>OY756226.1:40000-10040000 GCA_963576875.1 Acrobasis repandana
CTAACCTAACCTAACCTAACCTAACCTAACCTAACCTAACCTAACCTAACCTAACCTAACCTAACCTAACCTAACCTAACCTAACCTAACCTAACCTAACCTAACCTAACCTAACCTAACCTAACCTAACCTAACCTAACCTAACCTAACCTAACCTAACCTAACCTAACCTAACCTAACCTAACCTAACCTAACCTAACCTAACCTAACCTAACCTAACCTAACCTAACCTAACCTAACCTAACCTAACCTAACCTAACCTAACCTAACCTAACCTAACCTAACCTAACCTAACCTAACCTAACCTAACCTAACCTAACCTAACCTAACCTAACCTAACCTAACCTAACCTAACCTAACCTAACCTAACCTAACCTAACCTAACCTAACCTAACCTAACCTAACCTAACCTAACCTAACCTAACCTAACCTAACCTAACCTAACCTAACCTAACCTAACCTAACCTAACCTAACCTAACCTAACCTAACCTAACCTAACCTAACCTAACCTAACCTAACCTAACCTAACCTAACCTAACCTAACCTAACCTAACCTAACCTAACCTAACCTAACCTAACCTAACCTAACCTAACCTAACCTAACCTAACCTAACCTAACCTAACCTAACCTAACCTAACCTAACCTAACCTAACCTAACCTAACCTAACCTAACCTAACCTAACCTAACCTAACCTAACCTAACCTAACCTAACCTAACCTAACCTAACCTAACCTAACCTAACCTAACCTAACCTAACCTAACCTAACCTAACCTAACCTAACCTAACCTAACCTAACCTAACCTAACCTAACCTAACCTAACCTAACCTAACCTAACCTAACCTAACCTAACCTAACCTAACCTAACCTAACCTAACCTAACCTAACCTAACCTAACCTAACCTAACCTAACCTAACCTAACCTAACCTAACCTAACCTAACCTAACCTAACCTAACCTAACCTAACCTAACCTAACCTAACCTAACCTAACCTAACCTAACCTAACCTAACCTAACCTAACCTAACCTAACCTAACCTAACCTAACCTAACCTAACCTAACCTAACCTAACCTAACCTAACCTAACCTAACCTAACCTAACCTAACCTAACCTAACCTAACCTAACCTAACCTAACCTAACCTAACCTAACCTAACCTAACCTAACCTAACCTAACCTAACCTAACCTAACCTAACCTAACCTAACCTAACCTAACCTAACCTAACCTAACCTAACCTAACCTAACCTAACCTAACCTAACCTAACCTAACCTAACCTAACCTAACCTAACCTAACCTAACCTAACCTAACCTAACCTAACCTAACCTAACCTAACCTAACCTAACCTAACCTAACCTAACCTAACCTAACCTAACCTAACCTAACCTAACCTAACCTAACCTAACCTAACCTAACCTAACCTAACCTAACCTAACCTAACCTAACCTAACCTAACCTAACCTAACCTAACCTAACCTAACCTAACCTAACCTAACCTAACCTAACCTAACCTAACCTAACCTAACCTAACCTAACCTAACCTAACCTAACCTAACCTAACCTAACCTAACCTAACCTAACCTAACCTAACCTAACCTAACCTAACCTAACCTAACCTAACCTAACCTAACCTAACCTAACCTAACCTAACCTAACCTAACCTAACCTAACCTAACCTAACCTAACCTAACCTAACCTAACCTAACCTAACCTAACCTAACCTAACCTAACCTAACCTAACCTAACCTAACCTAACCTAACCTAACCTAACCTAACCTAACCTAACCTAACCTAACCTAACCTAACCTTTTTTTTTTTTTTTTTTTTTTTTTTTTTTTTTTTTTTTTTTTTTTTTTTTTTTTTGACGCGGAGAAAATCCCTTCGGATACCTTACCGGTTACGGGACACCGGTAAGGTTATGTGGTGTTACCACTAAAAACTCCGCGGTGTCACCTCTCAGCCGCTATCGGCCGGGGCCGTGTGCTTCACTTGCTCCACAGCCCCGGCGCGGCCGGCCGCTATCTCAGCGGCCCCGGCTCGCCAACGGCCTCACGGCACCCTCTGCTGAATCAGAGGGGCCGGAGAAACCGTCGCGTTGGCCTCTCGGCCCGACAAGAACAGGCGCGCTGACACGCACACGCGCCTGCCTTCCACTCCGGAGGGCTGTCCGTTGGACGATGGAATCCCGTTTCCACCGTCCAACCAGCCCTCATAATTTGGGGCCTGCAGAAGCAGGCCCTGCCCCAGTCCACCTGACGGTGACCGGGGCCCACCAAGCCGGCCGCAGGGGATAGGGAGAGCGGCAACGTAACACCGACACTCCTCTTCCCCTGCGGCCCCACCGTTGCCGTGCCAAGCGCCACGGCCGCGCTTGGTCGCGGAGGATAGGGCGAGCGGCAACGACACACCGACACTCCTCTTCCCCCGCGACCCCTACCACGGCTGTGAGAGTAGGGAGTAAACCCCCTTCTCTCACAGCCAGGCCATTCCCACCAGGAATGGCCTCCTCCGGGCCCGGGGAGGCCTAAGCCTCAACCCGGGCAATGGGTTCCTCTTGGCTTCCCTGCGGATGAGGCAGTCCGCAGGTACTGAGCCCCCCCATCGCGACAAGATGAGAACCCGGGCGGGGGGGAACCTAACCTAACCTAACCTAACCTAACCTAACCTAACCTAACCTAACCTAACCTAACCTAACCTAACCTAACCTAACCTAACCTAACCTAACCTAACCTAACCTAACCTAACCTAACCTAACCTAACCTAACCTAACCTAACCTAACCTAACCTAACCTAACCTAACCTAACCTAACCTAACCTAACCTAACCTAACCTAACCTAACCTAACCTAACCTAACCTAACCTAACCTAACCTAACCTAACCTAACCTAACCTAACCTAACCTAACCTAACCTAACCTAACCTAACCTAACCTAACCTAACCTAACCTAACCTAACCTAACCTAACCTAACCTAACCTAACCTAACCTAACCTAACCTAACCTAACCTAACCTAACCTAACCTAACCTAACCTAACCTAACCTAACCTAACCTAACCTAACCTAACCTAACCTAACCTAACCTAACCTAACCTAACCTAACCTAACCTAACCTAACCTAACCTAACCTAACCTAACCTAACCTAACCTAACTTACATCGAACCTAATGTCGACAATGACGATACCATTGGAAAACTCGACTGGTTCCTTCGGTCACCTGGATCTTCACTGCGGCTGATCGGGGGTGATTGCAATGGCAGTCATCAGGACTGGGGCGAGTCGTCGGCGTGCCCGCGAGGAAACGACTTTGTGGCTGCCATGGCTTCCAACGACATGGCTGTTTGCAACGTAGGCAATGAACCTACCTTCGAAGCCATCAGGCATGGCAGGCATTGCTCCTCAATCGTGGACGTAACTTATTCATCGCAGAACTTAGCGGACTCCGTGCACGATTGGCGAGTGAATCGAGAAGCCTGCCCTACCTCGGACCATAATGCCGTCGATTTTCAACTGGCAACGCCGAGGCGCCCCGAGAGAGTGAAAAGCAACACCACCTTCAGATTTTCGACGTACAGGGCGGATTGGCCGACTTTCCGCGAGAAGTTGAATGACGCGATGGGTCAACTGGTCGCCCAAACAGACTTTGACTCCCTCTCAGATAGCGAACTCGACAGGGTGGTCGATGAAACAACAGAGATAGTGCAGGGAGTCTGTCGTAATGTTCTCCATCACAAAGCCGGTCCAAGACACTTCAACCCATGGTGGTCAGACACCTTGGAACAGCAAAAGAAAGAGTGTATTAAGCTCCATCATCGACTTCACGACCTCAAAAAGGCCAAAAAGCCACTGGACGAGGCCATAAAAGCTTACAGAGAAGCCAAAAAAGAATACGCTCAGACACTCTCGAAGACCTCGACTGAACACTTCCGCAAGTTTTGCGATGCGCAAGGTAAGGAAGACGTATGGGCAGTAACAAACCGCATCATAAAAGATTCACCAATAAGGAGACCCCCACAAACTTTAAAGTGTGGCAACATATACACAGATAGCGGATCAAATACTGCCTCCGCGCTCCTTAACCACTTCTACCCTGATGATACACCGGATCGATTGAATCATCATCACGAGCTACGCGCGGCCATGGGCGATCTGCCGGATACTGCAGACGATTTGCCTTTTTCAGTTGAGGAAGTTCGGGAGTGTCTATCGCTCATAAACCCTAAAAAGGCACCTGGAGCCGACAACCTGACGTCGGATATATGTCTCGAAGTTTTTAACCTGCTACCTGACTTCATTACAGCTATTTACAATCGGTGTTTAAAAACTGGGTACTTTCCCAAATCTTGGAAAATGGCAATTGTCAAAATTCTCCCTAAACCCAACAAAACAAACATGGACTCACTCGGATCGTACAGACCCATAGGGCTTTTAGCAGTATTTGGGAAAGTCCTAGAAAAACTTATTGTTAAAAGAATATCGTACAAATCAGAATGCGAGGAGTCCCTGAGTTCAGAACAATACGGGTTTAGGGAGCAGACATCTACTACAGATGCCCTGGAAAGAGCAATCACGGTTATCAAAACCGCCAAGTCCAAGGGACGTCAGGTCGTTGCTGTGTCCCTAGATATAAAAGGGGCTTTCGATAATGCCTGGTGGCCGGCACTGTTCGCTCGACTCCGACACCTAAAATGCCCTAAAAACTTATATAGGTTAATCCAAAACTACGTCAGGGACAGATCGGTGGTCTTGGACTATGCCAACGCCACAGCATCAAAGGTGACCACCAAAGGCTGCGTCCAGGGCTCTGCCTGCGGTCCAGTGTTCTGGAATTTAATTCTAGATGAGTTACTCACTCTTTCACACCCACGAGGCGCACATATCCAAGCCTTCGCCGACGATGTCCTGCTTATAGTGGAAGGCCAAACACGGGAAGAGGTTGAATCCATAACTAACGCCTGCCTCGACAATATACATTCTTGGGGTGAGCGAGTTAAGCTCCGGTTCGGTCCCGAAAAAACTCAAGCCATATCATTTACAGCACAGACAAAACAAGCCGAAATATTTATGTGTCAAACTAAACTCGCCATGTCTGACCAAATAAAACTGTTGGGAGTTTATATTGATAATAAATTAAACTTTATATATCATGCAAAATATATAATTAAAAAAGCATCCAATATTTTCAAAAATCTCTGCAAATTCGTGAGACCGACCTGGGGCGTTCACCCCGAGAATGTAGAATGTATCTACCGTCAGGTGATTACTCCCATCATTACATACGCAGCAGGAATCTGGGGCACAGCCACCAAATTTTATTCGGTACGTCGTGCCCTCAGATCTTTTCAACGGGCTTTTGCCATCAGAGCCATACGAGCATTCCACACGGTATCCGCTGTCGCGGCGGAGGCGTTGGCGCAGTTTCCACCGCTGCATTTGGTGATTGATGAAGCATACGAGCTTCACATGACCAAAAGGACCGGGTCATTGAAGGATTTACCCGAAGACATCGAACTCTATAAACGAGTAAGGGTCCGGGATCTTTTGCATCCAGCTGAGCGGATCACCATCGATTTCAAAGAGGCAACAACACAACAAGAAACTGATGCTCTCATTAACCCAGATGCCCCTAATATTTTTACAGATGGAAGCAAAAAGGAGAGTGGCGAAGCGGGAGCCTCTTTTGTTGTAATGATGGAAGGCCACTCGGCAATAGTTCGAAAGCTCAAACTTAGTAGAACCGCTTCAGTATTCATCTGCGAACTCTTTGCAATAGCCCAAGCCTTGGAGTGGTTACAAAATTGTAGTCACTCCTCGGCCACCATCTTTACAGATTCTCTTTCTTCATTAAAAGCCCTACAAGACCGAAGTAACACAGATCCTATAGTCAACAGGATCCATCACAGTATCTTCACATTAAACAGAAATAACGTCACAATCAACTTTGTATGGACTAGAGCCCATGTGGGTATAGTGGGAAATGAAATCGCAGACGCTGCAGCCAAAGATGCGGCCGCCAAGAAAACGGCGTCACAAATGAACGTTTTCCCACTGTCCCACGCAAAGCGTGTCCTAAAGGAACGTACCCTTGCAAAGTGGCAAGAGGATTATGAGTCCGCTCCACAAGGGGCATCCACAAAATCAATTTTCAAAAATATTTCAGAAATAGCCCAATTCAAAAACTTTGTGAAACCTTCTTTTTCTATAACGCAAATCCTCACAGGACATGGGTACCACAAATCATATTTAAAAAGATTTAAAATAATAAATAATGATTGGTGCCCATGCGATGGAATTACAACACAAGATGTTCGTCACTTGTTGGGGGACTGTGTAATATTCAGAAAGACAAGGGAAGAGTACTTAATGAATTGCCACGATAGAGATATTAAACCTTTTGACTTTATTCACACCTTAAAAAGCGAAAACGCTACTGAAAAACTTAAACAACATATAGACACTATAGTGTCTAGATTAAAGAAAATTAACGGTACATAATTATATGAACAGTAAAAGAAACTAAATTTGATTGCCACCGCACCTGTATCAAATAGCAGGTAAAGTGGTAACCAACATTTTTCCAACATAAAATAATTAAAGCCTATAAATCAAAATATATCTTATCTTTACATAATTATTTCATCAAAAAAAAAAAAAAAAAAAAAAAAACCTAACCTAACCTAACCTAACCTAACCTAACCTAACCTAACCTTTTTTTTTTTTTTTTTTTTTTTTTGACGCGGAGAAAATCCCTTCGGATACCTTACCGGTTACGGGACACCGGTAAGGTTATGTGGTGTTACCACTAAAAACTCCGCGGTGTCACCTCTCAGCCGCTATCGGCCGGGGCCGTGTGCTTCACTTGCTCCACAGCCCCGGCGCGGCCGGCCGCTATCTCAGCGGCCCCGGCTCGCCAACGGCCTCACGGCACCCTCTGCTGAATCAGAGGGGCCGGAGAAACCGTCGCGTTGGCCTCTCGGCCCGACAAGAACAGGCGCGCTGACACGCACACGCGCCTGCCTTCCACTCCGGAGGGCTGTCCGTTGGACGATGGAATCCCGTTTCCACCGTCCAACCAGCCCTCATAATTTGGGGCCTGCAGAAGCAGGCCCTGCCCCAGTCCACCTGACGGTGACCGGGGCCCACCAAGCCGGCCGCAGGGGATAGGGAGAGCGGCAACGTAACACCGACACTCCTCTTCCCCTGCGGCCCCACCGTTGCCGTGCCAAGCGCCACGGCCGCGCTTGGTCGCGGAGGATAGGGCGAGCGGCAACGACACACCGACACTCCTCTTCCCCCGCGACCCCTACCACGGCTGTGAGAGTAGGGAGTAAACCCCCTTCTCTCACAGCCAGGCCATTCCCACCAGGAATGGCCTCCTCCGGGCCCGGGGAGGCCTAAGCCTCAACCCGGGCAATGGGTTCCTCTTGGCTTCCCTGCGGATGAGGCAGTCCGCAGGTACTGAGCCCCCCCATCGCGACAAGATGAGAACCCGGGCGGGGGGGAACCTAACCTAACCTAACCTAACCTAACCTAACCTAACCTAACCTAACCTAACCTAACCTAACCTAACCTAACCTAACCTAACCTAACCTAACCTAACCTAACCTAACCTAACCTAACCTAACCTAACCTAACCTAACCTAACCTAACCTAACCTAACCTAACCT
The DNA here is from genome assembly GCA_963576875.1 of Acrobasis repandana. Taxonomy (NCBI): domain Eukaryota; kingdom Metazoa; phylum Arthropoda; class Insecta; order Lepidoptera; family Pyralidae; genus Acrobasis; species Acrobasis repandana. The sequence goes on from OY756226.1 coordinate 47,670, forward strand.
AACCAACCAACCAACCAACCAACCAACCAACCAACCAACCAACCAACCAACCTTCTCACCATGATGGTTACTCTTGATTGACAGTTCTCAACACAAGATACGTCGTGTATTACATGCGGCTAGTAACTAAACCCTAGTTTAGAGCACAGAAAGGTACAGAAAGTGCGGGGGAGAAGTGCGGGGACGCCAATTTGCGGGAGACGCTATGAGATTCCATTCTGTTTGACTCTTATGTATTCTGTGCTCTAGGCTCAGACAACAACTCTAACTTCTCGTCGGTGTCGGGATGCAGAGGAAGACGCACTATATTCCCTACTTGTTTTTTCCTACGTTGTAGCCCTGGAACAAAGACGTCCTTGTTTTTCCCACATGTTGGGATGCCTAACGGGCATGATTGTTCATAGCTATGTGTAATAGCCTTTGTTATCTCTTCTGCGTATTCTTCCACTGCCTCGTGGTTGTCAAGTTTGTGTGGGTCTACCGCAGGTCCTAGGATAGCATTGAGTTTGACTCTATAAAGAGTCTTGTCAGTTCTCCTTGGGTTCCTGCGAGGTGTTGGTGTGGTTTGTGAATATTCAATATAATACCTTAACCATCTGTGTTCAGAGCAGGAGGACTCATCTGATACAAGCAAGTTCGAGATTTTCTCAGCAGCTCCGTTTGTTGCCAATGTTAGATCGATGATTGTGCGGCAGCGCCTGGTGATAAAAGTTGGTTTATTACCTATGTTAATGACGTTAAGGTCTGTTTAGATGAGGTAGTTTACAAGGTCATCTCCTCGGTCATTTGATTCTTCCATGCCCCACAGAGGATGGTGGACGTTAGAGTCGACCGAGATGATGAGTTCAAGTTTTTCTTTTTCACAGTAACTTACCAGTTCCGTGAATTCTTTAGTTGGTACCTCCATATCGTAGGGTAAGTACACGGAGGCGATGACTGTATTTGTTATTATTTTATTGTTTTCATGATTCGGAGAGACTCGGAAGCTGTCAGGTCTCTGGAACATAAATGGGTTATAGGCATAGCCCTAAAGTTTTTAGGAAGGTAGATACATGATCTGGGATGATCTGTTGTTTGGTCATATATTAACTTACCTCCGGTATTCTTAAGACCGCAGATGTTGTTGTGCCTGATCCACGGCTCCTGGATCAGTGCGATTGTGTTTTTATTCTTCTCCAGCTCGCCCCGCAGGTTAGCCGTGGCGGTTTGGCTATGCTTGAGGTTTATTTAGATGACCTTAGTCATCTTCCAGGACGAGGGTGATCGGGTAATTTTTGCTGCTATCCCTTTCCTCCTCATCCTTTGTTGCTTCCTGCTGTTCTACAGGTTTCCCCGAAGGTTTTTCCTTGACGGTAGACGGCAGTTTGTAGTCGAACACGTCTGTCTACGTTGGGGGGGCCGCTTCCAGGTGTCTGACCCTGTTTGTGCCGTTGCAGCTGTTGTCGGCTCCGGTGACCTTTCCTTGTTTCCGCCCTCATCCGTTGACAGAGGTGGCCCGGGCATAGGTGTACAGTATAGCACCGAGCACTACCGATGGCTGGCCGAATAAACCCAGGGCACTCGCTTGACGGCCATCAGACTGGGCATCACAGCCGATTGATCCAGACTAGCTAGGTCACAGATCTCCCGTGTTATGTCAATCCAGGGCCAAAGTGGTGTGTTGCCTTGGCAGGGTTTATAATTCACCCTACCCCGCCTTGACTCAACAACCAGGATCCCCTTCTCGAACATTACGGGTTCCCACGCACGGCACAAACACGTGGGTGGACATCCCCCCACCCACCCCGCATTGGCATATCTAAGCAATGCGGAGTCCGCGGTAGCCTGTCCACATAGTACCGAAGCGGATTACGAGGAAATGGATGTTGGTTAGGATAGTAGGAAATGGAGTTATGTAAGAGGTATGGGTCTTCGGTGTTTCGACTGATAGTTTTAGTTACGTCTGTTTCTTAGGGAACCAGACCAAGAACAGGCGGCAACCGCGTGAAGGATAATCCATCAGACTTGCCATGGCTATCTGCGACCGTTGCGCTCCTGCCATGACCTTTCGCCAGATTGCACACCGGGACAGATGTGCAAAATGAGGTTCTCTGTGTTATAGTACCCTTTGGAATTTTAACTGTCTCACAAAGAACCTCGCCCTTGCGTACGGGACATTTTGCGACGATACGCAGCCAGAGGAGTTCGGACAGCGCGCTCTTCGGCAGCGCTGTCCAACGGCGCGCGCTTCACGGACGGCGCGTTTGAACGGCGTGACTATGAAACGGGGCGGCAACTGTCTAGTGTAATTGCAAGCGCGCGCGTCTGGACGGCGCTGTTGAAATCAGACTTATTTGATTTATTCGAATACATACTCAGCGAAGTTCGACGCAAAGAGTACCTATATAATCACTTCGTTCGACGTATCAGTGGAAGAAAAAAAAGCACTTTGCTTTTCATAGCATTCGTAAAAAGCTGCTATTCGATTATAGTTTACACTTGAGTTTTATTGGAAAACCTTCAAATGTTTCACTAAGGTGGTTGAGGTACATATGTGATGGCATCCTTGCCATTGAAATTCAAATTGAAACACTTTTAATTAACTTTAACACTAAATCTTTCACAGTTATTTAAGGACCGTATGCGTAAAGCCACGTGGTCGGATTTGGCTCTGAAATATGCAAAATTTTCCCGCTAGGGGAATAAAAATGTCAAGATGACGTTGCATAGAGTTAATAATGTGTAAACGGGACAATAGATGTAGGTAATCATAAATTGTAACGTAGAATTAGTATACAGCTTACTTTTTTCTTTTCGTCAAGACTTCCAGTCCGCGATACTTATTAAAATTTTCAAATCAATCAAATCAAAGAATTATTTTGTTTGAATTATTATTTCTGAATTAAGGCCTTGGCAGACGTCATTATAATGTACTTAACACTTTAGTAGACAGGCTATCAGTAGAAAAAGTAAATTCGAAAATACAGTAGTGTGCGTGAATGCAAGACGTTTATTTAAAAAGCGAGTTTAAATATATGTGAAATTCATATAGCACTTTCTAGAAAATCCAAGTTATAGTTATTCGAATCTTGCGTAATATTTATAACTTTTTCAATTTATTAGTCGACCTCCGTGGCGATTCCTTAACACGCTAGTCCGTCACTCGGAGGTTCTGGGTTCGATTCCCAGCCAGGGCAAGTTGGTAAATGGCCTTTTTTAATTTGTCCTGGTTCTTGGGTGTTTATTTTATCCCATCAAAAACATAAATGTAAAAATGCCAAGTTCGAATCCCGACAAAACAATTGAAATTTAAATAGCTGCCAAGTTATTTAGGTAGAGAAAACTGAAATTTATTCATAAGAAACTCAACATTTAACTTGAACAACATTAAGATTGAAAGCACGGTCACCCATCCTAACTGTGACCAAGCTAGTAGTTGCTTAACCTGTAAAAGCACGGTCATTCATCCATCAATTTTTGAATTTATCGTATGCGAAGTGGAGCGAAATATTTGCACAAGTGGTTTTGATTACTCGTATTTTGAAATTTGTTAAAGCGAAAATGATAAAGAGCCCTTAGAATAGGGAATCTGTTTCGTTTCACGCAACTTTTTAGGGTTCCGTAGTAAACAAGAAACCCTTATAGTTTCGTCATGTCTGTCTGTCCCCAGTTTTACTCATAGATTATTAGTACTAGAAAGCTGTAATTGGGCATGGGCGGGCATGGATATGTGGTAATAAAAACTTGAAAAAAAAATGTGTGGTGTGAGACGTCGTTGAATAGGTCTTTCAAAAATATTGTAAGATTATGAACACCCTTTTTCGTTTTAGCAATCCGTTTGTGAAATATTTGGTTTTTGATTGCAAATTTTTGTTAGAATCATGTGTCTCCCCTCTTTGTCAGTTAAACGGTTGTATATGGACATATAAAAAAAATTCACGGCAGTAGTATATAACGTCTCCCTGTACTAAAACTAATTTAAGGTGGATTCAGTTCATGATACTGAACAACTTTTCCTAAGGAACACATTATATTTAATAATGTGTTCCTCAGGAAAAGTTTTTTGAAAAGAAAATGTTTGCTTTCCATTCGACCTCCGTGGTTTAATTGTTAACACGCTAGACCGCTAATCCGGAGATTCTGGGTTTGAGCCCCAGCCGGGGCAAGTTAGAAAATGGTCTTCTTCAAATTGTCCTGGGTCTTGGGTGTTTATCTATGTATGTATTTATCATAAAATATAGTATCATTGAGTTAGTATCCCATAATACAAGTTTAAAACTTACTTTGGGGCTAGCTTAATTAGTGTGATTTGTCCTTACATATTCCATACATATATTACATAAATTTTACATTTTGCCAAATCTTGTGTGTAAGAGATCAAAAATATTTTTTGTATTTCGTTTGTTCCTTGGAGAAAGTTGTTCAGTATCATGGACTGAATTCAGACCTAAAGTTAGGCAGTTGTTAGTTACATAAAACAAGTAGGTACTGACTACGGAACCCTACACTGCACGTGGCCCGTCACGGCACGTGGCCGGTTTATTTTGGTTAAGTTGAAATTTTAGGGAACCATAGACAAATTTATAATATTTCTGCGTAAATCAATATTACTTAATAGTATTTTAGCCGAGCGGTGACTTGGAAAACTACACGTTTTGTGTTCCACTGACAGAAAATATACACATTTGAATTTTCTTTGTGAAACAATACGTTTAGCGACCATCTGCAATCGTAACACCTTTCACTTCTATTCACCTCATTATGTAAGTTCGGAGAGTAAAAAAGGATTGCACGTTGAACAGATCAACGTCTTGGCTTAGCAGCTGTATGTCCTCAATCAATGACTTGACTGTTTGATTTTGTACAATATTTTTAACGAATCAACAAAGAGCACTAAAAAGAAATCTTTTCCTGAAAACGGCTAAAAAAATTGGTTGATTAATGAAGCAATAATTAGCCTCCTTGCTTTAAGGTAAAGAACTATTAACTGTATCTTTTTCAAAATTTTGGGTTCAGTGGTTTCGGAGATAAGGATATTTTTATTATTTATTTTCAAAAATAACTTTAAAAACACCAACTTAAAAAATATAGAAAATATATTTAATATTATCATAAAATGCTCTTTCATTTGATATTTTACGCGATATAGTTCACGAAACCCTTTGTTTAATGTTTCATTTATCTCCCATACAATACAATACAATACCCTTTATTGCACAAAAGTAAAAAACAGAACATAATTATCTTAAAAATTAGGAAATGCGCAAAAGGCGGCCTTATCGCTAAGCAATTTCTTCCAGGCAACCTCGTTTATATAGAAAAAATGATGGGAAATTAGGTAGTGTGGGGTGGTTAATATAATAAACATACTTATATACAATAATTATAATAAACATACATACACCTAATACTTAAATACATACATACAACTTACACAAAGAAAACATAACAGGACAAAATGAAGAAACTAAGTGGAAACAAGGGAAGGAAATTACCTTTCATAAGGATAGAAAATGCGATTTTACTTGGGATTTAAAGCTGGCTAGCGTTTGGGCGCGTCGGATAGTAAGTGTTAGTGAGTTCCATAGACGTACGGCTCGAACAGACAAAGACCGCGAGTAAAAGTCGGTGGAGTGAGCAGGAATTCTTAAAAGAAGGTTTAATAATAAATAATAATAATAAGCCCATAAGTGGCCCCAATTTTTTTTTAATTTATTCATTTACCTACATTTAACTTCCGTCTTTGGGTCACAAATTTACATTATGTGCACCACATTTCAACTGAATCTGTCCAGTAGTTTAGTAGGGGGGTCAATTTTCGCCCATTTTCTTAAATAACTTAAAAATACCGATTTAAAAAATAATAAAATATATATATATTTAAAATTGTCATAAAAAGTTCTTTCATTTGATATGTCACACGATTTTGTTATCAAAACTTTTTTTAATGTCTAATTTACCCACAATAAGTGGCCCCCTTTTTTAAATTTAATTTATTTACGTTATACGTCTATCTTTGGGTCACTAAGTTACATAAGTGTAGGTACTAAATCTCAACTTAATCATTCTAATAGTTTCGTAGCAAAGTGGCTGTGACTTACGGACAGACAGACAAGCGAAACCCTAAAAACAGTAAAAACACCAAAAAAATCAGTTCCTATACAAATTTCCCGGGCGGCTGCACACTTTTGTATGAAAATGTTATTTTAATATCATTATACTATACTAGCAGTCCACCCCGGCTTCGCCCTTGGTACACACAAAGCCTATGTCACTCGGGGATAGTGTACCTTTCCAACGGTGAAAGTTTTTTTTAAATCGGTCCAGTAGTTTCGGAGCCATGTAATGCAAACAAACAAACAACCAAATCTTTCCTCTTTATAATATTAGTATAGATAAATAGCCTACTATAGCCTGCCTGCCTAGCCAAGTATAGATCTAGTATAGCCTGTGGTTCGATATATTACGCATAATGTCAATTCGTATTTTGATATACATTCATGGGGAAAAGTTGTTCAAAATTTCAGACTGAATCACCCCTCAAAATAATTGTAAAACCCTAATTAAACAGCACCTTTTATTACAAAAACAGTTAATATGATTCCGCGACCCGAGAAAGTTCCAATCGGATTTTCACCCTAATCGCCAATTAAAAAATATAGGTAATAAATCAAACCAAATTATTTTTTTCATTGACTTAATTTTTAATAAAATTAAAAAAAAATGTGCGATGCCGTATCTGCGATAGCATTACATCTTTGCTTGAATGTCAACAAAATGTCAAAACTGTACCATAGTGTAGCAAAAGTATGACATAATTTGGCAGTTTGTACATAGTTTTTTATTGAAATATTTTAGACTGTAATGCAATTTTACGTAATTCGAAAATGGATTTTTTTGAAAAATTTGACACGGCCTCCTTCCTGAACGCCCGGCGGGCAACTGAATTTGTATGGAAGAATCATGGCCGCCATTTCAGAGAATTCTGTCAAAAACGTTGCAAAACATCCAATTTTTAAAATTATTTTTTTTATTATTGCGTGATTGCATTGTAAGCAAATATTAAGAATAATGTTTCAAAATAGCCTTTATTTTTATAAAATATATGCAATCATTTGCTAGAATATTTCTTTACGCAGAAAAACAAGCCAGTTTGTAGCAAGATTTTCTAAAATATTTCTTTCAGGTTTCTTTACAATTATCTTACTTTTTCTGAATGAAAATTAAAAAAATACGGTTTTCGTCTACTGGCTAGTCTATTCACCTATAACTAGGTATATAATTTTCTTAGTGGTCTTTTCTACTTAAGCCATAACTATTGCCCGCGCAAAGTGCGTTTTGCATGTTTTTGGGTAAATTCAATGCTTGTTTTTAGGAAAACTACAAAATATATTAAAAAATCCTTTTTTTCGTTTACTGTCCCAACTCTTCCTCTATCTATGTGTATACATTATTTGACTTAAATCAAACGCTTTCTGTACAAACTTGTTGCCCGCGCACACCCAGTTTACATGGTGCCGACCCTTAAGTTGCAGTAGTTGATTAATGGAGGACGTCACCCTTGTGGTTCCGGGTTGGAATAAAACCACTCCATCTCTTCATGTGGATGTAGTAAGAGGCGACTACAGGACTAAGCACAAACATCTCGTGCTACAATTGCATTCCCTCGGAGGGTAAACGTCGGGCGGCAGCTGGTTGTTAAACTTTTCGCACAAATACATTTCCAAAGAGGGTTGACATCAGGCAGGCGGCCGGTCGTAAAACTATAGCCAAATCATTAAAACTGTTCCGGTTATTTCTTCTCCATTTTGCAAGGTGTTTGGCATCCTTGGGTGACCATTTACATGCATGTTATATTGGAACGCGCTTAGATGAAGAAGAAGAAGAGTTGATTAATGGAGGACTGTATTCGCAAGTTAATTATTTTTGGATCTTTGAATTTCCATACGAGGTATTTTAGATCTCCAACCACTACGACTCGTCCACTCTTAGTCATGTCCGTTTCAACGGCCGCAAAATGGCGTGTTTGTCATCGTTTTAAAACGTAGTGTGTATCATCGTGCTTACTTTAATCTATGGTTACCAACTACCACAGACCAAGGTTACTACTAACGAAAACATTGTGGGTGACTCTTTCATTTACATTATAGTTAAATATATATTATTCTTTAATTTTAAAAACTCCTTAATTTTTTTTTTATTATTCTTTAGAAAATACATTTTAAATAATTTTAACGTTTTATCGCTAATGTAAATGTTATCGTTTTGAAATCCCTCCGCAGCAAGTGGCCCCAAAAATTTATATTATTTATGGCATACGTTCAAGATTCGCAATGTTATGGCTGTGTGCGTGCCCTTTAAAGGTTAAAAATGACAGACAATCAAGCGCGGCGAAGTGAGCCCAGTAGGCACCCTGAGCTATAGGCAAACCCACATTTGCTTTGATGATTCCGCTCATGATGATTTCAGCGTAAACATCTGCGCCGAGAAGAAGATCGATGTCTCGGCTGTGATAAAATTCGGGATCCGCTTGCTGAATATTTTTTAGAAATTTCCACGACGGTTTTCCGAAAGATCTGTTCGGAAGGTTATTAACCGCGTGGGTCATGATAAATACATCGAGATTTAAACGATAATTATTGTACCACATGACGACAACATGATGTTCATAATGCCCTTGCAACTATTCTCCTTCGCTCCTACCACTACGATTACTCCCTTACACTGTTTACGAGGTAACCGAAGTCTTTGAGCTCCACTCTCCGTAATGATTGATGTTTGCGATCCTTGATCGATAAGACCTCGCATACTGTGGAGTGTACCGTCGATTCCTATGACTAAGACTAAGGCTGTTGCCAGAAGTATCTCCTGAGTGTCGTCGAGGGTCACGTGTGAGTTTGTCCTCGCCGAGTCGTCGGTCGATGCACTCGGTGCGGTAGCGATATTTTCTGATACAGCGAAGGCATCGTGCAATAAAGTATGATGATTTGAATTGCACTTATGGCATCTTTTTAAAGAAAAACATTCATTACTGTCGTGTCGATAAAGACAGTTTTGGCAAAACGATAATTTAAAATTGTTTGTCGTTTGACGATAAAAATGTTTCGCAGTATTGAATAGTGCATTGACATATAATTCTCTAGATACCTAACGCTCCTCCATTCACCGCTTCGATTCCGATTCCATTTACGCAAACAAACGAACAGTAATTACACCGAAACACTCGAACGCAAACATAGACAAAGATGCATGCGATTGGTCGCGACAAGGTCACGTACGCGTCATGTCGGTCAAGCAGCTAGCTCCCCGAAGCCGTCTGCTCAACCGACACGGCCGCTGTCAACGCCACGAGCGGTGAGGTACAATATTAAAATGTTTATTTACTTACATATTGTTACGAGAGTGGGTTGGGGATAGGAAAGAGAACGACAATTCTATGAAATTGTACCTTTATTTACAACTTTTGTAGTCCAGTAATTGACAGTCCTCTTTCCACACCTTACGCGTAGCACCGTACGTGGGAATGACACTTTACTGCCACACGCGCGGAAACGTCAAAGTACTGTTTTTTTTTTTTTATTTATTAAATAATTTTACGGCTCTGGATACAAGTCCTTTATAGCCTATCTTCAATTTTGTTCTTTATTCCTAATCCTAACAAGTTACAATCAAAGAGTGGTGTAGGCCTTTGACTGCTTCAAGGGAGCTTCTAGCGACAAATCTGTACGAGTCCACTGGTTTTCATAGACGACTGAGTGGCGGACGACGCCCGAAGACGCCCACACAGTCCGCAAAACAAATATCACTACAGTCGTACTATGACTGTCCACTTCAACTATTTTACACATTGTTCATGAGCATGAGCATTTATAACACCAAACAACACCAATTTCATATTATAAAGTCCACTAAAATCAATTTGCAAAATAATTTAAAGCAAACCCCAACCGAACCCCTTGACTTCCCGCCAAAAACTCCTCAAAGTACTGTCTTGCGCGCGGAAACGCCACTGAACTGTCACGCGCTGTACTGTCACTGCACCGTCCACTTCACTTTTACTCAATACTCACTTTTACCTCACTACTAGTACTTTTCTTCTTTCTTCGGATTTCACTTCTCAACTAAAACTGCCCTTGGCCGCTCCTTGTACTGCTTATATACCCCCCGAATTCGAACAAAGTCCCATCAATGTTCCATATTCAAATCACTAATTTTCTATCGCCTTCTCTCTCACTCATCTTCTGTCCCGTATTTTCTTTTCCATTTGGTCTAGAGGTATCTAGAAACTTCTTTCAGTACTTCAAAAACAATATACCTGAATTTAATTTGAACCGGGGTCTTTCGATTCACAGCCAAATGCATAGACCACTAGGCCAACATAGCTCTGACGTGATTGATGAAATTTTCCTTTAGGTGAATTCTTTTTTCGTTCGAATTGTGACGTTGACATTGTCATTTATCGTCTTACGCGACAATATGAAAGGTGAGTCCTGTGTTTTTTTGTATAGCTTTCACACCACTTCACGGCACATGACGGCATTTTTAAGGAATCGATTATCGCAAACACACAGTAATATTCTCAAAGGAATTCTTGCGACGCAATCGCATGACTCGAGTGTCACGGCGAACTGTCGCGCCGCGCTGTTTATATTTTAAGCCCCGCCCGCCGCGGTACATATCGCGCGGAATGATTTTTCGGGTTTATTTACGATTCTAGAGAATTATTGTTCGTAGGAATAGCGTGATTTTTTTATAAGCGGTCATGGTAAGGCCCCAGTTGGATCGCAGGACATAGCTCTCTCTCTTTCTCACTTAGCACGTGCCGCTTGTGATTTGAGATCGGAGATCATAACGCAGAAATCCCTCCCGCGTGTCAGATCTAGGGATCTGAGTAGAGGCCTTTTTATTATGAAGTCTTTAATACTACACCGGACACCATACCCGAATCCAGATCGTTCGCAACGCAACTCTGAATAGCGGAATGGTTTAAGGCAAAATTCTGAAAATTAATACTAGTAAACCTTCCCGCAGCTCAGAAGTACTGGGGTTCGAAGGGTTTCCATATACGTGGTGGCGCGCGGGGTAGGTAAACGTTCATATGGCGCTCGGTATTACTGCAAGAATTTTTCGTGCAACTTTGAGGGCTCTTTGGTTTTTATTATGAAACAAGGTAATTGTAAAAAAACATGTATTTTTATTTAGAGAAGAGAGTACTTTCTATAATATAGCTCAGAGGGTTAACGCCTGTATATTCTAATTATATAATAATTTATCAATATATGTATGTCGGAGTAAGCATATCTTTCTCGACATCGTCTATCATCATGGGTTTAGTGGGCATTATCAGGGTTAAATGCGAGCTCAAAACAAAATAAGTACCTAATCGCTTTCAATTAGCTTTTTCATACAATTTTATTCCATGTAATTACAATGCTGTTACTTCACTTGTACACTCCGTATTTTATAATTTTAAAGCCATTGCATAAAATCTAAGAAGTGAGTCCAGGACACCGATCTAAAATTTTCAAATACCAAATATCTCCAGGATCCACCTCGATCCAACATTATCATTTAAACATATACGCTACACCTAAGCCTACACCAAACAAACGACGCTCACCACCCGAAAAGTCAAGATGGCGCCCGAACCCACTCTGGGCTGGCCCTCTGCTCTGATTGGCTATGACGTAAATTGCAAAAATCATAACTTTTAATAAATTGGTTGGATTTTACACAAAGTAAAACATTTCAGAAATCAAATGAAATTAAATTAGGATTTTACAAAATATTTAAATTGAATACAATCAACTTTTAACATTAAACGCTATTTAAACAGCAATGAAGACGACTTGACACTCCGATATGTATATACTTATATAATTCTTATATAATTTATTTATACTCCCTCTGTTAAACGCGCATTAGCTCAAATCTAAGCACTACACAACCAATAAAGTTTCATGAAATTATCCCTCTTCCCTCGGGCTCTAATTTTAAATATCCGGGTCCATCTTATCTATCATACACAATACGATATATTCACATTCGAGTATACGACACGATGGAGAACATATGTGATGACACGCTTTTGCCCACAATGACTAGCTTTTGCCCGCGACTTCGTCCGCGTGAACGTATTCTTTACAATGTCTGATGTCGGTCAGACATACATCTTTGTGAACCTATCAATCAAGATCAAGATCTCTACTTACTAAAAAATAATTTTGAAAAAAAAATCTCAAAATGAAGAAAAAAATACACCTACTTATTATGTATTCCGAACCCGTCAAAATTGTGGCTTCTACTAAATTCCGATGCAAAGGCTTAACTTGCAGCCTAGTACAGTTACACATGGTTTCGGTGGGCTTAAATAAATGAGATGAGTTTTACCAGTTCTATCAGGAGCATCAAGAATAAAAAGTTTCCTTCGTTTGTACTAATAATTGAAATAATTTCATAGTATACAGACTTTTGTTCCTCTGTTAGTGTGTTTTTATTATTATTTACGAATAGTTCTAGGGTAGATACGTCCTAGTTAATTTCATTTCCATTAGATCTTCCAATGCATAGTAAGGAATAAAAATATACTGTGTCACTTTTTTTTAAAACTTACTTACTTACTATTTGTGCCTAACTTACATACAAACTTTCATCATCTATTTTATCACCTCAAAATATGAATTTTTATCACAAAATGACACAGTAAACTTTTATCTTAAATTAAACTATATGCATAATATCAATTTTACATTTCTAACCTCAAAAATGACTAATTTTTGATACAAACTTTCACCCCCTATTTTACCCTCTTAGAAAATGAGCTTGTTTAAAATAGTGATACAGTAAACTTTTTTTGAACCGTGAGCTCACATGTCAATTTTTACAATTCTAACTTCAAAATGACCTAGTTTCATACAAACATTCAACCCTCATTTCAACCCTTTAGGGGATGAATTTCCAAAAATCCCTTCTTAGTGCACACCTACGGCATTCATACATACATACATACATACTATCACGCCTGTTTCCCACAGGGGTAGGCAGAGACTATGGACCTCCACTTGCTACGATCTTGACAGACCTCTTTCGCTTCATCTACACTCATCAACCTCTTCATACATGCCCTTCGGCTACGTGTACTTCTTACCTCTCCCTTTTTCAGAACGTCTGCAATCTGATCGCAGAACGTTCGCCGAGGTCGACCCTGTACCGCTCTTCCTTTCACACTTACCTTATAAATATTTTTTATTAATCTATTTTCATCCATCCTTTCTAAATGCCCAAACCATCTTAACATCCCTTGTTCTACTTTTGTCACTACGTCCTCTTTCACTCCACACCGATCTCTTATAACATCATTTCTTATTCGGTCTTTCAAGGTAACACCACACATACTCCTCAGCGCTCGCATTTCAACTGTATTTATTCTGCTTTCATGCTTTCTCTGCCATACCCAACTCTTACTACCGTACATTAAAGTAGGTATTAGTACTCCTTTATGAACAGCAAGACGTGCCTTATCTGATACCTTCCTGCTGGTCATAAAGGAATGCAACGCTCCATTCACTTGGTTACCCGCATTCACTCTTCTTTCCACATCACCCTCGTGCTTGCCATCTTTTGTAAACTCACATCCTAAATATACAAACTCTTTCACTTGCTCCACTCTCACCCCATTTATTAAAATATTGCATTCTGTTGAACTATCATCCCTTTCAAAAACCATAACTTAGTCTTACTTACATTAACTTTCATACCCTTTACGGCATTCAAGGAACGTTTATGCAAAATTTCATGCTTCTAGATCATTTTTTACATTTCTAACTTTAAAATTGACTACTTGTCGTACAAACTTACACCCCTTATTTTACCCCCTTAGAAAACGATTTTGTTGAAAATAGTAATACAGTAAACTTTTTTTTAATAGTAAGTTCACATGTAAATTTTTACATTTCTAACTTCAATAATAAACGGGCAATTGCGAGTCGGACTCGTACGTGAAAGGTTCCGTACCACCGTACAATGTTTTAAAACGCTGAAGAAACACGTTTCTTGTATTACGACCCCCTTTAATTTTTAACTTTATTTTATTTTTAGTATTTGTTGTTATTGTGGTCATAGTAATACATGATTGGTGAAAATTTCAAGTATATAGTTAATGCCATTATGAAGATCAAGTTAAAAACGCTGAAAAAAACACGTTTCTTGTATGACGACGGCGACCCCCTTTAATTTTTAACTATTTTTTATTTTTAGTATTTGTTGTTATATCCACCACAGTAATACATAATCGGTGAAAATTTCAAGTGCCTAGCTATTACGGTTCAAGAGATAGAGCCCTGTGACTGACGGACAGACAGGCGGACAGACAGCGGAGTCTCATTAATAGGGTCCCATTTGCACCCTTCGGGTACGGAACCCTACGAAATGACGTTTCTGTAAACTGCTGTTATGCATAATAATATTTTATCTTAAAAAATTCTAGTAATGAACATTCTATTTTCCTTTCTACTTTCGTACAAATTCTATCTATATAAAATAATAAATCAATGTGTATAGGATTATTCCTAGACATGTCACAGGCTTTTGACTGCGTTGAACATAATATTCTTTTAAAACAACTCGAAAATGTAGGTATCAGAGGTTTAGCATACAATCTAATTCATTCATATCTAAACAATAGGAAACAGGTTACGGTTATTGATAAATATAATCCTAAAAACAAAACCATAGAAGAAGTCCGGTCTAAAAAGGCAGATGTGATCCTCGGCGTTCCTCAGGGCAGCATTTTAGGTACACTACTTTTTCTCTTATACGTGAACGAGCTTCCATTAATCACTAAACACAAATGCGTTATGTTTGCTGACGACGCCACGATCTTCATATCAGACAATAATAAAGATAAAAGTAAATTCGAAGAGGAGATAAATAAAACATTAAACACTACTACAGAATGGCTTAGGTCTATTAATCTTAAAGTTAATCTAACAAAAACTAAAATTGTACAGTTTCATGGGTATAATAAAGAAACTTATAATTTAAATGTTCAGGAATCAAACACTAAGATAGAGGAGGTAAATGAAAATAACTTTTTAGGTGTTATAATAGATTGTCACTTAAATTGGAAAAGCCACATAAACAAAATTAATAAAAAAAATATCATCTTATTGTTACGCCCTTTCTATATTATCCGAAAGTTCTTCAGTAGATGTAACACGGTCTGCATATTATGGAAACGTGTATCCACATCTTACCTATGGCATAATATATTGGGGTAATTCTGTGAATGCCCATAGCACCTTCGTTCTGCAGAAAAAATGTTTAAAAATTATACATAATAATGTTTACAGATGAATCACTAAGAAACGTATTTAAAGAAAAGGGTTACCTTACACTGACTAATATTTATATTCTTGAACTCTGTGTATTTGTTAAAAATAATATGTTCTACTTTCAAAGAAAAGTAGAATTTAGAAGTAACCTAAGAGAAATATATTTGCATGATTTGTTCTTACCAACTGTAAATAATGAAATGTTAAACAAAAGCGCTTTTATTACTGGCATAAAAGTATTTAACCACTTACCGACTGAGATTAAAAGCATATATAACTGTAAGCTATTTAAGAAAAAATTAAAGACATGGCTACTTGAGCATATATTTTATGACTTAAGAGAATATTTTAATTTTAATACTCAAAGAGGAAGAAACATATAGTTTAGATTAAATAAGTAATTACTTGGTGTAAATTATTATTAAAATATACACATTGTATTTTTTTATTTTAAAAATAGTGAAAGTCGGTATATAAATAATATTAAGGTAGCAATTTAGTATTGGTTATAAGTGTAAACTGTTTTGCTTCCAATTATTACGATTTTATTGTTATAGGTATAACTATTGCATGCCTGAAAGGGCAAACTGTTGAAACATACCACATTATGTATCATCTTTTTATACACAGTTAAGCAATAAACAATTTTGACTTTTGACTTTGACTTTTGACTAATTTACGGTGCTCACCTCACCACATACTAGCTCACCGATGAATTGTCATGACTCATGATGAACCTGTCATCTCCATTACCACTGTTATATTAAAAAGTAAAGTGTCATTATGACATTTAATGTCACGTCACGTCATGCGTCATACGTCACGCGAGCACTTCAGACGTAAGTAGATAGAACACGGAAAATTGATATTTTTTACTTTACTACAAAATTATTCGGAGTCGCTTCTTTGCGACCGTGGCATTATTGTCAGTCATCTATAATGTAAACGACATGACGAATAGGAAAGAGCGTGTTGGGCGGTGAGCGAAATGTCTATAGAATACGTGCCGGTGAGCGAGGGCGAGCAGGAAGAGCCCATCGAGTTGCCGACAGAGGAGGATGGGTCCTTGCTGCTGAGCACTGTCGCCGCGCAGTTCGCGGGCGCCAGCGGCCTCAAGTACCGCGCGGGCGGGCGGCTGCGCGGCGTGCGGCTCGTGGACGAGCGCCTGTCCCCGCCGGCCGAGGGCTGGGCCGCGCACCGTTACTGGTGCGCCTTCCCGCGGGCCTCGCCGCCGCCCGAGCCGCGCCCGCGCTGCTCCGACCTTATAGTGCTTGGCCTGCCGTGGAAGACGGGCGAGGACGCCGTCCGGGACTACTTCTCCACTTTCGGAGAACTACTTATGGTGCAAGTGAAACGCGATGCGAAGACCGGGCTGTCGAAGGGATTCGGGTTCATCAAGTTCGCGGAATACGAGGCTCAGGTGCGTGCTCTGGGGCGGCGACACATGATCGACGGGCGCTGGTGTGACGTGCGTATTCCCAACGGCAAGGACGGCGGCGCCGCGGCGCACCGCAAAGTGTTCGTCGGGCGTTGCACCGAGAGCCTGACGGCGGAGGACCTGCGTGAGTACTTTGGTGCGTTCGGGCAAGTGACGGACGTGTTCGTACCGCGCCCCTTCCGCGCATTCAGCTTCGTGACGTTCCTGGATGCGGAGGTGGCGCAGTCTCTGTGCGGGCAGGACCACATCATCAAGGGGGTGTCGGTGAACATCTCGACGGCGTCGCCTAAGCGTGAGCGCGGCGCGCGCGCATCGCAGCTGCTGGGCTGGGGGCTGGTGGAGGGCGGCCCGCGCGTTCTGTGGCCGCCGGCCGTGGGCGCGGACTGGCCGCCGCCGGCGCAGCCCGCGCAGCCGCCGCTCGACACCAAGCTCTACCTCAAGTACGAGTGAGCCGCCACCGTCACCTGGCTCCCCGATGCCTGTCTTGTTGATCACTGTCAAATTTTATATGAAGCTAAATGTGTAAATAATATAATATAGTATGAAGTTACAAATGTGTATTTTAGTTTTATAACCTCATTGTGCCTATGAATGAAGTGATGTGAAATACCAGCGAGGTGATGGACCTAAGGTAATAAACTCAATAATTCTACCCACTTGTATCTTTTTTAAATAAAAATAATAATATGAAATAAATATTTATTAAAACATCAAAATGAAATACATACACATTGTTAGCCCATATCACTAGCTAATGTAATTTACAGTTACTATAGCAACCTTATCATAATAACCTAAGTGCCAACCTAAGCCTGCTCCGTACACAAGATAGGTATATTATTCTTGACTTGCAGCTTGATATAGTGTCCACGAGCTCTGTGGTGTCGTTGTATCTCTCCACTCTCAGCCAGCTCCAGCTGGAAAATAATCTTTATCAGAATATATGTCTTGGACGTGTACGTTTTACAATCTTTTATGTAACTTGCCTTTGGGGGCCTGGTGATCTGTCGTACAGGCTCACGCCTAGTACAGACACCAGACTCCTCACAAGGATCTCTCTTATGTATTTATTTCAAGTCCTCTGTACGATATGTCACCTTGTGAAGAGTAAATAAAAATAAACTTATTATTAAACTTAAACTTATATTATATGTCAATCTTAGAAGCTTAAATTAACACTAATTCCTGAGTTTGCCTGTGTGGCCTATTTGGTATACTTATACCAAATAGGCCAATAAAACTCAGGAATTGGTGATATGCAAGTGCATATTAGGTCCTTACATATGAAATTGCCGATTTTCAATACTGGCAACTTTAAAATCAAATATCTTGCGTTTCATTAGGAATTCCAAGCAATAAATCAGTAAAAATTATTTATTAATTAAAAAAAATAATATGTTTTACTTTCCAGTTCTTGCAAATTCTTTCTTATTTTTGAAAACTTCTTTAAGTTATTGCATAATGTTATAACGTTCATCGCCAGTATACTAATCAAGTTCATGCGAGATGATCTTACAAAACATTAAATTAGAAATTCTTGTATTCTCATCGATTTCGATATCGTATTTCTCTGCTCTTGTTCTCATCACTGCCGCATCGGAAAACTGTTTTTGCGAATTTGGATCTGGATTCTTGAGTTAATTATCAATATGTTCAGGATCGGACCAACGTTGAGCATACTGGCTGCACTCTTCTGGATTGTACTCGTCACTACTTGAACTGCAATTTGTGGTATCATCATTGTCATAAATTCTGAAAGCTTCCTTTTTTTGTTTGGAATAGAATCATTGTTTTCTGTAAATACATTTTCTGATTAATTTCAAACGGCATATGCATTCTCTAAGTTTCCATCGTTTTCTATATCTGATTCACTATCAGATTGTGGTATAATCCTACCTAAATATAATTACAAGCATAAATTAAAATTTAAAAAAAACTGCTCGAAAATCCAGATCAGATAAACATATAGGACTCTCCACGTGGCGTTAATCATCATCTACCTAATACCTATTCATTGAGACCCTTCTTATGAGCCCAAACACGCTACATCTGCTGCAAGTTGCTGAGAAATTGAGTATCTCGCAGACTTGCTCATTCTGCAGCATCAGTTTAAAGTTGCTACATCTCAGAATCATCATATCAATCGGATCTGTGAAAATTGGTGACATCCTCTAGTAGTACTTTTTTATTACTCAAGTAGGAAATAAGCTGATTATCTGCAAACAACTGAACACATCTCCATAAATTATATAGCTAAGAAACAAACTTTTATTTACAGCTTTAAAACAATAAAAACCGCATCAAAGTCAGCCCATTCGTTTAGGCGCTACGATGGCAGATATACAGACACGTCAAACTTTTTCGTCAGGGGTTAAAAATCACCAGTTAAAATACTAACGAACGAATAAATAAGGCTGTGTCTAAAATTGCAATTTTTTTAATAATTATAAAAATATTAATACTTAGGTACTCATTTCTATCGGAATATCAAGCCAAAAAACAAAAACTGCATGGCTTGGCATTAGTCGATCCCGAGAAGGTTAACGTAATTTTACCAATAATAATATTGAATTTTTGCAAGCTATCGATAGTGCAATACTATCTATAGTTTTTAGAGCTATCGATAGTATCGATTGTTCGTTGAAATAAATGTGTCAATAGTATCAATAGTATTGATAGTATTGATTAGTAAACATCAATAGTATCGATAGTATCGAAAAGCAATACTATCGATATTATCGATAGTTTTCTTTGTCATCAATACTATTGCAAACTATTGGGTATCGATAGTATCGATAGGCCTATTTTTCAAGGTTAACTATTGATAGGAGTCAAACTATCGATAGTCCTGCAACGCTAAGGCATATTAGTGATTAGAGTGAAGCTAGAACGCGCACTTAGTCGGTTCTAGCTGTTTAAAGTTTTTCTTCAATAGAAATAAGGTTACAGGTAAAACCAATAAAGTTACTACATAATTTATTGGATGTATAATTTGCAGTTTGATTGATACGAATATTGTCAGAAAAAAAAGTTTTAAAGATGTTTGACATTTTTTATCTGGATATAAAACAAATAATGTAGTAACTATGACCTTTTGCAAATACCAGGTAATGGACATTGAAAGTTATTTCCAGAGCAAAATTTGCTATTATTAACTAAAATTACAATGCAAAAAAATGCTATATACCGATAACTGGTTTTTCTTGGAGATAAATCATAAACCAAAAAATAATCATAGATATTTCAGTTTTTTCTTGTATATTATATCACAAAATTAGTACTAAGTAACTTTATACAAAAGCTATCTTTGTATTGGATGCTGCTAGAGAAAAATGGGTTTTACCAGTTTGTAGAGCGTAAAAAACTGATTCTAAAACTGTAAAAAAAGCAATTTCGACAAAAGGTCACATTAGCGGTATTTGCAGTAATACGACGATATACAACATTATAAAAAAATTGATATAAGTAGGTATATAAATAAATTAAAATATATATATAAATATACATACTTATATATACATAGCATAATAATAAATAATTTTATTGCATACATACAAATAAATAAATATCACAATGATGTAAACAGATCTGTACATGATGATTTTAAGCAGGAAGGTGGAAGAAATAGTAGGGAAAAGAGATGAGGAACTAAACAGAAATAAGAAAGTGATTTTTAGTTAGGATTTTAAAGTTATTCAAAGTTTTGGCGAATCGAATGGAAAGGGGTAGTGTTCCAGAGATGAATAGCATAGACAGTAAAAGAATATTTGTAGAAATTGGTCAAGTGGACTGGAATATTGAGAAGTTTATCTGCACTGCATAGAGGCCTTGAAAAGGTTCTAAAGAAAAAACGTTTCTAAGGTTTTATCGCCGTATATACCGTATATTTACTTCCCAAATTAGTCATAAGGATGCCCATACCCTACACTTTCCCATACAAACGTAGTCTACGTTTTATTTTGAAACGACATGTCATATTTCGGTAAAAATTTGCAACTTTAAAGAAATTGCATATATCTAGGGTTATAATTGGTTTTCACAGTCAAAATATGAACTTAAAAGAAAATATAAGAGTGTAAAAGTTTTCCATACTGATAGTAAAAAATTATATAATACACTATATTCTCTTTCAAGTTCATATTTTAACTGTGAAAACCAATTATAACCCTAGCTATATGCAATATCATTAAAGTTAAAATTTTTTACCGAAATCTGACATGTCGTTTTAAAATAAAACGTAGACTACGTTTGTATGGGAAGCTCTGATTCTGTCTAGGGTAAGGGGACTCATAACGGGGCGCCCATAAATAACGTGAGGTGTTTTTTTAAATTTTCTGTCCCTCCCTCCTCCCCTGGTGAGATGTGAGATTTTATTCAACCCCCTCCCCCATCCCCTAATCTCACGTGAGATTTTTCAAAATGTGGGTTTCTTACGTAAACGTGTTGGATTGTTATTGTAAAAAGAAAAAAAAATAGCGTCGTGCTTTTATTTACGACTAGTTAAGACTAGTAATCAATATTGCTGAGAGTTTAATTATAAGTGTAATAAAAATTTAACAATAGAATAAGTACTTAAATCGTAACTACTGTGATTAAAAAAGAAGATCTACTCTAATTCAGTCCACGGAGAATCATGCGCGGTCTCAAGAGAGATATGATTTTTGCTTCGCTGTATTCCATAATTTTATCACATCGTCCTGGCAGGACTTCTATATCTTTTGACGTATGCGTATATTATAAAAATCTTGATAACTCATTTTAAATTAGTAGAAGCATGCACTGAGTCGAGTAAAACATTTACAAGAAAAAACAAAGCAGGTTGGAACCTGTCCGTGTGTCGCTGCCACTCAGCTCGTACGCTCTCGTTCATCGAGTCGACTCATCCGAGCGTTCGGCTGACAGTGGCGCGAAAACAAAGGACGGGGTACACTGTACCGTAAATTCAGATTAAATTGAGCTATTTAGTATAAAACAAATATGGTGGTTTGACAGTCAGTAGATGTATAACGTCGAAGTATGAATGAAATTATTTTCTTTCGAACGAATTAGTGAATGATCTTAATCGTATTACGATTACGCTTAAGATTAAATCTAAAGGCGAAGATATTGGCAAATGGCCTTGAAGTGTGAAATAAATTGTTAAGGCGAAGATATAGGCAAATGGCCTTGAAGTGTGAAATAAATTGTTAACTCGTAAATATGGTGATAATTTCCATATTGCTCTACGTCATGCACTAGATAGCCCTTTAAATTATTTTATGAACTGCCGTTAAAACTATTATTGGTGATCCGTCTAGCTTTAAAACTTGCCGTGGCCACTTTTGGCGGAGGCGAGTTTTAAAGCTAGACGGACTAATGTAAATACTTTCAACGGTGGTTTATAAAATAATTTAAAGGGCTATCTAGTGCATGACGAAGAGCAATATGGAAATTATCTCCATATTTACGAGTTAACAATTTATTTCAAATGAGGGCGCCACTTCAAGGTCATTTGCCTATACCTTCACCTTAAGCATGTACAATCTGGATTAAATGGACCAAAATAGTATAATTTTTTGTTTCAATCAGAAATAAAATTGCGTGATATTTGCCGAGACCCCCCCTTCTCTCCAACGTAAGATTAGATGAGATTTGACTCGACCCCCTCCCCCCTTAAACATCTCACGTAATTTATGGACGCCCCCTAAGGCCCAGAATATTTACAATTTCGCACATAAGTATAACGCCAACATTGCTGCGTTGCAATCGCGTTAAGGTGAGTTCACACCGAGACGCGACGCGACGCGACGTAGCGCGCACGTGAAAGAAATATAGAACTTGTTTACTAGACGCAAAGAGTGAGAGCTCGCTGCGCCTCGCTACGCATCGCTACGCAGCGCGGCGAAGCGGGCTGCCGCTGAAATTAGTATCTTTTTGCCTGGTAAACAAGTTCTATCGCGTCACGTCGCGTCTCGTTGTGAACTGACCCTTACACTTTGCGTCACACATGACGTATGCAGCAGGCATGGCTTCTGTCACGGCTCCGGCGGTCCCACGCGGGAAATCGTCGCAGATGGCTTACACTCACCACCGCAGCTTCGGTTCCCAGCCTCAGCTGCGGCGGCTCGCTCCAAGCCACCTGCTTCTCAGCCCGCGGGCCGCCTCGCTCCTCCGCGGGTTGGAATACACTTCCCTATATAGTTTGAGATTACACACTAGGGGTAGGGGGTAGGGCAGACAAGACTACATGAAGTCGGTTTTGCAGCAATTCGTTTCTGTCACTGACTTTTATAGCACAACCACATAGGTAGGTACCTATGAGCTTTTTTTAACATATTTTTGAAAGTTCTGCCATCTTTGTAGTCGCGTAAATAATTGTCTCAAACATAGTTATACATACGAGGTTATCTCTGAGAGGTTATCGTTAAGGGCCCGGTCCTTACTTTTAGTGGCTTTGACTTCTTTTTCGAAACTGATTGGAGCCAAACTAACTTAGTAACAATATCGATACCTTGCGGCTCCATGGGTGCAACCACCAAAACACGATTTTTCAGGAGAGCCAAAAAACTAAAATTAAAATTTTGTATTTGTCACAACTTGGTTGTTATTTATCCTATAAACATGATTCTTACACCAAAAGCCGTTAATTTTCGTTGTTCATAATATTCAAACACAACGTTTTAAGAAATATTTATAGTTTAAAATTTAGCTGGTGAATACGCCTCACAAAATTAAACTTGTATATGTTTTACGCCCCATAAAATGACTGCTGCGTTAGTAAAGCAGGGTGTATTCACCACTTTCAAAATTGAAATTGTAGTTTTTAACGTTTTCCTTATTTTATTCCATTTTTTGCGTTTATATTACAATACTTAAAACAATTTTTAGTAGAATAGGTCAATTTGGCATCCCTTAGTCCATCAAAGTCTTGTATTCTATACTAAGATTTATAACTAGAGAAGAAATTATAAATTAGTTATTGACAAATGTAAGGTATTAGTTATTAATAAAAGGTATATTCCGCTGTCTGACAAAACTTCTAGCTATTTGGCATTACAGATCGGTTTTGTAAAACAGCGAATGACGTTTAGCGTTTTAGTTAAATATCTATAACTAGCAAAAGCTAGTTAAAATTAATCAAAATATTACATTTGAATTTGGAATCCGTTATTTTTTTTATACGATTTTTCATTATCTTTTCTTATTTTGGCGCCAATACATTATACACAATATTTTGCGATATTAAAATGGAGTGGGGTGATAAAGAGAACCGAATCACTGTGATTGCATTACACAAAGTAGGTATGGAGCCAAATGCAATTTTTAAAACTCTCCATACGCTTGGTATTAGTCAAATGTTTGTGTACCAGGCTATTAATAGGTACAATGAGACCTCTGTTTGTGACAGAAAAAGCCGTCCACGTAGTGTTCGTACGAAAAAAGTGGTCAAAGCAGTAAGGGAAAGAATTCGAAGAAATCCTGTCCGAAAGCAAAAGATTTTATCACAGGAGATGGAGATAGCAAATGCCAAGCTATAATTGTAGGCAGTACAAGGCAAATTTCTCTGATTGACTTTAATGCTGTTGCACCTGTCATGTTTAACAACTGTATTATCCCCTACAGTAAATCCGTAAAGGATCTTGGCTTTCACATTGATTCCACACTTAGTTGGACCACTCAGGTAGCTGAAGTCAGCCGTTCTGTTACTGTTGCTCTTCAACAGCTTAATCGTCTAAGGAACTTCCTTCCTTTCAAAACAAAGCTCTTATTAGTCCATACATTGATATTACCCATCATTGATTATGCTGATGTGTGTTACCCTGATCTCAATGTAGATTTACTGAATAAGCTTGACCGTCTCGTTAATAATTGTATACGTTTCATTTTCTGCCTTCGCAAATATGATCATATATCATCTTTTCGTTCTGAGCTTAAATGGCTTCCTATCCGTGAACGCAGACAAGTGCGAATTCTTTGCACTCTCTTTTCAATTCTTCTGAATCCTAATTCCCCTGAGTATCTTAGATGTAAATTTAAATTTCTTTCTGACACGCATGATAGGCAACTTCGTTCTACTGATAATCTTCTCCTTTCTGTTCCTCCTCATCGCACAAATTTTATGGCGAACTCTTTTAACTTACAAGCTATACGGCTCTGGAATGCTTTACCCATTAACATCAAAGATATTTCGACAAAATTTTATTTTAAGAGAAGAGTGCACTCTTATCTTTTTGATAGATGTTAGTATCTTTCTTTTTTTCACCATCATCATTCATTATTTATATATATTGTAGGTTTGTATATATTTATTTGTTATATGTATTATAGATAGTCTTATGTACGTATGTAGGTATATTCTGTGAGTTATATTTTATATGTATATTATATATTGTTAAGTAGACATATATTATATTAGGCACATATTTTAATACTTTATTTTGTATCTAGTTTTTTGCGCCGCAACATGATTTGTTTCTGTTTATCCCTATGGTTGACTGGGAGAGAACGCTTTTAGCGTTAAGTCCGCCAATTGTACCATTATTTTTTTTTTAATGTGGAACAATAAAGTTTTTTAAATAAATAAATAGCACCTAGAACCATGTCGCGTATTTTTAAAGATGACTTAGGACTTGCAGCCTATAAGAGACGTACTGGTAATTTCTCTGATAATTTAAAAAAGAATAGGGTGGTAAAATCAAAACAACTACTGAAGCGGTACGCAAAGGGAGGTCACAGAAAAATTTGTTTACGGATGAGAATTTTTTTACAATTGAGCAACATTTTTTTTTAACAAACAAAATGACCGTATTTATACTCAAAGCTCTAAGAAAGCTTCCCAATTAATCGACAGAGTGCAACGTGGGCATTATACGACTTCAGTGATGGTTTGGTGGGGTGTTAGCTATGAAGGAGTGACTGAGCCATACTTTTGTGAAAAAGGTATCAAAACATCGGCACAAGTGTATCAAGATACCATTCTTGAGAAGGTAGTTAAGCCCCTTAACAACACCATGTTCAATAACCAAGAATGGTCCTTCCAGCAAGACTCAGCACTGAGTCACAAAGCTCGGTCCACGCAGTCTTGGCTGGAATCGAACGTTTCCGACTTCATCAGAGCTAAAGACTGGCCGTCGTCTCATCATCGTCATATCAGCCACAGGAAGTCCACTGCTGGACATAGGCCTCCCCCAAGGATTTCCAAAACGACCGATCGGAAGCGGCCTGCATCCAGCGTTTTCCTGCAACCTTGCTCAGGTTGTCTGACCACCTAGCAGGTGGGTGTCCTACGCTGCGCTTGCCGGTACGTGGCCGCCATTCGAGAACCTTTCTGCCCCATCGGCCATCGGTTCTTCGCGCTATGTTCCCCGCCCACTGCCGCTTCAATGAGCTAATCCGCTGGGCTATGTCTGTGACCTTTGTTCTTCTACGAATCTCCTCATTTCTAATTCGATCACGTAAAGAAACACCTAGCATAGCCCTCTCCATAGCCCGATGAGCGACCTTGAGCCTTCTTATGAGACCCATAGTAAGGGACTACGTTTCAGAGCCATAAGTCATCACTGGTAACACACATTGATTAAGCACTTTCGTCTTAAGGCACTGGGGTATTTTGGATGAGAAGACACTGCGTAACTTCCCGAACGCTGCCCAGCCGAGTCGGATTCGTCTAAAGACCTCTTCCTCGAAGCTGGAACTTCCTGCCTGGATCAATTGACCCAGGTAGATATACTGGTCTACAACTTCGAGGGTGGAGCTTCCAACAGTAACAGGTAAAGGCATTACGTGCATGTTCGACATGATCTTCGTCTTGTCAACGTTAATTTTCAGGCCAACCTGTTGGGAAACTCGATTTAGGTCTTCAAGAATCGTACTTAAGTCCTCCATCGATTCTGCCATGACAACGATATCGTCGGCAAATCGAAGGTGAGTGTTATACTCGCCATTGATGTTAATGCCCAGTCCTTTCCATTCTAGAAGCTTGAAGGCATCTTCCAGAGCCGCGGTAAACAGTTTTGGAGATATGACATCTCCCTGTCTCATGCTTCTTTGCAATGGAATAGCCTTCGTACTGAGCTCCTGTACTCGGACCGACATAGTGGCTTTGTTGGCAACACCTCGATAATACCGATAGTCAATACGGCACCGCTGGAGAGACTGAAGCACGGCCCACGGTTTCGATCGAATCGAAGGCTTTCTCATAGTCCACGAACCCCAAGCATAACGGCTGGTTATACTCCCTCGTCTTCTCTATAACCTGCCGCAGCGTATGGATGTGGTCCATGGTACTATAGCCGTTTCGAAACCCGGCTTGTTCGGTAGGTTGGAAGGCATCAAATCCGTTAGCGAGACGGTTCGTGATTACTCTCGAAAACAACTTATAGACATGACTCTGAAGTGTGATTGGCCCAAGGGCGTCGCCAAGGGGGGGCAGGGAGGGACAGCTGCCCCCCCCCTAGAGATTCTAAAAAAGTTGCCAAATATAATGCAACCAAAGTCCTAAGTCTTCGAGTTAACCTTTCCGGAACCTAAGATTTTAATAATAAAGTGGTCGAGAAGTTTACAATGAATCCCCGAAAATTATGTTTTTATTAACCTAATATAAACAAACAACGACCACTATAATATTAAAATCTGGTAATTTAAAAAAAAATACGCTGTACTGTGTAAATAAGTGTACAGCACACTTATTCAAATTCAAACTCCTTTTTATTCTATTTTTCTAATAAATGTTATTATAACTTATTTACAAGTTTTTTATTGCATAGTCAAGAGCTCGTGCTCGTGTAGCTTCACACATTGGACTCTGTACTGTCACAGAATATATATGTATATAGTACTAAGATACTGTTGTTATTACAATCGCTGTAGATGTAAGGCTCGTAGTACAAGTGAAAAGCTTCATGTGCTGTCGACTTTACCTACAATTCATACCTACTTTTCTCATTCATAGAGAATGAGAAAAGTATGAATTGTAGTAGGTAAAGTCAACATGCCCCCCCCTGCGCCATCGGCTGGCGACGCCCTTGAATGGGCCTATAGTTCTTCAAGAGAGTGTTGTCACCCTTTTTAAAGAACAGAACCACCACACTCCTGTTCTACGCCTCTGGCGTCACTCCCTTGAGTAGAACGGAATTAAAGAGCCTTTGTAGGACTTTCAGTACCGGCGTTCCGCCCGCTTTCAAAAGCTCTGCTGTGATTCCGTCCTCGCCCGGCGCCTTGTTGTTTTTAAGCTGTTTGAGAGCCATCCTAATCTCGTACAGACTGATGTCCGGGATATTTTCGGTATAGTGTCGGGTTAACTTGGCTCTTGGATCTCTTACCGTATTTAGGTATGTTAAGTTTTGCAACGGATGTATATAACTGCCCATAAAACTCCCAGCACCCCCTCCTTTGTCGACACAACGTTTCCGCCCTCCGTCTTCAGCTTAGTCAATCGGCTCTGCCCAGTAGACATGGCCCTTGCAAACACTTTGGAACCTTTGTTTTGTTCTATCGTCTCCTTAGTACATTTAGTATTAAAGGAGCGAATGTCGTGTCGCAAGGACTTTTGAATTTGTCGGTTGAGCTTTCGATATGACTTAGCGTCTTCGGAGGTTTGCAGTGGCATGGATCGTCGCTGTGTCATGTGTATGTGTCAGGTGTAGGGTCTGAGCAGAGATTTTTTGAGGCTTTCTTTTAGGGCGGGACTTACAGAACTTAGATCCCACTGCTTGGACCGTTTCTATAAACCCGTTGCTTATGTCGTCCACTGAAACGCAATCCTAGAGGAGTTCAAAGCGATTGGAGAGTTTAACTTCAAAGCTTTCGGGGTTTTGGATCTGACTCAGCGATGGTCGGAGCTTAGCTTCATAAGCCTTGACCTTTCGAGTCGGAGGTCGATATTTAAGATGCCTCTTACAATTCGGTGATCGCTGCCGGTTTTAATCCTATTGATCACGGAGACATCATTGAATATCTGCTTCTTCGCTGTCACGAAGAAGTCTATCTCGTTCTTGAATGGGGGCTGGTTATTTTTAATAGGACCCATCTAGGTCCACTTCCTCTGTGGCGGCTTCTTGAAGAAAGAGTTCATCGCAAAGAGTCCCTCTTCCTCCAAAAAATCAGCCAGCCTGTGCCCCCTGTCATTGCGCTTACCATATCCAAATTGCCCCACCCTGATCTCTCTATCGCGTCCCTTGCCCAGTTTTGCGTTAAAACCCCCCATAATAACCGTGAAATGGGTTTTGGAGGCGTGTATGGCTCTACTAATGTCCTCATACACTACCTCAACCTCCGCATCTGAGTGTGATCTGGTCGGCATGTATACCTGTATGACCTTCAACGAGTATCTTTTGGATACTCTGAGTATCAGGTATATTACCCTGCTGGAAACACTGTCGATGGTCAATACGTTATTTATGAGGGACCTGTGAACCAGAAACCCGACACCATGCTGGGACTTCTTTTCGTCTCCCCCCGGTGATAGAGTAGGTTACCGGACTAAGGTTGTCGTGCCCTCGCCCTCTCTTCGGACTTCAGACAACCCCACTATGTCCCACCGTAGCCTACTCATCTCCTCTTCCACCTCAGCCAGTTTCTCGTCTGTCCTCAAAGTGCAGACGTTGTGTGTTACCAGGGCCAGTTTTCGCCGGTGGTGGTAGCCGGATCCCATCCGGGGATTCTTAGCACCCCCTGCCCTGCCGTTACCATGACCGCTACCGGAGTCAGGAATAGCAGGGCTGCCGGGTACTGGGGGCCTGGTCGTGTTTTGTACTTCCATTGAGGGGTTTTGCCATACTCGCCACGCTTGGGAGGAGGGTTGGCGAGCGCAGTGGGGGGTCACTATCGCACTTCCGACGCTGCTGCCCATCGGAAGTCCGTTTATGTGCAGTGACGGAACTGTCCTTTATTCGCCTTTTACGACATCTACGGGAAGACTTGGAAGACTTGGAGTGGTCCTATTCTACTCTGCCGAGAACCACACGGCCGTAGGCCGTCGTCTAGTCCCGATCTTAATCCGCTGGATTATGATTTATGGTCAGTTTTAGAGAGTACGGCTTGCTCTAAACGTCATGATAATTTTGAGTCCCTAAAACAATCCATACGATAGGCAGTGAAGAATTTTCCCATGGAAAGAGTGCGTGCTTTTATTGATAACTGGCCTCAACGTTTAAAGGACGGTATTGCAGCCAACGGAGACCACTTCGAATAAGCTAATTGTTTTATATTTATGTATTAAACTAACGCATTGTAAAAGTAATAAATGTTATTTCCAATAGAATGTTTTGAATAAAAGTGCTTTGTTAGGAGACTAGCGCCATCTGCGTGTGATCTCCACAAACACGGGCAAGATTATCGATTCATCGATATTCCGGCTGTGCCCCGCCCTGCGCGGATTGTCTTTGCCCGGCCAGAAAAATAATCATGTGGCACCCCCCCGGTTTGGAGAGAGTGGGGAGCCCATAACTAGCTTGCTCCCTCAGTAGGACAGAACCGCGGACGGTTCTGCTCCCCACCGCGGTGGTCCGCGTATGGGGACATGGGGGGGAGGCGGTTACTATACGAGCCATGTTAGATTCGAGGGCTCAGAAAAGTTTGGTTACCACTCGAGTGGCACATACATTAGGCTTAGCCGTAGAGGACTCGCCTGTGCCACTTCTTGGAGTTGGTGGTATAAAAGTGAAGTGTTTGACGGGACAGACACTTGTCACCTTTTCGTCGCTGAAATCCTCGACAGTGAGGATCACGACTTTAGCTCTGGTAATGGATACCATTGCGGGTTGGCAGCCCATCACAGACATACCGCCAGACGCGTTGTCTATGGTGTCAGGCCTGGAATTGGCTGACCCATTTGTTCTTCGCCCCGCCCCAGTAGACTTGCTCCTGGGTTCGGACGTATTGGGTTGGATTTTATTGGGCACCCAGAAGGCTCTGGGTTCTTCTTCACTGGTGGCAGTGTCTACAATTTTTGGTTACGCCCTGATGGGCCCTGTCTTTGAGCATAACTCCATGGAGGAGCCGACAGTTCTTGCGAATGCGTCTTTGGCCAAAACCATGCAAAGGTTTTGGAAGGTGGAGGAGCCACCAGGTCTCAAGGATGGATCCGGACCACGCAGAATGTGAGGCCTTTTATCAGGCCAATACGGAAAGATTGTCTTCCGGTCGGTTGGTAACTAGGTTACCCTTTGTTGCTTCTCGTCCTAGCCTAGGGCATAGTAGGATGTTTGCGGAGAAACGACTGCTGTCCATGGAACGGCGCATGCAGCGTGATCCCGTACTTCGTGATAAATATATAGAATTTATGCGCGAGTACGAGGACTTGGGTCACATGTCTCCAGCTCGAGTTGATTGGAGCTCAACTAAGCATTACTTTCTGCCACACCATGCTGTTGTGAAGGCCTCGACAGGCAAATTGAGAACTGTCTTTGATGGGTCAGCACACAGCGCCGGAGCGCATTGTTGCATTGGGTTCGTGTCGTGCAGACCGAACGTTTTGAGTCGGAATTTTGTATTTTGCGCGAGGGACGCGCTAAGTTGAAGGGTGCGGTCGCTCGTTTGAACCCTTTCATCGACTCAGATGGGCTTCTTCGGGTTGGTGGCCGGCTCCGGAAGGCGGACCTTCCGTTTGGGAGTCGCCATCCTTTGTTATTGCCCAAGGGCGGACCCTTGGTGCAACTTTTGGTGTCTGATCGACACATTCGGAACGCTCATGCAGGGTGCAGTGCGTTGCTGGCTATTTTGCAGCGGGAATTTTGGATTTTGTCAGCCCGAAGAGCAGTGAAAAGTGTTTTGTTTCGATGCATCTCTTGTTATAGAGTGAGAGCATCTACGATGCAGCCGCAGATGGGTGATCTGCCTGCTGATCGTATCCGGCCTACGAGGCCGTTTGACGGTGTGGCCACCGATTTTGCAGGATAGGGTCCTGCAAAATCGGTGGCCACACCGTCAAACGGTTCGGTCAAAACGACCACCCTTCGTAATGCCCGGATCGTGAAGGGCTATTTATATGTATTTGTTTGTTTGGCTACCAAGGCTGTCCACTTGGAGGTGGTGTCAGCTTTGACTACGGAAGCCTTTGTCGCTGCGTTAGATCGTTTCGTGTCGCGTAGAGGTCTACCTTCACTCATTCGCTCCGACAATGGCACAAATTACAAGGGCACAGTAAATTATATTAAGGATGTTTGTGAATTTATTGATAAGAATTGTAATGGTTTAAGTCAAATTGCTGCCCAAAGGGGGATAACATGGAGGTTCAGCCCCCCAAATTGCCCTCATTGGGGAGGGATTTTTGAAGCCGCTGTGAAATCGGCAAAGACCCACCTCCGCCGCATTTTAGGGGAAACAGCTCTAACGTTTAAAGAGCTGGCCACAGTATTTTGTAAAGTTGAGTCGGTCCTCAACTCTCGTCCTCTCTGTCCATTATCTCAGGACCCAAATGACTTGGAAGTCTTCACTCCTGGTCATTTTTTGGTTGGAGGGCCTTTGAATGCCCTACCCGAATACCCGTGGAGGGATGAACGTACATCGCGGTTGTCACGTTTTCAAATGTTACAGCAAATGAGCCAGAACTTTTGGGCTCGCTAGTCTCTTGAATATTTGCATTTGTTGCAACAAAGAGTGAAATGGACAGACAGGACTGAGCCACCCAGGGAGGGGGATTTGGTATTGTTAAAAGAGGCAAATCTGCCATCATTACTTTGGCGCCGAGGGCGCATTTTGCGTTTGATCTTTGGCGGAGACGGAACTCCGCGTGTGGCTGAGGTGTTGGTCGAGGGTTCGGTTCTTCGGAGAGCCGTATTCTCTCTCTCTCGCCTCCCCGTAGAGTAAGCTAGCGGTCTGCTTCTCAGACCGGGACGGGGGGATGTTTTGAATAAAAGTGCTTTGTTAGGAGACTAGCGCCATCTGCGTGTGATCTCCACAAACACGGGCAAGATTATCGATTCATCGATATTCCGGCTGTGCCCCGCCCTGCGCGGATTGTCTTTGCCCGGCCAGAAAAATAATCATTGTCTTTGTGTCAAAGTCTCGACTGACGTTGTGAATGACTTGCGTTCGCTCTCCCGTCGCGAAAAGAGCCATGCGGCATTAATTTTGTATTTGATATATATTGCGAATATTTCGTGGAGAATTGTCGCTAATTTTTGTTTGATTATGTGCCCAATTTGTTTGGAACGGCGTGGAGCCGAAAGTGTTTGTATTACGTAAAGAACAGTGATTTGTGTCAAATGTAAAACGCGTGACATGGCGTCACTATAAATTGTTGGGTTTTATCTATTTCCCGTGTGGAACGGAAGTATTTGTTATGTGAATAAAATTGACTATAAAAGAAACCTTTTGTGCTGTGTTGGAGTGGTGCTATAAATACGACGTATTCGTTTGGGGCGACATACATGAGCTCATGTTTAGGTTAGTTTAGGGACCACATATTCTGCACCACTGACTTGGGACCCATGGTACCACCATGGGTAAGGCCGTCGCCAGCCCTGAGTAGGACATCGGGCTCGACGCGAAGGCCAGGCGAGGCTGCCTGAAGACTGCATGAACGCGGTAAGTTTTGTAATTAGTTTAATTACTTTTAATTAGAATTAAGTTTGACTCATAATTAGGTTAGGAGGTTCCCTGGACCTTATCTGGGGTGGTAGCAGACTGCGTAGGTTTGTTTGTGTGTTTGTTTGTTGCCGGTGGGATTGCCGGACTCGTACCAAGAGCGTAGTTAGTAACATTTCTTGGTAGCAGAACGTAATCTTAGCTATCTGTGCCAACAAGAATATATATTTTTTTCTTTTTTACAATATTTAAGGCTAGACAGGTATATAATACATACCATAAACCAGTATACAGATATAATATTATGTTCAATTTTGAGAACTGAATAATGATGACTTTACTAAGAAAGGGAGTTCAAAAGATGAGCGTGAACTTTCCTCTTAAAAGAGAATTTGGTGGAAATTTCTCTTATGTGAACGGGTAAAGCATTCCAGAGCCGTGAAGCTTGGAAGGAGAAAGAATTCGACATAAAGTTTGGTCCGGAAAAGAGGGATATAGAGTTGTCGTGTCTCATTCTCGCATTAGAACAAAGTTGTCGATCATGAGTGTCTGATTTCAAATATTCAGGATAGTTAGAATTCGTAAGAATAGAAAAGAGTGTACACAGTAACCGAAATTCCCTGCGTTGAAGGATAGAATGACAATTAAGCTAATTAAGCTCTGAACAATAACACATGAACACGTGATCATACTTACAAAGGCAGAAGATAAAACGGATGCAATTATTAAGAAGACGATCAAGTTAATTAAGAAGATCAACATTGAGATCAGGATAACACACATCAGCATAATCATAGCTTTTGCCCGCGATTTCATTTGCACATCCATATTAATATTAAAAATAAGAAAGTAACTCTGTCTGTCTACCTACCTCTACTCGAGAAAGGGCATAGGATAGTTTTTATTCCAAAAATCATTCCTCAGGGGAATGAAAAGGGGGTGTGGAACTTTGTATGAGGAATCCCATTTTGCCATGCTATTACAAAGTACAAACGCAAACGAAATGGCGAGTAAAAGTTAGTGCTAAATAAAGTTTTGGAAATTCAAAATTAATCATCGAATGATATTGATAATGTTATTAGTAGCGCACCTGTAAGTCCTGTGACACAAATTAAGTCCTTATGTCTATGCACTTAAGTTTATAATTATTTTTATAAAAATAACGCCATCTATGGTCAATTAGAAGAAGTTTTTCGTCACTTGAATCTAGTTCAACTACAGATTGCAAAACATCGTAAAGAACTTTTTGAACCGAAGTAAAATAAACCGTATAATGAGGTATGAAAATAGTTTGTTAAATGTAGGATCTATTAATTTAGGCCAATATTGAAATGAATAAAAACCACCAATTAAACAAATTGTTTATATGTAGTGCAATATAAGATTATTGGTTTATTTGTGTAAGTTTGGCGACAACGGGTCCGATACTAATTTTGTCACATAGCACTTCCACTAATTTCTATATTCCGTGACTATACCTAGCCACTATAACAACAAATACCAAAAATAAGATAAAGTTAAAAATTTAAGGGGGTCATCATACAAGAAATGTGTTTTTAGGGTTCCGTAAAAAACGGAACCCTTATGGATTCGTCATGTCTGTCTGTCTGTCCGTCCGTATGTCACAGTCATTTTTTTTTCCGAAACTATAAGAAATATACTGTTGAAACTTGGTAAGTAGATGTATTCTGTGAACCGCATTAAGATTTTCACACAAAAATAGAAAAAAAACAATAAATTTTAGGGGTTCCCCATACTTGGAACTGAAACTCAATTTTTTTTTCCTCAAACCTATACTTGTGGGATATCTATGGATAGATCTTCAAAAATGATATTGAGGTTTCTAATGTCATTTTTTATTTAAACTGAATAGTTTGGGCGATAGACACATCCAAAGTAGTAAAATGTGTCCCCCCCCCCTGTAACTTCTTAAATAAGAAAATGATAATTCTAAAAAAAAATATATGATGAACATGCAAACTTCCATCGAAAATTGGTTTGAACGAGATCTAGTAAGTAGATTTTTTTAATACGTCATCACTACATAGTATAAAACAAAGTCGCTTCCCGCTGTCTGTAACGCAACGGATTTTGATGCGGTTGTTTTTAATAGATAAAGTGATTCATGAGAAAGGTTTATATGTATAATACATACCCGTGCGAAGCCGGGGCGGGCCGCTAGTAAATCATAAATCGTAAACCGCAATTTACCTTTACGAGTAGAACTTCCAAATTGTTGTTACTTGCTGATAGATAGATAGATAGATAGATAAATCGTTTATTTGTGAAAACTGCACATACACAATCACACACAAAAAATAAATTAATAATATTACGTTATTTACATACAGGTTTTATAGCGATGCGATGTGTTTATGTATGCTGCAGCAGCACAAAAAGGTCGTAGGCTCAGCGAAAATATTGCTGCTACGGAACCCTTCATGGGCGAGTCCGACTCGCACTTGGCCGCTTTTTTTAGCGTTTTTAACTCTATCTTTATAATAGCATTAACTAGATACTTGAAATTTTCACCGATTTTGTACTCTTATGTATTCTGTGGTATTACTATGACCACCATAACAACAAATAATAAAAATAAGATAAAGTTAAAAATTAAAGGGGGTCGTCATACAAGAAATGTGTTTCTTCAGCGTTTTAAAACATTGTACGGAGGTAAGTACGGAACCCTTCATGTACGAGTCCGACTCGCACTTGCCTGTTAATGCTATTACTTACTTCACGATATTTCGATTAAATAAAAGAAAAATTAAATGTGAAAACATTTTATGGGAAGTTAAATACTTAGCAGAAGAATGAGAGGGCATGGAAAGCACCCCGACAAGAGCGCAGCCACAGACCATGGATCATTGGTAGGTATATACAGATCTGTTAGCGCAGCTCTTAAATATAAGAAGATTAGCAAGGTAGGGCAGGAAAAGGCAACGTACCTACATAAGGTAGAGCAAAATTCTTTGGTAAAAAAAATAATTCTCATTTTTTATTTGATAATGCTTTGCACACAAATACTTTAGTTGGTGCCGCCTCGGGCCTCGATGTCGTCGGTCCAATCAACGGAGATACTTAGCCGCCCAGTCCACACGCGACGCGCCGCTTCCCACCGTAGTCGCCTCTGAAACAAATTATATTTTTATAATCAAATCAGACCATTGACCCATTGACTTATATGTACCTACGAGTATATTACTAGCGTAGTTGAAATTATTGAATCAGACAGCTTCTCTCTTGACATAAATACATGATTGGTATTTAGTAATATATAAGTCAATGATTATTGGTGAAAAGAGGGACATACTCGAGGTAATCGGAAATAGGCGAGGCAATATGTTGGGTTGGAGCAAGTTCAGTCCATAATACTGAACTACTTTCGATAAAAAAATGTACATATACTTGTACATGTAAAATATACTTACTTACGTGCTACGTAATGCTACGTATGCACTAGTGAGCACACATATTTTACAAATTAATATACTTACATACTTATAGCTAGCAAGCATGTCTGCATGTGGAAAGGGAAGTGACCCCGTAAATTGGGAAATACGAGTATGTGTGCTTTGCCAGAAAAATAACAATAAAAAACTGATAAAACCTACATGCATTGGCTATGAATCTCTTAGCAAAAATATAAAAGAATTTTATCAACCTAGTGAGCTACCAGTGATCAATGAATGTTTGTTTCCCCATATAAATGACTAGCAGTCCACCCCGGCTTCGCCCGTGGTACACACATAGCCTATGTCACTCGGGAATAGTGTAGCTTTCCAACGGTGAAAGAATTTTTTAAATCGGCCCAGTACTTTTTGAGCCTATTCATTACAAACATACAAACATACAAAAATAGGTACAAATCTTTCCTCTTTATAATATTAGTATAGATTTAAATCATGTTTTCAGTGAAAATAAAGCCGTGTGGCATAAGTCATGTTATTCGAGATATAACAGCTTCCAACTTGTAAGGGCAAAATCGCGAGTTAAAATATCAGCTTCTCGTGTCTCACCTCCCATGACTCGTAGCTAACAGTCGACAGAATATAAAGAGTGTATATTTTGCGAAATGCCGAGTACAAGAACTGATCCACTTAGTAATGTCATGAAGAAGTCTTCATCATCATCATCGTCAGCTCTCAGCGACCCACTGCTGGGCATAAGCCTCCTTTTGTCTGCGCCACTGAATCCTATTCCCAGCCTTAGCGATCCAGTTCTTTCCAGCAATCCGTTTGATATCATCGACCCACCTAGCCGCCGGACGCCCAAGTCTTGTAATGACTCTATTTTGCAGTGCGCTAAAATATTGAATGATTATAAAATTTTGGCAAAAGTATCAGAACGTTGTGATTTCATCGCGTTAGAGGCAAAATATCACATCAAATGTTTTACTGCATTGATTTGTTTTTTTTTTAGATCCAGTTCATTTTCTACGGTGAACGAAGCCCGAAAGCATTTATTTACGAAAAAAGCCCGTCAATTGGAAAATCTACCTCCGACAAAAGCCGCTCTATACCAACATTTCCTGCGGGCGGTGTTTCAAGCTGTCTATGTATGGGGTCAGATGTCACCGACTCAAAATCTTCCTGATCCATCTAAATGGGGATGGACCAAAGTCGGCGACAGCTGGCAACCTACATGGACAGACTTGCCAGTGGCTGCCGAAGCATGTGTGGAGATGATCAGGTGCAGATGCAAATAGTTTGGAAAATCCAAAAGTGCACGCCTCATAATCTCATTTTTCACAATTAAATTGATTTTGATTGTTTTATTGCTAACTTAAAACGAAGAAAAGTATGTGTCGGCTTTAAAGCACGACTGGAGATTATTTTTAACTTTTATTTTTAACTTCCCGCTGAGAAAATTTAAAATTTTCGGGACGTTATTAGTTTCACCCCGTTTTTGAAAAGTCGAGTTTTCATCAGATCTCGACGTTTAAAGGTCTCAGGAATCTTCCCTGACCACTCACGAGCAAGTGTCATGCACCCTATCCGTATGTGTGTGTGGGTGTGTATGTGACCCGCTTATAACTCTTGAACAACTAAACCGATCGGAACCAAACAAGTAGCTTTCCAAAGAGTTCTATACAACTCAGATTTCCTGTGAATTTAAACCGATTCGGACCGGTAGATTTTGAGAAATCTCAAAAAAACTAAGCAAAAACAAGAAATAAGTTTGGAAAATCCAAAAGTGCACGCCTCATAGCGGTCACTCAATTTCTCAAAAAAAAAACAGAACTTGAATATTGCATATTTATCGGTGTATTATGAACAAAATAAAAAAAATACTTTTAAATCTTCGCGCCATTGCCCACACAGAAAAGAAAGGTACTGCGCATGTATTGTCAATGTCAAGAAGAAAAGAAAAATGAAAAGATTACCATTGTATCCAGAAAAAGAATGGAAATCAAGAATGGCTAAAAGGCAGATGCTAAACGCTGTAAAAAAAAAATTGCCAATGTCAACGAACCTTATTTACATAGATTTAGATATACCAACGATAGGTGGATTTCAGTTTATTGCTAATTATAATTAAACTACTTTTAATTAGACCGTGATTTTCGAAAGGACTTAGTTTTAGATAATACTGAATTAGAGCGTATGAAAAAAAGAAGGGTTCGATTTGTTAAGTTTTTCGGGCGTTATCGTGACCACGCCAGTTTCCATACATACCGACACACGGACGTCCACGAAATAATTTTCTTAAACACTTGTTTTATTATTTTAAAGAACAAAATGTCCTTTAAAAATATCATGACTGTTGAAACTAGTGTTTTTTCTTGACATTTGTGTGTAATTATTATTCTACAAGTACGATAAGAAATAAATACCGACATTTTTAGTTCGAAAAATCACTTGATTTTAATAACTTTTTTTTTCGAAAGTAGTTTAGTATTATGGACTGAACTTGCTCCAAAAATTTAGCAGGTGGATAAAAAGTCAGCCTGTATACACACAATGTGAGTATTGTAACTTAATAAGAATTTAAATATATACCTATAACTCAAAGGTGACTGACTGACTGACTGACATAGTGATCTATCAACGCACAGCCTAAACCACTGGACGGATCGGGCTAAAATTTGGCATGCAAGGAGATGTTATGACGTAGGCATCCGCTAAGAAAGGATTTTGATCAATTCTACCCCCAAGGGGATAAAATAGGGAATGAAAGTTTGTATGAAACTTTGTTAATTTTAAACCGATCGGGCTGAGACTTTGCATGCGTAAAACTACTATGACGTAGGCATCCCCTAAGAAAGGATTTTGATAAATTCTACCCCTAAGGGATAAAATAGGTGATGGAAGTTTTTATAAATCTACGCGAGCGAAGCCGCGGGCAAAAGCTAGTGTTTTATAAAATTAAGTAAGGATTATTTTTTCACTGCCTGTTTTTTCTTCTGCCGCGTCGAGATAAATATTTTTTTAAACAAGTTTTTTTTATTAAATTTTCAACAAAGCTTCTATTTTTGGAATCTATATGACTGCGGCTTTTTTAATATATTTTTTTAAAGCAGATACTGGTACACGTTTAAATTTTATGGTCATTAACAAAAAAAAAATTATATTTTTAAATATTATTCTATTTTTTTGTACGGAAATGCTCTTTTTTTGTTTCAGAAATCAATCGACCATCTTTTATTTATCTGAAAACGATACCAAACTTGCCCTAGTAGCTATAAATTTGCAGTTATGACGAGTCACTGTGCACGCGGAGTAAGAAAATTTCATTCCCTCCCCCTACCCCCCCACAGGGTGTGAACCGCTGACTCCCGGGCGTTTTTCACTCTAGTCTACCTAAGGAATAAGTGTGCCAAGGCTCACCCTTTGATCCGAAAAATATTGGTGTTGGCGTGTATATATATATATATATCTTCCCTGGCCGTTTTCGGCTGTGGTGACTGACTTCGTTTAATAACAATCAAAAATTCATTGTTGACGTCGGTCATGTGCCCTGATGTGGCTGACATACTTTCTTTTTGAGGTGAATGTAAGTGCACGGTGCGGACACGTCAATGTACGACCGACATAGTGGTAGTGTATTGAGGACGGTAGTTTGTTTTTAATCGCATCTCGCTTTAAGTCTTGTTCAAGCCTACTGTGGTCTTCAAATACATCTACATTATGTTGCACTAAGCGTCTCCACTCGGCCCTTTGTGCAGCCAAACTTTCCCAACGTGTATGGTCGATCTGGCATCTTTTCATATGTCTTTTCTGAACGTCTTTGTATCTGAGGAACTGGCCGCCTTGTTTCGGCTTGCCGTCCTTAAGTTCAGAAAAGAAGATACGCTTAGCCATCCTCTCGTCGAACATCCTCACCACATGGCCACTCCAACGCAGCTGACGCCGTATTAAGTAGGCCTCAATGCCGTGGACTCCGGCCCGTCGCAACACTTCAGAGTTTCTTATGCGATCGGTCCACCTGATGTTTAATATATCGCGAAGGCATTTGAGAAGGCAGTTGGCGTATAACAACCCGACTAGAAGGACTTTCACTTCACGAGTGATCTTGACAAAGAATTTATAATACAATCTTGAATAACTTCACACGAGTAATAATCTCAAAAAAACAACATTGAAAATTGAACTTAATACCACGCACATAAAGCTCATATTTTCGTTATCATCGTCATCAGGTCTTTTTAGTCTCCACTGCAGGAGCACGCACGCTACCAGAGCCCTACTGGCCAGCGTGGAGATTGTAGGCTAAATCCTCTGACTACTCTTGCCAGGTATTCTCGTAATGCTTATGTTAAAATACCTAACGTTCCCAAAAAATGTGCCTAAAGTTATAGGCGTTCGTTCCTTTCCGTGGAACGTTTCCGTGACGTGGCTTTGCCACTTCGTAAGCATTCTAGATTGTACACAATTTCTTTGGGTCTTGATACCTACCTAGCGTACAAATGTCAAGGAAACCTTTCATAGAGAATCCGTTCCGTTTCACGCTGCTTTTTTTATTTATGTTTAAATATTTAGAAAACCATTGACAAAAGGTATGAATTTTCTGCGTAAAACAATATGACACGACGGTTTCAAAAATACGATGCGCGTCGGAACTTCGGAACAGCTCTACATTGGAAAACTACACGTTTCGTGTTTCGCTGATTCCTTCGTTGGAAAATAGCACTGCAGGTATGTCCATTCCATCCCCATCAAAGGGCTAGGGATAGGTACTAGTACCACGTAATACGTACCATGAAGATGTGATCGCAGCGGTAGTGGACGAAACAGCGAGGTGTCAATGCGGGAGCCCGCTACGTAGCGCGCGGCGCCCAAGTAGGCGGCGGCGGCGGGCGGAGGGGCGCCTGCGACCCGGGGCGCCGCTACACTGCGCCCGGCCCCCAGCGCCGCGCCCACCCCGGCCAGCACGCTGCGCCCGCCGCCGCCGGCCGCCGTCACCTGCCGCAGTGGCTCCGAGCGGCCCAACAGCTCATGCGTCACCTCACCCCTGTAATTCATATTTTAACCCCTGTAATTTATAAAGATTCTAATTCACACTCTTCCTCTAGCACGAGTTATTTTGTATCATGGACTGGATCTACCTTGACATATCGATACCGATATTTATTGTGTTTTCCTCGTAGATATTGGAGGTATGGTAATAATAACCTACTACCCAGAGATATTCTTTTTTTTTATTTCGGGCTCTAATGTTTACATAGAATAAACATCCAGAGGCCCATATGAATATATACCTTAACCTTAAATACATATAACAATAATAAATAATACATACGGGTTGGGTAGGGTTGAGAGTGTTGGGACACACCTGTCAGCAGTTCAGCACGGAACAGCACTTTCCTAGATAGATGTGTTCCGTGCTGATAGATGTGTCCCAATCCCACCCTAATACTACGGCACACTTTAATATTTATTGGTAGGCATTAGGGCATGCATTTCAAAATTTCGAAACTTCATAATTTCCAAGACGCCAAGCGAGAGGAGGAACATGGTCTTCTTGTAAAACTACTAAATCACCGACGTTTAATTTTGCAGTGTTAGTTTTCCATTTAGTGCGTTGTTGGATTTCCATGACATACTCCTTCTGCCATCTTTGCCAGAAATGTTGGTGAATTTGTTCTAGACGTTGATATCTCTAAAGCTCATTGATGTTGTCAAGATGATGTTCTAGACTGGGTGATGGTATTGATGTCAGCGGTCTTCCGATAAGAAAGTGCCCTGGGGATAGAAATAGGAAGTCGTCAGGGGAAGAGGATAATGGACATAGGGGACGGCTATTAAGAATCGCCTCCACTTGCGCAAACAAAGTAGAAATCTCTTCAAAGGTGAGATGACTATTGCCCATAACGCGCTTAATATGATATTTAGCGGATTTTATGCCACTCTCCCATATACCACCCATATGGGCAGCCCGCGCGGGAATGAACGAGAACCGTATATTTTCCTGCGCTGCAAATTTAAAAAGAGGTTTCTGATTAAACTTAAAGAATTCTTTCAGTTCGTTAGAAGCAGCAACGAAATTCCGACCATTGTCGCAAAATAAATCCGATGGCTTCCCGCGGCGCGATATAAACCTACGAAGTGTCATTAAAAAAATTCTCTTTGGATAACCCACTAACGGCTTCTAAATGTATACATTTGTATCGAAGGCAAACGAAAAGGCATAAATAGCATTTGATCAATCTAGAACCGCGTCCCTTGCGATTTAGAACAAAAAGGGACCTCCAAAATCCATTCCTACGGATTCAAAGGGAAAACCGGGATTTAGACG
Source organism: Acrobasis repandana (assembly GCA_963576875.1). NCBI lineage: Eukaryota > Metazoa > Arthropoda > Insecta > Lepidoptera > Pyralidae > Acrobasis > Acrobasis repandana. The sequence continues at coordinate 90,663 of OY756226.1, forward strand.
TTGAGCTGGAAGAGCACCCATTTTTGGGGCCAAAGTTTTGCCCTTGAATCTTTCGGCAAATGACGCAGTTGTGGTAAGTTTGACGAGCTAATTGTCGTCCGTTAATAGGCCAAATAGTTTGCCTTATAGTTGCAAGTAATAGTTGAGGACCAGCATGTAAATTTTTAAAATGTGCTCAAATTGAAATAAGTTTCGTTATACGGTGAGAGGAATCTAGAAGTATAAGATGCCGTTGCACGTAGGGACAACTAGAATCATCAATTCGACCACCAACTCTAATTAGATTTTTAGTTTCGCTTTTGTCCATATAAGGCGAAAGAGACAAAATTTTCGATTTAGATTTCAAAGATTTTCCTGAATTTAATTGTTCATGTTCTTTTCCGAATGATTCTCTTTGAGCAATAGAATATAAATGATGAAGTGAATCGTGTAACTCTTGAATAGTTACCACTCCTGTTAATTTATTATTTGGGTTCTTCAGATTAAAAATAAATCGTTTGACATATGCAAAACATCTATGGAGACGGTTGAATTTAGAGAATCTTTCAAAGTCTATAATGGATTCAATGGCAATTGCAGCATTTACCTTTATCTCTGGAATTTTAATATTGTCATTACGATTTAACACTGGCCATTTGGATTCATCAAATATTAAAAATTCCAGACCTGACCACCATAGTTTTAAACTTGGCAATTGACTAGCGTTTACACCTCTAGATATTAGATCAGCCGGATTTTCGGCAGTTGGTCGACATATCGCCAAGAGTCAGGTGTAGTCTTGTCAAGTATTTCACCAACTCGATTAGCAACGAATGTTTTTAACTGTCTGGGATTTTTGTTTAACCAACATAATACTATTCTGGAATCGCACCAATGCACTAAACGCGTAGGCTGGTATCTAATAAATTCCATAACACTGTTGCTAAGCTTTGCTGCTAGCAAAGCCACACAGAGTTCGAGTCTTGGAATTGTGCAAGGCTTTACGCTGGCCACTTTGGATTTTGCACATAACAGCCTAACGGTGACATATTGTGAGTATCGACTGATCTTATGTATATGCAGGCACCGTACGCAGTTTGAGATGCATCACTATAGGAATGGATTTCTATTAGTTTGGGTAAGTCACATAAGACGTATCTAGGAATTTTCAAATTAACAAGAGTTAATAAACCTTTGCAAATCTCGTCCCAGATAATTTTTGTTTCTGGGGAAACTGGTTGATCCCAGTCTATGTTTTCAAGCCACAATTTTTAAAGAAGCATTTTTGGTTGAATTATTGATGAATTTAACAAACCAAGATGATCAAATATCTTAAATGAATCTGACATAATAGAACGTTTTGTAATATTGACCTTTGATATAGGCATATCTATAGGAAAATTGAAATTATCAGTGTTCGGATCCCAACATAAACCGAGATTATTTTAGGAATTACTAAGCATTCGATTTTCTTGATTACTTGTTTCTAAATCTTGAAGAACAACTAAAGAATTTGACTTGAATTTTCTTAGATTAAAACAATATTCATTAAGTGTTTGACAGAGAGTATTTTTAATGTAAAGTAATTCGTTTTCATCATTTGCACCAGTATATAGATCATCTACATAAAAATCTTTTTGAATTATTGTTTTAATGACACCATCCTTACACTCCTCTCCAACCTGCCAAAGACATCTTGTACTTAAGTAACTTGCACTGGCAGTACTATAGGTTACGCTATTTAGCTGCAAAGTATTGGTAGGTTGGGTTTCGTCTTCCTTCCACAAGATCAGCTGTAGGCTGTAGTTCACGATCATGTCGATGTACCTGTATTTGGCGGTACATCTTAGCTAAATCCCCGGTTAATATATATTTATAATGCCTACCCCTGATTAGAAAGGAGAATAGGCTATCTTAAACGTTTGGTCCTGCCATTTGCTGGTCATTGACTGAATAACCAGAGGAGGTGGGATGAGAACCATCAAAAACTACTCTTAGTTTGGTTGATTCACTATCTTGTTTAAATACTGGATGATGACCTAGAAAATATGAAGGATATGGCTTTGCTATAGGAGATTCAGATAAATGAGCTAATACTGTATACTCGATTATAAAATTGACATATTCGGTTTTCAAATTGGGATTTCTTTTACATCGCCATTCCAAACTGAACAAACGTTTTTTAGCATTACAGTATGAATAGCCAAGGCAGTCAGGAGAATCCACTAACGGTAAACGCACAGAGAATCTACCCGATTCCAACCTTGTAGTATGGGCCAGAAAATGTTTTTCACAAGCTTCCTCAGCTTTGCTAACTATTGCCTTTTGGGGAAGATCTTCCTATCTATCTCCCAAAATTTCGTAAGAGATTTATTAAGTTCTGAATCACAAGATGAAGTTGAAGATGAGGCAATAGCATGATTGCATTTAATATTGCCTTGAGTTGAATTTGTATACAGGGTCTAACAAAATATACTGAAACTATTTTAAGGGTGGATTCAGTCCATGATACTGAAAAACTCCCCCAAAGAACATATACCGAAATATGAAAAATATTTTTTTACCTCCCATACAAGTTGACCGATCAGCTGATCCAAGTTTGTAGGGAAAGCCAAAAATTATTTTTTATATTTTGACATAAGTTCCTTGGGGAAAGTTGTTAAGTATCATAACTAAATTCACCCTTAAAATAGTTTAAGTATATTTTGTTAAGACGTTATATATAGAACCACACAATTATCAACCGAATTTAGAATATTAAAGTTTAGGATTATTCTGACCTAAAAATTGTTGTTGAGGACACAAAACATCCCAAAATATATCGGCTCCAATCAAAACATCAACAGGAGCTGGCTGATCAAATGTGGGATCTGCTAATTGTATACCTTTTGTTAGATTTAAGTTTTGTATATTGATAGGAGACTTAGGTATCTCGCCAGTCAACTCCTCAAGAACAAGAAAGAGTGACATTGAAGCTAGTGTGAATTGAACTTAGTTTGGTAATGCAGCTTTCCTCAACTTAAGACATTGAATGGTTGCCGATACCAATAATATTTAATGTATTGATTTTATTAGATTGTAAGGATAATTTTTGTTGTAATGATTTAGTTATGAAAGTACTTTGGCTGCCACAGTCTAGTAAGGCCCGTACCTTAATTGTTTTATTTGTAATTGGATTGGATACTTCAATCAATGCAGTTAATAGAAATACCTGCTTTGTTTGTTGTTTAGAAAATTGGCAGTAGTGTCTAATTCACCAACTGCAGTATTGTTTACTGTTGTAGAAGCAGAGGGGTTGTAAAGCATCGCATTATGCCTTTTTTTGCATTCACGGCAAGGCCCCAGGCGACACTCGCCTACATTTTTTGGAATTTTTTGAATTATCATTATAGTTTTTGCTACGACTCAACGCTTCTAGTACATCCGCTCTTTCAATTTTTTTTTTTTTTAAATTGACCTAAAGTTGGTACGTCAGAGAAAGTCTTACGTAATTCTTCCCACTTTACGAGTGTGCGGCTGTCCAGCTTGGCTGATAACATAAAAATAAGCAAACAGTCCCATTTGTCAGTAGGTTGACCTAGACTGGCTAGTGCACGCAGGTTTTTAGATACATGATCGACAAGGAATCGTAATGACTTCTCTGACTTACGAGTGATAGATTGAATATTGTGATGATATGGTGATCGATTAATAACCTCTTGTTGTCGTAGCGTTCCCACAATAATTTCCAGGCCTGGTCGTAATTAGCTGATGTGACTTCGAAATTGGATAGAACTCGTGCTGCCTCTCCTTCGAGGTAAGAAATTAAATAATGGAATTTATGTATCGGTGGGATACGTGCATGTTATAAATAAGATTTAAATATAATTCTTTAAAATCAAGCCAGCGAAAAATAGACCCATTAAATTTATCAATTTTAATTTAGCAATATTCTCGATTGATTCTTGCTCAATGTTCTCGTCCATCAATTGCTGCGTCAATACTTTCTGGATTTATGATCTCGATCTCACTTTGCAACTCGTCACATTTCGTTGACAAGCCTTCGAATTTTCCAACTTTAAGAAATAATTTAGTTATTTCAATATAAGACAATTGTGTCTGCTTAGAGATTTTATCTATGTAATTTTTATATTTAGTAATCTGCCCCCTAATAGAACTACGTTTTACAGGAAGTTATTTTAAGGAATATTTAGTTAGCTTTAAATCGGAATAAGGCATATTGAAAACAATTTATAGCTTTTATTACGATATTAAAGTATTACAAACTAATAAGTTACTTTAATACGCGTACGAAACAATAAGGCAAGAGCGAAGTCAACAAAATTAAATAATAGGTAATGAATAAAAGGCTCACGATCCTCGTTACGTTATGCACAGCTGACGATGAGATGCTCGTTGCAGCTGACAAACCGGTTCTCGTCTATCCCCGCAAGAACCGCGGCCGCTGAGTAGCACTGGGCGACGTCGCAAATCCCTGAAATAGTCGGCGTTTACGTTGAAAACAATGCAATGATAATAATTATGGGCAATGAAATAGATCGAGGTTTATTGAGAATAATATGACAAACAATGTATTAGCCAATAAATCATGTATTATTTTACCTCATTAATGTACATGGTGTGCAAATAGGCTTGAAAAAATAAAGAAAATGAAATAAAAATTATTTTTTGGCAAAATTATAATTAGTAACGGGTAGGTACCTAGCATAAAAAGATGATGCAATAATTTTAGAAACCTGAAACTTGCGTTGAAATACGCCTTTTTCGTAGCATAAAACGTGTAAATACAAGAAAATATGCTGAGATATGCAAATGCAATAAATTATTTATAGAAATTTGAAGAAATATGGGAAAAAATACATGTATGAAGTTTTGCCAAATTAGATAAGAAATACGTTTGTTTACGCAAGTAGAAACGATTATTTAATAAAACCTCATTATTGGGTTGGAATGTAGGAATATAGGAGCATGGATAGGAAGGGAATTAGTACATAGGGATGACAAAGGATGGGCACTTATCTTTTATAGTCCTGGTTGGTGCGGGGGCTTAAGCTGCATCGCTGACCAATATGTCCAAGTGGTATGGTATAAGGCTCCTTTGTCTCCAATGGCTGCTGGCTGGATCAGGATTCCATCAGGCCTGGTTACGGGATCTTGGTATTGGGACCGTTGTCTGGTGCATTCCAATCAAGAAGAAATCCCGTTGATATCACGTCGGGGTCACCAATTTATGTCTCTTCGGGAAATTTGGGGCTTCTAGGCGTTGAATAAAAACCCTGGGGTTCTTCAGACTTCTGTATATCTTTAGTTTTAAAATGATTTTACAGAGAGCTACTTAGGCGTGGCACTTGCAAATTGAGAAGGAAAAAAAATGTGTACTTCAGGTACTTAAAAAATAAATTAACATTACGAATATACGCCTAATACAATAGAACCGCAAAGATTTCTTGATGTGTCTTCTGTATGTACGTAGGTTACGTACGAGTACGTAACCGTTTATTAATCTGTGACGTAGGTCACAGCACAGCACAACCAATTTGCTACGAAAGTACTGAACCGATTGAATTGAAATGTAAACAACTTAGCGACCTAAAGATGGACGTAAGTATAACGTAAATAAATGAATTTCGAAAAAGTGGGTCACTAATAGCCCAGGGGTGTTGAACTACTTATATCGTGTGACATATCGAATGAAAGAGCTTTTTATTGTACTTTCAAATATATTTTATAATATTTTTTAGATGGGTCTTTAACACAGCGGCACTAGGAGATGTCCTGTGCCGCTTTTACTCTGGAACGTGCCAACTTATAGATAAGCTTTTGCCCCTCAATGGCTGTACGTGGTTACGCCTGGCCCGTTTTGCAACCCTATATGCGTCGCGGTCTTCACGAGATCCGGACGCTTGCAACGTTTTAAAGAGTGCTTTCTCTCCCTCTGGACTGTATCGTTCCACCACCAGGTTTCCTTGTCACACCTGCGTCCGCCTTTTGACATCCCAAGCACTGCCTTCGCCGTACCAGTGATAGGTCCCTGAATCCTGTCCCAGTGAAGTTGGACTGGTTCGCCATTGGTTACAGCGCATTTGGTACCGATCGCAGTTGCGAACTTTTGGGACTTGGATTCTCCGAGCCGCCACCACTTGATTTGACGTTGACAGCGCCCAGTGGGCTTGTCAGCAGACTTCACGCGAAGATCCATGACAAGGAGACGGTGTTGTGCAGTGAGACTCTCACCTGGTATGACTTTGCAGTTGGTTACTTTGCCGATATGGTCTCTTCTGATGAGAAAGTAATAGATTTGGGTAGCGTACCTCCCGCTCCTGTAGGTGATTAGGTGCTCGGATTTCTTTTTGAAAAACGTGTTCACAATGGCGAGGTCGGCCGCCGCACTCATTGAAAGGATTTCTCCGCCCTCCGGGTTGCGGCTTCCGTATCCATAGCCGCCATGAACACGCTCAAACTCCTCACACGCCTCACCCACATGACCGTGCCACCGAAACGATCGCCTGCGACAACGGGATGCCACGCAGCACCTCGCCGAGTAGGTCCCAAAATCGCGTCTTTTCGGCTTCGCTACAGCCAGCCTGTGGCGCGTAGGCACTTATCAGATGAGTCATAACCCCCTCGATAAGCACCACCACGACCATTTAGCCGGCTACTGAAGCGTTTTACCTCCAAGACGCTATCCTGAAGCCCCTCGGACAGCAATACGGCCACCCCATCCTCGCCACCAGGTGCAGCGGTGTAGATCAGCTTGTAACCATTCCGGGTAATAATAGACCGGGATCTGCTGCCTTTCCACCGAGTCTCCTGCAGGAACGCTACGACCACTTTTCGCCTGGAAAGTACATCGGCCAGCTCCCTCGCGCGTCCAGTCAGCGTGCCAATGTTCCAGGTTGCGAAGCGGAGTTTTTGAGTTGGGGCGTGCGTCTTTAGCCGTGTCCACACTGTCCACCCCTGACACGGTACCCCTGGCCCACTTGTCATAGGAGTCGGGCGGTGCTCCTGCGCGCCATTTTGCGGTGGCGCCCTATCCCTATACCCAACTCTTTTACGACTGTCCATTATTACGATTTTGCTTTATTTTACGACCGGCCGCCTGCCTGACGTCAACCCTCCTTGGGAATGCTATTGTAGCACAAGCTTTTAGTGCTATTTTTCCTTCAGTCGCCTTTTACGACATCTACAGGAGGGACAAGAGATGGAGTGGTCCTATTCTAACCCGGAACCACACGAGGCATCTGCAAAATATGTTGTGTGACATTAAAATTAAAGGCCTTGTTGTATTTATTAATATAATTTAAAACGTTATTAATTTTTGAGATTTAATGTAATGTGATAAAATTTATTTATGACTTAAATAATTTTAAAATTTATTGTAATGTAATTTTCAATTTAAAACGACTGAGAGTAGTTTATCAAATGTGCATGCTGCGTTCGCTCGCACCAAGTAGGTTAAATTGGCAACTTATATGCTCTAATTTGTATATGTATGTGTGTTGTTCAGCCAGTTAGCGAACCAAATAATTATAAATAAATAATCTCAAATAAGTATACTTACCTACCTACCTATTATATATATATATAAACCTACATTACCACTGACTGACTCACTGATTGACATAGTTGTTTGACCTGTTCCCGGGTGGGTGGGGTAATGATTGATGTATAGTCGTGTAGAGGGTGCTCCAGTGAGTACCAGAAAAATCGGACATGTTGAAGATCATCAGATCTTAATGTGGACGAGGTACAGCCTGCAAAAACGGTTAGGGTTAGGGGTATGATTTTTTTTTCAAAATGTAGGGGGTTGTAAGCAATTTGACGACTGTCATTTGTTTTTTGATTTTTTTCAAAATCCAAGATGGCCGCCATACAAGGACAATTTCCGAGTGTGTACCGCGGGGCCGCAGGCCGAGCTGCGTGGCGAGGCCGTAGGCCGAGCCACTCCCACCAAGCGGTAAGCGTTTTTTTTTTTAATTTTTCAAGATGGCCGCCAATAGTCGACTGCGTCCGATTTGAGTGAAATTTAGTATGCAAGGGTTTTTTGAATCGCGGAATCCAAATCTGAGATTTTTTTTTGGATCCAAGATGGCGCCTGGATTTTAGAATAAAAACTTTATTCGTTCATAACGTCCTACTGAAACATCGAAGGGGTCTGAAACTTTGTATGCTGGGGTAAAGCACCCCGCGGAACTCAAAACTGCAAACAAAATTTGATTCCAAGATGGCTGCCCGTATACGTTTTTATTTTTTTTATACTGACTTTAGCACCTTACCTATTCTCTCAACTGGAAATAACATTCCAACCAACTTCAACAGCTGCACGAAAAACCGCGGGCTGCTTGCAGCCCGCGCAGCGCCCGAAAAGCTAGTTATAATATATAAACCTACATTACCACTGACTGACTCACTGATTGACATAGTTGTTTGACCTGTTCCCGGGTGGGTGGGGTAATGAATGATGTATGGTCGTGTAGAGGTTGCTCCAGTGAGTATCAGAAAAATCGGACATGTTGAAGATCATCAGATCTTAATGTGGACGAGGTACAGCCTGCAAAAACGGTTAGGGTTAGGGGTGTGATTTTTTTTCCAAAATGTAGGGGGTTGTAAGCAATTTGACGACTGTCATTTGTTTTTTGATTTTTTTCAAAATCCAAGATGGCCGCCATACAAAGACAATTTCCGAGTGTGTACCGCGAGACCGCAGGCCGAGCTGCGTGGCGAGGGCGAAGCCCGAGCCCCTCTAGACCTCTCCCCTCTCAAGAACCCCCCCCCCCCCCCCCACAAGTCACTAAGCGAAGCCTGAGGCCGAAGGCCGAAGGCTGAGCTATACCGCGAGGCCGCAGGCCGAGCTGGGATTCCCACCAAGCGATAAGCGTTTTTTTTTTAAATTTTCCAAGATGGCCGCCAATACTCGACTGCGTCCGATTTGAGTGAAATTCAGTATGCAAGGGTTTTTTGAATCGCGGAATCCAAATCTGACATTTTTTTTGGAATCCAAGATGGCGTCTGGATTTAAGAATTTAAACTTTATTCGTTCATTACGTCCTCCTGGAACATCGATGGGGTCTGGAATTTTGTATGCTGGGGTAAAGCATCCCGCGGAACTCAACACTGCAAACAAAATTTGATTCCAAGATGGCGGCCCGTATACGTTTTTATTTTTTTATACTGACTTTAGAACCTTACCTATTCTCTCAACTGGAAATAAGATTCCAACCAACTTCAACAGCTGCACGAAAAACCGCGGGCTGCTTGCAGCCCGCGCAGCGCCCGCAAAGCTAGTTATAATATATAAACCTACATTACCACTGACTCACTGACTGATTGACATAGTTGTTTGACCTGTTCCCGGGTGGGTGGGGTAATGATTGATGTATGGTCGTGTAGAAGGTGCTCCAGTGAGTAACAGAAAAATCGGAAATGTTGAAGATCATCAGATCCTAATGTGGAAGGGGTACGGCCTGCAAAAACGGTTAGGGTTAGGGGTATGATTTTTTTTCCAAAATGTAGGGGGTTGTAAGCAATTTGACGACTGTCATTTGTTTTTTGATTTTTTTCAAAATCCAAGATGGCCGCCATACAAGGACAAATTCCGGGTGTGTACCGCGAGGCCGAAGGCCGAGCTGCGTGGTGAGGGTGACGCCCGAGCCCCTCTTGTCCTCCCCCCTTCCCCCAGAACCCCTCCCCCTCAAGTTTCTAAGCGAAGCCAGAGGCCGAAAACTAAGCTTCTCGCGAGGCCGCAGGCCGAGCTGCGTGGCGAGGGCGAAGCCCGAGCCCCTCCTGACCTCCCCCCTCCCCCAGAACCCCCCCCCAAGTCACTAAGCGAAGCCTAAGGCCAAAGGCCGAAGGCTGAGCTGTCCCGCGAGGCCGCAGGCCGAGCTGCGTGGCGAGGCCGTAGGCCGAGCCACTCCCACCAAGCGATAAGCGTTTTTTTTTTTTTAATTTTCCAAGATGCCCGCCAATAGTCGACTGCGTCCGATTTGAGTGAAATTCAGTATGCAAGGGTTTTTTGAATCGCGGAATAATTTTTTTTGGAATCCAAGATTGCGTCTGGATTTTAAATTTTTTAACTTTATTTGTGCATAACGTCCTCCTGGAACATCAAAGGGGTCTGAAATTTTGTATGCTGGGGTAAAGCACCCCGCGGAACTCAAAACTGCAAACAAAATTTGATCCAAGATACGTATCCCGTATACGTTATTATTTTTTTTATACTGAGTTTAGCATATTCTATTCTCTCAACTGGAAATAAGATTCCAACAACTTCAACAGCTGCACGAAAAACCGCGGGCTGCTTGCAGCCCGCGCAGCGCCCGAAAAGCTAGTTATAATATATAAACCTACATTACCACTGACTCACTGACTGATTGACATAGTTGTTTGACCTGTTCCCGGGTAGGTGGGGTAATGATTGATGTATGGTCGTATAGAGGATGCTCCAGTGAGTACCAGAAAAATCGGACATGTTGAAGATCACTAGATCTTGATGTAGAAGGGGTACGGCCTGCAAAAACGGTTAGGGTTAGGGGTGTGATTTTTTTTCCAAAATTTAGGGGGTTGTAAGCAATTTGACGAATGTCATTTGTTTTTTGATTTTTTTCAAAATCCAAGATGGCCGCCATACAAGGACAATTCCCGAGTGTGTACCGCGAGACCGCAGGTCGAGCGGAAAGCGAGGCCGAAGGCCGAGCTGCGTGGTGAGGTTGAAGCCCGAGCCCCACTTGACCTCCCCCCCCCCCCTCCCTCAAGTCACTAAGCGAAACCAGAGGCCAAAGGCCGAAAACTAAGCTCCCTGCGAGGCCGCAGGCCGAGCTGCGTGGCGAGGGCAAAGCCCAAACCCCTCCTGCCCCCCCCCCCAAGTCCCTAAGTGAAGCCTGAGGCCGAAGGCCGAAGGCTGAGCTGTTCCGCGAGGCCGCAGGCCGAGCTGCGTGGCAAGGCCGTAGGCCGAGCCACTCCCACCAAGCGATAAGCGTTTTTTTTTTTAATTTTCCAAGATGGCCGCCAATAGTCGACTGCGTCCGATTTGAGTGAAATTTAGTATGCAAGGGTTTTTTGAATCGCGGAATCTAAATCTGACATTTTTTTTGGAATCCAAGATGGCGTCTGGATTTTAGAAATTTAACTTTATTCGTTCAAAACGTCCTACTGGAACATCGGAGGGGTCTGAAACTTTGTATGCTGGGGTAAAACACCCCGCGGAACTCAAAACTGCAAACAAAATTTGATTCCAAGATGGCGGACCGTATACGTTTTTATTTTTTTTATACTGACTTTAGCACCTTACCTATTCTCGCAAATGGAAATAAGATTCCAACCAACTTCGACAGCTGCACGAAAAACCGCGGGCTGCTTGCAGCCCGCGCAGCGCCCGAAAAGCTAGTTATAATATATAAACCTACATTACCACTGACTGACTCACTGATTGACATAGTTGTTTGAGGCCAAAGGCCGAAAACTAAGCTCCCCGCGAGGCCGCAGGCCGAGCTGCGTGGCGAGGGCAAAGCCCAAACCCCTCCTGGCCTCCCCCCTCCTCCAGAACCCCCCCCCCCCCCCCAAGACACTAAGCGAAGCCTGAGGCCGAAGGCCGAAGGCTGAGCTATACCGCGAGGCCGCAGGCCGAGCTGCGTGGCGAGGCCGTAGGCCGAGCCACTCCCACCAAGCGCTGAGCGTTTTTTTTTTTAATTTTCCAAGATAGCCGCCAATAGTCGACTGCGTCCGATTTGACTAAAATTCAAAATTTAAGGGTATTTTACGCCGGGGAATCCAAATCTGTAATTTTTTTTTTAATCCAAGATGGCGTCTGGATTTTAGAATTTTAACTTTATTCGTTCATTACGTCCTACTAGAACATCGAAGAGGTCTGGACTGGTATTTTATTTTGTACTGATTTTAGCACCTTACCTATTCTCTCAACTGGAAAAAAGATTCCAACCAACTTCAACAGCTGCACGAAAAACCGCGGGCTGCTTGCAGCCCGCGCAGCGCCCGAAAAGCTAGTTATATATATATATAAACCTACATTACCACTGACTCACTGATTGACATAATTGTTTGACCTGTTCCAGACTGACAGGTGTTTTAAATTTTATACCATCGTATTGAGGTTGTTTTGAAACCAACCAGAAAAATCCGAAAAGTTGAAGATCACCAGATCTTGATGTGGAAGGGGTACGGCCTGCAAAAACGGTTAGGGTTAGGGGTGTGATTTTTTTTCAAAGCCTCCCCCAGAACCCCCCCCCCCCCCCCCAGTCCCTAATCCGCGAGGCCGTAGGCCGAGCCACTCCCACCAAGCGTTGAGCGTTTTTTTTTTTAATTTTCCAAGATGATAGTGATCCGCAATGCAAGTCTGGTATGAAAAAAGAAACCTTTAATTCAATAAGGTCTTACAGCTTACAATACAAATTATTTCAAAACAAATATTGCAATAATTTTAATGCCTAGCAAGTAAGGTTTGATTTATTCTTAATTGTTTTATTTTATATTTACCTACTGTTTCAATAATACTTAAGTTGTAAAATGTGACACTAGAGATAAAGGGCTAAATAGTGCCCTTTCGGGGCCGGTATGTTTAAGTATTTAGGTAGTAAAAATAATTGTCTTTGATAAAAAGAAGTATTGTGTGTCAAGAGAAGTTGTCAGAAAAAGATTAAATATAACCATATTAAGTAACAAAATATAAGTATTTTATTTTGTACAAGAGCTAAGAGAAAATAAACAATACAGTCCAAACGTGGGATGCTATTATGATACACATTATTAGTAGTAAATTAGACAAAGAAACGATAAAGGAGTGGGAATTGGAAGTAGCATCAGACACGTCTGATACACTACCCACATTTGTAACTTTTTCTGACTTTTTACATAGTAGGTTCAGAGCCTTAGAAAACATAGAATTAAAGGTGAAATCTAATAATTCCACTGGTCTTTCAAATTTAAATTTGATAAGTTCAGTTTGTAAATTCTGTTTAGAAAATCACAAGTTATACTTATGTAAAAAATTTCGTAATTTAGAGGAAAATCAACGTTTTGACTTTGTTTCGAAAAACAAAATATGTTTTAATTGCTTAGGATACAAACACTCTGCTAAATATTGTCGTTTGTTACCTGCTTGTAATTCATGTGACAAAAAGCATAATTCTTTATTGCATTTATCACGGTTTGTTTCTTGTGTTAAAGATGTCAATAAAGGTTATTGCCAATATTCTAATTCAGATAGTAAGATTGTTTCAGCCACAGCTAATTTTAAGAATGTTTCAGAACAAGTACTTTTACCCACTGTTGTAGTAAGATCTCAAAAAATTGATGGAAATATTTTGAAAATCAGATCATTACTCGACCAAGGGTCTCAGGGTAGTTTTATTAGCGAATCTGTTGTTCGGGTTCTCGGATTAAAAAAGTTTAGATGCCGAAACCAAATATACGGTTTAAATAATCGAAACTGATTAGTAAGTAATTATTTTGTAAATCTTTATATTAAGTCTTTGTACAGTTCGTTCACCATAAAGGTAAAGGCATATGTGATGAGGAATATAACTTCACATTTACCTGAGAAACAATTTATATCTGATTTGCCAAGTATTAATAATTTACAGTTAGCTGATCCAAGTTTTAACATTTGTAACAAAATAGACATTTTGCTAGGGGCCGAGGTGTATTCCAATATTCTAAAGAAAGGTCTCATTAAAGATTCTAACGGTCTTTATATAGCACAAGAGACACAGCTAGGATGGAGGATCCATCTATCCATTCCGGAAAGATTTCAAATGAGAAACAACTAAGAAAAAATTCGTCAGATACAAGTTACTACAGGGAAACTAAAAATATTAAGTTTATTGATCCACAATGCAAGTCTGGTATGAAAAAAGAAACATTTAATTCAATAAGGTCTTACAGCTTACAATACAAATTATTTCAAAACAAATATTGCAATAATTTTAATGCCTAGTAAGTAAGGTTTGATTTATTTTTAATTGTTTTATTTTATATTTACCTACTGTTACAATAATACTTAAGTTGTAAAATGTGACACTAGAGATAAAGGGCAAAATAGTGCCCTTTCGGGGCCGGTATGTTTAAGTATTTAGGTAGTAAAAATAATTGTCTTTGATAAAAAGAAGTATTGTGTGTCAAGATAAGTTGTCAGAAAAAGATTAAATATAACCATATTGAGTAACAAAGTATTTTATTTTGTACAAGAACTAAGAGAAAATAAACAATACAGTCCAAACGTAAGGAGCTACGAGCTCATTCATATGTCAACTGTCGACTGCTTCCGATTTTACTGAAATTCAATATGCATGGGTTTTTTGGATCGCGGAAACCAAATCTGACATTTTTTTTGGAATCCAAAATGGCGTCTGGATTTTAGAATTTTAACTTGATTCGTTCATTCCGTCCTACTTAAACAAAGATGGGGTCTGAAATTTTGTATGCTGGGGTAAAGCACCCCGCGGTATTCAAAACTGCAAACAAAATTTGATTCCAAGATGGCGGCCCGTATACGTTTTTATTTTTTTTATACTGACTTTAGCACCTTACCTATTCTCTCTGAAAATAAGATTCCAACCAACTTCAACAGCTGCACGAAAAACCGCGGGCTGCTTGCAGCCCGCGCAGCGCCCGAAAAGCTAGTTATAATATATAAACCTACATTACCACTGACTAACTCACTGATTGACATAGTTGTTTGACCTGTTCCCGGGTGGGTGGGGTAATGATTGATGTATGGTCGTGTAGAAGGTGCTCCAGTGAGTATCAGAAAAATCGGACATGTTGAAGATCATCAGATCCTAATGTGGAAGGGGTACAGCCTGCAAAAACGGTTTGGGTTAGGGGTGTGATTTTTTTTTCAAAATGTAGGGGGTTGTAAGCAATTTGACGACTGTCATTTGTTTTTTGATTTTTTTCAAAATCCAAGATGGCCGCCATACAAGGACAATTTCCGAGTGTGTACCGCGAGACCGAAGGCCGAGCTGCGTGGCAAGGGTGACGCCCGGGCCCCTCTTGACCTCCCCCCTTCCCCCAGAACCCCCCCCCCTCAAGTTTCTAAACGAAGCCAGAGACCAAAGGCCGAAAAATAAGCTCCCCGCGAGGCCGCAGGCCGAGCTGCGTGGCGAGGGCAAAGCCCAAACCCCTCCTGGCCTCCCCCCTCCCCCAGAACCCCCCCCCCCCAAGTTTCTAAGCGAAGCCTGAGGCCGAAGGCCGAAGGCTGAGCTGTCACGCGAGGCCGCAGGCCGAGCTGCGTGAGGAGGCCGTAGGCCGAGCCACTCCCACCAAGCGATAAGCGTTTTATTTTTTAATTTTCCAAGATGGCCGCCAATAGTCGACTGCGTTCGATTTGAGTGAAATTCAGTATGTAAGGGTTTTTTGAATCGCGGAATCAGAATCTGACGTTTTTTTTGGAATCCAAGATGGCGTCTGGATTTTAAATTTTTTAACTTTATTTGTGCATAACGTCCTCCTGGAACATCAAAGGGGTCTGAAATTTTGTATGCTGGGGTAAAGCACCCCGCGGAACTCAAAACTGCAAACAAGTTTTGATTCCAAGATTTTGCCGCCCATACATTTTTTTATGTTTCCTTACTGGCTGCAGTATTTTACCCATTTACTCAACTGAAAATCTACTTAGGCCAACTTCAACAGCTGCACGAAAAACCGCGGGCTGCTTGCAGCCCGCGCAGCGCCCGAGAAGCTAGTATTTTTTATAATTTTACGATAAGTATTTTTGAGGTTACATGTATTTAAGAAAATAGGCAAAATTGGACCACCACTCCTTATTTTGAAAATAAAAAAAAACAGATAAATGTTCAATAACATTTACAATAGTTCTTTACCTATAAATTTCAGAAAAACCTATGGAGAAGTACGGAACCCTCTTCATGCGAGTTTAACTTCAAGGAAATAGGTACCTATACTTACTTTTGCATCACAATTCATATTTGAAAATATAATGTATGTAAGGAAAAATATTTCCATGTTCAATAAAGTACCTAAGTGATTTTAAAGATAGAAATTTACGTAATAAGAATGACTTAGTTAGCCCGTATTACAGGCTGAATACAGTCAGTAAGTCTTTTATGGGGAAGTGTATACTTTTTTATAATAAATTGTCAGAATCGGTCCTTGATATGCCAGACAGAAAATTCAAAGCTTATGTAAAGAAAGTACTTTGTGAGAAGGCTTATTATAGGACCGATGACTATCTTAAAGACAAAAAGGTCTGGCTTGAGTTTGGCGCGGGTCCCTCTTAAAGGTTTGTATACTTAGACATGTCATAATTTAGGTACATTGGTACATACTAAATTTACAAATTGACATTATTTTAAATTTCGTAATTCTTATAATTCAATTTAATTATGACATAATAAACAATGTAATCTCTGTCTATCTATATAACTAATTTTAAGTTTTTAGTTTGTTAGTTGACGTCTTTGGAGAAAACGTGCAGTGCAGTTTGTTGCCGCTTCTTCTGCACTTGCGCCTAGGAAGCGGCGTAAACTTAAACGTAAAAGGACTATTATTAAGAGATAAGTATTATAAATATCCTATGATAATAAAGATATTTTGAATTGAATTGAATAACTTGCACTTGACCAGTTTATTTTAATCTAGGTACCAGAATGAACCAGACCGTGCGGCGTCAATAAAGAGTTCCTACGACGATAGGACCATCGGGCTTTTGTTTTTTCACAACGTAGCTGTAAAACCTACCCGAGAATATCGGCGAAACGATCGCGGAGCGGCAGCGCGGCGGCGGCGGGCGGCGCGGCGGGCGGCACCGCGAGCTGAGCGGGTGGCGGCCCGAGCGGAGCTTTTTCGGCCTCGTCGTGCTCACGACCGCTCCTGCACATTTAAAACTGCTATTGCTACCATGTTTACTTGCATATCAAGGAAACATTGTAGGATTAGAAGGTATGTTTTTATTTCCTAGCTTACCTTCTAGCACGAGAAGCCGGTGGCGGCAAAATAAGAGCAGCCCCCACAGCGAAATAAGGAAATCTGTAAGATATAACTTTTCTAAGAATGTTGTTAATAAAAATGCATTTTACTAAAAAATAACCGCCGTCTTGGACTGGTCAAGAAATACATGTTGATTGAAACGCCACAATAGAGGGAGGCTTGTAAATGTTGTATTGTAGTGAAGGACCGTGCGGGAGATACTCTACTAGGTTACCAACATGACGAGATGTACGAGTACTTTGTATCTATCTGTCTTTTTGTCTGTTCCATCGTAACTCCTGACCTACACTTTGTTTTATGTGAATTATGTGATAGGTGACCTAATAGAATAGAAAATTCTTTATTCAGCTCTAATAAATTTAACTTAAGTAGGTACAACTGTAAAACAATGCTTTGACAGTGGCGAAAAAACTCAAACAATCAAATAAATACTAAAATACAGGCTGACTTTTTAACCACCAGCCAAAGTTTTGGAGCAAGTTCAGTCCATGATACTGAACTACTTTACATAAAAACAATTAACGAAAAACGATAAAAAAAATTCGCCTTTCCATACAGATTGGCGCTTAGCCAACAAATTTTGTATTTCTGAACGAAAAACTTTTATCTATTTTCAATTAATTTTTTTTATAGGAAGTAGTTCAGTATCATGGACTAAACTTGCTCAAAAACTTTGGCTGGTGGATAAAAAGTCACCCTGTATAGGAATGCTTATAGGAAAAAATTAGTTTATTTCATGATGATTCCATGCCATGTTCTCTTCCCACGCAGATCGTAAAAGCTGATCGAGGAAATGTGAATCACTCTTTTCATTTATTTTTAAGGGGCCTACAGTGCCCAAAGACCTTGAAGATTTCACCTTTGTACAAATTTAGCACCATCTACCGGCAGACTACCGTAGTACAGAAAATAGCAAGAATACAGATATGTTTTAATTATATTCAACTTTTTTTGCCTATTTTATTCACCCTCTGAAAGTCATATTTTTTTGTTTGATGTAAAGCAGTACAAGTAAGATATGGATTAGGCAGAAAAACTAAGTTATCAATATTTCATATAGCACTTTGTGTGCTGCAATGTGACACGTTTTGAAGGCTTGATGATGACCAGGTAAGTGCTAACTGGTTCTCAGGAACGGAAATTGCTATAAAGACTTAGTTCACAAAATAGCTCAAATTTAGGCCGGGTGCTGCAACGTGACACGTTTTGAAGGCTCGATGATGACCAGGTAAGTAACTGGTTCTCAGGAACGGAAATTGCTAGAAAAATGTAGTTTACAAATCTTATCGCCCATATATAGTATAATAGGTTATGAAAAGAAAAAAAAATTATGCCGCGCAATTTGGCGCCTCAAATCCGCAATTTTAATTTCCAATAATTTGAATATAACCTATGTTACTCTAGTGGTTAAGACGAATCTAACCATGTATATTTATTAAAATCGGTTTAGCCGTTTAGTAGTTATTTATTTATTGTTTATTAAAATCTTTATTGACCAAATGGTACAAATGGTGAACTTAACGCTAATGCATTCTCTACCAGTCAACCTTTAGGAAAAACAGAAATTATTTAATTGCGATAGGCGCTTTAAAGATGTACTTAATAATTTACTATTTACAAGTATACTTAATACACTTAATACATATAAATACTTATATAAATATACATACACATATATATACCACAAATGTTTAAGATAATGACTAATTCTGCTGCGAAAATTTTAAAGAAAGGTGCGTGTGAACTTTCTTCTTAAATAAGTATCTGTTTGAGATACTTTTGATGTCTTCAGGTAAGGCATTCCAGAGTCGCGTAACTTGAAGAGTAAAAGAGTTAGACATAAATTCAGACCGAAATAACGGGAGATAAATTTGAAGAGTATGACTGGAGCGAAGCTCACGGTCATGGCTTTCAGACTGATATTTAAATTTGGTTTTCATATATTGGGGAGAAAGAGGGTTCTTAAGTATAGAGAAAAGAGTACAGAGCATTCTCTGTTGTCGGCGCTGACGAACAGGAAGCCAGTTAAGCTTAGATCGGAAAGAAGATATGTGGTCATATTTACGAAGGCAGAAGATAAAGCGAATGCAATTATTAATGAGACGATCTAGCTTATCAAGAAGATCTGCATTTAGATCAGGATAACACACATCAGCATAATCAATAATAGGAAGAACAAGAGATTGTATTAAAGTAATTTTAGTTTTGATTGGAAGAAAATTTCAATAGCGATTCAGGTATTGTAAGGAATAGGTGACTTTTCTGCTGATCTCAGTTACCTGATTTCTCCAGCTAAACGTAGAGTCCATCAGAAGACCAAGATTTTCGACGGATTGAGTGAGTGAGATGTTAGTATTATTTAGAGAAATTGAAGGAACAGAGCTCATATCGATCTTTGCTAGCTGTCTAGAACTACCGATCATGATTGCCTGACACTTGGATTCATTAATTTTAATTCCAAAATCATCTGACCAAGAAGAAATGTTGTTCAAGGACGCATTTAGCTGACTAATACCAGAATCAATGTTTTCAGCGCTGGTTTGTATATAGATATGCAGGTCATCTGCATAAAAATGGTATGAGCAGCTAATAGAGTGTGACAATAGATTAATAAATACAGCAAACAGCAGAGGTGACAAGATACCCCCTTGAGGGACACCTGAACAAATATTCATCCATTGCGACAACTCACGGTCCACTCGAACTGCTTGTTGCCTACCATGGAGATATGAAGAAAACCAATCCATAACTGAGAATGAGAATTTCATATATTTAAGGATAGCTAGGAGAATATCGTGATCAACCATGTTGAAAGCATTAGAGAAATCAATAAGTACAAGAATGGTGATTAACGAATTCTCCATACCAAGGCGAATATTTTCGGTAACGTTGAGAAGAGCAGTAGCGGTACTGTGCCCAGGACGAAAACCTGACTGTAGGGGAGTTAGAAGAAAATTATCAAATATGAACGCGGAGACCTGAGCGTGGGCAGCCGCTTCTAACACTTTAGAAAGATAAGGTAACATTGAAATTGGACGGAAATTGTTCAAAGCCCGCGGATCAGAAACTTTTGGCAAAGGAGTAACATATGCCTTCCCCCAAAGAGTGGGGAAAGAGCCTGTAGAGAGGGAAAAATTAACAATATGTGTAATGATAGGAATTAATATGTCAATAATATTAACTATCATTTGCCTACTGATATCATCACAGCCAACAGCATTTGACTGTAAGGAGATAATGATTTTCCGAATGTCATCCTCAGCTAGTGGAGAAAATGAAAAAGAGTCTATGTGAAGGTTAGCCATGGAAGAAATTCTGGAAATAGTGCGTAGTTAAACGGAAGCATCCAAAGAATTAGAATTTGTGAAATTATTATTAATATCGTCGAGGGAAAACGACGAAGAGGCATGAAGAGAAGTTTTTCCTAAATCCAGAGAATGTAAAAACTTCCATACGTTACTAGGGAACATAGAATTATAGGGACAAACAAAACAGGTCAAACACATATACCCTCCTTTTCGGCTTTGCCACATTCGGGTAAAAGTGAGATAATATTAAAAATTAAAGGGGGCCGTCATACAAGAAACGTGTTTCTTCAGCGTTTAAAAACATTGTACGGAGGTACGGAACCCTTCATGTACAAGTCCGATTCGCACTTGCCCGTTTCTTTTTTTTTTTAATGTTATAGGGCGGCAAACGAACAAGCGGGTCACCTGATGGTAAGTGATCACCACTGTCCATGGACAACAACTAGACAATTTAGAGTTGCGAAGTCCCTAGACGGAACTCAGTTTTGATAGTGTCCGCGGTTTCGCTATTAACTATAAGGGCGCGTATACGGACACGCGGCGCGTCCCGCGACGCGGGCTGCCAGGCGGGCTGCTAGGCGGGCCGCCTCAAAACAAACAGCGACGGGCGTCGTCGCCGCGATGTAAGCGACGGACGACGCGGCAGATTTCGCGACGGTCGCAGCCTCGAGCATCGCGTATGATGTAGCTCTGCGTGGTATACGTTCCCCTAGCAGTACCGAATTTGATCTAGTAGGTAGGTACTTACCTAACGGCAGAAATCAGTTAAAATAAATAATATCATTAAAAATATTTACAACATAAAATAATGATTTGTAGCATTTTTGATTTTCACACGTCATCTTTACGTAGGACTGGGCTTTATAGCTACATAAATATGATTGGGCTTCTAGGCTTACACCACTGACTTATATGTATATTGCTAGCGTAGCGTGTAGTTGAACTCATTGGCTTTCACACTATGATCGCCTACAACAATAACTCGAAAACTACGGGGCGACAAATTTTACACTTCGACGGACGTTTACGAAATCCATACTAATATTATTAATGAGAAATTAACTCTGCCTGTCTGTCTGTTTGTCTGTTACCTCTCCACGAACCACTAAACCGATTGAGACCCGGACTTTACCTCTGTGGTCCAGTAGTTAATGCATTCGCCTTGTGATCTGGAGGTCGTGGGTTCAAATCCTACTGGGAAGTTTACTTTGTTAAAAGTTGTTTCCAGTCTGGTTAGGATATTGCAGGCTTGAATCACCTGATTATCCGAAAACAAAGATAATTCCGTGCTTTGGAAGGCACGTAAAGCCGTGGGTCCCGAACGCCTCCTAACGTTTGTTTAAACCTATCCTAGGATTGGTTCTGGTATACCCTTTGGGTTGAAGAGATCAGACAACAGTCGCTCTGTGTAAAACCCAGTAAACTCGTCAAATTACCTAGGTTACGGCCTGGCCACTGTGCATTCGCCGTGGCGAAAATACGCGCGGCGCGAACGACGCCAGTCGCCGGTGCGCGTGGCGTGGCTTGTGGCCAGGCCGTTAGGTAGCGGACCCCGGGCTCTGAAGCGTTACCGCTGATGGTACAACCGGGATTACGATCTGATGATGATGATGATAGTTTAAGTCCCGGAAAAGGTATGTCCTTAACAGGGACAACTGTCATAAGATAGTCTTTACTTACCTATCCCAAAAATTATTTCAGGAATGAAAAGAGGGGTGGAAATAATCTGTTCTCATTTGGGCCCTCTTTGTTGCAGTGCCATGCCGCAAAATGTGTACAGCGGCCTAAAATTAATTTAATAAAAACATATTTTACGATTAAAAAACTACAAAATCCTTACGTTTTCTATACTTGGGTTTTTTATAATTTCCCATATGATAATCCATTTTTTATACCGCCATACTTACTGAACGAACGAGATGTCATTAATCATTCCATGCCTATGAAACTTAGAACATTGCAGAATTTTGATAAATTCAATCAAACGCCATCTAGTCAACAAGTATTATTATTTTTTCTTAATAAATGACATATCGTATAATGTAGTAAAAAAAAAAGTCAACAAGTTCTGATCTAACTCTTAGGGCGTGTTATAGAATAGGAATATCAAATGGTAGAGAAATTCGACATGCGAGGCTAATCACGTAATAGCTCAGTTGTTTAGAACGTGGTCGTATTTGAACCGAGATCGCGAGTTCAAGTCCAAGTTCTTTTATTCCTTTGGTGTTGCGAAACCTTGCTACCAGATGGCGCCACTACTCTTAATGCGTGTTATAGAATAGGAATATCAAATGGTGGCGAAATTCGACATGCGAGGCTAATCACATAATAGCTCAGTTGTTTAGAACGTGGTCGTATTAGAACCCAGATCGCGAGTTCAAGTCCAAGTTCTTTTATTCCTTTGGTGTTGCGAAACGTTGCTACCAGATGGCGCCACTACTCTTAATGCGTGTTATAGAATAGGAATATCAAATGGTGGCGAAATTCGACATGCGAGGCTAATCACATAATAGCTCAGTTGTTTAGAACGTGGTCGTATTTGAACCGAGATCGCGAGTTCAAGTCCAAGTTCTTTTATTCCTTTGGTGTTGCGAAACCTTGCTACCAGATGGCGCCACTGGCTTGAACTTATGTTAAAGCTACAGTTTCTTATACAATATGAATCATTCATGTTCGTTCATTTAATTGGTCAATAGCGTTTTGTTTTACTGTCTGTCACCAAATCTCTTGACAGCAAATCACTTTAAATAAATGCATGATGCAAGATATGAAGTTGTTGATTTGTTTTTATTATATTTTTATGAGATTTTATACTATACACTTTTATCGTATTCCCAATGTAGAAAAAGTAAAATACTTTTTTATATAGTGTACAAACGACCATAAAATCTTTATGTAATCTAAGGATTTTTTCCTACAAAATGACGTAAAAATACTTGCTGCGACACGTAGTGCAACAATGAGAGCCCAAAATGTATGAAGCGATCTAACACATTATTTGTATGGGGAATCCTATTTTGCCATACAAATATAGTCGCGGGTAAAAGCTAGTATCTAATATATTCAAACTATCAAATTCAGTATTTTTCTGCCAAGGGAACGCTTACATACGCGTGCCTTTTGATGTGATACTTCTATTCGAACAAGACTGCATCCTGCCGCAGAGGGCGCCGCCTAACTGCGCCACGCGTGCCGCCGCGTGTGCAGCCGCGCGTGCCGCGTCGGGAACCGCGTTACCGTAGCGAGTGACGCGCCGCGTGTCCGTGGACACGGCCTTAGGATAAAGTTATAAGTTTAAGTATATTAATATATTACAAAGGTAGGTATATGCTGACAAAGTGGAGAAATAAAAAGTTGAATATAATTTTTTATTTAGGGTTGCTCCCCTATACTTGTAAAGTGGGGATGATATTTTTTTTCGCGTGTGCTTTATTGTGAAGGGTATCATTAAATAGGTTTTTAAAAAACATTCATATATTCATTCAAAACTTCGATTTAGTGACCCGTTTTATACATTGACATCGTGTTAATGAAAGAACGCAAAACCTCTCAGATGGTACCTCAGCCCATATAACTTAACAACTTTTGTTTAACAACTTTCACGAAACTAAAAAAAAAATTTGAATTTTCATACAAACTGATCAGCTAGTGATAGAGTCAATTTGTATGAAAATCCGTATTTTTTTTTGATTTTGTTAAAGTTAAAAGTTGTTCAGTTACATGGGCTGAGGTGCCTACCATCTGAGAGGTTTTGCGTTCTTTCATTAACACGATGTATATACCTATTAAACTAATTCTTGTACAAGTATAGTGTCCCCCCCCCCCCCCCCTACCTCTTGTACTTTTAATTTTTCAAGATCTAATTAAGATTTCAAATTCGATATCAGACAAGCTAAAAAAAGGAATGTTTGTTTTACACTTTGACGGATTTACAGGACGTTACGTACAAAATAACTTATACTAGCTTTTGCCCGCGGCTTCGCTCGCGTATCTCACGGGAACATTACTTTTTTCCGGGATGAAAGGTACCCTACTTATGTCCTTCTAAGTACTCCTAACTATGTGTATGCGAATTTTCAAGAAGATTGGTTCAGTAGATAAAACGTGAAGAGGTAACAAAGAAATATACAAACTCACTTTCGCATTTATAATATTAGTTTGGACGATGGGATAGTTGGGATTGGGATAGTCAGACTATTGTATCAGTATTTTCCTGCCAGGGTAACGAGCATAAACAGAACAGAGAGTTATTTACAATGCAGGTAGAATAATTGAGTTACCTACCTAGAATAATTGCAGTTGCGTTAAGGCCGCCTTTGATATCATTTTTAGGGTTCCGTAGCCAAATGGCAAAAAACGGAAGCCTTATAGATTCGTCATGTCTGTCTGTCTGTCCGTTAATATTGAAACTCATTTTTTTTATTAAACCCATACGTGTGGGGTATCTATGGATAGGTCTTCCAAAATGATATTGAGGTTTCTAATATTTTTTCCATCACTTCCAAAGTGGTAAAATGTGGATCCCCCCCGTGTAACTTCTAAAATAAGAGAAAGATAAATCTAAAAATAATATATAATGTACATTACCATGCAAACTTCCACCGAAAATTGGTTTGAACGAGATCTAGTAAGTAGTTTTTTCCCTCCGGGGTATGTTAGGTCAAGTGTTCAAACGTCCAATAGTCAAAATGTCAACATCAAAATGTCAAAAGGCCAAGACGTTTAGTAGTCAAATTGTCCAATTGCCAAAACGAGTAACTGTCTAAATGGTACATGGTCATAATGTGCAGTTAACAAAACGCCCAAGTGGAAAGAAGTTCAGTGGTCTTTTTTAATACGACATAAATCGTAAAATGTTACTTGCTGCTACGGAACCCTTCATGTGCGAGTCCGACTCGCACTTAGCCGCTTTTTTTTTTGTTCTATTTACTTCTTCTCGAGTCGAAAGGCAATTTATTAATTTAATTAAATCAAATTTGACCAGTATTTGGCCACGGCGATTCCCGGTCATTTCCCTCATTTAGGTCTTGTATTGTGTAAGATGTGGGGCATTTCGGGCATGACAATAAGTGGTTAATTGATTGGACAACACCACACTCGCATTTGTCGTTTTTGGAGTAACGCCACCTAACACGACTTTCTAGACATCTCCCAACACCAGTTCGGAGTCTATTCAAAGAATTCCAGACTGCCCTATTTACTGTATCATAATGTTTTGGTCTAAGTTTTGGTCTAAGTTTTGGTGCATGCGTTTAACTAACATAACTTATTGGTAAATTTGTGATGGGTAGACAACCACTAAGTGTAGGTGTCCAGTACTAAGTACCAACCGAAGTGCCTGTGGTGCGGTGGGCCGGTCTCGAGGCGGGTACCGCAGCAGAGCGGTCAGCAGAGCTAGCGCGGGCGGCGACGCACTGGGCACCACGCGTGCCAAGGGCACCCCCGCTGTCACCGGGAAGCGAAAACGAAGTGCCTCTGCTAGCGCGTAGCCCTCCGGCCAATCATCGCGGTCCGGCGTGCCCAGCACGGCGCACACTTTGTGCAGCTGGTCGATCTCGGAGTTTCCGGGGAACAGCGGCCGGCACGTGTACAGCTCGGCGGCGATGCAGCCCAGCGCCCACAGGTCGATGGGCGCGCCGTAGCGGGTGTCGTGCAGCAGCACCTCGGGCGCGCGGTACCAGCGCGTCGACACGTAATCCGTGTAAGGCGGCCGCGAGCGCACCTCACGTGCCAACCCTAGGTCTGCGATTTTTACGAGTTCTGGTCCTGCGCATAGTAAATTTTCCGGTTTGAGGTCGCGATGGAAGAATCCATGGCGATGCATGTGCGCCAACCCTTGCAGCACCTGGTACAGAATGTTACGCAGAACGGGCTCCGGAAAGGGCCGCTCGGCGTCACGTATCAGTTGGTAGAGATTGCCTCGCATATATTCGAATACGAAATATAACGTGTCGTTCTCGCGAATCACCTCCCGCAATTTGACTATGTTAGCATGGTTCAGCTTTTTCAAAGATTTGACTTCTCGCAAGTTCATAGCCTCGTCCCACGAGTAGTACTTCCGCTTCATCCGCTTGATGGCTACCTTCTCGCCCGAGTCGCGGCGCTGCGCCAGCGCCACCGAGCCGTACGTGCCGTCGCCCAGCTGCTGTAGCACCACGTACCGGTTCATCGCGACTCGCGACAAGCTGCTACACTCTCACTGCCATTTTGTTCCATCCAAGAGACAGATAAAAACTAACACACAAATAAGTAGTTATTCTCTTCACAGTAGGTATCTTTCGCTAGTTCCGTAATTTAACACTCTAAAATCTTGTTATTTCATTGACGCGATGGACGGAATGGACCTATACGAGTAATTGATATCTACATGTTTGCGATATAAAGGTAGTCAACTCTATAATTAAGTTACTCGTCATCATGTTTCTTAACCCAGAGTATTGAAGTTTTAAACTTTTCACTTAAAGTAAATTATTAACCACTTAATAGATTAGGTAAAGCAAACAGGTAAAGATTGTGCAATAACCAGCAAAAACAATAATTTGTGAGTATTATGCGTTGCCATGGTTTTCGTAGCCATGGAGATATCTATTGAGGTCGCAATATGTACTCGCAATCCGAAGAACAAAAATAGTAGATTTACATTGAGGCAGGGGCGCGCGCAGCTACCAAGCAATCTGTGGTAGCTACCGCGGCACATGTATTCTGTGACCGCGGTATCAGCCGTCGGTAGGTACCAATGATACGGGGCCCGAGCTACATGGGACCACACGGTCTGTAGCTTGATGTTGCTATACCAAACATAACAACATTGGTGTGTGAGGGTAGGTTCGAGTACCTAACTCGAAAGAAATGGACATAATAAAATGCGTGTTCAATGCTGACTAGACCGTACTAAGAAGTAACAAATAAACCGGGCAAGCGCCCATCGGACGTGCGAGTCGGACTCGTACATGAAGGGTTCCGTACCTCCGTACAATGTATGTTTTACTGAAAAAACACGTTTCTTGTATGACGGACGACCCTCTTTTATTTTTAACTTTATCTTATTGTTAGTATTTGTTGTTATAGCAGCCACAGTAATACATAATCGGTAAAAATTTCAAATATCTATCTATTACAGCAGGGCAATCGCGCTAATGTAAATAAATCTCTACGGTTCGTTTACGTTACGATTGCGATCCAGTTTAAGCTATGGCTTATGGTTACGTTACGATTCAGCTGAGCCGATTTCGGTAGCTCAACCGTAGTTGAACTTTAAACTAAGTTGAAACGTTACCGCAACAAAACCTCTCTAGGAACGTTAGAGATGTCACACTAGTATTTTAAAAATCACTGTGATTTAAGTACAATCGACCATCGATTTTACGTCTGCAACATTG
Organism: Acrobasis repandana; assembly: GCA_963576875.1. Lineage (NCBI taxonomy): Eukaryota > Metazoa > Arthropoda > Insecta > Lepidoptera > Pyralidae > Acrobasis > Acrobasis repandana. The sequence continues at coordinate 118,291 of OY756226.1, forward strand.
AAAGCACTATTTGACAAGGATGTTTCAAATTTCTTACGCGGAATGTGTCAGTGTCAGCAAAGTTTTTTTGAATTTTTGCGATTGAACTTATTTGTGACCTATTTAATAATTAAATATAAATAATAGATAAATTAATATGGAGCACCAGCGTCGTCGCCAAACAAGCGTTAAGCAATTGACGTTTCTTGTTAGCTATTTAGTGTAGCACAAAGACCTAGCTCTCGGAAGAGTTAGGTCAAAAGAAGTTTGAGTTCTATCAGCACCATTGCGGCTAGAATGCGCGCTTATCTTAAAACAGCGAGGGCCCCGCAAGAACGGGTAAAGAGTGGGCTAAGGTTTGTAATGCATAAAGATATTTATTTTTTAATAAAACAGGTACTATGTCATACAACAACTTTTTACTATTTTTTAATTTTCAGCTCTGGAATAATGGAATGCCGGGTCCGGTCAAGTTAGTCTTAATTAATGCGAGCCATCAGGTGCCAGGAGGTAAACCCAGCACTGCTGCATCCCTGACCCCTCTGGAGGAGAAAATTGGTAATATTCTGGGCAGGGATGTTGGGTCTTTAACCAATGTAAGGCAAGATCCATTTACCTCACACAATGTTAGACATTCATAATACTATGTGATAAGATGCTGGAGTTTTTTAATGTAGCATAATAATTGAATATAATTTTACAGGTACATTAATATATAAGTGAGGAGTAGGTTGTAGGCGATCAATTGGATCTAATAGGACAGATTTAGATGAGGCACAATCTAAAAAAAAACTGCCCAATTAATTCACAAGCCAATAGGACAATCTTTGAAGGCATTAAATTATTGGCCTAGAGTGTTGACGGTTTCACTAGCTGTCTAGTAATGTACAATTCTTACTTTCATTGTTTTCTCCAGTTGTTGTTTAATTTTACATCAGGCTGTGATTATGTCAAATCTAAAAGGATATCTATGATATGGCTGCTCTCCCATACTTTTTTAACCATCAGAACATGTACTGAAAATAACTTAATTAATAGCCTATCTTTTATTTTATCAGTATGTCCCGTCCCCTCCCCAAGACTAGCAGAGCCTCACCAAGACAGGAAAACTGAAAACATTTGAGGAAGCCTTGCGGTGACAGCAGAGAAGAATACAATTTGGCACCACCCCTTTCTTCTCCCACGGGTTTCATAAGAGGCGACTAAGGAGTTATAGGAAACAGGCAGCAGCATCCTCATTGCAACGACTTGATACCATCTCCTTTAGTCAAGCAGTGGACCGTTACGGCCTAATAAAATTGAAAAAATGCCAATCCTGAAGGCCCTCTATGGTCCGGCAATTTTCAGCAGTTCCTAATCTTTATGTTAAGTAATTAGACCTTATAGTTTATTATGTTAAGTCTTATTTATAAGTCATAGTTATTATTGAATTATTTGTATTGATTGAAAAACGATATAAACTGATATATAATACAAAAGTGGTTTTATTTTTTTATTATTGAGTCGAAAGAACAAGTAAGATAAACAATAGTTAATTTTCAACTGCACGGCACGTCCCAGTTCTAGTTGACAGAGAGCAAAGGCACTAGCACCCTCCTTGCGTTTGTGCTCTGCCTCAGCTGCAGCCCTAGTTAAAGGTTTGAATAGCCACATAGAATTGTCTATATTTGCAATGTTGTGCAGAACACAGCTGCATTTGTTTCCTTGATGCAACTGGACGGGAGTAATGAAGATTCTTGTCGTCCAGTAAACAATACCTACAAATTAATCAATGCCTGCTATTGTAAGCAAGTCATGAAGTAACTTTTAGGTTACTTTTGTTTTTTCTTACCTAAAGCGACCTTTCAAAACTCCAATGCATCATTCAAACTGTTTCTTGCAGTGAGGTGCATGTTTTTTTTTTTTTATTAAATAATTTTACGGCTCTGGATACAAGTCCTTTAGAGCCTATCTTTAACTTTGTTCTTTATTCCTAATCCTAACCTAACCTAAACAGTTACAATCAAAGGGTGGTGCAGGCCTTTGACTCCTTTAAGGGAGCTTCTGGCGACAAATCTGTACGAGTCCACTAGTTTTCATAGACGAGTGAGTGGCGGACGGCGACGCCCTAAGACGCCCACACAGTCCGCAAAACAAATATCACTACAGCCGTACTATGACTGTTCACTTTAATTATTTTACACATTGTTCATGAGCATAAGCATTTATAACACCAAACAACACCAATTTCATATTATAAAGTCCACTAAAATCAATTTGCAAAATAATTTAAAGCAAACCCCAACCGAACCCCTTGACTTCCCGCCAAAAATTCTTAGGTGCATGTTTTGGTACTTTTCCTGGTGTCATCATAATAGGCCTCAGAGGAACCAGAGTCCTAAAATAAAGAATATCAATAGGTACAACTGAATAAAATATTGGTGAAATAATGGAAAATTGTTTTCACTTTCACTTTCAAAAATTTTAACTGCACGAGTTTTGTCCAGCAGTGGACTTCCTGTGGCTGATATGATATGATGATGTGCAATATATATATATATTTTATATTATGTGTGTTTTAGTCTTATTTCATACATGTGCTGTTGGTAAGTATCACATTGTACTGACCTAAAAGATATGTCCTCTCCAGTATTCAGCTGGTCCAAATAACAATTTTGTGGGTGATTCGCCCATTTATTTATTTATTGTAAAAACTAAATACAACGGCTTTCACCAATTACAGCATATAGTAAGAACTTATAGCTAAATGTAATTAAAATATTTTAGCATTGGTACACAGCTGGTACGACGGGCGCCATCACTAATAATGTACAGTAAAAACTTTTTTTCATTCTCGTCATTTCATTTTAAAAACATTTTTGTCATTCTCGCAATATACCAACAGGTTCCTTACAACCATATTCGTTCCATCAACAAACACATCACACTCAGGTTGCTGATTCAGGAATGTGTTAAGGTCCGTAAGCATGCGACATAGAGGAGATTGCTCATGTGATACCGTGCGTGTGACCGGTGGGGCAAACAGTTTTCGCGGCTGACATGAGCGTTGCACCAAACGTCTATTTAGTTGCCGGCATGAAGAAAGGGTTCTTCGCTTTCAATGAACATGCGATCCGAGGCATTTCTTTTTATCCAGTCGCTTATATTCACACGCCTTGATTAAGCTCGGGCTGCTGACACATCAAATTCGTTCGAAATTTCCAAAAACAAGATAAAAATTCATTGTCACCTTCGATTCTTATCAATTTATCACTCCAAATTATGGAACGTCTGACTAGCGGTCGAGAAAAAGTACCTAACTTCGCATCAACTTTTTGTTTTGACAGCGGTTGCGCTCGAGCTGCATTCCAGTTGCGTTCCAACTATCTGTCAAAACATTAGCGCGATACGGAATGAGGCAAAAAGTCGTGTTCGGTTGCGATTCAGCTGAAATTATTTAGCGCGATTGCCCTGCTGATCAAAAGATAGATCCCTGTGACAGACGAACAGACGGACAGACAGAGGCGTCTGAGACACCACTGTCTAAGTAATAGGCACCCTTTGGGTACGGAATCCTATGAATCAACGGACAGCAGAACGGAACCATTGAGCGATTTGGCCGTGGGCACCGTGGGTTTACAACCAGCCACCTGCCTGACGTCAACCGTCCTTGCGTTTACGCGTCTGTGCAAAACTTGATCAAAAACAATTACAAGTTTATGTACCAATTTTATCTTACCTATGTACCTATAAAAATCATTGTTCGTAGATAAAAATAAACGGGCAAGTGCGAGTCGGACTCGTACATGACGGGTTCCGTACCTCCGTATAATGTTCTAAAACGCTGAAGAAACACGTTTCTTGTATGACGACCCCCTTTAATTTTTAACATTATCTTATTTTTAGTATTTTTTATTATATAGTAGTCATAGTAATTCATAATCGGTGAAAAATTCAAGTATCTAGTTAATGCATTGAATAAAGAGTTAATGCGATTATGAAGATAGAGTTAAAAAATAAGAAAGAGATAAAATCTCTAAAATTAAATCAGACAATAACTACTAGCTGATCGACAGTCCCGGCGGGTGTTCAGGACGAATCTAAAGTAAAACTCAATCACTCACTTCTCCCGAGGACTTCTTTTCCGCAATTTGGTCCATTGCGCTGAACCCGTTTTGCGTGTGGAGCCGGCGTAGTTATCAGTTTTCAAACCAGCCCAGCTCCTGCAGGAATCCGAGAACGCTCCCCGGCGCCCTCACGGCTTCCTCCACGGTTCCTTGATGTTCCAGGAACCCTCTTCTTATGTGTGCGACGCCACCGCACTCGATGAGGAGATGGCTCGCAGTTTCATCAGCCTCCATGCAAGCTCTGCACAGAGGACTGTCTGTAATTCCTAGGGTGTAAAGGTGTTTGTTTAGTGCAATATGACCAGTAATAATGTCAACCATACGGCGTAGATTTCTCCGGGGTAGTGCTAACAGGCGTCGGGATAGGCGACTATCCCATTGGGGTAGTGCCTCCCTAGCCTGCCGACATGTCCGGAGGGATCGCCATGATTGATTTTGTTCTTCGCTAGTGCGATTTCTGATCCAGGTGCGAACCTGCGTGAAGGGGATCGGAGCCATAGGAAGAGGTCCCAACGGTGTCATACTCGATCCCCGACGCGCGAGCTCGTCAGCTGCATCGTTACCCAGTGAGTTGCTGTGTCCTTTGATCCATTGGAGAGTGACTGTGTTATACTTACAGAGTTTTTCCAGGGATCTGTGGCATTCTTGTATTAAGGCAGAGTCCACATGTGTCCTTCTGAGGGCAAGTAGGACCGCTGCGCTGTCAGTTGGGATACGGATGGACATACCTGATACCTTCCTCCTAATAATGTCTGTAGCCGCGTGGGTTACAGCTGCGCATGCGGCTTGGGAGACGGAGCTCCTCGCCGGGGCAGATGCAGAGGGAAACTCAATCGCGTTACACATCTAATTAAATTTTATTTCCTATTTTACAATGTCTACCTATTATTACGTCAGCTATTTGGCATCTTCAGGTGCCTTGAAGATGTGTAGTTGTTGAAGGAACACGGGAAATCACAACATCACGGGAAAGAATGCAGTTACCCCTGAAATCAAATACAATAATAATTTTGTAAAAGTAAGATTAGGTAGGTACGTGTAAAGGTTTAAAGACAGTTTTTATAGGACACAGTATTAGTACTTACATCATAATAATCATTTTGTTTTTGATTACACAGATGGAAATAAATATATTGTTGGCGAGAAGAGTAATGGTGGAGGGGAGAGCCTATAAAAAGGCGATGCCGCTCCAGTGTCGACACATTCTCGCTTCATCTTTCGTGTGACTAGGTCGTTACTCTGCCGGTTTGGTTAACTGTTTTAGTGTTTGTCGTAATTGTTAGATCGTAGTGTTGTCATGTTCATTTTGTGATTAATTAGTTAGTTTGTGATATTTTTGTGCTGAATGATGTGAATTAAATGGTTGTGTAAAAATTCTATTTTTGAGTTAATATTTCTTAAGGCAGTTGTAATTAAATCTTTTTAAAAAAAATCACTTCTGGTCTTATTTCCAAGATCAGAAGTGGGATTCGTTCTCTTTTGCCCACGTATTTTGTTTTACATGTGATTTTAGTTGGTTTATGATTTGAATAACCGTTTAAACTCATCTACCCTAGATTTTTTTTTTTTTTTTTTCCTTTTCTAACACGTGTAGGTGTTAGTTGCGAGTCATCATAGTCGTCAAGGGTGAGTTTTTTTTCCATTTTTTCTCCATTTTGTTTGTACTGTGGTATTTCAGTGATTTGTGTGTGATTTTCTTCCGTACATTGGTGTTTTTTATTTTTATTTGTTTTGTGTTTTTCATAAGTGTTTGAATTATAAGTTATTGTTCGAATCTTTATAAAGTTAGAGTGTCAGATCACGGGCGTGATCGCAGTGTGAGCCGCCGTGATAGTCGAAGCCCGTATCGTGAGCGTGATCGCCGTGATAGTCGCGGTCGACATAGTAGTAGGCACCGTGAACGGTCTTCTGAAATGGACGCTCTAATGGCTCGTGTTAGGGTGTTAGAAGAAAAGGTTAGGTCTTCGTCTGCGTCGGTTCGTTCTAATGTAAGAGTGGTACGTTCGAAAAATCGAGATGTGAGTCGAGATAGGTCGCCACTGCGGCGCCAGCGAACACCGTCACGTTCACATGCATGTCACCCATCGCCAACGCAGTCCAAGCATACGTTGGTGTCGCCAAGTAGGCGTAGGTCGCGTTCACCAGATAGGTACATGTCTTCGTCTCACGATCGAAGTAGGAGACACTCACGGGATTGGCTTGTATCGCCCACACGTAATCCATCGCGTTTGCATTGTAGATCTAGATCGCCACCTCGTGATACGGAACGTAACTTGAAACATCAACGGTTGACGCCGGAACGTTCGTCGGTTACCGATCGCATTGTAGACGCGATACGTTCCATAAACTATGGGGGTAGGTCGAGCCAACATTTTTTCATTTCGAGTTTCGATCCGAATTTGCACAATTTTGATGATTAGTGTACGGAAGTGGATCGTGCTAAATCATGTAACAAGTGGAATGACTACGAATGCCTTTCGCGTATCGGTAACTGTCTTAAAGGTGACTCACAATCATGGTTAAACGAGTGGGTGTCAAATGATCGTTCCTGGACAAATTTTAAGAAAGAGTTTTAGCCGTTATGTCCAAAGACACCCGACATTGCGAATATTTTGGCCGAGGTCATTAATACAAACTCCGACAAGTATCCTACGTATGCGGATTATGCGCGTCGCGCGTTGCTTCGGTTACGTATAGTGCGGGGTCTCAGTGATGAGTTGATTTCGGCAATAATTATACGCGGCATTAGCGATCCGAATATTCGAGCGTCGGCAACTAATGCAAAATTAATGCCTAATGATCTGATTGAATTTTTTTCGATTTATGTTAAGTCGGTTGGTACCTCAAAGAGTTTTGCGCCGCGTTCTGTTGCGTTTAATAGTACCCCGAGTAAGCAAACCACGGATTCATCGCGAAAAAAGAGTACTGGTGATTTTAAATGTTTTTCGTGTGGTCAACCGGGGCATAGGCAGGCTAATTGTTCTAAGCGTCATAAGGTCGATCAGGGGTCGAGTAAGCCGTCAAATACTTCGAGTGCCGCGTCTTCAAGGTCTGCTTTCGTGCCGACCAGGTCTGAACCTTGTTCATTCTGCAAAAAATTGGGTCACAGTGTCGATACTTGTTTTGCGAAACAAAGGTCCGAAGCGGCAAATAAGGAGACAGTCAATTTTTGTAACGTTTTGGTTGCTTCCACCAATAGTGACGTTGTAGTGGCTATCATTCAGGATGTATCGGTGGATATTTTGATCGATAGTGGTTCGACTATTTCACTAATGTCGTCATCGTTGCTGAAACATTTTAACTGTTCAGTTAAGCCTGCTTTTCGGATTTTAAAGGGATTGGGTAGCCAGGAGGTAGAAAGTACGTCTTATGTAAGGTTGCCGATTGAGTTTGACGGGTTGACTCTCGAGGTAGACTTGTTCGTTGTACCATCTCAGTACATGAACACTCCAGTCATATTAGGTACAGATGTTTTGAATAGGGAAGGAGTTAGGTATGTTCGTACTAAGGATTATCAGCGGCTTACGAGGGTTGAACGTAACTCGGATACGGTGAACACAGTTCAATCTGAGGCTTCTATTCCAATTAACACTCCTCTTATTGGTGTACAGTTACAAAAGCTGTTAGAGATAATAAATTACTTTTCAAAATTTTTCATTTCTGGCACTGCGACCTAACAGTTAAGAATAAGAATAAGAATAAGAATAGAATAAGAATAATTTATTTGCTCAAATACAGTACATAAGATGTGAATTGCATAATTAGTATCATGTATCCAACCTAAACTAAGGCATGCAAAATTATATGTAGGTAGTCAAATTAATAATCTATTAAAATATGATTTACATGGGTACAATTGAAAACACAATAAATTTTAATTAATACAATTTCATAAGTTCCAATATTATTTTTTCCGCTTACTGAAGTCTATATACTCCGATATAGAGTAAAAGCAATGCTCTAGTAACCATTTTGTCAGTCCTTTTTTAAACGCTCTTCCTTTTAATGATTTAATATTAGCTGGTAAGTAATTGAATAAGTAAATACACATGTTAAAAATATTTTTTTTATACATATCCTTGTAGCATCTAGGCTGATATATTCTATTCATGATATTAGGTCGAGTTACCCTCAAAATTACTTCGCTTCTTTTTTGCCAAAATTCCGGATGCGATTCTACAAATACGCAGATATCTCGAATGTAAAGGCATGGCAATGGTAATATGTTTAGTCTTTTGAACAATGGTATGCAACTATCATCAACCCATGCATTGCAAATAGCACGAATACATTTCTTTTGTACCATAAAGGCTTGTTCCATGTGTACCGAATTGCCCCATATAACTAAACCGTAACTAAGTATAGACGACACGTGTCCATGATATGCAGTAATTGAAGCTTCCACGGAGACGGTTTGCCTCAATCGTCTTAGTGCAAAAGCAAAGCGGTTCAATTTACTGCATAACTGGTCAATGTGTGTCTTCCAGTTCAAGTGCTCATCTATAACAATACCCAAAAATTTGTGGTGGTTTACTTTTTCGACTATGTCTCTATTATAATTTAGTGTAATCGGCATCTGATTAGAATTGTAACATGAAAATTGGATGAATTTTGTTTTGTCTAAGTTAACACGCAAATCATTTGCATCCATCCAATCGACAACATCGCGTAGAGAATTGTTTATTTCACCTTCGTATTTATCTTTATCGTCACATTTTATAATTAAAGTAGTGTCGTCAGCAAACATTATGGTTTTGTGTTCAGTTGAATTAGGAAGGTCATTAATATATAATAAAAATAGGAGTGGTCCAAGTATACTTCCTTGAGGAATACCCACATTGCAATTTCTGAATGTGGATCTAAACTTCTCTTTAATTGGTATATTTTGTGTTTTTTTAAACTTTAAGACAGGGTGTATGTCAATAAAACTTAACTCCAACATTCCTGTCTACTATCGCCCTTATAGACTGTCTCACGCCGAGACGCTTCGCGTTCGCGAAATTATTAAAGATCTTTTGGATAAAGGCATTATTGAGGAGTCAGATTCTGAGTACGCGAGTCCTATCCTTCTCGTCAAAAAGTAAGACGGGTCGGACAGAATGTGTGTCGACTTTCGTAAGCTGAATGAGGTCACTGTGAAAGATAGGTTTCCTTTGCCACGAATAGATGACCACATAGACCGATTAGGAGGTAACAAATTTTATAGTAGCCTGGATATGGCAACTGGGTTCCACCAGATCCCATTGGATCAGGAGTCGATACCGCTCACAGGATTTGTCACGCCTGAGGGTCATTATCAGTATCTTAAAATGCCTTATGGATTGGCCAACGCTCCTGTCGTTTATCAGCGAATTATCGCAAAAACACTTCGCGATTTCATTGAATCTGGTGATATCCTGGTCTAAATTGACGATGTACTTATTTTAAGTAAAACGGTAGACCAAGGCCTTATTTTGCTTCGTAAGGTCCTTGACACATTAACCAGCGCCGGTTTTTCGATTAACTTGAAGAAGTGTTCGTTTTTAGCGACAGAGATAGAATATCTGGGACGAACAATTAGTGAAGGTCAGGTTAGGCCGAGCCATGAGAAGGTGAGAGCTTTGATTGACTCAGCCGAACCACAAAATGTAAAACAGGTTCGTCAGTTTATGGGCTTAGCCAGTTATTTTAGACACTATGTGGCTGACTTTGCCCAAAAGACTGCGTGTGTGGCCGCATTAACTAAAAAGGGCGTTAACTTTTCTTGGGGGATAGAACAACAGGCTGCCCGAAAGTACATCATAGAATGTCTAACGAGTGAGCCGGTACTAGCCATCTATGATCCTTCGTTACCAATAGAGGTCCATACAGACGCGAGCTCTATTGGTTATGGAGCTGTTTTGATGCAGATACATGAGGGTAACCGTAAACGAGTTGTGTCTTATTTTAGCCGACTGACTCAGGGTGCTGAGAGCAAATACCACTCTTATGAGCTGGAAACGCTTGCAGTCGTTAAGGCCCTCCAGCACTTTAGGCATTATCTTGTGGATGTACGCTTCACCGTGGTAACTGACTGTAACGCTTTAAAACTAACTCAGAGGAAAAAAGATTTGTTGCCCAGAGTGGCCCGGTGGTGGGAATTTCTCTTTGGATTATCGTAAGGGTTCCCTTTTGTCCCATGCCGACTATCTCAGCCGTAATCCGATCAATACTGTTACTGTCCAAAAACCTCAGAACTGGGCTCGAATTGCTCAGGCTTCTGACGAAGAGACTCGGTCTCTTATGCAGAGATTGTCGGACGGTCATTTGGATGCTACTCAATATGTTGTAAAGAATGATATCTTGTATTTTAAATGTACACCTACTGGTGAAAATTCAAGATTGTTATGCTACATTCTGAAAGGTCATAGATTAAGCCTTTTACGAATATTCCACGACGAACATGACCATCCTGGGGTAGATAAAACAGTGGACTTGATCATGAAGCACTTCTGGTTTCCAGGGTTGAGAGCTTTCGCATTGAAATATATAACACACTGTTTGGTGTGCCTTTCACATAAAAAAGTAGCTCGTGCTCCTTTCCAACCCATTCATTCATGGGAAAAACCAGATGTGCCCTTTGAGACAGTCCATATGGATGTGTTGGGACCTCTACCAGAAGCCGATGGCTATCGTTATGTTCTAATAGTAATAGACGCTTTTTCTAAGTACTGTTTGTTGTATCCTATGTTTCGGCAAGAGTCAGACGAATTAAAACGCCATGTTTCCAACTTCGTTTCACTTTTTGGAACACCCAAGCTAATCGTAGCTGACAGAGGTCGGATGTTCCAAAGTGCCGACTTCCTCGACTGGATTAACGGTATGGGCTGTGACACGCATCTGATAACTCCCGAGATGCATCAATCCAACGGGCAAGTGGAGCGCTATTGCCGTACTGTGCTCAATATGGTACGAATTGAGTGCAATTATCGCGAACAAAGATGGCCAACTGTCATGTGGAAGCTACAGCTGGTCCTCAATATCACCAAGCACAGGACAACAAAATGTTCAGCTCTGAACCTGTTAATTGGCATTGATGCAGCTACGCCACTCATTCGAAGTTTAATTCGTGATGTGGCCATTGAGGGCTCAAGCCCAAACAGGGAAGCTCTCCGGGAGATGAGTCGCCAGAGAGTTTCTGAACGTCTTCGTTCAAACCAAGCGACTCAAAATGCTTATGTCAACAAAGGTCGCAAGTCACCTCGTGGCTTTGAACTTAATTCTTTAGTTTTTGTAAGAAAACAGGCTCAAGCGACAGGGAAGCTGGATTCCTGTATGCGAGGGCCTTACCGGGTGATGAAGATCCTGCCTCATGGTCGCTATGAGCTGCAGCTCCTGGCAGGCTCATATGGGAAGTCAACACAGGCAGCTGCGGAATATATGATGCCGTGGCATGGAGAATGGACTCCTGATGTTTGTTCTGCTTTCTTTAGTGGTAAGTGAATTTGATTATTTCGGCTTACCAAGAAGTCTGCTCAAATATTTTTTGTGAGACACGCCTGTGCCGGGGCCTCTGTCTGTTTTAAAGATAATGGTTTCGAGAAGTAAATTTTTGTGCTCTATTATTTTTGTGAGTGTAATATGTTTACGCATGGGGCAGACACGGTCGATGGAGGTTTTATCTTGCGGTCTGGATAGCCGCTATCTTGAAGTCCGTGTACTTGGGTAAGCTATCTTGGCTGACGGATGTACTTCCAGTGTAAAGTATGTTTCATGTTATGGAATGCTGTATTGGAGTGAGCTCATACATGCGATTCTGGTATATGGAACATGCTTGGTGTTGTGTGCTCGGACACTGTCTTGGAGTCGCTCAGATACGTGGTCCTGGAGCATTGGTACACGCAGCGTCATACCACGGGTTGGTCCCTGACGAGTAGTGGGGTATACATATGTGTGTGTGGTGCTTGTGTAGGAAGCACTGTCCTCAGATTATTGAAAGTTTGGGTTGAAACATTCTTTTATGTGGAACCGATTCACACACGCAAAGTTATGTCTCACGTAAGTGCACGTAGATCTCTAACGAGTCGTGAGGCGGCACTCCCCCGACGGGAACTGCCCCGGGTGATTGGTACAGATATCAGTTTGTTTTATATCCGTCTTGCTTAGGCTAGGCTAGATCAGCTAGCCTACTGTATTGCCGTTTAACTTAACTACTAATTAAGTTCCCTCACTTTGTTTTGAATTGAGTGAACAAGTTTTTGTGCTTTGGTTCTTGTTCTGTGCAGATGCAGACGACAAGAGCGAGGAGTCCGCCTCGTGTGTTACCCAGCCTCCCATAGTCGAGGTGCCTGACGCTGGACAGCCCCAGCCGGGAACATCCGGGTCGCAGAGATTGACAGAAGAATCTGTCACGCCGCCCAGGACCCCATCCGGCAGAGTAGACTCTTCCATGCCAATCTTGGATACCGACCATCACAGTTAGAGATGAAGGAGCCCGAGGTCGGCCTCCCGTCAGGAAAGGCCGTGTTGGCGAGAAGAGTAATGGTGGAGGGGAGAGCCTATAAAAAGGCGATGCCGCTCCAGTGTCGACACATTCTCGCTTCATCTTTCGTGTGACTAGGTCGTTACTCTGCCGGTTTGGTTAACTGTTTTAGTGTTTGTCGTAATTGTTAGATCGTAGTGTTGTCATGTTCATTTTGTGATTAATTAGTTAGTTTGTGATATTTTTGTGCTGAATGATGTGAATTAAATGGTTGTGTAAAAATTCTATTTTTGAGTTAATATTTCTTAAGGCAGTTGTAATTAAATCTTTTTAAAAAAAATCACTTCTGGTCTTATTTCCAAGAATATTGTAAGTATTTTGTTATAATGAAATATTGTTTTTAATCTTTAGATTATGTTTTTTTACTTCGAAGAAAGATTATGTGCATATAAATAGTGACATCTAGCATTACAATAATACACTATATGGTTCGTCAAAGCTACGAGAGGGCGCTACCTCATATGATGAAATGTCACTTTGTTCGCGTTCGCGCTGTCACCCCCTGCCATGGGTCCAAGGGGTCCAAGTAAATTGTTCTGTGGTATAAGGAGGCTTACCATGACCCCTTATAACAGGACCTAAACAGCCCTGCTAACTCGTACCATCATCATCATCCGAGCGTGTTCCCGTTTGCATCGTCAGCGGTTACGCTTCAGAGCCCGGGGTCCACTACCTAACCTAGGCGATTTGACAAGGTTACTAAGGTTACTGGTTTTTTACACAGAGCGACTGCCGTCTGACCTCCGCAACCCAAAGGGTAGATCAGAACCAATCCTAGGATAGGTACAAACGCTAGATGGCGTTTGGGACCAACGGCTTTACGTACCTTCCGAAGCACGGATCGATCTTTTTTTTCGGATAATCAGGTGATTCAAGCCTGCAATATCCTAAACAGACTGGAAACAACTTTTAACAAAGTATGCTTCCCAGTGGGATTTGAACCCATGACCTCCGGATCACAAGGCAAACGCCTTGACCACTAGACCGCGGAGGCAGTTAAAATTCGTACCATGACACCCTTTATAGCAGGTTTTCAGCAGGATTGTTTATGCTGACGTCACAAAAGTTCACAAAACCATTCACCACTTTTTTATATGGACTATTCGTACCATGACGTCTATTTTGACAGCACGAAAACGATTTTTGCGCGTCTTGCGTGTCATCTATTAAGTAGTTAATAATTTACTTTAAGGGATACGCGAGCGATGCCGCGGGCAAAAGCTAGTATTAGATACTAGCTAGCACGGGAACATTACATTTTTCCGGGATGAAAGGTAATGCGATGGCATGACCAAACAATGTGTATGCGAATTTTCAAGAAGATTGGTTCAGTAGATAAAGCGTGAAGATGTAACAAACAAACAAACAAATATACAAACTCACTTTCGCATTTATAATATTAGTTAGGTGTGAACTGTATGTAGGTGTTTGTCAGTTCAGAAACTAGTTCACCTAGCTCAAATATGTCATCTGACTGACAATGTAATAAATTATAAATAAAAACAAATAAAAAAGATAAACAAAATCGGACCCCTATTATTTTTGCCCGCCAACAAGGAGACGTCGTATTTTTGAATATTAATGTAGCGAAGTGAATTTATCAGTTTGGGACACTATCTTAAATGCTTTGGGATTAAGCACTATAAGTAACGTCCAAAACTATCTAAAACCAAACGACGCATTCTGATTGGTGGTTTCATTCGTTGGACAGCAAAAAAGGGCGTTTAATTCAGAGTAAAGATAAATACATGATAAGACACGATCAGACATGAACAGACAAAATTAGACGTGAATTTGAATATAACAAAACATAGGTATTGGTCTTAAACGTAGGTACAAATTACAATAGTTAAGTAAGTAATATAATAAAATGAATACCTACGAAGTTATTAGAGTTACACAAGTAAAATAAATAGTTTTAACAATAAAAATAACTCAAATTAGCCTATATGTGACCTATGTGCTGCACTTACGTATCATAGGTTACAGGTATGTGGTAAATGTACAGCACTTACATAAAATAATAAAATGCGTAAAGCTAAGCTATGTGCGACATTCCCCCCTACGTGTGCAAACACCATAAAAATCGGAGCATATACCTAACCTATTTTACATAAAAGAAAATATTAGTTTAAATTATTTACAAACAAATATCAATTTGAATTAATCACTATAAGTCTAGAAGCAGGACGCCTAATAAAGCCAGCCTTTGTCCGAATTTCTACTACGCGTACGCGACCGTCGGGACCGGGGTGGACTTGGGAGACTATTCCTCTGGGCCAGGTACCGCGGGGCATCGTATTGTCGGCAATTATGACAACGTCGCCTATTTGGAGATGGTGGGACTCTGGTTTTGCTCGGCGTGGCATCAGCTGCGGGCGATACTCGTGTACCCAGCGTTTCCAAAATGTCTCAGCTAGTGCTTGCGAGGCCTTCCATGAGCGTAGCGAGGGTTGTTCGTCTTTGAAGTTGCCCAGTGGTGACAGGGCGCTGGAGCGGCCGATTAGAGAGTGGTTCGGCGTAATTGACTCTTCATCTAGATCTGGGTTGACGGGCGTTAGCGGGCGTGAATTGATGATGTGCTTAGCCTCTAGAAGAAGAGTGTGTAGTACTTCTTCCTGAGGCGCTTTCTCTCTTAATGTGATTTTGAGAGCAGCTTTCACGCTCCCAACTAACCTCTCCCATGCTCCTCCTGCTGAAGGTTGTCCCGGAGGTATCTTCTTCCAAACAATGTTTT
The DNA here is from genome assembly GCA_963576875.1 of Acrobasis repandana. Taxonomy (NCBI): domain Eukaryota; kingdom Metazoa; phylum Arthropoda; class Insecta; order Lepidoptera; family Pyralidae; genus Acrobasis; species Acrobasis repandana. The sequence goes on from OY756226.1 coordinate 133,613, forward strand.
TGGTGGTGGTGAAGGGCGCCATGCTATTGGGTAGGTCGCGCAGCGCCTCGTTCAGCTCCCGCTCGCCTCCGACGAAATTAGTGCCGTTTTCCGAGTATATGATAGAAGGGGTGCCGCGCCTCGCCGCCATTCGACGTAACGAAAGAATTAAGGAGGACGACGAGAGCGAGGGGACCAGCTCCAGGTGGACAGCTCGAGTCGTTAGGCAGGTGAAGAGGACTCCCCATCTCTTTTCATGACGACGTCCGATGGTGACGGTCATAGGTCCATAGAGGTCAACTCCAGTCGCAGTGAACGGTGCTTGGTGAGCTTGTAGCCTTTCTAGTGGAATGTCGCCCACAGGGACTTTGAGAGTAGTACCCTTAAAGGTCCGACACCACTGGCATTTACTAGAGATATAGCGAATGGCATTTCTTAGACCAATTATATAAAATCTTTGCTTTAGCTCATTGATCACCGTATTGTGGTTTCCATGGTTATATTTTGCATGGAAATGCCCAATCAGCAGCTTGGTAAACTCTTCCTTTGCATGGAGAACCGGTATCATAGCTGTTCCTCTGTCCACTCTGGAGTCCAAGACGATGATGCCGTTCCTATCTAGTGAGACCGCGATACGTGAGAGAGGACTTTTCTTGAGGGGGGTTCGACCGGCACGCAGGCTTTTAATTTCGGAGGGGAAGTACCGAAGCTGGCTTTCTTTTACATGTAATAGCTCCGCTACCTTTAAATGCCCATTATTTACATTTTTATCGATAGTTTTGTGTTGTAACGCGGCCTTAAAAACCTCCACTGCCAGTATGAGACGAGCCGAAGCTCTCATTAATCTAGTATATTTTGAGAATTTAGTCACTTCAGGTAGGTACCTGTTATTCAAAAAGGTTCTATTTTCATTTGTCAATGCTACGACTTTAGAACAAGTGCGCTCCTCACCAGAGGGCGCACACGGCGACTGTGGCGCCGTTTCAGTGGGCCAACTTTCTTTAGGTAGTTGAATGAACTTAGGCCCGTGAAACCACGGATGGTTTGCATCAAAATGGGCTGGGATGCCTTTTGTCGCATAGTCTGCGACATTTAATGAACTAGGCACCCACCTCCAGTCGGCTGGAGTAGTGGTTTCTTCGATTTCTGCTAGTCTGTGAGCTACAAAACTCTTAAACGTACGAGGATCGGACCTAATCCATGCTAAAGCCGTTTTGGAGTCGGACCAAAAATATCTATTTTTAATTTTATAATCCGTCTCCCTACATATCGCACTAGCCAGGCGCGTAAACAAAACGCACGACTGTAACTCAGTCCTAGGTATCGAGATTACCTTCAGAGGGCAGCACCGTGCTTTGCCCGCAACTAGAATAGAAGTACTACCTTTATGTTCGTCCTTACTTACAAAATAGGCAGCTGCGGCGTATATCTTTTCGCTTGCATCGCAAAAAATATGTAAGTCGCCTTTACGGTCCTGTGACGGAACATAGCGCGGTAGTTCTAGCTCTTTTAATTGTTGGACATTTTGTATATAAGAGGTCCATGCTGGCTCGCACGCGGCCGGTATTGTTTCGTCCCAGCCTATACCTGTGCGCCAAACATCCTGCATAAGTACCTTGCCTAATACTGAGATAGGGCTTATATACCCAAGTAGCTGTATCTTCGAATTCCGCTTTAAAAGCAAGGAACTCTTGTATATCGCCTGAAAATGGCGTTAAATCTGGCACAGATCTATGGACAATAGGCGCGTAGTGGCTCATGGACGCCTCGGCTTGTGCACGATATATAGGTTTCGACGGCGCTCGGGGACCCAGGTCTTTCTGACAATCTCTTATGGTTGCAGAGTGGGCTACCCACTTAGAGACGCGCTCTTCAACTATATTAGGTGGGGCCGTATTAGAAGAACGCTCGTGTTCGATACGAGCGAGTGCCAATCTAGAATTGGCTGCGGCCACCGCCTTTTGAGCACTCTCAAGTTCTGCATTTCTCAACTCCAACTCGGCCATAGCGAGATTATAGTCCCTATCCTCCCTAACGGAACGCGGCCTATCCACGATGGTGCCCGCGGCACTATTGTTATCTATGACTGCATCTTCAAACTGAACCTCCTCCCGGGCCTCGGGGAGGGTCTGATTCACTTGGCTTTGGTCCGTCTCTCCTGGAGAGTTGGTTTTAGACCACGTGTTGGTGTCACCTGTTGCGGTTTCACCTGGGCTTGGTGTGGACTCGGAGGGCAGAGGGCCCTTTGAGCGTAAAGCATGACCTCCTTTTGACATTTTTTATATAAAATTGTTATGTCAAGGAGACACGCACACGTAGGGGGACCCTAAATAAAATACCCTATAATAAATCCTAGTCCTAACCTAATAAAAACCCTATTCGCCCAGCGCACGCGCTGGCGAACCTATGACGACGCTGTAAAATAAAAGTAAATTAATATTCCGATGTCCCTTGGTCGAGGCACATGCCTGCTAAACCAAGAGTCTCAGCAAAAGCTGGCAAAACTGCAGAGCAGTTAGTGGTGCACGGAGAAATGGTGACGAAAGTCACCCGCAGAGGATACCAGGGGGGCCTGGATCAACTCTGAAGCTGAAATACACGGCGAATAACAGCGAAAGCTGCTCGCGACTTTGCAGTCGTTTAGTTGCAGGGAATACCGGGGCGCACCCAGCTTCGACCCTGATTTGTGGCACGGAGAACGATAGCGAAAGCTACCCGCAGCTTATTCAGCTGTTCAGTTGCGGAGGATACCGGGGCGCACCCAGCTTCGACTCCGGATTGACACAGATATAAACCAAAGAAACAGTATTTCGGGACCAGCTGAAAGTCCACTGGGCAAGGGATCCGCCTCGAAGGACACTGTAAACTGTATGTAGGTGTTTGTCAGTTCAGAAACTAGTTCACCTAGCTCAAATATGTCATCTGACTGACAATGTAATAAATCCTTACTAATATTATAAATGTGAAAGCGTGGATGTTTGTTACCTTTTCACGCAAAAACTACTTGACGAATCATCATGAAACTTTGTACACATATCCTGGGAGGTACTAGAAGTAACATAGGGTACCTTTCATCCCGGAAAAAAGTAATGTTCCCGTGGGATACGCGAGCGAAGCCGCGGGAAAAAGCTAGTTATAAATAAAAACAAATAAAAAAGATAAACAAAATCGGACCCCTATTATTTTTGCCCGCCAACAAGGAGACGTCGTATTTTTGAATATTAATGTAGCGAAGTGAATTTATCAGTTTGGGACACTATCTTAAATGCTTTTTTTTTTTTTTTTTCGATCGAAGCAATACGCTGTATGCTGAAAGCATTTTACAGCTCACCGGGCGCGACGGGTTAGGCGGGACCAACATTGCCAAAATGGCAAGATGTTGTCCACACCGTTAAGTGACAGCACAAAGGGCTCCCACCGGGTGGGAACGAACCTCGGCTTTGGGCGTCACTGGCGAACGGCTTTGACCAAGTGTCAAGCGCCTGAAGGGCTGACTGGCTAGAAGCGACCGGGTACCGTGCGGTACCTCGTGAACGCGCCAGTCCTATTCCTGATCCGCACTCGCCGGCGAGTGGGATTCGTAATCGAGCTAATGTGTGTGCTATGTCTGCGTTGCGCAGGTGAATCTACGGTGGGGGGAATCGCACGACTAATGGGGTCGTCCGGATCGTTGAGTACATGCCTTGGTCTCCTACACCTAAGGAAATCTGTGGGGTTGTAGTCAGCAGCTTTCGCTACTAACTGGTTGGGATGATTGGGGGCGCGTTCAAAGGATCGTGAGGCGATCTCTTTGAAGAATCGGGGGATGGAGGTGAGCTCCAGTTCGCGATGTAGGTCCACATTCCGGGTACCCCATGCCGCTTGGGTAGCCTTCCTGAGGAACCTATTTTGGATGACTTGTAGTTTTTTAATATGCGTGCCGGCAGCGTGTGCGAAGCACACGCTAGCGTACGACATGATAGGGCGGATGCACAGCTTGTACAATGTCAACTTGTTACGAAGTGACATTCTACGATTGCTGATCATCGGGGACAACCTAAAGAGGCAGTGAGCCGCGCGGTCTCTGACTCTCTTTATGTGGGGACCGAAGGTCATAGCACTGTCTAGTGTTACGCCTAGGTATTTGGCCTGTTTTGCCCATTGAATGGACTGGCCGAACAGTGATAGGGTTTTAAGAAGTGGAGTGGAACCTCCCCTACGGGGGCGACTCGTAGCACCGGGATCGTCACTAAAGTACACTGCGGTACTTTTGGACGGGTTCACGGTGATTCTCCACTTCTTAAACCACTCTCCAAGCGCTGTGATGGCTTTCTGGAGTTTGTTGGAAAGAATCTCTTTCCGGAAGTGGGAGTAGTAGATTGCCGTATCGTCGGCATATAGGGCATACTCCACGTTCGGAGTTTTGGGGATATCGCTTGTGAACAGCGAGAATAGGGTCGGAGAGAGCACTGAGCCTTGCGGGACTCCGGCTCTGATGGGGCGTGACGTCGAGAGACAGCCCTGGAGACGATAGCGGAATGACCTATTCTTAAATGCTTTGGGATTAAGCACTATAAGTAACGTCCAAAACTATCTAAAACCAAACGACGCATTCTGATTGGTGGTTTCATTCGTTGGACAGCAAAAAAGGGCGTTTAATTCAGAGTAAAGATAAATACATGATTACATGATGATCATAATATTATAAATGTGAAAGCGTGGATGTTTGTTACCTTTTCACGCAAAAACTACTTGACGAATCATCATGAAACTTTGTACACATATCCTGGGAGGTACTAGAAGTAACATAGGGTACCTTTCATCCCGGAAAAAAGTAGTGTTCCCGTGGGATACGCGAGCGAAGCCGCGGGAAAAAGCTAGTTATAAATAAAAACAAATAAAAAAGATAAACAAAATCAGACCCCTATTATTTTTGCCCGCCAACAAGGAGACGTCGTATTTTTGAATATTAATGTAGCGAAGTGAATTTATCAGTTTGGGACACTATCTTAAATGCTTTGGGATTAAGCACTATAAGTAACGTCCAAAACTATCTAAAACCAAACGACGCATTCTGATTGGTGGTTTCATTCGTTGGACATCAAAAAAGGGCGTTTAATTCAGAGTAAAGATAAATACATGATTACATGATAATATTATAAATGTGAAAGCGTGGATGTTTGTTACCTTTTCACGCAAAAACTACTTGACGAATCATCATGAAACTTTGTACACATATCCTGGGAGGTACTAGAAGTAATATAGGGTACCTTTCATCCCGGAAAAAAGTAATGTTCCCGTGGGATACGCGAGCGAAGCCGCGGGAAAAAGCTAGTTATAAATAAAAACAAATAAAAAAGATAAACAAAATCGGACCCCTATTATTTTTGCCCGCCAACAAGGAGACGTCGTATTTTTGAATATTAATGTAGCGAAGTGAATTTATCAGTTTGGGACACTATCTTAAATGCTTTGAGATTAAGCACTATAAGTAACGTCCAAAACTATCTAAAACCAAACGACGCATTCTGATTGGTGGTTTCATTCGTTGGACAGCAAAAAAGGGCGTTTAATTCAGAGTAAAGATAAATACATGATAAGACACGATCAGACATGAACAGACAAAATTAGACGTGAATTTGAATATAACAAAACATAGGTATTGGTCTTAAACGTAGGTACAAATTACAATAGTTAAAATATTATAAATGTGAAAGCGTGGATGTTTGTTACCTTTTCACGCAAAAACTACTTGACGAATCATCATGAAACTTTGTACACATATCCTGGGAGGTACTAGAAGTAACATAGGGTACCTTTCATCCCGGAAAAAAGTAATGTTCCCGTGGGATACGCGAGCGAAGCCGCGGGAAAAAGCTAGTTATAAATAAAAACAAATAAAAAAGATAAACAAAATCGGACCCCTATTATTTTTGCCCGCCAACAAGGAGACGTCGTATTTTTGAATATTAATGTAGCGAAGTGAATTTATCAGTTTGGGACACTATCTTAAATGCTTTGGGATTAAGCACTATAAGTAACGTCCAAAACTATCTAAAACCAAACGACGCATTCTGATTGGTGGTTTCATTCGTTGGACAGCAAAAAAGGGCGTTTAATTCAGAGTAAAGATAAATACATGATAAGACACGATCAGACATGAACAGACAAAATTAGACGTGAATTTGAATATAACAAAACATAGGTATTGGTCTTAAACGTAGGTACAAATTACAATAGTTAAGTAAGTAATATAATAAAATGAATACCTACGAAGTTATTAGAGTTACACAAGTAAAATAAATAGTTTTAACAATAAAAATAACTCAAATTAGCCTATATGTGACCTATGTGCTGCACTTACGTATCATAGGTTACAGGTATGTGGTAAATGTACAGCACTTACATAAAATAATAAAATGCGTAAAGCTAAGCTATGTGCGACATTAGGATTAGATTAGATTAGACATTAGATTTCGGCCACTTTGATCAGAGACCGCTTTCGCCAGAATAATTTACAGTTGAATAAATTGAAATGATAAAATTTAGGCATAGGTTTGCATTTGTACATTGGTACAATACATAGGTACTATAAAGTATTCAATCCATGATACTAAACAACTTTTTCCAGAGGAAGAGAGTAGTTTAATGTATAAGAGTAGAGTAGGAGTGTAAGAGAGTAGTATAATGTATAGATATAAGCTAGTTCATTCCATGGATGAACTAGCTTCAAAAATTGGTTGATGGATACAAAATCAGCATGTAAAAATAGCGAATACTGTCCAAGTTTCATGTGCACTTCATTTCAATAGGTAAAAAAAATACAATATGAATGAGTTTGTGATGAAGCGTTTTCGAGGGGTCGAACCTTTGGACGCTATCATCAACATGAATTAGGTAGACACCTGTTACCACCTTGGTATGACAGGGTCTGAAGGTCCTAATGAGGTAGCCTACCGGGAAGGGTGTATTTAAAACTCACTATACCAACGGTAACAATTGTTTATTTACAGTTAGGCTTAACTAGCACTATCTTAATCGTAGATTTACAGAAGACCTATATATAAGCACCTATGCAATCCCAGAGCGACATGGGTATACGGTATGTTACGAATTATCTACGGTCACACAGCTGCAGGCGATATATCGCGTAACGGGAACCACAGAACGCGTGGTTGAAATACGGAACGGAAGAAGTACCTACTTCTACGGGTCTGTCCTACGGCTACGGATCACTGGATGCAGAGGGCTGCACCGGTGATGTCACCCTGAGGGGGTGCGGAACGGGATGCACACAGGGGTGCAATACAAAGGGGCGCGCGCGGGCGCGCTGTGTTGGAAAACGGGGGGCAGGGTACGGATGGACCTGCCGGGCGGAACGGTGACGCCGCAGGTACACGAGTGCGTGGGCGTCGGGGTACCACCCCTATCGTGTGCTCACGTTAGGGTAGTGGCAAGGCGCTCGAGGGCGCGGAGTGCGAAATGCACACTCGCCTGCTGTATCGCTGAACGCGCGCGGGCACGTCAGCGTCGGGGCGCCAACCCCCAACGTTGAGGACGAGTAGGGGTTAGTGCGGCGCACGGGGTAGTGCGCCCACGGTGTATCTACCCTGAAGGGGTAGGTAGGACGCGCAGGAGCACGTCGGCGTCGCGACGCTCCCTCACACAGGGGTGAGAGGGGGTGGCGCGGACGTCCACAAAACGGACGGGACGGAGGGTGGTTGGGACGGATCCTCGACCGTACCGAGATATCTGATCCAGGCGGCCGAGGGGGTTGCAGGAGAGAGGGGAAGGAAATCCTGACCGTACCCAGATATCTGATCCAGGTGGCAAATGGGTGAGCGGGAAGGGTAGGTTCGGGAACCCTGACCGTACCCAGATATCTGATCCAGGCGGCCGAGGGGTGAGGGGGAAGGGTAGGTTCGGGAACCCTGACCGTACCTAGATGTCTGATCCAGGCGGCCGAGGGGTGAGGGGGAAGGGTAGGTTCGGGAACCCTGACCGTACCGAGATTTCCGATCCAGGCGGCCGAGGGTGGTTGGGAGGAAGGGGGGAAGGGAAACCTGGCCGTACTAAGATATCCGATCCAAGCGACCGAGGCGGGCACCCGAGCGAGTGTCCGCGGCTACTGCAGCTGTGTGAGTAGTGGAATATTCCCAAGGCGTATGTGTGCGGCGATGACGAATGGCCGATCGCTGCATCACAAGTTTTTTGAAAAAAAAATATCCTTTTTTTGTAAGACCAAAGTCTAAAAATCGAATGAGCTAAACACGACAGGTTTTTGCCATTTCATTACTGAGTTCCTATGGGTCTGACAACAGTTCAACTTTATGATGTAATATTACCTAACTTGTCAATGGGGCATTCTTGGGGCAGCACTTGACCCCGAAAAATTCATGTATCCCTTTAATCGCATTCTTCAACATAACATTTCCGATACATATTAGGTATTTTATCAGTGCTAGGTATTGTATTACTATGGCGTGTATATATTCTTTGCTATGGCCGCTATAACAACAAATACTAAAAATAAAAAAAAGTTAAAAATTAAAGGGGGTCGCCATACAAGAAAAGTGTTTTTTTCACCGTTTTTAACTCGATCTTTATAATGGCATTAACTAAATACTTGAAATTTTCACTAATTACATATGTATTACTATGACCACTATAACAACAAATACTAAAAATTAATGAAAATAAAAAAATAAAAAAATAAGATAAAGATTAAAGGGGGTCGTCATACAAGAAACGTTTGAAAACATTGTACGGTGGTACGGAACCCTTCATGTATGAGTCCGACTCGCACTTGCCCGTTTATTTTGCTAATAATTACCTGTATTCCCTGTGTACCCTAAAAAGTGTTCCTGAATAAATTAATTGATGATTTTCATTTCAAATTAGAACTAGAATATCGGTTTACCAAAAAAGCAATATAAAGTAAATAGTGATGACAGTAAAAGGGAAAAGCATTACCCTCCTGCTGCAGTCGGGTAAAAATAAGTACTAAGCAAAAAAGCGTAAGGTACCTACTTACATCAAATTTGCGAAAAATCGCTATGTTATGTGATTAGTTAGTATGAACTGATTTTCGTTACAAGGTTCGATTCTTATTATCTGTATTTATTTATACATAATATCCATCGAAATATAATCTCTAGAAATCTAACGCTCCCATTCACCGCTTCGATTCTGATTCCATTTACGCAAACAAACTAACAGTAATTACAACGAAACACTCAAACACACACATAGACAAAGATGCATGCGATTGGTCGCGACAAGGTCACGTACGCGTCGGTCGTGTCGGTCCAACAGGCAGCTGCTCGACCACGCCACGAGCGGTGAGGTACAATCTCAGATTAAATATAGGTCCAGATACCATATACGCCCCCAAAAAGTGATGCCAGTTAAAAGACACCAGAATTGGTGTCATCGTTCTTAGCCCCGCCCACAGCTTGTCATTACGCTATGGAAGTTCACGGCGTCACTACGTAACAACACGGTGTTAATTTATTGTAAAAATGACTGTTTGTGCAGTGAAATCGTGCAAAAATTACACTAAAATAAAAGACCAGAAGACGGACATCACTTTTCATAAGTAAGTAAGCAAATTTTCGACTTATTCCTACGTATTATTCGTAAAATTAATCCGTAAAAATATTGTCAACAAACCAACGCCATGACATTTAGTGTTGCCAGAGTGTGGAATATTTTTACCATCTCTTATTATTGAGTCGACAATTCGTATGATTTAGAGAACAGTTTTTTGTATGTATGTTTACTTGTTCGTTTTGCTATGTATGTTTGTGTGAGATTTAACGTTAACATTTCCATATTGCGCTAAGAAAAAATTAAAATATATTGGTAAGTACGTATGTATTGATGAAATTTTGAAGTATTTATTAAGTATGAGTTAGTTATTGAGAATAAAAAGTTAGTCGTTATAATGTTATTTACAAATAACATTTATTTTTACCCGACTGTGCCAGAAGGAGGGTAATGTTTATCGAGTGTATGTATATGTATTTCTTTGGCACACTCTACAGCCTAAACGGCTTGGAGGATTTTAGCTTGAGAGGTGTCATTAGGATTTTCTTAATACTGAGAATGACATTAGATATATTAAACATTTTAAAAATACTAAATGGCGGATTTTTCATTTCATTTTTCATATATTTTTTATTTCAAATATTTTTTTATTTAAAACCAATCAAGTGGTTTATCAAAAGAAACAATTTTATATAAGGACTAGCAGTCCACCCCGGCTTCGCCCGTGGTACACACATAGCCTATGTCACTCGGGGATAGTGTAGCTTTCCAACGGTGAAATAATTTTTTAAATCGGCCCAGTACTTTTTGAGCCTATTCATTACAAACATACAAAAATAGGTACAAATCGTTCCTCTTTATAATATTAGTGTAGATGTAGATGTAGATTACAACTATATATTACTTACAAGTTTTAATGTAATTTATAATGAAAAATACTAAAAAACAACAACATAATCACGCTGATGTTGTATCAAGCAATCAGATTTTTTTTAAATAATTACTTGTTTCCGTAGATTTCCTACTGATCCGGTGACATCCAATCATTGGACTGAAATAATAACACGGAAAATTAATTCTGGTGGAAGTGGCAGCCTAAAGGAAGGACGTTTTCAGCTAACTTTCGTGTCCAGGACACATACACAACAAAGAGTGGTCGTCGAACAATCGCTAAGGGGCTGTGCCTACAAAGGTATTTTATGGATTTTTAAGGACTCAAATAAATAATGTTGATTTGATACGTGTTTTTTTCTTTTACCTATTTTAATATAATTTTTGTTCACCTATATACACAATAAAGCTTAGGGGTCGTCCACATACTACGTTTTCCGATCCCTATGACACGAACCGGCACGTTTGGCATGACTCCCCCTCCCCCTATCACTGTAACGTAATATGTGAATGGCCCTTACGAGGTTTAATTTTATACACTTATTTATAATTCGTCAATATGAATAAGAACAACACGTAAAAACATCTCCCACATTCTGGGGAAATTTTCTTGCGCTGGGAATAATTTACTTCACAGACACAGGAATAGTAACGATAGTAATACACGCGTAGTGGGTGGTACTCACGCACACGCATATCACAAAGTGGCTTCACTTTGAACGTTGCATTTTGTAAGAAACACTCAATCTAGATTAATCTAAGGGTACAATATTAAAATGTTTATTTACTTACATATGAAAGGTGAGTCCTGTGTTTTTCATGTCTGTATGGCTTTTACACCACTTCACGGCACATGACGGCATTTTTAATGAATTGATTATCGCAAAAACACACCAATATTCTCAAAGGAAACTTCATGCGACGCAACCGCACGACTCGAGTGTCACGGCGAACTGTCGCGCCGCGCTGTTCATATTTTAAGCTCCGCCCGCCGCGGTACATATCGCGTTGAATGATTTTTCGGGATTAATTACGATTCTAGAGAATTATTGTTCGTAGATAATATCTATCTAATTTTTGATGTGAGTGTATGCCTGGTGTATGTAGTGCGCTGAATGGCTGAAACTACGAAGACCATAAATTTGTATGGAGTTTGCGACTTTTTTCATGGCATCCAAAATGGCGGCTATAACCATCTCATTCTAACAGTAGTTTCTCTTTCGTTTAAAAAAAAACTGTGTTCATTTCGTCATGTTGTCGTTCGTGTTCGCCATCTTTTTTTCTTTCCAAAATCCTAACACACCAGCAGCCCTGGTCAAGTTAGTACGGGCCTTCGAAAACTACCTACGAAGGATAAAAAAAAATGCACAACAATGTGGCTGTAAACAAGTTATACTTACTACTGTTGCAGTAGAAAAAAACCAAAGAAATTGTATACAATCTAGAATGCTAACGAATTGGCAAAGCCGTTCCCAAATATTATACCTGAAGTTGTAGCTCTCCCCTTCTACTTTATTGCACTGACAATTTGCGGAAAAGGGACGCCTTCAACTTTTAGTAAATTTTTTGGGAACGTTAGGTATTTAAACATAACTAACTAAAATAACTTAAATTTTTAATGTTGTTTTTTTTTAGATTATTACTCGTAGTTATTCTAGATTTTATTATAAATTCTTTGGAAAAAACAAATATTGTAGTAATTTTTTTTCATTAGTACTGGCAACACTAATCAATGTCAATCCGTCATGTCGATTTTTAGAGTTCCGTACCCAAAGGGTGCAAACGGGACCCTATTACTGAGACTCCGCTGTCTGTCCGTCTGTCTGTCCGTCCGTCTGTCCGTCTTTCTGTCCGTCCGTCAGTCACAGGGCTCTATCTCTTGAACCGTAATAGCTAGACACTTGAAATTTTCACCGATTATGCATTACTGTGGCGGATATAACAACAAATACTAAAAATAAAAAATAGTTAAAAATTAAAGGGGGTCGTCGTCTCGTAATTAGTGCCATAAATAATGTCAGATAAAGAAAACAGGCAGAAATGTTTTAAGTGCGGCTATAGAAGATCGCAGGCATCAAAGTTCATCAAACTGTTCCGTGTTTTGAAGCCGGGAAAAAGAAACCTTTATTGTCACCGGTCATGTCATGATTAGTCTACAGTGTTTTAAATTATTTATAAATTTTATTAATAAATCCTTGTCAGTAATTCCTATTTGTTTTATTTCTTATGTTAGGTACCTACATATATAATAATAAATTAACCTACTACCACGGAATATATAGGTATAGTACCTACCTACCTCTACCTACCTACTACGATGACAAAAGTGCCGTTCTCATTGGTTTCTTTAATTCTTCAGAGCCAATCTCGAAGAGTGGGATAATTCACTGACCAATGAAATATAAAAAAATAAGAATGTCTTCTGCATTTTCATTGTATGAAGTCGTTATTCTTCTCCAAATAGGAGTAAAATTGTTGTGTGCTCACCAATTAATTTGAGGACGAGTTTTTGGCGGGAAGTCAAGGTGTTTGGTTGGGGTTTTCTTTAAATTATTTTGCAAATTGATTTTAGTGGACCTTATAATATGAAATTGGTGTTGTTTGGTGATATAAATGCTCATGCTCATGAACAATATGTGAAATAGTTAAAGTGGACAGTCATAGTACGGCTGTAATGATATTTGTTCCGCGGACTGTATGGGCGTCTTCGGGCGTCGTCCGCCACTCAATCGGCTATGAAAACCAGTGGACTCGTATAGATTTGTCGCCAGAAGCTCCCTTAAAGCAATCAAAGGCCTACACCAACCTTTGATTGTAACTTGTTAGGAAAAAAGAATTTCCCACGTTTTATTAACTTGTTCCTGGCTAAATACGCAGTAGCGTCAAGCCATAAATAAAAAAAAATAAAAAAATTTGAGCACTTTGTTTGAGAAATTAAATAGGTTTATTTTTGCAATTAAATTTAGTAAATTAGTGGTACAGTGGTGTAATTGTGTAAAAGTGACTTAAATCTATAATATGCCCCCACTAAAAACTAAAAAACTTGTCAAATATGTTTTATTATAACATTTATAACCAATCGAGTAGGTAACAAGAAAAGAATATTTATGGCAAAATTTCCTTTGGATGAAGCACGATAAGCAGTGAAAAAGTAATAATATTTATATTTGCGTTTTTATGTTTTTCAAAATCGTAATTAAATAGTTATAAATGTACTTTTTGTTTTATTTTTGAGTCCACATTTATGAGTATAAATAAAGTAAAATATATATGTATAATATATAAAAGGAGATCAGACCATGCGTTATCCTGTAGTATCGATATTGATAAAAATATTGAATGTATTTGTATCGATATCGATACAATCTAAATAAGCGTCAAGCTCTAACAAGTCACGTTTGACGTTTTGTTACTTAATGTTGGTATTGGTAAAAGCAGCAAATTGAGTTAATTTTTTTTGTATAGAGTCACGTCTCTTAAAACGTTTTGAGTGATTATATTCTCTTTGAGTTAGGCCCTGGTCAAGTTAGTATGGGCCTTCGAAAACTACCTACGAGGGATAAAACCAGTGTGGCTGTATACAAGTTATACTTACTACTATTGCAGCAGATAAAACAAATGTCGTAGTAACATTTTTTCATTAGTACTGGCAACACTAATCAACGTCAAACCAAAATGGCGATTTTTTCACAATGAACCGGAGTTTTAGACTTTGGCGTGCGTTTTTCGTCGAGTTGAGTTTTCGTTCCATTAAGAAATTACTCCGACTTTAAATTTGCTGTGTTGCGTTGCGTTGCAAACTGTGCTGATGAGATATTAATTATCTTGTCAGAGAACGTTGCTGCTCCTCCGTTTTTTGGAAGTTCCGAGAAAAAATATTCCTGTGAGCCTGTGTGTGACGCTTAGTTAGTGAGAAAATAATCGTAATTAGTGCCGTAAATAATGTCATATAAAGAAAACAGGCAGCAGTGATTTTAAGTGCGGCTATAGAAGATGGCATCAAAGTTTATCAAACTGTTTCGTGTTTTGAAGCCAGGGGAAAAAGGAACCTCTATTGTCGCCGGTCATATCATGATTAGTCTACAGTGTTTTTAATTATTTGTTCATTTTATTAATAAATCCTTGTCAGTAATTCTTATTTGTTTTATTTCTTATGTTGGGTACCTACATATATAAGGTCTAACAAAATATGCTGAAACTATTTTAACGGTAGGTCCAGTCCGTGATATTGAACAACTTTCCCCAAGGAAAATATATAAAAAAAAAATCTAATATCACCCACCTTTCACCGTCACTGCTATGTAGGTATCTCGCCGCCCGGCCGCAACGCTTAGTTGATTGCCGTGGCTGAAGGCATAAGACGTCTACACACTCTACGTTTACAGTCATTCACAAAATCACAAACAAGCACATGAAAGTTTAATTTTATTGTTTGCCCTAGTAAGTCATTAGGTATGTAATTCAAACAATACACAACACTCATATGTTTTGAAATAATAAATTAAAATTACTTTTATTATTTCAACAAAAATAAACTGACAAGTAGCAATAGTGTGTATTGGCAAAGTTATAACCACATCTCTTTCTTCAAAACCATAATGCACATTTACAATTATGCAATCTGTTGATGGAGTAAAAAAGAATACTACAAACATAATCCCATGCACTAGATAATTTGAATCGAAATCGAGTGTACACCAAGTTCACACATTTTGGACACTGAACTCGTCTTCCCATTTCAGTACCTATTCGAAAAGCTAGCAAAATTCAACTAAATTTATTTTTCGGTTTTTTGTTTGTCGGTATAATAAAAGCATGTTTCACACGATTCGCACGAGGCGGTGTTTCTTTGAATACGAAAACAAAGGATTACGCTTCATAGATTCAATTTTCGCCGGCTTTTATGATGTTTCTTTGTTTCTTTTGTCGGCATATTTAACTTACAAAAATACTGTTCAAAACAAGCAAAAGAAGAGTAAACATTGGCTTGTGCTTGCGGCAATTACAAAAGGTGTTTATGACTCCTTTTGAAATGAACCGTGGGAACGATAAATAAAGACAAAAACAACAATAAAAAAATTCCAAGTTCTTGTCAGTATGAAGTTGCAACTAATGCAAATAACATTACGCGTACGATTTCACAGTGCCAAATTATTTAGGTATTCAACAACAATACCTAGACACGGTAAAGTGTTACGAATGTTACGATGTGTGTGGTTAAAACGCAAGTGTAATTTTAAGAACTTGCATATCTGCAGGTCGGCATAGACATAGATCATTTACATCAATAATTAGGGTGAAGTGCAATGTCTAATTTTAAATATCATTTTAATAACTTTGTGTATCGTGTAATAGACGGGGGTCTACCTGAAGCTTAGTAAGTGTGATGATACAAAATGATTAAATCACTGACTAATTTAGTGAGTTGATTAGTATTAGTAGCGATTGTGTTATGAAGTCGTGGCGCCGTCGTGACACTCGTGACTAATGAAGTTGTAAGGTTGTAATATAACTGATGTCGCGACTCCGACGTCTAGCTAAGTTTGTGGCTGCCTTTAGATATAGCGGCCGTCGGCGTAGAGTGGAGCATGTGCGGTCACAGGTCAGGTTATGTTAAAAATAAAATTTATATTTCACTATATGTTTCTTGGAGAAAGTTGTTCAAATTCACGGACTGAACCTACCCTTGAAATAGTTTCAGTATATTTTGTTAGACCTTATATAATAATAAATTAACCTACTACCACGGAATATAGAGGTATAATACCTACCTCAAAATACCTACCTACCTACTACGACGACAAGAGTGCCGTTCTCATTGGTTTATTTAATTATTGGGATCCAATCTCCATGCGTGGGATAATTTTACTTATCAATGAAATATAAAAAAAATAAAAATGTCATCTGCATTTTGTCTACACTTTCATTGTATGCGGTTGTTATTCTTCTCCGAAAAGGAGTAAATCTCAGGAGTAAAGTAAATTGTTTTGTGAGTGTGTGTACGTATTTGATTGAGATTGCTTTGTGTCTGTTTTAAATAAATAGAACTTTCTGACCTCCCATAAATATGTAAATAGAAAATTTAAATACGTATAATTTCTGGTGTATTACGTGAATAACGCAACTAAAGTTAACGGCTATGTATCTACGAGATGAGCGGCGTGTTGAACCGATGTAGAGTGAGCTCGGAGCAGCTAGACCTGCTGCTGTCGTTTATGGAGGAGCACCCCGAGTTCGCGGCGGGTAAACAGTCGATCTACTCACGCTTCAGCTCGAGCAAGCTGTGGCGGCTGCTGGCCGAGCGCCTCAACGCAGCAGCGCCCGACTCCGGCGGCGCTCGCAAGAGTCCGGACAAGTGGTGCCGGGTCAGTATCATTGTTGTCACAAGTCGTCATTATAATAACCTAGTCTCTGCAAATTTAGTGTTTTGGTTGGTTATAGTTAGTTTGATGGTCTGATATTCGTCCACAATGAATAACCTAAGCTGGGGCACATATCAAGATACCAATATTACAATTAAGTTCAATTGTTGACCATAACCCGTACGAATTAACTGTGCACCTTGCTGCGGCTGATAAAGGGCACCAGTCTATTTGCTGAAATTCAGATGCTGATTTTATATACATCGCTAGCTTTGTTATGTTACGATTTTGACCGAGCATTGTAAAACAGGCAATGTATATGTAATCAGGGGCGCGAGGTGCACAGTTAATTTGTACGAGTTGTACATCATATCTCCTTAAGATATGGTATAATTTAAGCTATAAATATGTAGGTAGTTGTTATCAATCTCAAAATATTTTTCCTATAAGTCTGTGACTATTGTTACAAACTACATTTTTTTAATTTAATTCAAAATTGATTGATGATTCTCTTGCTTTGTCACGCTATTTAGTGTGACAAAGCAAGAGAAATGAATGGCACTGGGGCAGAAAGGTTTTCATATAGCATGCCTGTACCAGCAAGTGCAACATAGGACACCCACCTGCTAGGTGGTTGCACCTAAGCAAAGTTGCAGGGAAACACTAGATGCAGGTGGTCGATTGGTTGTTTTGAAAATCTTCAGGGGTGATTTATGTCTAGCAGTGAACTTCCTGTGGCTGATGTGGCTATGCTGATAAATAATAACCTTGTCACATAGCTAAAGTGGAGTAGACATGGGTAATCTTGACTCCGAGGAGTGTTTCGGCTCACTGAATCTTACTCCGCATCCGGTACCAACTCATCTTAATGATTCCTACTCCCTTATCGGCTCCAGCTCCGAGGTCCCCGAAGTTTCGCTATTGAATCTACAAAATACAGATGTCCTTTCTAGTACCGGTTTCAATACAGAATAATATTGACTCCCGATTCTTCCCGAGACGCGGTGGAGCCGAAACGCAGCTCACGGCTCGCGACCCGACAGGCGCCGCCGGTTCCCGGCGGGACCAAGATCCGCCGATAACGATTACCGGGATTCAGTACGGGTATCGGCTCCTGTTGATGAATTGGCTTATTTAAATATTCGAATCCGGAGTTACCCATGTCTTAAGTGGAGCTAATTAACATTGGCCTCAAATGTGCAGCCCTGCATTCCAGCACACTCAGCCTGCTGGTAAATACTGTTAGTACAGACAGAGGATCTATGTAGCTAATAAATGTTGATATAGGTTTTCTACATTATCTGTTGCATTATACCTACAAGACAAGTAGCTTATAGCAGCTGCTGAGTCGTTGCCTTATTAAATAAAGATCAAACAAATGATGATAATACTCAATGTGAACATTATTTATCACTGCATCCTGAATGAAGTTCTTTGTTCAATATTATTTCAGGACAATTTATTTTTGCATATTCAGTGTTCCAGTTTGATTTAGATAGACTATACACAAGAGTTAGTTAGACTATGAGCCACATGGTCATTAAAGTATTTTGTTGTGCAGTATTGGGCAGACATCAAGTACAAAGCACGGAAGAAGTCAGCGGCCGGCGGAGCTCTGGGGGATCTGTCGTCGGCAGAGGAACGCCTGAGGAACATATTGAATAGCGGAGTAAGAGAGTGTGAGTATTCTATTCCTCATTTCATTGTTTAAAAAAATACTATTAATATAATGGGGTAACCCAGGGCTTCCCAAACATATTTTTACTGTGACCCCCTTGGGAATTTGTCTTTATTTTGTGACGCCTACAAAAAACTACCCACCGTATCAGTTGTACTTCTACTTTGGAGTTTTTCTGATGATAACCTGTTGTCATGAGTACTAGACTCATAACAACAGGTTATCAAAAAACTCCAAAATAACTTTTAATGACAAAATAAGAACTAAAACAAAACAAGAATGAAAATAATAAGGGATATTTATTATTATTGCCCAATATGCTGTACATGTGCATGATATAAAAAATTTGTGGGGTTGTCGTTTTGGAAAAATACGGAAAAAACGATTCCTGCTAGGGTAACGTTGTTGCAACAGGAAAATTCTAAACTGCTGATCGTGGGGAGAATCAATCGATTATTCCCAGTAGTCCCCTCTAGCACCGTCCCCCGGGATGACAACTGTGAATTTTCTTACCAGTTGTTACCGGGATGACAAATTTTCCCACTTGTTCCCTTCCGATATGAACCAGAGGGGACAACTGGTATTTTTTTTTTTTAATTGTCACCTGTGACACCGGGAGGGGTGACAAAAGCTACGATTCCCGGGAGGGGTGACAAAAGCTACGATTCCTACCCACTCACACCAATTAAGATCAAGGATCATATCTTTATTATCTGTTTCTTTGTCAGCATGTATCATAGTTTTATTTCAATGTGAAACATGGATATTATTTTAATTTACCTAAATATCTAGGTACTTAAATAAGTTTCTATTAATAAATACAGATATACTATCACGTCTTTATCCCTAACGGAGCAGATAGAGCCCAGGCCACACACACCACCACTACGATTGCGTTGTATGCGTGGGCGTACCTACCTATAAAGATTTCGATCGATGATGATGAGAATTAATAACTTACACTACCTAGGCTAGGTACATGCCTCATTACATTAGTAACAAATAATATGCAATAGGTAGGTACATACCTGTTACGTCAGTTCATGACAGGAACTTCCTTCAGAAATTTAGGACCAAATAAGCTGGCATACCAACACTTAAAACACCTTGAAACACTTGCTTGAAATTCATGTTTCTAACTGCACAAATCATATTTTACTCTGCACTTTACCCAGGTACATTCATTAGATCTCGATCCCGTAATCTGTAAGCCCTTAGGTTTCCACACAAAACTAGGTAGGTAGGTAGGTAGGTAAGAACCTCATTGCCGGTTGATTTCCTAACAGAAATCGGAAGGGCCTTTGTTAGTAATTAATGTACGTTCTAACTGGCCGCCTAATAAAGTCAAACTGAAGGACATGCACCAGCTATGAGCGAGAAAAAAGACTATCTATCTATCGCGTGTCGGCAATTCAGCACTGTCGGCGTATGTCCAACAAAGGATTAAATGGTGCCGATATTTTTTCGCGGCATCCGACAAAGAAAGCCGCGAAAGCCGCGCGCTTGCCGCCAAACGGCTTTGTCGCTTGATCATAGTACCTACCGCGGGCATAGAATAGATGCAGTTCACACAGTACAGATGCGACAGTAGATAGTTAATATTACAATGAATCAATGACCTTCCATACACATGGACTTCGCGTGCCCGCGCTGACAAAGGAACGGCAAAAGTGTGCTTAAAGTCAGAGTAAGCACACTTGCGCTTCAGTCGTTTGTTGACAGCAACGCCGCAATCATGCCGAAGTGTGCTTTGAAACGGTGCCGAAATAATACACTAACGACGCTAAAAAGGGATGGTGTGACTTATCACCGGTAAATAAATTTTATTTATGATATTAACACGCGAAAAAATGTAAATAACACGAATGATTGACTAATATTTCTATCTCTTTCACTTACGCTCGTCAGTAAGAGACAAAAAGGAAGCGACTAGAACACAGTCAAATTATAAAACTATAGAGTCGCTCTTTTCGTTTAATTTTAAAGTAAGATATTACTTTGTACTTATCGATCTCATTTCTTTAAACTGTTAGTTGGGTATTCAATATTGTTTATTTGTAGTATAAATAGGCGCGAACATTTTGAATTGCAATTTTTGGAATTTGCAAAATACTTATACATTAGCTGTCAAAATGTTAATATTGTTCTACCTGTAATAAACAATTTTATTTAAGCTTTCCTGTAAACGAGATTAAAAGAGAAAATTGGCGTAAGTTGGTTGCAAGAGAACAATTTGAAGAATTTTACAAACCAAATAAATCAAGCGTTATTTGCTCAGATCATTTTCTTGAATCTGATACATATTACACTACCAAAGGATTCAAACGTTTAAAAAAGACAGCTGTTCCACAAATTGAGGTAAGTAGTGACCTGTATCTATATATAGTACAAGTTATAGACGAAACTCCTAACAATGAAATTAAGAGCCAGATAGTTAGATACATTTCAAGATTTGTGGTGTACCAATTACTTAAAAAAATAGAGTGTGATGATTGTAAAAACAACCTGCTTGCTACTCAAACATGGGTGGCTTATGCTATGCATCAAAGGATGTCTTTGTGATAAATTCCGAAATAGAAAATATTATAAGACATTACAATAAACTCAGCGGCGGCAAGATCATGCTCAAAAAGTATGATAAAGCCTTTTTGACAGTAGAAGTCCTGAAGTCTCTTTTGAACGTAAACATATTTACCCAAATTGATGCACACACAAAGGATCAGTTGAGTCATATTTATGATTTGACTGAAGCAGTCATACAGATATATGTTAACGTCCGTCTTCACTACATATGCCAAAAAGATACCTTGGAAAAAAAGACTAAGTCTAAAAGACAAGTTTTCAACAAGTTAAATTTATTCCAGGGTACTTAGTATCTTGTTTTTTCAGTATAAGTAAAAAAATATTTTCAATAAAAAAGTTTTGGTTTTATTTACACACATCATACATACATACATACACTATTTATTACGTCTTTATCCCTAATAGAGCTTATAGTTGTGCGGTCAAATATTGTTCACTAATATAAATCACCCAATATAAAGTATCGAAATAATATTTTATATATAATGCGGCAATACATTTAAAAACTATTTAAAAAAAAAACGCATTGCTACTCCGTAAATTTCTTTGTTGTTGACTATTTCTAAAATCAACTACATAGCTTCGACTGACTGATAATTATACATTGCGTTTTAACAACTGAAGTTATTGTGTAAGACTCGAGTGTCAGCAGCAATGTATAGACACATCAGTAGAAGCTAAATATAGTGAAATTTCTAGCTTGTGCCATTTTTGGACTTTGTTATTGTATGACGTGCTATGTCCATGTGTATGGAAGGTCATTGCAATGAGTACATTAACCTAGCAAAACCTAGCAATTTGAGATCTACTTTGGCATATTAACCTAAGTTACATAGAAAAACGTATACGTTGGATATGTTACCATTTAGTGCAGTAAGTGTGTAAGGAACTAGTATGTAGTAGTAGTAGTGTGTAAACGAGGTTGCCTGGAAGAAATTGCTTAGCAATAAGGCCGCCTTTTGCGCATTTCCTAATTTTTAAGATAATTATGTTCTGTTTTTTACTTTTGTGCAATAAAGGGTATTGTATTGTATTGTATGTTATAGGTAACTACAATCTTGTATTTTGGGACTAATAGTGGATCGTGCTTCAATTACAACCGTGTTAAATAACCATAATGAACAATAGTAAAAATGTCGCGACTCGAATTTTGACTAAGTAGCGCTTTTTGTCAAAAAAGAGATTAATAATGGTATGATAGTGGTTACACGTATTTTGATTAAGTTACGGTACGATAAACCTCACAATAAGGTTATCTAAATACATTGTTGACATTATTTAACCAAGGCGTTTAGTGCCGATGATAGTGTGTAAGCGTAAACGTCTACTTCTAATACTACAATAGCAAAGCAACGCTATGGAATGTACCATCTGTATTTCAACTTTTCTATGACAGAGCTTCGAACAGCTGTTAGTGCACCGAACCTTTAAGTAGGTATGGTCTCATTTTGTAATTTAATACAAATTCCGGCAGATGGCATTTTTCATTTATGAATGAATTTGCGTAAGTGGGCGTGTAGGCAACGTATTTTGATAGTAAACAAATAGTACGAGATACACAATATCTTCTACAGGCTGTGCTAATGTGTCTCTTTATGGAAAACTAGCAGTCCACCCCGGCTTCGCCCGTGGTACACACATAGCCTATGTCACTCGGGAATAGTGTAGCTTTCCAATGGTGAAAGAATTTTTTAAATCGGCCCAGTACTTTTTGAGCCTATTCATTACAAACATACAAAAATAGGTACAAATCTTTCCTCTTTATAATATTAGTGTAGATTTGTAATTCAGTTTTCTCGAAAACTAACCTGCTGATTTCTTATTTTTTGCTACTTAGCAGTTTTTCCTACTTATATGAAGCAACCTTTGAAGTATTTGTACTTAATTAAAAGGGACGTTGTATTAAAGATTTCAAATAATATAATCAACATTACGTTTGGCTTATACAATAGTTATAACAATTGGTACTAAAGAGCTTCTCTTCATTGACATGAACATTAATTAGCCAACAAGTCCGACGAAACAAAGTGGCTCTCTCTACTGCTGCTACACTCTACGTGCCTCATTCATGGCTGGAGAGGATATTGGAGTTGTACAAAGTTGACACAACTTTAAGATCCTTTCTGAGCACTTGTATGAGACAGTGGATCACAGTCCTTTGTCAACCAGGCGGTGGAGATAGAACCTCAGATCCGTCAGACTATATAAGGATTGAGCGAGGCATCTTCCAGGGTGACAGTTTGAGCCCATTATGGTTTTGCCTAGCCCTGAATCCTCTTAGCACTTTGATGAAGGACACAGGACTGGGCTACCGACTCCGAAGAGATGGTGAGGTTATTTCTCACCTACTTAACATGGATGATCTCAAGCTATTTACACAAAAACGCGCTGACTTGTTGAAACTACTAAAAATTACAAAAGTTTTTAGTAGTGGCATCAAAATGGAGTTTGGTGTAGACAAGTGTGCGGTTATGCATGTGCAGCGGGGAAAGGTTGTAAATTCTACAAATTTACTACTTTCTGAGACAATGACTATCAAATCTCTTTCGGAGTCTGAAACCTACAAATATCTTGGTATGTCACAGTCATTGGGTATTATGGATGGGGACATAAAACAGGCGGTGAGGGAACGCTTCTTTGGCCGAGTGACAAAAGTACTTAAGTCTTTTGTCAGGTGGCAATAAGACCCGTGCCTTCAACGCTTGGGTGATTGTTTAATTGTTTATTGTGATAAAAACGACTTACATCTATAACATTTATCACACATGCATTATATAAATATAAGATAAAATTAAAAAATAATAATACACAGATACATTAAGCAATAATTTCAATTTCAAAACATTAATAGTCATAAATTATAAATATTTTCATGTCAATACAATTATTATTCATTATGATATGGTGATGCCCCTACTCATTTACTCCTTTGGCATACTAAGGTGGACTCAGACTGAGCTGGATGCCCTAGATAGGAAGGTCCGCCTACTGCTCACAACACATCGTATGTTACACCCACGCTCATCTGTTATGAGACTGTACATCCCACGGAAATGTGGAGGTCGTGGCTTTTTAAACGCCAAGAATCTTCACAACCGCGAGGTGTGCAGCCTTAGGGAATATTTCCTTAACAAAGAGTGTGAGTTGCATCGTGATGTTGTGGCAGTAGACAAAGGCCTCACGCCGCTCTCCTTGGCAAAAGAGAACTGGCGCAAACCAATGGTGCTAAGTACCGAGGATCGCAAGAACGTATGGAAGAGCAAGGAGCTCCACGGGCGGTTCTATCGGGCCTTAACAGGGCCTGATGTGGATCAGCTTGCATCGGTGAACTGGTTACGTTTTGGTGACCTCTTTGGGGAAACCGAAGGTTTTGCCTGTGCAATTGCAGACGAAGTCATGATGACAAACAACTATCGGAGATATATCCTAAAAGACGGTACGGTTGACGTCTGTCCAGCATGTCGACGTCCCGGAGAGTCGATCAGAGGCATATAATCTCCGGTTGTTCTCATCTGGCTAACGGCGAGTACTTGCAAAGACATAACCTTGTAGCCAGAATTATTCACCAGCAGCTTGCTCTTCGTTACGGGCTTGTAGAATCGGAGGTACCGTGCTATAAGTACTCACCGGCGTCAGTTCTCGAAAATGGTCGTGCCACGCTCTATTGGGATCGATCTGTCATCACGGACAGGACTATTGTCGCCAATAAGCCTGATATCGTGCTGACAGATCGATTGATGCGCCAGGCAGTTCTCGTCGACATCACCATCCCGCATGACGAGAACCTCGTGAAGGCAGAGAAGGACAAGCTTAGCAAGTACCTTGACTTGGCCCACGAGGTGACTGCTATGTGGAATGTGGATTCGACGATCATTGTCCCGATAGTCGTATCGGCGAATGGTCTTATAGCGAAGAGTCTTGACAAACTAGGACTCTCTCGCTAGATGGCTGGATCAAGGGTCAGATACAGAAGGCAGTACTCCTGGACACGGCACGCATTGTCAGGAGGTTTCTCTCTCTGCGGCCCTAACCGCCGGTAGCTTGGGCCTTGCCCCGTTGCCAGTGGGCAGCTAGGTTAGGTTTTTTATAATGTATTTGTATTATGTAATTTTATATTTTACTTTTTATAGATTTATTATAAATAACCTAACCTAAGAATCAAGATAAATAAAGAGAATAATAATAATAATTGTATTTTTTTATTCATCACAGAAAATCATTTATATTTACAATAATGACGACCTCCGAGGCGTAATGGTTAACACGCTAGACCGCTAATCCGGAGGTTCTGGGTTCGATTCCCAGCCAGGGCAAGTTGGAAAATGGCCTTTTTCAAATTGTTCTCGGTCTTGGGTGTTTATCTATATATGTATTTATCATAAAATATAGTATCGTTGAGTTAGTATCCCATAACACAAGTTTATATCTTACTTTGGGGCTAGTTCAATCAGTGTGATTTGTCCCTATATATTTATTTATTATTTATTTATAATTTTTGGTCCCGATAACTGAGCTTGAACGTGGTATTTAATGTCTTAGTACAAGTGGTAGTATATCTGTGATATTTTTTTTATTTAAAATTTTAATATTATATATAATAAATTTTAAAAGTTATATTATATTGATGACATATTTATTTTTCAAATTATACTACTTACTAAATAAAAATTAAATTAACATTAACTAAAACTAAGTTATATTGTGTCGTAGAAAAAGATAAGACCCTTGATCTTAATTGGTGAGAGTAGACAACTGGGAAGGAATCGTAGCTTCTGTCACCCCTCCCTGTGTCTCGGGTGACAATTAAGAAAAATTAAATACCAGTTGTCCCCTCTGGTTCAGATCGGAAGGGAACAAGTGGGAAAATTTGTCATCCCGGTAACAACTGGGAAGAAAATTCACAGTTGTCAACCCGGGGACAGTGCTAGAGGGGACTATTGGGAATAATCGGAAACAATGTGCATAGGCAGATAGCTTATGTTATATGTATGTGGAAGCATGTGCGCCGAGTATGGAATTTGTGACGGTTCAGGTTTTCAAGGTATTGAGAGTGAGATTCCTGCTGGAGTAACGTTTTGCGAAATGGTGGTGCTCTAAAACTGTTACATGTGCGCGTGTAGAATAAATTTACATGAGTAGCTCTTGATTTTTGCTCATCGCACTAGTAATTAGATTAAGAAAGTACTTATAATTTTCGAGTAATTGCGCTTTTTTTGAAAACACGAAAAATATTCGCAGCGCCAAAATGAGAAAACGTATGAGCTCACTGAAAACTATTCAGTCCATCTTGACGACTATTTTATCCATAAAAAACGGGCAAATGCGAGTCGGACTCGTACATGAAGGGTTCCGTACCACCGTACAATGTTTTAAAACGCTAATAAAACACGTTTTTTGTATGACGACCCCCTTTAGTTTGTTGTTATATCCGCCACAGTAATACATAATCGGTGAAAATGTCAAGTGCCTAACTATTACGGTTCAAGAGATTGAGCCCTGTGACTGACGGACAGACAGACAGGCGGATAGACAGACAGACAGACAGACGGACAGACAGCGGAGTCTCAGTACTAGGGTCCCGTTTATACCCTTTGGGTACGGAACCCTAAAAAATTGGAAAGTTACGTATGTACATCAGTTATTTAATAATATTACAAAAAGTCAAAACTGTACCTCTGAGGTATACAATATTAAAGCTACCACAAAAAGCAGTAGTTTTATGTTTTGGCCAGATTAGGCGGTAGAGGTACTCGGGTTCGTGTGGTGAACCTTAATTTATCAAATAAATAAGATGGGCTTTCTTTTTTAATTATACCAAAGAGTAATGTTGCAAAATGTAGAGTGCGCCGGGATTCTATGTTAAGTAGATCGTTACTGTTTAATAATGGTGTTATGTGTGATCTGCGGGGGATGTGAAAGCAATGTCTAAAACAAGAATTTTGAACTCGTTGTATTAATTTTTGAGCGAATTAGTAAACATTTTCCAGTAACAACATCTGCATAATTGAGCTTAGATAAAATGAGAGCCTCACAAAGGTAAATACGTGACTCTACACTAAGGTATTCACGAATCTGATACAAAATATTTTACCTGTAATAACACACTTTAACAGTTTCTACTACATGCTTTTCAAATTGTAGCCCGCTGTCTGTTACTACACCAAGATTTCTTTTTTTTCCGAGGCTTCAGTTCACTTGGTGTGACTATGCCAGCCTCATGGGGGATTTCGATTAGATAATTTCTAGTTTCTGTGCAACATCACAGCTCTTATGAAAAAGTGGCTTTTGCCATATGTGATAGTGCGTTGCTTAACATAATGTTAAGCTCACCGTTGCAAATCGGTCACGTAGGGCGGTATACTGGTCCCATTCCATCAAGACATGTAGTAAGTCCTCCGTCTTATCACAATAATTACATAAGTCTGAGCGGGTCACTCTCATTAAGAGTAGAAATTTGTTCAACGGAATATGACCAGCCCTCACCCTAAATGCACACACGAGATATTCCCTCGGGAGTCCAGCATAATCAAACCAGGGAACTAACTGAATTCGGTGAAGTTTGAATGGTTTTGTACCAGATGCCTTTTGACTCTGAACATTTATCAAAACGTTTTTTCCAAACATCCGTATAGTATTGTCTCATGGTAGGTAAATGTTCAGAGGCATAAGGAGGGACAAAACCTCCTCCCCCCCCATTTACTGCTTCCCTTGCCAAAGAGTCTGCCACCTCATTACCATGGATTCCTACATGGGATGGTATCCACTGTAACTTTATATTCTTTCGAGTTTTCAGTACCATTCCCAGTATCTGATAAGCTATCGGCATCCCATCCAACCAATTATAGACAGAATGTATTTCTTACCCGTGGCTGTAGCAAATATAATGAATATATCAGTAAATACGACTTTGACCTCTTCAACATTTCTGTGCCTTGCATCAAGCGCACAGTAGCAAATTCTTTCTTCACATGTGACAAATAATGCACAATCAGATATACTGTTGCGTATTTGCTTGCCGCATCGCCTATCGATATGATTTGGATCGCGGAAGGGGAGGCAGCTGGTGCATTCTTAATGTGTTTTTACATGTTTATTTAGATTACATATATGAAGATTTGTTATCGGCTTATAGATATATAAGTTCTTGTATATATTTTATATTAATGCTGTTAATCTTCTGAATGAAATAAAATGAAAATAATTCCTCGGCTATCCGAGGAGCACCGAGCCAAGTGTTGCAGAGCACTTCTTGCATCCGTAAAAATTACAATATTTTGAGGTATTAAATCTGCTGCATATTTTAGGGCTTCTGCAATGGCAATTAGTTCCGCTCTCATGATACAAATGTCTCCGTTTAAACACCATCTTTTCGTTGTGCCTGTTTGAGGATCAAAGAGAGCAGCTCCGATTCCACTGCTTGCCTTTGATTCATCAGTGTATATTTTATAATATCCACTATAGTCCTTCTCAAGATAATGAAGTGTCAGACTCCTCAGCTCACAAATAATGGTATTACGTTTTGGCCTATCAAGGTCTGTAATATTTCCTACAATAAACGTCATGTCCATTGAGGATAGCCACACATTGAGTAAAAACATTTCCAAAACGTTGGCATTCTTAAAAAGATTTGTATCACGGAATTTACAGTGTATATCTGCTAAAACCGGCTTTTTGTTATTGTTCTAATAACTATGCTCTACAGATAATTTATCAATTAAATCAAGAGCACCGTCATTGGACGTGGAGGCCACCTTTAACCAGTATTTACAACCGATCCACAGTCTTCGAATGGTCAGTGGAGGGAGACTCAAATCACTTTCCATTACATGTACTGGGGTAGTTCTTATGAACCCGCCACACACTCTTCGTGCTCTATTTTATAATACATCTAATTTGTTTAGATGGGTTTTGGCTGCGTTCCCGTATAAAAAGCCACCATAGTCTATTCGACTTCTTACAAGAGACATATACTCGTATAGTCTACGTAAATGTTTTGGGTGAACTCCCTATGTACTGGGTGGCGCAAAAGTAAAGACCCTATTTGGTTCAGCTATAACATTTTTTCTAAATTAGAAAACTAGATTTAGGTTTTTTTAAATGTATATTTGTGCCATTAAATTTCGTACCATTAGGATTTAAAGATGATGTCTTTTAAATGGTGACCTCCAGAGTTGATACACATTTGAGCCCTATTTATGACATTTTGCATAACTTGCCGTAACACTTCCTGCGATATGTTCGTTATTTCTTGACGAATGTTTTCTTTTAGAGCTGCGAGAGTCTGTGGCTTGTTCACATACACCCGAGATTTCAAAAAACCCCAAAGAAAGAAGTCTGGACTGGTCAGATCGGGTGATCTTGCAGGCCAAGGCAAATCGCCAAAACGAGAGATAACTCGGCCTGGAAAAGCGTCCCTCACTAAGTCCATAGTGTCGCGCGCTGTGTGTGCCGTAGCGCCGTCTTGTTGAAACCAGATGTGCTCCAGCCCCAATTCGTCCAAACTGGGTATCAAAAACTCTCGTAACATGGTTCTGTAGCGTTCTCCAGTGACAGTTATCGCATTGCCTCCAGCGTCTTCGAAAAAATAGGGTCCGATCACTCTGTCAACACAGATGCCACACCATACAGTAACTTTTAGTGGGTGTAGAGGTGTTTCTTGAATAATGCGCGGATTATCAGTGCCCCAGAACCGAGTATTCTGCTTATTGACATGCCCTGAGAGATGGAAATGCGCTTCGTCACTCATAACCAATTTTGAAGGAAAATCATCCTCTTCAAGGTTGAGGTTTATGACGCGCTGGCAGTAATCTAGACGAGCTCGGTGGTCAGCAGGCAGCAGCTGATGAGTCATTTGAGTTTTATACGGGAACATCTTTAAGTCTTTCACCAAAATACGCTGCAGGGTCCGTCTGGAAATGCCCAATTGCGTGGCACGTCGCCTCGTTGATGTTTCTGGACACTCTTCCACATCTTCGCGCACAGCATCGATATTTTCAGCTGAACGGCCTGTTCTTGGTCTCCCAGACTTAGGTCTATCCAATGTTGAGCCAGTTGCTTCAAGGCGTGTGGCAAAGCGTCGAATTGTGCGACCAATCGGTGCCGGACGGTGGTGAAATCGTCGACGAAATTCACGTTGTGTTCTTATCACTGATGAATTATTCCGTAAGAACATTGACACAATTATTCCACGTTCTTGGGGAGTAAAACGGTCCATGTTTATTTTCAGTGTATTTTACATTTGTTCACTACACAATTTTCAACAACAGAATGACAGAAAATGTCATATAAAAAAAATAAAAGTATTTTCTTTAGTGCCAGTACTTTTGCGCCACCCAGTACTTCCTGCTAAAACTTTAAGGGCATTTATATATTTGTAACCTTTTTCACAAATTCCATTTATGTGTGCACCCCAAGATTTCTACCTTCATAAACTCCTTGAATTAAATTGTCTTTTAATTTTAGTTCGGGCAACTTGTTTTTTTTATTTTAGACACCTGCGCTTTAGTGCCTAATACAATATATTTGGTTTTATTTGGATTTAAAACTAGATTATTAGCAACTGACCACTCCACTACCCGAGCAAGATCCTCATTTATTTTATCTACAGAAATGTCAGTGTCACAGGGCTTCAACGTTTTATAAATTAGCTATCTGTCCATGCACATGGTTTCTCCCTCCGATCAGTAGTTTAGAATTTTCCTGCTGGATCAACGTTACCCTAGCAGGAATCGCTTTTTCCGTTCTTTTTCCAAAACGACAACCCCACATATTATTTATATCGCGCACATGTACAGCATATTGGGCACTAATTATTGGTTCCACTCCAGAGACCACTTACAAGACCACGCTTTCATGAACTTTACTCTTCTCTTCTCTTCTTATTTAAGAGCTTAGTGGCTCTTGTCGGTGGAGTATGTGCCAAACTTCTCGGTTCTCTGCCTTTCTTTTTAGTGCTTGATACGACATGACCCCTGCTTTTTCTTTCAGTTGGTCTACATAGCTCTTTCTTGGTCGTCCTTGACCTCTTCTACCTTTTATCTTTCCTTCTAGTATGTTTTTAAATAAGGAGTCATGTCGTATTAAGTGACCAATCATTTTCCCTCTCCTATTTTCTATTTCGCCCAGCAGTCTTCTTTTCTCTCCTACTATTTCTAACTGATTTTCCTTTCCGTCCAACTGATCTTTTCCATTCTCCTCCAGCACCACATCTCGAAAGCTGCCAGCCTGTCACTATCTTTTTTATTCAATATCCATGTTTAGCATCCGTAAAGTGCTATGCTCCAGATTTACGTTTTTATAAGGCGTTAGCGTATTTTTCTGGATTTTTCTGTGAAAAGTTTATTTTTACTATTGTTTGTTTGTTTGTTTAATTTCTTTATTGCACATAAATTACATTTAAATGTAAATTATGTATGCTCCTTTGGCCATGGCAATTCTGGTTTTAATATCTGCAGTACATCTAGAGTCTTCTGTTAATATGCTTCCTAAGTACTTAAATTTTTCTACTTGTTCTATTGTTGTTCCGTTAAGCTGCACTGATTCTCTTACTGGTGATGTTTTATATGTGATCATATTTTATATTTTATCATTAATCGTATAAGACCGCTCTCGGAAAAATACATAGGTAAAGAACAATATGGATTTAGACCCAATAGAGGAACTAGAGAAGCAATTCTAGCTTTAAAAATAATTATTGATAGGCGTTTAGATCTAGGAATAAATATTAGGTCCTTACATATGAAATTGCCGATTTTCAATACTGGCAACTTTAAAATCAAATATCTTGCGTTTCATTAGGAATTCCAAATTCAAATTTATTTCGAAATAAAGCCAGAAAAATATTGTTTTAAAATTCGTATTTCATTTGTTTTAACATCATTTGTTTGAGTTTCAACATTGCTATAACAACAACTATGGACAAATTGAAAATTCGCGGTATTTACGAATACGAGTTCCACCGTGGCACCAGTGCTGCAGAAACGACTCGAAGAATTAACGACGTGTATGGACCAGGCACCGCTAACGAACGAACGGTGCGTTTTTGGTTTCAACGTTTCCGTTCTGGAAATTTCGATTTACACAATGAGCCTCGTGGACGACCTGATACTCAAGTGAATAACGAAGAATTGAAGGCGATAGTGGAAGCGGATCCATCTCAAACCACTTCTGAAATAGCAGCAGCCTTCGGCGTAAGTGACAAAACGATACTTATCCACTTGCGCCAAATCGGAAAAATTAAAAATCTCGAAAAGTGGGTACCGCACGAATTGACTGAAGCAACAAACACGCGTTGCTTGCTGCGTTTCTTTGCTTAATCGCCACAATAATGAGGGGATTTTGAACCGTATCGTGACTTGTGATGAGAAATGGATCCTGTACGACAATCGGAAGCGATCATCACAATGGCTTGACCCTGGAGAACCGGCAAAACCTTGCCCTAAGCGAAAACTGACCAAAAAGAAGATTCTGGTTAGTGTTTGGTGGACCAGTGCTGGTGTTATCCACTACAGCTTCTTGAGATCAGGCCAGACGATTACTGCAGACTTGTATTGCCAACAATTGCAAACAATGATGGAAAAGCTTGCCATTAAACAACCGAGACTGATGAATTGCTCTAGCCCACTGCTCCTTCAGGATAACGCTAGACCACACACTGCACATCAAACGATCGCCAAGTTAGAGGAGCTGTGACTGGAACCTCTGCGTCACCCACCATACTCTCCAGATCTTGCCCCAACAGATTACCACTTTTTTCAAAATTTGGGAAACTTTTTACAAGGAAAAAATTTCAAATCTGATGAGGCAGTCAAAACCGCCTTCAAACAGTTCATAGACTCTCGCTCCCAGGATTTTTTTTCCAAAGGTATCAATGATCTGCCTATATAATGGCGGAAGTGTATCGATAACAACGGCGCATACTTCGATTGATTAAATAATAATTTCATTAAAAAAAAACTTGTTTCACTTTTTTGATACTGAACGGCAATTTCATATGTAAGGACCTAATACTCTGTTTACGCAATGGCAACCCCACCGCAGTGGAGCCCCCTGACGGAAGGAAGAGAAGGAACCTCGCAACCATCCGCCCATCTTCATCACGTGAAGGGTGGTTAGTGACGTTCAACCAATAAGCTCGGTCTACTACTTTCGTGTACATGTACTATTGGTCGAAATTGTTTCCACCACCTCTATCCCTAGTATTCCCTGTAAAAATTCAAAATTCAGCGAATATACTCGTCATCAAACTTCCCATCAGACAACTGCATTTTCATTTATCTTAAATTCACCACCATTGACGGCAGATCAAAAACAGTCAAAAAGTATCGATACGCGCCGATACATCGCTTAGTCCTTCGAGCCGGATAAGAAACCAGCACCTAGGGATCTCCGCAGGGTGCCCAGTGAATTCCAGTGAGTGTGGCGAGTGTTGCTTATTACCCAGGGTCTGGTACAGCCGTGTGCCGCTGCTAGCACAAGCTGTCCTGACACGCATACGCGTACGCATACATAACAACAACTATGGACAAATTGAAAATTCGCGGTATTTACGAATACGAGTTCCACCGTGGCACCAGTGCTGCAGAAACGACTCGAAGAATTAACGACGTGTATGGACCAGGCACCGCTAACGAACGAACGGTGCGTTTTTGGTTTCAACGTTTCCGTTCTGGAAATTTCGATTTACACAATGAGCCTCGTGGACGACCTGATACTCAAGTGAATAACGAAGAATTGAAGGCGATAGTGGAAGCGGATCCATCTCAAACCACTTCTGAAATAGCAGCAGCCTTCGGCGTAAGTGACAAAACGATACTTATCCACTTGCGCCAAATCGGAAAAATTAAAAATCTCGAAAAGTGGGTACCGCACGAATTGACTGAAGCAACAAACACGCGTTGCTTGCTGCGTTTCTTTGCTTAATCGCCACAATAATGAGGGGATTTTGAACCGTATCGTGACTTGTGATGAGAAATGGATCCTGTACGACAATCGGAAGCGATCATCACAATGGCTTGACCCTGGAGAACCGGCAAAACCTTGCCCTAAGCGAAAACTGACCAAAAAGAAGATTCTGGTTAGTGTTTGGTGGACCAGTGCTGGTGTTATCCACTACAGCTTCTTGAGATCAGGCCAGACGATTACTGCAGACTTGTATTGCCAACAATTGCAAACAATGATGGAAAAGCTTGCCATTAAACAACCGAGACTGATGAATTGCTCTAGCCCACTGCTCCTTCAGGATAACGCTAGACCACACACTGCACATCAAACGATCGCCAAGTTAGAGGAGCTGTGACTGGAACCTCTGCGTCACCCACCATACTCTCCAGATCTTGCCCCAACAGATTACCACTTTTTTCAAAATTTGGGAAACTTTTTACAAGGAAAAAATTTCAAATCTGATGAGGCAGTCAAAACCGCCTTCAAACAGTTCATAGACTCTCGCTCCCAGGATTTTTTTTCCAAAGGTATCAATGATCTGCCTATATAATGGCGGAAGTGTATCGATAACAACGGCGCATACTTCGATTGATTAAATAATAATTTCATTAAAAAAAAACTTGTTTCACTTTTTTGATACTGAACGGCAATTTCATATGTAAGGACCTAATACTCGGTTTACGCAATGGCAACCCCACCGCAGTGGAGCCCCCTGACGGAAGGAAGAGAAGGAACCTCGCAACCATCCGCCCATCTTCATCACGTGAAGGGTGGTTAGTGACGTTCAACCAATAAGCTCGGTCTACTACTTTCGTGTACATGTACTATTGGTCGAAATTGTTTCCACCACCTCTATCCCTAGTATTCCCTGTAAAAATTCAAAATTCAGCGAATATACTCGTCATCAAACTTCCCATCAGACAACTGCATTTTCATTTATCTTAAATTCACCACCATTGACGGCAGATCAAAAACAGTCAAAAAGTATCGATACGCGCCGATACATCGCTTAGTCCTTCGAGCCGGATAAGAAACCAGCACCTAGGGATCTCCGCAGGGTGCCCAGTGAATTCCAGTGAGTGTGGCGAGTGTTGCTTATTACCCAGGGTCTGGTACAGCCGTGTGCCACTGCTAGCACAAGCTGTCCTGACACGCATACGATATTCGCACATAAGTACCTTATCTTCTCATAATCCGCCAAAATGCCATTAACGTCCGATTCTGAAAATGTACCTAAATCTCGCGATAGGTCTCCTTATAGATATTCTTCTGACGAAAAAACTGAGCAAATCATTAGTGATTTTTAAAAAAACGGGGTATCATAAAGGATTCTAAGTAATTTGAAAATTTTCAAATTACTTAGAATCCGTTAGTGTTACGTTACGACCCCAAATTCTCAATCGAAAATAGATTTAAAATTACGCATAACAGGCGCAGATCGATTGTTCTCCGAATTCGACAATATTCAATCTAAAATTGAGGAGAATATTTCCGATAGTTATATTGATGAGCAATTAGATCAACGTCAGCAGTTTCAGGATAGCTACTATAGTACACTAACCCGAGTTGAATCTATTCTCAATGAGAGTGAGGTCACTAGCGAGTCCAAATCATGCAATTACGGCACTTGTTCTAACAAACAGTCATCAGTTAAATTACCTACCATTTCACTTAAGTCGTATGATGGCTCGTCATTGGAAACTTGATTGTCATACAGGGACACATTTATTTCACTTGTGCACAATTCCACTGAAATTAGCGACATCCAAAAGTTTCACTATTTAAAATCATCTTTAACGGGTAGTGCCGAATTAGTCATACGCGGGATTGAACTTTCTTCTAGCAACTACGCCGTTGCATGGGAACTCTTATTAAATAGGTACGACAACACTAGGTTATTGGTGCAAAGCCATGTCAAAGCACTGTTTTCTATACAAGCACTGACTAAAGAGTCACCTTCACTTTTGCGCAAACTCATTGACATCATCATCAATAACCTACGCTGTCTAAAAACCCTAGGTGAGCCTACTGAGTATTGGGATACGCTACTTATATATATTGTAGTCACTAAATTAGATAA
Organism: Acrobasis repandana; assembly: GCA_963576875.1. Classification (NCBI taxonomy): domain Eukaryota; kingdom Metazoa; phylum Arthropoda; class Insecta; order Lepidoptera; family Pyralidae; genus Acrobasis; species Acrobasis repandana. Next base: position 169,656 of record OY756226.1, read on the forward strand.
AACCACTGAGCGTGAGTGGGAGCAGCATAAAGGTACGCTATTGTCTAACTCTGATGTGAAGGTCAAGTTGAAGGTCGATCAGTTATTGCAATTCCTCAGGGACAGGGCTGATTTGTTAGAAACGTTAGCACTTTCACATAGCAAAGATAATCAGAGCCATTCTAAACTTAAAAAATCAAATCCTCACACTAAATCTCATTTATCACAGTGTAACGTTTCCTCAAATAAGCCACAGTCTTCCGAGAGATTTTTACACAAAGCTTGTTTGATGTGCAAGGGTACACATACAATTTACTCTTGTACGAAATTTTTAAACTCAGATTTACAATCCAAAATTAAATTCGTAAGCGATCACAAGTTGTGTGAGAATTGCTTGCGTTTCGGACATGTCGTTGATGATTGTAGGTTTGGTCCGTGTAGGCAATGCAACCTAAAGCACAACACACTTATTCATCCTAATACGCATAACACTTCCGTTTGCAATGCAAGTTCCCACGCGATCCATACCGACCGACTGCAGGCGGCCTCGGAAGATGCACCGCTTAGCCCCACGACGGCTCAATTACAAATCTATCATAAAAAAAAGTTGACAATCCGGTTAGCGATATCTATATGAACACTCACACTAGTACACAGTGCGGAAGTGTACCAGTCCTTTTGTCAACTGCACTAGTCGAGATCCGTGACAAATATAATAAATATCACACGGTATGCGCTTTACTCGACAGTGGTAGCCAAAGCTGTTTTATTACGCAATCACTTTGCGAACTTTTAGACATTCCATTATTACAGTCCACTAATTCAATTCAATTCAATTGTTTTTATTCGGATAACCATGATCCATGATTTGTTAGTATTACAGTAACTTAAAACTAGTGTTAGTACTTATAGCTACACAGTATTTTTTTGTAACATAGAATGCAACCTCTGTGTACAGAGGGCCCTGCGGGCATGCCTTTAAATTTGACCATATAAGGCCACCGGCATGGTCCCCTGCACAAGGTGTCCCATTATTTGCGAATCCAGTCTATCCGCCACCGTTTTTAGAATGCTGTTGTGACTCGACCTCACTCTTCTTAACAGTGATGCCATTTTTTTCCGGATCACGGCATGAAATCCGTCCGTTCAGGCCTGCGCAAACATTTCAGAGGCACTACAGAACCGAGGGAGTCTCAACAACATTCTAAAAATATCATTGTATTGGACGCGGATAGCATCTAACGATCTTTTGGTGCAACAGGCCCACAGACCACCCGTGTAGAAACCCTGGCAAAATGCCTTAAATAAAGTTATCTTGACTTGGTCGCTACAGCGGGCGAATCTACGGGCCAGCATATTACCTCGGATCGCCAAAGCCCTCCGCTCCCTTTCTACATCAGCATCGTCTTTAAGGTCGTCAGTAAGAATATGCCCTAAATATTTAAACGTGGTTACCTTATTTAAATTTACACCATTAAGGGTTACAGCTGGTGTATTTTCAGGACACTTACCGACGGCCTTAAAGACCATGTACTCACACTTTTTCACATTGTATGAGAGTCCGTGCGTTGCCGCGAACTTCTCACATACCCTCAACATATCGTTGATAGATCCCGCAGTCGGTCCCAGAAGCACCATATCGTCTGCGTATGAAATGTTGTTTACGGCAACCCTATCCACACTGCAACCGACTCTCATACTACTGAGCTCGACTATGAGATCATTCACGTACACGTTGAAGAGCTTGGGAGATGAAAGCCCCCCCTGCCTCACTCCGCACTCCAACCTATACGCCTCAGAAATGCCATTGGCCCATTTTACATAGTTGATTTGGTGATCATACCAGTACTTAAAAATATTTAGTACTTCCGCCGGAACATTTCTGTCCTTAAGTCCCTTCCACAGCACTTTATACAACACTCGGTCAAAGGCTTGAGAGAAATCAAGAAAGCAACCATAAACCGGCGTTTTACGCTTGGTGTAGTATTGAACCGTATGCTTGAGTGCAACAATAGCGCTCTCAGTAGAAAGTTGGGATCGGAATCCGAACTGAGCGTCGTGTAAATTTAAATATTGGTTTAGCACAGAGTCAAGCATACTGTCCAGCACCTTTGCAATTATGGTTGCAAGGGAAATTGGGCGATAGTTACACCTGTCCGAGATATCTCCTGTCTTGTTCTTCACGATGGGCACAACAATGGTTTTCATTAAGTCTGTAGGTAAGTACGAGTGACTAATGCATAGTGAATAGAACATAGACAGAACCCTCGGCAGGTGGACACCTGCATACCTTAGGTGCTCGATACTAAGTCCGTCGTGCCCGGGAGATTTACCTCTGCTCATCTTCTCTATCACTTTTTTAATTTCCGAAGCAGAAAAATGTAGCATTGGCACTCCCCCGCGCCCACCGGGCTCAACACCGGACGCCCGGTCGGCAGGACCCTGTGGAGCTGAACATGTTTGCGATCTCCGTCGGGTCGTTGTTTCCCTCAACACTCACCGGGCGACCAGGCCCAGCGTTGAGCTTGGACGTGGCCTTCCAAAAACTACAAAAATTATTTGAGGCTCTATGCTGCGCGATCATGTCCATCTTAATCTGGTCCTGATTCTTTTGACACCAATTTAAGCGACTTTTAAATATTTTCCGAGATTCACACATATTCTCGTATAGAGGACTCGACTTTGGTCTGTTATGGTGCACCCATTCTTGCAATCTAAGCCTAGCCTCCCGGTGTGCATTTTTAACATGGTGATTCCACCCACACAAAACTCGTGCCTTCTTACCAGTTATATACCTGTTTGGTTTTGTTTGGGCTGCTGCGTCACTTAATGTTTTAACAATTTTCTGATACAAATGGTCCAGAACACGGTGATGCTCAACACTGTCACAGGACCCATGACTACACTCGATGCACTCCTCGGGGAAGTATATGTCACGGAACACTTCATTGCACAGTTTTTTGTATTTACCGATTTGCGAGTCGTCCCTTTCTCCCCATACAACGGTACTACTAGGCGAGTCATGCGTCCTTTGTTTAAGCCTCACCACGTCAAGATTACATTTCATAAAAATAGGTAAATGATCGGACGCGAACACCCCTTCACGTATGTATACACCCAACACAGTTTTCCACGCCATTTGTGAGGTTAGTAAATGGTCCAACCATCTCCTACTTCCATGTACCTGACTCACAAATTTGTAAGTGTTTGAGTCAGCTCCTAGTTTTTCTACATCCGCACACACCCATGTCCGGTCTGTAGCAAAACGACATAACTCTTTATAAAACAATTCGTTAATATGTGCGTTAAAATCTCCCAACACGTATATAGATTCAACCTCACCGGTCTCTTCTATTGCGCTTATTTCTCCCAACACTTCAGTAAACAAAGGCAAATTATCATTTGAATCTGTAGGCATGTAAACGGAAAATATGATAACCGAGCGGCCGCCGGTCGTCGCTTTAATAGCAACTAACCGCTCACTATTACAGTGTAAAACAGTCACGCAATCAAACTGACCCTTTCTCCAGAGAATGGCCACCCCCCCATATGGCCTCCTTACCAACAGGCCGGCAGACGTATCCAACGCAGACTTACCCGTATATTCAAAGTCATTACTAATTGTACCTAACAGATGTATATCATGGGGTAGGAGCCATGTCTCTTGGAGGGCCACCACATCTGATTCTGAACAAACTTGTCTAATACACTCAACCGATCGCTTAAGTGACTGACAGTTAAAGCTAGCAAATGTACTGGGTGGCGCAAAAGTACTGGCACTAAAGAAAATACTTTTATTTTTTTTATATGACATTTTCTGTCATTCTGTTGTTGAAAATTGTGTAGTGAACAAATGTAAAATACACTGAAAATAAACATGGACCGTTTTACTCCCCAAGAACGTGGAATAATTGTGTCAATGTTCTTACGGAATAATTCATCAGTGATAAGAACACAACGTGAATTTCGTCGACGATTTCACCACCGTCCGGCACCGATTGGTCGCACAATTCGACGCTTTGCCACACGCCTTGAAGCAACTGGCTCAACATTGGATAGACCTAAGTCTGGGAGACCAAGAACAGGCCGTTCAGCTGAAAATATCGATGCTGTGCGCGAAGATGTGGAAGAGTGTCCAGAAACATCAACGAGGCGACGTGCCACGCAATTGGGCATTTCCAGACGGACCCTGCAGCGTATTTTGGTGAAAGACTTAAAGATGTTCCCGTATAAAACTCAAATGACTCATCAGCTGCTGCCTGCTGACCACCGAGCTCGTCTAGATTACTGCCAGCGCGTCATAAACCTCAACCTTGAAGAGGATGATTTTCCTTCAAAATTGGTTATGAGTGACGAAGCGCATTTCCATCTCTCAGGGCATGTCAATAAGCAGAATACTCGGTTCTGGGGCACTGATAATCCGCGCATTATTCAAGAAACACCTCTACACCCACTAAAAGTTACTGTATGGTGTGGCATCTGTGTTGACAGAGTGATCGGACCCTATTTTTTCGAAGACGCTGGAGGCAATGCGATAACTGTCACTGGAGAACGCTACAGAACCATGTTACGAGAGTTTTTGATACCCAGTTTGGACGAATTGGGGCTGGAGCACATCTGGTTTCAACAAGACGGCGCTACGGCACACACAGCGCGCGACACTATGGACTTAGTGAGGGACGCTTTTCCAGGCCGAGTTATCTCTCGTTTTGGCGATTTGCCTTGGCCTGCAAGATCACCCGATCTGACCAGTCCAGACTTCTTTCTTTGGGGTTTTTTGAAATCTCGGGTGTATGTGAACAAGCCACAGACTCTCGCAGCTCTAAAAGAAAACATTCGTCAAGAAATAACGAACATATCGCAGGAAGTGTTACGGCAAGTTATGCAAAATGTCATAAATAGGGCTCAAATGTGTATCAACTCTGGAGGTCACCATTTAAAAGACATCATCTTTAAATCCTAATGGTACGAAATTTAATGGCACAAATATACATTTAAAAAAACCTAAATCTAGTTTTCTAATTTAGAAAAAATGTTATAGCTGAACCAAATAGGGTCTTTACTTTTGCGCCACATTAGTTTTACTAATATCCATAGTCAAAGAGTTATTTAACTTCAACATTATTTTCCTTGTTCGTTCGATATTTACTAATATCCATAGTCAAAGAGTTATTTAACTTCAACATTATTTTCCTTGTTCGTTCGATACCTAAAATGCACGAAACGCCTAAAAGTGACTCCATCTGGCCACAACTCATTATTTAAAAACTGATGCAACTTATTTTTTGACACATATAATTTATAGGCATTGTATTTCTTAGGTGATTTCATATTAATTACTTTTAATACTACAGTCTCGTTAGTTTTTTCTTTTATGTAGCTTATAATATCACTGTCACTCGTGTCTTTACTGACGTTCGATATAAACAAAGGCACTTTTATATCAGCCGCTTTAAATTTCACCTCGGGATCCGTAGAGGCACGGCCTCTTTGGCCAATTAATTTGTACCGTTTGGCTTTGCTTCTATGCACAATTTGCCATTCCGAGTTCTCTTTCATAGATAGCCCTACATTCTCGTTTACCTCTTGAACATTCGTACATTGATGTTGATGCACGTAGCTCACTGGTTGCAAGGGTCTCGCCGCATCAACGAGCGATCGCGCACTGGGGACCGGTTTCGAGCCGCCTGCGCATGTAGAGGGGATACGAGTAGGTGTCTGCAACTCGCTGGTGACCGCATCCACGCGCTGAGCGCGTGTATGGTGATGCTCCATCTCACTCACACTTGTGCTCTTTCCCTGCTTAGCTGCAACACCGCTCTCGCTTGCAGTCGTTGTTGCTGTCTCCTTTTTCTGTTCACATATGACAGGGACAGACTCTGCTGTGCTCGTCATCTCGACCGTTAAAGTACGGTTATCTACCGCAGGTAGGTCGTTTACCTTGAAATCAGCTGGCCGTTGCTGTTGTGACGAGTCTATAGGTACATATTGCAAACCTATTGGTCCACTATCAAATGAATAACTATCCTGTAGGCAGGCACCTCTCCTGTTGTTCACTTTGCTAACCGAGGATGTTGAGTTGCCTATTATAGACGCATGCTTCATGTAATCAACTTCTTGCTTTAGCGTCTCAAACTGTTCTGTGGTGACAGTGTTTTCTTTCAGAAGATTAATCTGGTTTTGCATCCTCAGAATATCCTTGACGATCCGCGAAGCGTCTACATGGTCCATAGAAACCGCTGGAACCCTGTGCAGGTCAACCGCTGCAAATATCGGGAATAGCTCTCTGTTCCCGTTTTTCATCAGGCAGACGATGTCATCTAGGTCTCTGGACATCCGTTTCTTACCCTCCTTACGACGCAGTGGCATTTTCTTTGCATTGGGCACGGCGTCGTATCAAACACTTTGCTTTAATTATCTCCTCTGTCGAGTATAAGGACGTGCAGAGCTGGTGTATGCTCTCCTCATCCATGAAATCCACCACATTTCGTAAAAACGTTAAGAGTTCATTTATAACGACATTACAATTCGCGCACTTTACAGTGGTTGAGGTCATTGTCCTCAGCTATGAGTCATCTGTCGCAACGCAACACGTTCGCGCTACGGCACGTTCGTGACGACACTGATGAAATACGAGGTAATTCAGTATCACAGTCTTGTGATATTAGTATAAAATCAAGAGTAAGTACCTACACAATGCGCCTTAAGTGTTATGTTCTACCAGAAATTACTTCTACTTTGCCAGCTATACATGAACAAAGCGCGCAGTTTAGGATTCCTGACCATGTACAGTTAGCAAATTCAAATTTTTTAGGTCGTCAGAAAATTGATATTTTGATGGGTGCTGATAAGTTTTGGGACTTGTAAGTAGATGGCAAGATGCGCTTACCAAACGGTCCGTTCTTTCAAAAAAAAAACGACGGGTTGCACTCCCGGAGTGCCGGCAGAAGTGAAAACTTGAATATTAATGTTGTGCATTTTTGATATTTTGGAATGGTATGAGAATAATTTTGCACGAATTGCTTTAATTATCAGTATAAAAGTACTATCATTTATGTGGTAGAATACAATATTTATTTATTGCGCTATCGTACACAAACATGACAAAAAGTGCACAACGCCGCTAAAGAAGTTTTCACTTCAAAAGGATTTGAACCCGGGACCTCTCGCACCCTAAGCGAAAATTATACCCCTAGACCTACGAGCCGGCTGACAACTTCGTCGAAATTATAGTCTAAAGACTTCCTCTCCTACGCTGTCATTCCGTCTTACGAATTTTCTATCAGGACACGTGTCCTGACGCGAGTTTAACATTTTTTACCCATTACAAAAAAGTGCACAACGCCGCTAAAGAAGTTTTCACTTCAAAATACCAAACTAGGCTGGATAATTTCGGGACCCATCCATCACAATACGCGCAAAACTGGGCAGGTTCAGTGTTATTTTTCTCAGTCTATCGACCTACAATTACGCAAGTTCTGGGAGCTCGAGGAGCTACCTAAACCTCTTGATTCGCTAACAGATGAAGAGCGGGCATGTGAGCACTTATTTGCTACCACTACCACTCGCAACAGTGAGGGCAGATTTATTGTTCGCATTCCTATCAAAGAATCATCTGAGTTTTGTGTGAATCACTTCCCCAGGCAGAACGTCGGTTCCTCTCGTTAGAAAATAATCACGCGCACCTGATAGTTATGAACTATTATATATTAATTTCATGCGAGAATATGTTGAGCTGGTACACATGACTCAAGTTAGCGAACCAGCTAAATCTCACTATTTTACTCCTCACCATGGAGTGTTTCGCGAACATAGCACTACAACAAAACTTCGCGTTGTGTTCGACGCGAGTGCAAAGACTAGTAGTTCTAAGTCTTTGAACGACCTTGAGATGGTAGGACCCCTTATACAGGGTGATTTGCTAGCCATACTGTTGCGCTTTAGGCAGTTTAGGTACACCGCTATTTCGGATTGTGAAAAAATGTTAGGCAGGTATTAGTCACACCTTCTCAACGCGACCTCCAGCTCATCATCTAGGATCCGTCTCAACCTCTCCAGAGACGACCTTTACGTAGATGACTTTTTGACCTCTGATGATGACAAAATGGAATTATTAAAAAATTGTAAAGGCGCAGTTGCATTGTTACGGTCAGGATGATTTCCACTGCACAAATGGAAATTCAACATTCCAATTGAGGCTGACTCATGTGACTTCTTAGACTCAGCCACTTTTATAGACTTAAATTTAGGCGAACAAAGTCAATGTCGCACATTAGGTTTGGGTTTTTGTAACAATACTGACCAATTTAATTTCAATTAGCTTTTTCAAAATCAAAAGGATAATAAACCCATTACTAAGCGCTTAATTTTGTCAGTCGTTTCCAAAATTTTTGACCCGCTAGGTTTACTAAGTCCGTTTGTCATGTTAGGTAAAGTGTTGTTACAGAGAGTTTGGCTATTACAATTGCAATGGGACGACCCGCTCCCAGTTGATGTCGTACAAGCATGGAACCGGTTTCTCGACAGTCTGCCTTATCTATCCAATATAACCGTACCGCGTCATGCGTTTCTATGCAACTCGACAAAGACAGAATTACACATCTTTACATGCGCCTCACAAATTGCATATGGTGCATGTATATATGTGCGTACTATACGCGAAAGCCAGGTAGTCGTACGCCTTCTTATCTCTAAGGGAAAGGTCTCCCCGATCTCCCCGGTCAGCATCCCGCGCTTAGAACTGACAGCAGCTTTACTAGGTGCTAGGCTTTATGATAAGGTTCGCGCTTCACTTACTCGTCCGATCGATGACGTAATGTTTTGGACAGATTCTACAATCGTTTTAGGCTAGCTGCGTATGTCGCCTTCTTTGCTCAAAACTTTTGTACAAAATCGCGTTGCTGAGATACACGATCTGACGAGTGAATTTGCATGGCGTCACATGAGCGGTAAGGAGAACCCAGCAGACCTGGTTTCGCGAGGTACCAGTCTAAAAGACCTTTCTTCATCAGACCTATGGTGGAACGGTCCCAATTTTTTACGCGAAACAGATTTAACAAATAATTTAAATTGTAACTTAAATAATATATCTTTGTCCGAGCTACCTGAGCTAAAGTCAAACTCAATCAATTCATTGGTAGTCAAAAATAATGATAAAATCTGAGTCCTTATTACCATTCAGATAGATAGATAATTATTTTATTGATATCAAAAAGACACACATAATTACACTCACATTACATAAATTCAGAAGTTCATAATACAATAATATTTAATAACAATAAAACATAGCATGTAAGGTAATATGTGTGCCGCAGCGATAGCAAAGGGTTGTGCCTCAGCGAAACGTTTGCTCATATAGAACAAACCAGTGGTTTTCAGCCACAACGCATGAGATCCTGAGGTTTTCGCAATACAATCGCATGTTACGTTCAACAGCTTATTTACTACGTTTTATTCATATTGCGCGCAACAAAACAGATAGGCTGTCGGGCGCGATCACTGTCGGTGAGCTTAGGAATGCAGGTAGTACGCTCGCCCGGCTATCACAACAAGAATCGTTCAAAGATACCTACTATTTACTTAATTACGGAAAGTGTCTCAAACCAAAACACTAGCTCGCTAGTTTGAGTTTATTTATGGACGATAACCATGTAATACGCGTAGGTGGTAGAATAAGGAATTCTCCCGACTTTGACTATGGCAAAAAACATCCCGTACTATTGTGTAGTAAACACCATTTTACTATTTTGTTATTTAGACATGAGCACATTCGATCATTGCACTCAGGCCCACAGGCACTCCTTTATCTTATACGCGAAAACTGGTGGCCTGTGTCGGGCAGAAACTTGGCTCGTAGTGTCTCATCAATGCGTTACCTGTACGCGCCTTAGAGGAAAAACGCGAAACCCATTTTTATGTGCGATCTTTCTAAGGAACGTATCGTTACGTCTAGTTTTCCCTTTTTTAGAGTCGGGTGCGATTTTGCCGGCCCTGTTTTTATTCTAAACCGTAAAGGCAGAGGTGCTCAGTTAGTCAAGAGTTACATTTGTTTGTTCATTTGTTTTGCTACGCGCGCAATCCATTTGGAACTGGTTAGTGACCTCACTACTGACGCTTATCTACTCGCTCTTAAGCGCTTCATACCGCGAAGGGGTAAGCCGTCTGAAATATTTTCGGACAACGGTCGTAACTTTGTAGGTCTACTCGTACGTAATGATTTTGCTCAGTTTCTTGCATCATAAAATTTTCATTTATTTTACCTCAAAGTCCGCATTTTGGAGGATTGTGGGAGGCTGGGGTGAAATCGTGCAAATATCATTGGCGACGTGTGATAGGCAATGCTCATCTCACTTTCGAGGAATTTACCACGGTACTCAGCCAGATCGAAGCAGTACTCAATTCCCGTCCGCTCAGCCCAGGACATTTCCTCATCGGTCGTCCTCTCACCACTCCTGATTATGCGGAGGACATCAAGGATGCTCCAGTTCATCGCCTCAATCGCTACCAAAGGGTGGAACAGTGTCGGCAGCAGTTCTGGTCACGTTGGTCGAAGGAGTATATCTCGGAGCTGCAGACACGCATAAAATGGAGTGAGAATACAGCCGAGCTTCGCCCAGATACTCTCGTCGTCGTGAAGGACAACAATCTTCCTCCTCTCAAATGGCAACTGGGTCGAGTCATCAAAAGCATACCCGGAAAAGATGGCATTTCACGAGTTGCTGACATCCAGACGTCTCGGGTATCATCAGACGCCCCTATGTAAAAATTTGTCCTCTCCTGGGGAATGAAGACGCAGAGAAGTCTTTTTAAAGCTGATGCTTTCAAGGCCGCGGGCATGTTTACGCAATGGCAACCCCACCGCAGTGGAGCCCCCTGACGGAAGGAAGAGAAGGAACCTCGCAACCATCCGCCTATCTTCATCACGTGACGGGCGGTTAGTGACGTTCAACCAATAAGCTCGGTCTACTACTTTCGTGTACATGTACTATTGGTCGAAATTGTTTCCACCACCTCTATCCCTGACGCATGTAAAAATTAAAAATCAGCGAATATACTCGTCATCAAACTTTCCATCAGACAACTGCATTTTCATTTATCTCAAATTCACTACCATTAACGGCAGATCAAAAACAGTCAATAAGTATCTATACGCGCCGATACATACTCATTAGGGCATGCAGTTTCATAGATTTTCAGTTTCGAAATTGGCTTATGAAATTAGGTTCATTAGTTTCGAAATTTCGAAATTCAAGGAACACAAATTATTACCGCAGTTTAGGTATCTTTACCTATAGAAATTGTCGGTTTTTTCTAGACACAGCAAGATATATAACTCCTGTAATAACCAACAAATACTATAGTTTTAGCGACCAGAAGCGGGTTTATTTAAAAAAAAAGAACTGACGTTAACTACAAAGAAATAATTTTAATAATCAAATCAATTAATTACAAAATGGCGTAAATAAATTGTTTGGCACACAAGTACGTAAGCTACGACACGTCCGAACGATACGACGACTCAAACGAAAGAGAGCGCGCGCCGAGTGGTAGCGCCTTTATATATGGCGGTCGTCGCTGTCCCCTCCAGTCAAGCCACTGACCGCTAACACGGCCTCTCCTGACACCCTGACGTCCTCGTCAGGATCTGAGTCAGCCTGGATGAGTCCTGAAACATCCTCCGTACTTTCAATAGGCTGGTCTGACCTCGTGGATGGACCAGGCTCAATTTCGTCATCATTGGATCTCGACTGGTCCTCGTGTTCGTCATCATTTCCTGAAAAGTTAACAACATGTTGTAAACTTATTGTTAAAAAAACTATTTACCTAATACTAATGACCTAGTAAAAGTTATTTGAGATTTATTCATTTAAAAAAATCCCAAACAAAAATACTGATCAAATGCAACATGGAATAAAGTCGACTCTAAAACCCATTGTACGTACAAAACAAAACACTGTTGGCATAGGCACCAAGTTCGCATACCACCCAGTGACTCGTCGGCATAGGCACTAAGTTTGCATACCGCCCAAGATTTCCACACCGTAGGCATAGGCACTAAGTTTGCATACCTCCCGGTGGCTGTCAGCATAGGCACTAAGTTCGCATACTGCACAGACTTTTACACTCACCTCCAAAAAAGGCAGCGCATGTCTCGGGTGTCCATTCGCCCTTCCACGGTACCAGATATTGGGCGGCGGCATACGTAGTCTTTCCGTATGCTCCTGCCATCAACCGTAGCTCGTACCGATCATTCGGCATGGGCCTGATGACTCGATATGGCCCCCGCATTCCAGGATCCAACTTGCCCTTGGATTGCGCATACTTGATGACGAACACCATGTCATTCTCTTGGAAGACCGGGGGAAGTTGCCTGTCTTCATTCACTGAAGCATCCTGCTGAGCTTGGTTCTGCGACAGCCGTTCGGCCGTCCTCTGCCGGGCCAATTCCCGCCGTGCTTCTCGATTAGGTACTGAAGACTCGTCTGAAACATCTCTTATAAGAACACGAATAGCTGGAGTGGCATTTTCATGGCCCACCAATAGGTTTAAAGCAGAGGTCTGGGTCGTTTTTTGTTTCGTCACATTTAGGATGAGCTGTAATTGCCAGAGTTGATCAGCCCACTCGCTTTTTCTGTGGTTCGCCTCTATCCGGAGCATGTTGAGCACTGTTCGGACATAGCGCTCCACCTGGCCATTAGCATGGTGCATCTCCGGAGTGATGTGATGGATCTGCACCCCTAGTACTTGCATCCATGAAGTGAAGCCTGATGCCTCAAACATACGTCCCCTATCGCATACTATTAGCTTTGGTGTGCCAAACAATGAGATTACAATTTTTAAAACCCGTTTTAATTCATCTAAATCTTGGCGATAAATTGGTATAAGTAAACAAAATTTGCTGAAGGCATCAACAACCAACATTACATGTTTAAAACCGTTGGACACCGGCAATGGCCCCAACACATCGGCATGTATTGTATCAAATGGGACATTTGGCTTATCCCAAGAAGATATAGGCTGTAAAGGAGCTCGAGGAACTCTCTTATGAGCAATGCACGTGAGACAGTGGGCAATATACTTTTTGACAAAGGCCCTAAGGCCTGGAAACCAGAAATGTCTCAAGATTAAGTCGAGAGTTTTCTCTATATTGATATGGCTATGCTCATCATGGAATATTCTGAGGAGGCTTAAACGATGACCCTTTGGTATAAAACAAAGCAGTCGGGGCTCTTCTCCTAGGGGAAAGTATCGATAGTACAAAATGTCATTACGTTTAACGTAACGAGTGGAATCTAAGTGCCCTTGTTCCAATGACTGTATCAACGTTTGAGTCTCCTCATCGCCTGACTGAGCAATCTGAGCCCAATTTCGTGGTTTTTCAATGTTACTGACGGGATTTCGACTAAGATAGTCTGCGTGTGGCATCATGACCCCTTTACGGTAACAAATGGTAAAATTAAAATCCTGTAAATAGATCCACCATCGCGCCACTCGCGGCAGTAAATCTCTCTTATTTTGTGTTGCCTTAAGGGCGTTACAGTCCGTAAACACGGTGAATTGTATCCCGATCAAATAATGTCTAAAATGACGCAAGGCCCTCACCACCGCGAGCGTCTCTAGTTCATACGAATGGTATTTCCCTTCAGCCCCCTTTGTAAGTTGACTGTAATACGCCACTACACGACGGGAACCATCCGCATGAATTTGCTGCAAAATGGCACCATAACCGAGGCTGCTCGCATCGGCGTGGACCTCGGTCGGTAAATCTGGGTCAAATATAGCGAGCACAGGCTCATTAGTAAGACACGAAATAATTTCTTGCCTTACTTTCTCCTGTTCGACTCCCCAACAAAAATCTACGTCCTTACGGGTCAATCTCGCGATACATGCAGTTTTCGTGGAATATCCGGCTATGTACTTCCTGAAATATCCCGCCAAGCCTAAAAACTGCCTAACCTGCTTAACATTCTGCGGAACGGGAGAGTTAGAGAAAGCCTGTATTTTGCTCATAGATGGGCGTACCTCCCCATTAGACACGACACGACCTAAGTACTCAATCTCAGTGCATAGAAATGAGCATTTCCGTAAATTGATTGAGAAGCCTGCTTGCGTAAGGGTGGTCAACACCTCTTTCAAAGTCTGTAAACCTTCTTCTACTGATGAGTGAAGGATCAAACAGTCATCAATATACACCAAAACCTTTCCTACATTTATGAATTCACGCAACGTTTGACTGATTATGCGCTGAAAAACGATAGGTGCGTTGGCCAAACCATAAGGCATTTTTTTATACTCATAGTGCCCCTCGCACGTAACGAACCCAGTGAGAGGGATAGATTCATCATCCAAACGGATCTGGTGGAAGCCAGTAGCCATATCTAATGTCGTAAAGTACTTACTCTTACCCAAACGATCGATGTGGTCATCGATGAGGGGTAACGGAAATCTATCCTTCACCGTAATTCTATTTAACGCGCGAAAATCCACGCACATGCGGTCGGAGCCATCCTTCTTCTTTACCAACAAAATTGGGCTGGAGTAGGGGGACTCCGACTCGCGTATGATGCCCTTAGCCAACAGATCGTCAATAATCGCACGCACCTTTAATTTTTCATCGTGGGACATCTTGTACGGCCGGTAGTAAACAGGGGTGTTACTATTCAGTCTGATATGCATGCTACCGGTAGTGACGGTAGTGGTGGCGGTACCAGAAATCATAAATGCTGAATATTCACTAACGATAGTTTTCAACTGCTCCAGGTCATTACCTGTTAGCGTAGTTTTGAGCAGAAACTCCCTATCAGACTCCACAGATAACACACTTCTAGAAACCGGTCCTCGAATGATACGCTGCGAATCTTTTGTACGTATATAGGTCACGCCATCCCTGTCCAATACGTCTGTCCCTATTATGACAGGCGCGTTCATGCATTCGTCAGGCACTACAAGTAAGTCTACTTGTAAAGAAATACCTTCCAGTTCTATAGTGAGAGTAACGTAAGCATTTATATTTGTTAAAGATGCGCCTACCCCTTTTATTTGACAGTTAATGGGCTTACGCTGGCAAGAAAGATGATTTGCAACTGATGAGGAAATAAGTGAAACGCCAATAGCACCACTATCTATCAAAATGTCTACAGGAATCCCTTGAATCACGCCTACAACGATATCACTGCGTTTAGCGGAAAGAGAGGAACAAAAACTAACGTTAATCTGACCGCGCTGTTGTGAACGCTGTTTCGCAAAACATTTACTAACGTCATGACCCGGCTTTTTACAGTACACACAAGTCAAAGTACCCTCGGATTTATTCGAATGTTCTGGCTTTGACTTCTGTGAGGTATCGATAGGTTTCGGTTTATTAGGACAACCCGCCTGTCTGTGTCCCATTTTGCCGCACAAATAACACTTACTAGGAACACTAGGGCGTTTAAAACCCGGCGCTTTTGGTCCATCGTTACGAAACGTAGTGTTTCGCTGCGTACGCGCATCCGTCACTAAATCCTTAGTAGGTTTCACAAAAGTAGACAGAAAACCAACAACATCGTTAGGTCCTAAGTTGGCGTTAGTTGCGGATGCTTTCACATGCGGGTCCCTAATTCCCCGAACAATGATTGCCGATATGAGCTCGTCGCTGAGGCCCCTTACAATTCGTAAACGCAGCAATGATCTACGCGCATATTCAGCGTAGGTACGGAAACTGTCCGAGTCGGTAGACATAACTTCATATAAAATATTAGCCACATCAATTTTCTTAGCACATAACGGCCTGAAATCACTTTTAAAATTAGTCCATGAGCGGTCATTCGAGACCCACTCGTTAAGCCACACTTTGGCATCTCCTTTCAGACAGTTTCCGATGCGAGACATGCACTCATAATCATCCCATCTGTTGGCAATTTTAGCCCTATCAACTTCATTAAACCATGCCTCCACGTCGTGAAGGTTGGGATCAAAATTAGAGATAAAATAATTATGAGCACTTACCGACCTTAACGAATGTATTGCCTCAACGATTTGCTCCGTGGCTCGACCCGCGGACTGCACAGACGGCTCAGCGACACGCGACCGGTCCTCCAGCGCGTCTAGTCGAGCCGCGATAGTACTCAACGATTCGAAGTGACTCCTTGGGAGAGACGGGGTACGCACACTACGAGACTCGCGGGCGCGACCTCGAGATCGACCGCGCCTACGCGAATGTTTACCGCGATCACCAGAATGTCGTTCGGGAGAACGCCACCGCGACCGAACACGACTACGACTTCGCGAGCGATCCGCATTTTTATCAAACGAGTGTTGACGCGAGCGACTACGTTCACTACGCCTGCGCCTTGAATCCACCGATCTTCGCAACGCATTTCGCAAATTACGTTCATGAGAATCACAACTACGCGAGCGCGAACGCCTTTCACGCAAAACACGCCCGTGTTTAGGAATTTGCGCTCTACCCTCTCTTTCCATTACGAAAGAAAAATAACGTAATAAGGATACCACGTGGTAATTAAAATGCCAAACAATTTAAACCAAAAATAAGCAAAACAAATTTAAATAGTGGGAGTGAGACTATCCCACTTCTGATTTTAGCGACCAGAAGCGGGTTTATTTAAAAAAAAAGAACTGACGTTAACTACAAAGAAATAATTTTAATAATCAAATCAATTAATTACAAAATGGCGTAAATAAATTGTTTGGCACACAAGTACGTAAGCTACGACACGTCCGAACGATACGACGACTCAAACGAAAGAGAGCGCGCGCCGAGTGGTAGCGCCTTTATATATGGCGGTCGTCGCTGTCCCCTCCAGTCAAGCCACTGACCGCTAACAATAGTATATTTGTATTTTGATTTATCTACACTTCTACATCTACATCTACACTAATTATAAAGAGGAAAGATTTGTACCTATTTTTGTATGTTTGTAATGAATAGGCTCAAAAAGTACTGGGCCGATTTAAAAAATTCTTTCACCGTTGGAAAGCTACACTATCCCCGAGTGACATAGGCTATGTGTGTACCACGGGCGAAGCCGGGGTGGACTGCTAGTATTATATAAAATGCAGATCAGATTTTATTGTATTTCGACAAACAAGGCTTTTTTCTGAAATACTATTCTACACTTCCATAAACGTTGTCCGTTAAAGCACAGTTAATTATGGAACAGTAGCATTAATAGGTACTTTGCTAATTTAAAAATGTTAGTATGGCAAACACAACCTCTTAGAAAATCTCTATAAAACATTGACATGAATATATAGACTCGGCGTCTTCAAACACGGCCATGTTCTTTTTGGTAATATAGACTAAACACGAGAGTAGTACAGAAAGGTCAATATATTTTTACATACCTACGAGTACGTGGTTCAAATTAAATCCTACATATATTTTATTAAAAGCGAATGCTGGTAAGTATGGCTGGATGTACGGATGGGTGTATGGACGGTTGTATGGTTGTATAGATTTTTAGATTGTAGACTCACGACTATCATATTTATAACTTATTAAATTACTTAATTTCTTTACATAATGTTTTGCACTAGAAGAAAGTGATTTCTTGTACTTGTATACCTTTTTCTTTTTTTTTTCTTTGTTAGCTATCTCTGTATTTAATGTATTATTTAATCATATACGTAGGTATTGGGTCTAAATTACATATGTTTATTTAGATTACATATATGACGATTTTTAATCGGCTTAAAGTTATATAATAATTTATCAAAATCAATTTAGCCGCGTAGTAGTTACGAGGAAACAGAATTATAGGGACAAACATAATAAAACATGAAAAATGTGTAAGCCATCTTGGATCCAAAATCAGCCAGCCAGGTACAGCCCCCACATACAAAATTTTTGAGCCCTCGGAGGTCCTAGAGAGACGTTACGAGATATGACTTAATTTTATAAAGGAGTTATAGGATTTTAGGAAACTTGTAAAGCATTTATAGCATATGTAGATAAAAATTATAAAACTTAAACATTTTTAAACGTTTTACAAACATTAATAACTGAGTAGCAATTTTTTGACAATTCTATCAATTGTTCTTTTGTCCACTGTCGAAAATGTTGATGGTGAGGTCGACTGAAAAAGGTTTCTAAGTCATATTGCTCCAGATTTTCAGTTCAGTTCTGTGCCCACCCAGCCAGCGTTTCGCATCAAGAGCGTAGGAACTAAGTCCACATTGGAATGGACGTGACTGCACTTACAGCCACGGGCCGATAAAGGTGCTTATCGCCTCCGTTTTTCCAGCGCAGCCACGTCAGACCTCGTTAAACGTGTACCAGGCTTGAGAAACCAGGTGAGCACGTATATAGAATATGGAGTGTGTGGGAGATTGCAGTCTGGGAAATGGGAAAGTCGAGGGAAATTAGAGTCTACCGTATACTAGCAACAAGTAAACATGAGATAATAGATACTATACTTTGTGTGTAATATATAATGAGAGAGAGATGATTTAGACTGCGTATTTTTGCTGCCGATGGTCTTCTCTTAATGATGCATTTTTCGAAAAGCGGTGTTGGCTGCGTCTTAGTTCAAGACATCGTTACGGAAATGGGAAATGGCAATATTGCAATGATATATCATCCTCGATATGCAACTTTTCCAGGTTATTTTTGTGAGATGCGTGATTTGTTGATATCTTAATGGTGTTGCATTCTGGCTTCTGAATTCCGGTTTTTGGTTTCAGGCTTTTGGCTTGTAGATTCTGTATTTTCTTTTCCGATTTCGAAATTCTGACTTCGCTGGTTTGCCTATTTCCACGGTCCGTTGTTTTCCGGTTTCTGATTTTAGATTACTGATTTATTTTTTTCTTCTATCTTCAGACTCCAAGCTCCTGCCTGAGTCCTGAACGCTGACCTGGCTCGTGACGCCTAGCTCTTGGCTCTTTGGCTTCTGAATTCAAAATTTTCCTCCGACATCCTATTTCCGGTTTCTGCCCTCTGGTTTTCATATTTTCGGGATCAGTTTTCTGAGTCCCAAGTTCCGATTTCGGAGTCTGATTTTGACATCTTGTTTCCGACTTCTGTTGTTCTGGGTTCCGTACCCGAAGGGTGCAAACGGGACCCTATTACTGAGACTCCGCTGTCTGTCCGTCTGTCACAGGGCTCTATCTCTTGAACCGTAATAGAGACTAGACACTTGAAATTTTCACCGATTATGTATTACTGTGACCGCTATAACAACAAATACTAAAAATAAAAAAAAGTTGAAAATTAAAGAGGGTCGTCATACAAAAAATGTATTTTTTCAGCGTTTTTAACTAGATCTTAATAATGGCATTAACTAGGTACTTGAAATTTTCACAGATTATGTATTACTATGGCCGCTATAACAACAAATACTAAAAATAAGAAAAAGTTAAAAACTAAAGGGGGTCGTCATACAAGAAACGTGTTTCTTCAGCATTTTAAAACATTGTACGGTGGTACGGAACCCTTCATGTACGAGTCCGACTCGCACTTACCCGTTTATTCAAATTGTCCTGGATCTTGGGTTTATCTATATAGATACTACTATCTATATAGATAAACATATATACAAGAAAAAAGTGCATGATTTACTTTTTGAATCCTTCAACAATAGGAGAATTCATCGTTTCTTTCTGATCTTCAAATATATTTATATATATGTATGTATCTAATATGTTGTATGTATAAATATAGTATTTATTTTATACGATATTTATGTATGATCATTTAAAAGTACTTATTATTTCTTGATTGTTTCTATCTATTTTAAACGCCAACTATTCTATGTGTTTCTCTTTTCCTAAAGGTTGACAGGGAGAGAATGCTTTAGCATTAAATCTACCTATTGTAGCTTTTAGCTCAATAAAGTTTAATTAAATAAACACCCAAGATCCATGACAATTTGAAAAAAGGAATTTTCCAACTTTCCCTTACTTGTCATATATTTATATATTATGAGATTTTCTATGACATAAATGTTATTACAATTTAATAAATTAACTTTTTTACTTAAAAATTGCAGCAGTCAAATTTTGTTTTTTTAGATGAAATCCCCGTTTAATCTTTCTTTATATTATCTTTAATATGTTTCTTTGCATTTTCTCAGAACATTTACCTAGTAATGTATAGTTTTTTTGACACCATCAGAAAGTAGAGACTTCAACGAACAGAACGCCTACCAACTTTTAAAAAAGAAGCAGATATTTAGACGTGAGAATTTTCGATTGAAAATTAGGGTGCTTTTTCGATATTAACTCAAAATAAGGTAAATAAAATTAGTATTTTATATTAAAAAAAATTACAGTGTTTGGAACCAAAAAACATAAGTTTTTACCAAATTTCTAGAAAAAAAA
The DNA here is from genome assembly GCA_963576875.1 of Acrobasis repandana. NCBI lineage: Eukaryota > Metazoa > Arthropoda > Insecta > Lepidoptera > Pyralidae > Acrobasis > Acrobasis repandana. The sequence continues at coordinate 189,957 of OY756226.1, forward strand.
TGTAAAAGATAAAAATGAAAAACCAAAAACTTGGTTATTTGAATTTTTCAGATAAATTTTGAGGTTATTTGAAAAAAGTGTAGATATACAAAAGTTGTAGATCTTTTTACTACCTACAACTTTGCCATTTAACTTTTTTCCATAGGACTTGTAGTTTTGCCGGAAATCGAGATAAACCGTTTATTACCCTTAAAAATCCACCCCTTCCCACTCCCGATTTCTGTTATACTCTCTTTTCCAAAGGGTTTCATCCTACTATAATTTTTTTTTGGTTTCAAAAATTATCGGCACTGGTCTACCTGACTTTAAAAATATGATTTTCTCCGTTATTTAATATTTCAACCACAATGAAGGGACTTATGGTTTCGCTTCTGAGAGAATGCATTCCTGATAGGACGTATTTGTAACTTTGTATTGGCGTTGAAAACACTTCTGCGGTCTCAACTAACCAATATGAAGTACCTACTTATTTAAAACAACACTATTATGTCAACAGACAATCGATTATAATGTTGCGCCAAGTTTAGTGTTAATGCATTAAAATGTTTCCTAATGATGTGAAATGTAATGTTAACTCTGTCACTACTGGCTCATGGCTGGCACACCCTGCCCTGGCAGGTACCTTTTTTTGGACTGCGCCATCAACAAACAATGCGACACCCTAGAAATACGTTCCTGCTGTGTACTTCTTGCGTTGGGTTACCAAAAAAACGTGTTTTTGACGTGACAACGTCTTAAATTAGGTTGCGGCTGGGAGTCACTTATGAAAAAGTGTAACGCTCGGTAACGTTACGATGAGTCACCGAACGAGAGAGAGGCCCGCCGAATGCCTTGCGTCTCTCTCCCACTCAACTATGATCGGTCTGCCGCGCGCGTTGTCACGTAAAATCTTCGCCCGTAAAACCGACTTTACAGGCAACCATTTTTTTGCCGGCTTTTTAAATTTTTCACGCTTCCGGGGAGCGTAGCTAGCTAACTTATTTATACATGCATGCATGATAATACCAGCCTATGTACCCTTGTTACATAGAAGTTTTCTAACAACTCTAGGCTATGGAATATCACGCACGCACGCACGCACGACGATTAGGGCGTGTGAGACGCGTCCAAAAAAATTAACAAAATGTTTGCTTAATTAATGCTGTGTAAATATTATTATTAAGAAGGGTTTTTTTTTAAATAAAATAAGCGAAATATTATATTATATCCGAAATATGTATTAGGTACATAAGTAAATAAAACATGCAGTTGTCATGTAATAACCAAATCCAAACTGTTACATAATTCTTTTAACTACCTTCATAAACTTCAAACAAAAGTAAAACTGAAATTGAATTTATTTTATTTTATCCTGTTTTAAAATATGTATGCTTTAAAATATGTATGTAATAATTTATCACCTCGTCTATGACCGGGCTGGCGATGGCCTTTTTTATTTCAGTTGTTTGTGTGTAATCTTTATGTAGTGAAGTATAACGTTGGTCGCTATCCCAGCAGCGGGCGGGCGCGGCGGCAGTCACTCGGACGAGGAGCGCAAGCTGGAGGACGACATGTGCTCCGAGGGCTCGGCCGCGCCCGACGCGCCGCGCCTCGCCACCGAGGAGCTGCTGGCCGAGGCCGCCATGCGCAGCGCGCTGGCCGCCGAGAAGCAGGCCGAGGCCGTCACGCAGGCCGTGGACCTGCTGCGCGAGCTGCTGGGCGTGCTGCGCGAGCGCGGGCCCGCGCCCCCGCCCCCGCCGCACCCGCACGCGCCGCACCCCGACCACGCGCTGGCCGCCATGCACCATCACCACCGCCTCTGAGCGGGCAGGAGGAAAAAATGAAACTCCCGCTAACGTTAGTATAAATACATTTAATCGTTCGCTTCGACCGCGCGCGCCCGCGGCGGCAGGGCGTGCGGCGCGGCCGCCACGCCCAGCGCGGCCGTGACGCGCTCGAAGGTCTCGTCGGCGCGGCGCCGAGCGCGCGCCGCGCCGGCGCGCAGCACGTCCCGCAGCAGCCGCGGCTGCGCGCGCAGCTGCAGCGTGCGCTCGCGCAGCGGCCGCAGCGCGCGGCTTAGTTCACTTGCCACCACGGCCTTGTACTGCGCAGTGGTGAGCCCGTCGGCCTCCTCCACGGCCTCCTCGGGCAGACAGCCCGCCGCGAGGCAGTGGATGGTCACCAGGTTGGACACGCCCGGCCGCGACTCCGGCGAGAACGTCACCTGTGCGGCGACACCGTTTAGAGCCGATTCATACTGGGCACTGGAATAAGATCGGCTCGTAGCGTACTTGACCGATTTAGTTTTTATATTCGGCGTGAAACTAATGTGTTTACTCCGAGATTAGCCTTGCGATTTCTTATAGAATTGGGTAGATGATTGGGTCAAATAGTAGATTTTTCTTCAAGGCGTAAAGGTAATAGTTTTACTGTGGAAGTTTAGATTCTACTGTGGAATCCTTCGTTTCGCTACAGTCTGGATTCAAAGTAGCGCTCTCGCCTTAAAACTATTACCTTTACGCCTTGTAAAATCCTGAGTGAAGCGAGGGATTCAAGTATATCGCCCGAGATAAAACTATTACTGTACACCGTGTATCACATTCTTCTTTACATCTCCATCTATGAGAAAAATTTGCAAATATATACCTGTAACGAAAGTAGAATACCTACATATACCTAATCAGAGTTTTAACAGTCAGATACTAACCTTTATTTGGTGGCGTCTTCACTGAAGAAGTACTATAAAAATATTTTTCTGGGACCACCCCATCTTATACATTTTCCAGTCATTAGAATCGTTTCATTACTTTTTCCTTGTGCCTAATTCTTTATATATTTAAATATGTATATTATACGTTAACTTCATACTTATTTAGTATCGGCCTCATGAAGAAATTATTCAAATTTAAAATAGTATAAGTAAAAATAAAACTAGTATTAGGTTTAAAATTACTATTTTAATCAAAGACAACAATTGCGCCTTTTTATTGGTTTTTAATAATATTCTTTATTCTTTTAAAAATACTCCGTGCACTTACAGTTTCCCAACGCGTGCACGTGAGTCAGGCTTAAAGTTAACTATATAGACAAATAAAAAATACATATATCAACTTTTTTTTTAAATTGTCGTAAAAGATGTCTATAGGCATCCGAGCAAGCAAGGCGTTGAGTAATGTAGTGGCTTGGCTAGTGGGCGCATACTTGGCGGTGTCAGAATTTACTGCGGCCGGTAAATATATTATATTTTAAAGCAAGAGAACCAAAAAATGTTGACCTACAGTCATCCATGCAAAACGTGTTGTATTCCAATTTTCAAAAATTACGCCGCCGTTGCCTATAGGTATGTTATAATTTTAAAACTAAATTCTTTTTTTTGCTGACTGTCAATATTATTTTTGATTCTACATTCGTGTTCGGTTTTCAAATGTGTTTTAACGCCTAGGGAATTTACTTTTTACTTTCAGTGTCCAGAGAATTACTAGTGACTTTAGCCTCAAATATTTGGTATGAAAACATCGTTTTTCGAATAGATGAGATGAAAAATAAATAATTTGGTATTGCTAAGAAAATAAAACGGCACAAAGTGTAACTTTACGATTTTAGATTTATCAATGCAGAAAATACTGGCGTTTTACCTTAAAATAAAACGCTTATTAAGGTGAATATAGAAGCAAATGGCCTTGAAGTGGCGCCCTCATTTGAAATAAATTGTTAACTCGTAAATATGGAGATAATTTCTATATTGCTAATCGTTAGGCACTACGGCAGTCCATAAAATAATTTAAATGGCTATCTAGTGCCTGACGATTAGTGTTCGATGTAACCGAACACCTGTGACGTCGGAGAGCCGGCCGGTGTCACAATCTTAGGTATTTTGTAGTTTAGTGCTCTTTCGGTACGTAACACGGGCGGGTGCATTCAACTCAACATTTTTATTATAACATTTCGTCGCATGACGCGTAATAAACGGAGTTAAAACTAACATTTCTTTAACATTCAACAACTAACCCCACACTCCCCAAACAATTAGCAATATTAAATTATCACCATATTTACGAGTTAACAATTTATTTCACACTTCAAGGCCATTTGCTTCTATATTCACCTTAAATACTTACCTTATTCGAAGCCTATCGATAATAATTGAGAGCGGCACTTCTGTTTCCCTTTTACATCGCTTACTTATTTCCGTTACCCCCCGTTTTACCGCCCCTCCACCGCCGCGCAGGCGAAGTTGTGGGGGCACTTGGGCGCCCCGACTTCGCTCTTGCTTCATTGGCTCTATGCATAAGACTGCCAGGCAGGCCTCATTCGATAGGCTTCGAATAAGGTAAGTATTAAATAAGCGTTTTATTTTAAGGTAAAACGCCAGTATTAAATCCTGTAAATACGCTTTTTCGAAGCCTATCGATAATAATTGAGAGATTTGTTTGATATCGCCTGGCGGTGGAAAGAAGTTGATATCATTGTTATACGGTCGACGTGAATGTATAGGAATTATAAATATGAATAATATTTTTCCGGAAAAGATTAATTCAATAATAAACTTCTGGAAGTATATTATATGGAGAAAAAGAGAAATATACCAAAGGGTTCACCAACCTAGATTTAATTTAAAAAAAACAGTGGCACTCCAGGAGTGCCGACAGAAGTGGAAACTTGAACAAGGTGGTGTCGGTAACAGTGTCCTGAGTTCAATGGCTTTTTCCCATCTCAAAAATGGCCAACGCGCATAAGAAGTTTTCACTTTAAAAATAAATCATGAATGAAAACTATTTAATAATACTTTCGTAAAGCCATGTAATGTGGCATAACATTATATAAAGCAATTATTTTTGTAATTGTAAAGAATACAATATTTAGATATACGAGGGCCCCACCGAAAAGATCGGGAATAGAATACTTAGGAATAAATTAGAGTAAAGCCTTTTTGGTGTTTGAAATGTAGTATTATTTCGAACACAATTCCATTTTTAAATTTTAAATAAAGTAAAAAAGAAAAGAGTATAGACCATTTGAATTTGACAAGTCGGTGAGAAAAATGGAGCTTACGCGGGAACATTTTCGTGCAATAATTTTTCATAACGTTCGTCGAGGTTTATCTCAAGAACAATGTCTCGCCGAGCTTGTTTCTATTTATGAACTTGAAGCACCCAGTAAAACGACTATATATCGTTGGTATTCTGAGTTTCGTCGTGGACGTTCCTCTCTTACCACAGTCCCTTCTACTGGTCGGCCAAAAACAGCGGTAACACAAGATAACATCGATGCTGTACGCCAATTAATAAAAGAAGATAGCCATGTGACATACGAGCAGATTCGGGTTTTTCTCAGCATTGGTATGACAGCCATTCAGACCATTTTACATGATGAACTGGGTGTCAAGAAGTTAATTTCACGCTGGGTGCCCCACCGTTTGACCGAGGAACAAAAGTCGGCTCATGTTAATTGGTGTCGGTCTGCTCTGCAACGGTTCAATAGAGGGAGCTCAAATGCAGTTTACAATATCGTCTCTGGGGATGATTCGTGGATTTATTCATATGAGCCCGAAAGAAAACATGAATCGGCAGTTTGGGTCTTCGAGGGTGAGGTCAAGCCAACAAAAGTTATTCGTTCACGCAGCGTGTCGAAAAAAATGGTCGCTTCGTTTGTATCGAAAACTGGTCATGTGGCTACGATTCCTTTACAAGAACGAAGGACGGTTACTGCTGATTGGTACACAACAGTTTGTTTGCCGGAAGACATAAGAGAACTTCGTAAAATTAATCCGAATCGTATAATCCTTCACCACGATAATGCGAGCTCACATACCGCACGCAAAACAAGCGCGTAAAAATCTGGAAAACGTGGAGTTGATGGACCATCCTCCGTATAGCCCTGACCTGAGCCCCAATGATTAATTTACATTCCCAAGAATTAAAGATATGCTACGTGGTCAACGGTTTCACGGCCCAGAAGAGGCGGTCGAAGCTTTCAAATCAGCTGTTTTGACTGTATCCACTTCAGACTGGAATTGCTGCTTCAATAATTGGTTTGATCGAATGCAAAAGTGCATTGACTGTCACGGAGAATACTTCGCAAAACAATAAAAGTAAACATTATTATATTATCTTTGTACTTTTTTCTATTCCCGAGCTTTCCGTTGTGGCCCTCGTATAACGTCTAACAAAATATACTGAAACTATTTTAAGGGTGGATTCAGTCCATGATACTGAACAACTTTCCCCAAGGAACATACATCGAAATATGAAAAACATTTTTTTGTTTTTCATACAAACTCGGATCAGCTGATCGGTCAACTTGTATGGGAGGTCAAATTTTTTTTTTCTTATTTCGATATATGCTCCTTGGGAAAAGTTGTTCAGTATCATGGATTGAATCCACCCTTAAATTAGTTTCAGTATATTTTGTTAGACCCTGTATATACATACGTCAAGTAGGAGAAAACAGATTGCTCAAGGATTCACTATTTTCCTTTTGCCGTACCTCCCGACAGTAGAAAGGTCTGAAAGTGTTCCCTGAACCCCAGTTGCCATGTTCCATGAATTGGTCTACAGAGAAATTGTTGTTCACCCAGTCCTTAGCCGCAACTGCAGCTCTCACACCACACTGCCTGATGTGACCACAATCCAACCAGCAATGATAATTTTTGGTGCAGATGAGTAGTTTAGAACTTTTGCATAACTATCTACGTTTTTGACTTAGGTCAACCTTAACCTATAAACATAAACTGGGTCAATTGATTTTGATGAAGGTAGTTTGAGACGCCACTCTGAACAAGGACATACAATTATAAATTCTTTAGAAATTGTGCAGTGATCAGAATCTATGATCAAAAGGATTGGGTCCTGTACACGTTCACCTCAACATAACATTAGTAAGATAGTCGAATGCCTACACTTCGTATAAAGAAAGCGGTATGTCTTCGTTCAATAGAATCTAAACTTGGGATGAAAAGTTCATCCCACATTGGTGGTTTAGGATCTTTGGGATTTTTAATGTGATGGCTTTTAAACTTTTGCTTTTCCAAATTTTCGGAACTTAATATTCCTGAAATATCTGGTGCGCAAAATGTAAAACAAGCACAACTGACTAATAGGATGGTGGTATATGCCAGGCCTAACTGAGAATGCACGTCACATAAATGTCGTGCCAGAACAGAGCCTGTAGGACTATTTGGAGTAAGCTAGTTTTCCTCTACCCATCGGCACCAATGAGCCCATGCTACTTAAGCCTTCATCTTAAACTCTCGCCAGCTAGATTGCAACAATGCTTACTGCTCATCAGACCATTTATCTAAATTGTTGAACAATCTGCATACTTCCAAACTTTGAGACACATCTCCGTCACCTTCGGTGGAGGTAATTGGAGTTGACTCATTTATCAGGACTTCTTGAAGATTCCGCATGTGTAGAGAGTAGCCTGGGCTCTGCGCTTGATATCCGGCCTCCAGAATACGCGACTCCATCCATGCCAATTGGTAAGGCCACGGTCTGCTGAAGGCATCTTAAAATGCAGCCTGCTGGTCATTCTGATCCAGTGACGCATATCGCTGGAGTAGTCCGGCCGGCCGGATGGGCCACCGGAGATGCAAAAAGATCTATCTGGGGTCGGCCCCATTCGGAAAATATTACCGACGTTGATGCTGGCCACAAATGCCATTCCGACGGCGGTTTCAGTCTCGAAAGGCAATCATTATTGGATATAACAGGCACGTTAAACCCTCAAATGCATCTAATGCTCTGCCAGCACCTGATTAATTCTGTACACCAAGTCCATTATGCAAGGTGATTGAGTACCACTTTCGTTTCGCAGATAAGCTTGCGCAGTACGACTTTCTGTCTGCAAAAGTATTGAGGAATGGCATAGATCTAAATCTCAAAATTTTCCAAGTACCTTCAGTACTGCCTACTGCCAGAAGTCCCTTTTGGTTGCAGTAAAGTAATTTTTGGAATTGCTTTATGCTCCCAACAGATAAAGACTGCCCAACCTCGCTCCCCATGCGAGATGGTTGTTAGGTAATGCGTGGGAAACGGAATATGCAGCGGAGACGACAAATAGCTTGGAAAGGATATCTATTCGGGTGTTTTTTTAATGAGAACGTGAAGAAACGTCTGTATTTGACGGTAATTTAATCTCCCTCGCGGCAGTGCAAAGCTGGCAAAAATTTCCTAGGAGAAAGAGTCCTACGAGATTTTTCATCTGTTCTAAGTTTGCCTCTCCTTTTTGAACTATCCTTGACACATTTTTGGTTTTTTAATTTTATTTTTTTGATTTCTCAGGGTTTCCAAACAATCCCGATATAAAGCATAAGAGCTGACTTTTGACAGTTTATTTACCAGTCCAGCCTGAATATCAAACTGATAGGCATCTCTAAGTGATTGCAAAGAACATGACGATCTTGATTGGCTAGCAAAAAAATTTCGAGGTAAGCGATAACTTTACTTAAAACCTGGGCAAACCAGTTGGTCACAGAATGTTGGTCCCGTGGAGCCGAACTTACGCCAAATGGCAGACAAGTCATTTCAAGCAATTCTTGTATCGGACTCGAAACAACCTACGGCGACTCTTGACTAGTACCAGGTGAAAATATACCTGTGATACGTCTATCTTTGCCATTAAGTCTCCACGTTGGAGGAAATCTGGTATCTTGCTCATATTTATAAGGCGAAGTTTGTCTATGTTGACTTGACGTAGGCATTTAGGGTTTCGAGATTGAATATTGAACGTTAAAACCTTTCCCTCTTAGCAATCAGAAAGATTGTCGATAGAAAACTTGGACTTTTGTCCGAAACTTTGGTTTCATCATCAATTTTGACATTCCGAGAAAGCTGGTGGCTCAAAGAGCTTTGAATGACATTCAGTATGTAGGAAGGTGCTTCCATTTTGTGCCATAATACCGTATAAAAATGTTAAAGTTGCCCTGACTGAAATGGCCTTAAGCAATAGCTTTGTAGCGGTACGAGACTCTGTATTCTCTTATCTAATTTTCGACGAAATAAGTTGTTATATCGCGAGGAGTTTCTTTCAGTGCCACTATTGTTTGATCCTTGCGCAGGACAATTATGAGTTTAAGAACAACCGTAATTATTATTGTAATATAAACCTGCGCGGGTATATGATTACAGTTTTGATGGCAAGTACCTTGCGCAGGCACACGTTTTCTAAAATTGCCAGTCAGCAGCACAGAAGCTCATGCCCTTGCGCAGGGCGGTACTGGTCACTGCTGCCCGCTTGTGCAGCGGAAGCAGGCTTTAAAAGAGGCGAAGGATTATATCTCCTTCTTTATTCAAAGTAGCAGTAAACGCCTCATAGCAAAAAGATTCTCGCATATAGGAGGAATCTTGCACAAAGCCATAAGCAAGGTCTTTAACAAACTTGAGAATGTTTCTTGTCTCTCGGATCAAATAGACCCTGTGTCCACATATCAACTGACACCTTATATACTCACCATTGATGAAAATATTTTATATCGTTATATTTTTGTCTGCCAAAGGTTTGTCTTGGCGATAAGGCTGCTTATTGTATGCCTATAATGTATAGACATTATATGTGTTTTTAGTGCAAAAAAGTGTAACTTACTTACTGTTATACTTGCATCCAAGACTTGTTTAAACATCCTATAGGTAAGGAAACAAAAAAAAACGATCTTATCACTAATTTTACAAAACAAGGGGTACAACAATATGATTTCTGCACTTTATAAAAGTGGACCTCAGACCAGACTGTGCTTTAACGCTGAATTTGAAGATCAATGACTTTATCAGAAACACAATATTTCGAGGGTGAATAAAATATATTCCTAAGATATATACAATTCGGCTGATATTGAGAGTAAGCAACTACTATTCTTGCGAAAAAAATATGATTTTGTAAATCACTTATCGCTCTCGTCCTGCTTTTTGCCACGCTCTGTTTGGGTGCTCTAGCTCCAGAGCTACTCCTTGTACTTGGCGAACTTGACGATCACTAATGAGATCGTTTATTATTTAAAACACTCATATTTACTGAGAAGTCACACAAAACAACAACTAAGCACAGTGAGAAAATCGTTTATCTTTTTTTAACGTAAAATATTTATTTAAATCGAACGACAAAATGAATATAGTAAAAAATAAATATGCTAACGCATTTATTTTAAGATGAAAATAAAGTCAAAAGTAAGAAAAATCTTGTGCGATGAATGACGGTCGTTAATACAAAATAAAAATATTTTTGGCAACTAAAGATTTTTGTGTTGCTGCAATAAACACGACCGTTCGTGTCGGGAAATCAGACGCCAATGAAGCAAGAGCGAAGTCGGGGCGCCCAAGTGCCCCCACCACTTCGCCTGCGTGGCGGTGGAGGGGCGGTAAAACGGGGGAAAACGGAAATAAGTAAGCAGTGTAAAAGGGAAACGGAAGTGCCACTCTCAATTATTATCGATAGGCTTCGAATAAGCGTACAGGATTTAATAATTAACTCGAAAAAAATATGACGTCACAATTCTGATTTTCATACAAGCCTATAGAAAATGATTGTTTAGACGTTTAGAAAAAAGTGTCTAATTTGAATTTTTGTCATCTGGCGGATTCAGTACATAAAACACGATTTTCTACCCTTACTACTCTACTCGTCTCTTCTTTCGTGTGTGTGACCAACACTGGTGTCAGGGCTGACAGCTTGACGACTGCAATACAATGATGACAGCCGGGCTTAAAATGTAATAATATTTTGTGACCCTTTTGATGGTTGAAATAAATGATTTTTATTTATTTTTTAATGTGTCTTCCGAAGCACGAAGGAGCTCGAGAATCTTTTTTGCTACTTATCTAAGAGCGGATCACGCCCGGTGTTGCTTATTGCTTAAGACCGCGTATGACCCGATAGTACTTCGAGCGATAACGAAATACTCACTTTGATATAAAAACACAGCAAAGTTCAGGACTAACTTTAGTCATTATGTTTTAAAAACACGATTGTTTAAAAAAATTGTATAGAAAAAAAATGCGAAGTTGCCTCCAAATCCCCTATTAGCACTTGTAACTTTGCATTATAATTGTATTAAACATAAGGCAGTCATCATAATTATGTTTTAGTTTTTAAATAACTTTAAATATTTTTTGTAAAACGAAAAAACCCTCAAAAATCAGAAAGGCGTAAACTAGACTCATTGACCCGCCGCGATTCTTCCCTCCCCGTATGGCTCGCTGTCTCGCTTCAGCTAGAGTAAATTTGTGTGCTTGGAAGCGGGGGAGCAAATTTAAGATTATCAGCATCTGGCGCCCTATTAACTTACGAAAGCGCTAGTAATGCTTACTCCCACCGAGCCATCAAGCTCTTCAATCAAACTACAATTAATCTGATTATTATCTGACTACAGACGCTTACTACTCGCGGCATGATGGCCAGCAACGACCTTTTCGAGGATTTCAAGCGAAACTGGTCTTATATCGTGAAGATAAAGTTTAAAATTGTTTCACACGAAAAGTTTACGCACGCTGCCGGGTGCTGCCATCCCAGTATGAATCGACTCTTGCAATCTCGACTGATGTCGACGACAATTGAAGTCGACATTAGGAATACTGATGTATTTGAGTGTTAAAAGTGACGAATTGACCATAATATGGATATTAGAGATAAGTGCTGAGTTTCGTAATAAAATTTAAAATTTTCAACAACATTGCATTTTATTTTTAACCGACTTTATAAAGGAGGTTATCATTTTTTTTTATGTATGTTTGTTACGCGATGTCTTCGCCAATTGTGGACCGATTTTGATGATTTTTTTTTATTTGAAAGCCTTTACTACCAATTTGGTCCTATTTTAATTAGGTCTAGATATAATGAAGGACTTTGGAGATATGGAAGAAAATTCTAAAAAAAAATAAAGTCGGTTGTTCTTTTTTTGTAAAAATTTAAAAAAAATCCTTATCAAAAAATGTTATTACAAAATATCTGAGTTTTTTGATGATAAATTTACTGCAAATTCAAATTAACTTTGATTTCTCTGCTTTATGTAAAACAGTGAATTGTAAAATTTAATTTTTATGTAAAGTGGCAACTAGCTGCCCTCTTGTTTGCTGTGCCCTTGTAGGGCGTCACTTGTACTTATCCTTATGTAACAACTTCTAACTTGTGACTTGCAATAAACAATCTGAATCTGAATAATTATTCACTTCTAGAAATATTTTTCATCTGAAATCAACTTTTGTTTAATGGAATTAAACATTAGAACCAATGTTTCGAAATTGAAAGTAAATATTATTTTAACTTCTGGGAATAATGTAATTATAAGAAAATACAAAAAACAGACTGTGTAACTTAATAAATAAACTGAATGTACTTAAGCCTAAGATGCAACTGGCAACACGCTCGGGTAAGCGGGGTTATGTTGTTTTATAGCATTTCTCTTTCTAAATTACAAATATGTTTGTTTCTAAATAACAAATTAAATTAATGTTTATTTCTAAATTACAAATAAACATATACATTGTACCTTTATATATTTTTGAAATTCTTTATTTTGAGATAACTCGATAGGTTTTGAATTAAAAAATATAACACGCACAATCAAGGTTGGCGTAAAAAATCCATTTTTTTTTTTAATTTGGATGTAAGTACCCAATGGCACTCCTAAACTAACGGAGTTTTGGCGGGAAGTCAAAGGGTTCGGTTGGGGTTTGCTTTAAATTATTTTGAAAATTGATTCTAGTGGAGTTTATAATGTAAAATTGGTTTAGTTTGGTGTTATAAATGCTCATGCTCATAAACAATATGTGAAATAGTTAAAGTGGACAATCGTAGTACGGCTGTAGTGATATTTGTTTTGCGGACTGTGTGGGCGTCTCCAGGCGTCGCCGCGTCGTCCGCCACTCAATCGGTTATGAAAACCAGCGGACTCGTATAGATTAGTCGCCAAAAGCTCCCTTGAAGCAATCAAAGACCCACACTAACCTTTGATTGTAACTTGTTAGGACTTAGGAATAAAAAAGCAACAAAACTAAAGATAGGCTCTAAAGGACTCGTATCGAGTATTTCACAAAAAAAATCACGCTCTATCTAAAATCCATCAAGCCGTTTAGGCTGCAGGCAGAGCGTGTCAAAGAATATACACTCGAAAAACATAACCCTCCTTCTAGCGCAGTCGGGTAAGAAGAGACTAGAATTGCATTCTCACCTGTGGGTTACAATCTGTGACTGCCTTCCTGATTTTGAGAGTGATAACATCGTCGGGATCCGTCAAAAGTATGCGCGATTTCGGATCCGGGTCAGATTTGGACATTTTCTTCGTCGGGTCTCTCAGGCTTTTCAATCGATCACTTCCATCCTCTGAAACATATTTTATTGCAACAATATATTTTCTGATCGGCGGAATGGTCTAGTATTGCTGCTATTTTATAGGATAAAATAAGACATCGAGAGAAATACTACACGAGCAGGATTTCAACCAATAATGTTGGTGCCTTGTTGATAGTCGGTAGCGACGTGAGGCGAGCAAGTCATGTTGCACCACATTAGACATAGACATAGACTAGACAAAGACAGATTTTTATTTCCAGAAAAACACAACACATACAATACACTAAAGGTAACACATAGAAGAAGACAACATAGGATTTTGAATAGAATTATTTAAATTAAAATAAGAATAAAACCTAGCCAATTTTATCTGAGAAAGTAAATGACTAGGTACATTTACTATGACAGAGCTGGTACCCATCTCAGTGTGTCCACGGTGGTAAGTGTTGTGAGATCCTAGGAAAAAAGGTTCCACTCAGCATATGTCATCAAACTCGTTTCCGAGAAGACGACGCTGGTTTTCAGTGGAGCCAGGATTTTGAATAGAATTATTTAAATTAAAATAAGAATAAAACCTAGCCAATTTTATCTGAGAAAGTACATATAAAATAAATTTAAAATGACTAGGTACATTTACTATGGCATAGAGCTGGTACCCATCTCAGTGTGTCCACGGTGGTAATTGTTGTGAGATCCTAGGAAAAAAGGTTCCACTCAGCATATGTCATCAAACTCGTTTCCGAGAAGACGACGCTGGTTTTCAGTGGAGCCTTGAGTGTGTGTCACGCCACGGATGTGTGCAGAATTTTATTGTGTGAATAAAAAACAATATAATATACATATATATATATATACATATATATATATATATACATATACATATATATATATATATATACATATATATACATATACATATATATATATATATATACATATACATGTATATATATATATATATATATATATACAAGAAAAAGATAAATAAAGTAATAAGATAAATTTAGGAAAGACCTTTTGCTTCATTGTGCTTTGCCTACAAATTATATAACAATTATTCTTCCTACAAATTAATGGTTGATAATATGTAGTCGATATTTTAGAGTTCTAGATGCAGCGATTATTTTTGCGATAATTGAGTGTCAAGTAGTATGCCTTTGTATTTATTTTTAAGAACATGAACAGTATACAATGTTTCCATCAGATCCTATTTGTTTAAGTATTCAAAAAATAGGATCTGATGGAAACATTGCCGTTTACGGTAAGACATAGTATTTTGTTCAAATCCTGCTTAAATTCAATTGAGTACTTTAATAGTGCATCTATGCCGTGTGGTTCCCGGCAGAGTAGAATAGGACCACTCCAAGTCTTCCTGTGGATGTCGTAAGAGGCGACTAAAGGAGAGTTCCGTCACTGCACATGAACAGACTTCCGATGGGCAGCAGCGTCGGAAGTGCGATAGTGACCCCCCACTGCGCTCGCCAACCCGCCTGCCAAGCGTGGCGAGTATGGCAAAACCCCTCAATGAAGGTACAAAATGCGACCAGGCCCCCAGTACCCGGCAGCCCTGCTATTCCTGACTCCGGTAGCGGTCATGGTAACGGCAGGGCAGGGGGTGCTAAGAATCCCCGGATGGGATCCGGCTACCACCACCGGCGAAAACTGGCCCTGGTAACACACAACGTCTGCACTTTGAGGACAGACGAGAAACTGACTGAGGTGGAAGAGGAGATGAGTAGGTTACGGTGGGACATAGTGGGGTTGTCTGAAGTCCGAAGAGAGGGCGAGGGCACGACAACCTTAAAGTCCGGTAACCTACTCTTTCACCGGGAGGGAGACGAAAAGAAGTCCCAGCATGGTGTCGGGTTTCTCGTTCACAGGTCCCTCATAAATAATGTAGTGACCATCGACAGTGTTTCCAGCAGGGTAATATACCTGATACTCAGAGTATCCAAAAGATACTCGTTGAAGGTCATACAGGTATACATGCCGACCGGAACACACTCAGATGCGGAGGTTGAGGTAGTGTATGAGGACATTAGTAGAGCCATACACGCCTCCAAAACCCATTTCACGGTTATTATGGGGGACTTTAACGCAAAACTGGGGAAGGGACGCGATGGAGAGATCAGGGTGGGGCAATTTGGATATGGTAAGCGCAATGACAGGGGGCACAGGCTGGCTGATTTTCTGGAGGAAGAGGGACTCTTTGCGATGAACTCTTTCTTCAAGAAGCCGCCACAGAGGAAGTGGACCTGGATGGGTCCTAGTAAGAATAACCAGCCCCCAGTCAAGAACGAGATAGACTTCTTCCTGACAGCGAAGAGGCAGATATTCAATGATGTCTCCGTGATCAATATGATTAAAACCGGCAGCGATCACCGAATTGTAAGAGGCATCTTGAATATCGACCTCCGACTTGAAAGGTCAAGGCTTATGAAGTCTACGCTCCGACCATCACTGAGCCAGATCCAAAACCCCGAAAGCTTTCAAGTTGAACTCTCCAATCGCTTTGAACTTCTCCAGGATTGCGTTTCAGTGGACGAGATAAGCAACGGGTTTATAGAAACTGTCCAAGCAGTGGGATCTAAGTTTTTTAAGTCCCGCCCTAAAAGTAAACCAAAAAATCTCTGCTCGGACCCTAGACCTTATGACACAGCGACGATCCATGCCGCTGCAAACCTCCGAAGACGCTAAGTCATATCGAAAGCTCAACCGACAAATTCAAAAGTCCTTGCGACACGACATTCGCTCCTTTAATACTAAATGTATTAAGGAGACGATAGAACAAAACAAAGGTTCCAAAGTGTTTGCAAGGGCTATGTCTACTGGGCAGAGCCGATTGACTAAGCTGAAGACGGAGGGCGGAAACGTTGTGTCGACGGGGGAGGGGGTTCTGGGAGAGATCGAGAGGTTCTATGGGCAGTTATATACATCCGTTGCAAAACCTAACATAAATACGGCAAAAGATCCAAGAGCCAAGTTAACCCGACACCATACCGAAGATATCCCGGACATCAGTCTTTACGAGATTAGGATGGCTCTCAAACAGCTTAAAAACAACAAGGCGCCGGGCGAGGACGGAATCACAGCAGAGCTTTTGAAAGCGGGCGGAACGCCGGTACTGAAAGTCCTTCAAAGGCTCTTTAATTCCGTTCTACTCGAGGGAGTGACGCCAGAGGCGTGGAACGGGGGTGTGGTGGTTCTGTTCTTCAAAAAGGGTGACAACACTCTCTTGAAGAACTATAGGCCCATCACACTTCTGAGTCATGTCTATAAGTTGTTTTCGAGAGTCATCACGAACCGTCTCGCTAACAGATTTGATGCCTTCCAACCTCCCGAACAAGCCGGGTTCCGAAAAGGCTATAGTACCATGGACCACATCCATACGCTGCGGCAGGTTATAGAGAAGACGAGGGAGTATAACCAGCCGTTATGCTTGGGGTTCGTGGACTATGAGAAAGCCTTCGATTCGATCGAAACATGGGCCGTGCTTCAGTCTCTCCAGCGGTGCCGTATTGACTATCGGTATATCGAGGTGTTGAAGTGTTTATACAACAAAGCCACTATGTCGGTCCGAGTACAGGAGCTCAGTACGAAGGCTATTCCATTGCAAAGAGGCGTGAGACAGGGAGATGTCATATCTCCAAAACTGTTCACCGCTGCTCTGGAAGATGCCTTCAAGCTTCTAGAATGGAAAGGACTGGGCATTAACATCAATGGCGAGTATATCACTCACCTTCGATTTGCCGACGATATCGTTGTCATGGCAGAATCGATGGAGGACTTAAGTACGATGCTTGAAGACCTAAATCGAGTTTCCCAACAGGTCGGCCTGAAAATGAACATTGACAAGACGAAGGTCATGTCGAATATGCACGTAACGCCTTTACCTGTTTCTGTTGGGAGCTCCACCCTCGAAGTTGTAGACCAGTATATCTACCTGGGTCAATTGATCCAGGCAGGAAGTTCCAGCTTCGAGGAAGAGGTCTTTCGACGAATCCGACTCGGCTGGGCAGCGTTCGGGAAGTTACGCAGTGTCTTCTCGTCCAAAATACCCCAGTGCCTCAAGACGAAAGTGCTTAATCAATGTGTGTTACCAGTGATGACTTATGGCTCTGAAACGTGGTCCCTTACTATGGGTCTTATAAGAAGGCTCAAGGTCGCTCAGCGGGCTATGGAGAGGGCTATGCTAGGTGTTTCTTTACGTGATCGAATCAGAAATGAGGAGATTCGTAGAAGAACTAAGGTCACAGACATAGCCCAGCGGATTAGCTCATTGAAGTGGCAGTGGGCGGGGCACATAGCGCGAAGAACCGATGGCCGATGGGGCAGAAAGGTTCTCGAATGGCGACCACGTACCGGCAGGCGCAGCGTAGGACACCCACCTGCTAGGTGGTCAGACGACCTGAGCAAGGTTGCAGGAAAACGCTGGATGCAGGCCGCTTCCGATCGGTCGTTTTGGAAATCCTTGGGGGAGGCCTATGTCCAGCAGTGGACTTCCTGTGGCTGATATGATAGTGCATCTTGATATATCTCGATAACGCTGCCTCAGCGTTGGTTTGGGAGAAACAACAGCTTATAATGTATCAGCTGCGCTTGCTATGCTTCTTTCGTTAAAAAAAAATTCTAAAAGTCGATCGAGGTAATGGGCGAAATCCTAATTATGTTAGTAGGCGATGCGGCCATCACCTATCAATATTTTGGTTAGCTTTTTAGGGTTCCGTACCCAAAGGGTGCAAACGGAACCCTATTACTGAGATTCCGCTGTCTGTGCGTCTGTCACAGGGCTCGATCTCTTTAATCATAATAGCTAGACACTTGAAATTTTCACCGATTATGTATTACTGTGGCCGCTATAACAACAAATACTAAAAATAAAAAACCGGCCAAGTGCGAGTTAAACTCGCGTGGAGAGGGTTCCGTACAATTGATTGAATTCTTATAGGTTTTCCTGTAATATACAAGCATTTCGGAGATCAGGGGGGGGGGGGGGATGGTCAATTTTCGTCTTCTTTCATGAATAAAATCAAAACTATTTATTTTATAATTATAAAAAATATATATTTAAGATCCTCATAACGAGGCCTTTAATTTGATATATGACACAGTAACGTTTGCAAAACTTTTTTTCAATTTTCTAATTTATCCTCCGAAAATGACCCTTATTTAAAAAAAAAAAATATTTACTTGGCACATATGTGTTTGGGTCATAGGATTACACCATCGTACCAAATTTCACCTGTTTCGGTCCAGTAGATTCGGAGCAAATTGGATGTGACAGACGGGCGGACAGACAGACGCACGAGTGATCACTCGTGCGTCTGTCTGTTTTTTCATTTTTTGTACGGAACCCTAAAAATAGTTAAAAATTAAAGGAGGTCGACAAAAAACGTGTTTTTTCTGCGTTTTTAACTAGATCTTTATAATGGCATTAACAAGATACTTGAAATTTTCACAGATTATGTACTATTAAAATGACCACTATAATAACAAATACTAAAAATAAAAACAAAAGTTAAAGGGAGTCGTCATACAAAAAACGTTTCTTTAGCGTTTTAAATCCTTGTGCGGTGGTACGGAACCCTTCATGTACGAGTCCGACTCGCACTTGCCCGTTTATTCCACGTTCACGCCCACCATCATGCTAAAAGTGCGGTGTCCGGGTGTGACGGCCCTCTCCCTGTTATGACGAGACGCGCGTATCGTATCCGTGTGAGGTATTACCGGGTAGCAGCGCGCGCGGCGTGGGGAACACGCCGGGCCCGTAGCGGTGGTGGAAGGTGCGCACCAGCTGCGCGGCCACCTGCAGGTGCTGGAGCTGGTCGGCGCCCACGGGCACGCGCGTGCCCGCGTACAGCAGCACGTCCGCCGCCTGCAGCACCGGGTACAGCAGCAGCCCCAGCGGCACCTGCACGCACGGCGCACGCTCAGCACACGGATCTTACCGACGTATCACAATTTCATTCAAATTCGGTAGGCGAGGTCGACAGCTGGTGTCGTGAGTTCACAGTGCGGTGTGTCAGCTCAAAGTTCATTTCTTACTTTTAGGGGTATTATGTTAATCGATTATGTGAGCAAAGTCCTCAGAGTCTACTCGGACATTCTGGTGTTTGTATATGTATAACAAATATACTCGTGTGTACGTAACATACAAACAACAGACAGACTACAACTGGAGCATCCTTGATAAAAAAACTGGTCAAGTTCGAGTTAAACTCGCGTGAAGAGAGTTCCGTACTTCTCGTAGGTATTAGGCTCTGTAGTTTCGGAGATAAGAGGGGTGGTCAAACGTCTCTATTTTTCCAAATAACTTCAAAAATACTTATCGTAATCATAAAAATATATATATTTGAGATTCCTACAAAACCTTTCATTCGTTCCAGTTCAGAATGTCTAATTCTCTTATGTACAGCGGTTTCAGAATGTCCAACTCTCAGAATGTCCAATTCTCAAAATGCGATCCGTTCGAGCACAGATACAGACAGACAGACAAATAGACGGACGGACGGACGGACAGACAGATGGACATTTTTAGCGTCAAACTCATAACATCTCTCTTTTTTATCGGAGGTTTAAAAAGATCAAATTTTGAACAGCACCATCTATCGGTGACCAAAAAAACGAATTTTTAAGGATACTCCAAAACCATCGAAATTCTAAATTTTTTGCGTGCACAGTCATATGCACAGACAAAAATTCTTAAAATCTTTGTTTTGTTTTTAATTGCGTTGATAAAAGCCCCCAGCAATTTTTTTTCTTATTATCTTCCATGAACATAGACTATTGCCTCTAAATAGAGCTACGACTGCAGCCACACTTTTTTGTTACGGAATTTTTATGGAAACCTAGATAGCCATCTAATTATAAGCCATGGTTTAGATTTTAGATGATAAAGAGCTGATATTCTTACTGCTGGATCGATTTTTACCAAAGTTATATAATTTAATTAAAAAAAAAAAACGTGAGTGTCGTGAAACACTCAGTTGGAACGAAGTTACTTTCGTAGTAAATTATTAGTTCGTGACGGAAAAATCTTACACTTTTTTATTAAAAAAAAGGACATACATAATAATAAATTAAACAATAGAAATTAAAAAACATTATCGTATGCTGGGGCTTGAACCGCGGACATCGACTAGGTATTAGCAATACGCTCAATCAACTGAGCTAAAGACAAGTTCGACAATGTTTTTAAATTACCTTTTACTTTAATGCGCTAGATAGCGCCATCTAGTTATAAGCCATGGTTTAGATGGTGATAAAGAGCTGATATTCTTTAAACTGCTGGATCGATTTTTATCAAACATAGCTAAGAACCATCGCAAGGAAACCTGCTTTCATGTAAAAAAAACCGCGTCGAAATCGGTCCATCCGTTCGAAATCAAAATCAAATATTTATTCAGTAATTAGGCCTTTGCAGGCACTTTTAAACGTCAATAATTATAGTGTACATTACGTGTAATGTTTATTTATATTAATTTTTGTTTTTTTTCAAAAGCTACCGTTACTAGCGTTTCGCAACGACCACTGCTGAGAAGAAACGCCGAAAGAAACTCATTTACACAGTATTGGTCGCCTACGCGCCAGAAGGGCTTTGTCAGTTTACAAAGATATTATGCCTAATACAATGTTATCACAACATAATATGTGAAGCTTGCGAACGAGTCCCAAATCCAGAAATAAGTTACACTGAGTAGTCTTAAAAAACGGAGCCGAGCTGTCCAGTCCCTACTGGCGGCACCCGTTTACGAGTTGAGCGCTAGGATGCCACCGGCAGACACAGACAGACGTTAGCGTCAAACTTATAACACCCCTCTTTTTGCGTCGGTGGATAAAAATACAAGATATTAAATAATTTTTATCAGATGGATGTCTGATCGTTTACGATCATATAACATAGAAACGTTTTTCTTGTGTGTAAGTGACTAACATTGGTGTCAGATTTTTTAAGCTGCCTAAAGGCTTCTGACGTACAGGGTGTTAGTATAAACACTCTTGTCATTCAAACCACGGATGCTGAACGCTAAAATAAAAGGACTCCAGCAAGTATTCAAAATAATACGCTTATAGTTTTAATGGATTTCCATGATTAAAGTTTCCGATTTCGTACGTGGTTTCTTGGACACCCTAGTCAACTAGGCAACTTCGCCGTCGGCCGTGGTAGGTACGTTTGTGTCCTCGCGGTCGGCGCGCGACTGTCGCACAATGTATCCAAACAAAACACAAACATAACTTGGTGGAACTTTCCCTTTTATACTTTTCCTGGCATAATTAGGACAGGCAAAAGTAGCTACTCTACTTGTCTAGTGCTTTCCGATTTGCGAGACAAGTGAAACTGTTAAAACTACCTATGCAAATAAAAAAAATAAGTATCGATGTTGAGTAGGTATTTTCGGCGTACTTGAAAAGGTCATCATCAATCAAGCTTATGTACAGTTCGATAAAAAAATGTTTACAAATCATTTAGGTACCTACCTCTCAAGCCCGAGCGGAGCCCGATAGGCCCGCTTGAACACAGACGAATCTCAACCTTATAACATTGACATAAAATTATTGGTTCCTTGGTAAGGTCATTGACCTAGGCTGCAGATTTGATCACTTTTAAAAACTGTTCCAAATGGCACCGTTAAGAGCATGCAAGCTTTCGCGCGTCTGCCGAGGTAATTACTCACTCGCGAAAGCACAAAAGGGTTATCGACTTCACTCAAGTACGCAGATCTGAGCTAAGTAGGTATCTAATTACACAATTTAGGCGCGAAAATCGGAATTCCCACGGGACGCGCTGGTACTGTGACATGCTGCATGTTGGTTCCAAGACGCACGCGCAGTGACTGACTGGCGTGGTGGTGAGTTGTGCGCGGGCGCACCCCTTTTACTTTGTCCCGCCCGTGTATTGCGCTAATGATTTTGTGGGATTTTTTTTAGAAAATTAGTAAAAAAAACATTACTGGTTTTCGACCTTACTCACGATACTGAACCACTGGTTTAAGGATAAGACTGTTTACACTAACACCCTGTATTATGTTTTGAATTGCTTTGGTTTTTTTTTCGTGTAAGGCTAACATTGGTGTCAGACTTTTTAAGCTGTCTAAAGGCGGATGCCTTTATTATGACAAGACACTATGTTTAAAATTGTTGTTTTTTTTGTTTTTCCTGGTGTCAGATTTTTCAAGCTGCCTAAAGTTGTTGGTGGTTATTGGTGTAGTTGGTTATTGTTATTGTTTTTGTATGAGAAATTCATTATTCGCCGGATTCTTAACATGATTGTATGTGCTAGTCAGCAGATTCCTATGGATTTAATATTTTGAGAATTGACATTTTGAGAGTTGGACATTCTGAAACCGCTGGACATTATGAGAATTGGATATTCTGAACTGTAACGCTTTCATTGATTTGACACACGCACGACATAATTTGCAGATAATATCTGGGATTAATATTTGACGACAGAGCTAACTGGATAGAACATACCAGATATGTTTGTAATAAGCTAAGAAGTATCTTAGCAAAATTTTCTATAATAAAATATCAATTACCGTACCAAACACTTTTGATGCTTTATAAATCTTTAGCAGAATCAATTATTTCGTATGGGTTGTCAAGCTATGGCAGAACAAACAAAACCAACATTGATCAAATTTATTCACTGCAACTACGTATTTTGAAAAAAATAGTACCCAAAAATATAAAAGTAAAATATAATAACGAATATTATAAACTATTTTCTATTTGTAAAATTATACCTGAAAAAATTAAACTTACGTTACTAAAAGAAGAATTCTTTAATGAAAAAATACAAAATAAAAAGAAGACCCACCATCATAAGATGACACGTAGAATACTAGAGGATAAACTTATACTTCCGAACTATAATAACTTACACGGCAAAAGGACCTTACAGTATATGGTACCCGATCTTATAAATAAATTACCAAAAGAATTAAAAACACAAATAAATAAGAAAAACATTAAATGTAAGTTAAAAAAATACTTTCAAAATATACCAAATTAGAGATTAGTTCTTAAATATTTTGTAAAAAATATCCCACTTTAAATTTATTATTATTATATTTTATTTTTTTAGAACTTTAGAACACATATACTATTTTACATGGAGGTACACTAAACATACCACACATTTCAACTTCTCAATCGATTTAGACAAAAAGTATCATCCCATATCTAAGTTGTTTACGAGTTAACCGGTTCTGTCGTTCGCGCTCGATGCAGGTAAAGTACCTACTTTTAAATCACCGGCACCGGGCGTCGTCAACAAAAAGGGTTTTATAATAACACCTCAGTTGTTGTAATGCATATCATTTAGGTTTGTTTGTGGTGTAAAATATCTTAGTTTTATTATTTTTTATATAGTGTTTATAATATATGTATAATCGCAAATTAACATGGCAATTTCCGATGCACGGTAAATCTCAAAAGAGATTATGATGGCATTGTAAATGGACTAAACATTAATGTATTAAATGTATTGTGTAAATAAAAAAAAAAAAGATCTTTTTTATTTTCATATTTGCCCCGCATTAGTGCCCCCCATAGTATTTTTATCTTCTTATAGGTTTTCCTGTAATCAATAGATAAATAACTATTAACTGTATTTTTTTCACACGTTTAGGCTCAGCGGTTGCGGTGTTAAGGAGAAAATAGTGTTTTTATTATTTATTTTCTTAACTAATAAATATACATAACTTCAAAAATACCCATCTAATAAATATATATTTAAAAATATCATAAAAAGCTCTTTCATTTGATATGTCACACTTATTTTTTCACAAAACTTATTTTTTAATGTTCAATTTATAGGTCGCGTCATGTAAAAAGAACGCTGGAAGATAGTAAATGGGTGTGTTTGCGCATGGACATGGATACACTCGCGCACGAAGGTACTAGGCCTATTGTATTATTTTCGCTCGCGGTTTGGTATAATTGGTTATTGGTAGGTACATTGAAAAATTTATTAGTTACAATATTCATTAAATAGATCGATAAATCGCGTAATGCGTAGCTTGACGCCAGCGTTCTTTTTACATGACGCGACCTGTACCCCAAATGAAGGGGCCCCATTTTCTGAAATTTATAAATGTATGTTTTACTTCCGTCTTTGGGTCACTAACTCGCATATGTGTACGATATCTGAACTCAATCGGTCCAGTAGTTTCGTTGCAAATTGGCTGTGACTGACGGACAGACAGACAGACAAGCGAGTAATCCTATGTTACCTCTGCCCTGGCGGCCGCGCGCTCCTTGTACTGCGGCAGGTGCGCGAGGCGCGCGTGCGTGGCGAGGCACGCCAGCAGCCAGCACAGCTCGGCGTGGCGCGGCACCAGCGACTGCGCGAACAGCACGCTGCGCGCCGGGTCCACGCCCGCCGCCAGCAGCGCCGCCGTCAGCGACAGCACGTTCTCGCGCAGCGCACTCGGCTCCTGCCGACGACCGAGCGGCGTGGTTTATGGCGACAGCGAGCTCCGTGCGTACAGTTGGACTCTTATTTCATTAGTAGGTTACTATTTCAGTTGTAATTATTTTATGTTATTGGTAGAGAAGCAAGGACAGTGGTTAGGCTAAATACCGGATATTAATGTTCAGTCTGGATAGCCCGAATATCCGGCCGGCAAAATTATGATTCTAAATTTGACTCGCGCAATGCGCTGTTTCAGTTTCGACGTATTAAACGTATGCGCTGTTTCAGCTTCGACGTATTGTCGGTACAAACGGAACTTTCGCATAGTGGGTGTAGATCTACTCATGTATAAGAAAATTATTTCATGTTGTTTTGCTGTAAGTAAATAAATAAAATTTGTTGTGTGCTTATGTGAATGTTTTATAATACTTACAACATGGGAACCAAATGACCTTTGGCATGACTATATTTCAACATCTTATTTTCTATCAAAAAAAAGAGTTTAAAAAGTATGTTAATATTCGGCTTCCAGCCAGATAGGCTATTTATCAGATAGTAACCAAATATTTGTATGAACTCTAAATATTGCTTAATTGAATAAAAAAATCTTTAACATTAGAAGTCAATTCTTGAAATTAGGAACTTACTTTCTTAAAATAATATTTTCTTTCACGAGGAAATATAGGATCATAGTATTCAAACAGCATTTTTAGCTTATTTCATAGTAGGATACCTACTACATCACAAATACTATTCTGTTTACATCTAATTAGTACCAGACTGCCGCAGTTCATCTTCAGATGTTTTTAAAATATATATTACAATGCTTGTGCACCTGGTAGGTGGTGAGTGAATGCAGATCCGCAATGAAGATCATGACGTCCTCGCCCTGCTCCTGAAGCTGCACACACCTCCGCAATGCACCGAAATAATTGCCGATATGCAGCGCACCAGTTGGCTGCAGCCCAGTCACCACCCGACGCGGCCATCCACTATCCGATTCTGTATCTTTCTGATCCAAAGATAAACAGGATATGAAATTAAGGAAGAAATGTTTATTCCGCAAAATAAAAATGTGTAGATGATAAGGCCATGTGGTGCTAATATGAATATAAATAAAACCGGCCGAGATTGAATTCTTATAGGGTTTTCTGTAATCTACAAGCAATGAACTATATTTTATATTTTTTTCAAAATTTTAGGCTCAGTAGTTTCGGAGATCGGGGGGGGGGGGGGGAATGGTCAATTTTCATCTTCTTTCATGAATAAAATTAAAACTATTAATTTTACAATAATATATTTAAGATCCTCATAACGAGCCCTTTAATTTGATATATGGCACAGTAAGGTTAGCAAAACTTTTCTTTTTAATTTCCTAATTTGTCCCCCGAAAATGACCCTTATTTTAACAAAATATTTATTTAATTTGCACATGTCTTTGGGTCATAGGATTACAACATTCTACAAAATATCACCTGATTCGGTCCAGTAGATTCGAAGCAAATTGGCTGTGACAGACGGACGGACAGACAGACGCACGAGTGATCCTATAAGTGTTCCTTTTTTTCATTTTTTGTACGGAACCCTAATAAAAACCGGCCAAGTGCATGTCGTAGTTGCGAATGCCGACTTAAAATTCACGGTTTAACGACTAAAAATAACATGTTTCCAAACACAAACAGTTAAAAGAATTATCTTGAACTAAAGAAATGACTTTAACTTAAGAATTAACAATGACTCAAGAATTGACCTTAACTGAAGAAATAACTTTAACTCAAGTATTAACAATGACTCAAGAATTGACTTTAACTGACATGAAATATTTTTATCCTACGTATTACTAATTACTTTCATCTTTAGATAGCATAGCATCATCTGGAGACCATCGTGCAGAGTATTCTGGTGCGCATCAACGAGGTAAGTTGTTTTTTATTACTAGTATCATTGGATTTTTTGCATCTCTTTCTAGGTTTGCGTGTCGCAGTCTGCCGCCCACCCTAAGGATCTGTTTGTCGTCCAGGTAAGGATTTAATAACTTTAGATTACCATTGTTTTCTCTCAGATCGGTCAATTTTGCGCCTCCATATTCTGCTAGTTGCATGAGTGTTTTTACAGCGAGATATGGTCAATAGCCTGTGATGCTTGACCTCATCAGAATTTGAAGTATCATTCCTCCGCAATACTCTCTGGAAATCAGTGTCATCTTTGTTAACAAGAATCATCCCGTACATCTTCTCTATGTCGCTAACAAAACAAATCTTGTGCATTTTCTATCTCATGATTATACTTCTGAGGTCTTCTTGGGGGATGGGACTCTCTGAGCGCACTACTGCTTGGTGTGGTAGGTAGACTGACCTTTTGATTAATTCTTCTTTTGGTATTTCTTGCATGTGATTTAATCCAATGTATTTATTTATTAATTCTGAATATTTTTTTTTAAATTCTGGCTGTCTCTCAAATCTTCTTTTAAGCATTTCTAATCTTTTCATTGCTATATTAAAGGATTTTTTGCTGGTAAATGTGGATTTTCTGTTTTAAAGGGTAATTTAATAACATATCTCCCTTCTTCTGTCCTATTATAATTCTCTTTATAATGTTTTTCACAATTTTCTTCATGTTTTGTTAGTTTTCTATTTGTGTCTACATCTATCTCCCATAATTCGTGTATTTCTTCGACTTCTACTGGTGGTGATGCATTACTACCAGTGATTCTTCTTCTACAGAACCATCGTTGATTTTACTAAACAATATCCAGCCTAAGGTTGTTTTTTGTGCAATTGGAGACCTCGGTGGAACTTTGACGATATCATTCTGTATGATTTGTGCGTATTCATTAACGCCAAGAAGCAAGTCGATGTTAGATGGTTGTGTGTACTGAGGGTCAGCAAGGATTAACCCTTCCAAATGATTCCATTCATTTGATGATATTTTTTGAGGCGGTATTTGTGTAGTGAGTTGCTTTGAAATTACATAGGCCTTGACCTTAAGGCTGAATGATTCACTTCTGGATGCAATTGCAATGTGAACGGCTTGATTTATTCTTGTTTTGACTTCGCCAACTCCAACAATACTCCCTTTGACTGGATACCGTCTCGCTCTAATGGTCTGAGCAGCTCGCTGGCTTATGAAACATCCTTGAGATCCAGGATCTATTAGGGCTCGCAGAACTGTGGTGTGTCCATCTTCACTTTTGCATTCCACCAGGGCCGTTGCCAGTAAAGCAACCGCTGTACTGTGAGCTGTATGTGTTTGTGACGTCATAACTGCTAAGTTGACTTCTTGCGAGCGATTGACTCTTCTTTTACATTTGAATGTAATACCTTTGGCTGTATTTTATCGTTCTTAGTTGGGTCACAGGATTATTTGAACTGTTTGGAATGTAGGAGAGTGTGGTGACGTCGCTTGCATAATCTACATGTGGTGAGTAGTCGATAGGTTTTCACTATATGTCCAGGAACCAGGCAGTTGTAACAGATATTATTTGTTTTCACATACTCAGAACGCTGCTCAGGTTCTATTTTGCCGAATTCTTTACAATGACAGAGTGCGTGTTTATCATTGCACATGGGACACGTTCTTTCAGCAACTGCGTCAGAAATGTGGTGAGTTCTCACTAATTCACGCGGCGGAGGTGATGATTGAATAAGCTCGAGGGTTTTAAACTTGCTTTCTAAGAACGACTTTAACATGTCGAATTTAGGTAACTCGTTGCCTTTTTCGTTGCTGACATGTTCTTCCCACTCCTAATGAGTAACTGCGTCTAATTTTTGAACCACGAGAAAGTTGACAAATGGATCCCAATCTTCTATCTTAACGTCCATATTTTTTAAGACTGTTGAGACATTCGGATGTTGTATCAATCAATGATTTTAATTGGACAGAATTTTGGTTACTTAATTTTCTATGGTTAACCATGCGCTTCAATAAGGATGTGACGATAAGTCGTTTGTTACTGTAACGATCCTTTAATGTTGTCCAAGCTAAAGCGTAATTAGCATCATTAATTTGTATGTGACGCAACAATAACTCCGCTTCACCACCAACACTCGTCTTCAAATAGTGCAATTTCTCTACATTGCTAATCGAATTGTTTCCATCTACTAATAACACAAACAAGTCCCGAAATGTGGGCCATGAATCATAGTTCCCAAAAAATTTAGGTATGAAAATCCGCGGTAGCTTCACCTGCGAGACATTTGGTGCTTATGTAACTTGTGTTGTATGCCTTTGATGCTCGACATTTTGTTGCTGAGATTGTAATGAGAACAACAAATCACTCATATCCGCCTTCGCTTGTTGTGTGATTTTCATAGAAACCTCATACCTACAAAATAATCTGATTGAACGAGACAGTACCAAACCCTATTCTATACGACTACTTTTTATAACAAAACAGTGAATTCTAGTGAAAATTATATCGAAAAAGAAAGATCTTTTGGCAATGTGAAATGCGACAATGTTTTATTAGTTCTTTGATTTTGACATTCGTATACCGCACAATAATGTCGTGAATTCGTCATTGTTAAAACGCTTGTTTATGTCGTAAAGAAACAATACGCAGTAAGGTTTCACTTAGGGCTTCCAAATACCGGATATTTTGAATACCGGTATCAATACCGGAATAAAATTCAAAATCGGTATTGATACCGGAATTCCGGTATTGAGGTAGAAATTTGTATTTCTTATTAAAACATAGGTCATTAAAAGTCAACTTTTATTTATATAACAAACTAAATCATCACAGCTTTACCTAATACAACTTTAAATATTTGTAATTAAATAACTTACAAATTAATCAACAACTTTCAACGTCATACAATTACAGTTCTAACTGGCATCAAATCAGTCTTTTAATCTTACTATTAATGGGCATCATATCAGTCTATAATCTTACTATTATTTGGCATCAAATCAGTCTTTAATCTTGCTATTAATTGGCATCAAATCAGTCTTTAATCGTTACAGGAACGTCCACTGTATGTAAGTGTTAATTTATACATACAATACAAGATATTATAAAAAAAAAATCTAAAATAAAATTTTATTGGTTCTATATTTTTAAATTTAATCTTCATAACAAACGACATTTAGGTATAAAAAAATATTTTAAATAAAACTGATGTTATCAATATTATCTCATAACAAAAATATCACTTCAGACTGCCTAAATAAAAAATAAAATAAAAATAACATAAAATAAAAATAAGAAAAATAAAAACACTGTTTTTACTTTTCATAATTTTACATAGGGCGCACTGTAAGTTTCCGGAACTGGCCACTTACATAAACAATATTTAAAAATTTATTGCAACATTTGAAAATAGAACTCTTTGGCTGTAGAATGCAGTTTGTTTCATCTGACTGTCTTTTGTTTTTACCTTGTGGCGCCATTTAAAAAATTGTGTGTCTGCATCAACATGGATTTAACTCGGGAAAATTTTCGTAGTATGATTTTCTACGATTTTAAGTGTAATTTGACAGCTCAACAGAGCATCGCTCGGCTTGAAACAGCTTTTGGCAATGAAGCACCATGCAAGACAACTGTTTATAGCTGGTTTGCAGAATTCAAGCGTGGTCGTATCAATCTCAGTGACGAATCTCGCGATGGTCGGCCGTCCACCGCTGTGACCAACAAAAACATCAATGCTGTGCGCCGTATGATTGAAATTGACAGGCATGTGACCTACCATGAAATTCGCGCATCCTTAGAAATAGGCATGAGTCAAATACAATTAACCCTACACAAACATTTGGGTGTGAGAAAGCTGTGCTCGCGGTGGATCCCACACAACTTGACCGAGGCTCAAAAAACGGACCGCGTCACTTGGTGCAGTGCCATGCTTACCAGATTCAACGAAGGTGCGTCAAATTTGGTGTGGGACATAGTAACAGGTGACGAAACATGAATTTATTGCTACAATCCCAAAACAAAGCAGCAATCGAGCGTATGGGTCTTTCAAGATGAGCCGAAACCAACCAAAGTGGCGCGCGTGAAAAGTGCATCTAAGCGGATGATTGCTTCTTTTTATAATAAAACTGGACACGTGGCTACTGTTGCTTTAGAGAATCGTCGTACAGTGAAAAGTGACTGGTACACGACCATTTGTTTGCCGGAAGTTATTGACGAACTCCGTAAAAATAACCGTAAACGCCGTATCATCCTGCACTACGACAATGCTAGTTCTTACACGGCCAGACAGACAAACGACTTTTTGAAGGCGAAAAATGTAGAACTCATGAGTCATCCTGCATACAGTCCCGACCTGGCACCTTGTGACTTTTTTCTGTTCCCAAAAATTAAGAACCAATTACGCGGTCAACGATTTTCATCACCAGAAGAGGCTGTCGAGGAGTATGAAAAACACGTTTCAGAGGTCACCACAGAGGAGTGGCACAAAAGTTTTCAAAACTGGTTTCATCGAATGAAAAAGTGCATAGACGCCAAGGGAGATTATTTTGAAAAACAATAAATTAATTTTGTACCTTTAATAGTATTTTTTCATATTCATTCCGGAAACTTATAGTGCGCCCCACGTAAAGTACTTAACAATATTGATTAGAATTTTTCTGTCCTTTGAATTTGACGTGCAACCATATATTTTTTTCTTTAATTTTAGGGTATCTACTGTTATAGAGCTTTTTCTTCTTGATAATGGGTCCTCAAGAAAGAGAGAGCATCTAAGGTTTTATCCGAAAGCGAGCTTTTTAATCGATTGCACAAATACGTAACTGAAGAAAAGGCCCTCTCTGCCTCCACACTTGTGGGTGGAATGCACAACAATATAATACGATATAATTCTAAGATTACCGATTTCAGTATAAAAACCGGTATTGAATTTCAATACCGGTATTGAAAACTGATCAAAAGTCGCCTAATACCGGTATTGAACAATACCGGGATCCCGGTATTGGAAGCCCTAGTTCCACTCCACGCGCGGGACTACACAGGCGGGCGTGCGGCCCCTCTGCCACTTGTATGCTCGAGCGTACGGCTAGACGGTAGGTGCTTATAGCGCGACCTTGAGGGAGTGACGGAGGCCTGCCTCAGTGGCGTAATCCGGTACATTTTAATTGTTTTTTTAGACAGTTGCGCCATTGCACCTAACACCGCACCTTGCACTTGCAGCGAATCAGTTCACGACAAGCAGCAGCAGCAACTGGTGCAGTAGTCCACTTTGGTATGGGGTTTTGGGCGTTTCAGATCGTGGTGCGAATCACCCAAAAGCTCTTTTAGAATCGGTCCTTTCGCACCGCGGTTCGAATCGCCCAATAACTATTTCGTAATGGGTCGATTCGGACCCCGGTGGGTAAAAAACCGTTCTCATTTGGATTGAATTGGGAAAGAGAACATTATGTAGTTCTATGATTTTTAAATCATAAACGTGTTACTGCTAAAAAGAAAAACATCTTTTGAGACGTAGTAAGACGGTTAGTGTTACTAACTACGCTCTGCTACCAAAAATGTTGGGCGCAGAGTAGCTAAGATTACGTTTTTGTCCAGAGAGATTTTGTGACTACGCTCTTGGTACGAGTCCGGCAATCTCACCGGCAACAAACAAACACACAAACAACCTACGCAGTCTGCTACCACCCCGTATATAGGTACAGGGGCCTATTTTAATCTAACTTAACCTAATTATGAGTTTAACTGAATTCTACCTAAGAGTAATTACATTAATTATAAAACTCACCGCTTCCCCGCGGTCCTCAGGCAGCCTCGCCTGGCCTTCGCGTCGATCCCGTGGTCCTCCTCAGGGCTGGCGACGGCCTCAGGTCTCTTCATAGACCCAAGGTCAGTGGTGCAGAAGAATTGGGTCCCTAAACTAACCCCACATGAGCTCATGTACTTGCCCCAAGATGAGTACGTATTATTTTTGTATTTATTACACCACTGCCATAACACAATAATTTTCTTGTTCTTCTTTCGATAATTCACTATTGTTCACTTACAGTATCACAAACTAACAATTTACAAAGCCGCATGGCACACGGTTCACATTGGACACACAAATCAATGTTCTTTACGTAAAACAAACAATTTCGGCTCCCCGCCGTTCCAAATGAATTGGCCACCAAACAATTATCGACTATTCTCCACGAAACTTTCGATTTTATATATCAAAATTACAAACTTAATGCTTCTAAAGCACGCGGATAAGGGGCACACACCCAGTCCATTTCTCTTCACTATTTTTACTGGAATGACAGGTTGAGACTTTGACATAAAGACAATGAATATTTTTCTGGTCGGGCAAAGACAATCCGCGCCCGGGAAATCGATGAATCGATAATCTTGCCCGTGTTTGCGGAGATCACACGCAGATGGCGCTAGTCTCCTAACAAAGCACTTTTATTCAAAACAGTTAGTTTGTACTCAAGCTGTGATTATGCAAAGTCAAATTGTATATTTATTTTGAAATACATATAATAATTGTGTATTACATTACATTTTTAATTTTTTCATCAACCACTTTTCTAATCGTCTGTACAAATAAATAATTGGTCCAAATCGGGCCTACGATAAGAGCATTGGGTACTTTCGCCCCGTGGTCGAATCGGCCCAACCCAAATGATACCTTGGGCCATTCGCACCGCTTCAACCCCTGCGGTGCGAATGACCCCCTTCAGAAACAGATATTCGCACCGCAGACTTGGGATATTCGCACCGCGGTCCGAACCGCTCGCGGAGCAAAACGCCCAACACCCCTTTGGTTTCCAATTATTTGATTCCATTTCCCATTCGCCGGACTGGGAAGATTTTGAATCGGCACCATCGCGTGGCCCCATGGAGTATTTAGCCTATACTCGTAAAAGGCGCATGCATGCCGCGCGCGAAAAGAGCCTGCTTGCCAAAGCAGACTCATGATCTGAAGTGATAGTTCACGGTTTCTGCTTCTAGTCATACATAGTTACATATCAAATGTCGCTCCTTGTAATAATTACAAATAATTATAAACAATGCCTACTTGTTGTTACTTGTAAATGGTCTGGGAAGAATTCTACTAATTCAAGGTTCACAAAAAACGGAATTACTTTTCATGTGTAAGCATTTTTAATCTTTATTTGGGTCGGGTACTCGGGTCGGGTCGCTGGATTCCTAATATGGTTGAGTTCAGCGATGGCTGATCCACGCGTCTACTCGTGAACGGGTGCCGCCAGTAGGGACTGGTCAGTTCGGCTCCGTTTTTAGGGTTCCGTACCCAAAGGGTGCAATCACACACACCCAGTTAAAGCATGGAATACTGGCAATGTTTAAGAGGCTGCAATTTTGTCACATGATCAACTGGTATTTTTTCACTGCGCCGATGTGGACCCACAATTCAATATTGCCTTGTAGCTTCGAAATGCATGACACAGCAGCAGAGCAGACCCCGGCTTCACAGCATTACTGCTAAGAATTCATCTGGGAATACGCTGAGGATGATAGAGAAAGAGCATTGCCAGTATTTCATACTTTAACTGTGTGTGTGCGTTCAGTGGAAGAGGGAAAAAAAAGGCTTATGAAGCATGGAACACTTTTCCATCAGCAACTAATGAATTTAATATGCTCGCTGGTAGAGACGTAGAAAACTCTAAACAAATTATGAAAAACATAGCGGCCAAGTGCGAGTCGGACTCGCCCATGAAGGGTTCCGTAGCAGCAAGTAACAATAGTTTGGAAAATCCAAAAGTGCACGCCTCTAAATCTCATTTTTCACAATTAAATTGATTTTGATTGTTTTATTGCTAACTTAAAACGAAGAAAAGTATGTGTCGGCTTTAACGCAAGACTGGAGATTATTTTTAACTTTTATTTTTAACTTCCCGCTGAGAAAATTGCAAATTTTCAAAATTCGGGACGTTATTAGTTTCATCCGTTTTTGAAAAGTCGAGTTTTTATCAGATCTCGACGTTCAAAGGTCTCAGGAATCTTCCCTGACCACTCACGAGCAAGTGTCATGCACCCTATCCGTATGTGTGTGTGTGGGTGTGTATGTGACCCGCTTAAAACTCTTGAACAACTAAACCGATCGGAACCAAACAAGTAGCTTTTCAAAGAGTTTTATACAACTCAGATTTCCTGTGAATTTAAACCGATTCGGACCGGTAGATTTTGAGGAATCTCAAAAAAACTAAGCAAAAACAAGAAAAAGACACAAGACTACGTCACGAATGTCAAGAAAAGTGTTACCACTGATTGTTCTTTTCATTCTCAATTAGTTAATGCAAATTAAATAAAATTTTAACTAACTTATCGCTTCTTTTACATTTATTCGTCTTTCATATTTAATAAAACAAACAAAATCACATTCTTTATTCAAATTTCTTTTTACTTTTTTTCTTACTTGCCAGTTACACATTCGTACTCATCATACATAGGTATTAACTCTTTCAACAAACCTCACATCCAAAATTATTTTTAATATGTCACCTGTATTTTTATAATAATAATAACGATTAAACTACATTGAATTAGACCGTGATCTTCGAAAGGACTTAGTTTTGGATAATACTGAAGCGTATAAAAAAAAATGGACTTGATCAGATAAGTTTTTCGGGAGTTATCGTGACCACGCCAGTTTCCATACATACAGACACACGGACGTCCACAAAATGATTTTATTAAACATTGTTTTTATTTATTTAAAAGGCAAAATGTCTTTTAAAAATGTCATAACTCATAAGTGTTGAAACTAGTGTTTTTCCTTGACATTTATGTGTAAATATTATTGTACAAGTGCGATAGAAAATAAATAGAGACACATTTAGTTTAAAAAATCACTTGTTTTTTGTAAGGCGAGAGTAGAGCACTACCTCATGCGCTTCGCTTATGAGGCGTGCAATATAAAAGTTCTATTGCGGTTTACAATTTATGACGTTTTAAAAAAAACTACTTACTAGATCTCGTTCAAACCAATTTTCGGTGGAAGTTTGCATGGTAATGTACATCATATATATTTTTTAGTTTTATCATTCTCTTATTTTAGAAGTTACAGGGGGGGGGGGGACATTTTACCACTTTGGAAGTGTCTCTCGCGCAAACTATTCAGTTTAGAAAAAAATCATATTAGAAACCTCAATATCATTTTTGAAGAGCTATCCATAGATACCCCCCAAGTATGGGTTTGATAAAAAAAAAAAGAGTTTCAGTTCTAAGTATGGGGAACCTCTTTTTCTATTTTTGTGTGAAAATCTTAATGCGGTTCACAGAATACATCTACTTACCAAGTTTCAACAGTATAGTTTCGGAAAAAAGTAGCTGTGAAATACGGACGGACAGACAGACAGACATGACGAATATAAGCCATAAGGGTTCCGTTTTTTGCCATTTGGCTACGGAACCCTAAAAAATACCAAAACAATTTATACATACATACATGCATACTATCACGCCTGTTTCCCACAACACAGGGGTAACAATGTATGATAAGTATAAATCTGTATTTTATTTTTACCAAAATTATTTTGCATTACCTACTACCTGATTTTCATTTTAGATCCGGTCAATAACCATCGCATCGTTAAAGAGTGCAGGAGGGAGCTCTCAGACAAAACAGACCGACAGCTTGAGAATATTCCGCCGACGAAAGCCAGTTTTCGGCAGCATCTCTTAAGAGCTGTTAACCAGGGTGTGCACGTATGGGGCCAAGTGATGGTGCCATTTCAAAATCTTCCCAGTCCGGCGGATGGGGGATGGGAAATGGAATCAAATAATTGGGAACCAAAGTGGACTACTGCACTTAAAATGTACCGGATTATGCCACTGTGTGACTGTTAAAAATGTAATTAAAAAAATAAATGAATAGAAATATAAAAATACTATTATTTATGCATCAGACCTTAAGCGACAGTCAATAACTAAGTAAAGTATGTATTCTATATATTTTGAATAAAAATTAATATTTGTAACAAACTATGTGAGACGAGACGATTGGACCGCCGCCGCGCCGCCGCCGCGTAGGCACCGTGCCTAGGCACCGCCGCGTATCATGTCCGATTATTTTCTGATAGATTTTTTTATGATAACTATATATAAAAAAGTATATATTTTTTATTTTCACACCACGGCTCCATTAACAATATCGTTAAAAGGGCGCTTGCCACCATCGACATCCCTAATGTATTAGAACCTGTAGGGTTAACTCGCGATGATGGCAAGCGTCCAGATGGATTAATGCAACCAGTGTTCTTGGCACCATGCCACATGATCAACATTTAGATTTTTAAACACAGTTTTATTTTTTAATTTAGTTTCTACATTTAGGTTTTAGTTTAGTTTTAGTTAAATAAATTGTTTAATTTTATAAAAAATAGATAAATATTCTTTAAGATTTTTTTATTTGCAAAATATTTTAATGTAAGAGCGATTGTGCACCTCACCGAATCCAATTCGTATTCAAATCAAATCCAAAACGAGAAAAATTCGGACGGAAAATTCTTGAGTAGCGTTTGTGCACTACACCCGAATCTGATTCAAATTTGTGAATTTAGAGACCCACCAGATTTTGATAAGAGAGGCAGCATTAACTATGTGTCCTGCATTTAAGAGTCAGTTGCTTGCACTGAAATTATCAGGTATAATAACACTGGTCAACAAGATTTTGCCACAAGCTTACTTGCAGCGGTTTCTAATAGAATTTAGTACACAAAACATGAATCTTGTTATAAAAAATGTGTAGGACGTCTAAGTTTTCAAATATATCACGTCAAAAATATATACTTTTTTAATTTTTGTTAATTTTAAAATTATACCATTCATCCAATTAGCTCCTTTTCAATTTTCAAATACCAGTATAACACTGTGCAAACCCTACTTTTTACAATACTTTTTACATAATTTCTAAATTATTTAATAAAATGGACTTATTAAAGATTTTGTGCAAGTCGGTATAACGGTATACAATACGCGCAGTACACAATGTACGGGAAATATTATAGTAACTCAAATTTTGTTTAACTCCTTATATAAAAATGGTATAATGGTAAACCAAATTATATCCATATACACTTTACAAAAATCTATAAGAGACAATAAGGCTTATTCCAGTGACAAAAAAAATTACAAATTTTGTCGATCAGTGTAATAATAGTGCAAGCAATTGACGGCAAGAAAGACACAGGAGAAAAAAGGAATTTTGGGTACATCCACTCGGGACATCAAGACACAAAGCGTTTTCGGAACACCATGAAATGAAAAATCATAAAAAAAAATTCAATAATATTCAGGGTGACTTTTTATCCACCGGCAAAATTTTTGGAGCAAGTTCAGTCCATGATACTGATTACCGATAAATAGTTTTCGTCCTCCCATACAAAATCCGTTTGGCTGTGCGCTGATTTGTATAGGACGAAATTTTTTTATCGATTTTTAATAACTTTTTTTATAGAAAGTAGTTCAGTATCATGGACTAAACTTGCTTCAAAAGTTTTGCCGGTGGATAAAAAGGCAGCATGTATATACAGGGTCTAACATCATTTACTGAAACTACTTTAAGGGTGAATTCAGTCAATAACTGAACACAAAAAAGATTGAAATAACATTTTTGTCGTCTGTAGGTATGTTCGTTCATCTTCAAAAATACTGGACATATTTTGACGCGGTTTTTCAACAATCGATTAAGCTCAGCTTAGAGCAATGTATATTTCATTAGAATCGGATATCAGGTAAAAAAGTTATCATAACTACTTTTCAAAGGATCGTCATCAAAGCTGAGAGTCTCAGTGGATTTATTTCAGGTGATACTGTGTTCATACTGCAAAATGTAGACACCACACCACTGATTCCCAACAATGTCCCATCCCAGTTCTAGCGCACACGATTTCCCATAGCTGCTTACTTCGCGACAACCGTAAAATGTCTCAGGGGGCAGGGGCCAAGAACAGGGGCTCCTAAAAGCTGGTGGAGTTGATCTTAGTCTAACTACTCTGTAATCTATATAGGTATGACACCAAGCAATAATTTATTTCTAATTTATTCTATTCTATCCAAAAATAAAACTATTAATGTCATTTTAATTTTGTCGTCGTGTATAAAGATTAAACATACGAGTAATCTATGAGCAGAATCGCAATAAAAAATTCGGACTCAATAAATTATGCAAGGCAACAAAATTTTTCAATATGTCAAACAGCGTGCACAATAAAACTGAATTTTACGCGGACGAAGTCGCGGGCACCAGCTAGTTTTTGCTATTGCTTCCCTCCCTGTACCTCACTCTTCATCCTTGAAACCGAAATTCGAATACGAATCGAGTGTAGTGCACACGCGTACGTACAATTTCTACAGCGGCCAATTCGAGTCGGTTTTGATCCGAAAACAAAACGACCCGAAGTGAGAATTCTTGGTTTGAATACAAATCGAAGAGTGCACAAGCGTCCATACAATCACTAGGTAGGCCAATTTGAGTCAGAATTGGATTTGAATCGGAATCGGTGTAGTCGGTGCGTCGTAACTAGGATTCCTGATAGTTGAATAAAAAACAATTGCAAACTGATTTTGATATTTATTTAATTTGTTATAGATGAGCAGCTCAGAGCTGATATGTCTATTTCACACAGTGCTGAGAGTCCATAGTCTTTTCACAGTTCATATATTTATTAACGACACTTTATTTGTCCTTAACCACTTGTCGAGTCTATTTTTAAATGCATTTATGGAAGGCGCAGTGACCACTTCTTCTGGTAGTCTATTCCAATTATTGACCA
This sequence comes from Acrobasis repandana, assembly GCA_963576875.1. Taxonomy (NCBI): domain Eukaryota; kingdom Metazoa; phylum Arthropoda; class Insecta; order Lepidoptera; family Pyralidae; genus Acrobasis; species Acrobasis repandana. Next base: position 229,321 of record OY756226.1, read on the forward strand.
CTCTGTTACTCAGAAAGTGAAAATGTGCAGCTTTGGTTTTAGATATATATGTTCGTCAATATTTTCTTTTCTTTCTATCAAACTATACATTAAATGTCTCAAAAATGAATTCCTCATGCCTGATTTATCAGAAAATTACACCACACTCGGGGTGTTAGGTCAATAGAAGCTGATATGTTTTTTTTTCTGAAGTGCGGCGGCTTGTAACTTTGAATGCCCCCCCTGCCTACCCCCCAGGGCGTGGGGGATGGCTACCGGGCCTAAATAAATTAGCTTAGCTTTACCTATCATACATCTGTGCCAAGTGAATCCATCCGATACCAAAATTTGCACCTCCCATACATTGGGTGACACTACTTCCCGTATTAGTGAGTGAAGCCATGGACAGACAGGGATGGCGAAACGAGGTATTCCACTTAGGGCACCCCTCTGAATAGCACCTGGCCTATTCCATGAAGAGCACCTAATATTGGCATCTTCATCTTGGTGGACTTACATTTATTTTTACATTTTTGTCCACGAAGACCACCTATGGTTTAGCAGCTAGTGCTGGGATTTATATTTTTTACTTTTTATTACGAATAAAATATATCTATAAAAAATCAACTAGAACTCAGATTAGAACAGACATCATAAAAGACAGATTATGATCAGTGGTTAGATAATCGGATGCATATTTACCTAAACTTCCGCAACACAGCCAAACAACCACCAACAATAAAAATAATTGTATTTCACAGATTCACTTTGCGATTTATGGTTTACACATAGTATAATTGCATTGCCACGTATTAGCCTTGCACAGTATTTTAAAGGACGTTATAAGATACCCTCTCTAAAATACTGTGCAATGCTAATACGTATTAGCCTTGCACAGTATTTTAAAGAACATTATAAGTTACCCTCTCTAAAATACTGTGCAATGCTAATACGTGGCTATATATACTACCTATATGTAAACCATAAATCGCAAAGATGAATCTGTGAAATACAATTATTTTTATTAGGTATATGTTAGTGGTTGTATCAACGCTGTGTTAGGTACCAGTGGAAGTTTAGGTAAATATGCATCCGATTATCCGACCACTGATTATGATACATTAAAAATAAGAAAATGTTATTATTGGGCAAGGTTGATTTTGCAATGAATGTGATATGTGGAGACTGGAGACTGATTGTAATATTATATCATAAAAGCTTGTGTTATTATTGGGTAAGATTAATATAATTGTACAATGATTTTGTTATTTTATTTTCTAATGTCACATCGTCTAGCTAGACAGATTTCGTATGTACAAAATACGCAATGTTCTAGGTGATTTTGTATCAACATCTTAAAAAATATAAATCCCAGCACTAGCTGCTAAATCATAGGTGCTCTTCGTGGACAATAATGTAAAAATAAATTTAAGTCCACAAAGAGCACCTGCCAATAATAGGTGCTCTTTGTGGAACAAGCCAAGTGCTATTCGCCCAGGTGCTATTTAGACGGGAGATATTCCACTTAGGGCAAGTGGAATATCTCTGCGAAACTCCATACAAACTTAATCAGCTGATTGAGAAATACCTAATTATTTATGATGATTTTTGCTTCAATTTCATGAATAAATAAAAATCATTTAACACTTTCGTTATATAGCTTCGCCAGAAAAACCATGATTGTTAGTTACAATAATTATTATTGAACTTACCTTTACACTGTAGTTATATCTCAACCCCAAGTAACCAAAGCTGTGCGAACATCGCCTGCAATTAATTAAACTGCGTCTAACAAACTCCATATTACTTATTTGTTTTCAGATTTAATACTTCATTCTGCAAATAATTGAAATATCTAATGAAATTCGCACTACCTAAGTACTTATTTTGTGCACAAGTTAATTAGAATCACAAACTACATAGGGATCAATTCAAATACATGGGATGGGGGTTTGATTACTTTGATTTGATTGAATTTTTATTTAGCCTTTTGGACACTCAATTAAATGACATGTCATTGTGACAACCACAAATTAGATTGGAGTCTGGTACACTCCAGCGAAAAAAATATAAGCTAAAACGTGGAAGCGAAGAAATTTAAGCGAATAAAATTCGTTCGCGAGTAATTTTTCAGCGCGGAAAAAATTCTCGAAAAACTTTTCGGCGAAAATTATGTCAATTCAATTCAAATTCAAAATATATTTATTATCATAGGATATTTATAATATCTCTTAATAATAGTCACTTTGTTTTGTTTTGCACAAATGTTGACGTCAAATCGTTACTTAAAGCTAAGTTTACGCCGCTTCCTAGGCGCAAGTGCAGAAGAAGCGGCAACAAACTGCACTGCACGTTTTCTCCAAAGACGTCAACTAACAAACTAAAAACTTAAAATTAGTTATATAGATGGACAGAGATTACATTGTTTATTATGTCATAATTAAATTAAATTATAATGATTACGAAATTTAAAATAATGTCAATTTGTAAATTTAGTATGTACCAATGTACCTAAATTATCACATGTCTAAGTATACAAACCTTTAAGAGGGACCCGCGCCAAGCTCAAGCCAGACCTTTTTGTCTTTAAGATAGTCATCGGTCCTATAATAAGCCTTCTCACTAAGTACTTTCTTTACATAAGCTTTGAATTTTCTGTCTGGCATATCAAGGACCGATTCTGACAATTTATTATAAAAAAGTATACACTTCCCCATAAAAGACTTACTGACTGTATTCAGCCTGTAATACGGGCTAACTAAGTCATTCTTATTACGTAAATTTCTATCTGTAAAATCACTTACTTTATTGAACATGGAAATATTTTTCCTTACATACATTATATTTGCAAATATGAATTGTGATGCAAAAGTAAGTATACCTATTTCCTTGAATAATTCCATCAGTGAGTCTCTCGAGCCTAAACCGTAAATAGCACGAATTGCTCTTTTTTGTAAAAGAAAAATAGTCTGAATGTCGGCTGCACTCCCCCATAGAAGTATCCCGTAAGACATTAGACTGTGAAAGTAACTAAAGTACACTTGTATAGCAGTTGCTACATCTGTCAATTGTCTTATTCTCCTAACAGCGTAAGCCGTAGAGCTAAGCCTAGTAGAAAGTTTAGTTATATGAGCGCCCCATTGAAGTTTCGAATCAATTGTGATTCCTAAAAATGTAGTACTTTCAACCAGATCGAGTTTCTGACCATTAATTAGTATGTCAACGCAGGCTTGATTCACATTAGGAAGAGAGAATCGAATGCATTGGGTCTTGTTCGCATTTAACATGAGGTTATTGGCCGAAAACCAATCACAAATTAAAGATAAGGTGCTGTTCGCCGCGCTAGCATCACTGTTATGTCGATCTATTTTAAATATTAGCGAGGTGTCATCAGCAAACAGCACCATGTCAGCCTCTTTCTCAACCATGTAAGGCAAGTCATTGACATAAACTAAGAAAAGGAACGGTCCTAGAATTGAACCTTGGGGTACGCCCATTTTCACATTAGACCCGTGTGATTTCACGCCGTTTATATCAACAGTTTGAAGCCTAATTGTTAAGTAAGATTCTATTAATTTAATTGACTTATCATCAAAACCGTATCGACGAAATTTGAGCAAAAGTGTTGGATGATCAACGCAATCAAATGCTTTAGAAAGATCGCAAAATGATCCAATTGCGTCATTTCTGTTTTCCCACGCGTCGTAGATATTAGTAATAAGTGCTACTCCTGCATCGGTGGTCGATTTTCCAGCAGTAAAGCCGTATTGTTGGCTATGGAAAAGATTATTGGTCTTAAAGTGAAGTAGCATTTGATTGAGCATTATCTTTTCGAACACCTTACTCAAAACTGGCAGAATAGAGATAGGTCTGTAGCTGCCAGGGTCTGTTTTTTCTCCTTTTTTGAATAAGGGGATTAGTTTACTACATTTCATTAAGTTAGGGAATATGCCTTCATCAATACATTCGTTAAATACAATATGTATCAAAAACCCTGTTGTTCCTGTTAGGGGCATATAAAGAATCGGTAAACGAAAGTATTCATGCAATTTAAATTATGTAACTCGACTATCAAATTATTAAAAATAAATATTAAATCATTAAAAATTGACGATATAAACTGTTTACTTAGGTACCCCTGAAATCTGTGTACCGAAGCCATAAAGAGATAGCTAGCTACGTCCCAGAGGACAGCCCGCGGCCGCACCGCGGCGGCGTGGCAACGCAGCGCGTGCGGCGCGCGTCTTTCTCCAAAAGGTTATGAACTTTCACGTGTTCTCTTATCACTATTATCACTTTAACACATCAATGAATTTAACAAACGACAGATCTGTTGTTTACCAATTTAATATTCGTCGGTCTGATTATCACTTCACATCATAAAACGCGTGGTTAGGTACCGCACTTAACTACTTAATTCATTATTATGTCCACCTGACGTTGTCGGAGATGGAGATGCTGTTCAAAATGTCCACCTTGTACATCTAAACACTCATTGCAGCTTTTAATAAGATTCTGCCGCACGCGTTGCAAAACAAGGGGATCGGATTTAATTTCTTCAAATGCCGCAATAATACGCAAACGCAATTCTTCCTCTGTATCGCATATTTTCTTAAAAACAATTTGTTTCACAGTGCCCCAGAGATAAAAATCCAGGGGCGTGAGATCAGGTGATCGGGCGGGCCAATTGACGGGCCCTCCGCGCCCGATCCATCTTTCTCCATACTCATCGTCTAAAAATGTTCTTACAGCCCGAGAAAAGTGCGGTGGCGCGCCGTCATGCTGAAACCACATCCGACGTATGGTATCAAGGCTTAATTCATCAAGCTCGTCACTCAGTTCTGCTTGTAGAAACTGGAGATAGTTAGCCCCGTTCATTGTTTCATTTAAGAAACACGGTCCGATAATTTTATCACCAATAATACCAGCCCAGACATTTATCCGCCACCGATGCTGGAAGTGGCTTGGTTTAATAGCATAAGGATTCTCAACAGACCATACATGCTCATTATGACAGTTGAAAACACCAGTCCTGACGAATGAGCACTCGTCGGTAAAAAGTACCAGTTTTAAAAACGCATTGTCTTGTTCGACCTTGTGGAGAATCCACCTACAATACTCCATTCTTGGTTCGTAGTCCGCAGGAAGAAGAGACTGGACACGGCGATAATGGAATGGATGTTGGACGTTATCTTTGAGTATCTTCCAAATGCGCATATGGTTCACGCCGATTTCACGTCCCACCGAGCGCGTGCTTTTTGTAGGATCTTCCTGGAAAATGGATAGGACTTGCTCTTCAATATTATCCCGAGTTCTCGGCCTTCCAGCGTTAGCACGATGTGCGTCTCCTCCGTGGACCGTGCCGGTATTGTACATGCGGATGTGTAGACGTTGAAATGCCATTACCGATGGCAACGGTAGGTTCCTCCTAGTTGCAAACCGTTCATCATAAAGTCTGCGAGCTTCTACATAATTGCAGTCGCACTTTCCGAGACACATCAACATATTAAAATATTCTTCGTTAGAATAAGACATACTGTCCAGTCACCCACGACGACAAAAATATCCGAATATTGAAACACAATTACACGTACGTGCGTGCGATAGTAATCGGCGCGGAAGACTGAAAATAAGGAAGTAATTTCCGGATTTTTCGTGCGGCGGCGGCATGTCAAAGGGTAAGCGCGGGCGCCGACAAAGGTAGCATCGCTTTTGGCGACAGCGCCGGTGCCCGGTGTGGCAACCTGTCCGTTTTTCTAATCAGATGTTATAAACAATTGGGCAAAAATCGATTTTAATTATTTTGTTTAAAAACTACTTTATTATTATTATTTTTTAATTATTATTTTCATAAATGTAAAGCATAAAGGCTTATATATACGTACCTAAGAGGAAAAACAGGGTTTTTGATACATACTGTATAAAAGCTAAATCGGCAGCAATTATGTGTATAATATGACTTACTACGGCTACTGACATGCCCCAGTGATCTTCTAATTTTTTTCAATTTAACTGTTTAAAAGCATCTATTATATCGCTAGGGCTAACATGCTTAAAATAAAATTTAGAATCACAAGGGCTAACATTACTCTTAAGCAAAGCCTCAGCACGCTGGGCGCTAGAACGCACATTAGAAGTGAGTTCCAAAGGAATGTTAGTAAAATAATCATCAAATATATTTACTATTTCTTCAGTTTTTGAAGTATTTTTAGCACTACATTTGATTCGGCAAATATTTTCTTTGGTTTTATTTTTACCTGTTTCCTTATTTATGACACTCCATGTTTCTTTAATTTTATTAGGAGCATTATTTATTTTTTTGCTAATACTATTCGACTTGGCTCGTCTACAAACTTTTTTAAATATTTTAGAATAATTTCTAACATATTCTATAAAAGAAGGATTAAAGTTATATTGTTTTTGGGCATATAGATCATATAACCTGTTTCTACTTATGTAGATGCCGGTAGTAGCCCATTCACTAAACTGTGATTTACTATGAACTACTACTCTTTTTTGTTTCAATGTTTTAGAATACTCAGAGGAAACAATACTAAATAGTTTATTATAATGGTCGTCAGGATTATTTCCTGTATATACCACTGATAATAATTTGTTATCTAAATTATTTTTAAGTTTTTTTATGTTTTTAGAAGTAATCGGTCTACACAAGATCTTATCTTTTCTCAAATTACTGGTGGACTCTTTGACAAAAGCTACATATACACCAGAATGATCTGAAGGCAATTTATTAATAACAGATTTATCACAATATTGAATATTACTAAAAAAATTATCAAGACATGTGCCAGATGTAGCTGTAATTCTGGTTGGCTCAAAAAATAAGTTTTCTAATCCATAACACTTAAAAAGATTTAGGAATTGTGTGCTCTTTGGATTATGTACTAAAATATCAACATTAAAATCACCGCAAATAATTAAATTCTTTTTACTAGTTGAACAGGACTTAAGAACCTGGTCCATTGCTTTTAAAAAACTTTTGAAATTACTATCTGGTGGACTGTATACACAAACAATTATATGATGATCAAGCTCGGCACAGGCCACCTCACAACAGCGCTCAACAAATTGTCTGACAATATCCTTCCGCTCTTTGCTACGGAAAGAATCTTTTATAAAAATTATAGAACCCCCTCGTTGAGCAGACTTTCTGTTAAAGCAGCTAACAATATTATAGTTGTTAAGGCTGAACATCATCTGACTCTCATGCAGCCAATGTTCAGTCAAACATAAAATGTCCACATCCATTTCTTTTAAAACTAATTCTACTAATAATTCTTTGCCGGAAAGACCTTCTAAATTTTGATGAAGTATTCTTAATTCATGAGGCCTTCCCGTTGTCTGAATGGTCAGTTTAAATCTGTCGTCAAGTCTACAGAATTACCGTTACATAAACTTGGTAAGTCTGTAGGTGTCTTAAAACTAGAATCTTGTTTACAATGTAAACTCGTCCAAAAATTAATATTATTTGCTATCAATGTAGCAATTTTATGTCTAAAATATTTTGAAAGATAAATATTATCTTTTGTCACATGACATTCACTTATAAAATTGTTAGTGTCAAAAAACACTAATTTATCACTATAACGACATGTCATATTATGTATCAAAGTATTGAGATAGTGAATGATTTTGTTAGTTTTTGGAGACTGGCAATGTAGATATGGGAACGCACATAATATTATTTTGCTTACTTCTAGTTCAGATAAATAATCCATACAGCTGATTATTTCTTTCTTTCCTACTTTGTTACTATTGCCTATTAATAATACAACAGTAGATTTACAATTCAGTTTGGTTGATTTAATTTTATCTAAAATTTGAGTATAGGTTGCATCCGGGAAGCAGTAATTTATACAAGTTTTATCTAGAATTTTGTTTAACATGCAACCCATATTGCAACCTATACTGTCAGAAAATACTATTGTATTACATGGAGGGTCAATAAAGTCAACACAATCAGACACATTACTACACAAACTACCGTCACAAGGAGAGAGCTCTGGTGTGGAGACACTGATGGTGGGCTGGGTGAATTGCCCGCAGGTACATTGCTTAGTTAATAAATCAAGAGTTTCTTGATTGTACCTGCTGTCGTTAATCAATTTCTCCACAGTCAGCATGTGTTCGGTATTTTGTTTTTGTTGGAGGTCATACTTAGAGAATAATTTGGAATAGTCCTCCTGCAACTTAATAATATGAGATTCAAGTCTAATCCTGTTGTCCTCATATGACTGACTATCCTGACTTTCCGCCAATTGTTTATTACATAACTCTAACTCTGACTGCAATTTACAATTTAATGAACTGGATTTTAATAAACATGATTTCCTGAGATTAATTTTTAATTTATTATTAGATTTCTTAATTTTTTTGGATAGTTTTACATATTTTTTAACTTGGTTATGACTAATCATTGATTTTGAGATATCTAAATCAATACTACTCGATGATGTCTCACTAGTGAGATCAATAACTGGAGAATTAGTTGAGGGAGACATAGCGACACTATCAATCCTCTGCTGACTGACGCATCTGGGCATCTTGCTCATAGCTATTAATTTGTCTGTATGCCTCACCCAACTCCTTTTCTAATTCAGTGGTACGTCTGAGGGTCTGCTCATACGTATCACCACATTGGTGGAAAGAATCTATTTCTAACTTTGATCGGTTCAGCTGCTCACTCAAATCATCACATAACTGAAGACTCTCAGAGAGTTTTTGTTCAAGTCTAATGTTGTTATTTCGCATCAATACATATTCGCGTTCATTATCTTCCCTTTCCAGTAATAATTTCTCGTTGTCTTCTTTTTCTGCCTTGAGCTCGAGTAAGACTTGCTTCAGCTGGATTTCCAGTTGTCGGGCAGTCTCAGCATGGGTTGAGGAGGACATATTTTACAAAAAGGGACAGATGTAATGTCTAGGGAAGATAATAAAGGCTAGAATTGCACGATAAAGCTAGCAAAACCGATCACCTAACTAAAAAATAACGATAACATAACCTAATCTACTTTGTCAATTTACATCAAAATTAGATGTGTTTATGTACGATAATTTTCGCAAATATGAAAAATTGTGCACCAAGGACGCTGTGTTTTAGTGAAATATATAAACGGGATTAAATATTGTACCGTTCTTACCTTGTAAAAGTTGTAAAAAGCCGGTAACAATTTATACCCACTGAACGTCAACTTGGAACACCATTATTTCACAAAATACACTAAATTTACACAAACAAATTATGAATAATGTATGTAGTGAATTAAGCACCTATCTCATTTTACGATTAAATAATATTATTTAATGAATTAAACTATAAAAATATTTAAATTTACAATATTAAATACGGAGCAATAAAATTGACATATAAGCTCCTGGGTTACCAGCCGCCAAAAAAAAATGTCAGCGACTTCTGTCAACGCGACAGACATTTGAGCACAAACCTACTACTGCTAGACTTGCAACGATCTTGCTAGAAAGAGACAGTCAAATACAGTACAACGTGAGTGTGAAAGGAACGCTGATATAATTTTTGTCTCTATCAGCGTGGCTGCTATAAGCTGGCCTACTGTCAAAATCTGGGCCAAACAAACCACAAAACGATCGAAGAAAGTTATTAGTTTTAGGGATTTTATCATTTAAAAGGTGATTTACGGTTTTATTTGAGCTTATTATAAGTTAGTAACCATAGTGTGTTCTGGGATGTGTGCAAAGTATGGGTGGACGCAGGGTGCCCCTTGTTTCACAGACTGAAATTTCAAAGAATTTCGATTCACAGAAAATTTTTCATAGAATATTTAATTCTTATATTTTTATTTCAAATATTATTGTTTCAAAGACTATTAACTTGAATGAAACACAATTTATAGAAACACAGTTCAATGAATTTTAGAATCTCATATTTTCATTTAACAAACTAATCAAACAGTAGAATATTAGCCCTTATATTTTATTATTATATTATATTTATATTATTAGCTTTTATATTTAACGAATGTATTGATGAAGGCATATTCCCTAACTTAATGAAATGTAGTAAACTAATCCCCTTATTCAAAAAAGAAGAAAAAACAGACCCTGGCAACTACAGACCTATCTCTATTCTGCCAGTTTTGAGTAAGGTGTTCGAAAAGATAATGCTCAATCAAATGCTACTTCACTTTACGACCAATAATCTTTTCCATAGCCAACAATACGGCTTTACTGCTGGAAAATCGACCACCGATGCAGGAGTAGCACTTATTACTAATATCTACGACGCGTGGGAAAACAGAAATGATGCAATTGGATCATTTTGCGATCTTTCTAAAGCATTTGATTGCGTTGATCATCCAACACTTTTGCTCAAATTTCGTCAATACGGTTTTGATGATAAGTCAATTAAATTAATATAATCTTACTTAACAATTAGGCTTCAAACTGTTGATATAAACGGCGTAAAATCACACGGGTCTAATGTGAAAATGGGCGTACCCCAAGGTTCAATTCTATGACCGTTCCTTTTCTTAGTTTATGTCAATGACTTGCCTTACATGGTTGAGAAAGAGGCTGACATGGTGCTGTTTGCTGATGACACCTCGCTAATATTTAAAATAGATCGACATAACAGTGATGCTAGCGCGGCGAACAGCACCTTATCTTTAATTTGTGATTGGTTTTCGGCCAATAACCTCATGTTAAATGCGAACAAGACCCAATGCATTCGATTCTCTCTTCCTAATGTGAATCAAGCCTGCGTTGACATACTAATTAATGGTCAGAAACTCGATCTGGTTGAAAGTACTACATTTTTAGGAATCACAATTGATTCGAAACTTCAATGGGGCGCTCATATAACTAAACTTTCTACTAGGCTTAGCTCTACGGCTTACGCTGTTAGGAGAATAAGACAATTGACAGATGTAGCAACTGCTATACAAGTGTACTTTAGTTACTTTCACAGTCTAATGTCTTACGGGATACTTCTATGGGGGAGTGCAGCCGACATTCAGACTATTTTTCTTTTACAAAAAAGAGCAATTCGTGCTATTTACGGTTTAGGATCGAGAGACTCACTGATGGAATTATTCAAGGAAATAGGTATACTTACTTTTGCATCACAATTCATATTTGAAAATATAATGTATGTAAGGAAAAATATTTCCATGTTCAATAAAGTAAGTGATTTTACAGATAGAAATTTACGTAATAAGAATGACTTAGTTAGCCCGTATTACAGGCTGAATACAGTCAGTAAGTCTTTTATGGGGAAGTGTATACTTTTTTATAATAAATTGTCAGAATCGGTCCTTGATATGCCAGACAGAAAATTCAAAGCTTATGTAAAGAAAGTACTTTGTTGGAAGGCTTATTATAGGACCGATGACTATCTTAAAGACAAAAAGGTCTGGCTTGAGCTTGGCGCGGGTCCCTCTTAAAGGTTTGTATACTTAGACATGTGATAATTTAGGTACATTGGTACATACTAAATTTACAAATTGACATTATTTTAAATTTCGTAATTCTTATAATTCAATTTAATTATGACAATAAACAATGTAATCTCTGTCCATCTATATAACTAATTTTAAGTTTTTAGTTTGTTAGTTGACGTCTTTGGAGCAAACGTGCAGTGCAGTTTGTTGCCGCTTCTTCTGCACTTGCGCCTAGGAAGCGGCGTAAACTTAGCTTTAAGTAACGATTTGACGTCAACATTTGTGCAAAATAAAACAAAGTGACTATTATTAAGAGATATTATAAATATCCTATGCTAATAAACATATTTTAAATTTTGAATTGAATTTCTTTAAAGAATATTGTTTGCTCGGTATAATCTTTAATGGAATTTTATTTTACAGAAAATTATTATTTAACGAAGTATTAAGTGAAAACATTGTTTAATCAAATTAAATACCATATAATAAGTTAGAATACATTATAAATGGCTACCACAATATAGGTTAGGGCAAACTTATAGGTTAGGTTAGGTTAGAACTGTGACCAACACACGCACGAGCCGAGCGAACGAAGCGAGCGTGCCGCGGCAGCGGCCGGCGAGTGCTGGGCAAGTTTTATCCATTTTACTAAAATAGGGCAAACTTATAGGTTAAGTTAGAACTGCGACCAACATGAGCCGAATGAGCAAAGCGAGCGTGCCGCGGCAGCGGCCGGTGAGTGCTGGGCAAGTTTTATCCATTTTACTAGAATAGGGCAAACTTATAGGTTATAAATATTATATTAACTAAACTTATTAAAAATAATAATATTTAATTTGATATTCTGATATTAGAAACATCGCAAAAGTAAATTTTTTTTGTAATAAAATTCTATGATTTCAAATTATTCATAACAAACATTCTAATTTTTGATTTGACACGAAAATCTGTTAAACTTTTGTCTGTATAAGAAAGTACACCCGTGGACGCAACAATCGAAACATAGAAAGAGATGCACTAAAGTGGCCACGCACTATGCATGTCTAGTAGTGGTAGGTCTTTGCATTTGGGCGAAAAATGGCGGATTTTTGTTTTTTAATTTTTTTGACTTACGCTTTTGGCCAGCCACAGACATTCGGAAATGGTTTATTTAGGCTGGGAATCCATTTGCTGAAATTCAGATTTATGCTTTATTATGATGGTATGGTTGGTACCTACTCCCTCTTCCCATGACAGCCGGTCACGTGATTAGAGAACAAGAATTAAATACGTCTTATCTTGGACACTACACTCCTATTCACAGTCCAACGGGTCCTACTACCTAACCTTGAATGTACAAAAATGGTACCTATGTAATTATTTTCTCTTCATATTATGTTTCTTTATTCTTTCTTCTTTATCAGCCAGTAACAGTCCACTGCTGAACTAAAGGCCTCTCCCATTAAAGGAAATATTTTCCCATAATCACCACGCTGGGCAGACAGGTTGGTGATCGCAGCTCGCAGCAGATGGTATGAGTTTTTAGTCATTGCACAAAGTACGCTGCTGCCCGTACCTATGACTCCCTTAGTCGCCTCGCCTCTTAGGCTTAAGGTGGTACTGGAGGCGCGGGCGAACTCCACAGCGAGTTGCCTACCGACGCGCTTCGTCGTGTTGCTATTTCGTCGAGAAAGAGAAAGGGCGCTAAAAAATGTAGCTCCGTCCCGACCCCCGCATACACCCCCGCGTACGACAAAGAGAGTGCACTGAACGCCAGTGAAACGGGCCGTTATAGGCCATGAATCGTAGTTTTCGTAGTTTTCGTTTATTTCGATAAATACGATACATACCCAAATAAAACTAAATTATTTGGAATTTGGAGTCTTCACTCTAGTCGTATAATTAGTTTCCATAAGGATCGAAAATATAATTATAAGTGTAATAGGCGTCTAAATATTACTCGATTTCGTCGATAAAAAAGGCAAATTTTAAGTTGCTATAACTTTTTTTTTGTTTATTATTTTCGAACCAAAACTAATTACAGATCTAGATATTTATCATCTTAATGCTTGTAAAAAATTTGAATACGATGAGTTTTATGGTTTCGAAATTAAAACGAAAGTACGTTTGTATGGGATTTTGTCCCTCCAGTTAACCCTTAAGACACCCATGGAAAAGGAAAAAAGTGGTAAGACAAATTGTATTTGCTGATTGTAGGGGAAGATGGAAAATTGTACACACACGGTTAGACAATGATTAAGAATACTTTAAATCTCCTTTCCACGTCCACCCAGGCATTAAAAGTAGCCTTGGGCATTTATGACCCTAGGCTCTGTCGACCCCATTATTTTATTTAATATTTATTGCACAATAATCTAACGATTATAATACAAAAGGTAAAACTTAATGCTAAGCATTGTCTACCAGTTCACCTTAGGGACGTAGCAGATTAAGGATAGGTAAATATGTCATACTGTCTGTGAACAGTGCGGGAGGCCTACCATAACTTTTTGACCGTGACTTCCAAACTACTTCGAAGGACACAACTACATACAAATATACCATAAATAATATAGATTTTTACATCCGTGCCGTATCAAGGGATTGACACGCGATTAAAAGTAATTTGAAGCGCATTTTCTCAGATAATAAATTGTACCCGACTGCACCAGAAAGAGCGTTATTCATAGTATATTGTATTATTCGTCTTTTTTATGAAAAAATAAATAAAGACAGTGCACATGTGAATTATCAATATACTAAATAAAAAACCAGTCAAGTGCGAGTTGGACTTGTACATGAAGGGTTCCGTACTTCCGTACAATTGGCTATAGCAATATATAATCTGTGAAAATTTAAAGTATTTAATGCCATAATAAAGATTTAGTTAAAAACGCTAAAAAAACACGTTTTTTGTATGACGACCCCCTTTGATTTTTACATTTCTTATTTTTAGTATTTGTTGTTATAGCGGTCACAGTAGTACATAATCGGTGAAAATTTCAAGTGGACGGACAATCGGACAGACGGACAGACGGATAGACTACAAGCACGACCTTCTCTATACACCAAGCCATACCTAGCCAGAGAATTTAGCTTCACTCTCCATGCTGACCAGACAGGTTAGACGGGAAAAAACGTATAGGTAATTTATGTTATTTTAAATAAAAGAATAAATAAAATTAATGCATTCTTGTATATGTATCAATTTTATTTATTTTAAATAAAATATAAAATAAATAAAATTGATACAATAAAGTGAGGAGGCCTTATGACAACGAAAGCATTAAAAACTTTTCGTTTTACATTCGATTGCCATAGATTCACAATACTTACGGACAACACTACGGACAAACAAGAACAGAGATATGGGATTGTACTGAGAACAAGAATACGATTATCATGTCATAGAATAATCAATATGTAGGTTACTCAGTATAAATAATTTTTAATAATAGATTTTCGTTGCACAGAAAATCAATCAATTGCAAAGAGAATTTAATTACAAATAACATTTACTTTTGCGATGTTTCTAACATCGGAATATCAAATTAAATATTATTATTTTTAATAAGTTTAGTTAATATAATATTTATAACCTATAAGTTTGCCCTATTCTATTAAAATTGATAAAACTTTCCCAGCGTGTGTTGGTCACAGTTCTAACCTAACCTATAAATTTGCCCTAACCTATATTTTGGTAGCGATTTATAATGTATTCTAACTTATTATATGGTCTTTAATTTGATTATAAATAATAATTTTCAGTAAAATAAAATTCCATGAATATCTCTAAATCTCTAAATATTCTACTGTTTGATTAGTTTGTTAAATGAAAATATGAGATTCTAAAATTCATTGAACTGTGTTTCTATAAATTGTGTTTAATTATTGTATATATAATTTGTGTTTAATTCAAGTAAATTGTCTTTGAAACAATAATATTTGAAATAAAAATATAAGAATTAAATATTCTATGAAAAATTTTCTGTGAATCGAAATTCTATGAAATTTCAGTCTGTGAAACAACGGGCACCCGAATATTTATTTAAATCGACCTACATAATTTGAAGATAAGCTTAAATAATTGTGTTTTGAAAAGGCTTTGCTTGTATCAGCTCCTAAAAGTAAAATTTAAGTGAAACATTGTATTATTATGGTATACCTATAAGCCAATGATACAAGCTTCTTTAACAAGAAGTACCTACTTAATTTCTGAAATCCCCTTTACTAAATTTGCTACAGTAAGATCAAAATCAAATTTTCTAACTGTAATTTGAAATTGCAAGAAATAATGAATATACAAGAGGAATAAAGAACCCACAAATCTATCACAGCTGATCTGGAAGATAACAAGAGTACAAAGTGTTATTATGCATCAAAATGATATATTTATTCAATTACCTATTTATAAGTTGTACTTGAACCTATGGCGGCAACGGTAGCCCTGAAGTATGGGAGCTCCTGGGCAGAGCGTCCCAGATAGGAAATGTGTGTAAGGAAGTAGGAGAAACAAACAAATGGAAGATGTAAATAGTTTTTTACGTACACACAAGAATAAAGAGGAACAAGAAAAACAGAAGGTGCACGAGCAAAACAATCAATGGAAATAATAAGTATATAGGAGGTCAGTGGTTTTCGCCGAATTTCGCCCCTCCTCCATCTTGTTTGTTTATTCTGTTTTTAAATTAATCGCTCAGCTCTCATCTCAAGTTCGTGTGTGCTCTGGTGCCTCTGGTGGTATATCTTGGTGCCATGTGATCCTTTGTGGGAGTAAAAGGAAACACTATCTTCATTGATTTCCATTCAATACAGAACTGCGCTGCGAAATAAGTGGATAGATGCAATTAATTGGTTTTAGTAGCGCAAGTTGAGTTGCTAGTCTCGTCAGACATAAAAGACACTCTTTTTACTTCGAAAAAGATTCAGTACAGCACTTTACAGAACTCATATGAGGAAGGAAGGTATGTACAATAATATTACTATCTCATCTCAGCGTATTCCCAGTTGCATCCTCAGCTGTAATGCTGTGAAGCCCGGGGTCCGCTTTCCGCCTTTCCTTCTCTATTTCGCACGGTCTTGAGCATCCATCCATCCATCCATTCAGTAAAATAATATTACTCTGTTCATAAAATGATAACGCAAATAATAATAAGACCAATGATCCATACAATTTTTATAACATAATTACAAAGAAATTTGATAAATACAATTTAATAACATATACAATAACAAATTGGATAAAAATAAATTGAATAAAAATAAAAATAATTAATAACGTATATAATAATAATAAATAGAAATACATAATAAAATTTAAAATCATAAAAAATAAACTAAACGAACTAACCTAAAATTGCCGAACTCGTTCTCGAGGCACTGGAGTATGTACTTGCATCCAATGTCTCAAGAACGGGCCGTCCGTCCGTTCCGCGATGACTGACAGGAGACTATTGCGACTGTCCTTCACTCTGCGCGCCGTGGATGCCACTCTCTTGCGCATTGTCGCATAGAAACAGTCGACTCTTGCTTTAGCGAACATTCCAGACGCGCTGCAGTAACGGGGCAGTCGCAACAGCGTCCTGAATGCATTGTTATATTGAACCCGGAGAGCACTGTATGTCTTCTGCTTGTAGTGAACCCACAGGCTGCTGGTATAAAATGAGGTGCAGTAGGCACGGAACAACGTTATTTTAACCTCTGTTGAGCTCTTAGCAAACCTGCGGGCGATCATATTCGCTCTGACTGACAATGCCCTCCGTTCACGCTCAATATCATTGTCATCTCTAAGGTCGTCAGTCACAATATGACCTAAGTATTTAAATTGCTGCACCCGCTTTAAGGGCAACCCTTTCAACCGAACGGGAGGCACGTTTACCGGACATTTGGTCCCAGCCTTAAAAACCATTAGCTCGCTTTTCTTCGCGTTGTATTTTAACCCATGGCTACTTACATACTGCTCACATATGGTCATAAGTTCTCTGAGACCACCTACTGAAGCGCTCAGCAATACCTGGTCGTCTGCGAAAGTAAGATTATTGAAACTATTCATTTGTCAATTTAGTGCGATAAATAAGTTTGCATGTTCAAATGACAAGTAATACCAACTTATATTTTTATATCCTTTGGATTCACGCTTACGGGTGTTTTAACCCTGGACCTTTTGAAGTCTCCCTTTGGAGAAGTTGATGTTTATTATTATTCTTTTTCAGAAAAAAAAAACACCTTTGATCATACTTCACGTAAAAGGCACTGGGATCACAAATCATTAACCCCCAAAATTGCTAAAGTTAAATTGTTTCACCGGAGCTCTAAGTGTTATTAGGTAATCATTTTTATTTCTGTTGTATTTATTCATGTCTCGAATTGAGGCGCTTGCTCGCTTAGAAGAGGGTTTTGTGTCACAGAAAGACATGCTGACAATCAACAACTAAACTTATGTAGTCCTGTATAAATGTCAATGAAACTCAAATGTTGATATTGATGTCATATTAAAATTAAATAAATTAACTTGAAGGCATCCCTTGGAAGTAAGCAATGATTTTGGAAATAAAGTCTATGTGTATTATGTATATTTCAGGAATATGTATTTATTGCACGCCTCATAAGCAAAGCGCATGAGGTAGTGCTCTACTCTCGCCTTACAAAAATCAAGTGATTTTTTTAACTAAATGTGTCTCTATTTATTTTCTATCGCACTTGTACAATAATATTTACACATAAATGTCAAGGAAAAACACTAGTTTCAACACTTATGACATTTTTAAAAGACATTTTGCCGTTTAAATAAATAAAAACAATGTTTAATAAAATCATTTTGTGGACGTCCGTGTGTCTGTATGTATGGAAACTGGCGTGGTCACGATAACTCCCGAAAAACTTATCTGATCAAATCCATTTTTTTATACGCTTCAGTATTATTCAAAACTAAGTCCTTTTGAAGATCACAGTCTAATTCAATGTAGTTTAATAGTAATTTCAATTTAATTGTGAAAAATGTGATTATGTGGCGTGCACTTTTGGATTTTCCAAACTTTTTAATTTATTGTACTTAATCTACAAGATTTATGCATAATAGGTATAATCTTAGCGCTAAGTGCTGTCTATTGTTGTACTGTATTTTTTGGCATTTGTTTAATAAGTACTCTGTTAAATTGTACAAAAAATGTTAGTACAATGGTGATAAAGAGTTACCACGGATGACTGATAACGGAAATCTGAACGAAAACCGTCAAGTCGTCAAATGGTGATAACTTAGCTTTGTTGACAAATATTGTTTTTGGACTTCTTACGACTTAATGATGGACTTTTCTTATGCCTGATATGATGATGATTCATAAATATGGTAGATCAATAATATGGCACGAAATTAAAATAAGTATCAAAATTTAAATAGGTATAAATTGTGGTGACAGTTTAAAACAATTTCAGTTGTAAAGCAAAGTTATTGGTACTAAAAAAAAGCTAAAATGCTTAATTTATTGACATAAACATCAAAATGCATGTGCATAGAATATTGAGAAGTCCCTTTGATTTCTCGAGGACCCCATCATCAGAGCTTCACCTCGTAACAAAGGGACTAACTTGCATGTACCCTTTAAAAAAAAATGAATTGTCTTAATCAGTTAGAAAACGGAGGAGTTATTGAGGAACTTACATAACAATATATACATACATCCGAATTGAAAAGCTCTTTCCTAATGAACTCGCTTAATGGAGATGCAAATTAAAAATATAATTCCTGTTTAAAAGGTAAAAAAAGTCCGTGAATGCCTAATGTCTAGTTGTGAATCATGTCTAGTTTATCATGTTATGAAATCGATGAGAAAACATAATGCAATTATTATTAAACAGTAACAAATAGCGAAAGTTAAACATTGACTTTGATTTTATAGAAAAGGAAGAATTTTGAAAACAGAATTCAATGTCATTTAAATTTTGTCGTATAAAGCAGAAAAACGGCTAAATTCTTACATTTGACTTTTGGCGAGGCCTCAGTCTAGCAACAGTAAATTACCTATAGAGAAAAAATTCGAAAAATACTAATATTTATCTAAATAATATATAGTAGAGCAAGTAGATAAATTTCAATACAATTCATGAAAAAGCTAAATGTTCACAAAATATAAAACAAAGAATCAGTATAGCTTAGAATACTTACAAACTAAAAAAAAAAAATATTTTGCTCCAATATTAGTAAAAATATAAAAATAAAATAAAACAATATATATACTAAAAAAACTAGTGCTGTACATAAACTAGTCAATATACGCTATTACAACTGGTCAAACAGTATAAACGACTAGTGTTGTCAAACACCTGGTGTTGCGGAGCGGGCCCGTAAACTGGAGCTACAAAGGATCCCTACTGCCGCTAATGATTGAAACTATTGTTTAACTGTAATGGACTGTATTTAAATAGGTTTACAAATATAAATTCCCGACAGCAAACGTATTACGTATCGCGCGCACAGCTGATCTCACGGAGCGCAGAAATCGAAGTCTGTATGACGAGTGATGTGACAGTGACAGTGCAATCTGTCACACTAATCGTTGTGAAGTGCGTCGCCTGCGCCGCCTATCCGCTCTGAGGTTTGTACGGGCGGCGCCGTCTAGTTGTTGATGGTATATGCTGTGTTGCCAGCAACACCTGGTTATAAACGCTGTAATCGATAAAACAGTATAAACGACTGGTCTGGTGTTAGATACAGGACAGTATAATCGACTGGCGTGTTTCTGAATGGAATTTGGACAACACAGCTGGTTATATACGCTGTGTTAGGCAGTACAGTATAAACGACTAGTGTTGTCAAACACCTGGTTATAAAAGCTGCAATCGGTAAAACAGTATAAACGACTGGTACTGTATAACACCTGGTTATAAACGCTGTAATCGGTAAAACAGTATAAACGACTAGTGTTGTACAATGCCTGGTTATAAATCGGTAAAACAGTATAAAAGACCGGTCGGACAACCTGGTTATATAAGCTGTGTTAGATACAAGACAGTATAAACGACTAGCGTGTTTCTGAATGGAATTTGGACAACACTTGCTCGGGCAAACGCTGGTTATATAAACTATTCTGGGTACAGGACAGTATAAATGACTATCGTGTTTCTGAATGGAATTTGGACAACACAGGCTCGGGCAAACGCTGGTTATATAAGCTGTGTTAGATACAGGACAGTGTAAATGACTAGCGTGTTTCTGAATGGAATTTGGATAACACTGGCCCTGGCAAACGCTGGTTATAAACGCTGTGTTCGGGAAAACAGTATAAACAACTAAAGATAAAAAGATAAAAATATATTTATTTTCTCCAAAAATCTAAATTACAAGGTAGGTTACAATCCAGGCTATGGTGTTATCACCGATTGGTGGAGACTGGAGTCTGCAAGAGGCAGGGCCTGTGATACAGATCTCCAGGGCTCTCACTACTGGATACAAGTGAGATTACAAAAAATGTACATAAAGAAGCTTACTAATGTATTTAATTATATAAATTTAAAGGGGGGAAAAGTAGACACATATATACATATATATAATACATATATTTCTAAGTAATTATTTTATCTGTATCTATTATATAAAAATAATACCTAAGTTATACTTATTTATATCTAAAGTATGGATGTGTGAGTGTGTGAATGGATAAATGAATGGAAGTAAGAAGTTAGGTCACTGCAGAGCAAAAGTAAATACATATACACTACACTATTTAAGTGGAAGGATTAGTCGTTCCGTATCATCGTAGTTTAGGGTTTGCAGGTATTTTAAGACAGTTAATTTGCAGGAATATTTCGGAAGAGAAAAGATGTTAAGTTTTCCGTGTAGTTTATTGTAAAGGAAGGGACCGGCAAAACAGAAGAAACGGTTGGAGAATTCAGTAGTTAGAGGAGAAATTTTAACGACAAGACAGTTCCTTCGCGACAAATTTGGACTGAAGGTGGTAGAGCTGTGTTGCTGTAGAATGGTGTTTAAGATAAACAGCTGACGAACCGTAAGAACTTCACAAAACTGGTAAAGATCATAAGTTGGAAACAAAAAAGGTTTGAACGTGCACACTTTGAGCAGTGCTCTCTGTGCCCTTTCGAGCTTTAGTAATGTGGTCTTACAAGTACCACCCCATGAAGTTATACAGTACGTCAGCAGAGATTGGCCGAGAGCGAGATATACCATTTTAACTATCTTGGAATCAGCCACGTGTCTTAGACGTTTAAAAATATAAATTAACTTACGCATTCTACCGGCACTAAAGTGTTTCTAAATGGACAGACAACACCTAAGCTAGTTTTAAACACTAATTATCTCTCCTGGTACGGTGCATACGTGCTAAGTGTAATGTCTATCATTATTAGCTACAATATGAATAAAATAATTAGCTAATTTCTTGTGAGTACCTACTGAAAGTATTTAGTTAAAATAAGCCAATAAGAATACTGGCTGCCAACAAGTCAAAACAGATTTTTTCTTTTTCTGGACATCGAAACAGATATTATCTATTGGATTTCTATAAAAAAACGCACGGCGTGACGTCATGACGTCACTGAAAGTCGTGACGTCGTGAAGGCGTGACGTCAAAGAAATCATGATTTCTTATAGTCAAATAGCGCTCTTAGTAAAACATATCTGTTTTTCTGCATTGGTAAGTCTGGGATCGCGTTCAGAATAGACGATGAATAATAAATAAATATGACGTGTTATTCTCTTATCATTACAAAATATTTTTTTTTGACCCTGGATATTACCCTATTAGTGGTTGGAGGCTATTACGAATTGAATGGTGAGACTACTTTATGAGTAAAATCCAAATAAATGATCAAATCTGCAAAATAGATCTTGTGGGTACCCGGATTCGCAAATAAGCAACAGTCCAACAGAGACAGTACATAGTTTCCAATTACCTACCTATCTTCAAAAATGTTAGGTGAGACTGATACCAATTCTCGTTTTATCGTATATAATACGATTAGTAAATGAAAAGCGATTTATCGAAATCACTAACTTTAGACATATCCGGTAACTTTATACAAACGAAGTTAAATGTTATAAATATTAAATTTCAGAGATATAATACCGAAGGAAGCTTGTATTGAAAATTATTGTCATGATATAACAAAGCCAATCATGTAGTTACTCAAAGTAAAAAAAAAACTATTTTGTTTGCATGGTATCCACATGATCATATACAGGCGATATCTGCAGTTGGTAAGCCCAACTCAAAGAACTCAATTGCAAATCCGGATAGCGGTCATAAATCCCAAAGAACCGAGTGTTAGCGGCTTATTATACCATTCCTAATGTATTTTATATAGTAGTATAAAAAAAATACTATCACTATTTCCCCTCTTGTCTAATACATTCACATCAAACATTCTGGGAGATAAATTGTAGCAGATACTGATGAACACTGTTGCAATTTTTAATATACGGCTGGTGCAAAACAGACTTCACACAGTTCACGCCAAAGTCATAGTATACATGGGTCTAAGGAAACAGGCCTTATGACGAAACACAATAATACACATACGGAGTGGAGCTGATTTCGCACAGTTTAAACTATAATACAGTTCTTCAAAATATTGAAATCTCTGCAATAAGCCATTGAATGACCGTTTGACAACAAGACAGACTTATGTGGAATCTTTTATGTTCTCAGTTCACGACACAGGACGACCGCGTGGTCCGATGGCCGAGTGTTAGCGCCTTACTTGCGCTAATACTGGAAATGCCGTTTTGCAGATGGAAACACCGGGAAGAAGCTGGCAACCCTATCGGCAGAGAGAGGTTGCGCACCCGCGGTCACTTCTTCTTGGTTCGACGCTCGTTCAGTACGGTTGTATTGTTCCCATGTCAAACTGTATATTGTATTGTAACTGAATTTATGCACCATAGATATATTATGATTAGAGTAAACAATAGAATATTTCAAAAGTACTTATAATCAATGTATTAAGCTTAACGGTTTACCTAGCAAAATAAATATGTATTAAGGTATAACTGTGTCTAATATTTATTTTGTTAATAATTGCTTACATTAGTAACAACATTTGATGGCCTAGTATTTATAACACGCAATGAAAATAAAACGATTAGATACTTTCTCATTCATTCGTTGTCATACACTTGTCATTAGTCGTTCAAATGAAGCGTTATTTTAACGATAGTGTTGTACAGTGTTATGGTTATGTTATGACTCTTAATCGATTAGGGAAACATTGGTTTGAGAGGTACCTAATTTTTGCCTTGAGATATTTTGGCATTAGTATGTTTGTAATATATTTGTAGAAAATAACATTTATTGACCGAACGAGCGAAGCGTCTCAGTTTCGAGATTAATCGAAAATTATTTTGTCTGTCTGTTCTCGTCTACAGATCGCATTTTTCAACCGATTTTGAAGAAAATTGGCACGCAAGTTCCTTGATTTATTAAAATTATTAAGTCAATCGCGATTTTTGATTGGGGGGAAAACAAGGGGAAGAAGTGGGGGAAGTTTGCAATAGCATTATTTATCGACGGATTTCAGTCTTGAGAAGCATACTAACCACACTCGGCCACGAATATACGCGACAGCGACGTCGCTGTCGCGTATATTTGTGGTCGAGCGTAAGGCCTTAATTTTATGCAAAATGTTGCAAAAAAGAGGGAGTGGAGGAGGGAAAACAGGGAAAAGTTTGCTTTAGCGTTATACATGGACGGATTTAGA
This sequence comes from Acrobasis repandana, assembly GCA_963576875.1. Taxonomy (NCBI): domain Eukaryota; kingdom Metazoa; phylum Arthropoda; class Insecta; order Lepidoptera; family Pyralidae; genus Acrobasis; species Acrobasis repandana. The sequence continues at coordinate 253,422 of OY756226.1, forward strand.
TTCTTAAAAATTCACAAAATTTCAGAAGGCAGAGTATTTCATAACTTAACTATACCAATTAAATTACGCCTTCACAAGGCGAACACGTAGACATCAGATTCCCAGACCTCCTAGGATGAAGGGAACGCAAGTAATTGCTGAAACTTATACCCCCATTTTGCTTAAAAGTCTAAGGTTATACCACAGAATAAGAACTAGTACTCACGTAGTTATACCTCTATTGAAAAAATCGAGCACTGTACTTTCTTCATTAATTTTGTACACTCAGTGCACTCAGTACTCGATTTTCGTTCCAAATATATGTATACAGGCTGACTTTTAAACCACCATAAATACTTTTAAACTATCGCGTTGCATTATTATTAAATTAATGCATACGGGAATTAACGCGAAACGTACCTTTTTTTATTTATTTTGCTGACGTTTCGTTCGGGTTTCACCGAACGTGGTCCCAGCTTGACTGAAGCAGCGATGACGCCTACGCCTCCCCCTGCCCGGTGTGATCTTCGTCCACCGTCATATTGTTCATTTTCCAAGTACCGTCACACACTACACTCACAGTGTCCCTATTCCGTAACGCAACCGTATTCTGGTGGTTAACCGATTGTGCACCAAACCGGGGTTGTGTTTTGTTAATCACTGGATTCCACACTGCTGACAATTTAGGGCCATCTTCTCGGTTAAAATTGTTAGGATGTTTCTTAATTTCAATCGCCTCACGTACCATCCTAGTGCGATAGTGGCAATCGCCAGCGAGGACTTGCGTACGATGAAATTCAGATGTTGAGAGCGTATTCTATACCTACAGTATACACACCATGTAGTAAAGTAATCAACATGGTAGGCATTCCGAAGGATGTTCTGCCACTACAAACTCCAGGCGTCTATAAGGTGGATTGCAGTTGCGGTGCTTCCTATATAGGTCAAACGAAGCGGACTATAGCTGAGAGGATCAAGGAGCACTTCGCCGCTGTAAAGAACCGACAAATCACCAAATCGGCCATTGCAGAACATCTACTCGAAGCAGGCGCTAATCACTGGATTGAATTTCATCGTACGCAAGTCCTCGCTGGCGATTGCCACTATCGCACTAGGATGGTACGTGAGGCGATTGAAATTAAGAAACATCCTAACAATTTTAACCGAGAAGATGGCCCTAAATTGTCAGCAGTGTGGAATCCAGTGATTAACAAAACACAACCCCGGTTTGGTGCACAATCGGTTAACCACCAGAATACGGTTGCGTTACGGAATAGGGACACTGTGAGTGTAGTGTGTGACGGTACTTGGAAAATGAACAATATGACGGTGGACGAAGATCACACCGGGCAGGGGGAGGCGTAGGCGTCATCGTTGCTTCAGTCAAGCTCGGACCACGTTCGGTGAAACCCGAACGAAACGTCAGCAAAATAAATAAAAAAGGGTACGTTTCGCGTTAATTCCCGTATGCATTAATTTAATAATTTTAAACCACCAGCCAAATTTTTGGACCAAGTTCAATCCATGATACTGATATCAGTCATGATATGATACTACTTTGTTGGTGTTTCTTTTTTGCTGGTCTGGGAGAAAAGAAAAAACATAGAATGTACCAGCAGCTTCTATTCCCGTGCAGATCGTAAAAGCCGATCGAGGGAATGGGCGAGAATCTGAATCATATGAATAGGCGATGCGGTTAGCAACCCATCACTATTATGATTTCCATTTTCCACCTTCATGCCCACCATTACGCTAAAAGTGGCCTGGGCTTTACCACCCTTGGCTCTGTCTACCCCGTTAGGGATAAAGACGTGATAGTGTAGTGTATATAATACTACTTTGTATAAAAAAAAGTTATTAAAATCCATTGCGTAGTTCTAAGTGCACATACATACAGAGGGGCAAACGGCGAGAAGGTTCTAATAATTGTGATTGTTTAATCGACTGAAAATCGAATTTTAATTCATTTTCATTCACTTGGTCGGTGTCTTTGAATCGATTTAGCGCAAACAGAATGTTCTCATCACTAAATCTCATCACTGAGATTACATTTGACAGTTCAAGACTGGCACTGTAGGTTCCCATACAAATTGAAATATTTTATTTATATATTATATTCAGATCTGTGGTACAGACAGACTGTACTCTATGCACTCTGCTATTATAGAATAAAAACACTATGGCCACTAGTGCAGCTTTTTAAATGTGGACGTTTGAATCATCCACTTTTAAAATGATGATGGAGCGAGCTATCATTCCTTAATTTGGCTATCAACAATAATTTAGAGAATTTGGTAAGATGAAGGCAGCGATGAAGCCATCTTACTGGGTAGTACTAGGTATGTAATAAATAACTATATGCGGCTGTGTACTCACCAGAAGATCACTTTAACAAAATCAATTTATTACAGATAATGGTACAAAACCTATGCTCCGCAATGGGCGGAAGAAGGGTTGGGATGATGATAATGAATGATACGGAACCCTTAGTCCGCGAGTCCGACCGACTTGCACTTGGCCGGTTTTTCTTAGTATGTATGATTTTTTTTTACCCAACTGTGCCAGAATAAGAATTAAGTTTTTTGAGTATACATTAAGTCACATGATTGCGACGGTAGTATATACAAGTATATAGGTATTCAAAGTGCCAAAATAGAGTTTTATGGAAATATCTTTCTTATTTAATATACACCCTGTACTAACAAAATATACTGAAACTATTTCAAGTTTGAATTCAGTCCATGATACTGAACAACTGTCCCCAAGGAAAATGTATCGAAATATGAAAAATATATGTCGGCCTCCCATAGAATTTGACCGATCAGATAATACGAGTTTGTATTGAAACTTTGAAAGCCAAAAAAACGACGGGTTGCACTCCGGGAGTGCCGGCAGAAGTGAAAACTTGAATATTAACGTTGTGCATTTTTGATATTTTGAAATGGTTAGGTAATAATTTTTTACGAATTGCTTTAATTATCAGTATAAAAGTACTATCATTTATGTGGTAGAATACAGTATTTATTTATTGCGCTATCGTACACAAACATGACAATTTATATTACATTAAAATGTTTATCTCTCAGCTAAACGAAACAGCAGGCGCAGGCATACATTTTCGCCACGCCGTAGAAAGAGAGGGGGATACATCCTCTCCTACGCCGCGCCAGCTGTCTACTCTCCATCCGTCTTACGAATTTTCGATCAAGACACGTGTCCTGACGCGAGTTTAACATTTTTTACCCATTACAAAAAAAGTGTACAATGCCGCTAAAGAAGTTTTCACTTCAAAAAGGTTTGGGCTCGTCCGGGATTTGAACCCGGGTCCTCTCGCGCCCTAAGCGAAAATAATACCACTAGACCAACGAGCCGGCTGACAGCTTAGTCGAAATTATAGTATACTAGCAGTCCACCCCGACTTCGCCCGTGGTACACACATAGCCTATGTCACTCGGGAATAGTGTAGCTTTCCAACGGTGAAAGAATTTTTTAAATCGGGCCAGTACTTTTTGAGCCTATTCATTACAAACATACAAAAATAGGTACAAATCTTTCCTCTTTATAATATTAGTATAGATAGTATAGAAATACTTTCTTTCCTACGCCGCGCCGGCTGTCTACTCTCCATGCATCCGTCTTACGAATTTTCGATCAGGACACGTGTCCTGACGCGAGTTTAACATTTTTTACCCATTACAAAAAAAGTTCACAACGCCGCTAAAGAAGTTTTCATTTCAAAAATATTTTTCATTTTTTGATATAGGTACCTATGTTCCTTGAGGAATGTTGTTCATTATCATGAATGAATTCATACTTGAAATAGTTTCAGTATATTTTATTAGACGTTATACAACGTGTTACAAAAAGGGGGTATCAACCCGAAAGGTACTACAAAATCAATATTAACAACTTTTACTATGGGACCATTCCAAATATCTCAAAAAAATCTGCAATTCCATACAAAATTAAATAAATAAATAAATATATAGGGACAAATCACACTGATTAAGCTAGCCCCAAAGTAAGTTTTGAACTTGTGTTATGGGATAGTAACTCAACGATACTATATTTTATGATAAATACTTAGATAGATAAACACCTTGCGACCACGTAAAAAACATTGGCGGCAAACTTATTACGGCATTTTATTTCAAAGTCAGAAAAAATCTGTGGGATGGTTGAAAGATAATAATCAGAGTGCTATAAGATCATGTATGTTTATCTGCTGAATTAGTATAGTCTTTTTGTGTACCAATAAAATGATTTATCTATCTATCTATAAATATATACATAATTTATTTTATTCCCTTTGTACATACATAATAATGTATGTACATAGGGAATAATATAAATTATTGAAATGAAAATGGTACTTTTTAAGTATAATCCTTTAATAAAAAATACAAATACACTGTACTATAATAGTTCACTATATTCTTACTTGCCAAACTCATTTTTAAAGCAAATTACACCTACTAGCCTGATATATCTGAACCTCTGAAAATAAGTTGTAAAAGTTCTTTTTAAAGGATGGATGATCTCAGTATCACTAGTACCTAAGTGCACCCAGCTTACACGTTCACATTGGTTAGCCCATACCTCTTTTATACGTCATTGGCATGTGCCAATGACGTATAAAAGAGGTATGGTAAAGGACGACTTCTGAGAAGAACTATGTATGTATGTACATACATAGTTCTTCTCAGAAGTCGTCCTTTTAGCAAAGGTAAGGTTGCGGCTTAAGATAATGATCCTCTTTAGCTACTTGCTCCCGAAATGCTAGTGGTTGTGACAGCTTCGTTTGGCGTCCTATTGGTGAGGGTTCAAGTCGGTCTCTCTTAAAGCAGCGCCTTGCTTTATCTACGAATCAGATAGCCCTGCGGGGCGAGGGTTTGTAGCTGCCATCTGGTAAGTGAATATGCGTGCAAGAGTGGGATACCCCTGAAATGGAGGTGTGTCGAGTTGTCCACCTTGCTTCAGCAATACTCTCCGCCAGACGAATATACTCTTTGTGGCCGCCTCGTCGAGCTGACATGATGACGTTTTGTGGTGATGGCATAGAAAAATCACAAATTAGATGGCAAAATTTTACTCTAGACGACGACGGTGATTGATGCACAAATTATATAGTAGTCATCAGATAGGGGAAGGCTAAGATTGATGGTGACGTGACAGCACACACAAATAAACTTGACAGATATAACAATTAAGATATATATTTTTATTTATTTATTCCAAAAACCAACAGCTTTTTACAAACAGTATGTTAAGTTACATATGAATGATATAATAATCAAGATATATATAGATAGGTTATGTTGGATTCGATCATCATTCGAAACTTAGTGTAAGAGCAATATAAATTCAAGCTTTATTGAAATAAGGTCTAATATTGTGTGGGCCAATTTTTCGCGGTTGTGGGTTTCTCTTAATTAGAAAAGATAGACAAAGAAATTTGAACTCTAAAGTAATTTAAATAAAGTCGAATTTAGTATACTTGCTAAACTTATATATCAAGTCTTTCTTTGAAGTTGCTTTAGCTTTCGTAGATTTTGTTTTCGTGGTTATCGCTGACGCAACATTCGCGGACGATGTTTTTTCGATGACAAGTCTTTCGTAATTTTTCATATTTCGCGCGTTGGGGTTTCGCTGTCGCCATTTTTCGAAATAGGGGATGCGCTCAAAAAATTTCTTTATTTTTTTTTCGCCTGTCAGTCTGGATACCCTGCCTGACTGGTTAAATCGGGAAATTAACCTACTGCTAGCTGACTGACATTGGCATTTCTAATCCATAGAATATTTCTTCTTGTGGGAGAGGTTATGTTATTATTAGCAAAGTGTAAGTTATTTATTTTTGCTTTTTATTAGTTTTTATACATATTGATAAAGATATTATTATCTTTATTTATTAAATTTTTCAAGGTCGGTTTTATACTACATAAATCTATACAAAGTAAAATATAAAAAAAACAGTACAAAATATAAACACATTATAAAAACCCAATATTATTATTCGCTTTATTTATTTTCATTGATACCTTAAGTTTGCTTTAATAATATATCTATAATAAACGGACAAGTGCGAGTCGGACTCGTATATAAAGGGTTCCGTACCAACGTACAATGTTTTAAAACGCTGAAGAAACACGTTTCTTGTTTTAATTCTTAGTATTTGTTGTTATTGTGGTCATAGTAATACATAATTGGTGAAAATTACAAGTATCTAGTTAATGCCATAAATGCCATTATAAAGATCAAGTTAAAAACGCAGAAAAAAACACGTTTCTTGTATGACGACCCCCTTTAAGTTTTAACAATTTTTTATTTTTAGTATTTGTTGTTATAGCGGCCACAGTAATACATAATCGGTGAAAATTTCAAGTGTCTAGCTATTATGGTTCAAGAGATAGAGCCCTGTGACAGACGGACAGACAGACAGACAGCGGTGTCACAGTAATAGGGTCCCGTTTGCACCTTTTGGGTACGGAACCCTAAAAAGTTAAATATAAAACAATTCAAAAAATAAACAATTTACCTAATTCAAAATATCTTTATTATCATAGGATATTTATAATATCTCATAATAATAGTCACTTTGTTTTGTTTTGCACAAATGTTGACTTCAAATCGTTACTTAGAGCTAAGTTTACGCCGCTTCCTAGGCGCAAGTGCAGAAGAAGCGGCAACAAACTGCACTGCACGTTTTCTCCAAAGACGTCAACTAACAAACTTAAAACTTATTAGTTTAAATGGATGGACTGAGATTACATTGTTTGTTATGTCATAATTAAATTTAAAATAATGTCAATTTGTAAAAGTATGTACCAATGTACCTAAATTATGACATGTCTAAGTATACAAACCATTAAGAGGGACCCGCGCCAAGCTCAAGCCAGACTTTTTTTTACATAAACATACTTATTATAAAACCTAAGCTGCCTGCTGGCAGCAGGGCAAGGCCCTAGTTACCGGCGGCGGTTAAGACCGAAGAGAATAACTTTTTATCCACCTGCTAAATTTTTGCATCAAATTCAGTCCATGATACTGAACTACTTTCTATAAAAAAAGTTATTAAAAATCGATAAAAAATTTTCGTCCTCCCATACAAAATCTGTTTGGCTGAGCGCTGATTTGTATGGGAGGACGAAAAATTTTTATAGATCTTTAATAACTTTTTTTATAGAAAGTTGTTCTGTTTCTTTTTTTCAAAATAAGTTTTCCTTAAATATAATATACAATACAATACAATACCCTTTATTGCACAAATGGAAAAAACAGGACATAATTATCTTAAAAACTAGGAAATGCGCTAAAGGCAGCCTTATCGCTAAGCAATTTCTTCCAGGCAACCTCGTTTAAATAGAAAAAAAATATGGGAAATTAGGTAGTGCAGAGGGTAATATACTGCACCCAAACCAATATGGCTTCTGAAAAGGCAGTTCTACTGTATTGGCTTGTTTTGAACTAGTCAAAACTATCACTGAAAGCATCAATAATAAGATCCCTGTGCCAATAATGTCATAATTTCTTGATATGAGCAAGGCATTCAACCTTGTCAATCAAATTATACTTTTAGATAAGCTTTACAATACGTTAATTTGCATCAAGTCAAATCAGATACTTTTTTCTTAAGGTGAATATTGAAGCAAATGGCCCTGAAGTGGTGCCCTCATTTGAAATAAATTGTTAACTCGTAAATATGGAGATAATTTCCATATTGCTTATCGTCCGTCAGGCACTAGATAGCCCTTTAAATTATTTTATGAACCACCGTTGAAAGTATTTACATTAGTCCGTCTAGGTTTAAAACTTGCCTCCGCCAAAAGTGGCCACAGCAATTTTTAATGCTAGACGGGTCACCAATAATAGTTTCGACGGCAGTTCATAAAATAATTTAAAGGGCTATGTAGTGCCTAACGATTAGCAATATAGAAATTATCATCATATTCTGACCATATTTACGAGTTAACAATTTATTTCACACTTCAAGGCCATTTGCTTATAAATTCACCTTAACGTCAAAAACAAACATTTTGGAATTTGTATGAAATATGGAATTATGACGTCATTGTTCCTTGGAATCAAATAGCGCTCATAATATCCGTTTTTCTGCATTAATAAATCTATAATCACGTTCAAAGTGGATATGATCGTTTTATTCTATTAACAGTATCAAATAATTTATATTTGATTCACCATAATAACCCAGTCATGGCATTAGAGGTCCAGCACGTGATTGCATGAAAAGGGTTCCCCTCAAAGAGATCTATGTTTTTACGTACTAGAGAAGACGCCACATACAACAGTTGTGTTCTGTTCATCATATGCTATCACTGTTAACCTCACATTAGTCACTCGATAGCAATACGCGCATAAAACACTCCACAATTCATTAAAGAAAACACTGTCAACTTAGTCAAATATGCCTTGGTGTGTGTTGAGATACTGCTCTAGTAATTCAAAGAACAAAGCAAAATATGAAGGAATAACTTTCCATTGGTAAGTAACTAGATTTCATTGATTGAAAATTAAATACGGATTGCAAAATTTCGGCTGCCATAATGAATGTAATGAGTGAATGATCTGTCAACCGATGGAATGATTCGTCATAGACTAACAAAACAGAAGTGAAATGTAGACATCATAAATATGGCTACATTTCACTTTCTTCATGGAAGCATCGAAAAACTATTTGTTTGCTACTTAGTTACTAATGTTTGTAATACGTTTAAAAATGTTTAAGTTTTATAATTTTTATCTACATATGCTATAAATGCTTTACAAAAGATTCCTGAAATCCTATAAATCCTTTATAAAATTAAGTCATATCACGTAACGTCTCACTAGGACCTCCGATCCGAAGGCTCAAAAATTTTGTATGTGGGGGCTGTACCCCTACAAGTGCCCCGTGCAACTTGAAACTGCTACCAGATTTTGGATCCAAGATGGCCGCTTACACATTTTTGATGTTTTATTATGTTTGTCCCTATAATTCTGTTTCCTCGTAACTGCTACGCGGCTTAATCGATTTTGATAAATTATTATATAACTATAAGCCGATTACAAATCTTCATATATGTAATCTAAATAACCATATGTAATTTAGACCCAATACCTACGTATATGATTATATAATACATTAAATACAGAGATAGCTAACAAAGAAAAAATCAAAAAGGTATACAAGTACAAGAAATCACTTTCTTCTAGTGCAAAACATTATGTTAAGAAATTAAGTAAGAATAATAAAAGGTTACCAAAGAAACAGATATGTGCAGTTTAACTTTTACCTTTATAAATATGATAGTCGTGAGTCTACAATCTAAAAATCTATACAACCATACAACCATCCATACACCCATCCGTACATCCAGCCATACTTATCAACATCCGCATTTATTAAAATATATGTAGGATTTAATTTGAACCACGTACTCGTAGGTATGTAAAAATATATTGACCTTTCTGTACTACTCTCGTGTTTAGTCTATATTACCAAAAAGGACATGGCCGTGTTTGAAGATGCCGAGTCTATATATTCATATCAATGGTTATATTTAAAATCTTTAATATTTAAAATCCCCTATTTAAAATCTAATGCTGTTTGATCAAACATGATTTATTTGGAAAATCAAACACAATGCACGGAAATATTTTAAATTTTTTAAATATTTTATTAGGTAATTCATTGACTACATAAAATTTTGCATGCCTTGTCAGCTTGGATACATGATACTAATTATGCAATTGACATTAATTAATTGCGACTCCTTTAAACTTAGAGTTTTTAGGCACTTCCACTTCCAATTAAACATAGGACAGACTTGATTGCATAATATTTATTTATGGTTATGTATTTGTATATTTATTTTTGTATATATTTTAATGTAGATATATATTTTATGAAGTAATATATATGTATGTAAGTAATTGTGTATATGTAATAATAATAATAGTATGTTTATAGTATGTGTTGTGATTATTATCTTTTAAATTTAGTTTAGTTTAAGATTTCTTTATATATTCACACCCACATAAAACTCTCCAATCGACCTTGTTTGACTGTTAGAGAATGCTTGTAGCATTAAGTCCGCCTGTTGTACTTTAAACATGTATATGTGTGTACAATAAAGTATAAATAAATAAATAGACATCTTATGTACTGCATTTGAGCAAATAAATTATTCTTATTCTTGAGATTCGCTACTATTCACACATACCAGGCGTGGTTGAGCCCTCTAATTAAGTTAAAAAAGTCATTGGCACGAGCCTTATCGTTACAGACAATGATGGATGGTAAGGTAAAGTGTAGGCACAGGGCGGAATCTCCTAAGGTACGCGCAATATGCGTCCCCGTTCCCCGCACCCGTACCCGTTTTCGCCTCGATGACTCACGTTGGCCGTCAAGAACCGGGGGAAAGGTGCGGGTGCGGGGAACGGGGACGCATATTGCGCGTACCTTAGGAGATTCCTTTCTGTTTACTCTTACTGTATTCTGTGGTGTAGGTAAGGAGCACCTTCTATGTGTATTCAAATGTGTCCGTTGAAAGGTGTTAAACTATGGTGTTGCTGCAGGAGGTGAGTCTTTAAAGGAAGTGCCCACTTGGACAACTTGATAGCACAAATTTTCCCCATAAGTATCCGGCCGGGGTGCTATCAAAACTCATGGAATAATAGGTATTTAGCCTTGCCGCCGCCCGGGGCCATGCCACCCCGGCACCCCCCACGCTAAGCCATGTAACCCATGTAACGCGTAACGTTTTTCCGTACCCCCCCCCCCCCCCCCCCCCTATTAAAACGCTACGTAACAACCAAGTGACCATTATTACCTAAAAGCCTCAATAATTATGTGGCGTCCGTGGTGTAGTGGTTAACACGCCAGTCCGCCACACCGGAGGCCCCGGGTTTGATCCCCGGTCAGGTCAAGATGGAAAATGATCTTTTTCAGATTTATTTATTAAATAAAGATAATGTATTTGTTATAACTTGCTCTGCTGGCTAGCTCAATTTGTGTGATTTGACAATATATTAATTTATGTGATACATGAATACAAAGGTCTATTTTTTTGTGTTATAAGTTTGACGCTAATGTCTGTCGGTTGGTCTGTCTGTGGCATCGTAGCGCTCGAACGGATGGACCGATTTCGATGCGGTTTTGTTTTACGTGAAAGCAAGTTGTGGTTCTTAGCATGTTTCATGAAAATCGGTTCAGCTGTTTAAAAGTTATTGGGAGAACTTTTGAAAAACGCTTGAAAGTCAGGGCTTTCACTAGCAAACATATAAATGGCGCTGCGGGTATCAAGTATCGGTAGCTCTGGTACTCATCACTAGATGGCGTTCTTGACAGTCGGGGTTTTTTTTTAATTTGCCTAGCAAATAAACTTGTTTTGTATCAAGTAGGTATGTCTGATTGACGTGTAACTCTTTATGAATAAATGAGTACCTATATATTTGAGTAGATATTTATATTATTTATCTCTCTGCCTACTGGACTCTGAGTAATAATTTTTCCATGTGTTTCAGTATGCAGCAGGAGTGCGTGACTTCCCTGCGCAGCGCGGGGCGCATGGCGGCGTGGCGGCTGCACGCGTACGGGGCGCTGGCCGAGCTGCGGCTGGAGGCGGCGCGCGTGCCGCCGCTACGCGCGCCCACCGACGTGCGCGTGCGCGTGCACCACGCCTCCATCAACCCGCTCGATGTGGCCATGACCGGTAAGCGATTCGAAGCCTACAATTTAAACTATCATGAATTAGCTGTTCATTGTACTCTGGTCACAAAAGTATCTGATCTGAAGATTATCTTCTGAAGTGTAGTCTGTACGTGTATCCGTTTTCTCTGTGTTTTTCTACCTTGCAAAGCTCATTTACCCAGTACTTTATGTTATGAGTTTGTTCTTTTATTTATTGATGACAATGAGAATCAGTCAATAAACAGAAAAATCCAATTTTGACTAGTGTTTCGCATGCACCATGATTTTCTAAGTACCTACGGTACTTTTTGAATCTTTGAAATCCGTTCAGAAATGCAGAAGATATTTAATATTTTATTGGATCCGACTTTAAAACACGCGTCTGCCTGCCGGCCGTAAGTAGCGATGACGTCACTCCGGCCCATACGGCATGCCGTCCACCCGTAATCGTACAGATATTCGTGGTTAGTGGCGAATACTATTGGTTTTTTGAATTGTTTCTGTGACTGTAATAATGAGCAACAAATTGAAAGATGGTTAAAATGGAATACCCATAAATCGGTATTTCACATAATTTTCCATGTCATTTTGCACCTTTAAAAACAGTTTAAATTATGTTGATTGATACTAGAACTACATAACTAAAATTGTATAATATTATCTAATCTTTTTAGCAAAGTTCTGTTACGTACCAAAGATTTAAATGAAACACCGGTTACGTAAACAATTTTATTTTGTGGTCCTCTACGAAAACAAAGGGTCGTTGGTTCTGATGGCCTACGCCTAGCCTTACTGCGCAGTTCAGTACTTCCTTTTTGGGCAGATCTGCAGGGATCGCAGGCAGGAACGGGAATCGCAGTTCTTCAATTAACCGGGCGTGAAGACGTCACGAACACCGGACGCTCTTCGGTGCACTCAACCGGAACTTGGGACCCTGGAATCATCATTTAAGCACTAAGCATCTAGGCAACAGTTGACATCCGTTATTGCTCCTGCCACGCAGCTAGTAGGTAAAAGAAGTACTTAATGTAGAAGGAGAAAGTGGCGTGAGGCAATCAAAGCGGAGTTTACAAAAGATGATGAACATATGAGAACATGAAAAATGATTTTTAATGATGAATGATTTGATGATAAATAAAGTTGATCATGAATGACAGGCTTTCAGCAAAGCTAATTCGATAACAACTTCTAACTAATACATTGAATAAAAAAATGTTAATGTGAACAAAGAAATTTATAACCACTTACACTTAATTTAAAAACATTGTTCAAACTTACCCTAACGGATCCAAATTAGTTGAATTGATGGTATTCCACCACACAGCGGCCTATACTAGGCAGATTTACTCAAAACAATTAAAATATTGTGACACGAAAGGATATCAAGGATAGTAAGGATAGCAGGTTCGACCTTGGTATAACAACAAGCAGTACGTGTCCGTGTTGATACAAGATCAGCGGTTGTCTGGCGCGCGCAGCAGTGCAACTCCGCGAAGTTTATTATATTTAATTAAGTAGTTTTAAATTTAATTGTAATTTATTTATTATTATTGTAACGAATACGTTACAACGTTACAGTTCTGACTGTATGCGTTGATTAGGATTGGAAACGGAATACGTGTAAAATAAAACCGGTCAAGTGTGAGTCGGACTCGTAAATGAAGCGTTCCGTATCTACGTACAATGTTTAAAATGACGACCCCCTTTAATTTTTAACTTTATCTTATTTTTACCTGACTGCGGCAAAGCCCAAAAGGAGGGTTATGTGTTTAAACCTGTATGTATGTCCTCTATGTTCCCTCGGTACTAATTTCTAAACGGCTAAACAGATTTAATAAATTATACGTGGTTAGATTCGTCTTAACCACTAGTGCCATAGGCACAGGTCAAAGCTATATTAAAATTATTAAAAATCAAAATGGTGGATTTCTGGCGCCAATTAGCGCGGCATGAAATTTTTTTCTTTTAAACACTTTTTGAGTGGTATTTGAAATTAAAGGATTTAAAAATGATTTTGAAATTTGGAAAGAACTGCTAAAAAACAAAATATGACATGAGTGTGTTCCCGGTTGCGTCCTAGTCAAAGTCAAAGTCAAAAGTTTTTAATAAATGTAGGATAAATATATCACTTATTGAAGGTATATATCACATATTTTTAGTGCAAAAGCTACCGATACTAGCGTTTCGCAACGACCGCTGCTGAGAAGAAACGCCGAAACAAACTCATTTACACAGTATTGGTCGCCTACGCGCCAGAAGGGCTTTGTCAGTTTACAAAGATATTATGCCTAATACAATGTTATTACAATGTAACATGTAAAGCTTGCGAACGAGTGCCAAATCCAATTTACAGAAATAAGTAACACTGAGTAGTCCGAGATGACTAGTCCCTACTGGCGGCACCCGTTCGTTCACGAGTTGACGCGTGGATCAGCCATCTCTGAACTCAACCATATTAGAGGGAATCCAGTGACCCGACCCACGACGCCACCACCAGTCTGGACATTTTAGTGAGCATGTCAGACTTGGGCTCACCGACCATACCAAGAGTGATTCTAGGTTATTTTGTCTGTCACCCATTGATCGCAGTCCTTACATATTTTACAATAACTACATGAGCTAGAAATGCTCGAACACATTAAAAACGTTTGTTTCAGTCATATTTTATCATTATAGTAAGGAAGACGTAAGCTACTTCCAAGAGTTTTTATCAGAGAAGTAGTCATTTACGAGTACATAATAATACGCTTTTTTAAATAATTGTTTTTTAGCGGCAGACTTAAACTTGGATAATGGCAACGCTACTATAGTGTCTGGAATTTTATTATAGAGGCGCACTCCGAGACCCATAAAAGATTTTTTTGTTTTTTCTAACCGCATAGCTGAGGTAGCTAATAATTCTAGTGTTATAACTATGATTATCACAATTTTTCTTATATAAATGTAGATTCCGACGCAAATACATAATGTTCGCATAGATGAATTGTGAAGGCAGAGTCAAAATATTTATGTCTTTAAATAATTCTCTAAGAGACTCTAGCACCTAAATTATATATAGATCTAATAGCGCGTTTTTGAAGAACGAATATGGTATTTATGTCTGCAGCGTTACCCCATATAGCAATATTCCATAGGATATAACACTATGGAAGTAACTAAAATATACCAAACGAGCTGTATTAACGTCAATTCTCCTAACAGCGCAGGCCGCAGAGCTAAGTTTCCCAGCTAATTTTTTAATATGGGCACCCCATTGCAACCCGGAGTCCAGAGTTATTTCCAGAAATGTTGTATTTTCCGCCAAATCTACTGCTTCCTTATTAATTAATATTTGTGTTGGAACTTTTGTAACATTGGGTAAGCTCAATTTTACACATTTAGTTTTTTTTGCATTTAGTACTAAATTATTTGCCGTAAACCATTCCAACACTTGCGACAATGTACTATTAACCTCGTCAGAGGTGTCAGTTTTTCTATCTACGCGGAAAACAAGCTAAGTATCATCAGCAAATAGTACAGATTTACAATTTTGTAATATATATATAAGAAATAATAAAGGACCCAAGATTGAACCCTGAGGCACACCCATCTTTACGGTTGATCCGGTGGATTTTACTTGATTTACACTAATTTTTTGATTTCGGCTACTCAAATAGGATTTGATCAGTTCAAGAGATTTACCATTTATTCCATAGTGCTCAACTTTGGATAGAAGGGTTTCGCTAGGCATTAGGTATTGCTGTTGTATCACGCAGTCGGTTTTTTTATAATTACTTGTTAGTATTTGTTGTTATAGCGGCCACAGTAATACATAATCTGTAAAAATTTCAAGTATCTATTACGGTTCAAGAGATATAGCCCTGTGACAGACGGACGGACAGACTGACAGACAGCGGAGTCTCAGTAATAGGGTCCCGTTGGCACCCTTTGGGTACGGGTAACCCTAAAAATTAGTTAATAGTAATGTTTATCGCAGGCTAAAATACAGTTGTCTCCTGAACTGTTCATATACCTACGTAGATACAATCCAATACAATACCCTTTATTGCACAAAATAAAAATACAGGACATAATTATCATAGCAATACTTCTTCTTTTCTTTTCTTCTTTTTCAGCCTTTTTCGACCGCTAGGGTGTAGGCCTCCTCCAGACAATGCCATCGATCTCGATCTTGAGCAACTTCTATTCACTTCGATCCTGTTGTCATTTTGATAGCATCATACCAACCCATCTGCGGTCTTCCTTGTAGGCGTTTTTCTCCCCACGGTCTCCACTCTACTAACGCTTTGCACCAAGAACCTTGTTTTCTGGCGACATGACCAGCCCATCGCCATTTAAGCTTCGTCACTTTTTTGATGACGTCTGTGACTTTGCTTTGTTCTCTGAGCCACTCGTTCCTTTTTCGGTCTTTGAGTAAAACACCTACTAGTTTTATTTCTAATGCTCTCTGTGCGACACTGAGGTTATTGAGGATGTCTCTCGTTAAAGCTTAAGTCTTAGCCCCGTAAGTGAGAACTGGCAAGATTAATTGTTCGTGTATGCGAGCTTTTTGTTCAGGTATTAGCGTCATCTTAAACACGTAGTCTATCTTGGAATAGGCTGCCCATGCTAGTCTTATACGCCGGTTGATTTTATTGGTCTCGTTTTTTTCCCCCATTACCAACTCATGACCTTACACATATTTGTTTACCCTTTCTATAAAAGTATCTTCCACTTTGATGTTAACTGTGGTATCTGCGCAGTTGGTCATTATTTTAGTTTTGATTTTGTTAAAATTAAAATTCAAAAAATTCAAAATATCTTTATTATCATAGGATATTTATAATATCTCTTAATAATAGTCACTTTGTTTTGTTTTGCACAAATGTTGACGTCAAATCGTTACTTACAGCTAACTTTATGCCGCTTCCTAGGCGCAAGTGCAAAAGAAGCGGCAACAAACTGCACTGCACGTTTTCTCCAAAGACGTCAACAATCACTTACTTTATTGAACATGGAAATATTTTTCCTTACATACATTATATTTTCAAATATGAATTGTGATGCAAAAGTAAGTATACCTATTTCCTTGAATAATTCTCTCAGTGAGTCTCTCGATCCTAAACCGTAAATGGCACGAATTGCTCTTTTTTGTAAAAGAAAAATAGTCTGAATGTCGGCTGCACTCCCCCATAGAAGTATCCCGTAAGACATTAGACTGTGAAAGTAACTAAAGTACACTTGTCTAGCAGTTGCTACATCTGTCAATTGTCTTATCTCTCATCTCTAGTCCGCATAGTCGAGAGGCATGGTTAAGTTCTCGTATCATTTCTCATTTATCATATCATATCTCATTTTCTCGTTTCGGAGAGTAACACAATGTCATTGGCAAATTTCAGGTTGCTGAGTCTCTTTCCCTAAATACGCAGCCCATACTTAACCCAATTTAGCTTTTTAAATATGTCCTCCAGTACTAGGGTGAAAAGTTTTGGAGAGATTGTGTATCCCTGTCTGACGCCTCTCTCAAGCTTAATTGGTTCGGTTTCAGGGGGTAGATTGACCTTCATTCCTGCATTTTTGTAGATGTTTTGAATCAAGCTGGTGTAGCGATGGTCAATTCGCGCATTTTGAAGAGACTACAACTGCCCAGGATTCTACGCTATCGAAGGCCTTTTTGTAGTCTTTAAAGCCTATCCACAGGGGCATCTGGTATTCTGTGGTCTTTTCAATAACAATTCGCAAAGCAAGAATATGGTCCATTGTACTTTGGCCGCTTCTAAAGTCTGCCTGCTCTGTGGATTGGTAGAAATCAAATTTTTTGGTTAGTCGCGTTGTTATTATTTTCGTAAACAGTTTGTAAAGTTGTGATAACAAACAAATGGGTCTATAGTTCTTAAGGTCACTCTTGTTCCTTTTCTTAAAAAAAAATTGGTTGTCTGTAAAGTCGGTTTACGGACGGTAGTTTGACGTGACAACGTCAAACATTCTCTCTCGTTCGTGCCGCGCTCTCGCTTGCGGAACGCGACAATGACGTCATCTTTTTCGTGCATGCAGCCCGTATAGTATGAGTTATTAGACGTTGTCACGTCAAAAGCAGGGTGACTGTTGCGCATTCCCATTTTTCAGGTACTCTACTGTCTTCGAGGCATTTGTTAAAAAGATCTTTTAAAAAGGATATGACCGCTTCTCCACCTTCCTTTATCATTTCCACAATTATATTATCTTCTTCCGGTGCCTTCCCATTAGACATTTTGCTGGGACCCGTCCGAATCTCGGTTTTGGTGATTTCGGGTACATCTTCGGAACCTACGTTAGTTATCTTTCGTTCCGTCATATTTAATGAATTAGGTAAAAATAGCAACAATGAGAAAAAGAGGTATCTGGCTACCTATAATACGAGTATAACCTATTTCTATTGATTGGTTAATAGATACTCAATATCATAATATTTAAAACAGCATCTTCGCAACAGTAAAGAGCTTGCTTGCTTGTGGACCTCTGTTTATAACACTGCTCCACTGTTTTCAATTTTTTTGGTCCATCGAAATACGAAAAAAATAGTTTGGAGTACCTACTACTAGTCGTACTCTTGCACTATGGCACGATCACGATACAATATTTACAGGACATATTTTACGCTATTGTTTACACCACAACTCAATAGTAAATCCACAACAAAACAAAAGAGGCCAAACACGACTAAAAAATTTGGGTAGGTACGGTATTAACCTACAAAACAGGTGAGCGCGCGCGGCAGCCAATTGGGATGAGTTGTATGACGTCACAGCGATGGAGACTCGTACTCGCGGGCGTTTTTAGGGTTCCGTACTCAAAGGGTGCAAACGGGACCCTATTACTGAGACTCCACTGTCTGTCCGTCTATCCGTCTGTCTGTCCGTCTGTCACAAGGCTCTATCTCTTGAACCGTAATAGCTAGATACTTGAATTTTTCACCAATTATGTATTACTGTGGCCGCTATAACAACAAATATTAAAAACAAAAAACAGTTAAAAATTAAAGGGGGTCGCCCGTCATACAAAAAACGTGTTTTTTCAGCGTTTCAAACTAAATCTTTATAATGGCATTAACTAAATACTTTAAATTTTTACCGATTATGTATTACTATGACTACTATAACAACAAATACTAAAAATAAGATAAACTATAAATTAAAGGGGGTCGTCATACAAGAAACGTGTTTCTTCAGCGCTTTAAAACATTGTTCGGAGGTACGGAACCCTTCATGTACGAGTCCGACTCGCATTTGCCCGTTTATTTGAACTGCTGCGGTATAATTGCTGTATTTTCGTCATTTCTTGTCGGATTTGGATATTTTTAGGGTTCCGTACCCGAAGGGTGCAAACGGGACCCTATTACTGAGACTCCGCTGTCTGTCCGTCTGTCTGTCTGTCCGTCTGTCACAGGGCTCTATCTCTTGAACCGTTATAGCTAGACACCTGAAATTTTCACCGATTATGTATTACTATGACCACTATAACAACAAATACTAAAAATAAATAAAGTTAATAATTAAGGGTCGGCACCATGTAAACTGGGTTTGCGCGGGCAACAAGTTTGTACAGAAAGCGTTTGATTTAAGTCAAATAATGTATACACATAGATAGAGGAAGAGTTGGGACAGTAGACGAAAAAAAGGATTTTTTAAAATATTTTGTAGTTTTCCTAAAAACAAGCATTGAATTTACCCAAAAACATGCAAAACGCACTTTGCGCGGGCAATAGTTATGGCTTAAGTAGAAAAGACCACTAAGAAAATTACATACCTAGTTATAGGTGAATAGACTAGCCAGTAGACGAAAACCGTTTTCTTTTAATTTTCATTCAGAAAGAGTAAGATAATTGTAAAGAAACCTGAAAGAAATATTTTAGAAAATCTTGCTACAAACTGGCTTGTTTTTCTGCGTAAAGAAATATTCTAACAAGGGATTGCATATATTTTATAAAAATAAAGGCTATTTTGAAACATTATTCTTAATATTTGCTTACAATGCAATCACGCAATAATAAAAAAAAAAAAAAAAAATTTGATGTTTTGCAACGTTTTTGACAGAATTCTCTGAAATGGCGGCCATGTTTCTTCCATACAAATTCAGTTGCCCGCCGGGCGTTCAGGAAGGAGGCCGTGTCGAATTTTTCAAAAAAATCCATTTTCGTATTACGTAAAATTGCATTACAGTCTAAAATATTTCAATAAAAAACTATGTACAAACTGCCAAATTATGTCATACTTTTGCTACACTATGGTACAGTTTTAACATTTTGTTGACGTTCAAGCAAAGATGTAATGCTATCGCAGATACGGCATCGCACATTTTTTTTTAAATTTTATTGAAAATTAAGTCAATGAAAAAAATAATTTGGTTTGATTTATTACCTATATTTTTTAATTGGCGATTATGGTGAAAATCGGATTGGAACTTTCTCGGGTCGCGGAATCATATTAACTGCTTTTGAGAAAAGGTTGTTTAATTAGGGTTTTACAATTATTTTGAGGGGTGATTCAGTCTGAAATTTTGAACAACTTTTCCCCATGAATGTATATCAAAATACGAATTGACATTATGCGTAATATATCGAACCACAGGCTATACTAGATCTATACTTGGCTAGGCAGGCAGGCTATAGTAGGCTATTTATCTATACTAATATTATAAAGAGGAAATATTTGGTTATTTGTTTGTTTGCATTACATGGGTACACCGGTCACACGCACAGTATCACATGAGCAATCTCCTCTATGTCGCATGCTTACGGACCTTAACACATTCCTGAATCAGCAACCTGAGTGTGATGTGTTTGTTGATGGAGCGAATATGGTTGTAAGGAACCTATTAATATATTGCGAGAATGACGAAAGTGAGTCAACTTGTATATTATAATAAGTTTTTACTGTACATTATTAGTAATGACACCCGTCGTACCCACTATGTACCAATACTAAAATATTTTAATTACATTTAGCTATAAGTTCTTTCTATATACTGTAATTGGTGAAAACCGTTGTATTTAGTTTTTACAATAAATAAATAAATGGCTCCGGATTACTGGACCGATTTAATAAAAACTTTCACCGTTGGAAAGGTACACTATCCCCGAGTGACATAGGCTTTGTGTGAACCAAGGGCGAAGCCGGGGTGGACTGCTAGTATAGTATAATGATATTAAAATAACAGTCAAAAAACAAAAAAAATCTGCATTTTCATACAAAAGTGTGCAGCCGCCCGGGAAATTTGTATAGGAACCGATTTTTTTGGTGTTTTTACTGCTTTTAGGGTTTCGCTTGACTGTCTGTCCGTAAGTCACAGCCAATTTGCTACGAAACTATTAGAATGATTTTGTTGAGATTTAGTACCTAAATTTATGTAACTTAGTGACATAAAGATAGACGTATAACGTAAATAAATGAAATTTAAAAAAGGGGGCCCTTATGGTGGTTAAATTAGACATTAAAAAAAAGTTTTGATAACAAAATCGTGTGACATATCAAATGAAAGAACTTTTTATGACAATTTTAAATATATATATTTTTTATTATTTATTAGATCGGTATTTTTAAGTTATTTAAGAAAATGGGCGAAAATTGACCCCCCCTACTAAACTACTGGACCGATTCAGTTGAAATGTGGTGCACATAATGTAAATTTGTGACCCAAAGACGGAAGTAAAATGTAGGCAAATGAATAAATAAATAAAAAATGGGGTTACTTATGGGAGATAAATGAGAATTAAAAAAAGGGTTTTGTGAACTATATCGCGTAAAATATCAAATGAAAGAGCATTTTATGATAATATTAAATATATTTTTTAAGTTGGTGTTTTTGAAGTTATTTTTGAAAATAAATAATAAAAATACCCTTATCTCCGAAACCACTGAACCCAAACTTTTGAAAAATATACAGTTAATAGTTCTTTACCTATATATTACAGGAAAACCTATTAGAAGATAAAAAATAAAAGGGTGCAATAATGCTAATTACTGCTTCATTAATCAACCAATTTTTTTAGCTGTTTTCAGGAAAAGATTTCTTTTTAGTGCTCTTTGTTGATTCGTTAAAAATATTGTACAAAATCAAACAGTCAAGTCATTGATTGAGCACATACAGCTGCTAAGCCGAGACTGTTGTGTGATCTGTTCAACGTGCAATTCTTTTTTACCCTCCGTACTTACATAATAAGAAGTGAAAGGTGTTACGATTGCAGATGGTCGCTAAACGTATTGTTTCACAAAGAAAATTCAAATGTGTACATTTTCTGTCAGTGGAACACAAAACGTGTAGTTTTCCAAGTCACCGCTCGCGTAAAATACTATTTGATGAAAAAATTATTACTATACTATACTATACTATTTGATTGTATTTTTGAGAACGTCCTGTCAGCGATAAGTAATATTGATTTACGCAGAAATATCATTTTGTCTATGGTTCCCTAAAAAATCAACTTAACCAAAATAAACCGGCCACGTGCCGTGACGGGCCACGTGCAGTGTAGGGTTCCCCAAGTGAGAACGTTAAGCTTTACTACGCACATTTGCGAAAAACGGCCACTTTTGGCTAATGTGCGTAGTAAAGCTTAACGTTCTCATTATAAACTGTAAACAGTAGTTCATAAAATACTTTGAAAGGTGATCTAGGACTTGGTAGTAGCAAAATTTTAAATGATGTCTCCGTTTTCTTTGAAATTTTTTATTTAAAATGGGGGCAGCACTGGACCCCGGAAAATTTAGGTACGGCCTTAAAGGGGGTCGTCATATAAGAAACGTGTTTCTTCAGCGTTTTAAAGGTGGTACGGAACCCTTCATGTACGAGTCCGACTCGCACTTGCCCGTTTATTTCACTATATGTTATGGTATTTTTACTGTTATTTATCAATCTATATACATAGGGCGCACTGTAAGTTTCCGGAACTGGCCACTTACATAAACAATATTTAAAAATTTATTGCAACATTTGAAAATAGAACTCTTTGGCTGTAGAATGCAGTTTGTTTCATCTGACTGTCTTTTGTTTTTACCTTGTGGCGCCATTTAAAAAATTGTGTGTCTGCATCAACATGGATTTAACTCGGGAAAATTTTCGTAGTATGATTTTCTACGATTTTAAGTGTAATTTGACAGCTCAACAGAGCATCGCTCGGCTTGAAACAGCTTTTGGCAATGAAGCACCATGCAAGACCACTGTTTATAGCTGGTTTGCAGATTTCAAGCGTGGTCGTATCAATCTCAGTGACGAATCTCGCGATGGTCGGCCGTCCACCGCTGTGACCAACAAAAACATTAATGCTGTGCGCCGTATGATTGAAACAGACAGGCATGTGACCTACCATGAAATTCGCGCATCCTTAGAAATAGGCATGAGTCAAATACAATTAATCCTACACAAACATTTGGGTGTGAGAAAGCTGTGCTCGCGGTGGATCCCACACAACTTGACCGAGGCTCAAAAAACGGACCGCGTCACTTGGTGCAGTGCCATGCTTACCAGATTCAACGAAGGTGCGTCAAATTTGGTGTGGGACATAGTAACAGGTGACGAAACATGGATTTATTGCTACGATCCCAAAACAAAGCAGCAATCGAGCGTATGGGTCTTTCAAGATGAGCCGAAACCAACCAAAGTGGCGCGCGTGAAACGCATCTAAGCGGATGATTGCTTCTTTTTTAATAAAACTGGACACGTGGCTACTGTTGCTTTAGAGAATCGTCGTACAGTGAATAGTGACTGGTACACGACCATTTGTTTGCCGGAAGTTATTGACGAACTCCGTAAAAATAACCGTAAACGCCGTATCATCCTGCACCACGACAATGCTAGTTCGCACACGGCCAGACAGACAAACGACTTTTTGAAGGCGAAAAATGTAGAACTCATGAGTCATCCTGCATACAGTCCCGACCTGGCACCTTGTGACTTTTTTCTGTTCCCAAAAATTAAGAACCAATTACGCGGTCAACAATTTTCATCACCAGAAGAGGCTGTCGAGGAGTATGAAAAACACGTTTCAGAGGTCACCACAGAGGAGTGGCACAAAAGTTTTCAAAACTGGTTTCATCGAATGAAAAAGTGCATAGACACCAAGGGAGATTATTTTGAAAAACAATAAATTAATTTCGTACCTTTAATAGTATTTTTTCATATTCATTCCGGAAACTTATAGTGCGCCCCACGTATTTAACAAAAAACATGACTGATCCTCATTATATCAATTTGATAAATAGATGATGATTAGTTCGACCTTCGACCTCAATGGCTTTAAAGATTTAACTCAATCTAATAACTTACGTGAATATCGAAATATAGCCTTTGATCTATTGAGTTTTCACTCACAGGAAGTAGTGCTGCTGTCACAGCATGCTGTGACTACACGCAATACAGATTAGGTCCTATTTTGATGTTTGTCGAATAGAAAATGTGATTGTCATTAATAATAAATTTAGTTCCACTCCTATGACTTATTAGTAACCAGACCTCACTGGAGTAACTAGAAGGACTTGCAACTTTTGTACTATACAATCTGTGTGAAATGAAAATAAAGTTAAAGATGATCGGGGCGGGCGGTTGCAGGTGGGTACGGGTCGCGCGTGCTGAACGCGCTGCGGGCGCTGGAGGGCGGCGAGGGCGTGGAGTTCCCGCTGGTGGCGGGCCGCGACTTCGTGGGGCGCGTGGCCAGCGCGGGCCCCGGCGCGCGCGTGCAGCGCGGCCAGCGCGTGTGGGGCGTCGTGCCGCCGCAGCGCGCCGGCGCGCACGCCGACTACGTCGTCGTCGACCACTCCAACGTAATACTTTTCGCTCTTTTGACTCTGGGGAACACAGAATTGCTACAATGTACAAGTATGTCAGCCCCGGATCTAGCTAGGGGGAGCGAGCCGGGACTTCTTCTTAAGGGGTGGTAAACAAAACATGTCTATGTATGCATAATGCATGTGGTCGTTCACAGTTTGGCAGCGAAACTACATAGAGGTAATACTGCAACTAGGCGGCGCACGTCGCATCGTTGATGTCATTCGCCACGATATTTAACCAGGGACCGGACAAACGGTTCTTTTCTTAAGCCTTTGAAAGAAATTCTAATAAGTATAATTGTGTAACCAGTAAAGTTGTTCACCGAATCTAACGCTATGCAATATGATAACCCTTTCCAAGGGGTAACCCATTCTTTATAGCGCTTAGCCTATATGGCTTTCCCTTTAAACGCTAAGCAGTTCATTTAACTAGTTATACATATATAACTTGTTGGACATGGACCTGTCTTTTTACGAGATTTTTACATTTACATTTACTGTCTTCCAAATTTTTACATATAAGTACTTTTAATTTAAAAAATTAAATAGAAACCCGTCACAATGCTTCTATGGGTTATTGTTCCTAGCACAAAGCAATGCACGGCACGGGGACTTCCCTAAATTCCTCGCACCACGTGCAAGCAATACGGCACATATAGCCAATTAACTTCGCAGTATGCTTATAGCAATTTGCACTGAAATACCTTAAAAATAGAGTTAATTATTGTCTGGCGAGTGTTTGGCCCGTGGTAGTAGTAGCATACTCTTACTGTCTTCTGTGGTACTTAGTAGTGTGTGTGATCTTTGTTCGATTCGGTTGTTACCCTACTAGGTAGCGTTGCATGCACCATGCAGTTCCTTCGTTTCTTTCACAGACATGACAGACCCAACAGAGACTTCTATGTTCTCTTTTCTCTATTCTTAAAAATCCCTTTTCTCCGCAATACTTGAAATGTAAGTTTCCATATCTTGCGGATATGCATGATCGGCAACTTCGCTCCAGTAACACGCTCAAGCTTCAAATTCCCTTTTATCGATCTAGCTTCATGTCTAACTCCTTTACTTCTCAAGCCATACGGCTTTGGAATGCATTGCCCGAGGACATCAGGCAAATATAATATCTAGTAGACATTTATACAAGAAAAAGTGCATGATTTACTTTTTGAATCTTTCAACAATTAGGAGAATTCATCGTTTCTTTCTGATCTTCAAATATATATATATGTATATATGTATGTATATAATATGTTGTATGTATAAATATAGTATTTATTTTATACGATATTTATGTATGATCATTTAAAAGTACTTATTATTTCTGGATTGTTTCTATCTATTTTAGACGCCAATTATTCTATCTGTTTCTCTTCTCCTAAAGGTTGACAGGAAGAGAATGCTTTAGCATTAAGTCTACCTATTGTGGCTTTTGGCTCAATAAAATTAAATAAATAAAAATAAATAAAATGAATCTACGGAATTCGAAAAAATATCGTTCTGACTTTTTTACCTTTTTCATAAAGGTTAGGCTACAGGGCAAACCCTTTAGCCGATCGCCTTTATTTCAAGCTTAAATTCTAGCTGACTATAAGCTGACTATTGACTGATTATCCAATTGAGTTTTTCTCAAATTTTTTATATAATTTTTCGTTCCCGATATATCGAGCGCGAAAACCAAAAATACGGAAAAAATTCACAGATTTCGTGCCTCACACGACTATCGAGCACATTAGAAATGAATCTACGGAATACGAAAAATCGCTCTGGCTTTTTTCAAAAGGTTAGGCTACAGGGCAAACCCTCTTTGTTTTAGGTTCAAATTGTAACTGACTAAATTATCCAGAGGAGTTTTTCTCAAATTTTTGATATCATTCTTCTTTTCCAAAATATCGAGCGCTAAAATCAACAATTCGGAATATTTTTCTTTTTACTATTATATTTCGGCCATCTCATTTTTGATTTTTTCGAATAATTCTTTTTGTAACTTACAGCTTTCGTAACGCGTCTGTTTGCCTTTTTAGGGTTCCGTACCCGATGGGTGCAAACGGGACCCTATTACTGATTCAATTGAATTCAAAATATCTTTATTATCAAAGGATATTTATAATACCTCTTAATAATAGTCACTTTGTTTTGTTTTGCACAAATGTTGACGTCAAATCGTTACTTACAGCTAAGTTTACGCCGCTTCCTAGGCGCAAGTGCAGAAGAAGCGGCAACAAACTGCACTGCACGTTTTCTCCAAAGACGTCAACTAACAAACTAAAAACTTAAAATTAGTTATATGGGTGGACTGAGATTACATTGTTTGTTATGTTATGTCAATTAAATTGAATAATAAGAATTACGAAATTTAAAATAATGTCAATTTGTTAATTAATATGTACCAATGTACCTAAATTATGACATGTCTAAATATACAAACCTTTAAGAGGGACCAACGCCAAGCTCAAGGCAGACTTTTTTGTCTTTAAGATAGTCATCGGTCCTATAATAAGCTTTCTCACAAAGTACTTTCTTTACATAGGCTTTGAATTTCCTGTCCGGCATATCGAGGACCGATTCTGGTATTTTATTATAAAAGTATACACTTCCCCATAAAAGACTTACTGACTGTTTTTAACCTTAATACGGGCTAACTAAGTCATTCTTATTGCGTAAATTTCTGGAATGGAAATATTTTTCCTTACATACATTATATTTTCAAATATGAACTGTGATGCAAAAGTAAGTATACATAATTCCTTGAATAATTCTCTTAGTGAGTCTCTCGATCCTAAACCGTAAATGGCACGAATTACTCTTTTTTGTAAAATAAAAATAGTCTGAATGTCGGCTGCACTCCCCCAAAGAAGGGATACTTCTTACTTACTCGTAAGACATTAGACTGTGAAAGTAACTAAAGTACACTTGTCTAGCAGTTGCTACATCTGTCAATTGTCTTATTCTCCTAACAGCGTAAGCCACAGAGCTAAGCATATTAGAAAGTTTAGTTAAATGAGCGCTCCATTGAAGTTTCGAATCAATTGTGATTCCTAAAAAGGTAGTACTTTCAACCAGATCGAGTTTCTGACCCATTAATTAGTATGTCAACGCAGGCTTGATTCACATTAGGAAGACAGAATCGAATGCATTGGGTCTTTTTCGCATTTAACATGAGGTTATTGGCTAAAAACCAATTAGAAATTGAAGACAAGGTGCTGTTCACCGCGCCAGCATCTTTGTTATGACGATCTATTTTAAATATTAGCGAGGTGTCATCAGCAAACAGCACCATGTCAGCCTGTTTCTCAAACATGTTAGGCAAGTCCAATGACATGCCTAACATGGTTGAGAAACAGGCTGACATGGTTATATCAATACATTAACTAAGAAAAGGAATGGTCCTAGAATTGAACCTCGGGGTACGCCCATTTTAACATTAGATCCGTGTGATTTTACGCCCTTTATATCAACAGTTTGAAGCCTATTTGTTATATAAGATTCTATTAATTTAATTGACTTATCATCAAAACCGTATTGACGAAACTTGACCAAAAATTTTGGATGATTAACGCAATCAAATGCTTTAGAAAGATCGCAAAATTATCCAATTGCATCATTTCTGTTTTCCCACGCGTCGTAGATATTAGTAATAAGTGCTACTCCTGCATCGGTGGTCGATTTTCCAGCAGTAAAGCCGTATTGTTGGCTATGGAAAAGATTATTGGTCTTAAAGTGAAGTAGCATTTAATTGAACATTATCTTTTCGAACACCTTACTCAAAACTGGCAGAATAGAGATAGGTCTGTAGTTGCCAGGGTCTGCTTTTTTCTCCTTTTTTAGGGTTCCGTACCCAAAGGGTGCAAACGGGACCCTATTACTGAGACTCCGCTGTCTTTCCGTCTGTCCGTATGTCACAGGGCTCTATCTCTTGAACCGTAATAGCTAGACACTTGAAATTTTCACCGATTAGGTATGTATTACTGTGGCGGATATAACAACAAATACAAAATAGTTAAAAATTAAAGGGGGTCGTCATACAAGAAACGTGTTTTTTTCAGCATTTTTAACTTGATCTTTATAATGGCATTAACTAGATACTTGTTCACCAATTATGTATTACTATGACCACAATAACAACAAATAAAAATAAAATAAAGTTAAAAATTAAAGGGGGTCGTCATACAAAAAACGTTTTTTAGCGTTTTAAAACATTGTACGGTGATACGGAACCCTTCATGTACGAGTCCGACGCGCACTTGCCCGTTTTTTCAAAATCCCTTCTTAGTGTGCGTCCGCTTTTTGAATTTAAACAACTGTTCAAATTTCACGTTTCTATCATTAGCGGTTACGGCTGTGCGTGCGTCTTACGAGTATGTCAGTTAGTGGGAACTTCTCCTTTTATATATATAGATTATTCTTAGATTAGGTTTTATAATATGTTTATAAAAAGTAAAATATAAAAAAAAAACATTGTACAAAATATATACACATTATAAAAACCTACCTAGCTGCCCGCTGGTTAGGGCCGCAGAGAGAGAAACCTGACAATGCGTGCCGTCTCCAGGAGTACTGCCTTCTGAATCTGACCCTTGATCCAGCCATCTAGCGAGAGAGTCCTAAGATGTTGGTCAAGACCTTTCGATAAGACCGTTCGCAGACTATCGGGAATAAGATTATTATTATTATGTCGGTACGCCTTTCAGCCACAGGTCCATGGGGACACGGTCCTTTGAGGCGTTCATGGGGCCAAAGCCTTTTAGTACCTTTTTATCTAAAAAGTGAGTTGGCTGCATCTATGGAGGTCTATCCCTTAGTGTACTATTGAGATGCATTAACGGACAGTCCTCCATAGCTGCCGAACTATTGCCAGGGAGGGATTTACTTGGTTTGGGCTATGTGGATAGGATGTTAGTGGACCGGATATCTGGGTTATGGAGTGAGATGCGGACATTACCTAAAAATCTCTCACAACAGTTTTAGCCTGGTCTGCTCGTTATTATTATTACGAGTATAACGACATAAACATGTGTGGTGCGCGCAGGTGGGCGTGGCGCCGGAGTGCCTCGGCGCGGGCGCGGGCGGCGCGCTGTACGCGGCGCTGTCGGCCAGCGCGGCCATCCGGGCCGCGGGGCTGTGGGGGGGTGCGGGGGGGAGCGGGGGACGCGCGCCGCGCGTGCTGCTGCTGGGGCTGGGCGGCGTCGGGCACGCCGCGCTGCAGCTGCTGCGGCACCTCGGGGCTGAGGTACACCGGAGCGACCCAAGTCTATTGGATACTCTTCCATTTATTTATACATACATATATATAACGTGGAAGGGACATACCCGTCATAAATCGAACTACACTATCTATACTGGATCACATAGTATAATGAAATTAAAATAACAGCTAAAAATCTAAAATAAAGGGGTCGTTGCACAAATGTATGGGGAAGCCTGCTAGGTCACTGAACACCTACCTGAAATTTGCATTTTTGGGTCGGTATCAATGTCTAATAAGTAAATCCGATAAATTCCTAGCCTTTCTATGGCACATTTGGATCAAAATTTCGTAATGAAGATTAGGTGAGTTTTTATTTATTTATTTACACTTTATTGTACACACATACAAATGTTATAGTACAACAGGCCAAAATCAAAACAAAAGTTCCGCCAAAATGGCCGCCACCCATTATGTCAACTGACCTGACATTGACAGTAACTGCGAGTGAAGTTAAAATCAGGTTGCGTACGTATAGGCACCATGTCAGTATCAACATTATACGATAATAAGCGATTTTAAATGTATTTTTGGATACTATCAAGATCACAAACCATGGATCAAGATAGATACAGCCTATGAATATCTTTGCATGTCCAACTGAAGTAAAATTTACTTCATTCAAAATTGTCTTCTTTAGTCCGTGTATGACAGCTTATTGCACCTAACCTAAAACGCTCTGCAGAAAAATGCCTATTTGTGCAGTTTTGAGCTGCAGAAACACGTCAACAAATGTTGGAGGACGTCAAGAAAGTTTCCTTTCATCGGTAAGTAAATTTCTTTTTAAATAGTATTCAATTTATTTTAAAATCAATTATTTCATGTTTTGTTTAACTTTTATACTGAAAACTGCTGACTGAGTAAATATCACATATTCATAAAATCCATTGCTAACATTAGTAACAAAATTTGATGGCCTAGTATTTATAACATGCAATGAAAATAAAACGATTAGATACTTTCACATTCATTCGTTGTCATACACACTTGTCATTAGTCGTTCAAATGAAGGGTTATTTTAACGATAGTGTTGTACAGTGTTATGACTCTAAATCGATTAGGGAAACATTGGTTTGTGAGATAATGCTTGCTTTGAGATATTTTGTGACATAAACGTAAGTGTGTTTGTATTATATTTGTAGAAAATAACATTTATTGACCGAACGAGCGAAGCGTCTCTGTTTCGAGATCAGGCGAAAAATTATTTTGTCTGTTCTCGCCTACAGATCGCATTTTTAACCGATTTTGACGAAAATTGGCACGCAAGTTCCTTCTGCTTTAAGACGTTTATTTCTCATAAAGAATAACATTCACTTAACATGAAAAATTTTACATTATTTTTGCTAGTTAATAAAATAAAAGTGAGCGAACAAAGTCATATATAAAAACAGGCGGTATGTAAAAAATAAAAAATATAAAGTGCACTAAGTGACTAACTACTATCGATGTCGAGCGGGCGTTGCAGGTGCAAAGATGTTTCGTTACTAGATGCGGCGAATTGTCAGTAGTTATCTTACGAGAGCGGGGTTTCCTTGAATGTGAGATTTTAGCAATTTTTTGAAAAATGTGTTCGTTTGAACTTCTCTTATGTCTAACGGAAGCTTATAATAAATCTGTGCACCTTCAAACAGCAATGTTTTTTTACCATAGTTTGTTCTGGGAGAAATTAGGCATAAGTTATTAGGCACGGCGCGTTAGTTTCCTATGTACTTGTGAGTGTTTTTTGAAAGTAATGTTATAATGGATGTCCTTTGTTAAAATATTACGAATCAATATACAAGTGTTATATATATATGTATGTTTGTATGACACTTATTATTTTTGTTTTAGAAAATACTATAGGTGTAGGAGTTAAAAAGTCGTAATGAAAGAGTACTTTTAATAAGTTTGTTTTGAGCTACTTGAATTTTGTTTAAATGTGACTTTGCTGTAGTTCCCCATATTTCTACTAGGTAATCTAGGTGAGGTATTGTGACGTACTGGCAACACTGGTGGGCAGCGTTTGGTATATAATGGCAGGCGCCGACCCTTGTCCGGTGGAGTAGGATATGCCGTCTGAGGCAACCTATATATGTCAATCCTAAAAAAAAAAAAAAAAATGACAGACGACACTTCATTATCAGACCACACTTTGTAAGGACGTGCCCCGTTGCCAGTGTTACTTTACCTTGCCGTGACGTTGCAGTACGTCACACGTGGCGACGATTGCAAGGTGAATTTTTTCTTAAAAAGTAAAAAAAAAGGGGAAAAAAAGGAATGGAATTAGTGAAATAAAAGTCTACTTAGTGTATAATTATAGACAGTGGTAGTTTTCGTAGAAAAATAACAATAATTAAGATTTCAAAGAGTGCATACCTGCTATTAAATTTAATTCATATCGGTCAGTACAGTACAATTATTGAGGTTTTGGTAAGTTATTACTTACCATTAAATATTGCTCAATTATCAAGTATTATTTTATTTAAGGCGTCGTTTGTGGTTGAATTACGCACGTACGCTGATTTGCTAAAAAAATATGTTCAAATTTTAACAATTACCACGAAGGAAGAGTGAGGAAATCTTTATATATTCTAAACACTCGTTACGTGGTAAGATTAGTTTAAGATAATTGTAAAAACAATATACAACTTGTACGAAACTTTGAATTTCGATGCGCTGGCTTAATTATAAAATTGTTTATTCATTTACCTGAAATCAATTAGGTAGTCAAGGAACGACTACGGGATCTACCCCTATGAAGGTCGTAGTTGTTGACAAGGAAAGTGCTTACACTTATCCTAATTTGCAGCATTTTTAGACATAATAATCAATAGTAATTTTAAATCATTGGTACAACGAAAAATATTTTACCGTGGCACTGGATTTGTCATTGCTGTTTAACCAAACCAAAAGAATTATTTACATATCACAATACGTACATATTATCATTGGTATACTAGTGTACTCTTGGAACAGGTACAAATATGTGTGAGTTTATTACAATGCAACACTTGAAAACAGTGGATATTTTAGTATTAAAAACTTTCATAGTCTAATCACTACTTAGTTCTAGACATTTTTAATGTCAGGGAAAAGTAAACAAAAAGATATGGTTCACGTAAATTCTCATGTATATAGTTCAGCATTATTGCGGCATGATAATTTAAGTAAGTATATAGAGTGTTTCAGACGTATTTTTGCCACTACAAAATCACAATTACAATTGCGAATATCATGTTAATTAACCAAAACGAAGCTGTGACTATTATTAAATAGTAAATAAATTTTCCGATGTGCATTATAATAAAGGTACAGTGTGTATTATAATATTAGAAAATAACATGTGAACTGAACGTTAACAGTATCATCAAAAATATTTCTTACATTTTTGTAATAAAAAAAGGGTAGCTAGTTCTAGTTATCCTCAAATGATTTTTATGTTTGGTTGTTTACATTGTAACTATATATAATATGGTACCAGTGAAAAAATTGTGAAAATGAAATTATTTTACATAGGGGCTATAATGTAAAAAGTACTGGCTACTTGCTTAGCCTACACACTATTCCTAGCTAGCAGCATCTTTTAAATGGAATAAGTTCATAAAAATATAATGTTGTTGTCGAATTTAATTGCAGAAGTTATGATACATAAACAATCAGTTTTACTGGTACCAAAAAGACACGCATTATACATTGAAAATACATAGAAAAGGAAAGAAACTTATCTAACGAGTGTTTTACTGAGATATTATCTTATCTCGGTTACGCAGATGTATGGTTATAATAAAAACCATATAGTAATATGGTGGATCTGGTGGTTCATGTCAGGATAATTGTAATTTTCCTGTAATGGAAAAAACTAAAACTGTGAAAAATTATATGAATTCCAAACTACAGTTTAGAACCCGCGTGCCAAAGAAAATAATGGACATATTGTTTATTAGCAGATAATATCTTGGCCCCTTTAATATTTTGAGTCTTAAGTCTAAAGACTAAGTCAAAATTCTTTGTTACACAATTATATGTAATAATATGGTATGTTCAATCAATTGTTCAACAAATTGGTCTTTTCATGCAATAGCGGCATATATAAGTGAGATTTTCAAGTAAAACAGTTGAATATTAACCTTTACGATGTGGTGAAACTTTACAGTGTATTGAGGGTACGCCTCGTATGTGATAATATATACCGGACAATAAAGGCATTCAGACAATCTGTCATTCAAACTGACAGTTGTTAACAGGCGGCCGCCAAGTTGCAGTTGTGCATGTGCAATATATATGATGTGTATACAGTGCGAGTCAAGACGTACGTAGTCATCTTTTATTCGCATAATACAAGTGCTAAAACTGCAAATAGGTATGTGTTGCGGCCACTGGCAACACAGCTCCAACAATGCATTTTCGTCATGTAATCTGGCAGCCATATTTTACAAAACCCTGTAACACTAAGGAATTATTATTTATGAGGTCAGATGTAAATATTAAATAATTTAAAAACAAAAGCACCACCACCATGACCATGACAATAAATATTGTGAACGTTGTTACATTTGACCTCTGGTAGACGATTCCCATGTACATACTTGCATTAATACCACAACATACATAAGCAAGTATTAACTAATGTTTAGATTTTATTTTAATTTAAAAACAAAAAAAAATGTGTTTCGTTCTTAAAATTAATTTTACAACATTAAATTGAAAATATACATTTACTATGTTAGAACTTATTATGTACAAGATTTTATTTAGTACAAGAAATTTTAAGAAACGAATTATGTCTCGCAGTTTAGCTTGCGATTAATTTTGTAAGTACTTTAATGTATATAAATCTTGTACTCCAATATTAAAAAAAATCACAAGTAGCAATTACTACTTTTATTTGAAATATTAAAATATTTTAGGTCATAATCTTATGGTATGGCCAGGCAACAGAGGTTACCAAAAAAAAAACTTAAGTAAATCAAGAAATTGGTTAGTTCTAACAATATGGAAAATCAAACATTAGTAAACCATGAAATTGGTTGGTACTAAAAATATGGAAAACAAAAATAGTTGTCAACCATGAAATTGTTTGGGACTAAAATTAACTATATCAATCAGACTACGCCTTCACAAGACGAACACGTAGATATCTGATTCCCAAACCTCCTAGGACCAAGGGAACGCAAGTAATTGATAAAACGTATACCCCTATTTTGCTCAAAAGTCTAAGGTCATACGGTCACGTAGTTATACCTCTATTGGAAAAATCGAGCACTGTACTTTCTTCATTAATTTTGTACACTCAGTGCACTCAGTACTCTATTTTCGTTTCAAATATTATGTATATAAAAAAATAATTGCTCAAAAGTTGACCAAATTATCAAGACGAGTGGACACTCGCGCTACACGCGATTTTAAGCCGTTACAAATAATGAGCCAATAAGGCGGCGGTACCTTTGGTACCCTTTGGCGCATGTCTGAAAGCGAAAAGCCGCCCCGCGCACCTATGTTATATTTTGTTGGTTTTATATTTTTGACGTTACATTGTTATCATGATTTATGATGTCAATAAGTATGATACGTGATACGTGATTTACCAGTCAGCCGGTATAAGGCACAGCACAGCGACAAAATATGTAACTGCCCCTGAACTATTTTCATTTGGTATTCGTACGCTCGGTCCCTCTATGTCTGAATAAAAATCGCATTAAAATCCATTGCGTAGTTCTAAGTGCACATACATACAGAGGGGCAAACGGCGAGAAGGTTCTTACAATCGTGATTATAAGGCGTGAATAGATATAAACAATCGACTGGAAATCGAATTTTTAATTCATTTTCATTCACTTGGTCGGTGTCTTTGAATCGATTTAGCGCGAACAGAATGTTTTCATCACTAAATGTCACCATTGACATTACTTTTGACAGTTCAACATTGGCACGCGAGGTTTCCATACAAATTGAAAGATTTTATTTATCGAGTATATACAGATCTGTGATCAAGATACTCGTAATGAAAGAACAAATATATGATGGTCTTAATCGGTTTTTGATATTTTTTCTGATTTGTGGGGAAGTGCCTGTTGTGCAATATCCCTTTTCGGAATTTCCATACAAAAGTGTGCAGCCGCGCCCGGGCGATTTGTATAGAAATATCGTTTTTTTTGTTTTTTGTTATTTTAATTTCATTATACTTTATTGATCTAGTATAGCCTCTGGTTCGATTTGTAACGGGTACGTCCCTTCCACGTTGTATAAAGAAGTGGAGGAGTATCCAGCAAACTTTCGACGTTTATTCCTATGTATAATAAATAAATAAGCCTAAAGTGAGTTTTAAACTTGTGTTATGGGATACTAACTCAACGATACTATATTTTATGATAAATAAATATATAGATAAACACCCAAGACCCAGGACAATTTGAAAAAGGCCATTTTCCAACTTGCCCTGGCTGGGGATCGAACCCAGAACCTCCGGATTAGCGGTCTAGCGTGTTAACCATTACGCCACGGAGGTCGTCAAATGTATGTATGCGTTCCCCTGGCAGAAAAGTATCGAACTTGATAAACTGACTAATGCAATGTCTATATAAGATATTTTGTACACAACGAGATCTATGTACTTATTGTACATAACTTCCTGTATATATCCGTCAAAGTAATCAAAATTTTTCGAGTTATTGACCAAAAATATTTTCTGCTAGGGGAAAGTTGTGATAAAGCAAGACATTAAATTACTTAGAGACAATAATTAGTAACTATGTGATGTAAGGTAAATATACCTGCTTGAATGGAATGTGTCCATTTTAAGACTGCGCAGATTAAATATACTTAAATAAATAGATCGGAGAGTTTGTCCGTGTGTGCAGGTGGTGGTGGGGTGCGCGGGCTCGCTGGTGGGGCGCGCGCGCGCGCTGGGCGCGGCAGCCGCGCTGGACCGCCACCACAGCGACTACGACCGCGCGCTGGAGGACGCCGGCCCGTAACTATACACAGACATTACACTTTGATATATTTTTTGCGATCGGTGAGCGGAGCGTGAAATCTATGTACGCTCGCAGGTACGACGCGATCCTGGACTGCGCGGGGCTCGGCGGCGCGGAGGCGGGCGCGCGGCGCTGGGTGTTCTCGCGGTACGTCACGCTGAGTACGCCGCTGCTGCGCGAGACGGATGCGCGCGGGCTGCTGACCGGCGCGGCGCGCGCGACCGCCGAGCTGGCGGCGCACAACGCGCGCGCGGCCTCCTCCGCCGCGCGCACCGCGTGCCCGCCGCCCGTGCGCTGGGCCTACTTCTTGCCGCGCGCCGCAGACATCGAGCTGCTGCGCCGCCTCGCCGAGCGCGGGCAGGTTGGTAGCCGGACTCTCCACTTACTTCTCTCCAATGACACAGGGACGGTCGGAAACTGCGACGATCCCCTTGTGCCTGCTCACATGATAACCACAGGGCGTTGTTTATCACGGTGCCATTTAAAGAGTGTGATCTTCTACATTACGCGCCTGAAACTAAAAAGACCGCCGGCCGTGTTTTTTGCATGACCGGCGCTATGGGCGCTGGTCCAAGAGCTCTGACAGATCACATATAGGTACATTAAATGATAGGCCATAATGTGATCTTTAAACGAGCCAAGGGCATCAAATTTTTTTTGGAAAATCTATAGTTATTAACCAAAACAAAGACCCCTCTAGTATCTGCTTACCTACAAATGAGAGATCGAACTATACTGGACGGTAATATTTTCGGAAACGGAAGGTTTGTTATTATTCAAGTGACGCCAAGTACGCCTAACGGACACATTTGGATTATTTTCGTAAGGTTAATATTATTCAAGTGAACGCCTTCTAACGGACACATTTGGATTATTTTCGTAAGGTTAATATTATTCAAGTGAACGCCTTCTAACGGACACATTTGGATTATATTAGTAAGGTTGATATTATTCAAGTGAAAGCCTTCTAACGGACACATTTGGATTTCGTAAGGTTGATATTATTCAAGTGCACGCCTTCTAACGGACACATTTGGATTATTTTCATAAGGTTGATATTATTCAAGTGCACGCCTTCTAACGGACACATTTGGATTATTTTCGTAAGGTTGATATTATTCTAGTGCACGCCTTCTAACGGACACATTTGGATTATTTTCGTAAGGTTGATATTATTCTAGTGCACGCCTTCTAACGGACACATTTGGATTATTTTCGTAAGGTTGATATTATTCAAGTGCACGCCTTCTAACGGACACATTTGGATTATTTTCGTAAGGTTGATATTATTCAAGTGCACGCCTTCTAACGGACACATTTGGATTATTTTCGTAAGGTTGATATTATTCAAGTGCACGCCTTCTAACGGACACATTTGGATTATTTTCATAAGGTTGATATTATTCAAGTGCACGCCTTCTAACGGACACATTTGGATTATTTTCGTAAGGTTGATATTATTCTAGTGCACGCCTTCTAACGGACACATTTGGATTATTTTCGTAAGGTTGATATTATTCTAGTGCACGCCTTCTAACGGACACATTTGGATTATTTTCGTAAGGTTGATATTATTCTAGTGCACGCCTTCTAACGGACACATTTGGATTGTTTTGGACACAAGATGATTGTCCTCGCATCCGTTACCCTCCATAGCCATTTCGAAATGAATTAAGACAAGAACACTTACCATACATACATGAACTCTTAAAACATTGCACTCATATGCAAGATGTACTGAAAGCTCTTCCAATGTATAAACACACTTATTCTATCTATAATATAAAAATGAATCGCAAAATGTGTTGGTAAGCGCATAACTCATCAACGCCTGGACCAATTTGGGCAATTCTTTTTTTAAAATGTTCGTTGAAATTCAAAGATGGTTTTTACGGCGAGAAAAATTCGAATAATTGCCGGAAAACCCCTAAAAACAGCCCTTTTCTTTTTCCCATACAAACTTTTTCTAACTAAAACGAGCTTTATTGCTATTGTATAAAGTTCATATTGAATTACAAGCAGTCATTGTTGTTTAAACTATGTAGGTATGTTTCTAACGTCAAAGAGTCAATTTGCACTTTATTACCTCCGTACAAAGTTCAAATTCAATCATATCTATCAAAACCCCGACTATAAAATATGTAGGAACAAAAAAATTACACATTACAAATCATTTTGACAGGCTATATTTGGCAGTACGAAGTCTGCCGGGTCAGCTAGTTTTATATATATTCTTTACAAAAAAAATATTCGTGCGCAAGGAGATATCGCATAGGTGACTGTAGATAGATAGCAGGCATCTGAACTGCAGAGTTTATCGCGGTTGACCCGTGAAATTGCGGCCGTGACCCGCCCCGCACCCGCACGGCGCCGCCGCGCCGGTCACGGGGCGGGGCGGGGCGGATGTCGGGAGCGAGGCCGCCACATCTTTGTCACTCATTTCTGAAATCTCGCTCTCTTTTTCGATCGATGTAGGTACTGAGTACTGAACAGTCCTTTAAATGTAGGTATGTTTGTGTCTGTCTTTCTCTGTCTCTTGTGGCTCCCTATCAGCCGACGTCGTAGTTTGCATGCCATTACCTCTACTTACTCTTTCTCAGTTCAACAAAGCGCAATCATTAAAAAAGTTCAAAATTTAGTGACGGTCTCACACCTGTCCTCTAGCTTACCGATATCACTTTCATTATTCATTGGCTACTTTTTGACGTCCACTATTTTTGATTTACTTTTGCGTATGTTCATACCTTTATTTTATAGTTTAGATATGTATATTTTATAAAATATAGTATACAATAATAGTACAGCAGATATAAAATTAGAAACACAGGGACCATCATTAAACAATAAAAAGGATGTAAAACGAGGCGATCCACTTTCCCCAAAACTCTTTACTTCACACAACAAAATAATTCGGTTTCCACCCTATTTATTTGTGTGCGTGACGCCCGAGCACACCAACTATGAATATTCGTATAGTGCTTTATCATGATCACTTATTTCATAAATTTGTAGTAAGCATGCGCAGTGCAGTGGTTAAGGCTGGCCGTTATACAAATAGTGCTCTTGAGGCACCGGGTTTAAATCAGGAACAGCTCGATATTTTTACTTTTTTTTATAAGGTGTTTTTTTTTCATATCATAATTGGAAACTAACATATTATAATAAAAAATAGGAAAAATATAAAAACACCTCATTCATATAAAAAATATTTATTATTTGGAGTTCACACCTTTTGTAAAGATTATACAAACAAAAATATACTTAACAAAGAAGTCATATTGAAACTGTAATCATCATCAATTAGGTGTAAAAAAGAAATTTAATGTTAATTTTTTTATTATTTGCCAACCATGATCTTTAATATTCTGATAAAAATGGACGTTACTTTTACTAAGTATATTTATCTGTTTTAGTGAGAGAATAAACATGTTACAATTATTATAACAATAAACATCTCTCACGCAAAACCTCATCATATTCACATTACAATAATCATCATCATCATTTCAGCCGCATAAGGTCCACTGCTGGACATAGGCCTCTCCCAAGGTTTTCCAAAATGATCGATCTAGAGCGGCCTGCATCTAGCGCTTTCCAGCGACCTTGGTCAGATTACAATAATATTCCTTACGAAATATAAAAATAATATGTTATTCTTACATAAGAAAATGATCACTAACTAAAAATAAATTAATCATGTGGTTAATTTAAAGAAAACTAACTTATATGAAGCCACTCATAATTATAAAAAAAAAATGATTTATTTTCGTCACAATAAACTCCCAAAGGCAAACTGGTAAATAATGCATAGCGTTAAGTTTGACCCATTGTAATCAATCAAATATGAGATTGTGTGCAATAAACTTAAATAAATAAACTTCAATTTTTATCAGACTTTTACATTAAAATAAACAAAATCAAATAATAAATATATTTTGAAGTAACTATATTATAAAAAGAATTTATTGGTCCTTTTAGCCAGCTTCCAACATTTGATAGCAGTATATACTCGTAGATCCACTGTGTGAGTGAAACATTTAAAATATTTGTTATTAGGCCTGGTCTTCAAAAAGACCTCGATGAATTCAAGATTTTTACATATTTCTGATAAGATGATCTGTAGTTCTTTATTATCTGGTTTGCTTGTCGAGATCAATAGGGCCAAGTTTGCATTACAATATCTCTTGAATTTAACAGTTCGTCTCTGTAAATAAAATAACAAATGTTTTATTACAATTTATGCGAATGATATTGTAACCATTTTTTTGCACAAAATACAAAATATTAAACCCTTACCGATAATTAACCACGTCACAATTTCCCTGATCTCAGTATAATTAATACTATAAAATCATAATTAATGTCCATTCACATAATTAGATAACATCCATCACAATTAACTTAGTGAAACAAAATAATTGTAGAAACATGTTCTTCAAACAAAGTGATATTATTCTTTAAACTGAGACAACGCCAGTGCAATGAAACAATGCACGCCTCACAATCACCAAGTATCATATCATTAAATAAAAGAGGGTAGTATAGATATTATTACTAATAATTTTAAGAACTGAGTAACGTAATGAACGATGGTTTACAATGAGAGCTGATTTTATAATTTTTGTATCTTGCTAAATGTGTTGTAGCTTTTGGTTTTTGTGAACCTTGACTTTGTCTACCCCGTAATGGATAAATATGCTATTTATCGGCTGTTGAATAACAACGAATATCGCAATATTTTAAGTTTAACTCAAATAAAAACATTGCACAAAACATTCACATCTCAATCGGTGAGATTCGATCATGGAACTCCCAGATAAGAGTTGAATGCCTTATCCACTGGGCTACGTTTGCTGTTGAAATGACGGTTAAAATAATGGTTTGTATTGTAATAGCTTACGCGTTTACGATATTATTGACACAAAATGTATATGTGTGTTATGTATAATAAGCTTAACACAGGTAAAACTGTATGCTGATTGGACAGCAATCATTTGTCTACACAGTGTTGCAGCGCACACAGGGAAATGTAGTTGTGTGACCTGGAAACCGAACTATTTTGCCGTGTGTACCTTGGAAGAAATTTACAAAACACTCGCAGATAAATGGCTAACAAAGGGCATTCAACTAGATGGAAAAACATTCACCTATCTCAGATTCGCTGACGACATTGTCATATTTGCCTCCACATCAGCTGATTTACATAGATGCTCCAAGATCTTAGCACGGCAAGCCTTGAGGTTGGACTTACAATGAACCGGTCAAATACCCAAGTCATGACCAATAGTAAACAACATAGGGTCGAGGTAGACGGGCAAGAAATACACTACGTCGATGAGTATATCTACCTGGGCCAGTTAGTCTCCTTCAGCAGCCGGTAAGAGAGCGAAGTTAAGCGCCGCGTT
Organism: Acrobasis repandana; assembly: GCA_963576875.1. NCBI lineage: Eukaryota > Metazoa > Arthropoda > Insecta > Lepidoptera > Pyralidae > Acrobasis > Acrobasis repandana. Next base: position 295,466 of record OY756226.1, read on the forward strand.
GAAAACGGCTGGAGGAGCTACTAGTCCATGAAAGGCGATCATCACTTGAGCGCCAACTCATGGATAGTTTAGGACAGGCGAGATACATGTATCTTGCCTGTCCTAACCTATTGTGCTCAAACGTGGTCAGTGACCGAGGATTTGAAGTCCAAACTCAAGGTTTGTCAGAGAGCCATGGAGCGAAGTGTGCTAGGAGTTAAAGGAATAGATAGAATCCCAAACGTCACAATTCGCCCCAAAACACGGATCGTTGATGTGGGACATAAGACCGCCATATTAAAGTGTGGGTATAATGTGGGTGCACAGCGAAAGATGGGCAAGAATTGCATTTGCAACAGAGTGGTTGCTTAAAGATGGTTACTGTCGTCGCCCTGAGGGGCCTAAAAAGCGCTGGCGAGACTATCTCGACGCGTTCCAAAAAGGATGGTCGAGATTAACACCGGAAAGGGACAAGTGGAAGATGGAAGAGACCTTTGCCCAACAATGGGACAAATAAGGTAATAAAAAAGTATATTTTAATTGTTATTTTATATGTTTCATAATGTGCACTCTCAGAGATACACTATCACGTCTTTATCCCGCTCCCAACGAGGTAGACCGAGCCCAGGGCCGTAAGACCTAAAGGCCACGTTTAGGGAGATGGTGGGCGAGCAAAATGGAAAAGGGAATCAAAATAGCGAAAGGTTGCTAGCCACATCGCCTGTTAACTGATTTAGATTCTCGCCCATTCCCTCGATCGGCTTTTACGACCTGCGCGGGAAGAGAAGCAGCTGCTACATTCTAAATTTATTTCTTTTCTCTCAGACGAGCATGGAAGCAGCATGGCACTATCAATATCGAAATATGAAAAAAAATTTTTGACTTGCCATACAAACTCGGATCAGCTGGTTGGTGATCTACCTAGTACGGGATTAGGGAATGCAATCTCGATCTCGCGAGATCTTAATTCTTGCGAATTCTCGAGAAATTCGAGATTCATTCTCGAATATAGGCAGGCCTGTGTCACTCCCCGTTTAGGTATCGAAAATGTACCTACATTATTACTATGCACGCAGGCGGCCCCTCATGGTGGTAAATTCAGTTATACGAATCGTTTGTCCAGAGTAATAAGAATGAAATTGGCTTGCAATGGATATCTAGGTATCTATACGAAAAGGTGCTGAGTTCTTACGTGAGCTAAATTAAACCATATCGCTAGCCACATTGAGTAGATATTTCTTTGAATTTCTTTGCTGAGTGAGACTTCTGTACGTTAGTATTAATTATTCTGTCATACAGGTAATCTCGTTTTAAAATTATCGTTTGCGATCTCGACCAAATCGATCGAGATCACATTCGACATCGAGATCGAGCGCGCATGAAAAATGAAACTTATAGGATCACTTTGTTGTCCGTCTGTCTGTCTGTCAAGACCCTTTTTCTCAGGGACGCGTGAAGGTATCAAGCTGAAATTCATATCAAATACTCAAGTCTACTGTCCCTTGGAGCTGAGAAAAAACTTCTAAGTCAACGCAATAAAAAAAAATAAAGCCGTTCATGCCGCAAATTTTCAACACTCGCAAGGGAATCAAAACCTACAGGGTACTTCCCGTGAACTCAGAACCTTGAAATTTGGTACGAAGCAACGCGCAGATAAAGGAAAAATGCGAAAAGCATAAATTTTTTGTTACATTATTAAATAAAAATATTTTTAATAATTTTAAACTTATATACCTACAGGTTTGTACGGAACCCTCGGTTCGCGAGTCCGACTCGCACTTTGCCGGTTTTTAAAATGTTTGCTTAGTTATTATTGGTTTTATTTACAAAATATTATAACAGTCACATAGGTAGGTAGTTTTTATTTATTGTAACAATTTTTTAATAAATGAATAAGGTATTTTTTTAAAAAAAATTTTTTTTAAAAATAATTCTTGATTAAAGCGAAATCTCGCGAGATCTTGTCGGATAATTGGACGAGATCTCGAACGACTCAATCTCGTATTAAGATTTCCCAGACTCCTCTACAAACAGTATGATACCACAAAGAAGTGGAGTTTTGTTGACTTGTCACACCATCGACTTTATGAACTTTTCTCTCTTAAAACAATATAATAAGAAATTTAATGTAAATGATAGGCTTCTTGATTTAATCTTCAGTGACACAACCTGCTCAGTTACTAACGCACATACACCTTTGGTAAAGGAGGATCCGAATCATAAAGCTTTGGATATTAATTTACCGTCGTCGTGCTCACCTTTTATTTCGTTGGAAAACAATTAATCTGTTAAAAAAGGTTTTATAAGGCAGACTATGACAAAATTAATAATGAATTAAACTCACTTAACTGGATTTCCATTTTTTCTGCTTTGGACGTCAAGTCTGCCGTTACTTATTTCTATAGTATTCTTGACCGTCTGATAGATAAATACGTACCCATAGGTACACACATTAACAGTAGGTATCCACCTTGGTATACAAAACCTCTGTTTAAGCTAAGTAACGAAAAACGGAAATATCATCAAAAATGGAAAACTTATGGTAATATTGCGGATTACAGGACTTTTTCATTACTGAGGAAGAAATTAAGAAACTTAGAACAGGAGCAACACACCCAATATATTTCCTTATGTGAAGATCGTATCAAGAATAACCCAAATTATTTCTGGATTTATGTCAAATCAAAAAAGCAACTAGGTGAATGTCCTAACATTATGTACGATAGAAATAACACCCCACTTAGCTCTGGACAAGAAATTTGCGAATCCTTCAATAAATACGAACCACCGCTAGACCTATCCAACCATTGCGAAAATGATTCCTCCAACTCAGTTATACATAGATATTGATAAACAAACTATACTAAAGGAACTTAGACATATAAATTTACACAAAAGTGCAGGAGCTGACGGTATTCCTTCTATCTTTATATCTAAATGTGCTCATTCTTTGGTAACTCCCTTATATCTTATTTACAAAAAATCAATTGACACTAGTATATTCCCTGATAAGTGGAAGTTAGCACTTGTAACTCCTATACCCAAGAGTAATCGGCGGGAATTAGTTTCAGAACATAGACCCATATCTAAGTTGAGTAAGTTCGGCCTTATTTTAGAAAAAATTGTCACTAAACAACTATCATATGCTCTTAGGAATATTATATCGGTCAACCAACATGGATTTTTCAAATACAGAAGTGTAGATACCAATATGGTGACTTTTGTTGATTATTTACTAAATGCTATGGATAAGGGTACTCAGGTGGATGTCGTGTACACTGACTACTACAAAGCATTTGACAAAATTAAACATAACCTTATTACTATGAAGCTCTGGAAAGTTGGTGTGCATGGCAACCTCCTCAGATGGATTGATTCTTACATTAGAAACAGAAGTCAAGCTGTATGCATGAAAGGAAATTGCTCTAGCTACTTACCTATCCCTTCTGGCGTGTCGCAAGGCTCCCATTTAGGTCCCGTCTTATTCTCTTTATATATAAACGATATAGAACAAGTACTTCTGTACTACCATGGGCCGGGAACGATGCGGAGCGGTCTCTTAGATTAAGAATTTTGATGAAGCATGTTGCGGATATTTTTCTGTTTACCTTTTGACGAAGCATGTTGCGGATATTTTTCTGTTTACCAATTCAATTTAAAATATCTACCAATTCATAATACCTTTTGACGAGGCATGTTGCGGATATTTTATTATATTATTCATTTCAAAAAATTAAAACATTTAGTTTAAAAAGTAAAAAAAAAAAGTACTTACTAATACTAATCAACTTTTATACGCTGATGACACCAAACTTTTCAGAGTAGTCACTAATAGTTATGATTGTCATTTAAGGGTTAACTGGAGGGACAAAATCCCATACAAACGTACTTTCGTTTTAATTTCGAAACCATAAAACTCATCGTATTCAAATTTTTTACAAGCATTAAGATGATAAATATCTAGATCTGTAATTAGTTTTGGTTCGAAAATAATAAACAAAAAAAAAGTTATAGCAACTTAAAATTGGCCTTTTTTATCGACGAAATCGAGTAATATTTAGACGCCTATTACACTTATAATTATATTTTCGATCCTTATGGAAACTAATTATACGACTAGAGTGAAGACTCTAAATTCCAAATAATTTAGTTTTATTTGGGTATGTATCGTATTTATCGAAATAAACGAAACTACGAAAACTACGATTCATGGCCTATAACGGCCCGTTTCACTGGCGTTCAGTGCACTCTCTTTGTCGTACGCGGGGGTGTATGCGGGGGTCGGGACGGAGCTACATTTTTTAGCGCCCTTTCTCTTTCTCGACGAAATAGCAACACGACGAAGCGCGTCGGTAGGCAACTCGCTGTGGAGTTCGCCCGCGCCTCCAGTACCACCTTAATTCAACATGATCTTGATGCCTTAGTTAAATATTGTGACGAAAACCAACTTTTCCTTAACACCGATAAATGTAAAGTCATCACATACACTCGTAAAAAAAGCCCATTAAACACACATACCTCTTAAATAATATTCAAGTAGCTAGAGTAGATACGATTCGGGACTTGGGTATAATGATGGATAGTCAATTGACTTTCAAATGTCATTATGGCCATATTATACGTAAATCATTTAAAAATCTTGGTTTTATCAACATGGTCACTAAACCATTTAAAAACAGTTTTACTTTCAAAAATTTGTAAAAATATTAAATTATACAAACTGTGCTCCAGAATCATCATATACTAATTCTCTCAAACATCACAAACTTCTCTTCTCTCTCTTCTCTCTCTTCAGGACCGTCGTACTCAGTTCGACATAATATTTTTACATAAAATTATTAATAATAACATCGACTCCCCTACACTTCTTTTAAAAATTAATTAAGTTTAAGTAGGGTTAGACTTCCAGTTCGTCCATCTCGTCGTCTTAATATTTTAGTGCCACCGACCTTGCGCAAGAACTACACTAGAAACAATGTTTTCCATCGTTGTATAGTGAAATACAGTGATTTCTCTGATATTGATATATTCTCGAATTCGTTGATAATTACTAAAAAGCAACTGTATAACAAGCTACAAAACTAAAAGAATTAATATTTTAACAACAACTTTTGGATTTGTTTATACCAACTTAGGGAATTGAAAATTTGTCGCCTGCAGACATCTGCTAATTTTAATTTATCAGTGTTATTTATCCTTATTTTTAAGGCTAGAACTTACATTGTTCTGCACACTGTGATAATAGTTTATTAACCTGCTTAAGTTTGCGTAACTTCTATATTAGTTAAATATTAAAAAGAAATGTTTGTCAGCATATTCCAAAAACTGTATTTGCTTATACTACGTTTCGGCACTGTGTTTGTCTATAACATAAACATACATCAACTGTAATTGTTACATAATGACTGTTTGTGCCAAAATAAAATAAAATTTTATTTAAAAAAAAATTTTGAGACAAGATCTCGATTTGTTAATCTCGAGTCGAAATTGCATTCCATATACGGGATGCCAAAAATTTTTTTTCATATTTCGATACCTAAACTATACTCGAAACTGGAATTCAAGACCAAAAAAACTACGACTCAATTCAATTCAATTTTCAATTCAATTCAAAATATCTTTATTATCATAGGATATTTATAATATCTCTTAATAATAGTCACTTTGTTTTGTTTTGCACAAATGTTGACGTCAAATCGTTACTTATAGCTAAGTTTACGCCGCTTCCTAGGCGCAAGTGCAGAAGAAGCGGCAACAAACTGCACCGCACGTTTTCTCCAAAGACGTCAACTAACAAACTAAACACTTAAAATTAGTTATAAAGATGGACAGAGATTACATTGTTTATTATGTCATAATTAAATTGAATTATAAGAATTACGAAATTTAAAATAATGTCAATTTGTAAATTTAGTATGTACCAATGTACCTAAATTATGACAATGTTGCGACTGCAATAAAATGATCGTACAATAGTATATCCCTTTTTTTAAAAACACGCTGACATAATTTATTTATTGGTAATTTTAATTCTATAATTTAAAGAAGTAATTTTATTTACTTTTTTTTACATAAATACAGGATGCTTTAATAAAAACTTCATCATCCGTAATTTGTGGTTGCAAAGCTGGTATTGCGCTTGTAACACTTCAGGTGTTAATAACATTTGGTACAACATTTTAACTACATGTAACTTATTAATAACCTAATATATTTAATTGCCATTGTCATTCTCATTCGACATCTGACGTCTGCTCTGAGTGTTCGAATGTTTTTTTGCTCCGTGGTCTGTCTTGTTGAGTTTTTGTTTTTCGTTACGTTTTTGTATTTTGTTAAGTTTTGGTTAATTCAATCCGTGAAAAAGAAACGGTGTAAAGCGGCTATGACCGCTAATGAAAAAACAATGGTTATGAACTGTTACAAATATGTGTATAACAATAAGCCAGAAGACCAATACTGGACATTAGCGGATTGCTCAAGTAAAGTTGCGGAGATATTGGGAGTATCTGAAACGACAGTGAGAAGAGTTGTGGCGGAACACAAAAACAACGTAACCTTTGCACCTCCCAAGAAAACGGGTCCGAAAACCTCAATTTTGGACAAGATTGAAGAGTTCGACTTAGCTGCTATACGACGAATCGTTCATCAATTTTTCCATCGCAATGAGCCTCCGACAATTCAAAAGGTGAGATGACCATTAGAAAATATAAGTTCCCTGCTCATAACTGTAATTTGATTAGTTCTGTTGTTATAAAAGTGGATCATATCATAATATTTAATAATTGATTTTTTTTTATTTCAGATCTTACAAGTTGTCAATGACAATCTTGACTTGCCAAATTTGTCAGCAACCAGCTTGAGATTGATCCTAAAACATTTGAATTTCAAGTATGCGAGTCGTAAACGTCGCAGCTGCCTCATTGACCGGGATGATATAAGAAATTGGCGAAAGCAATATTTGATAAAGATCAAGCAGTATCGGAGAGAAGGAAGGCCTATCTATTATTAAGATGAGACATGGCTGAACGAAGGTGGGTAATGATATCCTAACTTTTTTGTATTTTTAAAATCAGCTAGTTGATATGACACTACCATGAGACTGGAGGACATTGATTCCTTTTATATTAGTTATAGTAAAAAAAAATATTGGCACTCACCAATATTTTCACTATAACTATAGTATACTAGTATACTATAGTTATATATAAGATAACCACAAGTCTCACAACCCTAGTTGTGAGACTTGTGGTTATCTTTCTTTGTATATTAGTTGTAAATGTACAACCACAAAAAATATTGAGAATACTACATGAATATACTACAACATAAATATAAAAACATGTATGTTTGCAGGAACTACTAATTTGAGTTTTATGATAACATATAATATCTTGACTTGTTTTTTTTTGCTCAAGCCAGAGTTGGTTCATAATTTAAGTATTTTCTCTCATTTGTCTACATTGAATATATTTCTACTATCATCATCTTTTTCCCACCAGATTATATGTATGTGAAATATAACATTCTCACACATGTATGTGTGTTATTTGGAAAATATTCTATTTACTTTGTCTCTTAACATATTCGGCCCTGCCCTGATTATGCCAGTGCCATAGAAATAAGAATTGCCAGTGACACACCGGGCAAGCACTTAGTAAAATAGTACCAGAAGCGTTAAGTGTTAATGTTCATTATATTTTATAAATATTATATTGTTATTTCAGGTCACACGCATGCTAAGGTTTGGCAAGATCCTCAGATCCAATCGTCGCGACAAGCATTCTTGGAGGGGCTAACAACAGGGCTACGGGCACTAAGTGGAAAGGGACGAAGACTAATAATTAGTCACATTGGCAGTGAGGAAGGTTTTTTGGAAGGAGGAATCCTGCTGTTTGAATAAAAAAAAAAATACTGAGGATTATCATCAAGAGATGAACTCACAACATTTTGAAGAGTGGCTTACTGGCATACTGCCCAAATTAAAACAGAATGCAGTGTTGGTGATAGATAATGCCCCTTATCACTCCAGAAAAATGGAATTAGCGCCTAACAGTAAGCGGAGAAAAGCCCAAATTATTGATTGGCTGAAGGAAAAGAATGTCACATTTCCAGGAAATTTGACCAAAGAGAAATTGATGACAATTGTCGCAAAGGAGAAGCCTGCTCACAATAAATATGCAGTGCATGAGGTGGCAGCGGCACATAATGTCAAAATATTAAGATTGCCCCCTTAACACTGCGAATTGAACCCAATTGAGTTGGTATGGGCTCAGGTAAAAGGGCATGTAGCCAGTAATAATAAAACATTTAAAATGGCAGAGGTCAAAGACCTATTTCATGAAGGCCTACGGGAGGTGACACCGCAGAAGTGGCAGTCATGTGTAAGTCATGTCATGAAAGTAGAGGATGAGATGTGCAAACTGGACGGATTAATTACTGGAGTGGTGGAAAACTTAATTATACAAGTGACCGACTCAGATTCCGAAGTTAGTGATGCTGACATTAGTGATGGTGAATATGAAGATAAATAAAAACAATTTATTAAAAAATGGTTTTATTTAAGTTTTCCATACTGTCTTAATAATATGGCACACTGTCGTGTGTGTTCATTGGTAATTCAACTTGTTTAAGTTCTTTACAATAAAATTTTGTCAATGTTAGTTGAGTTGAAAATAAAGTTTGTAATTAAGGACCGTATGCACAAAGCCATGTGCTCGGATTTGGCTCTGAAATATGCAAAATTTTCCCGCTAGGGGGATAAAAATGTCAAGATGAAGTTGCATAGAGTTAATAATGTGTAAACGGGACAATAGATGTAGGTAATCATAAATTGTAACGTAAAATTAGTATACAGCTTACTTTTTTCTTTTCGTCAAGACTTCCAGTCCGCAGATTGCAGACGTTCTGAAAAAGGGAGAGGTAAGAAGTACACGTAACCGAAGGGCATGTATGAAGAGGTTGATGAGTGTAGATGAAGCGAAAGAGGTCTGTCAAGATCGTAGCAAGTGGAGGTCCATAGTCTCTGCCTACCCCTGTGGGAAACAGGCGTGATAGTATGTATGTATGTATGTTCCAGTCCGCGATACTTATTAAAATTTTCAAATCAATCAAATCAAAGAATTATTTTGTTTGAATTATTATTTCTGAATTAAGGCCTTGGCAGACGTCATTATAATGTACTTAACACTTTAGTAGACAGACTATTAGTAGAAAAAGTAAAGTCGAAAATACAGTAGTGTGCGTGAATGCAAGACATTTATTTAAAAAGCGAGTTTAAATATATGTGAAATTCATATAGCACTTTCTAAAAAATCCAAGTTATAGTTATTCGAATCTTGCGTAAAATTTATTACTTTTTCAATTTATTAGTCGACCGTGGCGATTCCTTAACACGCTAGTCTATCACTCGGAGGTACTGGGTTCGATTCCCAGCCAGGGCAAGTTGGTAAATGGCCTTTTTTAATTTGTCCTGGTTCTTGGGTGTTTATTTTATCCCATCAAAAACATAAACGTGAAAATGCCAAGTTCAAATTCCGACAAAACAATTGAAATTTAAATAGCTGCCAAGTTATGTAGGTAGAGAAAACTGAAATTTATTCATAAGAATCTCAACATTTGACTTGGACAACATTAAGATTGAAAGCACGGTCACCCATCCTAACTGTGACCAAGCTAGAAGTTGCTTAACCTGTAAAAGCACGGTCATTCATCCATTAATTTTTGAATTTATCGTATGCGAAGTGGAGCGAAATATTTGCACAAGTGGTTTTGATTACTCGTATTTTGAAATTTGTTAAAGCGCAAATGACAAAGAACCCTTAGAATAGAGAATCTGTTTCGTTTCACGCAGCTTTTTAGGGTTCCGTAGTAAACAAGAAACCCTTATAGTTTCGTCATGTCTGTCTGTCTGTCTGTCCCCAGTTTTACTCATAGACTATTATTACTAGAAAGCTGTAATTGGGCATGGGCATGGATATGTAGTAATAAAAACATGAAAAAAAAAATGTGTGGTGTGAGAGTTGTGAGACGTCGTTGAATAGGTCTTTCAAAAATCTTGTAAGATTATTAACACCCTTTTTAGGGTTCCGTACCTCAAAAGGAAAAAACGGAACCCTTATAGGATCACTTTGTTGTCCGTCTGTCCGTCCGTCCGTCCGTCTGTCAAGACCCTTTTTCTCAGGAACGCGTAGAGGTATGAAGCTGAAATTTATATCAATTACTCAGGTCTACTGTCCCTTGAAGCTGTGAAAAAATCAAACTTCTAAGCCAACGCAATCAAAAGATACAGCCGTTTATGCCGCAAATTTTCGACACTTGCAAGGGAATCAAAACCTACAGGGTGCTTCCCGTGAACTCAGAATCTTGAAATTTGGTACGAAGCAACGTCTTATAGCATAGATAAAGGAAAAATTACGAAAACCATAAATTTTTAGTTACATCACATAATATATTTTTTTTAATAATTTTAAACTTACTACCCATTTCCTCATAAACGCGTAGAGGTATTAAATTGAAATTCATACCAAATACTAAACCTTGCAGGTTTGTACGGAACCCTCGGTGCGCGAGTCCGACTCGCACTTGGCCGGTTTTTTTGTTTTAGCAATCCGTTTGTGAAATATTTGGTTTTTGATTGTAATTTTTTGTTAGAATCATGTGTCTCCCCTCTCTGTCAGTTAAACGGTTGTATATGGACACTTTAAAAAAATCACGGCAGTAGTATATAACGTCTCCCTGTACTAAAATTAATTTAAGGTGGATTCAGTTCATGATACTGAACAACTTTTCCTAAGGAACACATAATTAAATATGAAAAGAAAATGTTTGCTTTCCATTCGACATTTCCACGCTAGACCGCTAATCCGGAGGTTCTGGGTTCGAGCCCCAGCCAGGGCAAGTTAGAAAATGGTCTTTTTCAAATTGTCCTGGGTCTTGGGTGTTTATCTATGTATGTACGAGTATTTATCATAAAATATAGTATCATTGAGTTAGTATCCCATAATACAAGTTTAAAACTTACTTTGGGGCTAGCTTAATTAGTGTGATTTGTCCTTACATATTCCATACATATATTACATAAATATTACATTTTGCCAAATCTTGTGTGTAAGAGATCAGAAATAATTTTTGTATTTCGTTTGTTCCTTGGTGAAAATTGTTCAGTATCATGGACTGAATTCAGACCTAAAGTTAGGCAGTTGTTAGTTACATAAAATAAGTAGGTACTGACTACGGAACCCTACACTGCACGTGGCCCGTCACGGCACGTGGCCGGTTTATTTTGGTTAAGTTGAAATTTTAGGGAACCATAGACAAATTTATGATATTTCTGCGTAAATCAATATTACTTATCGCTGACAGGACGTTCTCAAAAATACAATCAAATAGTATTTTACGCGAGCGGTGACTTGGAAAACTACACGTTTTGTGTTTCACTGACAGAAAATGTACACATTTGAATTTTTTTTGTGAAACAATACGTTTAGCGGCCATCTGCAATTTACGATTGCAGATGGCCGCTTCACTTCTATTCACCTTATTATGTAAGTACGGAGGATAAAAAAGGATTGCACGTTGAACAGATCAACAGTTTTGGCTTAGCAGCTGTATGTGCTCAATCAATGACTTGACTGTTTGATTTTGTACAATATTTTTAACGAATCAACAAAGAGCACGAAAAAAAAATTTTTCCTGAAAACAGCTAAAAAAATTGGTTGATTAATGAAGCAGTAATTAGCATTATTGCACCCTTTTATTTTTTATCTTCTAATAGGTTTTCCTGTAATCTATAGGTAAAGAACTATCAACTGTATATTTTTCAAAAGTTTGGAATCAGTGGTTTCGGAGATAAGGGTATTTTTATTATTTATTTTCAAAAATTACTTCAAAAACACCAACTTAAAAAATATAGAAAAATATATTTAATATTATCATAAAATGCTCTTTCATTTGATATTTTACGCGATATAGTTCACAAAACCCTTTTTTTAATGTCTCGTATCTCCCATAAGTGGCCCCATTTTTTTTAATTTATTAATTTACCTACATTTTACTTTCGTCTTTGGGTCACAAATTTACATTATGTGCACCACATTTCAACTGAATCGGTCCAGTAGTTTAGTAGGGGGGGTCAATTTTCGCCCATTTTCTTAAATAACTTAAAAATACCGATCTAAGAAATAATAAAAAATATATACTTTTAAAATTGTCATAAAAAGTTCTTTCATTTGATATGTCGCACGATTTTGTTATCAACACTTTTCTTTAATGTCTAATTTACCCACCATAAGTGGCCCCCTTTTTAAATTTCATTTATTTACGTTATACGTCTATCTTTGGGTCACTAAGTTACATAAGTGTAGGTACTAAACCTCAACTAAATCATTCTAATAGTTTCGTAGCAAATTGGCTGTGACTTACGGACAGACAGACAAGCGAAACCCTAAAAACAGTAAAAACACCAACAAAATCGGTTCCTATACAAATTTCCCAGGCGGCTGCACACTTTTGTATGAAAATGCAGATTTTTTTTTGTTTTTTGACTGTTATTTCAATATCATTATACTATACTAGCAGTCCACCCCGGCTTTACCCTTGGTACACACAAAGCCTATGTCACTCGGGGATAGTGTACCTTTCCAACGGTGAAAGTTTTTTTTATATCGGTCCAGTAGTTTCGGAGCCATGTAATGCAAACAAACAAACAACCAAATCTTTCCTCTTTATAATATTAGTATAGATAAATAGCCTACTATAGCCTGCCTGCCTAGCCAAGTATAGATCTAGTATAGCCTGTGGTTCGATATATTACGCATAATGTCAATTCTTATTTTGATATATATTCATGGGGAAAAGTTGTTCAAAATTTCAGACTGAATCACCCCTCAAAATAATTGTAAAACCCTAATTACACAGCACCTTTTATTACAAAAACAGTTAATATGATTCCGCGACCCGAGAAAGTTCCAATCCGATTTTCACCCTAATCGCCAATTAATAAATATAGGTAATAAAACAAACCAAATAATTTTTTTCATTGACTTAATTTTCAATAAAATTTAAAAAAAAAATGTGCGATGCCGTATCTGCGATAGCATTACATCTTTACTTGAACGTCAACAAAATGTCAAAACTGTACCATAGTGTAGCAAAAGTATGACATAATTTGGCAGTTTGTATATAGTTTTTTATTGAAATATTTTAGACTAATGCAATTTTACGTAATTCGAAAATTGATTTTTTTGAAAAATTCGACACGGCCTCCTTCCTGAACGCCCGGCGGGCAACTGAATTTGTATGATAGAAACATGACCGCCATTTCAGAGAATTCTGTCAAAAACGTCGCAAAACATCCAATTTTTAAATTATTTTTTTTTATTATTGCGTGATTGCATTGTAAGCAAATATTAAGAATAATGTTTCAAAATAGCCTTTATTTTTATAAAATATATGCAATCCCTTGTTAGAATATTTCTTTACGCAGAAAAACAAGTCAGTTTGTAGCAAGATTATCTAAAATATTTCTCTCAGGTTTCTTTACAATTATCTTACTTTTTCTGAATGAAAATTAAAAAAATACGGTTTTCGTCTACTGGCTAGTCTATTCACCTATAACTAGGTATGTAATTTTCTTAGTGGTCTTTTCTACTTAAGCCATAACTATTGCCCGCGCAAAGTGCGTTTTGCATGTTTTTGGGTAAATTCAATGCTTGTTTTTAGGAAAACTACAAAATATTTTAAAAAATCCTTTTTTTCGTCTACTGTCCCAACTCTTCCTCTATCTATGTGTATACATTATTTGACTTAAATCAAACGCTTTCTGTACAAACTTGTTGCCCGCGCAAACCCAGTTTACATGGTGCCGACCCTTAAGTTCCTTTTTTTGAGAAAATCCTAATGAATTAATTGTGCCAGCCAAAACAAAGAAGCATATAACAAAAAGGTTGGCGAAACCTGAAAACTTTATTTGACAATGACATAAGTGACTTTGACAGATTTGACAGTGACGTATCTGTCGTAGTTTTTTTGGTCTTGAATTCCAGTTTCGAGTTTTATATGTTCATTGTTGTTGTCCCTTTAAATGTTTCAGTATATTTTGTTACATCCTGTATATTTTAATTTTGTCAGTACAAGACAGTAAGTAGACTCAACTGCATAGTCTACATTTAGGGACCTAAACGAAGACTGGCTTGGAAAATTCGCTCCAGTAATAATGATAAGCCTGCCTTCGTACTGACTTTGTTTTAAAGTAACTTTTGCAATAAAGAAGTTTTATCTCATCTGATAATTTATTATATCTTTGCTCTCACACTAACTTTCTCCTTGGATCCTCTCTTGTGACCTCAGATATTAAAGCTTTCATTTCAGTGTTTTTATGTAGTTACAATATGTATATTTTTGTATGTGTATGTATGTTTATGTATTTATATGTATGTATATATACATGTATATATCTTGTTGTTAGTTTGCATGTATTAGTTTAAGTTCGTATAAAAAAAGGTCTGGCTTGAGCTTGGCGCGGGTCCCTCTTAAATACTTAGTACTGGTATGCCAAACGAACTTATATGTATTTTTAAATACTGGTACCTTAACCAGGTTAACGTCGTGCGATGGTCGAACGAATTGTCAGATCTGTATAGGCTAGAGTGTGGGGTGAGGCAGGGGGGGCTTACCTCTCCTCAACTCAACCTGTACATGAACGCACTCATAGAGCAGCTGAGCAGCACTCATGTCGGCTGCCATATTGATGGGGTATGTCTCAACAATATCAGTTACGCGGACGACATGGTACTGCTCAGTGCGTCGGTCTGTGGGCTGTCACGGTTGATTGACATTTGTGAACGATATGCTCTGAGTCACGGTTTGCTATACAACACGAGCAAGAGTAAATGTATGGTCTTTCGGACAAGAGTTGGGTCTCCTGATACTATTCCACCTATAAGGCTAAATGGAATTCAGCTTAAAGTAGTCGATGAATTTAAGTATCTTGGTCACTTTTTAACCTCTGATCTGAGGGACAATACAGAAATAGAACGGGAGCGAATGGCGTTGTCTGTGAGGGTGAATATGAGTGCGCATCGGTTCGCTCGGTGTTCTAGGGATGTCAAAATTACTCTTTTTAGGGCTTTTTGTACGTCCACACGAGCGCCCTTTGGACCTCGTATACTCAGAAACAGTACAGTGCCCTTCGCGTCCAGTTTAATGATGCTTTTAGGGTGCTATTGGGGCTGCCACGACACTGTAGTGCGTCGGGGATGTTCGCTGAGGCACGTGTGGATTGTTTCTACGCAACCATGCGGAAGAGGTGCACATCTCTCGTGCGCAGGGTCAGGGCCAGCCGCAATACACTTCTGCAGCTATTCGCTGACAGATTTGACTGTCAGTACATGAATCATTGCAATATTCTTCAAAGTGACTGAATGCCATTGTTTGTGTTGTATTATTTATTTATTATTCATTGATTTATTTGTTTTTAATTTAATTTAAATTTTTGTTTGCCATTTTTTGTTATAATTATATTATCTAAATCATGTATGGCCCCTAGTTGACCGCAATAAAGAATTATTATTATTGTGGTGGTTTTCCATTTGGAATTCTCAGGTGATGCCTGGTAATTTTAGAGTCAACACGGGCTTTTAGCCAACTGTTGACCCATGTAATATAATTACAAATTAAATATTGAGTTTTCCGCATCTAGTTGTAAGAACTTTCGTACAATTCGGCAAGTATTTGTAATATTGCAGCTTTCTGTAAAGTTATATATGTAAATTTAGTTAAGCCGATTTGTTCTAACCTGTGAAAAATGTCTGATGGAATCACACCAGTTGTTGATATAACTATGGGTACGATTATCACAGCATTCATTTTCCACATCCTTCTTATTTCCTCTTGTAACTCTTGAGAGTGATGCATGCGCCCGTGATGTGCTGAATAGTTTCCGGTTTATTATGACATTTTCTGCATAGGTCACTAGTCATCGTACTGTCTTTAATTATATATTTTTAATATTATTATTATTATAAAGGTTTGTATACTTAGACATGCCATAATTTAGGTACATTGGTACATACTAAATTTACAAATTGACATTATTTAAAACTTCGTAATTCTTGATTGATGACATAACAAACAATGTAATCTCAGTACATCCATGTAACTAATTTTAAGTTTTTAGTTTGTTAGTTGACGTCTTTGGAGAAAACTTGCAGTGCAGTTTGTTGCCGCTTCTTCTGCACTTGCGCCTAGGAAGCGGCGTAAACTTAGCTGTAAGTAACGATTTGACGTCAACATTTGTGCAAGACAAAACAAAGTGACTATTATTAAGAGATATTATAAGATCCTATGATAATAAAGATATTTTGAATTGAATTGAATTGATTTCTTTCTTTTATTCTATGTACACACTTCTACCCTTCTTGTGAGTAATTGTCCTATCTACTTATTCGCCTGTTGACTGGAAGAGATTCCATTATGGGATAAGTCCGCCGTTGTCAATTTACTCTATATGTTGTTTTTGTCTTTAATTATGTGTTTTCAACAAACAAACAAACTTTATGGATTGAAAAGTTTTCATTTGAAACCATCACATGCACGACCAGGACACAAGCTGAACTGTCTGTATAATATTCAGAACTGTTACACACGTGTTCAATTGATGAAACAAAATAGTTACAGGAAAAGTTATTATTTTATTGAATTTCCTTTGAAACATGTTCCTCGTACGTTATTCTCACAAAAGCTAAAACTAGCAGGGCTTCGCTAAAGGGGTGAAATAGGGGGTTAAAGTTTGTATGGAACATATTTAAAGTCTGCATCGATATTCATGCTTTTAAAAATATTTCATTGAACACGTGTTTCATGGTTTATTAGAATACAACCCCTAGGGGTGCGAAATAGGGGTTGAAAGGTTGTTTTGGAAAATATTTAAAATCTGCTCCAATTTTCATGAAATATGTTACTATAGCTCCTAGGATAAATAATCAAACATGTAAGTATATTCCTGTTTTCTTAAATCCATCCCCAAATGTTGTAAAATAGAGGGGTTGATAGTTTGTATGGAAAATATTTAAAAACTAAGTAGGTTATCCGGTTTCCCTGAAATTTAATATCAGAGGTTGTTTAAACTCAAAAAGTGGACGCACACTAAGAAGGGATTTTGAACAATTTTAACCCTTAAGGGGTGAGATAGAGGTTTAAAGTTTGTATGGAAAATCTTTAAATCTGCATCGATATTGATAAAAACTAAGATTCATGCTCTTAAAAACATTTTTTTGAATACGTGTTTCATGGTTTATTAGAATTCACCCCCTAAGGGTGCGAAATATGGGTTGAAAGACGTTTTTTTTCCAATTTTCATGAAAGTTATTATAGCCTAAATATGAACGACTTTTAACTACGCGGAAAACTCAAGCCATACTAATGTCATATAGGTAATTCCGATAGCTTGAAAAGGTAACAGATAGGCAGACAGAGTTACTAAACTCTGTCTGCCTATCTGTTACCTTTTCAAGCTGAAACGGCTTAGGAGGAGATACTTTGAATCATGAGGATGGAAATAGATTTTGGTCGCGATAACCTTCTGGGCATCCACGCGGGTGAAGCCGCGAGCGGAAGCTAGTTTAACTATATTTATAAAATATACCTATAGGAAAAATTACAGAATCATGGTAAATAAATAAAATAGAACTGAAACTATTCAACCTACACTAATATGTATTCTGTAACCTAGCATATTTGAATCTCAATTTATACAAGGAAAATTATGTTTCTAGTTGTAAATCTAAAGGAGAATAAATTAAAAGAAATAAAATTAACAATAGGCATGTGTAACAATAGACCAATATTCAAAAGAAGAAGGTGGACATATTTTTAATTCACAATCAATACAAAATACATTCAAAACAGGTTTTGAGTGACAACTGACATTCGGTATGTCATAGTAATTCATATTTGGTGATGCTACTGATATATGAAATAATTTATTATAAATAGATATTAATTTTATTATGTTATCTAATATGCGCTTACCTCTCTCTATTTCCCACCCATCTCAGCGTATTCCCAGTTGCATCCTCAGCTGTAGATAATGCTGTGAAGCCTGCGGGGTCCGCTTTCCGGCTTTTCCTTCTCCACTTGGCACGGTCTTGAGTATTAATTTATTATGCCTTGACCTACGTCTTTATGCACAAATGTTACGGTAGATGCAAGTGAAGCTGAACTTGAGCTCAATGAAATAGCAATCCGGTGGTAGTGTTGAATGGCTTTTTGTTGCAGTTCAGCGTGGAGGTGGAGCGCGTGTTCCCGTGGCGCTGCGCGCGCGCGGCCTACGAGCGCGCCGCGCGGGGCTCCGCGCGCGGGAAGCTGCTGCTCGACTTCACCGACGACTCCCAGCAGCCGGCAACAGAAACAGGGGGGGTGACGGCATAGTGTGCCTAGGAAGAAGGCACGCCGGAAAAGGACCCATGGCCCCTTTTTTGTTTCGGGCATTACAAAATCTGGTACCGCTGCTTAGACAACCGAAAGATTTTATCTTCTTCTATCTATAGGTATATATATAAACGCGAAAATTACTAACTCATCACAAAATCTCGAAAACTACTTAGCCAATGAAGATGAAATTTGGCAAGAAGGTAGATTGTGACTAGGAGACATCCGCTAAGAAATTATTTTTGGAAATTCCATCCCTGAAGGGGTGAAATAGGGGTTGGCAGTTTGTATGAAACTTCGTAATTTTTAAAGTAGGACACATGAAATTTTTAATGTATTTTAGTAGTTAGTAGATAATAATGCATTTATTAGATTTTGAAAATTACATCCTAGGGGTAAAATAGTTTGTATGACTCTTCGTCATTTTTAAAGCGAGACACATGACATTTTTGAATTAGTGGTTAGTAAAAAATAATGATCCATTAATTGGATTTTAATAAATTGCAACCCCAGTTAAAAAAAAGCCGCGGGCAAAAGCTAGTCATAATATAATAGTCACAGAATTTTGAAAAAAGATTGATCAGTGTGTCGTTTGTAGTTTCATATGTCAAATATCGATGCATTAATTAGGAAATCCATAAAATTATTATGACTTGTGACATTAGAAGAAACTAATAAATCCGAATGTCGTTGCGGCAACGCTCATTGACGATGGAATAAGTTCCAAATCTCAGACCAATAGTTGCGTCTGTACGACATATTATACGGCGTTTCGTGAACCATAGATTTCCTTTGGCAGGATTGGTCCTTAGGGCCCAAGGATCGATTTAAGAAGTAAAGCAAGATTTTTGAGGTTCTGGGACACGAGCTCAATCTTGATAGATGCATTGGATAAGCTACTATGCCAAGTTTGGTATCATTTTCGTATATATTGCTGACAGGCTGATAAAAAAAAATATATATATAAAAAAAAAAAAATCGAAGTTTGTAAATATGAACTTAAAAAAAATATATTGTGTATACATATCTAAACACTACAAAAAATTTATTCCCGTTAGAAATATATTTTAAAGTAATTTTTTTTTATCAGTTAGATAATTCTTAATAAACAAATTTTAATATTGTGTATTATAAACACAACAAAAAATTTATTCCCGTTAGAAATATATTTACAAGTATTTTTTTTATCAGTTAGGAAATTCTTAATCAACAAAATTTTTTTTAAACTTTGTTGTGTTTGTTTGTTTTTTTTAAACGCAAATATTATTCCAAAATTGAAATCCATGTATTCGGTTTATGCTAAAATGATACCAAACTTGTCTTACTACCTAAACTTACGTAGTTATTAACCTCGGACTACGTTATGGATGAATACCCCCCCCCCCCCCCCCCCACATGCATGAAAAATCCAGATGGCTTTACTTCGAAAACCCATCTTAGGAACACAGAGATCAATCCTGCCGAAGGAAACCTTTGGTTTATAAAAGGCCGTATTCTTAATTTTTTGTCGTGTACAGACGCGACTACAAGGATCTTAGACTTGACAGTAGCGTACACCCGTAAGGGACAGACATAGATACATACGTCATAAATTCGGGGTGGCCATGTTGATTCAAATTTCCCCATAATTTGATACTATAGGTACTACTACCATGCCATTTTTACTGACGTACCCAAAGGGTGTAAACGGGACCCTATTACTGAGACTCCGCTGTCTGTCACAGGGCTCTATCTCTTAAACACAAATAAAAAAAAATTAAAGGGGGTCGTCATACAAAAAACGTGTTTTTTCAACCAAGTGTTGCGCACAGACTCGTCTAGCGGAAACCTAAATATACATACACATTATTCCACACACCAAATAAATACATTTATTATTCAATAACAAAAATGAAACAAAATATTGTCCCCGTGTCAATACGAGTACGTACATAGGTAGATGCATACTATTTCAAGTACCTAAGCGGGGGTGACTTTGTGACAGATTTTTAAATTTTTTGGGAATATTTTTTTGTTTTTTTTTTTGTATTTTTTTTGTTTTTAAACCCTTACTGGAATCTATATCTATAAACGTATATATTAATTTAGAAATATCCACGAATACTCTTATTTTCTTGCTTTTATGGCCGTCCAAAATGCGGCACAAAGTTTTACTGGTTTTAGGGTAACTTTGTGACGCGTGAATATTTGGCCTATATCTCCATACAGAACGACCCCAGTCATAAAGAAAACCCCGCCTAATCATTCTACCAACATCGTAGAAGAGGGCAATAACACAAGGGTTGCCAGTTGCACTAGAAAAAAAAACTACCAAAATAAGAAAAAAAAGACAATTATTTTTTACAAAAGATGTGTTTAATAAGTACATAAATGTTATTAAATGCTTAAAAGTAACAAAGTAAGTTTAATCAGACAGGTCGTCATGTAATTCTGGAAAGTCATAGTGTCCCCTCTTTGTTACCAATTTGGGTTCATTGATTTTCTTCACCACCATATCGTCTGTGTACCAGATTTCGTCCTTTTTCTCTGGCCACTTCCAAAATTTGTTACCTTTTGTCATGGTACAGATTAAAAAGGATTTTTTGTCAATGGCTGTTATTTGGCCGCAGGGTAATACTTGGCATCATATTTTACGATGACATATTCACCTTCTTTGTACCTAGTCTCTGCTTGGACAGCCTCTTCTTCGCTTGAGATCGCATTTTCTTCCAACAGATTATTAAACGTTCCTGATTGAGACAGGAATGGCAACATATTTTCAATATCTTCTATGTCACTGTAAGGGCTGCAGCTGCTCTCTCTAAGGGAATACTCATCGCCATTTTCAGAAAATAAAACACTCGTAATGCTAATCCTTTCCCTTCTACGTTTTTGTCCACTTGTATTTTCTTGGAAGTGCCTTTTGATGTTGAAGGTTGTTCGTTATCTTCCAAGTCTTTAGAACTCACGCTTTTGCCAGGGACTACGTTGATAGCTTTGCGCTTCTGTCTTGTTTTAATTGTAGTTTGATCTTCTCGTCTAGTTTAAAAAAAATCCACAAACGATTCGCTAGCTGCTCCGACTTGCTTTAGACTTTCCTCCAGTACGTTTTTCGGAAGACGATCCAAAACGACATTCCTGTTAATCGGCGACAAACCGCATTTTCGAAAGCCTGTTTTTAGTTTATCTTTATTTGATGGCTCTAATCTTAGATCATTTAATACAGGATAAGCCTTACCTGCGCGTTCCCCTCTGCCGAAGTATCGAAGATCGCATGCTCTAATACGTTCATAAAAACTAGTTGCATAATCGATTATGATCATTATGTGCATCGGTAAAGTATCGAAAGGACGTCTACAAGTGCTCGATTAAAAATGCCAAATTGTGCAGTTAACGCATGTAAAAAGATGTTAAATACTTCTAATCTTAGTAAAGATGGAATAAACTTTCATTTGTAAGTATTTTTTTATTTTATTAACATTGATTTCTATTTAAATGTAATTTCTTAAAAATCGATATAATATCTTTCAGTTTCGATTACGGCAAAAATAATCGAGTCAAGTTTGCAACTGCTTTCCTGCCATCCTGCCATGAGTGACGAGACATCGCATTATTATCGATGTCGATAAAAATTACATTTCCTTGATATAGTTTTATTTGTGATATAATTTTAATATCGAAATACTTTAATTATTTTACAAGCTTTTATTTAGTTTTACCTGTCCCGTTGTCTGTCTGTCTGTAATCAAATCTTGCAAGTTAAATTTGACCCACTTCCTGGTTTCCGATTGAGCTGAAATTTTGCACGCATTCGTATGTCGCGTGACAATGCAATATTATGACAACATGGATCTGATCTGATGATGGAGCTGGAAGGTGGCCATAAGAACTCCATGATTAAACGACATAACCCCATCAAGTTTGGGCTCGTAATATTCATCTTGACGGGTTTTTTGTCTTTAGATGGTATCCAGGGTCTGATGATGGAGCTGGAAGGTGGCCATAGGAACTCCGTGATTAAACAACATAACCCCATCTATATATGTATTTATTATAAAATATACAATCGTTGAGTTAGTATCCCATAATACAAGTTTTTTAGTTTTCTGTTTCGGCTATTTCTTCTTCACTTCGCAAGTTCTTTGGCATCCTTGGGTATATAACTTTATTATATTTGGAGAAGAAACAGAGGAGAAGCAGCACAGCTACGAATTCAACCGGGAACGCGCTTAGATGATGAAGAAGATGATAAAATATATATTGTCGAGTTAGTATCCCATAATACAAGTTTTCTGTTTCGGCTATTTCTTCTCCACTTCGCAAGGTCTTTGGCCTACTTGGGTGACCATATTATATTTGAAGAATAAAAATCGGGGAAGCGTCACAGCTAAGGATGCAACCGAGAACGCGCTTAGATGAAGAAGATGATAAAATATATATTGTTGAGTTAGTGTCCCATAATACAAGTTTAAATACTCAAAAACTTGTATTATATTGTAGTATGCTTAAAGCGCCACGTAGGCAGTTTAAATAATAAAACTTGTTAAACTAATTAACAAGTTTTATAGTATTCGTGAAGCGCCACGTGGGCAGTATAAATAATAAAACTTGTAAAACTAAATAGATACTAAACAAGTTCCATTATTTAAACTGCTCACGTGGTGCCTCACGTGACGTATTAACTTCTATTCCGAATTTCCGACATAATTATATGAAAACATTCCAGAGTTAAAACGAACGTAATTTTTTTTTTCCGAAATATCGGTGACGATATTTTTTTTTTTTTGTTCAATCCTTTTGCACTAGGGTGTATTATTACGTGTACATACACATTTGTTTTAGTGTGAGTCTTGCTAGTGTGCAGAAAATAAACTAGTGTGTCAATTTTACGTAAGTGTGCGTTTATAACGACACAAATTATTTTTGTGACTGTGTGTGTTTTTTAGATGTAGTAGTACTCTCCCCCCGCACCAAAAACGGCAGAAAGTTTTGTAAGAAGATTTGTCTGCGTAACTTATCCTGTATTAAATGATCTAAGGCTCTAATACATCAAATAGTTTTTTTAGGAGTCTTGGAAAACAATCCTTTGGTATTGTGGCGCATCTGCTACCATGGTTCGTCTCTTTCCAATCTGCTAATATTTTTCGCCAATAAACTTTCACGGGGCGAAAGTAGGCAACATCGAGAAGTTGAAAGAGGTGTGTAGCGTTGGGTGGTAAACAAACGAATGAAACGTTATTTTCTTCGCACGCTTTAACACCTCGATGTCCAAATGCGAGCTTAAGGTGACGTGGGTTCACAATTTGCAAAACTGTGCGTGTTTTTGAAAAATCACTGTTATTAAACTACTTTATTCCTCAAAAAATTTACATAAAAATCTTAAGGATTTTCTACAGACACCCATAATAGCCAAAACACGATTGAGCATTTTTGGCTAGATAGAAAAAATCACAAACATACCTCTAAATTTGCCTAAATTTGCCTTTATAATACGTATTACTATTTTATAAAATCTATATATAATCAAATAAATGGTATAATTTTCAGGTTAAAAGGTGATGGTATAAAATAGTAATACGATTCTATAGGCAAATTTAAAGGTAAGTTTGTGATTTTTTCTATCGAGCCAAAAATGCACAATCGTGTTTTGGCTATTGAAAATTTGTCTGTAGAAAATCCTTAAGATTTTTATGTAAATTTTTGAGGAATAGACTACTACTAGTAGTTTAATTACAGTGATTTTTCAAAAACACGCACAGTATTGCAAATTGTGAACCCACGTCGCCTTAAATTGTCTCCAATGATTACTTTCTTGCACTCTTGTTTTTTTAGAATTGGAAGCATCAAATTCATGAAGCAATGTTCAAAGCTTTGTGTCAAACCATCCACGTTTGCTGCAATTGTAGCGAGCCCCATCAGGACCGCCCTCAACCCAAGTTTGCCAAAGTTTCTGCCACTTGTAGTTAACATAAACTGGGGTGACATCTCCTGCTGCATTGCCGCAAACCATGATAGAAGTACATGCTTTTGTTGAATTTCGTATTACTTCTGGATATTTACAGCTTCGTCTGACTATAACTTTTTGGATCCTGGGTCATCTACAAGGTTTGTCTCATCATAGTTCCAAATGTTACTGGCAGGTACGTTTTTCAGCTCACTGTCCAGGTGGTCGAAAATAGTACATTACGATATTAGTGCGTTATGGTGGTTATAACACACGAAGCGAAATATCAGCCCGAGCGAACGCGAGTGCGTTAGGAGCCGAGTGTGTTTAACCAATATACGCACGTATATCGTACGACGTTTATCAACATACTTGCGAGGGAAAATACCTAATAAACTGATATTTTTGATTTTAAATAAACTCAACCATAAAACTTTGATGCACACTGTTGCTTTCCCGCCGTTTTACTTTTTAAAATCAGCAGGGCACGCGGCCTACAGGACGGCGCGCCGCCGCGCAGCATGCGAATTCGAAATTAAAAAAAAAAACAATTTGAAGCGTATGTAAAATACAAAGATAAATATTGAAACAACGATGACGTTCGATGTCTGATTTATTCTTTTTCTTTGTCTAACCTTCACCTTATGTTATCTAACTATCTCGCTCACACACTACTGTCAAACTTTCTTACTCTCTCATTCATACTGGATTTACCATTAATTCTGTCCCTTTCTTTCGCAAAAGCAAATCGTGAGTTATAGAAAATTTAACTTCACTATTTGCGTTTCTAACACACGCGTGTTTTATATTCAATTCAAAATATCTTTATTATCATAGGATATTTATAATATCTCTTAATAATAGTCACTTTGTTTTGTTTTGCACAAATGTTGACGTCAAATCGTTACTTAAAGCTAAGTTTACGCCGCTTCCTAGGCGCAAGTGCAGAAGAAGCGGCAACAAACTGCACTGCACGTTTGCTCCAAAGACGTCAACTAACAAACTAAAAACTTAAAATTAGTTATATAGATGGACAGAGATTACATTGTTTATTGTCATAATTAAATTGAATTATAAGAATTACGAAATTTAAAATAATGTCAATTTGTAAATTTAGTATGTACTAATGTACCTAAATTATGACATGTCTAAGTATACAAACCTTTAAGAGGGACCCGCGCCAAGCTCAAGCCAGACCTTTTTGTCTTTAAGATAGTCATCGGTCCTATAATAAGCCTTCTCACAAAGTACTTTCTTTACAAATTATACGGGCAAATAGCCCGGCTAGCTCAGTCGGTAGAGCATGAGACTCTTAATCTCAGGGTCGTGGGTTCGTGCCCCACGTTGGGCGCCATTTATTACGGGGTTTTCTGGATGAAATAAAAAATGAAAATATAAACAATTATTATTTATTACAACTAATAGCCTAAACCTAATCCTTAATCTAACTAAACCTAATCTATGTGGGCGCCAGGAGAGTTTTTATTCTTTATTCGCTGGAACCCTTCCAAAACCTTTTGATGCCACGGATCTCAGTTGGTTGATGTTTTTGGTTGATTCATTCCTCAATAAAAGGGCGTTACCACAGGCTAAAACAACGAAATATGTATGTAGTTACATACTTTCCTATTGCCTTATTTGAACATCTAACTTTTATTTCATATAGATAAGTACTTAGTAACTTACCCCTTTTCTGCTCACCACACACATACACTTTTTATTACTTTATTCAGTATGATATTTCAAGATATATTGATTATTAACAATTTCTTTATTTCGGGAATTTCGATAATTTTGCTTTCCTTGTGGATCACAATTCACGCCACACCCAAAAGTGATTCGCCGATTTTTATCCACCCGGTGGTTTATTATTCTCTTACCCTCACTATATTTTATAAATTTAACATTTAGTTTGGCGCCGTATTTGAATGGTAGGTACCTCATTACAAGCTTTGAATTTTTTGTCTGGCATATCAAGGACCGATTCTGACAATTTATTATAAAAAAGTATACACTTCCCCATAAAAGACTTACTGACTGTATTCAGCCTGTAATACGGGCTAACTAAGTCATTCTTATTACGTAAATTTCTATCTGTAAAATCACTTACTTTATTGAACATGGAAATATTTTTCCTTACATACATTATATTTTCAAATATGAATTGTGATGCAAAAGTAAGTATGTTTATTTCCTTGAATAATTCCCTCAGTGAGTCTCTCGATCCTAAACCGTAAATGGCACGAATTGCTCTTTTTTGTAAAAGAAAAATAGTCTGAATGTCGGCTGCACTCCCCCATAGAAGTATCCCGTAGGACATTAGACTGTGAAAGTAACTAAAGTACACTTGTCAATTGTCTTATTCTCCTAACAGCGTAAGCCGCAGAGCTAAGCCTATTAGAAAATTTAGTTATATGAGCGCCCCATTGAAGTTTCGAATCAATCGTGATTCCTAAAAAGGTAGTACTTTCAACCAGATCGAGTTTCTGACCATTAATTAGTATGTCAACGCAGGCTTGATTCACATTAGAAAGAGAGAATCGAATGCATTGGGTCTTGTTCGCATTTAACATGAGGTTATTGGCGGAAAACCAATCAGAAATTAAAGATAAGGTGCTGTTCACCGCGCTAGCATCAGTGTTATGTCGATCTATTTTAAATATTAGCGAGGTGTCATCAGCAAACAGCACCATGTCAGCCTCTTTCTCAACCATGTAAAGGCAAGTCATTGACATAAACTAAGAAAAGGAACGGTCCTAGAATTGAACCTTGGGGTACGCCCATTTTCACATTAGACCCGTGTGATTTTACGCCGTTTATATCAACAGTTTGAAGCCTATCTGTTAAGTAAGATTCTATTAATTTAATTGACTTATCATCAAAACCGTATTGACGAAATTTGAGCAAAAGTGTTGGATGATCAACGCAATCAAATGCTTTAGAAAGATCGCAAAATGATCCAATTGCATCATTTCTGTTTTCACACGCGTCGTAGATATTAGTAATAAGTGCTACTCCTGCATCGGTGGTCGATTTTCCAGCAGTAAAGCCGTATTGTTGGCTATGGAAAAGATTATTGGTCTTAAAGTGAAGTAGCATTTGATTGAGCATTATCTTTTCGAACACCTTACTCAAAACTGGCAGAATAGAGATAGGTCTGTAGTTGCCAGGGTCTGTTCTTTCTTGTTTTTGAATAAGGGGATTCGTTTACTACATTTCATTAAGTTAGGAAATATGCCTTCATCAATACATTCGTTAAATATAAAAGCTAAATCGGCAGCAATTATGTGTATAATATGACTTACTACGGCTACTGACATGCCCCAGTGATCTTCTGATTTTTTAAATTTAATACACTGTATTTTGACAATGACAATTAAAAGGATTCCGAATCAGTACTAGTACCTATTTTGTGTCCGAATTCCGATATCACTAGACAAAAATATATTACACTAGCTTTTGCCCGCGGCTTCGCTCGCGTATCCCACGGGAACATTACACTTTTCCGGGATAAAAGGTACCCTATGTTACTTCTAGTACCTCCCAGGATATGTGTACAAAGTTTCATGATGATTCGTCAAGTAGTTTTTGCGTGAAAAGGTAACAAACATCCACGCTTTCACATTTATAATATTAGTAAGGAAGTAAGGATACCTACTTAATTACTTATCTCTATATCAAAAACGATATCGTACACTGACTGTGTGTGTTAATATAATAAACCTTAAAGCATTTCCTTGCTCTTCTTGAAAGGAGTCTCCATTAAGCGACATGTAAATGCATGTATTAACTTGAGCATATGCTGTGTCTATATATAAACCTACTACGTCTGATGTCGTGGTTAGATGATAAAAATAAAGTTCAATAGGTATATCTAATGCGAATATCTTATTTCAGCATTTGCTAAAATAAGATATTCGCATTAGCGATTTAAAATATGTGCCTAAGGATGTTAAAATAATTGTTATATCTACACATACTTAGTGCTATAAATAAAATGTTTTGACTGTTACTTTGTTGTCGTGATTTGTCTGCTTTTCCCCGAGCCAGCGCGGCGTGTTTCCGAATGCTTCTTCGAGTCAACACTTGTATAGCGTTGGGCTAAAGTAACTTTCGGACAGACAAATTGTACGTACGGGCTGCGTATCCTTCTATATATTTTCAGCTTGAAAAATCTGACAGCAGTGTTGGCCACTTACACACACGATAAACAAACAAACATCCTTCTATAGTACAACATACGCACCGTGTTGTGGCGAAGGCGAGAACGGTATGCGTTCTGTTACTACGCCACTACTGGTCGCGTGTTTCCGAATGCTTCTTCGAGTCAACACTTGTAAAGCGTTGGCCTAAAGACGCTTTCGAGCAAACAAATTTTTAAAACGGGCTGCTTATTCTTCTATAGCACAACATATGCACCGCGTTGCGGTTGTGGCAAAGAAGGGAATGCGTTCTGTTGGCATACTAACTAATTTATAACAGGGTAGACAAAGTCTCAGTATGAAATGTACGGCTCTGATGTATTTATAATTAAATTCGATTGAATTTGACTGGATTGGATTAGATTAGACGAGATTAAATGAATGTTACAGATAATATAAAATTATATACCGAAGATATCCCGGACATCAGTCTGTACGAGATTAGGATGGCTCTCAAGGACAGCTTAAAAACAACAAGGCGCCGGGCGAGGTCGGAATCACAGCAGAGCTTTTGAAAGCGGGCGGAACGCCGGTACTGAAAGTCCTTCAAAGGCTCTTTAATTCCGTTCTACTCGAGGGAGTGATGCCAGAGGCGTGGAACGGGGGTGTGGTAGTTCTGTTTTTCAAAAAGGGTGACAACACAAAGTTCTGAGTCATGTCTATAAGTTGTTTTCGAGAGTCATCACGAACCGTCTTGCTAACCGATTTGATGCCTTCCAACCTCCCGAACAAGCCGGGTTCCGAAAAGGCTATGGACCACATCCATACGCTGCGGCAGGTTATAGAGAAAACGAGGGAGTATAACCAGCCGTTATGCTTGGGGTTCGTGGACTATGAGAAAGCCTTCAATTCGATCGAAACATGGGCTTCAGTGCTTCAGTCTCTCCAGCGGTGCTGTATTGACTATCGGTATATCGAGGTGTTGAAGTGTTTACACAACAAAGCCACTATTTTGGTCCAAGTACAGGAGCTCAGTACGAAGGCTATTCCATTGCAAAGAGGCGCGCGACAGGGAGATATCATATCTCCAAAACAGTTTACCGCTGCTCTGGAAGATGCCTTCAAATTTTTAGAATGGAAAGGACTGGGCATTAACATCAATGGCGAGTATATCACTCACCTTCGATTTGCCGACGATATCGTTGTCATGGTAGAATCGATGGAGGGCTTAAGTACGATGCTTGATGACCTAAATCGAGTTTCCCAACAGTTTGGCCTGAAAATGAACATTGACAAGACGAAGGTTATGTCGAACATGCACGTAACGCCTTTACCTGTTTCTGTTGAAAACTCCACCCTCGAAGTTGTAGACCAGTATATCTACCTGGGTCAATTGATCCAGGCAGGTAGTTCCAGCTTCGAGGAAGAGTCTTCGGTCTTTCGACGAATCCGACTTGGCTGGGCAGCGTTCGGGAAGTTACGCAGTGTCTTCTCGTCCAAAATACCTCAGTGCCTCAAGACGAAAGTGCTTATAGTCCGGTAAATCAAAAAAAAAAAACAAATAATTTATTTACAAAAAAAGTTAATACATTTTGTAAGTTTAAACAAAGATTCCCGCACTAGGCAAAGCCTGTATCGCGGGCAGACAGAAAGAGTTAACAATAATGAGGTCCTTACATATGAAATTGCCGTTCAGTATCAAAAAATTGAAACAAGTTTTTTTTAATGAAATTATTATTTAATTAATAGAAGTATGCGCCGTTGTTATCGATACACTTCCGCCATTATATAGGCAGATCATTGATATCTTTGGAAAAAAAATCCTGGGAGCGAGTGTCTATGAACTGTTTAAAGGCGGTTTTGACTGCCTCATCAGATTTGAAATTTTTTCCTTGTAAAAAGTTATCCAAATTTTGAAAAAAGTGGTAATCGTTTGGGGCAAGATCTGGAGAGTAAGGTGGGTGACGCAGAGGTTCCAGTCGCAGCTCCTCTAACTTGGCAATCGTTTGATGTGCAGTGTGTGGTCTAGCGTTATCCTGAAGGAGCAGTGGGCTAGAGCAATTCATCAGTCTCGGTTGTTTAATGGCGAGCTTTTCCATCATTGTTTGCAATTGTTGGCAATACAAGTATGCAGTAATCGTCTGGCCTGATCTCAAGAAGCTGTAGTGGATAACACCAGCACTGGTCCACCAAAAACTAACCAGAATCTTCTTTTTAGTCAGTTTTCGCTTAGGGCAAGGTTTTGCCGGTTCTCCAGGGTCAAGCCATTGTGATGATCGCTTCCGATTGTCGTACAGGATCCATTTCTCATCACAAGTCACGATACGGTTCAAAATCCCCTCATTATTGTGGCGATTAAGCAAAGAAACGCAGCAAGCAACGCGTGTTTGTTGGTTTGCTTCAGTCAATTCGTGCGGTACCCACTTTTCGAGTTTTTTAATTTTTCCGATTTGGCGCAAGTGGATAAGTATCGTTTTGTCACTTACGCCGAAGGCTGCTGCTAATTCAGAAGTGGTTTGAGATGGATCCGCTTCCACTATCGCTGTCAATTCTTCGTTATTCACTTGAGTATCAGAACGTCCACGAGGCTCATTGTGTAAATCGAAATTTCCAGAACGGAAACGTTGAAACCAAAAACGCACCGTTCGTTCGTTAGCGGTGCCTGGTCCATACACGTCGTTAATTCTTCGAGTCGTTTCTGCAGCACTGGTGCCACGGTGGAACTCATATTCGTAAATACCGCGAATTTTCAATTTGTCCATAGTTGTTGTTATAGCAATGTTAAAACTAAAACAAATGATGTTAAAACAAATGAAATACGAATTTTAAAACAATATTTTTCTGGCTTTATTTCGAAATAAATTTGAATTTGGAATTCCTAATGAAACGCAAGATATTTGATTTTAAAGTTGCCAGTATTGAAAATCGGCAATTTCATATGTAAGGACCTAATACTTATACTTTTAACAGTTTAGGACGAGCGGCTGGGAAAATATTTACAAAATTTATTAACTAAATTTAATTATTTAATTAATTTACAAAAAACTTCAATTAAACATATATTATATAAGCTACTAGATCAAAGGCTGTATCAAGTCTTCGGTCTCAAAGTAGTTGAGACCCTGTACATATTTGGTGACTTTATTTTTGCAGCTAAAGTGAATGAAAGTCTAATTTTCGATTTAGTTTATTATAAAGGAAGGGACCAAGGAAACAGTAAAAGCGATTAGAAAAGGCTGTATGAAATATAGGGCCGATGATAGAGGGAGGATGGCGGACAGAGCGTGAAGAAGAAGGGTTTGGTTTTAGTTCACGGTGTTGTTTAAGAGCCCGTACTACCCTAAAGTTCTTAGAGCGATCTTAAATATTATCAATATTAACGAAATACTCACTTTGAAATCAAAAACACAGCAAAGTTCAGGACTAACTCTTAACATAATAAGTTTCGAAAACACGATTTCTTAAAATTTTGTCGATAGAAAAACATTGCGAAGTTGCCTCCAAATCACCTCAGAATTATACTAAAACAAAAAGTATTTAAGAAATACAACAAATAAGCACTTGTAACTTTGGATTATAATTGTATTAAACATAAGGCAGTCATTATATGTCATTCTTTTTAAATAACTCTTAAATATTCTTTGTAAAACGAAAAAAACCTCAAAACCAGAACCAGCCGCATTGACACACCGCGATTCCCGACGCCCCGCATGGCTCGCTGTCTCGCTTCGGCTAGAGTAAATTTGTGTGCGTGGAAGCGGGAGCAAAATTTAGATTATTGACATTAGGCGCCCTCTTAAGAACGATGTTCAGGACGAAGAGTTGACGGACAGTAAGTACCTGGCATAACTGGTAGAGTGAGAAAGTAGGGAAAAGAATCGGCTTAAACAAACAGACTTTTAAAAGTGCCCTCTGAGCACGTTCAAGACAAATAAGGTGTGTCTTGGCAGCACCACCCCAGGTCGTGATGCCATATAAAATTACGGATTGACACCGAGCCATTTTGAATATGAGAAAACCATTTTGATAATGGACAGGTCGGCGTCATGACGCAGTTTTTCAAAGACGTGCAGGAGTACGAATTCTAGCACTAGTGATTTTGAGGTGTGCTTGAAAAGTAAGTCTGTTGTCTATGGTAATGCCCAGGTACTTGATAGATTCATTTCTTTTTAGAGTAGGACAAAAACAAGAAACGGGAGGCGCAGAGGGATGTGTATGAGCGGTTATATTAAAAGGAATCAATTCTTCAGAAGGAGTATGAATTGAAAATGTGAGATAACTAGTTTTAGAAACATTTAGTGTGAGGAGGTTGCAGCTCAGCCAGCTTGATACAGTGTCAAACCCAAACTGAGCTTGTTCAAAGACCTGCTTTCAGGTTTTAGCAGAGAATAAATGGGGCGGTATCATCTGCATAGGAAACTACTTTGCAGTTAGGGATCGCAAGAGAGCAGAGCTCATTTATGTACACCAAAAAGAGTGTCGGTCCGAGAATGCTGCCCTGCAGTACACCATACTCAATGGGCAGGTAGGAACTAGCGACCCCATTTATTACTACACATTGACTACGATCGCTTAGGTAGCTTTTAAATAATGACAGTTGAATACCCCTTATACCAATATCTTCAAGTCTTTAAAGTAGAATTTGGGCTGACACCGTATCAAACGCCTTCGCTAGATCTAAAAATATAGCAAGACATTTAATGCGACTATCCAGGTTCCTAACTATGTAGTCTGTAAGTTCATGGACAGCGTTAGAAGCAGATTTTTGGGATCTAAAGCCAAATTGGTTATGTAAATCACTGATAAAATGGTAAATGAGTACTCAAAAAGGGTACTCTATATATATATTATTTGGAGTTTTAGCAAGTTTAAAAATAAACTGTTTCCGCCTTTACCGCGTGGAAGTACCTTATGTTATTTTTAATAGCGTGGGTGAGGAATAAGAAATAATTTTGGCATTCGTATGGTTACAATGTGCTACAGAGAATGAACACATTTTTAAAAAATCGCTTGTTTTTCGGAGCTCATAGGAGCAACGATTGGAGATAGATAAAAAGTGTGAAACGCAAAGTTATAGAAATTTTTATCAGGTTTCATTATGTAGTTCAACATTATTTCGTGCAACGCACCGTTTTCGAGATGTAAGCAAAAACACAAAGAACGGGGCAGAGAATTGAACATATTTTTTAAAAATCGTTTTTTTTGGAGCTTTTAGCCATCCAACGATTAGAGGTAGATAAAAAAAAGTCAAAGGCAAAAGTGTAGAAGATTCAATCATGTTTCATTATGTACTAAAATAAAATTTTGTGCGACGCACCGTTTTTGAGATGTAAGCAAAAAATTTACGAACGGGACAGAGAATAGGACACATTTTTGAAAATCGTTTGTTTTTGTAGCTCATAGCAATGCAACGATTGAAGATAGATAATAAGTGGTCAACGCAAAATTGTAGAGAATTTTATCAGGTTTCATTATGTAGTACAACAAAATTTTGTACGACGCACCGTTTTCGAGATGTAAGCAAAAAACCAAAAAACGGGACCTTTTTTCACCTCCGAGGGGTAAGGACTTTTAGTATGTTTATCTCCTAAATAGTCCAAACAAAGTTCATAAGTAAAATTTTCTGCTTTCGACTTTTCCATCCACAATCATTCATTGCCCAGGCTATTAATCAATGTGTGTTACCAGTGATGACTTATGGCTCTGAAACGTGGTCCCTTACTATGGGTCTCATAAGAAGGCTCAAGATTGCTCTACGGGCTATAGAGAGGGCTATGCTATGTGTTTCTTTAGCAGCTTAGCTTTAGATCGAATCAGAAATGAGAAGATTCGTAGAAGTACAAAGGTCACAGACATAGCCCAGCGGATTAGCTCATTGAAGTGGCAGTGGGCGGGGCACATAGCGCGAAGAACCGATGGCCGATGGGGCAGAAAGGTTCTCGAATGTCGGCCACGTACCGGCAAGCGCAGCGTAGGACACCCACCTGCTAGGTGGTCAGACGACCTGAGCAAGGTTGCGGGAAAGCGCTGGATGCAGGCCGCTTCCGATCGGTCGTTTTGGAAATCCTCGGGGGAGGCCTATGTCCAGCAGTGGACTTCCTGTGGCTGATATGATGATGAAATGAATGTTATTTTTTATTAAATTACAGAAATCAAACAATTTCTGTTTGGATTTGATTTACCCAAACAGAAATTGTTTGAGTTCTCAATCAAACAAAAATCAAACGAAATTTCAAACAAAATATCAAACAAAAAATTAAAATTTTTGTTTAATTTTTTGTTTGAATTTTTGATTGATTTTTAGTCATATGCAAAAAATAAAACAAAAATCAAAAAGAAGCATTTCGAAACACGGTCGTCACAAACAAAAAATAAAACAAAAAATCAACGTTCTACTTTGGATTGGACAAATTATCTATATGCAGGCGAGTTCAAAATAAATTCCTTTTTTTGTCGTGAGCGAACGCATCAATCCAAACGAAATAAAATTATAAAACTAAACCTAAACTAAACCTGAACGCTTGTATTGCATCACACGATGCGCGTCGACCAATGGGAGCGCAGCTCGATGACAGGAGGTAGCGATCTTGACAGTTCATTACTCGGGTGAAATCGGACAGATCACATAATTTTCATAAAGCGTTGCCTTTGTGTTTGAATTGTAAAAATTAGAATTTCATTAGCAACGTGCAAGAAGAAAGATGTTTGCTGCGATACGCAGTAGCTGTTTTGGAGTAGCAATCTGCGTGAACGGGGCTTTGAAAACGTCGACTTAGCAACAGTGAAAATGGGATTGTTGGAGCGCCGTCGTGCAAACTGCTTATTGTGTCCAGGACCCAGGACATTACTGGTTTGATTGTAGTTATTGTAATGAATTAGACTGGTATACCGATTTATTGCAATGACATTCTATTTCAGCTGTACGGTAAGCCCTGTTGGACACAGAATGCCTGTGTGGGCTAGAGGATTAATTGCTGGGATGTGGTTACCCAAGGAAGTAATCCATAGGATTAGTGCGAGGAGGGGCACTGCCTTACCGCCATTTTTTAATAAGATCAATGTAAAGTCTCTTGCGGCGACATCGATAAAGTAACGTGAGAGTAATTAAGGTGAAGATATAGGCAAATGGCCTTGAAGTGGCGCCCTCATTTGAAATAAATTGTTAACTCGTAAATATGGAGATGATTTCCATATTGCTCTTCGTCATGCACTTGATAGCCCTTTAAATTATTTTATGAACCACCGTTGAAAGTATTTACATTAGTCCGTCTAGCTTTAAAACTTGCTTCCGCCAAAAGTGGCCACGGCAAGTTTTAAAGATAGATGGATCACCAATAATAGCTTCAACGGCAGTTCATAAAATAATTTAAAGGGCTATCTAGTGCATGACGAAGAGCAATATGGAAATTATCACCATATTTACGAGTTAACAATTTATTTCACACTTCAAGGCCATTTGCCTATATCTTCACCTTAAGTTTGCATCCTGACATCAGCCGGTTTTCGTACTGTAAGTAGGTAGCTAAGTGTTACTCATGTCATCCGTTAGTCAAAGGCAATATCCCGCTCAGCCTTTCCGGCGCGTTTCATATCCCTTTGCGACATAAGAGTTGATATTTTAATTATTTTTAATATACCCCCTCGCCGACATCAGAAGTGGGATAAAACACCTGGAGCTCACATCAGAGGAGTAAAGCAGACCTTTAGCTAGGTTCCTAAGTCACTATTTTGATGCCCACCATACGGCAGGATGGAAAATACTCATGAGACAAATGATGGACGACATGATTCGTTTCATGTACAGAGCGTCAGAACGTCAATACCGTCGTTACTTCTCGAGGTAAACTAATAGTGCTAATACGTGAACCACAGTATATTTAGCAGCTGGCTACGTGTTGCCGCCAGATGGGAGCTAGCAGCAGTACGTCGCTGGAAAAGTACGAGATCCACCTGCATCTCGTGTGTGAGTTTCTGTGCCGAAACGTTGTCTTCGATCCGGTGAGCAATTTTAATTTTGTTATAATTATGGTGTCAAGTGCAAGACCAAGTAGACCTGTACGGGTCCCTGCTTAGGCTCCGTACATTTAATTGATTGTCAAGATGGAATGTCAATGTTGTCAGACAAACCCGGTCGCTAAGACTATGTAAGAAATCAAAAACGATCGAATCTGCCGAGTGCCTTTATTACACTAAAAATTAAACGCTATTTGGATTGTCACAATGTCATTGTACAAAAAGTAGGTCGCAGCTAGATGCTGCGTTTGTAAAATTGATTAACTATGAAAATGTTTGGCTTTGCCTGAACATACTGCCAGAAGGGCAAGAAAGAAAACAATAAAAATGTAAAATGTCAAAGAACTAAAATTAAAAATGTTTACTGTGTACTCAATGTAAATGTAAAAAGGAAAATGTTAAAAGATGTGAATCTTAAAAACAATATAACACTGAAAAATATAAAATTATGCATGTGAATGTAAAAATGTCAAATAAAAGTGTAAGAAAATTGCGATTGAAATTATGAATGTCATCAAGGTTTAGGGAGGTTCTCAAATATCACTTTTCTGTTTATGGAAGGAGATGTTGCTGTGTCCACACTCATCACCGATATACTATTTGGACGAGTTAACACTGGTGCAGTTATCAAGGTGTTGTAAAACTTGTAGATCACTTCCGCGTCACACCCGCTCTGCATTGTTGTCAATTGTTTTCAAAAAGTGCATAAAATGATCTGAAGTTACGGCAAGCCTCTGTTTATGTCAAAAGGATGTAGAACTATTCATAATATGTCATTTTCTGCTTGACGATGATCCGCTTTAGATGAAACTTTACGCTCTTGACCGCAGCAGTTTGAGGCCTCAGAGGCACGTTGTGATTACTTGCAATGGAAGGTGATGTTCATTTCGCTGATTTGTCATTTCGTTCAAGAACGCAGTATCTATAGATGGTAGGTAATGTTTCTTTGTACTCCTTTTTCAATATCCATAAGGCTCCAACGAAATTCATACCATTGTCACGGTACAAATGCTTGGGTAATCCACTATGAAGGCTTCCGAGCTAAATATTGGATGCTTGTGATTTCAAATTTAAATGCTGGGGTGATAAAGTCTTTCACCGACTCTTAGAATTCCTTTGTCATACATAAAAGGATATAATTGGAAAATGTCACTTTTAGAATTCAGGTTTCCTCCTTTCGATAAATGCATAATGTTATCTTTATTAAAGTAGTAGTGCAATTGTGTGTTCATAAATATGATCAGCTGGCGAGCGGATTGTATTTCGTCTGCCGTGAGGTGCATATCCTGATTACGAGTCAATGTGCCGTCATTGTGACGTGTATGTAACCCGAGTCGTCGAATCCAACATTTGACTCTGACGATATGTGATAAGCTGTTATGCATATTTATTAAATCTAATATAAAATAGACGATTGTGTCAATAAAATCTTTTTATTTCTAGTTTAATTTTACTTCTTTGCATGTACTTTGCTCTAT
Organism: Acrobasis repandana; assembly: GCA_963576875.1. NCBI lineage: Eukaryota > Metazoa > Arthropoda > Insecta > Lepidoptera > Pyralidae > Acrobasis > Acrobasis repandana. Next base: position 333,427 of record OY756226.1, read on the forward strand.
TTAATGTCAAATTGTAGGTACTTATGTAAAATGCTGTGTTGATTGCCAAATTTCTTCCTTCAGCCATGAAGGAACTCGAAAATGTCAATGTACTGTGCGTACGATGTCAAAGTGGAATGTTCACCACTATGTCATTGGTTCACTTCATCCGCGAATGATCCTGCTTAGACCACTACCCGCGTAAGGTCAAAGCTTTCGAAGGACCAAAATGTACGGGTCCCTGCTTAGGCTCCGTACATTTAATTGATTGTCAAGATGGAATGTCAATGTTGTCAGACAAACCCGGTCGCTAAGACTATGTAAGAAATCAAAAACGATCGAATCTGCCGAGTGCCTTTATTACACTAAAAATTAAACGCTATTTGGATTGTCACAATGTCATTGTACAAAATGTAGGTCGCAGCTAGATGCTGCGTTTGTAAAATTGATTAACTATGAAAATGTTCGGCTTTGCCTGAACAAGACCACCACTCTTAAATTACGGGGGAAACGGCTTTGTTTGTTACTACTTGACGACGTAAAGTAAAAAAATAAAATAAGAATCACACTATTAACGTTGCGTATGATGATAACTTTTATTTTATTTGAGTTACGAGTATGTTGTGTTAAGTAAGGTCAGGATTGACCGAGCGTAATTAAAATACTTTCAAAGGCAAGGGAGATCATTGAGGAAATTGATAGCAATAAATCAAGGCTCATTGCACAATGTGAATTTATGGAATTGCTTTGTTTGTGTAGTTGTGACGGAAACTGGAGTTGTAGCTCTAGCTAAGTTTGGGTTTCTGGAGGAAACCGCAGTGAAGCGAAGTCGGCGATCACAGGTTGGTGATGCGCATGCCTAATGATAGGTTTCAGGAGGAAACTGAGTCAGATGGACGTGGCAGCCATGGCCTGGTGATGCGCCCATGGTGTACATTGAAATAACGCAATTCTGAATAAAACCTAAGTAGATTTACCGTTTTGATGTTTGAAAGTTCAATGATCTCTTACGTCTCAAGTTACTGTCCTATTTTACTATCTACTTAGTGAATTAATGACAAAACGGTTGACTAAACAAAATTTTATTTCTTTGGTTTCTTAATTGAGTAAAGACATTAGAATACGGATGAGAAAAGTGTAGAATTAGATTTGGCTAGTATAGCAAATAATTTCAGAATGATCCGCTAATTGTTACTTGTAGTTTAGTGTAAAGTTCCCTTTAAAGAAAATTAGGACTGTGTGGTGTGACGTTTGGCCCGTATAGCACCGGCCCGTGTGGCAAATAGCCTGTGTGGCAAATAGCCTGTGTGGCAAATAGCCTGTGTGGCAAATAGCCTGTGTGGCAAATAGCCTGTGTGGCAAATAGCCTGTGTGGCAAATAGCCTGTGTGGCAAAAAGCCTGTGTGGCAAAAAGCCTGTGTGGCAAATAGCCTGTGTGGCAAATAGCCTGTGTGGCAAATAGCCTGTGTGGCAAATAGCCTGTGTGGCAAATAGCCTGTGTGGCAAATAGCCTGTGTGGCACTAGCCTGTGTGGCAAATAGCCTGTGTGGCACTAGCCTGTGTGGCAAATAGCCTGTGTGGTGCTAGCCTGTGTGGTACTGACCTGTGTGGTAATATCCTGTGTAGCGCTGGCCTGTGTGGCGCTGGCCTGTGTGGCACTGGCCTGAGTGGCACTAGTCGAGTCGAAGTAAAAGCTTAAGTGAAACCTGTGTGATAATCTGATGATTTTGTTTTAACTAATAGAGTTTAGAGATATGACAGTTTAGATTTTGTTTATGAAATAGCGTTAACTGTGACAATACACGGTCAGAGTGACCGAACATGTAGACGTTTACTTGAGATTGCACTTGGTTGTCCACAAATGCGGAGAATCACCCGAGGACGGGTGCACTATCAGGACGGCCGTGTAAGCGAGTTCAAAATAAATTCCTTTTTTTGTCGTGAGCGAACGCATCAATCCAAACGAAATAAAATTATCTAAACCTGAACGCTTGTATTGCATCAAACGATGCGCGTCGACCAATGGGAGCGCAGCTCGATGACAGGAGGTAGCGATCTTGACAGTTTATTACTCGGGTGAAATCGGACAGATCACATAATTTTCATAAAGCGTTGCCTTTGTGTTTGAATTGTAAAAATTAGAATTTCATTAGCAACGTGCAAGAAGAAAGATGTTTGCTGCGTTACGCAGTAGCTGTTTTGGAGTAGCAATCTGCGTGAACGGGGCGTTGAAAGCGTCGACTTAGCAACAGTGAAAATGGGATTGTTGGAGCGCCGTCGTGCGAACTGCTTATTGTGTCCAGGACCCAGGACATTACTGGTTTCATTGTAGTTATTGTAATGAATTGGACTGGTATACCGATTTATTGCAATGACATTCTATTTCAGCTGTACGGTAAGCCCTGTTGGACACAGAATGCCTGTGTGGCCTAGAGGATTAATTGCTGGGATGTGGTTACCCAAGGAAGTAATCCATAGGATTAGTGCGAGGAGGGGCACTGCCTTACCGTCATTTTTTAAGGCGAAGATATAGGCAAATGGCCTTGAAGTGTGAAATAAATTGTTAACTCGTAAATATGGTGATCATTTCCATATTTCTCTACGTCATGCACTAGATAGCCCTTTAAATTATTTTATGAACTGCCGTCAAAACTATTATTGGTGATCCGTCTAGCTTTAAAACTTGCCGTGGCCACTTTTGGCGGAGGCAAGTTTTAAAGCTAGACGGACTAATGTAAATACTTTCAACGGTGGTTTATAAAATAATTTAAAAGGCATGACGAAGAGTAATATGGAAATTATCTCCATATTTACGAGTTAACAATTTATTTCAAATGAGGGCGCCACTTCAAGGTCATTTGCCTATATCTTCACCTTAATAAGGTCAATGTAAAGTCTCTCTTGCGGCGACATCGATAAAGTAACGTGAGAGTAATTAAGTTTGCATCCTGACATCAGCCGGTTTTCGTACTGTAAGTAGGTAGCTAAGTGTTACTCATGTCATCCGTTAGTCAAAGGCCATATCCCGCTCAGCCTTTCCGGCGCGTTTCATATCCCTTTGCGACATAAAAGTTAATATTTTAATTATTGTCAATATTCTAGCTGACATATACAAGTGTTGACTCGAAGAAGACAAATTATCTATACAAGTGTTGACTCGAAGAAGCATTCGGAAATACGCACAGACAATTTGTCTGTCCGAAAGCTTCTTTAGCCCAACGCTATACAAGTGTTGAGTCGAAGAAGCATTCGGAAACACGCCTACTGATCCACGTATCCTTTTATAGCACAACACACACACCATACTAAAGATGGCACCTTTACTGGATTCATTTAAAATTTGGTTATCAAAATCCTCTCTGGTTGTGTTGCGTCACACTTGGACTGAAATAAGTACTTATCTGTAATACATGTGTTATTTTAATATGTATGCAAGATATACAGGGTGGATTTGAAATCGTTGGCATCCCTTTAAATATCCACTATATGACTATACACTATAAGCTTGAGCGCCTTCAAAACTTCTGTATCAGATTCATATTTGGATTACGCAAATATGATCACGTTTCCATTTTCCGTGCGCAACTCAAGTGGCTCCCTATCCGACTTCGACGTAATTATCACGTTCTTTCACTTTTATACTCTGTACTGTTCATGCCATCTTCTCCTTCTTATTTAAAGGAGCGTTTTACTTTTCTTCACCAGGACAATGATCGACCCACGCGTAGCATTAATGCCCTACGTCTTAAAACCCCAACTCATTCGACCTTAAAAATCGTCTCCATAAATATTATCTGTCGTTATGCCAGTAAGTCTCAGTTCTGTTAAGTGTCACTAAATACATTTAAATATTTTAGTATCGTATATGTATTATATATATATATATATATATATATATATATATATATATATATATATATATATATATTATAGAATAAGCTTATGTATGTATATATACAAGTATTAATATGTAAGTATATAATAAGGTATAGATACTGCGCCCACCTTATTCCGTACTATTAATTTTTCCTCTACCCAAAGGTTGACTGGAAGAGATCGCATCTAGCGATAAGTCCGCCTTTGTACCAATATTTTCTTTGTGTTTGTTATTTTTATTTTATTAATTATTATGGTGCAATAAAGATAATTTGTATTGTATTGTATTGTATACATACATGATACAAAGTAATTTGACTAATAAAACGTCAATCAATAGTCGTCATTTTTAGGGTTCCGTACCCAAAGGGTGCAAACGGGACCCTATTACTGAGACTCCGCTGTCTGTCTGTCCGTCTGTCCGTCTGTCACAGGGCTCTATCTCTTGAACCGTAATAGCTAGACACCTGAAATTTTCACCGATTCTGTCAACGAGATCTATGTACTTACGTACTAGAGAAGACGCCACATACAACAGTTGTGTTCTGTTCATCATATGCTATCACTGTTAACCTCACATTAGTCACTCGCTAGCAATACGCGCATAAAACACTCCACAATTCATTAAAGAAAACACTGTCAACTTAGTCAAAAATGCCTTGGTGTGTGTTGAGATACTGCACTATTAATGCAAAGAACAAAGCAAAATATGAAGGAATAACTTTCCATCGGTAAGTAACTAGATTTCATTGATTGAAAATTAAATAAAAAAATGGTTGCCTGTAAAGTCGGTTTTACGGGCGAAGATTTTACGTGACAACGTCTTTTCATAGTTGAGTGGGAGAGAGACGCAAGGCATTCGGCGGGCCTCTCTCTCGTTCGGTGACTCATCGTAACGTTACCGAGCGTTACACTTTTTCATAAGTGACTCCCAGCCGCAACCTAATTTAAGACGTTGTCACGTCAAAATTTCGGCTGCCATAACATAATGAATGAAATGAGTGAATGATCTGTCAACCGATGGAATGATTCGTCATAGACTAACAAAACAAGTAAAATGTAGACATCATAAATATGGCTACATTTCACTTTCTTCATGGAAGCATCGAAAAACTATTTGTTTGCTACTCAGTTACTAATGTTTTTAAAACGTTTAAAAATGTTTAAGTTTTATAATTTTTATCTCCATATGCTATAAATGCTTTACAAAAGATTCCTGAAATCCTATAAATCCTTTATAAAATTAAGTCATATGTCGTAACGTCTCACTAGGACCTCCTATCCGAGGGCTCAAAAATTTAGTATGTGTGGTCACCTCTACAAGTGCCCCGCGCAACTTGAAACTGCTATCAGATTTTGGATCCAAGATGGCCGCTTACACATTTTTGATGTTTTATTATGTTTGTCCCTATAATTCTGTTTCCTCGTAACTGCTACGCGGCTAAATCGATTTTGATAAATTATTATATAACTATAAGCCGATTAAAAATCTTCATATATGTAATCTAAATAACCATATGTAATTTAGACCCAATACCTACGTATATGATTATATAATACATTAAATACAGAGATAGCTAACAAAGAAAAAAAACAAAAAGGTATACAAGTACAAGAAATCACTTTCTTCTAGTGCAAAACATTATGTTAAGAAATTAAGTAAGAATAATAAAAGGTTACTAAAGAAACAGATATGTGCAGTGTAACTTTTACCTTTATAAATATAATAGTCGTGAGTCTACAATCTAAAAATCTATACAACCATACAACCATCCATACACCCATCCGTACATCCAGCCATACTTATCAACATCCGCATTTATTAAAATATGTAGGATTTCATTTGAACCACATACTCGTAGGTATGTAAAAATATATTGACCTTTCTGTACTACTCTCGTGTTTAGTCTATATTACCAAAAAGGACACGGCCGTGTTTGAAGATGCCGAGTGTATATATTCATGTCAATGGATTATGTATTACTATGACCACTATAACAACAAATACTAAAAATAAGATAAAGTTAACAATTAAAGGGGTCGCCATACAAGAAACATGTTTCTTCAGCGTTTTAAAACATTGTACGATGGTACGGAACCCTTCATGTACGATTCCGACTCGCACTTGCCCGTTTATCATCTTAAAGAAAACCCAAAGAGCTAGTAATATACCTTCTCCAATATCTTTATATTTTATTTTTTTTATCTTTGAGAAAACCTCTAAACATGCATAAGACTCCTTGATAGACACCATTACTGCATTATAAATAAATAAACCGGTCAAGTGCGAGTTAAACTCGCGTGGAGAGGGTTTTGTACAATTGATTGAATACTTATAGGTTTTCCTGTAATCTACAAGCAATGAACTACATTTTGTATTTTTTTCAAAATTTTAGGCTCAGTAGTTTCGGAGATCAGGATGGTCAATTTTCGTCTTCTTTCATGAATAAAATCAAAACTATTCATTTTACAATAATAACAAAAATATATTTGAGATTCTCATAACAAGCCCTTTCATTTGATATGTGACAGTAAGGTTTGCAAAACTTTTTTTTTAAATTTCCTAATTATTCACGCGAAAATGTCACTTATTTTAAAAAAATATTTATTTGCTTTGCACATATGTGTTTGGGTCATAAGATTAGACATAGACATAGACAGATTTTTATTTCTAGAAAAACACAACACATACAATACAAAGGTAACACATAGAAGAAGACAACATAGGATTTTGAATAGAATTATTTAAATTAAAACAAGAATAAAACCTTAGCCAATTTTATCTGAGAAAGTAGATATAAAATAAATTTAAAATGACTAGGTACATTTACTATGGCATAGAACTGGTACCCATCTCAGTGTGTCCACGGTGGTAAGTGTTGTGAGATCCTAGGAAAAAAGGTTCCACTCAGCATATGTCATCAAACTCGTTTCCGAGAAGACGACTCTGGTTTTCAGTGGAGCCTTGTGTGTGTGTATGTGTGTCACGCCACGGACGTGTGTAGAATTTTATTGTGTGAATAAAAAACAATATAATATATACATACAAGAAAAAGATAAATAAAGTAATAAGATAAATTTAGGAAAGACCTTTTGCTTAATTTTGCTTTGCCTACAAATTATATCACAATTATTCTTCCTATAAATTAACGGTTGATAATATGAAGTCGATAGTGAAGTGTAGATAGATAGAGATAGAGTTCTAGATGCAGCGATTATTTTTGCGATAATTGAGTGTCAAGTAGTATGCCTTTGTATTTATTTTTAAAAACATGAACAGTATTCAGACTACGCAAGGGCGGGGGCAAGTTGTTCCAACATTTGGTAGCTGCATACTTAAAACTGCCCCGAAAAGTGGCAGAGTCTCTGATTCTGGAACTCAGAGCTCTGGTTCGTCTTAAGTGAACGTTTCTTGCCCATACCAATTTTTCATAAAGATAGGATGGTTTCTCACATTTCACGATACCGAACAACAATGTCGCGAAATGTAACTTTCTTCGTGCACTCATTTTCAGTAACTTTGCATTATTTAGGTAAGGAGTAACGTGAGTTCGTGGGGGTATTTTAAAACAAAATCTTGCACACGCGTTTCGGATTCGTTGTACTTTATTTTGTGTACGAACTAATAAACGAGGGCCATAAGCAGAATCCATGTAATTAAGTTTTGAGAGAACAAGAGACTCGCAAAGCTTGATGCTTATTTCTGTACTTAAGTAATCACGTATTTGCTACAACACCTTAATACGATAAAAACAATTTTTTACTACGTCTAAAATGTGATTCTCAAAACAAAGATGTTCGTCTAACAAAAGGCCCAAGTTTGTTGCTTCCGTTACCCTTTCAATTATATCCCCGCAAATTTTTACATGAAATTGTTTGCTTTTCAGTTTATTAATTTTATTTTGAGTACCTAGCGCCATAAATTTAGATTTTTTGTTATTAAGTATCAATGAGTTATTATCAGCCCAATTCTTAATCCTCTCTAAGTCGTCATTTAAATTTTTAACAGTTGCATGTATGTCATTTGGATCACAGGATATGTACACTTGAAGGTCATCCGCATATATGTGGTATTTGCAGTGTTTAATGTGTGTAATGACATCAGCACTATAAAGAATAAACAGTAGTGGGCCCAATATAGATCCCTGTGGGACGCCTCTTGTCACAGTTTTTGACGATGACACTAACTTGTTGCCTTTTCCATCATCTAATTCTACGATTTGGCTTCTACTGTCAAAGTAGGTCTTAAACCATTGAATAGCATCATCTGTGAAACCATAATAAGACATTTTTGCCAACAGTAGATCAATATTTATACAGTCAAAAGCACGAGAAAAGTCAAGTAGCGTCAACAGAGTGATTTGTCCTATATCTTGGGCAGCAAGAACATCGTCGATAACCTGCATCAAAGCAGTCGTGGTGCTATTGTGCCTGCGGAAACCGGATTGTACCGATGGAAGGATGTTATTGTAAGTAAGTAAAGTAAGTAATTTCTTTATTTGTACCAACAAAGACACACAATACAATCAAAAACAATAAAATAAAAACAACGAAATTAACATAACACATACATGCCAGTCAGGCTGTTATTATGTGTCGCAGTGATACAAATAGGCAACAGCTCAGCGCGTATCTCACTACAAGAGCAAGGCACTGATTTTCAGCTGCCGCCTGTGGGCTCTCGCGAGTACGTGCAGCGAAACGGCCATGCCACACTATAGTAAGTAGGTATAGAGTAAAGCAACGTAATATATGAAAATAAACAGATAATTTTTTATAAAATCAGGCGAGGGAATCACAAGATGAAGGGTGTAGATGGGAAAAAATAGAAGTTTGAAATTGTGTGCTAGTTTACATTATAATAATATACTTATTGCTACCAATATAAATACTATATGACAAAGTCTCGCTGACCAGGCAACTAAGATGCTTTTTGGATGTCTAATAAAGATAACTTTAAATGTTTTTTGAAAGTAAATTTAGAAGTGAATGATCTTAAAGGTGGCGGGATGTTATTCCAGCACTTAGTTGCCTGGTAACGGAAACTGCCTTCAAAGGCGACGGTTTTGTGAACATGGTTCATTAATGGAGCTCTGGTCCGTCGTTTACTAGGATTGCAAAATTTGAGCTTTGAGAATAGGTAAGCCGGCTTATTAAATTTTAAAAGATCAAACATCAGATTAGCGAGATGTAACTTACGGCGTGCCTCCATGTTCAACATACTCGCTTTGTTTAAATAAGGCGTAATATGAGTACGAGGTGGAATAGTAAAACAAAAGCGACAGCAAGCATTTTGTACACGCTGGATCATTCGCCGTGATAGATAGATAGATAGATAGATATTAATTTATTCCTTAGAATATCGTGATACAATGGTGTTACAGAATTGTGTGTGTGCTACATACTCTGCCTATAAGGCGTAGGAATATTTAGTTAAATTAAGATTAAGATTTAATTATTATTATTTTTTAAATTAATTATACCTATTTATGTTCACAAATCATATTACATGTCAAAGCGTTTAATATACAATTTAGCTGTCATTTAAATATTTCTTCGGTAGTATAATAACATTTATCTAGCAGCCAATTAAATAAAGTTGATTTAAATGCACTCTCTCTATTAATTTCTCTAATTTCCCTCGGTAATGCATTGAACACTTTGATTGCCATACAACAGACATTGTTACCGTAGAGTTGCAGTCTCTGTGCTGGGATATACAGTTTGGTTGGGTTTCTACTGCTCTTCTTTTTTAAAACAGTGTCGTTCAGAGGGAAAAGATGCGGATATCTTTTTACAAATAAGCATATTTAGAAAATGTAGAGACATGGAAGAGGTAGAATCTTCGACTTTTTGAACAGTGGTTTACAGTGTTCTAGGTGGTCTACTCCATGTAATATTCGTATGCATTTTTTTTGTAACGTAAATGCTTTAATCATTTCGACCGAGTTGCCCCAGATAATTAAACCATACCGTAGTACCGATGCCACGTATCCGTGGTATGCCAGAAGAGCAGTTTCTTGAGAGGATGTCGTCTTTAATCTACGTAGAACATATACAAATCTGTCCAGTTTCTCACAAACATTATTAATATGTTCCTTCCAATTAAGATTCTTATTTATTATTATACCTAAAAATGAACTGTGGTCAACTTGTTTTATCTTGTCGCAATAATATGTCACATTAATTTGTATTGTACTATTATTGTAAGGATGAAAATTAATTACTTTTGTTTTATCTACATTAATATTTAGTTTATTTCGTTTTAACCAAATGTCAATATTTTTAAGTTCTAAGTTTACAACTGCGTCCAAATCTTGTTCCTTGGTACATTTTATTAATAGAGTGGTATCGTCTGCGTATAGGACCGACTCATGTTTGAGGCATTTGGGTAAGTCATTTATGTAGAGCAAAAAGAGCAATGGAGAGAGCAGTCCGCCTTGTAGAACCCCGCGCCCATTGCTATTTTGCCAAGAAGATTTAAATACAGTCTTGGTTTTCTTAATCGTTTTTAATATTTCTGTATATTGCTGTCGGTCAGAAAGATAGCTTCTAATCCAATCATTCGCGTTGCCTCTAATGCCATATTTGTGTAATTTATTTAACAGTATATCGTGACAAATGGAGTCAAAAGCTTTAGACATGTCTAAAAATACACCCGCAACAGACATTTTTTTATCTAAGGCTTCCGATATCAGTTTAACTAACGAAAAACAAGCTACTGCTGTTGACATGTTTTTGCGAAAGCCATGCTGGTTAGCTACTAGTAGTTTATGTTTTTCAATGAAATCAAAAATTTTGTCCCGCATAGCCATTTCAAAAATTTTTGACAGGATTGGAACAAGTGCTATTGGTCTATAATTGCTAATTTCATCAGTATTCCCCTTTTTAAATAATGGTATGACTCTTGATTTTTTTAAGATTGTCGGGAATATGCCTTGCTCAAATGAGGAATTTAGAATGTGACACAGTGGTTGAGCAATGTATGGTGCACATTTTTTTATTAGATTCGTATTATTTTCATCATAACCAGTCGATTGGGTATTTTTAGGGTTCCGTACCTCAAAAGGAAAAAACGGAACCCTTATAGGATCACTTTGTTGTCCGTCTGTCCGTCCGTCCGTCCGTCTGTCAAGACCCTTTTTCTCAGGAACGCGTGGAGTTATGAAGCTGAAATTTATATCAATTACTCAGGTCTACTGTCCCTTGAAGCTGTGAAAAAATCAAACTTCTAAGCCAACGCAATCAAAAGATACAGCCGTTTATGCCGCAAATTTTCGACACTTGCAAGGGAATCAAAACCTACAGGGTGCTTCCCGTGAACTCAGAATCTTGAAATTTGGTACGAAGCAACGTCTTATAGCATAGATAAAGGAAAAATTACGAAAACCATAAATTTTTAGTTACATCACATAATATATTTTTTTTTAATAATTTTAAACTTACTAACCATTTCCTCATAAACGCGTAGAGGTATTAAATTGAAATTCATACCAAATACTAAACCTTGCAGGTTTGTACGGAACCCTCGGTGCGCGAGTCCGACTCGCACTTGGCCGGTTTTTTTTAATAGTTTAATGATTACAATAATGTCATAAGGGTCAAGTGGAGTCAAAAATATACTATGTGTTGTCCTGTTTATGTCAGCATATGTCTGTTTTTTGTCACTGCTGCTATTTGTTTGTGAAGATGCGTTAATAAAATATTCGTTAAACTGTTTACAGATCTCTTCTGGATGAGTCGTTTTATTACCGTTAGCCTTCATTTCCTTTATATCACATCGTTGGTCAGATGCTTTGTTTTTTATTATTTTCCAAGCCGCCTGACATTTATTTTTCGATTTTACTAGAATTTTTTGTTATTAATTCTATGTGATGTATAGATGCACTTTCTTAATAATTTTGAGTAGGTCAAGTATTCCTGTTTTTTTGTTTTTTTTGTTACTAGGATCTTATTGGTATTTATAGTAGAGTATTCTTTTTTTTATGAAGCACTTATTTATTCCTTTAGTGAACCAACTATTTTTGAAAGGTTTCGAAAGTTTTTTGACTCGTATTATCGGAAAACAGAGATTGAAGAATAGCTTGAGAAGATCATGAAACATTTCACAAAACTTATTGCAATCTTTTTCCGCGAGAACCTCATTAAATGATAGAGATGGCATGCACTCACAAAATTTGTTAATGTTTTCCTGACAAAAATCTCTTTTGTATTCAAAATAATATTTGTTGTGCGCGGATCCTACTTTATTCTGAAAACCTTCTGGAATATAAAAAGATGCTGATTGTCCAGTATCGTGGTCGGAAAGTGCTAGATTATGTGTTTTGCCACTAATATCTGTCAGTGGAACATTAGTGGCTATCTGATCAATGCATTTTAATTTTCTTGTAGGTATCTTTATATGAATATTAATGTTATAGTTACTGAGAATGGAAATAAGTTTTTTTGATTCTATCGATTCTTTCAGAACATCTATGTTCCAATCACCACAAACTAGAATGTGTTTGTTATTGTTACAAGTGGCTTTTTTAAGCAACTCTTCGTGTCTTATATAATAGTCGAGGGCCATATACCAGATCACCGTAGTTAAGACGAGAAAGTATAAGCGTCTCACAAAGAGTTATTCTGACTTTTTCAGATAAATATTTACGGATCTTATACAGAACTTTAAGGCGGTAGAAACAATTCTTGACTAAGTTCAACACATGATTTTCAAAGCGCATCTTACCATCGAAGATAACACCCAGGTTTTTTGCCTCACTGACCTTACTATTGGCTTCCAAGAATGCCTTAAGCTGCTGAGCTACCACTCTTACTAAAATTTTTGATAGTAAAGGTAGGGTGCTAATAGGTCTCAAATCTGAAAGGCTAGATGGATTGGTAATTTTCGGTATCGGCCTGACAATTGCTTCCTGCCATTTATGAGGAAAAATTTTTGTTACGATTGATTTATTTATTAGTGATGTTACTACTGATTAAAACATTCTACCAAATTTCACCTGATTCGGTCCAGTAGATTCGGAGCAAATTGGCTGTGACAGACGGACGGACAGACAGACGCACGAGTTATCCTATAAGGGTTCCGTTTTTTCATTTTTTGTACGGAGCCCTAAAAAAGGAATCGTCATAAATTCACGAAAAACAAATTAATTATAATAAAATTTATTTCATCGCGCCGTCTTAGATTCTGTAGTACACAATTATCTGCTATTCTCAAACGGTCGCGTGACATCGCCTTTCCCCACTCGACTTTAAACCTTATCCACGCAACTTAAAGTCTGTTTTTGTATGCCGGCCGCCCGCGCCACAGCTGGTGAGTGTACTTTCTACCAACTAGCGCCGGGGCCATAGCACTCTCGCGAGTGCGACGCGTGATGTTTTGATTGTTATTTTTTTTACTTTTTGATACTTTTTAAAAATTGCATTAAATGAAGTATTGTTACCCTAAAAACAAGTTAAATTAATGCCAATGATTTCAAATGCACCCTGTATATTTTATTGTAGGTAAAAGTAGTTAGTATATGTGTAATGCTATAAGTACTGGGTGGCGCAAAAGTAAAGACCCTATTTGGTTCAGCTATAACATTTTTTCTAAATTAGAAAACTAGATTTAGGTTTTTTTAAATGTATATTTGTGCCATTAAATTTCGTACCATTAGGATTTAAAGATGATGTCTTTTAAATGGTGACCTCCAGAGTTGATACACATTTGAGCCCTATTTATGACATTTTGCATAACTTGCCGTAACACTTCCTGCGATATGTTCGTTATTTCTTGACGAATGTTTTCTTTTAGAGCTGCGAGAGTCTGTGGCTTGTTCACATACACCCGAGATTTCAAAAAACCCCAAAGAAAGAAGTCTGGACTGGTCAGATCGGGTGATCTTGCAGGCCAAGGCAAATCGCCAAAACGAGAGATAACTCGGCCTGGAAAAGCGTCCCTCCGTCCCTCACTCACAATTATTCCACGTTCTTGGGGAGTAAAACGGTCCATGTTTATTTTCAGTGTATTTTACAGTTGTTCACTACACAATTTTCAACAACAGAATGACAGAAAATATCATATAAAAAAAATAAAAGTATTTTCTTTAGTGCCAGTACTTTTGCGCCACCCAGTACATAAATATGTATGTTGGTATCATTGACATGAATATATAGACTCGGCGTCTTCAAACACGGCCATGTCCTTTTTGGTAATATAGACTAAACACGAGAGTAGTACAGAAAGGTCAATATATTTTTACATACCTACGAGTACGTGGTTCAAATTAAATCCTACATATATTTTATTAAAAGCGAATGCTGGTAAGTATGCCTGGATGTACGGATGGGTGTATGGATGGTTGTATGGTTGTATAGATTTTTAGATTGTAGACTCACGACGACTATCATATTTATAAAGGTAAAAATTAAACTGCACATATATGTTTCTTTGGTAACCTTTTATTATTATTACTTAATTTCTTTACATAATGTTTTGCACTGAAAGAAAGTGATTTCTTATACTTGTATACCTTTTTCTTTTTTTTTCTTTGTTAGCTATCTCTGTATTTAATGTATTATATAATCATATACGTAGGTATTGGGTCTAAATTACATATGTTTATTTAGATTAGTCCTTTAGAGTGGTCCCTCTTAAAGGTTTGTATACTTAGACATGTCATAATTTAGGTACATTGGTACATACTAAATTTACAAATTGACATTATTTTAAATATCGTAATTCTTATAATTCAATTTAATTATGACATAATAAACAATGTAATCTCTGTCCATCTATATAACTAATTTTAAGTTTTTAGTTTGTTAGTTGACGTCTTTGGAGAAAACGTGCAGTGCAGTTTGTTGCCGCTTCTTCTGCACTTGCGCCTAGGAAGCGGCGTAAACTTAGCTTTAAGTAACGATTTGACGTCAACATTTGTGCAAAACAAAACAAAGTGACTATTATTAAGAGATATTATAAATATCCTATGATAATAAAGATATTTTGAATTGAATTGAATTGAATTACATATATGACGATTTGTAATCGGCTTATAGTTATATAATAATTTATGAAAATTGATTTAGCCGCGTAGTAGTTACGAGGAAACAGAATCATAGGGACAATCATAATAAGACATTAAAAATGTGTAAGCCATCTTGGATCCAAAATCAGCCAGCCAGGTACAGCCCCCACAAATTTTTGAGCCCTCGGAGGTCCTAGTGAGACTTATAGATGACTTAATTTTATAAAGGATTTATAGGATTTTAGGAAACTTTTGTAAAGCATTTATAGCATATGTAGATAAAAATTATAAAACTTAAACATTTTTAAACGTTTTACAAACATTAATAACTGAGTAGCAAACAAATAGTTTTTCGATGCTTCCATGAAGAAAGTGAAATGTAGGCATATTTATGATGTCTACATTTCACTTCTGTTTTGTTAGTCTATGACGAATCATTCCATCGGTTGACAGATCATTCACTCATTTCATTCATTATGTTATGGCAGCCGAAATTTTGCAATCCGTATTTAATCTTCAATCAATGAAATCTAGTTACTTACCGATAGAAAGTTATTCCTTCATATTTTGCTTTATCTTTGAATTACTAGTGCAGTAAGTATCAACTCAACACACACCAAGGCATTTTTGACTAAGTTGACAGTGTTTTCTTTAATGAATTGTGGAGTGTTTTATGCGCGTATTACTAGCGAGTGACTAATGTGAGGTTAACAGTGATAGCATATGATGAACAGAACACAACTGTGGTATGTGGCGTCATCTCTAGTACGTAAGTACATAGATCTCGTTGGTTGGTATACTATGTGTGTAGCTTGTACTAACTAGCTTGTACCTTATATAGGTATATCTGAGTAAATATCCTCTTAATCATCGCAGGTTATCTGGAAGAGATCCCTACATGGGATAAGTCCGCCTTTGTATATTTGCTCTTTCTTTTTTTTTATTATCTTGTCTTTCGTATTATGTTGTCTTAACTTAAATGTTTTTGGTACAATAACAAACAAGTAGGTACTGAGAATTTACTACATAGTACAGTAGGTAGATAAAGTATGTAACCCATAACTGGCAAGTAGCGATGTTATAGTGACGTGGAGACGGATGTTGTTAAGAAACTGGTTTCACGTGCGCCAAATCTCGTTGCCAAATCGAACACTGTTTTAGCATTTGTAACGCCAATATGATGTCGTCAGTGCTTTTGTAAGGATTATTCCGTGTGACGCTCTGCCTGAATCTCCGTCGAGTACAGGTGCGAGCGTGCGCTTCATTGTTTGTTTGTGTAGCTCTTCGACGATACATTGGCTAAACCTGTCTGCGGTGACGCGCTCGGTGACGCGTGCGTCAGGTTTCTGCGTTACATTCGCGATGACCAAGGTTGCGCCGGCCTCCCGCCCCCCGGCCCCCGCCGATAGGAAGAGAATAAATCGTATAGGAAGACTGGTGTTTAAACAGGACAGTTTTTTTGCCGGGAAAAAATTTCGTCCGGGGTGCTGGTAGGGCTAAAACCGGCACTGAACTAAGCAATAGCACAAATGAATATTTTAAAGGACCCACGATAACTAATACCTGCCTATTAAGAAAAAACCTGTCAAGTGCGAGTCGGACTCGTACGTGAAAGGTTCCGTACCTTACCTAATTTTTATTACTTTGATAAACCGAAAAAGGGTCCCATTACATTAGTTTACAAAGTTTTGTCCCACGCACACTTGTAGCGGTTTCTTATAGAATTCATTACAAAAAACACAGATCTGGTTATAAAAAAATTAAGACGTCTAAGTCTTCAAATATCTTATGTCAAAATTTAAAATTTCGTATATTCCGCCAATTTAAAAATAAATACTAGGTAGGTATAAATTCCATTACTTTTTTTGAACTTTTCAATTTAAGTATAGTATTACCTATAAGTGCAAGCCTTCTTTGGAGTTTTTGGCGGGAAGTCAAGGTGTTTGGTTGGGGTTTTCTTTAAATTATTTTGCAAATTGATTTTAGTGGACCTTATAATATGAAATTGGTGTTGTTTGGTGTTATAAATGCTCATGCGCATGAACAATACGTGCAATAGTTAAAGTGGACAGTCATAGTACGGCTGTAGTGATATTTGTTTCGCGGACTGTGTGGGCGTCTTCGGGCGTCGTCCGCCACTCAATCGGCTATGAAAACCAGTGGACTCGTATAGATTTGTCGCCAGAAGCTCCCTTAAAGCAATCAAAGGCCTACACCAACCTTTGATTATAACTTGTTAGGAAAAAAGAATTTCCCACGTTTTATTAACTTGTTCCTGGCTAAATACGCAGTAGCGTCAAGCCATAAATAAAAATAAAAAAAAGCCTTTGTACAATTCATTTAGATAACAGCACAGAATAAATACTAGTAGTAACAGCTTAATTCTTTTTACATACATACATACATACTATCACGCCTGTTTCCCACAGGGGTTGGCAGAGACTATGTACTCGGACGTAATTCTTTTTAGACCAGTGAAAATGGTAAAAAGTGAAAAGAAATGATAGTAGTTAGGAGGAAACCCATAGAAAGAAAAGAATATAACAGAAATAAGAGGAAAAATAATTTACGGTCGATCTGAGGTCGGGAGTGAGTTTTTTAAAGGGTGAAAAACGGCTTATCTCGATTTCCGGCAAAACTACAAGTCCTATATAAAAACGCCAAAGTTGAGAGTGAGCATTCTGCGAAAGGACATTTCGAGAAAAGGACATAATGCGCTGAGACGGCATAAAGATGCACTTCAGCAAACTGCAATGTTTGTCATCAGCAAAGCGGGCTTTGTTGATTGTAATAGCAAAACTTGGCTTTATTGGAACCTGAACCAATAACTAGAATGGCAGATCAATCTACGACCGCACGTCAAATCGTGAACAAGTGCCGCCAGTAAATTTTTTAAGACTAGTTACTCAGTGTTATTTATTTCTGTAAATTGGATTTGACACTCGTCCGCATGGAATGGCAGACTTGTCCACGACCACGCATCAATTTGCGAACGGGTGCCAATAGACACTGGCCAGTTCGGCTCCGTTTTTAAGACAACTCAGTGTTTTACTCACTTTAGGATTGATAATATTAGTTGGATATATACATCGTGTTAATGAAAGAACGCAAAACCTCTCAGATGGTACCTCAGCCCATAAAACTGAACAACTTTTGTTCAATAACTTTCAAGAAATCAAAAAAAATAATCGGGGTTTCATAAAAATTGACTCGATCAGCTGATCAGTTTGTATGATAATTCAATTTTTTTAAACAAAATTTGTTCAGTTACATGGGCTGAGGTACCATCTGAGATAACGTCTAACAAAATATACTGAAACTTTTTTAAGGGTGGATTCAGTCAATGATACTGAACAACTTTCCCCAAGGAAGATATGTCGAAATAAGAAAAATAATTTTTGGCTTTCCCTACAAACTAGAATCAGCTTTTTTTTTTTCTTATTGTAACGTATTCTAAATAAATACGCTCATATAATTACTATCTAGCCTAAACTCAGACTACTGAGTAATTTAACATTGATCTAGTTTTATAAAGTACTTATTTTATAAGAATGTGTCCATCGGCACTTTTCTTACTGTCTCTATTAAGGGGAAGGCTCTTTGTTCGTGTGTCTTTTTCACTATCACTATTTGTCACTGTTATAATTATACAAAGTGGAAGGGACATACCCGTAATAAATTGAACCACGGGCTATATTAGATCACTTAAGTATAATGAAATTAAAAAAGAGTCAAAAACGTAAAAAACATTCGACGTTCCCATACAAATCGTCAGGGCGGCCGCGCACGTTTGTATGGAAATGCCAAATTTTTTTTTGTTCTTTGGCTGTTATTTTTTTTCATTATACTATAATGATCTAGTATAGACCGTGGTTTTATTTATTACGGGTATGTCCCTTCCACTTTGTATATGTGTCACTGCTACACTAATTCGAACGGTTTAGTTCTTTTAAGTCTTCGCACTTTGTCCGTGTTGTCGAGGATCTGGATCGCCTCAACGTTTACATGGTGAAGCAACCTAAACTCATGCTTCGGCGTACATTTTTATAGTTTTGTCGACGAACTGTATATTAAGGTGAAGAGATAAGCAAATGGCCTTGAAGTGTGAAATAAATTGTTAACTTATAAATACGGTGATATATTTATACATATTTCCATATTGCTCTTCGTCATGCACTTGATAGCCCTTTAAATTATTTTATGAACCACCGTTGAAAGTATTAACATTAGTCCGTCTAGCTTTGAAACTTGCCTCCGCCAAAAGTGGCCACGGCAAGTTTTAAAGCTAGACGGAACACCAATAATAGTTTCAACGGCAGTTCATAAAATAATTTAAAAGTATATCTAGTGCATGACGAAGAGCAATATGGAAATTATCACCATATTTACGAGTTAACAATTTATTTCACACTTCAAGGTCATTTGCTTACCTCTTCACCTTAAGGTCCCGATGCAGGTCAACATTTCTTACATACCACGGAGCAATCAGCTGATCGGTCAACTTGAATGGGAGGCTAAAAATTATTTTTCATATTTCGGTATATGTTCCTAGGGGAAAAAATTTTAGTGTCATGGACTGAATGCACCCTTGAAATAGTTTCAGTATATTGTGTTAGACCCTGCATATATGTCGAAGAGTTCAAAATAAATTCCCTTTTTTGTTGTGAGCGAACGCATCCATACGAAATGAAATTATCTGAATGCATGTGTCGCAGTTGGATGGTATAAACCGCTAATTCACGAAACCTCTAGTTGTTTGGCATTACATCTCGGTTTTGTTAAACAGCTGAATATCGTTCAGCTGGATTGTCTAATATTGCGCAATGTGTTACGTTCATTTAAACCGCCAACCACGTTTCCTAGCGGTTTTGTAAAACAGTAGCGGTAATCCGCTGTTTGACGAAACCGTTAAACAATCCAACTGCGAAACATGCATGATAAGGATTTGGTGTAGGGTTACCATAGTAAAATATAACTGGGTGTCTATTAGAATACAGATGTTTTTGACATTGAATTTTATTTCCCAGAAAACTATTCCACGATTTTTATTACTATAGGTTTGCCCTAACCTAGTAAAATGGATAGAACGTTTCTAGCAATCGCCGGCCGCTGCCGCGGCACGCTCGCTTCGCTCGCTCGGCTCGTGCGTGTGTTGGTCGCAGTTCTAACCTAACCTTACCTATAAATTTGCCCTAACCTAGTAAAATGGATAGAACATACCTAGCACTTGCCGCGGCACGCTCGCTTCGCTCGCTCGCCACATTGCCACTTCGTAGGCATTCTAAATAGTATACAACGTGGAAGGGACATACCCGTAATAAATCAAACCACAGTCTATACTAGATTATTATAGTATAATGAAAATAAAATAACAGCCAAAGAACAAAAAACAATTTCGAAATTTCCATACAAAAGTATGGATCCGCCCGGGCAATTTGTATTGAAATGTCGAAATTTTTTTTGGTTTCTTGACTTATTTTAATTTCATTATACTTCATTTGTTTATTATTTATTATTCAACAACTTCTCTAGCCGCATGGATGAATACAAGTCGTTCATTCCATTCCGCGTATTAGGGTTCGCTGATTTACAAAACCGAGCTGTAATGCCAAACAGCTTGAGGTTCAATGAATTAGCGGATTATACCATTCAACTGCGACACATGCATTGCATCACACTATGCGCGTCGACCAATGGGAGCGCGGCCCGGTGGTCGGAGGTAGCCATGTTGTTTTTGATTATTAGGGCGAAAGCTGACGTATCACATAATTTTCAGCGTTGCCTTTGTGTTTGGATTGTAAAAATTAGGATTTCATTACAACGTGCCAGAAGAAAGATGTTTGCTGCGATGCGCAGTGGCTGTTTTAGAGTAGCAATCTGCGTGAACGGATTGTTGAAGCTTGGATACAAGTCCTTTAGAGCCTATCTTTAATTTTGTTCTTTATTCCTAATCCTAACCTAACCTAATCCTAACAAGTTACTCTCCCAATTTAATCAACCCAAAGATTTGACTGTTAGAGAATGCTTTTAGCATTAAGTCCGCCTGTTGTACTATTACATTTGTATGTGTGTACAATAAAGTGTAAATAAATAAATAAAAATACAATCAAAGGGCGATGTAGGCCTTTGACTGCTTCAAGGGAGCTTCTGGCGACAAATTTATACGAGTCCATTGGTTTTCATAGACGATTGAGTGGCGGACGAAGCCCGAAGACGCCCACGCAGTCCGCAAAACAAATATCACTACAGCTGTACTATGACTGTCCACTTTAACTATTTTACACATTGTTCATAAGCATGAGCATTTATAACACCAAACAACACCAATTTCATATTATAAAGTCCACTAAAATCAATTTGCAAAATAATTAAAAGCAAACCCAAACCGAACCCCTTGACTTCCTGCCAAAAACTCTGACGTATAGCGATGATTTGCGTAGGGTAGTATAAAAAACATAATAATAATAGCAGCCATCTCACTTTTTAGATAAAAAGGTACTAAAAGGCCTCTTCATGTTGGCTTTGGCCCCATGAACGCCTCAAAGGACCGGGTCCCCATGGACCCGTGGCTGAAAAGCGTACCGACATAATAATAACAATGTCACATCCATTGATTGACTAATAAATAATTGTTTAGTGATTTAAAATGATAACGCGTCGAAAAAAAATAGCGGCACTTAATAATAACGCACGAACAACAACCCTGCCTGCGTCGTCGTCCAGCTCCATGCCGTCATCGTCGGGCAACGAGTTCGCCACAGCGCCCGACACCAGCGAGTCGAGCGACGACGAGTGTGGGCCGTCGGTCGATCCCGCCGCCGCGACCACCTGTGCGACGGGGACGACCACCACTGCCAGCACGCTTGGGGCCTGCGGGGCCATCTGCTCCGCGCTCGGCTCCCGCTACCGGTGGTGTAGTGCGTCGCATGCGATGGACTGATTCAAATAATGAGAATTGCATGCGCGCCTATTATGGGGCCACAATGGGAGAAACTAACATGAATGCGTAACAACTATCGGAGATATATTCTGAAAGACGGTACGGTTGATGTCTGTCGAGCATGTCGACGTCCCAGAGAATCGATCAGGCATATAATCTCCAGTTGTTCTCATCTGGCTAACGGCAAGTACTTGCACAGACATAACCTAGTAGCCAGAATTATTCACCAGCAGCTTAGATTAATCTAGATTGAGCGTTTCAAACAAAATGCTACGTTCAAAGTGAAGCCATTTTGTGATATGCGTGTGCGTGAGCACCGCCCACTACGCGTGTATTACTGTCATTACAGTTCTTGTGTGTGTAAGTGAAGTAAATTGTTCCCAGCGCAAGAAAATTACCCCAGAATGTGGGAGATTTTTTTACGTGTTCTTATTCATGTTGACAAATTATAAATAAGTTTATAAA
This sequence comes from Acrobasis repandana, assembly GCA_963576875.1. Taxonomy (NCBI): domain Eukaryota; kingdom Metazoa; phylum Arthropoda; class Insecta; order Lepidoptera; family Pyralidae; genus Acrobasis; species Acrobasis repandana. Next base: position 355,696 of record OY756226.1, read on the forward strand.
ATAAAACCTCGTAAGGGCCATTCACGTTACAGTGATAGGGGGAGGGGGAGTCATGCCAAACGAGGACGGTACGTGTTATAGGGATCGGAAAAAGCGTGATACGTCCATAAATTTTGCGTGACATATTATGTGGACGACCCCTAAGCTTTATTGTGTATGTAGGTGAACAAAAATTATATTAAAATAGGTAAAAGAAAAAAACACGTATCAAATCAACATTATTTATTTGAGTCTTTAAAAATCCATAAAATACCTTTGTAGGCACAGCCCCTGAGCGATTGTTCGATGACCACTCTTTGTTGTGTATGTGTCCTGGATACGAAAGTTAGCTGAAAACGTCCTTTCTTTAGGCTGCCACTTCCACCAAAATTAATTTTTCGTCTTATTATTTCAGTCCAATGACTGGATCAGTAGGAAATTTACAGAAACCAGTAATTATTTTTAAAAAAAACCCTATTGCTTGATACAGCATCAGCGTGATTATACAGGCTGACTTTTAAACCACCAGCCAAATTTTTGGAGCTAGTTCAATCATGATATTGAACTGCTTTCTATATTTCTATTTATTTCTAATTTCTTCTTAGCGCAATATGAAAATGTTAACGTTAATATCTCACACAACATACATAGCAAAACGTACAAGTAAACATACATACAAAAAACTGTTCTCCAAATCATACGATTTGTCGACTCAATAATAAGAGATGGTAAAAATATTCCACGCTCTGGCAACACTAAATGTCATGGCGTTGGTTTGTTGACAATATTTTTACGTAATAATTTTACGAATAATACGTAGGAATTAGGCGAAAATTTGCTTACTTACTTATGAAAAGTGATGTCCGTCTCCTGGTCTTTTATTTTAGTGTAATTTTTGCACGATTTCACTGCACAAACAGTCATTTTTACAATAAATTATCACCGTGTCGTTACGTAGTGACGCCGTGAACTTCCATAGCGTAATGACAAGCTGTGGGCGGGGCTAAGAACGAAGACACCAATTTTGGTGTCTTTTGACTGGCGTCACCCGCGTCACTTTTGGGTGGCGTATATGGTATCTGGACCTATATTTAATCTGAGACCAGCAGCTTGCTCTTCGATACGGGCTTGTAGAATCGGAGGTACCGTACTATAAGAACTTACCGGCTTCAGTTCTCGAAAATGGTCGTGCCACGCTCTATTGGGATCGATCTGTCATCACGGACAGGACTGTTCACCTGGTTCACCTGGTTCCGTGGGCAATTTTCCGCGCCTAGGCTCTTCTTTTAGGCCCCTTGCACGTGAGGGAGGCATCGACATTTTTCTGTGTCTCCCCTTTTGCGGGCTGTTTTTCGTTGTCACTCGAGCCAGCCCAACTCGTCGAGGAAGCGGAGCAATGCAGAGGGTGAGCTGCACGCGTCCGTCAGCGTACTTGGAAATCCCAGGTACTCCTCTCTTGTTGATGCAACGCACGGACACTGCAGTATCACGTGCTTTGCTGTTTCTTCTGCCTCCATGCAGCCTCTGCATAGGGGGCTGTCGGTTATGCCTATAATAAATAGATGTTTGTTTAGAGTACAATGCCCTGTTAGTAAGCCTATCATTTTTTTGAGCTTTACCCTTGGAAGTGTGAGTAGTCGGCGTGAGTACCGTGGATTCCACTCTGGGATGGCTTCCCTTGTTTGCCGACATGTTCCTAGGGTGTTCAAGGCTTGTTGTTTTTCATTGTTAGTGTTAGTTTTGATCCAGGAGCGAATTTGGTTGAAGGGGATGGGGGCACGCGGTGATGGTCCTATAGGTACCATGCCCGAGCCCCTCCTGGCCAGTTCGTCCGCTGCATCATTGCCCAGTGAGCCGCTGTGGCCTTTGATCCATTGGATTGTGACCTTGTTGTTATACTTACAGATTTGTTCCAGTGCCTTGTGGCATTCTAGAGTTAGTGCAGAGTCGATCATCGGGTTCCTCAGAGCATGAAGGACTGCTGCGCTGTCGGTTAGGATACGAATAGACATGTCCGTTACCTTTAACCTGTTGATCTTCGCCGCGGCATGGGATATGGCTACACATTCAGCCTGGTAAATGGAGTTTTCCTTACCCAAGGCCGTGGCGTAGTAAATATTGAGGTCGTGTGAGAAGACACCGGCTCCTACTCCTGTGCTCGTCTTCGAGCCATCGGTGTATACTCTTACCTCATTGGTATTTGAGTTATCATTATTGTCTTCATGTAATTGTATCTTATATTTCTTGTCGAACCAAAATTGTTTTTTGATTCTGTCGTTAATTGCTCCCATTAGATTTGATGAGCACATAGCTGTTGATAGTATTGTTGTGTGAGGAGAGCCTGAGTTCTTTTTCCAAAGGCCTAGGGTCCAAAGTCTCATGGCTGCAATTTGTGCCTCTTGTTTTATATGAAGGTGCAGTGGGGTGATGTCCAGTATTACTTCCATAGCAGCCGTTGGGCATGTTCTCATCCCGCCGCTTATGGCCAGACATGCCGTTCTTTGGAAGCTCCGGAGTTTTTCTTGTGCTGTTGTTAGTGTTGTGCGCATCCACCATATAACGGCCCCATAGGTGATGGTGGGCCTTATTACGGCTGTGTATAGCCATTTCATTATTTTTGGACTAAGCCCCCAAGTTTTCCCCACCGTTCTGCGGCAGTGCCAAAGAGATAGTCCAGCCTTTTTCAGCTTTTCATCTAGGTGTTTGGCCCAGTTAAGCTTGCTGTCTAAAGTGATTCCAAGATACTTCACTTCATTTGATAAGGTTAGTTTGGTGCCGAACAGTTTTGGCATGTTGTAGCGCCCTAGTTGTCGTTTGTTAGTGAACATCACAGTTTCTGTTTTATTAGCGTTGACATTTAGTTCATGTTTGACGCACCATTTTTCTACAATTTTCAGGGCACCATTGGTGCGGTTGCAGGCTGTGTCTGCAGTCTTCCCTGGTATCATAATCGCAAGGTCATCTGCATACCCTACTGTGTAGTAGTTGTTATCGTTTAGGTTTGTTATAAGATCGTTTACTACTAGGCTCCATAAGAGTGGTGAGAGAACTCCGCCCTGCGGGCATCCTCTAGTAGCTAGTGCTCTCACAGTGCCGCTTACCGACATTTGTATTTTTCTGAGCCTTAGCATGTTGTTTATCCAGCCTATAATGGTTTCTGGGACCCCATGGTGCCTGAGGGCCTCACAGATGCTGTCGAAGTTTGTTTTGTCAAAAGCTCCTTCGATATCTATAAAGGTACCGAGGCAGAGATCTTTGTTTTTTATTGCTTTCTCAGCGATGTCAACCACTTCGTGTAGGGCTGACTCCGTTGATTTTCCTGCAGTGTATGCATGTTGTTTTGAGTGTACGGGATTTTCTTCCAAAACGTTATCTCGTATGTATCTATCACATAGTCTTTCTTGTGTCTTAAGGATGAAAGATGAAAGACTAATAGGTCTGAATGATTTAGCGTTTGTGTAGTCTGTTTTCCCTGGTTTTGGTATGAAGACTACTGTTACCTCTCTCCAGGATGTTGGTATATAATTGTGTGCTAGGCTCGCAGTGAGGAGTGATGTTAGATGTTGTACTATCACCTCTTCCCCCCATCTTAGCAGACCTGGGAATATTCCATCTGGTCCTGGTGCCTTGAATGGTTGGAAGCTATTTATTGCCCAGTTGACTCTATCGGTTGTCACCACCGATTTCGCTAGTTTCCAGTCCTCTTCTGAGGGTACTTGTTGCGTCACCCCCGTTGCTGTTAGTTCTGTTATTTTACAGCCGGGAAAGTGTGTGTTGAGTAGGACTTCACTGATTTCGGACTCAGATTTTGTATATGATCCGTCCGGTTTTTTTAGCGTTCCTATTGTTTTGTTATTACTGTTACCACTTAGTACTTTCCTGACTCTGGAAGCCTCTGCGGTTGTCTGGATGTTTGTACAAAATTTGCACCAGGCTTTGCGATTGAAGGATCTGATCCTGCTTTTATATTTCGCTCTCGCCCTGGAGTAGTTGTCCCAGTCATAGTCGCTGCTGGTGTTCATTGCTCTGTTAAAAAGCCTCCCTACTTGTTTTTTCCTACGTTGTAGCTCTGGACCAAAGACGTTGTCCTTGTTTTTCCCACATGTTGGGATGCCTAACGGGCATGATTGTTCGTAGCTATGTGTAATAGCCTTTGTTATCTCCTCTGCGTATTTTTCCACTGCCTCGTGGTTGTCAAGTTTGTGTGGGTCTACTGCAGGTCCTAGGGTAGCATTGAGTTCGACTCTATAAAGAGTCTTGTCAGTTCTCCTTGGGTTCCTGCGAGGTGTTGGCGTGGTTTGTGAGTATTCAATATCATACCTTAACCATCTGTGATCAGAGCAGGAGGACTCATCTGATACAAGCCAGTTCGAGATTTTCTCCGCAGCTCCGTTTGTTGCCAGTGTTAGATCGATGATTGTGCGGCAGCGCCTGGTGATAAAGGTTGGTTTATTACCTATGTTAATGACGTTAAGGTCTGTTTGGATGAGGTAGTTTACAAGGTCATCTCCTCGGTCGTTTGATTCTTCCATGCCCCACAGAGGATGGTGGGCATTAGAGTCGACCGAGATGATGAGTTCGAGTTTTTCTTTTTCACAGTAACTTACCAGTTCCGTGAATTCTTTAGTTGGTACCTCCATATCGTAGGGTAAGTACACGGAGGCGATGACTGTATTTGTTATTATTTTTTTGTTTTCATGATTCGGAGAGACTCGGACGGCTGTCAGGTCTCTGGAACATAAATGGGTTATAGGCATAGCCCTAAAGTTTTTAGGAAGGTAGATACATGATCTGGGATGATCTGTTGTTTGGTCATATATTAACTTACCTCCGGTATTCTTAAGACCGCAGATGTTGTTGTGCCTGATCCACGGCTCCTGGATCAGTGCAATTGTGTTTTTATTCTTCTCCAGCTCGCCCCGCAGGTTAGCCGTGGCGGTTTGGCTATGCTGGAGGTTTATTTGGATGACCTTAGTCATCTTCCAGGACGAGGGTGATCGGGTCATTTTTGTTGCTATCCCTTTCCTCCTCATCCTTTGTTGCTACCTGCCGTTCTACAGGTTTCCCCGAAGGTTTTTCCTCGACGGTAGACGGCAGTTTGTAGTTGAACACGTCTGTCCATGTTGGGGGGGCCGCTTCCAAGTCTGACCCTGTTTGTGCTGTTGCAGCTGTTGTCGGCTCCAGTGACCTTTCCTTGTTTCCGTCCTCAATCGTTGACAGAGGTGGCCCGGGCATAGGTGTACAGGTGTCGTTACTCACCTTTGTTTCGTCTTTTATGTCCTCTTCCGGCTCGTCCGGTTTAACCTGTAGGTATACAGACCCGAGGCCGAAGGAGAGACATCTGTTTTGTTCCATGATCATGGGGAGTAGGTCATTGGGCACTCCTACCGTGAGATGCATTCCAACGTCTTGCTTGCTGATACTGTAGAGGCTCCAGCGGTTGACTCCCGCCCATGGGTTGAGCCTGTCCAGCATAGTTTTTATGTGCTGCATCGGTATCTCGGTGCACCTTGATGGTAGGAAGATGCCGCACTTTGTCCTTTTAGGTAGGTCCCCTTGTAGTACCACGCAGAGGGGTTGGTTGTTTGAAGATGGTGGTAGACTAGCCACCACATCCTCGAGCCATCGCTTCGTAGTATCGTCCCTGCATAGCAGTTTCAAAACTCCGTCACTATGTACGGGTTTGCCCGCAAATGCAGGGATGACCTCGTTGCTAGGATCGAGTACGTGGGCCATCTGTCGCTCCTCCACCGTTGCTTCAATGTTTTGCAACTCTGTTTGCAGCAGGTCGGTCTTGTTTGCCGTGGTGATGGCCACATGCAGGCTGGAGAGGATTACTCCTGCGTAGGTGGTGCCACTCCTGCGTTTTGCGGTCTCCAGCTTGACCTTCTTGCTGTCTCCCCTCGGTGAGACGGTGTCGTCCAGACGGGTCCTCTTGGAGCGTTGCCCGCTGGTTTGTGTTGGCTCTTTGTTTGTAGGCTGTTGCCTTTGTTTGTACGGCTGACGCCGTTGTTGTTGGCCCTGGGTTGGTCGGCTGTCCGGATCCCCGGATGGCCTCCTTTCCCGTTGGGTGTAGGTTGACGTCCTACCGCCCCTGGTCCGGTTCGCCTCGGGTTCCCTTAGTCTCGCTGGTTCCCTTTCGGGTTCCTGCGTGATCCTCGGGTCCTCGGCTCTACTCGGTCCTGGTTTGGAGGAGTCAGGGTATTGACGGTATTTGTCGGAGGCACCTATTCCTGGCCTTGGACTGCCTCGATCCGAGGTGGTCCTAGGTTGGGATTTGGTGGCTCGCGACTGTTGCTCATCGTGTCGTCGGTATTCGCGTTCACGTTCGCGGGGCGTGTACGGGTGTCGCGGGTGTACCGACTGTGCGCGGTGTGTTTGGGAAGTTTTTTTGGAGTCACTATTTTGATTCCTGTTTCCTCGATGTCTATCCGTGTGCTGGACCCCTGTAGGTAGAAACGGGCCCGAGCGTTTGCCCTTGCCCCTCCGCCTTGCAGTCACCTCCTGCCAGGGGTCCAGGAGGGGCTCCGGTCCTCTTTCTGAGGACGGGGTACCCTCACGTGTGTTGTGTGTCCCTTCCCGGGGTTGTTTTGTCTCTTTCCGCGATTCCTCGCGTCCAGAGGTGTGATTTCACGGACAGGACTATTATCGCCAATAAGCCTGATATCGTGCTGACAGATCGATTGATGCGCCAGACAGTGCTCGTCGACATCACCGTCGAACATGACGAGAACCTCGTGAAGGCCGAGAAGGACAAGCTTAGCAAGTACCTTGACTTGGCTCACGAGGTGACTGCTATGTGGGATGTGGATTCGACAATTATTGTCCCGATAGTCGTATCGGCGAACGGTCTTATAGCGAAGAGTCTTGACCAACATCTTAAGACTCTCTCGCTAGATGGCTGGATCAAGGGTCAGATTCAGAAGGCAGTACTCCTGGACACGGCACGTATTGTCAGGAGGTTTCTCTCTCTGCGGCCCTAATCGCCGGTAGCTTGGGCCTTGCCCCGCTGCCAGTGGGCAGCTAGGTTAGGTTTTTGTAAATGTTTATATTTTGTACTGTTTTATATTTTACTTTTTATAAATGTATACCAAAACCTAGCCTAAGTTTTAAATTAAATAAAGATATAACAATAATAATACAATTTATTGCACCAAAACACCTGAAAAAAAATTCTATACAAAAAAGAAATCAACAGTGTACAATAGGCGGCCTTATCGCCAAGGCAATCTCTTACAGGCTACCTTTGGGTGACAGGATTGGCTGAAAAATAATAAATAGGTGGTGCGATTGTGAAACTAGTAATAACCTAATTATGTGATATCAAACAGTAAAAACAAAGAGAAGATGGAAAACCTTGAATATTAATTTAATAATAAATGAATATTGAATATATATACAAAATACATACGTAGGCGGTAGGCGGATACATAGGCAGAGTGAATTTCGATATCGATATTTTTCTCATGTTTCATATGATTAGATTTATTTTAGTCATTTTAAAAATCATGTTAATAGACGATGCGGCTAGCAACCCATCACTATTTTGTATTCATTTTTTTAGCTGATTTTCTTTCCGTGCAGATCGTAAAAGCCAATCGAGGGAATGGGTGAAAATACAAATTACCTATGTTAATTGGGCGATGCGGCTAGCAACCCATCACTATTTGATTTTCCTTTTTCAGCTGCTTTTTCCGTGCAGATCTTAAAGCCAATCGAGGGAATGGGCGTTTTTCCATTAGCCGGCACGGCACCGGCACCGACGCCGGCATGGCCGTGCACCGGCACCGGTGCCGGGGCTTCGTTTTTCCACTGCGCCGGTGTCGATGCCGGTTTACGCCCGCTGAGTGGTACAGTACTGACACGAACTTCAGCACGACGACACGTTAAGTACAACGCGTAGATATAACAATGGTATCGTCAAGCGGTCGACTATATTTGTTATATCTTTTACATCTACGCAAACGACGCCAATACCAACGTAGAGACGTCGAATTTTGGATTCATCCAATACTAAAAGTCAGATACCTAGAAGGAACATACCCTATTTGAAAAGTTGAAAATGCACCCCAGAAAATTCATCAACTATTTTCGTCTCTCTCCCTTCCCTCCGCTCCGCGTGCTCCTACCCGCCCCGCGCACTCACACACGCACACGGCTACAATTCATATACAATACACATGCAGTTTTGCCGGGCTGGCACCGAGTGGGAAGCCTGCTTCCCCGGCGCCGGCGGGACTCAACGCCGGGTCGATACCGGGCCGGCGTCGGCGCCGGTAAGTGAAAGCGCGCCATACATTTTCATACATTCTTGCTTCCCCGGCGTCGGTGCCGGTGCCGTGCCGGCTAATGGAATAACGCCCAAAATTGGTGAAAATGCAAATTATGTTAATTGGGTGATGCGCTTAGCAACCCATCACTATTTTGTACTTTTTATTCCAGCTACTTTTCTTCCTGTGCAGACCGTAAAAGGTGATCGAGGTCAAGCGTGAAAATGTCCAGCAATGTGCAATCGCCTTTTTGTTTGCTCACCGCCAATTCTCAACTGTACCTATGCGATTTGACTGAAACTCGAATCGGTATCCAGGGTTTTTTTGGGTTAGGGAATCCGAACCTAAACTTTTTTTTTGGAATCCAAAATGGCATCTGGAAATTATGTTTTTTTACAACACATGAATTAAATTTAAAGTTAAGTGTTGATCAACGAGATCTATGTACTTACGTACTAGAGAAGACGCCACATACAACAGTAGTGTTCTATTCATCATAGGCTATCACTGTTCACCTCACATTAGTCACTCGCTAGCAACACGCGCATAATACACTCCACGATTCATTAAAGAAAACACTGTCAACTTAGTCAAAAATGCCTTGGTGTGTGTTGAGATACTGCACTAAAAATTCAAAGAATAAAGCAAAATATAAAGGAATAACTTTCCATCGGTAAGTAACTAGATTTCATTGATTGAAAATTAAATACGGACTGCCAAATTTCGGCTGCCATAATGTATGAAGTGAGTGAATGATCTGTCAACCGACTGAATAATTCGTCATAGACTAACAAAACAGAAGTGAAATGTAGACATCATAAATATGCCTACATTTCACTTTCTTCATGGATGCATCGAAAAACTATTTGTTTGCTACTCAGTTATTAATGTTTGTAAAACGTTTAAAAATGTTTATATTTATAATTTAATCTACATATGCTATAAATGCTTTACAAAAGTTTTCTAAAATAATATAAATCCTTTATAAAATTAAGTCACATCTCGTAACGTCTCACTAGAACCTCCGAGGGCTCAAAAGTTTTGTATGTGGGGGCTGTACCCCTACATTCTGTTACAAAAACCTACAAAATTTCTGAGCCCTTTGAGGTGCCCCGCGCAACTTGAAATTACTATCAGATTTTGGATCCAAGATGGCTGCTTACACATTTTTGATGTTTTATTATGTTTGTCCCTATAATTCTGTTTCCTCGTAACTACTACACGGCTAAATAGATTTTGATAAATTATATGTGGTTAGATTCATCTTAATCACTTGAGTGTCATAGCACAGAATAAATACCAGTAGTAGTCATAGGCTATATTAAAATTTTTGGAAAGCATAATGGCGGATTTTTGGCGCCCAATTGCGCAGCATACGTGTATGATTATATAATACATTAAATACATAGATAGCTAACAAAGAAAAAAAAACTAATAGGTATACAAGTACAAGAAATCACTTTCTTCTAGTGCAAAACATTATGTAAAGAATTTAAGTAAGAATAATAAAAGGTTACCAATGAAACAGATATGTGCAGTTTAACTTTTACCTTTATAATAATGATAAGAAAAAAAAACAAAGAAAAAACACATTAAGAATGCAGCCGCCTCCCCTTCCGTGAAGATCGTAAAAGCTAGTCGTGGGTCTACAATCTAAAAATCTATATAACCATACAACCATCCATACACCCATCCGTACATCCAGCCATACTTACCAACATTCGCGTTTGTTAAAATATATGTAGGATTTAATTTGAACCACGTACTCGTAGGTAGGTAAAAATATATTGACCTTTCTGTACTACTCTCGTGTTTAGTCTATGAGAATGAAGAATGAATGAATAATCGAATCTGGGACATGGCCGTGTAGGAAGACGACGAGTCTATATATTCATGTCGATGGTGTTGATAAACCTTTCGATTTTGCAGTAAGGAACTTCGTTCTCATCAGGTGTACCGCGACACCCACCTCCTTATTATTTACTTACATACACATACAGTTTTAGCCGAATCTATCAATCGGGACCATCTTGGATTTCCAAATTGGAAAAAAAAAACGAAAATTTAAAACATTTTGTAGTAATTGACCATGAACCCTTTCTTTTTTTTTTGGGGTCAAATCTTTAACATCCCATCTCCTATACATTCCACTACACGTCATTGGGGACCCTGATAATAAGACCCTGGATACGCAAATTTCATGCATCGAGCACTACCTGCATGCGGCTAATAACATTTTGAAATTTGCGGGGTCCAGTGCTGCCCCCATTTAAAATAAATCATTTCAAAGAAAACGGAGACATCATTTTAAGGCCGTACCTAAATTTTCCGGGGTCCAGTGCTGCCCCCATTTAAAATAAATCATTTCAAAGAAAACGGAGACATTATTTAAAATTTTGCAACTACCAAGTCCTAGATAGGGTTACCTAGTTCGTAGGAACCTACGAACAATAATTCCCTAGAATCTTAAGGTGAAGGTATAGGCAAATGGCCAATTTATGGTGATAATTTCCATATTGCTCTTCGTCATGCACTTGATAGCCCTTTAAATTATTTTATGAACTGCCGTTGAAACTATTATTGGTGATCCGTCTAGCTTTAAAACTTGCCGTGGCCACTTTTGGCGGGGGCCAGTTTTAAAGCTAGACGGACTAATGTAAATACTTTCAACGGTGGTTCATAAAATAATTTAAAATGCCTGACGAAGAGCAATATGGAAATTATCTCCATATTTACGAGTTAACAATTTATTTCAAATGAGGGCGCCACTTCAAGGCCATTTGCCTATACCTTCACCTTAACTAATCCCGAAAAATCATTCCACGCGATATGTACCGCGGCGGGCGGGGCTTAAAATATGAACAGCGCGGCGCGACAGTTCGCCGTGACACTTGAGTCGTGAGGTTGCGTCGCAAGAAGTTTCCTTTGAGAATATTGCTGTGTTTTTGCGATAATCGATTCAATAAAAATGCCATCATGTGCCGTGAAGTGGTGTAGAAGCCATACAGACATGAAAATTAGTTATTCAAAAAAAAGTTACACGTATACAAGGTTATTTATTTTAGCGTAGCGTACTGCATAATAGGTACCATTCGCGCGTTGTACATCACCGCTCGTAGCGTTGACTGCCCCACCCGACCGACGACGAAGCGTGACCTTGTCGCGACCAATCGCATGCATCTTTGTCTATGTGTGCGTTCGAGTGTTTCGTTGTAATTACTGTTCGTTTGTTTGCGTAAATGGAATCAGAATCGAAGCGGTGAATGTTGAAGGTGAAGGAGCGTTAGATTTCTAGAGAATTATATTTCGATGGTAGAAATTCTCCGTTTCCTTTGAACTGATTGCACTAGACCCCGGAAATTTCAAGTATCTTAAGTTTAGATTACAAAAATCACAAAGCGAAGCTCGGAAAAATCATATAGGTAGGTAGTAAGTTACATAAATAAATAAATATATACGGACAAATCACACCCAAAGTAAGTTTTTTAAACTTGTTTTATGGGATACTAAATCAACGATACTATATTTTATGATAAATAGATATATAGATAAACACCCAAGACCCAGGACAATTTGAAAAAGGCCATTTTCCAACTTGCCCTGGCTGGGGATCGAACCCAGAACCTCTGGATTAGCGGTCTAGCGTGTTAACCATTACGCCACGGAGGTCGTCATATAGAGTAGATAAGTATAAGTAATTGTCTATAATTATTAATATTTTTTCAAAACAAAAAAACATTATGCGGGACGACGTGACAAATAATAACAATACGAGTACCTAGGCCTGACCTGCGAGTCGTTCATGTTTTTAGGGTTTTATGTTCATTAACAAAACCCAAAAAAGAGCTAGTTGTGCTAAGACGAAGGGCTGGTGTGTTTACATTGTCAATCAATGGTGATGCGGTGGCGTAATGCGTGACGAACGAGCGATCGTGTGCATAACACATGAGCCGTGAGTGCGGCGTGGTCGCAACGTAGCTCGAAGCGGAGCGCCGGCAGCGTGCAGCGCGGCTCGCAGCGTGGTCAGCGGCGGGCGCCGGCCGCGGAGCACGGCGGCGCGGCGTGCGGCCGCTGCCTGATTGGCCACGTGCACGTGGCCTGATCTCGCACCATGACAACGCCGCGCCCCGCACCCGGCCGGACCCCGCGCTAATATCGCGAAGGGATCGACTGCACGGCCGCAGTCGCGTCGCACACGAAGCCGCGGCTCGACGCTCACAGCCGCAAAAACTCCGCCGGTCGATATCGCGAACCCATATTATTACGACGCACCTCACTAGTTCACTACGCGGTTAGACCTCAAAGAGTGCATTATTTACGCATTTGGGTGGTCGACGCTAGTCAGCCTCCGCGAGCGAGCCTGTTCCCGGCGGACCAACCCACAGGAGTACGAGCCTGTTCCCGGCGGACCAACCCACAGGAGTAGGAGACATCAGCTATTTATATTATTGTTGAGGCTGCACTTCATTTTCACGTAGGTAAGTTAATTTAAAATAAACTCGCGTCAAGAGGGTTCCGTAGTTCGCATAAGTTTTCCTGTAATCTATAGGTAGGTAACTATTATCTGTACTTACGGGCAACTTTTGCCTATTTTTTAAAAACAACTTCCAAAGTACCGATCTAAAAAAATACATTTTAGATTCTCATAAAAAAGCTCTATCATTTGATATATCACACGATATAGTTCACAAAACTTTTTTTATATCTAAATTACCCCCCCCCCCCCCCCCCCATATTTAATTAAGCTATACGTCCGACTTTGGGTCACTGCACTGAATTACATATGTGCACCAAGTTTCAACTCAATCTGTGGATTCGATTTGTTTCGTTCGTAGTATCGTCTGTAGTGGCAGCACAGCAAAAAATAAAAAATTGATATCTACTAATGTTTGTAACATATACCTACCTAGCTATACTAACCTTAACCCTTTTTTGCCCTGTCCTTATATAAAAATACATACATATACGATTTATGGGACAAGAAACCTGATAAAATAATCTTAAGAAAAAAAAATGAGTATCGAAGCTGTATTAGGCTACTATCCCCTCAGGCTAAAAGGTTTAGGTTTTAGGTATCCACCACCCTGTCCTGAATATATAGGGTCTAACAAATTATACTGAAAGGCCGTACCTGAATTTTCAGGGGTCCAGTGCTGCCCCCATTTAAAATAAATAATTTCAAAGAAAATGGAGCCATTATTTTAAAATTTGCTACTACCAAGCCCTAGATAACCCTTCAAAGTATTTTATGAACTACTGTTTACAGTTTAAAATGAGAACGTTAAGCTTTTCTACGCACATTTGCGAAAAACGGCCACTTTTGGCAAATATGCGTAGTAAAGCTTTACGTTCTCATTATAAACTGTAAATAGTAGTTCATAAAATACTTTGAAGGGTTATATAGGACTTGGTAGTAGCAAAATATTAAATAATGTCTGCGTTTTCTTCGAAATGATTTATTTTAAATGGGGGCAGCACTGGACCCCGGAAAATTCAGGTACGGCCTTAAGGCTAGATTCGGTCCATAATACTGAAAAACTTTCCCCAAAGAACATATCGAAAATATGAAAAATAATTGGCCGCCCTTACAAGTTGACTGATCAGCTGATCCGAGTTTGTATGGGAAGCCTAAAATTATTTTACATATTTTGTTAAATGTTCCTTGGAGAAAGTTGTTCAGTATCGTGGACTGAATTCACCCTTTAAATTGTTTCAGTATATTTTGTTAGACGTTATATATCTAGAAATTATTTTGTATGAAGTTATGGTTCGTCCGCATCGCATGATTCGCATGCAACTAAACTATTAGTTGCATGCGAATCATGCGATGCGGACGTACGGACATGTAGAGACAGCCGGTAGAGCCGCGCGGTGCTCGCGGCGGGCGCGGCGCGCGAGCTGCGGCGGCAGGCAGGCAGATCTCTTGTATCTAACTAGTCGACAAAACTACGCGCAAGTCCACGCACCTAGCCTGCTTTATAATGTTATTGTTTATCCGGCTAATATAATTTTATTCGAATCAGAGTTACTAATAGGAACCTATAATAACATAGATTCATTTGGAACTGCTAAAAGGAGGCTGACGAAACTTAAAACTTAACGTTTCAGGAAAATGTGTAATGGGAAACGCATGACGTCATCGACATCCGTCAGAGTCTTCGACTATTTGTATTACTTACTATGTGAATTCGTACACGGTCTTGTTGTATGATAGAGGAAAATAATGTATTACCTAATGTACAATGACACCTAGTTTCAAACAACTCTGTATGCCAACGCAAACTTCTAACTTGAGCATCCCGAGGGCTCGAACAACTCAGCAATTTTATTTATACTTGTATAAAAAGAGACAATTCAGGTACGGCCTTAAGCATTATCTCCCTGTCAACCTTTAGATGTAGGTTACACGCTCAGTTTGGCATCAGTTCAGTCCATCAGTCTGGTCAGAATGATCGTGTAACCAACTGAATGACAGACTGATGTTTCGGAGTCGGACTACGGTCGGAATATAATTTTGTCAGCCTGTTTTGAATGATGAAAGACTGATGGAAGACTGTTCGCGTAACCCGCTCGTATCATTCTCGCGTCAGTTACCGTACTTTACTTCACACCGTACACCAAGGTACACGTACTTTTATCAGTCTGCTGTCAGTCTAATTGACCGCGTAACCGCGAAATTCATCCATCATTCTGGCGACAGTCAAGTCAATCCAGACACTGATGCCAAACTGAGCGTGTAACCTTGCTCTTAGGAAAAGAAAAACAGAAAGGATAATTGGCGTCTAAAATAGATAGATACAATATACAGATATAATAAGTACTTTTTCTCTCTTTTTTCAATAGAAATTGGATACCTATTTAGGTATGACCAAATTGTCTAAAATTAACTTTTATTTAATTTTTCAATGATGTTAAGTTATAAAGTGTCGGTAGTTTCCGCACGATTTAATTAACACCTGTAACTACTATTGTAGTCAACAAGTTGCAAGTAGTTAGCAGCACACAACGGCCGGCCAACTGCTGAGAGCAATGTGCGGGAGCGGCGGCGGCGCCGCAGCCGACGGACGGCAGCCTCCTGCAACCTGCAGCCTGCAGCCGAGAGGGAGAGGACTGCCTCCCGCTGCTAACACGATCCACATAACTGGTACTCGAACTAAAGCTAAACAAACCGGGACTACCGAGCTGTATCTTCGCACAGCCTGTAGAATTAGTCGTAGTTACAAATTAGCGGACAAACACGAAAAACGATTTTATAACATACGTAATAGCCCGCGTTGATGAGCCAGTGCAGAGTCCGGGAGCCTTAGCGCAAACAAGTCAATAATCAAGTAGAGCTTACATCTTTTGAGGAAACGAACAATAGCCAAACGAGGAAAAGTGTTAATTGTATCGATAACCTTACGATTATTTGCTATATTAAATACTGTTTTGTTACACCCTGTCTGAAAATATTTACAACGCATCACGAAACATGGCCCCTAAATGGTAAACGTAGTGTGGGTCGTCCGAGAGCTAGATGGGTCGATGACATAAGGAAAGTCGCGGGTCGAAACTGGTTTCGTAAGGCGCAGAACGGACGTGGTTGGCAAACATTGAGGGAGGCTTATTCCCAACAGTGGGATATAGAAGGCTGCCAATGATGATGAATGATCACTAAACAGCATAACTAAGAGACGGGACACGGACATCCACCACCGCAGGGAAACAGAAATATAAGGAGCTAATGCAGACAGGATCAGGAATAGGACAACAAAACATTTTAACATCATTATTGCAGAGGCAATTAGTCCACAACTGGACATAAACAATCAATCATTCATTCATCTGCTTTGTGACCTATAATTTGTGACCAATTATATATTTATTTATTTTAATTATTTAACAAAAGATACATAAGTACTTACATATACAGCATCCGGAAAATACCTCAATGCCTTAAGACACGTTCTTCAACCAGTGCGTTCTATCTACTAAGTTACGGTGCCGGTGCCGAGACATGGACTCTTCAACCAGTGCGTTCTGCCTACTAAGTTATGGTGCCGGTGCCGAGACATGGACTCTTCAACCAGTGCGTTCTGCCTACTAAGTTATGGTGCCGGTGCCGAGACATGAACTCTTCAACCAGTGCGTTCTGCCTACTATGTGATGGTGCCGAGACATGGACTCAAAAGGCACCATGTACAAGATTGCAGTTGTACAGGTCATGCTTGATGGGGTTGTATTACTGTGTCTATTACTTTTTTATCTAGCCAACCGTTGTTTTAGTATCTTTGGAAAATATAAGGAAAAGAATGGTTCTTTTATAAATTGGTTTTATTAATATCATTTAGGAATATGTATGTATTCCATGTGCTAATTAGTTATTTTACAGGTTAGGTTTGGGCCGCCCCATATTCATTTTCTCGGTTTCAGTTTTGTTTTAGAGTAGCTTACAATAAAATCAAAATGGCTCAAATGAAGGTGCAGGAAATGATAGCCAAGTTAGAGAATGAAGAAAAAAGATGGAGATAAGATAACTTCCATAACTGGAAATTTCGGGTGGAGTTAGGTATTCATGGAGGCCAGGAGTCTCAGTGAAATATTGAAGAGTGCTGAGGTAAAAAAGAAAAATAAAAGACGAGATGCGGAAGCTCGTTCGATAATTGTGCAATGCATGAGACAATTTTTTAGGCACTGTTAAGGGATGCAAAAGTGAGAAAATACATTTACGAGAAAAAGTATTATGAATAAATATAATTTAAAAAAGAAGTTGATTGATTTGAAATGTGATAATAACGAAAAATTACAAGACTTTCTTAAAATTTGATAAGTTGATATGCGATAATGAAAATATACTTAGAATGGATGAATCTGATAAAGTATTCCATTACACATGCTCGGCATCAAATTGCAATACCGAGTTCGCAATGTGGAGATCCGATGTCGAAGGAAAGGTCACGAATACGACGTGATCTCACAGGTTGCGACTCTAAGGCCCGTATTAATAAATCGCACTCAACTTTGAGTTTGGTCTTAAGTGCGAGCTTGAGTTGCCGTGCTAATTAATAAACCTTACTTGAGTCAACGCTTGAGTTCCGTGTATCACCTGAGTGAGCGACGTATTAATAAACAAGTATCAGAACTTAAGCGCGCACTCAAGATGCTACTCAAACACGTTTTTCCTGAGTGTAGTCGGACCATGACTTAAGTGCGCGATTAGATGAATTTTGTATTGAAGTTTTTGGCTTAGTAATTAATTTTGAAAATATTATCAACAAAAATAATCACCATTGTGGAGTATTATGAAAGTATGTACTTACGCACTTTGATGGATGCGCATGTTAAACAAACCCGGGCGTTGGATGGACTTGGATGGGTGACCATAAGTAGCATAAAATGTCTCAAGATCCTCCGTGTTTCGAAAGGTACTTTAACCCCGTACCTATGCATTACTAACGATTTCTAATGTCAAGCAACTCTGGGCGTGGTCCGCATTTGGATGGGTGACCAGAAGTAGCATAAAATGTCGCGAGCTCCTCCGTGTTTTGGAAGGCACGTTAAGTCGTAATAACGCTTTCACGTGTTAAGCAACCCTGGGCGTGGTCCTTACTTGGATGGGCCACCATAAGTAGCTTGAAATGTTGCGAGCTCTTACTAACGCTTTCACGTGTTAAGCAACCCTGGGCGTGGTCAGCACTTGGATGGGTGACCAAAAGTACCATAAAACGTCTCGAGTCCTCCGTGCTTCGGAAAGCACGTTAAGCCATACCTATGTGTAACTAACGCTCTCGCATGTTAAGCAACCTTGGATGTGGTCCACACTTGGATGGGTGACCACAAGTACCAAAAAATATCTCGAGCCCTCCGTGCTTCGGAAGGCACGTTAAGCCATACCTATGTGTAACTAGCGCTCTCGCATGTTATGCAACCTTGGGCGCGGTCCGAACTTGGATGGGTGACCACAAGTACCAAAAAATATCTCGATCCCTCCGTGCTTCGGAAAGGACGTTAAGCCATACCTATGTGTAACTAGCGCTCTTGCATGTTAAGCAACCTTGAACGTGGTCCACACTTGGATGGGTGACCACAAGTACCAAAAAATATCTCGAGCCCTCCGTGCTTCGGAAGGCACGTTAAGCCATACCTATGTGTAACTAGCGCTCTCGCATGTTAAGCAACCTTGGGCGTGATCCGCACTTGGATGGGTGACCACAAGTACCAAAAAATATCTCGAGCCCTCCGTGCTTCGGAAGGCACGTTAAGCCATACCTATGTGTAACTAGCGCTCTCGCATGTTATGCAACCTTGGGCGTGGTCCGAACTTGGATGGGTGACCACAAGTACCAAAAAATATCTCGATCCCTCCGTGCTTTGGAAAGCACGTTAAGCTATACCTATGTGTAACTAGCGCTCTCGCATGTTAAGCAACCTTGAACGTGGTCCACACTTGGATGGGTGACCACAAGTACCAAAAAATATCTCGAGCCCTCCGTGCTTCGGAAGGCACGTTAAGCCATACCTATGTGTAACTAGCGCTCTCGCATGTTAAGCAACTTTGGGCGTGATCCGCACTTGGATTGGTGACCACAAGTACCAAAAAATATCTCGAGCCCTCCGTGCTTTGGAAGGCACGTTAAGCCGTCTGATACCTTGGAAAATCTGATACCACAGTGTTGGTCACACAAAAAAAACAAAAATCTGAGATCGCGCTCTCAAGATCGATCTTGAGTGATACTCTGTTGATATACGTTTATTAATTAGCGACCATCTTAAGTGCGTGATCACAACTTGAGTGAAACTCAGCTGAGATCGCACTTGAGTGCAGTCTTGAGCTCGATTTATTAATACGGGCCTAAAATGGCACTGGGCGGGACACCTGCCTCGAATTAACGACGGTAGGTGAAGTACGGACGGCATCGAATGTTATCCCAGAAACGGGAACGAAACAGCAACTATATTACTACAAGTACTTAGTTACCTACCTGCTACAGTAGATAGATATTTAAAAATAAAATAAAACGCTTTAATATTTGCAATATATATTTCATTCATTAAGGATAAATAGGTACCTATAAGTACTTACCTATCTACTTACCTATCTACTTACCAGACTTCTTAAACTACTAGCAGATAGTTCTAAACTTCTAGCTTCTAGTTATCTTTTGTATAACCTAGGATTTCACAGACACTAGGAAGGTGCCTGATTTAGAAAAAATCGAGGAGATTCAGGTACTTTCCGATGTTTTATGTAAGAGTTGGAGTTTTTGCCATGGGTCCGGTCCGGTCGTCCTTTTTATTACCTGATTATTTAAAACACAATGCATATAGTCCACCGATAGTAATTCATATTATCCGACTTCTACACTGAAAAATGTTAAGAACTAAATAATATAACTTTAAATAATATTAATACAAATATATCCTAAAAACATGAAAGACATTGATGAATTGACAGAAAGACAAAAAATCAAATGTGACAGAAGTTTTGATTTAAGAATAAATTATTTGCAGAGTTCTGTTAACTATTGAATAAAAACTGTTGCGAATGTTGAGATTAAACCCGTTTTAAGCATTTTTCGCCATTTTTTTATAAAGAAAGTCTAAAAAATATGTTTTTATTTCTGAGAGCATAGGTATCTTGCAATACTGATATCGCGAAAAAATTGTCTAAATAAAATAGTTGAGATTTGTATAAGTCTTGTTTTTAGACGCCTACGGGTTAAGGCCGTACCTGAATTTTCCGGGGTCCAGTACTGCCCCCATTTAAAATAAATCATTTCAAAGAAAACGGAGACATTATTTTGAAATGTTGCTACTATCAAGTGCTAGATAACCCTTTGAAGTATTTTATGAACTACTGTTTACAGTTTAAAGTGAGAACGTTAAGCTTTACTACGCACATTTGCGAAAAACGGCCGCGTTTGGCTAATCTTTTTAATCTTTGCGATAGGGGAAGATGGAAACATTTATGAAAATAAGTAGTGATGGGTTGCTAGCCGCATCGCCTATTCATATGATTCGCATTTTTGCCAAGCTAGACAGAAGCTGCTAGACAAGTGTACTTTAGTTACTTTCACAGTCTAATGTCTCACGGGGTACTTCTATGGGGGAATGCAGCCGACATTCAGACTATTTTTATTTTACAAAAAAGAGCAATTCGTGCCATTTACGGTTTAGGATCGAGAGACTCACTAAGAGAATTATTCAAGGAAATAGTTATACTTACTTTTGCATCACAATTCATATTTGAAAATATAATGTATGTAAGGAAAAATATTTCCATGTTCAATAAAGTAAGTGATTTTACAGAAAGAAATTTACGTAAATTGACTGGTAGACAACGCTTTTAGCGTTAAGTTCGCCTATTGTTCTGTACAATTTGTATTTGATGGACAATAAAGATTAAATAAAATAAATAAATAATAATAATGACTTAGTTAGCGTATTACAGGCTAAATACAGTCAGTAAGTCTTTTATGGGAAGTGTTTACTTTTTTATAATAAATTGCCCGAATCGGTCCTTGATATGCCAGACAGAAAATTCAAAGCTTATGTAAAGAAAGTACTTTGTGAGAAGGCTTATTATAGGACCGATGACTATCTTAAAGACAAAAAGGTTTGGCTTGAGCTTGGCGCAGTCCCTTTTAAAGGTTTGTATACTTAGACATGTCATAGTTAAGGTACAATGGTACATACTAAATTTACAAATTAACATTATTTTAAATTTCGTAATTCTTATAATTCAATTTAATTATGACATAACAAACAATGTAATCTCAGTCCATCCATGTAACTAATTTTAAGTTTTAAGTTTGTTAGTTGACGTCTTTGGAGAAAACGTGCAGTGCAGTTTGTTGCCGCTTCTTCTGCACTTGCGCCTAGGAAGCGGCGTAAACTTAGCTGTAAGTAACGATTTGACGTCAACATTTGTGCAAAACAAAACAAAGTGACTATTATTAAGAGATATTATAAATTTCCTATGATAATAAAGATATTTTGATTTGATTTGATGTGACATTCTTCTTTTCATCTCCATCTATAAGAAAATGCAATAATTTATTTATTTATTTATTTATTTAAACTTTATTGCACATAAAAAAAAAAGTGTACAAATGGCGGACTTAACGCCTTATGGCGTTCTCTGCCAGTCAACCATTGGACCAAGTAGAAAAATAATTTGGGTGGTGCGACAGAGTGTGTAAACAAAATTTAAAAGTATCTATAAATACCTACAAGAATAAATCAAGAATATACATAATAGAATCAGTAAGAGAATTCCAGAGAAGGATGGCTTGAATTTGAAAAGATTTATTCATAAATTCAGTGCGATGATGAGGGATGGATAATGTTAGAAGATTAGAAGAGCGAAGATTTCGCGAATGCGTAGAGCTGAGAAGAGAAAATTGAGATTTGAGATAAGCAGGGGAGTAAGGATTATTGAGGATAGCATAAAGCATGCATAGGATTCTAACGTTTCGACGCTGGGGGATAGGGAGCCAGGCCAACTGTGACCGAAAGGAGGAGATATGATCATATTTACGAAGTCCGAAGATAAACCTGATGCAGTTGTTAGCTAGTTTGTCGAGTTTATCTAGAAGAAATTGATTTAAATTTGTATAGCAAACGTCTGCATAATCGATTATAGGAATAATTAGGGATTGCGTCAAAGTTACTTTTGTTTTAAGTGGAAGAAAGTTCTTATATCTATAAAGACAGCGCAGTGTTCCTGTAACCTTGCGACTAACCTCAGCGACATGATTGGACCAACTAAGAGTAGAGTCAATATGCAGCCCCAGATCTTTGACACTGGAACAGAACGGTATGGTGACACCATTAAATTGTATTGGAGTGACGGTTTCAATGTCAATGTTGTCAAGTTGTCGAGAGCTTCCCACAAGAATAGCTTGACATTTGCTAGGATTGACGGAAACTCCATACCGTCCTGACCATTCCGTGATAAGCCGAAGATCATTATTAAGAAGGGAAATCGCTGAATCAGTATCACTGCGGTCGCAAGAATGATAGAGTTGAAGGTCGTCAGCATAAAGATGATGAGAGGTCGAAAGAAGAGAAGTGAGGGAATAATGTAGAATACCTACATATATACCTAATCAAAGTTTAACTGACAGACCTTTATTTGGTGGCGTTATCATTGTCATGTGCTAAGTATACTGGATTGCAAAAGTATATCTGACAAAGGAAGTAACATACACTTTTATACTTTTTCGACAAACATTAACGTAGCCAGTGAATAAAAGCGCCACTGTAGCTGAGATGTTGATAAATTATTTATGTGCGACGGATCACCCCCATGTAACACTAACATACCGCTATCTATACAAGATTTGGTTATATTTGGGCAACGTCAGGTAAAATATGAATACGGAAAAAGCGCAAACCGTGCTTTCCCGCAAAAAGCGGTGAAAAAAAGTTTGAGAACCATGTGATGACGTAGCTTTGAGAATTTTAACAAAAGAAGGGGGATGTTGGAAGGCCTTGTTTTATTCGGCCATGGTCAGGTCAGGCCATACGAGTATATTAAGTAATATTACTTATATGAAATACATAATTGCTCGTTTGAAGTAATAGTAGAGTAGGTACATAATAGATGCATTATTAAACAAACAAAATTACAATTGGAGGTAAAATAGAGCAGCGACTTGCGTCCTCTCGCAAATCGCAAACGAATAGAAGATCGACGGCATGCTCGCGTCACAATTATGTATGATACATGTCTAGCCCATTGTTACTAGTACGGTAGGTTTGGGTCAGCGGGCATGCGGGCACACTGGTTATGGTTATAGGATAGGTCAATCTAGTTCAGCCTAACACTAAGTGGTTTTACATTTTATTACAATTATTAAAAACTTAGATCTAAACTAATAAAGGCAAGCAAATAAATGAGGGCCGGTGAAGATTTGAAACATTTTTGATAGAATTAATTGTTTTAATTAGGTACATTTTTGCTTTTACTGTGCATTTTCAGTTTCAACATGAGATCTTGAATATTCTTAAAACCAAAGTGGGTAGGGAGGTACTTGTCGAGATAAATAAGTTCGTTGTTTATTTTTCTGACCTCTTACGTTCGCCATTCGGCTTCACCAGCTCTATGAAATTCGGTAGAAAGTTATAATTTTATTCAAAAAAAAATATATAATAGTTTTGAAATGAAAAGGCGATCAATTATAAGAACAATATCGATTTTTAATAATTTCTAACTAAATATATCTACTTACTGAAATTATTTTAAGGGTATATTTAATCCATGATACTGAACAACTTTCCCCAAGGAACATAGGTATATCGAAATATGAAAAATATTGTTTGGCTTCCCATACAAGTTGCCCGATTAGCTGATTCGAGTTTGCATGGAAATTCAAAAATTATATTTCATATTTTGATAGGTATATTTTCCTTGAAGAAAGTTGTTCAGTATCAAGGACTGAACAGGAACGCCTTTGGAATAGTTTCACTATATTTTGTTAGACGTTATAAAGTAGTTAGAAAATTATGCACTGTTCTTGGAGCGCCAATGTTGACGTCATTGTCTACGACAAGCTCAACATGGCGAACCAATCATGTTACGCAAACGTTTGTTAATTTTAAATACCTACGAGGGAAGCACTAATACTAGATGTTTTCATTAATGTTATTTCCATAATGGTATGAATCCTTCCACTCGGGCATGGTTAGCCCGCCTAAGAGCGAGAGAGACAGACATAAAAAGACTTGTCACGTAAAACTTTCGCCCGTATACCGACTTTACAGGCAACCAATTTTTTTTTCTTATCATATTTATAAATGTAAAAGTTAAACTGCACATATCTGTTTCATTGGTAACCTTTTATTATTCTTACTTAAATTCTTTACATAATGTTTTGCACTAGAAGAAAGTGATTTCTTGTACTTGTATACCTATTAGTTTTTTTTTCTTTGTTAGCTATCTATGTATTTAATGTATTATATAATCATACACGTATGCTGCGCAATTGGGCGCCAAAAATCCGCCATTATGCTTTCCAAAAATTTTAATATAGCCTATGACTACTACTGGTATTTATTCTGTGCTATGACACTCAAGTGATTAAGATGAATCTAACCACATATAATTTATCAAAATCTATTTAGCCGTGTAGTAGTTACGAGGAAACAGAATTATAGGGACAAACATAATAAAACATCAAAAATGTGTAAGCAGCCATCTTGGATCCAAAATCTGATAGTAGTTTCAAGTTGCGCGGGGCACCTCAAAGGGCTCAGAAATTTTGTAGGTTTTTGTAACAGAATGTAGGGGTACAGCCCCCACATACAAAACTTTTGAGCCCTCGGAGGTTCTAGTGAGACGTTACGAGATGTGACTTAATTTTATAAAGGATTTATAGGATTTTAGGAAACTTTTGTAAAGCATTTATAGCATATGTAGATAAAAATTATAAATATAAACATTTTTAAACGTTTTACAAACATTAATAACTGAGTAGCAAACAAATAGTTTTTCGATGCATCCATGAAGAAAGTGAAATGTAGGCATATTTATGATGTCTACATTTCACTTCTGTTTTGTTAGTCTATGACGAATTATTCAATCGGTTGACAGATCATTCACTCACTTCATACATTATGGCAGCCGAAATTTGGCAGTCCGTATTTAATTTTCAATCAATGAAATCTAGTTACTTACCGATGGAAAGTTATTCCTTTATATTTTGCTTTATTCTTTGAATTACTAGTGCAGTATCTCAACACACACCAAGGCATTTTTGACTAAGTTGACAGTGTTTTCTTTAATGAATCGTGGAGTGTATTATGCGCGTATTGCTAGCGAGTGACTAATGTGAGGTGAACAGTGATAGCCTATGATGAATAGAACACTACTGTTGTATGTGGCGTCTTCTCTAGTACGTAAGTACATAGATCTCGTTGATACTAGCACATTTTATACCGTACACGTTTAGATACATATTTATACACTGTGGTCTCACCAAATATACTGAAACTATTTAAAGAGGGCTCCTTCCTGACTACAGAATCCCCGCGAGCACTCGCGCTATGAGCATTTCCCTCACGGTTAATTTAAAACAGGTGGCAGGTTAAGTGAAAGAAGTACACATTTGCTCGATTTCCCGTATAGCTGAGTTTTATACTTCCCCCGTCAAATACACAACAGTTCCCCTGTGTCAAAGTTCACCGTTTGCTTGTAACAAGCAGTTTGTTCAGCCGGGTTTTGTCGCGCGGGGTTTTGCTCATCGCACGAGTGTCGATGTAAGCATTTTTTTGGAACCCATATGTCACATAAAATGAATAATTAGACTAAAATAAAGGTTTTATTGTCATGTTTATGTAAATTTTAGCTTGTTATAAAGAAGGATTATTACAAAAATATTGAAGAACTGTCTTTTTAGGCCGATAATATAAAAAAAAAACGGAGAAAGTGAGCACAATGATCATGAAACTGATACAGAATAGTCATTAGATGAATATGAAGTAAAATTTTCTTAAATTTGATCTGGAAATTATTATTCTTGCTTAGCCAGAAAACCAAAAGTCCAAGCTACAAAAAGACGTGTTTTGGCTGCATGAAAATTTGATGGACGGAATTAATTTTTACTTTTTGTTTATCACGCATAGATTTGTGCATTTGATAAAGATTAAGTATGTATATTTTCTTAATCTTTTAAATAATTATTTTAAGTATTTTTTCTCCAAATGGTGCATGTAGTGACTTTAAATGAAACACCTACATCAGTTATTAAAATTTGTTGTTTCTGTAGTTGCATTCATGAAATAACTACTTTATTTTATCAAACAGTATTATTTTATTAAAGAATAATAAAATAATTTAAAAGTTTTTATGTTTTAGATAAAAATTCACTGCCTTTAAAATGTGAGGGAAATGCTCGCGGGTTATTTTGCTTCCGCTTTCGCACACTTTACTCTAGCCGAAGCGAGACAGCAGCGAGCTGAGGGGGACGCGGACGGCGCGGCATATGATCACTATGATACTAGCCGTTTTAGTATCATTCGGAGGTGATTTGAAGGCAACTTCGCATTTTTTCGAACTTTTAAGCAATCGTGTTTTTGAGTCATATAGGGACTAGAGTTAGTCCTGAATGAACTACATATATGCTATATTTTTATTTCAAAGTGAAATTTTGCTATATTGATAAAACTCAAGATCGCTCTAAGAAATTTGGGGTATCTAGTATGGTCTATTAATGATACTGAATAATTTTCTCTAAGGAACATACCTACTTAAGGTGGAGGTATAGGCAAATGTCCTTGAAGTGGCGCCCTCACTTGAAATAAATTATTAACTCGTAAATATGGAGATAATTTCCATATTGCTCTTCGTCATGCACTAGATAGCCCTTTAAATTATTTTATGAACCACCGTTAAAAGTATTTACATTAGTCCGTCTAGCTTTAAAACTTGCTTCCGCCAAAAGTGGCCACGGCAAGTTTTAAAGCTAGACGGATCACCAATAATAGTTTCAACGGCAGTTCATAAAATAATATAAAGGGCTATCTAGTGCATGACGAGCAATATGGAAATTATTACCATATTTACGAGTTAACAAATTATTTCACACTTCAAGGCCATTTGCCTATATCTTCGCCTTAAGGTGGTACTGGAGGCGCGGGCGAACTCCACAGCGAGTTGCCTACCGACGCGCTTCGTCGTGTTGCTATTTCGTCGAGAAAGAGAAAGGGCGCTAAAAAATGTAGCTCCGTCCCGACCCCCGCATACACCCCCGCGTACGACAAAGAGAGTGCACTGAACGCCAGCGAAACGGGCCGTTATAGGCCATGAATCGTAGTTTTCGTTTATTTCGATAAATACGATACATACCCAAATAAAACTAAATTATTTGGAATTTAGAGTCTTCACTCTAGTCGTATAATTAGTTTCCATAAGGATCGAAAATATAATTATAAGTGTAATAGGCGTCTAAATATTACTCGATTTCGTCGATAAAAAAGGCAAATTTTAAGTTGCTATAACTTTTTTTTTGTTTATTATTTTCGAACCAAAACTAATTACAGATCTAGATATTTATTATTTTCGAACCAAAACTAATTACAGATCTAGATATTTATCATCTTAATGCTTGTAAAAAATTTGAATACGATGAGTTTTATGGTTTCGAAATTAAAACGAAAGTACGTTTGTATGGGATTTCGTCCCTCCAGTTAACCCTTAAAGCAAAATATGAAAAAAATGTTACGGCCTTCCTCCATACAAGTTGTCCGATTAGCTGATTCAAGTTTCCTAAGTACCTATGTAGGTATATGCTATATGATATTTTTTAAATCCGAAAGTTTGTAAGGTGATGTTTGTTCCGCTTTCACGATAAAGCGGCTGAATGGATTTGAATGAAATGTGGCATGTAGGTAGATAGATTGATATTGCCCGAAAAGACTGGCAAGTACATATCATATTCATGTTTTATTCTACAGTGCATTGTAAATTTCTTAAGTAGGTAAGTACTGTACGTTGTTATGTAAGGCAGAGCCATGCGCATGCCACTCAACGGGTTCCTCTGAAAACCAGCGTCTTGGCCGCAGAAAGCCTCGAAATAATCCTGAGAGCATAGAGATACTATGTACTTAACCATTTTGGTAGCACATTTTGTTTTTTCTTACATTTTCAATGTCATTTGTTATTTTTATGCTCCAAATCATTGACATGACAGAGATCTCGTTGCTCCAAATAAAGATTTTCTATTTGTAAAGATAGCTTATTACCTGGATTAACACAAAAAATAGGTTCCTACTATTTTTCCCGAGTAAATGTAAGGTAGCTGTAGGATTTTCAAAAACTTTATTTAGCGTCCCTCGCCGCGGGCTTCTCTTCTTCTCCTGAGCCTATTTCCCATATCTCTTGGGGTCGGCCCTCCTAGTCCTATTCCTCCATTCGAGCCGATGTTGTGTCATATCTGGATTCAAGTCCATCGTATTATCATATTTTTGGAAATGGTACCAAACCAAGTCGTCGGAGGGCGGCCTGGACCTCTCTTTGGTTCTTCTGTGGTCATAACGGTTCTTGCCATATGTTCCTCGCTACGCCTCATGACATGTCCGTACCAGCGTAACCTAGTTTCCCGCAATTTGTCAGTTATACTTGCAACTTTGAAAGTCCCTCTCATATGTTCGTTTCTGACTTTATCTTTTAGGGTTACACCTCCAGACCAACGTAACATCTTCATTTTGGTGACGAGAAGTTGTTGCTCATCTGACTTTCGCATGGCCCAGCACTCGGATCCATACATTAAAGCTGGTCTGATTGCTTGTTTATATATGTTTCCTTTGACCTCTATGGGCATTTTCACGTCACAAATAACACCTGACAAAAATCTCCACTTTAGCCACGCAGAATAAATGCGATTATCGATGTCTCTATCAGTAGACGCAGAAGATGTTAAAACTGCTCCAAGATATTTAAGTGATTCACCTGCTTTAGAGGGACGCTATCGTGTCCTGGTGGCTGATTTGTGATGCTACTTATATCCGTTCTCGAGAAGTTACAGTACATATAGGTACTTTGTTTTGGTCCGGCTCACTCTTAACCCCGCGCGTTCCAAGGCCGTGCACCAAGCTGTTAAATCGCTTTGAACCTCTTGTGCGGTTTCCGCAATTAGGACTATGTCGTCAGTGTACAAAATTGTCAAAGGAGCAGGCTTGTGAAGGTGTTTGGTAACATCTGCTATTAGAAAAATATAGGTAGTACGAAATAATTTATCGTATCCATCATCCATCATTGTTCGTAGCATGTGTCACTCGCATGACGCGCACGCGTTGTCTGTAAAAGTGTCATACATACATGTTTATTGTCGGATAATAGCTGAACCATCAAGGATGCCGGTGGCGCGTCACAGCGTCGCAGCTCCGCACTCCACTGCCGGCTCCCACTCCAACACCTCTCACTGCTCACTTTCGGGGAGTTCGTTTTGAGTTTCGAGCAAAAAAAATTGTAACAACTATAAAACGAACTGCGAAACGAGTGAGCGATGACAGGAAGATCTTAGACGAGTTCGAAATGATCCCGCGGTCAATCGCAGTAATTGGCGCACAAAGGCGCTTTTGTGCGGCCTCAGGGCGTTCTTCTGCAAGGAGGAGCACGGTGGCGGGAAATGCACGTATTACAACGTATTACGTATTTCATTAAGAGGTCACTGAATCGACTGCGACGTTGATAAAATCGTGGAGGTCAAATCGGACGCAGCGCCGTATATCTTCCTCCTGCGATAGCTGATAAGCGGACACCGAGCAGCTGAGGAGAGTATAGTGTCCGGCGGCGGCGGTCACTGCGATCTAGAGGGAGAGCCAGTCGACCTTGCTCGTCCTTGCGGCGCGATTAAGCCGCGGTCGGGTCTCGTGGAAACGTGTCGACGGGCCGCGACCCCGCTATCTCGTCTCACCCTTTTAACCGCCGCCGCGAGACCCGCTGCACCACTCGCGTCCCGCGCTAGCTGGCGACCACCGCTCGCCTCTCCATCATCATCACGCTCGGTCGCGCGTCCTAGTTCAACACCTATTTAGTCTACCTACCTTTTAGGAGTGATTTTAGTTTAATCTTGAGCCTGAATCGAGGTGAGCAGGAAAGCGGTCGCCACCGCTGCTTTAATATGACAGTGACACTTGGGACAGGACTTGAATGGTGAACGTTTGAATTGCAGGTAACTGAAGTACAGAAGATGCCCGCGCCGACCATGAACGGAGTGAAGGGTGCGGGGCCGGAGGACGACATCGTGATGACGGGCATGTCGGGCCGCCTGCCTGAGTCCGGCTCCATCGAGGAGTTCGCCAGCAACCTGTTCGAGCACGTCGACATGGTCACCGCCGACGACCGCCGCTGGCCACCAGGTACATATGGGATATCAATCACATTGATAATTTACAGAGTTTCCAGAAAGTGCTTGCGGTCACAGACTAAGTAAAGACACAGTTCGTAAATTCCATATTTCTGTTTTACATTAAAAAATAAACGGGCAAGTGCGAGTCGGACTCGTACATGAAGGGTTCCGTACCACCGTACAATGTTTTAAAACGCTGAAGAAACACGTTTCTTGTATGACGACCCCTTTAATTTTTAACTATACAGTATAAAGTAATACATAATTGGTGATACCCCGGAGGGAAAAATTTCAAGTATCTAGTTAATGCCATTATGAAGATCAAGTTAACGCTGAATAAAACACGTTTCTTCTCCCTTTCATTTTTAACTATTTTTTATTTTTAGTATTTTTTGTTATATCCGCCACAGTAATAAATAATCGGTGAAAATTTCAAGTGTCTGACTACTACGGTTCAACAGATAGAGCCCTGTGACTGACGGACAGACAGACAGACGGACAGACAGACAGACAGACGGACAGACAGCGGAGTCTCAGTAATAGGGGCCCGTTTGCACCCTTCGGGTACGGAACCCTAAAAAGAAGATAAGGGGATGGGTTTCGTAGTTACCCGGTAGGAACGAAGTTCCTTACTGCAAAATCGAAAGCTTTATGAACACTACGGTGGAACGCCGTTCTATGGAAGAAACAAATTTTGTTTGTTTCTATGCATAGAAAAAACCGGCCAAGTGCGAGTTAAACTCGCTTGGAGAGGATTCCGTACAATTGATTGAATTCTTATAGGTTTTCCTATAATCTACAAGCAATGAACTATATTTTGTTTTTTTTATAAAATTTTAGGCTCAGTAGTTTCGGAGATCAGGGGGGGGGAATGGTCAATTTTCGTCTTCTGAATGAATAAAATCAAAACTATTCATTTTACAATAATAACATAAATATATTTGAGATCCTCATAACGAGCCCTTTTTAGGGTTCCGTACCCGAAGGGTGCAAACGGGACCCTATTACAGAGACTCCGCTGTCTGTCCGTCTGTCTGTACGTCTAGGTAGGTACTCCAAACAAACTATTTTCAGGGTTCCGTAGCCAAATGGCAAAAAACGGAACCCTTTTGGATTCGTCATGTCTTTCTGTCTGTCTGTCAGTCCGTATATCACAGCCATTTTTTTCCGAAACTATAAGAACTACACTGTTGAAAATGTATTCTGTGAACCGCATTAAGGCCGTACCTGAATTTTCCGGGGTCCAGTGCTGCCCCCATTTATAATAAATCATTTCAAAGAAAACGAAGACATTATTTAAAATTTTGCTACTATCAATTCCTAGATAACCCTTTAAAGTATTTTATGAACTACTGTTTACAGTTAAAAGTGAGAACGTTAAGCTTCACTACGCACATTTGCGAAAAACGGCCATTTTTGGCAAATGTGCGTAGTAAAGCTTAATGCTCACCCTAAATATTTTTAAAACCCTAAAAAATATTACCCAAAATATTTTTTTGGGTTTTAAAAATATTTAGGGTGAGCATTTAAATTGTACCCTTAAACATTTGAGAAATGTCACACAACGCCAATTACTGTCTACTCGTACAGTTACAGACGTCGATAGCAATAGCCCCCGTAGCTATCGCTATCAGCCACAGCAGAATAACTAAAGAAACAAGAGAATAGTGTACATTTAGATATGACTAGGCGTCGAAGTCGGGTACCTAGATGGTGTAACGCGAACAGTCGACTAACGATCGTGAAGTCATCGCGCGCGCAGGCGGCCTACGCAGCAATCGCGGCATCAGTGGAAAACTCGAGGAAACGCGTGCCGTGGCACGGGCCGACGGCGGCGTCGCGTGCCGCTGCGCCAGCGCAGTCCACCGACGCACAGTGCGGTCGCCCCATACTTCAAAGCAGACTTAATTATTTACGACAAATACATTATGAAAAATTAATCAAAAAGTTTCGATTTATTTAAAAAGAGTAAAGATGGGAAACATTCAGTTTCTTGCAGGCAGTCAGCATATTTACTAGGAAACAATAAATCTCAGTGAATTAAGCTGATCTGGAGGGCCATTGCATTTGGAAATAATAATTTCTTGAAAGTGTTGTCCTTTAACATCCCAACTTTTACAAGGTTCACGACGAGTAAAAGTTAGTTTACGACCTACAATAATAAAACGCCTATAATATTAAGAATAGCAAACTTTAGTAAAAGAAGAATGGGCATATACCTACTTTCTTATAAGTTTGGTTGCTCATCACTTTTTATCACTATAACTTTTTTTCTCGTAAAGTAAAATTTTATTGATAAATTTTAGCTATACAAAATTACATCTATAATCATATTAAATAAATGTTAAGAAAAAAGATCTTTATATTATAAATGAAAGATACCTTATTCTACGCACTCCATTTTTCAAAATCACAATTATTAACTTCCTTTTTAAAAACAAATTTACTAAAAAGTGTTATTCGACGGACCAGAACTTGGTCGATTGATTGTGGAATGTTTACCGCTCTGTCATTAATTTATTTAATTATGAATCTACTTTATATTTACGGATTCCAATGGAGAAACTATTTAATTTATTTTATCTACCTTAAAAATTTTAAAATGGGTTTTTGTCCGACCCCGGCCGCACTGTGCGGCGTCACGCGCTCGCTTGTCATAAAATGCAGTTGCTGAATCTGAATGACCTTCACATGCACAATGCAGAAGTTCACTAAAATCATGCAATCAATTATCCCCCTTTTGTCCTTCCATGTAATTTGAAGATTTATTTAAGATGTAAGACTATACATTTATCTCTTTTTCAAAACACTATAGTTTTTAGCTTAGTTTCATTGAACTATTGTGCCCTTGTCATCCAATTGGTTTAAGTGCTACATTTTTGCTATAAAATAAAATAAAAAATCCTTTTTATTTCACATTTGCACATTTACATTTTTGCTATACATAAGTGGAAACTTAGTAATGGCGGCTAAGTTTTATTACTATTTGTTGTTATTGTTTACATAGATAAAAAAGGCTGTAAGGTTTTCCAAAATAAAATAAATAAAATATTTTAAGGTAAATAAATACATAAATATATAGCACAAATCACACTGATTAAGCCAGCCCAAAAGTAAGTTTTAAACTTGTGTTATGGGATACTAACTCAACGATGCTATATTTTATGATAAATACATATATGTATAGATAAACACCCAAGACCCAGGACAATTTGAAAAAGGCCATTTTCCAACTTGCCCAAATAAATATACAGGTACCTAAATATTTTCCTTGGTGTTCGTCTTCTTTTTCCATAGCTAGGGTCATACACACACCTGCAGCGCGTACTTATCCTTGAAATAATAATCAACTCTATAGGTACCCTAGTTAAGTAATGAATTGTATATGACCCTGGTCATGAGCAATATTGTTCTCCTCAATACTTAATTATTTATTAAACGTTAATTATTGCAGAGGAGTGTACGTTCAAGAAATACAAAAGACAACTGGGCAAGTAGGATCTAGGTACTTATATCAGAGCACCGTATAAATTGATAGTAAGTAGGTATCTAATAATTTGGAAAATGATATCACCACCAAATAGAAGGCGTTGAACTAGGTATCGATTTAGGTAACTAGGTGTTTTATACCTGAGGAAGGACTAACGATCGCGGAGCGGGGTGCGGGGTGCGGAGTCGCGCAACAACAAAGGGAACACGAGGAATACTTACGTTACTACCAACGCAGGTAGTTGTTTTTTGAGAGGGTAATAAAGGTTAATGCTAGTTTTACATTAGTTACGGAGAAAATGAAGAAGTGATGGTTATGTGCAATCCTCTTTATTGGCAGAGGCCTTTATTCTAGCAGTATATTGCTATTCCTACTTACGCTAGTAAAAAAGCTAAAGTGAGTCTCAACGGCCAATATTTCAGTTACTAAATTCCGGTGCCGTTTCCGCCTGGGTGTATATTTTTTGTGTTGCGTACGCGAAATTAAACTAAGTGCATTACCCAGCACCATTACCCGGTAGGTATTACAGGCCGGGTTTGGTCGCATTCGATCATGCACAGCTATCTACAAATAGGCTGTTGGTCGCCAGCGCCACCGCCAGTGATCCGTAGACATGAACGCATTCACCGTTAGTGGTGACTGGTGACGCGAGGATGGTGCGACCTCGCCGGCCACTCACGGAGCACTGAGTGAGATGACATGACTTGCGCGGCGCCGAACTGTCTGAAATAAGCGCGCACGCAAACACACGCGCCTATAATGTCTACATCAGTTATACAATCACACATACACGTACGTCTTTTAGTTTATCTACAAACCACATGTAAGTTACTATCAGTACTATCACATTCAAAAATATAACTCGCATACCTACAGATTCGTTATTTGTGATTGACTCAACATGCTGGACTAGTTTGCAACATGTAATTTTATAGCAATTTCGAGACGGCACGTCGACGACTTTGACCATGATAATGACCCAAATCAAGATCACGTCACAGCTGATAGATAAAATCTCATTCAACATAGTGTTCACTGGTCAGACGAATTGCTTACTTACTATCCATATTTCGATCAATTAAACGAGTACAATACAATAAAATAATAAATAAATAAATACCTAAAGTACGAGTACCTATTATTGACATGCACGCATGTATGATAGAACTCCAATGTCCACAATGACAGATAAAGCCAGGAAAATATACATTCCCTGCCGAAAATGTCGGAGCAAATGTTATTTTTCACGATAAATGGCAGTTTTGGTGTCACTAAAATCAGTATTTCTTACTAAGTAATGTAAGGACGAAAAGTGGCTAAAAATTGTGTCATGTCACAGGTCTCCATGGGCTGCCGGAACGTAACGGGAAACTGAAAGACTTGGCGCACTTCGACGCCACGTTCTTCGGAGTGCACGCCAAACAGGCGCACCTCATGGACCCCCAGCTGCGCATCCTGCTGGAGCTCACACACGAGGCCATTGTCGACGCCGGCTTGAACCCCGCCGAGCTGCGCGGCTCTCGCACCGGTGTATACGTGGGCGTGTCCAACTCGGAGACCGACGAGGTGTGGACGGCCGACCCCGACAAGATCAACGGCTACGCGCTCACCGGCTGCTGCCGCGCCATGTTCCCCAACAGAATTTCCTACACGTTCGATCTAAAAGGTCCCTCGTATGCCATCGACACGGCTTGCTCAAGTTCCATGTTCGCTCTGTCGCAGGCAGTTTCAGCCATGCGCGCGGGGCACTGTGACGCCGCTGTGGTGGCAGGCGCAAACCTTTGCCTTAAACCTGGCAACTCCCTCAACTTTCACCGGCTGAGTATGTTGTCTCCAGAAGGTCGGTGCGCGGCGTTTGACGCGGAAGGACGCGGTTACGTTCGATCAGAAGCCACAGTTGTGGTATTGCTGCAAAAACGCACAGACGCGAGAAGAATATATGCCACAGTTCGTGGCGCTCGTATGAATACGGACGGCAACAAGGAGCAAGGCATCACATTTCCGGCGGGCGCCATGCAGAAACAGCTCGCGGAAGAAACCTTCGCGGAAGCTCGTCTGCGGCCACAAGACGTGGCGTACGTCGAGGCTCACGGCACAGGAACTAAGGTAACATCCACTTACTTTTCTGTAGACACAATTAAATGAATAGTTTTACTAATTAAGTTAGAACCAAAACCTACATTTCCTCTTGTAATTAATGTACCTTCATAACGTTGATTATTCTGCAGGTGGGCGACCCACAAGAAGTGAACGCCATCGCAGACCTGTTCTGCAAGGACCGCAAGACGCCGCTGCTGCTGGGCTCGGTGAAGTCCAACATGGGGCATTCCGAGCCCGCCTCGGGGCTGTGCTCCATCGCCAAGGTGCTCGTCGCCATGGAACGCGGCATCATCCCCGCCAACTTGCACTTCAAGTCCCCCAACCCTGACATTCCAGCTTTGAATGATGGAAGAATCAAGGTGTGTATTACATGTGACAATAATGATACCTAGTTACGTTTAAACTCGCAGCACTGAAGAGCAGTCAGAAATACGAGTAGAATACGATAGTGAACCTCTACTATTATTATTTGTATTGTATCGTATCGCAGGTAGTAGACACCAACACGCCGTGGGACGGCGGGCTCGTCGCAATAAACTCATTCGGGTTCGGCGGCGCCAACGCCCACATTATCCTGGAGTCGGAGCGCTCCAAGCGGCCGAAGGTCAGGAACAGCGGCAGCGTGCCGCGGCTGGTGGTGGCGTCGGGCCGCACGGAGGAGGCCGTGCAGGCCATGCTGCAGCACGCCACCGAGCACCGCGACGACGCGGAGCTGCACGCGCTCATGGACGCTGTGCACGCGCAGAACATTCCCGGACACTCCTTCAGAGGATACTCCGTCCTCGCAGATCAACCCTTCGAAGAGATCGTGGTGAGTTGTTGGAACTCATTCTTTCGCTTGTCATCATTACATTCTCACCTTTATTCTACTGTGTTAGCAGCAAGGATCAACGCCGTTTGAATATGTGTGTCGTGTGCAGGAGATGGAAGGCAGCGAGAAGCGGCCGGTGTGGTTCGTGTTCTCCGGCATGGGGTCCCAGTGGGCGGGCATGGCGCGTGACCTAATGCGCATCCCCGTGTTCGCGGCGACCATACAGCGCGCGGCCGCGGCGCTGCGCCCGCACAGTGTGGACCTCGTGAGCATCCTGACGGAGGCGCCTGATGCTGCCTTCGAGGACGTCATCAACTCGTTCGTGTCCATCGCAGCTGTGCAAGTGGCGCTGGTTGATGTACTACGTGCAGTCGGTTTAAAGCCCGACGGCATAGTTGGCCACTCTGTCGGAGAATTAGGTGAGATTTTCAGTTCTTTTTATAATGAAATATAGGTATGCATGTTGTTATGCAGTCTTAAGATAAAAAATATAATAATATTTGTGTGGCATAGGTTG
Source organism: Acrobasis repandana (assembly GCA_963576875.1). Taxonomy (NCBI): domain Eukaryota; kingdom Metazoa; phylum Arthropoda; class Insecta; order Lepidoptera; family Pyralidae; genus Acrobasis; species Acrobasis repandana. The sequence continues at coordinate 392,696 of OY756226.1, forward strand.
CGCATACGCGGACGAGACACTGTCAGCGGAACAGGCTGTGCTGGCTGCTTACTGGCGAGGTCGCAGCATCGTGGACGCCAAGCTGGCTCCGGGCGCCATGGCCGCCGTGGGCCTCACGTGGGAGCAGTGCGAGCAGCGCTGCCCGCCTGAGATCGTGCCCGCCTGCCACAACGCCAACGACAGCGTCACCGTGTCAGGCCCCGTCGACTCCATCGAGAAGTTCGTGGCGGCCTTGTCTGCCGAGGGCGTGTTCGCGCGCCGCGTCAACAGCAGCGGCGTCGCGTTCCACAGCAAGTACATCGCCGCTGCCGCGCCGCTGCTGCGCAAACGTCTCGAGACCGTTATTCCGAACCCGAAGCCACGATCGGCTCGATGGATTTCTTCCTCGCTGCCACAGGAAAAATGGAACTCTGAAATCGGTGAGTATGTAAGCCGACATTACCAAGTGGTATCCTAGTTGAGACTACGGTTCGAGTTTAACGCATTTTGTATGCAGCAAAGTTGAGCAACGCGGAGTACCACGTGAACAACCTGCTGTCGCCGGTGCGGTTCGCGACGGCGCTGCGCGCGGTGCCGGAGCGCGCGCTGCTGGTGGAGGTGGCGCCGCACGCGCTGCTGCAGGCCGTGCTGAAGCGCGCGCTGCCCGCGCCCGCCGCGCACGTCGGCCTCGTGCGCAAGGACGCGCCCGACGCCGCCCTGCACCTGCTCGCCGCGCTAGGAAAGTCAGTACCCACTGCCTCACGCTTATTTTGTATCCCAGCATTTGACATTGAATATGTACTTATGTACGTTTCTGTGGTGAAGGATCTACGCGGCGGGCGGCGAGCCGCAGGTCGGCCAGCTGTACGAGCGCGTGCCGTTCCCCGTGGCGCGCGGCACGCCCGGGCTGGCGTCGCGCGTGCTGTGGGACCACTCCACCGAGTGGAGCGTGGCGCACTTCGGCAACAACCAGCGCTCCGGCGAGAGCGTGTTCGAGTTCGACCTCAGCCGCGCCGACGACGCCTTCCTCGCCGGACACGAGATCGACGGCCGCATCTTGTTCCCCGCCACCGGATACATTGTGAGTGATGACTGACCTCGTCTAGTTTCCGTTACTTCTTGAAGGTGCTCTGCCAGAGTTTAAGTCATTTAACCACATGTACCTACGGCGCAGGCTTTGGTTGTCATCTAGGCTCACACTTGACAGATATGGACAAAAACGACAAAATCAGTTTTATAAAGTGTTTTTATTCTAATTATACATGAAAGCTGTTGTTCATTGTTCATCTCAGCGTATTCCCAGTTGCATTTTCAGCTGTAATGCTACTTTGCACGGTGTTGAGCATCCTTGGTTGTAAGACAATTAGCACGCATATCATCCTTGACCATGTCAAGCCAACGTTTCTTGGGTCTACCACTATTGCCGGGCCACGGCGTTTGTTTCCCACGTAACTTGCCGGTTTCCGCAAGACATACGTACCAGCGTAGGCAATTCTCTTGCAGTTTGTCTGATAAGTCACGGAAATGAAGGCTATCGTGGATGCAGATGTTTTTACGCGATCTCTTCGTGATACGCACATCCAACGCAACATTTGTATCTCCGTGATACGCAGTTCTTGCGTGTGCCGCTAAATCAAAAGCAACGCTTCACTGCCACATAAAATGATGGGTCTAATGATGGATTTGTAGACCTGCTGTCCCTTTAACCTAAGCAGCATTTTAGGTCACAAACGACACAGGTCACTTGGGAGCCAATTTCCCATGCGTGCAGATATATACGGATATTGACGTCGATATCGATGTTTCCGGACGCGTGAAGCACAGATCCCAAGTACTTATTTGAAGTAGTCCGTAGTCGTACGCTGGGCCAAGTCTTCGCTTATGCGTACTGATGTGGGATCTGTAGCATTGCAAGCCTGTATTCAATCTTTGCCACATTTAGCTTTAGACCACTGTTCTCAAGCAACTCGCTCCCCACATTTGCGCGTCGCACCAGTCTCCCTCTGTCCGCAACCGTCAGTTCGATATCGTCAGCATACATGAAAAGTCACGGGAGTTGCTCGTGTGTGTCTCTGATGTTGTTAGGCACTTCATCTAATATCACATTGAACAGGTAGCGACTGAGGACCAAGCATTGGTGGACCCCGTCTGTAACGGGGACGTGTTTGGTGTTACTAACACCAGTCCTAACTCTCTCTCTATTCTATGCACTCGGAATCGCGATATATGTCGCAGATTATGCCAATATAGATCTCTGGCACTCCTTTGAATCTCAATGCCCACCAGATCATTTGACGGGAAACACAATCAAAGGCCTTATCCATATCCAGAAATAGGAAATGGAGTGGTGTGTGTGTGGAGAGTGATATATTCTTTGCCCTGTATTTCTCCATGATGACCCTTAGGGCAAAAATAGGGTGCCTAAGCAGGGGTAAAATCCATACCGACACTCCGAAACTGCACTCTCCTGTCGGATCCAAGTATATTATCCTCTCGAAGAGCTTCAACGTATGGGATATGACCTTTATACCGTGGTAGTTGCCAGTGTTGCTATACTCTTGCACCAATCCTTTTTCTTTAAAGACTGGAGTAATAATACTTAGCCTCCATTGGTCACGGATTTTATCGGTGAAGAGTATGCGATTAAAAAGGTTTGTTAAGATGCCCACGTCATGGAGACCCATAGCTGTCCAGGCTTCTATGAGCACTCCATCGGCTTCAACAAGTTTCTTGTCTTTCATGCAGCGAAAAACTGAGTGAACTTCCTCAGGCGTTATTGGTGGCACTAGTCCTTCATTTGGAGGGAGGTCCGGTTGCTGCTTCTTTTTATGCTGATGGTTCAGCAGCTCGTAAAAATACGAGCGCCATCTCTCCACCGCGACGTCTTCGCACAAAAGGTTGTCGTTTAGGTCTTTAGCACAGCAGCACTTAGAGATATCCGGTGCTGCTATTACCCTGAAACGTGCCAACTTGTAAAAAAGCTTCTGCCCCTCAGGCAACTCCAACTTATAGTACAATAGCTCTACGTAGTTACGCGCTTGGCTTGGCTTTCTTTAGTGGCCTATTTTGCAACCCTATATGCTTCATAGTCTATAAGAGATCCGGAGATCCAACTTGCCTCGTTTTAAAGAGTGCTTTCTTGACTCGTATCGCCCTCTGGACTGTGTCGTTCCATTTTATTACCGATCGGAGTTGCGAACTCTTGGATTCTTCGAGTCACCATCACTTGATTTGACGTCGACAGCATTCCGTGGTCTAACGCGAAGATCGCTGCTTCACGCGAAGATCCAGGACAAGCAGATGGTGTTGTGCAGTAAGACTCTCACTGGGTATATGATTGCAGTTGGTTACATTGCCGATATGGTTTTTTCTGGTTTATAGTCCCTGCTCTGATGTCTTTTTCAAAATGTGGCGTGTTTAAGTCGCCACCCAAAACAATCGCCTGTGACAACGGGACGTCGCGCAGCATCTCATGTACGAGTAAGCACTTGTCAGATGGGTCGTAACTGTCGTGAGTAGTACCCGTAACGTAACCCCTTCGATAAGCACTACTATACCATAAGCCGGCTACTGAACCGTTCTACTCGTACCCCCAAAACGCTATCCTGAGCCCCTCTAACAGCACTATGTACATTCCATCCTCGCCACCAGGAGCACCAGTGTAAGATTACATTTGGCGAGCTTGGAGAATCCCTCATAAACTTTTATTTTTATCAAGGATTTCCCCGCGTATGCCGTAACTATATGTATTTATAGCCGAAAATAATGCTAGATCGATTTTTGGTGAAGTAAATTACTCTAAAAAGACAATGAAATGAAAATATCCAATTTGTCTATAAATGTCTAAAGATTGTAACTGATGACATTTATTCTGAGAATAAGTCAAATAGTACAGGAACCCAATACTCAATATTTTATTGCGAACCATAAAGTACATAAGATAACAACAATACAATTTAAGAATCATTTGATGGACCCTGCCGGGCACAGCAACTTGGTTAGAGAAGAGGAGGTCGCACTCAAAAGGTAATTTAGATCGACCTTTAAGGTATATTAAACATTTTTGGACATTCGATTCATAGATATTAAAATTTGAAGTTATGCATTTACATTGTTTCCGGTTTCATATTCACTCATTATGTTCTAAATTTATTTTAATTATGGAATACAATCATTTACTTATTAAAAACATTCAGAGTAAATTATTATATTATTATATTTTATTAGTTAATTAATTTACATAGTTAATTTCATTTTATTAATATTTATTGGATTTAATTTCAATAAGATCTATTTAATATTATTTTAATGACCTAGGATGAGGTGGAGAGACTAGTTGTCTGCTTTCGATAAAGAGTGGAGGGAATCAGCCGAGGATAGAAGTAATTGGAAACGAAAAGGGAAGGCTTTTGCCAACTATGGGACATAAATGGCTATAAAAAATAAAAAAAATAAACTAGTTATATATTTTTACTGCGCTGGTTATATTTACTTATAGTTTATCTTTTAGGAATTCTTTTACATCGTAATAACCTCTTCTGGACACCTTCAATTCGATTCATGTGTGTAGCGTACGATGGATTCCAAACAGGACTACAATATTCCAACACACTACGAAGCAATTTAGAAATTTGGTTTGACGTATGACAAAACCAGCCAATTTAAAATAAAATCAATTTTGAACCTTTTTAGGGTTCCGTACCCAAAGGGTGCAAACGGGACCCTATTACTGAGACTCCGCTGTCTGTCCGTCTGTCTGTCTGTCTGTCCGTCTGTCACAGGGCTCTATCTCTTGAACCGTAATAGCTAGAAATTTGAAATGTTCACCGATTATGTATTACTATGGCCGCTATAACAACTCATACTAAAAATAAAAAATTGTTAAAAATTAAAGGGGGTCATCATACAAGAAACGTGTTTTTTCATCGTTTTGAACTCGATCTTTATAATGGCATTAACTAGATACTTGAAATTTTCACCAATTATGTATTACTATAACCACTATAACAACAAATACTAAAAATAAGATAAAGTAAAAAAATAAAGGGGGTCGTCATACAAGAAACGTGTTTCTTCAGCGTTTTAAAACATTGTATGGTGGTACGGAACCGTTCATGTACGAGTCTGACTCGCACTTGCCCGTTTATTTACTATACGAGTATTTTGTCAAAAATGGTTCAAAATAGATTTTATAGAATATTGACAATAGGCGATATGATCTATAAAATCAAGTTTCCAATCCACGATGACACCGAGGTCACGAATATTTTCGACTTCCTGAAGATATGTACCACTTATTGTGTAATTTTTATTATGCGAGTCCAGGCGTCTGCCTTGTGATCCGGAGGTCGTGGGTTCAAATCCCCCTGGGAAGCATACTTTATGAAAAGTTGTTTCCAGTCTGTTTAAGATATTGCAGGCTTGAATCACCTGATTATCCGAAAATAAAGATGATTCCGTGCTTCGGAAGCCATCGTGTATTAACAATGTTATGTAGAACTACAATAGCAGCAGCTGAGCGACGTGTTCAAGTGAGGCTGTGGATGGTTTAGTCTTGATCGGTAACAATCTGATTGCATTTATTCTGAGAATAACTCAAATGGTACAGGAACCTCAACTAGACACCCTTAATTCGACCATATGTAATATTACCACATCCTGGACAGATTTTATTTCACGGTAGATTTTGAGATCTTCAGAAAACATTCTATACTTTGAATGCATTCGTTTGATGCAAGTTCGAGGTAAGATCGTTAACAAATATTAAAAAGAAGAGTGTGAGCCCTGTAGGACACCGCCCCCTACCGCGTAACACGACTGCTTTTGCTACGTCTATGGTTTATGACGTCGTCGCGCCATTTCGAACCGCCTAGCAAAGCGATGTAAGATATCAGTTTCTCATCATGATGTACTCCGAGGTCCCGTACGCTAGTATCTCGCTGGAGCGACTCACCCTTCAGCGTGTAAACAAAGGATATTATGTTCCTTTTTCTGCTAAACGTCACAACACTGCATTTGGATGGATTGAGGTCCAAGCAGTTAGTATCACAATAGTTTCCTAATCGTTCTAGATCGGACTGGATCGTTCTAGATCGGACTGGATCGTTCTAGATCGGACTGGATCGTTCTAGATCGGACGGACTGGGCGTCACTTGTACTTATCCTTATGTAAGAACTTCTAACTTGTGACTTGCAATAAAGAATCTGAATCTGAATCATTTGACGATATAGCTGAATAAATTTTCATGTCATCAACAAAACATAGATGTGATGGCATTAAAAATCACAATAAACAATAATGGTCCTCACAAAGAACCTTGCGGGACGCCACTTGGTATGTCCACCCAGCTAGATATATAATTGTTAACTACAACTGCTTGTGACCTTTTTTCCAAATAGGAAGCAAACCATCCTAACAGATCGCCCCTAACTCCTAGCTCACTTAATCTTAATGTAATCCGTATAGATAACATCGCCTTGTTGCCCGTTTTCTATGGGTTCTGTGAGATAGTCATTAAGAATAACAAGGATACAGTCGACTTACCACTGATAAAACCGTGCTGACTAAAACTCGCGCCTTTAAAAGATGCATAAAGCTGATTATTAATTATCTTTTCAAAAACTTTGACAAATAAGCATAATTTGGATATACTCGTAGGCCTGAAATTACAAATTCCCGTTTTAGATTCTATATTGTTAGTACCTAATACTCGTAGTATTGTTCAGTGTAGGAATATGTACTTTTCTATATCAGTTATTTATTATAGAGGTACATAATATGTGCATGCTGTGTTCACATCGAAAAGATTTTGTACTTATTTCACATGTTATTGAATACTGTGTATTGTCAGTTTTGTGAAACTTATAATAAAAAAACCGGCCAAGTGCGAGTCGGACTCGCGCACCGAGGGTTCCGTACAAACCTGCAAGGTTTAGTATTTGGTATGAATTTCAATTTAATACCTCTACGCGTTTATGAGGAAATGGGTAGTAAGTTTAAAATTATTAAAAAAAAATATATTATGTGATGTAACTAAAAATTTATGGTTTTCGTAATTTTTCCTTTATCTATGCTATAAGACGTTGCTTCGTACCAAATTTCAAGATTCTGAGTTCACGGGAAGCACCCTGTAGGTTTTGATTCCCTTGCAAGTGTCGAAAATTTGCGGCATAAACGGCTGTATCTTTTGATTGCGTTGGCTTAGAAGTTTGATTTTTTCACAGCTTCAAGGGACAGTAGACCTGAGTAATTGATATAAATTTCAGCTTCATACCTCCACGCGTTCCTGAGAAAAAGGGTCTTGACAGACGGACGGACGGACGGACAGACGGACAACAAAGTGATCCTATAAGGGTTCCGTTTTTTCCTTTTGAGGTACGGAACCCTAAAAATAAATAAAATGTTAAGTTAAAACAGCTGACACGCGACCTACATGGTATGTAGCCGCGGGCTACTGAATTGTGCGATACGTACACCAGATATTACAGTTAACGAGCTTTCTGGAAGTCCCAGGCTAATTCAGTAAATACGAGATTGCAAATTTTTCGAAAATATTTGCTCTAATGAGTTTTTTTATTTCTTTCAGTCGCTAGTATGGAGGACAGTAGCCAAATTACACAACAGAAATATCGAGGAGACTCCGATAGTGATCGAGGACATGAGTCTGAAACGCGCCACCATCATCAACCGCGAGACGCCCGTGCGCTTCCTCGTGAACATCCTGGACGGCACTGGCGAGTTCGACGTGTGCGAGGGCGGCAGCGTCGCCGTCACCGGGCGGGTGCGCCTCGCCGAGGAGCCCGCCAGGGAGTGGCTCAACCTGGACTTCCCCGCCGCGGCCGACGAGCCCGGCCTGCTGCCGCTCACCCCGCAGGACGTCTACAAGGAGCTGCGTCTGCGCGGTTACAGCTACAAAGACATTTTCCGCGGAATCAAAGTTTCAGACGCGCGCGGAACAAAAGGCGAGCTGTTCTGGAAAGGCAATTGGATCTCCTTCACCGACACGCTGCTTCAGTTCGGTATCATTAGCAATCCGACACGCGAGCTTTACCTGCCGACGCGCATTCAACGCGTGCTTATAGACCCGACGGCTCACCAGAAGGCTATCGAAGCGCTCGGAGATCAGGAGACCCCGGCGCTGGTGGTGCGCCGCTGTAAGGAGACCGATATCACGGTGGCTGGCGGGATCGAGTTCCGCGGAATTAAGACCAGTCTCGCGCCTCGTCGTATCAATGCGCAAGCGTCACCCAAGTTGGAGAAGTACGTGTTCCTGCCGTACGACAATGCGAGTGTGGGCACCGAGGACACGTCACGCTCCAAACGCGACGCGTTGATTGTGAGCCTACAGCTGTTGCTTGAGAACGCGGGCGCGCTGAAGCTCAAACTGACCGAAGCGGCGCTGGAGCGGCCCGCGGAGGCGTTACTGACGCCGCTGGCGATGCAGGCGCTGGAGGCCGAGCCGCAAGTGCGAGTCGAGGCCAGCGTCGCCGCCGGAGCCAATACCGCGCCTTACAATACTGCTCTACAAGAGCACGGAGTCAAGGTATAACCAATGTTCTAGTGTTCATCATGTTTAAGATCCCGAACTTTTAATATGACGTGTTTCACTAATGGCAGGTGACATCAAAGAACGGCAGCGAGGCGGCTCCCGACAGCGACTGCCACCTGGTGCTGGCAGCCGACGTGCTGTCCCGGCACGGCGCCGGCGTGCTCGGCAACCTGGCGGCCGCGCTGGGCGCCGGCGGCATGCTGCTGCTGGAGGAGCCGCACGCCGCGCTGGACGAGCGCGCCGCCGCCGACATGCTGGCCCGCGCCGACCTCGCGCTCGTGTCGCGCCAGCGCACCGCCACGTGCGACTACGTGCTGCTGCGCCGGCGCGCCGCCGCGCCGCAGGAGCGAGTCGTCATCGAGATCGGAGAGGACGACGAGTACAAGTGGGTGAGTGGTGCCGCCGATTGCCGTGCGCTGGCTTTTCATTGAATACCAAAAGATGGTTACCAACTGATACCATTCACACGTACGTAGGTGGAGCCTCTGCGTGCCGCCATGAAGCGCGCCGAGACCGAGGAGATGCGCATCTTCGTGGTGTCGCGCGCAGCCAGCAGTGGCGTGCTCGGACTGGGCACGTGCCTGCGCGGCGAGCCGGGCGGACGCGCTGTGCGCGTGTTCCACGCGCCAGGTGCGCGCGAGGCATTCTCGCCCACAGCGGCGGCCTACAGCGCGCAGGTCGACAAGGACCTCGTCTGCAACGTGCTGCGCGCCGGCGTCTGGGGCAGCTATAGACATCTGCTGCTCAACGACTCCTCTGAGGCACAACTGCAGGTGATTTAATATTATTTTATCTACACCCATGCTATAAATTCTCTATAAAAGTTTCTAAAACAGTTAGCTTACCTATTACCAACATTATAACAACCAGTGTCATAGTAACCATAATATAATTCAAACGCGTGATATAATGTTGTACTTTTCATTATGCAACGCATACTCGATCTCTCTATCCTTAGGCTCTATCATTATGAATTTTAAAAAAATAACCTTATGTGCCATTTTTGAAACCTAAAATCACGTAAACGAATGATTTTTCCTTACAAATAGACGTTTGATTAGTGACTCCGCGTTTGAAAAAGACACCATTGTCTTGCACGCGCGTTTTACTTCCACAGATTCTAAATAAAAAAAAAGATATGATATTTGAATTAACGTCTTGTCCTGCCATTTTAGCATTTCAAAAAATTATTACTTTGTTGTTTACAAAAATAAGTGATGCAACCATGCAGCAAAGGACATTTCTATCCAATTTTATTACCAGAAAAGTAGAGAAAACAATATGAAAAGGCGTAACAAGAAAATATCAAAGAAGGAGTACATAATTTTCTGAAGATTATTAGTATATTTTCAAGAATTCAAGAATTATCCGAAAAATTCAAATCTTCATCCCTATGGACTTTCTATTCAATGCTCAAAAGTACGCTGAGTATTAATAACAACCTGGATATCTCAAAATATTCAAAATTAATTGCCTTGCTAAAACGTAAAACAGACGGCTATACCGGCTATATATATATATAAGTATTGTATGCAACTGTTCATAATAAGGTATTAAAACCCCCATGTGATACTATATAAACCCACATTAGTGTTTTATTATACCACAGTTGCATAAATAACTATTAAAACCTGTAAATGGTAATGGATCATATTTCTACCGAAGTTGCAGGAATGTGATCGATCTGAAGGAAAATTTTAACCGTTTGGCACCGGCAGGTGGAGCACGCGTACGTGAACACGCTCGCCCGCGGAGACCTGTCGTCGCTGCGGTGGATCGAGAGTCCGCTGCGCTACGCGGGCGAGCAGCGCTGGGCGCCGGGCGTGGAGCTGTGCCGCGTGTACTACGCGCCGCTCAACTTCCGCGACATCATGCTGGCCACCGGCAAGCTGCCGCCCGACGCGTTGCCCGGAAACCTCGCTGGACAGGTAACTAACTGAAGTCATAAACTTTTCAGTTAGTAGGGTCGAGTTTGAATCGGTAACGGCATATGTATTCGTGTGGTCGTAGGAATGTATCCTGGGCTTGGAGTTCAGCGGGCGTTCTTCCTCCGGCAAGCGCGTGATGGGCATGGTGGCGGCTCGCGGGCTGGCCACCAGCGTGGCGGCCGACAAGGGCTTCTTGTGGGAGGTGCCCGCCAAGTGGACGCTGGAGGAGGCCGCCACCGTGCCCGTCGCCTACGCCACCGCCTACTACGCGCTCGCAGTCCGCGGCCGCATGCGGAGAGGCGAGTCCGTGCTGATCCACGCCGGCACGGGCGGCGTCGGCCAAGCGGCCATCGCCATCGCTCTGCACGCGGGCTGCACTGTGTTCACTACTGTGGGCACGGCCGACAAGCGGGCCTTCCTTCGCCAGCGCTTCCCGCAACTAGAAGACGCCAACATCGGCAACTCTCGCGACATCTCGTTCGAGCAGCTCGTGCTGCGCCGCACGCGCGGCCGCGGAGTGGACCTCGTGCTCAACTCGCTGGCGGGCGACAAGCTGCTCGCCTCCGTGCGCTGCCTGGCCGAGGGCGGCCGCTTCCTCGAGATTGGGAAACTCGACCTCTCCGACAACACGCCCTTGGTGAGTTACGCTTTAATAATAATAAAAATAAAAACTCTTTATTGCACCAAGAATACATAAGAGTAAATAATGATAACAGTATGTTATGTACAATGGTAGCCTTATCGCAAAAGCAATTTCTTACAGGCAACCACGCTAGTAGGACTTCAAGTTGTAAAGTGGGTATGGCGCAGAAGTACATAAATACATGCAATAAACTTACATATATACATTTATATATTTATACATACATACATACCTATATATCCTTACATACATAACACGTTCTCGTATCTTATGAAAGTGTAGTGACATATACACAAAATAACTAGGTACACAATACACAAAACGAAGAAAATACTAAATTCAGTACAAAGAAAGAAAGTGAGACTTTACTTGACTTTTGAAACTAGGGAGAGTTCGTGCTTTTCGAATCAACACCGGCAACGAGTTCCACAGACGAACAGCTTGAACTGAGAATGAGTTAGATAATAATGAAGTATTGTGGGGTGGCATTATAAGACGAAGGTTAAATGTGCTGTGCAGGTTTTTGTTCTGGATTTCACAAAAAAAAAACAAATTGATCTCTAAGATATCTAGGATAAGCAGGATTGAATAGGATGGAATACAGTAAGGAAAGGATATGTCTTTTAAAAAACAATTTTGCCACAGTTTCAGTTGCCTGAATAAAACTTCATTCCGCAGGGCATGTCGATCTTCCTCAAGAACACGACGTTCCACGGCATCCTGTTGGACGCCCTGTTCGAGGCCACGGGCGAGCACCCCGAAAAAGCGGCCGTGTGCCGCTGCTTGAGCGAGGGGCTCGCGTCCGGCGCCGTGCGGCCGCTGCCGGCCACCGTGTACGGAGACCAGCAGCTCGAGCAGGCCTTCAGGTAACAACGCGATCTTCACACCCTGTGCGTGTCTGTGTTAGCAGAGCACACGTCTGTACTTGGTGCTGTGTATTTGCAGATTCATGGCGACGGGCAAGCATATCGGCAAAGTGGTGTTGCGCGTGCGCGAGGAGGAACCGAGTGCCGCGCCCGCGCGCCCCGCTTCTAAGCTGCTGTCCGCCATCCCGCGCACCTACTTCCACCCCGCCAAGAGCTACGTCTTAGTCGGTAAGAAATAACTACGAGTAGTAATTTAAATAAAAACAATAGCTCAGACTTCCGGCGTCAATCCTTTATTTTTATTTTTATTTGGTTTGCCAACTGGCTGAACAACACACAAACCTAAGCATATACAAATGAGAGCATATAAGTTGCCAACCTACTTTTGCAAGACTTTCTTCAAATAGTTATTCTAGCTAGCTAGTCGCTTGATTTATTAGTGTGCATTATTGTGTTTGCATGCAGGTGGTCTGGGCGGGTTCGGGTTGGAGTTGTGCCAATGGCTGGTGAAGCGCGGCGCCAGCAAGCTGCTGCTGAACTCGCGCAGCGGCGTGCGCACCGGCTACCAGGCGTGGTGCGTCCGCAGGTAATTAACGTTAATAAAAAATCTAATAAATGCTTCTGCATTTTGTACCGAGCAAACTGAGAGATAAGTAAGATCTTATACTGTGCAAATTCTGCACTTTAACAAAAGGTCAGTGGCATAAGGCCAATAGCAGTTGGGACGTATTACCGACTATTATTGAATGTCATTATTTTTTTATTATTATTATTGCAAAAACTACAAATAACGGCCACTGCTAGGAAGACTACGCCGGAAGAAACCCAGTTCAGTATAGGTTCCTACCCTGCCTGATGGCTTTATTACAGAATGACACTTATTCTTATCGTATATTTACATTATATTTTACATTATACATTTAAAAAATTGCAGCTATTCTATTCATGCAAAAATTACTTCCAAGAATTTTTATCATATAAACAATAATTTACATGATAGAACGCTTTTTTAATAATTGATTTTTAACGGCAGATTAAAACTTGAATGATGGCAACGCTACTATAGTGTCCGGAATTTTATTATAGAGGTGCACTCTATAGCGACCACTAGGAGTGCACCGCTGAATAGTAGTGAGCTAATGAACCCCAATGGATCTGGTTGATCCATCACCGTCTATAGGCCAGGAGTGGGGACGGGATAATGGATGATTTATTATCATAACAACGGGTTTTTATATAAAAATATTTACAATGTCAGCCTTAGATCTACACGTCCGTTTAGTACGTGATGTGCTATATTAGGAAAATATAAAATAATAATAATATAATAATAATAATCTTTATTTAAGACAACATAGGCCCAGGTGTTAGTAACAATGGTACTTATTCTATGTTAGTAATTAAACCTATCTAAATATACAGCAATCGTAACTAGCATTTAACATGGTTTGCAAGTGTATAAACAGCACCCTTACAAACCATGTTAGTGCTGTATTGCTAAAAGCGACCGGGTTCGATCTATGAGCCCCCTAATAAGTGGACTGTCAAATCGATCGGCTATCGCACTCAGAATACTGTTGCGACTGGAGCGGACCGTGCGCAGCAGTGCTGCAGATTTCTTGCGCCAAACCGCGTCAAACCCGTTAGTATGGGCGACGGTGAACATAGTTGACGCACTACAGAACGGTGGCCGTCGCAACAGAATTCTGAAGGCATTATTGTATTGGATTCGCAGAGCATTGTAAGCTTTTTGAGTATACCTGAACCAAAGGGCACCCGAGTACAGAGATGTGCAGTAGGCTTAAAAAAGTATTATTTTAACCGGATCTGTACATCGAGAAAACCTTCGCGCCAGCATGTTCGCCCTAACTGACAATGCTCTGCGTTCCCTCTCCATGTCTACATCGTCTTTTAGGTCGTCTGTTACCCAGTGTCCTAGGTACTTCAATTTATATACCCGCTTTAATTCAACTCCATTTAATGAATTACTGAAATTAATAAAATGCTTATTAATTAACTATATATCTTAGTTCACATCACGTACGATTATAAGGATACCGCCATACACTCCGAGACCCATAGAAGATGTTTTGTTTAATTATTTTTAATTCTAGTGTTAAAACTATGAGTATCACAATGTTTCTTATGTAAATGTAGATTCTGCCGCACGTGCACGTAACTATGTTCGCATAGATGAATATGAAGGGAGAGTCCAAATATGCGTAGGCCGCAGAGCTAAGTTTCCCAGCTATTTTTTCATATGCTTCTTTATTAAGATGCTACATGAATTTTCCGAGGTCCCTAGGTAATTCTTCAAACTATTTTATGAACTACTGTTTACAGTTAAAGGCGAGGTGGATTCACAATTTGCAATACTGTGCCTGTTTTTGAAAAATCACTGTTATTAAACTACTACAGTTTATTGCTCAAAAAATTTACATAAAAATATTAAGGATTTTCTACAGACACCCACAATAGCCAAAACACGATTGAGCATTTTTGGCTCTATAGAAAAAAATCACAAACATACATCTAAATTTGCCTAAAATAAAAAGCACGGCGCTATGGGCGCTGCTCCAAGAGCTCTGACAGATCACATACACTTCAAATGATAGGCCATAAAACGAGCCGAGGGGCATCAAATTATTTTTGGAAGATCTGTAGTTATTAACTTCCAAAACAAGGACCCCTCGCTAGTATCTGCTTACTTACAAATGAGAGATCCCACTATACTGGACCTGAATATTTTCGGAAAATGAAGGTTTGCCAGAATGAAACATATGTCAAATGAAGAGTATAAGTCTTGTCTTTAATAACACAAAATAGTTCAATTTAATACAAACATTAAGTTTTTTCTTTGCCGTAAACCATTCCAACACTTGCGACAATGTACTATTAACCTGGTCAGAGGTGTCAGTTTGGCTTTCTTTACAAACTCTGATCAGCTGATCGGTCAACTTATATATATTATGTTCCTTGGAGAAAGTTTTTTTCACCCTTAAGGCCTGAATATATAGTACCTGAATTTTCCGGGGTCCAGTGCTGCCCCCATTTAAAATAAATCATTTCAAAGAAAACGGAGACATTATTTAAAATTTTGCTACTATCAAATCCTAGATAACCCTTCAAAGTATTTTATGAACTACTTTTTACAGTTTATAATGAGAACGTTAAGCTTTACTACGCACATTTGCCAAAAGTGGCCGTTTTTCGCAAATGTGCGTAGTAAAGCTTAACGTTCTCACTTTAAACTGTAAACAGTAGTTTATAAAATACTTTGAAGGGTTATCTAGGATTTGATAGTAGCAAAATTTTAAAATAATGTCTCCGTTTTCTTTGAAATGATTTATTTTAAATGGGGGCAGCACTGGACCCCGGAAAATTCAGGTACGGCCTTAAAATAGTTTCAGTATATTTTGTTAAACCCTGTCTGACCCTCATACAAAATCAGGAAGCCGAATTTTTTTTTCGTTTTTCGATAATTGTTTTATGAAAAGTGGTTTAGTATCACTGACTGAACTTGCTCAAAAAAGGTTGCAGGTGTAACCCTGAATGTAAGAAATAACAAAGGACCGGTTTCGTGGTGTATACAATCAAATGCCTTGGAGAAACACCTGCATCTGTTGTTGATCAATCCTTTGTAAATCCATACTGATCACCATGGAACAAACCATTACTGTTAAAAAATTTTAATGATTGGTTAAAAATTAACTTTTCATCTCATCTATTCTAAAAACGATGATTTTATCCCAAATATTTGGGGTATATCACTGGTAATTCTCTAGACACTGAAAAGTAAAAAGTAAATTCCCTAGGCGTTAAAACACATTTGAAAACCGAACACAAATGTATGTACACAAATAAAGGTTAGTAACTGACTGTTAAACTCTGATTAGGTATATGTAGGTATTCTACTTTCGTTATAGGTATATATTTGCTTTTTCTCATAGATGGATATGAATAGAAGAATGTGCTACACGGTGTACGGCAATAGTTTTATCTCAGGATTCCACCGTAGATGGCATCCTTCGTTTCGCTTTGGATTCAAAGTAGCGCCCTCGCGTTAAAACTATTACCTTTACGCCTTGTAGCACAATCTACTATTAGGTCCTTACATATGAAATTGCCGTTCAGTATCAAAAAAGTTTTTTTTAATGAAATTATTATTTAATCAATCGAAGTAGCGCCGTTGTTATCGATACACTTCCGCCATTTTATAGGCAGATCATTGATACCTTTGGAAAAAAAATCCTGGGAGCGAGAGTCTATGAACTGTTTGAATGCGGTTTTGACTGCCTCATCAGATTTGAAATTTTTTCCTTGTAAAAAGTTATCCAAATTTTGAAAATAGTGGTAATCGGTTGGGGCAAGATCTGGAGAGTATGGTGGGTGACGCAGAGGTTCCAGTCGCAGCTCCTCTAACTTGGCGATCGTTTGATGTGCAGTGTGTGGTCTAGCGTTATCCTGAAGGAGCAGTGGGCTAGAGCAATTCATCAGTCTCGGTTGTTTAATGGCGAGCTTTTCCATCATTGTTTGCAATTGTTGGCAATACAAGTCTGCAGTAATCGTCTGGCCTGATCTCAAGAAGCTGTAGTGGATAACACCAGCACTGGTCCACCAAACACTAACCAGAATCTTCTTTTTGGTCAGTTTTCGCTTAGGGCAAGGTTTTGCCGGTTCTCCAGGGTCAAGCCATTGTGATGATCGCTTCCGATTGTCGTACAGGATCCATTTCTCATCACAAGTCACGATACGGTTCAAAATCCCCTCATTATTGTGGCGATTAAGCAAAGAAACGCAGCAAGCAACGCGTGTTTGTTGGTTTGCTTCAGTCAATTCGTACGGTACCCACTTTTCGAGTTTTTAAATTTTTCCGATTTGGCGCAAGTGGATAAGTATCGTTTTGTCACTTACGCCGAAGAGGCTGCTGCTAATTCAGAAGTGGTTTGAGATGGATCCGCTTCCACTATCGCCTTCAATTCTTCGTTATTCACTTGAGTATCAGGTCGTCCACGAGGCTCATTGTGTAAATCGAAATTTCCAGAACGGAAAAGTTGACACCAAAAACGCACCGTTCGTTCTTTAGCGGTGCCTGGTCCATACACGTCGTTAATTCTTCGAGTCGTTTCTGCAGCACTGGTGCCACGGTGGAACTCGTATTCGTAAATACCGCAAATTTTCAATTTGTCCATAGTTGTTGTTATAGCAATGTTGAAACTCAAACAAATGATGTTAAAACAAATGAAATACGAATTTTAAAACAATATTTTTCTGGCTTTATTTCGAAATAAAAGGCAAATATGGCAAAGGCAAATATGGCATAGGCATGCTATTAGACCTAACAAAAGCATATGATAGAGTCCAATACGATATACTCCTAGACAAATTACACAGGGCTGGTATTAGAGGTACCGCACATAAATGGTTTACATCATACCTTAGCAATAGAAAACAGTTTGTAGAAATAGAATATTTAAATTTTAAGACAAATACAATTGAAAAAATCAAATCTAAACCCAAAACAATAAACGCATCCATTCCACAAGGCAGTGTTATCGGGTGCCTCCTATTCCTTATATATATTAACGACCTCCCCAAAACAATAAATGAACATTGCGTCCTCTTCGCTGACGACATTTCAATTCTTATTTCTGCACAGAGTAATGAAAATATACATGAACGCCTTAAAGAAACCCTGACAAAAGTATCCGACTGGCTAAATTATCACAATCTAGAAATAAATTATTCTAAAACGAAACTTATGATTTTCCATCCCTACCAGAAAAAGACATTAGATATCAATTTATGTTTTAATGGATCCGAGTTAGAAGTAGTGAATGCGTTCACCTTGCTGGGTGTTGATATAGACAGCCATATCAAGTGGAAATTCCACGTCCGAAAAGTATGTGCGAAACTCTCCAAATTTGCCTATGCGCTGAGACAGATTAAAAAGGCAACTGACACTGAGACTGACACTGAGACCGCGATTGTCACTTATCATGCTTATGCACACTCATGTCTGAGCTACGGTACGATACTATGGGGCAGCAGCACTGACTGGGACAGGGCATTCACTCTTCAAAAACGACTCATTCGAATAATAGCAAATATCAAAAATACAGACAGTTGTAAACCCTATTTTATAAAATACAAAATCCTAACCTTGCCGAGCATCTACATTTTGGAAACATGTAAATTCGTCCGAAAAAATCCAAACCTTTTTCAAAAAAGAGGAGAGACTACAGGGAAACATACATTGAGAAATCACAATAAATTACAGATCCCAACATCTCGCCTTAAACTTCACTCGGATAGCCCTCTAGCAATGTCTGTTAAAATATTCAACAAACTTCCTGATACTATTAAAGGCATAAAAAATTATAAATCTTTCCTGAGGCAAATCAAAGACATACTGGCTAAACGATGTTATTACACAATAACAGAATATCTGGAAGATAAAATAATTTAAAATATATGACATTTAAAAGAATAATTAATAATAATTTCGCATAGTACAATTCACTGCATTTTAAATAAATAACAATATAAATAACCCATTTATCATTCAATATTCTCTACATAAAATTAAATCCTTTCAATATCAATTATATGAAATTTGTTTTGAATCTTTGACATTTGTACAAAAACTACTTTCCTATCCTTTTAAATAGACTAAATATTAAAATTATATATTATATTAAGTAATTTAAATTATTGACACCAAATATACGAAATTAGACAAGTCAGCCCCTCTTCGATTGCTGCGCCCGTCAGGGTCCTTAATTGATTCTGCACTATTGTAAAACGACCTATGTATATACATTAAGGATGCAAATAAAGTATTGATTGATTGATTGATAAATTTGAATTTGGAATTCCTAATGAAACGCAAGATTTTAAAGTTGATTTTAAAGTTGCCAGTATTGAAAATCGGCAATTTCATATGTAAGGACCTAATATTTCATATATTTTTCTTAGAGCTGGCAAAAAAGAAAGAGGTAGGTCGGTAATTTGTTGGATCACTTTTATCACCAGATGTAAATAAAGGGATAATTTTACTTAATTTCATCATGTTAGGGAAAGATCCCGCGTCTTCACATTTATTAAATATAGAATTTAAATAAGGCGCAATTATTATTATAATTATAACGGATACTGAAATGTCCCACAAATCACCTTTTTTAATATTCAATTTTTTTAAAATATCAATTATATTTCTAGGTGTTACGGTATGCTACTGGTTATAATATCTTTTTGATGTTTAGATGAGGAACTTAGGGGAGCAGTTGAATTAAGGGGAATGTTTGTCAAAAAGTTCTCGAAGTATTGGGCAACATATTCATTAGTATCGAAAAGCTTATTGTTGATTTTTTATTTAATTTTGTTAGGTATCACGTTTGTTAGGTATCACGTTTGTTAGGTATCATGTTTGTTAGGTATCACGTTTGTTAGGTATCACGATTGTTTTTCCCGGTTTAAGGGTTCGTTTCTCGGTTTCCGATTTCACGTTGCTTGTTTTCTCGGTTTAACGTCGAAACCTCTTCTGTAGGGAAATAACATCCGTTCTTACTGGTTATTTCGACCAATTCAGCTAGGCTTTGGATCTAAAAGTCGATATGAAGCCGCCGTCCAGATTTTAAGAACTTCTCGATTTCCCGACGATGTAATATTAGTCAGTATTACCTGGGTACAGATGGCGCGAGGAGGGCGTGACCGTGGAAATGTCGAAGAGTGACGCGACGAGTGCGGCGGGCGCCAAGCAGCTGCTGCGCGAGGCGGCGGCGCTGGGGCCCGTCGGCGGCGTGTTCAACCTGGCCGCCGTGCTGCGGGACGCCTACCTCGAGAACCAGACGCCCGCGGACTTCAAGCTCGTCGCCAAACCCAAAGTGGACGGTCAGTGTTACTGTATATTTGGGTTAAAATTCAAAATTTACAAATTCAAAATATTTTTATTATCATAGGATATTTTATAATATCTCTTAATAATAGTCACTTTGTTTTGTTTTGCACAAATGTTGACGTCAAATCGTTACTTACAGCTAAGTTTACGCCGCTTCCTAGGCGCAAGTGCAGAAGAAGCGGCAACAAACTGCACTGCACGTTTTCTCCAAAGACGTCAACTAACAAACTAAAAACTTAAAATTAGTTATATGGATGGACTGAGATTACATTGTTTGTTATGTCATAATTAAATTGAATTATAAGAATTACGAAATTTAAAATAATGTCAATTTGTAAATTTTGTATGTACCAATGTACCTAAATTATGACATGTCTAAGTATACAAATCTTTAAGCGGGACCCGCGCCAAGCTCAAGCCAGCCCTTTTTTTTTGGTTATGTCGATGGAGACGAAGCTACAACAGATTTGCTTTGACAGGCACCAAGGCCCTGGACGTGGCGACGCGAGAGCTCGCGCCCGAGCTAGACTACTTCGTGGCGTTCTCGTCGGTGTCGTGCGGGCGCGGTAACCCCGGCCAGACCAACTACGGGTTCGCCAACTCCGTCATGGAGCGCATCTGCGAGCAGCGCCAGGCCGACGGGCTGCCCGGGCTCGCCGTGCAGTGGGGAGCCATCGGTAAGGGATCACACTCGACTTTGATACATGACACGAGCTATAAACAAACAAGTGATATGGTATAACAATGAGACCATTGGAATGTGCACACAGGCGAGGTGGGTCTGATCGTGGAGACGATGAACGACGACGCGGTGGTGGGCGGCACGGTGCCGCAGCGCATCGCGTCCTGCATGGAGGCGCTCGGCACGCTGCTGGCGCGGCCGCACGCGGTGGCCGCCTCCATGGTGCTGGCCGACAAGCGGCGCGCCGGCCAGCAGCCGCAGCAGGACGTGGTGCACGCCGTCGCCAACATCCTGGGTGAGTGACGCACCTGCGCAGACCCCGCTCTCTGTACCCGTGTCTCTGTTATCGATGAGCTCCAACCGAGAAACTTGTTGTTTGCACAGGTATCAAGAACCCGAACAAGACCTCGGAGTCTGCGAGCTTGGCCGAGCTCGGCATGGACTCGCTGATGGGCGCCGAGATCAAGCAGACGCTGGAGCGCAGCTACGACCTGGTGCTGGGCGTGCAGGAGATCCGCACGCTGACGTTCGCCAAGCTGCGCGAGCTGACGGGCGGCGAGGCCGGCGCGCACGTCTCGCAAGCGACGCGCGAGGAGCCCGAGCCCGAGCCGCAGCCCGGCGACCTGGTGCAGCTCGCCACGCTGGGCGAGCTCATGCCCAAGCAGGTGCTCGTGCGGCTGCCCAGCGCGCCCGCCAACGGCAACCCCCACCCGGTCTTCATGGTATGTAGCACATTTATTTATTTAAATTTTTTGCACATTAAAAGTTTACAAATGGCGGATTTAACGCCATGGCGTTCTCTGCCAGTCAACCGTTGGACCAAGTAGAAATCTAATTTGGTTGGTGCGACAGAATGTGTAAACAAAATTGAAAATATAAATACCTACAAGAATAAATCAAGAATACAGATATTAATTTAAAATACCGACACGATACGCTAACTATAGATAAAATACAAAGTATATATGTAAATATAATACATAAATAATTTATAAATATATATACGGATAGATAAATATATATATGGATGACTACTAATTACTGCGCAGGGACTATATAAGAAGAAGAGACTTCTTGGAGTAACCGCTTTTAAACCGCCCTTTCAAAAGCGTAACGACTAGGCACTCGTCTATTAGAATCAGAAAGAGAATTCCAGAGACGGGTGGCTTGTATTTGAAAAGATTTATCCATAAAGTCAGGGGAAATCCATCCATTATCCAAATCCATAAGGGATAGGATTCTAGGAAGGATAGGATATGATAGGATTCTAGGAGGAAGCATGCATAGGAATCTGGCATTTCGACGCTGGGGGATAGGAAGCCAGGCCAAGTGAGACCGAAAGGCGGAGATATGGTCATATTTACGAAGCCCGAAGATAAACCTAATACAGATGTTTGCTACTTTGTCGAGTTTATGTAGAAGAAATTGATTTAAATTTGTATGTAAACACCTGCATAATCGATTATAGGAATAATTAAGAATTGCGTCAAAGTAACTTTTGTTTTTAGCAGAAGATAGTTCTTATATCTATAAAGACATCGCAGTGTTCCTGTAACCTTACGACTAACCTCAGCGACGGGATTGGACTAGCTAAGAGTTAAGTCAATATGCAGCCTTATCTTTGACACTGGAAAAGAATGGTATGGTGACACCATTCAATTAAATTGGAGTGACGGCCAAGTTGTCGAGAGCTTCCCACAATAATTGCTTGACATTTGCTAGGAGGATTGACAGTGACAGAAACTCCATATCGTCCTGACCATTCCGCGATTGGCCCAAGATCATTATTTAAAAGGGAAATCGCGGAGTCAGTGTCACTGCGGTCGCAAGAGTTGGAGGTTGTTAGCATAAAGATGCTGAGAGGAAGAGAAGTGAGAGAATCAACGAAGATAGAAAATAGTAAGAGAGAAAGGATTCCTCCTTTGGGAACAGCAGTATGCAAGTCTTGCCATTCAGATACGGAGTAATCGACACGAACCGCTTATTGTCGGTCACGAACATAGGATGTGAACCATTCTATCGTCACATTCGGTTCATTCGGTATCTTAATTACTATTATTAAATATTTTATTGAGATAACTTTTATTCAACTCGTTGAATCGTGGATCAGTATTATAATGGTTGAAACATGACGCATGATGTAATCACGGTTGCAGCTGCACCCGCTGGAGGGCGTGGTGGACCTGCTGCGGCCGGTGGCGGAGGCGGTGCGCGGCACGGTGTACGGGCTGCAGTGCACGGCGGCCGCGCCGCTCTCCGACATGGCGGCGCTGGCGCGCTTCTACCTCGCGCACGTGCGCTCCGTGCAGCCCGCGCCGCCCTACACGCTGCTCGGCTACTCCTTCGGCGCCGGCGTCGCCTTCGAGATGGCGCTGCAGCTCGAGAAGGTAACACAGTATGGATAGAGACAGCTCTATCCAGACACATATCAGCATAAACTTTTAATACCTACTTATCTTTAATAATAGGCACGACGGATTTGACAAAAAATAATTTCATTTTACTTATCAGTGTATTTTAAAATAGTAGTTTGTGCTACAAAGCGTAAAGGTAATAGTTTTAACGCGAGGGCGCTACTTTGAATCTAGAGAAAAACGAAGGATGCTCATCCAGAGAAAAATGGAAGGATGAGGATAATCCTGATTAAAGCGAGGGATTCAAGTATATCGCCCGAGATAAAACTATTGCCGTTCACCGTGTAGCACATTCTTCTTTTCATCTCCATCTATGAGAAAAAGCTAATATATACCTATAACGAAAGTAGAATACCTACATATACCTAATCAGAGTTTAACAGTCAGTTACTAACCTTTATTTAGTGGCGTTTTCACTGAAGAATTACTATGAAAATATTTTTCTAGGACCACCAAACATCTTTTATACATTTCCAGTCATTAGAATCGTTTTTTTACTTTTTCCTTGTGTGTAATTCTTTATATATTTAAATATGTATATTATACGTAAATTTCATACTTATTTATATCATCGGCCTCATTAAGAAATTACTTACATTTAAAATAGTATAAGTAACAATAACCTAATAGTTCCATAATAAAATTACTATTTAAATCAAAGACAACGATTGCGCGTTTTTATTGGTTTTTAGAGATCAAAAAAAATGTGACCTGCAGTCATCCATGTAAAACGGGTTTTATTCCAATTTTAAAAAATTACGACGTCGTTGCCTATATTTTATAATTTTACCACAAATTTTTTTTTGCTGACTATCAATAATAGGTTGGGGAAAAAGTCTTTTCGCATTTTATATGAAAATTCAAAACATTTTTTGATATAGTTTATTTACATTTAACTAAAGTATGTAGGTACCATTTTGTTCGATAACTTTTTGCCATGTTATAGGTAGGGACATGATCCCATTGCTGTAGAAATTTTGGGGCTTCTGATCAAAAAACTGCGTCAAGTAGTTTTGGCAGTCCTCTCGTGATGTTAACCTGACACTGCCTAAAGAATTCTGAAGAGAGTTAACCCGGGTTTCGCCAGTCTGTGAAGCCTGACCGGCCTTTGACCATGACCTTTTTCGCACGTTCTTGTCGTACGTGATCCACTTTTCATCACCAGTTATCAATTTCTTCAAAAATGTTTCGGTCTTATTACGTCGTAATAAAGAATCACAAATGAGTACACGATTCAGTAGGTTTCTTTCAGAGAGCTCGTGAGGTACCCAAATATCGAGCTTTTTTGTGTACCCATTTTTTTTCAAATGCGCCAATACTGTTTTGTGGTCAATTCCCAGTTCTTCAGCTACGTCGTAACTACTGATATGCCGATCTTGCGCCACTTTTTCAAAAATAGCATCCATTTTATCCGTAACAGGGCGACCAGAGCGACGTGCATCTTTGACATCAAAATTTCCGGATTGAAAACGCTTAAACCAAATTTGTGCTACAGACAACTGACTACTCTACAACTCTCACAGACACTGCACTAGGTCCATAAACATCGCAAATTTTTTTCGCGGCTTGCGTTGCATTTGTACCTTTTTGGTAGTAAAATTTTAAAATGTATCTAATTTCTTCATTAGATTCACTCATCTTGACGGTAAGAAAAACAAATGAAAATCACGCATTTTCCTAATTTGAATTTGGAATTATCTTCTTTAAAATTTAAACTTTTAAATGATACCAAAACCAGCCAGGTACAAATAGTATAGCCAAAGTGGTTTTATTACAAGTTCATACATACTATATGCGAAAAGACTTTTTCCCCATCCTAATATTATTTTTGATTCTACAATCGTGTTCAATTTTCAAATGTGTTTTAACGCCTAGGGAATTTACTTTTTACTTTTCAGTGTCTAGAGAATTACCAGTGACTTTAGCCTTAAATATTTGGGATGAAAACATCGTTTTTCGAATAGATGAGATGAAAAGATATTTATATAATATACCTAAAGCTATATCGTACACCTAAGTATTTATTATTTTTTGGATTGAATTTGGATTGGATTTGGCACGAATGAGTGCCGAATCCAAAACAGCACGCTTTACATACTGTGTTGTGATAACATTGTATGGCATAATATCTTTGTAAACTGACAAAGTCCTATTCTGGTGCGTAGGCGACGAATACTGTGTAAATGAGTTTCTTTCGGCGTTTCTTCTCGAAACGTATCCTAGTGTCGGTAGCTTTTAAACAAAGAAAAAAAAAATTAAGATACTTGTAAATAAACATTACACGTAATGTAAAGAAATAAACGGGCAAATGCGAGTCGGACTCGTACATGAGGGGTTCCATACCAATGTAAAATGTTTTAAAACGCTAAAAAAACACGTTTCTTGTATGACAACCCCTTAAATTTTTTACTTTTTCTTATTTTTAGTATTTGTTTTTATAGCGGTCATAGTAATACATTATCTGTGAAAATTTCAAGTACCTAGTTAATGCTATTATAAAGATCTAGTAAAAAAACGCTGAAAAACACATTTTTTGTATGACGACCCCCTTTAATTTTCAACTTTTTTTTATTTTTAGTATTTGTTGTTATAGCGGCCACAGTACCTAATACATAATCGGTGAAAATTTCAAGTGTCTAGCTATTACGGTTCAAGAGATAGAGCCCTGTGACAGACGGACAGACAGCGGAATCTCAGTAATAGGGTCCCGTTTGCACCCTTCGGGTACGGAACCCTAAAAACTGTACACGCAGTGCATTTCAATTTCGCACAACATCCAACAAGCCTCGGTACAATTTTCACTGAGAGATGACGTCAGACGCCCCAACTCCGGGCCCATTTTTTTTGTTTTTAAACATTGTGACTGACGGATAAAAATTTCGTAAAATAATATTTTTCACAGCCAGTCATCATCAGTACTACGGTATTCTGTTTGTAGGAGGGTTGCGAGTGCCGCGTGATCTTGGTAGACGGTTCCCCGGCGTACGTGGCCATGCACACGAACCTCGGCAAGAGCAAGAGCGCGAGCGCCGTGCGCAGCCAGGCCAGCGACGAGGCCGACGCGCTCTCCGTGTTCGTGTCGCTGTTCAAGGAGGTGGACTTCACTAAGGTAACTGCTGGTTGTCGGGTGTGATCAAACCAATGGCGCACCGCAGTGCTGTGTGTGGTGCTGAACGCATGCGTATGGTTTCAGACGTCAGCGGAGCTGGAGAAGCTGCCGAGCTGGGAGGCGCGCATGGCGCGCGTGCAGGCCGAGCTGGAGGGGCTGACGCCGCACACGGCGGCCGCCATCGCCGCCGCGGCCGCCTCCTTCTACCGCAAGCTGGCCGTCGCCGACACTTACAAGCCCAGCGGCCGCATCTCCGCGCCCGTCACGCTGCTCCGCGCGCGCGACAACTACGTGCTGACGGTGGGCGAGGATTACGGGCTGCGGCCGCTGTGCGCCGGCCCGCTGACGCTGCACCAGCTGCCCGGCACGCACCGCTCCGTGGTGACGGGCGCGCCGGCGCGCAAGATCGCCGAGCACGTGAACGCGGCGCTCGGCGGGCGCTAGCGGCGCCGCGCGCGCCGCCGCCGGCCGCGCCGCCACTAGACTCGGACTCAGTGACTCGTGGGACGCTCGTGTGCCGTGCCGGACGAGCACACAGATAGTGATCGAACAAAGACTCGCATACGACGCGAAACATGTTGCAACATGCAAACCACGTTGTATGTTTCGTTTTCGAATATTTAATTGAAATTGTAATTTATATAATGTAATAAGTATAAGTAACTACGTGTAACGTATTTTTCTAAAATTGAAAGTACCTACGCGATTTACCTGTGTCTCGAATCTCGATGCAGTGAGAATCTCTGGGCACACTGGCGCGCGCTGGCCATTTGCAGTGAGCAGCAAGTCACGCCGCGCCGCCGCGTGCTGACATTTGTACTTTGTACATAATATTTATTCTTATATACTCTTTTAGATACTATAACGGCCTCTCTATGTAATACCGCGGGTATATTACGTTACGATGTAATATTAGTTAGTAATGGGTCGAATACTGTACATAAGTATACCATATTTATTAGCGAGCCTGGCTCGGAAGTGATAGTCACATTCCACATCACATTAGTGTTGTAGCCAGTAAGTAGCCGTAGTCAGTGTATGGTTGTTGAGGTAATTTATTTTGTTACTGACGGTCCGTCAGATACCTGTGATTAAAAGTGCATTATTTTTGAAAATTGTCTATTATTTATTGAAACTTGATTCAATCGATCGAAATTTAATGGGACTCGCAAACATTGATCAGATAATGAGTGTCGTCACTGTCATCTAGTGAGGAGTGTCGTTATTACACACTAGTGAGCTGCAGGTTGCCTCACGACGTTGTCGTTCACCGGAAAGTGTCGGTAGTTGACAATTTTGGTAGTTGACAATGTCGGTAGTTGACAATGTTGGTAGTTGTCAATGTCGGTAGTTGACAATGTTGGTAGTTGACAGTGTCGGTAGTTGACAATGTCGGTAGTTGACAATGTCGGTAGTTGACAATGTCGGTAGTTGACAATGTCGGTAGTTGACAATGTTGGTAGTACAAACTCAGAGGCACAAGTCGCGCCTAGTGAGGATCCAACTCGTGCCTCGCAGACGTGCAGCCAGCCTTCACTGCTCGGCCACCACTGCTTCGTTGTGTTATATGGAAGTGGGTCTGAGTCTGACTCCGTGAACTAAGCGCAGTAGACGTCTACTATTGCTATCGCTATTGCTATTGCTACCGCGCACCAACGACGTCGGAAGCCTGTTCGTGTGACGGCCGCCCTGCTCCTTTACCGAGCTAGAACCGGCAGTAAATAGGTAGTTCCGATCTGAGATAAGGGATATTGTTCTGAGGTACCGATTGACCGATTTGACTCCATGATTGTGGACTCTCCATAGTGGGCCACTGCTTCTGCGAGAAAGGAGGTTATGAGCACATAACCGCTTATAATATATATATACACCAGTCAAAAACGGAAATGCATAGTGTTGTGCACGCACTGATAGTTTGCGGGAGTCGCTTCACACCCCGGGCACAGAATACAGTAAGAGTAAACAGAACGGAATCTCAATGAAATAAATAAATAAATCTCCTAAGGTACGCGCAATATGCGTCCCCGTTCCCGGCACCCGCACCTCTCCCCCGTTTTCGCCTCGATGACTCACGTTGGCCGTCAAGAACCGGGGGAGAGGTGCGGGTGCGGGGAACGGGGACGCATATTGCGCGTATCTTAGGAGATTTATTTATTTATTTCACTTTATACACAAATACAAGTGTAATGGCGGACTTAAAGCCTAAGGCCTTATCTACCAGTCAACCAACCGGGTGATGTCGAGAAAGACACGGGTAGTGCAAAAACTCAAAGAGAAATGATGAAAAATGAACCAGGTATACTTAAATATGTAATAATAAACCATAAACTACATACAAATAATACACACTATTATTATACTAAGATATACTACTCACATATACTACATACACTAAGAACTATCTGACAGTTGTTTAAGAAAATGTGCTTTCACCTGTTTTTTTAAATGAATATAGCAGTGAAAGTATTTGGTATGCTGCTATGTATTTATTTATATATTAACAATGAGTTATTGCACTGTTTTGATATAAAATAATTAATAAAATATATGCAAGGGAATTTTCCGTGACGGCCGATTTGACAGGTTCGATATGAAGGGGCCATCCATGCGCGCGCACTGTTAGACGTGCGCTCGACAATGTCGTCATCTCTATGAGATTATTTACAAAGAAGGTTGGCGTACGGCAGGTCCGATACGCCACATTTCTCCCCCGCTGAGACCGGTTCACGGTCGATAGTGCTGAAGATGAGCGGGGAATCTGACTACACGTCCGCTCCTTGTCCGTGGAGGATCCTTTTCTTCAGGTGCTGAAGAAGGATGGACGGTTGTCTTGTTTGAAGTTTTATTATCATCTAAAGTAAGATACGCTGGCTTCAGTCTGTCTACAGTGACAGTAATTTCTTTGCCCTGGACTTCAATTTTGTAGGCTTTGGCTCCTCTGTGCAGTACCTTATATGGGCCGACGTATGGCGATTCAAGGGCTCGTCTTTCAGGGCCCCGGCGTAGAAATACGTAATCCGACGTATGTATGTCCTTTGGCACGTAGAAAGTTTTGTTGCCGTGATTTGATGTAGGCACAGGAGACAATCCAGCCATGTGTTTCCTTAGGCGTGACACGTAGTCCACAGGATCCAGATGACTGGCTGAAGATGGAGTAAAGAATTGCCCAGGTAGTCTCAGAGGCTCGCCGTAGACCATCTCAGCAGCCGACGCGCCGAGGTCCTCCTTCCAAGCTGCTCGTATGCCCAACAGCACAAGAGGGAGGGTTTCTGTCCACTGCGGGTTGTTGTGGCACATGATGGCTGCCTTCAGCTGGCGATGGAGACGCTCCACCAGTCCATTGCACTGCGCATGGTAGGCAGTGGTGGGGCGATGTTCTGCACCAATCAGTCGCGAAATGGCTTGAAATAGGTGTGACTGGAACTGCTGTCCTCTGTCGGTAGTGATGGTGGAAGGACAACCATGGCGCGATATCCAGTTGGATAAAAAGGCACTGGCACAAGTTTCTGCAGTGATGTCCGCCAGGGGATAGGCGTCAGGCCAGCGGGAAAAACGGTCGACGACGGTGAGGCAATATTTATACCCTTTGGAAAAGGATAAAGGACCAATGAGATCAAGATGAACGTGGGAAAAACGTTCTGAAGGCACAGGAAAAGTTTGAAAAGGGGAAGAGAGATGACGGGAGATCTTGCTTCGTTGGCAATCTGTGCATTGCTGAGTCCAGCGGGTGCAGTCCTTGCGCAACCCAGGCCAAATGAAGCGTTCGGCGATGAGTTGAGCGGTTGCCTTGGTTCCGGGGTGGCTCAAACCGTGCATCTTCTCGAAGACTTTCCTGCGGTAGGAAGGGGTTAGGTATGGACGTGGGTGATTTAATGAGATGTCGCAGTATAAATTGTTCTCAGGCAGTTTCTTGAGGATGAGGGATGATTTCTGCCTTAACAGGTCTTGCAGTTCAGGGTCTTGCTCCTGATCTCTTGCAAGATCTGCGAAGTTGATGAAAGATGAAATTTGTTTAATGCGGGACATAGCGTCAGCGACGACATTGTCAGAACCGGATATGAATTTGATGTCAGTGGTGAATTGTGAAATGTAATCGAGGTATCTGAACTGTCTGGGTGAGCATCCGTCTCTTTTGGTGGTGAAAGCGAATGTGATGGGTTTATGATCTGTGTAAACCGTGAACACTAGCTTCCAGCATGTACTTGAAGTATCGGATGCCTTCGTAAATAGCCAACAACTCTCGATCATATGGGCTATACTTCTTTTGTGATGACGAAAGTTTGCGGGAAAAGAAACCGAGAGGCTCCCAGCTGCCGTTGTTGTTCTGCTGCAAAACTGCACCAATGGCTCCGTCGGATGCATCAGTGAACAATGCCAGTTCTTTGTTGACATCTGGATGTGCAAGAAGTGCAGCTTGAGATAGGCAGTTTTTGCAAGCGTTGAAAGCTGATAACATTTCTTCCGTCATGTTAATGGGAGTAGCTACTTTGATATTGCCAGTGAGGGCTTTGTCGAGCGGTGCTTGAAGTTCAGCAGCTTTTGGTACGAATCTGCGATAGTAATTGAACATGCCCAAGAAACGTCGAAGTTGTTTAGCTGTTGACGGAGGAGGATAGGCTTGTATACTTTCTACCTTTTCTGTTAAGGGCTTGATACCATCTGTGGAAACAGAATATCCTAGGAACTGTATTTCCTCAACGCCAAAAACGCACTTGGACACGTTAATCAGTAAGCCGTAGTCCTTGAAACGCTCGAACAAGATTTCCAGGTGTTGGAGGTGTTCCTCTTCAGACCTGCTAAAGATCAAGGTGTCGTCCAAATATCCGTACGCGAAATCCAAGCCTTGCAGTACTTCATCGATGAACCTTTGAAAGGTTTGAGCTGCGTTTCGTAGACCAAATGTCATGTACGGAAATTCGAAGAGCCCGAACGGTGTTGTGATGTCATTTTTCGAAATATCAGCTTCTTCGACTGGGATCTGATTATACGCCTTGATCATTTCAATTTTCGAGAAGATCTTGCCACCTGACAGCTGGTAAGTGAAGTCGTTGATGTGCCTAATTGGGTAGCGGTCTGCAATTGTTCTCGCATTGAGAGCACGGTAATCACCGCATGGGCGCCAGCCATCGTCTTTCTTACGAGCGAGATGGAGTGGGGACGACCATGAGCTTTCCGAATGTCGTGCTGTTCCATTCTGCAACATAGCATCAAACTCCTGCTTTGCGATTTTTAGGCGATCAGGGGCCAATCTGCGAGGACGAGCTGCCACTGGAGGTCCTGGAGTCGTGCGGATGTGATGTTTAGTATTGTGCTTGGGTTCTGTGGGCCTACCTGCTGGCGTGGTAAGGGTTGGGTACTGCTTCAGCAAGTCCAGGTATTTGGAGTCACCGCTGATGGTCTTGACTGCTTCGGTCTCTGGCGAAGTGCTGTGACGACATGGGACTGTGATCCAAAGCGTTGTGAGTCCGTCAATCAGTCGATGTTGTCGGCAGTCTACCAGAAGATTGTAGTGCTGTAAGAAGTCAACTCCTATGATGGGCCTGGATACCTCAGCCACGATGAAGCGCCAGCGGAAGTCTCTACGCAGGCCAAGATCAAGGCACATATCCAGAAATCCGTACGTATTAATACGGGTGTTGTTCGCTGCATACAGCTCATACGTAGTACGAGGACGGAACCCTTTGGCCATCGATTTGGGGAATACGCAGAGGTCAGATCCTGTATCAATGAGGTACTCTACCCGGGTCTTCCTGTCGACGACGAAGAGGCGGCCGTTTCCTTGCGGGCAGTCATTTGCCGCCACTAGTGGCTGCCGCTGGAGTTTTCCGGCTTTTTATATGCGCAGGGCGTTGTGCATTTGAAGGCCGCAGCACCAAACTTGCGGTGGTAAAAACATAGGCCATTACCACGTGACCGGGATCGCGAACTAGACCGATATCGTCTGAAGTTGGGCCGACTCTCTCGCGTGGCTAGCTGCTGTACTTGACTGCGCAGCTCCTCTATTTGCTTGGCCATACTCTCCATTATACCTAAATACGGGTCAGCTGAAGAAGTTGTTGGTCTGACGTCACATACCTGGGAAGCGGGCGAGGCGATAGCGATTACTTTATCAGCCAAATCAGCTAATTTCTCTAGTGGTGAGTCGGTCTGCGACGCAATAATTGGCTGTATTTGCGAAGGTAAGCCATTACACCATACCGTGCGTATAAATTCGTCTGAGATTTGAGGGCCCGCCAGATGTCTTAAGTGCCTTAAGAACTGCGAAGGTTTACGATTGCCCATTTCTTCTTTATTCAGGAACTGTAAGATTTTTTCCTTTCTTGGGGCTGACATACGCTTCACCAACTCTCTCTTGAGCGTTTCGTATTTATTCTCTTTGGGCGGGTTCTCAATGACATCTGCGACTTCAACGGCATACTGATGTTCTAAGTAACTACACGCAGTATAAAATTTGGTAGTATCGGCTGTTATACCGGCTAATATGAATTGACCTTCTATTTGTGCGAACCATAGGTTTGGGCGGTCAGGCCAGAATGGCGGAATTTTGACGCCGACTTTAAATGTTTGTTGAAATGTACCTTGAGTTGGTTCGGCCGTTGGGATTCCAAAATTTTCATCCTTTTCCATCTTCGCGAAGTACGGTTGCGGTATCACGTCGGGGTCACCAATATAGCAGTGAAAGTATTTGGTATGCTGCTATGTATTTATTTATATATTAACAATGAGTTATTGCACTGTATTGATATAAAATAATTAATAAAATATATGCAAGGGAATTTTCCGTGACGGCCGATTTGACAGGTTCGATATGAAGGGGCCATCCATGCGCGCGCACTGTTAGACGTGCGCTCGACGATGTCGTCATCTCTATGAGATTATTTACAAAGAAGGTTGGCGTACGGCAGGTCCGATACGCCACATGAAAAGCGGGTTTTAGCCTTCCGAACATCAACTGGTAAGGCGTTCCAGAGCTTTATAGCTTGGACAATAAACGAATGTGAAAAGAACCCACTCCGGTGAGCTGGTATAGAAAGGCTGAAATTGTTAGAGGAACGAAGATGTCTGACATGGGTGTCACCCAGAAACTGAAAGTTAGACTTGAGGTATTCCGGCCTGTGCCCCGGGCTAGTGACGTACACTCACGCCAATCGAAAGATCGATTGCTTTTATTACAAACATATACCTAATTAAGGCGAGGTGGGTTTACAATTTGAAATACTGTGCGTGTTTTTGAAAAAATCACTGTTATTATTCTACTACAGTTTATTCCTCAAAAAAATTATATCTTAAGGATTTTCTACAGACACCCACAATAGCCAAAACACGATTGAGCATTTTTAGCTCGATAGAAAAAAATCACAACCTCTAAATTCGTCTAAATTTAGATTTATAATACATATTACTATTTTATACATTCACCTTTTTATATGAAAATTATCCCAAAAAATTTATTATCTAAGTATCTATCCGTTTTGGCCACAGAAAATATTTTGCTTTTTTCTTTCTTCGCTCTTAACGAATATTTCACTGTGTTTATTCACTGTTTTATTTATTATGTTTTTTGTATTATATTTATAATTTTTTTGTAGCCAAAATGGATAGATATTTAGATACCTATAATTTAGTAATTATATTATCTTTGCTATAATACATTTTTTGGTATAGGTATATTTCATATAAAAAGGTGATTGTATAAAATAGTAATATGTATTATAAAGGCAAATTTAGGCAAATTTAGAGGTATGTTTGTGATTTTTTTTTCTATCAAGCCAAAATTGCTCAATCGTGTTCTGGCTATTGTGGGTGTTTGTAGAAAATCCTTAAGATTTTTATGTAATTTTTTTAAAGGAATAAACTGTAGTAGTTGAATTACAGTGATTTTTGTAAAACACTCACAGTTTTCTTGGTTCTGAACTAGCGGGGCCTTAAATAAGATTAAACAATCGCAATACTCCCGGTATGAAAAGATATAGGTACCTATAAAAAAAGCAGATTTTTTATTCCGTACAATTCTGACATTTCAAAAGTGTTGCAACTAAAAAAGCTCTCCAGCTAAAAAGGGAACCCATTTAAGGGCAATAAAATTAAATTCGTGCTTATTTTTTATGTTGTACCTAAAAAAAGATAAATTTTAAACTTTCTGGTATATTTAAAATGTTATGGCATTTTTTAATAGGTACTGAGTTATCAAAGTTATAATTTTAGGTTAGCAGGGTATTTTTCTTTACCTGGCATCACTCTTTACTAATTCATGCATTATAAACCTTTTTAAATCAACGTTTCTAGTCCAAGCATGTTAAAAATAATTATTTCGTAAAAAAATTGGCAACCAAATTTGTATTATTTTTAATTGGCTGCGGTAGCAAGCTAGTAGATTTTTTTTAAAAACTAACATGAAATATAGTCGTGATGAAAAGGGACGTAAATATCGCTCGCCGTAGATTCCCTTTTGATGTGGAGCACCGCACTTAATAAAATGGTTACATTTACTAACAAATAAAATGAACAGACTCCGATTTTCAGACTTTTATTGAAATCTGCAAAATGGTTACATTTACTAGCAAATAAAATGAACAGACTCCGATGTTCAGACTTTTATTGAAATCTGCAATTTAATAAAAAAATGTGCGCGGCGAAAAAGGTTTGTAATAATAATAAAAATAAATAAATAATAAAAATAAATTTATTGCAAAAAGGTACACTACATACACGGTGTATACATACAAGTTTAAATATTTAATTTAATTTACCATCACCAGTTCAAATGTACTGGTGATGGCAAATCAAATCAAAAGGTGAAGTGGAGTGGTGGAGTGGCAAGATGGAGGGGAACCAGACGAACTGAGAGCACCAGAACCAAACTAGGTCGAGCCTGTATTTTGGAGGGCTGCCAATCCACCAGGCCCCAAACCATCCCGCCACAGCACATACATTTGTAGGTATATAGGTAGATAGGCACCTAAATTCTAAAAGCTTCAAACTGGAAACACATATTTCCCAAACTAGTATCACTGTTTTTTGGGAATAAGACACAGTTAAGTTAAAACTAGGCTACAAGCAAGGCTAACACTTAAATCTAAAATCAACTATGTTTTGAATGTATGGGGTAATGTTGTGGGTAGGTTCTAAAAACGAGCTAGTTATACATCGAGATAATTGAGTGTGGAAGTTCATTACTTTACTATTCATAAGTACAATAAGAAAGTGATGAGTGGATGTAATCGAGTTAGTACAGATTGGAATTTAAATAAGTTGTATCTTCTTTAATTCATTGCATAAGAAGTACCTGGGTGACCGAGCTTCGCTCGATGTGAACACCAAGAAAGGAGGTTTAGGTAGGCAAGGTTGTCAAGAAAATATAACCTAAATCTCATCTATTGGGAAGCCAAGTCGATTTTTCATCCCCGAAACCTATACATTAAATTTCATAGAAATAATTGGAACGAATTCCATCGATCGAATAATTACAAGAATTGCTCGCTTAAAGTAATAAATAGGTACACTACAATATTTTTTTTCCTTACTTCTTTTTATTTGTGAATTTCTTTAGGCGCGTTGGGCATTTTATTTTAAGATGGAAGAAAACAAAACTATTGAACCCGCGACACTGTTATGCAAACAAACCACCCAGTCCAATTTTCTACTTCTGTAGGCACTCCCGGAGGGCGTTTTGTTATTATATATATATATTTTTTTCTTCTCTTTTTATGTCACAGTCAAGCATGGATAGTCAGCTCGACAACTCATTGGTGTCGAAGAGTCTATGAAATATACACTAAAAGTGACTCAGTTTCCGCGTAGTATTTGAAGGTCAGCCATGTATACAACTTTGTTTTGCAAGAGTATTTGGTGCAAGGGTAGTTTTTTAGGTCTCTGTTTGCTATGTTGTAAAGGTGGTCACTAATAACTATGAAGTGATGTTCGGCTAGTGCTGTTCTGTGGCTGACAGCTGGACAGACGAGATCAACTCGTCTCTTGCTAGAGTAAATAGATGCGTCGTATTTCAGAGTGACGTGCTTCTTCATTATAGTCAGCTGCACAAACAGCTCTCTGACATGTCAAAATTTACAGCTGTCAGAATTCTACGGATAAAAAAATCAGACTTAGGTAGTCGTAAATGTGTCGAACTACTCGAACTCGTTTCTGGAGAGGTGACCCTGAATGTACTCGTATAACCAGGCCTGTGTCACTCCCCGTTTAGGTATCGAAAATGTACCTTCATTATTACTAGGCGGCCCCTCAGGGTGGTAAATTCAGTTATACGAATCGTTTGTCTAGAGTAATAAGAATGAAATTGGCTTGCAATGGATGTCGTACGAGTATCTATACGAAATGGTGCTGAGTTCTGACGTGAGCTAAATTAAACCATATCGCTAGCCACATTGAGTTAATATTTCTTTGAATTATTTTGCTGAGTGATACTTCTGTACGTTAG
Source organism: Acrobasis repandana (assembly GCA_963576875.1). Lineage (NCBI taxonomy): Eukaryota > Metazoa > Arthropoda > Insecta > Lepidoptera > Pyralidae > Acrobasis > Acrobasis repandana. The sequence goes on from OY756226.1 coordinate 429,201, forward strand.
TATTATTTATTCTGTGGTATAATTCACACATTGACGGCTACACGGATATATTGTTTCGTTTGTAGTAGTAGTAGGTATATTTGTTACTCCGAATCTATGAAATTTCACACCTGTGCCGTAGGGGCCGAGTGACGTCATTGCTACTTACGACCGGCAGACGCATGTTTTAAAATTTCTGCATTTCTAAACGGATTTCAAAAATTCTAAAAGTACCGTACTTACTTAGAAAATCGTGATGCATGCGAAACACTAGTCAAAATTGGATTTTTCTGTTAATTGATTGATCCTCATTATCTTATCACCTACTAAAGGGGGTCGTATGCATTTTTCTAAAATTGGAGGTGGCCCTCAATTCAAACGGACAATTTTTTTTCTCGATTCAGTTTTTGGAAATTTTTCAAAATGGTGGACGGTGATTGAAAACTTCATATTTCGGCAATTTTTAATTTTTTTTAAAAATGTGCTACTTTTTTAGACGCATCTTTTTTGTCCGAACAACTTTTTCATCCGATAAACTTAAATGGGTCAGTATGTGAGGGACTTTAATATTTTTGTAATTTTCTGGAATTTGTAAATATTTTTTTAAATATAAATTCTTCCCCGGTTAGTTGTAAGCGTGTTCCGGCACCTCTGACGGTTTCAAAACTCTGAAATGGCTTTGCTAAGCTGAGTTGCTAAGACAGGGAAAAGGGTAAAGTTTCGATTAATGCATGCAAGGTTGGGCTCGTTCTTACAGAACCACTAATTTTAAATGTTGTCCAACAACCTTCCGACAACAACAACAGGCGTCACATGTTTAAAGTGCTTCCGCCATCTAGAAGGGCATTTCAAAGTCGTGCGACTGTGACGCAAAAGTGAAAAACACGTCATGACTTATATTACATAAACGGCTCCGTTTGAATGCGATTGACATATGAGAAGTCCTCTAGTCGCTTCGAAAATATGGTGGTCCTATTATACGAGTAGTTCGAAAATCACACGGCAATATCTGAACAGACACTCTGATTATATCTTCAATTTCCTCATTAATTGAAATATGTAAAAGTTTATAGCACATAAGTACTTATGTATCTAGTAAGTATATAGGAACATGGACTAAGCAAAAGTAGTAAAGGTAGTAATAAAACAGACAATAATTCGCACTAAATAATATTTTCTTAAAAACAATGACAGTCTGTCACATTTTTATTTTTGTCAAAACCAAGTCTACAAAACTGCAACAGAGGTTGCGTCAGAAACTCAGAACACTACCTAATCCGTGTCCAATTCATAGGTGGTTGAGAGCCACTTGCAGCAAAGACAAGGCAGCCGCTTTAACTGCTGCGATCCGGTAGACAGTGTCCTCCTGCCGTAAGTGTATCTGTAGCACCGGTTTGGGGTTGTCCGATTTTAATTCTTTCTTCCACTAATTTGATGACGCGACGAGTGTTGTCTATTGTACCTCTGCTCTGGTTTTTGGCTTCCGTACCTCAAAAGGAAAAAAAAACGGAACCCTTATAGAAGGTATGGTTTCTTAGGCGTCTACCAGGAAAAGGTGAATAGGTATATAAGCAAATGGCCTTGAAGTGTGAAATAAATTGTTAACTCGTAAATATGGTGTTTTATAATTTTTTAAATAAAATTTTATTTCCATATTGCTCTTCGTCATGCACTAGATAGCCCTTTAAATTATTTTATGAACCACCTTTGAAAGTATTTACATTAGTCCGTCTAGCTTTAAAACTTGCCTCCGCCAAGAGTGACCACGGCAAGTTTTATAGCTAGACGGATCACCAATAATAGTTTCAACGGTAGTTCATAAAATAATTTAAAGGGCTATCTAGTGCATGACGAAGAGCAATATGGAAATTATCACCATATTTACGAGTTAACAATTTATTTCACACTTCAAGTACATTTGCCTATATCTTCACCTTAAGATATTAATTGTAAAATAAATACATACCTACGTCTTGCGTGTGGGATCTGTTTCGTTTTTGTAATCGGCTTTAGAATTAGCAACGAACAATATGTTAATGTAATGCCTCGGTAACTAACGAATAAATTATCTCCATAACTTTGCACCTCCTGAAGTCAAGAACCATTTATTTGCATTAAGTATTATATTATAATAGATATCAATCATCTTGATAAGAGGCGCACTTACTGTGTGTGCAAATTGTTAAAGTGAAATAAAAAAGTAGGTAGGTTCAAACTATAATATAACTAAAATACCTGTTATATTATGCATACACATTTTATACCTACTTATAGCCACGCCTGTTTCTTGTTTTTCTTTTTATTATTATATTCTATTTATAACTTTCGAAGTATGTAGGTATTATTAAAAATCATCATCATCAGGTCTTTTTTAATCTCCACTGCAGGAGCACGACCCTCTGTACTTCCAGAGCCATATATTAGCCAGAGCAGTCAGAGGAGGTAGTGTCGAATGGTCGCAAAAGTAAATAGTCTAACGTAAAATGGGGCGACTTTCAAAACACGAGGTGACATTGATGATAGTTTGGTTTGTTTGGTTTTTTAATTAAATCTTCCAAATTTCTGAACGCACAAATTCTTTTTGAAATAGGAACCCTGGTGTATCCGGCACCTTTCCACAACGCGTGTAATGTATCTGGATATCTGGAAATATCTACAAAATTATGTACAAAATAACTTCCACTGGTCACGAGTGAGGATTTTCAGTTTATTCTTTAGGTTTGGAGTAATTATATATTTTTTTGTAAATACATGCTTGTTATTGTTTTGTGCCAGTGCCGGCTAGTTTTATTTTTCTATTATGGCTGTATCCTTATATTAGTACGTGATGTGAACTAAGATACCTATATATTTAATGTGTAAGCAATTTATATTTTGCTAATTTAGCACATCACGTACTAAACGGACGTGTAGATCTACTGTAAATATTTTAATATAAAAACCTGTAATTTAACAAATGAATCACCTATTATCCCGTCGCCACTCCTGACCTATAGACGGTGATGGATCAACCATATCCATTAGGTTTCATTAGCTCACGACTATACAGTAATGCACCCTCGTGGTCGCTATATACCCCGACGTGATGGACACGCGCCTCAAGATTGGAGACCCCGACGACGCAAGCCTAAAGAATTGATACTTGACGAAAAACGAAGCAAACGAAGAATTTTGCACAGCATTCCGTGCTATCAATAAGGTTCTAATGCCGAACTAGTACCGACTTACACAGTGGTATAGATTTTTTGGCAAACGAGGGATATAAATTTTGATAACTATGACGCCTGCAAGAAAAAGAGAGAACAACTTTAAAATGGAATAGCGATCGTAATTTTGACAAGAAAACATTTAAGTATAAATGCCAATCACAGAAGCTCTCAAGATGTATCAAATGGTTACCAGCAAGCAGTCTCAAGAGCAAGCCAGCAAACGGATCATACTTCAGGTCCACAGCAGCCGACGCACCGTGCTTCTGGTCCTGTTATCAAGTACCCACAATTTTTATTTTCGACCAATATAGCGTCCGGCACATCCGCCTAGCTCATGCTTTGAATTTTATAAACAGTGGCCACTCTCCAGCGGGGTACTTCTCGACAGGACCACAGAATACAGTAAGAGTAAACAGAAGAGACTCTTCTAAGGTACGCGCAATATACGTCCCCGTTCCCCGCACCCGCACCTCTCCCCCGGTTCTTGACGGCCAACGTGAGAAATCGAGGCGAAAACGGGGGAGAGGTGCGGGGACGGGGAACAGGGACGCCTGGGTGACGCATATTGCGCGTACCTTAGGAGTTTCCGGCCTGTGGCAGGACTTCCACCGGCGCTCGTCGACATCGCTCTCTACAGTCTCATGAAAGACTACGAGCAGAAATTATCTCCCGACTCACTGGGATTGAAGCAACTGGCAAATGAAAGCTTATAGGAGAAGCACAGACTGCACATCAAGACCATGTTTGAGAACATATAAAGAGAAATGAGAAGATTTTGATATCAAAATAAGAAGGAAATTAATTTGGTCAAACAATGTAAATAAAAGATGTGACTAAGCCACATTGTCTATACAAGTGCATAGACGCACAAATTTGCCGCGCAGAAATATTTGCCTACACAGCGTTTTTCAGCACGTGCAATGTGCAACAAAAGAGAAATTGAGAGATTACAAGGCAATTAGGACATATTCAAGACACTGGTTCCCCCATGGAAGCGGCCTGCATCCAGCGTTTCCCTGCCACGTTGCTCAGGTCATCCACCACCTAGCAGGTGGGTGTCCTACACTGCGCTTGCCGGTACGTGGCCGCCATTCGAGAACCTTTCTGCCCCATCGGCCATCGGTTCTTCGCGCTATGTGCCCCGCCCACTGCCACTTCAACGAGCTAATCCGCTGGGCTATGTCTGTGATCTTAGTTCTTCTACGAACCTCCTCATTTCTGATTCGATCACGTAGAGAAAGACCTAGCATAGTCCTCTCCATAGCCTGTTGAGCGACCTTGAGCCTTCTTATGAGACTCATAGTAAGGGACCACGTTTCAGAGCCATTAGTCATCACTGGTAACACACATTGATTAAGTACATTCGTCTTGCGGCACTGAGGTATTTTAGAGAAGAAGACACTGCGTAACTTCCCGAACGCTGCCCAGCCGAGTCGGATTCGTCAAAAGACCTCTTCCTCGAAGCTGGAACTCCCTGCCTGGATCAATTGACCCAGGTAGATATACTGGTCTACAACTTCGAGGGTGGAGCTCCCAACAGAAACAAGTAAAGGCGTTACGTGCATATTCAACATGACCTTCGTCTTGTTAATGTTCATTTTTAGGCTGACCTGTTGGGAACCTCGATTCAGATATTCAAGCATCGTACTTAAGTCCTCCATCGACAACGATATCGTCGGTAAATCGAAGGTGAGTGATATACTCGCTATTCATGTTAATGCCTAGCCATGTTAATTCCAGAAGCTTAAAGGCATCTTCCAGAGCAGCGGTGGACAGTTTTGGAGATATGATACCTCCCAGTCTCACGCCTCTTTGCAATGGAATAGCCTTCGTACTGAGCTTCTGTACTCGAACCGACATAGTGGCTTTGTTGTATAAACACTTCAAATCCTCGATATACCGATAGTCAATACGGCACCGCTGGAAAGACTGAAGCACGGCCCATGTTTTCATCTAATTAAAGGCTTTTTCATAGTCCACGAACCCCAAGCATAGCGGCTGGTTATACTCCCTCGTCTTCTCTATAACCTGCCGTAGCGTATGGATGTAGCCCGCGGTACTATAAACTTTTCGGAACTCGGCTTGTTTGGGAGGTTGGAAGGCATCAAATCTGTTAGCGAGACGGTTCGTGATGACTCTCGAAAACAACTTATAGACATGGCTCGGAGGCGTGATGGGCCTATAGTTCTTTTTGTCACCCTTTTTGAAGAACAGGACCACCACACCCCTGTTCCATCCTCACCTGGCGTCTTGTTGTTTTTAAGCTGTCCTTGAGAGCCATCCTAATCTCGTACAGACTGATGTCCGGGATATCTTCGGTATAGTGTCGGGTTAGCTTGGCTCTTGGATCTTTTGCCGTATCTATGTTAGGTTTTGCAACGGATGTATAACTGCCCATATAACCTCTCGATCTCTCCCAGCACTTCCTCCTTTGGCGACACAACGTTTCCGCCCTCCGTCTTCAGCTTGGTCAATCGTTTCTGCCCAGTAGACATGGTCCTTGCAAACACTTTAGAAGCTTTGTTTTATTCTATCGTCTCCTTAATACATTTAGTATTAAAGGAGCGAATGTCGTGTCGCAAGGACTTTTGAATTTGTCTGTTGAGCTTTCGATATGACTCAGCGTCTTCGGAGGTTTGCAGTGGCATGGATCGTCGCTGTGTCATTAGGCTAGGGTCTGAGAAGAGATTTTTGACGTGACAACGTCTAATAACTCGATACAACGGGCTGCATACACGAAAAAGATGACGTCATTGTCGCGTTCTGCAAGCGAGAGCGCGGTACGAACGAGAGAGAGGCATGATCGGCTCGAGCGATCGGCTCAGTTCGGAATGTTTGACGTTGCCACGTCAAACTACCGTCCGCAAACCGACTTTACAGACAACCAATTTATTATTTTTGAGGCTTTCTTTTAGGGCGGGATTTGAAGAACTTAGATCCCACTGGGCAGTTTCTATAAACCTGTTGATTATCCTGTTCACTGAAAGGCAATCGGTAATAAGTTAATCAAATTGACCCCGTGTTTTTTTGTAGGTTAAACCTATAAAAAGACTGCAGGTACTAAAGAATATCAAACTATACGCAGGAGATCTTGGAGAAAGCTTTAGAAAAAGTAACTGATATGAGCATCAACGCCACATTAATTTTATTATTATTATTTATTTATTTAGAGCCCATTAGATCCCATTACTGGGCAAACGCCTACATCAATAAATTATTAAATTCCGCACAGCACTTTATACACCACAAGTTTAAAGGAATGCATGACTCCACTTCAGGCGTACAGTTTAAACGATGTTGCCACAAAAACATTTATATAATTAATTTGTAAAGCGTGTCACTTTCTTTTCAACAGAATAAAAGCGGCCATCTACGAGTATACTGATACAAAGTTACCCAATCCTCTTTGAGATAGTTAACGTAATCCACTCGACCCGAAGTGCGGTTAAAGTTCAACAGAAGGTTTTTAGGGTTTCTTAGTAAACAAAGAACCCTTATAGTATCGCCATGTCTATCTGTCTACCCGCGGTTTTACTCAGAGACTATTGGTTTGGTACTTACTAGAAAGCTGTAATTTGGCATGGGTATATATATTAATCTAGCCGACAAAGTAGTAAAATGAAATCTTTGGGTGTACTTTCTTATACAGACAAAAGTTTAACAGGTTTTCGTTATTTAGAAGATTATCATGTCATAGAATATTGCATAGAATAATCAATATGTAGGTTACTCAGTATAAAGAATTTTGAATTATTGATTTTCTGTGCAACGAAAATCTATTGTTAAAAATTCTTTTATTTAAATATGTAGGTAATAAGTATGTAGGTTACTCAGTATAAAGAATTTTTAATAATAGATTTTCGTTGCACAGAAAATCAGTAATTAAAAATTCTTTATACTGAGTAACCTATATATTGATTATTCTATGCAATATTCTATGACATGATAATCTTCTAAATAACGAAAATCTGTTGAACTTTTGTCTGTATAAGAAAGTACACCCAAAGATTTTATTTTACTATTTTGTCGGCTAGATTAATATATATACCCATGCCAAATTACAGCTTTCTAGTAAGTACCAAACCAATAGTCTCTGAGTAAAATCGCGGGTAGACAGATAGACATGGCGATACTATAAGGGTTCTTTGTTTACTAAGAAACCCTAAAAACCTTCTGTTGAACTTTAACCACACTTCGGGTCGGGTGGATTACGTTAACTATCTCAAAGAGGATTGGGTAACTTTGTATCAGTATACTCGTAGATGGCCGCTTTTATTCTGTTGAAAAGAAAGTGACACGCTTTACAAATTAATTATATAAATGTTTTTAAGGCAACATCGTTTAAATCCGTTTAAATAAAAGTGGCGTGTTTAGGGTATTCGGATGTTTGGCAAGGTGCTATAATAAATAATGATTATATAAAAAACTAGTTGATGCCCACGGAGCTGCCCGTGTGGTAAATTTTTAAAAAAATACGCAGATTAATACAAACTTTTATCCTCTATTTTACCCTTATAAAGAACCTTTTTTTTAACAGTGAAACAATAACTTTTGTTATAAATCATACGCTCGTATGTAATTATTTACATTTCTTACTTCAAAACTGACCAAGTTTCATACAAACTATCAACCCTCATTGTTTTGGATAAAAGTACTTATTGTTAGGAGACTAGCGCCATCTGCGTGTGATCTCCACAAACACGGGCAAGATTATCGATTCAGCGATATTCGGCTGTGCCCCGCCCTGCGCGGATTGTCTTTGCCAAGTCTCGACTGACGCCATTGTGAATGACAGGTTCGCTGGCCGCGTCGTGTGAAAGCCATGCGGCATATTTTGTATTTGATATATTGCGAATATTTCGTGAAGAATTATCGCTAATTATTGTTTGTTTGTGTGCCCAATTTGTTTGGAACGGCGTGGAGCCGGAAATTGTTTGTAGTACGGATAAGAACAGTGATTTGTGTCGGGTGTAAAACGCGTGACATGGCGTCATTATAAATTGTTGGTTTTTTCCTATTGCCCGTGTGATACGGAAGTATTTGTAAATTGACTATAAAAGGAACTAATTTTGGTGGCGTGAATGCCCATAAATATATAAACAGTGATAAGTGTTTGAATCGGAGCGAGGGACATCCCATGTTGCGTTCCGCTGTTGGGTTATGTGCATAATATTGAACTGTTAAAAGAAATTTGTGGTGCTGTGGTGAAGTGGTGTTATAAATACGACGTATTCGTTTGGGGCGACATACATGAGCTCATGGGTAGGTTAGCTTAGGGACCCCACTTTCTTTACCACTGACTTGGGACCCATGGTGGGACCTAAGGCCGTCGCCAGCCCTGAGGAGGACTTCGGACTCGACGCGAAGGCCAGGCGAGGCTGCCTGAAGACGGCATGGATGCGGTAAGTTTAATCTTTATTTGTTTCCCATTTGTAATTAGTTTAATTACTTTTAATTAGATTTAAGTTTAATTTATAATTAGGTTAGGAGGTTCCCTGGACCTTATCTAGGGTTGTAGCAGACTGCGTAGGTTTTTTTGTGTGTTTGTTTGTTGCCGGTGGGATTGCCGGACTCGTACCAAGAGCGTAGTTAGTACCATTTCTTGGTAGCAGAACGTAATCTTAGCTATCTGCGCCAACACTCATTTTAACCTCTTAGGGGATGAATTTTCAAAAATCCCTTCTTAGTGCACACTTCGTCATTGGAATGCTTATGCAAAATGTCATGCTTCTAGAGCCAGGATCGCCGTGGCAACACACTTCTAGAGCCAACGATCGCCGTGGCCACATACTTTTAGAGCCAGCGATCGCCGTGGCCACATACTTCTAGAGCCAGCGATCGCCGTGGCCACATACTAGACATGGGTAACTCCGGATTCGAATATTTAAATGAGCCGATTCATCAACAGGAGCCGATACCCGTACTGAATCTCGGTAATCGTTATCGGCTCCCGCGAGTTATTAAGTCCGCACCGATCTTGGTTCCGCCGGGAACCGGCGGCGGCGCCAGTCAGGTCGCGAGCCGCGAGCCGCGTTTCGGATCCACCGCGTCTCGGGAGGAATCGGGAGTCGGGAGTCAATACTATTCTGTATTGAAACCGGTACCAGATAGGATGTCTGTATTCTGTAGATTCAATTGCGAAACTTAGCGGACCTCGGAGCTGGAGCCGATAAGGGAGTAGGAATCATTAAGATACCGGATGCGGAGTAAGATTCAGTGAGCCGAAATACTCCTCGGAGTCGAGATTACCCATGTCTACCACATACTGGTCATAGATGATTTGGAATTAAAGCTACAGTGAAACCATTTCGACTTTAAGAAGAAGTGATTTTAAAGATAGAAATTTACGTAATAAGAATGACTTAGTTAACCCATATTACAGGCTGAAAAGTCTTTTATGGGGAAGTGTAAGTATACTTTTTATATAATAAATGGCCAGAAGCGGACCTTGATAATGCCAGACAGAAAATTCAAAGCTTATATATAGAAAGTACTTTGTGAAAAGGCTTATTATAGGACCTAAAAAAGGCTGGCTTGAGCTTTGCGCGGGTCCCTCTTAAAGGTTTGTATACCTACTTAGACATGCCATACTTTGGTACATACTAAATTTACAAATTGACATTATTTAAAATTTCGTAATTCTTATAATTCAATTTAATTATGACATAACAAACAATGTAATTTCAGTCCATCCATTTAACTAATTTTAAGTTTTAAGTTTGTTAGTTGACGTCTTTGGAGAAAACGTGCAGTGCAGTTTGTTGCCGCTTCTGCACTTGCGCCTAGGAAGCGGCGTAAACTTAGCTGTAAGTAACGATTTGACGTCAACATTTGTGCAAAAAAAAACAAAGTGACTATTAGAGGTATTAATTATTAAGAGATTTTGTAAATATCCTAAAAAATAGTTTGGAAAATCCAAAAGTGCACGCCTCATAATCTCATTTTTAACAATTAAATTGATTTTGATTGTTTTATTGCTAACTTAAAACGAAGAAAAGTATGTGTCGGCTTTAACGCACGACTGGAGTATATTTTTAACTTTTATTTTTAACTTCCCGCTGAGAAAATTGAAAATTTTCAAAATTCGGGACGTTATTAGTTTCACCCCGTTTTTGAAAAGTCGAGTTTTCATCAGATCTCGTCGTTTAAAGGTCTCAGGAATCTTCCCCGACCACTCACGAGCAAGTGTCATGCACCCTATCCGTATGTGTGTGTGGGTGTGTATGTGACCCGCTTATAACTCTTGAACAAGTAAACCGATCGGAACCAAACAAGTAGCTTTCCAAAGAGTTCTATACAATTCAGATTTGCTGTGAATTTAAACCGATTCGGACCCGTAGATTTTGAGAAATCTCAAAAAAACTAAGCAAAAACAATTTTTTTTTCAAAAATGATGTTTTTTGAGAATAACTATTAAACTACATTGAATTAGACCGTGATCTTCGAAAGGACTTAGTTTTGGATAATACTGAAGCGTATAAAAAAAATGGACTTGATCAGATAAGTTTTTCGGGAGTTATCGTGACCGCGCCAGTTTCCATACATACAGACACACGGACGTCCACAAAATGATTTTATTAAACATTGTTTTTATTTATTTAAAAGGCAAAATGTCTTTTAAAAATGTCATAAGTGTTGAAACTAGTGTTTTTCCTTGACATTTATGTGTAAATATTATTGTACAAGTGCGATAGAAAATAAATAGAGACACATTTAGTTAAAAAAATCACTTGATTTTTGTAAGGCGAGAGTAGAGCACTACCTCATGCGCTTCGCTTATGAGGCGTGCAATAATAAAGATATTTTGAATTGAATTGAATTGAGTCAATATGTCAGCATATCTCATAAAACTAAGTCAATAAATAACCAGAAAGCTAAAACGCGTTCGCGTTTAAAAAGGCAGCGTATAAATAGTATTTATGTAGTTTATGTATGCGATTTACTGTGGAATAATTTATATATTTTTGTGCCGGTTTAAGTATATTAGTTAAGTATATTGATAAAGATTGCTTTCTCAGCATCATCTGTTGGTTGAATGGTAGAAAAGGCCCCTGGCCTTAAGTCCGCCATTTACATGTATTGTAATAAAGTTAAATAAATAATAACTAAGAAGTTAGATTACATTGTATAGTACAAAAAGTTTGGCCAGAGTGGATATTATCTACTAAATTATACATAGGTAGCATATGAAAGTTCATTTTCAAATCTGTCCGATAGTAAACCTTATAATACAAGCAATGTAAATGGATGTCAAATAGATCAATCAATAATTCAAATGCGAACCTCTGTTATTTTTTGATTTAAGATGGTGAAAAGTTTGACCGTTGAGATATGAATAAGATGAAACAAAATTATTGTTACAGGTATGTATAAAGAACAGAATGTTACACTATCTAGACGATATTGAACTCCTACACAATATCTCAGCTCTGATACTAAATTAATTGGCAATTTATGACATAACAATGTACCTTCATATGTAAGTAATATTTTAAACAGTCTTTCAAAATACTTATACTAAGTATTTTCAATGGGTGCAAGATTTAGTGATGATGCCAACTTTACCCAATGGCTTTTTAAAAAGTCATTTGCATTAATTCTTTCAACGCCTTATGTATTTATTTGAAGTTGTGCTGCGTAGCACAGTTGCCGCGCGAGCCTCAGGAAATCATTGACGGAGGTTTTTAATAAAAGTATATGCACTGCTATTGTTATCTACGTGAACTGCTACGTGAGTTTGATTGTTTGTTTAAACTCTTTATTGAACATAAAAACATAAGAAAATTACAAATAATATGCATTTCTTATAGATATAGATTACCTCTGATAATAGTGACGACCTCCGTGGTGTAATGGTCAACACGCTAGTCCACCAATCTGGAGGTTCTGGGTTTAATCCCCAGTCAGGGCAAGTTAAAAAAAATTAAATAAGGCTTTTTTCAAATTGTCCTGGGTCTTGGATGTTTATCTATATATGTATTTATTATAAAATATAGTATCGTTGAGTTCGTATCCCGTAACACAAGTTTAAACTTAATTTAAAAAATAATAATATGCATTACAAAATAAGAATTTACCGGCGGGCTCGCCAGTGAGGGGCTCCTTCCAGCCAACCAAGTGGCTGAAACAACAGGAACAAAGCATCTGGGTAGCGTAAACACCTTAGATTAAAGATAGGTCCAGGTACCATATACGCCAGTGATGCCAGTTAAAAGACACCAAAATTGGTGCCCCGATCTTGGCCCCGCCCACAGCTTGTCATTACGCTATGGAAGTTTACGGCGTCGCTACGTAACGACACACGGTGTTAATTTATTGTAAAAATGACTGTTTGTGCAGTGAAATCGTGCAAAAATTACACTAAAATAAAAGACCAGGAGACGGACATCACTTTTCATAAGTAGTAAGTAAGCAAATTTTCGATTAATTCCTACGTATTATTCGTAAAATTATTACGTAAAAATATTGTCAACAAACCAACGCCATGACATTTAGTGTTGCCAGAGTGTGGAATATTTTTACCATCTCTTATTATTGAGTTGACAAATCAGACATATTGATTGGAGACAGTTTTTTGTATGTATGTTTACTTGTACGTTTGTGTGAGATATTAACGTTAACATTTTCATATTGCGATAAGAAAAAATTATAACATATTGGTAAGTAGGTATGTATTGATGAAATTTTGAAGTGGCTGTATTAAGTATGAGTTAGTTATTGAGGATATAAAGTTAGTCGTTATAATGTTATTTACAAAAATAACATTTATTTTTACCCAACTGCGCAATCGAGTGTATGTATATGTATTTCTTTGGCACGCTCTACAGCCTAAACGGCTTGGAGGATTTTAGCTTGAGAGATGTCATTAGATTTGTTTTAATTCTGAGTGACATTTTTTTTTTAAATAATTACTTGTTTCATTAGATTTCCTACTGATTCGGTAACATCCAGTCATTGGACTGAAATATTAAGACAGAAAATGAATTCCGGTGGAAGTGGCAGCCTAAAGGAAGGACGTTTTCTTTCGTGTCCACGACACATACACAACAAAGAGTGGTCGTCGAACAATCGCTCAGGGGCTGTGCCTACAAAAGTATTTCATGGATTTTTAAGGACTCAATTAAATAATGTTGATTTGATACGTGTTTTTTTCTTTTACCTATTTTAATATAACTTTTGTTTACCTATATACACAATAAAGCTTAGGGGTCGTCCACATACTACGTCACGCAAAATTTCTGGACATGTCACGCTTTTTTCGATCCCTATGACACGTACCGGCACGTTTGGCATGACTTCCCCTCCCCCTATCACTGTAACGTAATATTTGAATGGCCCTTACAAGGTTTAATATTATACACTTACATATTTATAATTTGTCAATATGAATAAGAACAACACGTAAAAAATCTCCCACATTCTGGGGTAATTTTCTTGCGCTGGGAATAATTTACTTCACACACACAAGAACAGTAACGATAGTAATACACGCGTAGTGGGCGGTGCTCACGTACACGCATATCACAAAATGGCTTCACTTTGAACGTTGCATTTTGTATGAAACGCTCAATCTAGTTGGATTAATCTAAGGTAAACACCTTAAATTGCAACATTCAAAGTATTACTGAAGAATAAAAATTTGACAATTTTTACAAAAAGTTTAATTTCCTAATTATAATAAATAAATGAATAATTTTTCACTATTTTAAAATGATGAATAAAAAGTTGGTATTTATGTATTCAAATTATTGTTTATATCAAATTCTCAAACTTTAATATACTTAATAATTATGTAAATTTAATATTATTTTAAAAACCGAAGATGTGGGAGTCGAATTCCCGTAGATAGGGAGAGATAAAAAATATAACATACATCAAAAGAAACTACCTATTTTATGTAGGTATCGAACTTTAAGAATTTTGGCAATAAGGGGGTTGAGAATGGTCAATTTGTTAAAAACCCCCTGACGAAAAAGAGACATATTATTATTAGAGAAAAACGCCAAACTTCGTATGAGGGTTTTTATTCACTACGGAACCCAAAGATGACACGTGAAGATCTCAGGGTGACAGGTTGTGCTTCTGTGGCACACATGATGCATTTTTGGTTAAGGTAATATTAAGATATTTAATGTAAAATAATTTTTCAACTGTATAATGTGTGTAGCAGACAAAACAAAAATAAATCTTTTATCTATCTATCTGTCTATCTGAAGATGGTCTTCCAAATGTCCAATGTCCAAGTCGCGTAGCAGCTGAGGTACAGGTATATCGCCGAAGTTGTGTGTGAAGTCGCAGGTACTTCCACTCGTCGCACTTAGGTAGGTTTCCTTCGCTCCGAAGTGATTGTTTTGAAAGCTCGTATCGAAATGGAATGGCACACCCACGGTTCGCTATTTATATGCACGGCACAGAGCAGAGACTCCCACATTATTCTCGAATATGCTTCATAGTCAACGAATGTGTTTCGAGGACACGAAAGATAGAGGTGCCGAGTACGTATGTGTGAGTGTAACGGAGTCAAACAACTCTAGACTTTATGACGTAAAACATAAGGCCTAGTTTCGCTTGCACTATTCGTTCGAATTTCTCTTTGCGCTCGATCATTGTTCGGGAAGGTTCTATCTCGTTCGCAACACTGCCCCCTACTTAGAGACGTTCCGAGCGTCACTATTTCTGCCATGATAACGTGTCAGCCGGACCATGTGCACAACTCTGATATGTAATTCGCTTGACCAGCCTGTATCAATCCTCCCATCTCTAAGTCTAACTAATGGTCCATGGATATCGGCTCTTGCGTCATTCGAGGTTAAACTAATGACGTCCTTCCCAGTTCGCTAGCTGTAAAGTGCCTCAGAGACGATCAATCGCAATTGACCATATTTACGTGATTGAAGGACCAATTGATCGTCTCCAGAGGCAACGTGATTGACGGCGGTTGACAGAAGTTTTTATTTTATTTTATTTTAATTTTATTATCACACAAAACAGATTACAACTATTACAAAACTACACAATAAGAAACATACAAAAACATTAAAACTGGTTGCAATCCAAAACATGTGTGTACATGAAATAATAAAAGAGGTGTTCTTACAATCTAAGATAAAATAAGTAAAATAAAAATATACAAACTCTTACCTATTAAATATGTATACACTTCAAATTTCAATCATACAAGATCCCCTTTAAAGTTTTAGTGTATGAGGCAAGTTTGGGATCAAAATCATCAAATTCAGGGTTAGTATTCGCAATCTTGATTGAAGTTTTGATCGCAGTTTTGATTGAAGCCCATTGACAATCGCGATTGACGCGACCAATTGAACGTCTCGTTTTGCGATGGACAATCGTTTGGTCATTCGCTCGCTACTACTCGCTAGTTTAGAATCATGGTGGACATGCCGCAGCCAGAAAGCAAATGAGGTCGAGCAATTGACGCATTGAAAAAACTCCATTAATCGCACCTTCAATTGAAACGGTCATCACGTAACGATTGACGATTGATCGTCTCCGAGTTACTTAAGAATTCCTAGCGTGGTACCTGTCAGGTCCGTCCTCTTGTCGGACTTGTGTTTTCCTTGTTTCGCCTCGTAACATCCACTCCAACGTTCACGCAAGAGTTTCGGTCTTCGCCAATTAGCCTCCTCAGAATTCTTGTCAAAATTTACTTAACGAAATGAAGTATCATGTCCCAATGTCACTTCGGCGAGCAATTCCTTTAACTTGGTTATTTTATCCATAAGATCATCCTTCTTTGTGCAACTAAGCTGTAGATGGCCTCTTTTTCCTCATCTGTAACACAAGGGACCTGTCGAGGCAAACTTCTTTGACGGAACTTTCAGCACCTTTAGGCCATCATCGATTCATGCAGGCTATGCACATGTATGTCCCGTCGCAGTGCTTCAATTTTCAGAGCATGGGCCAACGTGTCTCTGAGTGATGTATAGTGTCATGCTTACAGGAACCCTTACTTTCTTATCTCGGATTCCATCCATAAGGAATTCTGAGATTTTACTATTTACTATTCTAGAATCCACCGAAGCATATGCTTTGCGCACCAGTTTCTCAATTTCTAGTGTCCACTCCTGTAATCCTTCTTCTGGGCGTTGAAATATGTCACGCAGCTGTACTTGGAACACGTATTCCAAGTGCCGTGCCCCCTACCTAGTTTCTAGTGCCTACATCAATTCTTCAAAGGTGCTTCCTGAGCCTGGCAGTACCTCCTGTACCGATAGAGCTAAATCCTTCAAAGCAACGGTGAGAGCAGCCAGCTTTTGTTCATAAGTCCACTCTTTATCAGCAGCCACAATTTGGAATTGCTTTTTGTACACAACCCACTATGTTGTGCCATCATAAGGTGCCACTTTGACCTTTAGTCCCTGAACTTGACCTCCAGATGCATTTGAAATGGTCTTCGCTTTTATAGTCTCAAGCTGCAGAACTTTTCTTTCCAAACTCGCCATCCGTTTTTTTACCATATTTTCCAGACCAGAGTTACACGAGTCTCTAAATCGGTCATTCGATTCTTCAACAAATTTACATCCTGACGGATCCGGTCCACTGATTTGTTGAGCTTGCAGTCATTTTCCAAAACGATCTGTTGGCACAAAATTTTCACTTTCACGCTTCAGTTAAGCGTGAAAATTGTAAATTTTGTGCCTTTTCCATACGTTGAAATCGTGCATCTTGTTTTTCTTCTACGCGTTGAAGTCGAGTATTTTGTGACTCTTCTATAATTTGAAGTCATTTTGTACTTGCATTTTGTGCCCGTCTATACTTTGAAATCTTGCATCTTGAAACGGCGAAAGATTGGATTCAGACACAATACCAAAAAGTGAACGGTTTAAAAAGAACTGTTACTATATGTGCATATGCATATGTCGCGGTTGAATGGTATAATCCGCTAATTCACTAAACCTTTAGCTGTTTGGCATTACAGCTCGGTTTTGTAAAACAGCGAACCCTAATACACTGGATGGAATGAACGACTTGTATTCATCCATGCGGCTAGAGAAGTTGTTGAACAATTCTATCTAAAGAAATTAAGTGGCAATGGCGAGCGAGCGAAGCGAGCGGGCCGCGGTAGCGGCTGGCGAGTGCTCGGAATGCTCTATTCATTTTACTAGGTAAGGTTAGGTTAGAACTGCGACCAATACATGCTAGAAAAGTTCTATCCATTTTACTAGGTTAGGGCAAACCTATAGCAATAAAATCGTGGAATAGTTGTCTGGGAAATGAAATACGATGTCGAAAAAATCTGTATTCTAATAGACACCCAGTTATATTTCATTATGGTAACCCTACACCAAATCCTTTTCATGCATGTGTCGCAGTTGGATTGTTTAACAGTTTCGTCAAACAGCGGATTACCGCTACTGTTTCACAAAAGCGCTAGCCGTTTGGAAACGTGGTTAGCGGTTTAAATGAACGTAACACGTTGCGCAATCTTAGACAATCCGAGCTGTAACGCCAAACAACTAGAGGTTTCGTGAATTAGCGGTTTATCCCATCCAACTACGACATATACACCATAAGATTATGTCGCGTCGCGATAACAAACTTTTCTGTATCCACTTGCATCGAACTTTGTATTATTCCTTATTGGTGTTATATGATGTTAGAGACTAGATTACATAGTAAGAAGTTGAATTGAGGTTTTATTTTAATGCCCCGTCATAACTTTGATTGTTAAAACATGCCTGCAAATAACCTATTCTGCGGTCTATTCAGCTGTTTAGCAAAACCGAGCTGTAATGACAAACACCTAGAGGTTTAGTGAATTAGCGGTTTATATTTATTTTATTTATTTTTTATTTATTTTTTATTTATTTAATTTATTGCACTATAAATTAATGTACAATAGGTATAATCTTAACGCTATACCATCCAACTGAGACATATACACACGCGAAAAGAAAAGACACATAAGCATGTGTGCACTTTAAATCAGTTGCGGCTATGTGTGGGTGGCTGGATGTGCGCAGGAGCCTTCAGGCGCGCGGGGCGTGGAACGCCCCATCGCCGACGGCTGGTACCTAGTTCGCGTCTCTCTCACGCACCGCACGATATTCCATTTCGGTTTGGTATCAACCCTAGCGTTATGTTCTCCGGCTTAACGTCACCGGCGTTCGAACTCTCACGTACAGGAAGTGTCGCCGCTGTAAAGCCTTGAAGGCTTTCGAACACACAAATAATTATTTTTCAAGTCCCGCGTCTCTTTTCCATACCTCTTGGCTGGCTAGTGGGGGATAGTAGCCACTGCTGTAGTGACACTCGGAATTTTAATGGTAAACGTTCGAATTGCAGATAACTGAAGTACAGAAGATGCCCGCGCCGACCATGAACGGAGTGAGGGGTGCGGGGGCGGAGGACGACATCGTGATGACGGGCATGTCGGGCCGCCTGCCCGAGTCCGGCTCCATCGAGGAGTTCGCCAGCAATCTGTTCGAGCACGTCGACATGGTCACCGCCGACGATCGCCGATGGCCGCTGGGTAATTTAAAAACCTTCTCTATTTTTCTTCTTACAGCTTTTTCGCTTTGGCTTAGAGACTTACTCTTAGTTAATGTCGAAAACATGTTCATAAGATAGTCACTGAAGATTATGAAATAAACTGTGAGTACAATCAGGCCTGTGTCACTCCCCGTGTAGGTATCAAAAATATACATACGCGCGGCGGCCACCGCGGGTGGCTAATTCAGTCGGGGCTCACATGCGAGAAGTGACGCACGCGTGAGCTTTGTTCGTCGCCTAGGTCGCCTTCACCGATCCGGCCGTTTTAAAAATGGAGAAACATAACAAGAAGGCTAAAAAATACTGCGCAGTTTTTAACTGTTTAAACAAGGATTGCGATCTACTTTAATGTGGTTATTATTATTATGTTGTAATTCATGATAGGTACACTAAATAGGTTTAATACCTAGGACCTAGATACCTACGAGTACTTTCCGGTTACGAAAATAAGTAGAAACGTAGGTATAATATACTTATACCTACGTTCCTACTTATTTAATTTTAATTTTATTTTATTTTATTAAATAAGGTACACCAACAGTATTTACATACAACATTCGAGTATGATACCTATAACACTAATATTCTTAAGTAAATACCAATGACAGGTATACACGACATTCACCACAGAGTTCAGAATAAGCTTAATAAGGGTTTAAAAAAACAAATTCATGATTTTTAATCTTTAAGAAGATTCAGCACCTTATGTTTAAAGACATTCAGACTATCACAAAATATGTCCAAATCCTCTGAGTCACGACAAAACATATTATAAGTATTGCACATACGGTTGACTGGAGCATGGCTACCCAGATTGGTTCTAGACGGCGGACCACTAAGTATTTTAGTTACAGGATAACGTGGTGGTCTACTTGGGACATTAATATTAAGAAGCGATAATGTGTCACCAGAATCTAAGCAGTTATTGAATATTTTATATAGGAATATAACGTCGCGAATTTTTCTTCGATTAAACAAGGAAATCATATTAAAATGCTTTAGCCGCTCGTTATAAGGACAACGATGAGAAACATTAGGCGCCGAAAACGCGAGGTGCCTGGTAAAAGCTCTTTGGATTTGTTCGATTCGCTGAGAATGAACTGCATATGTTGGGTTCCACACTACACTAGCGTATTCTAAATTGCTCCTGACCAACGTGTTAAAAAGGATAATCTTTGTTTCAGCGTAACGAAATTGCGTAGAATTTATTTTAAGAAAGCCTAGCATTTGGGCTGATTTTCTAATAATATTATCAAAGTGCTCTATAAACTTTAGTTCTGAATCCAGCCAAACCCCAAGATCCTTGACGACATTCACTTTTTGTAGTTCTTCTGATCCTATTTTGTATGTTGTGACTATGGGTTGCTTTTTTCTTGAAAATGTTATACAATGACATTTATTTATGTTAATTGACATATCGTTAGCATGACACCAAGCTGTTAATCGGTCAAGATCGTTTTGTAAAAGAAATGTATCTGTTGGAGCTTTAATAACCTTATATATTTTTGTATCGTCAGCAAACATCGAACATTTAGAGTTAAGGATAACATCAGGCAAGTCGCTAATAAAAAGGGAAAACAGAATAGGGCCAAGGTGTGAACCCTGAGGGACTCCGGAGTCAGCGTAGTAGACCTGAGATTCATATCCAAGAACTGCGACAATTTGAGATCTTCGTTCTAGGTATGACTTGATCCAGTTTAAAAGAGAGATATGGATACCGTTTGCTTCCAGCCTTTTAATCAGCAATGAATGATTTACTCTATCGAATGCGCTAGTAAAGTCCGTATATATTGCGTCTACCTGTAAGCCCGAATCAACCTCACGCGACAAATCTGACACTACCGTTGCCAAGTTTGTCTCTGTAGATCGTTTGCTTCTGAATCCATGCTGATATTGACTTATCAGTTTACCAAGGTGATTGGTTATGACAGGTTCGACGATGGACTCGAATAGTTTTGAGAAAATGGAAAGCATGGAAACCGGTCTGAAATTGCGCACGTCACTACGATCGCCTTTTTTGAATATTGGTACTATTCTTGCTTTCTTCCATTCGTCTGGAAATTGCCCGTTTTGAAGGGAAGAATTAAAAATTATCGAAAGGGGCAAGTTCAAGGCAGCACCGCATCTTTTAACAAAGATTGGAGGGATGTTGTCGGGACCAGCGCTTTTGTCAACACTTAACTTGCGTATCTTCTGCAGGATGTCCTTCGCTGTAATTGTTATTTCGGATACTGCTTGACACATTTTGGGGGGGGACCTGTACAGAACTACCTGTGCTCTTTGTAAAATTAGAGCTGAAGGACTTGGCGAATAAATCTGCTATAAGTTGACCATTATCAGCAACCTCGCCATCAAGATGCATACGTGCTGGAAAATCGGACTCTGTCTTACGTTTATCATTTAGTCGCCAAAATGCTTTGCTGTTGTGATGAATTTCCTCTTCGGTTTTTAGTGAATAGAGATTCGTATTTTGATGTTGTAATTTATGACATCTACTTCTTAGAACCTCATACTCCAATTTATCGCGTGAGTTTTTGTATTTTAAGTACTTTTTCCTTAGCTTTTCCTTTTCAGTTAATAATTTTTTAAGGCGTTTATCTAACCAAGGAGGATTTGTTTTTGATTTCGCTCTACATTTTGGAACATATTTTTCAATACAACGCCTTAATACACTATAAAATGCTGAAACTTGTACATTCACATCATTGTTACTTAGTTCAGTATGCCAATCAATTTCGTTTAATTCATGAATTATGCTAACATAGTCTGCCTTGTAAAAATTGAATTTATCCCGCTTATTAGGGAGCAGGTTATTTACAGCACGAGCCGAGAAACACAAATACAACGGAGGATGTCTTGGAACAACTTTGCTAAGAGGATCCAATGGTTTTAACACTTTTACATCAGAAATAGTACTCAAGATTAAATCAATCATTCTGTTCTCCTCATTACGGATATCATTAACCTGGACGAAATTATTTACCGAAATGAAATCTAATAAGGCATGGCCTTCTCTAGGGTAATTAGTGGGGAATGTATATTCCTCCTTATCTATAAGAGACCAATCAATGAACCTCATATTAAAATCACCCAAGATAATAACATCCTTACAAGTTTCACAGACCAAGCTTGCGCTTTCAACAAAATGAGAAATGTCATCTACTTTAACAGGTGGTGGCAAATATACAGCACAGATTGCTACAGATTTTAATTTATTGTTAATGATTAAATCTACAGTAACCCACAGATCCTCACATTTGCTTTCCCAACTGTGCATACGAAACGACTTAATATTTTTCAAGACAGCTATTATTACACCACCGCCATCTAGTTTGGTACTTTTAGACAAATCGCGATCCCTCCGATACACTATATATCTTTCATCTATTACCTCTCTGCTATTTATGTTATTGTTAAACCACGTTTCCGTAAACACTATTATATTATAATTACATAAAGCTATATGGTTATACACTTCAGTTGTTTTGGTCCTAAGACCTCCAGTGTTCTGATAGTAGATACCTAAATCCATAAATAACAGAAAATAGGCGTAACAGATTACACAATGTGGTACAATAAAGAAACAAACGATTTTTTATTTAATTTTTACAAGACTTGCAGGACTCCGAATAAGAATGGGCTGAGAGAATTCATCTTTTCTTACAAAAATACGCCCACTACGTACCCACACAAACTTATATTTATTTTCCTTCGCAGTCTTACGCGTTTGGGCATGCAAAGATTTGTTGCTGGGGGTAAGGTGCTCGGATACATATACGGGGTTGCTAGCGCCCTCTATGCCCAAGTGCCTAGTGTTTAGTTTATCCTTTGGGTTCTTCTTATTAAAGTACACCACCGACGCAAGGAAGTTGTCCCGTTGTCGGGTGCTCTGGAACTTCGCGATTATAGTACGTGGACGGGAACTGGTTTTGTCCATTTTCGCTACCCTTGTGACGTTCAATATATCCGTATCCGACATTGAAAAGTTAACCGTGCTGGCAATTTTCAAAATCGTGTCGATAAGATGATTATCTGTTCTGCTCTCGGGAACACCATTGATTTCGACATTACAGTCTCTTTGTTGCTGCTCCACCAATTCTAATCTCGTACTGAGGTCTTGAACGGAAGTCTTAAGTGTGGAGTTTTCTTCCTTAAGTGATTCTATCTCGGCTGACTTTTCCTCGACGACAGCTTTAAGGTCCTCGTATTGTTTGTTGAAAAATTCGGCGGCTGTTTGAAAACTGTCCATTTTTTCATGAATGTCCTTTAACTCCGCTCTCATAATCGTCAATAATTCCTGCTTCAATATGTCCCTAAAATTATCCTCCGTTAGAATCAGGGAGGACGTCGGTGAACTTGTATCATCCACTTTTTTGTCGCGTTTTGATACAATTACATTCTCGTTGCAACCAATGGAAGACTTCGTTGACGGCGCACTCGCTGAAGACTTTGCGGTAATGTCGGGTGCCGCTGCCCTCACAGGTGTATTTGAGTTATTATTCTTCGGCTGCTTACTATAACATTCAGGACATTTCCATTGGTTTCTATGCTCCACAGTCATAAGAAAATATCGCTTTTCACTGACATTCGCGCATTCTAGGTCGTACATAAGAGTGCAGAAAGAACAAACCAAATATTGGCGCGAAGAAATAAAATTGCGACAACCAGCGCATGTTCTTCTGTTGTTATTAGCCATGCTCGGTTGTTACGATGACAAAGCGGTTGAGTCGAGCGGCTACGTACACTAAGAAAGGCGATGTGATGCGCGTGCGCGTGAGTGACGTCGCGTCGAAGCGAGTATGAGTCAGCGCCGGTGCCCAGCGACAGCGATTCAATGCAGTGCGTAATGGCTAATGATGTTCGTTTGCAAAATATTTCAAAAAGATTTTTCCTATTACTCACAATTGCGAAGCTTGTTAGTGAAAACGTAGGCACGACCGTGATGCACTCTCAATCCGCTTTCTCACAATGTATAGCACAATGCAAAATAATTACTTTTTATTAGGTTTTTCGATTAAAAATCACGGAGCAAAACGAAATAGACGTTAGCTTATTGAGCGGCGTACGACGATGTGATTATTTTAGTAATACCATAACTTATTTTCGTAATAACCAAACATCAGAAAGAATAATATATATTCTTTCGAATTTCTGATGTTTGGTTTTAGATTGATGATCTGTTTCGTTATAAGTAGGTACTACTTAGGAACTTTTGTTCGCTAGCAAAATAATTATGAAAGTAACAGAAATGGTATGTACCTACTAAGTACCAGCCCCGGATCTAGGGGGGGGGGCAAGCCGGGGCCTATGCCCCGGGCGGCACACTCAGGGGCGGCAAATTCAGGGGGCGGCCAAATTCACACCACGGACGTGCCACGGACCAATGGACAACTCATCATTTATTTAACTTTGACCACGGAATAAATAATGCACAAGTACAGCAATTTCATGGCCATATCAACTTGAACGATACCCTGAGCGCGGAGTGAGACGTGCTGCACGAACATTTATTATTCGCGAGGCGCGTAGACATAGTTCAAAATACGCGCCCGGCTCCCGCTCGCCTGCAGGAATCGCAGATCGGTCGAGGCAGCACGCGTCTGGTTACCGTAAGTGCGAAAGAGATAAAGCTATATTCGAAAACTTCCTCGTCGATCTCTCTCCACGACAGTGTTTTGTTTTAAAAATGTGAGTTGTTCGTTTATGTTTACTATTTAGTACTTGTCGATCTGCCGAAAGTAAAATACTGATTGTAATTAGTGAAGACGCGACGCATCAATAAATCTATCACAGCTCATCAATCGCTCATTTAGGTAAGTATTTTATCATAACTATTATTATGTTTTTTAAGTTACTATATTTATTTCTTAAATTAAATTTAATACCTACGTGCAATCACTTAAGAACGTTAAAAACCGAAGCCGCGCGACGAAAATTAACCGCGACGCGGGCGGACGATTCTTTTTTAAGGCGATTAGATCCCTCAATTCTCGTTAATTGGTCATTTTGTCAAGCCTACTCCTCATTTACTGCCCACCAGAAAATTTTGAAAAAAATATATATGAAACATTAGTTCCAGGACTACATTTGGAACATTTGTTTTTTCTTTATGACTTTGTATGGTAAAGTAAAAAAAAAAACTACGGGGCATCGAATTATTATTTGAATTCCCTACTGCTCCTAAACCGCTATGAAATATGAGAATATTTTTACATTAAAAAATAAAAAATCCCCTATTCTTTAAATGCAACATTGCTTTTGTTAATCAAACAATGTTTTCTTGTAAAATATATTGAAACATTGAAATTCCAAATGTGGAGTTGCAGAGGTGCCCTGCGCGGGCGCGGGCGGCAGTTGTTCGCTGGCATTCGTACGGGAAGGCTGTGTCACTCGCTACCAAATTTTTATGAGGGATCACGCGTGTTTTCTCTTTGTATGTGTGTTTAGACTAGGTCAGAGAGTAGTGCAGTCAGACTATACGATACGATTGTGTTGTAGTTTGGTTTGCGCATGGACGCTATGTCCTATGTACTCAGTACTGTATAATCTACTAGTGTACGATTTACTTTGTTTGTATATTATATACTAGCTGTGCCTGCGACTTCGTCCGCGTGGTTGTCGGAACGTAATGTTACATAGCCTAAAGCCTTCCTCTATAAATGGGCTACCCAACAAAAAAAGAATTTTTCAAATCGGACCATTAGTTCCTGAGATTAGCGCGTTTAAACAAACTAACTCTTCCGCTTTATAATATTAGTATAGATTAAGTAATATTTTATTATTTCGCGTATTTGGACGTTTGATGACATTTAATTACTTTAATGTACTTAATTTGAGATCAAAATGCCTCGAAAGTCTTAGCAGATAGAAGCGGCTAAAAAAGCATTGAAAATGCATGCAGAAACGTCAGGCGGCGGCCGGTTGTAAACTTTTCGCACAAATACATTCCCAAAGAGGGTTGACGTCAGGCAGGCGGCCAGTCGTTAAACTATAGCCAAATCATTTAAACTGTTCCGGCTATTTCTTCTCCATTTTGCAAGGTCTTTGGCATCCTTGGGTGACCATTGACATGCATGTTATATTTGGGGTAGAAAAAGCGGGAAAGCGCACCCCGGGTTCCTAAGCAGCACAGCTGAGGATGCAAATGGGAACGCGCTTAGACGAAGAAGAAGATGTTATTTATCAATTCAAGCTCAAGTTATAGGCAGTAATGTATGGAGTGCGCTTCTGTACCGACCTACGCCCGTGTATTCTTTGATTGGTGTTTCCGTGCAGGGTGTGAGGTAATGGCGCGGGGTGGGAAGCCCAAACGTCCAAGGCCATTGAGGACTCTAATCGCCTTAAAAGGTTTTTAATGGCCACAGTTACAAAACTTAATTTAAGGAAATTAATCATCAAAGCTCGAAGAGTAAAATTGTTATTTCAATTCACAAATTTAATAATATACTTATTTGATTTTTATTATGCATATTTATTTTAATTTTAAACCCTACCCTGTTAAATAATCCTACGTATTGATAGCTGAAATTATATGGATGATAAAGGTGAAAATAAACATAAGCAGGGGCGGCATTTTTCAGTTATTGCCCCGCCTAAAAAAAGTTGAAGATCCGGGGCTGCTAAGTACATCCTATAGAATTCAATTCAAATATTTCGCACATGTTATATTTCATTCATTATAGTTTACTACCAAACGACGATACATACAAACATACTATCACGTCTTTATCCTTAATGGGTCAGACAGAGCATTTTAAGTGTTGCGGCTCTAAGCAATCAGAGCCCAGGGCCGCCATACTCAAAGGCAACTTTTAGCGTGATGGTGGGCGAGAAGGTGGAAAAAGGAATCAAAATAGTGATGGGTTGCTAGCTGCATCGCCTATTAACATGATTTTCATTTTCGCCCATTCCTTCGATCAGCTTCTAGGATTTGCGCGGGAAGAGAAGCAGCTATGACCTCCGTGGTGTAATGGTCAACGCTCGCTGATTCTATTTTAGTCGGTTTGTGTGTATTATGAATCGTTTTTCCAGAGTCATAAGGATAAAATTAGCTTGCAATGGATTTCTGTAGGTGTCTAAACGAAAAGGTGCTGCGTTTTGACGCGAGCTAAATTACACCATATTGCTAACCACTGTAAGTAGATATTTCTTTGAAAACGTTTGCGGAGTGAGACTTCGGTACTACTGGTATTTATTCTGTGGTACAATCGCAAGTTAATTCCGGAAAATAAAATACAAAAAGTGCGTTGGGATATTTGAGTTGAGATGTTGCGGTTGTTTGACTAAAACTGATTATTCTATTATATTTTATATACTTCAGATTACTGATAACCCTCCATTATAACAACCGTGATTTATTAAAATTACGGTTGTTATAATAGAGGGTTATGAGAATTCTTAAATATCTATACCCTATAATAATCCCAATATCTATATCTAATACCCGTGTGGTTCCGGGTTAGAAAAGGACCACTCCATCTCATCCTGTGGATGTCGTAAAAGGCGACTAAAGGAAAAATAGCACTAAAAGCTCGTGCTACAATAGCATTCCCAAGGAGGGTTGACGTCGCGTCAGGCAGGCGGCCGGTCGTAAAACAAAGCCAAATCAAAAATATGTAACGTCGACAAAGAGTTGGGTATAGGGATAGGGCGCCATCGCAAAATGGCGCGCAGGAGCCCGGGCCAGGGCTACCGTGTCAGGGGTGGATACGGCCAAAGACGCACGCCCCAACTCAGAAACTCCGCTCCGCAACCTGAAACACTGGCACGCTGACTGGACGTGCGAGGGAGCTAGCCGATGTACTTTCCAGGCGAAAGTGGCCGTGGCGTTCCTGCAGGAGACTCGGTGGCAAAGCAGCAGATCCCGGTCTATTGGGAATGGTTACAAGCTGATCTACACTGGTGCACCTGGTGGCGAGGATGGGGTGGCCGTAGTGCTGTCCGAGGGGCTTCAATACAGCGTTTTGGAGGTAAAACGCTACAGTAGCCGGCTTATGGTCGTGGTGGTGCTTATCGAAGGGGTTATAACTCATCTGATAAGTGCCTACGCGCCACAGGCTGGCTGTGGCGACGCCGAAAAGACGCGGTTTTGGGACCTACTCGGCGAGGTGCTGCGTGGTATCCCGTTGTTGCAAGCGATCGTTTTGGGTGGTGACTTAAACGGTCATGTGGGTGAGGCGTGTGAGGAGTATGAGCTTGTCCATGTTGGCTACGGATACGAAAGCCGCAACCCGGAGGGCAGCGAAATCCTTTCAACGAGTGCGGCGGCAGATCTCGCCATCGTGAACACGTTTTTCAAAAAGAAATCCGAACACCTAATCACCTACAAGAGCGGGGGGTACGCTGCCCAAATCGATTACTTTCTCACCAGAAGAGACCATATCGGCAAAGTAACCAACTGCAAAGTCATACCCGGTGAGAGTTTCACTGCACAACACCGTCTCCTTGTCATGGATCTCCGCGTGAAACCTGCTGGCAAGCCCACTGAGCGCTGTCGACGCCAAATCAAGTGGTGGCGGCTCGGAGAATCCAAGTCCCAAGAGTTCGCAGCTGCGATCGGTAACAAATGCGAAGAAACTGATGGCGAACCAGTCCAGCTTCACTGGGACAGGATTCTGGGGGCTATCACTGGTGCGGCGAAAGCAGTGCTTGGGATGTCAAAGGGTGGACGCAAGTGTGACAAGGAAACTTGGTGGTGGAACGACACAGTCCAGAGGGAGATAAGGGTGAAGAAAGCACTCTTTAAAACGTGGCAAGCGTCCGGAAGCGTCTCCTGAAGACCGCGACGCATATAAGGTTGCCAAACGTGCCACTAAGAAAGCCGTTGCCAGGGCCAGGCGTAACCACTTACAACCACTGTACGATAAGCTGGAGTCGCCTGAGGGGCAGAAGCTTATATATAAGTTGGCACGTTCCAGGGTCAAAGCGGCACAGGATATCTCCAAGTGCCGCTGTGTTAAAGATCCTAATGGTAACATTTTGTGCGAAGATCTCGCGGTGAAGGAGAAATGGCGCTCGTATTTTCACGAGCTGCTAAACCCGCAGCATAAAGAGGTGCAGCCACCGGACCTCCCTCCTAATCAAGGACTAGTGCCACCAATAACGCCTGAGGTAGTCCACTCAGCTCTTCGCTGCATGAAGGACCTGAAAGCTGTAGGAGCCGATGGAGTCCCCATCGAAGCCTGGAAGGCTATGGGACCCCATGATGTGGGCATCTTAACAAACCTTTTCAACCGCTTACTCTTCACCGGTAAAATCCCTGACCAATGAAGGCTGAGTATTATTACTCCAGTCTTTAAATAAAAACAAACCTTTTCAACCGCTTACTCTTCACCGGTAAAATCCCTGACCAATGAAGGCTGAGTATTATTACTCCAGTCTTTAAATAAAAATAAAATAAAATAAAGGGATCGGTGCAAGAGTGTAGTAACTACCGCGGTATAAAGGTCATGTCCTACACCATGAAGCTATTCGAGAGGATAATAGACTCTCAGCTCCGACAGGAGAATACAGTCTCGGAGTGTCAGTATGGATTTCGCCCCGGCCTAGGCACTACGGACCCTATTTTTGCCCTAAGTGATGACCCTTGGAGACCCCTGGAGAAATACAGGGCAAAGAATACGCCTCTCCATTTCCTGTTTTTAGATATGGAGAAGGCCTTTGACTGTATTCCCCGAGAGATGATCTGGTGGCACAGAGGTCCAAAGGGGTGCCAGAGATCTATATTGACATAATCCGCGACATGTACCGCAATTCCGAGTCGATGGTTAGGACTGCTGTTGATTAGTAATGTTGATTTTATACTCCC
Organism: Acrobasis repandana; assembly: GCA_963576875.1. Lineage (NCBI taxonomy): Eukaryota > Metazoa > Arthropoda > Insecta > Lepidoptera > Pyralidae > Acrobasis > Acrobasis repandana. Next base: position 458,709 of record OY756226.1, read on the forward strand.
AGGAGTATATAATCAAAGGATCTAGTATACACCGTGGTTTGATTTATCACCTTTCACCTTGTATGAAGAAAGAGCGAGCTTCGACGTTTCCACAAATTACTCATAGAGATGGATCTGGGAGATCAGAAGCCTTCGCAATTATTAAGGAAAATGGGAGAAGCAGGAAACGGAAAGATCAACGATGACACAATCAGACTTCTATGGATCAAACAACTTTCTCCCTCAGTTACTACGGTATTAGCCGTTACGGAGCAATTATATCTGGATAAATTGAGTGAAATGGCCGAACACATCAACGAGAATACGCAATACAATAATAAAAACACTCAAGCAACGTACATACACCGCTGATATCAATATTATGACGCATTTGACGTCGCAGATTGCGTCACTACAATTAGAGGTCGCTTCACTGCGTAATGAACGGAGGTTTAGCCGACGCGACAATTTGGCATCAGCGATATAGCCAGTCAAGGTCAAGTTCGCAAGGGCAATCGCAATCAAGGCTATGTTATTATTATCGGCGGCGGAAAGAGCACATAGTTGCATTAAACCTTGTGCGTGGAAAAATAAAGAGCAGCAGCCGAAAAACTAGAAATAGCATAGAATGAGGTGGAACTTTTCCATAGTCAACAATACAGCTTTACTGCTGGAAAATCGACTACCGATGCAGGAGTAGCACTTATTACTAATATCTACGACGAGTAGGAAAACAGAAATGATGCAATTGGATCATTTTGCGATCTTTCTAAAGCATTTGATTGCGTGGATCATCTAATACTTTTGCTCAAATTTCGTCAATACGGTTTTAATGATAAGTCAATTAAATTAATAGAATCTTACCAAATACGTTCCAACAGTTTGAAGCCTATCTGAGGTTTCAAACTGTTGATACAAACGGTGTAAAATCACACGAGTGTAATGTTAAAATGGGCGTACCCCAAGGTTCAATTCTAGGACCGTTTCTTTTCTTAGTTTATGTCAATGACTTGCCTAACATGGTTGAGAAACAGGCTGACATGGTGCTATTTTCTGAGACACCTCGCTAATATTTAAAATAGATGGCGCGGTGAACAGCACCACCAGCAATTTCTGATTGGTTTTCAGCTAATAACCTCATATTAAATGCGAAAAAGACCCAATGCATTCGATTATCTCTTTCTATTATGAATCAAGCCTGCGTTGAGACACTAATTAATGATCAGAAACTCGATCTGGTTGAAAGTACTACCTTTTTAGAAATCACAACAGATTCGAAACTTCAAAGGGGCGCTCATATAACTTAACTTTCTAATAAGCTTAGCTCTGCGGCTTACGCTGTTAGGAAAATAAGACAATCGACCGATGTAGCAACTGCTAGACAAGTGTACTTTAGTTACTTTTACAGTCTAATGTCTTACGGGATACTTCTATGGGGGAGTGCAGCCGACATTTAGACTATTTTCATTTTACAAAAAAGAGAAATTCGTTCTATTTAAGGTTTAGGATTGAGAGACTCACTCAGAGAATTATTCAAGGAAATAGGTATACTTAATTTCGCATCACAGTTCAAATTTGAAAATATAATATATGTAAGGAAAAATATTTTCATGTTCAATAAAGTAAAATTTTCTTTTGGGTTTTCCTACTTCTATTTTTCCTTCCATTATTGTTATAAAAACAATACAAGACAATCTCGCGAAAATTGATTCACTCATGGTTGCAGAGTTTTTAAAAACAATTAGTTAATTCCATACGAGGAGATAAATACAAAGGTAAGTAGATTAGGTTTGCCCTGCAGTTGGTTCTTTAGTAAATACGAAGTACCTATACCTACATATTTGATTTGGCAGGCAGGTACCTACTTCGTGTACCTCTAATGCACCTCTACCTATTTTGAATATTATTTCTTATTATTCTCGTCTTTAAATATACCTATCTTATGTTTTATTATTATCATATAGGTAGGTATCAAACTTTTCGTACACAAATATGTACTAAACTCGTGTCATACTTTTGTTTGTACAGAGACGTATCAAGTACCTATATGTAGTTATTGTGTATGTATAAAGAATTAGTAGGTACCTAATGTGATTGTATTTTATATTTGTTTGTACAGAGACGCAAGGATGTGATTTTACAATACAATACAATACAATATAAAAATCTTTATTGCACCAAATAAAAAGCAATAAAAATTACAAAGTTTACGGAACTTATAAATAAATAAGGTACAAGAGGCCGCCTTATCGCCGAAGCAATCTCTTACAGGCAACCATTAAGATTTTATATATTATACAATCTTTAAAAAAGATTTCACATTACTATGATAAATGTTTGTTATTTATCAGATCAGCTCGTAAAACATACGGAGATGATGTGATTGGATATATCCAGATGAAAAGGGAAAACACTTTTAGTTGAAAGGGGGTGCATTGGTCGTCTTTCACTACACAACTTTCTATTTTTGGGTCTTTTGGGACATAAAACAACAATTTGTCCGGCGTAGCCACACTTGTTTTTTGGCATCGTGGCACAATACAATATTTTTAAGACGTCATTATCCATTTACGTGTAAACTACGAGTCAATGCGCTGTAAGCAACTGGAGTGGCAAATAGAACGCGCAGTGGCGGTGCGGTGTACTAACCAAACGACGCGTTTCATCTCAAAAATCATTATCAGCATCAGGTCTTTTTTAGTCTCCACTGCAGGAGCATGACCCTCTCTGTACTACCAGAGCTATAATTGGTCAGAGTAGCCAGAGGATTTAGCCTACACTCTCCACGCTGGCCAGACGGGTGGGAGAGGCATCTCACAAATGGTTTGGACGAAATGCGTAATACTGAAATAATTTAGATTGTTTTTTTCCTCAAATGTTAGAGTTATTATTTCATATAAAAGTAAAAAAATAATAGTTTTAGGTAGGTATATAAAATTACATTCAAAGTTTGAACTTCGAAAAATTTATTACTCGTTATGAAAGTTCAACTTCAGATATCTTCTAAGTTCTCGAAGTAAATATAAAAGTATTATACATTTTAAGATTGCCCAGAATATCTCGTTTACAAATCAGTTTTAATTTTATTAAACTATCTTTGCCAAAATAAATATTAAATATTTTAATATAAGTTTTGCATGAAAATTTTGAAAATTTTCATAATTTTATATATGTATTTTTTTTAACTAAATAAATATATTTTTTACAGTGATGGTATTTTAATTACCTAAGGGTATACGTAAGTGTTCAGAAATACGAATAAAAAAATCAGACTAAAATGTCGAGAAACAAAGAAGTTACAGACTTTTGAGATGGAACCCACCGTTTGGTCCCATAGCGCGGGCGGTGGCGGCAAACGCGAGCGTGGCAGACGACGTCATCAGCCAATCGAGTACATTGGAGAGCGTTTTTGAGAGTGCGGCACGAAAATCGCTCTAACTTCGACATTTTTGGTCCAATTTCAATAATGCTTTCACTGAATGGATTGATTCTGATGTGATTGTAATTCTACATTTTTAGGGTTCCGTACCCAAAGGGTGCAAACGGGACCCTATTACTGTGACTCCGCTGTCTGTCCGTCTGTCCGTCTGTCTGTCCATCTGTCTGTCCGTCTGTCACAGGGCTCTATCTCTTGAACCGTAATATCTAGACACTTGAAATTTTCACCGACTATGTATTACTGTGGCCGCTATAACAACAAATACTAAAAATAAAAAATAGTTAAAAATTAAAGGGGGTCGTCATACAAGAAACGTGTTTTTTTCAGCGTTTTTAACTTGATCTTTATAATGGCATTAACTAGATACTTGAAATTTTCACCAATTAAGTATTACTATGACCACAATACAACAAATACTAAAAATAAAGTTAAAAATTAAAGGGGGGTCGTCATACAAGAAACGTGTTTCTTCAGCGTTTTAAAACATTGTACGTAGTACGGAACCCTTCATGTACGAGTCCGACTCGCACTTGCCCGTTTATTAACTAAAAACCGCGTTGATTCTCATTCCGAGTATCTCAAAACTTTTGTAGTGGACTAAGTATGAGTATTTATTTAGATAAGGTCAAAATCAATCGATGTACTTATTTTTTTCAAACAACGGCTAAAATTTATAATCTGGGCCAGAAACTAGCGCAATAATAATAATGCACGAAAACTTATCATTTTCTAGGTTTGTAAATTAAGTAAGTAACTCTGTCATTGAGGGAGACCTATTCCCAACAGTGGGATATAGAAGGCTGCCAATGATGATGATGCTGATGATGAATTCTGCCATCTGAATCGTATAGTCTTGAACTCAAGATAAATTTAAGTTATCTTCCGCCTCACTACAGAAGTCGCATTCTAATAAAATATCTTTATGAGAGTCCGTCCAAATATGTCCTGTATATACTAATCCGCCACCTAGGCAACATACCCCCTGATATCCTCTCAATGGTAAAAGCCCAAGGGATGCACGTTTGCAATTGTGCGTGTCGCGAGAAGCTATACTAGTAAGTTGGCAAACGCCCGGTGAAGAACGAAAAAACGGTGCCGAAGTGCTTTTGATTATTTGCTGTTGCTCGACGGGGGGGGGGGGGGGGGGGGGGGGCACTACCATACCCCGGAGTAGTTGCCCATCTTGAAAACATAAGTTGTTATCATTATCATCATATCAGCCACTAGAAGTCCACGGCTGGACATAGGCCTCCCCAGAGGATGACATGCACCGTCACTTGCTTGCTTCAAAATCAGGCTTAAAAATATACTTAATTGTTTATTTAAAAACTTGAATTAAAATTTAAAAACTTGAATTTAAATTTAAAAACTTGACTGACTTGAGTAATAACGCGAAGAGGTGGAATTTTCAAAACAAAGGTTCTTTTTCAACACGCTCGTAAAGTGGATCTAATTTCACCGGTTTTCCTAACTATATATATATATATATATATATCCCAACTAATATTATAAATGCGAAAGTGAGTTTGTATATTTGTTGGTTTGTTTGTTTGTTACCTCTTCACGCTTTAATTTTTACGCACAAAAATTCGCATATACATAGTTAGGAGTACTGAGAAGGACATAGGTTACCTTTAATCCCGGAAAAAAGTAATGTTCCCGTGGAAATGTGGATCAATCAGTAAACAGAAAAATCCAATTTTGACTAGTATTTCGCATGCCTCGTGATATTCAAAGTACGGCACTTTTTTAATTTTTAAAATCCGTTCAGAAACGCAGATGTTATTCAACATTTCATTGACCGCGATTTTAAAACACGCGACTGCCGACCGAAAGTAGCGATGAATTCACTATCTCCAAGCGACACGCAGTCCGCGCGCCATCGCATTCGTTCAGTACAGATATTCGTGGTGGACACTGTTGATTTTTTGCATTGTTTCTGGGACTGTAATAATGAGCAACAAATTGAAAGATGGGTTTGAAAAATGATTACCCAAAAATCGGTATTTTACTCGTATATAATTTCCATGTAATTTTCCACCTATAAAATAGTTTACATTATGTTTATTGATACTAGAGCTACATTACTAGAATTTAATAATATTATCTAATAATCTTTTTAGCAAAGTTCTGACTCTATGCGTAGATTAGGATACGGAATACGTGTAAAATAAATCCGGTCAAGTGTGAGTCGGACTTGTACATGAAGGGTTTCGTACTTTGGTTACATATGTACCTACGTACAATGTTTTAAAACCCTGAAAAATAGACGTCTCTTGTATGATGACCCCCTTTTATTTTTAACTTTGTTTTATTTTTACCCAACTGCGGCAAAGCCCTAAGGAGGGTTATGTGTTTGACCTGTATGTATGTCCGACTCTATGTATGTATACTCGATTCAGCCGTTTAGTAAGTAGTAACGCAGGAATTACTACTTACTAAACGGCTGAATCAATTTAATTAGTTATACGTGGTAAGATTCGTCTTAACAACTAGTTTCATAGGTCATAGGCTATATTAAAATTATTAGAAATCAAAATGGCGGATTTCAGGCGCCAAATAGCGCAGCATGAAAAATCTTTTCTTTTCAAAACCTATCGAGTGAGATATCAAATTAAAGAATTTCATTCAAGGATTACAGAAATATACATACATACTATCACGCCTGTTTCCCACAGGGGTAGGCAGAGGCTATGGACCTCAACTTGCTACGATCCTTAATATTTTAGACCAAGTTTCAATATTATAGTTCTTATAGTTTCGGATAAAAGTGGCTGTGACATACGGACGGACAGATAGACAGACATGACGAACCTATAAGGGTTCCGTTTTTTGCCAATTGCTACGGAACCCTAAAAAGTACCTACTCTTGCGCGGATGTCTCTTCATAACACTGATCCACGTTTTTATAGTTTTTTGGTACTTCGTAACAGGAAAAAAATATTTTGTTTGGAGTACCTACTATTAGTTGTGGGTATACTCTTGCTGTTGCACTATGGCACGATCACGATACAATATATAAAGGAAATATTTTACGCTATTGTTGACACCACAACTCAATAATAAATCCACAACAAAAGAAAAGAGGCCAAACACGACTCAAAAATGTGGGTAAGTACGGAATATTACCCACAAAACAGGTGAGCGCGCGCGGGCAGTACGGGATGAAGTCACAGCGATCGAGATTCGTACTCTCGGGCGTTGTTTGAACTGCTGCAGTATAATCGCTGTATCTTCGTCATTTTTGGTCGGATTTGGATATTTTTTTCACTGTATGTTATGGTTTTCTTCATTTTATCAATTTACATACTTAACAAAAAACGTGATTGATCCTCAAAAAGCTAGTAGATATACAGGGTGGAATTGAAATCGTTGGCATCCTTTTAAATATCCTCTATACCCATGATACAAAGTAATGTGGGCATATTAAAACGTCAATCAGAAGTCGTCATGTTCATATTAAAAAAAGTTAAAGTCTGTTTTTGTATGCCGGCCGCCCGCGCCACAGCTGGTGAGTGTACTTACCAGCGCCGGGGTCATAGCCCACTCGCAAGCGCGACGCGCGATGTTTTGATAGGTACTTTGTTTATTTTTCTTACTTTTCGATACTTTTTAATTAGGTACTGTACTAAATGCACTATTGTTACCGTTAAAAATATCCTTTAAGTGAGTATGTTAACACGTTCAATTAATGCCAATGATCCTGAAAGCAGCTTATAAAACACGCGTGTGTTATTAACGCAAATAGTGAAGTTATCCTATCCTATCCTAACTAATATAGAAAATCCGAAAGTGAGTTTGTATGTTTGTTTGTTACCTCTTCACGCTTTATTTACTGAACCAATTTTCTTGAAAATTTGCATACACATAGTTAGGAGTACAGAGAAGGACATAGGGTACCTTTCATCCCGGAAAAATGTAACGTTCCCGTGGGATACGCGAGCGAACCCGCGGGCGAAAGCTAGTATTCTATAACTTTAATAATTTATTTATTTTAATTCTATATGAATGCTTCAAATTGTTTAGTTTTTTTAATCAATAATAATAAAATTTCGTTTTGGCCCGTCGCTCGGCGCCAGCCAGTAGGCAGCGGGCCGCGCTGATTTTAAAAAGTAAAACAGCGGGAAAGCAACAGTGTGCATCACAGTTTTGTGGTTAAGTTTATTTTAAATCAAAAAAATCAGTTTATTAGGTATTTTCCCTCGCAAGTGTGTTGAAAAACGTCGTACAATATACGTGCGTATATTGGTTAAACACACTCGGCTCTATTACGCCCTCACTTAAAGCTCGGGCTGAAATTTCGCCACGCTTGTTACTCGTATAACTACCATAACGCACTTATATCGTAAAGTACTATTTTAGCGTTTCCCTCCGTAACCCTGAAAGTTAAACATAGTTTTGTATGTACTTGTAGGTATTACATATGCATAGAAATTATTAACAATGAATACAATAAGTATACAAACAAAACCGGCCAAGTGCGTATCGAGACACGCGCCGTGTAGGGTTCCTTTGTGGCCCGTCACAGCGCGACACTAAACTATATTAAAAATTTGCATTTCGCAAAAGAATCACTAAATCGATCACTGAAAAAAATACACGTATCAACTCTTCAATGTTTTTAAAAACCTATCCAACGATACTCCACACTATGGGATTGGCTGACAAAAACAAATAATCATACTCTTAACTTAAATAATCTTGTTTTGTTTGTTTTTTTGTTTGTTGTTTATGTTAATAACTTTATTGTACTAAGAAAACACATAATTAAAGACCAAAACAACATATAGAGTAAATTGACAACGGCGGACTTATCCCATAATGGAATCCCTTCCAGTCAACCGACGAATAAGTAGATAGGACAATTACTCACAAGAAGTGAGTCACTCACTTGTCTGTTTGTTCGTCACAGCCAATTTGCTACGAAACTACTGGACCGATAGAGTTGAAATTTGGTCTCATATGTAATTCAGTGACCTACAGATGGACGTATACAAACGTAAATAATAGAAATTCAAAGAACGGGCCACTCATGGGGAAAAATAAGATATTAAAAATTTGTAAACAATATCGTGTGACATATCAAATGAAAAAGTTTTATTAGTACTAAATAAAGCAAAATAGTAAGTAGTACTAAACTAAAGTCGCGGACGAACAGATGACCATGGAGTCCGGTCAAATTAGACCAAAACATGGGAGCGAGATTACAATAATTCGTCAAATACCATCATAAATTAAATCTAAAAAGTCCTTCATCGATCCGATACCAGGAAAAAAAATTACTCATGTTCAAATGTCACAAACGAGATTTTCGCAATTTCGCAAGTTCAGACAAAACTTGTAAATAAAATGTCTTTTTCTAAGTAAGAGCCACCGTTTCTAAGATATAACGATTCAAAAAGTTGGAAGACATTTTATGCCGTTTTTGCTCGATATTAATAACGGCAACAGATAAAAGATTTAAGTATTCACAGAATATTTAGTTGTATATTCACTTTAAAAATAAAAAAATTAAGGGTTTTTTATGGTTCCGTACCCAAAGGGTAAATATGGGACCCTATTATATAGAGACTAAGACTCCGCTGTCCGGCTGTCCGTTTGTCTGATTATCTGTCCGTCTGTCTGTCTGTCACCAGGCTGTATCTCATGAACCGTGATAGCTAGACAGTTGTAATTTTCACAGATGATGTATTTCTGGTGCCGCTATAACAACAAATACTAAAACAGAATAAATAAAATATTAAAGGGGGAATCCCATACAACAAACGTGATTTTTGAGATTTTGCGTATGGAAGATGGAGGGAGATGTATGGGATGTATCTTAAATATTTTTTTAAATTAAATTATTTATTTTTAAAGTGAATATACATCTAAATATTCTGTGAATATTGCAAGCGTCTACCTGTTTCCGTTATTAATATCGGCAAAAAATCTCTTCCAACGTTTTGAATCGTTATCTCAAAAACGGTAGCTTTTAAGAAAAAAAGTATTGAGACATTTTTTATCTGATTTACAAGTTTTGTCTGAACTGATTTTATGATAAAATTTACCGTTTTGCTGAAAATTACGAAAAACCCGTTTTTGTGACCTTGGACCCCGAGTTATTTTTATTCCAGGTATCGGATCGATGAGGACTTATTCGACTTCATTTATGATGGTGTTTTAAACAAATCTGACCAACTTTGAGCTGGGTGCGAATTATAGTAACCTCGGATGTCTAAATTGACCGAACTAATGACAAACTACAAATTATTGTCAACGGAACTCTAAAAGAGGTGACCCCATGACCCAGCACAAAGTAGATATAACTACACATCCACTGCACGAATGCCCATGTTCATTATGTTAATAAAAATAAAAGTAAAAAATTATTTATTTTTCTCCAAACAACCTGTTACATAAAAAATATAAAAATGCCATTGAAAAGAATCATTAACCGTATAGCACGAATTTTTTAACAAAACGTTTTAACTTCTTTTTTTAATTTTTGCATGGGTAGGTTTGTAACTGATTCAGGGAGTTTGTTGAATAATTTTATCCTTGACCCAGCACTGACCGCCCGACTCTAGTAAGTCGAAACTTAGGCAATGTGAAACTTACTTTTCTTCAGAGTGTCAAATCACTATTTTTCTGATGACTATTTAGCCTAGATTTAATAAAAACAAGATTGTCGTAGATAAACTGAGATGGCCCAGTAAGAATATTTAAAGATTTAAATAACTCTCGTAAGGAATCGCGTGGTTTTAGACCGTTTTGGTGAAATTTTTGGTGAAAGTTCAGTCCATGATACTGAACTACTTTCTATAAAAAAAGTTAGTATAAATCGATAAAAAAAATTCGTCCTCCCATACAAAATCTGTTTGGCTGAGCGCTGATTTGTATGGGAAGGCGAATTTTTATTTTTATTTTTCGTTTATTTATAAGATAACTAAAAATAACAACATTAAACAAAAATTAACCTATAACTACATTTTCGTTAATTGTTTTTATGGAGAGTAGTTCAGTATCATGGACTGAACCTGCTCCAAAAATTTGGCTGGTGGTTAAAAAGTCAGCCTGTATAGACCGAATTGCTCTCTTCTGTAACACGAAAATTGTAATGTTTGCCGCCCTGCCCCATAAAAGCAATCTATAAGATAATATAAATAAATAAAAATAAAAAAGCCTTTTATTCCAGATTAAACATGCAAAAACAATTGTATATAACAATAAACATTCATATTAGAAAAAAAATAATTGAAAACATTAAATAGATGTTGCTTAATATACATTAAATTTCAAACAACTATAGACCAATTTTCATCAGTTGTATTCTATAAAAAAATAAATTGAGAATAAATTAGAATTAAAATAAATGTAATCAATAGTTAAAAAAAAAATTAGATTAAAATAAAATTGAATATTACAATTTATTCATGTCAAAATATTTACGAGTATTTTATTAGTAAGTAATTATTATTATTGAATGTTAATAACCACTTAACTACTGGACCCCTCTTCGGGTATAGGCCTCCTCCAGAGCATTCCATGCATCTCTATCCTTCGCTGTGGTCGACCAATTCTTTCCTGCAACTTCTTCTATTTCATTTTCCTTTTGGCCTTCCAGCACGTCTGGAACCCTGAGGGCCTTTCCACAACGTCACTGTTCTGGTCCACCTATCATCAGAGTAACGGGCTAGATGTCCTGCCCACTTCCATTTTAAGCGCCTGGCGAAAGACAGAGCATCTATTATTATATTCCTTCTGATAGATTCTTGTCTAACTCTATCTTTAAGTTTGATTAAGCGAACTGACTGACTGGCTACTGGCTGACTAAGCGAACTTCTTTCTATTGCTCTTTGACAAGATGTCGTTTTCTTCTAGCCACTTAGTCAAATAGCCATGTTTGACTTCTGTAAGTAAGAGATGGTAGGATACGTGAATCCATTACTTTTTTTTTTAATTGGTATTTCATGTTGGACTTCATCACTTCTTTATATGCCCAGTACTTTTTCCAGGTGATAGAAATGCGTCTCTCAATCTCGTCAATGTTGTTGGTGTTACAGAAAGAGACTTGTTTCCCCTAGTAGATATACTCTTCAACGTATTGTACTATCTTGTTGTCTACGAATAATTAATTCTCTAGAAATGTTACGCTCCTACATTCACCGCTTCGATTCTGATTCCATTTACGCAAACAAACTAACAGTAATAACAACGTAACACTCAAACTTATAGACAAATATGCATGCGATTGGTCGCGACAAGGTCACGCTTCGTCGTCGGGTGGGGGCGGTCACCGCAACGAGCGGTGAGGTACAACGCGTGACGTAGGTACATTTTGCATAACACTTTCCACAGATGTCAAGTATGGATTATTAAAATGTTTATGAAAGGTGAGGTGTTCTTCTTTGCTGGTCTGGGAGAAAAGAAAAAACATAGAATGTACCAGCTGCTTCTCTTCCCGTGCAGATCGTAAAAGCCGATCGAGGGAATGGGCGAGAATCTGAATCATATGAATAGGCGATGCGGTTAGCAACCCATCACTATTATGATTTCCCTTTTCCACCTTCATGCCCACCATTACGCTAAAAGTGGCCTGGGCTTTGCCGCCCTTGGCTCTGCCTACCCCGTTAGGGATAAAGACGTGATATTATATGTATGTATGTATGTATGAAAGGTGAGTCCTGTGTTTTTCATGTCTGTATGGCTTCTACACTACTTCACGCCACATGACGGCAGTTTTAATGAATCAATTATCGCAAAAACACAGCAATATTCTCAAAGGAAACTTTTTGCCACGCAACCGCACGACTTAAGTATCACAGCGAACTGTCGCGCCGCGCGGTTTATATTTTAAGCCCCGCCCGCCGCGGTACATATCGCGTGGAATGATTTTTCGGGATTAGTTATGCTTCTAGGGATTATTATTCGTAGCTTGTCGTTTATAAAGATTGTTTTTTTGTGGTGATTTGTCATTATTTTAGTTTTTCTATATTTATGTCTAGTCTTATGCTTGTGCTGGCTTCGTTAAGATCAGTTAACATAGTTTGAAGTTGAAAAAATGACAATATTATCCGCGAAACGGAGATGATTTAGACGCTGTCCTTCTATGAATATTCCTTTCTGAGACCAAGTCAAGTGAGCAAGTCTTTCATAACTTCTTCTAGTTTTGGTGACATAGGGTCGCCTTGTCTGACTCCTCTTTCGATTTTAATTTTTGGGCCTGGTCTTTCCAATTTGATTCTACTGGTGCTGTTTTTATAAATATCCTTTAAAGTCAAAGTCAAAGTCAAAAGTTTGTATTCAATGTAGGATAAATATATCACTTATTGAAGGTCATTATTTTTAATTATTTTTAGTGCAAAAGCTACCGATACTAGCGTTTCGCAGCGACCACTGCTGAGAAGAAACGCCGAAAGAAACTCATTTACACAGTATTGGTCGCCTACGCGCCAGAAGGGCTTTGTCAGTTTACAAAGATATTATGCCTCATACAATGTTATTACAATGTAACATGTAAAGAGAGAAGGCTTATTATAAAACCGATGACTATCTTAAAGACAAAAAGGTCTGGCTTGAGCTAGGCGCGGGTCCCTCTTAAAGGTTTGTATACTTAGACATGTCATAATTTAGGTAAATTGGTACATACTAAATTTACAAATTGACATTATTTTAAATTTCATAAATCTTATATTTCAATTTAATTATGACATAATAAACAATGTAATCTCTGTCCATCTATATAACTAATTTTAAGTTTTTAGTTTGTTAGTTGACGTCTTTGGAGAAAACGTGCAGTGCAGTTTGTTGCCGCTTCTTCTGCACTTGCGCCTAGGAAGCGGCGTAAACTTAGTTTAAGTAACGATTTGACGTCAACATTTGTGCAAAACAAAACAAAGTGACTATTATTAAGAGATATTATAAATATCCTATGATAATAAAGATATTTTGAATTTTTTTTTTAATAAAAAGCTTGCGAATGAGTGCCAAATCCAATTTACAGAAATAAGTAACACTGAGTAGTCCGAGATGACCAGTCCCTACTGGCGGCACCCATTCACGAGTTGACGCGTGGATCAGCCATAGCTAAACTCAACCATATTAGAGGGAATCCAGTGACCCGACCCACGACGTTACCACCAGTCTGGACATTTTAGTGAGCATGTCAGACTTGGGCTCACCGACCTTACCAAGAGTGATTCTAGGTTATTTTGTCTGTCACCCATTGATCGCAGTCCTTACATATTTTACAATAACTACATGAGCTAGAAATGCTTGAACACATTAAAACCGTTTGTTTCAGTCATATTTTATTATTATAGTAAGGAAGACGTAAGCTACTTCCAAGAGTTTTTATCAGAGAAGAAGAAGTTATTTACATGATAATACGCTTTTTTTTAATAATTGTTTTTTAACGGCAGACTTAAACTTGGATAATGGCAACGCTACTATAGTGTCTGGAATTATATTATAGAGGCGCACTCCGAGACCCATAAAAGATTTTTTTGTTTTTTCTAACCGCAAAGCTGAGGTAGCTAATTTATTTTTAATTCTAGTGTTATAACTATGATTATCATAATTTTTCTTATATAAATGTAGATTCTGACGCACATACATAATGTTCGCATAGATGAATTGTGAAGGCAGAGTCAAAATATTTATGTCTTAAATAATTCTCTAAGAGACTCTCTAGCACCTAAATTATATATAGATCTAATAGCGCGTTTTTGAAGAACGAATATGGTACTTATGTCTGCAGCGTTACCCCATAGCAATATTCCATAGGACATAACACTATGGAAGTAACTAAAATATACCAAACGCGCTGTATCAACGTCAGTTATCTGTCTAATTCCCTAACAGCGCAGGCCGCAGAGCTAAATTTCCCAGCTAACTTTTTAACATGGGCACCCCATTGCAACCCGGAGTCAAAAGTTATTCCCAGAAATGTTGTATTTTTAGCCAAATCTACTGCTTCCGTATTAATTAACATTTGTGTTGGAACTTTTGTAACATTTGGTAAGCAGAATTTATACATTTAGTTTTTTTTTGCATTTAGTACTAAATTATTTGCCGTAAACCATTCCAACACTTGCGACAATGTACTATTAACCTCGTCAGAGGTGTCAGTTTTTCTATCTACGCGGAAAACAAGCGAAGTATCATCAGCAAATAGTACAGATTTACAATTTGATTTTTACAGAGTAAGGTAAATCATTGATATATATAAGAAATAATAAGGGACCCAAGATTGAACCCTGAGGCACACCCATCTTTACGGTGGATCCGGTGGATTTTACTTGATTTACACTAACTTTTTGAATTCGGCTACTCAAATAGGATTTGATCAGCTCAAGAGATTTACCATTTATTCCATAGTGCTCAAGTTTGGATAGAAGGGTTTCGTGGTCTACACAATCGAATGCCTTGGAGAGGTCACAAAAAACACCAATTGCGTTCTGACAACACTCCCAAGCATCATAGATATTTTGTTGAAGTGCAACACCTGCATCTGTTGTTGATCGACCCTTTGTAAATCCATACTGATCACCATGGAATAGACTATTATTGTTAAAAAAAATCTAAATTGTTAAAAATTAACTTTTCAAATATTTTGCTTTGAGCTGGTAGAATAGAAATTGTTCTGTAATTTGTTGGATCATTTTTATCACCAGATTTAAAATAAGGGATAACTTTACTCAATTTCATCATGTTAGGGAAAGATCCCGCGTCTACACATTTATTAAATATAGAATTATTAAATTCATTTATTAAATTTAAGATGTTAATGTATGTAATGTTAACATTTTGATTTTGTAGCGCTTCCCACATACTGTTACGTGATATAGTATCAAACGCTTTTTTGTAGTCTACTAAACCCAAATATGAGGCCTTCGGAATTCAGAGTATTTCTCAATTATTTGGTCGACTACTTGGATATGGTCTATTAGTGCTGAATGATTTTCGAAACCCTGCTAGTAGTAATTTTAAATAATTTAGTAAGTTCTTTTTTTCTGGCTGACTGATGTTGGCTCTACGCATAAGTTGGTTTCTTTGTTGAATTAGATTTAGTGTCTTTTAGGATAATATTGATTTTTTGTGTTTCTTTTGAAACACAAAAAATCAATATTATACAAAAAAAAACTGATTTTTTAGACATTATTTTATTATAGTTTCCACTTTGTTGTAGAGCTCGTTAACACTTAAACCTTCACAATTGCAAAGTTCAGACTCAAAAGGCTTTCGATAAGAAGTAAATGTAGTTCGTTCTTGTTCCGTAGATAATGGATTGGTTGTATGTGCAATGTTTTTTCAACTTATTTTTGTTGATTTTAAGCAAATGGTACCTCTAAGTAGTTTGTGGTCTGTTGGGAGAGCAGTTGTTATAGTTTCACAGTTTGTATAAATATTTGGCGTATTTGAGAGTTTTTTATCGGGAGTGTGCCATGTCCATCTATTAGAAATTTTTTTTTTTCGAAATTAATTGATATAGAGTATATCAATTAATTTCGTTTCAAAAGCATACTGTATAAGCCTTTTTCCACGTTTGTTTCTTTTGCCAAATCCATATTTTCCGGTGATTAGTTATTCTTCTTTTTTACGAGTAGGTTGTCCAATTCTTGAGTTAAAATCTCCCATGCTAATTACATTTTTTCCTGCTAATTCGTGACCTCTAGAAACTTGTTCGTAGAAACTCTCAATTTCTTCTTTTTTAGCCTTCTTTGTTGGAGCGTTTGCTTGGATTAGGGTCAATTCATATTTACTGAATATTCATTTTAACAAATAAACTCACTCAGATATAGGTATATCTGAGGTATATATAGGTATATAATATAATAATAATAATAAATGTTTATTTCAGATAACGAGATCCATAAATTAAAACTCAAAATAAAATTCAATTAAAATACAATAAAATAAAATACAATAATTTCAAAATAAAATCAAAATGAAATCAAAATAAAATCAAAATAAAAATAAAATCAAAGTAAAATTATAATTAAATTAAATTAAAAGTTATAAAATTATTATTCTACTTACTTTATAGTGTGGGATTTTAAAATTACCCTTCTCACAAGGCAAGCCCAAAGCGGGGACGTGTATCTGTCTGCCAGGGTCTGCAGGATGCTGTTAGGACTGCCACGCGTTCTAAATATCAGCGACGTCGTTTTTTTGCGAATAATGGCTGCAAAGCCGTCAACTTGATACTCAGCAAACATCGCCGATGCACTACAGAAACGAGGCAATCCCAACAACATCCTGAACACATCATTATATTGGACTCGCAGGGTGTCCAGCGACTTCTTGGTGTAGCTGACCCACAGATTCCCCGTGTAAATGCTTTGGCAATACGCTTTAAAAAGGGTCACCTTTACCTCTTTACTACAACGATAGAATTTTTATTGTTTAACTTATATCACTTTATTGAAGTCCACTCTGTTTATTATAAGTATGTGTATTTATCACTTGTTGCACCACGCACAAACTAGTGTTAGGTTTGTTGTAAAGCACTGTTCACTATAGTTTCGAAAAAAATGTTTCTGTTATGATTTCCGTGTTTTGAGGCACTCAATCTTGTATTTTGTCCGAGATCACACGTATTCACGCTGGATTTCTACTTATTTTTAGTTTACACTTTTATTTATGGTCGTAATGATGATGATTTAATTTTAAAACGTTTTTATATGCGGATGCAATGTTATCGTGAGCGGTGGCGCCCTCTCCTATAAGATAATATACTATGAAAATAATTGAAATACGAGCCTGGCCGTTTCAACGTCCGTACATCGTCGGATTATCCTTAGGTACCGCAAAAGCTATCTAACTAAGTTTCTTGGCAGTGACTTCAATGTGTCTGTCCCCTTTTAACTTGTTGTCTACAGTTAAGCAGAAACTTGGTATTGGGTACCCAATATAGAGCTTGGCCATGGCTATTGGGTTTTCTTAAACGTAAAAAATGTACACACTTAGTCTTTTGTGTGTCCAAGGCCAGATTATTGGTCGTAAACCAATTGAGCACCTGTGACATAGAATTGCTTACATCGTCGAAGTTTTTGCACTTTCTGTCAACCTTAAAGAGTAGAGATGTGTGTTGAATTTACCCTTACGTATGACAGACACTGCACATAACTCGGTATTATCACACTCATATGATTCTATTAAAACCCTCGCCTGTGGCGTGTATAATACCCATCATTACGTGACAGTTCCATAAACAACTAATATATTATGACTTATGACATATTCCATGATAGCAGTAGATTGATTATACTATAGTATATATTATGACGTCTTCATTGACGGCTTCCGTAGTAATGTATGATAAAGACAAATTGTGTCATGTCACAGGTCTCCATGGGCTCCCGGAACGTAACGGGAAACTGAAAGACTTGGCGCACTTCGACGCTACGTTCTTTGGAGTGCACGCCAAACAGGCGCACCTCATGGACCCCCAGCTGCGCATTCTGCTGGAGCTCACACACGAGGCCATCGTCGACGCCGGATTGAACCCCGCCGAGCTACGCGGCTCTCGCACCGGTGTGTACGTGGGCGTGTCCAACTCGGAGACCGATGAGGTGTGGACGGCCGACCCCGACAAGATCAACGGCTACGCACTCACCGGCTGCTGCCGCGCCATGTTCCCCAACAGAATTTCCTACACGTTCGATTTAAAGGGTCCCTCGTATGCCATCGACACGGCTTGCTCAAGTTCCATGTTCGCTCTGTCGCAGGCAGTGTCAGATATGCGCACGGGGCACTGTGACGCCGCTGTGGTAGCGGGCGCCAACCTTTGCCTTAAACCTGGCAACTCCCTCAACTTCCACCGGCTGAGCATGTTGTCTCCAGAGGGTCGGTGCGCGGCGTTTGACGCGGAAGGTCGCGGTTACGTTAGATCAGAAGCCACAGTTGTGGTATTGCTGCAAAAACGCGCAGACGCGAGAAGAATATATGCCACAGTTCGTGGCGCTCGAATGAATACGGACGGCAACAAGGAGCAAGGCATCACATTCCCGGCGGGCGCCATGCAGAAACAGCTCGCGGAAGAAACTTTCGCAGAAGCTCGTCTGCGGCCACAAGACGTGGCGTACGTCGAGGCTCACGGCACAGGAACTAAGGTAACATCCATTAACTTTTTTGTAGAAACAATTAAATGAATAGACAGGAACTAAGGTAACATCCACTAACTTTTTGTAGACACAATTAAATGAATAGACAGGAACTAAGGTAACATCCACTAACTTTTTCGTAGACACAATTAAATGAATAGTTTTGCTAATTAAGTTAAAACCAAAACCTACATTTCCTCTTGTATTGAATGTACCTTCATAACGTTGACTATTCTGCAGGTGGGCGACCCACAAGAAGTGAACGCCATCGCAGACCTGTTCTGCAAGGACCGCAAGACGCCGCTGCTGCTGGGCTCGGTGAAGTCCAACATGGGGCATTCCGAGCCCGCCTCGGGGCTGTGCTCCATCGCCAAGGTGCTCGTTGCCATGGAGCGCGGCATCATCCCCGCCAACCTACACTTCAAGTCCCCCAACCCTGATATTCCAGCTTTAAATGATGGAAGAATTAAGGTGTATATTACATGTGACACTAATGATAACTAGTTAAACTCGCAGCACTGAAGAGCGGTCAGAAATATGAGTACAATTAGATAGTGAACCTCTACTATTTTATTATTTTTATTGTATCGTATCGCAGGTAGTAGACACCAACACGCCATGGGACGGCGGGCTGGTCGCAATAAACTCATTCGGGTTCGGCGGCGCCAACGCCCACATTATCCTGGAGTCGGAGCGTTCCAAGCGGCCGAAGGTCAGGAACAGCGGCAGCGTGCCGCGGCTGGTGGTGGCGTCTGGCCGCACGGAGGAGGCCGTGCAGGCCATGCTGCAGCACGCCGCCGAGCACCGCGACGACGCGGAGCTGCACGCGCTTATGGACGCCGTGCACGCGCAAAACATTCCCGGACACTCCTTCAGAGGATACTCCGTCCTCGTAGATCAGCCCGTCGAAGAGATCTTGGTGAGTTGTTGGAACTCATTCTTTAGCTCGTCATCATTACATTCTCACCTTTATTCTACTGTAGTTAATGCAATGCACTGCATTTTTTTTTGCTTTGTCTACTATGTCACATTCTGTTTTGATAAAAGAGTGTTAGGATCAACGCCGTTTGAATATGTGTGTCGTGTGCAGGAGATGGAAGGCAGCGAGAAGCGGCCGGTGTGGTTCGTGTTCTCCGGCATGGGGTCCCAGTGGGCGGGCATGGCGCGTGACCTAATGCGCATCCCCGTGTTCGCGGCGACCATACAGCGCGCGGCCGCGGCGCTGCGCCCGCACAGTGTGGACCTCGTGAACATCCTGACGGAGGCGCCTGATGCTGCCTTCGAGGACGTCATCAACTCGTTCGTGTCCATCGCAGCTGTGCAAGTGGCGCTGGTTGATGTACTCCGTGGAGTCGGTTTAAAACCCGATGGCATAGTCGGCCACTCTATCGGAGAATTAGGTGAGATTTATCGTTTTTTCTCTTAAGACTATACTATACTATGCTATGCAGTATTAAGATAAAAATACTATATATAAATAAATAATAATATTTGTGTGACACTTGCAGGTTGTGCATATGCGGACGAGACTCTGACAGTGGAGCAAACCGTTCTAGCCGCTTACTGGCGAGGTCACAGCATCGTGAACGCCAAGCTGGCTCCAGGCGCCATGGCTGCCGTGGGCCTCACGTGGGAGCAGTGCGAGCAGCGCTGCCCGCCCGATATAGTGCCCGCCTGCCACAATGCCAACGACAGCGTCACCGTGTCGGGCCCCGTCGAATCCATTGAGACGTTCGTGGCGGCCTTATCTTCAGAAGGCATATTCGCCAGCCGCGTCAACAGCAGTGGCGTCGCGTTCCACAGCAAGTACATCGCCGCCGCCGCGCCGTTGCTGCGCAAACGCCTCGAGGCCGTAATTTCTAACCCCAAGCCACGGTCCGCTAGATGGATCTCTTCGTCACTGCTACAAGACAAGTGGGATCCTGAAATTGGTTAGTACCTATATTAGCCGACATTACATAGCGTTTTTGTCATACATCGAGGGATTTAATTAGTAGAAACAGGACATCTAATATAGTGTCGCGAAACAGTTATATTATACGCAGAAGTTTCGCAAGCTGGAGTCCAGGCAAAAACGTTTGAATGCTACAAGTGAACCTAGGCCTTATGTTGTTTGCATAAAGTCTAGTGTTCTTTGCCTGGTTTTTAACTACGTAATGTGAAGTAAGTAGGTAAGTATATTTAATTGGTAGATAGTAGTAATTTATTTGAGAGTAAGGAGTAAATTTTTAGTTTCGTCGTAGTCGAGTGTAAGGAGATGTTTGGTGACAAGTAATTTACAGGAGAAATTTGAAAGGGATAAGATTTTAAGTATGTCCTGGAACTTGTTGTATAAAAAATGGACCCGTGAAACAGAAGAAGCGATGGGAAAATTCGGTTTTAAATAATTTATTTTTAAATTAAACAATCTGAAATTAAATAAAAAACTAATCCAAAATGCCACTCCGGATTGTATCCGGCTCAAAGGTAGGTACCCATTATACTGGCCGCGTTTCCTCTTTGTATAGCGATGGATATCCTTTGAACCAGATGGATGTTTATCTATATATGTTATGTATTTGTTATAAAATATAGTATTGTTGAGTTAGTATCCCATAACACAAGTCTCGAACTTACTTTGAGGCTAGCTCAATCTGTGTGATTTGTTAAAAAACTAAACCGGCCAAGTTTAACTCGTTAAACTCGCGCGGAGAGGGTTCCGTACAATTGATTGAATTCTTATAGGTTTTCCTGTAATCTACAAGCAATGAACTATATTTTGTATTTTTTTCAAAATTTTAGGCTCAGTAGTTTCGGAGATCAGGGGGGGGGGGGGGGATGGTCAATTTTCGTCTTCTTTCATGAATAAAATCAAAACTTTTCATTTTACAATAATAAAAAATATATATTTGAGATCCTCATAACGAGCCCTTTCATTTAATATATGACACAGTAAGGTTTGCGAAACTTTTTTTTAAATTTCCTAATTTGTTCCCCGAAAATGACCCTTATTTTAAAAAATATTTATTTACTTTGCACATATGTGTTTGGGTCATAGGATTACAACATTCTACCAAATTTCACCTGATTCGGTCATGTAGATTCGGAGCAAATTGGCTGTGACAGACGGACGGACAGACAGACGCACGAGTGATCCTATAAGTGTTTCGTTTTTCATTTTTTGTACGGAACCCCCCTAAAAAAGAAAGAAAAGAAAAAAGATACCAACCGGAGCGGTGGTCATATCCTCGGTCCCTCAAGCGGCGTCCTATCTCACAAACAAAGCTCTTTGTTTGAGAACACCATGGACCGGCTGTCTCAACGTCGACCAAATTTCACCACCGCACCATTCAGCAGAAATTAAAATTACATCAACACCACTTGGATTATTGCCAATCAACCACCGTACGTTTTAAAAGGAACTTTCTGCCACATATCAACTGAGGAATCAACTTTCTGTAGCGGTGTTTTCGAACCGGTACGACGTTATTTTTTTTTTTAATTTTCGGAAAAAACATTCCCCCCCCCCCCCCAATACAAATTTCATACAAACGGCTCCTATAAGTAACTTGGCGCAGCCTGAGGCCAAAGGCCGAATACAGAGCAACTCCCGCGAGCCCGAAGGGCGAGCTGTGTGCGACGCCAAAAGCCTGGATTTTTAGAAAAAAAATATTTCGTTTATAAAGTCTCACTGAGACTTGTAGGGGAGACTTTTTGAAGATCTATCCATAGATACCCCAGACGTATGGGTTTGATAAAAAAAAATTGAGTTTCAGTTCTAAGTATGGGGAATCCCAAAATTTCTTGTATTTTTTCTATTTTTGTGTGAAAATCTTAAGGGCGGGGTCCTTATTTTTAAATGATTTTTGACTGCTTTTTCGGAGCTGATTGGAGCCAAACTATCTTAGTAACAATATGTTAAGATATGTTAAATTGAAGTTTATTTAAGTATTAAAAAAGTGAATGAGACAATATATTGATTTCCATTGTAATATTATAGTTTGTTTAATTCCAAATAACCTGAGACGTGTTTCGATTTTTTGCGGTGCGCGACGTTCATGTCATTGTTGTTTACACGGAATTTAAAACATGAAGTTGTGTATAAATTACAGAAAAATAAAGACAAAGGAAAATACTAAAAAGTGAATGAGAAGATTTTAATATATATTTTTTTAATTCATTCAAAAACTTAGTTAAAAAGGTTAGACTTTGAAGAAAATATAAGCGAATACGTAGTCGGATTCTTGCGCATACGTCTGAGTTAAAAAATAAAAAATACACATATATGAAGATTGATTCATGCCTGACTCGTACAATAAATAAATAAAAATAATTTGTCTTTTGTAAAAAGATAGAAAAATTTAAAGTTCTCCGAAATTCTCAAATAAATATGGGGACGAAAACGCTGATAAGGCAGACCGCTCGCTGCGCTTCTGAATTCGTCTCCAGGTTGCATGTACAATACAGCGCAATGCGTATGTGTAGATAGAAAATATAGGTAGATTCGGGTGTTTAATCAAAACTTCCCACGGTCGAAGACTGCAGTCTTAATGCGGTTTACAGAATACATCTACTTACTAAGTTTCAACAGTATAGTTCTTATAGTTTCGGAAAAAAGTGGCTGTGACATGCGGACGGACAGACAGAGAGGACATGACGAATCCATAAGGGTTCCATTTTTTGCCATTTGGCTACGGAACTCTAAAAAGTACAACTACTAACTTGGCAAAAAACTAAATTCATATGGTATAATCATTTAGAACCCACTCTACGTTTTAAGTTAATAGTGTGTAAATGTATTTACTACTAAATGTATTACTTAATAAATGTATTACTAACGTAGGCTAAGTATAACTAATAGAAATATGGATCCTGGTCATCTGAAATTAATGAATGTATGGAAGCTGGTATCTTTCCTGAACAATTAAAAGTGGCCAAAATTATACCAATACGCAAAAAGGGATCAAAACAGGACCCACAGATGTACAGACAAATATCTTACAATTATTTCAAAAATTTATGAAAACGTGATAAAAGTTCGTTTGATAAAACGCCTCAACAAAAATAAGATACTGAATTGTCGACAGTTTGGTTATCAAACTAATGTAGGAACTCAAGATGCAATAGAAAACCTGATTAATGACATCACTAGTCTTATAAACAAAACACTTAAAGTAGCTGGTACGTTTCTTGATCTGAGTTCTGCCTTCGATAAAATAATTCACAATTTATTGTTAAAAAAGGTTGAGTATTATGGTGTAAGAGATACTGCCGAAACTACTCAGTTCTTATCTTCATAATCGTAAAATGTTTGTCGAAATCAGTAATACCGGGAATGATGGAAACACAAATATAACTAAATCTAAAATAAGAACCGTTAAAGCAGGTGTGCCACAAGGGTCTATTTTGGGGCCCATACTATTCATAGTATTCATAAATGACCTTATTGACCACGTGAAAACTAAAATTCCTGATTCTAATCTAATAGTCTATGCAGATAACACAAATGCAATCGTCTCAGCATCAGACATACAACAGCTTAAAGTAAAAATTGAATTGATAATAAGTGTTTTTCAAGACTGGTTCTATGCAAACGGCTTAAAAATCAATGCTAAAAAACCAATGTCATGTTATTCCGGACTAATTAGAGGGAAGAAGAAGCTATAAATGTAAATATACGAGAAGACAAAGCTCAACACTGTGCCGTTGTAAAATTCTTGGGAGTCCATATTGACAAGTATTTAAACTGGAAACCAGAGCTAGAGGAAGTGGAAAGTAAAATAAACTCTGCTTGTTATGTTTTAAGAAGTTTGAGAGATGCAGTAGATATCAACCACCTCAAACTAGTATATTATGCTTTAGTAGAGTTTAAGTTAAGTTGCCCTTCAACAGCTTAACCGCCTTCGGAACTTCCTGCCAATTAAAACAAAGATACTGTTAGTCCAAACATTAATATTACCTATTATTGATTACGCTGATGTGTGTTACCCTGATCTCAATGCAGATCTTCTCAATAAGCTTGATCGTCTAGTTAATAATTGCATTCGATTTATTTACTGTCTTCGCAAATATGATCATATAACTCCATTTCGCTCGGAGCTTAAATGGCTTCCCATCCGTGAACGCAGACAAGTGCGAATGTGTGCATGTGCGCTGTGCACTCTCTTTTCTATTTTTTCTAATTCAAAATCTCCTGAATATCTTAAATGCAAATTTCAATTTCTTTCCGACACTCATGATCGGCAGCTTCGTTCTACTGATACCCGTCTCCTTAGTATTCCTCTTCATCGCACAAATTTTATGGCAAACTCTTTTACTGTTCAAGCTTCACGACTCTGGAATGCTTTGCCCGTTGACATCAAAGAAGTTTCCACAAAATTTTCCTTCAAGAGAAGAGTACGCTGTCATTTTGACGATCTCCGTGGCGTAATGGTTAACATGCTAGACTGCTAATCCGGAGGTTCTGGGTTCGATCCCCAGCCAGGGCAAGTTGGAAAATGGCCTTTTTCAAATTGTCCTGGGTCTTGGGTGTTATCTATATATGTATTTATTATAAGATAAAGTATCGTTCAGTTAGTATCCCATAACACAAGTTAAAAACTTACTTTGGGGCTAGCTTAATCAGTGTGATTTGTCCGTATATATTTATCTTCTAAATTAGTCTCATTTTCTTATCTACATCATCATTCATTGTAGGTATGTATGTATTTGTATTTATTTAATTGTTTTATATATATATATGTATGTATATATATTTTATATGTATGCGTATATATATCTTTATTATGAGTATATATGCATGTTTGTGTATTATTTGGTATGTTACAAGTATGTAATTATTTAATTATTTAGCGCCGCAACGAATTATCTGTTTATCCCTATGGTTGACTGGGAGAGAACGCTTTTAGCGTTATGTCCGCCAATTGTAAGACAATTTCATTGTTAAACAATAAAGTTTAAAAATAAATAAGTTAAGATACAGTGTAAATTTGGGGGGGGGGGGAGCTACGACTATAACATGGACAAAGCATTTGTGCTGCAAAAGAGAGCGATAAGGACCATGGTTCGTATATCCCAGCAAACCTCGTGCAGGGAATATTTTAAAGAATTAGGAATACTTACCGTCCCTAGTCTATATATTTTAATATTGTTGACATATCTTGCTAAACATATACATAGATATGAAAATGAGGAACAGAGGAAAACACGGGAATCAAGCAGAAAAAAGGACTTAGAAACGGTTGGAGTACCGTGCTTGAACATAGTACAACAATGTCCATACTATAAATCTGTACTTTTTTTTAATAGAATTCCTGTAGAAATTAAGGCAATTTCTATATTATATATTATACAAGGCTGAATTTAAGAGCAAAATAAAGGCATTTCTGCTTTACATGTGTTATTGTTCACTAAAGGAATTTCTAAATTTAGTTTGCTAGTGTGACCATATTTTATTGGACTAACTTTTAATATCACATTTTGATTCATTCGACTTCATTATTGTACAAACTATATTTCAACACAATTATTTTGTATCGAAAAAAATAAATATTAAATATGAATAAAATACAAGATTTCTATTTTACTTTACTTATTATAAACTGCTTTTGTCATTGTTTTTATTAACGTTGTAAGCCGCCTTTTGTTTACTCATCAAATAATCATTTTATTTTGTTAATCTATTTCATTATTGCAAGTTAATTTATATTTTTTTATAAGTAACGAAAAACATACAAGTTCATATTTTGACTGTAAAAACCAATTACAACCCTAGATATATGCAATTTCTTTAAAATTACAAATTTTTACCGAAATCTGACATGTAGTTTTAAAATAAAACGTAGACTACGTTTGTAAGGGAAAGTCTAGGGTAAGGGCATTTTTAATTCAGAAATATTAATTATGGCAGTCGAAGAAAGACTAGTACTATGGGATTAGACTAATGAGGGATATAAAATTAAAACTACTTAGATATATTTATCATGAGCATTTTTTTTTCTACCTACAGATTTTATATACTATTATATTGCTTCCTCAACAGATTTCCCTAAAAACCATTACGTACCTCCAGCGAGTCCCTTCGTGAATTAAAGGTTTACAGTCTAAAATCCATTTTCGAGGAGCCTTTTATTTCTGCCTTTCAAATAATATATTTCGATAATCAAGAAGTAAATAGTTTGCGAGAAATTTACGAAAAAAGTTTTAACCTAAGCGGGCACTCAGCTGGGTCTTTTACTATACTTTTATTACTAAAACAACACAATGAACCCGCACCGCAGCCGGCCCCCAACCGTGCCGGGCGCCGTGCACGTGGACACGCATAGCCAGCGACAGCGCACAGTGTGGGAAACCTTACATCTATGCCTTAGATGCTGTTGCATAACTAAAGAAATTATGAAACCCAAAGAAAATAAAATGCTTACAGTGCCACGTGCCTCCGTACCTTGTGCTTCTTGTGGTTTTCTTGTTGTGCGCTCTTGATGGTTCCGGGGGCCCCCGTGTCTGGATTTTCTTCTTATTTTGAGTTTAATTCCTTTTTTTTAACGTATTTTGATAATTTTATTAATTCACACACGCAGCGTTTTCGTAACGTGGCAGACCGGGAAAAAGAGTTAAGGCGCAGAGTGTCATCTGTCATTGTGACATTTATTTATTTATTTTAAACGGTGGCATGGATGCTTGATTGTTCCCTAACATTTCCCCCCACCGAAATCAACAGTGATTTCATAATAGATAAACACACAAAACCAATAGTGCTCTGAAATTTGTCCTGCAAACACTTAAACTTATATCTTATAATTTTTATTGGTTGTCAAGGGGATTTAATAAGTTATACAGTATTTATTTATTAGTCATAGAAAATCTCATAATATATAATACCTAAAGTTAGCTAAAACAAGAAACAACCTAAAACTAAAAACCTTAAAAAATATAATATAATAACTAAAATATTTTATTAAAAGGAGTCCCTTTAGGCAAGGTTCCGAAGATACTGGCAGCGTTCCCCCTTTGAATAGCTAGACTGATTCTTTGTCCGAGGTAGCTGCCAGCTCTTCGGTCTCCTGTGATGTCGACTAACCTTTTTGCTATTTCCTTAAAAAGCCTTATAGCGCTAGGACCCCACGGACCAAGGGTCTCGACACCGAATGGAACAAAATCATATTCGGAGCCTAGACCCCTGTATTTCCATGCTTTAGCTTTTTCAGCCGCTTCACAAGCCGCACCAGCTCTGTTGTTGGTTCCATGTAGATGGGAAGGGGCCAGCGTGTCTGAACAGGTTGCATCCCATACCAGCACCCGGCCCATCTTCCATGTAATCAAACTCATACCGTCCGGTCTCTTGCCATCATCTCTTGCAATACCAGTCGGCTCAAGTAGACTTGGCACGTTGACGGTGGCAAGGGACCGGCGTATGATATCGTTAAGAGCGGCATGTCTCGAGAAGCGGCCTGCACTTTTTTGGCATGACAGTCCGTGATGTCCTAGCTTGTCGACATCACTGCCACAGGGACATTTATGAGGAGCGCAGACCGGAACCCCAAGCCGTAGACAGGTTGCGATTCGGAGCGTGTCAGGCTCAAGAAATGTTCCTGTATTTGACGAAGGGTACGCGTGAAGCCAGTGGCCGGCCTCATGCGCACCCAAGGCCAAAAGCCTAGCACGCGCCGAACCCGTACTACGTAAGTCAATTTGCAGTTTATGTCGTCCCAGCTCCTCTGTGAATTTTGACAAACTGGAAAATTTTGACCTGGGCATGCAATTAAAAAAGCGTTTCTAGCTACTTCCAAGACAGCAATCTCAAAGTTTGAAGGGGATGCCCTTAAAATTTTACTTATGAGATTTGCTGAACTATGGACAGAAGATAGAAAGGCTGGTAAAGCGACACTGGAAATTTTGCGAATCCCTAAACCACCATAACGGATGGGTAGGGACGCTTGGGTCCAAGATGGATCGTTCAGCTGCATATTAAGAATCGATTCTAAACAAATTTTGATTAAGTTGTCTACTCGTGTCAAAAGATCTGGGTGATTCCAAAAGGAGCAGCAACGGAGCACGTACGTAAATTTTGGGACGAAAAGACAGAATTTTAAGATGCAAAGTGCATAATGTGGACTAATTTCAAGGAGACGGTCAGCAGAATTTTGAAATTTAGTAATTGAATTATTAATATATTCAGAAATAGATTCATCAAAAATTGGAGAACCTAAAAGGTAAAGGGAATTACTGTTAACTATTTTAATATTTGGAGTCAAAATATTAAATTTTTGTTTTACGTCATTTAAATTTAAGTCGCAGTTATTAATAAAAAGTTCGCATTTGCTAAAATTAAGCTCCAAACCAATGGCTTCAAATTTATTTTTGATTAAAAAAAGGTCCGAAAACACAGTATCCACATCACCTCCTAGGGTTCCGTCATCTAAATACCAAACGTTGAATTTAGAATTTAAAATTTTGATTATCGGATTTATAGCCAAACTAAAAATTGCAGGCCCAAGGGGATCACCCTGTTGACAATCTACTTCCGAGGACAATTCATTAGAACGATATAACAATTTTGTTGGGTCAGCGTAACTGAGAAGAAGATAATTATATATTTCCGGTATATGTTGTTTTATTTCCGTCAGCAGGGTATCCCTATTTACCGAATTGAATGCATTTTTGACATCGATTTTGAGCAACACGTCAGGCTGTCCGTAAGTTAGGAAAGAGCGTAGGGCATGGACGGCTGCCTCACACCCTCCTTTCACATCGAAGCCTAACTGTACTGGTTCAAATTCCGAATTTAATTTTGGTAAAATATGTCGAACAGCAATTTTGGAGGCCAGACGTCATAGTGTTGATCCAACAGCAATTGGTCTCACCCCTCCGTCCTTTTTGGTGAGGGCAATGAGGTTCGCGCCAAAAAGAATGGGAACAATTTCTGGATTGACATTACCCGAATACATGAAGTTGATTAATTTAGTGATCGAATTTACAAGTTGCTTACCTGCATCACCCACAGAATGCGATGTAATGCTTGCCCTGCTGTTGGTGGGTCGAAAAAATATGGGTTTACTGGAGCTGGAGGATGTTTTGTCCGTAAGGCCTGAAGGGTGTCAGGGGTAGCTGGTGATAGCACGTCGTTGGAGAACAAAAGGCGAGCGGCACCTTTGAGATCTCCGTCACAGATTTTATTTTCGATGAGTTTGTTGCGATTACGAGGGGCATCATGTTTGATTAGAGTTGCGGGAGAAGGCGAGGAGCTTACAGCACAGTTATTCTTAATCTTTTGTGTCAAGGACAAATTCGGTTCATCAGTTTTTGTTATATGTAATGTGCTGTATGAAAATAAAAATAGGTTCTGCCAGTCTTGAGTGCAATTGCTTAAGTAACATTTCTGGATTAATTGTGACAAATGTGTAGCAACGGTTATTTGAGCTC
This sequence comes from Acrobasis repandana, assembly GCA_963576875.1. Lineage (NCBI taxonomy): Eukaryota > Metazoa > Arthropoda > Insecta > Lepidoptera > Pyralidae > Acrobasis > Acrobasis repandana. The sequence continues at coordinate 488,616 of OY756226.1, forward strand.
CTCGAGGGATTCTTTTAACTATGGGTATAGTATTTTTCAGATGGCTAAGATATGTGTGAAAAGGAGTCGGATCATTGGCTACATAAGTAGGCGCACTCGGAATAATGGGATGGATGTCTAAAGGTGAAATGTTTTGGCTAATACATTTCCTGTGTGTTTTTGTGGTGTGTATGTTGAGGCCTTTCAAAGATTTGAAAGATTTGTTGCATTGTGTACATGTATGGGTCGCGTTCGACGTGCCATCACAAGTTTGGGTCACGGACTGCATTCACAACAGTTAAATATATTTACAAAAAAGAATAACTTAAAACAAATTTAAAAACATAATAAAATAACTTAGAATGTTTACTGAAAACATAAAAAAGTCAGTCAAAATATGACGGCTGCTTGTTTTGGTAACAATACGCATGCGTCGTAACGTAGGTGCGTCACAGGATGGTCTTGCAATTGGTCGCTGCAGTGGAAGAGACCTAGCGACGCATGTCGTCGCCAGGATAACCGATGGCGGCCTTAGCAACCGCGTCTTGAAAATATCATACGCGGATTAGAAGATTTTAAAGACTGAACAGAGACTGTGGTTGGAACAACAATAAAATCCTCATGCTCACACATAAAACATATCTTGAAAAACTTTTATAATTATACATTGTAACTCTAATATTGAGTACAAGGCAAAAGTTAAAAACTGAATGGTCTGTATGTGGAAACAATTACATTACTTAAGGAATTTTGAACTTGAAGAAATGTAAATAATATTTTAAACTTCAAACTTCAAACTTCTTTATTTGTGGAAACAAGTTACAAAAGATGACAATTTAATATGGAGATACAGCACTCTGTTTCCTGCCCATAGGCATATAAAATTACATAACTTACAAACTACATTATCATAAAATAAAAAATAAAAACATTATTTTAATTGCTTGTCAATCAAAAAGTCATTCAATTTATAGTAACATTTCTGAGCTAGTAGATCATGGAGGGTCTTTTTATTAAAGTGTCTTGTACTTTGAGTTAATTGTAGTTGTTTAGGTAATTTGTTGTATATGATAGGAGCTCGACCAAAAACACTCTTACGCAACAATTCTGTTTTGCTAGATTGTAGCATTAATTTTGTACAGTGACGAGCTCGTGTTCGATGTGTGAACATATGTTTATTCAAATGTACAAAAACAGCACACTCGTATATATAAATACAGGGTAAAGTAAGTAAACTTAGCTTTTTAAAATATGGCTCACATGAATCATTATGTTGCAGTTGAAATATTGACCTGATACATCTTTAATTAGGTATATTAATCTTTTGGAAGCGGACTCAGTTTAGTGACAGGTCGCTGTAGCCGCGAATTTTGTGTTCGGAACATAACAACGCGAACCCTTCCATCAAGTCCGGGATGAATTTGTTCTATACGTCCTAAACTCCATTGTTGACATGGGGTATTATCATTATGAATCAATACCAAATCATCAACAGATAAATTAGGCGTGTCAAATAACCATTTCTGTCGTTGTTGCAAAGTATGCAAGTACTCCGATTTCCATCGACGCCAGAAATGCAATGTAGCCTGTTGAATACATTGCCAGCACGTTAAGCAAATAAAAGGTGTGTCCGATAAATCGTAATCAGGAGCTAACACCAGTGAATGACCAACCAAAAAATGTACTGGGGTCAATTCATTCGGATCATTAGATAAACTACACAGAGGGCGCGAGTTTAGGATAGCTTCTATGTTAGAAAACAAAGTAGATAATTCCCCGAATGACAAAGCGCGTGTACCCATGACACGTTTTAAATAGTATTTGGCAGATTTAATTCCAGCCTCGAAAATACCTCCAAAATGACTACCAGTTGGAGGATTATACTTTCAAATAACCTTTCTAGTGGTAAATTTATCATTTAATTGATGTTGATTTATGTTATAAAATTGATAAACTTCATTTAGATGTCTCCCAGCGTTATCGGAGTAAACCGTATGTGGAAGACCGCGACGCGCCGTAAATCGATCAAATGAAGCTAAGAAGCATTCTGTGGTTAAATCCGAAAGTACCTCAAGATGTACTGCACGGGTTGAGTAACACACGAACAGACACAAATAGGCCTTTGATATTTTTGGGTTACGTCGATTTGATTCTTTACAATAGAAAGGACCGCATATATTAACACCTACGGTATGATACGGGTAAATATCTTGTAAGCGACATTTCGGTAAAGAACTCATTTTTGGCTGACTAACTGTAGGTCTATTCTTAAAACATCTAATGCACTTTGAAAGACGAGACCGTATAACGCACCTGGCGGCTATAATCTAATATTTCTGAGCCATTATATTTTGAAGGGACCTAAGCCCAGTATGCAAATAAAATTTATGGTAATAATCAATTAAAATATTAGTGAATGCGATTTTTCAGGCAAAATCAATGGGTGACGTTGAGTAAATGGCAAGTCTGCTTGTGAAAGCCTACCCCCACCATGAGGAGACCACGGCTATCAATGAACGGATCGAGTTTACGGAAGCTTTGAGACCATCGGTTGTCCTTTTTCAAAGACTCAATGTTATACTTAAAATGTTTAACTTGAACAATTTGAATAAGTTTATCATGTGAATTATTTAATTTAACGGTACGCAAGGTGCCCTTACATCTATAAGCGGCAGAAACCCTAGAATTATTTAGAAATCTTAGACACCAATCGAATACTCGCAATAGTTTGTTATAGTTTGAAAATTTATTTATTATTGAATAGAAATCCGTGTCCGGATTAGAGTCTACACTTAGTAAAATATTTTACTTTTCAGGTTTGAGTTCTAATGGTTCACCCTTGAACTCATTAATATATTTGACTGGCCATGTATACTGTGGTCCATACAACCAACATGGGCCACGAAACCATTGATCTGCGATTTCCAAAAGTTGCGCCGGCGTGGCGCCGCGAGAGTATACATCGGCTGGGTTATCAGTACAATTGGACCTCGGATGAATTTTCATTATTTTTAGAGACGCGATTCGCGACGAAAGTTTTTAATTTAAACGCCGGTGTATTTATCCATGTCAAAGCCACTGAACTGTCGGTAAATGCTATATCTAACTGATTTGTATGTCTCTGGCCCAAATTAGAACTACGTAACGTAGCATTTTCGACAAGAAATGAGCAGACATCAATTCAAGACGCGGGGTTGAAAGTGTTGTTAAAGTAGCGACTTTACTTTTAGATAACAGTAAACTAACATGTACATCACCTTGTACATCTTGACTGCAAATGTACACAACGGCGGCAAATCCAGCCGTGGAAGCGTCACAAAAACCTACCACTTGAGATACCAGAGATATGAGAGGTTTTTAATAAACATATGCCGATTACGCCTTAATTTTGATAACAAATGTATTTGGGAAGAGAATGTTGACCATTCTTCAAGTAATGATTTCGGAAGAGAATCATCCCAACCTAATTGAGCGCACCATAATTTTTGCATACAAATTATTGTGCGCTTAGCTAGAAAAACACATGGGGCAACGAAACCTAAAGGATCAAATAGCTTAGCTATTTCCGACAACACCGAGCGCTTCGTAACATTGCTCTTGTAGGCACTATGGGCTATCTCTCTATAGTTCTGACTCCAAAGTTAATACAGAATTTACTGTATCTATTTCCTAGCTATGTGTATGTATTCAGCGAGTGTACGGGTGCCTAAGCTATGTGATTCAGAAGGTAAAGTTCAACACTCAAATAAGTTCTGGTATATTTCTCACAAGTACACACAAGTTACAGTTCTCGATATATGCACAAACTAACAGATCGACATGGGGAGCTATCTACGGACACACGCGAGTCTCTGAACAAAGGTGGCAAACGACTGGCGATCTATACCGACGCGTCGTGGAACGAAATAATAAACGCTTACTTAGTCTATTGTGTCCCTACACTCTCCATTTGAGTAGTACGGAAGGAAAATGCGTCCTCTTTTGGTAGCCAATGAAGACCGAGAATTTTAATAGACATGGTTTTATCATCATCAAATTAAACAGGGGGCTCGAGTTGATCACTAGGTAGTTTACTCAGTACTTGAACGCTATTACTCGACCACTTGCGCAATTCAAATCCGCCTAGCTTAAGTAGTTCAACTAATAGATGTGGATTTTTTAGTGCCTCGTCCACACTATCAACTGACCAAAGTAAGTCATCAACATAAAATCCCTCACGCAAAGCGCGGGCGGCATCTGGGAAGCGATCGCCTTCGTCTACGGCTAGTTGTTGTAAAGTGCGAATTGCCAAAAACGGGCTGCTAGCTACACCGTATGTCACAGTGCACAGTTCATACACTTTTATAGACTCATTGGGTGAATCGCGCCACAACACGTGTTGAAATTTTCGTTCAGAGTCATCAACCAACATACAACGGTACATTTTAGAAATATCACCGCACAAAGAAACTTCGCGCACGCGAAATCGTATCAATAGCTCAACAAGGTCAGTTTGCAGGTTTGGCCCAGTGTATAAAACTGAGTTCAAAGATGCATTGTTTGTTGTAGGACAGGAGGCGTCAAACACCACACGGAGTTTCGTGCTACTACTGTCAGGTTTATGAACACAGTGGTGAGGAATAATATACCTCAACTCCACTTCCGACACGTCACTGACAAAAACCATGTGACCAAGCGCAGCATAATCATCCATGAACTTTTTATAATCTTTTCTCAGATCGGGAAAAGGCGACAATTTACATTCTAGATTTTGATATCTTTTTAATGCAATTTGTTTTGAATCACCCAGTTCAGCGTTAGGTTTAAATGGATAGTTCACCATATATCGAACTGTACTATCTCGTTTATGTTGATTGACAAACATATGTTCAGCGATGACGTCATCCGGATTTGTAGGGACGTCACACACTAAATTTTCGGTTTCCCAAAATGAATGAATTAAATCATCGACCCTTGTCTCACTAGTGAATGCATGTCGACGTATCTTGAGCATCACCATTCAATGTCAGGTCAGCTGACTTACTGCCTTGACTGAGTAATAACATACCCAAAAACACTGCTCAAAGCCAACGGTAATCCCTGGTGTGACGGATGATATCCGATGATATCCCTCCATCATATATGAATTGGAAGACGTCACATCCAAGTAACATATCGACACGACTTGAGTGATAAAAGGTAGGGTCAGCCAAAACCAAATTTTTATATTCGAATTTTAATTCTTCCGACAAATTGATCGGCGGTTTATCACCGGATATTTGTGGAATTATCACAGCCTTAATTTCAAAAATAGGATTATAAGACATGGTTGGTTTGATTTTGCACAGTGCCATGCCTTGATCGCGAACCGCTATCCCGCCCAATCCCAACAGCTGAGTTTTGCACTTTTGACGTTTTACTTTTTAAAATCAGCAGGGCGTGCGGCCTACTGCTACCAGGCCTGTGTCACTTCCCGTGTAGGTATCAAAAATATACCTACGCGCGGCGGCCTCCGCGGGTGGCTAATTCAGTCAGGGCTGTATATAATGTACTCTGTGGTTGGGGCTCACGTGCGAGCAGTGACGCACGCGCGAGCTTTGTTCGTCGCCTAGGTACTTCACCGATCCGGCCGTTTTAAAAATGGAAAAACATAAAAAGAAGGCTAAAAAATACTGCGCAGTTTTTAACTGTTTAAACAAGGATTGATATCCACTTTTAACTTTTTTTAGACTTCCTAAGGACGCTGTGAGGTAAAATCTACTTTCAAGTGGTTATTATTATTATGTTGTCATTCATGATAGGTACACTAAGTAGGTTTAATAGCTAGGACCTAGGTACCTACTTAGGTTACGAAAATAAGTAGGAACGTAGGTATAAGTATACATATTATTCTTTCGAATTTCTGATGTTTGGTTTGAGATTGACGATCTGTTTCGTTATAAGTAGGTACCTAACCCACCTACTTAGGAACTTTTCTGTTCGCTAGCAAAATAATTATTAAAGTTACAGAAATGGTATGTGCCTACTAAGTACATCCTATAGAATTCGGTATCTACTTTATAGACTTTGTTTTAGCTGGTTAGATACCTATTTCGCTCATGTTATATTATATTTCATTCATTATAGTTTACTACCAAACGATGATACATACATACATACTATCACGTCTTTATCCCTAATGGGGCAGACAGAGCATTTTAAGTGTTGCGGCTCTAAGCAATCAGAGCCCAGGGCCGCAATACTCAAAGGCAACTTTTAGCGTGATGGTGGGCGAGAAGGTGGAAAAAGGAATCAAAATAGTGATGGGTTGCTAGCCGCATCGCCTATTAACATGTTTTGAATTTACGCATGTCACACAAAAGTGTGAAGGCATACTCTTTAGCATTCAATTAATAAAATCACAGCTTCCAAAGTGGGAACCAGAAGATATTTATGTTGACTATGAGAATTCTGCCATAAAAGCGTTGTTGAAAATATTTAAAAATTTAAATATTAATTGTTGTTACTATAATTTTCGAAATGCTTTGGACCGAAAAGCAAAATCAATTGACTTCAAATCTAGGAATTACGGGCTTATTGTTAGTTTGTGTTCTGTTCTGCCATTGCTGCCAATAAACGATATAAACAATGGTTGGCAATATATTATGTCAAACGAAATGCCTTCTCATGATGATAAAATTATAAAATTTAAAACTTATTTCCAAAAACAATGGATGAAGGCTAATTTTATCGACAAATGGTGCGTATTTTCGAAGCGTGGAATTTTACCATCAATGATCTAATTAACAAAAATCCTAGTATGTTGCAAATTTTAAACATTTTAAAAGATGATGACACCCTCGCGATTTTAAAGCCGAACAGATGAAAAGATTCGGAAAATCAATTTCCGGACGAAGCAAAGAGAACATAGAAAAAGATGATTTTATTAAAGAAATTCAGATGCAGTTGACTGGTGGAAAAATAGAAGTACCTATTTTTAGGGTTCCGTACAAAAAATTAAAAACGGAACCCTTATAGGATCACTCGTGCGTCTGTCTGTCCATCCGTCTGTCACAGCCCATTTTATTCCGAATCTACTGGACCGAATCAGGTGAAATTTGGTAGGATGGTGTAATCCTATGACCCAAACACAGATGTGCAAAGTAAATAAATATTTTTTTTTTAATAATGGTCATTTTCGGGGTATAAATTAGGAAATTGAAAAAAAAAAGTTTTGCAAACCTTACTGTGTCATATATCAAATGAAAGGGCTCGTTATGAGGATCTCAAATATTTTTTGTTATAATTATAAAATAAATAATTTTGATTTTATTCATGAAAGAAAACGTTGAAATAGTTAAAAAAAAAAAGTTAAAATTAGTTCTTTATGAATTATATTTACATAATTATATATTTTGTATGTTTATTTTATCTATAGTTATTGTATTGGTATATATTTCTTTAAAATTAATATTTATGTATATTCTTGATTTATTCTTGTAGGTATTTATAGATACTTTTAAATTTTGTTTACACACTGTCGCACCACCCAAATAATTTCTCTACTTGGTCCAATGGTTGACTGGCAGAGAACGCCATAAGGCGTTAAGTCCGCCATTTGTACACTTTTTTATATGCAATAAAGTTTAAATAAATAAATAAAAATAAAATTTACCATTCCCCCCCCCCCCTGATCTCCGAAACTACTAAACCTAAAATTTAAAAAAAAATACAAAATATGGATCATTGCTTGTAGATTACAGGAAAACTTATAAGAATTCAATCAATTGCACGGAACCCTCTCCACGCGAGGTTAACTCGCACTTGGCCGGTTTTATTTTGTATAAAATTGCTTTATATTTAGCATGTCGGAAAAAATAAATATAATAAATAAATAAGTATATAGGGACAAATCACACTAATTAAGCTAGCCCCAAAGTAAGTTTTAAACTTGTGTTATTGGATACTAGACTAACTCAACGTTACTATATTTTATAATAAATACATATATAGGTAAACACCCAAGACCCAGGACAACATGAAAAAGGCCATTTTCCAACTTGACCTGGCTGTGGATCGAACCCAGAACTTTTGGATGGGGATTGAACCCAAAACCTCCGGATTAGCATAAAGTCATATTGGAAATAATAAACTAAAGTTAACACTAATGCATTTCTTTTTTGGAAAGTCGAAATGTGTACTACACACATACAGACGTGTATTATACACCAGTACATACACGACTGGTAGAAAAAGAAAAATAGGAGTACCTATTTTTTTATACAAAGTGGAAGGGACATACCCGTAATAAATCAAACCACGGTCTATACTAGATCACTTAAGTATAATGAAATTAAAATAACAGTCAAAAAACCAAAAAAAAATAAATTGATATCCCCATACAAATCGCCCGAGCGGCCGCATACTTTTGTATGGGAATGTCGAAATTTATTTTTGTTTTTTGACTGTTATTTCAATTTTATTATAGTATATTGATCTAGACCGTGGTTCGATTTATTACGGGTATGTCCCTTCCACGTTGTATAAAAATCGGACTAAAAGGCTCAGTAGTCCGATGATCTGTTTTGATCAGCGTTATCGGACTGATGAGACTAAAAAGTCTCATAAGTCCGATAGTCGGACTAAATTATCGAACTACTGATACTAGGGGGACGTTCGATGTCTGATTTATTCTTTTTCTTTGTCTAACCTTCACCTTATGTTATCTAACTATCTCGCTCACACACAACTGTCAAACTTTCTTACTCTCTCATTCATACTGGATTTACCATTAATTCTGTCCCTTTCTTTCGCAAAAGCAAATCGTGAGTTATAGAAAATATAACTTCACTATTTGCGTTTCTAACACACGCGTGTTTTGTAGGCTGCTTCATATATCTAAAACCGGTGAAATTAGATCGATTTTATGAACAAGGGTGTTGAAAAATACTATAAACGTATATCTTGTTTAGATAATGTTAATAGTTTTTATACTAAGTCAGTGTTTTATTAACCTACGTTACTCTAGCTATATTTGTTTATATTAATTAAATACTTATATTTTGTTTCTAATACTTTTTACGTTTTATTTTGACTCTTATGTATTCTGTGGTTTTATGTAAGTACTATTTCTCGTATTTATTCGTATCTTAAAAATATGGTTAGGCTAGATTTATTATTTATAATTGGAATACACAAATATTTAAGGCGGAATACGAAGAGAAGTGTCGAACTTTCATGTATTTCTGTTCACTAGAACTTTGACCTGAAGTGATTTTTGTAGGTTATTTCGGATACTTCACAAGGTGCCGCCCGCCTTAGAATTGTAAAATAAACCAATTTACCATTTAAAAAAAAATGTTAATAAATGATATCTAAAAATTATTTTTCTATCAAAACTCTAAGAATATAAATTGAGGAAAAAATATTTTTACTAAAAAATATTTTTATTTAGTCGTAGACCTGCTACAAAGTTTATCTACGCCATAGCTATGTTACGGATACTGTGTCTATGTTCGGCTGAGCTGTGTTTACACAATCATTAGAATTTCTTTACTGGCACTTCGAAAGTGATAGTGCTAAGTGATTCCGAAGGTTTTCTTCTTTTTCGATACAAAAAATTAGTTATCAAAATCCCAATCCCAATCCCATCCCATCCCAATTCCAACTAATATAATAAATGTGAAATTGAGTTTGTATATTTGTTTGTTTGTTACCTCTTCACGCTTTATCTACTGAACCAATCCTCTTGAAAATTCGCATACACATAGGAGTTCTGAGAAAAACATACGGTACCTTTCATCCCGGAAAAAAATAATGTTCCCGTGGGATATGCGAGCGAAGCCGCGGGCAAAAGCTAGTAATTTATAAAAACTGAAAAAATCAACATTCCGCGTCATTCCGTGTTCATTCCTCGCCTTCCGCTTCACAGTCAAACGAAATATGTAAAAGCATGCGGGGTGCTTTGCGGATCGCCCCGCACCTCATCCCATCAGATTCTTAGATTCTCTTGAAATAGTAAAGATAATAAAATAGGTAAGTACATAAATTAAAGCTATAAAAAAAATAAACGGAAAAAAATAGAAGAAATAATAAAATAAAATAAAAATGTAATTAAATATCATTTGTTTTTATTTTTTATTTAATTTTTTATATTTAGGTACATTTTTAATTAATTTATTACTTTTACGCACTATTGAATGCAGAAAAGCTGAGCGACGCGGAGTACCACGTGAACAACCTGTTGTCGCCGGTGCGGTTCGCGACGGCGCTGCGCGCGGTGCCGGAGCGCGCGCTGCTGGTGGAGGTGGCGCCGCACGCGCTGCTGCAGGCCGTGCTGAAGCGCGCGCTGCCCGCGCCCGCCGCGCACGTCGGCCTCGTGCGCAAGGACGCGCCCGACGCCGCCCTGCACCTGCTCGCCGCGCTAGGAAAGTCAGTACCCACTGCCTCACGCTTATTTTGTATCCCAGCATTTGACATTGAATGTGTGATTAGACCAGTGCTGAAGCCTTTGAAAATGGTAAAAAGTGAAAAAAATATATAGTAGGATGAAACCCATTGGAAAAGGAAGAGAATATTACAAAAATGAGAGGAAAAAGAAATTACGGACGATCTGAGGTCGGGGGGTGGGGGTGAGGTTTTAAGGGTAAAAAACGGTTTATCTCGATTTCCAGCAAAACTACGGGTCCTATAGAAAAAAGTTAAAGTTGCCAAAGTTGTAGGTAATAAAAAGATCTACAACTTTTGTGTTTCCACTTTTTTCACATAACCTCAAAATTTTTTGTGAAAAATTCAAAAAACCAAGTTTTTGGTTTTTAGGGTTCCGTAGTCCACAAGGAACCCTTATAGTTTCGTCATGTCCGTCCGTCCGTCCGTCCGTCCGTCCAATTCAATTCAATTTGTTTATTCAGTAACAATAATACATTGCATTCGAACATAATATGTACACCTTAATATTTAATTACTTAATTTTAACAATCCAATTTAATGTGGCAAATCCGTTTTTCAACTAATTAATTAATTACATACACATATATAGAAATAGAAGCAATTAGAACTCCTCAACACTATAGCAGCACTTCTCAAGCAGTAAAATACGTAAGCGACTTTTAAATTTCGAAAGCTTTCGCTCCGTTTTCAGATCATATGGCAATTTATTAAATAGTACTACAGTCTGATTACGAGGGCAATGCTTCACGATTTCCAGTGCTGGAGCTATTCTATGTTTCAAATCTTTTCGTCTAGTGACTTCACGTGCTACCATTACCTCCTCTGTCTCATATAATGCTCTATTTTAAATAAAGTCTGTCAATAAAATAAATATATATAAGGAAGGCACTGTTAAAATTTGCAGCGTTTTAAAGTGTTCTTCACAAGATTCCCTTGGCGATATTCGAACCATGGCACGTATAGCGCTTTTTTGTGCGACAAAAGCCTTATGCATATTGTATTCATAACTATTTCCCCAAAATTTTATACTTTAGCGCAGTTTTGATTCCACCATGGAGTAATAGAGAGACTTAAGCTGATCAATTGTAAGTTCGTCACGTAAAGTTCTGATAGCAAAGCAGGCGCTACTTATACTACTTTCTACAGCATGTAATTCGCGTTTCCAATTTAAAAGATTGTCCACATGAATACCCAAAAATTTCACAACTGGCACCGGATTTATATTTTCATTATTCACTTGAACTATTAACTTGTCCCTATTGTTGGCAGTTGTTCTAAATAACATCATATTCGTTTTCGCAGTATTTAGTTTAAGATTGTTGGCTGTAAACCATTCGTGAAATATTGTCAAAGTAAAATTTAACTTTCTATTTAGAGCGTCAATATCCTTATCCCATACTACAGCATTCGTGTCGTCTGCAAAAATTACCAATTCAATGTCAGGTTGTGAGTATGTCATATAATTTACTAAATCATTAATAAAAATAATAAACAAAATTGGTCCCAAAATTGACCCTTGTGGGACTCCTCTAGAAACTGCATTCAATGTTGAGCGTTTTATAGAATTAAGAAACTCTTCGTTAGCTTCCCTAATCTCAACAAATTGTTGCCGATTACTCAAATATGATTTTAACAGATTCAAGGTTTTACCATTAACACCACAAATTTTCATTGTAAGAATGTTTTGATCAACGAGATCAAAAGCACTACTGAGGTCCAGGCAAATGCCCCCAACTTTTAATTTTTTATTCAATTTATTTGTCACATCATTTATGATAGTGTCCATTGCGTTGGCTGTTCCAATACCTTCTTGGTAACCAAATTGTCGTTGATTTATAATCTTGTTCTTTTTTAAGTGTCCAACTAATCTAGCTTTAATTATCTTTTCAAAAATTTTGGACAGTATTGGCAACAAAGCAATGGGTCTATAATTTAACGGATCCATTTTAGAGCCCTTTTTATGTACAGGAATAATTTTAGCTATTTTGAATTGATCCGGAAATATCTCTTGTTGATAACAGTTATTAAAAAAAATTGCTAATGGCTTTGCCAAGATATCAATATTTTCATCATCCAGTACTTTTTTTATTGTCCATTTTTCTTACTATGCCAACTACTTCGGATTCTGTCACAGGTCAGTCAATTTGAGATACTGATTTTTTATTATATTTTTTAAGAAATTCAGCCGACTTATTTACGCTTCCAAAAGATGGCTGCTTACTGTAATCAAATAATAATAATAATAATAATATCATTTATTTCGACCAACTTCGGATCATAATTACAATTAAATACACATTCTTAAATTATTAAATAAAATATAATAGTCAATTCAAATTAACTTGCAGCCAGTACATGAACCATCGCTGCATGGTTCATGTACTGACAGTCAAATCTGTCTGAAAATACCTTCAAGATGCCGCTAGGGCTGGCACGAACCCGGCGCACCAAGGATGTGCACCGTTTACGCATTATTGTGTAAAAACAATCCATGCGGTACTCGGCAAACATCCCCGACGCACTGCAGAATCGAGGCAGCCCCAACAGCATCCTAAAGGCATTATTAAATTGAACTCGCAAAGCGCTGTACCGTTTTTGGGTATAGTCCACCCACAGGCTGCTCGTGTAGAAGGATGTACAAAATGCCCTAAAAAGCGTTATTTTGACACCCTCCGAACATCGAGCAAACCTGCGTGCGATCATATTTGCCCTAACAGACAGCGCCCGGCGCTCCCTTTCTATATCCGCATCATCCTTCAGGTCAGCAGTAACTATGTGTCCAAGATATTTAAAATGTTCAACCCCTTTTTAATGGTATATTATTCAACTTAATAGTTGGTATATTATCCACACGCTTACCGCCGGCCCGAAAGACCATGCATTCACATTTTGACACATTGTACACTAGCCCACGCTTACGTGCAAAGCTCTCACAAATAGCTAGTAGCTTGGATAAACCACAAGGAGAGGCGCTCAGCAGCACGATATCGTCAGCATATACTATATTATTTAGACAGACTCCATCAATATGACAACCTACATGGGTGCTACTGAGCTCCTCTACCAGTGCGTTGATATATAGGTTGAAGAGCTTGGGCGAAGTCAACCCCCCCTGCCTCACCCCACACTCCATCCTATATGGATCCGAATAGGTGCCTGTCCAACGAACCACATTAACCTGGTTTTCATACCAATACCTAAACAAATTAATAAGTTCATTTGGCATAGAAGTACTGCTTAATTCTCGCCACAGAATATCATAACATACCAGGTCAAAGGCTGTTGACAGGTCCAGGAAACCAGCAAACACTGGTGTTTTCCGATCCGTATAATACTTAACGGTTTGCTTCAGGCTCAGAATTGCAGTCTCTGTAGATTGTCCAGATTTGAAGCCAAATTGGTTATCATGGATATTTAACATATTCGCTATTTGCTTCGGATCACTGATATCATTGACGCTCGCAGGCACACCTGGCTTATAGTTTAAGTTACTTGTGGACTTCCAAAACTTACGGAAGTCGTGCTTATCATGATGTTTAGCAAGTATGTCCAATTTTATTTGCTCTGCATTATTCTGACACCATTTTAAGCGAGATTTAAATATATTACGACTTGCTTTCATCTCATTCCAGACATAACCCGACCTTGGTTTTCCACAACGTTGCCATAACTCAAACTTACACCTGGCCGCCCTGTGAGCCTCACTGATATACATGGTCCAACCTACAACTGGTTTTCTCTTATGTCTACTTGTGTAGCTCTCCGAAGCCGCACATGATAACGCACTTACAATTTCATCATACATTTTGTCTATTATATATTTGTGGTCCACCTGCCTACAGTTGTAATCACTACATGCACTTAATTCACTTGGGAAATCAATTAGCCTCAACTTTTGATGACATAACGTATTATACAACTTCACCTGATCAGGGGTCCTTTCGCCCCATAATTTCTTATTAATACCTACTTCTTTAAGGTCACACATAATTTTCGGCTTAATAGTATCTAGTTTACATTGTATAATAAGCGGTAGGTGATCGGACCACAGAACGTCATACATAATATTTACACTTGTACTAGTCTGCAAGGCAGCTCTAGTCACTACACAATGATCCAGCCATCGTCTGGAACCATGCGCTTCACTTACAAAAGTATATGCGTCTGATGTTAATCCTAACAACTCGACATCAGCACACGTTAAGTCGTACTCGGAACAAAAACTACTTAACTCATTATAAAAGGGTTCATGAGGATGCGCATTATAGTCACCTAATAAATAGACGGCTTCAACAGTGTCATTATTAATAATTGCACTCACCAAACCGAGGCAGTCCGTGAATTCCGCAAAGTTTACTGCATTATCCGTAGGCATATAAATCGAGCACACAATGAATGCACTTTGTTGTGTATGTATTTTTAACGCACACACTCGCGGGTTATCACTTGGAATTATCGACACTTTGGGAAACACACTCTTTCTCCACAACAGCGCTGTACCTCCATAAGGACGACCCTTAAGTAATCCGGCTCCAGTATCCACCGCTGAAGTGCCTACGTATCCGAAGTCTTTATCAACGGAGGCCAGGTAATGAATATCCTCAGGAAGCAGCCACGTTTCTTGTAAAGCTATTATACTTGATGTCCGACATAATTGTCTTATATAGTCTACCGAGCGCTTAACGCTCTTACAATTAAAACTTACAAACTTATGTTTACTTTGCATTCATATGAGTTTTAGGGCCGGAGTGGCACGAATATAGTCACCGCTCGATCTCATTTTATGAAAATTTATAAAACGCCTAAATATGATACCTTCAGGCCACAACTTGTCGTCTAGGAATGTGGATAATTTTTGTTCCGTTACAAAAAATTTATAAGCATAATAGTCTCTCTCTTGCTTAAAATTTATTTTCTCTAGACTAATTACTTCCTGAGTTTTCCGGCATACATAATCTGTTATATCTTTCTCCAACGTCTCCTCCGTCAAACAAGTCAGAAAAAGTATCTCTCCTCCGTCAAACAAGTCAGAAAAAGTATCAGCTATATCTTGCGATTCTGTGATTAATTTATCGTCAATTTTTAAGCAACAAGTGTTTGTCTTTTTAGATTTATTTTTATTAAGACGTTGGTTTACTATTTCCCAAAGACGCTTAGACGAGTTGATGTGTTTTTTTACTTCTGCTTGCACGCTCCGTCTTTTTGCATCTGTTATAACCCTTTTGTATATTCTAAAATAACGATTTCTATGGTCACAAATGCTTGAATGATTACTGGTTTTGTCAAGTGTACTTAAGACTCTTTTCATCTTACTAGATATTCGTATTCCTTTTGTGATCCAGTCCAATTTACAGTGTTTCCTTTGATTTATCCTCTTTTTTATTTTTGGAAAGCATTTGTTAAAAATGTTTACTAAAGTTTGTATGAAAGTATTAATGCCTAGTTTTGCCCAGTCTATTCGCAAAAGTTCTCGCCTAAAATTATTTTTATTTTTGTCAGTGAAACAAATGAGATTTCGACAAATGAGACACTGTCGCGCCGTTTATCAGAGTTGTTGCTTTCTCCAGTAACATTTGCAATTATACACGCGTATCCATCTGATAGGCCGTTATGATCGACTTCAATTGAAATTGGAGTAGTTTCTGGTGAATTTGTCAAAATATTATATATACAAGATTCGGCTCCATTTCTTGTAAATGTGATTTCGTTAACGAGATACCTAAAATTGTAACATTTTAGTAAATTCAGGAATTCTGTTCTATGTTACTATCTTTTAAAAGGTCTATATTAAAGTCTCCCGTAATCAAACATTTTTCTTGAAAAAGTGCTGCAAAAATGTTTCTAATCTTACAATAAACTCCCTAAAATTATTATTATAACAACAAAATAAATACATATTAGAATCAATGTCTCTTATACCACATACTCAAAGTGTTCAATTTTACTAAGTTTTTTACATAGTTTTACCTCCTCTACGTTTCTATTGTTGCTAGCTAAAATAAGAGATCCTCCTCTAGTTTTCTTTGATTTTAAAAACTGAGTTACTAGGTTATAATTCAGAAAACTTAACATTGAAGCCGTATGAGTATTTAAAAAATGCTCACAGATACATACATAACTGGGAATATGATCCAAATTGTCTATATAGAGTTCTAACTGATCCTTTTTTGAATTTATTCCACAAACATTTTGATAAAAAATACTAGTAATTTCGGATTTATTTAATACTAGCTTTTTCCCGCGGCTTCGCTCGCGTATCCCACGGGAACATTACTTTTTTCCGGGATGAAAGGTACCCTATGTTACTTCTAGTACCTCCCAGGATATGTGTACAAAGTTTCATGATGATTCGTCAAGTAGTTTTTGCGTGAAAAGGTAACAAACATCCACGCTTTCACATTTATAATATTAGTAAGGAGTAAGGATGTGTGTATCACTATTCTCGAAAAAACTGCACAGATGATGTATTAGGTGAGCTACTTGTTAGCAATGGCTTGTCCTTATCTGTTTTGGATAAAAGTGCTTTGTTAGGAGACTAGCGCCATCTGCGTGTGATCTCCACAAACACGGGCAAGATTATCGATTCATCGATATCCCGTGCGCGGATTGTCTTTGCCCGACCAGAAAAATAATCATTGTCTTTACGTCAAAGACTCAACTGACATTTGGGAATGTCAAGTTGCGAGCGAGGCTTTTGTAAAAAAAGACTTGATGTGGGTGTGGTCCTGTCGCGTGCCATGGCCGGCTAATTTTGTAATATTTGATATACCTATATAGCGAATGTTTCGTGGAGAATTGTCGTTAATTGTCTTGTGCCCAATTTGTTTGGAACGGCGTGGAGCCGAAATTGTTTGTATTACGTAAAGAACAGTGATTTGTGTCAAATGTAAAACGCGTGCCATGCGGCCTTATAAAATAGAGAGTTTTTTGACTATTGCCCGTCTGAGACGGAAGTGTTAGTGAATTGACTGCAAAAGTAACTAATTGTGGTGGCGTGAATGCCCATAAACCTATAAACAGTGATAAACCTTTGAATCGGAGTGAGGGACATTCCATGTTACGTTCCGCTGTAAGGTTATGTGAATAAGAAGTGTCAAGAAAATGAAGAAACTTTTGGTGCTTGTTGGAGTGATGTCTTGAAGTGGTGTTATAAATACGACGTATTCGTTTTGGGGCGACATACATGAGCTCATGGGGAGGTTAGTGTAGGGACCCAATTCTTCTCACCACTGACTTTGGGACCCATAGTGGGACCTAAGGCCGTCGCCAGCCCTGAGGAGGACCTCAGGATCGACGCGAAGGCCAGACGAGGCTGCCTGAAGACTGCGTGGACGCGGTAAGTTTTATAATTAGTGTAATTACTCTTAATTAGAATTCAGTTCAACTCATAATTAGGTTAAGTTAGATTAGGATAGGTCCCTGTACCTTATACAGGGTGGTAGCAGACTGCGTAGGTTGTTTGGGTGTTTGTTTGTTGCCGGTGGGATTGCCGGACTCGTACCAAGAGCGTAGTTAATAAAGTATCTTGGTATCAGAACGTAATCTTGGCTATCTGCGCCCAAATTATCGTTTAATATGCAAAAGTAGTTAAGAATGTTTTTCTGTTTTACTTTTTTATGTTTCACATATGTGTCTTTCTTAATAGAGTAATAATCTGTTATTTTCTTTTGGTAACTGTAATTTTGGCGACCATTTGTCAGAAATCCTTGATTATTTTTATGCAATGTTGCGATATTCTTAATAAATTTACAGACGTATTTCTGATACTCGATTTCAACATTTATTTTTAGTGTCAAGAATTCTAGAATGTCAGAAGTTTTCAAATAGTCCGTCTGTCTGTCTGTCTGTCCGTCCGGGCTCATACTCCGCCGCTACTGCACCGATTGTCAGGAAAATTGGTTGAGAGATAGATATTGAGTTCCAAAAGTTGGTTTTTAAAATTATGAAAAAATGATTTTTTTTCAGCCCCCCCCCTCCCATACAACGAAAAGTGAATTTAAAAAATTGGTTGCCTGTAAAGTCGGTATACGGGCGAAAGTTTTACGTGACAACGAAGGGACGCGTGCCTTTCACTTTTTATGTCTGTCTCTCTCGCTCTTAGGCGGGCTAACCATGCCCGAGTGGAAGGGACGCGTGCCTCTCACTCGCTCTCATTGTGAGCGCATAACGTGAGCGGAGCGTAACGCAGTTTCTTGAAGTGTCACCCGGCTAACCAATTTATAAGACGTTGTCACGTCAAAAATTAAATTGGACTAACCCCAACGTGTGGGTATCGTTGAAAAGGGCCTTTAAAATGCAACAAAAACTGCTTTGAAACTATGTAGATCAGTCCCCCCAGTCTTGAGATAATCTAATACAAAAGTAAAATTTAAGGTGTCCCCCCACCGTAACTTTTTGAAATATTACTAAAATAATTCTGTAAAGTCAAAGTCAAAAGTTTTTATTTAATGTATGATAAATATATCACTTATTGAAGGTCATTATTTTTAATTGTTTTTAGTGCAAAAGCTACCGATACTATGAAACTAAAAATGTGGTATATACCTCAAAGTATGTACTTTCAATTAAAACTATAGTGGTCTCGGTATCATAGATAGTTTTAAAACATTGTCACAGAATACATAAGAGTCAAAAAGAATGGTCTCTCACAGCGTCTCCCGCAAATTGGCGTCCCCGCACCTCTCCCCCGCACTTTGTGAGCTTTGACGGCTCCAAACCAGGGTTTAATTACTAGCCGCACGCAATACGCGACGTGTGTTGTCTTGGGAACTGTCAACCAATAGTCACCATCATGGTGAGAAGGTGCGCGTATAATAATTGTTTATCCACCCAATACTCTAAAGAACGTATATTTCATACATTTCCAAATGATGAAAACAGGTAAGCAAAGCAACAATATAATTTCACGTTATTACACAGCAACCATTTTGATATATATACCCTTCTCGCTCTCTCGCATTGGCGGGAGATACACAAGAGCGAGAGGGGTATTAGCAATCCGGTAATGTTACATTGGCTCCTCGCTCACAGGTAATCACATACACGCAAATGCCAAATAGATTTCCGCGGGTTATAGTGTAAATGCCATTGTTGACAATGACAACTTGACATGCTGTGCGTGAAAATGTGATAAACATTTGTTTATTTTTATTGAATTTATTCATATAATTACCGTATAGTTTTGCGCCGAATATGCAAATTACTATATTACAATAGTGAATTAGTGCGTTACATTATAAATTACTCAATAATAATCAGTAAAGTGAACTAATGGTGAAATGGACAATGGACATGATGAAAAATATTTGTGAAGTGATATTATGTAGTATGTTTCCGACTTTTCTGTAACAACATATAAAACAGAATATTTTTTACGTCATAGTGTTCGCAAATCTTCAGGTATGGAAAAATATAATCGTAAATATGTCGAACTCGTTAGTAGGTAAGTATTAAATTAATTCTGCGGTGCGACCCTAAGTATAAAACTCACACATCGACGTGTGTACAGATAAATTGTTTCGTTTGTAGTAGTAGTGGGTATATATGTTACTCTGAATCAATGGAGAGTCCTACCAGTGACATTGTACGGAGGTACGGAACCCTCATGTACGAGTCCGACTCGCACTTGCCCGTTTATTTATGTTTATCTTTTACATTTTCTTTTTTTTTTACCTCGAAATTTGGTGAAAACTTACTTTTTGACTTTTAATGTCGAAAAAGCACCCTGATTTTCAATCGAAAATTCGCACGTCAAAATATCTGCTTTTTAAAAAGTTCGGGTGGCTAATGAGATCACTTTGCTGCGCTTGATCTTCTGTTATTTTTAAAGGGCACGCACACAGCCATAACATTGCGAATCTTGTTGAACTTATGCCATAAATAATATAGATTTTTGGGTACGATAACATTTACATTAGCGATAAAACGATAAAATTATTTAAAATGTATTTTTATAAGAATAATTTAAAAAAATTTAAGGTGTTGTTCCGTAAAAACTTAAAATTTTTAAAATTAAAGAATAATATATATTTAACTATAATGTAATTGAAAGAGCCACCCACAATTTATATAATCTACTAACGAAGTAGTAACCTTGGTCTGTGGTAGTTGGTAACCATAGATTAAAGTAAGCACGATGATACACACTACGTTTTAAAACGATGACAAACACACCGTTTTGCGGCCGTTGAAACGGACATGACTAAGAGTGGACGAGTCGTAGTGGTTGGAGATCTAAAATACCTCGCACGGAAATTCAAAGAACCAAAAATAATTAACTTGCGAATGTAGTGCTCCATTAATCAACTCTTCTTCTTCTTCGTCTAAGCGCGTTCCCGGTTGCATCCTCAGCTGTGCTGCTTCAGAGCCCGGGGTGCGCTTTCCCGCTTTTTCTTCTCCAAATATAACATGCATGACAATGGTCACCCAAGGATGCCAAACACCTTGCAAAATGGAGAAGAAATAACCGGAACAGTTTAAATGATTTGGCTATAGTTTTACGACCGGCCGCCTGCCTGATGTCAACCCTCTTTGGGAATGTATTTGTGCGAAAAGTTTTACAACCGGCTGTCGCCCGACGTTTACCCTCCGAGGGAATGCAATTGTAGCACGAGATGTTTGTGCTTAGTCCTTTAGTCACCTCTTAGGACATCCACAGGAAGAGATGGAGTGGTCCTATTCTAACCCGGAACCACACGGGTGAGGTCCTCCATTAATCAACTTCTTCTTCTTCTTAAAGTGCCTCTCCAATCAATGAAGGTCGGCAATCAGCTTGGCGTAGTCCTTCTTGTTTTTGGCTCGGCGTAATAGCTCAGCAGCGCTTGCTATCCCGGTCCACTCCCGAATGTTTCTCAGCCATGACTTCTTTCTTCTTCCAACCATTCTCTTCCCTGCAACTTTGCCCATCATTATAAGCTGTAGGAGATCATACCGCCGATGTCGAAGAATATGACCCAGGTATGAAATTTTACGCCTTTTTACCGTTAGCATAAGAGTGCGCTATGGCCCATTCGTTGCAGAACTTTGACGTTAGATACCTTCTGCGTCCAGCTAATAGATAGCATACGTCTATATGCCCACATTTCAAATGCTTCTATACGCTTTTTAAGGACCTCCTTGATGGTCCAAGCCTCACATCCGTACAATACAATGGGCCAAATATAACAATGTAGTAAACGAGTGCGTAATGCGATGTTGATATTACGACTACAAAGAATCTTTTTCATGGTGTTGAAAGCACTGCGAGCGACTTCTATACGAGACTTTATCTCTAACTCGCTATTCCACTCTTCGGTTAGCCATGTACCCAAGTATTTATACTTCTGAACTCTCTCTAGATTTTGGCCTGATACGGTTATGCTCGGACTGACAGAAGTAACGTCAACTTTTCCTGAGACGACCATAAATTTTGTCTTCTTGATGTTCATTTTAAGACCAGCTGTGTGACTGCATTCCTCTAATCTCTTCACCATTAGTTGTAGCTCCGCCGCTGAAGTTGCTATTAGTACTGTGTCATCGGCATAGCGGAGATTGTTTACATTGCGGCCATTAACCTTTACGCCGCTATCGATGTCATGTAAAGCTCCGGTTATTATAGCTTCTGAGTAAACGTTGAAGAGAATAGGTGATAGGATGCATCCCTGCCCTACCCCTCTTTTGATTTCAACAGTACTGGTTTCGACTCCTTCTACTCTTACGGTGGCTCGTTGGTCCCAATACAGGTTTTGGATGAATCTAAGATCTTTATCGTCGAGACCGATGTCCTTTAATATATCAAATAGGTGATCATGTTGTACTCGGTCAAATGCTTTTTCGTAATCGACGAAGCAGAGGAAGACATCCTGTTGCATTTCTCTGCACTTTTGGACCAAAACCTGTATGGCAAATAATGCTTCTCTTGTACCCACACCGGATCGGAAACCAAACTGACTATCACCAAGTTGTTCGTCGCATTTAACTCTAATGCGCTCGTGAATTATCGAGAGGAGTAGTTTTAGTACATGGCTCATCAAACTAAACGTTCTAAAGTCCTCACACTTTTTAGCATTAGGTTTCTTTGGAAGTGTGACGAAGACAGATTTCAGCCAGTCATTAGGAATTTGACCTGTATCATACACCAGGTTTAGAAGCTGTACAAAGCCATCTATGTTTTCATCATCGACCAATTTAAGTACCTCAATGTAGACGCTGTCCGGTCCGGTCAGCTTTTCCCGATTTTGCCTTAAATAATGCCTTTCTAACTTCATCTTTCAGAATAGCCAGACCTTCATCAGTACTAAGGTTGACATTGAACCTTCTGGAGTCACCTGCGAACATATTCATAATATATTGCTCCCATATGTGTTTTTTCTCTTCTATGTCTAGAACCGGTCGATTATCCGAGTCTACTAATTGGTGTATTGAGGGTTTTCTTTCAAGCATGGCCCTTATTTCTTTATGCATATTAAACGCGTCGTGTTTCTTATGAAGCTGTTCCAGATGATTACATTTGTTAATATACATGGTTTTACGGGCGTAGCGAACTTCCCTCCTGATTTCGCGGTCTATACACTTATATTAATCCAAGTTATTTTTATGAAGCCTTCTTGCTTTCATAAGCTGATAGATAATAAAGTGCTTGTTCAAGATTGTTTCTCAATGTTACAACTTAATTTGACAACGAACCAAATACGGCAACTCCGGACATGCCGTAGGAATTTACCACAGAATAAGAATTTATGAAGCAAATCCGCTCCGACTACTGTCATTTCACCATTTGACTAATCATGGATCAACGAAAGAACTTCAATGGTCACTGAGTGAGCGAGAGGTCCTGTAATTGTTCGTTGTCAAAACAATGAATTTCGAAAACGTGTCTGTCAAAAGTTCGATTAAAAATTGGGGTGCTTTTTTGACATTAAATCAAAATGAGGTAAAAAAATAAATATTTTAAATCAAAAAAATTACAGTGTATTTGGGACGCAAAAAGGTAAGTTTTAAACAAATTTTGAGGAAAAATAAGAAAATGTGAAAGCTACGAACAATAATTTTCTAGAATTGTAAGTTATCCCGAAAAATCATTCCACACGATATGTACCGCGGCGGGCGAGGCTTAAAATATGAACAGCGCGGCGCGACAGTTCGCCGTGACACTCGAGTCGTGCGGTTGCGTCGCAAGAAGTCAATTTTGCTGTGAAAATATTGCTGTGTTTTTGCGATAATCGATTCATTAAAAATGCCGTCATGTGCCGTGAAGTGGTGTAGAAGCCATACAGACATGAAAAGAAGTTATTAAAAAAAAGTAACGTTACGTTAACGTTATTTATTTTAGCATAGCGTACTGCATAAAAGTAACCATCCGCGCGTTGTATCTCACCGCTCATTGCGTTGACTGCCCCACCCGACCGACGACGACGCGTGATCTTGTCGCGATCAATCGCATGCATCTTTGTCTATGTGTGCGTTCGAGTGTTTCGTTGTAATAACTGTTCGTTTGTTTGCGTAAATGGAATCAGAATCGAAACGGTGAATGTAGGAGCGTTAGGTTCCTAGAGAATTATATTTCGATGTGTAAAAGATAAATTAGTACCTACAACTTTGCCATTTAACTTTTTTCTATCGGACCCGTAGTTTTGCTGGCAATCGAGATAAACCGGTTTTACCCTTAAAACCTCACCCCCCCCCCCCCCCACCCCCTGACCTCAGATCGCCCGTATTTTTTTTTCTCATTGTTGTAATATTCTCTTTCTTTTCCAATGGGTTTCATCATACTATAATTTTTTTTGGTTACAAAAAATTATCGGCACTGTACGTTTCTGTGGTGAAGGATCTACGCGGCGGGCGGCGAGCCGCAGGTCGGCCAGCTGTACGAGCGCGTGCCGTTCCCCGTGGCGCGCGGCACGCCCGGGCTGGCGTCGCGCGTGCTGTGGGACCACTCCACCGAGTGGAGCGTGGCGCACTTCGGCAACAACCAGCGCTCCGGCGAGAGCGTGTTCGAGTTCGACCTCAGCCGCGCCGACGACGCCTTCCTCGCCGGACACGAGATCGACGGCCGCATCTTGTTCCCCGCCACCGGATACATTGTGAGTATTGACTGACCTCGTCTAGTTTCCGTTACTTCTTGAAGCTGCTCTGCCAGAGTTTGGGTCTTTTAACCACCCTTTAAGCTAAACTTATCTATAATGGTTTTTAAACTATCGCGCTTTGAACATATGTGGCATTCCAAGCAAAAGGGTATCACTGGCACGGGTACCAGTGGTACCCTTTTGCTTGGAACGCCACATATGATTAATACATATAAGGTCAGGTTGGGTAAGTAAAATATATTTTATGCTTTTTGGCAAAAATCGTTTGGTTTGACTAAACCGTATGAATGAATTAATGAAATCTTTATTTGCTTTTGAATAGGGTTTACAAAAGATGGTATCACAAGTCATATAAATTACGCCTACTCAGCCATTGTCAATAGCATGCAAACTTACTCATATATATAGATCACTCGATATTTATAATTATGTACTACTTATACATCTAATATTATTCGTAAATTAATTAATTCTATTATTACTAACAATATTTTATTTTGATTTTTTATGGCTTAGAAATTCCTGGACTGTGTAAAAACAATGATCCATTAGCCAGTCATACAAATGTTTTTTGAACAAAGTGAATCTCATATTTTTTATATGTTGAGGAATCTTGTTATATATGCATATGCACATATAGTAACAGTTCTTTTTAAATCGTTCACTTTTTGGTATTGTGTCTGATTCCAATCTTTCGCCGTTTCTAGTGTTTCTAGGAAAGACATCCTTAGCTTCTCTGAACAATCCGTAATTTCTTTTCACAAATTTTGCGGTTTCAAGTATATATAAGCAAGCAAGCGGAAGAACCTTTAGTGTTTTGAATATAGATCTACATGAAGTATCTAATGAAACTCCACAAATTGCTTTAATGCATGCTTTTTGTGCTACAAAAACATTGTGTATGTCCGTACTGTTACAGTTACCCCAAATTAAGAGTCCATATCGCAACACCGATTCAACGTAAGCATAGTACGCTGTAAGGGCTGTACTTTTGGAAGTTGTTTTTGCAAGTTTGTAAAGAGCAAATGAAAATCTGTTAATTTTGCTGCTTACGTTTTCTACATGTTTCTTCCAATCTAGTTTACTATCTATAGTTATGCCCAAAAATATACCATTATCTAATGCTCTTATTCTTTGGTTATCGAAAACTATATCTAATTCATTTTTCAATTTATTAAAATTTATAAAATATGTTTTGTTAATATTAATTTGCAAATTATTATTTATAAGCCAGTCAACAATTGTATTTATAGTATTATTTATGTCATCTTTGTGTTTATCTATAGTCATTTCTTTTTTTGTAGTCACTATTACTGAAATATCATCAGCGAACAATATACTTTTGTGGTTTATGGTATTTGGGAGGTCATTTATATACACTAGGAAAAGAAGGGGCCCAAGAATACTACCTTGTGGAACACAAAACTTGTTTTCTTTATAATTAGACCTATTCTTTTTTACAAACTTATTATGTTCTAATTGTGTTATTTCTACACTCTGTGTCCTGTTCTGTAAGTATGATTTAATCCAATTTAATGCATTGCCTCTAACTCCATAATAGTATCTCTAACTCCATAACGTAGTCCTCCTAACTAGCAAAATTTTCTCTTACAAATATCCTAAGACCAAATTTTCTTTACTCTTACAGACACTTTCAAACATCTATAAGTGTGGAATTGGGCGCACTTTATAAGAGCATTTCTACTTACAGTTGTTGTATAATGTTCTTATTAAGTGTGATTTTAATCCTAAAATCATCTTGCTAATGCTGTTGTAAGAACAAATAGAACTTGAGTACTCTAACTAATGCAGTTCTAAGTGTGATTCCCCTTATATTCCTCTCTGTGATCTAATTATAAGAGTACTAGCACAACCTGTCGAAAAGTACTGTCATCCCGAAAAAAGTACTGTTATATCGTAGTATAGTATAAATAATATATGAGTATGGTCTGAAATCTTTGTTCCAGTGTTTTTCTTTTTTGTTCTAGTCACTAGTATGGAGGACTGTAGCCAAATTCCACAATAGAAATATCGAGGAGACTCCGATAGTGATCGAGGACATGAGTCTGAAACGCGCCACCTTCATCAACCGCGAGACGCCCGTGCGCTTTCTCGTGAACATCCTGGACGGCACCGGCGAGTTCGAAGTGTGCGAGGGCGGCAGCGTCGCCGTCACCGGGTGGGTGCGCCTCGCCGAGGAGCCCGCCAAGGAGTGGCTCAACCTGGACATCCCCGCCGCGGCCGACGAGCCCGGCCTGCTGCCGCTCACCCCGCAGGATGTCTACAAGGAGCTGCGTCTGCGCGGTTACGGCTATAAGGACATTTTCCGCGGTATTAGGGTAGCAGACGCGCACGGCACGCACGGAGAACTGCTCTGGCAGGACAACTGGATTTCATTTTTCGATACGCTGCTTCAGATTGGCATCATTAGCAAAAAGATACGCGATCTCTTACTACCGACGCGCATCCAGCGTGTGCTCATCGACCCAGCCGCACATCTAAAGGCTGTCGAAGCACTCGGAGAGCAAGAGACGCCAGTGCTGGTGGTGCGCCGCTGTAACGAGACCGATATCACGGTGGCAGGCGGGATCGAGTTACGCGGAGTCAAGACCAGTCTCGCGCCTCGTCGTATCAATGCTCAGGCGCCGCCCAAGTTGGAGAAGTACGTGTTTGTGCCGTACGACAATGCTAATGTGGGCACCGATGACATGTTGCGCACAAAACACGACTCGATGACTGTGAGCCTGCAACTGTTGCTGGAGAATGCGGGTGCGTTGAAGCTCAAGCTGACAGAAGCGGCGTTGGAGCGACCCGCGGAGGCGCTGCTCACGCCGCTAGCAATGCAAACGCTGGAAGCCGAGCCGCAAGTACGAGTCGAGGCCAGTGTTGCCGCCGGAGCCAATACCGCGCCTTACAACACTGTTCTACCGGAGCACGGAGTCAAGGTATAAACAATGTTCAAGTGTTCATCTTGTTTGAGATTCCGAACTTGTAGTGTGACGTGTTTCACTAATGGCAGGTGACATCAAAGAACGGCAACGAGGCGGCTCCCGACAGCGACTGCCACCTGGTGCTGGCAGCCGATGTGTTGTCCCGGCACGGCACCGGCGTGCTCGACAACCTGGCGGCCGCGCTGGGCGCCGGCGGCATGCTGCTGCTGGAGGAGCCGCACGCCGCGCTGGACGAGCGCGCCGCGGCTGACATGCTGGCCCGCGCCGATCTCGCGCTAGTGTCGCGCCAGCGCACCGCCACGTGCGACTACGTGCTGCTGCGCCGGCGCGCCGCTGCGCCGCAGGAGCGAGTCGTCATCGAGATCGGAGAGGACGACGAGTACAAGTGGGTGAGTGGTGGGCGCTGGCTTTTCATTGAATACCAAACGATGGTTACCAACTGATACTATTCACACGTACGTAGGTGGAGCCTCTGCGTGCCGCCATGAAGCGCGCCGAGACCGAGGAGATGCGCATCTACGTGGTGTCGCGCGCAGCCAGCAGTGGCGTGCTCGGGCTGGGCACGTGCCTGCGCGGCGAGCCGGGCGGACGCGCCGTGCGCGTGTTCCACGCGCCAGGTGCGCGCGAGGCATTCTCGCCCACAGCGGCGGCCTACAGCGCGCAGGTCGACAAGGACCTCGTCTGCAACGTGCTGCGCGCCGGCGTCTGGGGCAGCTATAGACATCTGCTGCTCAACGACTCCTCTGAGGCACAACTGCAGGTGATTTAATATTATTTTAAAACCTATAAATGGTAATGGATCATATTCCTACTGAAGTCGCAGGAATGTGATTAATCTTAAGGCAAATTTTAACCGTTTGGCACCGGCAGGTGGAGCACGCGTACGTGAACACGCTCGCCCGCGGAGACCTGTCGTCGCTGCGGTGGATCGAGAGTCCGCTGCGCTACGCGGGCGAGCAGCGCTGGGCGCCGGGCGTGGAGCTGTGCCACGTGTACTACGCGCCGCTCAATTTCCGCGACATCATGCTGGCCACCGGCAAGCTGCCGCCCGACGCGTTGCCCGGAAACCTCGCTGGACAGGTAACTAACTGAAGTCATAAGCTTTTCAGTTAGTAGGGTCGAGTTTGAATCGGTAACGGCATATGTATTCGTGTGGTCGTAGGAATGTATCCTGGGCTTGGAGTTCAGCGGGCGCTCTTCCTCCGGCAAGCGCGTGATGGGCATGGTGGCGGCTCGCGGGCTGGCCACCAGCGTGGCGGCCGACAAGGGCTTCTTGTGGGAGGTGCCCGCCAAGTGGACGCTGGAGGAGGCCGCAACCGTGCCCGTCGCTTACGCCACCGCCTACTACGCGCTCGCAGTCCGCGGCCGCATGCGGAGAGGCGACTCCGTGCTGATCCATGCCGGCACGGGCGGCGTCGGCCAAGCGGCCATCGCCATCGCTCTGCACGCGGGCTGCACTGTGTTCACTACTGTGGGCACGGCCGACAAGCGGGCCTTCCTTCGCCAGCGCTTCCCGCAAGTAGAAGACGCCAACATCGGCAACTCTCGCGACATCTCGTTCGAGCAGCTCGTCCTGCGCCGCACGCGCGGCCGCGGAGTGGACCTCGTGCTCAACTCGCTGGCGGGCGACAAGTTGCTCGCCTCCGTGCGCTGCCTGGCCGAGGGCGGCCGCTTCCTCGAGATTGGAAAACTCGACCTCTCTGACAACATGCCCTTGGTGAGTTACGCTTTCTCTTTTAAAAAAGAATTTTGCCACAGATTCAGTAAATTGTCTGAACAAAACATCGTTCCGCAGGGCATGTCGATCTTCCTTAAAAACACGACGTTCCATGGCATCCTGTTGGACGCACTGTTCGAGGCCACGGGCGAGCACCCCGAGAAAGCGGCCGTGTGCCGCTGCTTGAGCGAGGGGCTCGTGTCCGGCGCCGTGCGGCCGCTGCCGGCCACCGTGTACGGAGACCAGCAACTGGAGCAGGCCTTCAGGTAACAACGAGATCTTCACACCCTGTGCGTGCCTGTGATAGCAGAGCACACGTCTGTACTTGGTGCTGTGTGTTTGCAGATTCATGGCTACGGGCAAGCATATCGGCAAAGTGCTGTTGCGCGTGCGCGAGGAGGAGCCGAGTGCCGCACCCGCGCGCCCCGCTTCTAAGCTGCTCTCCGCCATCCCCTGCACCTATTTCCACCCCTCCAAGAGCTACATCCTAGTTGGTAAGAACTACCTAGCCATTTCAATAAACCTAAAAACTACTCAGCCCTTTGACGACAATTCTGTTGCAAGAGTTTTTTTGAATGGTCATTCTAGCTAGTTAGTAGTTTGTCGCTTGAGTTATTTTATTAATGTGCATTGTGTTTGCATACAGGTGGTCTGGGCGGTTTCGGGTTGGAGTTGGCAAAATGGCTGATCAAGCGCGGCGCTACCAAGCTGCTGTTTAACTCTCGCAGCGGCGTGCGCACTGGCTACCAGGCGTGGTGCATCTACAGGTAATTAAGTTTAATTAAGTTGATATAACTTTTCCGCACCACTTAACAGTACATGGAGCCATTTTACTTAAATAGTTTGTTTCAGTTTAAAGTATTTTTTTTATAATCGCACGCAATGTGTACGGGTCACGGAAGTGGTCGGTACTAAGGTAGATATCCTGCTCGGCGTCTTACTTGTAAGTCAGACGTATTAGTCTGACGTGTTGTCTGAAATCGTTCGCCCTGCATGCGGAGTCTAGTAGGTGTATAGTCGAAAGGGCAAACCTATAGCAATAAAATGGAATAGTTGTCTGGGAAATGAAATTCGATGTCGAAAAAATCTGTATTCTAATAGATACTTAGTTATATTTCATTACGGTAACCCTACACCAAATCCTTATCATGCATGTGTCGCAGTTGGATTGTTTAACGGTTTCGTCAAACAGCGGATTACCGATACTGTTTAACAAAACCGCTAGCCGTTTGGAAACGTGGTTAGCGGTTTGAATGAACGTAAAACGTTGCGCAATCTTAAACAATCCAGCTGAAAGATATTCGACTGTTTAACAAAACCGAGCTGTAATGCCAATCAGCTAGAGGTTTCATGAATTAGGTAGCGGTTTATAACATCCAACTACGACATATATATATATATATATATATATATATATATATATATATATATATATATATATATATATATATATATATATATTATAGACCAATATCTAAATAATGCATATTTGCTTGAGGACAGCGTTATGAAGTTAAATGTGGCGAAGACTGAAAACATGGCCTGCAACTCTACAGATCCCTCATCCGTACGCATAGGCGAAGACTTGGTCAAGCGTAGGGACCAATTTAAATACTTGGGATCTGTACTTCACGCGTCCGGGGACATCGATGCCGACGTCAAGGCTCGTATATCTGCCGCATGGGTATAGTGGCGGGAGGTGACTGGTGTCATTTTTGATCCCAAAATGCCAGTTAAGTTGAAGGGACAGGTCTACAAATCCATCATTAGACCTATCCTTTTATATGGCAGTGAAGTGTGGCCATTGCTTGAGCGACACAAGCAGGAACTGCGTGTCACGGAGATGCAAATATTGCGCTGGATAAGCGGAGTATCACGAAGAGATCGCGTGAGAAACACTCGCATCCGCGGCAGCCTTCATGTCCGTGACATAGCAGACAAACTACAAGAAAGTCACCTACGCTGGTACGGTCATGTCTTGCGAAAACCGGCAAGTTACGTAGGAAACAAATGTATAGCCATGCCGCCTCCGCCGGGGCCCAGCAGACGTGGTAGACCCAAGAAATGTTGGCTTGATGTCGTCAAGGATGATATGCGTGCCAATGCTCTTACAACCAAGGATGCTCAAGACCGTGCGAAGTGGAGAAGAAAAAGCTGGAAAGTGGACCCCGGGCTTCACAGCGTTGCAAGCTGGGAATGTAACTGGGAATACGCTAAGATGAGAAAGAGATCTTAATAATGCATATTTGCCAAAGTTTTTGAAAGAAATATATACAACGACGTTTATGGACTAAGTAAGTGTACGGGTTATATATGTTACCGGAAATGTATGAAATTAAGGAATTGTATACAAATCCTAGGAAATGTTTACAATTCCGATGCTTTTTAGGAAATGTATAAAATATTGTTTAAAAAACTTTTTAATGCATAGATATCCTAGGAAATGTGTACATTTCCTCGGAATTGTATATAATTCCAATATCGTATTAAAAAGCTCGAAAAGTGGGTACCGCACGAATTGACTGAAGCAAACCAACAAACACGCGTTGCTTGCTGCGTTTCTTTGCTGAATCGCCACAATAATAAGGGGATTTTGAACCGTATCGTGACTTGTGATGAGAAATGGATCCTGTACGACAATCGGAAGCGTTCATCACAATGGCTTGACCCTGGAGAACCGGCAAAACCTTGCCCTAAGCGAAAACTGACCAAAAAGAAGATTCTGGTTAGTGTTTGGTGGACCAGTGCTGATGTTATCCACTACAGCTTCTTGATATCAGGCCAGACGATTACTGCAGACTTGTATTGCCAACAATTGCAAACAATGATGGAAAAGCTCGCCATTAAACAACCGAGACTGATGAATTGCTCTAGCCCACTGCTCCTTCAGGATAACGCTAGACCACACACTGCACATCAAACGATCGCCAAGTTAGAGGAGCTGCGACTGGAACCTCTGCGTCACCCACCATACTCTCCAGATCATGCCCCAACCGATCACCACTTTTTTCAAAATTTGGATAACATTTTACAAGGAAAAAATTTCAAATCTGATGAGGCAGTCAAAACCGCCTTCAAACAGTTCATAGACTCTCGCTCCCAGGATTTTTTTTCCAAAGGTATCAATGATCTGCCTATAAAATGGCGGAAGTGTATCGATAACAACGGCGCATACTTCGATTGATTAAATAATAATTTCATTAAAAAAAACTTGTTTCACTTTTTTGATACTGAACGGCAATTTCATATGTAAGGACCTAATATTATATGTAAATTTTTTGAGGACTAAACTGTAGTAGTTTAATAACAGTGATTTTTAGGGTTTCGTACCCAAAGGGTGCAAACGGGACCCTATTACTGAGACTCCGCTGTCTGTCCGTCTGTCTGTCCGTCTGTCCGTCTGTCTGTCCGTCTGTCACTCTCTTGAACCGTAATAGCTAGACACTTGAAATTTTCACCGATTATGTATTAATGTGGCCGCTATAACAACAAATACTAAAAATAAAAAATAGTTAAAAATTAAAGGGGGTCATCATACAAGAAACGTGTTTTTTTTTCAGCGTTTTTTACTTGATCTTTATAATGGCATTAACTAGATACTTGAAATTTTAACAGATTATGTATTACTATGACCACAATAACAACAAATACTAAAAATAAAAAAATAAAGTTAAAAATTAAAGGGGGTTTTTAGCGTTTTAGAACATTGTTCGGAGGTACGGAACCTTTCATGTACGAGTCCGACTAGCACTTGCCCGTTTATTCAAAAAAACGCACAGTATTGCAAATTGTAAACCCACGTCACCTTAAGGTAAAAAAAAATATTTTAAATCAGAAAATTGCAGTGTGTTTGCGACATAAAACGTAAGTTATCACCAAATTTGAAAAAAAAAGAAAATGTAAAAGAAAAATAAATGAACGGGCACGTGCGAGTCGGACTCGTACATAAAGGGTTCCGTACCACCGTACAATGTTTCAAAACGCTAAGGAACACCTTTATTGTAAGACGACCCCTTTTAATTTTTAACATTATCTTATTTTGAGTATTTGGTGTTATGGTGGTCATGGTCTTACTTGAAATTTTCACCGATTATGTATTACTATTGATATTGAGGTGAAAATTTCAAGTATCTAGTTAATGCCATTATTAAGGACTGTATGCACAAATCCACGTGGTCGGATTTGGCTCTGAAATATGCAAAATTTTTCCGCTAGGGGGATAAAAATGTCAAGATGAAGTTACATAGAGTTAATAATGTGTAAACGGGACAATAGATGTAGGTAATCATAAATTGTAACGTAGAAGCTGACTTGTTTCTTTTCGTCAAGACTTCCAGTCCACGATACTTATTAAAATTTTCAAATCAATCAAATCAAAGAATTATTTTGTTTGAATTATTATTTCTGAATTAAGGCCTTGGCAGACGTCATTATAATGTACTTAACACTTTAGTAGACAGGCTATCAGTAAAAAAAGGCTAAAGTCGAAAATACAGTAGTGTGCGTGAATGCAAGACGTTTATTTAAAAAGCGAGTTTAAATATATGTAAAATTCATATAGCACTTTCTAAAAAATCCAAGTTATTCGAATCTTGCGTTAAATTTATTACTTTTTCAATTTATTAGTCGACCTCCGTGGCGATTCCTTAACACGCTAGTCCGTCACTCGGAGGTTCTGGGTTCGATTCCCAGCCAGGGCAAGTTGGTAAATGGCCTTTTTTAATTTGTCCTGGTTCTTGGGTGTTTATTTTATCCCATCAAAAACATAAATGTAAAAATGCCAAGTTCAAATTCCGACAAAACAATTGAAATTTAAATAGCTGCCAAGTTATGTAGGTAGAGAAAACTGAAATATATTCATAAGAATCTCAACATTTGACTTGGACAACATTAAGATTGAAAGCACGGTCACCCATCCTAACTGTGACCAAGCTAGAAGTTGTTTAACCTGTAAAAGCACAGTCATTCATCCATCAATTTTTGAATTTATTGTATGCAAAGTGGAGCGAAATATTTGCACAAGTGGTTTTGATTACTCGTATTTTGAAATTTGATAAAGCGCAAATGACAAAGAACCCTTAGAATAGAGAATCTTTTTAGTTTCACGCAGCTTTTTAGGGTTCCGTAGTTAACAAGAAAACCTTATAGTTTCGTCATGTCTGTCTGTCTATCTGTCCCCAGTTTTACTCATAGAATATTAGTACTAGAAAGCTGTAATTGGGCATGGGCATGGATATGTGGTAATAAAAACTTGAAAAAAAAATGTGTGGTGTGAGACGTCGTTGAATAGGTCTTTCAAAAATATTGTAAGATTATGAACACCCTTTTTCTTTTTAGCAATCCGTTTGTGAAATATTTGGTTTTTGATTGCAAATTTTTGTTAGAATCATGTGTCTTCCCTCTCTGTCAGTTAAACGGTTGTATATGGACACTTAAAAAATTCACGGCAGTAGTATATAACGTCTCCCTGTACTTACGCTGTTAGGAGAATAAGACAATTGACAGATGTAGCAACTGCTAGACAAGTGTACTTTAGTTACTTTCACAGTCTAATGTCTTAAGGGATACTTCTATGGGGGAGTGCAGCGGACATTCAGACTATTTTTCTTTTACAAAAAAGAGCAATTCGTGCTATTTACGGTTTAGGATCGAGAGATTCACTGAGGGAATTATTCAAGGAAATAGGTATACTTACTTTTGCATCACAATTCATATTTGAAAATATAATGTATGTAAGGAAAAATATTTCCATGTTCAATAAAGTAAGTGATTTTACAGATAGAAATTTACGTAATAAGAATGACTTAGTTAGCCCGTATTACAGGCTGAATACAGTCAGTAAGTCTTTTATGGGGAAGTGTATACTTTTTTATAATAAATTGTCAGAATCGGTCCTTGATATGCCAGACAGAAAATTCAAAGCTTATGTAAAGAAAGTACTTTGTGAGAAGGCTTATTATAGGACCGATGACTATCTTAAAGACAAAAAGGTCTGGCTTGAGCTTGGCGCGGGTCCCTCTTAAAGGTTTGTATACTTAGACATGTCATAATTTAGGTACATTGGTACATACTAAATTTACAAATTGACATTATTTTAAATTTCGTAATTCTTATAATTCAATTTAATTATGACATAATAAACAATGTAATCTCTGTCCATCTATATAACTAATTTTAAGTTTTTAGTTTGTTAGTTGACGTCTTTGGAGAAAACGTGCAGTGCAGTTTGTTGCCGCTTCTTCTGCTCTTGCGCCTAGGAAGCGGCGTAAACTTAGCTTTAAGTAACGATTTGACGTCAACATTTGTGCAAAACAAAACAAAGTGACTATTATTAAGAGATATTATAAATATCCTATGATAATAAAGATATTTTGAATTTGAATTTGAACTAAAACTAATTTAAGGTGGATTCAGAACATGATACTGAACAACTTTTCCTAAGGAACACATAATTAAATATGAAAAGAAAATGTTTGCTTTCCATTCGACCTCCGTGGCGTAATTGTTAACACGCTAGACCGCTAATCCGGAGGTTCTGGGTTCGAGCCCCAGCCAGGGCAAGTTAGAAAATAGTCTTTTTCAAATTGTCCTGGGTCTTGGGTGTTTATCTATGTATGTATTTATCATAAAATATAGTATCATTGAGTTAGTATCCCATAATACAAGTTTAAAACTTACTTTGGGGCTAGCTTAATTAGTGTGATTTGTCCTTACATATTCCATACATATATTACATAAATATTACATTTAGCCAAATCTTGTGTGTAAGAGATCAAAAATAATTTTTGTATTTCGTTTGTTCCTTGGTGAAAGTTGTTCAGTATCATGGACTGAATTCAGACCTAAAGGTAGGCAGTTGTTAGTTACATAAAACAAGTAGGTACTGACTACGGAACCCTACACTGTACGTGGCCCGTCACGGCACGTGGCCGGTTTATTTTGGTTAAGTTGAAATTTTAGGGAACCATAGACAAATTTATGATATTTCTGTGTAAATCATGACATGACGTTCTCAAAAATACAATCAAATACCTAGTATTTTACGCGAGCGGAAAACTACACGTTTTGTGTTCCACTGACAGAAAATGTACACATTTGAATTTTCTTTGTGAAACAATACGTTTAGCGACCATCTGCAATCGTAACACCTTTCACTTCTATTCACCTTATTATGTAAGTACAGAGGGTAAAAAAGGATTGCACGTTGAACAGATCAACAGTCTTGGCGTAGCAGCTGTACGTGCTCAATCAATGACTTGACTGTTTGATTTTGTACAATATTTTTAACGAATCAACAAAGAGCACTAAAAAGAAATCTTTTCCTGAAAACAGCTAAAAAATTGGTTGATTAATGAAGCAGTAATTAGCATTGTTGCACCCTTTTATTTTTTATCTTCTAATAGGTTTTCCTGTAATCTATAGGTAAAGAACTATTAACTGTATATTTTTCAAAAGATTGGATTCAGTGGTTTCGGAGATAAGTGTATTTTTATTATTTATTTTCAAAAATAACTTCAAAAACACCAACTTAAAAAATATAGAAAAATATATTTAATATTATCATAAAATGCTCTTTCATTTGATATTTTACGCGATATAGTTCACAAAACCCTTTTTTTAATGTCTCATTTATCTCCCATAAAGTGGCCCCATTTTTTATTTATTTATTCATTTACCTACATTTTACTTCCGTCTTTGGGTCACAAACTTACATTATGTGCACCACATTTCAACTGAATCGGTCCAGTAGTTTAGTAGGGGGGGTAAATTTTCGCCCATTTTTTTAAATAACTTAAAAATACCGATCTAAGAAATAATAAAAAATAAATATATTTTAAATTGTCATAAAAAGTTCTTTCATTTGATATGTCACACGATTTTGTTATTAAAACTTTTTTTTAATGTCTAATTTACCCACACTAAGTGGCCCCCTTTTTTAAATTTCATTTATTTACATTATACGTCTATCTTTAGGTCACTAAGTTACATAAGTGTAGGTACTAAATCTCAACTAAATCATTCTAATAGTTTCGTAGCAAATTGGCTGTGACTTACGGACAGACAGACAAGCGAAACCCTAAAAACAGTAAAAACACCGAAAAAATCGGTTCCTATACAAATTTCCCGGGCGGCTGCACACTTTTGTATAAAAATGCAGTTTTTTTTTTGTTTTTTGACTGTTGTTTTAATATCATTATACTATACTAGCAGTCCACCCCGGCTTCGCCCTTGGTACACACAAAGCCTATGTCACTCGGGGATAGTGTACTTTTCCAACGGTGAAAGTTTTTTTTAAATCAGTCCAGTAGTTTCGGAGCCATGTAATGCAAACAAACAAACAACCAAATCTTTTCTCTTTATAATATTAGTGTAGATAAATAGCCTACTATAGCCTGCCTGCCAAGCCAAGTATAGATCTAGTATAGCCTGTGGTTGGATATATTACGCATAATGTCAATTCGTATTTTGATATACATTCATGGGGAAAAGTTGTTCAAAATTTCAGACTGAATTACCCCTCAAAATAATTGTAAAACCCTAATTAAACAGCACCTTTTATTACAAAAACAGTTAATATGATTCCGCGACCAGAGAAAGTTCCAATCCGATTTTCACCCTAATCGCCAATTAAAAAATATAGGTAATAAATCAAACCAAATTATTTTTTTCATTGACTTAATTTTCAATAAAATTAAAAAAAAATATGTGCGATGCCGTATCTGCGATAGCATTACTTCTTTACTTGAACGTCAACAAAATGTCAAAACTGTACCATAGTGTAGCAAAAGTATGACATAATTTGGCAGTTTGTACATAGTTTTTTATTGAAATATTTTAGACTGTAATGCAATTTTACGTAATTTGAAAATGGATTTTTTGAAAAATTCGACACGGCCTCCTTCCTGAACGCCCGGCGGGCAACTGAATTTGTATGGAAGAATCGTGGCCGCCATTTCAGAGATTTCTGTCAAAAACGTTGCAAAACATCCAATTTTTAAAATTATTTTTTTTATTATTGCGTGATTGCATTGTAAGCAAATATTAAGAATAATGTTTCAAAATAGCCTTTATTTTTATAAAATATATGCAATCCCTTGTTAGAATATTTCTTTACGCAGAAAAACAAGCCAGTTTGTAGCAAGATTTTCTAAAATATTTCTTTCAGGTTTCTTTACAATTATCTTACTTTTTCTGAATGAAAATTAAAAAATACGATTTTCGTCTACTGGCTAGTCTATTCACCTATAACTAGGTATGTAATTTTCTTAGTGGTCTTTTCTACTTAAGCCATAACTATTGCCCGCGCAAAGTGCGTTTTGCATGTTTTTGGGTAAATTCAATGCTTGTTTTTAGGAAAACTACAAAATATTTTAAAATATCCTTTATTTCGTCTACTGTCCCAACTCTTCCTCTATATATGTGTATACATTATTTGACTTAAATCAAACGCTTTCTGTACAAACTTGTTGCCCGCGCAAACCTAGTTTACATGGTGCCGACCCTTAAGATCGAGTTAAAACGACCCCCTTTAATTTTTAACTTTTTTTTTTTAGTACTTCTTTGTTGTTATATCGGCTATAGTAATACATAATCTGTGAAAATGTCAAGTATCTAATCCAGTCAATGCTATTATAAAGATCTAGTTAAAAACGCTGAAAAAACACGTTTTTGTATGACGACCCCCTTTAATATATATTTTTTTTTTTTAAAAAGCAAGAGCTTTATTGTCTAATAAATTAAATACGGACAAATAACACAAATAAAATAATTTTACAAATAAAATATCTCTTCCAACGCGCCACATCGAGGCAACGTACCCAATATGCTGGCAGCATTTCCTCGCTGTATAGCTAGACTTATTCTCTGAGCAAAAAAGCCGCCTTTAATTTATAACTTTTTTATTTTTAGTATTTGTTGTTATACCGGCCACAGTAATACATAATCGGTGAAAATTTCAAGTGTCTAGCTAATACGGTTCAAGAGATAGTGCCCTGTGACAGACGGACAGACAGACGGACAAACGGACAGACAGCGGAGTCTCAGTAATAGGATCTCGTTTTCACCCTTTGGGTACGGAACCCTGAAAAGTGTAAATACAAAAGTTGTAGATCTTCTTATTACCTACAACTTTGCCATTTAACTTTTTTCTATATGACCTGTAGTTTTTACGAAAATCGAGATAAACCGTTTTTTACCCTTAAAACTCGACTTTATTGAACATGAAAATATTTTTCCTTACATATATTATATTTTCAAATATGAACTGTGATGCAAAAGTAAGTATACCTATTTCCCTGAATAATTTTCTCAGTGAGTCTCTTGATCCTAAACCGTAAATGGCACGAATTGCTCTTTTTTGTAAAATAAAATAGTCTGAATGTCAGCTGCACTCCCCCATAGAAGTATACCGTAAGACATTAGACTGTGAAAGTAACTAAAGTACACTTGTCTAGCAGTTGCTACATCTGTCAATTGTCTTATTCTCCTAACAGCGTACACCGCAGAGGTAAGACTATAAGAAACTTTAGTTATATGAGCGCTCCATTAAAGTTTCGAATCAATTGTGATTCCTAAAAAGGTAGTACTTTCAACCAGATCGAGTTTCTGACCATTATTTCATTTCATTTCTTTATTAGCACACAAAACAGATAACAACCATATTTTGGTAAGTACATTAAGGTTTTTATGTGTTGTTCTTGATTGTTTCCCATAAATATGTATGCGTAAAAAGTCTATTAACAAATAATTATTAATAGGAGCGCTACATTTATTACATTAATTAGTATGTCAACGCAGGCTTGATTCACATTAGGAAGAAAGAATCGAATGCATTGGGTCTTCTTCGCATTTAACATGAGGTTATTGGCTGAAAACCAATTAGAAATTGAAGACAAGGTGCTGTTCACCGCGCTAGCATCTTTTTTATGACGATTTATTTTAAATATTAGTGAGTTGTCATCAGCAAATATCACCATGTCAGCCTGTTTCTCAACCATGTAAGGCAAGTCATTGACATAAACTAAGAAAAGGAACGGTTCTAGAATTGAACCTTGGGGTATGCCCATTTTAACATTAGACCCGTGTGATTTTACGCCGTTTATATCAACAGTTTGAAGACTATCTGTTAAGTAAGATTCTATTAATTTAATTGACTTATCATCAAAACCGTATTGACGAAATTTGAGCAAATGTCAATACTTTTCATCCAATGATGATCAACGCAATCAAATGCTTTAGAAAGATCGCAAATTTATCCAATTGCATCATTTCTGTTTTCCCACTCGTCGTAGATTTTAGTAATAAGTGCTACTCCTGCATCGGTAGTCGATTTTCCAGCAGTAAAGCCGTATTGTTGGCTATGGAAAAGATTATTGGTCTTAAAGTGAAGTAGCACTTGATTGAGCATTATCTTTTCAAACACACTACTCAAAACTGGCAGAATAGAGATAGGTCTGTAATTGCCAGGTTGTTTTTTCTCCGAGGCAGGAGGTTTTTACTCCTTTTTAGGGTGCCGTACAAAAAATTAAAAAACGGAACCCTGATAGGATCACTCGTGCGTCTGTCTGTCCGTCCGTCTGTCACAGCCAATTTGCTCCGATCTACTGGACCAAATCAGGTAAAATTTGGTAGAATGTTGTAATCCTATGACCCAAACACATGTGTAAAGTATATAAATATTTTTTTTAAATAAGGGTCATTTTCGGGGGACAAATTTGGATATTAAAAAAAAAGTTTGCAAACCTTACTGTGTCATATATCAAATGAAAGGGCTCGTCATGAGGATCTCAAATATATTGTTATTATTGTAAAATTAATAGTTTTGATTTTATTCATGAAAGAAGACGGAAATGACCATCCCCCGCCCCTGATCTCCAAAACTACTGAGCCTAAAATTTTGAGAAAAAATACAAAATATATATAGTTCATTGCTTGTAGATTACAGAAAAACCTCTCCACGCGAGTTTAACTCGCACTTGAACGGTTTATTTGAATAAGGGAATTAGTTTGCTACATTTCATTAAGTTAGGAAATATGCCTTCATCAATACATTCATATTTAACGAATATAAAATGAAATGAAATATAGTAAAATTATAGAACTGTAAAAATTCCGATACGTTTATACGTGGTGTGACCCCGACGATGTAATAGTATTAGTTACATGGGTACAGATGGCGCGAGGAGGGCGTGATCGTGGAAGTGTCGAAGAGTGACGCGACGAGTGCGGCGGGCGCCAAGCTGCTGCTGCGCGAGGCGGCGGCGCTGGGGCCCGTCGGCGGCGTGTTCAACCTGGCCGCCGTGCTGCGGGACGCCTACCTCGAGAACCAGACGCCCGCGGACTTCAAGCTCGTCGCCAAACCCAAAGTGGACGGTCAGTGTTACTGTATATTTGGGTTATGTCGATGGAGACGAAGCTACAACAAATTTGCTTTGACAGGCACCAAGGCCCTGGACGTGGCAACGCGAGAGCTCGCGCCCGAGCTGGACTACTTCGTGGCATTCTCGTCGGTGTCGTGCGGGCGCGGCAACCCCGGCCAGACCAACTACGGGTTCGCCAACTCCGTCATGGAGCGCATCTGCGAGCAGCGCCAGGCCGACGGGCTGCCTGGGCTCGCCGTGCAGTGGGGAGCTATCGGTAAGGGATCACACTCGACTTTGATACATGACGCGAGCTATAAACTAACAAGTGATATGGTATAATAATGAGACCATCGAAATGTGTACACAGGCGAGGTGGGTCTGATCGTGGAGACGATGAACGACGACGCGGTGGTGGGCGGCACGGTGCCGCAGCGCATCGCGTCCTGCATGGAGGCGCTCGGCACGCTGCTGGCGCGGCCGCACGCGGTGGCCGCCTCCATGGTGCTGGCCGACAAGCGGCGCGCCGGCCAGCAGCCGCAGCAGGACGTGGTGCACGCTGTCGCCAACATCCTGGGTGAGTGACGCACCTGCGCAGACCCCGCTCTCTGTACCCGTGTCTCTGTTATCGATGAGCTTCAACCGAGGAACTTGTTATTTGCGCAGGTATCAAGAACCCGAACAAAACCTCGGAGTCTGCGAGCTTGGCTGAGCTCGGCATGGACTCGCTGATGGGCGCCGAGATCAAGCAGACGCTGGAGCGCAGCTACGACCTAGTGCTGGGTGTGCAGGAGATCCGCACGCTGACGTTCGCCAAGCTGCGCGAGCTGACGGGTGGCGAGGCCGGCGCGCACGTCTCGCAAGCGACGCGCGAGGAGGCCGAGCCCGAGCCGCAGCCCGGCGACCTGGTGCAGCTAGCCTCGCTGGGCGAGCTCATGCCCACACAGGTGCTCGTGCGGCTGCCCAGCGCGCCCGCCAACGGCAACCCCAACACGGTCTTCATGGTATGTAATACGTTATCATGTTAACATTGCATAACAAAGGGAAACACTGGTTTCTAAGTTTTTGTTTTGGTGCAGATTCACCCGCTGGAAGGCGACATCTCCCTGCTGCGGCCGGTGGCGGAGGCGGTGCACGGCACGGTTTACGGGCTGCAGTGCACGGCCGACGCGCCGCTCACCGAGATGTCTGCGCTGGCGCGCTTCTACATCGCGCACGTGCGCTCCAAGCAACCGGCTCCGCCCTACACGCTGCTCGGCTACTCCTTCGGGGCGGCTGTTGCCTTCGAGATGGCGTTGCAGCTCGAGAAGGTAAAATGAATAATCAATTACTTTACTTAAAATAATAATCAACTAACCATCCTAAAGTTAACAAAGACTAATTGAAAGTAGGCTAGGTTTAATATGTAAATATTATAACTCCTGTATCCCTAAGTCTACTCGTAATCAAACGTGTTCAAACTCAATAGGATTATGTTGCTTTATAACTGAGTGCCTTTTATCACCTTCCATCTTCGTAAAAAGATGTCCAGAGGACATCATCTACGATGAAGTGCTCTTTACTGAAGACAAATACAACAAGTCCAAACTTAATAGGGTTATTTTGTTTTAATTATGACTGAGTTCCGTCAAATATCTCCCGGCTCTATGAAATTAGAACAGCTTATTGGCTTCGTAATATTGTATTGTCATCCGACTTACACAATTATTTATGTTTGGTCCAAACCTCGCATTTTTCATATTATATTATATTTGAGATCCTCATAACGAGCCCTTTCATTTGATATATGGCACAGTAAGGTTTGCAAAACTTTTTTTTCCAATTTCCTAATTTGTCACCCAAAAATGCCCCTTATTTTAAATAAATATTTATTTACTTTGCACATGTGTGTTTGGGTCATAGGATTACACCATCCTACCAAATTTCACCTGATTCGGTCAAGTAGATTCGAAGCAAATTGACTGTGACAGACGGACGGACAGACAGACGCACGAGTGATCCTATAAGGGTTCCGTTTTTTAATTTTTTGTACGGAACCCTAAAAAACAGTGAGACTAGTTTGGAAACTAAGTGTTTCCAGTTTGAAGCTTTCAGAATTAAGGTACCTATATACCTACAAATGTATGTGCTGTGGCGGGATAGCTTGGGGCCTGGTGGATGGGCAGCCCTCCAAAATACAGGTTCGACCTAGTTTGGTTCTGGTGCTGTCAATTCGTCTGGTTTCCCTCCATCTTGCCACTATCACCTTTTAATTTAATTAACCATCACCAGTTCATATGTACTGGTGATGGTAATAGTAGATTGTGCTACAAGGCGTAAAGGTAATAGT
The DNA here is from genome assembly GCA_963576875.1 of Acrobasis repandana. Lineage (NCBI taxonomy): Eukaryota > Metazoa > Arthropoda > Insecta > Lepidoptera > Pyralidae > Acrobasis > Acrobasis repandana. Next base: position 532,421 of record OY756226.1, read on the forward strand.
TTTAACGCGAGGGCGCTACATTGAATCCAGAGCGAAACGAAGGATGCCACAATAGAATCACGAGCGTAGCGAGGGATTCTGATCCTGAGTTCTGGGGATTCTGAGTGAAGCGAGGGATTCAAGTATATCACCCGAGATAAAACTATTACTGTAACGCGCCGTGTAGCACATTCTTCTTTTCATCTCCATCTATGAGAAAAAGCAAATATATACCTATAACGAAAGTAGAATACCTACATATACCTAATCAGAGTTTAACAGTCAGTTACTAACCTTTATTTGGTGGCATTTTCACTGAATAAGTACTATGAAAATTTTTTTCTAGGACCACCACATCTTATACATTTTCCAGTCATTAGAATCGTTTCATTACTTTTTCCTTGTGTGTTAATTCTTCTTATATTGAAATATGTATATTATACGTAAACTTCATAATTATTTACTATCGGCCTCATCAAGAAATTAGTCACATTTAAAATGGTTGTAAAAATAACCTAATAGTTCCTTAGTAAAATTACTATTTAAATCAAAGACAACAATTGCGCGTTTTTATTGATTTTTAATAAATTATTATTTTGAAGCAAGAGAACCAAAACATTTTGACTTACAGCCATCCACGTAAAACATGTTGTATTCCAATTTAAAAAAATTACGACGCCCTTGCCTATATTTTATCATTTTAAAACTAAATTTTTCTTTTTTTTAGCTGACTGCCAATATTATTTTTGATTCTACATTCGTGTTCGTTTTTCAAATGTGTTTTAACGCCTAGGGAGTTTAATTTTTACTTTTCAGAGTCTAGAGAATTACTAGTGACTTTAGCCCCAAATATTTCGGGTAAAATCATCGTTTTCGAATAGATGAGATGAAAATTAAATTAAATATTTAAACCTGTATGTATTATACACCGTGTATGTACCTTTTTGAGATTTTCAAGCTATTGCATAGCTTTTATCGCGGGCTTTGAGCGCGGCGGCCGAATCAAGAAATTCCGTAATGAAAATAAAACCTAACACCCCCCACTCCACCTACCATGTACGCTTACAAGCTATAGCATTTAGTGGAATGTAAAGAGGGCTGGGGTTCGAGTACCAGAAAAATCTGACATTTGAGGATTTGCAGAAACCTGATGTGGAAGGGGTACGGCCTAGCAAAACGGTTAGACTTGGAGATTTGGCTCCATAGACCAAATGGAAGGGGAACCTAAGCAATTACTAGAACCGTTTCTTTTTTTTAATTTTCGAAAAAATTTTTCCCCCTATACAAATTTCATAGCAACGGCTCCCCTAAGTAACTTGGCGCAGCCTGAGGCCAAAGGCCCGTGACTCCGCTGTCTATCCGTCTCTCCGTCTGTCTGTCTGTCCGTCTGTCTATCCGTCTGTCTGTCCGTCTGTCACAGGGCTCTATCTCTTGAACTGTAATAGCTAGACACTTGAAATTTTCACCGATTATGTATTACTGTGGCCGCTATAACAACAAATACTAAAAATAAAAAATTGTTAAAAATTAAAGGGGTCGTCATACAAGAAACGTGTTTTTTCAGCGTTTTTAACTTGATCTTGAGAAACACTAGTTATAACCGAAACACTAATTATAATTGCTGAATAAAAGTTGATAAAAAATGCTATGCAATAGCTTTACCGCGGCACTCCCCAAGTGCCAAACGTTTTTTTTATTTTTTTTATTACTCGTAATGTACACTAAAATTATTGACGTGTAAAAGTGCCTGCGAAGGCCTAATTACTGAAAAAATATTTGATTCTTTGATTCCATAAGCAATTTTAAACAGTTGAGTTTCATGTGTGGAGTGAAGCGGCGATTTTTTCAATATTAACTTTCATTGTCTTTTTGATATAATTAATTCTCAAATATTTCGTTTGCAAAATATCGAGCGACGAAATCAAAAATTTGGAAAAAATTGAATTTTTTTTCACTATTTCGGCCATAACTTTTTCGTTTTTAATTTTCTCGAACGATTCTGTTTGCACGTTACAGCTCTCGTGAATACGCGTCTTTTGAGACTTTTTTGAATATCATATCTTCACAACTCTTCAAAATATAAGGGGATCGCTCTTTTTCGTGAAATCGGAGTCTACAAAAATTCGGAAATGTTGCTAGAAAATTGCTAGAGCAAACGAAAAGACATTTCCGAATTTTTGATTTTGGCGCTCGATATTTTGAAAACGAAGAATGATATCAAAAATTTGAAAAAAACTACTCCGGACAATTTAGTCAGCTACAATTTGAGCCTAAAACAAAGACGATATTGTTTGAATAAATTGTGGGATTTATGAAAAAAGTCATAAAGTCAGAACGATATTTTTTCGAGTTCCGTACATTCATTTCCAATAGTCGATATACTCGACAGTCGTGTGAGGCACTTTACCTGTGAATTTTTGTTTCCGACTATTTATTAATTTTGCTCTTCCGTTTACAGGAGGGTTGTGAGTGCCGCGTGATTATGGTGGACGGTTCCCCAGCGTACGTTGCAATGCACACGAACCTCGGAAAGAGCAAAGGCGCGGGCACGGTGCGCAGCCAGGCCAGCGACGAGGCCGACGCGCTCTCCGTGTTCGTGTCGCTGTTCAAGGAGGTGGACTTCATTAAGGTAACTGCTGGTTGTCGGGTGTGATCAAACCAATGGCTCTTCGCAGTGCAGTGTGTGGTGCTAAATGCATACGTGTGGTTTCAGACGTCAGCGGAGCTGGAGAAGCTGCCGAGCTGGGAAGCGCGCATGGCGCGCGTGCAGGCCGAGCTGGAGGGGCTGACACCGCACACGGCGGCCGCCATCGCCACCGCAGCCGCCTCCTTCTACCGCAAGCTGGCCGTCGCCGACACCTACAAGCCCAGCGGCCGCATCTCCGCGCCCGTCACGCTGTTCCGCGCGCGCGACAACTACGTGCTGACGGTGGGCGAGGATTACGGGCTGCGGCCGCTGTGCGCCGGCCCGCTGACGCTGCATCAGCTGCCCGGCACGCACCGCTCCGTGGTGACGGGCGCGCCGGCGCGCAAGATCGCCGAGCATGTGAACGCAGCGCTCGGCGGCCGCTAGCGGCCGACGCGCCGCCACTAGACACGGACACTCATAGTCCAGTAGCGATACGTTTTGAACCTTAGTTTTTGTTTTTATGCATATTGTTTCTGGACCACTTGTCTAACCCAATACATGTCGAGTTTATGTTAACTACGATGTTTGTTTATGTTGATCATGAATTAACATTAGGACGGAAAGAAAATTATAGATGAAAATTTCACTTTCATGCATGACAATAACAATGTGGTATCCGATGTACACAAGCTTTTTGTGTCATCTCTGGTCTCGGGATCCAGTGAGCGGATTAATTACATTAGTTTACAAAATTTTACAGTTTTTGGTACCCAACTATGAAACTACTTGTTTCTGTTAGATTTTTGTATACTATATACGGACCTGATTATGACTTTTTTCTAGGACGTCAGAATTGGAAGTATTGTTATATATAACAAATTTCCAAAGATTGGCAGGCGTGGTACCCATTTAAATATAAAATGTAGGGTGTTGATTTTTATGAGAACTTTTGTTTTCAATTAAATCGTGCAAACTAAACGCATAACGGCATAATTGACTAGCAATCATAAAACGCAGTGGGCTCCCAGCACTTTAGGGCCGTCACTACAGAAAAATCGATTATTGATGAATCTACTTTTACCCGGTTAATCAAGTAGCGATAAATAAGTCTGTAAACAAAACTATTGTTACAATCAACAAGATCAATATAATATCGGTGTATATTGTTTTTACATTTATGTTTTAATTTATTATCGATTAATATCGATCTTTTGTCTACGCGTTATTAACCATTTATGTGATTATGTCAACGTCACGGAACTGATACAACTGTCAACGCCAATGTCAACGTCAATCAAATATATTTAATTGACAGTTACATTCACTTTTAAATGTGTCAAAATAAAGTCAAAACGTTTTGTTATCTCCATTTGTAACGTTTTGTTATGTCTCTACATTTTGTCCTATACTAACTTTAAATGCATTTAACTTTTTACTCATAAGTTGTAGAAATATGGTATGATTACATTTTTTATTACATAATTCAAGACAAATAAATTAGTAATATTTTCATTGTCCTACACTTCGTCATAAGACGGTACCACCAGTCTATAGGTCTCTGCCAATCTTCTTTGGCCAATTTCACCTATTTTCAATTTTTTATAGTAAATACATGTAAATACATGAAGATACAGGAAGATGATTAGACATCTAATAAGACATGACAATCTATTCAGAATAATAGTAGAAGGAAAAATAAAAGGAAGACGAGGAAGAGGAAGACCAAAAATGAAGTTTTTCCAACAAATTAAGGAAGGGTTAGGAGTAAGGTCCTGCCAAGACATTAAAAAGATGGCAGAGAGAAGAGGGGAATGGAGGCATCTCCAGTAAACTCCACCGACAAGAGCAAGCTCTTAAATTAAAGAAAAATAGTAAATACACTACTATACATATAATTTACTTTTGTATTTATTTATTGAAAAATAAAATATTCTTAATTAAAATAAAATTGCTACCATTTTTATGTACACAGTTATATGAAATTAAATTTGCCATAAAATTCCACATACTTGGAGCACCGTGCGCATTGTATGGCATTTATACCGGCCTATACATAAACGCAAATAACTCAAATACGTAAAAGAATTAAGCTGTTATGTAAATGAAGTGTACAAAAGAAGGCTTGCACTATAATGTAGTAGTACTCATGTTGGATGTCACATTGATGTTGTGTGTCTTAACAACATAAGCTTCGCAGACGATATGGTACTGCTGAGCGTCTCTGTCTGTGGCTTCGAAAGATTGTTGGATATATGTGAGAGATATGCTGTCAAACGTGGCCTTGAATATAATGTGCAAAAAAGTGAATACATGGTCTTTCAGGCGGGAACAAAATGTCCTGATACTGTTCCACCCATAAGTTAAATGGTATACCATTGCGAAGAGTAGATAAATTTAAATATCTGGGACATTGGGTAACTTCTGACCTGAGAGACAATGTAGACATCGAAAGACAATGCAAGGCACTATCTATGCGTGCTAACATGATAGCCCGTAGGTTTGCTCACTGCACAAGAGAAGTTAAGATAACTTTGTTCCGTGACTACTGTACATCCTTCTATACAAGCAGCCTATGGATACACTACACACAAAAGCAGTTTAGTGCCCTTCGGGTACAGTACAATGACGCTTTTAGGGTGCTGATTGGGCTGTCTCGACGTTGCAGCGCGTCAGGGATGTTTGCCGTGGCGCGTGTGAACTGCTTCTATGCAACCTTGCGCAAGCGGTACACATCCTTAGCGTGCAGGCTCCGAGTCAATGCCAACAGCATCCTAAAAACGTTTGCAAATAGGCTCGATTTTCAGTATGTGAATCACTGCTCAATGATTCATATACTGAAAAATGAATCCCTATAGGTATAGTATACTAACACTAGTCTTAAGGTCTGTTTCTCTGTTACTAACACTTAAAATGTAATAATATTATGTGACCCTTAGTTGGTTGAAATAAATGATTTTTATATTTATTTATATAAAATAAACTTAAATTGAAAAGTTCCAGAAAATGTAATTGAATTTATAGTAAATTTTTTAATTGGCGGAATTTACGACAATTTAAATTTTGGCATGTGATATTTTAAAACATAGACGGCCTAATTTTTTTTATAGCCAGATTTGTGTTTTTTGTAATGAATTCTATAAGAAACCGCTACAAGTGTGCGTGGGTAAAAACCCTTGAAAACTAGTGTTATTATACCGATGCCATGACAGCCTTCTGCTCAAATAGCTCTTAAATAATATTATAATAGGATACTTAAATAGGTTTTACGTGCTATAGAACAGTATCTGTTGGGGTACAAGTTTGCGGTGTTTCATCTCGTTGCTTATGTTCGCGTTCTTAAGCCTTCCTCCAACTCGTAAGACACCGTCCGTATCAATAAGTGGATTTAAACTCAATACGAGTAATTTACTTTTCGAATCAACTCTACCCTGTTTTCGCAATAGTTCAATATCCGTTCCAAATTCTTTGTTTTGTACATATTTCACAATAATAATTTTTGCCTTTAATTCATGCAGCATAAGGTAACTCGGCAGTTGTTTACGTTTTAAAGTAGGTATCAATGCTCATAATATACATGCTTCTATATGTGTTATTTTTCTGAATAAGTTATGTTTTTCTAAAAGTTCACTGATTAACCTTTTTGTGATTGTTTTTGGCTTCCTCGTTTGTTTCAAAAGTAAATTTTCTGTTTGGTTTTTAGACCATCATGTTTGTAGCCACTTAGGGCCTTGCCAACATAAGTTATATTCCACCATCTGAGAAGCCAGCAAACCGCGACTGGCACAATCGGCTGGGTTATCCATCGACTTCACATAGCGCCAGCATTCGGGAGGCATTGTTACAGTTGTTTTCTTTACTCTGTTTGCTACAAACGGCTTCCAGCGGCTTGGATCGCCCTTCAACCAGCTGATAGTGACAATAGAGTCACTCCAACCGTATATTTCTAGTTGATTGAACAAACATTGTTTTATTATAAGTTTAGATAATAAGTACGCAGCACTCATTTCTAGTTTAGGTAACGAGAGCGCTTTCCGGTGAGATACAAGTTTCGACCGAGCGGCGATAAGTGTTATGTTCGACGTGTTTTTTATTTTTGTATATACCACACATGCATAGGCCTCCTGGGATGCGTCACAAAACCCATGAAGCTCGATTACGTCATCCTTATGACTCACCAACCATCTGGGTATTCTGCAGTGTTTAATGTTCTCGATGTCCTTTATCTTATCTTTATCTTAGACCACTCGTATTGATACTTCGTCATCCCATTATAAATTGTTTTGCCATAGTTTTTGAAATAAAAGTTTTTATTTAGTTGATAGCGGAGTTAACCAACCTAGGGGTCGAATAATTTGGAAATTTCGGATAGTAGGTGACGTTTAGTTATTTTGGCATCCTGATTTGTAAAGTTACATCGGAAGAAAAAGATATCGTTTTTGGAATCCCAACATAGGCCTAGCGTTTTGAAAGTGTTTTCTTGTTTGTTGTTGAGGACCAGGTCTTCGCCCTGAGTGTGATGATCTGTTGTATGTTCGATTAACTCAGGTTTGTTTGCAGCCCATTTACGTAGGTTGAATCCACCCGATTTTAGTAACGCAATCAAATCCGATAGGTATAAGTTGTTTTCCCTGTAATATAGAGTGACTCCCATGGGCAAGGTCATCCATATAGAACGAGTTGGCGAGCACCTGGGCTGCTTCTGCATAGTTGTTTTGTTCATCAGCTGCTAATCGTTTCATCGTCATTAGAGCCAAGAATGGAGCGGCATTTGTTCCATACGTAACAGTAGTCAATTGAAACGACTGTAGAGGTTGTTCAGGAGAATCACGTCAAATGATTTTTTGTAATGCCTGATCTAGTTTATTTAAGACTATCTATAGCACTTTTCAATATCTGAAGTATACGCGAATTCGTATTGTCTCCATTTTACCAATAATGCCTGAAGGTCTTATTGTAGGTTAGCTCCTTTTTTCATCGATGTGTTTAAGCTTTGCCCTGATGATGTTTTACAAGAGGCATTAAAAAAAATACGTTTATTTCAGGTTATAAGACCCATATAAGCAGAAAAAATTTAAAAAATATGAAATACATATAAACATACACAAAATAATTCATCCAGCACTGCTGCTCAAGGGCTCAAGTGTCTATTACAGCAATGCCAGACATAGGGACAGCTTACACTACCAGCAATCATCGCCAGGACAGCATTGGAGCTGGCCCGCGTCCTGCGCACTAGAGATGCGGCCCGCTTGCGCATAGTCGCATGAAAGGAGTCGGTGCGAGCCGCTGCAAACATACCAGAGGCGCTGCAGAAACGGGACAGCCCCAATAACACCCTAAACGCGTTATTGAACTGAACACGGAGGGCACTGTAGCTTCGTTTTCTGTAATCTGCCCACAGGCTGCATGTATATAGAGGTGCAGAAAGCTCTGAAAAGTGTTATTTTTACTGCTTTAGAGCATCTTGAGAATCTGCGGGCCAACATATTAGCCCTTCTTGACAGTGCTCTCCGCTCCCGTTCAATGTCAGTATCGTCTGCAAGGTCAGCTGTTACTATGTGCCCCAAGTACTTAAATTCGTACACTCTCTCCAGAGGAACACCATACAGGTACACAAGTGGCACATTTGTTGGGCACCCAGCACCAGCCGCCCCAAAGACCATGATCTGACTTTTGGTCACATTATATTTTACACCATGCTTACTCGCGTACTCCTCACAGGTTGCTATCATCTTTCGCAAGCCACAGATCGACGCGCTCACCAAAACCATGTCATCTGCGTAGCTCAGGTTGTTGACACATACGCCATCAACGTGACACCCAACATGTTGTTTGCCAAGCGCTTCAATCAAACCATTTATATAAATGTTAAACAGGGTGGGAGAAGTCAATCCACCCTGCCTGACACCACACTCTAGTTGGTACGGTTCTGACATTGTGCTCGCCCACCTATTGACCTGATGCGTATACCAATACTTGAAGACAAATATAAGTTCACGAGGTAAGTTAATGCTCTCCAGCTTATCCCACAGTATGTCATACGCCACCAGGTCAAACGCTTTCGACAGGTCGAGGAAACATGCATAAATGGGCTTTTTACGCTTCAAGTAGTATTTTACGGTATGCTTAAGACCCAGTATAGCACTTTCTGTAGATAAATGTGGTCTAAAGCCAAATTGATTATCATGCAAATTGGTGTATTTGTCTAACTGTGTACGAGTATTAAGCATACCGTCAAAAACCTTGGCTATAATTGTGGTAAGGGATATAGGCCTATAGATATATATTAAAAACCACCCTGTATTTCGTTGTTGTTGACTCTGCTCATTAAATACCGTGGTGCGGCAAATAACATTTCAGTGTCGAGTTACCAACAGCTGGTTTCATAATATGTTTCAATTCATAATATTCTTCCATAAAAATTTATAATGGTGTTCTAATTGATCATTTTGTTGAAATTTTCGTGTTAAGGTGAAGATATAGGCAAATGGCCTTGAAGTGAGAAAAAATTTTTTTCTCGTAAATATGGTGATAATTTCCATATTGCTCTTCGTCATGCACTAGATAGCCCTTTAAATTATTTTATGAACTGCCGTTGAAACTATTATTAGTGATCCGTCTAGCTTTAAAACTTACCGTGGCCACTTTTGGCGGAGGCAAGTTTTAAAGCTAGACGGACTAATGTAAATACTTTCAACGGTGGTTCATAAAATAATTTAAAGGGCTATATAGTGCATGACGAAGAGCAATATGGAAATTATCTCCATATTTACGAGTTAACAATTTATTTCAAATGAGGGCGCCACTTCAAGGCCATTTGCCTATATCTTCACCTTAAACTCCAAAATTGGGCCACTGCAATTTGTTTAGATGCTCCTAATTTACTCTCCAAATCATCTTTTAGCGGTAATCTGACCACATACCGTCCATCCGATCTCCGTTTTATTGATCTTCCAATGATAACTAGGATTGTTAGCAAATCTCCTCTACTTCCTAGAATTTACGTATTTCGTCTAAGTTGTGCAAAACTACGTTACATTGGAAGGTCTTGACGCTACCGCATAAAAGCCATCCTATTTTGGTTTGTTGCGCGATTGGCTGAGATGCATCTTCACTCCTTAGGATTCCTCTTAACATAATTTCTGCGTAAAATTCCGCTCCTAGTCCTAGTATAATAAGTCGACGGATCTCCTGAGATAGTATTCAGGGTCGGCTAGGTTTATATTTTCAGTGAATGACCAAGAAGGTTTCTTAAATGTTTTGTTTGGCAATTTTTAATAAGATCATTCATTATTTATTAACGCTTCTGTTGTGAAAGAGTAATCACTATATGTTGATTTGCATGTTAGATTAAGTACACCCTTACAGTTGTAAAATATTATTTGAAACTGAAAAATGTATAAGGTATTACAATATATTACTCTATTAGTGTAGCTATTTACAGAATGGGTGTGGGTTCGTTTACTCACACGAAACCGATCGCGTAATGAAGTTCATAAAAAAACACCACTTTCCTGAGTCCTTCCAGAATTCTTGTTTCCGATATAGATGGGTAGTGGGGAGTTAGTCCGAGCTGGTCCAGTTAATAACTCCTTTGTTGTATAAAAGGTCAACCAGTACCGGTACGGTGGTCCCTGAAATGAATAATTCCAGACATTTAAGAAATGTCGACTTTCGCTGAGTGACTGCAACATTTTGTGTCATCAAGCGCAGCGCGGCGAAAGACTGAAGATGGAAGTGGCGTAATTTACTAGCATAGAATAGTGATCGATGATGGATGAGGCATACAAGCTTTTAAATTACAATGACAATTAAAGTTATGATTTATTTGAAGTGATAGGTATAAACTAATGGCATGAATTATAGGCACTATGTGGAATCGTATTTTATAAAACGATTAGTGAAATAATGTGAGTAAAAAAGCAATAAGCTTGATGAAGTTTAAAAGAACTTAGAAACTAAAGATATAGAAATTTGATTGTCAACTGGTGAAGGTCATGCAAGGTCGTGGTCGTACACGCGGACAAAAGAAATAAGCATAACATAATACTTATGATTGAATAAGAATTGAACATAATATTTATTTGAAATTTAAGGTATGAATAAATTTGACATTACCTATGCATAGTATCTTCTCCAGCTGGCATAATAAAATCTAATAGGTTATAATTATAATGCTATGCAACACTTACCCAAATTATGGGGATAACACATATAACACTTTTGTTTTAACAACTAAATATTGCAATAATATATACCATAGGCAGGTAATAAAGATTTGTAGATACAATTTAGAATTTTTGTAGTAAATTGATAGTAGTGCACTTGACATTCTCAAGGCGCAAGCACTGTCTGGTCGTATCGTCCATCCCCGCTGCTCCACTTGCCGGAACCGGTTTCTCTATTGGTATCTGTGCGATGTCACATGTATTAGAATATGGCGCGCATTGAGGTATGTTAAATTTTATTAGGATTTAGGCAAGTAACTTCAATTAGGTACCTAAATAATTTTATGTATTTTCTTTTAATAATCAGTTTTGTTTGGTTCCGTAGCCAAATGGCAAAAACGGAACCCTTATGAATTCGTCATGTCTGTCTGTCCGTCCGTATGTCACAGTCACTTTTTTCCGAAACTATAAGAACTATACAGGCTGACTTTTAAACCACCAGCCAAATTTTTGGAGCAAGTTCAGTCCATGATACTGAACTACTTTCTATTTCTACCACACGTAGGGGTTAGGCCAATTTAATTTTTTAAATTCACTTTTCGTTTTATGGGACGGGGGCTAAAAAAAAAACATTTTTTCATAATTTTAAAAACCAACTTTTGGAACTTCAATATCTATCTCTCCATTAATTTTCGTGACAATCGGTGCAGTAGCGGCGGAGTACGAGCCCGGACGGACAGGCAGACAGACGGACGGGCGGACGGTCGGACGGACATGACGAAACTATAAGGGTTCCTTGTGGACTACGGAACCCTAAAAAATTTGGGTTGCATTTATTGCACCGAACATGTGTTTCTAAATATTCAATGTCAAATTTCATCCACGATATTCTTAGATTTTTTTTGCATTTTTAGGTACTCTCTACTTTGTAAAAGCTACAAAAGATAATTAATAAGCTAATGACTGAAAAATTTGTAGTATTTGTCTTTTCTCTCCCATATTCTCTAATACCTTTTCGTTTGAAACTTTTCTGTCCAACTCATTTTGTTTAACTACAAACTATAGAACAAATCTAACTAAAAATTAAAGAAAATAGAAAAGGTAAAATGTTCGGCCATCTACTGCGTCAGGGTGCGTTTTTTAAAACAATAATGGAAGGAAAAAGCAATTTAGCAACTTTTCGTTTAGATACCTAGACATCCATTGCAGGCCATGTCATTCTTATTACTCTGGACAAACGATTCGTATAACCGAATTTACCACTTAGAGGGGCCGCCGCACTCTTAGTTCAATTCAATTCAATTCAAAATATCTTTATTATCATAGGATATTTATAATATCTCTTAATAATAGTCACTTTGTTTTGTTTTGCACAAATGTTGACGTCAAATCGTTACTTACAGCTAAGTTTACGCCGCTTCCTACGCGCAAGTGCAGAAGAAGCGGCAACAAACTGCACTGCACGTTTCCTCCAAAGACGTCAACTAACAAACTAAAAACTTAAAATTAGTTATATGGATGGACTGAGATTACATTGTTTGTTATGTCATAATTAAATTGAATTATAAGAATTACGAAATTTAAAATAATGTCAATTTGTAAATTTAGTATGTACCAATGTACCTAAATTATGACATGGTATACAAACCTTTAAGAGGGACCCGCGCCAAGCTCAAGCCAGACCTTTTTGTCTTTAAGATAGTCATCGGTCCTATAATAAGCCTTGTCACAAAGTACATTTTTTACATAAGCTTTGAATTTTCTGTCTGGCATAATGTAGGTTTACATATTTTCGATACTTAAACGGGGAGTGACACAGGCCTGGTAGTACAGAGGGTCGTGTTCCTGTAGTTGAGACTAAAAAACAAGACCTGATGATGATGATGATATAATTTACCTCGAGGTTATGTCATCTTGGATTTTAAAAAGGCTTTCAAGCGAGTTAAAAAAATTTTTTGATAATTTAATAATTAAGGGGTGTAATTTTCATTTGGGTCAAATTGTCTATAGACAAATACAAAAACGTAAATTTCAGACATTGTAAGAAAAGGATGTACATTTTGCTACTGAAATAAAATGCTTGTTGGCACTTTCTTGCCTTGAAGTAAATGATATACCAATTTATTTTGAGGAATGGCAAAAAACAGTATCTGATAAAGAAAAAATAATATCAGAATGGTTCAGTAGTAACTACATCTTTGATATGTGCATTTTTTTAATTTTTTTAACGGCGTACCTATCCCTAAGAAGAAAAAAAATATTGACAAAGCAACAAAACTTGATGAACTTGAAAAAAAAAGCAAAAAACCCGACGGCGTGATACAACAGCAGTACTTACCTATGCCTAGGCACTTACTGCGTTCTGTGTTGCCTAGGTCTTACCTAGGCAACACAGAACGCAACCTAGAATGCGCTTGGCGAAGCCATGTTATATGTTGTTTTGTAGCATTTCTTATTTCAAATTTCATTTAAAAATAAGTTGTATTATGTCGGCGAATTCAAAATTAATAGTAGCTCCTCTCTCCTTTCTCTTCTTCATTCTTTCGACCTACATGTTCTACCGCTAAACGGACCTACGCATTTCCCACATAATGGACCCCCTCCTTACTTGACCTCATTATAACTTCTTCTCCAGAACTCTCTGCATCCCACGGCCAGTTTAATGCTGCAGCCTTCTCTGCTCATGACTTGATCTACGCTTCTTTCAAATTGCGCCCGCCTAAACGTAGACATCGCCTCATGACGATTCGTAATTATGCCTCAATTGATCACGATAAGCTTACAACAGATATTGCGGAGGCTGACTGGTGCTCGGTTCTGGAGGCGTCTGATATTGATGCTAAAGTAGCAATATTCAACTCCACTCTCTTGGTAATTTATGACAAACACGCTCCAATCCATATTGTACGTGTCAAACATTACGCCATGGTTGTCTGAGGATATAAAGCGGCTTATGGCCAAGAGAGACAAAGCCAAACTGAAATTTCGTCGCTTCCCTACTGACAACAATCGAACTCACTTTATTGCATTGCGCAATAAGTGTAATCGTGAATGCAGGGAAGCCAAACAAAGATACATCCATAAAAATTTAGAAAACAGTCTTCCGGATGAACTATGGAACTTCTAGAAGGGGTTCGGTAAACAAAGCCCTGAGATAAATTTGCATGTGGATGTCAATGACCTCAATAAACATTTTTCGTCACCTCCTGTAATTTTTTTCCGCTAATGACAAGCAGTCGACGCGGACTTACCTCTTAAACAAGTCTGTTCTTGATTGCCCAGCTTTTACTGTCCCTCATATTTCTAGTTATGAAGTGGTCAAAATCGTAATGTCCATAAAATCTAAGGCAGTAGGTGATGGTGATCTAATCTCTCCTGTTATTGCTAATATAGTTAACTTCTTACTTTCTTCTGTCGCCTTTCCCACTATTTGGAAAATTGGTCATCTCATTCCTCTCCCAAAAAAACAAATCCTTCTTCTCTTTCTGACTTCCGGCCTATCTCCATCCTTCCTATACTTTCTAAAATAATAGAACATCATGTTAATCAGTGTTTATCGTCACATTTGTCACGTTATAATATCCTGAGCCCTTTCCAATCCGGATTTAGGGTAGAACACAGCACCACCTCTGCTCTTACAAAAATTACTGATGACATACGCTTTAATATTGAAAACAGAAACCTGACACTTCTGGTATTGCTAGACTATACTAGTGCGTTTAACACTGTAGATCATGATGTTCTCCTCGATGTTATGCGTACACTAATTTTTTCAGATTCTTCGTTGTCCTGGTTTCGTTCATACCTTCGGTAGGTCGACGTCAATTAGTAAAAATCGATGATAAGCGATCTGAGTGGTGTAATGTAACGGCCGGTGTTCCTCAGGGAGGAATTCCATCTCCGCTTCTCTTTGCTATCTTCATTAACGGAATAACGTCATCCTTATCCTCCTCTTTTCATCTGTACGCTGACGATCTTCAAATCTATACCGCCGCCCCTCTCGAAGATTTCAACAGTGCTGTTAGCACCATCAACACCGACCTTGCTGCAATAGCAGAATTGTCCAAAAATTCGGGCTTATGGTGAATGCGTCTCAATCTCAAGCCATTATTATAGGTAGTCAGTATTATATATCTAGACTTAAGGCGTTACAGTAACCCAATGTTGTTCTTGACAATCAAATTATTCTTTTATGTGACAAAGTTAAGAACCTGGGTATTCTGTTTGACGAGACTTTATCATGGCCTCCCCAAATTGGTGTTGAGCCGGAAAATTTACGCTTCCATGCATTCACTAAGACGCCTACAATATTTCCTTCCTGTGGACACTAAAGCACTCTTGGTTCGAACATTACTGTTGCCTCTTTTTGACTATGCTGACGTGGTATACTTGGATTTGACGGAGGAGTTACTGAGCAAGTTAGAGAGGTTGCAAAACATTTGCATTCGATACATATTTGGCCTTAGAAAGTATGATCACATCTCTGAGTACCACCAGATGTTGAAGTGGTTACCTATCAGACAACGCCGTCACACTCACGTTCTTTTCTTTCTCTTTAACATTCTATTTAATCCTCGCTCACCTGTTTATCTTCATGAAAAGTTTTTGATAGCCGTCTTCGTGCTCGTGGTCAACCACTTCTACAGACCCCTTCTCATTCCTCACAGACCTACGCGAAGTCCTTCGCTGTGGTCGCTGCGCGTTTATGGAACTCTTTACCAGTGGAGATAAGAATGTCTCAATCACTAGGCTCCTTTAAATCAAGAGTTCAGAAATTCTTTGCAGAGTCATAAATTGAGTTATATAAAATATTTATTTTTATATTTATATTATATGTAGTATATTCTTTAGGTGTGTATGTAGTGTATTCGTAGTGTTTAAGCTTTAATATTATACTTGCTTTTTTCATTGCTCTGTACGTACTTCTGCCTTCCTACTAAATTTGTAACTGTCCTCTGCCCTACTGGTCGACTGGAAGAGATCCCTTCTGGGATAAGTCCACCATTTGTAAAATTACCTCTGTTATTTTATTATGTGTAACTATCTTTGATGTACAATAAAGTTTTTTAAATAAATTAATTAATTCCTTTATTTTTCGTTTATTTTAAACGGTGTGATTATTACGCATTGCAACACACGATATGTGCTCGTCCAATGGGAGCGCAGCCCAGTGGCCGGAGTTAGCCATCTTGTGATTCATTTTACTCTCGCGGAATCTGACAGATCACCAATATTCATAAAGCGTGGCTTTTGCGTTCGGAATTTCAGATTGTAAAAATTAGGATTTCATTACAACGTGCAAGAGAAAAAGATGTCCACTGCAATGGGCAGTGGCTGTTTTGAGTAGCAGTCTGCGTGAACGAGGCGTTGAGTCGTCGACTTAGCAACAGTGAAATTAGGATTGTTTCAAGTGCCGTCGTGCTGTACTATTTCACTGTGGGCCTGGACATTACTGGTTTGATTGCGGTTATTGTAATGAATGTGGATTGGTATACCAATTTATTACAATTACATTCTGTTTCAGCTGGACGGTAAGCCCTGTTGAAAACAGAATACCTGTGTAGGTTAGAGGATTACCCAAGATGGGATGTGGTTACCCAAGGAAGTAATTCATAGGATTAGTGCGAGGTGGGGCACTGCCTTACCGTCATTTTTTTAATAAGGTCAATGTAAATTCTCTTTCAGCGACATCGATAAAATGACGTGAGTGTAATTAAGTTTGCATCCTGACATCAACCGGTTTTCGTACTGTAAGTAGCTAAGTGTTAATCACGTCACCCTTTATGTCAAAGGCCGTATCCCGCTCAGCCTTCCCGGCTCGTTTCATATCCTTTTGCGACATTGAGTTGGGATTTTTATTGTTTTCGACCTACTCTCTCGACGATATATATATTTTTGTAATCCTTAAATACAATCCTTTAATTTGATACCCCACTCGATAGTTTCTGAAAAGAAAAGATTTTTATGCCGCGCAATTTGGCGCCAAAAATCCGCCATTTTGATTTCCAATAATTTTAATATATTCTATTTTACTCTAGTAGTTAAAACGAATCTAACTTAATCTAATTTATTATAATCGGTTTGGCCGTTTAGTAATTACTAGGGAACATAGAAATATTGACAACACATTTAAACTGAACATTCAGACAACGGGAAGGCCTCATGAATTAAGAATACTTCATCAAAATTTAGAAGGTCTTTCCGGCAAAGAATTATTAGTAGAATTAGTTTCAGAAGCAATATAATAGATGTGGACATTTTATGTTTGACTGAACATTGGCTGCATGAGAGTCAGATGATGTTCAGTCTAAACAACTATAATATTGTTAGCTGCTTTAACAGAAAGTCTGCTCAGCGAGGGGGTTCCATAATTTTTATAAAAGATTCTTTCCGTAGCAAAGAGCAGAAGGATATTGTCAGACTTTCTGTCAGACGCGCTGTTGTGAGGTGGCCTGTGCCGAGCTAGATCATCATATAATTGTTTGTGTATACAGTCCACCAAGTAGTAATTATAAAAGATTTTTAAAAGCAATGGACCTGTTTCTTAAGTCATCTTCAACTAGTAAAAAGAATTTAATTATTTGCGGCGATTTTAATGTTGATATTTTAGTACATAATCCAAAGAGCACATAATTCCCAAACCTTTTAAAAGTGTTATAAATTAGAAAACGTATTTTTTGAGCCAACCAGAATTACAGCTACACCTGGCACATGTCTAGATTTTTTTTTGTAATATTCAATATTGTGATAAATTTGTTATTAATAAATTGCCTTCAGATCATTCTGGTGTATATGTAGCTTTTGTCAAAGAGTCCACCAGCAATTCGAGAAAAGATAAGATCTTGTGTAGACCGATTACTTCTAAAAACATAAAAAAACTTAAAAATAATTTAGATAACAATTTATTATCAGTTTGTATATACAGGAAATAATCCTAACGACCATTATAATAAACTATTTAGTACTGTTTCCCCTGAGTATTCTAAAACATTGAAACAAAAAAGAGTAGTAGTTCATAGTAAATCACAGTTTGCTACTACCGGCATCCAAATAAGTAAAAACAGGTTATATGATCATTATTCTCAAAAACAATATAATTTTAATCTTTCTTTTATAGAATATGTTAGAAATTATTCTAAAATATTTAAAAAAGTTTGTCTTTTCGTTAAAAACTCAAGCCAAGCCGAATAGTATTAGCAAAAAAAATAATAATGCTTCTAATTAAATTAAAGAAACATGGAGTGTCATAAATAAGGAAACAGGTAAAAATAAAACCAAAGAAAATATTTGCCGAATCAAATATAGTGGTAAGAATACTAAAACAACGGAAGAGTTCTAGCGCCCAGCATGCTGAGGCTTTGCTTAAGAGTTATGTTAGCCCTTGTGATTCTAAATTTAATTTTCAGCATGTTAGCCCTAGCGATATAATAGATGCTTTTAAACAGTTAAATTAAAAAAAATCTGAAGATCACTGGGGCATGTCAGTAGCCATAGTAAGTCATATTATACACATAATTGCTGCCGATTTAGCTTTTATATTTAACAAATGTATTAATGAAGGCATATTTCCTAACTTGATGAAATGTAGTAAACTAATCCCCTTATTCAAAAAAGGAGAAAAAACAGACCCTGGCAATTACAGACCTATCTCTATTCTGCCAGTTTTGAGTAAGGTGTTCGCAAAGATAATGCTCAATCAAATGCTACTTCACTTTAAGACCAATAATCTTTTCCATAGCCAACAATACGGCTTTACTGCTGGAAAATCGACCACCAATGCAGGAGTAGCACTTATTACTAATATCTACGACGCGTAGAAAAACAGAAGTAATGCAATTGGATCATTTTGCGATCTTTCTAAAGCATTTGATTGCGTTGATCATCCAACACTTTTGCTCAAGTTTCGTCAATACGGTTTTGATGATAAGTCAATTAAATTAATAGAATCTTACTTAACAGATAGCCTTCAAACTTTTGATATAAACGGCGTTAAATCACACGGGTCTAATGTTAAAATAGGCGTACCCCAAGGTTCAATTCTAGGACCGTTCCTTTTCTTAGTTTATGTTAATGACTTGCCTTACATGGTTGAGAAAGAGGCTGACATGGTGCTGTTTGCTGATGACACCTCGCTAATATTTAAAATAGATCGTCATAACAAATATGCTAGCGCGGTGAACAGCACCTTATCTTCAATTTCTGATTGGTTTTCAGCCAATAACCTCATGTTAAATGCGAACAAGACCCAATGCATTCGATTCTCTCTTCTTAATGTGAATCAAGCCTGCGATGATATACTAATTAATGGTCAGAGACTAGATCTGGTTGAAAGTACTACCTTTTTAGAAATCACAATTGATTCGAAACTTCAATGGGGCGCTCATAATAACTAAACTTTCTAATAGGCTTAGCTCTGCGGCTTACGCTGTTAGGCGAATAAGACAATTGACAGATGTAGCAACTGCTAGACAAGTGTACTTTAGTTACTTTTACAGTCTAATGTCTTACGGGATACTTCTATGGGGGAGTGCAGCCGTCATTCAGACTATTTTTACTTTCCAAAAAAGAGCAATTCGTGCCATTTACGGTTTAGGATCGAGAGACTCACTGAGAGAATTATTCAAGGAAATAGGTATACTTACTTTTGCATCACAATTCATATTTGAAAATATAATGTATGTAAGGAAAATATTTCCACGTTCAATAAAGTAAGTGATTTTACAGATAGAAATTTACGTAATAAGAATGACTTAGTTAGCCCGTATTACAGGTTGAATACAGTCAGTAAGTCTTATATATAAGTGAATAATTTTTAGAGTTCCGTACAAAAATAAAAAAACGGAACCCCTTAGGATCACTCGTGCGTCTGTAATCCTACGACCCAAACACATATGTGCAAAGTAAATAAATATTCTTTCAAAATAAGGGTAATTTTCGGGGGGAAATTATGAAATTAAAAAAAAAGTTTTGCAAAACGTACTATGTTATATATCAAATGAAAGGGCTTGTTATAAGGATCTCAAATATATTATTCAAATATTTTTGTTATTATTGTAGAATAAATAGTTTTGATTTTATTCAAGAAAGAAGACGAAAATTTAGCAATCCCCCCCCCCCCCCCCTTATCTCCGAAAGTACTGATTCAAAATTGTGAAAAAAAATACAAAATACAGTTAATTGCTTGTAGATTATAGGAAAATCTATAAGAATTCAATCAATTGTACGGAACACTCTCCACGCGAGTTAAACTCCCACTTGGCCTGTTTATTTATAATAAATTTCCAGAATTGATCCTTGATATGCCAGACAGAAAATTCAAAGCTTATGTAAAGAAAGTACTTTGTGAGAAGGCTCATTATAGGACCGATGACTACCTTAAAGACAATAAAATCTGGCTTAGGTACATTGGTACATACTAAATTTACATTATTATAATTTCTTTAGATAGAATGTTCAACAAATTCTCTAGCCGCATGGATGAATACATGTCGTTCATTCCATTCCATGTATTACGGTTCGCTGTTTTACAAAACCGAGCTGTAATGCCAAACAGCTAGAGGTTTAGTGAATTAGCGTTATTATAAATAACCGCGCTAATTCACGAAACCTCTAGTTGTTTGGCATTACAGCTCGGTTTTGTTAAACAGCCGAATATCGTTCAGCTGGATTGTCTAAGATTGCGCAACGTGTTACGTTCATTAAAACTGCTAACCACGTTTCCAAACGGCTAGCGGTTTTGTAAAAGAGTAGCGGTAATCCGCTGTCTGACGAAACCGTTAAACAATCCAACTGCGACACATGCATGATAAGGAGTGTCTATTACAATACAGTTTTTTATGGGTTCCGTACAAAAAATGAAAAAACGGAACCCTTATAGTATTCGTGCGTCTGTCTGTCCGTCCGTCTGTCACAGCCTATTTGCTTCGAATATACTGAACCGAATTAGGTGAAATTTGGTAGGATGGTGTAATCCTAACGACCCAAACACATATGTGCAAAGTAAATAAATATTTTTTTTAAATTAGGATCATTTTCGGGGGTTAATTAGGAAATTGAAAAAAAAAAGTTTGCAAACCTTACTGTGTTATATATCAAATGAAAGGAGGTCCGTAAAACTGGCAATATAAAATCGGCAAAACTCGAAAAAAAAATCACCAAAATTTGTTGCTTTTTAGTTGCTAATTAGTTGCCAAAACGATGATTTTTTTGCTCTAACCGATCGTGAGAAATCGGCAACAGTTCCAGCTTTACATTAAGCTACCGTGACAAAAATCGGAGAAATGTATAATAGGTTGAGTAAATGCAGGTGAATTTGTTGCTAATATGTTGCTACAAAAAAATTGTAAAAGTACTAATTTTTGTTATGGTGCCGTAAAAAATACTGGACTCGCTAGCTTAACTTACGATTTCTGATAGTTAAATTCTATAGAATAATTTGTTGCTGCTCATATCTTTACTTGTTACAAAGTATAGAGTCAGCAACAAAATAGAAACCGGAAGTTGAGGTAATTTTGAAATCGGTTATCTCTCAAACCGGTCACGCCAGCTTAACTTCCGATTTCTGATTTAAATTCTATAGAATAATTTGTTGCTGCTTAGATCTTCACTTGTTACAGTGTATTGAGTCAGCAACAAAATAGAAAACGGAAGTTGAGGTAATTTTGAAATCGGTTATCCCTCAAACCGGTCACGCCAGCTTAACTTCCGATTTCAACGGTTAATTTCTATAGAATAATTTGTTGCTGCTCATATCTTTATTTGTTACAAAGTATAGAGTCAGCAACAAAATAGAAAACGGAAGTTGAGGTAATTTTGAAATCGGTTATCTTTCAAACCGGTCACGCCAGCTTAACTTCCGATTTCTGATAATTAAATTCTATAGAATAATTTGTGGCTGCTTAGATCTTCACTTGTTACAGTGTATTGAGTCAACATCAAAATAGAAACCGGAAGTTGAGGTAATTTTGAAATCGGTTATCTTTCTATCCCTTAAACTTAATCGACTACAAATTTGAAAACCAAAAATTTAAGAAGCTGAAAAATGCGAAAAACGGTTTCAAAATAACATAGACTTCCGGTTTCTATTTTGTTGCTGACTCTATACACTGTAACACGTGAATTTGTGAGTAGCAACAAATTATTCTATATAATTTAATTATCAGAAATCGGAAGTTAAGCTGGCGTGACCGGTTTGAGAGATAACCGATTTCAAAATCACCTCAACTTCCGGTTTCTATTTTGTTGCTGACTCAATACACTGTAACAAGTGAAGATCTAAGCAGCAACAAATTATTCTATAGAATTTTATTATCAGAAATCGGAAGTTAAGCTGGCGTGACCGGTTTGAAAGATAACCGATTTCAAAATTACCTCAATTTCCGGTTTCTATTTTGTTGCTGACTCTATACTTTGAACAAATGAAGATATGAGCAGCAACAAATTATTCTATAGAACTTAGCCGTTGAAAATCAGAAGTTAAGCTGGCATGACCAGTTTGAGGGATAACCAATTTCAAAATTACCTCAACTTCCGGTTTCTATTTTGTTGCTGACTCAATACACTGTAACAAGTGAAGATCTAAGCAGCAACAAATTATTCTATAGAATTTAATTATCAGAAATCGGAAGTTAAGCTGGCGTGACCGATTTGAAAGATAACCGATTTCAAAATTACCTCAACTTCCGGTTTCTATTTTGTTGCTGACTCAATACACTGTAACAAGTGAAGATCTAAGCAGCAACAAATTATTCTATAGAATTTAACTATCAGAAATCGGAAGTTTGTAACAAACAAAAAATATTTTGATATCAGTAGCGACATCTACACTAACGTCTTCCAAACAAAATACAATATCGGCTTGAAATTGACACGAGATGTCGCTAGTCGTCATTCATTCCTTTTAATTAAATAAGCATAAATAAAATATAAACAGACTTAAATAAATGTGAAACAATATATCTAAAGCTATAATATAAATAACAAATTAACAAAATACATAAATATAAATTTTAAACTTAATATGTTTCATAAACTCATCCGATTTTTGTAAGTCAAAAACCTTTCATCTAAGTCCGTAAAGAAAGAGTAGATAGAAAAATAAACAGGCTTTTGACAGCCACATTTTTGAAGGATCGTTTTGAGCGTCTTGATTGAGATAGAAACACCTAAATTTAATTAAAGAAACAAATAATTGGAAACAGGGTCCAGATTGGACGATGAGGAGGAAGAAAAGGGGAAGATGTCATAAATAAATTTAATAGACCGATATAATATCGTAAGTAAAAACCATGACACGAGTTGTCACATTGTCAATACAATGTAAAATTAAAATCCAAAATAATCAATAAATACATCTTTTGTTTTAGGGTTCTAAGATATAATTTAAACAATTTAATAAAATATTAAAAAGTGAGCGCAGTTAGTTCTTCGCATATGTAAAGGAACAGACTGCATATCCCACATCACTGATGGCTGATCTGATGCCATAACATCGAAAGGACCTTGGGAGACAACCTGGAAATCTAAGTACATCATTCGAAGGTCTACCTGTGTAAACTACTTATAATGTTACTAAATTAACAAGGACAATTTAAGTAAGTGAATCTTTATTTGCCTATGTAAAGAATTGTATTTTGACGAGTGTTTCTCAAGAAATCTAACGTCAAGCAAGTGGTGAATCTGCCCCATTATGGTATGCATATATAATTAATAAAACACATATGTTGCTCACAAATTGTAGTTTAATTGAGCAACCAACACACGCCACCTCACTCCCTGAATTGGTCTCATGTCTTTACTAGGTAGTAAGCCGGTGGTGACTTCTTGTAAATAATCACAAGTAAGAGGCCACAATTGGCGCCCAACGTGGGGCGTGTGCTTTGTTGCTTAATTAAAATTTAAAACTTAAATATTTAACTTAGTAATAAACTTAGTAAATAACCTAACCTTAATTAGCTATTAAACTAAGAAGTGTTAGTAATTAACTTAGATTAAACTTATATTGGTAGGAAGGTAATATTTAATTGTACCTAACCTTACTTATAATATACAGCTATAACTGTATAACTTAAATATAACCATATAAACTTAAATATTCATCTTAAAACAATATTGTTTGTATAAAGTTAATAACTAAGGACTAGTTATTACCTATAATGGATATTTCAACTTGGATTAGTCATCTCCGTAAGGAGGAATTGTTATTTGAGCTTAAGTATTTTGGTGTTTCCACAGATGAGGGATCCTCGAGGGATGTACTTAGAGGACAGTACAGGAAGATAGCCAGCAAGTACCGCAGAGGTAGTATAAAACCAGGCGACTTCCGGTCACCTGAAGCTGATGGGGAAGTGCAGTGCTGTTCCAAACCAATATGTGAACTAGAAAAACAAAACCAATCTTTAATACCAGGAGACACCATAGCTGTCAAACGGTTAGTTGCCCGATCTCGCGTATCATCACCTAACGATGAGTTACTGCAACTAAAAAACAAATTTATTAATATAATTGCTTTACAACATGAGGATTCTGATGATGAGGAAATGAGAACCCCACATCAGACATCACCAGAAAAAGAATTGAAAAAATGAAACTTCGAAAGTGGTATTCGTTAAAGAAAAACCTATCAATTTATGTTCCTTAAATTTAAAATATGACGGTACGACCTGTGTTAGAGTTTTTATAGAAAGGTTAGAAGAACTTTGACAGGCAAGAGATGTATCTGGAGGAGCGTACTTTAGTGGCTTTCTCCGACTTGTTAGAAAAATCAGCATTGTGTTGGTTTAGGTCGATGTACTCTCAAGAATTAAAATAGAATCTTTAGAAATTCCAGATAAAATCACAGATAGATGGTATTTGAATATGTTAGAAAATTGTAAAAAATTTCCTCATAAATTTCCAAATTACATGATTAAAGAAAATAAATTATTCAGAAACAGTAAAAATAAATATAATTTAACATCTCAGTTTACGTGGAAACAGGTAATACCTAGAGATGAAGTGGGTAACTTATTAAAACAATTTCATGATCAGCCCACTGGCGCTCACCTGGGAATTTTTAAAACACATAAAAGATTAGCTTTACATTATTTTTGGAAAAATATGTACAAGGATGTTGAAAATTATGTAAATAGTTGTGAAACTTGCAAAGAGTACAAACCGGTGAATTCATCTAGACCTGGCTTAATGGGAAATCTTAAACAAGTAAATAGGCCATTTGAAGCGATATGTTGCGATTTACTCGGACCATTTCCTGTGTCAACTAAGAGAAACACGAATCTGTTAGTATGTTCAGATTACTTTAGCAAATATGTTATGTTGTTTCCTATACGGAATGCAACAGGCACTGCTATTGTTAAGATTCTGGAAGAGAAAGTTTTTCTAGTACACGGAGTTCCTAAATTCGTTTATGTTGATAACGGTCCTCAATTTATTTCAAAACAATTTAGAGATTTAATGTGCAAATATAATGTGCCTAATATTTATTATAATCCTAGGTATCACCCTCAGGTTAATCAAGCAGAAAGAGCCATAAGAAATGTTCTTTACGCTATTGCCTCCTATGTGAAATCAAACCATAGGAAATGGGACAGTAATATCCAAGAAATACAGAGTGCATTAAACACCTCGGTAAATGAGGCAACAAAATTTTCTCCATTCTTTCTTGTTCATGGACGAGAAATGTATGTCGATGGAAACTTGCACCTGAACTCTGAAGAACCAGTTCCTCACTGCTTGTTATCTGTGGATGACCATAGAATTTATGGTGATAATTTAAAAGAACTTAAAACGATATTTAAAGAAGTTAGTCAAAATTTAAAATTGCAACATGACAAGAATAAAAAGCATTATGATTTTAGGAAACGTACTTTAGAATATAGAGTAGGTCAAATTGTTTACAAAAGGACGTTTACTCTATCAGATGCCAGTAAGCATTTTACATCAAAATTAGCACCACGTTTTCAAAAATGTGTTATTTCGTTTAAACATTCACCCGTAGTATATAGCTTAGAAGATATGCAGGGTAAACCCTTAGGTAAATTTCACATAAAAGATATTTTAAAACATGAAGACTAAAAGCTCTCATCTTTATCTTAATAACTTGTCATTACAAATATTCACACAAACTTGTGCGTTCCGGTTATGACGTGTGAATATTTAATTTTGAAAGGGGATGAATAAATGCTGAAAGGATATAAGGATATTAAAAAATAAATAAATACATAAAGATGCATCAACTTTTAGATTTGGAGTATGTGAGAGATGGCGTGTGAAAAGGAAGTATGAGGAGGCAAGGTTATACAATGATTTTAGATTCAGTAGCTCATGTTTTCCATTATCAAATTTAACTTAAACTCAACACCTTAACTTAAAAATAAAAATAAAATAAAAAAACTTAAAAACCTTAATTAAACTTAAATAAAACAAGGTTTTGTTTCTCAACTTAATATAATAAAGGAACAAACCAATTAACTCAACATGTATATTTAAAATACTTATTTATTAATACTTAGTACATGGTACTTTATAATTAAAACTTAAACTTAAAACAAATATATCTGAACGGATATATAACACTTAGAAAGTAATATTAACATTTAATGTAAATACATTATTTAGCAGTCAAATAGCTGTAACTAGATGAAATAAGTTAGTAATTATAAGCTAGCATAACATGTAAGTTAACTATATAAGAAATTTCTTCACTTAGTGAAGTGTGTTACATCTTTGTGTAATCTGTCTTGATAGATTTGCGGTGTACTAGTACTACATTCAGAATTTAAAACCAACACAAATAAGCATCAGTGCATCCAGATCTGTGGAAGTCTACATTGCTCTCAATGTAGCTTCCGATCCCAAGACTATGTCGTAGGGCAGATTACCACTTATGATGAGCACAATAGGTACTTAAATTATTTAGAAACTTTCAATTACCTTAGTTGCAAAACTATGCATGCAGTTTGCTTTAGAATAAGTTCATAATAGGTAGGCGATAGGAAGGCCACTGAGTTTCGCAAAATAAATCTCAGATATATCACTTTAAAATGTTTAGCAGTTCATTCTTTTTCTAAAATAAATTAGCGTGGTAACTTAAAAAAAAATATATTTAACAATATTTTTTTAAACGGGGAGAGATGTACTGTAACAAACAAAAAATATTTTGATATCAGTAGCGACATCTACACTAACGTCTTCCAAACAAAATAATGACACGAGATGTCGCTAGTCGTCATTCATTCCTTTTAATTAAATAAGCATAAATAAAATATAAACAGACTTAAATAAATGTGAAACAATATATCTAAAGCTATAATATAAATAACAAATTAACAAAATACATAAATATAAATTTTAAACTTAATATGTTTCATAAACTCATCCGATTTTTGTAAGTCAAAAACCTTTCATCTAAGTCCGTAAAGAAAGAGTAGATAGAAAAATAAACAGGCTTTTGACAGCCACATTTTTGAAGGATCGTTTTGAGCGTCTTGATTGAGATAGAAACACCTAAATTTAATTAAAGAAATAAATAATTGGAAACAGGGTCCAGATTGGACGATGAGGAGGAAGAAAAGGGGAAGATGTCATAAATAAATTTAATAGACCGATATAATATCGTAAGTAAAAACCATGACACGAGTTGTCACATTGTCAATACAATGTAAAATTAAAATCCAAAATAATCAATAAATACATCTTTTGTTTTAGGGTTCTAAGATATAATTTAAACAATTTAATAAAATATTAAAAAGTGAGCGCAGTTAGTTCTTCGCATATGTAAAGGAACAGACTGCATATCCCACATCACTGATGGCTGATCTGATGGCATAACATCGAAAGGACCTTGGGAGACAACCTGGAAATCTAAGTACATCATTCGAAGGTCTACCTGTGTAAACTACTTATAATGTTACTAAATTAACAAGGACAATTTAAGTAAGTGAATCTTTATTTGCCTATGTAAAGAATTGTATTTTGACGAGTGTTTCTCAAGAAATCTAACGTCAAGCAAGTGGTGAATCTGCCCCATTATGGTATGCATATATAATTAATAAAACACATCTGTTGCTCACAAATTGTAGTTTAATTGAGCAACCAACACACGCCACCTCACTCCCTGAATTGGTCTCATGTCTTTACTAGGTAGTAAGCCGGTGGTGACTTCTTGTAAATAATCACAAGTAAGAGGCCACAAGTTAAGCTGGCGTGACCGGTTTGAGAGATAACCGATTTCAAAATTACCTTAATTTCCGGTTTCTATTTTGTTGCTGACTCTATACTTTGTAACAAGTAAAGATATGAGCAGCAAAAAATTATTCTATAGAATTTAACTATCAGAAATCGGAAGTTAAGCTAGCGAGTCCAGTATTTTTTACGGCACCATAACAAAAATTAGTATTTTTACAATTTTTTTGTAGCAACATATTAGCAACAAATTCACCTGCATTTACTCAACCTATTATACATTTCTCCGATTTTTGTCACGGTAGCTTAATGTAAAGCTGGAACTGTTGCCGATTTCTCACGATCGGTTAGAGCAAAAAAATCATCGTTTTGGCAACTAATTAGCAACTAAAAAGCAACAAATTTTGGTGATTTTTTTTTCGATTTTCGCCGATTTTATATTGCCAGTTTTACGGACCTAATGAAAGGGCTTGTTATAAGGATCTCAAATATATTTTTGTTATAATTTATAAAATAAACAGTTTTGATTTTATTCATGAAAGAAGACGAAAATTGACCATTCCCCCCCCCCCCCCTGATCTCCGAAACTACTGAGCCCAAAATTTTGAAAAAAAATAAGAAATATAGTTCATTGCTTGTAGATTACAGGAAAACCTATAAGAATTCAATCAATTGTACGAAACCCTCTCCACGTGAATTCAACTCGCACTTGGCTGGTTTTATTCGACATCGAATTTCATTTCCCAGACAAATATTCCACGATTTTTACTTGTACAGTTGTTCACGATAAATGCGACTGAATACCACGTGTATAACGTTTATATTTCCTTATTGCTTATGTTTAAATATCTAACGTTCTCAAAAACATACATAAAGGCATCCCTTTCCCGCAAACTGCCAAAGCAGTAAAATAGAAAGGGACACCTGCAACGGCTTTGCCAGTTCGTAAGCATTCTAAATTGTATATAATTTCTTTAGATCGAATTGTTCAACAACTTCTCTAGCCGCATGGATGAATACAAACCGTTTATTCTATTTCGCGTATAAGGGTTCGCTGTTTAACAAAACCAAGCTGTAATGTCAAACAGCTAGAGGTTTTATCAATTAGCGGATTATACTTTCCAACTGCGAGATATAGCATATCATTCGGTCTATCACGTCACTCAGCAAGAATACAACTGTCTTGTTTTAAATGTTCATGGTGCCTTCTGAAACAGTATTGTTTAAAGCTTAAAACAAAACGTTAAGAACGTTTTGTTTTGTCCATCATGTTTTGTTGTCAAGAATGTCAACGGATCCAACGATTTCGATAACAATTAGTATTTATGGGTTTTGTCGGGGGTTAAATATCGATCTAGCTATATATTTAAATAGAACCTTTCTGTTTGCCGTGTTTTCATAGAGCGAATTTGAAACACATTTGATAAAAATTTCGTTTTCATAGCAACTGACCACCTTTTTTAATATTGCTAGTTTGAGGTTAAAACAATACTGCTAAGTCTCAAATGCGGGTCATAGCATGGCATCGTTGATAAATCCAGATAAAGTTATGTCACCCAATGGACAAGTGTCATCCCGCTCGTTATTATTGAGTAGAGTAACATCATCGGCTACAGCGTTTATCGAGTGATCATTAATTTTATTTTTTATTTTATTTTATTTATTTAATAAATCCACAGCCCTTTATATACAATAAGATTTTACATTATAGCTACAACTAACAGCCAATAATGGATTTTCATTATATATATATAACGGCGGGAGAGTCTCATTTGAACTTTTAAAAGGCGTGACGTCAGCTTAGCTGACGTCACCACCCTCGCTATTATTTTCAGACATTGCAAAACAATGAAACGCTGAACAACAATGGAACACTTATAATTTAATCCACTTCACAAGTTAAAGTCACAAGATACTACACAGCAAGTAAGCTAATAAAACCATTTACTCACAAGATTAGTTGTTGCCACTCTGAACACCTCCGACGGAATGTGTCCAAAACGACTTCACATCGACTTGGGTAAACGCAAAACAACATGGCGACTGATGCAACTTCACACTATTTAAAAACTCTCATATTTGAATTGATAAAGTTAAAACAATGTGTGACACCGTAATTGTTGTCCCAAAAATCCTAAATAAATAAACTATTAATTTCAGAAATATTTACAAACTTCAAGTCTTGCTTAGATGCAAGATTTATTAATTAAATCGGATGTGCTTTCATCAAACGAAGACAATATGGCTGACATCGCCATTTGAATGTTAATTTAATTAGATAATCACTTACTAGTTTGATGAAACCACACTGGTCGATGTTTATAAATCGTAATAGTAATTTTAAATAATTATCAACAACAATTCATCCTTTGTAACTGAAATTATAAATTACAATTTTTACAGTCTAAAGTGTTGCAACAATAAAAATCAAAAACCATTGAGTAAAATTAATAAATTACAATTATTGGCTGTAACGGTTTACAAAATCGTTAGTAATTATTGTTTTGATTAATTATTCGAATTAATTATCTAAAATTTATTAATTAATTGACGTTTGCGGATGCTCATGACCTTCTCGCGTCGACATATACATTTGTAAACAAGTGAGTAAATAAGTAGCGAGCACAAAACGTATTACCTAAGTGTAATAATCTATATATAAAATGAAATTCAACATCAAAATGACAATATGTATTTATAAATATACATTAACAGAAGGGCCTCTCCCTTAGCCCCGTGTGTGTGTGGTGTGAGTGATGTGGAGAAGTGTGTGTGTGTGTGCGTGTGTGTGCGTATGTGGGTGTGTTTGTGTGTGTGTGATGAGTTTCTAATGAGCATTGTTAGATTTTAAACAGTTTGTGACATTTTGTCTTCTCGCAAGGTTCTCAAAACGTTGTTTTTAAAAGTACCTTTGCTACCATTAAAATCTCGCCTGGGGCGCTAGTAGAGCTAGCCTAAAACCGGCACTGATTCTAGGACAGGGTTTGACTATGGGTATTTAAATGTCGCTGATGTTTATAGAAAAAGATATATGAGCTGGATCTTCACGGACCAAAGATTCAGATCTCTTGATTTCAGTTGAAAAAGATGAGAAAACTAAATCTAGTATATCATTACTCGATAAACGCTGTCGCCGATGATGGTACTCATTTTTACGCAACTGAGTGAATGACTTGCTGTAACGTCACCAAAATTGGGTAGTTTCCTGGGTCAAAAATAAATTATTTGGTACTGTTATGAGAATAGGGGTCGATTGTCACTCGCGTCCGTAGGCTTTACCCTCGAGACCCTACACGTGACCCCCGGGTGGTGCTAAAGAGTGACACCCTCTCCGGTGGTAGGCTTAGGCCGCGGCTGGTCACCACCCTCAGTGGAAAAATCAGGGTGCCAAGCGTTCGCGCGTTCCATCCTGCATTCCCTGAGTAGCCGTTCGAGGAGTGGGTCTACGCAGTTTTGCATCTGCCAATGTACCGAATTCAGACTCACAGTGTTGTTGCGCGGGGTGCCTAGTTTCGGAGGGCAGCGGGATCCGGAGCAACGGTTTTTTCGCTGGCCGCCCGCCGATAGTTGGGAGCCCAATTGCAGACTAGCCTTCTGTGAAAGGCTGCTCCGCCATCGCGCGCATAATCCTAAGGTTGCCCCTGTCGGGCCGGTTGGCAACCGGGCGAGAGGCCTCGACAGGCGGCCTTGGGGGGGTCCGGGCGTCCCCGCGGTCTCCGCACTAGTCTTATCCTACCGCGCAACAGTACTGTGACTTCTGGGGGGGGCTGGCTGATGCCTCGCGTAACTGCCACTCTTCGCCTTTTTTCCCTCTTGCCCCAAAAATAAAAACAATAATGAATAAAAGAAACAAAAAGTTGAGGAATCAACAGCGGATACACGGCCTCTCGCTAAAAGTGCACCTCACTAACATTCGAGGTCTGCACTCTAATCTCGTCCCAGTCCACCACCATCTTGAGACTGTAAGGCCGCATCTGCTCTTGCTTACGGAGACGCAAATTACTACCCCTGCTGATACATCCTACTTGAATTACCCAGGATATGTCCTGGAGCACAATTTCCGCTTTAAGGCAGGGCTTTGTTTCTATGTGCGTGATGACATCTGCTGTAAGCGTCTCCGTAACTTGGAAGATCCCTCTTCTTCTTCAATCTGGCTGCTTGTGGACACCGGCACAGAACAAATTGTCTATGTCGGTGTCTACCGATCGCATAGCGGTGACCAGGAGACAACGAGGCTATTTCGTCACCTAAGTGAGGCTGTTGATGTGACTCAGCAAAGGTATCCTACCGCGCAAATCGTTTTTCTGGGGGACTTTAATGCTCACCACGAACAATGGTTGTTCCCATACCAGAAAACTGACCATGCTGGTAGAGAGGCGTACAAGTTTGCCTTGTCTTTGAACCTTTCCCAGCTGGTCGACCAGGCGACTAGGATACCCGACGTTGAGAATCACATAGCTAATTGCTTGGACCTTCTGCTGACGACTGAACCAGACCGATATCACGTGTCTGTTTCAGCCCCTCTTGGGAGTTCTGACCACTGTCTGGTAAAGTCCGTCCTCATATGTCCTCCACCTGACTTCAGCCCTAGAGGCAATAGACGGGTTTGGCGGTACAAGTCAGCAGATTGGGATGAGATGCGACATTTCCTTGCTTCTTACCCTTGGCTGCAAGCCTGCTTTTCTTCTGGCGATCCGTCGAGCTGTGCAAGTGCCGTTGCTGAGGTTCTCGGTCAGGCGATGGAGTATTATATTCCATTTTCTGATCGACCCTCTGGCATCAAAGCTGAACCCTGGTTCAATGCTGACTGTTTAAAAGCTGAGGCTATTAAACAGTCAGCATACCAGGCTTGGGCTGACGCTCGTAAGCGCAGAGCTCCGGATACGCGTAAAAAGAAGAAAGCCTTTAACTTTGCGGCCAAGTCCTGCAAAAAAACGCTTAAAAAGGCTCGCTTCGACCACATAGGCAGAGTTGGTGCCAAACTTGCTTCGTACCCATCCGGTAGTAAAGCATTTTGGTCTCTGGCTAAGTGCGTTGAAGCTAACTTTTGCCGCTCCTCACTTCCTCCTTTGCAGAAACCTGACAGTACACTGGCACACACGGCTTTAGAAAAAGCTAATTTACTAGCTTCACTGTTTGCCGAAAACTCACGTCTAGATGCTAGCAATCAAACACCGCCCCAGTTACCTCCTTGTGGATGTAAAATGCCTGACGTCCGCATTCATCAAAAGGAGGTTCTCAAGACTCTACGCAACTTAGATGTGAATAAGGCCAGTGGTCCCGACGGTATTCCTGCTATTGTCTTAAGGAATTGCGCACCCGAGTTGTCTCCTGTTCTGACGCGCCTGTTTCGTCTATCTCTTCGGTCCGGAATCGTCCCAAAAATGTGGAAGCTCGCCAATGTTCAACCCGTACCTAAGAAGGGTAGACGTGCCGACCCTTCAAACTATCGCCCAATTGCAATCACCTCCATTCTGTGTAAGGTAATGGAGCGTGTTATTAACAAGCGCTTACTTGCGTACCTTGAGGACAATGATCTCCTCAGTGACCGGCAATACGGATTTCGCCAGAACCGATCTACTGGGGATCTTCTTGTGTACGCTACACATCTTTGGGGTGAAGCCCTTGAAAAATACGGTGAGGCACTTGCTGTCTCACTTGACATTTCAAAGGCATTTGACAGGGTATGGCATGACGCTCTTATAGCGAAGCTTTCCGCTTACGGTATCCCTCCCACCCTTTGTGCTTGGATTTCCGATTTCCTGAGGGAACGGTTTATTCGAGTAACTCTTGACGGCTGCTCGTCTGACCTATTGGCAATTAATGCTGGAGTACCTCAGGGATCTGTTCTTTCCGCAACGCTATTTCTGCTTCACATTAACGATCTGCTAAAGCCCGGTATTTTTGGGTATGCAGACGATAGCACCGTTACGGAAAGATATTTTTCTAGTGCAAGGGCAAAAAAAACCGGAAATAGACGAACTAAGAGAGGCAATGGTGCTCCATACCAATCTTACTCTGCAAGCTGTCTCCGATTGGGGTGATGCCAACCTTGTGAGATTCAATGCCTCTAAGACACAGGCGTGTCTCTTCTCTGCTAAAAAGAGCCCTTTCAACTTGGCTCCCACTTTCCGGGGTGTGCCTGTTCCTATCACCCGTCATCTCGAATTTCTCGGTATCGATCTCTCATCAAATCTTAACTTCGGTAGCTATATTGAGTCCAGGGCTAAGACGGCTTCTAAAAAACTGGGCATCCTCTCCAAGGTCCAACGATATTTTACCCCTGACCAACTGTTGAGCCTTTACACAGCTCAAGTCCGCTCATGTATGGAGTATTGCTCCCACCTATGGGATGGATCTGCCCGCTATCAGCTCGAAGCCCTGGAAGCTATCGACAGACGTGCCAGAAGACTCGTTGGTGATGAGTTGCTTACGGCAGGACGGCTCCACAGCCTCGAACATCGCCGACTGGTAGCAAGTCTGTGTGTCTTCTACAGGTTGCACTTCGGGGAGTGTGCGCAGGAATTACATAATTTAATTCCCCCTGCACCATTCCACCATCGGACAACACGACGTGGACAGGGATTCCACCCATTTGTGGTCGATATTCCTCCTCATCGTACCTCTCGATTCGCCTCCTCCTTCATTGTGCGAACCGCTAAGGTGTGGAATTCCCTCCCTGCGTCGATGTTTCCCCATACATATAATTTAGGGATTTTCAAGGCAAGAGTGAACAGGCATTTTTTGAGTTTGCGTGATACACCTTAGACCTCATCTTAGCTTCCCATCAGGCTAGATAGAGATCAAACGCACTCAAATTTCTAATAAAAAAAAAAAAAAAAAAAAAAAATAGAACATCACAAAATAATGTTACATGTCCTTGATCACATCCATTTTAAATGTGATTTCACATTTATTAATGTAGAAAAACAGATATTAAGAGCGCTATTTGACTCCAAAAAACTGTGACGTCACATATTTCATACAAATCTCATAGAAAAATTTTGTTTTGACGTTTGGAAAAAAGTGTCTGATTTGACTTGTTGGAAACTAGCGGATTGTAACCGTAAAGTAATATTGTTTTCTATAGGTCATGGTACGAACTGACAAAGTAATATTAAAACAGTACTGCTATAAGGTCATGGTAAGGCCCACACTAAAACAACACAACAACATTTGACAACAGTAAAGTAGGAGGAAAAAGCTTTCTTTCTTTAATAAGGAATATGCATGTAATACCAATCCGGCTCATATTTTTATTTTACAATTTCTATTAATACGTTACCACGCCTAGTTAATTTTTTTTCTTACTGACTCTTATTTGGATTAGAAATAAATTATTGAAAATATGCAAATATTGCGCGGGAACTTTTGACAAACAAAAGGGAAATGACGACAAAAGTTCGGGTGCGTTCGGTAGGACTGTCCGTCCATGTAGTTTGACTATCGATGACATTCGATATGTATGTACTTTTATATATAAGTTTAACAAACATCACTGGCTGATAATATTGTAAGTACCCAAAAAAGAAAAACATGCGTTGACAGCTTCTGTCTCTAGCGGATATTGCAGATGTTGACGTCATATTTTAAAATGGCGTGTTTTAGTTGTTATAATCTACTTGCTATTTTTAATATTTATTTTCTACACCATATACATGTTTTTCAGCACTGATTTATTTTTTGCGGCTATTTCTCGACGAAGACTATTGATTACAAATTTAAAAAAAATGCATGCATACTCTCTATTCACGGCCGCCATTTTTTTTCATTTCTCATACTCGGAGAGTAGTGTTGTTTTGATCTGATTTATTGGATGGAAAATGCTGCTTCCCTCCATAGAGAGGGAAAAACTTATACAAATTACTTTTCAACTAAGGGCCGGAATGAACTTTAAAAATAAAACTGCTGTCAGCCGTGAAGAGTTTTATGTAAAAAAAACTAATTAAAAAAAAATGCTGCGGCCATGTGACTTTCTAAACATAGCCAGTGTGAACTTAGGGCAAACTTCTTTGAGCGGAATAAGCAACAACAATTACGCGGTAAGTTCCATATTTAAAATTAAAAAAGTCGACATTAATTGGCGGGATACTAATCTGTTATGTATCAGTGACGGAATTAAAAAAAATAGGTAATAATCTTTTATGCTAAGATTTGAATAATAAAAATGAGTTCAAGCGATTCTGAAGTGTTGACACCAGATTTAATTAAAGACGGAGGCAAATTGTGTTATTGAAAATCTTTTGGCAGAAATCTCAAAAGAAAGATATATAAACACTTACAATGATTTTATGAAGTGGCGAGCAGAGAATAATATAAAATCGTTTTCCAAAAGTGTATTTCTTACTGTACTAATGGACTGTGTAGCAAACTACAGCCTTCTACGCTATGGAGCCGATATTCAATGCTCAAGAGTAGGTACACTTAGTGTAAAACACAATGTAAATTTGAAAAAATTCCATAATTTAACATCATTCTTGAAAAGGGTCTCAGGGGTTAGGAAATCTAAGGTTTTCAACTCTCATGAAGTGGATTTTTTTTTAAATGATGCTCCTGACGAGATATATTGTGGCAGTGAAGGTAAGTTTACCTAAATATTTATCGATTTATTCTAAAAAATTAACATATTTATTAAATTATTATTAAATTTGACAATTAAGGACATTGAAAGTCAAGGCCAATTATTACTAGTAAAATTGACTAAAACAAAAACAAATATTGAGCTCTCGTTTGTAGTACAAGAAGAGTTTACACAAATAGTAAAGAAATATCAAAAAATGAGACCTAGTAATGTAAAAACGGACCGTTTTTTTCTCAACTATCAGAAGG
Organism: Acrobasis repandana; assembly: GCA_963576875.1. NCBI lineage: Eukaryota > Metazoa > Arthropoda > Insecta > Lepidoptera > Pyralidae > Acrobasis > Acrobasis repandana. The sequence continues at coordinate 569,207 of OY756226.1, forward strand.
GAAAATGCCATAAAACAAGTGATCGGTAAAAATAAAATCTCAGGTATGCCGAAGCAGATAGCAACATATTTGAATTTACCAAACTGTCAGCAGTATACCGGACATTGTTATAGACGAACGTCAGCAACACTTTTAGCCGATTCTGGGGCAAACATGACAATTAGTAGTAACTATTGCTAAAAGACATAGAGGCTGGAAATTCAGCACAGTCGCCGAAGGCTACATTGAGGATTCAGTCCAAAATAAAACTAAAATTTCAACCAAATTAACTAAAACTATAAAAATAAGCCCCAATTCGCCTCAGCCGACAACTTCCAGGGAGTATCCGCCATGGAATCCATCATCTGATGAAATACCAGAGTCTCCTACTTTTACAGATATCCAGAACAGCCAAATTTGTCATAATATATCAAAAAGCATAAACATTCCAAACAAAAATGTAACTTTTAATTTCACGAATTTTCCTAATTTGCTAATTAATTTTATATAGGTACTACTAATATTATTATATATTATCAATAAATAGTTTAGATAAACAACTAGTTTTATTTTATTGGTTTTTTATCTATTTGTCACATGATAGATAATCTATTTGTTATCTATCATGTGTTCAAAGCGCGATATAAACTATCGCGCTTTGAACACATTATATAAATATCGTATACACATTATAAATATAACGTCTAAAAAAATATACTGAAACTATTTTAAGGGTGTATTCAGTCCATGATACTGAACAACTTTCCCCAAGGAACATATATCGAAATATGAAAAATATTTTTTATCAGCTGATCGGTCAATTTGTATAGGAGGCCAAAAATTATTTTTATATTTCGATATATGTTCCTTGGGGAAAGTTATTCAGTATCATGGACTGAATCCACCCTTAAAATAGTTTCAGTATATTTTGTTAGTCCCTGTATATATATACAGGGTCTAACAAAATATGTTCGTGTATGTATAATATTATTAGGTCCTTACATATGAAATTGCCGATTTTCAATACTGGCAACTTTAAAATCAAATATCTTGCGTTTCATTAGGAATTCCAAATTCAAATTTATTTCAAAATAAAGCCAGAAAAATATTGTTTTAAAATTCGTATTTCATTTGTTTTAACATCATTTGTTTGAGTTTCAACATTGCTATAACAAAAACTATGGACAAATTGAAAATTCGCGGTATTTACGAATACGAGTTATGCCGTGGCACCAGTGCTGCAGAAACGACTCGAAGAATTAACGACGTGTATGGACCAGGCACCGCTAACGAACGAACGGTGCGTTTTTGGTTTCAACGTTTCGGTTCTGGAAATTTCGATTTACACAATGAGCCTCGTGGACGATCTGATACTCAAATGAATAACGAAGAATTGAAGGCGATAGTGGAAGCGGATCCATCTCAAACCACTTCTGAAGTAGCAGCAGCCTTCGGCGTAAGTGACAAAACGATACTTATCCACTTGCGCCAAATCGGAAAAACTAAAAACTCGAAAAGTGGGTACCGCACGAATTGACTGAAGCAAACCAACAAACACGCGTTGCTTGCTGCGTTTCTTTGCTTAATCGCCACAATAATGAGGGGATTTTGAACCGTATCGTGACTTGTGATGAGAAATGGATCCTTTACGACAATCGGAAGCGATCATCACAATGGCTTGACCCTGGAGAACCGGCAAAACCTTGCCCTAAGGGAAAACTGACCAAAAAGAAGATTCTGGTTAGTGTTTGGTGGACCAGTGCTGGTGTTATCCACTACAGCTTCTTGAGATCAGGCCAGACGATTACTCTAGACTTGTATTGCCAACAATTGCAAACAATGATGGAAAAGCTCGCCATTAAACAACCGAGACTGATGAATTGCTCTAGCCCACTGCTTCTTCAGGATAACGCTAGACCACACACTGCACATCAAACGATCGCCAAGTTAGAGGAGCTGCGACTGGAACCTCTGCGTCACCCACCATACTCTCCAGATCTTGCCCCAACCGATTACCACTTTTTTCAAAATTTGGATAACTTTTTACAAGGAAAAAATTTCAAATCTGATGAGGCAGTCAAAACCGCCTTCAAACAGTTCATAGACTCTCGCTCCCAGGACTTTTTTTCCAAAGGTATCAATGATCTGCCTATAAAATGGCGGAAGTGTATCGATAACAACGGCGCATACTTCGATTGATTAAACAATAATTTCATTAAAAAAAACTTGTTTCACTTTTTTGATACTGAACGGCAATTTCATATGTAAGGACCTTATATTATACATACACGAACCTTTTTATTTTTTTCATATTCGAAATGAAAAGTAGAGTGTTTAAGGTGACGTGGGTTCACAACTTGCAATACCGTGCGTGTTTTTGAAAAATCACTGTTATTAAACTACTACAGTTTATTCCTCAAAAAATATAGATAGAACAAAATCACAAACATACCTCTAATTTGCCTAAAGTTGTCTTTATAATACACTAGCAGTCCACCCCGGCTTCGCCCGTGGTACACACATAGCCTATGTCACTCGGGAATAGTGTAGCTTTCCAACGGTGAAAGAATTTTTTAAATCGGCCCAGTACTTTTTGAGCCTATTCATTACAAACATACAAAAATAGGTACAAATCTTTCCTCTTTATAATATTAGTATAGAAGTATAGATAGTATAGATAGATATGACTTTTTATACAATCACTTTTTTATCTGAAAATTATACCAAAAAATGTACTATCTAAATATCTATCCGTTTGGCTACAAAAAAAAATTATAAACAATACAAAAAAATAATAAATAAAACACTGGCAAATATCGTCAAGCACGGCTCCGGGCCTTTCTTCTCTTTCGACGAATCCATTCCTACGCGGACTATAGCCGCCTTCGCTGCGCTCAGGCGTCCAAATACCTCGGCAATTGATTCTATCGACCCTCGGTGAACAATCTACTATTCCCATTCTCTAATTTTCTCCGCATCGCCCGCTTCGCACCACCAAGATACTTGAAATTTTTACTGATGTTATATTACTATGATCGCTATATCAACAAACACTAAAAATAAAATAAATTTAATAATTAGGATAGAAACGAAAAGGGGAGGCTTTTGCCCAACTATGGGTCACAAATGGCAAAAAAAAAATTAGGGGGTCGTCAGGTCATACAAAAGTCGTGTTTTTTCAGCGTTTTAAAACAATGTACGGAGGTACGGAACCCTTTATGTACGAGTCCGAATCGCCTTGCCCGGTTTATTTCATTTTAAGACACTTTCGAATTTCTACAGGTATTCCCATGTAGACTTCTGCCATTGTTCTTTGCACTTTAAAACTTGATCCCATAATCGAAAAATGGTGTTAACAAACTCACAATTACCTATTTTGAATGACCGACGAACATTTGACGCAAGAATAAGTGATGACGCCAACTTAACCAAAAGGCTTTAAAGTAACTTAACCCAATGGCTTTAAAGTCATTTGCATTTATATAATTCTTTCAACGCCTTATGTAGTTGAAGTTGTGCGTGAACTGAAAGCTGTACTGCGAGATCTGCTACGTGAGTTTGTTTTTTTTTGTTTGTTTTATATCTTTATTGTACAAGAAATAGTTACAGTCATATAAATATTGATAAGCCAAAATAATTTGTACAATGGCGGACTTATCCTATAATGGGATCTCTTCCAGTCAACCAAGTATCAGCGAAAGAATACAATAAATGGAATAACGGGCTGAAGTCAACGTACAATCGCAATAAAATAAATTAAAATCGTTTTAAATCTAAAATAAATTGTAAATAATATACCTTGTTCTTCTTTAATATAAGAGCTTGCTCTTAAATTAAACTAATATACCTATAATACATAAACTAATACATAAGAAAATAGGTAATGTATCTAGAAATATTACCAACTAAAATAAATAAAATACTACACCACAATATTAGCTCAAAGTGTCGGAGGATCCCTTGTAATATCTTCTAAGTCTGACTTTGAAGGTATCAAGAGGGAGTGCCAAGGACTTTTAAGTCCACAGGACTGCGAGACATGAGCAGAATTTAGCAGCTGAGGGATACCACTAGTACGCAAGCGACTGTCAATCTCTCTGAATGAAAATTACTCGGAAAGGTAACTTGGGGATTGGGGTTAAAAAGAACATTAAAAAGTAGAGGAACAATATTCCTAAAAGTTTTATAGGTGATCGTAATCAAATTTACGCAACCTGAAAACAAATCTAATGCACTGATTTGGCAACTGTTCAAGTCTGTCGAGTAAACACTGGTTAACATCTAAATAAGCAACATCTGCATAATCAAGTAAAGGGATAAGAAGGGATTTGGCCAAGAGTACTTTTGTTCTAGATGGAGGGAAGTACCTATTGTATACGTCTCAATGCTACATTCATTGACAGGTGACAAATATTTTAAGACTGACTTCATTCACTTGAGGAGTCCAGGATAATGTTTGATCGAAGATGATACTAACCCAAATAAGTAACTTTAGATGAGAAAGGAATAACACTATTTTCAAGCACCAAATCTGGAATAACAACTTCACAATCTATACTAATATGATAAAGAGGGAAGATTTGATTGTTTGTTTGTTTGTTTGCATTGAATTGGCTCCGAAACTACTGGACCGATTTAAAAAAGTCTTTCACCATTGGAAAGCTACATTATCCCCGAGTGACATAGGCTATGTGTGTATCACGGGCGAAGCCGGGGTGGACTGCTAGTAAGAAAATAAAATAAATAAAAAAGTATTAACTAACTAAAAAAAAATATCAATATATCGAATATTTAATATATTAGGTCCTTACATATAAAATTGCCGTTCAGTATCAAAAAAGTGAAACAAGTTTTTTTTAATGAAATTATTATTTAATCAATCGAAGTATGCGCCGTTGTTATCGATACACTTCCGCCATTTTATAGGCAGATCATTGATACCTTTGGAAAAAAAATCCTGGGAGCGAGAGTCTATGAACTGTTTGAAGGCGGTTTTGACTGCCTCATCAGATTTGAAATTTTTTCCTTGTAAAAAGTTATCCAAATTTTAAAAGAAGTGGTAATCGGTTGGGGCAAGATCTGGAGAGTATGGTGGGTGACGCAGAGGTTCCAGTCGCAGCTCCTCTAACTTGGCGATCGTTTGATGTGCAGTGTGTGGTCTAGCGTTATCCTGAAGGAGCAGTGGGCTAGAGCAATTCATCAGTCTCGGTTGTTTAATGGCGAGCTTTTCCATCATTGTTTGCAATTGTTGGCAATACAAGTCTGCAGTAATCGTCTGGCCTGATCTCAAGAAGCTGTAGTGTATAACACCAGCACTGGTCCACCAAACACTAACCAGAATCTTCTTTTTGGTCAGTTTTCGCTTAGGGCAAGGTTTTGCCGGTTCTCCAGGGTCAAGCCATTGTGATGATCGCTTCCGATTGTCGTACAGGATCCATTTCTCATCACAAGTCACGATATGGTTCAAAATCCCCTCATTATTGTGGCGATTAAGCAAAGAAACGCAGCAAGCAACGCGTGTTTGTTGGTTTGCTTCAGTCAATTAGTGCGGTACCCACTTTTCGAGTTTTTTAATTTTTCCGATTTGGCGCAAGTGGATAAGTATCGTTTTGTCACTTACGCCGAAGGCTGCTGCTAATTCAGAAGTGGTTTGAGATGGATCCGCTTCCACTATCGCCTTCAATTCTTCGTTATTCACTTGAGTATCAGGTCGTCCACGAGGCTCATTGTGTAAATCGAAATTTCCAGAACGGAAACGTTGAAACCAAAAACGCACCGTTCGTTCGTTAGCGGTGCCTGGTCCATACACGTCGTTAATTCTTCGAGTCGTTTCTGCAGCACTGGTGCCACGGTGGAACTCGTATTCGTTAATACCGCGAATTTTCAATTTGTCCATAGTTGTTGTTATAGCAATGTTGAAACTCAAACAAATGATGTTAAAACAAATGAAATACGAATTTTGAAACAATATTTTTCTGGCTTTATTTCGAAATAAATTTGAATTTGGAATTCCTAATGAAACGCAAGATATTTGATTTTAAAGTTGCCAGTATTGAAAATCGGCAATTTCATATGTAAGGACCTAATAATAATTAATATAATTTTAAAAACCGACATTTGCGAGTCGAATTCCCGTAAAGAGAGAAAAAATACCTTGATTTTATATTTTCTCCTCATTGAAAAATAGCATTTTATGCAACAGTTGTAAAAGAGCTGTCCAAGAGGTAGGATCGTAAGTGTTTAGGTCCCACCCCAAACGACCACAAAGACCACAAAAAAACTTTGCTCAGACCCTAAAAGAGCCAAGCCACTGCAGACTTCCGAAGATGCTTCGGCAGCTCCACAGACGTATACAAAATTCCTTGCGGCACGACATCCGCTCCTTTAAGAGGGCGCCCGATGTCAATAATCTAAATTTTGCGCGCACACAAATTAACTCTAGCCGAAGCGAGACAGCGAGACATGCGGGGCGTCGGGAATCGCGGTGGGTCAATGAGGCTGGTTCTGGTTTCGAGGTTTTTTTTCGTTTTACAAAGAATATTTAAGAGTTATTTAAAAAGTAAGACATATGATTGATGACTGCCTCATGTTTAATACAATTATATTCCAAAGATACAAGTGCTAATTTATTGTATTTCTTAAATACTTTCTGTTTTAGTATAATTCTGAGGTGATTTGGAGGTAACTACGCAATGTTTTTCTATCGAGAAAATTTTAAGCAATCGTGTTTTCGAAACTTATTATGTTTAGAGTTAGTCCTGAACTTTGCTGTGTTTTTATTTCAAAGTAAGTATTTCGTTAATATTGATAATATTTAAGATCGCTCTAAGAACTTTAGGGTAGTACGGGCTCTTAATACCAAATGTATTAAGGAGACGATCGAGCAGAACAAAGCCTCCAAAGTGTTCGCAAGAGCTATGTCGGTTAGGCAAGGCCGATTGATGAAGCTGAAGACGGTGGCATGGTGTCGACAAAGGAAGGGGTTCTGGAAGAGATCGAGAGGTTGTATGGACAGCTGTATACCTCAGTTGCACAACCCAATGGACAAATGGCTAAAGACTCAAGAGCCAAGCTAGCCTATGACACTCTAGTGGTTAAGACGAATCTACAAACGTATAATTTATCTAAATTAGATTAGCCGTTTAGTAGTTACGAGGGAACATACCTATAGAATCGAACATAGAAATCATTGTTTCTTAGCATTTCTCATTCAAAATTTCATTTTAACATATAAGTTGCATTTTTTATATTTTATTTTTGTAATCCTTGAATAAAATCCTATAATTGAAATGATACCCCACTCGATACGTTTTGAACAGAAAAGATTTTTTATGCCGAACAAATTCGGCGCCAAAATTCCGCCATTTTGATTTCCATCAATTTTAATACAGCCTATGTCACTCAAGTGGTTAAAAAGAATCTAACCATGTATTTTTTGTTTTATTTTTTATTAACCTATTTTGTCCCACTGCTGGGCAAAGGCCTCTCCGATTTCCAACCTTGTATAATTTATTAAAATCGGTTTAGGCGTTTACTAGTTACTATAGGGGACATAAAATTATAGGGACAAACATACAGGTCAAAAACATAACCCTCCTTTTCGCCTTTGCCGCAGTCGTGTACAAAATGTAAATAGGTTGTAGCCCAACAACCCATTGACTAAATGACGGAACTTTAGAAAATTTGGTAATGAGTTCGTTTAATAAAGTTGAGGTGCAGTTAAATTCTGCCAGTTGTTTCTCTGTCTGTAGGGATAAAATTTGGTCATTTGCCTCGGCCAGCTGGGTCTTCAGGAATAAGGAACGTTATAGGTGGCCCGACAACGGTCAGATGAGTCCACAACGAACTGCAGATGGTCGCGTTCAGTGGTCACTTCAACCAGGCGTGTATCTACTCATATAAGAGAGCTCACTTCGCAAAGTTGTGTTTCTTTTTATCAATTGGTGGATCTCCTCCTCGCTGTCCTCCTTTTCCTGTCTGAGTTTGCCGCATTCTTCTCCGATTTTCATCAACACGAGAAGAGAGGCCTTGAGCTTGGTATCTAATTCACAAGCTTTGCGGGTCATCATTGCCATTTTAATCTGAAAATGGTTTGGATGTAAGTGACTATAGAATGATTGAATGGGTACACTTCACACACAAGGGAAATTAAATATGCAAAGTACTCTCTGCTTATTTATTATATTTACATCTCAATATGATACTGAGACGTCAAAAAACAGACTGATTACAGGTAGATACTGAAATAAGAACAATTTGTTACTCAAACAACAGTTAAAGAAATGTTGTGATAACAAGTGTAATTATTCTTGGCAAAATAGTGACAGTGCCACCGACTGTGGAGTACGTAAATATTTATTTACAATTTTAAAACTGATTTACGTATGACTAAGATACTCTAATCAGGTAATAAGTAGCTAGGTTATTTTATTTTTTGAGACTAAGATTTATTACTCATGCATAGCACAAACATTTTCAAACCAAAACAGCTGATTGAAAGGTTATAATTACAAATAAGAACTGATATTTAATACTGTTTCAGCGTTTTTTATACTACGTTTTAGTTAATTAGTATGTGTTTGTATTATTAAAAAAAAAAATTCAGCTTTTCAAAACATTGTGTTAAAGCTCGTGTTACGGACTGCATCTGTTTTTATAAGTTGTTCTAATTACTTAGATAAACCATTATTTTATAACTTAAATACATTTATTTTGTACATACTTTTTATGACACTTCCTACGACACACTTCACAACAACTGACAGAATATTTTCTTCTTCTAAGTTCTTAGCACATTGATATAAAAAGGTTATAAATAGGTACTTAACTTACACACATTGTACGGAGGTACGGAACCCTTCATGTACGAGCCCGACTCGCACTTGCCCGGTTTATTTCGTATGTCAGCAACGGATTAATAGAACAGCTTCTAATAAACTAATACATCTTTTTTACTACTCCAGCAGAATATTCATAAGCCAGCGACATTTTAAGAACAACAATTAATATGACTCAGCAACCGATAAATATATTTACTTCTGAAGTGATAACTCAGCGAATAAAGTTGTAAGTCAGCCTACTTTATATATTTTCGAAAGCCAAAATCCTGTCTGTTAAAAAATCAATTCTAAACTCAATAATAGGCATCAAACATAAACTATTTTACTACTAAGTTAATAAATCATATTCTTTTTCCATGAAAATAAGCAACACATCTCGCGGGTATAATATTTTTTATTTTCAGTTATCAAGTCAAGTCATCAATTACTTATTAGCAATATAGGGGAACCCATCAATTTATCGCAATTCACTTCAATGATTTTCATTCCCCATAAAACTATGTGTGGATCTTTTAATACAATATTTAACAAATCCTAAAATCTGTTAACATCAAAATTTTGTTTACTCGATTATTTGTTATTTACAAACTCAGTCTATCGTTATTTATTTTCATATTTTATGTATTTTTAATGGAAATAATGCAACATCAAATCAGCGCGCCTGACGGGTGAGGGGAACAAAAAATAACAAACATTAGATGCATAAATTAATTTATAGGCGCCGGGGAAGAACTTAAATATATGTATAAATAATTATTTTTCAAGTCCCGCGTCTCTTTCCCATACCTCTTGCCATGCCTCTTGGCTGTGACACTAGGGATTTGAATGGTGAACCTTTGGATTGCAGTGCAGGTAACTGAAGTACAGAAGATGCCTACGCCGACCATGAACGGAGTGAGGGGTGCGGGGGCGGTGGAGGACATCGTGATGACGGGCATGTCGGGCCGCCTGCCCGAGTCCGGCTCCATCGAGGAGTTCGCCAGCAACCTGTTCGAGCACGTCGACATGGTCACCGCCGACGATCGCCGATGGCCGCTGGGTAATTTAAAAACCTACTTTATTCTTCTTCTTACAGTTTCGCTTCGGCTTGGAGACTATTTACTCTTAGTTAATGTCAAAAACATGTTTATAAGATAGTCACTGAAGATTATTTATTTTAAGTACTACCCGCGACTTCGTCTGCGTGGAATTTAGTTTATAAACACCGTCATTTTGGTATTTTCAATTACGTTCACATACATTAATTACTCTCTGTGCGGTTGAGGTCGATCGGAATGTTAAACATACTGTGGGCAGTTCATGTAAACACTCTGCGCTACCGAATGTAACAGTTACGCCGTGGGTCTCTGAAATACGAGCGCTAACTGAATGCTTATGCAGGAAGCGACGCTGCTAGTAGTTCATTCACCGTCCACTTTTTGCGGAAGTGGGGCTGCAGCTCAGTGCTGCGGCCCTCGACAAAAGAGTGCTGCCTGTATTTCGTGTTTGGAGCCAATACTGGTATCAGATCTGGCAAGACATAACTCGAGTGGTGTGATGGCAGGCTTGTATTGTCTTTGTAGCGGTCGGTACAGGAGAGAGAAATAAATAAGAAAAAGGGCTCTGACAAAGCCGACATCAGCTTTTGTAGAGGAACGAAAGCGATCTGTTCGCACGTGGTAGAACTGTCAATGACATATAATAGCTGAGTGTGTATGTCTCTGTAGAGGTGCTGAGTGCTTATTGATTTATTATTAACCTTGTGTCACGAGTAATGAAAAGACGTCGCTTTTTACAATAACAGATTTCAAGCTACCTTCAGGCGGGACCAACGGCTTAACGTGCCTTCCGAAGCACGGAGAAACTCGAGAAAAAATTTACGTCACTTGTGGTCACCCATCCAATTACCGATTACGCCCGTTGTCACTTAACTTTTAACAAAAGGGCCAAGAATACGTACTTACACCAGGCCTACTTTTATAGCATTTTATCAAAGGTGTTTCTTTAAATTGATATAACTTTTTAATTATGACCCGATTGAAATAAAACAAACAGTAAATTATAAATGAAGCTTACCACAACACATTAGTGAAAACCGCAACCAAATCGGTGCCGTTTCTGTTTCCGTGCAAAAACGCACAGACAAACCGACAAACAAAAATTTTCTAAAAACCATTGTTTTTGTTGGAAGTATGGACGCCTACGCTAACTAAATAGCAATAGTTGATGCGTATGATTGCCGCCTAAGACCGACAGGCGCGCTCTCTCTCGTCTACAATCGTGCACTGTCATCATTGTTGTAAAATTATTTTTATTCAAATAAATAGTTAAATCATATTAATTGCCTTTGCTGTTATTTCATCAGGTTATGGGCCGCCCCAAGCCTGCCGATTAGTGTTATCTTTGTAAATACAAAGATAACACTAATCGGCAGGCTTGGGACAGTATTTCAAATAGTAAAAGTAAATTGAGAGTATAACCTCACTTTGTTACCGGGCTCGCGAGTCGCGAGTGAAATTTTCTTTTCAGCTATTTCAGATTGAATGCTACTTACTGAAAGATGGCTGGACATAATTCATTAATATCAATAGAAAAGCTAACGGGTCGTGACAATTGGGCAAGTTGGAGTTTTGCGGTCAAAGCTTATTTACAACATGAGGATTTGTACAACTGCATTTTGACAGAACCAGATTCTGCCGACCCAAAATCAGTCAAACAAGACACCAAAGCCAAATCAAAGTTAATATTATTAGTTGATCCGATTCTATATGTACACATTCAAGAAGCCCAAAATGCAAAACAGGTATGGGAAAATTTGGCAAAGGCATTTGAAGACAGCGGCTTAACTCGAAAAGTTGGCCTATTCAAAGAACTCATCAATACCAATTTGGAAAGTAGTTCATCAGTTGAAGACTATGTAAACAAAATAATGACAGCCGCGCCCAAGTTGAGAAATATTAAATTCAATGTGGAATCATCCACATTGAATTAATTACCACATTAATGTGCCTAACCACTCATCAGAGTGGTCAGGCACATTAATGCTGGCAGGATTACCAGAAATTTACAGGCCTATTGTGACATCGCGCGGGCTCCAGCACTCCTCCGCCCCTCTTAGGCGCAGCGGGGGGTCCATGCCCATATATAAGGCGTGGCGGCCGGCGCTCGTCCTCTTCGTCTTCGGCAGCATCTGAAGCTAAGTAGTTCTTCTACCTAGAAGGGCTACTCAACTGATCTAGTGCCTATAACTCACGACCCTGACTACCTAATCTGTACCTAGTGTTCTTGTGAATCTTTGTAACTAATATAATGTAATAGTTGTTCATTATACCATCTTATTTGCCGATATCTGGTCTTCTTTTTATCTCATCTATCTTCCTAGATCCTAAATCTAACGGTACACTATGATAATGGGATTAGAAAGTTCCGGTATGAAGATTAGTGCTGATTTAGTGAAAAATAAATTACTACAAGAAGTAAAGACATCAGACACTACTGCTCTTTATACAAACACAAAAAATAATCAATACAAAAAAAGGCCCAAGGTGTTTTAATTGTAATAAGTATAGCCACTTAAGTAAAAATTGTTGGCATAAGACAATTGATAAAGAAAAAGAAAAAAAAAACAAGATATGTTGCCTTACCTACCTGCCTACCGCACTTGACCGTTTATTTTTCATATATCTTTGATTAACTGACAGCTATCGATAACGATTTTATTATATGTATAAATGATGATGATTGATTTTTTCTCATATATCTTCCATGTACAGAGAACGATTGGCTTCGTTTTTATTATATGTAAGTATTGATGATGATTATTATTTCTACATAAACCTTTGATCGATTATTTAATCTTGACTCTTGGGCGGACTGCGGTGCCGGGCGGACTGCGGTGCCGGACGATCGTCTCCCATTGTCTTCCTTTCCGGGGCCGGACAAAAAAAAGTCTGCGATCATAAACCTCCCGCTGGCTTTATTTTCTGCCCTCGTACTGAGATAGACGCAGTTTAAGTCAGGTAGGTTAAGTGAAATGTGGAATTTGTGACAGTTTGTAAGTGTAGTGTGTTTGCGTAAATTGTGCATTCAACAAGGCCAATGAGAAGTCTATCAGAAGACTTAAACAAAGTTAAAGTAGCATCCATATTGTCATCATCGATCTTAGAGGCAAATATTCTTCTATCTAAAGTAAAGAGTATTCAAGAAGCTCTTATAGACACCGTCACGGATATCACTTATGGTCATATAGATACAAGATTGCTGTCCCCGGAACAACTGCAGCATTAGTTCACGGAGACTTGACCTTGCCAGTCGACAATGACAACATCAGAGATATTTATAAACTTCTAAAGGTTGCTGTTAGAGTTATTTCTAATTATCTTATTATCGAAATTAAGATACCCGTCATTAGTAACGATATTTTGTACTTGATATAGTTATTCCTGTACCCCTTATCAAAAATAATTCAACTATTCGTATCATGCCTCTTCAGCCCTATATCACGTATAGCCTAGAGAAAGACAACGCTTTTTTCCTATCCAAAGAAGATAATCAGTCATGCGTTCACGACACAGAAATCAGACTCTTATGCTCGCTAGATTTGCCTATCTACAATCTAAAATCAAAACATTCTTTTTGCGACATTCACGCTCTCAATGCTCACACTGAAACTCATATTCACGTCAAAATAATTGGAGTAAATTACATCACAATAATGATTGGTTATTTTCTTGCTGTTCTACATGCTCTGTACGTATCTATTGCGCGGCTCCGATGATGGTGCATCGGTTGTCAGGAAACGGTATAGTCACTATTGGAAGAGGTAGCACGTTAAAAGGAGATTCATTCAGTTTATATGCTCATAATAACTTTTATCGGAATATGAACCTTTAACCAAATGTAATCATGCCTAAAACTTCATTTTTGAATGCTATTTTAAACACTACAGTGCCTGATACTGAAAGCCTGGGATTAGGAACATACGGAAATAATCATACATTTGTAATACTGAAGAGTCATATCGACGATTTAAAAGAGCAAGAGATACAACCTCTTATCATACATAATATTCATCACTATACGGTCCTTAACTCCATCATTGGGATTTCAATCATCATAGCTATCATCTTTACATCACTAAGGATACGTCGACGATGCCCTACGATGCCGGACGTACCGTACAAAGATGGGTCTTCCCTCTCCTGCAGCGGCAGAAACAGAGGTTACAGCCAGTGTTAGTGATAATATTGAAATGATTCAGTTAAATAAGGTGAAAAGTAAATCAGTGCAAAGCGTATATAGTGTCGATGTACCCATACGTCCCCATGTACGTCACCCACGTTTTCGCGCAAATTTAATGTGGACTCAAAATAAATATTTCGTGCGGATCATACTAACACCATATTGTATTTCATCTTGTATCACCTAACAATCAGTTATAACATTTAATTTTAAGTTTTCATTAGTCAATGTAACTTAGCTCGGCATTTTCCTCGCCGAGATGCCAAGATGTTCAATCTATTGAACAATACTTACAATAAGTAGGTCAGGCAGATGCCGACTCAGTAGTTTAACGTCATTCATACATTTCAAGTAATCAAAGTCAAGCACTCAACTAAGGTGGTGTTATTTCAAAACCTCTCTCCACACCACCAGAGCGATAAGCTCACTTCATCATCATCAAGTGTAGACGTGGCCATCAGCCCCTACATTCAGTTTACAAAGTTAACATTGTATTAGGCATAATATATGCCTAATACAATGTTATCACAACATAATATATAAAGCTTGCGAACGAGTGCCAAATCCAATTTACAGAAATAAGTTACACTGAGTAATCTTAAACGGGCAAGTGCTAGTCGGACTCGTACATGAAGGGTTCCGTACCACCGTACAATGTTTTAAAACGCTGAAGAAACCCGTTTCTTGTGTGACGACCCCCTTTCATTTTTAACTTTATCTCATTTTTAGTATTTGTTGTTATAGTGATCATAGTAATACAAAAATCGGTGAAAATTTCAAGTATGTAGTTAATGCCATTATAAAGATCGAGTTAAAACGCTGAAAAAACACGTTTCTTGTATGACGACCCCCTTAAATTTTATCTTATTTTTAGTTGTAGGGACACAATACGCTAAGTAAGCGTTTATTATTTCGTTCCACGACGCGTAGCATAGATCGCTAGTCGTTTGCCAGCTTTGTTCAGAGTCTCGCGTGTGTCCGTATATAGCTCCCCGTGTCGATCTGTTTGTTTGTGCATATATCGAGAACTGTAACTTGTGTGTACTTGTGAGAAATATACCAGAACTTATTCACCGAGTGTTGAACTTTACCTTCTGAATCACATAGCTTAGGCACCCGTACACTCTCTGAATACATACACATAGCTAGGAAATAGATATCGTAAATTCCGTAATAACTTTGGAGTCAGAACTATAGAAAGATAGCCCATAGTGTCTACATAGTATTTGTTTTTATAGCGTCCATAGTAATACATAATCTGTGAAAATTTCAAGTATCTACTTATTGCCATTATAAAGATCTAGTTAAATACGCAAAAAAAACACGTTTTTTGTATGAAGATCCCCTTTAATTTTCAATTATTTTTTATTTTTAGTATTTGTTGTTATAGCGGCCACAGTGATACATAATCGGTGAAAATTTCAAGTGTCTAGCTATTACGGTTCAAGAGATAGAGCCCTGTGACAGACGGACAGACAGACGGACAGACGAACAGACGGACAGACGGACAGACAGCGGAGTCTCAGTGTCCAAAATCTTTTTTCCAGCTTTGCATCATACAGGAGACATCTAGCCTTCTCGATCACAGTACGGTTGGCTTGCTGTGTATAAATTATTCAATCTATGATGTATTATACCCTCTTGCTTTAAATAATTTTCAAACTCTTTGTTGGTGCAGCCAACATACAACTCTGTGTGTGCAACCTCAGCTTATACACACCATCCGATAAAACAGCTGTGGCTACCAAAACATTGCTTTTGTTTCGTATGTAGCAGTGTTTTTCATCAAAGCTGACATTATTACCATTTTTGATAAGCTCACTTACAGATAATAAGTTTGTTCTTATACTAGGCACGCATAGCACGTCTTTCACAGTAATGTCGAATTCTAAGTCAGAAACAATTTCGACGTCTCCGAAACAAACAACTGGCACTTTTGATTCATTTGCTACTACAATTTCAGGTAAATACGGTGTGTAGTTCATGTTTCTAATCCAAGATTCGTTTGCCGTCATATGTGCGCTTGCGCCGGAATCTACGTACCATTCTGTTTTGTTAAACTTTCCATTCAGGAAAATATCATTTAGCGGAGAATATCATACTATGGACATATACTAACACGACCAACCCCGCACTTACTTCAAGCAGCATACAAACACAAGGAAATCAAAAAATAGTACGGCGCCCCATTTTACATTGGAAAACTCCTTTAATCACGACATCCATCACTACACAAATTAAACAAAGATGGAATGGAGAAAACTTGCGGAAATCAGAACCTTAATAAAAAAGAAGCCGAAAAGATTTATGATACCGAGAGTCAGATTCAGAAACCGACCTGGAATCAGAAGAACATACCTTGACCGCAGCACAAATCAATTCACCACCGACAGTAAACTAAACTAGGCGTTAGCTTAGAAGTCGCAAAGGTTTTCCTGTCAAACAACAAAACACAACCACAACGAACTTTCTACCACCTACCTATTTTTTAGTATTTAAGGAAAGTACTTTATATTAATACATAATACAAGATATACTTATGTACGCCTGGATAGCTTGAGCTGCGCAGCCGCCTTGACGCGGATTTCGTACATAGAAGTAGTGGCTCAAGAGGAGGGTCTAAATGCACAATACATACCCATTATCTTATCATAATTTAATAAATATTAAATATAAAAGGAAAACATACCAGCAGACTAGAGTATAAGTACATAACTAGTGCAACACGCACGAAGTCGTATTAAGTAAAATGTTAGAGGAAAAAGAACTGCCAGAGACTAAGCCCTGCGAGGAGCTACAAAATAATAATAAAAAAAAAACAAAAGATACCTCAGGACCAGGACCGATAAAATATGCAGTGAAGCAAGATGCAGCCAATACCGCCCTGCGAAAGATGCCTCAGGAAGAACAGATGTCGCAGTCTATATCCCTTCCTTATTATACATATATTAGACACCAATTATGCAATTTATTTCAAACTAGCTGTGCCCGCGACTTCGTTCGCGTGGTTGTCGGAACGTAATGTTATATAGCCTAAAGCCTTCCTCTATAAATGGACTACCCAACAAATTAATAATTTTTCAAATCGGACCATTAGTTCCTGAGATTAGCGCGTTTAAACAAACAAACAAACAAACTCTTCCGCTTTATAATATTAGTATAGATATGTTTACTCGTTGCTGGTACAACTTTCCCATTTCCCAGACTGCAATTCCCCACGCACTCCATATCCTATATACGTGCTCACCTGGTTTCTGGAGCCTGGTACAGGTTTAATTCGGTCTGACGACGTGGCTGCGCTAGTAAAACGGAGAAGATAAGTACCCATATCGGCCCGTTGCTGGAAGTGCAGTCACGCTCACTCCAGGTTGGACTTAGTTCCTACGCTCTTGCTGCGAAATGCTGGCTTAGTGGGCACAGAACTGAACTGAACTGAACTGATAAACCATTGATCGATTATTTGATTATTTTAAATTCTTTTTAAATGATATAACTTTTTTATTTATGACCCGATTGAAAAAAAACAAACACAAAATTTTATTTGAAGCTTACCACAATACATTAATGAAAACCATGGGTACCGTTTGATTCGTTTAAAATTGTTTCTAATTTCACTTCATCGAACATTACTCGTATTGGCCTAAACTTTTAATGCAAAATTATTGTTTACTAATTAATGTTTTTGCATAATAATAGTAAAGCCTAACAATTGTTAGCTCTAATTTTAGAATCTTTATTAATAGATGTCCTAAAATCTTTTGGCTTTTATTTCTTTAAACGTTAAGATAACGTCGTATCGTATACATATGTTTAAGACAATTATTTACGCGACTACAAGCTGCCGATATGACTCAGCATCTTCGGAGGTCTGCAGCGGCCTGGATCGTAGCTCTGCCAACAAGTCTAGGGACTGAGCAGATTTTTTGAGGTTTGCATTTGAGGTGGGACTTACATACCTTCGATCCCAATGCTTGGACAGCTTCTACAAGCCCTTGGTTTATTTCGTCCACTGTAGCGCAATCCTGAAGACCTTAGAAGCGATTTGAGAGTTCAAGCTGGAAACTTTATAGTTTTCAATTTGGACCTGCGATGGTCGGAGTGTCGACTTCATCAGCCGCGACCTTTCGACTTTGAGTCTCTCTTTGAGACTCTTAATTTTCGTTTTAATCCGATTGATCACTGAGACATCGTTAAATGTATAGGCTTCCGTAATAATTGTGTGATGCAGCGATCGGCGAGCCGAAATCGCCGCACACATACGCCTTGGGAAGAATATTCCACTACTCACACAGCTGCAATTGTTACGCGCCACATACAAACTGGCTTTCGATAAAAAACCAGTATGATCTGGTTTCCCCACTAGATTCCCCCGCCGACCGCCCCGCCGCCGACTATATAAGGCCATATAAGCCCAGTAGCCGGGGTCCCCCCAATCATCCCAACCAGTTAGTAGCGAAAGCTGCTGACTACAACCCCACAGATTTCCTTAGGTGTAGGAGACCAAGGCATGTACTCAACGATCCGGACGACCCCATTAGTCGTGCGATTCCCCCCACCGTAGAGTCACCTGCGCAACGCAGACATAGCACACACATTAGCTCGATTACGAATCCCACTCGCCGGCGAGTGCGGATCAGGAATAGGACTGGCGCGTTCACGTGGTACCGCACGGTAACGGTCGCTTCTAGCCAGTCAGCCCTTCAGGCGCTTGACACTTGGTCAAAGCCGATCGCCAGTGACGCCCAAAGCCGAGGTTCGTTCCCACCCGGTGGGAGCCCTTTGTGCTGTCACTTAACGGTGTGGACAACATCTTGCCATTTTGGCAAATGTTGGTCCCGCCTAACCCGTCGCGCCCGGTGAGCTGTAAAATGCCTTCAGCATACAGCGTATTGCTTCGATCGAAAAAAAAAAAAAAAAAAAACAGTAGCCGGGGACACTCGCTCGGGTGCCCGCCTCGGTCGCTTAGATCGGATATCTTAGTACGACCAGGTTTCCCTTCCCCCTTCCTCCCAACCACCCTCGGCCGCCTGGATCGGACATCTCGGTACGGTCAGGGTTCCCTTCCCCTCTCCCTCAACCCCCTCGGCCGCCTGGATCAGACATCTAGGCACTGGTATGACTCTCCATTGATTCAGAGTAACATATATACCTACTACTACTACAAACGAAACAATTTATCTGTACACACGTCGATGTGTGAGTTTTATACTTAGGGTCGCACCGCAGAATTATTTTAATACTTACCTACTAACGAGTTCGACATATTTACGATTAAATTTTTTCATACCGGAAGATTTGCGAACACGATGACGTAAAAAATATTCTGTTTTATATGTATTAAATGTTACAGAAAAGTCGGAAACAGCTACATAATATCACTCCACAAATATTTTTCATTATGTCCATTGTCCATTTCACCATTAGTTCACTTTACTGATTATTATTGAGTCATTTATAATGTAACGCACTCATTTCACTAATTCACTATTGTAATATAGTAATTTGCATATTCGGCGCAAAACTATACGGTAATTATATGAATAAATTCAATAAAAATAAACAAATGTTTATCACGCATACACGCACAGCATGTCAAGTTGTCATTGTCAACAATGGCATTTAGCACTATAACCCGCGGAAATCTAATTGGCATCTGCGTGTATGTGATTACCTGTGAGCGAGGAGCCTATATAACATTACCGGATTGCTTATTAGCAATCCGGTAATGTTACAATCTCGCTCTTGTGTATCTCCCGCCAATGCGAGAGAGCGAGAGTTAGAGAGCGAGAACGAGAGAGAGAGTACTTGTTGCTGGGTAATAACGTGAAATTATATTGTTGCTTTGCTTACCTGTTTTCATCATTTGGAAATGTATGAAATATACGGTCTTTAGAGTATTGGGTAGATAAACAATTATTATACGCGCACCTTCTCACCATGATGGTTACTATTTGTTGACAGTTCTCAAGACAACACACGTCGCGTATTGCGTGCGGCTAGTAATTAAACCCTGGTTTGGAGCTGTCAAAGCTAACAAAGTGCGGGGGAGAGGTGCGGGGACGCCAATTTGCGGGAGACGCTGTGAGATACCATTCTGTTTGACTCTTATGTATTCTGTGATCTAGGTACGGTCAGGGTTCCTGTATCGACCTCTCCCCCTCACCCCTCGGCCGCCTGGATCAGACATCTAGGTACGGTAAGGGTTCCTGAACCGACCCTTTCCCCTCACCCCTCGGCCGCCTGGATCAGACATCTAGGTACGGTCAGGGATTCTGAACCTACCCTTCCTCCCAACTACCCTCGGCCGCCTGGATCAGACATCTCAGTACGTTTAGAGTTCCTGAACCTTGCCTTTCTCCTAAACCCCTCGGCCGCCTGGATCAGATATCTCGGTACGGTCGAGGATCCGTCCCAACCATCCTCTGTCCCATCCGTTTTGTGGTCGTCCGCGCCACCCCCTCTCACCCCCGTGTAAGGGAGCGTCGCGACGCCAACGAGCTCCTGCGCGTCCTGCCTACCCCTTTAGGGTAGATACACCGTGGGCGCACTACCCCGTGCGCCGCACCAACCCCTACTCCTCCAACGTCAACGTTGGGGGTTGGCGCCCCGACGCTGACGTGCCCGCGCACATTCAGCGATACCGTAGGCGAGTGTGCATTTCATTACCCGCACCCCGCGCTCTCGAGCGCCTTGCCACTACCCTATCGTGAGGACATGATAGGGGTGATAACCCGACGCCCAATAACCCACGTACGTGCGGCGATATCGTTCCGCCCGGCAGGTCCGTCCGTACCCTGCCCCCCGTTTTCCGACACAGCGCGCCCTCGCGCACTCCTTTATATTGCGCCCCTGTGTGCATCCCGTACCGCACCCCCTCAGGGGGATCATCACCGGTGCAGCCCTCTGCATCCAGTGATCCGTAGCCGTTGAACCGACCCGTAGAAGTAGGTACTTCTTCCGTTCCGTATTTCAACCACGCATCCCGTGGTTCCCGTTTCGCGCTATATCGCCTGTAGCTGTGTGACCGTAGATAATTTGTAACGCACCGTATACCCATTTCGCTCTGGGATTACATAGGCGGTTATATAGGTCCGTGTAAATCTAGATATAAGGCTGTGTTAGTTAAGTCTAGGTTAAACTGAGATATGCAGAACCGGTAAATAAATAATTGTTACCGTTGGTATAGTAAGTTTTAAATACACCCTTCCCGGTAGGCTACCTCATTAGGACCTTCAGACCCTGTCATACCAAGGTGGTAACAGGTGTCTACCTAATTTATGTTGATGATAGCGTCCAGAAGTTCGACCCCTCAAAAACGCTTCATCACAATTGTAAGTCAAAGATAAATTGTGTGTCATGTCACAGGTCTCCATGGGCTGCCAGAACGTAACGGGAAACTGAAAGACTTGGCGCACTTCGACGCCACGTTCTTCGGAGTGCACGCCAAACAGGCGCACCTCATGGACCCCCAGCTGCGCATCCTGCTGGAGCTCACACACGAGGCCATCGTCGACGCCGGCTTGAACCCCGCCGAGCTGCGCGGCTCTCGCACCGGCGTGTACGTAGGCGTGTCCAACTCGGAGACCGACGAGGTTTGGACGGCCGACCCCGACAAGATCAACGGCTACGCGCTCACCGGCTGCTGCCGCGCTATGTTTCCCAACAGAATTTCCTATACGTTCGATCTAAAGGGTCCCTCGTATGCCATCGACACGGCTTGCTCAAGTTCCATGTACGCTCTGTCGCAGGCAGTTTCAGCCATGCGCGCGGGGCACTGTGACGCCGCTGTGGTGGCAGGCGCAAACCTTTGCCTTAAACCTGGCAACTCCCTCAACTTCCACCGGCTGAGCATGTTGTCTCCAGAGGGTCGGTGCGCGGCGTTTGACGCGGAAGGTCGCGGTTACGTTCGATCAGAAGCCACAGTTGTAGTATTGCTGCAAAAACGCGCAGATGCGAGAAGAATATATGCCACAGTTCGTGGCGCTCGTTTGAATACGGACGGCAACAAGGAGCAAGGCATCACATTCCCGGCGGGCGCTATGCAGAAACAGCTCGCGGAAGAAACCTTCGCGGAAGCTCGTCTGCGGCCACAGGACGTGGCGTACGTTGAGGCTCACGGCACAGGAACTAAGGTAACATCCACTAATATCCTTGTAGACACAATTAAATGAATAGTTTTACTAATTAACTAGAACCAAAACCTACATTTCCTCTTGTAATGAATGTACTTTCATAACGTTGACTATTCTGCAGGTGGGCGACCCACAAGAAGTGAACGCCATCGCAGACCTGTTCTGCAAGGACCGCAAGACGCCGCTGCTGCTGGGCTCGGTGAAGTCCAACATGGGGCATTCCGAGCCCGCCTCGGGGCTGTGCTCCATCGCCAAGGTGCTCGTCGCCATGGAACGCGGCATCATCCCCGCCAACTTGCACTTCAAGTCCCCCAACCCTGACATTCCAGCTTTGAATGATGGAAGAATCAAGGTGTGTATTACATGTGACAATAATGATAACTAGTTACGTTTAAACTCGCAGCACTGAAGAGCAGTCAGAAATACGAGTAGAATACGATAGTGAACCTCTACTATTATTATTTGTATTGTATCGTATCGCAGGTAGTAGACACCAACACGCCGTGGGACGGCGGGCTCGTCGCAATAAACTCATTCGGGTTCGGCGGCGCCAACGCCCACATTATCCTGGAGTCGGAGCGCTCCAAGCGGCCGAAGGTCAGGAACAGCGGCAGCGTGCCGCGGCTGGTGGTGGCGTCGGGCCGCACGGAGGAGGCCGTGCAGGCCATGCTGCAGCACGCCGCCGAGCACCGCGACGACGCGGAGCTGCACGCGCTCATGGACGCTGTGCACGCGCAGAACATTCCCGGACACTCCTTCAGAGGATACTCCGTCCTCGCAGATCAACCCGTCGAAGAAATCGTAGTGAGTTGTTGGACCTCATTTCTTCACTCGTCATCATTAAATTCTCACCTTTATTCTACTCTAGTCAATGCAATACACTGGATTTTTAATTTTGCTTTTTCTACTTTGTCACATACTGATTTGATATAAGGGTGTTAGCAGCACGGATCAACGCCGTTTAAATATGTGTGTCGTGTGCAGGAGATGGAAGGCAGCGAGAAGCGGCCGGTGTGGTTCGTGTTCTCTGGCATGGGGTCTCAGTGGGCGGGCATGGCGCGCGACCTGATGCGCATCCCCGTGTTCGCGGCGACCATAAAGCGCGCGGCCGCGGCGCTGCGCCCGCACAGTGTGGACCTCGTGAACATCCTGACGGAGGCGCCTGATGCTGCCTTCGAGGACGTCATCAACTCGTTCGTGTCCATCGCAGCTGTGCAAGTGGCGCTGGTTGACGTACTCCGTGCAGTCGGTTTAAAGCCCGACGGCATAGTTGGCCACTCTGTCGGAGAATTAGGTGAGATTTTCAATTCTTTTTATTATTAATTAAATATAGGTGCATGTTGTTATGCAGTTGCATATGCAAAATATAATAATATTTGTGTGACATAGGTTGTGCATACGCGGACGAGACACTGTCAGCGGAACAGGCTGTGCTGGCTGCTTACTGGCGAGGTCGCAGCATCGTGGACGCCAAGCTGGCTCCGGGCGCCATGGCCGCCGTGGGCCTCACGTGGGAGCAGTGCGAGCAGCGCTGCCCGCCTGAGATCGTGCCCGCCTGCCACAACGCCAACGACAGCGTCACCGTGTCAGGCCCCGTCGACTCCATCGAGAAGTTCGTGGCGGCCTTGTCTGCCGAGGGCGTGTTCGCGCGCCGCGTCAACAGCAGCGGTGTCGCGTTCCACAGCAAGTACATCGCCGCTGCCGCACCGCTGCTGCGCAAACGTCTCGAGACCGTTATTCCGAACCCGAAGCCACGATCGGGTCGATGGATTTCTTCCTCGCTGCCACAGGAAAAATGGAACTCTGAAATCGGTGAGTATATATTCGTAAATGATCTAGGCAAAAATATATCGTCTAAATATCAGTTGTTTACAGATGATCTAAAATTATATCGTGTTATACGTAATGACGATGATATATTACAATTACAGAAAGACATTAACAACGTCAGACAATGGTGTAGCAAAAATAAAATGTTCCTGAATGAGTCAAAGTGCTTTCACATAAAGTTCACACGCAAGATAAATTCCGCATCTTCGAGCTATCACATTACCAATGTTACTGTACGCCAGGTTTCAAATACGCGTGACTTAGGAGTTATATTAGATAGCAAACTGGACTTCAGAGAACATATCGACCACATCGCCAAAAAAGGCGCGAGACTAGCCGGGTTTGTAACTCGTAAAACTAAATTCTTTAATGATCCCGAAGTCTCGATTATCTTATTTAACTGTTTTGTAAGATCATTATTGAAATATTGTAGTGTAGTCTGGAACCCGGTATTTCAAGTTCACTGTAACCGATTGGAGAGAATTCAAAAAAGTTTTCTTTATCACCTTACATTTGCAAAGAAATTATGTCACACCCTGGAATCTTATGACGCTAGGCTTGCGTACTTTAGAATAACTCCTTGTCAATAGAGACGTTATATCGCTGATATCCTCTTTTTGCGGAAATTAGTAAACGGTATAATCGACAACCCCGCATTGCTAGGTAGGATAACCATATCGGTTCCACGTCAAAACAGTCGACTTCATACCAGGAAGACCTTTAGCATTCACTTGACTCGTACTTTGTATCTGGAGAATTCACCGATTGTTCGCATGTGTTCCGCATAAAATGATGTATCGTCAAAATTTGATATATTCAGTGCATCGGCCAATTCTATCAAAAAAAATATGCTTCTGTGAATATTTAGTTAATTTACTTTTACGACTATATTGTAGTACCTAATAGTATTGTTCAGTGTATATGTTATATGTATATTATATGTACTTTTCTACAGCAGTTATTATATGTGCATGCTGTGTTTACATCGAGAAGATTTTACACTTTTACATGTTACTGAATACTCTATATCATACTTGTTACTCTGTATTGTCAGTTTTGTGAACCTAATAAAAAAAAAAGTATGTAAGCCGACATTACTAAGTGGTATCCTAGTTGAGTCTACGGTTCGAGTTTAACGCATTTTGTATGCAGCAAAGCTGAGCAACGCGGACTACCACGTGAACAACCTGCTGTCGCCGGTGCGGTTCGCGACGGCGCTGCGCGCGGTTCCGGAGCGCGCGCTGCTGGTGGAGGTGGCGCCGCACGCACTGCTGCAGGCCGTGCTGAAGCGCGCGCTGCCTGCGCCCGCCGCGCACGTTGGCCTCGTGCGCAAGGACGCGCCCGACGCCGCCCTGCACTTGCTCGCCGCGCTAGGAAAGTCAGTACTCACTGCCTCACGCTTACTTTGTATCCCGGCATTTGATATTGAATATGTACTTATGTACGTTTCTGTGGTGAAGAATCTACGCGGCGGGCGGCGAGCCGCAAGTCGGCCAGCTGTACGAGCGCGTGCCGTTCCCCGTGGCGCGCGGCACGCCCGGGCTGGCGTCGCGCGTGCTGTGGGACCACTCCACCGAGTGGAGCGTGGCGCACTTCGGCAACAACCAGCGCTCCGGCGAGAGCGTGTTCGAGTTCGACCTCAGCCGCGCCGACGACGCCTTCCTCGCCGGACACGAGATCGACGGCCGCATCTTGTTCCCCGCCACCGGATACATTGTGAGTGTTGAACTCGTCTGGTTTACGTTACTTCTTGTCATATATCGAATGAAAGGTCAATATCAATCGAAAAAAATACAAAATATAGATAATTGCTTGTAGATTACAGGAAAACCTATAAGAATTTAATTAATTGTACGGAACCTCTACACGCGAGTTTAACTCGAACTTGGCCGGTTTATTCTTTCAAAATTCAAAATTCAAAATATCTTTATTATCATAGGATATTTATAATATCTCTTAATAATAGTCACTTTGTTTTGCACAAATGTTGACGTCAAATCGTTACTTAAAGCTAAGTTTACGCCGCTTCCTAGGCGCAAGTGCAGAAGAAGCGGCAACAAACTGCACTGCACGTTTTCTCCAAAGACGTCAACTAACAAACTAAAAACTTAAAATTAGTTATATAGATGGACAGAGATTACATTGTTTATTATGTCATAATTAAATTGAATTATAAGAATTACGAAATTTAAAATAATGTCAATTTGTAAATTTTGTATGTACCAATGTACCTAAATTATGACATGTCTAAGTATACAAACCTTTAAGAGGGACCCGCGCCAAGCTCAAGCCAGACCTTTTTGTCTTTAAGATAGTCATCGGTCCTATAATGAGCCTTCCTAGCTCTTCTGTATTAATAAGTCTAAAATCATGTTGAAAATGGATATGATCAATGACAAGTGACACTATTTTGTAACGGTTTATTCTCATAACTACTACCAAATAATTTATTTTTGACCCAGCCATCCCAGCCAACTCAGTTAACGAATTGTGCTCAATTCACAGGATCCAAGATTGCAATTGTCATAATCTGGGGGCACGGCAGTGCCCCCGCCAAGTCGAGCGCGAAGCAAACACTGCCGTACCATCCTTTACTGAAACCATTTCGCCGCATTTTCAGGCCCCTATTTGAGAACCTCTGGATAAGACCAAAACGCAGAAATTTTTGTCATTTAGTAAGCTATAATCACAAACTTAATATGCAAAATTTCAAGTCTGTAGGTCATTTAGTTCCAAAGTTAAGCGAAAGCCAAGTTTCGCATTTATGACACTCACTCACTCATGTGAACAAAACACATGTTTACAAAATGTTGCAGTAAAATTATGAAGTTGTTTTATTATCAACATTTTTGAAACAAAAAAACGTCAAATGTATGATACCTAACGTGAAACCCTAATCGATACATACTTACCTATTACAAATGCTGCACCTATTTACGAGAATTGAACCTGATGCTCGCAGATCGCACAATTGACCACTCGACTACTGTATGGGCTAACCACACACACAGAGCTAAGTTTAGCTGAGTTGGGCTGGAGGGAAGCTAGCTAGGCGGGAGGAACTCCGTAAGAGTAAATAACCAAACCCGTCGAGTGATTTCTTTACACTAGATTTATTGTTCTCACCTAAACGCTAAGATTACTTTTCTATTGACGTAATGACATAGTTTACTTAATCGAAGGTTGCTTATAAAGATACCTAGTTAGAATGTAGGTTAAATTAGTGCTACCTATGACGTATGAATTGCTTGCTACAATGTATGAGATGATAGCTCATACACCTTGCCGACTCAAAAAGAGGAAGAGGCGACTAATTTCTGAAATGATACCTACAATAGCAACTACAATCAAGCTGAGAAGTAAAGGCTAGATGATATAAACAGTGCGAGAATGAATACAAGGTGAAAACAATGTAGAGGTCGAGTAAATATTAAAGTTAATTATAAGTCTTTGATTTGAGTTCACGTTAGGTTAGGTCTATTTGCCTTATTTAGGTCGCACGGATTCTCCATAACTATCCGTAGGAATAGGAATCGACATAAAGCGCGCTTAGTTTGACAGAGGCGAATTATTATCTACACTGGTGTCTACGCTCACTCTCAAACACTTGTGGCACTCACTACTATCACAACACGAAACACGATTTCCACTACTAATCACACGAAGACCGAAGTTTTCTTTGCTCGTTGAAGTGTCCACCCTGCTTGAGTCAGGGAGAACTGCTGCTGCTGGACGCTGGCGATTGCGTCTCCTTCGTCTTACAAAAATGCATACAGCTACGATTCCCAAGATTAATAGTATTGCTAGACTCGCATATCTGATGTTACTAACTAAGCTCTGCTACCAAAAATGTTGGGCGCAGAGTAGCTAAGATTCCGTTCTCTCAGCGGCAAAGAACAAACACACATACAATCTACGCAGTCTGCTACCACCCTGTATATACATACTGTATATAAATACTGTACATACAATAGCTACAGGGACCTATTTTAATCTAATTTAACTAATTATGAGTTGAACTTAATTCTAATTAAAAGTAGTTATACTAATTATAAAACTCACCGCCTCCCCGCGGTCCTCAGACAGCCTCGCCTGGCCTTCGCGTCGGTCTCCTGGTCCTCCTCAGGGATGGCGACGGCCTCAGGTCTCTTCATAGACCCGAGATCAGTGGTGGAGAAGAATTGGGTCCCTAACTAACCCTACATGAGCTCATGGAATTGTTGCCCCAACTAATACGTCGCACTTATAACACCAATTCAAGACCGCACAATAGGTTTCTTGTTCTTCTTTATTATTCACTATTGTTCACTTACACTATCTTATAAGGACGCATGACACGCGGTTCACATTGTCATACAAGTCAACGTTCCTTACGCAATACAAACAATTTCGGCGCCCCGCCGTTCAAATGAATTGGTCACAATAACAATCAACGACAATTCTCACGAAACTTTCGATTTTATATCTCAAATTACAAACTTGTGCTTCTAAAACACGCGGCTGCCACACCCAGTTACATTTTCTTTCAACAATTCAAGTATTATATTTTTTTTTTTACTGGAATGACAAGTTGAGACTTTGACATAAGACAATGAATATTTTTCTGGTCGGGCAAAGACAATCCCCGCACGGGAAATCGATGAATCGATAATTTTGCCCGTGTTTGTGGAGATCACACGCAGATGGCGCTAGTCTCCTTACAAAGCACTTTTATTCAAAACATCTGACAACGTACTGGTGGAAGTCGTTTATAGTAAGATCAGGATACGATGTTTGTTTAAGATTGTTTATCTCGTCCTTAATCTGATGATAGATTTGATCGTGGTTTTCTGTAGTAAAGACATATGTTGATAGAGAGTTATTAATGAAAGAGTTCAGGATAGATACCTACCTACCTTTAGGTTGAACGTTAAGTGTTTTCACACTTTGTATGGGACACCTTTTAATGATAGTAAATTGAAAGAAGTTATGATGTTAATTAGTTTATTGCGACTGGATTGTTGTATGATACAAATTGTATGAGAACGAGTCCGCGATGATGTGGCGTAAAACGTGAACTAAAATATGTAATTGATGGAATGAGCGGCGCGACGATTTGATGATTTGACAAATATGAATAATGCGAGGTTTGGACCGAACATGCTGCCGTGCCAGAGAGATGCGGGTGAAGAGTAAGGATGATCAAATGCTAATACAAGGTGCAAAACATTGCTTATTGCTAGGTGATAGATTAAATGATTTCTGTAACGTCAAAAAAGTGTTCAATTGTCCTTGATTTCAAAGTCAACCTTCGTGAATACCGGGGAGTTTGCCTTATCAAGCACACGCGACACTCTTAGTTGATCACCGACACTTGCATATACCGCATTATCACAACTATATACTTTTGAATGCGCTGCTTTGTGATTTTCACTCCCGCACTGAACACTATCACTAACTCTGATACCGGCGAGGCGACCGCCGCTGACCGTGTCGAGGCTCCGCCCGGGCTCCGCCGTCGAGGACGCCTGGCGGCGGCGTCGCGTCGGGCGCGCTGCGCCCGCCAGGCAAGCGCTCCTCCGGTGATGACTACCGCTCCCAGGAGGAGATAGATGACAACATAGCGATGCATATCATGGTATGATATACCTTCGACTATTGGTTGTTCCAATTTTATTTGGGAAATCTGATCGTTGATGCGATTCAGTTCTATCTGATTGCTTTCGAAATCAAGTTGAGTGATATTGGGAATGGATAGAATGAGGACATGATTGATGGAAGGAATCTCTAATTTAACGAAGTCAGATTGGGAATGTAGCTCATTGAACTGTTGTTTATGAGAAAAGACAGTAAAGGTATCGCTTTTGATAAGGCAATTATCGCCAAGACGTATAATACCTGCCGCGCTCACCTGTTGAGTAGTAACTTGATATCCGCATATGAATCGGAGAGTACATTGATCGCAACAGAAATACAAGTAGGTATTCATAGCAGTCAGCTGTTGCCACGAGTCAGTACATTCCTCCTTATGATATTTGCACTGTTTTGTTGTTTGATCTCTCAGGCATAACTCATTTTCAGATGTCATTTGATATATAGGACTAGTCAATCCACAGAGGAGGCTGGTTTCATCAAAATGTATACAATTATGGATATCATCGCTCGTTAACGGAAGGTAAGTATCTCTTTGAATGTTGATAGCCAGATGAGTAGAGATAGGCACGATTTCGATCTTGTTGTTGGCATTTTGATGCGGTATAGGTAACATGCTGAAGATTTCGAAACCTTCTCTGCTCACGAGAGGGATTTTTATTTCGAAGATTAGGTAGTCCTTAGTAACTCTGGCATTGACCTTCAATAAGTGGTAGATTTTCGATAGATCGGAGTGAATACTGTTAATAGGAAGGGCAAGATCCTTAGACAACTGTCCAGAGATAGTACTAAGTTCCTCTCTCAACTGATCGGGCGAAATAAGATGAATGTCAAATTTTCCGTGGTAGATGTCTGCGATTGTGTCCAGGAAACAGTCTTGAATGTTTTTCAAGTGAACTATCAATCCGTTGGCTAAAATTGCGGACATGGTGAACTTCATATGTGCTCTCAAGGTTGTTATGGTAGCTTCTAAATTATGGAGGTGTTGATTGAAGATCTTGTATTGTTTTTCCATACTGTTTTCGACTCTTTTCAATAGATTGTACTCTGCTTCTACCACAGAAGTTTGGTTTTTCCACAAAGATATGACATGCCTTTGATTTTCCTGGATCAACTCGATGTCCTTGCTATATTGCTCCGCAAAGTTCTGATCCAAAATACCAAAGAGACTGTTTGCGACATAACCTATGCCATTGATAAGCCCGCGACGCCGACGTGAGCGTGGAGGCGTGGCGTTAAAACGCTGATCGAGCAACATGTCATTGTAATACTGTAGCTCTACGTAGCTGTTACGTAACTGTAGGAGGACTGCGTTACATAAATTCCTTTCCAATGATGTATTGCATATATTGTCGAGATGATTTATGTATTTGTTGAGTAGATCCGCACTTAGCCAATATGGATCATATTGTAGTATACGATGAGCTTCCAGTCGTCACGTACCAAATACATGTTAGATATTTTATCAAAATACATGCTTTGATTATTTTTTAGTGAAGTCATGTTAAATGAAGCTCTTGCTGTTGATATAAACAAGCTCATCAACATAAAGCACACAGTGTAAAGACTAAGACCGCGGTTTGGAGATGATTTCTCGATAAATTCGCGCGAAGTCGTAACGTGAGATGATTTCTGGACCCTTTTCTCAACAGGAGTGTTTTCACTGTCGCGTAGCAAGGGTGAAAGTTTTGTTATAGGTCTCTTGATGATTCCTGACTTTGTTTTTAATGTCACCACCCTTACGAGTCCATCGGCACCGGGGTGGAGTTCAATGACTCGGCCCATCGCCCACTTTCCTGCAGGTAAGTTGGCGTCGTGAATAAGCACGATGTCGTCTATTTGCATATTCTTCTTCTTTTGTAGCCACTTTGTGCGGGTTGATAATTATGTTAAATATTCCGCCTTCCAACGTTTCCATATGTCGGTAAATATTTTTTGTGTTAAACACCACCTTGTTCGTTCGTCTCTTTCCGTTTCAATTATGCTTAGTATCGGACCACTTGCCAGAAAATGTGATGGGGTTAGGTAATCGAGGTCGTTCGGATCTTCTGTGAGCGCGCAGAGAGGTCTACTGTTCAGACACGCTTCTAGCTGCGTTAAGATGGTAGAAAACTCTTCAAACGTTAGGTTCTGTTCACCAATTACACGTTTCATATGATGTTTCAGGCTTTTGACCGCTCCTTCCCAGAGGCCCCCGGCGGAAGCCCAGCTGGCAGCATTAAAGTGAAACTCAATTTCCATGTCAGATATCTCTGATAAAAAGTCCTTGTCAATGACGGTAGTGAGGTCAAGGAATTCCTTTTGTATAATGTTATTTGATCCGACAAAGTTTGTACCGTTGTCGCAAAAAATGTGACGCGGTGCTCCACGTCTTGCTGACATACGACGAAGCGCTGCCAAAAATGCTGCAGAAGTTAGGTCTGAGACTAACTCGAGATGAACGGCCTTCGTCGCCATACAAACGAACACTGCGACATAACCTTTCGTCGTTTTGATTCCTCGTCCTTTATTGGCCTTGACATTGACAAATCCGGTAAAATCTGTTCTAGTGTTGTAAAAGGGACGAGTAGGATTCACCCTGGACCCGGGAAGATCTCCCATAATTTGTGATTGTTTGATAGGGTTGTGTTTTCTGCATTGAATACAGGTAAGCAAGCGTTTTTTCACCGCTCTATTTCCACCTATGATCCAAAATTGGTGCCGAAGCCAAGCCTGAGTTAATTTAGCTCCTCCATGAAAGGTGAGTTTGTGTGCGTGATCTATCAATAGGTTTGTTGTTTGACTGTTGTGAGGAAGGATGAACGGATGAATCATGTCTTGGTGAATATTGGCGTTTTTCAATCTGCCCCCAACCCTAAGTTTCTTTTTTTTGGACAAGTTTCCTTGTCCAAAAAGGGGTTAAGAGGTTGAAGCTTGCTTTTTGAACTAAGCGTGTGTTTATTTTTCGGGTCGTCTATTTCTTTCGAAAATTCTAGTAGCTGAGCACGCCTGATGATAAACATCTTTGATTTTCTCAACTCATTGATCGTTAAGTAAGGAACTGAACAGCTTTTACGATTTCCGACACGCAATATCCAAGCGAGTACTCGGGTTACGCGCGTCCAGCTGCTATATGTTTTGATGAGCTCATCGATTATGTTATCGCTCGTACCTGCGTCGCGTGTCGATGCAACTGTGACGTATGTCTGTTTTGATTTTTTCATCTCCTCGTCTGTGACGAAGTTTGTCGGTTCTCTGTGATCAGAGAATAATGGCAGCCATGTAGGCCCACTCCACCAAATTGGATGTTTTTCTAAAGACTCAGCTGAAATGCCGCGACTTGCGCAATCAGCTGGGTTATCGCCTGATTTGACATAACTCCAAAATTTTGCAGGAATTATGGATGTTATTTTGCTAACACGATTGGCTACGAACGTGCGCTAGCGAGATGGGTAGGCCTGTAACCATCCCAGTACTGCCGTCGAGTCTGACCAACAGTAACAAGTGATTTTGTAATCCTTTAAACATATTTGAACCTTTTCCATTAGTCTTGATAAGAGCTCGGGCGCCAGTAATTCGAGACGAGGTAAGGTAATCTTATTATCCTTGTTAGATGATACGAGACGTGATTTTGCTGCTACGATTATAATGGAGTGATTTTGATTTTGTTTATGAACCTTACAGTATATGACGCATGCATACGCCTTACTGGATGCGTCACAGAAGCCGTGAAGCTCTAAATAATCGACCTCACTAGTTTGAAGCCATCTTGCTTGGCACTGTGATATTATTAATTTTTTCTAAATCTCATTTAATTTTATTCCACTCTTCATTTATAGTTTCAGGCAGATTGTCATCCCAAGATAAATTTTCGTACACCCATACCTTTTGAAATAAAATTTTTAGACAAATTGTAACCGGAGAAAGCCAACCGAGAGGATCAAATATCTTAGAGATATCGGATAAAAATGTTCTTTTTGTTGTTGTTTGACTTGCGGAAGTGTCAATGTTTAATTTAAATTCAATTTGATCACTCTTTGGGCACCATCGCAGACCTAGGGTCTTTGTTGACTCTTGGTGTTTAAAATCGTAAGCCTCTTGTGTTTTTTGCGTGGTGCTCATTCCTTCCAAGAGCTCTTGCTTATTTGAAGACCACTTTCTCAAGTCAAATCCACCCAATTTAAGAAGTGTTATCAGATCGGCTTGTAGCTGCTTCGCAGAGGTCAAGCTGTGACCCCCGCTTAATACGTCATCTGTGTAAAATTGGTCTTGGAGAACCGTGGCCGCAGGACTTTTGCTAAACTTGTGGCCCTCGTCATTGGCTAATTGTTTAAGAGTCATCATGGCGAGGAATGGCGCCGCTTTGGTGCCATATGTTACAGTGGTAAGCTGATATTCCTGTAACCTATCATTTGGGTTGTTTCTCCGGATGATTTTCTGATAGCGTTGATCTTCGTGATCCACCAGTATGTGCCTAAACATCTGTTTGAGGTCGGCAGAAAACGCGAACTGATAGTTACGCCATTTCAAGATCAAAAGCAATAAGTCTTGCTGCAGATTTTTTCCACAATACATGACGTCGTTCAAACTTTGCGAGGTTGATGTCTTTGATGATGCATTGAAGACAACACGCAGAGAGGTAGTGGTTGAGTCCGCACGATGTACACCATGGTGTGGTAAAAAATTGCTGAAGGTCTAATTGTTATCAGAAATGCACATGTGACCTAACTCAATGTATTCTGTCATGAATGCTTTATAATCAGCTGCTAATTTTGAATTTTTCTGTGATTTCCTTTCTAGTTGTAAAAATTGCGCTACCGCTCTTTGTTTCGAGTCTCCTAGCTTTTCCTCAGCATTGTCATGTAAAGGTAATTTTACAACGTATCTGCCTTCTTCATTTCTAGTCGTAGTTGACTTATAGTACTGTATGCACTTTTGCTCTTCTAGTGATGATGTTGAGTCCGACTGAATGTCTTCAATCGTCCAAAATTGCTTGAGCTCGTCTACATTGTTTAGGACGACGTTACATTTAAATGATCTAAAATTACCGCAAAGAATCCAGCCGAGTCGAGTCTGCTGGGCTATTGGGGAGGAATCGTTTTCCCTAATTATCCCGTTCATTATGATGCGGGCATATACGTCAGCATCTAATAACAAGTCGATGGGGCGACTAATGTTGAAATCAGTATCGGCTAACTGAATGCCTTCTAAAAGTTGCCATGATGGTTTGGGGAACGAATAATTAGGTAAGTTATTGATGAGGTTGTTCATGATAAGAACTTCCGTAATAAAGGAATAGTCACTATGGACTGATTGACAATTGAGTGTTAAAAATCCTTTGCTTGAGTGTGCATTTGACCCTATACCAAATATGGTGCCCTTACAATTTTGACGAGGCAGACCTAGTGTTTGCGCGGTCCTTTCCGTGATAAGGGAAATTTGTGAGCCCTGGTCTATTAGCGCCCGAAGATTGATAATGGACCCGTCGGCTGACTGAACCTTCACGTAAGCTGTTGCTAGGAGGGTTTCGCTGACGTCATTTTGGGATACGTGGTGCACATTTTTTCGGGAGTCTGAAGACATGCTCGATTGTTTGGCAAAAGCGTCGTGGATAAGTGTGTTGTGTTGCTCATTACATTCACGACATCTTTTTTTGGAAAGACACGCGGTGCCGTGATGATCGTAAAGACAATTTATGCATAATTTGTATATCGCAACTGTATTGCGCCTTTCCGTAGGTTGTAATCCGAGAAAGGTGACGCAATGAAATATTCCGTGGCGTTTTTTGCATAGTGGGCATCCTGTTTGTGCCTTTTTGTCCGATATTTGTACATTACTTTGATTGTTGAATGATTTTAAATAATGATAAGTTTTTGTAGGCTTCTTATAAATTGATGAATTTAGGGGCGGATTTGATTTTGGAATCGAAGTTTCTTGCTTGCGTCTTGAGACTTCTAAGGATGTTAATTTTTTCTCGAGAAAGTCCATAAAATCTTTCAGAGTTGGTAAATCTCTGGGATTTTTAACAGACTCGATGTATTCTTTATGAGTTTCAGGATCTAATTTTTGTGAAATGAGGTGTACTAATAGGGGATCCCACGTACTTATGTCGATACCTAGATTTTTGATGGCGTTCAAGCTTTCATTGGTATTATCGTGGATGTTCTTGATATATGCCGACGATTGTTGCTGGACTGATGGTAGACTTAAGATGATATTGATATGAGAGCCGAAAATTAATTTTTAATTATTGTATCTGTGGTTTAAAATGTCCCAACAGACCTGATGGTTATCCGAAGTGATGGTTAAATGCTGGACAATCTTTTCGGCTTCCCCTCGAAGCTTCCCCTTCAAGAACTGTAATTTTTGGGCGTTTGATAGTGAACAGTTATTATGTATGGTCTCACAAAAAAGGTCTTTGAACGAGGACCATTAATGATAGGATCCACTGAAGTTTCCAATTTCAATCTTAGGGGTGGATTGTTCCCGATGACTTGTAGACCATATCTTGGTATTAATTTCCTTTTTGATTTCGTTGTACTTGATCTCGTAGGTGTTGTATACTTGATCATATTCAGGGTTTTCTTCATTTCTTTCACTATCGATGTCCCAATGGAGGTCATCAATAGCGGACCATCGTGAATTGACTGCTTTAAGTAGGTCTTCTAACTCCCATTTCGCTGTTAGTGAATCAAGATCAATGTTTGAAAGAGTGCGAGAAAATGCTCTAAAATTACTTTTTTGTTTGCGCAACATCTCATCTAAACTACTCATATTTCCGCTAGAAACGAATTTAGGATGTGCCGAGGTAATTGGCAACGAGAACAGGGGAGGTTCGACTGATTGGGACGTACCGGGCGAGGTCTCGGCGGGAGCGTCGGCAGCAGGTGACATACGATCAGAGGGGTTGTCTAGAAGTTTAGGTATTCCTAAAGGAGTTGCCGGCCTGATTACCGGTTTATCCTCTGTATAAGAAGCTGATGAAATATAATTTTGCAAAGCTGATAGAACTTGCTTGTAAAATGTTAACGTTTGATCATAATGATTTTCAGTAAAGTATGCGTGAGACTGATTCCCGAATTCGCATAACTTAAAATGATTGGCCTGGAATTCATTCCAGTAAGACTCCAGGGTATCCAGCCGCTTCTTAATATTAAAAGCAGTCTCGCGATCTGCTCCATCCTTTTTGAAGTTCACATAGAGCTGATTGGTAGCTTCCATGAGTTGCTTTTGCGTTGCAATGAGATCTTCCATGTTGACTGCTAGTAATTGATAGATACTAGTAAAAAGGGAACGATCTTACTTGATTTTCTGCTGTACTGCAACCTGATTACTGATAATGGTAGATGCTGGTGACCTTAGCTGTTTGCCAAGAATCCGCTTTCCTTTGATAAAATAGCACTGCATCCAATGTTTTGCTAGCTGAAGAATCACTCACGCGAAAACTGTCCTTGTTTAGTAAGTCGACGCACAAACGATCCTGAGCCTGTTTATAGGCTAACGAAAGACCAAAAAGATGTATGGGACACCTTTTAATGATAGTAAATTGAAAGAAGTTATGATGTTAATTAGTTTATTGCGACTGGATTGTTGTATGGTACAAATTGTATGAGAACGCGTCCACGATGATGTGGCGTAAAACGTGAACTAAAATATGTAATTGATGGAATGAGCGGCGCGACGATTTGATGATTTGACAAATATGAATAATGCGAGGTTTGGACCGAACAGTGAGAGTAAATAGTAAATGAATCGCTTTTTAAAGTGCAACCTTGAACTATAGTGAAAAGGCCATTGCCTGTCAAGGTTTAAGTAATGACCTCGAGCGGACAAAATATGCGAACGCTGCATTTGCCGCAACATGAGTACAGCCATATGTTCGGGCGATGTAATTTGACCCATCTGTTTATACATGGCACTTGCTCGTGGATACAAGGTGATGCTATTTTCTCTGCATTAATTAAAGTAAGATTGCAGATGTGCTGTTGGAGATCTAAGTTATAATGTGGCTTGTCCAAGCTGCAGCTTAGATATTCTTTAGAGGGGTGCAGACAATGTTGTAGATCGAAGTCAGTGAGGAATACAACATTTTCTTTATGAAGGTTAAACGCTAAATAGGAATATACCGATATAGTAATAGATGAATGGGCTCTATCATTCTGCGGTACTCCAATGATTTTTTCGAGTTCATATACTTCTTCACTGACGACAGGAATCTTTATTTCAATGATAAGGTAATTTTTATGAATTTTAGCGTATACTTTAATCATTTTGTATAAATCTCGAATATTTTCCTTTGCTACTGCTAATTTGAGATCACCCTGTAGCTGGTTGGAAATAAATTTAATTTGCTCTTCAAGTTGTTCTATAGATAGAAGGTGAATATCAAAGCTACCTTGAGTAATATCGGTGATAGTGTTGATAAGAGAGTCTTACGTTCGTCTCAAATGCGCGATTATGACGTTAGCGGCTAAGGCTGAAGATGTGAAATAAAGACCTTGATTCATGTCGGAGCGTAATTGGTTAACTTCTGAGGAAGCTTCCTGTAGATGTTCCTTGATGAGTGAGAATTGCTTATTCATTATCTGTTCGTTGCGCATTACCATGTTTGATTCGGCTTCAATGACGAGCGTTTGATTTCTTATAACCTGCTGGAGATGATTTTCGTTAGAAGATACCTTCTCAATGTCCTTGGCGTATTGCTAGATTCCATTCTGTTTGTACTCTTATGTATTCTGCGGTATGGTCTAAAATCTCTGCTAAATTGTTTCAGTCACTAGTATGGAGGACGGTAGCTAAATTACACAACAGAAAGATCGAGGAGACTCCGATAGTGATCGAGGACAT
Source organism: Acrobasis repandana (assembly GCA_963576875.1). Lineage (NCBI taxonomy): Eukaryota > Metazoa > Arthropoda > Insecta > Lepidoptera > Pyralidae > Acrobasis > Acrobasis repandana. The sequence goes on from OY756226.1 coordinate 607,665, forward strand.
GAGTCTGAAACGAGCCACCATCATCAACCGCGAGACGCCCGTGCGCTTCCTCGTGAACATCCTGGACGGCACTGGCGTGTTCGACGTGTGCGAGGGCGGCAGCGTCGCCGTCACCGGGCGGGTGCGCCTCACCGAGGAGCCCGCCAAGGAGTGGCTTAACCTGGACATCCCCGCCGCGGCCGACGAGCCCGGCCTGCTGCCACTCAACCCGCAGGATATCTACAAGGAGCTGCGTCTGCGCGGTTACGGCTATAAGGACATTTTCCGCGGTATTAGGGTAGCGGACTCGCACGGCACGTACGGCGAGCTGCTCTGGCAGGACAACTGGATCTCATTTTCTGATACGCTGCTTCAGATTAGCATAATTAGCGAAAAGATACGCGATCTCTTACTACCGACGCGCATCCAGCGTGTGCTCATCGACCCAGCAGCACATCTGAAGGCTGTCGAAGCACTCAGAGAGCAGGAGACGCCAGTGCTGGTGGTGCGCCACTGTAAAGAGACCGATATCACGGTGGCAGGCGGGATCGAAATACGCGGAATCAAGACCAGTCTCGCGCCTCGTCGTATCAATGCGCAGGCGCCGCCCAAGTTGGAGAAGTACGTGTTTGTGCCGTACGACAACGCGAATGTGGACAACGAGGACATGTTGCGCACAAAACATGACTCGATGACTGTAAGCCTGCAACTGCTGCTGGAGAACGCGGGCGCGCTGAAGCTCAAGCTGACAGAAGCGGCGCTGGAGCGGCCCGCGGAGGCGCTGCTCACGCCGCTAGCGATGCAAACGCTAGAGGCTGAGCCGCAAGTACGAGTCGAGGCTAGCGTCGCCGCCGGAGCCAATACCGCGCCTTACAATACTGCTCTACAGAAGCACGGAGTCAAGGTATAAACAATGTTCAAGTGTTCATCTTGTTTGAGATTCCGAACTAGTAGTGTGACGTTTTTCACTGATGGCAGGTGACATTAAAGAACGGCAGCGAGGCGGCTCCCGACAGCGACTGCCATCTAGTGATGGCAGCCGACGTGCTGTCCCGGCACGGCGCCGGCGTGCTCGGCAACCTAGCGGCCGCGCTGGGCGCCGGCGGCATGCTGCTGCTGGAGGAGCCGCACGCCGCGCTGAACGAGCGCGCTGCCTCCGACATGCTGGCCCGCACCGACCTCATGCTAGTGTCGCGCCAGCGCACCGCCACGTGCGACTACGTGCTGCTGCGCCGGCGCGCTGCCCCGCCGCAGGAGCGAGTCATCATCGAAATCGGAGAGGACGACGAGTACAAGTGGGTGAGTGGTGCCACCACATGGCGTGCGCTGGCTTTTCATTGAATACTAAACAATGGTTACCAACTGATACCATTCACACGTACGCAGGTGGAGCCTCTGCGTGCTGCCATGAAGCGTGCCGAGACCGAGGAGATGCGCATCTACGTTGTATCGCGCGCAGCCAGCAGCGGAGTGCTCGGGCTGGGTGCGTGTCTGCGCGGCGAGCCGGGCGGGCGCGCTGTGCGCGTATACCACGTGCCGGGCGCGCGCGACGCTTTCTCGCCCACAGCGGCGGCCTACAGCGCGCAGGTCAACAAGGATCTCGTCTGCAACGTGCTGCGCGCCGGCGTCTGGGGTAGCTATAGACATCTGCTGCTCAACGACTCCTCTGAGGCACAACCGCAGGTGCATTAATATTATTTTAATAAATGTTAATGCATCATATTCCTATCCTACTGAAGTCGCAGGAATGTGATTAATCTTAAGGCAAATTTTAACCGTTTGGCACCGGCAGGTGGAGCACGCGTACGTGAACACGCTCGCCCGCGGAGACCTGTCGTCGCTGCGGTGGATCGAGAGTCCGCTGCGCTACGCGGGCGAGCAGCGCTGGGCGCCGGACGTGGAGCTGTGCCACGTTTACTACGCGCCGCTCAATTTCCGCGACATCATGCTGGCCACCGGCAAGCTGCCGCCCGACGCGTTGCCCGGAAACCTCGCTGGACAGGTAACTAACTGAAGTCATAAGCTTTTCAGTTAGTAGGGTCGAGTTTGAATCGGTAACGGCATATGTATTCGTGTGGTCGTAGGAATGTATCCTGGGCTTGGAGTTCAGCGGGCGTTCTTCCTCCGGCAAGCGCGTGATGGGCATGGTGGCGGCTCGCGGGCTGGCCACCAGCGTGGCGGCCGACAAGGGCTTCTTGTGGGAGGTGCCCGCCAAGTGGACGCTGGAGGAGGCCGCCACCGTGCCCGTCGCTTACGCCACCGCCTACTACGCGCTCGCAGTCCGCGGCCGCATGCGGAGAGGCGAGTCCGTGCTGATCCATGCCGGCACGGGCGGCGTCGGCCAAGCAGCCATCGCTATCGCTCTGCACGCGGGCTGCACTGTGTTCACTACTGTGGGCACGGCCGACAAGCGGGCCTTCCTTCACCAGCGCTTCCCGCAACTAGAAGACGCCAACATCGGCAACTCTCGCGACATCTCGTTCGAGCAGCTCGTCCTGCGCCGCACGCGCGGCCGCGGAGTGGACCTCGTGCTCAACTCGCTGGCGGGCGACAAGCTGCTCGCCTCCGTGCGCTGCCTGGCCGAGGGTGGCCGCTTCCTAGAGATTGGGAAACTCGACCTCTCTGACAACACGCCCTTGGTGAGTTACGCTTTCTCTTTTAAAAAACAATTTTGCCACAAATTTAGTTGTTTGAACAACACGTCGTTCCGCAGGGCATGTCGATCTTCCTCAAGAACACGACGTTCCACGGAATCCTGTTGGACGCCCTGTTCGAGGCCACGAGCGAGCACCCCGAAAAAGCGGCCGTGTGCCGCTGCTTGAGCGAGGGGCTCGCGTCCGGTGCCGTGCGGCCGCTGCCGGCCACCGTGTACGGAGACCAGCAGCTCGAGCAGGCCTTCAGGTAACAACGCGATCTGTGTCAATCTGTCACACCCTGTGCGTGTCTGTTAGCAGAGCACACGTCTGTACTTGGTGCTATGTGTTTGCAGATTCATGGCGACGGGCAGGCATATCGGCAAAGTCGTGTTGCGCGTGCGCACGGAGGAGCCGAGTGCCGCACCCGCGCGCCCCGCCACCAAGCTGCTGTCCGCCATCCCCCGCACTTACTTCCACCCTGCCAAGAGCTACGTCTTAGTCGGTAAGAACTAACTAGCAATTTCAATAAACCTAAAAATTACTTATCCCTCCGGCGACAATTCTGTTGTAAGAGTTTCTTGAAATGGTCATTCTAGCTAGTTTGTAGTTAGTCGCTTGACTTATTAGTGTGCATTGTGTATGCATGCAGGTGGTCTGGGAGGTTTCGGGTTGGAGTTGGCAAAGTGGCTGATCAAGCGCGGCGCTACCAAGCTGCTGTTCAACTCACGCAGCGGCGTGCGCACTGGCTACCAGGCGTGGTGCATCTGCAGGTAATAAACCATTTAATTATTTTTTTCTTAGGTATGCTGGCTAGCAACTGCAGGGCATAACTATGTCACAGCGCGTTTACCTGGTTTGCTGGGCACGATACGTTTGAGACACCTTTACTTTTGTTAATCCAGATTGAAAAATAGGTATAATAGGCATGACGACTGGAAGAATATTTTTGGCCCATCGATTAGATTATTAAATAAAACGGCCAAGTGCGAGTCGGACTTGCCCATGAAGGGTTCCGTAGCAGCAAGTAACATAATATAAAAGTTTTAAAGGTAAATTGCGATACGATTTATTACGTACTAGCTGTGCCCGCGACTTCGTTCGCGTGGTTGTCGGAACTTAATGTTATATAGCCTAAAGCCTTCCTCTATAAATGGACTACCCAAAAAAAAAAAAATTTTTCAAATCGGACCATTAGTTCCTGAGATTAGCGCGTTTAAACAAACAAACAAACAAACAAACTCTTCCGCTTTATAATATTAGTATAGATAAAAAAATACTATCTATGATACCGAGACCGCTTTAGTTTTAATTGAAAGTACATACTTTGAGGTATCATCATCATCATTTCAGCCGCATAAGGTCCACTGCTGGACATAGGCCTCTCCCAGGGATTTCCAAAATGACCGATCTAGAGCGGCCTGTGTTCAGCGCTTTCCAGCGACCTTAGTCAGATCGTCTGACCACCTTGTGGGTGGGTACGCTTCGCTTGCCAATACGAGGTCGCCATTCGAGAACCTTTCTGCCCCATCGGCCATGGGTTCGTCGCGCTATGTGTCCCGCCCACTGCCACTTCAACGAGCTAATCCGCTGGGCTATATCAGTGGCTTTTGTTCTCCTACGAATTTCCTCATTTCTGATTCGATCACGTAGAGAAACACCGAGCATAGCCCTCTCCATAGCGCGTTGAGCGACCTTGAGCCTTCTTATGAGACCCATAGTAAGGGACCACGTTTCAGAGCCGTAAGTCATCACTGGTAACACACATTGATTATACACTTTAGTCTTGGGGCACTGAGGTATTTTGGACGAGAAGACGCTGCGTAGCTTCCCGAACGCTGCCCAACCGAGTCGGATTCGTCGAAAGACCTCTTCCTCGAAGCTGGAACTTCCTGCCTGGATCAATTGACCCAGGTATCAGACCCAGACAATTGACCCAATTGAATCAGATATATTGGTCTACAAATTCGAGGGTGGAGCTCCCAACACAAACAGGTAGGGGCGCGACATGGACATTCAACATTACTTTCGTTTTGTCCATGTTCATTTTGAGGCCCACCTGTTGGGAAACTCGATTAAGGTCTCCGAGCATGGTGCTTAAGTCTTCCATGGATTCTGCCATGACAACGATATCGTCGGCAAATCGAAGGTGAGTGATATACTCGCCATTGATGTTGATGCCAAGTCCTTCCCATTCCAGAAGCTTGAAGGCATCTTTCAGTGCAGCGGTGAACAGTTTCGGAGATATAACGTCTCCCTGTCTCACACCCCTTTGCAGTGGAATAGCCCTCGTGCACTGCTCCTGTACTCGGACTGACATAGTGGCGTTACTGTACAAACACTTCAACACTTCGATATACCGATAGTCAATACGGCATCGCTGGAGAGACTGAAGCACGGCCCATATTTCGATCGAATCGAAGGCTTTTTCATAGTCCACAAACCCCAAGCATAACGGCCGGTTATACTCCCTCGTCTTCTCTATAACCTGCCGCAGCGTGTGGATGTGGTCCATGGTACTAAAGCCTTTACGGAAACCGGCTTGTTCGGGAGGCTGGAAGGTATCAAACCTGTTTGCGAGACGATTCGTGATGACCCTCGAAAACAACTTATATATATGACTCAGAAGCGTGATAGGCCTATAGTTCTTCAATAGAGCGTTATCTCCCTTTTTGAAGAACAGGATCACCACGCCCCTGTGCCACGCTTCTGGCGTTACGCCCTCGAGCAGAACGGAATTAAAGAGCCTCTGAAGGACTTTCAGTACCGGCGTTGCGCCCGCTTTCAGAAGCTCTGCTGTGATTCCATCCTCGCCCGGCGCCTTGTTGTTTTTTAACTGTTTGAGGGCCATCCTAATCTCGTACAGGCTGATGTCCGGGATATCTTCAGTATAGTGTCGGGTCAGCTTGGCTCTTGGGTCTTTAGCCAATTGTCCGCTGGGTTGTGCAACTAAGGTGTATAACTGTCCATAAAACCTCTCGATCTCTGCCATAACCCCTTCCTTTGTCGACACCACGCCACCGGCCTCTGTCTTCAGCTTCATCAATCGGCTTTACCCAACCGACGTAGCTCTTGCGAACACTTTGGAGCCTTTGTTTTGCTCTATCGTCTCCTTAATACATTTGGTATTAAAGGAGCGGATGTCGTGTCGCAAGGACTTTTGTATACGTCTGTTGAGCTGCCGATATGATTTAGCGTCTTCAGAGGTGTGCAGCGGCCTGGATCGTCGTTCTGCCATCAAGTCTAGGGTCTGTGCAGAAATTTTTTGAGGTTTGCGTTTGGGGTGGGACTTAAACACCTTCGATCCCACCGCTTCGACAGCTTCTACAAACCCTTGGTTTATCTCGTCCACTGTAACGCAATCCTGTAGGCCTTCAAAGCGATTGGATAGTTCAAGCCGGAAGGTTTCGGAGTTTTCAATTTGGACCTGTGACGGTCGGAGCGTCGACTTCATCAGTCGCGACCTTTCGACTTTGAGACAAATATTCACGATGCCTCTTAATATTCGGTGATCGCTCCCGGTTTTAATCCGATTGATCACTGAAACATCGTTGAATATTCGTCTCTTCGTCGTTAGGATGAAGTCGATTTCGTTTTTAACAGGGGGCTGGTTCTTCTTTCCTGGACCCATCCAGGTCCATTTTCTTTGCGGTGGCTTTTGGAAGAAAGAGTTCATCGCAAAGAGTCCCTCTTTCTCCAGAAAATCAGCCAGCCTACGTCCCCTGTCATTTCGCACTCCGTATCCGAAGTTTCCCAGCCTAAACTCTCCATCGCCTCGCTTGCCCAGTTTTGCGTTGAAGTCCCCCATAACAACCGTAAAATAGGTTTCAGAAGAATGTATGGCCCTACTAATGTCCTCATACACCTCATCCACCTCTTCATCGGACCGATCCTCAGTTGGCATATATATCTGGATGACCTTCAGCGAGTATCTTTTCGATACTCTGAGTATCAGGTATATTACCCTGCTAGAAACACTCTCGATGGTTATGACGTTGTTTATGAGGGACCTGTGGACGAGAAACCCGACACCATGCTCGGACTTCTTTTTGTCTCCTTCTCGGTGATAGAGTAGGTTACCAGATTCAAGGGTTGTCGTGCCCTCACCCTCTCTACGGACTTCAGACAACCCCACTATGTCCCACCGTAACCTACTCATTTCCTCTTCCACCTCAGCTAGTTTCTCGTCTGTCCTCAGAGTGCGTACGTTGTGTGTTACCAGGGCCAGTCGTTGACGGGAGTGGTAGCCGGATCTCTGCCGGAGATTCTTCGCACCCCCTGCCCCGCCGTTACCATGACCGCTACCGGAGCCAGGAATAGCGGGGCTGCCGGGGACTGGGGGCCTGGGTTTTTTTGAATTTTCCATTAGGAGGTAATTGGCCTTAAAACGCCGCGCTGGCCATTGCGAGTTGGCGAGTCCACGCTTTCTAAGGGTATTTAGTCCCTTATGGCTTGCGGTAGCCACTTGGATCGGGTTGTTGCCGCCCGATATTCGGCATAAACATTTTACGACTGGGTAGGTCACTTCCAGCCAACCCTCCTCCTTTCTCATCCGGGCTTGGGACCGGCAACGGCGGAGTTAACTAACTTTGAGGTATATACCACATTTTTTTCAGAATTATTTTAGTCATATTTCCAAAGTTACGGTGGGGGGACACCTCAAATTTTAACTTTGTATTAGATTATCTCAAGACTGGGAGGTTTGATCTACATAGTTTCAAAGCAGTTTTTGTTGCATTTTAAAAGACCTTTTTAACGATAGCACGTTGGGGTTAGTCCAATTTAATTTTTTAAATTCACTTTTCGTTGTATGGGACGGAAAAGAAACATTTTTTCATAATTTTAAAAACCACCTTTTGGAACTTCAATATCTATCTCTCCACCAATTTTCGTGACAATCGGTGCAGTAGCGGCGGAGTACGAGCCCGGACGGACAGACGGACGGACGGACGGACATGACGAAACTATAAAAAAACGGCCAAGTGCGAGTTAAACTCGTGTGGAGGGGGTTTCGTACAATTGATTGAATTCTTATTGGTTTTCCTGTTATCTACGAGCAATGAACTTTATTTTGTATTTTTTTCAAAATTTTAGGCTCAGAAGTTTCGGAGATCAGGGGTGAATGCTTAATTTTTGTCTTCTTTCATGAATAAAATCAAAACTATTCATTTTACAATAAATACAAAATTTATTTGAAATCCTCATAACGAGCTTTTTCATTTGATATACGACACAGTAAGGTTTTCGAAACTTTTTTTTTTATTTCCTTGTTTTTCCCCGAAAATGACCCTTATTTAAAAAAAATATTTATTTAAATTGCTCATATGTGTTTGGGTCATAAGATTATAACATTCAATCAAATTTCACCTGATTCGGTCCAGTAGATTCGAAAGCCAGCAAATTGGCTGTGACGGACGGACGGACAGACAGACGCACGAGTGATCCTATAAGGGTTCCGTTTTTCATTTTTGTACGGAACCCTAAAAATATTGTATACGTATTTTTTTCTTTCCTCTGAGAAACAAAATTTGACGAAGATACAGTGTACCGTAAAGCCTAGAAATTAAAATTAAAATTTCGCATGACGTCACGGCTAAGAACGATTTTTACATAGCGGTGACGTCACAAGCACCCACTCTGGAAATAAGATGCTCTGTATCATTAAGAATTTTTACTTTTTTGACAAACTGAAAAATATGGGTCCATTTTATTTGGATAATCTACAAGACGGACTAATTACAATAAAACTTGTCTGACCCTGTCGTCATCCCTATTAGAAATTGTTGGTGAAAAACCGCGTCATATTCAGTCCTTAACATTCCTTAGTCTAAAGGTGCACTTCTAACCACGGCTGGTATTCATGTGTTTATTTCAAAATTGACGATCCAATGCCATCTGCATTGTACAATTACGGTAAAACAGAAAAGTAATTTCTGACATTTAGATGCAAACTATCTAGTTTGTTTTTATTTCCTATAGATTGAGAGGGAGAGAATACTTTAAGCATTAAGTCTATCTATTCTAGCTTTTGGCTCAATAAAAGTTTACATAAATAAAATAAATAAATGTATTCCTTTGAATATGTTGGTAACTTGATGTTTACATAATACAGTAAGATGTTTGAAACATCATGCAGTGTGTTTAATTAATTAAATCAGCATGCTTTTTTAGAGGTCACGATTTTAAATTTATGTCTTAAATATAATCTGATATAATAAGATTAAATAAATAATATAATCAATCTCCCAAGATCTGGAATTTTTAAATTTCTGTTAATTTCAGAAAGGAAACTTACTTAAGACTGCAGTCTTCGACCGTGGGAATTTTTGATTAAACACCCGAATCTTGTAGAATAGGGACATGGAATGTAAGGACGATGTTAGCACCGGGAAAATTGGAGGAATTAAAGATGGAAATGGAAAGATCAAATACTGATATATTAGGACTAAGTGAGGTAAAATGGGGAGGAAGTGGAGATTTTTGGAGCGACGATTATAGAATTATTTATACAGGAGAATAACAGGGCTCAAATGGTACAGGGTTTATCTTAAACAAAAAATGGGGTAACGAAGTGGAAAATACTATTCATCTAAATGACAGAATAACAGTCATCAAAATAAAATCACACCCTACAAATTTATTTATTGTCCAAGTTTACATGCCTACAGGAACTTATAAAGATGAAATAGTCGAGGATGTATATAATAATATAGACACTATATTAGATTCAGTAGATGATAAAGACAACTTGATAGTAATGGGAGACTTCAACGCCGTTGTTGGAGAAGGTGCAGAAGATAAAGTTGTAGGAGAGTTTGGACTAGGTAAAAGAAACAAAAGAGGGACACGGTTGGTACAATTCTGCAAAGAATATGATTTAATTATTTCAAATACAATGTATAAGCTCCCAAAAAGAAGACTGTATACTTGGAAAATGCCAGGAGATATTGGAAGATATCAGATTTATTATATTCTTGTCAGAAATAAATACAAAAGAAACATTAAATCTTGCAAAACCTTACCTGGAGCCGATATAAATTCTGACCATAATCTATTGATAAGTACTCAAAACTTCCAAATAGTTCAAACAAAAAGAAAAATGAAACCTAAGAAAGTAGATCTCACTAGAATTAAGGATCATACATTAAGAGTGCAATATAGCAATAAGTTAGGAGATAAATATAAAGATTATAAAAATAATATAACAGATATAGATAAGTTAGAAATTAGTAAAAGATGGAAAAATGTTAAGGATATTATCTTAGAAAGCGCATCAGAATCATTGAAAAAGGAGAAACTTGTACCACAGAAGAAATGGCTCACACCAGAAATAATAGATCTCATGACACAAAGAAGGAAGTTGAAAAACAAAAAAGATAGTAACAGTATTAAAAAATATAAGAAATTGACAAACCAAATAACCACAAAATGTAGAAAATGTAAAAGTAAAGAATTAATGGAATGTTGCAATAATATAGAAGATTTATTAAAAAAAGGGAAAATGGACAAAGCTTACCAAATGATAAAACAGTTAGATAAAAAACATATAACTAAGAGCACTAGTATATTAGATGAACAGGGAAACTTGCTTGTTAATAATAAGGATGTAGTCCAAAGATGGAAAAACTATAGTTTTTCCATCTTTGGACTACATCCTTATATATAGAATCCTTATATAGAGAAATTATATGAAGGACAGGGTATGGTAGAACAAAACCTAGAAAGCTATGATAAGGTAGAAGATAACAAAGGACCAGATATATTGAGAGAAGAATTTGAAAAAGCTCTAAATAGCATACAAAACGGTAAAGCTGCTGGACATGACCACATACATATAGAATTACTAAAGTATGCAGTATGCGACCCTTTAATTGAGGAAATATATCAGTTAATTAGAATTATGTACAATACTGGGAAAATACCTAACGATTTCAAGATAAGCAGGATAGTTGCAATACCAAAGAAACTAAACACCGTGAAATGTGAAGAATATAGGACCCTCAGCCTTATATCTCACGCATCTAAAATACTAATCAAAATCATGCAGAATCATATAAGTCCGCTCTCGGAAAATTACATAGGTAAAGATCAGTATGGATTTAGACCCAATAGAGGAACTAGAGAAGCAGTTCTAGCTTTAAAAATAATTATTGATAGGCGTTTAGATCTAGGAATAAATACTCATATAGCATATATAGATTTAGAAAAAGCTTTTGATAAAATTAATTGGAAGATAATGATGGAGGTTTTAAAGGAAGCCGGATTAGATTACAAGGATAGGAGAATTATTTACGAGTTGTATAAGGAACAAGAAGCCGTCATAGAAATAGGAGAAGAGCAACAGCACGCTAAGATTAGACAAGGAGTAAGGCAAGGGTGCCCACTTTCACCACTTATTTTTAATATGTATATAGAAAAAGTAATAAGGAACATACAGAATTCAGATATGAGTGGTATAAAAGTCAACGGAGAAAAAATATTTTTTATTCGTTTTGCAGACGACATAGCAGCCCTAGGTGACACAAAACAAGACATAGAACAACTACTTCAAATAATGGATAAAACATTTCAAGAATTCGGCTTAAAAATAAATAAATCAAAAACCAAAACTATGATCACATATAAAACATCACCAGTAAGAGATTCAGTGCAACTTAACGGAACAACAATAGAACAAGTAAAAAATTTAAGTACTTAGGAAGTATATTAACAGAAGACTCTAGATGTACTGCAGATATTAAAACCAGAATTGCCATGGCCAAAGGAGCATACAATAGTAAAAAGAAACTTTTCACAGCAAATATATCCAGAAAAATACGCAAACGCCTTATAAAAACGTATATCTGGAACATAGCACTTTATGGATGCGAAACGTGGATACTGAATAAAAAAGATAGTGACAGTCTGGCAGCTTTCGAGATGTGGTGCTGGAGGAGAATGGAAAAGATCAGTTGGATGGAAAGGAAAACCAATGAGGAAGTATTAGAAATAGTAGGAGAGAAAAGAATACTGCTAGGCGAAATAGAAAATAGGAGAGGGAAAATGATTGGTCACTTAATACGACATGACTCCTTATTTAAAAACATACTAGAAGGAAAGATAAAAGGTAGAAGAGGTCCAGGACGACCAAGTAAGAGCTATGTAGACCAACTGAAAGAAAAAGCAGGGATCATGTCGTATCAAGCACTAAAAAGTAAGGCAGAGAACCGAGAAGTTTTGCGCATACTCCACCGACAAGAGCCACTAAGCTCTTAAATAAGAAGAAGAAGACCCGAATCTATATTTTCTTTCTATACGTACGCATTGCGCTGTATTGTACGTGCACCCTGGAGACGAATTTAGACAAATTGAGAAGCGCAGCGAGCGGTCTGCCTTATCAGCGTTTTCGACCCCATATTTATTTGAGAATTTCGGAGAACTTTAAATTTTTCTATCTTTTTACAAAAGACAAATTGTTTTTAATTATTTATTGTACGTGTTTAAGCATGAATCAATCTTCATATATGTGTATTTTTTATTCTTTAACTCAGTCGTATGCGCAAAAAATCCGACGACGTATTCGCTTATATTTTCTTCAAAGTTTAACCTTTTTAACTAAGTTTTTGAATGAATTAAAGAAAAAAATTATTAAAATCTTCTCATTCACTTTTTAGCATTTTTCTTTGTCTTTATTTCTCTGTAATTTATACACAACCTCATGTTTTAAATTCCGTGTAAACAAATGACATGAACGTCGGGCACCGTAAAAAATCGAAACACGTCTCAGGTTATTTGGAATTAATTAAACTATTACAATGAAAATCAATAAATTGTCTCATTCACTTTTTTAATACTTAAATAAACTTCAATTTAACATATCTTAACATTGTTACTAAGATATTTTGGCACTAATCAGCTCCGAAAAAGCAGTCAAAATCACTAAAAGTAAGGACTGGGCCCTTAAATAAATTTCAAAGGCACTCACTGTAAATGTTTATTTTCTCGATTACAAATGAAAAAATGTAAAACAAATGCCTCAAATTGGTCACTAAAATAAATAATAAATATTTGCATGGTATTACATACTTATGCTGTCTCCATGCCTCCCCTCTCCCTCCCTAACTTAAGTAGTAGTTATTATGTGGCTGATGTTTCCATGTTATATCAATTGGCTAAATGAAGATTTTACTGTTCCATTTAAACTTAAATTTCCCCGCCGCTCGTCTTAAACTGTAAAAAGTATAATGCTAATTCCTTCTGATTGCCCGCGATACAGGCTTTTGCCTAGTGCGGGAGTCGTTTGTTAAGCTCATTATGTACGGGTCCCAAATTAGGCTCCGTACATTTAATTGTTATCAAGATGGGATGTCAATGTTGTTAGACAAACCCGGTCGCTAAGACTATGTAAGAAATCAAAAACGATCGAATCTGCCGAGTGCCTTTATTACACTAAAAATTAAACGCTATTTGGATTGTCACAATGTCATTGTACAAAAAATAGGTCGCAGCTAGGTGCTGCGTTTGTAAAATTGATTAACTATGAAAATGTTCGGCTTTGCCTAAACACACTGCCAGAAGGGCAAGAAAGAAAACAATAAAAGTGTAAAATGTCAAAGAACTAAAATTAAAAATGTAAACTCAATGTAAATGTAAATGTAAATGTAAAAAGTAAAATAGAATGTTAAAAGATGTGAATATTAAAAACAATATAACACTGAAAAATATAAAATTATGCATGTGAATGTAAAAATGTCAAATAAAAGTGTAAGAGAATTGCGATTAAAATTATGAATGTCATCAAGGTTTAGGGAGGTTCTCAAATGTCACTTTTCTGTTTATGGAAGGAGATGTTGCTGTGTCCACACTCATCACCGATACACTTTTGGCACGAGTTAACACTGGCGTAGCTGGCACGGTGTCGTAGACTAGTAGAGTAGTGCTGTCATTCTGTATTTGCTGTAGATCTTGAACCTTGAGCTGAGCAATGCTCTCACTTATCTCGTCGAATAGCTTCTCATGAGTCTCTATTTTGTCAATTTCGCTATCAGATATTGGTGTGTGCATCAGCTCATTCGGTGATGATGTAAATTGAGGTACCTCCGACATGTCAATTTCTAGTTGTATGACTATCTCTGTTTTGTAATCATATGGTATGTGAATCATAAATGTGTCTCCTTTCAATATGCAACCCTGACCTATATTAATAATGCCATTGCCTTGTAATTGTTTTGTTATTAGCGCACCTGGGCACAAAATGCGGACTGAGCATTCCTCACAACACGAGAAGAGCCATGCGCCGCGCGCCTGCAATTTGATCTATTTATCGGTGCACGGCCTTATCTCTGAACGGCAAAACGTTTGATTGTTATTGTTTGTAAATAATTTGATATTACATAAGGATTGCGTGAAGTGGATGGCATAAATAGGATGATTTTCATTGCATAAAAACTGGTCACCATTGTATTTAATGCATTTCACGATGTCAGTATCTGTCATTGGCACTATCAAATCCTTTTTGATGTTGCATGCTATGTAATTAGTTGCTGGGAAGTTATAAATAGTTTTTCTATTGCTTGTCACTGGTAGAGATATCACTCTATGTAGCTCGAATGTGTCAAGGCTAAATAGTGGGATCTTAACTTCGATAATCATGAATTTGTATGTCATTCTAGCTTGTACATGCAGTAATATATAGAGCTCTCTCACATTATCTGATGGTAAGATTAATTCACTTGGAAAATGTCCGGAAATAGTATGCAGTTGAGACTGTAACTGATCGGGAGAAATTAAATGCATGTCAATTTGTCCGTGGTAGATATTAGTTATGGTGTCAAGTAGAGTTTCTTGAATCCGCCTTACATTGGATATGATAACATCGGCTGAGAGTGCTGTAGCCATAACTTAAATAGACTGAAAGATGTTTGCTGTCACCTTTTCGACTTTGTTTAGCTCGTGGGAGATGTTATTCAGATGTTGGTTGATGTATTCGAAATGTTGATGCATGACGGCTTCATTTCGTTTGAGGTTGTTATTCTCTGCTTCTAAGATAGACGTCTGATTCCTGAACATTGCAAGCAAATGATTTTCATTGTTTTTGACAGTCTCGATGTCTTTTTCATATTGTTGTGCAAATCTATCGTCGAGTACGCCGAATAAGGAATTCGCTACGTATCCGATTCCGTTGATGAGTCCTCTTTTGCTGCGATGACGTAATGTTTTATTTACCATAAGGTCGTTGTAGTGCTGTATTTCATCAAGTTTGTGTTCAAACTGTGATATTATGTGCATGAATGTTAACTTGTTGTTGCTTATGTTCTTGACGTGGTTTAAATAGTTGTCAATGTCTGTCATACTTTGCCAATACATGGACATATTGTAATACTAGCTTTTTCCCGCGGCTTCGCTCACGTATCCCACGGGAACATTACTTTTTTCCGGGATGAAAGGTACCCTATGTTACTTCTAGTACCTCCCAGGATATGTGTACAAAGTTTCATGATGATTCGTCAAGTAGTTTTTGCGTGAAAAGGTAACAAACATCCACGCTTTCACATTTATAATATTAGTAAGGATATGACCATGTTCCAGTGATCTTGAACAACTCTCATGTTTGCTATTTTGTCGAAGTACAGTGTGTTATTTTGAGTCAGCTGAGTGACATTGCATGCTTGTTGTAGAGAAGGTGTTATAAATGTCATAAGAAGTAAGAGTGTTAAGAATGACGTGTGTTTATGTACGTAGTGTTAAGACGTAATGTTTTATATACCAAGAAGTTACTGCATAATTCAATTCAATTCATTTTTTTTTTCAATTCAAAATTTCTTTATTATCATAGAATATTTATAATATCTCTTAATAATAGTCACTTTGTTTTGTTTTGCACCAATGTTGACGTCAAATCGTTACTTAAAGCTAAGTTTACGCCGCTTCCTAGGCGCAAGTGCAGAAGAAGCGGCAACAAACTGCACTGCACGTTTTCTCCAAAGACGTCAACTAACAAACTAAAAACTTAAAATTAGTTATATAGATGGACAGAGATTACATTGTTTATTATGTCATAATTAAATTGAATTATAAGAATTACGAAATTTAAAATAATGTCAATTTGTAAATTTAGTATGTACCAATGTACCTAAATTATGACATGTCTAAGTATACAAACCTTTAAGAGGGACCCGCGCCAAGCTCAAGCCAGACCTTTTTGTCTTTAAGATAGTCATCGGTCCTATAATAAGCCTTCTCACAAAGTACTTTCTTTACATAAGCTTTGAATTTTCTGTCTGGCATATCAAGGACCGATTTTGACAATTTATTATAAAAAAGTATACACTTCCCCATAAAAGACTTACTGACTGTATTCAGCCTGTAATACGGGCTAACTAAGTCATTCTTATTACGGAAATTTCTATCTGTAAAATCACTTACTTTATTTTTCCTTACATACTACATTATATACTTATTAATCTTCCTCTTCGTGGCCTTCTGCTACGTGTTCTAGTAGTAGATGGACCCGGTGTGTCATTTTCCACATTAGATTGTTTGTTGTCAATAGTTTCGGTGTCAATGTTGTCATATACAGGTAATAATGTCAGTTCAATAATAGGACGCTTAAGGTATCCAGATTTGGTTTTAAGTGTCACAGCGCGAGTACGACCATCCTTTCCAGGGTGAATCTCTTCTACTTTTCTCTCTTCTCGTCTTCCTGAATAAGCACTATGTCATTTGTTTTTAAATCCTGTTGAGGTCTATTCCACTTGAATCTTTTTTGTAAGTTGTGTATGTAGTCTGTAGACCATTTCTTCCAAAATGAGTTTTGCATCTGCTGTACGAGATGCCAACGAGTACGCAGGCTAGTGGGACCGTTGACATCTGATAACGGAGAAGAAAGTAGTGGTGCTCCTGCGGGTGTCAAATAATCGTTGTCAATGTTTTCAGAAAGTGCATACAATGGTCGGAAGTTAAGGCAAGCCTCTATTTGTGTTAAAAGGGTGTAGAACTCTTCATATGTCAGTTTCTGCTCTCCGATGACGCGCTTAAGGTGAAACTTTACGCTCTTGAACGCAGCTTCCCACAGACCACCAGCTTGGGGCCACAGAGGCACGTTGCGATGGAACGTGATGTTCATTTGACTGATTTCGTTCAAGAACGCAGTATCAATAGATGGTAGTGTTTCCTCGTATTCCTTCTTCAATTATTTACAAAAATTTCAATATTCGTGAGGCTCCAACGAAATTCGTACCATTGTCACAGTACAAATGCTTGGGTAGTCAACGGCGTGCACACATTCGCTTGAGAGCAGCGATGAAGGCTTTTGAGCTAAGATCCGACACTAGCTCTAGATGGACGGCTTTTGTTGCAAAACAAACAAACACGGCTATGTAGGCTTTTGATGTCTTGATGCCTCTGCCTTAAGCTTTCCCTTCAAGTGTTGCATTTTCTGTGTCTTAGATAAGGTGGTATTATTATGAATAGTTTCCTTGAAGAGGTCCAAAAAATTAGGCCATTGAGAATAGTCTCCCGAAAAAATAGGGATGGACACCCGCGGCGTGGAGTCCTTAAGATGTGCTGTAGATGAAATCTTCCTATTAAGTTGCCTTTTAACGTCACGGTATTTTCTTTCAGTTTCTGTGTACTCCATCTCGTATATCGTATCAGAAGTTCCTAAGAGGTTGTCAATCTGCCAATGGAGTTTGCTAATCTGTTCCCATCGGTACTGCAAATTCTTCAACTCGTCATCTAACTCCCACTTCTCTTCAATGTCATCCACTACGCAGTTACCTATCTGTCTACGCATGGCCTTAAAATTGGTACGCTGTTGACTCAAAAGGTCTTTAAGTTTATTGTCAGGTTGCATTGTCATACTGTCAGTTTAACCCGTATTGTCAGTAGCTGATGTCGAGCTTAATTAAAAAGATGCTATAATTTCTCTTGTTCCAACGTAGTAATCATAGACTTGTTGATACATATTTTTTGTGAAATATGTATGAGATTTGTCAAGACAAAGGTTTAGTTTATTATGATTGGAGTCAAAATCTTTCCAATAGTCGTCAAGTAACTCTAATCTTTGCTGAATGTAGTCAGCGGTCTTCCTATCACAAGAATCCTTTTTAAAGTTGGTATTGATTTTCTCCAAACTTTTAATGTTGTCATCTTGCCGTTTAATTATGATATCCATGATGTCAAAAATGTAAAAAGCAATACAAGAATAAAACGAAACGATCTTACTTGTATGCCGGTGTCAAGCTTACGCTGTTGTCAGTTGAAGCACGGTCGTAGCTCCAATACTATGCTAGATGATGTCAAGACTCCTGTGCACCAAAGGGAGCCTGAGTGCTGGCTGCTATATCCACACACTATGTCAATGTCACAAACTGTTTATTACTGTAGGATAATGTTCTGCACTATAATGTCACTAGAGTTATTTCGAACCACGAAAGTTAACTCGCAAATGTCAATGCACTGTGCGTATGATGTCAACGTGGAATGTTCACCACTATGTCACTAGCTCACCTCACCCGCGAATAATCCTGCTTAGACCACCACGCGCGTAAGGTCAAAGCTTTCGAAGGACCAAAATGTACGGGTCCCTGCTTAGGCTCCGTACATTTAATTGATTGTCAAGACGGGATGTCAATGTTGTCAGACAAACCCGGTCGCTAAGACTATGTAAGAAATCAAATAGTTTGGAAAATCCAAAAGTGCACGCCTCATAATCTCATTTTTCACAATTAAATTGATTTTGATTGTTTTATTGCTAACTTAAAACGAAGAAAAGTATGTGTCGGCTTTAACGCACGACTGGAGATTATTTTTAACTTTTATTTTTAACTTCCCGCTGAGAAAATTGAAAATTTTCAAAATTCGGGACGTTATTAGTTTCACCCCGTTTTTGAAAAGTCGAGTTTTCATCAGATCTCGACGTTTAAAGGTCTCAGGAATCTTCCCTGACCACTCACGAGCAAGTGTCATGCACCCTATCCGTATGTGTGTGTGGGTGTGTATGTGACCCGCTTATAACTCTTGAACAACTAAACCGATCGGAACCAAACAAGTAGCTTTCCAAAGAGTGCTATACAACTCAGAGTTTCTGTGAATTTAAACCGATTCGGACCGGTAGATTTTGAGAAATCTCAAAAAAACTAAGCAAAAACAAGAAAAAGACACAAGACTACGTCACGAATGTCAAGAAAAGTGTTACCACTGATTGTTCTTTTCATTCTCAATTAGTTAATGCAAATTAAATAAAAAATATTAACTTACTTATCGCTTCTTTTACATTTATTCGTCTTTCATATTTAATAAAACAAACAAAATCACAACATTCTTTATTCAAATTTCTTTTTACTTCTTTTCTTACTTGCCAGTTACACATTCGTACTCATCATACATAGGTATTAACTCTTTCAACAAACCTCACATCCAAAATTATTTTTAATATGTCACCTGTATTTTTATAATAATAATTACGATTAAACTACATTGAATTAGACCGTGATCTTCGAAAGGACTTAGTTTTGGATAATAATGAAGCGTATAAAAAAAAATGGACTTGATCAGATAAGTCTTTCGGGAGTTATCGTGACCACGCCAGTTTCCATACATACCGACACACGGACGTCCACAAAATGATTTTATTAATCATTGTTTTTATTTATTTAAAAGGCAAAATGTCTTTTAAAAATGTCATAAGTGTTGAAACTAGTGTTTTTCCTTGACATTTATGTGTAAATATTATTGTACAAGTGCGATAGAAAATAAATAGAGACACATTTAGTTAAAAAAATCACTTGATTTTTGTAAGGCGAGAGTAGAGCACTACCTCATGCGCTTCGCTTATGAGGCGTGCAAAACGATCGAATCTGCCGAGTGCCTTTATTACACTAAAAATTAAACGCTATTTGGATTGTCACAATGTCATTGTACAAAAAGTAGGTCGCAGCTAGGTGCTGCGTTTGTAAAATTTATTAACTATGAAAATGTTCGGCTTTGCCTGAACACATTATATGTATTGACTTTTCAGTAAATAAATGATTTTGTATTTGTATTTTTTTTTTATATCAACAGTAACCCTGCCAGCAATTAAACCTGACTGTTTATTTGATTTATGTTAATAGTTTAGTGTTTTGTTGGTAAGTTGTTCACGAAATGTGAAGCGGACGCGCCAGGGGTATACATAAGTTTTATTTATCTGTATTCATACTTTTTTATTTATACTTCTTTATTGAAAGCGATGGTCTTTACCAGTCGACCACGGACTTTGCGTTGCGCGCGCACGTTGCCTCGCGGCGTCATGTTGCGCGCGCATACTTTTAGTACTGAGTTTTGGTCGACTGTCAATGACCATCCTTCAGAGCTCTCATGTCTTGTCATTTGTGGTAACAGCATTTTTCACTGTTAAAAATTTAAATTAATTTAATATTTACTGTGTTCAGTTCTTTTGTCTTGACTATTCTACTTCTACATTTTCCCACACTTCGGGGCTACCCTTGCCCCCCATATTCTGGTGACCCCTTTATTTCAATTGCACAATGAGCGATAGCAGTGACGATATTTCTGCAAGGACTGCCATGTCGGGAGATGATGGGCCGTCGAAAGCTACAACGCGACGACTACGACCGCGTGCATGCAAGAAGCCAGTTTGTGTGGATGGCGCGTCACGCACCCGGAAGTACAACTTAAGAGTACCTGCTTTTTCACCCGAGGATCCCGAAATTTGGTTTTGTTTACTGGAAGGTCAGTTCAATACTTTTAATATAACTGAAGACAACGTTAAGTTCAACAATGTTATTTCGAATTTGGACATAGTTCACGCCAAGGCTGTGAAGGATATTATTGTCAGTCCGCCGGCTGAAAATCGTTATGAGAAAATTAAAAGTGAGTTGATTAGACGCCTTTCAGCTTCCCACGAGAAAAAGGTGAAGCAATTGCTTACTCATGAGCACCTCGGAGATAGGAAGCCTTCGGCATTTTTGAGACATCTCCAAGATTTAGCCGGGCCAGCCATTCCGGTAGACTTCATCCGGACAATTTGGAGCAATCGTCTACCCAGCAGTATCCAGACAGTGTTAGCGTCACAGCCTACACACACTCTTGACCAGTTGGCGGACTTGGCAGATAGAATACAGGAAATAACATCACCTTGTAACGTAGCTGCGACTTCCGCAAGCCCGAGTGACGATTACAGTTCTTCAAAGGAAATTGCCGAATTAAATAATATGGTCGAACGCCTCTCGATGAAAATTGACGACCAAGCTCGGGCGGCCAACGAATCAAACCGTCGTTTCAGATCTCCGCGACGCCGTTCGTACTCTCGCAACCGCAATAGAACTAGATCGGCTTCCAGCTACCGCAAGTTCCCTGTTTGCTGGTACCACAACAAGTATGGACCGAAAGCTGCAACCTGCGTCAAGCCATGCGACTATGACAAGGCGGGAAACCTCATGGGCAGTCGCTAATGGCGACTGACGATTGCCCAGATGCACCTAGTCGCCTTTTCGTCACTGACCGCGGTTCGAACGTGAAGTTCCTTATAGACACTGGAAGTGATTTGTGCGTTTACCCTCGGTCATTGCTTCATGAAAGTCGAGCTAAGACAGATTATCAGTTATGTGCAGCCAATGGAACGTGTATAGATACGTTTGGTTTTATTGATTTAAATTTAAATCTAGGACTAAGGCGTAATTTTCCTTGGCGTTTTGTTGTAGCCAATGTTACTAAACCTATCATAGGTGTAGATTTTCTTTGTTTTTATAATTTAATTGTGGATGTACGTAGTAAGCGTCTCATTGATAACACTACTACTTTAACTTCTAATGCTTGCACTGCTAATGTAAATATTTATTCTGTAAAAATTGTAACAGGCGACACTCGGTTTCATAAACTTTTAGACAAATTTCCCGAGATTACACGCCCTTCTGGCAAGCCCTCTATTCCAAAACACGAGACAGTACACCACATCAGAACTACACCTGGTCAAACAGACAAACTCAAAATAGCTAGGGCAGAATTTGAACTCATGCTCAGTAATGGAACAGCTCGACCATCCCAGAGCCCTTGGGCCTCGCCATTACACCTAGTTCCTAAGAAGGATAACGGCTGGCGGCCCTGTGGCGATTATAGGATGCTTAATGCACGGACTATCCCAGACCGTTATCCTATTAGGCATATCCACGACTTCGCCCATTCCATTGCTGGTTGCAAAGTCTTTTCAACCATAGACTTAGTTAAGGCCTACAATCAAATCCCTGTTTTTGCCGACGACATTTCTAAAACGGCGATCACCACGCCATTTGGATTGTTCGAATTTCCGGTGATGACATTTGGGTTAAGAAATGCTGGCCAAACCTTCCAACGGTTTGTCGATGAGCTGGTCAGGGGCCTTGATTTCGTCTATGCTTATTTAGATGACTTTTTGGTCTTCTCGCGCAACGAGGAGGAGCATGAGAACCACCTGCAGCAACTCTTCTCTAGGATGAAGAATTATGGTGTCCTTGTTAATGTCTCCAAGTGCGTTTTTGGAGTAAGCGAAGTAGCGTTCTTAGGCTATCGCATCTCAGAGTCTGGCACTAGGCCGTTAGAGACAAAGGTACAAGCCATAAATGCTTTCCCTCCACCTAAGACGATCAGACAGCTCAGACGTTTCTTGGGCATGGTAAATTTCTACCGGCGATTTTTACCCAGCGCCGCTGTCGTCCAAGCCCCATTAAACGCTCTTCTATCTGGTTCGGTTAAGGCATCCTAACCCGTCAACTTGACAGGTGACACTCTTGCTGCCTTTGAAAAGTGCAAGAAAATACTTGCAAATGCTGCATTACTCACACACCCAGACTGTGATGCCAAACTTGCTCTGGTAACAGATGCATCAGATCTGGCTTTGGGTGCAGTTCTGCAGCAATTTCATGACGGTGCCTGGCAACCTCTCGCATTCTTCTCGCGCAAACTAAGCCCGTCACAACAAAAATATTCTCCTTATGATCGTGAGTTATTGGCGATATATAATACGAAAGCATAAAATACTTTCGTCATATGTTGGAAGCGAGACACTTCGTGGTTTATACAGATCGCAAACCTCTCATTTTTGCTTTCCGTGAACGAAAAGCTAACTGTGGTCCTCGTCAATTTCGTTATCTTGACTTCATCTCACAGTTCACGACCGATATCAGACACATTTCGGGTAAAGACAATGTTGTTGCCGATACATTGTCTCGTGTCGATGAACTGCAGATGGCGATTGACTTGGACATACTCGCTCAACATCAAGCCTCCGATCAAGAGTTACTTGAGTACCTTGACGGTGAATTTTCACTCCGACTTGAAAAGGTCCAAGTCCCTAACAGTAGTACGGAGATATATTGCGATTTAAGTACTCCATCGCCAAGACCATTCGTACCCAAACCTCTCCACAGACAAATCTTCGACAGCCTTCATAATCTTAGCCATCCAGGTGCAGACGCTACTACTAAACTCATAGCAGAACGCTTTGTCTGGCCTGGGATGCGCAAAGACTGTCGAGAGTGGTCACGCCAATGTCTTGCATGTCAACGTGCGAAAGTTAATCGACATGTATCTGCTCCTTTGGGCACTTTTAATATTCCTCGTGCTCGATTTTCTTTTATCCATGTGGACATTATTGGTCCTCTTCCACCATCACAGGGTTACAAGTACTGTCTAACAGTTGTAGACCGCTTTACACGTTGGCCTGAAGTTACACCAATGGTGGACATCACAGCTGAAACTGTCGGAAAGGCATAGTTGTCGTGGATATCTAGATTTGGATGTCCCACTGATATTGTCACCGATCATGGTCGTCAATTTGAGTCCGCACTCTTCCAGTTTCTGGCAAAAATGATCGGTTTCAAGCACCGCAGGACAACAGCGTATCATCCAGCCTGTAATCGCATGGTAGAACGATTCCACCGACAGCTAAAGGCAGCCATTATGTGTCACGCGGACTGCAACTGGGTGGACAACTTGCCCTTGATACTTCTAGGCATCAGGTCTTCTTTCAAAGATAGCCTGCAAGCCTCATCAGCTGAGTTAGTGTATGGAGACCCTTTACGTCTTCCAGGCGAATTTTTCCATGCATCTGTCCCGGATACCCTAGATTTAACAGATTTTATATCTCGCCTACGACTTTTCGTAGCTAAGTTACAACCTACCTCAGCCGCGAGACATACTAAGGACAAAATTTTTATTTACAAGGATTTATCATCTTCGAGTCATGTTTTCCTTAGGACCGACGCATTACGCGGTGCCTTACAGCCGCCATACAGTTTTATTTATCTGTATTCATACTTTTTTATTTATACTTCTTTATTGAAAGCGATGGTCTTTACCAGTCGACCACGGACTTTGCATTGCGCGCGCACGTTGCCTCGCGGCGTCATGTTGCGCGCGCATACTTTTAGTACTGAGTTTTGGTCGACTGTCAATGATCATCCTCCAGAGCTCTAATGTCTTGTCATTTGTGGTAACAGCATTTTTCACTGTTAAAAATTTAAATAATTTAATATTTACTTTGTGTTCAGTTCTTTTGTCTTGACTATTCTACTTCTACATTTTCCCACACTTCGAGGCTACCCTTGCCCCCCATAGACCTTTCAGTTTTTTTTTCGACCATTTGCATTAAAATAGACACAATAACTATCGTGCCTCAGTTAAATCATACTTTATAAATAAAATAAAATAACATAAAATAAATAAAAATAAAAAGCCTTTATTCTACCAAAAAAATTACAATTAAACTCTTAAAACATATTTTTCACTTTACTATAACATTTTTGGAAGTCGCTTCTGCGGCGTAGGCCTCCCCCAGTTTTTAAGGTTCCGTACCCAAAGGGTGCAAACGGGACCCTATTACTGAGACTCCGCTGTCTGTCCGTCTGTCCGTCCGTCTGTCTGTCCGTCTGTCACAATCTCTTGAACCGTAATAGCTAGAGACACTTGAAATTTTTACCGATTATGTATTACTGTGGCCGCTATAACAACAAATACCAAAAATAAAAAAAAGTTAAAAATTTAAGGTGGTCGCCATACAAGAAACGTGTTTTTCAGCGTTTTTAACTAGATCTTTATAATGGCATTAACTAGATACTTGAAATTTTTACAGATTATGTATTACTATGGGCGCTATAACAACAAATACTAAAAATAAAAAAAAAGTTAAAAATTAAAGGAGTCGTCATACAAAAAACGTGTCTTTTTAGCGTTTTAAAAAATTGTACGTGTACTACTCGTACATGAAGGGTTCCGTACCTCCGTACGGAACCCTTCATATACGAGTCCGACTAGCACTTTATTTCCACATTTCCCTATTTCTTGCCTGTCTCATCCAGTTAGAACCGCACTTCTTCTTAAAGATGTCTGACCATCGCGTTCTTGGTCTTCCTGGCTTTCTTTTTCCATCCCTAGGGATCCATTCCGTAGCTCTCTTTGTCCACCTTTTATCTTCTAACCTGCATACATGACCAGCCCATTTCCATTTAAGATTACGAATTCTTGTAGTTTATCTGTGATTTTAGTTATTTTTCTTATTGATTCATTTGTATGTCTATCAGATAATCTAGTTCCCAACATACTTCTCTCCATCTTCCTCTGATGTACAGCCAATCTTTCTTCATCCTGCTTCCGAAGAGCCCACGTTTGACACCCATACGTCACACTTGGAAGTATAGTTTTCGTATAACTTACTTTTAATCCTGATATCTATGCTTTTGTTTTTCATGACCTCTCTTAGGCTCCAATATTTCTTCCAGGAAGTGGCTATTCTTCTATTGACTTATTTTTCAGTAGTGTCTTTGAACGCGATTGATTGTCCTAGATAAATGTATTCTTCAACATACTATATTTCTTTGTTATCGACTATTATAGCATGTCTTTCGCTGTTCGTCATTAATTTTGTTTTTGAATCATTTAATATAAGTCCCACTTTTTTGCTTTCAGTAACTAATTCATTTATCATAATATCTAGTTCATTTGGGTTTTCTGACAATATTACAATATCATCTGCAAAGCGTAGATGGCTAAGATATTTACCATCTACCTTTATTCCTTTGTTTTGCCAGTTTACATTTCTAGAAACCATCTCTAGTACTGAATAAATATCTTTGGAGATATTTCTTAAGTAAGTTCAGTGGATCTCCTTGGAAATTATACATTAAAGTAGCATTAAAAAAAATATTTTGTTTTCAAATTTAAATAAGTACTGTGGGTACTTTATTTTTCCAGACAGCGCAAATTGAGCCTCTCAAGATTCACCCTCCAATGTCCGATGATGCATTTCTAATGAACCATCAATACGGTGTAATGCGTTTCTTTCGGCGTTTCTTCTCAGCAGTGGTCGTTGTGAAATGCTATATATATAGTATGCATACCTACGGTTTTTAGTTCCGTAGTCCACAAATGTCCACCAGGAACCCTTATAGTTTCGTCATATGTGTCCGTCCGTCCGTCTGTCTGTCCGTCCGGGCTCGTTCTCCGCCACTACTGAACCGATTGTCACGAAAATTGGTGGAGAGATAGATATTGCAGTTCCAAAAGTTGGTTTTTAAAATGATGAAAAAATGATTTTTTTCAGCATTTTTTATATACAAATAAATTTAAAAAAATTAATTGGACTAACCCCAACGTGTGGGGCATCGCTGAAAAGGTATTTTAAAATGAAACAAAAACTGCTTTGAAACTATGTAGATCAAACCCTCCAGTCTCAAGACTGGGGGGATTATCTCAAGATAACCTAATACAAAGTTAAAATTTGAGGTGTCTAAAATAATTCTGAAAAAAATGTGGTATATACCTCAAAGTATGTACTTTCAATTAAAACTATAGCGGTCTCGGTATCATAGATAGTTATTTTTAATACGTCATAAATCGTAAACCGCAATTTACCTTTAGAATTTTTATATTATGTTACTAGCTGCTACGGAACCCTTTATGGGCGAGTCCGACTCGCAGTTGGCCGCTTTTTTTTAAATAAAGAATTTAATTATAAATAAACATTACACGTAATGTACACTAGAATTATTGACGTGTAAAAGTGCCTGCAAAGGCCTAATTACTGAATAGATATTGTGATTCAATTTGAAACGATAACTGACCACAATCGATTGATTAGTTTTGACATAGCGCACTAGCGAAATATTCGCGTCCTGAGTTGCATCTCATTGGGGATTGTAAAATTATAGTACTGTAAGAATTCTGATACGTTTATACGTGGTGTGACCCCGAAGATGTAATTTTAGTCAGTATTACATGGGTACAGATGGCGCGAGGAGGGCGTGACCGTGGAAGTGTCGAAGAGTGACGCGACGAGTGCGGCGGGCGCCAAGCAGCTGCTGCGCGAGGCGGCGGCGCTGGGGCCCGTCGGCGGCGTGTTCAACCTGGCCGCCGTGCTGCGGGACGCCTACCTCGAGAACCAGACGCCCGCGGACTTCAAGCTCGTCGCCAAACCCAAAGTGGACGGTCAGTGTTACTGTATATTTGGGTTATGTCGATGGAGACGAAGCTACAACAGATTTGCTTTGACAGGCACCAAGGCCCTGGACGTGGCGACGCGAGAGCTCGCGCCCGAGCTAGACTACTTCGTGGCGTTCTCGTCGGTGTCGTGCGGGCGCGGCAACCCCGGCCAGACCAACTACGGGTTCGCCAACTCCGTCATGGAGCGCATCTGCGAGCAGCGCCAGGCCGACGGGCTGCCCGGGCTCGCCGTGCAGTGGGGAGCCATTGGTAAGGGATCACACTCGACTTTGATACATGACATGAGCTATAAACTAACATGTGATATGGTATAACAATGAGACCATTGGAATGTGCACACAGGCGAGGTGGGTCTGATCGTGGAGACGATGAACGACGACGCGGTGGTGGGCGGCACGGTGCCGCAGCGCATCGCGTCCTGCATGCAGGCGCTCGGCACGCTGCTGGCGCGGCCACACGCGGTGGCCGCCTCAATGGTGCTGGCCGACAAGCGGCGCGCCGGCCAGCAGCCGCAGCAGGACGTGGTGCACGCCGTCGCCAACATCCTGGGTGAGTGACGCACCTGCGCAGACCCCGCTCTCTGTACCCGTGTCTCTGTTATCGATGAGCTCCAACCGAGAAACTTTTTGTTTGCACAGGTATCAAGAACCCGAACAAGACCTCGGAGTCTGCGAGCTTGGCCGAGCTCGGCATGGACTCGCTGATGGGCGCCGAGATCAAGCAGACGCTGGAGCGCAGCTACGACCTGGTGCTGGGCGTGCAGGAGATCCGCACGCTGACGTTCGCCAAGCTGCGCGAGCTGACGGGCGGCGAGGCCGGCGCGCACGTCTCGCAAGCGACGCGCGAGGAGCCCGAGCCCGAGCCGCAGCCCGGCGACCTAGTGCAGCTCGCCACGCTGGGCGAGCTCATGCCCAAGCAGGTGCTCGTGCGGCTGCCCAGCGCGCCCGCCAACGGCAACCCCCACCCGGTCTTCATGGTATGTAGCACATTATATTTCGATTGTACCGCAGCAAAGAAATTTAATAACCATCGTTGTAAGCTACACCCCCACACATTTTTAAAGCCTGTAAAATAAATCATTTTTTTTTTAATAAAAAATAAAAGGATATACCTGTTTGAACCTTCATTCAGTTTAGCCAATCGCTTACTTAGCGCCTTAGCGGAACTTACCTCATTCGTGTTTCGTGTGCGAATTGTCACGCACGTCGTTCGTACTCAATGTCATTATTTCTAATTTAAAATTATTTAAGATTTTTTTTTTGCTAATGATGTGGGTATAAAAAAATTAACTCTTCAAAAATAATAAACGAAAAGGAATAAGTAATTAATTAATAAAATTAAACATTCTAACATTTGCACACTACGACGATTTATTTTTCAACAATTTATCATAAAACTACCCACACTACTTGCACCTGGCGAGCGCTGCGGGCCCCGCTCTCACGTCGCGTTTAGGCCTCCTCTACACGTCAACAGATGCGTCCGCGGACGCTGACAGATGCATGCGCAGATGAATTCCCACGAACTGTCCACACGTCTGCAGATCGATCAGTCTATGTTAATTCTCGACGCTTCCGCAGATGATGTCCGCCGACGCATCTGTTGACGTGTAGAGTAGGCTTAACGCGATGCCGCACCCTTCGTGCCTCTACGACACTGCGCCGCCGCTCGCCGCTGCCACTGACTAGACTAATCTACATTACTCACCATCTTAACGTGGTAGTACGAGATACTACTCTGATGGTGACCTTTTATTCCCTAAAGTACGACATATTATCCGGGAATAAAGTTATGTAGCTTCTTAATGTGGTGGTATTTACTTACTGTCTTCTGTGGTGGTACGTGATGCTACCCAGAAAGTAACATAGGAAAAAAATATTTCCGTTATGCTGCGAGGGTTTATTTAACGTAGAAGGACCTGGAGTCAAATACGGTGTTTTGGCTAAAACACTGTTCGTCACGCTATTTGCACTTGCGCTCCCATGCTTACTGAGATTTAACAAATATTAGCTTGGGTGAAGAATTGAATGATCAGAAGTTATGGCAGACAATCCAGCAGAGCCAGCGTCGACTTATGACATACATATATTTTTTCATTTCAAATATTTTTTCGTTTAAAACCAATCAAGTGGATTATCTAGTAGTTCCCGGCAGAGTAGAATAGGACCACTCCAAGTCTTCCTATGGATGTCGTAAAAGGCGACTAAAGGACAGTTCCGTCACTGCACATAAACAGACCTCTGATGGGCAGCAGGGTCGGAAGTGCGATAGTGACTCCCCACTGCGCTCACCAACCCGCCTGCCAACCGTGGCGAGTATGGCAAAACCCCTCAATGAAGGTACAAAATACGACCAGGCCCTCAGTACCCGGCAGCCTTGCTATTCCTGACTCCGGTAGCGGTCATGGTAACGGCAGGGCAGGGGGTGCTAAGAATCCCCGGGTGGGATCCGGCTACCACCACCGGCGAAAACTGGCCCTGGTAACACACAACGTCTGCACTTTGAGGACAGACGAGAAACTGGCTGAGTGGAAGAGGAGATGAGTAGGTTACGGTGGGACATAGTAGAGTTATCTGAAGTCCGAAGAGAGGGCGAGGGCACGACAACCTTAGAGTCCGGTAACCTACTCTATCACCGGGAGGGAGACGAAAAGAAGTCCCAGCATGGTGTCGGGTTTCTCGTTCACAGGTCCCTCATAAATAACGTAGTGACCATCGACAGTGTTTCCAGCAGGGTAATATACCTGATACTCAGAGTATCCAAAAGATACTAGTTGAAGGTCATACAGGTATACATGCCGACCGGAACACACGCAGATGCGGAGGTTGAGGTAGTATATGAGGACATTAGTAGAGCCATACACGCCTCCAAAACCCATTTCACGGTTATTATGGGGGACTTTAACGCAAAACTGGACAAGGGACGCGATGGAGAGATCAGGGTGGGGCAATTTGGATATGGTAAACGCAATGACAGGTGGCACAGGCTGGCTGATTTTCTGGAGGAAGAGGGACTCTTTGCGATGAACTCTTTCTTCAAGAAGCCGCCACAGAGGAAGTGGACCTGGATGGGTCCTAGTAAGAATAACCAGCCCCCAGTCAAAAACGAGATAGACTTCTTCCTGACAGCGAAGAGGCAGATATTCAATGATGTCTCCGTGATCAATATGATTAAAACCGGCAGCGATCACCGAATTGTAAGAGGCATCTTGAATATCGACTTCCGACTCGATAGGTCAAGGCTTATGAAGTCTACGCTACGACCATCGCTGAGCCAGATCCAAAACCCCAAAAGTTTTCAAGTTGAACTCTCCAATCGCTTTGAACTTCTCCAGGATTGCGTTTCAGTGGACGAGATAAGCAACGGGTTTATAGAAACTGTCCAAGCAGTGGGATCTAAGTTCTTTGAGTCCCGCCCTAAAAGAAAGCCTCAAAAAATCTCTGCTCAGACCCTAGACCTTATGACACAGCGACGATCCATGCCGCTGCAAACCTCCGAAGACGCTAAGTCATATCGAAAGCTCAACCGACATATTCAAAAGTCCTTGCGACACGACATTCGCTCCTTTAATACTAAATGTATTAAGGAGACGATAGAACAAAACAAAGTTTCCAAAGTGTTTGCAAGGGCTATGTCTACTAGGCAGATCCGATTGACTAAGCTAAAGACGGAGGGCGGAAACGTTGTGTCGACGGGTAAGGGGGTTCTGGGAGAGGATCTATGGGCAGTTATATACATCCGTTGCAAAACCTAACATAAATACGGCAAGAGAACCAAGAGCCAAGTTAACCCGACACTATACCGAAGATATCCCGGACATCAGTCTGTACGAGATTAGGAAGGCTCTCAAACAGCTTAAAAACTACAAGGCGCCGGGCGAGGACGGAATCACAGCAGAGCTTTTGAAAGCGGGTGAAACGCCGGTACTAAAAGTCCTTCAAAGGCTCTTTAATTCCGTTCTACTCGAAGGAATGACGCCCGAGGCGTGGAACGGGGGTGTGGTGGTTCTGTTTTTCAAAAAGGGTGACAACACTCTCTTAAAGAACTATAGGCCCATCACACTTCTGAGTCATGTCTATAAGTTGTTTTCGAGAGTCATCACGAACCGTCTCGCTAACAGATTTGATGCCTTCCAACCTCCTGAACAAGCCGGGTTCCAAAAAGCCTATAGTACCATGGACCACATCCATACGCTGCGGCAGGTTATAGAAAAGACGAGGGAGTATAACCAGCCGTTATGCTTGGGGTTCGTGGACTATGAGAAAGCCTTCGATTCGATCGAAACATGGGCCGTGCTGCAGTCTCTCCAGCGGTGCCGTATTGACTATCGGTATATCGAGGTGTTGAAGTGTTTATACAACAAAGCCACTATGTCAGTCCGAGTACAGGAGCTCAGTACGAAGGCTATTCCATTGCAAAGAGGCGTGCGACAGGGAGATGTCATATCTCCAAAACTGTTCACCGCTGCTCTGGAAGATGCCTTCAAGCTTTTAGAATGGAAAGGACTGGGCATTAACATCAATGGCGAGTATATCACTCACCTTCGATTTGCCGACGATTTCATTGTCGAGGCAAAATCGATGGAGGACTTAAGTACGATGCTTGAGGACCTAAACAGGTCGGCCTGAAAATGAACATTGACAAGACGAAGGTTATGTCGAACATGCACGTAACGCCTTTACCTGTTTCTGTTGGAAGCTCCACCCTCGAAGTTGTAGACCAGTATATCTATCTGGGTCAATTGATCCAGGCAGGAAGTTCCAGCTTCGAGGAAGAGGTCTTTCGACGAATCCAACTCGGCTGGGCAGCGTTCGGGAAGTTACGCAGTGTCTTTTCGTCCAAAATACCCCAGTGCCTCAAGACGAAGGTGCTTAATCAATGTGTGTTACTATGGGTCTCATAAGAAGGCTCAAGGTCGCCCAACGGGCTATGGAGAGGGCTATGCTAGGTGTTTCCTTACGTGATCGAATCAGAAATGAGGAGATTCGTAGAAGAACTAAGGTCACAGACATCGCCCAGCGGATTAGCTCATTGAAGTGGCAGTGGGCGGGGCACATAGCGCGATGAACCGATGGCCGATGGGGCAGAAAGGTTCTCGAATGGCGGCCACGTACCGGCAGGCGCAGCGTAGGACACCCACCTGCTAGGTGGTCAGACGACCTGAGCAAGGTTGCAGGAAGGAACTGAATGCAGGCCGCTTCCGATCGGTTGTTTTGGAAATCCTTGGGGGAGGCCTATGTCCAGCAGTGGACTTCCTGTGGTTGATATGATGATGATGATGATTTATATATTTATATTTATTTAACTTGAAAGTTGTCGCTAAAGTTCATACAAATTACGGCAAAAGAATATTTGCATTTGAGGGAGTACATATTTTTAATAAGTTACCCTCGGATATAAAAAATATAAAAACTATCAGTGCTTTTAAAACTTAACTCGCCTAGCATATTTTGAAGTTATAACTACAATACAATGTAGCTTCCTATCATTGTTATTTATTAGTTGCTCGTTAAAATTACTGTTTTTATTTACAAAGTGGTCCTTGTTAAGGCCGTACCTGAATTTTCCGGGGTCCAGTGCTGCCCCCATTTAAAATAAATCATTTCAAAGAAAACGTAGACATCATTTAAAATTTTGCAACTACCAAGTCCTAGATAACCCTTCAAAGTATTTTAGGAACTACTGTTTACAGTTTAAAGTCAGAACATTAAGGCGAAGTGGGTTCACAAATTGCAATACTGTGCGTGTTTTTGAAAAATCACTATTATTAAACTACTACAGTTTATTCCTCAAAAAATTTACATAAAAATCTAAAAAGGTGCTTGTATAAAATAGTAATACGTATTATAAAGGCAAATTTAGCTTTAATAAATTTTTTTCTATCAAGCTAAAAATGCTTAATCGTGTTTTGGCTATAGTGGGGTCTGAAGAAAATCCTTAAAATCTTTATGTAAATTTTTTGAGGAATAAACTGTAGTAGTTTAATAACAGTGATTTTTCAAAAACCCGCACAGTTTTGCAAATTGTGAACCCACGTCACCTTAAGCTTTACTACGCACATTTGCGAAAAACGGCCACTTTTGGCTAATGTGCGTAGTAAAGCTTAACGTTCTCATTATAAACTGTAAACAGTAGTTCATAAAATAGTTTGAAGGGTTATCTAGAACTTGGTAGTTGCAAAATTTTAAATGATGTCTCCGTTTTCTTTAAAATGATTTATTTTTAATGGGGGCAGCACTGGACCCCGGAAAATTTAGGTATGGCCTTAAGTATTTCGATTATAAATTGTATATTTATTTTTTCTCATGTAAGTGGCTTTATGTCTTAATGAGAATAAAGTTCTTAAAACCGAAACATTTAATTTAAATGTTTTCTTCTCGTCATACTGTTACAATATTACAGCTAAGACTTTTATTTAACCAGCAGTCCCTACAATCAGCAACAATTGCTAAACATCTACGATGGTTATTAAATTTGAAGCTGCGGTACAATCAAGGTATAATATTCATGTTAACATTGCATGAAAGGAGAAACACTGGTTTCTAAGTATTTGTTTTGGTGCAGATTCACCCGGTGGAAGGCGACATCTCCCTGCTGCGGCCGGTGGCGGAGGCGGTGCAAGGCACGGTGTACGGGCTGCAGTGCACGGCCGACGCACCGCTCACCGACATGTCTGCGCTGGCGCGCTTCTACATCGCGCACATGCGCTCCAAGCAACCGACTCCGCCCTACACGCTGCTCGGCTACTCCTTCGGGGCGGCCGTTGCCTTTGAGATGGCGCTGCAGCTCGAGAAGGTTAAATTAATAATAATCAATTCTTCTTTAACTTAAGAGCTTGCCCTTGTCGGTGGAGTTAAGTGGAGATGCCTCCATTCCTCTCTTTTCTCTGCCATCTTTTTAATGTCTTGGTAGGACCTTACTCCTAACCCTTCCTTAATTTGTTGGAAAAACTTCATCCTTGGTCTTCCCCTTCCTCGTCTCCCTTTTATTTTTCCTTCTACTGTTATTTTGAATAGATTTTCATGTCTCATTAGATGTCCTACTCTCTCCCACTCTTTCAAGCACCTTCTCATTGCTTATTCTATCCATCCAGCTTATTTTCTCCATTCTCCTCCAGCACTACATCTCGAATGCTTCTATTCTTTCTCTGTCCTTCCTCATTGTCCACGTTTCACATCCATATAAAGCTATACTCCAAATAAATGTCTTTATAAATTGTATTCTTACTTTTTTACTAATATTGTAGCAAAATATATCTTTTCTAGTTTTGAAGGTATTCTTAGCTATACTGATTCTTTGTTTTATATCCTGTGATCATTTTGCGTTTTCATGAATTATACTTTCTAGGTATTTAAACTTATCTACTTGCTCTACTATTTTATTATTAAGTTTTATATTACCTTTTTTTGGTCCAGTTTTTGATACTATTAAAGATTTTGTGTTATTTGTATTTATTTTAAGTTTTTGTTTGTAATAACTTTTCTAAATCTCTTGAATTTTCTGCAAGTGCAGCTATATCGTCAGCAAATGTGATAAATTTGTTTTTTCTCCGTTAATTGTGAGTCCTCCCTGACTTTGATCTTTTATATCTCTAATGGCAATTTCGATAAAAATATTAAAAATAACGGTGAAAGTGGACAACCCTGTCTGACTTCTTGTTTTATTTCAGCTTATCCTTTTTCATTATTATCCTTCTATCTCCATCGTCTATGCCTGAATTTTTTAAAGCTTCCATCATGAGTTTCCAATCTACCCTATCGAACGCTTTTTCCAAGTCTATGAATGCTATGTGTCAAGTGCCAATTCAATCATCATCATCATAATTTCAGCCGCACAACGTCCACTGCTGGACATAGGCCTCTCCCAGGGATTTCCAAAATGACCGATTTAGAGCTGCCTGCGTCCAGCGCTTTCCAGCGAGTTTAGTCAGATCGTCTGACCACCTTGTGGGTGGGTGTCCTACGCTTCGCTTGCCAGTACGTGGTCGCCATTCGAGAACCTTTCTGCCCCATCGGCCATCGGTTTGTCGCGCTATGTGTCCCGCCCACTGCCACTTCAACGAGCTAATCCGCTGGGCTATATCAGTGGCTTTTGTTCTCCTACGAATTTCCTCATTTCTGATTCGATCACGTAGAGAAACATAGCCCTCTCCATAGCGCGTTGAGCAACCTTGAGCCTTCTTATGAGACCCATAGTAAGGGACCACGTCTCAGAGCCATAAGTCATCACTGGTAACACACATTGATAATACACTTTGCCAATTCCAAGCGTCTATCTATTATCAATCTAAGTGCCAATATTGCTTCTCTTGTTCCTTTCTGTTTTCTAAATCCATATTGTTCATCTCCTACTAATATTTCCATTTTCGACCTGACTCTATTTTGTAAAAATTTAAGAAGTATTTTAGAAGCTTGTGAAATAAGGCTATTTGTTATAAAGTCTCCGCACTTTAATGTGTTCGGTTTTTTTGGTATTGTGACTGTTTTTGAAGTTTTGAAGTCTTTTGGGACCGTTCCCATCAATTACATTGGAATTTGAAGTTGAATTAATTGAAACATTTCTATTAATAAATTTTTACATTGAATGTATTTGATGAGCTCTATATGTATACGATCTATCCCTTCAGCTTTTTTATTTTGCAAACTATTAAGAGCGTAATCGAATTCTTCTCTTGTAATTATTGGACCTAACTCACTTTATCTACCAGATTTTCTTCTTCTTTATTATTTTCACATAAGCCACTTCCGCTATAAAGATTCTCAATATACCTAACCCAACGATCTACTATTTCTTTATTGTCGACTAATATTTTTCCATTTTCGTCTAATATAGCTGTACTCTGAGTTTTATAATTTACTTTAAGGTCTTTTACAATTCTATATGAAAAATAGATGTTGGCCGATTCTCAGACCTACTCAATATGCTCACAAAATTTCATGAGAATCGGTCAAGCCGTTTCGGAGGAGTACGGGAACGAACATTGTGACACGAGAATTTTATATATAAGAAAATCATTTTATTTCTAAATTTTCTAGAAATAATCAATTACTTTCCTTAAAATAATAAGCAACTGACCATCCCAACTAAAGCTGGATGGATGGGATAATCCATTGCTTATCCGAGGTATAAATAAACTTAA
Organism: Acrobasis repandana; assembly: GCA_963576875.1. Lineage (NCBI taxonomy): Eukaryota > Metazoa > Arthropoda > Insecta > Lepidoptera > Pyralidae > Acrobasis > Acrobasis repandana. The sequence continues at coordinate 643,869 of OY756226.1, forward strand.
AATTAAGTATCCACCCCTTTTCTATGTGTGCTTGTCATGATCACTCACACAGGATCATTACAACCAAAGAACTTCATTTAATACATTTTGTATAACGCACACTATAACGTCTGTCAACACTATACATTTAGTGTTTAAGTATAAGCAATAATTTCTCACTTTAAGTAAGAAGCTCGAATGGCAGTTAACGAAGTTTTCAAAACAGTTAACGAAGACGAAATAATATGAAATGTCGACTGGTTCGATTCTGGTCACCTATGAGAGTTAATTTTATATTTGTTATTTTTTTTTCTTATTTTCTCTTCTATTTAGATTTCGTTATAAATTAAGGTATATTTGGTATAGTTTTAGAAAAACAAAGCGAGGAAATGTAAAAAGTTTATTTTAAACAAACTATTATTTATTCAAAGAAAAATGCACAATTTACAACTTTCATAACTATCTAAACATATTATGTTACAATGAAACATATGTATGAAATGATGTGTAAGTAGGCACAGTCATAAAATAATAACAAATTAATAATGTAGGTAGTGTAACTTTTTTTTATCAATCATACACATTTGTAAAATTGATAGGCAGATAACTAAAAAATGTTTGACCCAATTGTTTATTAAACGATATAATAGAGATGCTATTAACCATATGTTTCACCTTTCTTCAAAGTCAGACAAGAATGGACGAAATAATGAAAGAATGTTTTACAAAGGTCAGATTTTAGTGAGAGAATAAACATGTTACCTAAAGTCACGCACGGTAAAACTTATATAACAATAAACATCTCTCAATATGAATCAATCCTTTTTTGCTACATTCAAAAACAGATACGTTGATAAAAATTAGTAAGTAGGTGATATACTCATACACACGTTAATCTCGTCTTTATCCCTTACGGGTAGACAGAGGCCAAGGCCAGAAGACCCTGTTAAGGTTTCAATAACTTATTGGTGATCCATTTCTTCTTAAAATTTCCTGTAGACGATCTCCCATGCCAGCAACCATATTCCAACACATATCAATGCCCCGCATTAACTCCCATGTTGAATAAACCAATTCTTGTAAATTAGCCTTAGTCCTAACATCAGCTGAATCCCAATTTAACACCATTTGACCCCATAAATTTTCAATGGGGTTTATGTCGGGACTTTTAGCAGGCCAATCAATAACAGTTAAGTTTTCTTGGGTATTAAGCCAATCACGAACGATTTGTGCGCGGTGAATTGAGCAGTTATCTTGAACAAAATATATATGTTCATGTGGATACGACACGCACAGTTGGCAACATTACGTTTTGTAAAATATCTAAATAACCTTGACTTGTATTACGACCCCCTACTTTCACTATTTCACCCGGACCCATTGACGACATCCAGCCCCAGTAACCTAAAGTGATGCGACCGCTGGCTCGGCATGGAAGAACGTTAGCTTCATTGTAGCGTTCACCGGTTTTCCTCCACAATATTTTCGTCCATCCTTGTCCGATTTAAAAGTTTTTTCGTCCGTAAATATAACAACAACCAGTCGAAGTTTTCAAAATCTTTTGCGAATTTTACTCTCTCGCGCTTGTGAGTATCATTCAGAAAAAATTTTTTTGCTGGTCTACGACATCTTAATCCCTCGGCACGCAAATGATTTCGCACTGTTTGGAGAGAAACTTCTTCCGCGGTGGCCGTTGAGCGCGTGGTCTTGAACGGATCTTGTAAATGCGCAGCGACTATGTCTCGATGACGGCGGGAGGCATCGGTTTAGCATACGCCTTTTGGGCCAGGCCGATGACGATCTATGCTACCTGAGTCTGCATATCGATGCACCCATAATTTAACGGTTCGTCTCTGTAAAAAAAATATCATAAATAAGTGTTATTATATTATTGTTATTTTACGATTAAAGGCCTACACTCACTTATGCTGAGTGACAAATATAGTGTATATGATTTTGTATGGAATGCGTCGCATCGCGTAGTTGCCTGCCGCGTCGCTCTAGTGCGTCTTGCTCCATCTCCATACATACTCATATAAACTATATTTGTCGCGCCGCGCAGCTTAAGTGTGTGTGTAGGCCTTATGTAAGTATACTAATTTAGCATATGCTAATAGATAACAACAGATAATAAATTTGTAAGCTCATATATATCCTATTTAAATAGATCTTTAAATTAATTTTTAATCAATTTAAATATAATAGTTTAAGAGATTATGCTTTAAAATAAAAATTTGATATTAAAATTTATATTGTTTATGATTTTAGAAGTCATTAATAATTATGTATAACGGCTAACAAAATATACTGATACTATTTTAAGGGTGAATTTAGTCCATGATACTGAACAACTTTCCCCAAGGAACATACATCGAAATATAAAAAAGGATTTTTGTTGTTTTGTTGATCCGAGTTTGCATGGAAAGCAAAAAATATTTTTCATATTTCGATGTATGTTCCTTGGGGAAAGTTGTTCAGTATCATGGACTAAATTCACCCTTAAAATAGTATCAGTATATTTTGTTAGACTCTGTATAATATAATTATATAGATAGTAATTTTAATTAATAATTAAATTAATAATAATTTTAATTGGGATTATTATTTTAATTTTTACTTTCATTTATTTCTTACTTAATCTGAAACATTTCAATGACACAGTTGATAATAACCAACATCGACAAAGCATTTCAATTATAATAAGGTAGCTATTACAACCAAGGACGCTTGATTGCTAATTTTATGCTTATAATAAAGATTATCGTTATTATAAGCATTAAAACAAAGTATTCTTCACAAACAATGAGATACATTCATTACGTAAGTAAATATTAAATAACACTTACCGATATCATTAAACGTCTAGCGATTTCACTAATAGGAATATTTTCTTCATATAAAATTATAATGTCAGCCCTTTTTAAAACACTTAAGTGAAAAGTATCCCCCTTGCTCACAAAATAATGCACTCCGAGAACGAAATCTAAGAATGAGAAATGCCAAATCGCAATGAGCTAGTGGCTATAGTGAGATACTTACTATTCAAAGGCGAATGGAACAAGTTTATTACACGCATAAATCATACAGAACATCTTGGTTACCCTCAACTTTACACTTTTTACCTAGTCTAAATATATTTGTAATTGTGGGTAGTATAGGCAGCTAAACCAATATTTTAACCAACTATTATTTCCATCCCGACAAGCAGGCAACACTAAAACTTAATATTTTTTACGTTATTATAAACGAAATGACAAAATAACAAAAACGTATAAGATCATGGGGGCGAGGATCGAACTCGATCACTTAAGCTTAGGACATCATTGCACTGGCATGCCTTGACCACTGAGCTACAGACAGTTAAACCAAGTGTGTAAAATAACGAATACTAGTTCCTGCTTCCTATTGTTATGACTTATGATTCACAGGCTTTGCATTGGCTTCATACTTCATATAATTATGAAGAAGTAATTCTTACACAGGTAAAACTTAGTGTTGATAGGTTAGCAATAATTCATGCTACACAGTGTCATTATGCACACAAAAAGTATAGTGGTGTGAGGTGGTTACTTATCTCTTTGTTTGTTTGTACTAGAAATAGTGGGGGAGAGAAGAAATATCTTAAAAACTATTGAAAATAGAAGGAGGAAGATTATTGGACATCTAATAAGACATGACATTCAGAATAATAGTGGAAGGAAAGATAAAAGGGAGACGAGGAAGGGGAAGACCAAGGATGAAGTTTTTCCAAAAAGTGAAGGAATGGTTAGGAGTACAGGTCCTACCAAGACATTAAAAGGATGGCAGAGAGAAGAGAGGAATGGTGGAATCTCCACTAACTCCAACGACAAGAGCAAGCTCTTAAATTAAAAAGAAAGACCATCCTAACACGTATGATTCTGCCACAAAGTTAACAAAGGCTAGTTGAAAGTAGGCTAAGTTAATATGTAAATAATAACTCCTGTATCCCTAAATCAAATAAGTTTAACACAATAGGGTTATTTTGCTTTATTACTGAGTTCCGTCCCCCATCATCCATCTCCGTAACCAGACCTTGGACACAAACTACAATCAAGGGCTCGTCAAGACAAATCCCACCAGTCCAAACTCAATGGGGTTGTGTTGTTTTAACAACTCTGACTATTTATTAATATTGCTCTTCCGTTTACAGAAGGGTTGCAAGTGCCGCGTGATTATGGTGGACGGTTCCCCGGCGTACGTTGCAATGCACACGAACCTCCGTGGATGCGACGGTGCGGGCACGGTGCGCAGCCAGGCCAGCGATGAGGCAAACGCGCTCTCCGCGTTCGTGTCGCTGTTCAAGGAGGTGGACTTCTCTAAGGTAACTGCTGGCTGTCGGGTGTGATCAAACCAATGGCACAACCCAGTGCAGTGTCACTGGTGCTGAACGCATGCGTGTGGTTTCAGACGTCAGCGGAGCTGGAGAAGCTGCCGAGCTGGGAGGCGCGCATGGCGCGCGTGCAGGCCGAGCTGGAGGGGCTGACGCCGCACACGGCGGCCGCCATCGCCGCCGCGGCCGCCTCCTTCTACCGCAAGCTGGCCGTCGCCGACACCTACAAGCCCAGCGGCCGCATCTCCGCGCCCGTCACGCTGCTCCGCGCGCGCGACAACTACGTGCTGACGGTGGGCGAGGACTACGGGCTGCGGCCGCTGTGCGCCGGCCCGCTGGCGCTGCACCAGCTGCCCGGCACGCACCGCTCCGTGGTGACGGGCGCGCCGGCGCGCATGATCGCCGAGCACGTGAACGCGGCGCTCGGCGGCCGCTAGGCGCTAGCTACTACACACTAGACACTCATATGTATGTGCGCATAGTATAATAAAGGAGTTCCCTCCATTTCTCCAGGATCCTATCATCAGATCTTTACCTGGCTAGTAGGACCAACTTGCATATATACTCTTAAATAAGTCGAAAATAAGAAAAATACTATAATAACTACCGTCTACCTCTCAATATGTTCGTTAAAAAAGTATTGTATTCAACGTTGTACATGTACGTCAAAAATACTCACGGCGTCTTTTTTATGACGTTCGCTAAGGCTTATGTCATAAGCCACGCCACTCATAATTTTTTGAACTCTCTTACATACAACTGTTGCATAAATCCGCGGAAGACCTGAGCGTCGCGGCTCATTCCGCGACTACGCTGAGCGGAGACCAATTTGGTAAAATTTTTAAGTGTTTTTATTATGTTAAATTGTTGTATTTTTAACGTCGTTTCTACCAAACATACATATTTTCTTTCTTTCTTAAAAAGTAAAAATAAGTAAAGTGCAAAATATTGTCAAGACAGCCCTAAAATAAGTAATTAATTTTAAATTAATCACCTTAAATTGGAAAAATGGAGGGGCTCGGCGGCCAGGCAAGAGTTCGCCTTGCAAGTGATTCCACATGTTGAGCAACAAAAAATAATCATCACCTTGTTTACGATAGAAAAAAATCAACTTAATACCGCGGGTATATCACCGCGATGATGTAATGTTAGTAATGATAATGAATGATGTAGTAATGGGTCGAATACTGTTCATATGTACTATACAATATTTATTGTCAGTGGTATGCTGTATACATAATAGAGTGGAGTAAAAGTTCAAAAAAAATAAATTTATTTTATTTTTTAATCTCCTGTGTCATTAATCGATGACCCTAAGTGAATGCTTCATTCGTGCGAAAAACAAAAATTCTATGAGTTTATCTTCAGGTGGCGCATCACGAATGTAGTTTATAGAAAACTTAGACTTTACTTTATATGGTGTACCCGTAAAATTAAATTAATTTTGAACTGTTCTGTCAAAATCATACTTAAATACATAGTTTTCATTTGTTATTACCTTATCTTATGAATGATCGTAATATTTCGTAGTAAAATATAATTGATTAGCTCTTAAAATAGTTTACATTTTAGGATATTTTTTAGTGAGATACCTTTAACTGTTATTTACTTTAACAGTCGTTAAGACAATATTTTAGTCATCATGACTAAGGGTAATAATATATATCAAATCGAAAGAACACATTTCAATCATATCAAAGCCAGAATCGAAGTACATCGGTCATAAATCTATTGATTCGGGAATAGCTACTACAATTCAAAAGTATATTGTAGACTTTTCAGAAATTCGAATTTCGTTCTTCTTTGGTGGTAATTGGCTGTAATGGTACTGCTGTAAATATGGGCCACAAAAAGAGTGTGAAGTTACTGTTTTACTAGAAAAGCACCTCAGTCGACAATTGGTTCGTGTGCTTTCATGAAAATCAATTGCCTCTTTGCCATTTCTATTCTAGTCTTGACGGAAAAACTTATATACAAGTTTTTCTGGCAGCATTTGAACCGATTTCAACAGAATTGCCCTTACCAAGGACCCAGGAAGACTGGTACATTCTAGGTGGTTGATTTTCGCAAACAAGATTCTTCGTTTTGCACATTAGGACAGCTAAACCGTCAAAAAACTTGAACTTAGCCACCTTTATCAAGAAAGTTTAATATCAAGACAAAATCATCTTGAAAAAAATGTTAAAAGCTGATTGTATTTAAAAAAAACCTGAAAAGCATTGTCTTGAAAACCATTCAAAGAAATTCCTTCTTCGCACACCCAGAAAATATGTTAATGTTACAGATAACGCATATGTAAGAGAGCTGGCTATTGAAATAATTTTAAAAGCAAGAAAGGATTTCAAAGAGAAGTCAGTTTACGAATTCCAACTTCCAAAACTAAGGGTTGATGCGTCATGTTATTATGATTAAATAGATTGGACTAAAGAAAAGATAACTGAACGTCCAATAACAATGAAATGCAGTGACAAAGAAATTTCAAAAAAAATTTCAAAAGGAAATCTGCTTGAAGGAGAAAAGTATCCTTGCCATACTCAGGCAATAGAGAGATGCGTGAAGCTTGTAACAGAGGCTTTATCTGTTTGCGGTTCAAAAGCAATTGATGGATCATTCGTACGAAGAGTGATATGTCAGGCAAGGTATAACACTTTTCGAAACGAAATCTCAGTATTTTCGTTAAAATTATAGCGATGATACGTCCGATTCAGGCCAATAAAAAGTTAATTTTATGGTGTTTTTCTGCAAATTTCTAATAGTTATTCATTATTTTAGTAATTTAAAATATTAGTAATATTATAAAGATGGTAATATGTCGTCGATTGTGCAGTTACGAATCCATAAATTCTTCGGCCATGTCACCCGCAAAGAAAACTCGATGGAACGTTTGGTGATTCAGGGTCGAATTAAAGGCAAGCGTTCATGTGGTCGGTCTCCAATGAGGTGGTTAGATCTCGTCAAAGCTGTAACACAGTGCCCAGCAACTGAATGCTCCAAGAAAGCCGCAGACAGAGTTACGTCGAGAAAAATAGCAAAAGCAGCGGCCATGGACGAACAACCGAATCCATAATCACGACCACTCTGTCAAGAGTGTACGACTAAGAAGAAGAAGAATATGTCAATAATAAAGATTTGAGTGTAAGCCAAGAATTTGATTTTTTTAATTCAAAAGTAATGCGCCACCTCAAGATATTAACTTACTTAGCTATAATTTCACCCAAATAATTATTGTTCTATGGATCATCAATTGATAATACAGGAATATTAAAATTGAAAAAAAAAAATCTCGCTCCACCCTACTGTATATAGTATTATGTACGGTTGAATTAGTTGTTACTGACTAAGCGTTACAGGGATTAAAATAGCAATATTACTGAATATTTTTTTGTTTGATTAAATAGCGTAGTGTCGATGACTGCTCAGTCGTCAACACTGCGTTACTACATAGGGCTCCCCCAAGGTAAGCAGTCACATTACTCACATTCTATCGATGACTGCTCAGTCGTCAACACTGCGTTACTACATAGGGCTCCCCCAAGGTAAGCAGTCACATTACTCACATTCTATCGATGACTGCTCAGTCGTCAACACTGCGTTACTACATAGGGCTCCCCCAAGGTAAGCAGTCACATTACTCACATTCTATCGATGACTGCTCAGTCGTCAACACTGCGTTACTACATAGGGCTCCCCCAAGGTAAGCAGTCACATTACTCACATTCTATCGATGACTGCTCAGTCGTCAACACTGCGTTACTACATAGGGCTCCCCCAAGGTAAGCAGTCACATTACTCACATTCTATCGATGACTGCTCAGTCGTCAACACTGCGTTACTACATAGGGCTCCCCCAAGGTAAGCAGTCACATTACTCACATTCTATCGATGACTGCTCAGTCGTCAACACTGCGTTACTACATAGGGCTCCCCCAAGGTAAGCAGTCACATTACTCACATTCTATCGATGACTGCTCAGTCGTCAACACTGCGTTACTACATAGGGCTCCCCCAAGGTAAGCAGTCACATTACTCACATTCTATCGATGACTGCTCCGTCGTCAACACTGCGTTACTACATAGGGCTCCCCCAAGGTAAGCAGTCACATTACTCACATTCTATCGATGACTGCTCAGTCGTCAACACTGCGTTACTACATAGGGCTCCCCCAAGGTAAGCAGTCACATTACTCACATTCTATCGATGACTGCTGTTACTAACTATGCTCTGCTACCAAAAAATGTTGGGCGCAGAGTAGCTAAGATTACGTTCTGGGTACCAAGAGATTTTGTGACTGCGCTCTTGGTACGAGTCCGGCAATCTCAACGGCAACAAACAAACACACATACAACCTACGCAGTCTGCTACCACCCTGTATATAGGTACAGGGGCCTATTTTAATCTAATTTAACCTAATTATGAGTTGAACTTAATTCTAATTAAGAGTAATTACACTAATTATAAAACTTACCGCTTCCCCGCGGTCTTCAGGCAGCCTCGCCTGGCCTTCGCGTCGATTCTGAGTTCCTCCTCAGTGGTGGCAACGGCCTTAGGTCCCTCTCTGGGTCCCAAGGTCCCAAGGTGAGAAGAATTGGGTCCCTACAATAACCTAACCCCATGAGCTCATGTACTTGCCCCAACTAATACGTCGTATTTATAACACCAATTCAAGACCGCACAATAAGTTTCTTGTTCTTCTTTCGCCACTTCAAGATTATTCACATACAGTATCACAAACTAACAATTTTCATAGCCATATGGCACGCATTTCATAATTTACACAAATCACTGTTCTTTACGTAATACAAGCAATTTCGGCTCCCCGCCGTTCCAAATGAATTGGCCACAAACACAATTAACGACAATTCTCACGAAACATTCGCTTTATATACCAAAATTACAAACTTAATGCTGCAAAAGCACGCGATAGGCGCCACACCCAGTCAAACATTTTTCTTCACAGTTTTTACTGGAATGACAAGTTGAGACTTTGACATAAAGACAATGAATATTTTTCTGGTCGGGCAAAGACAATCCGCGCACGGGAAATCGATGAATCGATAATCTTGCCCGTGTTCACACGCAGATGGCGCTAGTCTCCTAACAAAGCACTTTTATTCAAAACATCCCCCCGTCCCGGTCTGAGAAGCAGACCGCTAGCTTACTCTACGGGGAGGCGAGAGAGAGAGGATACGGCTCTCCGAAGAACCGAACCCTCGACCAACACCTCAGCCACACGCGGAGTTCCGTCTCCGCCAAAAATCAAACGCAAAATGCGCCCTCGGCGCCAAAGTAATGATGGCAGATTTGCCTCTTTTAACAATACCAAATCTCCCTCCCTGGGTGGCTCAGTCCTGTCTGTCCATTTCACTCTTTGTTGCAACAAATGCAAATATTCAAGAGACCAGCGAGCCCAAAAGTTCTGGCTCATTTGCTGTAACATTTGAAAACGTGACAACCGCGAGGTACGTTCATCCTTCCACGGGTATTCGGGTAGGGCATTCAAAGGCCCTCCCACCAAAAAATGACCAGGAGTGAGGACTTCCAAGTCATTTGGGTCCTGAGATAATGGACAGAGAGGACGAGAGTTGAGGACCGCCTCAACTTTACAAAATACTGTGGCCAGCTCTTCAAACGTTAGAGCTGTTTCCCCTAAAGTGCGGCGGAGGTGGGTCTTTGCCGATTTCACAGCGGCTTCAAAAATCCCTCCCCAATGAGGGCAATTTGGGGGGCTGAACCTCCATGTTACCCCCCTTTGGGCAGCAATTTGACTTAAACTATTACAATTCTTATCAATAAATTCACAAACATCCTTAATATAATTTACAGTGCCCTTGTAATTTGTGCCATTGTCGGAGCGAATGAGTGAAGGTAGACCTCTACGCGACACGAAACGATCTAACGCAGCGACGAAGGCTTCCGTAGTCAAAGCTGACACCACCTCCAAGTGGACAGCCTTGGTAGCCAAACAAACAAATACACATAAATAGCCCTTCACGATCCGGGCATTACGAAGGGTGGTCGTTTTGACCGAATAGGGTCCTGCAAAATCTGTGGCCACACCGTCAAACGGCCTCGTAGGCCGGATACGATCAGCAAGCAGATCACCCATCTGCGGCTGCATCGTAGATGCTTTCACTCTATAACAAGAGATGCATCGAAACAAAACACCTTTCACTGCTCTTCGGGCTGACAAAATCCAAAATTCCCGCTGCAAAATAGCCAGCAACGCACTGCACTCTGCATGAGCATTCCGAATGTGTCGATCAGACACCAAAAGTTGCACCAAGGTTCCGCCCTTGGGCAATAACAAAGGATGGCGACTCCCAAACGGAAGGTCCGCCTTCCGGAGCCGGCCACCAACCCGAAGAAGCCCATCTGAGTCGATGAAAGGGTTCAAACGAGCGACCGCGCCCTTCAACTTAGCGCGTCCCGCGCGCAGTATACGAAATTCCGACTCAAAACGTTCGGTCTGCACGACACGAACCCAATGCAACAATGCGCTCCGGCGCTCGGAATCCCCAGGCAAAACGATTGGAATCGATAGCAAGTGCTAAACTTGCTATCGATTCCAATCGTTTTGCCTGGGGATTCCGACAATTATGAATGAAGCGTTTAATCCAACTGGTAACACCCAGAAGCTTCTCCAAACTACTATACCGCGCAAGCAGCCAATCCGGTTCTGAAGTCGTCCCAGCGACTGCAGTATGTACACGTAGCCCAGGCAAAATTTGTGCTGCTACATCTGTCTAACAGACAGGCCAAGAAGTTTCTGGTCCCAACAACCACTCTGGGCCCCTCCAGAGCGGGTGTGATGTCAACTCGGGAGCCGTGCACCCACGGGAAGCACAGTCCGCTGGGTTGAGCTCTCCCGGCACGTGTCTCCAGATTATATCTATTCCGATATTCTGTATTTGGGAATACCCGGTTTCCCACAAAAACCTCTAAAGTATGTGGGGCCGCGCGCAGCCATGCGAGCGCGACCTGACTAAGTATCTGACCAGGCGAAGATATTCCGTATTTCGACCGTGGCCGCAAACTCACGTGCAACGTGACTCAACAATTTGGAAAGAAGATGAGCCCCGCTCAATTCTAATTTCGGGATAGTCAACCTAGTCCTGATGGGAGCAACCTTGCTCTTACCCAACAAAAGCGAGACATTGACCCGGCCGTCGGCGTCAACTGTCCGCATATAGACGGACGCGGCGTAGCCTCGCTCCGACGCGTCGCAAAAGCCATGAAGGCTGGCTTGAAACTTCCCAGGTGGCAATATTCGACGAGGCAAGGCAATCCGATTGACTTCCTCAATCGACGAAAGCCATTCGAGCCAATCATCCAGTGTGGACCCGGTCAGCGGCTCGTCCCAAGAGACGCCCAAGGTCCAAAGTCACTGCAGAAGACACTTCGCAGAAAATATCACTGGGCTTATCCAACCGTTTGGATCAAACATGCGAGCTATCATAGAGAGCACCGTTCGCTTAGTCCAGGCCTTTGGCACCTCCAAGTCCCCTTGGAAGGTAAAAATATCCGTTAGCGGCTGGTACTGCATGCCCAGCACTGCTATCATGTTGGGATCATCCACATCCGCAAACAAGTGAGGGTTCTGTTGGTGATCCTCTGGGATCCCTTCTAGAACTCTAGGCTCATTGGACAACCATTTACGCAACTCATAGCCACCTGACTTAAGAATTGCAATCAATTCATCCCGCAGTAAGAGGGCCTCCTCAACACTTTGGGCTCCGGTGCAGACGTCATCAACATACAGGTCACGTGACAGCACGGAAGCCCCACGGGGAAAGCGGGTCCGTTCCCGCTCGGCCAATTCAAGCAATGACCTGATGGCGATGTAGGGGCTAGATTTCAAACCGTACGTATTTGTATTCAGTTCATACACCGTCACAGGATCCTCAGGGCGCTCACGCCAGAGTATCAACTGGAATCGCCTGTCCTCAGGATGTATGACTGTCTGGCGAAACATCATCCGGATGTCCGCTCCAAAAACCACCTGATGTCTTCTAAAGTTCAGGATGATGTCAATTATATCTCTGTGTAATTTGGGACCGGAATGTAAACATTGATTTATCGAAACCCCGTTCGAAGTGGGCGCTGACCCATCAAAGACAGTTCTCAATTTGCCTGTCGAGGCCTTCACAACAGCATGGTGTGGCAGAAAGTAATGCTCAGTTGAGCTCCAATCAACTCGAGCTGGAGACATGTGACCCAAGTCCTCGTACTCGCGCATAAATTCTATATATTTATCACGAAGTACGGGATCACGCTGCATGCGTCGTTCCATGGACAGCAGTCGTTTCTCCGCAAACATCCTACTATGCCCTAGGCTAGGACGAGAAGCAACAAAGGGTAACCTGGTTACCAACCGACCGGAAGACAATCTTTCCGTATTGGCCTGATAAAAGGCCTCACATTCTGCGTGGTCCGGATCCATCCTGGAGACCATAGGTGGCTCCTCCACCTCCCAAAACCTTTGCATGGTTTTGGCCAAAGACGCATTCGCAAGAACTGTCGGCTCCTCTATGGAGTCATGTTCAAAGACAGGGCCCATCAGGGCGTAACCAAAAATTGTAGACACTGCCACCAGTGAAGAAGAACCCAGAGCCTTCTGGGTGCCCAATAAAATCCAACCCAATACGTCCGAACCCAGGAGCAAGTCTACTGGGGGGGGTGAAGAACAAATGGGTCAGCCAATTCCAAGCCTGACACCATAGACAATAGACAACGCGTCTGGCGGTATGTCTGTGGTGGGCTGCCAACCCGCAATGGTATCCATTACCAGAGCTGAAGTCGTGATCCTCACTGTCGAGGATTTCAGCGACGAAAAGGTGACAAGTGTCTGTCCCGTCAAACACTTCACTTTTATACCACCAACTCCAAGAAGTGGCACAGGCGAGTCCTCCACGGCTAAGCCTAATGTATGTGCCACTCAAGTGGTAACCAAACTTTTCTGAGCCCCCGAATCTAACATGGCTCGTATAGTAACCGCCTCCCCCCCATGTCCCCATACGCGGACCACCGCGGTGGGGAGCAGAACCGTCCGCGGTTCTGTCCTACTGAGGGAGCAAGCTAGCTATGGGCTCCCCACTCTCTCCCAACCTGGGGGGTGCCACTGGCCCGGATAATACATCGGGCGAGTGCACGTCCCCATGTGAGGGGGCGCATAACCCGCTGCCCTGCCGTACCTAGCGTAGGGCGGGTGGTACTCCAGCCGAGGGTACTCATGAAGCGGCGGGGAAAGCCGCTGTGGCTCCGTCCTCCGAGTAGGAGCCGGTGCGGAGGGAGGTGTCCCACCTCTCACTTCCGCTCTAGGGTCCCCGCCCATGGGGGCCCTATCCAAAGGCCGACCAGCCACATACTGGCCATGCCCCGTAGGCGCAGGATCCCGGACCGCCGAGACCCGCGCCGGCACTCGACCCCCATCCCGAGGGGGGGTGCGACGAGTGAAGCCACGTCCGCCGTCCGACGGTGGAGGGCTTCGCGCAGGAGCGCCCCCGCCCATGGGGGACCCCTGCCTCCTTGCCTGGGAGCCAGCCTCGATCCAGTTCATGCAGAGCGTCAAGTGGTGCCGCCCATGGCACGCACTGCATGGCTTGGCAGAACGGCAGTCACGCGCGTAGTGACTACCCAGGCAGCAAAAACACAATTCATGTCGCCTCGCCACGCGACGCCTTTGCTCTACTGGCAGCCGCTGCCAGTCCCTACATTGGGTTAGGGTGTGACCCTTCCGGCCACACTGCAGACAGTCCGCGTCTCTCGCGACTGCTGCTGTATTAACCACCCGAGCACCAATTCCACGCGGTGACGGTGGCTGCGCCTGTCTGGGCTTCCCTCGCCATAAGGGGCTCGAGGCTCCGCGTTCTGGCGCCCTAGATGGCGCTGGGTCCGGCATGGAACTCTCCGCGGCCCTAGCCTCAAACTCCAAAAATTTATACAAGTCGGAAAAGGTAGGTAGGGTATTGCTGTCCCGCTCAGCATTCTCGCGTTCGAAACGCGAGCGAATATCGTTGGGTAGTTTGCCCAAGATAATGTGTACCAACAAAAATGACCACTGGTCCACCGGTAGTCCCAACGTACGCAGCGCGTTACAGGCCACTGTAACGGGCGTTAGTAATTGCAGGCGCAGTTGTGCCCGATTGGCCACCCGAGGCAGGGCCAACAGCTGCGCCGCATGTGCGTCGGCCAACAGCCGAACGTTCTGGTAACGGGAATTAAGCAGTTCCCAGGCCGTGTCATACTGGTCATCCTCCACACGGAGGTGCTGGATGAGCGACCGCGCTTCATCCTCCAATGTTGAGAGAAGGTACGCCATTTTTTGCGCCTTCGTTAGGTCGTGTCTCGAGTCGACCAACGACTCGAACATGTTTTTAAAGGCCACCCACTCCTCCATCCTACCCCCAAAGTGGGACAGCTGAAGGGTGGGAAGCCGACCAGTTACAGCTGGCCCTTCCGGTCCACCGGATGCGCGAGGGGCGGGACCGCCCGCCTGTCTCGCTCTGATGTGTCCGGCCTTCTCCACGATATCATCGTGAAAGGCCATAATCTGGTCATAGTCCTTGAGATGGCCTTCCCAGACCTCTGGGTCCAAACCACCCTCGGTAAGCACTGCCATGGCTGCTTCCGTATTGGCCAATCTCGTACGGAGCTGTTCCGCTCGGTCCAGAATAGCAGTGTCCCTGTCCGTACGGGACAAGAGTGCGCTGGCACTCGCAGCCCACCTGAGTTCATTGGCGAGCGTCGCCCTTGCGGATGTTATCTTCGACATTGCGTTAGACAAGAACAAAACAAACCAAATTTAAATAACCGAATAAATAAGTCCGACAAGGGCACAAACTAAAATTCTTAATTTTAAATACAAACAAACAAATCAAAGTACTATCTAATAGTAAAATTGACACAGACTCAACTATCTATTAATGGTAAACAAACAAGATATAATACTAGTCCGACAAGGACACAAACTAAAATTCTTAATTTTTAAATACAAACATACAAATCAAAATACTATCTAATAGTAAAATTGACACGGACTAATATTTATTAATGGCAAACAAACAAGATATAATACTAGTCCGACAAGGGCACAAACTAAAATTCTTAATTTTTAAATACAAACAAACAAATCAAAATACTAGCTAATAGTAAAATTGACACGGACTAGTATTTATTAATGGCAAACAAACAAGATATAATACTATCTAATAGTATGATTGAGACGGCCCAATACTTATTAATTACAAACAAACAAAATTATTTTATTTAAAATTTTTTGGGAAATAATGTTTACCCTACCTTAACAACAAACCAAAAAAACAAACAATATGTGGGCCCGTAATCAGAGCCATTAACAACTACGCTCTGCTACCAAAAAATGTTACTAACTATGCTCTGCTACCAAAAAATGTTGGGCGCAGAGTAGCTAAGATTACGTTCTGGGTACCAAGAGATTTTGTGACTACGCTCTTGGTACGAGTCCGGCAATCTCAACGGCAACAAACAAACACACATACAACCTACGCAGTCTGCTACCACCCTGTATATAGGTACAGGGGCCTATTTTAATCTAATTTAACCTAATTATGAGTTGAACTTAATTCTAATTAAGAGTAATTACACTAATTGTAAAACTTACCGCTTCCCCGCGGTCTTCAGGCAGCCTCGCCTGGCCTTCGCGTCGATTCTGAGTTCCTCCTCAGTGGTGGCGACGGCCTTAGGTCCCTCTCTGGGTCCCAAGGTCCCAAGGTGAGAAGAATTGGGTCCCTACAATAACCTAACCCCATGAGCTCATGTACTTGCCCCAACTAATACGTCGTATTTATAACACCAATTCAAGACCGCACAATAAGTTTCTTGTTCTTCTTTCGCCACTTCAAGATTATTCACATACAGTATCACAAACTAACAATTTTCATAGCCATATGGCACGCATTTCACAATTTACACAAATCACTGTTCTTTACGTAATACAAGCAATTTCGGCTCCCCGCCGTTCCAAATGAATTGGCCACAAACACAATTAACGACAATTCTCACGAAACATTCGCTTTATATACCAAAATTACAAACTTAATGCTGCAAAAGCACGCGATAGGCGCCACACCCAGTCAAACATTTTTCTTCACAATTTTTACTGGAATGACAAGTTGAGACTTTGACATAAAGACAATGAATATTTTTCTGGTCGGGCAAAGACAATCCGCGCACGGAAATCGATGAATCGATAATCTTGCCCGTGTTTTTGTGGAGATCAAACGCAGATGGCGCTAGTCTCCTAACAAAGCACTTTTATTCAAAACAACTGCTCAGTCGTCAACACTGCGTTACTACATAGGGCTCCCCCAAGGTAAGCAGTCACATTACTCACATTCTATCGATGACTGCTTAGTCGTCAACACTGCGTTACTACATAGGGCTCCCCCAAGGTAAGCAGTCACATTACTCACATTCTATCGATGACTGCTCAGTCGTCAACACTGCGTTACTACATAGGGCTCCCCCAAGGTAAGCAGTCACATTACTCACATTCTATCGATGACTGCTCAGTCGTCAACACTGCGTTACTACATAGGGCTCCCCCAAGGTAAGCAGTCACATTACTCACATTCTATCGATGACTGCTCAGTCGTCAACACTGCGTTACTACATAGGGCTCCCCCAAGGTAAGCAGTCACATTACTCACATTCTATCGATGACTGCTCAGTCGTCAACACTGCGTTACTACATAGGGCTCCCCCAAGGTAAGCAGTCACATTACTCACATTTTATCGATGACTGCTCAGTCGTCAACACTGCGTTACTACATAGGGACCAAGGTAAGCAGTCACGTTTCTCACATTCTATCGATTTATCAATAACGATAATTGTTTGTATGACGACCCTCTTTAATTTTCAACTTTTTTTTATTTTTAGTATTTGTTGTTATAGCGGCCACAGTAGTACATAATCGGTGAAAATTTTAGGTGTCTAGCTAGTACGGTTCAAGAGATAGAGCCCTGTGACAGACGGACAGACAGACAGCGGAGTCTCAGTAATAGGGTCCCGTTTGCACCCTTCGGTTACGGAACCCTAAATAGAGGGCCACTTAATGTGGTTTAAATAAGACACTTAAAAAAAACTTTTGTAAACTATATCGTGTGACATATTTATTTATTTAAACTTTTTGATCCACATTAATAATTGTTTACAATTGGCGGACTTAACGCTAATAGCGTTCTCTCCCAGTCAACCATAGGGATAAACAGATAAAATCAGTTGCGGCGCAAAAATAAATAATATAAAGTATTACAATTAATTAATGAATATACTTATACGATATAACATAATATAAATACAATTACTACATATCCAATATATACTTAAGAAACAATATAATATACCCGTAACCCTAAACACACATGCTTACATATACATACACTTATATACAAAGATGATGATGGAGAAAGAAGATTAGAGAAAAAGAACAACTACTTAAGGAGATGAGAGTGTATTCTTCTCTTGAAGGAAAATTTAGTTGAAATTTCTTTAATGTCAACGGGCAAAGTATTCCAGAGCCGTGAAGCTTGTAAGGTAAAAGAGTTTGCCATAAAATTAGGAATAGCGAGAAGATGAGTATCGACAGAACGAAGCTGCCGATCATGAGTGTCGGAAAGAAATTTAAATTTGCATTTTAGGTATTCAGGAGAATTTGGGTTCGAAAGAATTGAAAAGAGAGTGCAAAGAATTCGCAGTTGTCTGCGTTCACGGATTGGAAGCCATTTAAGCTCAGAACGAAAAGCTGAAATCTGATCATATTTGCGTAGGCAGAAAATGAAACGAATACAATTATTGACGAGACGCTCAAGATTATTGAGAAAATCTACATTGAGATCAGGGTAACACACTTACTTTGGGGCTAGCTTAATCAGTGTGCTTTGTCCTTATATATTTATTTATTTATTTAAAGAATTCTAATAATAAAAAGTTTAAATCCTTTTTTTATTTCTTAGATCTGTATTTATAGTTATATAAGGAAATAGACGAAAAATAGGCGAAAATTGACAATTCCGCCCTACAAATTTAATGGACCTTTTAAGTTGAAATTTGGTACACATATGTCAATTAGTACCTAATCCAAAGTCATTAAATATTAGTAAAAGTATGTGCGTTCATTTATTACGCTTGTCTTTTCCACGCTGTATACAAGATCTTGCAGATGTCAGAGTTGACATACCAGGATTCCTTTGAATCCTTGAGTGTTTTCTGCTGGGTTTTGTCATAACCTCATAGTACTTTTATTTTGCTTTCTAATAAGTTTTCCTATGGTGATCGTGGGCAAATCCTTCCTTTATTGGGAGAGGCCTTTAGTCCAGACGTTTTCCCAAATACCACCAATTTATTAGGTTTTAAACTTAAGGCCGTACCTGAATTTTCCGGGGTCCAGTGCTGCCCCCATTTAAAATAAATCATTCTAAAGAAAAAGAAGACATCAAACTACTTTGTGAACTACTATTTACAGTTTATAATGAGAACGTATAGCTTTACTACGCACGTTTGCCAAAAGTGGCCGTTTTTCGCAAATGTGCGTAGTAAAGCTTAACGTTCTCACTTTAAACTGTAAACAGTAGTTCATAAAATACTTTGAAAGGTTATCTAGGGCTTGGTAGTAGCCAAATTTTAAATGATATCTTCTTGTAGTGTGTGTGTAAATTTTAAATGTTTTCTTTGAAGTGATTTATTTTAATGGGGGCAGCACTGGACCCCGGAAAATTCAGGTACGGCTTAAGTGCGTCTTCTTCAACCTACAACATTTACGAGTAAGTACAAGCGTATAGAGAACATGTGGACTCGCTGCTTCCAAAACAGACTAGTGCAGTGTACGTCAGTGTGAGTGATCGATCAGTTATGATGAGAGCAGTGCAAAGGCGCTACGAGTGCGAGGGTGAGTGTCATGTAGGTGAAGCAGGGCTTTGGAGCAGAGCAGTGCTTCATATGGCAGTGCAGCAGCGGCCGCGTGCAGAGTCGCGCGCCTGCGCCTGCGCCGCGCCCTACGCGGACTCGCAAGCTGAGCTCGCGCCGCGCGATACCCGCGATATGTGCCACACAACTCGATTCCCGCTTTACAGTCGGAATCAACCCAGGTGATCAGTGCGTTCCGGCCAATCTCTACTGCGGTAAACTCGAACAGTCACGGAGACCACATCAGAAAACATTAAACAAATACATCTCAGTGCATTAAGAACTATTAAAGTCAAGTTCCAAGTGACAAAATAAGCAATTAATTATACACGGTAAAACATAAGTAGTACATACTAATTGTTATTAATGGATCATCATTATCAATGGTAGCCATGTACGGTACACCTATATTTATGTGCAATGAGTTAAGATCTGTAAAGAATAAAAGTTGGCAAATAGCGGAGTGGCAACGGGCGGAGCATAAAGAGCGTAGAATTTGAGCGATGGTCGATGGCGATGTAAGAAACTAAATAAATAATACTACGAAGCGGGCCATTAGACATCCGCATACAAGATGGTCAGCTGACTTGGTTGCTTTAGGCGTTTCTTCTTAGCAGTATTTATTCTGATTTCAGTTTATAAGTACATAACGTCTAACCCTTATATTCATAAAAATATGAAATATTTGCGAAACCTATTTTAGTTCAATATGTTTTGTCTCGTTCTTACGAGGGATTTTGTCTCGAAAAAAGGGATAAGGACAAAATATATTTTAACTACTTAATACTTTTTATGAAGAGGGTAACAAAATTCACTGAAACTATTTTAAGGGAGCATTCAGTTTATAATGCTGAACAACTTTCCCCAAGGAAAGCAAAAATAAATGTTTTTGATTTCCATACAAACTCGAATCAGCTGATCGGTCAACTTGTGTTAAGCTCTGGTTTCCTAGGATAGCGGTGCCGTCATAGAGCGGTCGTAATATAACGGACGCAAAAAGACGGCCGTCTTTACGGTGTCGACATGTGGAAAGTTCCACGACCAAACCGTCACGTCCACGACCGTCAGTTTTAGAAACAAACGTCAAACGAAAAGTATCCATGAGAGAAAATGGACGATCTTGATTTAGCTTTAGTAATTTACTTGGAGGATGAACTATCATCAGAAGAGGAAAATACTCGTATGGAGGAAGACGATTTATTCAACTCTCGTGGTACAGAAGGTGCATTTGAGATTTTAGTACGTCGCCGTTTACTAAGCAATGAAGAGAAATTCAGAGAATACTTTCGCCTTACACCACAGTTATTTGATTACGTACTTAACCACATAAGATATGATTTGAATTACAAACCATACAACAGACACACAAAACCAATAAGCCCAGAACAAAAACTCTGTATACTTCTTAGGTAAGTCAATAAAAAAACATTTTTTTATCCTATATTTATTTAATATTATCAGTTTTGTTAAACTATATATATTTGTCCTTGTTCATCCATTGTAATTAAACGAGTGCCTGGCTGTTCATCAACTGTTATCAGTGAAGTGTCTTGCGGAGAAGGAGCTACAAGTGAAGCACTACTAGTTGGAGAACTTGTGGTAGGCATTGGCGAAGGAACAAGATTTGCATAATAATCACTATTGCTAGTACTGGGTCTTGGAGATAAGGCACTGTCTTGAGGTAAATTGTTTGAAATTTGGCGTAATTGAGCATTACCAACTAATGATCCTATTTGCAACCTTAATTGTATTTGCTCGTAAGGTGGCAGCTTCTTTGCTATTTTTGCCATTGAACCAAAAAAGAGATCATTTTCATCTAATCCACTTGGAGTAGAATTTCGATCAGCAATTAGCTTAAGTAGGTTCAGACGTTCTTGACTGCGTGCATTATGTTTCCCTTTCTTATCACTCTTAGCTTTATTATATTTTTCTTTTCCTTTATTATCTTCTATTTCCTGAGTGTTTAATTGTGTGTCTTCGCTGTTGTCATTATTTTCCATTATTATAGTACCGTCTTCCGGGGTTTGTATTCTTTCGCTGATATCATGAGTGTTTTCCATTATCACACTATCATCTCCTGAGTTTTCATCTACAACATTAGTAATGCTGCTTCTTTGGGACGAAGGAAGGCTGTCCAAGAATGACAGGAGATCAGATCTTTTCTTTGCTGCTTCTCCGCTTGAACCAGTACCTGGTTTTCCTCTACGTCGTATATAATAGTCTCGTATGTAACACCATCTTTTGGAGCAATCGGAATCTGTAAAAAGTTTATTTAATTTGTAACTATAACAAAGAATATATAGAGTCTTACCCTAAAACAAACTATCTTTTAGTAATATATTATATAGTAAGTAACAAATCCTAAGATTAATTACATTCATTTTTTATTTCAGGCACTTGGCCACAGGAGAGTCTTATCGTTCGCTTGCCTTTCAGTATCGAGTAAGCCATACCTGGATAAGCGCTATAATAAAAGAAGTTAGTACTACCATTAAGAAAAATATGCTCCAATTAGTTATACCAATGCCAACAGATCATCAAATGAAAAGAATCAGCGACCAGTATTTATTGAAGTGGAATTCTCCAAACTGCGTGGGAGCAATTGATGGGAAACACATAAGAATGAAGGCTCCCATCAATAGTGGATCATTATATTACAACTACAAGGAGTACTATTCAATGGTATTGCTAGCAGTCGTCGATGCGGATTGTAAATGTATAGCCATCGATGTTGGTTCTTATGGAAGAGAAGGAGATGCTGGTATTTACTTAAAAAGTAAAATAGGGCAGAATATAAGAAATAAAACATTCAATATACCAGAATCAAAGGCCCTACCTGAAACAAATGATGTGATACCACATGTTTTAGTGGGAGATGAAGCTTTTGCTCTTCACGAAAACTTGATGAAACCCTATCCTAGACAGCAATCAATCCATGATGTAACAAAAGCCGTATATAATTACCGATTATCACGAGCTCGAAGAACTACAAAAAAAAAACATTTGGAATTTTATGTGGTTACTTCAGATTATTTTTCGTACCTATTGCTACTGCCCCAGCTGTGACAGACAAACTTGTAGTGAGCGCTTGTATTTTATATAATATATTACGGGAAGCAAAAGTACTGGCACCTGGTCAAAACCATGTTGATGACTCACTTTCATTACCTTCTGAAAATTTAATACCTCTGGCAAATCGCAATGTTCGAGCCCAAACGAATCCTATACAAATACGAGAAACATTGAAAAATTACTTCAATGGACCAGGGGCTATTGAGTGGCAACTTAATTATGCAACACAACATTAGGCTGTTCTTAAATAACATAAATGTACCTATAGCTTCAACCATTTAAAATCGCGTCACTTTCCATACTATCAATCAAACAAAAACAAAACTGTCAGACATCCTTTCGTAAATTGTTCAAGCTATATAAGTAATTGAGTACTGTAATGTGAAATGAAAATAGATAATTAAAAAACTTTTTGTAAATTGTATTCACCTGTTTTATTTAAAATTACTCCAATTTCACGCCACCAATTCTGTTTCAATTGAGTTTTTCTGTACTCTTTACTTTTTATATTATAAATAGCTTCATGGTTACGTACGAAATCTATTAAAATTTCGTCGTCCTCGCTGCTCCAAGAGTTGGAACTCATTTTGTACGTCAAAAAACACAAATACGTATTGAAAATTGCTTCACCGCTATCAATAAAACGTTCACGAAACTGTCTGACACCGACAAGACGGCCGTCATGCAAATGGCGGCACCGCTTTTTGACGTTACGGTGTCAGTTAACGCTCTCTAGGAAACCGCGCCATTTTGTTTACATAGACAACGTTCTAGTGACGTCATTCACCGCTGTATTACGACCGCTCTATGACGGCACCGCTATCCTAGGAAACCAGAGCTTAAGAGGGCTAAAATTATCGACATACATGTTACTGGGGTAAAGTTGTTCAGTATCATGGACTGGATTCACCCTTAAAATAGTTTCAGTATATTTTGTTAGACCCTGTCTTGGGGAATCGTTTCTACTCGTCAAGAAGAAGTAGTGGTTGTTGCAAAATGCCATTACTTTCTAGTATTGTTTTAGATAACTTGCTTTTATAATAATGAAAATATACGTACCTAATAATCATCATTATCAAAATGTGCCAGCGAATCCTGCGATTTCATTTGTTTGAATATTTGGTTTGATTTTGCGGATTCAAGGTAGTAGTTTTCAAATGGTGTTTGACAAATCAGGATTATAAGGCGGCCGAATCAAAACTAGCTCGATGTCAACAACATTGAATGCTTTGACGAATTGAAACAAAATTAATGTTGGATCAATAACAAAGGCGAGCGTTAAAAATCCACTTGACAAATGAGAACTGTCACCAGAGTTGACCAATTGTATAGTAAATCTGCATTGGAGAGTGCAGCGTGTGGCAGCGTGGCGTGCGCGTGCGCACCGTGTTATCGGCGGCGGCGGCGCACGGACGCGATTTATGTCCCCGGACCGAGCCCGATATCATTATCAGTCCGTTCAAAGCGACCGACACTCTGCAGTTCCTCCTAATTGGCTTCAATTCACACACTGCCATACATTTTCCATCTAAGAAAGTGCCATACATTTTCCATTAGACAGTTTCTAGATTCTTATATCGTTTTCCTGATTTTTAGGGTTCCGTACCCAAAGGGTGCAAACGGGGCAAAATTTTCACAGATTATGTATTACTATGGCCGCTATAACAGCAAATACTAAAAATAAAAAAAGTCAAAAATTAAAGGGGGTCGTCATACAAAAAAAACCGGCCAAGTGCGAGTTATACTCGCGTGGAGAGGGTTCCGTACAATTGATTGAATTCTTATAGGTTTTTCTGTAATCTACAAGCAATTAACTATATTTCGTATTTTTTCCAAAATTTTAGGCTCAGTAGTTTCGGAGATCAGGGGGGGGGAATGGTAAATTTTCGTCTTCTTTCATGAATAAAATCAAAACTATTTATTTTATGATTATAACAAAAATATATTTGAGATTCTCATACCGAGCCCTTTCATTTGATATATGACAATTTTTCATGTTTGCAAAACTTTTTTTTTCAATTTCCTATTCCGCGCCGCCGGTCCACTGGTCTTTGATATCTGATGCGGTTGTTTCCTTTTTTCTAGTCTTTTCTAGAGTTTCGAAGTCCCTTGACGGACCTCTTATAGTTTGTACTAGAAAGCTGTAATGCAAATGAAAAAAAATTTTAGGGTAGATCCCCTTTATTTAAAGTGGGGATGATGTTTTTCTTTTACATGTACCCAATAGTGAGGGATCGTTAGATAGGTCTTTTAAAACCGTTAAGGGTTTACAAAGACAAACCCTTAAATGGGTAGTAAACATGTAATATCATGGAAATAAAGTTTCCATGTTGTAACGTGTGTCTTCGGAACTCTACACTGAGCGTGGCCCGACATTTTCTTGGCCGATTTATTCTTATTTTTCCTTTTGATAATCTCTTTCTTTCTATCGTCTACACCAACTAGGTAGTTTTAGATATGCATATTTGGAGACCAAATGGCCGGTCGTTTGCTTCAGACTTTGTTGGTTATTGTCGCCCAGGCTCAGTGCCGCAGCCGCCCCGTGGTAATTGTAACACGACACTTGACCGCCACTCGTCGCTTGTCAATCAAACATTCTGGGTTCCGCATTCAAAGGAACCATTCGCCTTATCCACGTGTCAAACACCGCTCAGACAAAGTTGTCAAAATTAAACGAGTGCTGATTATTGATATGATAATTACATATAAGTAATTAATCGTACCTATAAATATTTAAATTTAACTTATAAAGTAGTTGTTTTGTGTCTTTTTCACTGTAAAAAGTTTTTAGATTACAATCCACATGACAAATCAAGTAATTTCGAATAAATTTATATGGCAACCGTGGAAAATGTAGAAAAACGTGTAATGATAATAGGTTTCAGTACCTTGACTGCCAGCCTTGCAGACACAATTAGTTTTTTAACTATTTGTCGGTCACCATGTGTCATGTCACGGTGTCGCCATGGCGTTTAAAGATTTAATTTTGTTGAATTAGGTACCACGACTATGTATCAAGATATTATTTTCCAGTACCGTCATAGTAGGTACAAACTTAATTAATTACAAACAATATGTAAGAGTAAGACATGGCGACAACTTCGACGAGCTAGGAAAGTAGCACGTACGTGGCCGGTCGATTCGGGCGTAATCGTGAACAGGATTTACATGATCCCTAGTCTCGGCTGTGGCCGGCAATGACCCCGACCTTCGCACCCCGCGGGAGCGTACCCGAGCGTGGGAACGGCGCCGCGAGCTCGCATTAAACGCCATTATATAATTTTGCGTAGGCGCATGCGTGCGCGCGTGCGCGGCGCCGCCTCGCTAATTGTCGCCTGTCGCTGAAGGAACCGTCCCACAGGATTCATGGCCTATTATAGCTGTGCAATATTGCTCACTATCAGGATTTATTACTAATTATGCTTTCACAGAATTCATTCCATAATAAGCGGAGCTATTATCGGAGCAGAGCAAAAATAATGAATTATATGCTTCTTGAATGTTTTGATCAACTTTTAAAACCTATAAATTACACATTATTTTTTCATTTGCTACATTACGGGGAAATAACAAAAAGAATTGTGACGATTGCCGTTGAACACAGCTCATTCGCACCGCATTCCTTCATCTCTAGATTCTGTAACCTTTCGATTTCAGCACCGCGTAACTTTCTTTTCCTTTTTGTGACGTGTCGTAGTATTTGACCACAAAGTTAAATTTGCAAAATTAACATGCTCATGTTATTTTGTAACACCACGCTAAAAGTTGCCTTGAGTCTTGCGGCCTTGGGCTCTTTCTGCTTAGATCCGCAAAATCCAAAATTCTCTGTCTGCCCCATTAGGGATAAAAACGTGATAGGTGTATGTAATGTATAACGTGTATGTTATCGAGCTCTCTCTCTCATCTCAGCGTATCCCCAGTTGCATCCACAGCTGCAAAGCTGTGAAGCCCGGGATTCGCTTTCCGGCTTTTCCTTCTCCACTTCTCACGGTCTTGAGCATCCTTGGTTGTAAGACCATTGGCATTTTCTTGGGTCTACCACGTCTGCCGGATCTCTCCCGGCTCTCTGTAATACTCCGCTTATCCAGCGCAACATTTGCATCTCCGTGACACGCAGTTCCTGCTTGTGTCGCTCAAGCAATGGCCATGTTTCCCTGCCATATATAAGGACAGGTATAATGATGGATTTGTAGACCTTTAACCTAACCGGCATTTTGGGGTCACACACAAATGACACCAGTCACTTGCCGTCACTTTGCCCATGCGGCAGATATCTAGCCTTGAGGTGGACATCGATGTCTGCGGAAGCGTGAAGTATAGATCCCAAGTATTTAAACTGATCCGTACACTTGATATGCGTACGGGTGAGGGATCTGTAGAGTTGTAGGCCATGTATTCAGTCATCGCCACATTTAGCTTCTGACTACCGCTCTCATGTATGTTATCGAGACTCCAGGGCAAACTTCTCCTTGCCGCATTGATGTTCAGTGATCCTGTATCATGCACCTAATATTTGGTAAGTAATGTGTGCTATTGGGGCAAACTGGACCATTGTACATATGTACCAACATTTGTCGGGACATGCTGGGTACTGTTTTTTTATTTGGTCTGAGACTGCAGCGTGTGCTCGTTGTAGGGAGATACAACGCATTCTTAGCCTGTATGTGTCGGCGGCAAAGAGCTCGTAACAAACATCATATCTAATTATGTTATCTTTATCACTAACGGGACAGTCAGAGCATGTTGGGTCTTGCGGCTCTAAGCAGGCAGAGCCCAGGGCCGCCGCAATACTCAAATTCCATTTTTAGCTTGATGATGGGGAGAAAGATGAAAAAAGTATTTGATAAATCAGATCAAATCAAATATCTTTATTGTGGAGCACAGGTTACAAAAGATCTTAAAATATATAAAAGTTACCACTGTGACCTGCCCTTAACGGACGTACAATAATAAAATGAAATTAAGTCCAAATTGATGGCAACTCAACTTAAAATAAATCAAAATATTACAGTCATTGTAACTATTACGGTTCTAAAAGAAAATCTAATCATTAAATAAAATTAATAAAAAATAATAATACGAAAAGACCCATGATTCCGAAAGAAGATACAAAATATGAATGCAATACAATACGGTAAATAAAAATTAATCATATTACCTGGGTCAATATTACACTATAAAATCATTTTTCAGTCAAAAATAATTTTAATTTATTCTTAAATGTCACAAAATCTAAAGTTTTAAAATTATTGGCAATTTATTAAATACAATGGGAGCCATACTAATCACATTTTTATCCATCATTGCAGTATTGTCACTGGTATGACTCTCCATTGATTCAGAGTAACATATATACCTACTACTACTACAAACAAAACAATGTATCTGTACACACGTCGATGTGTGAGTTTTATACTTAGGGTCGCACCGCAGAATTATTTTAATACTCACCTACTAACGAGTTCGACATATTTACGATTATATTTTTCCATACCGGAAGATTTGCGAACACTATGACGTAAAAAATATTCTGTTTTATATGTATTAAATGTTACAGAAAAGTCGGAAACAGCTACGTAATATCACTTCACAAATATTTTTCATTGTCCATTTCACCTATAGTTCACTTTACTGATTATTATTGAGTCATTTATATTGTAACGCACTAATTTCACTAATTCACTATTGTAATATAGTAATTTGCATATTCGGCGCAAAACTATACGGTAATTATATGAATAAATTCAATAAAAATAAACAAATGTTTATAACGATTCACGCTTACACACAGCATGTCAAGTTGTCATTGTCAACAATGGCATTTAGCACTATAACCCGCGGAAATCTAGTTGGCATCTGCGTGTATGTGATTACCTGTGAGCGAGGAGCCTTTGTAACATTACCGGATTGCTTATTAGCAATCCGGTGTTGTTGTGTGTAAAATGCGAGAGAGCGAGAAGGGTATATATATCAAGATGGTTGCTGGGTAATAACGTAAAATTATATTGTTGCTTTGCTTACCTGTTTTCATCATTTGGAAATGTATGAAATATACGTTCTTTAGAGTATTGGGTGGATAAACAATTATTATACGCGCACCTTCTCACCATGATGGTTACTATTGGTTGACAGTTCTCAAGACAACACACGTCGCGTATTGCGTGCGGCTAGTAATTAAACCCTGGTTTGGAGCCGTCAAAGCTCACAAAGTGCGGGGGAGAGGTGCGGGGACGCCAATTTGCGGGA
The DNA here is from genome assembly GCA_963576875.1 of Acrobasis repandana. Taxonomy (NCBI): domain Eukaryota; kingdom Metazoa; phylum Arthropoda; class Insecta; order Lepidoptera; family Pyralidae; genus Acrobasis; species Acrobasis repandana. The sequence goes on from OY756226.1 coordinate 672,459, forward strand.
GACGCTGTGAGATACCATTCTGTTTGACTCTTATGTATTCTGTGGTATTGTATCCCCCTGTGGTCAACGTATGTTTATATTGGGATCTTACAGTGTTTTTCCTCTTTGTTGTTTTAACGGTATAGTTTTCTATATATTTATCTAGGCACACATGCATCACGAGATTCACGAGTGAATCCACCTTTTATGAACGAACAAGTTTACATCGGATGCGTGTGGCGGGCTCATACGGGTAGGTGTACGCGGCCGTTCTAGCGCATCTCGTCAGCGGGCCAGTCGCGCGGAACAATATTTCCGAGCGAGCGCACTGCTATGCCGTGGCTGGCAGACCGCACTGCCTGCCCCCTTAGTCGCGTGGACTGCTCTCAGAAGTACGACAGAACAGTCTTCACGCACTTCTATCCGGCTTATCGACTATGTAATACATAATATAATAAGAAGGCTCGACAAAGATCAAATATTTTTACTGGCTCGGGGGATATAGTTTAGTAACCGCATTTGCAACTAATTAAGTAATACTATAACTCTACATGTTAAACCTCTTTACCACACTAATATCGTGAGGACTCAAGAAATGTGTGCTACGCTTTACATGACATGTTTGTTCGGGGGCAGGACGTCAGGTAGGTAGCGGCGTCGCGTTTTCCAAGAATCGCCGCATTTGGCAACGTTGCGTACGGCAGCGTCGTCTCGGAGGCAGATCATAAAACATGTGCCGTGGACGTGACGAAGCTTACGTATTTACATCCCGTTTGTTTAAATGGAGCCTAGGTAAATGTAAGTGTTACTTAAATGTATCATTTCATGTATCTACTAAAACAATACGGTAAAAGTAGAGCTGCAGAAAAGAGCCAAGGTTAGTAAAGACTGAAAGGCTGCTGTTGTAGTGAGGAGTACATGTGCCAGTGAGCCTACATCCTGCTGTGTATAAAATAGACAAAGTTCTGCTAAGGCACTGTTACGTCATACTTCACGCTGTTTGTGGATCTGGGCGGCATCCACCATTATTGATCTCAGCCGGCTCTCTGCAGAGTTCCAGTAATGATGATTTCTGACCAAAAGTGTGTCGTATTGAGTTGATCGCCACTCATTAGCGAAAAGCACTCCGCTAGCTTGTAAAAATACTTCGTAGTTCTGTTTTGTAACATTTTTTTACGGGCATAAAAGCAATGAACTCAATAAATTAAATACAAATTGGCTCTACCGGAATTGATGCTCTACAGACTTCGCAGTAAGGACAATTTAAAGACTGACAAGACAGTTTATACGAATATAAATACATTTGAGAGATTGGGCTCCAAAAGATTAACCTGACTGACGTGCCCCACAAAAAGCTTTGCGACATTCCGTCGCTCCCAGCGCGCCCCGCGCCCCGCGATCCCCTGCGTCCAACACCGACCTCGTCCGTATGTTCTTTACAGTTATTGTCTCAAAAGATGTCACAACTTGTATTTGGTACATTGAAATAGTAACCGATATATTTCCTGATACTTATTATACTACAAATGCTTACATCTAGTGGAAATCTTGAAACGCGGATACCGTCAGAATCGATGGCGAGACAACGATGTCGGTGCGTAACTGAAAAAGATCGGGAGGTTTCCTAACGTCCATGTGCGAACGCGTAACGAAGAGTTTATTTGAGAGGTCAACCCGGGTGGCCTTTATATTTGTGTGAAGGAAGTAGCAATAGTGCAGGTCTGAAAACATAACTATAATTTGTTGTGTAAATGAGAGCGCGGTCGCAGGGCGCGGACTGCGGGCTGACCGTGGAGGTGCGCCCGCGCCTGCTAGAGCTTTACAAGGATCCTGAGCGTTTCATATTTAACGTCATAACCGACGGCTGTACTCAACGCCTTGGTAAAAATTTTAGTTACTAACACGAAGGATAAAGTATTTCAAAATAAAATAAATTGTCATCAAAGTTGGATAGTCGAGTACATTATTAATAATTAATTTTAAGGGGCATTTTTATTATTCCTAACTCACGTAAAAAGTGAGCTTTGGTGAACTGGCCGATATGATTCGACCTCATCCGGAGGATTTCCTCAGGGCGAATTAATAATTTCATGATTTGGCTGACCTTGTCATGAAATGGTTGTATTTCATGATGTGGGTAGCTAAAACTGATCATATCGTTTACTTGTCAACGTTTGATAATATGTCAATCAACGTTTGGCCATATCATTAATGTAGAGCTTCCATGAAATCAAAAGTTTAATAAAAAAAATAAAGAATGAACCATATATTTTTGTTGTAAGTAGAATTTTATGACGACCTCTGTGGTGTAGTGGTTAACACGCCAGTCCGCCACACCGGAGGTCCCGGGTTCGATTCCCGGTCAGGTCAAGATGGAAAATGATCTTTTTAAGATTCCAGGTCAGTCTGAAAAAGATCATTTTAATTTTTTTATCAAAAGGTCTTGGATTTTTATGTAGGTATATATGTATTTGTTATAAAATATAGAATCGTTGAGTTAGTATCCCATAACACAAGTCTCGAACTTACTTTGGGGCAAGCTCAATCTGTGTGATTTGTAAAAAAAAACACTCATGTACGGTCATTTTGAACTACCGCCACTTGCTTCCGGTCAAGGAAAACATCGTGAGGAAACCTGCGCACTAGCTTATTAGTGTGTAATAATGGCTGTTGTCGCTAGATGGCTGTAATTGAGTTACGTCAGGTGCCTTCAGGCAGCTCGAACAATCTGACACTAGTGTTAGTAATAACACACTCGATAACAAGAACCCCATACCACTAAATAATACTATTTGAAATTCAAATCTACTGACGTTTGCGAACCAAATAAAAAATTAAGAAACCTTTGAAATACGTTTCGAACTCATTAAGGTCTTTTGTGTGAATTTGGTAGAATTCGAGTAGTTTTGTGTCGTACGAGTAACAACATTTCACTTTGATATTAACTTTTTTTATCAAAATAATTTTCCGCCTCGATGATGCATCAAAACAATACCAGCGCCTCTAAAGGTGGATAATGCAACTATTTTACGATATAATCACTAGTGTTTGACCATATCATGAAGTAGGTAGCCATGCGTTTAGCTTTTCATATCGTAAAACGCTGATTATAAATTGATTTGGGCAGACCACATCATGATGTGATCAGAACGTATTTTCCATATCATGAAAAATAAACCTTATATTAAATCATGAAATGATCAATTCTGCGATCTGGCCACGACACATACACGAAGACGTCCTGAGCCGCACTGACATTTTTGAAATAAAACGGACCAATATTGTTTTTTCTCTATCAGCCATGCATGTCCCTCTGCTGGGCAAAGGCCTCCCTTCTTTCCTTCCAGTATTCTAGTTTTTTGATCTTTCCTATTCAACCCTTCTCAAATAATTTCAGTTCATCAGCCCATCTCGTCTTTGGTCTTCCTCGTTTTCTTTGAATTTTTTATTCATTCATTTTAAACAATAAAAAATCTGTTATTTAGACACCACTTTCTTATCTGTTTTTCTTTTCCTAAAGGTTGACAGGGAGAGAATGCTTAAGTATTGAGTCTAACTACTGTAGCTTCTGGCTCAAGTTTTAAATAAATAATTAAAACAATAAAAAAGTAGGTTGTAGAGTCTCGCTACTCTTTACGACCTCTGAACGTAAACAAGTACCGTATAGTTACAGGAGTGGTCTCTGCGTTCATTTTATAGGTAAAATTATGAGTAGCGCACTCTAATCTGCACTAATAAAATGAACTCCATCGGCGCCATGAAAGGTAAGGCGCCATTGTGTAATTACGGTAAAATAAAACTGGTACAATCGTTCTAGTCGTTTCGTTCGATAATCACGCATGCATTTTAATTTAGCTCTACGCATTACTAGCGCTTTTACGAGTACAAGCAACTACAGTCCGCACTTGTCTGACCACAAGTGAACCTTGAGCTTCTCCGTGATTCTAAAAGCTTGTGAAGCCGACAGTCCAGGCTGTCATTGTATGGCAGGCTTCAAACTAAGTCAGATGCCTTTAGGCATTTTTTGAATCTCAAGCTACTCTATGCATTTCGAGAAAAGAAATAAGGGTAAAAACGGTTTCACAGTGAAAGCGCGCCACTTCCAGTGTGAATCGCCGTTAATACGTTCAAGCTAGTAAACGTTCCACTTTAAAAATCAATAAAAAACATATACCTCAGGTAAGATTGTGGTGCTGTCTAATCAATGACCCATTTATTGTCCTGCACAAAATGTCCCACTTTCTGCACAATGCACGACCCTAATGAAGCAAATGACTGGGGATTCACTGCAGCCAAACACTGGTCAAGTTCATTATATTTAAATGATATAGCCTTTCGTCTCGAGAAGAAGAAGGTGAGAAGATCTATTCCGCAGCCGCAACCGGGGACGCGCTAAGATAAAGACGAAGGTAAGCAACATCCCCAAGGTCAAAGTCAAAGTCAAAAGTTTTTATTCAATGTAGGAAAAATATATCACTTATTGAAGAAGTGACTTGTCTTTTTAACCGACTTAACATTTACATTTCTAAACAAATCTTTTCTCTCATACTTGAACCGTTTTGCTTGATAGGTTAAGCATAGAGATCAACTTAAAAAAAAAACGCGACTGGGTATTAACGCTAACGGGAAGATAAATATCGGGGGAAAATAATATTGGGTAATTGATGTATAGATCAATTACCCAATATTATTTTCGAGACGAGACAATAATTGTATTTTTTCGCTGATTGTACTGTCAAAGAGGCCGTGCCGAGTCCTGAGGCTAAGGCAGCGGCCGTCGCCCGCTTTTTGCCGAGTCACGGCGAGTAACGACGCTGTTTGTTTGCTGCTAGCTCCAGTCGAGCAAAGCAGGCGTACTAAATCAAAATATAATTGTACTACTTGGCGGTACTCTGCACTGGCATTATAAATAATATAATATACCATGTAAATGCGTAGTCGACTCATACGACCGCTCTTTTGCGCCATCATCATATCATTTCAACCGTATGACGTCCACAGCTAGACAAGGGCCTCCTTCAAGGACTTCTAAAGTGGATTGAATCCAGCGTTTCCAGCGCCCTTGGTCAGGTCGTCTGTTCACTTTCGGTCGCCAACGAGTCGCTTGCCAGTACGTGGTTGTCAGTCGAGAACCTTTTTGTCCCATCGGCCATGCGTTCGTCACATTATGTGTCCCCCGCCCACTGCCACTTCAATGAGCTAATCCGCTGGGCTATGATAGGGTCTTTTGTTTAATATGAACTTCCTTATTTCTGATTAGATCATGTATGGAAACACCAAGCATAGCCCATTGAGCTACCTTGAGCCTTCTTATGAAATCCATACTAAGGGTCTACCTTGAGTCATCACTGGTAAGACACTTTGATTGTAAAGTCTCGATTCGTCGTAAGGCATTGAGTTATTGTGGATGAGAACACACTGCGTAGCATCCTGAACTCTGCCCAGACGAGTCGAATTCAGCAATCATGGCAATTTTAACATACATATACTTACTATAATATACTCGTAATTCTATCACAAATATAAAGACTATAGAGATCCTCCTTTTGAACAAAACATGTCTTTTACTACATAGATTTACAGTGGATAAGTATGACAAAGGACTGCAACTGTAAATAATGTCGAGTATGCAAATAGTTAGGCATACGCCCTGCAACCGGTCGGTACTCATATGTCTGCTGAAATTATGGATAATGTTGTTTTGGCAGAGATCGCACGCTTGTGGCGGCAGCGAGTGGTGGAGCGGCGGCGTGTCGCACGGCGCAATGCGCGGGCCATGCTGCTGCCCGACCAGACGTACGAGGCGGCGCGGGCGGCCGCGCACGCCGCGCCGCCCGCGCTTGCTGCGCACGCTGTGCACGCGCCCCACCACCCGCTGCACACGCTGCTGCGCGTGCACCGAGTGCGAGCAGACTTCTTCTGCGCCAACAGGCCAAGACGTCGGGAAGCGCGCAAGTATGTATAATATTTTCAATACAATAATACCTCTAAATAAATAAATATATAATAATAACTAGCATTTGCCCGCGGCTTCGCCCGCGTAAACTAAACAAATAAGATTTTTTTTAAACTGGGGTTGCAATAGCTGCTACTAACTACTTTAAATCATATCTCTACCACCACCACCATACCACCACAACAGCACCACCTGTAGGTTGACTGGTAGAAAAGGCCCTGGGCCTTAAGTCTGTGTATTACCTACATGTTTTGTAATAAAGTTAAATAAATAAATAAAATCTATCCTTTACGGAGTCGACGAGCTTAGCGTTGGAAAATCAAGGGCCACTTTTAACGCGGTGGTGGGCGAGTAAAGCAAAAAGCGATCCAGCAGGAACTCGGCCGCATACTGCTGGCATGGCATTAATAATGAAGAGCGTATTGAGCAGCAGTTGCTCTTTCCGCAGATACTCTCAAGGGAGTGCAGAGCGCGACCGCGGTCGTCCACCTGCGGGCCACGTAGAGCCTGCCGTCGTCAGCGCACCAAGAGGTTAGTACTTCAAAAACCATCTTAAATAAGTACATACTTTTTCCGATCAAAGGAAGAGCTTGCAGAATAACTTAGCAAGTGTTTCTGTTTAATTTAAAGAGCTTCTCGATCTTCTATCTACCTATAGGTATATTCTTTTATTTTTATTTTAGTTTTAAACTTTATTGTTTTAACAATGAAATTGTCTTACAATTGGCGGACTTAACGCTAAAAGCGTTCTCTCCCAGTCAACCATAGGGATAAACAGATAATTCGTTGCGGCGCTAAATAATTAAATAATTACATACTTATAACATACCAAATAATACACATACATGCATATATACTCATAATAAAGATATATATACGCATACATATAAAATATATATATTTATAAATAATTAAATAAATACAAATACATATACATACCTACAATGAATGATGATGTAGATAAGAAAATGAGACTAATTTAGAAATGACAGTGTACTCTTCTCTTGAAGGAAAATTTTGTGGAAACTTCTTTGATGTCAACGGGCAAACCATTCCAGAGTCGTGAAGCTTGAACAGTAAATTTATGCGATGAAGAGGAATGCTAAGGAGACATATACATATATGTATTATATATAAAAGCAGAAACTGACTGGCTTACATATTGACTGAAGCACTAAAAAGCTATTTTTGGAAATTCATTCCCTAGTAAGGGGTTAAAATGAGGGTTTAAGTTCGTATGAAACTTCGTCAATTTTAAAGTTAAAAATGTAAAAAATTACATATGAGCTTTTGATACAAAACAAGTTTACTGTATCACTATTTAAAAAAAATATCTTTAAAAGGGTAAATAAGGATGAAAATGAGTATCATACTCCGTCATTTTTAAAAATTTTGCCACATGGGCGACCGTGGGCATCAGCTGGTTGAATATAAAAATAACTTGTGAACCTTTGTTTTAGTAGTACACGATTCATTAATGTTATCGGTGGCAGCGAGCCCGTTTGGTATCTATTATGGTTACGGGTATGCGCGATGGCAGGCGCAGGCGCAGGTCGCGTGCCGCGCGGCGCTAACGATGCGGCGCGAATCGCCACGACCATATCCATCTAAGGCCATAACTGTAGCAAGATTACCAAAAATCGACGTATATCCGCTAGTCACTATAGGCGGCGAGCCACACACGCGCGTCTCAGCATCTATTTTAAGTCCCATTCACGGCTAATATAGTTTTAAACGACGTATTGTAAGCATAAATATTGTGTATAAGTCACTCCATACAAAAGACATCAACGCGCCCGACGGTCGGCGACGCACGCGCACGTCTCCGTAGGGATGCGAGTACGTACCGAAATCAATATAGTCCAGTGAGAAATAAACCACGCTTGCCGATGAGTGTCACCAATGAAGGTAGGTCAGTTGTTCGCACAAAAGCGATATGCAAACTGTTCAAGTTTCGCCAGTAAAGTTTTTTACGGGGATCAAACTCTATTTTAAGCTAAGTATAAAAACATTAAATAAAGTAGGTAGTGAACTAAATCTATTACTATTACTTACCATACCACGTTTCGGATGACACTCGTGTACCTGAAAAATATAATTTTATATTACCAGTAGTCAGTCAATAAGACAATTTGAATATAGAAGGAAGATCCTAGCGAATGTTCTCGTTTACTTGTAAGAACATTTGTCAACGTACTTCCTTCTGTGTTTGATTGTACTTCTGTGCAATCAAAGTGTATCAAAGAATTTTAACTATCATAAATGAGTTTTGGTAAGTTCTGGTGTACCTACCCAAAGAATTTATAATACTATCTAGAATAACTACGAAGGTGTTTTTGGCGGGAAGTCAAGGGGTTCGGTTGGGGTTTTCGATTTTAGTGGACTTTATTATATGAAATTGGTGTTGTTTGGTGTTATAAATGCTCATACTCATGAACAATATGTGAAATAATTAAAGTGGACAGTCATAGTACGGCTGCAGTGACATTTGCATGATAGTTGACGACCTCCGTGGCGTAATGGTTAACACGCTAGACCGCTAATCCGGAGGTTCTGGGTTCAATCCCCAGCCAGGGCAAGTTGGAAATAGGTCTTTTTCAAATTGTCCTGGGTCTTGGGTGTTTATCTATATATGTATTTATCATAAAATATAGTAACCTTGAATTAGTATCCCATAACACAAGTTTAAAACTTACTTTGGGGCTAGCTTAATCAGTGTGATTTGTCTCTATATATTTATTTGTTTTGCGGAATGTGTGGGCGTCTTCGGGCGTCGTCCGCCACTCAATCGGCTATGAAAACCAGTGGACTCGTATAGATTTGTCGCCAGAAGCTCCCTTAAAGCAATCAAAGGCCTACACCAACCTTTGATTGTAACTTGTTAGGAAAAAAGAATTTCCCACGTTTTCTTAACTTGTTCCTGGCTAAATACGCAGAAGCGTCAAGCCATTAATAAAAAATAAAAATAAAAAAACTACGAATAATAATCTCACAAAAACAACATTGAAAATTAAACTTAATGCCACACACATAAAGCTCATATTTTCATAATGCTTTTATTTAAATACCTAACGTTCCCAAAAAATGTACCTAAAGTTATAGGCGTCCCTTTCCCGCAAACTGTCAGTGCAATAAAGTAGAAGGGGAGAGCTATAACTTTAGGTATAATTTTTGGGAACAGCTTTGCCATTTCGTAAGGATTCTAGATTTGTATACAATTTCTTTGGGTGTACCACAATTTCCACTGACTGGAAAAGTCGAATTGTCAGTTTCTATAATTAAAACTCGATTGGTAAAAAAAAACCTTCAGAATTCCGCCCTGAGCCTCAGACAGCGCTGCGTCGCGGTGGCCACAAAGCGTCGCCACGCTCTCCATCGCCACACCATGGTAGAATAAAACACGGTATTCTCTTCCCGTGATTGCTGATAGTGCTGAGACACGTGACTGGCCCAAGATTATGTCATCAATTGGGAGTGTTGCCACTGTGTGTGTGATTGAATTGTCCTAACAAAATGCATTTTTAAAATAAGTTTGGAAAATCCAAAAATGCACGCCTCATAGCGGTCACTCAATTTTCACAAAAAAAAAAACAGAACTTGAATATTGCATATTTATCGGTGTATTATAAATAAAATAAAAAATTTACTTGTAAATCTTCGCGCCATTGCCCACACAGAAAAGAAAGGTACTGCGCATGTATTGTCAATGTCAAGAAGAAAAGAAAAATGAAAAGATTACCATTGTATCCAGAAATATTAGTTTTTTATAAATAATAATTAAACGACAGTACTTAGAACGCTAATATTAACTAGGAATTAGCACAGTGTAATACTTTATATATTAAAAACAAAAGTATTCGGGTAAGATGAATTTTTCGACCAATTTCTCTGCCACATACATGGTCACATAAACACAGACTCACGGACGTCCAAGAATGATTAGTTTTAATGTTATTATTTATTATATTAAACAAATTAATTGTTTATAAAATGTACCATATGTGCTAGACAGATTATTTAACTTCATATTAGTGCACTCATACTATCCTGTAAGTGTTATATTAAAAAAAGAACGTCATTTAAGTTTCGAAAGACTGGGTTTTTTGACATGTCGAGAGTAGAGCACTACCTCAACGCTCCGCTTATGAGGCGTGCAATTGACAAACCAAATAAAAACTAATAATTTAATATAAATATAACGTCTAACAAAATATTCTGAAAATATTTCAAGGGTGGATTCAGTCCATGATACTGAACAACTTTCCCTAAGGAACATATATCGAAATATGAAAAAAAAAATGACTTTTCATACAAATTAAATAATGAAATAAAGAATGGTATTATTCACGTGGTATTTTTTTTACCATTTCTTATTTCATTATTTAATTTGAGTACTTTAGTACTGCATCTTGAATGCTTAAAAAACCCTATAAAAATATTTTCATACAAACTCGGATCAACTGATCGGTTTACTTTGACCGGTCAAAAAATATTTTTCATATTTCGATATATATGTTCCTTGGGGAAAGTTGTTCAGTATCATGGACTGTATTTACTTTTAAAATAGTTTCAGTATATTTAGTTAGACCCTGTATATTAAACAGATGAATCCCACGGTACATGCAATAGTTAAGTTAGTATTTTATTTTATACTAGCTGTGCCCGCGACTTCGTTCGCGTGGTTGTCGGAACGTAATGTTATATAGCCTAAAGCCTTCCTCTATAAATGGACTACCCAACAGAAAAATAATTTTTCAAATCGGACCATTAGTTCCTGAGATTAGCGCGTTTAAACAAACAAACAAACAAACTCTTCCGCTTTATAATATTAGTATAGATTCAATAACTAAACTAGGAAAACGAGGAGCTCGGTGGCCCGGTAAGAGTACGCATTGCTAGCGTTTTCACAAGTTAGGCAACCCCGGGCGTGGTCCGTACTTGGATGGGTGACCACAAGTGGTACAAAAATTTCTCGAGCTCCTCCGTGCTTCGAAAAGCATATGTCAGATGCCTTTAGGCAGCTTGAAAAATCTGACACCAGTGTTGGCCACTTACATACACGAAGGCAAACCAACAAATAATTGAGAACGTCTTTAAATTCACTGAAAAGAACAATCAGGGGTGACACTTATCGTGACATTGGTGACATAGTCGGGCCATGGCGGGAAGAGAATACCCAATATACTCTTGTACCCCGCCCCACACGACCCCGCGATACGCCACAATGCACAATGCTCTGTTTTTGCCGCGCCGCTTTCCTCGCGCCTCGCTCCCACACTCTTGGATCTGATTATATTTGTTCGCTCTTACTTTTGACTACACCTCCGTGTTTAAGTTTACGTTTAAATATAATACTTAATCGTGGCGATAAATCTTTGTCAAAGCTTAGTTTCCCATCTGGCGACAAATCTCTGGTTTTCATAGTGGAATAGGATAGCGCCTAAAAACGCCGCCACAATACGCAAATCTGATCGCACTACAGCCGCATTATGACTATCCACCTTAAGGCCATACTTGAATTTTCCGGGGTCTAGTGCTGCCCCCATTTAAATTAAATGATTTAAAAGAAAACGGAGAAATAATTTAAAATTTTGTCTTTACCAAGCCCTAGATAACCCTTCAAACTATTTTATGAACTACTGTTTACAGTTTAAAGGGAGAACGTGAAGCTGTTCTTCGCACATTTGCCTAAAGTGGCCATTTTTCGGGGGTATAATTTACGCGTTAAAAAGCTTTATGAAAATTTAAATGTTTATTCAGTAATTAGGCCTTCGCAAGCACTTTTACACGTCAATATTTTAAAGAAAAGCATACTAGCGTTTCACAACGACTACTGCTAAGAAGAAACACCAAAAGAAACTCATTTACACAGTACGGGCCAAAAGGGCATTGTCATATGTCTATCAGTTTACAAATACTTATAATATAATACAATGATAACACATTATAACATGGTACCTATGTTTGCGAACGAGCGAACACTTAAAGCAATCATCATCTTCATATCAGCTGCTCACAGGAAGTCCACTGCTGGACATAGGCCTCCCCAAGGATTTCCAAAAAACCGATCGGAAGCGGCCTTCATCTAGCGTTTTCCTGAACTTAAAGCAATAAAAAATACTAATTAGTCAAAAAGCAATATATATTTTATTCTTTGAGTCCAAGTAGGGTGGCCCACGCAGGTTACATTACAATTCCCAAAGATCTAAGAGTTGTTCCGTAAAGGGCGACGGAGCAACGATGTTATCTTCCGACAAGTTTCCTGAAGAGTTACGCCGCGCAGCCTCTGCGAGCTTTCCTCGATTGTGCGCGCTGATAAGCTCGTAAGGCGAGACCAGTCCGCGGGCTTAAAAAGCGCGACCGGATGCGCGCGCACGTAAATGAAAGTTTTGACGTGGCCGCTCCGTGCGTCCTCGAAATTAATTCAGTTCTTACTTCCGAGAATTCAGATAAAAAAGAAGGGTCACAGATACATTTCCGATACCTGTATATGACCAGGAAATAGTAGTGGTGATAGCTTTACTAGCTACCAACTGTCATCCCAGTGACTTTATATTCCTAAATGCAGTTTCCGAGCTTTGATTTGAGGTCTGAGTTGATTTCGGCTGAGGTCAGGGTTTGACTAATTGAGAGCATTATTCGGATTCAAATTAGAATCCGGGTGAGAATCCAATTTTAGAAAAAAAAACAGAATATTTGATATGGATTTCCATAGAATATTTTACTAAGATACACCTATTATTAAAAAATATTGTTTGCTTTCCAATTAGTCATAGCAGGCTAAAAATATTTTTAATTTTTCGATGTCATGTACCTTGGGGAAAGTTGTTCAGTATCATGAACTGAATTCACCCTTAAAATAGTTTCAGTATATTTTGTTACACCCTGTAAGTATCGTACACTATTTCTAAATATTTAAAGTGGATTTTAATCGCCGCATGTATCTGATTATTGTGACTAATATAATACGGCCATAAGTCTTTTTCATTTATAAATCGACAAGAGAAAACCTGAGAATCGCACTGTTTTTCTTCTGCATTCGTTTCTACAAGCTTATTTACACGTGCGAGAGTTATGTTCTGCAGTTGCGCCGCCTGGCGGCCGCACCGCCCTCCATCTCGTCTGGCAGCCGTGCTGTTACCGCGACTGCCGCGAGTGACAGGTGGGCCGCTCGAGGATGCTGGCCGAACGCCGCCGCTTGTGCGCACATTTCGCGGCGCTGCGCTAGGTGGCGCTACTATACCTACTTTCTCGTGTTTACATCGAACCATTTTTAGGATTCCGTAGCCAAATGGCAAAAAACGGAACCCTTATGGATTCGTCATGTCTGTCTGTCTGTCCGTCTGTATGTCACAGCCACTTTTTTCCGAAACTATACGAACTATACTGTTGAAACTTGGTAAGTAGGTAGATGTATTCTGTAAACCGCATTAAGATTTTCACACAAAAAAAAAATTCGAGGGTTCCCCATAACTACTTAGAACTGAAACTCAAAATTTTATATTATATTTAGGGTATCTATGGATAGGTCTTCAAAAATGATATTGAGGTTTCTAATATATTTTTTTTCTAAACTGAATAGTTTGCTCGAGAAAATGTGTCCCCCTCCTGTAACTTCTAAAATAAGAGAATGATAAAACTGAAAAAAATATGTAATGTACATTACCATGCAAACTTCCACCGAAAATTGGTTTGAACGAGATCTAGTAGTTTTTTTAAATACGTCATTATTCGTAAACCGCAATTTACCTTTAGAACTTGTATTTTGTTACTTGCTGCAACGGAACCCTTCATGGGCGAGTCCGACTCGCACTTGGCCGCTTTCTTTAAACGTAGGTATCGTTATCGCAAAAAATTCAGTGCAGCTCTACGCTCTACAGCTTCCGATTTTTAAGGATCGTATCGTCAATTAATTAGTATTGCAAAATCTCAAATAATTTAACCCCGAACATTTGACGTATGCAAATGTGTCTACCTGTGAATTATACAGCATAGTCAGTACTTTGTTTATTAAGTAATGTATTAATTAAAGTAAGTTTTTCTGTTTTAGATCCAATTTCATAGAGTAGATAGTAGCACAGAATAAATAATACTAACGTTGTAGTACTCGTAAATGAGTATGTTCCATTTAAAAATATATACAGTGTGTCCCGTCATCGGATCGTTGCCTCAAGTGGTATGATATGCGGCCTCATGCGGCATTTTTACAGAGTAACTCTTCAAGGTGTTACTCATCGGGCACAAACGTAATTACTTATGTAACAATATTGATCAAATATAACTATTAGTAATATTCGATCGATGGTAACAGTCATACGTGGGGCATACTGAAAGTTCCTGAAACTGGCCACTTACAAAATAAAGTGCCGACAGAGATGAAAACTTGAACAAGGTGGTGTCGGTAACAGTTCGCGATTCCAATGGTTTTTTCCCATCATAAAGTGCTCAACGCGCCTAAAGAAGTTTTCACTTCAATAAAACAGATAAAGTTACGGTTGCTTTTTAATTTGCGAGTCTTGTCATTTGTTTTTTTTCACTGTGGCGTCCTTTAGAAAATTGTGTGCCGCTATTTAAAAAATTTCGGTCAATTATTTTTTACGATTTTTGCTGTGGCAAGTCAACACGAGAGTTTCCAGAAACTTCAAATGTCATTTGATGATAAAGCCTGATGTCGCAGCTCTGTGTATTCACTTGGACGTGATTATCTCCATGATGATGATGTACGTGACGTGACGCACATGCGTACCGTACGACAACTGATTGAAACTGACAAAAAAAAAACTCCGGGAGTGCCGACCGACCTAAGTAAAAACTTTAACAAGGTGGTGTTGGTTACGGCAACAATGTCGCGAGTTCAATGGTTTTTTTCCCATTTCAAAAAGTGCCCAACGCGCGAATAATTGGCTGTCTATAATAACGTGACAGGTGACGAAACCTGGGTGTACTGCTTTAAGCCGGAAAGAAAAAGCCAGTCGGCAGAATGGGTCTTTCTTTTTGAAGATTTATCGACGAAAATAAAGTCATTGGTAAGAAAATGGTTGGGTCATTTTTTGGCAAATTAGGACATAAAGAGTTAAAGAAGAAGGACATTACACAACAGTATCCCTTGAAGAACGAAGGATATTGACTGCAGATTGGTACGTCAACACTTGCTAGCCCAGAGTCTAAGAAAAATTTCGAGGAAAACGTGTTCGAAGCAATGTCGTCCTTCACCACGATAACGCGTCCTTACATTCGGTAACGGAAGAGTATTTGGAGGCTTTAAATATAGAACTGATAACGCATCCGCCATACAGCCCAGACCTGGCACCGTACGACTTTTTTTTGTTTCCTAAAATTGAAGACAAACTTAATGGCACACGTTTTACGAGCCCGGAATCGGCCGTGAATGCGTTCCACGAAGCCATTGAAGAGGTCCCTAAGGAAGCCTGGTCCAACTGCTTTTTACAATGGTTCCAGCGAATGCGCATATACTTTGCAAAACAATAAAAGTATCACTTATATCTGGTCTCCTTTATTCTGATAAATTGAGTTTGAAATGTGTGAATTTGGAAGTAATACAAAAGGCCTTTTCATTTGATAGCTAAACATGTAAACAATAATCTGGTCGGAAACCTGTAACAATTTTCACCGAGTAAAATGATGAAAAAAAAATATTTTTACGTAAATTTTTAGATTGCTTCATAAAACTACATTTAGTTTTATTTATAAATCATAGAAAATACACTGTTTAGTTTACTACAATAGAGTGCTTTGCATTTTTACCTTCGATCAGACAGTTTTGAAATTATTATAGTTTGAATCCATTTAAAATGAAACTGGCCAAGTGCGAGTTAAACTCGCGTGGAGAGGGTTTCGTACAATTGATTGAATTCATATAGGTTTTCCTGTAATCTACAAGCAATGAACTATATTCCGTATTTTTTCAAAATTTTAGGCTCAGTAGTTTCGGTGATCAGGGGGGGGGGGGGGAATGGTAATTTTCGTCTTCTTTCACGAATAAAATCAAAACTATTTATTTTATAATTATAACAAAAATATATTTGAGATCCTCATATTGAGCCTTTTCATTTGATATATGACACAGTAAGGTTTGCAAAACTTTTTTTTTTTCAATTTCCTAATTTGTCCCCCGAAAATGACCCTTATTTTAAAAAAAATATTTATTTACTTTGCACATATGTGTTTGGGTCATAGGATTACACCATCCTACCAAATTTCACCTAATTCGGTCCAGTAGTTTCGGAGCAAATTGGCTGCAGACAGACGCACGAGTGATCCTATATTCAATTCAATTTTTTTTCAATTCAAAATATCTTTATTATCATAGGATATTTATAATATCTCTTAATAATAGTCACTTTGTTTTGTTTTGCACAAATGTTGACGTCAAATCGTTACTTACAGCTAAGTTCTTCCTAGGCGCAAGTGCAGAAGAAGCGGCAACAAACTGCACTTCACGTTTTCTCCAAAGTCGTCAACTAACAAACTAAAAACTTAAATCTAACAAAACTTAATCCTAACAAATATATTAAAAAACACTATTTATAATAAGTGATTCGTCAATGAAAATTCCGTAGGTTCCGTGGGATATCTATGGATAGGTCTTCAAAAATTATATTGGATTTCCAATTTTCTTCTTAACTGAATAGTTTGCGCGAGAGACACTTCCAAAGTAATAAAATGTGTCGTCGTCCCCCCCCGTCCCCCCGTCCCCCCCCCCCCCCCCGTAAAGAGTGATAAAACTTCCCATGCAATATGTAGTTTTTTTTTATTCAACTTTCACGACAAATCCAAAAAAAATCGGATTTTCATACAAATTGACTCGATCAGCTATTCAGTTTGTATGAAAATTAAAATTACTTTTTTGAAAGTTGTTCAGTTACATGGGCTGAGGTGCCATCTGAGAGATCTTGCGTTCTTTCATTAACACGATGAGACGAGAAGACGAAACCAATCGAGACGAAAAGAAGAAGCAGAGTCAGTATGATAGAGTGCCGTGTAGACTATTTTGGCTTATCAAAAGTGTTTCGTGATCGTAATTGTGATTTATGATTCATTTGCTAATCTATCATTTTACGTAGACGCTGAACGCTGAACGCCATAATATGTTTTGTTTCGGGCGGGCGGCTCGCGCGGTGTCAGTGCCTTGAAACTCCAAACTTAGCCGCACTCGCTAACGCCGGCCGCCCGCCTGCGCCACTCACCGCCACTCGGCCTTAATATCTGCAGCGACCCTGATGCAGCTTAGAAAGTCTCCAGTGCATACAGCCTAGGCAGTTCGGCACTGCATTCGTAGCGTTAGATTTAGCCGGGATTGGGATGGGAGGCAGGCGTGCGCGGGACGGGGCGGCATAGCTTTCGGCGTGAGCTTACAAATAAATAAAACCAGTTTCCGCGCTCGCCCCCCGCGCTATCTATATCCCTTTCCCCGCGCCCGCCACAGCCTGCGTCGGCGCAGGGCGCAGTCTCAGATGCGATCGCACCTTTTGGCAGTTTTCAGATTACAAAAAAGATATGTATTTTGATTAAAACATTGTAGGTAGATACATTATGTTGTTCAAATACAATAATATTAAGTGTGTATGTAGATGAAATACCAGTAGGTGTATGCTTTCAAAGGAAGAAAACAAACGTATTCTGAATAAATTAAAAAATTTGTGTTAAAATCGCAATTCAAAATAAAAATTACAATGACATAATAAGTAGCACATTAGCTATGCGAGTCTTGTCTGGTGAAGATGACTTTATTGGACAATTTTAGGAAAAGTTAAATGCACACCACACCTATGGCCCAGTAAGTAGTAGGAATCGTTGTAGGTTGTATTGTGGCTCAGGTGGTCGGGTCTCGGGGGCCGGGCTGGCGTGCGCGGGGGTTTGAATGCGCGGGCGCGGGCGCGGGTTCAGTACAGCTTAGACGCGCGCGCGAGAGGTCGCCGCTTGAGCTCGGAGCGGCGCGGCCGCAAATTGTGATGCGAGCGCGCCGCCCGCCATGGCCACGCTCGGCCTTTCCAAGGTGTTCATCCTCGACAAGTATTTCACCGAGCTGCAGAAGTTCTGGGAGACGGAAAAGAAGCTGCAAGGTGAGCGAGCGAGCTCGGCCCGCGCCCCGCGCCGCGCCGCCCGACAGGATTGTGCGCTCATTGTCCCTTGTTGTCGTGTCTTCCACTCGCTAGTGTGAAGTGTATGAGTGTGTGTGCAACCAGCGATTTGTGAGTTCCCCAGGGAATCCGGCTCGAAGGACCAATACGTCGATGATCGCTTTGGTTTTTTACGTGGACGCTGCCTTTAGGCGGTTGATGACTCATTACATTACCACATTCAAATTCGTATCGTAGGTCTTACAATGTAAATACATATATAAACCGGAACTTTCAGACTATCAAATGACTTTTAGAACGAAACATTCCATAAACAGCTGTTGTTTGCTGCTGTTTTTCGTGCCCATAAAAAAACGCAAAGATTTAAATCCAAAGATTTCAATTAAGTTTCTTTTGATAATATAAGTAAACATAATCAAACAAGATTCAAATAACACTTCCATGATAATGTTTTCTTCATCACTATTATCATAGATAAAAAATGTGAGCGTTCAAGGAAAATAACAGTACCTTAACAATCCCAATCAAAGGGCCAGCTATCAGGTTATCGAACGATACATACGTGTGTACAGCCTTCTGTAATGTTATGCAAAATGCATCGGAGTCTGCGACGGAGTTCAGGCTAACGGCGCGTAATAGATAGTTAGGTGTGGGCCCAGGCTGGGGCGGGGGCCGGAGGGGGCCCGGGACAGGTATGTACCTGCGGCGCTGCAGGTACCGAATTCGTCACGTCAAAGGCCTAGCGCCGACAACACCAAGCTGCGGGCTTCCAATTGGATTTCGTAACAGGCCACAAATTGCCTTCATAACCCACCATTTTATTATTTACAATTAAGCGTTAATTGCTCCGAAGAACTAAAATGCCGTAGCTTAGATTTTGAAACATTTAACATGTGTTATGGTGCCCACCGAATGAAGTGAATAACCTTAAAAAGGGTGGATTGAGATATGTCGATTCGCATCATCATCATTCGCAGCCGCCAACCCTCAACCAGTGCTGGGAATACTCAAACTGTATAACATTTTAAAATAATGGACAGTAAAATGCAACGTGGACTTAATGAAACGAGTAAAGGACTAATTGCAAGAGTGTAGAGACAAGTGCAGTAGTACAGAGTAATCCCAGGCAAAACAATTTCAGGGAATCGCAAAATATTTCCGACTAGTATGTCGACATAATAATGTAACTGATTCACCTAATTTTTTATTTCAGTTATACAATGCACACAGCAATGTGAAAGTTTGTCTTTATAAATTCTTGTATAATATCCGTACCAAAAAGCGTCTAGATGGATTTTTATCAATATTAAATCCAGCTTTAGTCTAAATTTGGCAATGTGCAGTTTGTGCATCACACAGAGTCTTCGTGACACCAATAAAACCAATGTGAAGAAAAGAACGGATTTACCGCCGCCATTTGTATTTCCGGACACCTACATGGTGGATCTCTGAGCAGATTTTCAATTCAATGACCGAGCTCAATTTTAGATTACTATAAAAGAGTAAATCTCTACTCAATTACTACTTATGACTAGGGAAGGGTATCTTGTAGTCGTGGGGCACGTTATGAACATCTGAAGCAACTAATGCCGCTCTCTCAAACAGCAAGTATTGTCACAATAATTAGAAATTACATATTTCTACATGATATAACATAAATCGGTCATAAACGTCTTACTCGAAATGTACCAGGTTTATCCTATGGAAACTTTAGCGTCATCAGAAAATAAAAGGTTTAAAGTATGACAAAAGGAGGCGCAAAAAGGCGCGGAAACCGGAGAAAAGACGAGGACTGGGCTGACCCCATATGACTTGGAGCCGAATCATTGAGAAGGACTCAAAGTTGGTTGATGTTGCGAAAAAGTACGAGGGCTGAGGAGAAGAACGAGTACAAAAAGAGCTAATTGATTAGCTCTTTTTGTCATCGTTCCATTGACGCAAAGAGAATTTTACATGAGATCGTGGTTAGTTTCTGGCTCTGTTTAGGCTGGCGACGGCAATGGAGACGTCAAGGTCGCGTTCTATCTGCCTGTGTTTTCACACCATACCAGTCGTTAGCGTCCGGAGTGCTGTGTGGCGCGGGCCGAAACAAGTGGCCAGTAACGGTGCATTTAGATGAGCGTGATGCTGACATCCGAGCGAACGAGTACGTCGTGGTACTATCTCGCCACGCCACTCGTCGGGATACTCTGTATCTTTGTTTTCATTTGTTAGGCGTTCTTAGTTTATTACATTGATGTATGCGGCCGACCCCCGTTTGAGAAGTGTGTGATGCCCTAAAGTTTATTCGTATCTTGAATTCTTGACCAAATATTAATTAATTTTTTTATAACATCAAATTGGTAAGTGCTGCATCGTCAATTTAAATTACCAATTTATTGTTTGTTCAGACCATAATTAACATCAAGCAAAGCAACATAGTTAAATACATATATTGCAATAAGAGGAAATTAATTTTAACTGTACATTGATTTCGCAATGTTCGTCGAATATATCGTATCAGAGTGCTCGTAGTCATTGACCTGTAATTGTAGATTTGAATCCACAGTGCAGATGTTTCCTTGGATACACAGGTTTCTGACATCTTGTCCTCCATTTCATTTGCAAATGTGTGCGTGGTGAGCAGATATGATGATTATAGAGGTGGATGTTGGTCTAAAGTTGTTCGGTTTGTTCGCGGCCGGCGCGGGCCGGCAGTATTGAGTCCAGTCGGGTATCTGTCATCTCTAAACGGAGCATTTCCGAGAACTCACGATCGCATAGTCTGTTCGTTTGTTTGTGAGCCCCGTATCGTCGTGTACTAGCAAACAAACGTCGGGTTCGAGGTTTAACAATATTTCTTCATTTTCCTTTAATTCATTATAATAACAGGTTGTTTAAACTTTAAAAATATAATTTTGTTATAAGCTAATACAAACAGTTACTTATCCAATTAAATATGTCTGCTATTTAAAATGTGTACCTAAATTTCAGAAAGTCGTCTATTTATAATGATTACATTCCTATAATATTAGCATTATCATAGGTTTTGTTTTTCCGTTATGTTCACTTTTCCATATAGGCTAATATAGTCTTATTATATTTGTTTCCCATAATGTCTGCTTTACTTTCAAATCAATGTTCTTAATGTAAATTTAAAGGCTTAATTGCTTGCATAAGTAAGGAAGTAATTACGAGTAAGTACTCGTTGATAAATATCTACAATATTAAATTGTACTAAAATCAATATTAATAAATGCGAAAGTAACAGTCTGTCTGTTAATCTTTTACGGCTAAGCCGCTGAACCAATTTAGATGAAATTTGGTTTAGAGATGGTTTATGACCCTAAGAAGGACGTTGGATTTTCGCTTAACGATAACGATAATTTAGGTAAATGTTGCATGTTCATGTTTGTTTACAATTTTGGGAATAAATAAGACTTTTCTGGAATGCCAAGATTATAAGGAGGCGGGTATCTTGAGGTTGCACACATTTTGGGAATAAGCACTTTATGAAAACTATCATTCTTGGAGACAGACACTATAAGAAGGTGACATTATAAGAACCTGACATTATGAGAAGCTGACATTATTAGAAGCTGACATTATAAGAACCTGACATTATGAGAAGCTGACATTATTAGAAGCTGACATTATGCAAAAGACGTGCAGACATTATAGAAAAGTAGGCATTTGGGGAAAAATACATTTTAGGAAAACGGATATTTCAGGCCTGAGCGCCGCAGTTATCTTATTTTAGTTTAAATTAGGCGTAAGTAATTATTTCTTTTAAAAATAAGCTAGTCAATATAGTTATAGCTTAGTAGTATAAACGTCTTAGTAATTTATAAATCGAAAGTCTTTGTGAAATATTAAAGCCTGTTTGTTTCTCTAAATAAATTAAATAAATAAACATATATATCACAAACACTGCTGTTAGTGAAACCAAACCTAAAACGATAATAACAAATAAGTAGAACTTCTTATCGTATCGCTGGCTCAAAATTTAAATTTAGTTCTTCCAGAACGTTGCCACTTTTACCAAATGGAACTGAGTACTGGTGACATTAACAGTCTCCCCTAACACAGACCCCTGCGATGTGTTATTTAATATCCAGTAATAACAAACGGTGTGCCCAACATTTCATGATACTCGTAATTCATAAAACAATACCTAAGTCCATTGGGATGGAAGTTTCCGTTACTCACTGGTAGGTCTACTGGGACTAGCTCATCACATTTCTTGAGAGCCGTTTACCCGATTTGTTTTGAACGGTTCAGATTGAAGAAGAAAAGGTACCTCACAAGGATGTTTCTAGTTCAATCATAGTACAACAATATAGGGTATTATCTTCCTTTTACGAATGTCACATTAACTGTTACCACAAATTCTTTAAGTGTTACCATTAATTTAAGGAGCTTTGGATATAAAATTTGTCGTGTGATTAATCTATGTATTTATTTTTTAATAAAATTATTTATTCAATTATTTATTCAATTATTAGTTAGTTTATAATATTGGTTTGTTAAGTATAAAAATGCATTTTCCTCGGGTAATTCAATCACACACACAGTGGCAACATTCCCAACAGTCCCAACTGATGACGTATTCATGGGCCAATCACGTGACCCAGCTGTCACGAGAAGAGAATATCAGGCGAAGTATATTAACCATGAGTCCAATAATTATCAGGTGCTATCAACTACAATATTATTGTCGACCACGTCCAAAAACACAGACAGACACAAAAAAACGACGGGTTGCACTATTAACGTTGTGCATTTTTGATATTTTGGAATGGTTAGGGAATAATTTTGCACGAATTGCTTTAATTATCCGTATAAAAGCACTATCATTTATGTGGTAGAATACAATATTTATTTATTGTGCTATCGTACACAAACATGACAAAAAGTGCACAACGCCGCTAAAGAAGTTTTCACTTCAAAAAGGTTTGGGCTCGCCGGGATTTGAACCCGGGACCTCTCGCACCCTAAGCGAAAATCATAGACCAACGAGCCGGCTGACGGCTTCGTCGAAATTATAGTATAAATACTTCCTCTCCTACGCCGGCTGTCATTCCGTCTTACGAATTTTCGATCAGGACACGTGTCCTGACGCGAGTTTAAAATTTTTTACCCATTACAAAAAAAGTGCACAATGCCGCTAAAGAAGTTTTCACTTCAAAAAATGTGTATTTGCATCCTTTACACAGAAGCATATTGTGGATGTAAAAGTTACACAACTTTACATCACCCCGCCCTCAATAATATAATATAATAATATAAGTAAGTAGGCAATAAGTTATATCGTTATAATAGTCCGGCACGAGCTTCCTGCTCCGAGCTCAATGCGCTGCCCGACTAGCTGAGCTATGCAGTAAAAGCCGCAAAAAGCTCGTCAAGAAAAGCTGTCGTTTCCGCGCGGCACGTGTCAGCTTTTCTTGCGCACGCACACCTTGTACACACCTACTCGATCGTACGACACTAATGTTTGTATTATTTGATAACCTCAGTGACTAAGTTGTAAACTCTCTGGTCTAGTTTGATTTTTAGGGTTCCGTATCCAAAGGGTGCAAACGGGACCCTATTACTGAGACTCCGCTGTCTGTCCGTCTGTCTGTCTGTCACAGGGCTTTATCTCTTGAACCGTAATTGAACCGTGTCTAGCTATTAAGCTAGACACCCTAAAATTTTCACAGATTATGTATTACTATGGCCGCTATAACAACAAATACTAAAAGTAAGATAAAATTAAAAATTAAAGGGGGTCGTCATACAAGAAACGTGTTTTTTTCAGCGTTTTTAACTCGATCTTCATAATGGCATTAACTAGATACTTTACATTTTCACCAATTATGTACTACTATGACCACTATAACAACAAATACTAAAAATAAAATAAAGTTAAAAATTTATTTATTTATTTAATACTCTTTATTGTTCTAAAGTAAAACATACTTTTAACAAATGGCGGACTTAATGCTAAGAGCATTTTCTCCCAGTCAACCATAAGGATAAACAGAAAAGTAATTTGTTCGGCGCAAAAAGCAAAATTAATCTATTATGACTACCGATTTAATATATACTTCATATAACATATTAAGCACATATACATAAAACATTACATTACTACATACTATATATCAGAATAAATATCTACTTATACAATACGTACCATTATATTATACCTACATATATAATCAATTTTGAGAACTGAATGATGATGGCTTTACGGAGGAAGGGAGTTCAAAATATGAGCGTGAAAAATTACAGGGGGTCGTCATACAAGAAACGTGTTTCTTCAGCGTTTTAAAAAATTGTACGGTGGTACGGAACCTTTCATGTACGAGTTCGACTCGCACTTGCCCGTTTATTTTTTCTTCTCCAGTTATCCTTAGAAAAGATGCGAAATAGAGGACCCCGGGCTCCGAAGTAGCACAGCTAAAATCAAAGTCATTTCTTTTATTCCGTGTAGGATAAATTTATCACTTACGTATTGAAGGTCTTTATTTTTAAATTAGTTTTAGTACTAGCGTTTCGGAACGATCACTGCTGGGGAGATACGCCGAAAGGATGCGGGAAGAACTTATGATGAGGAGGATGGCAGTCCATAAAATGTTAGAAATAAATAAATGATGCATATTTATTGTGCGCCAGTCGTCGTAGCGCGCTACACCACTCGTAGCGGGGAACAAAAGACATCAACGCATCACGTCATCGCTTGGCTCCACCTGACGGTTGGGTTATAGCTTTTCTTTTAGTAACTGGTGACAAGTTTCTCCATTTTTAGGGTTCCATAAAAAAAATAAAACGGTACCCTTATAGGATCACTTGTGCGTCTGTCTGTCCGTCCGTCTGTCACAGCCAATTTGCTCTGAATCTACGACTGGACTGAATCAGGTGAAATTTGGTAGAATGTTGTAATCCTATGACCCAAACACATATGTGCAAAGTAAATAAATATTTTTTTTTGAATAAGGGTCATTTTAGGGGGACAAATTAGGAAACAAAAAAACAGTTTTGCAAACCTTACTATGTCATATATCAAATGAAAGGGCTCATAATGAGGTTCTCAAATATATTTTTGTTGTAATTGTTAAATGAATAGTTTTGATTTTATTCATGAAAGAAGACGAAAATTGACCATCCCCCTCCCCTGATCTCCGAAACTACTGAGCCTATAATTTTGAAAAAAAAATATAAAATATAGTTCATTGCTTGTAGATAACAACAAAACCTATAAGAAACGGAACCCTCTCCACGCGAGTTTAACTCGCACTTGGCCGGTTTTTGAATATTAGCAACTATATGGTACTGTTACTATAGGATCACATTTTTCAATATGGAATTGTTGAAATTTCCTAACAGTTCGTTAGGAAATTTCAACAATTCCATATAACGAACTGTCAACTCGAATCGAAATAACAATGTGTGTTTCTGCAGTTAGCTTGTCGTATTCAAAGTGGAAGGGTCATACCCGTAATAAATCGAACCACGGGCTATACTAGATCACTTAAGTATAATGAAATTAAAATAACAGCCAAAATTCATTCCCATACAAATAGCCCGGGCGGCCGCACACTTTTGTATGGAAATGCCATTTTTTTTTTGTTATATGGCTGTTATTTTAATTTCATTACACTTTAGTGATCTAGTATAGACCGTCGTTCAAATTATTACGGGTATGTCCCTTCCACGAAAAATACTGACGCCGGATTTATATTTGTGTGTCTAAAGTCGACATGACTATACTACTCGTACTATCTATACTTACATCTTAAACATGCCTTTGAACATACCACTGTAACCTTTTTTATGAATTCGTTATATTGTAAAGACTGATTTCTGGTTTATTACCTACTTATGTAAGGATATCATGTATTTTTTTTTAAATTTTAGTAAAGTTTATTTGTTTATCTATGGCCGAGGTCCGGTGGCATTCATCAATGGTCTCGCTTTGTACCTGTTTCTATTTTCTCTTCCACCACCAGTACATCACGCTAAAAGTGGTCTTTGGGTCTTGGTGGCCTAGGCTCTAACTGCTCTCTGCCTAATTAGGGATAATGTGATCTGTTATATCTCACGTACTCGTATTGCCTAACTAACGTATGAGTGACGAGCACTCCCACACACAATCCCCGCCAGCTTCGCAATAAAGACACAAAGCATAAGGTATCATCGCCAACCATCTGATTATAACATACTGACTTTAGTGGGAAGTGTCACCCATTGTATTCGCATATAAAATTACCACAATTCCGCTCTCACATTTTAAGTTAATGTGTAATTTTTTTGAATTACAAATATAGTACAAACAAACACAACTTTGAATTTACCTGTTCGACTAACACCGTACGTAACTAAGCACCATTCATCTTCCGTCACATAGATGTTGTTCATACGGTCGGTTTGATGTGCGACGCTATGCTCGCGCCAGCGCGTGCGCCGCGCATTCCATTCCCCTGCAGAGGGCGCACGCGGCGCTCGCTCACAGTTACGCTGTTTTTACCACACTGCACTGCACATTCCGTGTAGGCCTATATGCTGGACATCTTCATAATGATACTAGTCTTCGGTTGTTTATATGTGCTTGTTTAAAGAATTCGATAGTCAAGTCGATCGCTTTTTTCCAACTTAATGAACGACTAAGAGGAAAATTGTATTATTATAATTACCGTTGGACTCAGAATTGAATTAGCTCTTGTGCAAAATGAGCGCCGACATTGTAAATGTGATGTAGGCCACCTTTGCGCGCTGCGTGCAGCGTTCGTACTGCAGCATGACGTAACTGCCGCGCAGTGTTGCAAATAGTTGCAACCCTGCATTCGCATGTCTCACCACGAACATAATAAACGTTATGCGCCTCACAGAGACAGTAATTTACATAAAATGTAATTAATGTCGCTATTTGATTTCCTAAACAAACTCTGCCTTCGCTGTGGCTACTCGTGGCATACGTGGCAAGGCGGAGTCATGGCTTACGTGTTCCTTCATCTAATACTGATGAGATAAATAATATATAAAAGGGAAAGTAAAGGGACGTTCACAACTCTACAAAAAATCTACGAAAGTACGGAAACAAACCGGCACGAGTCCATGCAGAATGTTTATGAGCTCAAAGACACGCCGTAAAGCGGAGATGCGAAACTGGTTGCTCGTCATCGTTAGACAGGTGTCGGCCGGACATCGCCGACATTGCGCGTCGGCGGTTTTTATTGGCGGGACCCGCGTACGACAAGCGCGTTCAACTCGCTCATTCACGGCTCTCAACAGTGTACTGTACACTCCAACTTTTTGCCTCTCGTCTAGGTTGCAGAGCCACATGACAGCAATAATGAAGTTCAATTCATAATTTACATATTCCACGTCACGAAGACACGTTCTCTTTATTAATCATAGGTGTTACTTTCCTATAGATTGTGACTGGCAATATCAACTGACAAAAAAGCTTAGGACAGGCCTTTCATCTATCATATTTCAGTCACCACAATAAAAAAACACTCGAGCAGGTTCTTTTACAGAAAAAAAAAGTCTGGCTAACATATCTCTTTTGCATCTCGTTAAGAATACATCTAGGCAAGCTTCAGCCGCATGTGGCGATCCGTGGCGCGTTAATGCGCAAGTTCCGCCGCGGACGTGACGTGACATCAATGAAAGCTCTCCCAAAACTTGCACTGCAACCCGCGACACGAACCATCTTACTTGTGAACTTTCAAACTTTCGCGTGCCTTGCGTGTTGCTACAAATATGTACGCGTTTAAGATCCGTAGGTACGTAAAGCTGTGAGCGCGGTCGGAGCAATTTCGCAATGATAGGAAACATTCTGATTTCCGTGCGTCTGGTCGGTCAATAAAGACAGCGATATTATTTTAGTAAAGTGTAGCATTCATTTTCTCGTAGATTGTAACTTGTGGGTGCCCGGATATTATAGAGGAGCCTCTGGCACTGTAACGGCCTTTCTACTAAACAATGGCTAGTGAATGTCGGTTAACCACTGCACAAGTTTCAACTGTAGTAACATAGTTTTATGAACTGGCCTAGTTACTGATACTTCTGCCACCACATGGATAATACAGTGGTAAATTCAACTGACAATGACGCAGTTTTTAATTTTGAACCGATTTCAAAAAAGTAGGAAATTATCAATTCGACCCATTTGGTTTTTTAATTTTTTTATTTAACTATGTAACGCGATATCTTTGCCAATTGTGAAATGAATTAAAGCCCAAGTTAGTCCAATATTAATTTGGTGTAGACATGATAAAGAACTTTGGAGATATGGAAGAAACTCCTTAAAGAAAATGAAGTCGGTTGTTTGTTTTTTGTTAAAACATTTAATTATTTCTAAATTACATTTACATTTACTCTACAAGTGCAGCTTATTGTTAAAAAAAGCCCATCAGGTATTAAGAGAACATATACTGAACATAGCTGCTGTTACCGTATTTCCTCAGCCATGGAGGTTTCCAAAGAATAGCTGTTTGTATTTTTTCCGTTTCTAATATAGTTTAATTAGCTGGTTATTCAGAACCTAAAAAAATTAACGTATATAAAATAAATCATGGTTTGAAACTAAGCACCCAAAATGAAGAGAACCTTGAAAATATAACACGATATAATCGATATGATTGGTGGTGCGAGCGTGTCCGAAAGCCGGCGAGGCCCGGCGCGCGACGCGGCGACCGGTTGCCGGCACCTCCATTCCACAAGAGCCCCCCTCCCGAGTTCCGCAGCCGCCCCCACCCGTGCCCGATGAATTCCTATAATCAGATGTTTCATTTCGTATTTGTGTTGCTTTTGCCTCGCATGAAATCCAACAAGAGCTTTATACGAATCGGCCGTCGCTCGCAGTTTCTGCTTTGAAATTATGCGATGAAATACGAGCACGACGCATTGTAGAAGCGTTTATCTCTTCCTAGTTCAAAATCCGGTTTGACTCGCGCCCCGCGGGGAGCTCACTCCACGACAAAACAAATGCGAAACATGGAATGCAGGGATAATATCTATAAAAAAAAAAACAAGACAAAAACCTGCTTGCACTTTCGAGAAAAACACATTTCAAAAACATGTTTCCTTTCTAAATTTTGGTTGACTGGAAAAGATCCCTTACCTTTACCTTTTTTTTTTCCTTTTTTATCTAGCATGCAAGTGGAAAAGGATTGGTTGTGCTAGTTAGTGATAAAGCTTAGAATCGTCAACAAAATAAGTCTTCTTTGCGAATCGTAAAATGGTTCGAAGTAAAATATTTTTTTGACTGGGCATGTAGGGAATTCTTAAGAGGGTCAGCAAAGCTAGCGCCTTCTTAGTATCGCCTGACCTGTTTGGACTGGTACTTTATATAGATAGATGACATTTTATTTCATACTTACATTAGTAAAGTTTTTTTCTTTCTTATTAGTAATAAGCAGGTCGTTAACCTTATTTAAATAAGTAACAGTTCCACCATAGAAAGTTTCCTGGTTGAACGCTAGAACCCTACCTACCCAGGTGACTGTCCGGAAAATAGTGAATCGATCTCCAACGTGTCGTGGCAAGAAAATTGCGGCTTTAGCAAATCTAAAAGATTTGCCAAAGTTCAAAGTGACGTGCAAATTACAAAAACCACGCGCCATTCTAAAAGATTTTTATTTTTATTTAGAGCCCAAATCTGTTGCAAGGCAGAAGTGGTGAATTTTTATACATGGTCAATGCCTACATTGATGTTGCCCTATGCATCGGGCCATGACGGTCCCTTTATTCAATCCTGAGTCCTGGGCAATGAGAAATTCCTCACTTCTTTGTTCAGCACTTAAACAATCACACATAGTGCGGTGCAAAGATTTAAACCTTACATTGCATATTTCAGACGCGTCGTCCTCGAACGAGGCGGTGCACCTGCAACGGCGGCTGCTGAGCCTCAGCTCGGAGCTGGTGACGCTACGCAACCACCTGCACGTGGGCGCGGCGGGCGCGCCGCCAGGCAAGGCGCCCGCGCCGCAGCCCGCCGTGCCGCCACGCGCGCCTCAACTACTGCCGCCGCAGCCGCCGCCACAAGCCGCCCTCGCGCCCCCACCCCCGCACTTGCCACCTCCGCCACCACCACCTCCAGGTAAGCACAAACTTTTGTATATCTCTCTTTTCTTCTCCTTGCGTAATCACTTTGAGCCCTTCTTATATTGCGGCGCCAAAAAGCTCTGTTCTAAGATGTGTTTTATGGTAGAACCTGTTTTGTCATTTCATTACAAATTGTTTCTGCTGAACCATGAAAATATTACATACCTAGTATATTATCAACTCGGCTCCCTTTTTTGTGTATCATTATATCCGTAAAATTTTATACAGCGTACCTACATCTTGAAAAAGGACTTTATCCTTTCTTTGTGATATCCAACCAATCAGAAATGCCTGTTATAAAACACAATCGGTGGATCGAATAACTACCTATTCAAAGATACAGGTGTCTGTGAGTTTATTAGTTTTAGACTGTCGCTCTTATATACAATGCACAAATTGCAGAGGCCCGATGGCGAGCAGCGGCAACGTGCGGCGGCAGCGGGGCGGGGAGCGGCGCGGCCGGCGGGGAGGCCGACGATCTCATCCACCTGCGCGGCCCACTCACCGAAGACGCGGTGGTGCGCGCGCTGCAGGCAAGATTCTATCAAAATAAGTTCTACGTAAGTATGCCTTAACATTATCTTTCTGACACGTTCTGTTGATCTATAATCTTCTGTCCTGTCACTTCGCGGTCAGGAAAACATTACAAATTAATTGTCCTATAAGTACGAGTAGGTAAAGTTGTAGAACCTCCCTACAAGACACGTAAAAACCTAGCCTTCAACGTATTCATGTTTCGCTACACATGGAGACACAATGTGTGCAGGCAGGCATCTACCTTAAATCATAACATCTCATCAGACTATGATCGGGCCAATCCTGGTGGCGGTGAACGCGTACACGGACGCGAGCAACGCGCTGACGCTGGCGGCGGCGCGCGCGCAGCGGCCCGAGCTGGCGCGGCTGGTGCAGGACGCCGTGCGGCACCAGGCCGACACCGGCTACCCGCAGGCCATCATTCTCTCAGGTAGGTGACATTATCATTTGGCTACCTCGAACACAAGATAACCACGACTCCGGCCTGTGGCCGCAGCGACCAACTACCATACGAGCGTCGCGCAATGGCCGTGAAGTTTTCTTTATTCCAGTATGCATTGTACTTTATTGATCCTGGACATTGACACTCTGGTTGGCATCCAGTTCTGCAGTCAGATAATGTTAGGCAATCAAAAAGCAGTGTCTCGATTGATTGGTTTAAACTGGAGAAGATGTAACTTTCTTCCTATGGTAGCCCTTTGGTATAGAGAAATGTAAAGAGATTCAAGGATAATAATAATGATGTTTCGTGTTGCAGGTGTGTCGGGGTCCGGCAAGACGTACGCGTCGATGGTATTGCTGCGGCGGCTGTTCGACGTGGCGGGCGGCGGGCCCGAGACCGACGCCTTCAAACACCTCGCCGCCGCGTTCACGGTGCTGCGCTCCCTCGGCACCGCAGCCACCACGGCCAACTCTCATTCCAGTCGTATAGTAAGTATTAATCTTACTGGCCATTTTAAATGACAGACTCCAGATAGTAAGAGTAAATTGGCATTATGCCTCTTTTACCCTCATCAGTCATCACTTTGCAAATCATATGCATATTTGTAGTAAAAATTGCCAAAGCTCTCCTTGATTTATTGAATATACAGAAAATATCCTGTGGTGTGGTCGACTCGCTCTTGCGCACTCATGAAAACAATGTCATTTCTCTCCCAGGGCCACTTCATAGAAGTTCAGGTGACGGACGGCGCGCTGTACCGCACGAAGATCCACTGCTACTTCCTGGACCAGACGCGCGTGGTCCGGCCGCCGCCCGGCGAGCGCAACTACCACATCTTCTACCAGATGCTGGCGGGCCTCACTACGGAGGAGCGCACGCAGCTCCACCTCGATGGGTACTCTGCTCAGGAGCTGAGGTATGACTCTCGGAACTCAAAACATTAAGCAGCATTTTAGCATTAAGCCTTAGTGCCTTATGTATAGACTTGGTTGATCTCCACTGTACCTATTTGTGAAGAGGAAAATAAACGATCTGTACGGTGGTCCATACACCTTAGATTTGAAGTTGAGTTAAGATGTTATTATTTTAAGATGATGAGATTAAAATGTTGTTATTATTGTTATTTTATCTCTTATTTTTAGAAATCGCCAAGGTTCGTACCTTGGTTGTACCTTTAATACTCGTGTATTAAAGGTATTTAAGTTACCCTTTAATTACCCCAAAATTGGGAAATGTGGAAGGAAGAAGGAAAAGGGTCTTTGCACAGCACTGATGCAGCAATACCCGGCTAGAAAGCAAAATATCATCAACTCTTGTTCTCTTTTATTTTTTATATAAGAAAGTTAATTTGCATCAAAAATGTTTTAGGTATTTAGCTTCGCCGCACCATCGGCGACCAGAGCCAGAAGATGCGACACGTTTCCACGCTTGGAAGACGTGTCTTGGAATTCTAGGGATTCCATTCCTAGATGTGGTACGAGTGTTGGCCGCCGTGCTGTTGCTAGGGAACGTCCAGTTCGCGGAGAGCGCGGAGGGCGGCGCAGAGCCGGCGGGGGAGGCCGAGTTGGCGGCCGCGGCGGCGCTGCTGGGCGTGCCGGCGCCGGCGCTGCTGCGCGGCCTGGCGACCAGGACGGCGCGCCGCGCGGTCCGCGCACCGGCTTCGGCTCCAGCGGCAGCCGCAGCGAGGGATGCGCTCGCTAAGGTAGTCTTCGATGTTCAACCGCTAATAATTCTCTCCTCACTTTTACTAAATCTTTACATTTTTACTAAATCTTGTCTAAATTTACAGGCTCTCTACTGCCGGACTGTTGCTACAATCGTTCGCCGAGCGAATTCCTTGAAAAGACTAGGCTCCACGCTGGGCACGCTATCTTCAGATTCCAATGAATCCGTACACAACCAAGACGCCGCATCCCGTCGAACATCAAGTGCAGGCGGTGGCGGCGGACGCTCGCGAGCCGGCGCGCGCTCCATGGCGGCGCTGAACGATGCCGTGCGCCACGCCACTGACGGCTTCGTCGGCATTTTGGATATGTTCGGCTTCGAAGATGCCGCGCCTTCGCGTTTAGAACATCTATGTGCGAATCTATGCGCAGAGACCATGCAGCATTTCTATAACACGCATGTCTTCAAGTCTTCGGCGGAGTCGTGTCGCGAGGAAGGCGTGTCGTGCGCGTTCGAGGTGGACTACGTAGACAATGTGCCTTGTATAGACCTGGTCTCGTCGCTGAGGGGCGGTCTACTGGCTGCGTTGGACGCCGAGTGCGCAGCGCGCGGGACTCCAGAGCAATATGTCACCAGGATAAAAACCGCTCACAGGTAATCTTCTGCGTTTGATTTCAATATCCTTCAGATTAGTAATTAAAATGGCTACCAAATAATTTTCTGGTCCAAATTTACAAATTTCAGGTAAAATTAAATTTCTTTTTGACAGAGGTCACCCCCGGCTGGCAGAGTCCCGCCCGCCGCACCCGCGGCGCTTCGCAGTCCGGCACTACGCGGGCGAGGTGCCGTACGACGCGGCGGACTTCCTGGAAGCCAACCGCGACGCCGTGCCCGACGAGCTGCTAGCGGCCTTCGACACGCGCACTTGCGAGTTCGGATTTGCGACACATCTCTTCGGAACAGAACTGAAGGTTCAAATTATGTTCAAGTCTTTTTAAACATTATGTTTTTGGCCTAAATTACTATCATAGTAGCTTACCTTATGCTAAAAACTATTCAACTATGCTTTGCTTGCCGTATATACTTGCGAGTGACCGTGCGCCACTGTGCAGGCGCTGGCCGCGCACGGCGGGCCGGCGGGCGCGCAGTTCCGCGCGTCGCCCACGGTGGCGGCCGCGCTGGACGCCGCGCCGTCCACGCTCACGCAGGACTTCCACACGCGGCTCGACAACCTGCTGCGGACGCTGGTGCACGCACGCCCACACTTCGTGCGATGTCTCAGAGCCAACGCCACCGAGACACCGATGCTGTTCGAACGCGCCACAGTCGCTAAGCAGGTGTGTTTACAAGTAATTTTATATCATAAACAACGCATCTGCCAATGTTTCGGTCTAGTCGGTCAACTATGTGATCTGACACGAGGGCGAGATATGTGTGTATGTGTTATTTCTTCTTTATAACGTATTGTTCTCCACTCCTTAATATTATTTGAAGATGTTCATTCTGCGGAGTCGGCACAGCACATTAGTTTTGTCCATCTTACTATGTGGCAAGTCAACTTTTTACATTATTTCCGGTGATAAAATATGTTATCAATCCACAAGAATTAATAATGTTCTTATTTGATAGGTGCGCGCGCTGCAGATCCTAGAGACAGCACAACTGATGGCCAGCGGGTATCCCCACCGGATGAGGTTTCGCGCGTTCAGCGCACGCTACCGGGCGCTGTGGTGGCGCGGCGGCGAGCGGGACTCTGGCGAGGGCTGCGCGCGCGTGCTGCGTGCGGTGGCCGCGGCCGCCGCGCCGCCCGCGCCCGCCTCGCCCGCCGCCGTGCGCTGGGCGCTCGGGAAACGACACGTTTTTCTCAGCGAAGGCATGCGACAGGTACGATACATTCACACAGATATACCTTTGATTTATCACTATCATCACTACATAGTATAAAACAAAGTCGCTTCCCGCTGTCTGTCTCTATGTATGCTTAGATCTTTAAAACTCCGCAACGGATTTTGATGCGGTTTTTTTTAATAGATAGAGGGATTCATGAGAAAGGTTTATATATATAATACATACCCGTGCGAAGCCGGGGCGGGCCGCTAGTACTCACATAAATCTGCAAATATAAAACTGTGTTGACATTTCATTCTGAATTGTAGGTGTTGGAACGCATGCGTCGCGCGCGGCGGCAAGCAGCAGCGGAATGCATCCAAGCGACGTGGAGGCGGCACCGGCAGCGCTCGCCGCGCGGGCCAGCCCCGGGCACGGCGCCCCCCGCGCGCCCGCGCCCCGCGCCCATCGCGGGCACGCCGCCGCCCGACCCCGCCGACAAGTGCGACCCGGCGCTCGCCAAGAAGACCTGCTCGCTCGTTGGCCTCGACCTAGTATGACACTTTTTAACATTCTGCTTCTTTACCAGCCTACATCAGTACTGTTGGACTAAAGGTTTTGCACCATGCCCACCGTCATGACTGACGCATGTATAGGCCAGTCTGTTTCAGTCGTTGCTTTCACATTTAGTGCTCAAATGCAATCGGCGATGAAAGCTTTATTTATTTCGTTTCGGAAAACTTACAGCTTTTTCTTAGGATGTAAACAATAACAGCAAATAGTTACAAAACATAGCCAATAATAAGTTTCCATTTAAGGTTCCTCTATTATATAACTTTGGTTCCTTTATTTTTTTGTTTTTATTGGCAATGCTGTCAGAGTTGTCAAGGGTCCTAAAGGACAACGAAGATAGACGGCACCAACGCAGCATTATCATGTATTGGCAGACAGAGATATAATAGTGTGTGCATGTGTCGCAGGAGCGTCCGCCGCCGCTGCCGCCGCCGCGCGCGTATACGGTGTCGGGCGGCGTGAAGCTGGGCTACCCGCAGCAGCGCGCGGTGGTGGCGGAGTGGGCGGAGGAGGGCGGCGCGCTGCGGCTGCGCGTCGGGGACGTGGTGCTGGCCGTGCGCGCCGCGCGCCGCGGGCACGTCGCCGTGCAGGTACTCTCTTTACTCAACTATTCTACTCTGTACGGTACGGATATCTAGTTCTAATTCTCTACTAAGAAAAGTAGATAGTAGATTTCTATATTGCGACAGTGTAACCATCTTGTCGAGGGGCGAGAGCGGGCGAACACACACGCATTGACGTGTGCACGGATGTATTCCCGTAGTATTTTGTAGTTTTGTTTATACCTACAAGTGTAGGAAATGATACTCCGCCTCTATGAAGTTTCATACATGTGGCGGGTGAACCTACAGATATATTTTTTTATTTTTTCAATAAAATGTTTGTGTTACATAAATATGGTCATTTATCTCTACAAGAGTTTGAAGTACCCTCGGAAGAGCCCTCCTGTCAATGTGTTGTCACAGTGTCGTCTGTGGTTGCAGGTGTGCGGCCGCCGTGTGGTGGTCCCGCACGCGGTGCTGGGCCCGCCGCGCGCCCCCGCCCCGCGCCCTCCGCCACCGCCCGCCCCACCCGCCGCGCCACAGTCCGCGCCCGCACTCGCGTGACACAATCACTAAACAATGTTATTCCAACAATATCTAGCTCGTATGTACTAAATAAGCCTTAGAGAATTAATATCTCGAGAATACTATGTGTTTTTTGCTTCTCTCCCTTTTTAATAAGGATTTAATCACCAATTGTCCTTATGAGCATGACGTTGCGTCGTCCCTGCATTCAATAGTCACTTTCATATTACTTGTTCTTTTCTCGTCTTTTATACTGAAACTTATTGCAGTGAAAGACAGAAAAATCAATGTTATGTTTAATTCTTAAAGGAATCATATGCGGCAGAGTGACTCGCGTAGGGAGCCCGTTATTTGTTCTCTAAGGCAGATTGAAGTAGGAGCAGTGGCTGGCTAGCGCGTACATTCACTGATTGGTGCCTATTATCTACTAAGTGTAAATAATAGTGTAAGTATTTATATGACACGGCCTCGAGCCTACATGAATGTATATTGGCGATGTGGCATATAACAGTACCTATAGCTTTATGCTAAATTAAGTTATAGATTTTATTATTACTTAATACGAAATAAATTAAGAGTATTATGTGATGAGATGGGTCGTTTTTTAACTTTGCATTCGGAAGGCCTACAAAATGGGCTTGGGCAAATTTGTTCTTCTCGAAACAAAGTAAATCAAGCAATACTACTTGCTAAAGCCTCTCTTCCATGTCGAACAGGGGTGGTTTAAGTTGAAAAGTATGCGTTATTTAATTGCGCTACATGGGAATTCGGTCACCAACCGATATCTGTGCCATCAATCACTGTGTTTTTAACGAATTCATTACCTTCAGTACAAATTCCAATTTTCAATTTTTGTTCTTATGATTTTACTTACCTTTTATAAATGAGATTATTTAATGAAGGAACCAATCTGCGATGTCAAATTTAAAGGAGAGGGACCAAAACTTTTTGTGTGCATGTCAAACTTATATTTTCTGTCAAAGAGCAATAATATAATACGTTAAATATATCAGCATGTAACGTATTAGAGAAATGCTCTATATTGTACCAGCTACGAGTATACACTCACTTTCTTTGGTTCTTTGGCTGACCGAAAAATTAACCAGAGTAAAGTTTCAAATGAGAGAATGAAAGCGATTCAAATCAATGTGTCTGTCTCTTTTAATGATGACGTCACAATGGAAAAGCTTCTCGCGAGCCCCATACGTCATTATGCGTCATCTATCAATGTGACGCGAACAGGTACGAGCTTGCCAACAAGAGTCTGATATAAGTAGCGATAGAGATTTACAAACATGTCTAGAGTAAGCTAGCGTAAGGTATACTAAATAAAAGTATTTTCAAAATAGCCACTTGTTTATTTTGTTCAATCGTGAGTCGCACACGTGACAAACATTTGGAATGTGTTGAGTGCGCACCTCCGCCTTGCAGGTATAGTATAGCTTTTATAATGTTGACAGAAAGATCATCAGAAAGATCAATTTCATTTGGCCTCTTCTTTGATGGCCTCATTTTTGATGAGGCCAAATGAAAGACCACTAATTTTGTCCTGTATAATGCAACGCAAAATTTACATACAGATTACAACGTGTAACAGTAATGAGAATCAGTCAGTAAACAGAAAAATTCAATTTTGACTAGTATTTCGCATGCCTCGTGATTTTCGAAGTACGGTACTTTTTGGATTATTAAAATTCGTTCAGAAATGCAGAAGTTATTCAACATTTCATTGACCGAGATTTTAAAACACGCGTCTGCCGGCTGAAAGTAGCGATGACGTCACTAGCTCCAAGCGGCACACCGTCCGCGCGCAATAGCATTCATCAGTACAGATATTCATGGTTAGTGGCGGACACTGTTGGTTTTTTGCATTGTTCTGTAAGTTATATAATTTTCCATGTCATTTTCCACCTATAAAAACAGTTTACATTATGTTGATTGATACTAGTGCTACATAACTAAAATTTTATAATATTATCTAATCTTTTTAGTTTTAATTTTTTTATAAATAATTACTTGTTGGTATTTGTTGTTATAGTGGCCACAGTAATACATAATCAGTAAAAATTTCAAATATCTAGCTATAACGGTTCAAGAGATAGAGTCCTACTGTGACAGACGGACGGACAGACAGACAGACAGCGGACTCTCAGTAATAGGGTCCCGTTGGCACCCTTTGGGTACGGAACCTTGAAAATTAGTTAATCGTAACGTTTATTGCAGGTTAAAATACAGTTGTTGTTGCCTGAACTATTAAAATACCTACGTAGGTATAAGCGTTTAGATAACCCAAAAGTTTATTTTTAGATTTTGAGCGATGGCTTAATACTGGGTGGCGCAAAAGTACTGGCACTAAAGAAAATACTTTTATTTTTTTTATATGATATTTTCTGTCATTCTGTTGTTGAAAATTGTGTAGTGAACAACTGTAAAATACACTGAAAATAAACATGGACCGTTTTACTCCCCAAGAACGTGGAATAATTGTGAGTGAGGGACGGAGGGACGCTTTTCCAGGCCGAGTTATCTCTCGTTTTGGCGATTTGCCTTGGCCTGCAAGATCACCCGATCTGACCAGTCCAGACTTCTTTCTTTGGGGTTTTTTGAAATCTCGGGTGTATGTGAACAAGCCACAGACTCTCGCAGCTCTAAAAGAAAACATTCGTCAAGAAATAACGAACATATCGCAGGAAGTGTTACGGCAAGTTATGCAAAATGTCATAAATAGGGCTCAAATGTGTATCAACTCTGGAGGTCACCATTTAAAAGACATCATCTTTAAATCCTAATGGTACGAAATTTAATGGCACAAATATACATTTAAAAAAACCTAAATCTAGTTTTCTAATTTAGAAAAAATGTTATAGCTGAACCAAATAGGGTCTTTACTTTTGCGCCACCCAGTATAAGGCTTTACCAGGTTGAATTAGGTAAATCAAGCAACAATGAGAAAAAGAGATAGGTAGGTACCTATAATATAACCTATTTCTATTGATAGTTTGATAGGTAGGTAGGTACATACTTAATACTCAATAAGTACTATAATATTTAAAACTTCAAAATGATCTTCACAAAAGTAAAAAGTACCTACTCTTGCTTGCTAGCGGATCTCTCTTCATAACACTGATCCCCTTTTTTATAGATTTTTGGTCCGTCGGAACACGAAAAATATAGCTTGTTTGGAGTACCTACTATTAGTTGTATACTCTTGCACTATGACACGATCACGATACAATATTTATAGGACATATTTTACGCTATTGTTGACACCACAACTCAATAATAAATCCAAAACAAAACAGGCCAAACACGGCTCAAAAATGTGGGTAAGTATGGAATATTACCTACAAAAAGGTGAGCGCGCGCGGCGGAAAGTCCGGGTAGAGTTTAATGACGTCACAGCGATCGAGAATCGTACTTTCGGGCGTTTTTTGAACTGCTGCAGTATAATCGCTGTATCTTCGTAATTTTTGGTCGGATTTGGATATTTTTTTTACTGTTTTCTTTCTGTTATCAATTTAC
This sequence comes from Acrobasis repandana, assembly GCA_963576875.1. Taxonomy (NCBI): domain Eukaryota; kingdom Metazoa; phylum Arthropoda; class Insecta; order Lepidoptera; family Pyralidae; genus Acrobasis; species Acrobasis repandana. The sequence continues at coordinate 712,203 of OY756226.1, forward strand.
ATAGTTACTTAACAAAAAACTTGACTGATTCTCATTGGCCAAAGGCAGCTTCCAAACTTTAAGATGATACACAAAGTCCAGTGCTGCCCCCATTTGAAAAAAAATATTTGAAAGGAAACAGGGATATCATTTAAAATTTGGTATTAGTAAACCCTAGATAACCCTTCAAACTATCGCAAATGTGCGAAGAAAAGCTTTACGTTCTCATTTTTAACTGTAAACAGTATTTCATAAAATAGTTTGTAGGGTAATCTAGGGTTTACTAATACGAAATTTTTAAATGATATCTCCGTTTCCTATCAAATATTATTTTTCAAATGGGGGCAGCACTGGACCTCATGTATCACCTTAAACAATATTAAAACATTATCTATTGATAAAGAAAACTGTACCTAATCCAAATAGACAACGAACACTGGCACACATTCCGCAAGTGGAGGCGCTCTACCGTCGGCTCGCATCGCGGCGACACATCTGACACCACTAATATACACAACGATATTTGAGATAACTAACAAAATACACGAATTACATTAATATTATCTTCATATAGCAATGTAAGAGCACAACACGTGATAATAATGTATAATTTGTATAGTAAGGCATATTCCATTTCATTACGAGCACAACGAAAATAGAAAGGCTTTTCGTAGGATACTACGTGACAAGCTTCCAGGGGTTGCCAGATGTAGGGTTGATAAGTCCTGACAGATAACATTCCTCTAAACCCTCGGTAAATGCAAGCTGTGTGTGTGTCTGGGGGACACTCTCGCGCCCAAGAACTTTTCAATTGTTCAACAATTTTGACATATCTGGCTGCAGTTCAATTTTATTTAGTGTAAGCCGTTCATTAAATGTCGTGTCAGGGCGCATTTAAATTAAATCCAGTTAAAAATTTAAATTGATTTCATATTTTGTTACCATAAGCAGTTTTTATTGCCAATTCAAAGCAAGGCCTCACATCTGCCAACCCCATTTTAAAAAAAATGTACTTTAAACAAATATTTTGTTAACAGAAAGGTTTGCAACTATCCTAACTGAAATTTTTATCTTCAAACATCAGTAGCCATTTAGGGTCAACTCACACTGGCGCAGAGTCCAAGCGTAGCGTTTATGCCTAAAATATATTCATCTCTATTATCCCATTATTAAGGTATAAATTAGTGTTATGCAATGTAATGCGTTTGGCTGGACTCGCACGGTTTAGTTTGTACCTTAATAATGGGATAATAGAGATGAATATACTTAGGCGAAAAACATGACGCGACGCGACGACGGTTCGACTCTGCGCCAGTGTGAGTTGACTCTTCCAGACTACGCCAATAATGGAAGCGAATGAAGGCATTTGCTACTGCCATCGTTGTTATCAACTCCACTAAAATTCTAGTCATTTAACTAAGCTATTGGCGTAGTCCGTACAGGTTTATTCGAACTACAGTTATTTACAATAAAGCTTACGATACAATTTTAAAAAAGTACATTGACATTACAATAAACAATTTGATCGAAATAGTAAATATGATTTCTACAAACATTATCATTTATTTAGGAATATACAGTAGAGACATGAGCTGACAGTGATGTGACTTTTAAATGATGAATAACCTCACACATCGCTGCGACATGATGTCGCACTAAAAGTCCAAGTTTCGCGGCAAACGTCACTCAGTAGAAACGAGGCGCGGCCAGCTCATGGCTCATGGCAGTGTGTACCGACTCTACAGCGGTATAAAATTTACGACAACAATAACATCAAGTTAGGGTCCCATCGATAAAAGCATAAAAAACGGCTTACAACGTACATTAAACAATTTAACATGAATACATGTATATGCTACGATTCGTTAATATATCACATGAGCGAATAACTTCATTTTAGAAAACAAACGAGGATGACAATTATATCATGATTAAAACGTGGATTAGACAAAATAGCTCTGGTTACAGACTTGAAAAACTATGTCAAAATAATGCTCTTAAAAACTGTAGAGAAAAATAAATGCACAACCGCAACAGTGTAAAAACAACTCCAAACTATTGACCAGTGTGACAACACCTAAAAATATCAAAACACTGTTTAGTCTACCATAGACTAAGCATAGATTAACAATTTCAAATGCTGCTTTACAAGTAACTTTAGATATAACAATACGTATTTTCGAATATGTGAACCTCATCCCAACAAGCAAGCGACTGCGGTTCAACTACACAAAATTTGGCCACGTGGTATTGGTACACTACGTCCTTCCGAACTCAATTTACATATAATTTTTTTACCAACATTTTCTGCTCAGCAGATCACTGCACTCGCCAACTGTATTGCATTTGGTAATACTGACTCTTATAACTAACCACCAAAACAATACCATAAAACTACGTTACAATTATACAATACCTAAATTTTAGTTAAAATGAGACCGCGATGTAAAAAGATCAAAAACCTCCTCTATACTACTTGTAATTTAATTACACTGTAACAAACCAATCAAACACGTGCGACGCAGCAGACACAAGGTGAAATGGGCGCGGCGATTTATTTTCTGCCTAATATTGCCTATAATACTATTGTGTTGGTATATGTATAGATTTTTAAGGGCTTTTATCTTAACAGTCATGTCTGCCCTATTGTATCCCTACCCTATCAGCCCTTGATCAAAGAATTTACGTCTAAAGAGATATGAAAATGGCATATTTTTTTTTCCGATCATTGAGTTTAATTTCGACAAAATAGCTTGAGCGATACCGAAATCGTAATGATTTAACTTCAATTCCCTCACTAGTAAATTCCTTTTACATTTGTATTTGGTACACTCCATTACTATATGTTGAACATCTTTGTATATTATTAGATTATGAACAACAATTGGCACTACCCACGTTTTATTCAGTGTGACACGTAGTATATTATTACTCTGTGGTGTGACTGATTGGAAGCAACTTATTTCCGGAGCTTTTTAGCGAACTTCATCAAATAATCGAGAATGAGCTTGACGCTCTTCTTTACTTTAACCATTGTCGACGCGCTGGCGCTACCATTCAATATACTAACTACACCACGCACGACTGAACATTGTCAGGGTCGTCCCGGCGACATTACCCATGACAACAGCTACCCGTATCTACTCCAACTTGCAATCTATTTACATTGCAATAATCTTCGTACTCTGAAGCAGTATGAATAATAACAGTCTAAAGCGTCGCACATCTTGCATTCCTTTATAAAAAACATTCAATAGATGAACAGTTCATATAAAGAGATTTGTAGACATTTAACAGCATGTACTAAATTACTATACATCTAGAAACTTACATAAATATTTTATTATAATACTAGAGTCGTCGCGGCGACTGCCCTGGGGTACCGTCGGCCGCGACGCTTGTCGGCAGTTTGCGCGATGTGGCACACGCTAAGGCAGTGCTGTAGTGCGATGCTTCTGTACTCGCTGTAACCCCAACCTTATCGTGACCTTCGTAGCCTGCTCCAGACGAGTATATCACGTCTCCGTCCAGAGCGGAGCGGCGCAACTCACTCGATCACTATAAATACGCTTCGATAAAGTCTCTCGAGTGGTTCCCCGTTTTTGCCATCGATTGCGGAATAAAAATATAATTCCAACACGTCAGATGTCTGTCCGACCAGCTCAGATACGCAACGAGTATAAATATATATTAGTTTAAATATAAGGCGCAATTTTGAGTACATTCACAAGTCTACGAAAGTAGCCAAAAGCAACGAAACAGTCGTCGGTCAACTATTTAGGCGACAACAGAACAAGCTACATTAAATCATATCTAATTAGCTATCAAGTACTTTTCGTATGCGGCGTTCCTGCGGTGCGATGAAGCAGGGGAATGGAACCTTGATAAGGTAACATATGTCGCGACTTCTTTGCGAAACAAACCATCGCAGCTAACTTTTAGTTCTTCGAACGAATGTTGCAGGAAGGTCGTATGCGACCTCGTCACTTTATTTATAATATGGAATCTGTGGCGTGTACAGTCGGAAACGTCAGGATTCACACTCCAGTTAGGAATTTCTGTTGAAGAATGTCCAGCAAAGAGCGGCGCAGCTGCGCGGCGGCGGGCGCTAGTCGCGCGCGATGGGCGTGCTGCACGCGGCGGACGGCGCGCGCCGCGGGCGCGGGGACGCCGCGCCCGCCGCCAGTGCGGGCTCCGGGCACAGCGACGCGATCACTGTGCTGGAGGACACCTCGCGCACACAGCGACGCTGCTCAGCTGAAATCACATGCCGTCGTACAATTGTATAGGTATACTCTTTCAATTGTCATAAAAATAATATAAAATAAAACTATAGAATAAATCTTCTCATTCTCAAACACATTTTCTTACAGGGTATATAATTACATTATTGACAGATAAATCAATGATATTATTAAAACTAATGCAAGATAAATTCATTAAGAATATTAAATACGGTTTTACACGTAATGTGGTCGGAAAGGCCAACTAGTTTCAATCGATTTAGACGATCATGAAAATACTCGTATATACGAGAACATCACCAGTATTTGCGGACCCCTACGCAGACATCGTTTTAAGACCATCAGGGCGGACGACGTCGCGCAGCGTCGCTCAGTGCACTGAGTGCAGCGAAACCGTGGGATCGCCGCTCGTAACACTCGCCCTGATGACGGTCGTCTAAATCGACTTTGAAACTAGTCAGTCTTCCCGACTACACTACGGGAGTAAACCGTACAGAATATTCCTACATAATCAATCATTCATTTAAAATAACACAACTATGATTCACAACATCATTTTAAAGAAAACGGAGACATCATTTAAAATTTTGCTACTACCAAGTCCTACTCGTAGATAACCCTTCAAACTATTTTGTTAACTACTACGCACATTTGCCAAAAGTGGCCGTTTTCGCAAATGTGCGTAGTAAAGCTTAACGTTCTCACTTTAAACTGTAAACAGTAGTTCATAAAATACTTTGAAAGGTTATCTAGGGCTTGGTAGTAGCAACATTTTAAATGTTGTCTTTGTTTTCTTTGAAATTATTTATTTTAAATGGGGGCAGCACTGGAACCCGGAAAATTCAGGTACGGCCTTAATGAGAAGCATAAATGGAAAGAGAAATGCTAAGTGCAGATGAAGCAAAGGAAACCCTGTCATGTCAGACCGTACCTAGACGAGATACTTAAAGAGTCCCTAAACAGAATCAGACTTTCCCATACATACAAACGTAGTCTAGCTTTTATTTTAAACAGGCATGTCAGATGTCGGATTTTTTTTTAATTTAATAGAAATTGCATATTACTAGTTTTCATAGTCAAAATATGAACTACATAGTTATTGCCTAGATATTTGCATTTTTTTTTAAATTACAAAATACTGCCGAAATGTCACTACAAAATAAAAGATAGAATACGTTTGTATGGAGCCTAGGGAAGGGAAGGTAACTCCTAACCCACTTCACGGGAAACCAACGTCAATGAGGTTTTTATAGAGGTTTTTAGGCATTCAAGATGCAGTAATCAAATTAAAATGATGAAATAAGAAATGGTGAAAAAATACCACGTGAGCAGGACTTGAACCCAAGGTAACGCAAGCCTAATGCGTCTTATAGGAATATCGAATGGTGGCTAAATTCGGCGTGCGGGGTTAAACACGTGATGGCTCAGTTGGTAAGAGCATAGTCGTATTAGACTAAAGTCGCGGGTTCAAGTCCTGCTCTCGTAGTATTTTTTCACCATTTCTTATTTCATTATTTTAAGTCAATGAGATTTTGGAAATTAAGATATTGGAAGGTTAGGAGGGGCGTCAAAAGTGCTTAGTGCTGCTTAGTATTCTGAACATGCATTAAGTTAGTGGATGTAACAAAATTAGAAAAAAAAAGCGCAATACTTGTCTGTTAGGGAAGCGGAGTGCAAAAAATCTTGTAAATAAAGTCAACGATCTGGTGATTCACGTTGCGTTTTTTGTCGTTTCAATTTACATGCAGCAGGCAATGGAGCCAATTTGGCACGCGTAATGACGGCTGCAATAATTCGTTTAGCGAACAGGCGACACCTTCCTGCAGCGCGTGTCAGCCGCAAATGACACGTTTATCGCATCAGTGGAGCGTCGGGTAATGAGTCGCGGTGACGCGGCCGGCGACTGTGTGAACCTAGCTTTAGACAGGATGCAAAGCTTGCTCTACGTAAAGTGTTTAAAACAAGTAAACCGTCGGCGGCAAATGATGCATTTACCGCATCAGTGGAGTGAATGAGCGACAACGAGACGCACCGTTTGAAGCGAGCTCAAAGCAACCGAGCATATAAGTTGGTGTTGGTTATATTAGGTCCTTACATATGAAATTGCCGATTTTCAATACTGGCAACTTTAAAATCAAATATCTTGCGTTTTATTAGGAATTCCAAATTCAAATTTATTTCGAAATAAAGCCAGAAAAATATTGTTTTAAAATTCGTATTTCATTTGTTTGAACATCATTTGTTTGAGTTTCAACATTGCTATAACAACAACTATGGACAAATTGAAAATTCGCGGTATTTACGAATACGAGTTCCACCGTGGCACCAGTGCTGTAGAAATGACTCGAAGAATTAACGACGTGTATGGACCAGGCACCGCTAACGAACGAACGGTGCGTTTTTGGTTTCAACGTTTCCGTTCTGGAAATTTCGATTTACACAATGAGCCTTGTGGACGACCTGATACTCAAGTGAATAACGAAGAGTTGAAGGCGATAGTGGAAGCGGATCCATCTCAAACCACTTCTGAATTAGCAGCAGCCTTCGGCTTAAGTGACAAAACGATACTTATCCACTTGCGCCAAATCGGAAAAATTAAAAAACTCGAAAAGTGGGTACCGCACGAATTGACTGAAGCAAACCAACAAACACGCGTTGCTTGCTGCGTTTCTTTGCTTAATCGCCACAATAATGAGGGGATTTTGAACCGTATCGTGACTTGTGATGAGAAATGGATCCTGTACGACAATCGGAAGCGATCATCACAATGGCTTGACCCTGGAGAACCGGCAAAACCTTGCCCTAAGCGAAAACTGACCAAAAAGAAGATTCTGGTTATTGTTTGGTGGACCAGTGCTGGTGTTATCCACTACAGTTTCTTGAGATCAGGCCAGACGATTACTGCAGACTTGTATTGCCAACAATTGCAAACAATGATGGAAAAGCTCGCCATTAAACAACTGAGACTGATGAATTGCTCTAGCCCACTGCTCCTTCAGGATAACGCTAGACCACACACTGCACATCAAACGATCGCCAAGTTAGAGGAGCTGCGACTGGAACCTCTGCGTCACCCACCATACTCTCTAGATCTTGCCCCAACCGATTACCACTTTTTTCAAAATTTGGATAACTTTTTGCAAGGAAAAAATTTCAAATCTGATGAGGCAGTCAAAACCGCCTTCAAACAGTTCATAGACTCTCGCTCCCAGGATTTTTTTTCCAAAGGTATCAATGATCTGCCTATAAATTGGCGGAAGTGTATCGATAACAACGGCGCATACTTCGATTGATTAAATAATAATTTCATTAAAAAAACTAGTTTCACTTTTTTGATACTGAACGGCAATTTCATATGTAAGGACCTAATAGTTGTTGTAGGTATCTATATTTTATGTTCGATGACTTTTTTAAAAACAGACACCTTGACGATAACGATTCAGAGGATGGCTAGTGGCCCCCGTGGGTCGGGTCAAGATTCCCTATAGTATGGTTGAGTTCAAGGATGTCTGATCCATTTGTCAACTCGTGAACGGGTGCTGCCAGGAGGAACTGATTACCTCGTCTCGTTTCTTGACTAATATAAATAAACATTACATGTAATGTATACAAAACTTATTGACGCGCCTGCAAAGGCCTAATTTACATAATTTATTTAAACGAAACATTTGAATTTTGATCTTTTTAGGGTTCCGTACCCAAAGGGTGTAAACGGGACCCTATTACTGAGAATCCGCTGTCTTAAACTTTAGTTTGCATTTTTGCGAAAAACGGCTACTTTTGGCGAAAATGCAAACTGAAGCTTAACGTTCTCACTTTAAACTGTAAACAGTTGTTCATAAAATAGTTTGAAGGGTTATCTAGGTTTTGCTAGATTACAATTTTAAATGATATCTCCGTTTCCTTACAAATAATTTATTTCAAATGGGGGCAGCACTGGACTCCATGTATCCTCTTAAGGTAACATATATTTAACATAGAGTTCGCGCACGAAACCTCTAATGCAACCAGACCAGCTCCGGGTACCACTTTACCAAACATCCAACCGCAGGAATATTGCAACAGCAAAACGCAAATTCGCTTGTAGCTGTGTAAGTATAATGTGGTATGTACGAGTAAGGAGATTATGTAGTATATCCACCTACTAGATAGACCTGAGCAAGGACTTCCTATGGCTGAAATATGATATTGTTTTGGCTATCTCTTTTTCTGGTTCTTCGACGAAAGGGGAGCGTTTCTGCGACATAGGGAGGCGGCTGGCTAGCAGAGCAGGCTGGCCTACACACGTGCGAGAACGTCCTGTGCGGCCCAGAGCGGCTTGCGACCTGGCCTCTTTCGTGTTGCATTTCCTAAAGCACGTGTTCCGCAGTGTAAGCACAGATTAGATAACAGCCACTGCGTAAGTCGGTGTTAAGATCACGCAACAGATCCAATTCTTTTCATAGGAACACGGGTCACGTCACGTCTCGTCCGCTCGTGCAGTTTCTTACGCTGCCAATATCGCAGCTATATAAGCCAAATCATGCACCAGGTTAAACATGTACCTACGCTCTTTGGTAAGCACCGTTCCTTTCTAGACTATCTACATTGTTATATAAATTATAAAGGTATGGCTTTACCATAAGAAAGTGTTCAGCTCACGGGACAATTTGTATAGAAATGCCGACAGCTTTTTCGACACTTTGTGTTAGGAAAGTACATTTCCACCCTGTATATAATATTAATCGTAGCAAGTGGAGGTCCATAGTCTGGCTACCCTTGTGGGAAACAAGCATGACAGTTTGTACTTATGTATGTATATAATATTACTAAGTGACAACAACACAACACATCCGGATCGTTAGGTAACCGCAGCATTAAGGAAGCAGCGTGGAAGTCATCGGCACGCGCACAAAGGAGTTATTAGCGCGGATGGAGCGGCGCGGGCGCTCCATTGTGGGGGATGACGGGCAACACTCGCAAACGCGCAGCTCCGGTGAAACGCGGAGCAATGCCCGCGCGCTCCCGGGCAGGCCGCGCACGCACCTCAACTTTGGAATAGATGAAAACGAACCGCGCAATAAATAACACGCAACATTTACCCGATAACTGCACTGTGGATTTCACTCTTAACTCGATGACTTGAATCATTTGTAAGTTAATTGAATGAACACGACTTATTTGGGTAGAAATTCGATGTTTTTTTTACCTACATGCCTTTAATCCTAAGGGAACTTTTTTCTAAAAATAGTTTTACATAGTCTACGAGTAAAGCCTGAATTTCTCTGGTATCAGTGATTTCTTTCAGATTTGCCTCGACATCTTTCGTTGGTCTTCTTGCATCGATTTTACCAAACTTTGCGAAGAATCATCGTGTTGAAGTCGTCCTTCAAGTTTTACAGATGCAATAGCACAGTTGGACACATTTCTCTAAATCAGTAGTTCTCACGTTTTAGAATCACTACCAAGAAAGTAGTAAAGAAAGTTTTGGAAACCAATCACTGAAAAAAATAGTTTGTTCAAAGCTGGTTTTACGTTATATTTTAAAGTAATCGACTGCAAACCGCAAGCACTCGTCGTTACGCAGTGCGTGCCAAGCCTTACTTGCGTTTATTACGCGAATTTGAACGTACACACAAACGCGGAATTACTGTTTACGACAAAAAACTAATGACTGTCTATGCACCGCGCCATATTTAGATTTTCGCTTCCATCCTAAAGCTCCCGGACAAAAGGTAATAGAAATTACGGGTGATCCTGCCGTTGCTTGCTTTGTGCTATAAACTTTGGCTGTGCTGGACAAAATCGATCTAAAAGTGGCATAGAAGTCAACCAAAATAAATGCAAAAATACAAACATTAAGTAAAACCAAAGCAAGTAGCATGCATGCAATCCTTTTCCAGCGAACATGGGTGTGGTTAGCGAAACTTATGTTCCAACAAAACTATAGGACTACTCAGAACATTCAAGCTGACCAATTTATCCTCAAACTACAATAATGTAACAAATTATCTCATCTGGTTTCTATAGTAGAGTTTAGTGTTTTTTGAGTAGTTCCTGTCAACTTTGTTGAGCTGTTTGTAGTGAGCGCACTCACCGATGAGGTTGTGCAGGTTGTCGATGACCACCTCTGTGTTGTAGGTGGCGTCCACCGCGCGCTGCAGGAACGCCGTCCACGTGCTCAGCTCCGCTTCCTGCAGACAAAGAAACCTCAATCAATGCCTAATAAATATTTAATGAGTTTCTCGTGTTGGATCAGCTTGGGCCAAACAAGATTGCAATCTCATTAGAGGACCATCATAGGCTAATCAAGATTCTTTCTATTTATCGGAAAAACATGCTCTTTATTTTGATTGGTTTAAGATGATTCCGCGTTGGACTATTTAAGCATATACATTACAAGAAGCCTTGTACAGACAAAATTATATAGCTTATTTAGATTCTTTTCAGGGAGAAAACCTCTCTTACAACACAGACAATCATTCTTAGGTTATCTACGAAACTGTTTGTTTGTAATCTCTTTATTGCACATAAAAACATAGGTAGGTATAGGTATAGACAGACTTATAAATTATTAGAATTTGCACGAAGGCAGGCTTATCCCAGTAAGGAATCTCTTCCAGGCTTAACCCAGTAAGGAATCTCTTCCACCCAACCAAGTAACTAAAAGGATAAGTCCGAAAAAGAGGGTGGAGTTGAAGTGTACAACAAGAAAGAGACGACTGTAAATCAAATCTACATCCTACCAATGTACAAATAATTATATAAATATGTAATAATATTCTATATAATACTATAAATACATATACCTACATATCTATTTACATATAAAACATACACTCAATAAACAACGGAATTGTTATAAAAACTTCTTAGTTTACTTATAAATGTTACTTAGTTTACATATGATATCCTGCGTGGTCACGCAGGGCTCGTGCAAGTTAAATGTAGAGCTGTCACTGAAGCCTCGCCAGTGCCGCTGCAGGATTGTGTTCCCGGTCCGGGCAACCTGCGCTACGCTACACCACATTAATCATTATGAATAAATTATATTTGAGACAAAATACGTTTTCTTTAAACTAAAGTCTATTGTATGTTTGTCATAGTCTCAGATGGGTCCCTGGTTTCAATACGGTCCAAACAATCCATTTATTTGGTTACATGCCCTATTTTCTACTTTGTGGTAGGCTAAAAATCAAGGGTGAGTGTCCTAAATAAAGTTTGTCAAATTGGAATGACCCAACTTCATGTAAATGGCGTCAAGGGACATTACATTATGGAGTATCGACCTTCAGCGCCAGGTCAGGCTTTATGAGCCATGGGGAAATGGGGATCGGGGCCATCACCCAAACGCGGGCGGTTGCGGGGAGGGAAGCCCCGCAAATCCGGTACAGATTGCTGCGAGTAACATTACACCACGACATCATAATCCGGACATGGTTTTAAGCTGATGAGCCAATGAGTAAGTACACGCAAGGCATGATTTATTTATAAAAAATGTACTTAGGTACGCAAATCAAATACTGAGAAAGAAGACTAGAATGGCGAGACTTGTTATAGAATAGCTATCCGTGGGAACCATTTATTGGCTCTTAGATATCCATTCAAATTTTGGTTTTGTATTGTAAAGAAAGCTGCTGGCGCATCAATAAATAAAAAAAATATAAAAAAATTACTACTCATTGTTTAGTACTTATGACATTATTCTGGGCAATCATGTATTATGAGACAAGGATGTTATTGTATTCATATTTCAGAAAATTTGTGATGTAATTATAAAGTATAGGTAACAAAAGCACTGAAAATAATTATTTTCTTTATATTGTTCAGAATCTCTCCATTATTTTTATATAATACTTACTTCAGAAATAGGCGGGCTTTGGAGCTTTTCGCAGCAAATCCTTCAATCAGCTATACATAATACCATGCTCCTTAGCCCTACACAGCTAAAGCTATCTCATTCTTTTCTGCTTTGGACTCTGGTCTTCTTCATGCCGTATATATTTCATGAATTGAAGGAAAACATTAAATAACAGTTACAACGGAAGACCTCTGCCAATCAACCAACCAATTATGAAAAGGGTATTTGATTATCATTGAGCGGATCTTCTTGCCGTCCCTCGCTTACCCTGGTATCGAAACGGTAATGAACTGTATGAGGTAATAAAGTGTAATGTTTGCACCTGGTGTAGGTGTTATGTAAGGCGACGCGTGGTGCGTGCGCGTAGCAACCCCGGCACGCGTCGTATTTATAGCGGTGACGGTCAGGGCCGCGCGCGCGGCCGCTGCACTATTTCGGACGGTCGCCATCTCGCCTGCTGCGGGCCGTAGGGCTCTGCCCCGGCGCCAGTTACCGGGGACAATGAGTATAGCGTTGTCAACAGTCGCCAACGAGTGGAATGATTATGAACATTAAGTGATTAGTTCAAAGCTCTTACTACCAAACCAAACTGATATCTAGCTGGTGTTCAGTTTTTCACAACCGAATAAAAGAGGTGCTTGACGTCTTAGAGAGCATCTTTGTCGCGGTAGAATGTGTGTATAAAAATTACGGGTTGACCCTACATGGTGGACATCTACTGGTGCCTTTTTATCATCATGATCAGCCCTCTCTGTACTGCCAGAGCCATATATTAGCCAGAGCAGTCAGAGGATTTGGCCTATACTATCCACGCTGGCCAGACGGGTTCGAGAGGTCTAATTGATGTTTATAAGCTTTGTTAAGCTTGTGTTTCCTAAGTCGCCATTTACGACATCCACAGGGTGACTTAGAGTGGTTCTATTCTACTCTGCCAGAAACCACACGGCTTATGTACGTGTCATTCGTGAACTTCTCTATTCTTCGAAAGCCATGTCAAGTTGGTCCCGTTAGATCGCTTGATGGTAGTCATTACGAGGGGGGGTCAAAAAGTTCGCGGAACGGAGGGGAAGGGGGGTGAAATAAAATACTGTACTATTTTTCTTTTTCAATATATTCCCCCTTAAGTCGAATACATTTTTCAGATCTCTCTATTAACTTATTAATACCGTCGAAAAAAAATGATTTGTCTTTGTCCTCAAAATAGGCCGAAATCGCCGACTTGACTTCTTCATCATCGGAAAATTTCTTCCCCCGAAGCTCTTTTTTTAATTTGGGAAATAAAAAATAATCACAGGGGGCTAAGTCTGGACTATAGGGAGGATGGTTTAACATTTCGAAGCCACAGTGATGAAGGGCAGCCATCGCAACGCGGCTCTTGTGTACCGGTGCGTTGTCATGCAAAAGCAGCACACCCTTTGTCAACTTTCCCCGCCTTTTCTCCTTGATTGCTTCTTTTAATTGTCTTAGTAGATTAGCGTAGTATTCTCCCGTTATAGAAACACCCTTATCTTTATAATCTATTAATAAAATACCCTCTGTATCCCAAAAAACAGTTGCCATGATTTTTCCAGCCGATTGTGACACCCTGTATTTCTTAGGGGGGGGCTGACCCTTTTTATGCCACTGCATAGACTCTTGCTTCGACTCAGGCTCATAATGATGAACCCAAGTTTCATCTGCAGTAACAAGTCTTGCAAAAATTCCTTCCTTGTCGGCGCTACAGAGGTCTAAAAACTCCTTTGAATACTCGACGCGCAGCTGTTTCTGTGGTGGTGTGAGCATTCTTGGCACCCATCTTGCGCTGACTTTTGACATCCCAAGATTGTCGTGTAGAATATTTAAAATGGTTGTAGGTGATACTCCAACCATTTCTGCAAGTTGTTTCTTCTTCAAACGAGTATCCTCCAGTATAAGATTCTCCACTTTTTCAACGATGTTTGAGGTGGTGGCCTCAATCGGCCGTCCTGAGCGAGGGTCGTCTTCAAGAGACTCTCTGCCTTGCTTGAAAAGGCTATTCCACTTGTACACCATGGTTTTCCCAGGGCAAGAGTCCCCGTATACTGATAACATTTCTTCCAAAATTTTCTGAGGTGGTTTTCCTTGCTTAGTGAGGAACTTTATGACGGCACGAAACTCGATTTTTTCCATGTTCAAGTTTTTCTTCCGGATTCACTTGTTTGATCGACGACAGGTCAAAGGTTATTGACACAATCAGGTTCAAACTTGGCATATATACTCACAAAGAGTTGCTCATTAGTTACTACCTGCGGCAGGTCCCCCACCCCCCGCTATCCCCTCCATTCCGCGAACTTTTTGACCCCCCCTCGTATATCAAATTCCTTATGAAAACAGCTTAGAAAATCCACCATACTCAAGTGGTGGACACTAACACACATACAAAAGAAAGAAAAACCCAAACAACTAAAGAAAATTGCCTACACATTTCCAGATGAAACAGATTCCGTCTTTCACAACTGCCTCGACAAAAGGCGTGCCTGTTCAGCTGGTTTCAGTATTTTTATGGAATACGCACATTGGCTTTCCTAAACCCCTGGCTTATTGATAAAACAACACACATTTCGTTCCGTGAGCACGAACGTTTGAGCTCTAAACTCGCCTCACGTTTCATAACAACATATTTAAAGTGGCTAACGACTTCTTAGGATATTATTTGTTAAACGGCACTATTTCCAATTGGCCGGCGTCATCGGATAAAAAAACGAACCGAGTCATTGCATGACACCGAGGTGAGCGCACGCAGGGTCTGTTATCCTATTAAAGCGAGAAAAGAGAATCCTACGCATGACGTGACCAGAAATCAGCACACAGCCCACGCGTTTTATGCGCGAGGAGACTTAGCGCCTATCAAAGTTACTCCTATTATGAAAAGTAGAGATGGAACGTCTTTTAAAACTAGAAGGCAAACAGAGACAGAGGCCTAAAACGAAATGGCGAACACATTTGCCCAGCAATGGGACATCATAAACGAGTGGCAAACCGAAGACAAACAGAGACAGCGCCAATTAGAGGCCTAGAACGAAATGGCGAACACATTTGCCCAGCAAAGGGACATCATAAACGAGTGGCAAACCGAAGGCAAACAGAGAAACCGCCAATTAGAGGCCTAGAACGAAATGGCGGACACATTTTCCCAGCAACGGGACATCATAAACGAGTGGCAAACCGCTTAAGGCTAAAACTGATGAGAAGTGATCCGTGGCACTTGCTTAATCCACAGAAAACAGTAAGAGCAACATACAGAACGGAATCTCCTAAGGTACGCGCAATATGCGTCCCCGTTCCCCGTCCCCGCACCTCTCCCTGTTCTTGTGCCGCCACGTGCCGCCGTGCAGTGTGTTTTCGCCCGCTCTCGCCCGTCGACAAGGCGAGGTCTTCTGTGCTTATTCGTAAGATTTAATGACTTGCTAAGCCCGGCCTTTGAATCTCGCGACCCTTGGCTCCTGTACCAGTGCTTTGAAACCACCATGAAGGTTTGTTGGTACATTCAAGTCTCACACTAGCACGTACATAAAACAACAGCTTTCACCTGATATCTCTAGTCATTTTGTCCATTCCATTTCTTTCAGATAAACACCGGATTCTGATATAAACATTTATTAACACATTGATGATTTACGAGTATCTTTAAATGCCCAGAAAGAAAAGTACCTATGGAGGAAACTTAATAATGAATAAGGAATTAACTATACAACAGATACCATTTAAATTGGCAGCGGCTGCGCAACAGTTACTCTCTTTATTAGGCAAGAATAATTAATTAGGTAACGAAAAAAATTAAGAAAAAGTATAAAGATACCATTTCTCCTGATAGGAAAATGCCCAGGAATTTTTTAATCGCCCACTTAATCGTACGATTAGCAAATTTTTTATTCTGAAAAATTAAGGGCGACCTAAACCGGAAACCGTTAACTGTTCACCGCGTTGTCGCGTAGTTAAAGTGATAAATAAAATTATAAATCCATGTTCATCACATGGAGTAGGAGATGCTGTCCGCTGTCGGCACTTCGACGCGGGTCTCGTGGCTTGCCGCGAGACCGGGGAAGTGGGTCACCGCGGAAGGTCAAGGAGCGCGGAAACGTATTGGGCATTACTTACCATCGCCGTGCGCCGGGAAAAGGCACCACGCTGTAATATTTCCTTGTATACTTGAAAGCTTGCCGACTTTCCGGTATATCTAGGAAATTGGCAATCAGTTACGTAGGAAATCATATGCTTTAAATAGTATAATGGAATTAAACTTTTCATTGGAGAAAATAACAACTGGTTTGGCAATAAACCTTCTAAATAAACCATGTAAAGGAACATTTGTTTATTTTATTTTTTTATTTGTTTATTTATTATAATTACTTACACTATCTTAACAGGTTTCCCCAAGACAATAGCAAAGTCACATGCATTTTAAATATTATTACTTACATAACAAAATAAAATAAAACTGCCTTTGTGAATTCCGCCAATGACATATCGCAATATGAAAAAAAAAATGTTTGCTTTCCATACAAACTCGGATCAGCTAATCGGTCAATTTGTAGGCGAGGTCAAATACTATTTTTCATATTTCGATATATATATATATGTTACTTAGGGTAAGTTGTTCAGTATCATGGAGTGAAGTCGGCCTTAAATAAGTTTCATTATATTTTGTTAGACCCTGTCTGTATAATACCTAGCTATAAAGCCTAAAACGTTTATAAAATGAATTACCTTCTCATGAAGGTAGCTTGTATAGACAAAGACTGTAAATAATTTACCTTATAATAAAGCGTCACATAGAGTACTTCACCCACATGTGACCCCACTTCGCACGCGTTCCACTTGTGTCGCTTTCCCTATATAGCTGTCAGCCACATACGAACGCGCGTAGGACACCACGCTCCGGATTTTGTGACATGCCAAGCACTTTCGTTTTCAACTCTTGAAATAATGGACAATGATTGGTAATAAACCATTTGGGAGCAGACCGCAGACGAGTGGCGAAGGTTCAAAGTAACAAAACAGGGACGTTTTAATTCCCGCTAAATGAAAACGACCCCGGCATCAGATTGACGACCGGCACCCATGCTCTGATTACTGCCAAATTAGAAGTGATTAAGACTTGACCCGCCTTCGTGAACGAAGTGCATTTTGCAGACATGTAGCACGACCCCACCCAGCAAAGTACAGTCACCCAGCGGCGTCTTAAAAGCCATTTGCAAATTAAACGAGACCGTTAATAATGTCACATTATCACTGGTAACGGTGAGTACATCAATTTGCTAAATTAAAGCGATATGTCCAGCGGAGCCGTGACCCCGCCGCCTCAAGCGCGAGGTCGCCGTCCTACGAGCTTATGATTTATTAAATAAGGCACAGAGGAATAGGAATACCAAACTCGTAACTAGCAGCAATAACTATGTTCTGAAACTATTCATCCGATTTAGGAATACATAAAAAGTTATTTGGTACTCGTAAATTTATTTCGGCCTTCGAAATTTTATCCGAAGAATATAATTTCTTCTGTTGTTATAGAAACAAACAATTTCATGAGCCAGTCTGCAACTGCTCCCATAAAGAAAGACAGAAGAAAATATTGCGAAGAAGCGGTTTATCTCGTGGATGTAACGGCATCAACAATATCGTGAAAAGTGTATGTCTTAAACTATATAAATATGAACATTAATGTAAATATACGTATAGAAGAAATTCTCAAGGTCCCAGGTTACCCTCAATCAACATCATAAGTGATATAGAGATAAAATGGCCGTAACGAGCAGGAATCAATATGTTATCAGAGATTGCTAGTTATCAGTCGCGCGAGTGGCACACTTTCCGTATCTGCGGACACGATAGCTGATGATGATATAGCGGGAAGCGCCGCCACGACGCGGCGACGGCCCACGAGGACTCTCACACTCGGTGACACAAAACAATACGTACTTGATTGAGGTCGAGTAATTTACATATCGAGTACAGCCCACACAACATCATTGAATAAGCTCGGCACGGGCATAATAATACACCCTCACAAATATGTACGATGTCTATTAATTACAACAACGGGTCTTCTTTCCCTATTGATAACTGCCTTGTCAAAACGATGAAGTGCTTTAGTAGTAATAGTCTTGATCACGTCTTGATATACATACTATAATTAGAAACAAATCTGTTGAAAATAATGAAGGTGTAAGAAAGTGGAATGAAAAAAAAAACAAAAACCAGTCAAATGCGAGTCGTTTCCTAATTTTAGGCCCCGCAGTTTCGAAGGGAACGTTAAAATTTTGTCTATTTATCTTAAATAACTCAAAAACTATTTATCCTTAAACTATAAAAAATATATTTGAGATTCTTACACCAAGCGCATGTGAAAATTGCGCCCTCTCTTGATTCCTTCAAAGTCAGACTTAGAGGATTTTACGGAGGTTGCTCAGACACCTTGAGCTAATAATATTGTAGTCTATGTATTTTATTTATTTTAGTTGGTGATATTTAGGTATATTATTTTATTATGTATTAGTTTATAATTGATAGGTATATGTAATATGTTTTTGATTAAAAGTAAACACTAGTTTCTATTGTTCTTGTACGGTTTGACTTCTGCCCATTATGCCCATTTTCAGGGTTCCGTACCCGAAGGGTGCAAACGGGACCCTATTACTGAGACTCCGCTGTCTGTCCGTCTGTCACAGGGCTCTATCTCTTGGACCGTAATAGCTAGACACCTGAAATTTTCACCGATTATGTATTACTGTGGCCGCTATAACAACAAATACTATAAAATAAAAAAAGTTGAAAATTAAAGGGGTCGTCATACAAAAAACGTGTTTTTTTCAGCGTTTTTAACTCGATCTTTATAATGGCATTTACTAGATACTTGATATTTTTACCAATTATGTATTACTATGACCACTATAACAACAAATACTGAAAATAAGATAAAGTTAAAAATTAAAGGGGGTCGTCATACAAGAAACGTATTTCTTTAGCGTTTTAAAACATTGTACGGTGGTACGGAACCCTTCGATGTACGAGTCCGACTCGCACTTGCCCGTTTATTTTATTTTCCATTCGCTGATACTTGGTTGACTGGAAGAGATCCCTATATGGGATAAGTCCGCCATTGTACATATTATTTGGTCTTTTATGGTTTATATGTTTGTAAAATATTTTTTGTACAATAAAGATATATACAACAACAACAACAACAACAAGCCCTTTCCTTTGATATGTCACACGATATAGTATGCAGAACTTTTTTTCTTTTATTTTACCCATCAAATTAATTTGACTCAAGATTCAAGTGTAAATCAAAGTCGAGTCTGAAACAAAGACAATCTGCAAACTGCAGCCTTCAGACAGGGAGCCGGCCGGCGGCGGCGCGGTGGCGGGCTGGCGAGCTCGCGGCCGCATCCTGCGCTTTCACTATCATTACCGCGATCGCACAATGCCCGCGCGTCATTAGAAAGCGAATTTCCGTTTATATGCTAATCCAATCCTACTGCTACCGACATGTTACATTGTGTATCAGGGGCCCTCTTTGTCTTTTGTTATTCATCGATATCACACGCTTCTTTCATAAACTCATTTAATAAACTCTCCCCCACGCATACATCTATTGTGTTGGAGGAGGAAACTCTTAAGGTAAAACGTTTTTCACACGTGTGAGATAATGCAAGGTAAAAAATATCAGCTTGAGTAATCGCATATTATCATAATAAAAATAAAAGTTCTACAAAGCAGTTGACATATTATCAGATCACGCGTTCAAACACCTAGACTATACACTAATGTAATTTGCTCTATCAATTAAGGCTATTGGTCCAGCTAGTGGCTCAACAAGTCACATTATCGATGAAATCGGACCGATTGGTGCAATCGATTGTTTACAAACAATAATGAGACAGTGTCGATGACTGATAGTGATAACCAACTCCGATACAATCTGGAACTCGGATTATCGTGCTAACGAGCGTCGTGAGCCATATAATAATGCTTGATCAATACTACGTAAAATATAAAGTTCACATCTAATTTAGAACGTACTCGTATATACATTATAAAGTAAAAGTAATAACAAATATAGGGATATATAGAATAGACGTATTATATTTATTACTCTTTATGTGTTATAGAAAGAAGAAAAACAAGTTGTACACGATTATGAGTTGTATAGTTTGGAGACATGGATACAAGAGTAGAGGAAGATGAAGTTATGGCAATTCGCTCTTCATATTTTGATGATGAGGACAATTTAATAAAGTTGCAACGAGGAGATCCTTCAAAACACATTTTTTTCCTGCCATGCCAATCATGGCCACACGCTAAACAAACATTACAAGCAAGCGAGAGATTAAGTTTCTTATAGCTACAATTCCAAAGGATTTGCGTACGAGAATCCTTACTCATTGCGAGCCAAATCTGCACAAAAGACGAGACATAACAGTCGTAAAATAGCCACACGCGTTGAATACGCATGCTAAATCCAGACAATGGTCCTAGCTCAGACGCCAGGCGCACGCGACGCATACTTGATGGCGATTTAATGTGCTGGGCTCGCGCTGAGCCATCGTCTGCGACGGCAGACGGCGCGGCGGTCGACGACTTCGCCGCGCATACTGCAGCTGCAGTTCTATAATATAACATTAATAACACAGTCCGGAATCCATTAAAGTGAATAAGCGCGGCGTATATTGCCGAGCAAACTATTAGAAATGAAATTATCATAAATTCGCTAGCTCGCCAACTCCATGACATCTTGGCTTTTTATGCAGGAAGACGCAATCTGTGCTAAGAGCCGCTTATGGCATTTATGACTATGCCTTCTAGAAAGCTTACAGCAATGACAATTAAGAAAACATAACCCGTAATAAAATAACAATGACATTCTTCGTGCATTATGAATTTCACCCAAACAATGAGTTTATTGTGCGTGAAGAGAAGGATCACATTATCGTGTGGCTGTAACAGTACGAGTCCGCTCTCAATTTCGCTGTGCCAGATCCCAGAGCACACACACCGTCTCACCGGCGGCGCCCGGCGCTCCGCCAGTGAAAGGAGTCAATCTAGTGACATCCCGGTGAGCTGTGAGCCGGTGAGCACGACACGGCGCAAGTAATTGCCGCGTCCCCGTTCGCCTGCCTAATCCGGGATCACGGGCGCGTGCTGCCCATTATATGTATTAACCCAAACCTAAGTGGAACAGGTCGACAGGAGCATGTGAAAACAATTATTATTATGGTCTATACTATACTATAGTCATTTATATATAGTTCTTTATGTACCTACACTACAGTGTATATGTTAAGAAGGTGCGAGGCCCCTTGTTATTTTCATCTATTGAGTTTCAACAAATAAAATGAACCATTTAATTTCAGGAGACTTATAATCAGTATTTCAACCAACCTTATATTATGAATTCCTGCAGAAATGTTGTATAGAAGGCTATTCCCACTCAACGTCACGTTAACTCTTGGTAAAACTTCTTCAAAATATATTGAAAATAATAACTTAGGATATGTTGTTACTGTTGGTTAAAGTTTGTGTTATGCTCGTTATCGTCACTGGTGGTAGTAAAAATCGCATTATAGGCACCATTTTCATCGTCGCCCTATATTACTTTATTATCGTCATTTATCAATACGGTATAAATACGTCGTATCGCAGATCTATTGAGCGTTTTCCAA
The DNA here is from genome assembly GCA_963576875.1 of Acrobasis repandana. NCBI lineage: Eukaryota > Metazoa > Arthropoda > Insecta > Lepidoptera > Pyralidae > Acrobasis > Acrobasis repandana. Next base: position 733,946 of record OY756226.1, read on the forward strand.
TATCGCAACACTTCCGAATTATGAAAACATTGATTCACGATAATATTGTGATAAAATCTGTCTCCACGAATACGATCATGGTTTACGTCAGCGAATAATTGGTCTCAGGTTGGAGAGCGATGCATGCGAATGAATCGCGTCATGTCTTCCGAAAATAATTTATAACTAATTTAATTAGCAGTGAGCAGGCGATGGTATCATCAATGAAACCAAAAGTTCTGAAAAACGTTATACGTATTCTAAAACCGTACTACATAACCTAACACGATATTTATACATTTTCTCACGCTTGTCTCTCCTAAAGAAGTCTATAGTTTTTACCCAATGGTAAAAACTATAGACTTTTAAGACTGATGATAGAATGATTTATCATTGTCCTAAAGAAGTCTGTTGTTTTTACCATTGGATAAAAACTATAGACTTCTTTAGGACTATGATAAATCATGCTTACTAATTACACAACGCACAAGACAATTTTCCTGACGGATAAGAGTAGATATTCAAAGACGAATTGATGCTAGGAAGCCGGCGCGAATATCAAAATATTCGTACCATAGAGCTAAATAAGTCCGGCAGGTGGTCTAGTGCAGATCTAAAATTTGACCCTGGTGGTATCAGGACCGTAGGCAACGGCACTAATGAGGGTCAACAGCCTTTGAACAACCGTGCGCTAACCCGGTCAGCCACCGAGCGTAATCAGAGACAAATTAAAACTATTGACAGCTTTAATTGCGCCGCCCGATATCTAGGTCTCTGTGCCGGATCCAGTGCCAGAGGTCATGGCTCCATACCTCGCTCATATAAGATACTCTTACTTGCGACCTTATATTCCTATGTATGTACGAGTATGTAGTATGTATAGTGAGTGAATATAGGTTTTATTAACATTTTAGAGATATGATAATTCATGAAAAATTCCCCTTTAAAGTTTTTGATAGCCGTCTTCGTGCTCGTGGTCAACCACTTCTACAGATCCCTTCTCATTCCTCACGCCTACCACCTACGCGAAGTCCTTCGTTGTGGTCGCTGCGCGTTTATGGAACGCTTTACCAGTGGAGATAAAAATGTCTCAATCACTAGGCTCCTTTAAATCAAGAGTTCAGAAATTCTTTGCAGAGTCTTAAATTGAGTTATATAAAATATTTATTTTTATATTATATGTAGTATATTCTTTAGGTATGTATGTGGTGTATTCGTAGTGTTTAAGCTTTAATATTATACTTGCTTTTTTTACTGCTCTGTACGTACTTCTGCCTTCCTACTAAATTTGTAACAGTCCTCTGTCCTACTGGTCGACTGGGAGAGATCCCTTCTGGGATGAGTCCACCATTTGTAAAATTACCTTTGTTATTTTATACTAGCTGTGCCCGCGACTTCGTTCGCGTGGTTGTCGGAACGTAATGTTATATAGCCTAAAGCCTTCCTCTATAAATGGACTACCCAACAAAAAAAGAATTTTTCAAATCGGACCCTAATGGTCCGTTCCTGAGATTAGCGCGTTTAAACAAACAAACAAACAAACAAACAAACAAACAAACAAACGAACAAACTCTTCCGCTTTATAATATTAGTATAGATGAAGTACTCTTAACCAACAACATATTTATTTGAATAAAGATTAATATTATTATGTTGATACAACTTAAACAAATTATTTCGACCAAATTAGGTACCATAAAAACGGTTTTTGTGAGTTAATCTTAAAAGATAGACATATACTATCGCGGACTGTTTTTTAGATCATTAAAAGAGCTATTATTCTTTAATACATATTTTTTGTGTATCTTGAACCGTTTTCACGGCGCACGCAACGGAAGGCTTCAAAGATGAAATAATTTCTCCCGTTTTTTACACATTTACCACTATATCTTTGCTCCTATTGGTCGTAGCGTGATGTTATATAGCCTATAGCCTTCCTCGATAACTGGACTATCCAACACAAAAAGAATTATTCAATTCGAACCAGTAGTTTCGGAGATTAGCGCGTTCAAACAAACAAACAAACAAACAAACAAACAAACAAACAAACAAACAAACAAACAAACAAACAAACAAACAAACAAACAAACAAACAAACAAACAAACAAACAAACAAACAAACAAACAAACAAACAAACAAACAAACAAACTCTTCAGCTTTATAATATTAGTATAGATGTGTAACTATCTTTGATGTACAATAAAGTTTTTTAAATTAAATTAAATGATAATAAGAATGCTACTAAAAGAATAGGCATTCAGTGAGAAAGCCTACATATCCGTACTACGAGTAGATTATTGCATAACGAGAAGAAAAGCGTGTGAAAACGAAAATACACTTGCAACATTTGATAAGAAGCTGCTAAAATGCGCATATCTTTTTACATTACGATCTATAAATTGGGAAGCGATGGTAGACACAGCTGTTGTTATTACTGGTTGGAAAGGTCCAGGCTGGCAGAACGAGGGCGGGCGATGCTCTCAGACCCGCGGTAAACTGCGGGTCACGGCGACGAGTTCGCAGTAATTAACACAACGACTCCACCATCACACTAAAAATACAGTGTACCGACTGGTTTAAAATTTTTCGGAAATGTTTAGTTATATACTTTCATCAAATATGTCCTTGGTGTCGATATTGAAACTGTACTTAACTGTCCTCTGTTAGACCATCCCTCAGCAATGTCGTTTCCGATTTTCCGTTCATGCCAATGAATATTTGATTTGGTTCATTTATTTTAGAGTTAACGAATTTTCATTTTTTAGTTTTTTATTTAACAAAACAAACATTATTCATAGAATAGATATGGATTTTACGGTGTTGTGAACCAAGTTACTTTTTTAGCAAGTTAGAACAGAAGTGTTTGGAAGCAGAGGAGGCTTTGCCCAGCAGTGAGATAGACAGCTGGTAAAATAATACTATAAAGTGTGTAAAATTGGATATGTTATACGCATATAGGTAAGTATGTGTGGAGTGCTGTGTGTAGTCAAGTGTTTGTTTAGACCCGTACCTACAACATTAGCACGCGACTTACGATCGAGTGGCCGTGTGTGTTCAATTGAGGAGCAAAAAGCTTGCGATAAACTCACGCGATGGCTAACTAAATTATATCGGTAATTAAGTAGGTGTATATCTACAAATAAACGTGTAGTTACAGGCAGGCCGGTATTCATTACTGCGTAAGCAGCTGTCAGTCAGCACCTATTTTTTATCACAATTTCTTATTAGGGACCCAAAGTAGTCCAAATTAACAAACTTTTGGCATGACCTGTTTGCGTACCTATTCTATTCTAAAAATTTCTGTTTACATCAGTCATTGTATTGCACGCCTCATAAGCGAAGCGCATGAGGTAGTGCTCTACTCTCGCCTTACAAAAATCAAGTGATTTTTTTAACTAAATGTGTCTCTATTTATTTTCTATCGCACTTGTACAATAATATTTACACATAAATGTCAATGAAAAACACTAGTTTCAACACTTATGACATTTTTAAAAGACATTTTGCCTTTTAAATAAATAAAAACAATGTTTAATAAAATCATTTTGTGGACGTCCGTGTATCTGTATGTATGGAAACTGGCGTGGTCACGATAACTCCCGAAAAACTTATCTGATCAAGTCCATTATTTTTTTTATACGCTTCAGTATTATCCAAAACTAAGTCCTTTCGAAGATCACGGTCTAATTCAATGTAGTTTAATAGTTATTCTCAAAAAACATCATTTTTGAATTTTTTTTCTTGTTTTTGCTTAGTTTTTTTGAGATTTCTCAAAATCTACCGGTCCGAATCTGTTTAAATTCACAGGAAATCTGAGTTGTATAGAACTCTTTGGAAAGCTACTTGTTTGGTTCCGATCGGTTTAGTTGTTCAAGAGTTATAAGCGGGTCACATACACACCCACACACACATACGGATAGGGTGCATGACACTTGCTCGTGAGTGGTCAGGGAAGATTCCTGAGACCTTTAAACGTCGAGATCTGATGAAAACTCGACTTTTAAAAAATGGTGTGAAACTAATAACGTCCCGAATTTTGAAAATTTTCAATCTTCACAGCGGGAAGTTAAAAATAAAAGTTAAAAATAATCTCCAGTCGTGCGTTAAAGCCGACACATACTTTTCTTCGTTTTAAGTTAGCAATAAAACAATTAAAAATCAATTTAATTGTGAAAAATGAGATTATGAGGCGTACACTTTTGGATTTTCCAAACTATTTTTTGGACTGCGCGGATTTCCTGCACAGCTGAAACGATAATAATGATGAGAGAGTGCAATAACATACATACATACATACTATCATGCCTATTTCCCACAGGGGTAGGCAGAGACTATGGACCTCCACTTGCTACGATCCTGACATTCAGTGCAATCAATGAATAGGTATGGGGAATACTACTCCGAAAACCTACGTCCACGTGATTTATTAAGTTGCAGGCTTACAGCCGGCAGCGGGCCGAGCGCCGCGCACGTGAAATATTGATCAGCTGTGATTTATGGCCGGCCTTTTGCGGTACAACCTTTCAACTCACGACATAAAGGGCGCCAGGCTAGCAGGGTTGCCTGTAGATATCTGAGGAAAACGGCAAAGGTCGAGTAGACTAGGTGCTTGCCGATAAAAGGGATGCTTGGTGCAGTCATGATCATATTGAGACATTTGATAAATGATTGATGGGAGATCAAAAATAAAAGAGTTAATCAATTAGAACCAAGGCAAGTTATCCTTACGACGCTTTTGCCGACTCCAAATAAATAGGATAAAAAATTCACATTCCCGAGACTCGCATATCATCAGCCCTGCGACAGGCGCCATTAGCCATTACAACAATGGTTACAACACGAACCGCGGCAATTTGACCATCGGCAGCCGTAATACGGAGAAAGCGACGCCTCACTTTTATTTTCAGCAATTTATGGTGAAATGCACGAATAGACAATATGCATGTGATTCAGAAACGAACAAAAAACATTATGTGTATACTTTATTGCTAAAGAAAAATACCCATATATATATCTTTTCAATTTAACGTGTTTCCATTGAGAAATTAATTATTTAAAAGTTGTATTTTTAAAATTCCCTGGCAAATTTCCGAAACGCCACGTGACGTCACGAAACACTGTCAAACTTGATTTTCTAAGTAGTCTGTGCTGTCAATCACAAATTAAAAAGAAGACTATCTGTCACTGTCAATAAGTCATTTGTAATTTGCAGTGTTACCAGATTGGGTATTTTTTTCGCAATTCTGGGTAAAAATGGGAAATTATAGAGAAAAATAAATTTTTGGAGAATTTTGGGTATTTTTTTTCTTAAATAATATACATTTGTTTAATAAATTACGGTAGGTAGTACATTATCTTATAGCTTATAGTAGCAGGCAGCTAGTCTACTACCTATTAAATTATAAATAATTGAAGTAGGTACTTACAATACTACTGTGGAGTTTTGCAAAGGATGACACTACTCATTTTGCTCACAATATGTATTTTTTGTTCACAATAGGTATGTACATGTCGCAGTTGAATGGTATAATCCGCTAATTCACTAAACCTCTAGCTGTTTGGCATTACAGCTCGGTTTTGTAAAACAGTGAACCCTAATACGCGGAATGGAATGAACGACTTGTATTCATCCATGCGGCTAGAGAAGTTGTTGAACATTCTATCTAAAACAACAGTATAAACTACTTAAACACGATACATCGTCTCTTCTCATCGCCTTACACCACGTTTTCCTTACATTTGCATCTTTGGCCATATGAAAATATATTTTGTCAGGTGCAGTTACGATGTTATTTTTGCACATAGGAACCATACAATATTTATAATAAGATTTTGTGCGCCCTTCCATTTGTAATGAATTGATATTAAAAGCTTTAACCACTCACTTATAATCACAAATTAGATAGTATTACTTATAAAATAAAAGTGTGAATCCAACACTTCGTTGTTTTGTTGATAATATTTTGAATTTGTAATTTGCACTCGACTGACACTGACATATAAGTGTATCTATGACATTGACAATGCACGGTGACGTCACAGAATAAAAGCGCAAAATGGCGCGTTTATAGTCGTCCAAAAATAATAGTAGTTTTAATTATTTTTTTAAGCTTATTTAATAATATTCTGTAAGTGTTATATTTTTTTCCGGTTATATAATAACTTATAGAATCGTTTAAAAAAATAAAAAAATAACATGAATATACCCTATTACGTATGATGACTCATACAATGAACATCCATTCAGTGTCGTCAACGGTTTCGAACATGATTTGTATCGCCGCGATTTGTAGCTTTGCAAGGAACAGTATACCTGTACTGTAAAGGAAGACCTCTTCCTTTCACTTGCAAAGGTCTAAGATAGTCTTCAACTTTTACCATCGCTCCTGTCATTAATGTACGTGGGGAAGACAATAATTGTATAATTTTTTTGCTATGCTTTAGCAAAACAGGATAAGCGATACCTACCTAACAAAATCCTAGAACTATTTTCCCGCAAGGGGATTATAAACTAGGTAATCTGTGCTCCAACAAGGCTCCTGAATTTAGATTGGGTCTCTGTCTTAACTATCCACTCTAGGTCTATGTATAAGTAATGCAAGTGCTTTTTAGCAAAGGTACTTACTTAAGGTTTAAGTCGGGCACAGGCAGGTATAAGTGCCGGATTAAGCAAGTGCGGGGCCCGTAGCAAATTCTATCGAGTGGCCCCTGATCCACTATGGGGAGCTTGGTGGCCCAGCGGGAGCATTACTAACACTCATCATCTTAGCGCTTTTCCGGTTGCATCCTCAGCTGTGCTGCTTCGGAGCCTGGGGTGCGCTTTACCGCTTTTTTCTTCTCCAAATATAATATGCATGTCGATGGTCACCCAAGGATGCCAAAGACCTTGCGAAATAGAGAAAAAAAAAAAGAAAATAGCCGGAAGTTTGGATATAGTTTTACGTCCGGCCGCTTGCCTGACGTCAACCCTCTTCGGGTAATTTACAATTTAAATTATTAACACTTTCATATTCTTTACAATGGGATTGGTTACGATATGTGATACTTGTATTAAAATATGTCAATGCTTCGCTACCGCTAGGCAAAGTAAGCCGTTGGTGCGGCTGACATCATTACATGGCAGTCGTCGAGCTACGTATCTTTAGGTAGCTTGAATCTGACACAATGTTGGTCATTTATGGAAAAACAAACAAACTCAAGTACCTACGCTATGGAGGTGTACTGGTTTGAATATGCAGGGCCCCTATTTGCACGGGGCCCTAGCAATTGCTACTCTTGCTACGTGGTTTAGGCACAGGTGGAGTTGCATAATAATCTTCCAAGGCTTCGTCTGCTCGTGTAGGCGGGAGGGATGCCTCACTTGAATCCGACGTGTGTGATATAGCGGTTAAACCAAACGGGAATTTTGGCGGAATGTTCAACGAACAATGTATGTTTACGAGTATTCATTAAATGTGAAATAATAGGTACATCTTAATGTTACCTAAATGTATTTGCAAAAACAGTAGTTTTTGTGATATGCGCGAGTCGCAATGTCCGTGCCGACGACCGCGACCCGTGCGATGTGAACCCCTCACAATAACTGCAATAACTGTAGTATTTAGCAACTATTGTTTTGTTTATTGTTTACTATGCTATTGAAGAGAGCGAAGGCTGGGAATTGATAACGGCTATTAGACCGCGGGCGGCCGCTCGTTGTTCACATTCAACCCGACAAGGTACCAGTTACCTTTGTTTTAAATGTCATGCCATAATCAGCGAAATGTGAAATTGAGCTACGGATCAGAGGTATAGCCGTATAAGGACGAGCCATCTCACACTTATTAGATAACGATAGACGGGACGCGAGAACTCGTTTCTTCAAGGATCATTATTTGCGATAACATCCCCCAAAGAGCATTAAACTAGCGAGATTAGATTTAGGACGCTTTTGTACTAAAAATAATTGACAGAATAAGTTAGGACCAATTATAGGTGTACAAAAAAGAAGCCTTTGATTTCCGCGAAATATCTCAACGTTAGGTTGCACGGGCCAATCATTTGTCATGATAATTACCGTCTGCAGCTTTTTGTTGTTTGTTTCGTTTTGTCCTGCGGTTCCGGGTGCCGTCAAGGGCCCGCGTAATGGCTCTCTTGTTATTTGTACATTTCGGACTTACAATAATTATGTCTCCATCGTCTTATAATAATTCTTTTGACATGATGGGTATAGGTACTTCGTACCTGCGTGGGAATTTATTGTATAGCAAAGATGTCAACATCGTGACATCGCGGTTATTACAATCGGCATTTTGCGTCATGCAGAGACCGAGCTATTATAGTTACTATTGCCCCTGTCGGGTAGGTACCTCCTAGTACACAGTTTTATTTGTCACACACGTGCCACCAAGTCTCTCTGTGTCAGATTCGGATAAAACACATTCGATAGGAAAGTAGTTCATTTAAGACTTCAACTACTTGCTTTTAGCCATGTCGAGTCCGCAGATTAGTACGGGTTGCTAATTTACGTTACACGGCGTCTTTAATAATAATATATATATTAATTAACAATACTTATATATTAATAAACTTCCAACTTCTTTATTTTCCCTTTGGATGTTACATGGTGGAAGCAGGATGTAAAGCGCGGATGTTACACCACCGGTTTATTTGAGCGCTTTAGATTAGTTTAGATGACAAGAAAACTTAGTGTGGTAAATTATTATCTGCCCCTTACCTTACATTGCCCTGGGCTAGGGATAAGAATGGAATCGCTCTCTTGGCCATGGGGCAAATAGAGTACTCACTGATGATCAGTTACGTAAAATCTAATCTTTCAAGTGTACCTACCTAGTACAGATTGCTAGGAACTTCCTTCCTACTGTCCTACACAATCAATCAATATACAGGGTGCTTTTGAATCTCTTGTAGGAAAGTACTCTTTAAGCGAAGTAAACAAATGTATAACAAAAATCTCCCATTTGAATGTCATCACTGTAACTTCGTTTTAAATTTAAGCGACCCCGATAACGGTGTCCGATGTTCGAAAAAATCAAATCTGATTTATGTAACATTGTAGGTATAGAGTATATATATATATATATATATGTTACCGGAAATGTATGAAATCAAGGAATTGTATACAAATCCTAGGAAATGTTTACGATTCCGATGCTATTTAGGAAATGTATAAAATATTGTTTAAAAAACTTTTTAATGCATAGATATCCTAGGAAATGTGTACATTTCCTCGGAATTGTATATAATTCCTATATCGTATTAGGAAATTTATAAAATAAATGCTTTCTGTAATAAAACACGTTGTTAAAATGAGAATAATATTTTTTATTATTGCTATAGGTTTGCCCTAACCTAGTAAAATGGATAGAACTTTTCTAGCACTCGCCGGCCGCTGCCGCGGCACGCTCGCTTTGCTCGCTCGGCTCGTGCGTGTGTTGGTCGCAGTTCTAACCTAACCTAACCTATAGGTTTGTGCTAACCTAGTAAAATGAATAGAACATTCCTAGCACTCGCCGGCCGCTACCGCTGTCCCCACGTACGCGCACTGACAGTTTACGCGGCAGTCTTAAATTTCCGATTGCTATTTAGGAAATACATGGATTTCCTAGGTGATGTGTATAATATAATTTATTTCACACATTTCCGTGCGATTTTAGGAATTACATACATTTGCTAGGAATTGTATACAATGACGGATTACATACATTTCCGTTAACATATATTTTATTTATTTTCTTACATATATTTAATTACATATTTAATTACATATATTTATATTTTCTTATATATATATATATAATCAAATAAATAAAATATAATAAAAAAAAAAAAAAAATATATATATATATAATAAAATAAATAAAATAAAATAAATAACTAGTTACCTGGCTCATGGCGCATGGCATGCGGCGTCCAATGAGCGGGGAGAGCAACGGCTGCGCGTATAGTAAAGTCAGTAAGTTAGCCATTTATAAGAAATTTGGGAGAAAAATAAGTCTTTTTTTTTTGTAATGGGTTCGTGTTATGGGTTTGTATTCTATTAATGATTCTGATAGCAATATTCAATATAGCTAGCCAAATGCCAATGCCAAATCAACGTGTATATGTATTTTTCATCTTCCATACCTTTCCCATTTTATTTGTGGTTGGTGCAGGGAGTATGTCTTCTCCCTCCATTGCCCTCTATTCCCCGTCATTCCTTCATCCACTCCAACTATATGCATGTCATTCATACTTTACGCACTCTTTTCCATCTTTATTCACAGTTAATAGCAACAACAAAGAAATATTAACCATTCCCGTTTTATCAGTTTCAAAATATTTTCTTCTTATAATTGTAGAGCAATAGACAATGAGATGAAGTTGAAATATACAATATGTAAAGAAAACCCTGTCCGACCGGAAAAGGGCATATAAGTACCTAAATGACAAGTTCAAAAAAAATAAGAAAACGAAGAGTAATAAAAATAAAAAGTTATCTAATTTTTAAAACATCAGAAATTTACATTATTTCCCTAAAATCGAGCAAATTCAACGAAAGCGACAACACCATCTCAGATGGCGGCATGTCTAGACCACGGCTAGACTAGACACAGTCAAGCGCGGCATCGACTGTCGGCTCCTTTGATCGCCGCACTGCGACTCAGGCGCTTCCCGCCCGTCGTCGCCCCCTGAGTTGCCATGTAAGTTACAATTTAAAAATGAATTTTAATTTAATTTTGTCAGGGGTAATTTTTTGTACCTATTCTCTGGCGAGAAACCGATAAATAGAACCTACACAAGCTACCCAACATGACCTTCACGGCTCGGACAGGGTTTTTGTTACATACTGTAAATGAAGCAGAAATAAAAAAAAAACTTCACAAGATAAATCTAGTCTGATTTAAACAGATGCTGAAGTTGAGAGAGAATACAGGTCCCACATGTTTGCAATGTGGGTGGACGGATATATAATATTAGGTCCTTGCATATGAAATTGCCGATTTTCAATACTGGCAACTTTAAAATCAAATATCTTGCGTTTCATTAGGAATTCCAAATTCAAATTTATTTCGAAATAAAGCCAGAAAAATATTGTTTTAAAATTCGTATTTCATTTGTTTTAACATCATTTGTTTGAGTTTCAACATTGCAATAACAACAACTATGGACAAATTGAAAATTCGCGGTATTTACGAATACGAGTTCCACCGTGGCACCAGTGCTGCAGAAACGACTCGAAGAATTAACGACGTGTATGGACCAGGCACCGCTAACGAACGAACGGTGCGTTTTTGGTTTCAACGTTTCCGTTCTGGAAATTTCGATTTACACAATGAGCCTCGTGGACGACCTGATACTCAAGTGAATAACGAAGAATTGAAGGCGATAGTGGAAGCGGATCCATCTCAAACCACTTCTGAATTAGCAGCAGCCTTCGGCGTAAGTGACAAAACGATACTTATCCACTTGCGCCAAATCGGAAAAATTAAAAAACTCGAAAAGTGGGTACCGCACGAATTGACTGAAGCAAACCAACAAACACGCGTTGCTTGCTGCGTTTGTTTGCTTAATCGCCACAATAATGAGGGGATTTTGAACCGTATCGTGACTTGTGATGAGAAATGGATCCTGTACGACAATCGGAAGCGATCATCACAATGGCTTGACCCTGGAGAACCGGCAAAACCTTGCCCTAAGCGAAAACTGACCAAAAAGAAGATTCTGGTTAGTGTTTGGTGGACCAGTGCTGGTGTTATCCACTACAGCTTCTTGAGATCAGGCCAGACGATTACTGCAGACTTGTATTGCCAACAATTGCAAACAATGATGGAAAAGCTTGCCATTAAACAACCGAGACTGATGAATTGCTCTAGCCCACTGCTCCTTCAGGATAACGCTAGACCACACACTGCACATCAAACGATCGCCAAGTTAGTGGAGCTGCGACTGGAACCTCTGCGTCACCCACCATACTCTCCAGATCTTGCCCCAACCGATTACCACTTTTTTCAAAATTTGGATAACTTTTTACAAGGAAAAAATTTCAAATCTGATGAGGCAGTCAAAACCGCCTTCAAACAGTTCATAGACTCTCACTCCCAGGATTTTTTTTCCAAAGGTATCAATGATCTGCCTATAAAATGGCGAAAGTGTATCGATAACAAAGGCGCATACTTCGATTGATTTAATAATAATTTCATTAAAAAAACTTGTTTCACTTTTTTGATACTGAACGGCAATTTCATATGTAAGGACTAGAATAGCGAGTTCTTACCATCTTAGCGAGCATGGTGTCCATCTGCGGTTGATGCGTGGCGGTGAGCAGCTGTCGGATGCGCGCGGCGTTGGCGACGCACTGCGCCATGCAGCGCTGCAGCGCGGCAGCCTGTCGCACCAGCGCGGCGCTCAGCGGCACGCCGCCGTCGCCCGCGCCGCGCAGCACGCTCTCCAGAACGTGCGCGTGCTGCGACACGTAGTCCAGGCAGCGCCGCAGCTCTACCGCCTCGCGACGTTGACGATCTGGGAACAATATACACAATCGTATATATCGTATCGTAGTATATTCTCGTCTTCCCAATTCTTGACTATGCTGATGGATGTTACTCGGACCTGAACTGTAACTTTCTCAACAAACTTGATAGGCTTCAAAACAATTGTCTGCGATTCATATTTAGCCTACGTAAGTATAACCATGCGTCTGCTTACCGGTCTTGACTTCAATGGTTACCCATCTGTCAACGTCACAATTAGCATATTCTCACTACGTTATTCTCTATACTCTTCGACACATAAACTCCGATGTATCTTAAGAATAACTTCACTGTCCTGGGTGATACCCATCTCAGAGTTCTTTGTTCTTCCAACAATCTCCTTCTCGATGTGCCTCACTGCCGGAGGTTTTTTGAACATTCTTTTACCAAACCTTTAACTCCTTTTGATATCCACAAAGCCCCTAGTCACCTCAGAATACTGATAAGTAATTTAATCCGTCAACTCCGGAAAAAACCAGATACAATAGTTAAACAATGGACGCCCGGTCAGATTCGACCGATAGGTGGTTGGTGTGTTAAATAAGTAGGTACATTATTATTTACACCAATATTGGTTCAATTATTGTAAAAGCTAGGAAAACCTGTTATTGGCTTTGTTATTGTTAATTTAGATAATTATTAAGTGTTATTGTTATGCTGTTGGTTTTCTAAATAAAATAAAAAAAGCTGAATTGATACACATCATTATCAAAATTTAAGAGCGACGCTCTTGTCATATATTGATACACATAGGTACCTATATAAATTTTAAATTTATTGATAATAAACAAAAAAAAGAAAGTGTCGTACAGTGAAGTAAAACAGCTGGTAGATGAGATACAAATGGAAGAGAATTCAAACATAAAAATAAATTTTTATTTTCCATTTCAGAACAAGGCTGTGCCTGTATCCTAGAAATAGTTTAACTTCCTATCATGTGGAAACAGGCATGATAGTATGTACCTATGTGCTAGTTTAACCAAAACTTATAGAAATAAATCGGAAATAATGCAATGAATTTATAGTTATACATCATAATTTTTACCACACACATTAACACACTGCTGGACATAAAACGCCTCGCATTTTTCGTGCCATTTTCGACGTTGATGCCATGACTTACAAAATGTTAAATTTAATTCAGAACTTTTATACTTAAAAATACAAAACGCCGATGTAAACATAAGGGCATACCATGAAAATCGTAGATTCTTTGGGTCCTCATCAAATACTTTTCCTCTTGGAGCTGTCGGTCAACTTGTGCCTGCTTCTCCCGAGCCTCCAGAACTTCAAGAAATGAGGAAAATAATGATTTTGTCTCATTTTGGTTCGTAACGGTTTCTTGCATTTTGAATAAGAAATTTAACTGAAAAACAAGTTTAAATAATGTGGATTTTGCCTGATATTGAAGAAAAAAATACGTGCAATCGACGAGTGCGGAATTTAAAATGAGAAACGTATTTGTAATACTACGAAATTTAAATTAAATTCAAAATCAAAATCACACAACCACCTCACACCGCTCGCTGTCAACAACTATCCATAGAGTAGGTAGACTCTACTAATGTAACGCTTACACGGACGGATAATGGACTGACGGACGGAATCCGGAACGACAAAGATTTGACATTGACATTAGCCTGTCATAATATCTATGTTTTTGATAATTAAAAAATAAAGTTTCAGTCTATGAACTCAAGTCTATACTGATGTCTTTCATTTTGTGCTCTAATTTATAATTTTAATAAAATAACTTAACATGGCGCAGTCGGTAGGATTCGAACCTACGCTCCCAAAGGGAATCTGATTTCGAATCAGAACATGGCGCAGTCGGTTAACTAAAATAATTGGAGCAAGTAGCAAGTATAATAATAAGTGAAAAAAGTGGAAAGTTTATTGTTTGCAATTTATTAAAATGGAAACGGTATTGGCTCCGCCGCCACCATTTTTGTTTGATGAATCATTTTTAGATATAACGTCGGGAAGACTTACGGAAAATTGGGAAAAGTGGAAAAATGGATTCCAAATATAATTTAAAGCATGTGAGTTGGAAAAGAAGAGTCCAGAAATACAGAAAAATATATTATTACACATAGTAGGTGGAAAATGCAGAGGGGTCGTGGATCAAGAAAATAAAAAACCTGAAACATTGGAAGACATTTTAGAGATCTTGGATAAAAAATTCAAAATTAAAAGAAATGTAACAATGGAAAGGCACAGACTTTTCACTAGAGAACAAAAGGAAAATGAAACTATTGAACAATATGCCTTTGAATTAAGAAAGTTATCATTAACATGCGATTTTGGAACTCTGAGGGAAGAATTAACAAAAGACAAACTGGTTTGTGGAGTACGAAGTGATAAAATTAGAGAAAGATTATTAAGGGAGGAGAAGTTAACGTTGGAAAAGGCTCTTGAAATTTGTAGAATAGCAATTGAATCGAAAATTTACTGTAAAAATATGAAGGGAAAAACTGTCATTGATGAAATAAATGAAGGAAGGGAAGATTCAAATAATATTTTTAATGTTAATAAAACAAGAAAATTGGAGCAAACTGGAATAGGAGCTAACTGTTGGGGTGGATGGCGAGGTGCTGATACGTCTGCGTTGGCAAGCAAGGGCACTGGGCCTTCGCAGCAGCAGCAACAAGGAATGGTGCGACCAATGCAATGTGGTCAATGTGGATTGACTCATAAAAGATATGAATGTCCAGCATTCGGAAAGAAACGGTTTAACCATTTTGCAAGAGTGTGCCGTGTTTATCAAGTAGAAACGATAGGTGAACATAACAATGAACAGGTAAATCATTATAATAGAAATGATTGGACTGTAGATTTAAAAATAAATTCTTTTTATATAAATTTTAAGATAGACACTGGTGCAGATGCGAGCATTTTGCCTTATTTTTTTTTATCGAAAATAAATGTCACCCGGGAGGATTAGTTACAAACAAATGTGATTTTAACAGGTTATGCTGGACATAAAATAAATGTATTGGGTAAAATTACTTTGAAAGTAGAATATAAAAATAAAATGTGTCCTTTTGAATTTATCATTGCAGATGTGAATTCAAAACCTATTCTGGGCTGTGAAGCATGCTGTAGATTGAACATCATTCGTCGAGTCATGTCTGTAGAGGAGAGTACAGCTAAGAATGGTCCTAATTTTATAAGTGATTACAATGATGTGTTTGAGGGAATTGGTTGCTTACCAGGTAAGTACAGAATTCAATTGAAAGATAATGTTGTTCCAGTTGTCCATGCTCCAAGAAAATTGCCTTTTGCTATTAGGGATCATGTGAAGAAAAAATTAGATGAGATGGAATCACAAAAAATTATTGCTAAAGTTGAGGGTCCCACTGACTGGGTTAATAGTATAACAGTAGTTAAAAACCAAATGGTGACTTGCGAATTTGTCTCGATCCGAAAGAATTAAATAATGCAATTAGGAGAGAGTATTTTAGATTGCCCACATTAGATGAAATACTTTCTAATTTATCTGGAGCTAAGTATTTTAGCACTTTAGATGCTGCATCTGGGTTTTGGAATGTTGAACTTGATGATTCTAGTAAATATTGTACTTTTAATACACCATTTGGTAGATATCGTTTTCTTAGACTTCCTTTTGGAATATCTTCAGCATCGGAAGTATTTCATAGAAAAATGTGTGAAAATTTTGATGATATTGAAGGGGTATGTATGTATATTGATGATATTTTAATATATGCAGCTAATAAAAAACTGCATGATGAGATACTGAAAAAAGTATTAGATAGATGTAGATTGATAAACTTAAAATTGAATAAAAATAAATTTAAGTTTGGTCTAGAAGAAATTAAATATTTAGGACATTGTATTACAAAAAATGGGTTAAGACCAGATGACTCGCAAGTTTCTGCAATTAAAAATATGCCAACTCCAAAAAATAAGAAAGATGTTGAGAGATTTTTAGGTTTAATAACGTACGTAGGTACATTTATTCCGAATTTATCTGATAAAACTTTACCCCTAAGACAACTTCTAAAAAAAGAAGTTGAGTGGCACTGGGATGATTTACAAGAAAATTGTTTTAAAGACTTGAAGAATATTTTATTGACAAAGCCAGTTTTACAATATTATAATCTAAATGTTCCTATAGTTATTTCTGTGGATGCTAGTAGAAGTGGTTTAGGTGCATGTTTGATGCAGAATGAGTTACCTGTTTGTTATGCATCAAAGTCTTTAACCGATACAGAACAGAGATATGCTCAAATTGAAAAAGAGCTCTATGCATGTGTATTTGCGTGTGAAAGATTCAATGCATATATTTATGGGCGTTTTGATATTACAATAGAAACAGATCATAAGCCTCTTATTAGTATTATTCAAAAGCCAATTGTAGACGCACCATGTAGATTACAAAGAATGTTGCTTAGGTTGCAACGTTATACCTTTAAATTAGTATATAAACCAGGAAAACATTTATATATAGCTGATACATTGTCACGGGCATATGAACAATCAGCAAATGATAATACTTATGTAATGAAAGAGGAGGTATGTGTAATAAGGTCTATTATAACTTCATCACAGTATACAGATAGTCAGTTCGTGAAACTTTAAAAGTATACTGAATTAGATGAAGAGTTAAAACAGTTAAGATCTTTAATAAAACAAGGTTGGCCTGACGAAAAATCAAAAATTACAGATATAGTAAAACCATATTGGACATTTAAAGAAGATCTGTCAGAGGCATTTGGTTTGATTTGGAAGAATGATAAGATAGTGATACCTAAGATTTTAAGAAAAGAAATGTTAGAGAAAGTTTATATTGGTCATCTCGGGCTGGAAAAATGTAAATTACGATCAAGAGAGATAATGTTCTGGCCAGGGTTACAGAATGATTTAAAAAATTTGATAGAAAGTTGTGGTATATGCTTAACTTATAGACGAAATAATCAAAAAGAAGAATTACAATCTCATGATATACCTGATAGATCTTGGGCTAAGATAGGTATAGATTTATTTGAGATTAAAGGGCAAAACTACTTATTACTAGTGGACTATTACAGTAAGTTCTTTGAAATATGTGAGTTATATACAACAACATCTGAGCATGTAATTAATTGTTTAAAGAATATTTTTAGTCGTCAAGGAATACCTAATACTAATATGACAGATAATGGTCCTCAATAGGGTATATTCATGTCTTTTTTTTATTTTTTAAAATGATTCTATAAGTTATTATATAAACGGAAAAAAATATCACACTCACAGAATATTATTAAATAAGCTTAAAAAAATAATTAAAACTACTATAATTTTCGGACGATTTAAACGCGGTGCCATTTTGCGCTTTTATTCTGTGACGTCGCCGCTCACTGTCAATGTCAGAGTCAATGGAATAAAAATCAAAAAATAGTCGTACCATATTTTAGGTTATAAGTATTCAATTGATTGACTTGTCTCATAAGTACAAAACTGAGAAAAATGGAAATTTATCAAATATCTATAAATTATTTACCTCGCGGCTTTTACTCCTCTGAGTTCAAAGGATGTAAAATTGGAACAACTTGCGAAGTACGTAGTCATCATAAACACATCAATTTTAAGTAGATCATCTGACTGTATCTGCCACAACAAAACCGCTTTCAATCATTGTAGCAAGTCTTCTTTTACCAGGAGTCAGACTTTCAGCTAATAATTCTCAAAGAACACTAATAATTTAGCAAAAAAATGAAAATAACCTCCATCAATCATACAAATTACAAACAACTTATTGACAGTGACAGATTCTCCTTCTTTCTAATTTGTGGTTGACAGTACAGACTATTTAGAAAATTAAGTTTGACAGTGTTTAGTGTCGTCACGTTTCATTCCGCCAATAGCGTTGCGTTTCGGAAATTTGCGCGGGAATTTGAAAAAGACAACTTTTAAATCATTAATTTCTTAATGGAAACATGTTAAATTGAAAAAAAATATATATGGGTATTTTTTTTTAGCAATAAATTTTACACATATATTTTTTTGTTCGTTTTTTAATCACATGCATATTGTCTATTTTCATCTAGTCTTTTTCGGCAGTTTGCTTTGGACTGGAATTTTTCTCATACTACATCGTCACCGAGGTATCCACAGTCAAATGGTCAAATCGAACGTACTGTGCAAACTGTAAAAAATATTATTGTCAAGACAAAAGCAGGGAATAGAGATTATCGTCTAGCCTTACTGGAATTGTTAAATACACCTTTAGATGATAACTTAGCATCACCTGCCAAACTTTTACAAAGTAGAAATCTGCGTAGTATTGTTCCGATTTCTAATAAATTTTTAAAACCTAAAGTTCAAACTAATGTTTATAATAAACTAATTGAAAGGCAAGAAAAACAGAAGATCTATTATGACAGAAATGCAAAAAATCTAGATACACTAAATGTAGGTCAAAATGTTAAAGTATTATTAGATGTGAGTAGGAGATATTAGACATCTGGAATTATAACTAAAATATTACGTAATCGTTCTTATGAGATCAAACTTGTATCAGGAAATAGAATAATAAGAAACCGAAAGCACATCATTAAGGACCCTTCGCTGCGACATGACTTGCATGATGATTATAATTTTGAGTATGATGATATAAATCCCTGTGACAGCAGTAGTCTAGCACAGCCACAAACGGTTAATGATACATTTTATGATAGTAGTTCTAATTTTAATAATAGGTCTGATAACTTTTATACTACTCGCTCTAGTAGAGTTGTAAGACCACCAGATAGATTAGATTTATAAACTAGTTAATTTATATTATACGTATATATTTTAAAGAAAGGAGAATGAAGATATATATATTTTAGATGATTACTTTAAAATACTCAGTAGGTAGGTACCTAATAAAAGAATATTTTATTTTTCTTTTATATTACGACTCAAATTTTAATAGCAACATTTTACCTGAAAATAAAATGTATATTAAACATACTTACCTTATTCGAAGCCTATATAATGAGAGAGCATCTATTTCCGGTAGGAGTACTAGTCATGACTTCCGGTTTAGGTCCACGCCCCTCCATTTCCGCTCCATTCATTGCGTTGTGTCCTTCTGCCACGCGACACTAGCGCCACCTAGGTAGTTGGGTTTTGTAACCCAGTTTGTTCGTCATTGGATCGTCTTTTGTGACACCAGGAAGAACTACAAACTATAGGCTTCGAATAAGGTAAGTATGTTTAATATACATTTTATTTTCAGGTAAAATGTTGCTATTAAACTCACTGTACCGTTATTCGAAGCCTATATAATGAGAGACGTGTTTATTATCTCCTGGTGGTGCTAGTTACGTCAATGTGATTTTACTTATTTAGTGAGTGGGTTAGCACCTGCGATAAAATGTTTATCCCATAAGTAACACATGTAGATCGATTCATTTATGTGCCATACGTAGTGATTATTTAACAAAATATACTGTTATATTGTGATAAGCAAACAGTAAAATGATGTCTTATCTGGTGGATAGACAAAGAGTCTTGCAGATATTGATGATAAAAACAAGTAGCTAAAGGTATCACGCCTCTCATATGGTATGACATACCAAATGGCACTTTTCTGTATACTCGGGAATTTCAGTATTCCATTAAAATAAAGTCATCTACATGGATATTTTCCAGCAAGTACTTAGGTACTGCGATTAATCTAACTGGTAGCATTTAGAACAGGTGCATGATAGTTAAACTATTGTGCGCGTAGCAGATGGTTCGTAAGAGTCCAATAAAAATCCGCTAAGGTTTTCTATGTTGCCCACACTAAACATTTACGTAGTACAATGCACATTAGGTGTAAGTATTTACTATGTTTTTGTTAAACAAGAACAAAAACAGTTTTACAAGAACTACTAGGCGAAGTACACAGTTACATTACATGCCTGTACGGTATGACGCATGTATATCACGTCTTACTCGCAAGACTTTTGCGCTTGTGTTCTATTCGACATGAAACGTTACAACCAATCAAAGACGTTTATGCTAAATCACGCTAATTAAAGCTTTCTTTAATCAACTTTCACGAAGTGTGTATACTTGAATGCGTGAACCCGTAAAGGGTTGATATGTCATGAAGAAGTTCCACAGGGTGATTCAAAACCACAAAGGCTCAGTTAGTTGAGCGCTTACAGTACGGAAGAGAGAGTTCGAATCCCACGCATTTATACTTATTATGCAATGCTTCGTGGTGTAAGTCTGATGGGAAGCGTAAATGCTTCTGCTGAGATACTGATATTCGTATTCTGACTATCAAACTATTTGTATCCACATGTTTCACTGTAGGGATATTCATTTTAAATTATTCTGGTTGAAAATAAAACTACGCCAAAGCATACATTATGTGAGCGTATGTAGCTAAAAGCGTTACCGGCTACTACTTTAAGCGTTAATGACTTCAGGTACCGAGTGAACCCAGGTGGGAGCTACGGGTACCATAATTGTCAATGTTTGCTTGCCATATTTAGGCAGGCTGATGATAAATGTGACCAAGGCACGTGTATGCAAACATTTTGGGCGCACAAACTCTTGAATATCATTTGTATTATACGTCCTGCACTTGTCCGTTCGGTCGCCTAATGCCTTCTTACAGTTTAACAGACGATGATGATGGGCGTGGACCTACGTCAGCGTGATGATAGAACTCCTCGGCTCCTCTGGGGTACTTGTGTGAATGTCAGAACAACACTCAAATCTAATTAATTCATATGTAACATGTTTAAAAATATTGCAAGTGATCACATTTTCTTGCATCTCAACCACTGAAGATGCGTGCCACTTCAGTGGTTAATTTAAATTCATTAATAATATTTTATTAAATATTAACTCTGAATAAGTTTGTGTCACACAATATTTTATGAGTAAAAATGCGGTTTTGGCATTTGACATTTAATTTTATGTCAATAAAAGACAGTTATAGTGACGAAATTTACACCATTCGTGCATGAATTCTTTCGATCGAGTTGGAAATTAAACTCCTGGTCGTTTATGGCAAAACTACACCGAATTACTAATGCACTGACATTAAATGTTCTAATAAGCGAGAGCAAGGTTCCCAGGTACGCATAGCCCTTTAGCAGGGTAATATCTGATAAGGGACACCCGTGTAGTACGTACATTGTACAAGTGTATACATTTTGTCGTGTCTCAATATGTATGGCTTGAGATGCGTAACATCTAAGTACCATGGTAAAAGCATTTTTATAAACAGTATTAAAATCAGAAATTGTGATTGTAAAATAAGGAACTATCGCTCAATTGATATTCAGGAATTTGTTAAAATCCACGTGAGTTGATGATGTATCTGGGTGGGTAGGTCTCACTAGTATGACCCCCCCCCCCCCCCGTTCCCCGAACTGTGGAGACAACTAAACTGCATACATCATTTCATTGAGTGATGCTAGACTCGAAATTATCAAGAGTAGATTCCGAGATTGATTAACACGTAAACAAAAACTGCGCCTTTATTCATAAAATAACGCGAGATTCTTCCGATAGTTTCGTCGTCTTTCGGGATGAGAAAACGACTGTCGTGACGTACCCGTCAACCTCGTTCCTAGGTTTTTATGTTGGGTAACAGTGAAAAACGCCTAACCAGACATTGGTGTGCTTGGATCGATCTGCGAAGCAGAATCGAGATCTATGTACATACATATTTTTATTAATATGTATAGGCTTTCATGAAAAGCAATAGTGTTACCCTTTTTACTTTGATCGTTGACCAAAGTAGAAGATTTTTATTTATTTTTGCCTACTAGCGGTACTAGGGCTTGCTATACATTAATGCACCAGAATGTTCCTGCGAAACAGAGGTGCGATCCGTATTTTGTGATATCACATTCACATTATGCACGGTAGCAGTACGTTAGCTCGGCATACATTTAAGCACTCAAATCGTCCTGCGGAGCAGAGGTACGATCTATTTTAAGTCGATATTTCCAGATCCGTTTGCAGAGAGGGCGACTTGCCCTTTTCACATGCGATTTCCTCGGAGAATTATGTGATGCAGTAGTTCACCTTCGTTAACCTTTTCGAAACTAAACGTTCCTGGGTCCTTAAGCAGCAGGTTTTGCAAGCCGGCTCGCTCGGGACATAAGCGCGACCTACTATTTGTCGTTGGTCAATACGCCCGGAATTCTGCGGAGCAGAAGTTCCTCCATGGTTACTTTCCTTACAGTAAAATATTCTGGATCGTGCTGCGTAACAGGTATGCGACCCATGCTTTTATTAAATGCTACATGTACATCATCATATTTACCTATGTTTACAAAAATAATGTTGTACGCTCTGCGGAGCAGAAAAAAGATTCCAGTTTTTGTCGTAAATCAATACAAAAGGAACTCTTCGGAGCAGGAGTTTCCATTTGTCACGTTGTCAAGCAGGGCAGGAGAGCCGTTACAGATTTTGTCGTAAATCAATTCGATAGGAACCCTGCGGAGCAGGGGTTCCAGTATGATTACATTTGTTACGTCGCTGTGCAGGGCAAAAGACCGATTCCAGGTTTTGTCGTAAATCAATACGGTAGAAACTCTGCGGAGCGGGAGTCTCAGTATGATTACGTTTGTCACGTCCCTGTGCAGGGCAAAAAAGGCGATTCTAGGTTTTGTCGTAAAAAAATACAATAAGAACTCTGCGGAGCAGGTGTCCAGTATGATTTTACGTTTCTCACGGCGCTGTGCAGGGCAGAAGAGCGGTTTCAGGTGTTGTCGTAAATCACCACGATATAAACTCTGCGGATCAGGGGTTCCAGTATGATTTTACATTTGTAATGTCGCTGTGCAAGGCAGAAGAGCGATTCCAGGTTTTGTCGTAAATCTATACGATAGGAACTCTGCGGAGCAGGGGTTCCAGTATGATTTTACGTTTGTCACGTCACTGTGCAGAGCAGAAGTGCGATTCAAGGTTTTGTCGTAAATCAACACAATAGGAACTCTGCGGAGCAGGGGTTCCAGTATGATTTTACATTTGTCATGTCGCTGTACAAGGCAGAAGTGCGATTCCAGGTTTTGTCGTAAATCTATACGATAGGAACTCTGCGGAGCAGGGGTTCCAGTATGATGTTACGTTTGTCACGTCACTGTGCAGAGCAGAAGTGCAATTCCAGGTTTTGCCATAAATCACCATGATAGGAACTCTGCGGAGCAGGGGTTCCAGTATGATTTTACGTTTGTCACATCGAGATTGCTCCTTTTCACAATTCATCATTTTCCAAAAATCAGTAACACAGGAAAGCGGCTTTTCGCCAGCTAATGTTACACTTGCACACAATACTGTCATTATCCGCACACGCTTATTTCATTATAAGCAACTTTGGTACATCGATGGTTCCTTGCTGTAAGAAAGCGTTAGTAGTACCTGCAAATTCATGTTATCAACAAGAATTATCATGCTACAGACTGGTTAAACCTGTAAGCTTGTCTGCATTTTGGATAAACTGTTAAAAACTAATAGTATATTGAAAAGATTAGTATCAGGGCTTATCAGGATTGCTTGGCAGCGTAGCTACCTAGCACGTTAAAATTATTTAAAAAAAAATGTAAGGTAGCTGAGAAACTTCATATTTATCAAGAATAAGATCGTTTTCTTATGGCCATATTGCAAGTGTATCGTTCTACCCGTAGAGGCCACGCCGTAGTGGCGTTTACATCACTTGTACATAAGTTTAAACATATAGTTACTCACGTGATTTTCCTTTTCTGAGTCGATTTTCCTTTACCATAAAGCTATTTCCGAGCTTTTATCACTAGATTATGACACACTGAAAAGGTTTAAGCTTAGGAGATTTCCATCCCTGTATCAATAACACTGAGCTGCGAAAACCGTGAAGAACAAAAATAAAATTTTAAAAATAGCAATAGTCCTGATTGCCAAACAAAGTAAAACATACTTATGTATGTTTCCGACGTAATCAAATCTAAAAACAAATTTAGACTCTTAAGGTAGCAGTAATTATTTACTACCTATAAACTGTAACACAGTTAAAATATAGAAAAAACAATACCCGGAATAAACTGGAGAAAAAGTAATGGTTCAAAGTACTTACGGTTTAAACACGTGTACATATTATAATTTGTTACCTCAAATAACCTTAAAATTTTATTCACAATCACAGCGGGTATTTTTCCGCCGTTATTACCACTTTTCCTCCTGAAGTTTTTGGCTAGTACCGGCGAGGTGGTTTGAATTATGCGTTGCATATTAGATAACCGTCTCGAACGGAATCAAAAACGCCAATGACGAACAAACTGGGTTACAAAACCCAACTACCTAGGTGGCGCTAGTGTCGCGTGGCAGAAGGACACAACGCAATGAATGGAGCGGAAATGGAGGGGCGTGGACCTAAACCGGAAGTCATGACTAGTACTCCAACCGGAAATAGATGCTCTCTCATTATATAGGCTTCGAATAACGGTACAGTGAGTTTAATATTGTTATTTTCTTAGGAAAAAGCAACCTTTAGATATTAAGTTATGGTTTGTATCTGAATTCTTCTGTCTGAATCTGAAAATTAATATATATATATATATGATACATATATATATATATGTATATACATACATATATATATATATATATATATGTATATACATATATATATGTATGTACATTTAAACATATTGTTGTTATTTAATCTTTTCTTTATAAAAAGGGAGATGTCATAGTATCTATGTCTTTGATAATTAAAAAATAACGTTTCAGTCTATGAACTCAAGTCTATACTAATGTCTTTCATTTTGTGCTCTAATTTATAATTTTAATAAAATAACTTAACATAGCCGGCGCCAGATAGGAAAAAGAGAGCCAGAGACGACCCCCGGGCAGCACTGGACCTCAGAAAATTCAGGTACGTACGGCCTTAAGGCCCCGCCAGTTCAGAACCAAGAAAACTGTGATTTTAAAAAATCACTGTAATTAAACTACTACAGTTTATTCCTCAAAAATGTTACATAGGAATCTTAAGGTTTTTCTACAGACACTTACAATATCCAAAACACGATTGAGCATTTTTGACTAGATGTAAAAAAATCACAAACATACCTCTAAATTTGCCTAAATTTGCCTTTATAATACGTATTACTATTTTATACAATCACTTTTTTAGAAGAAAATTATACCAAAAAATGTATTATCTAAATATCTATCCGTTTTGGCTACAGAAAAAATTATAAATATAATTAAATAATAATAAAATAAAACACTGCGAAATATCGTCGAGCACGGCTCCGGGCCTTTCTTCGCTCTGGACGGATATTTCGCAGTGTTTTATTTATTATTTATTTTGTATTATATTTATAATTATTTTTTATAGCCAAAACGGATAGATATTTAGATAATACATTTTTTGATATAATTTTTATATAAAAAGTGATTGTATAAAAAAGTATTATGTATTATAAAGGCAAATTACAGGTATGTTTATGATTTTTTTCTATCGAGCTAAAAATTCTCAATCGTGTTCTCAATTGTAAGTGTCTGTAGAAAATCCTTAAGATATTTATGTAAATTTTTTGAGGAAGAAACTGTAGTAGTTTTATAACAGCGATTTTTCAAAAACACACACAGCATTGCAAATGAGAGGTTTTCAATTTGACAGTTAAAAAATAAAAAAACAAGTTGTCATATGGTGTTAATCATAAACATAGTATCTCTAGACGCTTCATAAAAAATAGCAGCAGAATAACTATATCTGCTCTAATCGCACTAATTTGTCCGGCTCATATGAACGAAGCGAGATAGCGCTAGAGTGCATCGCCATCTTGAAATGCCGCGCGCCGTCAGCCGACCGGTTGAAGTACTCACGTTGCCAGCTGGACGTATGCGAGTCAATTGTGTTTTTAACAAAAATTTATAAATCAAGTTGTTTTATCGTTATTGTTTGTGTGGAAACAAGTGCTAAGATGCCTATCCTGTGTTCTGCTCTCGGTTGTTTCAGCCAACAAGGTATTTTGAGCGGAACAGGACAAAAAATATCCTTCCATCGGTAAGTCGTATTAAATACATTCGAGGAAGAAAATTATATTAAGGCTTAATTCGAGTAAAACAGCATGTTGACTTGTAGTTGTATTCGTTGGTAATTGGCGTAACAAAGTTTCGAATTCATTATTAGTAAAATGAACTCATTTTTATGTTTGTATTCATTGACTGTACCATTTTTGACAACTGAAATACCCTTGAAATTTAATCGTAGTGCTGCACCTAAATAGGTTGCTATCGATAAGTTTATAGGTACTTATTTCCCCATTCTGTGACTAATTTAATGAACGATATAACTATTTTATAATAAATAAGTATTCTATTTTAGGTGTACCACATTAGGTATATTGTATTTTGTTTTTATTGCAGATTCCCAAAGGATAAAATTTTGAAAGAAAAATGGGTCAGGAATATCAGACGTGGAGAATGGACTCCTTCTAAATATTCAAGATTGTGTTCACTGCATTTTAAACCCACTTGCTATCGTGAAGGATCAGATCAAAAACTGTTACATTCATATGCATATGTCGCACATTTAGATCTTTTTCATAGGCAGGCATTATTACTTAACCATTTAAACATTCCTTTGTTATTTGGATTAGATTAAATTGTGAACGAAGTCACGTGACAGCTGCTTTGTGAGTCGATTGGAGTTCATGCTGACGATATGTACAATGACAACCGACTTACCCGATGATTCATAAGAAACCCGACTACAATGCGTGACCGTTCAAATTTAATCGCAATTCAAAGTTTACAGTGATATACATATTTACATAATTACTTCTATGTGTTTTTATACTTTTATGAACGCCTTTTTGTTATATTCTGTTTTTATATATTTTTTTCGTCTTATATGTGACAGATAAAAACGTCGGATGTAAGATAACACTGCTGTGGTAACATATTAATCTTCATCGCCGTATTTAATTAAGATTCTGACTATTTTTTTCAGATTTAATTTTGATTTAAAGTGCATTTAGTAAGTATTAGAAAATAGTAGCGTGTAATAGT
The DNA here is from genome assembly GCA_963576875.1 of Acrobasis repandana. Classification (NCBI taxonomy): domain Eukaryota; kingdom Metazoa; phylum Arthropoda; class Insecta; order Lepidoptera; family Pyralidae; genus Acrobasis; species Acrobasis repandana. The sequence goes on from OY756226.1 coordinate 761,435, forward strand.
TTTAATAAATACTCTTCTCTCACTCGCGAAGTTGGTGTTTGTAAAAATCATTTTTGGCAATAAATACAAGTATGAGAAATTCGAGATGTTTTTTTAACAACTAGGACCCATTTCCTTTGGGTTTCCCATAACAAACACCAACTTCGCAAGTGAGAGAAGAGTATTGTCTGCCATTAATTGTCATTATCGATAAATTGCAAATCCCATCATCCCTGCTCTGCCCATCACTAATAGTATACATTAATATAAACAAATTTGTATAGCACAAATGGCGACATGAGGGTTTTAAGTAGTAAGTGTTGCAGTATATCGAACTCTGTCACTCTTATAACATTTCTTATTTGTAAAAAAGAAAAGGCTATAGTGTTTTCCGTTCATTTTTTAAGTTTCCTCTATACATTATTGCTCTGTGGTGTTAATAGGGGACGCTGCACAGAACACATATGTCAATGTCACTTATTGTAAAAAAAAATCTTGGTTTATGGTTATCAAAACATCGCTATCAAAACAGGAGTGCTATTTTTCAACGAGAGAATCAGTGAAATACAAAACTTTGTATTTTTCAACTCATTTTATCTTTAAAAAGGTACCTTCTTTTGCTTTTAGAGTGGTCAACTCAAGATCAATCGTTCAAATCCTTCGCGTACAGTGCAACCGATTATAAAATGCGCCTTTTTGGAAACGCTCGCGACAATCATTCGTTATGTGACTCCTGATTTCAAAAATAGCACTCCTGACCAAAGACCACTGACTGACAGCTTTGCTTGACATATGCTCGGAATGTAGCGCTATCTATTGGCGTCATAAAAAAACTTTTTGACGTGACAACGTCTTAAATTAGGTTGCGGCTGGGAGTCACTTATGAAAAAGTGTAACGCTCGGTAACGTTACGATGAGTCACCGAACGAGAGAGAGGCCCGCCGAATGCCTTGCGTCTCTCTCCCACTCAACTATGACGTACGTACGTATGTCACGTAAAATCTTCGCCCGTAAAACCGACTTTACAGGCAACCATTTTTTTGTCTCGGAAAAGCCCTCATTTTGAACCCACCTCGCCTTAAGCAAATAGCAAGAAATGTTCTTTTTACTTTTTTTTTTAATAGTATTTGTTTTTGTGTTGCCAATTTGCCATGCTGGCTGAATGAAACTTACTTACCTTTTGCATCCAAACCAACCAATAAGAAACAAAAATTGTCTATGGGCCCGACCGAATGACATGACATGCATGATTTTAGAATTTATTTAGCGGCTGTCAAAAAGGCAAACAAATTGAAAAAAAGAAAAGAATTACTGATCATTGTGAATTAAAATAATAAATCGTAACAATGGCTAGAGAAAGTAGTGCTGGTTTTGATAGACATATTACTATCTTTTCACCTGAAGGGAGACTGTATCAAGTTGGTATGTATATGTACCGCTTCTCATTTCCTAAGTTTTTAACAATAAATAGAAAATAAACTGGCAATGAAAACGTTTTACAACGATTAGCTTCAATAGCTGTAAAATCAGTCAATCATGGACAGGGTTACTAAATATTCCAGATTGGAGTTAGGTTAGTATAAATGCAAAACTGAAACGTCATGCTACCATTAATTACTTCAGAGCAATCGCTTATTTAATTAAACATTAATGTAGGTCTTAAATTAGATGTTGATTTCGGCAGAGTATGCATTGAAAGCAATCAACCAAGGAGGGCTGACGTCGGTGGCGCTGCGCGGTGCGGACGCGGCCGTGGTGGCGGCGCAGCGCAAGGTGCCCGACCGGCTGCTGGATCCCGTCTCTGTCACACACCTGTTCCCACTTACCACTAGAATCGGATGTGTCATGACAGGAATGATCGGTAAGCCTATATATGACTATGTATTTCAAAATAAAGATCCAGATGTATGTTGTATAATATGTATTAAAGGCCTTAGCCTTTTAAACATGTCTCCAATGTATTTACAATGTCAATGCCAATGCAATCATGTAGGATGGGAGGATGTCTTCACTAGACGTCCTATTTATCATTGGTTTTCCTGTTTACTCTGCTATTTTAACAATGACTGCAGAAAAATGTACTGTATGTGTTTTTATTTTTGCAAAACACAGTGTATTTTTCCGCAGTTAAAGTGTTAATGAACTTCACCAGTGTTGGCCACTTACATACACGAAAAACAACAAACACACACACTATAAATTTCTTCTACTTATACGATCATATTCTCATGTCTGAGGGTCGTGACCATCAGGAGCAGGTCCCCTCACAATTGTTTTCCACCATGCAGGGTATTGCACCAGGTGTATGGCCAGTTGAATATTTGTGCGCACCACCCTATGGACAATATAAATCCATTTGGTTCCGTGGGAATTTTTCAAGCCCAGGCTCTTATTTTAAGATCCTTGCATGTGAGGCAGTCCGCAGTCCAATTTGTGGGTGGCTTTCTTTGAACTCTGCGCCCTGGGACATGGACATACATATATCCACTGCTGTACGCAACCTTTGTGAGAGCCCAAGGATTTACAAAATAGCTAATCTAGAGTGGCCTGCATCTGCCAATCTAGAGTAGCCTGCATCTGCTGCCCATTTCTTTGATTAGCTTTTATGATCTGAGTGGGAAAAGAAGCAGCTGCTACATTCTTTTGTTTTCCCTATGACCAGCATGGATGAATTTAATTTTTTTATTTATTTAATCTTTATTGCACAATAAAATAAAAGTACAAGTGGCGGACCTAATGCCATATGGCATTCTCTCCCGGTCAACCATTAAACCAAGTAGAAAATATGTGTGGCTGGCGTAATAAAATTCACAAAGCAAACTTAATATAAATAAAATATATATAATCAAAAACACATAGGTATACTTATACACAAATATACTTTTAAACATATAATAACTATACATATATACTAACATGCATAAAATACAATAGATAAATACCTAATATAAATACTAATAAATATAATCAGGATGACTGGGACTAGGACTGCTGGAGGAAAAATTTATGTACAGCTCGCTTAAAAGCCAAACGACTGGGAGCTCTTCTTATAGACTCCGGAAGGGCATTCCATAGCCGATGAATTTAATGAATTAATCTACTGGAAATACTGGAACATGTACCTTTGATTGACCATGTTTCCTTGACTGATCAAATCCAAGATTGTATCTGATCTGGCCATTAGTCAGCAGCACCTATTTACCTGTCTACTGCGTATATTTATTAAGGTGTGAATGCAATCACAGTTTTGTAACAAATACAACATGTTAGCGATGAATATATGAGTAAAAATCGTTTTTCAATATTTTCCCAGCAACATTTTTATAAGCACTATAAATCAAATCTAAGAGGAAGCTTTATTTAACTGAGCTGACAAAATGACTTAAACCTACCTACATAATTTAATTGATCGTATTTCTAGCGGATAGCAAGTCGCAGGTGCAGCGTGCTCGGTACGAGGCGGCCAACTGGCAGTATAAGTACGGCACTGAGATCCCCGTGCATATCCTGTGTCGCCGCATCGCAGACATCTCACAAGTCTACACACAGAATGCTGAGATGCGACCCTTGGGATGCAGTATGTATCCATTCATTTTGTTTTACTGACATAATAAAAAAGTGATTCATTAGGCTCAGGCTAAAATGTTAAATGTCAAAGTATTGACAAAAATTACTGCTACACATAACATAGTTAGGACAGGATATACAAAATTCTTCCAACAACTTAAGTTTTTGGCTATGTTACAATTTAAGAGTAGCCAGAGCATTGTACGAATTTGACGGTACAATGAGTAGGTACATGTTGCGCCTTAAAAGGTCAAGTAGTAAGGTTTCAAAGACATTAAACTCAATCTGAAGTGTCCGTGAACGTTCCAGGCATGATGTTGGTAGCGTTCGACGACGAGAGCGGCGCCAGCGTGTACAAGACGGACCCGTCGGGCTACTACTGCTCCTACAAGGCGGTGGCGGCGGGCGCCAAGGCCACGGACGCCAACGCCTACCTGGAGAAGAAGCTGAAGAAGCGCGCCGACCTGTCCGCGGACGAGGCCGTGCAGCTGGCCGTGAGCTGCCTCTCACAGGTGCTCTCCGTCGACTTCAAGTCCTCCGAGATCGAGGTGGGGCTCGTCACCAAGGAGAACCCCAAATTCACGTGAGTCCAATTGTTTTTAGAATGTACGATTAAAATATAATTATTTAAAAACTGCAATGATTCAGCTACTTTCATAAGTGATTTTTATTTGTTCCAGGGTGCTGACGGAGAGTGAAATAGACAGACATCTTACTGCTATCGCTGAAAAGGATTGAAGGGCTCGCAAATCAGTATGATTCTGTAATATTTTTAATAAATTTCTTTAAACAACATTGTCAATGGTATCACTTTCGTGTAGGTCCAAGTCTAAGTCCGTTAGCATAGAATATGTGTCCAAGTCGGGGACGATGTTCTTGGGCAGCTCGCTGGCGACGGCCGTGAAGTTCTGCAGGCCGCAGCAGAAGGCCAGGCCCAGCACGGGCGTCTCGTAGTTGCGGTTGCGGCGCAGCTCGCGCAGCCACGACACGCCGGAGCATGCGCTCTCGCAGAACACTGCGTCCTGGGATGGTTAACATATTGGAATACTTGCCCTTTGCGAAATGTAGACGGTTGTTGAAAGTAATTTTATGCTTGATTATTACTAAAGGAAAACAGTTTCATGAGGGTAAATAATATAGAGTGGCCACAACCACCAACGTGATAAAAATAAAATATTAATCTCACTTAATCAACTTTACTATTATGTATATAAGTTTTTTGAAAATAGCTCTGTTGAAAGTTAGTATGTAGGCAGCCTCGATCATATATTATTCAATTATAAGACCTCCCCTGGTCAGTCTGAAAGTCTCTCAATAGACACCTGGCTGTTGGGAGGTGTCGAGAAAACCGAATTAGGTGGCGTCACGCTGATAACGACCTTTGCGACTGCGGTGCCGCTTTCTGTCATGTCGGGGTTGATCGCCACAAATATTTGATGAATGTGATTATGAAGTGAGCTGATTGCACTGGTGGTGTGGAGAGAGGTTTTGAAATAATACCATCTGAGTAGAGTACTTCAATTAGACTGATTGAATAATATCGACTAAGATTACGTGAAATGTATGGGTGACGTTAAAACTATGCCAGACCTCCTTATTTTAGGTATTGTTCGATAGATTGAACAGTCTTTTCAAGTATTCCTCACCTTAATCTCGCTGACGGCGACGAACGGATCATTGAGCACGACCACCGCGAGCCCGGCCTTGCGCCGCGGGTCCAGCACGGCCGTCCACAGGTAGCGCGGCGCGGGGAAGCGGCCGTGCGCGCGCAGCGACAGCGGCACGCGGCCGCGCGCGCCGCGCACGCCGAGCACGCCGCGCGAGCCGGCCAGCACGTGCAGCGTCACGTTAGAGCGGCGCGCCGCGCGCAGCACGCGCGACACGTCGCGCTGCACGTGCTGCCAGTTGCCGTGCGACACGCTGCGCCACGACACCACCTGACATATACCGCCGCAATAAATCATTCGGAAGACTAAGTTGTCATTACTTTAACTTCAGAACCACAGGTGGTCTTTCCAATTCTCTTTGCTATAGTATAGAATTTCCGGAAGACACTGGATTAAGTTTAGTGTCTAAGGTGGTCATCATCGGCAAATGGCAAAAAACGGAACCCTTATAGATTCGTCGTGTCTGTCTGTCCGTCCGTATGTCACAGCCACTTTTTTCCGAAACTATGAGAACTATACTGTTGAAACTTGGTAAGTAGATGTATTCTGTGAACTGCATTAAGATTTTCACACAAAAATAGAAAAAAAACAATAAATTTTGGGGGTTTCCTATACTTAGAACTGAAACTATGTTACTTGCTGTTACGGAGCCTTTCATGGGCGAGTCCTACTCGCACTTGGCTGCTTTTTTAGTCTCCACTCCGGAAGCACGACCCGCTCTGTGCTACCAGAAAATATTGCAGAGCAGTTAAAGGATTTGGCCTACACTCTCCACGCTGGCCAGACGGGTTGGAGAAGTCTCATTGATGTTTATAAGCTTTGCTTAGCATGTATTTCCTAAGTCGCCTTCTACGACATCCACGGGAAGACTTTGAGTGGTCCTATTATACTCTGCCGGGAACCACACGGCTTAGGTGGTAATCTATCACCTTATTGGAGACGAAGTCCGTGACGCGCGCGTTCTGGTCCTCGAAGTAGTGCGGCGCGAGCAGCCGGGCCGGCGTGACGCTCTGCTCGGCCAGCGCCACGGCGTCGTGCCGCAGCAGCTCGCGCACGCGCCGGTTCGCGCTGGCGTCGTCCGAGAACAGCGCCGCGCCCGCCGCCCGCGTCGTCGCGTCGAACATGTGGTTGAAATTGCCTGGAACACATTCAGATATATATCACAGTTTTTTAGGGCTCCGTATCTCAAAAGGTAAAAACGGAACCATTATGGGATCACTCACTTGTCGATCCGTCAGTCTATCACAATCAATTTGCTACGAAAGTACAGAACCGAGTTGAAATTTGGTACACATATATTAAGTGACCCAAAGACGACGACGATGTATAACGTAAATAAATGAATGTAAATAAAGTAAAATATATATTTATGTAACAATGTACATTACTTATTTTATGTATGCTACACTTTATCTTGTAACCCACATTTAGACTCTGTATAACCCAAAGGTTGACTGGTAGACAACGCTTTTAGCATTAAGTTCGCCTATTGTTCTGTACAATTTGTATTTGTACAATAAAGATTGAATAAATAAATTAATTTCAAATAAGAAGACCACTTATAGGGAGGTAATATACGATATAAGTGCGTTAATGGTGGTTATAACACACTAGGCGGAATTTCAGCCCGAGCCAAAGACGAGGGCGTCATAAATCCGAGTGTGTTTAACCAATATACCCACGTATATCGTACGACATTTTTCAGCACAGGACCGAGATAAGTAGCGTTAAGGTAAAGGTATAGGCAAATGGCCTTGAAGTGGCGCCCCCATTTTAAATAAATTGTTAACTCGTAAATATGGAGATAATTTCCATATTGCTCTTCGTCATGCACTAGATAGCCCTTTAAATCATTTTATGTTATGAACCACCGTTGAAAGTATTTACATTAGTCCGTCTAGCTTTAAAACTTGCCTCCGCCAAAATTGGCCACGGCAAATTTTAAAGCTAGACGGATCACCAATTATAGTTTCAACGGCAGTTCATAAAATAATTTAAAGGGCTATCTAGTGCATGACGAAGAGCAATATGGAAATTATCACCATATTTACGAGGTAACAATTTATTTCACACTTCAAGGCCATTCGCTTATATCTTCACCTTAACAAAGAGAGTCCTATATCACGTAGATATCTATACTGTGCCTATATTATGCTCAACAGTAGGCGATAGAAAAGTAGAGATGATGAAAGTTACCTAAGCCGGAGCGGTACAAAGTTAAAGTTACCTAAGATGGTGAGCGTTGCAAAGTTAAAGTTACCTAAGATGGTGAGCGGTGTAAAGTAAAAGTTACCCAAGATAGTGAGCGGTGCAAAGTTAAAGTTACCTAAGATGGTGAGCGGTGCGAGGTTAAAATTACCTAAGATGGTAAGCGGTGCAAAGTTAAAGTTACCTAAGATAGTCAGTGGTGCGTTGTTGTCTGAATGCGGCTTAAGGAGTATCTCGTCGTGCGGCGCGGTGACGGCGTGTGCGCAGCGCGCCACCGCCAGGTCGGCGTCGTAGCATAGTGTGGCCAGGTGCCGCGTGCCCGCGCCCGCGCCGGACGTCTGGTACGCGCGGCCCTGCAGCGGGGCTGCGCACTCGTCCACCTGGGGTTACGATACTAACTTAAAATTCGGTGATTCTCGTCTTTGTTATTACTTATGTGATGACAACTTACAAAACAACAAAAAATATGTAGTCAAGAATCAAACGTCACAGCTTCTATCACTTTGTGCTTATCCCTATTGCTGCTAGCTATTTGTGGAGTCTGCACAGCACAACACGTCAGTTTTTCGATCTAATTCTGTCATCGTTGAAATTGCCCGTTACTTCCGTTACGCAAAAAAATACAGTATTTGTAGACCTCTGTAGGATATATTAGATGGATCCGGAGTTCTGGAGAACTTGAGGCAACAAAGGAGTGAAAGCCTTTTCCAGTAACAAAAAAACCATCAAGTATTGTCGTTAAAAATACAAACAAAACTAGAAAAAAACGTAACAGTAGCTGATCCTTCGAAAACATATATTAAATTTACATATCTCTATTGCGAGGTCCCCTCTCGTGTAGAGGCCCCGTCCGCCCTCCTCCAAGCCCGGTCCGCCAATACCTGATGTAAAACATCCTCGAAGACGTCTTCCTGGCAGCCCAGCTCCAGCAGGTGCCGCAGCGAGTGGTCGTGCTGCACGCGGTAGCGGCCGGCCTCGCATGCCACGCTGAGCTCGCTGCGGCCCGGGTAGGCCAGCAGAGCCCCGCGGCCGCACGCCAGCCGCAGCCGCTCGCCGTGCGCCGCCGCCACGCGCCCGCCGCGCGCGCGCGCCGACACCACCAAGGGCATGTGGTCCGGCACGCACTCGCGACATTCCAGCTCGATCACGCACGCTGGAGTTTCTGTTGGAGTGACGATAGTGTTGGTATGAAGCATTCATGTTTTATTAAATTACCCTTTGCTGCCCACTGCTGGGCAAAGGTCTCTCCCGTTTTCTTCCACTTATTTCTGTGCAGACATAGATCAGATCTTTTTTTATGACGAACGACCTCGACTCTTTTCAACGTACCTACCTACCTAGGTACTTAGTTGATCTCTGGACTGAGATACCTAAGTAAAAGTTTCATGTTACCTATTAAAACTTTCTCTCTCTGTCTTACTGGTAGTACAGAGAGTCGTGCTCCTGCAGTGGAGACCTAAAAAAGACCGATGATGATGATGACCTAGGTATCAATAAAAAAATCGAGTGACGACTCTACTACAAAAGCCGTTTCCTTATTTTACCAGCCTGTCACCTTTTGGAGGTGAGGCCTTGTATGTCTGTTCACAAACTTTGTACTATTCCAAAAATGTCCCTTTACCACAGCCCTTTACCCAACTAAATACCTAAATGATAAATAAATCCTAGAAAAAACTATAGGTACTCACTGTTAGCAAACGAAGCAAGGCTTAAACAGATGACGAGCACAACGGCCCGCAGCACCAAGTCCATGTTCCCTGAAGATGTACACCAGTAACAACGATACCAACACGGGCTCCGCGGCTCGGCACTGGGAGCGCGGCGACACTGACTGCCTGGCTCCCGCTAGCCGACATGATAACGGGGGCAAAGGGTCGCGGCGGCGGCCCACTTGTTCTTGTTTGTTATTCCGAGTGTAATGAGCGCTTTGTCATTATGCTGACGAAGACACGATAACAACTAATCTTTGGAGGCTCAAATGGCACACTATAATACACTCCTTTTGGGTATAAAAACAACAAAAAGTACATAAAAAAAGTTTTTTACTTTAAGGCTAGTCAATCATCTGTGTGATTTGTCCTTATCTAAGTATTTATTTCGAAAAAGTAAAAGACAAAGTTAACACGATTTAAATCTAACCGTCTTATTACAGTTAAATAAATACATTAGACAGCACGATAACCAATTTGGATTCAGATACAGGGACTGTCCACAGAAAGTGCTATTCTGTGTGTTAAGCAGGCTATAACTTACTATACGAAACGAAAAACCCCAGTATTTGCCAGCTTCCTGGACCTGTCCAGGGCTTTTGACTTGGTTTCCTACGACATATTATGGAGAAAACTTAAAGAAAGTCGTTTACCAGTTGAGCTCATAAATATGTTTAAATATTGGTATGGTAACTGGTAAATCATATGAGTTGGGGTGCGGGGTGAGACAGGGGGGACTCAGCTCGCCCACGCTCTTCAACTTATATGTGAATGAGCTGATAGGCGAGCTTAGCCGCACCAGAGTAGGTTGTTTCATCGACGGTGTTAGCGTAAATAACATCAGTTACGCTGATGATCTCGTGTTGCTGAGCGCGTCTATTTGCGGTTTAAGGAAGCTGGTTTCAATATGTGAAAAGTACGCCAACTCCCACGGTTTGATTTACAATGTCAAAAAAAGCCAAGTCATGGTGTTTGAGGCCGGGAGTAGACAGATTGACAAGGTCCCACCGGTTTTCCTCAACAAATGTGAGCTCCTTAGAGTGCACAGTTTTAAATATCTTGGACATCTGTTAGCGCCCGACCTCAAAGACAATGATGATATAGAAAGAGAGAGGCGGGCGTTGTCAGTAAGGGCAAATATGTTGGCTCGCAGGTTCGCACGCTGCTCACGTGATGTTAAAATCACTCTATTCAGAGCTTATTGCACTTCTTTCTTTACGTGTAGCCTGTGGGCTAACTATACTAAAAAATCTTGTAATGCTCTTCGTGTGCAATACAACAATGCTTTTAGGGTATTGTTGAGGTTGCCTCGCTGATGTAGTGCATCAGGGATGTTCGCCGAGGCTCACGTAGACTGCTTTTACGCAACAATGCGTAAAAGGTGCGCATCCCTGGTGCGCAGGGTGCGGGAGAGCACCAATGGCATCCTAAGCATGTTCGTGAGCAGATTAGACAGCTCATACGTAAATCGTTGTCGTGCCATATCCAGTGGGGTGACACGGGTGTGACATGTGAAATTTCAATAATATATTATGTGTGAAATTAATTTTATTACTAACATAGTGTATAAGCATTTTACTAACATTTATGAGTTTTAATTACTTGAATAAAGAATTTTATTATTATTATAAAAACAGGACTAACTTTGTTACTAGGTTTAAACCATTACCCGCCCAAATCAAGTTGACATCTAGTAATATCACACTATCTCACCTGTCAATCTCAATTTGATTTGGGCGGATAATGGTTTAAACCTAGTAACAAAGTTAGTCCTGTTTTTATAATAATCTAGATTTTATTCAGTAATTAGGATTTCGGACTCGTGTTTCTAGGTCTTTACAGGCACTTTTACTACTGCCAGGCCAGTGTATCGTTGATGAGTGTACCGTAGGACACACTCCGAAATAAGTTACACAAGTACTCGTGTAGTCATCAGAAAGTATTGAAGAAAATAAAAGCCATGATTCACGATAGGTAGTTTAATATGAACATAATATACAATGCCTATGTTTATTTATAAAAGCAGGTAAAAATCGACGAGACACATACACCGTACGATAAAATAGTAATTTATTTAACCTTCAATGTAGGTACAATATTACATAGGGTACTTAATAAATAACCTAGCTCTCACAACCTCTGCTGAAAACATCCTAGATACAAAGATTATTGGATCCCAGATGCAAAGTAACACCTGAATCTATTAAATAACAAAGAATATTTTCAGCAAAAGTCGTTCCTATGCACCGTATCCCAAGAGATTATTTCATTATGATTATGATCTCACTTCAGTTGTAAATAATATTTAGAGCGAAGACTTAAATGCACAAGTGAGGTGTGACGTCTGCACAGACAAACAAACAGATATGTCCATGATTGCTTATGTAATGGGGTATGTTTCATTCAAGCAAACCAGAGCACTCAGTTGGCGGACGCTACCTTCGTCCATGCAGGCGGCGGCGGGCGCGCGCAGCCCCGCCCCGCGCCCCGCCGCGCCGCGGGCCAAAACAGCGATCTGTTTCCCTAATGAAATTCTAACTTTCAGGCACCATTTACCGTGCGATCTTTAAAGTAGCTTCAATAATTTTATTAACTAAAACTGTTGAAGCAGTTCTTTATTTTTGGTAATATACAAAATCATATGAACCATAACTAAAATTATTAAGATATATTATCGAGATAAACACTTTAAAATTATACAGATATTTAAGTAACACTTGCGTCTTTAAGCTCTGCGTTGCCTCTACCTGCTAAACCAAAACGACTGTAAAAGTTTTGTTAGGTTATCAGCCTATAAGTAAACGCCAGTTAGCGAGTCAAACGGTAATATTGATCTTTGCTGAATTTTTTCACATGGTTTGTAGTTGGGCCTGCAGCTATATACAGTTAATATGGCTCAACTGTGCGACCAAGATGAATTCTACAACCGAACGCTATTTTTGAATCGCTAACTAGCGTTTAGATTTTACAAGTTGTCAAAATGCAGTGGCATAAGACGTGTCCGTCGCCGCGGTGTACTGTATGTCGAGGCACGATAGCATTATTGCACAAACTTAAAGCGTTACATGCGAGAACGACCCCCCCCCCCCTCCCCAGCAGCTGTAACCACCCTCCACCCCTCACCCCCCGGCTCACACTGAGCGAGGCGCCGCGCGCCGTGCCAAACCATTTTAGCTTATATGCTCTTTGAAATAGTATTGAAAACTAGAACAAAACGCAAATGCTTGCCTATATGCTGTATGCACAACCTAGAGTTCCCTTTTTGTCAACGTCAGTAAACAAGATAATGATTTGGCAGTAGGTGTTCCGTGCAGCGCTTGTGTCTGACGCGCACCGATCAAGGCTCGGATTCTCTCGGACATGTAATACGAGGTTCAATGCATTCCCATTACTAATTCATACATCCTAAGCGGTATTGCGATAACAGAAACAGCCGACAACTTACCCCTAACACTAAAGTAAATGAAGTAAATAACACAAACATGAGCGAATGAGACATGAACGCGTCCGCGGGAGCCGCAGACGCTCCACGCGGATCCAACGTGCTAATTACTTTACACCAAATATTATGCGACTAGATCCGACCGCAGCGCTCACGGCGGAATCTTCCGATTGTAACTCATCAGTGACGCGACGGCGATTATAACTCTGATTCTTTCTCACGGCGGCCGCCATCACGTATGCCATATGACCACTGCGAAAGGCGTGAATATTGCGAGTTCAGTGATAGCTTCTAACAAATCATATAAACGAGTAGCGACGCCATTTGTCATTTTCAATCTAAAATGACATTCATATGAAACATTTCAACAATGAGAAATGTGAATGTGCGCAGTGTGTCAATCATGTATTAGCACATCAGATCGTCGTTACTTAATAGTCCCCTTACCCTAAACAAAATCAGACTTTCCCATACAAACGTAGTCTAGTTTTTATTTTGAAACGGCATGTAAAATTAGGGTAAAATTTTGTTATTTTAAAGAAATTGCATATATTTAGACATATACTCGTAACTGCTTTTGTAAGTCAAAATATGAACTTGTAAGATACTTGACCAAATGTATGGAAAACTTCTATACTTCACAATTACAAACTACTGCCTAAATCTGATGTCGTTTAAAAAAAAAAGGTAGACTACGTTTGTATGGAAAAGTCTAGGGTAAGTGGACTCTTCTGCCCGAACGCGACCGCCGAGTGATATTACTTATTTCGGTCGAACAAACTTCTGTCTAACCTTAGCGCTTTTAAAATTAGAGTCATCGTTCCGACCGAAGACCTCGGCGGCAGTCGAAGGTCCCGCGTCATAAACAGACAACATATTCCATAATTATTTCTGTTGATATTTTAGAAACAACTACATAAAAATACATACTGACCAATCAAACGAAATATTCATCAGTTTAGTGCTAAAGTCGGTTCACGTCATTATGGACCAGTGCGGGACTGCTAACGTATGACGATAGAAAGCGGTGGTATCGACGGGACATAAAAGCATCTCGCACCGTTCCTCCCAAGAGAACCGGCCCAGCACCCGGCCAGCCCTGCCCGCGCCCGCCAGGGAGTGCGCACCTAGGAGCAGCAGGCCTTGGCGGGCGGCGCGCGCGAGGGCCGGCGCTCCACGGCGATGCGCGCGAGGTCGCTGTCGGCCTCGCGGCCCGCCGTCTTGTCCAGGATGGCCTCGGCCAGCTCCGAGAACGCGCGGTCGATGTTGATGTTGGCCTTCGCAGACGTCTCCATGAAGCGGATGCTGTGCTCGCGCGCGATCTGAAAACGCATCATTAGTTTATAACATGTGCATGAGTGGAGGCCGACGACCGCATGCCTAAAGTTGAACCTGATTGTGACTGTCTGTTGAACCAAAAAACGACCCCACCCTTCCCCGGATCAGAAATCGAAAGTCCTGATGAAGTACTTCTTGTTATTAAAGAGCTTGCTTTTCTTTTTAACTTTCTCCATTTTTAACTCCTTTTTAGGGTTCCGTACCCGAAGGCTGCAAATGGGACCCTATTACTGAGACTCCGCTGTCTGTCCGTCTGTCACAGGGCTCTATCTTTTGAACCGTAATAGCTAGACACTTAAAATTTTCACCGATTATGTATTACTGTGGCCGCTATAACAAATACTGAAAATAAAAAAAACTTAAAAATTAAAGGAGGTCGCCATACAAAAAACGTGTTTCTTCAGCGTTTTTAACTAGATCTTTATAATGGCATTAACTAGATACTTTAAATTTTCACAGATTATGTATTACTATGGCCGCTATAACAACAAATACTAAAAATAAAAAAAGTAGAAAATTAAAGGGGGTCGTCATACAAAAAACGTGTTTTTTTAGTGTTTTAAAACATTGTACGGAGATACGGAACCCTTCATGTACAAGTCCGACTCGCACTTGCCCGTTTATTAGGGTTCCGTAGCCAAATGGCAAAAAACGGAACCCTTATAGATTTGTCATGTATGTCTGTCCGTCCGTATGTCACAGCCACTTTTTTCTTCTTCAAACTATAAGAACTATACTGTTGAAACTTGGTAAGTAGATGTATTCTGTGAACCGCATTAGGATTTTTACACAAAAATAGAAAAAGCAATAACTTTTGGGGGTTCCCCATACTTAGAACTGAAATTCAAATTTTTTTTTTCATCAAACCCATACGTGTGGGATATCTATGGATAGGTCTTCAAAAATGATATTAAGGTTTCTAATATATTTTTTTTCTAAACTGAATAGTTTGCGCGAGAGACACTTCCAAAGTGGTAAAATGTTGGTCCCCCCTGTAACTTCTAAAATAAGAGAATGATAAAACTAAAAAAAATATATGATGTACATTACCATGCAAACTTATTATTAAACCATTATCGACATAACAGTGATGCTAGCGCGGTGAACAGCACCTTATCTTTAATTTCTGATTGGTTTTCAGCCAATAACCTCATTTAAATGCGAACAAGACCCAATGCATTCGATTCTCTCTTCCTAATGTGAATCAAGCCTGCATTGACATACTCATATAACTAAACTTTCTAATAGGCTTAGCTCTGCGGCTTATGCTGTTAGGAGAATAAGACAATTGACAGATGTAGCAACTGCTAGACAAGTGTACTTTAGTTACTTTCACAGTTTAATGTCTTACGGGATACTTCTATGGGGGAGTGCAGCCGACATTCAGACTATTTTTCTTTTACAAAAAAGAGCAATTCGTGCCATTTACGGTTTAGGATCGAGAGACTCACTGAGAGCATTATTCAAGGAAATAGGTATACTTACTTTTGCATCCCAATTCATATTTGAAAATATAATGTATGTAAGGAAAAATATTTCCATGTTCAATAAAGTAAGTGATTTTACAGATAGAAATTTACGTAATAAGAATGACTTAGCCCGTATTACAGGCTGAATACAGTCAGTAAGTCTTTTATGGGGAAGTGTACACTTTTTTTATAAAAAATTGCCAAAATCGGTCCTTGATAATGCCAGACAGAAAATTCAAAGCCTATGTAAAGAAAGTACTTTGTGAGAAGGCTTATTATAGGACCGATGACTATCTTAAAGACAAAAAGGTCTGGCTTGAGCTTGGCGCGGGTCCCTCTTAAAGGTTTGTATACTTAGACATGTCATAATTTAGGTACATTGGTACATACTAAATTTACAAATTGACATTATTTTAAATTTCAATGTAATCTCAGTCCATCCATATAACTAATTTTAAGTTTTTAGTTTGTTAGTTGACGTCTTTGGAGAAAACGTGCAGTGCAGTTTGTTGCCGCTTCTTCTGCACTTGCGCCTAGGAAGCGGCGTAAACTTAGCTGTAAGTAACGATTTGACGTCAACATTTGTGCAAAACAAAACAAAGTGACTATTATTAAGAGATATTATAAATATCCTATGATAATAAAGATATTTTGAATTGAATTGAAAAACTTCTAACGAAAATAGTTTGAACGAGATCTAGTAAGAAGTTTTTTTTTTAACTCTAAATATATATAACTCAAAGGTGACTGACTGACATAGTGATCTATCAACGCACAGCCCAAACCACTGGACGGATCGGGCTGAAATTTGGCATGCAGGTAGATGTTATGACGTAGGCATCTACTAAGTAAGGATTTTGATCAATTCTACCCCCAAGGGGATAAAATAGGGGATGAAAGTTTGTATGAAACTTTGTTAATTTTAAACCGATAGGGCTGAGACTTTGCATGCGTAAAGCTACTATGACGTAGGCATCCCCTAAGAAAGGATTTTGATAAATTTCACCCCTTAGGGGATAAAATAGGTAATGAAAGTTTGTATAAATCTACGCGAGTGAAACCACGGGCAAAAGCTAGTACGTCATAAATCTTAAAATGTTACTTGCTGCTGCGGAACCCTTCATAGGCGAGTCCGACTCGCACTTGGCTGCTTTTATTTTGGATTAGGAAATGTACAGTGGTTTAGTTAGATATCATTATTTAGAATGCAGTAAGTTGATGAAGTACATAAAACCTAAAAGTATCTGCAGTTAGTAACAGTAGTAGTAGTGTAACCAGTCAACTACATGGGAACTCAACCGAATGTGTAACGTTATTGTTAACGGTGCTCTTGGTTCCCGAGATACAGAGTCTCCCTAGTTTGGGAATCATAGCAAACTCTTACAATTTTCCAATTTTGGTAAACACATTTTTTATTTTTTATTTTAGGACCTGGCGAGAAAAAGCCAGGTGTGCCGCTAACATAAGTTTAGAGTTGTCAGGGCTCACTCCCAATACCTTAACTAGATACTTCATAGTAGAAATGAGTTGGGGTAAAGTATTCTTGCAGCAAGCTTTTTGCATAGTCTGCCTATTGTAGTGGATGTCCGTCCTACTGTGGTAATTTGGTAGAGCACACAGCAATAACTGTAGCAGTAACACAATGTAACTTGGAGTTCAAAATTAGAAATGGTCAGCTCAGATTGCGCTTCAAAACCTTAGACAAAACCAAATCAAGCACATTTTTGCATCATGCAAATAAAACTACAAATTTAAAACTGATAAAGATAATAATAATGGTAGCTAATTAGCTATATGGTTGCAGTAGTACTCCTGAAAACCCGATAACTGCGTATCAAGGCCATACACACCATGAATCACATGCACCATTCATTAGCAGCTGATGAATGTTAATTATCTACAAATCTTACAATCAATTCTAGCCCAGAGTAATTTACTCTGTATCTACAAACTGAATCACGTGAGATTATGTACATAATAATATAAGTATAATAATTTTTATGTTGTAAATTTAATAGTTGTCACAATTTTATTATTCATTAAATTAATTTTTCCATTAACTATTATCATTATCTACTTCCCCACCTTGTCCCTATTCAAATTGTGTAAAAACTTCTCAACTAATACATGTACATCAATCACCAGTTATGTTCATGGTTTTCATACATACATTAATATTATAAATGTTGTATCCCACAGGGGCAGCCAGAGGCTATGGACCTCCACTTGCTACGATCCTGGCAGACTTCTCTCACTTCATCTACACTCATCACTCTCTTCATGCATGCCCGCCGGTTACGGGTATTTCGTTTTTAAGAATGTCTGTAATCTAGTCGCAGTACATTCGTCGAGGGCGACCCTGACCTACTCTTCCAGTAATAACCTTCTTAGTAATTTTCCTTTCGTGCATCCTTCCTACATGCTCAAACCATCTCAACATTCCTTTCTCAATTTTTGTCACTACCTACATCTTCTTTCAGTCCTCATAGCTCCCTTATGAGATGACATTATTTCTAATCCAATCTGTTAAGTTCTCTACCTAATAACATGCAGTTTGCACATCATAAATAACATTAAAGAGTGATTTAAGAGAGTGAGTGCTACTTACAGATTCTCCCCTCTCCTTGCTCACGACGCGTTTCTCCTCCATGTCACACTTGTTGCCAAGGATCATCTTCTCCACGTCTTCATTGGCGTGCTGCACACAAACAAACAAACATTTCATACAGCCAGGTGATAAGTAAAAAATCCTGTCAAGAAGATATTTACTAGATAGACTAATAGATATCTACGGAAGATATCTATGGAATAAGTCAATATCTGTGGTCAATATTCATGTTTGGTTTTGTATAAATGTAGCTTTGTAAAATATTTAAACCAATATTTTCAGAAACAGTATTTGCCATAGACAATTTAACTGCCTATAGAAATATGCAAGATTTAAATATAATTCAAAAATTTAAAATTCTTAATTTTTCTCCACAATCTTATATGGAGGAGGTCAAGTGGAGGTCCATAGTCTCTGCCTACCCCTGTGGGAAACAGGCGTGATAGTATGTATGTATGTATGTTATCTTATATTACAGAACATAACAACGATATAGGTACATGGTTAGCCATTGGTTAGTAAAAGATTGTGAGAGACTGGTATCTGAACTGAGCAAAGCTTGTATCTCAGAACACCAGACCTCCACAATTGGAGGAAACATTTGACAATCAGCAGCCCCGGATCTAGGGGGCGGCTAGCCGGGGCCCACGCCCAGGTCGGCAAGGTCAGAGGGGCGGCAAAATAGAATATTTGCACCCTTGCTCCTTTCCAATCTTGCTATATATCCGAAATATTTTATATGGTTTACAATGGGCCGGAAAAATTAATAAAAGGTTCACAATGGTTTTAAGAATGTCTTAAACAATCAAGAAGTAAACATTGATAACTGCAAATTAACACTAAGACCTTTAATTTTTAATGTGTTGTTTCCTCGTACAGCTGAGGCGCGGTGACTTGTTAATGATGACAATAATCACTAGCAACCACATTTTAGTTAGTTATAATAAGCAAATTGTTTTCCATGTTGCCCTGGGAGAAAAGAAAAACTTAGAATGTACCAGCTGCTTCTCTTCCTGTACAGATTGCAAAAGCCAATCAAGGGAGTTATTTTATATCTTCATGCTCATTATCACACTAAAATTGGCCTGTGCGTCTTACGGCTTTGGGCTCTGACTATTCCGTTAGGCATAGAGACGTGATAATGTGTATTATGTAATACATACTAGTGTGATCACAGACCATGGATCAAGAAGTGTAATACGTTTAACATGTAGTCATATCCAATAATAGACAAATTATCTTGTGTAGGTTGGTCAATGATGCGACTTGGAAAACTTCAATAACACTGACTAATGTGATAAGATGATGATTCAAGTAAGGATTTATACAATACAATACAATACAAATTATCTTTATTGCACCATAATAATTAATAAAATAAAAATAACAAACACAAAGAAAATATTGGTACAATATTTTTATTAGTAAAGTATTTATATGAATAGCTAGGAGCACTAACCTCGTCTATATTTCTTAACCACTTGACGATGTCGTCGAATGTCTTCTCGTTGGTGATATCGTACACCAGCATGATGCCCATGGCACCGCGGTAGTACGACGTCGTGATGGTGTGGAAGCGCTCCTGTCCCGCCGTATCCCAGATCTGCAGCTTAATCTTCTTGCCGCGGAGCTCCACAGTCTTTATTTTAAAGTCGATGCCTGAAACAGTTTTTCGAAGCACATTATCAACTACGCTCCTCGACCAAACCGGAGCGGAAACTTAAAAGGGCGTAGTCGCAAACACACAAGTCATGGCACTCTAAATGATGATATTGAACAGCATGTAATGATTATCCACGATTTTATAGATGTACTTCCTACGCTTAAAAACACAAAATTGTAATAAATACAAAGGTGGTACATACCGATAGTGGATATAAATGTCGTTGTAAAATGGTTGTCTGAAAATCTAAACAGTATGCAAGTTTTTCCAACACCAGAATCACCAATGAGGAGGAGCTTGAACAATAAATCGTAAGTCTTTTTAGCCATTTTAATAATTATTTTACAAATACGAGATACAAAAGGCTAATGCTCCAAAGTCATCCGAAAATTTGACAGATGATATAAAATGTTGCCAATGTTGCCATGATGTTACTACATAAATATTCATAGAAAAGTAAAAGATCATAGTCGATCGGTCGATAATCGGTATTCATTAAATCGGTATATCGGTACTTTTAGAAATAGCGAGCGGCTGAACAAACCAGAGGTTTTTCTATGACAGTGTATTGACAGTTTATAGACCATGAAGTTGTATAGAGACAGCAAAGACAGTAGAGCAAGCAAATAAAAATAAAATATAGTCTATGCCTTGGCTTCGTTGTGGCGGCGGCGTCTCGTCGATCAATAAATTTTGCTTCTTGTTTAGCCATTCGGTTGTCCGTAAAATCAATAATTTAAGTGAACGCCACTTAGGGCGGAGTTCCTGAAAATATGTAAAACCTGAATCTCGAGTAATTTTATTGAATATATTTGTGTCTAAATATGTCATAGTGTTTGTGCTACAAAGTGAGTACCTAGTCAATCCATCAACATGCATCGTCGTGGCGGGAAACGTATCCGGATGGACGATCCTCCACCGGAATATGCGAACCCGATGACCCCGGCGACTCCCATGACGGACTATGGCGGACAATCAGTCCACGAACCCGAGACGCCCAACGTAAATTTCTCCGGGTTCAACGTAGCCCCGGCCGCGAACTCCACCGCAGTCGAGCCTCCGAGGGAGGAAGTGGACGAGGCGCATCAATCGGACGAAGGCGCCAGGACCCCCTCACCGGCCCCTACAAAGCGAATTACTCGTAGTCGGGGCCGTGGTGGGGATGGTGGCTACGTGGGACGCCTGGCGGAGTCCCCGCCGCCACCGCCGACCAGGCCGCGTCGCGGGCGTGGAGGCCGGGGTCGCGGAAGAGGTCGTGGGGCTGCGCCGCCGCCCGCTTACTCGCCGCCTCCCGTGCTGCTGCCTGGCGACGATGAGAACAGCCTCTACAACATATTGCGATTCAATAGGACTGCTATCAATGTAAGAATATAATACTAATAACTACAGTACCAGCGGTGGTAGTTTCAATTTTTTTTCTGTTGATAGACCATCAAAGATCCTTTAAAATTAAACATATACAAACCATTACCAAGAAGATTTTAAATGATCTATTCCTAAAACATAGTGCAAAGTTTTATTTATTGGATAGAAAATATAAAGAATGGATTTATTGTCTTTTTTTTTATTAAATAAATTTACGGCTCTGGATACAAGTCCTTATTCCTATTCCTAACAAGACAAAGGGTTGTGTAGGCCTTTGACTGCTGCAAGGGAGCTTCTGGCGACAAATCTATACGAGTGCACTGGTTTACATAGACGATTGAGTGGCGGACGACGCCGGAAAATGCACACAGTCTGCAAAAGAAATATACTATTCCCGCCAAAAACTTGGATTTATTGTCTTACATTTCTTTCCTATCTCTGAGTTTCATAAAACTTCAGCTATAATCCAGCGGCAATCTCATTTGAAACACCATAACTATGCCTTTTGCCTAAATATGATAAATGCTTAATTTAGAAGATGTTACCTAAATCATAGAGTAGTAATATATATTTTTTTTGGTCTAATGATAGCAAGTAGTGGACATGTGGATTGAAGAGTACAAGAGCAATCGTGAAAGTGCGCTGGTGCAGCTGATGCAGTTTTTCATCAACTCATCTGGATGCCGGGGCAAGGTCACCCCAGACATGGCTCAGATGGATCACACGCTCATCATCAGGAAGATGACACAGGAGTTTGATGAGGTACAGTAATTGTGCTAGGGTTTCATATTATATTTGGTTTCTTTCCTTTCTTACCTCACCCCAATACATGAGGTCAGAATGTACAATTACACATCAATATAGGAAACTTGGCCTAATGGTGTTTTATTGATTAGTCTGCAACCCAGTGCCAGCGTGGTTTAAAGACTATAAAATGTCACACCTCAGTTTGTGCCCCACTTACTGCACTACGCATGACCTTTATGAGATTTCGACAACAGCACCTACTTTGGGACTAACTTAAGCAGTGTGATTTTTCTGTATATTTATTTATTTATAATATAAGATCAAACGAACTTCTTGAAGTGAAGTTCGATCGATATTATATTTCGTCACTTCATTCGAAGATATAAATATTAACAACGTAGTTTCCTTATTCTACAGCAACGAATACGCACGCTTCAGAGATAGAGGGTATTTTTTTTTGTCTACCCCCTCTCTACCTCACTTTCATTATCGACTGTCATCATTATTTTACTCATTCGTTTAGAGATTAGATTCGGATTTGTGATTATGTTCTTGCAAATATTGGAGTGGGTGGGTCGGGTCTTTATATCTTCGAATGAAATGACTCATATAATATCGATCGAACTTCACTTCAAGAAGTTCGTTTGATCTTATATTATATTTCGTCACTTCATTCTTCAGATTTAAATAATAACAACATAGATATTTAGAGAAATGTACATTTGCAAGAACTAATATGCAACTTAGTGCAGTTACCTAAATAAAATACATCTTTGATTGTTACAAACTGTAAATCAACTCAAATTATACTTATATTTAGTATCGAAAACATACCGATCACGCAAAATTATCGCTATCATTGATATGTCTTATTTTAAGTTTATAGAACTTAGCAAAAGTGTGTCCATTTGTCTAGTATCAATGCCTAGTATCTGCGAATAGTATCAATGCCTATTCCTGCAGCCTTCGCTGTAGATGTAGACGCGTGACGCGTACTATAGGCGGTAAAAGTTGATACATCAATACAGCTGTTTGACAACACAGATTTAATCCTTCTGCTTATGTTTATGAGCTAGCAGCTCTGTATGGCTTTTTAAATATTAATAAGAGATTTCACAATCAGAATTTCTTTTTATTTCAGTACAGTTAATGTAATCTGATACTACTGTAGCTGGACAAATGTTTTAAGTTATATCACAGAATAAATACCAGTAGTACAGGAGTCTTACTCCGCAAAACAACAAACAAAAATGACTAAAATAGACTCAGCGAGCGACCTGCCAGGGTTGACTACTACAAGAAGCTACTATCGCCATTTAGCGCACCGTATTATCGGTCTTCCATGCTGGTCTGGGAGACAAGAATAAAACTTGAATATAAATATAACGTCTAACAAAATATACTGAAACTATTTAAGGGTGAATTCAGTCCATGATACTGAACAACTTTTCCTAAGGAACATATATCGAAATATGAAAAATATTTTTTTGCTTTCCATACAAACACGGATCAGCTGATCGGTCAACTTGTATGGGAAGCCAAAAAAATTTTTCATATTTCGATATGTGTTCCTTGGGGAAAGTTGTTCAGTATAATGAACTGAATTCACCCTTAAAATAGTTTCAGTATATTTTGTTAGACCCTGTATAAATAGGTAAGGACAAATCACACCGATTGAGCTAGCCCCAAGTAAGTTTAAACTTGTGTTATGGGATACTTACTCAACGATACTATATTTTATAATAAATACATATATAGATAAACATCCAAGACCCAGGACAATTTGAAAAAGGCCATTTTTGAACTTGCCCTGGCTGGGGATCGAACCCAGAACCTCCAGATTGGCGGATTAGCGTGTTGACCATTACACCACGGAGGGCATAGCTGCTTCTCTCCCCGCGCAAATCGTAGAAGCCGATCGAAGGAATGGGCGAAAATGCAAATCATGTTAATAGGCGATGCGGCTAGCAACCCATCACTATTTTGATTCCTTTTTCCACCTTCTTGCCCACCATCACGCTATAAGTTGCCTTTGGGTATTGCGGCCCTGGGCTCTGATTGCTTAGAACCGCAATACTAAAAATGCTCTGTCTGCCCCATTAGGGATAAAGACGTGATAGTATGTATGTATGTAAACGATGATGTTTGGTAGTAAACTATAATGAATGATATATAATATAACATGAGCGAAATTAAAGACTTTGTTTTAGCTGGTTAGATACCAGCTAAAACAAAGTCTTTGAAGTAGATACCGAATTCTTTAGGATGTAGGTACCTACTTAGTAGGTACACAGTGCCGGTTTTAGCCCTACCAGCGCCCCGGGCGAGATCCTCCTCCCCCCTCCCCCTAATTGCAATTCAGACTCACCTAGGCTTCAATACCATTCAAATATGATTTGATATAAATTTGAATGTCCTGTTACCTTTATCATCCCCCTGCAAAAAATTACCCCTGGCTTGCCGAAAAATTTCAAAATTTAGGAAATTCACAAGTACTTACGTCTCGATTAATGAGTGGCAGTAAAGGCCCCTGGCGCCCCTTTATATCTGGCGCTCTGGGCGGTCGCCCAACCGCGCCCTACCCTAACGCCGCTACTGTAGGTACATACCATTTCTGTAACTTTCATAATTATTTTGCTAGCGAACAGAAAAGTAGGTGGGTTAGGTACCGACCTGCTGATAACCAAACAGATTGTCAATCTCAAACCAAACATCACAAATTCAAAAGAATAATATGTATACTTATACCTACGTTCCTACTTATTTTCGTAACCTAAGAAGGTACCTAGGTCCTAGGTATTAAACCTACTTATTGTACCTATCATGAATGACAACATAATAATAATAACTACTTTAAAGTAGATCTTACCTTTTAGCGTCCTTAGGAAGTCTAAAAAAGTTAAATTTGGATCGCAATCCTTGTTTAAACAGTTAAAAACTGCGCAGTATTTTTTAGCCTTCTTTTTATATTTTTCCATTTTTAAAACGGCCGGATCGGTAAAGTACCTAGGCGACAAACAAAGCTCGCGCGTGCGTCACTGCTCGCACGCGAACCCCGACTGAATTAGCCACCCGAGAAGGCCGCCGCGCGTAGGTATATTTTTGATACCTACACGGGGAGTGACACAGGCCTGGTTATATCTAAAAAAATATCTAGGAAGAGAATGGGTAGTACTCCACCGGGTGTAGATGTTTTGATAAAATCTGTAATTGATATTCTAATACCGTTCTGTAAAGTTTTAATATTTTTTATTTTTATTAATGATAAGGTTTGCACTCTTTGACTAAATAAAGCGAACAACGTCTTTTTTTAACCTCTCAAGTGTAATATTTATGAGGATACTGTTCCGCAATGTAGGTCAGCACTATTTGAGGATCCCAGATAAACGAATATTTAGGTCTTGTGGGCTTTTATATCTATTATCTAAATGCTCGATCCCTTAAGGAGTCGATTTTATGCACTCATTATTGCTGATATTATTTCCTAATAGTAGCGGAAGTGCTGATCTATAAAAAATTTACTGAATTAAAGCTAGCCCCATTATTTAATTCTTGAGTGAAGATAGATATTTCCTGTGAAACTAAGCCAAGAAAGTAGTCCACATTATTGGCCTGGCAAAACTGCCACCAAAGCCTTAAAGTTACATTTGATTGCATATTTTGTGTTATCGGACAGCGACGCTTAACATTAAGTCTAGGCGTCCAATGAAAATGTGTAAATGGTGATGCGTTTGAATCCTGGAAGAAGATTGAAGGACATTGTCATTTGGCCCGAAGTATATAATATCAGGGGCCAATAACTTTTTCAGAAATGGAAACCAAAGCTGTGATGGCTATTGTGAAGAAACGAAAATGCCCTCCACTTTTTCGTCTATAAGCTTTTCTAAGCCCAAATGGGCAATAGGCAAAAGGGCGGGAAAGCATAAAAGAAGTTATCTTTGCAAGGAATAATAAATACATCGACAAACAGCGCATGAATTCCTCCCATGGGCTGTTGTATTATCAATTCGTAACAAAATCTCGCAATAATGCTTCATATACCTATTTAGCTATTGTTTTCAATGCAAAATAAACTGTTAAAAAATCCAGGTAATTAATATTGAATTTAGTTCGCATTCTATCCATGCTCTATTTCCGCGAACATCCTTACAGGATGCACCCCTGCGTCCTGGAGGCAGCTGTGAAAATTTTCCTACGCAAAATTTTTTACTCGTTAGTCATTGAAGGAATACGAGATATGTATTTTCTTTCCACCAAATTAAATTTCGAGGTATTCCTACTGGAAGGCAAACTCATGTATCATAATAACGGGTTTCGTCAAGCATTAGATATTTTGGTCATTTTAATATCTTTGTGTATACCCAGCCTTACTAGACAGCTGGACATGCAGCTACGAGTACGCCTTTGCAATTTCTTTTATAGTAAAGAATAAATTTACTTAATAATTGTGCAATTTTGTTTCTATTTTCGACTGGAACAACCGCTGAAATAGAAAAGAAAACCTAAAAACTTGCATTGTTTTTGGGGTGTAAAAAAAAAACTTATTTATTTAAAATAATTATTTTTTGGGGTGTAAGTGAACTATTTTCGAAATAAACTATGAAACCCAAATATCTTAGTAAAAGTAATGTGTTTTCTACGATATTTTAACATTCGTCATAGTTAGACCCTATACATAATCACCTAAATATATGACTGGCTTATGACCTTGCCCTCGAAGAAACATTACCAATGCTTTCAATATTTTTGTAAAATTTTTTGGTGCTATTGAAAGGCCACATGGCCTTGCCTGGAACTGATAAGTAACTAAACTTGAGTCATGGTCATTAAACTGAAAATGTAAATATTTTAGATATATTTATTTACGGGTACTAACAAGTGTGCTTCCTTAAGGTTTATAGAAGCTAAATAACACTTTTCTGAAATCAACCTGGAAGCCGTCTATAGTCTTCCATATTATAGTGGGATTTCAAAATGAAACTATTAAGAGATTTATCAAAATAAATCTTTGTCCCCATTAGATTGAGGTGCTAATAATATTTTTGAAATAAATTGATCATCCGAAGGATGACATACTTATATAGCTAAGCACCTTAGAAAGTTTACTAACAGTTAAGAACATATCCTGTTTTTCTTGATCTGACCATATTTTGTTAGGTACATTACATTGTGTAACGTTCCTCTCAAAAGGTTATATGTATACCATATCTAATCAATTTCAAAATTAAGGGATTCGTTGTGGCGTTAAGCCACTGGTCATAAAAAACCTAAGTAGGTACGTCTAACCTGATTCCTCTACTCGACTTAACCTGGTTTGTTTTTGTCTGATTTGTAGAGGACTGGGTTGATACTCGCTGGCCGGTCGGTCGCCGCGGATCTCCTTGCCCCCCCTGTTTTGTTTGGTTATGGCTTTTGATGCCTTAAACTTTTCCGACAAAGTATATCCAAGCAAAGTATTGTCCCTCTCAGATACTTTAATCTATTGCAGGTACGTTTATCCAGCCTGGGGGTTACGAATTTAATTCTGGATTCCGTATTTTAAAAATGTAAATTTGATAATATGCGATAACCGTCACTTATAAATTTAAATTGCTTCGGCCTTATTATTTATGTCGGACAATAATAAGTTTAAACCCCTGTTAACGGCTGTGATTTATATTCCCAATTATTCTTGGGATGTTGACATTTTCTTGTCCCGGTATCTTCCTGTTTCGGGTATAGCTACCAAAATTTCAGAATTTAAAGTCGCATACTTTAAGGATGGACAATTTTCTGGGACGAGATATTCTATCAACATCGTTTCGCAAGCAAGGATGCTCGTAAGCCCCTTTTATAAAAGAGGTGTCCAAATTTTTGCCATGAAGCTTTTCCCCAAATCCTGGGGAGCTGAAAGAGCTTCGACTGACGGCACTGATATTTGAACATCGTTAGTGTCTCATTGAATATCTGGTTTATCCTCGGGCTCCAGTAGCTCTGATTCCTCCGCAATGGTAATTTCTTCCACTGGCGAGAATGCTTGTATTACTGGACCTGTTAAGCAAGCAGGTACTAACAAACTGAATTTGTAAAGTGACCTTTGTGTTGCCATCGCGGGCAACCTCCTGGTAGAGAGTATATAAGGAGCCTGGATAAACCAGTATAAAGACCGACGTGTTATCGTCGCGGATAACCTCCCGGAAATATTGAAAATATTTTTATTTTAGTTACCCTCGTGTTAATATCGCGAGAAACCTCCAGGTGTTATGTTACCTATTTACATTGGTGGACGTTGCCCATGATTACCATCGTGTTACTATCGCGAGCAACCTCCAGGTGTAATGTTATTTTACATTAGTGGGCGTTGCCCATGATTACCCTCGTGTTACTATCGAGAGCAACCTCCAGGTGTAATGTTGTTTACATTAGTGGGCGTTGCCCATGATTACCCTCGTGTTACTATCGCGAGCAACCTCCAGGTGTAATGTTGTTTACACTAGTGGGCGTTGCCCATGATTACCCTCGTGTTACTATCGCGAGCAACCTCCAGGTGTAATGTTGTTTACATTAGTGGGCGTTGCCCATGATTATCCTCGTGTTACTATCGCGAGCAACCTTCAGGTGCTATGTTGTTTTACATGGGTGGGCGTTGCCCATGATTACTATCGTGTTACCATCGCGGGCAACCTCGTGGTGTTAGTGAGTAACATAAAAGTTACTGTATTGGCGTATCTTTTATGAATTATATTTATTTATATATTTTCACACTTTATTGTTCCAAAGTAAAAATATACTTTTATCAATTATATGCACTTATTACACTTAGTATTAAAAACACAGTGATATTACCGATAGTTCTTGGTTCAGAATCTTCGTCTGAAGAACTACTCAAACGAAATGTTAAGCGCTACTGCTGCTTTTGTAACTTGCATAATTTATTCGAATAATATAAGATTTTTTCTGCACTTCTATTCGGCATAATTGCTAAATTAACTAACTTTTGAATTTGAAATGAAATATTTAGTGAACACGTCCGTTCGTTGCCACGCACGAAAAAGGAATGAGTAAAATAACGATGACAGTCGATAATGAAAGTGAGGTAAAGTGGGGGGGTAGACACAAAAAAAAAAACAAAACTACCCTCTATCTCTGAAGCGTGCGTATTCGTTGCTGTAGAATAAGGAAACTACGTTGTTAATATCTATATCTGAAGAATGAAGTGACGAAATATAATGTCAATAATATTAAAGTATATTGTTAATAGCTATATTAAACTTGTTTGATTCCAACAGGAAAGCGGAGAATACCCGCTGATCATGTCAGGCCAGACATGGAAAAAGTTCCGCAGTAACTTCTGCGAGTTCATCCAGACACTGGTGAAGATGTGCCAGTACTCGATCATCTATGACCAGTACCTCATGGACAACATCATATCACTGCTCACTGGCCTATCGGACTCGCAAGTCAGAGCGTTTCGTCATACAGCAACTTTGGCTGGTAAGAATCATAATCTTAACTTGATGACCTACAGGACATAGGCTTCCCTGAGGTTTTACAAATTGGAATGGAATTTAAAGTAGCCAACACCTAGCGTTCTCCTGCAACCTCTCTCAAGTCATTCAACCACCTGTCTTATGCTGCACTTGCCAGTTCTCGAGGCTTCTGCAGCAGGATTAAATTATAAAAACAGATTGGGAATATTTTAACAATGATTGTACCTCTTTTGGAATATTTCGAAGGTAATGTTCCTGTGGGGTTTAAGATTTATATAGATTTGAAAACTTACAAAAATACATTTATGAAAGCGAACATAGTACATACCTTTGTTGTGTTTAATTTAAATGATACTAGTAGGCTGTGAGGCCATGATGATGATGATGATAGTGAACACAATTAGTGTGTGTCAGTAATGAAGCTCATGACGGCGCTGGTGGACGTGGCGCTGCTGACGAGCGTGAACTGCGACAACTGCCTGCGGCAGTACGAGGCGGAGCGGCTCAAGGCGCGCGACAAGCGGGCCAGCGAGCGGCTGGAGGTGCTCGTGGCCAAGCGCCAGGAGCTGGAGGAGAACATGGAGGAGATCAAGAACATGCTCTCCTACATGTTCAAGTCTGTCTTCGTGCACAGATACAGGTGTGCTCTTACTGTTGTTGGTGTGTGGAAGACAATTTAATTTTTAGTATCGTTCTTTGAAGGGGTAGTAGTCTTCAATGTCAAATTGCATTGAGTTTGTGATACAAAATGGTCATGTAGTTACATACTTTTTCATCAGCCTCCATGGAAAATTATTTTTCATATCAACAACTGAAAGATGAGACCACTTTATTTTTCAGTACCTTTTTGATTTGAGGGTTCTTTTTTTATCAAACTCAGTGCAATGTAGAATTGCACTGAGTTTGAGACACAAAATGGTCATGTAGTTATATAATTTTTGCATCCATGGAACATTATTTTCCATATCAACAATTGAAAGATTTGTAAAATTATCACCGGCTAGTAAAAGGCTACAACAATAATGTACACTGCATCAAGTTGACTCTAGAGCATCAATACAAAATTAATTGTACTTAAATTTATTATAGCTTAATAAAGTTTTTTTTATGTATTATTGCTTGGCCTCATCAATGTTATTTTCAAATAATAAAAGGCCATCAACATAGCTACTTCCGCACGTAACGCCTGCGTGTGTGTGTGTGCAGGGACACGCTGCCCGACATCCGCGCGATCACGATGGCGGAGATCGGCATCTGGATGGAGAAGTTCCCCGCGCACTTCCTCGACGACCTGTACCTCAAGTACATCGGCTGGACCTTGCACGATAAGGTGCGTTTTCAGATAACCTTTCAAAATACTAATTATTTTTTTAATTAAAATTTTTAATAAAAAAAATAATTAACTATTTAATTAACTATTAAAAAAATATTTAAATTCAGCCTAAATAAATATATACAGGCTGAATTTTAAAATTTTAAACCACCAGCCAAATTTCTGGAGCAAGTTCAGTCCATGATACTGAACTATATTATAGTTAATTAACTAGCTCTTTTCATTTTTACAAGCTAAGGTAAAAGTGAAATAGACTACTAAGGTCTATTTCAAAATTTGCAAACAATTCTATGATGCTGCAGGCTGCAGTGTATCAATGCAATATACATACTTCTTCTTTAACTTAAGAGCTTGCTCTTGTCGGTAGAGTTAAGTGGAGATGCCTCCACTCCTCTCTTCTCTCTGTCATCTTTTTAATGTCTTGGTAGGACCTTACTCCTGACCCTTCCTTAATTTGGTGGAAAAACTTCATCTTCGGTCTTCCCCTTCCTTGTCTCCCTTTTATTTTTCCTTCTACTATTATTCTGAATAGATTGTCATGTCTTATTAGATGTCCAATCATCTTCCCTCTTCTCTTTTCAATAGTCTTTAAAATATTTCTTCTCTCTCCCACTCTTACTAGCACCTTCTCATTGCTTATTCTATCCATCCAGCTTATTTTCACCATTCTCCTCCAGCACCACATCTCGAATGCAAATATACATACATACAGTCGAAAAACATTACTCTCCTTCAGGTGCAGTCGGGTAATAAACTGAAATGAATGCGAAATGCGTTTGTGTGTACTGGTGCAGGTGGGCGAGGTGCGGCTCCGCTGCCTGCAGGCGCTGCAGCCGCTGTACGAGTGCGAGGAGCTGAAGGGCAAGCTGGAGCTGTTCACGTCCAAGTTCAAGGACCGCATCGTGTCCATGTCGCTGGACAAGGAGACCGAGGTGGCCGTGCACGCCGTCAGGCTGGTCATCGCCATACTCAAGTAAATACTACACTTAGTTCTCGAAGCAGTCCAACTCCTGTAGGAAGCTCAAGATGGTCTTGCACGTTTCCGCCATGGATCCTGGGTCTTGTAGAAACCTTCCAAATTATAAGATTATTTTTATACATAATTAGATAACTTCAAAAATACCAATCTAAAAATATTAAAAAATATATTTAAAATTATCATTTAAAGCTCTTTTATTTGATGTCATGATATAGTTTACAAAAGTATTTTTTTAAATGTCTAATTTAGTAGTTTCATAGTAAATTGGCCGTGACAGACAGACAGTTTTTACCTTTTAAGGTATGGAACCCTAAAAGTATTACTTGTCGTCTGTTGATGTGTACACACTATCCTTTCCTCGGCCAGCACGTGGCTCGTGTCGAACTCTGTCCCCTGTTTTAACACGGGAGACGAAAGATGAATATCAGTTTTGGTGTCATGTTTGTATTTGTATGTTCGATTGTAATGGTGTAATCGCGGCAGGATGCACCCGGACGTGCTGACGGACAAGGACTGCGAGAACGTGTACGAGCTGGTGTACTCGTCGTGCCGCGCCGTGGCGGGCGCGGCGGGCGAGTTCCTCAACGTGCGCCTGTTCCGCGCCGACGACGCGCTGCCCGCGCTGCGCTCGCGCCGCGGCAAGCAGCGCCTGCCCAACACGCCGCTCATCCGGGACCTCGTGCAGTTCTTCATCGAGTCCGAGGTTGCTACGACTATGATTTACCGTGCCTGTTCAGGCGCAAAACCTTCAATGAGGATCAATCAGTAAACAGAAAAATCCAATTTTGACTAGTATTTCGCATGCCTCGTGATTTTCTAAGTACAGCACTTTTTGAATTTTTAAAATCCGTTCAGAGATGCAGAAGTTATTCAACATTTCATTGACCGCGATTTTAAAACACGCGTCTGCCGACCGAAAGTAGCTATGACGTCACTATCTCCAAGCGACACGCCGTCCGCGCGGCCATCGCATTCGTTTAGTAGATATTCGTGGTTAGTGGTTGACACTGTTGGTTTTTTGCATTGTTTCTGGGACTGTAATAATGAGCAACAAATTGAAGATGGGTTTGAAAAATGATTACCCATAAATCGGTATTTTATATAATTTTCCATGTAATTTCCTACCTATAAAATAGTTTACATTATGTTGATTGATACTAGAGCTTCGTAACTAAAATTTAATAATATTATCTAATCTTTAAAGCAAAGTTCTGACTCTATGCTTTAGATATTGGCTCATAGATTTATTCGTTGCAACGCAGAAGTTAAAAAAACATTGTTTCAAGCATATTGTGTGCACTATGGACCAACTACACTACCAAAGCCTACAGTGCTCTGAGGATTCAATATAATAACACATTCAGGGCTCTGTTGGGGCTCCCACGATTTTGTAGTGCATCAGGCATGTTTGCGGATGCTGGCATAGATGATTTTTATGCCACCAATCAAAATGGCGGATTTCAGGCGCCAAATTGCACAGCATAAAAAATCTTTTCTTTTCAAAACCTATCGAGTAGGATATCAAATTAAAGAATTTTATTCAAGGATTACAAAAATATACATACTACCACGCCTGTTTCACACAGACCCATGGGAGGCAGAGACTATGGACCTCAACTTGCTACGATCCTGACAGACCTTTTTATAAAAATATATACAACTTATATCTTAAAATGAAATTTGGAATGAGAAATGCTAAAAACAACATGCATAACCATGCATTTGCATGGTACATCGTATATACTTTTTAGTTTTATCATTCTCTTATTTTAGAAGTTACAGGGGGGGGGGGGGGGCACATTTTACCATTTTGGAAGTGTCTCTCGCGTAATCTTTTTAGTTAAGAAAAAAATGATATTAGAAACCTCAATATCATTTTTAAAGACTTATCCATAGATACCCCACACGTATGGGTTTTATGAAAAAAAATTTTTTTTAGTTTCAGTAAGTATGGGGAACCCCCAAAATTTATTGTTCTTTTTTTATATTTTTGTGTGAAAATCTTAATGCGGTTCACAGAATATATCTACTTACCAAGTTTCAATAGTATAGTTCTTATAGTTTCGGAAAAAAGTGGCTGTGACATACGGACAGACAGATAGACATGACGAATCTATAAGGGTTCCGTTTTTTGCCATTTGGCTACGGAACCCTAAAAAGTACCTATTCTTGCTTGCTAGCGGATGTCTCTTCATAACACTGATCCACTTTTTTATAGTTTTTTGGTCCTTCGGAACACGAAAAATATAGCTTGTTTGGAGTACCTACTATTAGTTGTAGGTATACTCTGCTGTTGCACTATGGCACGATCACGATACAATATTTATAAGAATTATTTTACGCTATTGTTGACACCACAACTCAATAATAAATCCACAACAAAACAAAAGAGGCCAAACACGACTCAAAAATGTGGGTAAGTACGGAATATTACCCACAAAACCGGTGAGCGCGCGCGCGCAGTACGGGATGGGTTTAATGACGTCACGGCGATCGAGACTCGTACTCTCGGGCGTTTTTTGAAATGCTGCAGTATAATCGCTGTATCTTCGTTACTGTGGTCGGATTTGGATATTTTTTTCACTGTATGTTATGGTTTTCTTCTTTTTATTAATCTACATACTTAACAAAAAACGTGATTGATCCTCGTTGATAGTGTCAGTACATATAGATAAAATTCGAACGATAGGCTACTGAAGTATTTTCTTTGCATAAGTCAACGACTAAGTTAAGAACCTAAAAGATGCCGCCACCGAATGATTTTAGTCTGCGTTGTGGTTTGACATGAGACCTATGTTAAATTTATTTCTAACTTTCTCTGCAATGTGGCGCAGTCACTTACTAGTCAACCTTTGCATTCAGACTAATATAATAATTTGTGCCGCAGCTGCACGAGCACGGCGCGTACCTGGTGGACTCGCTGATTGAGTCCAACCCCATGATGAAGGACTGGGAGTGCATGACGGACCTGCTGCTGGAGGAGGCGGGCCCGGGCGAGGAGGCGCTGGACAACCGGCAGGAGTCCTCGCTCATAGAGCTCATGGTGTGCTGCGTGCGCCAGGCCAGCTCTGGGGAGCCGCCCGTGGGGCGCGCGCCGCGCAAGCTGGGGCAGGGGAGCAAGGACCAGGCCAAGGTACGCAGGGGGCTGGGAGAGCTCATGCTGTGCTGCGTGCGCTAGGTTGCATCCTTAGCTGTGTTGTGTCAGAGCCCGAGGTCGTTGGCCATTCTTGGTTGTGAGATCATTAGCTTACATATCATCCTTAAAGAATCTTCTAAATAAACAATGACATAGAATGAGGACACGGATGTAGTTTACAAAAACCTACGAGATGGCGCTTACAGTATCCTATATCTCGATAACAGAGTTCGTGCGATTGATTGCATATGTAGTACATACGACCTTCGACGACACACTGGGAGCCGCGGCCCCGCAGCACGATACAACTATGCCTGATGGAAATATCTCTTTGTGGCATCGAATATACCACCTCGCTCCCGCTACACACTCTTTAATTTGTATTCCCAGAACATTAAGAGAATGTAAGATGTACACGTACACTGTACCTGGTTCACCAGGTTCCGTGGGCATTTTTCCGCGCCTAGGCTCTTTTAGGCCCCTTGCACGTAAGGGAGGAATCGACATTTTTCTGTGTCTCCCCTTCAGCAGGCTGGTTTTGCGTTGTCACTCGAGATAGCCCAACTCTTCGAGGAAGCGGAGCAATGCAGAGGGTGAGCTGCACGCGTCCGTCAGCGTACTTGGAGATCCCAGGTACTCCTCACTTGTTGATGCAACGCACGGACACTGCAATATCACGTGCTTTGCTGTTTCTTCTGCCTCCATGCAGTCTGCATAGGGGGCTGTCGGTTATGCCTATAATAAATAGATGTTGGTTTAGAGTACAATGCCCTGTTAGTAAGCCTATCATTTTTTTGAGCTTTACCCTTGGAAGTGTGAGTAGTCGACGTGAGTAACGTGGATTCCACTCTGGGATGGCTTCTCTTGCTTGCCGACATGTTCCTAGGGTGTTCCAGGCTTGTTGTTTTTCATTAGTGTTAGCTTTGATCCAGGAGCGAATTTGGTTGAAGGGGATGGGGGCGCGCGGTGATGGCCCTGCAGGTAGCATGCCCGAGCCGCTGCTAGCCAGTTCGTCCGCTGCATCATTGCCCAGTGAGCCACTGTGGCCTTTGATCCATTGGATGGTGACCTTGTTGTTATACTTACAGATTTGTTCCAGTGCCTTGTGGCATTCTAGAGTTAGTGCAGAGTCGATCATCGGGTTCCTCAGAGCATGAAGGACTGCTGCGCTGTCGGTTAGGATACAAATAGACATGTCCGTTACCTTTAACCTGTTGATCTTCGCCGCGGCGTGGGATATGGCTACACATTCAGCCTGGTAAATGGAGTTTTCCTTACCCAAGGCCGTGGCGTAGTAGATATTGAGGTCGTGCGAGAAGCCACCGGCTCCTACTCCTGTGCTCGTCTTCGAGCCATCGGTGTATACTCTTACCTCATTGGTATTTAAGTTATCATTATTGTCTTCATGTAATTGTATCTTATATTTCTTGTCGACCCAAAATTGTTTTCTAAATCTGACGTTTGTTGCTCCCATTAGATTTGATGAGCACATAGCTTTTGATAGTATTGTTGTGTAGGCCTAAGGTCCAAAGTCTCATGGCTGCAATTTGTGCCTCTTGTTTTATATGAAGGTGCAGTGGGGTGATGTCCAGTATTACTTCCATAGCAGCCGTTGGGCATGTTCTCATCCCGCCGCTTATGGCCAGACGTGCCATTCTTTGGAAGCTCCGGAGTTTTTCTTGTGCTGTTCTTAGTGTTGTGCGCATCCACCATATTACGGCCCCGTAGGTGATGGTGGGCCTTATTACAGCTGTGTATAGCCATTTCATGATTTTTGGACTAAGCCCCCAAGTTTTCCCCACCGTTCTGCGGCAGTGCCAAAGTGTTAGTCCAGCCTTTTTCAGCTTTTCATCTAGGTGTTTGGCCCAGTTAAGCTTGCTGTCTAAAGTGATTCCAAGATACTTCACTTGATAAGGTTAGGTTGGTGCCGAACAGTTTTGGCATATTGTAGCGCCCTAGTTGTCGTTTGTTAGTGAACATCACAATTTCTGTTTTACTGGCGTTAACATTTAGTTCATGTTTGACGCACCATTTTTCTACAATTTTCAGGGCTCCATTGGTGCGGTTGCAGGCTGTGTCTGCAGTCTTCCCTGGTATTATAATCATAAGGTCATCCGCATACCCTACTGTGTAGTAGTTGTTATCGTTTAGGTTTGTTTAATTGTTTATTGTGATAAAAACGACTTACATCTATTACATTTATTACACATGCATTATATAAATATAAGATAAAATTAAAAAATAATAATACACAGATACATTAAGCAATAATTTCAATTTCAAAACATTAATAGTCATAAATTATAAATATTTTCATGTCAATACAATTATTATTCATTATTCACTATCGTCACTATCGTAGTCGCGAGTATTGCACCACTGGTCATTCAGATTTTCACAATAAATCAATAGTGACTTTATAATAGCTGACCAGTTGTCAAAGAAAAAATCTAAATCAGTGTTGGTGCTCCGAAGTGCATTGAGATGGCTTAGTGAGCGTACCAAACACGCGGTGACATCGCGCGCGCTGTGGTGTGGCCCCGATCCACGTGTTATAAGATCGTTTACGACTAGGCTCCATAAGAGTGGTGAGAGAACTTCGCCCTGCGGGCATCCTCTGGTAGCTAGTGCTCTTACTGTGCCGCTTACCGACATTTGTATTTTTCTGAACCTTAGCGTGTTGTTTATCCAGCCTATAATGGTTTCTGGGACCCCATGGTGCCTGAGGGCCTCACAGATGCTGTCAAAGTTTGTTTTGTCAAAAGCTCCTTTGATATCTATAAAGGTACCGAGGCAGAGATCTTTGTTTTTTATAGCTTTCTCAGCGATGTCAACTACTTCGTGTAGAGCTGACTCCGTTGATTTTCCTGCAGTGTATGCATGTTGTTTTGAGTGTACGGGATTTTCTTCCAAAACGTTATCTCGTATGTATCTATCACATAGTCTTTCTTGTGTCTTAAGGATGAAAGATGAAAGACTAATAGGTCTGAATGATTTAGCGTTTGTGTAGTCTGTTTTCCCTGGTTTTGGTATGAAGACTACTGTTACCTCTCTCCAGGATGTTGGTATATAATTGTGTGCTAGGCTCGCAGTGAGGAGTGATGTTAGATGTTGTACTATCACCTCTTCCCCCCATCTTAGCAGGCCTGGGAATATTCCATCTGGTCCTGGTGCCTTGAATGGCTGGAAGCTATTTATTGCCCAGTTTATCGGTTGTCACCACTGATTTCGCTAGTTTCCAGTCCTCTTCTGAGGGTACTTGTTGCGTCACCCCCGTTGCTGTTAGTTCTGTTATTTTACAGCCGGGAAAGTGTGTGTAGAGTAAGACTTCGCTGATTTCGGACTCAGATTTTGTGTATGATCCGTCCGGTTTTTTTAGCGTTCCTATTGTTTTGTTTTTACTGTTACCACTTAGTACTTTCCTGACTCTGGAAGTCTCTGCGGTTGTTTGGATGTTTGTACAATATTTGCACCAGGCTTTGCGATTGAAGGATCTGATCCTGCTTTTATATTTCGCTCTCGCCCTGGAGTAGTTGTCTCAGTCATAGTCACTGCTGGTGTTCATTGCTCTGTTAAAAAGCCTCCCTACTTGTTTTTTCCTACGTTGTAGCTCTGGGCCAAAGACATTGTCCTTGTTTTTCCTACATGTTGGGATGCCTAACGGGCATGATTGTTCGTAGCTATGTGTAATAGCCTTTGTTATCTCCTCTGCGTATTCTTCCACCGCCTCGTGGTTGTCAAGTTTGTGTGGGTCTACCGCAGGTCCTAGGATAGCGTTGAGTTTGACTCTATAAAGAGTCTTGTCAGTTCTCCTTGGGTTCCTGCGAGGTGTTGGTGTGGTTTGTGAGTATTCAATACCATACCTTAACCACCTGTGATCAGAGCAGGAGGACTCATCTGATACAAGCCAGTTCGAGATGTTCTCAGCAGCTCCGTTTGTTGCCTATGTTAGATCGATGATTGTGCGGCAGCGCCTGGTGATAAAAGTTGGTTTATTACCTCTGTTAATGACGTTAAGGTCTGTTTGGATGAGGTAGTTTACAAGGTCATCTCCTCGGTCATTTGATTCTTCCATGCACCACAGAGGATAGTGGGCATTAGAGTCGACCGAGATGATGAGTTCAAGTTTTTATTTTTCACAGTAACTTACCAGTTCCGTGAATTCTTTAGTTGGTACCTCCATATCGTAGGGTAAGTACACGGAGGCGATGACTGTATTTGTTATTATTTTATTGTTTTCATGATTCAATCAATCAATCAATACTTTATTTGCATCCTTAATGTATATACATAGGTCGTTTTACAATAGTGCAGAATCAATTAAGGACCCTGACGGGCGCAGCAATCGAAGAGGGGCTGACTTGTCTAATTTCGTATATTTGGTGTCAATAATTTAAATTATATATTTAGTCTATTTAAAAGGATAGCAAAAGTAGTTTTTGTACAAATGTCAAAGATTTAAAACAAATTTCATATAATTGATATTGAAAGGATTTAATTTTATGTAGAGAATATTGAATGATAAATGGGTTATTTATATTGTTATTTATTTAAAATGCAATGAATTGTACTATGCGAAATTGTTATTAATTATT
The DNA here is from genome assembly GCA_963576875.1 of Acrobasis repandana. NCBI lineage: Eukaryota > Metazoa > Arthropoda > Insecta > Lepidoptera > Pyralidae > Acrobasis > Acrobasis repandana. Next base: position 800,709 of record OY756226.1, read on the forward strand.
CTTTTAAATGTCATATATTTTAAATTATTTTATCTTTCAGATATTCTGTTATTGTGTAATAACATCGTTTAGCCAGTATGTCTTTGATTTGCCTCAGGAAAGATTTATCATTTTTTATGCCTTTAATAGTATCAGGAAGTTTGTTGAATATTTTAACAGACATTGCTAGAGGGCTATCCGAGTGAAGTTTAAGGCGAGATGTTGGGATCTGTAATTTATTGTGATTTCTCAATGTATGTTTCCCTGTAGTCTCTCCTCTTTTTTGAAAAAGGTTTGGATTTTTTCGGATGAATTTACATGTTTCCAAAATGTAGATGCTCGGCAAGGTTAGGATTTTGTATTTTATAAAATAGGGTTTACAACTGTCTATATTTTGGATATTTGCTATTATTCGAATGAGTCGTTTTTGAAGAGTGAATGCCCTGTCCCAGTCGGTGCTGTTGCCCCATAGTATCGTTCGGAGAGACTTCGGAGAGACTTGGACGGCTGTTAGGTCTCTGGAACATAAATGGGTTATAGGCATAGCCCTAAAGTTTTTAGGAAGGTAGATACATAATCTGGGATGATCTGTTGTTTGGTCATATATTAACTTACCTCCGGTATTCTTAAGGGGGGGGGGGGGGGGGTAGGGTTTTAAAGGCGAAAAAAAAGCATATTTTTACGATTTTTTTGTGACGAAGTGAGTAATATAATTTTATTAAATTCAATGACATATTAATATACAACTTTTGAAGTATGCCAGAAAAAAATTTCAAAGAAAAATAATAATAAATAAACCGGTGACGGTGAATCTCCAGAGGCGCCTCGACAAAAAGTAGTTTTACGGTGCACAGTAGAACTCGTTACCGGATCATCCGAAAGAAAAATATTGATATGCATTTAAAGGTGATGTATTGCCCGAGGTAATCAGGACGAGTTTTTTTTTTTTTTCTAGTTTTGTAGCACTTGGAAGTGAAAAACGCGATTTTAGCACAAAAATCGCGGTAAATTTGTTATTAAAAAATAGGAAGAAATGAAAAAAATAAAAAAAACTCTTCCTGATTACCTCGAGAAATACATTACCTTTTAAATGCATATCAATATTTTTCTGTCGGATGATCCGGTAACGAGTTCTAATGTGCACCGTAAAAACACTGTTTTTTCAGAAGGCGCCTCTGGAGATTCACTGTCACCGGCTTAGTTATCAATATCTTAATTGAAATTTTTTTCTGACATACTTCAAAAGTGGTACAATAATATGTAATTAAATTCAATTAAATTATATTACTCATGTCGCCGCAAAAAGTCACAAAAATATGCTTTCTTTTTCGCCTTTTAAAACCCTACCCCCCCCCTTAAGACCGCAGATGTTGTTGTGCCTCACCCACGGCTCCTGGATCAGTGCGATTGTGTTTTTATTCTTCTCCAGCTCGCCCCGCAGGTTAGCCGTGGCGGTTTGGCTATGCTTGAGGTTTATTTGGATGACCTTAGTCATCTTCCAGGACGAGGGTGATCGGGACATTTTTGCTGCTATCCCTTTCCTCCTCATCCTTTGTTGCTTCCTGCCGTTCTACAGGTTTCTCCGAAGGTTTTTTCTCGACGGTAGACGGCAGTTGGTAGTCGAACACGTCTGTCCACGTTGGGGGGGCCGCTTCCAGGTCTGACCCTGTTTGTACCGTTGCAGCTGTTGTCGGCTCCGGTGACCTTTCCTTGTTTCCGCCCTCATCCGTTGACAGAGGTGGCCCGGGCATAGGTGTACAGGTGTCGTTACTCACCTTTGTTTCGTCGTTTATGTCCTCTTCCGGCTCGTCCGGTTTAACCTGTAGGTATACAGACCCGAGGCCGAAGGAGAGACATCTGTTCTGCTCCATCATCATGCTTACTAGTCATTGGGCACTCCTACCGTGAGATGCATCCCAACGTCTTGTTTGCTGATACTGTAGAGGCTCCAGCGGTTGACTCCCGCCCATGGCCCATAGCCTGTCCAGCATAGTTTTTATGTGCTGCATCGGTATCTCGGTGCACCTTGATGGTAGGAAGATGCCGCACTTTGTCCTTTTCTGTACATGCAGAGGGGTTGGTTGTTTGAAGTAGGTGGTAGACTAGCCACCACGTCCTCGAGCCATCGCTTCGTAGTATAGTCCCTGCATAGCAGTTTCAAAACTCCATCACTATGTACGGGTTTGCCCGCAAATGCAGGGATGACCTCGTTGCTAGGAGCGAGTACGTGGGCCATCTGTCGCTCCTCCACCGTTGCTTCAATGTTTTGCAACTCTGTTTGCAGCAGGTCAGTCTTGTTTGCCGTGGTGATGGCCACATGCAGGCTGGAGAGGATTACTCCAGCGTATGTGGTGCCACTCCTGCGTTTTGCGGTCTCCAGCTTGACACGTACACTGTAATTTCAATTTGATATCGCTTATCTTCTTCGTCTAAGTGCGTTCCCGGTTGCATCCTCAGCTGTGCTGCTTCGGAGCACAGGGTGCGCTTTCCCGCTTTTTCTTCTTTAAATATAACATGCATGTCAACGGCACCCAAGGATGCCAAAGACCTTGCAAAATGGAAACGAAATAGCCGGAACAGTTTAAATGATTTGGCTATAGTTTTACGACCTGCCGCCTGCCTGACTTCAACCCTCTTTGGGAATGTATTTGTGCGAAAAGTTTTACAACCGGCTGCCGCCCGACGTTAAACCCTCTTTGGGACTGCAATTGTAGCACGAGATGTTTGTGCTTAGTCTCTTAGTCGCCTCTTACGACATCCACAGGAAGAGATGAAGTGGTCCTATTCTAACCCGTGACCACACGGGTTATATCGCTTAAGGTCAGTTCATACTTAGAAGCGACGTGGCGCGCCCTTCTGAAGAAATATAGAACTTGTTTACTAAAAAAGAAGAGTGAGATTTCAGTAAAAGTGCGTGGCGCAGCGGAGTATTATTGAAATAAGTACCTTTTTGTGTAGTAAACAAGTTGAACACGCCGCCTCTCGGTGTGAGCTGACCGTAATTAACCTGTTCCCGTGTGTTGCGGCCCAGCTGGTGAGCGAGGACCGCGCGCGCATGACGACGCACTTCATCGGCACGCTGCCCGCGCTGCTCGACAAGTTCGGCGCCGACCCCGAGAAGCTCGCCAACCTCGTGTCCATCCCGCAGTACTTCGAGCTCGAGCTCTACACCACGCTACGGCAAGAAGGGGTACGCTCGAATCAACTCCATATTATCTTGTAGATACATTTCACTATTTCTTAGTGTCGTCTTTTTTCTCCATTTAACCATTTCAGAGCCAGGCTGTTGTCGGTGTTGCTGTATGGAAATATACGCAAATAATTAAATTTTTAACACCCGACAAAAAGAGGGGTTTGTTCGGGTCAGCCGTTTAAAAGTTCTCGGGGGTAATTAGAGATGAAACGGATAGCAGTTTGGCCGGATACCGGATATTCGGCCGACCAAGTGGCCGGATGGCCAGATATCCGGCGAAACTTAGCCGTTTGCGTAGGCAGCGCGCGAATGATCGGGTGGACTCGGTTCGATTCGGGTCCTGACGAAACAAAGTTTGCCAAAATCTACCTTTCTGCACCTTGCAGCAGTGTGTATAGCGAAAGACTTTTTTCTGAAGCTGACCTTATTTATGAAGAGAAACGCAACCGCCTGCTACCTCTTCATGCAGAGAAATTAGTATTTAATCACTATAATTTGCCCTTAGTGCAGTATGAGTACTAATTCATTCATTTTCTTTGTATTACATTAATTTACTATTGTGTGATTAAAAATTTAAAACTAAAACTAATTATATTTAAGTAACGTGATACTAAGACTATCTGAATAAAGCAAATAATTACTCAAAAATATGTTTCTTTTATCCAGTTTTTTTATATTCATTAATATTAATAGTAGCTATCCGGTATTTGGCCGGATAGTATTATGGCGGCCGGATAGGCTAGATACCAGATAGTTACCGGATATCCGTTTCATCTCTATTTATTTATTTATTACATTTTATTATCTATGGGGGTTAACACTTGAAAGTCAGGGCTTTTTCTAGGAAATAATAGATGGCGCTACAGATATCAAGTCGTATCGGTAGTTTCGCTACTAATCACTAGATGACGTTCTTTACAGTCGGGGTTTTTTTTTTATTTGCCTAGCAAATAAACTTGTTGTTTCATTTCACACACATTAGTACACTTTTATAGACACTTGTGTGCAGGTTTCCTTACGATGTTTACCCTCGCCGAAAGGGAGGGTAGAAATAAAAAATGACTGTACATGAGTATTAGAAGTATATGTTGAGCTAGGGAAGATCGAACTCGTGCCTCATACATCGTTGGCCAGAAACCGCTTAGTCACCACTGCTTTCCATTTCAATGTTATTAGGGATGATGACTGGGTCAGAAAAGTATTATTCTAATTAGTTTGTTAGTTAGATTATCCAAAAATAATGTACCTATATTTTTCAGTTTATCAAAAAAGTAAAAATTTATAAAGATACAGAGAATCTAAGTTCCAGAGTAGGGGCTTGTGACGTCACCGATGTGTAAAAATCGTACGAAAGCGTGACGTCATGCGAAATTTAAATGCGCTGTATCTTCGTCATTTATTGTTTCTCTGAGAAAAGAAAAAAATATGTGTACAATATTTTTTAATTATCGAACCGATGGGCCTAAAATATTTTTCAGACATCATGCGTATTGTGTAACTCTCTGCGGACAGAACCTCACGCTGCTGCTGAACAAGATCCGCGAGATCGTGAGCGTGCAGACGGAGGCGGAGGTGGTGGAGACGTGCGGGCGCACGCTGGAGGCGCTGTGCGGCGAGCAGTGCGGCGTGTACACGCGCTGCAACGTGGCGCGCGCCACCGTCACCGACATGTGCGTCAACCGGTACAAGGAGGCCATCGACGACTTCCGCTCGCTGCTGGAGGGCGGGGAGACGCCCGACGCCGACGAGCTCTTCAACGTGCTCAACTCGCTCCGGAAGGTAAGGCTCGTAGGTTGCTAGTGCTCGGTAATAGGAACCTGACACTCGCTCGTTAGTTAGTAATCTAAGGCTCGAACGCTAGCCCGCTTTCAATCACAAGTCAAATCACACTTCCTTTCTTCTTTGAAAGTCACTCTTTTCCTTTCGCATCTTGTTTAGGTTCTTACTTTCTTTCGTGTACACTACCTTATTTATATTATATATACATATATGTCAATATTTTTTTTATATAAGTATGTATTATATGTATCTATAATATTTTATTTGTATATCTCCTTTAAATTATTCCACCTCACCTGTAACATATCTAAATTTCTTTTGTATCCATACTACCCTAAGGTTGCCTGGAAGAGATTGCTGTGCGACAAGGCCGCTTTTTGTATGCTAAATTTTATCTCTATTATTTGTGTCTAATTTGTTAAATTGTGTGCAATAAACAGTAAAATAAATAACACAGCGTTGATACAACCACCGACCTGACTACAATAAATGTCGATCTCCCTTAATTCAACTTTGTTATAGTGGTAATCTAGACAGTAGACTCTATCTAGTTGTACCTACATGAAAACAAAACAGTTGCTAAAAATGTTCCCCCTAATTATAAAATGTTTTAGAACTCATTACGACGAAATAATAATATTTTTATTGAATACTACTGACGTACTTACAACGGGGCTATTTACAGACAAGTTCTTAATCATAATAGTTAAAATGAATTAAGGGAGATTGATATTTATTTATATCAGATTGATGTTAGTATCAACACTGTATTAGATACTCGCGTGAAATTTAGTAAAATACGCTCCTGATCATCCTACCATTAGTTATTACTTATTTTTATTGAACAGCCACCGAAGCGACTTTCATTTTGGATCAGCCCCTATCATACTACTACTACTACTCTGGGCATAAGGAGACAATTTTTCTACACATACACTGTTAGTACTTTCCATAAGAGCTTGTAAAAAAGATTTTATAGCATTAAGGAGTATATGGACAGTAAACATTGAATTTATTTATTTCAATATTTTTTGCATGACATTTTGTTAACATTAACGAATTAACTTTAATTTTAGTCATCATTGAAAAATATACATATACTTATATAATATTATAAAATAGAAAGTGTAAAATGTAATAATAAATTTAAATTTATAATGTAATTATTTAGTAATGTGAGTGTAATATTAGTGTATTTATTATATTTATTTATTTATTTATTTTACTCTTTATTGCACACAATTTAACAAATTATACATAAATAATAGAGATAGATTTTAGCATACAAAAGGCGGCCTTATCGCACAGCAATCTCTTCCAGGCAACCTTAGGGTAGTATGGATACTAAAGAAATTTAGATATGTTACAGGCAATATTTCAAAGGAGATATACAAATAAAATATTATAGAATACATATAATACATACTTATATAAAAAATATTTACATATATATATAATACTAGCTTTTCGGGCGCTGCGCGGGCTGCAAGCAGCCCGCGGTTTTTCGTGCAGCTGTAGAAGTTGGCTAAAGTACATGTCCAGTTGGGAAAATGGGTAAAACACTGCAGTCAGTAATGGAAACATCAAAAAATGTGTGGGCGGCAAAATCTTGGAATCAAAACCGTTTTGCAGTTTTGAGTTCCGCGGGATGCTTTACCCCAGCATACAAAATTCCAGACCCCTTCGATGTTTCGGTAGGACGTTATGATCGATAAAGTAAAAAAAAAAATCCAGACGCCATCTTGAATTCCAAAAAAAATTTCAGATTTGGATTCCGCGATTCAAAAAACCCTTGCATACTGAATTTCACTCAAATCGGACGCAGTCGACTATTGGCGGCCATCTTGGAAAATTAAAAAAGAAAACGCTTATCGCTTGGTGGGAGTGGCTCGGCCTACGGCCTCGCCACGCAGCTCGGCCTGCGGCCTCGCAGAGCATCTCAGCCTTCGGCCTTCGGCCTCAGGCTTCGCTTAGTGACTTGGGGGGGGGTTCTGGGGGAGGGGGGAGGTCAGGAGGGCGCACGCAGCTCGGCCTACGGCCTCGCGAAAGAGGTCTGTTTTTGGCCTTTGGCCTCTGACTTCGCAAAGACACTTGAGGGGGGGGGGGGGGTTTGGGGGAAGGGGGGAGGTCAGGAGAGGCTCGGGCGTCACCCTCGGAACGCAGCTCGGCCTGCGGCCTCGCTTTCGTACACACTCGGAAATTATCCTTGTATGGCGGCCATCTTGGATTTTGAAAAAAATCAAAAAACAAATGACAGTCTTCAAATTGCTTACAACCCCCTACATTTTGAAAAAAAAATCACGCCCCTAACCTCAATCGTTTTTGCAGGCCGTACCCCTTCCACATCAAAATCTGATGATCTTCAAAATGTCAGATTTTTCTGGTACTCACTGGAGCACCCTCTACACGACCATACATCAATCATTACCCCACCCACCCCGGAACAGGTCAAACAACTATGTCAATCAGTGAGTCAGTCAGTCAGTGGTAATGTAGGTTTATATATATACTAGCTTTTCGGGCGCTGCGCGGGCTGCAAGCAGCCCGCGGTTTTTCGTGCAGCTGTTGCAGTTGGTTGGAATCTTATTTTCAGAGAGAATAGGTAAGGTGCTAAAGTCAGTGTAAAAAAAATAAAAACGTATACGGGCCGCCATCTTGGAATCAAATTTTGTTTGCAATTTTGAGTTCCGCGGGGTGCTTTACCCTAGCATACAAAATTTCAGACCCCTTTGATGTTCCAGTAGGACGTTTTGAACGAATAAAGTTAAATTTCTAAAATCCAGACGCCATCTTGGATTCCAAAAAAAATTACAGATTTGGATACCGTGACGCAGAAAACCCTTGCATTTTGAATTTTAGTCAAATCGGAAGCAGTCGAGTATTGGCGGCCATCTTGGAAAATTAAAAAAAAAGGCTCAGCGCTTGGTGGAAGTGGCTCGGCCTACGGCCTCGCCACGCAGCTCGGCCTGCAGCCTCGCGGGTGAGCTCAGCCTTCGGCCTTCGGCCTCAGGCTTCGCTTAGTGACTTGGGGGGGGGGGTTCTGGGGGAGGGGGGAGGTCAGGAGGGGCTCGGGCTTCGCCCTCGCTACGCAGCTCGGCCTTCGGCCTCGCGGGGAGCTTAGTTTTCGGCCTTTGGCCTCTGGCTTCGCTTAGAAACTTGAGGGGGGGGGGGGGGTTCTGGGGGAAGAGGGGAGGTCAAGAGGGGCCCGGGCGTCACCCTCGGAACGCAGCTCGGCCTACGGCCTCGCTTTCCGCTCGACCTACGGTCTCACACCCCTAACCCTAACCGTTTTTAAAATCACACCCCTAACCCTAACCGTTTTTGCAGGCTGTACCTCGTCCACATTAAGATCTGATGATCTTCAACATGTCCGATTTTTCTGGTACTCACTGGAGCACCCTCTACACGACCATACATCAATCATTACCCCACCCACCCGGGAACAGGTCAAACAACTATGTCAATCAGTGAGTCAGTCAGTCAGTGGTAATGTAGGTTTATATATATATAACTAGCTTTTCGGGCGCTGCGCGGGCTGCAAGCAGCCCGCGGTTTTTCGTGCAGCTGTTGGAGTAAGTTGGAATCTTATTTCCAGTTGAGAGAATAAGTATGGTGCTAAGTCAGTATTAAAAAAATAAAAACGTATACGGGCCGCCATCTTGGAATCAAATTTTGTTTGCAGTTTTGAGTTCTGCGGGGTGCTTTACCCCAGCATACAAAATTTCAGACCCCTTCAATGTTCCAGGAGGACGTAATGAACGAATCAAGTTAGACGCCATCTTGGATTCCAAAAAAAATGTCAGATTTGGATTGCCCAGCGTAAAAAACCCTTAAATTTTGAATTTGAGTCAAATCGGAAGCAGTCGAGTATTGGCGGCCATCTTGGAAAATTAAAATAAAAACGCTTATCGCTTGGTGGGAGTGGCTCGGCCTACAGCCTCGCCACGTAGCTCGGCCTGCGGCCTCGAAGGACAACTCAGCCTTCGGCCTTCGGCCTCAGGCTTCGCTTAGGGACTTGGAGGGGGGTTCTGGGGGAGGGGGGAGGCCAGGAGGGGTTTGGGCTTTGCCTTCGCCACGCAGCTCGGCCTGCGGCCTCGCGGGGAGCTTAGTTTTCGGCCGTTGGCCTCTGGCTTCGCAAAGACACTTGAGGGGGGGGGTCTGGGGGAAGGGGGTAGGCCAAGAGGGGCTCGGGCGTCACATTCGCCACGCAGCTCGGCCTGCGGCCTCGCGGTACACACCCGGAAATTGTCCTTGTATGGCGGCCATCTTGAATTTTGAAAAAAATCAAAAAACAAATGACAGTCGTCAAATTGCTTACAACCCACTACATTTTGGAAAAAAAATCACACCCCTAACCCTAACCGTTTTTGCAGGCTGTACCTCGTCCACATTAAGATCTGATGATCTTCAACATGTCCGATTTTTCTGGTACTCACTGGAGCACCCTCTACACGACCATACATCAATCATTACCCCACCCACCCGGGAACAGGTCAAACAACTATGTCAATCAGTGAGTGAGTCAGTGGTAATGTAGGTTGGGTAATTAGGTGGAATCAAATTTTGTTTGCAGTTTTGAGTTCTGCGGGGTGCTTTACCCCAGCATATAAAATTCCAGACCCCATCTTTGTTTAAGAAGGACGTTATGAACGAATAAAGTTAAAATTCTAAAATACAGACGCCATCTTGGATTCCAAAAAAAATGTCAGATTTGGATTCCGTGACGCAGAAAACCCTTGCATTCTGAATATCAGTCAAATCGGAAGCAGTCGACTATTGGCGGACATCTTGGAAAATTAAAAAAAAAACGCTCAGCGCTTGGTGGGAGTGGCTCGGCCTACGGCCTCGCCACGCAGCTCGGCCTGCGGCCTCGCGGGGGAGCTCAGCCTTCGGCCTCAGGCTTCGCTTAGTGACTTGGGGGGGGGGAGGTCAGGAGGGGCTCGGGCTTCGCCCTCGCCACGCAGCTCGGCCTGCGGCCTCGCGGGAGGCTTAGATTTCGGCCTTTGGCCTCTGACTTCGCAAAGACACTTGAGGGGGGGGTTCTGGGGAAGGGGGGAGGTCAAGAGGGGCCCGGGCGTCACCCTTGCCACGCAGCTCGGCCTTCGGCCTCGCTTTCCGCTCGACCTACGGTCTCGCGGTACACACTCGGAAATTGTCCTTGTATGGCGGCCATCTTGGATTTTGAAAAAATCAAAAAACAAATGACAGTCGTCAAATTGCTTACAACCCCCTACATTTTGGAAAAAAAATCACACCCCTAACCCTAACCGTTTTTGCAGGCTGTACCTCGTCCACATTAAGATCTGATGATCTTCAACATGTCCGATTTTTCTGGTACTCACTGGAGCACCCTCTACTCGACCATACATCAATAATTACCCCACCCACCCCGGAACAGGTCAAACAACTATGTCAATCAGTGAGTCAGTCAGTCAGTGGTAATGTAGGTTTATATATATGTAATAATAAATAAGATAGTGTATACAAAAGAAAGTAAGAACCTAAACAAGATGCGAAAGGAAAAGAGTGACTTACAAAAAAGAAAGAAAGTGTGATTTGACTTGTGATTTAAAGCTGGCTAGCGTTCGAGCCTGTCGGATGGACAGTGGCAGTGCGTTCCAAAGCCGAACAGCTTCTACAGTAAAAGACTGAGAATAAAACCGGGTGGAATGATCAGGAATGATTAGTCGCAAATTTTCGGAGCTGCGTAATTTACGAGTTGCAATTTCACTGTAAAAAACGAAACGTTCCCTTAAGTACCTAGGGGATGCAGGATTGAATAATATGGAAAACAGGAGTGAAAGAATATGCCATTCCCGGCGACGTTTGATAGGTAGTCACTTGAGCTGGGAGCGAAAATAGGAGACATGATCGTATTTCCGGAGACCGAAAATAAACCGAATACAAAGATTTTGGAGGCGCTGAAGCTTGGTAAGTTGCTCTACAGTAAGATTGAGGTAACAGGTATCGGCATAGTCAAGGGTAGGAAGTAGGAGGGAATTTGCAAGCATAATTTTGGTATCTACAGGAAGGAACTTATTCAGTCTTTTAAACGAGCAAAAAACACCAACTAACTTTCTACTTAATTCAGCAATTTGTGGAAGCCAAGAAAACTTACTATCCATCCAGATACCTAGATTTTTTACTTTATCGCTATAACTTATGACAACCCCATTGAACTCAACTTGTGGTAGAAGTCCCAAATCTAATTTAGAGGTAAGTTGAGGGTTGCCAATAATGATTGCCTGTGACTTGGTAGGATTAACTAAGAGGCCATGTGACTTGCTCCAGACAGATATGCATTCAAGATCATTGTTGATTTTATCAACTGTAGCTGAAAAATTATCGACAGAACCCTTAGCGTTGATTTGTAAATCATCTGCATATAGGTGGTAAGAAGACTGAAGCTGAGCAGTAATCGAATTTATAAAAAGAGAAAATAACAGAGGAGACAAAACACCACCCTGCGGTACACCGGCAGTGACATCACACCAAGAAGAGTATTTATTCTCAATGCGCACACGTTGACGGCGCCCATACAGGTAGGATCGAAACCACTCAATTGCCGTTGGAGATATATTAAGAGATTGTAAAACACCTAATAGTATATCGAAATCTACCATATTGAACGCGTTGCTGAAATCGAGGAGCCCTAAAACTGTCAGCTCCTGATTATCCATACCTAATCGTATGTCGTCCGTGATCTTAATTAAAGCGGTAGTCGTACTATGACCAGGACGGAAACCGGATTGCTGAGGTTTGTGCAGGTTGTTAACATTAAGAAAGTGATTAAGTTGTGACTGCACAACTCGCTCAAGGACTTTAAAGAGGAAAGGGAGTATAGAAATAGGACGGAAGTCAGCGAAAGAGTCAGGCTTGTTCTTTTTAGGCAAAAGAGTGATGTTCGCCTCTTTCCAGGCATTGGGAAAAGTACCAGATGCAAGGGAATTATTTATGATAGTAGTCAAGATTGGGAGAAGGATATCAAGAATAGGAATAATCATAGTACGACCAATGCCATCACTACCAATAGCATTTGACGATAATGAGCGGACAATTTTCTCAACATCACAATCGACAACAGGTGAGAAAGTAAAGGAAGGTGTGACCGGAGCTGTTCGTGACTGAAGAGATTTGAGTGTTTTTTGTTTGGTGTTGTTATCAAGAGCAACAGATGAAGAGAAATGGTTGTTTAAGCCATCGATATCGAAGTTTGATTGATTAGTGTTTTGTGACCTTCCAGCTCCAATAGATCTTTATAATACATATTGTTCATGATTGTACGCCTGCGTGCAGGTTATGTACTCAATCATGCGAATAAATGATTATATTCTATTCCCAGTAGACCTACTGAGTTCGTCGAACTAGTATCTAATAAGATTTTAGTCATAGTTTGTGATTTTGTACAATACAATATGGTTATATTATTGTTTTCGTTGCAGGTGTCGATCATGTACATGTGCCACAACCTAAACGACACCAACATCTGGGACTCGCTGTACGAGGACTTGCCTAAGTGCGTCAAACCTGAAGAAGGAGCTCCTGAGCAGGTACACACTCGAAGCTAATAATATTGAAAGATCGTCTAATTTAAAAGTGCTCGCCACACTTCAGTTGCTTCAGTTTACGCTCACAAACAAAAATGGCTTTTATTCTCAATATATACAATTTTTTTTTCGTCATTGGTCATTCATTGACAGCTTACCAAAATGCCGAATGACCAGATCGGTAGACAAACTAGTGCATAAATGACACGAACGCGCGACAAAGCAGACGTGTCACGTCATACATTATACGCGTACTTCGTTTTACAATGACAGTATCCAAATTGATTGCACGATTGGTTGATAGATTAGAACGCGGACGAGCCTAATTCACAGTCAAATTGCAAATTCAATTCAATTCAAAATATCTTTATTATCATAGGATATTTATAATATCTCTTAATAATAGTCACTTTGTTTTGTTTTGCACAAATGTTGACGTCAAATCGTTACTTACAGCTAAGTTTACGCCGCTTCCTAGGCGCAAGTGCAGAAGAAGCGGCAACAAACTGCACTGCACGTTTTCTCCAAAGACGTCAACTAATAAACTAAAAACTTAAAATTAGTTATATGGATGGACTGAGATTACATAGTTTGTTATGTCATAATTAAATTGAATTATAAGAATCACGAAATTTTAAATAATGTCAATTTGTAAATTTAGTATGTACCAATGTACCTAAATTATGACATGTCTAAGTATACAAACCTTTAAGAGGGACCCGCGCCAAGCTCAAGCCAGACCTTTTTGTCTTTAAGATAGTCATCGGTCCTATAATAAGCCTTCTCACAAAGTACTTTCTTTACATAAGCTTTGAATTTTCTGTCTGGCATATCAAGGACCGATTCTGGCAATTTATTATAAAAAAGTATACACTTCCCCATAAAAGACTTACTGACTGTATTCAGCCTGTAATACGGGCTAACTAAGTCATTCCTATTACGTAAATTTCTTCTGTAAAATCACTTACTTTATTGAACATGGAAATATTTTTCCTTACATACATTATATTTTCAAATATGAATTGTGATGCAAAAGTAAGTATACCTATTTCCTTGAATAATTCTCTCAGTGAGTCTCTCGATCTTAAACCGTAAATGGCACGAATTGCTCTTTTTTGTAAAAGAAAAATAGTCTGAATGTCGGCTGCACTCCCCCATAGAAGTATCCCGTAAGACATTAGACTGTGAAAGTAACTAAAGTACACTTGTCTAGCAGTTGCTACATCTGTCAATTGTCTTATTCTCCTAACAGCGTAAGCCGAAATAATAATCATATTGAGTAGCTATTTACTCCCACACAACCAAACAATCATAATTATTTGAGGGGTGTTCATTTTTATGCTAGACGGTCTTTTAGATAATAATCACTCTTTAAACGAAATTTCATGAGCTGAGACGGTTGTGACGCAATTCGTCACTTTCGCAAATGGTCATAGCTCGAAAATTTGTCACTTTCGCAGAATGTCACTTTCTCAATTCGTCACTTGAATGACACTCGTGACGAATTGCGTCACAACCGATGAGACATTCAGTCCTTCAGCTGAAACTGGTCTCTGGAGTTAGCCGTCTTACGTGCGTGAAACCTTGAGCTTTACATTACCTCTAGGTATTGTAGTGCACTACCCAACCTCAGGGCTTTTTGATGTGAGCTCGTTAAAGTTTGTGTAAAGGAAGCTTTCGGATTAGTCTGTAAAAAAACTTGCAGAAGAGTGTTTAGCCATTTACTTACTTTTTTATCAAACAGTCTTGTCGTCAACTTACTTTACTTCCGCAGGCGATGCCGGCGGCCGCGCTGGTATACGTGGTCCGCGCTTGCTTCTACAGCTTGCTGTGGTCGCTGCACGAGCTGGAGGAGAAGATCGCCAACCAGGCCACCAACAGCGGGCACCTGGCGGCCGCGCAGGCGCTCAGGTATGATTTCTTAGAGCTTTACCTTCAGAGGAGTTTACAACCACATCGGTGGGAACAACGGACACGCGGCAGAAGTGCAATCGAGTCGAAGGATGAGATCTTAGTAGTCGTTTTCAGTAAAGTAAAAATGGAAGGTACTCTTACTTTTAAAGGATGTATGACAGCATCCTTACATCGTAGGTGGTGTGCACTAGAATCCAAATGTGACGTTACTGCAAATATTTTTTGCGCGTACAAAAGAGATAGCGAGATGTTCCCACCCCGCTCCCACTTTTCTTCATATTAGAAATGCTAATTACTGCTTCGTTTAAAAACTAAGTAACTAACTAAACTTTTTAGTGATCTTTTCAAAGAGTCAAGTACCCAGTTCCCATAGTCGAGTTAAATGTATCTCTGGCGCCCAGCTCCCGGCTGCGCGGCTACTGCGACTGGTGCCGCCGCATCGTGTCGGCGGGCAGCACGCCCGAGCTGCGCGAGGAGGCCTACACGTCGCTGTGCGACCTGCTGATCCTGTTCGCGGAGCGCCTCAGCGTGCTGCACCACCCCGCCGAGCCCGCCATGCGCGAGCTGGTGTACGAGCCCGACAACGAGCTCTGCGACATGCTCAACGAGTTCATCCAGGAGTTCGTCTTCGTGCACCACAACTACGGTATGTTGTGTAGGAACGATGGATGGAAATATATTAACAAAAAAATATTATAAGACTAATGTGAATGGAAGAGCTGGACAAACATTCTGCAGACTGTCTAGAAAAAAGGAGAGGTTGGAAGTACACATAACCGAAGGGCGGTTGTAACTTGTGACGCAGGTCGTCACTTTCGCAAATGGTCACCGCTCGAAAATTATCGAATGTGACCAACTTTCTCAAAACGTCACTTTCTCGCTTTTGCACTGTCATTTTCGCAATTTGTCACTTTCGCAAACGGTCATCCACAACTATTCTATTACATTTTCAAACATCCTTTTTGCGAAAGTAACATATTGCGAAAATGACAAATCGCGGAAGTGACGATTTGAGAAAGTGGTATTCTGCGAATGTGACCAATTATCGAGCGATGACCATTTGCAAAAGTGACGAACTGCGTCACAATTCGAAAGGCATATATGAAGAGACAGACGAGTGTAGATGAAGCGAATGAGATCTGTCGGGATTGTAGCAAGTGGAGGTCCATAGTCTCTGCCTACCCCTGTGGGGAACAGGCGTGATACTTTGTATGTATGTATGCGCCGGGGGAGAAAAGAGTTCAAGTATTTATTGGAACAGTAGATTATACATGGGGACAATGTCGCAGATCTAAGATCTGTACTTAAGCAGTTGGCCATGTGGTCTTCTTCCTCGCCTATTCCCTGGTTGGGATCGATTCTTTGTGTTTTTCTTATACAACAGACAATATTGGTCTCCTTAGTTTATAAGAAGGTTGTCGACTCCCTCCGTATTTTCGTGTCCTTCACCATGTCTGTCCTAAAATGAATGCTTTGACTCATATACCTTGAAGATATCTACAATGTAATTAAATAAATTACATTTTTTTATAATGATTGTCTTTTGTACTAAACTACTTATCTCTGTTAAAAAAGATCATTACAACTTGGAAATACGTACTAATAACATGAATTTGAAGGGTAACATATCTCCCAAACAGAAGTGGCCAGGCGCAAACCTAGGTAACGCGTACACGATAGCAATTTATAATAAGTAATTGAGAAAAATTAAGACCGATGATGTCAAGCGAAAATACTACTTCTGTGTGAGAAATATGTAGTATTTTCACTGAAATGTTAAATTCACAGATGTTTTATATTCAAACTAACTGAGATCCACATCATTATTTTGTTGAACACTTCACACAACAAACATGTTGAACATTTCACACAGTTCTTGTTACTCATGTATGAATTTTGTAGCCTTCAAAGTCCTAGAATCTGTTTTGTTTGTTTTCAACAATGAAGTTTACATACCATACATGTTATTAATATGCGATACACGGGTAACGTAAACAAACAGTCTACTGCTGCTGGCTGACATGTTTCGACCTCATCCGGGGGCCTTCCTCAGGGCGAATCATATCAGTGCGGCTCAGGACGACTAGTCACATTCGCACTGAGGAAAGCCTCCGGATTAGGTTGAAACATGTCAGCCAGTAGCTGACTTTTGTTGTTTATCGTATATTAATAATTGTCTGAGTCTCACGTTAGTTTCAAAAAGCTATAGCTTTTTGTATACATGTAGAGATGAGGCGACTTAATGAAACGAGTGTTGACTTGATACTCCTCATTTATTCAATACGTTCATCAATTATATAGGTTCTTACAAACACACACTTACAACTATGCTACACCACTACATACATGTTATAGCAAGTATTCCTTCCGGAATCTTGGTCATTATTATACGACACATCCAGAGCAATATGCTAATGTTTTGTACAACAGTTTACTAAAAGATCACTTCTCATAAGATTTTAAAGGGTTAAATTTATACGGGTAATTTTTTTTTGATGGATTACACATATAAAGTGCGCTGACATTTTTCAAAATTTTGGGTCGAACTTTGTGTTTTATTAACATGGTGGAAGCGCACATGGAGCCTCGTATCCATTGGGAAACAAACGTTGCTCGTTGTCGTCCCTCGCCGTGCCGCCACCAGCGGAAGTGGATGCGGATAGAATACGCTTTTGATGTATAATTTTTGCAACATTTACTCCCAATAGATACGGGTCTATAGGATCCTTAAGGATATTCTTACTAGTGTAAAAAAAATTACAAATATATTCCTTTGGGAAGGGTCTCCAGTCGATCGGACCCTGGCCGTCGACCCGTTGTCATATCTAAAGGTGGAAATGTAAGGGCGACACGTACTTGAAGGAGCGACTGGATTTGTCAACATGAACAAATATTCTTATGAGACCAATTGTATCACATCGAAAAGAAAATCATTGGTAGAATAAGTCGCTCCTGTTGATGGACTGAGTGGTGCCTTCAAAGTATGTGTCAACCTTAGGGCTCTAACAGACGAGTAACAGTATGTCCGCGATCTTGGTCGGCGACCAGGGTCGCGGGCATACTGTCGTTCGTCTGTTACAGCCCTTGCATTTACACCGGTCGATTCATCCGAGATAAGCATAAAATAGTGAATGTGTACTGTACCGTGGCCTGGCGCCTGGGCCCGGCCCCGGGCCGCCCGGAGCACCCTCTGAGAAAAAATATGCATTATTAGCGAACTCCGCGGAGCTCGCTGCGGCACGCGGCCGCGCTCCCCGCGCTCGCTCCCCGCCCGCACTAGGACCGCCCCGACCGCACACGTCGCGTTTTGCTAAAACGACATCCTTACTAAATACACATTGATATTTTCGAAAATTCTCGACATCCCATTGAAAACGCCGCGCATTACTTTTTCTCTTGATATAAAACTTGTTCCTCGCTGAAATTACTACGTGTATAACCGTCGCCAGAGAATCGCGCTTAAACGTATAAGATGAGACACGTATATACGTAAAAACGCGACATATCTAAAAACGTCCGTGCACATTCGGTCCCGGGCGTGAGCCGCCTTGGGGAGCGAGCGTCGGGTGTGGGCGCTGGCGGGTGCGATAACGGAGTGGTGTGTTTGGTTGCATGTTCGGCGCGCGGCTGGCCGGCGGTCCCTCGGTAAGCAAGCTCGCACTCCGCTCGCACAAGCTGCACGCGACGGCCTATTTTACCTTAGTAATGCGGCGCTCCCCGCGGCGAGCCCACGCCGGTCCGAACCGAACTGAAACGCGCGCGACAGGATGTCACTTCGAAAGGATGGTATTGGCCCTGCTGCGCGCATGGAACGAGACGATATCGCGGTCGCAGAAGTACTCGCGGACTTTCGACGCTTACATTTTTACTCTAGCTAGATGCTCGATACGGTCCTTTTAATAGTGACATCGAAAAAGGGCGCGATACTTTTCAGTTGGGTCTGAATCGACTTCGAGTAGGCTTCCGATTGCGTGTCGGAGAGGCGCGTCGTCGGAGGTCTACTCGCAGAAGCCGCCGCGAAGATAATGCATATTTTTGTCTCGACGCTCGCTCGGACACCGGCGCTTGGTCCGCGACTCACCTAACATTACTAAGGGAAAATTGTCGCGCCGCTTCGACGACGTCCGACCCGCCGGCGAACGGCCGCGGGCTGCTCGCAGGCCATGTCCGACCTCATACAATCGCGCTGCGATAGCTACACCTCTAAACACGTCCGACGATTGATTCCATACTCTTATTTAACCGAACCGTGAGCAGACGCCGAGGTTGTCGAAATAATGTTTAACCTATCACCTCCGAAGCGGCCACATGTGGCCGTTCGAACACAGACGAATCTCAAGCTTATTATATCAAAAAAAAAAAAAGTGGAGTCTTGACAAAAAAAAAATTACCTTGAATCAAAAAGATAAATATGTTCCCGAGGCTATATTTATCATCGCTCTAAGATGTGCATACAATTTTACGTCTTCCCTGGTTAATAAGTGTACTTTTTTGCACGAATAGAGTGCGTAAAACTCTACTTTCTGGCCCATAGGGGACGTAAAGGATTATAATATTTACAAGCGTCGTATAAATTGCCTAGTTTGTGAAGAGCCGCGTGAGTATCGCTGAGGTGTACCGTCGCGGTTGTATGAATGTCTGGCGCTGCGTGTCTCCGGTCGGAACGTTCGCCCGCGGGCTCGGGTCGGCTCATTCAATTAACACGAGTTTTGTGGTTTTGAGCATGACGTTTTGTGCGATGTATTTGGTTTCTTCTGTTGCGTTATCATTGTCATTGAGATGTAACTGTGGTCGCTCGGCGCCGCTAATACTGACGCTCGCCGTACGGCTTTACTAAACACGGGCGAACTCTTCCTGCCACTAATGGTCGGGGGGCCATCATCTACGAGCTTTTTCTATCGAGTAGTGTAGTGATGCATGTCACTGAGCGGTCGCCGCTACGACACAACAAAATGGACGCATGACTTGTGTGTAGGTTTCCTTACGATGTTTTCATTCACTGTGTACAAATACTAGAGTACTAACAGCCGGCGTACTTTGAAGCATAGTCCGATTTTTAGTTTAAATGTTGTAGCTTTGTGGAGCTACTAGTTCGAAAGGAGGTAGTTTCGCAGTTGTACTACTTAATTTCGGAAAAAAGGCGTTATAAGCGTTTATTTCTTACGAACAAACAAGCGCCATGTCTGATGTTTCGTGGATAATACCGTCAGCCTAAGTACCCAGCATCCATTGTATGACTAACGGACGAGATAGTAGTGACATCTAGAAATATTACAGTGTTTTTGCTTTCAAGCAGAGTACGCTTTTTTTTGTATGAGCTTGTCAGTCCTCTAGTATTGGTTCGTCCCTGGTCTTATTGATAAAGGGAACTGGGCTAGATTTAGGATTTAAAGATGAGTCATTGTACAGGCCGGGTTGTCACTCGAGGTCGATTAAACTGAATGCGAATGTCATGCGTCTTATTGTTGCGATGAAGTAGTTGGTCGCACGAATAAATAAACAAGTTTTAGTTCGCTCGGCCAACTCGACCGCTGAATGTATTAGTTGAGTGCAGTTCTTTTTCTGCGTTATTTTCTATGACTTTCCCTCACCACGTGACGGTTGTCTTTTTAAAGCAAGTTTTATTTCATTATTTAGGTTTTAAACAAATAATTTTCTGGAAGTTTGGAACAAATCTACAGAGACGTAGTAGTTCTTTATGAATAGCTTAAATTTGAGTTAGGTTTTTAGTATTTTTTATCTATCCAGTGGAAATAAATGTGTGCAAATTAAAAGAATTTGCAGTTTTTCACACAGCATGATTTTGTTAAATGATTCTGATAAATTAAGTTCGATATTTCGTAGAATGCACCACGTTTTCGTGGTATTTTCGAGACGTAGGCATAGTTAGCGTCCGTCACGTGGGGGGCCGTGGTGTCGGGTAGTGAGCGGCGTTTTGTGTGCAGACGGTCAAGACGAGCGCCGTATCGAGGAGCTGCACAAGCGCCGCAACTTCCTGGCCGCGTACTGCAAGCTCATCGTGTACAACGTGGCGCCCATCCGCCGCGCCGCGGACGTGTTCAAGCACTACATCAAGGTGAGGGACAGTTTCTACATTATATATCATTTTATACGGAAAAAGAAAACATTCAAATCACTGTATGTGTGTGCATTGCATATTTGAGGAGTTCCCTCGATTTGTCGAGGATTCCATCATCAGATCATTACCTGGTGACAATATGTCCAACTGAACGTTTCAAAATGCTTATAAACCTTATCTGGTTGTGACGCAAATCGTCACTTTCGCAAATGATCATCGCTCGAAAATTAGTCACTTTCGTAGAATGTCTTTAAATTCTTAAAAGGTCATTTTCGCACTTTGTCATTTGCTCAATATGTCACTTTCCACAACTTTTCTTCCAAATTTCCGACGGCAAAATGGCTGAATAGACCTGTTTTTGCGTGTGTTTACCTTTCCGCTATAACAACAAATACTAAAAATAAGATAAAGTTAAGTCATCATACAAGAAACGTGTTATTTTAGCGTTTTTAACTCGATCTTTGTAATGGAATTAAATACTTGAACTTTTTATTTTTATTTTTATTTATTTGGTTCGCTAACTGGCTGAACAACACACAAATCTAAGCATATACAAATTAGAGCATATAAGTTGCCAACCTACTTGGAGCGAACACAGCATGCACATTTGATAAACAGCTCTCAGTCGTTTTAAATTGAAAATTACATTACATTACAGTTAATTATAAAATTATTTCAGTCATAAATTAAATTACATTGCAAAATTAAATAAGGTTTTAAATTATATTAAATAAAAAGTTACATAAATAATTAAACTTTAAATTGGGATTGCATGCTTGTGTAAAAAATAATTAATCATAAAATAATTTTTTAATCATATTGGCCGATGCACCGAAGATATCAATTTCATTACATATATTATTGTAGTTTGCACTCATGCGATTCAACGAAGAATGTTTGAAGAATAAGTAGAATGAACTTTTTCCAATTATATAAGATACGTATTTCTATATTTCGAGATGCAAAGCCTAGATTTTTTCTTTGTAAGCATTAAAAGATATTTTTCATCTCATCTATTCGAAAAACGATGATTTTATCCCAAATATTTGGGGCTAAAGTCACTGGTAATTCTCTAGACACCGAAAAGTAAAAAGTGAATTCCCTAGGCGTTAAAACACATTTGAAAACCGAACACGAATGTAGAATCAAAAATAATATTGGCAGTCAGCTAAAAAAAAAAGAAGAATTTAGTTTTAAAATTATAAAATATAGGCAAGGACGTCGTAATTTTTTAAAATTTGAATACAACACATTTTACGTGGATACGTGTAGGTCAAAATGTTTTTGTTCTCTTGCTTGAAAATAATAATTTATTAAAAACCAGTAAAAACGCGCAATTGTTGTTTTTGATTTCAACAGTAATTTTAATAAGGAACTATTAGGTTATTTTTACAACTATTTTAAATGTGACTAATTTCTTGATGAGGCCGATGATAGTAAATAAATATGAAGTTTACGTATAATATACATATTTAAATATATAAAGAATTAACACACAAGTAAAAAGTAATGAAAAGATTCTAATGACTGGAAAATGTATAAGATGTGGTGGTCCTAGAAAAATATTTTCATAGTACTTCTTCAGTGAAAACGCCACCAAATAAAGGTTAGTAACTGACTGTTAAACTCTGATTAGGTATATGTAGGTATTCTACTTTCGTTATAGGTATATATTTGCTTTTTCTCATAGGTGGAGATGAAAAGAAGAATGTGCTACACGGTGTACGGTAATAGTTTTATCTCGGGCGATATACTTGAATCCCTCGCTTCACTCAGGATTCCACCGTAGTCTATTGTGGCATCCTTCGTTTCGCTCTGGATTCAAAGTAGTGCCCTCGCGTTAAAACTATAACCTTTACGCTTTGTAGCACAATCTACTATTTTGTGTCAACCAGTGTACCTACACTATTAAAAACGGGTGTGTTGTCCCCAGTGCTACAACGACTACGGCGACATCATCAAGTCGACGCTGTCGAAGGCGCGCGAGATCAACAAGCTGAACTGCGCGCTCACCATGCAGCTGGCCATGCAGGCGCTGTTCGCGCAGGTGTGCGCGCGCCACCCCGAGCTGCCCGCCAAGCACAAGGCCAAGCCGCTGCCGGACCTGCAGGAGCTCAAGGTACGCCGAGGGGAGACCTAAACTTAGGACTGGTGTCTTCAAATGAGGCTACTACGTCCGACGCCTTATGTCATATGTCAGGTGCTTTTTAGCAGCTTATAAAACCAGTGTCCGCCACTTAAAAACAAATCAATTGTCACTAGTTTATCCATCATGGCTGCAAATTCGCAATAGTCTGACGAGACGTGATGCTGGTCTGTTCGCAGGAGCTGGCGAAGCGGTTCTCGGTGATGTTCGGGCTGGACGCGGTGAAGAACCGCGAGGCGCTCACGGCGCTGCACCGCGCCGGCATCGTGTTCGCGGCGCTGGAGCCGGCCCCCGGCGCGCTGCCCGTCAACATGCTGTTCCTGGAGCCGCTGGCCGAGTTCTCCAGCAAGCTGCTGCGGCAGGACAAGCGGCAGGTGCTCAAGGTACGCTGACCACGCTGGAGCTGGATAAATCTCCATAATGACCAGTCAAAAGTGATTACGTTCGCAGCTTCCCGCCCCGCCGCTATCTTGACCTTTACCAAACTCAGGAATAGCGGGCTGCCGGGGACGTGTGGCTGGAAACACGCCACACAATATGTCTGCCCGAAAGCATCTTTATCTTAACGCTATACAAGTGTTGATTCGAAGGAGCATTCGGAATTACGCGCCGGGAACTCGAGGTCTTGGGCTCGTAGCTGTTTGTTTGGAATTAATTGCTCTTTTTCATCGAGCTTAGGATAAAAAAAAATGTTTGCCATGAGCGAGATTTGAACTCATGCACTTCAAGTCTGTACCATGAGTACACATCCAATTGGATGTTTATCTATATATGTATGACGGAGAAAGGAGGGGTTTTCTTCGGCGGGATTGGCCATGGTGGTAGAATCGAAATAATAGCAGTGCTCGTAACAAACAACGAGTATAATCAATTTCTCCAAATTACAGCACGTTTGTGACGCAATTCGTCACTTTCGCAATTGGTCATCGCTCGAAAATTGGTCACTTTCGCAGAATGTAATTTTTGCAAAGGGTCACTTTCGCAACTGGTCATCAACAACTTTTCTGTCATATTTCCGACGGCTAAAAGTCTCTAAACGCCTAATTTACCGCGTGTTAATGTGCCTTATAAACAGGACTGCCTCCGTGGTCTAGTGGTCAAGGCGTTTGCTTTGTGATCCGGAGGTCCTGGGTTCAAATCCCACTGGGAAACATGTGAAAATTTGTCTAGTCTGGTTAGGTTAGGCTACTCGATATTTTTCAAAGAGAAAAAAATATCACTAATAATAATAATAAGTGATTCATTTTGTGACGCCTAATACGCCACTTTTATTTTTATTGTTTTATAACTTATCTAAGGTCACTGGAGTCACCAGGACGACTCTAATAATATCTTGATTACAGAAATCAATACAGTCGTTTCGATGATACGAGGTAATAAATTTACAAACATACTTACATACACGATACGCATGAAAAACATAACCCTTCCTTAGCATTCGGGGTGTAAGGTTTAACACAGATAGATACATATAGGCGTCTTAAGTTTTTTGGCCGTCGGAAATGTGATAGAAAAGTTGTTGATGACTAGTTGCGAAAATTACCATTTGCGAAAATGACATTCAAATATAGAATCGTTGAGTTAGTATCCCATAATAGAAGTCTCGAATTTACTTTGGGATTAGCTCAATCTGTGTGATTTGTCCCTAAAATAAAAGAAATGTGCTACCGTGACTTCGAATCGTCCTGACAAATTTCCTTATCACATATTATACCTCACTGCTTAGTCACAGGTATGAAACTTCATAGAAGCGGAGTATCATTTATGCCTACAGTACAAACTAAACTATACATCCGTGCACACGTCAATGCGTGTGTGTTCGCCCGCTCTCGCCCTGCGACAAGGCGAGGTCGGGGGAGAGGTGCGGGGACGGGGACGCATATTGCAAGGGACCTCAGATTCCGTTCTGTATAAAATGGTGTTATTAATTAGTGTGTGGTATTGAGGTTGGCGCGCGTGTTGCAGTTCCTGGACGCGCGCATCTCGTACCTGTCGAGCTGGGGCGAGCTGTCGGCGCCGCTGGCGGCCTACCGCAGCTCGCTGCTGACGGACGCGCCCGACGAGCGCCCGCCGCCCGCGCGCAAGCACTACGCCCGGCGACAGCGTACGTATCCCTCTGTTACTGACGCCTCCTACCATTGGGTACTTGCTTGTGTTTGATTTCATACAATATTTTTTACGAAACAACAATTAGCATTTAAAAAAATCTTTTTCTGAAAACAGCAAGAAAATGGGTTATTATATGAAGCAGAATTTTAAATAATGAAGAAAAATGGGAGCGTGGTGCGGACCACTCGCAATTTTTTTTTTACGCGCGAAACCAAATGACATCACATTTCTATACGTGCATCTTTTTCCCTTTTTATTAGATTTTAAAGGCGGATTGAAATATTTCTTTTCATCTCATCTATTCGAAAAACCGATGTTTTCATCCCAAATATTTGGAGCTAAAGTCACTGGTAATTCTCTAGACACTGAAAAGTAAAAAGTTAACTCTCTATGCGTTAAAACACATTTGAAAACCGAACATGTATGTAGAATCAAAAATAATAGTTAAATAGTAGTTTTAAGACAACAAAATATAGGCAACATCATCGAAATTTTTTAAAATTTGAATACAACACGTTTTACATGGATGACTGCAGGTAAAAAATTTTTGGTTCTTTTGCTTCGAAAAAATATAAATTAAAACGAATAAAAACGCGCAATTCTCTCTGATTTAGGTAAATGTTAATTTTATTATGGAACTACTTATTATTTTAGGTTATTTTTACATAAACTTTTTTAAATGTAAATAATTTGTTGATGAGGCCGCTCGTGATTCTACTGTGGAATTCTTCGTTTTGCTCTGGATTCAAAGTAGCGCTCTTGCGTTAAAACTATTACCTTTACGCCTTGTAGCACAATTTACTATTTTATCTTCGGTTTTAGATTATGTTACTTTTTCATATAAATATTAAAAAGAAATGAATCAAGTACAGAATTCTTACAAAAAAATCATCTATGACATCCCGTCTTGACATCTTGTCCTAGATCTATTTCTAAGTTTGTACCTCTGTTCTGGTAGCTCGATGTTTCGCAACTTGCCTGTAAGTCGTTCACCGAGAGTGTCGCGCTCCCCAGCTCGCACACACCTCATCGGTGTTCAGGATACGTTTACATAACACTCTCAAAGACGTCATTCCGACGAGTCATAGCTGCGGTTAAAAAACAATCTTAAGTATTCGCGAAAAGCAAGACGTGCTCCTAAGATGTAAAAAAAATACCATTAAGTGCAAGTCGGACTCGTACATGAAGGTTCCGTTCTTCCGTACAATGTTTTAAAACGCTGAAAACAAAGACGTTTCTTGTATGACGACCACCTTTAATTTTTAACTTTATTTTATTTTAAGTATTTGTTATAGCGGCCACAGAACGATAAATAATCGGTGAAAATGTCAAGTGTCTAGCTATTACGATTCAAGAGATAGAGCCCTGTGACAGGCGGACAGACAGCGGAGTCTCAGTAATAGGGTCCCGTTGTACTCACCCTGTAGCACCCATTGGGTACGGAACTCTAAAAAGTAACGTCATTCATTAGTCACATGTGAATCCAGAGCTCTCAAATCGTTCCTCGAATACAAACCAGTGTCTACGTGCCGCGGGCAGCGCGCGGCCGCGGCCGGACGCCGACCGCACGCGCCGTGCTCGGAATCACAAGCAGCTAGCTGTAGTTCCCAAAAACCCACCATTGTCTATGCATTACGCTGAACGGAAGTAATGTTCACTAACATGACGCTATTAGAGGTTCGTGATGAAACAATGAATTTGAACTCCATTTTGGATAAGAGATGTCATTGAATGATAGAACAATATTATTTTAATATGTTGTACAAATGCAAATTTCTTTGACATTCAAAGACTGAGAATGTACACCGTGCTCACTTTTGGTTTGTTTGTCTTTACTATTTTTAGTATATTAAATCAATTTCAATCAAGGGTATTTTCCATGTCTTTAATAGAATAGAATAGAAAAACTCTTTATTGTACACCAAAAGAAAAAACAATATAAACAAATAACTTAAAATATCATTAGTACATTGGGCGGTCTTATCGCTTAAAGCGATCTCTTCCAGACAACCAGTGGATGGAGAGGACTATGAGAAAGACAATGACGGTGGTTATTATTAATAGATTATTGTTTAAATTAGGAACTTGAATATTTTTTTTATTATTAATATTAAAAAGTATGCCGTGTAGTCCCGGCACAGTAGAAAAGAAATAGGACCACTCCAAGTCTTCCCGTGGATGTCGTAGAAGGCGACTTAAGAAACACAAGCTAAACAAAGCTTATAAACATCAACGAGACCTCTCTAACTCGTCTGACCAGCGTGGAGAGTGTAGGCTAAATCCTTTTGGCTACTCTGGCTAAGTATGGCTCTGGTAGCACAGAGGAGGTCGTGCTCCAGCAGTGGATACTAAAAAGGACCTAATGATGATGATGATTAAAAAGTAACATAATTTGAAACCGAGAACAAAAAGATTTCTTTTTGTTCGCTCAATAAGTAAATTATAAACCTTTAAAATCTGGTGGAAAGAGAAACTGTCAGATAACAGAGAAAAGATGCACATATAGAAATATGACGTCACTGCCATAGGGTTTCGCGCGTACGAAAGAGATAGCGAGCTATCCCCACCACCCCCGCACTTTTCTTTATTGTAGTATTTGAAACGCTAATTACCGCTTCATTTAATAACCAATTTTATTTGCTAGACTAGAAAGATACTTTGCGGTCTTTTACAATTCTTACCTACTCCTACCCTCCCCTTCCCCGAAAAACAGGTCTGGATACGATTACTAAGTAAAATCCTATGACCGATCTCCACAACTCCGAAAAGCCGGCTTGGTTACTCCTATTGTTGTAACAGCTATTGCATTAACTTTGATATATGTTACAGGTGGCGCTCAGGAGGAAGACGAGGCGGAGGACGGCGCCGACTCCGACCAGGAGCAGCCCGGGTGAGGGACCCTCCCGTGCACTGGTAGCGTAGTGTAGGTAGGGGGGGGGGGGGGGGGGTGTGGCGGTTCTGACACTGTACGTTTACCTGTCTCACTTTAATCAAATGTCATTTTGTTTTATTTTTTAGACAACAAACAGCGTTAGCCCATAGTTTGTATTTGGTACAATAATCTGCTGCGTGTACAAACTCATTGTTATGATTAATTATTACTCATTGATCAACATCGATTGACTTAATAAGATTACAAATTATTGCCATCACTTCATATTTACATACAAGAAAAGTCACAAAGGGTTGCCAGTACGATTTTTTTATCTCGTAGAATGATGCGGAATATATTTAGCGATCCTAACTGAGCTAGCTCTCGACCTCGGTGCCAACGATTAAAAATACAGTGACATAATCGCAATGCTATTATTATT
The DNA here is from genome assembly GCA_963576875.1 of Acrobasis repandana. Classification (NCBI taxonomy): domain Eukaryota; kingdom Metazoa; phylum Arthropoda; class Insecta; order Lepidoptera; family Pyralidae; genus Acrobasis; species Acrobasis repandana. Next base: position 828,769 of record OY756226.1, read on the forward strand.
TTGTAGTATGGTATTACTTGTATTTCTATTGTATTGTATTTATAAATAAACATATCAATAAAATATTCACACGTTGAAGCCATTGTGGGAACTCTCAGCTTTGGACGAGGAAAATATAAAATTAACTTTATGAATTTCCGTGTGAATAAGTGCAACAGGAACAAACTTAAAAGGGCCCGCGGCGAATGAATCAATGAATGAAATCCCATACGCTAACACTATTTCCCGTAAGATTATAATTTGTTGTAGTTATGTAGACATAGAGTAAGTAGTTAGTTTACATAAGTATATGACAATATCGTCAAAAGGTAACCGTTTGAAGAATTATTTAATTTTCTTGTTACTTTGAATGTTACCTTTTGATTTCTGAGAACGTTGTTAAATTGTTATGACTGGATTATTTGTATGTAGTTTGATACGACATATATTTTTGATAATAAATAAAATTTATTATATTTGTTTTCTTATTGACCTGTTTAAACATCGTAATATTTGGTTCGCTCGGAAAACCCAGCCTTACCTACCACAAGTCCGACTAAACAACTAGACATCGGGTCGGCGCAAAAAATACATTTCGCAAATAAGAGCGCACTGCCGGCGGTGAGCTCTTGTTTAGTTCAGTCAAGGAGAAAAACATTTTATACCTAGTGTAATAAGATTGATTTTACAGTGAATGATATTTAAGCTGACAGAATTTTGCTTTGATTTTGTAGGTAACGCCGACGCGTTATCTAGTTGTATTGTTGATCGAAGGTATTAATGCATAGCAATAAAAATAATGGTTCGCATTGATCTATTTATTTGGGAACGGTTCTGGGTGTGTTGTGTATGTCATACATGTGCGTTTGCGTCCGCCGGGTGGGCTCCCACCATACAAACTTACGAGCTTAATGTGGGCGCGATGGTTAAGTTACTAATATCAAAGTAAACAAGTTAGAATAGCATATGGTTTATTAGCGAAATATGTACAGTTACAATTTACAAATAGGTAGGTACGTACGCGGGCTGTTTGATAAGTACCCGTTTTCTAAATATATTAATATCACTGGCCGCAAATAAGTATACCACCTTTTTAAGCCATTTTTCAGAGGCGGGAAAATTAAAAAAAAAATGGCATTCTTTTGTTTTTTTTCTCATTTGACAACGATTCAGTGAAGGCGTGAACTTAAAATTGTTAAAATGGAGAAAGAACAGTATCGGTCTGTAATTAGATTCTTATTTTTGGAAGGAAAAACATGTGATGAAATAAAGTAAGAATGCAAGCGGTTTACCATGAATGTGCCCCTTCTATGACAACCGTCAGATATTGGTATAACGAGTTTAAGCGGGGGAGAACAACCGTCTTTGATGAGGATCGCCCAGGCCGGCCAGTTGAGGTGACTACAGACGATATGGTTAAGAAAATTGAAAATATCGTTTTAGCCTACCGCCGAATTAAACTTCGAGAAATCGTTGATGCTTTAAATGTTTCAATCGAGAGGGTACAACACATATTAGAAGAAAAATTGGGTATGAAGAAAGTATGGGCGAGGTGGGTGCCGCGTTTACTCACGGAGGAGCAAAAACGGAACCGACTGACTACTTCGGAGCAGTGTTTGGCCGTGTTCAAACGAAACCCGAAGGAGTTTCTGCGTCGTTTCGTGACCGTGGACGAAACGTGGGTCCACCACTACACCCCGGAAATGAAAGAGCAGTCGAAGCAGTGGATTTTACCGGGTGAACCTGCTCCAAAGAAAGCAAAAACCGTCCCATCGGCTGAAAAGGTCATGGCGACCGTTTTTTGGGATTCGCAGGGTATCATACATATTTAGAAAAGGGAAAAACAATAACAGGGCAGTACTATGCCAATTTATTGGATGAATTTGACGCCTTGTTGAAGGACAAACGACCCCATTTAAAAAAGAAAAAAGTACTGTTTCATCACGACAACGCCCCGGCTCATTCGTCCAGAGTTGTGACGGCTAAATTAGCATAGTTACGCTACGAACTATTGTCTCACCCCCCGTATTCTCCAGATTTGGCCCCATGCGATTTCTTTTTGTTTCCCAACCTAAAAAAATGGCTCGGTGGCAAGCGATTTGGATCAAATGACGAAGTCATTGCCGCCACAGAGGCCTATTTTAATGACTTTCCAAAATCATACTTTTTGGATGGTTTATTGAAGCTTGAGTATATGTGGAACAAATGTATAGAGTTAAAAGGTGACTACGTAGAAAAAGAAATGCATATATACAAAAAAAATGTTTTTTTTTTCCATAAACGGGTACTTATCAAACAGCCTAGGTACGTACATGCTTGGTGAAAATGTTCTGTATTGCAACAGGGATTGCGTTATTGTAGGTACAATACAAACTGCTTGCAACGATGCAAGGAGTTAGTTACATTTGCGGGATAAGTCTAGTACAGTAGACGGACAAGAATGGAAACATTTGGAAATTCTTACTATTGGTGGGACTGGATACGAGCTATTTACACGGCTGCCACAAAAAATAGTGAAATGATTTCAGGTTTCATGTATGTATTGATTTACGTAGGCACTACTTATCTCAAAGAGATCTCTGCCAGTAGGCCCGTGAGAGATGTTTATACAAGAGAGGCATACAGCAGTATGTACAAATTTTATTCCGCTATTAATAACTGAAATACCTTAAAATATTTAGATGTATGGGACAGCGTTAAAATCTTTTCATCTCATCTATTCGAAAAACAATGATTTTATTCCAAATATTTGGGGCTAAAGTCACTGGTAATTCTCTAGACACTGATAAGTAAAAAGTAAATTCCCTAGGCGTTAAAACACATTTGAAAACCGAACACGAATGTAGAATCAAAAATAATATTGGCAGTCAGCTAAAAAAAAGAAGAATTTAGTTTTAAAATTATAAAACTAGCATTTCGGGCGTTGCGCGGGCTGCAAGCAGCCTGCGGTTTTTCGTGCAGCTGTTGAAGTTGGTTGGAATCTTAGTCGAGTTGAGAAAATGTGTTGAGTGTGGGCGCCAAAATCTTTTGAGTTTGAGTTTGAGTTTTGAGTTCCGCGGGATGCTTTACCCGAACTTACAAAATTCCAGACCCCTTCGATGTTCCAGTAGGACGTTATGAACGAATAAAGTTAAAATTCTAAAATCCAGACGCCATCTTGGATTCCAAAAAAAATGTCAGCGCTTGGTGGGAGTCAACGCAACTCGGCCTGCGGCCTCGCGGGGGAGCTCAGCCTTCGGCCTTCGGCCTCAGGCTTCGCTTAGAGACTTGGGCGGAGGTCAGGAGGGGCTCGGGCTTCGGCCTCGCGGAAGAGGTCTGTATTTGGCCTTTGGCCTCTGGCTTCGCTTAGTGACTTGGGGGGGGGGGGGAAGGGGGTAGGTCAAGAGGGGCTCGGGCGTAATTTTTAAAATCGGAATACAACACGTTCTACGTGGATGACTGTAGGTCAAAATGTTTTGGTTCTCTTTCTTCAAAATAATAATTTTTTAGAAACCAATAAAAACGCGCATTTTTTGTCTTTGATTTAAATAGTAATTTTATTAAGGAACTGTTAGGTTATTTTTACAACTATTTTAAATGTGACTAATTTCTTGATGAGGCCGATACTAAATAAATATGAAGTTTACGTATAATATACATATTTAAATATATAAAGAATTAACACACAAGTAAAAAGTAATGAAATGATGCTAATGACTGGAAAATGCATAAGATGTGGTGGTTCAAAATAGCGCCCTCGCGTTAAAACTATTACCTGTACGCCTGGTAGCACAATCTACTATTTCGAATTGTTAATCCAAAATAAATTTATTTTTGTGTTTCCTAAAGGTTGACTGGTAAAGAATGCATTAGCAATATGTTCACCTACGTGATGTGACGAATGACTTTTTTAAATGTTTAATGCGACGTTTCTTTACTTATTAATTTAATAATGCTGTTAAATAAGAATATAAAGGACGTGTTGGTAAAGCTATTTTAATTATGTAGTTTCTATATTATGGTAGTTAGATTTTTAGTTGTTGTTTTGATTTTATTAGTTTTATTTATATATCAAAATGATTTTTAATGAGGTGCATATCGGCGAATATGAATTAAGTAAGTATCAATTCAATATTCATATTATTTGGACGATTATCAAATGGTTTATAGCTTTGAAATTTAGGCATAAGTAAACTGTAGCCAACTTTATATACCCTGTGAAGAGAAGTCTTCCTTATAATTATTTACCCTGTGAAAAGAAGTCTTTTTATAATTATTTACCCTGTGAAAAAAAGTCTTCCTTTTAATTATTTACCCTGTAAAAAGAAGTCTTCCTTATAATTATTTACCCTGTGAAAAGAAGTCTTTCTTATAATTATTTACCCTGTGACAAAAAGTATTCCTTATAATGGTTTGCCCAGGCTCATAAGTCAGATGAAATCTTCCAGTAAACCACATTTCGAGAAACTATAATAGACTGTGTGGTTTCTCGCCACAAACTATGGAGCGTTTGCTAACTCGCGCTGATTGCCAAAGTTCCTGCATTTGGCTCTATGGTCATGCCAGCCATCGAAGTAGCTCTATATTGAAATAAAAAAAAAATAGCATTTGAAAGAAGAATTTGTGAAGAGCTTTTCAGTTTTGAGTCTTGGCTACTCGAGTATTGTTGTAGCTAAAGGACGTGTTTTTGTAGGTGTGTGTCTGCGAGCGCGTCGCCGGCGCCGCGCCGCCTGCGGCTGCGGCGGACCACCGCCCGCAGCGTCGCCCCGCTCAGGTCACATTAGACACCCCCCACATTAGCGTCTTTCGAGCGTCATCGTCGTTTCAGCGTTTGCGCAACGTCGACGCGACGTCGATGCTGCGGCGCCAGCGCAACATTTTTTTCGAACAAGTACAATTCCCAACATGAGTAGATACGGTATTTATCGGGTATTTACCCAATCTATCGGGTAAATACCCAAATGGGTAAATTGGGTGTTTATCAATCGCCCATCTCTAGGCGAGTGGATTGTGTTGCGAATTGTAATTGTTCGCAAACAACGTTTTACGCTGGCACCGCGGTGACGCAACGCCAGCGCTGCGTCAGCCCGGCGTTCGGCAGCCGGCCAGCGCTCGCGTCGCGTCGCCGCAGCATCGACGTCGCGTCGACGTTGCGCAAACACTGACACGACGATGACGCTCGAAAGACACTAGTGTGGGGGTCTCTTATTCTTACTTATGTATAATGTCGAACAAAATATACTGAAACTATTATTCAGTCCATGGTATTAAACAGCTTTTTCCAAAAAAAACATCACAGTACATATGAAAAATATTTTTTTGTTTTCCGAACTCGTAAGCGTAAGCGGTCATTTTGGAAAACCTTGGGAGAGGCCTATGTCCAGCAGTGGACGTTATGCGGCTGAAATGATGATGAAGCGTAAGCGCAGTATTTGCATTCTTTTTCTGTAACTTGACAGTTTTCCACTGGATTTAAAAGGCTTACAATTTTCTTATTTATGAACGGATTAATTTCTTTTTGTTCACGGTTTCGGGTTACGTTACTTTTTAATAAGAATAATAAAATGTTTTTTTTTATTATTGTTTTTTTTTTGCATTGTATTTTTGAAACCGACGTTTCAGCAATAAATAGTATTGAACGCAGAAAACTTAAATTTGTCAATGGCTTTTTAAATATTTCAACACAAATAAAAAAGCAGTGTATTAAATATTTGGTAAAATATATTTAAATAAAAGCATGCTGCTTTATAACTGTCTTTATTCTCATGTGTCACATTACTTCATTTGACAACTAACCATCGACAAGGTATACATACTCAACACAGTGTGAAACGGAACTGATCTTCACATACATACAACACGAAATTTATTTGACATTTATTCGCTACAAATGTAAAAAAAACGAGTGGTGGTAAAAGTCCACTCGTTGCAAATCCTTTGCGTACAAGCGATTAAAAATGCGTTTCTTTGGAATCGCTCTCGCAAATCATTCGTTGAATGACTCGTACCTTTAAAAATGGGTCTCCCTAAACGATTCGTACATTTTTCATTTTCAAAAAAAAATTTGATTAGGTCCTCGTCTGGAACGTCCTCCCCCCGGCGCTCCCCCCCGCGCTCCCCCGGCAGCCCCCCGAGCAGCCGCTCCCCGGCCAGCCCGCCCGCGGCGCGCATGGTCGTCACCGCTGACGTGCACCTCGTCGACCCGTGAGTATTTACACTGCATCCCGAACACCAAGAATCACAAAAGAAACTCACTTACAAACGGAAGGAATCTTTTTTATTACCTCCTCCAACGTTTTTCGACGAGTTTCTATTGTTTTACGGCTCAAAACGGCAGATTTAGGTATTTTACAGTAGAGAGCTCAATGTCCGATCTAAGAATTAATATCACGGACTAAAAGTGACAATCCCAAATGAAGTCAATTTGACGTCAGATCGACACGCTAATTCATACAGAGGCTGTGTCAATTTTGATCCATAGTCTGTGACAAGAATATATTCTTGAAACTCTTCAGCTCTACTACTCCACTAAACCTAGACTTCTTATTTTCTTAACAAAATGGTCACACAACCACAGATTACTTATGAGTCAAAACACAACCATAGTTACAACTTTGTACACACGCGTCCGAGTGTGAGCAAAACGTTGGGCTATCGTATATCGACACATTTTACTCGTATCTGGGGGTATACATATAATACTGTCACCTTTTTTCCACTTAAAAAAATAGACGCGTTACTTAATTGGCGCGGAACAAAACAAGACATTGTATAGTCGATAGTTTTTAGGGTTCCGTACCCGAAGAGTGCAAACGGGACCCTATTACTGAGACTCCGCTGTCTGTCACAGGTCACAGGGCTCTATCTCTTGAACCGTAATAGTTAGACACCTGAAATTTTCACCAATTATGTATTACTGTGGCCGGTATAACAACAAATATTAAAAATAAAAAAAGGTAAAAATTAAAGGGGGTCGTCATACAAAAAAACGTGTTTTTTAGCATTTTAAAACATTGTACGGAGGCACGGAACCCTTCATGTACGAGTTCGACTCGCACTTGCCCGTCTTTTTTACATTTGGTGTTAACTTTTTCAAAAAGCAAATGGAAAAAAAGCGGCCAAGTGCGAGTCGGAATAGCCCATGAAGGGTTCCGTAGCAGCAAGTAACATAATTTAAAAGTTATATTGCGGTTTACGATTTATGACGTATTAAAAAAAAAACTACTTACTAGATACTTTTAAACTATCGCGTTGCATTATTATTAAATTAATGCATACGGGAATTAACGCGAAACGTACCTTTTTTTATTTTGCTAACGTTTCGTTCGGGTTTCACCGAACGTGGTCCCAGCTTGACTGAAGCAGCGATGACGCCTCTCCAAGTACCGTCACACATGGAGAATGAACAATATGACGGTGGACGAAGATCACACCGGGCAGGGGGAGGCGCGTATAAAAAAAAGGTAGGTTTCGCGTTAATTCCCGTATACTTACTAGATCTCGTTCAAACCAATTTTCGGTGGAAGTTTACATGGTAATGTATATCATATATTTGTTTTGTTTTATCATTCTCTTATTTTAGAAGTTACAGGAGGGCGGAGGACACATTTTACCACTTTGGAAGTGTCTCTCGCGCAAACTATTCAGTTTAGAAAAAAATTATATTAGAAACCTCAATATCATTTTTTAAGACCTATCCATAGATACCCCACACATATGGGTTTGACAAAAAAAAAGGTTTGAGTTTCAGTTCTAAGCATGGAGAACGGTGGGAAACCCCCAAAATTTATTGTTATTTTTTCTATTTTTGTGTGAACATCCTAATGCGGTTCACAGAATACATCTACTTACCAAGTTTCAACAGTATAGTTCTTATAGTTTCGGAAAAAAGTGGCTGTGACATAGGGACGGGCAGACAGACAGACAGACATGACGAATCCATAAGGGTTCCTTTTTTTGCCATTTGGCTACGGAACCCTAAAAAGGTGACGCGGTAATTAGGTAGCGAAAAAAACTGGAGAATGGTCGAATGATGGCCACTGACTCTGTCAAAACTGACTATTTAGTAGTTTGCTGTTATAGATTCGAGGCACGAGTTGTTGTCACTGATAATAAATCTAGTTATTTTTTAGATGTATATATTAGCCATTAGCTTCTTGAAATCATGAGGTGTCGTTTTAATATTTTTCATCATAATTGACAAATTTAGCACCATATCATATAAATCTCCACATGTACCGGGCTCAACGTTTGCCTATCTCCAACAGATCCCAATTAAAGCCGTGTGGTTCTCGGCTCAGTAGAATAGTATCACTCCAAGTCTTCCCGTGGATGTCGTAGAAGGGCACTTAGGAAACACAAGCTAAACAAAGCTTAAACATCAATGTGACCTCTCCCACTCGTCTGGCCAGCGTGGAGAGTGTACGCCAAATCCTCTGACTGCTCTGGCTAATATATGGTCCTGTCGTGCTCCTGCAGTGGGGACTAAAAAAGCTGATGATGAAGACCTGATGATGATGATGAACACCAATAAACGTCGATCAGGATCTAGTGTTGCAAGGCCGCGAAGTATCAACGGCCGACGCTCGCACGTGGGCAAGCCAAACAAACCACTTCAGCCTTCAGGTCCTCAACCCGCGACTCAATGAGCGGAAATGAAGAGGCGGGAAACAGGCGCCCCGCGGAAACCAACGAAATGATTACAATCAATGCTCTGCTTTAGATCCGGGAGCAGCGTGATTGCGTATATTTTTTGTCAAAAATCGTCTAGTATCGGTAAATTGAAATTTTTTGTCGAATCGAAAATCGAAAGTTCTACAAGGCGTAAAGGTTATATTTAACCCATTCGGTGTTCGTAAGTAAAGAACAATAATTAAACAATTGAATTGTTCATATATGATACATGGGACAGGGGTTCCCTGTCCTTGTAAATATGGAGATCATTTCCATATTGCTAATCGTCAGGCACTAGATAGCCTTTTAAATTATTTTAAAAGTATTATTATAATATATAAACCTACATTACCACTGACTCACTGACTGATTGACATAGTTGTTTGACCTGTTCCCGGGTGGGTGGGGTAATGATTGATGTATGGCCGTGTAGAGGGTGCTCCAGTGAGTACCAGAAAAATCGGACATGTTGAAGATCATCAGATCTTAATGTGGAAGAGGTACAGCCTGCAAAAACGGTTAGGGTTAGGGGTGTGATTTTTTTTTTCCAAAATGTAGGGGGTTGTAAGCAATTTGACGACTGTCATTTGTTTTTTGATTTTTTTCAAAATCCAAGATGGCCGCCATACAAGGACAATTTCCGAGTGTGTACCGTGAGACCGCAGGCCGAGCTGCGTTCCGAGGGTGACGCCCAAGCCCCTCTTGACCTCCCCCCTTCCCCCAGAACCCCCCCCTCTCAAGTGTCTTTGCGAAGTCAGAGGCCAAAGGCCAAAAACAGACCTCTTCCGCGAGGCCGTAGGCCGAGCTGCGTGGCGAGGGCGAAGCCCGAGCCCCTCCTGACCTCCCCTCTCCCCCAGAACCCCCCCAAGTCAATAAGCGAAGCCTGAAGCCGAAGGCCGAAGGCTGAGATGTTACGCGAGGCCGCAGGCCGAGCTGCGTGGCGAGGCCGTAGGCCGAGCCACTCCCACCAAGCGATAAGCGTTTTTTTTTAAATTTTCCAAGATGGCCGCCAGTAGTCGACTGCGTCCGATTTGAGTGAAATTCAGTATGCAAGGGTTTTTTGAATCGCGGAATCCAAATCTGACATTTTTTTTGGAATCCAAGATGGCGTCTGGATTTTAGAATTTAAACTTTATTCATTCATAACGTCCTACTGAAACATCGAAGGGGTCTGAAATTTTGTATGCTGGGGTAAAGCACCCCGCAAAACTCAAAACTGCAATCCATATCTGATTCCAAGATGGCGGCCCGTATACGTTTTTTTTTTTTTACACTGACTTTAGCACCTTACCTATTCTCTCAACTGGAAATAAGATTCTAACCAACTTCAACAGCTGCACGAAAAACCGCGGGCTGCTTGCAGCCCGCGCAGCGCCCGAAAAGCTAGTTATATATATATAAACCTACATTACCACTGACTGACTGACTCACTGATTGACATAGTTGTTTGACCTGTTCCGGGGTGGGTGGGGTAATGATTGATGTATGGTCGTGTAGAGGGTGCTCCAGTGAGTACCAGAAAAATCGGACATGTTGCAGATCATCAGATCTTAATGTGGACGAGGTACAGCCTGCAAAAACGGTAAGGGTGCGGGGTTTGATTTATTTGCCAAAATGTAGGGGGTTGTAAGCAATTTAACGACTGTCATTTGTTTTTTGATTTTTTTCAAAATCCAAGATGGCCACCATACAAGGACAATTTCCGAGTGTGTACCGCGAGACCGTAGGTCGAGCGGAAAACGAGGCCGCAGGCCGAGCTGCGTTCCGAGGGTGACGCCCGAGCCCCTATTGATCTCCCCCCTCCCTCCAGAACCCCCCCCCCAAGTCACTAAGTGAAGCCAGAGGCCAAAGGCCGAAAACTAAGCTCTCCGCGAGGCCGAAGGCCGAGCTGCATGGCGAGGGCGAAGCCCGAGCCCCTCCTGACCTCCCCCCTTCCCCATAATCCCCCCCCCCCCCCAAGACACTAAGCGAAGCCTGAGGCCAAAGGCCGAAGGCTGAGCTGTCCCGCGAGGTCGCAGGCCAAGCTGCGTGGCGAGGCCGTAGGCCGAGCCACTCCCACTAAGCGATAAGCGTTTCTTTTTAAAATTTTCCAAGATGGCCGCCAATAGTCGACTGCGTCCGATTTGACTGATATTCAGAATGCAAGGGTTTTCTGCGTCACGGAATCCAAATCTGACATTTTTTTTGGAATCCAAGATGGCGTCTGGATTTTAGAAATTTAACTATATTCGTTCAAAACGTCCTACTGGAACATCGAAGGGGTCTGAAATTTTGTATGCTGGGGTAAAGCAACCCGCGGAACTCAAAATTGCAAACAAAATTTGATTCCAAGATGGCGGCCCGTATACGTTTTTATTTTTTTTACACTGACTTTAGCACCTTACCTATTTTCTCTGAAAATAAGATTCCAACCAACTTCAACAGCTGCACGAAAAACCGCGGGCTGCTTGCAGCCCGCGCAGCGCCCGAAAAGCTAGTATATATATAAACCTACATTACCACTGACTCACTCACTGATTGACATAGTTGTTTGACCTGTTCCCGGGTGGGTGGGGTAATGATTGATGTATGGTCGTGTAGTGGGTGCTCCAGTGAGTACCAGAAAAATCGGACATGTTGAAGATCATCAGATCTTAATGTGGACGAGGTACAGCCTGCAAAAACGGTTAGGGTTAGGGGTGTGATTTTTTTTTCCAAAAATGTAGGGGGTTGTAAGCAATTTGACGACTGTCATTTGTTTTTTGATTTTTTTCAAAATCCAAGATGGCCGCCATACAAGGACAATTTCCGGGTGTGTACCGCGAGGCCGTAGGTCGAGCGGAAAGCGAGGCCGCAGGCCGAGCTGCGTGGCGAGGGTGACGCCCGAGCCCCTCTTGACCTCCCCCCTTCCCCCAGAAACCCCCCCCCTCAAGTTTCTAAGTGAAGCCAGAGGCCAAAGGCCGAAAACTAAGCTCCCCGCGAGGCCGCAGGCCGAGCTGCATGGCGAGGGCAAAGCCCATACCCCTCCGGGCCTCCCCCCTCCCCCAGAACCCCCCCCCCCCCCAAGTCCCTAAGCGAAGCCTGAGGCCGAAGGCCGAAGGCTGAGCTGTCCCGCGAGGCCGCAGGCCGAGCTGCGTGGCGAGGCCGTAGGCCGAGCCACTCCCACCAAGCGATAAGCGTTTTTTTTTTAATTTTCCAAGATGGCCGCCAATAGTCGACTGCGTCCGATTTGAGTGAAATTCAGTATGCAAGGGTTTTTTGAATTGCGGAATCCAAATCTGACATATTTTTCGGAATCCAAGATGGCGTCTGGATTTTAAATTTTTTAACTTTATTTGTCCATAACATCCTCCTGGAACATCAAAGGGGTCTGAAATTTTGTATGCTGGGGTAAAGCACCCCGCAGAACTCAAAACTGCAAACAAAATTTGATTCCAAGATGGCGGCCCGTATACGTTTTTATTTTTTTTTATACTGACTTTAGCACCATACCTATTCTCTCAACTGGAAATAAGATTCCAACCAACTTTAACAGCTGCACGAAAAACCGCGGGCTGCTTGCAGCCCGCGCAGCGCCTGAAAAGCTAGTTATAATATATAAACCTACATTACCACTGACTGACTGACTGATTGACATAGTTGTTTGACCTGTTCCCGGGTGGGTGGGGTAATGATTGATGTATGGTCGTGTAGAGGTTGCTCCAGTGAGTACCAGAAAAATCGGACATATTGAAGATCATCAGATCTTAATGTGGACGATGTACAGCCTGCAAAAACGGTTAGGGTTAGGGGTGTAATTTTTTTTTCAAAATGTAGGGGGTTGTAAGCAATTTGACGACTGTCATTTGTTTTTTGATTTTTTTCAAAATCCAAGATGGCCGCCATGCAAGGACAATTTCCGAGTGTGTACCGCGAGACCGTAGGTCGAGCGGAAAACGAGGCCGCAGGCCGAGCTGCGTTCCGAGGGTGACGCCCGAGCCCCTATTGATCTCCCCCCTCCCCCCAGAACCCCCCCCCCAAGTCACTAAGTGAAGCCAGAGGCCAAAGGCCGAAAACTAAGCTCTCCGCGAGGCCGAAGGCCGAGCTGCATGGCGAGGGCGAGCCCGAGCCCCTCCTGACCTCCCCCCTTCCCCATAATCCCCCCCCCCCCCCCAAGACACTAAGCGAAGCCTGAGGCCAAAGGCCGAAGGCTGAGCTGTCCCGCGAGGCCGCAGGCCGAGCTGCGTGGCGAGGCCGTAGGCCGAGCCACTCCCACCAAGCGATAAGCGTTTCTTTTTAAAATTTTCCAAGATGGCCGCCAATAGTCGACTGCGTCCGATTTGAGTGAAATTCAGTATGCAAGGGTTTTTTGAATCGCGGAATCCAAATCTGACATTTTTTTAGGAATCCAAGATGGCGTCTGGATTTTAGAAATTTAACTATATTCGTTCAAAACGTCCTACTGGAACATCGAAGGGGTCTGAAATTTTGTATGCTGGGGTAAAGCAACCCGCGGAACTCAAAATTGCAAACAAAATTTGATTCCAAGATGGCGGCCCGTATACGTTTTTATTTTTTTTACACTGACTTTAGCACCTTACCTATTTTCTCTGAAAATAAGATTCCAACCAACTTCAACAGCTGCACGAAAAACCGCGGGCTGCTTGCAGCCCGCGCAGCGCCCGAAAAGCTAGTATATATATAAACCTACATTACCACTGACTCACTCACTGATTGACATAGTTGTTTGACCTGTTCCCGGGTGGGTGGGGTAATGATTGATGTATGGTCGTGTAGTGGGTGCTCCAGTGAGTACCAGAAAAATCGGACATGTTGAAGATCATCACATCTTAATGTGGACGAGGTACAGCCTGCAAAAACGGTTAGGGTTAGGGGTGTGATTTTTTTTCCAAAATGTAGGGGGTTGTAAGCAATTTGACGACTGTCATTTGTTTTTTGATTTTTTTCAAAATCCAAGATGGCCGCCATACAAGGACAATTTCCGGGTGTGTACCGCGAGACCGTAGGTCGAGCGGAAAGCGAGGCCGCAGGCCGAGCTGCGTGGCGAGGGTGACGCCCGAGCCCCTCTTGACCTCCCCCCTTCCCCCAGAAACCCCCCCCCCCCCTCAAGTTTCTAAGTGAAGCCAGAGGCCAAAGGCCGAAAACTAAGCTCCCCGCGAGGCCGCAGGCCGAGCTGCATGGCGAGGGCAAAGCCCATACCCCTCCGGGCTTCCCCCCTCCCCCAGAACCCCCCCCCCCCCCCCCAAGTTCCTAAGCGAAGCCTGAGGCCGAAGGCCGAAGGCTGAGCTGTCCCGCGAGGCCGCAGGCCGTGCTGCGTGGCGAGGCCGTAGGCCGAGCCACTCCCACCAAGCGATAAACGTTTTTTTTTAATTTTCCAAGATGGCCGCCAATAGTCGACTGCGTCCGATTTGAGTGAAATTCAGTATGCAAGGGTTTTTTGAATTGCGGAATCCAAATCTGACATTTTTTTCGGAATCCAAGATGGCGTCTGGATTTTAAATTTTTTAACTTTATTTGTCCATAACATCCTCCTGGAACATCAAAGGGGTCTGAAATTTTGTATGCTGGGGTAAAGCACCCCGCAGAACTCAAAACTGCAAACAAAATTTGATTCCAAGATGGCGGCCCGTATACGTTTTTATTTTTTTTTATGCTGACTTTAGCACCATACCTATTCTCTCAACTGGAAATAAGATTCCAACCAACTTTAACAGCTGCACGAAAAACCGCGGGCTGCTTGCAGCCCGCGCAGCGCCTGAAAAGCTAGTTATAATATATAAACCTACATTACCACTGACTGACTGACTGATTGACATAGTTGTTTGACCTGTTCCCGGGTGGGTGGGGTAATGATTGATGTATGGTCGTGTAGAGGTTGCTCCAGTGAGTACCAGAAAAATCGGACATATTGAAGATCATCAGATCTTAATGTGGACGATGTACAGCCTGCAAAAACGGTTAGGGTTAGGGGTGTGATTTTTTTTCCAAAATGTAGGGGGTTGTAAGCAATTTGACGACTGTCATTTGTTTTTTGATTTTTTTCAAAATCCAAGATGGCCGCCATACGAGGACAATTTCCGAGTGTGTACCGCGAGACCGTAGGTCGAGTGGAAAGCGAGGCCAAAGGCCAAGCTGCGTTTCGAGAGTGACGCCCAAGCCCCTCTTGACCTCTCCCCTCCCCCAAGAACCCCCTCCCCAAGTCACTAAGTGAAGCCAAAGGCCAAAGGCCAAAAACTAAGCTCCCCGCGAGGCCGGAGGCCGAGCTTCGTGACGAGGGCGAAGCCCGAGCCCCTCCCCCCTCCCGCAGAACCCCCCCCCCCCCAAGTCACTAAGCGAAGCCTGAGGCCGAAGGCCGAAGGCTGAGCTCTTCCGCGAGGCCGCAGGCCGAGCTGCGTGGCGAGGCCGTAGGCCGAGCCACTCCCACCAAGCGCTGAGCGTTTTTATAAAATTTTTTAAGATGGCCGCCAATACTCGACTGCTTCCGATTTGACTGAAATTCAAAATGCAAGAGTGTTTTGGATCGCGAAAACCGAATCTGACATTTTTTTTGGAATCCAAGATGGCGTCTGGATTTTAGAAATTTAACTTTATTCGTTCAAAACGTCCTACTGGAACATCAAAGGGGTCTGAAATTTTGTATGCTGTAGTAAAGCACGCCGCGGAACTCAAAATTGTAAACAAAATTTTATTCCAAGATGGCGGCCCGTATACGTTTTTTTTTTTTACACTGACTAGCACCTTACCTATTCTCTCTGAAAATAAGATTCCAACCAACTTCAACAGCTGCACGAAAAACCGCGGGCTGCTTGGGGTCTGAAATTTTGTATGCTGGGGTAAAGCACCCCGCAGAACTCAAAACTGCAAACAAAATTTGATTCCAAGATGGCGGCCCGTATACGTTTTTATTTTTTTTTATACTGACTTTAGCACCATACCTATTCTCTCAACTGGAAATAAGATTCCAACCAACTTTAACAGCTGCACGAAAAACCGCGGGCTGCTTGCAGCCCGCGCAGCGCTTGAAAAGCTAGTTATAATATATAAACCTACATTACCACTGACTGACTGACTGATTGACATAGTTGTTTGACCTGTTCCCGGGTGGGTGGGGTAATGATTGATGTATGGTCGTGTAGAGGTTGCTCCAGTGAGTACCAGAAAAATCGGACATATTGAAGATCATCAGATCTTAATGTGGACGATGTACAGCCTGCAAAAACGGTTAGGGTTAGGGGTGTGATTTTTTTTCCAAAATGTAGGGGGTTGTAAGCAATTTGACGACTGTCATTTGTTTTTTGATTTTTTTCAAAATCCAAGATGGCCGCCATACGAGGACAATTTCCGAGTGTGTACCGCGAGACCGTAGGTCGAGTGGAAAGCGAGGCCAAAGGCCAAGCTGCGTTTCGAGGGTGACGCCCAAGCCCCTCTTGACCTCCCCCCTCCCCCCAGAACCCCCCCCCAAGTCACTAAGTGAAGCCAAAGGCCAAAGGCCAAAAACTAAGCTCCCCGCGAGGCCGGAGGCCGAGCTTCGTGGCGAGGGCGAAGCCATCCCCCCTCCCCCCTCCCGCAGAACCCCCCCCCCCCCCAAGTCACTAAGCGAAGCCGAAGGCCGAAGGCTGAGCTCTTCCGCGAGGCCGCAGGCCGAGCTGCGTGGCGAGGCCGTAGGCCGAGCCACTCCCACCAAGCGCGGAGCGTTTTTTTAAAATTTTTCAAGATGGCCGCCAATACTCGACTGCTTCCGATTTGACTGAAATTCAAAATGCAAGAGTGTTTTGGATCGCGAAAACCGAATCTGACATTTTTTTTGGAATCCAAGATGGCGTCTGGATTTTAGAAATTTAACTTTATTCGTTCAAAACGTCCTACTGGAACATCAAAGGGGTCTGAAATTTTGTATGCTGTAGTAAAGCACGCCGCGGAACTCAAAATTGCAAACAAAATTTGATTCCAAGATGGCGGCCCGTATACGTTTTTTTTTTTACACTGACTTTAGCACCTTACCTATTCTCTCTGAAAATAAGATTCCAACCAACTTCAACAGCTGCACGAAAAACCGCGGGCTGCTTGCAGCCCGCGCAGCGCCCGAAAAGCTAGTTTATTTTAAGAATCACCGTTGAAAGCATCGAAATATAATCTCTAGAAATCTAACGCTCCTACATTCACCGCTTCGATTCTGATTCCATTTACGCAAACAAACTAACAGTAATTACAACGAAACACTCAAACACACACATATAGGCAAAGATGCATGCGATTGGTCGCGACAAGGTCACAATTAATTTTTGGACAATTAATAATTTTTACCATTGTTGATGGCTTTTTGACGAGGTACCTACTTTATAATTATACTAGCAGTCCACCCCGGCTTCGCCCGTGGTACACTAATAGCCTTTGTCACTCGGGGATAGTGTAGCTTTCCAATGGTGAAAGAATTTTTTTATACGGTCCAGTAGTTTCGGAGCCTATTCAATGCAAACAAACAAACAATTAAATCTTCCTCTTTATAATATTATTATAGAAGTAGGTATAGATCATTGGAAAATGGAAAACGGTTTTCCGCTTAGTACGAGTATAAACCATTCACTCAATAAATATTAATCATTTAAGTACTCAAATTTTTCATACATCACAGTCACATCCCTAAACACAGATTATCTATAAGATGTCAAATCTTTGTTTACATTTCGATGCAGCTTTGAATTTAATAGACTTTAAGTATTCTAGTTTAATCTGTCCATAAACCAAAACATACCTCAACAACGTTGTGGCTTCTACTTAGAATACCTAAACTAATGAAGATTTTAACACAGATATATTATCACGTCTTTATCCATAACAGGTTAGACAGATCCTATAGGGCCGTGAGACCCAAGGGCCACGCTTAGCGTGATGTCGGGCGTACAAATAAAAAAACGGAATCAAAATAGCGACACGCTGCTAGCCGCATCGCCTATTAACATGATTCGCATTTTCGCCTATTCCCTCGATCGGCTTTTACGATCGGCGTGCGTAGAGACCCAGCTGGTACATTGCAAGTTTTTTTATTAATAGAGAGAAAATGAATACCCCACCTAGCGAATGAACAATACGACATTAAAATTCCTTACTAAAAGTAGGTTACCTACCTTAGGTTTAAAAACAATTTATAATTATTAAAATAAAGCATTGGTTTTTTAGGAGTCCGAAGCGGCGCCGCCGACGGTAGCCGCGTGCCGGACGAGTGCGGCCACAGGCTGAGGCTGGCTATCAACCTACCTATATTCTTAGTTATTTCGGTGTTACGAGTACGTGCTGTAATTCACTCCCTACATTTGGTTGCACGGAGATGTGAGGTTTTTGGTACCTCTCCGCTTTATTCGGAGAAAAGTGGCATTATTTTGTTTATATTTTTCACTTGCAAGATTTTCGTTTCAGCTTTGAGCTGTTTTTTACTTTCGTTTACTTTTTACTGTTTATTTAATAGTGCATCGTGGACATTTTTATTAGTAAGATTTATTACATTGCCAAAATAAAAACTCAAAAAAAGATTTTGTTGTAAATTTTGTACTTGGTGCATTGATGGCTGTATGGTAAAACATTATTTTCTTTAGCATGTTAAGAAGATACTTAATAAATGATTAATTATTGTAAAATTTTTTTTATTGACATAATTAACAATAAACTGCCTTTCCTTTTTTTTAAAAATCAATCAATCAACCTCCGTCCATCCAATATTAATGATAAGCTTCAGTTTTATACTCGTATATACGGTTATGAAACAAAAATGTGACAAATAGGTGCGGATGACATCACCGTCACCGTAGAAACCTTGTGACTAAGTGGTTTTTGAAGACTAGAGTACCTAAGAGGAAAGATGTTGTCTAATAAAGTCGGAATTTGAGCACGAGCGTTTCCCTTGACGCTCGTGCGGGGAAATGCGACGCCTCCGTGTGTGCGCGCGCCGCAGCCGCGGCCACAGCGGACAATGGACACCATGCCTATGAAACTTAGAACATTGCAGAATTTTGATAAAAAAATTCAATAAAACGCCATCTAGTCACGAATCAACTGACCTAACTCCTAATGAAAAAAAAATGCGTGTTATAGAATAGTAATATCAAATGGTGGAGAAATTCGCTATACGAAGTAGAACGTGTTAGCTCAGTTGATTAGAGCATGGTTAAAATAAGAGCAACGTTGCGAGTTCAAGTCCCACTCACGCAGTATATTTTTTACACCATTTGTTATTTGATAGGAATATTATATGATGGATAAATTCGACATACGCGGTTAATCACTCAATAGCTCAGTTGTCTAGGCTATTGAACAAAGTCGTATTTGAACCGAGATCGCGGGTTCAAGTCCCAGCTCACGGAGTAATTTTTTCACCGTTTTATTTCATATTTTAGTCCTTTGGTGTTGCGAAAGCATGTTACCAGATAGCGCCACTGGTTTGATCTAATGTTAAAGCTACAGTTTCTTATCTATTTCAGTATATACAATATTAATCTATGATGGACACGGCGGTGTAGGGAAAATGTCGCGGCTTGCTGACCTGTTCCTATCTTGGGTTATAGGTACGATGCGTGGGCTCAGCTCAGCTCAGGTTTTTACTTCGTCACTGGTATTACGTCATTCACGACGTTTTTCTTATTTTCGATCTAAAATTAAGATTTTCCTCAGTACCTACTGTACCTAATCAAGTTTAGCATAGATCATTTTTTTATTTAATACGTCAGACACAATAAAATAGGTTCTTGCTAACGCTCAATTTAGCGAAAAAACGCATTGTTGCCACTGGGAAACATCCACGTCGTGAAATTCATGTCATGGGCTCATGTCTCTTGTGAAAACGTTCATGACGCGTTGCGGCAATCTTCTTGTCGACGGCCAATGAAGTGTGACAAGGAAGGAGGGGACAAGGTTCGTTACCATAAACATATATGTCTGAGTAATAAAACACAATAACTCTATCAGTCCTTATTTAAAAATATACTAGAAGGAAAGATAAAAGGTAGAAGAGGTCCAGGACGACCAAGAAAGAGCTATGTAGACCAACTGAAAGAAAAAGCAGGGGTCATGTCGTATCAAGCACTAAAAAGTAAGGCAGAGAACCGAGAAGTTTGGCGCATACTCCACCGACAAGAGCCACTAAGCTCTTAAATAAGAAGAAAGACGAACTCTATCAGTATGATAAGATAATAAAACCGGCCAAGTGCGAGTTAAACTCGCGTGGAGAAGGTTTCGTATAATTGATTAAATTCTTATAGGTTTTCCTGTAATCTACAAGTACTAATGAAATATACCTATTTGGTATTTTTCCAAAATTTTAGGCTCAGTAGTTTCGGAGATCAGGGGGTGGGGAATGCTAAATTTTCGTCTTCTTTCATGAATAATATCAAAACTATTTATTTTATAATTGACCGAGCGAGGGCTAGTTCAAGTTGGGGCGAAAACATATTGTTTGTATGTATGTTTGTTCCGCGATAACTGCTGAACCAATGGTCCGATTTTGATGAAATTTAGTAGGCATGTAGAAAATATCAATAGAATTTTCAAGTTCGTTGGGCAGCAGAATCGGTTCAGTAGTTTTTGAAATATTCATAAGAAATCGCGAGGTCTAAGTTTGCGGCGAACTACTAGTTATAACAAAAATATATTTGAGATCCTCATAACGAGCCCTTTCATCTATACTAATATTATAAACCGGAAGAGTTTGTTTGTTTAAACGCGCTAATCTCAGGAAATAATGGTCCGATTTGAAAAATTCTTTTTTTGTTGGGTAGTCCATTTATAGAGGAAGGCTTTAGGCTATATAACATTCCGACAACCACGCGAACGAAGTCGCGGGCACAGCTAGTTTGATATGACACATAGTAAGGTTTGCAAAACTTTTTTTTTCAATTTCCTAATTTATCCCCCGAAAATGACCCTTCATAATTTTTTTTTTTTTATTATTTTCACATATGTGTTTGGGTCATAGGATTACACCATCCTACTAAATTTCACCTGATTCGGTCCAGTAGATTCGGAGAAAATTGGCTATGACAGACGGACGGACAGACAGACGCACGAGTGATCCTATAAGGTTCCGTTTTGTACGGAACCCTAAAAATTTACAAAAAAATCATGAAATTCGTGTGACGTAATCGGATTTGGATGTTTCCAAAGCAATGACGCGTATGGAACCATTTATAGATGTGCACACAGATTTGCGATATAAAGGTTCAAAAAAATTGTTTTTTAGTCGTCTGTTTCTCTTTAAGCTTTTCATATATTTAATTTTTTTATTCGATTAATATTTATTTAATGACGGAATATAACATAAGTATATACTTACATGATTAGGATCTAGTAATCAATTTTGTTCAAAATGTATTAGACGTTATTTTAAAACACGTGGTAGTTGGTTTTATACATTAGCACCTGGAAACAGGTGTCGCTGTGTGGCGGGAGGCGGTGGGCGGGGCGCGGCCGCGCCGCCCGCTGCGCGCGCGCACGCCCGCCGCCGCCACACGCCTCGCTGGATTTATTTATCGCTGGCGGCGCGACGTGTACAAAGTACCTACATACATTCCTGATTTGGAATGTAAGTACACGCAGACTTAACAAATGTTATGGAAATTAAAATATGTAGGTACCTAAATGGAAATAGCTGTCCTAAGTCTTAACCAAAAAACACAAGTATCAAAATACCTATGTTAATTCTGCGTGTTGACGTAGATTCTATTAGTTAGGTACCACTGGTATATTTGTAATAAGATTAATATAAAAATAAACCAAGCCGAATATTTTTCCGCGAGGAAAATGTGATGTGGTATAATTCCCACTTCTAATTGTAGCTTGCGCCATCACAATCCATCCAGTAACGGCAAAACCCGGATATCCCACCCCTTACTTTCACAATGTATGCTGGAGACAGGAATACTTGAATTTTATACCGCCCCTATTAGGTATGTACCTACCGGTGGCGACGGTGATTGGAAGGATTGGGTTACACATACCTAATATTTTACCGCAATTTGGACACTTAGGTAGTTCAAAAGTAAAAGGATATAGAGGGCTCCGCTCCGCTCGAGCACAATTCCGCTCCGCTTGAAGGACCAAAGGACTTTGTCGGGTACTCCCTTAATTTATCTAGTCTAAACCCGGGACTCAAATACGCCGGTAACCGGTGATTTGACATCGATAACATTGTATTTAGCGCAACACAACGGCTGGAGGTACTCTAACACGCGTAGAATTTTTTTCTATTTCATCCCTCATTGACATCCGGAGGTTCTGGGTTCGATCCCCAGCCAGGGCAAGTTGGAAAATGGCCTTTTTTAAATTGTCCTGGATCTTGGATGTTTATCTATATATGTATTTGTCATAAAATATATAGTATCGTTGAGTTAGTATCCCATAACACAAGTTTAAAAAACTTACTTTGGGACTAGCTTAATCAGTGTGATTTGTCCCTTTATATTTATTTATTATTTATCCCTGTAAATAGGCTGCATGTGCAGGTAACGTAATCCTTAGAGTTTACTGTCGAAAAGCGTTTTGAACTTTGGTGCCCAACTTGTGCCCAACTATTTAGATAAGTAAGTACACCTACATACGAGGGCTGTTTGATAAGTACCGGTTTATGGAAAAAATATTTTTTTTGTATATATGCATAGAAAAATAAATATTTTTCTACGTAGTCACCTTTTAACTCTATACATTTGTTCCACCTATACTCAAGCTTCAATAAACTATCCAAAAAGTATGATTTTGGAAAGTCATTAAAATAGGCCTCTGTGGCGGCAATGACTTCGTCATTTGATCCAAATCGCTTGCCACCAAGCCATTTTTTTAGGTTGGGAAACAAAAAGAAATCGCATGGGGCCAAATCTGGAGAATACTGGAGAAACTCTGGACGAACGAGCCGGGGCGTTGTCGTGATGAAACAGTACTTTTTTCTTTTTTAAATGGGGTCATTTGTCCTTCAACACGGCGTCAAATTCATCCAATAAATTGGCATAGTACTGCCCTGTTATTGTTTTTCCCTTTTCTAAATAGTCAATATGTATAATACCCTGCGATTCCCAAAAAACGGTCGCCATGATCTTTCCAGCCCATGGGACGGTTTTTGCTTTCTTTGGAGCAGGTTCACCCGGTAAAATCCACTGCTTCGACTGCTCTTTCATTTCCGGGGTGTAGTGGTGGACCCACGTTTCGTCCACGGTCACGAAACGACACAGAAACTCCTTCGGGTTGCGTTTGAACACGGCCGAACACTGCTCCGAAGTAGTCAGTCGGTTCCGTTTTTGCTCCTCCGTGAGTAAACGCGGCACCCACCTCGCCCATACTTTCTTCATACCCAATTTTTCTTCTAATATGTGTTGTACCCTCTCGATTGAAACATTTACAGCATCAACGATTTCTCAAAGTTTAATTCTGCGGTCGGCTAAAACGATATTTTCAATTTTCTTAACCATATCGTCTGTAGTCACCTCAACTGGCCGGCCTGGGCGATCCTCATCAATGACGGTTGTTCTCCCCCGCTTAAACTCGTTATACCAATATCTGACGGTTGTCATAGAAGGAGCACATTCATGGTAAACCGCTTGCATTCTTACTTTATTTCATCACATGTTTTTCCTTCCAAAAATAAGAATCTAATTACAGACCGATACTGTTCTTTCTCCATTTTAACAATTTTAAGTTCACGCCTTCACTGAATCGTTGTCAAATGAGAAAAAAAAACAAAAGAATGCCATTTTTTTTAAATTTTCCCGCCTCTAAAAAAAGTGGCTTAAAAAGGTGGTATACCTACTTATTTGCGGCCAGTGATATTAATATATTTAGAAAACGGACTTATCAAACAGCCTTCGTAATCTTCACTGGAGCGTAGAGGAGAAAAGAGGAACGGAGCGGTGCTAAAATGAATCCATCGAATTGCATAAAACATCCGCTCCGCTTCAGTGGACAGGGATTTGAAAATTAGTGTTAAAATTTATATACCTAAGTATCATATGCAGGACGAGGCTGCAGAGACGATATACCAAAGAAATTGAATACAAATCTAGCTTACAAAGTGGCAAAGCCGTTCCCATTTATTATACCTAAAGTTATAGCTCT
This sequence comes from Acrobasis repandana, assembly GCA_963576875.1. Taxonomy (NCBI): domain Eukaryota; kingdom Metazoa; phylum Arthropoda; class Insecta; order Lepidoptera; family Pyralidae; genus Acrobasis; species Acrobasis repandana. Next base: position 852,466 of record OY756226.1, read on the forward strand.
CCCGCCTACAACTTTAGGTACATTTTTTGGGAACGTTAGGTATTTAAACATAAGCATTATGAAAATATGAGCTTTATGTGCGTGTCATTAAGTTTAATTTTCAATGTTGTTTTTTTGAGATTATTACTCGTAGTTTTTCTAGATTGTATTATAAATTCTTTGCGAGAAACAGAGCAGCGAGCGACGCCGAGCGGGGAAGCGAATCTAAATTTATTTCAGTTGAAAGGACTCGTAGCGTGGCGTGCTCGCGGCTTAGCTCCTCGTATGATAAACGTCCGCAACTCCACTCCACTACATAGCTCCGCGTGTATGGACAGACACAGTCTGCAACTCTGCTTTATTACTTACTTATTACTTTCTCGCACAGTTTTGCCACCAAGCTCCAGTGGACAGGCAATCTAATATATGCGCTCATCTTTAGGTAAGTATAGGTACTTGTAACGATGCTGCAGGCAGAACAGAACTGGAACATGAGCTTTAGCCCGTGTGGCTATGGACCCCTTGCCGTAGGTATCTGCCATAAAAACTGTCAGGATTTTGTTCTATGACAGAACTACTTAGCTGCCACCCGACCTCTTCAGTGTGACCCTAGTGGGAGTTCCTCCTCGCCCTTTGTGTCCAAGTCTGCGGTGGCGGACATGGGCGGGGGGCGCCGCGGGGGGCGGCGGCCGCTCGCCCTTGAACTTGCGGCTCTGCGCCACCAGACCAGCGGTACAGTCGCCGCTGGCAAACTTCACAGGGTGCAGAACAATTTACATTTTTGGCAATCTGATCTTATCTTGCATATATGGGCTCCAGGTCCACTTTAGCTACCCCCTTGCCTTACTTGACTTCTGAAGAAGGCCTACATAACCTACAGAATATCACCTGGTGCGTAGTGTCTGTAGTCCTCTAACTCAGGGTATGCTGATCCGAAGTATTCCGTAAAGGTCCATACGGGTCTATATTGGCTCCCCTAATTTAGCTTGGTGCACATACTTGTAGCACTAAATAAAAGCCAAACGATTTTAGGACATGTACCTACTAGTAAACCATCACTACCTATTTGATTCCTTTTTCCACTTTATCGTCCACTACGACGCTAAAAGTGACCTTTGGATGCTGCTTAGAGCAAAACCCAAACCGTCCAATTGAATCCCGTCAATTAATAACGCTAAAGCAAAGTTCCCCCTCTTTCCCCACTATATTTCTCTCCTTATCAAAAATCGACTAAAAAATTTAAATAAATCAAGGAGCTTGTGTGCCTATATGTAGGCGAGAACATACTGACAAAAGCTCGACTCAGATGATTCGCTCGCTTCGATTTATATCGGGCCATTTCTGTCCCAATGCTGCGCAAAGGCCTCTTTCTCTCGCTTTTATTTCTGTCGGTCCGTTTCTCTTGACCTCCACTCACTGTCATCTGTGGGTCAGCTACACGAAGAAGTCGCTGGACACCCTGCGAGTCCAATATAATGATGTGTTCAGGATGTTGTTGGGATTGCCTCGTTTCTGTAGTGCATCGGCGATGTTTGCTGAGTATCAAGTTGACGGCTTTGCAGCCATTATTCGCAAAAAAACGACGTCGCTGATATTTAGAACGCGTGGCAGTCCTAACAGCATCCTGCAGACCCTGGCAGACAGATACACGTCCCCGCTTTGGGCTTGCCTTGTGAAAAGGGTAATTTTAAAATCCCACACTATAATGTAAGTAAAATAATAATTTTATAACTTTTAATTTAATTCAATTATAATTTTACTTTGATTTTATTTTGATTTTATTTTGATTTCATTTTGATTTTATTTTGAAATTATTGTATTTTATTTTATTGTATTTTAATTGAATTTTATTTTGAGTTTTAATTTATGGATCTCGTTATCTGAAATAAACATTTATTATTATTATTATATTGGTATTTATTTATCTCAAGTCTTCTACAGACTTGGTAATTGAGCATTTGTGGGGTCTGAGCCAACACAAAGAGGCTTTATTCGAATTAAGAGGCTGATAAAAACTTCCTGACTATTCTACATGTATTAAGTATTACAGCTTTTTGAATAAGTATGTAAATAGATGAATGCAGATCAAGAGTGTGAAGATGTGTATGAAGTGTGTGAGGTACGACGCCGGTCGTAGAGATAACTATTGGTACTGTTTTTACGGTGTTGACGCGCCATTGAGTCTTGATTTCTATTGCTAGGTCGGTGTATTTAGCTATCTTTTCTGAATTGGTAGTTTCTAGGTTATGTGTATTACAGACTGCGATATCTATTAAATAAACGGATTTGGTATTTTTGTGTAATATGGTTATGTCTGGTCTATTGAAGTGTACTGTTTTGTCAGTCAGTATGGTCCTGTCCCAGTATATTTTATATTGATCATTTTCTAAAATACAACTAGGCTGGTATTTGTAGTATGGTACTTTTTCATCTATTAAATTATATTTGAAGGCTAAATTGTGATGTACTATGGCAGCTACTTGGTCATGACGATGTTTATAATCAGTTTGCACAATTGCTTTGCAAGCGCCGGTTATATGCTGAATCGTTTCTGAAGCACTATGGCATCGTCTACAGGAATCAGTAGTGAGGTTGGTCGAACGGATAATATATTTTTGGTAGTTACGGGTATGTATTATTTGATCTTGAATGGCAATCATGAAGGCTTCGGTTTCCGGGAACAACTCACCATGTCGCAGCCAAGCGTTCGAAGCAGATTTGTCAACGTGTGCTTGTTGTAGGTCTTTACAGTGTCTACCATGCAGAGATTTCTGCAGCCACATTGAAATTTTTTCTTTATCGTCAGTGATATTTTCATTATTCTGTGTGCTGTGAATGCGTAAATTTAGTGGAGTATGATTTTTGTCGGCTTGGGTGACTACTGAATGTAAGTGTGAGAGTTGAGCTTGTGTGTAAAAGTATTTTCTAAGTGAAGTAATCTGTTTGTTATGTAGGTTTGTGAGGTCTATGAGTCCCCTTCCGCCTTCAGAACGAGGCAAGGTAAGCCGCTGGATGCAAGATCGCGGATGGTGCTTGCGGTGGAGTGTCATGGAGGTATTAATAAGGCGTTGGAGTTTTAGTAGATCTGATTTAGTCCATTTAATAATACCAAATGAGTATGTGAGAACCGGGATTGCATAGGAATTAACAGCTTTTATTAAATTACGTGAATTTAATTGTGAACGAAGAAGACAGTTTAGTCTATGTTTGAATTTTTTGATTAATTCCGTTTTTGTTTCTTTTTGTTGTATTTGACGGGACTGCTGAAAACCTAAATATTTGTAAGAAGTGAACTGATCTAAGGATTCAATGCAGATTCCATTGTTCATCATATAATCATTTGGCACAATTGTACCCTCTTGTACACAGAATATTTTGCACTTGTCTATTCCGAACTCCATGGATATATCATTAGAAAAGGTTTGTGTGATGTCTGCTAGTGAGTGTAATGATTCTTTTGTGTGACTGTAAAGTTTAATATCGTCCATGTACATTAGATGTGTGATTGAATGGGTGTGATTGTGTTCTGTTGTGAGTTCGTATCCCTTATGCGAGTCGTTCAGCAAGTTTGAGAGTGGGTTGAGTGCTAGGCAGAACCAGAGAGGGCTGAGAGCATCTCCCTGGAAAATACCTCGTTTAATGGGAATAAATTGAGACTCAGTAGTTGGATCATTTAAAAGTTGTAACCTAGTTTGCCAGTGCTGCATTGTATGTTTTAAGAAATAAACTATTGTAGGATTTATTCTGTACAGGTCTAATACAGCAGTGAGCCAACTATGTGGGACAGAATCATATGCTTTGCGATAATCAACGTACATAGTGTTAATATTCTTTTTTTGGGTCATCGCTTGCCTCATTACTGTTATGTCTATTATTAATTGTTCTTTGCAACCCTGAGAGCTTTTTCTGCATCCTTTTTGTTCTTCTGAGAGAATGTTATTATCCGCGATATGATTATAAATATGTTCGGAAATGCATGATGTAAGAATTTTATAGAAAGTCTGCAGGCATGTAATAGGACGATATTTGGCTGGGTTTCGTGTGTCTGTATCTTTAGGCAGCATGTATGTGAGGCCGTGTGTAAGGTACAGTGGCATTGTGTGTGGTGAGTGTAAGAAATCATTGATGTGATTGTGTAATGAGGGATGGAGAGACGTTAGCTTTTTATACCAGTAATTGTGTAAATTATCACTGCCAGGCGCCTTCCAGTTATGAGTTCTTTTAATTACTTGTATAAATATTTCTATAGAAATGTGTTCGAAATTCATTGGTGGTATGTTTTGTGCTTTTTGTTTTTCTTCTTCTATCCATGGGGCTGAGTGATTGTGTTGTACTGGGTTTGACCATATATTGGACCAAAAATTGTGTAAAAGCTCTGAATTGGGGGGGGTAGTAGGTGTTGTACAAGAATCTGTGCTAGTTGTAAGCTGTCTGTAAAATAGTTTTTCACTATTGACAAATTGGTGATTTTGTTTCTTCCTAAGAGTACAATTTGTATAACGTCTTAGCCTACTTACTGCGGTGCACAATTTTTGTTTCAGAGTGTCTAAGAATTGTTTATCTGATTGATTTGTTTCTTCATATTGCGAGTGAGTAGAATGTCTATTTTTTATATCTTCTATAAGCCTTATTAATCTTCTACTACTATTTCCCTGTATGTGTTGTGTTAGGCGACCTATATCTTTTCGCAGTGTGTCAATCTTGTTTTGAAGCCTTCTCTGCCAAGCCGGTGTCTTCTTTACTCTCTGTTGATTATTTTCACGTGGTTCCCTTATTTTGGTACCATTATATACAGCGGTAGTGTAAGCAGTGCAGTAAACTAGAGTCTGTGTTACTAAAAAATTTTGATCTCGATTGTTATGTTTAGGTATAATTATGTTATTTATGTATTCTACGGTTTTAGATAATGTTTTTGTTACTTTTTGTTAAGGTATGTGTGGTCTAGTTGTTGGATCTGTACCAGTAAAGCGTTCTAAAGCTTGGTCAAATAATTTGTCAATTTCTTTGTTGTTAATTCCTTGAAAAGATGAGTTTCTACCAACATTATTTGCTACAACCGGCTGTCGTGTATCAGAAAGTAGAGAATGGACTTCTCTCTGTTCAGTTTGCGTAGGAACTGTTAAGCCACTAAGATCGATTCGTGGTCGATCGTCTATGTGTTCTGAAGAGGATGATATGTCTTGGATGGGATGTGCTGATGGAACAGGTGAATTATCAACAATTATATTCTGTTGTGATGAAATTGGGCTAAGTTGGCTAGTATCTGTGTGTGTTTGCTGCAACCTGTTCTGATTAAAAACTTCTCGTTTTATTTCCAGCAACCTTTGCTCTGGTATAAGTTTATTATTTACTATTGACCGTCTTTGGTCTGAAATATGCTGCTCAGATAGATGTTCGAGATCAGGATAGTGTTCTATAAATCTGTTTTTTAGAATCTTTCTATACGTGCTTTTATTATTTTCAATTTCCGTTATTTGGTAATAACATCTAATTAAGGTTTCATTCATGTCGTTAGTCCATCTCATCCTTTGAGACAATCCTTCCGGTCCTATACTGTGTGGGGTGTGTGTTATTTGAGTTTGTGTGTTTGTGCCAATCCTAGTAACTTCTTCTCTAATTTTTTCTAGTTCTTCTTTTGATAGGTATTTATTCCTAAGTATAGCTCTCCTTTGATCGCCTACTCTTTGCTTAGATGCATCCATTTCAGGAAACTTTTGATTAAATTTTGTATGTAGTTCGTCTAAGTATGTCTTAGTGTTTGTTTCTAAATTCGTAGCTATTAAATATGTGCGCCAGATGAACCGATTCATTTCATTTGTCCATTTCTTTCTCGCACTTTTTGTAGAGCCGCTAGTGGGCACAGGATTGGTGGCTTGTGCCTCCTGCGCAACATCTATCGACATGACTAAAGAAGTTGTAGATGATGGTCGTGAAGATAAAGTTAGTAAATCTGCTGAATCTTGAGGTACTAATGGGATTGGGGTTAAGAGGATTGGGCTAGATGGGGCTGAGAAACTATGTCTTGACGAGCCAGGGGATGGAAATAAACTACTGGCTGAAGACAGTGAACCGTTTTCACTTCTTACTTCTCTGTTGTCAGCATTATTTCTGCGCTGGTCTCGAGACCTTTGAGGGCGAGACCTTAAAAAATATTTTTTGTTTACTTCTTCCATAAAGTTCCCACGAGAAGCTAGGGAAAAATACAGTCCACACTCTGCAGAGCCCCGCTTGCAGAGGTAAGGCGATTCTTACATCCCGAGGTCGCCAGGTATCGGGAATCCACCGTTCGCGACCAAGCTCCCCCTTGATCATGCATCCCTCGGCACGGTTGGTCACACCTTGGATTGGGTTTTTTTTTTTTTGTGTTTTGGGACCGTTAGTTGAGGGAGGATAGGTACCTTGCTGGTCAGGTAATATTTAGAGATACTCCTATATTAGAGTTTGTCCTGCCCTCCCCGTAAGCCCCCCCACCACATCAAGGTGGCCCCTCGGGGGGGTTATTATTATTATTATTATAACAGTCAGCTCGTCGCACCACCTTGTTCTCGGCCAGGTCCTCGTCTGCCATTACATCCCCAGTCGGTTCATATCTTTGTCCAGCGATCTTCGGGCATTCAAATAACGTGTTGTTAAAAAAAAAAGAAAGGAATCTACGGCAAAGTGTACCTCACGTTTGGTAGTTGGGTAAAGTACGCGTAATTGCGAAAGGTCGCCAAATTAGCGGCGGCACACAGCGTACGGCGGGAGAGTACTACTACCTGTGACTACTACCTACAAGGACACAAACAAGCTAACTACCCTCGCTACCACCTGTTCTCGTCGCTAACTCCCGGAAAACTTATCTTTTTTACGTTACCCTGCTTTCTTAAGGCCGTACCTGAATTTTCCGGGGTCTAGTGCTACCCCCATTTAAAATAAATCATTTCAAAGAAAACGGAGACATTATTTAAAATTTAGCTACTACCAAGTCCTAGATAACCCATCAAAGTATTATGTAAATAATAAAGTAATATGAACTACTGTTTACAGTTTAAAGTGAGAACGTTAAGCTTTACTACGCACATTTGCGAAAAACGGCCACTTTTGGCTAATGTGCGTAGTAAAGCTTTACGTTCTCATTATACACAGAGAGACCACCTGCTCAATCGTACTGAACAATCGTTTTAGAGCGCTACCCGTACCGTTCGCCCGTATCACGTCTGAACCGTAAGGATCTCCTATTAGATACAGCTGTGAAACCAGCCTTAAATATTGGTGTTACAAATAAAAAAAAAAAAATGAAAGTGGTTCTTCTGTTCTATATGAAAGATCTAATCCAACGGCAAAATGATTAATATTGGCAACGCGATGCCACAACATGCAAATGAGGTGATTCGATTACCGCAGCCCAGCGCCTCGGCCTCCGGTAGGTTTTTCACCGCGGGACGCGGGCATCTGCAAGCTGATGCTTATGTAAATATTAGGTCCGTACATATGAAATTGCCGTTCAGTATCAAAAAAGTGAAACAAGTTTTTTTTAATGAAATTATTATTTAATCAATCGAAGTATGCGCCGTTGTTATCGATACAATTCCGCCATTTTATAGGCAGATCATTGATACCTTTGGAGAAAAATCCTGGGAGCGAGAGTCTATGAACTGTTTGAAGGCGGTTTTGACTGCCTCATCAGATTTGAAATTTTTTCCTTGTAAAAAGTTATCAAAATTTTGAAAAAAGTGGTAATCGGTTGAGGCAAGATCTGGAGAGTATGGTGGGTGACGCAGAGGTTCCAGTCGCAGCGCCTCTAACTTGGCGATCGTTTGATGTGCAGTGTGTGGTCTAGCGTTATCCTGAAGGAGCAGTGGGCTAGAGCAATTCATCAGTCTCGGTTGTTTAATGGCGAGCTTTTCCATCATTGTTTGCAATTGTTGGCAATACAAGTCTGCAGTAATCGTCTGGCCTGATCTCAAGAAGCTGTAGTGGATAACACCAGCACTGGTCCACCAAACACTAACCAGAATCTTCTTTTTGGTCAGTTTTCGCTTAGGGCAAGGTTTTGCCGGTTCTCCAGGGTCAAGCCATTGTGATGATCGCTTCCGATTGTTTTACAGGATCCATTTCTCATCACAAGTCACGATACGGTTCAAAATCCCCTCATTATTGTGGCAATTAAGCAAAGAAACGCAGCAAGCAACGCGTGTTTGTTGGTTTGCTTCAGTCAATTCGTGCGGTACCCACTTTTCGAGTTTTTTAATTTTTCCGATTTGGCGCAAGTGGATAAGTATCGTTTTGTCACTTACGCCGAAGGCTGCTGCTAATTCAGAAGTGGTTTGAGATGGATCCGCTTTCACTATCGCCTTCAATTCTTCGTTATTCACTTGAGTATCAGGTCGTCCACGAGGCTCATTGTGTAAATCGAAATTTCCAGAACGGAAACGTTGAAACCAAAAACGCACCGTTCGTTCGTTAGCGGTGCCTGGTCCATACACGTCGTTAATTCTTCGAGTCGTTTCTGCAGCACTGGTGCCACGGTGGAACTCGTATTCGTAAATACCGCGAATTTTCAATTTGTCCATAGTTGTTGTTATAGCAATGTTGAAACTCAAACAAATGATGTTAAAACAAATGAAATACGAATTTTGAAACAATATTTTTCTGGCTTTATTTCGAAATAAATTTGAATTTGGAATTCCTAATGAAACGCAAGATATTTGATTTTAAAGTTGCCAGTATTGAAAATCGGCAATTTCATATGTAAGGACCTAATAATGCACAGAGATAGCATAATGTCATAAATATATTATTTAAATAGCTCACATTTGTAGGTATTATATATATGTACCAGCTGCTTCTCTTTCCTTGCAGATCGTAAAAGCCGAACGAGGGAATAGGCGGCTAGCAACCTATCACTATTTAATTCCTTTTTCCACCTTCCCGCCCACCATCACGCTAAAAGTGGTCTTTAAGTTTTGAAGCCCTGGGCTCTGTCTGCTTGAAGACACAACACGCTGTGTCGACTGAATCTGACGAAACTGACTGAGTGCATCTCCTCTAAGTACCTATTCTACTTTCAAGCATAAAGCGCTAAGCACTGAACGGTTAGAGGATTTTTGACCGAGCGAGCGATGCGAGCGAGGGCTATCATTCAAGTTGGGGCGAAAACACATTGTTTGTATGTATAAAGTTTGTTCCGCGATAACTGCCGCACCAATGGTCCGATTTTGATGAAATTTGGTAGGCATGTAGGAAATATCAATAGAATTTTCAAGTTCGCTAGGCATCATAATCGGTTCAGTAGTTTTTGAAATATTAATAAGAAATCGCGAAGTCTAAGTTCACGGCGAACTACTAGTATTATAGTGTTTACAGCAACCATTATTGCAGAAAGTCTATAGACAGACAGCATGTTTATGCCCGTGCGTAGGCAGGTACAAACTAAGTATTTCTTATTCTTTATGAAATATGTGCGTTTGAATTGACCGAGCAAGCAAAGCGAGCGAGGTCTTAATCAAATAAAAAGTTTTTGAAATATTAATAATAATGTCCGCGATTATGTAGCAAACGAAACCATAGCGCATTCTAACTTTAGATAGCGCCATCTAGGTGTTAGTAAGGGAATTATATTCGCGAGGTCTAAGTTCGCGGCAAACTACTAGTATTAATAATTAGGTAAGTACATTTGCAGGTGAGGATCATGATTATTTTACTTGAATCAGATTTCTCAGATAGGTACATAGATACTTATACGAAAAAGTGACATGAGGCATGAGGCCAAATGGAATGCATGTCTCAGAAAAGGTCAACTTAACATGTGTTCTAAGAACAATAACCCATAGAGGCAGGAAGAAACTAGAAACGATAACAGGGTTATCAACTGTCATGTGACATTTTTTAGTGTTTCGTACCCAAAGAGTCCGTACCAAACGGGACCCTATTACTGAGACTCCGCTGTCTGTGTCTGTCACAGGGCTCCTGCAGGGCTCTATCTCTTGAACCGTAATAGCTACTCGTAAACTCTAATTTTCAACAATTATGTTTTACTGTGGCCACTTACAACAAATACTAAAAATAAGATAAAGGTAAAAATTAAAGGGGGTCGTCAAACGAGAAACGTGTTTCTTCAGCGTTTTAAAACATTGAACGGAGGCATGGAACCCTTCATGTACGAGTCCGGCTCACACTTGCCCGTTTATTTTAGTATGTCAGACGGTCAGGGCTAAAGAAATGGCGACGACATCTGTATATCATTTCCAGCGGTTGAATATGGAAAAGATGGGATTAGTCCAGAATTATACCCAAATAGTGGTACCCAGTGGTCAAAGGGTGTCAAACAACCAATACTTAGTTGAATATGAGCATTTTTACAACAGTGCCAAACGATGTAGACGTACTTATTTAGATGAACTTTCCACCTATTCGAGATAGATTGAATATCGGCAGAGTCTCGTAGTAATGCTGTTTTTTGTTAAGCAAATTGTCATAGTGGGTCAATTGACATAAGAATTTTTCATACGTTAGGAAAGTCGGCGGCGACGCGGCGGGGCGCCTTCGCCTGGCAACGGTGAGATGATCTTTGGCTTTATTTCCAAGATCGCACAAAAGCGGCCCTCAAATTGGGCACCTAGGGCTCGCGGACCGAAGGCCGAAATGTTATTACCCTGTTATTTGGTTTGGACTCAATTAGTGCCATTGTCTGTCTTCACTCACCTTTTGCGTCGTTATTCGAAGCTTATTAAGTTATTAAGCATATAATGATGAACTTTTACTGAGAGAATCGCGTCTAGAATGCTAAAACTGGGCGGCTTTAGCAGGGTGCGGCGTATTTTCATACAATCCAATAGTTACGCCAATTGCCCCTTTGTGATTGGGTCCGCCCAATTCTGCAAAAGTCAATGGACAAGCTTTGGTCCTCAGAGATCCTTGACGACGAAGAAAACGTTTCGTTCTGCAGAACGAACATTTCCTTGTCCATTTAATGCCTGGCGCAAATGAAAAAGCGATCGTTCACAGCTATGTTGTATGTCGGCCTGTGTGCACCGTTCCTATCCTCTGTAAAGTTTTTGTAAATGTCAATATAAACAGGTATAATTGTCATCATCATCATCATCCGAGCGTATTCCCGGTTGCATCGTCAGCGGTTACGCTTCAGAGCCCGGGGTCCGCTACCTTACCTAGGTGATTTGATGAGGTTACTGGTTTTACACAGTGACTGCTGTCTGACCTCCGCAACCCAAATGGTACCAAAACCAATCCTCCAAATTCCAAAATCCATTTATTTTTTTTGCGTGTGTGTAAATGGCCAACACTGGTGTCAGATCTTTCAAGTTTGACGACTGCCATACATTAAATTTACATGCTGCCATCAGGCAGCCGTAACCAACGGCTTTAGGTGTCTTCCGAAGCACGGAGGAGCTCGAGAATTTTTTAAGCCACTTGTGTTCACCCGTCCAAGTGCGGACCACGCCCGGTGTCGCTAAACTTGCGAAAGCGCTATAAGCTGTAACGCATGCTCCTGCCGAGCCACCGAGCTCAATAAGTTATCCATAAGTATCTGTAGATGGATCCCGGTAAAGTAATTCCGTGCTTATAAAGCTAAATGAAATTTAACAATATTCATTTTATTGTTGTGAAAATAGTAGATAGTTGTTCTAAAAAAGAAACATTTCGGTGGTTAGATTGTACCACCCGGCGCGGTCAGCCTGACTCATCAGATCGCCGGCCTGCGCCTCACAGACGTTTTTCCCAATTAATATTGTATCACGAATAATCACGATGATGGATGATACACGATAGACTTCAGAGAAGTGTTCTGATTCTGAATCCTAGCTAACTCAAATTTGGCAGATTCTCTATACTTCGCAGAAAATTCTCCACTCGCGTCTGAGATTTAGCTTTATGCAACTTTTATTATATACTATACATACATATACATGCATACAGATAAGATATATCTTATTAGTTCAATAAAAGTTGTTATTAGTTCAGTAAAACTTATAAGATCTAGGTATCTTATCTTATTAGTTTAATAAAAGTTTCATCAAGCTAAATCCCAAACTTTTATTAAATAGTGTTACCCGTATACAATATTGTAAAAAAGGAAAATGACCACGCTGACACAGTATAAAAAATTTACTGCGAGGGAAGAAAAGATAGCTGCTTTAGGTATAGCGATTGAGTCCAAATAGGAAGTTGATTTTCTCTTTATTTCGTTGTGATAATATTGTTAAGGGTTATTCGCGATAGGTTATGTTTATTAGCCACTTTGAAAATCTATTTACATAATGTGCAAGATTTAAACTTAACTAAGCTAGGTGGTTTTTTATTAAGTACAAATATTTTAAGTCTTCAGACTTTCGCTTTGAACAGCTTTTCCCAATAAATGTACCTATAACGAAACATGAAAACAATCAATCAAGTAGACAATGTGATTACTTCGAATGTATGAGAAGCCGTGTGGTCCCCGGCAGAGTAGAATAGGACCACTCCAAGTCTTCCCGTGGATGTCGTAGAAGGCGACTTAGGAAACACAAGCTGAACAAAGCTTATAAACATCAATGAGACCTCTCCAATACGTCTACCAGCGTGGAGAGTAGGTATACCTAGGCTAAATCCTCTGACTGCTCTGGCTAATATATGGCCCTGGCAGTAGGTACCTACATTCATAGGGAAAAGTTGTTGGACTGAATCACTCGTTAAAATATTTGTACTTAATTAAAAAGCACCTTGTATGTAATCTACCTACTTAGTGATCTGTAAATGTTTTAAAAAATCGCCTTTGATATTGTGCCTCCACTTGTTTTTGTCAAACTATCTCCAAATTTTCTCTTTATTTCGTTGTGATAATATTGTTAAGGGTTATTCGCGATAGGTTATGTTTATTAGCCACTTTGAAAATCTATTTACATAATGTGCAAGATTTAAACTTAACTAAGCTAGGTGGTTTTTTATTAAGTACAAATATTTTAAGTCTTCAGACTTTCGCTTTGAACAGCTTTTCCCAATAAATGTACCTATAACGAAACATGAAAACAATCAATCAAGTAGACAATGTGATTACTTCGAATGTATGAGAAGCCGTGTGGTCCCCGGCAGAGTAGAATAGGACCACTCCAAGTCTTCCCGTGGATGTCGTAGAAGGCGACTTAGGAAACACAAGCTGAACAAAGCTTATAAACATCAATGAGACCTCTCCAATACGTCTACCAGCGTGGAGAGTAGGTATACCTAGGCTAAATCCTCTGACTGCTCTGGCTAATATATGGCCCTGGCAGTAGGTACCTACATTCATAGGGAAAAGTTGTTGGACTGAATCACTCGTTAAAATATTTGTACTTAATTAAAAAGCACCTTGTATGTAATCTACCTACTTAGTGATCTGTAAATGTTTTAAAAAATCGCCTTTGATATTGTGCCTCCACTTGTTTTTGTCAAACTATCTCCAAATATTTCGATTATAGTTGCAAAGAAGCTGCTTTTGAAATTCTTTTCTGTGATCTGAAATATTTGTGTCTGTGAAATATTTGTAGGTATCTGGCTTATTAAAAGGGAAGTGACTTATTCACTTATGTAAGCGAAAAACTATGAAAGTTTGGGCTGAGTCACGGCCAGCGGCACCAGTCGTCTGACTCACCATGCAGACTCAATAACAAAAACGGGCATGCACACACAGCTCTAATTTTTGCACACCATTTTAATTAAATCCCTAAGGGTATAAATACTGTCATTTGACAGTGATACACTTAGTTTTGATCATGTCGCACAGAGGGAAAGTTACGTGTGGGAACTGTCGCTGGGTGCATCCAAAGTTTATTGATGTAAGTACATATACTTGATAATGTGTGTGTATTAGTTTACCTAATATGTTAAAAAGTAATTTTCTATTTATAGTGTTTTAATTTCAGGTAATAAGGTAGTATTCAATGTTGACTAGGTAATGTACTTAGGTAAAGCTATGTTATAGGGATTAGGTGTAAAGCAAAAACCAAAAGCTTATGTCATGTTTTTTTTAATTAAATGTAACAAAGTCTTAAGTTAAAAAATAAATAATAGCTGCCTATTAATGACCGACGCCTGATACAGGATCGGTCCTCGCTCACTGCGGTCACTGGTCACAACCTGGCACGACAATAAATACTCTCGCGACTCCTTTCACACACTACACTATAGGCTCGGGGAGCTAGGAACTATAGGGCGCGCGCGGCGCGGGCGGCGGGGCGGGCGCGGTCAGCTCGGCGACGACTCCTGCGCCTCCGAGGACTCCTGCATCATGCACATGCAGCCGACGGACACGCGCATCGTCTGCGTCTCGTTAAGGTTCCTGTAGAACACCTGCACGTGGTCCTGGATCTCGACGCAGCGCATGACCACCGTGTCGTGGCGGTGCTGGCAGCACTCGTTGGGCGGCACGTTCTTCCGGGCGCACCACTGGTTGCTGTTCTCGGCGCACTCCATCACCTTGATCCGCCGCGGGATGCGGTTCTCGTCGTCGTCAATGCGGATCTTGATGGGGCACACCGTCTTGTTGAGCACGTCGTTCACGTCCAGCTTGTCGGGCTCCTGCCGCGTCGGCATCGCCGTCACCGACACCAGTACCACGATCACGAAAACAATCCACAATGCGTTCGCCATATTTGGTTTTGTTTGGTAAAAGTGCAACAGGTGTTGACTATGTAAATGAAGTGGTAAAGATGGAGGTTGATGCGTGTTCCCTCGACAGCGTTGAGCTTGCGAATCATGCCGTGGGTTACGGCGGCAGCATTATATGGATGTGCCCTCCCTCTGCGCCGGGGCGGCGGCGGCGGCGGCGTTGCGGCTGGGCGGGCGGCCGCGGCATTCGCCCGCGACCGCACGTCTCGATCGCACGCGCCGCGCGAGCTCGCGCGCGCCACGGCCGCCAGTTCCGAGTGTTGTGGTTTCAGTGAAATGTAGACATCAACGCGTGTGACGGTGCTTGTTGTGTTGTGCTCGGCTCACCTGGATGGAATAAGTTTGTGAATTTTAGTATAAGTTTTTAGATATTTTTTGCGTGTTGGGATTAACTTTCCCACTTGTATTTTATAGAATAGACTTTAATTTAGATAAATAAATGAAATTTTTCAACTTTATGTTATATGAAAAATGCTTTTAAATTACAAAAACACTTTAAAAATAATGTATTTGACAAAGTTATTTCTACATATTTAGTTTCGTTTAATCATGTTTTACCATCACCGGTGTGCAAATTTAGTCAGCAGCCAATCTATATTTACCTAGTCTATCTTAATATTTACCTAGTATTAAATCTATCAACCTACCAGAATAAATATACGTAAAAGTTACATTACAATTAATTTATAACGTGCGACGTGCGGTCCACTCATTTATTCATTTAAAAAATATATTTTTTAATTAAGTACCTTTACATTTACTCATACAAAATTTCACAGAGGTCACCAATAAAGTTTTTTAAATCATGTATTTAGCGAACTTATTTCCCTATTAAATAAATTGTGATTAATATGATTTACATTTGAGAAATAAAAACAAATCTGTGTGTTTAAAGACATTAACATCAAAAATATTAAATTGCCCGGTACTTCAGTAATTTAATGGTGTGTACATTGGACAGTTGCCCGTAGTAGCAAAGCTTCTGAAAGTCCTGGTAGGTAAATAGAGCGCACGTCCGCCCAATGGCCGGCGCGCGCGCAGCCGCGCCTTCATTGGCTACCCGGCGGCTTATCGCGCGGCGGTCTGTGCCGGGCCGGCGGTGGGCAGTGGGCACCAGCGATAACACCGCCAATCTAACAACGACTAAATTTTAATTTAAATGTGACAAAATTGAGGAAATGACAAACGCTACATATATATCAAAATAGTAGAGACAACCTTACTCAACTCTTGTAATATTGTAAGTACAAACAATACAAAATTCTTTATTGGATTTTTATTTTTGTATGATATCAAGATCAAACGTGTTTTTTTTTTAATTAGCCAATAGGTATGTTTATATTTTATTAAAACTAACGTGAGATAAACCCATAATTGATTAATTTAAACCGGTTGACTCACGTGATATAGTCGGAAAAGGCAGACCAGGTTTCGATCGATTTAGACGATCATCTTCAGGGCGAGTGTCAGCGGCGACCCGACGATGTCGCTGTCCGCTCAGCACTCTTTAGCCATACCTCACCTTAAAGGGTAGCAATTATTTTATTAAAAATTAACTAACTGGTCGGCCTTTTCCGACTATACCTATCACGTGAATCAACCGTTTTAAATTAATCAATTAGGTATGATCATAGTTTACATTTTAAACTATATCTTATGTAGATAAACCATATTATACTATTTAGGTACATTTTTTTTACATTTTCACAACTTTTTTTGGCTTGTACTAATTTGCATGCTGTAAATGGTATAAGAACTTCAATTATATTTTGGTTAAAAACATATCATTGTAATAGAGGAATAATAAAAGTTTATTAATAAAATATTGTAAGACTTAGAAATTAATACACTAAGCGTACGATGATTGTAACTAATTATATTTCATAGCTGTAAAAAACTATCTATCTATATTTAAGAGCTATGCTCTTGTCGGTGGAGGATGAAACTCTTCTCTTCCATTAGTCTCTCTCATCCGCCAGTTGTTTTACTTCGCTGTACGACACGACATCCACCTTTTCCTCTATCTGTTTCACGTAGCTATGCTTCGGTCTTCCTGGAAGTCTTTTCCCTTTATGAAGGACGCCAGTCTTTATGAAGTCGTCATGTCGTAGCAGATGACCCAACATCAAAACTAAAAAACAAACGCAGAACAACTAAATATATACATATCTACACATAAACTCTAGAAAAAAGCATCTAACATAGAGGTTAAGGCGTCATGCCCTATGACGCGTCTGGAATTGTAGGCGTCGTCAGCTTGTCTTCTGACGTAACACCGACTACGCGGCGTGACGTCACAGCTGCCAGTCATCTGGCGGGATGTAGGCCACGGCTCCGGATCACACGTCCTGCCCATTCATAACCTCGCACGGCGCCTACAATTTGTAGAATTAATAAATTGACATGACGTAGTCCCGGACCATATGTTATAATGTATCAGGTCTTAATCTCTCGTTGCTTAGGTGAAACACATGGGCTCGACTGGAACGTCATACAAATAACCATGTATGAGTACATATATGTACCTACTAGTTTCACCATTTATGTATTAGGTACATTCGATTTGGCTAATTGGTAAAGTTAGTTTTGTAGGTATTCTTATAGGACTGTAGCTGTCACCCGCGGCGTAGTTCGCGTAAATGTTCGCTAATTGACAACCCCACGGGAATATCACATTTTTCCGGGATAAAAAGTATCAAATGTGTTAATTCACGTAATAAGCTATTTCGTGCCAAATCTCATTTAAATCTGTTGTTGTTTGCGTGTTTGAGTAAACACTGGTGTTAACAATGTTAACAAACATTTTTTTACGAAATAAAAATGCATTAGGTAAATAATAGTTTTCGTTATAAATACTTATAATAACAAATACTACAATAATAAGTGTTTTATTTGAATTTTGAATATGTTTACTAACGTGTGTATGTTTAACAGCAGTGTGAGCTCCGTAACACATGTCCATCTGTAATATTAGTATGATTATAATATAGAAACATATAAATGTAATAATTCGTGCAATAAATTTGTAATCTTATTATCTTCCCTTCTTTTTAAAAATGTATACTTACATAAATTTCCAAACAGGTATTTCCAAGTGTAAGCATGCAAGTTTGTTGTAATTTTTTATAATATTGTAACTAACTGTACAACACGTGTGTCTAATAAAGCATGTTTTATTCAAGCATTGTGTAGTTTGTTTTCACCGCAGCTTCAACATTCCGCTAAAGCTGAGCAAAGATTTTTTATAAATTATTTATATATTTATGAAAATCAATATACTTACATACTCTCCTAACGATTTTTACAAGCTTTTATTTAGTTTCACCAGCCCCGTGCTGGTCTCATGATGAGGCCGGAAGGTGGCCACGGCATCTTTGTGATAGAACATCATAACCACACCGAGTTTGGGCTCGCTTGATAAATCTTGAGAATCAGTTTAAAATTGTTAGTTCATTGTTTTATATAACTATATTAGATAAAAGCTTGTTTTCAGAATTATTTTTTAAATAATTACTTGTTACCTAATTATTTTAATTGCTCTGTTTTGGTGAAAGGCCTTCTTAACCCTACTATATAACGTCTAACAGAAACTAATGGAGGGGTGAATTCAGTCCATGATTCTGACCAACTTTCCTCAAGGAACATAATATCGAAATATGAAAAATATTTTTTGACTTCCCGTACAAGTTGATCGATTAGCTGATCCGATATGTATGGAAAGCCAAATAATAATATTTTTCACAAAAGTCAAAGTTGAAGACAAAGTTGTTCAGTATCATGAACTGAATCGACCCTTAAAATAGTTTCAGTTTATTTATTTTGTTAAACCCTGTATAGTGACCATGAACAAGGTGCCGCTTCCTTGATGTTATACATGTACTTTAGGTAGAAAACTTGAAATCTCTTCCACTCCGGTCTGGGAGAGCAGAACAAACTTAGAAGTACCAGCCGCTTCTCTTCCCGCGCAGATCGTAAGAGTCGTTTGAAGGAATGGGCGAAAATGTGATGTTAATAGGCGATGCGGCTAGCAACCCATCACTATTATGATTCCTTTTTCCAATTCCTCACCCACCATCACTGGATAAAAGAAAAGATTTATAATGTACCAGGTGCTTCTCTCTTGTGCAGATCGTAAAATCCGATCAAGGGAATGAGGGAAAATCACAAATTCTTCACTATTTTAATTCTCTTTTCCACGTACATTCCCACCATACCGCCAGCTCCAACTATCCCGTTAGGGATAAAGACGTGATAAGTAATTAGTGATGTAGGTTTTATCTAATTTCCGGTGACACGCTGTAAAAATGTACAGTAACGTGACACCAGTACGCGGAACAGTCAGTCTTAGCAGGATGTTTTGTCAGCCTGTTACGTCAGCGGGGACCCGAAGGATAGCTGACCTCGTTGTCCTGGTCTCGAGGAGTCATTGAGCAATGAATCAGGCCAATTGCTCCGTGGCACACAGTCGGGAGCGCCGGCTATTATGCCATCCGTTGGGATAGCCCGACGGTTTTGCAATGGCAGTCCGCACAGCAATAGAGAAACACTGGTTTAGATAGGTAAATTTTATTGAGACAAGTGTTTGTCATTGTTTGGTTTATAACATAACTGTGTGTTTGTTACATTTGCTTTTTAAGGGTTGATAAAACTGGGTGCTATTCAAAATTGTAAACACCCCTATTCAGAAATTTTCTTGCATCATAACACAACACTTTTGTTCGAGCACCGTTCAAATCCCTAGCTAAACGACAATCGGTCGGATGATGACATTTACCACCAAGACGTAATACCTATCCTATACAAATAATTGCGATGACAACAAAATTCAACTTATTTGTTTTTATCATTAATTAAACTTGTAACTCCTAAATAATGCCGTTGGAGCAGCCCTTTTACTCCTTTTGACATCTTTTTTCAAGCCATTTTCGAGTGTAACTGTTTAGTTACGTTATGTTATGATGGACATAGCACCAGCTGTCCGCCGCATCATCGAACGCGGCCTTCCTCTGGAAAACCCGGCTCGCCCCAAAAATCACGATAACTCACCGCTACTGATACTATTACAAACTACTCAGGTTCGCTGCAAGGTCGACTGTATCAATAAATGATTGGTACACACAGGAGTTTCAGCGAACATTCATTCGGCCCGAAATGACTGGGTTTTTCTATTGCAAATTATGTTTCAGTAGACAGCGAGTCGCCCTAAGGACATAGAGAGATAGATAAGCAAACTGTATAACGCTAGTAGTTTGTAGCTCCTTCACTAAAGATAATTAAAAAAAAAATAGATAAGGATTTAGGACTAATTACACTTATTTTGCAAGCCCCAAAGTTAGTTTTAAGCTTATGTAATGGGATACTAACTCAACGATACTATATTTCTATGATGAGTACTATATTTTTATGACAAATATTTTGACAATATACTCAGGTACCTTCAAGCAGGGATAAATTTATCCTACATCGAATAAAAACTTTTGTCTTTGACTTTGACTACAAGGCAGCAAAGCCAAGGGTCTAAAGACTCAATGCCCATGGTTGGCTGTCAACGGAAGAGACATAGAGACAGACAAACACATGATAGAACTCAAAAATATACACTATTGATTCCTACTCAAGAAAAGCGACAAATAAGTGAATCCTATTGTAAGCAAAGTGATCTACAATACTACTTATTTTCTTATCCACGAAAAATTTTGTAGTGAGCTGGGAAAATTAAAATCAAATACTTCTTCAGTAATTAAGCCTTTGCAGGCACTTTTACACGTCAATAATTGTAATGTACCTATTACGTGTAATGTTTATTTATAATTAAATTCTTTTCCATCGGTGATGGGGCATGACAGCAGATATTCTATGGACACGGGGAAGGATCCGCAGGAATACCTGTTAGACACGAGTGATGGGGTTATTACACTTTTTTTTTGGGTTTCGTAATTGTTAACACACATTGTAGGTCCTTACATACATTTGTGCACGTAGTAGGTTTAGCCGGTGTGTATAACCAGAGAGGAGGTTGCGTCGCGGTGATCAACGTAATGAAATAATGGAGGCATGGCGCATGCGGGCGCGCGTCACCGCGCTAATGAAGGCAGGTGCCGAGAGGCCGGTGACCTGCGTGAGGACGCCATGACACCGGCGCTAGCGCACTATACACTCGTAAAATTGCTATAGAAATAACAGATAAGATACTAGTACTTTAAAAAGCATTTAAATATGTGCTTTCGTAGTTAGTAGGTACAATGGAGTAATATTAAAAAAATATTACATGCAAACAATAATAAATATATGCCCATCGGCAAATGTAATCACAGCCGAGTTTAGTACCGGGCGTTTTCTATTTGCTACGGTTCTGACAGATCAATTATATATTATGTCACTTTCCATAGATAAAATAATTAAATAATAAATAAATAAATATAAATGGACAAATTACACTAATTAAACTAGCCCCAAAGTAAGTTTTTTTAAACTTGTGTTATGGGATAATAACTCAACGATACTATATTTTATGATAAATACATATAAAGATAAACACCCAACACCAAAAACATACATGATTATGATTATTTACATTTAAAAAAAATCAATTTAATTATTGGGCCTACGACGTAGCCGTAGTGCGAGTCGTAGCACATCGTAGCTCGTAGAGGTCGTAGACCCGCCCGTGCCACCGACGCGGGACCGCGTAGCAATAAAGCATGGCTCGCTGCGCGCTCGTGTTCGTCTCGTGCGGCGCGCACGCGTCCCGGCTCGCTTCTAAAATAGGGTTGCCACTTCTTCGGTAGTAATTTTTGACAAACTCCGTAGCTTTGTGGTTAACACGCCAGTCCGCCGCTATTCCGGAGGTTCTGGTTTCGATCCCAAGCCAAGGCAAGTTGATAATGGCCTTTTTAGGGTTCCGTACCTCAAAAGGAAAAAAACGGAACCCTTATAGGATCACTTTGTTGTCCGTCTGTCCGTCCGTCCGTCCGTCTGTCAAGACCCTTTTTCTCAGGAACGCGTGGAGGTATGAAGCTGAAATTTATATCAATTACTCAGGTCTACTGTCCCTTGAAGCTGTGAAAAAATCAAACTTCTAAGCCAACGCAATCAAAAGATACAGCCGTTTATGCCGCAAATTTTCGACACTTGCAAGGGAATCAAAACCTACAGGGTGCTTCCCGTGAACTCAGAATCTTGAAATTTGGTACGAAGCAACGTCATATAGCATAGATAAAGGAAAAATTACGAAAACCATAAATTTTTAGTTACATCACATAATATATTTTTTTTTAATAATTTTAAACTTACTACCCATTTCCTCATAAACGCGTAGAGGTATTAAATTGAAATTCATACCAAATACTAAACCTTGCAGGTTTGTACGGAACCCTCGGTGCGCGAGTCCGACTCGCACTTGGCCGGTTTTTTTTTAAATTGTCCTGGGTCATGGGTCTATATATATATTTACGAGTATTACAAAAATAAAATATATATTACAAAAATTTATCTTTGAGTTACATAGTATTTTTTAAACTTAACTTGTGTTAGTTACTTAGTTTAAGTCTATTTTAATCAGTGTGATTTGTCCTTATCTATTTATATATTATGTATTAATTAATTGACTAAACAAAATACTCGTCATCGGATATATTTTTTTGTTAAATGGAATATAATTCAACACCAGCAAAAATTGTATGTTAATTTTATATTTAACAAGCAGCCCCGTCATTGCAAGGTTTGTATTATACATTTAAACTTTCCGGAGAAAATCTTCCATGTCAGTCAAAACGGCATCGAAATCGGCCCAATAGTTTCAGAGTTCATCGAGAACAGACAGACTTGCAGACAGATACGCGCCGGGGACTTCAATTTATAGGTAATGATATGAATGCAATGCAATAAAGTGTTTATAAATTATTATACGGAAAAAGTACATATTTTTAACGTCAACACTCTTAAATTACATTTATTTTTTTAAAACATTTTACATATTTTCCTTCGACGCCTTTTGAATTTTGTTGTAAACCATTAATTTGGCCACAATACAATTAAAGACTTTGATCAGTAACATGCTTCCTCAAACAAGAACCTTCAGAATTATCCTTAACATGCTTCTTCATTTTTTACATTTCATGTACGATATAACCCTAATGACGGCTGCGCAGGCGCACGCGTGGGGAACACCGTCACCGCTGGTCACACTGTCATTATCTCAGACATATCCGATCGTGATATTAATCAAACGTGAACAACTAACGATACTAATCATGGGGATTGCCAACGAGGAAAGTTGGTAAGTTTTATTTTTATAAAGATTATCTGACGAATTGCGTTTTTGAAGCGAGCAAATATTTTTTTATTATAGGTATACCCACGGTATCCTAATTTTTAGGATATTATGAAACATAGAAAGTATGTTCCTATTAATTACATATTTTATTTTCAAATTACGGTATCTGCATCCTTTCTAAGTGAAATATTTACAACTGGCCGACGTATATTTAAGAGATTATTTGAATCTTAATTTCTCCATTTTAAAATCAGTACGTAATATTTTATTTTTTATCATAAAACAAGCCAAGCCTTTGATTCTATTGAGTGCCCATCCTAAATTTTACATTACATTATTATTGATAACTATGTATCTATACATACTAACATACATATAACGAAAATAAAAGTATGAATTAGAGAGGTCTCCACATATGAATTTCTCAATTGTCTTTTTGCATGCTTGTCTAAAAAATGATAGATTTGGGCGCGTGGGCGCCGGTGTCATCGGTTTTGTGGCGGGTTTCCCGCGCGTCGTGGAAAATCGCGTCAGAATACCTCCTTTTTACGAGTTGCATATTTCCTTATTAGTTTTGACTGATTTATTTTCGCAATTATTGTAAATACATACGCAATATTTCCGAAGTTATAGTTACTTAATATGCTGCAATAATATTCAATGAACAACGTTTTAGGCTCCAAGCTTTTTTCACAACCAGACATCACAGTCGTAAGAGTTTTTTTGCTCAAATAAGTAGAATTTTTTACAGAAGTACATACTTAGATGAATACAGTACCTACCTATATGATTATGCTTATCTCCTATTGTTGCCTCATAGCCAGCTATAGATATCCCGAGTAAGTTTATAAAAGTTCAAAAAATAAGATTTAAATAATTAAATTTAAAAAAAAACCAACCGACTTCATATTTGTTAGGAGTTTCTTCCATATCTCCAAAGTTCTTTAACAAATTAAAATGGGACCATCTTAGTAGTAAAGGCTTTTAAATAAAAAATAATCATCACAATTGGCGAAGATATCGCGTAACAAACATACATTTTTTTTTTAAATAGCCGAATTTGTTATAAATTTTGCGAGTACTGACTACTGCTAAACGCAAGTGCCAAATTATCTCATTGGGTAACAAGAGCGGGCCACTAGATCCTGAACCCCAGTTCCGTGTGTTCTGGTCTTGATCACGGCTGCGTTGGGAGGATGTTGCGTCAAGCGACGCAACGCTCTGACCCGAGCACATTCACTTACTTTCACCGACGCACCGATACCGCTACACGTGCGTAGAGGAGCACTCACGGATGTTAAGCTGTTTGGCTTACAACCTATCTCCGATAGTTTAATAGTACCATGTATCAGATGATGCTGTTGGAGTCAGTATAGACTGGCTGCCATATGGTGACAATAACTACTTAACCATGCATAATCTTTTTAAAATAATTATTAACCTTATCCCGCTATAGAGTCTGATCGAGATATCTACCAACTACGAAAAATGAGGTTACTACAAAAGGTTTTAAGTAGTATTGTTATATTATAGTATTTAGATTGTGAAGAGTGAACACCATCGGAAAGACATTTTTGGACAAGCATAAATATTGTTTTCCAACGAGTCTTGATGGCGGGCATCAGAAGCCGAAGCCACAGATTATATGTGAACATAGGAAACCTGTAAGCTAATGGTAACAAAAAGGTTTTCACAGAGAGCTTGCATAAACTTTTTGATGTGCATGTATCTCCTCTGTACAGACATACCGCTACATACGGATGCTGTGTTTTTCTCTACTGACGGCCACTTTGCTCGGTCACTGCCCATCACTCGCGATGTTCGAACGGCAGCAAATAGTGGATTGAAAGTATTCTATGTCTTAGCACCTGTTAATACCTCCTCTACTGACGTAGCCGGCGCCGGCCTTGACACACTCGCGTCGGTCACTGCCGCGCCGCTGCCATGTTTTGAATCCGGCTGCTAATCATTTAGTGAAAGTTGCGATGCGTTTTTTCCTGTAACGGTACCTACATAATAATGTAAATTGGATAGATTTGTGATTACACAGTATTTTTATGTGATGTAAGTAGTTCTTCTTCGAGTCAAAACTAATGAACTTGACCAGTGTTTGGCCAAGGCGATTCCCCGGTCATTTGCCTTATTTAGGTCTTGCATTGTGCAGAATGTGGGGCATTTCTGGCCAGCGAGAAAATCAGCTTTGGTATTGGATAAACCTTCTATGTTAACTGATATGGTGGTGAGTACTGATTTTGTAAGTTTTTGATTACTTGACTCGCCTCTTTTGTTGGGTTGGCTCTGAGAAGAGCCGTTGATTTTTTTTATTGCCATTTCGGGCGTGAGGATCGGCTCATCTGCGTTACCGACTGGACTGTCTTCGCAGATTGCCCGGACGTGCAGTACAGGGGGGCTCAGTTGGTCACTCGGGGAGGCTCCTTTCATATTGATTTACTGAGTGTCTACCTGTGGAACCGCCTGACAGGGAAGCAAAATTTTGAAGCCCTGGTTGATGGAACAGTTGATGGTTAAACTGATTGGGCTAGACTGGACACCTAAAAGTACTTATAGTTATTTACTCTTATTTACAGATATACAGGAGATTCGTACGGAACACGCTCCGGGTAGAGCCCGTACAACGCCACCCGTTCTATGTACTGAACACGTGTATCCGTGATACGGGCGACCTTTACGGATCTCCCGTATCAGCTATGAAACCAGTCTTAACCTACTAACGTAGTTTTTCAAAGAATCACTTAAATACGCGGATGAAAAGCATATTAATTTTGTCGCACCACATGTGAGCTACAAATTGTAGTTGGATGAGCCAAACTTGACCGCACGTGCAATGCCTTGGTGCAATGTTATGAAACGTTGAGCACGCCACGCGCGCGGCGCGAGCTTCACGTCCGCAGTAGGTCACCTCCCCGTCACAACATCCAACTACCCGCCACTTCACCTACTTACAAACTTCTTTAACTATCCATTGATAACAAGTCAACACTCAAGATTCAAGAGAACTGACTGAAGTAATAGACCCCCATCACAGTTCCGTTTATTGACTATTATATACATTGTCTAACAAAATATACTGTAACTATTTGAAGACTGCATTCAGTCCATATTACTAAACAACTTTCATGTTGATATGAAAAATAATTTTGACCTTCCATACAAGTTGACTGATCAGCTGATCCAAGTTTGTAAATTGAATTTCCCTGGTGCGTTTGTTTTAGTATCTGTCTGTGATAAACTTGGAAACAACATAAACTTTGGCGATTGTAAGGAAATATAATAATAATGTATGTAGTCGGGTCGAGCATTACTAATAAAGAAATGCCAGCCTCACAATGTACCAATTTTTTTGCCATAGTAATACCTATTACTGTGCACCTGCCTAACTTGTTGTTTTCCTAGCTATATTACGAGCATGTCCTGTTGGTCACTAAACATTTGAAAATTTGAAAGGTTTTCCACACGTTTGAAGCTACAAAGGGGGTCAAAGTGCCTCTATTGGCTTTGAGATGAGGGGTGGTAAATAAAGCGAACGAATGCAAACGATTGTGTGGTGAAAGAGATGCACTATTGCGGGGTTGGACGGTTTTTCTCAATCGAAGTTGTTAACACGATCATAAGTGGATACGAAGGGGTCATAATATTTTAAGTAAAGGCATGCTTTTTTGATTAGAAATGGCACACACAACTAGCTTGACTTAACCGCAAACGTTTTGACACGTCTGCACTTGACTCACGTGTTAAAAGATTGTGGTTTCAAACAGATACTTGATTGAAAGTAAAGAAAATACTTGATGGTCACTCACACTGACACTATATTAGCATTATGCTCAAAATGTTAAAAGTTTCTCAAACCGCTGTTGATTGCAATAACCTTTAAAAAGAATAGAAATGTACAAGAAAAACCAGTTAATCCTTCCATTCTTTGAAGTACTTATGAGGATAAAGCAAAATAAACTGCAGAAAAATGAACTTACTTAAATACAAATTAAAAAGAACAAAAAGTGGTAAGCGCTCCCCGGGCTCTGAAGATCGGAAGCTCGGTTCATTCTAACCTATTCTGAGAGAACGTGCTGGAGCAGAAGAATATTTCATACATAATTCATGTGGAAGCCCCGTAGTAGTACCTTTCTTCTTCGTCTAAGCGAATTCCCAGTTGCATCCTCAGCTGTGCTGTTTCGGAGCCCGGGGTGCGCTTTCCCGCTTTTTCTACTCCAAATATGATATGCATGTCAATGGTCACCCAAAGATGCCAAAGACCTTGTAAAATGTAGAAGAAATAGCCGGAACACTTTCAATGATTTGGCTATAGTTTTACAACCAGCCGCCTGCCTGACGTCAACCCTCTTTGGGAATGTATTTGTGCGAAAAGTTTTACAACCGGCCGCCGCCCGACGTTAACCCTCCTTGGGAATGCAATTGTAGCACAAGATGTTTGTGCTTAGTCCTGTAGTCGCCTTTTACGACATCCACAGGAAGAGATGGAGTAGTCCTATTCTAACCCGGAACCACACGGGTGTCCCGTACTAGTACCTACCAGTACTCCAGAATAATAAAACGATCCGATTTTTTTTACACACATAACAAAATGACTGATTGCACACTCATTCGGATTCGGATTCATACGCATTCGGAGAAAAAAGATGCTCCTAAAAGAATACGACCAGATCAGTTACAGTTAGTAGACAAATAAATGGCCAGTGTTAATCAACTGAAAAGCATGAGTAAAGCAATTAAAACCTCGGGGTTGCGTCACGGGCGTGCGCTCACGATTATCAAGTGCGGGATCGATTCCCGCACTGAAGTCAGCTGATTCATCAACGAGATGAATAAGCGACGCCTCCACTAGTAAAGGAGAGTGGGTCTTCCACCCTTAGGTTACCAATAAAGGTTATCGGGAATTGCGTGTGAAAATGTAATTGCGTGTGATTCAGATAACGCAAATAACAGAAGCCATGAAAAATTGCTACCTTAATAGCTTCTATGACAGGATGCATTTCTTTTCTTAGTAATTAAAATTCTTTCTTTTAATTTTAGGATTGTATTTATATACTTTTCCCATACATTCTGATTTTCCTAGGTAGTTAAGGGCCTGAAAAAACAGTGCTTACCTATGATGTAAATCTTAAAATTTTTAACATTCTAGCTATAAAGTCAGCATTAATTAAAATTTATGTGGCGTGATTTTAGTTTGAAGAGTGAAAATAGGCTCAATAATAAAAATAGTATACTGGTTAACAAGGTTAGCAGTGAGTAGGTATTACATAAGACCTTCGTCACTGGCCCTCAAGAAGCAGCAGAATTTTACCACTAAGCGTGTTATTTTCTCTTCATATATTACTCATTGTTTGACATTTACAGTTCTTTGGCTACTAGTAAAATAAATCACAATTCCCATTCATGCCATTCAATTGACTAACTTGCCTATTGCGTTAGCGGAGTCTTGAAATCTCGGTAAGTTTTATCTTGTTATTGGGAGGTGTGTGCGTGCCGCGCGTCGCGTGGTCGGCGGGCCCGACGTGCGGTCGAGCACCCGGCGCGGCCCTTCGATAGCCCTACTCTACTCCGGCCTCTATCTGGGATCGAGGAGCTATCAGACCTGTCGCAGCGTAAACATAGCTTTGATAATGACTTTTGATACCAAGCAGCAAATGGTGTCAGAGATATTAAAGCGTCAAACTTAATTGAAAGTGCCAGAAATCTAATTCGATGCTCACTTTGAAAAATTATACTCATATTGTTCGCTATACTCGTATGTGCTATAGGGCAAGCGGATAACCTAGTAGGGATGTGGTTCGGTGCGAATGTTTTGATCTATACTGTGTGTTTGGGCTTTGAGCCTACGAATTTATAAATCTACCTTCATTTTTGCGTCAAAAACCTTTGCAATTCCAAACTCTTTGCCAGGAGCGCTATTAGATCTATATATAATTTAGGTGCTAGAGTCTCTTAGAGAATTATTTAAAGACATAAATATTTTGACTCGGCCTTCACAATTCATCTATGCGAACATTATGTATGTGTGTTAAAATCTACATTTATATAAGAAAAATTGTGATAAATTAGCTACCTCAGCTTTGCGGTTAGAAACAATAAAAAAAATCTTTTATGGGTCTCGGAGTGCGCCTCTATAATAAAATTCCAGACACTATAGTAGCGTTGCCATTATCCAAGTTTAAGTCTGCCGTTAAAAAACAATTATTAAAAAAGCGTATTATCATGTAAATGACTACTTCTCTGATAAAAACTCTTGGAAGTAGCTTACGTCTTCCTTACTATAATGATAAAATATGACTGAAACAACCGGTTTTAATGTGTTCGAGCATTTCTAGCTCATGTAGTTATTGTAAAATATGTAAGGACTGCGATCAATGGGTGACAGACAAAATAACCTAGTATTCACTCTTGGTAAGGTCGGTGAGCCCGAGCCTGACATGCTCACTAAAATATCCAGACTGGTGGTGGCGTCGTGGGTCGGGTCACTGGATTCCCTCTAATATGGTTGAGTTCAGCGATGGCTGATCCACGCGTCAACTCGTGAACGGGTGCCGCCAGTAGGGACTGGTCAGCTCGGACTACTCAGTGTTACTTATTTCTGTAAATTGGATTTGGCACTCGTTCGCAAGCTTTACATGTTATATTGTGATAACATTGTATTAGGCATAATATCTTTGTAAACTGACAAAGCCCTTCTGGCGCGTAGGCGACCAATACTGTGTAAATGAGTTTCTTTCGGAGTTTCTTCTCAGCAGTGGTCGTTGTGAAACGACCTAGTATCAGTAGCTTGTGCATTAAAAATAATGAATTATTTTTAATTATACATTGAATAAAAAAAAATTACTTTTGGAGTCCAGGACACGTTTTCTTTTCAATATCTAACGTTAAGTACGTCACTGAAGTAAGTATCGCTTGCATCTAAGAAGGTGTCTATCTATAGGCTTTGTTTGAAGTTAAGCGAGAAGATTGGACCACATTTCAACCATCTCTCTCCATCAGCCATCGAACTCCATTTGCTGACAGGATATTTCTCCAGCGCCTCCAGTTTACATCAACGTTAGTCCATGATTACTAACAGAAAATTGATTATATGCAAATAACAACATAATGGGTGTTGACGAAGCAAAAAAGGAGAAGGTAAGGTACATATGAGAAGAAAGTGTTAAAGTCCACGCTGCGTCAGATCAAAGCTTGTGTCTTCTAAGTCCACGTTGCGAGAGCTTGCTGTGACTGCGTCACAGTCCAAAGTTTACTCGGAAGCTAAGCGATGACTATTATATGTTCAATGTCGTTTAAAAGCTATTGGGCAATTAAATGCCAACAGATTTGTATCACTCAGTGGCCCTACTTATTCAAACGTACTTTATTTAGTCATTAGGAATGCTTTCTGCATTTTAAAATCTCAGTTTCCATTATTTCTGCACAAATTGAAGTAATTTTTCCTCATAAGAATTTTCAAAAGAAAAGTTTTATTGTTCACTAGCTTTTGCCCGCGGCTTCGCTCGCGTCCTTTCTTAGCGGATTCCTACGTCATAACATCTACCTGCATGCCAAATTTCAGCCCGATCCGTCCAGTGGTTTGGGCTGTGCGTTGATAGATCACTAGATTACTTATTACTAAAAATTTTTCGTCCTTCCATTTTTATCGATTTTAATAACTTTTTTTATAGAAAGTAGTTCAGTATCATGGACTGAACTTGCTCCAAAAATTTAGCAGGTGGATAAAACGTCACCCTGTATATTATAACATTTATAACAAATTAAATATGCTACTATTCTTGTTCTTCTTAACCAGTCTTGGCCCAAGCCAACGCAAAGGACTCAAAATATAAATGTAGTACAATTTAACAATAATTTTTACAACAATCGGAAATACCATGACAATGGGGAAAATAACAAAGGTTCGCAAGTTGGTACAAAATTAATCTACAAATCTGACGATATAAGTACGCGACGTAGATAGGAAAACACAGAACACGTGTGGCGCGGAAAACGTATGTAAATATGGGAGGCTTGACTCGTCAAACTGGACAGAAATAGTTACTTGTGGCCGAGTTTAACGTAACTGTGTGTCTTGGCGCGCGTCATGGGCCAGATTTAACGATAACCAGCTAAAGACCCATTGACGTCAGGCCGCTAGAAAAGCTGTCAAAAGGTGGCGTTTCTCGTTACTGTGACGGGGGTCCAAACAAAGGCAAATATTTGGGCCCGAGCTGCAGGAATTGTGAACGAGTGAGAAAAGTGCGGCGCCGGCGCCAAGTGCGTCAATGGAGAGTGCTTACGGCGCGGAAGCTGCATTCAGCACCCGGACACAATACCCATTGACGGTCCATCCGGCTGTTTGTTACCCCAATACCGAAAACTAAGGATAATTACAAAGCCATAAATATTTGGTCGGCTTTAAAACACCTTTTAACTGATTGTGCTGTCGGCAAATCGTTCTTAGTACTCGTGAGTCACGGCAAGGATATCCAATTGGTATTCGAGCCGAACGACTAGTCATATCGATTTCGTGGGACACACGTGCTGGGCGCGTGGTATGGTCCTCCAACCGGTTTTGCATATGTTATCAATAGTGAATTTTCTATAGTCTGTTATTTTAATTAAGCACATATATATATATATTCGATATGATGACACGTCTCTATCTCACTATCTAACAATATATGACTTATACCGTGATCTCTACACGTGGATGGGAAAAATACAATTAAGTAAACATCTTTTGTTTTGAAATACATATACGTATGTGAATTAAAACACCAACCAAGCAATTAATTCTAACAAGACGGTTGAACTTGAATCTAGTGTAGGAATACTAATTTTGTGCATGCGAAAAACCCTTCCGTACTCGACAGATAACCTAAGCAAAAGTATGTAGGTTGGGAGGTGCTCACATCCTACATACATTCTATGGGTTTCCAAATATCGCTGTATCATTCAATCAGTCGCAACACTTGCAACATAGTTGATTCACTAGTGACGTGAAGATTGTGACATCGAAAACCCGCGTATAGGTGATCGCTGATCAGGCATATGTTAATGAGATAGATAAATGTAGCGGTACCGGCGCGGGCGGCCGTCGCTGCGGCCCGAGCCTTCATCCTCGCGACCGCGGAAGGTTGACCGCCATCCGGGCAATACACTTACTTATTCCACTGGCTTAGCGATTCGAAGTGGACCTTGCCACGCCAAACATCAGTGGGGTCGCCACAAATATCTAAACTTCAGTTAACTGACTGCTTTACCAAATATGATTTTAGATTTTGGCAGGCACATTATTAATATTACAGGACTTTTGACCATGACGGCACTATGGTTGTCGATAAATCTGGCTCGAAATTATATCTAGGTATGGCGGTAAGTCCCATAATATTAAAAATACTCTACCATGCCTCTGTGATGGGGCTGAAGGAAGATGTCTTCATATAGATGTCACATAGCGCAGTACCACCTCTTGGTTGAGTAGACACAATATTTTGTGATTGTCTTGCTACGCCATGAGCTCTCTCACAAAGTACTCGAAAAGCTACAGGATTATATCAAAGCTTTAGATAGGTATTAAAACATTTATTTACTGATGAATTTAATTCCATGAGCATAATTAGCTGTTTTTTATTTTATATTTATTTGGGAACTAAGCAATGACATTTATTCTTCGACCAAGATTTCAGGCTGCAAAGCGTAGGCATACCTTAGAGTATTACTCAACGTGATAACAAGTGGAGCAGACAGCAGTGCAGGAAAGCCCAGTTAGTCAGCTTGAGAGGCCGCCGCGAGGTGAAGGGAAGGTGCCAAATATTGACAATGTCCTGCTGATCAATAAAAAATTTCACCGAACTAAGTTCCGATTTACTTCAAGTTATCTTAAAATGAAAGTAGACCTACGAGGAATAACTGTTTAATATGATTCTTACTCTTTTTTGATTCTTTTTGTCCAGGGTATCCTCTCACCTCTGAAGCAGCCAGATTTTGCCCTCGAACACAGACGAGTCTCGTCTCAAAGATTGGTTTCTTGACAAAAAAAAATGGCCTTGATAGGAAGTTAAATTAAAAATACTCAGATACAATTAAAAACTTAACTACTTAAATATTATTATTTTATTCTTTTTTTACATTTAACTATTAAGTTTAAGCTATTGACAGGTACAAATACAAACATTGGTTAACTTTGACGTAGCTTAGGATTTCGCGACCAAATACCCTTGTTGCTATTTCGAAACATACAAACATAAGTACTTTGTCAAATAATTTGGATTAGCATACAGACGTCACTAGTGGGTCCTATGTAATCGAGGTCCAATATGGAGTTTGGGCGTGCGTCACGCACGCAAGGTGGCCCGTGCCGTGCCGCCGGCGACGGTAATCATCAGCTATGATCTGCACGTCACTGACTCAGATCACACATGATTGCAGCATCGCTGGGTTTTACGTCTAGTGGGTTACACAATATTTAATAGCATTAACATATAAGATGATGAATATTTTTTGAGGTTCCGTACCCAAAGGGTGCAAACGGGACCCTATTACTGAGACTCCGCTGTCTGTCCGTCTGTCTGTCCGTCTGTCACAGGGCTTTCAAGTGTCTAGCTATTACGGTTCAAGAGATAGATCTCTTGAACCGTAATAGCCAGACACTTGTTTTCACAGATTATGTATTGTATTACTATGGCCGCTATAACAACAAATACTAAAAATAAGATAAAGTTAAAAATTAAATGGGGTCGTCATACATAAAACGTGTTTCTTCAGCATTTTAAAACATTGCACGGAGGTACGGAACCCTTCATGTACGAGTCCGACTCGCACTTGCCCGTTTTATTATCGCTGACTGCAATAGTCAATACCTGCCTTAGGTTAACCTATTAGGAAAAAAACTTTTAATCTGTACTAAGAAAAACAATTGTACGGATCTAGTAATTTACGAACTATTATTTCGTTATCGCATCCTAAAACTATTAGCATAAGCTCACATCTTAATGGTAAATGGAACCGAAGAGGTGTGAAGACAAACACAAGTTATCGCCGTCTTTGGAATGTCTTTGACGGGGTCTAGAGCGCGGTGATAAATCGGACATGCCCCGACCTGTTTAGCTGTTTGTGCCCCCAGCCCCACAGACTGCAACCTGCAGGCCATTGACTAACCGCACTGGAATCCGTCACAAGAACTCGCGAAAACGCATCAGTAATGCCGTCAACGTAACTAAAATCACTTTCGAGAAAAGCTATTTGAAAACAATCCATCAATTTTTTGTAGCACCCTTGCCGACCAAGCATTAAAAGCTCGCTGCAAGTTTGGCAACTTTGGGGAATGTTGTGAAATCCTCGAAGTAACGGGAGCTAAGTTGGCCACGTCATTGGATATGAATTGGAAGCGAAAAAAACGTTTTTTGTTGTTTGTAATATTCCAATGAATGGAATCTCGTGCCGCAGTCAACACGTCCAACAATAGGGGTTTATTTGAGTATTATCATTCAATAACAACTGATACAGAAAAAACATTAAATCAATTTATTACGGAGTTTTCAAAAGTGTGTCTTGAAGACTAGTAATAAACGACTGTGTAGAGTAGAGATGTGATGATATTTAGATGTTCATGTTTGCATAATTAATTACTTAATATTTAGATAACTTCCAGATACTTTTTGTTTCTGATTATCTATCTAATCAGAAATATTTTACCTATAAAAATAGTAATTGTAATAAATAATACTCGCGATAATTATATGATACTTTTTACGCTTTCGACCCGCCGGACCCAACGGACCCACTATTTTGAAAAAACACCACACAAAATATCACGAGAATCGGTTCAGGAATGCAACCGAAGTAAGTGTAGGTACCATGTTTCACGGTCGCTCGGTCAATTCATTTACCTTGAAGAAAGTAAAAAAGAGCGCCTGTTAACTTAAGTTTTAGATACGTATGTTTACATAGGTTATGACTGAATCGTCTCGGACTTAGCTCTTCTCTATATAGCAAAGCTCTATCCTGTTGGAAACGTGGGACAAACATTTTGAATATTTTCTTCTTTTCTTCAAAAAGACATCAACTACAAGTCAAAGTCAAATTATTTATTTGCATTCACGTAATTATTAGTAGTTATTACACAATTTTTTTTGACTCTGTACATGAACCTTGTGGATATGTGGTCTACAGATTATATAAACTTCTTATAAACAAAAACTAGGTACACTATATATATAAAGGTGTTGTAGTGTCGGTAACTTTTCTTTAAAATACCATAAATTATTTAAATATGTGATAAATTTAAATATTTGAACTAAAATTAAAAGCTACTTGTTCGTAGGTATCGTAGGTAGACAGGTTTAATTTTATTATTTGGTTCACCTGCGTAAAAAGTAAAATTTGTTCCCTCTAAGTCTCGTCTGCGTTTTTTCATGTTTGTTTACTTCCAGTATTAGTGTTCCACCTGTGGGTGTTCCTAACCTGCCTCCCAACGCTTGCATTGACACACGAGTGCCACGTCGTGAGTCAGAGAATGCACACAAGCCATAACACAGATGCAAGTGCGGGCGGCTTTTACCGCGGGTTTCCCGACAACAGATAACAAATATGGTGTAATGTGTAATATTCAGCCATTCCCTGGTGCTAGCAGGTGAAGCACCTCGCGGCTCTCGGTCATGATGACGTCAAGCTTTTATGATAATGTCAATGCTATAAAGCTATATAACGTCTATTAAAATATACTGAAACTATTTTAAGGGTTTATTCAGTCCATAATACTGAACAACTTTCCCCAAGGAATATATATCGAAATATAAAAATAATTTTTAGGACTGCCTCCGTGGTCCAGTGGTCAAGGCGTTTGCCTTGTGATCCGGAGGTCATGGGTTCAAGTCCCACTGGGAAGCATACTTTGTGGAAAGTTGTTTTCAGTCTGTTTATGATATTGCAGGCTTGAATCACCTGATTATCCGAAACGAAAGATGATTCCGTGCTTCGGAAGGCACGTAAAGCTGTTGGTCTCGAACGCCATCTAGCGTTTGTACCTATCCTAGGACTGATTCTGGTCTACCCTTTGGGTTGCAGAGGTCAGACGGCAGTCGCTCTGTGTAAAAACCAGTAACCTCGTCGAATCACCTAGGTTAGGTAGCGGACCCCGGGCTCTGAAGCGTAACTGCTGACGATGCAACCGGGAATACGCTCGGATGATGATGATGAAAAATAATTTTTAGGCTTCCATTCTTCTTGTCGAGTCGAAATGGTACACTGCAGCTTCTATTTCAAATCACCTGTGACCAGTATGTGGCCACGGCGATCCCTCTGTCGTAGGTTTCCATAGAAACTCAGATCACCTGATCGATCAACTTGTACTCCCATACAAGTTGATCGATCAGGTGATCTGAGAAATTATACTGCCAGAAATTATTTTTCATATTTCAATATATGTTTCTTGGGGAAAGTTGTTCAGTATCATGGGCTGAATACACTGTTAAAATAGTTTCAGTATATTTTGTTATACCCTGTATATATATTTTCTTCTTGATCAGCTCATCAAAGAACAGGCTGTCCAGGACATACAGGCGGCGGGGAGAGCCTTCTTCGTGTATCTACAACAATTCCATAATAATGGCCGCTGTGTTTTAATATTGTGAGGGGGGGGAGGGGGATCATTTCGATGATGTTAATCGTCCGCTCTCCGAAACTTCGATGCTCTGTATCTTTGTGCTTTTTTATTACTTTAATAAACTGAAAAATATGGGTTCATTATTTTTGGATAAAACGAGTTTATCTGACGAATTAAATAAAAGAATACTTTTCA
Organism: Acrobasis repandana; assembly: GCA_963576875.1. Classification (NCBI taxonomy): domain Eukaryota; kingdom Metazoa; phylum Arthropoda; class Insecta; order Lepidoptera; family Pyralidae; genus Acrobasis; species Acrobasis repandana. The sequence continues at coordinate 889,140 of OY756226.1, forward strand.
GAACCAATCCAGTGCTATCCAAATGATTTTCGCTGCAACGAATATTCTAGCAGATATTGACTAAGCCCACATTGCCATCTTATCATAAAGATACGCGCATACATGATTACTAAATAACTAGTGAGAAGAACACTTGTTCATTAAGAATTATGTTTTAGTCACCAACATTTGCATACACTTCTCGGCACTGCCCGGTGTCTGGTTGGTACACGACACGATACGTACGTAGGTGACTCATGCGACGTTCATTCATTCCTTTTCAAATGGCCCTTTCTACATTTGATTATAAGATCTTATTTTAAAATTACTTAATCATTCGTTTGTTGTGTTTCGTTGATGGTTCGTTTTGCACTCAGCACGTTTCTCTCTCAATCAATCAACGCCTATCATCACGCAGTAATGGCCCCGAGCTTTGTCTGCTCCGAAAGGCATAAAGACATGATTAATATGTATTTGTATATTTACAAATGTACATAGTACCCTAAGTCCCCGAAAAAGAATAGTCAATGGCATCACTGCTATATAGGTACTTACCTATACTTGTACTTCGATGTAATTTTAAGTCCCCGGCGCGTTCAATAAAGAAATCATGATTGTCTGTTTGGTCCTATCTAGAATTCTAGATAGATATAATGATAAGTAGGAGGCTGGTGACTCACTGTAACGTCATGACCTCGGTCGTGGCCGAATTTCAGTCACGTACGCACCAAAACATCACTTCATTCACAGAATATTTTTGGATAATAAATATATATTTATAGTGTTGAAGGAACTGTCTATTGAGTTAGTGCTGGGTTTTACGCGTGATTAAGATTTCTTTGTGGCGTGAGGATAGGGATATTGTAATGTGTACTCGTATTGCAAATTAAATTTTTAATTTTAGAAAATAAGTGTGAGAGAATGACTTTCAAAAATCGAAAAAAAATTGTTTAGGAATAAAACGTAAGCTATACGTTTGTATGGAACGAGCCGAAAGTGGGCGATCACAGTGCTATGGCAGGTACTTTATGGTAAAATAGAAAAATGTTTACTTCTTCTGAAGTCAAACAAAATGAGATGACTTTCCAACAATCAGCGATTGTACCATTTAGGCGTTGTGTAAACCAAATTCAATTGATTCGTCTTGGTGTTTTTTGTCGTGATGAGTCAGACCCAGCCCAGCAGCATCGAGATAAGTTTTATATAATAGGCAACCTAATGTTACACTTTTATTGTTTAATTTTAGCAAATATGTATGTAAAATGGCAATGCGCGCCTATCTGGCGAAACATTTTATGGGGTTATTTATCATATCTATTTTCAGAAGATAGTAGAATCGTATAATATAAGTTTCTATAAGTATGTGGCAGGTATGTGGTGATAAGTTGTAATATATTTCTGCAACTACTTATTGTATTTTAACAACAACGGAAAGCCCCGCACCACTTCTTCTGCCGCCTGAAAGGCTTTGCGGAATAAATTTTCCGTTCTAAAAATAAATGAAAAAAAAATTATCAAAAGTATATCGGAATAGGGTATGACTCTGCGCTAGCGAATCCGTGTTGACTTACTGGCTTGTAATTACTGCAATGCAAAAGTATACCCTTGTCAGTTCTTAATTGTTTTATTAGGCCTACTTAGTACTGTGCACAGTTAGAATTCAGACTTATCTCTGTTGAAATAGAGTTAATTTAGAAAGATACAGTGCGCAGGCGAAGGCGTAATGTCAACGGTAATGTGAAGGCTGTCTCGTTAACTCTCGGCAGGTGAGTCCCCTAGGCCAGCTGCTGACGTCACGCGCGAGCCCACAGCACAGCTGATGACGCGAGGGTTAGTACGACGGACAGAGTGCGGCAGATTGCCTTCCTTTCATATTTTACAGTCTTCACAAATCCCATGACCAGCAGGATTAGGATTAGTTAGGCTAAAATATTAGTTATATATGAAAGTAAAAAAAACAACCTCACAATAGAATATAATTTCATCAATGTATTTTATTTACATATTTACAGATATAGAAAAATGATTTTATATTTATAATTACAGTCAAATAAAAATAATAATAATAATACAATTAAAAAAATACAATCTGCACTATATTTCTAACCCGCCCCTTGACATTTCTGCTGCAAAGGTGCCCAATATACTAGCTGCGTTACCGCGCTGAATGGCAATGGCCAACCTTTGCATCAGAAATGAGCCTGAGCGGGAGTCACCATTCTTTTCCCTTATTCTGTGCCCTAACTCCCGGATTAGACGCTTGGCGTCTGTACCCCAACATCCCATGGTTTCTACGGCTATGGGAATGAAACTGTAGTGTAAACTGTAAACTATAAATCAATAGAATAGAAAAAATGACAACTTCAATATATTATATGAACTTATTTGCTTTCAAGTTTCTTGAAAGTTGATAAAATTTATCAGCGCCTCGAAAATGGGACTATCAATTTGTGGCTGAGGCTTTTTACAACAGACGTGGGAAACACAAGTTTTATCACAAACTTGTGTTTCCCACGTCTGTTGTAAAAATTTACCACTCTCTTTTGCCAGCTTTTCTAACTGTGGTGACGTGTGATTGATGTTACAACAAATTTATCATATCTTGAGGTGTGTTTCTCTGTCCGTATCCTAGTCGGCGCGCGGTTGCCACACCTGTGCCGCGGGTTTGCGCAGGCGCCGCTATGTCAAGGTTTCCAGTTGCTAGTTGTCTTGTCAACGTCATTCTCATTGGCTATTTGCGACGCTGCCTTTAAGAGGATGATGCTGGTTCAGAAATAGCAATACGTACATGGGATCTTTAAATACGCACATGGTCTATGTGATATAAATATTTTTCATTTTCAAAGGCCATTGACGATCGAATTCAGAAATTTGTATTTTTAGTTTTCTTTCTGGCAGATATATCTGTCACTACAAACTTTACACAGTCTCGGATATTTAGAGGGATTCGTTTTTTTGACAAAAATGTAGGCTTTATCTCTAGTCTCGAGGACATGTGTGATCAGTGACTGATATTAGCATTTCAGTTTTCTCCGAAATATACGTGCGCGTGCGCTTCTCCGTATCCAACGGAATTGCCCATGACTGTATGTAATATTCGTCAGCCAATGTGTGGGAAAGAAAATCAAGAATATCATACCCAAAATCTACAAGTACTATTATATTAAACAAAGAATCTAAGGCTACAAGGAGGTCTAATAACATGGCTCAACAATTAATGAAATAAACTACTGGTGAACAAGGCCGTTTTTCAGAAGCAGTCTGATTGAGTATGTATGAGTGAGTCAGCGCGATGTTTTCCTCGAGGAAGCGATAGATATTAGATATATAATCGCGTGCCACAGGGGAGCACGCGCGGTTAGGGTGCGCGTCAACTGGTGGCGGCTGCAATGAAATTTAGACATAGGAATAATAGGAAACTTTTGCTGAATATATCATATTTCAACTCCGATCAGACCACGTAGCACCTTCTCTCGTGTCCTTCGTGCCCGACTAGCTGCACCAAAATGACTTAATTAAAGGACAAAATATCTATATTAAAATTATAAAAATATAATTTCATTTCCGTCAATCGACATGAAAAAAAGTTGAATATAAAAAAGGCAGAAGTTGTCAAGTAATCAAAGAAGGTTGTAAGTACGAGTATATATAGTCGTATCAAGGCCTGAGTTGTAGCTCTAACTTTGTATCCCAATTCAACCGTGTTTTGTGCCGGTTGTAATTTTTAATGGTTTCTAGGTAATCGTGCAAAAAGAGAAGAGTATGCAGTACGCAATAAACTGAACGAAAATATAAATAAACGGGCAAGTGCGAGTCGGACTCGTACATGAAGGGTTCCGTACCACCGTACAATGTTTTAAAACGTTAAAGAAACAGGTTTCTTGTATGACGACCCCCTTTAATTTTTAATTTAATTTAATTTTTAGTATTTATTGTTATTGTGGTCATAGTAATACATAATTGGTGAAAATTTCAAGTATCTAGTTAATGCCATTATGAAGATCAAGTTAAAAACGCTGAAAAAAACACGTTTCTTGTATGACGACCCCTTTTAATTTTTAACTATTTTTTTTATTTTTAGTATATGTTATTATATCCGCAACAGTAATAAATAATCGGTGAAAATTACAAGTGTCTAGCTATTACGGTTCAAGAGATAGAGCCCTGTGACTGACGGACAGACAGCGGAGTCTCAGTAATAGGGTCCCGTTTGCACCCTTCGGGTACGGAATCCTAAAAAATTACACGTTATTTGACATGAATTTCTTTACCCGCTTTTTGAAGAACCTCAAAGTTTATATACACAAGTACAGTTAAGTTCACAGTACTATGACCAAAAAGTCTCAGTGGAGGCGCACCTTTACCTGCGTCGGCGCCGCGCTGTCTGGCCGCCGCGCGCGCCGCTCGTAATCACTCATTACATTACAAGCCCGCCACTCGGAGGGCACGGAGCAAGTGCATGGTACGAATAGCTGGCATGGTAATTGCTCTACATTATCTAGTATTATGTCATAGGTAAGAAACGAAGTTGTGATGCTGGGAGGAATGCTGGTTAATCCCAAGCCGGTGTCATCACGACACGCTCGTGGGCTATTTCAGATTGAGGAATTGTAAAGGGTAAAGAGATCCATGCGTTGTCTGAGAAAAAAGTTTATGACGAGTTGAACTACTTGATTAGAGCGGCAAGGTGGATGCAAAAATTATAAATAAAAAAGATAAATACTATAGTCATATTCCAGTTTCAAAAAATGTCTCAACACTCTCAACAGAAAACACTATAAACACTGAACAGTTTAGGAAAAGGTTGTGCAGTCTAGCAAAAAGGGGTGCATAAAACATTGTGAAAAACTTCCATGCTGCAAAAAAAAACTTAGGATGTACCAGCTGCTTCTCTTTTTGCGCAGATCGTAAAAGCTGATTGGGAGAATGGGCGAAAATGCGAATCATGTTAATAGCGATGGGGCTAGCTGCCCATCGCTATTTGGATTCCTTTTCCGACTTCTCCCCACCATCTCGTTAAAAGTGGCCTTCTTGCGGTCCTGGCCTCAGTCTGCTTGGAGCCACAAAACCCAAAAGGCTCTGTCTGTCCCATTAGGGATAAAGACGTGATAGTGTGTGTCTATGTGTAAAAATATTATTGCAGCAATAATATGCTTGCCAATTCTTTAAATTTTTGACGTCCCGATAAATTTTCTACAAGATTTTTCTGCATTGTCCTTATAGTTTTTGCGAGCGTATTTTATCAGGAAACTGTATACTAGCCCATTGAATCACCGCGTTGTTTTATTTACTTGTACACTATGATTTCATAATAAATAGTGTGTTTTGCTCCCGAACAGTGAATCATACCGTACCGCGCTTACCTGCAACAATTAGGAAAAAATGGCGATGTGTTCTGTTCTGATCACAAACAAGTTAATAACAGTGACCGCAATGAGTCAGCTGCCAACGATACAGCCACGTAGCCATCGAATGATGGCACTAAGTACACCATCAGCGAACGTTTCATCATCCTATCAATAACTATGGCCCAGCTAACCACAATACATGATGAGGAATGCTCGGCAACAAATGAAGTTTTTATTAGATACGTAACCACTTTAAGGTAACTAGTTTTAGTTCTCCCTCTTCTCTCTACTCCTCTGGGTTGGTAGGACTTCTTATCAAGTCAAAATAGTTTCACTGTAGCTTCACCACCACCACCACTACCACCACCTTTTATTTTCAGCACAATGTAAGAGATTCCCTTGGCGATAAAGCCGCTTATTATATACCTATTCTGTTCATATTTTTGAATATTATTCATATGTTTTTGGAGCAATAACGTGTTACTTACTTCAATTTCAAATCATTTTTGACCAGTAGCTATCGGCCAAAGATGATTTGGCTTATCGTAGGACTATTGCTGGGCAATGGCTGGAAATATTTTTTATTGCAAACTACCTAAAAGCGAGCTCAAAAGAGCTCGGTGGCTCGACGGGAACACGGATTTCTATAGCGCTTGCGCAAGTAAAGCGACACCAGGTGTGGTCTGCACTTGGATGGATGGATGGATTCTCGAGCTCCTCCGTGCTTCAGAAGCCACGTTAAGCCTTTGATCCTGCCATTAGATGGCAGTCGTCAAGCTATGTCAGGTGCCATTAGACAGCTTGAAAAGAATCTGACACCAGTTTCGGCCTCTTATACACGAAATACAAAAAACAAACTACCTCAAAACTTACAAAGGTGGATTACAGGCCTGAATGCACCTTCCAATCCACTTTGATCTGATGATCCATGAATCTATTGTAATCTTTTTTAACCACTTTATCTTTTTCTGTGGATATCGTAAGAGGCGCCTACTACTACATACATACGATAAGAACAAAACAATTATCTTCAAATACGTAGTCGTCACACAGGTATCGGTAAAAGAACATAGAAACTTTCATAGAAAATGAACCCCGAGCTCTGAAGCATTATACCTAAGGATGCAACCAAGACGGAGCCGAGATGGAGTAAGCTAAACTATATAGGGTTTTCTGTTACGTATTTTCAGTAACTGTGGTAGAAGCGGTTGCTTATGAGGCTCAGTAAAGAAAAGTTCTTTGGAACTTATTGCCTTAAGGGGCTACGTGAATTATTCCGGAGTCCAGTGCTGCCCCCATTTAAAATAAATTATTTTAAAGGAAACGGAGATATCATTGAATATTTTGTCTTTGTAAAGCCCTATATAAACCTTCAACTGTTTTATGGACTACTGTTTACAGTTTAGAGCGAGAACGTTAAGCTTTTCTTAGCATTTTTGCAGAAAACAGCCACTTTTGTCAAAAATTCCCCGGGCATCAGCTAGTGAGTCCATAAGTCTCATCAATACCTAACATGAATCACCGCTATCATGACAAGGTCTCGTGATCTCCGAATATTCGTCTTCCTTCCGTGTCGCTCTCGAGTCCGTGGGGTCTATTACTCGTAAGTCGCATCATCTCAGTCAGCACGCACCGCTAGTCATGTTCTGCATATTGTTTTTTCCATTCCACTTGTTATTTTGCCTTCCCGCAAATCATAATCATCCCCTTCGTCAGCTTTCATAACTCACTATTAACCATGAACCTCCTTCTGTTAGCGCCATCTAGTTCTGTCTCAAAGCAAAGCAATTTATGTAAAAAAATCAAGATCAAATTCAACGGATGGGGGGGGGGGGGGTCACTAGTTTACACCTCACAGAGCCACTAGTTAGAGTGCGTTGACGGTGAAACGATGACACAGATATACTATAGCGTCATTATCCGTAGACTGAGCCTGGGGCCGTTACACTTAAGGCCTCGTTTAGCATGATATTGGAAAAACGGAATCAGAAAAGTGAAAGATTGCTAGCCGCATCGCTAATTAAAATTCTCGTCCTAGCTTCTGGAACATTCTTCATTTACATAAATTACCTTTCTCCCAGACCAGCAAGGATTAAAAGATGAATTAAAAAATAAATAAATTGACAACAGAGTGCTCCAAATTTTCTAAATACGACAAAACATTTGCCACTAATATCAGAATCTCTTACTTCTTATACTTATTAGGTACCCAGAATCATTCAATCATATTCTTACTCATTTTTACTTCCAAGAGTCTGTTTACTAAACCAAGAAACAAAAACTTTATTTTTCATACATAACTTATATCGATTGCGATACCAGAAAATATTAGTAAAATACAAAAAAATATTCAATGCAGTAAACAACTGGACCCGCGCCCGCACAGTGAGTCAGCCGCGGCGGCAGGTCCACGCAGCATCCGAGTGATGCCCAGACACTCAGCGACTTGGCATTTAGCAGGGTGAGGTCGGTGCGGCAGTCAGCGCCGGTAAGGCATGTCCTCACTGCAGCCACCACCGGGACTTGACCACTTTTCAAAGTCAGTCATAAATATTCACTGTGAAGTAAAAACGTAGTTTATTGCCTCCAACAATATTATCTCATAAAGAGAAGAAAAGAAACAAGAGTGTTTTTGCAGTGCCGATTGGAGGAAACTGGAGCCTGTATCAGTTGTATCACAGTACTCCAGTGCTCCCCGCCTCTGGACAGTATAGTATTTAGGATTAATTCATCTTTTATTGAAGGTTCCTCTAATTTTGGTGCAAAAACAACAAACTACTAAGTACGGTTTCGGAACGAGTAGGCGGAATAAATATATCCTAAATAAATTCAGTTCAGTCTCACAGTTTCATCATAGATACTACACTACTATTACGTCTTTATCCCTAATGGGACAGACAGTTTGGGTCTTGCAGCTTCCAGCAGGCCTGGACCGCAATACTCAAAGGGCACTTTTAGCATGATGATTGTTGAGAAGTTGGAAGAAGGAATCAAAATAGTGATGGGTTGCTAGCCGCATCGCCTATTAATATGAATCGCATTTTCGTCCATTTCCTCAATAGGCTTTTGCGATCTACGCGGGAAGAGAAGCAGCTGGTATATTCTCAGTTTTTGTTTTCTCCCAGAACAGCATGGAAGAGTCTTTCTTCATAGATATCAAAAAATGTGTGTTTAAAAACACAAACGCAAAGTACGAAAGTCGTTGATGTCTTTTGTATAGCCCTTTTGTGTAATTTGATTTGAGTAGGATTTGATCGTGTTTTGGAAATCTGCCGATCTTCATTTTGCACAAAGAATTGCAAAACAAATTTTACTAGTGGTATGTATGGCCCATACTTGCGGCAGAGAGCGACCACAGAGACCTACATCGCGATCTTTAGGCCAATTTTTGAACTCGATTTAAAGAGATTTTTGTGAACGATTTCAATTCGATCGAGTTCAGAAATTGATATCCTGATACCCCGTTCTTAAATTTATTAAAGAAGATTGGACGACATGGAGAGAGTATGCTTTAGCATCAAGTCTGAATGTACTTTTTGGTCAATAAAGTTTTAAATTAATAAATAAACAACGGTACGTGAGTAAATATAATACAAAATTTACTTTTACTTCTTTACTAGTTTAGTATTTAGCTGAAAATGTAGACATAAAAATTGAATTTATACAAATCGATAAAAATAAATTACATTTGAAAACATAATAATTTTAATATTCAAAGTAAAAATCCACACGCCCTTCCATTATTGCAGAGAGCATTTTGATCACCGGCGCTAACTCTAAGCGACCCATAATCACATGCCGATTATAATAATGCCTCGACTCGACACAAACTATTAACAGTCCAAAACCAGACTATGTACAGACCGTACTTTACTTTACCAAACTTTGAGTAATCAAGAATCAAATAGTATTTCAGTAATTAGGCCTTTGCAGGCACTTTTAGGAGCTCGGTGGCTCCGTGCGCATTGCAAGCGCTTTTGCAAGTTAAGCAATACCGGGCTGGTCTGTACTTGGATGGGTGACAACGTTAATAAATATAAATATAACCTATAACTGGGTAAATATCCTCTCAATCTATCGCAGGTTGATTGGAAGAGATCCCTACATGGGATAAGTCCGCCTTTGTATATTTTCTCTTTCGTATCATGTTGTCTTTTATACTTTTTTTGTACAATAAAGCTATTACAAATAAACAAAACTTTCTTGAGCTCCTCTGTGCTTCGGAAGACACGTTAAGCTATTGTAACCGGCTGTCATCTTTGTATGGCAGTCGTCAAGGCACTTCAGATGCCTTTAGGCTGCTTGAAAAATCTGACACCAGTAGTTGGCCACATACACAAACGAAAAACAAACAAACAAACCAGCCTATGTTAGTCAAGTGCTGGACCAAATGCTTGTCTTAATGCAGTGCGTTATGTTGCGTAGAGGACGCTGCTGCCCGTTCTCTGTTACCACAGCACTGAATCAGCATAACTCATGACATAGCAAATATTGTAAAGAGCAGCTCACCAAGAAGTTATTTTGTGAGATCTCTACGACATGACATTGGCTCTGTACTGTTACTATTTTATGGCCTTGAGGTGACAATGAACTGCACAAATACGCACACCTATACACACATACTAGACACTGCGTGCCTTCTCTGGAATCGAGCATGTGACACGAAAGCCGAATGTTATAGATTATCGGATTGTGTACTTACATAATATAATTTACTTAAAGAATCAAGATCACCCTGTATTTACCACCTCTTGTGGTAAATACAGGGTGATCTTGAACTTCTGAGCTATATTCGAGAAGTACTCTTTATGCGAAATAAAAACACATATTATGTCATATATACCTTGTTTAAAATAAAAACCCAGAGATATCTCACCCGAAAAATTTCCCAAAGAGGGTTGACATCAGGCAGACGGCCGGTCGTTAAACTATAGCCAAATCATTTAAACTGTTTCGGCGATTTTTTCTCCATTTCATTAATTATATAGGAATGAGAAACTCGAACCAAAGCTTCTCCTAGTCAGGCTCTTATTTTCATACTAAAATGATCACCCTTTTTTTTCAAATTGATTATATTTTTCTTAGGAAATATTTTATCAGTATATAACACGAACTGAAAAAAATTGCATAGGTACTGATAAAATACATATATACTAATTTACCTAACTTTAACACAATTATCAGCTGCACGCATTGCGTTTGTATGACAAGATGTGCACTCAAAGGGTGATATTGCATCAGAAAAGAACCTGATATATGCAATCCGTTTTAATTGTTGAAGGCACGTTTTTTGGCCACTGCCCCTACCCGGCGCGGCGTGCCCTTGTTCGTCGGTGGCGTGATTGAAACATGGCGTGATGTGGCGTGATGTTTGCTTCCAGCTAAACAAAACTAGGTTACTATGCTGCTTGCTTCACTCACATTTCGTGTGTAGAGGTACTATCAAACAGCTATTATGTCAAATTAGAGGAGACAGCACATACCACTGCTTTGACCCGTTCAATACGCATGATGACTGAAAAAATATTTTTGGCCCATCGGTTAGATTATTAAAAAATAATGCACACGTATTTTTTCTTTTCTCTGAGAAACAATAAATAACAAAGATACAGCGCATTTAAATGTCGTATGACGTCACGCTTTCGTACGTTTTTACACATCGGTGACGTCACAAGCCCCCACTCTAGAACTTTGATACTCTGTATCTTTGTGAATTTTTACTTTTTTGATTAACTGAAAAATATGGGTACATTATTTTTGGATAATCTAACTAACAGACTAATTAGAATAATACTTTTTTGACCTAGTCATCATCCCTATTATAGCTATCTCCATAAATTCACTTAGTCGCTTGCTAGATCTTATACGCGTAGTACTTTCGACAGTTTATATGTGACAACGTGAAAACCATACGACCACATGGTAAACATCATTAAAAATACTTTAGTGTAAAAAAACATTACGGAATGTTATTTTATGATTGTATAGTGATAGACTGATAGGTACTGCCCCTTAAAATATGTATTATTAATTAAAAAGGACTCTATATATGTGTACATAATACAGAGGTTATCCAGAGGTTTCGGGTTCGATGGCTTATGGTATCGATGAGTTAGTATGCCATAAGTCGAGTTTAAAACTTACTTTGGGGCTTTAGGGCTAACTCAATCTGTGTGATTTGTTCCTATACGAGTCTGTTACTACTCAAACTCGTTACCTACCTATAAAACGTACATTACGTTATTTGTTGATCAATAACAGTTCGTTCACATTAATTTTATTTATGTAAGTATCTTTCTTCCCACATAAGCTTGAAAGGATAAGACCTTGCGGAAAAATATGGTAATCAAACCGGCAATATTGCTTGCATGGTCACATGGATGGGCAACACCAACAATATTACGAATATATTAATGTAAAATGCACAAATTGGGTATAGTAATACAGAATCAACTAGGTATTTCAAAAAAATGTTCGTGCTAAGTCCCGTTAAATCATGTGTTCAAAGCGCGAAATTTAAAAAATCAATATATAATCTCTACCAAATGGCTATATGGCCGGTAACTGCAGTCATATTGCGGAATATCTTTTTATGATAGCCCGGCTTGTTGTGGCATCGCGCAGGTATTTATTATTTATGTAAAATCTTTTTTTTGAAATAATAATGAACAAGTAACAAGTAACGACCTGAGCAAGGTTGCAGGAAAACGTTGGATGCAGGCCGCTTCCGACCGGTCGTTTTGGAAATCCTTGGGGGAGGCTTATGTCCAGCAGTGGACTTCCTGTGGCTGATATGATGATGATGATGAAGTAACATATGTATGTAACATGTATATGTTATGTATTATCCTTGAATATGAAAAGCACCGGAAAGCACACCCCTTGTTGTGAAGCGCTTGTAAAAGCCTAGTTTCATACATATATGTTTTAAGAATATGAAAAGTAGGTATTTTATAATAAAAAGACGGCCAAGTGCGAGTCGGACTCGCGCACTGTCAATCTATCACTACCAATGCTTACGCAATAGTATAATGCATAGGAGGGGGGTACAAAAAGTTTGATTACTTTTGCTGACAAGGACGGGTTAAAAATGGCTAAAATTCTACTTACGTAATACTTAAACGGCTCCTTACCAATATTAGCCAAAAGATATGAAAAGGAAATTGTTCGTGTAAGAATGTATTCCAAATTAAATAGTTTCCACCCGGATTTGCCGATCAACATGTGCCACAATTTTGCACCATCCGGTCCAGACGGAATGTAATGTTGCGCACGCGGCGCCCCCGGCAGCAAAGGGCAAACACGAGTTTTTCTACGGAAATTATAATATCTTGTTTGTACACTCATTTTCACTTCACAACTAATATTTGAATAATGATGGTCAATTGCTAGTCGTTATGCAAAAAAATATAGCTAGTAACTATAAGAATTTAGCCTATATTATAATCTGAATATCCAGAAGAGCTCTGGAGAACTATTATACAGGCGCTGCCTGCACCAGTCTCCAGTCTCCCCCAATCTCACTAGTAATATAACACACATGTGTGTGTGTTATACATCGCTTAATAGCTATGCACCTACTTAATTTTTTGTTGGATTGTATAAAGAGCAATAAATACGTTTTTATCTTTATCTTATCTTACCTGTCAAGTACCTAAGCCACCTCCTCATCAAAATTGCGTCCTTAGTATGTTTTGTTTCTTTGGAGCTAGTCAGTTTACGTATGGTATATACAAGAAGCAAACTCATACAAAAAGCCAAACTGAAAATCCAGATATCTATATTTGTAAATGAGTTTCTTTCGGCGTTTCTTCTCAGCAGTGGTTGTTGCGAAACGCTAGGTCTATCGATATATTTTCTTTAAAATAGAAACAATTTCAATAAAAATAAACATTAGGTACACGCTTGGTACACGTAATGTACACTAGACTGCATTGACGTGTAAAGTGCCTGCAAAGGCTTTCTTACTAAATATACACTTGAATTTTGATTAAGTTTTACTTCGAACTAAGATGAATCATGAATCTTCATTTTGTTACTGTTATTATGACGCAAATGTATTTTGTCATCTTCCTCGGAGTCTACAATTCTAATAACTTTTTATTAAAATACCGGATTCCAAAGGTCGATGTTAAAGATTGCTTTTTGTGTTTTTATATACGAGTGTAAATAAATGTTCAATTACCGAAGTGGTATAAGTGGTATATTATAAACCTGTATAATATTTTGTTTGTTTGTTTATTTTATATATTTATTGCACAAAAAATAGTTACAGTTAATTAAGGTTAATTTTCATTGAGGATTGCAGGGAAGTAGCTAAAGATCGAAGTAGCTGGAAACAATAAGGGAAGGCCTTCGCCCAGTTATGGGAATCAATGGCTAGGAAAAAAGGATTATACAAATATTTGAAAATTTGAATTGTTTTGCCGACTATACTGATTTTCATGGAAAACTGAATATGTGGCAGGAGCACGCAGGAGGCGTGTGTAGGCTGTACGCGTATTGGTTGTGTGTTGTTGGCATTCTGATTAGGGCTGATTATTCTATGGTTAGGAGCAGCTACGGTGCGCGAGATTCTTTTGTTGGCACTTGGCATTATGATTACTAATATATTTTGTTAATATATTTTCTACGATATTGTGAGATCTTGCTGCGGAAGACGCCGAGGACGCCGCTATTCTATGATATATGAAAACAAGTTTAGTTTGCAAGAGCATACTTACTACAATGGTTCTTCATGAAGGGTGTAACAAGATTTCATCAGGATCGGCAATGAGTCTATGATATGACACTCCTGGTGGCACAGGCGTCCAGAGGGTACGGTAACTACCTACTTGTCATCAGGGTGGCACACGAAAGTTTTAGTTTGTTTAACTAATTTAAAATTGTCAGTTCTTTTCTTAGACTTTACATAAATTTTCTTGCTTGATCGCTGTATCTTAAGGTACTGCATATCGCATTAAGTTACAGATATTTCTGAGATCGTGTGTTTTAAAGTTTATCGTGTGTAATGAATCTACTTACGGATTACCCTCAGGTCAATGTACCAAATTTCAAGATTCTGAGTTCCCTGTAGGTTTTGATTCCCTTGCGAGTGTCGAAAATTTGCGGCATAAACGGCTGTATCTTTTGATTGCATTGACTTAGAAGTTTGATTTTTTCACAGATAAGGGACAGACACATCTTGCTCCTTCCTATCTATTCTTTTTAGAACACGTTTCACTAATCAGAGCCATACATTCCTAGAAAACGTATGTCATATACGAGTAAAGCATACATAAAGCTCTTTATATTTATTTAAGTTTATTGCACACAATCTCATATTTGATTGATTACGTCAAACTTACATACATATATACAGTCTAGCTATTTAACTGCTTTTAGAATCCCTGACTTATGTACAATTGTCCTTGCATACATACTTACATGTAGGATACTGGGGCTGTAAAGATCTAGGAGACGAATTATACTTAGTTTTATCTGTAACAAGCGTTTGAGATACTACTATAATTTGTCTTTAATCTTAAAAAAATATTGTCTAACTTTAGCGCTTGAAATTGTCTTTCTTTTTACTCCTGTCTAGACTCTCTTGCGTTTTAGATAGACCCGTGGCTCTAGCTAATCATCCTCCTAATTAGAAAAAATGGCAGGTACTCGTCAACGCTCATGTCCTAGATTAAAAAACATGATAGAGTCAGGACGAGGTGGCGATTGGCGCTGAGAAAATATTTGCGCTGTCAGTTTGCGCAGCGGTTAGGGCAATTAACACGCGATCTCCGCGGCGTGACCCGCTACCTGCCACCTTCTCAATGTGCGATTACCACCTTCAGTTGCTGCCAGCTTCTACACTCAAGGTTCCGTAACTATATCATGCAACTCTTCTTCGTGATCATTTCTTCACGACTGTTGGACGTCACAGCCATGGGATATACCTGCCAAAATGTATCCATAGGTCTACACTTGTTACCAGTCAGGGCGGTGTTTGTGATTTCTTTGTCTATCTTGCAAGTGACTGTCTTGCATTTTATTACTTTTAAAACTACCAGTAATGTTATTTTAAAAAGCTTGAGTTTTATAGAGTTAACCCTAAATTAAAAATTTCAAAGTCTCGAAGGATAAGAGGAACCAAGAAAAATGTCTACACTCTAAAGGAAGAATAATTGTTACTTCATGTAAGTAATCGTGTGCTCGCTTCTCAATCAGAAGTGCCTCGTTGTGGTTTGTGGGCTAGTAATGGTTGACAAACAAGTTAGTGGACCTTTAGTTAGTGGAGCTTTATTGCGGAAAAAATCAGGTACCGCCCGGTGACATGTTAAAAAAAATTAGTTGAGATTTTTTTTAGTTGACATAAAACAGATTGAAATCGATTAGACGCGTGATCATTTCAGGTCCACTAACTCAGTTGTTAACACATATGCAGCTATATGTCATCTAAGAAGCTTGTTACCATCGAAATATGTTACATTGTAATGAATTTGCATCGCACTAGCGATGGCCTAGGTAGGTAGGTGCCTAGGTTCCTATATAGGAATAAATAAATAAAAATAAAATAACAATAATAAATAAATAAATACGGACAAATCACACAGATTGAGCTAGCCCCAAAGTAAGTTCGAGACTTGTGTTATGGGATACTAACTTAACAATACTATATTTTATAACAAATACATATATAGATAAACATCCAAGACCCTGGTCAATCTGAAAAAGATTATTTTCCATCTTGACCTGACCGGGGATCGAACCCGGGACCTCCGGTGTGTCGGACTGGCGTGTTAACTACAACACCACGGAGGTCGTCAATCCTAGGTTTATGTACATTATGCTAATTACGGCTTCTTGAATGAATTCTGAACATTAATTTGATCAACTGGAATGTGACTGCTGGCTCAAAATGTGACTTTCATTATCGGGAAAATTTTCGGCCATTGGATTATTGGGTATATAATCGCTGTAATAAGAAACGAATGAAGATCTTATTCTCGAGTCAAAAGGCTATTTAATTTGATTATAACTAACTGTACCAGCGTTTGACCAGGGCCTCATACTCCCCAGTTATTTGCCTCAATTGGGTCTTGTGCTGCAGGATGTGGGTCATTTCGCATGACAATAAGTGGGCCTTTGATTGACAGCACCGCACTCGCATTTGTCGTATTTGGAGTAACGTGACCTCACGGTTTTTTTGACATCTCAACACCAGATGAGATGAATAAAGAATTCTCTGTCAATATTATTTTTTTTTTCTTTTTTATTAGAGATTTGAGTGCGTTTGACCTCTATCTAGCCTTATGGGAAGCTAAGATGAGGTCTAACGTGTTACACGCAGACTCAAAAAATGCCTATTCACTCTTGCCTTGAAAATCCCTAAATCATGTATGGGGAAACATCGACGCAGGGAGGGAATTCCACACCTTAGCGGACGCGCACAATGAAGAAAGAGGCGAAATGGGAGGTACGATGAGTAGGAATATCGACCACAAATGGGTTTGCTGTAAAGAGAATATTGATTTCACGCGAAAATATTGACTTGCACTAGTTAGAAACCTTGATTATTTTGCTAATACATGCTAATTCGAGTTTGAATCACAGTAAGACAATTAGTAAACACATTGTTGACATGTTTATAGTTGTCGGCAAGTTCAAGCTCGGTACACCGGTGTACTGCGCGTCAGTTTCTCTGGGAAGTATTGGAACGATAATTGCCTACTATTATTTTATAATAGTTTTATATATAGTTACATGGAGTATTTTTATTGAATTTAAATTATATTGACTAACTGTCATATAGTTTTTATACATACTAGATGACTCCGGTCCGAAAATCCGGTCAACTTGTTTGGCAGGCCAAAAAATATTTTTCATATCTCGATATATGTTCCTTGGGTTGTTCAGTCTCAGGGACTGAGTTTCCCTTAAAATAGTTTCAGTATATTTTGTTAAACCCTGTATATAACGGAGTAGGTTAGGTATCTTTAAGTTACATCACATACGTGTTATATTTGCCTTCGCTAAGTATAAATCAAGTTACACACATTGACACTTTCACTTACGAGGTAGAAGGAGCTAAGGGTCGTAACACTCAGTTTGCAACCTAGCTTATCGCCCATTTAGAAGAGAAGCACATATTCCCTTGACATATTTGTACGATTCAAGGGAGTTACGATCTACACGGGAGCAGAAGTAGCTGGTATCATTTCACGTTATTTCTTTGCAACACAGCGAATTATGTTTTAAAATTGATGACCTCATAATATTACAATAAACAGTTGTATTTGCCGCCAATGCGCTTCCATATGTAGTGCCACATCTGACTTCAGTCAGCCTCTATTACTGATGTGTTGCTCTTGTTGCCCGACTATATGGCCCCACATTTTCATCATTGCCACGGTCGTTGAAAACTTAACAGCCATATTTCACACCCGCATTTCAAATTACTGCAATTTTCCGGTTGTGCTCTGGCATTATCTTATTATGAGGATAACGATCAAAATATGCAAAAGAAGCTAAACTATAATATGATTTGATATGAACTGAAACTATATAATAATATACATACTTTTTCTTTTTGACTTGATTTTTATATAGATTCATTTTTGATAATAATAATAATAGATTGCAATGCATGTACGTATATTTTATTGTAATGTGTGATAAATGTAAATGGTGTATATCGTTTTTATCACAGTAAATGAATAAACAAACAAAGTCATACATATTGAGTTAACTTAACCCTCTCCATGGTAACCTAGTCCTATTTAATAACCACGCTAGTCCGCCACTCGGAGGTTCTGGGTTCGATCTCCAGCCAGGACCAGTTGAAAAGTGTCCTTTTTCAAATTGTCCTAGGTCTTGGGTGTTTATCTATATATGTATTTATTATAAAATATAGTATCGTTGAGTTAGTATCCCATAACACAAGTTTTAACTTACTTACTTACTTGGGGCTAGCTCAATCAATGTGATTTGGCTTATAAAAGTAAGATTTTTAGTTTTTTAATAACAACGATATCTACTATATTTTATATAATCTATCTATATATATACTCGTAAAAGCGAAAATCACTCACTCCTCACGAGATCTCGAAATCTACTTAGCCAATGAAGATGCAATTTGGCAGAAATGTAGATTGTGACTAGGCGACGTCTGCTAAGAAAGGATTTTTGGAAATTCCATCCCTAAAGGGGTGAAATAAGGGTTGCAACTTTGTATAAAACTTCTATGAATCTTTTTTTTTAATGAAAGTTTGTATAAAACTATAAAGCGAGACACATGATATTTTTGAATTAGTGGTTAGTAAAAAATAATAATCCATTTATTGGATTTTAATAAATTGCAACCCCAGTTTAAAAACAAACAATCTAATTTGTGTAGTCTACGCGGGTGAAGCCGCGGGCAAAGCTAGTACACAATATAATCCGTTTAAGTTTATAATGTCCAATTCTCAAAATGTCCAGTTCTCAGATGTATTAACTTATACACCCAAGATTTGAAAAATAAGAGCGACATGAGAATAAGCGGCAGTACCTACTTATGGCCGGTAGAATCATGGTTTAAATCCCGCACGGTCTAAGTTGGGGCTCTGAGTTTGCAAAGTAGAATCTGACTCACGTACGGACCACCGTCTTCCTTCCAGTGAAGAATCCAACAAATCGATAAAACGCATATATTCTCGTAAGCTAATATTTTAATGTGTTTCCGACGAACCCAATGAACCTGACCTTTCCATTGAACCGAATTCGACTAAAAAGTTTACAAAAACCAAACTGTCTTTTGGAACTAGACACAGCAGGTATTGTGACATTGTGAGTCATCCCAGATCCGCATAGTCCAGCAAGTTGTCATGTACTTACATACGCGCCTTCCTGCATAGCGATGCTGCCTGTCTCCCGTCACAGGACTGCATTCACTCCCGCCTGAGTGTGTCAGACTAGTTCTATCACAACATGCACACTGGTTGAGACCATGGTGCGAGCAAAGTTGCGAGTGATCTACAAAATGCAATATTTCCTATAAAATAAAATAACGTTTATTTTTCTCTTCGCAACTAAGAATTTTGCTAAGTAACTAACTTCTTATCATTATTTCACTAGTCTAGTTCCTGAAATAGTTCCCATGGGGACCAGGGACCTGACCAACAAACAACACAAACTAGGGCTCTCCCTCGGAAGACTCGAATCATAACGATTTATCCAAGGCCAGAATTAACAGGACTCGCAATTCAACTCGCCACTTCACCCGATCAACGTGAGCTCTTCTCGCTCGCGTAATCTTGAAGTAGATGCAAAGCAGCCGCTAGGAATAAATCGCGGCAGGTGTGCGTTTGTCGTACTACACGCTTTTATTGATGCGTTTGCCGTAGATATGATTCCCATTGAGTCATAGTGGATGAAATCGAGCAATGTGTACACGCAGAGATGGCCGATACGATGATCGCTGGTGGGTGACTAAGTACTCGAAGACTTGCTTAAATAATTTTAAGGCGCATAGGTTAAGAATATGCTCAAATTTATTCTAACTGCTTATTACAAATTATATTTAAGGAGAATTTTCCATTTTGTTTTGTTGAGTACCGGTTTTCAATTGGCAGAGCAATTTCTCAAATCACGAGAGGCATGTTAGATTTTTGCTTGACGATTTCTTACGACGACATTTTAATGTTAATGTTTAACATCTTGTCATATTTACATACTCGTACTTCAACATGAGGTGAACCACTTACAAATTATTATTTATTATGAATATTTATTCTAATTTTTAATGTGTATAACTTCTGCTGTTCTAATTAAAGACATTCTACGAATCCTGAGTTATTCTCCTATGTTCATTTCCCATGATGACCTGGGTGAATGTAAACGTTTCCTGAGGGAACGGTTTATTCGAGTAACTGTTGACAGCTGCTCGTCTGACCTATTGGCAATTAATGCTGGAGTACCTCAGGGATCTGTTCTTTCCGCAACGCTATTTCTACTTTACATTAACGATCTGCTAAAGCCCGGTATTTTTGAGTATGCAGACGATAGCACCTTTACGGAAAGATATTTTTCTAGTGCAAGGGCAAAACAACTGGAAATAGACGATCTTAGAGAGGCAATGGTGTACCATACCAATCTTACTCTGCAAGCTGTCTCCGATTGGGGTGAAGCCAACCTTGTGAGATTCAATGCCTCTAAGACACAGGCGTGTCTCTTCTGTGCTAAAAAGAGCCCTTTCAACTTGGCTCCCACTTTCCAGGGTGTGCCTGTTCCTGTTACCCGTCATCTCGAACTTCTTGACATCGATTTCTCATCAAATCTTAACTTCGGTAGCTATATTGAGTCCAGGGCTAAGACGGCTTCTAAAAAACTGGGCATCCTCTCCAAGGTCCAACGGTATTTTACCCCTGATCAACTGTTGAGCCTTTACACAGCTCAAGTCCGCTCATGTATGGAGTATTGCTCCCACCTATGGGATGGATCTGCCCGCTATCAGCTCGAAGCCCTGGAAACTATCGACAGACGTGCCAGAAGACTCGTTGGTGATGAGATGCTTACGGCAGGACGGCTCCAGAGCCTCGAACATCGCCGACTAGTAGCAAGTCTGTGTGTCTTCTACAGGCTGCACTTCGGGGAGTGTGCACAGGAATTACATAATTTAATTCCCCCTGCACCATTCCACCATCGGACAGCACGACGTGGACAGGGATTCCACCCATTTGTAGTCGATATTCCTCCTCATCGTACCTCTCGATTCGGGATGATTTAGGGATTTTCAAGGCAAGAGTGAATAGGCATTTTTTGAGTCTGCGTGTTACACCTTAGACCTCATCTTAGCTTCCCATCAGGCTAGATAGAGGTAAAACGCACTAAAATATATAATAAAAAAATAAAAATAAAGCGGCCAAGTGCGAGTCGGACTCGCCCATCAAGGGTTCCGTAGCAGCAAGTAATTTATGAGATAGATTTATAGATTTATGACGTATTAAAAAATAACTATCTATGATACCGAGACCGCTATAGTTTAAATTGAAAGTACATACTTCAAGGTATGTACCACATTTTTTTCAGAATTATTTTAGTAATATTTCAAAAGTTACGGTGGGGGGACACCCCAAATTTTAACTTTGTATTAGATTATCTCAAGACTGGGGGGTTTGATCTACATAGTTTTAAAACAGTTTTTGTTGCATTTTTAAAAGACCTTTTGAACGATACCCCACACGTTGGGGTTAGACCAATTTAATTTTTTAAATTCACTTTACGTTGTATGGGACCCCGGGGGCTGAAAAAAAAACATTTTTTCATAATTTTAAAAACCAACTTTTGCAACTTCAATATCTATCTCTCCACCAATTTTCGTGACAATCGGTGCAGTAGCGGCGGAGTACGAGCCCGGACGGACAGACAGACGGACGGATCCTTGTGGACTACGGAACCCTAAAAACGTGGTACTGAAAACGCCAAAATGTCACAACAAAGTTAATAACTAAAAACCAGAAGTGCGTATGTGGACACTTGATCATGATAACACAAGTGCGATACACCTTGGTAGTTGAGTGATGACTATTTTACGCACCTTACTGAATTAAGAGCTATTAACCAACCGGCCCTGGAGCCACCCCACTGAAACTGACACTGACCGGTTCAAAGCGGATCTCTCTAATTTCTTAAATCACCAGTTGCCAGGTGCTATTGATCTGCTGATTGTAATCTTCCAGTTTGTGTACGAGCGCCGATTATTACGTCTCGCCGAGTTAGGAGCGCCGTGTAAGTCACGACTTCATCGCCTGGTTAATTGAAATCATTTCATTTCAGTTAGCAAACTACAGAAATACTACAGACCTTGAATGTAAGAAAGGTAGACCGAGGACAAGATAGGCAGACAATTTGCGTGCATTCATTGACTTATATATTACTAGCGTAAGGACTAGGCCAACCGTGCGAAGAAATGGCACCAACTCGTTGACTCGATATAGTAGGTTTGCGGGCCAACGCGACTTAGTCGTTCTCGGTCCGCGGAAGAGTTCATTTGTTTTTGTATCATACTTGTAAATGCCATAAAAATGCCTGGTTACGCATTTAAAGGCTGCAAAAACTACGATATAGGCAGGCCCGTGTCACTCCCCGTTTAGGTATCAAAAATGTACCTACATTATTATTATGCCCGCAGGCGGCCCCTCCGGGTGGTAAATTCAGTTATACGAATTGTTTGTCCAAAGTAATCAGAATGAAATTGGCTTGCAATGGATGTCGAGGTATCTATACGAAAAGGTGCTGAGTTCTGACGTGAGCTAAATTAAACCATATCGCTAGCCACATTGAGTAGATATTTCTTTGAATTTCTTTGCTGAGTGAGACTTCTGTACGTTAGTATTATTTATTCTGTGATATAGGTTAAAAAAGTACATGGAATATCGTATCATTGGTAAGTAACATAACTTTTTGTTATAATTAAAATACTAAGGAATTTTACCGCGCTAATTTTACAACCGAATAGCAGTCATGCTCGCAGCGTCGCGCCCGGATTGCCAACAGCGCATGCGCTGTGTAACAGCACATGCGCTGTGGTCGCTCCGGGCGCGACGTTGAATGTATGAAGTTATTTTATGCAAAATGTTCTGATGGGCCCTGAGTTGAAAGCATTGCGTGCATTTGATAAAGAATGAAGAGTGAAGACCAAGGATTGGGAAATGTGGAAGGAAAGCGGAGAGGCCTTAGCCCAGCTCTTGTTTTCAGTTTAAACACTTCCGAGACACCATACATATTGGTCAGATGACCTGATCAAAATGCTGGGAAACGTTAATTGACGTGAATAAATGTTTGATTCTTTGTTGTCAGTCAACCCTGCAAAAATGTTCGTGGGTCTTGGGACGAAGTGCACATCAGCTGCTTGCTACTTGAGTTCTTGTTGAATTTCTTGAAAATGTAGGTGGGGATAATGTAGCATTTTCTGACAGGTGATATAAACAAGATGCTTAGTTCCGGTTTTTGGCGGGAAGTCAAGGGGTTCGGTTGGGGTTTGCTTTAAATTATTTTGCAAATAGATTTTAGTGGACTTTTTAATATGAAATTGGTGTTGTTTGGTGTTATAAATGCTCATGCTCATGAACAATGTGTAAAATAGTTGAAGTGGACAGTCATAGTACGGCTGTAGTGATATTTGTTTTGCGGACTGTGTGAGCGTCTTCGGGCGTCGTCCGCCACTCAGTCGTCTATGAAAACCAGTGGACTCGTACAGATTTGTCGCCAGAAGCTCCCTTGAAGCAGTCAAAGGCCTACACCACCCTTTGATTGTAACTTGTTAGGATTAGGTTAGGTTAGGATTAGGAATAAAGAACAAAATTAACGATAGGCTCTAAAGGACTTGTATCCAGAGCCGTAAAATTATTTATTGAAAAAAAAATGATGCTTAGTTCCTAAGATGTAGTTATAACTTGTTAAAATATAGATAGAATCACACAGATTGAGCTCGCCCTAAAGTTAGTTTAAACTTGAGTTATAGGATACTATTGCAATGATACTATATTTTGTAGTAAATACATTTATAGATGAACACCTAAGATCCAGAATTAAAAAAAAGACCATTTTCCATCGTGCGCTGGCTGGGGATCGAACCCAGAACCTCCGAGTGACGGACTAGTAAGGTGAATGAAGTGTGAAATAAATTGTTAACTCGTAAATATGGTGATAATTTCCATATTGCTCTTCGTCATGCACTAGATAGCCTTTTAAATTATTTTATGAACTGCCGTTGTAACTATTATTGATGATCCGTCTAGCTTTAAAACTTGCCGTGGCCACTTTTGGTGAAGGCAAGTTTTAAACCTAGACGGACTAATGTAAATACTTTTAACGGTGGTTCATAAAATAATTTAAAGGGCTATCTAGTGCATGACGAAGAGCAATATGGAAATTATCTCCATATTTACGAGTTAACAATTTATTTCAAATGAGGGCGCCACTTCAAGGCCATTTGCCTATAGCTTCACCTTTCGATACACCTCGGTAAAATAATGAAAAATAAGCGTGGCCGACACTTGGACAGTAATTATTCTATTTTATTTTTGATACTTTAGGTAAAAATTAGTCACTGCATCAATATCTTTGACACGTGCATACGAGTATACAGTTTGTTTTTTTCTTGTTTGTAACGGTTTGCATCGTCACGCTGAATCATCCTCCTCATTTCTACAGTGATCGTTTGCATATTCATATTCCATCGAGTTCGACCTGTGTTTACAAACACAACACAGTCATACAGTCTCTGCTCTTAGATTATGTTAGTAGGTACGTAAAAGTATAATATTTTGTAAGTGTGAGTCAGTGAAGGTCGTTGAGAGCTTTTTACAAGCTTTTATTTAGTTTCACTTCATGTGTCCCGCTGTCTGTGTGTCTGTAATCAAATCTTGCAAGCTAAATTAGACAACCTCCCATTATTCGATTGAGCTGAAATACAGAGTCTGTGAGCTGAAACTTCACGTAGGTAGGTACTTATGTAAGTTTGGTGACAATGCGATATGATGGTACCAATGATCTGATCTCATGATGAAGCCGGCGAGTGGCCAAAGCATCTCTGTGATAATTTGATAAAACTACATAACCCCACCGAGTTTGGGCCCAATTTATTCGTCTTGAGGAGCACTTTAAACTTTTTAGTTCGTTGTTTTAGATATAAGCTAGTTTTTAAAATTATATTTTAAATTATTACTTGTTTTGTTTTGCCACTTTGTTTTATTTACGAGCTAGTCCCAGTTGTATTGTATAGCTAATTGGAAAACACAAAATAAATAATCTTATAAGTATACCTATATTATAAAGAGAAAAGATTTTATTGTGTGTCTGTTTGTTTATAATCGATATATTCAAAAACTTATGATCCGATTTTAATATTTCTTTCACCTATAGAAAGCTACGTTATTAGCAAGTAACATATAGGCTATACTTTATCTTGAAAATAATTAGAGATACTATTGAAAATTGCAATAATGTAACCTAAGGTATCAAAAATTTGCTTATAAACGCCATGGCGCGTTTATACGCTGCTGCAAAAACTATTGATGATACGTAAAACCGGTGAATAAGCGGTATGCTTAATGTACTACAACTTGTATCTTCTTCTTCCTCTAAGCGCATTCCCGGTTGAATCCTCAGCTGTGCTGCTTCGGAGCCCGGGGTGCGCTTTCCCGCTTTTTCTTCTCTAAATATAACATGCATGTCAATGGTCACCCAAGGATGCCAAAGACCTTGCAAAATGAAGAAGAAATAGCCGGAACAGTTTAAATGATTTGGCTATAGTTTTACGACCAGCCGCCTGCCTGACGTCAACCCTCTTTCGGAACCCTCTTTACTAATACTGTGTATATGTACTTATGTATAATTAAAAGTTAAACATGGTACATAGATGAGATAACACATTCGCATACATTAGTCACGAGGAGTTCGTTCAATATAATTGTTTTTTTTTCTTCTGGCAAAGACTAGGTATTCTAAAAAGTCTAGACAGGATTCCAAAGATCTAAATGAGACCCAGCCCTACGTTCAGTCCTGTTTTTCTTAAGGCGGCCGTCGTAGGCACGCGTAGAGTTTCCGGTGCGTCACTCTCTCACGGTAAGCCTCCTTTCTAACCTTATCCATTACTGCGCACAGCTGCCACAAAACTCTAGCTTTCGGTACACATCGAGCAATGGATGCGCAGATAAGTGCACGAATGGCATGTCCGCTCTGGCCCGGGCCCCTGGATACTACTCGCATTTGGAACATGTTCATACACCTGTAATCTTCGTCCGAGTTTGATGTTCATCGCGTTGTTTTTGCGTCTTGTCTTCTGGTGTTGTGTTGTGATGAAGCGATGGATGTTGTGCCCAAGGGTTGGTCGTGTTGCCAGGTGGTGGTCGCCAGACGTCGTTCGCCGCGACCTGAATGCGACTCACGCTAATGCAACCACAACTTTGCCAATCACTGACCTTATCGTTGTAAGTATATTATGTCAGTCAATTCCTGAACCACCAATTTAAAATCAACAACAACAAAATTTGCTCTCTCTTGAAAACCTTGATCAATCTACAGGTACCTAGTAATGAAGTTACCTTCCTCTAACCGATTAGATAACTTCATTTTGATCGTCAATTATGGTCGAACGAAGCCACACCAATTTGTAAGGCAATGACTGAATGATCGTAAGATAAATTCACGTAATATGTGTCATAGTTCCGCAGAATCTTTCAGTTCTGAACAATGACACATATTACGTACAGCATCGACGCAAAAGGCGACACACTCGCGACATCTGTTACACGTGCTGGGTGAGCGGGGTCGGTACATCCCGATGATTCCAATAAAAACCTGATTGACGCAAACTGGTGGGAATATTTCGGCTAAAAAATTATTTGCGCACCTAGGTTTACTAAGTAGGTGTCACAGTTTTTGAGAAAAATAGGCTTTGCGGTTGGCATGGCGATGGAAAATAGTCAATACAACTCCATATAAAATACTCGATACAATACTGATACATATTATAATTTAAAAGTCGCGTTCTATATATATATACTTAAGTTACATAACGTAAGGAAATTTAATGTTATTTATGTTTTTGTAAACTTGCTGTAGCGTTATTTATCGACGGGTTTCAATTAAATCTGAGAAGCACACTGAAGAATTCATTCTACACAAG
Organism: Acrobasis repandana; assembly: GCA_963576875.1. NCBI lineage: Eukaryota > Metazoa > Arthropoda > Insecta > Lepidoptera > Pyralidae > Acrobasis > Acrobasis repandana. The sequence goes on from OY756226.1 coordinate 916,113, forward strand.
ATGTTGTAAATAAATTCCAAAAGGGGGAAGGTTGCTGGAGATAAATGGACGGATTTCACTGAAAGGGGAGAGTGTCGGTTATTGGTTATAAGAGCTCGCAAGGTCTACTGTTCTCAGCGAACCACTTATATTAAACTTATACGAGCTAAAAGCTAGTGAGTATTTTGACGTTTATTTAAATAGTTAATAGTACTAGTGGCTCTGTGATCTGTGAGCCTCGCGGCTCCACAACCCGTTCAAGTTAATCGGATCAAAAAGTTGCGTCTTAGTAAGGAAGTTTTAAGACATATTTAAAAAATTTCGAAATGGTTGAAATATATATATATATTTTTTTAGGTAAAAACAACTAAAATTTTTATTAAACCCATTAAATTAATAGTTACATACAAAAATAAATCAGCAACAAGCTGCGTCAAAATTTTAATTTTATTTCAAAATTTTGAAAAATGACCAAGAACTGAATCAAAAAAATCTATATTATTATCGAACCTGCATATAAAATTAGAAGTCATCATCATCATCGTCCGAGCGTGTTCCCGGTTGCATCCTCAGCGGTAACGCTTCAGAGCCCGGGGTCCGCTACCTAACCTAGGTGATTTGACAAGGCTACTGGTTTTTACACAGACCGACTGCCATCTGACCTCCGCAACCCATAGGGTAGACCAGAACCAGTCCTAGGATAGGTACAAACGCTAGATGGCGTTCGGGACCAACGGCTTTACGTGCCTTCCGAAGCACGGAATCATCTTTCTTTTCGGATAATCAGGTGATTCAAGCCTGCAATATCCTAACCAGACTGAAAACAACTTTTCACAAAGTATGCTTTCCAGTGGGATTTGAACCCATGACCTCCGGATCACAAGGCAGACGCCTTGACCACTGGACCACGGAGGCAGTCGCATATAAAATTAGTAGTATTAAGTAGGTAGTTTATGTAGAAATTAAATATATATCTTAATGCTTATCAATATATCTTTTGTACCCATTTTAATTTTTTTAACAACCCAAAGGTTGGCTGTCAGTTAATGTTTTTAGCATTAAGTCCGCCTATTGTGCTATACAAATTGTGTTTTGTACAATAAAGTTAAATAAATAAAAAAAAATTCAAGAGAATCGGTTGACAAACGCGACCTTTATGCGAGAACAAACTGACGGACAAAAGCATTTTTGAACAATGTCGAAACTGAGACGCTTCGCTCGCTCGTCAATTACTTGAATATAATGATAATATGTATATTTATGCAAATTAACGTAGCGTGGCTGCGAACGCAAAGTTTCTCAATACTGTTTGATTATTGTTTCAAACCAGTTAGCTAATCAGTATGTACATTTATTATCATTCTTTTTTTAAATTTTAAATTTTGTGTTTTATTTGTTTATCAGCAAGCAGGCCACACACAGGTAGGGACTTTTTCACGGGAAAAAGTATTAAGAAAAAATAATGAAACTATTTTTAGGGTAGATTTTATCCATGATACTTACTAAACAAATTTCCCAAAGAATATATTATCGATATATGAAAAAAAAATGTCGCCTGAAGCTGAAAATCACGGTATCACAAATCTATTTATGACGTAATTATCACGAGTACAATATCGTTCCCAAACTTGTGACGTAGACGAAGGAGCGACATACGTGTCAAATGTTACTAATGGATGATCTAAACCACAATCGTCATTGTCATCTGCTGAGATCACTGTCGTCATTATAAGAATAAGTTTAGGCATCAGATTGCTTTTGTCATCTAGGTGACCCGAAATATCCTCATATGGGAAAGATTTGACTGTGACTGAGTGCGAAAGAATGTTACGTGGGCTGGCATGACGTCCAATGGACCCTACAAGCGCTGGTACCGCAGGGTACCAGCCAAACGTTAGCGCATGTAACATCGACATATAATTCTCTAGATACCTAACGCTCCTACATTCACCGCTTCGATTCTGATTGCATTTACGCAAACAAACGAACAGTAATTACAATGAAACACTCGAACGCACACATAGACAAAGACGCATGCGATTGGTCGCGACAAAGTCACGTACGCGTCATGTCGGTCAAGCAGCTAGTTCCCCGAAGCCGGCTGCTCAACCGACACAGCCGCGGTCAACGCCACGAGCGGTGAGGTACAATATTAAAATGTTTATTTACTTACATATGAAAGGTGAGTCCTGTGTGTTTCATGACTGTATAGCTTTTAAACTACTTCACGGCATATGACGGCATTTTTAATGAATCGATTATCGCAAACACACAGCAATATTCTCAAAGGAAACTTCATGCGACGCAACCGCACGACTCGAGTGTAACGGCGAACTGTCGTGCCGCGCTGTTCATATTTTAAGTCCCGCCCGCCGCGGTACATATCGCGTGGAATGATTTTTCGGGATTATTTACGATTCTAGAGAATTATTGTTCGTAAGCATGTAAGTAAGATTCCCACGGTTTACGTACACATAAGTGTCGCGCGCGCCGGCTGCCGCCCACGCCAGCGTGGTCGAGGCTGGCATCACTCACTTATCAGATCATAATCAAATATGATCTGAAATGTATTTCAAATCTCAAAAACTTAGTTGTCGTCATACAATCAAAATATTTTTTATACAGAGTGGGCAAATAAGAGACAATTTATTGCACGCCTCATAAGCGAAGCGCATGAGGTAGTGCTCTACTCTCGCCTTACAAAAATCAAGTGATTTTTTTAACTAAATGTGTCTCTATTTATTTTCTATCGCACTTGTACTAGGTGGCGCAAAAGTACTGGCACTAAAGAAAATACTTTTATTTTTTTTATATGACATTTTCTGTCATTCTGTTGTTGAAAATTGTGTAGTGAACAAATGTAAAATACACTGAAAATAAACATGGACCGTTTTACTCCCCAAGAACGTGGAATAATTGTGTCAATGTTCTTACGGAATAATTCATCAGTGATAAGAACACAACGTGAATTTCGTCGACGATTTCACCACCGTCCGGCACCGATTGGTCGCACAATTCGACGCTTTGCCACACGCCTTGAAGCAACTGGCTCAACATTGGATAGACCTAAGTCTGGGAGACCAAGAACAGGCCGTTCAGCTGAAAATATCGATGCTGTGCGCGAAGATGTGGAAGAGTGTCCAGAAACATCAACGAGGCGACGTGCCACGCAATTGGGCATTTCCAGACGGACCCTGCAGCGTATTTTGGTGAAAGACTTAAAGATGTTCGCGTATAAAACTCAAATGACTCATCAGCTGCTGCCTGCTGACCACCGAGCTTGTCTAGATTACTGCCAGCGCGTCATAAACCTCAACCTTGAAGAGGATGATTTTCCTTCAAAATTGGTTATGAGTGACGAAGCGCATTTCCATCTCTTAGGGCATGTCAATAAGCAGAATACTCGGTTCTGGGGCACTGATAATCCGCGCATTATTCAAGAAACACCTCTACACCCACTAAAAGTTACTGTATGGTGTGGCATCTGTGTTGACAGAGTGATCGGACCCTATTTTTTCGAAGACGCTGGAGGCAATGCGATAACTGTCACTGGAGAACGCTACAGAACCATGTTACGAGAGTTTTTGATACCCAGTTTGGACGAATTGGGGCTGGAGCACATCTGGTTTCAACAAGACGGCGCTACGGCACACACAGCGCGCGACACTATGGACTTAGTGAGGGACGCTTTTCCAGGCCGAGTTATCTCTCGTTTTGGCGATTTGCCTTGGCCTGCAAGATCACCCGATCTGACCAGTCCAGACTTCTTTCTTTGGGGTTTTTTGAAATCTCGGGTGTATGTGAACAAGCCACAGACTCTCGCAGCTCTAAAAGAAAACATTCGTCAAGAAATAACGAACATATCGCAGGAAGTGTTACGGCAAGTTATGCAAAATGTCATAAATAGGGCTCAAATGTGTATCAACTCTGGAGGTCACCATTTAAAAGACATCATCTTTAAATCCTAATGGTACGAAATTTAATGGCACAAATATACATTTAAAAAAACCTAAATCTAGTTTTCTAATTTAGAAAAAATGTTATAGCTGAACCAAATAGGGTCTTTACTTTTGCGCCACCCAGTACAATAATATTTACACATAAATGTCAAGGAAAAACACTAGTTTCAACACTTATGACATTTTTAAAAGACATTTTGCCTTTTAAATAAATAAAAACAATGTTTAATAAAATCATTTTGTGGACGTCCGTGTGTCTGTATGTATGGAAACTGGCGTGGTCACGATAACTCCCGAAAAACTTATCTGATCAAGTCCAATTTTTTTTATACGCTTCAGTATTATCCAAAACTAAGTCCTTTCGAAGATCACGGTCTAACTCAAGGTAGTTTAATCGTAATTATTATTATAAAAATACAGGTGACATATTAAAAATAATTTTGGATGTGAGGTTTGTTGAAAGAGTTATTACCTATGTATGATGAGTACGAATGTGTAACTGGCAAGTAAGAAAAGAAGTAAAAAGAAATTTGAATAAAGAATGTTGTGATTTTGTTTGTTTTATTAAATATGAAAGAAGATATAAATGTAAAAGAAGCGATAAGTTAGTTAATATTTTATTTAATTTGCATTAACTAATTGAGAATGAAAAGAACAAGCAGTGGTAACACTTTTCTTGACATTCGTGACGTAGTCTTGTGTCTTTTTCTTGTTTTTGCTTAGTTTTTTTGAGATTTCTCAAAATCTACCGGTCCGAATCGGTTTAAATTCACAGGAAATCTGAGTTGTATAGAACTCTTTGGAAAGCTACTTGTTTGGTTCCGATCGGTTTAGTTGTTTAAGAGTTATAAGCGGGTCACATACACACCCACACACACATACGGATAGGGTGCCTGACACTTGCTCGTGAGTGGTCAGGGAAGATTCCTGAGACCTTTAAACGTCGAGATCTGATGAAAACTCGACTTTTCAAAAACGGGGTGAAACTAATAACGTCCCGAATTTTGAAAATTTTCAATTTTCTCAGCGGGAAGTTAAAAATAAAAGTTAAAAATAATCTCCAGTCGTGCGTTAAAGCCGACACATACTTTTCTTCGTTTTAAGTTAGCAATAAAACAATCAAAATCAATTTAATTGTGAAAAATGAGATTATGAGGCGTGCACTTTTGGATTTTCCAAACTATTTTTAAAATTTTATTCCATGAAATATAAATACTATTAAGTAAGTATTTTTTTTTATATAATATTTAGGGCCGGAAATTTATTATGGAAAATACTCGTAATGTCAGACAAATGTCCACCTCCAGCTTAGAGCAACACGGAACAACTTCCGTGTTGCTCTAAGACCTCTAGCAGCATGGCAGATGTGAACCCTTTCCATTCCATTTTTTATTACATTTCCCAGGACTCAGGCAAGGCGAATGCCAATCACAATCTCGCCGCAACTAGATAAGTACATTTTCAATTCGCAGACCTAACAATCAAACACCATTTGCCACTCACGTGGCCTAATTATTGCTCGTTACGTTACCCCATGATGTAATATTAGTTGCGGCGCTTTCTGTCGCAAGCTCGCGCGGGTCAAATTTGACAAATGTCCGAAACTAGAAATTGGAGGGCTTGCGCGGGTGTGCAGCGGGGTGCGGGGGGCGGGTGTTGGATTAGGGACGTGGTATGTACGTGCGCGCGCGCTCGTAGGGAGAAAGTGGTACTACGTGACCGTGGGCACGCGTAGGGTTAAGGGCTTAAGGGCAGGTGCTCGGGACGGGACTTGCTACTTACTGAGAAAGACCAAAAACTTTGACGCAAATTTCACTTTTAGAACTGATTATAGATGTTTCTGTCGGTTGGTAGCTTGTCAATAAGTAAAATCAAATCTTGCATTACATAACAGATAGAACTACTGACTTAGAAGACAATTTTACAGAAGAATGTCTTTATTTTCGTTCTCACTGCAGCATAAAAAATGAGGAGCGAAAGACTGCAGTCAGTTTGTTGAAATGGTTAAGAACCGAAGCCGAAGGTCTTCGAACCATTTACCCAAGCGTGGATATTGATCTTTGTATGTGTGTGTGCACACCCGCCATGTGTTTTATTTATTATTTTTTTTGTATTATATTTATTTATTTTTTTGTAGCCAAAACGACTAGATATGTAGATAATAAATTTTTTGGTATAATTTTTATAAAAAAGGTGATTGTATAAAATAGTAATATGTATTATAAAGGCCAAAGGCAAAAAAGCCATTGCCAAAAATTGGTGCCTTTTTTTAGCGCGGTGGTCAACCGTTTTTTGTATGCTTCTACAAAAAAAATACAAAAAGCAATATTCATTAGGGATTATATTTGTAAACTCAGTCGGGACGGAGTTATATCGGCTCAAAGATAAATAAATAAATATTTTTAATTAATTGAATTATGGACTTACCATATATTTTCCTGAGCTATTGATGCTATACTAGCTATTATATTAGATAATTATTGTGATGATACATGATTAAGTCACGATTACAAATATTTTTTCCTATCTATAGCTATGTATACCTAGTATGAAGTTTTTTTTTCAAGTTTGAAGTCATATAAGTCGATTTAATGTTTTATGTAAATGTCCAACTATCCCTTAGGCCTCGGAAAATATTATAAGCTAGCAGCTTTTAGTTAAAGTTTACCAATTTTCTTAATCAATTAAAAGTGGCCCACTTTTGTGGCCACTTTAAACGGGCCATAAAGTAAATTCATTAATTATGTATCTAGTCTATAGATGGGTGCTGAGAAAGAGGCGGCACATGGCCTGGGGCCTAAAGCGGCTAGGACTGCAAATCCGCCACTGCCAGTTACAACTAAAATTAATATTGTAAGGCCTAAGTACTTGCCAACACCAATGTAATAAGGCCAAACTCGATGCGGTTGCGTCGTTTTATTGCAGGGTTCCTTTAGCCACCGGCTCCACCATCAGATCAGCTTCTTGTTACAATCATATTGCATTGTCTTTTTTTCAATTAGCATACAAAAATTTATTTCATAAACAAAAATCCGAGACTGCCTCCGTGGTCTAGTAGTCACGGCGTCTGCCTTGTGATCCGGAGGTCATGGGTTCAAATCCCACTAGGAACCATACTTTGTGAAAAGTTGTTTTCAGTCTGGTTAGGATATTGCAGGCTTGAATCACCTGATTATCTAAGAAAGATGATTCCGTGCTTCGGAAGGCACGTAAAGCCGTTGGTCCCGAACGCCATCTAGCGTTTGTACCTATCCTAGGATTGGTTCTGGTCTGCCCTCTGGGTTGCGGAGGTCAGACGGCAGTCGCTCTGTGTAAAAACCAGTAACCTTGTCAAATCACGTAGGTAAGGTAGCGGACCGGGCTCTGACGCGTTACCGCTGAGGATGCAACCGGGAATACGCTCGGATGATGATGATGACACAATAAACAAAAATAAAACAAATTCTATCTGTTATTGAGTATCTGTATTTTACTACTGCGACGCGAATCGCCTCAACTTCAAAGCGAACTAGAAGTTTGGCGCGACCTGTAACAATATAATGGAAATATGACTGAATTCACACTTTTGTCTACAAATACAATGAAATTAAATTACTACAGTGAAAATCTGTGTAATTGCGAATTAAGGCTCGATAATCGTGATGTACCTTACTCAGTGAGCGATTCAGTGCAAGACGATGAGTTAACATGACGCGAACAAACGCATAGGCAAACACTTCCTACTAGTCAATACAATCTGACTCGACTTGCGAATTGAAGTCACCATGGCCACGCAAGTATGGACTCATGGTAAGCACATTCGGTTGTATAGATACGAGTATAATAGTTACCTTCCCATGTTTATATCATCATCATCATTAGGTCTTTTTTTGTCACCACTGCAGGAGCACGACCCTCTCTGTACTACTAGAGCCAACTTGGCCAGAGTAGCCATAGAATTTGGCCTACACTCTCCTCGCTAGCCAGACGGGTTGGAGGGGGTCTCACTGATGTTTATAAGCTTTGTTTAGCTTGTGTTTCCTAAGTCGCTTTCTACGAAATCCACGGGAAGACGTGGAGTGGGCCTATCTACTCTGGCGGGAACCACACGGCTATGTTAATATAATAACACCAAATAATTGCACAAATTCATAGTACCTACTTGGTAGTGGTCAGACGATCTGATTAAGGTCGCTGGAAAGCGCTGGACGCAGGCCGCTCTAGATCGGTCATTTTGGAAATCCGTGGGAGAGGCCTATGTCCAGCAGTGGACGTTATGCGGCTGAAATGATGATGATGATGATGATAGTACCTACTTACTGATAGTGTTTAAGAGTTCTTTACATTACAAATACATGGTTACGGTAACGCAGTGTCTAGGCTGACTAATCCTTTTACCACGATGTTCACCATCAAAAAAAACCATCCTTCTCGGGACCAAGGAAACGGCCCTCGCCAGGGCCATACCGGAAACGACATAATGTATCTTTTAGTGCTTTATAAATAAATATACAAGGGTTTCCGTTTCTCAGAACTGTGCCGTGAAACTCGCAATTATTTTAATCGATACGCTAAAAAGAAGATTTGCATTAATGATTTTAGTCAGCTTGTAGCCACCCTCTACAACCTCTATATAAAAATCTAAATTCTCAGGTGCTTGGTTTAATAGCCATAGTGGCTACTTAAGTTGGTGTAACTCTAAAGATCGGGCGCCGACGCCGGTTGCCGGATGTCTGTGTGATTCGTGGGCGCTGATACGTTATAGAGATCCATCAACGGTTTATAAAAATATTGCTGTTTTCCTCTTGCTGCAATACTTTCTTATTCTAATAACAAGTTTATTTGCCAGACCCCGACTTCAAAGTGTTCATCCCCAATAAGTTTGGAAAAAAATGCATAATTTAAAGAATTTTTGTAATAACGGGACATAACTATTACCATTTGGGGGCAGTTATTTATCTTCTTTTAATTCAACTAAACACCAATATGCAGTTTGCGAAGCAATAGGTATCTTTAGTCACTGGGGTAAGAGTATAATATTTTATTAGAGTAAAAGTTTTACCTTTCCTTGCTCTGCCCCGTAGAGAAGACATAAACGACTTAAATATGATATAATTTTGTAAATGAAAACTATCAACAGCAATAACCAGTCTTCTTCCTTAAAAATTTATTGAAGATCAATAAATTTAAAATATATCCACCAATGTCACTTAATAAAACATGACATGTAAGAACTTAACTAAAAATAAAAAAATCGTGCTATCTACCGAAGAGCTGGAAATTGTCTGGAATAAAGAATCAGCATTGCCATACAAAGTGGCAATGCTGCCAGCCTTTTGGCTCTTATACTTTTTAAAAAAATACTCTTTTTGTAAAAAAAAATTAAATTAATTATATACATTGGACGAGTACTTAAATAAATTTAAATTGACATTATAAATTACTATAACAAATAAACATTGACATTATAAAAATAAAAAAATAAAATAAAATTTGTTTATTAGATAACTATTTAAATTACAAGCTTTTGTTGCTGGAGCCTCCTTTTAAGCAAAAAGTATGCTTGTGTCAGGAGACTCCGCTCTTTCTTATCTCTAGTACTTTATAACATAGTTGAGTAGTGTGACAAAGTAGTGACATTACTTTTATACTTACATTGATTTACTAATAATAAAGAGGTCGCTAAAAAAGACTTGGAAAAAAACATGTAAGTATATCAATAATTAAATTCCTATACCTATTTTGTTAACACTAGGTTTATACTTATTTATAAATTGACTATCTATAATTTAAGAACTACGTTCTTGTCGGTGGAGTAGTTTCTATGTCTCCCTCTATAAATAAATATAAATATATAATTATAAATTAACTGCATGTCATAAAACTCGCTTGCCGTTCCAATTTTTATTTTGCAACACCCGACAGGGTTCATAATGTGTTAAAGATAAAACAGTGACTTTTAGTAGTTAGAACTGATGTACATTATCAAATGCAATAATTGAATTGAAATTGGCCACGCTGCCAAGGGGTAATATCTCAGTGGTACTACAAAATTTGTAATATTTGATATTTTAGATATTGATATTTTAAATATTTGATATTTGTTATTTGCAATTTTTCAACAAGTTTGTAGTAAATTAGTTTATGTAAGTAATATAATTAGATATTTCTTACACAAACAGACGCAGGCCAGTTTGGGGTCGGCGACAATCTGCCACGCAGATGACATGACGTCACCGAATTAACGAGACAAGTGTTTTCATTACATAATCCCGTTTCTAAATCGGTACAATGTTGTTTTGACCATTTATGGTAGGGATTGATATTAGAATGAGCTTAAAGATAAAAATATATTATTAAGTATTTAATTTAATTTTATATTTTGGTCAAGTTTTTAGTTACGACGAGTCCGCTTGCCTTGTCGCCTGTTGATATATAACTCAGCTTTTTCCCAATATGTATTACTCAATCGGCATTACGATCGGCGCGGAAAGAGAAGCAGCTGGAATATTATTCCTTTATGTCTTTTCTCCCAGGCGAACATGTACATATAATTAAAATGAATTTTAAAAATGAATTTGTAAAAATACTTTTCGCTCTGTGAAGTAAGGTAATATCTAATAACAATGTTTGTTTTTTTGTTTTAAGAAAAAATAAAAAAAATGTAAATCCGTTATTGGCTGTCAGTGCTGTACTTACTAAGGTTAATATTGTAAATTATTTAAGAGCTGTGGATTTTGTGACAGTAAATAAATCAAATCAAATGAAAGTGAAACTTCACTATACAAACATAGAGCAAATCCTGTCCGTTTTCTGACATCATATTGCACAGCATACCGTTTATCTTTTTTCGTGCGTCAACCTCTGTGGAAACATATAAGACCTAACGGATCTGTGGTTATTACTAAAACCAAACATGCAAACATCCTTCTCTTGTGCTATCCTTCCAAAGTCAACAAATAGAAGTAATGATTCAGTTCAGTTCAGGGGCTCGGCGGATGACGTCTTCTGAGATCCGCGAAGCTGTAAAACATACTTATTTTAATAGTGTTTAGGAGAGGACAACTGTCTGACGTGGAAGGGAGCGTCATGAAGAGGCATTCCCGGGGTTTCAGGATATATTTTGACGTAAGTTGGCAAATGAGTCTTGAATCGGAAATCCTTATATTTTGAAATACTCATACAACGCCAACTTTTTATACGTACATAATATTATTCTACAGGAATATGATTTCTGACGCATTTTTGCTAAAAACTAGAGGTATTTCCAATAGGAGGGTTTACTAGTGTGACGTACTTTGAGTTTCGTTTAGTTGGTATTCTTCATAAGTATGATTGTTGTGTGACGAAATAATAAAAGCTTCCGGTAATGGGATTCACAGGACTCCTTGACTTACGTGTCTTTTCGGATGAGTATGGCTCAATTTACATTGCGGCAGAAACGCAGCGATTCGCCGAAATCGTACATAGCATAATGAACTTTATGTCAATCGTATAATGTTCAAACGGCGTCTTCCAGCGTCTTCCGGTGACTTTGTGAGAATTCGCCGCTTGACGCGCGACGACTTTTTGAGCTCATAGTTTGAACATTATACGATTGACATAAAGTTCATTATGATATGTACGATTTCTGCGAATCGCTGCGACTCTGCCGCAATGTAAATTGAGCCATACTCAAGTGGTAAGATCTAGATCTTACTACGTTTTTTTTTTCTTAATTTTTATCGTAAGTCTGATACTAAGTCGTATGAAAGTTGAAGTGAATTTATTTTGTTATCACAAAACTGCAAGAATATTAGTATTGTAAACATTACTAAAGGAATTTTATTGAAGTTGTTCAGTATTATGGACTGAATTCACCTTTAAAATAGTTTCAGTATATTTTTTTAGACCCTGTATATCCTTCAGCAGTGTTTCCAATATTAATATAGTTGTGTGCCTTCAGCAGCATCAGGTTCTTTGTAGTCTCCACTGCAGGAGCACGACCCTCTCTGTACTACCAGAGCCATAATTGGTCTGAGCAGTCAGAGGGTTTGGCCTACACACTCCACGCTGGCCAGACGGGTTGGAGAGGTCTCACTGACGTTTATAAGCCTTGTAATTCTTGTGTTTTCTAAGTCGCTTTCAGCCTAGGTTAGTTAATTCGCCCCCCCCCCCCCCCTCCCCCACTCGCCCTATTCTCCGCAACCAAGCGCGGCCGTGGTACTTGGTACGGCATCGGTGGGGCCTCAGGGGAAGAGGAGTGTCGGTGTTACGTTGCCGCTCTCCCTATCCCCTGCGGCCGGCTTGGTGGGTCCCGGTCGCCCGTCAGGGCCTGCTTTTGCAGGCCCCAAATTATGAGGGCTGGTTGGACGGTGGAAACGGGATTCCATTGTCCAACGAACAGCCCTCCGGTGTGGAAGGCCGGCGCGGGTGCGTGTCAGCTCGCCTATCCTTGTCGGGCCGAGAGGCCAAGACGACGGCTGCTCCGGCCCCTCTGATTTAGCAGAGGGTGCCGTGAGGCCGTTGGTGAGCCGGGGCCGCTGAGTTAACTGCCAGCCGCGCCGGAGCTGTGGAGCAAGAGAAGCACACAGTCCCGGCCGATAGCGGCTGAGAGGTGACATCGCGAAATTTTTAATAGTAGCACCACATAATCTTACCGGTTTCCCGTAACCGGTAAGGTATCCGAAAGGATTTTCTACGCGTCAAACAAAAAAAAGGTAAGTTAATTCGAACTTTCATATTACTTTAAAATCAATGAAATCTTTTTTCAAAAATTGATTTTTTTTAATTCTTACAAAATTACCTAAGTATCAATAGGGAATGAATGAAAATGTCTTGAAATGTCAAAAAATAAGGTCATGGAGTTTGAGCAATTTAACTTTCGACATCTGTAAAACATGTCTGGAATTTTCAGACCGGAAGCAGCCTGAGACAGCGTAACTGTACTTAAGTACGCGACCTTGTGAACCTTGAACAATCTGGCCCCAGTTGCTACCTACAGACACGGAAAATATTTCGCAATAATAAAAAATATGAGCGTTAAGATAGAAGATAAGTATTTTTAAAATGATTACCAGTAAAATGTGTAAAATATCTACTTATTTCTATCTTTAACATTATTAAAGTATAACCTTCCGGATTTTTTTTCTCTAAATTATGGTATTTGAAATGCAAGTATCAGTATCTCGCATTTTCATCATCTTTCGTAGCCGCAGGCAGTCCACTGCTGGACATAGGCCTCTCCCAAGGATTGCCACAATGACGGAAGCGACCTTTATTCAACCTTGATCAGGTCGTCTGATCACCTAGCTAGTATGTTCATATTGTTTATAATAGTGAATACTCGTATAAAGGTGTTTCAAAAGAAATATATTAAAACACGAAACGAACAACTTCCATTTCAAAAAGAGCTTATCCGTGGGATAGTTTACATCAAACTACCGCAAGCCAGAAACCTATTAATAGCATCATTAAAAGTGGAAATCAATGGGTCGGGAAATCAATTATACACCTCGATTTGGGCGCTCATCGGGTTGAAAAACCCGCGCGGCGCCGTGACCAACCGGGGCTGAACTGCTTTTGTTAGGGTACTCCATGGAAATTACAAAAGCCGAGCCGCTGGTCTTAGCCCACACAGATCTACGGGGCTATGGATGGGGGCAGATCCTAGCTACAGATATACGGACACTAATCAATGGCCCGCAATAAGCACTAGGCAAGCTATAGTATCGTGGGTCCGATGAATACCCAAATATGCAGAGCAATAGGTATTTTTTAAAACAAATCTTAAAAGGATTTGCCTGCTGGGTATCGAACCGAACCTTAGGCAGATGAGTATAGTAACCAAATAGAATAAAAAACATTCTTTAAGGCGGCCCCATGAATTCTGTAAGAAAAATTCTGATAATATGCGGCCTCCCTTAAATAAGACACTAGAATTCTAACTTCGGAACATCTTACTATGCGTGGTCTGACACGCTCTTGGCTGGTTCAATTGCATATTTTTTACCACTTTTTCCCGATTGTCAACGAACAATGGTGGTGTTTCCCTAACTCGCGTATTATACAGATAATCAGGTGAAGACGCCATGAAATCGCAGCCTTTGGGCTAACCCGTGCTCTTTTCGCGCCGCTGACTGCAACGGTTTGGACTTTTTTTAGGTTTACACTAGTAATTTTTACAGTTAGTGAAATTGGTTTTCCACAAGTAATTATTAAAAAACAAAAAGCTCGACTGCGGGATAAAACAGCAATTATAGCTATGGCGAATATCTTGTTTTTTAGCATTTCTCATCCCAAATTACATTTAAACCATGTGCCACTCTTACAATTAATACGAATCTAACGACACTTCTCAAGTTTAAATCTTTCAAATTCAAGAATCCTAAACGGCTTTTATATTTGGGCTCTCCCTTCACAATTCATCTATGCGAACATTGTTACGTGCACGTGCGTCAGAATCTACATTTACATAAGAAACATTGTGATACTCATAGTTTTAACTCCAACTAAAAATAAATTAGCTACCTCAGCTTTTCGGTTTAAGAAAACAAAAAAATCTTTTATGGGTCTCGGATTTCGTCTCTATAATAACATTCCAGACACTAGTAGCGTTGCCATTATATAAGTTTAAGTCTGCCGTTAAAAATCAATTATTAAAGAAAGCTCATCTTATTCCTTATCATGTAAATGACTAGGTACTTATCTGATAAAAAATCTTAAAAGTAAATAGTTTATATTATAAAAATAGAATAGATGCATTTTTTTTAAATGTATTATGTATGTTTATATATGATTAGAATAAGTGTACCTAAATCTGTAATGCAATAAAACCCATCAGGCTGGGTAGGGGGACCTGAGTTCCTTTCGGCGTGTCTTACCAGCAGTGTTCATTACGAAACGCTCTAGTAGTTTATAACCTTTGCATTAAAAAAAATGTAATAAGTGATTTATATATTTTTATCCTATATTTTTTTTTTCTTTTACCTTATTATTTATTCGCTGGTGGGCAACATTTTACAAAAAGCCAATCGAGGGAATGAGCGACAAACTCAAAAAGAATCATGTCAGCAGTCAGCACTGAAAGTAGGCTCGAAGCCCTGAGCTCGGTCTATCCCGTAAGCATTCTTAGCTCACCATTCAATCTAGGATAGGACAGTGATCTAACTGGGATATGACAGTGATCTGACAATTACAAAAAGATATACTATAAGTCCATTCGTTCAATTGGTTGGAATGCCATCGCGACAAAGCGGCGTCGTCTTTTTCAAAGACGCGGCCTTTGTGGTTTGCGGACGGCATGCACGCCATTTCAACAAATGAACTAACTTATCTTGACACAGTAGACAAACACATTAAAGATTTAGACCTCGTTCGTTTTAGGCCTCTTTTTGCGTTTTTAGTAGATTTGTAGGTAGATAGATACTAAGGATCTTTCTACACAATTATATCGATTTTCTCGCGGATACGGATGTAAGAGCGTAGCCGGACACTGGGCTTTCCTCAATCGAGACTCGAAGAAAGCGGAAGTCAAAAACCGTCCAGAAATAACTTCAGGATGTATTATATTTCCAAGCCGGACTTGCATTGAGCGGACTTTCCAGGCTCGACAGCAAGTACTCGTTTCTTAAATAAAGCGGATGTCATTATTATTTAAAAAAAACATGTCCATGAACAATATGTGAAATAGTTAAGGCCGTACCTGAATTTTCCGGGGTCCAGTGCTGCCCCCATTTAAAATAAACCATTTTAAAGAAAACGGAGACATCATTTAAAATTTTGCTACTCGTACTACCAAGTTCTAGATAACCCTTCAAAGTATTTTATGAACTACTGTTTACAGTTTATAATTAGAACTTTAAGCTTTACTACGCACATTTGCGAAAAACGGCCACTTTTGGCTAATGTGCGTAGTAAAGCTTAAAGTTCTAAAAAAACTGTAGGTAAGTTCGAAAATTTAGGTACGGCCTTAAGGTGGACAGACGGCTGTAGTGATATTTACTAAGCGAACTGTGGTGGACGTTTTTAAGCGCCGTCCGCCACTGAATCAGCTATGAAAGCCAGTAAACTCGTATAGATTTTTCGCCAGAAGCTCCCTTGCAAACAAATCAAAGCACCTGGCTGGTGTAGCCATTGATTGAAACTTGTTATGAATCTTTATTCCTATTATTTATTCGTAAACGAAAAACTAAAGATAGATAGGACTCGTATCCAAGGCCTTAAACTAATTCTTAAAAAAAGTAGCCGAGTTCGTTAAAACTTTTTTAAACTTAGTACTGATGAACTGAAAAGATAACACCAGTACGAGTATGCCGAGGATGTAACCGGGAACACGCTCGGAGCGAGATCATATGTTGTTTTCGAGCATTTCTGTTATTCCCAAAATACATTTAAACATATTCGTTGCTTATATTTTTGTAATCTTATTATAAAACACTTCTTTTGATACTAAATCTAAAGCTTTAATTTTTATTTATATATTTATACCAAAAATGTGACAGGCGGACTTAAGGTCTGCAGCTCTTTCTACCAGGCAACGTACATGTGATGCTGATAAATATAACTGTAAAATGTTATAACAATAGTTCATTACAAGTTTATTTGTCAGACAAAAATAAAACCCCCGTCTTTCAAGCGTTCACCCCTAGTAACTTTTGAATGGTAAACCGATTTTCATGAAACATAGTTAAGGACCATCTCGACAGACAAGGCTTTCGATAAAAAACTGCATCGAAATCGGTCTATTCGTTTAAGAGCTACGACGCCAGACAGACACAGAGATGCAAAGACATATAAACACCCTTCTTTTTCATCATGGGTTAAAAATAGAAGAAATTATAAGTAGATTCTTCGTTTTCGTATAAATAAATTCAACTCAGCTTTTCAATCAGCTTTCGTTCGTGTGCAGGCTGAGGAAGATCTGTCGGCGGTGAATCAAGTCACTGTTACACGTGGCTATACATGTGGTGCCCAGCGGCGGTCATCTTAGGATGACGTGCATTGGTTAACTCATATTTCACAAAACACGTACTTAAAAAATTTCCAACGGGTCAATGACGCGTCTGTCGGCACACAGGACATTTCCGACATGCAACTGTGTAGGTACTTATAGGTAAAAAAATATATACAGGGTCTTACTAAATATACTGAAACTATTATTATATAAACCGGCCAAGTGCGAGTTAAACTCGCGTGGAGAGGGTTCCGTACAATTGATTAAATTCTTATAGGTTTTCCTGTAATCTACAAGCAATGAACTATATTTTGTATTTGTTTCATAATTTTAGGCTCAGTAGTTTCGGAGATCAGGGGGGGGGGGGGGGGGGAATGGTCAATTTTCGTCTTCTTTCATGAATAAAATCAAAACTATTCATTTTACAATAATAACAAAAATATATTTGAGATCCTCATAACGAGTCCTTTTATTTGATATATAATATGACACAGTAAGGTTTACAATTTTTTTATTTTATTTCCTAATTTGTCCCCCGAAAATGACCCTTATTTAAAAAAAAATATTTATTTACTTTGCACATATTATATGTGTTTGGTTCATAGGATTACAACATTATACCAAATTTCACCGGATTCGGTCCAGTAGATTCGGAGCAAATTGGCTGTGACAGACGGACGGACAGACAGACGCACGAGTGATCCTATAAGGGTTCCGTTTTTCCATTTTTTGTACGGAACCCTAATAAGGCTGAATTCAGTCCATAACACTGAACAACTTTAGCCAAAGAATAATTTATATATGAAAAATTATTTTTGACCTACCATAAAAATTACATCAGCTGATCCGAGTGTGTATGGAAAGCAAAAATGTTTTTTCATATTTCGATGTACGAGTATGTTCCATGGGGAGAGTTGTTCAGTATCATTGAATGAATCCACCCTTAAAATAGTTTCAGTATATTTTGTTAGACGTTATATACTAGGTACACTATCACGTCTTGATCCCTAAAGGGGCAGACAGAGCATTTTGGGTCTTGCGGCTCTAAGTAAAGAGAGCTGTTGGTGAGCAAGAAGGTGGAAAAAGGCATCTAAATATTGATAGGTTGGTAGCCGCGTCGCCTGTTAAAATGACTCGCCTTTTCGCCCATTCCCTCCATTGGTTTTTACTATCTGCGTGGGACAGCAGCTGGTACATTCCAAGTTTTGTCTATTCTCCCAGACCAGCTTGTGAAAAAATCTATGTCAGAGAAGACCTCACGCATAGCAATTAGCAGATGATAAATATGGGAATAGAATAGTAATAGTTTTATGGCCTATTTAGAAAAATTCTCAGGATTCCAATTGATCTGTACGAGAGACGCAGATAGTGCATTTTATGTTATTTCTTTGAACTTGAAACAGCAACATTGTATATGGGCTTTATTCATTATTTATTTATTTAAACTTTATTGAGCCAAAAGATACAATAGGTAGACTTAATGCTAAAGCATTCTTGTACATTTATTTTATTGTGCAATAAATAAATAAATAAATTCTCTCCCTGTCAACCTTTAGGAGAAGAGAAACAGAATAGTTGGTTTAGTCATTACGTTTCGTGATGACGTAGGTACCGGAATGTAGCAAGACTTTAGCATGCACAGTTGCTGTGCACGAGAGCGGCGCGTGGTCAAACGAATGCGTTTTTATTTTAATTGCCGTTGCGGGTGTATGAGTCACAAAATGCAAGGTGCCACAACACAACACAATGCAGCGGCGGCGAAAGGCGAGATGATCGCGATAGGCGACGGGAGAAACATGTGGATATGACACGAGCGTTGATAATATAAATGTAAAAGCATCACATATCTTGATGCACTACGTAGTATTAATAGGTACCGTTCCAACACGTCTTTGGTGCAGAGGATGGCCATTGCAATGCCACTTGCGGTTTAGGCACTTTTGCGCCGGAAACGTTTATTTTTATTTATATTATGTTTTTAAATATTGGTATTGTTTCTGAATTTTATATAAATAAACGATTCTTCATTTAATTAAGAGCGCACGTTAATTTGTTGTAATTGGTAGGTAAGTTCCTATATAATTCATGGCAGAAAATGTTTGTTTAATGATTTTTGTAACACCAGGTAGTTACGTCATATTCTACAGGAATAAATGTAAGTATCAGAAAGTGCTAATCTTTAACGTTTTAAATATCAACTTCGCGTCAAAAATACACCCGTTTTCCATTTCAATTCGAAATTTTTGTAATGTTAGGTAAGTTATCGTTACTTGCTTGGGTGAATTTCAACAGGTCTATTAAAATCTCTAAGTTTTATATAAATAAATTAGCTTTTGTTAAAGTTTTTGATAATGTATGTATTCTTGCCTTATATCTAGCTGATAACTTAAAAAACTAACGAGATATACAAGATTAAAAAATTCATGCCACGTCGATGAAACATGCGTACACGGCAATGAAACATGCGCCCACTGGAATGAAAGAATTGTACCACGGGAATGAAATAATAAATCTACTGAAATTAAAATCCATATAAAACATAATATTGTATATACTTACCTGAGTATTATACTTATATATAATAGATACACGCCTGTCTCCGAGAGGGAAAGGCATAACCAGACTTTCTCTCTATCGGATTTTATAAATTCTTCCCAAACCACAAACAAAGGCTTGGTTCCACTCAAAGTTTGTATATGGGAGAAAGATTTGGATAGATATTACAAAGGAAGAATAAGAGTACAATAAGGAAATAAAGACTGTAGAAGTTTGGCCATCGAAACGTGATACTAAGTTTTTATTTTTAAATTTGAAATATGTAGACATGGCAATCCCTTGTAAATTAGGAATAAGCACTCTTAATAGTATGGATGTGGACTAAAAAAAATATTTTTAACTCATCAGGTAGATTATTAAAAAATATAGTATTCGTATTTATTCTTTTTTCTGATTAGCAAATAATTACAAAGATACATCACAATTAAATTCCGCATGACGTCACGATCAAGTACGATTTTCACTCCGAAACTTCGACAACGTAAATGAAAGCACGGTGATGAAAATCAAGGCAAAAATATAAAATAACAAAAAAAATATTAATTATTCGAAGTAATAAACACTACACAAAAAAACGTAAGAGAAATGGCGTTCTATCCAATGATGAATCAAGAGGATAAAATTATTCAAATAGAAGTTGTACATATCCACGGCGATGAAAGAAAAAGTGTCCAGTAACATAAAAATAGAATGTTTATATTTATGGCGCGAAAACGCAGGCACTTGTTGACGTCCTTCCACGTCGAGCACTTAGGCGGCTCTAATATGCAACGTTTAGCGCACAGGGCGGGGGATGCAAGTCGTTAAATAAAACAATTTTCTTAAACATGTTTAGGACACGGCGATGAAAGGTAGTTCTGGGACAAATGTTTTTTTACTAACCATTCGTTGTATTGTTTAAATATTTAAATAAATGTATTCCGTAACAATACTTTAACTAATCACGTATCAAATAAAACTAGGTTTTTATATAAATAACCAATAGATTTTTATCAATAAGGTATTAAACATATTGCGACCAATATGGTGAACTACTGTATCTCGTAGTCTTTTATTTTTACACATACACATCAAGGTGGCGTGTGGACAAACACGGCAATGAATGATTTCGAAGTTTATTTTAGGGTGCCGTACCTGAAGGGTGCAAACGGGACCCTATTACTGAGACTTCGCTGTCTGTCCGTCTGTCCCTCTGTCACAGGGCTCTATCTCTTGAACCGTAATAGCTAGACACCTGAAATTTTCACCGATTATGTACTACTATGACCACTTTAACAACAAATACTAAAAATAAGATAAAGTTAATAATTAAAGGGGATATTCGTCATACAAGAAACGTGTTTCTTCAGCGTTTTAAAACATTGTACGGTGGTACGGAACCCTTCATGTACGAGTCCGACTCGCACTTGCCCGTTTACTTTATTTTGGAGTTCCTTTTAATCCTATTAATAAAATATTTATATATGTGCTACACATAAGTAACTATATCACCTAACCAGAAAAAAATGTTAGAACATTATAACTATGTTTTTAGTACCGATTTCATCGATGCCACGCAATTTTTGGTTCTGGGAAATTCACCCACTTAATATGTAATTAGGTCACTCTAGAATAGTTTAATTATAAAATGCTAATAATTAGTACTTCGACTACCTTTTTACACATTTTTAAAAGAAATGTAAGTAATGTCCATATTACTTTCCACTCTACGCATGGTCAGTTATTTACTACAAAACCGCCCTGACTTTGATCAACGCGGGCGACCGGCGACTCCAAGGCCAAACCTAATTCCGCTGGAAAAGCCTTCCTCGAAGACCGCCCCGGTGACGGCGGCACTGAACCCGGTACCTTTGACGACTTCCCGGGAACCGCGCCTACGGGAACCAGCAATTTTAAGGAAAACGATAGTGATTTATAGTTCGTTAGGGTCTTTCTTTGGTGTTTATGGATAGGCACTTAGAAAAGATCGGGGCAGTCGAGATTTTTTTTGTGTTAACTACATTCCAGAATCAAAATCAAAAAGAAAATGGAATACTAAATATATTTAAGGCTATGTTAACTGCAGCAAGTTGTCTTGGATCGCGATAAACTTTAACTAAAAATAAGATATTTTATTAAGTTCGTTAGTATATTTACAAGCAATGAAATGTTAACTCGGTATTATATAGCTTATACAGTTAGGTACCTATACCGAGGACATTTTTGTATTATAGTCACTGACATAGCCCAGCGGATTACTGAAGTGTAGGACATCCACCCACATGATGGTCAGATGACCTGACCAAGGTGGCAGGAAAGCGCTGGATGCAGGCTGCTCTACATAGATCTGTTATTTTGGAAATCCTTGGGGAGGCCTATGTCCAGCAGAGGACATTATGCGGCTGAAATGATGAATGATGATGATGATTTTCACATAAGTATTCTTCTCATTTGGACAAAACAGTCGCAAATAAAAGTAAAATTAAAATTTATTAATTTCTAAAGGTCATCTTATTTAAAGGGCCCATCTATAAACATTGAAATCTCTACCAACTTTTAGGGCCTGCTTATAGATTCAGCCGTTAAATGCAGGGTCAACGACCTGGTGCAGAATGCAGCTACGAGTATATGCACAAAAAGGTTCAGTCTAATTCCAAGGAAAGGCTCCACTTCTTGCCCATCCCATTATTATCTGTGAGTAATGGAATCAAATACTAAATTTACGCATTCTTTCGCGGAACGGTTAATTTATTACGCCCCCGATGTCACGGGCTGACGGCGCCGCCACAGGCTCAGTTCGAATGAAAACCATCCCTGATTGTTCTGGGAACTTAGATTTTTTGCAAATGTTTTAAAAATTCATTTTAAATTGGATGAAAATATTTAAAGGTAACTGTTAGAAACTGAAGGGCTGTTTCCTTTTTTCGGTTCAGTAATTACTACTGAGACCATCACCGAGATCGTATGAGTTATAGAGGAAATAAATCTCGGATCTACCTCTCTTTTGTGTTTTTATTATAAAACTACCCCTGTCCTCTTCAAAGAGTATCGAAAAAGGCGACTAAGGGTATAGGTGATCGGAACAGGCAGCGGACTCGTTTGTGCAAAGACCTTATAGGTACCGTCTATTGCGATCAACAACCCTGCTCAGCGTGGTGATTGGGCAATGTGCAAATCTTCTCTTTTTGGAAGAGGCTTATCACGAAACATACCTTTTTATTTATTTGCGCTGAGGTTTTGTTCGGAAGAAGAAGCAAAGGAAGAGCTAGAGACAGTTTTATAAAACAACTGAGAGATCAAGTCCATGTTTTAACCTACAAAGGTGTAAAGGAGTTGCCTTTGGACAGGGAGAGATGGAAGGGATTGGTTGCTCCACAGACACGAGCTTAGTTTTTAGGGTTCCGTACCCAAAGGGTGCAAACGGGACCCTATTACTGAGACTCCGCTGTCTGTCCCTCTATCTGTCTGTCTGTTTTAACAATAAGAAAAAGAACAGGTTTCGTTCGGATTGTAACCATGCGTGGTCTTAGCCTGACTGAAGCAGCGATGTTAGGCCTCCTTCTGCCCGGTGTATTATTCATCCACCGTCAAATTATTTTCACTTGTACTTTCAAGTCGTTAAGAAAACAAAAGTTAGCGCAAATAAATATAAAAGGTGTATTTCGCGTTAATTCATTAATAATATACAATATACTATGTAGGTATACTATGTAATGTACTGTTATTATATATTTATACTATGTAATGTACTAATAATAATATAAATACTTCTTGTCATCTTCTTATATTGTTATATAAGAAGATGGCAAGTAGTTACGTGGTAGTTATCGAAACCTAGGTAACTCCTGCAACACCAGGATTTACCGATCCTAAAGAAATATTTTGACCCTGAGAGGTTTGGTCCCAGTAAATCCCCGCCGATACACCACGCCTGGCAGTAAATATCCAGCTTCCATACATTTGTCATAGACAGTGCGAGATGCCAACGATTCGCTAAAGAATACACAATACTTCCTGAAATTCACGACGCACGAGCGCCGAATGTCAATCGTTCAAATAAGACAACGTGATCTCTTTGTTGACCCTGGTGGTTTGCATTGGAGATGACCTACTTCATCAACAATTTATATAATTTGTATTCTAGATTAATCGAATAAGTACTTAATCAAATCAAATACAATACAAAACTAGATTAATAGACAAGATACCTAAGCAATTTAATAAACATATCTACATATACGGACATAAATATATTTACATAGAAGCATATGTATTAATAAAAACATATGTACTTATGATAATATTTCTAAATATCAGGATGATAAAGACAGATTACTTGTACCCCTTTTCTTACGTAGGTTTTTGATTCACGACACGAATGTTCGGTGGTAGTGTACGAAACGGTATTTATCATTCCGAATTACCTGACAATGAGGAATAAATTATCATTTTAGGAAACTGGTTTCCATTTACCAACTCCTCATACACAACATACACGACTACCCGTCTAACCTAATTTACCCTTAACTCCTTATTTTTTCTGTATTGCTGTATAGGCTATATATATTTTTGTATGCTAATCTTGGAGCAACAAAAACATACAATGTATCATTTTCCTTAATTTTATTTTATTTATTTATTTATTTATCATTTTCCTCCCACGCAGATCGCAGAAATCGACCTCGGAATCCTTTTAAATATTCCATGGACTACCCACTTAGCGATAAGCGTGGCAATTGCGTTTTGCAATCAAAGTCCATACAACATGTTCATATGTCTTACATTTCATACTTTATACCTCATCTATACCCGGCATTCTATACACCGTCAAGTCTTTTTTTAGTCTCCACTGCAGGAGCACGACCCTCTATCAATACTACCAGAGCCATATAGGTATTAGCCAGTGCAGTCAGAGGATTTGGCCTACACTCTCCACCCTGGCCAGACGGGTTGGAGAGGTCACATTGATGTTTTAGCTTTGTTTAGCTTGCGTTCCCTAAGTCGTCGCCTTCTACGACATCCACGGGAAGACTTGGAGAGATCCTATTCTACTCTGCCGGGAACCACACGGCTAATTCTATACAATGCGTAGTGCAAATGAACGATAGACACAATATTTCATACATTGCCTACACGAACTCGGCATTGTATAGAATGCCTCATATATACTTATTAGTAAGATTTTTAGTAAGTATATACTTATATATATATATATATATATATTGCTCGATGTAATCCATTGTTATAAGTACAAGTTTGCTTGCACTGTTTGCGCGATGGTGCCACTCCAACTAACCAGTCGTTCACGAGTCCGTGGAAACCATCAATGAACACAAGTCGTGTGCGAGCCCCCACAATTTTCCAGACGGCTATTTGGGCGGCGCGTTGTCCATCGGTTAGCGCGAGCGCATAATGGCGGCTCTAATGTGTCAACACGGCAATGAAAACAAATGTTTGCCGTTGTTTGCGGAGAATCGCGGTGGAGTTTGCTTATCGCAGGTTTTTGCCCTTAAGCATATGCATGGTCAAGGGCTTGGATTTACTGATTGGGATCATTACGCGGATTAAATTAAGTACGGAGTTGATTTAATTTGAACACTCATGGGTAAAATTTTATTGGATTACAAAAAATAACTTATGTCCGCCATTTACATCAAATAAACAAAAATCTTTGATGTAAGTTGCGTAAAATATATTAAGTTAAAAAAAAACAGTAAATAAGTATCTACTAAGGTATAACTACTGACATTACATGTTAGAAGCCCTAAGATTTATTCAACAAACTTATGTTAGATACCTTTGGGTTTTTCTTTAGTTTTGACCGGTACACACTATTGATATGGGGATTTTATTGGTCTAACCCAAAATTACTTTTTGGGTTACCCAATTTATCATTAGGAAGAAAGGTCCAATTGAAATCGGTAACAGTATAAATCGCTATTACTAAGACTTATGTTTGTACAACGACGAGTATGGAGGTTAGGTACCTATGAATAAAAAGTTTCAATCTTAGTAAACTAAATTTATTTTCGTATCCACGAGCCAATAAGTGGTTTGGTGGTCCAGTCCAGGGGAAGATAAAATTGTATGCATACTTAGGGCGAAGATATTAATTCTAAAAGAATTCTACAAGAATAGAAAGACTAAAATTTTATTAAATCGCACTCGGTGTAGGTACCTATACATAATGTACTTTTATAGAACGAATGCTTTAGCCAATATATAAACTATTATACTACTATTATATAACTATACCTCGGAACTAAGTACCTGATTTACTTTAATAATAGAGCTCAATAGCTCGGCAGGAGTAGAGTAGATACGCATTAGGCGATTTTAGCTGCCTTTGGTCCCGACTCTTATCACTACAGATAGCAGATATTATGATATTAGCAATGGCAGTCTAAAAAGTCTGACAACAGTCGAAGGAAAAATAAATTAGGTACCTACATAAATTACGATGAAACAAAGCTATATAAAGTAATTTATGACAGCGAATGCACAGAACAATTTAATAATAAACAACAAACATTACTCTATTGCATTATCTTAATTGGCGACTCGTGCGTAAATTAAACGGCCCGCTTGATGTCGTTTTATCATTTTCCTGCTGAATCCGGCCCGTGGGGAGACATGGGAAGTCATCGCGACTTCTTACACTTCTAGTCATTTATAGTTTACCTGGCTGTGAGTAATTATTATGCTATGGGAGAATCTTGCAGTAAATAATGCGTATGTTGACCACGTGCGCCGCGCGTGGTGGAAAACAGCATGTTTTCAGAGCAAATATTGCTGTGTTTAGTTTCCGAGTTAGGATGTTAGAGCTTGGAGACCTTGTTTTAATATGCTCTTGTCGATTATATATAATACATCTAATAAGACATGACAATGTCTTCAGAATAATAGTAGAAGGAAAAATAAAGGGAGACGACCTAACCAGATTGGTGTCAGATTGTTCGAGCTGCCTGACGGCACCTGACGTAGCTCAATGACAGCCATTATTCCACACTAGTGAGTTAGTGCGCTGGTTTCCTCACGATGTTTTCCTTCACCGGAAGCAGTGGTGGTAGTTCAAAAAGACCATACATGAGTGTTTAAAGTCGTTGAAGGCGACTTAGGAAACACAAGCTGAACAAAGCTTATAAACATCAGTAAGACCCCTCCAACCCGTCTGGCCAGCGTGGAGATTGTAGGCCATATCCTCTGACTGCTCTGGCTCTAGTTGACTTAAAAAGACCTGATGATGATGAATGTACAAACTCAGTAGTACAAGTCGCAGTGAGGATAGAACTTGTACCTCACCTCACAACAGACGCAGAGGAGGAAACACCAAGGGCTAGAGAAATGAAAAATAGGTATTTGTAAAATCTATTGCTGTCGCGCTGTGCCCGAACTACAACCGAGCAAGTGCGATAGAGACATACTGCAGTTTGGACTGAAAATACCTATTATAAAAGAACAGAAAATCAACGATTCGTAGTCCCCTGATTTCTTCTCCAAAACTTAACCAATATAAGTACTTTTTTCATTACGTATTAACAAAGACTTGAGCGGTGTTCCTATGTTTTAATTTTTTTGTATAATCTAGTCAAATTTGTTTTCTGGATGTTTGAACACAGAGGAAAATCTGGCCATTTTTTTAGGTTTTTGAACGTTCTTATCTCTTTTAAGGCCGTACCTGCATTTTCCGGGGTCCAGTGCTGCCCCCATTTAAAATAAATCATTTCAAAGAAAACGAAGACATTATTTAAAATTTTGCTACTATCAATTCCTAGATAACCCTTCAAGGTATTTAATGAACTAATGTTTACAGTTTAAAGTGAGAACGTTAAGCTTTACTACGCACTTTTGCGAAAAACGGCCACTATTCTCTTTCTTAGAGTTCTTTTTCTTGGAGTCTCTTTTTAATTTTTATTTTATTTTATTTTATTAATTTGTAATGTGACCTATGTATTGACTTTTTTGGAAATAAATTTATATAAAGTACGAAAAGGAGACATCATTTAAAATTTGCTACTACTAAGTCCTAGATAAACCCTTCAAACTATTTTGTGAATTACTGTTTATAGTTTATAATGAGAACGTTAAGCTTTTCTACGCACATTTGCCAGAAGTGGAATTTCGCAAATGTGCGTACTTAGTAAAGCTTAACGTTATCACCTTAAACTGTAAACAGTAAGTAGTTCATAAAATAGTTTGAAGGGTTATCTAAGGCTTGATAGAAACAAATTTTAAATGATGTCTGCGTTTCCTTTGAAATTATTGTTTTTAAATGGGGGCAGCACTGGACCCCGAAAAGTTCAGGTACGGCCTTAACCGCTAGACCACTACCGCTGCGCGGAGTAGTTGTTAGGAAAGTGCAAAGTGCGGGGTGTTCCGGTCTGTGACGCAGGAAAACCTCCGAAGCGGGGTTTTCCTGCTCTAACTGTATCTTCGCGATTCTAGCGCCTAGAAAGTTTCAAAAAGTTCTGTTATCTGACCTGCTTTATTTTCAAATTTTATGGATGCACTCTCTTTTTAAAAAGTCCTAATACAGAGGAAATATTACTACATCACCACAATAAAAACGATCGTTGTGTAACGATTTTCACATTCAAAACAAACCTAAATATTAGAAAAAATACAAAATTAGGAGTTTCCGAAAAGGCTTTGCATATGTGTGAAATAAAGTAAAATTATTTAATACTGATGCGATAGAGAAGCCTGTGATGAGACGGACAGCTCTTTCAATAGTCACATTTCGTCTTACTATACTAAGGACGACTAACTTATGTATTCTATTTTTACAAGTTTGTACTCAATACAATAGAACAGCAATTTCTTATCAAATAAACGGCAACCTTTGTAAATTCACACAGAGTAGGTACACTGAAAGATGTCTATGAAGTCTGCGATGAAATTCAGAGTGTGTACCGCACGTGCAGCGGAGACTTGTTCATCAAGTTGGTCCTTCAAAAAATATTTAAAAAGTTGCGTATGTGTATACCAATCGTTTTACCAATTTCATTTTAGTCCGTGAGAAATACATTCACACAACAATCTAAGGCGAAATACGAAAAGTTGGTGCAAGTTACCCATTATTCAAAAATGCTCATATTTTGCGTGGTAAAACACACATGCCGAGGGATTCCCTAAGTATGATTGCGCACGCGCCGGTCTGCACGCATTTTAATGACCCTTTCCTCGCGCCACACATTTTTCACTTCAATTTGTCAGTTGTCGCGCCGCGGGTCGAACACCTAGGGAAACCCACGTGTACTTAATCGATTTGAGAAAATGCAGGGCGATGCCTGAGACCAGATTCGGATGCTTAGGGTTTCTTCGGAGGTGTTTTCTAATGCTTTCTCACAATTTTGCTGAAAGAAAAACAGTGGCACTCCAGGAGTGCCGACAGAAGAGAACAATTTAACAAGGTGGTCTCGGTTACGGTAATACGGTAACGGTGTCGCGAGTTCAATGTTTTTTTCCAATCTCAAAAATGCCCAACGCGCCTAAAGAAGTGTTCTCTTCAAAAGTAATGCAGGTATAAGATAGTAGGTGTGAGAAAAATTACTAGCAGTTCACTCACCCTGACGGTGAACACGCGGCCCTTTTTAACCCATTTGTCGATTTGGCTCATGTTCCATCTTTAAATTGTACTAAGACTTGTGTCTACTTAGAATGCACTTTGCAAATCCTTCGACTGCTTAGAATGTTTTAAAAATGCTGCACTTGAGACTTGAGAGAGATGAGTCGTAAGAGAAATAATTCCATGAGGTCCGAGACATTCTTTTTTTTTTATTAAATAATTTTACGGCTCTGGATACAAGTCCTTTAAAGCCTATCTTTAATTTTGTTCTTTATTCCTAATCCTAACCTAACCATATCCTAACAAGTTTCAATCAAAGGGTGGTGTAGGCCTTTGACTGCTTCAAGGGAGCTTCTGGCGACAAATCTATACGAGTCCACTGGTTTTAATAGCCGATTGAGTGGCGGACGACGTCCGAAGACGCCCATACATTCCGCGAAACAAATATCACTACAGCCGTAATATGACTGTCCACTTTAACTATTTCACATATTGTTCATGAGCATGAGAGCATTTATAACACAAAACAACACCAATTTCATATTATAAAGTCCACTAAAATCAATTTGCAAATAATTTAAAGAAAACCCCAACCGAACCCCTTGACTTCCCGCCAAAAACTCTCGAGACATTATTTTAAAAGTTGTGTTGTAACTTCAGGAACGAGTTTATCGATTATTTTGTTGAATTTTGCTGTCCTCCCTATTTATACCTATTATTTTCTATCAAGCAATAGGTATCTTTTGAGAAATAAAAAATATATCTTAGCTATATAGCTATGGACATTATCTAAGCTTTCAGAGTTTGCCTTAATTTTATTTTTATAGTTATGTAATTAATTTAAACCGGTTGACTCCCGTGATATAGTCGGAAAAGGCGGACCAGGTTTCAATCGCTTTCGTTACATCGATCGAAACCTGTCGGCTTTGTTGTCGGCTGGTTTAAATCAATTAATTATTGATTTATCTCACGTTTGCTTTAATAAAATAAATTTTATCTGCATTACTTAAAAAGAATTACATTTAATTATAAAAAGTTACATAGATATTTATCTAACTAAAACTAAACTAAAATTTAAATTAAAAACTGAATTAAAATCTATTCTTGTCACTCCTACGCCGGGCAAGTGATTAACAATCGTATCAGATATTTTTGATCCTCAGATTTTATAACTTTAAGTATAAACCTATTATAACTATTGTAAATGTTCCCTCAAATTAAAAAATATTTTTCCTTGGTCTGAGATCTGCTTATTATGTTCACAAAACATTTATCCGTAAGGTTTACGTAAGATAAGTACTTACCTAGGTACTATCGACTGCTAGGTACAAACATAATTTATAATTACTCAACACGCCAGTGCTAGACTCGCCGACGTCAGATTTTCCTAGATATAATGGTATCAAGTCATAGCCGCAAGGACGAAGTCTTTACACTACCTACATACACAGCGCTTTCTGTGATCTTGCCGCTTCCCAGAATTGCATGTTTACAAGAGATAAGTAAACAAATTATTCACTTACTAGGTACTAGAGATTATTAATTTGTTTTGATCGATATATCGATATTTTTTATGTTTACAAACCTAGGCTATAGCAGGTAGAGTTCAAAAAATGTTGTGCTCGACGAGTCATCGGAAAACATACTTACGAGTATACCATTAGGTAAGTAGGTACCTATTTTCCTGCTTTTCGAGCACCATAATTTTCACATAGCTTTGGATACAGAAATTAGAACTATAATATTATATTGTAAAGCGTTGTTGGGCAGTGCAGCTGCCTTAAAAAAGCTGAAACTCTCCCTTTAAAAGACGAGGTGGGTAGAGCGATTTCGATTTCGATGTGGTTATTTTTTTGCTTAGAGCAAAAAAAACCACATCGA
The DNA here is from genome assembly GCA_963576875.1 of Acrobasis repandana. Classification (NCBI taxonomy): domain Eukaryota; kingdom Metazoa; phylum Arthropoda; class Insecta; order Lepidoptera; family Pyralidae; genus Acrobasis; species Acrobasis repandana. Next base: position 946,948 of record OY756226.1, read on the forward strand.
AATCGCTCTATTTGTTTAGGAGTTATAATTCCACAGACCAATACACAGACACGTCTAACTTATAACACCCCTCTTTTACGTCGGGGGTTAAATTCTGAGAGGATATCCTCTCGGGCGCCACTCAATCTGCCAAATACATAGACGAAAATCACAGCCCGAGCCAGACAGAATTTTTAATACTTACCTAGTTATTTCTTAAAAAATGCCATTTTTAACCCACGACGTAAAAGAGGGGTGTTATAAGTTAGACGTCTGTGTATCGGTCTGTGGCATCATAGCTCCTAAACAAATAGAGCGATTTCGATGTGGTTTTTTTTAATCGAAAGCGTTGTCTGTCGAGATGGTCGGGTGTTGTAAAAAACTCGAGTCCGGGAGTCTAAATATTCTGACTCGACTGTAAATCACAAGACTCGACTCATAAATGGAGACTCCACTGCTAGATGTGTTAGTTATATAATAATAATAAAAATGTATTTATTATCCTCCAATAAATTTGTTATTATTGTTAGTTATACTCAAATCCTGTAATAGACTCTAGTTCGGTATAAATGCTCGAGTCTGTTTATGGACGGTCTACTGCGTCGACAGTCGTGGAGTTTAGAAAATCATAATTTTTATTTTAATTAAATAAAAAATATTGTTTTTAGTACCTAGTTTATCATTAATATCAAATGGATTTTTGATATTAATGATAAACTAGGTACTAATAACAAAAAAAAAATGGATATTTGTATGATGTAATGCTTTGTATAATGCTGTTCTCGAGAGTTTGTCCAGTAGAAGTTGCTTCGAGTTTGGTGTTTGAACTTGAGTTGGTCCTGCGACTCACTTCATATTTGACTCTAATTTTTATTTGACTCGGGTCCATGCTCCGACAACTCGTGTTAAACTCGACTTCGACTTGCGAATGTCTTAAGTCTACCAAGCATGCAAAATTTAGTCAAGTTTGCAAATGTAGACTCCCGGACTCCAGTTTTTTACAACACTTTGGTCCTTCTCTATGTTTCATGACAATAGGTTTAACCGTTCAAAAGTTATTGGGGTGAACACTTGAAAGTAGGGGGTATTTAATTTGTCCGACAATGGCAATGGAACGCGCTAAGAGGAAATGTTGTGTCAGTACGACAAAGTACCGACGGAACCCGCTGGTCTCCCGAATGCACCTAGCTGTCTAGGTGTGAACTGGCAGACCAGCTGAGCTTCAGGTAGGAAACCCGCTCGCCATGCCATAATCGGCCGCGACCCCGAAGCCGAACAGAAAAGATTTGATTGAACGATTGTTGTCTAATTACCAGTACAGTGCCTACTGTTTAAGGTATTTTATGCTTTTGGAAATAAAATTTCAATAACAAAATGATTAGCCTATCATCCAACCTCGGTCACCGCCGACGGCAGCATCTGGCAGAAATCCGCTGTTATGCATAATAATATTGTAACATAAAAAGTTCTGCTATAAAGGGTAGGTAGAAACAAATCGGCCAGCACCGGTTGGTAAGTTGGTTCCTCTTAAGTGCAAGAGTGTGAAAGGATTCAGACCGAATAAATAAAATGTGAGTCAACGGCTTTTAAGTCCCCTTACCCTCGACTTAACTAGACTTTTCCATACAAAGGTAGTCAAGCTTTTAATTTGAAACGCCATGTCAGAGTTAGTCTAAAATTTTGTAATTTCGAAGAGATTGCACGTAGGTATCTAGGCACATGTATAACTGATTTTCTCAGTCAAAATATGAACTTGAAAGAGAATATATTGTATTAAATCACTTTTTACCATCAGTATGGAAAACTTATAGACCCTTAGGTATATTTTCTTTCACGTTCATATTTGGAGTGTCGAAAACCAGTTAAATGAAATGCAATTTCTTTGAAATTACACAATTTTGCCAAATTCTGACATGTCGTTTCAAAATAAAAGCTGGAGTTTAGCGTTTGTACCTATGTGAAAGTCTAGGGTATCGACTCTAAATTATCTGATAGCTACACTTTTAGGAAAACCCCAGGTTTACAGATAAAGGAACACCCCACTGAGAGAAAGTCGGAAAAGCCCAGTATTGACGACATCGAGGCTTGATCTGCGTATTATTTATAAAAGTAACAACACAAATCGATTATTATTCGCATTTGGTTCACTTTTTAGGGTTCCGTATCCAACCTGCTAACGGGCGGGACCCTATTACTGAGATTCCGCTGTCTGTCCATCTGTCACAGGGCTCTATCTCTTGAACAGTATAATAGCTTAAAACTTAAAATTTTTACCGATTACGCTTTAATACTAAAAACAAAATAAAGTTAAAAATTAAAGGGTCAACATACAAGAAACATGTTTTTCAGCGTCTTTAACTCGATCTTTAAGTATAATGGCATTAACTGGATACATTAAATAAATGCGATAAGTCCCCCTCTGTATCATTTTTGTTTTTTTTCTCTGTAAGTATTGTTGTATTTCCTTTCTATATGGTGCAATAAAGAGTATTTGTATTGTATTAAATTTTAAAAGAATATTGGGAGGTCCAGAACCTTCATGTACGAGTCCGACTCGCATCGCATTTGACTGTTTTTTTAATTATTGACTAGATAAATAAATAAATAAATATGTATATGTATAATATAGGGGCACAGTGTGATTTGTCCCTATATATTTACAAGTATATAACACAAGTTTAGAACTTACTTTGGGCCTAGCTAGGGAGCTAGCCCCAAAGTTCTAAACTTATGGGATACTAACTTAACGATACTATATTTTATGATAAATACATATATAGATAAACACCCAAGATCCAGGACAATTTGAAAAAGGCCATTTTCCAATTTGCCCTGGCTGGGGATTGAACCCAGAACCTACATAAGAATTTTTCGAAGTACATATCCTAAAGTTAACACAAAACAATTATATTAATACTTACTAGGTATATTTTTTACTATTCTACGCTTCCGGGCCTACCGCATTCATCAATGTAACCAAGTCTAGATTTTTGCGCCTTAACGCCATCTACATAATCAGACCAAACTTGTAGGATTGTAAGCGCCATCTGTAAAAAATAACAATCGAATATCAGACTGTCATAAACGCCATCTATACATGTACGACCAAACTAAGCGATATAGCGTTTATGTTCTTAGGCGTCTACCATGTCTCGTCATGCCTTGTTTCCATCACAATGGCGCCACTATCTTTCTTTAAAATTTGGTTTTTATTTTAATATTAATGAAATGGCTTTTTTAAGTAAAATAAATCAACTTACTCAAAAATAATTGTATTTATTGATAAATCCTAAATATCTAAACAATACTGATTCAAATGGGACGGTATATTTTTTCATGCATATTTCACTTATAACATTTATAGTACTTACTATATTATACACATTAATACACACGTGTGCCGAATGATGGCAGAAAGACAGGCTCACATAACTACCATTTGGACTCCAGGAAACGATCAAGGGGAAAGCTTAACATGAGGTGGAGGGACGAGCTGTCTGCTTTTGACAAGGGTTGGAAAGAAGTAGCTAAAGATCGTAGCAGCTGGAAACAATCAGGGGAGGCCTTTGCCCAACTATGGGATCGGAATGGCTAGATAAAAAAAAAGTACATGAAAAAAAGGGGTTGTTCCCTATTCATCCTACGACGTCTCATCCCATTTCTTCATCCCAAACTTGTATTCCTAGCTCGTCCTATTACATTATTATTTTTATATTTTCTTAATTCAACCCAAATGCATTCCTTACTCATGCCAAAGCAAATATTATCAAAAATGTATGGATAGTATAACAACGCGTAAGCTTATTATATAAAAGATTAATCTTTTTTGGTTAGCTGATAAGTTAATTCTGTTTGTGAGAACATATCTATATCAGTTTTGTGTTATTATTAAAATGTATGTTTTTAGGGTTCCGAACAAAAATGAAAAAACGAAACCCTTATAGGATCACTCGTGCGTCTGTCTGTCCGTCCGTCTGTCACAGCTTTGATCCGAATCTACTGGACCGAATCAAGTGAAAATAAAATATTTTATTTAAATAAGGGTCATTTTCGGGGGACAAATAAGGAAATTTAAAAATAGTTTTGTAAACCTTACTGTGTCATATATCAAATCTCTCGATCGATCTCAAATATATTTTTGTTATAATTGTAAAATAAATCGTTTTGATTTTATTCATGAAAGAAGACGAAAATGACCACTGATCTGCGAAATAAGTCTAAATTTTGAAAAAAATACAAATTAAAGAGGAGTGTTGGTTGCTGAGTTGCCGCTCGCCCTATCCTCCGCGACCAAGCGCTTCCGTGGCGCTTGGCGCGGCATCGGTGCGGACGCAGGGCAAGAGGAGTGTCGGTGTTACGTTGCGCTCTCCCTATCCCCTGCCGCCGCGTTGGTGGGCCCCGGTCGCCCGTCAGGGCCTGCTTTTGCAGGCCCCAAATTATGAGGGCTGGTTGGACGGTGGAAACGGGATTCCATCGTCCAATGGACAGCTCTCCGGAGTGGAAGGCAGGCGCGTGTGCGTGTCAGCGCGCTTGTCCTTGTCGGACCGAGAGGCCAAGGCGACGGCTGCTCCGGCCCCTCTGATTCAGCAGAGGGTGCCGTGAGGCCGTTGGCGAGCCGAGGCCGGTGAGGTAGCGGGCGGCCGCGCCGGGGCTGTGGAGCATGGAGAAGCACACGGTCCCGGTTGATAGCGGCTGAGAGGTGACACCGCGGAGTTTTTAGTTGTAGCACCGGCGCCACATAACCTGACCGGTGTCCCGTAGGACACCGGTCAGGTTATGTGGTGCCGGTTACGACCGGTAAGGTATCAAGGTCAAAAAGAAAAGGAATACTGACAGGATGAATAAGGAATATAAATAAATTTTTTGTGGGTTGAGTAAGGAAAAAATAATGAGTAGGATGAGACGTCATAGGATGAATACGGAACAACCCAAAAAAGATAAGAACAGAAACTGCCTAAGATTTTTATTCTCTTCAACGTCGACCATTCGACAGACACACAAAATCTTCAGGAAACACGTGTTCAGGAAGGTTGATTGTTATCGTTGGATAGCTAATTTACTCGTAATATCATGCAGCGTTGGTTTGACTTCATAAAGGTGATGTTCGACTGTTCGTGCCAATCTAAGATCGTGCAAAGTGAAAAGGAAAAAGCAGGAAACCCGACTTCGGTTGTCGTACAATGCAGCACAGGCAAAGATGCAGTTGGGAACGCGCTAATGGTGCCACCATTAATTACGTGAGGTGTGAAATTTTCAAACCTCTCCCCAAAATGAAATTTACTGAGATTCAGCTCGACCCACTCCTTGATCTGCCTCCGTGGTCCAATGGTCAAGGCGTTTGCCTTGTGATCTGGAGGTCGTGGGTTCAAATCCCACTGGGAAGCATAAGTAGGCACTTTGTGAAAAGTTGTTTGCCAGTCTGGTTAGGATATTGCAGGCAGGAATCACCTGATTATCCGAAAAGATGATTCCGCGATTCGGAAGACACGTAAAGCTGTGGATCCCGAACGCCATCTTACTTTTGTTTAACCTAATCTAGGATTGGTTTTGGTCTACCCTTTGAGCGGAGGTCAGACGGCAGTCGTTCTGTGTGAAAACTAGTACGTCGTCGAATCACCTAAGATTAGGTAGCAGATCCTGGGCTCTGAAGCGTTACCACTGAAGATGCTTGGGATTATGGGATTACGCTCGGATGATGATGGGCTTGACCCCTTCCCCCCTTGAACGTCTCACGTTATGAATGCCTAAGATAACAGAGAGAGGATGTCTCAAAGTTGAGTTGTCAATTGTTGTAGGTGAAGAGCTCGTAGTCCCTCACGGAGAAGTTGTAGTCGCTGGCGAGCGCGGCGGGCGCGGCGGGGTCGCCGTACGAGTGCAGGTTGCTGTAGCTGTCGGTGTTGCTGCTGCAGTTGCTGGCGATCAGCAGGTCCGCGCCCGCGCCGAAGATGGGCCCGCAGCTGGAACAACTTTATTTGTTAGACAAACTAAAAAAACCCCGACTGTCAAGAACGCCATCTAGTGTTGAGTAGCGGAACTACCAATACGACTTGATATTCGTAGCGCCATCTGCCATTCGCTAAAGAAAGCTTATAAACGATTCCACAGACATATGTATAGCACCCTTCTTCTTTGTCAGGGGTTAAAATTCATCATCATCAGCAGGTCATTTTAGTCTCCACTGCAGGAGCACGCACGACCCTCTCTGTACTAGAACTATATGTTAGCCAGAGCAGTCAGAGGATTTGGCCTAATCTCTTCAAGCTGGCCAGACGGGTTGGAGAGGTCGCATTAATGTTTATAAGCTTTGTTCATCTTGAGTTTCCGCTTCTACGTAAATTCTACTCTGCCGGGAACCACACGGCAAAGTTACCCGTTTATCCCATATTAATTAAAAAAAATTCTTTAACATTTAAAGCTTTTAGTCTTTGAGTATTTTGACTTGTCCACCAACGTGATGATCTTAGATATTTTAAATTTGGGGCCAATTTGTACCACTCATTCACAAGCATGAAGCGGGTGATCCCTGGGCCCTGATTCGCGCGTGAAATGCATAATTTTTTGGTCCAAAGCTCCAAATATGAATAGCCATGAATAGAATAATGATAAAAACGGCTAAATTAAAAAAAAAAAACACAATGAAAAGGATAAATGTGTACTCGGTTAATTGTATTGAAAATCATTATTCTCTTCAAATTATTGTAGGAAAACAGATGCACAATCGTTAAAAAATCTACTCACTCCGGATGATAGCACAAGGCGAATGCTTTCTTGACAAGTGGAAACCGCACTGGCGCAGCGTTCGCGGGCGTGCTCGCGAGCGGCGCGTGCGGCGGAGCGTGCAGCGCGAACAGAAACGCTCGCTCTGCCGGCACGTACCCGCCCGCGCCGCCCGCGGTGAACGCCACCTCACTGAATCCGCCTATTATTTCACCACGGGACAACTGGAAATAAAAGAATCATGGTAAGTATAATAAAATAATCATGGTAAGTATAATAAAATCGCCGTGTGGTTCCCGGCAGAGTCGAATAGGACCACCCCAAGTCTTCCCGTAGAAGACGACTTAGGAAACACCAAACTGAACAAAGCTTATAAACATGAGTGAGACCTCTCCAACCCGTCTAGCCAGCGTGGAGTGTGCTGTGTACAATGACCTTCCATACACATGGACTTCTCGTGCCTGCGCTGACAAAGAAACGGCAAAAGTGTGCTTAAAGTCAGAGTAAGCACACTTGCGCTTCAGTCGTTTGTTGACAGCAACGCCGCAATCATGCCGAAGTGTGCTTTGAAACAGTGCCGAATAATTCACTAACGACGCTAAAAAAGGATCGTGTGAATAATCACCGGTAAATAAATTTTATTTATGAATGTTACCACGCCAAAAAGTGTAAAGAATACGGTAAAATAATTTAATTTCATTAAATAACACGAATGATTGATTCACTTACGCTCGTCAGTAAGAGACAAAAAGAGAGCGGCTAGAACACAGTCAAATTATAAAACTATAGAGTCGCTCCTTTCGTTTAATTTTAAAGTAATATATTACTTTGTACTAATCGATCACACTTCTTTTAACTGTTAGTTGGGTATTCAATATTGTTTATTTGTAGTATGAATAGGCGCGAACATTTTGAATTGCAATTTTAGGAATTTGCTAAATACTTAAACATTAGCTGTCAAAATGTTAATATTGTGCTACCTGTAATGAACAATTTTATTTAAGCTTTCCTGTAAACGAGATTATAAGAGAAGTGGTTTCATAAAGTAGTCAATTTAAAGGACATGGGTGGCTTATGCTATGCATCAAATGATGTCTTTGTGATAAATTCCGAAACAGAAAATATTATAAGACATAAACTCAGCGGCGGCAAGATCATGCTCAAAAAGTATGATAAAGCTTTTTGACAGTAGAAGTCTTTTGAAAGTAAACATATTTACCCAAATTGATGCACACACAATAGATCAGTTGAGTCATATTAATGATTTGACTAAAGCAGTCATACAGATATATGTTAACGTCCGTCTTCACTAAATATGCCAAAAAAATACTTTGGAAAAAAAGACTAAGTCTAAATGAGAAGTTTTCAATAAGTTAAATTTATTCCAGGGTACTTAGTATCTTGTTTTTCAGTATAAGTAGAAAAATATATTCAATGAAAAAGTTTTGGTTTTATTTACACACATCATACATATATACATACACAATTTATTACGTCTTTATTCCTAATGGGACAACATCGATCAATCGAAGAGCGTAGACGCGACCATACGGATTTCTAGGAAAAATCCCTGCGAGACCACGAGCTTATATTTGTGTGATCAATTATTGTTCACTTATATAAATCACCCAATATAAAGTATCTAAATAATATTTTATATATAATGCGGCAATACATTTAACAACTATTTAAAAAAACACCTCTTTTTTTTCAATTTCATCAAAAACAAAAACGCATTGCTACTCCGTAAATTTCTTTGTTCTTGACAATTTCTAAAATCAACTACATAGCTTCGACTGACTGATAATTATACATTGCTTTTTAACAACTGAAGTTATTGTGTAAGACTGGAGTGTCAGCAGCAATGTATAGACACAGCAGTAGAAGCTAAATATAGTGAAATTTCTAGCTTGTGCCATTTTTGAGTTTTGTTATTGTATGACGTGCTATGTCCATGTGTATGGAAGGTCATTGGCTGTGTAGGCCAAATCCTCTGGCTAATATTATATATGGCTCTGGTAGTACAAAGAGGGTAGTGCTCCTGCAGTGGAGACTAAAAAAGACCTGATGACGATACATACTATCACGCCTGTTTCCCACAGGGGTAGGCAGAGACTATGGACCTCCATTTGCTAGGTACGATCCTGACAGACCTCTTTCACTTCATCTACACTCATCACCCTTTTCATACAGTAACGGGTACTTCTTACCTCTTCTGTTTTTAGAACATCTGCAATCTGATCGCAGAATGTTCGCCGAGGTCAACCCTGTCCCGCTCTTCCTTTCACACTTGCCTTGTAAATATTTTTTGTTAATCTCTTTTCATCCATCCTTCTACATGCCCAAACCATCTTAACATTCCTTGCTCTATTTTTGTCATTACGTCCTTTTTTTTTTACAAATCACACAGATTGACCTAGCCCCAAAGTAAGTTTGAGACTTGTGTTATGGGATACTAACTCAACGATACTATATTTTATAACAAATACATACGGGAATTAACGCGAAACGTACCTTTTTTTTATTTATTTTGCTGACGTTTCGTTGGGGTTTCACCGAACGTGGTCCCAGCTTGACTTACTTACTTACTTGACTTGACGTTCGGTGAAACCCGAATGAAACGTCAGCAAAATAAATAAAAAAAAGGTACGTTTCGCGTTAATTCCCGTATGCATTAATTTAATAATAATGCAACGCGATATTTTAAAAGTATTTATAGATAAACATCCAAGACCAAGGCCAATCTGAAAGAGATAATTTTCCATCTTGACCTGACCGGGGATCGAACCCGGGGCCTCCTGTGTGACAGCCTGGCATGATGACCACTAGGCCACAGAGGTCGTCTTTCTTCTTTTCTGATGATAATGAGTCCAGGTTGGTTCTGCTGTGAGTAGCGGTGTACCTGCGCGAGCAGCAGCACGGGCGCGACGCCGTCGCAGTGCGAGTGGAAGGCCTGCGCGGAGTACCCGTGCGAGGACGCGCGGAACACCAGCCGCCACGACTGCTTCGGGGTGCCGCACCTGCCACACACATACAATCAGCACCATGTAGGTTGGCTGGTAGAAAAGGCCCTAGGCCTTAAGTTTGCCTGTTACTTTTTTTGTAATAAAGTTAAATAAATAAATAAAATAAAATACATACAACTTACTTATTTTTAAGCAGATTAAAAATATCTTTTTGTTTTCGGTATAAGTTTATGTTACTTTTTGATGTGAATAATTAAAAAGAATTGTCAAGTTAAACAAATGCTAATTGACAATCAAAGAGAAAATTAATGTTTTATAACGGTAAAGGCGTTCACTCACCAGTTGTTGATAATGGCCTGGAAAGCGCCCTTGTCCTGCTGCAAGATGAGGCTGCCTGCGAACATGTTCACCGCTAGCCTGGGAATATTATAAAAATATATTTATTCAACGATCTATGCTTACAAACGCAAATGGAAGAGGAACTGGGCGGGACATGTCTGCAGAATGCGTTCGAAAAGATGTACCAAATTGTTTACATTCTGGATTCTCTAACTCGCATAAAAGTCCTGGGTACCCTACCTTACATGAGTGGCAGGAGGTCGCAGAAGATAGGATGTGGGGAAAAATAAGGAGAGCAGTGGGACACAATATAGATTGAGAGCTGGCACGAATTTTTGGGTAGGTATTTGAGGAAAGTTGAAAACTTGTCACATACCTCTCCTTTTATTATTATCTCCTATTATTCCTTAATCAGTGTGATTTGTCCCTATATATTTATTTATTATACCCCAACACGGAACTGCACACCTGGCTGGTGAGTAGCAGGGCTAAACCATTTTGATTTATTTAGATTGAACTGGCAGGTAGAAAGTCCTATCAAAATGATCTGTCTTTTTGAGAATCTTATTTTTTAGTTCTAAGTAATACCCTATTAAAACTTTAAGTTGCCTCAAGTACCATTTTTATTATTGATGTTTTTATTCTTTGAACAATAAACTACAACATATAAAAAAAGCATATTGCCTAAAATACCTTTTTTTAAAATAAAAAAAAACTTAAAAATTTATAGATTGCTTGAGCCCCGCTACTCACCAGCCAGGTCGGCAGTTCCGTGTTGGGGTATAATAGGAGAGGTATGTGACAAGTTTTAAACTTGCCTCAAATACCTACCCAAAAATTCGTGTCAGCTCTCGGACCAATAATAGCTACTACAGCTACAGCCTAAAAAAAATCAACAAGACGAATAATAACTATTTAAAAAGCGACAGCTCTAAAGCTACTCTACAAGCACACGCTCACCGCGGCACAGTGCGCTGCTCGAGGTCGGGGCGCTGCGGCGGCGCGGGCGGCGCGCAGTGCAGCGCGGCGCGCCGGTAGCGCTCCAGCGACAGCTCCATCGGCACCGCGCCCGTCGGCTCCACCTCCTCCGCAAACACCGAGCTGTCTGCGGGAAACATGGAAATGACAGATGTAGGACGCTCTCCAAAAATAAGGGTTTAAAACTATTAGTGACAAAACTAAAATAGTTCATATTTTGTAATAAGCCTTCATTAAAAATAAGATAATATTAAATACCAACTCAAAATGTTCTTAAATGGTTGATTACTGATAATGATAACATTCATCTGTTTCAGATGGCAAAGCCACTGATCCTGGTGGCATTTAATCTATATCAGATGCCTTTAGGCATCTTGAAAAACCTCATGCCATGTATTAGTGAATGAACAAACAAGTAGGTACCTAATGATACATTAAAAAACCCCCGACTTTCTTACAAAAATGTATATCAAAGCTGCATCCATTTAGAAGTTATAATACCACAGACAAACACACAGAAAGATACACAGGCACGTCAAACTTATAATGAAAGACACCGGTCTCACCAATCAACAACAGCCGCACATGCTGCATCAATGGAGCAAGGTGATGGCACACTCTGGCTCGTTCTTCCTCTGTCCAGTGCGGGGTGGGCTGAGTGACGCCAGCGCGCTGCTTCGCCCACGCCAGAGCACAGCGCCACACTTCTTCCTCTTCTAGACAAAGCTGAAATATATTTAATCATCATCAGCACAATACAAGACCTAAATGAGGCAAATGACCGGGGAATCGCCGTGGCCAAATACTGGTCAAATTTGATTTAATTAAATTAATAAATAGCCTTTCGACTCGAGCAAAAGAAGATCATCAGCATCATTTCAGCTACAGAACGTCCACTGCTGGACAGGCCTTCCCAAGGATTTAAAAAAATGACCGATCTTGAGCAGCCTGCATCCAGCGCTGACCAAGATCGCTGAGTCATTTAGAAGTCATTTTGTAAATCCAGGAGCCCTATGTCCAGTGTAACTAAAACACTGTGCTTCAAAAATGTTCTGGTTATGATCATCATATACTTTTGTAGTCTATGGGGTATCCATATCACTGGTACAGTGAAAGGAGTTGTACAGTAGGAATTGAAAGTACTTACGAAATCTGAGGAGATGAGCTTGATGAGTGCTTCTTTAGGCAGGTTCAGGAACGCATTGGTCTTCACACAGTCTGCTGCATTGTCTCCGATGAAAGTGATGCAGCGTTCCATAAATGAAGAGGCACTTTTACCACCTGGAATTAATTTTATGGGTATTAGTCTACCTATACAACTTATATTAAATTAGAAAATAAAAAAAAAATTACCTTTCGCAGAATCATACAGGCTTTGTTTTTTGGACATAATTTTAACTCAGGATGTTTAGGATAATGGTAATTAGGTACTATTGGGTAGTTTACCAATAGGTCTGATGTACCTATGTGTTGTAAGTTTACATTTTCCCCTGGTTTATTTATTAAAAGGTCTAACATGAAAAGTTCACCATGGAGTAATATTTCAATAACACATCGTGAAGTCATAAATTATTGTTAATTTAATAACTGCCACTGTAAGTTTCATAAATTTTTTGTGGTTCGGCCAATGAACTGTACATTTACACTATTATTGTCATAAATATACAATACTGTTATATTTTCTTAGATCATGTTTATTACTATACCGATACAACTACTACCGAATTACTGTGTGGCATTTTGTTTTTGACATTATAAAACATTTCGTGCTAAAAGTAGGCAACTTATGAAGTAACAATAGTAAATAAAAGTCACTAATGTGATACTTAGGTGTATTAATTATCCTTATATTACACTTAACATTTAGGAATGAAATACGGCGTTCAACTTTGTTTTTTATAACCTAACACCATTGTCACCATTACACCGACGCGTTAGGGTTGACGTTTTGGATGGTCGTTATATTGTCGCCCTTCATCATAATTCTTCCAATCTGCTTCCGATTCTTTGTTTTCATATGCACTTCTTCAGCCTCATCCAAGACAATGTTCATGTATTCATCAAAACCCACAATGTGGCCCTCAATTCTCAAATTCACGTTCTCGTACAACCAGATCTGCACACGACTTCTGTTTTGTAAATATCTGAAGATAAGGTTGATGGGTTGGACCATCACCTTTTGAACTTTCGGTGGTCCTTTGTAAGCCATTTTAACTTAATTATCTAGCACAATTCAGCTAAAACTTGAAAAAATTATAGCCTGCAAAAGCCGGCTTCGTATCACGACACGAAAGAACGCTTTAAAATGACATAGACTAAATATGGCTGCCAAGAAAGACAGTTTAAAATTGACCATAAACAAAACAAACGCCTTTTTTTTTACATGGACTTAGTAACTAAAAATCACTTTAAACGAGCGCTACGACGACGTGACGTGCTTGTGTGTACACATCAGGTACACTACACCGTACACATACTAAACGACAAATGACGAAAGAAATAAATAAGTACAGTTTACCTTGTATGTATGTATACGTGTATGCTGAAATGCTGATTGCTGGTTTGGTTACTATTACTAATAATTAAGAAAAACACGGTAAAACCCTAAAAAGCGAGACCAAAAAAAAAAGGTACAAGGACTAGCACAAGAGTATTAAGGTCATACATAATAGCCCACTTACACGACTCTGCTCCCACCCGACAAATAAAATGCTATTGAAATATGGGCTTCAGGTAGTGTTCTTTAGATATATTTTATATTAGCAACATAAATTAGCAGACAGCTCACTGACCGCCTTATTCGGTGGTTGACGCCTCGCTGGCTGCGTGTTGGAAACAGGTCTAGGCGCTATCCGCACGCTAGCTAACGTTAGTGGCATAGATTAATATTGTATATTATGTTAGTCGCCCTAGTATGCGATTGCGAGTAAGCGGTGCGAGTTTGGTGAACGACTGCCGATTTTTTTTGGTTTTGGGGCCATCTACATATTACTTCATGACGTAATATGTGGATGGCCCCAAATCAAAAAAAATGGGGGAATGAGGGGTCATCCATGCGAAATGTGACCCATTATTTATTAGTTTAAATATGTAAAGCTTTACAATACATAATTGACCGTTGGGGCGAAAACACATTGTTTGTATGTATGTATGTTTGTTCCGCGATAACTGCCGAACCGACGGTCCGATTTTGATGAAATTTGCTAGGCATGTAGGAAATATCAATAGTATTTTCAAGTTCGTTGGGCATCAAAACCGTTTCAGTAGTTTTTGAAATTTTAATAAAAAATCGCGAGGTCTAAGTTCGCGGCGAACTACTAGTATATTAATATTACCTACGAATATGAAATTAGAGAACTAAACAAAAAATATTCCGACGAACTTATTATACATACTCGTATACGATACGTCTAACTCTGAGCGTCTAACATACTACATATGGTTTTAGAATGCCGCTTTGGCACGCGTGGTTGGGCAGGTCCAGGTTAGCGCCACCGAGCCACGAGGACTTTGAGTGTCTTGGATTGTAAACAGGGGCGTAGCTACCGCCGTATCTGCCGTATCAATTATACGGGGCCCCCGAAAGGCGTAAGCAAAAATTTTTTCAAAATTAAAACTGATAAAAAATTTCCTAACAACATCGATGGGACATGACATGAACGCCTGTCACTATTGTCCATAGAGGCAGAAACTTTAGTAAAACTCATGAAAAACTAGTCATCATCAGCCTCAGAATAATATATCCCTTATCTTTATATGATTTAATCTAGATTTAATAAATCAGTTTGCCGAAAAAAAGGCAAGGAAAGTGTATATTTAATTTAAATTGTTTGTTAATTTTATGCAAACATTTTCTTTTCTTTTGTGAGAAATCTTTACCCTTCATTAAGGACCCCCAAGCAAATTTTTATACGGGGCCCCGCCAAGGCACACTACGCCACTGATTGTAAACCGCAGAATTCTGTGGCAGAATATTTTTTTTTTTGTATGGCTTTTAGGCCGCGCTTATCACCCGTGGTAAGTGTCACTGTGTCACTGTAAATCCAGCCTACGAAATCAACACTTGCCTTCAAAAAAGTAGATAGACCAAAAATCTGGTTACATTGTTGATTAAAATAAAAAAAAACAATAGTATTTATCTAAATTAACAAAAAGTGTGCGATGGCCGGGAATCGAACCCGGATCAACTGCTTGGAAGGCAACTATGCTGACCATTACACCACCATCGCAGCTGTTGGCACTATTAAAATTACTGGTCATTTTGTGAATTCATATTTAATAATAACAATATTTTTACCTGGACGGTCTTGGATTTCCATGGCTGCAGCCAGCAATGTGCAGGCACTCTCAACACTCAGGGTAGAAGTTACGTGATCTTCGCAAGCTGCTCGCAAATCTTCTACTCCTAAATCAGCCGCTAGCGTCATCATTTCAAAGACTCCGGAATCTTGTAAAAGTAGCTATTTTGAGTAAAAGAAAATAGTATATATAACTAAATATTATTAAGTTGAACATAATTTTGTAATCTGATGATGATGCTTCAGGTTAGAAGCATCATATGATATGATGCTTCTAATCTATATATAAATAGTTCGAGAAACAATATACAGATGGCTCTATCGTAAAGTTTGTCATAAATATAATAATTTTCAAATAAATATTTCCTACACTTACAAAAAATTTTAAAACATTACACACCTTTCCAGTATAAACATATTGGATAAAAAGTCGGAAAGTGTCTGGTTGGACATGCGGCATGCGTATTGGCGTGGGCTGCGCGCCGACAGATGGCGTGACTGTACACCCAGGGATTCGGCATACCTCTCCGCGTTTCGTGTTTTGGAAACTCTTGCATCTGGAACAAAGCAATTTTTCATTAAAACAAAAATAAGATCAAAATGTTAAAATTAGTATCGCAGAAACCAAATTATCATCATTATCATCTTCCAGATCTTTTTTAGTCTCCACTGCAGGAGCATGACCCTCTCTGTTCTATAGAGCCAAAGCAGTCAAAGGATTTGGCCTACACTCTCCACGCTGGTTAGCTTAGATCATATGTAATTAAATTTAATAAAAGTAAATGATCTAAGCTGGTTAGTAATCATCTTCATTTTATTTAAGGTGAATATATAGGCAAATGGCCTTGAAGTGTGCTCGTAAATATGGTGATAATTTCCGTACTGCTCTTCGTCATGCACTAGATAGCCCTTTAAATTATTTTATGAACTGCCGTTGAAACTATTATTGGTGATCCGTTTAGCTTTAAAACTTGCCGTGGCCACTTTTGGCGGAGGCAAGTTTTAAAGCTAGACGGACTAATGTAAATACTTTCAACGGTCGTTCATAAAATAATTTAAAGGGCTATCTAGTGCATGACGAAGAGCAATATGGAAATCATCTTCATATTTACGAGTAAACAATTTATTTCAAATGAGGGCGCCACTTCAAGGCCATTTGCTTTTATATATTAACCAGACGATACCTACATTATTTCATATTTATGAAATCGTCAATTTGGTACTTACTACAAACAAATTAAATGGATTTTATCGTGGAAACTTTGCAATATAAAACTTAGTTACAAAGTGGACATTAGCTTTGCGTTTGAAGTAAAATTGGTCCACAAAAAGCAATTTTGCACTCACAAAGGCGGACACGGAACGATAAGCAACACTGTTTGCAGCTTCTAATTGAAAACCGATAATATCTTATAGAAATAATAAGCGCTCTTCGAAACTTTGCAGTTATGCGAAAGGAAAAACTTAAACTCTCGAGTGCCTTGCTGCTTCAAGTTGTAAGTAATGCTTGAAGCACAGAGTACAAGGGCGGATCCAGCTTTGGCGCCAGGGGGGGTCACATGGTCGAGGTCAAGTCACAAGAAGTTATAATTTAATTTCGATAAAAATAGATGCTAGTAAAAAGTAGGTAAAAAATAAAAAATATTGACTAGTTTTATACGTATACAATATACCTATGTATAACAATGTTTAAATAATTAATAAGGTAGGTATTTTACTAATAAGTTTAAGTAGGTACTGTACCTTAAAATACCAACATATATTAACCAATATACCAATATTTCAAAGTGGATGAACGAGCACAGCTTAGATATCAATTATAAAAAAAACCAAAATTATGTGCTTCCACCCCCAACAAAAAAAGCCAACAAAAAAACCCAATAAAAAAGCCACTAAAAATACTCTTTGTATTTAACGGAACCAAAATTGAACAAGTAAATGAGTTCACACTGCTCGGTTTGGATATAGACAGCAACATTAATTGGAAAACACACATACAAAAGATTAAGTCCAAATTGTCAAGTTTTACGTATGCACTTCGCGAAGTCAAAAAAACAACTGACTTAGATACAGCGATTACGACACATAATGCATATGCCTCTGCCTGGCTCAATTACGGTATTATCCTTTGGGGAAACAGTCCAGACGCGCATCTTCTACTCACCATTCAAAAGAAATTAATTCGAATACTAGCAAATATTCGACAATATAAGAGTTGTGTACCATATTTTCAGAAATATAATATACTCACAATACCTAGTATGTACTTAACTGAAATCTGTAAATTTGTTCGAAAGTATCCAGAATTTTACACAAACGGGGTGACCTAAAAACTAGATACCCAAAACGTCATGCAAACAGATTACAAAAGCCGAGGGCCCGCCTGGAACTAAACTCTTCGAGTACTTTAATCATGTCTATAAAAATTTACAACAAATTGCCCAAAAAACTAAAAGAAGAAAAAAACGACAAAATATTCTTCAAAAAATTAAAACAATTTCTTATTAACAAAGTCTATTACGATATAAAAGAATTCCTAAAGGATAAATTATAAGTAAATATAACCAGCGCAGTAAAAATATATAACCAGTTTATTTTATAATAATTTAATAATAAAATAATATTAAATAGATCTTATTGAAATTAAATCAATTAAATATTAATAAAGTGAAATTAAATATGTAAATAAATTAACTAATTAAATATAATAATTTACTCTCAATGTTTTAATTATATAAATGATTGTATTTCATAATTAAAATAAATCTAGAACATAATGAGTGGATATGAAACTGGAAATAATTGATGTATGTTATAAAGGTAAATCATAATTCAACACGTACTAAATGCAAAACTTCAAATTTTAATATCTATGAATCGAATGTCCAAAAATGTTTAATATACCTTAAAGGTCGATCTAAATTACCTTTTGAGTGCGACCTCCTCTTCTCTAACCAAGTTGCTGTGCCCGGCAGGGTCCATAAAATGATTCTTAAATTGTATTGTTGTTATCTTATGTACTTTATGGTTCGCAATAAAATATTGAGTATTGAGTATTTGAATAACAAAAATATTTTTTCTTTCACGTATTCTCCCGAAACGCGTTATCACTTCATCTGCTTCAATGGGTAGAATGGGCACGTTTTTATGGACGTGGAGAAGTGCCATGCCGGTCCGGTTAGACTTCCTTCAACCATTGAAGCTCTTAGCCATGATTTGATTTTTCGTAATGTAGAGAAAGATCTTTCCGCTGTCGCTACATTATCAGGTAGTGTTACTACATAAAAAAAATCTTATATTGGGATACATCTCAATATCGCAATTTAAAATAAGGTCAGAAATCGTCTGCGGTATGTCCTAACTCCGCTGTCACACCCAGCTAAGGGGGGGGGGGGGGGGTCATGACCCCCATGACCCCCTGGATCTGCCCTTGACTACGAGCAACTTAAAGTTTGCAAGTGGCGCCCTCTGTGAACGCGCCGTGAACTAATGGCACCTAAATTTTATTAAACTTGTCGATAGTACTCTATCTGATGTTTGCAAAGTTTGGAGAACGTTCAGGAGATTGCACATTGGAGAATTGAAGTCGTGATTAATTTTACCAACTATCCAAGTCTGCCTAATAGGTACCTACTAAGTAACCACCACTTTTGTGCCACCACACCACTGACCACCTACCCTATTTACTTACCTTATCAAACTAAGATAGATAGGCAATGTACGCATTATATTAATTATAGGTACTACCTTACGTAGTTTAAATTAATGTGTAGTCTACCAAGAAGCATTTAATAAGAGTACAGTAGGTACCTACCTATCTAGTGTTTATTATTTTCATCTTATTTTGTACGATTGAATTGGTTTTGTATGGTACGATAAACAGCCTAGGATGTTTGCATAGAGGTTAATCAGTTGACGCCAGCGCCACCTGCGTTCGCTCCCCGTAATCACATTAGCTGGTTCAATCAGGTAATTCGTCAACGACAATCAAGGCTGCTGCCGATGCTGCGGCTGCTATTGATGTATAGGCAGTGCAGACAGACAATGAGGATACGTATGAGCCCGAGGTTAATGAATAAGGTTCGAATTGGAAATGAACGTAGATAGGTAGCACTTGTTGTTCTGTGGTAGGTAGGTACGACGAGTATACGTAAGTCACTTAAGGCGTACCTGATTTTTTTCGGGGTCTGCTGCCCCCATTTAAAATAAATAATTTCAAAGGAAACTGAGACATCATTCAAAATTTTGCCAAGCCTAGATAACCCTTCAAACTATTTTATGAACTACTTTAAGCTTTACTACACACATTTGCGAAAAACGGCCACTTTTGTTGGCAAATGTATGTAGGTACCTACAACTTTTTACAAACATACCTACATAACAAAAGGTAGGTAACAAAACAGCTTACGTATTATGTAGGTACACTGCACATATTATTTTTCTATCGACTATAGTTTGGTAATTTTATTGTTTTGTAAAAATTGATAAATTTTTTAAACAGTAGCAGAACCGGTAGCACGGTAGGGAAGTAAATAGGTACCTAGGTACAAGAAACAATGTCAATCTCCTAACCTAATTCCAAGTTTAAATTTAGGTACGTCATGCTACCCTTGTCCTTTCACCTCAGGGCCCACTAAAATACACAAAACTCATCATTCAGTTGCGACGACGGCGGCGGTGGCGGTGGCTCCGTACCCGCAAAATTGAATAACGAATGCAGGCACAGGGGCAGGGGCTATCCCTCCTGCAAACCGGATTAAAAGATCTGGAGCCCTGGGCCTTTTCCCCGGGAGGCTAATTGATTTACTGTGCCGTGGTTACTAGACCAGGACCGCCGTCGGACATGATGGGTAGCGTTTGTCCTGAGGCTGAATCTGTCACAGTATGCACTTACCAATTTTATTGATTACGCGGCAGTAATTTGATGCATTGATGAGAGCTTTTTATTGAATAGGTTTGTGGTTTTTTATTAATTTTTAAAGTGATAGCTCGACAGTGTTTGGTTTGTGATTTATTGTTCTTTGTTTGTGATTAACTTGGTAGGGGGCCGACATTGAACTTTTTTCAATTTTGTTCTATCTGTAGTATAGCAGAAGAATTATTCTTCCTGGAGACCTAAGTATTTTTGTAAGCGTTAGTCACACAGCGAATGATTTACGCGAATGATTCAGTTTGGAAACGCTCGAGCTAATCATTCGTTGTAGGCATCGACATATTATTGTTCGTAGGTTGAAGGTATGACCAGGCCTGTGTCACTCCCCGTTTAGGTATCGAAAATGTACCTACATTATTACTATGCGCGCAGGCGGCCCCTGCGGATGGTAAATTCAGTAATACGAATCGTTTGTCCAGAGTAATAAGAATGAAATTGGCTTGCAATGGATGTCTAGGTATCTATAAAGGTGTAGAAAGGAAAAGGTGCTGAGTTCTGACGTGAGCTAAATTAAACAATACCGCTAGCCACATTGAGTAGATATTTCTTTGAATTTATTTGCTGAGTGAGACTTCTGTACGTTAGTATTATTTATTCTGTAGTATGACTCCCGCGTTCACCAATACATCTCGAGATTACAATTTTATATTTGGGATACCAAGTCGAAAGAAAGCATTTTTGTTAGTTTTATTTAACTTGCAAAGAAGATAAAGAAAAAGAAAATTCAGGTTTTGATGACAAAGCCGGAAAGTACCTATTCACTATGATTGTAGAAGTTTGACTTTTTTTTTAATACACAAAATAAACTGTAAAGGCCTATTTCAGTACGGTTGCGACTTGCGACCACCGCAGATACATAATTAATCACTATTTAAATCTAGTCGCGATCGCGCCACGCCATTAATCTTGAAGCGGCTTGCGGCGAAGTGTGGCGAAAATACGATTATCCTCCATCAAAGAGACATGAAGATAAATAGGACACCATGGCAAAACAGCCAGGATTTGATCGCGATTCGCAGAAACCACACTTTACAGTATTGATTTTTCCGCAGTTTAGAATGGCAGCAAACCAAGTCAAAAATTGACAAAGTGGTAGGTATATAAAATAAAAGTAATGCGACGATAGACAATAGCATAAACAATGCACCGCAGATAGCTGGACGCAAAGAATTTATAATACAATCTAGAATAACTACGAGTACTAATCTAAAAAAAACAACATTGAAAATTTAACATAATATTACCTATGCATAAAGCTCATATTTTCCGTACCTAAAGTTATATAAGCGTCCCTTTCCCGCAAACTTCCAGTGCAATAAAGTAGAAAGGGAGACCTATAACTTTAGGTATCTTTTTTGGGAACGGCTTTGCCACTCCGTAAGCATTCTAGATTGTATAAAATTTCTTTGGCTGGACGCGATAAAAGCGATGCAATACATTATGATGACCATGATGACCTATCACAAAAACGGAGCGGAGATTTCGTCCATTGTGGTTAGTCAGCTCATACGCCGATAAGCTAAGCCCAGTACCGTTGAAATCAAAATGCCAGAAGCTAGAGATTTCAGAAATGGAGAGGAGTTTATCGATAGAGGTGATATTCAAGATATACTTCTTCTATGACATTGATGAAGATGATAAAGTTGGGTAGTTTTATATCCCAAACACGTGGTCTAGTGGTGCTGAGGCAATTTTTATTTATTCTAAGGGTACAAGTGGATATGTTCATAGATCATATATTACAAGATCTATACAGGGTCTAACAAAATATACTGAAACTATTTTAAGGGTGAATTCAGTGCATGATACTGAACAACTTTCCCCAAGGAACGTATATCGATATATGAAA
Organism: Acrobasis repandana; assembly: GCA_963576875.1. Taxonomy (NCBI): domain Eukaryota; kingdom Metazoa; phylum Arthropoda; class Insecta; order Lepidoptera; family Pyralidae; genus Acrobasis; species Acrobasis repandana. The sequence goes on from OY756226.1 coordinate 969,007, forward strand.
TTATTTTTTTTTACCTTTTATACAAGTTGACCGATCAGCTGATCCGACTTTGTGTGAAAAGCCAAAAAGTATTTTTCAATTCTCAATATATGTTCCTTGGGGAAAGATGTTGAATGGCCCTTAAAATTAGACGTTATATATGCTAGATGCATGACATACCTACCTACTCGTAGCTTTTAGAAAAGTGTACTTCGATGAAGACGTGCTCGACGAACGGTATTTACGCTCAGGTATAAAACTGTAAGACAGGATAAAGATTCGCTCTAAGAATCTTAAAAAGAGATGTCAAGTGCAACAGTGTAGCGCCCAATAAAATTGACGGAAAAGTGGATTTCATTTCCACGGTGTCCAAATAACGCAATCTCCAATATTGCAGTTTCCGCGCCAAGTAGACGAGGCGACGAGTGTCGTAGTGTGGCGCGGAGTGGTACGCCACGCTTCAAATCTGAGGCTTCAAATTGCAGTGAAATACGATATGTTTAATAGAAAGTAAATCTAGGATTTCATTGGATTTGTGAAGGTACTTGTAAATAAATTTGGTTTTAAAATTTTCGTGAATTATCTTTAGGAAATATATAATACTTAAGATGTTGATGTTGACAACGAATAATATATATCACATGAAATTCAATAGAAACTTTTGTTATAGGTGACGTCAGAAATGCAAATTCAGGATTTCAACGAATATATAATATAATAAAATTGTGAATCTTCTACTCAAATATTGAAGTAGCATTAAAACATATTCCCTTTTTATAAACTTTATAGGAATCGAATAAGGATCCTACGTTATTCTATCGGAAACCACGTAATAATATTTTAAATAAAAAACTTAACGAGCTCATGAAAACACTCGAAAAATACCTGTATTTCGATTTTATGTGTTTAATTTCCATCAAATAATCACTTTTGAAATATTTTCAGCGAAGCAATTTCGCTTATGAAAACACTCGTCTCGTTTCCTCAAACACACTCGTAAAATCACGCGTTTACCCACCTCGGGCCGTCCGTTTAATTTCCAGATTGAGTTACTGCAATCAGCATTACCGTCTCAATTTATGACTGTGAAAGAACGTGAAAAATCGCACTCATTAGCCAATTGAAGCGCACTGCGAATACGATCCGTACCTACCTATAATTTACGTTTGGCTTTCAGAATTTTCAAAGCACATTCAATGGCGGAATTAGGAATTCCTGTAGTGACTGCACCATAATCACTAACTAGACAAATTTTGTACAGTTTTCGAAATCGGAGATTTTTAAGCTCAATTTTATGCAAACTGATCAACAAACAGCAAAGTAATAATAGTTATAACATTAGCTGATTTTTTTTACGTGAGTGACCCGCTTATCCTAATTAGTAATAATTTTTGCCGCATGGCATTATGGCCACAGCTAGACATAGGACTTCGCCAAAAATTACCAATGACTGTTCAGAAGATTCGGTTCTGTGCTTCATATCATCGTCATACATGCCCCGCCTATTACAAAAACGCAGAACTAAGTACCTAGGTATCTTTATTAAATTATATTTAAGTAATAAAGATGTAAAGGCTTTGGACAGAGATAGATAGAAGAGATGGTTGCTCCACATCCACAGACAAGAGCTTAGCTAATAATAGGAAGAAGAAGCAATGAAGAAATTTGATTAGGTTTCTAAGCACTATTTTTAACCACAGCTCAGCCTACCGAAGCTATGACGATGTGAGTTCATCTTCAACCGTAAACACAGCACTCATGAGCAAAAACTGTTGATTAATTATACCACGTCACCGTCAGATGGCAGCGCTGCGGCGAGCCCACTATTAATCGAGAAGATGCAAATTGCGTGTCGGCGCGCGGCGGTCGCGCGTCATCCGTCATGTCGTGCGACGTCGCGCGACACAAATTGTGTTGCCAGTTCCCGTGAATGATTACCCCTCTCAAAAAATGTTTAGATAAGAGAATTTGGGGTAAATATGCTCGCGTTTGCTCGATTAGGCCGCGTCAATCATTGAAAAATGTCTTTGGGATTTTGCGAAGAGGAGTTTAATTTATCATTTTGTGTTGATGGTGGGTATCTTTCGAACATTTACGAAAGGACCTCCTATTAGGTCACGGCGATGGGCAGATAAGTAATTTGCATCCTACGCTCTGCTACTTTAACGCCTTCTTCACTTCATACAGCTTCCGGTGCATCTATTATGTGAGAACTATATGGGATAGTGACCCCTTGTATGTTTACTTTTCTATTTTGTATTTACCAATATTTTTTCTTCTAAGCAAATAAAGTATTTTACTACTATATAAAGTAACATACCGAAATAAACACAAAACAACTCCCTTGTGCCGAATTTTGTCTGTCTTGTCCATGTCGCCCAAAATTGCGTTTCTTCCATTAACGACCCTTCAAATCAGTTCCCGAATTTCCCGAACGAGAAAAACCCTTCGGCCGCGTCAATTAGACGCAACCTGCGACGGACAGACAGCCGAGCTAATCAACATGTATTGTGTCCGAGGGTACATCTACACGGCACACGTAATGAGGAATCGCCCTCGGAGAAGACTGACAGGAGATGTGCGTAACATGTCGCAGCAAGCTGAACAGATAGCTAGCTTCACCAAAGTTTATTGAAACTTAAATGGCCTTTTCTTTTTGACTTCGCACGGTTTTCTGCATCAATAAAATTGACTTCAGACCTCGTAACATGTCCATTTCCTCACAGACGTACTCTCCCTGCTAAGTATATCCTAAGTCCTAACAGGAACACTTAAATTTGTATCTAGCCGGTTTTCAACCCAGTTCCGCTTACCGATAAATTAGGCTGATATATTTTTGCAGCATCAGCTTTTAAGTTAATATTCAAAGTGTTGCAATATACGGGCATGGCATAAATATCGGCGTGTTATCCGGCCGGTTCTGCCTCTCCTGGGAAGTTAACTTTCAAACTTTACTCGGATAAATCATTCGGGACCCGAACGATATGTGTGCGTACTTTTTGCGGATATTTTTGGCAATAACATACGCAGATGATATTTTAAAACACTTACCTAAATGGTTTTCCTTTCGTCTACCTAAAGAAAAGCGGAATAATCTTTTCTGTAATCTGTAACTAAATAAGGAAATGAAAAAATACGGGCGCAATTTTATTCTATCAACAAAGTCCCAGTATTTTTTCTCTCTTTCCTCCATGACATACGGTGCCGTGCTATTGAGTGCAAACCTTTACTGAATTTGTTTATCAAGTAACTTGATCTAAGGAAGTACAAATTAAGAATAATGACAACACGGCATGGAAGTAAACGTATGCACGAATAGTAAGTTCACGAAAGGATAAAGCCCCGTTTGAAAGCAATTATACAAACAAACATGTGTGTTACAAAATACAATAGCCTACAATGAATAAAACGAGCCGTCACCTCAAACGAGCGATTCGCGTGAACGCGGCTGTAATTACAATTCTGTTTGTTCGTTTGTTTTGTCGATGCCGGAAACATTGTTACTCGAGTATTCGGCGATGACTGGTGTTGCCGTTTTGTATTTTTTCCCCTTAAATTTAGTACTTAAGTTATTTTTTACATTTATTTTTTCGAATTCGTCAAGTCTCTTTTATTTCTCTACATTTACTACGTTCCTTAGATCATTTAATACAATGATCTAAGCTACGTTCCCATAGAAAGATATAGCGAAATAGAAACAAGAGAGAAAAGCTTTATAAGCGTATTTCCCGTTGCATCCTCAGCGGTAACGCTTCAGAGATGCATCTGGTAACCTATGTTGGTAAAAAATATGATACGTTCCTATAGGAACCGCTTTTCAGGGACTGATGTAAATTAATTAATGTGATTTTTGAGCTACGAATGAGTGCTACGAGAGGATGTTGAGCTGGCAACACCGCTTAACACTTGCGCTGCGGATTGTTTTTTGTTTGGCGACGGGAACTTTTCTCATTTATACCGACAAGTGTGTAGTGTTCCCGAGAACGCGGCGGGACGTTTTTGATAATTTGTTTTGGTGTTCCTCGCAGCTGACGGTAAACTCAAGCAACAATGGTTTACATAAAACGGAACGTTGAAGTTTGCTAATGCAGTGAATTGTGAGTTGTGTTGTGAGTGATCGCGCCATTGTTTAAACGGGGGGGGGGGGGGGGGGGGGCGACGACACACATTTTATTGAAAATCTTAATGCGGTTCATACAACGAGATCTATGTACTTACGTACTAGAGAAGACGCCACATACCACAGTTGTGTTCTGTTCATCATATGTTATCACTGGTAACCTCACATTAGTCACTCGCTAGCAATACGCGCTTATAACACTCCACAAAGCAAAATATGAAGGAATAACTTTCCATCGGTAAGTAACTAGATTTCATTGATTGAAAATTAAATACGGATTGCAAAATTTCGGCTGCCATAATGAATTAAATGACTGAATGATCTGTCAACCGATGGAATGATTCGTCATAGACTCACAAAACAGAAGTGAAATGTAGACATCATAAATATGCCTACATTTACTTTCTTCATGGAAGCATCGAAAAACTATTTGTTTGCTACTCAGTTATTAATGTTTGTAAAACGTTTAAAAATGTTTAAGTTTTATAATTTTTATATACATATGCTATAAATGCCTTACTAAAGTTTCCTAAAATCCAATAAATCCTTTATAAAATTAAGTCATATCTCGTAACGTCTCACTAGGACCTCCGAGGGCTCAAACATTTTGTATGTGGGAGCTGGACCCCTACAAGTGCCCCACGCAACTTGAAACTGCTATCAGATTTTGGATTCAAGATGGTCCCTTACACATTTTTGATGTTTTATTATGTATATCCCTATAATTCTGTTTCCTCGTAACTACTACGCGGCTAAATCGATTATGATAAATTATTATATAACTATAAGCCGATTACAAATCTTCATATATGTAATCTAAATAAACTTATGTAATTTAAACCCAATACCTACGTATATGATTATATAATACATTAAATACAGATATAGCTAATAAAGAAAAAAACAACAAAAAGGTATCCAAGTACAAGAAATCACTTTCTTCTAGTGCAAAACATTATGTAAAGAAATTAGGTAAGAATAATAAAAGGTTACCAAAGAAACAGATATGTGTAGTTTAACTTTCACCTTTATAAATATGATATTCGTGGGTCTACAATCTAAAAATCTATACAACCATCCATACACCCAACCGTACATCCAGCCATACTTACCAACACTCGCATTTATTAAAATATATGTAGGATTTAATTTGAACCACGTACTCGTAGGTATGTAAAAATATATTGACCTTTCTGTACTACTCTCGTGTTTAGTCTTTATTACCAAAAAGGACTTAGCCGTGTTTGAAGACGCCTAGTCTATATATTCATGTCAATGGGTTCATATAATAATATTCATATAATAAGAGTGATGGCCCCGTTCGCAGTTGATGCTACAAAACATTTATTTAAACATTGTAATACTTATATTGTATATGTATGAAACCAGTCAATAAATTTATAATAAATCTACTTACCAAGTTTCAACAGTATAGTTCTCATACTTTCTGAAAAAAGTGGCTGTGACATACGGACGGACAGATAGACAGACAGACATGACGAATCAATAAGGGTTCCGTTTTTGCCATTTAACTACGGAACCCGAAAATTAACTTTGGTAGAGAAAAACACAAAAATAAACAAGAATCATTCTTTGAAAGTCCTGCTAATGATAATATATAGATGAAAGAAGAAGAATTGGTGCCATTTTCGTTATCTATTAACCTAAATATAGTCCCTGGTTCAATATAAGCAAGATTACAACACGCGGCAGTGTGTCCAGCCAAGTTTAAAGAAAGGAACTGGCGATGCAGCAGCCGTGTGTATATAGGACGATTTTGACCCTAAGAGCTATATTCAAGGAAAGTACTCTATCTGCTAAATAAAATATACCATGTTTTCTTACAATTATCTTGTTTCATAATAAAAACCAAAGATTAAAGCCCACAAAGTTGTACGGCAAATTCCCAATCGCAGTGATACCGACCGCCGTATGATCGCTCAGCCCGCGCAACCTCAACATTTGACTTGGCTAGTTTCAGCATATTATGTACTTTATATTTTGCTAATCAACTTATCATCTTTATGTTATACGCAAGTTATTGTGTTTGCATTGTAAGGTTCTATTCTTCTAAATATGTATAAGAATTTCTAATAAAAAAACAAACCAGATATTGAACTTGGCTCCCATTTATATTTTTGGTGGGATTTCGCTTACAGGCGGCAGATTATCTGGCGCGCCCTGATGAAATAAAGAATGTACAGAATGAATACCCTATAAACAATATTTACTTAATCTTTCAACATACACACTGTTAGAGCGCTCCCGGTTGCTTCCTTAGTCCTTCCTGTAAAAATTAGCTTGAGTTACGCTTACTCGTATTGTCATTAGATATTTCTGATAAAAATGTACGTTTTACAAATATTCTATTCCTCAAAAAATTTATTGAACGAGTGGCGAAGTTCTTCGAGTGTACTTTGACAGTCTGGCATTTGTTTGTATGTTGGATGATTAAGAGTTGATCAGAAATTCATGAAATACCAATAGAATTTTTAACTCTCCTTCAACTTTAAAACTCAAGGGGTTACCGAGATAAGGGTTTATATATAGAGGTGGTGAGTTCAAATGCATTTTTAGCAAACTTCTAGTTAATATAAGAACTTAGTGCATATATATTTGGTTATCTTAGTAGGAAGCAACAAAGGAGGTAGCTGATCACTGAATCTATCTGTGAGTAAGTTATTCCTCTGTGCTCACCAGTATTGGTGTCGCTGTCACTGAATCATCAATCAGGCTCTGGCCTGTAATTAAGTCTCGAATAATCCAGCCCCTGTACCACGATACCCTTTACATAAACACCTACTGAAGTAGTCCTTTACATCCCTTTCAGATATTAGAAATTTTAGCGTTGACAGAAAGAGATGAAGAGTTTTCGGAGTTGGTACTGAAAACAACTATAAGTACACAACACAAATGAGTTACGTGTCTACTTATGTCTCCTTGTATTGTAATAATAATGGTCGAGGGGAATACCTGTTACTAAATCAGAAATAGTAATAATAAAATAACTAGATCACTTCTTGTCTTTTCCCTACAGTGGATGGTGGATATGGATTTGAGAAACCATAGAGAGCGTGTCTCGTTTGTACTTAAGTACTTATATTTTTTTCTATTGTATGTATAGCCTACCACTACCTACTTCGTTTAAAAGCCGTGGTCTTGTCGGTGTTGTTGTATGGATGGAGAGAGACGCACACAATGACGTTTTCACCCTATTGGTCAGAGCTAAAAAACCCCCTAGTATTGAAGAACTTCTGACATAAAAATTTAATAACTTTCTAAGGTTCTTTGAACCTGCAATACCTCTGGGTATAAGTGAAGGATAGATCTTACGTATAAATTGATTTATAGCAGTGTGGAAACTTTAAACCGGTAAAATTTATGAAATTTTTAGAGCATCCATACAAATATCTCAGAAACTGAGTCCTCAGCTCCTCCTCTTTAGACCACGGACCTTATTTCATAGAGAAAAACTATTAAGTATTATATTTTAATATAACATAGTTATTGCATGTAATGTGATTGATTACAGTGCTTTCGAAAAGAAAGCACTTCTACAAGTACATAGGGCGCACTGTAAGTTTCCGGAACTGGCCACTTACATAAACAATATTTAAAAATTTATTGCAACATTTGAAAATAGAACTCTTTGGCTGTAGAATGCAGTTTGTTTCATCTGACTGTCTTTTGTTTTTACCTTGTGGCGCCATTTAAAAAATTGTGTGTCTGCATCAACATGGATTTAACTCAGGAAAATTTTCGTAGTATGATTTTCTACGATTTTAAGTGTAATTTGACAGCTCAACAGAGCATCGCTCGGCTTGAAACAGCTTTTGGCAATGAAGCACCATGCAAGACAACTGTTTATAGCTGGTTTGCAGAATTCAAGCGTGGTCGTATCAATCTCAGTGTCGAATCTCGCGATGGTCGGCCGTCCACCGCTGTGACCAACAAAAACATCAATGCTGTGCGCCGTATGATTGAAACAGACAGGCATTTGACCTACCATGAAATTCGCGCATCCTTAGAAATAGGCATGAGTTAAATACAATTAATCCTACACAAACATTTGGGTGTGAGAAAGCTGTGCTCGCGGTGGATCCCACACAACTTGACCGAGGCTCAAAAAACGGACCGCGTCACTTGGTGCAGTACCATGCTTACCAGATTCAACGAAGGTGCGTCAAATTTGGTGTGGGACATAGTAACAGGTGACGAAACATGGATTTATTACTACAATCCCAAAACAAAGCAGCAATCGAGCGTATGGGTCTTTCAAGATGAGCCGAAACCAACCAAAGTGGCGCGCGTGAAAAGTGCATCTAAGCGGATGATTGCTTCTTTTTTTAATAAAACTGGACACGTGGCTACTGTTGCTTTAGAGAATCGTCGTACAGTGAATAGTGACTGGTACACGACCATTTGTTTGCCGGAAGTTATTGACGAACTCCGTAAAAATAACCGTAAACGCCGTATCATCCTGCACCACGACAATGCTAGTTCTCACACGGCCAGACAGACAAACGACTTTTTGAAGGCGAAAAATGTAGAACTCATGAGTCATCCTGCATACAGTCCCGACCTGGCACCTTGTGACTTTTTTCTGTTCCCAAAAATTAAGAACCAATTACGCGGTCAACGATTTTCATCACCAGAATAGGCTGTCGAGGAGTATGAAAAACACGTTTCAGAGGTCATCACAGAGGAGTGGCACAAAAGTTTTCAAAACTGGTTTCATCGAATGAAAAAGTGTAAAGACGCCAAGGGAGATTATTTTGAAAAACAATAAATTAATTTTGTACCTTTAATAGTATTTTTTCATATTCATTCCGGAAACTTATAGTGCGCCCCACGTATTAAGCATATTTCAAAAATATTGTCAGGTGAAAATTCACGAATAATTAAAAGTAACATTTCGTCGACAATGAGTTGGCCTAATGAGCGGTGTCGCTCTTAATGTGTAATTAGAACGCGCCTTACTCTTGGCACGTCTCAGCAGTTATTGTTTTATTTCGCACTCGTTTATATGATTTACGTGCTTGTAATTTGTTGTTCCTTCCGAGCTTCCTTCCGCTAGTGGTTTGCTCTGCGCAAAAGTATTGTTATGTCTGCATGATCCAAACGCACTTTTTCGATTTATTCTAGAGGCAATGGGAGCATGGAGTTCCAGCCGGAAGGAATGGTAAATGTGTAGGTATTTCGCACTCCTCTTTATGGTTGCATGTAGAGATTGCTTTGCGATAATGCCGTCACTTGTATTGTCACCTTATTTTATATGTTGTCCTTTAATTTCGTAATTTTAAATGTCATTTGGTGGAATAAAGTTTTTTGTATTGTATTGTACGTCACCACCATGTATCCAATTGGTTCGTCCTTTGTTGCACAAGTCCTAAAATACAACACTGACGGTGTCAGTTCGGGATCGTTTTTAGTTACTCGCACACACTTTTTACAAAGCTATTATCGTATTCCACGTCTCAGAACTCCCAGATAGCTTGAAGCGATCTTCTCTATTGAATTGAAAATAGGTTGGTTCTTAATTCCTCTACAATTGTTTCCAGCTTGTGGAAGCCATGACGGTAGTAAGGTCGTCGAAACAACTGGCTGAATAATTAAATTTTTAACAAAAAAAAACCGCCTTCCTTTTTTTAAGAGTTTCTTCCATATCTCCAAAGTTCTTCATCATATATTCACCATAATTAATGGGACCAACTTGGTAGTAAAGGATTTCAAATAAAAAAAGAATCATCAAAATCGGTCCACAGTTGGCGAAGATATCGCGTAACAAACAAACATATGTACATAACAAAACATACAGTCGAATTGATAACCTCCTCTTTTTTGAAGTCGGTTAAAACAATGATGTTAATCGCGGTAAGTCCCGTTATACTAATAAAAGTCATTGTGACCGCGAAACTGTACAATCATACATATTATCAAGTTACTTTGCATATAGTAATGACATTTAGGATTAATGCGAGTTGTATACAAATTATAATTTAATAAGAAGCGGACGCTTATCGCAGAAGATTGATTGCACGGCGATGCGCGCGCCAAGTCCCAACTTTTTAAATTAATCACGTAAAGTAGCAGGTACGCTGCTGACGACGCCATGCAGCTGCGGTTTAGTATCAATTTGCTTGAGAATATTGCTTACACAGCTTATACTCCAGGGTAATTAGCAATATCGCTTAAGCTTACAAGAAATAAACTTTATAGAGTTTTCAACTGTATTTTTGCAGGTGTTATGCCTAAAGATGAAAGCGTAGCGTAAGACACGGTACAAGGTGGTCAGTCAACCTGACAAAATTGCAGCAAAATGCTGGATGCCGGTAGATTCCAATCGGTAATTTTGAAAGTCCTTTGGGGAAGCCTATGTCTAGCAGCAGACTTCCAGTAGCTGAAATGATAATGATACTAAAGATAATAGCATGATAATCTAAATTAAATTTAATAGTCAGAATACAGGGGTTGCTAAACGCAAAGACTAAGTAAATGTCATAAGTACGAAAGTATACAACGTGGAAGGACATACTCGTAATAAATCGATCCACAGGCTATAAGTACTAGATCACTAAAGTATAATGAAATTTAAATAACAGTCAAGAACCAAAAAAAAAATTAACATTCCCATACAAATCGCTCGGGGGGCTGCACACTTTTATATGGAAATGCCGAATATTTTTTTTGTTCTTTGGCTCTTATTTTAATTCACTTACACTATTATGATCTAGGATAGACCGTGGTTCGATTTATGACGATTTATTATTCGATGTATGTCCTTTCCACATTGTATAATGTAGTACATATATAAAGTTTCAAGAGAGTTACTGACAGTTACGTCTAGTTTTGTTACATAAAATATGAGCGATGTAAATAAATAAAATGTAATAAAACTTGCGGACCTCATAAATATGTATGATTCTTTATAAAACATCGCACTTCCCACATATCATCACAAAGTATTATAACATCATCCAATAAAAAGTATGAATGGGTACAAACTAGGAAACTAACATCGTATATCAAGTTGAATAACAAAGTTTTGCGGCAAAAGCAAATATAGAGTTATTTTTCCAATTTACTCTAACAAATACATGCGGGAAAGTTTGTTGCCTACTTGGAGTTTGGACTTGGCGGTTTTTTCCCTTCGACCACATGTTGCAAAAATGGACATTGGCTATTTGCATGTAAATTGGTATTCTGCCTGCTTTGTAAAGAGATATTTTTTCTGCTATTTCGATAAACCATGATACGTACTTGATTGTGCGAAGTCTAGACTTCTGCCAAGGCACCTATTAGGATACTTGGTTTATTTTTACTTTTAAGGGTTACGTAAAATATTGGAAAAATTTAAACTTTATATGTATTGATGTAGGTATAATGTTTATGAAAAAGTTACAATTTACTTAATTCAAAATCAGTATTACCGCCATCTAACGCCTGTTATAATGATAGTGTTTACGGTTATATCTAAAAGATGGCGCTGCTAGTAGGTACACTAGGCCACATAATACATAAGAGTCAAAACTAGGCACAATTTTTTATTAGGTAAGCGCCACACTATTCGCTTTTTGCTTTGTTGGTGGCACGTACTTTTATAATTATCTAAAAAGTACTCGTACATAGTAGCAAGTACGTAGATAAATAGATAACTATACAATCTATCGTGGTTTAGGTATACCTACATCTCAAAATAGTTAAAAAAAATTACTCTTTGTTTGATAGGTAGGTATGGTTCCTCTATAAAGATAAAGAAAAAAATAATAAATTAATTCAAACTATTTGTCGCATCGCACGATGCCGTTGGGTTAATGGGGCAAATTGCGTCTTCGCCGCGAAGTTAAAAGCATTTGCATCTGAAACACTGAATTTAGGAGCTATCTGAAAGTCGCAATTTGTGACCCTTTCTGCAAGTCGTGGAAAATAGTGCAGCAAATTATACGGCAGAACGAGACTTGGCGAGGTCCAGGACTTACTTTAATTTAGACCTTCACTGTTGCACACGAGGAAGGTAAAAATACTGGTACTTACCTACGAGTACATAGTCGGTTAGTAGGTACCTACGTAGTGTTATGCTGGTCTGGATCTTCCATACTAAATCGAAAAACCTACCTAATAAGAAGGTAGGTACTTACTCGTGTAAAAGAATGACTAAGGACTACGGGCATCCGCATTGGTACACACGGTTCAAATAGACGGATATGGCGAACTAGGGCTTTTCATTTTTGTAATGGTTTTAGCGTCTTCTATTGCATAGGTACCTACATCGTAAACGTCGATTACGGTAATTATATTATCTTTGATTACGGGTAACTACTGGGAAAAAAATATCTAAATCCTCTAACAACACTCATAGGTATTCAAATTAACAACTACAATTTAGAACAAATACCAAATACCTACAATTATTTAAATATTTAGGAAGTTTAATAACACCCGATGGTCGTTCTACACAAGATAGATATATAGTTGCTATTCTATAATTGCAATGGCAAAACAAGCGTTCAAACAGGAAAAAAAACATCTACTAACAGCAAAGATATTAAAAATTATCACGAAAACGTCTCCTAAAAATAGGTAGGTAGGTATATACCTACCTGGTGGCTGGACTATTGCGTTATGGCACTTATGGCTGCGAGGCATGGACTTTTACACAAAAAGAAAAGAAACAAATAGAAGCATTTAAAATGTGGTGCTGGCGTAGGATGGAACGGATAAACTGGGTTGAAAAAATTACAAATGAGGAGGTCCTGAAAAGATTAGGAGAGAAAAGGTGCATTCTGGGTATAAGTAATAGAGAATAGACGAGGAAAGATGTTATGTCATCTGCTACGACATGACTACTTCATAAACTCTATCATGGAAGGAAAGATAGGAGGGAAACAGATAAAGGATGTCAATGGATAAAGGAGAAGGTGAACGTCGTGTCGTACAGCGAACTAAAACAACTGGCAGATGAGAGAGAGAGGAAGAGAATTCATACTCCACCGACAAGAGCATAGATAGATAGACCGGAAAAAAAACATTTGAGCTGTCATATAGGTACCTAGATAGATAATTCAACCAGAGAATTCAACAACCTTGATTCCGATGGACTAAGATTGTAATGTTGTTTGTTTACGAAATAACTGAACCTACGAAATCTGTGCATGTACCCTATCAAAATATTTTTATCGTAAACAATCGTAATTTAAATGGCTAAAATAAATCGTAATTTATAAAAACTAAAATATAAACAAGCTACAGTTTATAATACACATTTTCATAATAGTCATCATCTCCCGTATGGTCTAGTGGCTAGGATACCTGGCTTTCACCCAGGAGGCTCGGGTTCGATTCCCGGTACGGGAAAATACTTTTTGAGTTTTTTTACCTTGCTACCAAGATTATTTTGTGTGCGAAAACTTTTTCTTCCGCTGTTCCTAAAATGAAGACGATATCAGCAGAGTCGTGATCTTCCGACAGCCGTTGTAGATCTCTCAGCAACCCAGGAAGCCCAGCTCGCTCTACGGAGGCTGCACAACAAGTACCGGGCACTCGACTTGCCATTGTCACAACACAAACACCTTTTTTATGAGTAAAAAATATAATCAACACACCTTGCACAGTTTACAAACGTCAATAACAATTAGAAACTGGCAGTTATGAATCTAGAAATACCGCACTTTTTGTTCTAACAACTAAACACTGAGAAACTATTTGTTTATCTTTAAAGCTTTACACAAAGTAACTTGTCAACATAACCTCAAACGCGCAACTTGAGCTTACAGTTAAATTATCTTGGGGTTCGGTGTTCTATTCGTTTTCCAACCATATTATGAATTGGATGAGAATTTCGTGTTCTGTGTTCAATCACAAACGTGGGATAAGTTCCTTGGAATAGTTCAAAAACTGGTTTTATTTTGCTCAGGTAAAAATGGTGTAGGCGATATCTCCGTCCTTGTCTTATATCGTGATGAGATGTCATGCAGTGTTACTGGTAATTTCAACTTCGCAGTCACAAGCCTCCGTGGCGCAATTGGCTAGCGCGTTCGGCTGTTAACCGAAAGGTTGGTGGTTCGAGCCCACCCGGGGGCGCATTTCTTTTTGGAAATGTTTGCTTTTAGGGTTCCGTAGCCAAATAGCAAAAAACGGAACCCATATAGATTCGTTATGTCTGTCTGCCGTATGTCACAGCCACTTTTTTCCGAAACTATAAGAACTATACTGTTGAAAACTTGGTAAGTAGATGTATTCTGTGGATTTTTACACAAAAATAGAAAAAAAAAACAATAAATTTATGGGGTGCCCCATACTTAGAACTGAAACTCGAAATTTTTTTTTTCATCAAACCCATACGTGTTGGATATCAATGGATAAGTATGTCTTCAAAAATGATATTGAAGTTTCTAATATATTTTTTTTCTAAACTTTATAGTTGCGCGAGAGACACTCCCAAAGTGGTAAAATGTTGGTCTCTCCCCTGTAACTTCTAAAATAAGAGAATGATAAAACTAAAAAAAAATATATAATGTAAGTACATTACCATGCAAACTTCCATTGAAATTTGGTTTGAACGAGATCTTATAAGTAGTTTTTTATTAATACGTCATAAATCGTAAAATGTTATTTGCTGCTACGGAACCCTTCATGGGCGAGTCCGACTCGCACTTGGTCGCTTTTTATATGCAACATGATGCAATCAACTATTCTATACGTTAGTACTCTATATTATAAATGATTCTAAGAATATAATTATAATTTAAAGGTATTCAAACTGTGGTAGGCTGGAAAATAAAAATTTACAAAAGGCTCTCACTGAAATTAGTAGGTACTTATCTTTTTGTAAAGTAGGTAAACAAGTTCTATATTTCTGCGTAACGCGTCGCGTCTCGATGTAAGTTGTATTTTAAAGCCCCAATACGAAGAGAACTGCCGAAACTTCATGTATCTCTGTTCCATTGACAGTAAGTAAGTACATAGATCTCGTTGTTCTGTTTACTAGAACTTTGACCGGAAGTTTTTTTTGTAGGTTTGTTCGGACAATTCACAAGGTCGCCTTCTTAAAATTTTAAAATAAATCAATATACTATTTTACAAAAATATTAAGAAATATCTTGTACGGTCAAGACCGTACATCAAAAGTGCAATGTAAGCAACCTACTTTCGGCCACTGCCGCATTCTGTACTTCTAACTAAAGGGTGTGCTAAAATAAACGCATAGCCGTCAACACGTATCTTTGTATCAATTTATAACTGTCTAAAAGTGCACCATCGACATATAATTCTCTATTGTTCATAGAAATGCACCCAAAAACTATAACTAACTTAACGCCGTACCTAAATGGTCCAGTGCTGCCCCCATTTTAAATAAATCATTTCAAAGAAAACGGAGACATCATTTAAAATTTTGGTACTACCAAGTTCTAGATAACCCTTCAAAGTATTTTATGAACTACTGTTTACAGTTTATAATTAGAACGTTAAGCTTTACTACGCACATTTGCTAAAAGTGGCCGTTTTTCGCAAATGTGCGTAGTAAAGCTTAACGTTCTCACTTTAAACTGTAAACAGTAGTTCATTAAATACTTTGAAGGGTTACCTAGGACTTGGTAGTAGTAAAATTTTAAATAATGTCTCCGTTTTCTTCGAAATTATTTATTTTAAATGGGGGCAGCACTGGTCCCCGGAATATTTAGGTACGGCCTTAAATTATTTTATGAACTACCGTTGAAACTATTATATTATTCCGATCCGTCTAGCTGTAAAACCAGCTTCCGCTAAAAGTGGCCACTAGTGATGTGCTGTTCGTTCCCGTTCCCCAGATTCCCGGGAACGTTCCCAATAAATGGAAATGTCAGGGAAAGTTGTAATTTTATTTATCAGACATATTTTATATCACTGTATGTAAATATACCTATTTTACTAACGTAAATGCATCACTTGATATGGTTATAATACAAATACATATATCTAATATTCCCGGGAACATTCCCTAGAAATACGGGAATATTCCCAAATTTCCCTGGAACGTCACTTCAGTACTTTTGGTGGCGGTTTTACAGATAAACGGACTAATGTAATACTTTTAACGATGGTTCATAAAATAATTTAAAGTAAACGACTATCTAGTGTCTAACATTTAGCCATACTTATGGAATTTTTCACCTTTTTTTTTTCATATGAAGGGCGCCACTTCAGTTTGGTATTTACCATAAAATACTAATCATGAAGCATTTATCAAAATTTTAAATAAAGGGGAATTTGCTTAGTAGAGGGCTTTTCCGCACCGCCACCAACTGACATTTCGGAAATTGCAACCCGTCAGCGCTGACGCTCGCAGCCGGCCGGCTCCGCGGTCGATGCGACGCCTGCCGGTGCCTCGCTCGTCATGCCACGCTAGCGCCGCACTCGGGTGGTTTGGAAACTAAACCACTAACTCCCATTTCTGCTGATTTTATGCTGCATTTGATTTTGTATGGTGTTATTTTAGAATTGTATCCTTCCAAAGTTAAATGTTCTTCATTTGCAGCCAAGAGTATGTTCTCAGATTGGTAAAGTCTTCCTATCGCATTAAAAAGGATACTGTATTGTAGGGTAGCTATGGAATATTTCTTCGCTTTTTTAATTAATTAATGTGGCTTTTCAACGATGACATATGATTAATAGGTAAGAGTTGCACAAAGAGCCATGGAGGGTGTCATGCTAGGCATCAAACTTCAAAATCGTTTCCAACATAGCTAGATGTTGGAAAACAAGCAGAACTCAAATGGAGTTGGGCAGGAAAGATAGCAAGACGTTGTTGACAGGTGGCAGAGTGGTAAGCGCAGCGTAGGTCGTCCGTTAGCAAGATGGGTTGACGACATCAGAAAGTTCGCGGGTCGATCGTGGATGAGAGTAGCTCAGGTAAATGGCATTCATCGAGAGAGAGGCCTATTCCCAGCAGTGGGAGGTTACCTTTAACCTCCCGCTGCTGGGAATGATGTTGATATTATTTTACAATTAGAATAAGTACTCATGTACTCATATCTATGTTCCTGTTGATCTAAGCAGCCGCTATCAATATGTACACGTGTTAGCAAACACGGAGAGCCCTTCCGAAAAGGAAATAATCCAGTTATTGATTGCATTATCGGAAATAAACAGCGCTATCGGCCCACCACCGACAGCCGGAGCTTGACAGTGATTGATACAATCGCACATATTTGTGTATGCTCAACTCGACCGATAAGCGATTTGATTTTTATGGCTGATACACATTTACGCATGTTGCTATTTGTAACTGAAAAACGATAGCCTCGCCTTGCTTAAATATTGGGTTAAGGAACTTTGTATTTTTTTAAAATAATGTAGGTCCTTCCGTAGTTGGAATTGATAGGTATTCCATCTCATATTACAAACATAGGAAGGTAGAGAGGAGAGACCTTTACTCATCCAGATTCTGCGCCATCAAAATATGGTTGCGTAGTTTTAAATGAAGTTATAATTTTAACAGCGTTAATGTACATGTTACACATTTTATAAACCGATGAAGCTTCAACAACATCAGTAGGTTAAACAACGATAATTAACATTAACCTTGAAACATAATACAGCATATAAAAATACCACAATTAAAGCAAACTCATGAACACGTCATCGCAGCAGTTCGGAGCCGAACAACGCTTCCGATGAAAACAAACTGACGGAATTATTATCCACGTATTCTGTTACTTTATCGTTATTTACTAAATGCTACTAATGTATGGTGACGTTCACAGAAACCAGACTGGCTCGTAATATATCTGTTAGCGGGCGCGTCCGCCCCGGGTGGAATATAACGCATCTGTTTAAATAAAAACTACACTGAAATTATGGCAGAGTTGCGTCGGAGTTGGAGAATGCTTCGTAATAATTCTACTTGTTGATGTATTTGGCAAGTTTAGAAAATTGATTCACCTTTCTAGGATACTAGAAATAGGTTTTAACACATTTAAAAAATTAAGTATACTATTTCTTTCATGGTTGTTTACGTAAGGATGACATGGGATTTTTTATCATGGTCACTGTGACTATGAGCTTCCTATGTATTGACAAATGGTAATTTTCAATAATAGATTTTATTTAAAATATGTTTTTTTTATTCGAGTTACCACCGAAGGCCTTTGTAATTCAAAAAGATGATTTTTTACGCATTTGAATAGAAATCATAACAAAACCCAATCTCATTTTCACAATCGAAATTAATCAAAACAAGGGGAACAAAACAACACAGACTTCTCTCATTGTCCTGACATAAGGAAACCAATTAACAGGGCGCACTAAACGTCACCTAACTGTTGAATATGAATGGGCCGGGTACCGATGCGATCTGGCCGCGGTTGTAGCACAAAAGAATCAATTACACGCCGC
The DNA here is from genome assembly GCA_963576875.1 of Acrobasis repandana. Lineage (NCBI taxonomy): Eukaryota > Metazoa > Arthropoda > Insecta > Lepidoptera > Pyralidae > Acrobasis > Acrobasis repandana. Next base: position 987,479 of record OY756226.1, read on the forward strand.
GGCGCAAAGCAGAAAGAAAACAATATTGCACTCGCAACGCTTACACTCTTCACCGTTTCTGTACCTTAGCTTGCGATAAGCAGTTTTAGGAAGTACTAGACCTGACTAAGTAGTAATGTTTATGAGAGATGTCAACATAATCGTCGTTCAATCGTATTTCTCATTTGCGAGTGAGTATTTGTAATAGTGCAGTTTTTAATAAAATAAATTATAATATAAAGGCTCACTTTCGCTTTGCAGTGGCTTGAAATAGAAAACTTTATTGTATAACGATAGCCCACTGTCTAATCTATTTGACACTGACATATGACCATAACAGGTTCTTTGTCCCGTGTATCATATACCTATGAACAAATCAATTATTTTACTATTGTTCTTTATTCACAGGCAGGGAAAGGGGGAAAGGGATTGCCAGTAGCAATCGTTTATAAAGAGTATAATAATTTCTTTTAGATATACATCCATATTCACACAATTTAAGGTTATAAAATAAAATAATACTTACAAATTAAAATTACAATACCAAAACAATACTTAGTATGACTACGGCTAGTACGAATTTTATAGTATCTGTGGTATGACCCAACGCCAAGACACTAGGTTCACCTACAGAGTGGTATGTAATTGGATCCAACGCCCCAACGTCGGCGAGTCCCGCGAGACTTGGTGCTGGCACACAAGCGTTATAGCAGCGACGCACACCTCTTTCTGATGATGGCGTGAAAGAAAGCCATCAACTCGGGCGTCTGCGAATATTCCCGAGGCGTTGCAGTATCGTGGCAGCCTCAACATCACACTAAACGCGTCGTTATATGTATGCCCCCTGCGTGTAGTTGACCCAAAGGCTTAAGATGTAGAAAGACTGATAGTAGGCTTTGAAAAGCGTTATTTTCACTTGGTCAGTACAACGCGCAAACCAGAAAGTTTATGTCTATAGCCATAAATAAATGTCTAGAATAAATGTTGTAGTTAAATCCTATTCATAAAAAAAAATTGGTTGCCTGTAAAGTCGGTATACGGGCGAAAGTTTTACGTGACAACGACTTCACTCCACTTCACTCCAAACTTGACTTCCACTCGGGCATGGTTAGCCCGCCTAAGAGCGAGAGAGACAGACATAAAAAGTGAAAGGCACGCGTGCCTCTCACTCGCTCTCATTGTGAGCGCATAACGTGAGCGGAGCGTAACGCAGTTTCTTGAAGTGTCACCCGGCTAACCAATTTATAAGACGTTGTCACGTCAAAATATTAAAGGTTTGCTAAAACTATTTTAGTTACAATATGTTGTTATTTTTGGGATAAATTACATAGAAACCTTGAAACTTCGACAAATAAAAACTGCATCTGCCGTGTCTAAGTTTTCTTTCGCTACGTCTCGCGAGTTCGGCCCTCATGCTTCTCTTTGAGGCGCAGATCAAAGCACACGCGCTTCTATTAGCCCTGATTACAGGGCGCTCTCGAGCTGCCTCGCCTGCCTCGCTGCATTGTCTGCCGTCCGCGGGTTAAGATGCGTTGTAGTGTCATTGCAACTTTAATTAGCTTTATAGTTGCTTCATAGTGGTATCGTTTGAGGGCGTTACTTTAATATTAGCTAACAACCCTTGCATCTGGTCGTCCGTGAATCCCGTGGCATAGGGATGTGTCAGTTTTAATGCTAAAACAAAATAAGCTGTTGGTGCTTGAGTTATTGTTTGAAGTTAGCATAATACCTGGAAGAAATTGCTTAGCGATAAGGCCGCCTTTTGCGCATTTCCTAATTTTTAAGATAATTATGTTCTGTTTTTTACTTTTGTGCAATAAAGGGTATTGTATTGTATTGTATTGTATAATACTTTGACATGCATGTACGTACATGATATGATATCGAAATAATGCTAGTTTCGCAATTTCTATCTATTACATTTTTTGATGAGTTGATAAATGAAATTAAAACAAAAACGTCAGGCGATTTGACATTTACTTTCAATATAACAGCTGTGGCGTTGGTGGTGTAATGGTCAGCATAGTTGCCTTCCAAGCAGTTGATCCGGGTTCGATTCCCGGCCAACGCACACTTTTTGCAGTTTTAATGTTTTTACTTTGATAATGAAGTGTGAGTTATCCTAAGAAAAAACACTCAAAAGTTTAAGAAAAAATATTTTCTTCGCTTTATTTTCTTTCCGGCAAGCTAAACATAACTAAAGGATAAGGTACCTAACTACCTACGTAGACGAAGTAATTTAGATTTTCTGTTTTTCCTAAAGGCTGACTGGTAGATAATGCATTAGCATTAAGTCCATCTTTTGCATCATTGTGTCCAATAAAGATTTAATAAATAAATATATAACTCTGTGCAATAATAAAAAAAATATTTTTGTCTTAAGCTTGTACGAGGCAACTCATAGATGGCGCCACATGTGCCAAAATGATTTTCTTTGCCTCAAACCTTCGATCATATCTCAAACCGTGCAATTACGATTAAATTGTGCGGAATCGAGCACTGTTTGCTTATAGCACCGGAAATTGTGTCTTCTGTCAATATTGGGGCGACTGTACCCAGCGAAGGCGGAGGGCAGTTGACGAAGTAAATTCAACCCATTTTATTCCTTATTGCATTGACGTAGAAGTTACATGATTTTATTGAATTTCAGGACATAGTGAGAGCGATTTCTTCGTGTAATTGTGTATGATTGCTATATGTTGCAGGCGTGATGGCGCTGGGGCAAGGTAAATATTTACTACCGAGGATAATGGGCGAGTAATTTTACGAAGATGCTTATAGTTCCGGTTTTTACAACAGGGGAAAATATGTCCGCCGTTTACAAAGTCTTTTAAGGATAAAATTTTTAATGAAAATTCCGCTTTTTCCAAAATTTCTTGAATCCCAGCTAAGAACATTCACAGGCTTTCGAACATTGACTTTTTTTTTTCCTTTCTTTCTTAACGTACCTACTATAAACAAGTACGCTAATAATATTACAATCTAGCCTAAACTAAGACTAATAAGTAATTTAACATTGACCTAGTTTTATACGTTTACGACGTCTCAAAAGAACCAAACCTTTTGAACTAGTGTAGTTATAAATATATATATATACATTGATATTATAGTGCAGTGATGTGCCAGCAGAGACACACGAACAAAGTGCCTTCCCCTTAATAAAGACAGTAAGAAAAGTGCCAATGGACACATTCTTAGTCTACAACGTATAAAATGAACATTGACTTGACAAAATAATTTATTTTTGACCATAAGCAACAACGATAATGATGAAAGGCACTCTTGACGAGACTCGTGAATGCAGATAAAATAGGACCTAAGTAGGTATAGTCCTGTAATATTTTTGTTGTAAGCAGATCTGGGGGGCAGGGGGGTTTTATTTACATAAAAAAACTCGGGGAAAAATCAATGAACCGAATAGTTGGTGACTTGGTGCGTATAATCGTCAGTGCGATTCACACTCGACGGTCCGCCAATGGCCGTATTGTTTTCTTGTCGGCTGTCGACGATCTGGTCGGCTGGGCGGACTAATTGGCTCTCAGTCAAGGGCCCTTCACATGCAGCGATCGCTTGCTCGCGAGATCTGCCGGAAAACTACGCTGCGGACGAGTGTTCTACGCTTGTTGGGACCTTTTAAATGTGGATTTTGATCGACGTTTCTATGATCCGTTTTCAGGCTAAATTAGCCGTTTTACAGTAAAAAAAATCTAGACCTCTCCGCTCACCGGTCGCTTCTCGCCACGAGCCCGGTGGTGGTGTCGAGTCGAGTGTGGTGACATTCAAATGGGACATTTTAAGTTTGGTACCTATTAATTATCAAACAATGTATGAATTTTTTATTTTGCTTAAAGAATAGTAGGTACTTTCCTCGAATATAGCCATGAGGTCCAAAATCACCCTGTATGCTCACAACATTAGAATATAAGAATAATTCTAGTCTTGTATGCTTCGAAAAAGCATTCATGTTTAACAAATATCAACTTATCTTCAAACGATGAACCCAGAATCTTGTATTGCATTAGATATCAAAGTGGCATATCAGCGATCCTGCCAAGAAAGGCGTCTTGGGCTCAGTCGTCGGCGATTGCGATGTCAAACAGAGATACAGCAAATGGGATGAAAGGATGTGGGTCGCGCCCGCGGCGGCGTCTTGAGACTGGGGACCTATTCTGGACGAGACTAAATGCAGTGCTGATGTTATCTTATCGAGGATGGGTTAACAGTTTAGACGCTGCGTGTCCTTGATTGTATAATATACGCATTTTTGGAAGATTTTTAACTGATAGTAAAACTGAAACTGGCAATATAATTATAAGTACCCACATAGTAACTTGGACGAATAAATACAAGAGGACTGACATTCATACTTTGAAGTCTGAAGCGTAATTAGATTTTTAGTTGAAATGTTTTAGCTAGATGGATCTACTAGTTGCAAAGAAAATATTTTCGTAGTGGTGTCGCTTAATTTCGGAAAGATGGCGTTATAAGCGTTCATTTTCTACGAACAAACCAGCGCCATCTCTTTGATTGTTCGTGGATACCGTCAGCCTAAGTACCCAGCATCCTTTGTATCCTAGCGGGCGGAATAGTAGTGTAGCATATGGATGCTAACGACGGTGTGTGTAGTAGGGTACGTGTACCTAGTTGGAGGTAAATAATAATGCGTGTTCTATGCTCCTGAGTCGATAGTCGAATAAATAATTTATTTACAAAATTCGGGTTTATATACAGTGGTTAGGGACAAACAGATAGCTAAATAAGGTAATGTTCTCGTTCCTGTGTTTTGATTGGCTGGCGCGGTGCGACACTGCTCCCGTGTCCCGATATGTTTCCTAATTTGGAGTTGTTGACGAATAGCGCGTGCGATGCAAGTTGATGACCAAATATGGTTATTAATTTTCAGCGCGACGTATGCTGTAGAGAGGCTACAGTAGTGAGTGTTGTGACATCTAGAAATAATACACGATTTTGGCTTTATAGAAAAGTACGCTTTTGTATGGGGTTGTCAGTTCTCTTATTCGTCTATGACAATAATAAAGTATATATAAGTAGTTCGTTTTAGTAAAAACCTCTTGAATAGTAATAATATATGCTCTATTGCGACCATGTATGGTTTATTAGCCCTAGATATCATTTCAAAGTATTTTATGAACTACTGTTTACAGTTTAAAGTGAGAACGTTAAGGCCGTACCTAAATTTTCCGGGGTCCAGTGCTGCCCCCATTTAAAATAAATCATTTCAAAGAAAACGGAGACATTATTTATAATTTTGCAACTACCAATTCCTAGATAACCCTTCAAAGAATTTTATGACCTACTGTTTACAGTTTATAATGAGAACGTTAAGCTTTACTACGCACATTAGTCAAAAGTGGCCGTTTATCGCAAATGTGCGTAGTAAAGCTTAACGTTCTCACTTTAAACTGTAAACAGTAGTTCATAAAATACTTTGAAGGGTTATCTAGGAATGGGTAGTTGCAAAATTTTAAATAATGTCTCCGTTTTCTTTGAAATGATTTATTTTAAATGGGGGCAGCACTGGACCCCGGAAAATTCAAGTACGGCCTTTTTTTTTTTTCATGTTATAGGGCGGCAAACGAACAAGCGGGTCACCTGATGGTAAGTGATCACCACTGTCCATGGACAACTGCAACACCAGGGGTGTAACAAGAGCCATACCGGCCTTTCAGGAAGATATAGACTCGTTTTTTGAAGGTTTCAATGTCGTATCGGTTCGAGAACACCGCTGCAGGAAGTTGATTCCACAGTTCGGTCGTTCGTGGCAGGAAGTTCCTTTTAAAACTTACGGTGGTTGATTGCCAACTATCCAGGTGGTGTGGATGGTATTTTAATTTCAGGCGGGTGGTGTAGTGGTGAAATTTTGCAGCAGGTATTAGGTCGAACAATTCTTCAGAACATTCCCCATGATAAATGCGATAAAAAATGCACAAGGATGCAACATCCCTACGTAGAGCCAGAGGATCGAGACGGCTGACGAGAGTCACATTTGCGAAAATGGGGGCAGCACCGGACCCCGGAAAATTTAGGTACGGCCTTAAGCAATTCACAGAGGATAATGACTTTGAATAAGGATAATCTGGGAGAATACAGTACAAATTAGCAAGAAGAAAGAAATTTCGCTGGAATTCCCACGTATTCAACGGAATTCCGCGAAAGTTCTTTTTGTTGACACAATTTTATATATTACCACATTGACATATGGTTTGTAGAGTTTTAAAAATCCGCTTCCATTCCGCGCCAATGTAAATTGAGCCTAAGGCAACCTTACTTGTGAAAAGGAAGCCAGAATTACTCTAAATAATTTTGATTGATACATTTTTGCAAAATGTTAAATGTTTCCGGAATAGCGGACGCGCGCGGCGGCCGCAAAGCTCAATGCAACGCTAATTTCTTACTGCAAACACACTGTCCTGCGAACTGTGACTGCTATTTACGTTGCATACCTATGTACGTCTACGTGTAGTTACACTTTACATGTTTCGTTAGTTATTATGTGGTACTTACTGCTTTTATACCTACATACATAATAAATTACGACTTGAGCCAAGTGGCTTCTGCCCTAGAATAGGGCATCATAGCAGCACAGCTGAGAATGCAACACGGAACGCGCTAAGATGAAGAAGAAGAAGATAATAAATTTAAGGTTACTTTCAGCATAATGGTGACCTGCAGAAAGTGTGAAAGGTAAACAAAACAGAGACAGAATGCTAGCCGCATCACTATTGGCATGATTGCTCAAGAATTTCGCCCAATCCCTCGATCAGCTTTTACGATCTGGAAGAGAAGCTTATGCATTTTACATTTTTATTTTCTCCCACACCAGTATCCGAAGGTGATAACAGCTTTAACCCTTTAACCGCGAACGTCGGATTAATCCGACAAACATTTTCGTGCCTATTTCGCGAGCGTCGGATTTATCCGACCAAAAACTATGGATATTCACAATTCCTCGCACTGGGAGCATGACAACTGATATAAAGTCTCGCGGTGAAAAGGTTAAAACTCCTGTAAGTCCGGTAACGATACTATAATGATAGAGTACTTTGAACTGGTAAATCAGAAGCAGTACTCGTATGCTATTGACTCTATTGTGTACTGTACCATCGTATAGGAGTTTTGGGAATTAGAATCCCTTTACCCTACTCTTTTCTATACAAACGTAGTGTAACTTTTATTTTGAAATGACATGTCTAATTTCGGCAATATTTTGTAATTTTAAAGGAATTGCATGTACTTACTCGTATCTAGCTAGTTTTCTACAGTCGAAATATGAACTTAAAAGAAAACATACATACCTAGTAGTTTTCCACAGATGCCGTGGCCATCTTCCAGCTTTATCATAAGGTCAGGTACCATAATATTGCATTGTCACCCAACTTACATAAAGTATGTGAAGTTTCAACTCGCTCCAATAATGGGAAGAGTGTCTCAATTTAGCTTGCAAGATTTGATTACGGAAACAAGGCAACGGGACTGGTGAAACTAAATAAAAGACAATTAAAACCGTTAAAAACTTTTGTAGAGTAAGAGGTACTCTAGTACCTATAGCTAATAGAGATTAATTTTGAATTCACTTAAAAAAATCATAACAACAGAATCAACTACACGTCGCGACCCAGCGCAGACAAGGGCTGAGACAAGTGACTTTCATTAGAAAACAACCCCGAAACAAAAACGAGTGTACGCAACAATTCGCCCCACTACTTGAGCCTCCCCCACTAAAAGCCATTACCGCGCCTTTGATGTTCGCCGCGTCTGCTTTGATCGCTTCGACTGCCCACTTATAACTATTGCTTGGTCTTTGACGTCGAGTGCTGGTGAAATGGAATAAGATAAATTTTCAGCGCAATCATTTAGTTGGAACAAGCATATTTTTAATTTACGTAACTTATTCTAACTTACTTATTACGTAAACCGGTAAAGTGCGAGTCGGACTCGTACATGAAGGGTTTCGTACCTTCGTACAATTGGCTATATCAATATATATTCTGAGAAAATTTCAAGTATATAAACGCTGAAAAAAACACGTTGGGTAAGGAACCCTTAAAAAGATGAACATGTAAGTGCTTAATTATTAGTTATATCATTTAAAATTTTATTCTAGCAAGCCACAGATAACTCGTAAAGCTTTTCTTCGCACATTTGCCAAAAGTGGCCGTTTTTCGTAAAGGTGCGAAGAAAAGCTTAACGTTCTCACTTTAAACTGTAAACAGTACCTAGTTACTAGAACAAAATTTTAAATTATGTCTCCGTTTCTTTTAAAATAATTTATTTCAAATGGGGACAGCACTGGACCCCCTGGACAAGGATGCCAAAGACCTTGTCAAAGATAATATAATTACTAACGTAAACCTTGCGAAGTGGAGAAAAAACGGTTTAAATTATATTATTTTAAAATAATTAACCAGATTTAATTTGAGATTTTAGGCAGCATAACATACATCTATACTAATATTATAAAGCGGAAGAGTTTGTTTGTTTGTTTCTTTGTTTGTTTGTTTAAACGCGCTAATCTCAGGAACTAATGGTCCGATTTGAAAAATTCTTTTTTTGTTGGGTAGTCCATTTATAGAGGAAGGCTTTAGGCTATATAACATTACGTTCCGACAACCACGCGAACGAAGTCGCGGGCACAGCTAGTAAATTATATACACGGACCACCTACCATTCATCTATTCTGAAATGAGACCTGACTTGTGTGAAATCAGTTCGAAGAGCCATCTATTTAAATAGCCAAGAACTAAAAATGTTTGGCTTAACTTCTAGATGGCGTTAGTAAGTACTTCCATACTAAAACACTGCTGTGGTTTTGATTTATAGTGAAGTATTTTTACTACGTAAAGCGTGTTTAAAACATACTATTTAATTTTTTTACACAAGTAAAATGGAATAACAAACATACAACGTACAACGGCGGACTTCACATGTTTTGTAAATAATATACCGAGGTCTAGGGACCGCGAAAGATGGAATGGCTTATGCCCAACAATGGGATATTAGCTAAAAAAAAATACCTAGGTACCATATTGATCCACAGCTGGGCAATCTCTTTTCTGCATAAATTTACATACATACCTACTATCACGTCTGTTTGTTGATTATGAACCTCCACTTGCTACGATCCTGACAGACCTCTTTCGCTTCATCTACATTCATCAACCTCTTCATACATGCCCTTCGGTTACGGGTACTTCTTACCTCTCCTTTATTTAGAACGTCTGCAATCTGATCGCAGAATGTTCGCCGTGGTCGAACCTGTCCCTCTTCCTTTCCTGCTTAAATTTAATCTCATCTAAACATCGCCTTTGGATTCTTCTTTATATTCATCGACATAAATATATAGACTCGGCGTCTTCCTACACGGCCATGTCCCAGATTCGATTATTCATTCATTCTTCATTCTCATAGACTAAACACGAGAGTAGTACAGAAAGGTCAATATATTTTTACCTACCTACGAGTACGTGGTTCAAATTAAATCCTACATATATTTTAACAAACGCGAATGTTGGTAAGTATGGCTGGATGTACGGATGGGTGTATGGATGGTTGTATGGTTATATAGATTTTTAGATTGTAGACCCACGACTAGCTTTTACGATCTTCACGGAAGGGGAGGCGGCTGCATTCTTAATGTGTTTTTTCTTTGTTTTTTTTTCTTATCATATTTTTAAAGGTAAAAGTTAAACTGCACATATCTGTTTCATTGGTAACCTTTTATTATTCTTACTTAAATTCTTTACATAATGTTTTGCACTAGAAGAAGGTGATTTCTTGTACTTGTATACCTATTAGTTTTTTTTTCTTTGTTAGCTATCTATGTATTTAATGTATTATATAATCATACACGTATGCTGCGCAATTGGGAGCCAAAAATCCGCCATTATGCTTTCCAAAAATTTTAATATAGCCTATGACTACTACTGGTATTTATTCTGTGCTATGACACTCAAGTGATTAAGATGAATCTAACCACATATAATTTATCAAATTCTATTTAGCCGTGTAGTAGTTACGAGGAAACAGAATTATAGGGACAGACATAATAAAACATCAAAAATGTGTAAGCAGCCATCTTGGATCCAAAATCTGATAGTAGTTTCAAGTTGCGCGGGGCACCTCAAAGGGCTCAGAAATTTTGTAGGTTTTTGTAACAGAATGTAGGCGTACAGCCCCCACATACAAAACTTTTGAGCCCTCGGAGGTTCTAGTGAGACGTTACGAGATGTGACTTAACTTTATAAAGGATTTATAGGATTTTAGAAAACTTTTGTAAAGCATTTATAGCATATGTAGATAAAAATTATAAATATAAACATTTTTAAACGTTTTACAAACATTAATAACTGAGTAGCAAATAAATAGTTTTTCGATGCATCCATGAAGAAAGTGAAATGTAGGCATATTTATGATGTCTACATTTCACTTCTGTTTTGTTAGTCTATGACGAATTATTCAATCGGTTGACAGATCATTCACTCACTTCATACATTATGGCAGCCGAAATTTGGCAGTCCGTATTTAATTTTCAATCAATGAAATCTAGTTACTTACCGATGGAAAGTTATTCCTTTATATTTTGCTTTATTCTTTGAATTACTAGTGCAGTATTTCAACACACACCAAGGCATTTTTGACTAAGTTGACAGTGTTTTCTTTAATGAATCGTGGAGTGTATTATGCGCGTATTGCTAGCGAGTGACTAATGTGAGGTGAACAGTGATAGCCTATGATGAATAGAACACTACTGTTGTATGTGGCGTCTTCTCTAGTACGTAAGTACATAGATCTCGTTGTTTATATTATAAAAATTTCAGTCTCCGTAGAGAAGTGACGAGGAACCAAATTTTTTCATTCCCATGGAAATTGCTTAGTTGTCTCAACATTTTTGTAAGTATAAGGACGAAGAAACCTTTTTAAAGATTCCAGAAAAGTTGTGCCCTTCGACCGTAAATTAACACACGCTTCAAATAAATAAAAAAAAACTTTAGAAATGCCCTTTGAAAAATTCCTCTATGTCTTTTGAAACTCTTTAAAACCACCAAGAGCTACCTGAACGTACAGCAGTGAATGTGACAAATCCACACTCGCGCCACGAGTGTTTCCTGTCGACACAGTCAAAGCGAAGCAGGCTGCATCTATGCTCGCCAGCTAATTTCCTCGGCTCAAAGCTGGCTAATTATCGCGAGTATAGCACGCGATGCCATCTCTCCATTTTTGTGTGAACGCATGGAGCCATAGACAAATGCTGCAGAGACGCTCTGTGTTTGGGGTTGAGCGGGATTTCTAACATTATTTTTACGTAGCTGTACGTTACACGTAAGGAATAACAGGACACAGTCAATTCCATTTAAATGTATCTTTATTGTCATAGGATATTTATAATATCTTTTAATAACAGCCACTTGGTTTTGTTTTGCACAAATGTTGACGTCAAATCGTTACTTACATCTAAGTTTAGTGCCGGTTCGTATGTTGTTATAGCTGCCCCAGTAATACATGCCCAGTGAAAATTTCAAGTGTCTAGCTAACTATTACTGTTCAAGCGGTAGAGCCTTGTAGAACAGACGGACGGAGAGACGGACAGCGACAGACAAACAGACGGACAGACAGCGGAGTCTCAGTAATATGGTCCCGTTGGCACCCTTTGGGTACGGAACCCTAAAAAGAACTTTATTAGAAGTTATTGAGAAGCATTCATAAACAGTCTGTGGCGCCATCATTGGCCCTACTTAGGTGTTGTCCTTTAAATTGTAATGAGGTTAATATGGCCGTCCTGTTTAGAACAGGACAGTGCCCTTTTTCGGAGTCATATCCCTATGTCCAGGGTTTCGAGACGCTAAACTCGTTTCGGCGAAATTATCTTTTAAAATGTTAACTCAAGTAAGAGTAGATTCAAAAAGCAAAGACACGGCATCGAAGCTCAGTGGCACAGATACATTCAGTCCCGTCCCAATCGCTTTCCGCGCGAGCAGTCACAGAGTCACAGCAAGCGACAGGAAAGGTGGTGTTCTTTCATGTTTGATGCGGCATGAACAGGGTCCGTTGCGTCGATATATCGACATGAAAATACAGGAAGATGTTTCTTTCCAGTGCGCACATTTTCACAGCAGTTCAGTTCATGATATTGACTTTATCTAAGAAAGAAACGAAAAGAAAGAAATACAAAATTATCAGGCCTACACTTGTTTCAAACGTGACCTTTAGTATTGCGATCTTATATAATTAATGAAATAAATAAATAATAAATAAATAAATAAATTTATAAGGACAAATCACACTGATTAAGCTAGCCCCAAAGTAAGTTTTTTAAACTTGTGTTATGGGATGCTACGAGTAACTCAACGATACTATATTTTATGATAAATACATATATAGATAAACACCCAAGACCCAGGACAATTTGAAAAAGGCCATTTTCCAACTTGCCCTGGCTGGGAATCGAACCCAGGACCGGATTAGCGGACGAAATAAATAATTAAATACATTGCAAAACTTGCGAGGGTTCGCAGAGAAGCTACGTAAAATATCAGGCCCGGTACAAAAAATAGGCATGATGACTGAAGAAATAGGTATTTTGAGACAACAGTGAGATTAGCAAAAAGTATTGTTCTCGTAGGTATTTTTTCTTTTTTCTGACAAACTTAAAGTAATGAAGATACAACGCAATATATTTATAATCCGATCTCTATTCATCATCCCAATTAGGTACTTACCTAGTACTATATAGGATAGGGGTCAGAACAGTAATAATCTATTTAGTCAGTTCAGTTAGATTATTCAAAAATATTACACCCATATTTTACAGTTTCTCAAATTAGTAAAAATTCATAAAGATGCAGAGTATTCAGTTTCCGGGGTGGGGGCTTGTGATATCAAGGCCTTATAAAAATCGTTGATAATTGACTATACCTTTTGATAGCTCAATAAGTTTATTTGCTAGGCAACTAAAAAAAACCCCCAACTGTCAAGAACGCCATCTAGTGATGAGTAGCGGAACTACAGATACGACTTGATGGACATCAAGTCGTATCGGTAGTAAGCTAGCGCCATCTATTATATGCTACAGAAAGCCCTGACCTTCAAGCGTTAACCCCCAATAACTTTTAAACGGCTGTCCGGATTTTCATGAAACATTGTTAAGAACCACCGCAAGTCCATCCGTTAAACTTTCTGTTTCATTCTTCCAAAACTTGTTCCATTCTACGAACTCAAACAAGTTTTGCATTAACTTTTGCTCGTCGTTATAACATAAGTAATGTATAGATAGATGAAATATAAAGCAACAATTTGCCCCTTGTGTCTCATCACCGATTCACTAAGGCGTCCCCGCTCCCCTATCCAGTCCTTTAAAGTCTCGGTTGGATGTGCTATTCAATTTTGTTACTTTTAAAGGTGTCTCGGGTTTTAAACGATTTAAGTTTAATCCATTCTGGATTGAGCATTTTTAACGTGGCTGCTTAAGGCCGTACCTAAATTTTCCGGGGTCCAGTGCTGCCCCCATTTAAAATAAATCATTTCAAAGAAAACGGAGACATCATTTAAAATTTTGCTACTATCAAGTCCTAGATAACCCTTCAAAGTATTTTATGAACTACTGTTTACAGTTTAAAGCATCGACATGAATATATAGACTCGGCGTCTTCCTACACGGCCATGTCCCAGATTCGATTATTCATTCATTCTTCATTCTCATAGACTAAACACGAGAGTAGTACAGAAAGGTCAATATATTTTTACCTACCTACGAGTACGTGGTTCAAATTAAATCCTACATATATTTTAACAAACGCGAATGTTGGTAAGTATGGCTGGATGTACGGATGGGTGTATGGATGGTTGTATGGTTATATAGATTTTTAGATTGTAGACCCACGACTAGCTTTTACGATCTTCACGGAAGGGGAGGCGGCTGCATTCTTAACGTTTCATTGGTAACCTTTTATTATTCTTACTTAAATTCTTTACATAATGTTTTGCACTAGAAGAAAGTGATTTCTTGTACTTGTATACCTATTAGTTTTTTTTTCTTTGTTAGCTATCTATGTATTTAATGTATTATATAATCATACACGTATGCTGCGCAATTGGGCGCCTAAAATCCGATATTATGCTTTCCAAAAATTTTAATATAGCCTATGACTACTACTGGTATTTATTCTGTGCTATGACACTCAAGTGATTAAGATGAATCTAACCACATATAATTTATCAAAATCTATTTAGCCGTGTAGTAGTTACGAGGAAACAGAATTATAGGGACAAACATAATAAAACATCAAAAATGTGTAAGCAGCCATCTTGGATCCAAAATCTGATAGTAGTTTCAAGTTGCGCGGGGCACCTCAAAGGGCTCAGAAATTTTGTAGGTTTTTGTAACAGAATGTAGGGGTACAGCCCCCACATACAAAACTTTTGAGCCCTCGGAGGTTCTAGTGAGACGTTACGAGATGTGACTTAATTTTATAAAGGATTTATAGGATTTTAGGAAACTTTTGTAAAGCATTTATAGCATATGTAGATAAAAATTATAAATATAAACATTTTTAAACGTTTTACAAACATTAATAACTGAGTAGCAAACAAATAGTTTTTCGATGCATCCATGAAGAAAGTGAAATGTAGGCATATTTATGATGTCTACATTTCACTTCTGTTTTGTTAGTCTATGACGAATTATTCAATCGGTTGACAGATCATTCACTCACTTCATACATTATGGCAGCCGAAATTTGGCAGTCCGTATTTAATTTTCAATCAATGATATCTAGTTACTTACCGATGGAAAGTTATTCCTTTATATTTTGCTTTATTCTTTGAATTACTAGTGCAGTATCTCAATACGCACCAAGGCATTTTTGACTAAGTTGACAGTGTTTTCTTTAATGAATCGTGGAGTGTATTATGCGCGTATTGCTAGCGAGTGACTAATGTGAGGTGAACAGTGATAGCCTATGATGAATAGAACACTACTGTTGTATGTGGCGTCTTCTCTAGTACGTAAGTACATAGATCTCGTTGGTTTAAAGTGAGAACGTTAAGCTTTACTACGCACATTTGCGAAAAACGGCCACTTTTGGCCGATGCAAAATTTTAAATGATGTCTCCGTTTTCTTTGAAATGATTTATTTTAAATGGGGGCAGCACTGGACCTCGGAAAATTCAGGTACGGCCTTAAATTGTGTGATGCTTTTCTTCTTTACCTTAAAGATAACGGATATCTCTGAATCTTTTTCGCTGGTGTAGGAAAGAAACTTAGAATGTAACAGCTACTTCCCTTTCTGCGCAGATTGTAAAAGAGTCGAGAAGGCATTATTTGAGTCAGCTACTATGGTATAGAAACTAAATATTTTTTTTAGTTGAGCTGTAAAGTGAAACTTATAATTACTAAGTATTTGATCTGTGAGAACAGTAGACTTCGCTCTTATAACCATGCAATAACTGATACGTTCTCGTTTTCCCTGGCTTAGTAAAGCCATTTCAGTGAAATCCGTCCACATACATCGTGTTAAGTAAAGAACGCAAAGCCCCTCAGATGGTACCTCAGCCCATATAACTGAACAACTTTTGTTCAACAATTTTCAGGAAACGAATAAAAAAAAATTGAATTTTCATACAAACTGATCAGCTGAGCGAGTCAATATGTATGAAAATCCGATTTTTTTTGGATTTCGTGAAAGTCGTTGAACAAAACTTGTTCAGTTTCATGGGCTGAGGTACCATCTGAGAGGTTTTGCGTTCTTTTATTAACACTATGTATAACGCTACGGCAAACTACTTTCTCCACTCCCCCTTTTTGAATTTTTTTTTACAACATCTTGTGTGGAATAAAGTCCTTAGTTGTGCCTCTTAAATTTGATTGAAATCCGTCAATAAATAACACTACAGCAAAGTTTTCCCTTCCCCCCCCCCTTATAGCTCCCCCAATCAAAAATGGCGATCGTCTTAAATAAATAAATAAGTAAGTCAAGTATCTTATGTGCCGAATTTATTTTGCCCAATTCGCAACTGACACGCTTGGCTCGCTCGGTCAATAATATGAATGCCACTTTCAGCTATAGTTATATGTACTTACCTATATGTGGGCGCAGATAGCTAAGATTACGTTTTTTGTACCAAGAGATTTTGTGACTACGCTCTTGGTACGAGTCCGGCAATCTCACCGGCAACAAACAAACACACAAACAACCTACGCAGTCTGCTACCACCCTGTATATAGGTACAGGGACCTATTTTAATCTAATTTAACCTAATTATGAGTTGAATTGAATTCTAACTAACTAACTAATCTAACTAATTGTAAGACTCACCGCTTCCACGCAGTCTTCAGGCAGCCTCGCCTGGCCTTCGCGTCGATCCTGAGGTCCTCCTCAGGGGTGGCGACGGCCTCAGGTCTCTTCATGGATCCCGAGTCAATGGTGCGGAGAATTGGGTCCCTACAATAACCCCCCCATGAGCTCATGTACGTTGCCCCAAAATGAATACGTCGTATTTATTACACCACTTCTATAGCACAATAATTTTCTTGTTCTTCTTTCGACACTTCAAGATTATTCACATACAGTATCACAAACTAACAATTTTCACAGCCGCATGGCACGCGTTTCATATTTGACACAAATCAATGTTCTTTACGTAATACAAACAATTTCGGCTCCCCGCCGTTCCAAATGAATTGGCCACCAAACAATTACCGACAATTCTCCACGAAACTTTCGATTTTATATATCAAAATTACAAAATTCATGCTGCCATAGCACGCGAGAAAGCCACACCCAGTCAGACATTTTTTCACTATTTTTTACTGGAATGACTAGTTGAGACTTTGACATAAAGACAATGAATATTTTTCTGGTCGGGCAAAGACAATCCGCGCACGGGATATCGATGAATCGATAATCTTTCCCGTGTTTGTGGAGATCACACGCAGATGGCGCTAGTCTCCTAACAAAGCACTTTTATTCAAAACACTATATCTACTATGCAGGTTTCATTATATTTTTATATTATTTATTAAGGTAAAATCACACATAACAGAATATGCTTAGGACCTATATTATTCTGAAATCCTACAGAAGCCTGGTATACGACACTACGGAGAATATTAATACATATAGTAACTATATAAAAGATTTCCAACAAAAATGACGATGCAATTTATTTTTTGACATTGAATTTAATCCATGCTTGTCTGGAATAAAAGAAAAAACGAAGAATGTTCCAGCTGTTGAATGTTCGCGCAGATCGTAAAAACGATCAAGGGATCCATTGCTATTTTGATTCCTATCCATCTTCTTGTCCACCATCACGCTAAAATTGGCCTTTGGGTTTTGCGGCCCTGGGCTCTGTCTGCTTAGAGCCGCATTAGGGATAAAGACGATAGATAGTGAAATTGAAAACAGACAAAAGCGAAAGTGGCCTTTTGCCTCTATAAAGTTCAGGGATAGCTTTTGCCTCAAAAACTCTTGAAAGACAAAGCGATCTTGACCCAGGAACAAAACATCAAAGGGCTATATTTTTACACGCCTGCCGAAAAAAGGTAATGCTTTTCAAGTATTGCAAATACATCTATAGACTGTAAATGTACAGTCAAACGCTAACAATTATTTTATTAAAACTTACGTGAGATAAATCCATAATTGATTAATTTACAACGGTTGACTTACGTGATACAGTCGGAATTCTTTTTCCAAAAAATAAGACTGTTAGCGTTTGTAATTGATTAACAATTACAAACGCTAACAGTCTTATTTTTTCATATGAATTATATTTTTACCAGAATAAAGACAGATAAACTAAAAAACTAACAACACTAAAATTAAATAAAACTTATTAATTAAAAGTAAATTATTGTAATAAAACATAACTTAAAAAAATATATTTTATTATACTAAAAGACGGTGTAACTTTATTAACTAGGTAAAAACCGTTATCCACTCTAAATAAGTTGACTTCTACTAAAATGATACTATAGCCAATTAAGAGGAAATCGATGGGCCGTATTTCCATCCAAGCGCAGTCCCCTGATTCCTTGCCGAACAGTACCAGTAAAGCAATGTTTTTTTCTAAAAAAAATCTATTGATACATTAGCATGTTCCTATGGTTTTTTTGTATAATTAAATTATTAAAAGAGATACGAATCTTTTTAAATTTAAAAAATTGGTAAGTTTTTCCACTCAGTTCAAACATCTAGCAAACAATTGACGTGATTATATTATAAAAGAAAACACAGGAACACAGCCCTAACCTTTTTAAATTTTTAATGAAAAAAGCAATTAAATCGGTTTAGTTTTGGAAGACAAATCAGGGGACAACAAAATCTTGATTTTGTGTACTTTTCAGTATTTTCGGTCCGAGCTGTAGTTACCTCTATCGCACTCGCTCGTTTGTAGTTCGGGCATAGCGCGACAGCAATAGATTTTACAAATACCTACGAGTATTTTTAAATTCTCTCGACCTTAGTGTTTTCTCTTAACGGGTGATTTGGGTGGATTATTGTTTAAACCTAGTAATAAAGTTAGACCGTGTCTTATAATAAGGCAATAAGAGTATAAAATTGAACCAAATTTTTTTGAAAATGATAGACATGTCTTTGTATATTTTTCTATTGAAAATTCAAATTCATTGAACTCTCAATATAAACGGAAGCTCACGACGACCCCTAAAATGCAGGTAATAAATAAAAGCCTTTGAAATATCTGCTCTAAAGCGTCTTCAAGATCGATTCTTTATGGTTTCCCTGACGTTTCATTTCAGACGCACATGCACCCCTAGCATTTCCCTCAGGATTTTTCTCTCTTTCACACACCTTCTAATCCCGTAAACACGTCCCTTTCAGTGCAAACGTCATTGCGTGGCGCATTGTCTGGCGCAACTTTCTATTTTGATTTGAGACTTTCACCCATTTGTTATAAGTTTTAATTTCTGTTGCACTTTTGGGCTGAAAAGGAAATTGGCATTTACATCGACAGTAGAAAAGCTAGTTTTGCTGCAGCAGAATTTGAAAATGGAATTCAGACGAATATCACAGCTAAGTTATCTCTGCTGTTGGTGTTTGCGTAAATAATCTTTATTGGGATGAAATAAGATTGAGAATGGGTTGAGTTTTTGGTTTTGATATGCAAATTATAATTCGCTTTGTACTCACGAAACACGCCGGCCGGCCGCATTCGTTGACATGTACCGGCACGCGAACGGTTTTGTTCCATTTTCAGTTTTTAACGTAAATAGTTTTGTTTTTAATGTCACAGTGATCGTAGTCTATGGCGTGTGTGACGGCCAGTGACAATTTAATGTAGTGAAGTTTGTTCGGTTGTGAATAAAGAAATAGTTCTCGGTGGCCTGTTGTTTGTATACGACTAGATTAGGTTTTCAAAGTAAGGTTAAGGTTACGTTAAGTGTGGTAGAAAAATAAGTATTAAAATAGTCTAAGTACCTATGTGAAACATATCATGCATTTGTAAACAAAGGACAATTTTCTGCAACTACCCTTTAGGACTCAAAACAAGGTAAGTTTTAAGCACTTTAACAATGATTTTATTATTCTTAAAATTCTTACAACTTTGTATCTTCGGAAAGCACGTTAAGTCGTTGCCTGGCTGTCATGATTGTGTCGCAATTGTCAAGTTATGTCAGATGCCTTTAGGCAACTTGAAAAATCTGACACCAGTATTGGCCACTTACACATACGAAAAAACACCCAAGCAAACTTACTATGTTGACTATGCTGTACCATAGAGGTTACGTTTTTTTTGTTGTGTAATTTTGGCGGTCGCCTGAAAAGGCAGTGGCATGCACCGGAAGTGCGTGGGTCGTCGACCTCGTTGCCATGGCAACCGCGCCGCCATGTGCGAAGCCTTCCCCACCGGCACTGGAGCTCGATTGCAACAATTTGTTTTGGCCCGCTCGGGACTCGGATTAAAATTGGTTTATGGGGACGTTGACTACAGTTCACTTAATGGGTTGGAGACATATGGCGTACTTTACTATGAACAGATATTGGTGTCCGGTGTCCTTATGAAGGAAAATTAATTTTAAGAAATACGCATTGGTTTATGACTGTACAAGTATAATTACACTTGTATATTTATTTTACTTCAGTTTAGTTTTGTTTTATTTAGATTTTAGTTAGAAATAAAAATAAATTGTATGGCGCAGTTCAGTCCATTGTCCACATGTGCTACTCGTACTTCATACATTTCCATAACTATACTGCATCCTCAGCTGTGCTGCTTCGGAGCCCGGGGTGCGCTTTCCCGCATTTTCTTCTTTAAATATAATATACATATGTCAATGTTTACAAAGGATGCCGACGACTTTGCGAAGTAGAGAAGAAATAGCCGGAAGACTTAACTCTTTAAACGATTTGGCTATAGTTTGACGACCATCCGCCTGCCTGAAGTTAACCCTCCTTGGGACTGCAATTGTAGCACGAGATGTTTGTGCTTTAGTCGCCTTTTACGACATCCACAAGAAAAGAAAAGATGTAGTGGTCCTGGTCTGCAGAAAATCTGCTTGACAACTTCGTAGCCATTGAAAGCACTCTACGAAGTGTGAAATGTTTGCTACGAAATTCGATATCGTAGGATCGTAGCCACTTCGCTACGAGTTACACTTGCTACGAACGAAATATAAACACTTTTCCTTTTTTTCTTCGCTCGAGTGCTGAGGGATACGATTTCTTTACGCTAGTTCCTGCTAGACGATGCGGCTAGCAACCCACCACTATTTTAATTCCTATTCACAAGCTTTTATTTAGTTAACCTTGTTTGTTGTTGTTTTTTGGGTCAAATCTCTAAAAACTCCAAATTTATTTTTTTCATAAAAACTTATTGTTTCTTGTATTATCTTTGTTTTTATACAAAAATAAGTAAGTAATCACAGTTAATGCCCGGTCTAACAATGTTAACCCGTCAAGTTCATGGCTCACAAACAGGGTTAACAATTACGAAGCAATAAAACAAGTAACGGCCGCCAGGGGGCGCTAGTAGATTTATAACATGTAATGTGAACTGATTCACCGTTTGATAGCAGTAAATCTTAGATACATACATGTCAGACTGGCGGGCTGTAGCTCTAAATAGAGATGAGTGGAAGGAAAAAGGGGAGGCCTTTGCCCAGCAGTGGGTGTTAAACACACCCACTGCTGGATAGGAACCCACAATAGGAAGGAAATAATGTTTTTATAACGATTATTTTTATTCACATACAGCTCGTTCGCTCAAATGATTTGCAGACATTGGCGTGTCACAAAGTCTGGGTGTTTGAAGGAGCCGACCCTGCATGAGTGGCGCGCCAAAAGTCTGCAAACCATTTGATTTATAATATGAATAACGTTTTAAATAAGACTCACTACACACTTCGAAATATCTAGTTCAAGTTACAGTTTGAATTATATTGTTAGTCTATAGGTCTTTTTAATTATCTGTTGACATTGATTTGATTTAATACTACTATTTCTACCATTATTATTATATAAACTCAAATACCAATACCTTCGCAATACCCTGCCCGGGTTCATGTACTTACCTTCTAACCAACTTATTTATAAGTGCATGTAAACGAAAAATGGAGAAGAAGAAGAACTCATTTAAATCCATAGTTAAGAAATTCTATGCAGAGTTATAAATTGAGTTATATAAAATATTTATTTGTGTATTATATGTAGTATATTCATTAGGTATGTATGTAGTGTATTCGTAACTGTAATATTATACTTGTTTTTTTTCATTGCTCTGTACGTCTACTTAATTTGTAACTGTCCTCTGCCCTGCTGGTCGACTGGAAGAGATCCCTTCTGGGATAAGTCTACCATTTGTAAAATTACCTTTGTTATTTTATTTTGTGTAACTATCGCTGATGTACAATAAAGTTTTTTAAATAAAAAATATATAAATAAAAAATAAAAATAAGTAAGTAATCACAGTTATAGCTCGTTCTTACAATAACAAATGCTCGACGCGCGGCAGAGGGTTAACAATTACGAAGCAATAAAACAAGTACCGGCCGCCAGGGGGCCCTAGCAGATTTATAACGTGTAATGTGCATTAAATCGACGGTTCATAGAGGCAACAGATTTACTGCTTAATAGGAAGGCAATTAGCCGTTTGGTTCCCGGCAGAGTAGAATAGGACCTCTAAGTCTTCCCGTGGATGTCGTAGAAGGCGACTTAGGAAACACAAGCTTATAAACATCAATGAAACCTCTCCAACCCGTCTGGCCAGTGTGGAGAGTGTAGGCCAGACCCTCTAATTGCTCTGGCTAATACCCATATGGCTCTGGTAGTACAGAGAGGGTCGTGCTCTTACAGTGGAGACTAAAAAAAGCTGATGATGATGATGATGAGGAAGGAAATTGATAAAGATTATACTCATAAAAAATTAAAAAATATGTAAGTAATCACATGCCTGTTCCCACAATATTAATTAACTCTATTAATATGCGATAAACGAGTAACTCACGTAAAAAGACAGCTTCTGGCCGATATGTTTCGACCTCATCCGGAGGCCTTCCTCAAGGCAAATGTGACTCGCGACGCGTACATGAAGACGTCCCGAGCCGAACTGATGTTAGCGATACGTAGCGCGGGCGGCGCGGGCGTTTCCCCGTTGCGCTCGCAGTGATTCCTTGATCCCGTAGGTGTATAGGGAGCCTCATTTCCATCTTTATCATCATCGGCAGCTGGTGATGGTGCCCGTGTGTGAACATGTCAACCAGTAGCTGAATTTTGACATGAATTACCCGTGTATCGCATATTAGTAATGTGTCTCACGATAGTTTCCAAAAAAATAATGAAATCATTAAGAACTGCAGTCAAAATAAACTGTGTGACATTTCACATGCCAGACTTGCTAGTCTGGAAAGCAAAGCAAATTGCAAGCAAGTTGCAAGACTATGAAGGTGACATTTCACATGCCAGACTTGCTAGTCTGGAAAGCAAAGCAAATTACAAGCAAGTTGCAAGACTATGAAGCAGCAAATGATTACAAGTTTGAAAAGAAATAAAAAGGGGCGAATAAACGAAAATAATAATGTACCATGCCCCAAATCCATGACATTTAGATCACTATACTAGTTAACAAGTAACAAATGGTTTACGAGTGGTCGTAAAGCTGAGATCGACCGTAAACCGCGAACCCGAGGCAAGTGACTACAATAAACGCACAAAGTAATACATTGCGCTTTGCTACTTTTATTCTAGGATATTTTGGGGGTGATCGAAAGGAGGTTAAGTATCCAGAATAAACGTTTCTATAGAAGAATAAACATTATAACAAACAAAAATATCGGGTAAAAGTTTAAAAAATCTAATACGCGACTACGGGAAAATTTTTACTTAACTGCCCAAAGGCATCCGTCTGACGTAGCTCAATGACTTCTTATCGAGTCGAAATGATTTCACTGTAGCTCCAATTTTAAATCATCTTTGACCAGTATGTGGCCACTGCGATCCCTAGGCTCTGTCATTAGCCTCATTAAGGTCATTTATAGTACATGACATGACATCGACTGAATGGCACAATAATTATTACACACTAGTGAACTATGTTGGGACACTTGATACGGCATGATAATTTTATGCGAATTATAATACAAGGCAAAATATAAGAAAGGAGGGGAAGAGGAAAGCCAAGGCACAGCTATATGAAGCAAGTCAAGGAAAAGGTGATAGCAGTGTCGTACCAAGATGTCAAGAGGTTGGCGGAAGATAGAACAGAATGGAAGAAACTCCACCGACAACAGCGTCGCTCTTAAATTTTGATGATGATGAGTGAACTAGTGCGCAGGTTTCCTCACAGTGTTTTCCTTCAAAAAAAAACAAGTGGTGGTAGATTAAAATGACCTAACATGACCTTACATGAGTACAAACTGAGAGGTACAGTCCCGCCTAGTGAGGTCTAGGAGATCTAGTTAAAGGCTAGGGTAAGGGAACTATTAGACAAACACTATAACAAAATGATCAAATTAAAGTATGATTTACGATCGTAACCCCTTCCCCTATATTAGTACAGTGGGGCAAATAAAAGCCGATAGTTTTACTGGTATCGTAATTGCAGTCAACCGCGTGCCGCGTGTAAACAGTTTATTACTTTACGACCTGTCTGATTAGTGTTATACATGGCGGTTTTATAAGGCTATGGTTAGCCAATAAAAATATGAAGTTAACAGTTTTACTGCGGCAATGAGGGGAATAAAATACGTACTGTTGACCCCCGACACACACTTCAAACTTCATAATTTCAGCCGCATAACGTGCACTGCTGGACATAGGCCTCTGCTAAGGATTTCCAAAATGACGGATCTAGAACGGCATGCACCAAACGCTTTCCAGCGACCTTGGTCGTCGTCTGACCACCTTGTCGGTGGATGTTCTACGCTTCGCTTGCCGCACGTGGTCGCAATTTGAGATCCTTTTTGCCCCATCGGCCATCGGTTCATCGCGCTATGTGTCCCGCCCACTGCCACTTCAACGAGCTAATCCGCTGGGCTACGTTAGTTGCTTTTGTTCTCCTACAAATTTTCTCATTTCTGTTTGATCTCTCCGGATCTTGACCACTGGACCACGGAGACAGTCGGCGGTTTAATTTTTTTACCGATTGGGGATAAACATGTGTATGTATGTTTTTCATTTATAAGGTATCTTAATTGAACGAGTGTTCTTTGCACTGATCAAAAAAAATACAGTAGGGGATTTTTCTGTCTCAAGGGCGGCATTTTACTGTTTTGGCCTATCATGGCGTTAAAAAGTTAAAATTAAAATTTGAATAATTTATCCAAGTTTTAAGAGAATATTTACAGCGCAAATGACTTCGTGTTTTCTTTTTATTATTATTTTTCTCTAAAGATAAAAATACATTTTAAAGTAGCGGTTACAATAAATTAGAAACATTGTATAGTTGTGTCTGTACTTGGATGGGTGACCACAAGTGGTACAAAAATTTCTCGAGCTCCTCCGTGCTTCGGAAGGCACGTACAAGCCGTTGGTCCTGGCTGTCATTGTATGGCAGTCGTCAAGCTATGTCAGATGCCTTTAGGCGGCTTGAAAAATCTGACACCAGTGTTGACCACTGACAACTGTATCCACTTGCATCGAACTTTGTTTCATTCTTTATTGGTGTTCTATGATGTTGGAGACTAGATTACATAGTAAGAAGTTAAATTGAGGTTTTATTTTAATTCCACGCGTGATAAAAATATATCAATGAGTCCCCGTCCTAAATTTGTTTGATAATAACATGCATGCAAAGAACCTGTTCTGCGGTCTATACGTGGTTAGCTTGTTTCACACTGATAATCCAGCTGAACGATATTAAGCTATTTAACAGAACCGAGCTGTAATGCCAAACAACTAGAGGTTTAGTGAATTAGCGGTTTATACCATCCAACTGTGACATATACAAAATGACAGACAATTCTCGATTGGAAACATTTCAGAGTAACGACGCGTATCTTTATATTTTTGCATATTATCTGTATTTCGTAGTTTATGGTTGTCGATAACACAAAATAAAATTAAGAGGCTACAGAAGGATAGCTCCCTCACGTCCAAGGGGCCTAAAAGAAGAGCCTAGGCGCGGCTAAAAATGCCCAATGAACCAGGTGAACCTGAAGATTAATTCACGTTCAAAATTTAAATGTTTAATTAGTAATTTGCAAGCACTTTTACACGTCAATAAGTTTAGCATGTTATGTACCTATATTACGTGTAATGTTTATTTACTTATATATTATTAAATTACTAATTATTTCAAAAAAAGGTTATACGTTTAAAGGTACTTCACTTTCTGTCGCATCTTAGCTCGTTCCCAATTGCATCCTTGGCTGTGTTACTTTGAAGACTTAGGTGCTCTAAGGCTACTTACGCTGACTTTAATAGGTATTTTCCTTAGAAATAATTCACAAAGAAAAAGAAATCAGAGCTGTAGCTTCAGTTTAAATAAGTAATTATATTTTTTATTAAGGTGAAGATATAGGCAAATGGACTTGAAGTGGCGCCCTCATTTGAAATAAATTGTTAACTCGTAAATATGGAGATAATTTCCATATTGCTCTTCGTTATGCACTAGATAGCCCTGTAAATTATTTTATGAACCACCGTTGAAAGTATTTACATTAGTCCGTCTAGCTTTAAAACTTGCCTCCGCCAAAAGTGGCCACGGTAAGTTTTAAAGCTAGACGAATCACCAATAATAGTTTCAACGGCAGTTCATAAAATAATTTAAAGGGCTATCTAGTGCATGACGAAGAGCAATATGGAAATTATTACTATATTTACGAGTTAACAATTTATTTCACACTTCAAGGCCATTTGCCTATATCTTCACCTTAACTCTATCACCGCTCTATGCTTCCAAACACTGTTGTTGTTCGCATCTTTCAAACAAAACAAACTAGGTAACTACATTGTTATATATTATTATAACAAAATCATTTCATTGGTTCGGGAGTTTCGTAGACAAACTTAAAATACCTTTCGTTGGCGGTTAAAAATCCCTATGTTGTACCTAGGACATTTAGTGACGTTGGATCTGACCAAATGTTATTTGTGATCTGTACTCGTAGAACCATGTCTGGCGCCATCGATGTCGTCTCGACGCAAGGTCGATAGGATGAAATCTTAGTATGACTCACGATTATTGTATAATAACAATCATTTCGCAAAAGGCAGCCAGAATATATTGTATTATATATGTATTCTAAAATTTGGTACCTATTTCCATCCATCTACTTATGAGATTGCTTTATTATGAATATTTAATACGGTTTACTCCGTTTCGTAGTTAAGTCAGGAAAAGCTACTTAACTAGTTTTGGTCCGTCTGTTTCTCGTATCTGTGTGCGTACGTACGTGCGTGCGAGGGTGTGTGTGTGTGTGCGTGTGTGTGTCACGGGGTGTGTGTGTGTTTATATGCGCAGTGAAATCGTAGTGTTGCTGCTTCTAACTCTAGATCTAACTAAACCAATCGAATCTTCTAGTCGGCCTTTTGCGACCACACTGCGGGAGTAAACCGTTTTAATGTTCAAAATAAATGAATCCCAAGTTAGTTTTAATGAGACTGCGAGGTTTCGGACCTTGTATTCTTGAAGAAGTTCTTCAAGAACACAGAAACTTATTTTTTTCTGGGATTAAAAGTATTCTGTGCATTAGTCATAATAAACTGTCTACCTGCTATCCATTTTTGCGTAATTGAGTAACTAATTAAACTAACAAACTTTCGCATTTATAAATTTATTTTTGTATAAAGTTTTATTGACCACAATGGTACAAAAAGTGAACTTAAAGAATTATTAGCCTATCGCTAAAAAAAAAAATTTATAGTGATAGGCGCTTATAGATATACTAAATATATATATACTATGAGTACCATAGGTACTGACAAGTTTGTGCCTTACATCTATAGCAGCCTTAAATGTTAAAAGACAATAAGTAAAATACTTTGCATACCAATAACAAACTTAACTTAGGCTTGAGCGGAGTCTTAAAACTTGGCATTCGCTCGGCAAAAGACGGCTTTAATATGGAATTATAATAAGCGAAAGGGTGCAGGGTGCCGTCTGGAGGGGGTGGGTCACCCCTGGGAATCCCTACGGAGGTGTCCGAGCGTCTAATCACGACGTGCCCTGCGCTCTTTTAATGGTTTCTGTACATTTTGCTAGAATTTTTGAAAATTACTTTTTAACACACTTAAAATAAAACTGGCCAAGTGCGTGTCGGGACATGCGAAGTGTAGAGTTTCTTAGTTGCGAATGCCGACTTAGAGTTCACGTCTCACGGTTTAACGATTACAAACGTCTTATAAGTTGGTCGACTTTAACTCATTGTTATTTGTTAAAAACTTCGTTGTATATGTATATACTAGTCGCAATTTTTTTTACGTGTCCATATACAACAGTTTAGCTGACAGGGGGGCGGGGGGACGACGACGACGACGACGACACACTTCTTGATTTTACCACTCTGTCGGCGTAATTGATATATAGTATAGTACCTATACTCGTGCCAGATTACAGCTATCTCGTACTAATAGTCTCAGAGTAAAACCGCGGATAGACAGACATACCTAGCGAAACTATAAGAGCTCCTTGTTTACTACAGAACCCTAAAAATTACCTTTTAAAAGTTTGGTGTGCGTAAAAAACTTTCATAAGGGATTGGACCTATGTAAAAAAATAAAAACTGATCTAAGTACTATTTAAATTAAAGTGGCTAACATTGTATGAATTTCAAGCCCTATAACGCTTCAGACGTTTTTTCTAGCTCAATATATTACCGCCAGTGGATACTCAGGAGGGTGGATCGATCCCTCGGGAATCCCTATGGCGAGCGAGGTGTCTGAGCACAGTCAATATCGCGCCTACAATACTTGCTCTCCCATGTATGTCTGCTCTGCTCTTATATTATAGGAGTAACACATTAAACAATTTATGACATTAACAGGCTAAACTAAAGTGAGGCTGATATAAAATGGCTCTGGTAGTACAGAGAGGGTCGTGCTCCTGCAGTGGAGACTAAAAAAGACATGATGATGATATATATTTAATTTAAGTAAGATAAATGTATTTAATTTAATTTATTTATTTATTTATATGCATTCAAAGTCAGTCAAAATCATTTATAATTTATATTACATGATAATTGTCAATTTTTTTTCGATTTCATAAAAGTTGTTGACATCAGATCATTTACTTACAGCTAAGCTTCATAAGCGAAAGTGCAGAAGAAGCGGCAACAAACTGCATTGCAGCATTTTCTCCAAATACGTCAACTTACAATTAAACTGATATTGAAATTAGGTATGTGGACTGAGAATACATAGTCATATCATAAATTAAGAATATTAGTAAAATTTAAAATAATATGAATTTGTAAATTTGATATGTATCTACCTAGCAAATGTACCCTAATTATGACATTTGTGAATTTAGATTAACAGTGAACCCCCATTAATATTGATTGATCATCAGTAACCTGAGTCTTCGCATTTGCCAATGAGCATTTGACTTAATCCCCGGCTGTCGTCCGGGGGTGCGGTTCCCTGAATGTAACAGACACCGCCGCGAGGTGTGAAGCGGTAAACTGACAATTACTGCCCGCAGGGCTGACTGCACGCCAATTGCTGAAGGTTCAAAATCCTGAATTTATCTTGTAACATGCTTATACTATCACGTATTTATCTGTAATGGGGCAGACAGAGCATTTTTTGTCTGGCGGCTCTAAGCAGACAGAGCCCAGAGCCGCTTCTAAATGAATCTAATCTCTTCAAAAGGAATGCCAGTCCTGAAACAATTGCAACGCAGTTTTTTCCGTTAAATATTTTGAAATCACAACTCTGATACTTCAGTTGAGGTGGCACTTATTAATAACATCAGGTGGCCTGTATGCTTGCCTGTAGTATCTCTATATTCGAAAGGGTGCTTTGGAGGACACCGATTTATGACTATTGTAGGTACTACATATTTTTAAGACTCGTAGATATTTTTTTTCCATGCATTTTTATTCCTTTTACCATCACGCTGGTCTGAGTCCCACCGCCCTAGGCTCTGTCTAGGTTTAAGGATAAAGACGTGATAGTGTAAATATTTTGCATTAAACTTTTTAAACTATTGCAAGTATGCAATAGTTGGCAACCCTGAAAATGCAGGTGTCAGGTTAAAGTGAGCCGCGGTGTCCAGTTGCCGCTTGACAGTAAATGAAAAGGGTTTGCGGTCGAACCAAATACTTTGGCTACGATCGCTAAATCTATAGGTACCTACCTAACTATTTCTCTTGTACAAAGGAAAGTTAAGACACCTGTGCAACCTCACGTAGTGCGCGACGCGCGCGGTGGCACAGGTATCTGATTAACTGTCTGTACCCACGAAGCGTTCGACTCTTTGTACTGTGTGTCTGAAAACTGCTTTTTTTTAAATTGCAATTCTAAAAATAACCTTTACCGCACGCATGATCTATTTTTCGCATCCAAGGGCCGTCCGGCTGGCGCGCATTTCGTACAGCGTTTAAAGCGGAAATACCGCCAGCCTGTACTTTGCCCTGTGATGGCAGCGATTTGGCTTCAATCTATACTAATATTATAAAGCTGAAGAGTTTGTTTGTTTGTTTGTTTGTTTGTTTGTTTGTTTGTTTGTTTGTTTGTTTGTTTGTTTGTTTGTTTGTTTGTTTGTTTGTTTGTTTGTTTGTTTGTTTGTTTGTTTGTTTGTTTGTTTGTTTGTTTGTTTGTTTGTTTGTTTGTTTGTTTGTTTGTTTGTTTGTTTGTTTGTTTGTTTGTTTGTTTGTTTGTTTGTTTGTTTGTTTGTTTGTTTGTTTGTTTGTTTGTTTGTTTGTTTGTTTGTTTGTTTGTTTGTTTGTTTGTTTGTTTGTTTGTTTGTTTGTTTGTTTGTTTGTTTGTTTGTTTGTTTGTTTGTTTGTTTGTTTGTTTGTTTGTTTGTTTGTTTGTTTGTTTGTTTGTTTGTTTGTTTGTTTGTTTGTTTGTTTGTTTGTTTGTTTGTTTGTTTGTTTGTTTGTTTGTTTGTTTGTTTGTTTGTTTGTTTGTTTGTTTGTTTGTTTGTTTGTTTGTTTGTTTGTTTGTTTGTTTGTTTGTTTGTTTGTTTGTTTGTTTGTTTGTTTGTTTGTTTGTTTGTTTGTTTGTTTGTTTGTTTGTTTGTTTGTTTGTTTGTTTGTTTGTTTGTTTGTTTGTTTGTTTGTTTGTTTGTTTGTTTGTTTGTTTGTTTGTTTGTTTGTTTGTTTGTTTGTTTGTTTGTTTGTTTGTTTGTTTGTTTGTTTGTTTGTTTGTTTGTTTGTTTGTTTGTTTGTTTGTTTGTTTGTTTGTTTGTTTGTTTGTTTGTTTGTTTGTTTGTTTGTTTGTTTGTTTGTTTGTTTGTTTGTTTGTTTGTTTGTTTGTTTGTTTGTTTGTTTGTTTGTTTGTTTGTTTGTTTGTTTGTTTGTTTGTTTGTTTGTTTGTTTGTTTGTTTGTTTGTTTGTTTGTTTGTTTGTTTGTTTGTTTGTTTGTTTGTTTGTTTGTTTGTTTGTTTGTTTGTTTGTTTGTTTGTTTGTTTGTTTGTTTGTTTGTTTGTTTGTTTGTTTGTTTGTTTGTTTGTTTGTTTGTTTGTTTGTTTGTTTGTTTGTTTGTTTGTTTGTTTGTTTGTTTGTTTGTTTGTTTGTTTGTTTGTTTGTTTGTTTGTTTGTTTGTTTGTTTGTTTGTTTGTTTGTTTGTTTGTTTGTTTGTTTGTTTGTTTGTTTGTTTGTTTGTTTGTTTGTTTGTTTGTTTGTTTGTTTGTTTGTTTGTTTGTTTGTTTGTTTGTTTGTTGGTTTGTTTGTTTGTTTGTTTGAATGCGCTACTCTCCGAAACTACTGGTTCGAATTGAATAATTCTTTTTGTGTTGGATAGTCCAGTTATCGAGGAAGGCTATAGGCTATATAACATCACGCTACGACCAATAGGAGCAAAGATATAGTGGTAAATGTGTAAAAAACGGGAGAAATTATTTCATCTTTGAAGCCTTCCGTTGCGTGCGCCGTGAAAACGGTTCAAGATACACAAAAAATATGTATTAAAGAATAATAGCTCTTTTAATGATCTAAAAAACAGTCCGCGATAGTATATGTCTATCTTTTAAGATTAACTCACAAAAACCGTTTTTATGGTACCTAATTTGGTCGAAATAATTTGTTTAAGTTGTATCAACATAATAATATTAATCTTTATTCAAATAAATATGTTGTTGGTTAAGAGTACTTCATCTATACTAATATTATAAAACGGAAGAGTTTGTTTGTTTGTTTGTTTAAACGCGCTAGTCTCAGGAACTAATGGTCCGATTTGAAAAATTCTTTTTTTGTTGGGTAGTCCATTTATAGAGGAAGGCTTTAGGCTATATAACATTACGTTCCGACAACCACGCGAACGAAGTCGCGGGCACAGCTAGTTTTTAATATAATTTAATTAAAGTAAGTTCTATTTTTAAATATTTTTAGTTAAGTTAGTTTTACTAATAGTTTAGCTTACACTTAAGTTTGTTTAGTTTTAATTTAGCTAAGTTTTGCGGAGGTGTGAGGAGGCCAAAAAATTTATCGCACATTTAGGGCGACGCCTGCGATCTCCTAAGGCGATCCTCGCTCCGGAGCATACCTGACGCAACACATTGCCCTCGCCATTCAGCGTGGCAATGCGGCTGGCGTTATGGGTACTTTTGAGCCCGGTATGCTCCGAGGGGGGTTCTTCGATTAGCTTTATATTTAATATTTTTATTATTATTTCTTCTTCTGTTTTGTTTTCTTTGTTTAATTTTAGTTTAGTTTTCTATTTTGTTCACTTACAGTTTAGTTTAATTTTAGCTTTAACTTTTTTACAATATATTTATTTGTAAGACATTTAAAGAGTTATCTAAACAAGTTTTGCGTTATTTTGTTAGTTTTGGAAATAAAGACATGATACTAAAGAAGAAAAATAATCTTTCAAAATGTTCAAATGTCCTAAAATGCCTGAATCCTGTAAAATAGTACAAATGGCTTCAAAATGCGCTATCTGAAATCTAGTTGTAATTCATTAGGCCTTGCTGAGCGCACGCGAACTTCATATAGTGGACTAACAGAGTATAAAATATATTACGTTCAAATGTATTATTAATGATTGCATATGTTACTAAAAATAAATAAATAATTGAAAATTTATTGATTGCAGTCAGAATTTGAAACTCATTACCACCTAATACGTGAGTCTAAATCGAGTCAAAGATCAGTATTTATCTGAGTCATCTTAGTTGTAATTTATCTATTTATACATATATTAATCTTCTTCTCTCCTTGCCATTTCCCTATACGGGGTCGGCCTCCCTAATACTTTCATGCCATTTTTGACGATTTTGCGCCATTTCTGGGCTTATGCCCAACGTCCTCAAGTCATCATTATACATATATTAATATATACGTTTATTTGTAATTTCATGTTATGTTAATTCCTTTTTTTTTCTTTATTCTTTTGATATAAGTAGTGCCTTTCTACTTTCATTTTATGTATTCTTTGCATACATTTTCCGTGTACATAAATAGGTAAATAAATAAATAAGTTTCTTTAATAAGGTTTAGTAAGCAGGTAGGGTTACTGTATGATCCCCAGGTTCAGTAGCGGCGTTAGGGTAGGACGCGGTTGGGCGACTGCTCAGGGCGCCAGATACAATGGGGCGACAGGGGGCGTTTTTGGGCAAGGGGGGTCACTGGTAATAATAAATATATAAATAGCGGCTGGTTAATGGCGGCAACTCCTACTCTTATTTGTATGCACCCCTCCCTCCCTCCCTTCAGTTACAATGGGGCGGCCAATTTGAAAAATCCTATATCGTACTTGTACACCCCCCCCCCCCCCCCCAGTCGGCAGAAATTAATCCTAGAAGATTGAAGCCTAAGTCAGAGTCTGAATTGCAGTTTGGGGGGGCGGGCCCTTTATGTGTAAACTTATTAAAAAAAAAAAGTCAAACGCAAATAATTTTATTTTAAAATTTTATGTCCATCACCAAAATTTTAATCCATTTAGAGTTCAATTTGAATTTTGCAATTCGCATTGCAGTTGCATTTGCATTGCAGACTTTCCAAACATTCATTTGTCGTGAAAATATAACAAATTCTATGAAAATAATATTAGCATTGTCGACACACGGCGGCGGCCATTATTTTAGAAATAAAACCCGGGCAAGCGGACATCCGGGCGTATTGGCGCAATGCATATTTGATACACCCGGGTATTTCATTCATCATCAAATCGTAATTGGCTTACACGGGCTCTTTGTGAATTATCGCATATAATCCGGTTGGCTCGGGTCACGCTGCACCCGGGTAACCGGGTATCCATTACGATAATTGATTTCGGCCAATTTGTTTTGTTTTGTCTTGCTGTTAAATGTCATGTTAATTGAACCGGGTTGTTTGCTGCTCACCCGGATGAAATGGACCGGCTCGGGAGATAGGTACGTTTCTCTTTGACCGGGTTTGTTCTCGAGAGATAGGAATACCTTATTGTTCCGGCTCGATGACTATTTGTGAAGCGATAGTTCCTTCCTTTTATGTATTTGTTGGTTTTCAAAATAATGTTTATTCTAAGAAAAATGTTTCTATTTCGAATCCGAAATTTATTTACGTAGAAGTTTTATAAAAATGTCGTGTTGTTGGCAAAATTTTGTATAACTCTCAAAGGACTCTTTAGAATTCCGTACCCAAAGGGTGCCAACGGGACCCTATCATTGAGACTCCGTCTGTCCATCTGTCTTTCACAGGGCTATCTCTTGAACCGGATTAGCTAGACAATTGAAATTTTTACCGATTATGTATTATTACTGTGGCCGCTATAACAACACATACTAAAAATAAGATAAAGTTACAAATCAAAGTGGTCATCATACATGAAACGTGTTTTATTCAGAGTTTTAAAACATTGTACGGAGGGAGGACCTATTTTATCATGTCCCAGAGATCCGAGAGAATATTTGCAAAACAGTCGTAATTATTGTTTTGATTTATGTTTCAAAGTTCTCGGACATAGGTAGACGACTCAATTAGCGCACTGTCTTTCTACATTTAAGAGCCAAGCTCTTGTCGATGCCATTGTGTGAAAAGAGACGCACACAATTACTCTTTTAGGCAGAGATAATAGAATGATTTACCATTGCCTTCTACATTTCACACAATAGTAAACGCACACTAGTGCAGGTTACCTCACGATGTTCTCCTTCACCGGAAACATAATTCAACGGTACATAAGTACAAGTACAAGTCGCGGCTAGTTTGGATCGAACTTATGAATCACATTAGCGACGCGCAGCCATTGCAACCGCTCGGCCATCACCGCTTCAAATTAGTGCCCTACAAAAATATATTTGCAAAGAAATAGAAAATACAAAACTAAATACGAATACTAATTAATCAAACACATAAACAGACAAAAGCTGTTTTAAAAATCGTAACCATCTTTCATTTTGCATAAATCCTCCGCAAAAAATTGCCACATCAAACACTTCTCAAAAATAATTATTACAAAAACTTCCAGCGTATTACTCAGGCAACGTTTGCCGTTTAGCCCCTCGACATACACGAGGTTGGCGTTAATTTTCTTGTAAGCCTAATTACACACCGGCTTATTTGCCTCGCCTCGCCTCGCCTGCCTTGCGCCGCCTTCGAGGTGTGAAGTGCGACTCGCGACTAAAACCTTTAAAACTTTTTCAAGGGTACGCGTGTGTTGCTGGGAGCTGCCTGTACAGAAATGTGCAGATTTATTAATTTCTGATGTAGATTTATTTGAAATAAATGTGCACATGCCGTGAGCTTTCTGGCCTAAAATAGAATCACTCTATTTCATCCTGGATTTCATAAGAGGACACTAAAAGACTATGCAGAGCATAAACATCCGTGCAACAAGTGCATTTCCAAGGTCGGTGTCGTGGTTGTAAAAAAATTATCACAAATGTAATAACTAATAAGCTGCAGTCCATTGTAAAACACAGAAAAATCGTTTTAAATACTTTTAAACTATCGCGTTGCATTATTATTAAATTAATGCATACGGGAATTAACGCGAAACGTACCTTTTTTTATTTATTTTGCTGACATTTCATTCGGGTTTCACCGAACGTGGTCCCAGCTTGACTGAAGCAGCGATGACGCCTACGCCTCCCCCTGCCCGGTGTGATTTTCGTCCACCGTCATATTGTTCATTTTCCAAGTACCGTCACACACTACACTCACAGTGTCCCTATTCCGTAACGCAACCGTATTCTGGTGGTTAACCGATTGTGCACCAAACCGGGGTTGTGTTTTGTCAATCACTGGATTCCACACTGCTGACAATTTAAGGCCATCTTCTCGGTTGAAATTGTTAGGATGTTTCTTAATTTCAATCGCCTCACGAATTTCATCGTACGCAAGTCCTCGCTGGCGATTGCCACTATCGCACTAGGATAATACGTGAGGCGATTGAAATTAAGAAACATCCTAACAATTTCAACCGAGAAGATGGCCTTAAATTGTCAGCAGTGTGGAATCCAGTGATTGACAAAACACAACCCCGGTTTGGTGTACAATCGGTTAACCACCAGAATACGGTTGCGTTACAGAATAGGGACACTGTGAGTGTAGTGTGTGACGGTACTTGGAAAATGAACAATATGACGGTGGACGAAAATCACACCGGGCAGGGGGAGGCGTAGGCGTCATCGCTGCTTCAGTCAAGCTGGGACTACGTTCGGTGAAACCCGAACGAAACGTCAGCAAAATAAATAAAAAAAGGTACGTTTCGCGTTAATTCCCGTATGCATTAATTTAAAAATCGTTTTACTTAATGGTTTCGCCTTTTTTGTCTCCACTTTGTACGATCCTCAGCACCCTTGACTCCTGGACCTGAATGAAATTTGGCATGTACCACATGCCAAATTTCATTCCAATCTATTCAGTTGTTTTGGTGTAAAAGAGGAAAAGACATCCACTCATCAGTAGAAACTTTCGCATTTATAATAGTTATGTTTAATTAAAATTTTATTTTATTCATCATTATTCCTATCGAACTATTCCGAAACTATTTAAAGTTGCAAACTCAATAGCTGTCCCCCAACATACATCGACGGTATCAAAGCCACGCGGATCGCAATTAAGGTGCTCACGACGACTTTAATTAAAGGCCCCTTTCGGATGCCTCGCCTGCCTCGCCGCGTGACCGCGCGTCTAAACTAGCCTTTACAGTAAAAGAAAATTTGTTTTAATTAAGAAATTCGCACTTTTTGTTAATATTGCTTTAGGGGTTGGTCGGGTTAAGTCTTTAGTATTATAAAAGTTCTTTTAAATTGTTAGTTACTGGCATTTTTGTTGTGAAAGTAACGACGCCAAAATTTGTAATTTTATTCAAATACAAATTCGGCTCGTAAAATAGCTATCTTTCAATTCTTATATTCCGGATGAATTTATAAAGAGAAATATAAAGCAAGAGTTAATTGAGAAATATAAATATTATCTTCCAACTCGTTTGTTAACCGCCGCGGCGTATTGGTTCTCGTCCGTCATTGTAGTTGAATGATAGGCTCTTTCTCGACTCC
This sequence comes from Acrobasis repandana, assembly GCA_963576875.1. Taxonomy (NCBI): domain Eukaryota; kingdom Metazoa; phylum Arthropoda; class Insecta; order Lepidoptera; family Pyralidae; genus Acrobasis; species Acrobasis repandana. The sequence goes on from OY756226.1 coordinate 1,024,526, forward strand.
GGTAGGTCGAATCATTTTTTTTAATCTTTTTCGGAATCCAAGAAGGCGTTTGTAAATTAGTTTTTAAATTGATGTTTTTACAAAACCTTATTGAATATATTTTTGAGTGAAGTGTTTATAAAGCTTTCGATTTTACAGTAAAGAACTACGTTTTCACCGGGTATACCACGTCACCCATTCCCTTTAGAAGGCATCTGAGGCCAAATCTTTACTGAAATAGATACTCTTCATCTTCCTCGCCTTCTCCCCATTTGAGATCGGCTTTATATGTCAATTCTCTCCATCGTTTTCTATCATCACCATATTTGTACTTACCCCCCTTTCCTCCATGCCCCGCTTCACACATTCCCCCCATATCTTTCTAGGTCGTCCTATGTCGCCATCCACCTTCAAGTTAACCATTTTATTAGCCAGATAGATACTAAGTATTATGTATTTATTCTGACTCAGTAATAAGTAAAGTGAACAAGTATAAAAAGGACAGAATAAAGAATATAATTTCGTTATTTTTAATATTTCGCCATTATCTTACGACGTCCCTCTAAGTTATTGTGTTAACTCAGTCCCCTAACCACGTTAATTCGTAAAAATGGCAACGGCCTTTTGTGTGGCATCGCTTAATTAAACAAATAACTGTGGTAATGAGAGCCCGGTACTGAGCTACTACTTCAATAGATACCACAAGTGTCCAGGACCGTTACTCCTTAAGGCTGCGCCTGATGCAGATAATCTAAATTTTGCTCCCGCCACGCACACAAATTCACTCTAGCCGAAGCGAGTCAGCCAGCGGGGTGAAAAGATCGCAGCGAGTCAACGAGATCTATGTACTTACGTACTAGAGAAGACGCCACATACAACAGTAGTGTTCTATTCATCATAGGCTATCACTGTTCACCTCACATTAGTCACTCGCTAGCAATACGCGCATAATACACTCCACGATTCATTAAAGAAAACACTGTCAACTTAGTCAAAAATGCCTTGGTGTGTGTTGAGATACTGCACTAGTAATTCAAAGAATAAAGCAAAATATAAAGGAATAACTTTCCATCGGTAAGTAACTAGATTTCATTGATTGAAAATTAAATACGGACTGCCAAATTTCGGCTGCCATAATGTATGAAGTGAGTGAATGATCTGTCAACCGATTGAATAATTCGTCATAGACTAACAAAACAGAAGTGAAATGTAGACATCATAAATATGCCTACATTTCACTTTCTTCATGGATGCATCGAAAAACTATTTGTTTGCTACTCAGTTATTAATGTTTGTAAAACGTTTAAAAATGTTTATATTTATAATTTTTATCTACATATGCTATAAATGCTTTACAAAAGTTTTCTAAAATCCTATAAATCCTTTATAAAGTTAAGTCACATCTCGTAACGTCTCACTAGAACCTCCGAGGGCTCAAAAGTTTTGTATGTGGGGGCTGTACGCCTACATTCTGTTACAAAAACCTACAAAACTTCTGAGCCCTTTAAGGTGCCCCGCGCAACTTGAAACTACTATCAGATTTTGGATCCAAGATGGCTGCTTACACATTTTTGATGTTTTATTATGTCTGTCCCTATAATTCTGTTTCCTCGTAACTACTACACGGCTAAATAGATTTTGATAAATTATATGTGGTTAGATTCATCTTAATCACTTGAGTGTCATAGCACAGAATAAATACCAGTAGTAGTCATAGGCTATATTAAAATTTTTGGAAAGCATAATGGCGGATTTTTGGCTCCCAATTGCGCAGCATACGTGTATGATTATATAATACATTAAATACATAGATAGCTAACAAAGAAAAAAAAACTAATAGGTATACAAGTACAAGAAATCACCTTCTTCTAGTGCAAAACATTATGTAAAGAATTTAAGTAAGAATAATAAAAGGTTACCAATGAAACAGATATGTGCAGTTTAACTTTTACCTTTAAAAATATGATAAGTAAAAAAAACAAAGAAAAAACACATTAAGAATGCAGCCGCCTCCCCTTCCGTGAAGATCGTAAAAGCTAGTCGTGGGTCTACAATCTAAAAATCTATATAACCATACAACCATCCATACACCCATCCGTACATCCAGCCATACTTACCAACATTCGCGTTTGTTAAAATATATGTAGGATTTAATTTGAACCACGTACTCGTAGGTAGGTAAAAATATATTGACCTTTCTGTACTACTCTCGTGTTTAGTCTATGAGAATGAAGAATGAATGAATAATCGAATCTGGGACATGGCCGTGTAGGAAGACGCCGAGTCTATATATTTATGTCGATGCAGCGAGTCAATGAGGCTGGTTTACGCATTTCTGGTTTTTGAGGGTTTTTTTCGTTTTACAAAGAATATTTAAGAGTTCTTTAAAAAAATATATATGATTGCTGCCTAATGTTTAATACAATTATAATCCACATTCCAAAGTTACAAGGGCTATTTTTTTTGTATTTCTTGAATACTTCCTGTTTAAGTATAATTCTAAGGTGATTTGGAGGCAACTTCTCATTTTTTTCAGTCATCAATCTATTCAATCGTGTTTTTGAAACATATAATGTTACGGCAAATTTGTTATGGAGCGATTTTACTGTTTTAATTTTATAAAATCATTCTACTTAGCCCAATCGAGAATTGCGGAAACTCTATTTTAAAAATAAAGTGTATACCTCTTATTTGCCTACCTTGTATTTTAATGTCAAACTAAATTAGACTATATCATCAATCGCTCAATGTTGCTTGACACTATAACACGTGCACGTAGATAGCTATACGTACTACGCATGTCGTATCGCTTTTAAAGTACCGGTCCAGTACCCTATCTAAAAATAAAATTTTGTTGACGGCTTATCTACGATGTCATATTATACGTCGTAGAAGCCGTCAATAAAATTGTCTTCTACTTAATTAACAACATATGAAATGATATCTCACCTTTTGTTATGAAGTATGAATAAATAATTTTTTACTTTTTTTATTGGACTTGCATAAGAAATAATTTTCCAAGCTGCTAAAGTAATTCAACATTTTATCAGAAACTTTTTATTTTATAAATTGATTTTTTGACTGAAGAACATTGTTTGGTGTAAGATGTTTTAGAAGATTTTGGTGGGGTTACACAATTTGTACTTTTTCATGTTTTGTTTATTGTTCTATATGAAATATATTTGTTGTTTCTATATACAAATGAGGGATGGCGTAAATAAAAACTTATTAATATTTAATGTCTTAATTTATTTTTAGAAATTAAAATAGGTTCCGCGCACCCTGCGCACACTTCTTTACAACTGCGTTCGCCATTTCTCTCCCTTCCCTCTCGCACACCTCGTACCTCTCTCTCTATCCGCTACGTTCCATTCCCCACACAGATATATTTGTTATGTTATAAATATAGTTGTCTATGTAATAAATTACATACATATATAGATAAAAATCGAGGACCCAGGATTATTTGCCCCGGCTAGGGATCTAACCCAGAACTTTCGGATTGGTGAACCTGCAGGTTGAACCTAGATTTTTTACAAACCAATACGCTACGGAGGCAACACGGAAGTCGTCATACGTCTGTACTTGCTTATCTATTCCTGTTTGTGTCAGTGGTCCACAATAAGCTATTGCAAACTGACCCGGGGCTCGTCTTTTGTGGGTTTTCCTCGACCTTGTGTTTTTTTAGTCCCCGCAATAAAAGTGGACGCAATTTCGTCTAAATGCTTTGTTTCTCGGAGTTTTAATGATGTTTTGTTGCGGGGCGTTAGTCGTTTGGAATCGCGGCGTTTTTTTCATTGTTTTGTGAAACAATACATTTCGTTTTCAAACATGATTCTACGGAGTCACAACGGGGACAGAGGAAACTTATATTAACGGAGCATAAGCGTGTTGACTTCACAAGTTCCACAGTCTGTATACCGGGTGGTTTACAGTTGACACCCACCTGAAGGGTTAATTTAACCCGTCAATATGAACTTATATAAGTGCCTATATATTACAAATGTTGAGATCCTAAAAAAAATTAACATTTGAAACAGGCATGACCCAGACCAAAAATTTCTAATTGGTCCACCAAGTGGATTACTAAACATACTATACCGTATTTTTTCTTTTCTCTTCTTCTTCTTATCGAGTCGAAATGGTTATATATTCTATCTAAGACTTCCCCATAAAAGACTTACTGACCGTTTTCAACCTGTAATACGGGCTAACTAAGTCATTCCTAAATTTCTATCTGTAAAATCACCTTACTTTATTGAACGAAAGATCTCAGCATTCGTCCCATAGGAGAAGTTGTTGATGTTAATGAGCTGAATCACCCAAAGAAATATGTGTTGACGGTACATTTACACTCAGTATACCTAAGAAAAAAATATACATACTAGACGCACTACCATTTCGCACCCTAATTGACATAATAATGACGAAGCTGAATAACGGATCAATTCCGACACACAGTAAGTATAGGTAGGAACGAAATACATGAGCACTACCCTTATTTGGTTGGTTAAAGCCGTTAAAGGTTTATTCTTGCGCCGTAATTAACGCACTATGACCAAGCAATGACGGATTCATTCCGCGAGTCACGTCCCGCGTTTGTCGAAACTGCAAATTGCACTTTTGTTGCAGAACCCGAGGCTGCCATCCAGTGCGGTGCGAGCGAGGTAAGATATTTTATTTTAAATTCTGTAGTTAGCATGCGGCATGAAAGAGGCATGAAACTGATATAAAAATAATTTGTGTTTTATTATTATCATTATCTCTTATTATTTATTGAATACACTAGCAGCCTATTACGCTGATGTGTGTGCGTCTTAATGTTTGGACACTAAATTTCTAGGAAATTTCTTGGACACAATATTTCTAGGAACTTTTTTAATTTGTTGCACAGTTCAGTATAATACCTCTTTAATGCTAGTATAAAATCTTTTAAATATTTACTTTTCCAATGTCTTCACTACACACACATTTTCAAAAAACAAATAATATGTCTGAATTCTTCCTACAAAAATATATAGGTACAAAAGCAATGTACACAACCAAAGATGATTGTAGCAGCTCCGTTTTTACCACTAACCGGATTACTTTACTATGCGTTTTACGAATATTTTTAGTTCTCATCTTTGACGTCCTATGTCTTTTTTTATTAATTTCTTCACAATAACTTAGTGGGCAAATCTTAGGCTTACTTTCAGCCTTCGTTGCTATTGTTTATCAAACCGCTTTCGGACCCAATAGCATGGCCAGCTAAGAATAAAGTGGCGATGAGCTCAAGAGCTATGACAGTGTTGTAGCTCTTCAGATATAGCATTGCACTTACTGGTTAGCGCCACCCCACTTTATTACGCCCTCCAAATTGCAGCGCACGTGCGTTGCATGTAATTCCCCGCTGCACTACCCTGCTCCCTGCTCCTACAGCGGCTACTGTCGGTTTAACTTGGTCTCTATTAGATGTCCTTCAGTCTTGATTACTATATCCAGCTATAGCACAGCTTAGCGTAGCTCTCGCTGGCCAGCGCCCCCTCCACCCCGCTTCATTACGCCCTCCAAATTGCAGCGCACGTGTGCCGCATGCACAATGCCGCACACTACCCTGCTCCCTGCGGATCCCTACGCCTACAGCGGCTACTGTCGGTTTAACCTTGTCACGGAGGTGTCGCCACGACTAGGGGGTGTTACCCTAAACCTTTTGCTCTGTATCCATTACGTATTCGGTATTTTGACTTTTTTGTTTGCCTTTTCTATAAATAATACAAGCTTACCATCTGGCTAGGCGTGGCTTAGGTCTTGTGGCACCTAGCTCTGTGTGCCCCGCAAGGGATTAATACATTTGCATAATAAATTACTAGGTATGTATATAACAAGCAATGAATTAATTAATTAATATTACTACATTTAATTTCTTTGGTATTGAGAAATCTGTGGTATTTACTATTTCAGTAGCGGAGGTACGAGCAGAAACTTGTGTCTCACAAAGCAATGCTTTACAAGGAAGTTCTACTTAAATATTCTTCAAGAGAAAGATTTCCATTTAATGAATACTAACTGAGCCATGACATCCATTATAAATTAATTTAAAACGTATCTACCGAGATAAACTTAAATAAAAAACGTTGCGGGGGTGAAATTAATGGGAACAAATATTTGCGGAGGCTGTAGGACGTAGGTCCGTCTTGGCTGGTCCCTCGGAGGGGGAAGGGAAGAAGAGCAAGGAAATTATTAAAATTATACACCAGTTGAGAACACAGAAGTTCACACAGAAGTGCACGCTTCGTATCGGAAAAGTCGGCTCACTGATTCATGTCTTGACTTCAAAGTATTTATTATTGGATAATTAGATCCTTAAAAATTCTGTCGTCAATCGTTACTTATTGCAAAGTTGAGTACCATTTTCTAGGCGCAATTTCGTCCTTTGGAAGACCAGTTAACACATTGGTTTGTACTCTTATGTATTCTGTGACATTGGTCCGGGCTGTCATCATTTAAAATGTTAATTAAATGCAAATTGTGACTTTGTATGCTTAATGGCGCAACACAGAGATCTTGAAATCAAGTGGAGAAAGAATCAGTGTGGCTCGGGACGTCTTCGTGTAGGCGTCGCGTATCACATTAGCCCTGAGAAAAGCCTCCGAATGGGGTCAAACATGTCGGCCAGAGCTGACTCAATAGTCAGCACGTCAAAACGTGAGTTATTCGTTTATAGCAAATTAATAATTTTAGCATAGTCATTATTAAAATATTTTGTTTTATAATTATATGATTTTATTATACATATATTGTTGATTTAAACAAGTTATCCTTCTGTGCCCTCGGTGTTTTGAGCAAGCTCCTGGGCGCCCCCGGACTTGTAGTTAGAGTCCATATTTTGCTCTCGCGTCCTGAAGGGGCCTGATTGCTCCCACAATCATGTTACACTGCAGATGTACTTTTCTATTGACTTCCTGTCAACTCAATAGGGAGTAAATTTGATTCCGCTCTGAGGTTATGTGTGGAATATTAAGGTATTTATGTATAGCTTGCGTAAGATACTTAACGTAAATATTTAATATTTGTTGTTTTATTCTTCCAGATCTAACCAAATATTCAGTGTATTTGGTTAGATCTAGAAAAATAAATCTATTTTAAAGCGGAATTCCGTTCATGATACTGAACAACTTTCCCAAGATATTATGTTATATCGAAATATGAGAAATATTTTTATTTTATTTTTTATTATTAGATGTTTGAGTGCGTTTGACCTCTACCTAGCCTGACGGGAAGCTAAGATGAGGTCTAAGGTGTAACACGCAGACTCAAAAAATGCCTATTCACTCTTGCCTTGAAAATCCCTAAATCATATGTATAAATGTTGACCTCCCATATAAATTTACCGACCAGTTGATCCGAGCTAGTATGTTCTCTTCTCATCTTGTTAGACGTTATATATTCCCCTTTTTTACCCAAAGTAATCTTCCATGCGGCTCTGTAAGACATATATATATATATATATATATATATACTGAAACTATTTTAAGGATAGATTTAGGTAGAGAAATGTATATATATATATATATATATATATATAGTATGATCATGTCATTTGAAGATGGCGATGGGGCTAGCAACCCTTCTCTGCTTGATTCATTTCTCTACCTACATTCTCAAAACTATGCTAAACACTGTCTTTGGGTTCTATTGCCCTAGGATTTGTCTTCCCCGTAAGGAATAAAATCGTGATTAGTATGACATGGGTTGTCCGACTTTTGTCCATGTTCCCAAACGCTTTCACGATCTTTGGTTTCTGACAAGAGTCTCCCAACTACAATCTCGTACAACTTGTTATTTATTATACAGGAACGTAAAAATTTTTTTTTGAACTGGTTTCTCAGCAACGGTCTTTCCAATACACTACTTACGTGTGAATAGTATTACACGTCAAGCCGACCAGATTTCACGATCTACGAGCAGAGAAAAGCAGCTATTTAGTTTTTCTCTTTTCTCCCAGACGAATATGGATGGAAGTGGATACATTTTTGAATTCTAAATGAAGGTTGTTTTCCATCAAAACCTCATCGATCGCTCGACAAACACTATTAAAAACCTCCTCAGCGGTCCTGTGCAAACATTCCGAGGGTCCTCCAGGACCGTATTCCTCAGGGAAGCCACGCGAGTGGGAGCGGGAGCCCTACATTTGCATAATATCTGCGTAAATCCACAGAGCTACAATAGCGAGTAAACTGCAGGTGTCTGTCTGACTAAGGTGGCGTAGTGGTTAACACGCCAGTCCGCCACTCCGGAGGTTCTGGGTTCGCTCCCCAGCCAAGGCAAGTTGGAAAATGGCCTTTTTAAAATTGTACTGGGTGTTGGGTGTTTATCTACCTATATATTTATTTATTATAAAATATAGTATCACAACACAAGTTTAAGCTTACTTTGGGGCTAGCTCAGTCAGTGTGATTTTTACCTAAACATTTATTTATTATTCGCTTTGATGTATTTATTGTGTTCAGTGATGGCTTTTTTCAAGCAGAACCAGAAAAAGAAATGCTTTCTACTAAGGGTAAAAATGAAGCGTCATGAGAGTGTCGTCATGTGGGATTGGGGCTGTAGTATACGTAAAATCACATACATGCAGACGTTTTTATCGCACCTTTCCTCATAGGACATAATAATATGCTTATTTACTGTGGGCTCCGATATTATTGTTTGTTTACACTATGGGTGTCGTTTTCAGAGTTTTGAAGGTGCTTCTCACTCTCCAGAGAAGCACCTCCAAAACATCGCCATCTAGGATTTTAAATCCAAGATGGTGGACATTTTTACGAAAAGTCGCGTATTTTCTTAGTAAGTTTATGAGTTGTAAGAAAACTGACCATATTTTGACGTATAAAGGAAAGGAGTGAACTTGATATAAAAATGGGTTCTACTAAATCCTATGTTCTTTGTTCCTAGAGTTTCGAATTTCTAAAGTTTTAGCTACGAGTACACACGAGTACCTTTAAAGTAGTACTTAAGTCCATATTAAATAATCTAAGTCAGACTTCTATTAGAATATATTCCTTTGTGGAAGCCAAGTCGCGAATGGGAATCCATTTGCATAATATCTGCGTAAATCCTCCGCAAGACGGCGGGCTCTCGTTACTCTAAGTATTTGTGGCAGCCTGTCATTTATGTTCATTTATTGCATATTCGTATTCTTCCTCATTGCTGCAAGAATTTCCAGGTTAACATATTTTTCCTTGTTCGACTTCTACGATCTATGCAGTGAGTGGGGTGAGACAATTAGACAAATCGAACGACACATTAAATGTTACCAAGTTTATCAAAATCAAATATTTATTTAGTAATTAGGCCTTTGCAGACACTTTTACACGTCAATAATTATAGTGTACATTATGTGTAATGTTTATTTATATCTAAATATTTTTTTTCTGTCTTTAAAAGCTACAGATACTAGCGTTTCGCAATGACTACTGCTGAGAAGAAACGCCAAAAGAAACTCGTTTACACAGTATTGGTCGCCTACACGCCAGAAAGGCTTTGTCAGTTTACAAAGATATTATGCCTAATACAATATTATCACAACATAACATGTAAAGCTTGCGAACGAGTGCCAAATCCAATTTACAATATAATTTAATTTAAGTTACATTAAGTAGTCTTAAAAAACGAAGATGAGCTGACCCGTCCCTACTGGCGGCACCCGTTCACGAGTTGACGCGTGGATCAGCCAAGCCAAGCAATTTATTTGCCGGTCAAAACAAAAACTCATGACTTTAAATCGTTCACCCCCAATAACTGTTGTTGAGGTTGTAACGTGGCAGACGTTACTGCAGCGCTTCGGGAATGACTGTAGGCGTCCGAGTTGACGGCTTTCATGCCAACATTAGAAAGAGGTTGCATCGCTGCTGTCTCGTCGCGCTTGTCTCACCAATATCATCCCCAACACGTTATAGACAGATGGGACTCGCCGATCCTGGGGCACTGGATCCACTTACATACCACTCTGTAGGTGAACTCAGTGTCTTGGCATTGGGTCATACCAGTGTTTTATAATTTATTTGTATTATTTATTTTACATTGCGTAATTTTGTGATAAATACACCGTGGAAAGGACATACCCGTAATTAATCGAACCACGGGCTACACTAGATTACTAAAGTATAATGAAATTAAAATAACAGTCAAAAAAGCAAAAAAAATCGACATTCCCATACAAATCGCCCGGGCGGCTGCACACTTTTGTATGGAAATGCCAAATTTTTTTTTGCTTTTTGGCTGTTTTATTATTTAATTATACTAAAATGATCTAGTATAGACCGTGGTACGATTATTACGGGTATGTCCCTTCCAAGTTGTATAATATAGTGGTACAATTAATGACCGAAATTTTAGATATTTTTTTTCAATTACCGAAATAAACTAGAATTATTATTAATAACTTTTGAGCAGCTGAACCGATTTTCATCAAACATAGCTAAGAATCTAGGCAGACAAGGCTTTCGATTTAAAAAGACCGCACCTATATCAGTCTATTCGTTTTGGAGCTACGATGCCACAGACAGACACACAGACACATCAAACTTATAACACTCCTCTTTTTCATCGGGGGTTAAAAATCCGTCATACCGTTTAACGTGTGAACGTGTTAAAAGTAATTAAAATCCAGTAAAACGAAAGTTTGATTACTTTAATCACGGCATTGCTTGAAGCATAGTAAACTTTGTAATCACCGAACGTACCCTCAAAACGAAGACGAAGCATGTCCCGGTGGAAATCAAGTGAGCAGACGTCAGTTCGAATCCCGCTCGGATGACTGGCTTGACGCCATCACACCATCACGCCGCGGACCATTCCCTTTGCACACACTCTCACCCTATGTAGGTTAAGTACAATAGGGTAGTATCATAGATCAAAAATAAAATAATAATGTCATTGATCATTTTCATTTTTAACGTGATTTTAGATTTTTTATTGCAGAAAATCTATTTGACTTTAAGATAATATGACGTTACGGCCTGCTATTTTCATACAAACTAAAAAGTATCTGATTTGACTTGTTGGAAACTAGCGGATTCTATAAATTATGATAAGTAGATAAAATTTAAGACATAAGAAACAAAATCAGATACAACGGTAATAAAAAAAAAAGAGATTAAAACAAAAAAAAAAAAGAAATTACAAACTAAAATAAAAACAAGAACAGATCGATAGATTTAAAGATTTTTGTGCTACGAGTAATGATAGTAAATATTATTTTTTTTAACTTTGGTAATGTATATTTTTTGTTCAAATCTTTTTTTTTCATATTTCATCATATGTTTTATGAGGTTGGTTTCTAAAACTGGATCTTTTAGTTACAATAACTTAACACCCAAAAGTGTAAATTGCCCGACTTACTATTACCGTTATAAAACCTATAACGCATAACATAGCACGGTAATTTTTAAAAACAAACTTTTGTCTAAAACAATGTACTAAAAAGTTTAAGATGCTCAAATCAAGTCGAATCAATGAGCCTAAACTCGGTGATTTTTTTTGTGTCTACTTCCCGGCTTCATCATGAGATCAGGTCATTGGTACCATAATATTGTATTGTCACCCAACTTACATAAGTATCTAAAATTTCAACTCCATTAAATAATGGGGAATGGGTCTAATTTAGCTTGCAAGATTTGATTTCGGACACATAGGTAATGCGGGACAGGTGAAACTAAATAAGAGCTTGTATAAAAAAATTGCAACAGTCATATAATTATAACAAGTCGACGCGTAGGGTCTGATGACGTCACGAGTCGGCGGGTGAGAGCGACCCACCGATATTTCACGGGGACACGCGTCAATTTGTCGTCATTAAAAGACCGACCCTAAGCCCTATTCGGGGGTTCGTGGTCGAGACTGCGCTCTATATTGCAATTTATTTTGTGCAAATACTCAGAACAATGCTACATGTATATACCGCTAAGTATTATATTTGTAAAATTCGCTTTTGTTTCGCTCATCTTTCACTATTTGATTATATAAATCAATCATTTTCGTACAGAATGTCATAAACACCACAAATCCAACTGATACTAATATTTCATAATTCATAAATATAATTGGATACACGTCAACGTAGATAAAATAAACGGGCAATTGCGAGTCGGACTCGTACATGAAGGGTTCAGTACCACCGTACAATGTTTTAAAACGCTAAAAATACACGTTTTTTGTAAGATAACCCCCTTTAATTTTTAACTTTTTTTATTTTTAGTATTTCTTGTAATAGCGGCCATAGTAATAAATAATCAGTGAAAATTTCAAGAGCCTAGCTATTACGGTTCAAGAGATAGAGCCCTGTCACTGACGGACAGACGGACAGACGGACAGACGGACAGACGGACAGACGGACAGACGGACAGACGGACAGACGGACAGACGGACAGACGGACAGACGGACAGACGGACAGACGGACAGACGGACAGACGGACAGACGGACAGACGGACAGACGGACAGACGGACAGACGGACAGACGGACAGACGGACAGACGGACAGACGGACAGACGGACAGACGGACAGACGGACAGACGGACAGACGGACAGACGGACAGACGGACAGACGGACAGACGGACAGACGGACAGACGGACAGACGGACAGACGGACAGACGGACAGACGGACAGACGGACAGACGGACAGACGGACAGACGGACAGACGGACAGACGGACAGACGGACAGACGGACAGACGGACAGACGGACAGACGGACAGACGGACAGACGGACAGACGGACAGACGGACAGACGGACAGACGGACAGACGGACAGACGGACAGACGGACAGACGGACAGACGGACAGACGGACAGACGGACAGACGGACAGACGGACAGACGGACAGACGGACAGACGGACAGACGGACAGACGGACAGACGGACAGACGGACAGACGGACAGACGGACAGACGGACAGACGGACAGACGGACAGACGGACAGACGGACAGACGGACAGACGGACAGACGGACTGACGGACTGACGGACAGACGGACAGACGGACAGACGGACAGACGGACAGACGGACAGACGGACAGACGGACAGACGGACAGACGGACAGACGGACAGACGGACAGACGGACAGACGGACAGACGGACAGACGGACAGACGGACAGACGGACAGACGGACAGACGGACAGACGGACAGACGGACAGACTGACAGACGGACAGACGGACAGACGGACAGACGGACAGACGGACAGACGGACTGACGGACAGACGGACAGACGGACAGACGGACAGACGGACAGACGGACAGACGGACAGACGGACAGACGGACAGACGGACAGACGGACAGACGGACAGACGGACAGACGGACAGACGGACAGACGGACAGACGGACAGACGGACAGACGGACAGACGGACAGACGGACAGACTGACAGACGGACAGACGGACAGACGGACAGACGGACAGACGGACAGACGGACAGACGGACAGACGGACAGACGGACAGACGGACAGACGGACAGACGGACAGACGGACAGACGGACAGACGGACAGACGGACAGACGGACAGAAAGCGGAGTCTCAGTAATAGGGTCCCGTTTGCATCCTTTGGGTACGGAACCCTAAAAAGGGTGATATCAGAAATATGATGGTAGATTCGTAGCGCCCCGCTACGAAAATTTGGAAGCAGTCAACTTCTTAAAAAAATACAGGAATAAAAGTTCTTTTGTTCCCAAAGCGATGAACAGCCAAAACTTTATTATGTTATTTTTAAAGTGGGCCAGGTTAGCCCAGAACTGGGGCCTTAGTCTGCTTCACAATTGGAAGGCATTTACTTTTTTTTCATTGAGTGATGTGTATTCTCAGCAGTGGGAGATTGAAGACTGGCGATGAAGAACTACTTTTTTTCACATGTAATTTTTATATGTTTCCTACTATGTATCAGTACGAGTACTTACCTACTACGCTCAAATACATCATTCGTAACGTGCCATCATTTTAGTATATAAAAATACCCATAAGTATCAGAAAATCTATTGCATGGGATGAAGTTACATCTAAGGCCTGATTGAGTAATCAAATAACAATGAAAAAATATATTATCAATTGTGAACTATAAAGTACATATTCTCCATATATCATAAAGATGGTAAGAGCAATAAATTAAATAAAAAAATCATACTATCGCTCCAAAACAACTAAACTTTTTCCGAAAATTCGCAAGCAAGTGATTAGAAGGTTCGCTGAAAGTATTGGTCTTTTGAAGTGGATAATAACAATTATTGCGAGTTCTTCGGCTTCTTAAAGTAATTAAAAATAATCACGGGCAAGATTCGTTTGAAGATTGTGGAAAATGTCGATTTCAACATTTTTAAACTGCCAGATTTTTAACTATTTTTAAAAACGGCGCGCGGCGTTAAAAATTTTATTCAGTGTCGGTCATGCGTACCTCTGGTATTGCAAGCATTTACAGGCTTCGGTAAACGATTACCATTAGGTGGGTAACAACCAACTTTTCCTTTTGCAAATAGTGTGTAAATATGTACACGTATTTTTAGTTAAGGCCGTACCTAAATTTTCCGGGGTCCAGTGCTGCCCCCATTTAAAAATAAATCACTTTAAAGAAAAAAACGGAGACATTATTTAAAATTTTGCTACTACCAAGTCCTAGATAACCCTTCAAAGTATTTTATGAACTACTGTTTCCAGTTTAAAGTGTGAACGATAAGCTTTACCTTTACTTTAGCCAAAAGTTGCCGTTTTTCGCAAATGTGCGTAACATTTGCGAAAAACGGCAACTTTTGGCTAATGTGCGTAGTAAAGCTTAACGTTCTAATTATAAACTGTAAACAGTAGTTCATAAAATACTTTGAAGGGTTATCTAGAACTTGGTAGTAGCAAAATTTTAAATGATGTCTCCGTTTTCTTTGAAATGATTTATTTCAAATGGGGGCAGCACTGGACCCCGGAAAATTTAGGTACGGCCTTAAGGAAGGAAAGAGAAAAACAATAATGACTGCGCCATTCGCAAATATTTTAAGAAAGTTATCCTAACTAATATTACGAATGCGAAAGTGAGTTTGTATATTTGTTTGTTTGTTTGTTACCTCTTCACGCTTTATCTACTGAACCAATCTTCTTTAAAACTCGCATACACATAATTAGGAGTACTGAGAAGGACATAGGGTAGGTACCCTATGACCTTCTCAGTACTCCTCCTACTTCATCCCAAAATAAAGTAGTGTTTCAGTGGGATACGCGAGCGAAGCCGCGGGCAAAAGCTAGTTTCAAATAAAATTAAGAAAAATAAGATAAAAGTCAAAGGATTTAAAACTTTCAAACGCGCGTCACGTCTCAAGTTTTCAATAAATAATTCTAGGAAGCATAACTTTGCAAATAAAGATATACTTATCGGATACGATCCAACTGTGAGTGTTGTCACAAAAAGTAAGATTACAGAAGAATGGCTTATTAAAGTAGATAGACTAGAAAAGGAAAATATTAACACATTGACGAATCAAAATAGAACTATCTGGTGTGAAGATTTATAAAAAGAGCCTACTGCAATAGTGATGTAGCAAAATAATTTGCAATTATTCTTGTAACGCACTTCAACACTATATGTTTTTATCCCTAACGAGGTAAACAGTTTCCTAGGGCCGTAGGGTAGTCCAAAGGCAACTTTTAGCGTGATGGTGAGCTATAAGATGCCCCGTTAGGGATTAAGACGTGATAACGTATCTGTATAATGTTTCTGTTTTGGAAATCTTTGGGGGAGGCCTATGTCCAGCAGTGGCCTACCTGTGGCTGATATGATGATGAATGTATCTGTATAAGGTGTCGCTTCTGTTCCACTCATTAATTTGGTAGAGTTGCGCCCGCGGGCGTCTTCCCGGGAAATAATGCAAAAAATACAACTTTCTTCGACTGGGAACAATTTGCATATTATTTGCATTTTATCTGCCGCTTTTTCATTTACAAAACTTCGCGTATTCCAGAACAACGCTGTTGTTCGCAGTTATTATAACGCGTCTCTCGAGTTTGTGGAAGAGATCTCGAAGTCAATTGAGAGTTAGTTACATTTTAAGGTAAATAAAGAGTTTGTTTAAAAATAACGCGAGATGGTGACATCATTAATATTTAACGGGCCAGGGCACATGCGAAACATTTAAAACATGTGGTGCAAACATTTTCAATAAATTTCGAAAAAAAAATTATACAAGTAAAGATAAAACTTCTTTATTGCACCAACTACCTCTATATAAGAAGCAACTATATATAATAAGATTATATATAAAAGTAAACGTAAAATATAAGAAACTACAAAGGCGGGCTTATCACTAAAGCAATTTCTTCCAGCAAACCTTTAGCTGCATTTACAACCTTTTAGGTGAGGCCAAAGTACTTATCATGGCAAACGAAATAAGCTCAAACTTTATGGGGTTTGCGTCATTTTATTCAAATAAACGGGCAAGTGCGAGTCGGAGTACAATGTTTTAAAACGCCTAAGAAACACGTTTCTAGTATGACAACCCCTCTTAATTTTTAACATTTTCTTATTTTTAGTATTTGTTGTTATAGCGGCCATAGTAATACATAATCGGTGAAAATTTCAAGTATCTAGTTAATGCCATTATAAAGATCTAGTTAAAAACGCTGAAAAAATAAGTTTTTTTTATGACGACCCTTTTTAATTTTTAAGTTTTCCTTATTTTTAGTATTTTTTGTTATAGCGGCTACAGTAAAACATAATCAGTGTAAATTTCAAGTGTCTAGTCTACGGTTCAACAGATAGAGCCACAGAATACATATTAGTAGATAGAGCCCTGTGACAGACGGACATACGGACATACGGACATACGGACATACGGACATACGGACATACGGACATACGGACATACGGACATACGGACATAAGGACATACGGACATACGGACATACGGACATACGGACATACGGACATACGGACATACGGACATACGGACATACGGACATACGGACATACGGACATACGGACATACGGACATACGGACATACGGACATACGGACATACGGACATACGGACATACGGACATACGGACATACGGACATACGGACATACGGACATACGGACATACGGACATACGGACATACGGACATACGGACATACGGACATACGGACATACGGACATACGGACATACGGACATACGGACATACGGACATACGGACATACGGACATACGGACATACGGACATACGGACATACGGACATACGGACATACGGACATACGGACATACGGACATACGGACATACGGACATACGGACATACGGACATACGGACATACGGACATACGGACATACGGACATACGGACATACGGACATACGGACATACGGACATACGGACATACGGACATACGGACATACGGACATACGGACATACGGACATACGGACATACGGACATACGGACATACGGACATACGGACATACGGACATACGGACATACGGACATACGGACATACGGACATACGGACATACGGACATACGGACATACGGACATACGGACATACGGACATACGGACATACGGACATACGGACATACGGACATACGGACATACGGACATACGGACATACGGACATACGGACATACGGACATACGGACATACGGTCATACGGACATACGGACATACGGACATACGGACATACGGACATACGGACATACGGACAGACTGGCAGACGATCAGACAGCCGATTCTCTGTAATAGGGTCCCGTTTGCACACTTTGGGTACGAAACCCTAAAAATATTTGTGCTCCTCAAAAACACTCGTTTGGTTTTATCGCAGACAGAGGTGACCTTCCGGCTTTATTATGATGTCAGATCATTAGTACCATAATATTGCATTGTCCCTCAGCCCTCAACTTACATAAGTATGTGAGGTTTCAACTCAATCGATTAAGGGTCTAATTTAGCTTCCAACATTTGATCACAGACACACAGACAACGGGACAGGTGAAACTAGTAAAAGCTTGTTATATTATATACATGGCGGCCAAAATGTTTTCGAGTCCAATTTGAACATCACTCGACTCGCCAAGACGTCTAAAACAGCGAAAATTGTTCGATTCGCCGCAATTTGGCTAAAAGCTCGTCCCCCACAACACGAGGTGTCGAGCCGTGCACCGCGCGTGAAAGGGCCCGTAGTGCCCCGGCAGCTGCATCGTTTACACAGCAGCGATTTCAGCTGTAGAAAAAAGTTATCTTTAGATATACTCGTAAGATGTGAGTGATTCTGAGAGAAAAAGAAAAAAACTTAGAATGTACTAGAGGCGACTAAAGGACTTAGCACAAACATTTCGTGCTACAATTGCATTCCCAAGGAGGGTTAACGTCGGGTGGCGGCCGGTATTAAAACTTTTTGCACAAATACATTCCCAAAGTGGGTTGACGTCAGGCAGGCGGCCGGTCGTAAAACTGTAGCCAAATCATTTAAACTGTTCCGGCTATTTCTTCTCCATTTTGAAAGGTCTTTGGCATCCTTGGGTGACCATTGACATGCATGTTATATTTGGAGAAGAAAAAGCAGGAAAGCGCACCTCGGGCTCCGAAGCAGCACAGCTTAGGATGCAACCAGGAACGCGCTTAGATGAAGAAGAAGTACTAGCTATTTCTCTTCCCGCGGAGATCGTAAAAGGCGATATGGGAAATGGGTGAAAGTGCGAATCATGTCAAATAATAATAATAAAATAAAATAATGTGGCCTTTGTGTCTTGCGGCCCTGAGCTCTGCCTGCTTAGAGCCGCAAGACCCAAATTGCTCTGTCTGCCCCGTTAGGGATGAAGACGTGATAGAGAATATGTAAATCTAAATCGGATGAAAATGCAATCTATGTTATTATAAAATGTGCCTCCCGGAGCGTATACAACGTATTAATTAAATAACACAAAACCTTAGATGGTACCTCAGCCATGAAACTGAACAACTTTTGTTCTTAAACATTCCCAAAATGCCAAAAATAAAATTAGGATTTTCACTTATAATACCACAAGAGCTTCAAAATTATCGGGTATTTCCCGATAGGTTCGTTGCAAACAAGAAGGAGTCAAGTTTTTCAGGTTAAAAAATCACGAGCGCGAAGCGCGAGTGATTTTTCCTGAAAAACTTGACGACTTTATTTGTTTGCAGGGAACCTTGAGGGAAATGCCAGATAATTTTGAAGTTCGTGTGGTATTCGGGGGATTATTTTTCCGTCCCAAATGTCGGCCAATAGAATTGCACCATTCGACGTCACGTGGTACAACAGAGAAAATAATCAAAAAATTATCAGTATAATACCATGTAGGTTGTACCACGTGACGTCGAATGGTGCAATTCTATTGGTCGATATTTGGGTCGGAAAAATAATCAGTATAATACCATGTAGGTTGTACCACGTGACGTCGAATGGTGCAATTCTATTGGTCGATATTTGGGACGGAAAAATAATCATAAAAATTTACTCGATCAGCTGACCAGTTTGTATGAAAATTCAATTTTTATTTGGGATTCATGAAAGTTGTAGAACAAAAGTTGTTCAGTTTCATAGGCTGAGGTCTACGAATAAGTATACTAGCTGAGTACCATCTGAAAGGTTTTGCGTTAGTCCATTAACACGTTGTATATATATTATTATTATTACTATTTGTATGTCAATCTGCCTATCCGTACTGGATAACCGAAAGTACTTGGCTAATTTTAATGCACTTTTAACTAACATTTAGATCGTTTTTCTGGAAAAGTGTACAGTTATATAGAGTCTCGATGTTATAAGGTACAACAATTTACAACATACAACGTTGCAAGTTAAATAAAAGCTTGAAAATACACTATACACTGGAAGTGCTTCGTGTCTGTTCATATAAATGCCCTCCCCGACCCATCAACACCTTGAGTGATACAACCTTTTGTGAGCCTCCCGCACTCGCGACATTATTCTAAAGCGCCTTAAGTATAGCTACCTGTTTGATCACGTGAGTGGCGAATTAGTCTCCTTAAGTGTATTCATGGAGACAAGGACGATGACACGTTTTAATGTGCTTTATTATTTCAATTAAGAGCCTAATTTATATAACGAAAAGAACAAACACATTCGAATATTTTGCAAAGTGATTTGCGACATTCGTATAAGTTCACCTTTCTTTTGTAAAACTGCGTTTCACAAAATATACTGAAACTATTTTAAGGGTGAATTCAGTCCATGATACTGAACAGATCCCCAAGGATTAATATACCTCTATATCAAAATATGAAAAAAAAAATTTGGCTTTCCATACAAACTCGGATCTGCAGATCGGTCAACTTGTATAGAAGGTTAAAAATAACGACCTAAAGCTTGCATTTACTGTGATCTGCGCTGGAAGAGATGCAGCTGACCTCCATGGAAGAAGTTTTTACAAGGTTTTATGAAGCTTGCCCTGTTTATTAAAGGGTTAAGTAAATCTTGCAAGTTAAAAAACCACTTCCCGGTTTACGATTGACATGAAGTTTTGTATGTTTATATTACTAAACACATGAAAGTAAGTTAAATTAAGATTGCGACATTTTCCAGAACATTCCAACAATCGGAATTATTACCGCTATAAAAGTCCGCGGCGGCAGAAATTAATAAATCGCGCTGTGGATACAAACGCGGACAGTTTGTATCTCTTTGCGACTGTGTAACGCCACAACTTCATATTTATCTGCTTACTTTGTGCACAAAAATACAGTGCTGGTTATAGCACTATAGGTGACCATGGGCGAGATTTCTGCAGCACCCCACACTGCCTTAAGTCATACGAAAAAAACTAAAGAAGGAAAGAATTGAATATTTTTTTTGCTATTAAAAGTTAAATAGGACTAGTGTAGAAACTGCAGTCATCATCATCATCGTCAGATGTCAACGGCCCACTGTTTAGTCAAAGCCAAAAAAAAATATTCGATGTAGGATAAATATATCAGTTGTTAAAGGTTTAAATTATTTTGAGTGCAAAAGCTACAAACTACTAGCGTTTCAGAATGACCACTGCTGGGAAGATACGCTGAAAGAAAACCAGTTCAGTATACTTGTAGGTGCCTACCCAGCCTGATGCAGTACAGATTTACACTTATTCTTATCTGCTGGGCATAAGCCTCCTTTTATCAGCTCCATTGCATTCTAGCCCTAGCCTTAGCGATCCAGTACATTAATTGCATTGCAAACTTTTATTTTTACAAAGCACAAATTGCTTTCAAATCAATGTACACGGATTTTAGGAGTTAATTAGACAATAGATATACAATAAAACGAGAAATACTCTTTTTGATTGGAGCACAGTTCTTGGCTCTTCTGATTTTCGTATTTCAGCTAATCTGTCAAAATGTTAATTTATTACATTCATTTAGTTCGTAAAAAATAATGGCGTACTTCCAACACACACACTATCACGTCTTTATCCCTAATGGGGCAGACACAGAATGGCTCAAGTACACAGAGTCCATTAACCTAGGACCCAAAGGCCACTTTTAGCATGATGGTGGGCAAGAAGATGGAAAAAGGATTTAAAAAAAGTGATGGGTTGTTAGCTGCCATTAACATGATTCGTATTTCCGCCCATTCTATCAATCGGCTGTTACGATCTGCGCGGGAAGAGAAGCAGCTAGGTACATTCTAAGTTTATTTCTTTTTTCCCAGACCAGCATGGAATAAGTACTTTTTTGCAATGTACCTTTCCTACTTATTTTATTTATAAGAAACCTATATTGCCCCGAATGAATATAATTTTAATTACGGCTCTGTTGTGCACCTTTAAGCCGTCGCCCCCGGGCAGTAACCTAACCACACCAAACCCCAAAACTGCTGCTGCAAGAAGGAATTATTTATTTATTTACTCTTAGATGTATATGGGTATTGTACACGTTTGTAAAGAACTCGAGGAAGTTGGCGTTAGAATGGATGGGTATAAAGATTTATGTGAGTTGGCTGTTGCGGCGGTGACGCGGGTTAAGTGGACAAACATGGCCTTATTTTTTGGAAGACCAGATAAGAATGAATGGGAGCATGATATATGGATGGAATTATGGGTTTGGGAGTGTACACAACTACTCTGCAAGTGTTATTCCGAAAGAAATATTGAAGATAACATAAAATATTTCAGACAAAAAAATAAATAGATAAATATAAATTACACTGATTGAGCTAGCCCCAAAGTAAGTTTTTAAACTTGTATTATGGGATTCTAACTCAAAGATACTTTATTTTATAATAATAAATATAAATAAAGATAGACACCCAAGACGGAAGAACAAAAACAAAAATAATTGTTTTTTTTTTATTTCCGGGACATCAACCATCCATTTCCAGGACATTAGTCCCGGAATATGTTACTTATCTCGAGGAGCTTGGCGGCCCGGCGGGAGTTCGCTTTGCTTACGCAAGTAAGGCAACTCCATCCGTACTTGGATGGTTGATATGACCACAAGTGGCACAAAAATTTGAGCTTCCTCGTACTTCGGAAGGCACGTTAAGCCGTTGGTTTCCGCTGTCATCATTGTATGGCCGTCATCAAGCTATGTCAGATGCCTTTACGCAGCTTTAAAAATATGACACTAGTGTTGGCCACTTACACACACGAACAATAAAATAATCTCGACATCTACACTGCGTTCTCTTTTACCTAACCATATTACCCAGTATAAAAGTCAGTGGAACCTACAGTGTAATTTAAAAGCTCACTGGTGGCCACATAAGTCGGTTTACGGCGCAGCGGCCGAGTTTTAAGCTCACAATCTCCGAGACACGACGCTATGATTCTAACTGCCCTCGAAGCTTCTGAGTTCATTCGGGATATGAGCTTTATTAAGTAGGCTTTTAAATTTATGTAGGTATTACAATTGCATTTATTAGGAGAGGCCTTTAGTTCAGAAATGGACTACTTTATGCTGAAAACAAAGGTACAAAATGGTATTACACTATTTTTTTTTAAATAATTAAATTATAAGCTTTTCACATCTGGTGGAAAGGCAAACTGTCAACTAACAGGAAAAGGGTGCACATACTGCGCTTGTTAAGTCACTGACATTTGGTTTAGCGCATACGAAAGAGATAGCGAGATGCCCCCACCACGCTCCCACTTTTCTTCCTAACAATATTTGAAATGCTAATTGCTGCTTCATTAAATAACCAATTTTCAGGCTGTTTTCAGAAAAAAGATTTATTTTAGTATTATTTGTGGGTTTGTATTAACTATTGACCAAAAGCAAACACAGTGAAATACCCTATTGCACATTTTAGTCTAACGGTGTAAAACCCAAAAACTTGTTGAGTAAATAATAGAAAATATTACCAAAGAAAACCTTAATATTAAAAAGTGAAGGTGACATTCCTGTATTTCACTGTACATAATACCGCTTGTTCATATCGGTCTAACTGTGGCACCCTGGATACTCGTGTCGTCTCTCGGGCAGCGTAGCACTTTCGCAGCACCGTAGCTGTGCTACGAGTGAGGTGATGTCTACGACTACTTTATTGTAGCGCTACAACTTTCGTAGAACGCTAAGCTTGTCCTACGAGTACGTACGTACGTTACATATTTTTATAGTTTTTTCTTCTAAGCAGCCTATATCAGTATATTAATAATAGCGATACAAGAGTAACTTACGTAAAACGTCTGCTACAGGCCGACATGTTTCGACCTCATCTGGAGACCTTCCTCAGGGCGTATGTCTCTCTCTCTCTCATCTCAGCGTCCTCAAGGCGTATGTATGTAATTATATTTTCATTGACAACAAAAACTATTTATAATAGGACAAAATCTGTCCCAGTTAGGCGGTGATCCCACTGCACCGCACACCGTCGGCGAAGCGTGGGGCCGCAGATTTTAACATTGTATGCAAGTATCTCAGTTTGTATAGACGCCTAATCCAACACACTGACAACGTGCCATCGCGCAGGAGCGTTAGTGTGTTGGACTAGGCGTGTTTTCTATATAAACTGAGATACCTGCATCTGCCCCCGGCCCCGCGCTTCGCGATGGTGCGCGGTTCAGTGAGATCACAGCCTTAGTTACTTACTGATTGACATATATAAATAGTTTATTTATCTAAATTATGTATACCTTTACAATGATACATTTTACTGCAATCTCTATTCGTCCGACGTCGTTCACAGTCAAATGGAAAATACACGCTCAATTCAATATCTTTCTGAATTCGGAGCAACATTGTATGTTTCACAACATTCACTGTATACGGACTTTCACCGTGTCTTTATCGATGGAGATGTGGACTGGCTCCGAAAAATATTATTTTATTTAGCCTGTCAGTTAGATTTTCAAAAAATAATGGACAAATATTTTTTTGTTTGTCAAAGTTGTAAAAGTTCGTGTTACACCTTAGACCTCATCTTAGCTTCCCACCAGGCTAGATAGAGGTCAAACGCACTCAAATTTCAAATTCGCAAAGATATAGCGCATCGCAGTTTCCTGGTGACATCATGCGAAATTCAAATGCCCTAGGCTGTATCTTAGTCATTATTTGCTTATCAGAGAAAATTAAAAATACTTATACAATATTTTTTTAACAATGAGGCAAAAATATTTTTGAAGTGAAAACTTTATTAGGCGCGTTGGACAATTTTTGAAATAGGAAAAAACCATTGAACTCGCGACACTGTTACCGTTACCGTAACCGACACCACCTTGTACAAGTTTTGTCTTCTGTTGGCTCTCCCGGAGTGCTACTGTTTTTTTAGCTCATCAGTCACTCATCATTCGTATTCCAACTTTTACTGTGCGGCTGAAAGGGTTCGCCTTTCGCCCGCTATTAAATCAACGAGACGCAAATTACTCGTCTCCAGAACTACTTGCATATTTTAAACAACACCCAAAAATCAAAACTGGCGTTTAAACCCCTATTACGAGGATTTAGAGTCGAATTTGAGATTATGACAGCGAAGAAACAAAGTTGCATGATAAACTAAGTGCATATTTCAAAAAACCAACTTCTTCACTTTATTTCACTCTTATGTCAGTGTCATAAAGTTGACAATTGTGTGCCAGGATTGGTAGTAATATTTGCAGGGGTTGCGAACCGTAGGCTTTGTCAGTGGTCAGCAACAAGAGGAAAGCGCGCCATCTGTCGGCCGCGACTTCCGTCTCTGAAAATTTGATCAGGAGTAATGCACCTTATTATGCGAGGCGGTTTTTTGGCGAAATTAGGCGGAAAATGTAATGTACGATATTAAATATGCAAATAGGCTTTAGGTTCCTTCTGCCGAAATTATTTTTAGATTCTGGGTGAATTATTCCTGTGCCAACTGTTCCTGACAAACTCAAACACACCGTACCTGAATATATTAAGTTGGTACAAAATTTGAAGATTATAGATTTTGGAATTAATCTAAAATTAAATCAACCGTTTTACAGAGTAGAAAGAAGGGAAATAACAAGTTTATTTAACAGATAAATTTAAAACCCTGACTTTCTAGCGTTCACCGTCAATAACTTTGGAACGGCTGAACCGATTTTCATTAAACATAGCTAAGAACCATCTCGGCACACATGCTACCGATTAAAAAACCGCATCGAAATCTGTCTATTCGTTTAGGAGCTAGATGACACACACAGATACATAGACACACAAACACAGAGACGTCAAACTTATAACACACCTCTTTTCGCCGGGGGTTGAAAACTAATAATATAAACGAACTAATAAAGCACTATTTACTGAAGCGAGAGAAAAAAACATTGAAAATACGTGAAAAAGTGTTTTCTTTTACGTTTTTATAAAGTTTTTAGGAACCTTCCCAGCTTAGGTGAGCCCCACCCACTTAAGATGCAGGAAGATGTAGGCAGTAGGCTGTACAGCAGAGTAAACAATGAGTTATTTATTGTATATCATCTGCAAATGTAAATTATCATCTGCATGGAACCCAGTGACTTCAAAAGTAAAAACGCGTAAGTAAGTGTCGAACAAACAGACAGATACAGTTATTGTAGTGTGTACCGGGGTTAATACGTAAATATAAAGACAATGTGGGTAGTGACACTAATGACATTATAAAATGTGGGTAGTGTTATTATCAAAAAATCTGCGTTCACCATCAACAAGACGACACCGCAGCTCTCCAGTCAGTCTGCGACCACGGAAGATGTAACTCTTTTTCGAAACGTTAGACAAAACAATAAAAAAGGTTCGTTCTAAGTCCCATTTTATATATATAAATATAAATGTAGCATGAAATTGAAGGTATCCCGCAGCATGTTACAAGTTAAATTAATTATGATACTTGGTACTGAAATTAAAGTCTTAATACCCGACTGCGCCAGAAGGAGGTTTTTTAACTGAATAACTACAAAAATGCTATTTCGTCACACAGAGTGATATTTTCATGACCAGTCTTTGCAAATGAAAAGATAAAAAGGCCGTCTCATAACATAGCATAAAATTGACAACGTTTTCCGTTCCAAACGGTTCTTGTTTATTTTCATCACAGGTCATCGGCTCAGAAGGTATAGCTTCATGAAGGTTAACAAGGCATAAGCGAGCGCGGTAAGCGAGCTAAGGGCAATGGTCGTTAAAATCTGAGTGTTGTACATGACTGCGAAATACACCACTGCGATACACGTGAATGCGAGTTATTGCTGGGGGTGTTAAAAAATATTTAAAATTCTCATCATAAAAAGCTCTTTCATTTGATATGTGGTTTTTATTCAATCGGTCTAGTAGTTTCGTATTAAATTGGCTGTGATAAACGGACATGCAGACAAACGATGGATCATACAAAGGTTCCGTTTTTACCTTTTGAGGACAGAACCCTAAAAACGTTCATTATGCAATTTCCACCTGTAAGAAAAGGCGTCGTTACTTTTTCTTGTGGGATTGAGCCACCACTCTGCGCTGGTCGCGTATGTAATTCGATGAGAGTTTTTGCGCTTGGCGGATCTGGCAGGCTATACTGCAGTATAGCCTGCCTTTGTGAAGTGCGCACTTTGAGGAGCCAGAGTGGTGGCTTTTATCCTTAATTGAAGTGGACTCGATTGATTTTAAATTGTTAAATTATTCTAAAGTATGCCACGCAAATGGTCTTCTGCTTATCGTCTTAGGGTCAACTGACATTGGCGCAGAGTCAAAGCGTCGCGTCGCGTCATTTTTTTCGCCAGTTTGACTCCAGCGAAACATAGACGAGCGTCGACGCGCGTCATTGCGCGATTCCATATTTGCATAACACAAAGTACATTAATAAATGGGATAATAGAGATGAATATACATTATGCGAATAAAACATGACGTGACGCGACGCTTCGGCTCTGCACCAGTGTGAGTTGACCCTTAGCAGTTCCCTGTCGCATCCTTAGCTGGCCCGCTTCGGAGATCGATTGCATTTTTTAGTTTTTTACAAGCTTTTATTTACTTTATCCTGTTTGTTTTTTTGTTTAAATCTTGCAAGTTAAATTAAAGCCACTTCCCAATTTCTGATTGCGATGAAATTTTGTATGCCAATGTAACTCAGATGAAAATACTAATAATACTAATTTTTAAAGAAATTTCTTCCATCAAACCAGAGGGAATGAGAAGAAAGAATAATGTGATATGAAGTAGAGAAGAAATAGCCGGAACCATCTAAACGAATTGTCTTCCAAAAAAATATGTCTCATTCAGATTTACGAGTATTCAAATGTTAATCACAAAATGGTTCCCTGTTACCTCCGTGGCTAGACTAGACTTTTACACAGATAATGGTAACGATGTCTGGGTAGTTAGTTTTACTAATTAATGGAAATTAGATTTATTCGTTTTAAACAAAATTCTAGGCTCTGTCGTAAAAGGTTGAAGGTGACCGACGGACTAAGAAGTTTTCAGGTTTTAATTAAATTGATTGACTGGAAAGGTTTTCATTTAATCATGAATGACGGTCAAACGTAATTAAAGTTTGAGAGTAGAATTAATTTATACGTAATCTGGGTGCGGACTGCAAATTGATGGATGCGCTTGCTACTGATAATTTATCTTGAGCTCCTACATGTTTCCAGAGGCACATAAGGGAGTTGGACATGGTTTCTGTCGCTAGATTGCATTGCAGAGAAAACCTCTAAGGCAATTTAAAAAATGTAATACTAGTTTTGACCAACACGACAAAAATTTTTGTCTTTGGCAAAATACACACAGTGCGTTTTCCAGCAGTCAAGGCGTTTTTTTTATTCTGCCTGTCGATATGTCCCATTGCTGGGCAAAAACCTCCCCTTACATCTTTTTCCACGAATCCAATAGGGATTGTGGATAACAATTAATACATTTGAAAATAATAATTATAAGAAAAGCACTATATCTGAATACAGTTTTTTAATCGTATTAGCTAGCTCTCCAAGTTATAGTCATAGCGTTTGGAGCTTGCGATCCTAAGCCCTGCCTGCCCCGTAAAGGATACAAACGTGATCGTATCTACGGTTTCCTCTCCTAAATAGCGTATCCTTACACGGAATATGCACATTCATGACAATACTCGCCCGGGGCGCAGAGATATGAGTCTTATATTTAAACAGGACGGGGCCCGAGCAACTGTCAACAGCCCGTGGGTATCCTTCATAATGGTATTTTTTCAGACTTATTTTACGGCCCTGGATACAAGTCCTTTAGAGCCTTTAGTTTTGTTGCTTCTTTATTTCTAAAAAGTTACAATTAAAAGTTGGTGTAGACCTTTGATTGATTTAAGGGAGCTTCTGGCAACAAATCTATACGATTCCAGTAGTTTCCATAGCTGATTGAGTGGCGGGCGGCGTTTGAAGACCACACTCCGCTTAATAAATACTACTACAGCCGTACATACTATGACTAACTGTCCACTTTAACTATTTCACATATTTTTCATGAGCATGAGCATTTTTAGCACCAAACACCACCAATTTCATATTATAAAGTCCACTAGAATCAATTTGCAAAATAAATTAAAGCAAACCCCAAATGACTTTTCGCCAAAAACTCTCTTTTATATGTCAAAATTTTTCCTAACCTTTTGAGCCTTTTGAGAACATAGTTTTGATCTGAGGTTTGGATTAATAAAGAACCTGAGAAATATTAAAAAAAGGATTGTAAAACCAGTGCAAAACAGTGATAAAGTTGATTTACGATGAAATCGCCCGCGGCGGTTGTAACCGCCGCGCCGGCGACGCGACGGTTACGGGACGTTTTTATTTCCACTTCGAGTCGGTTAGTAAGACGTGCAGTTCAAAGTTTCCCATACACGGCGACTAGCGTATATTTACAAAGGCAAATTCATCTCAAAGGCAAGATTTTTTTTTACAATTAGTTAGTATATAATAATATTTTATGATATTAAATCCGTAAAAATATCGACTGCCTCCGTGGTCCAGTGATCAAGGCGTCTGCCTTGTGATCGAGAGGTCGTGGGTTCAAATTCCACTGGGAAGCATACTTTGTGAAAAGTTGTTTTCAGTCTGGTTAGGATATTACAGGCTTGAATCACCTGATTATCCGAAAAGAAAGATGATTCCGTGCTTCGGCAGGCACGTAAAGCTGTTGGTCCCAAACGCCACCTAGCGTTTGTACCTATCCTAGGATTGGTTTTGGTTTACCCTTTGGGTCGCGGAGGTCAGACGGCAGTCGCTCTGTGTTAAAAACCAGTAACCTCGTCGAATCACCAAGGTAAGGTAGCGGACCCGGGGCTCTGAAACGTAACCGCTGATGCAACCGATAATACGCTCGGATGATGAAAAATAATTTAAGCTATTAAAACTAATAAGTAAACTAAATATAACAAGTAGAAAAACGTCAGATCAATTCCATTAAATAATATAAAAAATGGCCCCAAAATAGCTACGCTCGCAGGGTAGGCTGCTCAAGAGGCTGGCGGCATTGCCGCGTTGAATGGCCAGACTCAACCTTTCCCAAAAAATGCGCGCCTGCCCTTGGATCGCCTGCGGCGTCGATTAGGCGTGTGGAAATATCCTTGTACAGCTGACGGGCTTCGGCACCCTAAGGCCCCAAGGTCTGCACTGCAAAAGGCGCAAATATGTACGGCTCTCCCAAAGCCGCATATTTACGCCTCTTATTGGTTTCTGCCGTCACCGCAGCTGCGTTTCATTAGTTTTAGTTTATAGTCAATTGTTTAAACTATGCTGTATAAATATAATACCTAAATCGATAATTTTATCATCGTTTTTTTGGAAATTATTTATTTATTTTGTTTGACATTTTTGTTATAATATTTTCTAAGGCCCCTAGTCGACTGCAAAAAGATTTATTATTTTTATTTATTTATTTATCACTCTTTATTGTTCCAAAGTAAAAAAACATACTTTTAACAAATGGCGGACTTTTTTTCTCCCAGTCAACCAATAAAAATATTGTATTAAATTGCCTTCCAGATAAACATGTTCGTACAGGAAACATTTTCATCTGTGAAAACTCTTCTAGGAACTCCATTACACACGCGTCCTAAGAGTGGGTTCCAGACACCGCTCTAGCGGGTGTCGCGTGGTGCGACACCGCCCGCGACACTCCGAGCTGACATGCTGTCTGGCTGCAGTAAGCTGATAAAACTTTTTACATTTCCTTTTCATTCGCAATAGTTTTAAAGTTATGTTTTTAAGAATATATTCTTAACTCACCACATATTAGCGCGTTTTCTTCCCCCGCCGTGCTGCTTCGGAGCCTAGAGTTTTCTACTGTGCGAAGATTGATTTGGCTGTGGTTTTTCAACCTGCCTAACTTTAGTCCTCCCTTGTATTTGTGCGAAAAGTTAAAAATAGAAATTATTATTGTAAATTTTCATCCTCCTATACAAAAACCGTTTTGGTGAGCGCCACTTTGTATGGAGTGGTAATTTTTTTGTTTTTCGTTAATTGTTTTTATAGAAATTAGTTCAGTATTATGAACAGAATTTGCTCAAACATTTTGGTGGTTAAAAAGTCTGTATATCAGGTTAGCATCTACGTAGATAAAATATCTACATTTCCCCCCCCCTTGCCAAACACTTTTACAAAATGTCCAATATCTCGCGAGGTGTGTGTACAGGATGTCCAATATCGGGGGCTGCCGATATTTGGTTCAATTCCGTCAATATTTACGTCGTCACCTATGTCGAATTGATGTATTACACGGATAATATGCGGTGGGAAAATGTTTGTGCAGTGTGACTATGTTATGATCCATATATAGTATAAAAATAAAATAGATAGATATGGACCAATCACACTGATTGAGCTAGCCCCAAAATAAGTTTAAACTTGTGTCATGGGATATGGCTCAAATATAGATTTTATAATAAATACAAATAGAGATAAAGGCCCAAGACCGAGGAATATTTTTAAAAGGTCATTTTCCAACTTGCTCTGGCTGGAGATCGATTTTTCAAACTGCCTAAAGGCATCTGACATATGTAGCTGCTATCTAATGGTGGCAACCGATACCAACGGATTAACGTGCCTTAGCACGGAGGAGCTCGAGATAATTTGTATGCCACTTGTCGTCATCCATCCAAGTGCCGACCACACCCAGTGTTGCTTAGCAGGCGCAAGCGCTAGTCATGCGTACTCGTTCACCGAGCCGCCGAGAAGGATGTTCAATTTTTAAATTTTTCGCGTCTTCTACAACTATACACTACCAGAAAACTTACATGAAAATGTTATTAGTTTTATAATTTTCACGTCAAAACTCATTACACTTCGGTCATGTTAAATTCAAAATGCCTAGCACGCACTGACGTCATGTAGAAAATCATGAAAAAGGTCTGAAGGGTTAACTCAGGGAAAAGTTAATTATGTAACGAGGGGTGCACGGCTTATGTGATTAACTCTCTTTATCGTGGTGGACACGGTGCGACGGAGAGAGTGACGTAGGTGGAAAAGAGACAAAGTATTGCTCGAGCGAGCGAAGATCTCAAAGTAAATAAATACCTATATACGGACAAATCACACGGATTGAGCTAGCCCTAAAGTCCAAAGTAAGTTCGAGACTTATGTGATGGGATACTAACTCAACGATTCTATATTTTATAACAAATACATAAAGTCTCCTTAAACAATCCGGCCTTTGTATGTGATTGTTTTTATTTTATTTTATTTCATTAATTTAGAGAAACAAACAGGCAACATATTTTACATAGGCTTACGATTTATAAATTATACATTGACAAAAACGTTTCTACTACTAGTTTATTCCTTAAATGACATTGAGAGTTAATACTAGTAAATCTAGGTCCTATGTTAATAAATAAAATAAAATAAAAAATAAAGGCGTGTACGTACATGTAGCCAGTACAATTCTTTACACTGCAAACTTTGTGAAAAGTTGTTTCCAGTCTGGGATATTGCAGGCTTGATTTTTCTTTTCGCGTAGGTACATCATAAGCGCCAATTAAGGCCGTACCTAAATTTTCCGGGGTCCAGTGCTGCCCCCATTTAAAATAAATCATTTCAAAGAAAACGGAAACCGCATTTAAAATTTTGCTACTACCAAGTCCTAGAAAACCCTTCAAAGTATTTTATGAACTACTGTTTACAGTTAAAAGTGGGAACGTTAAGCTTTACTACGCACATTTGCGAAAAACGGCCACTTTTGGCAAATGTGCGTAGTAAAGCTTAACGTTCTCATTATAAACTGTAAACAGTAGTTCATAAAATACTTTGAAGGGTTTTCTAGGACTTGGTAGTAGCAAAATTATAAATAATGTCTCCGTTTTCTTTGAAATGATTATTTTAAATGGGGGCGGCACTGGACCCCGGATAATTTAGATATGGCCTTAAGAGAATGGGCAAGAATCTGAAGTATGTCAGTATGCGATGCAGTAAGAAATCTATCGTTTTTTTTTGTACATTTCTACATTTTCCACCTCCACGCCCACCATCACGCTAAAAAAAGGCCTTATTTATATTTATTACTAGCTTTTGCCCGCGGCTTCGCCCGCGTTGATTACGGGTATGAAAAATAGTTTTTTTTTTATTTTTTTTATTAGAAATTTGAGTGCGTTTGACCTCTATCTAGCCTGATGGGAAGCTTAGATGAGGTCTAAGGTGTATCATGTTGGCCGATTCTCAGACCTACTCAATATGCTCACAAAATTTCATGAGAATCGGTCAAGCCGTTTCGGAGGAGTACGGGAACGAACATTGTGACACGAGAATTTTATATATAAGATGTAACTTTGAACAGACCGATATGTGCTTTACCAGTAGAATCTAATACAATGTTGCTAGAAAATGCTTACAGCGCGTTTACGTTGCGGCTACGATACCTCTACGATGCGTCTACGATGCATCTACGATGCTCCTACGATACTTTTTATAAACAACAAATCATGAAAAAATAGAATTTTGATACAATTTTAAACAATTAGTTCTGTAAAAAAAAACAGGCGATCAATTGCTATACAAAAAAAAAACTCAAACTAATCGAAGTTTTCAACTGAAACTGAAAACTGAAACAGTATTAAATAAAAATTTACGATAAATACTACAAAAAAAAGAAAAATTAACTTAGCAGGCAAATATTTTAATTACCTTTATCGTAAATTTTAATTTCATACTGTTTCAGTTTTCAGGTGGGTAACTTAATTACTGGTAATCTACATAAAATTAACTCAAAATTGACTTCCAATACGATCTCTTCATTGTTTTATAAATAATGTATGAAACGAAACTGTAATTAATGTATGCGTAATATTCATGGGTATTTAAATTTGACGAATAAATCAACATGGCCGCCCATTTTTGGCGACTAATCAAGGGCGTAAACTTCATGGAAAATTGTTATCTGATCTACACTCGTATGTAAGTAATTGTATTTTATGTCGTATTACGCTGCATTTTCTTGTTGTTCAGAGTTTTAGGTGAATGCTAATGTAAATAATTATATTTTATGTATTTTATGTCTTACTAGCTTTTGCCCGCGGCTTCGCTCGCGTAGCCCAAATTCCACGGGAACATTACTTTTTTCCGGGATGAAATATACCCTATGTCCTTCTCAGTACTCCTAACTATGTGTATGTTTTTTGTAATTTTCAAGAAGATTGGTTCTGTAGATAAAGCGTGAAGAGGTAACAAACAAACAAACAAACCAACAAACAAAAAAATATACAAACTCACTTTCGCATTTATAATATTAGTTGGGATGGGATTGGGATTACGCTGCGTTTTGATGTTGTTCAGAGGTTCAGATGAGTGCTAATGTAAATAATTGTATTTTATTCGTGTTACGCTGCGTTTTGATGTTGTTCAGAGTTTTAGATGAATGCTAATGTAAATAATTGTATTTTATGTCGTGTTACGCT
Source organism: Acrobasis repandana (assembly GCA_963576875.1). Taxonomy (NCBI): domain Eukaryota; kingdom Metazoa; phylum Arthropoda; class Insecta; order Lepidoptera; family Pyralidae; genus Acrobasis; species Acrobasis repandana. The sequence goes on from OY756226.1 coordinate 1,058,744, forward strand.
GCGTTATTATGTTGTTCAGAGTTTTAGATGAATGCTAATGTAAATAATTGTATTTTATTCGTGTTACGCTGCGTTTTGATGTTGTTCAGAGTTTTAGATGAATGCTAATGTAAATAATTGTAGTTTATGTCGTGTAACGCTGCGTTTTGATGTCGTATAGAGTTTTAGATGAATGCTAATGTAAATAATTGTATTTTATGTCGTGTTACGCTGCGTTTTGATGTTGTTCAGAGTTTTAGATGAATGCTAATGTAAATAATTGTAGTTTATGTCGTGTTACGCTGCGTTTTTATGTTCTTCAGAGTTTTAGATGAATGCTAATGTAAATACCAGTTTCAGATGATGATCCTTGAAAAGCGCATAGATAAACTAATCAGAAAACCGGAGAAAAGATTTCGAGAGATTGGTTAATTAATTTCAAAAGTTTTCCCCAGAGACTAAAACATGAAGTCCTTAAGGTGAAGATATAGGCAAATGACCTTGAAGTGGCGCCCTCATTTGAAATAAATTGTTAACTCGTAAATATGGAAATAATTTCCATATTACTCTTCGTCATGCACTAGATAGCCCTTTAAATTATTTTATAAACTACCGTTGAAAGTATTTACATTAGTCCGTCTAGCTTTAAAACTTGCCTCCGCCAAAAGTGGCCACGGCAAGTTTTAAAGCTAATCGGATCACCAATAATAGTTTTAACGGCAGTTCATAAAATAATTTAGAGGGCTATCTAGTGCATGACGTAGAGCAATATGGAAATTATCACCATATTTACGAGTTAACAATTAATTTCACACTTCAAGGCCATTTGCCTATATCTTCGCCTTAATTTAATTTTTATTTTATTTATTCAAGTACACTTGGAAATTTACAAACATACACATAAAAAAATAAGGAAAACATAGTACTTAGGTGCTTTTTATTTCTAAAGAAATTAATTAAAATTAATAATAGACTTAATAAAAGACGTGAAAACATTTCTGTTTAGTCTGCATCTCGAGTGTAGTTTTGCACTCGTTTTGTAGGCGTCCAAAGTTTACTAACTTAGTTTAGAAGGTAATTTTAAGCTGTGATTCAGTCATCATTTTGAACAACTTTTTCCCATAAATGCTTCTCGCGAAAAAAGTTTTTCATAACAGCGATTTTTGTTGGTATATCGATTACATACCATACATTCGTTGGAAAAAGGTGATCGAAATAATGGACTGAATCACCTCTTAAAATATTTGTACTTAATTTTAAAAGCACCATATAAAACACCCAAATTATTTTTCTATTTGGTCCAATGGTTGACTGGCAAAGAAAGCCATAAGGCGTTAAGTCCTCCATTTTTACACTTTTTATTACATAAAAGTTTTAATAAATGAATAATAATAAAGCAGCAGCTCCTCCCGCTGGAAGCAGCCATAATTTTTGTACGTACTTAAATATGTGTTTACGTAAGCTTCATAAATATTTGTAAAATATGAATGAAGCCTAAGACAAAAGATGTGTGCTAGAGTTCTACATACAGAAACTCTCCTCAAACAAAGACAATCGTCCCAACCTATTCCTCTCAAAGCGGGCACAGATACAGCAACATCCAGATACGGAAATCTCGGCGTCGCAGCCGGGCGCAGTCTAAAGCAATTCTCACTCAATAAAATGCTCAAATTGAATCAGCCAAACGCGTAGACGTTCCGGGTGTATAAGTGAGTTACTACCCTCTTTCACCACCCCCTCCTTCCGCAACGTCTCCCCCGCTGTCACCCGGGGCACGCACTAAATGCATCTAATGCATTTGGTCCCGTTAATGCACCTATAGACGGAAATACTAACTAAAATAGCATGAGACACTTAGGTAGTAGACATTTATTAGGTACTAGATATTTTGTTGATGAAAATTATAACTAAGGTCTTATGTTGGTCTAGATGTCAGACAGACAGCGAAATCGATTTAATGTATTTGGCTTTTTTCTTGACGGACCAGCATGAAAGACTTGTTTAATTTTAACCCCCGATGCAGAACGAGGGATATTAAAAGTTTGACTTGCATATCTGTCTGACGAGCTGTCATCGCGTGTGCATCAAAATGGCCTCGTCCGTTTTGAAATGTAATAACTGTAATATTGTTATCTGTGAAGTATTAGCCTTTATTCAAAATAAAGTGGACATAATGAATGAGGAGTGTCTGGTGCGTATCTGTAAAGAATCGTTCACAGAAAAGGAAATTGAGAATGCAAAGCGCTTGCTGTTTGAATCGGTGCAAACCACCAAACAAAGGATTAGAAGGCAGCGGGACGGTAAGTCGAAGAGAGATTTATATGATGTGATCGCATTATTCAAAGAGACCGATGCCGAATTAGTTCCTGTCTTTTGTGCCCGAGACCTCCAGAAACTCCCACCTATTTGTTTCGATCACATTGATGCTACAAGGCTACTAAAAGACATCCTAGTGTTGCAGCGGGGGCTTAAAGACATACAGGAAACATATGTTACATCCACACAAATAAATGAAATAAGGCAGGGGCTAAGAAGTATTGTAGATGTGCAAAATAATCATGATAGCAAAATCAACTTTAAACGAGGTGGTGGTCCATAAGGATACGGCTGAAAAGGATATCATTGACTACATTATGAATAAAACACAAGTGTCAGTGACTCTAAAAAAGATAGATATGAAGCAGCAACGGGGCTACAATTCATACAAAATATTTATCCCACAGACAAAATTATCTTTGTTTCTGGATGATAAATTGTGGCCAGAAGGGATATCTTTTCGCCGCTTTGTCTATTTCAAGGACTATAGGCAGAAGCAGGCGAATGATAGTAATGACATGAACAGTAAAAGATGAGCAAAACTATGGACATGGAACAAAAAATGAATAAATGTAGTCTACAATTTGTATCGTACAATTGCAAGTCCATCACCAGATCCATAGATGCGGTTCGGACACTTTGCAGGACTGCGGACTTAGTGGCCTTGCAAGAAACATGGCTATTGCCGCATGACATCACATACCTGGAGAGTGTTGACAGCGAATTCGCATACTGTGGCAAGTCTGCAGTGGATACTTCGGTTGGAATCCTACGCGGTAGGCCATATGGTGGTGTCGCCTTGTTGTGGCGTAAAAGTGTATTTTGTAATGTTTCAGTAATCGTTTGCAAAAGTGTACGTATAACAGCTTTTAAAGTGGTGCTATCGGACCGTCAATTTCTAGTGTTCTCTGTGTATATGCCTACGGTATCCGATGAAAACTTACCCGAGTTTACAGAGTGTTTGAGCGAAATCAATGCTATAATTGATGAGTATGATGCAGAGTTTGTTTATGTATTGGGTGACTTTAATGCTGACCATGATACCTTATTTGGCAAGGAACTAGCAAATTTCTGTAATGAACAGCATTATGTGTGTGCGGACTGGCAGATGTTAGGACTTGCATCAAATACGTATACATATGTAAGTGATAGTCATGGAACCACCAGCTGGTTGGATCACCTCGTTGTATCTGAATCTGCGTTTAGATCTGTCTCCAACATAAAGGTACTTTATGATGTTTTTTGGTCCGACCACTTCCCTTTGCAGGTGGAGATAGATTGTAATGCAATTCACTGTGTATCTATGTCTGTAACCAATAGTCCTATTAATAAAGTAGTCTGGGGTGATAGACAAACTCACCAAATAGATATATATTTTGACTTTTGTGATAATAAATTAAAAATATTGACTTTCCCTCTGAATGTAAAGATTGTTATAACAAAAAATGTAATAATTTAATGCATAGAAATTTAATAGATACAATTTATACTAATATTATTAATATTCTTACTGATGCATCTGTTTTGTCTTATGAATACAAAATTAAAAAACGACATAAAAAATTAATTGGATGGAATAAATATATAAAAACTGCACATAGTAACGCTAGAAGTAGTTTTAAAGATTGGGTATTTTTTAACAAACCGTCTTCCGGGCCCATCTATGATAAAATGTGTGAGACTCGAAGAGTATTTAAGTCCAAATTAAAGTGGTGCCAGGATAACCAGGAGAGCATTAAAATGGACATACTGGCCACACACCATACAGCCAAAAGATTTGATAAATTCTGGAAAAAAACGAATGGGCTTAACCATGCTTCGAGTCTGCCTGCCAGTGTAAAGGGTGTTAGTGAGCCTGCCGAAATTGCTAATATATTTAAAAAAACACTTTCAGGTTGCCTCACCTTTGGGACCGTCACAACCAGTCGAGGTATCAAGTAGTAATAAGAGCAAGCAGCCCTACCTTCATTTTGGTGTTAAGGATGTGGCTGCTGCATTGAAGGGTATGACCCGTGGTAAGTCCCCGGGACATGACTCACTCAGTGTTGAACATCTTCAGTATGCGGGTGCACACTTGCCCCGAGTACTGGCCATGTTATATACTCTCTGTGTGGGGCATGCATACTTACCAAAAGAGTTGATGATGACGTTGGTGGTGCCGGTTCCAAAGAATAAGACGGGTTATAGGTCTGATATTAATAATTATAGGCCTATCTCCTTGGCTACTATTTTGGCTAAGGTGCTGGACAGTCTGCTTGATCGACAACTAAGCAAATATATTAAACTTCATGATGCCCAGTTCGGGTTTAGACCTGGACTCTCCACTAAGTCAGCAGTTCTATGTCTCAAGCATACTGTCCGTTACTACACAGATAGGAAAACACCAGTTTATGCTTGTTTTTTGGACCTCTCCAAAGCTTTTGACCTTGTATCTTATGACAAGCTATGGAGAAAACTTGCCGAGACTGATGTGTCAAGTGAGGTTACTGAAATATTTAAATACTGGTATGGCAACCAAAATAATTATGTACGTTGGGCAGGCTCATTGTCAGAGGAGTACAGGATGGAATGCGGGGTTAGGCAGGGGGGGTTGTCCTCACCAATTTTGTTCAACCTGTACATGGACCAACTGATCCGTGAGCTCGTCAGCACTGGGATTGGATGTTCTGTAGGTGGCACAGTCGTTAACAACATAAATTATGCCGATGACATGGCACTTCTCGCACCATCTATTAGTGCTCTCAGAAGGTTGATCTCAGTGTGTGAGCATTACGCCGAGGCTCATGGTCTTAGGTACAATGCGAATAAGAGCGTCATTCAACAAACAACAAAATTTCTAATCTTTAAGGCTAATGGTAGGTCGTACACCTCGGTTCCTCCAGTGAGGCTTGCTGGTACGCTCCTTAAACCGGTCTCGCAGTTCAAGTACCTCGGTCACTGGGTGACGGATACGCTGAGTGACGACATGGATATGGATAGGGAGCGTAGGGCGCTGTCTGTCAAGTGTAATATGTTGGCTCGTAGATTTGCTAAATGCACAAATAGTGTCAAATTAACCTTGTTCAAGGCATACTGCCAAGTATTTTATACATGCAGTCTATGGGTCAAATATGCACAGAAATCACACAGCGCCCTGCGTGTCCAATATAATAATGGGCTGATGGCGCTTTTGGGGCTGCCGAGATACTGCTCCGCATCGGGTATGTTTGCAGAGGTTAGGATGGACACCTTCCAAGCCATAGTGCGAAAGAGGGTATGTGGCGTGCCTCCACTTATTTATTGTTAAAATATTTTGTTTGTATTAATTTGTTAGTTTTAAATATTTAAATATCAGCTAGCTTAGTTAATTAACTTCGTTAATTGTTGAATGTTAGTAGGTAATAAATTTACATAAACTTTACAATTAGTAATAATAAAAATATGTTAATTTTAGTAAGCGTTTAATAATATAATTAATTAGTACATAAATATAGTATTGTATAAATAATAGATAAATATGTATTACTATTGTTTCTGTATATGTTTATATAAATATATATCGTTTGTATAAAATAGCAACTTAAATATTTGTATAATATATTAGTAATATAATAATAATTGAATTTGTATAGTTAGTAAGTTTATAATAATATTAATTTGTACGTTAAGGCGGACAAGCGAACGCGTTTTATATATTAGTAATTTCGCGGCGCAGCAACGACGCGATGTACCGTTACGAGAAACCTGTCTTGGTCGCCGGCGCATCGGGCGCCCGCTCATAGATTAATATTGTATATCGCCCGCTCGCTGCCGCCGCAGTCTGCGAAACCAATTCAATCCGATCGCATGTCCGTCGCGCGCGCATTTCGCTTGCTGTCAGTGTTACGTATGCCTATGCTATTTTGTATGCAACGCTTTCCTATCAATACACCTTCTTCTTTCTGCAGTACTTCTTTCTTATTTCTACCTATCCGCTGCTTTAGGTAGCCTCCCTGATGCATAGGGTGGCCTGCAGCTCCAACAGCCTCCTCACCATCATTGCTGGCAGGGTAGATGGGCCCATTTTAAAGCGCTGGTCCCAACTTCATGCGAGTTTTAACCGCGTGAACACATACTAACATAGACAGTAAGATCAATGTAACTAACAATATGGATTTCTTTGTCCGAATTAAAAATATTATTATTATTATTATTATATCTATTTATCTGCGTGTCGTTATATGGAATCGTACCGATTTTTCGAGAGTTTAAACGTTTTTGTAAATGATTTCCAAATACAAACTTCTTAATGATTGAAACATAACCCCTGTTAAATATCCCAAATGATACTAATGAGTGCGGAGCCTCCTCGTGTGATCAGCAGTAATTGTTGGCGATGACTCGAAACTTTTTATTATTTGACTGGGGTGTGACGAGGGTACAGCCAAAAACCAACAATGTTTCCATGATGATTTTCATGGAAAAGGTTCAGCATAAAATTTGTAAAATTATTCAAGAATGTTTTTTTTTTAATTTCCTACATTAAAATACATTGAAATCCGTTTTTTCGTTCTTTTTTATGGCTTTGAAGGTATATTTCAAAGAAAATTCATCGTTATGATTAAATTAACTTGTCCTTAAATTATGCCACGGCATGTGATTTACCTGGCAATAGCATCAGATATATGAACACAGGTCAATTCCCAAACGCACCTTAAAATGTGTTAGAGTAAAACAATATATGAACTTGCCCCAATTCCTACCAGATTCTCACAGAAAAACCTGCTCTACTCAATAAGTTAAAGTACGGAAATAGAGCATAATAAAGCGGAACATGTACAAGTTCATAAAACAGTCATATTATGCGAGTCGGCCAGGGTTATCACGTAACACCGATTGACTGCCGGCAATGCCCATAAAAGTGCTTCCCCATACGCGAACCCCATACGAACCGCGACTCCATCGAACACCCATAAAAGGTTTTACACAACCCTATTATTACCCTACACTTTTGCCGAACCAATTTTAACTTAAAAATTTAGACCATACGGTCGAAAGTAATTTTAAAATAGTGTTGGTAAAAATATATAGGCCGATAATTTGACTAATGCAGTTTGTTAAATGTATTGAGGCCGACTTGGAAGGGAATCATTATTTTATGACCAATAAATGGCTGATTTATATGAACATGACAGCCGTGGGTGATTCGATCGTGTACAAGTCATAAAACGACGCACAATTTGTTACAAAAGATATACTTTACATTGATAACTGAATAATTGATATCAAGTTTGTTGCATCAATCCAATGATTGAATATGTAATAAATTAGGGTGTACAGTACAATACAGGTACAGTATCAGATATACAGTACACTACAGTACAGATTACGCAGTAATGCAGAAGGAGACCTAAAATTTGCCCTGTGATCTTATTATTATTATTTTTTTTAATTTATTTGGTTCGCTAACTGGCTGAACAACACACAAATCTAAGCATATACAAATTAGAGCATATAAGTTGCCAACCTACTTGGAGCGAACACAGCATGCACATTTGATAAACAGCTCTCAGTCGTTTTAAATTGAAAATTACATTACATTACAGTTAATTATAAAATTATTCAAGTCATAAATTAAATTACATTGCAAAATTAAATAAGGTTTTAAATTATATGAAATAAAAAGTTACATAAATAATTAAACTTTAAATTGGGATTTCATGCTTGTGTAAAAAATAATTAATCATAAAAGAATTTTTTAATCATATTGGCCGATGCACCGAAGATATCAATTTCATTACATATATTATTGTAGTTTGCACTCATGCGATTCAACGAAGAATGTTGGCGATAATTCATTCGACAGATGGGCAAATAACCAGTGACTCTGTTATGTAAGCGACTGCATGATCTCGGAACAGATAAGGTAAATCTTCGGAGCAGATCAGGGCTGTCAATTTTGCCTTGAATAATCTTAAGCAAGAATATTATATCTGCAGCCTATCGCCTACGTTCCAGAGGGACAATTTTGAAATGGTTAAGTCTAGATTCGTAGGATGCTAGGTTCCGACAGTTATTAAAAGAAAAGGTAAGATGATATACAAATCTTTTTTGTATGCCTTCAATCCTCTTGATGTGAATGGCATAGGATGGATTTTGTTAAAGATACTTATGCACATATTTAAAAGAGGCAATCATCAAATATTGGAACCGGGTACGCTGGGAAAATCGGTGGCAGGTATGCTGGGGCAACTACTACTAGTGGCAGGAACTATCTGGTGGTGGAAGCGCAAAAAGTTTAGATCAAAGGACATGTAACTGTGGCTTCCAAAAAGTTATACAAGTAAAAAGTCATCATCATCATCAGGTCCTTTTTAGTCTCCACTGCAGGAGCACGACCCTCTCTGTACTGCGTGTGGAACCTAATACAAAAATACGCTTGTACGATACGACTACATACAGAACGCACGGCTAATAGAAATCTCTATTTGTAGATAGCACGTTTCGCCGAAAACTTTGTTGATAGAAAACATCGTTTGTAGATACTAAATAAATAAAAAAAAACTCAGTTCCTAGGAGCACTGTTCACACTATCAAAGCCTTAGATTAGCCAGAGCAGTCAGAGGATTTCTCCACGCTGGCCAGACGGGTTGGAGAGTTCTCACTGATGTTTATAAAATTGGTTTAGCTTGTGTTTTCTAAGTCGCCTTCTACGACATCCACGGGAAGACTTGGAATGGTCCTATTCTACTCTGACGGGAACCACACGGCTAATTAAAAAGCAAGTAAAGAGTATTCGGGTTAATTTCGATAACTTAAATACCAAAAAGTATATTTCTCCTCAACTTAGCGTTAGTCTACATTTATTGACTTTTTCTCCTCTAAACTTTGATCATTATAGGTGTTGCAGTTGCGATAAGGCAGCCTTATGTCCTCTAATTTCTCTATAATTTAATAACCTGTATCATTATGTTTTGATGCAATAAAGATTTTAAATAACTGACTTACATAAAGATATAATGCATGTCCAAGGGCCACCTAAGGTTGTCGAAAAACCATGCGAAGTGTAAAAAAAACCAGAGATTAACTTCGTTGCACAATATGCTTTGTTTAGTAATTACTTTAGTCTTTCGCTTTTAGGCTTAGTCTACTAATCGCTTAGTAAAATACTTAGAGAATAGTACTTAGTAAGTACTAATTTCCATAAACTTAGTATAAAGTGTTTCAGTAATCCGCGATTTGCATGTGATCGCTTATTAAAGTGACGCAGTGCAAGAAAATCTCGAATCTGAAATGTAAATGTTCTGGAGTAACTTCGCTCTAAAACCTATTCGAGGGATAAAACTAACAATTTGAATAATCTGCAAGTTCGTAATGGACGGCCTTTATGGTAATCGCTTGTAAGACTTTATGCTGCATTGATTGCGAGCGGCGTCGTAGTTCCTTGACTAAAAGCATTTTAAGCATTTTTTTTCTTTTATCAGACTTTTACAATAAGCATTTACTAATCTAGAATACCTAATGTCAATAGATCGCTCTACCCAAAAAGATAAACGAGACAAAGATTTTGGACTGGTGTCGGGAGATGTCGAGAAAACCGGGTTAGGTGGCGTTTCTCAAAAAATTACCAGTACGACTGCGGTGCTGTCCAGTCAATGACCCACCTATTGTCCTGCCCCAAATGCCCTACACCCTGCTCAATGCAGGACCTCAACGCGGCAAATGATCGGGCGGTCACTGTTGCCAAGCACTGGTCAAACCTATTATAAAAAAAAACGACGGGTTGCACTCCGGGAGTGCCGGAAGAAGTGAAAACTTGAATATTAACGTTGTGCATTTTTGATATTTTGGAATGGTTAGGAAATAATTTTGCACGAATTGCTTTAATTATCAGTATAAAAGTACTATCATTTATGTGGCAGAATACAATATTTATTTATTGCGCTATCGTGCACAAACATGACAATTTATATTAAATTAAAACGTTTATCCCTCAGCTAAACGAAACAGCAGGCGCAGGCATACATTTTCGCCGCGCCGTAGAAAGAGAGGGGGATTTTAACATTTTTTACCCATTACAAAAAAAGTGCACAACGCCGCTAAAGAAGTTTTCACTTCAAAATACCGGTCGTAAAATAAAAATAAGTTCATTGAACTAAAAAGTGAACACCTGCCGGTGGTATTCGAACTCTAGACGCTCAAGTCGTTCTGATCTCTTTATAAACAAACTGGACTATTCATCTTTTGACAATGCTAGTGAAAATATCCGTCTATTGTATGTCATAATAGAAAATAAAATTCCTTTGTTATTTTATTGTCACTACAAACACAAAATGGTCGTAAGAGCCATAAACCCCAAAGGCGCTTAGGCCCCTTGTGCCAACTCTGCTCCGTCTTACAAATTTTGTCCTGACGCGAGTTTAACATTTTTTACCCATTACAAAAAAAGTGCACAACGCCGCTGAAGAAGTTTTCACTTCAAAAAGTTAATATAATAGTAATAGTATAGCCAATCGACTCGAAAGAAGAAGAAGAAGACAAAGATTTTTGATGTCTTCATCCTCTGCGGTCCTTGCTCCACTTTTTCTACTCTTCCAGCGTTTGGTATCATGAGTTTTACGTCCTGGCTACCTGGCCTGTAAATTTTTTTTCATTCTTTTTCTTATCGAGTCAAAATGGTTTAACTGTAGCTTCAATGTCGAATCACCTGTGACCAGTATGTGGCCACGGCGATCCCTCTGTCGTTGGCTTTATTAAGGTCTTCTATTGACGTAGGGCAGCTCGGACATGACAGAAGGTGGTTCATCGACTGAATGGCACCGCAGTCACAGAATACAGTAAGAGTAAACAGAAGGGAATCTCCTAAGGTACGCGCAATATGCGTCCCCGTTCCCCGCACCCGCACCTCTCCCCCGGTTCTTGACGGCCAACGTGAGTCATCGAGGCGAAAACGGGGGAGAGGTGCGGGGACGGGGAACGAGGACGCATATTGCGCGTACCTTAGGAGATTCTGGCCTGTGCCGCATTCGCAAAGGTCGTTATCAGCGTGACGCCACCTAACTCGGTTTCCCGACACCTACCAACACCCGCCCGGAGTCTATTGAGATTTTTTTCATTAGGTTTACCACACTGACATTACACATTAAAATCTATGTAAGTATAGAATGTTAAAAATCGTGTAAAAGTGCAAAGAAAAGAGCAAATATTAGGTCCTTACATATGAAATTGCCGTTCAGTATCAAAAAAGTGAAACAAGTTTTTTTTAATGAAATTATTATTTAATCAATCGAAGTATGCGCCGTTGTTATCGATACACTTCCGCCATTTTATAGGCAGATCATTGATACCTTTGGAAAAAAAATCCTGGGAGCGAGAGTCTATGAACTGTTTGAAGGCGGTTTTGACTGCCTCATCAGATTTGAAATTTTTTCCTTATAAAAAATATCCAAATTTTGAAAAAAGTGGTAATCGGTTGGGGCAAGATCTGAAGAGTATGGTGGGTGACGCGGAGGTTCCAGTCGCAGCTCCTCTAACTTGGCGATCGTTTGATGTGCAGTGTGTGGTCTAGCGTTATCCTGAAGGAGCAGTGGGCTAGACCAATTCATCAGTCTCGGTTGTTTAATGGCGAGCTTTTCCATCATTGTTTGCAATTGTTGGCAATACAAGTCTGCAGTAATCGTCTGGCCTGATCTCAAGAAGCTGTAGTGGATAACACCAGCACTGGTCCACCAAACACTAACCAGAATCTTCTTTTTGGTCAGTTTTCGCTTAGGGCAAGGTTTTGCCGGTTCTCCAGGGTCAAGTCATTGTGATGATCGCTTCCGATCGTCGTACAGGATCCATTTCTCATCACAAGTGACGATACGGTTCAAAATCCCCTCATTATTGTGGCTATTAAGCAAGGAAACGCAGCAAGCAACGCGTGTTTGTTGGTTTGCTTCAGTCAATTCGTGCGGTACCCACTTTTCGAGTTTTTTAATTTTTCCGATTTGGCGCAAGAGGATAAGTATCGTTTGTCACTTACGCCGAAGGCTGCTGCTAATTCAGAAGTGGTTTGAGATGGATCCGCTTCCACTATCACCTTCAATTCTTCGTTATTCACTTGAGTATCAGGTCGTCCACGAGGCTCATTGTGTAAATCGAAATTTCCAGAACGGAAACGTTGAAACCAAAAACGCACCGTTCGTTCGTTAGCGGTGCCTGGTCCATACACGTCGTTAATTCTTCGAGTCGTTTCTGCAGCACTGGTGCCACGGTGGAACTCGTATTCGTAAATACCGCGAATTTTCAATTTGTCCATAGTTGTTGTTATAGCAATGTTGAACTCAAACAAATGATGTTAAAACAAATGAAATACGAATTTTAAAACAATATTTTTCTGGCTTTATTTCGAAATAAATTTGAATTTGGAATTCCTAATGAAACGCAAGATATTTGATTTTAAAGTTGCCAGTATTGAAAATCGGCAATTTCATATGTAAGGACCTAATATTATAATATATGCGGTCTTCTCGATGTGAACACAGCATGCACATATAAAAACGTATTAACATACATACATATATAGGTACTGAACAATGTTATTACAATAAAAATAAATGAGTAAACAGAATGTACTACTCACAGAAGCATATTTTTTTGATATAGTTGGCTGATGCACTGAATATATTAAATTTTAAAGATACATTACATGCGGAATACTTGCGAACAATCGTTGAATTCTCCAGACACACCATTCTTTACATTTATCACCTTGAATTGGATACAACGTTCTTCGTACCTGATTTCTTTCGGACCGTGTAGAACATTGATGAATAGAGAAGCGCTTGTTGCTCTATGCTGTGAAAGTGGTTACGATATTTCGATATCACGTTATTTTTTTACTGCAAATACCGTCCACTTTTTGAACTTCGATGTCATAAAGTGCACTTTTTAATTCTTTTGGGCCAAAACTCTGACTGGTGTATTTGCGACTGTGATTTTCGATTAGCTTTCATTTAGAGAAAATAAATTATATATTTATAAACAATATCCATAAACTACTTATTAACAAATAATATGTAAATAGATATAAGTAAAATCACAACATTTAGCTAGCCTCAAAGTACCTAAGTTAAAACCAGGTTTTTAAACTTCTAATTTGTGATAACTCCACGATAACACACCCAAGAACCAAGACAATTTGAATCAGGTGGTTTTACACCCCAGCTGAGCATTAAACCCGCAGTACCTCCGGAGTGGCGGTCTAGCGTGTTAACCGTTACGCCACGGAGATCTCTAACAAAGTTTGAAGGTAATTGCAACACGAGTCGTAGGTATTGCATGTCCCCCCCCCTGCCACAAATCATTGCAACTCGCCGTGCGCCGTACAAATGTTCCTGATTTATCACGCCCGCGCACGCCACGCGACACTTCACTATGTTGTACCATCAATACAACAAACGGTACAATATAATAAATATAGTAATTTTGAATTGTGTTTGAGTGCTGTGGTCAATCACAAAAGTCACACAACGAATGTGGGACACAACTAATGATGTGCCGTTCCCGGGAACGTTTCGAAATTCCCCGGGAACGTTCCAAAATTCCCGGGAATTTGGGAACGTTCCCGTATTTCTAGGGAATGTTACGAAATATTGGATATATGTATTTGGATTATAACCATATCAAGTGATGCATTGACGTTAGTAAAATATATTAACAGTGATAAAAAATATGTTCCCTGACATTTCCATTTTTTGGGAACATTCCCGGGAACGTTCCTGGAAATCTGGGGAACGGGAACGGCACATCACTAGACACAACACGTTTCGAACTAGCTCCCTACTGATAAAATCGGGTTCCATCTATCTGGTAGAATCTTGATGGTCCGAATTTTATTTGGCATAACATACTTGGCAGAATGTTATTTAGTAGAATATTTCAAACGCATAAAAAATATTTGATATAATATTTGTTTGGACTAATATTTATATGTCCGAATGTACAATAGCATACTTTTAAGATGTCAGAATTTAATTAAGTAGAATTACCTTTTACATACAATACGTTTCGCATAATTTGTTTTAGAATAATGTTTAATTAGTGTTACTTTTATTTGGTATAATTTCTTTTCACTTTCTAAGAAGATGGCATAATTTCATCTGCAATGCAAATCAAAAGCATAAGTAATAATGAAAGCCATAATCGTTAAAATCTATACTATTGTTGGTCAACATAAAAAAAAGCATTTCGAGTTTGCTCGGTTAGGGCAAAAATATAGGTTAGGTTATGTTAGAACTGCGACCACCCCACGCCATGCCAAGGTAGACAGCCCTGTTCATACTATAATATTTTTTTATTACAGGGAAGAAAAAACCACATACGTTTATAATCTTAGTTTAGTTTATAGTCATGACTAGCGGCCCGCCCCGGCTTTGCACGGGTATGTATTATACATATAAACCTTTCTCATGTATCACTTTATCTATTAAAAAAAACCGCATCAAAATCCGTTGCGTAGTTTTAAAGATCTAAACATACATAGGGACAGACAGCGGGAAGCGACTTTGTTTTATACTATGTAGTGATTCTGCATTGAAATGACTATACGTATAAAATAAATACCAAAAGGCGATTCTGACTGTGAACTTTCTGTGATATAATGATTATACTTTTAGATTATTATGGCTATAAAATTTATCCTATAAGATTATTCTGATTTTTTAAATTATTGTTTTTGAATCTATGATAAATGAGTAGATGCCAAACTAATTTCTACGAAATGACGTTTCTGTAAACCGCTGTTATACAAAATACAATTATAACACAAAAAGTTCTACCATAAAGGGGGACCCAATGAAATGATACCTGTGTAATTGAGCGAGCGAGCGAAGCGTCTCGCTTTCGGGATTAGACAAAAATACATTTCAACCGATTTTGACGAAAATTGGCACACAAGTTCCTTGATTTATTAAAAAAATGTCGATCGCGATTTTTGATTAGGAGAACATAGGGGGAAAAAAGGTTAGCCGTGTTGTTCCCGGCAGAGTAGAATAGGATTACTCCAAGTCTTTCCCGTGGATGTCGTAGAAGGCGACTTAGGAACAAACGATAATCAAAGCTTATAAACATAAATGAGAACTCTCCAACCCGTCTGACCAGCGTGGTGAGTGTAAGCCAAATCCTTTGACTACTCTGGCTAATATATGGCTCTGGACGTACAGAGAGGGCCGTGTTCCTGCAGCGGAGACTCAAAAAGTCCTAACGATGATGATGACAGTCTACCTATTTGACGACGACAAAAAAATTGATACCATAAAAATACTTAATTTACGATCAACATTTATTTAATTCGATACGGAAATGCAAATAGAATAATCATAATAAACGGCCTTCCTTTGTTCGTGGACGATGCCATTGAGCCTGAAAGCAAACATGGCCGGTCCCGGCAATGATACATGGTGTTCCATTAAACCATTACCCTCGTTTAATTACAGCTATACCCGGTTCTATATCCGAAGATATAAATATCTATGCAATTGAATTTGAAAAAAGAACCTACTGAGTAAAGTCGCTGTATAAGGTAAATAATAACTCACTAAAATCACCCCACTTCTACCCCCACAGAATCATTGTTTTCTGACATTAGATTTTTTAAATAACAATCTGGAAAAAAGATAAAGTTTATTTTTTTATGTAGTAGTCATTTAGTATTCATCCTCTTAAAAGGCAAATATCAGGCCATCTGCTTGATCTATACAAAGTAAGTTTAGGATTATAACTCTTCTTATTTATATATTTAAGATCTGGGCTCTTGTCGGTGGAGTGCTTTCCATGTTTCTCTTTTTTCTTCTGGGTTTTCCTACTCCTCTTTTTCTTTCTATTTTTCCTTCCATTATTGTTTTAAAAAGCTATACTAACTCAACGATACTATATTTCATAATAAATGCATTATTTTGTTACATATTATAAATAAAGGTAACATTATTTTCGAAGATGAGAGTGTACTTTTCTATTAAAAGAAAATTTAGTGGAAATGTCTTAATTTGATGTCAGCAGGTAAAGCATTCCAAAGCCGTAAAGCTTACTACCTGGCCGTAAATTCATGTAAACCAAGCACAATGTAGCGCCTACGAGCAACAGTCGCGCCACCAGTCCGCGATCCTCTCTCCTCGCTTTAATTTTTAAGTAGTGAAACATAAAACCCCCGCACAATGTGGAAATCTCATTTTGTAGTTTTCTTTTGCGGTATGTGGGTAATGATCATTCGTTATTTTCTGTCTGCCATGGAACCGGGCGATAATTATGGCGACTGCGTTGAATTTGTAGTCATAATAGAGTTATGTCGTTGGAGATTTTTATGTATAAATGAGAACTTGAAATCCATTGAAGACTATACAGTGATTTTCATTCTTCCCATTTCAATTCATTATTTTGAAAGGGAGAACGTTGCATGGATGTTTATTTCGTAGGTTAAGGCGAAGATATAGGCAAATGGCCTTGAAGTGTGAAATAAATTGTAACTCGTAAATATGGTGATAATTTCCATATTGCTCTACGTCATGCACTAGATAGCCCTTTAAATTATTTTATGAACTGCCGTTAAAACTATTATTGGTGATCCGTCTAGCTTTAAAACTTGCCGTGGCCACTTTTGGCGGAGGCAAGTTTTAAAGCTAGACGGACTAATGTAAATACTTTCAACGGTGGTTTATAAAATAATTTAAAGGTCTATCTAGTGCATGACGAAGAGCAATATGGAAATTATCTCCATATTTACGAGTTAACAATTTATTTCAAATGAGGGCGCCACTTCAAGGTCATTTGCCTATATCTTCACCTTAACAAACATAAATCATGGGAAGCACACTTAGTCCTTTAGTCGCTTCTTACGACATCCAAAGGACGTGATATAATAGTCCTATTTTAGATCGGAAACCACATGACCACGGCTCTGTAGGTTATTCTTTAATTGCACAGAGAAATGTGATCAATCAGGTTAGATCCCAGCATCTTCGGAGCCCGGTAGAGCGGCAGCGGCGCCCGCAGGCCGCAATCAATCAGACATCCTGTTGCCAATCCTGCAGGATTACTCGCTTCACCCCGCTTGGATCCGTTCGACCACACATTGCCTCTGGGCTGGGAATTTTTCACAAGCTTTTAAGGCCCATTTACACGGTGCAAGTTTCTTTTTTTATTTTTTTTAATTTTATTTTATTATCACACAAAACAGATTACAACTATTACAAAACTACACAAAAAGAAACATACAAAAACATTAAAACTGGTTGCAATCCAAAACATGTGAGTACATGAAATAATAAAAGAGGTGTTCTTACAATCTAAGAGAAAATAAGTAAAATAAAAATATACAAACTCTTACCTATTAAATATGTATACACTTCAAATTTCAATCATACAAGATCCCCTTTAAAGTTTTAGTGTATGAGGCAAGTTTGGGATCAAAAACATCAAATTCAGGGTTAGTATTCGCAATCTCATTACACTCATTTCTTGCCTGTTGCATACAATTAAATTGAAGCAATAGAAAACTTGCATGGTCTAAACAGAACGGCTTCAACAAAATTGTATGCAACAGGCAAGAAACTTGGACTGTGTAAATGGGCTTTATTTAGTTTCAACTGACCCGTTGTCTGTGTGAGTATGACCGTAATAAAATCTTGCATGCAAAAGAACCACTCCCCATTATGCAATTGAGTTGAAATGTTACATATTATGGTACCAATGACCACATCTCGTGATGAAGCCGGAAGGTAGCCTCGGTATCTCTGTGATAAAACAGCATAACCCCACCGTGTTTATTCGTCTTGAGACGCTTTCGCCTATTAATCAACACTCGCTGGCTCCTGTGATAGTCACTGCACAACCATAACCTAACTTACCTTCTTCTTCATCTTAGTGCGTTCCCGGTTGCATCCTCAGCTATGCTGCTTCGGAGCCTGGGGTGTGCTTTCCTGTTTTTTCTTCTCCAAATATAACATGCATGGCAATGGTCACCCAAGGATGCCAAAGACCTTGCGAAGTAGTGAAGAAATAGCCGAAACAGTTCAAATGATGTTTTACGACCGGCCGCCTGCCTGACGTCAATCCTCTTTGGGAATGTATTTGTAGCAAGAGATGTCTGTGCTTAGCCCATAAGTCGCCTCTTAGGCGGTTATCCCACTGCACCGCGCACCGTCGCGGAGCGCGCTTTCTACATACTGACGCTCCCGCGCGGTGACGCGTTTTCAGTGGGTAGGAGTAGGCATGTTTTCTATATACAAACTGAGCTACTTGCATACAATGTTAAAAATCTGCCACTCCGCGCTCCGCGACGGTGCGCGGTGCAGTGGGATCACCGCCTTGTCACATTTACAGGAAGAGATGGAGTGGTCCTATTCTAACCCGGAACCACACATAACCTAACTTACCAACCGTGTCTAATGCGGAGTAAATTGTAAATTACCCTTGCAACATGTTAACTTCTCATACATTTCCGATAGCTATGTAGGAAATGTATACATTTCCTAGGAATCCTTCTCAATACATCTATCCATTTTTTGGCATTCTACACACAGCACAGATTGACATGTAACAGAAATAATCAACGGTAACAGCCATCAACCAAACAGCCTGACACTCCAATCGCCCGTGTGTGTGCCCAGCGAACCAATCCCGAATCCCCAGGGATCCGCCTCTAATTCTAACGACTGCTCCGGGGCTACCGCGTCACGGAATATTGGAATGTTTGGTGGAAAGTTCCACCAAACATTTCAATAAAGTAACTTTTATCACGACTTTTTAGGTAAATTTCAAAGACTATATTACGCGTTTTAAAGAATGTTTTTAAATCTTACTATGGGAAATAGGACAAAATTAACACCAACTGAAAAATAGTATTACTTATATACAATATATTGTATACAATCGGTTATTAGAATAGATACGAAAAGGTACCTTTGAGTCTCTATTGTGATGTAGACTGACCCAAGCTCTCAGATCATTAGACTACCATCATATTGTTTTTCAGAAGTGGTGCTAGTCTACTGTAACTATGGCTGCGTTTCAGCACGTAAAACACACACGCTGAAACGTATCGCTATGTATATAGGTATATGGGCTTCAGCTTTGCCAAACCTATAGAAGTGTGGTAGAGGCGGTCTTGAAAATTCGGCAAGCGCTTGTCGCGCGTGTTTGCTAGCGTGATTTTATTTTTATTTACGACTTTCCTTTTATTACTTTTTGTCCATCCCTTATCCTTACTAAGTGAGTTATATGTGGGTTATTATGATGCGTACATCAGGTTGTCTGACTCACCTTTTATTTTTTATTTATTTAATATTTATTGAACAATAATCTAACGATTATAATACAAAAGGTAAAACTTAATGCCAAGCATTGTCTACCAGTTATCAGTTACCTTTTTGGGTAATTCAGGGATGATATAAGCTTTCGTATATCGTTTGGTTGGTTTTTATACGTAAAATAAAATATTTCACTTTGCTTCTCTCCTCCACAGCCAGCCTTACTTTGAATTGTGCCTCACAAACTTTCAGAAGTGTGGTAGAAGTGGTCTCGGGAATTCGGCAGGTGTTTGTCCCGCGTGTTTGCCTGCATCTGGCGTGATTTGATTTCTGTTTACCCTCACCAACACCGCCGCTGCCGCCACCGCCGCCGGTTCATTGAACTTAGATTGCATTGCAAACACCAGAATAATGAATTCCCAACTATTTCATTATGGGGAATTGGAGTTTGATATCTCAATTCCGAGTTTGGTTTACTTTGTGATTGGCGGTGGGATGTTCATCAACGTTAACAACTAAGTACTTAGATGTCAACTAAAAGAGCAAGGAAAATAAGCTTAAAAAATCTAGTAGCTATATGCCTACATGATTAAGTACACAAATAGTCAAGTGTGCTACTTTCTGTCACAGACACAGGCGGTTATTTGTTAAATGACGTCACACATATTTAATTTTATCAGTATGTTTCCCAGAGATAACTATCCCATAAATTTAGTAAAGTAAGCCACAACTCAGATGGAAATGATGATAAAATGCCTCTTATCGGTTAAACGTATAGGTAGTAAGATTGTAGGAGTATTAGTATCATAATTTTGTTTGAAGTTAACCGTAATTAATAATTCATTTTGAATTTACTTAGTAAGTATACCATACCATATAATGCTGTAACTCTCACTTGTAGCACAGAATACAGTAAGATTAAACAGAACGGAATCTCCTAAGGTACGCGCAATATGCGTCCCCGTACCCCGCACCCGCACCTCTCCCCCGGTTCTTGACGGCCAACGTGAGTCATCGAGGCGAAAACGGGGGAGAGGTGCGGGGACGGGGAACGGGGACGAATATTGCGCGTACCTTAGGAGATTCCGTTCTGTGCTTGTAGATTTATCTTATTTAAAATTTCCAACTTAAGAACTTGCCAACAATGCCTTTGGAAGTTTTCCATCAAATTATTAAACAGATCGAGCTCAACAAATCTGGAACTATTCCAAGCCAGAGTTGGAACTCCAGAACTTATCAAAAACGCACAGCATTCCTGGAACCGTCGATTCAATGCAGTCTACTGCACCTGCTGCGCTCAACACCGAGTTTTGGCGCGCTCGTGACATTCCAAGGAATTGGGATGACGAATGACTGAGCCCTAACCCTACAAGGTAGATCCTGTACTTTTGGGAAATAAATAAAAGAGCGGCCTGTAACATAGGTAAATGTAATACTGGAAAGTTTACAAAGCTACAAATGACTGAAAAATATAGTTTGGTCAAACAGTAACATTATAGAAAATATTGTACACGTATTTTTCTTTTTCTCTAGCAAACAAAAAAATGGCCGAAGATATCTTTGTGCAATTTCGACAGAGCCGTGACGTCACTACAGAATTTCAATCCTATGTATCTTTGAGAATATTTGAAAATGTAATAAAACGAAAAATATGGGTCTATTATTTTTAGATAATACAACTCACCGATAAAACTAGATTAAAACTTTTTTACCCGGCCATCGTCCCTATTGGCTTACCTCAGCCAAGAATTAAGAAAGCCTTATGATTAAACACTGTATTTACAATATCATGTCTTTATCTCTAATGGGGTAGACAGCTCCCTGGATTGTAAAACTCAAGACCGCTTTCACTTTTAGCGTCATGGATAGGCGTGTAGTTGGGAAAAGTGATTCGTTGCATCGCTTATTGACATGATTGAGATTTTCGCACATTCCCTCGATCGACTTTTACGATCTGCGTGTAAAGAGCACCAGCTGGTTCTCCAGAAAAAGGTACTTCTTCTGTTCTACATTGATATATGTTTTTCTTGCGAGTTGTCTTCTTAAAAATACAAAATTTTAATAGAAAACAATTCCAAAATCCATTAAGGACATTAGCCTCAGACATTAGTAGTAGAAATCTCGTCAGTATTGTGATGGAAATGCTGAGATGAAAAGTCTATGGGTTGTTAACCCGACGTCCATCTTGTTTAACAGCACGAAGAAAATAAATTAAATAAAACCGCTAAATGACAAAAAAACATGAATAGTCCAGTCATTAAGGCAAAAAAATAGGTAAATCTTGGAATGGGCTGGATTTTAGAATAAACCTCTATTTTAAAATTGCAAATGTTGTCTCAAAGGCTCATAACATAAGGCCATATAGAAACTTAACAGTCCATAAACTAAATAATTTTAAGTACTATAGAGCGTAGTACTTAAAATTATTTAAGCGGAAGCTTAATTATTAGGAATTATTTTATTATTAAACTGATATGCTGCTCTTCTATTCAGGTCTGGGAGAAAAGAAAAAACGTAAAATGTACCAGCTGCTTCTCTTCCCGCGGAGATTGTAGAAGGCGATCGAGGGGTTAGGCGAAAATGCGAATCATATGAATAGGCGATGCAGCTATTTTGATTCATTTTTCCAACTTCCTGCCCATCATCTTGCTAAAAGTGGCCTTTACTTATGCTGCCCTGGGCTCTGTCTGCCCCGTTAGGGATAAAGACGAGATAGTGTGTGTGTATTTCTAAGTACCACGCTCCACAGAAGCTGATTGGAGCTGTGCAGGCATTACAAGCAGGATTACTTTATTATGAAACGGATACGCTACCTCTATTGTTTCCGATTATATTTCGTCATTGACATACTCCTAAGTCAATGACGAAATCTTATTCGTTGTTAAAATACTGCATAGTTTCGTTCATCTAACTCATCTCTCTTTCCATTAGATAACACGTATAAAGAAAACTGACTCAGAAAAAAAATAAGAGTGAATGAGAAAAATATTTAAAAGGTGTAAAATAATTAATTAAGCTAAGTAGCGGCCCAATGTGAAATATTTGAGATACGATCGCGGGCGTTCAGACACCATGAACTTAATCAAACGTAATGCCAAATGAAACGTAAAACGCGGGTAGTCCGCAACTTGTAGTTATTATCAATCGAAATGCAGGTAAGTGCGAGTTGGGCTCACGTTGGGGGTCCTTACTACAGGCTATGTGCTTTGGATCACTCCATCTCTTTCTGGACTAAGCACAATATCTCGTGCTCAAAATGCATTCGTAAAGTGGGTGGACGTACGGCAGGAGGCCGGTTGTAAAAACACAATCAAATTGTTTGATAGTCCCGGATTTTTTTTCTCTTATCTTTAGAGTTAGAGAGATATAGCTAAGGATGCAACTGGAAGAGCCTTTATAAGCCCGAACTTGGCCTAAAAACTAGATATTTTGAGGGATAAGTCATTCAATAAGCAACCAGTCGGGCTCCTTGCACTGCGTAAGTGAAACCGTGTGTTAATTTTCGAAGAAACTAATATGTATTCAGTAACTGGGGCTTTCGCAGGCTTTTTCAGGTTAAAGATTAATTCAATAAATTCTATCATTGTTCGGATTATATTTTTCTCTTTGGAGTGAGAGCCGAAAAGCGGACCCGGTGTTCTGAAGCGATATAGCTAGATCTGTAGAGCAGAACAGCCCGAACTTGGCCTAAAAAACTAGACACTATGGAATAAGTCTTCAGCTTAGCAAAAGAAACATGTAACAAAGTCCCGTCGTAGATTCTAGGAACCCTAAAATTGCAGGTAGCCCTATTTGTATTTATTACGAAGGCGAGCTCGCTCGGAAATGGAAAAATTCGCGCCAACGCGGATGAAAGCCGAATCGCAGCGAATCGCCGGCGATCGCCGATGCATCGGCTGCATTCGATAAGGATTCCACGCTATTTCCAATTTTCGTTTTTCGAGATCGGTAATCGAATTCAATACCTATGTAACAACAGAATTTGTTGCTCAAGTGTGTTGGGATCCGTGAGCAAGATTGTAAAATGAACACAAAAAAAAACAGCAACTTGTTTTACGATAAATACCGTTTTGCGGCAAGTAGTGTGGAAAATGTATTTGTCAATTTCTTCTTCTCCTGTTAGTGTTCGTGCAGATCAGATTAAGCACGCTAACTTGATATAAATATTAGATATTATTCTATTCAGTCCGTCAGTTAAATTATCCAAAAATATTGGTTATTTCATTTACGGCAATTTTTTTTTTTCATCAACAGCCTTCAAGTACCCACTGCTGGGCATAAGCCTCCTTTTGTCTGCGCCATCCTGCTCTATCACTGGCCATCGCAATCCAGTTTGAATCTACGGTTAATTTTATTAGTTTAAAATCTATAAGCTACAATGCGGTTTAGTTCTACGTTCTTAATATTTCCTTGATCTTTTCGTCTCTATTTTACTTTTACTTGTAAAGACTTATGGCTTTCTATTTATTATTATTTCTATGTAATTTGCATAATAGTCAGCTAGTCTTTCTAAAATGCAATAAATAAATATTTTCTATATAAATTTGTCGAGATTCCCGACTCGAGAGTCAAGCATAAAGTAAAACTGAACATAATTTAAAGAAAATGTTTATTTGTCAGACAAATTAAAAAACCCCCGACCTTTAAGCGCTGCCCTCAATAACTTTTAAACGGCTGATCCGATTTTCATCAAACGAAGCTCAGAACCATTTCGACAGACAGTTTTCGATTGAAAAAATCGAATCGAAATCGGTCTATTTTAGGAGCTACGATGACACGGACAACCACACAGACACATCAAAGCCCTCTTTTTGGAGGAGGTGAAAAATAACCTCGTAAATTCTCAGTGCAAGTCTCAAGTCCCTATAACTGCTTAACACCCAGGCGTTACTCTTGCATCCAAACGTACCTCAGTGCACTCTCCGCGGATAGCCGGCAATTTAACTTGGCGTTTTATTACCTATGAACTTAGTGTTTTACGCGACTGCGACTTCAACTTTAACTTAGAATGTCGACGGTACAGAATGATGGCTCATGGATTTGCGATTTAAGGAGAAAACTATACAAGTGTTAAAAATTATCATTCATTAAACTTCCTCATGCGCAGTGTAATTTTTTGCCGGGACAAAGAGCTATTATGTACCTAAAACTAGTTGGAACACCATTTTGTCCCGCTCAATTGTAGAGCTATCTCCATAAATTTCACTTAGTCGCTTCCTAGATCTTACGCTTAGTATTTTCGACAGTTTATAAGCGAACATGGTAAAACTATAAGCAAACATGGTAAACATAATTATGGATCTCCTTACCTTAGACTTTCCCATACAAACGTAGTCTACGTTTAATTTCGAAACGACATATCAGATTTCGGTAAAAATTTGTAACTTTAAAGAAATTGCATATATCTAGGGTTATAATTGGTTTTCACAGTCAAAATATGAACTTGAAAGAAATTATAAGGGTATAAAAGTTTTTTATACTAATGGTCAAAAATTATATAATGCACTATATTCTCTTTCACGATAATATTTTGACTGTGAAAACGAATTATAACCCTAGATATGTGCAATTTCTTTAAAGTTACAAATTTTTAGCAAAATCTGACATGTCGTTTCAAATAAAACGTAGACTACGTTTGTATGGGAAGCTCTAATTCTGTCTTGGGTAAGGGGACTCTTAATATGTGTGTTACAATACAGTAAAATTAATTCAAGGAACACGGCAAAGTGTGAAGATACAGGGTTCATACCTTTTTGATTTTTTTTTTAATTTTAAATTATTGTGTAGGTACCTTTATCATACACAAAAGCTTTCTCTTTTCAATTTTTTTTTTAAAGAAGAGTACGTCTTACCTTATAAATTAGTTATTTTAGTATGTACTTTCACCATCATCATCATTCATATGTGTGTAGGTCTATTGTTTTTATAATATACATATATGTATGTATGCATATGCATCCCTAATATTATAATCTAAGAATTCTAAGGTCTATATTATAGATGCATATGTTTATTTAATTGTATATTGTGTAATAAATTTATTTAATTTTGCACAGCAAACAAAATTATCTGTTTATCCCAAAATGCTTTTAGTGTTAAGTCCGCCAATTGTAAAGAATTGTTGATTCTTCTTCTGCCTTAACCTTATCCCACTCTTTATGTGACCTCGTCACAGAATGTCCGTTTTTAGGGTTCCGTAGTTCACAAGGAACCCTTATAGTTTCGTCATGTCCGTCCGTCCGTCCGTCTGTCTGTCCGTCCGGGCTCGTACTCCGCCGCTACTGCACCGCTTGTCACGAAAATTGGTGGAGAGATAGATATTGAAGTTCCAAAAGTTGGTTTTTAAAATTATGAAAAAATCTTTTTTTTTTCAGTTTTTTTTCTCATACAACGAAAAGTGAATTTAAAAAAATAAATTGGACTAACCCCAACGTGTGGGGTATCGTTGAAAAGGTATTTTAAAATGCAACAAAAACTGCTTTGAACTATTTAGATCAAACCCCCCAGTCTTGAGATAATCTAATGCAAACTTAAAGATTGAGGTGTCCCCCCACCGTTACTTTTGAAATATTATTAAAATAATTCTGAAAAAAATGTGGTATATACCTCAAAGTATGTACTTTCAATTAAAACTATAGCGGTCTCGGTATCATAGATAGTTATTTTTTAATACGTCTTAAATCGTAAAATGTTATTTGCTGCTACGGAACCCTTCATGGGCGAGTCCGACTCGCACTTGGCCGCTTTTTTCCATGTTGCTCTATCTCCAGTCACTTTGACCGTCACTCCTTTTAAGTCCACATCCTTCTTAAGGTGAATACCAAGCAGAAGTGGCGCCCTTCTCAATGTTAGGCACTAGATAGCCCTTTACATTATTTTATGAACTGCCGTTGAAACTATTATTACTGATCCGTCTAGCTTTAAAACTTGCCTCCAAGTTTTAAAGCTAGACGGACTAATGAATACTTATAAATAAATACTTTTAACGGTAGTTCATAAAATAATTTAAAGGGCTATCTAGTGCCTAACATTGAGAAATGTGGAAATTATCACCACATATACGAGTTTACAATTTATTCTAAATGAGGGCGCCACTTCAAGGTCATTTGCTTCTAACTTAACCCTTTGTTGATTGTGGAACAAAAAAGTTTTAATAAAAACACATTTAACGAGTTTTTAACAGAATCATCGCTTTAACGATCAGATTTGCAATCAATTTTGATAAAATTGCATGTTAAAATTTTATTCAATCAAATAGTCAACAATAAAAACCTTTGTTTACACCTGAATCGCGATTCGCTAAAATGCAATCAAACTCAAATTCTGCCCGAAATGCAGCGACAATATTTTCCAATCATAATATTTTTCTTTCCAATCCGATTTGTAACGAGGCATTCATTGAATTGAAACAAATCACTGACTAAAATATATGGCGTAGAAGAACGAAGAAAAAACAAATCGGCATCCATAGCTTTGATCAGCTGTTTGTATGGAAACATGTAATAAGAAAATTTCGTGTGTTGATTAGGTAATGTAATCAATCACTAATCAGTGCCACAGACTGAACTTGTTTTAATTATATCGCTCTGAAAACTAAACTAAACTAGTAAAAATTTATTTATAAATTGGTTTATTTCTGGGACTTAGTTCCGAGTTCCGTATCAAGTAGTTTCTTGTCTATTAGTAAGTACTATGAGACCTACCTGTCAACCCGTCATCACGCCAAATGCACCATGCCACTGCAATCCCCCATAATCCCGCTCATCTTCAAGTGGGATTATGCATGTGCCCCGTTACTAATCCCGGATCCCAAGCACCTGTCATTTCACACTAAAGGTCCATAACCCAACCATTTATGAATTATGGCACCCAGATACACAAGATCTGCGTCTGGTATGGATCAGGAGGGCTATATGGGTCACGTCACCAGAGAGGAGCTGGTGATGGATAAGAGGAAGACCCCTGACTGACATTATAGGTGTAACGTCCGGGGTCACTCAAAGTCGCAAGGAGTGGAGCAGTCGTGAAAAGACTGTATATTTTCGCTGTATGAATCTTACTTCAATTATGAATAGATTCGATTAACTTTCTATAAGATTACAAGTAGGTACATAAAAGTTTTTTTGTTTTGATTATGAATCAAAGCAGCTTACTCTACTAAACTTTAAAGACAGGGAAAATAATAAATCTAAACAAAAGTAATGCAATACTGCAATTTTCTTCGTTATTATCAATTACCGCTTTCTACATGGAAATAAGGATTTCTTTTTAGGTCTACTAGGATAAGCTCTTAAATTCTTACCCACGTAGTATTAAAATAAATACCTAGTTTAGTTTTAATTTCATACGGTTTATAGCATGTTTAAAGATAAGAAATTATAGCACCTAACCGTCATCATAACAAATGAGCAATGCAAAATGCAGTCCCTAATCCCTTGCATCTTGAAGAGGGATTACGCACGCGCCCGCTTATCCTGGATCCCGCGCATCTGTCGGATCCCGGGATCCGGGGATCCGCCGTGTTTGCGCTGCATATTGAGCGGTGGGAAACACGCAAGTGTTGTTTGTCTTTCGACTGATTAGTTGCATAGGGTTGCGATAGCGTTGTACTTCGGTATATAATTTTGCCCAGCTATACATTTTTCACTTGCATTCTTTGCAATAGGTTATTTGCTTGCTATCTAATTTCCTTACCCTATACCAGTTAGTTAATGCAAACTATTGCCGGTCTGCGAACTATTGTTAGCCCATTTACGAGTACATCTGCCACCAATAGTTTATTGTTAATTTTAGCTGTTTTTCTTCCCCCGCAGATAATGAGCGTAATCATCTACATCTAAAAAGGTGATATATTAAAAACCAGTCACTGTGTCTTTATTTCCGACTCCCGTATTCCATTTTTAGGGTTCCGTACCCAAAGGGTGCAAACGGGACCCTATTACTGTGACTCCGCTGTCTGTCCGTCTGTCCGTCTGTCCGTCTGTCCGTCTGTCCGTCTGTCCGTCTGTCCGTCTGTCCGTCTGTCCGTCTGTCCGTCTGTCCGTCTGTCCGTCTGTCCGTCTGTTCACTGATTATGTATTACTGTGGCCGCTATAATAACAAATACTGAAAATAAAAAAAAAGTTAAAAATTAAAGGGGGTCGTCATACAAAAAACGTGTTTTTTTAGCGTTTTAAAACATTGTACGGAGGTACGGAACCCTCCATGTACGAGTCCGACTTGCACTTGCCCGTTTATTTTTTATATTTCGATATAAGTTCCTTGGGGAAAGTTGTTCAGTGTCATGGATTGAATCTACCCTAAAATTAGTTTCAGTATATTTTGTAAGGAGTTCTATAATGCACGTACTTACCAAGCAGTTTTTAATATTCCTAGGATCCATACTCGTGTAGTGTAGTTTTTGCAGGTGGGCCCCATTGAGAATTCATGCACTCGTTTAAATGCTGGCTCTTGGCCAACCCGGCGGTATCTCATTGTGCATGTCCACCCACAGTCAGCTGGGAGTGGTGGATAAACCTATACCGTCTTATTATAAAAACAGGACTAACTTTGTTACTAGGTTTAAACCATTACCCGCCCAAATCAAGTTGACATCTAGTGATATCACACTATCTCACCTGTCAATGTCAACTTGATTTGGGCGGATAATGGTTTAAACCTGGTAACAAAGTTAGTCCTGTTTTTGTAATTAGACGGTTAAAGTATAAATAGGGGAATCTAGTAAAGTACCTTTACTAGATTCCCCTATGTTTATGTTATTAATATTCTTAGTATTTATTAATTGGCACCATTTTGATTTTCTTTTACACTTGTTGGCGCGTAACTCGAAACTTGGTTTTGGTACTTAACGACGTTTAAGTTTGAGGACGGCAGTACCAAAAGTATGATCATCTAAGTTATATTATTAATCTAAGCATTCAAACGGGAATTTTTCCTGAAGATTTAAAATTGACTATAGTTAAACCTTTATTTAAAAAAACAGACAGGGAACGTATGGAGTATTTTAGACCCATTGCCCTAAATTCAATATTTTCAAAGATTTTTGAAAAATACTATTCTAACGAATTAAACTCGTACTTTGAAGAAAAACAAATATTTTGTCAAGAACAAAAAGGGTTCCGGCGTAATAAGACAATTAATATGCCAATTTTTGACTTTTTGACGAATGTTATTACTGAAATTGACAAAAGAAATCCCGTTTGTTCTATCAATTGCGATATGACTCACAAGCTTTTGATTATATGCATCATAAAATATTATTAGATAAACTTGAAGCATACGGAATTAGAGGAAATGTCTTACAATTAATTAAGTTCTATTTATCGGATCGTCGTCAAGTAACAGAAGTATCCAAATTTGATTTTAAATCTAAAGAAGAGAAACTTTACACATCAAATGAACGACGTGTATCATATGGAGTTCCACAGGGTAGTGTTCTTGGGCCTCTCCTTTTCATTATCTATATTAACGATCTTCCTAATAACATTAAACATAACGTAACATTATTTGCTGATGATAGTACAGTAACAATTAAATGCATGGACAAAGAAACATATAAATTCGACGTTAATTCAACATTAACCTCAATAATTACATGGCTTGACAATAATAATTTAAAAATAAATCTTGATAAAACCAATATAATGCATTTTAGTCAAAGACCGAAAAAGATGTACAATTTTAATTTAGAGTATCAGGGCAACATTGTAGGTAATGTTCCTTCTACTAGATTTCTTGGATTAATAATAGAATCTAAGTTGAAATGGAAAGAACAAATTGAAAGTATTTGTAAAAGAATTACTAGTTCATCGTATGCACTGTACAGACTATCAAATGAATTAAATACCGAGATACTAATAACGGCATACTATGGTCTAGTTGAATCAGTACTTAGATACGGTATAATTTTTTGGGGAAATTCTACCAATAAAGATTTAGTATTCAAAATGCAAAAGCGCTGTATTCGAGCAATGTTTGGACTACAAAGTACAGATAGTTGTGTGCCACTATTTAAAAAACATATTTGTGAAAACTAATTCTCATTTGTTTCCTAGTTTATCCTATGTAGTAATAAGAAACCGACGTAAGATATATTGTGACAACTTGTGTATGGCATCGAAGATATATAATAAAATACCAAAAGAATATAAAGATTTAAATTTAACTTTGTTTAAGAAAAAATTGAAGCTCTTTTTGACAGGTAAGTGTTATTATAGTATTAGGGATTTTTTATTTGATAAATTGTAAAATTTTAGGAGAAAATAGATAAATATGTGTGTGAAAATTTTGCTATACCCGAAAGGGTTAATAAGAAGGATTATATTTTTAATTATAAGACAACACTGTACTCTTATTAAGCAAATAAAGAATTTGATTTGATTTGATGATATAATAGTACGAATAGTATTAGAGGTAGTATACTTTTCTATGTCGCCTACTGTACATAGGCGGAGTAGTTGCTAGTAAATATCTAGCCTAGACTGCCTAGACTACAACTAGGTAGTTAGGTACCTACCTATTACGATCAAATAGCAAGCAGCAAGCAACCGTTCGGCGCCGCGCCGGCCGTCTGCCGCGCCGCCAGTTGCCACATTCGCACGGATTCGGACGGAAGTCCGCAGTCCGGCGCGCTATTTGATGACGAATGCGGATGTGACGGCTGGCACAGCAAGTTCCTAATGTCTATTTGTGCTATTAATTTCCGAGCAGTGAATACAGCCTATGACTTTCTAGACCTCACCAAATTGCGGAGAAATCTGGTACTAATTAGGTACCTACTACCTATAGTCTAGATCGTAGGCAAACGGTAAACGTTGCCTAATTATAGTAAGTAACTTTCTCCAAAGAATACATATCAAAGAAAAATGAAAAATTAGGTAGTTTTATGCAAAAAAAATATTATAATTATAATAATGACGACTTACATCATATCATAATAATCTTATTGAAAAATGCATTGAATTTGATCACTAATTTCGAAAGGTATTACATGAGCATCGGTGGTTCAGTGGTAGAATGCTCGCCTGCCACGCGGGCGGCCCGGGTTCGATTCCCGGCCGATGCAATTCTTTTTTGCCTCTATATGGTTTGATTTCCTTTTTTTCGCACTTATTTTAATAATGGTTTATTAAGGCCGTACCTGAATTTTCCGGGGGCCAGTGCTGCCCCCATTTAAAATAAATCATTTCAAAGAAAACGGCGACATCATTTAAAACTTTGCTACTAGCAAGCCCTAGATAACCCTTCAAAGTATTTTATAAACTACTGTTAACAGTTTATAATGAGAACGTTAAGCTTTACTATGCACATTTGCCAAAAGTGGCCGTTTTTCGCAAATGTGCGTAGTAAAGAAAAAATGCGCCTAATGTTTTGTATTAGCAAATATTTTTTTCGTAATATCACCTCATTTTATGTGTAGAAATATATAATTAGACTTTTTTAAGAAGGGCTTAAATGGTACCTACTCTGCTTATTTACAACCGAGGTAGGTATATTAATTGAAAATACCTACTCTAATTTATGAATGTCGTCAGGCACCACACACACATGTAAGAGCTTACAAACACACGAAACTTATACTTAAATCATCTCTCAATATTTATGGTACCTATACATCACATAAGTAGGCCGCACACTTTTGTATGGAAATGCCGAAATTTATTTATGTTTTTTGACTGTTTATTTTAATTTCATTATACTATAATGATCTAGTATAAACCGTGGTTCGATTTATTACGGGTATGTCCCTTACACGTTGAATAGTGCACAAAACTAAATCCGTACCAGCCAGTCCCTCTCCTAGGGTTCCATTTAATTAAAAATATGTCAGTTCCGACGCCCGAACGACACCCCAAGCAGCCGGGCCAACACCCCATAGATATCGGTGCTCGGTAGTAACACCCCAAGTCTACCTATAGTGTGTTGATCTAGATAGAGGTCGGGGGTTACAGATTCTATGTCAATAAATACCTCTATATACCTACTGGGTACCAGCTAACAATTAGCGCTGTGGTTCCTTAACTGGCATTCTATAGGTACGAGTATAATGCAAGTACGTATACCTATGTTTAGATAGATAGATCACTCTTTATTGTACATCAAAGAAATACACAAATAACAATTTTATATACTTAAAGTGAGTAAATTAGGAGGTCTTATCATGTAAAGCGATCTCTATGGAGATGAATGTGAGGCAGACAATGATTTCATTGTTATGTTTGGCAAATGCCTTGCCGTGTGGTTCCCGGCAAAGTCGACTCTAAGTCTTCCCGTGGATGTCGTAAAAGCCGACTTAGGAAATACAAGCTATACAAAGCTTATAAACATCAGTGAGACCTCTCAAACCCGGCCAGCGTGGAGAGTGTAGGTTAAATCCTCTGACTGCTCTGGCTAATACGAGTATATGGCTCTGGTAGTACAGTGAGGGTCGTGCTCCTGCAGTGAAGACTAAAAAAAACCTGATGATAATGTGGGGACGGATATAGGAAATGGAAAAAGTAGTAGCTAGCTGAAGTTTTGACATCCTGTACGCTAGGTAGTCAGATAATTTAAACCAGGGTCCAGTAAAACGTTTTGCATAAAATACAAAGAAATAAAATAGCGTTTATTTTTCTCTTTATAACAGAATATTACAAAGTTACTTATCACTATTTCACAACTCTAGTTATGACATAGTAGACTTTGTAAAGAGACTGGTTCCTGTAATAGGTACCATGGGGACCTGTGCTACAGCTAACTAGGCCCCTCCCTCGGAATACTTGTTATCAGGCGTTGCATGTACATACTAGATTTACGCCTTTAAAATTTTACATAAAATAATGGGATGCGAGTGTGTTTAATTTAAAATTTAACTGTTAAATAATTAGTACTTACGGATAAGTGTTTTTACGTTTGTTGAGTGCGTAAAAACCAATAGCTGAGTGGGAACCGACATCCTGCTTTAAGATAAACCTATTAAACTTAATTGTAAATAAATTAAGTACCGAGCACAGGATCTCTGTGACATTAAAAGTGTAAAAACCAAACTTACGTGTAATGTAGTAGTTTGTCGCAATTTAAAACTGGCATAAGGAGCCGCTTTCATAAAATAAGTAATAAATTGGTGAAGTGCTAATTAAACTCGTATGAGAGGGTTCCGTACTTCACATAGGTTTTCCTGAAAGCTATATGTATAGAGCTATTTTCTTTATTTTTTTCTTTAATAACTTCAAAAATACCGGTCTAAAAAATATGAAATAATATACTTAAATTCTTATAAAAAGATCTTTAAATTTGTAACCCGATAACCACTTGAAATGTCTAATGCCCCCCATATTTAAAATTCATTTATTTACGATATACATTCGTCTTTGTTCGCCGCTGATTACATAGGTATGTGTATCAAATTTCAACTCAATCGGTCCAGTAGTTTCACAGTCGTACAGACAAGTGAGAGTACCTATAAATGTTACGTTTTTAGCTTTTGAGGTGCGGAGCCCTAAAAACGTAAATTTTATTTTGATAATCTAAATTATAAACAATTCTAAGGTACTAATATTACTGACTAGATCAACTCGACGATTATTGGTTTTTTTTAATGTTAATATTTAGCTTAGGGGTTAACAAGCCCGCACGCCTGGGGTGGCATTTTACGACGGTATAAAAATTTTATATCCCGCCAAATGTTAGTGCTAAATAATCGTGTTTTATATGCCAATAATTTGTTCTAGAGTGTCGACAGCTCGGTACAATGTTGGGAGTGGTCAAACAGGGTTTACTTTGTGAGAAGGCTTATTATGGGACTAATGACTATCTTAAAGACAAAAAAGTATAGTTAGACATGTCTTAACTTAGGTACATTGGTACATACATAATTTACAAATTGACATTAATTTTAAATTTCGTTCTTAATTCAATTTAAATTATAACATAACAAACAATGTTTTCTCAGTCTACATATCTAATTTAAAATAAATGCTAATTGACGTCCTTGGAGAAAATGTTGCAGTTCAGTTTGTTGCCGCTTCTTTTGCACTATAGCGCCTAAGCAATGGCACTACTTAGCTGTAAGTAACGATTTGACGTCAAAATTTGTGCAAAACAAAACAAAGTGACGATTAAGAGATGCCATGACGTCAGATGCCTATAGGCAGCTCGAAAATTCAAGTGACACTACTAACACATATATAGTAGAAAGCTGTTGCGAGTTAACATGTAGGGTACCGAACTACTAGTTCTATATCAGGTCAACATCGTATATTCGACTATTCGTGTCTGACACCTCAGGGCAACTTTTATATTCATTTAGCGGGCAATATGGAGCGATTAACTTTACGGCCTCTCTACTGGCCGTAAACCCACCCTAACCGACCCTATAAAACCTAACCCACAATTACTGCCCCTAACACGTCGTTATCGAGTCGGGAGTCGATTTTTACTGTTAGTTAGAATTAATACTTTTTTTGCAATGTAAAACTTATGCAAATATTATTTTTAATAGCATTACAATGCTCGGAATTTATCCAAATTGAAAAATTCTATGCAGTATTTAACTGTTTTTACAAGCTTTTAGGAAGCTTGCTCTGTTAGTGGTTTAATTTTTTGGGTAAATTTTTGCAATTTAAAGAACAGTGGCAGAAGCTCCTACATGACATACCTGATAATAATCGGCAGTCTTAAAATGAAAAAATATATATAAAGGCATATAAAAAGTTATTTTATGAACATATGCCTATACTGCCTACTTATGATTTCTTTGGAATCTTATGATCATTTAGTGATCTTTGAGCCACTTTCCGGTTTCCGATGAAAGTGTGTATGCTAATGTAAATCAGATGACAATGCAATATTAATATAACAAGAAGCTGATCTGATGATGGAGCCGGAAGGTGGCTATATGAACCCTGTAATAAAACAACGCAACACTATCGAGTTTAGGCTTAAATTTGTCTTGATAAATACTTAAGCCAAGTTTGTACGACAAAATGTTTGTTTTTTAAAAACGCTAGCTCAAGCTATTGCTAATTTGAATTATTTACTAAAATTGCCATGTTAGATCGCATCGGCGAGCAAATGACGAATTCAAAATTATTTGAAGCAAACGGCTTGAAGTAAATAACAATAGTTATAAAATATTACACAAAAACTTAATTAGTAACAAAATTCAATGCAATTTTACATTTGTACACTTTTATATGTGTAATAAAGTTTAAATAAATAAATACATTCTAGGCACTATTTTAGTATACCTTTTTTTCTCTTAATAAAAAATCAAATTGATTACTTAATTTAAAAAGGTTGACTCAGGTGATATAGTTCAAAAAGGCCGAACAGGTTTCGATCGATTTAGACTCGCCCTGAAGATGATCGTCGAAATCGATCGAAACCTGTGTACCGTTTCGGTTAGTAAAGCCTAGATTTAGGATCTAGGAAGATAGATGAGATAAAAGAAAGACCAGATATCGGCAAATGAGATAAGTATAATGAACAACTATTACATTACATTAGTTACAAAGATTCACAAAATCACTAGGTACAGATTAGGTAGTCAGGGTCGTGAGTTATAGGCACTAGATCAGTTGAGTAGCCCTTCTAGGTAGAAGAACTACTTAGCTTCAGATGCTGCCGAAGACGAAGAGGACGAGCGCCGGCCGCCGCGCCTTATATATGGGCATGGGCCCCCCGCTGCGTCTAAGAGGGGCGGAGGAGTGCTGGAGCCCGCGCGATGTCACACCTGGTCGGCCTTTTCCGACTATATCACTAGAGTCAACCGTTTTAAATTAATCAATTATGGGTTTATATCACGTTAGTTTTAATAAAATAAAAAAATCAAGTGTTTATTTAGTAATTAGGCCTTTGCCGGCACTTTAACACGTCAGTAAGTTTTGTATACTTAACTTGTAAAATTATTCAATTACTTCAAAGAAAAGTTACCGATACAAGTTTTTGTAACAACCACTGCTAAGAAAAAAATATATAGGCACATATATCAATATCACACAGATTGAGCTAGCCCCAAAGTAAGTTTAAACTTGTATTATGGGATCAACTGAACGATACAATATTTTATAATAAACACCTAAGAGCCAGGACAGTTAAAAAAACGATTTTCCACCTTGCCCTGGCTGGGGATCGAATCCAGAACCTCCGGAGTGGCGGACTAGTAATCCCACAATGTAGAGATCTGTACTTACGAGTACAAAGCTGTTTACATACAACTATCGGAGCTTTAAAGCTCGAGTCGCGCCCGCCCTGGCTCAATCGCCGCCCAGCTTCCGCGGCGCCCGCCCGCTCTGACGCGACTGCGCCCAAAACGCGCTAAAACGCGAAATTACGATACGAAAGTCTTAAATAAAAAAAACTTAGTTTAAGTGATGTTTAAGGTAGTTATTAAGTAACGTAGTGGTAGACATAGTAGATTTGCGTGTTTGAATATTGATAACTAAAGTTAAGGAAAAATCTGTGTCGATAATTCAAATATTTACTTCTATAGTTAAGGATATACTTAGTAACTTTCAAATTCACGTAATAATTCTTTATATTATAAAAGCATCTAATAACCATATATTATTACTAATATTTAGTACTTAACCGATTTAGATGAAATAAATTATATTAAAACTTTATCCAAAGTATACTTAATGCAGTAAAGTTAAGCGTCTATAATAATAATAATAATCATAAACTGTTAACAGTTAAAAATAACTATCTAGCGTTACCGGTAGTTGTTAATTCTAAATATTGTTCGTCGATGGACTTACGAGTTAGATTTTGAAGCGACTTTGGACTGTATATGGAGGGTATTAGATTGGGATTTGTTTGTAGGGGTGAACAATTGGGGAGTGGTGTAGTGTAAATATTAGTGTAGAGGCAAACTAAGCAAGGCAGCTCAGGATTGAGGTGAGTGATCGTTTGGAGATATACTGATCTATGTTCACAGATACAGAAACATTATCACGTCTTTATCCGTTACGGGGTAGACAGAGCCTGGGGCTGTAAGGCCACGTTTAGAGTGGTGGTGGGCGTAAAGAAGGAAAAAGGGAATCAAAATAGTTACTTAAGTAGGTATATTAACATTTAATTACTATATATACAGGGTCTATCAAAATATACAGAAACTATTTAAAGGGTGACTTCAGTTCATGTTACTGAAAAACTTTCCCCAAGGACTATATATCGAAATGTGAAAAATATCTTTTTGCTTTTAATAGAAACTCGGATCAACTGATCGGTCAACTTTTATGGGAGGTCAAGAATCACTTTTCATATTTCCATATATGTTCATCGAGTAAAGTTGTTCAGTATCATGGACTGAATCTACCCCTAAAATTGTTTCAGTATCTATATCTTGTTAATCGTTATAGCTGTAACTGTAGCCCGCGTTTCCAAAGGGGATTTGACAATCCCATGAAAAACCTCAAAATAAAAGTATTACACATATTCCACACATATTCCGAGGCAAGCCCTGGAATGGACCCACAGGGCAAGCAAAATGTTGGCCGACCCAAGCAGACCTGGCGGCGCAATTGAGCTTAGCTGGCCTAAAGTAAAGCGCGTAGCGAAAGACTGATCACGATGAACAAAGACTGTTAAAACCCTCTCACCCACCTGGGCGCCTAAGGACCTTAAGTCAACTGAATCATGTTTTAATCTTGGCATTAAGCTGTATACATGCCAAATTTCATCCCAATCCGTTCAGCTGATTTGAAAGCGGAACAAACATCTATCAACAAACAGCTAAAAATCAGTGTATTGCTCCCGTGCAATATAACCACTAGAAGTAGAAGGCGACTTAGGAAACACAAGCTAAACAAAGCTTATAAACATCAATGAGACCTTTACAACCCGTCTGGCCAACGTGGAGAGTGTAGAGCAAATCCTCTGACTGCTCTGGCTAATATATGGCTCTAGTAGTACAGAGAGGGTCGTGCTCCTGCAGTGGAGACTAAAAAAGACCTGATCGTGACGATGACGATGAATACTACCACTTGACTGAGCTGAACCCTTTTTGT
Source organism: Acrobasis repandana (assembly GCA_963576875.1). Classification (NCBI taxonomy): domain Eukaryota; kingdom Metazoa; phylum Arthropoda; class Insecta; order Lepidoptera; family Pyralidae; genus Acrobasis; species Acrobasis repandana. The sequence goes on from OY756226.1 coordinate 1,097,271, forward strand.
ATTGCTGTAGCACACACATTTAAAACTGTGCAAGTAGGTGTGTCTTTTTTATAGTGCCTGCTTTTCCTATTTTTTGTATATTTTTTGTTTGTATGTATGTAGCAGCAAATTAAAGAGTTTATCTATCTATCTTAACACGTAGCCGAGCTACATTTAGCAGTATTGCTATTATCTTAGCGTCCGGAGTCCGGGGAGAGGGACTCTGCAGCTCTGTCATTAAATAACAGTCGTTAAGCGCGGGTCCCCGGGGCTGCGACGCTGGATGCTCTAGTTGGTAGGAGAACGGGTGTATCTGGTACATGTTGCAAAACTTTGCCCACCCAAAACTCAAGAGCATTATATAACTGACTGATTGATTGATTAATGGTTATTTTGTGAATATGTCTTGTATGTTATAATATTAGGCGTACCTACTCATAATTTATAATATAATACAATGTTAAAACATTATAAATATAACGCTCGCTTGTTCGCAACGCAAGCAATACATGTTATAATGTGTTAACATTCAAAACATGACAAAGCTCTTCTGGTGCGTAGGCGACCAATACCTACCATGTTAATGATTTCTATCGGTAGCTTTTCTTCAAAAGAATTAATTATTTTATACGTAATACAATACAATACAATTACTCTTTATTGCACCATGAAGAAAGGACATACAACAATACAGAGAAAAAAAAAACAAAAATGATACAAAGGCGGACTTATCGATTATGTAGCAATCTCTTCCAGTCAACCTTTGTTTAAAGTTTGTAATGTACAAAACTTATTGACGTTTAAAAGTGCCTGCAAAGGCACAATTACTAAATAAACATTTGAATAACAAAATACGTGGCAGTGTGGTACCTTTAGCGGTATCTTAATAAGAGTCCGGGGACTTCGGACTCCTGTCATAACTTTAAGATAACAGTCGTAAAGCACGGGTCCTCCGGGCCGCGACGCAGGAGCATCTACTTAGTTTGTGAGATAACATGTATAACTTAAATGTTTCACGGATACAATACAACTGATCCTCAAACCATTACGTAAAGAGTAAAGGCCCATTTACACGGTGCAAGTTTCTTGCCTGTTGCATACAATTAAATTGAAGCAATAGAAAACTTGCAGTGTGTAAATGGGCCTTTATTGTTGGTAACAATAAGCATATGGAGCATGCATTTCAACTGACAAGCATATGCAGTTCCGACAGTGTGCAGTGCAGCCGTGCTGAATTCAAGTTGAGACTATGTTTACTCAACAATATTGATATAATTGTTCTGGTTTCAGTACCGAGCTGATATAGCTCGGTAACAGAATCTAACCAGTTTATAGAATGGTAACTCTCATCTCAAAATATAAGATCCTAGATATAATATGACGTACATATTCAAGCTTTTTCTAAGGACTTGCTTCAAACATCGAAATACAACAAAAAGTATTTACTTTTTTTTAAGTTATTATTTTTAGGGTTCCGTACCCAAAGGGTGCAAACGGGACCCTATTACTGAGACTCTGCTGTCTGTCCGTCTGTCCGTCTGTCCGTCTGTCACAGAGCTCTATCTCTTGAACCGTAATAGCTAGACACTTGAAATTTTCACCGATTATGTATTATACTATGGCCGCTATTACAACAAATACAAAAAATAAAAAAAAGTTAAAAACTAAAGGGGGTCGTCATACAAAAAACGTGTTTTTTTAGCGTTTTAAAACATTATACGGATGTACGAAACCCTTCAAGTACGAGTCCGACTCGCACTTGCCCGCTTATTATAGAACCTGAAAGAAAAATTGGGTCATCTCGTATCAAGTGCTAAAGAGTAAGGCTGAAAACCCAGAACTTTGGCGCAAACTACACTGACAAGAGCCACTAAGTTAAATAAGAGAGAGTGTGAGAGCAGTAGACCTTGCGAGCTCTTGTGACCCTGCAATAGCCGACACATTCCCCTTTACCCTGGCCTAGCAACGCTATTCCAGTGAAATTCGTCCATATACAACGTGTCAATGAAATAACGCAAAACCTCTCAGATGGTAGGTAACTCAGCCCATGAAACTGAACAACTTTTATTCTAAAAATTTCACGAAACCCAAAAAAAAATTGAATTTTCATACAAACCGATCAGCTGATCGAGTCAATTTGTATGAAAATCCGAATTTTATTTTTGGCTATTTGGGAATGTTGTAGAACAAAAGTTTCGTGGACTGAGTTACAACTTGAGAGGTTTTGCGTTATTTTATTAACTCGTTGTATAATGTATGTACACTTTCCGCTTTTGGAATTTTTTTTGCAATTACTTGTGTTTAATGAAGTCCTTAGTGTGCCTCTCAAATTTGATTGAAATCCGTCAATAATCCGCTACAGCAAAGTTCCCCCCCTTTTCCCCTCTGTTTCTACCAATCAAAAATCGCGATCGTCTGAAAAATTTTAATGAATCAAGAGATTTGCGCGCCAATTTTCGTCAAAATCTGTTGAAAAATGCAACCTGTAGCGAGAAAAGATCGACAAAAGCATTTTTGGCCATTCTCGACACTGAGACATTCTTTGCATACGAGTACTTTGTGGAATGCTCGAAAGGAAGGTACCTAAGCCCGAAGTTATATTATAGAGTTGATCACAATTAGATCTCCCAGTGTGCTAGGTGTTTCTTTACGTGATCGAATCATAAATGAGGAGATTCGTAGAACTAAGGTCATAGACATAGCCCAGCAGATTAGCTCGTTGAAGTGGCAGTGGGCGGGGCATATAGCGCGAAGAACCGTTGGCCGATGGCGCAGAAAGGTTCTCGAGTAGCGGCCACGTACCGGCAGCCGCAGCGTAGGACACCCACATGCTAGGTGGTCAGACGACCTGAGCAAGGTTGCAGGAATGCGCTGGATGCAGGCCGCTTCCGATCGGTCGTTTTGGAAATCCTTGGGGGAGGCCTATGTCCAGCAGTGGACTTCCTGTGGCTGATATGATGATGATCCTTCATAACAATTTCTGCTAGAACAATAGAGTAAATAAAAGTAAATTGATAAAACCATGAAAAAAAGGTCCTCGAAAATCACAAATAAAATTCAACTTTCTAAAGGCTGGAAGACTGGTATATCGGTTAAATACCTAGGTAGTAAAGTTGGCTTTTGAAACCTCTAACACAAACTCTACTAAAGTTGGAAGTATGCACTTCGGACATTGAGCTGACACTGTGCAGTGCAACTGTGAATGCAACTTACTATCTCTGGATAAACAATGGGAATACTCGTAAACTGAGCTTAGTTTGTTTAAGCAAGATTATACAAGTATTAACGTATACGGCTTAGCTTGTTTTTAAAATCCCTGAAAAAGCGACGCTTTGGAAACAGTTCATGAGTTTTGAATTCTCTCCAACTAAGTACTAAATCGTTTTGAATAAATCAGGAAAAGTGGGAAATGGAGTTAAGGGATTTTTTAATATATAAGGAGTTGGTTCTGAGAAATACGTACAGCAGTGAGTTTTTTTAACTTGATTTGTATAGAGAAATACGCACACCTCTTTCGCGTTCTGAGATTTGAATTAAATAAGCATATAGTCCTGCCATTTTATGCTTGAAAACTTCTTTAAGCATTAACTATGTGAACAACTCATAAAAAAACTACCTAGGTACAACGGGCCTTTGTATCATTTTTGTTTTTTTTCTCTGTAAGTATTGTTGTATTTCCTTTCTTCATGGTGCAATAAAGAGTAATTGTATTGTATTGTATTGTGAGCTAATGGGTTATCTATTACTGCCAAACGATTTCTTATTTTTCCTTTACGTTTTTTTTACTGGCATGTAGGAATAGTGGCCCCCTGCTAGGCAAAGGCCTTACCCTTAATATCCACACTGGGGACGTGTGGAAACATAAGGGAAAATCTAGAGTAAAATTTAATGGTAAATGTCATGATTAAATTGTGGATTTTCTTATTAAGTTCCATTCTCTGTCCTTGTATTGTTTAGAACTGACGTAATTACATAAGCAGAACGTACGACCATACGAACAGCATTCCTGGACCCATTCCAATTACAGGAAGAACATCCTGGCAAGCGCATGGATTCGCTTTTAATTAAAACAGTCGTTGCTAATCGTTCCCACACACGAGCCAGTAGTTTTGCTTGCAGCACACGCGCTACGATTGATCATGTACCTAAATAGACACCACTATTTAGAACTACTCGTATCAATTGTAATTTTTACAACTTTGTGGCGATCTCTACGCGTCTTTGAAAGGAGCCTTTGTCTGGTAGAAAGATCTTCCTCTCGCTACAACTTACTGTCTCTCTCTTTATGATCTTAGCGTGTATTCGGTTGCTTTCTCAATTGGGTCAAAAATAAATTATTTGGTACTGTTATAAGCATAAAACATCATAAAATAGTGTCACTTGTCATTGATCATATTTTTAACAACATGATTTTAGATTTATTAATGCAGAAAAACTGATATTAAGAGCGCTATTCGACTCTACAAAAAATCAGGACACACGGTCCTGATTTTCATACAACTCCCATAGAAAATGTTTGTTTTTGACGTTTAGAAAAAAGTGTCCGGTTTGAATAGTTGTCATCTAGCGGATTAGGTTGCTTCGGAGTTCGAAGTCCACTTTTTAGTTTTTCTTTTTCCTTCGCACGGTCTTTGACATTCTTGTTTGTGAGACCATTGGCATGCGTAATGAACATCATCCTTGCCGACGTCAAGCCACCGTTTCTGGAGTATACTCCTTCTGCAGAGGCCTGGATATTTTTTTTTATGTAACTTGTCGGCTTGTCGGTTACCACAGGACATGACCGTACCAATAACTCTTCCGAAATTCCTTTGCTATTTAACTGACATGGTCGCTAATGCGAAAGTTCCCCACGCAGTCTTCTGCTGTGAATTTCCAGAAAGATAGTTTCATATAAATCATTCCAAAAAAGAAGTTACAAACTATTTACATTTTAGAACGACCAATGCTGAGACGATCAACGCCAAAAAACTCTGATTGTTTTTCGTGTTGGCAACACTAATGTCAGATTTTTAACTTTGTATCTATTTTTAATTTTGTCTATGTTCTACAAACGTATGCAGCGTGCATCATATGCACTGCGGCCTCGATGTAATCGGACTCATGGCTTCAATGGCGCCTACTCGGGAAATAGTCCTTACTTCTTACGAGGTGGGCAGAATCTCGGATCATGGTGCAGAATTTTCAAAACTCCATGTCTAGCAGATTTTTATTTTATCTACTCGAAAGAGCATAATTCTTCATTATTTAAATTGCCTATGGTCCTTATCGTTCCATTCCGTGGCGAGCAGCCGGTACCCATCTCCAAAACGGATGCCCTGTGATGGGAAGGTGCAAGTGCATCAATTTTAATAACATCCCACACTAAGACTACTTCTACAGTTAGTTCAATAATGATTCTTCGCAACCCTAATTGGTATCAACAAGAGAGCGTGGACGTGTCAAGAATCCTCAACTACCTGGATTGCGTGTCTTAGATTAGGATGTCTCGCGGGGGACTATACTGAACTCTGACGGTATCATAACGTCAAATATGAAATATATATCCTGCCTATGTGGCGTCTCATACTACACTTCCACTCCAAGATGTGGTCGGGCCTTTAAACTAGTTCTAGACAGTTAGTTGAATAATGAACCTTCGTAACCCTAATCGGTATCAACAAGAGAGCGCGGACGTGTGTATAATCCTTAATCGGCACCTGGACGCACGTGGGACTTCGCTGAGCATATACCTACCTGACAATTTATCTCGTATCAAGTATCTTTCTTATCTTTTCTTTAATAATTTATTATATTTTTTCAAAACAAAAAACCGACTTCCATACCTGTGAAGTGACAGTCACAGAAAGGGTAAATACGTAACAATAGGGATGATGACTGGGTCAGAAAAGTATTATTCTAATTAGTCTGTTAGTTAGATTATCCAAAAATAATTTACCAATATTTTTCAGTTTATCAAAAAAGTTTACAAAGATACAGAGTATCAAAGTTCCAGAGAGGGGGCTTGTGACGTCACCGATGTGTAAAAATCGTACGAAAGCGTGACGTCATGCGAAATTTAAATACGCTGTATCTTCCTTGTTTTTTGTCTGAGAGAAAAGGAAAAATACGTGTACAATATTTTAATAATCTAACCGATGGGCCGAAAATATTTTCTCAGTCATCATGCGTATTGTATACTTAGACGATATATTTTTCAGTTATTTTCGTTTATAAACCCAACTACGTAATCAATTTTGATAAAATTTCTTTAAGGAAACCTGGAAAGTTTACCCTTTCAAACAAAAAAAAACTGTTTAAATCTGTCCAGGCGTCTTCGAGTAATCGGGGAACATACATACAAAAAACATAAAAGATTCCGACGAATTGATAACCTTCTCCTTTTTTTCAAATCGGTTAAAAAGGGCGTGACAAGATGTCTCTGAAAAAACGCGTATGTTTTAGACTTTTAGAGCGTTTACAGTTTACACATACGCCGCCGTGGCACTGCACAATTGAATTTTGTTAGTACATAGTTGTTTGACCGACCACACACGGTGCCGCTGCGGCAACGTTACAAATAAATACTAAGGCATAAAATTTTTGCAGGCATCAATAAGTATGAATAATCATCCTTAAATCTATTTGCATGCAAAATATTTAAAAGTATACAGAGCTGCTTGCCATATTCTTAACACTTCTCGAATGACAGTGGCGTGGACGCAGTGAACGCTGCTGCGCATCAGACCAATTTAGCTGAAAAAAAGGATGTAGGTACTTTCGTAGATTATCTAATAATGATCCTCTGTAACCATAAGAGCTGTAATCCTCGAGAGTGCGGACGTGGATTTAATCCTGATCTACCCTTAGCACCTGGACGACACGTCTCAAATTAGGATGTCGGCTCCCCGGGGACTATGCTGAGCTCTGCGGTATTTCATATTTGACAGTATAACCTCACGCGTTCGAGATTGCGTGACGCGCGCTAGTCGACTGATTTCTTTATAGTTTTTATACAAGGATTGCGATCTTTTTTAAATTTTAAATATCTAAGTTACATTATAACACATTATGTTTTTTAGTAAAGTGACATCAGTGAGTTTGTAAGGTACCTATATCAGAGAAAGATCGGTGCAAAACTAACGGCGACTATTTTTCGCTCCGTTCGTCACCATATCCTTTAGCCATAGCAGCGGTGTGCCAGAGCCCTTCAATGGAGAGTCCTCTTGTGATGAACGCTCTATACGCGTTGCCAAATATTTCAAGCGGCTAAGCGAAAACAGTCCATTTTGTGAAAATGTTTTATAAAGTAAATAAAAACACGTTTTTTTAAAATTAATATCAAAACTGAACAAGTACAGTCACTTCGCAAATTATACTTTTGTTCTCCAGGACTAAGTAGGTATAATAGAAAAAACAATGGTTCTCATGGATAAAGCCGGTCTCAAATCGGTTAAATTTGTTTAAACTACAATTAAAAAATATTTATATTTCATATGTTTGTTTACAGGTAAGCAATCATCCATTGCCTAGGAATTGATGGATCTTTTGATATGCTATTCTAGGTAAGTGCTTATATGAACGGATTGTTCAAGTATTGCGTAAGCAGAATTAGAGCCCTTTTAACCTTGGTGCAAACGTAATAATTGAACGGCGCCTTCGTTATGAAAATCTGGTTTCGCTGTCCAGCAACGAAGTGAGAATCTCAGATCGTTACAACTTCCTCCCTGATCTCACCTGTTATTAACCCCAAATGAAGCGCTAATGCGGCCGTGTATCGCAGCTGATTACTCACGTCTCACCGGCTAGTACACGGTGTGCAGTAAAGATTCGCGAACTTGCAGCCAATTAGGATGCGGCGCGCGGGCCAATCACGCGCCATTGTGGGTCGCAATTAAATTACACGCCGGGTCCGCGCGCCGCCGGAATGATAAGTGAGTGACCGGATTCGTTCGATTGTTATTCCTATTTTGAAGTGCGAGGGAAGGAAAACATTTTTGGGGAAATTGTAAGGATTCAATTCCAGGATTGTATGGTTCAAAGAAGACATTTTTTCTTGCTGCCTTAAGATAACAACATCTCCTACGAGTCCAGAGGCCTTACTTTGATACCAATACGTAGTTCCATGGCCGCGAAGCTATTTCAGGCTAAATTACTCGATACACAGGCCTTTTCAGAATTGCAAAATAATCCGGGCAAGCTCAGACGAATATGGAACGGCTTACGCAGGAGAAAGTTCTAATTACGAACAAGATGTTTGCTCTCCCAATCAAATTGAGCAATTTTTTATAAAAAGGGTGAGTTCTATAAAAAGTCGAAAGTGGATATATATTACTTAGGTATTTCTTATTTATTAAAGAATTTTATTTTCTATAGAAATTTCTTTTTTGTATCAGTTAACTGTTTAATATCACGTATCAGTTAACTGAGCATACATAACAAATAAATTAAACTAAACTTTCCACATTTACCAACTCCATGCAACGTAACAACTGGCCATATACAATTATTTGCAATGACAGCTGAAATTGCAAACAAATTCTTTGTTGTTCACTTCTATTCATTAAATTCAAACACCATTCAACCCAACAAATGCCATCCAAATACATTGAACAAATATATCGATGCAAACAACAATGAGATTTGATCTGTCCGTCATAATCAGGGAGTCGTAGTGACACATGACCATCTGTTCTGATGGCTATTTGTAGATTTATATATTATGTTGTTCATGCTTCAGAAACTTTTCGCACAAAGTAATGAAACTGTGAATTTACTTAAGGTGGCTACACACGACACAATAGTATACAATCTGCAGCACAACACGTCTACACATTACAATCTGCAGTACAGTACCAGATTTTTACTGCAGATTGTATGCTAAATAGTGTCGTATATAGGCAGCTTTAGTTACCTACTGATGTAATGACAAGTACTCAAACTGTTGATATAAACGGCGTAAAATCACACGGGTCTAATGTGAAAATGGTTCAATTCTAGGACCGTTCCTTTTCTTAGTTTATGTCAATGACTTGCCTTACATGGTTGAGAAAGAGGCTGACTTGGTGCTGTTTGCTGATGACACCTCGCTAATATTTAAAATAGATCGACATAACAGTGATGCTAGCGCGGTGAAAAGCACCTTATCTTTAATTTCTGATTCGCTTTCGGCCAATAACCTCATGTTAAATGCGAACAAGACGTAAGAAATAGGTATACTTACTTTTGCATCGCAATTCATATTTGAAAATATAATGTATGTGAGGAAAAATATTTCCATGTTCAATAAAGTAAGTGATTTTACAGATAGAAATTTACGTAATAAGAATGACTTAGCCCGTATTACAGGCTGAATACAGTCAGTAAGTCTTTTATGGGGAAGTGTATACTTTTTTATAATAAATTGCCAGAATCGGTCCTTGATATGCCAGACAGCAAATTCAAAGCTTATGTAAAGAAAGTACTTTGTGAGAAGGCTTATTATAGGACCGATGACTATCTTAAAGACAAAAAGGTCTGGCTTGAGCTTGGCGCGGGTCCCTCTTAAAGGTTTGTATACTTAGACATGTCATAATTTAGGTACATTGGTACATACTAAATTTACAAATTGACATTATTTTAAATTACGTAATTCTTATATATCCTATGATAATAAAGATATTTTGAATTGAATTGAATTGAACTGAGCTTCTTTTATTTTATTTTATTTTATTATTATTATTATTTTTTTGATATTGAACAACTTTCCCAAAGGAACGTATATCGAAATATGAAAATTATTTTTTTGCGTTCCATACAAATTCGGATTAGCTGATTGCTCAACTTGTATGGGAGGTCAAAAATTATTTTTCATATTTCGATATATGTACCTGGGGGAAAGTTGTTCAGTATCTTGGACTGAATTCACCCTTATAATACTTTTTTAGACCCTGTATAATCTGAGTTTTAAAACCAACACCATAATGTAGTAATATTTATATAAATTATATGTAACGTGTGAAGTAGGCAAACAAATGAATTCGGGGAAACCAAAATAATACATGGAAAATATACCTCATGCTATTGAGTACAACATAAAATTCGATTAGTAAACATAGCACCCACCAAATGGACAACAATCAAAAGTATAAACCAAGCACTAAGTTTATATCATGGGATCTTTGTCAACCAAACGAATGTGCAAATTCAGTTTATGAACCTTTTAATCAGTTAATGGAATCTGTTCTATAACGTACGTACGCATCAGGGCTGGTTTCTCATAATTTGTCATGATGACAGCCGATGATGGACGACCGGCATATGTGATATCGATCAGCACCTACTCACCACTCGTGTTTGCAGCGAGGATCAGCTGTGCAAGTGATGGATTACGTAAATGACGTTTATTTTGCTATAATGCAATTTGGTGTTTCAAATTTTGTTTGTACACCATTTGCTTTGTTTGTCCCGTAACGGAATAGGGATACAGACCTAAAAGTTTGTAGTATTCATGTTTTTTTATCTATATTGCACGCCTCATAAGCGAAGCGCATGAGGTAGTGCTCTACTCTCGCCTTACAAAAATCAAGTGATTTTTTTAACTAAATGTGTCTCTATTTATTTTCTATCGCACTTGTACAATAATATTTACACATAAATGTCAAGGAAAAACACTAGTTTCAACACTTATGACATTTTTAAAAGACATTTTGCCTTTTAAATAAATAAAAACAATGTTTAATAAAATCATTTAGTGGACGTCCGTGTGTCTGTATGTATGGAAACTGGCGTGGTCACGATAACTCCCGAAAAACTTATCTGATCAAGTCCATTTTTTTTAATACGCTTCAGTATTATCCAAAACTAAGTCCTTTCGAAGATCACGGTCTAATTCAATGTAGTTTAATCGTAATTATTATTATAAAAATACAGGTGACATATTAAAAATAATTTTGGATGTGAGGTTTGTTGAAAGAGTTAATACCTATGTATGATGAGTACGAATGTGTAACTGGCAAGTAAGAAAAGAAGTAAAAAGAAATTTGAATAAAGAATGTTGTGATTTTGTTTTTTTTATTAAATACTAGCAGTCCACCCCGCCTTCGCCCGTGGTACACACATAGCCTATGTCACTCGGGAATAGTGTAGCTTTCCAACGGTGAAAGAACTTTTTAAATCGGCCCAGTACTTTTTGAGCCTATTCATTACAAACATACAAACATACAAAAATAGGTACAAATCTTTCCTCTTTATAATATTAGTATAGATGAAAGACGAATAAATGTAAAAGAAGCGATAAGTTAGTAAATATTTTATTTAATTTGCATTAACTAATTGAGAATGAAAAAAACAATCAGTGGTAACACTTTTCTTGACATTCGTGACGTAGTCTTGTGTCTTTTTCTTGTTTTTGCTTAGTTTTTTTGAGATTTCTCAAAATCTACCGGTCCGAATCGGTTTAAATTCACAGGAAATCTGAGTTGTATAGAACTCTTTGGAAAGCTACTTGTTTGGTTCCAAACGGTTTAGTTGTTCAAGAGTTATAAGCGGGTCACATACACACCCACACACACATACGGCTATCCGTATACACGAGCAAGTGTCATGCACCCTATGGTGCATGACACTTGCTCGTGAGTGGACAGGGAAGATTCCTGAGACCTTTAAACGTCGAGATCTGATGAAAACTCGACTTTTAAAAAATGGGGTGAAACTAATAACGTCCCGAATTTTGAAAATTTTCTATTTTCACAGCGGGAAGTTAAAAATAAAAGTTAAAAATAATCTCCAGTCGTGCGTTAAAGCCGACACATACTTTACTTCGTTTTAAGTTAGCAATAAAACAATCAAAATCAATTTAATTGTGAAAAATGAGATTATAAGGCGTGCACTTTTGGATTTTCCAAACAATTTTTTGTACTTTGCTATCTTTGATTCTTTTCTGTAATCGAAGTAAAAGATTTTCGATATTGTTTGTTTTTCCACAAGGAAGGATCCACAATTTTGGTTTAGGAGGATTTGACTGAGATTCTCTTGCTTTTAGCTTTATTTTCTGGCCTTTGTTTATAGGTCTTTATCTTTGAAATAGTTTAGTTAATGTCTCTAACTTCACAAAAAAAAATTACACTTACAAATTACATAATTTGGGTACATTTGGTATACATACTAAAACAAATCGTCATTTTTTTCAATTTCACTTATGAAATCATTCTTAATTTATAATTTTTATATGATATGACGATGTATTCTCCGTTTCATTGTAAGTTGACGTATTTGGAGAAAATGATGCTGTGCAGTTTGGTTCCACTTCTTCTGCACTTAGCGGTAAGTAAACGATCTTTGACTTCTCTTGTCCGGTTATGAGTTACAAGTAGTTTTTGTATGCTTTATCAATGCACAAATCGACCAACTGTTTATTATATTGGCATTTTTATTCACATGATATGTCTCTTGTATGGTTCACGGAGCATTGCAGAATCCCCATAGGTACGACTCGTACATCTAAATTTAAAAGAGGAAAGACAGATTACTTTGCGAAAATATTTTAATACCTCCAAATTCGTGAGTCACGTATGACGCGACGCACTGATAAAAAGGCAACCCCCAAATATTATGCACCTTCCAACACACCCTTCAAGTCCAGGGCTGCCGCTGGGGAGAAACTTGATTAAACCAAGAAAAGTGAATCGAACTTTATTATAATATAAATCGAAATCCGTGACTGACGGACGATGCATTCACGCCGGCAATTAAAAGGGGTTGCCGGGGGACTGTCATCCATCACCCTGGATTACTGGGGACACTATTATTATTAGCAGCCGCCGGTAACTGGTTTAAGCCGGGTTTTGTTTAACAATTTTTGCGATCGATGAGAAATGTAATGGGTATTGTGTTCAGTGCAGTTTGGTATATTTTTATCTTTTCGCCCAAATGAACTTTTGAACGTCTGCACCGATTACTATCAAACATAGCATAGCTAAGAACCATCTCGACAAACCAGGATTTCAATAAAATAAGAATAACATCTTGTGGAATATTTCTGTCAACTGCAGTGATCACGCAATGATAAGGGTGGTCCAAAACTAAACACGACACTCCGGGGGTGCATGTCAAGTGCGTGTATTAAGTCATTATTGCTGACTTTTACGGCTGTATAACATTATTTTATGTTGTTAACAACTCCCTTAATAAATGTTGTCGTTGTAAGATTAAATTTTAGCAGTTGTCGTATATATGGTAACTCAGCCCATGAAACTGAAAACTTTTATTGTACAACTTTCACGAAACCCAAAAAAGAATTAAATTTTCATACAAACTGATCAGCTGATCGAGTCAATTTGTATGAAAATCCGAATTTTATTTTTGGCATTTTGGGAATGTGGTAGAACAAAAGTTATTTAGTTTCATGACTGAGGTACCATCTGATTGGTTTTGCGTTAGTTCATTACACGTTGTATTGGTGCAAAAAATATATATCTTTTTCTATGGAAAAATGGCCGCGAGATCCTATTGATGAGCACAGGCTTCTCTTTGTAGATGCCTGCATGTATTAACTTTTTACTGGAATAACACCGGCGGATTTAAAGGATGAAAAAAATGCGAGGTTCCTGTGTGATTGTAGAATATCCTTTGAATACGCAGGAAACGCCGCGGCAACAGCTTAATCTTTATATATATTATTGAACCACTCATCTGTAATTTTTAAATCAATGAATATCAATTTAAACCAATTACTCATTCGAATGGATTTGACTTACATTACCTACATTATTACATTTTTAATAAAACAGAAGCAAGCTTGCGACGAAGAATTGGCAAAAAGGAATCCGATTTAGGCGACATATATAGCCTGATTCAGAACGACAAAATAATCCTTCAGGCATGCCCAATCCATGACGTGAACCACTAAACCAGTGTGCAAAGAAAAAAATAAAAAATAAAACTATGGCCGAATGAGCGCGAAGTCCCCCGAAGCGTCTCCGTTTCAGTTGAGCAAAAATTCTTTCGTATGTGTAAAAGCCGATCGAGGGAATGGGCGTAAATGCGAATCAGGTTAATATAGACGATGCGGCTACCAACCCATTAATCACTAATTCTTATAATTCAATTTAGTTATGACATAACATATCAAACAATGTAATCTCAGTCCATCCATATAACTAATTTTAAGTTTTTAGTTTGCTAGTTGACGTCTTCTGAGAAAACGTGCAGTGCAGTTTGTTGCCGCTTCTTCTGCACTTGCGCCTAGGAAGCGGCATAAACTTAGCTTTAAGGACCGTATGCGTAAAGCCACGTGGTCGGATTTGGCTCTGAAATATGCAAAATTTTCCCGCTAGGGGATAAAAATGTCAAGATGAAGTTACATAGAGTTAATAATGTGTAAACGGGACAATAGATGTAGGTAATCATAAATTGTAACGTAGAATTAGTATACAGCTTACTTGTTTCTTTTCGTCAAGACTTCCAGTCCGCGATACTTATTAACATTTTTAAATCAATCAAATCAAAGAATTATTTTGTTTGAATTATTATTTCTGAATTAAGGCCTTGGCAGACGTCATTATAATGTACTTAACACTTTAGTAGACAGACTATCAGTAGAAAAAGTAAAGTCGAAAATACAGTAGTGTGCGTGAATGCAAGACGTTTATTTAAAAAGCGAGTTTAAATATATGTGAAATTCATATAGCACTTTCTAAAAAATCCAAGTTATAGTTATTCGAATCTTGCGTAATATTTATTACTTTTTCAATTTATTAGTCGACCTCCGTGGCGATTCCTTAACACGCTAGTCCGTCACTCGGAGGTTCTGGGTTCGATTCCCAGCCAGGGCAAGTTGGTAAATGGCCTTTTTTAATTTGTCCTGGTTCTTGGGTGTTTATTTTATCCCATCAAAAACATAAATGTAAAAATGCCAAGTTCAAATTCCGACAAAACAATTGAAATTTAAATAGCTGCCAAGTTATGTAGGTAGAGAAAACTGAAATTTATTCATAAGAAACTCAACATTTAACTTGAACAACATTAAGATTGAAAGCACGGTCACCCATCCTAACTGTGACCAAGCTAGTAGTTGCTTAACCTGTAAAAGCACGGTCATTCATCCATCAATTTTTGAATTTATCGTATGCGAAGTGGAGCGAAATATTTGCACAAGTGGTTTTGATTACTCGTTTTGAAATTTGTTAAAGCGCAAATGATAAAGAACCCTTAGAATAGGGAATCTGTTTCGTTTCACGCAACTTTTTAGGGTTCCGTAGTAAACAAGAAACCCTTATAGCTTCGTCATGTCTGTCTGTCTGTCCCCAGTTTTACTCATAGACTATTAGTACTAGAAAGCTGTAATTGGGCATGGACGGGCATGGATATGTGGTAATAAAAACTTGAAAAAAAAATGTGTGGTGTGAGACGTCGTTGAATAGATCTTTCAAAAATATTGTAAGATTATGAACACCCTTTTTCGTTTAAGCAATCCGTTTGTGAAATATTTGGTTTTTGATTGCAATTTTTTGTTAGAATCATGTGTCTCCCCTCTTTGTCAGTTAAACGGTTGTATATGGACACTTAAAAAAAATTCATGGCAGTAGTATATAACGTCTCCCTGTACTAAAACTAATTTAAGGTGGATTCAGTTCATGATACTGAACAACTTTTCCTAAGGAACACATTATTAAATATGAAAAGAAAATGTTTGCTTTCCATTCGACCTCCGTGGTTTAATTGTTAACACGCTAGACCGCTAATCCGGAGATTCTGGGTTCGAGCCCCACCTAGGGCAAGTTAGAAAATGGTCTTTTTCAAATTGTCCTGGGTCTTGGGTGTTTATCTATGTATGTATTTATTATAAAATATAGTATCATTGAGTTAGTATCTCATAATACAAGTTTAAAACTTACTTTGGGGCTAGCTTAATTAGTGTGATTCGTCCTTACATATTCCATACATATATTACATAAATATTACATTTTGCCAAATCTTGTGTGTAAGAGACCAAAAATATTTTTTGTATTTTGTTTGTTCCTTGGTGAAAGTTGTTCAGTATCATGGACTGAATTCAGGCCTAAAGTTAGGCAGTTGTTAGTTACATAAAACAAGTAGGTACTGACTACGGAACCCTACACTGCACGTGGCCCGTCACGGCACGTGGCCGGTTTATTTTGGTTAAGTTGAAATTTTAGGGAACCATAGACAAATTTATGATATTTCTGCGTAAATCAATATTACTTATCGCTGACAGGTCGTTCTCAAAAATACAATCAAATAGTATTTTACGCGAGCGGTGACTTGGAAAACTACACGTTTTGTGTTCCACTGACAGAAAATATTTACATTTGAATTTTCTTTGTGAAACAATACGTTTAGCGACCATCTGCAATCGTAACACCTTTCACTTCTATTCACCTTATTATGTAAGTTCGGAAAGTAAAAAAGGATTGCACGTTGAACAGATCAACGTCTTGACTTAGCAGCTGTATGTCTTCAATCAATGACTTGACTGTTTGATTTTGTACAATATTTTTAACGAATCAACAAAGAGCACTAAAAAGAAATCTTTTCCTGAAAACGGCAAAAAAATTGGTTGATTAATGAAGCAGTAATTAGCATTATTGCACCCTTTAATTTTTTATCTTCTAATAGGTTTTCCTGTAATAAGGTAAATAACTATTAACTGTATCTTTTTCAAAAGTTTGGGTTCAGTGGTTTCGGAGATAAGGATATTTTTATTATTTATTTTCAAAAATAACTTCAAAAACACCAACTTAAAAAATATAGAAAATATATTTAATATTATCATAAAATGCTCTTTCATTTGATATTTTACGCGATATAGTTCGCGAAACCCTTTTTTAATGTCTCATTTATCTCCAGTGGCCCCAATTTTTTTTTAATTTATTCATTTACCTACATTTTACTTCCGTCTTTGGGTCACAAATTTACATTATGTGCACCACATTTCAACTGAATCTGTCCAGTAGTTTAGTAGGGGGGGTCAATTTTCGCCCATTTTCTTAAATAACTTAAAAATACCGATCTAAAAGATAATAAAATATATATATATTTAAAATTGTCATAAAAAGTTTTTTCATTTGATATGTCACACGATTTTGTTATCAAAACTTTTTTTTAATGTCTAATTTACCCACCATAAGTGGCCCCCTTTTTTAAATTTAATTTATTTACGTTAAACGTCTATCTTTGGGTCACTAAGTTACATAAATGTAGGTACTAAATCTCAACTTAATCATTCTAATAGTTTCGTAGCAAATTGGCTGTGAATTACGGACAGACAGACAAGCGAAACCCTAAAAACAGTAAAAACACCAAAAAAATCAGTTCCTATACAAATTTCCCGGGCGGCTGCACACTTTTGTATGAAAATGTTATTTTAATATCATTATACTATACTAGCAGTCCACCCCGACTTCGCCCTTGGTACACACAAAGCCTATGTCACTCGGGGATAGTGTACCTTTCCAACGGTGAAAGTTTTTTTTAAAACGGTTCAGTAGTTTCGGAGCCATGTAATGCAAACAAACAAACAACCAAATCTTTCCTCTTTATAATATTAGTATAGATAAATAGCCTACTATAGCCTACCTGCCTAGCCAAGTATAGATCTAGTATAGCCTGTGGTTCGATATATTACGCATAATGTCAATTCGTATTTTGATATACATTCATGGGGAAAAGTTGTTCAAAATTTCAGACTGAATCACCCCTCAAAATAATTGTAAAACCCTAATTGAACAGCACCTTTTATTACAAAAACAGTTAATATGATTCCGCGACCCGAGAAAGTTCCAATCGGATTTTCACCCTAATCGCCAATTCAAAAATATAGGTAATAAATCAAACCAAATTATTTTTTTCATTGACTTAATTTTCAATAAAAAAAAAATGTGCGATGCCGTATCTGCGATAGCATTACATCTTTGCTTGAATGTCAACAAAATGTCAAAACTGTACCATAGTGTAGCAAAAGTATGACATAATTTGGCAGTTTGTACATAGTTTTTTATTGAAATATCTTAGACTGTAATGCAATTTACGTAATTCGAAAATGGATTTTTTTGAAAAATTCGACACGGCCTCCTTCCTGAACGCCCGGCGGGCAACTGAATTTGTATGGAAGAATCATGGCCGCCATTTCAGAGAATTCTGTCAAAAACGTTGCAAAACATACAATTTTTAAAATTATTTTTTTTATTATTGCGTTATTGCATTGTAAGCAAATATTAAGAATAATGTTTCAAAATAGCCTTTATTTTTATAAAATATATGCAATCCCTTGCTAGAATATTTTTTTACGCAGAAAAACAAGCCAGTTTGTAGCAAGATTTTCTAAAATATTTCTTTCAGGTTTCTTTACAATTATCTTACTTTTTCTGAATGAAAATTAAAAAAATACGGTTTTCGTCTACTGGCTAGTCTATTTACCTATAACTAGGTATATAATTTTCTTAGTGGTCTTTTCTACTTAAGCCATAACTATTGCCCGCGCAAAGTGCGTTTTGCATGTTTTTGGGTAAATTCAATGCTTATTTTTAGGAAAACTACAAAATATATTAAAAAATCCTTTTTTTCGTCTACCGTCCCAACTCTTCCTCTATCTATGTGTATACATAAATCAAACGCTTTCTGTACAAACTTGTTGCCCGCGCAAACCCAGTTTACATGGTGCCGACCCTTAAGTAACGATTTGACGTCAACATTTGTGCAAAACAAAACAAAGTGACTATTATTAAGAGATATTATAAATATCCTATGATAATAAAGATATTTTGGATTGAATTGAATTGAACTATTTTGATTCCTTTTTCCATCTTTTTGCCCACCATTATTTTATTATTATTTTATATAGAAGAGTAACAATTTTGACAACTGCTCTACTAAAATTGTTATCAGAGACTTCAAAGTCGACCATTATTTGAGTGTTGCGGCTTTGGACTCTGTCTGCTTATAGCCGCAAGACCCAAATGCTCTGTCTGCCCTATTAGGGATAAAGACGTGATGCTGTGTGTGTGTGTGTGTGTTTCTTTTGTCTATCTAACTGTTTTCCTCTACATGTCGCATTTCTCAACTGATTCTCGTACAATTTTGTGAAACAGCCTGTATGTATGTATCATCAATTACGGCATGTGATATTGAGCAAAATATTCATATTTTAGCATCAAATGCCGCGTTTACTCGGCTCCAGATAAAAGAACGAAATAAATTTGAACACTTTATTTGGGTTTCGCGAAATTTCTTCGGTCGAAGTTCTACTTGAGATCTTTACGAAATAAGTACCTAATACGTTTTACGTTTTTTTTATGTTATAGGTTGGAAAACGAACAAGCGGGTTACCTGATGGTAAGTGATCGCCGCTGCCCATGGACAACTGCAACACCAGGGGTGTAACAAAAGCGTTACCGGTCTTTCAGGAAGATATAGACTTGTTTTTAGAACCGATGATACAACATTGATGTTGTATCGGTTCGGGAACACCGCTGCAGGAAGTTGATTCCACAGTTCGGTCGTACGTGGCAGGAAGTTTCTTTTAAACCGTACGATGGTTCATTGCCAACTATCAAGGTGGTGTGGAGGATATTTAATTTCAGGCGGGTGGTGTAGTGGTGAAATTTTGCAGCAGGTATAGGTCGTACAATTCTTCAGAGCATTCCCCATGGTAAACGTGAAACTAATTATCTATCCAATGTGAAGCTTTAATAAAAACTACTGGTTGTGATGTTATTGTTGTAACGATTCAATCTCCTTTTAGACAGACAGTCTCACTTCAGGCAGACAGACCCATCCTTTCATCCCAATAGTCCCAATGTAGTTTTTTTCCATTAATCCATTGAGGAATAATGGAAAAAACTACACCTACTGGGAATTGTCAGAGAGAACATTGTCATAGTGTCATTACTGTCATGCCTTGGTTGGTGCTCTATTACAAATTATATCAAATCTCTCACAAGGAATTTACATATTGGACCTGGGCCCCCATGCAAGATTTAAAGAGAGGACATAATCTTTATTAAATTAATGCATACGGGAATTAACGCGAAACGTACCTTTTATTTATTTATTTTGCTGACGTTTCATTCGGGTTTCACCGAACGTGGTCCCAGCTTGACTGAAGCAGCGATGACGCCTACGCCTCCCCCTGCCCGGTGTGATCTTCGTCCACCGTCATATTGTTCATTTTCCAAGTACCGTCACACACTACACTCACAGTGTCCCTATTCCGTAACGCAACCGTATTCTAGTGGTTAACCAATTGTGCACCAAACCGGGGTTGTGTTTTGTTAATCACTGGATTCCACACTGCTGACAATTTAAGGCCATCTTCTCGGTTGAAATTGTTAGGATGTTTCTTAATTTCAATCGCCTCACGTACCATCCTAGTGCGATAGTGGCAATCGCCAGCGAGGACTTGGCCGTGGCCACCTTCCGGCTGGCCACGGTACCTCTGTGATAAAACAACACAACCTCACCGAATTTAGGTTCGTTTTGTCTTAAGGAGCACTTTAAACTTTTTAGTTCATTGTTTTAGATAAGCTTGTTTTTAAAGTTATTTTTTATATAATTACTTGTTTACAGAGAACTTTGAAATCGTTATAACATAAGTTATGCCGTAAGGTTTAGTATTTAATATTGCAACAACTGATTATAGACCTGCTTTTTAACCGACTTCAAAAAAGGAGGAGGTTATCAATTCGACTGTATGTTTTTTTTTAATTTTTTTTTATGTATGTTTGTTACGCTATATCTTCGCCAATTGTTAAACGATTTTGATGATTCTTTTTTTTATTTGAAAGCCTTTACTACCAAGTTGGTTTCATTTTAATTTGGTGAAGATATGATGAAGAACTTTGGAGAAATGGAAGAAACTCCTTAAAAAAATTTAAGTCGGTTGTTTTTTTTGTTAAAAATTTAATTATTCACAAGCCAACTCCATCACAGCTACACACGACACATCGTGTGTAGCCACCCGAACTGCGACGAACGTTTTATTTGAGCGCACAAAACGCGACTATACGATGAAGGCATTTTTTTTAATTTCTGAAACGCACGAGTCTCGACTAGTTTAATTGTTTACAAAAAATTGACGACGCACGAAATGCGTTCAGATCTGCATTTGGATTTTTAGACTCTTTGTTTTGGTAAGGCCGTGGTAAATGTTATCAGTAACGAGTGGGTTATTTTGTCGATGTTTTCAGTTACTCACAGTTATAGTTGACTAAAACTATATACTCAGAGTCACATTGGATTTCCTACGTTTTCCTTTCCTTTTTTGTCTGAAACATCCTGGCATACAATCTGCAGTAACAATCTTGTGCTATGTCGTGTGTAGCTACCTTTAACAGCTTAGTAGGCTATCAATGTATGTAGTTACAGAAATACAAAAGGTATAAATAAAAAAAAAGGGAATTACTCTAAAACTGTCCAAAAAATCTTAGAGAATTCATTGAGACACACGAGTAAAAGGAAAATCTATGTGTAAGGTAAAAAGAGGACGAATCCTTCGCCCCTACCATACAACAAAGGATACATACTTACGACTCACGTTGTCGCTCTTTTAAATCAGAGCAATACCTTAGCGAGAGCCTTTCAGGATTAGTGTAATACCTCTGAGGTCCAATGGGGTGGAACTGGCGAAAATTGCTTCATTTGCGAGACCCTGCGAATCACTCGGTAATTTCCGCTTCTAATAGTGTTGTGAAAACTCGAGTTCGGAAACTCGAGTCTGGAAATCTTCGTGTCGAGTGGAGAGTTATAAGCGACGCTTTAACATCCAATTTTAAACTACGCTACGGTTTATTAAAATGCAAGACGCGTAAGCATATCCGAAGCGATGAAAAACAAAAGAAAATGTAAAACATTAACTGGCGCTGACAGAAGAGAAGAAAAAGCTAAACCCTAACTGGTCAGTAAAGAAAATTAAAACATTTACAATTTGTCAAACTAAGTATGTCCTATGTACATGTTAAATTACAAAATACTCGTAGAACCTCCTTCGTGCGTCGCTTGCAGGAGTAATTTTTGAAGCCGACTCAATATGTAAGCCTCGATTTATAAAAAAGAATAGTAAGGACAAGGCCACTGAACACTACTGTTCATCCAACAAATAATCCAAGTACTTACGTCTCCGGTATTCGCTCTTTTTAACCCCCGACGATGAAGAGGGTTGTTAGTTTGACGTGTCTGTTTGACTATGTGTCTGTATGTGGCATCGTAGCTCCTAAATGTATAGACCGATTACGATGCGGTTTTCCAAATCGAAAGCCTTGTCAGTCGAGATGGTTCTTAGCTATGTTTGATGTAAATCAGTTCAGCCGTTTAAAAGTTATTGCGGGGAAACGCTTGAATGTTGGAGATTTTTTGATTTGTCTGGTAAATAAACTTGTTATTCAGAGCAATACTTTAGTGAAAGCCATTTAGGATTAGTGTAATACCTCTGAGGTACAATGCGGTGGAAATGGCGAAAAATTGCTTCATTTGCGAGACCCTGTAAAACACTCGGTCATTTCCGCTAGGAATAATGATGTGAAAAGCCCGAGTCCAGATTCGACTCGACATTTTAGAACTCTTTTTCTTCTTATCGAGTGTGTTATACGATAACAATGGTGTCAGATTTTCCTATCTGCCTAAGGTATTTAATGAAGCTTTATTACTTATCTAGTGACAACAATGGAGGCATCTCTAGTTAACTCCACCGACAAGAGCAAGTTCTTAAGTTAAAAGAAGAAGTGACAGCAGTCATTTTTAAACACATTACTAGAGTCCAGGTTTTCTCACGATGTTTCCTTGACCAAGCTAGCTGCTTCCTTCAGCCAGTAGTGGTAGGTAGTTAAAAATGAGTATATAAGTACCTAAAAATTCAGGTGTACAAGCGCCTCAATATCTAAGATTTAACCTCTAATCACAAAAATAAAACAGACTCTGAATGCTTGATTTAATACGAGTCTATGATTGAATTTTGTTTTAACTCTTTATTGCACACTTAAATATAAATAAATTACATATAATATGCATTACAACATACAAATATACAACTGCTGACTCATCCCAGTGAGGGATTTCTTTTAGCCCACCGAGTATCTGAACAAACAGTATTACTGTGACTTTAGTTACTTACTCGCTTGAGTCTGTTTATGTAATGAGTAAAGTTCAGCTTAGCTTAGCTGTTCTTTTGAATTAAACTGTAGGTAAAATAAGGTGTTGCATCTTGCAGTTTCACAAATGTGTCGTATTCTAAAACAAAGAGTTGCTTATATTTAGTTTTTTTGGTTTGATTAATTTGTTTAGAACTTGCATTAATTATATGAATCTAGTTTTTAAGTTGAGTCTGTACCCCGATGAGTCGTGCTTGACTCTGCATTAATTAATGCTAGTCCATCAAGCTCGCAAAAAGTCGAGTTTACAAATTTAAACTCCTATACTCGAGGTATAGCTACAACACTAGCACCAAAAGAGGAATCTTTCTGTTTTCTTTCGTTCGGAATCCGCCGATTTCGATTAAAATGTGATTAATGGAATTTTGTTACGGTTTCAAAATGGCGGCGTAAATATAACAGGCAACGTTTACTTTGGAAATTGGGGAATTAGCTTCCGTTCCCGATTTCACTTGCGTAAAGGTTTGCAAATTCTATTTAATCGTTAATATTGTTTTTCGAGTACATAAGGACATGTAGGTACAGATTCAATTACTTTTTTCGTTGTGAGTGAGTTGGTAATTCCAGCAGTTAATAACTGAAATAGTCCCAAAGCTTCGTTAGACAACGGATGGGGCGCAGAAACACAGAAGAGAAATCGATGCCCACAGTTTCACGTGCCTTTTTGTTAAGCACAATATTTTTCTACATAGTAAACGAGTACCTACTTCGTGGTATTAGTATGTTACAGATTGTGTTAGTGGTATTAGTGGTATTATTATGTTACAGATAAGAAAGCATTGTCTATCGCTTTTTTTATTGTTTACGCTTGTGTGTTGGACAAGTTATTATTAAAAAAATATTTTTAAAAACAAACAATGAACTAAAAAGTTGAAAGTGCTCTTCAAGAGAAAACAGTAGAGCCCAGACTCGATGAGGTTATGTTGTTTTATCACAGATATGCCGTAGCCACCTTCCGGCTTCTTCATGAGATCAGGTCTTGGTACCATGATATTTCATTGTTACCCAACTTACATTAGCCTGTGAAGTTTCAATTCGATCGAAGAATCGAAGTAGGTCTAATTTAGCTTGCAAGATTTGATTACGGACACCCAGACAACGGGACAGGGCAAACTAAATAAAAGCTTGTAATAAAAGCTTTAAGGTTTTTTTAAAATCTTTAGTAGATTTTATTTGCAACTATGTTAGATACAGCACAAAAGAGTTCCCATATCCTACATCTCACTTGAAAAAAGCACTAAACACTACAATCTTGTTTGATTACGACCTCGCAATGGTCATCGAAGTCGTCTATTTACCCCTACCTAATTTAGACCTTTTCTAGTGGTCCTAAAGTCTTTATTTGCGTAGCACTCAGTGAAGTTATTTGAGCCTCTACAAAGAGTCGGGTATTTACTACAAGTCATTTCAGGACACCTTATTTGGCGTTTGAAAGTATTTGTCGTGCTCGTACGGTTTTGTTTGAAGTTTGAGGATATTGCGCGAACTATTCTATCTTGTGTCCCTTTTACACTTATTTTCAAACGATTTCTTTCTAAATAAGGAAAATTCATTTACAAAATAAACATACATTTTAACTTTATATAAATAAAACAATGAAAACAAATACAATTATAAATACTATATTTCTAACCCGCCCCTTGACATTTCTGCTGCAAAGGTGCCCAATACAATAGCCGCGTTACAGCGCTGAATGGCAATGGCCAACCTTGCATCAGAAATGAGCCAAAACGGGAGTCACCATTTTTTATCTTATTTTGTGCTCTAACTCCGGATTAGACGGCGTTGCTTAACTTGAGGTAGCGGTGATACTGCGAACTCCCACAGCTTTAAGCAATAGTAGCACCAGTACGTTTTTTGTAAAAAAATAAATTCATATTGGCGTTTATCTTTTTCGTAAAGTAGAAATAATATTAGTATTTCTCATAAACCAGCCCCAAAATTTTCCTTTTTGCCTGTAGATCACATTCGAAGAAACCCATTTTCCTTGCGAGAAAACCCCAATGTTTTTTTTTTAATATAAACCTTTGATAAGCTTTTATTAGAAACTCCGTAAATAAAAAGACATCTGTTGCTTTCTTCAAATAAAACATAGTTTTTTTACACTTTCTAGGCTTATGACTTCATTAAGCAGAAAAAATATATTTTTTTTCATAAGTCACAAACTAAATTCATGTAGCAAAAACGGCAATTTTCTGTACCGCTAGCCTTATATTGGAGGAAACCTATCTTGTTCCGCACCTTTATTAAACTCTCGGGATAATCTCTAATTTTTCACCCGCGGCTGAACCTTACAAAATCTCATTTTTCAGTTATCGCGCACGCACGGCCAAAAACGTTCATTTTTAAAGCCGCAAAAAGGATGAGCGCACACTTAAATTATTCACATGCATCCTTATTCAAGGCAACTGGAAAAAAAGTGAAAACGTGGCATATTTCCCCCCTCTCCCCTCTCGCCCCGTCCCCTCTGGTGTCGCGTCGCATGACAAACGAGTGGGTTTCGCCGCACGCTAACTTTTAGTGGAAATTATTCAGGAATTTGTAAATATGTTAGTGTGCTGCGGAATTAAGTTATAACTGTTGCTTTTCTGTTGGGAAATTTCGTAGGAAAGTATTCATTTGGTATAATTTGGATTCGTAATTTTTTAAGTACTCCTAATGAAGCTAGTATTTTTGGGTTCCGTAATAAATAAGGAACCCTTGGGTATAGTTTAGCCATATCTGTCTGTCCGCGGTTTTACTCAGAGACAATTAGTACTAGAAAGCTATTAGGTAATTTAGCATGGATATGAACACCGACACCGGTTATTTTTTATTGCCAGCTGAGCCTATTTGG
Source organism: Acrobasis repandana (assembly GCA_963576875.1). Taxonomy (NCBI): domain Eukaryota; kingdom Metazoa; phylum Arthropoda; class Insecta; order Lepidoptera; family Pyralidae; genus Acrobasis; species Acrobasis repandana. The sequence continues at coordinate 1,123,206 of OY756226.1, forward strand.
CTAGATTTTCAAAAACTTTTTGACATTTTAACCGTCAGTATGAAATAATTAAGCATATGCACCTCCCTTTCTTCTCAGACATGTAAGATAAAGCCAACAAAACTATAATCGGATAAGAATATAAGCATTAAATTATATTCAACAGATTTATTGAACAGAAAGGACAAGAAAAATGTAATGACACAAAGAAAATGATCCGATCTTACAATTTGAAGCCCACGACATCCGAAAGAGTGTCAGTCTAACATAGCGCGAGCCATTTTATTTACGTAAGAGTAATTTTTAACCGAATTCCGACCGAGTCGGAAAGCTGGCCCCGGGCTTCACAGCATTACAGCTGAGAATGCAACTGGGAATACGCTAAGATGAGAGAGAGAGACAGAGTTTTTAACCGACATTAAAAAAAGGAGGAGGTTAGGTATCAATTCGTCGAATTCTTTTATTTTTTTATGTATGATCCCTGATTATTCAAGGACGCCTGGACTGATTTAAAAAAATTTTTTTTGTTTGAAAGGGTATACTTTTCAGATGGTCCGATAGACATTTTATTAAAATCGGTTAAGTGATTTGTTTTTAAAACGAAAAAAACTAGAAATAATATGTTGCCTCAGTATAATATAATTATAATATTTAGGTGAGAGCAATTTTTACAAGCTACTTGCTCTGTTTGTAGTTGTTTATTTGATTTGGGTCAAATCTTGCAAGTTAAATTTGACCCACTTCCCGTTTTCTAATGAGATTAAATTTTGTATTCTAATGTATATCAGATCTGACCAACAATAAAATCTTGAAATAATTTTATTTAAGGTTCCATACATGTGAAGTAATTTTTTTTTTCTAACATATTGTTGAATAGGTTTTTCAAAAATGTTGTGATTTTGTGAACACCATTTTTAGATTTATAGAGCAAATTTTTGTTACAGTCAAGTGTCACTCTGTCAGAAAAAAGGTTGTATATGGTACATGTGAAAAGTCACGGAATTAGAATATATATAACGAAATTAAAAGGAAATTTATCAAAGCTTTAAGTAGGGTTTACAAATTAAAGAGTTATAGTCGACCGAATAAATCGACCAACAAAATGTACTCGGGAAATCGCGTTTTTAGTGGTTTTAAACCGTAAGGCGTGAACTCATTAAGTTTTACCTTTTGTATTATAATTGTTAGATTATTGTGCAATAAATATTAAATAAATAAATAAAAACTCAAAGTCAGCATTCGCATTTACGGAACTCTGATTTAAAGCTTGGGTACACATGCCATATCATCGCACTTAAATATGACGGCTCTCGCTGTATGTAAGACCTCAGCCGTAGAATCCTTTTCAAGTCAGCACGACACAAAGGTAAGGTTCCGTTATTAATGACGGCACCGACGCACCTTAAGTGAAATCCAATGGTTCGCGAGTGATTCCCCACAATGGGATACCGGGATGAGTGGATAAAACCTTCTTTCAAATATCGCGCAGGGAAATTTGCTGGAATAGAAAATGTCATGGGGTTTTTGTAGGAATATGTGGGTTATGTTGAGATAAAATGATTAGGGTTCATATTTGCTATTCAGCTGTTTACCTTACCATTACCTTGTATGAATCATTGCACCTCTAACTACCGACAAATTATGCCTGTTTTGTCGCACTTACGGTACAATAAAGTATGGTATTATCTTCCCGTGACAACTGGTCACGTGATTAGAACAAGATTACGGCATCAGTTGGAAGCGTTGCCTCTTTGTGTAATTGAAAAGTACATGTTTTCGTTCATTCTCACTAGTACCATTAAAATTTAAACCATGGTACTACTGCGACCGTTAAAGACGCAGTAGTACCATTACATCTATTGACTTACGAGTAACAAACCAATCATGAACTAATCATTCAATATAAATAAATAAATAAATATTTTATTTTTTTATTTGGAAGACCAACAACTATTATAATTTATATAGAAAACTTAATATATACAGAAAGTCCATTACAGGTCCTCACTAAAAGAAAACATTGTAAACTCTACACAAAGACATTAACATCCGCATATTCAGTAGGTACTTGAAATGTAACCAGGGTTGCAAAAAAACGGTTTTTTTTCTGTCTTGAAAAAAAACCTAAAAAAAAACCGTGAAAAAAACAGTTTTTTTTCTGGAATACGTTTTTTTTCATAAGTACGGAATCTCAAAATTTGCTAAGTATCTAAAATCTTTTGTCTGCAATACCAGAAAAACCAGAAAAAGGAACAGTTATGGACAATATAATAGACTTAGAAGACGATACAGAAGAAGAACCAGAAAATTCTGACGATGACCGAACTAGTATTAGCAGTGATGCTGATAGTTCCAGTGAATAAGTTTAAACTTCATAGGTTTTTTTGAATAATTTAGTTACAACATACATACAATGTACCTAGTTTTAAGTTACTTACATAAATAAACCATGAAAACCCGCTATTGTCGTATTATTTATTGGTTTGAAAAAAAACCATATTTAGAAAAAAAACAATGGTGCCAGGTTTTTTTTCATGTTTTTTTTCATGAATTTGAAAAAAAACATTTAGTTTTTTTTTCTATTTACAACCCTAAATGTAACTAATATCAAATAGTTAATGATAAAACTTGTAAGTAAATATTAAAATAACACATTGCTGGACACTTCTCCAGACACAATAGATATAACAATTGATTAACGTCTATAGACGTAGTGTGTCCAACAATGTGTTAAACTGAATCGCATTCAATATTGTCAATCGTCAATTGCATCGCTTGGGAAGAAGAAGAAGGCGTCTCAGTCTTGGTATACTGGTAGAAAATATGTCGATATCCACCTCGGACGAAGCCTGGTTGTACCCATTGCTTGTCCTCCAAAGAAATGAGTTTTGTCTATAGTTAGAATTTACTAAAGGGGTGAGAAACAACGGATTATTACGCATTATTCTATAAGGAGCTATGAAACCTATCTTAGAAAGTAAATCTGGGCAATCCACCACACCACACACCCACCCACACAATTTTTGAAAATAAAACCAAGTCAGCCACATTTCGTCATTGATCTAATGGCACAAGGTGTTGCTTCGCACACATATTAGAGTATAAAGCAGACCTATAGTTAATTTGCAGTCGATAACATAAATACCGGACGAACTTTTTTTGAATTGCCTCTATTCTTGATATGTATGTATCATACCTGGGATTCCAGACCTGACAAGCGTACTCCAAATGACTCCTTACATAAGTACAATATAAGATTTTAAAGGTCTTAGCATGATTGAAATTTTTTGAATTACGCATGACAAAACCTAAGCATTCAGAAGCCTTTTTTATTATGTTATCAATATGGATATCAAAAATCAATTTAGAGTCATGGCATACACCTAGATCCCTAATACCAGACTGTCTATTTAGTTCTGTCCGTTTAAGAAAATATTTAGCGACAATTAGTTTGGTCTTTCGAGTAAATGTAACGACTGCACACTTCTCCGGATTCAGATCTAAACGATTGCGAGTACAGTAGTCAGCAAGTCTATCTAAGTCTTGTTGTACAAGCTCGACGTCAGCAGTAGATGACACAGAACTAAATACTTTCATATCATCTGCATAACAAAGTAGTTTAGATGATTTAAAACAACTGCCTATATCGTTGACAAATACTGTAAAAAATAAAGGCCCCAGCAAAGATCCCTGGGGAACGCCACTAGGAACCGGTACCCAGCTAGAAATATAATTACTGATCACTACCGCTTGTGTTCTATTCGCAAGATACGACGCGAACCATCTCAGGAGATCTCCTTGTATACATACCCATATTGTATAACCGATTGATAAGAAGATTATGACTGATTCTATAAAAAGCCTTGCTGTAATCAGTATAAATTACGTCCACCTGAAAGCCTTTTTCCATTGAATCAGTAACAAAATCATTAAGGAGGATTAAGTTAGTTGTAGTGGATCGTCCTTTAAGAAATCCATGCTGTTCGTTACTGATTGATTGCGAAACAGACGATTATAAGTCAGTCTTTCTAATAGTTTAACAATTATACAGAGCTTCGAAATCGGCCTGAAATTATTAACCTCTGATTTTGAGCCCTTTTTTGGAATTGGGGTGATATATGCTGACTTCCAAATAGCAGGCACACTATGCTCCTTAAACGATTCATTGAATAGTAGCGAGATAGGTTTGGCAATGGCTTTGGCACAACCCAAGAGAAAGCGAGCAGGTAAGTTGTCTGGTCCAGCCGACTTAGAAACGTCCAATTGAAGAATTAAATCATATACCTCAGACTCATTAGTAACAATTGAGTGAATATCATCAGTCGGACGGAGGAGGATTATTAAGACATTGTAAGTCAACAGGATCCGGGTCTGAAAAGTTAGATTTAAAATATTGAGAAAATAATTCAAAATTAAATTCAAAAGTATAAAATAATATAAATAAATAAATAGGGACAAATCACACTGATTGAGCTAGCCTCAAAGTAAGTTATAAACTTGTGTTATGGGATACTAACTCAACGATACTATATTTTATAATAAATACATATATATATATATATTAATAAAAAATTAAACAAATGAATCACACGATATACGAAATATTTAGTTAGTATTTTATTTTATATTCATTAACTAATTGAGGAAGTCCTTAAATTTCCTGAAAACAACGATCAGTGGTTCGTTCGATCAAGGCTAAAGAAATGACGACTACAGCCGTAGGAGTAAAAAAGTCTGATATTTTTTCTGTTAAAGAGGAATGTTATATATTCCTAACACCAGAAAATATTCAAGCGTTTCAAAATTTTCATCCCTTCCCTATTGAGAAGCTCCTTGATTTTAAGTTGCTGAAAAAAGAGTTGCATGCACAACCGCATGTTATAAATAGGATCTTACAGTTTTGTTAAAAAAAACTTGTATTTTTTTTTTTATTTGAGTCCTGCAAAGGGCAAGCTTATCAAGTAATTGGTACTTGTACCTTAAAAGAAAACTACAATGACTATAACGCTAGAAAAACAGCGGCATGCATCGCACAAACTCTGCTATTTCGACATCGACCACAATTAACAACCACTACCTATGCAATTACTGCATCAACTACTAAACATATGGGGGTGAAGCAACCTAGAAAATTATACCGTATTGTAAGATCTATTAGAGTTTATTTTCGGTCAGTAAGTCTAAAAATAATGCAGGTAAAAACGTGTAGTAAATCAGGAACGGGAATAATTTTCCCTACGAACGTAAATCAAGGAGACGCCGACGGCTTGTAGGGGGGAGGGGACGGCGGGGAAGGGGGTCTGTATAATTAAAGGAGAATTAACATTGTTACGCGTGCGAGGTTTAGATATTGCGTGAAATGTTTTCTTTCTTTGTGGAGACTATTTCCGGAAAATGCGTTGTTTGTCTTTTATTGTATGACAGAACTTTGTTAACAAAAAAAAAACCTAATTTTTTTTTGGAGTTTCTTCCATAACTCCAAAGTTTCATTATATCTTCACCAAAATAATATGGGACCTACTTAGTAGTAAAGGCTTTCAAATAAATAATGAATCATCAAAATCGGTTCACAATTGGCGAAGATATCGCATACCAAACTGCCCCATTAGGGATAAAGGCGTGATAGTGTATCACGTCCTTATCCCTAATAGGACAGACAGAGCCCAGGGCCGCTAGAATCAAAGACCACTTTTAGCATGATGATGGGCGGGAAGATGAAAAAGTGAATCAAAATAGTGATGGGTTGCTAGCTGCATCGCCTATTGATATCATCATCATGTCGTATCGCATATTACTACATGAATCCTAAATACTTAATGGCAGGTTTTTTAACCAGTTTACGGCTGCCGGGGTTCAACTATGGAGTTCGCTAAGTCCTCCAGGGAAACGGTAGAGCGGACATTCTTCAGCGATATGTTGTAAAGTTTGATCAGTAGCTCCACAGTTGCATTCTGGAGATATTTTGGAATCCCACTTGTGGAGATTGTGGTTAGATCGGCCATATCCGGTTCTGAACCTAGTTTAACCCATACGCACGCTTCTACTATTGATATGATTCGGATTTTGGCCCATTCCCTCGATCTTCTACGATCTGCGCGGGAAGAGATGCAGCCGGTACATTCTAAGTTTTTTCTTTTCTCCCAGACCAGCGTGGAAGAATAACACTAACCCTGTATTATAAACTTGGGAAATATTTTATTGCTAAAACAGTCCAAAGGAACGGGAAATAGAACATTCCCTCGAATGTTCGTCCAGATTCGCCGTAACATTTGCATAACGTCGCGAGCGCTGCGAACTCTTTTATCAAACCGTAATCTTGCACAATAAAACCCAAGGACATATTTCACACAAAAATAAACTTAAATCCACATGGATAGGGTTTATTTTTAAGGAGGGTTGAGTGATAATAAAATGCCTTTAAGTGACGCGGTTAAGTCGAGCTAAAGTGTATATCGTTACTTCCGTCGACTTTGACTTTGTCTATAAACACCTTTGTTTTGTTTGTAGAGTACATACGTTTGTTTCATACATTTACTTCAAGCGTTACTACTTGTTATATATTTTTTGGAGGGTAATTCTGTTGAAACGTTTTGAGGACAAGCTTTTATCTAAAACAATAAATTCATCATCATCATCCCCGCCCTTCTTCCGCCCACTGCTGAGCATAGGCCTCTCTTCGTCGACACCACCCATCTCGGTCCTGTGCTCCCTCATCCAGGTGCGACCCGCTACAACAACAATAAATTATTATTAAACAATGAATTAAAAAGTTTAAAATGCTCCTTAAGACAAATCAATCGAGCCAAACTCGTTAGATTTATTGATTTACCACATAGATGCCGTGACCATTCATGTCATTTGGTACAGAGGAAAGTTAAGATACCTGTGCCACCTCACGTAGTGCGTGACGCGCGCGGTGGCACAGGTATCTGATTAACTGTCTGTAGGTACCATATTATTGCATTGTGACACAAGTGACACAACTTTCAGCTCAATCGAATAATCGGAATTTCATCCGACCACCTGCTAGGTGGTAAATTTAATTGCGCTGTATCTTTGTCATTTATTGTTTCTAAGAGAAAAGAAAAAATATATGTACTAACAATATTTTTTGATAATATAACCGATGGGCCAAAAATATTTTTTCAGTCATGATGACTGCAAAAATATTTTTGGCCCATCGGTATATTCATCGCCTATTGTATGTTAATTAGCAGTCCAATAGAATCGACCCTAAACACTGTGTCTATCAATCGTCCCACCGTTCCATTAACTCTTATAAGTCTAGGCGTGTACCTACATGTAGGCAAAGTGCACATTGGGCGAGCTTATAACATTTACGTCCTAAACGAGTACCTATACGTAGGCAAAGTGCACATCGGGCGAGCTAATAACATCTACGTCCTAAACTAGTACCTATACGAAGGCAAAGTGCACATCGGGCGAGCTAATAACATCTACGTCCTAAACGAGTACCTATACGTAGGCAAAGTGCACATCGGGCGAGCTAATAACATTTACGTCCTAAACGAGTACCTATACGTAGGCAAAGTGCACATCGGGCGAGCTAATAACATAAATTGGTTGCGACTTTGGCTGCGTGGTCTCGGCAGGGTAGAATACAATTTGTCACCAGCCCTTTTCTTATTTTAATTGTTAAAGAGAATTCTTGGCAGAGGTCAGGCTACATGTTTATCCACCGCTAATTGTAATTATACTGTAGGTATATAAATATGAATTAAAATTGAGCCGTGTGGCTCCCGGCAGAGTAGAATAGGAACACTCCAAGTCTTCCCGTGGATGTCGTAGTAGGCGACTTAGGAAACACAAGCGGAACAAAGCTTATAAACATCAATGAGACCTCTCCAACCCGTCTGGCCAGCGTAGAGAGTGTAGGCCAAATCTCTGACTGCTCTGGCTAATATATGACTCTGGTAGTACAGAAAGGGTCGTGCTTCTGAAGTGGAGACTAAAAAAGACCTAATGATGATGTATGTGTTCACTGTGTTTACACCTAAAAATAAAGATTTTTTATTTATTAAATTGCATATTTTTCTCTTAAATTGTAAGAACAGATACCAATACAATATCACGTCTTTATCTCTAACGAAGTAGACAGAAGCTAGGCTCTCAAGACCCTAGGGCTTCCTTTAGCGATGGTAGGCGTGAAGATGGTAAAAGAGAATCAAAATAGCGATGGGTTACTCGCATCGCCTTATAATATGATTAATTTTCTCACCCATTCCCTCGATCGGCTTTTACAATCTGCGCGGGAAGAGAAGCAGCTGGTATATTCTACATTTTTCCTTTCTCCCTTTCTTCCAGACCGACATAGAAGGTAAATATATGTTTTGTATAAAGTGACTCTTACTCTTTTATTAACTGTTCCCATCCCAACTTTTACTAGCCTACTTGTCCAGTGTGAAATAGGTACCTACTTGTAGGTAAAGTGTTGTTTAGCGTGTGGGATACGCGATCGATTCCACCGCGTCGAGACTGCAAGATGTACGAGCGTATTTATCAGTCTACCGCGTCTCACTTGTTAGTATGTTTACCATACAGGCTACAGGAATCAAATATACGAGACGAGATCAAACGCACTCAAATTTCTAATAAAAAAAAAAACTATGTGTTTACAAGATATAGTTTTAAAAACTAAAACCCGAACGAAAAACAAAATTCTTGCTTCAAAGTATGTTTATCCAGTTAATACATACGTAGCAGGATGTTAAAGCTAATAAATGTATATGTATATATATATTTGGAATGAGCTAATTAGGCACATTCAATTTTGAATGAATTTATTAGAGGTGCCATATTGAATTTAGTGTGACATCCGGCGTAGTAAAAATGATTGAAAACATACATATAAGAGGGTGGCTCTTTAGGTGTCGAAAGTAAATATATATGTACTTACCAGGTTTTGCCACTAACATTTTAAAATAGGAAAAGTAAGACAAAATTCTTGAGATATTTGTATTTACAATCAAGGAAATCAAACAGCTACTCAACAATACTACAAACATGAGGCTAACATATAGAGAGCGATATTTCAAGTTGTACGAGGTTGGAATTCAGGAGCAGCGACCATTCTGAGTGATTGCCAATGAATTCTGCGCGGAATCACAATGATGCGCGTCACTACCACCGCGCTCCCGCGTGTTGAGGCGTTTTCAGTGAGTTGGGTTAGGCGTGTTTTCTATACAAACTGAGATACTTGAGGTGCGCGGTGCAGTGGGATCACCGCCTAAGAATCCAAAAAACAACACAATGCTACGTGCTGCTACGGCGCAGCGTAGCGGCTACGGTCAGCTACGCCGTAGCACAACCACGTAGCCACAATACGTGAAAACCTGCAACCATTGGACCAATGCCAGTAGCAAATCGATTGGAAATACTTTCTTCTTCACGATCTAGTTTGGATTTTGTGTTTAAATTGTCATTTATTGTCGACAACTCTTTTATTTTATTTATAACCGACGACCGAAGATTCACCAGCTTCTTCTAATGCTTTTTAATAAAAGACGGCAACAACTGGCAAGATTTTTGGTTCGAATCTGGACAAAAGAATATTTATAAATAAATAAATAGATAAGGAAAAATCACACTGGTTGAGCTAGCCCAACAGTAAGTTTAAACTTGTATTATGGGATGGGACTCAACGATACTATGTCTTCTATAATATAAAATGAATCGCTGAATGTGTTGCTAAGCGCAAATCTCGAGAGCAGCTGAACCGATTTCACTAATTCTTTTTTTAGAATATTCCTTGAAGTACGAGAATGGTTCTTACGGGGCTTAAATACCCGTGCGAAGTCAGGGCGGGCCGCTAGTTTTATAATAAATACATATATAGATAAACACCCAAGACCCAGGACAATTTGAAAAAGGCCATTTCCCAACTTGACCTGGCTGGGGATCGAACCCAGAACCTCCAGATTGCCGGACTAGCCTGTTGACTATTACACCACGGAGGTAGACAAATTAACAAACAAAAAAAACTTATTAATTTCTTTATTTCAACGTTAATGTATAATATTATATTTCTACACATTTTCGTATTAAGTCTTCATTTTCTCGTTGCAAAATGAAATACACTCAATGCGATACCCGCCCGCAATAAGAATCCTGAAAAGCACAACACAATGCTACGAGCTGCTACGTCGCAGCGTAGCGGCTACGCCGTAGCACAATGCCGCGGCGCGTAGCTACAATACGTGAAAGCCTGCAATTGTTGGACCGACGCCAGTCTGAAATCGATGGGAAATATTAGTATTGGAAATACTTTCTTTTCTTTACAATTTACTTTGGGCTTTTGTGTTTTATGAGATTTGGTTGTAGATAAAAATTTATTACAAGCTTTAATATAGCTTGTAAGCCGTGTTTGTTGATTTTTTGCTTTTTGGGTAAATTTTGCAAGTTAATGGGCCACTTCCTGGTTTCTGATTATGATGAAATTTTGTATGTTAATGTCAATTAGATGACAAAATGCAATATTATTATGACAAGAGCCGGAAGGTGGCTATAGGAACCCTGTAATAAAATGACGCAACCCCGTCGAGTTTGGACTATTACATTTGTCTTGATAAGTTCGTAAGCATCACAGTAAAACCTTGTACGAAATTTTTTTTTTCAAAAAACATATATATTATACATATATATATATATATATATATATATAAATGTATAACATATATGTTTTTTGAAAAAAAATATATATATAATAATAAATATATATATATATATATTTTTTTTTTCATTTCATTTATTTAACTTTCTGTCATATTACTAATTCAAAATTGTCATGTCTCGCTTTAAAAATGACGAAGATTCACACAAGCTTGCAACCCTATACATATATATATATATATATAATAATATATGTTTTTTGAAAAAAAAAAATATATATATATAAAAGCGATTATATATATATATATATATATATATTTCATTTCATTTATTTAACTTTCTGTCATATTACTAATTCAAAATTGTCATGTCTCGCTTTAAAAATGACGAAGATTCACACAAGCTTGCAACCCCTTTTTCACCCTATAGGGATGTAATTTTCAAAATCTAATAAATGCAATATTATTTTACTACTACTACTAAAATACATTAAAATGTTCATGTGTCTCACTTTAAAAATTACGAAGTTTCATACAAACTGCCAACCACTATTTCACTTAGGGATTGATTTTCCAAAAATCCTTTCTTAGCGGACGTCTTCTAGTTACAATCTACCTTCCTGCCAAATTTTATCTTCATTGGCTAAGTAGTTTTTGAGATTTCGTGATGAGTGAATGATTTTCGCTTTTATATATATAGATATTATAAAAATATATATATTTTTATATATTATACTAGCTTTTCGGGCGCTGCGCGGGCTGCAAGCAGCCCGCGGTTTTTCGTGCAGCTGTTGAAGTTGGTTGGAATCTTATTTCCAGTTGGGAGAATAGGTAAGGTGCTAAAGTCAGTATAAAAAAATTAAAACGTATACGGGATACGTCTCATGGATCAAATTTTGTTTGCAGTTTTGAGTTCCGCGGGTTGCTTTACCCCAGCATACAAAATTTCAGACCCCTTTGATGTTCCAGGAGGACGTTATGCACAAATAAAGTTAAAAAATTTAAAATCCAGGCGCCATCTTGGATTCCAAAAAAAATGTCAGATTTGGATTCCGCGATTCAAAAAACCCTTGCATACTGAATTTCACTCAAATCGGACGCAGTCGACTATTGGCGGCCATCTTGGAAAATTAAAAAAAAACGCTTATCGCTTGGTGGGAGTGGCTCGGCCTACGGCCTCGCCACGCAGCTCGGCCTGCGGCCTCTCAGAACATCTCAGCCTTCGGCCTTCGGCCTCAGGCTTCGCTTAGTGACTTGGGGGGGGTTCTGGGGGAGGGGGGAGGGGGGAGGTCAGGAGGGGCTCGGGCTTCGCCCTCGCCACGCAGCTCGGTCTACGGCCTCGCGAAAGAGGTCTGTTTTTGGCCTTTGGCCTCTGACTTCGCAAAGACACTTAAGGGGGAGGGTTCTGGGAGAAGGGGGGAGGTCAGGAGAGGCTCGGGCGTCACCCTCGGAACGCAGCTCGGCCTGCGGCCTCGCTTTCCGCTCGACCCACGGTCTCGCGGTACACACTTGGAAATTGTCCTTGTATGGCGGCCATCTTGGATTTTGAAAAAAATCAAAAAACAAATGACAGTCGTCAAATTGCTTACAACCCCCTACATTTTCGAAAAAAAATCAAACCCCTAACCCTAACCGTTTTTGCAGGCTGTACATCGTCCACATTAAGATCTGATGATCTTCAACATGTCCGATTTTTCTGGTACTCACTGGAGCACCCTCTACACGACCGTACATCAATCATTACCCCACCCACCCGGGAACAGGTCAAACAACTATGTCAATCAGTCAGTGAGTCAGTGGTAATGTAGGTTTATATATTATAATATTTTAACCGACGAAGGCTACGCGAGTTTTTGAATCTTTTTTTAAAGGTACGTAGTCATTTTATTCAGAAAAAAGAGCGACAATACATATAAACCTTAAATACAAGTAAGTAGGTATATACTCGTATTTTCAATAAAATCAATCCCATTTGTGTAATGTACCCAGTACGTCGTCACAGGCGAGCGTGCCGAGCCTCGAGACCCGCACGGTAGTGCGAGCTAAGTGTTGCCACGGGTTATTGCTAAAACTCTGTACAAAAACTTTTTTGTTGAACAACTTTGGCTAAAAAATTTGTCATATGTTACCTATTGCATTGTAACTTCAAAGTTGTTCAATATTACGTAGTAACATGGTCGAATAAATACAAAAGGAGAGTATAAATGTTGTAGCTAGATGGAGCTACTATTTCAAAAGAAGGTAGTTTCGTAGTAGTGCCGCTTAATTTGGGAAAGATGGCGGTAGATTTTTTTGTGAAAGTATATTATAGAATACCTATACGTTTAGTGTATTAATATGTGATAAATTAAAAGTTAATCATATTTAAGTAATATAAGTATAGCATAGTAGCATATTTCAGTAATATATGTATAGCATAGTAAGTTGAAGTGGCAGTGGGCGGGACACATAGCGTGACAAACCGATGGCCGATGGGGCAGAAACGTTCTCGAATGGCGACCACGTACTGGCAAGCGAAGCGTTGGACACCCACCCACAAGGTGGTCAGACGATCTGACTAAGGTCGCTGGAAAGCGCTGGACGCAGGCCGCTCTAGATCGGTCATTTTGGAAATCCCTGGGAGAGGCCTATGTCCAGCAGTGGACGTTATGCGGCTGAAATGATGATGATATTTAAGTACTTATTTAACTTATCGTTTTCTTTGCACCACCGTGTTTTTCTCATGCCTACATTTCTCTCCATCCACTGATTGTCTGGAAGTGATTGCTCTAAGCGAAAAGACCGCCCTTTGTGCCTATGTGTACTTTAATATTTTATTTTGTTAATTTTCTTATTTGTATTGGTGCAATAAAGAGTTTTCATTCATTCATTATAAGCGTTTATTTTCTACGAACAAACAAGCGCCATCTTTGATTTTCCGTGGATACCGTCGGCTAAGTACCCAGCATCTATTGTATGTATCCTAGCGGACGAGATACTATTAACATCTAGAAATAATACAGGATTTTAGATTTCTATCAGAGTACGCTTTTTTGCATGGATTTATCAGTCCTTGGTAGTAAGTATGATTTAAGCTTTCCGGTAACGTCCTGTACAGAACAATTATTTACAGTACGATTAAGTTTTTCGATTTTTTTCAAAATGGTTGACACATAGGTCGCTAGGTTACAGAGCCACAAGTTACTGTGCAAATAACAATTAGTATTTAATTAACGAAATAAACAAAGCAATGCCATATAAGTACCTTTTGTTCACAGTACAGGCTGCTTAATAACTCACAAAATTCACACAAAAGTCCCGTTCGACTGCAGAATTAAAGGCACATCATTGTTATTGGAAATTGAAAATGGCGGCGATAGTCCGTACAGCGTAGACTTAGAAAATGAATAGACCAATAGCTTGGTAAAAAAGAAATCCATTCGAATGTTTGCCCAAAAATAATCACCCATTTTATAATAGACATACGTTTATTTATTGATGCACAGTTGTGTCAAACGGTGCCATTTTTATATGCCCCGGATAGAAGAGGCGCAGGTTTTATGCTAATTAAAAAATATATATTTAACTATCTTTTTTATACTCATTTGATATCCATACACTCCTTAACACAGTTTAACGACATCTACAATACATGGGTACTAAAGGCTGATATATTTTTGCAGTTGACCTTCATATACAGGCTGACTTTTTAACCACCAGCCAAATTTTTGGAGCAAGTTCAGTCCATGATACTGAACTACTTTCCATAAAAACAATTAATGAAAAACTAAAATAAAAATTCACCTTCCCATACAAATCAGCCCACAGCCAAACGGATTTTGTATGGAAGGATGAAATTTTTTTATCGATTTATAATAACTTTTTTTATAGAAAGTAAAGTAAAAATTCAGTATCATGGACTGAACTTGCTCCAAAAATTTGGATGGTGTTTAAAAATTCACCCTGTATAAGAAAGAAAGAATTCTTTCTTCTTATTTACATTCTTCTTACATGACTTTCTTCCCTTTGTCATGACGCGTCCGTCCATTTTATTAACCTTCTATTGAATGTATAAGTCTACGTTTTCAGTAGTTCGTTTGCTTTGTTTCGTTTTCAAATGAAGCTGCAAGCCTTGCTCTGCCAAGCGTTGCCATGGCCCGCCAGTCGTGCCAGAACTTGACAAGCAAACTTCCAGAAATACAAAGTGAGCAGAACAGAACTCGTTTGTTCGAGTATGTGTTAGTAACAGACAGGCATTAACGAATAATCATCGATGTTGATCGATTCGAATCGATCGAATCCATGCAATCAATTATTTGTTCTATTTTGTTTACAGAGTCATGATCAGGTCTTCTTGTAGTCTCCACTGTAGGAGCACGACCCTCTCTGTACTACCAGAGCCATATATTAGCCAGAGTAGTCAGAGGATTTGGCCTACACTCTCCAAGCTGGTCAGACGGGTTGGAGAGGTCTCATTGTTTATAAGCTTTGTTTAGCTTGTGTTTCGTCGCCTTCTACGACATCCACGGGAAGACTTGGAATGGTCCTATTCTACTCTGCCGGGAACCACATGGCTAAATGTAAAAGGTTTACAGAATACAGTTTCGTTTTCAAGCATCTATTAGTGGCTAATGTTCTGTTACTATTGCTATTATAAGAGATGGTGGGAAAGGATGGACTGGGAGAAATTGACAGACCAGTGCTAACCCTTATATAAATTGGTTAAAATCAAGAAGATGTAGATGTATCTATTGCATATTTTGTCATCGATATCTTTATATGTTGTTATTATACATTTAAATATTTCACCATGAGAATAAAAAGTCATTTACACAAATTTTCTTTTATAAGAAAAGTACACTCTCATCTTTTAAAATAATGTAGTCTCTTTAATTTAACCATCATCATTCATTGTTTAAATATAATAATATTGTATGTATGTATAGGTTTCTATGTAAGTATTTATATGTTAGTACGTGTTGGATTTATTAATTATTTTGCGTCGCTACAATATCTCTGCGTTTATCCCTATGGTTGACTGGGAGAGAATAAAGTATTGATAAATATTAATAAATAAATAAATAGGGCAGTAGAATTCAGCCACTAAAATTCAATTCAATTCAAATTCAATTCAATTCAATTCAATTCAATTCAATTCAATTCAATTCAAAATATCTTTATTATCATAGGATATTTATAATATCTCTTAATAATAGTCACTTTGTTTTGTTTTGCACAAATGTTGACGTCAAATCGTTACTTAAAGCTAAGTTTACGCCGCTTCCTAGGCGCAAGTGCAGAAGAAGCGGCAACAAACTGCACTGCACGTTTTCTCCAAAGACGTCAACTAACAAACTAAAAACTTAAAATTAGTTATATAGATGGACAGAGATTACATTGTTTATTATGTTATAATTAAATTGAATTATAAGAATTACGAAATTTAAAATAATGTCAATTTGTAAATTTAGTATGTACCAATGTACCTAAATTATGACATGTCTAAGTATACAAACCTTTAAGAGGGACCCGCGCCAAGCTCAAGCCAGACCTTTTTGTCTTTAAGATAGTCATCGGTCCTATAATAAGCCTTCTCACAAAGTACTTTCTTTACATAAGCTTTGAAAGCTAAAAAAAATATTTTCTCTTGTCCGCACTTTGAATAGGGAGTAACTCACAAAAAAATGTTAATCTGATGTTGATCATCTACTTTCCCCATGGAATTACAACCTATCAACTTTAAGTTATTCTTCTGCGTCTAGTTATTTTGTAGTCGGACTGTTCTTTCTTGCGTTTCTTTGTTCCACTCGGAGTGGCAAGTTGAGTTTTAAAATTAATGATATCTTGTCTCGTGTACATCGAACTGTAACGAGCCGGAGATATTGTTATTGCGTTCGAAAACTTACTTTGTTTTTACGTTTTTCTTTTGAAACTGAAGCGGGGAAAATTTCAAGTTTTTGTAGATTGTGTTTGCAATGTTTGTTGTACTATTTACTACTAATTCATTCTTTGTACTACTTAATTCATTGGTATCATAAATACGGTGAAATATCTATACAACCAAAATGGGATTGTTTGTTTTTCTTGTGTGTAAGTGGCCAACAATAATCATCATCATCATCATCAGGTCTTTTTTGTCTCCACTGCAGAAGCTCGACCCTTGCCCCGTTGTCTGTGTGCCCGTAATCAAATCTTGCAAGCTATATTAGACCGAACCCAGAACCTCTGGATTGGCGGACTAGCGTGTTGACCATTACACCACGGAGGTCATCACGTCAGCTTATAAGGCTACTTTGAACGTGATGGTCTTCAGTATTTCCGTGATGTCGATTGGATCAATAGTCCATTTAAAGCAGGCAGTAACAAAAGTTGGCACAATAAGCGAAGAGCACGCCATCGCTAATGTCTAATACAATTGTAGCGAGTGCTGGAGCGGCATATGCTGAGAGTGAGGGCGGAGGACATTAAAATTATCGATATCGATAACAATGATATTATTTTTAAATAATAATTTTGAATTTAACTAACGATTCTTCTTCGTCTAAGCGCATTCCCGGTTGATCCTCAGCTGAGCTGCTTCATGCCCGGGGTGCGCTTTCCCGCTTTTTTTTCTCCAAATATGATATGCATGTCAATGGTCACCCAAGGATACCAAAGACCTTGAAAATGGACAAGAAATAGCCGGAACACTTTCAATGATTTGGCTATAGGTTACCAACCGGCCGCCTGCCTGACGTCAACCCTCTTTGGGAATGTATTTGTGCGAAAAGTTTTACAACCGGCCGCCGCACGACGTTAACCCTTAGGAATGCAATTGTAGCACGAGATGTTTGTGCTTAGTCCTTTAGTCGCCTCTAACGACACCCACAGAAAGAGATGGAGTGGTTCTATTCTAACCCGGAACCGCACGGGTAATTTTTGAATTTAACTAACGATTGTACAAGTAAAATTAAAATTGGACTAAACTGTTTAAAATAGGCAAAATAATTGATTCGCAAAAAATTTTGTGCTGAGTCCCCTTACCTTAGACAGAATCAGTCTCTTCCATACAAATGTAGTCCAGCTTTATTTTAAAACTACATATCAGACTCCGGCAAAATTTTGTAATTTCAAAGAAATTGCTTATATCTAAGCATATAACTGGTTTTTACAGTCAAAACATGAAATTGAAAGAGAATATATTGTATTATATTTTGACGACCTCTGTGGCGTAATGGTTAACACGCTAGACCACTAATCCGGAGGTTCTGGGTTCGATCCCTAGCCAGGGCAAGTTGGAAAATGGCCTTTTTTTAAATTGTCCTGGGTCTTGGGTGTTTATTATATATGTATTTGTCATAAAATATAGTGTCGTTGAGTTAGTATCCCATAACACAAGTTTAAAAAAAACTTACTTTGGGGCTAGCTTAATCAGTGTGATTTGTCCTTATATGTATATTTATTTATCTATACTAATATTATAAAGCGGAAGAGTTTGTTTGTTTGTTTGAACGCGCTAATCTCAGGAACTAATGGTCCAATTTGAAAAATTCTTTTTTTGTTGGGTAGTCCATTTATAGAGGAAGGCTTTAGGCTATATAACATTCCGACAACCCCGCGAACGAAGTCGCGGGCACAGCTAGTTTATTTATATGTTATTTGAACATCAGTACGGAAAACTTCTACACCCTTATATTTTCTTCTAAGTAATTAAAATATGAATTTTTACTGTAGATCACTAGTTATATATATGTATATGCCTAGACATTTTGTAAATGCTGCCGAAATCTAACATGTCATTCTAAAATAAATTCTAGACTACGTTTGTATGAAAAAGTCAGGGTTAAAGGACTCTTAAAGATGTTTACATAGTAAAATTCATATCTCATGTATTGATTTGACCTCTGTTTTTTCAATTGCAACACAAAATGTTCAATATGGACAACGACCGCTAGCATTAGACTACACTGTATATTCTCGTATTATGGAAAGAAAAACTTTAATAATTTCAAAACAGTCAGAGTCAGTAATTAAAGCTTCACTAAATGAAAACAATAAGTATAATTTCGTGTATCCTACTATTATTAAAAAAATGTAATGTCATGGCACTAACTCTACAAAATAATAACAGGGATCGTGCCAGAAAACCAGGAATCATTTTCAATATCTCCATTTCAATTTCCTTCCCTACACCCAACACTGCAATTAGATGTTATCGCACCAATTTTTGGGTATAACAATGACGGTTTTATCGATAAAAGTGTAGTATATCGAATGGTGGCTGCCCTAGCGCCCCTTCACTGCCTGTCATTAAGGGTGATCCATCAAAACGTCCACCAGGATTTGGGGAGCAGAACGCGTGCGCGGGGGTTGCCGCTCGGATTAAGGAGAGTGGTAGAAGCAACACATCTAACAATATGTGAGCTGACAACGCACATATAGAAATCATACAAGAATAACGGATTCGTATCTCGGTACTAATAATAAACCTTCCCTTTTTACAAGTTTTAATGTAACTTGAAAAGTTACATAAAAGCTTTTTCAATTCCGGGGTCCAGTGCTGCCCCCATTTAAAATAAATCGTTTCAAAGAAAACGGAGACAATATTTTAGTATTTAGTAGCAAAATTTAAAATAATGTCCCTGTTTTCTTTGAAATGATTTATTTTAAATGGGGGCAGCACTGGACCCCGGAAAATTTAGGTACGACCTTAATATTAGGTCCTTACATATGAAATTGCCGTTCAGTATAAAAAAAGTGAAACAAGGTTTTTTTTAATGAAATTATTATTTAATCAATCGAAGTATGCGCCGTTGTTATCGATACACTTCCGCCATTTTATAGGCAGATCATTGATACCTTTGGAAAAAAAATCCTGGGAGCGAGAGTCTATTAACTGTTTGAAGGCGGTTTTGACTGCCTTATCAGATTTGAAATTTTTTCCTTGTAAAAAGTTATCCAAATTTTGAAAAAAAGCTCCTCTAACTTGACGATCGTTTGATGTGCAGTGTGTGGTCTAGCGTTATCCTAAAGGAGCAGTGGGCTAGAGCAATTCATCAGTCTCGGTTGTTTAATGGCGAGCTTTTCCATCATTGTTTGCAATTGTTGGCAATACAAGTCTGCAGTAATCGTCTGGCCTGATCTCAAGAAGCTGTAGTGGATAACACCAGCACTGGTCCACCAAACACTAACCAGAATCTTCTTTTTGGTCAGTTTTCGCTTAGGGCAAGGTTTTGCCGGTTCTCCAGGGTCAAGCCATTGTGATGATCGCTTCCGATTGTCGTACAGGATCCATTTCTCATCACAAGTCACGATACGGTTCAAAATCCCCTCATTATTGTGGCGATTAAGCAAAGAAACGCAGCAAGCAACGCGTGTTTGTTTGTTTGCTTCAGTCAATAAGTGCGGTACCCACTTTTCGAGTTTTTTAATTTTTCCGATTTGGCGCAAGTGGATAAGTATCGTTTTGTCACTTACGCCGAAGGCTGCTGCTAATTCAGAAGTGGTTTGAGATGGATCCGCTTCCACTATCGCCTTCAATTCTTCGTTATTCACTTGAGTATCAGGTCGTCCACGAGGCTCATTGTGTAAATCGAAATTTCCAAAACGGAAACGTTGAAACCAAAAACGCACCGTTCGTTCGTTAGCAGTGCCTGGTCCATACACGTCGTTAATTCTTCGAGTCGTTTCTGCAGCACTGGTGCCACGGTGGAACTCGTATTCGTAAATACCGCGAATTTTCAATTTGTCCATAGTTGTTGTTGTAGCAATGTTGAAACTCAAACAAATGATGTTAAAACAAATGATGTACGAATTTTAAAACAATATTTTTCTGGCTTTATTTCGAAATAAATTTGAATTTGGAATTCCTAATGAAACGCAAGATATTTGATTTTAAAGTTGCCAGTATTGAAAATCGCCAATTTCATATGTAAGGACCTAATAATGTGTAACACACTTGCTCATTAACTTGCTCATTGGCATGAAATTTGGCATATAAATATATAATACAATACAATACAAGACACTTTATTGCACCAAATAAGTATAACATTAAAAATCACAGAACTAATATATTGTGGTTTTTAATTAAGGAAAAATATTTTAAAAGACGATTCAGTCCATCATTTTGAACAATTTTTCCCAAAAAAATTATATCGAAATGTAAAACGCAAAAAGGTTTATCTTCTACACATTCACATAACATCTAGATCACATGACAACTTCGATTTGTACGAGAAGTTTTTTTTTCGTATTTCGTTAAACATTCATTGGGAAAAGTTGGTCAAAATGATGTACTGAATAACCCCTTAAAATATTTATACTTTATTTAAAAGCACCTTTTTCTACCGCCCGTGCTAAGGTGCGCATGGTAACGCGGTTATAAGTAAAATATAAACGTAGGTACATAAACTATATTTATACATAATCTGTGAAAATTTCAAGTATCTAGCTAATGCCATTATAAAGATCTAGTTAAAAACGCTGAAAAAACACGTTTTTTGTATGACGACCCCTTTAATTTTTTCTATTTTTTTATTTTCTGTGTTTGTTGTTATAGCGGCCACAGTAATACATAATCGGTGAAAATTTTAAGTGTTTAGCTATTACAATTCAAGAGATAGAGCCCTGTGACAGACGGACAGACAGCGGAGTCTCAGTATTAGGGTCTCGTTTGCACCCTTTGGGTATGGAAACCTAAAAGAGCACCGTATATAAAAATTATATACTTGCGCCCGCTCACCAAGGTGTGCATGGTAAACACAGTTATAAATCCTTCTATAACATCTTTAATTTAGCGCTCGGGGGCCGTTGAGGGTTGTCGGGCGCAGGGCGCAGGGCGCAGGGTAGCAAACAAAATTAGATATTCGTGCGGCGCCGCAAGAGAGCGCCTGCTGATTGATTGCTTTCGCCAAGATTTACTATTGTATGGAGTGCTTATTGGTATGCTTATGATTTGTATGTACAACACACACATATTGATGAACAGCTGTTCTGAAGATGTCTAAGTACAGTCACTTCTTAATGTAATCGGACCAGGCAATAGTAACCCTAATTATACAGGGTGACTTTTTAAACACCAGCCATATTTTTGGAGCAAGTTCAGTCCATAATACTGAACTACTTTCTATAAAAAAGTTATTAAAAATCGATAATAAAATTTATGTCCTCCCATACAAAATCCGTTTGGCTGAGAGCTGATTTGTATGGAAAGACGAATTTTTATTTTAGTTTTTCGGTAATTGTTTTTATGAAAAGCAATTCAGTATCACGGACTGAACTTGCTCCAAAAATTTGGCTGGTGGTTAAAAAGTCAGCCTGTATAGGTAACTTATATTTTAACGTTTAATGTTGAAAAATAGCTGGCAGATGAGAGAGACAAATGGAAAATAATCCATACTCCACCGACAAGAGCATAGCTCCTTAATATAGATAGATAGATTTGCATGTGATCACTTTTAGAGTAAAATAGTTACTCGCTGGCTATATGATTCTTTGCAAAAGCCTATAATTCTGAAAATCAGACGATACCCCTAATTATATAGATATATTTCATGTGAAAAGCTATCCACAAAAGAATAAGTTAAATATGTAATAAAAAAATTATTCCCGCTAAGTATACTAGTAGTTAACCGCGCACTTTGAACCACACCCCAGAATGTGTTAAGTCAAAGTAAAAAAAAATATGTAATATAAATAATGATAAATGTATCTCTTAGTAAAGGCACAGAGTAATAATATACTACGTATAAAGGTAAGTATTAAAAATAATAGAATGGAGAAAATCTATCTAATATATCTGACTTGCAAAAATTTACTACAATTAAAATTTTTATTATTTTGCACTATAACTTTGTAACGGGAGGTTTTATCGGCTTTGATCAGGTCATTCCTGTAGGGTCATCAGCCTAATCGATAAGTTTTAATAAATGATAGCCGCAGTTAAAGTCGATGGCTCGTCCACACACTCGCTCACTGTCGATACAACGTGCAATCAGTCGTTATTTGAATTAAATATTTATAGATTTGTTAGCCTATGCTTCTTCATGCTGGTCTGGGAGATAAGAAAAAAACGTAGAATGTGACAGCTGCTTCTCCTCCGGGCAGATCGTAAAAGCCGATTTAGGGTAAAACTTTAAATCGACTCCATAGATGAAGCGGCTAACAACCCATCACTATTTTGATTAACTACCTTTTTAGGGTTCCGTACCCAGAGGGTGCAAACGGGACCCTATTACTGTGACTCCGCTGTCTGTCCGTCTGTCTGTCCGTCACGTCGGTCTGTCCGTCTGTCACAGGGCTCTATCTTTTGAACCGTAATAGCTAGACACTTGAAATTTTCAACAATTATGTATTACTGTGGCCGCTATAACAACAAATACTAAAAATAAGATAAAATTAAAAATTAAAGGGGGTCGTCATACAAGAAACGTGTTTCTTCAGCGTTTTAAAACATTGTACGGTGGTACGGAACCCTTCATGTACAAGTCCGACTCGCACTTGCCCGTTTATCTCTCTCTCATCTCAGCGTGTTCCAAGTTGCATCCACAGCTGTAATGCTGTGAAGCCCGGAGTCCGCTTTCCGGCTTTCCTTCTCCACTTTTCACGGTTTTGAGCATCCTTCATTGTTGGACCTTTGGCACGCATAACCTCCTTAACGACGTCAAGCCAGCATTTCTTCCGGCCGGTTCCGGTCTACCACTATTGCCGGGCCCCGGCGGAGGCGGCATGGCTATACATTTGTTTCCCACGTAACTTGCCGGTTTCCGCAAGACATGACCGTGCCATCGTAAGCGAATTTCTTGCAGTTTGTCTGCTATGTCACGGACATGAAGGCTCCCGCGGATGCGGGTGTTTCTCACGCGATCTCTCCGTGATACTCCGCATATCCACCGCAAAATTTGCATCTCCGTGACACGCAGTTCCTGCTTGTGTCGCTCAAGCAATGGCCACGCTTCACTACCATATAAAAGGACAGGTCTAATTATGGACTTGTAAACCTGTCCTTTCAACCTAACCTGCATTTTGGGGTCACAAATGGGCAGTTTGCACATGCGGCAGATATACGGGCTTTGACGTCGGTTCATTAAAAATCACCCTGTATAACTAAAATTCTGAATTGAAAGTTCATTACCCTGTCCAATAAGTTTAAATAAGTAATGCAGTAATTACGGCCAAATCGATTCTAGGACTCGAGTCACGGCAGCCATCAATCGACTCGCAATTATATCGACAATCGATGTTGAAGGGGGCTTCACTGTTTTTCGTAGTGAAATAATTTATTTGAGAACACTCCGCGTGAGCGTTGTTAATGATTTTACGAAGTGAATTCGTTATTTTTTAATATTGTTTCAAGAGACAATAATACCATCACTAATGACATAAGTTAATGATGAATCTATTTAATAAAGACGAAAGTTTAATTTATATATGTATGTATATAGTATCTGCACATGACTTCTATAATAACATTAATTTACTAATAATAACGATCTAGTTGATAATAACATAAAAAAAACTATTTAATTATAATTTGTTAACATGGTATACAGGCTGACTTTTTATCCACCTGCTAAATTTTTGGAGCAAGTTCAGTCCATGATACTGAACTACTTTCTATAAAAAAATTTATTAAAAATCGATAAAATTTTTTTCATCCTCCCATACTAATCAGCGCTCAGTCAAACGGATTTAGTATCATGGACTGAACTTGCTCCAAAAATTCGGCTGGTGGTTAAAAAGTCAGCCTGCATAAAAGTTTATAAAAAACTCGCTTGCCGGTATTTATAATCTATTATTACAAGACAGTGACTTTTATAAGAAAGTTACTTAAAGTAGTTAGAACTGATGTACATTATGAAATGCAACAAATTAGTTGAATTCAATCTTTTTTTTCGATTTCTATTCAATTCGCGGTTTCAGGATTTGGCGATTAGGCATCTGTTCAAACATACAAATAACGTGATTTAGGGGCTTTGATACAATAATACAAAATTTTACCTCAATCAGAAACCGGGAAGTGGATCAAATTTAACTTGCACAGCAAACAGGGCAAGCTAAATAACAGCTTGTAAAAAAAAAAGAATTCCGAAGAGCGCACACACTCACGCGGGCAACCCTTCTTGTAGCAGATAGTAAGTAATAAATTACAAACTCCCCAAACTTTGGGAAGCGAGCATCAAACACACGTACTCAAACATCGCCATCAAATTGCCATGGAGTCACCCGTCAACTGGCAACAACAAACTTGCAAACTTTCTTCCACTTTCAACTCAGCCTATAGAAAACTGCCGTAAATTGGCACCGAATTTCGCAAATTAGTGGCTGGCGGCTGTTAATTAGATATTACGATCGCTAGCAACTTCCCGCGGCTTTGTCCACATCCCGCACTCGTCTCGCTTTGTTTAGAAAATTTATTCCATGCTGGAGTGCTATTTTTCATTGAGGGAGTCAGCGAAACACAAAACGTGTAGTTTTCAAACTCACCGCGCGCGTTCCGACGCATTGCATCGTATTTTTAAAATCGTCATTTCAGCGATAAGTAATATTTTTTAAGGCAGAAAATACCTATAACATAAAAATTTGTTAATGGTTTTCTAAACATTTCAACTTAAGGTGACGTGGGTTCACAATTTGCAATACTGTGCGTGTTTTTGGAAAATCACTGTTATTGCTTAATAACAGTGACTGACAGTACTACAGTTTATTCCTCAAAAAATTTACATAAAAATCTTAAGGATTTTCTACAGACACCCACAATAGCCAAAACACGATTGAGCATTTTTGGCTTGATAGAAAAAAATCACAAACATACCTCCAAATTTGCCTAGATTTGCCTTTATAATACGTATTACTATTTTAAACAATCACCTAGTTATATAAAAATTATACCAAAAAATGTATTATCTAAATATCTATCCGTTTTGGCTACAAAAAAAATTATAAATATAATACAAAAATAATAATAAATAAAACAACAACATGTTTAGATTATACATTTTTTGGTATAATTTTCATATAAAAAGGTGATTGTATAAAATAGTAATACGTATTATAAAGGCAAATTTAGGCAAATTTAGAGGTATGCTTTGATTTTTTTCTATCGAGCCAAAAATGCTCAATCGTGTTTTGGCTATTGTGAGTGTCTGTAGAAAATCCTTTAGATTCTTATGTAAATTTTTTGAGGAATAAACTGTAGTAGTTTAATAACAGCGACTTTTCAAAAACACGCACAGTATTGCAAATTGTGAACCCACGTCGCCTTAAATAAAAAAAAGTAGCGTGAATATCGGAACGGATTGTCTATGAAAGGTTTCGTTGGCATTTGTACTCTACAAATGTCAAAATCACGAGTGATTAATTCAAAATGCGCCCGTTTGGAAACACTCGCGCAAATCATTCGTAATGTGACTCCCTGAATGAGACCTCTGGACCTCTGGTCGGAGAAAAAAGACAACATGCTAAGCTCTCTATAATCATTACTTTACTACTGTTTAGGAGTTATTTTATTACTGTTTAGTCTCTTCAATGCTGATCTGGGAGAAAAGGAAAAATTTAGAATGTAGCTGCTTCTTTTCTAGCGCAGATCGTAAAAGATTATCGAGGGAATGGGCAAAAATACAAATAATGTCAATAGGCGATGCGACTAGCAAGTCATCATGTGGTTAAAGAATCTTTATTTTAGAAATAAATCAAAATCAAAGAAAATATTACATTTCACTTCCAGAGAAATTTTAAAACTATTACATATGTAATAACATTTTATACAATGTTGGTGAGAGCATTCAAACAAATACAATAAAATAAAAAGCAATGTAGGTAGTTCACTAACATTCATCGTGTGCGCAGTGTGCGCTTTATGAGTAGAAGACACAAACCTTTGTTAAGGTGGTTGTTCACCCGCGCCAGTAATAATGGAAGTCGGGTCTAGCTCTAAGTAATTTAGTGTTCAATAAAACAGTGTTTTTATAAAGTAAAGAAAACATGTGTGTTCAACTCATCATCAATATTGATTTCTTTTTCCCACCTTCTCCTCTACCATCACCCTAAGTAGTCTTTAGGTCTAGCGGCTCTGGGTTCTGTCAGCTTAAAGCCGCAAAATCTAAAATGTTTTGTCTGGCCTGTTAAGGGTAGAGACTATTCATTATAAAGTGTTTATGTATGTATCTATGATCGAATGGGAAAAGGTGCTAAACGCATTTCTTTTTATTTCAGGAGCTGTACCGAAGTTGAAGCCTGAAGCCTGTACATTTTGGTAAGTAGTGATTTGTCTTTTTGGTACAAATAAATATACACTACCTGTTAACATCCCTCTCACTTATAACTTAATGAGGATGCCTAAGCAGTATTGTAGAGCGCCATTTTAACATGATTTATTTAGTTTCACCTGTCTCGTTGTCTGTGTCTGTAATCAAATCTTGCAAACTAAATTAGACCCACATCCTATTATTCGATCGAGTTGAAACTTTACCTACTCATGTAAGTTGGGTACATGCAATATTATGGTACCGATGACCTGATCTCATGATGAAGCCGGAAGGAGCATCTCTGTGATAAAACAACATAACCCCACCGAGTTCGGGCTCCATTGTTTCATCTTAAGGAGCACTTTTTAGTTCGTTGTTATAGATAAAAGCTTGCTTTTAAAATAATTTTTAAATAATTACTTATTTCACGGAATATACTCATATCCTCATAGTACGCACTTAGGCACTTAGTGTAGACTTTTTGTGGCTGAATTAAAGTAGGCACTTAGTTGTATTAAAAAAGGAAATTGGAAGGGCTTCTACCTAAGTAGCCAGTCTGATGGTAAGTGGTTGCCGTAGCCTATGTCCTTCTGCAAAATCAGTGCAATACACGCATTGCCGACGTGACATAATCTTTTTACAAGCTGTTTAAAAACCTTATACTGTAATCATTCGGGAATACCCTTATGACAATATTTACACAACAGCAGTGCAAACTTTATTTTTCTATTACACTATTTTTTTTTAATGATTGTTAACAACGCGCAATTTATTTCACTATTTACGATCTAATACAAAATATTGATCCGCAACATGCTTCGTCAGAAAAGAATCCACATGTTGTGGATTCTTTTCTTCATCAAAAAAGTAAACAAGAAACCGCAACATGCTTCGTTAAAAGGTAAATTATTTATGAACACTATTTATTTGTATGAACATACACACTGACTTATTAATTACGTTTTTATTCTTTATTGTTACATTATTATTATTGAGTCCGCCCCGCACATCTTTTCAGGCCACAGTTGAAAATCAAAGTATTGCTCCACTGAGGGACACAGCTCAGTGGAAAAATACTATGATTTGTTTGTGTTTCTGTAGCACACACATTAAAATTATTGTGCCGGTGATAGGTATATGAATTTTTGTGTCCGATTTTTATCAATTTCTGCTTATACGAGTAGTAGCTAAAGTTTTATCTATATATTTATCCAATACCGTGCAGACCTAAATTTATACTGGTGTCACCTTTAAAATGATGGTGAGCCCTCCATAAATGCCCAGCAAATCTTCTCGTGTCTGACGTAAGTAAATTATACTTCGATTGGAGTCTGTTACAAAATAGCTGTTAGTTTTGTCGGATGTGGACGGATGTAAATCAGTTGTCGCGTCGTCCGTCAGTCGTCGCTAGCGCCGGTCGCCGCTGTAGGGAGACCATCTGTTAGGAAGACATTGAGGGATATTAACACGTGTATTGTTTATTTATTAATTCAAATTTATTACAAATTTAATAGGCGGACTTAAAGCCATAGGCTTTATCTGCTAGTCAACCCTCTGGTGATGCTGAAAAAAGAAGACTTTAATAGGACTTAAATTGTTATAATCTATTTATTGTTCCAAACGAAAAATATACTTTTGAAAAATGGCGGACTTAATGCCGAGAGCATTTTCTCCAAGTCTGAAGAGCTCTACATAAAAATCACATTTGTCTGAAAGCTAGATAAATATCTGGCATTTTAAAATCTATATTTACCAGGATGTTGAGATTGTATATCCCAAATTTTTGTGTATCTAGTGGTCACAATAGTGCATTAAATAAAACGACTCTCTGGCGCAGTGACTGCTACTGCAAAAGTGCGACTGACTAGGGTTGTCTATTTTTTCTACTGGCTTCTGAAAAGCACAAGTGATGCAATGTGGATAAAATAGTTTGGTATTTAAAATATCAGTTACAAAATAAGAAAGTGCGTGTAATATTTTTTTTAATGCATGTGAGCAATAAAAAAATTAAAAAGTGTTTGGTTTTAACGTAGAAAGCCTGGGTAAGAGTTTGTGTTTGATGTTGTAAAAAACTTCAAAAACTAACTAGACATATTACACCATTATCATCAACATTCTTCCACATCCCACTGCTGGCAATAGACCTGTCTATACATGCAATCCACTTCAGTTTTATAACATTTTTCAATTTCTTTATTTTAAGGCTTGATTTTAAATATATTCTTACTAGGCTTGTTTTAAACCCACTTTTAACTTTCTAAGTACTTGGGGATTATTAATTAGCTCATTGAAGTGGCAGTGGGTGGGGCACATAGCGCGAAGATCCGATGGCTGATGAAGCAGAAGGTTTCTCGAATGGCAGCCACGTACTGGCGAGGCAGCAAGGGACACCCATTACTGGGTGGTCGGACGACCTGAGAAAGTTTACAGGAATACGTTGGATGCAGGCCGGTTCCGATCGGTCGTTTTGGAAATCTTCGGGGAAGGCCTATGTCCAACAGTGGACTTCCTGCGGCTGATATGATGATAATGATGTTTTCTAATACATTCATCATCATCATCATAAGGTCTTTCTTAGTCTCCACTGCAGCAGCACGACCCTCTTACGACGACAATATTAGCCAGAGCAGTCAGAGGATTTGGCCTACACTCTCCATGCTGGCCAGACGGGTTGGAGATTGGAGAGGTCATTGTTGTTTACAAACTTCAGCTTGTGTTTCCTAAGTCGCCTTCTACGACATCCACGGGAAGACTTAAGAGTAGGCCTATTCTACTCGTACTCTGCCGGGAACCATTTGGCATTCTAATACATTAATCACTATGTACGAGCATATCTACAAAATTTTTAGTCTAACTGAGTCAATCAACATAACATTTACTTTTAAGGACTATCAACCCTATTTGCCACCTACTGCTTGACCAATATAAATGTCGTCTTGTATAGTCTATGTACACATTCCTCGCTCCGGCCTGGGTGGTCCGGCACTTACTCTGTGTTAATTCTGCAACATTGTCCTTCAACTGTCAAAAAGACAACTTTAGTATCTGTGACATAGGATTTATATTCTGTAGGCTTTTATGGGTTGATATTGGTGTAAGATAAGGTTGCAAAGAAAGTGTTCTGTCTATTTGAACAGCTTTTTTACACTATCTTCTAGATTGTTAAGTAAATTGAGGGTTATGTTCTTCAGAAACATTTTTTTAGATACAATGTAATAACTATATGTGATTTTGTATGTTGAAGGATATATACTAGTGGCTCTGTGAGCTGCAGACTTCGCTAGTCTGCTCTGCAGAGCCCCTCACATACTAACCCCTTAAAGTTTAACGGATGAAGAAGTTGTTCTGACAAAAAAGCTGCGTCTTAATAAGGTTAACAGAAAAGTTTTATGAAATTTTTGAATATTTTTTGAAATGGCTAAACATTTACGTGAAGCTTAACGTTTTCAAACCCCATATTTCCGCCATTTTGAAAATTTTAGAAAAATTAGATCGACAAAATAATCTACATCTATCTACAATAAGCAGGTTTGACCTGCTCACAAAATTTCACGACCATCGGTTGAGAAATGCGATCTACAGGCGAGTACATAGGGAAAACTGGAATTCAGATACGAAAGAATTTTTGCATAAGCTGAAACGGACACCTTCGTTCGTTAAATTTCGTTCACTCGTTCAATTAACGTAGGTATCTAGGTAGTAGTATGATTGTACATACTTTTGCTGCTGACTGTACAGCGTATTACATATATCGATGCCCACAAGTCAACATCATCATCCGAGCGTATTTCCGGTTGCATCCTCAGCGGTAACGCTTCAGAGCCCGGGGTCCGCTACCTAACCTAGGTGATTTGACAAGGTTACTGGTTTTTACACAGAGCGACTGCCGTCTGACCTCTGCAACCCAAAGAGCAGACCGGAACCAATCTTAGGGATCGATGCCCGCAAATAACAATTCAAAAAGATTTCTTGTTTGTTACTCTAAGGTCCACCAGACAAACAGCTCATGGGGCTAAACACCCAAATACGCAAATGTACGCCAAATATAATACGAGTGTACAACTAAGTAAGTACTTTTTTATTTGATTACACTTTATTTATTTACTTAAGATGAACTCTGCTTAACTAAGAATAACTCTTCATTCAGTTATCTTATCGCAAAAGTAAATGGTTTATTCATTCAAATAAAATGATATGGCGATTATGATTTGTGGTCGTGAGCTTTGTCACGTACCAACTGGTACGTTGACCTTTATTTCATCGAAGTATATACTATAGTAGGTACAAAGTACCTTCATATTATCTTAATGGGCCCTTGTCGGGGTTATTGTGTGGAAAGAAAGACATATAACACAAAACCTATCTTGGGGAAATAATGTAGTAGTTTGCCATTCATTCACCCAGGTTTTTGTAGAGGCAATTTAACATGGCATCGCCCATAACACAGATTAAAAAACATTTGGTGACGGTATCGTTTCTGGACCACTAACGCTTTCTAAATAGTATTAGGGTAATTTTAGTGAAAAAGTATAGACATAAACTCACAGGTTTATGAATAGGCCTGCCGGGATAAAAAAAAGTTTAAAAAAGACCTTAGGATTAAAATCTTGTTGGAAAGCCAAGAATCTAACTCACAACAAGAACTACTCAAAGCCACACCGAAACCAGAAACAAGGTTTATTAGATTTTAGATAACTTTAGATAATATCAATCACGACTGGAATAGAGCTCACTGATCGTAATACCTCTTGAGTTGAACCACGTGTCCGGTGCGAATAGACAACGCTTTCTTGCTACATTGCATCTAATGGCAGTAGGTTAGGTAGGACCGGGTAAGCTAAAACGTAATTTAAATCTCGATAAACAAAATCGTCCCAAGGGAATAACAAAGAAAGGGAAAATTCTTTTTATGTATAATCTGTACTTTTTCTCGTATTATTTATATGTATATTTTTGTGTAAATTGCTAAATGTTTGTTATTATATGTATACACGTTAATACTGTAAATTTGCGTACAAGTGAACTATAACATACCCATTTTTCAAGTGAGCTATTAGGTATAGCTGAGTAGGTATGATTATCTTATTTTTTCTCTGTTCCCAGACCAGTAAAACAATACAGATCTGTAAAATTAAGGACTTCCTTAAGAGGGCGCCTGATGTCAGTAATCTAAATTTTGCTCCTGCTTCCACGCCCCCAATTTTACTCTAGCCGAAGCGAGACAGCGAGCCATGCGGGGCGTCGGGAATCGCGGTGGGTCAATGAGGCTGGTTCTTGTTTTGAGGATTTTTTCGTTTTACAAAGAATATTTGAGTTATTTAAAAAGTAAGACATATGATGACTGCCTTATGTTTAATACAATTATAATCCAAAGTTACAAGTGCTACATTATTGTATTTCTCGAATACTTTCTGTATCGTGTTTTCGAAACTTATTATGTTTAGAGTTAGTCCTAAACTTTGCTGTGTTTTTATTTCAAAGTGAGTATTTCGTTAATATTGATATATTTAAGATCGCTCGAATAGGCTCTTAAGTGTCCGCATCTAATAAAAAAAAATCATTTACCAATTTGCGTCATTAGTTCATATTTATCTGAATAAGATGTCATGATCCGGATGTGAAAACAAAAACGCCCTGGGAATTGATATTTTGTTTCAATAACAAATCATGTGCCTTTGCTCTGATAAACATCTTAAGTGCTTAAGTTACGGGTAGTGGTGGGATAGGTCGATTGGTAAATCGACTCGATACTAATAACTTCTCGACTAATCCCAAAGGCAAACTGGTATTGATGTATTGTAATCAAATCAATAATAAGATTTTGCGCAATAAACTTAAATAAAATAAATTAATGAAATATTAATCAAAAATGCATAAAGTGCAGCGAACTATGTAGATCAAATATTTACCATCGCGCAAAACGGCCCCCCGAAATTGATATAAAATGACTGTCGCATAACGCAGCGACAACTTTAGGCCAATGTTCGCTATGACGCAGCATCATACAGCAGTCACTAATTAGCCTAGCAATTGACGTGAAGTAACGTTGGTAATGGTATTGGCGGATATTATGTGAGTATTAATTGACTAACTTGAATTTACTTTTGATAGGGTTACTTTTTGCGCTATATTATGCTTCCATAGTATTATTGTTGACTGATTACGTAGGTATGCAAAAAATGTAGTTGCGCGTTCGTATGCTACCTTGTCGGTTTGTAGGTAGAAGATCATTTTTCAAATTATTCTCAGATATTCACATCTGTTTTGAACTGTTTTCAAAAGGCTAAAAGAATTTTTGCCTGTAATGGTGGACAGAACACCATTTCACAGGCTATATTCTCAGATATTCATATCTGTTTTTAACTGTTTTCAAAAGGCTAAAAGAATTTTTGCCTGTAATGGTTGACAGAACACCATTTTACAGGCTACACTGCTGGGCAATTTAATTACATTAAAACTACTAACTTCGTTTTGTAAAAGTCTGCTTGGATACTCTTTTGTTTAGTAGCACGGTTTGGATCTTCAAACTCCAAAAGCTAAAAAAACACCCACAAGTACCTACGTATCTGCGTTGAAAAGTCATACAACATCAGCGCTACGCGATTATAATAAAACCTTATAAGTTTTGGCATTGCAATGCGACGATAATACCAGACCACAGTCGTAAAAATATCGATATGCATATTGCATACTACTACGCATAGTGCCCATCCCTAGCCGGCGCCTACCTGCGCAAGATTCGACATCGTCGCGACAGATGCCACTTGACGTCGCCAGCGCGGGCGCATGTGCACACACTTGACTTACGGACTTTTTCGACACTACTAAGAAATCACCTGCTATTCTCTCTAAACTTTCTTAATAATAACAGATATTTTTGTTGCAAAATGTATTGAAACGCCTTTTTCCAATGGCTAACTAGCAAAAAGATAATACCTTGAACATTATTCTACCCGAATCCTATCTACCACATTCCATAAGATCACTGGCAAGTGCAGCGTTGGATATACAATATATGTATCGAATCGCCTAATTGGGTTTCACCAACTAACTCAGGTTTCCATGAGCAAAGTTTTAGGATGATGCTGAGAAAAGGCGGCTTCCAGTCGTGTTGGATACCATTAGGAGAGGCCCTTGTCCAGATGATGATGATGAAGAGATTTTTATTTATTTTTTCTCCAATTTACTTATTATAATAGATTTGGTTTAGTAAGTATAGTGTTACATTTTTAGATACATATAGAATATAGATAAAAAATGGCTGGGGATCGAACCCAGAACCTCTGGACTGGTGGACTAGTGTGTTGACTATTACACCATGGAGATCGTGATTGATTGAGGATGTCAATTAGATTAGGTATTTATTTTTCTTTACATAAACTTCTTGATAGCAAGCTTTCTGTAAATAATAAAAATCCGCAATACCGTATAGAGCAGTCAAGAAATTAGTTTCTATATATAAAATTTAAAAGGTAAAATATTTTACTATTGATTCCGAGACAAAATGTTATTTTATTGAATCTGGCAAAGGTGATACTAGTACGAGTATGTTCCCAAATGACATTTATGACAAATAAGACCTCCGACGCAAACAAATTTAAAAAGACTGCAATTTGTTAATGTTTTTATGCGAACGGCCATTAAAGCTCCATGCAGTCGGTTATCTAATCCGACACACGCGGAACCACTTCAGCGTTCCAAACAGGGCTGCCACATGACAAAAAGTACATTTTATGTAGCAATACACCCAAATCTTATTTATGGTTCGCCTTTTTTTTTTGTTTTTTTGCGTGATTTTTTACATCTTTAGGTGAGCATTGATTTGTAAATCATTGATATAGAAGAAAAAGCGGAAAAAGAACAGTTCAGGATGCAACTGATAAGATAAAATAATCTTCTTGCTTGTTGTAACAACAGGGCAATTATTTTACTGAACACTATCAGCCTATTGTTCTTACTTTTACTCCACTGGCTCAGCGATCCAGAGTGGATCTTGGCGTGACTCACGAATCGAAAAAATGCTAACAATAAAACTGGCTTTCACGTTCACAATAAAAAATGAATATGTAACTTAAATCAAAAATTAAAAGTAAAAGCCCAAGTTCGCCAAACTTGCCAGCCCTTCTGAGCGCCTTACTCACGGCATCGGTTCGCACGCAGTAAAAAAATATGGAACCATACGCTGCTCTCGCCGTGCGAGCGTTACTTCTACTTCTTAGTTATTAACTAAAAAAAATTATAAGCCAATATTTACTATGTTTCTTATTAAAACTTAATGTTCTCTAAACTCGCCAGCCCTACTGATCGCCTTGCTTGCAGGATCGGTTCGCACGCAGGGCTGTAAATCAGCGATATCGCGCGCGTAAAAAATTATGGAGCCCGATATACAGCCCTTGTCTTGTCTCTTCGTACGAGAGTAACTTAACCTACATAATAGTGCCTTAACATTTTAATGCTGTGAAAGCAAATTACACATGTCGTTGGTTTTATGAGAGAATTACGAAACGAATGCGAAAAGATTGCCTCTTTTTTAGCTGACTTCAAAAACAGAGGTCATGCGTGCTGCTTGCATCGCAGTTCAGTCATCGAGACAATATGTACTAAAATACCTATAGGTACGAATTATATAGAGAAGGTTCCCTCGGAATACAGTTCTAGAACGAGATGTGCTCTGGCCCTTCAGTCGAAAAGATGTAGTGGTCCTATTCTATATTTCGAAAACCACATGGCAGCCTTTAACTACTTATATAAACTTCTTTTCCCAAGAAACATAATATGTATAACGAAATATGAACATAAAAATTGCCTTCCATACACACTTGGGTAAGCTGATCTGTCAACTTATTTTTCATATTTCGCTAAATGTTTCTTAGGGAAAGTTGTTCAGTAATATTAACTATTCATTCATTCATTAAAATAGCTTTAGTATATTTGTAAGACCATGTATAACTCCGTATAAAAACAATTACTCGTCACAGTTGTATTGCTCTTGTAACAGGTGCGAACGACGAACACCAACACTTTATTTCCTTATGCATCTATCGAGTGATCTAAAAACAAGAGTGCCAACAACCGACAGTCAATCAAAATCAAAGCCTGTTCCGGATTCCATTTGACATCAAACGAACAGTTGGCACTCAAAGAAATTGTTCAAACTTGCATGTTGGCACTGCTCGAACGGTACAAAGGAGCACTAGCAAACGCACAGTGGGTGAGATCGAAATAGGAAATGGCATTGTTTTTAGCGAAGAGTGGCATTCCATATTCCATCAAGTAAGTAAATCCATTGATTTACTTCCTTGATACTCATATTAGACTATTACATTTTCATTCCGTAATCACTAAATAATACGAGTAGTCAGCCCATAGTACGAGAAAGGCATTCTCATTTCCGTAATCACTAATTAGTAAGTACACATAAGCACATACACTGCCGTAACGAAAACAGGCACGGCCACTGGCCGGGCTATAAATCACGATACAGTCAGCAAACACAGCTCCTGTAATGGGCGGGTACGCCAGAAAGGTATACTCCCTTTGGACTGACTGAGTCACCCCTCCAATTATGTGTCTAGATGGAAAATAATTTTCGTAAAAGGAAGAAAAATATAATTTCAGTCTTCTTTTGTCTTATGGTTTTATGTCTTTTTAACACTGGTCGTTACGATAGTATCGGTAGCTGCGAAGAAGTGCTTGTAAAAAAGCTTGAAATTTGGTGACGGTACAGTTGAGTTCTATTTGTTACCACTCTTTTCCTCTCTAAAGGTACAGGAACAGGCAGCAGAGTCTCGTATGCAACAACTTCAACCCATCTAGGTGTATATTTATTTATGATAATATACGGGTATAGTATCGTTGAGTTAGAAGGTATCCCATAATACAAGCTCAAACTTACTTTAGGGCTTTCTTGGGCTAGCTCAATCAGAGTGATTTGTCCAACTTTTGATTACCAACCCAGCGTAGTGATGGTGAAAAAATCCTCCTTTTATTGAGATTCCTTTAGCACAGAAGACAGTAAGAGTATTAAATACAGAACGGAATTTTTGAATCCTTAAACAACTAGAATTCATCGGTTCTTACTACTTTTCAAATATGTATAAATATGTATACTTATATTTATGTATGTATATAATATATTGTATTTATCTATTTAAGACGCCAAAATCTACCTATTGTAGCTTTTGGTTCAATAATTTTTTTAAATAAGATAAATAAACGGAATCTCCTAAGGTCCCGCGCAATATGCATCCCTGTTCCCCGACTCCGCACCTTTCCCCCGTTCTCGCCTTATCGAGGGGCGAAAGCGGGCGAACACACACGCATTGACGTGTGCACGGTGGCACACGGCGGCACAAGAACGGGGGAGAGGTGCGGGGACGGGGAACGGGGACGCATATTGCGCGTACCTTACATTGAGATTCCGATTCCGTTCTGTATGTAATACTCTTACTGTCTTCTATGCCTTTAGTTCAGCAGTGAACTGGTAAAGAAGAAAAGGAAGGTATCTAATAAGTAAGAACAGTAAGGCCAGTAACAAGAGAGGGAGAGTTTTTACAAGCGGAGACTGCCAGCGAATTAACAATCAATCAAATCGGGGGCCACGGCGACCTTATGTACTCTCAGATGAAATTCAGTGCGTTTTCAATACTACATTGGACACGACAAATTAGTCAGAATTGTTAAAAACTAAATATTCTAAATCCATCGTGAATAAGTAAATAGGTATTATACATGTATTTAGTCATATACTTACTTAGAAAGGCTGTTAAAGATATACATACATACTTAAATTTATTTTATGAAATAAGAATCAAAGATTCAAATATTCATTCAGAAACCAGGCAATTGCAGACAATCACACATATAACTTTTCACAGCAATTAGTACATATTACGTCATTATTACGTTATTATAAGTATGCAGTAAGTAAATATGGTCGACGACCAAGGTCGCGGGTATACTGTCGCTCGTCTGTTAGAGTCCTTATTTACTTTTCTACAAGCCAGTCTAAATACTTTTACCAAATAAATTTTCGCCAACTTTCAACAAAATTTATTTGAAACTTGGTAGACTATTGGACACGCGCACTGCCTTTTTATATGGCCAAAAACTTACTTAAAATTTTCGCCAACATTCAACAAAAATTATTTGACTATTGGACACGCGCACTGTTGTCAAATTAGCAAACAGTGCCTCCTCTCATTTCTCCAATTTTCCAAATGTCCTCGCCCTCAATTTCCATTTCTTTTTCTCCAATTTCGACTGCATTTCAACCTCTTTGGTCCGAACAGTTCAAGTGCTTTCGAGTATTCCATTAATTTTGTGATGAGACGATATTTTGCATAGATTTTTACTGGACTACTATATACTTTTCTAGTAGCTCTTATACTAAAAACGTTTTTTAGTTTTTATGACATTTAAATATGTTATGTGTTGATTAAGATCGTCAATATTCACAACCAAGTAGATAGACCTCGTAATGTGGTAGGTGATTTAATACTGGTTTTTAACCGACTTCAAAAAAGGACCAGGTTATCAATT
Source organism: Acrobasis repandana (assembly GCA_963576875.1). Taxonomy (NCBI): domain Eukaryota; kingdom Metazoa; phylum Arthropoda; class Insecta; order Lepidoptera; family Pyralidae; genus Acrobasis; species Acrobasis repandana. The sequence goes on from OY756226.1 coordinate 1,161,559, forward strand.
CGACTGTATACAATACAATACAATACAATACAAAAATCTTTATTGCACCAAATAAAAAACAATAAAAAATTACAAAGTTTACGGAACTTATAAATAAATAAGGTACAAGAGGCGGCCTTATCGCCGAAGCAATCTCTTACAGGCAACCATAAAGAGAAGGAGTGCGAAGTATATGAGTAAGATAACAGGTGGCGCAGTTAAATTTAAAATATAAATTATAAATAACCAATAGATATTAAAATACTTATACAAAATATATATTATAAAAAAAGATATATTTATATAAATAAATGAATATATATATAATAATAAGTAATTTATTACATACATACAAATAAATAAATATCACAATGATGTAAACAGATCTGTACATGGTGATTTTAAACAGGAAGATAGAAGAAATAGTAGGGGAAAGAGATGAGGAACTAAACAGAAGTAAAAAAGTGATTTTTAGTTAGGGTTTTAAATTTATTCAAAGTTTTGGCGAATCGAATGGAAAGGGGTAGAGTGTTCCAGAGATGAATAGCATAGACAGTAAAAGAATAATTGTAGAAATTGGTCGAGTGGACTGGAATATTGAGAAGAAGTTTATCTGCACTGCGTAGAGGCCTTGAAGAGGTTCTAAAGAAAAAACGTTTCTTGAGGTACTCAGGATATGTGGGACTAAAAAGAATGGAGTATAGGAGAGAAAGGATATGCCAATCACGACGTAAGCGGATAGGGAGCCACTTGAGTTGAATACGAAATTGCGAAATGTGGTCATATTTACGGAGTCCAAATATGAACCGTATACATAAATTCTGGAGGCGTTTAAGCTTGTCCAATTGCTCCTCGGTAATATCTAGATAACAAGTGTCAGCATAGTCAAGGATAGGGAGCAATAAGGAGTGAGCAAGCGCAATCTTGGTATCTATTGGCAGAAATTTATTTAACTTTCTTAAGGAGCTTGCAGCTGCAAACATCTTCCTGCTGACTTCGGAGATCTGAGTGCGCCAAGAAAGAGTGTTATCGAAGTACACGCCAAGATTTTTTACGGATTTGCTATATTCGATTATAACCCCATCAAATACAACTTTAGGAATTGCCTTAAAGTCAATTCTACTGTAGAACCACGAACTTCCTATAATGATCGCCTGAGTTTTACTAGGGTTTACAGCGAGACCATGATTTTTGCTCCAGACAGATATGCGATGAAGGTCATTATTGATACAATGAATCGCAGAAGAAAGGTTCTCAAAGGAAGATCGCGTGTAAATTTGTAGCATCTGCATATAGGTGGTAGGAAGTACGAAGTTGTAATGTAATAGAGTTAATAAATAGTGCGAATAAAAGCGGGGATAACACGCCACCCTGCGGTACGCCGACAGATGTACTGGACCAGGACGAATAGCAGTCCTCAATCTTAACCCGCTGACGACGCCCATACAGGTAAGAACGAAACCAGTCAATAACCTTGGGAGATATGTTAATAGAATGCAACACTTCCAAAAGGATATCAAAGTCTACGGTATTAAAAGCGTTACTAAAATCCAGTAACGCCAACACCGTAAGCTCCTTGTTGTCCATACCCAGGCGGATGTCGTCGGAAATCTTAAGTAGAGCAGTGGTCGTGCTGTATGCTTTTTTATGTATGTTTGTTACGCGATATCTTCGCCAATTGTGAACCGATTTTGATGATTCTTGTTTTATTTGAAATTCTTTTTTACAGAAAACCAATTTCTTCCCATTTTAATTTGGTGAAGATATGATGAAGAATAGAGAAGAGATATGGAAAAAACTCCTAAAAATATTAAAGTCGGTTGTTTTTTTTTCGTTAAAAATTTATTTATAGTCCCTAGGGACTTTACATTGCTGATGATGTGTGAAGACTTACAATACTATCCTTTGTGACCGTTGCACGAAGCGTTTCCACTTCGGAGCCTGGGGTGTAATTTTTTACTTTTTCCTTACTTAAAAAAATAAAAATAATAATTGTCAAATGTCTTCGGATGCGAAGTGGAATGTTGGCTTAGTACGAAACACTCAATAGTAGATAGGTATAGGTATATCTTTTTTCTCACCTGACAAACCCACGCAATTTTTATCACAATTTCTTCCTTTGGCAAAAGTGTCTCTAAACAGAAGCCATTCCGATACAATGCCATCGTCCGCACGGCCCAATGGCTGTATTCCCAGTGATAAAGTTTTAATGTGCCCGCCCGTTTGCGCATTTTATTTTTGATTTTATGTCTGTCTGCCTCCACGCAATTTGCAAAGACACAATATTAGCGTGCGGTCTAAGTCACAAGCGGCGCGTTTTCAAAGAAAATTGGTTATATATTTTCATAATTATTTGCATTATTAATCACTAAGAAGTTTATAAAGTATTCAATCTGTTCGACATTTAAAACAGTATTGAGACACTTTAAAAACAAAATAATGTATTTTTTAAAATAAATAGTTTCTTGGTCATTTTTCTCTGATATTTAAAAAGTTCTAATGTGCCCGCCCGTTTGCGCATTTTATTTTTGATTTTATGTCTGTTTGCGTCCACGCAATTTGCAAAGACACAATATTAGCGTACGGTCTAAGTCACAAGCGGCGTTTTCAAAGTAAATTGGGTATTTATTTTCATAATTATTTGCATTATTAATCAAGTTTTTAAAGTATTTCATTTGTTCTGCATTTAAAACAGTATTGAGGCAGTTTAAAAACGAAATAATGTATTTTGGGGCTGGCCCGTACTTAGCGTACCAGGGTAGCGCACCACCAGCGTAAAAGCAATCTACTCGCGCTTCTGCAAACATTCCCGAAACACTACAGAACTTAGGTAACCCCATCAGCACCCTAAATGCGTTATTATATTGAACGCGCAGGGTGCTATACGAATTTCGGGTGAAAGTAGCCCATAGGCTACATGTATAAATACTATATACATCTTAGACTTTTCCATACAAACGTAGTCTAGCTTTTATTTTGAAATGACATGACAGATTTCTGCAGAGTTTGGTAATTTCAAAGAAATTGCAGATATCCAGGCATATGATTAGTTTTTGACGGTCAATATATGAATTTGAAAGAAAATATAAGGGCGTAGAAGTTTTCCATACTGATGGTCAAATAATGATATGATACACTATAATTCTCTTTAGCGTTACCACTAGGGATGTAACCGGGAATATGTTCGGATGATGATGACACTATAACTCTCTTTCAAGTTTATATTTTGATTATGAAGACACAGGCCTAAAAATATGAAATTTATTTTAAATGACAAAATTTTGCCGAAATCTGACATGTCGTCTACTAAGGTAAGTAACCAGTAAGTTTCACCCGCTATCTTCTTACTCCTTGCATCCTCCCATAAAATATTCCCGTCGTTTTCTTTTTGCGTAATGCTGTATCAGCTCGTAAACTTCGAGACAAAATATACACGAAACCGAACACCAACATATGAATACAATTCCATTAAAACTCCGCAAATTAAACCTTACTCCATCGGAATAAGAACTTCGAAGTTACAGTTCAAATTGGTTTGTAAGTGTTAAATGTGGTGATATTGAATTTTGGTCTTTATTATAATGGTTTTTGTCCAACAATTTATTGGGAATACGATATTGGTGACGTTTTCCCACTGCAATTGGATATTCTGACGACTTAACATGTGCTTTGAATTTGTACAGTGAGACCCGTCGTCGTACAGAGCATGAATAATAAAGTAACAGTGTGCGTAGGTGTTAACGAATTGAAATCATTTGTATGAGAATGTATTTCTGTACAGCGACTATATTTATATCCTTTTGTCAGCAAAATAAGCTTTGAATTACAATTTTACTTTTCAACTCCTTCAGGAATACTTACGGCTATAATTATTGTATTTATTTATATAACGTAATAAAATATATTGAAACTATTTTCAGGGAGAATTCAGGCCATGATACTGAACAATTTTCTCCAAAGTAGAAAGAAGACTATCGTTATATGTTTTTTTTTCTAGTCATAAAACTAGGGTCAGCTGATCAGTTCACTTGTATGGGAGGCCAAAAATTATTTCGCCTATATCGATTTATGTTACTTGGGGAAAGTTGTTGAGTATTATGGTCTGAATTAAGCCTTAAATTAGTTTCAGTATATTTGGTCAGACCCTGTATACTGAATCTTTAAAGATATGATAGGCGCTTAGAACTATAAACAAATATAGGTACATATGTACATTACATTGGCACATATTAAGTATTGCCAAAGCACTAATATTCATGCCAACCTAATATTTTTACAGTGATCTAGACATATCAACTCCGATTTACCTAAAATACTTCTCTCGTTTTGCTTTTAGTAACTTTGAACTTCGAACTTTGAAATGATATTAGGTAGTTGTTCTTGAAGTACATATAAATAAGATATTGGTCTCGTTCCACCCTATTACCCCAGATGCGAATGACCGATATAACTCTTTAGAAATGCGCCATTTTTCACGCAAACCCGATATTTTTCACAGTGATATCGACCACGGACAAATGGCAGAGGTTTCAACTGCTCCATATTTTAACGGGTATTAGGTTCGTGACTTATATCGACTTAATTTTATTACAGACATAAAATTCTTGCTTATTTATATACCTACTTGCTTTAGGAAGGCTGGTACTACAGTGACACAAAAAAGCAATAACTCAGCGATTATTTTGATCAGAGAGTAAAGTATAACGCTTTGTTATTATACTATATTTAACTAACTTAATATACATTTATGAATATTGTAAGCGGTTTACTCGCGTTATAGTGCAGTCTGTGCAGCGAAACCGTCAGGACACCGCTCCTAATACTCGTCCTCATGATGATCGTCTAAATTGATGGCAGTAGTAATAAACTCGCAAATAAAATAAATCAAATCATACCGAGTTCAGTATCAAATAGGTTTTAAAATGAAACCTGATGAAGTACCTCTAGAGTTGTTTCGTGCCAATTGAAAGAGTTTTTATATTCTTGTTTATTTACAAATCGATAGCGTCACAGTCGACATTGTTGAAGGTGCTTAGTTAACCACAATTCAAACATTGAACCTAGACAACCTAGCCCACAATGGCTGGCTAAGCTGGCACCGGAAGCCCGCGGCCGGAAGCAGCGGTCTGCCGGAAGCACACCTCATTTCCGCTATCTGCCCGCTGAAATATAAATTGTTCAGAAATAACTTGCAGTTAGTGTTCGCGTTGGACTGTCTATAACTTTAGTTTTTAACGGTTTGTTAAAAGTTGACCGTCACAATTAAGGATAAACGTTTTCCAGTTATTTGTTTTAGTAAATGTTAAATTTTAAATTAAAACTATTTGAACGAACAAATAGTTAGTTTTAATTTAATATTCTTAGTTTTAATTAAAGTTGCAGGTACTCAATAATTTGTAATACTTTTCTGAATGAAATGAATTCTACTTTGAACAAAAGAAGCAAGCTAAATTATTTATTTATTTAAACTTTATTGTACAAAATACAATTTGTATAGCACAATAGGCGGACTTAATGCTAAAAGCATTATCTGACAGCCAACCTAATTAATTAATTAACTAAGTGCACTTGGATAATGTAGCGTTTGTATATTCTTATATAATATAAGTATATTCTTATTAATTTTACCGCAACCGTTAACGCAGTAAGATGAAGAAGGATATGTCCAAATAATTTATAAAGTTAATGCTGTATCAGTCCAACTGACAGTCGGGATAGAGTTCAGTCGGGCGGGATTAACTATTTCGATTCTGTGTTCTCGCTCTAACGCACGAATAGTAAATGAACTTGTCAGTCTTGCGCTTACCGACATTTTGCCTGTCGGAATCCAGTGGTAGTCTCTTCGAGGATGAGTAATTCGAGTATCTTTGTTCGGAACTTTAGGAACTGTCATCTGGCGACCCTATCTCGGAAGCTAGCGACCAATTTAGCTATTTTTTTTTAATGTTGGCATTTGATTAGCATATAAGGCACATGTTATCCTGAAATAAAAAGAGTAGAGCGAGATTGTAGGCGTATGCCTACTAAATTTATCCCGATTATACTCGTAGAACTTGCGTTATCGTCAAAGTAGACCGCAAATTTCGCTCGCAAACCCAAAAACATTATTTACCCAAAAAATATATTTAAATGAAGTTGACACAGACGAAAGTGGTGATATTGCGTGGTTGTTAGTTTAGGACAGTAATGGTTTAAACCGCTTTGTTGTTCTGTGGTTTAAACCAAGTACTAGTGTTAGACCAGGTTTTATAAGATGACCTCCGTGATGTCCTGGGTCTTGGGTGTTTATTAATATGTATATGTATTTATCATAAAATATAGTATCGTTGAGTTACTATTCCATAACACAAGTTTAATAACTTACTTTAGGGCTAGCTTAATCAGTGTGATTAGTCCTTATATAAAAAATAAAAATAAAAAATATGACAAAAATAATAGAATTTACTCGACTGAAGATATAAGCATAATGTGATTATTGATTTAGACAGCATTACAATGCTCGGAACAATATCTAAATTTAAAATATGTGATAAAAATTTTCGCCACGAGCGAGATTCGAACTCACGAAATTTTTCATCACATATTTTAAATTTAGTTAAGTATAATCAAACTTACTATGACGTACGAAATACACACTGTAATTCAACGTGGACAAATACTCATTAATACAGGTGAGCCCCGACACGAGTCTGCAGCTGGGACACCCTCAGTGAGCCATTTATTATGTGGGGCTGGCTTTGATCACGGACTCCAACTTATTGGAAATTATGGATTTTGCTGTTAAATTCAAGAATAGGTATGTCATATGTCCAGACGACCTCCGTGGGGTAATGGTCAACACGCTAGTCCATTAATCAGGAGGTTCTGGGTTCGATCTCCAGCTAGGGCAAGTGGAAAATTGCCTTTTTCAAATTGTGTTCGGTCTTGGGTGTTTATCTATATATGTATTTATTATAAAATGTAGGATCGTTGAGTTGAAAAAATATCATAACTAAAGAATCGCCAACTCGCAGGTACTCAACCGCAGATCTCATGCTTGCTTGAGTTGAAACAGGCTTCGTAGATAGGTAGGTAAATACCAAGAAATAACCATGGTAATTCTGAGTATTGTAAGGGTTTCATATCTACAGCCCTACAAGTACCTATACTTGTATACTTGGTTCATTATTCACCATTTCTTTTTGAGTTTTTGCACTACCCGTGTCTTTCTCGACATCACCCGGTTGGTTGACTGGTAGATAAGGCCTTAGGCTTTAAGTCCGCCATTACACTTGTATTTGTGTATAAAGTTAAATAAATAAATAAAATACCTATAAGTACAGAAAAAGAAGTTCAATAATGCTATGATTCTGTAAGGAAAATATTTATTTAGGTTTAGTTATGCTGAATTCTTTTGCGCTTAGCTCGTTGAAATGGCAGAGGGCGGGTCACGATAGCTGATGGGGCAAAAAGGTTCTTGAATGGCGACCACGTACTGGCAAGCGAAGTCTATGACCTGAGGACCTGAACAAGGTCGCTGGAAAACGTTGGATACAGGCTGCTATAGATTAGTCATTTTTGAAATCCTTGGAAGAGGCCTATGTCCAGCAGTAGACGTCATGCGGCTGAAGTGATGATGCTGAAATCTTTTACATAGGTAAACGTAGTCACTTTTGTATTTGGGTACCAATAAACTCTTAATGAAAAAACTTTCAGCCTCAAACCAACCGTTCACTTCTCTTTGATTAGCATATAAGGCACTTTTCATCCCGAAATTATGCGTCCTTCGGGCACTTATGTATTCTGTGCTTTGGGGTAGCAGCCTAGTAGCAAACGGTTAATGGGTGAAGGGGCGTATTGTCACATGTAAGTAAGGCCCTAGCAAGGATCTCTTTTGATTAGAACCGAGCGTGATTTCCTTTAGCCACCCTTTGATCGACTCGTAAATCTAGACTAATATTATAAAGAAATCAGATTTGATAGTGCATTTGTGGGTGTTTATATATGTCGCCGTTGGATAGTATAATCCGCTAATTGATAAAACCTCTAGCTGTTTGGCATTACAGCTCGGTTTTGTTAAACTGCGAACCCTAATACGCGAAATAGAATAAACGATTTGTATTCATCCATGCGGCTAGAGAAGTTGTTGAACAATTCTGTCTAAAGAAATTATATACAATTTGGAATGCCTATGAAGTGGCAAAGTGGCGAGGGAGCGAAGCGAGCAGGCCGCGGTAGCGGCCGGCGAGTGCTAGAAAAGTTCTATCCATTTCACTAGATTAGGGCAAACCTATAGCAATAAAAATCGTGGAATAGTTTTTTTGGGAAATAAAATTCGATGTTAAAAGATCTGTATTCAAATAGACACCCAGTTATATTTCATTATGGTAAATCTACAACAAATCCTTATCATACAAGTATCACAGTTTAATTGTTTAACAGCAGATTACTGCTACTGTTTGACAAAACCACTAGACGTTTGGAAACGAGGTTAGCGGTTTAAATGAACGTAACACGTTGCGCAATCTTAGACAATCCAGCTGAACGATTTTCAGTTGGTTGACAAAACTTAGATGTAATGCCAAACAGCTAGAGGTTTTATCAATTGCGGATTATACTATCCAGCTGCGACATATACATTTTATAACTTTTGTGCCGTTTGTGTTTCGGCCTAGAATATAACAACTCTATTTCTTTCTGTCTTAGACAGCTTTCTAAAAATTTCTTTTGAGAAGAAAAGTCGAAATGCGCAGCCCGGTCTCTGAAGCAGCGCAGCTGATGATGCAACCAGAAACGCACTAATAAACGTTGATATTATGTCAATAAGTTAGTAAAGTGTCTTTATTCATTAACAGAAATGAAATCCTTTCATTCATTAGACTTCTGGTGCATATCTGCATGTCTCTCTGTCTACCGGTCTATATTTGATGAAATTAGAAAGTACTAGGCCGATTCCGATGCTATTTTCACTATCAGCGCACGTCGCTATCACATCACCTTAAAAAACATTTAGAGAAAGCAATGTCGTTGGGTATCAAATTAATAAACTATTAGTTATCTTAATATACGCACTGGCGAACTGTACTACAGGTTTTACCTTCTACAGTCGTCAGTCTCCTAAAAACCCTCTTGTAAACAGACCCATGATGTACTGAGTATATACTTTATGAAGAAATAAATACTTTTTTACTTTTTATTGTACAACTTACATAGTTATCTTTGACCGTGCCAGTCCAGGGCGGGCCGGTAGTTCGGAAATAAATATATTTTAAGCGCCCCGGGCCAAATAAACGCTCCACTCGCGCCACCTCAGGGCCAGCTCACTAGTTGGGAACTATTTGCATGTATTAGCATAGTTTGGAGTCCAAATGATAAGCATCGGACCTCTCATTACCAACTTCCCGGCATTATTGTTACAATGAAACTAAATTGACTTTTAATTGGTCGCTCACAGGTTTTTCTCGGAAATAGGGGGAAACTAAAGCTCCACAATCTTATCGTACATATTGTATGGTGAGTGGTGCTTTATTCATATAAGCACCACGCAATTTTCAACTTGTTTCGGGGGTTGCCAACGGGTCCTTATTACTGAGACTTTGCTTTATTAAAGGGGGTCGTAATACAAGAAACGTGTTGTTTCAGCGTTTTTAAACATTGTACGGTACGGAGTTACGGAACCCTTTATGTACGAGTCCGACTCGCACTTGGCACTTGACCGGTTTGTTATTTAGGTATTACAATACTGAACTAATTTAGATTTAAAATAACTTTATTCTCGTAATCTTATTACATAGTAAATAATTTAAAGAAATGTCTAATGTTAGTTAAAAATTAAATCACGACTTTGATAATGTAAGAGATTGCTTCGGCGGTAAGGCCGCCGCCGCTTGTACCATAAATTATAGACATTTTCCTGTATTTGTAAATCATATTTGGTGCAAAAAAGATTTTTGTATTGTATTGTATAATGAATCTGTATCTGAGTACACCATCATCATCATTCTCACTTCGCCCACATGAACCCACTGCTCCCTTTTTTCGTGCCATTTTCCACGTTTCTGTGCCAGTCTCATCCACTGATTTCCCGTCTACCTTACAATGTCATCAGACCAACGGACCGGTGGTTTCCCTACCGGTGTGCCCTGGTCTCAACCAGGGCACACCGGTAGGGAAACCTACCGTACATACGTAATACCTAGGGTACATAATAATACAATTTTGTTTTATATACAATCATCACAGCATATGTCCGGACATAAAGAAAATCTAGATTGAGCCGGGTTGACATTTTATCCTTAATTACAAGTATACGCTTTCTCTTACAATACCATTTCTTGTCTACATTTTATAATCCAGTCTTAGGATCACTTACTTCGACCACTATAGAGGAGGTTAAATACGGATAGCAATTTTTATCTATCTATCTATAATTTAAGAACTACGTTCTTGACGGTGGAGTAGTTTCCATGTCTCCCTCTCTTGAGTCATCCCTATACGACACGGCGTCAACTTTCTCCTTTACTTGATCTATAAATGCTCTATAATTAATATCTATGATTTTTCCTTCTATTATGTTTTTAGAAAGAGATCTATCTGTCAGGATCGTAGCAAGTGGAGGTCCATAGTCTCTGCTGTCATAGTCTCTCTAGTATTACGTTTTTAATAAATTGATCGTGGCGTATAAGATAACCAAACATCTTTCCTCTTCTAATATCTAATATTTTTATATGTAATAGAAAATATTACCTAAATAAATGTGCCTTGATAGTACAAAAAATATGACATATCGATAAATGTTGGAAAAATATATCGATAAACCATATTGGAATAATCTATATCATCATCTTTCACCGATACCCTTATTTTCTAACTAGAAACGATTTTCTCAAACACTAAATCACTGGATGAAGCAACTTCCAATCAGTCATTTTGGTAATCATTGGAAAGGGTTATAGCCTTCATGCCCGTGTAATGATGACGATAATGATGGAGTTTTGGTATGCGTAATGTATGACAACTTACAAGTCCATTGCTAAACTCAGAAGACATTTAATTGTTCTGATACTCGTAGTACAAAGCTCGATCTCTGCAGCTTACCTGCTATGTGACGCAGGCCAACACTGCCGGGGAATAAATCAAGATCGGACTCACGTCCGAACGCGGGATTCCGAGGATTTCGGGCTCTGTCGGGTAGTGAGTGCCGAAAACTTTGTCAAACACATAGGCATTCCATATAACACGTGAAAGAGATGCCTTGTACTTTTACATACGAGTATATTATTCATTTATAGACTTAAAACCTTTGACAAGGCATTTCTTTCACTTGTTTATTATTAAATGCCTCCTGATTCACAAAGTTTTCAGCAGTACCCGACAGAGCCCGAAATCCTCGGAATCCCGCATTCGTGATCCCGATCTTGATTTATTTAAGTAATTTAAAACTTTGGATTGGCAAAGACATTTACTTTTATAAATCAAGATCGGTATTATTCGTCACGTCGTAACGCAGGATTTCAGAAATGTCGGGACTGGGACCACTCTAACCCAAGGCCAAATCCTCTGGCTGCTCTGGCTAAGTATGGCTCTGGTAGTACAAACGGGGTCGTACTCCTGCAGTGGAGACTAAAAAAGGCCTCATGATGATGATGACAGATGGTAAGGTAAATATATATTTTTCTTAAACAATTCTCTGAGGGTGTCTCTCAATCCTAAGCCGTAAATGAAGCGAATTTCCCTTTTTTGTAAAATAAGAATAGTCTGTATATCAGCTGCACTCCCCCATAGATCTACGTAACGCGCGATTTCAAAGATGTAGGGACCGGGACCACTCCAACCCAAGGCCAAATCCTCTGGCTACTCTGGCTAAGTATGGTTTTGGTAGTACAGAGGGGTCGTACTCCTGCAGTGGAGATTAAAAAAGGCCTGATGATGATGATGACTGAGATAGTAAGGTAAGTATGTGGAGACTAAAAAAGGCCTGATGATGATAATGACTGAAATGGTAAGGTAAGTATATCATTTTTCTTAAACAATTAACAGAGGGAGTCTCTCAATCCTAAGCCGTAAAGCCATAAATGAAGCGAATTGCCCTTTTTTGTAAAGTAAAAATAGTCTGTATATCAGCTGCACTAGACCTACCAATTCCTACCAGTAGCTCTTATTAGAAATTGAATCACCATAAGTATATACCAGTAGCTCTAACTAGAATATATTTTGTGGTGATTTACCTTCTCAGCTGACCGTACTTGGTCGGCGGGCGGCAAGCAGGGCGTAAAGTTTGCGGAGTAATTAAGATAGGGTAATTGCTACCTCTTTAACGTTCTTGGGCTTCTGGCCTGTTTCAGCGTCTTAATTATTAGATTTATTTCTATAAGTTTTATCATTTATACTACAACAGTACAATTATTATACTTTTCTGTATTTCTGCCTGTGCGTAAATATTTTTATTTACCAATAATTGTATATACTAATGAAGAATGCTAACCGCATTCTCTACCAACCAATGTCAAAGTCTACAATCTAGTATCCGAGATAAAGGCTAGTCCTAGTATGGATGGGTATTGATGGATATTTGCCCCCACAAGTCAACCGCCAAAGGATTGTTTGTGTCGATTTAGATTTGGTGAAAATGCAAATCATCACTACTCGTATTTTGATTATTTTTCCATTTTCCCGCCCACCATCTCGCTAAAAGTGGCGTTTGGGTCTTGCTGCCCTGAGCTCTGTCTGCTTTGAGCCGCAAGCACCAACATGCTCTGTCTGTCCCGTTAAGGATAAAGATGTGATAGTGTATTGTCTGTATAGATTTGGACCAATATAAAAAATATCTAAATTAAAAATATGTGATGAAACATTTTGCCACGGGTGAGGTTTGAATTCGCACCCCTCATATTTGTACTTTTAATTTAGATATTATTCCAAGCATTGTAAAGTTGTATAATTCAGTAAATAAAAATATATACATATAATATTATTAGATGTTTATTTTTTTTTTTGCAAAATTAAAAAGCTAAAAATATTTTAATTATAAGCCTCAAATAAAATAAACCCTTCACTTTATTCGTTTTTCTTCATTCCGAGTAATAGACTTAGCATCCAAAGGTCAATGAAGGTCGGAAATTGTAATATCCACCATCACGACGGCTTTTGCAGAAGCTGTAGAGATTTAGATGAAATTGCTTTTTTATTCGGAGGCTCTACTTTCTTCGTCATCTTATGAGAGAGATTACCTTTTTTATTACCTTGAGAGAGTAATTAGATCCTGTAGGTGTATCTAATTGATATCTTTGAATTCCTGTCATGTAGAATCTTTTATCTTTTCTTGAGTATTTTTCATTTATTTATATAACTTTATTACAAAAAATTTATTAGACGGGCCTTTTCTACCAGTCAATCTACAGGTGGTGCTTATAAAAGCAAATTTTGGACGAACCATGTCGTTCAAAATTTGCGTCCATTCTTATTAACTATAAATGTGACAATTGGTAAAATCATTGTCATCACTATATTGCACGCCTCATAAGCGAAGCGCATGAGGTAGTGCTCTACTCTCAGCTTACAAAAATCAAGTGATTTTTTAACTAAATGTGTCTCTATTTATTTTCTATCGCACTTGTACAATAATATTTACACATAAATGTCAAGGAAAAACACTAGTTTCAACACTTATGACATTTTGCCCTCTAAATAAATAAAAACAATGTTTAATAAAATCATTTTGTGGACGTCCGTGTGTCTGTATGTATGGAAACTGGCGTGGTCACGATAACTCCCAAAAACTTGTCTGATCAAGTCCATTTTTTTTTATACGCTTTAGTATTATCCAAAACTAAGTCCTTTCGAAGATCACGGTCTAATTCAATGTAGTTTAGTTATACCGAGCAGCAAAAAAAATCAAATCGTCGCGCGTGAGCTCGCCATTTTGTTACAAACCAAAATCTTACTGTCAAAAACAAATCAGGGTGACAGAACTTGAGCTGCTCTTCGCGCACGCGTAGATCGTCGGGGTGTAGGCAAAGAGGTTTGCAATGGGTCCTCCTTCACAGTGCCGCTATATCTTTCTCAGCGGGAAGTTAAAAATATACTCCAGTCGTGCGTTAAAGCCGACACATACTTTTCTTCGTTTTAAGTTAGCAATAAAACAATAAAAATAAATTTTATTGTGAAAAATGAGATTATGAGGCGTGCAGTTTCAATATGTTGTTCGAATGCCGATACATTTACCAATAAATGTCAGCTTCCGTGCTTCGGAAGGTACGTTAAGCCGTTGATCCTGATCAACATATTGTAAAAACAGAAAAAATAACTCTTTTTAACCGACTACAGCGAAGCAAAAAGGAGGGTTATGATTTTGACCAGTGTGAATGTATGCTGTTTTTTACTCCACGAAACAAGTAACTACTACCCGTTAGCACTAGGCTGACAGAAAGGAACGCGCATACTACGTTTGCCGGTCTGTAGTATGCGCGTTCCTTTCCGTCAGCGGCAAACTTAGCGTGAACGGGTAGTACTTGCTTCATGAAGTAAGACGCGGTGAGCTGTAACTAAGAAATTACTGCCTCTACTATAATGAATTAGATGTCATATTGTAGCTTAATGTATAAGGTATTTAAGCTCTTTAGCCCATTTTATCACAACTCTTATCATTTTACTATAAATGGAGCAAGACTGAAAAAAGTATACTTATTTTTATAATTTTATAATATGTTAATGGTGTATTTAAAAAAAATATATTAAACCTACCACTATAAATTTAGTATCGTTTTGTAGGTAATTTATAGACGATGATTTGGTTCTTGAAAAGTAAACTACTTAGTCCTACCGTTTTTGTGGAAAGTGAAGAAAACCAGAATGAGGGAGATAAAAGGGCGAGTGGGGGGGGAGAAACAACCATATCTCAGCGAGTTTCCATATCGACATTGAAGCACATATATGAAAGCTACATTCATGCCAAGTTTCACCCTTTCTTCCAGATGGGACCATAAAATTGTATTTTGTATGGACAAGGACCCGTACTATACAACACGACTTCTGCCTTTTCTTTTACTTCATCCATGAACGCTCTTCTTGGCCTTCCTTAAAATCATTATGGAAGTCATTTTTTTATAGGTGCGTAAGTACATGTTTAAACACTATGCATTATGCTTGTTTACCTAAACAGGCCTTATACTAAAGGGTAACAGTACGTCTGTGGAATAATTTGGAAGATAAGAATGAATTACTGATAACATCATAGGTGAAAGTGAGTACGCACGACGCTCTTGATGGCCGCCTAATTATTAACTTTTACATGCGTTTAGTCTCTTATAACAACACTTTGAAAAAGCGCTCTGCAATATTACAAAGCCTAAAGTAGTACTTCAATAATATCTTCAAGTCAAGATCGCAGACATTCGTTTCACAAAACCATTGACAAAATTGGACGTCTCGACGCCAACACGCCGCGAAATCATAATGCAGGCATCTTGAAAAAATCCGAGGAAAGTCAAGACCTCAAGAAAGAAGCGTAAGTGCCACGAGAGCGGATAAGGAGGCAACATTAAAATATCTCGAGCGCACGCCCCGGGCATAGTAATACCGGTATTATCCGGACCGCGCCGGATTCCGCCGGAATTCACGGGAATTTACCGGCCACCTGTAACCGGCCGCTCCGGTTAAATTTTCATACCCCTCGAGCCAAGGACTTTAGGTGAGTGTTTGTGCATTTTTTAGTAGTTCCAGCCTGCAAGGGTGCTCGCTCTGCCATGGGAATTGTCGGCGTTATTTTTCAAGGTAACGCTGATGGAAAAAAGGCGATTTGGGTGACTCTTCTTTAGCAACCTATTCTGTATTCTCTCATCTTCATATTTAAGTCTACATTCGTGTGTTTGCTTGTGGTGAAATAAGCAAAGGGAATATAGGCTGTATAATGCGCTAGGCTTCTTGAGTACACTCGTGCTCGACTTCTGAATACGTTATACGTATTGTCGCATTTACAACTTTATTGTACATTTCGTGAAAATCCCTGTGTCGGTTTTACTGTGTATTTTAACGTGTGGTTTACTTAGATGGATCATAACATAAATGTATATATACATACAGGTAATATTTAGTTTATTATTTATGATAATATAAAGCTATTACTGTAATTCTCCCCTGATGGGCTCTCTCCTGTCTGAGACATGGATAGGCCATACTCTCAAGAAAGAGCCCACACACATACCGAGGCAAGGCTGGAGTGGACTCCCAAGCAGACCTGGTGGCGCACTGTTGCAGCGGAGATAAAGACAATCGGGCCAGCCTGGCCCGAAGTAAAGCGCGTACCCAAAAACCGATCGCAATGGCGAAATACTGTTGAAGGCCTCTGCCCGACCTCGGGGCCTTAGGACCTTAAATCAAGTAAGTCAAGTCACTATAAATCTAGTAATGATAATGGAAAGAGAATTGAATAGTGACAGGTTGCTACCAACAGACTGATGTGGGTGGAATATGAACTTGTATCCCTGAAAAGGTTCCCTAATATACGTGTACGAAGTTGAAGGTAAATCGGCATGTTTCCAAATAAAGCTCACTATATAAATTCATTGACAACATCATGACTATGACCCGTAGATCTCATAACCGGCTTCACCTGATCCGGGCCGGGCGTGCAAATGGCTTTATTATCCGGATCCTAAGTTTAAGAGCCGCCTGTGAGTTCGGGGGTTTACTTGGCCGTGAAAGAAGGTCGTGTTTAAATTTATGGTTGATATCTTTGAAGTTGATAGACACATACACTATTACGTATTTATCCCTTAGTTCCCTTACGGCGTAAATAGAGGCCAGGGCGCAGAAGACAGTAAGAGTAACATACAGAACGGAATCTCCTAAGGTACGCGCAATATGCGTCCCCGCACTCGCAATGAGGCGAGACGTGGGTTAACCAACGCTGGGTTTCTTTCGGCGTATCTTCCCAACAGTGGTCGTTCCGAAACGCTTATAGTGTGTAGCTTTTGCACTAAAAATCATGACCTTCAATAAGTTATACAAGTATTTATCCATTATTGAATAAAAAAAATTGACTTTGACAACAATGGCACTATGACATATCCGGGTCAAGCGTGCGAATGGCTTTATTAACCGGGTCGTAACTTCTTAAGTTTAAGAGCCACCTGTGCGTACTGAGGATACATGTTATACGCATTATATGGACGGGAAGGTCTGTTAAAGTTTTGGCTGAGCATCCGACGGTGTCAACTTGATTTGGTGGATAATTTATACTAAGCACTTCGGTCTCCTAATATCGCATACCTACATACAACACCCCCAAATAGCTTAAAATGTATCTTATCTATTGTTTGCTGTTTAATACGACAAAAGTTAAATGACATTGTCTAATAATGACATTGACTTCTGGTTACGTGATTTTTATATTTTGTAGCATAACACGTTTTGCTCTCGTATCGTGTACGAAGAATGACGATACTATGTTTCAAACCAGCGGATTCCACTTGACACTTTATCGCGGAATCTATACACCTCCTACCTCCTATATCTCTTTTCACGCCTGTTTCCCACAGAGGCAGGCAGAGACTATGGATCTCCACTTGCTACGATCCTGACAGACTTCCCTTGCTTCATCTAAACTCATTAAACTCTGCATCCTAATTTAGCACCACCCAGAAAACAAGAAACCTCCATAGATCACGCGGCAGGTCACATCGCACCATCATTACCATACCGTAATTATCTGCCTGAAGGTCTATAAAAGCCGATAAAGGAAATCGAACTCCCGACACCCAATTGTAAATTGAATGGTAAGGGTGCCATAGGATGCAGCGTGGACTTCTAAAAATCAGACCAACTCTGAATTTTATTAAATTAAAAATCTGCTGTTGCAAGAAATTATACACTTCTTCTTCGGCTAAGCGCGTTCCCGGTTGCATTCTCAGCTGTGCTGCTTCGGAGCCCGGGGTGCGCTTTTCTGCTTTTTAGGGTTCCGTACCTCAAAAGGAAAAAACGGAACCCTTATAGGATCACTTTGTTGTCCGTCTGTCCGTCCGTCCGTCCGTCTGTCAAGACCCTTTTTCTCAGGAACGCGTGGAGGTATGAAGCTGAAATTTATATCAATTACTCAGGTCTACTGTCCCTTGAAGCTGTGAAAAAATCAAACTTCTAAGCCAACGCAATCAAAAGATACAGCCGTTTATGCCGCAAATTTTCGACACTTGCAAGGGAATCAAAACCTACAGGGTGCTTCCCGTGAACTCAGAATCTTGAAATTTGGTACGAAGCAACGTCTTATAGCATAGATAAAGGAAAAATTACGAAAACCATAAATTTTTAGTTACATCACATAATATATTTTTTTTTAATAATTTTAAACTTACTACCCATTTCCTCATAAACGCGTAGAGGTATTAAATTGAAATTCATACCAAATACTAAACCTTGCAGGTTTGTACGGAACCCTCGGTGCGCGAGTCCGACTCGCACTTGGCCGGTTTTTTTTTCTCCAAATATAACACGCATGTCAATGGTCACCCAAGGATGCCGCTGTCTGTCCCTTGTATGCTTAGATCTTTAAAACTGCGCAACGGATTTTGATGTGTTTTTTTTAATAGGTAGAGTTAAGGTTTATATGTATAATAAATACCCGTGCAAAGCCAGGGCAGGCCACTAGTGAATGTTTAGATCAATAATTAAATCATACTGATAGAGCTAGCCTCAACCTTAAAGGCTCGAACCCAGAACAGTTTTAACCACTACGCCACGGAGCCATAATGTTTAACACGATGGAAACATTTTACTCTATATACCTATTAGCTTGTTCCCGGTTTCAGATGGGTCAAAAAAAATTACACTAAAGACAGAGCCGTATGGAAGTTACTAGAGTAGAGGAGGCCCATGCCAAGACACACTAAAATAAGGGACATTATATAAGAAGAAAAATCTCAGAATTTTAGAATACTGAAAGGGCTATTTATTTATGTTCCGAAAGTGAAAGTACAAGTAGGTACTACTCTTTTTTTAAACTTATCATCTTCAATTGAATGATATCAAAATAAATCATGATCACGATTTTTTTTTTGTTGGCTCACTTTTTCCATTTTATAAAAGCCTATGGCTGGCGTATCTCCGAAGGTGAATTAACTGAAAATAAAGAATTCAAACGCATTGGGGCTGATCCGAATCCGCGTCTATGGGGACTTCTTATGGGAGTGTTACGGAATAATGTCGCTGGGGGGACGGGGGGGGGGGGGGGCGGACCTCACTATCGTGCCTTTCTACGGCAAAGTCAGTAAAGCTTTACATAAGTATATTGCAGTAGATACGTAAGTATTTTTTAATTTGTGTTAATACACAAAATGGCAGAATTTAGCACGAATTCATGTATTCAGCTCTAGCTAAGTCACGACACATAGATCATGTGTTCAAAGCCTATATTGTATCTACTGTTGAATAAGATCTACAGTAATATTAGGTCCTTACATATGAAATTGCCGTTCAGTATCAAAAAAGTGAAACAAGTTTTTTTTTTAATGAAATTATTATTTAATCAATCCAAGTATGCGCCGTTGTTATCGATACACTTCCGCCATTTTATAGGCAGATCATTGATACCTTTGGAAAAAAAATCCTGGGAGCGAGAGTCTATGAACTGTTTGAAGGCGGTTTTGACTGCCTCATCAGATTTGAAATTTTTTCCTTGTAAAAAGTTATTCAAATTTTGAAAAAAGTGGTAATCGGTTGGGGCAAGATCTGGAGAGTATGGTGGGTGATGCAGAGGTTCCAGTCGCAGCTCCTCTAACTTGGCGATCGTTTGATGTGCAGTGTGTGGTCTAGCGTTATCCTGAAGGAGCAGTGGGCTAGAGCAATTCATCAGTCTCGGTTGTTTAATGGCGAGCTTTTCCATCATTGTTTGCAATTGTTGGCAATACAAGTCTGCAGTAATCGTCTGGCCTGATCTCAAGAAGCTGTAGTGGATAACACCAGCACTGGTCCACCAAACACTAACCAGAATCTTCTTTTTGGTCAGTTTTCGCTTAGGGCAAGGTTTTGCCGGTTCTCCAGGGTCAAGCCATTGTGATGATCGCTTCCGACTGTCGTACAGGATCCATTTCTCATCACAAGTCACGATATGGTTCAAAATCCGCTTATTATTGTGGCGATTAAGCAAAGAAACGCAGCAACTAACGCGTGTTTGTTGGTTTGCTTCAGTCAATTCGTGCGGTACCCACTTTTCGAGTTTTTTAATTTTTCCGATTTGGCGCAAGTGGATAAGTATCGCTTTGTCACTTACGCCGAAGGCTGCTGCTAATTCAGATGTGGTTTGAGATGGATCCGCTTCCACTATCGCCTTCAATTCTTCGTTATTCACTTGAGTATCAGGTCGTCCACGAGGCTCATTGTGTAAATCGAAATTTCCAGAACGGAAACGTTGAAACCAAAAACGCACCGTTCGTTCGTTAGCGGTGCCTGGTCCATACACGTCGTTAATTCTTCGAGTCGTTTCTGCAGCACTGGTGCCACGGTGGAACTCGTATTCGTAAATACCGCGAATTTTCAATTTGTCCATAGTTGTTGTTATAGCAATGTTGAAACTCAAACAAATGATGTTAAAACAAATGAAATACGAATTTTAAAACAATATTTTTCTGGCTTTATTTCGAAATAAATTTGAATTTGGAATTCCTAATAAAACGCAAGATATTTGATTTTAAAGTTGCCAGTATTGAAATCGGCAATTTCATATGTAAGGACCTAATATTACTGATGACAATAAACTTATTTTTTTTTTCATTTTTTTTTTATTAAAAACTTCTTTAGGCGCGTTAGGCATTTTTTGAGATGGGAAAACACCATTGGACTCGCGACACTGTTACCGTTACCGACACCTCACGTAATTGCTCAAGTTTTCACTTCTGTCGGCACTGCCATAGTGCCACTGTTTTTTCGCTAGCCTATGTGTGGTGTTCCATTGTTGGGAAAAGGCCTCTCCTCCGGCCTTCCATACATCTCTGCTAGTGGTGACAGTTCTCCAGTGCTTCCTATAAACCGTTAGATCTTCTACTCATCGCGTTCTGTTCATTCCGGGGTTATTTTTGCCCACCGGATGCATCCTGCAGCCATGACCAGCGCAGTCCCATTAGAGATTAGCCCATTATTTTAGTCCTGGAGTGAATGACTGTATTTCGCACACGATCTGTAAGTTTGATCCCAAGTATACTTCATTCATTCTCATATTAAGTAATTTTAAAATCTAAAAAGTGCTCCGATTTACTTGTTTTAAATTTCTCTTTTCTACCAGACCACCAACACTGATGAGTATTATACTTTATTAAAAGTAAGCAACAGACACATGAATCAGTGAAAACTGAACAAATTAGTGAGTCTGTTAGTAATTAATTATAAACGTGTCATGTCGGGAATTAATCCAATGGTTCACGCCTTCGCGTTCAATTACAGATGAGCTCGGGTTTCAAGAAGCGACGCAGCGCTGCAAGGAGATGGAGCATGAGTCAACATACGTGAAGAGGTAACACCTCATGACTCATGATGATCTTGTTACGTAGCGCATGGTTGTATTGTAAGCCGTGTTGCTTTGATGCCCGAGGTGCGCGCACTAGCTTTTTACTTCTCTACTTTAATCATTAATTTAAAAGCCACGCTACGTGTGCTTTTAATTTCAGATAAGCTCAGGTTACAAGATGACACACTGTGACCACAGTCACTGTGGCCGAGGTGTGGCATGAGTGAACATATACGTGAATAGGGTAGACTCATTTGCGGTATCATTGTAAAATGGTTGCATTTAGGCGTTGGCTAAGCCTAACAGACATAACAATCACGTCTTTTTTGTGGGGTAGACAAGGTCTGGTGTTATAAGACCCAAAGGTCCACTTTTAGCATGATTTTGGGCGCGTTGGTAAGCCAATTATTCAATTGAAAAAAGTTTTCTTTATCTACATTAACTTCATGCCTGGGAAAGCAATTGACATTTAATTCTTTTCTAACAATATCATTATGGTACAAAGAAAAATGGTAGTCGCTTATAGCCCAAGAGTCAGCGAGGGGATCCTTCATCTTGCCAGACACATTGAAAGTTGTTTGACGTGTCTGGCCAGATGAAGAAACCATCAAAACTATCTGGCTGCTGAGGATACATCATAAAATTCTATTATTATCTATACTAATATTATAAAGCGGAAGAGTTTGTTTGTTTGTTTAAACGCGCTAATCTCAGGAACTAATGGTCCGATTTGAAAAATTCATTTTTTGTTGGGTAGTCCATTTATAGATTGTCTAAGGCTTTAGGCTATATAACATTCCGACAACCACGCGAACGAAGTCGCGGGCACAGCTAGTACTATTATATGACGGAAGTATAGGTAGGTATTTACAATTTTTGATACTTTTAGAGTGTCTAGGATGGAACCGCACAAAGTGTCTGGCAATATGCGATGTGATTTATATATGTAAGCTTTACACTATGATAGCATAATGGGTCCAATTTGGTACACCTTTACTACCTGATATCTCTAGGCCACCACGACCCAACTTTCATATTCGGGGATTCTGGCTCTTGCTCTATTACGATTCTACTATGCATTATATATTTTCATGTCTCACGCAATATCTAAATCTTGCTTGCATGAAAGTTATTTCTTCGTTTCTGAGTTTCGCCGCGTCAGTAGGAATTTAAAATAAGTTATCCTGTCGTCATTCTTTACTCACGTGATCCTCATTGTATGTCGGGTAATTAAAACAGCAACGCGACGCTGCGGTCTTAAAGTAACTCCTGAGACGTGGATACTGGATATTGTTCTGGTGTCACTGTTTTTTTACTTTTTTTCGAACCTCCAATCTCTATCATCAGGAGTGCTATTTTCATTCAGGGACTCACATGACGAATGATTTGCGCGAGTGTTTCCAAACGGGCGCATTTTTGAATTGATCGTATGCGAAGGATTTGCAACGAGTGGTCTGAACCACACGTAATTTTGACATTTGTAGCGCACAAATGTCACAGAAACGTTCCATGGAGTATCGTTCTGTTTCACGCTACTTTTTTTATTTTTGTTGAAATGTTTAGAAAACCATTGACAAATTTGTGATATTTTCTGCGTAACACAATATTACTTATCGCTCACACGAAGGTTTCAAAAATACGATGCAATGCGTCGGATCGGAACGCGAGTAGTGAGTTGGAAAACTACACGTCTTATGTTTCGCTGAGTCCCTAAATGAAAAATAGCACTCCTGAGCGCGATCCTGGTTGCATGATGCATCCCTACCAGTCATACTCCTCGACGTCGACTTCGACCTCCTTCGGAACGCTTTAAGCGTGTGAAAAGTTCTCGGGTACTACGATAGTTGACCGGGCGAGCGAAGCGTCTCAGTTTCAAGATAGACCTAAAATGATTTTGTCTGTCTGTCTGTACTCGATACAGGTCGCTTGTTCAAATCGATTTTGACGAAAATGGACACACAAGTTTCTTGATTTATTTATTTTTTTATTCAATCGCGAGTTTTAATTGGGGGAGAAATAGGGGCTTGTACTTGGCTGTAGCGTTATTTATTAACGGATTTCAATCAAAGGGGATGTTGCACAACAGGCTAGGTCATGAACACTTCCCCAAAAATCAGAAAAAATATGAAAAACCGATTAAGACCATCATATATTTGTTTTTTCGTGATCTTTGTAGTGTACAAAAATACATTAAAAAACGGTTATTATCGTATAATGGCGATACTGACATGGCGCCCCTATACGCACGAAACCTGATTTAAACGTCACTTGCAGTTACTGTTTATGTCAGGTCAGTTGATATAATGGGTCTCGACCATTTTGCTGGAACGCACCTAACCTTAATTACGATATTTTGATTCAAATGTACCATAAAAAGGCTACGAATTTATCGGATTTACTTATTTGGCATTGATACCGACCAAAAAATACAAATTTCAGGTAGGTGTTCAGTGACCTAGCCGGCTTCCCATACATTTGTGCAAAAATCCTTTGAAACTTAGAATTTTTTTGCTACATTCTACACAAAATTTAGCAAAAAAATCCAAAAGGGGGAGTGAAGAGGAGAAGAGAGGAGAGCTGTTGCGTTATACACCGTGGAAGGGACATACTCGTAATAAATCGAACCACGGTCTACGCGCAGTTGTAGCGAGATATTTGTGAGTCCTTTAGTCGCCTCTTACGTCATCCACAGAAAGAGATGGAGAGATCCTACTCTGGGCCGGAAATGACATAGAAAGATACAATCATTCTATGTGATTTAAAAAAAATACGGAACATCACTACACTAACTACAGTGACTTATAAATACTTTCTACAGTTACAACGGTTTCCATTTAAATAATAAAGAGAAACCGGTGTCAAGTCGCCTCCTTCTACTAATTACTTTAGTCGCCTGTCTGTCTGTCTGTCGGACATTCCTCGCAGTCGGTGTCAGTTGGTATTCCAAGATCTTCAATCTAAGCTTTATTAACGTTACGACGACAGATTGTGTTACTTTCCTAAAACATGTTCTGGTAATTTGTACCTTGTTGAAAGTCAGGATAAGTTTGTCTTATAAATTCAAATTAACTTTCCTATAGATTTATCTTTTTTGTGTGTTTCACATTTTTCCAGCTAGGTACCTGAAGGAATATGACTGCCATGCTACTGATAAATGACAAATCACACAGATTAAACTAGCCCCAAAGTAAGTTGGAGACTTGTGTCATGATACTAGCTTAACGATTCTATTCTGCTCAAGATATTTAATACCACTTCTTCTTTAGAGCCCGGGATGCGCTTTCCCACTTTTTCTTCTCCAAATATAATATACTTACATGTACTTATTAATCACCCAAGGATGCAAAAGAATTTGCGATGTAAAGAACAGTTTAAATGATTTGGATTTAGTTTTACGACCGGCCGCTTGTCTGAAGTCAACCTTCTTTGGGAATGAATTTGTGCGAAAAGTTTTACAACCGGCCACCATCCAACGTTAACCCTCCTTGGGGTGGCACCACATGTGTATATATGTTGAAGCACCATATATTTGTGCTTGTTTCTTTAGTCGCCTATTACGACATCCACAGGAAAAGATGGAGTGGTCCTGTTCAAAGCCGGAAGCCACTTGTGGTCACTAATTTAAGCGTAATAGGGTTGCTTGACAAGAAAGAGCTGCTCGTATGTGTTTCTTAGCTCCCTTAGCTTTTGTATTAACGTAACGTGCTGACAACAATGGCCACCCAGTAAAGGATAAAATACCCTATTACTACATTCCTAATGAAAACATACTACAATTTTACGATACGGTTCGCTTATTGAACAGCCATTTTATCACACATGACCTACTCACGAAACCAACCCCATTCATTCCAAAACCAACCTTATTGTTTTGAAATAAGATGGTGTGTATTTGTATAAGTAAGTTGGGAGGATAGACACAACCAAATTTAAGGGTCAGGGGTCCAAATCTCGTAAAGAATCATAAAGAAGCTGTTACTGTCTTCCCGTGAATGTCGGCCTAGTGACTCTGACCTTTGTATTGTTTGTGGTCTATTTTGGCTAAGTATTTTATGGTCAGGTTTTGTTAGGAAAGAAAGCGAGGTTTATAAACGACCTCCTTGGCATAGTGGTTAACAAGCCAGTCCGCCACTCCAGCGGTTCTGGATTCGATCCCTAGCCAGGGCAAGTTGGAAATGGCCTTTTTAAATTGTCCTGGGTCTTGGGTGTTTACCTATACATCGTGTCAATTAAAGGAAAATTAACTAAAGTTAACGGGTCCGTTAACATTTTTTCAAATTAACTTAAAAGTTAATTACCGGTCTTGTGCCCAGCTATGAGTGTATCTCGTATATATATATGTATATGCATAGATGCAATAACTTACTGCGACTCGTATCCCGCAGTCGCGTATGTAACATGCCCAGACCTTATCTCATAAATCCATCTCATTTGAATAAAAAAGTCGTTTGTGATCAAACCACTCATGTTTTATCAATTGGCATTCGGCAGGCTCGTTGATTAAACATCAGTGCGATTTGTGGCGAAATTTAACGAAATGACATCATGCAATTGTCGCTGATCACTTAGAGCGTATGCATAGAACATCGTGGGCAGTCCGTGACCAAAGTACAAATCATCTAAATCATGATTCCTTCTGATAATATTTACGTAAGTTTGAAAAAAAAACAATTTTTAACGTATGCTTTTTACCATTTTCTCCCTTTTTGACGTCAACTCTACAGGTCTGTATGTCAGCTCCCTCCATCGTTTTTAGGGTTTCGTACCCAATGGGTACCAACGGGACCCTATTACTGAGACTCCGTTGTCTGTCAGTCTGCCCGTCTGTCAGTCCGTGGGTCACAGGGCTCTATCTCTTGAACCGTAATAACTAGACACTTGAACCGATTATGTATAACTACCCCGGGTTTCGAAACAGCACAGTTCAGGATTCAATAAATAAATATAAATATATAGGGACAAATCATACTGATTGACCTAGCCCCAAAGCAAGTTTTAAACTTGTGTTATGGGATACTAACTCAACGATACTATATTTTATAATGAATACATATATAGATAAACACCCAAGACCCAGGAAAATTTGAAATAGGCCTTTTTCCAGCTTGCCCTGACTGGGGATCGAACCCAGAACCTCCGGATTGGCGGACTAACGTGTTGACCATTACACCACGGAGGAGGAGGTAAAAAACAGTAGAATCGTATTTTCTGTAGGTTTATGGAAACTCACGCAATCATGAACCCTTAGCAAAAAGCTACCCGTAAATATGAAATTTGGCTAGAAATTGATACGACGTCGACGCCGCCTGTCGGTAATAGATCCGGACGTTTTCCCAAAATTCAATTTGGACATGCGACATGACAGCTGACGGGGGTCCGCTTTCGGTTTGTGTGTGTTGGCAATTTGATTTTTACAAGGTAAGGCGATGTTCTCAAACCCTAGAGATCTGGTACACTTTATTTCTTATTACCAGTAATTTGACTGAAGAAAACTTTTGCTTTGCAACTTGAGCGGGCGGCATTTAATAGGTTAGGTGATATACGTACAAGAATAACTATCAGAACCTGTTTTTTTCAGTTCGGAATTACAAAAAGTTAATCTTACAGAAAAAGACGACAGCGAAGTCGAAATTCCTCTCCCATTTAGTCCTGAAATTGCGGCATCCTGTTATAGGTCAGTGATAACGTTATTGTTTACAATTCCCGATTTACAAATCGGGTCCAATTTACATGTAGGTACAAATCGACTTATACGCCAAATAGTCAGAAAAGAAGTAAGAGTTCTGATCAAATGGAAGTCACTGATAAACTGAGAAATATTCTGGATAATTAACTATAAAATAACTTAATAAAAAATGATATATAGGTGAATACAATCATCATCACCTAGCATCGTATGTCGGTCATTCTACATTTTTTTTCACTACCTAATTAACGCGTCACCTTTTTTTTCCACTGGCTTTTTGACAAAATTAACACTAAACGTAAAAATGTATCGACTATACAATGTCTTCTTTGTCTGTCGCTCTGGGCAATGTCGCTTTTAAAGTGGAAATGATGACGCGGTAATTAAGTAGGTACCTAGCGAAAAACAACTGAAGAATGATCGATGTATGTTTTCAACGAAGTCCACCATCGGGCGCTGTCACTCATGATGCCGTAGAAAGTCACTTTTTCCATAGACAGTGGCACCCCTATACTTCTTGTAGACTTAACAGTCGGACTGTATGCTAAAGCTATTCCATCCAGTCTAGCGTATAGCTTTCCAGCATGTTGCGGGCAGTAACGAGCCAGTGAACACAATCAGCAATCAGCAGCTGCACCGTCCGGCCCGGAACCGGATGCACGGCAATCAATTACGTATATAGAAACAAACAGTCGTTACCTTGATGATCTTGATCTAAGCAGTTACGTTGATGAGTTTGAAATGCACTTTCAAAAGCAACAAGAAAATATTGCAACGTTACTTATCAAAATCACTATAGCGTCTCCGTGAGCTGACCCCACGAGTCTATATTTACATACCTAGCTTAAAAGTAAATAAATGTTCACCGTACCTTAAAACTACCACGGCTTCGCCATTTTGAAAACTTTCCAAAAACTGAACTGAAGCCAGAACTAAAAAAATGTTTGGATTAAATTCCACGATGTGGTAAGTCGGCATTCGGCAGTCGGCCGTATGATCATCATCATCACATCAGCCACAGGAAAGTCCTCTGCTGGACATAGGCCTCCCCATGGATTTCCAAAACGACCTATCGGAAGCAGCTTGCGTCCAGCGTTTTCCTGCAACCTTGCTCAGGTCGTCCGATCACCTAGCAGATCCTTCACTGCGCTTGCCAGTACGTGGCCGCCATTCGAGAACCTTTCAGCTCCATCTGCTATCGGTTGTAAATTGACAACGGTTGTAAATTGATCTGTAATATAAAGTACAAACAAACAAACAAAATCTTTTCTAGGCTCTAAAGCATGGCAAAATATTCGTATTCATTATCCAGTTATTTTCTTATTTCATCATGGGAAGAGGTACTCCTTGTTATAAGTACTTACCTAAAACAACCTCAAACCGTAAACAATTACCTTGTTTTACTTTTAAAAAGTTCAGAACCTTGTTTTATAGTAATAAAAAGAAAATAATACTTGTTTCCCAGTGCTGTCCACTTGTTCTCAAAGTGAGTCAAAGTATCCCACCGGTCGAGTGCCTTGTAGGCTGTAGTGGCTGGGTCGTGCGTTCGATACTGCATGTCATCTGCGCAAACACCACTCGGCACGTCACAGTGTTTGTTGACACAGACGGGCAGGTTGTTTTATTGTTCCACGGCCTGCAAGCTCACATTTTTACCATTGATGAAGTTTATGACACAACAAAATTATGTTGGTTCTTATGTTTTAACAGATATTTTAACCTAATTTTAGGAATTTTTGTTAAAAATGACATTTGTTTACGTGAACATGTGACTTCCAGGGCATTAGAAGAAAGATAGCAACGCAACTAATTTAGACGCATACAAATATTGTAAATTATACACACTCATGTAGATATTTTTTGTATATATAGTTAATGTTTATTTTAATAAATCCTCTTTGACTGCCTACGCTTGGACATCATACTGCTGGTTTTATTTCCTCTCACTGTGGCCAAGACACCCTTAGCCTGTGACGGTCTTGTGAGTCTGCTTGACCGGCAGTGAGAAAATCTACCTAATACCTTGAATCCTTCCCACTTTTTGTCTGTTACTATAGGTCGCAAGTAACAGACTTCCTGTATCTATTTATTTATGTATTTATTCTTAGTGTATGGTTAGGGCTAGGCTGTGTAGGTAGGGTAATAGGGTTGATTGTAGGTTACAGTCTTTCTCTCTTTCCATACTTCATGTACAGGTGACTAGCTATTACAGCTCAAACAGGACTACACCCTTACACTTTAAATACACCCGATACAAACTATACAGGAACACTTTTTATAGCTAGTTATCTGTACAACATTGTATCATGTGATGCATGATTGCTGAAGAAAGAAGCTATCAATTCGGCCTTACAACTCAATACAGAATTACTACTTACCACGCCATTACGGTTGCAAGTTAGAGGGCTATGGATAGAGAACGGAAATCTTAAATAGATAGATTCTTCCGTGCTGGTCTGGGCGAAAAGACAAAAACTTCAAATGTACCTGCTTCTTCAATGTAAAAGCCGAACGAGAGAATAGGCGCAAATCTGAATCATGTGAATAGGCGATGCGGCTAACAACCCATCACTATTTTGATTTATTTTTTACATCCTAACGCCCACCATCACGATTCACGCTAAACGTTGCCTTTGGATCTTGGACTCTGCCTACCTCGTTAGGAATACAGACGTGATAATGTAATACCTATATTATCGCCATTTTTTTGATCGTTTTCACTGCCTGCTCTTAGGAGCTTATGACCAGCCATGAACTTCATGTGATAACCTGATTACAGATGAACCTATAGTAAGTATGGCATTGCCACACACTCAGAAAGAGTTAAGTAGACATGGAACATTGGCCTCCACGATGTAGTTCCGTCCTGGCGTCCGCAGGCCATCCATCACTCGTGATTGGTACAGGCGGTGACAGCTATTGGGTAAGTGTGGGAAGCCGCCGCGGAGCAAAGTTCAGAGAGCTGATGTGACCAACTATATTAAGAGCAGAGGCGGATTAAACGTCGAGAACGCCCTAAGGTGGGTGTTGAGTTGGACGGTGTGAGCGAATAGTACGTTCAGGCAAACCAGGCGCACTCCGCAGTTTAGGCATGAAGCTACTTTAACCAGACGGGTGGGACATACTATATATGTAGCAGCCATCTGGTTAAATTAGTCAGCTAGTTGGACAAGTTATCCAATTAAATGGTTGAAGAACAACTAGGAAAGTCATTGAGCACAACGTTTAACCAGATTCCTGACAGTCATTTAGTTAATTTATTTTGATTCTAGTTTAATTAACTATCGGCCTATGCAGGCATCCAATTGGATGCCGGCGTTTAAAGAACCGCCTAGACGTCCAGTTACCAGATGGCCGCGACATACTTCTCTCTCTCTCATCTCAGCGTGTTCCCAGTTGCATCCAGCTGTAATGCTGTAAAGCCCGGGGTCCGCTTTCCGGCTTATCCTTCTCCACTTCGCACGGTCTTGAGCATCCTTCATTGTAAGACCATTGGCACGCATATCATCCCTGACGACGTCAAGCCAGCATTTCTTGGGTCTACCACTATTGCCGGGCCCCGACGGAGGCGGCATGGCTATACATTTGTTTCCCACCTAACTTTCCGGTTTACGCAAGACATGACCATACCACCGTAGGCGACCTTCTTGCAGTTTGTCTGCTATATATATAAGCCTTCATGTCCGTGACGGACATGAAGGCTTCCAATGATGCTGCTCACATAATTTCGATCGAACTTCAATTTGTAAGTTTGGTTGATCTTCAAGTATTTTAAGATTATTTTATTCCATATGGGGTGTATATTGTACTTATTTATGTATACTGCAACAGGCCCGGGCCGCGTAATCGAAGCGTATGCGACGCAAATAGATCACGGGTTTGGACAGCTATTTCTCTGAAATGTAGATTTAGATGCCATAGAGTGCATAATATATTGTCACCAAAGCGGCAATACATTTTGTTAAATTAGAGGATAAACATAAATGCGTATATGTGTTAGCTCGTGTATTCATAAACATTTTTAAGACTATATACTTATTCTTATTTCTATAAATTGGATTTGGCAATAATATAGTAAAATATTATTAGGTTATTTATCTTTGTAAACTGTCAAAGCTCTTCTGGCGAGTAAATACTGTTTTCATGAGGCTCTTTCAGCGTTTCTTCTCAACAGTGGTCACTGCGTCATAAATATTTAATTCTTGTTTGATTATACACAAAAATTTATCAGCATCAGAATCATTTATCTATGACCAGTTATATTTATTTAAATGGTTTTTATACCCTTATTATTTTTTTACTCAGTTCAAAATAATTTTTACTTTATTTTTATGAATCTTTATGTGAAGTTTACTAAATAAAATGATTATCAAAACGAGCAGGCGTAATTAATGATAGTAAAATCATGTTTATTCTTTTAAAACTCTAGAAAAAGTAGATAGACAGGAACGATCCCTATTCTTGAAAGTTCACTCTTGGAATATGGATTAAAAGGGGAATATAGCAAGAATAAAACAATGTGTATTGATTGCTACAATAGTAAAAAAAAGAAGTCCTCGAGAACTTATTTAAATCAACAATCAGATACAAAAATCGTATTCGGTTCTGTCGACGCCAGCCTGCTTAGGCTGGCGTGGACAGAACCGAATACGATTTTATTTCAATACATTAAGTACATTGTAGTATATGATATTTCTCGTTTCCTTCTCGGTGTATGATGAAATGTATGGCCATAAGTATTAATATAAAACTCTCACGTCATTTCTCCACGAATATTACGTCTACGCTACACGCTTGCATTCAGAAGCCACGTTTTGATTGAGTCCACAGTTTACATTCAACAACGACTGGATTGTTATTTCCACACCTCTACTGCCCACTGTATTACCACAAAATCCTAAATACCACACTACCTTACATTCAAAACCCAACCTTGATTTGAATAGCATAGAGTTAGAAGTCGTGTAGAGTTAGGATTTGTTTAATCAACCAACTGGCCAGTTATATTTGACAGGTTTATCGACTGGATGAAAATGGACTGCGGAACGTTGACTCGAGTCGATGCTATCGAACGAATCGACTCGATATAGATCGCGCGTGAGACAATGATCGGAATAGTTATAGTAACAAATGCACGCTGCATCGGTATCGATACTGGATTTGCTGGAAAACGGTTTATCGATTTCGTGATATCGATATGAATGAGATTCGAGATTTCGTTTAGCGTTTTAAAGATTGATTTCTATTTGTAGACGAGAAGATTCTTTAATATTTTGGTACTACTACAAACATCACTCTTTGGTCTGGAGGTAGACACTTTTGTCTACGTGTCTTTCCATACGAAAAGGCCTATGTATAGGGTCTGATCGTAAATAGAACAAACTTAAGTACCTCGATCGAAGCCTTGGACTTGAACGCATGTTAAGTGTAGTTCGACCTTTTAAAAACAAGATTTATAATAACTTATAGTTTTTGCTTCCATGCTGGTCTGGGAGAAAAGGAAAACGTGCAGATCGTAGAAGCCAATCGTGGCCAATCAAGCCAATGCAACCCATCACTATTTTGATTCCTTTTTCAACCTTCTCGCCCACCATCATGCTACAAGTGGCCCTGGGCTCTGTCTGCATAGAGCCGCAAGACCTAAAATGCTCTGTCTACCCCATTAGGCATAAAGACATAATAGTATGTATGTTTGTAGGTTTTTGTATAAGGCTTTTTTGTTACTTTTTTTCTATGATTTTTTAGTTCTGTTATCATTGCACTAAGAACATTAAACGATTAAATACTTTATTAACTTTATAAGGTTTTCAGTTTTAAGTAAAAGACCACGAATTATCCATCATCTTAGCAATACTCATTTCTGATATCGGATAAGACAAACAAGGGTGACCATTAACCTGTCCGGGAGACGGATCGCTTCCGGTCGGACGACCGGACGCTACGCTCGTATACTACGAAGTCGGAAAGGCTATATCAAGTCAATTCTCTTTAGGATGAACAACTATTAATATCAGACGATTGATATCTATTAAAAACTAAACATTTTAGCACACTTTTTGTACATCATACCAGCCACATGAAGTCCACTGCTGGACATAGGCCTCTCCTAAGGTTTTTTCAAAACGACCGATTAGAAGCCGCCAAAGTTACATTTTTAAACGTTTATCTATTAATTTATACCTATAATAAATAGTTTAGAAAGATAGATTTTTAATGGATTTAATATGAAATACATGATCCAGTGTGTAAGCTTAACATTTTGGGCGAAGTTGGACGATGAAAGAATGGAGGAGGTGAAGAGAGCGAGGTGATTGGCGACAACTGCAGCGCTGGCGTGCTCTTATGCTGAAGGCCAAGACACACTTTGGGTTGCTGAGCCAGGATAGTAAGTAAGTGAATACAATGGCAATATTTATGCCAAACATGATCGTACCAACTAAAGAACATACGAATTTAAATGAAACTGTGTTATTAGAGCAACATATCTTGCAGCGAACTTTACTGAAATAAATGAACAGTTGCTGAAACAATAAAGATAAAGATGACTCGCCCCGCGACAATAATATCTTTGACAGGCATGATTCAAGTCATGAAATACTTATATAAGATCAATCTTATACAAGTTTTTTTTTAAAGATCAAACGAACTTACAAAGTGGAGTTCGAATGAAATTATGTGAGCATCAATATTCGAAACGATTTATTTACATGTCATTTATTTCAGCTGTTACTACAGCTGCATGCTGTGAATGTAAAAAAAAAATATTTTCGTGTGTTTAAGTGACCAACACTGCTTTTAGATATTTCAAGCTGTCTAAAGACATCTAACAGAGCTAGACGGCTGTCATAAAATGATAACAGCTGGGATCAACGGCGCGTCTCCCGAAGCATGTTTTTTTATTTTTTATAAATTGATATATAAATTAAAAAAAAATATATAACCTATGCTTCAAGAAAAATTTAAGCCGGGTTTTTGTGCTTACAAGTTTAATCCACACCTAGTTGTGTAGTCATTTGGGTGTGGATTGAACTTGTAATCAGTAAGTAAATAAATTACATGCGGTTTCTTTTCTCATAAACAAAAATAATTATGATGGATCATGCAGCAATAACCAATTGTGACAATCATTGTCCAAAACTATTTCGTTACTGAATGACTGTACTTTTCGAGTAATAATGCAAAGTGTTCTGAATTAGGATACGGTTGAAAGTTAAATGATGGATCGGACACGCGTAATCCATCTCAGTTGATGTTGTGTGGATTGGTTACGAAAGGGTTCCCAATTGAAAAGAATACATTTTATTATTGAATACAATGCTGCCTGTATTGAGAAGCGCGTGTTGTTCATTTTGGAACAGAAACTATTAAGTAGGTACCTATGTAAAATCAGTTTTATGTCTTATCTATTTTCAAAAACATTATTATGAAGTTATCATGTACGAGTATCTATAATCTAAATATATATAACTCAAAGGTGACTGACTGACTGACATAGTGATCTATCAACGCACAGCCCAAACCACTGCACGGATCGGGCTAAAATTTGACATGCAGGTAGATATTATGACGTAGGCATCCGCTAAGAAAGGATGCGAGCAAAGCCGCGGGCAAAAGCTAGTCCATTAATATTCTTTCATCTCATATTTTATGACAAAAAATTAGTTTTTGGGAATAAAAATGTTTTTTCGTACAAGCTTTTCTTGTAAGTGAAAATGCGTCGTTTTATTACAGGGTTCCTATAGCCACCTTCCAGCTTTATCGTCAGATCAGCTTCTTGTTATAATAAATAATATTGCATTGCATCTGAAACTGGGAAGTAGCTTGAATTTAACTTGCAAGATTTGACCCAAAAAACAACAACAAAGCTAAATAAAAGCTTAAAAAATAACTTGATGAGCTTAACTCGGTGCATAAAGGTTAAAAATTGTAGAGGGAACGTCGTAACTACTAAATTTAATATAATGTTCACTTCAAAAATAACCTAAGAAACTTTGAATGTATGTAGGTAAATAAGTAAAATTGGATTGTTAGGTCGATGTTAGTTCTAAACAGAAATGTTTAACACATCGAAATAAAATTGTGAATAGAATAAGTGACCACACGTTGCTATGTGTTTGTTTAGGTCGGAAATGTAGTTTTACTGAACTGTGACTTTAGGACTTTTGTCACGTCACGAGGGTAATCAGTCAGAATAGGTACGTTACGTATATTAACTGATACCATACGTTCCACAGAATTCACTGATACGTAAATACCTGTGTGTGTGTAAATATAAATACCTGAACTATTTCATCATCATCAGGTCTTTTTTTTTGTCTAGAGGTTTTGGCCTACACTCTCGACAATGGCCAGATAGGTTTATAAGCTTTGTTTAGCTTGTGTTCCCTAAGTCGTCTTCTACGACATCCACGGGAAGACTGGGCGTGGTCCTATTCTACTCTGCCTAGAACCACACAGCAAATTATATATTATATTTATTGATCTATAATTTTAATAAAAATTGTTTTGTTCATTGAATAAGTTGCTAAAAAATAATGTTTAAAGTTCAAGCTGTGTTGGTATGCCTATGTTGGTACAGCGGCGGATGCTGCGGCCGCGTATATTTAGACGATGGACGGATGCGTGAGGTGGAACGGGCAGCTAGGTGTCTTGTTTTAATTCGGATAGCTGGTCGCAAGAGTGTAATTACTTCCAGGGAATGCCTAAGTGGAACAAATGTGGAAAAAAGGGTGAAAGTTGATGACATATTTAGTTCAAATTCGCTCAACGTGCTATGGAGAGGGCTATGCTCGATGTTTCTCATTTGTCATCGAATCACAAATGAGAAAATTTGTAGGAGAACAAAAGTCACTGACATAGCTTAGCGGATTAGCTCGTCGAAGTGGCAGTGGGCGGGACACATAGCGGGACAAACCGATGGCTATTGGGGCAGAAAGGTTTTCGAATGGCGATCACGTACTGGCAAGCAAAGCGCAGGACACGCACCTAAAAGGTGGTCAGACGACCTGAACAAGGTCGCTGGAAAGCGCTAGATGCAGGCCTCTCATCTCATCGGTTCCAGAACGGTTCTAGAACGGTAATTTTAGAAATCCTTGGGAGAGGCCTATGTCCAATAGTGGATGTTATGCGGCTGAAATGATGATGAAGAATTATGATGATTACAGGAAGTGAAGCAAAGGTTCGCCATATCACAAGTAACACTAAACTATCGCCCATTTTGTGTTTTTTTTAATGGATGGCTACGTATCCGTGAAGACAGCCTTAGCCACCTCTTACTCTTTACGTCTTTTAATAAATAAAAATTGCAGGGAGAATTATCTTCTTTTTCCATTCATTACCTTTAACCTCCGTAATTTTTCTACACCCTACTCATATTCAGAGTTGCAAAAACCTCACGAAAAAAATTTACAAAGTTAACCCTACGGCGCAGGGCGGCGCGCGGCGACAAGTCATTTTTTGCGACACATTAACCCGCGAACATAAAGCGACTTACTCTCGACACTTTCTTTATCCGAGAATGTAAAATCCAGCAACGGATTTACCGGATTATGTTGAACACCGGGAGCGGGAATAATACATTCATTGTTATGACCGGATGCCGAAATTAATAATTCGTGAATTGGAACGTTTAACGGTGGGTGAATTGTGTGTGATCGTGTAATCTTTGTGTGGAAGTTGGTGAATACTACTCGTATTGTGACAATTTGAAAAGAATATTATTTTATTATATACAGATATGAATATTCTTACAATTCATTACTCGGAAATAATCTAAAATCTAAATTACAAAATTTATAGGTATATTCTTAGGTTACGAGTAGATAAATTAATTTCTGTCTTTTTTTACAGATATTTAATATAAAAACTAAAGAATTTGATCTTAAGCAATAAGTAAGTCTTGGCCTGGCTTTTTTCAAATTGTTTTGGGTCTTGGGTGTTTATCTAATACATATGTATTTATTATAACATATACCAAGTATAGATGAGTTAGTATCACATAAAACAAGTTTAATTTTCTTCGGGGCTAGCTCAATCAGTGTCCTTATACATTTATTTATTATTTTTATGTCTATGCTACTAGAACTATTAGTAATATATAGTATTACAGAAGTAATAGTGCCTAAGAAATAGTAATATTTTGGTACATTGTTCCATAATAGTGATAAAATGCTTATCATAGAGAACAAAGAAAATTAAATATCCAACCCCAGTTCGATCAATTATTCGAATTGTTTAATTTAACTGCGCGAATTAAGTTGTTCATTTCGCGAGTCTCGCGACCTTATTATGTTCCACGCGTGTGCAATTAATATAAGTCAGTTAGTATTTATGGCGCCGTCGTTTTTGTTTCGAAATTAACGCGATACCGTTTCGAGATCGCGTGAATCACATACTGTACTATTCTGGAACTGTGTTCTTTAAAAAAAAAAGTGACAAATAATTAGACAAATTTTAGTACTCCACTGTCATGAACTGACGACGTCAAACGACCTTTTTCTTTTTTAATATAAACCAGGAAAACAAATGGAGATAGAAAATGGCTGTACGACATGCGCCAAGTTATCGTGGTCGAGTAGCATGGGATGTTAAGAAAGGCCACAACCGAAGCATAAGCAGCGGATACCCAAACTCTAAATGTGCGGTCAAGAGACCGCGTATTTACTCATTAGTTGCAGTGATTTACGTAGAGCTTATCAATCTTAATATACCAACGTAAACGTAGTTACATTATCAACGTTATTAACTATTAATACTTAATTATGAGCAATAGTTCCATGGTAACTAGGTACCAACTGTACTTGTAAGAATGACTTGGTGGGTAAGCGAGCTACAGGAACAAACTACATTTTTATCGAATGTATTCAGAATAAGCGCTCACGTTGTTGACAATGAACCGTCACCCGTTTTGGATCGCGATGAGGGTCACATTTCGCACTGTGACATAGCGGCGACACGGTCTTAACATTCTATCTGGAAAATAAGTTATTGCTTGTAATTAACTCTATACGAGAACAAAGAAAACTGTATTTTATCGACAAGTAAGTAGTCCTTCTTCCGAATAATATGTAACCCGTTCCAGCATTAGACGAAATGTATGAAACAGCTGACATTAAGACTTGGTAAGTAGATGTATTCTGTGAACCGCATTAAGATTTTCACACAAAAATAGAAAAAAAAACAATAAGTTTTGGGGGTTCCCCATACTTAAAACTGAAACTTAATATTTTTTTTATCAAACCAATACGTTTGGATTATCTATGGATAGGTCTTCAAAAATTATATTGAGGTTTCTAATATAATTTTTTTCTAAACTGAATAGTTTACGCGAGAGACACTTTCAAAGTGGTAAAATGGTCCCCCCCCCCCCCCCTAGAACTTTTAAAATAAGAGGATGATAAAAGTAAAAAAAATATATGATGTACATTACCATGCAAACTTCCACCGAAAATTGGTTTGAACGAGATCTAATAAGTAGTTTTTTTTGTAATACGTCATAAATCGTAAACCGCAATTTACCTTTAGAAATTATTATGTTACTTGCTGCTACAGAACCCTTCATGGGCGAGTCCGACTCGCACTTGGCCGCTTTTTTATCGAATGTATCCAGAATAAGCGCCGCGGATGCCGCTAATAGCACGTTGTTGACATGTCACCCGTTTACGATCGCGATGAGTGTCGCGTTCACACCCGCGTCGCGACGTGACACTGCGACAGCGACCGCGACATCGTGGCGACACTATCTACAAAATAAGTAATTTTGTTGTAATTATCGCGAGAGGGTTAATTAGAAATTAGAGACAAGTCAATATAACTAACCTTATTTTTTTGAAATCAATCTTCTATTCTGTCCGGGAGAAATAAAAAAAAAAAAAAACAAAATATAGACCACTTGCTTCTTTTTCGGCGTATTAATAAGACGGTCCAGAGTATGCATAGGCGAAAATCTAAGCAATAGGCAATACAAAATACTTACATAATTTAATTCACATAATAATGTAAAAACTCATGTAAGCATATTTTAAAGTAAGACATGATTTTCGCCTTTTTCCTTGATCGTGTTTAAGGCCGTACCTGAATTTTCCGGGGTCCAGTGCTGCCCCCATTTAAAATAAATCATTTTAAAGTAATCGGAGACTTCATTTAAAATTTTGCTACTACAAAGTCTTAGATAACCCTTCAAACTATTTTCTGAACTACTGTTTACAGTTTATAATGAGAACGTTAAACTTTACTACGCACATTTGCCAAAAGTGGCCGTTTTTCGCAAATGTACGTAGTAAAGCTTAACGTTCTCACTTTTAACTGTAAACAGTAGTTCATAAAATACTTTGAAGGGTTATCTAGGACTTGGTAGTTAAATGGGGGCAGCACTGGACCCAGGAAAATTCAGGTACGGCCTTAACGATATTTTCGGGGGAAAAGCAGTTGGTAAATTCAACTTTTATTTTTTTTCTCTTAGAATAGCACGGAAACTTCATGGAAATTAGTTTACATACATTCATATTATCACGCCTGTTTCCCACAAGGGTAGGCAGATACTAAATTAATATAGAACTAAAGTATAGTCCCCGCAATTTTACTTACACTTGCTTAGTAATTATATTATCTTTGCTTACGAGTACACTTATTGAAATCTTCACGATTCTCTCAAATCAGTGAATAAAATCTTGTTCACTGTGAATGGTACCTACTTAAAAGATTAACCCTCGAACTCCGACAAAGGTCTTTTCGTTCCGCCGCCTACATTATACAGGGTGTTTTAACAATTACGTTCCGCCGCCTACGTTACATAGAATGTTTTAACAAAATTAAAATGTGCCGCCGTGAGCCGCTCACTTGAGTGCCGGTAAAGTAATTATTAAGAGAGCATTTGGGGGTTAATATTTCAGTGCTAATAGGGTTGAAATAATAAGGCTAAGGTGCTAAGCAAGCATGCACGGTTGGATGGAGTGATTAAATATTATTTTGGTTGTGGAGGAGATAAGGGTGTGTCTAGAGATATATCTAAATTGGGGATATAACATTACCGACTTGCCCGAGAAAGGTAAGTTTATTTTTTTGCAAATAAAAGTTTTAATTATAGAAACCTGCTACTTTTAATAATACGCAAAACAGGAATTAAATCTTTTGCGAAGAAGCCTCTTCAGTTTCTTTTTGTAGACCTTTTACGCCTCATTGATTTCTAATTTCGCAATAGTCTTTTCTATTGAATTTAATTGAAAACTTTATAGTTGGTCTTTTATTTATTAGGTCAAGGTTATTATTATTTTAAATTAAATTGTTTAATTTTCTGAATTCGACATTTAATGGAAAATCTTCTATTGTATAATCTATTCTTAAAATGTCAGGAACTTTTATCCCAAATTACTATTTTAATTTTAAAAGACCGAATATAGTAACCCGATATCTTTTTAAGATTCTATTGTAAGTCAATATCAATACAGACATAAAGACAGTGTCAGTTCTCCAGTTGTCTACGTTTCTTGACAGGGGACTGATTTTCGTCTTTGCAATCCGAGGCCCCGATTTGCCTTTGATTCGTTCACACTCGATTAAATGCACAAATCACATGTCAAAATTATTTAACCGTATAGGGTTGTCAAACGCCTACAATAGATTTTATTGACTTATTACAAGCTTTGATTTAGTTTCACCTGTCCCGTTATCTGTGTGACCGTAATCAAATCTTGCAAGCTAAATTAGATACTTTCCATAATTCGATTAAGGTGAAATGGTAGCATAAGTGGCGCCCTAATTTGAAATAAATTGTTTTAAACTAAATATGGTGATATTTAAAAATTTGATTTCTATCAATGTCTAAAAAGACTCAAATTTTAAATATCACCCATATTTAGTTTTAAACAATTTATTTCAAGTGAGGGCGCCACTTATGCTACCATTTCACCTTAAGCTGAAACTCACATTCTTATGTAACTTAGGTGACAATGCAATATTATGGTACTATGACCTGATCTCATAATTCTACCAAGTTTGGGTTTAATTGATTCGTCTTGGAGCTAAAAGTGCTCCACTTTAAACTTTTTGTTCATTGTTTTAGATAAAAGCTAGTTTTTAAAAATATTTTTTTAATGATTACTTGTTTAGCATATATAGCTTTTTTCTCATAATGATTTATTCTATCTCCAATAATGTCAGTCATGCTAAAACAGTTAGATGACATTAAAGATTTTTTAAAGTTAGACAGTTCATAAAAAAATAACACTTTTTCATCGGATTAGGAATGTTTGTTAGTTGGTACTTAACCTACTTAAAAGCTGCATAGTATTTGTTAAGGTGTGTTCTGTAATTAGTCTAAGTACTCTGGGTAAGTTTATGTTTCCTGCTTTAGAATTAGAAGTGCTCTTTTTTCTTTTTCTTCTTACTCACTTTATCCACTTTAAGTGGGGTCGAGACAGCATGTAAGTATTTGCCATTTACACCTTTGTTTAGTCATTTGTCACATTCTTTTATAAATGTTATAATTCTTTATAATCATAATGCATTCTATCCACCTTTTCCTGTGTCCAGTTACCATCGAATTACCTTCGTAGTAACTCTCCTCCCTCCTCATTAATGTTGATACCATCTTAGTGCTTCTCAGCTTTTCTGTTAATACTAAAAATGCTTCTATAACTTCGCACCTCACCTGTTTTCGTCAAACATCTCCAAGTACCTCGTTTGCCTAATAGAGATTGCAGTGCCATGATTAAAGCCGCCTTTTGTCATCTGATCTATATCACTAAAAAAAAGGTTTTTTTTTGTATATATGCATTTATTTTTCTACGTAGTCACCTTTTCACTCTATACATTTGTTCCACCTATACTCAAGCTTCAAAATACCATCCAAAAAGTATGATTTTGGAAAGTCATTAAAATAGGCCTCTGTGGCGGCAATGACTTCGTCATTTGATCCAAATCGCTTGCCACCGAGCCATTTTTTTAGGTTGGGAAACAAAAAGAAATCGCATGGGGCCAAATCTGGATAATACGGGAGGTGAGACAATAGTTCGTAGCGTAACTGTGCTAATTTAGCCGTCACAACTCTGGACGAATGAGCCGGGGCGTTGTTGTGAAGAAAAAGTACTTTTTTCTTTTATAAATGGGGTCGTTTGTCCTTCAACACGGCGTCAAATTCATCCAATAAATTGGCATAGTACTGCCCTGTTATTGTTTTTCCCTTTTCTAAATAAATCTAATTGTATAATACCCTGCGAATCCCAAAGAACGGTCGCCATGACCTTTCCAGCCGATGGGACGGTTTTTGCTTTCTTTGGAGCAGGTTCACCCGGTAAAATCCACTGCTTCGACTGCTCTTTCATTTCCGGGGTGAAGTGGTGGACCCACGTTTCGTCCACGGTCACGAAACGATGCAGAAACTCCTTCGGGTTACGTTTGAACACGGCCAAACACTGCTCCGAAGTAGTCAGTCGGTTCTGTTTTTGCACCTCCGTGAGTAAACGCGGCACCCACCTCGCCGATACTTTCTTCATACCCAATTTTTCATCTAATATGTGTTGTACCCTCTTGATTGAAACATTTACAGCATCAACGATAAGTTTAATTCGGCGGTCGGCTAAAACGATATTTTCAATTTTCTTAACCATATCGTCTGTAGTCACCTCAACTGGCCGGCCTGGGCAATCCTCATCAAAGACGGTTGTTCTCCCCCGCTTAAACTCGTTATATCAATATCTGACGGTTGTCATAGAAGGAGCACATTCATGGTAAACCGCTTGCATTCTTACTTTTATTTCATCACATGTTTTTCCTTCCAAAAATAAGAATCTAATTACAGACCGATACTGTTCTTTCTCCATTTTAACAATTTGAAGTTCACGCCTTCACTGAATCGTTGTCAAATAAGAAAAAAAACAAAAGAATGCCATTTTTTTTTAAATTTTCCCGCCTCTGAAAAATGGCTTAAAAAGATATTAATATATTTAGAAAACGGGTACTTATCAAACAGCCCTTGTATGTGCAATAAAGATTTTAACTAACTAAAAATGCTCTAGAAAACCGAAAAAGTAATTTTTGTCAACCCTGTCTCTTTGTAAGGTCTCGTCATAATATTGTGACGCCCAGCAGCGCATTGGCGAACAAATGGCGCATCAGACCGGGGTCTAATAGACCCCATTCACGCAGACCCTACGCCCCTTCGGTTTCTTTGTTAAGATGTCGTATATTATGAGATTTGGTACAGCTTTAACTACTTTAAAGCCACATTGACGCTTTATTCAGTAACAATGGTGCGAAAATTGGCGATTTTTTTAAAGTTAGTATCTTGAATTCTTCTCTTTTCTACATCCTTCAATTTACCAGGGTCTGGACCCCGGAAAATTAAGGTACGGCCTTAAGGATGGATGAATAAAGAAAATAACCATTTGCTCTGTTTTCATACTAAAAAGGCTGAAGTGACAGTGTTTTACTTGTACTTATAAACACAAATTTGATCGGAAAAATGTGAGGCTCCCGTGCGATTGTCAAATAACAATCATAGAATCTTAGAGGTATTAGGTGCTATTTTTAGGGTTCCATACCCAAAGGGTACTAACGGGACCCTATTACTGAGACTCATTTGTCACAAGGCTCTATCTCTTGAACCGTAATAGCTAGACACTTGACATTTTTAATGTATACGATTATTATGTATTACTGAGGCCACTATAATAACATATACAAAAAATAATGTAAGGTACAAAATTTATGGGGGGATCGTCACACAAGAAACGCGTTTTTTCAGCTTTTTAAAACCTTGATAGGTACGAAAACCTTCATGTACTAGTCCGACTTGCAATTGACCGGTTTTTACCCTTAAAGTACGGAGCCCTAGAAAGACCTAAATGTAAATACCTCATACGTCATACCGTCCTCGGAATTCCGTGAGCCCAAAGAAATCCGTGTAATTATATAAGTGGCAACGACAATTTAATAAAACGCGCTATAATTCACGTTTGTTAGACGACGACTCGGCGGCCAAATGAGAATAAATAACACTATAACATTACTTGTGGAGTTGTGGCGCTTAGCGAGAGCTCTTGTGTGGTCATTCAGACAACAATGGCTATTTTGGATTTAATAAGTTTAGTCTAAGATAATTCGGATTAGCTGATCGGTCAACTTTTAT
This sequence comes from Acrobasis repandana, assembly GCA_963576875.1. Lineage (NCBI taxonomy): Eukaryota > Metazoa > Arthropoda > Insecta > Lepidoptera > Pyralidae > Acrobasis > Acrobasis repandana. The sequence continues at coordinate 1,205,818 of OY756226.1, forward strand.
GGAAGGTCAAAATTACTTTTCGTACGTATATTTCGCTAGTACATGTTTCTTGGGGAAAGGTGTTCAGTATCACGGACTGAATCCACTTTTAAAATAGCTTTAGTATATTTTGTTAGACAATGAGGATCTCAGAATTAAAAGGCTCCAATGACGTGTATAAAATGTTGTATGTAATGTTACTAGCTACTTAGGTTTAATTTTTAGAAAACCTTGTTTTCTTGGTTTTTATATCGAGTGAAGCTCGGTCGCCCAGGTATATTGTAAAAGTAAATAATCTGACGGAGCAATTTCTGAAATTCCAATCTTCTTGTGCAAAGCCAAATGTGGTTATATGTATCTCTGTGCTGTCAATATGTGCAGGATGCGGTTAGCGCTTGCAGTAACGGGTTAACGATGACCTGTCACCTCACACACGGACTTGTGCAACGGCGAATAAATAAATATGGTAATGTGTCACTGACGGGTCCTCAAGGCTTTAGGTATAAGATCTTTGTGTTAAAGTGTCTACTAAAACTCTAGACCCACCTATTGCCATCGGTATTTTGGCAGGCTATATGCCTCTGCCTCGAAGCGACATCTAGGTAACACAATAAAAAGTTATTATATTCTGTCTCTTCTATACCTAGTGTACCTGTGTGTTAGTCCGTGTTGACAATGCAATAGGTCAATACACAATTTTGTATACAAAAAAGTTGTGAGAAATTAATGTCGGAAAAGGATTTTTAACTACAACTACAGAACCAACTCCCAAAATTACGATAAATATATCTTCTTCCACACTTGAATACCTACCGTGCCAAAATGTTTCTTCATCTCAGCCCTTCTTCCGCCCACTGCTGAGCTTAGGCCTCTCTTCGTCTCGCCACCAATCTCAATCCTGTGCTGCTCTCATACAAGTGCGAACTGCGACTTTGATTAAGTATATCTTCAACCCAATTCATTGCACGAAGTCCAACGCTTCTTTGACTCTTCCTAGGCTACCATTCCGTTAATGCCTTACTCCACGGGCCATCACACCAGCGTCATAGAAGGCAGTAAGAGTATATAGAACGGAATCTCCTAAGGTCCCGCGCAATATGCGTCCTCGTTTCTCGTCCCCGCCCTGCACCTCTCCCCCGCTCTCGCCTTGTCGACGAGCGAGAGCGGGCGAACACACACTACACGGCGGCACGTAGCGGCACAAGAACAGGGGAGAGGTGCCGGAACGGGGAACGGGGACGCATATTGCGCGTACCTTAGGAGATTCCGTTCTGTATACCCTTACTGTCTTCTGTGCCAGCGTGCCAAGTGACCTGGCCAAATATATAGAACAGCGCATTGAGCTTACATGTATACTACATATACATGTAAGCTACATAAGGTCACATGTATTCTTTGATGTATTTTAGACATGTGGTTTCTTGCTCAGGCAAAATCTTTTCATAACAGTCAATCTAAGTTCGCCATATATCTTAGATGAGTTTCTTCCCTTGGATGAGCACAGGAGCGGCGAATCCCATCGAACGTAGACATGACAGCGCTAGTAACGTCTGTCTTGGTGGGCTTTCTTTTTCCATTGAGGAGTTCCGGCGGTGCATTGCGGACTCTGACGTTGAACGCTTAGTGCATCTTCCTTAATAAGTCATTAGGACTGAGGGTCGCTTCACATATTCACATGCACTATAGTAATATACATGTAAGCTCAATGGAACAGCGCATTTTTTTGCCAGTTCACAGCAAATGTTGGTCCATCGAACGCTACAGCCGTATGTAGTGAGTCGCGATACGTTCACGACCACCGCGGCGAGATGGAGTCGTCTCGACGGATTTACGACGTTTCACACCACGCCACACGACACAACACACGCACTGTGCTACTTCCGGCGTTGTGTTTTAGGAGACCACGGGTGTCCGCGTTTGGTGTCGTATTTACGATGCGGTCTCTAACAGTGTTCAATTAGGAAGTCATTTTGTATTGATGGTTTTTGGAACTTCAATATATTAGTGATCAGTCAATGAATATCATGATTTCTGTTTATGAGTTCTTAAAATTGACAATGATAATATATTTTTGTTGTTACAGATTTGGCAAAATTGCAAGTATCTACGCAATAATTAGGTAAGCGAATGATACGGTAAACGTACATATGCTTTGAGTCTTCTTCTGCTCCTGTCTGTCCGGGAAAAAGTGTGAGTGTCTGTTTGGGACATATACGTAATTACGTATGTATGTACACACTGCAAATCAGATACCTGACCCCCTCGCGCTTTTGTAGAACTTCTGGAGGGGTCAACTATCGCTGCTTGGCACCTGTGTACCTACATTACATATTATCTAGATGGCTGCATTTGGATACTCAAGCCCTTCCGTCAATATCTTTGATAAATTGTTTTCTTTTCCATAAAACAACATCAAACAAGTCTACAACTTATAAGATAACAACTTCTAAGATATCTTGACTTTGAGAAGCGTTTGCAAATCAGCTGTCTTGGATGACGTCACGGCCTCAGGGCGCGGACAAGCAGAGCCTGTTTTAGACGGCCGGTGGGCTAGGTAATTTCTATGAGCCAAAGATTGTCTACAGAAGGGACTATTGAATGCATTTAATGCCAAAACCTTCGTGGCTAAAACTAATAATAGCAACCCTATTTACATACATACATACTATCACGCCTGTTTCCCACACCACTGGGGTAGGCAGAAACTATGAACCTCTACTTGCTACGATCCAAACAGACTTCTCCCGCTTCATCTACACTCATCGCTCTCTTAAATTCATGCATGCCCGCCGGTTATACTTACTACTACTTCTGACCTCTCCTTTGTTAAGAATGTCTGCAATCGTAACTAACATTAAGAGAATTTTGTTGAGACCTGGAATTCGAAAGAAATGTAATCTCTATACTGCGAGTTAACTTTAGCAGGCGCAACACGGGCGCCGTCGTAGGGTATTCGTAGGCGTGAATATGCAACTTGCGAACATATTATGGATACTTCTGAGCTCTCCTTTTTTAAAAAGGTCTGAAAGCATAACTAACACTAAGAGAATTTTGACGAGACCTGAAAAAAACCGCTATATACACGCAAAACAAACATCAGTAATCGAAAATAGGTATCGAAAGAAATGTATCTCTATACTGCGAGATACTCTTTGGCAGGCGCGACACGGGCGCCATCGTAGACGTAAATATATGCAAGTATATGCATGCTGACACTGTGGTGGTGGGACCGTGGGAGGCAGCGTCATTCAGCAGATAATATACGACCTCCATTTATCAGGCGTCGGCGCAGCCTGCGGCGACAATGACTCTGGCAGTACAAGGACATGCATGTGCATCTTGATAAAGCCAGATGCTATTGAATACTTCTCTTATTGAACAAGCAAGCGAGTCTACGAGTCATAGTCATACGAATCATAGTACTTATATGAGATCTAACAAAATATACTCAAACTATTTTAACGGTAGGTCCAGTTCGTGACACTGAACAAGTTTTCCCAAGGAACATAAAGCAAAATTCAGGGTGTAGCGAAATATACTGAAACTATTTTAAGGCTGAATTCAGTCCATGATATTGAACAACTTTCCCATTGACCCTAGTTGACCGATCAGCTGATCCAATTAGATTCAATTCAATTCAAAATATCTTTATTATCATAGGATCTTTATAATATCTCTTAATAATAGTCACTTTGTTTTGTTTTGCACAAATGTTGACGTCAAATCGTTACTTAAAGCTAAGTTTACGCCGCTTCCTAGGCGCAAGTGCAGAAGAAGCGGCAACAAACTGCACTGCACGTTTTCTCCAAAGACGTAAACTAACAAACTAAAAACTTAAAATTAGTTATATAGATGGACAGAGATTACATTGTTTATTATGTCATAATTAAATTGAATTATAAGAATTACGAAATTTAAAATAATGTCAATTTGTAAATTTAGTATGTACCAATGTACCTAAATTATGACATGTCTAAGCATACAAACCTTTAAGAGGGACCCGCGCCAAGCTCAAGCCAGACCTTTTCCAAACTTGTATCAAAAGCAAAAAAATATTTTCAATGTTCCTTGTAAAAAGTTGTTTAGTATCATTAAATTGACTGAATTCAACTTTAAAATAGTTATAGTATAGACATTATATACATAGTCTCATCATCATCATATCAGCCTCAAGAAGTCCACTGCTGGACATAGAGGCCTATGTCCAGCAGTGGACTTCTTGAGGCTGATATGATGATGATGAGACTATGTATATAATGTCTATACCCCCAAGAATTTCCAAAACGACCGATCGGAAGCGGCCTGCATCCATAGTCCATGATCCACCATACACTACGAGTACACCTAGTTATACTACAATAGTAGCACAGAAAATATCGATAAATATTCCCATGCTCTCCGCTCCAGGTCTTTTCATTACTTGTTCCAGATTTGTTATTCTACTTTGTTATTAAACTTAAGGCGACTAGGAAACACAAGCTGAACAAATCTTGACTAAACATCAGTGAGACCTCTCCAACACGTCTGGCCAGCGTGAAGAGTGTAGGCTAAATCCTTTAACTGCTCGGGCTAATATATGGCTATGGTAATACAGAAAGGGTCATGCTCCTGCAGTGGACATTAAAGAAGACCTGATGATGATGATGATGATGAAACTTTCTACTTAATACAGTTTAGACCATTTTTATCATCACACTGAAAGGTGTCTCTATCTACCCAGTTAGACGTGATTAGTATCTGCATATAAATAAAACCGGCCAAGTGCGAGTTAAACTCGCTTGGAGAGGGTTCCGTACAATTGATTGAATTTTTATAGGTTTTCCTGTAATCTACAAGCAATGAACTATATTTTGTATTTTTTTCAAAATTTTAGGCTCGGTAGTTTCGGAGATCAGGGGAATGGTCAATTTTCGTCTTCTTTCATGAATAAAATCAAAACTATTCATTTTATACTTATAACAAAAATATATTTAAGATTCTCATAACGAGCCCTTTCATTTGATATATAACAAAGTAAGGTTTGTCTTAATTTATCCCCCAAAAATTACCCTTTTTTTTAATATTTATTTACTTTGCACATATGTGTTTGGGTCATAGGATTACACCATCCTACCAAATTTCACATGATTCGGTCTAGTAGATTCGGAGCAAAGTGGCTGTGACAGACGGACGGAGAGACAGACGCACGAGTAATCCTATAAGGGTCCCGTTTTTAATTTTTTTGTACGGAACCCTAAAAATAGTAAAACCATGTTGATTGAATATAGAAGACCTATGCACCGCGATGTCTGTATCTGTAGAACTAGATAATAAATCGACTTGTATTCATTTTACACAAGCCATTCGATGCACTTAGCTAATGTCATTATTTTCAAGAAAGCTTAGTTTGAGATCGCACTGCATTATTTACACGTACATAAATTTCTCTTCCATGCTGGTCTGGCAGAAAAGAAAAAACTTTTAATTTACCAGCTGCTTCTCTTCCCGCGCAGATCGTAAAAGCCGATGAGGAACTGGTCGAAAATGTGAGTCATGTTAATAGTAAATGCGGCTAGCCATCACTTTTGATTCCTTTTATCACCTTCTCGCCCACCATCACGCTTAAAATGGCCTTTGGGCCTGTCTGCTTAGAGCCGCCAGACCCAAATGCTCTGTCTGCCCCATTAGGGATAAAGATGTGATACTGCATAAATGTCTTTAAGTGTTTTCATCAGACATATTTTGACGTTATGTATGATCGCAAAATTGATAAAAAATACTACGTCACCGTTATGTTGTAAGTACTCGTATGTTTTTAATTGTTAAAATAATGATGATGATTAAAAATTATAATAATCATTGGTTAAGGTGAAGATATAGGCAAATGACCTTGAAGTGGCCCTAATTTGAAATAAATTGTTAACTCGTAAATATGGAGATAATTTCCATATTGCTCTTCGTCATGCACTAGATAGCCCTTTAAATTATTTTATGAACCACCGTTGAAAGTATTTACATTAGTCCGTCTAGCTTTAAAACTTGCTTCAGCCAAAAGTGGCCACGGCAAGTTTTGAAGCTAGACGGATCACCAATAATAGTTTCAACGGCAGTTCATAAAATAATTTAAAGGGCTATCTAGTGCATGACGAAGAGCAATATGGAAATTATTACCATATTTACGAGTTAACAATTTATTTCACACTTCAAGGCCATTTGCCTATATCTTCACTTTAAGGTGATTTTCGTAGATACCTTTCCCATTAAATAAATAAAATAAAATAAACCGCTACTCCGGAGGTTTTGGGTTCGATCCCAGCCAGGGCAAGTTGGAATATGGTCTTTATCAAATTGTTCTGGGTCTTGGGTGTTTATTTATTTATTTATTTATCATAAAATATAGTATCGTTTAGTTAGTATCCCTTAACACAAGTTTTAACTTAGTTTGGGGCTAGCTCATTCTGTGTGATTTGTCCTTCTCTATTTCTAACAAAAAGTACAGACAATTAAAACTATCTATCATCTACGAAAAATGTATCCTTTTGTAGAGTCTTGTATCCATATAAAGCGAACCTTCTAAACCTGGGAAGAAAGAATCAGATCAAAACTGGATCAAAGGTATCGCAACTGCAAAAAATATATTAATTGATTTAAAACAGATTTACGTAGAAATCGCAGTAGGATCTCAGTCTATTCATTGACGACACAGTCACGTATCGTAAGATTTATTTTTCTTTCTGAAAATACATAAATATACGAGGCACGCACCGCGCATTACTGGTGCCCGATTATATTGTCTTGCTGCTTACGACGCTGTCTGTGTGTTTGTTTCAAATGGGTTGTCATTACTTTTTGACGAACGTGAGCTTTGAATATTTTAAAGTGTCGCAAAAATATGTCGATTTAGGTTAGTACGTTGAGACATTATATTTTGTTGTTTTACTTGTAAGATCTTTGACATAACAATACAACTGAGAAAAGGAATATGATGAACTTATTTATATATATACAAAGTGCTATACTATACTAGATGACTAAAGTATGATGTAATTAAAATAACAGTCAAGAAACCAAAAAATAATTCGACAATCCTATACAAATCGCCCGGGCGGCCGCACACTTTTGTATGGAAATGTCGAAAATTATTTTTGTTTTTTGGCTTTTATTTTAATTTTATTATATTATTTACTATTTTTATTGAAGTGGCAGTGGGTGAGGCACATAGCGCGAAGAACCGATGGCCGATGGGGCAGAAAGGTTCTCGAATGGCGGCCACGTACCGGCAAGCGCAACGTAGGACACCCACCTGCTAGGTGGTCAGACGACCTGAGCAAGATTGCAGGAAAACGCTGGATGCAGGCCGCTTCCGATCGGTCGTTTTGGAAATCCTTGGGGAAGGCCTATGTCCAGCAGTGGACTTCCTGTGGCTGATATGATGATGATGATAATATAATGGTCTAGTATAGAACGTGGTCTGATTTATTACGGGTATGTCCCTTCCACATTTTACACTTTTGCCATGAAATAGCTATTGCTCTTTCGATGACGGGCGAGCATGTTATCCACGTCACAATCATTTAAGAAAAATAGTATTCATCTACTTATGTAAATTAAAAATACGTGATGAAAAATCTCGTGGCGCGTGAGATTCGAACTCGCCTCCTCACATCTGTACTGTAAATGCATTAAATGCGTGGTGCCACAGTGACTTCGAATCACCCTGACGAATTTCCCATAACTACCCCCTATTTTGTCATCATCAACAGGTCTTTTTTAGTGTCCACTGCAGGAGCACGACCCTCTCTGTCTGTCAGAGCCAATTATCAGCCAGAGCAGTCAGAGGATTTGGCCTATACTCTCCACGCTAACCAGACGGGTTGTAGAGATTGATGTTTATAAAATTTGTTTAGCATGTGTTTTCTAAGTCGCCTTCTACGACATCCACGAGAAGACTTGGAGTGGTGCTATTCTACTCTGCTGGGAACCACAGCCATTTACACACACGTAAAACAAACATTTAGCAAGGGGGCTATTAAAGCACCGCGACGTTTTCCGGAAATGGCGTCGTACCATAGCAAATATGACAAAGGAACTACAAGCCCTGAGTTGGCACTTCATTGCCATGCACTGGGCAGCGAGCTCGTTTAAACCAAATCGATGTGGTATCGGCTGATCAGCATGCCGCCGATGATTCGCGACGGCCAGACGGAATTCGCGATACGAGCCTGATCAGTGTATCAATTGATTTTAATGGTATTTGCAACAGAGTTGGGCCTTTGCAAAATGCTACAATTTTACTGTAGGAGTAATACAATCGATGTTTAACCGACTTCTAAAAAGGAGGAGGTTCTTTCTTATCGTCGGATGGTTTTTGGTTACTGAACTCGGTGTTGCTTTTCAGCAGGGATCGATCCGAAACGGTAGTAGTTTGTAATCATTTCAGCCGCATAACGAACACAGTTGGACATATGTCCAGCCCCAAGATTTCTAAAATCTAGAGCGGCCTGCATCCAGCGCTTTCCAGCGATCTTAGTCAGGTCGTCTGACCACCTAGTGGTTTCCTACGCTTCGCTTGTCAGTACGTGGTCGCCATTCAAGAACCTTTTTGCCCCATCGTCGCGCTATGCATCCCGGCCACTGCCACTTCAACGAGCTAATCTTCTGGTCTAAGTCAGTGATTTTTGTATTAAATGATTTGATTCCTTACAAATCTAACATTATTTTTGACTCGGTGGTCTGATCCCACTTATATTGATTGATAGATTATATTATATATTGTCCATGTTCATTTTAAGGCCCACCTGTTGGGAAACTCTATTAAGGTCTCCGAGCATAGTACTTAAGTCCTCCATGGATTCTGCCATGACAACTATATCGTCGGCGAATCGAAGGTGAGTGATATACTCGCCATTGATGTTGATGCCAAGTCCTTTCCATTCCAGGAGCTTGAAGGCATCTTCCAGTGCAGCGGTGAACAATTTCGGAGATATAACGTCTCCCTGTCTCACACCTCTTTGCAGTGGAATAGCCCTCGTGCACTGCTCCTGTACTCGGACTGACATAGTGGCGTTACTGTATAAACACTTCAACACTTCGATATACCGATAGTCAATACGGCATCGCTGGAAAGACTGAAGCACGGCCCATGTTTCGATCGAATCGAAGGCTTTTTCATAGTCCACAAAACCCAAGCATAGCGGCCGGTTATATTCCCTCGTCTTCTCTATAACCTGCCGCAGCGTGTGAATGTGGTCCATGGTGCTAAAGCCTTTACGGAAACCGGCTTGTTCGGGAGGCTGGAAGGCATCAAACCTGTTCGCGAGACGATTCGTGATGACCCTCGAAAACAACTTATATACATGACTCAGAAGCGTGATAGGCCTATAGTTCTTCAGTAGGGTGTTATCTCCCTTTTTGAAGAACAAGACTACCACGCCCCTGTTCCACGCTTCTGGCGTTACGCCCTCGAGCAGAACGGAATTAAAGAGGAAGGACTTTCAGTACCGGCGTTCCGCCCGCTTTCAGAAGCTCTGCTGTGATTCCGTCCTCACCCGGCGCCTTGTTGTTCTTAAGCTGTTTGAGGGCCATCCTAATCTCGTATAGGCTGATGTCCGGGATATCTTCCGTATAGTGTCGGGTCAGCTTGGCTCTTGGGTCTTTAGCCATTTGTCCACTGGGTTGTGCGACTGAGGTATACAGCTGTCCATAAAACCTCTCGATCTCTGCCAGAACCCCTTCCTTTGTCGACACCACGCCACCGTCCTCCGTCTTCAGCTTCATCAATCGACTTTGCCCAACTGACATAGCTCTTGCGAACACTTTGGAGCCTTTGTTCTGTCATGTCGAATGTCAATGTTGTGCCCATACCTGTTTCTGTTGGGAGCTCCACCCTCGAAGTTGTAGACCAGTATACCTACATGGGTCAATCGATCCAGGCAGGAAGTTCCAGCTTCGAGGAAGAGGTCTTTCGACGAATCCGACTCGGCTGGGCAGCGTTCGGGAAGTTACGCAGTGTCTTCTCGTCCAAAATACCTCAGTGCCTTAAGACGAAAGTTTATAATCAATGTGTGTTACCAGTGATGACTTATGGCTCCGAAACGTGGTCCCTTACTATGGGTCTCATAAGAAGGCTCAAGGTAGCTCAACGCGCTATGGAGAGGGCTATGCTTGGTGTTTCTCTACGTGATCGAATCAGAAATGAGGAAATTCGTAGGAGAACAAAAGTCACGGACATAGCCCAGCGGATTAGCTCGTTGAAGTGGCAGTGGGCGGGACACATAGCGCGACGAACCGATGGCCGATGGGGCAAAAAGGTTCTCGAATGGCGACCACGTACTGGCAAGCGAAGCGTAGGACACCCACCCACAAGGTGGTCAGACGACCTGACCAAGGTCGCTGGAAAGCGCTGGATGCAGGCCGCTCTAGATCGGTCATTTTGGAAAACCTTGGGAGAGGCCTATGTCCAGCAGTGGACGTTATGCGGCTGAAATGATGATGATGATGATGATTATATATTGATTGATAGTCACACTTGTCTTATTTACCTTTTTTTACGAAAAGAGGTCTTGCATACGTTTGGCTGTGTCTATGATAAAGAGCAAAGTATTGTGTCTATGTGGGCGGAGGCAGTACGAAAATATCTCGTGAGCAAAACGCATTTATCATAAAAACATTGCATAAGAATGCACAAACAATACTTGCAAATCAAACACCTACGCCTAGTTCCAGCCTCGAGTCTTGTACACTATTGCCCGTCGCGATATACTGGCAGATTTGTTTGTAAACGGTTTCCACATTGTAAATTTTTACAAGCTTTTATTTAACTTGCATTAATGTATGTTTTTTTTGGATCAAATCTTACAAGTAAAATTTGACCCACTTCTAAGTTTCTGATTGAGATGATAACTTTTATGCTAATGTAAGTCAGATGACAAAGCAAGTTATTGTGATAAAAAGCTGACCTGATGATGGAGCTGGAAGGTGGCTATAAGAACCCTGTAATAAAACGACGCAATCCCATCGAGTTTGGGCTTATTTCATTCATGTTAGGCAAGCTGGGTCACTCTAAAGCTGCGTTCTCGCTTGATGTTTTACTAGACTTCGTCTTCAACCCATGGAATAAAGCATGCCAACTCTTGGCGACACCTACGTACAGTAGCCGTATCATTTTCCACACATCACGCTGCCCCCACGCGATAGTTTATGGATCCCATTGTGTTCACACAATAGACAAGCGCGGCCTGTGTTTAATAGTTTAAGTTTAAACATACATTATGATAGGGAAGGGTCCTAGTGTTGATCAAGTTCTTCTTTACATCAAACATCTATCTAGGTTCATTGTCTTATTCAATGTTTATAATGTACTACAAAATAATAGAGACAAAAGCTTGGGAAAAGTGGAATCGGAGACCCAGGAACAGTCGCAGAAGTCTAGGTAAACCAGGTTAGATTTTATCAAATTTATATATATATATATTATATAATATAGGTATATATATAATATTTACAATATTTCTAACTGCTGTTTGTTTTGCTATATGAGCATTAACTGTTTCTGATTATCAACTAACTTCAATTAACCAATGGATGATTATTATAATCTCAGCGTTGGTTAGATTGACAAGATGAAATGCGGGAGTGAGAAGTTATTCTCCCCCTATTTACCTAGTTGTTATCGCTTCAGCTGAGTAACGGCGGAAGATCCAGTGATCTGCACCGATCAAGATGTCGCACGCACTTAGTGGCGGCCCTGTGACGTGAGTACCTTTAGAGGTGTTTGGTTACACGGCACGGTAGGGCTGTCAACAAGTTTTTAGGGGCTACCAAGGTTTTCTACATACATGACACCCAAAATTTCGACTGGTTGAACCTAAGTTTTAAAAAGTTAACATGCCTGCGAATTCAAACAAAATTATTTGAACTTTTTTGTTTTTAAAATTCAAACCTTTCCATTTAGAAAGGTTTGGATTTTAAAAACAAAAAAGGTAAAATTTATTTGGATAATAAACTACTCTTACTACATGAAACTAACTATCAATGTACAAGATTTTCATCTGTTTCGAGATCTGCTTTGAAAACGTACCTATATAGGTACTGTATATTTATTATACTTGCTGCAACTCTACATTATGTATTTATTTATTTAACTTTATTTATGTCTGTCTGAGGAAAGTAATAGGTGGACAAGCCATAAGGCTTTATCTACCCGTCAACCCACTGGTGATGCCGAGAAAAGAAGACTTTAATAGTAGGTGAAAATTATGTGACTTACATGAATAAGGAAAATATTTTCACAACGTGGAAGGGACAGGGCGTCGAATAATATTTAGCCTTGCCGTCGTCGCCCCCCTTTCTATGCCGCCCGGGGTCATGGCACCCCACACGCTACGCCACTGGGAAAACGGGACAATTTTGCGTCCCTAAGCTTTTTTCGGGGACACCGTGACGGAGAACAGCAAAAAGGGACGTTCCCGTTTAAAACGGGACGAATGGTTACGTTAGATTTCGTCCCTTCCACGTTGCATGTACAGGCTGACTTTTTATTTAATTATTTTTATTAAAAAATGAAAAAAAATTTTCGTCCTCCCATACAAAATCCGTTTGGCTGAGCGCTGATTAGTATGGGAGAACGAGAATGTTTTATCGATTTTAATAACTTTTTTATAGAAAGTAGTTTAGTATCATGGACTGATCTTGCTCCAAAAATTTTGCCGTTGGATAAAAAGTCACCCTGAATATAGCATATATATCAATAAGCATACAATCAAAATATATACAGATAAGCATAAGATATTTTATACTGCACAATGCACATATACTCGTACTACATATATTTGGGTAGATGACTGGATCAAAAATTAATTATTTGGTACTGTTCAGAGAATAAAACGTCACAAAATAGTATCACTTGTCATTGATCATATCCATTTTTTAAATGGACTTACTGATATTAAGAGCGCTATTTGACTCGAAAAATCTATGACGTCACGGCTTTGTATTTTATACAAATTCCATAGAAAATGTTTGTTTTGACTATTAGAAAAAAGTGTCGGATTTGACTTCTTGTCATCTAGCGAATTATCTATATTCTATCTGACAGTACCAGAAGATAATGTGCACACACTCCACTCTTAAACGCTACACGAGAACGCGCATTCCGGATGTTAATTATAATCGGCACAATCTTAAAATCCTTTGAATATTGCAATAAGTACAATAACTTTCATCTTTTGTCAGCCCTAGGTACGAAAGCAGGCGGCGGCGCCTTGTAGAAACCTGATCACCAGTAGGGGCTCTCCCTCTAATGCGGCGACTTCATGATCTTCGGGTTTCAGCAAACAGACAGACAGATAGATTGCCGTGACAGTTAGCGATACTGTGGGGTGCAGGTACTTAATAAGATTAAATTTTAATTCTTGAGCAATTTGTAATTCTTACCTCCTTTCGTCTACGGCTTTTTTTGCAACCCTAGTCATTGTGAATTAATTCTTGAAAAAATTAACGTCAAAAAATTGTTATTATTAATATACGAGTATACCTAACAAATCGACTTATCAATATTAATATTTTCATCATCATCATCATCATTTTCAGCCCACATGAGCCCAATGCCGAGCATATACCGCCCTTTTTTTCGCCAATTTCTATAGGCATGTGCCAGTGTCATTCACTACTTTCCTGTAAATCTCACAAAAACACATTCTGGTAGTTCCCATACTGGTATGTTTCCGTCTTAGCCATCATTCTGTTATATTATCTCCTATCCTGAGTTAACACTTCAATTCAATTCAAAAATATCTTTATTATCATAGAATATTTATAATATCTCTTAATAATAGTCACTTTGTTTTGTTTTGCACAAATGTTGACGTCAAATCGTTACTTAAAGCTAAGTTTACGCCGCTTCCTAGGCGCAAGTGCAGAAGAAGCGGCAACAAACTGCACTGCACGTTTCTCCAAAGACGTCAACTAACAAACTAAAAACTTTAAATTAGTTATATAGATGGACAGAGATTACATTGTTTATTATGTCATAATTAAATTGAATTATAAGAATTACGAAATTTAAAATAATGTCAATTTGTAAATTTAGTATGTACCAATGTACCTAAATTATGACATGTCTAAGTATACAAACCTTTAAGAGGGACCCGCGCCAAGCTCAAGCCAGACCTTTTTGTCTTTAAGATAGTCATCGGTCCTATAATAATCCTTTTCACAAAGTACTTTCTTTACATAAGCTTTGAATTTTCTGTCTGGCATGTAGCCAATATTAATAAAGTACTGGTTTGTGTCCAGCGCATCTTGTAAGTCATCTCTATCTTTTGCGCTTCTAACTAAAGACAATCAAATCACACAAACAGTACAAGTAATAGCCTCCTAGTAACTCATAAAATCACATGTTCATTAACTCTCGTACAAAGCGCAAGTCAATAAAATCTGTCTGTTTGTCCGTCCGCGTTTGTGCGTTCAGTCCCCGATTGCCGTACACGGCGAAACAAATCCCAAACACGACCGTTAACCGTGCGCTTGCGCATGAGTTTGCTAAAACAATACTACACCTCAAATTCATAAAGTTGTACAACATTATTCTTACTTTGGCTCAAAGGAAACTAGTCCTTATGTTGCAATTAATAAAGGTTGTAATAATAGTAAAAGTAAGGTGGTAAAACGGTAGCCCGTTGGTAAATATGGCTGCTTGTTGGTTACCATTTATGGAACGTGAGGTGCTGGTAATTTTGAGAATTTCTTAAGTACGACTGCACAGTGTACACTGCATAGGTTTAATTTAGGTTTACATTTGGGGTCAAAGCTTTGTCTTTCATATATGTACCAAAAAACAGAGACTGTAAATAACACCATTGTAGTAGCTTCATTACAAGCTTTTATTTAGTTTCAGTTTTTCGGCCTGTCCCGTTGTATGTCTGTCCGTAATCAAATCTTGCAAGGTAAATTAGACCCATTTCCATTATTTGATTAAGCTGAAACTTAACAAACTTATGCAAATTGGGTGCCAATGCAATATTACCTCATGATTGGCCTCATGATAAAGCCGGAAACTGCTAAGGTATCTCTGTAATCAAATAACCCCACCGATTTTGGGCTCAATTGAATAGTCTAGGAGAGTACTTTTAGTTCATTGTTTTATATAATACATGTTTATAAAAATTTTTTTAAAATAATTACTTATTTTGCAGCTCAGAACATTCCAAATATGACTTACTTAATGTCTAAATCTATGTAATGTATGCCGTGTGGTTCCCAGCAGAGTAGAATAGAACCACTCCAATTCTTCCCGTGGATGTCGTAGAAGGCGACTTAGGAAACACAAGCTAAACAAAGTTTATAAAAATCAATGAGACCGTTCCAACCCGTCTAGTCAGCGAGGAAAGCGTAGGCCAAATCCTCTGACTGCCAATTAAGTATGACTCTGTTAGTATAAAGAGAGTCGTGCTCCTGCAGTAGAGACATAAAAAGACGTAATGATGATCTAACTCAAGTAATATAGAGCAATCATAGTTGTAATAAGTTTATGTACATACCTCAAAACCAGAGGCACAGAATAATAAATAGTTACTACGTAACAAATCGAAATGCGTGCCAGAGGCCACACAAGAGTTTTAAAAATCTAGTGAGATCGCTGGTCACTGTTGTATCATGTTTGCGGAGTCGTTAGCGACTCAGTCGCTGTTTAGTTTAGTCAACCGACACACAGTAACGTTTGAGAAGCACTACGTAAACAACACACAGTGACAATTTCGAAAAGTTGGAGTTTTAGAAATGATACAGCAAGTCTACGAAAATCTTGAAGAATCATGTCAATATTCGATGCGCCTCGGAATGTGTCATTATTTTGACTCCTGTTTTTGTGCATATGATAGACCATTCTTCTCTTCTCTCTTGATTCCTTTTTCCATCTCCTCGGCCACCATCATGCTTCTTTAGTTTTATCGTGATGAAGATTAAAGGGGAAATCATTTATTTAATTTTGGATGTTTGCATCACTTGATATTTGTTAATTTTTTTACGATTTCATCAAAGCTGTTGACGTCAGATCATTTACTTACAGCTAAGTTTAGTGCCGATTCCTAAGCTCAGGTGCAGAAGAAGCGGCAACAAACTGCACTGCAGCATTTTCTCTAAATACCTACGTTAACTTACAAGTGATATTAAAATTAGATAAGCGGACTGAGAATACATTGTCATGACATAATTGTAAATTAAGAATAATTTTATAAGTGAAATTGAAAATAATGTCAATTTGTAAATGTACCCAAATTATAACATTTGTGAGTGTACATATTTTAAGGTGAATATAGAAGCAAATGGCCTTGAAGTGGCGCCCTCATTTGAAATAAATTGTTTAACTCGTAAATATGGAGATACTCGTAATTTCCATATTGCTAATCGTCAGGCACTAGATAGCCCTTTAAATTATTTTATGAACCACCGTTGAAAGTATTAACATTAGTCTGTCTAGCTTTAAAACTTGCCTCCGCCAAAAGTGGTCACGGCAAGTTTTAAAGCTAGACGGATCACCAATAATAGTTTCAACGGTAGTTCATAAAATAATTTAAAGGGCTATCTAGTGCCTGACGATTAGCAATATGGAAATTATCATCATAAATATTTACGAGTTAACAATTTATTTTACTCTTCAAGGCCATTTGCTTCAATATTCACCTTAAGAGGGAGCCGCGCCAAGCTCAAGCGACCTCTTTAGTTCGATATTATCCTATGTTGTGGTTAACGAAGAGCGAAACACGGAAGGACCGAACCCGGTACCGCTATGCAAACAGACAAACACACACACTGAGCAATGTTATCCGCCAACGGACGCGGCTCCTTTGTAGATCTACTCCTAGACGTCGTTTGCTTGCTGTCCCGTAACTTGTGAAGCACACTATTAAATTGTGTTCGCCAATGAATTTTGCCTTTACAATATTCTTCTTGTATATGTATGTTATACACAGGAATTAACGCGAAAAGTATCTTTTCTATTTATTTGCTGACGTTTCAATCGGATTGCACTGACCGTGGTCTCAGTGTGACTGATGCTCGCTCGGTGAAATCCTTATAAATATAAAGATAAGACCGCCCATTGTACATTTTAATGTATTTTTTTATTCTTATTGTATATTTTTCTATTCTTGGTGTACAATAAAGTATTACTTACTTACTTCATTAACCAGCAAAGTTACTTTTCCTCCAAGCTACCTAAACATTTAACCAATACTTTAAAAGTGGATCTTGTAGATTCTAAAATTGACCTTCATATCTTTGTCTTCCTTCTTTGTTTAATACGTTAGTGGTCAAGCATTCCACGCCATTCAAGCTTCTCGAATGGCAGCCTGCTAGGTGGTCGGATGTCCTGAGCAAGTTTGCAGGAAAACGCTAGATGCAGGCCGCTTCCGATCGGTCGTTTTGTTCCTTGGGGAAGGCATAGACCTCGCTGGCCTGGACATAGTTCCAACAGTGGACTTCCTATGGCTGATAAGATGATGATGATAATAGCTAAACCAAACAATATCTAAGGACACTCACACGTGATCTTATAAAACTATTGAGACAACATATAGAATAAAAAATAGCCTATTTAGTTTAATTCCGAGGTTAAACATGACCTGGACTAGAACGTAGAAATCGAAGCGATCGAGACAGCTAATGAATTTCGCAGATGCTCATTGTGCCCTCCCTCAGTGGTCGCATTGAAAGAGATAACGTATATTGCTTCTTAGTAGAAGTCAAAGTAATGTTATAGCTTTCAATGGTCGCTTAAATTACTCGCTGAAGATTCAATGCTCTTTATTAAAGGACAAGTCATTTCGGTAAGCGTGTATCTCCTTACGTTACACATTGTTGAACAAAACTATTTCATTGTCACTAGATCTTCGATACATTCTTTGTGATTATTCTAAGTCGCCAATAAATTAAATTCACTTTGCTACTAAGTTAACAACATATTCTGAAGATATTCTTTATTTTTCATTATAAAACTCCATTTTAAATATCTAATTAATGTAAGTTTGTCTAGCCTAAACAAGAATGAACTTACTTTGTCGCGTTTTCGCGTCGTTTATTGCATTAGTTGGTCAACATATTCGGCAGTTTGGCATTTTGACAAGGATGTCAATGTTTGAGAATAAACATCTATTTTCCTTGTGGCCGTAAACCGAGGCGTGGGGCCAGTACTTCTAAGATATACATCGTGTTAATTAAATAACGCAAAATCTCTCAGATGGTACCTCAGCCCATGAAACTGAACAACTTTCGATCAACAACTTTCACGAAACTAAAAAAAAATTGAATTTTCATACAAACTGATCAGCTGATCGAGTCAATTTGTATGAAAATCGATTTTTTTTTGAGTTTTGTGAAAGTTGTTGAACAAAAGTTGTTCAGTTTCATGGGCTGAGATTTTGCGTTATCTGTGGCGTTATTTACTTAACACGATGTAAAGGTATAAGTATAATAATACACGCTATCACGTCCCCATTCCTTACGGGGTATATACATTTACAGCCTGGGAAGTTTGACCGAAAGGCCACGTTTAGCGAGACGGTGGGCGTGAAAGCGGAAAAAGGGAACCAGAGTAGTGATGGTTGGCTAGCCGCATCGCCTAATACGAGTACATACACGATTCAGATTCTCGCCCACTACGATCTCCGCCGGAAGAAAAGCAACTGGTACATTCTACATTTTTTTCTTTTTTGCTAGACCAGCAAAATAAATAAAGAATTAAAATTCTTAGTTACGAAGAACTATTAACAATGACCTAATTTTAAGCACACACTCAAATAAAAATAATAATAATGAGATGTGATATATCTGTTATCAGTTAGTATATCATGACGTCATGTAATGAACCCCTACCGAGAACAATAAAAGTCATTAGCACTCGATTAAACATATGTTACCCGTTGAGTAATAAATTAGTATAGTTAAATGATACAAATTCGTGTGGGAATAGACCGGGATGTGAACTGTGGTGACAGACGTTAGTATATTAAATTGTGATTGTGTTTATCTGAACACCGATGTGTTCATGTGTTCAAGGGGTGTCAAAAAATCAACGTAAACACTTAAATATCGGTTATACTTAATATAAGAAATGGAGCCCTGATCAGTGCGCTCGGAGAGTAAGGTACCCAGAGGCTGGCGGCATTTCCTCGTTGAATGGCTAATTTTACATTCGGCCTGTGCTCTCAGCTCTTGGATCCCCTGAGACTTCGATAATGCTAGCGGAAATCTCTTTGTAAAGTAGTAAAAAATAAATTAGAATATGTATACTACTAGTAGAAGTATATATTCTCAATGATAATCAGTATTTTTAAAATACACATATCAACCTTGACTTTGAACTATTCAAACCAAAGAGGGGTTCAAAGCACAGCAGCCCTACATATTGCCAGATAAGAATCTCACATGTGCAGCATCCGAAAATATTAAGTCCCGTCCGTCCCACATAAATCTGTCAGGTCGGCGCCCGCGCACCGCGAGCAAATTGTAGCGTTAACCTGTCATCAATCGCCTGCAGGATGCTGGGGATGCTTTTTTGTTGTCTTCCAGCTACAGAACTGACGGACGTTGTGGGGGTTACAGGGTAGGCAGGGACTCGGCCAAATTGCCCTGAGGTTTTTTAGCAATGTGTTGCAGGAAAAAGTGTAACGTAGAATAGGTCTTCTTCTTCTCGAGTCGAAAGGCTATTTATTAATTAAATTGAATCAAATTTGAAACGTAAACGTAGGATAAGTACGTTTTTACTACAAGCTTTTATCATCTTGCCCTGTCTGTTGTTGTTGTTTGGGTCAAATCTTGCAAGTTTTTGAGCCACTTTTCGGTTTCCAATTAAGATGAAATTGTGTATGCAAATGTTAATGTAATAAAAGTTGGTTGGAAGAAATCCTTCACTTCCCATCGTCGTACATTTTTGTCGTCATCATTCAGTTCTACTCTTCATAAGCTAGTTATATGTATGTATATTTATATTTATATCTATATCTATATCTATATCTATATCTATATCTATATCTATATCTATATCTATATTTATATTTATATTTATAATGGTATGTATGTAGTATGTAAGTAGATATTCATTTTGATATTATGTAGTACATATGTATTGTATATTATATAGTAATATTTTATTATGTATATTGTATTACTTTTTTGCGCCGCATAATTTTTCTGTTTATCCCTATGGTTGACTGGGAGGAAATGCTCTTAGCATTAGTCCGCCATTTGTTAAAAGTATATTTTTACTTTGGAACAATATAGTTTTATAAATAAATTTTTGTTTTGTATTGCCGGCTTCTTATAATTTGTACGTACCTACAAATATTAAATAATTGTGTAATAAGTTACTTTGTTTTTCTATCATTAAATGCCGTAACCATAAACACAATACAAAGGCCATTGTGTCGAATTTGCTGAATTTATCTCCAACCGAAAGGAAACATTAGTCGGTCGGTATGCGACAGTCATCCAAACACTGATTCACAGCCGCTATTTAGATTATGTCAAGTGGTACTCCTGTGTAATTATGTAAAACTAGTACCTACTTTACAAAGATGCACATACTGTGTTACATCTGTGTACCACACGGAGTAGCTAGGCATGGGTCTTAAGAGCCAAAGGTCACTTTAAGACTGGTCCATTGGCGCACTCATTTGAAATAAGTTAGGTACTTAATAAAAGGTGAGATAGCTCTCCAAGTTAATGATAATAAACGAAATATGTACCTATATGATACACTATCACGTCTTTATCCCTAACGGGGCAGACAGAGCCTAGGGCGGCAAGGCCCAGGCCACTTTTAACGTGATGGTGGGCATGAAGGTGGAAAAAGGAAATCATAATAGTGATGGGTTGCTAACCGCATCGCCTATTGATATGATTCAGATTCTTGCCCATTCCCTCAATCGGCTTTTACGATTTGCGCGGGAAGAGAAGCAGCTGGTACATTCTATGTTTTTTCTTTACTCCCAGACCAGCATGGAAGATACCTATATGAAATTATGTTATAACCCCTTAGGCAGATAATTCTAAGCATGTAGTTCCCGTGGATGTCGCAGAAGGCAACTTAAGCACGGACTTAGGAAAAACAAGCTAAACAAAGCTTATAAACACCAATTTGAACTCTGCAACGCGATTAGTTAGCGTGGAGAGTGTAGGCTAAATCCTCTGGCTGCTCTGGCTTCTATATTGCTCTGGTAGTACAGAGGGGGTCGTGTTCCTGCATTGGAGACTAAAAAGACCTGATGATAAGAGAACATTTTTGGGCGACCCATTTTAATGAATAAGAAACAGTTCAGAGAAAGAAGAACGTACATGTAGACAATCACGTCTTTGCAGGGCAGGGTTTGCAGACAGAGCCAGGGCCATGAGACCTAATAACCATTTTGAACGTGAAGAAGAATTATTATATAAGATTTATCGCCTTTATTAGCTAGACGTTGAAGCAGTATTACATTAAATAATCTGAATGGTTATCTAAACATAATCAAACTTCCCATTAGTTTTGATCTACAACTAACATATTACAATTACCAAGATATATGGTCGCAAAAACTGACCATTTGTATTTCGCCGATGTTTATACTGCAAGGTCGGGGTCACCGCGGCGGCGATCGCTCGCTTTTTTAACTACTGATAAAAGTTGTATTCATAGATCCGTTGTAAAGTTAATTGGTTTCGGCGTGTCTGTCTGTTTGGAAGACTGTGATTGATTTAACATGTTATGTAGGGTATAAAAACATTGTATCTATTACGGTTTATCTTCCCACATATATAAAACATACTCGTACATGTCAATATCATTCACCAAGCAATATTTTAATTCGAGCAAATACTTTTGTCTAGCAGTGGACTAGCATACCTAGGCCGGCCACAGGATACAGTAAGAGTAAACAGAACGGAATCTTCTAAAGTACGCGCAATATACGTCCCCGTTCCCCGCACCCGCACATCTCCCCCGTTCTTGACGGCTAACGTGAGTCATCGAGGCGAAAACGGAGGAGAGGTGCGGGGACGGGGAACGGGGACGCATATTGCGCGTACCTTAGGAGATTCCGGCCTGTGCCCAGGCTGTAAATCTCAATGGTACATTTAGGGATAGACCTCCATAGATACAGCCATCTCACTTTTTAGATAAAAAACCGGCCAAGTGCGAGTTAAACTCGCGTGGAGAGGGTTCCGTACAAGAGATTGAAATCTTATAGGTTTTCCTGTAATCTACAAGCAATGAACATTTTGTATTTTTTTCAAAATTTTAGGCTCAGTTGTTTCGGAGATCAGGGGGGGGAAAGGTCGATTTTCGTCTTCTTTCATGAATAAAATCAAAACTATTTATTTTACAATAAAAATAAAAATATATTTAAGATCCTCATATCGAGCCCTTTCATTTGATATATGACACAGTAAGGTTTGCAAAACTTTTTTTTGTAATTTCATAATTTGTCCCTTATTTTAAAAAAAAAATATTTACTTTGCACATATGTGTTTGGGTCATAGGATTACAACATTCTAACAAATTTCACCTGATTCGGTCCAGTAGATTCGGAACAAATTGGCTGTGACAGACGGACGGACAGACAGACGCACGAGTGATCCTATAAGGGTTCCGTTTTTGCATTTTTTGTACGGAACCCTAAAAAGGTACTAAAAGGCCTCTTCATATTGGCTTTGGCCCGGGGACTCGATCCTTTGAGGCAGTGGGAGAGGAAAATCTCGCCCGGGGCGGTAGAGGTTTTAGCTCTACCGCCCCGGGCGAGATTTTCCCGCCCGCCCCCCCCCCCAAACTGCAATTTAGACTCTGACTTAAGCTTCAATCTTATAGGGTTTATTTCTGCCGACGGGGGGGGGGGGGGGGGGGGGGGGTACAAGTACGATATAGGATTCTTCAAATTTGCCGCCCCATTGTAAACGGAGGGAGGGAGGGAAGGGTGCATACAAATAAGAGTAGGAGTTGCCGCCATTAACCAGCCGCTATTTATATATTTATTATTACCTCTGACCCCCCCCCCCCTTGCCCAAAAACGCCCCCTTTCGCGCCTTTGTATCTGGCGCTCTGAGCGGTCGCCCAACCGCGCCCTACCCTAACGCCGCTACTGTTTTGAGGCATTCAGCCTCAAAGGATCGAGTCCCCATAGATTCGTGGCTAAAAAGCATACCACGTGTATACAAAAGAAAAATGCAATATTTTTAACTTTTTTAATAGAATTCTACCTAAATCAACAAACCAAAACCACCTGCCCAGCAATAATTTAATATTTAGCACAAACACAAAAAGCACCTCGATTGAAACAAAACGAACGAAACGGTTTTTATAGCGAGCATTAAACGAGTTGTTGGTTTTTGCGATCATCAGCTAGATTAATGAAGATACAGAAGGATAGTAGCATAAGATATGAGACTGCCTCCGTGGTCCAGTGGTCAAGGCGTTTGCTTTGTGATCTGGAAGTCGTGGGTTCAAATCCCACTGGGAAGCATACTTTGTACAATATTGTAACTACAAAATGTTGATAAGAGCTATTTGGTTTGCCATTGAAATGTACCGATGATGTTGGAGACACGTTTTATGTTATCAACAAAGCTTTGGCTTTCACTCCAATAAAAGTTACCACGAACTCCCACTTACAGTTGCGAACTATACTGACGGTATGACTAAAATAAATAAATTTTAATGTCTATACAATAATAAAGAGCATATTTTACGAGTGACAATTCTGAACGCTTATTAATTTACGACCACCGGCTCGTTGTCTGATTGTTATTCTAAGAAGCATGCCTTATTAATATTCATAATGTAGACCCACGAAATCGTAGAAGTGGCGAATGATTGTGGGAAAATTGTACAATTTCTGACAAAAGTATATATTTGTTAAATCTTGGCATTCTTGGCCAATCGCCACAAACAATGTTAAATATCGAATGTAATGTTAAAACTAAGCAAAATCAACAGATTTCAATAGCTGACTATGGACCTCTAATTTATTGTCTCTAGTTTAGTGTGTAAGTGGCCAACACTGGTGTCAGATTTATTAAGCTGCCTAAAGGCTTCAGACATAGCTTGCCGATTGCCATATAACTATGACTGCTGGGACCAACGGCTTAACGTGCCTTCCGAAGCATGGAAGAGCTCAAGAAATTTGGAATGTGCCACTTGTGGTCACCCATTCCAATACGGACCACGCCCAGTGTCACTTAACTTCCGAAAGCGCTTTTAATGTGTACTACTGGGTAACCGAACTTCTCGCTACGCACAACAAACGCCAGATTATACAAGTACATTCATAGAACTTTGCTCCCTTCGCTAGCTCGTTAGTACGATTAATACAATTTCTGAGGGAAAGCGCAAACCATTAGTGACTATCGAAATGATTAATTCGCTAATAACACTATGATTTGTTACAAAGTTTCATAAGTGCGAATCATAAATAAGTTATGTTATTAAGTTATTAATGTTATTATTCGGTGTGGTCCAATGAATTTACGACTCCATTAAAATCAAAATGGCCGCCTCTAGAGCTCACACACACCTCACAATGCGCCCGCGCCGGCAGCCTCGTCATATTTTGACAGCAAAAGGTTTTATTTGCTCAGTCCATTCGCCGTCAGTGCAAAATTCAATATGGTGTTATGATATGACTTGCAAATGAACTATAAAGTATTTACGTTCATTGAAAAGGGAATGGAACAGAATATAAGGGACTAAAACTCTATTTCTTTCTTTAGAATATACACTTGTACACTGTTTACCCAAAAATATGTAGTGGGATGATAACTTATGCGTGGACTATATGAAAGGGTAATAGATTTAAATAAGAAAGTAACAAAATTTCGCTTTAAATGTGACAAGTCATAAAAAAACAAATTCGTATATCAACGTTTTTAATAATAAAAGTCTGCGACCACAAATGATGTACCTATTTAAAATGTTAGGCCCAATAAAAAAGATTCGCGCTAAGTCCCGTTTCAGTAAAAAAAACTAGGTATATGGCCCCGGTATACACAAATACCTAAACCTTCCCGAATAAATGCTTTACATGTTTTTTAGGGTTCCGTACCTCAAAAGGAAAAAACGGAACCCTTATAGGATCACTTTGTTGTCCGTCTGTCCGTCCGTCCGTCCGTCTGTCAAGACCCTTTTTCTCAGGAACGCGTGGAGGTATGAAGCTGAAATTTATATCAATTACTCAGGTCTACTGTCCCTTGAAGCTGTGAAAAAATCAAACTTCTAAGCCAACGCAATCAAAAGATACAGCCGTTTATGCCGCAAATTTTCGACACTTGCAAGGGAATCAAAACCTACAGGGTGCTTCCCGTGAACTCAGAATCTTGAAATTTGGTACGAAGCAACGTCTTATAGCATAGATAAAGGAAAAATTACGAAAACCATAAATTTTTAGTTACATCACATAATATATTTTTTTTTAATAATTTTAAACTTACTACCCATTTCCTCATAAACGCGTAGAGGTATTAAATTGAAATTCATACCAAATACTAAACCTTGCAGGTTTGTACGGAACCCTCGGTGCGCGAGTCCGACTCGCACTTGGCCGGTTTTTTTTTTTCAGTTAAAACTAACGTGACACACAAGCATTACTAATATGTGATACACGGGTAATTCACGTAAAGAGTCAGCTGCTGGCCGACTTATTTCGACCTTATCCGGAGGCCTTCTTCAGGGCGAATGTGATTCGCGACGCCTACACGAAGAAGTCCCGAGTCGCACTGATCTTTACGTGTTAAAAACAGCATCAAAGTCAGCCATTTTGTTTTCAATTTTATCCAGGACAAATACACGCCAAGAGACTGCTTTATAGTGAAAAGACATATGAATAAAAAAATATAAGTATATTTGCTTTACTATGTATAACTTGAACAAGAAAATACTTCATTGTAGATACACACTGGTGTATTTTTTGCATAAAAATATCGCGTATTGACAGTAAACATATTCCCGCATGTAGTCTTGTTGTAACAAAAAGTATTCCTAACAAGGTGTCGTGTAGCGGACAGTTTATGAGGTATAGCCTGTTTGAACACACAGCTAGGGCTGACAGGCTGGAATTTATGATCTCGCGATTCGCTATTCAAATATTTAGGGGATATATCATGTCGTCGACAGAGATAGATACCCAGTGGATCTTGTATTCACCAGTACGAAATCAATCTTAACTTGCTTGCGGCTAATCCCGACTTTTGTTGTTGTTGTTTTTCGTGTCTTAAAGTGTAACACTGGTGTCAGATTTTTCAAGGTGCTGAAAGGCATATGACAAAGCTTGACGACTGCCATACGATGATTACAGCCGGGACCAACGGCTTTACGTGCCTTCCGAATAAAGAAGGAGTTATGCCACATCCAAGTGAGGGCCTCGCCTGGGGTTTTAACGGGCCTTATCGTGCGAAAGCGCTAAACCAACTTGCTCCTCAAACCTCCTCCAACTATTGTAGAAGTCTGAGATAGCCCTATAAATATTTCCGTATATGCCCTTTGGGAAGCGTGGCCTTTGGGTATTGAGATCGTTGGCTTAACTTGATAAAGATAACATTATAGTTAGGTACTGATAAGTAGCATCTTTAATCTTTTTACTACTTGTATATATTTAACTTAAGTGCTTCCGTACCTCAAGTCTCAGTTACCAGTAGAGCTCGATAGCGTTAAAGCTACATCAGAAAGAAAGAAAGATGACAGCCCTGGGACATAAATTATGTGTTCAATAACTTAGTAAAGTTCGCTACGCCACCGTCTAGCCTGCCCAGTGACTACCGACTATAAGAAGAACAATGTACGATACACGTTACGTGGAGTTTCAAACTGGACGAGTAGATTCGCAAATGTTTTACGATTCAGAAAAGTGTAAGTTTTTAACGAGTGGTATGTATTTTCGACGGAAGCTCGAGTATCTTTGATCAAAAGTCATAATTTGGAAGGTGAGCTAAATCAGTTAAAAGGTTTGCTGAGATATGGGATATGGTGGGGGTATTTCAAACTTATTTATCTCTTATCGAGTGTGTTAACAGCTAACTCTGGTGGCATAGTTTTAGAACTGACTAAAGGTATCTGATTAAGTTCAATGACTGTCAGCTACTGCCAATCTCGGCAAAAATGATGGTGACTAGAAAGATTATGATGGCACAAAGAGGGTAATAATTTTATTAGGAACTAGCTTTTGCCCGCGGATTCGCTCGCGTTCGTCGTTCGCGATCCCAAATCCCACGGGAACATTACTTTTGAAAGGTACATTATATCCTTCTCCGTACTACTAACTATGTGTATGCAAATTTTTGAGAAGATTGGTTTAGTAGATAAAGCGTGAAGAGGTAACAAACAAACAAATAAACAAACTCACTTTCGTATTTATAATATTAGTTGGGAAGTTGGGGTATACGGTTTCTAAATTAAAAATATGTGATAAAAAATTTCTCCACGAGTGAGATTCGAACTCACATTTGTACTGAGAGTACACTTCCAATTGTAAAAATCACATATTTTAAATTTAGATATTGTTCCGAGCATTGTAAAGCTGTATAAATCAATAATTAATATACGGTTAATTCACTTAGTATAGTCGTAAAGGCCAACCAGATTTTGATCGATTTAGACGATCCTCAGCAGACGAGAGAGCAGACAATACATGACCTTAGCCGGCATTAAGGGTTGCAAATACGCCACGGCTGTATGTCTGACTCGATCACTCGACCAATGTGAACTCATGCATGCTATGCATATTGCGATGCCGGTCGCATCTGCAATAAGCGAAATGCAATTAAATGCTATCCTCACGCCATCTAGCGGAACACGACTTAGTTTGTACCCAGATAGCGGAATAAAATAAACACTTGATTACTCGAATGTCCAGAATGTGAGATAATGTATTTTCTTATTACATGTCCTTTTGTACATGCAAAGTGGCCAGTATTAGATGCACATGTTCTTTCTAAATTCCACTTGTTTTTTAAGCTTTTTCCTTTGTTTTTTACAAGCTTTTATTAAGCTTGCCCTGTTTGTTGTATATTTGTTTGAGTCAAATATTGCAAGTTTATGTATTTATCATAAAATATAGTATCGTTGAGTTAGTATCCCATAACACAAGTTTAAAAATACTTACTTTGGGGCTAGCTTAATCAGTGTCATTTGTCCCTATATATTTATTTAATTAAATTTGAGCCACTTTTTGGTTTTCGATTGAGATGAAATTTTGCATGCTAATTGTAAATGAGATGACAATGCAATAATATTATGACAAGAAGCTGATCTGATGATGGAGCCGGAAGGTGGCTCGTTCGTCGCACCCCCATAGAGTTTTTACTTATTACATTTGTCTTGATCTTGGTACGCCTTACAATAAAAGCTTGTAAGTACAAAAAAACTATATTTTTTTTTTAAAAACATTGTACCCTACGTAAGCTGTCAGATTTTCAAACTGTGGTGTCAAGTTGTGTAAAAACACCTGACATACCTAGCTATTTTTAACACTGCCATATAATGATGACAGTCGGGACCAACGGCTTAACGTGCATTCCAAAACACGGACTTTGGTTAGGGTTTTTTTTGGAATAACTTATATTGAAATATAAAATACCTACGTATCATATAAGTACCTAAATAATGGTGCATGGTAAGAAAAAAACCTAGCTTAGTAGTGAAAAAATCGTCGCAAAATGAAGCTGTTGATAAGTTCAATAAAAGCAAAGCATAATTTCAAGGCGCTATATTTTCGTCACGTTTTGTTGGAACCGTGTGCGGGTTGGTTATTGTTTGTAATATGAAACTGTTTCATGAAATTCATGTTTCATTTCACAGGAAAACTTGCTTTGTAGGGTTCCGTACCCGACGGGTGCAAACGAGACCCTATTACTGAGACTCCGCTGTCTGTCTGTCTGTCCGTCTGTCTGTCCGTCAGTCACAGGGCTCTATCTCTTGAACCGTAATAGCTAGACACTTGAATTTTTTACCGATTATGTATTACTGTGGCGGATAAAACAACAAATACTAAAAATAAAAAATAGTTAAAAATTAAAGGGGGTCGTCATACAAGAAACGTGTTTTTTTCAGCGTTTTTAACTTGATCTTCATAATGGCATTAACTAGATACTTGAAATTTTCACCAATTACTATGACCACAATAACAATAAATACTAAAAATAAAATAAAGTAAAAAATTAAAGGGGGTCGTCATACAAGAAACGTGTTTCTTCAGCGTTTTAAAACATTGTACGGTGGTACGGTACCCTTCATGTACGAGTCCGACTCGCACTTGCCCGTTTATTTATTCTTCTTATAAAGGAGATACATGAATTTTCCGGGTTTCAGTGCTGCCCCTATTTGAAATAAATAATTTGAAAGGAAAAGGAGATATCATTTAAAATTTTGTCTTTGTGAAGTCCTACGAGTAGATAACCCTTCAAACTATTTGATGAACTACTGTTTACAGTTTAAAGTGAGAACGTCAACCTTTTTTATACGCATCTTTGCGGTTGGCAAAAATGCGTAGATTCCTTGGGGAAAGTTGTTCAGTACATGGACGGAAACGACCCTTAAAATAGTTTTAGTATTATTTGTTAGACTTCATATACATATAAACACTCAAGAACACGAAAAAAACAGAATGTAAGTAAAGCAAGCAGAGATTTTTATTACACACAAGTTTATTGAATATTGCCGAATCTTCACTTTGATCGGAAGCCATACCAGCGGAAAAGAAAACAAATACGCAGGTACTCGTACAACCGCGCTGTTTCCCATCACACGCACCGCGGAGTAGTAATTTGTATGAAAATGCGGCCGTTACGGCGCGATATTGAGACATCGGGATGGGGAATATCATGTTTGTGCCGCGAGGGAGATGGCGAGTATGCCTTGATGAACTACTTCTTAGGTAGAAAGAAAAGTACAAAGTATCTTGGTGTTTCATATTGTCACTTTAACTTTGAACTCTCGAACCCCATATCTCGGCAAACCCTCGACCAATTTGGCCCATGTTTGAACTTAAAAATTTTGTTGACTACATCTACACGCCAACCAAATTTCATCAAGCTCTGATCAGAGATACTTGAGTTATCGTTGAAGAAACATACCCACATACATAGTCCATTCGTTAAATTTGTTAGCATGCCGTCGGCGTGCCGGAAAAGCGGCGTCAGTTTTGTCAAAGGCGCGGCCTTTACCCCATTCTCGGGTGCGTTAGATTTAAACACTGAAACGCACACATGTGCACAGATGTAGAGTTTCTTTTTTAGTAGTATTAGGCATAAATATTACTCCGCTTGTATGAAGCGTCATGCCTGTTGGCATTAGGTACTGAGCTTTTAGGTACTTTGACGGGTTATCGTAAACTTGCCACATAGTTAATTCGTCACGTTTTTAAAACTCCATACATTCAAAGTTAATTCGTCACGGTAGTATATATTTAGGTACTTTGACGGGTACGACCTCCGTGGCGTAATGGTAAACACGCAAGACCGCTAATCCGGAGGTTCTGGGTTCGATCCCCAGCCAGGGCAAGTTGGAAAATGGCCTTTTTCAAATTGTCCTTTGTCAAAAAGACCCAGTCTTGGGTTTTTATTTATATGTTTATATATATGTATTTATCATAAAATATCGTTAAGTTAGTATCTCATAACACAAGTTTAAAACTTACTTTGGGGCTAGCTTAATCAGTGTGATTTGTCCGTATATATTTATTTATATTTATTTATTTTATTTATTTACTGAGCATGGCCTTTTGGTCCTGTCTCCCCCGTAAAGGGATAAAGACGTGACGTATCTGTAAAACATCTCCAGGACAGGTAAAAAATTCAAATGTGCAAACTGCAATCGTCATTTCCTTCTCAAGCAAATGTTATCTCACGAGGCCACGGCGCACTACCTGGAATCGGCATTAAAATCTATCAAATAATCCGGATGTCACAAAAAAAGGCCAAAAGCTAATACATACGTGAATGTTTTAGAAGTCAACAGTGTTGGGACATCGATAACGTCGTAAATAATCGTGAGAGTCCGAGAGCCTACTGCATGATTCCTACTTTCATCTTTTTTTTATCAAAATTGTTTATAAATGTTTAATTTAAATAGGAAGGTATATTCAATCAAATAAGTTTCTCTAGGACTAACACTACGAGTAAGTATTACTTTTAAATATTGTCTGAAACTGATGTCACAATTTTTGTTTCGTATTGTGCTTAAAATACATTTTACGAAACTGGAAATTTGTATTTACTCGTACATAACGAGGTATTACACAAAAGTAATTATCTTTTCCTAATTTGAAAATAAAATAAGAATTTAAATCATAATGGCATATACACAGTTATTTTTGTTAAGAAATCATTTATTTTCAGCATCAATGTCACTACTTTATTCCTTCCGTCTTCCCTTAACCTGCAGTAGATTTTTGCCACTGTTTTTTAAAATAACAATAATATTCACTAACTTTTTATGTGGCAGAGTTTACGCACACACAAAATTGACGAAATATAGGAAACCACTAAAATAAAGTTCCTGATCTGAATATAATATCACCCAGTGGGATTTTGTACTAAAATGTGACAAAAACGTGACACCACGCTTTTTGTCGATTCCGAGAAGAAACAGATGCAGGTACGTGTGGCCGTTGATGGATTGTCTAATAGATGGCGCCACTGTGGACTTCAATAACATCATTATGTTAAACTAGCGACAACCAGATATCACACAAAATATACAGGCTAAATGTTCAATACTTTATCTACAGTACTGACTGCCTTCGCGGTCCAGTGGTCAAGGCGTTTACCTTGTAATCCGGAGGTCATGGGTTCAAATCCCACTGGGAAGCATACTTTGTGAAAAAGTTGTTTTCAGTCTGTTTAGGATATTGCAGGCTTGAATCACCTGATTATCCGAAAAGTAAGATGATTCCGTGCTTCGGAAGGCACGTAAAGCCGTTGGTCCCGAACGCCATCTAGCGTTTGTACCTATCCTAGGATTGGTTCTGGTCTACGCTTTGGGTTACGGAGGTCAGACGGCAGTCGCTCTGTGTAAAAACCAGTAACCTCGTCAAATCGCCTAGGTTAGGTAGCGGCCCGGGCTCTGAAGCGTAACCGCTGATG
Source organism: Acrobasis repandana (assembly GCA_963576875.1). Classification (NCBI taxonomy): domain Eukaryota; kingdom Metazoa; phylum Arthropoda; class Insecta; order Lepidoptera; family Pyralidae; genus Acrobasis; species Acrobasis repandana. The sequence continues at coordinate 1,237,873 of OY756226.1, forward strand.
ATGCAACCGGGAATATGCTCGGATGATGATGATGACTTTATCTACAGTACTAATCACCAACCTTACCTTTAGACCAGCCGTGGACTGTTATAGGGTAGAAAAAGGAAGATGAAGAAATATGAAAAAAGAATACGAAGAAATGTATCTACAGTCGAGACATAGAATGTATGAAGAGGTTGATGAGTGTTGATGATGCGTAAGAGGTATGTCAGGATCGTAGCAAGTGGAGGTCTATAGTCTCTGCGTACCCTTGTGGGAAACAGGCGTGATAGTATGTAGGTATGTATGAGACATAGAAGGTGCAGAACATTTATGCATAATGTTCTACAACCGGCCGCCGCCTGACGCCATCACTCTTTGGGAATGCATTTGTTGCACGAGATGTTTGTGCTTTTAGTCGCGATGTTTCGTTATCTATGATTTTTGTTTAGTCCTTATCGATGGCCTATGGGGCGGCAAGGTTCTCGAACGGCGACCACGTACTGGCAAGCGACCTACCCACAAGGTGGTCAGATGATCCGACCAAGGTCGCTAGAAAGCGCTGGACGCAGGCCGCTCTAGATCAGTCATTCTGGAAATCTTTGGGAGAGGCCTATGTCCAGCAGTGGACGTTATGCGGCTGAAATGATGATGATGAATGATTGCGCCTTGGCAAAGGCCTCCCCCATCTGTCTCAATAGCACTCTGTTCCATTTATTTTTCTCCATAACCCCACAGCCACCTGCTTGACTTCGTCCTCCTATCTCCTCCTTTTTCCTCCTTAATCACCTTAGGAGAGATGGAATGATCCGTTTCTAAGCCAGAAACCACACGGTCAGATAAAGGCACATCTTATAGGCAACTACTTACCAATTGTGTAAATAATTTAGCATGCAAATTAAAAATCGTGTTGGTCTGATAATTGCTATTTTTAATCATCATGTGGAAGAACACTCGATGGCACAAAAAATGGAACATAATTCATTAATGAAAACGTCAAAACAATAATGAGTTCTGCGCAAAAACGGATGAGGATCAAAGTGATCGATAAGTCAGGAGGCACGCGAACTCGCGTTTATCTATCGATCATGTATTTTTTATCACAAAACACCCGATCATACATACTCGTATTGCAATAAAAAAGGTTTGATTATGCACTTGACTTAATGCTTTGATCATTATACGTTATAGGTGGAATTAAAAGTTATTTTAACTGTAAATTTTAGAGATTTAATTATAGCGAATAATACAAGCTAATCATCATCGTCAGCTTTCAACTGCTTATCTAATATAAACTATATAGATATAAACGCAAAATAGATATTTTCAAATATATTTAACTAGTTATTCTGTGAGAATAGTAGGTAGACCTTGCGACACGACACTTTCCTATTTCCCCTGGCTAAGGAAAGCCATTTAAGTGAAATCCGTCCATATATAACGCTACAGCAAACTTCCCCTTTTTTCCCCCTCCACTAGTACGTCTATAATTCCATTTTCCTTTTAAAATGTTTAATTTCCATACATCATTTACCAAAATAAATTCCATATGTTACTCATTTTTATAAGAATACAGGGGCTTGCGGTTTACCCGAAAAATCAATGAGTGCTACAAGACTGTGGAATGCTTTGCCTGAATCAATAAAAGGTGCGCAATCACTTTCTGCTTTTAAAAATAAAGTCTTTTAGTTATATTTGAAAAATTAATCCATTTTATTCGTCAACCCGTGTTTCGTCATTCCTACATATCTGTAATATATATTTATGTTTATATTATTTATATACTTATGTCATATATATTTATATCTATATGCATGCATGTATTTTTTTTTATACTTATATATACTATGAACCTGTTATTATTTGTTATTGTATTTTAGTCATGTACACCCCGTCTGCTAACGTATCTTTATATTCTCTCCATCCATCGGTGGTCTGGAAGAAATCGCTTTTAGCGATAAGACCGCCCATTGTACATTTTAATGTATTTTTTTATTCTTATTGTATATTTTTCTATTCTTGGTGTACAATAAAGTATTACTTACTTACTTACAATATAAATCAAGCCGAAAACAGCTTCAAAGCGTCCAAATGTAAATCATTTCAAAGTAATTTATTTATTTATTAAATCTTTATTGACCACAATGGTACAAAAGGTGGACTTTTAATGCTAATACATATTCTCTATCAGTCAGCCTTTAGGAAAAACAGAAATAAACTTATTAGCGATAGGCGCTTAAAGATAAACATGTAATTAAATACTCATACTATACTACATACATACCCATATACACACACATAAATACAGTGTGATGTCAAGATAATGATTAGTTCTGCTGCAACAAATTAGCAAAAAATATACTTATAGACGCCACAATGTTAAACAAATATATTCAAGTCAAGTCTCATCGTAAAATTAAAATTGATCAGTCTTTAAAGGAGGTTAACAATAAATCAATGATAATCATATGATTAACCCGCCTACATAACATTGATCACTCAAATAACACATTCAAAAGAATACAAAAACAATAATCCGCCCATCCTACTCGCTTTTTTGCCGTCAAGTGTACGTCAAATGTTTTGACGTGTCGGATTATTATGAGTTGTGAAGCAACAATAGATTTTGTGGACAATAATCAATAGATAATCGGTTAACAAGGGTCGCAGGATGGCTTGTCGTATCTACTTGGAAATCTGTCGTTGGGATCTTTTGTTGTATTTCTTTCTGAGTGAATGTGATGAAAATCACAATAGGTACGAGAGAAATCAGTAATTTTGTATATTACTTGTAAAATGACTAAGATTATTATGATGAAAAGCCTCCCCTGCATTTTGTGGTGCAGATGTGACACGTGCAGATTTAAAAGAAACGCTTTTTTTCTTACATTTATATATACATAGAATGACGGAGAAAAGGTGCTTTTAGCAATTTAAAAATTTAATCTAACTACACACAATTACAGCATGAAAGCATCAGATAAGGTAACAAAGCTGCTTCTCTGACTCAATTATTACGATGATGATGATGATGACACATCATTTCAGCATAAAAGTATCAGTTAAGATAGCTAAGGTAATAACGCTGCTTCTCTGACTCCAATACAGCATTCCAAACTCGAATCCTCGAGTTCTAATTTTGAAGACTCGAGTTGGTTGAAAATCAACCTGCATTCAAAGACAGACAAGTGATTACTAATTGGTAGTATACAAACACGATTACTGACGATTACCTCGGGCGGCGCGGGCGCCATAAAATTTGTGTTAATGGGCATCGCGAGAGGCCGGCCGCCCCGCCTCCGAGGAGGTTATATTGGCTTATGGTAGCACGAGATTGTTGAAACGGATTGACTAATTTAAAGGCAGCGAGAAGGTCATATTACCGGCTGGTGACGAGTAGAATACAATTTGTCACCGTCCCTTTCCACTATCACAGCTGTCGTAAGAACAGAACAGAAAAGCAAAGTATATCACACGTTTTCGTTTGTTACAGATATTAACTACTATTGTAGCCACAATATTGAATTGCAACAACATCGGGTAAGTAAAAATGTTATTTAAGTAGATCTAACAAGCTTACATTTAACAGTTTTAATAGAACTTTTAACCCTCTTCGTTTATTTGGCATAGATTTTTTTTTAATAGAAAAAAGTAGAGACCTAGGTTTTTCGTCAAGAAATATCCGAATTTTGTACTTATTACATAGCTCTATAATTAAATAATTTATAACCCAAATATCTTAATGTCTATAATGGCTTTATAATTGTAATCAGCGACGATAAAGCGAATGATATCGTGTAATTAGTCCGCTGTAATTAGAACGAAGAGTCCGTTAAATATTCAACGTGAAATAAAGGGAGATAACTTTTGAGATACGGCGAGGGTTACTGGATTCAACATAGAGTAGTGACTTAGAGTGGACAAACGGTTACTTACTGAATGGCTCCATCCTCGAATAACTATTAAAATAAATAAAATAATAATTAATAAATACCTATTCATTATTTATTGTCATTGTCAAAAATACGTCATTGTGTGCGTCTCTGACAGAATCATATCGACTAGAGCTTAACTCTTAAATGTAGACACACATTATTTATTTATTTCATTATCATGAGCAAACGTTCTAGCCCCGATTATATCCAACCTACAGCGGAGCTTGTTTGATGTGTCGTATTATAGCAGAAAACAGGCAAAATTTTGACTTTTGACGTTTAAATGCCAATAAAAAGGAAAAAGACAAAAGATGGATTTAAACCAGGTTATTTCTATAAGAAGGCACCTTTTCTGCTCTTTACTTTTTTTACGTTCACTTCCCAATAGATTTTTTTATGTCTTTATTTTTATTCCTGGCATGTAGACAGTTACTTTGGTAACATCGACTTGACTTTTAAATGTACCTAATGATTCTTCTGCGAAGTGTTCTACAGTTTCATCGATGCGAGTTATCGTGGAGGAGCATCGGGTCACAAGTCCGCGCCGCATTTAGATCCCGGATAACCGCGGTGCCGGCTACTTCTATTGTGGCTTAAGTTTGCAAAGTCTCGGCCCAGGGCGAGCAGGGCACCCAGTGAACAAGATTCAGTGATTTTGGACCTCAAACGCTGAAACACAGATAATATAGAATCGATTTTTTTCCGTTCGAAAAATTAAACACGGCGTTGGTTATTAACACATACCTAATGTAAAACGTTGCTGTATGATTTTTTAAGACTTGTATGAACGGGCAGCTACGCGTCGAATATTGTCAGTTTTGACACATACTAGGTGTTTTATAGCGTATAATATATATTACTACATACTTACAAAGTCACGCACGGTGAGCGCTCGCTGGCTGTATTTTCAAAATGTTCATCAACTGCAAAGAAGCGGTAGCAACCTTTGCTTGGTTTCCGAAGCATAGCACATAAAGCAAAGCACATTCAAATAAAATTCTACTTGAAAAAAGTGATGACACGCGATGACATAACAAATCAAGCTATTTGGGCCCCTATTTTTTTTCGGAGACAGCCAAAAGACCTAAAGGCCAGGCATTTCAGAAGTTGGTAAGAAGTGGTAATGGAAATCAAAATAATAAGGATTTTTTTTATAAAGTAGTCTCTTTACGAGATAGCCTTTTTTTCGACAATCAATAATTCAACAATTCTCAATACATAGTAAAAATATGTATTGAGAATTGTTGAATTTGCCAAAAGTGGCCGTTTTTCGCAAATGTGCATAGTAAAGCTTAACGTTCTCACTTTAAACTGAAAACAGTAGGCCATAAAATACTTTGAAGAGTTATCTAGGACTTGGTAGTAGCAGAATTTTAAATGATGTCTCCGTTTTCTTTGAAATGATTTATTTTAAATGGGGGCAGCACTGGGCCCCAGAAAATTCAGGTACGGCCTTAACGTAGCTCCAAATGAATGAAACCTCGTTATCAGCTTATCCGAATCCATCGACCCCGCTCCCCGACCACCAACCTTCACTGTCACCGAGCTGATGTTATCTCCAGTCAAGGATGCTACTGATTCCACAGTCAGAGACGCAATATTTGTATATAGCTGCTTGTTTTGGGTTATTTTTGTATATATGTACAATCTAATAAAATATAGTGAAACTATTTTAAGCCTGTATTCAGTCGATGATACTAAAGAACTATCCCCAAGGAACATATAACCAAATATGAAAAATAATTTTTGGCCCCATATAAGTTGACCGATCCGCTGATCTAAATTTTCTATGGAATGGAAAGGAAATTTTTATATTTTAATATATGTTACTTGGGGAAAGTTGTTCAGTGTCATGGATTGAATCTACCTTTATAATAGTTTCAGTATATTTTATTACATGTTATACGAGTATATTACGTCATTCTATAACGTGTTTATACAATGTCAAAGGGGACATAGCTAAAATTTCCACAGTAAAGTTTCTTCTCAGCAGCTTCTATACAAATTCTTTGAAGTTCTTTTCAACAACTACCTATTTGAAGGATCAGTAGATAAAATCACTGTTTTAACCGAGCTTAAACAAACAGCAATTCACTTTGTCACATTCCAGCCACTCCCAGCCCAGACAGTCAACTCAATACATATTTCATAATCGATTGAAATCGTTTCAATATTCCATTGAAAGAGATACAATCGAGTAAATCCCCAGAAAGTTGGTGTAAGCCGATTACTTTCGACTCCAATTTCCATATAATTGAGAGTTTGAGGCGGTTTGAGCGTCGGCGTGTGATTTTTGTGACCTCAGGCGACATATGTTCGTTCTCATGTTTATTCAATGTGACTTTTCTCAAAGCTAAGCTCAATGTATATGTTAAGCCACGGATTAGGTAAGATTTATCTCGCCAATTTTATTTTGAAAGGTCACATGCTTGTTTGACTTAACTAAGTATTGTTAGCTTTCCCTTTGCTTTTAGTAAAAGGGAACACCAGAGAACTGGCAGTTACTAAAATTTTAAAAAATCTTACATATAATTTCTAAAAAACCATAGCCTACGTGTGAGTTCAACTTGAACACAGCTTGAACACTATTATTTGGTATCTCTTGTAAACAAGGAACCCTTATATTTTCGACATGTCTGTCTGTTTATAAAATCTGTCTGTCTGTCCAAGGTTTTACACAGAGACTATTTATACTAGAAAGCTGTAATTTTGCATGGCTATGTGTAATAATTACGCCGACTAAGTGGAAAATATATTTTTTTCTTTTTTATTATATCTCCCACAGGTATCAATTTTTTTTCTCGACTAACCCTAGTGTAGCGTGTCGTTGAATAAGGTCTTTCAAAAATATTGTTTTTGTGAAATATGTACCTATTTGGTTTTTAAAAGTGAAAATTTTTGTTAGAGTTCAGTGCAGTTTAAGCAAAACCTGAAAATAAAATACTAAATCGTACTTCGAATTAAATTATACATCTATTTAAATGACAAAGAAAATCTTTGCTGACAGATAACCATACATTACTCTACCTGATTTATATTGACAACAGAAGCCTTTCAATATTTCAGATTATGATATTTGCTACTTAGCCTGGCAAAATTAATCAATTATTTCGATCACGTATATTGTCAACGAATCCATAGGCTGCGGCTGCGGGCACAATACACGATAGTATAATTTATTATTCTTAAACAAATAATGACAATACATATGATTTAATACGAAGTAGATCACGATACTTATTGGGTACCCCTTCGATCCCATAAACTTTTTAATTATAATGCATTTTGGCATAACGGTGTTGGCATATAGTTGTTACGCATACATTATGAAAAGCAAAGTGTTCTTATGGCATAATGGTGTCATAGGCTTAACCTTAACTTACTCTCATGTTCTTTATTATAATTCTAATGATCATAAAAGTAAAGGGCATAATTGTAGTATACCTAAAGGTTTTCAAGTATAAAATACAAAATTCATAATAGACTTATTCATAATAACAAAAATGCAGTAATATTTTAACCAAACAAACAAGGCAAATAAAAATCTTGTGACAGAGCGCTATAGTTAGGTTCAGGTTGCGGCGGGGTAGCCCTTGGGCCACCCCGAGCCGCACAACATAAATACAAACAAAAAGTTATGTGCTTGATATTTTTTTTATGACAAACAAACATAGAAAAGCTTCTGACAGAGCGCTAGAGTTAGGTTAAGATACAACATATATAAGTGAAGGTTATGCTGTTACAGATACAAAATATATTATTTTATACATACCTGCTTCATTACATATTTTTCCTTTTAGATCATCGAAAAAAATTGGTATTTCATAACTATATAACATAACTGTTATGCCTTAAGTTGAAATGCCAAAAAATGTTATGGCTAGTTATTATTATTGTAAAAACGTTGATGTTAAAAGTTTATATGCCGATATATTATTATGTTTAAATTAATTATGGTAACAAAATTTATGTCATAAAATTTATTCATAATTATCGTTATGCGATATGATAATAATGCCAAAAATTAATATGCCACCTTAATTTATACCTATAAATTTTATGCATTCGAATATGGACCCATACTGATCTAGGATCGTAATCTGATTTGTGTTATCGGCGAGATGTGATCTCATCCTGACAGGCTCATCTCACACTACACTCTACACGACAGAGGGAAGCTCGACAGCCTAATGGATGAACAAATACATGAGAACCAACAACCTTCATACTTTGAAGCGTAATTCGATGTTGTAGCTAGATGGAGTTAGGCACTAATTCGAAAGAAGGTAGATTCTTAGTGGTGCCGCTTAATTTCGGAAAGATGGCGGTATAAGCGTTCATTTTCTACGCACAACAAGCACTATTTCAGATTTTTCGTGGATACCGTCATGGCTCCTCTACACGTTGGGCCATTATTGCACAAATTTTTGTCCATTGCTGCGTTGGATGGTAAACTCGCAAAAGCTTTTGTGAGTTAAACAGCAATGTACATTGAATTGGCGCAATGTTGACCCAAAGTGTCGAGAAGCCATAAGTCTAAGTACCCAGCATCCTTTGTATGGCTAGTGGGCCAAATAGTAGTGACATCTAGAAATAATACAGGATCTTGGCTTTCTACTACTTTTGGCGTACGCCTTTTTGTATGAGGTTTTCAGTCCTTGTTCGTCCAGGGTATTGTTTGCTTGCTCTTTGCACTAAATTATTTGTGTGCTGCCGCTACCAGTCAGTTAATGGAAACCATTGCCACTCGGCAGATTATATCAAATGCTATAAAAATCGAACACCAGTACTGGCAACATAAAAAACAGACATTAAAAAAATACTAAAACAGTACCTTTTTTGTAGAGTCTTATATTAGTTTCACATCAATGTTTTAAGTATCTTTCGCACATAGGTACGCTTTTTGAAGCACCGTTCAACCGCTACACTATCGTAAATAATCATCTGCTATTTATTATATTACTTTTCTATTGATATTGAAGGTGTTACTCTTATGTGTTAATGCCTTCTATTGCTCTTACGCACGAAAAGTACCTAAATGAACTGTCGGTCTAGCGTTCATCAAGATTTTGTCTGTCGCAATCCAGTGGTAGACTCGTCGTTGAGTCAATTTACTACTAAGGGTTGGGATATATTTCTGCTAACAGCAGCACGGAACAGTATTTTCCTATGCTGCTATTCTTTTCTGTCGCTCAGAACCGTCATTTGCTAAAGTTAGAGATAGCATCGCCGATTCCGCGGCATTCCGTCGCTCTCTCTCTCTCTCTCTGGCGACAGGAAAGGATAACAACATAGAAAAATGCTGTTCTGTGCTAACAGATGTGTAGTAACCCTAAACCGACACTCCAACCGGTCTCAGTGTACAATAAGCCTTCAAGTTTCTCAGAATCAACAGCATCATGTAACTCGAGCCGGCCGCGAGGGAAGACGTATTTTCTCCTCCCCGATATAAAATTACCAAAAGATAATTTTACAAGCCGAATTCGGCTCCAATTTATTCTAATTTAAATAGAACTTCCATTTGCGAGCTTCGTCGATAAATTGTATTTTTCTCCGGAAATGTCGGAGAGACAGGAAATTCTATTGTCTCTTCATTATGTTATCGAACAGGGCGATTGTTTGCTTATGGAAAATAACAGGAAAATATTCGAAAAAAACATGTCTTAAAACCTCCACTCCATTCGTAAAATATTAAATAAAAACTCCTTTAGTGAGAATGGTGTATGCCCATCATCCACCATTCTCACTAAAGGAGTTTTTTCTTTTGAAATTCAGAAGTCATTCAGGTCCATCTAAAGATGAGGAGAAAAGTCATCATTCCACATCCAACTGCTTTAGAAATAGGAAGCTCTCAGCTCTCACTGCATAGAATCTATCTCGTTTTTGAGGCTTACGAAGCCAGATCTGAATTGGATTTTTGCGCAATTTTTCTGATAAGTACTGAGATTAGCGACCAATCTTGCTCTGAAATAACATCCCTTCATTTTTCGTCCTTTATGGGTCACCACTCCGTTAACTACCTAACATTGCCTTAGCAGTTATCCTACCTGCTATAGGTAATATATATTGCTACGTTTCATGGCACATTGGCCGTCCAGTAAACAAACAAAGAAAGGAAACATATTTAATTACAATTCGAAAGGCCATTTTCCAGTCACCAAATCGTTCGCAAAACCCAACTGCACACAAACATCATCAATCTCTCATTAAACAACCATTACAAGAACCATTAAAGTTCTAGTGATAAGTGCGTGATCTTAGTTAACTTCAGTTCAGGTAACATCCCTTCCAAGCTTTCATTTGGAATTGCTTTTCAAACTAAACTGGGCACGTGACTGGTTGTTTGCGTGTAGTTTACAGTTAAGTACCATTAAAGTGAGTAAAATGTAAGTACCTATAGTTGATTCTGCCTTGTCAGTTCGGCATTCTACCGTCCTAAAAAGTTCGGTTTTCTGAACCTTACTACGTTATTATTTTCTTCTCTATCCGTATAGGAATAGGAGCTCGTTAAATAAAATGTTTTTGAAGTGAAAACTTCTTTAGCGGCGTTGTGCACTTTTTTTATAATGGGTAAAAAATGTTAAACTCGCGGCAGGCCACGTGTCCTGATCTAAATTCGTAAGACGGAATGACAGCCGACGCGGCGTAGGAGAGAAAGTATTTATACTATAATTTCGACGAAGCTGTCAGCCGGCTCGTTGGTCTAGGGGTATGATTTTCGCTTAGGGTGCGAGAGATCCCGGGTTCAAATCCCGGACAAGCCCAAATCTTTTTGAAGTGAAAATTTTTTTAGCGGCGTTCAATACTTTTTGTCATGTTTGTGTACGATAGCGCAATAATATATATCTCACTAGCGGCCCGCCCCGGCTTCGCACTGGTATGTATTATACATATAAACCTTTCTCATGAATCACTTTATCTATTAAAAAAAACCGCATTAAAAATCCGTTGCGTAGTTTTAAAGATCTAAGCATACATAGGGACAGACAGTGAGAAGCGACTTTGTTTTATACTATGTAGTGATATCTCGCGCAGAGAATTGCAGTAGCCATTCAGCGCGGGACTGCAGCCAGTGTTCTTAGCACCATGCTACATGATCAAAATTTAGATTTTTAAACACAGTTTTAATTTAGGTTTTAATTTAGTTTTTAAATTTAGTTTTTAGTTTAGTTGTAGTTAAATAAATTGTTTAATATAGAAAAAAAAACAAAAGCGCAATAAATAAATATTGTATTCTACCACATCAATTATAGTACTTTTATACTGATAATTAAAGCAATTCGTGCAAAATTATTCCCTAACCATTCCAAAATATCAAAAATGCACAACGTTAATATTCAAGTTTTCACTTCTGCCGGCACTCCCGGAGTGCAACCCGTCGTTTTATTTTTTATCAGTGAGACTGTATCCCGATTTTTCCCTAACTTCCATATAAATTGTCAAATTTGCTGAACACTGGTATGAAATTATTTTTATATGATGATTTTTCGTTAAGAACAGACCCATCCTTGAAGTATCTACTTACTGGCGTGTCGACACTTCCCCTCAGCATACTTACTTTCTCTCAAAATTAATACCGACTATACAATACAACATCCTTTACTGCGCAAAAGAAAAATACAGTACATAGATCTTTAAAAAGGCGGCCTAATCGCTAAGCAATATCTCCTAGGCAACCTCGTTCAAATAGAAGAAGTGATCGGAAATTAGGTAGTGCGGGTTAGTCAATATAATAAACATAATTACATAGGTACTATATTAGAGGCAGCCTATTCCTAATGTAACTAATACCACAGAATAAATAATACTAACGTACAGAAGTCTCACTCAGCAAATAAATTCAAAGAAATATCTACTCAATGTGGCGATATGGTTTAATTTAGCTCAAGTCAGAACTCAGCACCTTTTCGCATAGATGCCTAGACATCCATTTCAAGCCAATTTCATTCTTATTACTCTGGACAAACGATTCGTATAACTGAATTTACCACCCGGAGGGGCTGCCTGCGCGCATAGTAATAATGTAGGTACATTTTCAATACCTAAACGGGGAGTGACACAGGCCTGCTAATACTTAGGTTATCTGGTCTAACTTTTTTAAAAGAAAAGCGCTTAGCTTTCTTTTTCTTATTGACTACTAAAAACAAATAAAGCTAATTAATGAAAGATTGAGAACACAACTCAACATTAAAATTTGAGTCGTAACCAAGTTTTACACTCTTTCCGATGTCTTCACTGAACTTTATTAATTTTAACATAACTCTGCAATGATTAAACATGGCAACACTCAAGCAAGAGGATCCTTTGGGAATTTTAAGAAATGCCGACAAACTTGAAACGAAATCAAAGTAAGTGGCCTTGTTCTCAAAACCGGAGCGCTATTCTGTATTTTTAGTCAAAGATCGCAGTGCAAAAAAGGCACCGTGGAATCCATAAAATAGTACCAAAGCTAGGCCAGTTAATGCAGAAAGTACGTAGCATTTTTTCTGTGTATATTTGTCTAAACAAACATGTAAGTAGACAATTACTTCCAGCGACTTAAAAATGTTTGAAAATTAAATAAAATATGATGATAATAGTAAACATCTAGAATACGTATTTTATATCGCGCGATCACGATACGTGATACGCGATCCTTGTTGATAAGTATAATTTTTTGTATCGTGCTGTGTTTCTAATGAAGTGGGTTCCGCTAGCTTCTTACGTTCATGACAAAATTAAAGTACCTACTTGAACTAAAAAAACAATTCCTGAAACGAGTATATCTATTTGCTCCAACATAACAGGTGCTAATCAAAACAGATGAATGAAAAAATCTTGCAGTAGAATCTTAGACTATTTTGGAAGTCAGCCAGTCCTGGCTCATTGTTGCCGCGCGGGACGATCCGCCATTTTGTGGACAATGGCGGCCATTTTGATCAGCGGCGGAACGCGGGAAACGTCGCTTTATGGATGATAGATGTTTATGAATTGCCCACCTTTGCAGACTTTGCAGCAGATTGCTAAGCCTGACTTGAAATATCTGCAAGGATTTGCATGAGTTAGATCTTAGACACGAATGGATGATGATAATACCAATAAATAAGGTTATCCGCCTTAGTTTATGAATAAGTTATATCTTGAATTTATAACGTATACTTGTCTTACTAATGATGAATCGCAATGGTGTTGAGGCCTTTAAATTTACCTAATATTAAAATATATACTGTAGAATATTTTTCCCATGTTCCTTTTAAATATGCATTTATCATAAAATCGGGTAAGAACCTGGGTACTTTAGGAGCTACGCTTACGTACGACAGAACTTATTAGACTGTCGAGACTTCCCAAACCCTAACTGGTAGTAATTAAGACTGATATATAGTAACGCGAGGGATGCGTGTATTTTTCCATTAGGCAAGCCCAGAAGGAGATGGAGGGACGAGCTTAAAACTCCTACTGCAGTATTTGGGCTTCAAAAGCCCTCGATTGAATACCGAAAGATTTTTCAGTATTCCAACTCTCTCTCCGGTAGGAATCCGCATTTTAAAATACGTATTCAGGATCCATCAACATTATCGCACGTCAATCAAGCCTCATTTGGTAATTAACAGCGTCGGAATAATCACCAGTGTCCGACACCCGACACCCGACACCCATTGTGGATCTGTTTGTTTTCATCCCAAACTGGGCCCGAGGAGTTGGAAAGCTAATGGATTTTACACCGAGATTTTACATTAAGATACGGAGTAGTTCTACGTGTACGTTCTTACAATTTTCTGTCGAATGAAAAAAAAAGTGAAAGAGTCTTCTTTTAAAATTTCTCTCATAGAGCAGGTATGCTAAAAAAGAATTGTTCTATTACAAGCTTTTATTTAGCTTGCCCTGTTGTTTTGGGTCAAATCTTGCAACTTAAATTTGAGCCACTTCCCGGTTCCTAATGGAGTTGAAATTTGATATGCTAATGTTAATATGACAGAAGCTGATCTGATGATGAAGCCGAAAGGTGGCTTTAGGAACCCGGTAATAAAACGACGCAACCCCATCGAGTTTCAGCTTATAACATTTTTCTTGATAAGTTCTTCTGCCTCACAACAAAAGCTTGTACAAAAAAGGTTTGACCAGAAAAAGATTTTTTTTTTCTTTTTAGGTTTGTATATTCTATTTACGATACCATCGATTTAACACGATTTATATAAATAAATAAGTAAACAATCAATACCAATAGGCACTTACTGCGCATTACTATGTACTACTGGTACTACCTAAGGAATACTACTACCTACGTACTACCTGTAGAGGAATGACTATTTCGCTCACTGGAGAGCCGACCCGGAAGGCTGAGGGGCTTGAACCCCTCAGCCCCCTCCCTGAATCCGCCCCTGATATGTACCTATATTACCACGCCTATATCACTCCCCGTTTAGGTATCAAAAATACACGAGTACCTACATTATTACTAAGCGTGCGGCGGCCACTTGGAGTGGTAAATTCAGTTATACGATTCGTTTGTCCAGAGTGAATAAGAATGAAATTGACCTACAATGGATGTCTAGGTATCTTAACGAAAAGGTGCTGAGTTCTGACATGAGCTACATTAAACCATATCGCTAACCACATTGAGTAGATATTTTTTTTAATTTCTTTGCTGAGTGAGACTTCTGTAAGTGCTAGTTCTTATTCTGTGATATAACTCAATTTGATTCCAAGCTTCTTGGTCCATCTGGAAGCGACCGTCCATTACCTTTATTTTGTTCATTTAGCCCAGCTTACTGGGAGCCCTCGTCCCGGGCTCGCATTGTCCGTAAAACAAAAGTTGTAGGCGTGAAGATGACGAGAGATTTACAGGATAACAATACGAGTACATCACTAATATTTTAAGTTTATTTTGCACTAATTGTACCTACGCTTTTGATGAACTATTTTCCTGTTTGTGTAACTGATGATAATATTATCCTCTTAATTAATCTATACGTACTATATATATAATATGTAAACTTTATAATCTACTTAATAATCCCCTTGAATATCCCCTTCAACTTCTATCTTCCACTCACGAAAGAAACCTGCGTTGTTCTAATAGTTTGACCCTTTCCATTTCTTCTCACCGTACTTACTGGGTTTCTTCCTAACCCTTTTGCCATTACGGCAGTAAGACTCTGGGACGCGCGTCCCGAATCCATTCGAACTGCTCTATCGCGTTAGCTGTGTAATGACTTAATGAGTTTCTGTCGGCGTTTCTTCTCAGCAGTGGTCATTGCAAATCGCTAGCATAGGTAGCTTTTTTTTAAATAAAGAATTTAATTATACTCGTAAATAAACATTACACGTAATGTATAAACTAAATTCCACGCGGACGAAGTCGCACACAATAGCTAGTTACTGAATAAATATTTGATTTTGATTTTAGCTTCACCTTAAGGCCTGTGCCTTAAGGTGAAGATATAGGCAAATGGCCTTGAAGTGTGAAATAACAGGCCTTAAGGTGAAGATATAGGCAAATGGCCTTGAAGTGTGAAATAAATTGTTAACTCGTAAATATGGTGATAATTTCCATATTGCTCTACGTCATGCACTAGATAGCCCTTTAAATTATTTTATGAACTGCCATTGAAACTATTATTGGTGATCCGTCTAGCTTTAAAACTTGCCGTGGCCACTTTTGGCGGAGGCAAGTTTTAAAGCTAGACGGACTAATGTAAATACTTTCAACGGTGGTTCATAAAATAATTTAAAGGGCTATCTAGTGCATAACGAAGAGCAATATGGAAATTATCTCCCATATTTACGAGTTAACAATTTATTTCAAATGAGGGCGCCACTTCAAGGTCATTTGCCTATACCTTCACCTTAAGGCCTGTGCCTTAAGGTGAAGATATAGGCAAATGGCCTTGAAGTGTGAAATAAATTGTTTACTCGTAAATATGGTGATAATTTCCATATTGCTCTACGTCATGCTTCAGATAGCCCTTTAAATTATTTTATGAACTGCCATTGAAACTATTATTGGTGATCCGTCTAGCTTTAAAACTTGCCGTGGCCACTTTTGGCGGAGGCAAGTTTTGAAGCTAGAACAACCCACCCTTGCAACCCACATTTAGACTTATAACCCAAAGGTTGACTGGTAGACAACGCTTTTAGCGTTTAGCCTTTTGTTCTGTACAAATTTTATTTGATGAACAGTAAAGATTAAATAAATACTAAATTGTAAATGTCCTTTCTGTGTGTCAGTGCTGGATACACTTACGGTTTTCACTTAAATGTAGACAATTCCTCCAGGAAGATTAATATAAACCCGTTCAAAGCCAAGGCGAGCCGTATGTATTAATATTCAAAACAGCGTACAATTTTACAGCAAGTACGAGTAACTATAAATAAAATATATATTGACAAATCTCACAGATTCAGCTAGTCCCATAATAAGTTCGAGACTTATTTTATGTTATGGGATACTACCTTAACGATATAATTTACATTTAAAGATAAACATCCAAGACAATCTGAAAACGATCATTTTCCATCTTGACCTGACCAGGTATCGAACCCCCGGACCTAGGCCACAGGGTCGTCAACAACAGTACAGTTTTATCTCCAAGATTTTTGATTCAAAATAATCCTGCCATTTAATAGAACTACACAAATCATGATATTTTTAAAACATAATACTTCTTATAAAAGAGTTTTGCAAAAGGCCAATAATAGAAAGATTGTATTCCATTTTACTGAAAGTAGCCAACTATCGCACAAAATAGTGTCTCTATAAAGTATTGGAAGGGTCCTGCGGCTCGATAGTGGCTCCTACTTAGTCTCGAAAGTTTGTGAATCATTGTTCGGTCCCTAGACGATACAAATATATTTACTATGGAAGGCAAATCAATTCTCCACATTTTTCTATAATAGCACAAAGGATTCTTCCACCCGTGTGGTTGCGGGTTAGAATAGGACCACTCAATCTCTTCCTGTAGATGTCGTAAGAGGCGACTAAAGGATTAAGCACAAACATCTCGTGCTATAATTGCATTCCCAACGAGGGTTAACGTCGGGCGGCGGCCGGTTGTAAAACTTTTCGCACGAATACATTCCCAAAGAGGGTTGACGTCAGGCAGGCGGCCAGTTGTAAAACTATAGCCAAATCATTTAAAGTGTTCCGGCTATTTCTTCTCCATTTTAAAAGGTTTTTGGCATCCTTGGGTGACCATTGACATGCATATTATATTTGGAAAAGAAAAAGCGGGAAAGCGCACACTGGGCTCCGAAGCAGCACAGCTGAGGATGCAACCGGGAATACGCTTCGATTAAGAAGAAGCACAAAGGATTCTTCCATGCTGGTCTGGGAGAAGAGAAAAAACTTAGAATATACCAGCTGCCTCTCTTTCCGCGCAGATTTTTAAAGCCGATCGAGGGAATGGGCGAAAATCGAGGGAGTCGCGAGTCCTTATGTCTATTTTGTCTCTCTCCTGAAAATCGGCTAGATTATTGTTGAATGACAAGCACAGTACGAGTATGTCATCCATTGATTGACAGTTCTCTTCAGTCAGACATTCTGTTCCCTATCACTTCAGATCAAACTCAGATTTTTGGGCTTTTCCGATCGATTCGTTTTTTTTTCTTCTCATTTTAGGGGGACAACAAACAGCTACATTATAATTACCGATACAATAAACAATTTGTACATAAATATAAAATAGAGTTAATCATGTCTGCATTCGTATCCGAATCTTTCTTTTTCTTTCTCATTTGTCCCCACAAGTCGCGACTCTTATCATTTC
Organism: Acrobasis repandana; assembly: GCA_963576875.1. Classification (NCBI taxonomy): domain Eukaryota; kingdom Metazoa; phylum Arthropoda; class Insecta; order Lepidoptera; family Pyralidae; genus Acrobasis; species Acrobasis repandana. Next base: position 1,255,535 of record OY756226.1, read on the forward strand.
TAACGGGTGTTGGAGGGGAGTGGGGGGGAGACCCGCACCCGTCCGCCGTGATTGAGTTATTCCGTCTGTCCGTGTGTTATTGTTATTAATTACAAATTTATTGGACGCAGCGCCCGCCCGCGCTCGGCTGTGTGCTTAGGAATGGCGGATTAGATAGCAGAGCACACGGGCGCGGAATCGTTTGGTCGTCTTTCTCGTCAGAACGTTGAAATTATTGTGTGCGTTTATGGCCTGTTTTATAATATGCAAAATATGTGAAAACAGATAATAATATTTTTTTATATTTATATTTTAATCTCTCTGCTTACTTATCCCCTATATTTTTTACTGTTTGACTGATTTACTTAGTTAATATTATTTTCCCAATCACACTACCTTTTTATTATTTTTCAGCTTAACCCAAAGGTACCTTGTTTGGCAATAAAGCCGCTTATATACCTTATATATACTCGTATTAATATGTAAATAATTATTTTAAGTGTCTTGGCGCAACAAAGTGTTTTACTTACTAATGGAAGAAAGATGACAGCTGCGTTAGCTGTCTTACCCCCATAATATTTGCTATCTTAACTTAACCTGGTTAGAACAATAATATGTAGGTATATCATTGAAAACATATTTGTTATGTACTCGTATATAAATACCTATACAATTTACACGACACATGTAGATATCTGTGTGGAAATAATTAGTTGAGTACAAACATTTCCTGATGTTTAGGTAGTCGTGTGATAATAACAGGAATATCCTGAAACCTAAATAACAAATTTTGCAACACGATTTAAAATTTTTCCTTATGTTTATGATAAAAATATATCGAGGATAACCTTCGCAAACTTGGCGTCAAACTGTCTGATATATTGAATGAAACATTTTCATTAATTTAATTTACTAAAATTAAATTACGGACATGAGTGTTGTTTTGCGACACAGTTTTTTTAAACTACTGCAGATATAATTGTTACCAACGTTCTTTTTTGCGAATATTGTAATGTATTTTGTTTAGTTGTAAAGAGTTTTTTGTGCCGAATTTATCGTGCCATTCCATGTGGTTTACAATCTAGAATGGAAGCACTTTAAATCATTCTATGGATGTCGTATGAGGCGACTAAAGGATTAGTCCTTTACAACATCAAAATCAAAAATATTTATTTCGGTATCAAAATCTTAATCTAAGATACATGGATATTTGGGAGCACCTTGTAAGTATGAGATACCTGTGTTAGTTGACCCAGCTTCTCCCTCCCGTTACATAACAATAATTTAATACCTACATACAACATCACATGCAACAACTAAATTTCCATTAAGAGTTCCGACTTTTAAGCCGAGATTCCATTGGCAATGAGCGAGGAGGTGATGTGTTTTGACAACCATTAAGATTTTATTTCTGAGACCTGTACTGCACTGGATTCCTTCCGGCGTATCTCTCCAGCAGTGGTCGTTCCGAAACGCTAGTAGCTTTTGCACTAAAAATAATTCTTCAGCCACTTTAATAAGAGATAAATTTATCCTACATTGAAATTTTTTGCTTTGACCTTGATTTTGACTTTGTCATTAATAAATTTAATAACTAGGTTCTTATCGGTGGAGTAATTTACATGTCTCCCTATTATCGGCTAAATGCTTGACCACCCTACTCGTATATCCCTATACGACACGACTTCTGCCTTTTCTTTACTTTATCCATGAACGACCTTCTCGGTCTTTCTTTTTCCTCGAACGAAATGTCATTAATTGTTGTTGATCCACAATATACCCTTGTCCAGTCCATCTCCAATAAAGTATCTTCCTTAATATCCCCTGAGTAGAAAAAGGCCTTGATTCTGAAGCAACATCGCGAAAGATTTTACCTCTATATAGAGGTATCTAATTACCCGTAACCAGAGGGCATGTATGAAGAGTGTGATGTGTCAAGATGAAGCGAAAGAAGTCCGTCAGGATCGTACAGAGAGATACAGAGAGCATCGTGCTCCAGCGGTGGAGATTAAAAAAGACATGATGATGAGGATTGCAGCAATTTGAGGACCATAGTCGGCCTACACCTGTTGGAAACAAGAGTAATAATATATGTAACTATGTATGTATTACCTGTATAAAACCGGTCCGCTTATGACTATGTGCGCTGCCTTTTCCGAATGAATATAAATAACATTTTGACGCGGTGCGTGAGTGTCGCGCAATAAATAATATAATAGATAGGCAATTGAACGGGAGCGGTGCTTGCGGTCTCCAGATATCTACTAAGGTATAGGCTGCGTGGGTACCTCGCCCTCACCTATTTCTGCCACCTAGCTATATTTGAACCACCTCAATGCCCTTCACCAACACTGATTTAGAATTTTTCTTTGACAACTGGTCAGCCATTGCAAAGTCACTACTGAATTACTATGAAATTCTGAATGACCAGCGGTGCAGAGCAATACTCGCGATTACGATAGTTAATATAAATAATATGTATTCATATGTAAATATTTGTGTTTAATGTTTTAAAATTGAAATTATTTATTTATTTCTTAAATCTTTATTGAACACAAACGTACAAAAGGTGGACTTAAACCAAATGCATTCTCTACCAGTCAACCTTTAGGAAAAATAGGCGCTACAATAAGAACCTATACATACATATACATATAAATACTACAATACGTAACTAATATATAATACTATATATAAGTACATATATTATATATTTACATTTACACAAATACATAAACTACAAACTTGAAGATAATGACTAGTTCTGCTGCAACAAATAATTGAAATAATTTCTTGAAGTATCTGTGTTATTTTTCATTATTATCTTATATTTGTATAATGCATGTGTGATATCATAAATGTAATAGATGTAAGTTTTTTTATTACAATAAACAACTAAACAATCAATTAATTAAACTGAGGAGTTTATTAAGCAAGAGTTTGGTTACCACAACTATCATAAAATCTCGAGCTATGAAGTATTTCGGAGGGTACGTTAAGCCGTTGGTCCTGCCTGCTCGTCATCATTAGATGAGTCTTGCGGCCCTGGGCTATGTCTGCTTAAAGCCACACGATTCAAAAGCTTTAAAAAGCCTATTGCGCATTTCCTACTTTTTAAGATAACTAGGTCCTGTACTTTTCTTGCCATAAAGGGTATTGTATTGTATGTCCAATAATAAAAGTTTCCCCTGAAGTATGTGTCGGCCCGGTACTTCGTTTCTCAGCCGAAGAGAGATAAAAAATATTGCGTGAAAGCTCCTTAGTTCCCAAACAAGAGCTGTCTGAACAGGGCGGGCGACGCCGGAATATAAATCAGAATCCCTAGGGATTGCAACTATCGATTGGATTGACGAGTGGGGTCTGGCATGCCAGTAAACACGCGAGATCACGGTTTTTCTTTATGAACTTGTTATTTCCTTATCTTAGCATGTTTTTGCCCGACTGCGCCAGGAGGGTTGTGTTTTACGAGTATTAGTCCTTACATATGAAATTGCCGTTCAGTATCAAAAAAGTGAAACAAGTTTTTTTAATGAAATTATTATTTAATCAATCGAAGTATGCGCCGTTGTTATCGATACACTTCCGCCATTTTATAGGCAGATCATTGATACCTTTGGAAAAAAAATCCTGGGAGCGAGAGTCTATGAACTGTTTGAAGGCGGTTTTGACTGCCTCATCAGATATGAAATGTTTTCCTTGCAAAAAATTTTCCAAATTTTGAAAAAAGTGGTAATCGGTTGGGGCAAGATCTGGAGAGTATCATATGGTGGGTGACGCAGAGGTTCCAGTCGCAGCTCCTCTATCTTGGCGCTCGATTGATGTGCAGTGTGTGGTCTAGCGTTATCCTGAAGGAGCAGTGGGCTAGAGCAATTCATCAGTCTCGGTTGTTTAATGGCGAGCTTTTCCATCATTTTTTGCAATTGTTGGCAATACAAGTCTGCAGTAATCGTCTGGCCTGATCTCAAGAAGCTGTAGTGGATAACACCAGCACTGGTCCACCAAACACTAACCAGAATCTTTTTTTTGGTCAGTTTTCGCTTAGGGCAAGGTTTTGCCGGTTCTCCAGGGTCAAGCCATTGTGATGATCGCTTCCGATTGTCGTACAGGATCCATTTCTCATCACAAGTCACGATACGGTTCAAAATCCCCTCATTATTGTGGCGATTAAGCAAAGAAACGCAGCAAGCAACGCGTTTTTGTTGGTTTGCTTCAGTCAATTCGTGCGGTACCCACTTTTCGAGTTTTTAATTGTTCCGATTTGGAGCAAGTGGATATCGTTTTGTCACTTACGCCGAAGGCTGCTGCTAATTCAGAAGTGGTTTGAGATGGATCCGCTTCCACTATCGCCTTCAATTCTTCGTTATTCACTTGAGTATCAGGTTGTCCACGGGGCTCATTGTGTAAATCGAAATTTCCAGAACGGAAAAGTTGAAACCAAAAACGCACCGTTCGTTCGTTAGCGGTGCCTGGTCCATACACGTCGTTAATTCTTCGAGTCGTTTCTGCAGCACTGGTGCCACGGTGGAACTCATTTTCGTAAATACCGCGAATTTTCAATTTGTCCATAGTTGTTGTTATAGCAATATTGAAACTCAAACAAATGATGTTAAAACAAATGAAATAAGTACGAATTTTCAAACAATATTTTTCTGGCTTTATTTCGAAATAAATTTGAATTTGGAATTCCTAATGAAACGCAAGATATTTGATTTTAAAGTTGCCAGTATTAAAAATCGGCAATTTCATATGCAAGGACCTAATATATGTAAATGTGTATCGGCATCACCAGTGGGTTGACTGGTAGATAAAGCCTATGGCTTTAAGTCCGCCTATAACGTTTGTAATAAAGTTAAATAAATAAAATAAATAAATGTATACCTATTCGATTGGCACGCTCTGCAGTACAGTTTAAACGGCTTGGTGGATCTTAGCTTGAGAGGTGTCGTTAGATTCGGTCAGTGACACTAGGTATATCAAAAATAGTAATAAAAACAACTGCGGATTTCTGGCGCTAAAATTATATGTATTAAATTTTTGTAATTAATTTGTTAGCATTTACTAAGAAATGCTAAAAAACGACATATAACCTCGCTCCTCTGAGCGTGTTCCCGGTTGCATCCTAAAAGTATATTTATTTTAATTATTTCATTTTATACGTAAAGAAAAAATTAAACTTTACTTAACTAGGTAGAAGTATCTTCTACCTACCACACGAGTCCCCTAAAACCTGCGGTCAACCCTTTTGGGAATGTAGTTTGTGACTAAAGTACACCACACCTACTCGTATCTACTTGAAGGTTTGCGACAGTAAGCCCAGTACATGTCGTACGAAGGCTGTCAGTAGTTGGAGATTTAACCCTATCTTGATTTAGGTGAAGCCTGATTCAGGTTTACTTACTTCGAATAATATATTAAAAGCTACTCGTAAACGTATTTATATTATCTGGATATTTAGCAACATTATTTATGTCATTCTTGACATAAATAATGTTATGTTGTGTTAATTGTTATGTTGTGTTGTGTATTGTTATGGTGTGTGTAACAAATGTTTATTTAGTAATTATAGGCCTTCGCAGGTACTTTCTAACGTCAATAATTTTAGTGTACATTACCTGTAATGTTTATTTTTATTTAGGTACTTTATTTTTTTAAGCTGCCGATACTAGCGTTTCGCAACGACTACTGCTGAGAAGAAACGCCAAAAGAAACTCATTTACACAGTATTAGTCGAATGGTCGCCTACAAAGTAAAATATGGGTAATAGTAATACAATGTTATCAAAATATAACATATAAAATTTACGAACGAGTGCTAAATTCAAATTACAGAAATAAGTAAGTATTACTATGTAGATAGATAGATAATACGTTTATTCACGAAAACTGCATCACATACACAGATATACAAGTACCTACCTAGTCTTGAAAAACGGACAGCAGCGGTAATCAACTGAGTATTTATTTATTTATTTAATCTTTATTGTCCATCAAATACAAATTGTACAGAACAATACCTACAATATCTACTGTATTATTAATTAAAATCTGTTATGTCGTTCAAACGCTCTCTGCAGAATCAATTTGGGTCTCCAACTGAGAAAGTAATGTATACTCAACTCACTCGTACGTATTATACACGGTGGATATATAGCTATTTCTAGGGATAATTATGTATTACATACATACACTATCACGTCTTTATCCCTAATCAGACAGATTGGCTCTTGCGGCTCTAAGCAGACAGAGCCTAGGGCCGCAAAACCCAATGCTAACCGCATCGCCTCTTAACATGATGTATTACAAATATATACACTATTAACAATTATGTAAGACTGAAAATTTCAAAATAATAAATATAATATGGACTGAAAAATTTAAAATATGGTAAAAATATATACAATAAAAGATATATTGCAAAGAAAATTATAGTATTATTATTAATATATATTATTAAAATAGAAAATTTCAATTTTACTCAGCTTCACTTTCATGAATACTTGAATTGTAGTAAAAAATCAAGTGTTTCTTCAAATTTTTAATATTCTTCTTCTTATCGAGTCGAAATGGTTACACTGTAGCTTCAATTTCAAATCACCTGTGACCAGTATGTGGCCACGGCGATCCCTCTGTCGTTAGCTTTATTAAGGTCCTCTATGGTACATGACGTAGGGCAGCCCGGACATGACAAAAGGTGGTCCATCGACTGAATGGCACCGCAGTTGCAAAGGTTTTTATCAGCGTGACGCCACCTAACTCGGTTTTCCCGACACCTCCCAACACCAGCCCGGAGTCTATTGAGAGACTTCCAGACTGACCAGGGGAGGTCTCTACCCGGTCGGATTTTTAATATTAAAATACATTTTCAGTTTAGACAAAACAATGCTTGCACAGGATGTGTGAAGTTTATTTTAATTTGCATAATTCTGCAAGTGAGTAGAGCACGTCATGATATAGGCACTGTCATGTCTGTCTGTCCGTCCGTCCGTATGTCACAGCCACTTTTTTCCGAAACTATAAAAACTATACTGTTGAAACTTGGCAAGTACGAGTAGATGTATTCTGTAAACCACATTAAGATTTTCACACAAAAATAGAAAAAAAAAAAACAATAAAAAACAATAAATTTTGGGGGTTCCCCATACTTAGAACTGAAACTCAAAAAATCAAACCCATACGTGAAGGATATCTATGGATAGGTCTTTAAAAATGATATTGAGGTTTCTAATAAAAAAAAATCTAAACTGAATTGCGCGAGAGACACTTCCAAAGTGGTAAAATGTGTGTGTGTGTGTCCCCGGTCCCCCCCCCCCCCCCCCCATGTAACTTCTAAAATAAGAGAATGATAAAAATAAAACAAATATATGATTCTTTCTGATCCCAGCTAAGTAGAGGTATACAATATCTCCCATGAAAATGCAGCAATTTTTTGATAATGCAATTTCTAGCGTAGCTTTGGAGGAAACCCAACTTAGCCAACATTATAATGGTAGTTTCGCAATGATAAACGCAGGTGATAAAGAACTGTCTCCAGACGAATAGCCCGTGTAGAATAGCCACGCTTGTACAAGTCGTATTTCTTGGCTCCCGCGGAGCTAGTCTACGATTATTTATTATTCTAAGCGAATTAAGCTAAATTTATGTTTCCTATTACTTCTATGGGCAATTCTAGACATTATTATTACATATTTGTTTAGTAAGTAACCTCTCCAACCCGTATGGCCAGCGTGGAGAGAGTAGGCCAAATCCTCTAACTAACTGCTCTGGCTAATATATTGTTCTGGTAGTACAGAGAGGGTCGTGCTCCTGCAGTGGAGAATAACAAATACCTGATGATGATGATGATAGTAAGTAAAATAATCAATCTAGAATAGCAATAGGGATTGGATGAAAACAAGCTGCACATTTAAATCGGCTGCCAGGCTGCCAGCAATAGAGCCACGAGTACGTTATGGCGCTCGTTTGAGAAAACAACTCGCACACGATTGTTTAATTTCTTTATTAGGGTTGGATCTCATCTATCAGCACGGAACAGCACTTTCCTATGCTGCTATCCTTTTCTGTCGCTCAGAACAGTAATTTGCTAGAGCAAGAGAAAGCGACAAAACAACATAGGATAGTGCTGTTCCATGCTGATAGATGTGATCCAACCCATAAGCTTATTGCTAAGTGGACAGTGCCTGTGGACGACCTGCAGTGACCATACGGGGACCGTTTAATATTTATTAATTGTTCTGTGCACATAGGTACTTATATCTTCGTCGAAGCGCGTTCCTCTTGCCTTGACTCCATAAATAACACGACAGTCGTCAGATACTGCCGTCCTATTTAAATGTCAAACCAAATTAAACTTTAGCGTCATTGCGTAGCGATCAATGTTGCTTGAAATTGCAACGCGTATACGTAAAGAACTTTACTCCAAAAGTGTAAAGCTTGGAGAGAGACAGACTAAATATAATGAAGAAAGACAGCAATATGTCAAACTATTCTATACTTTCACAGAAAGGTCATATTCTAAATACCTATGTACAGGTACTAAAATATTTCCCTTATTCTCTAAATTAGCAGTATACTCTCTCATAAAAATAACAGAAATCGCCTAAACCATCTAAATTACTTATTGAAGCTCGCAATTTATACCTCCATTCCCACAAGCGGTGAACACAGCAGCTTACGGGGAGCTTCCAAAGCTGTTTATTATTTCTGCTAATGAGCTTGACGCATTAAACTGGCCTTTTCAGACTTCACTTTTAATGCACCATCTATGACTACATACTGAAAAATACTTTAGACCGTAATACTCTGAAATAAAACTTATTTTACGTTTTTGATACTTTGCTGGAGTGATCTGTAAATGGAGTACTTATTTCAGGCAACTAATTAAGTTTTATTAACATCTATGATGCTCATCTGCTCATCTCCTGGATTTTAAACGTTAGGCTCAGGGAATTTGTTTAATTCATTCATGACGGCGAGAGGAACAAATATGAAAAATCTAAATTTATATTTCTGATGTTGAAGGCGGTAGCACTCCTAGCTAGCCACTGAAAAGCGACTTTAAGCCAGATTGGACCAAATCAGAAGTCTGATAAATTTCAGGGTCTAAAACACATTATACAGGGTATAATAAAATATACTGAAACTATTTTAAGTTTGAATTCAGTCCATGATAGCAGTATCAACTTTCCCCAAGGAAAGTCGAAATGTCAAAAATTTTGGCGCCTCCTTGGCCTCCGAAAAGTTGACCGATTAGCTGATCTGAGTTTGTAGGGAAAACCAAAAATTATTTTTCATATTTCGACATTTGGGGAAAGTTGTTCAGTATCATGGACTGAATCCACCCTTAAAATAACTTTAGTATATTCTGTTAGACGTTGAACATATACAACGAGTTAACGAAACACAAAAAAAACTTCGGATTTTCATACAAATTGATTCGATCAGCTGATCTGTTGTGCTGATGTGTATAAAAATTAATTTATTTTTTTTGTTTAGTGAAAGTTGTAGAACAAAATTTATTCAGTTTAATGGGCTGAGGTACCATCTGAGTGGTTTTGCGTTAGTTTGTTACCACGTTGTATACGTAAGTCATGTCCATGGTCAATCAGGTGTACGTACGTATACATAGGTGAGTACAAATGCGTGAGAAACCATAACACATACTTACTCCACGAGTCCCCAGTTTGCCTGTTTAAAACATTAGTCTCCAGCTTGGCTGTTAAAAATATTAGCAATAAAAATTGGCGAGGTTATGCTAACTCGCCTTCCACGTGCGAGCCATAGAGTTAACAAAAGTTAGACCTGTCACTCAAAATAGCTGCTAAAATTGCTAAGTACTATTACATAACGACACTAAAACCACTTCTTCTTCTCTTCTTGTATTTTAAAAGTCGCGCTCTTGTCGTTGGAGTGCTTTTCATGTCTTTTTTCCCTCCGCTAAGATCTTAACCTCCTTACATGATTTTACATTATTTTTTCTCTTATTTGATCAAAATATCTTCTGGGGTTTCCTACTATTTTATGTTCTATCTTTCCTTCAATTATTGTTTTAAAGAATAATTAATATAAATTGTATGATTTTAGTCTGCCCTGCTTTGAAAAAAGCCTATACATACTTAGCACTCGATGAATGTCATGTTCCACTTTTTTTTTACAATACGACATCATATTAAACATAAGAACATAATGCCTACCTAAAACTATACTTATATTATATCCCATTTTATTCATAAGGACTTTTTTCAGAACATTGCAAGAGATTGTTTTTAATTTTCTAATTTAACCAAACCCTATTATATTTACTTATACTGCTACTACTATCCCTTTCGAAAGTCTGTGGCGTAAACATAAAACTTCAGTGGAAATGAATTTATTTTGCGGGAACCGTCTCGGCTTAGCATGTCGGGCACGCGCGCAAGTTTTGAGGAAATCTATCCCGGTAACTCGGTTGCAGGGCATGGACTCGGGATGTGGTCTAAAGCTCAAACAGTTCGTTGAAAAATATATTTTTTTTATTCCTATGCTTAGAAAAAAACGTAGGTTCATTTGGAAAATATACGGGGTGGCTTTAACGACTAGCCAAATTTTAGAGCAAGTTCAGGCCATGACACAGAATACAGTAAGAGTATACAGAACGGAATCTACTAAGGTACGCGCAATATGGGTCCCCGTTCCCCGCCCCCGCATCTGTCCGCCGTTCTTGTACGCCCGCGTGCGCCATGCAGTGTGTGTTCGCCTGCTCTCGCCCGTCGATAACGCGAAGACGGAGGAGAGGTGCGGGGGCGGGAAACTGGGACGCATATTGCGCGGACAGACCTTAGGAGATTCCGTTCTGTATACTCTTACTGTCTTCTGTGGCCATGATACTGAACTATTATTATACTCTATATAAAAATAATTTTTGAAAATCGATAAATAAAAATTGGCTTCTGATACAAAATTCACTTTGCTGAGCGCCGATTTATATGGGATGACAAAATTATTTTTTTAAATCTAAGATATTCCTATTTCCGTTTTCCACCTTCACGCCCAATATCCCGCTAAGATTGGCCCTAGAGCCTAAGTGGTTAGGTTTATACCTAGTTTGAGATGTTTTAGTTGCTTGTAACTTTTCAGCTTATCATCGATGTAAAAGTTTTTTACAAGCTTTTATTCAGTTTTACCTGTCTCTTTGTCTGTGTCTGTAATCAAATCTTGCAAGCTAAATTAGACACACCCCAATATTCGATTGAGCTGAAACTTCACATAGTTATGTGTGTGTAACTTTATATAGGGTGACAATGCAATATTATGGTACTAATGACCTGATCTCATGATAAAGCCTGAAGATGGCCACGGCATCTCTGTGATAAAACATCATAACCCCAACGAATTTCGGATAAATTGATTCGCCTTGAGGAGCATTTTAAGCTTCATAATTCACTGTGTTAATAAAAGATTATTATTAAAAATATTTTTTTAAATAATTACTTTTCATTTCAATTACCTCGCCTCCTCTGTCCATTATCGTCTATTTTGACTTTCCTTTTCCAATCCAATAAAAGGGTTGTTAAAAAAACATAAGAATTTCTACCATAATATTGTTTTTATTCAATGAATAAGGTTCTAATGAACTGGTCAAAAAATCAAATAAGTACATTCACACATTTGCATCTTACATTTACATATTTAATGTTACGTTTTATTGTTTTTACAACACATTATTTCCATACCAATGGCTATCAAGTCTCCAACATGTCACAACTTTAATTATATTATAAAAATATGTCCACAACCCGATTCCAACCCGGCTTATCGACAGATCTCAACATTTCGGAGTTTCATATTTCGGCCTCGTCCAATAAACGTTTAAATTTATTCTCAGCACTTACATTGCTACTCCGGCTTACTGCATCCATTAATATAGATTTACTTTAGCAGCAATGGATGATAAATGATTCGAGAAACCTCTCGTTAATGGATTGCGTAGGTTTTTTTATAGTTGCAGCAACATTTGTTAGCTCAGAGTCGTAATATATCACCTGATAGCATCAAGCTTATTAATATTTCGGAGGTGATGTTAAATATTTATGTATATTGATTGTTTTGGCCGTTTAGAGTGACATGCCTGTTCATTATAATACAAGTAAATACCTACCTACCTGTAGAAGACACATGTCATTTTTAAGTTCAAAGTTTATTTCTGTCGTTTGAAAATGCATACAATGCTTTGTGTTTACCGATTTTGGTATTGTATTTATTGTTATGAGAGAGAGGTTGACAAAGTTAAACATGTTGCTAGCCTTATTAACATGTTTTCTACCGTATGAATGCCTCGTAAACTTCTACGGCATTTAATCTTTTCTTAGAGAATACATACATACCTTGTAATTAATTACCTTGTAATTAAATATGTCTTACTTTATCATAAAACGAAGTAGACAGAGGCTAGGCCATAAGAGCAAAGACCAAAGGCCACTTTTAGCGTGATGATGTGCGAGTTGATGGACAAACAATTAGTTAGTATAATTTATAAAGACAACCAATACAGATCCTTTCCGGATCATATTGCCTAAAAATCAATATTCTATAAAGCAAGAGTTCGATCCCCAGCCAGGGCAAGTTGGAAAATGGCCTTTTTCAAATTGTCCTGGGTCTTGGGTGTTTATCTATATATGTATTTATCATAAAATATAGTATCGTTGAGTTAGTATCTCATAACACAAGTTTAAAAAAACTTACTTTGGGGCTAGCTTAATCAGTGTAATTTGTCCCTATATATTTATTTATTTAAGAGTGATAAATTTTTAATTCGACCATTATCTAGGCTAGAGTAAAAAAGACACTATAGGTACAAAATACGAAACAAGTACGTAAGAGGGAGTTTTAAAGGTGCCCCTATATAAGAGAAACTTGTTGAAAAATTCCTTAGATGGTATGGACACGTGCAGTGACGTCCAGAAGACCATATAGTTAAGCTTGCCCTAAATTTACCAACGATAAAGCGGGTACCTGGAAGTCCACCTTCCACTTGGATGACGACGGTCAAAAATGACCTGAAACAAGCTCAGTTGGACGCCGCCACAGCTCAGGACCGTGCAAAGTGGAAAAGAAGGACAAGGAAGGCCGACCCCAAGTAGATGGGATAAGGTCTAGAGAAAGGAGAAGAAGAATTATAAGAGTGAAAAAGACAATTTATTTATTAATTTTCATATTTCGAGTTTTAGAATATAACACATTCATACATACATACGTTATATCCCTAATGGGGCAGACAGAACATTTTGGGACGGCTCTGACCAGCACATTTTCGCCCATTCCCTCGACTTTACGATCTGTGCGGGAAAGAAGCACTCTGGTACATTCTAATCTTTATTTTCTCCCAGGCCAGCAATGCCAGCATGGCTGAAGCATTTCAGAGCAATGAAGAAATAAGTCTGTATTCCTTCAATTCAAACCGCTAGATTAAACCAAGTCCCCGATTTTGCATTTAAATAAACCCCGCTCACCATCTCCTCGAGAATTCGCTTTGTTCTGCAGACACTTAAAAAGGTTTGTTTTATACTACCAAGTGTTCTGGAAGCGTTTTAAATTATCCACTAGGTTTAAATATGACCGTGGTGCACTTTATTGTACAATGTGAAAATAGTGAATGGAATAAAATAGAATTTTCACGTTAGGCGTTTGAGATTTGGCTTATGTTATGAAATACACTTCTTACTGTCTTCTGTGCTCATGTAAATAAATCCTCCATTATCAAGTCGCCACTCCTAACCCATAGACGGTGATGGATCAACCAGATCCTCATTGATGATCAGATGAGTTTCATTAGCTCATCACTATTTAGTGGTGCACCTTAATAAACTCTGGTCGAGTTTAGATATAAAATGAAACCAAGCTACCGATAACGTATAAGTTACAATGTTGGCAAAACAATGAAGTCTAGTATCAGATAGGAACTGGTATGCAGAGTCTGGTACCTGTTATCGGAACTAGTATCGAAATAACAGTATTATTTTACATTTACTAACAAATCTACTCGCTAAGAAGAATACTAATTAAACAAATGGGTGAGTTGCGTAGGTAGAAGATTACTTTTAGTAACTTTTTAATTATATCTCGGACAACTTAAGTACTTTTTTATTATTCTAAGAATCAATATGGGGATTTAGACTGGGTTTGAAAAATATTATTTTATTTAGTCCGTCAGTTGGATTTTTCAAAAATAATGGTCTCATATACGAGTAGGTATTCTGTTTATCTAAATAGTAAAAATTCACAAAGATACAGTGCTTCTAAGTTTCGGAATGGAGGTGTGACGTCATGTGAAATTTAAATGCGCTGTATTTTTGTCATTATTTGCTTATTAGAGAAAAGAAAAAATACATTGGTAATTATTAATAATCTACCTAATACTCGTAAGGTAACTTCTAAATTATGCACTTCAAAAGAGCGTAGCTGAAAATGAATTGAAATTAGAAAAAAAATAATTAATTGAGGATTTAAATTTTCGAACGACGACAACTCCAAAATTTTCTTAAAATACATACTCATAGCTTGTAATCGTGGTACCTACTTATTCGAGAACCTTGATAAATTCTCCTCCAAAGTGCGTAATTTGTGGCTCAATTGAAAATGCGCAGGATATTGGTTCGGAACGTGTACAGTCAGCAGCAGGTAATTCCGGTGAAGGAACGCTGCACCTAGTGTGCAGGTTTCCTCACGATGTGTGTAGACTCACTAGTGTGTAGTAATATTGTTACCAATAGATACCAGTCATTGAGGTACGTCAGATGCTTTTAGATCTGGCACTAATGTTAGAAAAAAACCAAAAAAGTCAAGTCAAAATTTTTTATTCAATGTAGGATAAATATATCACTTATTGAAGGTCATTATATTAAGCTACCGATACTAGCGTTTCGCAACGACCACTGCAGAGAAGAAACGCCAAAAGAAACTCATTTACACAGTATTGGTCACCAACGCGCCGGACGGGCTTTGTCAGTTCACATAGATATTATGCCTAATACAATACTATCACAATATAACATGTAAAGCTTGCGAACGAGTGCCAAATCCAATTTACAGAAATAAGTAACACTGAGTAGTCCGAGCTGACCAGTCCCAGAAATTAACACAGTCGATAAGAAAGAAGAAAAAGCAGCAGCGTAAGAAGCCTTGACCTACCTGACTGTGACCGTAGCCTGAACGCCTGCAAAACAAGGTACCAGTCTGCTACACGCACTTTGCCGACCCCGAAGTAATCATTTTACGCCCTTTTAATAAAATCTCTTGTTGTTATCTCTAGGAAAAACTGTGTTATGGTCTCTTTATTCCACAACTTAAGAATGCGTGGTAGAAAATTTATCTGAAACGGTACCGTTCGGTGGTTTGTGTGACGCTTTTCACTCCAAGGTATTTCCCTGAAGAGGTTTATGTATGCGGCGAAAATATTGGTGAATTTGCACAATAATATATCTAAGTATGTATTAATTTAGAGCTAGCCGTGTGGCTCCCGGCAGAGTAGAATAGGACCCCTCAAAGTCTTCCCGTGGATGTCGTTGAAGACGACTTAGGAAACACAAGCTAAAGGCTTATAAACATCAATGACACCAATCCATCCGTCTGGCCCAGCGCGCATGGAGAGTGTAGGCCAAATCTTCTGGCTACTCCGGCTCTGGTAGTACAGAGAGGGTCGTGCTCCTGCAGTGGAGACCTAAAAAGACCTGATGATGATGATAATTATTAATCCTCTGAAAATCAGCGCCTTGGCCGCAAAAAGCCTCGACATAATGCTGAGAGTAACCATTTTGGTAGCATTATTCGTTTTTTCTATTATGTTCAATGTCATTTGTTATTTTTATGCTCCAAATAAAGAGTTTCTATTTCTATTTAGGTAGCGCAATGTGCAGTTGACTGTAGTGTATTGCTTAATTATGTAAAGCTCCGTGCAATATCTCACGGTACGTGGCATTACGCCAGTGGAAGTACCAAATTACATGTTTTGGTTGAGCATTAGCGAGTATTAGAGCCTAACATTAATGGCTTATCTGTTTTATTGAGATAGTGTCAACGCTGTTGGTTGTGGTATGAAATTATTAAATAACTTTATGTAATCTGAGTGCAAATACTATTACCTAAGCTTAGGTATACACAAAATCGCTTTACAAATTCTAGAACAGCCTTTTATTTATCTGCTTCTATGTAATACGCATTTGGACTAAACAATTTTTTTGGCTCATCAGTTAGTTTATTAAAAAATATTGTATACATATTTTTTCTTTTCTCTGATTAGCAAATTTTAAATGTCGCAATACGTCATGATCAAGTACGATTTTCACTAGACGGTGACGTTAATTGCCCCCACTCCGAAACTTCGACGCGCTGGGTCTTTGGGTCCATTATAATTGGATAATCTAATAGACGGACTTAATAATATTTTTTTTGACCCAGTCCACCTCTCAATTGTTTCGTTTTACTCGTATATTTCTGTGAGAAAAAATACAATTGAAGTTGCTTGTGGATTTGGGTCTTTTTACATAAAAAATAAAGGGAAATTTATATATGTACATAGAAAACTTTTTCTCTAACTATGCCGACCTCAACAAAAACTGGAATACGCAACGAAAGCTAAACTAGAGGTCTATTCTCATGCATAATTAATTCCTTAGAAAAATTAACATAAACGCTAACGAAGTAAATGCTGACTTTTACTTGTAACGACCCTCTCTCATTTTTTGAAGTTTCTTGGTAATTGAGATGAAACTTAGCTACACATAGGTACTAAGTATTTGTAGTACTTAATTTTTTTCGTGTGGCCTACACCAGTGTAAAATTTTTCAAGCTGCCTAAAGAGCCATCTGACATAGTATGTCGACTGTCATACAATTATGACAGCCGGGAACAACGGCTTAACGTATCTTGTGGTCACCCATCCAAGTTTGGACCACAACCGAGGTCGCTTAACTTGCGAAAGCGCTAGTAATGCGATCTTCCACTGGGCCACCGAACACTTGTATCACTTTACAAAAGTAAACTGGTGGTGGTGGAACGAGGTCCTTGCCACAATAATCCCGAGTCCGAGAGACTACAGCATAAGGTTCCCTACAGTCCACACAGATCTACACCCATCTCAAAAGGCGATACTGCTAAACACGTTGAGCTACCTTGAGTCCCTGTTTTGATTCTTCCCGTCCCTCATTCTTCACAATGAAAATGACATTTGATTCTAAACCTAATACATAACATTCTTATTTTAATATTATAGAGGTATAATATGTGCAAAATAAGAAGAGGCTTCATTTAGCAGAAATAAGTATGTTGCGTTGGATGTGTGGGGTGACACGAATGGATAAGGTGAGAAACGTCTACGTGAGGGGAAGGTTGAAGGTAGCACCGGTAAATGACAAGGTTAGGAGTAATAGATTGGCTTGGTACGGACGTGTTTGAGACGCGAAGAACAACACACGAAACAGGTAGTGAATATGAAAGTGAATGGGCGCAGAGGAAGGCGTAGACCTAGGAAGAGATGGATGGAATGCGTAAGGAATGATATGGGAACAGTTGGAGTAGATGGAAGTATGATTAGGGATAGAGGGACATGGAGAGACAAGACATACTGCGCCCACCACAGATAATGGGAAATGGAATATTCTTATTGCAATATCTTATAAGGCCCTAGGGCTATACATCGTTTGGGATAAATACATGATAAACAATACCTACCTATGTAAATTCAAAATCAAAATTTTGACTCAACAGTATAAAGAGCACATTAACCATATTGTTAGTTCCGCCAGGTCCACACACCCTGTGCAATAAATCCTACGCATTAGCAGACAAATTGCAACCTTATATCTACGACAGGAGAATTAATTTCGCAATTTATTACATTCCATTCTAAAGCCGGAACGGTTAAAACCAATGTTCACAATCGCAACCGTAGACTGGAGGCGATAGAGTTTACTTTTGTTTGATGTTTTATGAAAATAGATATATGGTAATCCGGCGCGCCCGAACTGCTCATGGATTAGAACACAATACAGAGTCCAAGCTGTAGTGAAATAGAAACATATTAAAAATGTATACCCAAAAATATACCCCTTAGGCTTTGATAATCTTGCCATCCCCGAAAATTTCCATATTGTCTATCTAAGAAATCGCCTAGGAAGCACAAAGAATTCTGTCTTTTGAAGCAGCAAAACAAAAGGTAAACTAACAAAATATAATCTTCCTTATTATCATCAATGATTGGCAGTCGGCTCTTTGAATTTTAATGTCAATCAAACAGCTGCTCCACAGTTTAAAGCCACTGTCTGATACTCATTCACATTTTGCATCTAGTTAGCTGTAATAATATTAAAACATTAATGTATGCTTACCGGCTTTCAAAAAGGTCAAGTAAGTTACATAGAAGTTCTATGTAACTTAATTTACCTTTTGCACGTTGCAGAACCTAAATATCTGGCAATGCCACCTACGCCGCCGGGAATTAAAACAAGAGGTAGAGCAACGCTGGATTGACGTGCCCAAGAATGATATGCGTGTTACGGGACTCACAACCAAGGATGCTAAACACTGTGCGATAAGTACTTACTTTTCTTTCATTTTTTAAATTAATTAATAGATAAGGACAAATCACACTGATTAAGCCAAAGTAAGTTTAATTTAAATTGTATTATAAAAAAAATACTTATAAGATAAACAACATAGACCCAGGATTATAACTGTATGGAAACTAAGGATGCAACCGAGAACGTGCTAAGATCAAAGAGAGAGACTCCAAAAAAGCTTAATCTCCAAAAATTTCTACTGTATGACAGGCGACAGAATTAGTTCTTGATCAGCTGATTTAATCTGTAAGCAAGTAGGACGGCGATTTCGCCAGAGCTTATCGCGGGCTGATATTGAGAAATAGGCTCGGCTTGCTTGACACAAAAGCTCTAACATACTCTTACGTAAGTAATATAGGGCAACTAAGATTGTGATATCTGGGAAGAACTGGATCGCGATGGCCTGATACAAAACAAGATGGCGCAGACTAAAGGAGGCTTACCCCCAGCAGTGGGTTTATGATAACTGATGATTGTGATGAAGATTGTGATCTGAATATCATACTAGGGTCCTTTTTGCAAAGCGAAAGGAAGGAATGAAAGTTAATTTTAGACTAGGTCAATTTTAATTAGGTAGATACAAATATTACTAGTGGTTCTGTGAGAACAGTAGACCTCGTGAGCCCTTATAACCATGCAATAACCGATACTTCCCCTTCCCTCTGGCATAGCAAAGCCATTCATGCGTTATTATAATGCAAATACAAGTCCAAAAAGTAATCTGCGCATCAACATTACCCAAGAAAGTCAAATTTGAAATCAAATAGGTGCTTGAATATTTTTAACTATGTAGATTATTGTACAAATATAATAAGGGGCAGTTCAGTAAACTATTCTGGACAACTTTTCCATTATGTATGAACATAGGCACACCAAAATACAAAAGATAAGTATTACGAAAAACAAAATAACAAAATTTTTAAATACAAATATGGGTATACGAGTATAAGTGCAAATGTGACCACTTATAGATTAACCTCAAAACCCCTACAATCTCTAAGTAAGACGTTCTAATAATCCGTCTATAAAGTTGTAATGAAATCTCAGACTAAACTCGGTATCTATATTTGTAATCTTATTACAAATGGTTCAATTATCCTTCTGATAACTCCATCAATACGCAAATCCAGTTTAGCGAATGAACTGTCAATATTTATGGCGAAATAGATTAACCAAACCACTTGGATTAGTATATAACTATGTACTTAAAATACCTACTAGTTTAATTATTGATTTATACAGCATTACAATGCTCGTAGCAATATCTAAATGACTAAATTGAAACTACTAGTTTAGTTTGCGTTTACAATCTAATCATTGTAATCTTCTTCATCTCAGCGCGTTCTCGGTTGCATCCTCAGTTGAACAGCTTCGACGTCCGGGGTGCGATAATATCACAGAACTAATAATACTAACGAACAGAAGTCTCACTCAGCAAAGAAATTTAAAGAAATATCTACTCAATGTGGCTAACGATATGGTTTAATTTAGCTCACGTCAGAACTCAGTACCTTTTCATATAGATACCTAGACATCCATTGCAAGCTAATTTCATTCTTATTACTCTGGACAAACGATTCGTATAACTAAATCTACCACCCGGAGAAGCCGCCCGCGCGCATAGTAATAATGTAGGTACATTTTCGATACCTAAACGGGGAGTGACACAGGCCTGATAATATGCCAAACACATGCGCAATCAAGAAGAATCAGCCCGAACAGTTTAAACGATTTGGCTATAGTTTTACGGCCAGCCACCTGCCTGACGTCAACTCTCTTTGGGAATGCAGTTGTAGCACGATATGTTTGTGCTTAGTTCTTTGGTCGCTGCTTACGACATCCACAGGAAGAGATGGAGTGGATCTATTCTAGGCCCAAGCCATGTGGATTGCGAATTCATTGTTACGTCATAATTTAAATTGGATTAAGAATGAACCCAAATTACGACATTTGAGCTCAAGCCAGACCTTTTGTCTTTAAGATAAACATCGTTTTGAGGGTAATACTCGTAATAAGCCAGACTTTTTTTCTTTAAGATAATCAATTTGCACCATAAATGTGCATATAATAAAACAATTTATTTTTAATTAACAGTGGATTTCGGCACAACATATCGATATCCGAAAAAAAGTTCACAGTTAAATCTAATCACAGTTTCATACTATTTAGTATTTTATTTATACGTCGATAACCTAAGTAACCGATAAAAGTAATAATATTTATGACAAAGTTGGGTATAAAAACAACGTCATAAACATATTTTACCAAGAACAGCTATATTTAGATATGAAAAAGGATAACAAGCCTGACCTGAGATAAGTTCCATGTAAACATAGTCATATAAGTATTCATTAATGTTTACAAGCATGTTTTAAAAACACATGTACTTATTGATACTAGTTTAATAAGTATAAAACTTAAACACTATCACGTCTTTATCCTTAATGGGGCAGAGAGAGTCCTTTGGGCTTATTGTTTTTAAAAAAATCTGTTTAAGTTATACCTCGTGTATAAGTACCTATATATTATGATTTCTAGCGTATCTACATACCAGTTCATACATACTCATCACGTTTAATACCTTCCGGGGTAGACAGGACCTAGAGTCATAAGACCAAAAGGCGACGTTTAGTTTGAAAAAGGTAGGCGAAGTTATAATTCTAGCCCATTAACTCCACGGCCTCGCTCTTGACCCCTCAAGAGCGAGCCTCGCAAAATGGTTTTCAGGGGCGCGTAAAGCGGATGAGCTTCTTTTTTTTGGTCCACCACTCATTCATTTAAGAGGCCTGCTGTCGCCGAAGTCCAAATAGTCTAGCGCCGCCACTGGGCAAGGAAATCGCAATAAGAAAGCATGGAACCTAATAAAGATCGATATTTAATAAGCACAGCTTTCAAACTCGATTTCAAAACATTAAGAGGCGGAACACGTGTGTAAAAGCAGAAATATGGCGGCAAATGCTCTAATTCCGTTTGCAAATCCGCGTGATCCTGCGGCAAATTATTGTTTGTAAATAAACGCTCAGGAAACGGGGGATCAAATGCTCCTACACATTCCTGCGATATACTTGTCGGTTGATAAACACGCGAGTAGTGGCAATATTTCAAAAATGAGCCTCCATCCCCTTGCTATATAGCTGCATTTTACTATCTCATATTTTTTTCACATATTTTCGGCAGGTATACGGAATTTACTACAGTTGTTCTTACTAAATTTATAACGTAAATAAAATTATCCCTTACTTGTGGTAAAAACTTGTAAGTAGGTATGTGCCTATCTTCTTTCTAAGCATGGTCCACGTTCAATGGTTCTGTCTTTCCTATAAGAGATAAAGACGTGACATGACAGTCTGTATTCGCAATATAATTGCAATAATCTCCTTACCTCTAATATAGTCAAAGATTGCAAATCGATTACCTTTGGGATGAGGTATCGTGCCGTGTGTGTACTGCGTGCAAAAAAATACTGCAATAACGTTGGCCATTTTATCGCCACAATGAGGTTGAGACTTTAGTATGCACGTGCGCTATCGACGATTTGTTTCTACAAACGCCGAGCGCCATCTTGTCGCGCAAAATTGGCGCGGAAACGCGAAATGGCCGCCGTGACCGAGTCTTCGCAGAATTTCTAGATTAATGGCTTAATAGTTAAAGTTAAACGGTTAAGTTTGAATGGCTGATCGTTGAGTGGTAAGTAATGGTTTAAGTAATCGGTTCGTATTGGACGATTTCGAGCACTCACGGGCGGTTAAGACACAGACAACGACGATTTAGATAATCGGGATAAAGACTGTGACTTAATGACTGCCACCTCATTTAAGTTACAACTAAGAAATAGACCACACTAAATAGTTTGATATTCAGCAATTCGGTATCTCTTGGACCAAAAATACTAATAAACTTTGATCATTCTCCAGTTTTTTTTTTCTCTAACTAATTAACGCGTCTCCTTTTTTCCACTTGCTTTTAACACCTAATGTAAAAAAAACTATTGACTATAGGTACAATGTCTTGTTTTGTTTTCCGCCTAATAAACACGTCGCTTTTTTTTACTTGAACAAAGGTAGGTAGTGAAATAAACTGGAGAATGACCGTTTTAATGAAACAAAACATTTACAAATATTTTTTCATTATTTTTTTTTTTTATTTACCATATAAAGAATGACATGATAAAAATAATCTTGTTACCTCAGAATGTGACTAACGAGGGATGGAGACGAACGTTATAACGTGAATGTCATAGTCATAAACTAGCCTATTGGCACAGAGGAATTAATATATTAAACAATATATTATACCAGCGTTGCAGTAACATCATCGTGACCGCGACATATGCTGAATGGGTCTTTTTGCCAGAAAAAAAAACCACACCACGCTATGGCAATGCTGCACAAATGAATGAAATGAAGGGGACAATTATTATTCTTTTTTGTCCTGTATTCTTACTCTTTCTTGTACGTAACTCTCTTACGAGTATCTTCATTTGTGTATATAATTTCTGTTTATTTGTTGTGGTATTTCTTTTTGGCGATAAAGTAATTCTATTCTATTCTATATTTTGAGTAATAAAATAAAATAAAAATGCGTTTATTACCAAAATTGGAAAATTGTAAGAGTTTGCTATGATTCCCAAATTAGGGAGACCCTGTATCTTGGGAACCAAGAGCACCGTTAGGGGTCAGTTCACACCGAGACGCGACGCGATGCGACGCGACGCGCGCGACGTAGCACGCACGTGAAAAAAATATAGAACTTGTTTACTAGACAAAAAGAGTAAAAGCCCGCTGCGCCTTGCTATGCATAGCTACGCAACGCGGCAAAGCAGGCTGTCGCTGAAATTAGTATATTTTTGCCTAGTAAACAAGTTCTATATTTCTTCCAAAATGCGCGCTATACCTACATCGCGTCGCGTCGCGTCTCGTTGTGAACTGACCCTTACAATAACGTTACCTACTTATTCGGTTGAATTTCCATGTCGTTGAATAATTACAAAAACAAATAAAAAGTCATGCATGGCTTATTTACAAAAAAAGAATAAATAAATACAAAAACAAACAATTAAATTTTGCATTATTGTACACACAATCGAAAAATTCATTACCTACATATGAGTATTATTATAATTATTCAAGTTAAGGTAATTACCTAACTAATATTTTAGACTATACAAAGAAGACAATTATTTATAAATTTAATGAAACATTTGCTTATAACTATCAGAGCTGTCATACATATTTATACGAGTACATATCTTTAACGAAATTGAATTATATAAATTTAATTAGACTCTTTGTGACATCATAACTTAAAGTTGCCAGCCAAATTTTTAGTGAACGAGTACAATAACGTTTTCCTGCTCAAATATATGTTTCACTTTAAAAGTTATAAATATAAACAATCTCGTTCAGCTAAGAATCTGATGTAATATGCATAAATAGTGACACAAGTGAACGTAGGTAGGTTATCGTCCGTTTTATTCTTAAGGTCTTTCGCATAAAACGAACAATCATTCGAGATACTTCTATAAATCGCGGTATGAATCTCACTTTTATGGTGCGCGTAAATTATATTAACGTTTAAATTTCGCAAAAGGAAAAGTGTGTCCCAAGAGCGTGCCCTGAGGAACGCCACAACTTGAGTCGCCCAAATAAATACAAATGTCTTTTGTTGGTTTGTGAGAATTGATATTTATGGTCGAAAAAACGACGTCCCGCTGTGGGACAGCTGCGGCACTCAGGGAAAAAATGGAGGCCCTTTAAAATAACGTTTTTGACATCAAACGCCGGAGCCAAATCGGGAACCTAATGCGGTGGGATCCGAGCAATGTTTATTAACTTTTCAATTATTTTCGACTTATATTTTATTGGGTTGATTATTTTATGGTGGGAGCGGTGCTTCGGAAGTTAATTTTATTATTTAATGTACCCACGTATTTTGTATATTTTACTATATATTAATATGGCTTTTGTTTTTGTTACAGTTAAGCATCTGTTAAGAGCATTTTTACTTCCGGATGTGATATCTATTGTAAGTAGGTACATGTGTATTTATTTGTATCAAATACTTATCTGCTTTTAAATAATTTCTTTCATGTTACAACTTTTCTTTCTTCTATTTCTTGTTAGAATTACTTTCTTGTAACATTCCAATCCGTTCAATAGATTTTGCGTACCTATAGTGTAGTAGGATATAAGAGAGGTATATTATATAAATACTCCTATATATCTTCAATATAAATAGTAATCTAAAATTTTACAGTCATACCGAGGTATGCTTCACCAAGGGTTTATATTTCCATTCAAACTCTAAAAATAAAGTTAACGTTTTTATCAATAAATATCAAGTGTAAATAATGAATATTGTATTGAAATTCCGCGTAGTATCGAGTATCGGCAGGTAGTCCCGTCTGATGCTGAGGGGAATTGATATCGGCACCTCGTTACCGCAGATACTTTCATTTGCATGCAAATTAATTCGCACAAAACTAACAGAGAGCCCCTACCAGTGACTTCAAACTATGTTGCAACTCGAATACAATTCACCTCACAATTTGTTCCGTAACAGCTGCTTTCTGAATTATACTTTCAAAATAAAAATTAAATGAATATCTTGTGCTTTATTTATTTATTTCTTGAGACACAAGTAAAGCGTAAGTACAACTGCACGAATAACGCATTATAACAAAATTCTTGACATTGTTGAAAGAGCAATTTTCAAACTTTTGCTTGTCATTTAAAACATACATATTTAAAAAATTAATTAATTAGTTCAGGTTTCCATACAATTTATTCTGTCATTGCAAGCATCAATTAATTGTCAACTGTATTTATTATAAAACAAATACATGTGGCTTCCGACTCGAATTGGCCACCACTCTATCACTGCCTGTGGATGTCCTAGAAAGCGACTAAAGGACTAAGCACAAACATCTCTTGCTACAATTGCATTCTCAAGTAAGGCTGAAGTCGGACGGCGGCTGAAGTCGTAAAACTTTTCGCACAAATGCATTCCCATAGAAGGTTGACGTCAGGCAGGCGGCCGGTCTGGAACTATAGCCAAATCCTTTAAACTGCTTTAGCTATTTCTTCTCCGCTACGCAAGGTGGCATAAACTGGGTGACCTTGGTGAAATTGGGTGACCTGACCACTGATATGCATATTAAATTTGGAGCAGAAAATACGGGAAAGCGGTCCCCGGGCTCCAGAACGGGGAACGCGATGAAGAATCTTAAAATTAAGAGATACATTTTCCATTCGTCTTTCGAGTTCAAGTAGTAGACGTGTTCGTCCATCATTCTCACGGCTGTGCAGAGGTGAGCCACTAATAACACCCCATTATAACTACAAACCAGATTATAAGGTGCGCCCCAAAATGAATTTGTTTCGCTTATCAGAAATCTCACCTTCTGATTTATTGCCGTCTTGTGCTGATATTTGTTTACATATTTTGCATTTCAATATGTAAATTGAGATTTTGAAATAAATGACTTTCTGTGATTATGATATTTTGAATCGCTAACGAGACAATATCCTAGATAATAAATAATGTAAGCTTATATTGTGATCTTTACGAGTAATAATGATTTGAATTGTACTTGCTTGCTTGTGATATGTGGCCTTTGTAAATTTGTTTAAGTTCTTTTTTTTTGTTCCAAAATGGTACAAAGACGTTTTTCACACAATTTATATTTTGTACCAATCATTTGATGAAACATTGTATTAACATGGTAAATAACAGTTCCAAATCTAAGAAACATTTGCTTCTAGTTTTGGTAAAATCTGAACATGAAAATAAATATATAAGTAAAAATGTTATAATCACTACATACTCGTAGTATAAAACAAAGTCGCTTCCCACTGTCTGTCCCTATGTATGCTTAGATCTTTAAAACTACGCAACGGATTTTGATGCGGTTTTTTTTAATAGATAAAGTGATTCATCAGAAAGGTTTATATGTATAATAAATACCCGTGCGAAGCCGGGGCGGGCCGCTAGTTGAAAGATATATCCGAAATCGAAATCCGAATCCGAAATAAAGTAACATCCATTTGCCAGAATTTAAAGGGGTAAAGAAAACAATATAAAAGTGCCATTACCCTTAACAATGCCCCAATAAAGCGCTGTTGAAGTTTGCCCCCTTAACAAAGTGGTGCATCATCGAAACGCTAGCCTAAACTAAATCTATTTTACGTATTTTAGCACTTTCTTACGAGTATACCTTTTATGTTAAATTTTTCTAAACCAGCTTATTTAGCAAATAAATTTACAAAACCATCCTTAGGTCCTTATTAAAACGTATGAAATGATTTTAATACACACTTAAGTACATATTATCACGTCTGTGTCCCTAATGGGGCAGATATAGACAGGCATTTTGGGTCGTACGGCTCTAAACAAACCGAGCCCAGAACCGCAACACTCAAAGGCCACTTTTAGCGTGATGGTGGGCATGGTGTAAAAAGGAACCAAAAAGTGATGGGTTGTTAGCCACCGCATATCTTCATTATTGTATGCCGCATATCTACTATCTGCGCGGTAAAAGAAGCAAGTACATTCTAAGTTTTTTCTTTTTCCCAGACCAGCATGGAAGAATTATACTAAAGTTTACGGTATCAATTATACCTTTTATCTTACTGTTTGCTATTAGATCCTTGTGGGCCGATGTTTTATGAATATTGCAACTAATTATTCGTTCTATTATGTGTACTCGTACTTAAAAATCAAACACAAGTCGGATTGAGATATTTATAATCTGATTTTAGACTTTCACGGTCACAATGTCAATTTTTAATACGGAACTTACCGCGATTGACTTTCAAGTAGTCGTTGTTGAAAACTTCATTGGAAAGTGAAGCGTTTAGTTCTTATACTTTTCGAACTCCACTTCTGTAAAGGCGCTGTAAAGACGTTAGAAAAAGTTACGAGCGATAACTAAATCGGATTTAAACGGTCGATTAACTGGAATTCGTAGGTGCGGGTAAACACGTCTATGGGGACGTGACGTGATCACGTGACGAATGCATTCTGGACAAAAACAAATATACAAGACGGGAACTGGTTAACCATCGGGAGGGAACCATTTGTAATAATAACATTTTAATGTTGATTTTCAAATGTTACTGATATTACTAAGATTTCTCGACTGGATGTTTTGAGTTTTTGAGCTGACTCGTTTAGGATTAACAATTACTTTTAAAATGTATAAAATAAATAAAATGCATAGATAAATCCATAATATTTAAGTACAACTTTTAAAACCAATCGGTTTGCCAATGATGTTAAATTACCTACTTTTCTTGAAAATGTAACTTTTCAGAATGTTGTTGTAATAGAGAACATGAGGACTTATACGCTTAGCCGGAAAAAGGGCCACAAATGAGATGGAAAGACAACATCAAAAAATCTGATATGCTCTGGAAATCTCTCTGAGATCTCTTTATTTTAGCTAAAAAACAGACCAAAAATCATGAGTAAGTTTTGGAAAGAAGTTATTTTATATTTATGCTACTTATTCCCGATCGACTTTGATATGACTTTCTATCGAGTAAAATCATGAGTAAGTTTTGGAAAGAAGTTATTTTTTATTTATACTACTCATTCCCGATCGACTTTTATATGACTTTCTATCGAGTAAAATAAAACCATTGGTACCACAGCACCGTGACAATGACAATCACATTCTGGAGGGGCGTCCAGCCTCGGACTTAACGTTGTCTCGACGGATTTGGAGCTCTATTTTTGAAACGCGGATTGTATGATGAAATACTGTATTCATTGACAGACAGGTTGACAGGGAGAGAACGCTTTAGCATTAAGTCTACCTATTGTAGCTTTTGGCTCATTATAAGTTTAGATGTGTGTGTGTACACTGTGTTCATCATTTTATGATATATTTTTCACATAGGTACTGTTAAAAATTCGGATGCTTTGGTTAATACTTGTAACTGTAAATCTGTGTGTAATTTCAATAAATAAACAAACAATAAACAAATAAATAAATACATCGTATATTTTAGCGTCCATTTCCAAAGTGCCGCCTTTTTAATAGCTTCTATCGATTTATTCGCAAAGGACGGTCTTGACATCTCGTTGCCACTGCAAATATCAAAAACTTTCTTTGTTGTCATAAAAACGTTGTGTTTTTTGTTACAATTAATAGTTAAAAACCATTGGATATCTGCCTCCTCGTTTCAAAAATCGAGGTCCACAGCCAGGATGTTTGGGTTTCCCGCATACTTTCCTGATTATGCCACCCACTGCACCCTTCACTTTGACATTCTGTAGTTGTTGTGACAAGACATTGTTTTAAACTCACTTTATTTTTGGATGTCAACTTTGACATTTGTTTTGGTTCATATATTATCTGCTGGTCGACGGTCATGTAATTTTACAAAATGCGTTAACTTATTTACAGATTAGAAAAAAAGACAGAAAGCTTGTATATTTTGTCTTTAGTATTATATTTACGTATTTATACCGTTTTTAGGGTTCTGTACAAAAAATTAAAAAACGGAACCCTTATAGGATCACTCGTGCGTCTGTCCGTCCGTTCGTCTGTCATAGCCAATTTGCTCCGAATCTACTGGACTGCATCAGGTGAAATTTGGTAGGATGGTGTAATCCTATGACCCAGACACATATGTGCAAAGTAAATAAATATCTTTTTAAAATAAGGGTAATTTTCGGGGGATAAATTAGGAAATTAAAAAAAAACATTTTGCATACCGTTATGAGGATCTCAAATATATTTTTGTTATAATTATAAAATAAATAGTTTTGATTTTATTCATGAAAGAAAACGAAAATTGACCATTCCCCCCTTGATCTCCGAAACTACTAAGCCTAAAATTTTGAAAAAAGTGCGAAATATAGTTCATTGCTTGTAGATTACAGGAAAATCTATAAGAATTCAATCAATTGTACAGAACCCTCCCCACGCGAGTTTAACTCGCACTTGGCCCTTTTTTTTGAAAATAAAACCATGTCGATACATCTGTCGTACGTCTCTCTGTTATTTAATCAAACTATTTTTATAAGTACTTACTTTTCCCTACGTACATATAGAACCTTTAGGAAATGGATACATAAAGTAAATGAGTACATATTTATAAAACCTACAAATTAATTTACTCAACAACAAAAACTGTACTGAACTGAACTGGTAGACAATGCTTAGAATTAAGTTTTACCTTTTTTATCATAATCATTAGATTATTTTGCAAAAAATAAATATAAAAAAAATACAAAAATATGAGTAGTTGGAAAGGTATAAGGGAATTACTAAAATCATAATGATTATTGACTATAAATGACCTTGGCCCGAACCCCTTCAAAACTTGAAAGACTCCTTTAATAACAACTTAATTAATGTTCAACAAGAATAGCCTCTTTACAAATTAAGCAATTAAAGAGTTGCATTGTTTTTAAAGACTCCTTGAATTGTGTATTATAAAGTGTTATTAATTGCATGTCAAATGACTTAGGTATTCGAGCAATTTGTCAACGTTTAATCCTGCTGACACTTTTTTCAATTAAGGCTGCAATTACGGTGCGCAATTAGTCTTCTTCGTTACTTCAAGACTTGCGACTTTGTTTCTTTTTATTTACCTTTAAAAAGGTTTTTTTATTTAATATACAAACTTATAAGTCATCTTATGTAACTGTGATCAGCCTACTTGCTCTACTGTACATCAAATCTGATCTAACACACAGTAATGTAAAGTTCATAACAAAGCACATAAAATATAAAAGTAACTAAAGTTAACGAGATCAGTAGCAGCAAAACAAACAGAAAGTGGCGACAGGTTCAATGTGTTTGTTTAATCAGTTGAGTCGAGCAGTTAGCGCAGACAAACAGACAGAGCGTTTGCTCAGCGCATAGCTGGCGCGAAGACTAGCAAGTAATGTGATACTGTTTGATTACGATTTCCAAACAACAGTTGTGTTTTATCAAGTTTTTTCCTAACTCGAGCCGAATCCGAGGACGCAATGAGACACTTCATGTGTAGCTCTGAAGCTCCATACTTCACTACCAAAATTAACACACAACCACTGATACAATTTAATGTTCTGGCGCTGTCACACACGTCTGTGTGAGATTTTTTTGTGTAGTTTTAGAGTCAATAAACTACATTACCCGCTTTTTAACAACATATGTAGGTATTGCAGTTTGTAATTTCCGACGGCAATTTTATATTGTAGCTTTTATTACAAAACCCCAGAAGTAACATTCATTTAATTCGCAATATTTTTTGCCACGAAAAATTAAACATTCATACATTTATGACAATAAACGGACTATTAACGCTTGTGCCACACTCACCTTTTGTGCCTCACCCATAATTACACAATTCGATACGTATTCATCCACCGCGGTTGCATTGGAAGGAAAAAGCAACTGAATAAGTGCATAGTCACCAGTGCAACTTGACCCACCCTTTTGGAACTCACATACAAAAGTTAACCGTGATATCGACTGTGGTTTATTCTGAGGGGTCTACGTTAAATGGTCCTTGCATATGAATTATTCACTCGGATAATTATAATTAGTATTCGATGCGAGTTTCTCCGACGTGACGGGGCGGGCGCGACACGTGTGAATTTAGGGTGACAAAAAAGTGAGATGTGGACTGTTGGTTGGGATGTTGTTTATTTTATTGAGCTAGCAGCGTGCATCACACATTTTGATAGGTTAGTATAATACGAATACGAATAATTCACCTATAATATTTTGTAGTAGTTTTTCTGTAGATCCTCAAAGTTAGTTTTTCGCTTTAACCAACTCTACATTTTTCTACTACAATTTCGTTTCTTCATCCTGTCGATAAGCTGAAAGATTTTTTTTAATTTATATTAAATTATTGATATAATACACCTACCTAAGCCTTAGTAGACTTATTGACTTTTCTGTTTTTCCAAACATAGAATTTGAAACATAGAACATGTAAGTATATGAATAATTCAATGCTAAAATAGCCAATGTTGTATAATTTCTAAGCATTTACGTAACCTATCTACCGATGTTATTGTAGTTCAATTTCCCAAGGCTTAAAAGCTTAGAATTACAACATCATACCCTACAATATTGTATTTATAGGTAATTGAAATGGAACGACGTCATTCTACAACGTAAGTATTCCACAGAAATTGGAAAGCGACATTTTAATAAACACAAATATTGATGTGTAAACCGGTTCCAAGTTATCATTTTCAAGTGTTGCCGGGTGATCGTCCGAGGAGAACATTATATATTCCCATAAAATTCAGTACAATGCGTAGGCGGTCGTTCGAAACCCGGAATAAAATGGCTATATAAACTCAAATATGGCGAGTGAGATTTAATAATGCAAACAATACTACTTCGCACGGACACTGGGCTTAGGGCGCTTACACACGCAATACTTTTGTTCTACAAATCGCGTGACTGTTAAAACGAGGGCTCAATAAAATTGCACCCGGCATTTTCGCTTACAGTCGCGTGTGTACCGATCTTTAGAGTTTAGTAAGATTTTTTAATCGCCGCTGCCCGGGCGCCCATTTATATGATAATGCAGTAATAAACCCGCAAAATATGCTGAACAAATCTCCGCGAAAACATGCCTTTATTGGCGAGTTTTACGATTGTTCCTAATTTAAAATACGACTCCATTTTGATGGCGTTGCTGGGGGTCTATTCCCGTATCTGTCTTTCTTGGACATGGACAATAGTGAGGACAACAAAAGCACAGTGAGATGTTGACTTAGGAAGCGAACGAGATAGGGACCAAGACCACCTACGCTTGACTGTAGTGTTGTCAAATGTGAAATAGTGGCGATGAGCGAGACGAGATTGTGTGCAGTGGCGACCAATTCGTTTTATGATGGAACGATTCGCTGCTCGTGATATATTATTGGTGTCGTTTGCAGCGTGTGACGTTATCTCAAGATTGATGTTATTTTCTTATCGAGACTCTATAGTGTCGATGTATTTTCGCCAGTGTTTTTAGTCTTTACTTTGTTCAAATACGAAAAATAATGATAAATTTGTAAATTGTACCTTTCGGTCATCGAACTGTACATTATGTACCTACTAACGTTGGTATACTTACAGGATATTTTTTATCAAGTTCAATTGAAGATACTGATTAAATTTTCCAAGAAACATTTGGATGTGATCCGCATTTGTGTGGGAAGCATCAAGATATATATAATGGGAATTCAATTTTTTTTTGGTTTATACTTCGCGATATCATGAACTAAAAAGTCTTATTGTGTGTGGGGGAGAGACTGTACGTCAATCGTGAAATGATGATGCTGAATTATTTTTTTTATTAGCCTATTTCATTGTCCCACTGCTGGACAAAGGCATTCCCTTTCTGCTTCCAATCAGTCCTGTCGACGGCAACAGTTTGCCACTCTCCCATGTACGCGTCCAAGTCATCACGCCATATCTTCTTCATGCTTAACTTATTAGGAAAATGAAACAAACAAAAAATTAAAATATCGGAAACATAACAACTCCCTTTTACTAGCCTTACATTGTGTACAAAAGATTTTTTCACATTAGCATTTAAATCTTCAGCACGAAATCATACATTCCAGAGGGCTACAATTCGAATGGTGTTCATTATTCGGACATGTCCCCGCTTCGTGACAGATTGGATCGTTCCGTGAGCCCCCGATGCTGTAATTGGAGCGACTATCGACAAATATCGAAAAAGACGAGTGGTTCCACTTGGATCCTCTAGTCCGCCTCCCAAGTGATTTAACAGAACTAGCTATTGCTTTTTAAAATCCTTGAGGAATTTTGAATCACTATGATTTTCTGAGGAGAGGCCTTTGCCCAACAATTTCGCAAATGTAAGCTACTATAAATAAAGTATATTTTCGAGAAATCAAGAAATTTGCAGAAATCGGATAATATCTTCAATATATTTATACTTATTAATAGAGCAAAACTTTGTATTGTTAGTCCAAAATTAATTTATTTTTTTCGCAATCTTTCTCTCTCATCCTCACGTATTCCCGGTTGCATCCTCAGCGGTAACGCTTCAGAACCCGGGGTCCGCTTCTTAACCTAGGTGATTTAACGAGGTTACTGGTTTTCCCAAACTTCTTCGGATATTATTATATATTATTCGCACCTTCTAAAAGGTCCAAAGCTACGGAAGCTATTGTCTGTGCTGTTGAAATATGTGGGTCTGGTGTTACTACTTCATTCCATGGAGTTGAAACTTTAGATCCCTCGGGTACAGAAGCAAAAAAATTTGCAAAACATATCACAACCCGCCTCATCGAGATCATTGGAAACCCAAGAGCTGGCAGTTTTTTCGCGTAACGTTAATCCGTTGCTATAGCTATGCTAATGCCTGTGCTAATGCTTAGCTATCCAGCGGGGGAATGCTGCTAGCATTTTGGGCACGTTTCCTCGATGTAATTTATATTAAAGCTCACTACTATCACCGGGATTCCACCTTCGATTGTAACCTTAGTAAAACTACACTTTAATTAAAGTCCTGTAAAACTGACTGGTTGAAAGGGTTTACATAGTAATTCGTGTAGGATGCTACCAGGGACACAAGTGGTACCAAGCACCGACTACCGAGTAAGACGCCATGTTGGATTTCTTTTTTCTCTGGGCTCGTTAGCGCATGGAGGCGCCGCTGCGAGCTGCCTGTCACTATCAGGCATCTCCTCATTAGGAGGAACCCCCGATGGATGGAACACCACTATAAAATTAAGACAAAAATTAGTGTTTTTGTGTGTGACCATTCTGCTTCTTGTATAAAAGTAAATACTGCCACGTGAAAATTTATAAATAAATTAATAGAGTAGAGGCAAATGAAATATATTGAGCTAGGTCCAAAGTTAGGATGGATGAAATGGATGGGTCAGCTGATTTTTTTCTCCGTATTTGTGATGATCCGTTTACGAAATCGCTGGTTGTCACACCTTTTTGTTACACATTGAATATGTATGCTCAATTCATTCTAACATTGTGCACATATAAAATTTTCTGAACAATCAATTCTTAGGGTTCCGAACCCAAAGGGTGCAAACGGGACCCTATTACTAAGACTCCGCTGTCTGTCCGTCTGTCCGTCTGTCCGTCTGTCACAGGGCTCTATCTCTTGAACCGTAATAGCTAGACACTTGAAATTTACACCGATTATGTATTACTGTAACCGCTATAACAACAAATACTAAAAATTAAAAAAAAGTTGTAAATTAAAGGGGGTCATCATACAAAAAACGTGTTTTTTTGCGTTTTCAAAACATTGTACGGAAATACGGACGGAACCCTTCATGTACGAGTCCGACTCGCACTTGCCCGTTTATTTTCTTTCTAGTAAGATTGCACATACATATATACACTATCACGTCTTTATCGCTAATGGGACAGACAGAGCATTTTGGGTCATGCGGCTCTAAGTAGACAGAGACTCAAGATGCAAAGGCCATTTTGAGCGTGATGGTGAACCAGACATGGGTTGCTAACCGCATCGTCTATTACCATGATTTACACTGTCACCTTAACCAGTCCCTCGATATGCTTTTACTATCTGCGCGAGAAGAGAAGCAGCTGGTACATTCTAACTATTTTCTTTTCTCCCAGACAAGCATGAAAGAATCATCTAAATACCTATTTAGAAATTGCAAATAAACCTAAACCTTTCACCCTTTGGTGTAAACAAGTATCTCATCACGTCTAAATTCGTATCACGTCGTCACGCCAGATTCCTCCTCCTGGATGAAAGACGTCCTATTGGTAATTAATACGTCAGCGAGAACTCCAAACGCGTCACTTCAGGGAAACCAAGTAACGTCTAATATCAACTCCAAATATCTCACCAACGCGCGACGGGTTGCTCCACTTCACTTCCAAAATCCTTCCACTGAAGTGGATTTCTTTGAGAATTTGGAATCTCTGCTCTTACAAATTATGATTATTTCAAAATGAATATTACGCCTCGACACTTGACTTTTGTAATTTTTAAGGAGCAGGCAATACACTTATTTACACACAATATTTAGCCACAGCTTGACTCTACCAAAACTATTACTAGTACATTCAAATTGAAGTGCGCACTTAAATATTCTAAAGTGAAATGAGGTACTAAATACCTAAAATTGTACAGTTTTGTGTTTGCGCTTTGTGAAAGTGTAGGTCCTGTAACCTTTTTATAGATAATGTCCAACTTTAAACTTTTTGCAACATCTGTCATCTCAAAATGCGGCTACCTGGCACTATTTTGATGCCGTTTTCCACCCATCTTACTGAACGTGGCTTTATAGCAGTGGAATCCTAATATTATCATTAAGTATATATAATATTATAAATGCGAAAGTTTTTATGGATGTATGGATGTTTGTTCTTATATATTTATTTCTTAATTATTATTGTTCCGCTTTCACGCCAAAACGGCTGAACGGATTGCAGTGAAATTTGGCATGCAGATAGCTATTTCCTAAATTAACACATAGAATACTATTTATTCCGGGGAATGTAAGGTTCCCGTGGGTTTGTCAAAACTTCGTCCACGCTAACAGCAACTAGTAATGTATAAAGTACATACATATGGGTTTAGGCGAAACGCCATCATAACAGAATTCTGACGCGTTTTATATTTTATAACTACGAATCCACCATGATTTTTGCATGATACTGAAAGTTAAAAATATTTATCAGTCGCTGGCGGAAACCAAAACACGATTCATACAAACTGCCATAACCAATAAAGAAAAATATCGTAATTTATTTACCTCTAATTCTTCAATTTGACATTAAATCCTGCAAAGTGACTTCGGAGAATCAGTTTTACTTCATAATTATGTATGTATGCTTTTTCAATGTCTTTACTATTTAATGCTTTATGAACAAGCGGAAGTACTTTTTCATAAAACATAGTTTAGTTACGTAACCGTCTTGACCGATTTCGATAATTTTTTTTTTTTCGTTTTTGTTCAGGGATGGTTTAGGGAAAAAAAATTGGCGTAGCAACGCGCGCAGGGTACAGCTAGTATCTTATAAAATTTAAATTTATTAAATATCGCGTTTGTTTTCACGGCGAAACAGCCGCCGCCCGCTCCTTAGTCAGTCTGCCGCTGCATCTATTTGCCGTAAGTGGAATAACCCCTCGCGAGCTGTTCCGTGAATCGAGAATGTTATTTTTTGTCACCGCGATCCTGCCTGTCATTTTTATCGCGCCGTTCCCGCATTTTTCATCCGAGGCTGGCTTCTTACGTTACCCGGTGTCTGGTTTCCTGCCGCCTGTATGGACGCCAGGACCAGTTGAATTTTATATTTTGACGGTAACACTAACCTGGACGGTGGACGGTGGACGTAAGAGGCTGTTACGTCATTTTAAATCTACTATTATTATGCAGTCATCGCCACCAAGAATCATTAACAAGTACTTATCACAGGTATTATTTTATCCAGTGTAGTCTACAGTTCTGTCTGACGCGATAGTTATAGTAGTTTTCTGATATTTCAGTACTGATTAGATCCCTCAAGAAACATAATGCCGAAATACGGAAAATAATTCGATTTCCCATACAAAACCGCGATATTAGATTCAATCTGCTCATCGCGTGTTTATAAAGTAAAATGGAATTCTGATATACATACCAATAGGTAGATTCGTACTGCATGAGTATCAATTTTAATCCTAACCCAATGCTACAGTAAAATTTGAGAAAAAATATTATCAAATTCATTGCAAACAAACAAACAGAAATGGACATCTTGAAAACAGGTAAATGACAGGAAAACAGTCAAATTTCAAGGAGCAGCGAGGTAATGATTATTAAATTAATACGCATATATAACTATGCCATCCAAATGTTATATTGTGACACTAAGGTTCAAGTACGTGACCTTCAGTCATAAATCCGAGAAGTTTTATGACCAAACTCCACATTTTATAACCGTTTGGGGACAAAATAATAGGGTGAAATTTATATGGTTTGTTTGGCAAATTTAGGGTTAACTACAAACTGAAGGGAAAGATATATTATAAGCTTTGCTGTATGGGGGGAATGTTGGGCTACAAGGAAGAACATAAGTTACTGTTACAGTAATGCAGATGCTTAGGTGGATGTGTGGGGTGACGAAGATGGATATGATCAGGAATGAATATATAATATAGAGTGTAAAGTTAGCACTAATTGTAGAGAAGTTAAAAAGCCACCGTTTAACATGGTACGGTCGAACATCTGGTTAATAGAACAGTTAAATTGAAAGTGGATGGCCAAAGAGATAGAGTACGGCCTAAAGAGACGTCAGGAGAATGTGTGAAGCGGGACATGAAGGAGAGGGGAGTTTGTACAAATATGGTAAATGATAGAAGACGATGGAGGGAGTTGACATGCAGAGCCGCCCCAAAATAGGGAGAAGGCGAGGAAGGTGATGACGGTGATGACACACCGTCACCGACAGACACAACAGTTGTAATAATCGATAACAATACTGAAATAAGAGTTGGCTATTCAGAAAAAAAAACTACCTATATGGCTAAATATTACGAACATAATAAATATGTCGATGAGGACATATCACAATGACAAATGAAATAGGCAAGGCATTGCCACTTTATCGAAAATATTAACATAACCTAGGCGTATGGATGTACTATTGTAATTTTTGCGACGATGAAGAAATCCTTTCCCGTCCTTTTATAATAAGCTCATAATGTACTCTAAGTATACCATATCGCGTTTTCAAATTTCGTTCTACAACTTTAGCGTAACTTGGAGGAAATCCTTCTGAAATCGAAGGTAGGTTCTGAACGCACCCGTTTGCATTTCAATGTATCATGACGACTCTTGCCACAGCTCAACCGGACTTGCATATATACAAATATTTTAAGGGGTGATGATCTTCATAATTTTATACAATTGCCCAAAAATGGGACGAAATACGAAAATAAAAATCACTTCCATACAAATCGAAGTAATCACGTGATCCAGTTACTACCAATAGGAAGGGTAACTTTTTTTCGTATTTCGATATATATTATTTGTGATAAGTTGTTCAAAATGATGGAGAGAATCATCCCTTAATTAAAATAATAATAAATAATAAGCTTGTATGTAATTTAAAATGATCTTTGACCAGGTAACCCTGAGGTTTCCTTACACACGGTCGCTTGTGTACGGACGTTGTATCTACGGTGGTGTGACATTTTTGCCCATTTTCGAAAGCAAGGAACTTCAGTGGTTTAGTTGCGTCATACAACAACAATTTCGTGACAGAATTACTGAGAAATTGAATTATAAAGAGGACAGCACAGGCTTCACAATGGCGGAAGTAATTCGTCACAATTGGCAGGTAAAATGTTTACTTAAGGGCAATTTGAGTTAAAAGCCCATGCCAAATTCCATCACAAAGCGTGTGCCTGACGCCTGCTGCGCTACAAAATATAGAGGGTGAGGAAAGGATCAATCTCCCATGTAAGGACCGTCCATATTTTGAGGCTTTGTGTATCATAAACGAACGGATTGTGAAGCTCTTTGAGTTATTCTTTGAGTACAAAATCGCGCTATATTTTTTTCCTTTCTAATTTGTTTCAATTCAGAAAAGAATATTAAAAATACCTAAAATGCCAAAATATGTGTTGATTTTTTACTTTTAAATGAAGAGTTTCTGATCTAAGCCTTTGATAAACATATCTAGTTATGTACCTTATGTGCTCTTTTATCTAAAAAGTATACTGAGATAAGTGAGTTTAGAATTCTCAACACTTCTTATTTATAAACCCTTCTGCGAAAAAGTACTATCACTGGTCTGTATGAATTTGTAAAACGATATAAAGTGCTTCTTCCGCTTTTCTCTTTAATTTGTGTACTGGCCACATCGCGTTATCTTCCTTTGCCATGAAATCGACTTTGTCACTGGCCATAAATCTTCCCGCCAAAAGCCAAAAAAACAACAATATGGCAAAGCGCGTTCCGATTCATCCATCGGATGTTTACACAACAGCCGAGGCGTTCACAACGAGTTGATTTTTTGTTGCGAATTTACTTAGAAACGTTTTTATTACGGTCGTTGAATTCGCGCCGTTCCTTTCCCATTGTTTGCATGTTTATTGTTTTGGAATGTTTAGATGGAGTTGTCAAAAATGTAAATAAAAGCGTTTCCATTTTTGAAAAACAAAACGTTTTGGCGGGCAAAAATTCGTTTATTGCGTTTTATTTGATGTAAAAACAATTATTTTAGCGCTCGCTTTGCATCAAGTGATTTACAATCACCCTTGGCAGCGACATATGCCATTATCGGGAAAATATGATGTTTTTCAGCTGAGTCTGGAATGAATTAATATGGTATGCGTAGATATGTCGTGCTTCCTTTACGGCCTGGAGTGGAGCCAATAAAGTAGTTTTAAGGCAAACTTTCTGCGAGTGTCGGGCGCCATAACTCTCTAGTCCGGGATACTGGGGACGGCAGTAAATGTCGCCGGGACGCACCGCCGCGCACTATCAATCCGGTTTTGCATCCACTATCGGCTGTCTTCATCTAACGGCGACCATTCCGCCGTCTGCAGGCGCGCCAAAAAGATAGTGTTGCCACATGGAAAAGGGGAATAAGAAATTCGAGTTGGACGCGCTTGGCATTGGTTCCATACCATTTTTAAGAAAGAATATCTTTCACGAAATGTTTTTGTTAATGTTAATCTATAAAAATTTAACTCCCAAAATGCACTAAGGTACTTTTTAGTAAGTAATTAAAAAAATAGTAAAAACGCCGATCACGACCAACGCTTGGCGATGTTGTGAAGAATGCATATTTGTTTCAACATTTTCAAATGTTACCTTATAAACTTTTTTACGACGAAGATATGATGATGATGATGATAAACTTCGGTGCTCGTCAACGTCGTTACCATCGTCAACTTTCAACGGCTCACTGCTGGGCATAAGCCTCTTTTTATCTCAACAAGCATTAGAGTAATGGGAATAAAATCGATTACTCCGCTGTGATACGAGTAGATAAAAAGACGGACAGTCTCCCAAATTTTGTCCTTTTCCACCAGCATTATATTGCAGAACCCTAAAAGAGGAAATAAAAAACGAGGCAGAGGGACGTCTGCGTGTTCGTGCCGTATGGCAAGCGTCGCACGCTGCGGTCGGTTTGTTTAAGCTTGTTTTACGATATGTATATCCAGTGTATTTATAGCCCGAGTTCCGTGGGTTCATCACTCGACTAATTCGCTAATTTCGTTCATAATAATCTCTGTCCCCTAAAGTTGAACTAATATTAGTAACGTTTTATGGTAGGCCGTAAAATGGAACGTTTTGCGGGTTTACGACAAGTGTCGCGTTACGTTCCACGCAAAGCGTTAGCTTTAAACCCACGGAATGAAACACTAGCTAGTGAATGTGAGTGCACAAACGAAAGTGCTAACCTTATTTGAAATAAACTTGGTCCAAGGATATAAGTATATTTTCCGTCTCACCTTTTATTTTCTTAAGTTGTATGAATTGTACATATAACTGAAATAAATAATAATTATTAAATTGATTTTAGTGGACTTTATAATATGAAATTGGTGTTGTTTGGTGTTATCAATGCTCATGCTCAAAAACAATGTGTGAAATAGTTAAAGTGGACAGTCATAGTACGGCTGTAGTGATATTTGTTTCGCGGACTGTGTGGGCGTCGTATGAAAACCAGTGGACTCGTATAGATTTGTCGCCAGAAGCTCCCTTTCATTGTAACTTGTTAGGAAAAAGAACGTTTTTCCACGTTTTATTAACTTATTCTTGCCTAAATAAGCAGGAGCGTCAAGCCATTAATAAAAAAAATAAACAATATTTTCTAAAACCCATAATTTATTTTAGTGAATATTCAGGTTTGTTGAAATTACTCTTCAAATTATTTAATGAACTGTTATTGGAATGTTTAACGTGTATCCGTCATGGTTATCTACAATTATATTATACCTCGTTTTAGAAAATAAAAATCAAATTAATGTAGCACTTTCTTTCGCGTATATCCTTAAGTCCAGTGTTGCCAGCCTAGTGTGCGACGACAAACGATAAGTTGCGGTAAGCGGTCGAAAGCTATTCGTGTGATTGACGATTATCGTAAACCGGGCAAAGATAGTTTAGAATAGATAGGTTTATGTTCCCATGCGAGTGCTAAATATTTAGTTTATAAATATTTCAACGGCAGTCGTGAAAGCAAACGTATTCGACAAAAGCTCGTAAATGAGAGGTACAATACAACCTTTTAACAGATTTATAATTGTTTTCGTACTTTGAAAAACTTAATTGGTTAGGTAAAGATGCTACGAGTAACATATCTTCGCCAGTTGTGAACAGATTTTGTAGATTCTTTATTTTATTTGAAAGCCTGTACTATTTCTGGTCCCATTTAAATTAGGTGAAAATACGATAAAGAAAAAGCGGCCAAGTGCGAGTCGGACTCGCCCATGAAGGGTTCCGTTGCAGCAAGTAACATAATATTAAAGTTCTGTTCTAAAGGTAAATTGCGGTTTATGATTTAGGACGTATTAAAAAATAACTATCTATGATACCGAGACCGCTATAGTTTTAATTGAAAGTACATACTTTGAGGTATATACCACATTTTTTTCAGATTTATTTTAGTAATATTTCAAAAGTTACGGTGGGCACACCTCAAATTTTAACTTTGTATTAGATT
Source organism: Acrobasis repandana (assembly GCA_963576875.1). Classification (NCBI taxonomy): domain Eukaryota; kingdom Metazoa; phylum Arthropoda; class Insecta; order Lepidoptera; family Pyralidae; genus Acrobasis; species Acrobasis repandana. The sequence continues at coordinate 1,297,744 of OY756226.1, forward strand.
ATCTCAAGACTGGGGGGTTTGATCTTCATAGTTTTAAAGCAGTTTTTGTTGCATTTTAAAAGAGCTTTTCAACGATACCCCACACGTTGGGGTTAGTCCAATTTAATTTTTTAAATTCACTTTTTGTTGTACGTATGGGAAAAAACATTTTTGGCTGAAAAAAAAACATTTTTTCATAATTTTAATAACAAACTTTTGAAACTTCAATATCTATCTCTCCGCCAATGAGAATCAATCAGTAAACAGAAGAATCCAATTTTGGCTAGTGATTTTCTAAGTACGGCACTTTTTGAATTTTTAAAATCTGTTCAGAAATGCAGAAGTTATTAAACATTTCATTGACCGCGGTTTGAAAAATGATTACCCATAAATCGATATTTTATATAATTTTCCACACAAAACAAGTGAGCGCGCGCGGCGGGCAGTACGGGATGAGTTTAATGACGTCACAGCGATCGAGACTCTCGGGCGTTTTTTGAACTGCTGCAGTATAATCGCTGTATCTTCGTCAATTTTGGTCGGATTTGGATATTATTTTCACTGTATGTTATGGTTTTCCTTATTTTATCAATCTACATACTCGTACTTAACAAAAAACGTGATTGATCCTCATTTACGTGACAATCGGTGCAGTCGCGGCGGAGTACGAGCCCGGACGGACAGACAGACGGACGGACATGACGAAACTATAAGGGTTCCTTGTGGACTACGGAACCCTAAAAAGAGTGGATTTTTAAGTAAAACAAAAAATATGGTTACTACTAGCATTCTCATCTTTTACCATGCTAGTATCACATAGTAATAATATACTACGTAGGTACAACTAGTATAGAAAAAACGTAGAACATGTATACTTACCAAGATTACCAACCAACTCTTCCTCTGTGGACCATAAATGAGGCATCATGGGTACCCGTCATAATTTTCTTTACACTCTCTATTCCATCTACACACTTACCGTCGTATTTATAAAAACCATCACTTCCTAAATCTGTTATATAGATAGTACGACTATAACGCTACTGATTTAAGAAGCACTGTTTTTTCTGGCAATTGCATACGAAAGTCTGTTCTTAAATTGGTAGAATACTCAAGGGCTGATTTTTTTAGAAATAATGAGGGTCAGTTTCAATTACGCTGAAAGAAATATACAACGTGGAAGGGACATACCGTAATAAATCGAACCATGGTCTATACTAGATCATTATAGTATAATGAAAATAAAATAACAGCCAAAGAACAAAAAAATTTTTAGCATTTCCATAGAAAAGTGTGCAGCCGCTCGGGCAATTTGTATGGAAATGTCAATTTTTTTTTTGTTTTTCGACTGTTATTTTAATTTCATTATACTATAATAATCTAGTACGAGTATAGCCCGTGGTTCGATTTATTACGGGTATGTCCCTTCCACTTTGTAGATGTGATTAGTAGAATACATCCATCGACAAAGTAAGGCACCTACTTACTTATCAATTTGCAGTTTCTAGATAATTTTTGAATGTTAAGGTAGTCTTTCGGCGTTCTGGAGGGTGCAGTTATAAGCGTTATTGTTACCGGGTGGTCATCATCCCAAACCATCATTCCTTGCTAAAATTGAAGAATTTCAAGTAAGTTGCCCCCGACCTTGTCAACTATACACAACATCACATTGAATTATAACATCATTGAAAGCAGACCACCTCGGAATGTCCTCAATAAAAACACGCATTATGACATTTCTTGAACAATTAAATGGGCATTCCCAGCAACAGTCTCACCACACCACAGTAACCATCCAAAGAGACAGTTAAAACACAGTCACACACCCCGGATGATTTATTTTACGTATTGTTTATGGTGCAGCCTGCGTGAATGGCGTCTGTGACTTTGGTTTACATTACTGACAGTTATTTACAGTCATCACATATCTTATTCCCCTGTGATAAGGGTTAGAATTTAACTATCAATCTGTAAAAGTGATATCTTACTTGTGGTATCTAAACAATGTTGTTTTTTCAGCGGTTTTAGAGCTTATTTTTAGAGCAGAAGAGATGACTTCGGATTGGGTTTGGTTTGTGGTATTATTGTTTGTTAAGATGTCGTGGGTGGAGACAATGAACACGCGTGGGTTCCCGGGTGCGCTCGCGCACATTTCGTCTCACCTCTGCCTCGAGTACAAAATACTGATGCTAGGGAAATCAAACTCGACCTGCTGCAAAATTTCACCACTACACCACCCGCCTGAAATTAAAATACCATCCACACCACCTGGATAGTTGGCAATCAACCACCGTACGTTTTAAAAGGAACTTCCTGCCACGAACGACCGAACTGTGGAATCAACTTCCTGCAGCGGTGTTCCCGAACCGATACGACATTGAAACCTTCAAAAAACGAGTCTATATCTTCCTGAAAGGCCGGTAACGCTCTTGTTACACCCCTGGTGTTGCAGTTGTCCATGGACAGTGGTGATCACTTACCATCAGGTGACCCGCTTGTTCGTTTGCCGCCCTATAACATAAAAAAAAAACTCATGAGCATATATGGGATCGATCCAGTATTACATAATCAGAATTCGAGCCATTTTTAAACCCAGCTCTTTTATAGTATTAAAGTAAGCAACATTTTTCGCCCCTCTTATGTTTACGTAAGCATCGATATTTGTAATTGCTTATTTATAAAATCAACTTGTTTTTTATTGTGTCCTTAAGTATATTATTCTTAGCTATTATTTCACTGCCTGTTTAGTTTCAAATCAAAATTACAGAAATTTGCCAATTAATTCAGTTCAATTCAAAATATCTTTATTATCATAGGATATTTATAATATCTCTTAATAATAGTCACTTTCTTTTCTTTTGCTCAAATGTTGACGTCAAATCGTTACTTACAGCACAGCTAAGTTTAGTTCCGCTTAGTTAAGTTTTAAAATTAATATAAAAAATTACAAAACAATTTTGCTTACGTGCTAATGGAAGTCCAGACCCCCAGAAAAATTTGCAAATCAAAGACACCCCCTCTTTGGTGCTTACGTAATACTTGAACGGCCCCTATGTTAGGAAGACTGAGGTTTTTAAGATAATGATTCACGACTGGGATACAATAAATTTTACGCAAATCAGAATAGGAAAATCATTACGACTTAATCGAAGATGAGACTCTCGTCGGCCGTCTCGATCCTCTGGCTCTACGTAGGGATGTTGCATCCTTGTGCATTTTTATCGCATTTATCATGGGAAATGCTCTGAAAAATTGTTCGAATATCAGATACCTGCTGCAAAATTTCACCACTACACCACCGGCCTGAAATTAAAATATCATCCACACCGCCTTGATAGTTGGCAATCAATCCACCGTACGTTTTAAGGCGACGTGGGTTCACAATTTGCAAAACTGTGCGTGTTTTTGAAAAATCACTGTTATTAAACTACTACAGTTTAGTCCTCAAAAAATTTACATAAAAATCTTAAGGATTTTCTACAGACACCCACAATAGCCAAAACACGATTGAGCATTTTTGGCTTGATAGAAAAAAATCACAAACATACAGAAAATCCTTAAGATTTTTATGTAAATTTTTGAGGAATAAACTGAAGTATTTTAATAACAGTGATTTTTCAAAAACACGCACAGATTTGCAAATTGTGAACCCACGTTACCTTAAAAGGAACTTCCTGCCACATACGACCGAACTGTGGAATCAACTTCCTGTAGCGGTGTTCCCGAACCGATACGACATTGAAACCTTCAAAAAACGAGTCTATATCTTCCTGAAAGGCCGGTAACGCTCTTGTTACACCCCTGGTGTTGCAGTTGTCCATGGACAGTGGTGATCACTTACCATCAGGTGACTCGCTTGTTCGTTTGCCGCCCTATAACATAAAAAAAAGAAAGGGCTTTACATAATCGCTGCTGTTTTTGTGCATTTCCGTTTTCTGCAATGCACTCTTCTCTACTCTCCTCTTTGTGTCTCTGTTCTTTTTATGATGGACATTACACATGCAGATTTGAATGTAGATTATATTATAAATAGCCGCGGGACGCCGCGACGCCTCGGCGGTGGTTAATGACGCGATATTGTGATACTTTATAGCCGTTTGTTTGTCTTTATGAGACACCAATTTGTAAATATTTATGTCATATCATATCACGGCTTCACGGCTATAAATGTATGAAAACAAATGTTACACAATATAACTATGGGCTGTAACTATCAATCAACTTGATTTTATGGCTTGTTCGACAGTTAAGACGTTAAGAAACATAAAAATTGTTGACTTTAAATTTTGTTGCATAATAAAAACAAATAAAGCTTTCAAATAACACTTCAACAAACTGTCTTATTGTACCTATATCCGCCGACTAACTTTAGTAGTAGGTTTAAACCATGATACGCCTGCAAATGAATCCGAGAAGAATTAACTTTCTTCAAGGGTCTTTTATAGCTATAGTAAATTCTAAAATTCTATGTCCTATCTCTTAAAATCTCGTATTTAGAACAAACTTACCTATCCGTCTATTTCGTAAGTATTTTATACCCCAGTGCCTAGTTAGGGTTCCGTACCCAAAGGGTGCCAACAGGATCCTATTACTGAGATTCTGCTGTCTGTTCGTCCGTCTGTCATAGCGATCTATCTCTTGAACCGCAATATCTAGACACATGAAATTTTCACCGATTACCTATGTAATATTGTAGCCGCTATAACAAATCCTAAAAATAAGATGAAGTTAAAAATTTAAACGTGTTTTTTTTTCAGCGTTTAAAAACATTGTCAACATCCCATACTAACATAAGTTTAAATCTCACTTTGGGGCAAGCTCAATCAGTGTTATTTATGCTTATACATATATTTTATTTTATTTTTTATATATTTTTTGTATAGAGGTACGGAACCATTCATGTAGGTACGAATCCGAGTCCGACTCGCACTTTAAAAATGTATTACCTACTTAAGGCCGTACCGGAATTTTTCGGGGTCCAGTGCTGCCCCCATTTAAAATAAATCATTTCAAAGAAAACAGAGACATCATTTAAAATTTTGCTACAACCAATTAAGTACTAAATAACCCTTCAAAGTATTTTATGAACTACTGTTTACAGTTTAAAGTGACAACGTTAAGCTTTACTACGCACATTTGCGAAAAACGGTCACTTTTGGCAAATGTGCGTAGTTTACTACGCACATTTGCCAAAAGTGACCGTTTTAAAGCTTAACGTTCTCATTATAAACTGTAAACAGTAGTTCATAAAATACTTTGAAGGGTTATCTAGGATTTGGTAGTAGCAAAATTTTAAAGAATGGCTCCGTTTTCTTTGAAATGATTTATTTTAAATGGGGGCACCACTGGACCCCGGAAAATTCAGGTACGGCCTTAAATTCTACGTTGACGTCTTTGGAAAAGTTGCAGTGCAGTTTGTTGCCGCTTCTTCTGCACTAGCGCCTGAGAAGCCGCACTAAACTTAGCTGTAAGCAGGTAGTAAGCTACAATTATTTGATGTTAACTGTTGGGAAATCATAAAATAAGGTTTGTATTCGGCCTCCATCTAATAAACCTGATAATTAGGTAACGTGATGGTTCGGTAATTAAACTTCGAATGAAGAAAGTGTTAATAATACATTCCGAACGGCCACCACATGGTGTTTACTACCCAATAAAACCCGTATCTCCATTATTTGTCCGTAAACAATTAGCCAGAGCGATCGAATTAGTCGATGTAATCGATTATAATGTGCTAATCGATGCTCGGGCATTTAGCCGCGCGAGCCGTGCATTCTAATCGAGTTATGTTTCCGATAATCGGTATTCGGTAACGTCCCTTTACGAGATTACGTATGCTGAACTAAATGAATCGATTTATTAGGGTGATAATATGGTAATTTTATTTACGTTTTACTGATAAAAGTTAACCCTACGAGGGTAAACTAGTTAAAATGTCTCTTTTAATGTCCACTATTGTTAAAAAGTGATAGAGATTCAGATGGAATAAAACTATAATTAAATTTTTAATTAAAATACACAACTGCCTTTAATTTGTTTAGGAGTTTCTCCCATATCTCCAAAGTTCTTCATCATATCTTCACCAAAATAAAATGGGACCAACTTGGTAGTAAAAGCTTTCCAATAAAAAAAGAATCTTGATGATTCTTTTTTTATCGGGTTACAATTCGCGAAGATATCGCGTAACAAACATACAACGCGTAAAAACACACAAAAAATTTAAAAAAAACACAGTCGAATTGATAACCTCCTCCTTTTTTTAAGTCTGTTAAAAAGAGGATTAATTATAATAGTAATGTTCCTAGCTGCATCGCCTATTACCATGATTCAGATTCTCGCCCATTCCTTCGATCGGCTTTTACGATCTGCGCGGGAAGAGAAGCAGTTGGTGCATTCTAAGTATTTTCTTTTTACCCAGACCAGCATGGACGACATAATTAGCTCTTAAATATTAATAAATTCAAAATGCCAATGACGACAACGACAGTCAATGATTCATTTGTATTTGGGACAAACCTGTTGCATTCCACACAATTAAATTACATTATTTTTTATGGACATGTTTCGGCGGTTGGCGGCGCCAAATATTTGTTAATCGGCTAATTGACACTGATGTGGTAATTGTCGGCATTGTCAAGTACTTTTATGTAATATGTTGAAGTCACAAATTACATAAAAGTCTTGATATAACCGTCAACTACCACATTGTCGAGATTGATTCGAATTGATTTAGTTATTTAACTTTAATTAAATTGTAATTAGGCGGGACTTTAATCAGAATAAGGAAAGTTAAGTAAAAATACTAATATGAGATAATGACATTATAAGGGAGTCCAGAAGAGTTACAATCTATTTGGCAATCACGACAACAAAATGTCAAATGTTGTGAAATTGACATCGGATTGACCTTCTTTGGGCATCTTGAAAGTTTTTAAATTAAAGCGGAACAAAAATCCATACATGACGGGTAACTAACGTCAAGTCAGCTACTAGCCGACATGTTTTGACCTCATCCGGGTATCTTCCTCAGGGCGAATGTGACGAGAGCATAGCCTGTGGCATAGCTCTTAAATCCATAATGCCAATTAATGAGAAAAGTCAATCATTCATTTGTTTTGGACAAACCTGTTGCATTCCACACAGTGGCGTAGCGTAGTGAGGTCAGGGGGAGAGGGGGGCAAAATTTCAGTTCATTAAATCGCCCCCCCCCCCCCAATAAGTAGGCATGGGGTGGCATCTAGATCTAGATTATGCCCCTCGTAAAAACATTCCATCTCCCTGAAAGTAATCCTGGCGGCGCCCATGACAGATATACCTAAATACTCGTAAGAGGGCGGCAAAAATATTCTTCCGCCCCGGGAGGCTGGCACACACGCTACGCCACTTACTCCACACAATTAAATTAAAACACATTAAGTTTTATGGACATGTTTCGACGGTTGACGGTTGCCAAATACATATTTGTTAATCGGCTAATTGACACCCTTTGATGTGGTAATTTGTCGGCTTTATCAAGTAATGTAATTTGTGGCTTCAAGTCGAGTTCGAGTTTATTTAGTTGTTAACTTAATACTTTACTTAATTAAGTAGACTTGAATCGGAACGATTGATGCAAGTTACTAATATGAGATAATTAATGAGTAATTTTTTTTATTTTTTATTATGACACACTTAACAAATTGTCACCATAATTATACAATATATATAAAATAGTATACCATAGCTAGGCAACAACTCTTTAACAAGTGCAAACAGCTAGACACTATATAAAACCATGAGAGAGCAAGTAAAATAAAATCATTTAAAATGTGCAATAAATACAAAAAATTGCAACAGCTGCGAAAAGAAAAAGAGAAAAGGAAAAAGTTGACTACACGCGTTATGTGTTGTATTTTAAAGTACATAACAGAAAGAAAAAAAAAACTAACAATAAATTTGGTCAGATATCCAATATCTGCCTAATTTTCGTTTTAAAGGAGTACAAAGAGACTCCAAGAATATCAATTAATAATAGCTGAGTGGTTCCCGGCAGAGTAGAATAGGACCAGTCCAACTCTTCCTGTGGATGTCGTAGAAGGCGACTTAGGAAACCCAAGCTAAACAAAAATATGTATTTGGCTCTGGTAGTACAGAGAGGGTCGTGCTCCTGCAGTAGACTAAATAAAAGCGGCCAAGTGCGAGTCGGACTCGCCCATGAAGGGTTCCGTAGCAGCAAGTAACATAATATAAAAGTTCTAAAGGTAAATTGCGGTTTACGATTTATATTATGACGTATTAAAAAAACTATCTATGATACCGAGACCGCTATAGTTTTAATTGAAAGTACATACTTTGAGGTATATACCACATTTTTTCAGAATTATTTTAGTAATATTTCAAAAGTTACGGTGGGGGGACACCTAAAATTTTAACTTTGTATTAGATTATCTCAAGACTGGGTGTTTGATCTACATAGTTTTAAAGCAGTTTTTGTTGCATTTTAAAAGACCTTTTCAACGATACCCCACACGTTGGGGTTAGTCCAACTTAATTTTTTTAATTCACTTTTCGTTGTATGGAAGGAGTTTTGGAACTTCAATATCTATCTCTCCACCAATTTTCGTGACAATCGGTGCAGTAGCGGCGGAGTACGAGCCCGGACGGACAAACAGACGGACGGACGGGGATGACGAAACTATAAGGGTTCCTTGTGGACTACGGAACCCTAAAAACGGGCAAGTGCGAGTCGGACTCGTACATGAAGGGCTTTTTAGGGTTCCGTACCCGAAGGGTGTAAACAGGACCCTATTACTGAGACTCCCTTGTCTGTCCGTCTGTCCGTCTGCCCGTCTGTCACGGGGCTCTATCTCTTAAACGGTAATAGCTAGACACCTGAAATTTTCACCGATTATGTATTACTGTGGCCGCTATTACAAAAAATACCAAAAATAAAAAAAAGTTGAAAATTAAAGGGGGTCGTCATACAAAAAACGTGTTATTTTCAGCGTTTTTAACTAGATCTTTATAATGGCATTAACAAGATACTTGAAATTTTGACAGATTATGTATTACTATGGCCGCTATAACAAATACTAAAAATAAAAAAGTTAAAAATTAAAGGGGTTCGTCATACAAACAACGTGTTTTTTTAGCGTTTTAAAACATTGTACGGTGGTACGGAACCCTTAATGTACGAGTCTGACTCGCACTTGCTCGTTTGTTTTTATTTCCCGTCCCGTTTGCACCCTTCGGGCGTACCCGAGGGTAAACCCTAAAAAGACCTGATGATGAATAAGTAATTGAACTTACCTGGTGTAGTACTGTCATTATTAATACGAAGTATTTGTCCGAGGACATTAAAAAAGTTATGATATCGGACCGTGTGGCTTCCAGCCTAGAATAGAACCACTCCAACCCTTAATGTAGGTGTCGTAAGAGGCGACTAAAGGACTAAGCACAATCTTCTCGTGCTACAACTGCATTCCATAGAGGGTTCTCGTCAGGTTCTCATCATTCCACGTCAGGCAGGTGGTCGGCTGTAAAGCTATAATCGTTGAAACCTTGTCTTCGGCAACCTTAGGTGACTATTGACATGCATATTACGAGTACGAGTATATTTGAAGAAAAAAACGGGAAAGCGTGCCCTGGGCTCCGAAGCTAAACATCAAGATCATCTCTCTCTCATCTCAGTTTATTTCCAGTTGCAACTTCAGCTAGAATGCTGCGAAGCCCGGGGTCCGCTTTGTACTAAAAGTTCATATTATCTTAATGTCTATAAACCAAAATTTCCATCTTTCAACCGGCTACTCCGGCAAGCCCGCAACCGGCACCCGGCACCCGTTCCGGTAATTTATGCCGTAATTAAACCGACTACGGCGGCGTCGGCCGTAATGAACTTTTCTTAGCGATATCGCAATTTGCTAAGGTAATTGTTATTGCGAGTTTGGACGAGTAATGTGCGCCGTGCTTATCTGGAGATCTGGATGTAAATATCTACATTTAATATTTTTCTTGAAATAGCCAGACTTCTTTTATCTGTTGTCGAAACCGATATTTTCTTAGTAAAGAGAAAATATATCGGTCTCAAATGTCAACCTCTTTTTATCAAATAAATTATATACAGGATTACTTTTTAAACACCGGCGACGGTTTTGGAGCAAGTTCAGTCCGTGATACTAAGCTATTTTCCATAAAAACAAGTATCGAAAATCGATAAAAAAAAAAATTGTCCTGGTCCATGGTCTGGGAAGGCGAAATTCTTTTTTTCGCTTTTCATTAATTGTATTTATAGAAAGTACTTCAATATCATGCATGGACTGAACATGCTCCAAAAATGATGCCTGTGTTTTAAAATTAACCCTTTATTTATTATATTTTAATGGAATAAAAGCCAGTACAAGTATTTTTCTATCCTGATACGTCGGAGTAAAATCCCAGCATCGTAAAACGCAATCACGCGCGACTGCGACCGCGTGCAGTGACGCGCGACACCGCAAATCGCGCGACTAATCGCTCGCACGCGCGAATGGACGCCGCCAATCGCAGTCAGCGGTGCAGGTGCTTTATTAGTTGCATTTCAAACAGAGCTTTAGTAAAATTCATGAAATAATTTAATATTTTTTAAATGGCTAGGACAACGTAGAAGAGATAAAAGAAAGAAGATAATATACCATTTCAGCAGATATAGGGACAAAATTTTCCCGGAAGCAGTTCCCGTCGCCGGGCCAGGAAGTCCAAACGCCCCTTGCCATGGCACCCCGTCAACGTTATGGCGATAGCCTAGCCATATCAATATCAGTATCCGGTTCCCATGTCAGAATCGCATCGCATCGCATCACTATGCCGAGTACGTCTACGTGAGTATCGATATGTACGACAAAGCCCTTGTAAACTTAGGGCTGGTACTAAAAGGTTTTTGGGATTAAATATTTAGGTTTTTTGGGAGTGTGTCCTGCTGTGGATAAATTGCCTTGCGTCGTTTTCCCTCATTTGTTGAGATAAACATTGATACTTTTAAAAACTAACCAATAAATATTTTATTTATGTAAGTACATATATTTATCAGATGTAACTAGAGTTTATTTATTATATTGTTTTCAATTGTATTTAACTTTGCGCCTCACCTGTTTTCTTCAAACATCTCCAAGTACCTCGGTTGCCTAAAAGAGATTAGATAGATAGATAGATAGATAAAAATTTTATTTGTTCACTGTAACACACAAATAACATTCAATTAGATACATTAACAATTAATTATATAAAATATTAAATGAAACAAAAATTAAATTAATAAAATATTAATCTAGCATGCAGCTGTGTGCCACAGTCACACAAAAAGGCTACAGCTCAGCTAAACGCTACTCTGAGAGAGTAGCAGCTGATTTTCAGCTGGCGCCCTTAATTGAGAGCACGCGAACAAGACCCACTGCTGAGGTACGTTTGAAAATAATAATTATAGGAAAAATAATATTAATCAAAATTAATAAAATACAATCGAATGAAAATAACAATATTAATATTAAAATGCATAATTATAAAATTTCAATTGATTGCATACTTATAATCATTATATTACAATTACGATGGCCAAATATTCCAATTAAAAATACACAACAAAAAAAAAACAAAATTTACACAAAAAAAAAAAATACACAAAAAAAAAAGATTGCAGTTGGATAAGGCCGCGTTTTGACTTCTGTTTTATGTTTTATATTGTTCTGTGTCATAATGTTTTGGTGCATTAAAGATTATAATTAACTGACAATAACTTAGGATACGAGTATGAGTGCAATAAAGTAACTGTCACCAAACAGTTTTTCCCATATCTCTGGTTTTGTCATTTTGCATACCTATGTATTTACTTTACTTAATATATTGTACTCTCACAATATTATATACCGAATTCAAAGTGTGTTAAAAAAGGCAGTTATTTTTTTACATTTTCCTTTAAAAAAGGTCAAATACTTGCGAATATACGTCCATCTTCTTCTTCGCGTGTCGATGTTCGTCAAACAAAACTGAATATTCTGGATCTGGAGTGCTATTTCAATGGGCGAAACAATAAACGCATCTACATAGTTTTGTTTTCCAACTCACCGCTAACATCTGGTTCCGATTCCGACGCATTGCATCGTACATATTTGTAAAACCGTCGTTTCAGCGATAAGTACCTAATACTGTTTTACGCAGAAAATATTATAATTTTTTCAATAATTTAAATAATATATAAGTTTTAACATAAATAAAAAAGCAGCGTGAATCGGAACGGATTCCATATGAAAGGTTTCCTCGACACACGCTACAAATGTCAAAAATACGAGTGGCCAAGACTCAAGACCACTGGTGCGAATCCTTCGAATACGATACGACCGTTTCAAAAAAGCGGCCAAGTGCGAGTCGGACTCGCCAATTAAGGGTTCCGTAGCAGCAAGTAACATAATACATATAAAAGTTCTAAAGGTAAATTGCGGTTTACGATTAATGACGTATTAAAAAAAAACTACTTACTAGATCTCGTTCAAACCAATTTTCGGTGGAAGTTTGCATGGTAATGTACATCATATATTTTTGTTTTATCATTCTCTTATTTTAGAAGTTACAGGGGCGGAGACACACATTTTTACCACTTTGGAAGTGTCCCTCGCGCAATTTTTTTTTTTAACTGAATAGTTAAGAAAAAAATAATATTAGAAACCTCAATATCATTTTTGAAGACCTATCTATAGATACCCGTATGGGTAAGATGAAAAAAAATTTTTGAGTTTCAGTTCTAAGTATGGGGAACCCCCAAAATTTATTATTTTTATTCTATTTTTGTGTAACAATCTTAATGCGGTTCACAGAATACATCGACTTACCAAGTTTAAACAGTATAGTTCTTATAGTTTCGGAAAAAAGTGACTGTGACATATGGACGGACAGACAGACAGACATGACGAATCCATAAGGGTTCCGTTTTTTACCATTTGGCTACGGAACCCTAAAAATGCGCCTTTTTGGAAACGCTTGCGCAAACCATTCGTAATGTGTCAGTCAATTTCAAAAATGCATCCCCTGTACGGACTGGCGTTGTACAGGTCCTCCAACGTACAGTACAGGCGTTGAAGGACCTGTACAGTACAACTCCAGTCCTGACGTGACTGTCCTGATAATGTGACTATCAATTGTAAATCTGTACTGCAATAAAGCCTATCAGGCTGGGTCCTATACTGAACTGGGTTTCTTTAGACGTAATCTTCCCGTCGTCGGATCGTCGTTCCGAAACGGTAATAGTTTATAGCTTTTGCACTAAAAATAATAATATAAATAAAATAATGACCTCCAATAAGTGATATACGAGTATTTATCCTACATTGAATATAAATTCTTGACTTTGACTTTGATTTTAAAAATGCATCCCCTGTACTGCGTGAGGACTGGCGTTGTATACTGTACAGGTCCTCCAACGTACAGGTGTCTGACACCCTGGGCAGCTCAGCTATTCTCTGTGGAGATGCACATCACAGTCACAGACTTTGACGTCCTTGTGTATATTATTCCACTTGACAATTCCCCACACACTCCATATCCTATATACGTGCTCACCTGGTTTCTGGAGCCTGGTACAGGTCTAATGTGGTCTGACGAGGCTGCGCTAGTAAAACGGAGAAGATAAGTATCCATATCGGCCCGTTGCTGGAAGTGCAGCCACGCTCACTCCAAGGTGGACTTAGTTCCTACGCTCTTGCTGCGAAATGCTGGCTGGGTGGGCACAGAACTGAACTTGTGTATATTATTCCACCTGACTAAATTATCTGCGCCTATTACAATCTGTGTTAGTATTATTTATTCTGTGGTACAAGTCAATGTCTCGTATTTATTTAGCGCTCGTTTATGTCTTTTGTACATAATGTATCAAACCGTGCCGATTCCACGTGTAAATACTAGCCTACTATTTTGAATATATTTATGTAGATTATGCTCAGGAATTGAGTTTTAAATAAGCTTTTTTTTCTTATAATCCTGACCTTTATCAAGAAGTATCATCCCTGATTGTAAACAATTCAATACGCGTGCAATGTCTGAATAATTCATCAGGTTACCGGACACTTACTGTTTTTCTCAAATACTAGTGTAGGCTTGTAAGCTTGTAACTGATAACGAAGCTGTTTTATTACTTTTTGTAACCTCTTTGTGATTTTAAAACAACGCAAGCGGCTATATTGAATGTCGATACGAGTTGTTCGTGATGACAGCTGAGTAGAATACGATGTTATACATATAATATTACGAGTTACGGAGTTATACATACATAATGTGGTCTTATGTACCATTCATTTCTTTGTAGGGTTTGTGAAATAAAAGCTTGTGTTGCTCTGTTTTATTATAAAGATATACCGTCTTATTATAAACACAGGACTATTTTTGTTACTAGGTTTAAACCATTATCGACCCTTTAATTTTCAACTTTTTTTATTTTTAGTATTTGTTGTTATAGCGGCCACAGTAATACATAATCGGTGAAAATTTCAGGTGTCTAGCTATTACGGTTCAAGAGATAGAGCCCTGTGACGGGCGGACAGACTGCGGAGTCTCAGTAATAGGGTCCCGTTTGCACCCTTCGGGTACGGAACCCTAAAAATATCCAACGTCTACTCAGTACATAATACTCCTAAGCTGATCATTAATGTATCAGACATGTATATGAAAAATAACTTGTGACGAACCGGAAAGTCATGTCAAGGAATGTTCGTTTTTGTTCGCCATTACTTTTATCGCAAAATGCAAAGAGTATAGAATTGGCTCTCTAAAATGATCATTTTTATAGACCTCCTTGAAACCACCTGTTGATTACAACAAAACGGAATGAGAGCCAGTACAAAAGTTGATTCTTCACTAGTATGTAAAATAGTTATCTATAATTAATAGATCAACATCATCAGGTCTTTTTTAGTCTCCACAGCAGGAGCACGACCCTCTTTGTACTACCAGAGCCATATATTAGAAAAAACTTTTTTAACTTAACTTTTTGCAATGAAGAGTCTCCACCGGAAGCTTATAAACAATAGACAATATGTTTAAATTCAAGGAACGGATAGACAAATAACTATTTACTTATTGTAAATTATCTGATTTGCAAACACGCCGGATAAACTCTGATCTATACTAGAAGCGATCGAATGTTATTTATATACTTTGATCAAGACGACTGTAGATGTAGCACTAACGCCCGAACAACGCCTTGACAGACAAGAACATTTATGGACAAGCATGAGCGCTTTTTTTCGACGAGATCGAAACTCAAAGCTGTCAGTCGGCAATTTCGAAAAGATTACAATTTGTTTGACGATAACTTGAGTAGTATTTATCGGAGCTTCATGAAATGTGATAAGCATGTAGAAGTAGCCAATATAATTTTTAAGTTTAAACGTGAGCCATATCGGTTAAGGGGTTGCCAAAATATAAAATTCGAGAGTTCACAGTTTGGGGCGAACTGTTTGTAATCTTAAAATAAGGTTTGCGTTTCCAACACATCAATCAATATTTAAGCATCGGACATTTTTAAGCTTAGAATTTGTATGTAATGCGACATCTAGTTTAAATATATCATTGTTGATATGTAATGTGTCGGCTGTTAGCTTTATTTATTGGAGAATTATTCTGAGTTTAGATTATGCTATTTTAATATCTGCTGTCGGGCCGTGAATTGAATAATTCCGATTGCTTTTGAATTTATATTGGCGAATTAATCGAATTATTTAAATATTTTTATAATAGGTAAGTATAGATAAAATAAGATAGTAGGTTGTTATTTATACTGTGCAATAAATTTTGATCCATAAGAATTTTAAAGAAACATTAGATAATTTGTTTATTTTTGTACTATAAAGTTTTTCGTTATTCAACAACCATCAATGTTATAGATACAGACTTACTTATATCAACTTTCCGACTCATATGTAAACCTTCTTTTAGACGTTCATAAAACTATTAAAACCTTCATTCTTGGTTGTTATGGCAAATTTCTGTAGCAAATAAGTTAAGCATTAACGGGACGAACCTTTTTTGTTGGGTCTTCCGTTTCTAAGGAGTTACATCCTTCGTAGTCACAACACACAAAAACAAAAAGGTCCGTGGTAAGTCATAAAACATGTATTCAAAGCGAGAAAAATAAATATTTAGGAAAACTTTTCGTCAAGCTGGAGCGCGCACCCGGGCTCCGAAGCAGCACAGCTAAGGATGCAACCGGGAACAAATCAGATGAGGAATTCCTGTAGTCAATAGATCAGACACATAATCACCTCCATCACGGAAACTTTGATCAGCGTTGTTTCCCAAACATCCGCGAAGTCGTAACAGCCGCTATCAAAGCCGACTCGGTTCACTCGATATCTCGATGCCGAATCAATCGACTCGCGATCGTAAACAGAGGCGCGATGTTTATGCCTCATCTGAATTTCGAGCGAGCGTTCACCCCGAATCTGTCGCTAATAGCTTACTTTGTATATTTAAATCTGAATTTATTAGCCATGATAACGGCTCGTGTGGATTTTGACGCAGCAACCATATTAATATCCTATAGTGTCGCAGAGGTCGTTCCGAAATACTAAGCAGCGGCGGCCTTAACCATTGCGCGGCCCCGGGCGACAGACTTTTGCGAGGCCCTTTGTCCTTTATGCAAAATATGTGATTTGAATGTAGGTATTGTTTATATTTTATTAGGAAGAATAGAAACACGGGGATTCCCCGAACGTTATACAATATAAAAAACTAAACTTCAAGTTTTTCGAAAAGCGAGATTCTTACCTAATTAATTTCTCATGTAATGAATAAACCACCTTTATTGTATTTATTGTTATGTTACACAACTGTGACACAACTAAGGATCAAAATTAAAAATACTTAAGTAAGAGTCCCCTTCATATTTTGACGGTGTAAACTAGTTATTTGCCTAGATATATGCAATTTCTTTAAAATTACAAAAGTTTGCCGAAATCCGTTTCAAAATAAAAGCTAGACTAGGTTTGTAGGGGAAAGTTTGATTCTGTCTAGCTAGGGTAAGGGGACTCTTAAACAAAATAAAACGGGTCGGGTTGTTTCGCGAGGCCCCTGCAATGCGAGGCCCCGGGCAACTGCCCTGTTCCCCACCCCCAAAACCCGCCACTGATGCTAAATAGTAGTTTATTGTAGCTTTTGACTGTCTCCGTGGTCCAGTAGTGGTCAAGGCGTTTGCCTTGTGATCCGAAGGTCGTGGGTACAAATCCCAATGGGAAGCATACTTTGTGAAAAGTTGTTTCCAGTCTGGTTAGGATATTGCAGGCTTGAATCACTTGATTATCCGAAAAAAAGATGATTCCGTGCTTCGAAAGGCACGTAAAACTCTGGGTTCCGAACGCCATTTAGCTTTGTACCTATCCTAGGATTGGTTCTGGTCTACCCTTAGGGTTGCGGAGGTCAGACGGCAGTCGCTCGGTGTAAAAACCAGTAACCTCGTCAAATCACATAGGTTAGATTGATGCAACCGGGAATACGCTCGGATGATGATGGGTTTATTGTACGAGTAGCTTTTGATTTCATAAATTAGAAAAAACGAAATAAGTTAGATATAAATTTGTCTTTTTTTTTACTTTGCTTATTTGAGCCATATTTTTCGTTACTACAAATTATTCGTTCAGTAGATATGTGTATTATAGTCTCTATTCTCTAATCTAAACATTTATTGAGTCTTAATCTTATGTACATTTTTGTAGATATAACATAATAGCAATGTAACTACATATTACTCTTTTGGCACTGGTGATGCTAAGAAATGATGTGTTACAAATTACAAATAAATGATACTGGTGCCCTTTAATAAAATGTTAATAAAAACAGTAATATATATGACTGTAGGTATGTCAAATGTATAATGAGCCCTTTTTTGAGACTGACACTTGTTTTAAGTAGTTTAAAGTTATAAAAAGCTTTCTCAATCACCACACCAAAGCATTATGCTCTCTCGACAATATCCACAGTGAGTCACCGTCCTTTTACGGATTCCTGGCAATCACTGGCATTATGTATTTATTTTAGTATCCAATTTTATAGCATAAAACGAGTATTTTATCGCCGGGAGAATATCCCATTATCGTCTGACAAACACTAAAAAACATTTAATTATACAAAAAAAATCTAATTAATTAATTAATTTAATTTCTATGTACAGATCTGTTATAAAACTGTAACCATGTACAATGTATGGTGACTTCGGTTCGCTTGCGCAAGTGAAGCGACACCGGGCGTGGTCCGCACATGGATTGGTGTGTTGGACAAGTGACATAAAAATTTTCTCGAGCTCCTCGGAAGTGCTTCGGAAGGCACGTTGAGCCATTGGTCCAGGCTGTCATCAATATACGGCAGTCGACAAGCTACGTCAGATGCCTTTGGGCAGCTTGAAAAATCTAACACCAGTGTTGGCCACTTACACACACGAAAGAAAGAAAAGAATATGTAAATATGTAGGTTTTACTGGGTTCGATCCCCAGCCAGGGCAAGTTGGAAAATGGCCTTTTTCAAATTGTACTGGGTCTTGGGTGTTTATCTATATAACGTCTAACCAAATATAGTGAAACTATTTTAAAGGTGAATTCAGTCCATGATACTGAACAACTTTCCCCAAGAAACATATATCGAAATATGAAAAATATTTTTTGGCTTTCCATACAAACTCGGATCAGCTGATCAGTCAACTTATATGGGAGGCAAAAAAAATATTTTTCATATTTCGATATATGTTCCTTGGGGAAAGTTTTTCAGTACGATGGACTGAATCCACGCTTAAAATAGTTTCAGAATATTTAGTTAGACCCTGTATATGTAATTATCATAATAATATAGTATCGTTAAGTTATTATCCCATAACACAAGTTTAGAACTTACTTTGGGGCTAGCTTAATCGGTGCGATTTGTCCCTATATATTTATTTATATATTTATTATTATACAGGGTGACTTTTTATCCACCTGCAAAATTTTTGGAGCAAGTTCAGTCCATTATACTGAACTACTTTCTATAAAAGTTATTAAAAAAATTTATCGATTTTTCATAACTTTTTTTATAGAAAGTAGTTCAGTATCATAGACTTAACTTGCTCCAAAAATTTAGCAGGTGGATAAAAAGTTAGCCTGTATAGTCAACAATTTATCTTCTAACCAATTCTAATGGAATAGTGTTGGCACACATTCGTACGTATGCAATTCAATTACTATAAAATCGATAAAGCACTATCGAATGGCGAAGCGATGCGGTACGGTGCGTAGGAAGTGCAAATAAAAATAAAGATTAACATATCGGTCGGCGGGCATCGTAAATATCGTGAAAGCGAATACTTCGGACACGCGTATCGATTACATCTGCGTGTGTTGTATGGATGCATTGGACGCCTCACTCTGCCTCCTGCGGAGTTGGGATCGCTAGTTGGAATTTACAAGGCATGACACGATTTTGAAACGATTGCACCGTCAAGATTTATATGGATGTGAAACGTGGACAATGAGGAAGAAGGACAAAGAAAGAATAGAAGCATTCGAAATGTAGTGCTGGAGGAGCATGGAGAAAATAAGCTGGATGGATAGAATAAGCAATGAGGAGAGAAAGAGTGGGAGAGAGAAGAAATATTTTAAAAACTATTGAAATTAGAAGATGGAAGATGATTGGACATCTAATAAGACATGGCAATTTATTCAGAATAATAGTAGAAGGAAAAATAAAAGGGAGACGAGGAAGGGGAAGACCAAGGATGAAGTTTTTCCAACAAATTAAGGAAGGGTTAGGAGTAAGGTCCTACCAAGACATTAAAAAAGATGGCAGAGAGAAGAGAGGAATGGAGGCATCTCCACTTTACTCCACCGACAAAAGCAAGCTTTTAAGTTAAAGAAGTACCGTCAAGATAGTTGGAGAATCGATAAATATATATATATCGATTAAGGACAAATCACACTGATTGAGCTAGCCCCAAAGTAAATTTAAACTTATGTTATCGAATACTAACTTAAAGATACTATATTTTATGATAAAAACATATGTGTAGAGATAAACAGCCAAGACCCAGGACAATTTGAAAAAAGCCATTTTCCAACTTGCCCTGGCTGGGGATTGAACCCAGCACCTCCGGAGTGGCGGACTTGCGTGTTAACCATTAAGTCGCGGAGGTTGTCAAGATCAATCGCATTAATCGCACACATCGATACGATTAAGTAAAAGCCCTTGCCTATTTTTTATAATTTTAAAACTAAATTCTTCTTTTTTTTAGCTGACTGCCAATATTATTTTTGATTCTACATTCGTGTTCGGTTTTCAAATGTGTTTTAACGCCTAGGGAATTTACTTTTTACTTTTCAGTGTCTGGAGAATTACCAGTGACTTTAGCCCCAAATATTTGGTATAAAATCATCGTTTTTCGAATAGATGAGATGAAAAATAGTTTGAAGGGTTATCTTAGTTAGAGCTTCACAAAGACAATTTTTTAACGATATCTCCGTTTCCATTGAATCAGAATCTTTTATTCGCATAAAATATGGTAAGTACATAAAGATGTTCTACATAATAAATATACTTAGTTCACATATGCATGTAAATATAAAATTAGTAATGGTATAGTCACACATACAAATAATTACATATTGATTATTAATACATACATTATTTATATGTTCATTTGTCAATATTATTTTTAAATTATTTATTTCAAATGGGGGCAGCACTGGACCCCGGAAAAATCATGTATGGTCTTATATGAATTTTTTTTTTCAGACATTACTTTAGCTGTGCACTGTTTAAACAGCTTTAAAACATCGTAAGATATAAACCCGGTCTGTTATTTATGAGAAAATTACTTAAACAAATAAATTAAATTATACCCATGTTCGTTCGGCCGTTAAATATTTCAATTTGAAATGATGTTTTAGTTTTTATCGACATCGACGTCGTCGATACGAAACGTGATCCGCCGAGGTGCCATTAAGTCACGCCACTAATGATATTTCTTGAAAATATCAAATATTCCAGTGTTGTGCGAATATTTGCATATTGCAAACTGACACCAGTTTGTCACGAAAAAAAACGAACTTACACTCACGAAAAAAAACAACAAACATTTGCATATTTATTTATTATAAATAAGACAATATTTTATGTTCTGTTTATTTTATTTCTGTTTATTTATTTTATTTTTATTTTTTTCTGTTTATCTATTTATTATTCTGTTTATGATTTATGTTATGAACACAAGCCCTGATCGACTTTACATACGTGTATATGCATATGTAGGAAAACCAGTTAAGTTCAGAAAGATCAAGAAACGAAAAACATAGTCTTACTATCTCTTGAAATAAGGAAATGTGTCCAATTTATTCACCATAAGAAACACATATTGCTTGCAATAAACATATAATTTTGTGACTTCCTTATATTACGTAGATAAAACAAAGCCTTTAAACCCGTGGGTTAAAGCAACTATACTACCTCCTCCTACCTCTTAAACCAACTACTTTAACATATTCAAACTAGAAAATATTCTCATAAAATGGCCACTACGAGAATTCGCCACTTTGAATTTCAGCTTAATGGCATAAAGTTTACAGCTTTGGGGATATATTCCTAGATATGAAATGGCTGTTTCGTGTATCATTCAGGTACAGTCTACAGCAAACTAAACTTCGCAAATTCATAGCTCTTTACCACTACTTTACCTAGACTGATGTACACTTCTCATGTTAGCCCGTTTCGGAGCCTAGAGGCCGGTTTTTTCTTTTCCCAAGATGATAAGTGTGTCAATCACTATTCTAGGCCATGTGGTATCCAGCCTAGAAGACCACTCCATCTCCTTCTGTCGATGTCGTGTGTTTACGATGTCGTGAAGGGGCGGGCGACTTAATTAGTACAACATTTACACTTGTAAAAAATAGTACCTATGTCATTTAAAAATATTAGATAATAACCAAAATATGGACATAAGTAATAAATAAATAATAAATTAAAAAATGACATATCATTTGAAATAAAATGTAAGTACAAATATTTAAATAAATGTATTTAAATAAGTAAATAAACACTGACATTGTTTAAAAACAAATTGACATTATCTAAAAAACTACCAGGATCTACCGAGCCTGGGGTGCATGACAAGTGACGACATTCGCGACAATTCGACAATTATTCAAGAGGAGATGTGCAAGGCATTGCGATCGACGCTTAAAGATACAATAAAAGAGGTCGTTTCCGGAGAATTTAGGTCCCTCACAGATAAGGTATGCTCCATAGAAAACTCGCTGACCTTTTTTAACACTCAGTATGAACAACTTAAGGCTAGCCTTGATGATAAAGTTGGCACTATAGATCAGCTTCAAAAAAGCAATGAGACCATGCAGTTAATAGTCAAAGATCTCACAAATAGACTTGGCGAAATGGAACAACATATGCGGGCAAACAACGTCGAAATAAATGGTATTCCTGAGCATCCAAATGAAAACCTATCCATTGTTATGGTACAATTGGCTAAAACTGTTGATTACTCACTGGATCCAAGCGATTTACTAATGACCACGCGTGTTGCTAAACTGCACAAGGATAACAACACCCGTCCGCGTGCGGTTGTCGCCAAGTTCCGGAGTCGTACGATCAGAGACGGGTTAATTGCGGCGGTCACCAAATTCAATAAGGCTAATCCCAAAGAGAAGTTAGCGTCTCATCATCTGGGCTGCGGAGGAGCCAGGGTCCACATATATGTATCCGAGCACCTTAGCCCATCAAATAAACAGCTACATGCGTGCACAAGAATAAAAGCTAGACAATACCAATACAAATTTGTTTGGGTTCGGGATGGACGCATATATGTCAGAAAGAATGAAACAACCCAAGCTGTACACATTCGTGGTCATGACAATTTGAAGCTAATTAGCTAACGTGAGGATACAAATGATTTTTAGCCATAAACATCAAAATTCAATATATATTATCAAAATCTTAGAGGAATGCGGACAAAAACTGATAAAGTAAGGTTAGAGATTCTTAAAAACAATTACGATATAATAATATTCACAGAAACGTGGCTAGTACCGGAGATACAAGATACCGAGTTCATTGATCAACGCTACAACGTATACAGAAGAGACAGATATCCCGTCAACGGTGGAGGCGGAGTGCTCATAGCAGTTAAAAATAATTTCAGTTCCTCACGATTTCGGATATGGGAAACAGATTATGAAGATGTCTGGGCGGTACTGGACATCAAGGACCGCAATGGAGGGAGTAAAAGACTAGGTATCTGCTCGCATTTGTTAAAAGGTGTGCTGCAGAGCTTACCTACCCACTTTATCTCTTATTTAATCGCTCGATCGCAGCAGGCATTTTTCCTTCTAAGTGGAAAGAAGCGAGAATTATCCCAGTGTACAAAAAAGGCGATAAGGATAATATAAAAAATTACCGGCCTATTTCCATACTAAGCGTATTCTCTAAAATATTTGAATCCTTAGTCTGCAAGGTCCTTACTAAACATATAACACCCCTATTGGACAAAAGACAGCACGGGTTTTGTCGTGGGAAATCAGTTACTACAAACTTAGTATCTTACGTTTCAAGTCTTGTCAAGAATGTTGATAACAGAACGCAGGTTGATGCTGTCTACACAGATTTTAGCAGTGCTTTTGACAAAGTTAGTCACTGCCTTTTGTTAAAAAGATTGTCGGCTTTTGGTGTGTGTGGACCATTGCATCGTTGGTTTGATTCTTACTTGAAATCGAGGCCACTTACAGTAGTTACTAATGGTTACTCTTCAAAACCATATGTGGCAACCTCAGGTGTGCCCCAGGGATCGCACTTGGGTCCGATTCTGTTTCTTATATTCATAAATGACATCGGCAAGTGTATCAAATTTTGTAATTACTCATTATTCGCGGATGACATGAAAGTGTTTAAATCAATATCTACAACCGATGACACAAGGATGTTGCAAGAAGACCTAGATCGCGTAAGTGCTTGGTGCAAAAATAATCTAATGACAATCAACCCAAGCAAATGTTACCACATCAAATTTACTCGTAAGAAAAAGAGGTTACAGTCTAAATATAAAATTAACGGAGTTGAACTTGAGGAAGTGGAACAGATTCGCGACCTGGGTGTGACTCTGGACAGCAAGCTGAGTTTCATCCCCCATTATGACGCTATAGTCTCGAAATCATTCCAGATGCTTGGCTTTATAAAACGCAATACGGCAAATTTCAAGAACACTGGGACTCTAATAACATTATATAATGCACTAGTCAGAAGCCACCTTGAATTTGCAAGTGTTGTATGGAATCCTGGTTATAAAAAGCACGCTGACAATATTGAGCGCGTCCAAAGAGCATTTACACGACATTTGGCTTATAAAACTACCAACTTTAGTCATAGAAGGGAATACAGTGACCGATTGTCGAAGTTTAAGATGACATCCCTGAGTGATCGCCGCAAGATGCTAGATTTAGTATTTCTACACAAGCTTGTCCACGGTACAGTAGATTGTCATCACGCTCTCGAAAACATCGGTCTCACAGTACCTCGACCAAACACCCGTAGAAAGGTCGCAGGAACATATGTCATCCCCCGAACAAACACAAACCTTGGCAAGCACGCGCCCTTACCAAGGATGCTCTCCACTTACAACAAAATGAGTACAAAATATGACCTGGACATTTACCACGACTCGTTATTTAAATTTAAATCCAAAATACAGTCATCCCATCTAAACGACATTGCATGTTAAGTTTATTTCAATATATTTTTAATATCTTATATATATATTATATATATATTAAATATTCACATTCATAATTTGATTAGCTACAAAATTTCAATTTCAATATTTATACTTAATACTTAATTATACCTATTACTACTGCTTTAATTATTTTAAGAATGTTGTGTTCACCTGTAATTGGGTTGCATGCTAGTACATATGTAAAACGATAATTGTAAGTTTTTGTCATGTAACCTGTTGGTGTACCTAATAAATAAAATAAAAAAATAAAATAAATATATACGTGCCGTATACGGTGCAAAATGCAACGATTTGGCTAAGTTTATCATGCTTCTTGGGGATGCTTTGTAGCAGAACATGTTTTTGTTTAGTTGTCCGTTACGACAAAGATATATATAAGTACTTACATTTATTTTTCGAACATGTGTTACAAGATACTTATACACATTCCGTTTCGTCCAATCATGTTTACCATTATGACATCCACAGGAAGAGATACACTGGTCATATTCTAGGCCGGGAACCAGTGGCGTAGCGTGCCTTGGAGGGGCCCCGTATAAAAATTTGTTAGGGGGCCCTTATGAAGGGTAAAGATTTTTCACAAAAGAAAAGAAAATGTTTGCATAAAATTAAAAGAAATATTTATTAATCATAATTATCTATCTGTCACTTTTTCCAAAATTTTTACAAACAATTCAAATAAAATATACACTCCCTTGCCTATTTGTCGGCAAACATAGCTGAAGATGACTTTAGTTATTCTAAAGCAGAGATATGGGATATTGTTTTGAGTTCTGAAGTTTCTGCCTCTATGGACAATAGTGACAGGCGTTCATGTCCCATCGAAGTTCTTAGCTAATTTTTTGTCAGTTTTAATTTTGAAAAAATTTTTGATTATGCACGTCTGGGGCCCCCGTGGCCTGGGGCCCCGTATAATTGATACGGCAGATACGGCGGTAGCTACGCCCCTGCCGGGAACCGCAAGCCACAAAGCACTAACTCTTCAACTTACCTTGTTGACTCTGCCTACTCTCGGGGCACGGTGATGACGGTAGTAATTATTCTCCTACTTATTTATTTATTTTACCAATTTATGTACACGGACAATATATACAGAGAATACATAAACAAAAAGTTTTACAAAGTTGTACTTATCTTGGCATTTCTTTGCATATTTTTTTTAGTGGAATGTTTTTAATTGAATGTCTGAAGCATGCATAGATAATTAACTTTCCGCATGGATCACACGTACTGCTGACTGCTCTCATATCTTCATTGCATAATAAAATTTTAAGCTTCCGAAAAGGTTCCACCTTTTTAATTATTTTTGATCAGTATGTGGCCAGGATGACCCCTCAATAATGTCTTCAATGGAGTAGTAGTGAGGACAATCTAGGTAGGAACTACACAAAGTTTCAAGAAGCTTGTCTTATTCTCTTCTTCATCTAAGCGCGTTCCCGGTTGCATCCTCAGCTGTGCTGCTTCGGAGCCCGGGGTGCACTTTCCCGCTTTTTCTTCTCCAAATATAACATGCACGTCAATGGTCACCCAAAGACGCCAAAGACCTTGTGAAGTGGAGAAGAAATTGCCGGAACAGTTAAAATGATTCGGCTGTAATTTTACGACCGGCCGCTTGCCTGACGTCAACCCTCTTTGGGAATGTATTTGTGCGAAAAGTTTTACAACTGGCCGCCGCCTAAGCTTGTGTGATTAACTTAGCAAAAATAGCAAAAACTCATATTTTTCTAAGACAAGTGTTGTCATTTTGTTTGATGCCCATTCAGTGTTTTATCCCAAAAATCATAAAGTTCTCTATGCTTATTAGTACTTAAGTACTTATTGTGCGGTTGTACCTAAGTCTATCGGTTCGACGAACGGGTGAACAATGGCTCGTAAATAATTCTAGTCATTTAATACTTCGGCAGTTAATCCGTCAAATGAGAGGGCTGACTCACTTGGTACAGCAGACTTAGATACAGTATAAAAATAATCTTTATTCTTTCAGCTATGGAAGAGTGACATCAAAAATTATATCGCACAAAACGGCCCCACGTTTTTAGGATTCTGTACCCAAAGAGTGCCAACGGGACCCTATTACTGAGACTCCGCTGTCTGTCTGTCCAACTCTCTCACAGGGTTCTAAGCTATATCTCTTGAACCGATTTACCGATTATGTATAATTACTGTGACCGCTATATAACAAATACTAAAAATAAATCTAATAATAGTTTTCTACAGTCAAAATATGAACTTGAAAGAATAATAAGGGTATAGAAGTTTTCCATACTGATCAAATATGATATGATACAATACGAATATATTTTAGACTGTGAAAACCAGTTTGCAGATAATATCTACATATAAGTAAAAGTTCCATACAGAATCAGACTTTCTCGTATAAACGTAGTCTAGCTTTTATTTGAAACAACATACTTATCAGATTTCGGCAAAATTTTGTAATTTCCCATGAGTTGCACATAATATGTGATTCTGTGGGGTAAGGGGACTTTTAATGTTTTTATTACAAGCTTTTATTTAGCTTCATCAAAAACCTTCTTAATCGAGTCTACAACGTGTAACAAAAAGGGGGTATCAACCCGAAAGGGAGTAAACGTACTAATCAACTTTTTCTATGGGACCATCCCTGAAATCGCAAAAAAAATTCTGCAGCTCCATACATTTTGGCACGGTAGGTATTTAACTTTGTATGGAGGTGCAGATTTTTTTTGCGATTTCAGGGTTGGTTCCATAGTAAAAGTTGTTCACATTAATTAGTAAGTTTACTCCCTTTCGGGTTGATACCCCCTTTTTGTAACACACTGAAAGGCCGGCAACGCTCCTGTTACCCCCCTGGTGTTGCAGTTGTCCACGGGCAGTGGTGACCACTACCATCAGGTGATCCGCTTGCTCGTTTGCCGCCCTATAACATAAAAAAATAGGTTGCCCTGTTTGTTGATATATATTTTGGGTCACATCTTGCAAGTTAAAGAGCCACTTGGAAGGTTTCCGATTGAGATGAAATTTTGTATGCAAAAAAGAAACGGGCAAGTGCGAGTCGGACTCGTACATGAAAGGTTCCGTACCACCGTACAATGTTTTAAAACGCTGAAGAAACACGTTTCTTGTATGACGACCCCCTTTAATTTTTAACTTTATTTCATTTTTAGTATTTGCTGTTATTGTGGTCATAGTAATACATAATTGGTGAAAATTTCAAGTATCTAGTTAATGCCATTATGAAGATCAAGTTAAAAACGCTGAAAAAAACACGTTTCTTGTATGACGACCCCCTTTAATTTTTAACTATTTTTTATTTTTATTATTTTTTGTTATATTCGCCACAGTAATACATAATCGGTGAAAATTTCAAGTGTCTAGCTATTACGGTTCAAGAGATAGAGCCCTGTGACCAGACAGACAGACAGACAGACAGACGGACAGACAGACAGACAGACGGACAGACAGCGGAGTCTCAGTAATAGGGTCCCGTTTGCACCCTTCGGGTACGGAACCCTAAAAATCAGATGACAATGCAATATTATTTATTATAACAAGAAGCTGATCTGATGATGGAGCCGGAAGTTGGCTATAAGAACCCTGTGATTAAACGACGCAACCCCATGGCTTATTACATTTGTTTTGATAAACCTCACAATAAAAGCTGATTTTGAATTTGAAAAAAATAATTATACTAAGCCACCTAGTATAATTCAATCAAGGACATGTACAAATAGAATGTCTAATCACATTACTGACGGCTGGTCATCGTAATTTACTGCACAAACAAGAATCGATAAACCAGTATCGCTTGGCGCCCGCCATGTTGCTCTCATAGATCATACTCGTAGTGACGCGCGCGCATTCCAATAGATCAAGTGTCTAATTACGCAAAATCAGCGAATGATGCGGAGTTAGATCAAAATTCAGGGAATCCGTCTAGATTTATGATACTAAGCATCCGCTCCGCCAAGGTTTTTTTCACATATTAGCACGTTCCCGGTTGTATTCAAAGCTGTGCTGTTCTGGAGCCCGGGGTAGCTCTTTTCCATGGTATAATAAAACAAGGTATTCTCTTCCGCGATAGCCCAAGAGCACGTCACGAATGTCACGAAAAGTGTTACCACTGATTGTTCTTTTCAGTAAATTTAAGGCGAAGATATAGGCAAATGGCCTTGAAGTGTGAAATAAATTGTTAACTCGTAAATATGGTAATAATTTCCATATTGCTCTTCGTCATGCACTAGATAGCCCTTTAAATTATTTTATGAACTGCCGTTGATACTATTATTGGTGATCCGTCTAGCTTTAAAACTTGCCGTGGCCACTTTTGGCGAAAGCAAGTTTTAAAGCTAGACCGACTAATGTAAATACTTTCAACGGTGGTTCATAAAATAATTTAAAGGGCTATCTAGTGCATGACGAAGAGCAATATGGAAATTATCTCCATATTTACGAGTTAATAATTTATTTCAAATGAGGGCGCCGCTTCAAGGTCATTTGCCTATACCTCCACCTTAAGGACTTTCTCGATTAGTATATTGTGTGATTCATCTGTTTAATTTTTAATAAATTAAGATATAACTGCCGCGTGGTTCCCGGCATCTGCCGCGTGGTTCCCGGCATCTGCCGCGTGGTTCCCGGCAGAGTAGAATAGGACCACTCCAAGTCTTCCTGTGGATGTCGTAAGAGGCGACTAAAGGAGAGTTCCGTCACTGCACATGAACAGACTTCCGATGGGCAGCAGCGTCGGAAGTGCGATAGTGACCCCCCACTGCGCTCGCCAACCCGCCTGCCAAGCGTGGCGAGTATGGCAAAACCCCTCTATGAAGGTACAAAATGCGACCAGGCCCCCAGTACCCGGCAGCCCTGCTATTCCTGACTCCGGTAGCGGTCATGGTAACGGCAGGGCAGGGGGTGCTAAGAATCCCCGGATGGGATCCGGCTACCACCACCGGCGAAAACTGGCCCTGGTAACACACAACGTCTGCACTTTGAGGACAGACGAGAAACTGACTGAGGTGGAAGAGCAGATGAGTAGGTTACGGTGGGACATAGTGGGGTTGTCTGAAGTCCGAAGAGAGGGCGAGGGCACGACAACCTTAGAGTCCGGTAACCTACTCTATCACCGGGAGGGAGACGAAAAGAAGTCCCAGCATGGTGTCGGGTTTCTCGTTCACAGGTCCCTCATAAATAACGTAGTGACCATCGACAGTGTTTCCAGCAGGGTAATATACCTGATACTCAGAGTATCCAAAAGATACTCGTTGAAGGTCATACAGGTATACATGCCGACCGGAACACACTCAGATGCGGAGGTTGAGGTAGTGTATGAGGACATTAGTAGAGCCATACACGCCTCCAAAACCCATTTCACGGTTATTATGGGGGACTTTAACGCAAAACTGGGGAAGGGACGCGATGGAGAGATCAGGGTGGGGCAATTTGGATATGGTAAGCGCAATGACAGGGGCACAGGCTGGCTGATTTTCTGGAGGAAGAGGGACTCTTTGCGATGAACTCTTTCTTCAAGAAGCCGCCACAGAGGAAGTGGACCTGGATTGGTCCTAGTAAGAATAACCAGCCCCCAGTCAAGAACGAGATAGACTTCTTCCTGACAGCGAAGAGGCAGATATTCAATGATGTCTCCGTGATCAATATGATTAAAACCGGCAGCGATCACCGAATTGTAAGAGGCATCTTGAATATCGACCTCCGACTTGAAAGGTCAAGGCTTATGAAGTCTACGCTCCGACCATCACTGAGCCAGATCCAAAACCCCGAAAGCTTTCAAGTTGAACTCTCCAATCGCTTTGAACTTCTCCAGGATTGCATTTCAGTGGACGAGATAAGCAACGGGTTTATAGAAACTGTTCAAGCAGTGGGATCTAAGTTCTTTAAGTCCCGCCCTAAAAGTAAACCTCAAAAAGTCTCTGCTCAGACCCTAGACCTTATGACACAGCGACAATCCATGCCGCTGCAAACCTCCGAAGACGCTAAGTCATATCGAAAGCTTAACCGACAAATTCAAAAGTCCTTGCGACACGACATTCGCTCCTTTAATACTAAATGTATTAAGGAGACGATAGAACAAAACAAAGGTTCCAAAGTGTTTGCAAGGGCTATGTCTACTGGGCAGAGCCGATTGACTAAGCTGAAGACGGAGGGCGGAAACGTTGTGTCGACGGGGGAGGGGGTTCTGGAAGAGATCGAGAGGTTCTATGGGCAGTTATATACATCCGTTGCAAAACCTAACATAAATACGGCAAAAGATCCAAGAGCCAAGTTAACCCGACACCATACCGAAGATATCCCGGACATCAGTCTGTACGAGATTAGGAAGGCTCTCAAACAGCTTAAAAACAACAAGGCGCCGGGCGAGGACGGAATCACAGCAGAGCTTTTGAAAGCGGGCGGAACGCCGGTACTGAAAGTCCTTCAAAGGCTCTTTAATTCCGTTCTACTCGAGGGAGTGACGCCAGAGGCGTGGAACGGGGGTGTGGTGGTTCTGTTCTTCAAAAAGGGTGATAACACTCTCTTGAAGAACTATAGGCCCATCACACTTCTGAGCCATGTCTATAAGTTGTTTTCGAGAGTCATCACGAACCGTCTCGCTAACAGATTTGATGCCTTCCAACCTCCCGAACAAGCCGGGTTCCGAAAAGGCTATAGTACCATGGACCACATCCATACGCTGCGGCAGGTTATAGAGAAGACGAGGGAGTATAACCAGCCGTTATGCTTGGGGTTCGTGGACTATGAGAAAGCCTTCGATTCGATCGAAACATGGGCCGTGCTTCAGTCTCTCCAGCGGTGCCGTATTGACTATCGGTATATCGAGGTGTTGAAGTGTTTATACAACAAAGCCACTATGTCGGTCCGAGTACAGGAGCTCAGTACGAAGGCTATTCCATTGCAAAGAGGCGTGAGACAGGGAGATGTCATATCTCCAAAACTGTTCACCGCTGCTCTGGAAGATGCCTTCAAGCTTCTAGAATGGAAAGGACTGGGCATTAACATCAATGGCGAGTATATCACTCACCTTCGATTTGCCGACGATATCGTTGTCATGGCAGAATCGATGGAGGACTTAAGTACGATGCTTGAAGACCTAAATCGAGTTTCCCAACAGGTTGGCCTGAAAATGAACATTGACAAGACGAAGGTCATGTCGAATATGCACGTAACGCCTTTACCTGTTTCTGTTGGGAGCTCCACCCTCGAAGTTGTAGACCAGTATATCTACCTGGGTCAATTGATCCAGGCAGGAAGTTCCAGCTTCGAGGAAGAGGTCTTTCGACGAATCCGACTCGGCTGGGCAGCGTTCGGGAAGTTACGCAGTGTCTTCTCGTCCAAAATACCCCAGTGCCTCAAGACAAAAGTGCTCAATCAATGTGTGTTACCAGTGATGACTTATGGCTCTGAAACGTGGTCCCTTACTATGGGTCTCATAAGAAGGCTCAAGGTCGCTCAGCGGGCTATGGAGAGGGCTATGCTAGGTGTTTCTTTACGTGATCGAATCAGAAATGAGGAGATTCGTAGAAGAACTAAGGTCACAGACATAGCCCAGCGGATTAGCTCATTGAAGTGGCAGTGGGCGGGGCACATAGCGCGAAGAACCGATGGCCGATGGGGCAGAAAGGTTCTCGAATGGCGACCGCGTACCGGCAAGCGCAGCGTAGGACACCCACCTGCTAGGTGGTCAGATGACCTGAGCAAGGTTGCAGGAAAACGCTGGATGCAGGCCGCTTACGATCGGTCGTTTTGGAAATCCTTGGGGGAGGCCTATGTCCAGCAGTGGACTTCCTGTGGCTGATATGATGAAATTAAGATATTGAATCATTACTTCATCATGATGATGATGACGATGGTTTGTTAAGTTAACAAATGCACTTTTCTCGGGTAATTCAACACACACAGTGGCAACACGTCAGACTGACGTATTCATGGGCTAATGGCATCATCTTCTTGGCACGTGACCAGCTGTCGTTGGGGTATATGAGCTATTGGTAATTATATCAACCTATTTGCTTACGAATATTGTATCACACATTCAGATCACAGGCGATTAGTTGGAATGGAATGGCCGCATTAGGTCACATGCTAATGTTGCATTGTGATCAAATGCGCATGCGCATGTTGTTTCGTAATGCCACACGTGGGCCGCACCGCACCTTTACTAGACGGATGCAGAGTTAGCGCAGAAAACTAGGCTCTTGAAATATGTATATTACTTGAACCAGTCATCTTTATAAGTTAAAATGCCTCTCTTATAACAATTCATCACCGACACTTTCTCCTTTCCCCTGGCTTACCAAAGCCATTTCAGTGAAATTTGTCCATGTATAACGCTGTAGCAAACTTCCCCCTTTACTAACTTTACTCCACACCTAAGTTTTGGATTTATTACATCTTATGTAGAATGAAGTCCGTCAATAAATAACGCTACAGCAAAGTTCCTCCCTTCCCCCCCCCCCCCCATTTTCCCCCAATCAAAAATTGCGATCAACTAATTTTTTTTATAAATCAAGAAACTTGTGTGCCAATTTAGTTCTTAATTGGTTGAGAAACGCGACCTGTAGGCGAGAACAGACCAAGGGCCATGACCACCCCCTGGGCTGGGTTTGCCACTGCCACTTCACCATCCACAGCTGTGGATGGTGTATGTATACACCTTATATAGGTAAACCTAATATAGGTAGGTAGGTATTTTAAGTACAGTACTAAAATTGCCTAATAAAAAACCTACTTTTTACTTGTATCTAATTATTATCAAAATTAAATTATAACTTCTTGTGACTTGACCACGAGTTTGTGATGTGCGCCAAAGCTAGCCCCGCCCTTGGAACAGACAGACGGACGGAAGCATTTTGGCCAATCCTGAAACTGAGACGCTTCGCTCGCTCGGGTAATAAGCACCAGCTGCAGATAGAGTCGAGGATCAGAAGCTGTAAAGGCCTTTATGTCGCCTAACTATGGCCTATCGGTCAAGTCCTGAGAAACTAAGCAAAACCATCTCATGATGCAACTTCATTCCCAAGGAAGAGCTGCCCCCGGGCCATAAATTCCCTTGGGCAACTTGGAAGTGCCTGAATCGACTGCGTACTGAGAAGGGCCGATGCGGGCACGACCTTGCGAAGTGGCGCTATATAGAAAAAACAGAAGCCCGATGCCAATGTGGTCAATCCGATCAGACCATGCAGCACCTTCTCTCGTGTCCTTCGTGCCCGACCAGCTGCGCGAGACACGACCTGTACACGGCATCAGAAAGTTGCATAAGAGTGGCGACTTACTGGAGGAACAAAATATAATGTGTCGTGTGAGCCAATCGACACGAAAAGAAGATTCCCAAGGAAGGATGCAAAAGCATTTCCAAAGAGGGTGAACATCAGGCGGCCGGTCGTAAAACTGTAGCCAAATCAATTAAACTGTTTCGGCTATTTCTTCTCCACTTTGCAAAGTCTTTGGCATCCTTGGGCGACCATTGACATGCATATTATATTTGAAGAAAAAAAAGCGGGAAAGCGCACCCCGCCGCGGGCTCCCAAGCAGAATAGCTGAGGATGAAACTGGGAAAGCGTTAATTGAGAAATAACATTGATGAATGCGATCGGACCCCTTTGAGAAGCACGTGGTGCGTAGGGAATCAAAGAGGTAAGACAAAGGTCTGACCTGACCGCGACTGTGACGCAAGGGCCGCCGGCGCCTACACAATAATGCGTGCGGATTTGCATGCGGTCAATACTTGTGAGAGGTGACCCTAATTACGCAGCATTTGGTTAATTCCTTCACTATTATGTCACGTTACTGCTGATTGCAATCGTTACCAGTGTCCAATGTTGGAAGTTCGTTTCCTAATGTTCCTTTACACATACAAACTTCAATTTAAATAGATAAATAGGTACGTACATATATGTATAACTTTGTGGAAATGACTAATAAGTATAAAAAAAATCCTAGTTTTATTGAGAGACATTGCCATCTTTAGATACGTTTACCCATATTTTTTTTTTATTAATGGCCTGTTTCAGTGTCCCCCTGCTGGGCAAAGGCATCCATTTTTTCCAAGTCTTTACGCCATCTTCTTCACAACCATAAACCGAAACAAGATATAGTTTTAAAAACTCATACCCAACTACGGGAAGATTCTTGCTGAAAAGTAGGTACCTATGTTTATCCAGTTAATGCAACCACAGTAAAGAGAAACAGCATGTATATATTTTCGGAATATACTAATTAAGCCCTTTACTTTAAAGCCTATAGAGGACGCCATATAGAATCTACTGTGACGTCACGTAGCCTATTACCATTTGTTAAGGTACCATGGATATTATAGACGATACGAGCGAACAGGTGAACATACATACATATACAGCGTCTAACAAAATATACTGAAACTATGTAAAGGGTAGATTCAGTCCATGATACTGAACAACTTTCCCCGAGGACCGTATATCGAAATATGAAAAATAACTTTTGGCTCTCATTCATGTTGATCAATCACCTGATCCGAGTTTGTATGGAGAGCCAAAAATTATTTTTCATATTTCGATATATCTTCCTTAGGGAAAGTCGTTCAGTATATATTGTGAAACTTTATACAGGGTCTAACAAAATATACTAAAACTATTTGAAGGGTGGATTCAGTCCATGATATTGAACAACTTTCCCCAAGGAACATATGCCGAAATCTGAAAAATAATTTATGACCTCCCATCCCACCTTGTGTATGGAAGGTCATTGCCTCCCATACAAGTTGACCGATCAGCCGATCCGAGTTTGTAGGGAAAGCCAAAAAATCATATTTCGACATATGTTCCTTAGGGAAAGTTGTTCAATATCATGGACTGAATCCACCCTTAAAATAGTTTCAGTGTATTTTGTTAGTCGTTATATATAGGCGAAACACATAACCCTCCTATTGAATTCGCCGTAGTCGGGTAAAAATCTTTAAATATTGATCAAGAAAATATCCCGTTGCATAATGTATCATCGTGTATGTTAAATATGAGTAGATGAACGCAGAAGTTTATTTATAAAACAACTATGTACGACACCTCATGGCTGCGGTCACCCGCGGAGTCATGTATCGCGATACATATAATGGTACATACAAGTAAATACATACCGCGGTCCTTCCAATGTCGTGCTCACGCGTCTACTGTTACTCCAAACTCGATACTCCTGTTTTTTACTTTGATATCTATACCGCGATGGTGATGAGATACATCCCGTTTTACTTCACTAATTGTCGCTGCTCTGTGGTTATTTTTATTGTAATTTAATCTCAGACTTTGACGTAAGTATGTTTGCTTTACACATCTGGTTGAAAAAAGTAATCTGCACGGACAAACTGGCTGGAGAAACTAAGATAGTCCTAGTCACTCTGCTGACTATGACTATGCTATAAAAAAGTAAGTTTTCTAGGAGGCGACGCTGAGCTAACAAATGACGCACTTTTTTTTCTGAATCAGATTTCCCGCAAAATGTCTAAAAAATATTCAAAATAACACAGTCTTGCCACAGGTCTTAAATTTAAAAAAATTAAAATAATCCAGCTTATTTATCTAAGTATCTATATTTAAGAGCTATGCTCTTGTCGGTGGAGTATGAATTATCTTCCTTAGTTTACCTTTACCTTTCCTTTATCTATTTCACAAAGCTAACTCAGTCTTCCTGGTTTATATAGCTTATTAAATTATACTTATGTTTTTATTCATCATCATCATCATTGACTTCCTAAACAGATAATTAATTATATTTTTCATATGAAACCATAACCAATCTCCTCTGTGAGAAAAGAAAAAACTTAGCTGCTGCTTTACCAGCTGCTTATCTTCCCGCGCAGATCGTAGAAGCCGATCTAGGGAATGGGCGAAAATGCGAATCATATGAATAGGTGATGCGGCTAGCAACCCATCACTATTTTGATTTATTTTTCCATCTTTCCGCCCAATTTCACGCTAAAAGTGGTGTTTGGGTCTCGCGGCCCTGGGCTTTGTCTGCTTAGAGCCGCAAGACCCCAGATGCTCTGTCTACCCCATTAGGGATAAAGACATGATCTGTATCTGTTTCGTATGAAATTAGGGCAAACACTATTAAAACCTGCTTCAAAGACATAATATCATTTTCTCGCAAGAAACCTATACATAATTTATAATGCCCATTTCTGTCTAGCCTCAATCTAGGCTTAATTTACCGGAGCTCTAGTTCTATTCACGTGTTTGAATTCTGTAATCGAACAACAGAGTCTAAGAGGTTGAATAGACAAGAGGCTACATTGATCGAGTAGATTGTCAAGTGAATGTCTCTCTTACTACACATAATTTTCTTAGAGTTAGATTAGAATACGACGCCACATGTCTCTCATTCTCATTCCATAGACTATCACCATAAGCACCAATCTGCACACCACAATGAAGTCAGGTCAATCGCTTCAACTTCGTGATTGTGGTTTACATACATGATTTTGAACCTCGTCGTAGCCTATATTCAAGGAAAGTAAGTACTCTTTAAGAGAAATTAAAAATACATATTCTGTAACATGTTTTTTTTTTTTATTTTTTTTTATTAGAAATTTGAGTGCGTTTGATCTCTATCTAGCCTGATGGGAAGCTAAGATGAGGTCTAAGGTGTATCACGCAGACTCAAAAAATGCCTGTTCACTCTTGCCTTGAAAATCCCTAAATTATATGTATGGGGAAACATCGACGCAGGGAGGGAATTCCACACCTTAGCGGTTCGCACAATGAAGGAGGAGGCGAATCGAGAGGTACGATGAGGAGGAATTTCGACCACAAATGGGTGGAATCCCTGTCCACGTCGTGTTGTCCGATGGTGGAATGGTGCAGGGGGAATTAAATTATGTAATTCCTGCGCACACTCCCCGAAGTGCAACCTGTAGAAGACACACAGACTTGCTACCAGTCGGCGATGTTCGAGGCTGTGGAGCCGTCCTGCCGTAAGCAACTCATCACCAACGAGTCTTCTGGCACGTCTGTCGATAGCTTCCAGGGCTTCGAGCTGATAGCGGGCAGATCCATCCCATAGGTGGGAGCAATACTCCATACATGAGCGGACTTGAGCTGTGTAAAGGCTCAACAGTTGGTCAGGGGTAAAATATTGTTGGACCTTGGAGAGGATGCTTAGTTTTTTAGAAGCCGTCTTAGCCCTGGACTCAATATAGCTACCGAAGTTAAGATTTGATGAGAGATCGATACCGAGAAGTTCGAGATGACGGGTGATAGGAACAGGCACACCCCGGAAAGTGGGAGCCAAGTTGAAAGGGCTCTTTTTAGCAGAGAAGAGACACGCCTGTGTCTTAGAGGCATTGAATCTCACAAGGTTGGCATCACCCCAATCGGAGACAGCTTGCAGAGTAAGATTGGTATGGAGCACCATTGCCTCTCTTAGTTCGTCTATTTCCGGTTTTTTTGCCCTTGCACTAGAAAAATATCTTTCCGTAACGGTGCTATCGTCTGCATACCCAAAAATACCGGGCTTTAGCAGATCGTTAATGTGAAGCAGAAATAGCGTTGCGGAAAGAACAGATCCCTGAGGTACTCCAGCATTAATTGCCAATAGGTCAGACGAGCAGCCGTCAAGAGTTACTCGAATAAACCGTTCCCTCAGGAAATCGGAAATCCAAGCACAAAGGGTGGGAGGGATACCGTAAGCGGAAAGCTTCGCTATAAGAGCGTCATGCCATACCCTGTCAAATGCCTTTGAAATGTCAAGTGAGACAGCAAGTGCCTCACCGTATTTTTCAAGGGCTTCACCCCAAAGATGTGTAGCGTACACAAGAAGATCCCCAGTAGATCGGTTCTGGCGAAATCCGTATTGCCGGTCACTGAGGAGATCATTGTCCTCAAGGTACGCAAGTAAGCGCTTGTTAATAACACGCTCCATTACCTTACACAGAATGGAGGTGATTGCAATTGGGCGATAGTTTGAAGGGTCGGCACGTCTACCCTTCTTAGGTACGGGTTGAACATTGGCGAGCTTCCACATTTTTGGGACGATTCCGGACCGAAGAGATAGACGAAACAGGCGCGTCAGAACAGGAGACAACTCGGGTGCGCAATTCCTTAAGACAATAGCAGGAATACCGTCGGGACCACTGGCCTTATTCACATCTAAGTTGCGTAGAGTCTTGAGAACCTCCTTTTGATGAATGCGGACTTCAGGCATTTTACATCCACAAGGAGGTAACTGGGGCGGTGTTTGATTGCTAGCATCTAGACGTGAGTTTTCGGCAAACAGTGAAGCTAGTAAATTTGCTTTTTCTAAAGCCGTGTGTGCCAGTGTACCGTCAGGTTTCTGCAAAGGAGGAAGTGACGATTAGAGAAAGTGTATCTTGTTTCGTAATAAATACCAAACATTCAGCCGACAAATGCATACAAAAATCTCCCATTTGAATGTCACCACCAGCTACCGCGCTCGTGGCGTGTGGCGGCCGGCGAGTGGGGAAGGCGAGGCGTAGGTTAGATAGTTATTTCAAATGTGGGAGAATAAAGTTGTCAAATATAAGATTTTTTTCTCATGGTTCTATTTATCACTTTGATTCTAAGATTTCGATATATCTAGAGGGTGCACCCTCACTACTACTACCCTCTACTAAAACAACCTATATACGAGTGCTAATTTCTACGTTAAAATGCCCATAAACTAAGGTGGTAGTTGAACCTGCTCACGTATTTATGAGAAAAGACCATACTACGTTTAAAAAATTTAACTTGATTTACGTTCGGACAGTTTTTATTTGAAAACGACCAGTTCGCTCCGACGATGTATCCAACTCAACATTTTACTCGAATGGATAACTCTACCAATCTGAACTGCTCTCAAAACACTCAAAAGGAGTCTCAGTCCAAAAAACGATTAAGCTAAGTCCGGGAAAGCAATTCGGTCGATTTAATGAACAGATTGATTTCCAAACAGTTAATCTTTCGCCGACCGTTTATTTGGAGGAGGTAAATAGTTTCCAGATAAATGAGGGTTGGTTTATCTCCGAGTAACAGCCTAAAGAAGCTATTAATTGGAAATACAACACCTAGTCAGGTCTAAGTTCGTTTTTCGTGTGAATTGGTATTTTAATCCTTTCAATTTTATTCTTGAAGAATAGTTATATATTATATAATTTAAATGTTATCCTGGAAGTATACTATTATATGGCCTTTTTCAAATTGTCCTGGGTCTTGGATGTTTATCTATATATGTATTTATTATAAAATATAGTATCGTTGAGTTAGTATCCCATAACACAAGTTTAAACTTACTTTGGGGCTAGCTCAATCAGTGTAATTTGTCCCTATATATTTATATTATATTTATATACGGAAGTATTTAAAAAAAAACATATTTCGGTAAGTCGGTACCTAAACCTATATATGTTTCTTGGGGAAAGTTGTTCAGTACCATGGACCGAATTCACCCTTAAAATAGTTTTAGTATATTTTGTTAGACATTATAATAAAGTGAAGAATTCATCATAATAAACATTAATTTGTGGTTTAGCACGGTAAGTATTGCTTTCAATAGCATCTTTACATATTCTATTAAAACCAATGTAACTTTATAGAAGAGGCAACTTATAATTATACAAAAATGCGTGGGCTAGATGAAGTAATAAGATTCTACCAGTAACAGAATATTTTATACGACAAATATATTAAATGTCTTTACTCTTTATAACTGTGGGACAAATGACGTTCAATTTGTAGCAGATGGCGTACTCCCACTTGTGTTCTATTGAATTAATATTAAAAACACAATAAACATTGTTTCAACAACGGAAATTGAAATTTGTATTTTCTGTAGCTAAAAGGCTACAGACTAAACAGTACGTACGGGCTCCTGAGTTTTGAACACAAATGCCACCCAGACTTATTGTGTTAAATGTTGTCTTTACATACTAAACTAAAACAGCCGTAACTTGATAAATATGGCAAATGCACCAAATTCAACCAAATGGTAGCCATTAAAAGTTCGTCTTGATTTGAGACTTTTTTCGCATAATACTACATAATAAAGGTGGCTTTTCTTAGACAATCAGCTTAACGAATTTCTGCACCTACGCAGACTATGTGTAAGCACGGGCCCCACCAAGTCGAGCAAAAAAGGCACGGCCAATACCATCGCGAAGGCATTCAGGCCATTTTTGACCCCGTGTAACGTTGTGGGAAAAAATAGAAGCCTAAAATTTCAGTTACCATAGGGCATTACATAGCTTCATATATTTCAAAATTACATTTAAGAACCAGTAGTTCAAAAAATATTGCAAGTCAAAGTTCCTTAATTTTGTCACTGACTGACTCACTGACTCGCCGATCATCACAAGTAATTTCACTACTTTTAGCGGCAGAAGAATGTTATTTTTTTGATGGAATTATTATTAAAATAAGCGGACGATTGTTTACGAGATTAAACCCCCACATCCAAACCTAAACTCAATTAGTTAGCGTCGACAAATCCATTCCTCTTCCTTATCAGCCATCACAAAAAACAGGAAACCATGTTTCCATGTTCGATTATTGACATTCTGATGTTAGGGTAAATAAATATACAGTTTTTACGTTAGCAACATTTGGTCTCCTTGCTGTCAATAGAGAACCCTAAAAGGACGGATAAGGTAAAGTAAACACATCTACGTAATGTGCGTGAAATTGATGCTTCCTTTCAGAAAAAGGCGAATAAATATCTATATATTTATTTGACAAAAACAACCTACCTTCTCGGCTCTGGTCAGTACCTAAACCTATTTAGAAATAGGATGCTAAAGGCATC
The DNA here is from genome assembly GCA_963576875.1 of Acrobasis repandana. NCBI lineage: Eukaryota > Metazoa > Arthropoda > Insecta > Lepidoptera > Pyralidae > Acrobasis > Acrobasis repandana. The sequence goes on from OY756226.1 coordinate 1,339,235, forward strand.
GTTTGCCTTTGCCTTCGACTTTGCCCAACATACTCGTAACTAGTGGCTCTATGAGCTGACTTGACGCTTCGTCATTTTGAAAAATTTCGTGTAATTATCGAACCTATACAAAATTTCACGAGAATCAGTTGAGAAATGCGACCTGTGGAGGACAATATTCGGACAGCCGGACAGACACACGAAAACTACTTTGTCCAAGCTGAAAGGGAGACGCTGCACTCGCGCTTTGTGCTCGTTCGGTCTGCTCCAATGGCAATGTTACAAACAAAATACCCCTGTAAGTGGTAGCTCAAAACCCCTTATAGGGAAAAAAATTAAAAATTAGAATAACATGACCCAGATATTCGTCCTCTAGACCTGTAATAAAAATGTACCTAAAGTACTTCGTAGTTACTAGGTTACAGAAACTTGAAGTGTATAAGGAAGATCTAGATATAGTGTACAAAAAAAAACCGTGACGAAATATCTAGGCTAGATACAACCCAAATCACTCTGTAGAAAAGTGATAATAAACACGAATTTCTAGAACTAAGTAGGTGCTTAGTAAATTCACGAAGACATCTTAGAAAAGATGTCTCGGCTACCTGCTCTAATCTGGCCCTCGTCAAATGATAACGCGACGCTGCAGGGCGCGAGGACCCTTTGCGTCTTCTCCGAATCGGCTTATCTGCCGTCTGGTGACCTCTGTTGGCGACAACTGTCTTTTCTCTGAGTTCATTAAGTTTAAAAGACCTTTGATTAGTTTAAAACAAAAATTCTAGTAAAAATTTGTTAAAATAAAACAAAAGTACCTAAATATCAACCAAAACTGATACGAGTGAGTTGTAATCGCTTAATCACATTTTAAAACGTCCTAATATACGTAGAATAAGTACTGTTAATAAAAAGAATATATGGATGTATGGATGTTTGTTCCGCTTTCACGACAAAACGGCTGAAAGGATTGGATAATTCGGCATGCAGATAGCTTTATTACTTGGATTGACACATGTCATCAGATCTTTTTCTAGTCTCCACTGCAGGAGCACGACCCTCTCTGTACTACCAGAGCCATATATTAGCCAGAGCAGTCAGAGGATTTAGCCTACACTCTGCACGCTGGCCAGACGGGTTGGAGAGGTCTCATCGATGTTTATAAGCTTTGTTTTGTTTGTATATCCCTTTTGACGTCCCGGATGATGAAAATGTGAGATTGTCAAATACCCTGTAACCTCGCGGGCAACAGCAAGGTTGTTTGTTTGTAATAACTTAATTGTACTAAAAACATGCATACAAAATACAAAATTCGAAAGAGCAATTATACAATGTTATGTTAATATGTACTTCTTCTCGTATTTAAAAGCCGTGCTCTTGTCGGAGTTCTTTCCATGTCTCTTTTTTCTCCGCTAATTCAACCTACTTATATGTTTTTTTAAGTACTATGCCACGCATTTCTCTCGAAGCTGGTCGCGTTCATCAATCGCATATTTAAAACTAGCTGTGCCCGCGACTTCGTTCGCGTGGTTGTTGGAATGTTATATAGCCTAAAGCCTTCCTCTATAAATGGACTACCCAACAAAAAAAGAATTTTTCAAATCGGACCATTAGTTCCTGAGATTAGCGCGTTTAAACAAACAAACAAACAAACTCTTCCGCTTTATAATATTAGTATAGATGCCAAACAGTTTTACGAGTATGTATGTCATTTTAAAATTTCAAAGCCCTGGCATAACTTGACACGAATATAGAATGCCATCCGATGACATATTCATAGACCGCTGAGATACATAAATATGTATGACGACCCCCTTTAATTATTAACTTTATATTATTTTTAGTATTTGTTGTTATAGTGGTCGTAGTAATACATAATCGGTAAAAATTTCAAGTATCTAGTTAATGCCATTATAAAGATCTAGTAACGCTGAAAAAACACATTTTTTTGTACGATGACGCCCTTTAATTTTCAACTTTTTTTTATTTTTAGTATTTGTTGTTATAGCGACGACAGTAATACATAATCGTTGAACATTTCGGTTCAAGAGATAGAGCCCTGTGACAGACGGACAGACAGACAGACGGACAGACAGCGGAATCTCCGTAATAGGGTCCCGTTTGCACCCTTCGGGTACGGAACCCTACAAACAAGAGACATAAAAACAAAACTACAACCTCGATGACTAAACCAAAGTGTAACTTTGCCAAATGTACCCATCTTCGAAAAGGCATTCTGTTTGTATGAGATAAGGGTGTCCGTTTTTTTTCCCCCTGAAACTTACAGAGTTATTTTATTTCTTTACACCTTCACTTTTGTGGCCTACGAATAATAAATATATCATTATTCGTAGCCTTGCCCTTCACTTTTTAATTTTTACAAACTTTTATTTAGTTTCAATATTATGGTATCAATGAGCTGATCTCATGATGAAGCCGGAAGGTGGTCACAGCATCTCTGTGATAAAACAACATAACCCCACTGAATTTGGACTCAATTGTTTCGTCTTGAGGTGCACCATAAACTTTTAAGTTCATTGTTTTAGGTAAAAGCTTGCTTTTAAAAATATTTTTTAAATAATTACTTGTTTATCATCCGATCACCGTATCTCATTCCCCAATAAACAAATGAGACTGGACAATCTGGACATAACGGCCCACCCGCCGATTAGAACCCGTAAACCTCGCGTCGATTTATGCCCATCCTGTGCCTGACCTACCCGCATGCCGCCATTTTATTTATTTTTTGGCTATTGTCTCTCGCCGCACAGCCTTGCTTCTGAGATTAGAGATAGGAAGGCTTGTGCTCATAAATCTGCCAAAAATAAAGGAGTTGGCGATTTTTTGTAACGGTTCTTGATACGGGTCCGCTTGAAGAGGGTGTTGTGTGTTGCTGAGAGGTTTATAAACGTGTATTTAGCTTCTGGCAAGAAAAACGCATTTAAAAAACGGGAGCAGGTCCGAGTGCATAATTTTTAATGCATAATCTTTTTAGCTTAAAGCTTTAAGAAAAAAAATTAGAGGCATTAATGTATAAAGGTCAGGGGTGCCATTCCTTAACTACCTGTCCGGTAGTTTAATGGATATGTCATACGGGTACGCGGACCCGGCCTCCCGAGCTGCTATGGACTCACTCCTTAAGTCTTCCGAGTCAGTAGTATCCCATAACCTCTTGTCCTATCCCAATCCTAATCAATCCTGTCCTTATCTATTTATATATCTCTCTATATGTTACTTTCTCCCTGCCTTCTTTTTCTTTGCCAATCCAAGGTCTGCCGTGCCGAGGGATGCGTGGCTAGGGGCGAGCCTAGTCTTAAGCGTGCCGATTTGCCCTGAGGTTGGGCGCCCTCAGAACAAGGCTAGCCTTCGCCTGACAAGGGGCTCTGTCAGGTGCGACCGTCTAAATCCCCATTACTCGTGGGAACGCAATGATTCCAAAAAAATTAAGAAATCAGTATGGCGGCGACGCGGTTCGCAATCCGTCACGTCCCGTTTCCCGCAGGTGCGAAAAGCGGTCTTTGGACAGCCGCTTGACTTCTTTGAATCTGTCAAGATCGTAGCAAGTGGAGGTCCATAGTCTCCGCCTACCCCTGTGGGAAACAGGCGTGATAGTATGTATGTATTTATCAATGTACATAATGTGTGATTTGCCATAACTATTGCAAGGGCTACACTTGGGCTACATTGATTTGGCCTAACGCTCAGTTGTTTAAATTTATAAGCCTGTGTGTATAATATAATAATAATAAAAATATATAATTACAATATTGTTTATTTGTATGTTTGATATCTTTTCGCATTATAGGTATGTGTGGCCACCACATTTTTTTACCTGTCTAAAGGCATCTGACAAAGCTTGACGACTAAGGGTCAGTTCACAACGAGACGCGACGCGACGCGACGTAGCGCGCACTTTGAAAAAACTTTGTCTAGTAAACAAGTTCTATATTTCTTTCACGTGCGCGCTACGTCGCGTCGCGTCTCGGTGTGAACTGACCCTAATATACATTGATGACAGCCGGGACCACAACCACCCACCTAGGTATTATGTAACAGTATATATGTTCACCTAGGTATTTAGAAGCAAAAGTAAACATTTCGGATATCAAATAAAATTCGTACATTTCAAGAATATACTTATTTAGAGAGTAAAATATACGAAGTCCAACAAAGAAGGTTCCTAAAATCCTGACACATAACGATAAAATGTAGCCTACTACAAAAGGCTACTAGGTACTTACGAATACAGCGCTTACAATGAAGCGAGCTGGCTGTTCTCCAACTGGGACTGGAAGATCCAAAAAGTGGTGCTTTCCTTCCGATTGCAAAACTATAACTGTAAAAATGTTTCACAAAAATCTGCGCTCTAGGTAGTGTAGCTCTTGTACTTAAAAGTGGGTCCGATATCCAACTCCGATTTACATGTATTCGAATGGATTTTGTTCGAGAAATGAGAGACAAAAATCGTTATTGGTGTGTTCGTACCTTTCCATACAATGATACCGTCAAGAGCCTAGCTCTTAAATATAGAAGAAGAAAAAGGATATTTTATGTAGCTACCGAAATGGGTTAAAATGCCACGCTCATATCAATGGCAATAACCAGATACAATAGTAAAACAATATTTTTTATAGGACTTTGGCATTCAAGATGCAGTACTCAAATTCAAAAGGCGTGTGGGGTTGAACACGTGATGGCACAGTTGGTTACAGCATGGTCGTATTGAGACCAAGATCACAGGTTCAAGTCATGCTCACGTGGAATTTTTTCACGATTTCTTATTTCATTATTTAATTTGAGTACAATAGTAAAACAATGCATTTCTTCAGCGCTGCATACGAGGGGCATACCCCATACAGTGTTCTTTTTTTCGAAACCGAAGAACGGTTTCCTACGATCTCACTTGATGCTAAAAATAAGAAGAAAATGCTACAGAAAATCTATGCTTCTTTGAGCTCGCTTCGCTTTGGCTATTTAACGAGCATTGCCATAAAAATAGCCATAATCCATAACATTACCCAATAATGAAAATGCACACAAATCAGAAGCAGCGGCAATAGGCCATAACTCAGCGGAACCCCGTTAATGCGTTATTGAAACCATGTTAGCGGCGCTGGGGAAAGACCAGCTATCGAAATAGACAACGCAACAGTCACCAGATGCATTGTTACTAGCGGAAAAACAGCCCACGGGCCTGTTCGATATAGGAAATCTTTTAGGAAGAAATGCTCTATATAATAGTGAAACCTAAATCAAAATACGTTCAATGTAATATAATATACAAGAAATCGAAAGCCAATTAATTTTGCATAAAATTTTGAAATAATGTTTACTGTTTTAATTTATACCAGTTCCTGCCTTTCTAGTTTCTATATTTAAAAAAATAAATTAACTGAACAATTTGCTATTATGGAAGATCTATATCTTGATCCACAACATCACCGTGTATTTTCTTCTTGTTACAGAAATACGTCCTTCATCGAATACAGCTGTACAACTTTCACTAGGTAAGTCCTTTTTATTCTTGAAAAGCCTTTCCTTTCGAGTCCAATGTCTATCGCATCTATTATGGGCCGTGCCATATAAAATTCGGTAGGTTTTTCACAATTCTTCATCTTATATTTAAGAGCTGGGCTCTTTAGGTGGAGTGCTTTCCATGTCTCTCTTTCTTCCGCCAAGTTCTTAACCACCTTGTATGTTTTCACTTTAAATTTTTCCTTTATTTCATCGAAAATTCATTATTGTTTTCAAAAACGCATACATCTTAAAATTATAACTTACAAGTAGTAGAGTCGTAGATAACGAAGGAAAAGCTTTACCAAAAAGCATTAGTTATCTGTTTTATATATATCTATGGTACTTGCGCTCTACGGTTCTGAATTCAGCTGTTTTCACTAACAAAGGGATTTAACATCTGTTGCCTAAACCCTTCCAGATATATCGCTGATAAATAAAGATATAGGGGCTCCCAAATTATTTAATTTATTGTTAATATTGTTGGGATAAATAATTTCTCACTTCATTGCTTTGACTCCTTTCGACTCGAAAGAACCTACTCGGGTAAAAGGAAAATAGTACTTTTCTTTGTAAAAAAAAGCGGTCAAGTGCGAGTCGGACTCGCCCATGAAGGGTTCCGTAGCAGCAAGTAATGTTTTTTTTAGTTCTATCTTTCTCTTATTTTAGGGCAGGGGGCACACATTTTACCACTTTGGAAATATCTCTCGTGCACCTCAATATAATTTTTTAACACCTATCCAAAGATACCCCAAACGTATGGGTTTGATGAAAGAAAGAATTGAGTTTCAGTTCTAAGTACCTATGGTGGACTCCAAAATTTATTCTTTTTTTTCTATTTTTGTGTGAAAATCTTAATGCAGTTCACAGAATACATCTACTTTCCAAGTTTCAACAGTATTGTTCTTATAGTTTCGGAAAAAGTGGCTGTGACATACGGACAGACAGACAGACATGACGAATCTAAAGGGTTCCATGTTTTGCCATTTGGCTACGGTACCCTAAAAAACACTACTTACACGTCCATGCAGACAAACACACAAGTATGTTTGTCTGTATGGACACGTAGTTGAACGATTTCACGAAAAATAAATTCGTCCATTCATTTACCTATTTGATGTACCATCTTCGTAGGAAAATTCTCTGCCAGATGAAAAAGGAAATTATGTTTCAGGACTAGAATTTCATTCAGCATTCAAACCCCACATCTCTAATTACCTACAATCCGTTCATTAAATGTTAAAGTTTGTAAAACGGGGGTATTTTTAGATCTCACCATAGCATCCGACCGCAACTGGGAATGAACTTACATGTTTACTCATACATGTACTCCCAACCTAAGCTCGGCACACGTACGTGAGGTAGGTACATCCAGGCTCGGATTCCAGGAAGAGAGTGCACGTAAAACAATTAGGGATTCAGGGAACTAGGATTGTGAACGAATTTGCAGCACGGCTGGCTAAAAGTCATGTTTAGCTAATAAATTATTTCCACGTAGTTTTAAATACTTCTTCTACTTTCCAGGCTCTTGTCGGTGTTATTTATTGTATAAATAACAGCGACAAAACACATAAATAAAGATTTTTGGCAGATTATATTAAAGTTCATTGAAACCTTCACAAAACGAGTCTATATCTTTCTGAAAGGCCGGTAATGCTCTTGTTACACCCCTGGTGTTGCAGTTGTCCATGGGCAGTGGTGATCAAGGTTGTGGCTGAAAACCAGTGGTTTGTTCTATTTGAGCAAACGTTGCGCTGAGGCACAACCCTTTGCTATCTGCTTCCTTTGCTTAGCTTATGCACATATTACCTTACATGCTATGTTTTTTTGTTATTAAATATTATTGTATTATGAACTTCTGAATTAATGTAATGTGAGTCTATTTATGTGTGTCTTTTTGATATCAATAAAATAATTATCTATCTATCTGATCACTTACCATCAGGTAACCCGCTTGTTCGTTTGCCGCCCTATAACATAAAAAAGTGGTTTGCCATTGCCTTCTTCAATTCACACACTAGTGAACTTAATAGCCACTAGTGTGTGTATACTTGTGTAGGTTTCCTCGCGATATAAAAAAAAAGTCACCCTGTATAATGAGACGGTTTAGGTAAAGTTTCAACCGAAGATACAAGGTGCACTAATAAAAAAAACCAATAGCACTTAATTTTTTCAAATAGCTCTGGATGTAAACCTTACGCTTAACCATAGACTAAATTACCTAAGTAATTCTGCGTCTTACCAACCATAAACAACATTTCCAACAATGATTTACGAGTACTTCTTGTTTGAAACTGTGTTGCCTTAAGAAATATTTACTTCAATTTGATATGAAATGAAATCTAGCTCGGGGCTATAATTAATCTGCAGATATCATTAGTCTTGTTCCTTGAAAGGTTGACTGGTGGCCTTTATATTAACTAGGCAGTAGTATTTTGTCTAAAATTGTGTAAGAACATGACTGTTAGTATTAAATTTCTTTCATAAAATGCTAATGAGTATGAAGTCGGTGCCGAAATGTTTTTTGATCGGCTAATAATTTGACCGGTGGTGATACATACACTATCACGTCTTTATCCCTATCGGGGCAGACAGAGCCTAGGGCGGCAAGGCCCAGGCCACTTTTAGCGTGATGGTGGGCATCAAGGTGGAAAAAAGAAATCATAATAGTGATGGGTTGCTAACCGCATCGCCTATTGATATGATTCAGATTCTTGCCCATTCCCTCGATCGGTGGTGTTCATATCCAATATTTATTTTATTGTCCCAGTATAAAAATGTTGCTGCAAACAAATTCAGAGCTAAAATATAAAACAGAAATATTAATTTAAAAATACTTCAACCAAGACAATCTAAGACCCGATAGCACATAAGTACCTTTACTTAAGTACTTAATTACCAAAAAAAACAAGTTTTGAAGTGTGAAGTCGGGAAAATAACATTTTTACTCCTATCCCGTGGATCCTGTTATCACACACAATGTAAGGGCCATACTGTTTACATTGTAGTATTATTATGAACTTTAGCAATATATGCATGCACGATGCGGCAGGGTTTTAACCAAAACTCATAAGCCTGCATGCCGACGCATATTAAATATGGATTAATAATCAGATAAAGATAAACAGATAATGATAATCAGCGCAGGCATTTTGGATATGGACACTCTATTGTCACATGATGCAATATTGGAAAAATACTGCGTAGGTATATTGACATTTATACTGGGAATAACAAAATATACTAAAACTTTTTAAGGGGGGATTCAGTCCATTTTTTATTTATTTATTTAATCTTTATTGCACAATAAAATAAAAGTACAAGTAGCGGACCTAATGCCATATGGCATTCTCTCCCAGTCAACCATTAGACCAAGCAGAAAATATGTGTGGCTGGCGTAATAAAATTCACAGAAATAAGCAAACTTAATATAAATAATATATATTATCAAAAACACATAGTTATACTTATACACAAATATACTTTTAAACATATAATAACTATACATATATACTAACATGCATAAAATACAATAGATAAATACATAAATATAATCAGGATGACTGGGACTAGGACTACTGGAGGAAAAATTTATGTACCGCTCGCTTAAAAGCCAAACGTCTGGGAGCTCTTCTTATAGACTCCGGAAGGGCATTCCATAGCCGGATAGCCTGGACTTGAAAAGACTTGTCCATGAAGGTAGAGCGATGAGGAGGAAAACTAAGGATAAGAGTGCTAGAGGAGCGAAGTGAACGAGAGTGAGTGGAACTGAGAGGGTTGAATTTAGAGTTAAGATAGCTAGGGAAGTGCGGATTGTTCAAGATAGAAAATAGCATAGAGAGTATTTTAGCATTACGACGTAAGGGAATAGGGAGCCATGCAAGCTGAGCGCGAAATGAAGAGATGTGGTCAAATTTACGTATATTAAAAAAAAATCTGATGCAGTTATTGGCCAATCTGTCCAATTTGTTAAGGAGAACTTGCGTAAGGTCACAATAACAAACATCTGCGTAATCAAGAAAGGGAAGAATTAAGGTTTGAACTAATGTTATTTTTGTTTTAAGTGGGAGAAAGTTCTTGAGGCGATAGAGAGAGCGCAAGGTGGCAGTTACTTTTCGACCAACCTCAGCTACTTGAGTAGACCAGCTCAGGGTAGAGTCGATGTGTAGACCAAGGTCCTTCACACTCTCACTAAAGGGAATGGTAGTATTATTAAATTACAAGGAAGAGATAGTGTCAAAATTTAATTTAGAAATTAGACGAAAGCTGCCAATTACTATTGCCTGGCATTTATTTGGGTTTACAGCAACACCGTATTTTGCAGACCAATCGGCGATACGCCGTAAGTCATTGTTGAGGAGAGCAACCGTTGAGTCGATGTCACAGAAATCACAAGAGTGGTAGAGCTGTAGATCATCCGCGTACAGATGGTGAGAGCAAGAAAGTAGGAAGGTTAGAGAATTGATGAAGATAGAGAATAATAGTGGAGATAAAATTCCTCCTTGTGGGACACCAGAATTGAGATTTTGCCAGCTAGAGAGTGACTGATCACCACGAACGGCCTGTTGTCCGTCCATGACACACCTTTCCCCAAGGAACATATAGGTACTTATCAATTTATGAAAAATAATTTCTGGCCTTCAAAATTATTTAATCCAGATCCAAGTTTGTATGGAAAGCCAACATTTTTAATAATAGAATACATACTAGTTTCCTTTCAAGTGGGTATAATCAGACTACAAAGTTACAGTCGCAATGCAACACATTTTATTTCGACCTCACTGGTGGTTTAAGAGCTGCTATCGCCCACTGTCGCCGGCGCCCACCTTCCATTGTGCAGCAAACAAATATGTATGTTTACATGCAGGCATACAAACTATAAGGCCATAACACTTCAGTATAGTCGTAAACTTAGTAGATCTTTTGGTAAGTTGAGAATAAATACTCTTCTTGGTGTGATGTCACTGCCGGTGTACCGCAGGGTGGTGTTTTGTCTCCTCTGTTATTTTCTCTTTTTATAAATTCGACTACTGCTCAGCTTCAGTCTTCTTACCACCTATATGCAGATGATTTACAAATCTACGCTAAGGGTTCTGTCGATAATTTTTCAGCTACAGTTGATAAAATCAACAATGATCTTGAATGCATATCTGCCTGGAGCAAGTCACATGGCCTCTTAGTTAATCCTACCAAGTCACAGGCAATCATTATTGGCAACCCTCAACTTACCTCTAAATTAGATTTGGGACTTCTACCACAAGTTGAGTTCAATGGGGTTGTCATAAGTTATAGCGATAAAGTAAAAAATCTAGGTATCTGGATGGATAGTAAGTTTTCTTGGCTTCCACAAATTGCTGAATTAAGTAGAAAGCTAGTTGGTGTTTTTTGCTCGTTTAAAAGACTGAATAAGTTCCTTGCTGTAGATACCAAAATTATGCTTGCAAATTCCCTCCTACTTCCTATCCTTGACTATGCCGATACCTGTTACCTTAATCTTACTGTAGAGCAACTTACCAAGCTTGAGCGCCTCCAAAATCTTTGTATTCGGTTTATTTTCGGTCTCCGGAAATACGATCATGTCTCCCATTTTCGCTCCCAGCTCAAGTGGCTACCTATCAAACGTCGCCGGGAATGGCATATTCTTTCACTCCTGTTTTCCATATTATTCAATCCTGCATCCCCTAGGTACTTAAGGGAACGTTTCGTTTTTTACAGTGAAATTGCAACTCGTAAATTACGCAGCTCCGAAAATTTGCGACTAATCATTCCTGATCATTCCACCCGGTTTTATTCTCAGTCCTTCACTGTAGAAGCTGTTCGGCTTTGGAACGCACTGCCACTGTCCATCCGACAGGCTCGAACGCTAGCCAGCTTTAAATCACAAGACAAATCACACTTCCTTTCTTCTTTGTAAGTCACTCTTTTCCTTTCGCATCTTGTTTAGGTTCTTACTTTCTTTCATGTACACTATCTTATTTATATTATATATATATATATATATATATATATATATATATATATATATTTACTTTGAAATATTGCACCTCACCTGTAACATATCTAAATTTCTTTTGTATCCATACTACCCTAAGGTTGCCTGGAAGAGATTGCTGTGCGATAAGGCCGTCTTTTGTATGCTAACATTTATCTCTATTATTTATGTAGTATAATTTGTTAAATTGTGTGCAATAAAGAGTAAAATAAATAAATAAAATAAATAAGTTATGAAACAGCAAAACTCATTAAATGACGTTATTAAATTACTGCCACAAAGAAAGGGGTGTAATGTTTTTAGGGTTAATGTATGTATGCAAGTTTTCTTCATCATCAGGTCTTTTTGTTGGTCTCCACTGCAGGAGCACGATCCTCTCTCTAGGTACTACCAGAGCCATATATTCGCCAGAGTAGTCAGGATTTGGCCTACACTTTCCACGCTGGCCAGACGGGTTGGAGAGGTCTCATAGCTGTTTATATGTTTTGTTTAGCTTGTGTTTCCTAAGATCTACGGCAGGGGTGGCCAAACTTTTTGAGTGTGCGGTCTACCATTAAAATTTTCTACCTCATTGCGGTCTACCTGTCATAAGCACTAAGCAAAAATGCTAAGACGTTTTTTTTAAATTTGAAATGAAACTCAAGAAACATACTTTTATTTGATATTTATTATATTATTCATCTTATGATCAATGTGTTTTGCTTGTAGATGCTTGGCACTGCATATTTTCGACAAGTTTGTCATGTTGCACAGTGTATGAACTTACTGCGATGCGCACACACGAAGTTAAATGGTCATCAGTCAACCGGGAACGATGTTTTGTTTTTATTGCGTTCATTGTAGAAAAAGTTGATTCACAGAGGTAGGTCGACCCAAAAAACGCTGTTAAATACAAAGCTACTTTTCGTAGGCATGGAAACTTCTCTTCGTGCATTAGTTTCCAGAAATCCGTGTTATCAAACGCTCTTGCTTTTAAGAATATGTCGCACCTGAGTTTGACAACTTCCTCTTCGATCGCAACAGGTTCTGCATCGATTAATTGGCTTATTTTGATGGACACAGAGTCAACGTCAATACTTTCGTTAAAAGGAAATACCATAAAACTGATGATTTCTTCCAAAGCTGTGAATTCAGCGAAACGTCTTTCAAATTCCTGATGCAAATCGTCCAGTTGTTCAGCGTAATTTTGGAAATCGCGATTTGCGTTTTGATTGCACTCTTCCTCCATACTTTTAAAATTCTTTAATTCACCTCTTCTTAGTTGGGATGCAAACATCTGGACTTTTTCTTTGAAAGTTTTTACTGAACTTGTCATATCAATCAAAGTTTTGTCTTTACCTTGCAAGTTTAAATTTAGATCATTTAGTTTTTCTGTAATGTCGCAAAGAAAAGCCAACTTCATCAACCATTTTTCATCTTCTAGCACTGGAACATCTTCCCCTCTTAACTGCAAGAAAGCTTTTATTTCTGGAAGTAACTGGCGGAATCTTTTCAAAAAAGCGCCACGGCTCAGCCACCTTACATCTGTATGCAACAAAAGATCTCCGTATGGTGCCTCTGCTTCTTCAAGTAAAGCTCGAAATTGACGCCTTTGCAAACTTCTGGCTCGAATAGAATTCACAACTTTAAAAGCGATTTTCATAACATCATCAGCATTTAGAATTTTTGAGCACAAAGCTTGCTGGTGTATGATGCAGTGATAACTAGTAAAGCTAGGAATGGCATCATCATTTTTGCACAATGTGATAAAACCAATTCTTTGCCCTAACATAGCAGGAGCTCCGTCTGTTGTAACAGCAACCAATTTGTAAATTGGAAAATCGGTATTGGTGATGAAGCTCTTGAAGCTCTTGAAAATATCTTCACCTCTTGTTTGGCCTTTCATTGGGATAATGGTCAATAACTCTTCTTTAGCAGTCATATCTTCAAAAACCAAGCGCACAAAAATGCACAATTCAGCAATATCACTTACATCCGTAGATTCATCAAACTGGAGTGCTAAATAACAACACTTTTGTAAATCTTCATTCAGCAAATCTTCCAAATTTTTACTGATGGCTTCGGTGCGGCGCATTACAGTATTTCGTGACAGTGGAATATCGTTGATTGACGAAAGAATTTCCTTTTTGTTCTTAAAATCATGAAAAAGAGCTTCTCCTGCCTTTACCATAGCTTCTTTGATCAATTCTCCGTCGTCGAAAGGCTTTTTTCTTTTAATCAATATTTCTGTAACTACGAATGATGCCAAAGTCACTGCTTTTGATTTTGTGTCTGATTTCATAAACAACGATTGCTGAGCACCTAAGTTAGTTTTTAACTCCCGTACTTTCGTCTTCCGAATTTCACTGCCGGCCGGATAATCTGTGACATATTTCTTGTGTGTAGTCTTGAAGTGTCTTTCAACATTTGCTCTTTTTGGTAGTGCTACAGCTGAGTTACAAATAAGACAAATGCATTTATCTTTGACCATAACAAAAAAGAACTCTTCTTCCCACTCACTGTGATAATGATACGTCTTGCTTTTTTTCGCACTTGAACAGCCCTGCCCACTCATATTAAACGTTATCTTTTCAATATTATCAAAAATATTCAAAACAACAATCAACAAAATTTGCGAAACACTAGCGAAATTACTTCATTACTTCAATAAGTAATAAAATAAAAATGCGGGCACTTGCACAAAAATTATATATGCGCAATACACAAGCAAGTGGATGGATTCTTAATCCATTGCAGGATAATATCAATAGACCGCCTGTGCGCTAAACGTTGACTGCGCAATTAAAAGTAAATTCACTCGTCGCCGCGCTGGGCCAACGAACATCGTCGCGTGGTATGTATGGGTGAGAACGCAACATGCTGACCGCTTCGAATCTTCCGAGCGCCGCCGATATTTCCCGAATGATCGCGGAACGGGGAAGTCGCGCGCGCTGCGACCATGGCGCGCTTTTTAAAACTATTTTATTAGATTTTCTTAGGTCTCATCTCATATCCTATACCTATAATCTGCGGACCCACCGCGGGCTACCGAATATGTTGCCGCGGTCGACCGGTCGACCGCGGTCGACGTGTTGGCCACCCGTGATCTACGGGAAGACTTGGAGCGGTCCTATTCTACTCTGCCGAGAACCACACGGCTAAATAAGCACGGGTAAATTTCCTTATTCCATTATAACTTCTACCATCTTCTTCTCGATTTGTTGGAATCCTTACTCTACAAGTGACAGGTTATATATACATACATATATTATTTTAGACATTTAAGAACTATCGTGTTGTTATAATTTATTTTATTAAAATTACTTTATATGTATACAAGAGCGAAATATACTATGTGACGTTATTTTCCTCCTTTCCCCAGAACCGTGCAATATGTTATCATAATATTTTTAATTATAACCATTACAAACGTCAATCGAGCTATAAAAAAATTATATGTGAGTTTAATGGCCTACAAAGAGTCACGCGTTACGATACTGGCAAATAAATTAACTTAATTATTGTTTTAATCTTTATGTGGAAACAGCTGCCTGTGTTGGATTGATAGCTCGCTTATCTGCAGGTCAAGCAACGCGAATCTGAGTTTACTAAAATTAGTTTGATTAAAAATTTTAATGTATACAAGGCCCAACTTGTGCTATAACAAATGTAAAGATAATTCTTTAAACTATATATACATACAGGGTGATTTTGAACCTCAGGTAAGTAGGTATTACTCTTTATGCGAAATAAAAAATAAATATTCTGTCATATCTTTCTTTGTTGTTCATATGTGTTATTCATACTAAAAACAAAGACATCAGCGGACAAATGCATACCAAAAATCTCCCATTTGAATGTCACCACCGCGCGTATAATAAAGTCAGTATCAGCCATTAGCCATACGAGTATATTAGAAATTTGGCTGATTTTTTTTTACAAAAAATGAGTCTTACGTTTTGATTCTAATTATTAAAACATAATAACGAGAATAGCAATGGCAAACACAGCATTTATTAAAAAGAAAAGTTTACTTACATCGCGGTGGTGACATTCAAATCTCCCATTTGAATGTCACCACCGCGCGTATAATAAAGTCAGTATCAGCCATTAGCCATACGAGTATATTAGAAATTTGGCTGATTTTTTTTACAAAAAATGAGTCTTACGTTTTGATTCTAATTATTAAAACATAATAACGAGAATAGCAATGGCAAACACAGCATTTATTAAAAAGAAAAGTTTACTTACATCACATGCTCTATACGGCTGTGAGACGTGAACACTAAAGAAGAAGGAAACTTATAGGTTGCAAAGGGTTGGAAGCATTTGAGATGTGGTGCTAAAGAAGGTTAGAAAGGATTAATTGGAAGGATAAAGTAACGAACGTAAAGGTCTTAAATAGAGTAGGTGAAAAGATACACATACTCGAGTTAAACGAAAATAGGCGAGGCAATATGTTGGAACACTTGATACGGCATGGTAATTTTATGCGAATTATAAAAGAAGGCAAAATAGAAGGAGTGGAAGTGGAAAGCCAAGGCACAGCTATATGAAGCAAGTCAAGAAAAAGGTGATAGCAGTGTCGTACCAAGATGTCAAGAGGTTGGCGGAAGATAGAACAGAATGAAAGAAACTCCACCGACAAGAGCGTCGCTCTTAAATTTTGATGATGTGTTTGAATTTTACTGATAAAAAATGCGCGTTACTAAAAATGGTTTACAAAATAATTTCATTACTGTCTCTATGTGATTGCGAATGGCTCAGAAAATATGCAATACATATAAAAAAGTTCAATCCCCTTTCATAGTTGCAACTTAGATTATAACATCTATCTAGTAATACATACACTATTACGTTTTTATCCCTAATGGGGCAGACAGACAGAGCATTTTGGCTCTATTGTCTTGCTGCTCTAAGTAGACAAAAAGTTTGGTATCTAATAACCAAATTTGCAAGTAGCAAAACTGGTTCAGCAATTTCTTTTTCTCAGTGTAAAATGTCTCAAACTTTTCCGTGTTTCGGAAGGCACGTTAGGGCTATCAAGGCTTTTGTCGTTAGAAGGCAGTCAAGCTTCGTAAAAGAAATAAAAAGAAAGTGAGTATAGAATATAATATTTATGAAACTTAATGTACAGTGTATTGCTAAACGATAACCTGGAAGTAAATACATATAATTCACTGCGGTCTATTTAGCTATCGGCTCGATTTGCGTGAATAATTCAATAATACTCGTAAATTGGGACTGCAATAAACCATTACTTAGACGACATTATATAAGTATTACACTATGAAATGGTTTATTTCAGACTGCACAGTAATACCACTGGTATGACTCTCCATTGATTCAGAGTAACATATATACCTACTACTACTACAAACGAAACAATTTATCTGTACACACGTCGATGTGTGAGTTTTATACTTAGGGTCGCACCGCAGAATTATTTTAATACTTACCTACTAACGAGTTCGACATATTTACGATTATATTTTTCCATACCGGAAGATTTGCGAACACTATGACGTAAAAAATATTCTGTTTTATATGTATTAAATGTTACAGAAAAGTCGGAAACAGCTACGTAATATCACTTCACAAATATTTTTCATTATGTCCATTGTCCATTTCACCTATAGTTCACTTTACTGATTATTATTGAGTCATTTATATTGTAACGCACTAATTTCACTAATTCACTATTGTAATATAGTAATTTGCATATTCGGCGCAAAACTATACAGTAAAAATAAACAAATGTTTATCACGATTCACGCTTACACACAGCATGTCAAGTTGTCATTGTCAACAATGGCATTTAGCACTATAACCCGCTGAAATCCAGTTGGCATCTGCGTGTATGTGATTACCTGTGAGCGAGGAGCCTATCAACAATCTCGCTCTTATGTGTCTCCCGCCAATGCGAGAGAGCGAGAAGGGTATATATATCAAGATGGTTGCTAGGTAATAACGTGATATTATATTGTTGCTTTGCTTACCTGTTTTCATCATTTGGAAATGTATGAAATATACGTTCTTTAGAGTATTGGGTGGATAAACAATTATTATACGCGCACCTTCTCACCATGATGGTTATTATTGGTTGACAGTTCTCAAGACAACACACGTCGCGTATTGCGTGCGGCTAGTAATTAAACCCTGGTTTGGAGCCGTCAAAGCTCACAAAGTGCGGGGGAGAGGTGCGGGTCGCCAATTTGCGGAAGACGCTGTGAGATACCATTCTGTTTGACTCTTATGTATTCTGTGGTAATACGATACAGGTCCATATTGTGTTAATAGGAAACTTATTCAACTATGTTAGTAAAACTTAAACCGTCTTATTATAAAAATAGGTTTAACTTTGTTACTAGGTTTAAACCATTATCCGCCCAAATCAAGTTGACATTGACAGGTGAGATAGTATGATATTACTAGATGCCAACTTGCTTTGGGCAGGTAATGGTTTAAACCTGGTAACAAAGTTAGTCCTGTTTTTATAATAAGACCGAAAGTGACTATTATTAAGAGATATTATAAATATCCTATGATAATAAAGATATTTGAAATTGAATTGAATTAAAATGTGGGTTATTTGACACATGTAAAGAAGATCAATGTTCCAATATTGGACTGTCCACTCTTCCCGACACTATAAATAGGTACGGAAATTCTTTACGCTAGTAACAGTAGTCACAAATTTAGTGTCTGTAACAGAAGTATGTAGGTATTACGTAGATAAAGTAATATCGAAAAAAAGTCAAGCTATGTCAGATGCCTGTAAACTTGCTGTACCTAAGTAGATTGAAAAACCTGACACCAGTGTTGGCCACTTACGCAAACGCAAAAAAAAAACAGGAAAATGTTCCCGGTGTAGATATACTGGTTAAAATTGTGCGTTTAGTCGGTTTTAATATTTTAGTTTGCAAGTATATAGAGGTGAAGTTTCTTCAGACCGTATGTATGTATCTACTCGTATGTGTTAGATATATCTTGAATTCGTTCAATTATATGATTTTATACTAGGTATATAGGAATGTAAACGATTTTTATTATACGGGGTCTAACAAAATTTACTGAAACTATTTTAAGGGTGTATTCAGTTCATGATACTGAACAACTTTTCCAAAGGAATATATGTATTTCAAAATATGATCCTCCCATATAAGTTGATCGATCAGCAGGTGATCCGAGCTTGATAGAAAGCCAAAAATTATTTTTCATATTTCGACTTAGGTTCCTTGGGGAAAGTTGTTCAGTATCATTGACTGAATTCACCCTTAAAATAGTTTCAGTATATTTTGTTAGACGTTATACATACATATACATATTTATTAGGTACATAATACATAGGGATATAGTATAATATCATATAATTAAGCAAATGATATGAACTTGAAAGATACCTATTGAAATTAAATTGCAGCAAGAAACATCCAAATAGCTACTTCAACTATCTTAGAAATTAATAAGCTGCTAGTAGTGGCGCATAAACAAACCTTGTCTATGAAATGACAGATGATAGTCGCGAGTCGCGCCCATAAACAATAGACGCGATACCACGAGATAAGTTTGACTTATAGACCGAGACAGCGCCTTAAATCAATTATGATGACTCGATGCCGCGATAAGACGCGCCTTAAATAAATAGGGTTTTCTCCACAATCATTTGATTACGGTAGGTAGATATACCTAACGGTTGGTGGCTAAACGATGCGGGGCTTTACTCACTTACTTTATCACTGGGCTGCAGGAAACTGCGGGCGAAACTGGATGGTTGATCGCACTCAATTTACTACAGTATAGTCAACCATAGTAAATGGAACTTTTTCTCTACCTGGGTAGGGGTACCTAATCCGTGCCCGTGTAAAAAATGGACATCTTAGCACACACATACGAATCAATAGTTTGTAGGTACCAAATAGGTTGCCAACTTGACGAATAACTGCAACTGATTGCAGCATGAAGATATTTTGTAGTCGTAGTAGTAAGCTAAGATTTATTTTATTAGGTATGCCTAGGTGGTTTACACCGTCTTTTTATCCGACTTAAAAGGCGTAAATTTTTCTCCATTATTTAGCACCTAAGTAGTGTACCTACTTACCTACATTAAAGTATTTATTTTAATAAAACATCTTGAGTAACACAAAGCTTTTAAATACCTAAGCATTTTTTCATTAAATATCATACGCCCTTGACCCACACATTCTCCTTCATATTTTATTGCACGCATATTTTCATGAAAACAAGCTTATTATTCTCCGAGAGGGTGCTGGCCCTCGGAATAATGGAAACTAAAGTACATCAATTTGTGCTTTGCAAAAAAGAGATTTTTATTAAGTAGGCCCCTATACCTACTTATTGGAAAAGGATACGTCTCTAAATAAAAAAATACTGGTAGGTATATTTTCCCGAGTACGAAATAAAACCATGTCATGTTTTGACGATATAGGTACAAACAAATACAAACACAGCTGTGTTAGTAACTTGACTGGTAGCTAGCATAGGTACCTACCAGCTGTGCACAGGTACATATGCTAGCTACCAGTCAAGATATACTGTCACGTCTTAATCCCTAACGGGGTAGACAAAGCCTACGGCCTTAGACCACAAAGACGCTTTGATCGTGAGTAAATATCATAAGCCAAATCACCCACCCAGTAGATACCTACTTACTTTTTGGGAACCTCTATAAACCTCGGAGTTTGTTGAACTCCATTACCATTACAATCAGTTTTATTTTCGCGCGAAGAAGAAATTAAAGCAGTGAAAATGAAAACTCATTTTCACTGCTTTAATTTCTTCTTCGCGATCCATCGGCGATAGAATCCGACGATTTCCTCCACAAACTTTAATCGATTCCCTCGAATTTGCCATCGCAAACCCAATCCTTAATGCCTAACATTTTTCTACATTTATCCATTTCTACGCTTCCAAAAGACGAGGTTTTTTTTCCATTTCCTTATAGAAATGCAATGTACACATTAATTTCCGTCACGTTTAACGACAAATAGAGGAAATTTAAAATGCGAAAGTGGATTCGCGTAAATTGATTCCGGATTCGGTCCATGCGAAGGCAGCGGCCAATCGCAGAGTAAACGTTCGGGAATCATTTGAAAACGTTTTCCTAATTTATAAGGAGGCGGGCGGGAGTTTCACCCCGTAATTATGTTAACGCGCCAATTTTTTCCCGATGGAAATACGTGTGCCGCCATCTATCCGCGTCGCAAGCGAAGCTGAGTGGCGAGACCGAGTCGCCGTCGCCATCCCGCGCCCCTCACGGCGAACCGAGCGATGCGTCTCGTTCGTTCATTCATTCACTCAGTCGGTCTTCGTACGTTGAGCTGGAAGGACGTGTACGTGTCGAATTATCGCGAGTGCATCGATATTATTGTTTCAAACATTCGCTCAGCTGATCAGTGACAATAAGTTATATTCGTGTACAATCTCCGCCAAATCCATACCGCGAGTACTGTGAACTGCCAGTGAATAACCAAAACCGAGACTATCGAAAATATCTCGAGTCGTATGTAAAAATATACGCGTCGTCGAGGATCGAGCAGCGTTTGCCGCGTGTGACTGATCGATATTTTAAATGATAACATGGATTCAATTAGGTGTTTAAGAAAACGGTGAGATAGTGTTGTGTTGTGAGGGTTTGGAGTTCGCGTGGTAGAAAGCGGTGAGTTACGATATTGATTGGTGTTTACGTAGCGATAACGCGGATTTATTTGGAGCGATAAGTGGCCGGCGAGATAGCCGTCGGAATCGGAGATTGCTGCATTTATTATCGCTATCGATAAGTCGTTGGTCTGGTCACTGCAGCCGGTTGCAGTCAGACTCATCGCTGGGTGCTGGCTTGCAAACTTGCAACGATCTCATGCACCTGTCAGATCGCAATCCTCTTTTTTAACTAATCTACAAATTAATATACGGCAAATAAATATGTTTGTCTAGGTCTTATCCCTATCTATCTTCTGGTCTGTACATCTAATCTTAGAAAGTATGGGGATCTTGTTATAATAAAATAGGAGTAAACGAAGGACCTTTATTTTATTGCGCTTAATAAAATCTACTAACCACCGACAAGAGCAAGCTTAGCTTAGGTTAAAAAAAACTGAAGATGCCTTTGTTTGTAGCTTTGTACTTATTTGTTTATAACTTTAATTTATAGGTATATCTTTATAAGTAAACTTCAAAAATAGTTACACTTTACTTACATACCTTCCTACAAACTTAAGTACCTATTAATTTAGGTAATTACCTACCTATTTAGGATAGTAAAACTGTCTTATAGGTAGGTATTATATAAATACAATATATACCTAGGAAGTTAACTAGTATTTTACAAGAGTAAGTAGGTACCTACTTTTGTAAAATACTAGTTAACCTAATACTAGTCAAGTGAGGTACCTACCTAGGTAGGTTTTATCTCTTCAGGCCGTCTATAAATGCAATGCTGACAGTGCAGGTGTTAAAAGGCCATTGACTGATTATTCAGTTGAATAGGTAACATTGCATCACAGTGGCATAATGAGAACAACAATCGTAATTACCTACCTATTCATAATGACATTGGTGTGTTTTTCAATAATGAGTTAACACGGGCTATAATCTCGGTTTACCTAAGATACCTACTACATATGTACCTACGTATGGTTGTTAGATATTGAGGCTTCACTTGGAGACCACAGACTACATAGGTATTTTATTGGTTACATAGAATAGGTACCTACCATATAATTTCAAATAGGAACTACCTACCTAACTTATTATCATATCTGTTTAGGTAGGAAAGTAGGTGGGTATGTACCTAAATACGACTTTCAAATAGTAACATAAACCCGTACATAAAGAACCTATCCCTTATTTCATCCACTTACAACCATGAATAAATGCCCTCTGCTGCAAAAACAAACAATCGCGGTAATATCGCACGCAATGCAACCGGCTGCCGGCGACAACAGTGCAACGGCCGTGACTCGAAAACTCACGGCACGGGCGTCCGCACTCCGCAGGTACAGCCACAGCCGCGGTACCTATAGCTCATTCACTGCACTTTCATTTGCAAGTCGAAAATAGCTCGAACGCCTGACTCACGCCTTTATTTACGAGCTTTCCATACCCATCTTCCTGCCAGTGTTCTCAGAACATGTTCACACTTTTCTCTATTCGTGACTCGTAAATAGGTAGGTACCTACCTATATAGGTATTATGTAAGTTAGGTAGCTAACTAGGTATATTTCGTGAAAACAAAGTGACACACAAAACTTACTTTTTTGTATCATAGACGGCCTCTGACAAAATTTTGCACACCTGTGCTGTGATGGTAAAACATGATTAGTTGTAGCGAAATGTAAAAACCTATCTTGATTGTAACAGATGTTTGGCAAATAAATTTATCTTTATCTTTTTTAGGGTTCCGTACCCGAAGGGTGCAAACGGGACCCTATTACTGAGACTCCGCTGTCTGTTCGTCTGTCGCAGGGCTCTATCTCTTGAGCCGTAATAGCTAGACACCTGAAATTTTCACCGATTATGTATTACTGTGGCCGCTATAACAACAAATAATATAAAGTTAATAATAAAAGGGGGCCGTCATACAAGAAACCTGTTTCTTCAGCGTTTTAAAACATTGTACGGTGGTACGGAACCCTTCATGTACGAGTCCGACTATCGTCGCGATAAGAGTAAAAAATAATAAGAGTCGCACTTGCCCGTTTATTTAAATGTTGGCTAACATTCTGCAATAAATTGTGCTGCATTGAAAACAATCAAAACGCTTTTATTTGGCGCCATGAGCAAGTCCAAAAAAACACTGATTCCTAATTCTTTATTTGTTTTTAAAATTGTCTATTGGTACTTGGTAAATAGGTACCTACTCGTTTACAGCCAGTTAAATAATTTACAGCGATCCGTGTTCCTTTTATAAAAATGAATGGAGCGTTCTGTTTTATCTTTCGCGCAATATCGCGTGTGTAAATTAAATAAATATTAGTAGATTTATTTGGATGGGCATTTCTATCACATTATCGTTAACATAAAGCGTCTTGTCGTCGTAACTCCAGCTACTAGGCGCTCTGCTAGGGTTGCCATTGCCAGGCGCCTGGAGAAACCAGGAGACAAAAATGATAACGTTTTGTCTTTTTGTTTCTCCAAGCGCCTAGGTAGGTTAGGTACCTATATGATATTGCTTAAGATAATTTTATTATAAAGGCAATGGCGTTTAAATGCACACGTTTTTGTTTGTAACATTCATATTTATTTTATACATACAAAATGAAGCCTTGCCTATGTCATCCGGACGATAATGACGATTCGATTGACAACATCTCCTTTGTGACTATTAGATACATGTCCACATACATGTGCCTACTGTTAAAATCATTACTCTTCCGTGTGGCTTTGCCGTATTCAGGTAAAAATGACAAAACTAGAAGTAGATTTCTCAGATATTTATAATAGACTATCTGTCCAATTTGGCAGCCCTACAGCAGAGTGTCTAAAATCCTCGTATGTTTACAATAATCATTACATCGCCCATCGCAGTGTTTGTATTCGCGATCGCGTAGGCGATGCTGATGCTGGAAACACCTCATAAAGCAGTCTAATCGGGTACGTAACTCTGTAAACACGGCACCGTTACGCTGTGAAACATTCCCTAACACCTTCTAATTACAGGTAAAACGCATTTTATATAATTAGTGCTTATTTGA
Source organism: Acrobasis repandana (assembly GCA_963576875.1). Lineage (NCBI taxonomy): Eukaryota > Metazoa > Arthropoda > Insecta > Lepidoptera > Pyralidae > Acrobasis > Acrobasis repandana. Next base: position 1,363,406 of record OY756226.1, read on the forward strand.
ACGGATATAAAAGCGGGTTCGATGCCCGAACAGATCACACAATGCTTGTTTGTTTCAGCGCAGGCCAGTTCGAACATTAATTAATGCTGGATAAAGTACCGGTACAATTGAATAACTGTCTTACGCATAGAGAATAAAATGTTTTGTATCTCAAATTCACTCGTGTTTTACAATTTTAAACAAAACTAGTCTGGTATAACAAAAGAATCTATCTTTTTGTTCAAAATCTACAGACACGAAAATTTTAACGGCTACCAAATTTAAACTAAGGGGTAGATTCATTGTTTTAAAAAAGACATAGACATAAACAACTATAGAGGTGACAAAATTATTGTTATAAAAATCGTAGGACTGTAGCTATTTAAATTTTTTAAAGATATGATTAGACTTGCGACATTAATACTCCACAAATTCGGATACACACACATAATGTCCTGCACTGCAGGATGATAGCCGCAGTAACGAGCAGCGTCATGCACGCCCGCTGGGCTACCGGCGGCTTCATTTATCAAATTATAAATATCCACGTACACAGCTAACACAGCCCACCCATCGCTTCGACCCTTACACGACGTTTTTTCTGACCTTCCTTCTTTATAACTCATCTGCGTAATAAATATCATCTATTTAACTGTCTGTTTTGTATACTTACTTAATTATTTAATATCTATCTAATAATAAATATTAGTAGTGATGCACCACTGCTTTGCAGGGATGATAAAGTACTTCATAATTATAACTGTAAATAATTACTTGACAAAAATTAATTGACAAATTAAGTAGAAACTACGGATGTCTATTATCTATTGTTTGTATGAAATAAGCTATATTTATATGCAGAACCGATAGTAACTTTGTCACTAGGTAGCATTTTATTATATTGTTTTTCTTATTTAAGTTATGCGATACAAGTTTACCATCATAATCCTATGATAACGGAATGCCTCAAAGCCTGACAAAATCCATGCCTAATCTCAACGTGAATAAATCACGTACTTGCTAGTTACGAGGCAGCCTCCTAATCAAACAGATTACTAACCAGATTAACTAGATCTGAACGATAGAACATACACTTGGAGTAGAGTGAGCCAACAGAGGGCTATTCATGCACTCGGATACATGGACAATGGTAATTATTATTAGAGACAAGTGGCCGTTAAACATGGCTAAACCACACACGTGCGGGCGATGGCTGCTTATTAAATATTTGGCCTGTTTTGTTATGATTGATAACGATGGATGGTTATTAGTTTATCAAAAGCTACTTAACTGCAAATATATTTTACAACATGACAACATTTAGGTACTATTTCTTATCTAAGCCTCTAAATGAATCTGATGTACTAACCTACCCATACATAAGTAAATAAAACAAAAATTACTTTTAAAATGTTATCTTTTGTGGCCTTGAAATATCGACAAAATGTGCATTTGAAAAACGATCTATTTAATTTTTATGTATATTACACATAAATAAAACAAACATCCAAAAAAAATGTGTGTACTGCCTTCTTCCATCTATGCGTTTATTTGCTTTAGCTTAAATATGTCTCATCGAATCGAATGACAATAGAAATTCACACTTTGTGTTAGAACAGATGTCAACACAAAAGTATTTTTTCGTTCTTTCTAAAGCCTCAGGTAGCAAATGTTTAAATAATTCAACGCCCGCATGGAAACGGCTTATAACACCCAGTATGTTTGAACAACATTCAATTGATGTTAATTAGGTATACGACTATAATACTACGATCGACATATATACATGAAAACAACTACTAGTAGTCACTAACTTGTAGTTTTACTTTTGAATTTGTATTTGTATTTATCAAATCACGAAACTAGTGAAAACCTAGCTTAGATATAAAACTACATTGATAATAATGGTTTTTTTACAGAATCAGACTTAAGTTAGTAAAAATTCCAATAAGTACTTAAGTAGATACTTAGATATATTAATAGTACCTGAAGACATCAAAAGTATCTCAAAGAGATACTTATTTAAGAAGAAAGTTAACACGCACCTTTCTTTAAAATTTTCGCAGCAGAATTAGTCATTATCTTAAACATTTGTAGTATATATATGTGTATGTATATTTATATAAGTATTTATATGTATTAAGTGTATTATATTAATGTATTTAAGTATACTTGTAAATAGTAAATTATTAAGTACATCTTTAAAGCGCCTATCGCAATTAAATAATTTCTGTTTTTCCTAAAGGTTGACTGGTAGAGAATGCATTAGCGTTAAGTTCACCTTTTGTACCATTTGGTCAATAAAGATTTTAATAAATAAATCAATAAATAATAGATAAGTGAAATCTAATATTATTACAATCTAATTACTTGTACGTATTTTTTTCTATATCGGTGCCTCAATGCTAAAATTCCACCACCAGACCACGCTCAAGTAAATATAAAATTATATGTAAGGTAGTGAAGCATTCTTAAATATTTAAATCCTCAAGTTTTCCAAACAAACCGCACTTTATCTGACAGACATTGATGTATGATGTTAAATGCAGAGTTAATTACAGGTAATCCCTGCTAATCCGCTTTGTAACATCCATCACATCGTAACGTGTCACGGGAAAGGAAAGTATTTAAAACCGTGACATTAATGCGCTAAGTGATATCTTCTCTATTTTATTTATAACTCTACGTTGACTGATTTTATAATTTTACTGAATGAATATGACAAATAAATAAAAACGTCTGAAAGTAATACAGTAACATTTGAATTAGAATGGCGTAAAAGCATAGTCCTTTATTAACTCAGACTCATTTTGGGACTTGGTACCATTATTGTTCGTTCACCCAAATATAGTTAACAGTGACAAATTAGAAGGTGACATTTGCGGGAGGTATTCTTGTTTTGGACGGATAAAGGTTTAAACCAAGTATAAAATTAGTCCACGTTTTATAATAAGACGGACTGAGTATAAATTAGAAAAAAACGATTAATGTTCGTATACGTTTAGTTAGGATTAAAAAACAGATGTTCATTAGTAAAAGTAAAAAAAAAGCCTAATTTATGTATTTATAGTAGTATGTATCTAAAACCTGGCAGCTACTGTGTAGTACAGACTCGGTATTTTTACACTAAACTGGTTTCGGGAATTTAAAATTGTAAAGCCTAATAACGATATAATCGCATAAGCACTAATAACGAGTTCATTTAGATGCAGACATTGAAATAGTCGGTTTGTCCATAATGTCCATACAACAATACCTACATATTTCTTCCTTCAAAAGATAAACATGAAGTTCAAAATTAACGACATCGATAATTTTTATCTTGTACAATATAGGACTGTAAAATTCTTGTCAGTAGTCGAACGAGTTTTACATAGTTGCGTATCCCGGCGTCGTCGGCCGTTATCAGGTATCGAGTAATATCAATAAATCATCGAGTTGATATGGATAGCGATAATTAAACAGTATGATCGATCATGTGTCGAGCTGTCTGCTGCGTCAGCTGCTGAAAACGACGATAAGCAAGGAAATATCCATTTCAACGGAATTTAATAAGGTGATATTTAATAGTAGATGAAGCGAAAGAGGTGTCAGAATCGCAAGTGGAAGTCCACATTCTCTGCCTACTACCCCTGTGGGAAACAGGCGTGATACTATGTTAGGTATATGCAATGTTCCCATATTTAAACAAATATCTGGAGGGATTTTATTTTATGATATCGATCGATAAATGAACATCGTTAATTATGTCGACCTTAAAACGTCGACCTAAATATTCTCAAAATTAAAAAAAATGTTTTGAAATAAAATCTGTTAAATTTAATTGCTTGAGTAATTATTTTTGTAACTAACATTTTAATAAGTCAATTAATGCAAAGCCAGGAGACGAGGACGTGTCGCCAAGTGTCCAGGATACGCCATTATCATCTGCGCAATGATGCAAGATTAACATAAGTACCTGTTGAGTAGCGCCAGGGTAGCACCCAGAGAAGAGCTGTATTTATCCTGCAATTTCATTATCATAACTCGAATATCATACTTTATTCAAGAGCTTTGAAGCATTCCAATATCCCGTAGATAGCATGTAAATTATGCTTTGTGGAATTTATGTTTTACTTTTGAAATTCATAGCCGCCGATAAAATGAATGGCTTTGAGTTGAAAAGCTGTGAAAGCTGTTTATGACGTCTGTCATCTATTTTGCGTCCATATGCGAATCAATAAATGAGACTTTTTAAAAATGGTGCAATATTATAAAGGCATCTTTTAAATAATATTGTTGTAGTATTACCTACTTGATGTGAAAATTATACACAAATTTCATTTATGTTATATCATTAACTTTATGATCTAGTACGAAAATTATAGAGTTCTATACAAATTCATGATTAACTTTTCCAATTTAATGCAGAAATAACGAAATTTATGTATGTCGATATTAAATAACAGATTCAATTAGCGCCCTGTAGATATTTTGCACAATTCTTCTTCTTCTTATATTTAAGAGCTGGGCTCTTGTCTTGCGCAATAAAGAGTTCAAATAAATAAATCCGATATTTGGACTTCCCTAAGGAGGTTGTTGCCCAATCGCGACCCCGATAAGGAGCTATTTTCGTATTTGATTTGATTATATCCTCTTTATCGAGTTATCGGCAATCTGGCGACACCATATATACTTTGTAACGACCCCTATTACACGTTCTCGATGTGTTTTCTGACAAAACGCTCTAATCTCGCTGCTATCGCTCGATATCGGGACGATATCGTTTCTAATTTTTGGACTGGACGAGTAACTAAAACTAATAACCATTGATATAAAATATGTAATATTAGTACTTACCTACATGAACATATAAATTTTATATAAATGGTTACTATTTTTAGTAACTCGAAATCCAAAATCAGAAACGATATCGTTTCGAAATCGATCGATAGCAGCGAGATTAGAGCGTTTTGTCAAATTTTTAACTATGCAATATATCGCATAGTTAAAATTTGACAATCCATTTGAGCAGGGAACTGACCTTTGAAGTAGATTTTTAATTATGTTTTGCAAACAAATTGCAAAGGAATTAATGGCTAACAATTTCCTGCGTTTTATTTACGAATATGTACATAATCTAAATAACCTGTCAGTTAGGTACTGTTCTAAATATCACCCGATATAGTAAAGCTAATGAACGAATCAAATACTCTCTTCCATATACGGTCATTCCCCTTGGAGCTATTAATACAGCTTATTGCACGCTGTACCGCCCTATATGAGTCGATTTATCACCGTTGTAAATTTAAATTCATCGAAATTTAGCGCAGAGCACTTGTATTGTCCAAATATTTCTAGAGCGCACGGATATTTTCGTGAGGCCATTAAAAACGGGATGCGCCATAACCGACAATCAAAACAATACCTAATTTATATCGTAGCAAAGCGTATTTTCGTGTAGCAATAATTCAAACTCAGGGATCGATTATTCGTACAAACAGGGCTGGTAATAAATCATCCACTCCCGGTTACCTGCTCCGATCGATACGAAAAAAGCCCCCGTTTGAACAGAGGGAGTGACATTTCTAACCATTCTAAAGGCGTTGGCGCTCAAATACCATAGTATTGGGTAAATGACTGCCATTTGATGCCTCATTTGGGTGAAATGAAGTGATTTGAAAAAAACCGGCCAAGTGCGTGTCGGACCACGCATAAAATAGGGTTTCGTAGTCATTTTTGGCACCGCGCTGTTTTGCATTTCTTGCATTTCAAGCTTCATTCAGTCCTAACAGTAAAATATGTAAAAAAAAACTTTAAGTTTATACTGATCTTTTGGAAAAAAGTATATATTTTTATTTTATTTATAACTAGCGGCCCGCCCCGGCTTCGCACGGGTATGTATTATACATATAAACCTTCCTCATGAATCACTTTATCTATTAAAACAAACCGCATCAAAATCCGTTGCGTAGTTTTAAAGATCTAAGCATACATAGGGACAGACAGTGGGAAGCGACTTTGTTTTATACTATGTAGTGATTTCAAAAGTACCCCCTTTACATATATGGGGAGGTACCCTTAAAAAAGGGTAATTTTAATTTTTTGTATTTTTAAAAATGAGATCTATATGTGAAGTATCCTCGAACCAAGTTACATGTAAATCAGTCCATAAACGTAGAAGATATTTTGCTGTAACAGACTAGGACGGACGGACGGACTGAACGATCTTATAAGGGTTCCTTGTCAGACTACGGAACCCTAAAAATAAATAAAATGTTCGATTCTCGAATGACAGTCTCTTTTTTAGGGTTCCGTAGTCCACAAGGAACCCTTATAGTTTCGTCATGTCCGTCTGTCCGGGCTCGTACTCCGCCGCTACTGCACCGATTGTCACGAAAATTGGTGGAGAGATAGATATAGAAGTTCCAAAAGTTAGTTTTTAAAATTATGAAAAAATGTTTTTTATTCAGCCCCCCATACAACGATAAGTGAATTTAAAAAATTAAATTGGACTAACCCCAACGTGTGGGGTATCGTTGAAAAGGTCTTTTAAAATGCAACAAAAACTGCTTTGAAACTATGTAGATCAAACGCCCCAGTCTTGAGATAATCTAATACAAAGTTAAAATTTGAGATGTCCCCCCACCGTAATGAAATATTACTAAAATAATTCTGAAAAAAAAGGGTTTATACCTCAAAGTATGTACTTTCAATTAAAACTATAGCGGTCTCGGTATCATGGATAGTTATTTTTTTAATACGTCTTGAATCGTAAAATGTTACTTGTTGCTACGGAACCCTTCATGGGCGAGTCCGACTCGCACTTGGCCGGTTTTTTGTTAATTAGTCGTGTTGTGTATTGACACTGTACTAAAAATATATGCTCATTATTCCAACCTACACTCCTTGTACATGATCGTAAACAACGACAAGTTAGCTACCGTTCTCCAACGCGAACGTAAATGACATCCGTATTGTCCACTGTCCACTAAAACTAATATTTGTCGAGATTCTCATTTATTATACTCCTCATTTATGCCTGTACTCCGCTCTTATGCCTTCACATTAAAGTTGAATTTGCGTGAATAAAGAAAAGAAATTTTAAACGTCTTCTCGTCGGCTTAGCACGTATTGAAGTTAATAGCAAGTTGTTAAATTGCTGTTAAAATTTCTAGTGGCACTGGCTGGTAATAATCTTGTCACGATTTCTCCTTATTGTTCGGAAACCGTTAGAGTTATAAATCAATACATGATATAAAACACATTCGTCATTTCTGTCTCTTTAATTGAACTGTCATTTATTTTAACTGTGACATAAACTTTGCTGTTTTTAACTACAGTTTGTAAATCTTTTATGTTAGTACAATTTCGAACATATTTATTTAGTATCTCTTTACTCGTTACACAAAAACAAAAAGGCAAAACGGCCTACCTACGTCTCTTTGTCTCCAATTTAGCAAAAAAACAGATGTCTATGGCTAGTCAAGTAGTCACTATACGAAAGGTAATAAAATAACTCTGCTCTGAATGATATTGGTGCTAATTTCGCACAAAAACTGAATAGCCTATGTTTTTGTCGCCTTTCGAAGTCGCAAATACCTTGCGAATTGCTTTACTGACCAATTCTGTTTTATGAGTTCCAAGATAAACTGGGAAATAAAGCATTGTTCTACTTTCTATTCGCTGGGGTAATAAAGCATGTTCTTGCAAATTTAGCCGATTTGTTGACGTTTCTTTTACAAAATTCCCAGTAAGCACTTAAAATAAATTGGCATGTTAAACAACTTATTAGTTAGTTACATACAACTTTTTTACTTTATTTTTAAAAATCCTCAGTGGATGAGCATTCAATAATGTAATACTCGTACTTCCTATCAAGCAATAGGTCACTGTGTCTTATTGACTCAACAATGTCAGTGTTTCCCTTTAAATAACTACAGGAAAATGTGTGTACGAGTATAATGTGTCTTAGTAGTACTCTTCCTTACTACCCAACCCACTTATACTTACATCAATAAAAAAAAACAGTGACTACATTCTCTGTGTGTTTACTAAATGTACTGTGTTCAATACTACTTCCGACCTCCTTGATTAGAAGAAGACTACATTATGCCGTATAAAAGAATAGCCATATACCTATGCGAAATATTTCATTCGTGAATAACTTATATGTTCCTCATAATATTATTGATAAATCCAATTACTGGGAACCATTTGAATTATTTACCCAACGGTTGATTAGCTAACCAGATAACCCAGTAGCCGCAAGCAAATGATTTAAACTGACTCAGACTAACATGTGAACTTAGTTCGGAATAACGTTAATTGAGTAGGTCGGGATTAGGCCCGTTAGATTTGCCTAAAGAAGCAAAGTCGGCCTACCGAGCCCGGCCGGTCATCGGATGAATTGTAAATTCTACCAAATTCGCTCTTTCATGCGTTACAAGTCATAAACTGTAGCGTTTTATACCCAAAAACTACATGAGACTATTCAAAAAGCGAGTTCAGCAACAACATCAGTGTAGGTAGTGCATCAATCAGGTGGGCCGTAAACCTGTTTGCCTACAAGTCCCCAATAAGCATACGCCTCGTACTTCAATATGAAACTCTAGGGGTCTTTGGGTCTTACCCCGTTAGGGATAAAAACGTGATAGTGTATCTGCACCTATTAAGAAGCTCTTTTACTTTTTTTGTCTCTAAAACTGTCAGCGCCCATAGGATTTTGCTCATTTGCTAAGGCCTGCCACCCGTCCGGATTTGTCCCAGTTTGTAGGGCGTCCGGGGAGCGTACGGGGGGTTCTTAAATAGGTCGGGTAAAACCCGGACACTATTTAAGCCCAAGCCAAATTTTTTTCAAGCGCGTCCATTGTAAATCTCTATTTCTGTGAAATGTCCGGGGTTTTTTTTAATTTTTGACCGGAGTATATAGTTTAAGTGATGGCAGGCCTAGCTAAAGCTATAGGGCGTTTTTGTTCCGTAGCCGAATGGCAAAAAACTTAACCCTGGATTCGTCATGTCTGTCTGTCCGTCCGTATGTCACAGCCACTTTTTTCCGAAACTATAAGAACTATACTGTTGAAACTTGGTAAGTTGATGTAGGTATTATGTGAACCGCATTAAGATTTTAACACAAAAATTAAAAAAAAAAAACAATAAATTTTGGGGTTCCCCATACTTCAAACTGAAACTCAAATTTTTTTTTATCAAACCCATACGTTTGTGGTATCTATAGATAGGTCTTCAAAAATGATATTGAGGTTTCTAATATCAGTTTTTTCTAAACTGTAAAGTTTGCGCGAGAGACACTTCCAAAGTGGTAAAATGTGCCCCCCCCCCCTGTAACTTCTAAAATAAGAGAATAATAAATCTAAAAAAAAATATATGATGTACATTACCATGCAAACTTTCACCGAAAATTGGTTTAAACGAGATCTAGTTAGTATTTTTTTTTAATACGTCATAAAGGTAAATCCTTTAGAACTATATATGTATATTATGTTACTTGCTGCTACGGAACCCTTGATGGGCGAGTCTGACTCGCACTTGGCCGCTTTTTTTGGAGAAATGCTATTCACCCTTATATTCATAACGGCAGAAATATGCAATTTCAGGTAGCACGTGCGCGACCACCGAACAAAACTCCCTCAGGTGAAATAATTCACTTTACCTACTCATAAAGCAACGTCACGATAACATCTCATATGAATGGTATGTAAATGCGCCACCTAGAAAGGGACGGGTACAAAAGATAATCATCTTTTATTTTACACCAATTAATTTAACTCACAAAGTCAAACGACACCTGACTTTTTATTAGTTTTTACGGAATTCCATCTGTTTATTGTCGTCGTAATAAAATGTAGTTAAAAAGTTTATTTTTTAGATGTTTGAATTGATGCTTCCTTCAGCTTTATGGCTGACTTAAAAACGTGATGGTTCGTGTGGGTGTGACTGTCAACTGTTAACAGACGTGACATCTGCTAAGCTCCTAAAATTAAATTACCTTGAATTTCTGCCACTTCACACAACCCAGTCATATTTTTATTAGAACTAAGTATTTGGTCATTAAAAAGGTATGGGATGTTAGAAGACGTAGGTATTATGGAAATCTTTGGCCTTAGATTTTTGACTTATTCTACCTAGATATCACGATAAAGCAACATTTTCCATTGGCTCGCTTATAAAGCAACAGCATCAATACAATTTTAGAGAATTTTAACTACAGCTTTTTGGTGCCTCGATTCCACCAGATAACTTGGATTATCCCATGACTTAGACCGCATCAAAACGCAAGTTTGATTTGTCAAGCGGAAAATTGCGAGGAACAAGAAAACGTTGACCCAAGTCGATTGGGCTCGCGCAAATTAATGGATGTTTTGCGACCTTCGCGACCTATCCACCCGTACCTCCTTTAGGGTGGCTGTCTTTAAATAGAACGCCTAGATAGACGAGCCAATTTGCCCGGGCATTTACCCATTCAATTAATTCATTCTCCTTTTTTCTTTAATTTTTGTGCTGTTCGACAAAAAACAGATCGACCACACAAAAGATGTGGAGGTGCATTCGCCATTGCTGTTTTTTTTATTTGCGGTTAATATTGTGAAAAGTACCTACTATAAAAGAGGATAGAGTACTACCTATTAGAAACTGGACGCATCTGTGGTACTTATAAGGATCCAGCTTTAGGTGCGGTTTCCACCAGAGCTAACCTAAACTGTGTAGCGATTTTTTTGTTATCCACCAGTAAGAAACCGAGGATAGAAAATTGAAGCGATATTTCATTGTATTCGCTCATCACCATCGCACATCTTCAATAGATACTCAGCCTTATTTTCAGAGGGCCAGCCCTAATCCGACTCAATAACCCCGAATGTTTGATCGCTTATTATAAATTGTATTAAAACTTACTCAGTTGTTTGCGTCTAATTTAACTTGGGTAATTCTTGGGAAGAATTGAACGTTCGAACTAACAAGTTGTCAGGAGTGACGAGTTTTACTCTAATTCGTGTTTTTGTGAGACAGAATTTTATTGGAATTATTTGCGGAATATTTCTTCTTTTGCTTGCTTTCTATTCAACAGTTCTTATTTTTTCAGTGTTGTAAAATGTTGTGTGCCTTGTTATATGCACATCAATTTGTGGTGTATTTATAGCTGTGTTGTTTGCGTGTTTCACTTTAAACATAGATGTTTGTCTAGAATCATCCATCCGTGTCAGGTTCCTTTCTCATACTTGCGCTTTCTTTCTCTTCTCAAAAAAGGAATTTCTAAAAAATGTAGACCTTGGACGCCAAACCGAAGTCCTGGGTTAGACTGCTCTTGCAGACTGACTGCTTTCTGCTCAATGTCGCAAGTAATTGTGTGCAGTTCTGGATTGAATGTTTTAGGTTTTATATCCATCGGCTCTACAAGCTTAGTGCCTAGTATCTCCATCTCGCAATCACATAGCAGTACATACAGTAAAGTGTATACCGGTTACATAACGCGCACGCCCTGCTAATCACGTTCCGATCGACGCAATTACCAGCAGTATCCGAGAATAGGCGGTGACTCACGATGCACCGAACAATAGCCCCTGTCCCCGATACACTATGCATGAGAGATGATAAGATACTGGCTGCTCAGATGCTCAGGAGTAAAGTAAAAAAAGTCGTTGTGACAAGTCTTTCGGCCTCCTGATATGAATTGAGGTTTTTAAGAAATCCATTTCAGTCAAACCACGAATAAAATACTGGTAGTACCTGATTAAAGATGAAGTGTCTGCTTTGCTTGCCTTTAGTTATGCAGAATCCTACATGCTAAAAGCCCTTGGACTTTCTTATCTCTTTTGTGTGTTCCTGTTTGATCCGTTCTGAACTTTTATTAGATATACGTGGAATACGTGACATAACACAACCATTTACCAACTAAAGGGAAATGGTAAGGTTCAATATCTCATGCTAAAGGGACTGCAAATAACAAGTATGTACTTAATTAAGTAGTATCCAGATCGAAAGCTATTTACAAATGCCTTACATAGCATTTAACCTGATTGTAATCACTATTTCCAGCATTTAACCCAATCATCATCATTCAATCGGGGAACCGGTGCACCCAAGGTGACATTAACCAACTCAATCAGTGTCGCAAGGGACATGTCACAACATTACCCTGATAACGAGACCTGTTCTGAGACTCGGTGTCTGACACTGTGACACTCCATCAGACATGTCACTAGATTGCCGTTTTCTATTGATTTCAGGCATAAAACCAGTCCAAATTTTAAAGGGCCGTCTCTGATGGCGGGATTTATAGTTCGCATTCAAATGATTATTTATTTCTGTCTCTCTCTCGTCTTAGCGTATTCCCAGTTCCATCCTCAGCTGTAATGCTGCGAAGCCCGGGTTCCGCTTTCCGGCTTTTTCTTCTCCAATTCTTATGTACACAGGTCTTGAGCATCCCTGATTGTAAGACCCTTATATCTATCGCTTTTTAAAAGATCTTACCGCTAAAACGTTGAACATTGTTTGCCGATAATTTTAGAGGGGCAGAAGAATGAGCATTTATTTTATATCACACATGTTGAAATCTTTATTTATTTAGTGGCGCACCATGAGTCAAACATTTTAGAGGCAAAATCACCGCCATCATAGGTAGCTTTCAACGGCATCTGCAGGGAATAGCCTCCTTTTATCTGCGTCATTATATCCTATCCCTGGCTTAGATATCCAGTCCTTTCCAGCAAGAAAGAAGAAGTCCTCATGATCCAATACAATAAATTATTTTAACGGCTCGTCTAAGTAAACCATCATTCCTCTATTTACAATAGCTTCCATTATAATTTTTCCCCGTAATCGAATTTAGTATGCACGCTCCACCCGCGGATTTCCTTCTTACCTAAGTACGTGTCGATGTAATCGCATCGACGGATTTATTTACGACTCGAAATACGTCGGATTTGCATGCAAAAAAATTTGACGCAAAACTCAGAAGTGCTGTCCTTTTCTCGTTCTTATATCCGTATATTTCATCTCGTTCGCACTTAGAATTTATACAGCTATCATTGTTGGAGCGTTGCGTTGCCAAAAGTCGTAAAGTTGGGATCTTGTGCTGTGCTTTCAAGTTACGATCGTAATCACGCGGAGATTCCCATACTTGGACATTCATTGTTTATGTTTTCCAATTTCTACTTTTATCTTTACATAATGTAGTTTTATATGTGTTTTGGTGTCAGTGATCCTCTGATGTATGATTAAATTTTGTAACTTGTTATTTGTTCACGTTGTTATGTTATTTGTATACTTTCTTACTTACTGACGCTTCACAATCTTTTGAGTCTATATTCTTCCTACTTCCACTTAGACATCATAATAAAGAAACTCCTAAGAATCAACACTACACAACACAATTTAACACAATACTTCCTCGTAGTTTTTCTTTTTTTTCGGAACTTCAATCTTGGGGCATCATTCTTTACACCTTAGCTGTAAATGCTGTATTCAGTAATTTCCAGATCTCTCTGGTTTCCTAGGGATTGTTTGTGTTTTTCGAAACGCCAATCATAATACCTCGAACATTGTCTATCAAATGAAACAAACAGACCCGGTGACCTCCATCAGAAATAGCTATGATAATGCGCGGCGGGAGTAGGCAGTAAATTACGCGCTGCATTGACTAAGATTCAAATCCGGCCCGATAAATTATTCAACGACATAGAAACCGTGTTTTTGCAATAGCTGATGATTTATGCTAAATGAATAATAGCAAAAGGTTGATCGAAAAGGGCGTTACGAGGGCCAAATAAAATACCTATCTAGTTACTTGATTGAGTCTGTCGTAATCATTAAAAAAATCTGTCAAATAGTAAGAAGGCAACCAATTTAAGAAACTAGTTTACAAAGTTTTGTAGTTCGCATACTTGCAGCGGTTCCCTATAGAATTCAGTACAAAAAACACAAATCTGGTTATAAAAAAAATTAAGACGTCCAAGTTATAAAATATCTCATGTCAAAAATTTATTTTTTGTAAATTCCGCCAGTTAAAAAATTGTACTATAAATTGAATTACTTTTATTGAAACTTTTTGATTCAAGTTATTTTTCATTTATCTTTTATTATAGTGCAAGCCTTCCATTGTACAATTCATTTAGATCACAGCTCAATTATTTTACGAATTTGAGTTATTCGCGTTTTTGTATGAGCCGGTATATTGGCACACAATGCGCACGGTGCTCAAAGTATGGGAAATGCTACGGCAACTTGAATTTCATATATATTATTTTGTATACATAAGAATGATAGAAAAATAAATCAAATTTTATTTTGATTAAGAAGAGTGATCTTTTATTTTACAATCTAAAAGTAAATTATATGCTTAACAGTTTATTTTCTAAAAAAAAAAAAAAAGTGAAATCGGTAAAATTTGGAAATTTGTTATAACAATACATTGACATGAATATACATAGTACGTAAGTACATAGATCTCGTTGTAACAATACTTCCAATTCTGACCTAGAAAAAAATCACAATCAGATCCGTATTTAGCATTCAAAAGTCTAAAAGAAACAACAAGTTTCATATGTGGAACACAAATAATTGAAAATTTTGTAAACTGGTGAAATCAGTAGCATTGTACTGTATGTACTATAAACGTGGAAGGGACATACACACCCGTAATAAATCAAACCACGGGCTATACTAAATCACTAAAGTATAATGAATTTTAAATAACAGTCAAAAGAACAAAAAAAAATTCGACATTCCCATACAAATCGCCCGGGCGGCTGCACACTTTTGTATGGAAAGGCCAAATTTTTTTTTTGATATATGACTGTTATTTTGATTTCATTATACTATCATGATCTAGTAAAGACCGTGGTTCGATTTATTACGGGTATGTCTCTTCCACGTTGTATATGTATATAACTGAGTTTTTTTTTTATGAATAACTGTTATGTTTTAGACAAATAAAAACTTGGAAATTGCGAACTTAAAAGTTTCGTTACACAGAAAGAGAAACGATGAAATATGCATCCTACGACAGGCTGGAAAGTTTTGTAAAGATCTCGAAGACTTTTCTAGAAACAGTATTTGATTCAGCGATTATGACATGACACAAATTGAACTAAAAATATTTCTCCTGTAACTATCGGTTTATATTTGATTCGATAGATTCTATTAATAGATTACCCCAAAATATGATTTCCTTGTTAGTTTTAATACCCGTAGTTTCCTGTATGGCTTCCGATAGGATCGGAGTAAGAAGGAATTCATATTTCTTCCAATGGAGCATCCTGCGCAGAAACATTCCTTGCGAATTATTTTATTTATTATTATTACTTAATTTTAATGACTATCTTTTTATACAAAAGATCATAACTTGCAGAGCATTAAGTAGGCCCCTAACCTTAGTAATAAAAATATAATTATACAAGAGATTAACGTGAAAAGATATGGCGCTTTGAGGAAATTGCAGCTAAATTTAGATCGTCTCTTAAATTACAAAGAAAGGTGCCACAGAAGTCATCTCTTTCGCATTTTGGCCATCTCTTGGGAAAGTTATACAATTATATTCAATGACGTGTGAAAGTATGCTTAGCGCAAATAGTTGCTTGCAATTCAATTTTCCTTTCAATATGGTAGAAAGTGGTCAAATTGGCGTCGTCTCGATCCAATAGCCATTCGGTTGACATTCGCCGGCGCCATTGTTAAAGACCCAAAGTGGGTCAGTCGTGACTACCCGGGCTCAAACACCATACCTGATAGCAACTGTAATAGATCAGGCAGATTTTCTATAGCCAGATAAGTTTTATACTTCATCAATCAGTCAATGCTATGCGTGCAACGGCGCAGAAGTTTTTGTTTATTTATTTATTTACAAAATTCATGTACACAACATACAAACAAAGGAACGTACAAAGTAAGAAAATAGAGTACATAGGTACTGCTCATTTCATAAGAAATCTCTTCCAGCAGACCCAGGACAGGAAAATTGAAGAAAACAGGTAGTTTGTTTGTTTGTTATATTTCTTTCTTTATGTCTATTATTTATTTCTTTTTTTTAAATCTTCTGCGATACGATTACAATTCAACGTTTGTACTTGCTATTGTAATGGATAATATTTTTAGTCTAGAACGGCACGGTGCGACTGAGGCACAAATTCGATTCTAGCTAAGTGCGAGGTTTATATCTCTGTTTATAATTGTGTACGGTCATTTTCAACTACCACCTCTTGCTTTGGGTGAAAGAAACCATCGTGAGGTAATCCGCACACAATTTCAATAGTGTGTAATAATGACTGTTGTCAGTATATGACGCATTTAACTACATCAGATGCTAAGGCACTTAAAAAAATCGCGAGACTAGAAGCAAGAGAAAAATCTCTTCAGAACACTACTCTTCAATAAAACATTGTTATGCCTAATATATGTATATTGTCTAAGTCAATGTTAATCCTTACTATAATACTTTTTAACTTTTTTTTCCATTTATTTATTAAGCAAACACAACAGTTAACAATCGCATCCAGTTACATAACAAATTTTTACATAATATAAACGTGTCTAGATCGCTTACCAAAACGTGAATGCATTACATGTTTGTCCACAATGTTATATTATAAGCACGATCGAATATCATAGACATGAATGAAAGATACATATTAAATGTAGTTATAACTAATATTGTAAACTAACTTGAGACGCTAGCACAGTTGAATTAAAATGTTAACGTCACAAATGCTTACTCATGATGCAATACATAGTTTATTTTGACCTTTAACAATTGTCAACTTGACTTGCACTGAGCATACTGTAAGTAGGAAAGTTTGTAGTCCCTTGGTCCCTACTCTATTTTGTCCTAATTTGGCTAGTCCCCGGCGTTACTTTGGAGCGCAGCCATGCGGGCCTGTTATCACCAGTAATATGTTACTGAGGTCACCCAATTGGTGTGACCCTGCTCTGATTAGGAAGTTAGGAGAACAGGTGTGGCAACTTGTAAGATGCGACATATCTATGTGTCAGTTATTTACGTACTAGAATTCTAGACCAAGACATCAATTGTATTTTGTGAGAAGGGTTAGCCACCTAAAAATCATCTAGATATACTTTTACTGACTCACTTCTGGTGGTAGGTACCAATATGTATCAAACGTGTAGGTAGGCCCATGCAACGCATACTGATTTTGATATTTCCTAGCCTTAGTGATCAAAGGCATCTTCTGATGTACGATTAAGATAGCAATAGCTGTCCAGTAATCAATCGTTTATTTCCATAAACCACGACTCCTTTTATTTTCTTGTCTCTCAGACAAGTATTTAGCAATATGCAACGGTCTTGACCATATTCTGAAGCATAATGTCACAAATAGTCGGCCGTGCGAAAATAGTTATTCGCGCCGTAAAGACCCTTCCTCAATAACCATTGGCTGGCGTGAAACAGGGTTGGCAACCGTCTTACAATGGCGTAGATACCCAAAATATATCTTGACTCCAGAGTTTCCGACACCAGATGATGCCCTTTATTAAGATCTTGTACATCTTAGAGAATAAAATGACGCTAAAACATTTTATACCGTACATTTGATCAAGTAAAAAGTACCTATTTATAGTACAATTCCTGCAAACTGGTCAAACAAGCCTTAGAGTGGATTTTCCGAAAGCTTACATATTGCCTAACATTAGCACGAATAGGCTAACTAATACGCGATATTTATGGTAGCTTTTGGACTCATAACCTCTTTGGTATGTCGAACATATACTAGCTAGCTAACTTTTAAAAATGGTAAAGATTTCCTTGGTTGACACTTAAATATTTTCTAGTCTTTTCTAATCCGAGGACTAAGGAACCAGCCCTGCCTGGTGTCAGGGCTGGTCCTGCAGGAAACGAGCCTCGTAAAGCTGGCTCACGTTTAACGACGCTTGCGCAGCGACCCGCGGTCGCTGTGGTCTCGCCCTCACCCGCCTCGTAAACTTAAGACCTAGTGTTACGAGCATTGTAAACGAAAAGGTTCTGGTTACAGACCTGCAATTGCAACTTTAGGGCTAGCTTTTTTTTAAATTTACGACGAAATTACGATTCGGACCTCTGGCAGGGGTGTTCGTAAAATAGAACATAAAACAGTGTGCATAGGCCTTAGTTCACGAGGATCAAGTGTGCTATGGGTTCATGGCTTTGTTTCTTATGTTGAACTGTTGAAAGTATTCTTACTTTCAACAGTTCAACATAAGGAACAATGATACACGGGTTAATATGGTTCAAGTTTTAGTGGCTTGTGGATAGTTGAGTTGTAATTGTGCTATTGTTTTTATCTAAACTAAATAATTTCTTATTTGACTTGAAACACATTTGCGGAACAGGTAATTAACTGTTCCACTAAGGCTAGTTACGTCCTCGTTGCAGTAAGTGAAGGCAAGACTTCCGTATGTAGTATCTTCCACAGCTTGGCACTATCTGCAGTTAATAGCCCGAGCCAGTGCCGCCGGCTCTGGACGTCCAAGTTAAAACAAACCTTCCGCCCATTCAGAATGCAAGGGTATACATTTCAACACTATAGTCAATTAGACGTACGACTTTGAAAAGGGACTATATGTATAAAGGGAAGGGACATTAACCACGTTGCTTTAAACATATCAAGTAGAAAAAAGTCAAGAGAATTATCTGAGGTAATTCATTTCCTCACTTTTATTCCAACCTTAGGTAAGTTCATAACTACGAGTATATGTCCTTAGACTATGTCATCCAGTAAAATTTTGGCTCCATACCTCCTATTTAATCACGTGTAGTGTTTCATAATCTGAAACAGATCCCTTGCAGTCATGGTGAGTCAGGTCAGGTCTAAAGTTACGAGTGATCTTATCATTTCAGTCTAGATTACAGTCATTAGAGATATGGTCGGCCGACTCGCAGACATACAGTCGCCTGGATATTGTTTCAGGAGTAGAATTGTAGTTCGCTGTACAGGAGCTACTTATGCCGGCCGGATGTCGATGATTGAGAAGGCTGAAACAGTACCTTCTCGCATGCCTTCTTATGACGCTATACATATAAGACTAGCTAGGTTCAGCTATGAACACTGGCTTTGCCTGGAAGTTGCAGGTTGTTTGACCTTGATAAGAGATATTTACTTCTTAAAATTCCAAAGTATTAGAAAAAGTATTATATCATAGCTCAAAATACTCCCGTCCAATCTGTGTGACAACATTTGATCCAATGCATCAGGCAGTTCAGGCACCGGCAGTGAATATATCGTCCGCAATACAGTCCATACAACAAAAACATATGATGCCATGCATCAGGCGGTGTACGTATGTCGGGTTTATCGTTCGCAATACAGTCCATATCTCCTAAACTGCGGCATCGATTGCCACGTGCGCTCATCGACTACGTATTTTCACTAGAGCCATTACGATGCCGCGAACGCTGCAAGATAGGAGAATAAGCGATATTAGAAATAAGACATATCAGACACGGCATGAATCTATGCTCAGCTCAAGTAAGTTTTTTTTGCCACCAGTTCTTATAACTTTTCGAATAAGTATACCTTTTCTTGTGTGTTGGTCAACGTTGATGTTAGATTTTGCCAATGCGAGTAAGCAATTGGGTAGTTTCCAAGGTAGTTTCCAAGTCAAAAATAAATTATTTGGTACTGTTAAGAGAATAAAACGTCACAAAATAATGTCACTTGTCATTGATCACATCCATTTTGAACGTGATTTTAGATTTATTAATGCAGAAAAACGGATATTAAGGTGGTACTGGAGGCGCGGGCGAACTCCACAGCGAGTTGCCTACCGACGCGCTTCGTCGTGTTGCTATTTCGTCGAGAAAGAGAAAGGGCGCTAAAAAAGGTAGCTCCGTCCCGACCCCCGCATACACCCCCGCGTACGACAAAGAGAGTGCACTGAACGCCAGCGAAACGGGCCGTTATAGGCCATGAATCGTAGTTTTCGTAGTTTTCGTTTATTTCGATAAATACGATACATACCCAAATAAAACTAAATTATTTGGAATTTATAGTCTTCACTCTAGTCGTATAATTAGTTTCCATAAGGATCGAAAATATAATTATAAGTGTAATAGGCGTCTAAATATTACTCGATTTCGTCGATAAAAAAGGCAAATTTTAAGTTGCTATAACTTTTTTTTTGTTTATTATTTTCGAACCAAAACTAATTACAGATCTAGATATTTATCATCTTAATGCTTGTAAAAAATTTGAATACGATGAGTTTTATGGTTTCGAAATTAAAACGAAAGTACGTTTGTATGGGATTTCGTCCCTCCAGGTAACCCTTAAGAGCGCTATTTGACTCCAAAAAAACTATGACGTCACATTCCGATATTTCATACAAATCGCATAGAAAATGTTTGTTTTGACGTTTAGAAAAAAGTGTCTGATTTGACTTGTTGGAAACTAGCGGATTGGATCCGACTGTTTAAGGCGAAGATATAGGCAAATGGCCTTGAAGTGTGAAATTAATAATTTCCATATTTCTCTTCGTCATGCACTAGATAGCCCTTTAAATTATTTTATGAACTGCCGTTGAAACTATTATTGGTGATCCGTCTAGCTTTAAAACTTGCCGTGGCCACTTTTGGCGGAGGCAAGTTTTAAAGCTAGACGGACTAATGTAAATACTTTCAACGGTGGTTCATAAAATAATTTAAAGGGCTATCTAGTGCATGACGAAGAGCAATATCAAAATTATCTCCATATTTACGATTTAACAATTTATTTCAAATGAGGGCGCCACTTCAAGGCTATTTGCCTATAGCTTCACCTTAATTTGCCTTATTTTTTTGTTTTTTTTTTTGCATGTCCCATGCACACTTGTAATTGCCGATCCGAGGGCGGGCAGCTACTTTGCACAAAGGATTTCTATCGCGGTGCAGAGGGATAATGCTGCCAGCCTTTTGGGTACCCTGCCTCGCGGCGAGGTGTTAGTCTCTTTTTTATTTGTAATTTTTATTTTATTAATTTGTAATGTGACCTATTTTTATTGACTTTTTTAGAAATAAATTATAGTACATGTAAAAAAAAATTGCAAAAAGTATGTCGAGTCAACACCGAGGTGCTGCTTAACGGTAAACGCGTACTTCCGGAGGGCCATCTAGCTTATTACCCCCATCTAATGGAAAAAGATTCGTGTTCAGCCCTACGAACAATAAAGAATTATAGGTACCTCGATGGTTCAGCCTTATAAGTAGAGTGAAGAAAGGTACAAAAACTACTTTTCGCCACTAGTTTTCAATTCGTTCAAGCGATATGACACTGATAGGTACCAAGACACTGATTTCCTCGCCCGCCTCCGTCGCTGTCGGGAGCCAGTGCCCGCTTTAAACAGTTGGCGGCGCGCCAGCGAGGCGGCCGACAACCCTGCTCCCGTGCCAATACCACCAACTCTACTCCCGATTATTGGGTGCCATCATCGTCACCTACTATCCTGTAGACAAACTGCGACTTTTTACCAAAAACTTTAGATAAGATTTTCATTTAGTCATAAACAAAAACATTGCTTAAAATAAATAGCTTTTATTAAATATCCAGTTATGTTGTGTGAACGTACACATTTTAGGTTCCCAATGTAAGTTATGTATATTCTTAGATTTAACAGTATACCTGAATGAAGCTTTTGAGGTATTTTGACTGTTCCTTTTATTTACTATTGCCTATTTAGAATAAATACCTAATAAGTATGTATACAGGGTCAATCAAAAACTGAAACTATTTTAAGGATGAACTCAGTTCGTGATACTGAAAATCTATCCCCAAGGAAATCAAAATGTGAAAAAAAATTTTGGCCTTTCAAACAAGTTCATCATCTGAGTATGTATGACTTTCTCAATCATCCAAAATCAGCAAGCCAATAAATATTTTTTATATTTATAAATACTCGTAATGTGCCTTGGGGAAAGTTGTTAAGTGTCATGGACTGAATTCACCCTTAAATTATATATTTATTACAAGCTAACCTCGTTTATTGTGTCCTACGACTACAAATATGATAAACGATCATACTCTATTGTGTGTTGAGGGGAAGCTATAAAGATACCAAAGCTATCAATGTTATCATAAATCATTGTTGCGTACAAATATCCTCCTAAGGTTCTGCCAAACACAGAAATGTGTGTGATGGGATGGGCCAGACGACGATATACATAATTGAAGAAAAAATTCTTAATTTTTTGAAAATTATATTTCGACATTACTATATGTTACACGACTTACACGGGTCACTCGCGTGAAAATTCAGCTAACATATATTAATGTTTGTACCTAGATAACCATTTAAACTATTTTATGAACTACTGTTTACAGTTTAAAGTGACAACGTGAAGCTTTTCTTCGCACATTTGCCAAAAGTGGCCGTTTTTCGCAAATGTGCAAAGAAAAGCTTCACGTTCTCACTTTAAACTGTAAACAGTAGTTCATGAAATAGTTTGATGGGTTATCTAGGGTTTACTTACACGAAATTTTAAATATCTCCTTTTCCTGTCAAATATTTCTATTCAAATGGAGGCAGCACTGGACTCCGTGTATCATCTTAAGAGCTACGATGCCACCACGTGGTCTGTGGATGCCACAGACAGACACACAGACACTTAAAACACCTCTCTTTTTCGTTGGGGGTTAAAAACACGGTCCACAATAAAGTAACCATAATACATATAACATAAAACAACAGATGCATGCTTAATCTGATCGCTTTGCAAATTGCAATAAAAGAAGCGATAAATCTTTGAAAATTGTGCATTCATAACACATTCACAACGAGGCGGAACCTGTTCCGAGGCTTGCCTGGTCTTGATACTAGGCCTATCCACGTCCACTATAGTTATACCCAGGGCTGGCTCCACTGAAATACTCAAAATGCTCATTTATTCATAAAATAATTATTCGTCAGTTGTTTGGATATACAATATTCATACTCCTCTCGACTGGCAATTGACCAGAATATGATTGGTCAGCCATGATGGCAGTTGTCAAACCCTCAGCTGGCAATTGACCATATTATGGTTAATCCTTCGATTGACTGACTGACTGACATTAAATAGAACCCACTTAAAACGAAGGCTGTATATGTTTGCTTTGATTGCAAAATTTGCAAATAATAGGTACAGGAACCAGGTTTTCATATTTTATTAAAAAAAAAAATTTTGCTCGGAATTCGTTTTAGCAATACAGTGACTCGTAACCATTTCGACTCGACAAGAAGAACTGACTCGGACAGAGTTGATTGAAAATGTTCGGATTCAGAATCTTTCAATAGGCCTATTTAAATAAGCTTGCTAAAAAACGAAAAAAAACCTATGCCAAAAAATAACATTTGCCCCAAACGCTTAGATCATTTACGCGCTGTCTTTAGGCGATCTTTGTAGTTATATCAGATCAACTGGGCAGTCCTGTCTTTGAAGGTAGTGTCTGCCCTGCGCGTGTCCATCGCCGCGGGCCGGCCAATAACTTAATCATAATTGGCGTGAACGTGCAGTATAAACAGGGGAGCGTGCGCCTGCGCAGTTGACACTTTTTTTTTTTTTTTTAATATATTTGGCGAAATAAATATTAATAAATATATTTCAAAACATCTATCTTGTTACAAAACGGTGCCTAACTTAATTACTTGGATTAAGGCCCCGTCAGTTCAGAGCCAAGAAAACTGTAAGTGTTTTTGAAAAATTACTGTAATTAAACTACATACTAGTTTATTTCTCAAAAATTTTACATAAGAATCTTAAGGATTTCTACAGACACCCACAATATCCAAAACACGATTGAGCATTTTTGGCTCGATAGGAAATATATGGATAGTGTAATTATGTAATAACCGCTTAATCAAATGATTTGGGTGGCGAATGGTTTAAATCGACCATACTCATTACTCATACTCACTATCACTTCACACTTGTCCTTTTCATTTGAATGGATGAAGCGCAGGTGCTGTGTTTTAATAGTTACATGTACACTGCGAAATAGAAACTTGTATGTAAACATGGTACGATTCTAGGGTTTTCTTCGACCAGACGTGTGGGCAAGGTCCCTTGCAATGGCGGCTATTCCAGTGGTCCGGAAAAATCGTCCGCTAATAAACCTAATGTGGGGTTGAGATGCGGGGCCAGCCGTGTGGGGAATCGAAGGGCTACATTATAGGAACTACTCAACACCTCGTAACGTTGCCTGACCGTAGCTATGATCGATATACCCTCGCTATTTTCACCTTGATTTAACAACCATTCAGAGCTCACAAGTTTTCTATCTTGACGGTAAAAATTACTTATTTTTCTACTACGTACACATAATATAAGGTCTATTGAAGTGTAGAATGTTTAGTAATGCCATTTATTTTTTATTTATTATCTGTCAATCAATACATAAAACTTGGTGATGTCTCTCATCTCAGCGTATTCCCGGTTGCTTCCTCAGCTGTAATGCTGTGAACCCCGGGGTCTGCTATATAAAACTTGGTGCTGTAGTGAAGGTTAATTTAGTCAGAATTTTGCTGCTACCTAAAATTTTTTTTTTTAAATCTTTATTATTATTTTTTTTAAACATTTAAATGGATTTTAATTATTAATTCACATGGTTACCTCACTTAATATAGTCTAAAAGGCGGACCTGGTTCTGATGATTTAGAGATCATCATCAGAGTGAATGTTAGGATCGGCGATCAGATAGCGTCGCTGCCCGGTTTGCACTTTATCTGCCTTTCCGACCGTGTTAATTAAAAAAATATCTTACGTAGAACCTCGCGGGACAAGAATTATACTTTTTTAAAGTCTTTCTTTTCTATATTTTTACAATATTCTTAAAAATAAAAACGGTACTAGTTGTACAACATACGAATACCGTGATTTTTATTCGTGTTAAAAATCTGCACGTAGGTATAAATAAATAGCTTAACAGTTTTATTATCGAATTTTTCATAAACAAATAACATGATCGGAAGATCATACGGTGCTCGGCTCTGATTTATCTCTCACGTCTATGAATAAGTGTTTTATTATGTAAATATTGCGCCGGCCATCACAACACCAGTTAGCTCTTCAATTTATGTGTGGATATTTTCGCGGATAATCGCCGATACCAATAATAAGGGGCTAGAGTTGGAGTTCAACATGTACACATTTTTTGTAGCATGATAATTTTCATTTTATCGCGAATATATATGGACGGACATCGATTTTTACGATTAATGTTAAAGTATTCCGGTAAATAAATATACAGTAATAATTTTATAGGCAGGTTCGATATTTATACAGGGTCTACAAAATATACTGAAACTATTTTAAGGGTGAATTCAGTCCATGAGACTGTTTATTCGCTATATGTTCTTTGGGGAAAGTTGTTTGGTATCATGGACTGAATTCACCCTTAAAATAGTTTCAGTATATTTTGTTCGACCCTGTATTTCACCCGAAGAAATTGTACGTCATTTTAAATTTATATGACATAACTCTTTATTCTTGATTCCCATTCCAATGAAAAAATATGTATCCAAATTACTTGGTTCGTACACATACATTACAAATAAGGTGTATTTGATAAAGCTTCAAAATTATGAAAAAGCAAAAAAAAATTATTAGCTTATAAACCGAATTATCTGTCTGTACTCTATTAATTTATCTCCGGTGTAATAATTCGCCCACTAATGGGCCCACGGTCGTTTCGTACGTTATTCCGAATGAAAATGCGCAGTTTCGCGGCGAAATGGCTTATTTGATCGATGTACCCGCGGACACCCGGTCAATTTACCGAATGAAAATAAGTAGGTGGTAATATTATGAATTCATATCTATTTTCATTTGAAGTGTCTACGCGGTTTTATCCCCAACGCCAGCACTTATGTTGATCATTATATAAATTGTTTTATGAAATAAAATGCAAACATTTGAATTTATAGTGATGTGGTGACTACAGATTTAATAATTTTATTGCAATAGCATTTTTGCTATAAAATAAACTAGGCAAGCAGTAACCGGCTACTAAAGATTACTAATAACAAACTGCCAAGTTTTCACAAAAAAAAAATCACATCAATGATTTTTCTTATCTGTATAATCTCAGGAATATTTAGCTTGGTGCTATATCCTTATATTTAGTCCACCCTGTAACATCATTGTGTCAACTTGTGTCCTTCACTCAGTATAGTTGAACGAACAAGTCGCGTAGAGTCGCCGCGGGCGCCGGTTCATTTGCAATGCGTCCGTAAATGGCGCTTACACACATTGTCTTATTCATGAGCCGCCGCGGCCTTGTAGGGGTTCAACTTAAACTGGATGCAACGGTTAGCTTTGTCTGAAAACTTGCCTGGCTCAGCTGCATCATGCACCAATCCGGTTAAGACTTAATGCATACAATTTAGTTTTGGATGTTCAGATACAGAATGTTGAACAGTAATGGCAACTTGGGATTTTGATCCGAAACTTGGGATTTTGATAAGACCTAAGACTTGATACGGCCTTTAATCTAGTAACACAGAATACATATTAGTATAAGTACTAGTTACTACATAGACGTCTAGCATACTCTTCCCTTAAAAATATAGTCCAGATACCAATCTCACAATCTTCTGCTAGCCATGTAACTATGTGCTATTTTGTTGTTATCATAAATCATACTGTAAAACAGACAGATATAAATAAAAAAATTGATTTTTAATTTTGATTCAGCGTGTTGCTGGTCTGGGAGCAAAAAATAAAACGTAGAGTAAACCAGCCCGGCTGTTTCATCTTCCGTGCAGGTCGTAGAAGTCGATCAAGGGAACGGCCGTGATCCTGGGAAATTATTCTGCAAAGCAAATAAAGATTTCATTCATTCATTCATAGGCTAGCAACCTCTCGCAATTTTTTTACGTTGTTGTCTCCTCTGTAAGTCATAAAGATAATGAAAGTTGGTTATTTATAAGTTAGTATTAGTTTTAATCCAGCGACACGCCGACGAAACAAGAGATTAAAAAATTACGGAATAAGGTTAATTTTTATTTTGAGTACAAATATTATAACGATAAATGCCTTGATTCTTATGAAATAATCCTCAATCGACCGTAAAGCGACGTCTTTTAGTTTAGAGACTGTAAACCGCATTCCCAGAGCGCCGGACACGCAATAAACTGCCAGTTTTTATCTAAAACACAAATAGCTGGCAGATATACAGTATTTCAGATACTGGAAGTGAAGACCAAGGATAGAGAATTGTGGAAGGAAAGAGGGCAGGACCTTTGCCCAGCAGTGGGACTTAGATGGCTAGTAAAAAAATATTTAGTTTGACTTGTTGTTTTTTGGGTCAAATCTTGCAAGTTAAAGCCACCTCTCGATTTCTGATTGAGGTGAAAGTTTTGTATGCTTATGTAAATCAAGTGCCAATGCAATATTATTATGACAAGAAGCTGATCTGATGATGAGAGCTGGAAGGTGGCTATAGGAACCTGTAATGAAACGATGCAACTCCATCGAGTTTGGGCTTATTACATTGTCTTGAAAAGTTCTTAGGCATTACAATAAAAGCTTGGACAAAAAAAAACATTTTTACAAAAATTTTTGGCAATGCAAATTATGTTATAGCATTGCACACTTCCTTGTCTGTGGAACAATACTAATTAATCCTTTCCATTCTCCCAGTCCAAAGCCTGGGTGTTTTTTTATTACTGTCGTCGCTAAGTTGGAGTCTCTTCTATTGGGCTTATTCCAATATAGCCCAAATTTTCACATACTCGAAGCAATTCAACTTACAAAACCGACATTAATTTTAGCGCCCGCATTCCGCTGTACACCGATCGTTTTTATCTGCCGACACATATGTATATCTGGCAGATATAGCTGCAGATACATGTGTGACTGGATATCGCGTGTCGTTAAAAGCACATTAAGCTGGGTTCGGATTCGACGGACAGGCAGCGTCGCGGCGCCTGCTAGCAAAGCGTCATAGATTAGTTTAGATGTTTGAGAATATTTTGTATAAATATTGATTGATGATACACTAGGATTTCGATGCAAATTATATCTAAACGCACTGTAAAATCCGTTTTAAGATATGTTTTTGTTTGCCCGTTACATTGACTTTTGCCTTTTGTATCTGTAAATTTTATTTGTGTCATAACACAAAGTAATATGGCGTCCACTACTCCCAACGAAGTCGGAAAGATACGCGCAAAATTTGAAAATGTAAAATTTAAATGCATTATACAACGTAAAATAACGCAAAACTTCTCAGGTTGTAACTCAGTCCATGAAACTGAACAACTTTTGTTCTACAACATTCCCAAAATGCCAAAAATAAAATTCGTATTTTCATACAAATTGACTCGATCAGCAGTTTGTAAAAAATACAATTTTTTTTTTTGGTTTCGTGAGTTATAGAACAAAAGTCGTTCAGTTTCATTGGCTGAGGTACCATCTGAGAGGTTTTGCGTTATTTTATTAACACGTAGCACTTATCGATTGAATAAAAATGTTGTGTTTTTTTAAGTAGTTTTTATTAGCATGGAATCTAATTAAGATCTATTGATGTATGTAAAATTAGTGAACAGTTGCAAGATACTCAAATTAAAAAATACAATCCGGTTGACAACAAAGATTTGTGAAGATGTCTCTTAGAGGCATGTACATATTAGGCTCTCGACTGCTGTAAATCTCCCGCACCTCACCACCTCATAGCTAATCATCGCGCTATAGTTACGGCACGTGTGCTCCCGAAATAAATACAACTATTTAACTTAAACCAAATCCGTTGGTTCGTCGAACCTGCACAACATACACAGACGGACGTACGTACGTTTAAATGTACGTTTTATGCCCGTAATTAGTGTTCCCCAGGCTTTATTGGTGTAATGTTCGTTTAAATTGAGATATGTTATCAGTTACAAGACGCGATATGAGAAGTAAATATTCTGAGCTCAAAGTAATTTGCCAAATAGGAGATATTGCGGAATTATTAGCAGGTTTGCATTCCAAACGGAAATACGGTATTTCTTATGTCATTTCTACGTAAAATATTTTTGCATACTTTAACACATGTCATGCAATTGACTAACAAAAAGTAATTGACCAACCTGCTGTTCCTACAAAATATGGTGATATTATTTCATCACATGCTGTGCTATCTACGTTTTGTCATTTCTTTTGGTACAAAATTTTTTGTCTAGTAGGTAGTCCGAAAGTACTATGTGAGATGACTTATTATTATAGTATACTGACTACTGATGATGACATAAAAAAAAAGGAAATTCTCAGTCCACATACAAATAATCTCAGTTGTAAGTTGACGTATTTGGAGAAAATGCTGCAATGCAGTTTGTAGCAGCTTTTAGCTAGGCATAGTAAGCTATTGGTCACTGACAATTTAGGCTTCTGTTTGTGTAGGAACACAAATACTAGGGAGGGTGTCAAAAGTGCCTCAAATGGCTTTGAAAAAAGTATGGTACGGCTGTGCCTTGGTCTGCTTGACGTGTCGGGGGCACTGCCAAGCCCCCATATTGCTGATTTGAGTATAAAACATCGAGTATAAAACATCAGTATCTTCGTCAGCTCGCCTAAGTCAAATAAAATTGCATATTTCTGGTTTTATTCATACAGTCAGCCGTCGAGACGTCCGAATTTTGCTATTTATACTCGTAGGTATTATTTTACATCCCTATTGACTGGACCACTTAGCAACATAACTAATCGATGTTTTCGAATAAAAACACGAGTTTTGGAGCTATCGCGCCGCGAACAGTAGCGATACGGTGTAATCGTGTATCGTAATTGCTGATAGCGCGTTATCAGTGATATCAGCCAGATTCGCGAATGGCCTTCGCTTGTAAAAGTAGATATTGTTATTGGGCATGGTCGGAATCAGATCTGTTTTCTGGATAAGATTTCTTCGGACATTTGTTGTATTTTTCTCACAGCTTTGAAAATTCAGAAAATATTAAACCGTATTTTCAAGCAAACTCGTTATTCAGATCAGAAATGTATGTTATAATATCAATGGAGAATTGATTTAAAAGTAACACGGAAGGACCTTTTTTGATTTGAAGGTTACAACAGAAATAACTAACATATTAAGTACTTACCTATATTAAAATTAATGCAGGGTATGCTATTTTTTGTATTACTTTTTAAGAATTTGAATTGTGGTATTGTAGTTGGTGATACAATTATATGTACTTGTTAATAAGACTTTAGATATAATTATAGATTGTATCATTGTTAGTTACATAGAACAACTACTTCAAATAATGGATAAAACATTTCAAGAATTCGGCTTAAAAATAAATAAATCAAAAACCAAAACTATGATTACATATAAAACATCACCAATAAGAGATTCAGTGCAACTTAACGGAACAACAATAGAACAAGTAGAAAAATTTAAGTACTTAGGAAGCATATTGACAGAAGACTCTAGATGTACTGCAGATATTAAAACCAGAATTGCCATGGCCAAAGGAGCATACAATAGTAAAAAGAAACTTCTCACAGCAAATATATCCAGAAAAATACGCAAACGCCTTATAAAAACGTATATCTGGAGCATAGCACTTTATGGATGCGAAACGTGGATACTGAATAAAAAAGATAGTGACAGGCTGGCAGCTTTCGAGATGTGGTGCTGGAGGAGAATGGAAAAGATCAGTTGGATGGAAAGGAAAACCAATGAGGAAGTATTAGAAATAGTAGGAGAGAAAAGAAGACTGCTGGGCGAAATAGAAAATAGGAGAGGGAAAATGATTGGTCACTTAATACGACATGATTCCTTATTTAAAAACATACTAGAAGGAAAGATAAAAGGTAGAAGAGGTCCAGGACGACCAAGAAAGAGCTATGTAGACCAACTGAAAGAAAAAGCAGGGGTCATGTCGTATCAAGCACTAAAAAGTAAGGCAGAGAACCGAGAAGTTTGGCGCATACTCCACCGACAAGAGCCACTAAGCTCTTAAATAAGAAGAAGAAGAAGAAGAGATCATTGTTAGATACCCAAATAAATGAAAAAAAAGAAAGAATTGGCAGTGTACGAGCCATGCTCGCACATTTTGGCTGCACGCGGCTACATACAATGTAGGTCGCATCGCGTGTCAGCTGGTTTTTACTTAACATTTGATATCTAATTATACCTAGTAACCTCTTCAAATCATCTAGGTTTAGGTAGCAAAACTGCTGAAGATGAAGCCGAGAATACGCTCGGATGATGATGATTTTAAATCTAGTAATAGCAATCAAATGAGATACTATAATAAATACGAGTAATATAACTAAAATAATTTTCAACCCTTGCGGCGCGTTTGGCCCTATTACCGCAATGTCGCAGTCGGTTCATTAGGTCTATTTCACTGAACGTCCATTCCCCGAATGCCCACTTAACACTGGTCAAATTCTCCTGTCAAAATATTTATTTGAAGTTCATCTTCCATGTACTCAATGAGAATTGTCTTTGTTTCCAGATGCGGTAAAACCCCACAGAGCACAATGTGGTTGCGCGCGGTGACGCTGGCGGCGCTGCTGACGGCTGCGCCGGCGCTGCAGCAGCCGCGCTGCGAGGAGATCGTCATCCCCATGTGCCGCGGCATCGGATACAACCTCACCTCCTTCCCCAACGCGCTGGACCACGACACGCAGGAGGAGGCCGGACTAGAGGTCACTATCAAACAGTTACATACGTTTAATGACTTACCTAATGATTTAAAATAATTACAAACTTTGACTTAAAAATACATTTACAGCAAAACATTATAATTACATTTGAATTCTTGCAAAAGTACACTGCTTTTTCATATTTTTATATTTAGTTTTAGACTCATAAAAGTGAATATGTGTTTTCTTTATGACTCAATAAAAAAAACGTACATCAATTTGGATAGGGGATCGGACAACTTTTCACAAAGTTTTTGAAAGTAATTAGAATGGTTATTTATTACCATAAAAAATAATATTTTATGTAAATAAGCTGTAAATATACATAAATTACATTTAAAATTTAAATGCATAAAAATGCCGCGTAAACGCTCCCATCTGTCACCTTGGCCGCGTGACGTCATCTGTGTGTAAGTAAACATCAAACAATCAAGTGGTGAAAAAGATGGCATTAGTGGAGGCCACAAATTCACATAGGTAGTAATGTTGACATCTATGGTTGACATTTTGAGGTTACGCCAGCCGTCAAAAATGACCATTACAAACGAATGACGTAACGCGCTGTGATTGTTGTTTCGTTCAAAGTGGCGAACAGATTCAAAATATTGCAATTAATGAATTTTATTTCTTGATTTAAAAATATAAATCATTATTATTTCACAAAAATACTCATTGAATGGTCAGTTTATTTAATTAACATTATTTCTAATTACATCAAATATTTTTTGGTGAGACCTGTCCGATCCCCTATTCCTTTTGGGCTAGGGTTTACAATATGGTTTCTCTTTCTTTGTTTATGTCGTGAGAGGAGACTAAGTACAAACATCTTATGCAAAAACTACATTCTCTAGGTAAAAGGACTGACATCAGACGAAGAACAGAAGACAAATATTCTTAGACTTTTTACGTAATTACAAAGTTTGGCATAATCTAGTAATAAATAATAAAAATATTAAAAATGTATTATTTTGGATTCCAGGTTCACCAATACTGGCCCCTCGTCGAAATCAAATGTTCAGCAGACCTGAAGTTCTTCCTCTGCTCCGTGTACACGCCCATCTGCATCGAGGACTACGCGAAGCCCCTGCCGGCCTGCAGGAGCGTCTGCGAGCGCGCGCGCGCCGGCTGCGCGCCGCTCATGCAGCAGTACGGCTTCAAGTGGCCCGAGCGCATGGCCTGCGAGAAGCTGCCGCGCATGGGCGACCCCGACCACCTCTGCATGGACGAGAACGACCGCGAGCCCGAACCGGAGCCGACCCGGCCGCCGCCGAGGAAGACCATGAAGCACTGCAAAGATCCAAAAAACTGCGAAAGCGGCCCGGCTGCAAGCCCGGGCGCGGGCGTAAGCGAGGCGTGCGCGTGCGCGTGCCGGCCGCCGCTGCTGAACGCGCGCGCCCCCCACAACGCCAGCAGCGCGCGCGCGCTGGCCAGCATCGGCGTGCCCGCGTGCGCGCTGCCGTGCCGCGGCGCGTTCTTCTCGCGCGAGGAGAAGCAGTTCGCGGGCGTGTGGGTCGCGGTGTGGAGCGGCCTGTGCGCCGCCTCCACGCTCATGACGCTCACCACCTTCCTCATCGACTCGCAGCGCTTCAAGTACCCGGAGCGCCCGATCGTGTACCTGTCGGCGTGCTACTTCATGGTCGCACTCGGCTACCTCGCGCGCCTCGCGCTCGGCCACGACGAGGTCGCCTGTGACGGCTCCGTGCTCAAGACCTCGGCCAACGGACCGAGCGCGTGTACTCTGGTCTTCATCCTGGTTTACTTCTTCGGCATGGCGTCGTCTATCTGGTGGGTGGTGTTGTCGTTCGCCTGGTTCCTGGCTGCCGGGCTCAAATGGGGTAACGAAGCGATAGCCGGGCACGCCCAGTATTACCACCTGGCGGCCTGGCTCATCCCGGCCGCGAAGACGGTGGCCGTGCTGCTGGCCGGCGCCGTGGACGGCGACCCGGTGGCCGGCATCTGCTACGTTGGCAACTCCTCGCCCGAGAACCTCCGGCGGTACGTGCTGGCGCCGCTCATCGTGTACTTCGCTCTCGGCGCGACGTTCCTGCTGGCCGGCTTCGTGTCCCTGTTCCGCATCCGGTCGGTGATCAAGCGGCAGGGCGGCATCGGCGCCGGCTCCAAGGCCGACAAGCTGGAGAAGCTGATGATCCGCATCGGCGTGTTCAGCGTGCTGTACGCGGTGCCGGCGGGCGTGGTGATCGGCTGCCTCGCGTACGAGGCCAGCGGCTACGAGCCGTGGCTGAAACGAGTCGCGTGCGGCGCGACCTGCGGCGACAAGCCGCTGTACTCGGCGCTGATGCTCAAGTACTTCATGGCGCTGGCCGTGGGCATCACGTCGGGCGTGTGGATCTGGTCGGGCAAGACGCTGGAGTCGTGGCGGCGCGTGTGGCGCGGCGGGCGGCCGCAGCACCGCGCGCTCGTCAAGACGCAGGGCGGCGTGTGACGCGCGGAGGGCGGCGCCCCGCTGCCGCTGCCCCTGCCCCCGCCCGCGCCCCCGCCGCCCCTCGCGCAGAACCCCCCGCTGCCCCCGACTGCCCCCTCTGCCCGCTCGGGACAGCCCCTGTCCGACTACGGCCCCGTCTAGTGGACTGACAGATATCTGAACGTTTCTCTGGGTGATATTGATGATAGTTTGCGGTAGTGACCCGTGTGTTCCGCGACGTCCGTCGCATGTGCCATTCGATTGACTATAAAATGTGATGATGATGATGTAATTGGACACTTGAAGTGAGGACCGGCCGCGCGCTGTCTAGTCGTAGTATAAAGGCGCGCGGCAAACATATACGTAAATAGATTTAAGTGAACGGAGACGGTCGGCGTCCGAACGCGCTTCCCGGTATTCCCGCAGACATGTAATGCGCCGTGAGCTCGGCTTCTCTTTGATGTTTAACTGATAAGTTTACGCGTCTGAACGTAGCCACAAGAAATGCATTCAGTTCACATTTTTAAATATTAATTATAACGCAGCAATCAAATTATATGCATCACAATTTAAACATAACAAACATTAATTTAATAACTTCTTATAATATTGTGTGCAGGCTTGAAGCTACATTCAAACGCGCTCATCTTCAAAAGTACTCTGCGCAGTACCAAAACATGCGTACCAGTAAAGTACTTTATTAATATTTATTTCTCTCAGATTATTTTAAAAATAATCAATTCTGTATACGCAAATAATACAGTAAATTACTGGTTTGTATTGATACTCAACTGATTTTGTAAATACATATTAACAATTGTATGCATTTATTGTTATGCAGTCACCTAGCATAACATTTAATTTAACCAATTCATCATAATATTCTCTTAACGATAAGTGTGTACAATTTCAATCTTGTTTGACGAGCCAATAAAATGTAACGGCGAAATAAATTGTAAATAGCGCCATCTATGATAATAAACCGAAAGTGTACTATGAACTAGTGAAAGTGAAATATGAGAAAGTAGTCGTGTTCGCCATATTGTGAAATTGGGATTCTTGGAAAAACTTTACAGGACTCAAATCTAAACTGAAATTATTAATACATGCATGCCAATAAAGTGTTCGGTTTTCTGTTTCATTTAAAGTTTTCAACATCTTTTTTTCGAAACGAATTGCGACAAATTAAGAAAATCTAATAGATTTATTGGTATTTATTGTACTCCCGAATAAATATTGTAAATAGTTTTATATTCTCGAAAATTATGAAGACATCTTGTGATTTCTGCCTGTACAGACCCACTGCCATTGCATTTAGATTAAGAATACAATGTACACTATTACAATTTAAGAGTTTTGTAATATAACGATCTCGTAAATCGATATTTAACGTAACGTAATCGCCATTACTGGAGTTATATCTCATAAAGCCGCTATTACACCAACCTTCACGTCCGTTTTCAAGAACATTGCGTGTTTTAAAATATAATGTTCAGATTGTTTATAACAAAACAGGCAATGTACATCAAATCGTACACGATAAGTAGTCTAGTGTAATAGCGACATAACGCGTTGAAAATTCTCATGCGGAATACGAATAAGCTCAAAATATACCTAGTAACTTCATAGCGATAGGTAGATTACTGTCCCGCGTGCAATCGTCTCATTTTGTACAATATTATTTTATTTATTATGACCATAGACAAATGGACCAGTCATGGTAAAACGTTAAAATTTACCGAAAAATAAAAATCACCACTAATGAGCTAAACGTGGCCTTTAGGGCTTGTGGCCCTGGGCTCTGTCTATCCCGGTTAGGAATACAGATGTGATACTTAGTGTATCTGTAAATAAATATGATTTACTTTAAAGTCCCAGGTGTAATAAACAGCGTTTTTAGTAAATGTATGATGTAATTGTCAACCGCATCTTTATTACATTGTACTCGTACACCAACTATAGACCACCACCAGAGTTGGAATAATGGAAATAAATACTTATTATTCCGATGTACAAATTTTTCGGTTTCCTTTTTACGTTTTGCTGTGACTGGGCTGTTATAAAACAAGAGTGTTGTCCGCGGACGCCGCAGCCGAACGCAAGGAAACATTATGTAATTTATTTTATATCTAACTGTAGATAACAAATAAAACGACTTTTATGTACAATTCTTGTATTTTCATTTTATCCTAATCAAAAACAAATGAGACATCGATATTTATCATAGTAAAAGCAAGTTCAGTCTGTAAGTTTATTAGAAGACCTAGAAAGCCACTTATTTTAAAAACTAGTTATTGCTAGTTTGAACATTACTTCGTCGTATTAATTATATTTTTGCACGAAAACATTGTTTTACTTTCCAACAAAAAGTTAAAACGCCATCTTTTGTTTCGTTGTGGTACCTCACTGTAACGCCATCTGTGAATCGTTCCGCAAAATAACAACTGTTACTTTCTTAACAGATGGCACCACTGTACAAATGTTCCAAATTCTTATTTTTATAAATCTTACCTAAAATCTATCACATTACTATTTACGTATGTTGATTGGACAGAATATACTACAAATACAATAAAATATCTGTCAATCATTAGCCAAAGTCTCGAAAATCGGCTTCACGCTAGTCTATCTATATTTATGGCACGGAAGATTAACAAACGACTGAAAATTTATATAGTCTACCCTCATATTAATTACGTATCTTCGTTAAAATGGCAGTTTCTCCTATATTACACTAGCAGTCTACTACTGGTGTGCTTACACTAACTTACTGTTAAAACTTAATTCAGTTTGAAACCAATCACTAACCATTGTATGTTTAACAACCATGAAGACTTCAGACTACTTTTAACCCACTAATTACTTTAAACATACCAGATGCATAAATGGTTTTCGTACAGTAAGTACTTAACATTTTGAGTTTCAAACAACGTCATAAACAAGCTTTCATAACAGGAAAGAATGCTTCCAACAATTACAATTAAAGTCGGCGGACTCATTAACTATAAAAATTAACAAATAAAAAACTTAACCCATCAAATTACTCGTAAGCAACTTAGAATGACACAACATAGAAAATTCTAAGGCAATACCATGGTGTGTGCTAGTGCACATTATCTATTATTCATCTGTCCTTTTGTTGTACAAAATAGTTACTTAATATATTTAAACAATAGAATAGGTAGTTAAACAATGCATTTTCGCGTAGATCTACGCATCGCAGGAGCCACAATAAGGTTTACTGGCGCTCGTTTGAAATAAACTATTTTATTGTAAAATAATTATATTTCTGTGAATTTTTAGTGACAACCCTAAAAAATATTTTGTTATTTTTTTTCAACCGATTCTTTTCAGCTGCGGCTGAAACTTACCTCCCTACATTGACATTATTGCTTTCTGAAAGCAAAATTGCTTTTATTCCTTCTTAAATATTAACCTACATACACCATGCCCATAGACCCAAAAATTTATTAATATTATACATCTAGGTACTTAATAAAAATCACAAAATTACATTACCATCCCACATGTAGGCAAGTTAGTAGATTTGATAACACTATAACGTTGGGCTAACTTCAAAGAGCTATATACCTTCTAATATCTCTTGCTAATTTGAAGGTAATCCTGAAACTGACATTGTACTAAGAAATGACCAACTTTTTATAACAGTTATTTATCATAGACAGTATAGTGAAGCTAATAGAAAAAATACTGAACTGACCAGCAGTACCTACCTATTTGTATCCCGTCTTTGCTTCTAGACTGGCAGTCTAGTGCATACAAAACGTTTAAGATGTAACGATAAAACTAACTGAAACTAAAGGAAAGTTTGAGTTCATAATAAGTCAGTCAGTGTCAGTGGTACACACCAAGAGAGAGGCCAACATCTTATATTTTTTACAAACGATCTGTCACAAAACGCAACGCGGGCAACACCGCAAGAATATTTCGAGAAATTCTAACTGGACGATAAGCACTTGGATGCCTTTGTTCTCACATCCACATAATTATCGGCTCAAACACTTTTGTTATCTTCTTTCTTGCATTAAATCGATCCTACGAGTATATCATACAATCCTTGCATAGTAAACCCATATAAGTATAGTTAAAGAGAAGGCTCAAATTTTCATTCTCATAAAAATTAAATAATTTTAGCCAATTTCATTGTTTTAAATCAGCACAGCCGTTACCCCGCAAAGGGCTGGTGTCAAGGTGCCTCAGTATAGGAGGCGTCGTACCCTCAGCTGACGAGGCCGCTGTGGTAGTACCCTTGGTAGTCGAACATCTGCATGTTCTCCAGTTGGTGGTCGTGGTTGTGTTGGTACTGCTCGTGCGGCTGGTAGTACGCGTCGTGCGGTTGGCAGGCCAGCTCCGGCTGCAGCGGCTTCTGCATGTCCTGCTGCTGCATCGGTGGGAAATGCTGGAATGCAGTTGGGACTGTAATATTTACTTCTTCTCAGAGATAGATAATTTTCATAAATCATCTAGATAGGTACATGTAGTCAACAGGAGGACTAAGTAGGTTTATTGTCAATTAACTTTGAATAAAAAAAACTTAAAATTATATTTGTTCCAGCGAATATCTCAGCAGAGGAGCATATATTTTTCTGTTAGCGCACTCACCTGTGCTTGGTACTTGCACCTCTTAAAGCGTCCATAGAGCGAGGAATATGGCAGGTTGAAGTGGATGGCTGCTTGGTTTATCGACATCTGACCCACCCTGTTAGCAATGGCGAATGTTAGCAAATAATAAAATATACTATCAATCTCTACACTCTACGTCACCCGATTATTTCCCTGATAGAAATGATTTACGGCCTTTTGTACGCCTTTACACAAGTTATGATAAAGTTACACACGTTATGATAAAGTTAAATAAATAAATACGGTGGACCTAAAATTGATCCTTGGGGAACACCTATTTTAGTATAAGATTCAGTTGTTCAGCTCTTATTATTATTAACATCGAATAGTTTATTTAAATAAGATGATAATATTTTGTTATATTTAGGAATGTATAGGTAATTATGAGAAATGTTTAACTAAAATGTCTGATGGATAAAGTAATCAAACGCTTTAAACTAATTTCAGAGCGCTGGAAGAGACATAGGTTTGTATTCTCCATGACTTGGGTTTTTGTTCTGATCAGTGACAAGAACGGGAAATGTTGAGATTTCAAAAAGATGTAAAAATTAACCCGATAAGCTTTTTCCTGCTAGAATACAACATTTTCCATTTTTACATTTGAAAATGTATGTCCAAGAAATTTCCCTATGGCATTTTAGTTTATTTATTTATTACATTTTAGGAAGACTTACAGCTGTTAATACAAATTACTTACAAATAATAGGAAATAGAAAGCCATTAAGAAGTTTCCACAAGTAGAAGTAAAGTAGAAACAAGAAGATTTTGTGTATTACCTGACAGCTTCCAGCGCTTCACCCATGGCGTCCTCGGACCAGGGCGTGGGGTTGGAGCGCGATAACTCGATGCCTTCGCGCTTGCATCGGCCGTACAGCGTGCCTGAAATTCAAAAGAGGTATATCAAAAACCATATCACGTTACACTAGGTAACATCGAGTTTATATTCAATTTAAAAGAAGTCAAAATTTAGGTAGTCTACTAACAAACTAAACTCAAAAGTATTTTGCTGCCTATTTCAAAGTGGAACTTCCCATAGCAAATCTTGTCAATCCTGGATTTCCTGATAGACCAAAACGTGACAAATTAAGTGAGCAACGTGACAAATAAAGCGACCATAGTGACAGTAAAGAAAAATAAATGACTATAGGCACCTTTTTTAACCCTAGTCATTTATATTTCTTTAGTTTTTTACTTTACTTAAACTTGCTTTCTGGGTCCATAATCTTGTCCAAATCCTTAAAGCCTTTCAAAAAGACGAAACTTGACGATTATCGAGTGAGGTTCGGCGGCTAGGTGGTAAAGAACTGGGTTGTAATGGACCTGAACATGAAATACTTTTATCAGGGACAGGAGCGACGAGGTTTATGCAGAATAATGATTTGAAAGTTGATGATGTGTTTAAGTATTGTAATATCAGTGCTGCGTCCAGTGATGTAGCTAGGGGGAGCAGGGAGGTCCGCCCCGGATGCCCCCTGTCACCAGAAATAACTGAACATTACAAAAGTCTACATACTACTTCCATCCGCGGTACTGTTGAGGTGACACCTGGTGCGGATATTGTGTCACCGCCCCCCCCGGGTGCCACCCATGCTAGCTCCGCCCCTGGGCGGCCTCACCTGTGGGTATCCCGTACTGCGAGGCGGCGCGCTGCACGGAGCTGGCCCCGCAGCGGATGGAGGCGAGCGCGCGCTCCAGGTCGGCGCGCCGCCACGCCGTGGGCGCCGCGTTGAACGGCGCGGCCAGGCGGATGCCCTCGCGGCGGGCGATCTTGTACAGAGTGCTGCTGGGGATTCCTGGAGATTTCAACGTTTCACAGCTTTTTTATGTTATAGGACGGCAAACGAACAAGGGGGTCACCTGATGGTAAGTGATCACCGCTGATAATATAAGTGATCTTTAATATGTAGATTGCTATTATGTCAGGCCGTTGGGTTTTTCGACCATACAGACTTTGTCTAACCCAGTAGGGATAAAGGCTTCAATAGTATATATTTAGTTATGTATTTCAGATTGGACGTCTAATATCTTCATATGATTGGGCATCTAATAAGACAAAATAATTACTTCAGAATAATAGAAGAAGAAAAAAGAAAAAAAAGACCGAAGATGAAGTTTTTGCCAGGTCCTACCAGGACATCGATCGAAAAAATAAAAAGATCGCAGACAGAAGAGAGGATTGGAGGCATCTCCACTTAACTCCACCGACAAGAGCAAGCTCTTACAAGAAGATATTAGAACAGACAGTATAGTAGAGGTCGGCTACGAGCGAAGGTCTACTACGAATTTACCTTTACAGTCTCGCATTTACCATCAAAACAAACGAATGGTCTATGATTTTTTAAGCAACTTCACAAAACGTAACTACGGGACTTCTAGCTTACTCACCATAAGCCTTGCTCGCCTTGTTCGCAGATATAGCCCCCGCCCGCAGCGCGTGCAAGGCCCCTCTGAGGTCCGCCTCGCTCCAGGACTTGGCGGCGCCCTCCTTCTTGGGAGTGTCGATGCCGAGGCGGTGCGCGCGCTGCCACAGCGTGGTCGATGGAATGCCGTACGTCGCTGATGCCTGCCGGTCACAATTCAAGGTTATCAAATTGATAATCAAGTAATAGAGGGCCACGATCATTATCATAGTTGTGCAAACCACAGATCCAAGTTTCCTTTTTCCTGGGCTCATAACCTAAAGGAAATGAAGAGAAATTTAGGGTTTGCACAACGACAGCCATTTATTTAATGAATTGATGGCGGAAAGACCAATGAATTTATTATTATAAAACAATGAAGAAGAAAACACCACGTACAAAGTCCATATAGAGACTTGTTTGTTGGTGTATTTTATAATAAATAGAGGGCCACGATCATGATCAGTCATGCGTGTTAGTGGTCTCGGAATCTGCGGCCAACTTAGGGATTATATTATATAGCAAACAAATATACATGCACGATATAATCGTCTGTAATATCCAGTAGCGGCGTTAGGGTAGGGCGCGGTTGGGCGATCGCCCAGGGCGCCAGATACAAAGGGGCGACAGGGGGCTTTCTGAGCAAGGGGGGGTCACAGGTAATAATAAATATATAAATAGCGGCTGTTTAATGGCGGCAACTCGTAGACTCTTATTCGTATGCACCCCCCGCAAATTTGAAGAATCCTATATCGTACTTGCAACCCCCCCCTCCCCCGTCGGCAGTCGTCCTATCTGCCTAAGTCAGAGTCTGAATTGCAGTTTGTGGGGGGGTGCAAGGGGGAGCTGGAAAATCTCGCCCGGGGCGCTAGTAGAGATAAAACCGGCACTGGTAATATCAACATCAATCCCTACAAGGCTACCTTGGTGAGACTCATGTTGTGTTTCCGAAGAGCCTCGAGCGCGTTGTCCATGTCGCGTTGCGTCCAGCTCTTGGGGCTGGTCCGCGGTGCCGGCTCAGGCTGCGTCCCACAGGAATCGCTCGTGTCGTCACCGCTATACTGCTGTTGTTCTGGCCGGACCAATAAATGGGTTTCTACTTTTAAAGATTTCTAATAAAAGTAGAATAATCCTACTCATGTTTCCTGATTTATTCTTTATTCAAAGATGAAATTGAAACGCGGTTGCTATTGGCAGAGTCATAATCATGCAAAATAAGTTTAAATCTTGGTCAAAGAGAAATTGCATCTCTGCAGTTAAAATGTTCAATCACCAAGTTTCCTCTTTCGAAACTCAGGGTCGTATAAAGAAAAATATATCGTTTAGTAACTGGTATCGTATGAACACAACATATGAAGATATTTTTTTTTCTACCGTAACTGGTTACGAACCTACAGTTTCGTACGCGGCCCAAAGCAAAAATACCATATTAAAACTTTATTTACCCTAATTTTTGGGGAACGACCTGACCTAACGTCAAAATAGCAAAATTTTGTATACAAGTCCTGATATTTTAAAGGTAAGCTCAGTCCATCATGATATGTTTCGATGGATCCGTGATCATAATCAAGTTAGGCCAAAGATAATATAAGTAGGTACCTATCGAAATATGAAAACATTATTGATCGGTGAAAGTTCACGTACTGACCTCCTTCAGACAACGGCTCGTCTTTGACAGCAGTC
Source organism: Acrobasis repandana (assembly GCA_963576875.1). NCBI lineage: Eukaryota > Metazoa > Arthropoda > Insecta > Lepidoptera > Pyralidae > Acrobasis > Acrobasis repandana. Next base: position 1,406,100 of record OY756226.1, read on the forward strand.
AGGGACATAAAATCCGATGACTCAGGCACTTCGGTCGAGCACAGCAGCGACATGTGTCTGTCGAGGAGAGTCGCACCCTGAACAGAAATAGTTTGAGATTTAGGAAGACGGCACAAGTGATACCAAAGATCTCTCAGCGCGTCCTCGAGAGCATTCCTTCGCTGTGTTGCTTCGTAGCCTAGGATCCATTTTCCGTTTTTTTTCTTTTCCACGAAAGATATCTGAGGATGTCATCTGGTCTCATACCCAGTTTGTTAAAAATTGGAACTAAACAATGAAGTCGGATTGGACGTCAACCTTCTTTGGGGATGCAGTTGCAAGAGCTATTATAGCATAGTCCTTTAGTCGCTCTCACTTACGACATCCACAGTAAGAGATGAAGTGGTTCTATGCGGCACGAGTGGCACGACAGACGTACGCAGCTACTTATGCACGTTTCACTGTAATGCCTCGTCAAATTAGACGAAAAAATGGGTGTGAGGTTACAATAATTCGCTCCCAGCTGAAGGTTGGTAGGATTTTTCAAAACACCATTAGAAATTAAATATAAAAATCCTCATCGATCCGATACCTGGAAAAAAATTTACTGGGGGTCAATACCCATACATCATTGTAACCTCGCATGTTAAATTGACCGGGTGAGCTTTTCTTAATTTCTTTTCTTTTTTACTTTATCTTATTTTTAGTCTTTGTTGTAATAGCAGCCACAGTAATACATAATCTGTGAAAATTTCAAGTATCTAGTTAATGCCATTATAAAGATAGAATTAAAAACGCTGAAAAAAACACGTATTTTGTATGACGACCTTAAAATTGTTTTTATTATTTTTAGTATTTGTTTTTAGTTGTTATAGCGGCCATAATAATACGTAATCTGTAAACATTTCAAGTATTAGTTAATGCCATTATAAAGATCTAGTTATAAACGCTGAAAAAACACGTGTTTTGTATGACGACCGCCTTAAAATTTTAAGTTTTTATTATTTTTAGTAATTTTTGTCATAGCGGCCACAGTAAAACATAATCGGTGAAAATTTCAAGTGTCTAGCTATTATGGCTCAAGACCGTGGTTCAAGAGATAGAGCCCTGTGACAGACGGGCGGGCAGACAGACAGCGGAGTCTAGTAATAGGGTCCCGTTTGCACCCTTTGGGTACGGAACCTTAAAAAATGATACTATCGAACGACTGTTGTGTTATTTTACGGAGAAACAAACCAGGTACATTACTAGCTCTTTGAACGGACCCGTTTAAGTCGTTACCGTGGCATGAGGAGCAGGCTCCAGTGTCTCCAGCGTGGTGGCAGGCGCGGCGTCAGCCGGCTCCTGTTTCACGCAGACGGGCGTAGCGGCGGGGCCCGCCGGCGCCAGCGGTGCCAACTCCTCGAGCCCTTGGGACTAATGGAATACCAGTCATCTTTATTAAGACAACAACATTAGGGCTTTTACAGTCGAGCAGTACCTATGTCAGTGACAGTTCGCAACAGTAGAATTTTTTTTTAAGGTTTAAATTTAATTTTGTTACGTCTACGTTAATGATAAGCAACCAGTGACGAAGGTCCGCCGCATGAAATCATCATCATCATCACCCACCCTTTCTACCGCCCACTACAGAGCATATTATTTTTATTAAATAATTTTACGGCTCTGGATACAAGTCCTTTAGAGCCTATCTTTAATTTTGTTCTTTATTCCTAATCCTAACCTAACCTAATCCTAACAAGATTATCAAAGGGTGGTGTAGGCCTTTGACTGCCTGCAGAGCATATGCCTCTCTTCGTCGACGTCACTCATTTCGGTCCTGTGCTGCTCTCATCCAGGTGCTACTACTACTTCAATTTCAATTGAAGTCGATCATAACGGCCTATCAGATGGACACGCGTGTATAATTGCAAATGTTACTGGAGAAAGCAACAACTCTGATAAACGGCGCGACAGTGTCTCATTTGTCGAAAAGAGGTGTTTCACTGACAAAAATAAAAATAATTTTAGGCAAGAACTTTTGCGAATAGACTGGGCAAAACTAGGTATTAATACTTTCATACAAACTTTAGTAAACATTTTTAACAAATGCTTTCCAAAAATAAAAAAGAGGATAAATCAAAGGAAACACTGTAAATTGGACTGGATCACAAAAGGAATACGAATATCTAGTAAGATAAAAAGAGTCTTAAGTACACTTGACAAAACCAGTAATCATTCAAGCATTTGTGACTATAGAAATCGTTATTTTAGAATATACAAAAGGGTTATAAGAGATGCAAAAAGACGTAGCGTGCAAGCAGAATTTAAAAAACACATCAACTCGTCTAAGCGTCTTTGGGAAATAGTAAACCAACGTCTTAATAAAAATAAATCTCAAAAGACAAACACTATTTGCTTAAAAATTGACGATAAATTAATCACAGAATTGCAAGATATAGCTGAAACTTTTTCTGACTTGTTTGATCACAGTAACAGCCATCTTTTGGAAGCGTAAATAAATCGGCTGAATTTCTTAAAAAATATAATAAAAAATCAGTATCTCAAATTGACTATACACCTGTGACAGAATCCGAAGTAGTTGACATAGTAAGAAAAATGGACAATAAAAAAAGGACTGGATGTGATGACATTCCGATATATCCGGTATATTAAAAGAAAATATTGATATCTTGGCAAAGCCATTAGCAATTTTTTTTAATAGCTGTTATCAACAAGAGATATTTCCGGATCCATTCAAAAAAGCTAAAATTATTCCTGTACATAAAAAGGGCTCTAAAATGGATCCGTTAAATTATAGACCCATTGCTTTGTTGCCAATACTGTCCAAAATTTTTGAAAAGATAATTATAGCGAGATTAGTTGGACACTTAAAAAAGAACAAGATTATAAATCAACGACAATTTGGTTACCAAAAAGGTATTGGAACAGCCAACGCAATGGACACTATCATAAATGATGTGACTAATAAATTAAATGAACAATTAAAAGTTGGGGGCATTTTCCTGGACCTCAGTAGTGCTTTTGATCTCGTTGATCAAAACATTCTTACAATGAAATTAAAATTTTGTGGTGGCCGATTACTCAAATATGATTTTAACAGATTCAAGGTTTTACCTTAATGATAATATTTGAGTAATCGGCAGCAATTTGTTGAGATTAGGGAAGCTAACGAAGAGTTTCTTAATTCTATAAAACGCTCAAAATTGAATACAGTTTCTAGAGGAGTCCCACAAGGGTCAATTTTGGGACCAATTTTGTTTATTATTTTTATTAATGATTTAGTAAATTATATGACATACTCACAACCTGACATTGAATTGGTAATTTTTGCAGACGACACGAATGCTTTAGTATGGGATAAGGATATTGACGCTCTAAATAGAAAGTTAAATTTTACTTTGACATTATTTCACGAATGGTTTACAGCCAACAATCTTAAACTAAATACTGCGAAAACGAATATGATGTTATTTAGAACAACTGCCAACAATAGGGACAAGTTAATAGTTCAAGTGAATAATGAAAATATAAATCCGATGCCAGTTGTGAAATTTTGGGGTATTCATGTGGACAATCTTTTAAATTGGAAACGCGAATTACATGCTGTAGAAAGTAGTATAAGTAGCGCCTGCTTTGCTATCAGAACTTTACGTGACGAACTTACAATTGATCAGCTTAAGTCTCTCTATTACTCCATGGTGGAATCAAAACTGCGCTATAGTATAAAATTTTGGGGAAATAGTTATGAATACAATACGCATAAGGCTTTTGTCGCACAAAAAAGCGCTATACTTGCGCCATGGTTTGAATATCGCCAAGGGAATCTTGTGAAGAACACTTTAAAACGCTGCAAATTTTAACAGTGCCTTCCTTATATATATTTATTTTATTGACAGACATTATTAAAAATAGAGCATTATATGAGACAGGAGGAGGAAATGGTAGCACGTGAAGTCACTAGACGAAAAGATTTGAAACGTACAATAGCTCCAGCACTGAAAATCGTGAAGCATTGCCCTCGTAATCAGACTGTTCTGACTGAATCAGACTCCGTTTTCAGATCATATGGCAATTTATTAAATAGTACTATTTAATAAATTGCCATATGATCTGAAAACGGAGCGAAAGTTTTCGAAATTTAAAAGTCGCTTACGTATTTTACTGCTTGAGAAGTGCTGCTATAGTGTTGAGGAGTTCTAATTGCTTCTATTTCTATATATGTGCAATTAATTAATTAGTTGAAAAACGGATTTGCCACTTTAAATTGGATTGTTAAAATTAAGTAATTAGATATTAAGGTGTACATATTATATTCGAATGCAATGTATTATTGTTACTGAATAAACAAATTGAAATAGAAAATTGAAATATGTCGTCAACCCATCGCATACCCAGAATGTTAAAAAAAATTAAATCGCTAAACAATGAAACTGAATTGTAAGGTAGTATAAATAAACTTGTGTAAGTATGTAATTACTGAATAAATATCCAAGTACTTACCTGTAAATGTTGCAGCTGCAAATGCTGCAACGAAGGTACGCCGCCTTCATGGCAGCACTTGTGTTCAGATTTCACATGAAGCCCCAGTGAGGGTAGCTAAAATTAGTTTGACGCTTTATTATTGCTACCCTTCGAATCTTAGGTACAGTCAACAGCACAAAACTATCAAAATTCATTTCAATTTCTGGTATCTGGTCGTTTGGCCCCACGAGCCGTACGCAATCGCGAAATTAACATATCATATGGGCTTGGAAGTCCGAATCAAGTAAGACAAATATTTTTTAGATTTGCGAGTGGGGCGAAACAACTAAATATCCCCAATTTCGCTACTATTACCGTATGCGTTCCCCGCGGTGGAAAAGTTCCGAATGATGGTCTCGAGTAGGTACCTATACCTATTGCATATTTTGTCGTAAAAGCCCATAATAATGTTAAATTGGTTCCCCCCGCAGTTTTTGAGTTATTGGCCAAAAACATTTTCTGCTTAGGTAACGTTACCCAGCAGAATTTTAAATATCCACGAAGTCAGAGGGACAAAGTTCCATTTAATTATGGATCAACACAGCAAATTCCATTCAATTCATTTCTTGATAATTAATATTGACATAATTTCTTGATATACCTATGATATTGATGATACCAATAACTCAAAAACTCTGGGGGGACCAATTTAACACTTTGACGGACCTTTTTATTCGGTACTTTTCTGCCAGGGGAACGCATGCATACCATACACTTATTACCGCGCAGTATACCTAACCACGTTAATAGTGACCTAACTTATGTAGTAATCATACGGACGAGTGAATAGGTACATAATAAGACACGTGCAAGTAGGTAAATAAATTACTTGGTGAGCATTTTTACCCGACTACGGCAAACGAAAAGATGTGTTTTGCCGCTATGTAGGTATGTATGGTTTTTCCTCGTATCTTCAATGATATCCACAGTACTTTGACAAATGAAGTGTCGTTGGAAGCATTTTTATATCCAAAGTACCTACCTACACTGTGATCATGGCTGGCTGTCAGCTGGTTATAGTTTATAGGCACAGACCTACCACTACTAGACCTGCATAGTGCGTGGCCACTTTAGTGCATCTCTTTTTATCTTTGATTGTTGCCTCCACCCATATTTTGCACACGTCACAGAACACACTATGGTTACTAACTTATAATAAGCTCAAATAAAACCCTAAATCACCTTTTAAATGATAAAATCCCTAAAATTAATAACTTTCTTCGATCGTTTTGTGGTTTGTTTGGCCCAGATTTTGACAGTAGACCAGCTTATAGCAGCCACGTCGATTGAGACAAAAAACATAACAGCATTTCTTTCACACTCACGTTGTACTGTATTTGACAGTCTCTTTCGAGCAATATCGTTGCAAGTCTAGTAGTGGTAGGTCTGTGGTTATAGGGCTATAGGTAGTCACACTAAATTCAATATGGCGCCCTCTCGGTCCATTATAGTACCTATACCAACCACCTACACTACACTTTCTAAAGTTACCTAAAAAATAAAATGAATCTAATCATACCGTTTTGGGTTTCAAATGAATGGGCTTAAGGCCGTACCTAAATTTTCCGGAGTCCAGTGCTGCCCCCATTTTAAATAAATCATTTCAAAGAAAACGGAGACATTATTTAAAATTTTGCAACTACCAAGTCCTAGATAACCCTTCAAAGTATTTTATTAACTACTGTTTACAGTTTAAAGTGAGAACGTTAAGCTTTACTACACACATTTGCGAAAAACGGCCACTTTTGGCAAATGTGCGTAGTAAAGCTTAATGCTCTCATTATAAACTGTAAACAGTAGACACAGTAGTTCATAAAATACTTTGAAGGGTTATCTAGGACTTGATAGTTGCAAAATTTTAAATGATGTCTCCGTTTTCTTTAAAATGATTTATTTTAAATGGGGGCAGCACTGGACCCCGGGAAATTTAGGTCCGGCCTTAACTAGCACATTTCAAATAATATTATATTATTAGTTGTTTAGGTTGTTATGTAGGTTATCGTACTTTTCCGTAAGAATTTTGCCTTAGTCGGGTTTTGGTTTTTAGGGTTCCGTACCAAAAGGGTGCAAACGGGACCCTATTACTGAGACTCCGCTGTCTGTCCGTCTGTCATAGGGCTCTATCTCTTGAACCACGGTCTTGAACCGTAATAGCTAGACACTTGAAATTTTTCGATTATGTTTTACTGTGTTGTATGACGACCCCCTTTAATTTATAACTTTATCTTATTTTTAGTATTTTTTGTTATAGCAGCCATAGTAGTATATAATCTGTAAAAATTTCAAGTATCAAGTTAATGCAATTTTAATGATCTAGTTAAAGATGCTGAAAAAGACGTTTTTTGTATGACGACCCCCTTTAATTTTTAACTTTTTTATTTTATTTTTAGTATTTGTTGTTATAGCGGCCACAGTGATACATAATCGGTGAAAATTTTAAGTGTCTAGCTATTCAAGTTCTCAGTTACTCAGTTCAAGAGATAGAGCCCTGTGACAGACAGATAGACGGCGGACGGACAGACGGAGTCTCAGTAATAGGGTCCCGTTTGCACCCTTTGGGTGAGGAACCCTAAAAACGAGGTAAGCATAGAAATGTATAGGGCTAGAAAACGCTTTTACGGCCATCAGTGGCTGTTTTTAGTCGTTGCCGGACTAAGCTCGGTGTTATTAGTCGGCTTGTTCGACTAATTTCGATGTTAATGGTCGTCTGAGCAGACTAGTCTCGGTGTTATTATTCGTCTCGTCCGACAAATTTTGGTGTTATTGATCGTCTCGGAGGACTCATTTTGGTGTTATTATAAGTCGTCTCGGCTGACTAAGTCGACTAGTTTCGGTGTCATTATTCGTCTCGGCTGACTTGTCTCGGTGCTATTAGTCGTCTTGGCCGACTAATTTCTGATGTCATGACAAACACAAGCATGCTTCGCTAGCACTCGCACAGTGTGAAGTGAGTGTGAAAAGATCTCATGATATAATATAGGTAATAAATGTGCGAAGCGTAGTATACAGTCTACAGCGCATCAAACTATTCAAATTCGTTGCACTTAGGTCACTATTACCGCTGCATAAAGGGGTTTGAAGGGTAACTTACATTGCTTACACGTACCTGATTGAGCAAGTAACCGTGGGCGAAAGAGTTGCTGTCGTCTTCGTCCGAGAGCGGTTCGCGTTTTATGTGCGCTTCGTTGCCAGGCATCTCCTGGAAACCACACTAGGTTTAGTATTGCTTCTGAGGGCTTTTCTTTCCAGTGTGGCGTTTTTTGATATTTTTAAGCATAGGTAGGCTCCGTTGGTACCTAGGTACGAAGTGTGTTGTGTGGAGCCAGGTGGACCCTTACACGATTAGTATGTTTTAACCCGCAATTTATCGTAAGTACTAAACTCTACCAAATTCGAAGATTAAAGGATAAAAGCACCAATAACTATGATATTGAAAATATAAGAAAATAGTTATGATTTTGAAAAGCAAGTTTAGTTTTAAAAGTTGAGTAAATACAAAATTTTATTTATTTACTTGTACTGTTGTATTGAGAAGGCGAAACTCCTGTTCCCCATTTTCACAACTGAGTGGCGAGTCGCAGGCCCGCAGGAATCGAACAGTCTCAGTTATAAGTACGTTTACATAAGCAATTAGACAAAAGGAAGCCAGCTTTATTGAATTTTTTCTCGATTGGTGCACAAATGAAGAGTGCAAAGTTGGTTCCCTCTCTTTCGGTCGCAATCGACGACCCTCGCGACTTTTTTAATTCCATTTGTTTTCGCTCGCTTGTCCGCAACAACAAGAATGAGACTACGCGTCGATAAACTTAGCTAGGTACTGAAAGTCTATAGTTATACCAAGTTGTAGGTACTTACTACTTTATAAAGTTCCCGCGTGCGTATCTAATTCAAAACTTTATCGTGACAGGTGTCGACACTATATGCGACTCTAAGGTCGGTCAGTAGGGTGTATAACGCCGCGCATCACCTGTCGCGGTTCTAGTGAATGCAAAAGTTTCGCGGCTAACCCTCTCGCATCGCGGTGTCCATGCTTGCCGCACGTCTGCGCGACCCAACACATTCACTTTCACACCGTCTTCCCGGACGAAGGACGGTGTAAAACGGGCACCGATAAACGCGAGGGAAACGAAAACGGAGACGAGGGCGCGAAATTCACTCACTCACCTAGTCGGTCAGCGGAAGCCGCCGCAAACGCTCGCCCGCGTCACACATGCAACCCGGACGCGGAATACACTGCAACTTGACCTTCGGGAGACGATGAGATGTCGCAAATGAAAGTGAATTCGGCACACACCCGGCCGAGTCTGCGTCGCTGCGTGCGGCGCATGTTTAGGAGGTGCAGGGCGGCGCGTGCTGATTTTTTTCCGCGCCGAAGAAATAAAAACAAACGCCTTTTTGCCGGGAACCGGCCCGCCAGCATGCCTGCCTCCCGCCTGCGTTCGCGTTCGCTGTAGTTGCAACCTTCGCAAAACTATTTATAAGGATGATATAATATTTACGCATACCTACCCTTTACTTTTGGAATTTGACAATAACTTAGTTAGAAACTTATGAAGTAGGTAACTTTATTTTAGAAAAAATCGCGAGCTAACAGCAGGGAGGGTAGATGCAGTATAGCGTGTGTAGGTATGCAGAGAGTGGAGGCCAGGGTGGGCCCCCGCCCGACCAGTCGGCGCCCCGCACGGCGCCTTCTCTCTCCGCTCCGATTGATTTTTATTACAAGAATTTCGCTGGTGGTTTTTTTTGTTTCCCGCACACCGAAAGCCTGGCGACGCACACAACGGGATTCGTATAATTCGTTTGTACGGACTTACTAATGCTATTGATTTTTATAACGAAGCGACGGTCTTGCTGGGAGGAAGGCGAACGGTTTGTCCCATTGCGTATCGAATTATGTTTTTAACATTGGAATCTCACGATATTTGGATTTTAATTACAATTCGGAAACAAAATGAGAAAATTCCGTCTAAGCTTTAGAATAACCAGAAAGCTCAGTATGAAGTTAGTACATAATAAGGTCACGCACAGAACGAGACGTGTAACAAACAGTAGCTCTGCCGAATACCTACCTATAAAACTTTATGGCCTTGACCAAAAGTTTGCGAAGCGTAACTTATAAATTTTATAGACGTCACCTATAGAGACATGAAAAGGATACCTACATGTAAAGAGAACTCTCTAATTATACAAAGTGGAAGGGACATACCCGTAATAAATCAAACCACGGGCTATACTAGATCACTTTAGTATAATGAAATTAATATAAAACTCAAAAAACAAAAAAAAAATTTGGCGTTTCCATACAAATCGTCCGGCCGGCCGCACACTTTTCTATGGAAATGGCAAAAATTGTTTTTGTTCTTTAGCTGTTATTTTAATTTCATTATAATATAGTGATCTAGTATAGCCCGTGGTTCGGTTTATTACGGGTATGTCCCTTCCACGTTGTATATACGTACAATATAAGTAAAAAAAAAAAATAGCATGGAAATTATATTTATTTGATTTCTTCTATAGAATCAACATTGTGTCATTTGGAGGTGTAAGTACTTATTTACAAGTACGTTGTTATTACAACTATACTAAGTATGAAAATCTAAGAAAGCAATTATATTACAACCAGCAACAGGGGCAAGCCAGGGCCCATGGTCGGACGGAAAGTTTAGAAGGGTGGCAAAATCAAGTATTCCTTGCTAAAGGAAGAGTTTGCATAGGTTTTGCATTTCCTAGAAAAACTCAATTACCAAAACTGACAAACAAAGACGTCCAGTTGATAATTATGAGTACGTGAAGACAAAAAGATTTCTAACTCCTTTTTAGGGTTCCGAACCCAAAGGGTGCAAACGGGACCCTATTACTGAGACTCCGCTGTCTGTCCGTCTGTCACAGGGCTCTATCTCTTGAACCGTAATAGCTAGACACTTGAAATTTTCACCGATTATGTATTACTGTGGCCGCTATAACAACAAATACTAAAAATAAAAAAAGTTAAAAATTCAAGGGGGTCGTCATACAAAAAACGTGTTTTTTCAGCGTTTTTAACTAGATGTTTATAATGACATTAACTAGATACTTGAATTTTTTACAGATTATGTTTTACTATGGCCGCTATAACAACAAATACCTACTAAAAATTAAATTAAATTAAAAATTAAAGCGGGTCGTCATACAAGAAACGTGTTTTTTCAGCGTTTTAAAACATTGTACGGTGGTACAGAACCCTTCATGTACGAGTCCGACTCGCACTTGCCCGTTTATTTACAAAGATACTGCCAGATCAAAAAAGATTTTATTTATGCAGTACCTACTAAAAAAGGTGATTTTTAACCTCCTAGCTACAATGCAATACAATAAAAGTAAATAAAAATACATATTTAAAGAACAAACGAACTTACAGTGATGTTCGATCGAAATTACGTTTTAGTTACAACATCATTCGAAGAATACCTTGTTTCATAATAAAACCAAAGAAATCAGCCCACAATTGCATAACAAAAATCTCCCATTTTAATGTCACCGCCCGCTGCCGGGTGACCGGCGTGCGGCGGGCGTCGACCGGCGAGCGGGGAAGGCGGATGACGGCCTGTTGTAAAACTTTTTGCACAAATGCATTCCCAAAGAGGACGTTAGGCATGCACATCGGGCTCCGAAACAGGCGACTGGGGATGCGACCGGATGCGCGCTAAGATGAAGAAGATATGTACAGGCCGTACAGCTAATGTAGCCGTAAGTACGAGATAAGTACATTTTCAATAAAATTACATTTTCGGAGCCTACCTTCTTATGAAATACGAGTATTCTGTTTTAAGGCCGTACCTAAATTTTCCGGGGTCCAGTGCTGCCCCCATTTAAAATAAATAATTTCAAAGAAAACGGACACATCATTTAAAATTTTGCAACTATCAAGTCCTAGATAACCCTTCAAAGTATTTTATGAACTACTGTTTACAGTTTAAAGTGAGAACGTTAAGCTTTACTACGCACATTTGCGAAAAACGGCCACTTTTGGCAAATGTGCGTAGTAAAGCTTAAGGCCGTACCTGAATTTTCCGGGGTCCAGTGCTGCCCCCATTTAAAATAAATCATTTCAAACAAAACGGAGACATCATTTTATATTTTGCTACTACCAAGTCCTAGATAACCCTTCAAAGTATTTAATGAACTACTGTTTACAGTTTATAATGAGAACGTTAAGCTTTACTACGCACATTAGCCAAAAGTGGCCGTTTTTCGCAAATGTGCGTAGTAAAGCTTATCGTTCACACTTTAAACTGTAAACAGTAGTTCATAAAATACTCTGAAGGCTTATCTAGGACTTGGTAGTAGCAAAATTTTAAATATTGTCGCCGTTTTCTTTAAAATGATTTATTTTTAATGGGGGCAGCACTGGACCTCGGAAAATTTAGGTACGGCCTTTACGTTCTCATTATAAACTGTAAACAGTAGTTCATAAAATACTTTGAAAGGTTATCAGGCCGTACCTGAATTTTCCGGGGTCCAGTGCTGCCCCCATTTAAAATAAATCATTTCAAAGAAAACGGAGACATTATTTAAAATTTTGCTACTACCAAGTCCTAGATAACCGTTTAAAGTATTTAATGAACTACTGTTTACAGTTTATAATGAGAACGTTAAGCTTTACTACGCACATTTGCCAAAAGTGGCCGTTTTTCGCAAATGTGCGTAGTAAAGCTTAACGTTCTCACTTTAAACTGTAAACAGTAGTTCATAAAATACTTTGAAGGGTTATCTAGGACTTGATAGTTGCAAAATTTTAAATGATGTCTCCGTTTTCTTTGAAATAATTTATTTTAAATGGGGGCAGCACTGGACTTTAAGCAGCATAAAACATTGCAATTAAATCAACACTCGCTAACTGGTGAAACTACAGGGTGGCAAGTCGGCAAAATGCCACGGGCCCCTTGCCGGAAGTGCCCCGGGCTAGGAGTCCTTTTTGTTTTTTTTAATAAATTGTTGTTGAATAAAAGAACAAAAAACTCGAGATAGGCTAAAGGCCTCTTATTCAGGCCCGTAAATAATTCTTAAATTAAAATGTGTCTCAGTTCAATATGTACTTTATATTACCAACCTTTGCACCTTTACTTATTAGAAAATCAAGTACTTATAAAGTGTGTATGTTCCTGCTTCACGTAATGATTTATTATTACTCTTGACGGTCCAGTAGATTCGGAGCAAATTGGCTGTGACAGACGGACGGACAGACAGACGCACGAGTGAACCCGGGTATAAGGGTTCCGTTTTTTCATTTTTGTACGGAACCCTAATAAGATGAATATTTGTGCCGCTTGGCTATTAAATTGGGAGATATGTAGCTTACTCACAGCCGCGCGGGCCGTGCCGGCCACCACCGCCGCGAATACCTATATGAATGAACGTCATCTCAGATGTAGTATACCTAACTACCTACACTACATCCATCGTGGTAATGGAGATTAGATGAGTTGCTGCTCTCTCCTCCTACTTCTCTCCACCCGTCATGGTGCCGTACAGTACCAAACCATGTTAGTTTCTTCTCTTAGGTTCTAAATTCTAAGTAGGTAGGTAAGTCTTTACCTACTTTCTTTAAAATTGCTACCTACTTCGAAATACCATCGGGTTCTTCAAGATAAATGCTTGTTTGATTTCGTATCACCCGCGCCGCGAGTAAAGTTAACAGTTTTTTAGTTATCCAGTAGATGGCAGTACAAGCGTAATATTTAATCATTGAAAAATCTATATTTAAGTTTAATTTGTTGTTTAGCTAAATTAAATTAAAATCTGTGTAAACAAAATATTTCAATAAGTTGTTTTGTGTATACCAAATAATAGGAAATATATACTTTAAGCTTTATTAATATTTACTACTGGCAACATTCGTAGAGCTTATTTTGGGTCACTCGCGTCGCTTCCAATCCAACTTGTACTTCGTTTCGTTTGGATTTTGTAGAGGTGCCTTTCTCTAAACTTGCGACATAGCATAGTTTTAGTGTTTTCAATAAAGAAAGCTGGCGGGTGTGCAAGCAGCAAATGTGTTATATTAATGTGCAGTATTAATCGTTTGTAATCTCTAAACGAAATAGTGATCCATTGTAGTTAATGAAATAGTCAAGGTAAGTGTTTAGACGTTTGTTCGTAGCATCGCGAACGTGATAAGGGCTTACTTACTGCTACGACTACGACTTTTCATCTTGAAAATTTCCACTCTTGTGAACTTTTGAAGTAAAGTTTCGACCAAGTTCTTTGTTGACTTTAAACTTTTCCAAACTTCGCCCCCTCGCAAGCCAGCGTTGAACTTGAAAAAGCCACAAGTGTCATGAAAAGTTTGCTCAGAAAATAGTAAAACTTAGAATTTTCGTCGCCATTTTATTTTTTGTCGCGCTGGAAAAGCGGCCATTTTCTTTGTGCCGCGTCGCTAACGACGACTCGTATGTGGTCCCTAAAGTTAAATTAGTTAAGTTGGGGCGTGATCTCATCTTTACAAGTGATTCGGTGAGATAATTTTGATGTGCAGTTGAGGCCGTGCTGCGGAGAATCTGTGTCGTAAAGTTTTTCTAATGGCCTAGTTATTGCGTGGTGTTTAGACCTTGTTTAGAAGTGGTGTTGACTGGTGGTTGTGTTGTAGAGCTGCGGGCGCGGCGAGAGGCAAACGTGACGATGGATGACGACCAGCAGTTTTGCCTGCGGTGGAACAACCACCAATCCACTTTGGTGTCTGTTTTCGACACTCTGCTCGAGAAAGGCATTCACGTGGACTGCACCCTGGCCGCAGAGGGGCAGACGCTCAAGGCGCACAAAGTAGTCCTGTCAGCGTGCAGCCCATACTTCGAGGTACGTACCTACCTATCTAACGCGCTCAATTCTATAATGTAGGTCAATTGGTATCGCGTATAAGTTACTTACAAGGCAGCACAGTTTTGCTCTAATAAACATTCCATTTGTTGCATTCTAGCTTTCGTGCGTTTGCAATTAGTTAACATTTCATACACAGATGAGTTGGCAACTGAAAGTTGTTTCTACTACTTTCCTAAACTGCATCCCAAGATTATTTTGTTTAGGAACATTATAATGGTGTGTCATTTCATTAATTCAAATAATTGTCAATTAATATAAATGTCAATCATTGTTGATCAAAATAATTCAATTGTCACATATCAATAATTCTAAACAGGCATTTGTTTACTCATAAGTTTTTGTCAAAGTAAACAGGTATGCGTAAACAAGGTAATGTTATTGTTGCAGAGTGTATTATCACAGCAGTATGACAAGCATCCGATTATAATCCTAAAAGATGTAAAATATGCTGAGTTGAGGGCTATGATGGACTACATGTACCGTGGGGAGGTGAACATCTCGCAAGACCAGCTGGCCGCGCTGCTGAAGGCAGCTGAGTCGCTGCAGATCAAGGGCCTGTCAGACAACAAGCCATCACGGCCTCCGTCCCGCCCGGCACCCGCTGCGCCTCTTTCCGCGCCCGCACACCCGCCGCGCGTACCATCGCCGCCGCCACAAGTAAGTATCATACATGAGACAATGCAAACCTCAATATAGGTATGAAAGGATGAAGAAATAGATGCAACCACTGACAAGCAAGATTTACGATATATCATCATTTTAGCTACAGGACGTCCATTGCTAGTCTTCACCTCTGCCAAGGATTCCCATGACTGATCGGAAGATTAGTGATCTCCACTCAATCTAAATCTGATGTTTAACTAATTTTAATTGAAATCTACAGTTACTATTGAAAACTTATATGTACAAAAATAAGATCTTATTATTCCACATATAACTGAAATTAATTTTACATTTGAAAGGATTTTTGTTTTATCAAAAATTTTTTTTCAAAATGTACACACATGTACAAATAGCAAACAATTATTACTGATATTTAATATTTTCATTTTGAAAATGATGAAAAATCGTACGATATTATAAGTGGCCAAGTATTACAACCTGGCCTATCCAACCCCTTTTTTTCCTATCCAGCATCCGGCTGGATATTGGATAGTAAATTTTTACATTATTTGAGATACAAAGTATGCCATTTAAGTACTTTTATGCTGGAGTTAAATGCTAAACATCAATGAGACCTCTCCAACCCATCTGGCCAGCGTGGAGAGTGTAGGCCAAATCGTCTGACTGCTCTGGCTAATATATGGCTCTGGTAGTACAGAGAGGGTAGTGCTCCTGCAGTGGAGACTAAAAAAGACCTGATGATGATGATGCTGGAGGAGATCTTTGTTTTGTCAGTAATTAAAATATATGCACACATAAGCACACAACTAAAAAAAGGAATCATGGGTATAAATTTATATAAAACCATTGTTACTTTATTGTGTGATTGACTGTCCTGCTTGCAAGGTGGTCATTATTTAGTTTAATTAAAACTGTCAAGTTCAAATTTTTCTGCACAATCAATATGTTATTATTACCTAGAACTAACTTTTCAAGGTAGAAAATTACATGGTTTACAAACCATGTATCTTACCAGATATCATGTGATTTTATTCACATCACATGATTGCTCTTAATACCTACATAAACAAAACATTGTATGTTATTGAAAGCTCTGTTTGTTTATTGTTTATGTTGATTTACCTTTAATATTATGCAAACTGCCAAGATACTCCTCAATTTATACTTATATAATTTTGTTCATTAACACTTCGCATCCTTGTAAACTTTTACACACTTCATATGTCATTCCAAAGATAAATGCATTTTTAACATAAGCCCACAATGTCGGTCAACGTGCCCTCAAATGCGGCAAAAGTGAGCCCACATCGTGGGTTCAAGGCAGTGAATGTGTTAAAGTAATTTTTTTGAATATTTTAATGCGAACAGATATACCTAAATAAAAAATAACAAATTACTAACTGTATACAAACTAGTAGATTTATTGGAGTAGTAAGTTTCATACTTTTAAAAATAAATTATTTATCTTTCAAAACATTACTTACTTTCTTTTTTATGTAGAGGAACTACATAACTACTGAATTACAATATTAATCTGATTTCAAATAAATCATATGCAAGATTTTATTAGCGGTTGGATGTTCACTAACGAATGTGACATTCATTCGGTATCTCATAAATGAGCTACAAATACACAAGATATCATCTAGATACACTAAACAGAATCAACTAAAATATTTTTTTTGAATAAACAACTTAACTGTCGTTATGCCAGTAAGTCTCAGTTCTGTTAAGTGTCACTAAATACATTTAAATATTTTAGTATCGTATATGTATTATATATATTATAGAATAAGCTTATGTACGTATATATATAAGTATTAATATGTAAGTATATAATTAGGTATAGATACTGCGCCCACCTTATTCGGTACTATTCATTTTTCTTCTACCCAAAGGTTGACTGGAAGAGATCGCATCTAGCGATAAGTCCGCCTTTGTACCAATATTTTCTGTGTGTTTTATTATTTTTATTTTATGAATTATTATGGTGCAATAAAGATAATTTGTATTGTATTGTAAACTGTTTTCTATCTACCTTGGAGCTACATTGATCTAATAGTTTCAAGAAAATGGTTATATAAACTATTTGATCTGTTATTTTTTACCTGACAAAGGCAAAGCCAAAATAAATAAATATGAAGCGACAAATCACTGATTAAGCTAGCCCCAAAGTAAGTTTTTTAAAATTGTGTTATGGGATACTAACTCAACAATACTAAATTTTATGATAAATACATAATTAGATAAACATCCAAGACCCAGGACAATTTGAAAAAGGCCATTTCCCAACTGGCCCTGGCTGGGGATCGAACCCAGAACCTTCGGATTAGCGGTCTAGCCATTATGCCACAGAGGTCAGAAGAAAAGGAAGAGTTAATGATTTTAACAGTCTATATATGTATTGTATATGTGTTTCACCATAGCATCTGAACTACTTGTCCAATTTTTACAAAATAGATGTCAATTAATTTATCAGTCATTATATTCTAAGTGACATAGGCTACATTTTGTATATAAAATAATGAATTTTAAAATAAATTGTTTTGCTTCGATATGAAGTGGTGTACCAAATGAAAGGTGTCAAGCACAATTCAAAAATATTATTAGTCTTAAATGGCTGCCAAGCTTGCATTAATGGATAGTTCATACTTAAAAGAATTTTTCCCATAGTCAGGTTTAAAGTTTTTTAAAGGTGTTATAGTGACACAATTAATGTCGTTTCCCAGGTTAGAGATGGTAGCATAGACAGTCGCGAAGGCTCAGTGAGTCCGACGCGTCGCAGAAAGAAAGTCCGCCGCGGGTCCACGGAAGTGGCGCCCGTGGTGCCGGCCGCGCCCGCGGAGCCGCAGGGCAACGGCGACGACCACGCCTGCAAGGAGGAGCTGCCCCGCGACGGGGTGGAGGATCTCACACTCGACGAGGAGGCGGATGACCAGCCGCCGGCCGCGCATAACGACGTCGTACGCAGTGAGTATGCTGACCGGCAGACTAGAATATTATTGTGACCACTCCTATGGGTGTCGTAAGAGGCGAGTCGGGGAGGTTAAGGCAACAGAGAGTAGCGTTCTCTACATAGGCGAGGGATTTGGGAGTTGAACCACAGGTATGAAACTTCATAGAAGCGGAGTATCATTTATGCCTACACTACTACAAACGAAACTATACATCCGTGCACACGTCAATGCGTGTGTATTCGCCCGCTCTAGCCTCAACAAGGCGAGAGCGGGGAAGAGATTCCATTCTGTATGAAATACTCTTATTAATTTCTGTGCTATTGTGACCACTTCCTTTCTTCTTCAATGGCTGTCGTAAGAGGCGAGTCGGGGAGGTTTAGGTACAGAGAGTAGCGTTCTCTACATAGACGTACCGAGGAGGGATCTTTTAAAAATCTTGTCAATTCCGTTACTATACTACGGCACCTCCCGAGAGGACGTTCTCTAGTTTGACACGGTTTAAAGTCTTTCCCCCTTCCCCTCCCGAAAATCAGGAATGAGTACACCTTTCTCTATGCCATAACTGTATACATCTTCTGCAACTACGGGCATTTAGTCCAACTGGGAAAATTGAATTGAATTAAATTGTAAATATTTTGTGATAAGATAAATTAGAGATTTTTCATATCATTACATTTATTCGTAAAATGGAACTATTAAGTAAAGTTTTCGCTTGTTTTATGATACAAATAAAAACAGGCCAAGTGCGAGTTAAACTCGCGTGGAGAGGGTTCCGTGCAATTGATTGAATTCTTATAAGTTTTCCTGTAATCTACAAGCAATGAACTATATTTTGTATTTTTTTTCAAAATTTTAGGCTCAGTAGTTTCGGGGATCAGGGATGGTCAATTTTCGTCTTCTTTCATGAATAAAATCAAAACTATTCATTTTACAATAATAACAAAAATATATTTGAAATCCTCATAACGAGCCGTTTTATTTGATACTAGCAGTCCACCCCGGCTTCGCCCGTGGTACACACATAGCCTATGTCACTCGGGAATAGTGTAGCTTTCCAACGGAGAAAGAATTTTTTAAATCGGCCCAGTACTTTTTGAGCCTATTCATTACAAACATACAAAAATAGGTACAAATCTTTCCTCTTTATAATATTAGTATAGAAGTATAGATATGACACAGTAATGTTTGCAAAACTTTTTTTTTAATTTCCTAATTTGTCCCCCGAAAATGACCCTTATTTAAAAAAAATGATTAATCCTTTGCACATATGTGTTTGGGTCATACGGTTACAACATTCTACAAAATTTCATCTTATTCGGAGCAAATTGGCTGTGACAGTCGGACAGACAGACGCACGAGTGATCCTATAAGGGATCCGTTTTTTTATTTTTTGTACGGAACCCTAATAAGCTAATCACTTGTATCTTTGGGAGGAGGAATAATATTATCCGTCACGCCACACTTTGCTTTATTAAGGTGAAGTTAGAAGCAAATGACATTGAAGTGGTGCCCTCATTTGAAATAAATTGTTAACTCGTAAATATGGTGAAAATTTGCATATTTCTCAATGTTGGCACTAGATAGCCCTTTACATTATTTTATGAACTGTCGTTAAAACTATTTTTGGTGATCCGTCTAGCTTTAAAACTTGCGCCCGCCAAACGTGGCCACTTTTGGCGGAGGCAAGTTTTAAAGCTAGACGGGCTAATGTAAATACTTTCAACGGTGGTTCATAAAATAATCTAGGGCTATCTAGTTCCTAACATTGAGAAATATGGAAATTTTCACCACATCTACTAGTTAACAATTTATTTTAAATGAGGGCGCCACTTCAATGTCATTTGCTTCTAACTTCACCTTAATAAAGCAAAGTGTGGCGTGACGAATAATATTATTCCTTTGTTTGTTTTACACATTATAACATTAGAATATAGACATTAATGTAAACTATTTGGCTGGTCAGAATTTCTCAAGCTAAAGGACCTTGCTTATCAACAACTATCTAACTGCAACGGATCAGTATTGTTTGGATGCTTTATTAGTAGTATTCTGTATTAGGATCATTTTTGTACATAATTTTCACATTAATTATCATTTGATAATAAAGGTTTAATTTGGGTGGAAGATATAAGATAAGTGACACGATCGAAGTTTACTGACATACTATAAGCTTTATTGATACATAAAGAGCTTATATACGGAACACACAGATCGATTACATACATTGTTGACTACACACTACAAATTAAATTATTATATCTGTATAGAAGAAACAAGGCAAAGCTAAGCTAAATGTGGTGAACACTAAATACATGGCCTGCAACACTACAGATCCCACCCGTACGCATAGGCGAAGACTTGGTCAAGCATACGGACCAGTTTAAATACTTGGGATCTGTACTTCACGCGTCCGGAGACATCGATGCCGACGTCAAGGCCCGTATATCTGCCGCATGGGCAAAGTGCTATGTCTCTACCAGCTCAATATGATTTCAATCAAAAGATTCAATTTATATTTAGTACGATCAGAAAGAACATCTTCCAAAATACGTAATATGTATATCAACTCTGGAAATATATAACAAATTCTTTTTTTCCAGACTTCCAATGGCATATGGAACGATCTCAAGACGAAATTATGAACTCAAGTGACAGTGTTCGAGATTCGCAAGGTAAGAGTGCATACTTTACAATGTTCAGCACCATCGCAGTTACTTCCTTCTTGATTATTGAGACATAACCCTAGATAACCATTGTAACTGCTATGATGTGACATTCACAAACATATTGCGTTGCTGTCTTTTGTAAACATTCCACGATTTTAGAATATACGACGCAAGATGTTCAATGGGACACAAGATTGAGATATTCTAGAACTATTAACTCTTTATCCTAATTTGTTGACATGTTTACGACACAAATTATACTAGACGGTTAAAAACAATTAGGTTGAAAAGAGTTAATTGTTCTAGACGTACAAGGAACGGATGAAATGCGCAATGTCTTCCCATAATTTGAAACTAGACCAACAGTCATTGCTTAAAATAATCTATTTATCTTGTTATATATAAATATTATATTTCACAACAGCGGACAAGAGTGCTAGTGTTTTCACATGTGAAACTTCAACCCTATATTAATTATCTAATATTAATATTATAAACTACTAATACTATTACAATTTTATATTTTTTGTATCAATATGAACTTTTTAAGATATTTCAGTGCAAAAGGTAAAGGTAATGGTTTGTTAAAGGTATTACTTTGTAGCCTCTTTAAAGGCGAGGTAAATAAAGGGGTAAGTATATATTTTCAATTATTTTTGTTACGCAATTACGTAGTGTTCCTGGAATATGTGTTCCTGCTTTATTGTTGGGGTCAAGCGATATGTAGACATTGCATGCTTTAGTATTTATTAAGTACATAGTATGTAGTCGCCGCACAGTATATACAATAGCGCTAATAATACATTCTAACACTGGAATGGATTGTCACATCTTGGTAAGTAAAATTTAACATATTCATAATGTAGAAATTGTTTATCATATTATTATGTAGGTAGAGTATTGCTAGTGCACTACACACCACCCCATTATTTTGTTTGGGATCATGAGAACAGGCACAGATTATTTTTAATAAATTTTTGCGGGCTACTAAGTTGCGCGCCACCGCCGGTACCGTTGTATATTAACAATGTTTTGACGAATATTGCGGTTCAGGAAAACATCGCGAAGTAATCCTATGACGCATTGACAGTGATAACAAATGTTTCTTAGAGAAGATGTTTATGGATTCAACACTGCCCCGCTGCAGATGAAAAGGTAAATTTCAATTACTTCTGTATCAAATGTAGTTTGTTGGTTATGTGGCTTATTTATCTATTATTTATTTTTCTTTTTATTTTGCATTCACATGTGATTTCACTGCAGATTTTTTTCTTAGCAATTCATGTTCGTACTACGACGACGCGTTGGTATATTCGTTAATCATGCATGTATACCAGGTTCTGATTTAAGAAAGATTATTGAAAGCATGTAATTCATACTCTACAGTCCCAGTGGATGCGCATTTCATTTACCGATAATGTAATCACCAACTTTAAGCGATGTAGGTTTATTTTGTATGTTTATGTAGGTCTCCTCTGGATTAGTCTGCGACGGACTTCTGACCATTATCCTCATAGCATGGCCGCCGCTTGTCCATCTACAGTTGTATATTCTGATCTTACCTTTACTTCTTCACCTTCAAGTTAACCGAGCATAATGAAACAAATCTAATTTAATCTAAAACCTCATCTTTGCCTAACTTATTTTTGCATTTTTATTTATGTGGCTAATAATTACTGCTTCATCATTATTTTTTATTCTGCTTTTCATGTTTTACCCTTCCAGAACCATCCAAACCACTCACAGAACTAACTAGCGCACTGCCCTTCGCAAAACTGCCTTTCCCTTTAACCCGTGGGTATCTTAAGAACATAGATAATAAGAAAACTGAAGGAGATATTAAACCTCGCAGAGGAATCAAACGAATCAAAAAGATCATGAAAAAGAAAATCGGCAAGAAAGTTTTGAAAAAGTTAAAAAGAAACTCGGCTGGATGTTGCGGGTTGAAAGCGAACGTCTCAGACAACGATCTTAAATACGTTTGCTCCATATGCAAGAAAAAACAATATAAGTACAGAAGGAACAAGCTGAGACATGAGAAATACGAATGTATCACGGGCCCTCAGTTCAGCTGCGATACATGTGGGAAAAAATATTCTCAGAAAAAAACGCTTACTTCTCATATTGCTCAGAAACATCCTGACTGGACGGACTTGCAACATACTCTCAAAAAAGAATAATTTTTGTTACTTTTTCATTTTGGCTTTTTTCATTACTTTAACATGAATTGTTAAGAAATTTTCCGAGTTTATAGAACTTCTTTATCTTATACATTTTATAATTACTAATATTTGTTGGTACAAGCCACAATAATCAGTAAAGTCACACTTCCAGTGGAGACCAAGTGTGTAGACACAATCAAGTGATATTTAGACTTACATTGTTGATTTTTTTTATAGTTAATTACCTCATTTTTTGATCTCTTACGCCATGTGCCATTTTTTTTTGTTAATTAGCGAAGCTAAATGTTTTTCGTTTGTTATTTTAGTAGATTATGTTCGTTACGTTACATTTGATTTGTTTTACTACATTTTTAGTATATTTTTTTCGTTATTTTTCTTTTAATTTTTTTTCATGTGAATATACTTAATTTGTTAAAAAAATCGTTTTTATTTTCGTTGCATTTTTAGATTAAGTCATTATGCATCTGTTTACTATCGATTAAAATCGGACTGTATTTGAATTTTCTATTTCAGGTCGACGAATGACGACGACTCCACCAGAGGTCGTGACCCGTAAAAAAGTTACCGTGGATACTGAGGCAACAGCTACTTTCGCGATATTGAAAAACGTACCGTCGGCTAATTTAGTGAGGGAGGAGAGTAAGGAGAACAAGAAGCAGACTACCAACTCGTCCATCAGCAGACCGTCTCCCAACCCGTCCATCAAATCTCTCCCGGACACGCCTATGAACCGTACTTCCTCACTCACGCCTGAACGGAAATCTGTGTCGCCTTATAACATTTTTCCTAAAAGCGGACACCAACTGCCCTGCGCCCAATATAAGACTGAGAAAGGATTCAAATGCCCGAACTGTCAAAGATTGTACAACGCCCGCAAGAACCTGGTGCGACACGTGACGCTGGAGTGCGGCCGCGACCCGCAGTACAAGTGTCCCTTCTGCTCGTACAGCAAGCACCGCCGCAACGAGCTCACCAGGCACATCCAGAAGAAGCATCCCAAGCATGCCAGCGAGATCCCAGTCGAGATCAAAGACGACTAAACATTGTCTTATTATTACATACTATTAGTGCTTTATACTAGTGCCTTATCTCTAAAACTACGTTGATCTTCCTTATTCAAATACATATACAGATTTTATATGAGCCTTGTATACTTATATATTCATAATTTGATTGATATTTGATATTTTTTAATTATTAAACTTGAAAAAGAACACCTAGCTTTTGATTTCTAAACCTGAATGTTAGAACCCCGACCCTTAAGATTTATGGGAAGATAAGTTTAACGAGATTCAGTAACTTGGACTGTGCATGTGTGCATGAACATAGAAGCTTCGCCTTATAATTTCTAACAGAAATTATCTTTTTATAATTTTTATTTTTATTATTATAACGCATTTCTTTGGTTCCTTAATTTTATTTTAGCCTTTTGGTAGTATTAACAAGTCTCCGTACGTAGTTCCGCTTAACTTTTTATTTGCAATACCTTTAATGTGTTGTATTGCAGAGTTACACAAGGAGTCCTCGCTCCCGGCGCTGCTGTCGCTGCTGTCCGCGCAGCACGCGCAGCTCGTGCCGCCCTGCATCCAGCTCACCAACATCGTCAAACCCACCGCCACCAAAGACATCTCCTTCCACACGCAGTTCCCCAAGCTGCCTATCGACTCCATCCCGGAGAACATCAAAGCCCACCTCCTGCAGCAAGCGTTCATGCAGAACAACAACTCGGTCGGCCAGAGCGCCGAGTACAAGCCCACCAAAGACGAGGAGTCGGACGCGGAGTACGACGATACAGACGATATCGTGCTGCAGGAGGAGGCCGAGGGCTACTACGACAACGGCGGGTACGTCTCGGGGGCCGGCAGCATGAGCGGCGACATGTTCGAAACCAAACCAGATACCAAAGGGCACTACGGCAAGAGAGACGGCAATAGTTCCGACGACGCCAGCCGCCAGTTTGAGTGCCGGCACTGCGGCAAGAAGTACCGCTGGAAGTCCACACTGCGGCGCCACGAGAACGTGGAGTGCGGCGGCAAGGCGCCGGCGCACCAGTGCCCCTACTGCTCCTACAAGGCCAAGCAGCGCGGCAACCTCGGCGTGCACATCAGGAAGCACCACAACAACGAGTGGTACATCTACGCCAGCAACAAAGTCAGGCGAAACAAAAAGACGTCGATTTAGACACGTTTACGTTTAAAAATGAATTAGACCAAAGTAGATACCTAACCAAATCGGTACTGCAATAATTATTTATATTTACTGTTTTTGTTGAGAACGTTTTATTATACACTAAAACTTAGGTATAATGTGCACATTCCTTAACGGCATTAGCGTTAATTTGTTGTTTTTTGTTCTAGAGTTTATTTCTGTAGTTAAGACTGACCCTAAGTATTTCATTCGAAAGCATACGGCCGAAGGTCGAGTAATTTATGTAATCGTTGATAGGAAGTCGTTCGACGCGCGTTTGATCGTGTGTGTTACCACCTTGTCCAAAACGATATTTAGCGAACGGCTCATACTAATCACTTACTATTAAATCTCGAATTTTTCTAGTTTATATTATCTTCCATTCCTGAAAAGGATATGTTATTCCAAATTTAGAACTTAGTGCAATGATATTATTAAGGAAAAAAAAAGATATTTATAATTATTCTTTTACCCAACGTAAAAAAGTCCTCTTTAAAGTTTTATTATTAGCTTGTATTGATATACTTTTATCGTTTGTCACGGGTAGAGAAAGTAATTTTTATTAAATTTTGAAGGTCATAAGAATCGTTAACTATGTTGAATAAGTTATTGTTCATAATTTATTGATTAATTCTTTTTTTCTTCTTCCATTTAAACTCTAGTGAGAGGGACCACGATTGTATCTTCCTTACATTCTTTGTAGAAAACCCAAAGTTTATTATTATGAAAGTTGTTTATTTATAAGATTAGTAAGAAATAGGCTGTTGACGTCCTATTGCAGGGGTTGTTGACCTCAAATGAATTAGCAGGCTCAATGTACTGCAAACGTTTTGAGGTATTTTAAATATTTAGATAAATTTATGAGCTCATCCATAATGTGCCTACAATGTTACCTGTAGATGTATGTATAATTTATTGAAACGATATTGACCACGTATTCGATGATGTCATTTTCGAAAAACTGGGATGAAGATGTGTTCAAAATTTTATAAAATTGTTATCTTTGATATTAAATGATATTGAATTGCAATATTCCAAGTTTGTAGCATATTGACTGTTGATATTTTTGTTAAACTAGGATAACAAAGCTATTTGACCAAAGTCAGTATTAGTTTTATAACGTGATGATAAGACATAGAGGATGTTACTTGTTGTTAGACATTCGAGTCATTGCGAAGCAGTAAATTGTTGTCGATGCAATATTCCCATCATATCGTTTTACGGTCTAAGGTACTGATGTATGATTAGAATTAAATTCATGTTATGATGTTTACATTGTTTGTTAATATTATTGGAAAACTAGTTATTGAGTAGCGTGATTTTATATGAATATATTGGGGTTCATTTGGTAGAAAATTTTCAAATATAGTATAGTTTAACAAAATTTTTCTTTTTTTTTTCTTAGCCCTTTTTGAAACCTTTGTCCTATAAAAATTTTACTATCATTGTTGATAGTCGTTATAGTATTTGGTAAGTTTGTTTTTACGATTTCTTGACAATTGTTTCAATGTTTTAACAGTGCATGTCTGCATGATATGTTATTGAATATCCAAAAAGTCACAGCTTGCGTTTCGAGATGCGCATGAGGCAAATGATTTTCTCTTTTCTGTTTCGTTCATACTAATATAATTAATACATTTCAGGTAGACAAGAAACCCCATGGGTCGGGAGACTACATAAATTAACAATGTTTTATAAAATTCAAAAGCAGTGACTAAAAGTTTAGATCCAGTAACACCATGTTATTTCTCGGTTTGACGCTATATTACACTCGAAACGTTTTGTTTAAAAATGTTGCTATTGTTTGAAATTCACAAATTCGATTAATCCTCAGTACTCAACGATCCAGTCTTGGAAATAAACGTTATGATTTCTTTTTTGTTCTTTTTTTTTACTTTCCTTTTGCAAAGCTTTCATCACAGCACTCGGTGGAAATTCACAGTAGATATCTTTAGTATATTATATGTATAATCTATACATCTATGTATTATATTAGTACACGATCTATCATATATGTATATAACATCTTCAACGTATCGCTTGTAACTGTCGTTAACCACACGGGAATGTTGAATGTTGCGTTTGTGTGTGCGTGCGCGAGCGTTACCACTTTATGACCGTTGTCGCGATTTCAGGCGGGGGCTGCGCGCCGGAAGACGTGTCGTTCACTAGGATCGGCGGGCTGTCGTGGGACCAGTGGTCGGCGCGGCTGGCGCTGCCGCTCGTGGCCGGCCTGCGCGGCGCGCCCGCGCTGCCCGCGCCCGGCGAGCCCAGCTTCAACTGCCCCGACTGCGGCCGCGTGTACAAGCTCAAGTCGTCGCTGCGCAACCACCAGAAGTGGGAGTGCGGCAAGGAGCCGCAGTTCCAGTGCCCGTATTGCGTGTACAGAGCCAAACAGAAGATGCACATCGCGCGCCACATGGAACGGATGCACCGCGAGGTGCACATGAAGCCCGAGCAATATCTAAAGCAGGACAATGTCGACGCCTGCACATAGTAACGGACGGGCCGCGGTGAAACTTAGTCACTATTAAATACTCCATATTGTTTAAGAATGTTGAAAACCGTTTTCGTGTTAGATTTACATATCATTGCCTTTTTGATATTTTTATTGGAATGTTTTGTTAGTACCGAGTTTCGTATATTTATAAACATGCGATCGACGCTTGCGATTGGCGTCAAAAATCATGAAGTACACAAAAGAAATGTTGACAAATCTATTATCAAAATCCCAAGTTATTCTGATTGTGATAAATGTGATCAAATCTCTCTTGTGATAGTGGCACCAGACAGTCACGTTAGATGTAATCGCCTTTCCTAGGGTCACAAATCGTGCCTTCAATTGTTACCTACTCGACTCTTAAGTAAAGTAACATCTAAAAGTAATGACGGAATATTATATAGAATTTAATCTCTTGACGAATTACTCCTAGTATTGACACTAGTTACAGTAGAGTTGTAGCAGCATAAGCAACTGTTGCATTTATCCAGTATGTTAAGGAAAGTGATTTGTATAGTTACGCTTTTACTCTTTTTATATATTTTTATGTACAGCATTTACTATATTGTAAACTATCATTCCTGGTTTAATGATAATACGATAGGTGTGGAAATTCAGTGGATTTATGAAGTACAAGTTGTTCGGTTAAGATTGTTACCAGTTGCAGTTACTATTTTTATTGATCTTGCAGAGTTTCGCCCGACCGAAGCACGTCGGTGCGAGCTAATCATAGGTATAGTGCATTATTTGGAATCGAAATCTTTTGACTCAGTCTAGCTAGCTAGTTCAAATTGATTTTATCCGGTTATGTATGTATGAATGCAAGTGTTAGTGTTACACGTGTATATCTTAGTTGTAATGAATACGAAGCTATTTTCGCTTAGGTAGCAAGCTCTAGTTCTTTGCCATAATGCATGTTCCATTATATTTGTAATACTCATTTAAGTTAATTTTTTTACTTCAATTTATTTTTAGATCTCTTTACGTCTTATGCATTTATTTTATAATAATTTAAGCCTACAAATGAACCCGATATAGATTGAACTCGCTGATTCCTCGCGAAATAAGTGGACGCCTTTTGTTGATGTAGTTCTGGGCCAAATAGTGATTGTTTAGTCAAGGACAGAACAGACGAGTGCCTTACTGTTTTGGATATATTTATCTAACGTCAGAGAATGACGACACTGCCATTAAAAATAAATTGTATAACGAAAGTGCACAATCATGTTGACGTTCAAATCTTCCAGATAGACTATAAGTATTTGTATACCATTTAGAAATTATTGTAAGTTAGGGGTGGTCTGATGCAAACTCACACTATTTGCGACTCCATAGGGTAGCTTTTGCAGTTTTCACTGACGTTCTCTCATACACACATGGAGCGACAATTGCGTGAATTTGCCTACAACCTACCACATTAGATTTATTGTCCGCTGGAGTTACCATCATACAATCAAAATGTTAAAGTTCACAAAGTACAACCATACAAGTCTTGTCAGTATAAAACTAAGTGCCTTTGAAACGTTAGTCATTAGGATTTAAAATATTTCCGTTACAAATGTTGGAAGATAGAACTCATTATAATATTTTTTGCAAAATTTCTAGGTTGTGATTTTGACAGATTATTTTAGTAAATAGCTGCAAATTTTCGATGTTCTGTCTAAATACGTTTAGTGACTATAAGACGTGTGTACGGTGATCATTTTACAATTACCAGAATAGGTACCCATACACAATCTAATACGTCAAACTGAACAAAATCATGTATCTCGTATGTTTTTCAAACTCAAATCGAAATATATTTTTATACAAATCAATATATTTTACTGTATAATAGTTAGTAGAACCGCAACAGTATAAAGATCCAAGTGATGTTAATGAACAAACCTAGTTACTTTTGCAGTAGGAATTGCTGCCTAGAATATTTGTTTGTATTAGATATTGTAGATTCATTCGTACATTGTAATCTGCCAACACAAAGTTACAGTGATTAAATGCATTTGATTGTATTTTTATAACCTTTTTGTATTTTATAATAAAGTTGCTATTCTTGATAAGGATTAGTTTCAATTAACTTATCCTTTTTCAAATATTCTGGCGTGTATAAAATGATGATTTGCAAGGGAAGGTTATTTATCTGATGTAATAGAACGTACAAAATGTATAAATCTCATAATTCTATTCCATTGGGTAAATATGTGTGCATGATAAAAACGAGACTAACATAATAATCTTAAGTATCGTATAATTAACGGGAAGGATCAATATATTTTTCTATGTACTCTAGATTTCCCTAAATGCATCACAATGGTTGCATGCCCTGGAAGCTAGAAATGATTAGTCCTAGAATAATACCACTAGTTCTAAAGCAAATTAATGGGAGACATGGTGCATTATCCTCTGCTTTCGTACTCGGCACATTCCCTAGGGTGGCTTGGCTTACACAGTACGGTGGTAGCTTAGTGTTCTGCACGTATTTATTTTTATTTGCGTTTTACTTTCAGTTGCACAGTTTTTCTCTCCTTATATAATGGGTTATGGTAATCCGGGGTTGAGCAGCAGTAAGGCCGGCTGGACGCTGTACGAGTGCGTGGACTGCGGGAACAAGTACAAGCACAAGGGCTCTCTGCAGCGGCACATCAAGTACGAGTGCCGGAAACAGCCCAGTTTCAAGTGCCCCTACTGCGTCTACCGCGCCTACCAGAAGCACAATCTCTTGTTGCACGAGCGCCATCTACATAAAGACTTGCCGGAGAAGGTGGATTTCGTGTCGGAATGACCCGCCGTCACTCATGTCAGTACTATATGACGCTAACCGTATTGTAATCTACTAACATGTGGGTGGTATTCGGGGGATATACTAATCCTAATAACAGGCACAATTTTTGGGGGACATTATTTTAATGGCTATGGCAAGAGTGTTTCTAATGATGCCACACGTCACAATGTAAATCTTGTGGATAATAGAGAACTTTTAATTAAAGGGCCGTTCAATTATTACGCAAGCATTAAAGGGAGGTTTTGATTTTCTTAAGTTTAATGACAGGGGGCGGGTAGGGCAATCTTTTTTAGTTAGTTTTTAGATTTCTTGGAAAAAAATTGTAATATTGATTAAAAAAAAACAGACAGTAAAATAATTGCCCTGAAAAACATACTTGCTCATTAAAACATTTAAAATCTTAAGTAGGTTTTATAAAATATATGTATATCATGCTTACGTAAGCCAAGGAGGGGGATAAGAGATTGCTTACATTTGATAACAAGGGAGACGGGGGGATTAATTGCTTACTTAATAAATGAACGATCCGTAATCATCATATTGGGCTATATTCTAAAATCACCTCGAAAGTCACTTTCGCACAGGGAAGGGAACACATTATAAGGGGAGTTGAAACAATGGCAATAGCTTTCTGTATGGAGCATGCACTTAGTTTGAAATGGAAGTCAATGTAAAAAGAGCACGCAATTAATGGAGAAGTACACAAGATAATAATTTCTTGTTTCTGTTACAGCTTATCAACTGATATTTCCAATGACAGGAAGTGGACAGAATACTTAATGAAGACTTCCGCCGCCATTCAAGATGCCGGTGAGAATATTTCCGATAAGTTCGGCATCTTGTACCTACAGCCATCTATTTTGGTTAATATTAAAGTAAAAATTTTAGAGGCAAGACCTGATACAATCTTAATTTTATTTGCTCCAATAAAGAGCCATATTTTCATACAACAAAGTCGAAAATCGAATAAAATGTCGAACAAACTAGTCTTTGCCCGTAGAGTAATGACGACAAATGTAATTATTATTGTAGTCTGCTATACAATAAGATATCATATAAATACAAGTTCTTAAGTATAGCAACTAAAATATAGTATCACTTTGCCCATTACAGACAGCAAAGATTAGATAGACGGTCTAGCTACTCTTTGCTGTATGTCTGTAATAGGCAAAGCGATACTATATTTTAGTTAGACCTAATAAATACCCTTTAAAATTTTGCAATGTTTTTTTTTAAATTATATTGCGCGACATAAAACTCGTAGATCTGTATAAGGGTATATCTCATACAGATCTGTGGTCTCGCTCCTATTATGTAAAGCGAGATACCAACAGATAATCATAACAATCTTGCCTCTAAAATAATTTCGGTTCTTTCCAGAGCATTCTGTAATAACGTTTGAGTCACTTAGGCTATATCAAAATATTAATTTTATAAAATTGCAATATGTATCTCCAATAATTGGTGTATTTAGTGTATTGCTATTAGTGATGCTAAGTCTAGTATACGTAAGTTATATTTTAATTTAATTTAACACATCTAAAATATTTGAATAGAGGAGAAAAATGATTATAAGTAGATGAAGTTGGGTATATTTGCTATTGAATTTAAAATATGTTGTAATGACATAAAAATACTGGTGATATGAGAAAAGATGAAAATAAAATCAGTGAAATAAATAAAAAACGGTCCAAACATGAATATCCGTCCTTTCCTATCCAAGAGGAGCTGCACTTGTAGGTATATCTAATGGCAATATTGTAATGTGATGGGTGTCACACACAAAGCAGTCTTTAAAAAATTTAAACGTTTATCTCCCTCACTTAAAGATTTCAAAGGTTGATTTCGATGTACTTCCTATTATTATAATTCAGTGACTCCTACCTATCACGTAAAAAGGCATCGTTTGAAATAATAATAAAAGTTGATAAGTACTCAATTTTTTCAAAGCTGTACTAGACTTAGTATACTTTTAACAGTTAGACTAAACAAAAATTAAAGTAAATATTTCTGTATTGCATACAAATTGAGATTAAACCTAATAGAATCTATAAATGTTTGAAATTTGAAAAATACAATAAGACTTACATTTTGCTATGATGTAATAAAATGGCAGCTATTTTTATATTTGATTATCTTAAACATAATAATTACATATTTTTGCAGCCTTGCATAATATTTTCTGAGACAATAAATCCTTAGATACGTAATTATAAGAAGTTTCCTACGAGACAAAACAATTACTGTAATTAACATTGTTATATTTTCTTGTTTTGTTATTGATGTTTGTTTAGTGTGTTCCTTGTTACCAAAGAAATTTATACCAGACATTTTGAAACTTTTTGTATTATGGGCACAGTATTCCTGTTATTATAATGTTTAAATATTATATTTTTTGCATTTGTTACTGTTATTTTAAGTTACCTTAAAAGTTCAAATCTTCAGCCATGCAATATTTAAAACCAAAGAATCTGTCAGTCGATTCCTAGCTGTAAGATTATAGTGCCTACTGTATTATACATGTATTGTTAATTGTTAAGTAAATTATGAATATTACGAATAAGATTTCTAACAGTGTTATAACTTATAAGTAAGCTGCGGGGGCAGCTAAAATTTGTCATACAAAGTGTTGAGTGTTTATTAAGTTTAAGAGTAGAATAGTTTACTAAGACGACTAAACCAAAATACCCACCAAAACATTGTTATGCAACCTTCCTAAAGTGTTGGTTTTTTTTTAATTCAAAACATTATGTTTGATCTTTGCAAAGACGATATTGTCATTGTAAGAATACCATGCGATGGAAATTGTATGTTTTTAAGCAGTTATATTTTACAAATATGTTGAATTTTGGTTTGATTTTTATACAAAGCATTTACTTCAAAATTCTGAAGTGCTGCTTCCATACTGCTGTTAAAAAATGTTTATAAACATTAAAATAAAAATGCATAAAAATAAAATACTGTTAAAAATTACTATATGCTTTAAACGAGTAGCTCGCGTCAAAAGTCAGCTACTGGCGGAGCGACGCTTCGCTAGGATCAGTGTAGCTCGGGACGTCTTAGTGTGGGCGTCGCGTATCACATTCGCCGCCCTAAGGAAGGCTTCCGGATGAGGTCGGAACATGTCGGCCAGCAGCTGAATGTTGACGTGAGTTACGGTTACCCGTTTATAGCATATAGTAATGTCTGTCTCGTCGCGTTAGTTTTAACAAAAAAACTTTAATATTAATTATATTATTTTTTTATAAAAAAATATATTAATATTAAAATAACGTATAATAACAGTAATAAGTTATTATATTTATTTATTTTTTAATTAATGAATATTCGATAATAATAAATTAACATTTAAATTTTGAAAATGTTTACTAATGTTTGTAAACACTTTTGACGACCTCTGTGGCCTAGTGGTCATCACACCGGAGGTCCCAGGTTCGATCCCCGGTCAGGTCAAGATGGAAAATGATCTTTTTCAGATTGACCTGGGTATTGGATGTTTATCTATATATGTATTTGTTATAAAATATAGTATTGTTGAGTTAGTATCCCATAACACAAGTCTCGAACTTACTTTGGGGCTAGCTCAATCTGTGTGATTGGTCCGAATATATTTATTTATTATTTATTTTTAACAGCAGTGTGGAAGCACCATTACACATTGTTATTGTTCAAAGTTCTTCATTTCTTATTCCATGAAGAGTCATCATGATTTTGTACTAATATGAACTGTTATATTTTTGATGTTCGATTAAGAGCCAAATTTTAAAAACGTGAAGCTAAATCCTGCATTATCAGATAGGAAAAGGGAATAAACGCTTTGTTTAGAAATCATCTTTATTTCAATCGCAGGAAGTCCACTACTTGACATAAGCCTGACATTTATGTAGAACTACATACAGGCTGGCCTTTTCACCACGATCCAAATTTTTGGAGCAGGTTGAGTCCATGATACTGAACTAGGTACTTTCATAAAGATGTTTGCGAATTTTTACAGACAAAAGCACTTAAATTACCTCTTTTTTTGTAATTTTACTCATTTATAATAGAATATAAAAGTTCAGTATGAAAGCTGATTTACACAGGGTTAGTGATAGTGACTGACTCCGAAATCGAAACAAGTCAGCGCTGACCCGAAAAAAACCCAATGTAAATTAATTTGAAGTCAGTACAGCGGTGTGAAGTCAGCGCTGACTTGTATATTCACATACGAATATTTTGAAGTCAGTCTGCACTAGCGCCGCTACTGACTTGTGCGCTGACCCTGTGTAAATCAGACTTAATCGACTGTTTGTTTGTATGTTTTTCGTGTATGTAAGTGGCCAACACTGGTGTCAGATTTTTCAAGTTGCTTAAAGGCATCTGACATAGCTTGACGACTGCCATAATGACAGCCGGGACCAACGGCTTTTACGTGCCTTCCGAAGCACGGAGGAGCTCGAGAAATTTTTGTACCACTTGTGGTCACCCATCCAAGTACGGACCACTCCCGAGGTCGCTTAACTTGTGAAAACGCTAGCAATGCGTACTCCCACCGGGCCACCGAGCTCCTCAATCTCTCGACTGAACTCTCTTTAAAAATTAGATGGTGGTTAAAAAGTCAGCCTGTATATTTATTTTATAAAATTTGATACTAAATAAATATGATATCAATGAGCATAATAGTAATGGCAGCTAACGTAAATTTTATAATTTCTATGAATAATGTTGCACTTTTTATATTTTAAACGTTGAATTACTTCGAGTACCTATGAACAAAGTATTTACGCATATTAAGATATTTGAAAGTTACCAAATGATCTAGACATAGATAAATTATTAAGTGCCTTTATAATCATATCATTAAGTAGAACAAATACCAAAAGAGAAAGTCTTTACATGTGGTTTCTTTTTATAAACTGTGTCTTACTTTTCATTTTTCCTCCTTATACCGACTGCATATTTTTCGTATTTAATGCAATTTGGATTTGTAAACTAATCTTGCCAAATAAATGTCCATCTTAAGTTAGAGGAGAGAGAGTTGGGGGAAATAGCACAAATATTATGTCGTATTATTATTGTTTGATCGTTTGATGTAATTTTATTTTTCAGTGACATGGAGTGTGTTTGGTTTGTTCTTTTTAAATTGGATTATGCATGTGAAATAAATGTTCTCGATTCAATATCAACTCGTTTGTCTGCTAAAGAATCCTTTCCGCTCCACACCATATTCTTTGTAGCAGAACGTTTTGGTGATAATTTAAAAGTAACCAAGGTAGAGTAAAATGTAAAAATAATAATAAACGAAGTGAATCGTGTAACATTTCATTTTGAGATGCGTCTCGTTGTTACAGGTGAAGTGGATTTTTTTAAATCGATGATACAGAACATGATGCCGGTTGTGCCAATGAAGACAAAA
The DNA here is from genome assembly GCA_963576875.1 of Acrobasis repandana. NCBI lineage: Eukaryota > Metazoa > Arthropoda > Insecta > Lepidoptera > Pyralidae > Acrobasis > Acrobasis repandana. Next base: position 1,441,746 of record OY756226.1, read on the forward strand.
AACTACTGGTCTCAGTACGACATGTCGTACGAATGCGAGAAGTGCAAGCGCAAGTACAGACATAAGAGCACGTACAGGAGGCATGTCACGTACGAGTGCGGCAAAGAGCCCATGTTCCGGTGCCCCTTCCTCGATTGCACCTACAAAGCCTATCAGAAAACCCACACCGACGCACACATCAAGACTAAACATAAATTGACTTTGGAATACAAACGATGATGCACAGCAAAAAAGTATTCATAAATTGTGATATTAAACGTTAATTACTTGTAAAGTTATGCATTTGTTTCATTTTTGTTGATGAATTAAAGTAATCATCAATGGGAACTGAAACCACGGCATGCCCATGGACAAGATGTTTATTGTAGTATGTAATCAAGTTGCAAAGATGTAGACAAAATTAGAAGGACTTTTATCAAGTGGGTGTGCCAGTGGTTATTGTAATATTTAAACAAATTACAAACATACTTGCATTTTAATCGGTGACTGGCTTGCATTCCAATTTTCTGTAGCTTTTCGGGTGATAAATTCAATGAAGATTACCGCTTTTAGTTCTGGAGAAAGGAGCCACTCAATGTTCAAATGAAAATTATTATTGTACCAATAATTTCTTTAAAAAAACTGGATTGAATCCAGACACCTTTGGAAATATTTCAAAATTTTGCGCCATTTCTTTGTCATAGAGAAAGACCAAAGTATCGTCATACTATAAAAAAGTAATGAAGATTGCCATTTTATTTTACATCTGGTATGTCTATGAATCCGTGTGGATATGGCAAAGAAATTGTATACAAATCTAGAATGCTTACGAAGAGCAAAGCCGTTCCCAAAAATTATACCTAAAGTCATAGCTCTCCCATTCTACTTTATTGCACTGACAGTTTGCGGGAAAGGGACGCCTATTTATTTATTTAATTTATTGCACTATAAAATTAATGTATAATAGGTATAATCCCACCCGTGTGGTTCCGGGTTAGAATAGGACCACTCCATCTCTTCCTGTGGATGTCGTAAGTAGAGGCGACTAAAGGACTTAGCACAAACATCTCGTGCTACAATTGCATTCCCAAGGAGGGTTAACGTCGGGTGGCGGCCAGTTGTAAAACTTTTTGCACAAATACATTCCCAAAGAGGGTTGACGTCAGGCAGGCGGCCGGTTGTAAAACTATAGCCAAATCATTGAAAGTGTCCCGGCTATTTCTTCTCCATTTTACAAGGTCTTTGGCATCCTTGGGTGACCATTGACATGCGCTGACCCTTAATGTGCGTGGCATTAAGTTCAATTTTCAATGTTGTTTTTTTGAGATTATTACTCGTAGTTATTCTAGATTGTATTATAAATTATTTGGGATATGGTTCGGGGGACAGTTCGGTCCTCGATCGATCTCGCCGTTCTAATCATAGATTAATATTGAATATACTGAAATAGATAAAAAACTGTAGCTTTAACATTAGATCAAACCAGTGGCGCCATCTGGTAACATGCTTTCGCAACACGAGAGGACTAAAATATGAAATAAAACGGTGAAAAAATTATTCCGTTAGCTGGGACTTGAACTCGTGATCTCGGCACAGAATACATAAGAGTCAAACAGAATGGCATCTCACAGCGTCTCCGGAAAATTGGCGTTCCCGCACCTCTCCCCCGCACTTTGTGAGCTTTGACGGCTCCAAATCTCGGCTCTCGAGGCTCGCTCGGAAATATTGTTCCGCGCGACTGGCCCGCTGACGAGATGCGCTAGAACGGCCGCGTACACCTACTCGTATGAGCCCGCCACACGCATCCGATGTAAACTTGTTCGTTCATAAAAGGTGGATTCACTCTTGAATCTCGTGATGCATGTGTGCCTAGATAAATATATAGAAAACTATACCGTTAAAACAACAAAGAGGAAAAACACTGTAAGATCCCAATATAAACATACGTTCACCACAGGGGGATACAATACCACAGAATACATAAGAGTCAAACAGAATGGTATCTTACAGCGTCTCCCGCAAATTGGCGTCCCCGCACCTCTCCCCCGCACTTTGTGAGCTTTGACGGCTCCAAACCAGGGTTTAATTACTAGCCGCACGCAATACGCGACGTGTGTTGTCTTGAGAACTGTCAACCAATAGTAACCATCATGGTGAGAAGGTGCGCGTATAATAATTGTTTATCCACCCAATACTCTAAAGAACGTATATTTCATACATTTCCAAATGATGAAAACAGGTAAGCAAAGCAACAATATAATTTCACGTTATTACCCAGCAACCATCTTGATATATATACCCTTCTCGCTCTCTCGCATTGGCGGGAGATACACAAGAGCGAGATTGTAACATTACCTAATAGGCTCCTCACTCACTGGTAATCACATCCACGCAGATGCCAATTGGATTTCCGCGGGTTATAGTGCTAAATGCCATTGTTGACAATGACAACTTGACATGCTGTGTGTAAGCGTAAATCGTTATAAACATTTGTTTATTTTTATTGAATTTATTCATATAATCACCGTATAGTTTTGCGCCTAATATGCAAATTACTATTATTACAATAGTGAAATTAGTGCGTTACAATATAAATGACTCAATAATAATCAGTAAAGTGAACTATAGGTGAAATGGACAATGGACATAATGAAAAATATTTGTGAAGTGATATTACGTAGCTGTTTCCGACTTTTCTGTAACATTTAATAAATATATAACAAAATATTTTTTACGTCATAGTGTTCGCAAATCTTCCGGTATGGAAAAATATAATCGTAAATATGTCGAACTCGTTAGTAGGTAAGTATTAAAATAATTCTGCGGTGCGACCCTAAGTATAAAACTCACACATCGACGTGTGTACAGATAAATTGTTTCGTTTGTAGTAGTAGTAGGTATATATGTTACTCTGAATCAATGGAGAGTCATACCAGTGATCTCGGCTCAAATACGACTATATTCATTAGCCTAAACAACTGAGCTATTAAGTGATTAACCGCGCGTGTCGAATTTATCCATCATTTAATATTCCTATCAAATAAAAAAATGGTATAAAAAATATACTGCGTGACTTGAACTCGCAACGTTGCTCTTATTTTATCCATGCTCTAATCAACTGAGCTATCACGTGTTCTACCTCGAATGGCGAATTTCTCCACCATTTGATATTCCTATTCTATAACACGCATTAGGAGTTAGGTCAGCTGATTCGTGACTAGATTGCGTTTTATTGAATTTTTTTATCAAAATTCTGCAATGTTCTAAGTTTCATAGGCATGGTTCTAATGAGGGCTTTTCCGAGAAAAAAAAACGTTTTACAAATACGTCAGTTGTTTGTCAGTCTTTCTTTGGTCAGGAGTGCTCTTTTTGAAATCGGGAGTCACATAATGAATGATTGTCGCGAGCGTTTCCAAACATTTTTAATTTTTTTAAATTTTAAAGCGCATTTTTAAATCGGTCGTACTGTACGCAAAGGATTTGAACAAGTGGTCTTGACTTGACCACTCAAGGAGCAAAAAAGGTACTTTTTTAAAGAGATAATGAGTATGAAAATTACAAGTTTTGTATTTCGCTGATTCCCTCGTTGAAAAATAGCACTCCTGTTTTGATAACCATAGACCACGATTTTTTTCAACATTGAGTTACATTGACATATGTATTCTGTGCTCTCTATTAACTTTCTTTTTCAACTCTAATTGAAAACCTCTCATTTCACCATAAAATCCTGGCAACCCTGTTTGTCATTTTATTTATATCAAAAAAGTGACAGTGACGTGTATGGAGTTGCCGATTTTACATTTTTAGTAAAATATTTTGTCGCTAAATAATGTGTCTAATTTAGTTTATGAATAGAATTATAAAATAAATTAAAATGAACCGTTTAATCTGGTCAGCTAGATGCTACTCTAACACTTTTAGGAATAGTATTTATAGGAATTCACCCCCGCTTTTAGCTCCGATTAAACCTTTGCGTAATGTTGTGATAATCCGCTGTGCTCATGACCAGAAGAAGAATATTCGGTCTACACTCAATTATGTTATTGCTTTAGGAGTCATGACTGTAGGTTTAAGTTATGCGGCAGTACCATTATACAGGATATTTTGCCAGGTGAGCATAACCTTCATTTACCAATAAAAATTACATTACCTATATTATCAGCGAATAAATAGTCACAGCATGCACATAAACTAATTAAATAAGATTAAATTGGCTGGCTGGGATGATTATATATTGGCGCATACTCCACCGACAAGAGCCACTAAGCTCTTAAATAAGAAGAAGAAGGGATGATTATAAATTTATCATGCATGTTTCATGGTTTCATATCATTTCCTTCATACAGTTTGTTCACTCAAAAGGTTTGAGTTTGAGACAGTTGGTGCACTACGAATTCGGCATCTTTATAGGAGCCAGCGCTGATTTTATGGAACACCGACAGTCTACAACCCATTAAAACAAACAAACTTTAGTCACAAGCTAAAATTAAATATTAAATAATTAGATTAGTTGTTATTTAAAGGCAAGGCTTGCATTGCAGTGCTACAGACTCTTTCCTCTGTATGTCATGATTACGACTGTATAAAAAAAAATATGTTTGTGTATACATATTTTATTACGAATATTCCAGGCTTACAGCTACGGAGGCACGACAGGGCAGGCTACTCCTAATGATACTGTGAGCAACATGACGGCTGTGAAGGAACGGCCTGTCAAAATCAGGTTCAATGCTGACGTGGCCTCCTCCATGCAGTGGAACTTCAAGCCTCAGCAATTAGACATGACAGTTAGTAATACTTGTCAATATCTTTGTTTGTTACAGGAATATTTTTAAAGTAAAAGTTGTTAAAGTACGAAGTGAGCAGAAGGCTAGGCAAAAAAAGGATTCAAACAGTAGTTAGTTTTTTAAACAGAGCCAAGGGTTAAAACAGTTGAAATATTTTACAAATTGGCTTAGTGCGATAGTAGACATCCTTCTGCAAAATCCCTCAATCTTAAGCAAAATCACATTAATCCATTAAACACCAAGAAAACCAGATACAATAGATAAACAATGGATCGCTACCTCATAGGGTCAGGGGTTTGAAGCGTTAAAAGGGACTGGTCATCTCAATAACTGGAAAAGACTATCAGAAGAAGTCACTCCGCCTTTCATAAATGCATTTAAAAATAGACTCAACAAGTGGTTAAGGACAAAGTTACGTTAATAAATTAATGAACTGTAAAAAGACTGGAATCTCAGCACTGTGTGAAATAAACATCAGCTCCTAGCTGCCTGTCTATGAAAAATAAAATAAATACCAAATGTGACATATGGGTAACTCGCGTGAAAAATCAGCTACCTACTGACCGACATGTTTCGATCTCATTCTGGTCGTCATCACTTACCCGTATGTAACATAATATGTATATAGGTACTATATTATAGTTATGTCTGGCTCACGTTAGTTTTAACCAAAAAATAAATACCTTAATAAAAAAGAGAGAATCCGACATTTTATAAATCTTCCGAGGAGGTATTTGTCCTGCAGTAAACTTCTTCTTGGAGACATGGAAACTACTCCACCAACAAGAATGTAGTTCTTAAATTAGTGATTATAGATAGAAACTTCTTGTTACTGAAATAATGATGACGATCCTCTAACGACTTCTAACTTTGCAGTTAGTGCCAGGTGAAACAGCACTCGCATTCTACACTGCCCGCAACCCCACCAACAAGCCCGTGACGGGCATCAGCACGTACAATGTGATCCCATTTGAGGCCGGACAGTACTTCAACAAGATTCAGTGCTTCTGCTTTGAAGAGCAGCAGCTTAACCCTCATGAACAGGTTAGTTATTAAACTACCTACATACTAAATAAATAAATAAATATATAAGGACAAATCACACTGATTAAGTTAGCCCCAAAGTAAGTAGGACCTGGTCAAACTTTAAAAGCTTTTCTTATTAAAAAAAAAAAATTGCATTTGCTTTTTCAGGTACAGAATTTTCTAATTTTCTGGTGTAAGGGTTGCTACACACTTATTTGGATCGGCATTAATCAGCACAGCCAAAAGGTGTTTTGTTAATTTTCAAAAAAAAAAACATTGTGATATGTTAGAATGTTTGCTATATTATATTATACTGATTAGAGTACTGCCTCACCACTAAAGATCGGTCTTTAAGAGAAATAATGCTTCAAAAGGGCACTCTGAGATCCAAAGCACTACAGCCAAGGATGTACTGGGTGGCGCAAAAGTAAAGACCCTATTTGGTTCAGCTATAACATTTTTTCTAAATTAGAAAACTAGATTTAGGTTTTTTTAAATGTATATTTGTGCCATTAAATTTCGTACCATTAGGATTTAAAGATGATGTCTTTTAAATGGTGACCTCCAGAGTTGATACACATTTGAGCCCTATTTATGACATTTTGCATAACTTGCCGTAACACTTCCTGCGATATGTTCGTTATTTCTTGACGAATGTTTTCTTTTAGAGCTGCGAGAGTCTGTGGCTTGTTCACATACACCCGAGATTTCAAAAAACCCCAAAGAAAGAAGTCTGGACTGGTCAGATCGGGTGATCTTGCAGGCCAAGGCAAATCGCCAAAACGAGAGATAACTCGGCCTGGAAAAGCGTCCCTCACTAAGTCCATAGTGTCGCGCGCTGTGTGTGCCGTAGCGCCGTCTTGTTGAAACCAGATGTGCTCCAGCCCCAATTCGTCCAAACTGGGTATCAAAAACTCTCGTAACATGGTTCTGTAGCGTTCTCCAGTGACAGTTATCGCATTGCCTCCAGCGTCTTCGAAAAAATAGGGTCCGATCACTCTGTCAACACAGATGCCACACCATACAGTAACTTTTAGTGGGTGTAGAGGTGTTTCTTGAATAATGCGCGGATTATCAGTGCCCCAGAACCGAGTATTCTGCTTATTGACATGCCCTGAGAGATGGAAATGCGCTTCGTCACTCATAACCAATTTTGAAGGAAAATCATCCTCTTCAAGGTTGAGGTTTATGACGCGCTGGCAGTAATCTAGACGAGCTCGGTGGTCAGCAGGCAGCAGCTGATGAGTCATTTGAGTTTTATACGGGAACATTTTAAGTCTTTCACCAAAATACGCTGCAGGGTCCGTCTGGAAATGCCCAATTGCGTGGCACGTCGCCTCGTTGATGTTTCTGGACACTCTTCCACATCTTCGCGCACAGCATCGATATTTTCAGCTGAACGGCCTGTTCTTGGTCTCCCAGACTTAGGTCTATCCAATGTTGAGCCAGTTGCTTCAAGGCGTGTGGCAAAGCGTCGAATTGTGCGACCAATCGGTGCCGGACGGTGGTGAAATCGTCGACGAAATTCACGTTTTGTTCTTATCACTGATGAATTATTCCGTAAGAACATTGACACAATTATTCCACGTTCTTGGGGAGTAAAACGGTCCATGTTTATTTTCAGTGTATTTTACATTTGTTCACTACACAATTTTCAACAACAGAATGACAGAAAATGTCATATAAAAAAAATAAAAGTATTTTCTTTAGTGCCAGTACTTTTGCGCCACCCAGTACAAGCAGGTGGTGGCCCACCATGGTGGGGAATGGGTATAAAATTGATCTACCTAATGTTATCAATCTTAAATAGGTAGTTGCGTAATTATTACAAGCCGATTTTACTATATCTGTAATTATGAGAATGTGTATTTATTATTTTCATAATTATTTCAAGTTGTTTTGATCAAATCTTCACTCCCAGTTCTAACCGGCAGTGACTAATACTCTTCGTTCATTCATTCATACTTGAGAATGGTTTGAACAAACGGTCCGGCAGTCGTTATTCAAATCGTAAAAAACGGTCGCATATTGTATATACCAAAGAGTCAAAACACAGTAATGAGCTCATAATAAAACAAGGGCATCCTTTATAGATCTATTTGCTGTTTAATTCGGGGCTTGGGAACGGTTCGAAAAATATCAGCTCGTTAACATCCCCAACAAGGTTTTTCGCGAACACTCGCTAGGAGCGGAATCGATACGCGAGCGTTATATTCGTCGGGATTAACCAGGTTAATTTCAAACGATTTGGGGGCGGGGCTTCCCGTCACCTTTCAAGACAAGTTGAACTGAACTTATTTTATAAAGCAAGAAAGATACAGGCGGGCGCGCGGGTAAACGGTGTCGGTAGGTGGAGCCAAAATGATCCGAACGAAATTAACCTGGTTTCGCAAACTAAAACACTTATAGGTTCTTTGATCAGAACCCAAATAATATCGATTCCGCTCGAGCGGAATGTTAATACTCTTTTTAAAATGTATGGCGTTTCTAATGAGCTGGTTAAATATTTTAACCTGGTATCCGAGCCTTGGTTTTATTATGATCCCGAGCTTCGATATTTTAAGACTGCACCACCTTAGTGTTGTAGTCTAAAAATAAATTGCTGAGAGAGGAGAGAGAGTGGTATTTATTAGGTCTATCATTACTTTCAGGTTGACATGCCAGTATTCTTCTACATAGACCCCGAGTTCATGGAGGATCCTAAGATGGAGTATATTGACGAGATAGTCCTCTCCTACACATTCTTCGAGGCTAAAAAGGGTATGAAGTTGCCTGTACCGGCGTATGTGAAGCAGTAAATTAGCTTTAGTCTCAAAATAATGGATAATACCTGCTATCGTTTGTGGAGATCTTACAGGAAAGTACTCTTTCTATATATATAAATCAAAGTATTCTTTGTTGACGATCTCCATAGAAAGTATCACATTTAATTTTGCATAAGTACAAACTGGCGACGTGATAGTGCAAAGTGTATTTATAATTGAGTAATTTTATTGGATGAACTATTAAGTTTTATAGATGAAATAAAAAGTTATTTTGTTAATAATTTAGTGTCTAAATTTTCTCTTATCTCTTAGACGATTATCACACTGCATGTTGCGTTTTCTGTATATTGGACTGTGCGTGTTTTCTATTATCTATACAAACGGAGGTACTTACAACAACGTTAGAACACGCATTCACGCGCTACACTGCGTGATGCGGGGCAATGTGGAAATCGCCTTAGTAATCATAGGTGTAACGAAAAACATACTAGTTATTCGTATGTGTCGTTGGTAAGTGTGTAAACTTGGTGGTTTTTTTACATGGATAACCCTGAAAATTGTCCTTATTTTTAACCCCCGACGAAAAAGAGGTATAAGTTTGACGTGTCTGTCTGTATCATCGTAGCTCCTAATCGAATAGACCGATTTCGATGCGGTTTTTTAATTTGCAAGCCTCTGTTGTTCGATGAAAATCGGTTCAGCCTTTCAAAAGTTAGAGGTGTACGTTTGAAAGTCGGAGGTTTTTAAATTTGACTAGCCAATAAACTTGTTTCTTATCGTGCCATTAAGGATCAAATACGGCATTGAATCAACTAGGAATGAAAAAGCCATTGATAAGGTAACTTGTATAATTTATTGTGCCTGTGACGCTGGGCCCTAGGACTTGATGGCGGCGGTGACGGGGTACCCGCGGCGCAGCCCCATGCACTGGTCGCGGTCGATGAACAGCGTCGTGGACTTGTTCCGCAGGTCGGCCTCCAGCCCGGCGCGCACGCCCAGCAGCGTCTGGTGCGTGCCCTCGGCCGCCGCGATCTTGCTGCGCAGCGTCTCCATCGTCTCGTGCAGGTCGCACACTTCCTTCACCAGCCTGGGGATATATATTAGAAAATAATTTTTTTTTTGTTGGATGCGTTGACGCCAGATTCGTAAGTATCTTCTTCATCTTAGCGCGATCTCGGTAACATCCTCAACTATGCTACTTTCGAGCCCTGGGTGCGCATGCAAAAACAGGATCTCTGCACGGCAAGCAAGCATCACAAGAGTCTAGATATGAACGAATGATTATATGCTAGTAGGTTGTACCTCCTGACCTAGAGCCTTGTGCGAGCCACTTTCATCGTCCTTGATGACCTTCTACGGGTCCACACCAAGAATATGGAAACGTACCACTCATCAAGAACTACTAATATAAGGACTATAAGCTGCAATAGTTCACAAGTATCATAAAAGATGGCGTTAACGCAACCTGCATCTTGATATGACTATCTTCAAATGCCTGCATAAATACAACCTCCGGTTCCCCATGTAACCCCATGCCTAGCGGATGTTCCCTTTGCGGCGGTCGAGCATACCAGCTCGCTCTCGCTACAAGTCCTTAATCTCAGTGGCGTAGCTACGTCGCATAGGTGTCACCCGTTGCGGATACCATTTTCGTACCAGGTGTCACCCACACCCCAAAAATACCGAATGTAGAGTTTTGCCCCATCATGGACATAGGCCTCCCCCAAGGATTTCCAAAACGACCGATCGGAATCGGCCTAGAGTTAGAGCATTGCCCCATATCCAGTTATTTCTGGAGACGGGGAGGGGGATAGTTGGTAAAAAGGAATCTTTTTTATATGTTAGCCGCCTCGAATGTTGAGATGTATGGTAACTGCGTAGTGTCACCTGTTCTGCGCCTCGTCCCTGCATTTCTCGAGGTGCGGTCTGTTGGTGCGGGCCTGCAGCCGCGTGTGCGCCACCTTCATGGGCTGCAGCTTGTCCTCGATGGCCTTGTTCAGCAGCTCCAAGGTCTTCTCGATGTCGAAAATCTCTTGTTGAACCTGGGGTTAAAATTACACTTGATTAATATATTGGTATACGCGAAGACCCTAGTCAAATTTCACAAATTATAAATATTAATTAGACTAATGAAAGTGTAAAAACTATGAATTTATACAATATTTGTGTATTTTTGTTGTTGTCTATGAATATATTAAGTATACGACAATTTACTTAACCGGAATCAAGTGGTGGTGGTAGTTGAAGTTGACCATACTTGAGTACCTACAAACTCAAGAGATACAAGTCGCGCTTAGTGTGGATCGGAATTCGTGCCTCACAGACAGTCTCTTCGCTCTGGATCCGTAGCGCGACTTGATATCCGTATCAAGACGTGTTGGTAGTTCCGCTACTCATCACTAGATAGCGTTCTTGACAGTCGGGGGTTTTTTAATTTTCCTAGCAAATAACCTTGTGTATGAAAACCATTTTGCTCCACAAGTGTCGAGCCTGTAAACTGTATATCGAGCGGCACGTCACCTTGTGCAGATGCAGCTGCAGCTTGTTCTTGATCTCGATGGTCTCCGCGATGCGGCGCGTGAAGGCGCTGTTGCTGTTGCTCCACTGGTCCCAGATCTCCGTGGCGGCCACGTTGATCAGGTTGTCGGCGTCTGTTCAAAGTCCCCGACAAACTTAACTAATTTCGTAAATATTAGAAGCTTATTTAGGTACGTAATTATTACAGATACAGATACACTATCACGTCTTTATCCCTAACGGGGTAAACAGAGCCAAGGGCGGTATAGCCCAGGCCACTTTTAGCGTAATGGTGGGCATGAAGGTGGAAAAGGGAAATCATAATAGTGATGGGTTGCTAACCGCATCGCCTATTCATATGATTCAGATTCTCGCCCATTCCCTCGATCGGCTTTTACGATCTGCACGGGAAGAGAAGCAGCTAGTACATTCTATGTTTTTTTCTTTTCTCCCAGACCAGCAAAGAAGAATTATTAGTATTATAATAATACCTACACTATTCATTATTGCCACAATTAAATGAAGTTGTTTAGATTAAACTGGCACTGCCAGTCTTAACCGACAGTGATATGTATATACTGGGTGGCGCAAAAGTACTGGCACTAAAGAAAATACTTTTATTTTTTTTATATGACATTTTCTGTCATTCTGTTGTTGAAAATTGTGTAGTGAACAAATGTAAAATACACTGAAAATAAACATGGACCGTTTTACTCCCCAAGAACGTGGAATAATTGTGTCAATGTTCTTACGGAATAATTCATCAGTGATAAGAACACAACGTGAATTTCGTCGACGATTTCACCACCGTCCGGCACCGATTGGTCGCACAATTCGACGCTTTGCCACACGCCTTGAAGCAACTGGCTCAACATTGGATAGACCTAAGTCTGGGAGACCAAGAACAGGCGACGTGCCACGCAATTGGGCATTTCCAGACGGACCCTGCAGCGTATTTTGGTGAAAGACTTAAAGATGTTCCCGTATAAAACTCAAATGACTCATCAGCTGCTGCCTGCTGACCACCGAGCTCGTCTAGATTACTGCCAGCGCGTCATAAACCTCAACCTTGAAGAGGATGATTTTCCTTCAAAATTGGTTATGAGTGACGAAGCGCATTTCCATCTCTCAGGGCATGTCAATAAGCAGAATACTCGGTTCTGGGGCACTGATAATCCGCGCATTATTCAAGAAACACCTCTACACCCACTAAAAGTTACTGTATGGTGTGGCATCTGTGTTGACAGAGTGATCGGACCCTATTTTTTCGAAGACGCTGGAGGCAATGCGATAACTGTCACTGGAGAACGCTACAGAACCATGTTACGAGAGTTTTTGATACCCAGTTTGGACGAATTGGGGCTGGAGCACATCTGGTTTCAACAAGACGGCGCTACGGCACACACAGCGCGCGACACTATGGACTTAGTGAGGGACGCTTTTCCAGGCCGAGTTATCTCTCGTTTTGGCGATTTGCCTTGGCCTGCAAGATCACCCGATCTGACCAGTTCAGACTTCTTTCTTTGGGGTTTTTTGAAATCTCGGGTGTATGTGAACAAGCCACAGACTCTCGCAGCTCTAAAAGAAAACATTCGTCAAGAAATAACGAACATATCGCAGGAAGTGTTACGGCAAGTTATGCAAAATGTCATAAATAGGGCTCAAATGTGTATCAACTCTGGAGGTCACCATTTAAAAGACATCATCTTTAAATCCTAATGGTACGAAATTTAATGGCACAAATATACATTTAAAAAAACCTAAATCTAGTTTTCTAATTTAGAAAAAATGTTATAGCTGAACCAAATAGGGTCTTTACTTTTGCGCCACCCAGTATGATACGAATCATTCATTCATACCTAAGAACGGTTTGAACGCACGCTCCGGCAGTTGTTATTCGATTAATAACTCTAGAGTGAAAACACGGCAATGAACATGTTCATTGCCGTGTTTTCACGCCCATTTCCTCATAAACGCGTAGAGGTATTAAATTGAAATTCATACCAAATACTAAACCTTGCAGGTTTGTACGGAACCCTCGGTGCGCGAGTCCGACTCGCACTTGGCCGGTTTTTCCAATTATTGTATAATTATGGTAATTGGTATTACCGCTGAGCATCTGTATGGCCTTGGCGCGCTCGGACTGCGAGCGCTGCAGCGTGGCCGCGCTGGCGGCCGCCCAGCGCTGCGAGTCGCACACCGTGGGGTCGTAGCGCTCGATGCCCGCGTAGAATTGCAGGCCCTACGGACACTATTGTCTTTAGTTATGGACAGATCAGATGTACTTTGAGACCGCAACCGTTAGAGCGACAACACGGACGGTTGGTTTAACTACCATTCATACAACTGTTAAAAACTTATTAGTGAATTAACAGAAAAACAGTACTCCATAAACCAATACAGTGTTATTACAAAATGCGGACTAACTTTAGTATTATCTGCCCAAAACAAGACTTACCGCAATATGTCACCTTCTCTTTCGTCACTGTCAACTTCATTTGGGGCTTGGGTGAATAATCATTTAAAACAAGTACTTATACATATAAGTAAAACCGCGTTTTATAATAATATGATAGTATTATACTATATACAATACCCTTTATTGCACAAAAGAAAAATACAGGACATAATTATCTTAATAACTAGGAAATGAGCGAAAGGCGGCCATCGCTAAGCAATTTTTTCCAGGCAACTGCGCTCAAATAGAAAAGTGATAATATAACTGTTTTTAAAGAATACGGCAATAAAAGTATACTAAGCATAGTAAAGTGCAAAAATAATCATTTCACGATGTAGTATATCCAATCCAACACAATACCTGCCAGAAAAAAGTTTTAACGTTTTGTAGTCACGTCTTCAATAAACAGGTCAAATTCGGCAACGCATTTGTGGCCTGACGTTACAAGCAGGCGTAGATAGGCTACCTACTACCTGTTTGTCTACTTGGTTGTACAAAACTGTCTGTGACAAGTAACATGTTCTTACCTTGGAGAAGTTATTCAGCTGGTGGCACATCGAGTCAATGCCCAGAGCATACTCCTTGTTCCTCATGTCAGATTCCAGCTCGTGTTGCGTCGCGCGACAGTTCTTTGACTGTTGGCGAACCTGGAAAATTAAGAATGAAGTTAATATTTGCTTACATGGGCGAGGAAAATAAACTTGTTACCTTCTCGAGCATGTTCCTGAACTTTTCTTGTGACTCCCTGAGAATAGACACTTCCTTGAGGAGGCTTTGCTCCACCGAGTCGTGGACTTGCTCCAACCCTGGTGAAACAAATATACACATACAGTCTCCGTGGATACAGTGACAGGGGTTATTTGTGACGTTCGAATGCCCCTTAAACTTAAAGGAAACATTTATAAAAGCGTAGTAAGACCAGTTGTTTTATACGGTTCAGAATGTTGGGCTACCAAGGTGACGGATGAAAGACGACTGCATGCAGCGGAGATGAGAGTGTCAAGATGTAAGAGGAAGTACAAAGGTAGCCCCAATAACGGAAAAGTTGAGAAGCAATAGACTAAGATGGTATGGACATGTAATGAGGAGGGAGGAGAGCCACGCTACCAGAAGGGTGCTGAATTTGAAGGTTAAAGGAAATAGGAACAGAGGAAGGCCTAAGAAAGGGTGGATGGTTAAGGACGATATGGATAAAAAGAATGTAACAAGTGCCTTGACAAAAGAAAGAGGAAAATGGAAAAGAATCACATGCTGTCCCGACCCCACGTAAAGTGGGATAAGGTGAGGAAGAAGAAGGAGAAGTCTCCGTGGATACAGTAGGTACATATCTTTATCCCTTACAGCTGGCCATTTGGGCAAGTTTCAAAAGTATTGCTATCCCATTAAGTTACCACACACTTGTACAAGTTAACACTGTAACAGTTAGGAAAACGCAGTATGAATGTTTTGCGAAGGGCGCTTTTTTCAGCTGTCGGAGTGTGGGGTTATAGCTACAGAAAATGGGAACTAAAATAATGACAAGTAGCTAGCTCCCGCACTTATTTCGAATAGATCCCCGATTTACACGCTTCCCTCGGACGGTTAATACGACCTGCGTGGAAGGAGAAGCAGCTTTCAAATCAATGATACACTAGGTACCAGTACCTGACTGTCGTTGGCAACTTTTAATCCGTAGATAATTTTAACCCTTTAACCGCGAACGTCGGATTAATCCGACAAACATTTTCGTGCCCATTTCGCGAGCGTCAGATTTATTCGACCATAAACTATGGATATTCACAATTCCTCGCGCTGGGAGCATGACAACTGATATAAAGTCTCGCGGTGAAAGGGTTAAAAATGCTTGACTGCATCATTAGTTTAGTCCTGTATTGGTGATGAATGAGCCATGCCATCCACCCCACACAGGCACAAGGTGCCGCACCCTGCCTCTTCTCGCGGTGGTACAGGCACTCCTGCACGATGTGCAGCGGGCCCTCGATGCCGGCCACGGCGCGCTCCAGCTGCCGCCGCAGGTCGTTCAGCTTCTCGCACGTTGACACCAGCCGCTCCATTTCGATCGACACCTACAAACACACTTACTCTTCACCATCGTCTTCATACGTTTGCCCCTGAACCGCAGGGTCTCGGGCTCGTGTTCAATCGAACGAGTTGAGATGAAAAATAATCAGTTCCTTTATTTGTCATGCAGACCTTCTTACGCTCGCTGTTGAATATAGTCACTACTATAAAACAAAGTCGCTTCCCACTGTCTGTCCCTATGTATGCTTAGATCTTTAAAACTACGTAACGGATTTTGATGCGGTTGTTTTTAATAGATAAAGTGATTCATGAAAAAGGTTTATATGTATAATACATACCCGTGCGAAGCCGGGGCGGGCCGCTAGTAATAAATAAAATAAACCGGCCAAGTGCAAGTTAAACTCGCGTGGAGGGGGTTCCGTACAATTGATTGAATTCTTATAGGTTTTCCTGTAATCTACAAGCAATGAACTATATTTTGTATTTTTTTTTAAATTTAGGCTCAGTAGTTTCGTAGATCAGGGGGGAATGGTCAATTTTCGTCTCCTTTCATAAATAAAATCAAAACTATTCATTTTACAATAATAACAGACATATATTTGAGATCCTCATAACTAGCCCTTTCATCTGATATATGTACACAGTAAGGTTTGCAAAACTTTTTTTTTTTAAATTTCCTAATTTGTCCCCCGAAAATGACCCATATTTCAAAAAAAATACTTTGCACATATATGTTTGAGTCATAGGATTACAACATTCTACCAAATTTCCTCTGATTCGGTCCAGTAGATTCGGAGCAAATTGGCTGTGACAGACGGACGGACAGACAGACACACGAGTGATCATATAAGGGTTCCGTTTTTTCATTTTTTGTACGGAACCCTAAAAATATATACACTCTCTTCGTCGCCGCTGATCTCGATACTGTGCTACAGTCACTCGTTTGGAGACAACGTTCGGCCGGCGTTTGGTCGTATGTATTGTCATCATTAAATGACAGTCGAGCTAAGTTATCCTACTCTAATGATTCAAAAGCCCGATGAATCATTAGAATAGGATACTGCCTAGGGTCCCGCATCGTCTAGAGGCCCAACGGCTCAGCCAAGACCCGATTCTACAGCTTGTCATGGGCCCAAAACCAAGCTAAGTGTTTGTCTGCTCTAACCTGATCAAGAACCAGGCCGGTCTAGGGCTCCCAACCATGTGTCAATGTTAATTCGTTTTTTATTAATTATTAGAAGCCGATTTGACTATACCTGTTATTATTTGGATGTGTATTAATTATTTTAATTATTATTTGAAGTTGTTTTGATCAAAACGCCACAGCTGCCAGTTATAACCGCAGTGAGTGAGTAATACGCTTCATTCATTCAAACTTCTCTTAAGAAAGGTTTGAACACAAGTTCCGGCAGTCGTTATTTAATACGAAAAGCGAACGGTCGCATATTGTATAAATTCCAAAGGGTCAAAACACAGTAATTAGCGACAATAAAACAAGGGTTAATATTTATTGATCTATCCAATCCACTGTGTGATTTCGTGATCCCGAGCTTCTGTATTTTAAGTTTGCAACACATGGTTGATCTGGCCCTATATAAGGACCTTCACTGTGCATTGCCGAGGGGCCTGACGTGGTTCATCTGGCCCTGATAAAGGATAATTAAAAATCTGCTCTAATGAATGTTTAGACCCACCTCATTCCTCCAGAACGTGGTATCTGTGATACGTTCCCCGATTCGCCTGCCGGAGTCCCGCTGGCCTTGTGTGCCGATCTCATCGGTCTCTCTAAAATAGGATTCAGTAGCATTAAAATATCAGCATAATGATTCTTTCAATATCATCTATACAGACCGACTGGTATTTTATGGAAATTGAAATAAAAAAACCCCTGACTTACCTAATTGACTTTTAAAATGCCCTTTAAAATTTCGATGTCAGTGACCGCCATATTTTACTACTAGTCTACTACTGCTTACCTCCCTGAGAAAAGCTCGGTGGCTTAATGGGAGTAAACATTGCTAGCGCTTTCGCAAGTTAAGCAACCTCGGGCGTGATTCGCATTTAGATGGGTGACCACAAACACAATGAAACATAATTTTCTAAACTAAAAATCGACTTCAACAGCAAACTACATAACCGATTTTGATATAGGTACTTACTTATATAATTTTCATGGGACCACCTGACAAGTATATATACTTATATATATATATATATATATATCAACATGACAAGTATATATATCATAGTATAAATACTCTTTTAATAAAAAAATAAATTTCCTAAATTGGTCCAGGTGTCTTCGAGTATTCGGGGAACATGCATAAAAAAATACTCCGACAAATGGAGAACCTCCTGCTTTTTTGAAGTCGGTTAAAGCAGATTACTTATGTCATAATATGTGACACTACGCACCGGTGTCGATGTGTTAATTATTTCAGTAAGTTACCAGCCAGCCTGTATCACCTTGCACTCACCTCAGCATCCTCATGATATCATTCCGGACGCGCTCCGAGAAGTTCCTCTTGGCGTCCGACTCGTTGTAGTTCTTGATGCTGTTCTGGTTCCACTCGTACTGGGTGTACCTTGAACAGATTAGCTCATTTAGAGACTTAAATTACTTACAATATGACTGTACTTAGTACCTACTTATGTTTACAAAGTATAGTCTTTTATCATCCAAAATGGTCAGCATATGCTGGGTTTCCCATTGGCGAACCCCCAGCGCTGGTCATCCATTGGAGCCATATTGGTGCTTTCACGGACATTCGCACGATTCGCAACTCGCACCTAACAGATTGACCTACTATAATAAAAGCAGGTACCTATGTTGGTTTATAAATCAAGAAACAAAAAAAAAACAGTGGCACTCCGGGAGTGCCGTTAGAACAGAAGTGATAACTTGAGCAAGATGGTGTCGGTTACGGTAACAGTGTCGCGAGTTCAATGGAAAAAAAATGCCCAACGCACAGAAGTGTTCGCTTCAAAAATTGTAGTTGTTCTTATGATTAGTGGCCGTTATAGTCGCCACAGATTTCTTGTAGCTGAAATGATGATGTTAGTGTGTAGTTACCTGGTGTAGAGCGCGGCGCGCGCGGCGTGCTCGGGACTGCGGTCGAAGCCGGTGACGAGGTTGGGGAAGCGGAGCGGCTCCGCCGCCATGCCGGCCGGCGTGTAGCACGGGTCCACCATCGTGTTCGTGATGGGCTGCGACGGCCTGGCAAATAAAGTAAGTATACAGGGGCATATCACACTGATTGACCTAGCCCTAAAATATATCAACAAGACCCATGACCATAATATGAACAAGGTAATTTTCCAACTTGCCAATTGAAAATACTTTCAATCATGTTAGGTACCTTATAAAAAATATACAAATACACCATCTTCAAGTTAATAATTTATAAAATACCCAGTTTTTATATCGGGGGTTAAATATAAATTCACAACTTTACATCTAGAAAAACCTCAGAGCCTTGTGAAATCGGATGAATAGAGCTGGTGGCCATTCCTCCGATTTACAGGGCTAACAGGGCTCAACTTGAAGACCTTTGCTCTGCCTAAATTACCGACCGATTATTTTACGATACTATTTTCTTACATTGGCGTCACTTCGATCTCTTCGTAGCCCATGATGGGTCTCCAAGGATGCTTCTTCGGCGAGTGGAAGCAGTAGCCCACTTGCGGGGGAGCGGTCGCCGACCCCGCCGACTCCTTGACGGGGCTCCATTGTTGGAGTTGCTAGAGAAACAATTAAATAGCTGGTATGTTTATGTTTCTATTGTACTGCCAGTTCGCGCGAAGTTTGCCGCTGACGGGAGGGGACGCGCATGGGACTGGCAAACTTAGTGCGATCGGGTTGTTTGTACGAACATTGATCATTTCATAAAGTAAGTTGTATCTAGTAAAGTAATTATCTTCTATCAGTCGGAAAGCCTCAAGTTCTATGACGATCATACAAATACTACAAACATAACTTAAACTCGGAAGATTCTCTAAATTCATAGAATTATGAACTGATTTTACCGTGCACATAGTCACTTCTTTGGCCATCTTGCTGAATTTAGAAGCCTTACTACTTAATAAATATTTTATTGTAAAATATAAATCATATAAATAAATTATTTTTAAAATTAAATTATAAGCTAAACCTAAACAAATTCAAAAATAATTTAAATTTCGCGACAATCGCGACATTTCTCATCAGGCTTGCCAACCATAGCTGCGAAATTGTGTCATAAAGTGTTTTATTTTCAGCGCACAATGCAGCCAACCTAAGCTAAATGAGTGTCAGCTAGACAGCTAGCTGTCAGAGTCAGTGTCACTCACTGTCATTCATCATTATTTGTGCATTGTGGTTCTTATCAGTGAAATTTGTCAGAAATAGAATAACAGTGAATTATTATAATAAGGCTTTTTTTTTATTTTCTATATGTTGATTATATTGAAAACCTGATAAAAATCAGTCTGTGTACCGTACCTTTCGGCGTGTCAACAGAAATTTTACAATGGATAATGTTCCAGACAATGCGCCTCAGCGTAGGTGAATTTATATCATCGAATTTTTTTTACACGTTTACCACAACAACATTAGAATTGTATTACATGTTATTCAGATTGCCCTGGGACACAGAGTGGGGACGCCGGCAAGGCTTCGGCATGTGCAGGCTGCCCAAATCAAAACATTTGTGCGTCTGGTAAGTCTGTAATTTAATTCATACTATATTCACTATGACAAGTGTTATTCATTGAGAGAGGCCTATTCCATTAATTAACTTGGTATGCTGTTGATTGTACCTGTTTGTTTATTTGATATGCTATAAATAGTGTTGCCATCCCTTATAAAAGCGGAGTCTGCACTGCATTAGGCCATATAGCCCTAAAAGCCAGTCATGGATACCTGACAGGCCGGATACAACCCGAAAAAGCCAAACATGCCCGGCTTCAGTAGGACAAATGGCAGCTGTAGCTATAAAGCGTACAATAAATTTTGTCTTTTCATGACAATAACTTTAGTCTTGTCTATTTTTAACCGACTATGTTGAAGTCAAACGGAGGGTTATGTGTTTTGCTTCTATGTATGTATGTTCATCAACAAATGAGGGATTGTTGGAATAGTAGCTGTTTGCTGGTAGCTGTAGGCTATGTGAGGTCACAGTAAATCCACGTGTGACCTCTATTGGCCATAAAGTAATGAAGGTTATATTACAGTACGCGCAAAATTCGCGCAAAGAACTTCGCGCGGAACGCTGCACAGTACACAAAAACAGGTGAATAATGAATGCACGCAGCGCGAAATGTCACTTGCAGCTAACTTCCGAGCCACCAAGTTATTTTGCGCGATCTGTACCACATAGGGTATCAAGTAAAAGGGCTTTAAAAGCACATTTCAAAACTATATACATTATTAGCTGTTGCTCCTTACTGTGCTAGCATTATCTATCTATCTAAGAGCTATGCTCTTGTTGGTGGAGTATGAAATCTCTTCCATTTGTCTCTCACATTAACCGAATAAATTTACCTTTCAGTATAAATTTTTCCATAGTCAGGTTTTAGTTTTTAAAACCAGGGACTTTTGGGGTAACCGAATAGAGTGTTTTGAACACTGTTTTTCATTTATGTTTTATAAGTAAAACAGAAAGAAACTGTAACACTTTAAATCTGTTTTTGCAAAAACAGGTTCATAAGTGTTTATAACTTACAGCCATTAAGGTTTAAATTGGCATAACTATGCGACGGATCACGCGGCGTTGCCACTTCGCGCACACAGACACATATAAAGCCCAAAGCGGCAACAGCGCCGCGCGCTTTGACGATACCGGCAGCCAATAGGTACTTCCCCATATCCGTGCCCATACCACCCCATACTTTGGTAGCATAGCGTTCGCCGCAATATAAATTGATCATTGTGATCTTCGGCCATGCATTGTGTGTGTACCGTGTACCTGCATAGGTTTATGGAATAAGACGCAATATAGAATACGCACATTATATCACGGCTTTATTCTGACTAGGTAGACAGATCCTTGGACCATATAAGGCCCAAAGGCGACGTTTGGCGTATTGGTAGAAAGTATTGGTTGGAATCGATATAAATCCTTTATTATAAAAAAATGCATTAAACTGACGTAACAATTTATGTCGGTCATTATTTTATTCGAGTTCATACTACAACATTGATTATATTCAAGGTCATTTACCTTTAATAATCGGATAAGGTTTTCTTAAAACATTGTGGGCTTGCATGATTAGTTTCTAAATACTAAATACATCAACTTTCTAAAAACAAAAGATCTAAATTAAAATTTGCCGAAATTAGTGCATACCTAATGCACTAATTTCTGCAAATTAAAATTTAGATTTTTTAATATCTACCGACAACTCTGGGATCAAGACTCTTTCAATGCACTGAATAGCGTGGCGCGCGCGCGGGCCGTGTGCGGCGTGAGTACATTTACACACAAACATCGAAAAATGTAAAAACAGTTTTCAAACAGGTTGGTTACAGAAAAATATAACTGTTACACTTTTATAAGTGTTTGAAGTAAAACAGGTTTAAAACACCCAAATAAGTATTACAGTAATATTTCGGTCACAGATTCAATATGTTTTCATTATGAATGTGTTTTCGTTATGAAGGTGTTTTTGAGTCCCTGTTTAAAACTGTATCTTGTACAATATAGGTGCAGCATCACTCCCTGATCCAGCCATAGAGATAATCAAGAACCGCCTAGCGACTGTTAAGCACAAGATACTGGTCCTGTCGGGAAAAGGTGGTGTTGGCAAGAGTACGGTCACATCCTTGCTGGGTCACGCTCTAGCAGCTAAGAATGCAGATATCAATGTAAGTGTATTTTCAACCCATTTCTGTTTGTTTTTCGTGTGTTAGTGGCTGGTGTCTGATTTTTCAAGCTGCCTAAAGGCATTGACATATATCGTCGACTGTCGGGACCAACGGCTTAACGTGCCTTCCGAAGCACGGAGGAGCTCGAGAAATTTCGTGTCACTTGTGTTCACCCATCCAAGTATGGATCACACTCGGGGTTTCTTAACTTGCGAAATAACCCTGATGCCAAAAGGCTAAGGTATAAGTTTAACTTGTTTGTCTGTCTGTGTTATTGTAAATCCCTAAGGCCGTGTCCACGGACAAGCGGCGCGGCGCGGCCTCGCGACGAGGCTTAATGGATTAACTAATTTTGGTTTATTTATTTTTTTGTTTGAAAGGCTACTAATAAGATGTGATACAAATAAAAAATATTGTATGAAAAATCGATAAAAATCAAGTGGTTAAATAAGAAATATAAATTCTCTATATAAGAGTGTAAACTGCCATCCTACGTCTGTTCCCGCGCAAATCATAAAAGCCGATCGAGGGAATGAGCGAAATTTCGAATAGGCGATGTGGCTAGTAACCCATCACTATTTTGATTCGATTTCCTTTTCGCCTACCATCACGCTAAAAATAGCCTTTGAGTCTTGCAGCCCTTTGACCTGTCTGCATAGACCAAAAATGCTCTGTCTGCCCCATTAGGTATAAAGATGTGAGAGGGTATTATAGCCCAGGTTGAATTCAGCTTAGGGAGAACCTTTGATCAACAATACAACTAGATAACGCGTAACCTACAAAATCTAAGCAAAATTCTGTCCACTTGAATATCAAATAACATTTACTGCGAAGTCAACCTTATTACACTACATATAAAATGTTTTTCTCCTTGACTGAACTAAACAAAATACAAGCTCACCAGCTCGCTCTTAATTGACGAGCCTTATTTTTTGCGCCTACCCGATATCTATTTGTATTGTTGATTGTAGGGGACAACCTCTAAATCTATCACATTACCTAGCTTTCAACATCCATTAGCCACCAATACATACATATTTCTTGATAACAATCAGTCCATTAAGCCAAGAACTGATATACTTTTATGGCTTCATTTGATTACTTTCTTGCCTCGAGATCAATCAATATAAGAGAGCGACATAAAGGTCATATACATTTTTCTGAGATACAGCTTAAACAGGTAAGCAAGCTTATTTTTAACTACAAATATTATAAGGGGTGATTCACTCCATTTTTTAAATGTGTATTTGTTATGTTCCTGATTTAATGTAATCGAGACCTATACCTCATTGCTTTGTTAAAGTAACTAATTACAACCAGCAGTCAACGGTTTAGCACGATTGTCATTTTAAATTAAGACGATACACGGAGTCCAGTGCTGCCCCCATTTGAAATAAATTATTTGTAAGGAAACGGAGATATCATTTAAAATTTTAAGCTACTAAAACCTAGATTAGATAACCCTTCAAACTGTTTTATAAACCACTGTTTACAGTTTAAAGTGAGAACCTTAAGCTTTAGCTTGCATTTTTGCGAAAAACGGCCACTTTTGGCAAAAACGCAAACTAATTTAAAAATTGACTCTACATGGACTGGAAACTTATAAAGTCTCATTAGTAGTAACTATATAAAGACTCGTTAGTAGTCTCCAAGTTAGCAATGGTACAAATATGCAAATAAAAAACGACTGCTTCAACTGCTTTAAAAGGTAAGCCTAAGGGCACCCAGTTAGTTTTGACCTAACTGTGAGTTGTAGCAGTAATATGTTGGTAAGAATAATATGCTGTTAAGAATAACATTCCTGTTCGCAAAATATATTTTTTTACTTTGAATTGACTGAACAAAAAAATCTGCAAAATTTAGATCAACTAAAATTTTTCATATTTGCATAAAACATTACCCTATTATATCTCGACCTCCTCTCGTGCTCGTTGCCAAACTCCATTTTCCCGCCTAATTAAAAAAAGCACCAGCGACTTCCGCAACAACTTGCAAAAAAATAAAGTCACAACCACCACGTGTATTGATCCCGAATGCCGCGCGGCAAAGATTTCGCAACCATCCATGAGTAGTTGAGTAGTATGTACCTCCGTGAAGGTGCCAGGCGGTGTCAGCGGTACGGGTTGCAACGGTATATAGGTCAGGTTTTATTGTGTTTGCCGGCTTTATATTTTTATTAATCGCTGTATTTTGAACTATGGTTTTGATTCGGTAACAGCTTTTGCCTCCGACTTTGCTTGGAGTTTTTTTTTATGTGGGTGTGTGAGTGGCCAGCACTGGTTTCAGATTTTTTGAGCTGCCTAAAGGCATCTAACATAGCTTGATGACAACCGGGACCAACGGCTTAACGTGCCTTCCGAAGTACGGAGGAGCTCGATAAATTTTTATGCCACTTATAGTCCACCTATGCACGGGCCATGTTCGGCGTTGCTTAACTTGCGAAAGTGCTAGTAATTAGTACTCCCGCCCGCCCCCGGGTGTCACCCGATTTGGGGTGACACCCAAATCGCCTGTTTGCACCTCTCCCCCCTCAAGAAATAAATAGACATCGGGCGGCATATTTAGATTTTGTTTTAGATCCTAAAAAAGTCTACATCTGGTACTGTTGGATATTGTATCACCACACCGGGTGCCACCCACGCTATAGCTACGCCACTGACTATATCCATGTCATGCTTTACGCACTCCATCCATCTCTTCTTTAGTGTTCCCCTACCTTTATGTCCTTCATATCAAGTGTTTTTCGGTTATATGTCTTTCTCAACGCATAACATGTAAACGAAGGACGACTCTATTGTAATTTATTACAATAGAGTCGTCCTTCGTTTACATGTGACACGCAATGTGAATGTGCCTACTAACGTTTCCTGATTATAACGTCCTTGATAGTTCACTAGAACCCTAAGGGTTGGATCTCATCTATCAGCACGGAACAGCACTCAGGAAAGTGCTGTTCCGTGCAGCATAGGAATGCTGCTATCCTTTTGTGTCGCTCAGAACAGTAATTTGCTAGAGCGAGAGAGAGCGACGGAACGCTGCAGCACGGCCGGTGCTGAAGCGTTCCGTCGCTCTCTCTCAGAAAAGGATAGCAGCATAGGAAAGTGCTGTTCCGTGCTGATAGATGAAATCCAATCCTAAAGGGGCAAGAAAAATAGAAAGTACGGTGGGCCCTACGAACAATAATTCTCTAGAATCGTAAGTAATCCCGAAAAATAATTCCACGCGATATGTACCGCGGCGGGCGGGGCTTGAACAGCGCGGCGCGACAGTTCACCGAGACACACGGGTCGTGCGGTTGCGTCGCAAGAAGTTTCCTTTGAGAATATTGCTGTGTTTTCTGCGATAATCGATTCATTAAAAATGCCGACATGTGCCGTGAAGTGGTGTAGAAGCCATACAGACATGAAAATTAGTTATTAAAAAAAAAGTAACACGTAAACAAGGTTAATTATTTTAGCGTAGCGTACTGCATAATAAGTATCATCCGCGCGTTGTATCTCACCGCTCATTGCGTTGACTGCCCCACCCGACCGACGACGACGCGTGACCTTGTCGCGACCAATCGCATGCATCTTTGTCTATGTGTGCGTTCGAGTGTTTCGTTGTAATTACTGTTCGTTTGTTTGCGTAAATAGAATCAGAATCGAAGCGGTGAATGTAGGAGCGTTAGGTTTCTACAGAATTATATTTCGATGGGTGGGCCATAGATCAACCGTGTAATTTTTATTGCAAAACGAAACCTCATGAACAATATTGAGATTCAGCAAATATTCAGCTCACCTGATGATCTGCTTGGAATTTCGATTTAAAAAATATATCTTGGCTGTAACCACACGACGCCTTGAACTCAATGTGCCTCGAAAACCATGTTTTAAATAATTTTTTGCAGGTTGGCATCCTCGATGCGGATATCTGTGGGCCCAGCCAGCCTCGAGTGCTGGGGGTCCGGGGGGAACAGGTGCACAACTCAGGATCCGGATGGTCGCCTGTGGTAAGTAGTAGCTAGATGGAGCTTAGGTAGTTTCATAGTGGCGCCGCTTAATTTTGGAAAGATGGCGGTATAAGCGTTCATTTTCTACGAACAAAGAAGCGCCATCTCTGATTTTTTGTGGATACCGTCAGTCAAGTATCCTTTATATGACTAGCGGACGAGATAGTAGTGACATCTAGAAATAATACAGGATTTTGGCTTTCTAGTAGAGTACGCTTTTTGAGTGGGGTTGTCACTCCTCTTGTATTTATTCGTCCATGTTGTTATACAACAACGCGCCAACTAATGATTTCGTGCCAGGATGTCTCTGGCAACCCAATAGCGGATGATGTTATCCCCAAAGAAATTGTATACAATCTAGAATGCTTATGAGGTGGCAAATCCGTTCCCAAAAAAGATACTTAAATTTATAGGTTTCTTTTTCTACTTTATTGCACTGGCAGTTTGCGGGAAAAGAACGCCTAAAACATTAGGTATTTTTTTGGGAACGTTAGGTATTTAAGTATAATGGAAATATAAACTTTATGTACGTGGCATTAAGTTTAATTTTCAATGTTGTTTTTTTATATTATTACTCGTTAGTAATTTTCTTGGTTATCCCTCTTTTTGACAGGGCCTGTGCATTTTGCTTGTGTTCATTGCATCTCTCTGCCCGCAGTTTACTTTTGTATTTCACCGCTAACATTCATATCTAACATCTAGCAATGCGATGACAATAACATTGATAATACGGGATAAATACGATAATCCATCCACATCAATACTTCTGATGGATATTGCAATATGATCAATCAACTAATGCAAACAGAGATAAAACGGATTACTATGGTAATCGCTATCTCTGTGATTATACCTAGATAATGGCGTAGGCAACTCTTTACAGTCCTTAGTATCGGCTCCACCTTCATTTGTTTTGTAGACCCTATATATCTGGCCCACATACAACCTCGAGCTATTAATTTATTTCAAAATGTACCTAATAGTAGCAAAATGATTCCTATAACCCCTTAACTGCAAATGATTGAACATTCATCTTCCATTCATCATGTAAGAACATATAGTCTTACAAAATATATTGAAACTATTTACGGAGTGAATTCAATCCATGATAGAGTTCGAAAAAAAAATTTGGTCCCACTTAATCCGACCGAGTTTCTATTCGAATCAAAAAAATATTTTCATATTTCGATATACGAGTATATACCTATTCCTTGGGAAAAGTTGTTACGTGCCATGGTCTGAACGTACCCTTAAAATAGTTTCGGTATATTTGGTTAGACGTTATATATCGATCACTCAGAACGTCATGCACTGGCTGATAGGCCTCCCATGAACCCTGCGTCTTTTTGAAAATTGCATACAGGGTGTAACAAAATATACTGAAACTATTTTAAGGGCAGATTCAGTTTATGATACTGAACGACTTCCCCCAACTTATGTATATAGCGATATACGGAAAAATATTTTTGGCCTTTCATATATTCCCTCCAAGTTGATCGATCAGCTGATCAGAGTTTCTATGGGAAGCAAATATTTTTTATCATAAGTTTCGATATATATTCCTTTGGGAAAGTTGTTATGTGCCATGGACTGAACTTACTTAAGGGTAGCTTTTTATGTTATAGGACGGCAAACGAACAAGCGGGTCACCTGATGGTAAGTGATCACCGTGGACAACTGCAACACCAGGGGTGTAACAAGCATAAAATAATCTCAGTATATTTTGTTGGATCCTGAATATCGCAGTTAGATGATCACTAGGATCGCCAGGCCCTGGCTGAAGGGCCTCCCTTGAGCCTTGCGTCCTCGTGTAAGTCATATGTTGATAACAAAGCTATGTTTTCAGTATGTGACGGACAACCTGTCGCTGATGTCCATCGGGTTCCTGCTGGGCAGTCCGGACGACGCGGTCATATGGAGGGGGCCTAAGAAAAACGGTAAAAGTAACCTTTCGTATGTTTGTATATGTATGTATGTATAAAAAAGTACTAGATGAGTTGCCTATTGCACACAATATTTGTACTTAGTGTTAATTTTTTTAGCGTTAAGACAATTTGTATTGTGGAACAATAAAGTTTGAAGAAATAAATAAATATTTTTTTGTAAACTTTCCAGGTATGATCAAGCAGTTCCTGAGCGAGGTAGACTGGGGCGAATTGGACTACTTGCTGATCGACACTCCACCAGGTAACATTTATTTGCTAATTTACATTATTACGCCACCTCCCAATGTGTAACTCAACCAAAGAATTTGTATACAATCTAGAATGCTTACGCAGTGGCAAAGCCGTTCCCAATAAAGATACCTAATCTGTCTCCCTTTCTACTTTATTGCTCGGGCAGTTTAATTTTAAATGTTGTTTTTCGAGATTATTGGTCGTTGTTATTCTAGATTGTATTATAATTTCTTTGAACTCAAATTAAACTCTGTTTTTATTTTCGTGTGCACTTTACTATCCAGTTGGTCCCATATTTATTTGGCAAATATATAATAAAAAACTTTGGAGATGAAGTTGGTTGTTTTTTTTTAAACTTGAGAAACGGAGACGGTCTTTTTTAAAAAATGTTTTTATCTCGTACCATCATCTGCATAATCTTTTAAAAACGTAATTCACCAGGCACTTCAGACGAGCACCTCTCGTCAGTGCAGTACCTGTCGGCGGCCGGCCTCACGGGGGCCGTGGTGGTCACCACGCCGCAAGAAGTGGCCTTGCTGGACGTGCGCAAGGAGCTCACGTTCTGCAGCAAAGTGGGCGTTAAAGTACTAGGAGTGGTCGAGAACATGTCGCTGTTCATCTGTCCGAATTGTAATGTAAGTTCATCTAATCTCATATCGTAAAATTCAAATTATAAACTTTAGAACGATTTTATATTGACGTACTTTATGAACACAATCCCAAAATTTTAAAATAGAATCCCATTATAACACTTTTTTCCCGAAAAAAACAATGTAATAATTAATTTTTTTACCATTTTACAGGCAAAGAAATTGTATACAATCTAGAATGCTTACGAAGTGGCAAAGCCGTTCCCAAAAAATATACCTAAAGTTATAGGTCTTCCTTTCTACTTAATTACTACACTGGCAGTTTGCGGGAAAGGGACGCTTATAACTTTAGGTAAATTTTTTGGGAACGTTAGGTATTTAAACTTAAGCATTATGAAAATATGAGATTTATGTAGGTGGCATTAAGTTTAATTTTCAATTTTGTTTTTTTTTATATTATTACTTATAGTTATTGACATTGTATTATAAATTCTTTGGATACAGGTAAATTTTTGTACGGTAATTTCGGTTACGGTAAATATTTGTAATTATTTAAGCCTCATAAAAATGGTGGCACCATTTATGCGTTCCGAAACCTTGTAATTGACAGTGGAAATCCTTGGGGATCAATTTATTTTTATAGCGTTACAAACAAGTTTTGATTGCTGTATGATGGCTCGAAAGGATTCGTATTCAGGGCCGTAAAAAAGAGAATGAATGGATGGCGCCTCATAAGTTTTTAAGTAATAAATATCTTAAGGATGCCAAAGACCTTTGCGTACTTGATCAATCGTGTAAACTGTGCTACATCAAAAAAACAATAACAAACGGATATGTGAAAGACTCCCACCATTTAGTGACGTAGTTAAAATAATTGGGCATGGGGCGGATATGTTGATTTTGATCCTAAAAAATCTACATTCGGCTGTTGCGGTGATACCCGGTGCGGATTTTGTATCACCGCACCGGGTGCTAGCTACGCCATTGCCTCTAGTCGCCGTCCAGGTCTTTACTGTCGCGATGAAATAAAAAATAGTCCTAGTCCTTATAATCCGCTAGATGACAAAACGTCAAATCAGTCACTTTTATATAAATGTCAAAACGAAACAATTTCTTTGGGATTTGTATGAAAATCAGAACGTGAAGTTATAATTTTTTGGAGTCAAATAGTTCTCTTAATATTAGTTTTTCTGCAGTACAGTAACAAATCTAAAATCATGTTGAGTTTGAATATGATATGATCAATGACAAGTGACACTATTTTGTGATGTTTTATTCCCTTCATGATCAGGTCTTTTTTAGTCTCCACCGCAGGAGCACGACCCTCTCTGTACTGCCAGAGCCATATATTAGCCAGAGCAGTCAGAGGATTTTGTTTACACTCTCCACGCTGGCTGGGTTGGAGTGGTCTCACTGATGTTTATTAGATTTGTTTAGCTCGTGTTTCCTAAGTCGCCTTCTACGACATCCACGGGAAGACTTGGAGTGGTCCTATTCTACTCTGTCGGGAACCCCGCGGCTTTTATTCCCTTAACAGTGCCAAATAACTTATTTTGACGTAGTCATCTATTCAATCCCCCTCAGGCTCGCAGCGAGATCTTCCCGGCCAGCACGGGCGGCGCGGCGCAGATGTGCGCCGACCTCGCCGTGCCGCTGCTGGGCCGCCTGCCGCTGGAGCCCTTCCTGGCGCGGTGCTGTGACAACGGACAGGACTTCCTCACCGAGCTGCCCAACTCCCCCGCTGTCGCAGCGCTCAAACTGATCGTAGATAGTAAGTATTATATTTCACGTAATGTTTTAGGGTTTCGTACCCAAAGGGTAAAAACGGGACCCTATTACTAGTAGTTCGTCGCGAACTTAGACCTCGCGATTATAGTTTATTTATTTATTTAATATTTATTGCACAATAATCTAACGATTGTATTATAATACAAAAGGTAAAACTTAATGCTAAGCATTGTCTACCAATTCACCTTAGGGACGTAGCATAGTTCCCTAAGTAACACCTAGATGGCGCTATCCAAAGTTAGAACGCGCTATAGTTTTATTTGCTACATAATCGCAGACATTTTTATTAATATTTCAAAAGCTACCGAAACCGATTTTGATGCCCAACGAACTTGAAAATTATATTGATATTTCCTACATGCCCACCAATTTTCATCAAAATCGGACCATCGGTACGGCAGTTATCGCGTTACATACATACATACAAACAATGTGTTTTCCAACCAACGACCAATGACCAACTAAGACTCCACTGCCCGTCCGTCCGTCTGTCTGTCTGTCAGCAAGCTGTATCTCATGAACCTTGACAGCTAGACAATTGAAATTTTCACAGATGATTTATTTATGTTGCTGCCATACCAAAAAATACTACAAATAATAAAGGCTCCCATACAACAAATGTGATTTTTTCACCGTTTTTTGCTCGATATTAATAACAGCAACAAGTTGACGCTTAAAATATTAGACCCAAAATGTTGTGTTAGTAGGGATTGTATACGTATGGTGTGTTTATGCCGAGACATTTAGTAGAAAAATAGTAAATGATACAATTGTCGGGTGGTTCCACACAGAGTAGAATAGGACCACTCCAAGTCTTACCGTGGACGTCGTAGAACGCGACTTAGGAAACACAAGCTGAACAAAGCTTATAATTATCAATGTCTCCAACCCGTCTGGCCAGCGTGGAGCTGAAGACTGTAGGCCAAATCCTCAGACTGCTCTGGCTAATATATGGCTCTGGTAGTACAAAGGGTTGTGCTACTGCAGTGAAAACTAAAAAAACTTGATGATGACGAAATGATAAAAAGTTCTAATGGAATAGACATATTTAAATAACTGATAAATAGGTACAATGATATACAACGAGTTAATGAAATAACGCAAAACCCCTCAGGTTGTAACTCAGTCTATGAATCTGAACAACGTTTGTTCTACAACATTACCAAAATGCCAAAAAATTAAATTCGGATTTTTATACAAATTTACACGATCAGCTGATGGTTGAAACGGACGGTATGAAAATTAAATATTTTTTTTGGGTTTCGTGAAAGTTATAGAACAAAAGTTGTTCAGTTTCATGAGCTGAGGTCCATCTGAGAGGTTTTGCGTTATTTCATTGACACGTTGTTTATGTAATTAATACATGAGCGCATTGAACAAGAACTAGTTGATTCATATATACAATTATTATGCAGTTATACTACAAAATTATAAATAAATACATTATATAAAAAATATTATACATTTGCACGTCTGAGTTGCTGTGCGTTGCTGTGCGCGCGTCCACCCCAAGGCAGTCACTGAAAATCAGTGCTGTGCTCTTCGAGTAATACATGCGCTGAGCAGTCCCCTGTTTATATTAGTGTAGTCTCATTTATTATGTATATCTATGTATTGAATGTGAATGTGTGTCCTGTTTGATGCAAATAAATAAATCTAAATCTACTTGCGGACCGTCGCTGACGTAAACTTGAACTGTGTTATTTTGTGAGTGCAAGCGCCGCGCGGTCTGAACGCGCTGACGCTGCAAATTGTTCTATGGCCCGTATGCCCGTATAATGACGTGAAAGTGTGTCACACTCCTTTTGTAATAAATACTTGGTGCTAATTTAAATACTTTTTTTTCTTTTCAGAAATCGTGACCGCCGTTGAAAGTCCAAAATAAACTACACTGACCAGTGTAAAGCGAAAGTGTTACAGCCTAGTCAAGTACTTATATCTTACAATCAAAATAAATATTATGTAGACGATGAAGTGTGAGGTGATACAAGAAAGGTATATGAATGTTTTGTCCGTTGGTTAGACCATAATATAATGTATCAAGTTATTTTCTACAATTATTATGTGACAAATAAATGTTTGGTTAAAATAAAAATGATGTTCTTATTTCATCCCTTCTCTCTCCCTTTACATGTAAGGTACGTACAAGGCAACCAGTGGCGGATTTACATAATCCTACCCAGTGTTCACTGGAGAGTTCATTGCATATGCGCCCCCCTGCCAACGTGTCGGACTTTGACGCCCCCCCCTCCCCTACCCTGTACACTGTAAACAGGAATCGTTGGCTTTGCCGCTGGTAAAACCACATTGAAGTAATAGCAGATTGATATTGAATACAATATATTATCCCACTGAAAGGCAAGGCAATAAAAGTGCAGGCAGGACAGTAGCATATCATAGAGTATGGAATGGAAGATGTGGAAGTGCATGAGGGTCATGTTCATTATTTTCTGTTCTAGATACTGCAAGTGGATGTAAAAGTACCTAATAAACTATTTTGTCTAGAAAACATAAACCTAGGATATCTACTTCTATGGCAACATTTGGCTAGTAGAGATTTTGTAGGTTAGGGTCAGTTCACACCGAGACAAAACGCGACGCGGCGCGCACTTTTTAACCGACTTCAAAAAAGGAGGAGGTTATCGATTGTTTTTTTATGTTTGTTTGTTACGCGATATCTTCGCCAATTGGGTAGATGACTGGGTCAAAAATAAATTATTTGGTACTGATAAGAGAATAAAACGTCACAAAATAGTGTCACCTGTCATTGGTCATATCCATTTTCAACATGATTTTAAATTTATTAATGCAGAAAAACTGATACTAAGAGCGCTATTTGACACAAAAAAGTTATGACGTCACGGTTTTGTTTTTCATACGAATCCCATAGAAAATGTTTGTTGTGACGTTTAGAAAAAAAGTGTCTGATTTGACTTGTTGTCATTTAGCGGATTGTAAACCGATTTTGGTTACAAATTCTTTTTTTATTTGAAAGCCTTTACTACCAAGTAGGTCCCATTTTAATTTGGTGAAGAAATGATGAAGAACTTTGGAGATATGTAAGAAACTCCTAAAAAAAAATTATTTCGGTTGTTTTTTTGTTAAATAATTAATTATTAAATTACCGATTATGCCAGTAATGCCAGCACATGTCCAGTTATATTATATCTGACGACTCAAATTGGAGTAAATTTCGCACCGGTCGAGTCTTGGTGTGAAATAGAAATAGAAGATCTTTATTTGGAGCATAAAAATAACAAATGACATTGAAAATGAAAGAAAAAACAAATAATGCTACCAAAATGGTTACTCTCAGCATTATGTCGAGGCTTTTTGCGGCCATGACGCTGATTTTCAGAGGAACCTGTTGAGTAGGAATGGCTCTGCCTTACATTAACAACTTGAAGTACCTACTTATAAGTAATTTACAATGCACTGTAAATAATAACGCACAGTAATAAGAAATAAATAAATAGCTATGTTGACCAGTCTTTTCAAGCATAACAATTATAGCAAGAGTTGCGTAGGTATTAGATTAGGTAAATAAATACGCATGGTTGTTGTGGTTGTTAGCATAGTACAGCTTATTATGTGTTACATTGCTTATTAAGTAAATACCTCTTGAGATTACGCTTAAAGGAGTTAACGGATTTTAAGTTTCTAATTGGAGGTGGTAGGTTGTTCCAACATTTCGTGGCAGCATAACGAAAACTGCCACGAAATGCAGCTGTACTGTGCTAAGGTACTAACAAAATAGGTGCGATTCTAGTTTTGCCATGTTTAAACTTTAATTTATAGTAAAGATAATACTGATAATGAACTGACCCTTATGCTGTCAATTTCCAGTGACTGGACTGGGCTGCTCTCAGAACAATAAATTATCTCAGGGGCTGCTACCAGATTGTTCTGAGCAGAGATATGGGTTGTTCTGAGGTTCTGAGGCTGCTACCCTATCTCTATTCTCCATGGGCTGCTGGCAGCCCATACTCCGTACTCCGTAGTCTGAAGTCGAGAATATAGATGAGGAAAGAACAATATTACACGCGCGCTGGTTGGCGGGTCTCTTCATTTTCTATCTGGTTTGCTAAATATGGCAACACTAAATGCCCCATGCACGTGCCATGCCATGCCATCCTTGTTTTGAAATGAAATGTCATTTTTTGACAGATTGAAATTGAGCTCAAGAAAAAGATAGCCGGCGAAAATTCGGGAAAATTGATCTAATTCTGTTTTTCAGAACATTCATTTTCTTGTGAAAACGTCCTTCGAATTGTTTTTAGTGTTGCGCAATTTTTAAACCTCGTCTATGTGACGTACGTCAGTATTGCATCATAAAGTCTTCATGGGCACCTGATTGCTGAGATGCCTGCCCACGGGGATGACGAGGAGAAGCCCTGTCGAGCATGTTCTGACTTTAAGACGTGGGCCAAGCAGCGGAAACAGAACGGCACTGTACCCAATGGACCCAGAATCAAAACTTTTGAGTCTCCTCGCAACCCGGTAAGGTTCATGCTTAACTATCATAACATCATTGAATACAGGTTTCAGTCACTGCACCGCACTTGGTGATAGGTACTTGTGCGTTGTAGAGCTCATTTAAAACTGTCCTTTTATCTGCATTGTTAGTTACACAAATATTATGTATTGTCACCATAATATCATAAATAACCTACAATCACTTTGTAAAAAAAAAAAATTTTGTATTGCCTTTTCAGTTTGGGCAATCTAAATTTTCTACTAATTATGTTACAGAGTTCCCCAGAGGTTAGGGCAAGTCCCCCTGAGCCAGAAAAAAGGAAAGATTGTCCCCTGGACAAGGACGAGCTAGGACATTCAACATGGGGATTCCTTCACTCCATGGCGTCATATTTCCCGGACAAACCAACAAAAGTTCAATCAGCAAATATGTCACAATTCTTCAACATTTTTGCTCAGTTCTATCCATGTGAACCATGTGCTTTAGACTTTCAAGAAGAGTAAGTAAATTAATTAACTAATGCTTTATTCTTATTGCCACATTTATCAAAATAATTGCATCATATTCAGAAATATAGCAAGTGAATTATAGTCATGTGTAGTTACATAGTGAAGACTTTTTAAATAGATTGGTTCATAAATCAACTTTACTGATTAACATTGCTTAGATAAGTGTTAGTGAAACAGATACCATATCAGATAAAATATAACTCAAATAATATATCCTATATCATTGATTAAACTGTCAAAATTAATATTGTATTCAGGAATTTGTTGAATTATTGCCCTTTTTTAATTTTATTTATTAATTAGCCTGTATATGTACACTGATTCGAAACTAAATATACATGTTTTATTCTTTGTCACTCTTCGGTGGCAGCACATACCATAGACATAGCCCTTCCCCAACAATTGTGGAATTTGTTGCCCTTCACATTACTTTATAATAAAATTCTATATCTTTCATACAACTAGTTTTCAGAGTACTCAGATAAACCATCAGGTGGACTACACTTACATGGTTTGTAGTTACCATAGCCTATTGACTCCGGCAATAACACAAGGGAATTTGGATCCTGAAAAATCTTTCACCTTTTTTGAAGAACTTCATGTTACACTGTCTTTTTTACAGCATTAAGAAAAACCCACCAAAAACAAATTCAAGAAACGAGTTAGCAAAATGGCTGTGTGAGAGGCACAACACAGTGAATGTTAAACTTGGCAAACCTGTGTTCGACTGCTCTAAAGTGCACGAGAGGTGGCGGGATGGGTGGTTAGACGGCTCCTGTGATTAACCCAAGGGCCAGACTCCACTGAACCTGACCGGACATAAAACAATGAACAACTATGAAAGAGATGGAGATACAAATCTCTATCTCTTTGTACATATTCTAACATCATTGATAAAACTTTGCATAGCTACATAATAGTCCAGTCAACTTCCGTGGAGACTCACCCAAACTTGTTGAAGTGTTGCAACATTTGTTATTTAATTTATAATAGCTGTCTCAAAGTGCACAATAGTCCATAAAATAGTACAGAAACTTGAACACGTGCTTTTATGTTTGATGTTTGCAGAAAACATACCATGAATATGATTTCAGATCCAGTATGCACGCACTTCTTATTTTTTTACCGAAGTTATGAATCAATTACGAAAATTGATACGATTATACACATAGTGTAGTCCCCCGACCATTTTTCTCCTGATGATGGTGGTTGAGTGGCCAATTATTTGGGTGTTCCGACTACACTACAAAAGTATCAATTTATTTTCATAATTAATTAATCTATTATGTTAAATTAATTTAACATAATTGTTTTCAAGTGTTTAGATTTGTAAAGAATTGACATTGAATTTAGTAGGTTTTTAGTGAGCTATTACAGCAGTTTAGTTTTGATTTTTAAGCAATGTTGAAAAGGTATCTGTTTTTCTGTGAGTTAGTAATTATATCATCTGTGCTGTGAGGCTTGACAGTGAAGATTTTTGTTGTAGATTGTTTATATACCAGTTTATAGTATTTGTATGTTGTGAATAGTTGTCTATACGAGTATGTACAACTTGGTTATTTGTGATTTTAATGAACTCTATTGAGTACTGTGTACTATTTTTGCATTTTTATTTTTTGTTTCATCATAGTAAATCTCTTATGGAGTGTGTTAATAGGTAACACGAGTCATATTTTTAACCCCCGACAAAAAAGAGTGGTGTTACAAGTTTGACGCTAGTGTCTGTCTGTGGCATCTTAGCGCTCGAACAGATGCACCGATTTTGATGCGGTTTTTTTATGTGAAAGCAAGTGCCCTTGCGGTGGTTCTTAGCTATATTTGATAAAAATCGATTCAGCCGTTTAAAACTTATTGAGGGTTGAACTCTTGAAAGCCGGGGCTTTCTCTAGCAAATAATAGATGGCGCTACGGATATCAAGTCGTATCGGTACTTCCGCTACTCATCACTAGATGGCGTTCTTGGCAGTCGGGGGTTTATTAGGGTAAGGGTCAGCGCAGACCAAGCCATGCAATCGGCATACTCGAGCATGGTCGACCATCAAATTTGGACGTTCACTCAATTTTGCAATGTATGGTAATAGTCATAAGATTAATTTATCAGAAGTCTCAGAAATTGCTCTGCTCTTGGTGTGCGCTGACCCTTAGAGCTACCTTAAGGCTATCTGACGTAGCTCACTGACTATTATCAAGCGACAACAGTCATTACTACACACTAGTGTGCTGGTTTCCTCACGATATTTTCCTTCACCGGGAGCAAGTGGTGGTATTTATCAAATAATAAGACATTATTTTATGCGATGGATATGGATCAGTGGAAAAAGGAGAGGTTTGCCCAGCAGTGGGACACAAATACAGGTTAATAAAAAGGACATTATTTGAATGAATGACATATTTTATTCAAAATTCATTGGAAAGTACAAAGTTGAGTTTTAATGTCAACTACATTTGATATAAACCAAGTAAGCGTATCTTACTCTTACATATTGTTAACACTTCAGTCAACTACAGTCAAACCAGGGAGGAGTTTGTT
Organism: Acrobasis repandana; assembly: GCA_963576875.1. Lineage (NCBI taxonomy): Eukaryota > Metazoa > Arthropoda > Insecta > Lepidoptera > Pyralidae > Acrobasis > Acrobasis repandana. The sequence continues at coordinate 1,480,206 of OY756226.1, forward strand.
AAGCAAAATTCACATTCCGTTCAGTAAGCATTGCAGCCATGACAGGTTTTCGATTTGACAGTTTAAAAATATAACAAGTTGTCTTATGTTGTTAGTAGAGGACGCTGCACAAAACCTTATGTCAATGTAGGCAGGATCTTTGGAATAACGTTGAGAATAGCCAGAAATCGTTAGAACTTGAGAATATCACAGAAAAACACGCTACACTATCATAATTCATAACTGAAACCGAAGCGAACAGTGAGTGAGTAAAGTGAAATAAATCGCATTCACTCTGAGTACTCTGACCAAATAACGAGTAACAACTAAGTGCAGGAATATATTATACAGAATCCAGTACCTCTCCCACACAATCAAAAATGTCTATGACACAATTAATAAAAAAAAATAGGTCTAATCTGTCAAGGATGCTAACTGAAATAATAAGTATAATAGGGCTTAATTACCCCAAACCTGAAAAACCACAATTACACATTCCTTCAACTTTAGCTTAGCTAACTATAAATGCACAAGAATTATCTTATTTTTTTTTACATTTAATCATCCATTGACATGGTCAACATTCAACAAATTCTTTACTACAAAGCAATTTTCCAACAACACCTAATATACACGGACTATCAATAAATAAACTATTATTATAACAATAGTATTCCCCCTTCAAAAACGTAGTTATGACCACCAGGGTTTGGAAAACCCATTTATAACGGTATCCTGTAAACGGTTACCGATTGATTCGGTTAAACCAAACAATAAAGATTAAAGGTTAATCTAGGTTTTCGGCGATGCACAGCCGATTGGTTGAGTCGTGCAAGCGCTGTTGTAGGGATAGCGTACCGCGACTGAGTAACGGGGAATGAAACATATTTCTTCTATGGTTTGATTTCACTTTCCAGTATTTTAATCTAACCTTTAAGTACTTCATTACGCTACTGTTACTCAACGGAAATACGGAATGCTGTGTTCCCGTCAAGGAACACTTAGACACAGTGTTACTGGACTGGAATACGGCGCGTTCTTAAAGTGCCGTAAGAACCACCAGTACTCATCGGGAAAAATGTTAGTTGCAATGAGTAACACTGCGACTCAGCGGGAAGTTTCTTTCCACTGAGCAACAGTGGTACTCATCAATCATCGGAAACAAACGACCCATATATCGATTTGGTTTACGTTAACCGCAATCACGACCTCCGTGGCGTAATGGTTAACACGCTAGACCGCTAATCCGGAAGTTCCGGGTTCGATCCCCAGCCAGGGCAAGTCGGAAAATGGCCTTTTTCAAATTGTCCTGGGTCTTGGATGTTTATCTATACATCGTGTTAATTAAAGAACGCAAAACCTCTTAAAAGGTACCTCAGTCCGTGAAACTGAACCACTTTTATTTTACAACAAAAAAAAATCGGATTTTCATACAAATTGACTCGATCAAATTCTATTTTTGAAGTGAAAACTTCTTTAGCGGCGTTGTGCACTTTTTTGTAATGGGTAAAAAATGTTAAACTCGCGTCAGGACGCGTGTCCTGATCGAAAATTCGTAAGACGGATGAAGAGTAGACAGCCGGCGCGGCGTTGGAGAGGAAGTACCCCCTTCTCTTTCTACAGCGCGGCGAAAATGTATGCCTGCGTGCGCCTGCTATTTCGTTTAGCTGAGAGATAAACTTTTTAATGTAATATAAATTGTCATGTTTGTGTACGATAGCGCAATAAATAAATATTGTATTCTACCACATAAATGATAGTACTTTTATACTGATAATTAAAGCAATTCGTGCAAAATTATTCCCTAACCATTCCAAAATATCAAAAATGCACAACGTTAATATTCAAGTTTTCACTTCTGCCGGCACTCCCGGAGTGCAATCCGTCGTGTTTTTTTTAGTTTCGTGAAAGTTGTTGAACAAAAATTGTTCAGTTACATGGGCTGAGGTACCATCTGAGAGGTTTTGCGTTCTTTCATTAACACGATGTATATGTATTTATCATAAAATATAGTATCTTTGAGTTAGTACCCCATAACACAAGTTTATGGAGCTAGCTTAATCAGTGTGATTTGTCCCTATATATTTATTTATTTATCCTATAACAGGCTATCTCTGTTAACCTAAAATATATGTTAACCCATTTCCAGTTGGGTTAATAACAGATTATTTCTGTTAGGTTAACCCTAACCGGAATATCCCTCCCGATGACCACATTGGTCCAAGTGGGTGGTGGTGGTGAGGTTTTGAGATAGTCCATGTAAATTAGATTTAAGGCACATGCCTAAATTCCTAAGGCTCAGTTTACCTTTGCGCGGAAAAGGTCGATTTCTAGGAACGTTACAGATCACAAAGACTAGGTGAACACAGTAAACAGGGTGTCCATAAATTACGTGAGGTATTTTTGACGAATTTTAGTCCCCCCCCCATGGTGCGATTTGACTCCCCCCCTCTCCCTAAATGTAACGTGAGACTTCAAAATGGCTATTATCAATATGTTAATTTAGGCTTGATTGCATTGAGTTTAAAACAAAAACGAGATTCAGCTTGACTCCCCCCCACCTAAATGCCTTACGTAATTTATGGAGGCCCCCAAAGGTGTAAGTTTCTTGCCTGTTGAATACATTTTATTTGAAGCAAATAATGATTTGTATGGTTTACGTTTTAGGTATTCATTGTTTTAATTTAATTGTATGCAAAAAGAAACTTGCAGGGTGTAACTAGGCTTTAGGCATGAAAAACGAAATAAAACTAAATCCCCGCATATTACTGTAAAAAGGTCTTAACATCATATTAAATGTTACTACTTTGTCATAGATTTCGACACTTCCGACAAATTCCGCTGTAACTGAAGCCTTATTCAACCAAACACTGTCTATCCTCGACCATGTCACTGCTTGGGTTGCTCTCATAAGAACTCCATTTCCCTCTCGATGCCAACAAACTTCAGCTGCTCCGTTGGTCCATATCTGTAAGTAGAGAAAACAGAGCTTGTATCCATATCTGATAATACATGAATTTTTCGGGGTCCAGTGCTGTCCCCATTTTAAATAAATTATTTGAAAGGAAAGGCCTTTTAGTAGTAAAAATAAATCCTTTAGTCGCCTCTAACTACATCCACAGGAAGAGATGGAGTGGTCCTATTCTAATCCGGAACCACACGGGGCAAAATGAACCTGTATACACTGATCTTCAAATATTTTTTTAGAATGACGACGGACGCTAGCTAAGAAATCTTTTGTTGTACAGCCATGCCTAATCATTTAGCTTGCGATAACAATCGATAGTAGTGTTGTGTCAATCGTAAATTATTTGAGAGAATGCTAAATATTATTGCGGTCGGACCCAGTTACGATTGGCCACAACTCTAATCTTGGTGGTGGTGGCTTCATACAGAGCCGTTAACCGACAACTGGAAACAATGCTCAGCGCGCGGTTGCGCCGTAGACAGTTCAGTAGGGTTACTCCAAAAGCGGCACGCAAGACGTACGTAACTGCGTACTCGCGTTTCAGTGTCAAGCAATATTCAGCGTTAATACATAATTCATAAAGTCTAATTTGGTTTGACAAAGAAATAGGACGTCACTATCGGATGACTATTGTATTATTTGATGGAGTAACCCCCCAGTGGTTATAAATGCTGCCTGTAGTCGAAGAACAGCTCCTCGCCCAGCTGAATGGCCCGCTTGGCGAAGATGCCGATGCGGTGGTCGCCGTTGACTATCATCCAGTATACACTGATCAAAATGATATCACCAGCCGCCGATGATGATGATGAAAGTGAGGCTCCCGCCACCCGCGGGAGTCGGCGGCGCAGACCAGCGCGCCCCGCCCCCCGCCGCGGCCACTGCGAGCGCCCGCGCCGCTAACATCCGCGTAGCTCGGGACGTCTTGCGGCGTCGCGCGTCACATTTGCCCTGATGACGACCTCCGCATGAGGTTGAAACATGTCGGCCAGTAGCTGACTTTTTACTTGAGTTACCCGTGTGTAACATATCTTATCTTGCATTTGGGCTCCACATTGGGAAGCACGTCGAACCTTTGGGTTATATTATACTTATCGCCTTACTCACCCGCTTCGGGATTTCTGGACTGCATAAGCTTCAGAATATCACCTGGTGCGTAGTGCCTGCAGTCCCCTAGCTCAGGATATGCTGATCCGAAGAGGGCCATGCGCTGGCCAGCCATCGAGTCGCAGCTCCCCGGTACACATATAGGAGAATGCTACCTGTAGTCGAAGAACAGCTCCTCCCCCGGCTGGATGGCCCGCTTGGCGAAGATGCCGATGCGGTGGTCTCCGTTGACCATCATCACCTTGGCGTAGCAGTTGGGGTTGATGGAGTGGTTGGCGAACCGGATCTTGTTGCCCTTGCGGGTCGCGTCCACCACGAAGTCTGTAAAAAAATATTGATTCTATAAATACAGGTTGATTTTCAAACACTGAGCTAGATAGATAGATATTAAAATCTTGGAATCAGAATCAGTAATAGAACACAAAACAGCAAGAAAAAGAATGCTTTTTTTTACAATTTCTCATTAGGAAAAATCCCACATTTGTATACATGGCTTACGTATTATTATTGCCCCCCCCCCCCCCCCCCGCACCCTTACTGCCGGTGGCGCGCGGGGCGAGCGATCATATGGCGGTCGGTATCACTGCGATTGGTAATTTGCTGTACAACTTTGAGGGCTTATATCTTTGGTTTCTATTATGAAACAAGGTAATTGTAAGAGAATATTTATACAGGCTGACTTTTTATCCACCAGCCAAATTTATTGAGCAAGTTCAGTCCATGATACAGAACTACTTTCCATAAAAACAATTAACAAAAAATTAAAATATAAAAAAACACCTTCCCTTAAAAATCAGCGCTCAGCCAAACAGATTTTATATGGGAGGAAGAAAAAAATTTATAGATTTTTACTAACTTTTTTATTGAAAAGTAGTTCAATATCAAAAATTTGGCTGGTGTTTAAAAAGTCACCCTGTATTTTATTTAGCGCAGAGAGTACTTTCCTTGAATATAGCTCAGAGGGTCATAATCATCCTGTATATCGGTAAATAAAGCTAAAGTACTGTCTTATAGCGCGCGCTTCTCTTCTAACTTCTATCTAACTTTCCTGCAACATGAAGCCGGGGGCTTCATGTTGCAGGAAAGTTAGAGGAAAAATGTTACACATCAAGATTGAGTCTTTTGACAGGGTCAAAAATAAATTATTTTGTAATGATAATGATAAGAGAATAAAACGTCACCAAATAGTGTCACTTGTCATTCTCCATATCCATTTTGAACGTGACTTTAGATTTATTAATGCAGAAAAACGAGCGCTATTTGACTCGAAAAATTTATGACGTCACGGTTGTGATTTTCATACAAATCCCATAGAAAATGTTTGTTTTGACGTTCAGAAAAAAGTGTCTGATTTGACTTTTTACAGCGGATTATACGCCTGAATTTATCAGTATAAATAGTAAAATTACTAAATTTATTTCTAAAAAAGTCAATAAAAAATAATAGTAATAAACAATAGACCGCTAATCCGGAGGTTCTGGGTTCGATCCCCAGCCAGGGCAAGTTGGAAAATGGCCTTTTTCAAATTGTCCTGGTTCTTGGGTGTTTATCTATATATGTATTAACATAAAATATAGTATCGTTGAGTTAGTATCCCATAACACAAGTTTAAAACTTACTTTGGGGCTAGCTTAATCAGTGTGATTTGTCCCTATATATTTATTTATTTATTTTAATAGGACAATTGTAAAATTAAATTCTCGAATATTTAAAATCATAATACAAGCCTAATGGCGAAATTCGGCGTGCGGAGTTGAACACGTGAGAGCTGGTAAGAGCATAGTCGTATTGAGACTAAAGTCGCGGGTTCAAGTCCTGCTCACGTGGAATTTTTTCACTATTTCTTATTTCATTATTTAATTTGAGTACTTTAGTACTGCATCTTGAATGCCTAACCCTATAAAAACATAAAATTTTTTGTTTTTCAAGCGTGTAAGTAGCCAACACTGGTGTCAGAGTGTCAGACTTCTCAAGCTGCCGAAAGGCATCTGGCATAGCTTGACGACTGCCATACAATGACAGCCGGGACCAACCGGGCTTTACGTGCCACCCGAAGCACGGAGGTGCTTGAGATTTGTTATGCCACTGGTGGTCAAAGAAATACGAGCCTTCAGAAAGTTCGTGTTTACTTTCGTGGGACGTCATCGCAGAAGAAGCCATTCACAGGGCGTTTCCGTCAATATATTGTAAATTCATTCGTATATATCGAAAAACATGTATTATTTATAAAATAATTAAGTGAAATAATAAATAAAATAAAATAAATAAATATATAGGGACAAATCACACTGATTGAGCTAGCCCCAAAGTAAGTTTTAAACTTGTGTTATGGGATACTAACTCAACGCTACTATATTTTATGATAAATACATATATAGATAAACACCCAAGACCCAGGACAATTTGAAAAGGCCCTTTTCCAACTTGGCCTGGCTGGGGATCAAACCCAGAATCTCCGGATTAGCGGTCTAGCGTGTTAACCATTACGCCACGGAGGTCGTCAAATAGTAAAAATATGTTGTTATACGCGTCTATCTGATTTTGTCATCCTGACAACAATGTATGGTTCATTTTAAATGTCCAATAGGCTATTAAATACATACACACTATCACGTCTCTATCCCGAACGGGGCAGACAGAGCATTTTGGGTTTTGCGGCTTTAAGCAGACAGAGCCCAGGGCCGCGAGACCCAAAGGCCACTTTCAGCGTGATGGTGGAAAAAGGAATCAAAATAGTAATGGGTTGCTAGCCGCATCACCTATTAATATGATTCGCATTTTCACCCTTTCTCGCGATCTCGCTTCTCTTCCCGGGCAGATCGTAAAAGCCGTTTTACGATCTGCCCGGGAAGAGAAGCTGGCTTATTCTTAGTTTTTTTTTTCTCCTATATATCTATCTATCTATATAAATAAAAATGAATTGTTGTTCGTTAGTCTGATTAAAACTCGAGAACGGCTGGGCCGATTGAGCTGATTTTGGTTTTAAAATGTTTGTCGTAGTCCAGGGTAGGTCTAAACGGTGAGCAAATCTTCTATATAAATAAAAATGAATTGTTGTTCGTTAGTCTGCTTAAAACTCGAGAAAGGCTGAACCGATTTGGCTAATTTTGGTCTTGAAATATTCATGAAAGTCCAGGGAAGGTTTAAACGGTGAGAAATTATGGAAAAGGGAACGGGAAAGGGCAAAACGAAGTTCGCCGGCTATTAAATCGATATGTTAACAGGCCTATGTCACTCCCCGTTTAGGTATCGAAAATGTACCTACATTATAAGAAGTTATCACTTCAAACACAGTAGGTGGTGAATATAGGTATATAACAAAATAATAATTTAAAAAATAATAGGTGGTGAATTTACACATAATTTTTTAGGCGGTGAGTTTACAACGGTTGTAAACTTAACCGTTGTAAATTTTTAGAATTATTTTATTAAAAGAAATATAGAATGTGTACTATGCGCGCAGGCGGCCCCTCCGGGTGGTAAATTCAGTTATACGAATCGTTTGTTCAGAATAATAAGAATGAAATTGGCTTGCAATGGATGTCTAGGTATATAAACGAAAAGGTGCTGAGTTCTGACGTGAGCTAAATTAAACCATACCGCTAGCCACATTGAGTAGACATTTCTTTGAATTTCTTTGCTGAGTGAGACTTCTGTACTGGTTCTCATTCTGTGATGTTAATGCTGACTGACCGTTGTTGAGGTTGAAGAGGAAGCTGCACATGTACTTGTCGTACACCTTCCCGCGGCGGTCGGCCTCGTCCTGCGAGATGATCTCCCCGCAGTACTCCGAGATGAACTCGTTCTTGTGCGCAGCCTCCTTCAGGAAGATGCCCCAGCCCGCCACGTCGCTGGGCGCCAGCAGCAGGTGCTTGTGGAGGCCCCTGCTCACCGAAATAAATATTATTTAATAGGCGAGTGGTTTCCGATAAAACTACTACTTTTTTTTCTTACCAAAGAAGGCAGTAAGAGTTTACATACAGAACGGAATCTCCTGCGTGCCCTTGCAATATGCGTCCCCGTCCTCCGTCCCCGCACCTCTCCCCCGCCCTCCCTTGTCTCGGGCGAGACGAGAGCGGGTGAACACACACGCATTGACGTGTGCACGGCGGCACAAGAGCGGGGGAGAGCTGCGGGGACGGGGAACCGGGACGTATGTAACGATGCTGCATCTTTCCTTATCTCATCCTGTCCGTTTTCAAATCATTTACGCACCCCTCTTGGTTCCACCCTTCTGATTTCACCATCATCTCTTCACTTGATCTTATCTGATGTACCTTTATAAATATTATTCAAAGCATAGTAATAAATTTTATATAATCTGTCGTTGTGTCTATACCTTCCACCTCAATCTCCTGGTCTACTAGTCACCTCCTACTATCTTCTATGGGAACTCGCCTAGCGCGCCAGGACAGGCCGAGGTCCCACACGCATATAGCGCGTACGTTAGGAGATTCCGTTCTGTATGTATGTAATAAGTACTCTTTCCGCCTTCTGTGCTAAAAGGCAACTTTTAGCGGGATGGTGGAAAACCGGTCAAGTGCGAGCCGGACTTGTACATGAAGGGTTCCCGTTCCTCCGTACAATGTTTTACAACACTGAAATAAACACGATTCCTGTATGACGACCCCATTTCATTTTTAGTGTTGTTGTTTTAGCGGCCACAGTAATACATAATCGGTGAAAATTTCAAGTATCTAGTTAATGCCATTATAAAGATAGAGTTAAAAACGCTGAAAAAACGCGTTTTTGTATGACGACCTCCTTTAATTTTTAACCTTATCTTATTTTAGTATTTGTTATTATAGCGGCCACAGTAATACATAATCGGTGAAAATTTCAAGTATCTAGTTAATGCCATTATAAGATAGAGTAAAAAACGCTGAAAAAAACGCGTTTTTGTATGACGACCTCCTTTAATTTTTAACCTTATCTTATTTTAGTATTTGTTATTATAGCGGCCACAGTAATACATAATCGGTGAAAATTTTAAGTGTCTAGCTATTATGGTTTATGAGGTAGAGCCCTGTAACAGACGGACGGACAGACAGCAGTCTCAGGAATAGGGTCCCGTTGGCACCCTTTGGGCACAGAAGACAGTAAGAGTATTACATACAGGGACGGGACGGGGAACGGGGACGCATATTGCGCGTACCTTAGGAGATCCCGTTCTGTATGTAATATTTTGTCTTCTGTGCTTTGGGCACGGAAGCCTAAAAAGGGATCAAAATAGTGATGGGTGGCTAGCCGCATCGTCTATGAACATGATTTGCATTTTGCCCCTTCCCTCGATCGGCTTCTACGATCTGCGCGAGAAGAGAAGCAGCTGGTACATTGTAAGATTTTTTTTTCTCCCAGACCAGCATGGAAGAAAAGTTTAGGTACAAATATAAACTAAGAGCATCGTCAACATCATTAAACTTACAAGGTTCTAATCGGCGGGTGACGTATTTTCACAAGGTTACGACATCATTCTATCGTGATATTCTCGTGTATTATGCAAATTAATCTTTAAAAGAATATATTTGAATTTATATTTATGTGTCAGTTTTCAAACACAAAAAAAAAACTAACAAAATTCCTTAATGATTTATGCGTGTTCGGTACAAGACCCCAACAAATAGCGTCATTTGGTGTCAAAGGTTAAGATACATTGTAGATTGCTGCGCCAGCGTCATACGTAAGTATTGCTGTATACTACATTGTTTTTAACCACCGACAAAAAGAGGGGTGTTATAAGTTTGACGCTAATGTCTGTCGGTCTGTTTGTCTGTCTGTGGCATCGTAGCGCTCTAACTTCTTGTTGTAAGACATGTACCTCTGCACAGAGATGTTCTTGTTGTGAGACATACCTCTGCACGGAGACGCTCTTGTTGTGAGACATACCTCTGCAGTGAGACGTTCTTGTTGTGAGACATACCTCTGCACGGAGACGTTCTTGTTGTGAGACATACCTCTGCACGGAGACGCTTTTGTTGTGAGACATACCTCTGCACGGAGACGCTCTTGTTGTGAGACATACCTCTGCACGGAGACGTTCTTGTTGTGAGACATACCTCTGCACGGAGACGTTCTTGTTGTGAGACATACCTGCACGGAGACGTTCTTGTTGTGAGACATACCTTTGCACGGAGACGTTCTTGTTGTGAGACATACCTCTGCATGGAGACGCTCTTGTTTTGAGACATACCTCTGCACGGAGACGTTCTTGTTGTGAGACATACCTCTGCACGGAGACGTTCTTGTTGTGAGACATACCTCTGCACGGAGACGCTCTTGTTGTGAGACATACCTCTGCAGTGAGACTTTCTTGTTGTGAGACATACCTCTGCACGGAGACGTTCTTGTCGAGAGACAAACCTCTGCCTGCAGTAAGACGTTCTTGTTGTGAGAAATACCTCTGCAGTGAGACGTTCATGTTGTGAGACATACCTCTGCACGGAGACGTTCTTGTTGTGAGACATACCTCTGCACGGAGACGCTCTTGTTGTGAGACATACCTCTGCAGTGAGACTTTCTTGTTGTGAGACATACCTCTGCACGGAGACGTTCTTGTCGAGAGACAAACCTCTGCCTGCAGTAAGACGTTCTTGTTGTGAGAAATACCTCTGCAGTGAGACGTTCATGTTGTGAGACATACCTCTGCACGGAGACGTTCTTGTTGTGAGACATACCTCTGCACGGAGACGTTCTTGTTGTGAGACATACCTCTGCACGGAGACGCTCTTGTTGTGAGACATACCTCTGCAGTGAGACGTTCTTGTTGTGGGACATACCTCTGCACGGAGACGTTCTTGTCGTGAGACAAACCTCTGCCTGCAGTGAGACGTTCTTGTTGTGAGAAATACCTTTGCAGTGAGACGTTCATGTTGTGAGATATACCTCTGCAGTGAGACGTTCTTGTTGTGAGACATACCTCTGCACGGAGACGTTCTTGTTGTGAGACATACCTCTGCACGGAGACGTTCTTGTCGTGAGACAAACCTCTGCCTGCAGTGAGACGTTCTTGTTGTGAGAAATACCTCTGCAGTGAGACGTTCATGTTGTGAGATATACCTCTGCAGTGAGACGCTCTTGTTGTGAGACATACCTCTGCACGGAGACGTTCTTGTGGTGAGACATACCTCTGCACGGAGACGCTCTTGTTGTGAGACATACCTCTGCAGTGAGACGTTCTTGTTGTGGGACATACCTCTGCAAGGAGACGTTCTTGTCGTGAGACAAACCTCTGCCTGCAGTGAGACGTTCTTGTTGTGAGAAATACCTCTGCAGTGAGACGTTCATGTTGTGAGACATACCTCTGCACGGAGACATTCTTGTTGTGAGACATACCTCTGCACGGAGACGTTCTTGTCGTGAGACAAACCTCTGCCTGCAGTGAGACGTTCTTGTTGTGAGAAATACCTCTGCAGTGAGACGTTCATGTTGTGAGATATACCTCTGCACGGAGACGTTCTTGTGAGAAATACCTCTGCACGGTGACGCTCTTGTTGTGAGACATACCTCTGCACGGAGACGTTCTTGCAGCACACCTGCTGCGTGGAGGGCGTGTCGGCCCCGCACGCGGTGCACAGGTCGGGGTCGCACTCGCGGACCCCCAGGTAGCACGGGCACTGCTTAGTGTTGCACTGCGCCTTGCAGCGGCAGCCCGGGAAGCGGTTCTGACCTGCGGGGGAATACGGGTTACAATTGGCGAAGATATCGCGTAACATACATACAAAAATGATGTTTTTATCTCAAAATAGTTGGGACTCAACTTGAGATTCCTAAGGGATTGAAAGTGAAAAAGAGAAGCACAAAGGATGAAAAAATTTTGAAAACTGAATACAAATGTTACCAGAGATCCAAAATAATGTTGGCAGTCCAACAAAAAAAAAGAATTTAGTTAAAAATCAATAAAATATTGGCACAGGCGCTTCGGAATACATATCGTCATCAATACGTTTTACAAAACCGGCCAAGTGCGAGTTAAACTCGCGTGGAGAGGGTTCCGTACTATTGATTGAATTCTTATAGGTTTTCCTGTAATCTACTAATGTGACAAGTTTTCAACTTGCCTCAAATATCTACCCAAAAATTCGTGCCAGCTCTCGGACCATCACAGACAGCCAGTGCCTAAACCTTCAATGTACACCTGAGAAAATCGTGATCGAATCAGAAATGAGGTAATTCGCAGAACAAGTCACTGACATTGCCCAGCGGATTAGTTCGTTGAAGTGGCAGTGGGCGGGACACATAGCGCGACGAACTGATGGCCAACGGGGCAAAAAGGTACTCAAATGGCGATCACGCACCCACAAGGTGGGCAGACGACCTGACCAAGGTCGCGGGATGCGTTTTGGAATTCCTTGGGAGAGGTCTCAAAGAGAACATAATCACTATGTGAGTCCTGCCGGCTGTAATGGTGATTGTGATGTGTTCTGTACCTAGTCAGACTCACTATTTTTTGTAAATGGGAGGTAGAATAGAATAGAATAGAATTACTTTACGGTACTTGTCTCCGAATAAAATAACTAACAAACAGACGTGATTTTACTGTGCTCCCGTAGTATCCTAATTCCTGGTGTACCTAATCATTTCAATTCAATTCAAAATATCTTTATTGTCATAGGATATTTATAATTACTCTTAATAATAGTCACTTTGTTTTGCACAAATGTTGACGTCAAATCGTTACTTACAGCTAAGTTTATGCCGCTTCCTAGGCGCAAGTGCAGAAGAAGCGGCAACAATCTGCACTGCACGTTTCTGACTCCTGACTGCATATAATGGATGGCAAGTATGGCAACTGCAACTTGTCTATGGGGGAGTGCAGCCGACATTCAGACTATTTTTCTTTTACAAAAAAGAGCAATTCGTGCCATTTACGGTTTAGGATCGAGAGACTCACTGAAATAATTATTCAAGGAAATAGGTATACTTACTTTTGCATCGCAATTCATATTTGAACATATAATGTATGTAAGGAAAAATATTTCCATGTTCAATAAAGTAAGTGATTTTACAGATAGAAATTTACGTAATAAGAATGACTTAGTTAGCCCGTATTACAGGCTGAATACAGTCAGTAAGTCTTTTATGGGGAAGTGTATACTTTTTTATAATAAATTGCCAGAATCGGTCCTTGATATGCCAGACAGAAAATTCAAAGCTTATGTAAAGAAAGTACTTTGTGAGAAGGCTTATTATAGGACCGATGACTATCTTAAAGACAAAAAGGTCTGGCTTGAGCTTGGCGCGGGTCCCTCTTAAAGGTTGGTATACTTAGACATGTCATAATTTAGGTACATTGGTACATCCAAAATTTACAAATTGACATTATAAATTTCGTAATTCTTATAATTCAATTTAATTATGACATAACAAACAATGTAATCTCAGTTCATCCATATAACTAATTTTAAGTTTTTAGTTTGTTAGTCTTTGGAGAAAACGTGCAGTGCAGTTTGTTGCCGCTTCTTCTGCACTTGCGCCTAGGAAGCGGCGTAAACTTAGCTTTAAGTAACGATTTGACGTCAACATTTGTGCAAAACAAAACAAAGTGACTATTATTAAGAGATATTATAAATATCCTATGATAATAAAGATATTTTGAATTTTGTCAACATCGGGTTCAAGTACTTTAACTTAGTTATTATTTGGTCACCCACCAAATTTATTTTGTGAAATTCATTACAGTTGGTATTGTCTTGTATAGATAGGTATATTTATTGAGTTTTTGTTTGAAAATAATTCTGTATTAAATATTAATTTACATATGGATTTTGTGTCAATATTTTTTGCGAGTTTGACGTGTGTATAAACCTTGAAGGGTTTTTGCTCATTCTATTTCGATGTACTATGTATGTTTTTGTAAATAAAGACATAAATAAAAGACTATGGGGGATTTTGTATGTATCCCGTCCCCACCCTACAACAGTCATGGGATATGAGTCAATGTCTTCATTGGGACCCAAAAAAGCCTAAAGTACCTGTTTTAGTTGCAAAAACTATTGGATTTATTTCTATGAAAAAATAACTTTTCGGCTAAAATTTATTTATTTTTAAACAAAAATAATTTTTACCCAAACAAAAATTAGAAATTAAAAAAAGCAATATATTATAAACCCCACGTACTTGAAGTACGTCGCCATAGTAAAAAAATATAAATCCTACTAGACGCTTGAAATGACCCATATTTCAAATCTGTTGGATGGTAAGGACACTTCTCATCATCCTTTGTCAATGATGAGATAATAAACTGACTCACAGTCGCTACTGCACTGGCAGAACTTCTCGCAGAAGTTCTGCGACTGCAGGCACGGGCACAGGCTGTCGCACGGCTGGCTGGGGTGGTCGCACGGGGAGTAGTTGTACCTACGGAAGTGTTCATACAAGCTTATTTTTAAGGTGAATATAGAAGCAAATGGCCTTAAAGTGTGAAATAAATTGTTAACTCGTAAATATGGTGATAATTTCCATATTGCTAATCGTCAGGCATTAGATAGCCCTTTAAATTATTTTATGAACTGCCGTTGAAACTATTATTGATGATTAGTCTAGCTTTAAAACTTGCCTTCGTCAATAGTGGCCACTTTTGGCGGAGGCAAGTTTTAAAGCTAGAACTAAACTAAAACTAGAACTAATGTAAATACTTTCAACGGTGATTCATAAAATAATTTAAAGGACTATCTAGTGCCTGACGATTAGCAATATGGAAATTATCACCATATTTACGAGTTAACAATTTATTTTAAATGACGGCGCCACTTCAATGCCATTTGATTCTACATTCACCTTAAACAAACATTTTAAGGGGTGATTCAGTACATAATTTTGAATGATTTTATTGAGAAAAGTTTTTAAAAATTATGGATTCAAAATATCCTTGTAGGAATGAAGAAAAAATCTCACATCCCCTAGTAGACCATACGAGAGAGGAGGGCCAAAGAAAAGGCATGATGACTGAAAAATTATTTTAGGCCCACCGGTTAGAACTCTGGAACTTAGATCCTCTATATCATTGTGAATTTTTACTTTTTTGATAAACTGAAAAATATGAGTACATTATTTTTGGATAATCTAACTGAAGGACTATTAGAACAATACTTTTTTGACCCAGTCATCATGCCTAATGTGTTTAAATTAATGGCATAAATTGCATGACATAAAAAAAAATAAAAAAAAATTTGCAGGCAACAGCCCAATTTTGAAATAGGACATGTATGTTTGTTGTTGCACGTACTTCAAGTGGTACGAAACCAAAGATAACTTAAGGATCGTCCACACAAAACCGCCGGCTATGACCGACGGCTCGTACTGTCTCCTTTTTACCTTTATTGTTTTATATATGCAGACAAATTATAACTTAATCCCTAACAGGGCAGACAGAGCCTAGGATCATTAGAACCGAAGACAATGTTTAGCTTCATTGTTTAGTAGGAGAAATACTATAGAATAGTGCGCTCGTTCTGTGACTCACACGTGGTGTGACGCGGAGTCCTTCTTCAGCTGTATCTTGCGGCAGTGCACCGACCACAGGCGATGCTTCTTCTTCTTCTTCCGCGGCGGCGTCAGTTCCGCTTCCACGCGACATTCTTCTTGGCCGGTGTTTATCCAGTATGTGTACACCTGAGGGTGAATACTATTTTCAAATAACGGGTACTTTGTTTTTATTTTTTATTTTATATATTAAGGAACAATAAACAGTTACATTAATAAAGTCTTAAATAACTAAATATATATATATGAAGTGATAATAATTAAGTAACCCACTACGTTATTCACAGGTAGAATCTATGCTTATTAAGTTAAAGAAAAGTAGCCACTAGAGGTATAATTACAAGATTTTGACTACTTTTGGCTTGAAACTACGACGCCCCGGCCGGGTTTAGTCCATTTCTATCACAAACTACGACGCCCCGGACGGGTTCAGTCCATATCTATCACAAACTAGGACGCCCCGGACGGGTTCAGTCCATATCTATCACAAACTACGACGCCCCGGACGGGTTCAGTCCATATCTATCACAAACTAGGACGCCCCGGACGGGTTCAGTCCATATCTATCACAAACTACGACGCCCCGGACGGGTTCAGTCCATATCTATCACAAACTAGGACGCCCCGGACGGGTTCAGTCCATATCTATCACAAACTAGGACGCCCGGACGGGTTCAGTCCATATCTATCACAAACTACGACGCCCCGGACGGGTTCAGTCCATATCTATCACAAACTAGGACGCCCCGGACGGGTTCAGTCCATATCTATCACAAACTACGACGCCCCGGACGGGTTCAGTCCATATCTATCACAAACTAGGACGCCCCGGACGGGTTCAGTCCATATCTATCACAAACTTTTAAAAAACGGCAGAGACACGTGACCTACGACGGTTTCAGCTATCTCTATCGCACGTACGGTGTGTGACAGAGACGGTCTGAACCCGTCGGCGTCCGCTTAACGTAGTTTCAAGCCTTAGATAGGATGAAATGATTACTGGAAAGACAGTTTTGTTTCTAAACAACAGAGAATATAAATTATCAAAATGAAATATTTTTGTAAAATCCTGTGCTATTTTTTTGCACCTTGCTTTAGTACTCTATATAATATAAATATATATTTATATAGACACAAATAAATACAACGATACTATATTTTATGATAATTACATATATAGATAAATAACCAAGGCCCAGGACAATTTGAAGGTCATTTTCCAACTTGCCCTGGCTGGGGATCGAACCCAGAACCTCCGGATTAGTGGTCTAGCGTGTTAACCATTACGCCACGGAGGTCGTCATATAACCGTCGAATATATTATGACATAATATACGACCGCAAGTTTAGTTGATAGATTAGATCGCCAGCGATTCTAATTCACATCACAGCCGACGAGGCGACTTGCCGCACGCACGCATGCACGCACGGCGCAGTGAGTATTTATTCCCACACATAGAAAGTACGGCGTTCATTTTTGGATTAGACGATGTCATTTGTTCATTTTTGGGCTTCAAAGATAGTTAAATATTTTTTCAAGCATCGTAATGCTATTTTTGAATCAACAAATGAGCGGAGCCCCGTACCTGCTGGCAAGTCTTGGACAACATGAGCTGCGCGATGGCGCAGTAGTTGGAGGGGAACACCTTATGCAGCGCTCTAAACAGCGACTGGTCCGAGCCGGACCACTCCGCGTCGATGTCGCCCACCGTCAGACCTGGCGGGCATACCATTTCAATACCAAACGGTTTCTAGAAATGTTCCATTGGACTTTCTCAACATTTCTAAAAACCACTTTGACGTGACAACGTCTAATAACTCGATTGCTGCATGCACGAAAAAGATGACGTCATTGTCGCGTTCCGCAAGCGAGAGCGCGGCACGAACGAGAGAGAGGCATGATCGGCTCGAGCGATCGGCTCAGGTCGGAATGTTTGACGTTGTCACGTCAAACTACCGTCCGTAAACCGACTGTACAGACAACCAAAGCGTTTTAGAAACGCCCTTACCCTTGACTGCCACACAAACGTACCCTAGCTTGTTTTGAAACTTACATGTCAGATTTCGACTAAATTTTGAAGAAATTGTAGATTATACTAAGGTTTTACTGTTTACAGTTTATAATGAGAACGTTAAACTTTACTACGCACATTTGCCAAAAGTGACCGTTTTTCGCAAATGTGCGTAGTAAAGCTTAACGTTCTCACTTTAAACTGTAAACAGTAGTTCATAAAATACTTTGAAGAGTTATCCAAGGCTCGGTAGTAGCAAAATTTTAAATGATGTCTCCATTTTCTTTGAAATGATTAATTTTAAATGGGGGCAGCACTGGACCCCGGAAAATTTAGGTACGGTAATTTAAATACAATATTTTTTTTTTGAAATGACACTGTATATGTATTTTTTTTTAATATAAGTTCTAATATTTGTGGAAAACTAGTGAAAATATTTAAATTAACAAAGTTTTGCCTAAATCTTACATGTCCTTTAAAATAAATACTTGATTATATTTGTATGGGAAAGTTAGACGTGCAATATCACCATATGAAGATCGCGCATTAGGTAAAAATTATTTATGTATCAAAAATTTGAAAATTTTAAAAGGCGTGTAAGGGACGCGAAGGGAAGGGAGTAAAAGCTGATTGAGGGACTAGGCGAAGGCGATGAGGCTAGCAACCCGTCACTATTCTAATTCTTTTTTCCACCTCACCCACCATCACGCTAAAAATGGCATTTGGGTCTTGCAGCCCCTGGGCTCTGTCTGCTTAGAGCCACAAGACCCAAAATACCCCATTAGGGATGAAGACGTGATAGTATGTATGTATGTATGTATGTGTAAGGGAAAGGAACTTAATTGTTAGAGAAAGCGACAAAATGAATGGTGAAACTAGTATTAGTGAAAGGCTCGTTTGCAAAAGGTCTCTTTCGCAAAATGTCCCCTAGTCTTAAAACGTCTCTTTCGCAGAATGTCTCTTTCGCCAAATGTCATGACAGGTAGAATAAAATTTCGATTTTCAATGCAAAATCATTTATTAAAGATATAGAGTAAACAAATTATGATGTCATAATTTTAGTAGAAATGCGCCGAATATTAGTTTGGTATTCGGCATATTCGGCATCTTTTCCACAACAAGCTAATCGTCAGGCACTAAATAGCCTTTTAAATTATTTTATGAACTGACGTTGAAACTATTATTGGTGATCCGTCTAGCTTTAAAACATGCCATGGTCACTTTTGGCGGAGGCAAGTTTTAAAGCTAGACGGACTAATGTAAATACTTTCAACGGTGGTTCATAAAATAATTTAAAGGGCTATCTGGTGCCTTAAGATTAGCAATATGGAAATTATCTCCATATTTACGAGTTAACAATTTATTTTAAATGAGGGCGCCACTTCAAGGCCATTTGCTTCTATAGTCACCTTAAGTTCTACACCATGCCATGTAGCCAAGAAAATAGAAATGCTTAAACCGATTATCAAAACCTAATAATTCGGGCGAATTGAAATAGTGGAAAAGATGCCGAATATCGAATACCAAACGAATATTCCGTGCATTTCTACTAAAATTATGACTTTAATTAATAAATGATTTTGCATTGAAAATCGAAATTTTATTGTACCTGTCGTGACATTTTGCGAAAGAGACATTATGAGAAAGAGAAACAGACATAATTTGGCGCGAAAACCCGCCATTTTGGATTATTTCAATTTCTGATATACCCATTGTCACTCTCAGAGTTAGGACAAATCTAACGACAGATTTAGGCTGTAGAGCGCGCCAAAGATATTTACATACAAACATACATACACTCGAAACACATATCCTTCTGGCGCAGTCGGGTAATTAAATAAAGGTTAAAAAAAGCTTGTAATAAGAGGTGTGTACGAGAGTTACCGAGCGCGTTGTAAGCGGGGTCTGCGAGCGCGTCCCCGGCGGGCTTCAGGCCGGCGCTGCTCCAGTTGCTGTTGCTGGAGCTACTGTTGCTGCCTGGGGACAGACCGCAACCTTCAATGTCATAATTAGAGGTCGGATAACCGGACGTTCATCTGCCTGAACTTCAGGGTACATAGCACAGCGTTGATACAACAACCGACCTGATATAAATAAATATCAATATCCCTTAATTCAACTTTGCTATTATAATTGTAAACTTGTTTTTAAATAGCCTCGTTAAAACTACGTTAGTTTGTTTGTTTTTCGTGTATGTAAGTGGCCAACACTGGTGTCAGATTTTTCAAGCTGCCTAAAGGCATCTGGCATATAGCTTGACGACTGCCATACAATGACAATGCCGGGACCAACGGCTTTCACGCGCCTTCCGAACCACTACGTAAGTATTCAATACAAATATTAGTATTTTGTCGCAATGAGATCTTAAAAATGTTATAAGCACGTAACATTTTTAACAAAGTCAGCATTAGGTATTCATTATAATACCATGAACAACTAGATACTATTTACTGAATTCGTGTAAATTAAGGTCCATTAACATAGACTGAGTATACGCGGATTTTTTATACATTATACTGAAATACATGAACCTTAATAGAATAAGGATTGGTTTTCAAATTCGAACGCTTACGGAAGCCTACATGTAATAGTAAAGGATTGGGTTAAAAAAAACACGCTTTAACCAGGTCTGTGTGAACAGATCCTTAGGCGTTAAGGTGTTTGGTGTTATTTTTTATTAGTTCCTACACTAAGCAAATTTTATATTTGGGCTAAGTGTTAATAAACGATATGTTTGTATTTGTATTTAGGGAAATCATAATAGAAAAGTTGAATTAAGGAAGATTGATATTTATTTTTATCAGGTTGGTGGGCAGGTCAGGCCAGTCTCTATCACAAGCCCTACGTGCGATAGAATAACTGAAACCGTCGCGGATCTCCGCTTAAGGTGACGTGCGTTCACAATTTGCAATACCGTGCGTGTTTTTGAAAAATCACTGGTATTAAACTACTACAGTTTATTCCTCAAAAAATTTACATAAAAATCTTAAAGATTTTCTACAAACACCCACAATTCAATTCAAAATATCTTTATCATCATAGGATATTTATAATATCTCTTAATAATAGTCACTTTGTTTTGTTTTGCACAAATGTTGACGTTAAATCGTTACTTAAGGGTCGGCACCATGTAAACTGGGTTTGCGCGGGCAACAAGTTTGTACCGAAAGCGTTTGATTTAAGTCAAATAATGTATACACAAAGATAGAGGAAGAGTTGGGACAGTAGACGAAAAAAAGGATTTTTTAAAATATTTTGTAGTTTTCCTAAAAACAAGCATTGAATTTACCCAAAAACATGCAAAACGCACTTTGCGCGGGCAATAGTTATGGCTTAAGTAGAAAAGACCACTAAGAAAATTACATACCTAGTTATAGGTGAATAGACTAGCCAGTAGACGAAAACCGTATTTTTTTAATTTTCATTCAGAAAAAGTAAGATAATTGTAAAGAAACCTGAAAGAAATATTTTAGAAAATCTTGCTACAAACTGGCTTGTTTTTCTGCGTAAAGAAATATTCTAACAAGGGATTGCATATATTTTATAAAAATAAAGGCTATTTTGAAACATTTTTCTTAATATTTGCTTAGAGTGCAATCACGCAATAATAAAAAAAATAATTTTAAAAATTGGATGTTTTGCAACGTTTTTGACAGAAATCTCTGAAATGGCGGCCATGATTCTTCCATACAAATTCAGTTGCCCGCCGGGCGTTCAGGAAGGAGGCCGTGTCGAATTTTTCAAAAAAATCCATTTTTAAATTACATAAAATTGCATTACAGTCTAAAATATTTCAATAAAAAACTATGTACAAACTGCCAAATTATGTCATACTTTTGCTATACTATGGTACAGTTTTGACATTTTGTTGACGTTCAAGTAAAGATGTAATGCTATCGCAGATACGGCATCGCACATTTTTTTTTTTTAATTTTATTGAAAATTAAGTCAATGAAAAAAATAATTTGGTTTGATTTATTACCTATATTTTTTAATTGGCGATTAGGGTGAAAATCGGATTGGAACTTTCTCGGGTTGCGGAATCATATTAACTGTTTTTTGTAATAAAAGGTGCTGTTTAATTAGGGTTTTACAATTATTTTGAGGGGTAATTCAGTCTGAAATTTTGAACAACTTTTCCCCATGAATGTATATCAAAATACGAATTGACATTATGCGTAATATATCGAACCACAGGCTATATCTATACTTGGCTTGGCAGGCAGGCTATAGTAGGCTATTTATCTACACTAATATTATAAAGAGAAAAGATTTGGTTGTTTGTTTGTTTGCATTACATGGCTCCGAAACTACTGGACCGATTAAAAAAAAAACTTTCACCGTTGGAAAGGTACTCTATCCCCGAGTGACATAGGCTTTGTGTGTACCAAGGGCGAAGCCGGGGTGGACTGCTAGTATAGTATAATGATATTAAAACAACAGTCAAAAAACAAAAAAAATCTGCATTTTTATACAAAAGTGTGCAGCCGCCCGGGAAATTTGTATAGGAACCGATTTTTTCGGTGTTTTTACTGTGTTTAGGGTTTCGCTTGTCTGTCTGTCCGTAAGTCACAGCCAATTTGCTACGAAACTATTAGAATGATTTAGTTGAGATTTAGTACCTACACTTATGTAACTTAGTGACCTAAAGATAAACGTATATTGTAAATGAAATTTAATAAGAGAAATTTGATAAGGGAGATAAATGAGACATTAAAAAAAGGGTTTTGTGAACTATATCGCGTAAAATATCAGATGAAAGAGCATTTTATGATAATATTAAATATATTTTTCTATATTTTTTAAGCTGGTGTTTTTGAAGTTATTTTTGAAAATAAATAATAAAAATACACTTATCTCCGAAACCACTGAACTCAATCTTTTGAAAAATATACAGTTAATAGTTCTTTACCTATAGATTACAGGAAAACCTATTAGAAGATAAAAAATAAAAGGGTGCAATAATGCTAATTACTGCTTCATTAATCGGAAAAGGAAAAGATTTCTTTTTAGTGCTCTTTGTTGATTCGTTAAAAATATTGTACAAAATCAAACAGTCAAAAAAAAGGTAAAAAAGGATTGCACGTTGAACAGATCAACAGTCTTGACTGTTGATCTGTTCAACGTGCAATCCTTTGTTACCCTCCGTACTTACATAATAAGCTGAATAGAAGTGAAAGGTGTTACGATTGCAGATGGTCGCTACACGTATTGTTTCACAAAGAAAATTCTAATGTGTACATTTTCTGTCAGTGGAACACAAAACGTGTAGTTTTCCAAGTCACCGCTCGCGTAAAATACTATTTGATTGTATTTTTGAGAACGTCATGTCAGCGATAAGTAATATTGATTTACACAGAAATATCATAAATTTGTCTATGGTTCCCTAAAATTTCAACTTAACCAAAATAAACCGGCCACGTGCCGTGACGGGCCACGTGCAGTGTAGGGTTCCGTAGTCAGTACCTACTTGTTTTATGTAACTAACAACTGCCTAACTTTAGGTCTAAATTCAGTCCATGATACTGAACAACTTTCACCAAGGAACAAACGAAATACAAAAATTATTTTTGATCTCTTACACACAAGATTTGGCAAAATGTAATATTTATGTAATATATGTATGGTAATGTAAGGACAAATCACACTAATTAAGCTAGCCCCAAAGTAAGTTTTAAACTTGTAGTATGGGATACTAACTCAATGATACTATATTTTATGATAAATACATACATAGATAAACACCCAAGACCCAGGACAATTTGAAAAAGACCATTTTCTAACTTGCCCTGGCTGGGGCTCGAACCCAGAACCTCCGGATTAGCGGTCTAGCGTGTTAACAATTACGCCACGGAGGTCGAATGGAAAGCAAACATTTTCTTTTCATATTTAATTATGTGTTCCTTAGGAAAAGTTGTTCAGTATCATGAACTGAATCCACCTTAAATTAGTTTTAGTACAGGGAGACGTTATATACTACTGCCGTGAATTTTTTTAAGTGTCCATATACAACCGTTTAACTGACAGAGAGGGAAGACACATGATTCTAACAAAAATTTGAAATCAAAAACCAAATATTTCACAAACGGATTGCTAAAACGAAAAAGGGTGTTCATAATCTTACAATATTTTTGAAAGACCTATTCAACGACGTCTCACACCACACATTTTTTTTTTTCAAGTTTTTATTACCACATATCCATGCCCATGCCCAATTACAGCTTTCTAGTACTAATAGTCTATGAGTAAAACTTGGGACAGATAGACAGACAGACATGACGAAACTATAAGGTTTTCTTGTTAACTACGGAACCCTAAAAAGCTGCGTGAAACTAAAAAGATTCTCTATTGTAAGGGTTCTTTGTCATTTGCGCTTTAACAAATTTCAAAATACGAGTAATCAAAACCACTTGTGCAAATATTTCGCTCCACTTCGCATACGATAAATTCAAAAATTGATGGATGAATGACCGTGCTTTTACAGGTTAAGCAACTTCTAGCTTGGTCACAGTTAGGATGGGTGACCGTGCTTTCAATCTTAATGTTGTCCAAGTCAAATGTTGAGATTCTTATGAATAAATTTTAGTTTTCTCTACCTACATAACTTGGCAGCTATTTAAATTTCAATTGTTTTGTCGGAATTTGAACTTGGCATTTTTACATTTATGTTCTTGATGGGATAAAATAAACACCCAAGAACCAGGACAAATTAAAAAAGGCCATTTACCAACTTGCCCTGGCTGGGAATCGAACCCAGAACCTCCGAGTGACGGACTAGCGTGTTAAGGAATCGCCACGGAGGTCGACTAATAAATTGAAAAAGTAATAAATTTTACGCAAGATTCGAATAACTATAAATTGGATTTTTTTGAAAGTGCTATATGAATTTCACATATATTTAAACTCGCTTTTTAAATAAACGTCTTGCATTCACGCACACTACTGTATTTTCGACTTTAGCCTTTTTCTACTGATAGCCTGTCTACTAAAGTGTTAAGTACATTATAATGAATCTGCCAAGGCCTTAATTCAGAAATAATAATTCAAACAAAATAATTCTTTGATTTGATTGATTTGAGAATTTTAATAAGTATCGCGGACTGGAAGTCTTGACGAAAAGAAACAAGTAAGCTTCTACGTTACAATTTATGATTACCTACATCTATTGTCCCGTTTACACATTATTAACTCTATGTAACTTCATCTTGACATTTTTATCCCCCTAGCGGGAAAATTTTACATATTTCAGAGCCAAATCCGACCACGTGGCTTTGTGCATACAGTCCTTAAAGCTAAGTTTACGCCGCTTCCTAGGCGCAAGTGCAGAAGAAGCGGCAACAAACTGCACTGCACGTTTTCTCCAAAGACGTCAACTAACAAACTAAAAACTTAAAATTAGTTATATAGATGGACAGAGATTACATTGTTTATTATGTCATAATTAAATTTAATTATAAGAATTACGAAATTTAAAATAATGTCAATTTGTAAATTTAGTATGTACCAATGTACCTAAATTATGACATGTCTAAGTATACAAACCTTTAAGAGGGACCCGCGCTAAGCTCAAGCCAGACCTTTTTGTCTTTAAGATAGTCATCGGTCCTATAATAAGCCTTCTCACAAAGTACTTTCTTTACATAAGCTTTGAATTTTCTGTCTGGCATATCAAGGACCGATTCTGACAATTTATTATAAAAAAGTATACACTTCCCCATAAAAGACTTACTGACTGTATTCAGCCTGTAATACGGGCTAACTAAGTCATTCTTATTACGTAAATTTCTATCTGTAAAATCACTTACTTTATTGAACATGGAAATATTTTTCCTTACATACATTATATTTTCAAATATGAATTGTGATGCAAAAGTAAGTATACCTATTTCCTTGAATAATTCCCTCAGTGAGTCTCTGGATCCTAAACCGTAAATAGCACGAATTGCTCTTTTTTGTAAAAGAAAAATAGTCTGAATGTCGGCTGCACTCCCCCATAGAAGTATCCCGTAAGACATTAGACTGTGAAAGTAACTAAAGTACACTTGTCTAGCCAAAACACGATTGAGCATTTTTGGTTCGATATAAAAAATCACAAACATACCTCTATTACTATTTTATACAATCACCTTTTTATATGAAAACTATACCAAAAAATTTATTATCTAAATATCTATCCATTTTGGCTACAAAAAAAATAATAAATGTAATACAAAAAAAAACAGTGAAATATTCGTTCGAAAGAAAAGAAAGGCCCGGAGCCGTGCTCAACGATATTTCACTGTGTTTTATTTATAATTTTTTTTTTGTATCAAAACGGATAGATATTTAGATAATACATGTTGTGGTATGATTTTCATATAAAAAAGTGATTGTATAAAAAAATAATATGAATTATAAAGGCAAATTAGAGGTATGTTTCTGATTTTTTTCTATAGAGCCAAAAATGCTTAATCGTGTTTTGGCTATTGTGGGTGTCTGTAGAAAATCCTTAAGATTTATGTAAATTTTTTGTGGAATAAACTGTAGTAGTTTAATAACAGTGATTTTTCAAAAACACGCACAGTATTGCAAATTGTGAACCCACGTCGCCTTAACGCAGTTTGAAGCCTTACAGTTCAACCTTTGGGTTGATTGTATCGCTTATGTGTGTACCTTTCTGGAAGCGGTTGCTGTCGTTGCTGTCCTCGGACGAGGCGTCGTTGGGCGAGTCCATGGCGTGCGGCTTGCTGCTCTTGCTGCTGTCCTCCTCGCCCGCCGCCTTCTCGCGGGCCAGCTTCTCGCGGATGCCTTCCTACATGGAAAATAATCATTTTCAACACACCTCGTAAAGTGGATCTAATTTCACCGGTTTTAGATATATAAAGCGGCTCATAAAACACGTGTGTGTTATAAACGCAAATAGTGAAGTTATATTCTATAACCGCACTATTTGCTTTTTATATGCATCAAAGTTTTTTTTTTTTTTTTTTTCAAATTTGGAACTGGCCCTCCGCGCGGCGCCAGCCAGTAGGCAGCGCGCCGCGCTTATTTTAAACAGTAAAACGGCGGGGAAGCAACAGTGTGCATCACAGTGCAATGGTTGAGTTTATTTATAATAAAGTAAAAAAATATTTATTACGAATTTTTCCTCGCAAGTGTGTTGAAAAACGTCGTACGATATACGTTCGTATATTGGTTAAACACACTCGGCTCTATTACGACCTCGCCTTCGGCTCGGGAGGAAATTCGGCCTTGTGTGTTATAACCAACATAACGCACTATCATATCGTACCGTACTACTCGTATTAAAATGATTCAATTCGGCACGTTATGTCCCCATGCCCTATAAGTATCACTTTAAGCCCGCTACGCACGTGAAAAAAGCCACTTGTTGTAGGGTTACTCCAAAAGTGGTACGCAAGACGCGTACTACTAAGTTAGTGCGTAAGACGAAGAGAAGGTAACTCACGTAAAAAATCAGCTACTGGCCGACATGTTTCGTGTGCGCGACCCAAGTCACAGTCGCCCTGAGGAAGACCTTCGAATGCAATCGAAACATGACAACCAGTAGCTAACCTTTTTCGTCAGTTACCCCGTGTGTCGCATATTAATAATGTTTGTGTCTCGTTTTAATTTTAACCGAAAAAATACGTGTGCAATATATTTTTAATAATCTAACTGATGGGCCTGCAACGTCTAACTAAATATACTGAAACTAGCCTTCTTCTTCTTTGCTGGTCTGGGAGAAAAGAAAAAACATAGAATGTATCAGCTGCTTCTCTTCCCGTGCAGATCGTAAAAGCCGATCGAGGGAATGGGCGAGAATCTGAATCATATGAATAGGCGATGCGGTTAGCAACCCATCACTATTATGATTTCCCTTTTCCACCTTCATGCCCACCATCACGCTAAAAGTGGCCTGGGCTTTACCGCCCTTGGCTCTGTCTACCCCGTTAGGGATAAAGACGTGATAGTGTGAAACTAGCCAAAAGCCTAACTTTGTGGACTCCAACTAATGGACGCCGGCGTCCTGGAAAACCGCGGCGTAGATGGCGCGACGACCTAGACGCCTTCTTACCAGACTAGCAGGCAAAAGCGCAAGACAGCTGAAAAGAGACCTTTGCCCAACAATGGGATCTAGTGGGCTCGAAATAAATATTATAATATTTTAATGGTCAATTCAGTCCATGATACCGAACAACTTTTCCCAAGGAACATACATCGAAATATGAAAAATATTTTTTTCTACACAAACTCGGATCAGCTCAGATCGGTCAACTCATATGGTGGGCCAAAAAATATTTTTCATATTTCGATTATGTTAGTTGAGGAAAGAAGTTCAGTATCATGAACCGATTTCACCTTTTAAGACGATACACGGAGTCCAGTGCTGCCCCCATTTGAAATAAATTATTTGTAAGGAAACGTCAAAAGCGGCCGTTTTTCGCAAAAATGCAAACTAAAGCTTAACGTTCTCACTTTAAACTGTAAACAGTGGTTCATAAAATAGTTTGAAGGGTTATCTAGGTTTTACTAGCTCAAAATTTTAAATGATATCTCCGTTTCCTTTCAAATAATTTATTTAAAATGGGAGCAGCACTGGACTCCGTGTGTCGTCTTAAATAGTTTCAGTATATTTTGTTACACCCTGTATTTCCAGTCATCTCATCATGCCTTTGGTTATAAACTTTCGACGCGAATATTAGTAATATACATCGTGTTAATTAACTAACGCAAAACCTCTCAGATGGTACCTCAACCCATGAAACTGAACAACTTTTGTTCTACAACTTTCACGAAACTCAAAAATAAAATTTGAATTTTCATACAAATTGACTCAATCAGCTGATCAGTTTGTATAAAAATTCAAATTAAAAAAAGAAAGTTGTAGAACAAAAGTTGTTCAGTTTCATGGGCTGAGGTACCATCTGAGAGGTTTTGCGTTATTTCATTAACTCGTAGATGAAATATACTCACCAATGACATATAGCAACTCGATCCACAGGGTTCGGAAAACGGCTTGAGGTCCGGTCCCTTCCGTTTGGTCAGATTTGGTCCGGGGTGGCACGCCTGCAGACCTGGTGTGGCCAAAGTCGAGTCCGATGATAATGCCACAAATAAATGTGGAATGAAATGATACGATATGTGCAAATTATATATAAAAAGCGTCTTGATACTTGAAATATGAGAAAGTAGTGTCATAAAAGGTATTTGAACAAAGGTTTTATTTTTGTTTCATAGCTATTGTATTGTATACTCTATCCCCGTTTATTAAGGTCCATTTTTAAATACAAATATCGCCTTTTGAATTTGCAACATGGATTAGCGCAGATTTAATATGCGGCAAGGTGAGACGTAACTGGTTTCGTAAGGGGCAGAACTGACGTGGTTAGCATACATTGAGGGAGGCCTATTCCCAACAGTGGGATATAGAAGGCTGCCAATGATGAAGGTGAGATTGTGGTTATATCGTGGCTTGAAATCATATTGTATATAGCGTCATACAAAATATACTGTAAGTTTTTCACCCTTAAGTAGTAAGGGTGAAAAACTTTTCCCAACAACTTAAATCGAAATATGAAGAAAAAATATTTTCTTTCCATACAAACTCGGATCAGCTGATCGGTTAACTTGTATGGGAGCCCCAAAATTTATTAATTTTTCATATTTCGATACATGTCCTTTGGGAAAAGTTGCTTAGTATCATGGACTGAATTCACCCTTAAAATAGTTTCAGTATATTATTTTGTGAGACCTGTACAAATTTACAATATCAAATAAAACTGCGTCGAAGTATTTATACCTTGATTTCAGAATTTTATTCTTTTTCTTTAAGGTGAAGGGATAAGCAAATGGCCTTGAAGTGTGAAATAAATTGTTAACTTGTAAATATGGTGATATATATATACATATTTACATATTGCTCTTCGTCATGCACTAGATAGCCCTTTAAATTATTTAATGAACCACCGTTGAAAGTATTTACATTAGTCCGTCTAGCTTTAAAACTTGCCTCCGCCAAAAGTGGCCACGGCAAGTTTTAAAGCTAGACGGATCACCAATAATAGTTTCAACGGCAGTTCATAAAACATCAATGACGAAGAGCAATATGGAAATTATCACCATATTTACGAGTTAACAATTTATTTCACACTTCAAGGTCATTTGCTTACCCCTTCACCTTAAGGCGTTACCATAGGCGTCAACTAGACGGGCGAGGGAATCGCGACGAGTTGACATAAGTCAATTCGTCAACTCGGCGCGATGATATCGCCGTGTGGAGATTGGTTCATAGAGCCATGGAATTAAGTGGCGCGACGGAAATATCGTTGCGATTTTCTCGTCTGTCGAGTTGACGCCAAGTATTGATAGCTATGAGACAAAACCATAAATGATGCATAGGAAAACATCAACTTCGAAAATAATAGAAGTGAGATGAAACGTATGGGTGAGCCATGGCGTAGCGGAAAAGGTGACGTCACGTCCGGTCTTGTGACCTTACCTGCCTGGCTTCCTGTCAGCCAAACAAAACAATACACAGTAAGCCCTAGGAAATATACTTTATGTTTAATTATTATATAATATTTTATAACTACTTTATAATGAGGAAGTTTTTTTTTTAATATTGGGCTGCGATTGTAATAATAGATAAGTGATTAAAATTAATTTAAAACATACAAATAAACTAATAATGTGTATATCTATGTTGAAATTGGTAAATAAATACCGGATGTGCATATTTTACTTATAAAGTCGCTTAAGTTGCTATACTCAACTAAAATATCATGAATATTTGTGAAAAAGAACATAAAACAGAACCAAACAATATCATTTATGTAGCTGTATAATAATCCTAAAATCTCATCATCCCTATCTCTATCTCCTTGTTCTTGAGTCGAAAATGGCTTGCATTATCACAGACCATCGAAATATAATTCTCTAGAAACCTAACGCACCTACATTCACCGCTTCGATTCTGATTCCATTAACGCAAACAAACTAACAGTAATTACAACGAAACACTCGAACGCACACATACACAAAGATGCATGCGATTGGTCGCGACAAGGTCACGCGTCGTCTTCGGTCGGGTGGGGCAGTCAACGCAATGAGCGGTGAGATACAACGCGCGGATGGTACCTACGCTACGCTAAAATAAATAACCTTGTTTACGTGTTACTTATTTTTTGAATAACTAATTTTCATGTCTGTATGGCTTCTACACCACTTCACGGCACATGACGGCATTTTTAATGAATCGATTATCGCAAAAACACAGCAATATTCTCAAAGGAAACTTCTTGCGACGCAACCGCACGACTCGAGTGTCACGGCGAACTGTCGCGCCGCGCTGTTCATATTTTAAGCCCCGCCCGCCGCGGTACATATCGCGTGGGATGATTTTTCGGGATTACTTACGATTCTAGAGAATTATTTTTCATAGTCACAGACAGAAAAAACTATGAGAAGGAACCCTCTTCACGCGAGTTTAATTCTCACTTGACCGGATATTTTAATTGTAAAATTTGCTGATATGGAGACACGGACTGTAATCCGCTGGTGTCGCTACTCGAGGTGTAGTATACTTTATATTATTGACATACCCATACTCACTTAACTACCTGTTTAAAGGTCAAAGCTAAGGTACCCACCTACTTATAATTTTTTTTAGTGATGTGCCGAGTATGTTACTCGCGTCAGACTCGATTCCTACTGTGGACTTGCTGACTAGAATACTCGATTTATTAGACTTGAGTCCTGTACTCGAGTCTGATGGACTCGAGTTTAGCTGAATCAATTCTCGGACTCGAGTCCAGACTCGAGTCTGAACTTGGGTCTTGAAATCGAGTATGGATCCGAATACTATACAAATTGACTAGAGTCGACTCGATTCCAAAAAATGGCAACTCGACACGTCACTAGTGGGGAATCAAAAAAGTTGACTGGAAGTGATTCTATTTTGGGATAAGGCCAGTGATGGTCTGCATGGTCTGCTCTCGACACGGACTGTAATCCGCTGGCGTCGCTACTCACGGTGCAGGAAGCAGTCGTACTTGAAGCAGCGTCTGCAGAACAGCGTGTGGAAGGAGTGCATGGTCTGCTCGCGGGACACGGACTCGGCCAGCGGCCCGTCGATGTTGGGCGTGCACTCGGGCGGCAGCGCGTTCGGGTCGCTGCGGGACGTCAGCTCGATGTATCTGGCGATACGACAACAGACATGTCACCTTCCTTCCGTTATGCTTTATTCTTTATATACCTCTTGCACTTACAGTTTCCCAACCCTTGCACATGAGTTAGGTACAAGCTTAATATTAACTAAATAGACAAATAAAAAATACATATACCAACAATTTTTGCACGCCTCATAAGCGAAGCGCATGAAGTAGTGCTCTACTATCGCCTTACAAAAATCAAGTGATTTTTTCTATCGCACTTGTACAATAATATTTACACATAAATGTCAAGCAAAAACACTAGTTGTCAAGTTCAACACTTATGATATTTTTAAAAGACATTTTGCCTTTTAAATTAATAAAAACAATGTTTAATAAAATCATTTTGTGGACGTCCGTGTGTCTGTATGTATGGAAATTGGCGTGGTCACGATAACTCCCGAAAAACTTATCTAATCAAGTCCATTTTTTTTATACGCTTCAGTATTATCCAAAACTAAGTCCTTTCGAAGATCACGGTCTAATTCAATGTAGTTTAATCGTAATTTCAATTTAATTATAAAAAATGAGATTATGAGGCCTGCACTTTTGGATTTTCCAAACTTATTTTTAAATAGTTTGGAAAATCCAAAAGTGCACGCCTCATAATCTAATTTTTCACAATTAAATTGATTTAGTATACAGTGGTATATTAGTTTTTTATAAATTATAATTAAACGACAGTACTTAGAACGCTAATATTAACTAGGAATCAGCACAGTGTAATACTTTATATATTAAAAACAAAAGTATTCCGGTAAGATGAATTTTTCACATAAACACAGACTCACGGACGTCCAAGAATGATTAGTTTTAATGTTATTATTTATTATATTAAACAAATTAATTGTTTATAAAATGTACCATATGTGCTAGACAGATTATTTAACTTCATATTAGTGCACTCATATTATCCTGTAAGTGTTATATTAAAAATAAAAACGTCATTTAAGTTTCGAAAGACTGGGTTTTTTGACATGTCGAGAGTAGAGCACTACCTCAACGCTCCGCTTATGAGGCGTGCAATTATCGTTTAAAATGTTTATTGGCATCCGAGCAATCAAGGCGTTGAGCAATGTAGCGGCTTAGCTAGTGGACGCGTACTTGGCGGTGTCTGAACTTACCGCGGCCGGCGCGAGCAGCGGCCTATTACGCAACTGCCTGAACACACACGGAACATAAAAACAACACCGCGATAAAGCAAGTGGGTGCTTGTGGCATGCGTGCGAAACAAGCCGCTTCCTGGCCAGGAATCTTCCGTGTTGGTCTGGGAGAAAATAAAAAACATAGAATATACCAGATGCTTCTCTTCCCGCGCAGATCGTTAAGCCAAAGGGTAACAATCCCCTTTCCCTTCTTTCCCTTTATCCACCTTCACGCTAAGACTGCTAAGAGTGGTCTTTGGGTTGTGCTGCCCTCTACTAAGCTCTGTCTACCCCTTTAGGAATAAAGACTAAATAGAAGACCTATTGCGCTATACAAATTGTATTTTGTACAATAAAGTTTAAATAAAATAAATAAAATAAAGACGTGATGGTGTATCAGTATCTGGCCAGAGTGGCACGTACAACTGCATTGTAATTGTCTCAGTAATTTGGTAATAACCTAAAAGATCACCGCTCCGTCTCTTCCTACGGACGTTGTTAAAGGTGACTTAGGTTTGAAACTACGTCAAGCGGACGCCGACAGATTCAGTCTGTCTCTGTCAGTAACCCTACGTGTGATAGAGATAGCTGAAACTGTCGCGGGTTACGTGTCTCTGTTGCACGTAGAGTTTGTGACTGAGACGGAGGGAACCCGTCGCGGGTCTCCGCTTAACGCAGTTTCAAGCCCAACAGCTGATTCTCAGCTGGCGCCCTTGAGAATGCAATATGAATGACAATATATAAATATATGACTCACTTCTCCCTGAGCTCGTGCGCGGTGCCCTTGTCCGGGAACTGCGAGCTGATGGCCTGGAAAATGATGAAGATGGGGAACTGCTTCTCGTGCGCCGGTTTCTTCTCCTCTTTGTCGGCCTCCTTGTCCGTTTTCGTGTCTTTTTCTTTCTCTTTCTGTAAAAAAAATTAACTCTTTTTATTTGACAATTTCGAACATGTACGGTTAAGTGCAAAAGTCCATTCATAGCTATAAGATTGTAATCGCTTCTTCTTGGCTTCCACATAAATCACTCATACAAATTATATGTATGAGTGAATTATGTGAAAGCGACACATACATACCAATATTGTTTTTAAGACAAAAGTAGCTAAAAGTCTAGATTTATATAGGGATTGTAAAACTGTACATCTCAATTGCATTTCAGGTTTCGCTTCTACAAGTAACTAGTGGTTCTGTGAGAGCAGCAGACCTCACGAGCTCTTATAACCATGCAATAACCAACACTTTCCCCTTTACCCTGGCTTAGCAAAGCTATTTTACTTTTAAAATGTTTTTTGCATTTTGCAACAAACGTTCGAACTATGTTACGTTTTTTTTTTAATTTTAGGGTTCCGTACAAAAAATGAAAAAACGGAACCCGTATAGGATCATGTTACTAATGCATAGTCTATAAGCATTACTAACAAAATGAGTCATGTTACTTCAAAAATAAACAATCCATTCATTTATCACTCGTGCGTCTGTCTGGCCGTCCGTCTGTCACAGCCAATTTGCTCCGAATCTTCTGGACCAAATCAGGTGAAATTTGGTAGGATGGTGTAATCCTATGACCCAAAGTTGTGCAAAGTAAATAATTTTTTTTTTAAATAAGGATCATTTTTGGGGGACAAATTGGGAAATTAAAAAAAAGTTTTGCAAATTTAACTGTCATATATCAAATGATGATCAAATGCTCGTTACAGGATCTCAAATATATTTTTGTTATTATTGTAAAATAAATAGTTTTGATTTTATCAATGGAAGAAGACAAAAATTTAACATTATCCCCCTGATCTCCGAAACTACTAAATCTAAAATTTAAAAACAAAATACAAAATATAGTTCATTGCTTGTAGATTACAGGAAAACCTACGAGAAATACAGAATCTCTTCACGCGAGTTAAACTTGCACTTGACCAGTTTTTTAACCTACAACTAATACTTGTACTTAATATTAAAATGCGCAATTTTCGAATAAGGTCGCCTGATGGTTATAAAATGGTGCAAGCGCTGTTACCTCTCGCTCGTCCTTGGAGCGGCGCGCCTCCCGCTCCTGGCGCTCGTCCGCCAGCTCGGCCGCGCTCTGGAAGGCCGTGAGCGCGTGCACCAGCTCCACGAACAGCTGGTCGTCGATAAACCCGCCTTCCTTGTCACCTGCCATCGTTTAAAACAAGTCAATATCGACAATCCTCAACGGCCCACACTAAACACTGCTTGAAACTGCGTTAAGCGGAAACCCGTGACAGGTTTAATCCGTCTCTGTCACAAACTCTAAGTGCGAAAGAGACATGTGACCCGCGACGGCTTTAGCTATCGTGCGGGTGTTTATTGGTGACCTACTTTGGTGGCCCCTAAGCTTTATGGATCCGATGAACACGAACACAGCAATATGCACAACACACCCAGAATCTCGGACAAATACTAGTTACGTAAAGTACTAGCATGTACGAGTCTAAATCACCACATCACGCTAAAATTGGCCTTTGAGTCTGGCGGCCCTAGGCTCTCTGCTTAGAGCTACAATACATAAAAGGCTGTGTCTGCCCCAATAGTGATGAATACAATAAATAGTGTAAGTAAATGTACATGCATTTGTACGCGCTGGGTATCGCACCCAGAACCTTCGCAAGAGAGTTGTAACCAATAAGCTACGGAGGTCGTCGGAGGACATCAATTAATGTCGAATAATAATTTATTTTAATTGAAAATATGATGAAAAAATTCCACACGATTGGGATTTCAATACATGTACAGATATACCTATACTTACGATATTGACTTTAGAGTTGAGGTTCGATTTTTTTTGTGGTTATATTTTTCAATCATAACTTAATATACTGGTTTTGTTTCGAACAATGTCAACATTAAAACTAACATAGACATACCACCATTAGTAATTAATCTGTATTTAATTGATCATTTGTGACAAGCACGATTGCAGTGTAAGGGATATGGTGTGTTAATAGAAAATTGGCATAATTATTGCCAAAGACAAGGCAATACAATTGTAGTAGCAAGTTCAGCACATAATACTATCGTACATTCCACGAAAAATAATTAAAAACAAAAATGTTTGTCCTCCCCTTATAAATCAGTGCTCCGCCGAACGAATTTTTTATGGGAGGGCGGAAGTGTTTGTTCCATTTTCAATAACTGTTTTTATGGAAAGTGGTACAGTATCATGGACTGAACTTGTACCAAAAGTTTGGTTGGTTGTGGTTGCTACACACATAATCGGGCCGGCATTAATCGGCATAGCCGCGCGGTAAAATCGAAGCTTTCACTGGGCGGGCAACAACAGTAAGTGGTGAAAAGAAAATATGCAGAAGAATGTAAATACTGCCAAATCGACACAAGCCGAATGAAGCCGAACAAGTGCAGTAATTGATTTAGGTCAGCTTTGATGTTCATCATCATCATATCAGCCACAGGAAGTCCACTGCTGGACATAGGCCTCCCCCAAGGATTTCCAAAACGACCGATCGGAAGCGGCCTGCATCCAGCGTTTTCCTGCAACCTTGCTCAGGTCGTCTGACCACCTAGCAGGTGGGTGTCCTACGCTGCGCCTGCCGGTACGTGGCCGCCATTCGAGAACCTTTCTGTCCCATCGGCCATCGGTTCTTCGAGCTATGTGCCCCGCCCACTGCCACTTCAATGAGCTAATCCGCTGGGCTATGTCTGTGACCTTAGTTCTTCTACGAATCTCCTCATTTCTGATTCGATCACGTAAAGAAACACCTAGCATAGCCCTCTCCATAGCCCGTTAAGCGACCTTGAGCCTTCTTATGAGACCCATAGGAAGGGACCACGTTTCAGAGCCATAAGTCATCACTGGTAACACACATTGATTAAGCACTTTCGTCTTGAGGCACTGAGGTATTTTGGACGAAAAGACACTGCGTAACTTCCCGAACGCTGCCCAGCCGAGTCGGATTCGTCGAAAGACCTCTTCCTCGAAGCTGGAATTTCCTGCCTGGATCAATTGACCCAGGTAGATATACTGGTCTACAACTTCGAGGGTGGAGCTCCTAACAGAAACAGGTAAAGGCGTTACGTGCATGTTCGACATGACCTTCGTCTTGTCAATGTTCATTTTCAGGCCAACCTGTTGGGAAACTCGATTTAGGTCTTCAAGCATCGTACTTAAGTCCTCCATCGATTCTGCCATGACAACGATATCGTCGGCAAATCGAATGTGAGTGATATACTCGCCATTGATGTTAATGCCCAGTCCTTTCCATTCTAGAAGCTTGAAGGTATCTTCCAGAGCAGCGGTGAACAGTTTTGGAGATATGATATCTCCCTGTCTCACGCCTCTTTGCAATGGAATAGCCTTCGTACTGAGCTCCTGTACTCGGACCGACATAGTGGCTTTGTTGTATAAACACTTCAACACCTCGATATACCGATAGTCAATACGGCACCGCTGGAGAGATTGAAGCACGGCCCATGTTTCGATCGAATCGAAGGCTTTCTCATAGTCCACGAACCCCAAGCACAATGGCTGGTTATACTCCCTCGTCTTCTCTATAACCTGCCGCAGCGTATGGATGTGGTCCATGGTACTATAGCCTTTTCGGAACCCGGCTTGTTCGGGAGGTTGGAAGGCATCAAATCTGTTAGCGAGACGGTTCGTGATGATTCTCGAAAACAACTTATACACATGACTCAGAAGTGTGATGGGCCTATAGTTCTTCAAGAGAGTGTTGTCACCCTTTTTGAAGAACAGAACCACCATACCCATGTTCCTAGCCTCTGGCGTCACTCCTTCGAGTAGAACGGAATTAAAGAGCCTTTGAAGGACTTTCAGTACCGGCGTTCCGCCCGCTTTAACTTGGCTCTTGGATCTTTTACCGTATTTATGTTAGGTTTTGCAACGGATGTATATAACTGCCCATAGAACCTCTCGATCTCTCCCAGAACCCCCTCCCCCGTCGACACAACGTTTCCGCCCTCCGTCTTCAGCTAAGTCAATCGGCTCTGCCCAGTAGACAAAGCCCTTGCAAACACTTTGGAACCTTTGTTTTCTTCTATCGTCTCCTTAATACATTTAGTATTAAAGGAGCGAATGTCGTGTCGCAAGGACTTTTGAATTTGTTGGTTGAGCTTTCGATATGACTTAACGTTTTCGGAGGTTTGCAGCGGCATGGATCGTCGCTGTGTCATAAGGTCTAGGGTCTGAGCACAGATCCCGACACCATGCTGGGACTTCTTTTCGTCTCCCTCCCGGTGATAGAGTAGGTTACCGGACTCTAAGGTTGTCGTGCCCTCACCCTCTCTGCGGACTTCAGACAACCCCACTATGTCCCACCGTAACCTACTCATCTCCTCTTCCACCTCAGCCAGTTTCTCGTCTGTCCTCAAAGTGCAGACGTTGTGTGTTACCAGGGCCAGTTTTCGCCGGTGGTGGTAGCCGGATCCCATCCGGGGATTCTTAGCACCCCCTGCCCTGCCGTTACCATGACCGCTACCGGAGTCAGGAATAGCAGGGCTGCCGGGTACTGGGGGCCTGGTAGAATTTTGTACCTTCGTTGAGGGGTTTTGCCATACTCGCCACGCTTGGCAGGCGGGTTGGCGAGCGCAGTGGGGGGGTCACTATCGCACTTCCGACGCTGCTGCTGTCCCATCGGAAGTCTGTTAGTCGCCTTTTACGACATCCATAGGAAGACTTGGAGTGGTCCTATTCTGCTCTGCCGGAAACCAAACGGCAAAAGTTCAACAAATACAAATACATACAAAAGTTTAACCGACAATGCCGGAGTATAATTACATACAGAACGGAATCTCCTAAGACATGGCGAGACTCTCGCCCTGAGACATGGCGAGAACGGGGGAGAGGTGCGGGGACGGGGAACGGGGACGCATACTACGCGGGACTTTAGGAGATTCCGTTGTGTATGTAATACTGTCTTCTGTGGTTCACTTCAGAATTACTAAACATGTTAAAAATAATTGTGTGAGGTAGGCTTATTCTGCACCCCCTAGCTATATTGAACTCTTGGAAACAGAATTACTAATAGAACACAAAACCGTAAGAAAAAATACTTTTCCTAATAAATGGCTAACCTACTGACATTACTACACGTGCGGTCGTTGCCCTCCCCGCTCGTCAGCCGCCGCCCGGTAGCGGGTGGTGTGGTGACATTCAAATGAGAGATTTTCGGTATATAAATGTCGGCTGATGTCTTTGGTTTTTATTATCTACTTATGACAGAATATGTATTTTTTATTTCGCCTAATGAGTACTTTCCTTGAATATAGCTACGAGGTTCAAAATCATCCTATATATTGGACAAAATGAGAATTTGTGAGAATGGAATAGTTTTAATGGAATGAGATGCCAATAATAAAAATGAAGCATGGATGTGTGCACACCCACCAAAGTGAATAGTGACAGCCTGTGGACAGAGCCAATGTTGTTTCATTTATGTGTAGGTCGTGGGCTCCAGATCAAGATCTGTCCGGGCAGATTTCGGATTGGCCCACAACAAGCTTCCTTGAGCTGTTTTTAGAAATATTTATGAAAATTTATTAAGGGTTGGGACACATCTGTCAGCACAGAACAGCATTTTTCTATGGTGCTATCTTTTTCTGAGAGAGCGACGGAATGCGGCAGCATCGCCGATTCCGCCGTTACTCGCTCTAGCGAATGACGGTTCTCAGCATAGGAAAATGCTGTTCCGTGCTGACAGATGTGTCCCAACCCTTAGGGTCAGCGCAGACCAATAGGAGCGCAGCGGAGAGGATTTTTTGATGGCACGCGAAAATAAACTTTAAACTATTGGTATAAGGTGCATGCAGCTGTGCTGCAAAAAATGCTTGAGCGAGCATTTTTTACCAATAGTTTAAAGTTTATTTTCAAGTGTCATACACAAATCCTCTTTGATGCGCTCCTCTTGGTCTGCACTGACCCTTAGTCTACATTAATGATTGATTTTATTCATCATAAAACCTTTAAAAATAATCAATTACACACACTGATAAACAGAATAAGTGATTTGTATAAGAATGTGACAATATTAGAAACATCTTTATATTATCCAATATGAAATAACAGACAACCCTCATGCCCAAAAAACTTAAGGCTGTGACGCCATCTTTTGAGATACCATTATTTGAAATAAATAACTTTCTCAACAACATGAATGAAAATCTGCAATACTTTTTAGAGCCGAGCTCACTCTATATTATCTAAATTAAAAATATGTGATACTATGTGATGATATATTATAAACCATTTATAATACTGAATATACTGATGCGTAAATTTAGATTTTCAACTCAGAAATAAATAAGATGTAGAGAAAATAATATATTTCAAAAGTGGGCAGAATGCGTACCTTCTTAAACTCTGTAGAGTTTATATGAGAGTTAAGGCCTTCTCCAAGTCCAGCAACTCTAGGTCGCTGCTGCTTGGTGTGGGTTAAAACGGCAAAGGCCTTTAAGTTCTTGTTACCATGATCCCCTCATGCAACAAGGCCCAGTCCACAAACAAAAAATGATGTGAAGCGATGTACCATGCACTTTCCCGTCGTAGTTCTTTATGAGCTCCTCGATGAATGTACCGTCCTGGTCCAGGACCTCGTCCCCCATGTACGGGATGTTGTGCAGGACTGTCTCGTCCTCCACCATGAAGTTCTTCTGTGTCGGAGCCCATGTGTACATGGTGGGGATTGGGTTGACGGAGTTGAATATGCGGATGGGTACTTGTTGGGTTGTTACTACTCCTGATGCTGTAGAAAAAAAAAATTATAGAAATAATAAATACGGTGTTATAAGCTGCTAATGAAGAGAGGCCTATTGCTAGCAGTGGGAGGCTCAATGCTGTGAATGATTAAGAGTTTTCAAGAACAAATGAGATAAAATACGACTAAAAACCAATCTTCAGGCTAACATAATTACTGTGATAAGACAGAGGAAGGTTGCAAGTATTTCCAGAGACATTTTGGAAATACTTAGGGGGAGGCGTATATACTGCAACGGACTTTGTGTAGGTGAAATGCGGATGAGATGAATACTCACCATCAGTGTACGAGACCTCTGCACGTTTCATCAGGCTCTCATGGTTCGGAGCCGGCGCCGGCGGCGGCCAGAAAGGCCTGCGCCCTTGCTCGCTAGACCCAGACTCCCGGCTTTCGATGGCCTCTGACATGATTCGCAGATTGCGCGCCCATGCTACCTTCACCTCGTCTGCGCGTTTGAAACGCTGCAACACGAGTAATATCATTAATTTAATCACAATATTCAGGCGTCAGGTGGTCCGAAGAAAACCATATAATTTTCGTACCTTCACCTGTCGGAGTCTCATGTACTCCGATTTCACTCTCTTCTTCCATTCTGCTGAAACTTTAGATTTACTCATATATAAGAAAATAGAAGAAATTAATTAAATAATAAAGACAAAGAAAATCGCGCCTACAACACAAATTCACGCACGACTGTGCTGTCACTAGTGTCACTGTCACTGTCAACTGTCATGTCATGTCAAAAAAAAAACCAAAGCCAAGCCAAATCCATGGCACAGACCATTATACTTCCGTGGCACAGACCTACCACCTGCATCGGCTGCATCAAAGAATTTATACTACTATCTAGAATAACTACGAATAATTATCTCACAAAAACGACATTGAAAATTAAACTTAATACCACGTACATAAAGCTCATATTTCATAATGCTTATATTTAAATACCTAACGTTCCCAAAAAATGGACCTAAAGTTATAGGCGTCCCTTTCCCGCAAACTGTCAGTGCAAAAAAGTAGTAGGGGAGAGCTATAACTTAAGTTATAATTTTTGGAAATGGCTAGTTTTTGGTAACCGTATGAAAAATCTTGTTCAATACCGATCGACCGATTCATCAACTCTTTTGGTTATACTGTACTTTAGTCTATGCCACGATGTAGTCAAGAATCTATCGCTCTATATTGTCTATGTTTGCTGTGAAGCGAATGTTTCGCTGCCATTTTCTATAGACTTAAAATCAGCAAAATCTAATTTGAGAAAAGGTGAGCATAAGTGAAGAGGTATTATTCTATTACTTTTACATATCTTTCTTTGCTTCACACATAAGGCATGTTTATTTGATGTATTTCTCGCGTTTACGGCT
This sequence comes from Acrobasis repandana, assembly GCA_963576875.1. Lineage (NCBI taxonomy): Eukaryota > Metazoa > Arthropoda > Insecta > Lepidoptera > Pyralidae > Acrobasis > Acrobasis repandana. Next base: position 1,522,191 of record OY756226.1, read on the forward strand.
GCGGATTACGTAATTTGTTGATCCTCGTCATAGAATTATTTACCACGAAACATGAAAAAAATCATACGTAAGAGTGTCTCTCCAACGGTGATCGTTTAGAGTTGCTGTCTACACCGAAAAGTTATTCTGTTTGTAGGTGTGTGCCTACCTACATACTGCTGCAGGTTATGCGAGGGCTCGTTTAAGTATGTCCTCGTACCCTGGACCGGGAGCCACGGGCGGCGCGTGGGACGGCGGGCCGCCGGGTGCGGAGGCCGAGTACCCGCCGCCCGCGCCCGCCGCGTACCCCGTGCTCTCCGCGCCTGCGCCGCCTATGCCCAGCACTGACCCCTGGACCGGCGTCAGCTACAGCCAGTACACACAGCCCGCCTACGACTACCCGGCCTACAGCGCCGGCTACGGAGGTTACAATTATGACTCTAGTTACTACGCGAGGCCCGAAGGCGGTTACTACGACGCACGCGCCTACGCCGCGCCGCCGCCCCCGGGCTACAAGTATCCTGCGGGGGAGCACTCCCGCGATTACGCTCATCCAAGCTCCTACAAACCCAAGTCTAGGAGTGTTTCCCCTTATGAGAGAAAAGAACGAGCTTATTCTAGAAAGCGAGACAGCAGCTATGAGGAGAGCACCCGAAGAAGGTCTCGAAGTCGCTCTACGAAGTCAAAACGCACAAAATACTCTTCAAGTGACAGATCAAGCTCTAGATCTCGCTCATATTCTCGATCTTCACTAAAGAAAGGGAAAAAGAGGCTGTCATCCTCAGATTCTTCTAAATCAGATGCATCTTATAAGAAAAAGAGAAGTGATGTAAGAAGTCATGATAGATCAATGACTCCACCATTAAAAAGTAGAAGATGCATTTCTCACTCACGTAGTCGTTCCAGATCCCACAGAACACCTAGTGTAAGAAGATCCAGAAGCAAGTCTTCAAAATCACGTACACCGCTGCCCAAAGGTGATAGGAAGAGATTGAGAAGCAAAGACAGAGTATCTCATTCCAGTAAAGATGTAAAGAATAAGGAACGAAGGAAAGTTAGGAGCCCTTCGCCCAAAAAGCAAACTACTTCTAAAATTCTTATAAAGACTGAAAGACTGTCGGTTACACCACCTCCTAAAAGTCGTAAGAAAGAACGCTCTATTTCCCCACCTAAAAGCTACAAATACAAAGATCGAGAATCGAAAACACCTCCTAGAAAAGTAAGGGAAAAGAAAAAAGACAACTCCTTGACGCCTCCTAAAAGTTATGCTCGTAGTCGCTCCTCTACCTCAAAGTCTCGCTCACGATCGTCCACACCGCGTGTCTCTAAACGCAAGCGCTCGGGGACGCCTCAGAAAAGACGCAGCAGATCGCACTCAAGGTCATCCAGCGACTCCTCCACACCTTCGAGGAAGTCAAAGTCTAAACGGCGCGTAAAGAACAAATCTAGATCGAAGAGTCGTTCGGCGCATCGATCTTTGAGCAAAAGCAGATCCAAGTCGAGCCGTAGATCCAGGTCTCGAGCGAAAGGAAAGAGATCTGTCAGTCCTAAGAAGATCAAGTCGCGATCAGTGTCGCACAGCTCGCGATCCCGCAGTCGCAGCCGCTCGGGCTCCTGTAGTGACGACGAGCGCCGCGGTCAATTCACTGTGGCGGACCGAAAGAGGTTCTGGAAACTACACAGAAACCGACAGGAGGAGAGAGAAAGGGAAAAGAGTCCAGTCAAAGAAGTTAAACCACCGCCAGGAGCAGTGGAAAATACTACAGCTGCAGATATTGAGTATGGGGATCCCCCAGAAGTGGAGGGACCCAATTTTGCCGAACTCCTGCCGTCAGCTGACCAGGTCATGCAGGCTGCTTCTTCATCAAAGTCCAAAAGCGGTCCGCTGCCTATTAAGAACGATGGCAGCTTCTTAGAAATGTTTAAAAAGATGCAAGAAGCGACCAAGCAAGAGGAATCTGAAAAGAAGCCTGAAATCAAAAAGCCTATATTGCCTTTTATTGGGAAAAGAAGAGGTGGCCGGGTCCTGAAAACCGGCGTTGTAAAGAAAGCTAAAGCAATAGACGAACAGACGGCAGACAATGCGCCGAAAGATGCTTGGTCGCTATACATGCAAGAAGTGAAAAAATATAGAGAGACATCTTGTGAGGAGGAACGCAAGACAAGGCCACTGGTCAAATAATAAGTTTAGGATTAAGATTTTTATCGTGACCTCTGTATTATGATTATTGATTATGCATTATATTAACAAGTTGTTTTTACAATATAACCTGTGTTTGTAATGTTTAGATTCCCATTTATTTTGTACTGTGGTACACGTAATAAAGGATTATGAGAATGAATGTGTTATTGGTTTGTTTGCAGCAAAATGCCTGAGCAGATCAAATCGCCCGCCGAGATCAAAACCGCTCCATTCGACCCGCGGTTCCCTAACACGAACCAGACCAGGTAACGTAGATTTATTTTGTCAATGCAGCCAGCAAGTCAACCAGATGATTCTTGACAAGGCTTCAACTAAAACAACACTTCATCCATGACACACATTACATAGGTACATCATAGACATCTGACATAGCTTGATTAGCCATTGCTCCCGGTGACCAATGGCTTAACGTGCCTTTCGAAAGACAAGCTCAAGAAAATTTTGTCACTTCAGTCTAGTGATGTGCCGTTCTCGGGAACATTCCCAAATTCCCGGGAATGTTCCCGGAAATAGTGTAGATCGAGTTAAAAACGCTGAAAAAACACGTTTTTTTGTAAGACAACGCCCTTTAATTTTTAACTTTTTTTTTATTTTTAGTATTTGTTATAGCAGCTACAGTAATACATAATTGGTGAAAATTTCAAGTGTCTAGCTATTACGGTTCAAGAGATAGAGCCCTGTTTCAGACGGACAGACAGCGGAGTCTCAGTAATAGGGTCCTGTTTGCACCCTTTGGGTACGGAACCCTAAAAATGCCGTGTAGATGGAAAAAAGAATCAAAATAGTAATGGGTTGCTAGTTGATACCAGTATCGCCTAACCCCTGATATACTGACTGACACGATTTCTCAGATTTTCGTCCATGAGCGGCTTTTACGATCTGTGCGGAAAGAAAAGCAGTAGGTACCAATTTTTTTGGCAGGAAACATGGAATTAATAATAATATCCGTTTATTTAATAATAATTAGTGGACAAGATAACAAGTACTCATCATCAGGTCTTTTTTAGTCTCCACTGCAGGAGCACGACTCTGTACTATAGAGCCATACTTAGACAGAGTAGCCAGAGGCTTTGGCCTTCACTCTCCACGCTGGCCAGACGGGTTGAAGTCTCATTGATATTTAAATGCTCTATTTACCTAACTTGTGTTTTCTAATTCGCCTTCTACGACGTCCACGGGAAGACTTGGAGTGGTCCTATTCTACTCTGTCGGAAACCACAACAAACCATTTCGGACGTTTAGAACTTAAGGCCGTACCTAAATTTTCCGGGGTCCAGTGCTGCCCCCATTTTAAATAAATCATTTCAAAGAAAACGGAGACATCATTTAAAACTTTGCTACTACCAAGTCCTAGATAACCCTTCAAAGTATTTTATGAACTACTGTTTACAGTTAATAATGAGAACGTTAAGCTTTACTACGCACATTAGACAAAAGTGGCCGTTTTTCGCAAATGTGCGTAGTAAAGCTTAACTTTCTCACTTTGAACTGTAAACAGTAGTTCATAAAATACTTTGAAGGGTTATCTAGGACTTGGTAGTAGCAAAATTTTTAATGATGTCTCCAGTTTCTTTAAAATGATTTATTTTAAAATGGGGGCAGCACTGGACCCCGGAAAATTCAGGTACGGCCTTAAGTCCTTGTACTCATTTTCGAAACGCGGAATCACTAAACGAACGGTATTCTGTTCTGTATGGTAAAATATTTGTTTAGTGACTCGCCGTTTCTAAAATGGCACTCCCTGAGTTTCATTGTCTTACCCCAGGCACTGCTACCAGAGCTACCTGGACTTCCACCGTTGCCAGAAGGTCCGCGGCGAGAAGTACGAGCCCTGCCAGTACTTCAAGAGGGTCTACAGGTCCCTCTGCCCCAACGAATGGGTCGACAAGTGGGACAGCCAGCGCGTGGAGGGCAGCTTCCCCGGAAGAATTTAAATTCCAAAGTTATTATTATTATTTTATGTTAACTTAGGTCTGCAAGTGATATAGGCAAATAAATATGAGTTGAATTGAGTCTTTTGTTTCATTAATTTATACCATTAAGCAGAATCCAATTTGTTTTTTATAGATTCTATTACCTATTAACATCGCTTCGCCAAGAGCATTCTCGGTGGCGTCTTACCTAGGCCACAGAAGACAGTAAGTGCCTAGGCATAGGTAAGTACTGCTGTTGTATCAGGCCTGTGTCACTCCCCGTTTAGGTATCGAAAATGTACCTACATTATTACGATGCGCGCAGGCGGCCCCTCCGGCTAAATTCAGTTTTACGAATCGTTTGTTCAGAGTAATAAGAATTAAATTGGCTTGCAATGGATGTCTAGGTATCTATACGAAAAGGTGCTGAGTTCTGACGTGAGCTAAATTAAACCATATCGCTAGCCACATTGAGTAGATATTTCTTTGAATTTCTTCGCTGAGTGAGACTTCTGTACGTTAGTATTATTTATTCTGTGGTTGTATCACGCAGTCGGGTTTTGTTTTTTTGTTTAAATTACTTATTTTTCTTCTTTAGATATTCGGAAGTCCTGTTGCCAAACTATCAATAGTTTGCCTATCGATAGATAAATAGTTCTTATCAGCCACAATATCGATAGTATTGATGACGCTCACAAATACTAAAAATAAGATAATGTTAAAATTTAAACGGGATCGTCATACAAGAAACGCGTTTTTTTGCGTTTTACTCTATCTTTATAATGTCATTAACTGGATACTTCAAATTTTCACCGATTATGGATTACTATGGTCACTATAACAATAAATACTAAAAATAAGATAAAGTAAAAAATTAAAGGGGGTCGTCATACAAGAAATGGATAGTATCGATAGCACAAACGCAGCAATACTATTGATGGGATTCGATAGTATCTTGCGGCTCCTAGCATGGGCGAAAAGATATATAAAGAAATCAAAATAATGATTTCATTAACCCTTTCACCGCGAGACTTTATATCGGTCGTCGTGCTCCCAGCGCGAGGAATTGTGAATATCCATAGTTTTTGGTCGGATAAATCCGACGCTCGCGAAATGGGCACGAAAATGTTTGTCGGATTAACGTTGAAAGCTTGTTAGCCGCATCGTCAATTATGATTCGCATTTTCGCCCATTCCCTTTGATCGTACGTCAGTAACAAAGGATCGTACCTACTTCGGTCATGATGAAATTGTCCCCGTCCATATTATTCAGCAATAAACGGGCAAGTGCGAGTCGGACTCGTACATGAAGGGTTTCGTACCACCGTACAATGTTTTAAAACGCTGAAGTAACACGTTTCTTGTATGACGACCCCCTTTAATTTATAACTTTATTTTATTTTTAGTATTTGTTGTTATTGTAGTCATAGTAATACTTAATTGGTTAAAATTTCAAGTATCTAGTTAATGCCATTATAAAGATCAAGTTAAAAACGTTGAAAAAACACGTTTCTTGTATGACGACCCCCTTTAATTTTTAACTATTTTTTATTTTTAGTATTTGTTATAATAGCGGTACACAGTAATACAAAATCGGTGAAAATTTCAACATAATCGGTGAAAATTTCAAGTGTCTAGCTATTACGGTTCAAGAGATAGAGCCCTGTGACAGACGGACAAACAGCGGAGTCACAGTAATAGGGTCCCGTTTGCACCCTTTGGGTACGGAACCATAAAAAGTACCTACTACCTAATAGAACTCGTTACCTTATTTTGCCTGAATACTTTGTAAGCAAATAGCAATTAAAACTAAACCAAAGACGTATGGTTATTTTACATTTTAATTCAATTCAAGCCTTTAACATGACACGTCAGATGGGTCCGGGGAAGGCGCCTTTGTCCCGCAGCTCGTCCCAGTGAGAGATCCACGCGTTGGGGCAAATTGTCTCGAAGTACCTCTTGAAAATCTTGCAGTCGTCCACCTGGGTAAACGAGAAGTTCAAACTTATTTAAGGTGCAGTAACGGGAAGTCGCATTGTCATCCATCCATACTTACAATAAGCACACAAGTTGAACCAAAATGACGGTCCCTGCGCACACTTTTGCCTCTAAATAAATCTGCGCAGCGCCGCCATTTTGGTTCAACTTATGTGCTGGCCGAGTATTGTATTGTACTTACCATTAAGGCGAAGATATAGGCAAATGGCCTTGAAGTGTGAAATAAATTGTTAACTTGTAAATATGGTGATAATTTCCATATTGCTCTACGTCATGCACTAGATAGCCCTTTAAATTATTTTATGAACTGCCGTTAAAACTATTATTCGTGATCCGTCTAGCTTTAAAACTTGCCGTGGCCACTTTTGGCGGAGGCAAGTTTTAAAGCTAGACGGACTAATGTAAATACTTTCAACGGTGGTTTATAAAATAATTTAAAGGGCTATCTAGTGCATGACGAAGAGTAATATGGAAATTATCTCCATATTTACGAGTTAACAATTTATTTCAAATGAGGGCGCCACTTCAAGGTCATTTGCCTATATCTTCACCTTAATTAAAGTTCTAGCTAGTATCTGTCTGTAGGTACTATATAAACTGAAATTACTGCGCCGATTTTGATGCAGCTTTCATTATCATGTAGAGGATATTACCGGGCAGGTTCCCATAATATGAGTTCGAACACGGATCGGGGTGTGTACGGGGTCAATACAAAACTTATAGAATTGTAAGAAAAGGCCGGTCAAAGTGCGCCCCACTGATAGTATTATAGCGCGGTAATTAGCAGTCATCCATATATGTATTTATCTATCCGCATACATAGATATATAATTAGTTCTTTATGTATTATATTTACATAATTATATATTTTGTATATTTATTTTATCTATAATTATTGTATTGGTATATATTTCTTTAAAATTAATATTTATGTATATTCTTGATTTATTATTGTAGGTATTTATAGATACTTTTAAATTTTGTTTACACACTGTCGCACCACCCAAATTATTTCTCTACTTGGTCCAATGGTTGACTGGCAGAGAACGCCATAAGGCGTTAAGTCCGCCATTTGTACACTTTTTTTATGTGCAATAAAGTTTAAATAAATAAATAAATAAAAATAGTCGAACGAACCTTTTATATCATTATCTTCTCTTGAAAAGCTCGGTGGCCCGGTGGGAGCGCATTGCTAGCGTTTTCACAAGTTAAGCAACCCCGGGCGTGGTCCGTGCTTGGATGGGTGACCACAAGTGGTACAAAAATTTATCGAGCTCCTCCGTGCTTCGGAAGGCACGTAAAAGCCGTTGGTCCCGGCTGTAATTGTATAGCAGTCGTCAAGCTATGTCCGATGCCTTTAGGCAGCTTGAAAAATCTGACACCAGTGTTGGCCGCTTACACACACGAAAAACAAACATCTTCTCTCCCTATTTACCTAGGTATATCTCATTTATTTTATTTTTTATTTATTTAACTTTATACACAAATACAAGTGTAATGGCGGACTTAAAGCCTAAGGCCTTATCTACCAGTCAACCAACCGGGTGATGTCGAGAAAGACACGGGTAGTGCAAAAACTCAAAAAGAAATGATGAAAAATGAACCAGGTATACTTAAATATGTAATAATAAACTCATCCATGCTGGTCTAAGAGTAAAGAATATACCAGCTGCTTCTCTTCCCGCGCAGATCGTAAAAGCCGATCGAGGGAATGGGCGCGGCTAGCAACTCATCACTATTTTGATTCATTTTTCTATCTTCCCGCACATCATCTTACTAAAAGTGGACTTTGGTTCTCGCGGTCCTGGGCTCAGCGGCAAGACTAACATGCTCTGACGCCCCATTAGGGATAAAAACGTGATAGTGTATCTATATAGGTACAATACCTGGCACATAAGTTAACCCAAAATGGCGGCTCTGCGCAGGTATAATTAGAGGAAAAAGTGTGCGCAGTGACCGCCATTTTGGTTCAACTTATGTGCCGGGTATTGTACTCAAACTGCACCAACGCACCCAAGTCCGCCTTTGTACCTACTCTATTTATATTAGGTATTGTTGTTGGTGCAATATTAAAGTTTTATCTTATACAGGGTCTAACAAAATATACTGACACTATTTTAAGGCTGAATTCAGTCCATGATACTGAACAACTTTCCCCAAAGAACATATCTAAATGTGGAAAATAGGTTTTGGCCTCCCATACAAGTTAACCGGTTAGCTGATCTGATCTGTATGGAAAGCAAAATATTATTTTTTATATTTCGATAAGTATACAGGGTGACTTTTAAACACCAGCCAAATTTTTGGAGCAAATTCAGTCCATGATACTGAACTACTTTCTATAAAAAAAAGTTATTAAAAATCGATAAAAAATTTTCGTCCTCTCATACAAAATCCGTTTGGCTGAGCGCGGATTTGTATGGGAAGGCGAATTTTTATTTTAGTTTTTCATTAATTGTTTTTATAGAAAGTAGTTCAGTAATGGACTGAACCTGCTCCCAAAAGTTGGCTGGTGGTTAAAAAGTCAGTCTGTATATGTTCCTTGAAGAAAGTTGTTCAGTATCATGGACCGAATTCACCCTTTAGGCCGTACCTGAATTTTCCGGGGTCTAGTGCTGCCCCCATTTTAAATAAATCATTTCAAAGGAAACGGAGACATCATTTAAAATTTTGCTACTACCAAGCCCTATAGATAACCCTTCAAAGTATTTTATGAACTACTATTTACAGTTTAAAGTGAGAACGTTAAGCTTTACTACGCACATTTGCGAAAAACGGCCACTTTTGGCAAATATGCGTAGTAAAGCTAAACGTTCTCATTATAAACAGTAAACAGTAGTTCATAAAATACTTTGAAGGGTTATCTAGGACTTGGTAGTAGCAAAATTTTAAATAATGTCTCTGTTTTCTTTGAAATGATTTATTTTAAATGGGGGCAGCACTGGACCCCGGAAAATTCAGGTACGGCCTTAAGCTTTACTACGCACATTTGCGAAAAACGGCCACTTTTGGCAAATATGCGTAGTAAAGCTAAACGTTCTCATTATAAACAGTAAACAGTAGTTCATAAAATACTTTAAAGGGTTATCTAGGACTTGGTAGTAGCAAAATTTTAAATGATGTCTTCCTTTTCTTTGAAATGATTTATTTAAAATGGGGGCAGCATTGGACCCCGGAAAATTCAGGTACAGCCTTAAATTAGTCTTAGTATGTTTTGTTACATGTTATACCTATAGGTGGTAAAAATTATGGTAAAGCTCTCTAAGGTTGGTGGATCTCATCTATCAGCATGAAACAGCGCTTTCCTATGCTGCTATCCTTTTCTGTCGCTCAGAAGCGTCATTTGCTAGAGCGAGAGAGAGCGACGGAACGCTTCAGCAACGGCCGTGCTGCAGCGTTCCGTCGCTCTCTCTCGCTCTAAAAAATTACTTTCAACCCATAATCTACAAGTGCGTGGCTTTATAATGTAAGATGGTTACAAAATGGCATCAAAACGCAACTGTTTTCAAACAAAACAAAGCCTCACCTCGCCTAGCAGACGTGTGCACTTGTAGAAGTCACAATAATTGTCGTAGCAGGCCCTGGAACAATCGTACACATTTTAATTCTTCTGAGCACGTAGCTTCTTTTTCCGCGCAGGACGTAAAGGCTGCTCTTCTAGTGGTCAAGTCACAAGAAGTTATAATTCAATTTTGATAAATAAAAGTAAAAAGTAAGTAGGTATTTTATTAATAAATGCAAGTACTGTACTTAAAAATACCTACCTACGTTCATTTAAAATAAATAAATTTTTCTTTCAGGCAGGGTACGTCTTCTTCCGAATGGCGTTATCCCTTCATCTACTTCAATGGGTAAGTACGTTTTTATGGACATGGAGAAGAGCCAGTCCGGTTAGCGTTCTTCAACCATTGAAGCTCCTATCCACGATTTGATTATTCGTAACGTAGAGAAAGATCTTTCCGCCGCCGGCGCCGCTACACTAACAGGTAGTATAAATAAATAAATATAAATTAATATATAGGGACAAATCACACTGATTAAGCTAGCCCCAAAGTAAGTTTTTAAACTTGTGTTATGGGATACTAACTTAACGATACTATATTTTAAGATAAATACATATATAGATAAACACCCAAGACCCAGGTCAATTTGAAAAAGGCCATTTTCCAACTTGCCCTGGCTGGGGATCGAACCCAGAACCTCCGGATCAGCGGTCAAGCGTGTTAACCATTACGCCACGGAGGTCGTCAATAGTAATATAGTATAGCCAGTATAATATAATATATAATCAGTATAGCCATAATACATAAAAAAACCTTATATTACACTCAATATCGCAATTTAAAATAAGTCGGATTCTTACGTAGGTATCTGCTTTGTAATAGGTATCTACGACATTCCTTCTTTGTATTTTATAAAGTGTAAAAAAAAATGTTTTGAATAACTTTTTTTCGTATTTTGATTCGACGGGTCGTGCGTGCCCATTGCAAAGCGTTCTGGCGAGGTGAAGTCTCATCGTCATCATCATCATATCAGCCACAGGAAGACCACTGCTGGACATAGGCCTCCCGCAAGAATTTCTAAAACGACCGATCGGAAGCGGCCTGCATCCAGCGTTTCCCTGCAACCTTGCTCAGGTCGTCTGACCACCTAGCAGGCGGGTGTCCTACGCTGCGCCTGCCGGTACGTGGCCGCCATTCGAGAATCTTTCTGCCCCATCGGCCATCGGTTCTTCGCGATATGTGCCCCGCCCACTGCCACTTCAATAAACTAATCCGCTGGGCTATGTCTGTGACCTTAGTTCTTTTACGAATCTCCTCATTTCTGATTAGATCACGTAAAGAAACACCTAGCATAGCCCGTTGAGCGACCTTGAGCCTTCTTATGAGACCCATAGTAAGGGACCACGTTTTAGAGCCATAAAGTCATCACTGGTACACACATTGATTAAGCACTTTCGTCTTGAGGCCCTGAGGTATTTTGGACGAGAAGACACTGCGTAACTTCCCGAACGCTGGTGAGGTCTATTTCAAAGGTAGGACGAGGTTGTTCTTACCTCACCTTTGAAATAGACTTTACGTACCTACTGGTACAGGAACCTAGGTATTTCAAAGGTGGGGTAAAATATAAATCTTCTGGGTCGGGACGACATGAGGTGTAAATCTACCTAGGTACTCCAACAAATATACATCCATGCTTACTTTGTTTGATTTGTGAATGGGTACCGCGGGTCGATCCGCAGCGTCCGAAATTCCTGGTCACACATTTTGATACAAATTAAAAATAATATAAAAATATCTCCAAAACGACTTGACTCAATGTCCGTTTGACAAATAAAACAAACGAAGAAGTGATGTTATTTTTATTTCTATGTGGTCAAGACATAAGGTATATTTATAGCTCTTTGGTCTTTGGTCAAGACTCTGAGTCTATACCTAGATACAGATGATTTTAGGCCTACCACACACTGCGGATTTTCTCCGCATTTTTTTTCACATTTTGTACCTACGGCATATAGGTACCACCAACAATATAGATTTTAACCATCGAAATATAATTCTCTAGAAGCCTAACTAATCCCTAAAAATCATTCCACGCGATATGTACCGCGGCGGGCTGGGCTTAAAATATGAACAACGCGGCGCGACAGTTCGCCGTGACACTCAAGTCATGCGGCTGCGTCGCAAAAAGTTTCCTTTGAGAATATTGCTGTTTTTGCGATAATAGATTCATTAAAAATGCCGTCATGTGCCGTGAAGTGGTGTAGAAGCCATACAGACATGAAAAACACAGGACTTGCCTTTCATATGTAAGTAAATATAGATTTTAATAATCTATATTTGACATCTGTTGACACCTCACCGCTCGTTGCGTCGGTCGAGTAGCCGGCTCGAGGCAGCCGGCTGCTCGACCGACGCGAAGATGACGCGTGCGTGACCTTGTCGGCCTTGTCGCGACCAATCGCATGCATCTTAGTCTATGTGTTTGTTTGAGTGTTTCGTTGTAATTACTGTTAGTTTGTTTGCGTAAATGGAATCAGAATCGAAGCGGTGATTGTAGGAGCGTTAGATTTCTAGAGAATTATTGTTCGTAGATTTTAACCAAGAATTTCTTACTGTCTATATGCTATTGTTTTTGGAAATTTTTCAAATTACGGACATATGGGGTTTAAAACTTTAAATTAATCACATTTCAGCCATTTTGAAGAGCCACTAGTTTTTACTAGGTCCAATGGTATCTAACAATCCCACGGGAACCCCATATTTTTTAGGGATAAAAAGTATCTATGTTAATCTAGGTAATAAGCTAGCTACATGCCAAATTCCATTCCAATCTGTTAAGCCATTTTGGCATGAGAGCGGACCAAACATCCATACAAACTTTCTTATTTATAATATTATAATTAACCCTTTCACCGCGAGACTTTATATCAGTTGTCGTGCTCCTAGCGCAAGGAATTGTGAATATCCATCGTTTTTGGTCGGATAAATTCGACGCTCGCGAAATGGGCGAAAATGTTTGTCGGATTAATCCGACGTTAGCGGTTAAAGGGTTAATAATACGATACGTCAGATAATATACATACCTAAATTCCTTCATGCCAATAGTAATTATATGGAAAAAAAAGCTTGTATGCAGTATATACGTATAATAGATATTCGCCAAGAATATTTTCCCATGGTGAAAAACCGCTAAGGCTCAGGCCTAGCGATGTTTTTCAAAATAACACAAAACAATAAATAAACAAGACAAGAATATAAATAAAAATGTATATTAAACGTATTCTACTCAGAATATGCAAAAATGGAATACATAATATATTGTATTTACTATTTATACCCTACATTAATTACATTATCGTACAGAATAATTTAAAAATAACATTTTTATATTCAACGGCTTTTGCCCAACTATGGGAGCTAAATGGCTAAAAAAAATTCAAAATAATAAACAATATATGTATATATGTAAAACAATATATAGGTATATGAAGAGATCACATTTTTACCACAAACAGATATGTTAATTTGTACAGGATATACAGGCTGACTTTGTATCCATTTATCCTGCTAAATTTTTGGAGAAAGTTCAGTCCATGATAATGAACTACTTTCTATAAAAAAATTTTGTTAATTATTGGGTCTTGGGTGTTTATCTATATATGTATTTATCATAAAATATAGTATCGTTGAGTTAGTATCCCATAACACAAGTTTAAAACTTACTTTGGGGCTAGCTTAATCAGTGTGATTTGTCCCTATATATTTTTTTATTTTTATTATAATATATAGCAGGTGAATAAAAAGTCAGCCTGTATCCAACGTGGAAGGGACATACCCGTAATAAATTGAACCACGGTCTATTAGATCATTATAGCACTATTAATGGAATTAAAATGACAGCCAAAACACAAAAAAAATTCTTCATTTCCATACAAAAGTGTGCAGCCGCCCGGGCGAGTTGTATTAAGTAATTTGTTTTACTGTTATTTTAATTTCATCATATTAGATTTATTATGGGTATACATACCCAGGACGTACTTACGTACATACGTAGGACCTTACTCCTAACCTTGTACTAAACTCCTTGTAAGGAAGGGTTAGGAGTAAGGTCCTACCAAGACATTTCATACAAAATATATTACATTGAATACAAATAAAAATAACCGCTAGAATTCGAGTTTCTAACACAAACATGTATTTTATTTCCACACTCAAAGGACTACATCCCTTACGGCATAAATAATATAAATATACAACAACATGGCAATAAATAAAAATAATCCCAACCCCCGTAGCAGGGCACCGCAGATAAGCCATGGATATAGTTTATATCGATCGATGGACTAGTAGGTAGTACCATCTCGCTCGTTATTATTACATAGAGCAAGATTGCAACAATTATATAGCGCTCGATAACTCATTTTTTTAAATTATTCATATCAGAAAGTAACAATCTAAAACCACAACAAAAAGTTGTTTTTTTATCAGCTCAAAAATTAGTGTTATCATAACTTTATAAGCCTTTAAAATCTGGTGGAAAGGAAAACTGTCAAATAACAGAAAAAGGATGCAGAAGGACATTTAGAAATATGACGTCACTGCCATAAGGTTTCGCGCGTACGAAAAAGATAGCGAGCTATCCCCACCACGCGCTCTACGCCACTCTTCTCTAGCATTAGCGGCGTTAGGGTAGGGCGCGGTTAGGCGACCGCCCAGGGCGCCAGATACAAAGGGGCGACAGGGGGCGTTTTTGGGCAAGGGGGGGCCACAGGTAATAATAAATATATAAATAGCGGCTGGTTAATGGCGGCAACTCCTAGACTCTTACTGGGGAAATCTCGCCCGGGGCACTGGTAGAGCTAAAATCGGCAATGCAACCGGGAACTCGCTTAGGCGAGAGAGAGAAGGTATTATAGGTCCATATATGCAGCGGGCTCAATGGTCGACGTCCGCCTTGCCGACGCTGACGGTGGCGTACTGCTGCTGGCGGTGCAGGATGCCGAGACACTGCAGCAGGCACTGCATGCTGGCCGCTGACGTCGCCTGCAATTCATTTCATCATCAGCTCTTTCTAGTCTCCACTGCGGGAGCACGACCCTCTATGTCTGACCCTCTATCTACCAGAGCCATACTTGGATTTAGCCTACACTCTCCACGCTGGCCAGACGGGTTGGTGAGGTCTCATTGACGTTAAGATTTGTTTAGCTTGTGTTTCCTAAGTCTTCTATGACATCGACGGGAAGACTTGGTGTGGTCTTATTCTACTCTGCCGGCAAGTTTATTGCTTTATTACAACTTGTACTGCATATTTAGATTGCCTGAAACTGTGGTCTCACGACCCCTTAAAACCTCATATCTCGGTAATCCCTTAAAAATTATATTGGGCTTTACACGACTATCAATTTCATAAAGTTTATTATGTAGATATTGTGCGAAGAATTTTGCTTGCTCATTCAACTTCCTTCTACATCATAAAAATAATTTATTTATCAATACCTTATCAATTTCCAGTTTGTAACTTAAAACTCACCTTTAGAAGTAGTAAATCAGGATCGGTGTGAGGAAATGGTGAATCGGCTGACTCGATGCATCTAGCCAGGGCTGCATCACTGAAATTAAAATTATGTAGTTATATAGCCCTTCTTTTTAGGCCTATATTATTATTATTATTTCCTAGCTATTCAGGTCCCATAGTTGGGCAAAGGCACAGAAGATAGTAAGAGTATTACATACAGAACGGAATCTCCTGCGTGCCCTTGCAATATGCGTCTCCATTCCCCGTCCCCGCACCTCTCCCCTGTCCTCCCTTGTCTCAGGGCAAGCGGGCGAACACACACGCATTGACGTGTGCACGGCGGTACAAGAGCGGGGGAGAGGTGCGGGGACGGGGAACGGGGACGCATATTGCGCGTATTTTAGGACATTCAGTTCTGTATGTCTTCTGTGCTTTGGGTACAGAACCCTAAAAAGAAATTGTCATACCTGAGTTCCGTGGCTTGCAGCTGCTGGCGCGCGGAGGCCATGGCGTCGTGCACGGCCAGCTGCTCGCGCGGCTGCAGCGGCGGGTTGGCGCCCATGGCCTGCAACATCACAACCCCTCTTCATACAATTCCATGACATTTTATTTCATGAATCAATATTGTGTTGTAGTGAATCTACAATTTTTATAGCATTTTACATCATGATCAGGTCTTTTTAGTCACTGCAGGGGCACGACCCTCTCTGTACAGCCAGAGCCATATATTAGCCAGAGCAGTCACAGGATTTGGCCAGACGGGTTGGAGAGGTGATGTTTATAAGCTTTGTTGAGCTTGTGTTTCCTAAGGCACTCATCGCGCACCGTCGCGGAGCGCGATTTCTACATACTGACGCTTCCGCGCGGTGACGCGTTTTTAATGGATGGGAGTAGGCGTGTTTTCTATACAAACTGAGCTACTTGCATACAATGTTAAAAATCTGTCAGGCCTCCGTCACTCGCTCAAGGTCGCGCTATAAGCACCTACCGTCAAGCCGTGCGTCAGAACACACAAGTGGCAGGGTAGAGGGGCGCCGCACGCCCGCCTGTGTAATCGCGCGCGTGGAGTGGAACCTTACTGCGTATTGTTTTACCACATAAACAAGCGTTATAATAATGTCGAATTCACGACATTATTGTGCGGTATACGAATGTCAAAATCAAAGAATCAAAAAGCAATTGTCGTTTTTCACATTGCCAAAAGACGAGGAAAGGTACTTAAGTGCTTCTTTTTCGGTATAATTTTCACTAGAATTCACTATTTTGTTATAAAAAGTAGTCGTATAGAATAGGGTTTACTACTGTCTCGTCCAATCAAATTATTTTGTAGGTATGAGGTTTCTATGAAAATCACACGCTCTTATCATACGTCACAACTTTTCAAGCCAACCGTGTGGTTCCGGGTCAGAATAGGACCACTCATCTCTACTTGTGGATGTCGTAAAAGGCGACTTAAGGAAAAATAGCACTTAAAGCTCGTGCTACAATAGCATTCCCAAGGAGGGTTGACAAATTTTTTCCGGCTATTTCTTCTCCAATTCGCCTGATTTTTGGCTACTTGGGTGACCATTGATAAGCATATTATATTTGGGAAATAAAAGCGGGATGCGCACCCTGGGCTCCGAAGCAGCATAACATAAATTTATAAATCATTATATAAAACTAAAACATATTTGATTGACTAATAAAAAATATGGTTGATTCGCAACATTCGTTTTATTACAATAATCATCATAGGTACCTGCAACCCTAGCGCTTTCTTACGATGTCGCGTTGGCACGTGACTCGCACGGCGGGCAACACAGTCTCGACTCTTTGTGGGCGTACTTAAGGTACATTTCTTCTCGTTCTGAGCAGCCTGTATTATTATTAAGATTTTGTAGGCTATTATAGCGTAGGTATTTTAGCTTTTATATGGGAGTGATGTATCTGTTACGTAGTAACTATTTATTAATCTGTGACATTGTAAATTGCGCTCGGAATTTAGATTTATACATTTTTTGGTATAATTTTCATGTAAAAAGGTGATCGTATTAATACTTTTTTACAAGTTTTAGAACTATGTTTGTGATTTTTTCTATCGAGTCAAAAATGCTCAATCGTGTTGATAGTGTGTGTTTCTGTAGAAGAGCCTTTGCTATTAAAACCTTTGAAAAATAAATTATAGTTGTTTAGTTACAGCATGTTTTCAAAAACACAAAGTTGTGAGCTGAGGACCTACTACGCCATAAGAGGGAATACTAGGTTAATTTGTCTGTCACCCATTGATCGCAGTCCTTACATATTTTACATTAAGATACTAAAAAATCCATTTTTTTAATGTATAAGAGGAATTCATTTATGTATAAGCAATTTTAGACAATCGAGTTTCATGTGAATAGTGGCGATTTTTTCAATATAAAGCATATTATGTACATACATAAAGCTTAACATGTGTTTTCGTCTTTTAAATAATTGGTAAGTATATAAAGGGAGGCCTTTACACAACTTATCATCATTACAGCCGCGCAACATTCACACCCAACTTACGTATATTTAATGAAAAATGTAATAGTTCAGACAACTTCTTTAAAAAAATCATTTCATTTAGGCTACGAACAATAATTCTCTAGAATCTTAACTACTCGTAATCCCGAAAAATCATTCCACGCGATATGTACCGCGGCGGGCGGTGCTTAAAATATGAACAGCGCGGCGCGACAGTTCACCGTGACACTGGAGTCGTGCGGTTGCATCGCAAGAAGTTTCCTTTGAGAATATTGCTGTGGTTTTGCGATAATCGATTCATTAAAAATGCCGTCATGTGCCGGGAAGTGGTGTAAAAGCCATACAGACATGAAAAACACGGGTCTCACCTTTTATATGTAAGTAAATAAACATTTTAATTGGTAAGTAAATAAACCCATTTGTGGTCGATATTCCTCCTCATCGTACCTCTCGATTCGCCTCCTCCTTCATTGTGCGAACCGCTAAGGTGTGGAATTTCCTCCCTGCGTCGATGTTTCCCCATACATATAATTTAGGGATTTCCAAGGCAAGAGTGAACAGGCATTTTTTGAGTCTGCGTGATACACCTTAGACCTCATCTTAGCTTCCCATCAGGCTAGATAGAGGTCAAACGTACTCAAATTTCTAATAAAAAAAAAAATATATTGTACCTCATCGCTCGTGGCGTTTACCGCGGCTGTGTCGGTCAAGCAGCCGGCAAGCGCATGCATCTTTGTCTATGTGTGTGTTTGAGTGTTTCGTTTTAATTACTGTTAGTTTGTTTGCGTAAATGAAATCAGAATCGAAGCGGTGAATGTAGGAGCGTTAGATTTCTAGAGATTTTATTTCGATGCATTTAGGTTTGACACTACGTTACGCAGACGCCCGCGACGGTTGCCCGTCGGCCCCGCGCGCGTTTTCCGCGAATACGGAAGGGGCCGGCACGGCATTAGTTGCATTTTTCCGGCGTACATTCACACTCGTTTCGATGGAGAATTTAATATATTACTATGTAGAAATCTGTATGGCAGTCATTCCTCTGATCATAATTATCTGCTCTAGTCACAAGTCTGCTCTAGAACAAGCCCGACCCGCGCGTGAGTCCATCGAGGGGAAGCGAGCCCCGTCGCGTGGACGCGGGTCTTGCCTCCACGCAAAGGGCTAACGCGCGGGGGCACGCGACGGTCGCCCGCGCGGGGCACTTTTGTATGGAACCGCGCGGGCGTTCGCGTAACGTAAGAAGTCGTAACGAAGTCTAAACTAAGTTCTTACTTTAGTGTGAATCTCAGCAATAGCACGCAGGCCATTAACCCATTCCTGGCGAGCCCTGGCGTCCGTGGCGCGCAGCTTAAGCATGTCACCTGACGCACAGTTGATGGTGAAGGTGCGCGAGTCTTCGTCGCTGGGGCATATCACCGCGGCCGCCAAATGAGCCTGAGGACATAGGAAAAGGTTTTACATACCTAGTCTTTACCCCTTATGGGGCAGAGTCCCATAAGGGGTAAAGACTTCCCGCCACTGTCAGTGTCCTCGGCCGAGTGCTCGGTTGGTATAAATATATTAACGAGTGCTCGGTTGAGCCGAAAGGCGAGAGAGTCACTAGAATCCCAATATGTTTACTAGGCTGAGTACCCACCTTCCCGCTTTATTTTTCTGCCCCTACAGCGACTCTCTATCCCGTTCGACACGCGTTAACATGCACTCGAATGTCACTTTTTTTTTTCAATTCAAAATATCTTTATTATCATAGGATATTTATAATATCTCTTAATAATAGTCACTTTGTTTTGTTTTGCACAAATGTTGACGTCAAATCGTTACTTACAGCTAAGTTTACGCCGCTTCCTAGGCGCAAGTGCAGAAGAAGCAGCAACAAACTGCACTGCACGTTTTCTCCAAAGATGTCAACTAACAAACTTAAAATTAGTTATATGGATGGACTAAGATTACATTGTTGGTCACTCGGCCACTGGCCATTCGTTCGTTAGTCACCAAGCAGTGTCCATGTTTCTGTTTTTGTTTTTAAATTATCCTAATCTCAATTAAAATGGCTGCTAATAACAAATGGAGCTTGGAAACAACAATAAAATTTATTCAGTTTTACAAATTACATGAATGTTTGTTTTCTTCAGTCTTCATCTTCTAATAAATTCCACAATTCGTTAATAAGTTCTGGTAACAGCCAGTTAAAAACTCGTTAAATTCTTTTTTTCTGCGATCCATTGCAGACGAGCGTGATCAAAAGTGAACTGACTCGCCATTGTAGTAAATACGTGTGAACACCCACTCGGTTCGGCGACTCTCTTGGCCAAGAGCTCATTTACTGACTCGCCACTGCCATTGTACCTGCTATGGGTATAATAAACCTAACCTAAGAGGTAGACATTGTAGTTTAGTGGTACGTGATTATGACTATTTTTACCTCTCCCCTAGCCGGCTGTCCAGGCTGTATAGTGTCTCCAGGACCGTCATACAGATAGTAAGATAGTACTCCGGTTTCGGGGTCCACTGCAAACCATCGCTGCTGCCAGCCTTTCACGACGTTTGTGTATTTATAAAGCTGCCCAGATAGAGGCCTATGAGATTGAGACCCTAAACCCGTTGATTTCAACATTTTGTAAGAACAGGAAAATTAATATAAGTAGGTAGTCAAAAAAAATTACAAAAACCAAAATTGGCTAATTTCCATTTTCAAATCAAATTCATAAAATTAAAATACCAAATTCACCAAATCACAAACACCAAATGCACTGTCAAGTCACTGACTGTCACTGTCACAATGTTTTTTTTAGAAAGACATGAAGCCCGTGTAATACTCAACCTTGACACTGGCAAAATCATCGTTTTGGCTAAACGATGGAGCCATAACCCAAAAAAAAGAAAGAAAGAAAGAGGTCTGGCCTCAGACCTAGAACTAGACCTGCATAGTGCGTGGCATCAAAGCGCTGAAACTACGAAGACCATTTTGTATGGACTTTGCGGCTTTTTTCATGGCGACCAAGATGGCGGCTATTACCATCTCATTCTCTTAGTCGAGTTTCTCTTTCGTTAAAAAAAAAACTGTTCGTTTCTTCATGTTGTTGTTCGTGTTCGTTCCGCGAAAGCGACGATACATAACACCCTTCGGCCAAAAGTTCGCCTCCTGGTCGCCAGCTTCTCCGTCGGGACTCGCACCACGAAGGAAGTGAAGTTCACGTTGTGGCGAGACTCCAGCTTCACGACCCTCAGCGTGATGGTGGTCTTCACGCGGACGTACTCCATCACTTCCTCAGACTTCGTGGAGTGGAAGAGTCTGGACACATATAACTGCGTCGTAGGGATGGCGGGACGCAGAAGATGGTTTGGTCCCGTAAGTGCAGTTCCGCACTGATTCCGGCTAGGCTTCTTCTTCCTTCGCTCGACTTTAATGAAGCCTTCTTCATCTGCCTGTCCTTTGTTAGGCGCTGGAGGAACCGTCCTGGGAACCAAAGGCACTCGATTCCGATCTCCTCCCTCAGGTTTCTGTTGCTTCCTCCGCTTCGGTTGTCGTTGACACGGTGGTGCATTTATGGCAGTTTTATTGGCAACTACGACAGTGTCGCCAACCGTAGCAGCCGCCGCAGCGTAGGCACGTGTCGGGGTCGTCGTGCTCGTGGTGTCCACCGGGGTGGTGGTGCGGGCGACGGGGCGCGGGGTGTCGTGTGTCACGATGGCAGCCGGCGAATCTTTGAATTTCGCTGACTCAAAACTGCCAAGCGAGGTATTTTGCGCACCTCCTCGACATGTGTCAATGTTAGAGGCTACAGGTGACCTACTCGTACTTACCGAATCATTACTTTTTAAAGATAACAACTCGGCACGCAGTTCGTATAAATAATTATAAAAGTATTTTTTGTTTTATTTTTGAGTCCACATTTATGTGTATATATAAGTAAAATATACATAATATATCGGAGGAAGTGTCAAGTCGTCTTTATTGCTGTTTAAATAGCGTTTAATGTTAAAAGTTGAATGTCTTCAATTTAAATAGTTTATAAAACCTGTTTGACCCAATGTAATCAATCAAATATGAGATTGTGTGCAATAAACTTATATAAAAATAAATAAATAATTTAATTTAATATGATTTCTGAAATGGTTTACTTTATGTAAAATCCAACCAATTTATTAAAAGTTATGATTTTTGCAATTTGCGTCATAACAGCCAATCAGAGCAGAGGGCGAGCCCGGAGTGGGGTCAGGCGCGATCTTGGTTTTTCTCGTAAAGATAATCAGTTGTGTGGTGGTGTAGCGTACATTTTTGAATAATAATGTTGGATCGAGTTGGATCCTGTAGATATTTGGTATTTGGAAGAGCACGAGCGGTGTCCTGAACTCACTGCTCAGATTTCATTCAATGGCTTAAAAAATTATAAACTACGAAGTGTAACTGTGAAGTGACAAAGCATTGTTACAAAACATGGAATAAAATTGTACGAAAAGCTAATGAAAAGCGATTACTTATTTTGTTTTGTGCTCGCATTTAACCCTGATAACGCCCACTAAACCCATGATGATAGACTATGTTGAGGAAGATATGTTTACTCCGACAAATATATAGAAGACTAGGGAGGACCCATGCGTCATCCTGTAGTGTCGATATCGATAAAAATATTGAATATATTTGTATCAATATCGATACAAGTTAAATAAGCGTCAAGCTCTAACAAGTCACGTTTGACGTTTTGTTACCTAATGTTGGTGTTGGAAAAAGCTGCAAATGGAGTTCGTTTTTTTTTGTATGGAGTCCCGTCTCTTATAACGTTGTGATTATTTATATTCTCTTCTCTATTTCTCTTTGCTCTGCTCTGCTCTGTCTGTGCTTGTATATAGGATAGGATAGGACTTACAAATACCTATCTAATTTGTGTTTAGGATTAAAATTGTTCTCACATATCTATCTATCTAATTTGTGATTGTTCTGTGGTGCTTGTGGTTTGAGGAACAGAGTATATTGTTTGAGGCTTTGAGCTTGATTCGCTTGAGCTTTGTGTGTTGAC
This sequence comes from Acrobasis repandana, assembly GCA_963576875.1. Lineage (NCBI taxonomy): Eukaryota > Metazoa > Arthropoda > Insecta > Lepidoptera > Pyralidae > Acrobasis > Acrobasis repandana. The sequence goes on from OY756226.1 coordinate 1,544,806, forward strand.
GAGGTTAGGACTTAGGACTCCCATAACCCTGATTAGGACTCAAAGAACAATTTAAAATGAAGGTATCCCTTATTTCTGATTAGGACTTCTATATCATTTGTGGCTGTGAACGTTGTGAACGTGATGAAAGGAAAACATTTAAAAAAAAGTCTTTGTTTTGGTTGCTGATTTTGATAAACCGAAGGAACATTATTCAAAATGGGTTTTATATTAGTACCAAAACAAGTAGATGTTTCTAACCCTGACAAAAAGTGTGACTATATTACCGAGGAGCCGAAAATCCCCCTAAAAGTTGGGACGCACTTGATTGGTAGACAAAAATTTCTTCACGTAAGTTTGTGTATTTATCTTTTTTTCTTATTTTTCCTAGAAGAACCAATGATGATGATATATTTTAAATAAGCATACACACACAATACGCATGAAACTTCTTTACATCTACTTCACGTTGTATACTCAATTACAAATGAAGACATACATTCATATTACTACCAGAAATATTGGAGGTATTAGAGAGATACCTTTTTTCATTGACTTTTATATTACTAGCGTAAGGACTAGGCTGACCTCGCGACGAAATGGCACCAACTCGTTGACCCATTAAGTCAGTTTTTGGACCAACGCTACTTAGTCGTCCTCGGTCTGCAGAAGAGTTCCTTCGCTTTTGTTAACATACTTGTATTGCCATAAAAATGCCTAGTTGCGTATTTAAAGGCTGCAAAGGGTAAAAAAATACATGGAATATCTTATTATCGGTAAGTAACAAAACTGTTTGTTTCAATTTAAATACTTATCGAGTTTAAAGCGATAATTTTACAACCAAAGTCCGTAATGGCGGCCATATGTTGTGGTTGTGCTGTTTAAGCGATGCACAGTTGGTCACTTTTCGTAATTTGATTGTTTTTAAACAGATGGTGGTACTGTTTGGTCGTATGAAGAAATTTTAAGCAAAATGTTCTGATGGGCTTATCCTTAGTTGAAATCATTGACTTTTATTGCACGCCTCATAAGCGAAGCGCATGAGGTAGTGCTCTACTCTTGCCTTACAAAAATCAAATGATTTTTTTAACTAAATGTGTCTCTATTTATTTTCTATCGCACTTGTACAATAATATTTACACATAAATGTCAAGGAAAAACACTAGTTTCAACACTTATGACATTTTTAAAAGCCTTTTGCCTTTTAAATAAATAAAAACAATGTTTAATAAAATCATTTTGTGGACGTCCGTGTGTCGGTATGTATGGAAACTGGCGTGGTCACGATAACTCCCGAAAAACTTATCTGATCAAGTCCATTTTTTTTATACGCTTCAGTATTATCCAAAACTAAGTCCTTTCGAAGATCACGGTCTAATTCAATGTAGTTTAATCGTAATTTCAATTTAATTGTGAAATTTTAGTTTTTTGCCTCAATCAAAGGGCGGCAAGCGGCATTCTCCACAATGTCAAAATTGACAGTTGGCATTTCACAGCTTGGCTGGTGTTGCACTTGCAAATTATCTTACATTAAAACACATTTTGGGACTGCCAGTATAAATAAAAATGAGATTATGAGGCGTGCACTTTTGGATTTTCCAAACTATTTATGCTTTTTACTACAGTGCTTCTATTTTCTTACTTAAATGTCTCTTGGAAATCTTTTTGTTTCATCCGAATGGCTGCTTGAAAGTTTATAGAGTTGTTTTTACTATTTTTACTTATTATTATGTAAATTATTTTATACATGAGAAGAAAGCTGTTAATTCGCAGGCACAGCGCGGCAGATAATTTTTAGCGTATGTTGTAGTTGAGTTGCACTTGTAAAATTTTATAATAAACTAGCTGTGCCCGCGACTTCGTTCGCGTGGTTGTCGGAACGTAATGTTATATAGCCTAAAGCCTTCCTCTATAAATGGACTACCCAACAAAAAAATAATTTTTCAAATCGGACCATTAGTTCCTGAGATTAGCGCATTTAAACAAACAAACAAACTCTTCCGCTTTATAATATTAGTATAGATATGCGTTTGAGCAATGACAAACGTGATAATCCTATAGCTAGTAACCATACTGACACAGCTACAACATCATTTTATTTTCAGTGTGATGACAAAAGAATGTCAAGACAGCATGCAAAGCTTGAAGTCACAGATGATTTGGTTACTTTTATAGGGGTGAGTCTTCTTTCATCTTCGGTGGACTTTGCTTTTATATAACATTCATATGTATGTAACTAAGTCATCATTGACAAGTGGCAAATTTTTGTTACTTTTATTCAGCATTAGTAAAGAGGCATATAGAATGTTCTATTGTAGAAAATGGAAGCAATTATCTACATAAATATAAATATGTATTTTTAAACAAAACGAAAACTGCATCCAAAGTTATCATACATAGTTAGTGTATTTTTAAACAAAACGAAAACTGCATCCAAAGTTATCATACATTGTTAGTTTGTATTGTGATAAACCCAAAAAATAAAATATAATTTGATTTTCAGCTGCACAAAAATCCTTGTTTTTACCTAAAAAAAGGTGGTAAAATACAGAAACTTGAACAAAGCCAAGCAGTACAACTACACAGTGGTGACATGTTTGGTGTACTTCCAAATAAATGCTGGTACGAGGTTATACATGTGCCAGATGACATGAAACCGGGCCAGAAATTGACAGAAACGGAACAGGAGGGTGATACACTAGCTGATGATAGCAATAAAACAGCCATGTTGGATAGCACTGAAGTGAACAATGCTGATGTAACAGGTAACTCTATCATCAGGTCTCTTTTCTAGTCTCCACTGCTATTCTTCTTCTAGTCATCTAAAGAATGCTCGAAACTGCGCGAGGACGCGCGCGCCATCGCGGGCCGACGCGGGGAAATTCACCGGGTTTGCGAATACACACGGACTACTCAGTGTTACTTGTTTCTGTAAATTGGATTTGGCACTCGTTCGCAAGCTCTACATGTTATATTGTGATAACATTGTGTTAGGCATAATATATTTGTAAACTGACAAAGCCCTTCCGGCGCGTAGGCGACCAATACTGTGTAAATGAGTTCGTTTCTTCTCAGCAGTGGTCGTTGCAAAACGCAAAATAAATATTATTTATTTATTAGTAGCTTTTGCACTAAAAATAAAATAATGACCTTCAATAAGTGATATATTTATCCTACATTAAATAAAAAAAATTAACTTTGACTTTGATACGAATATCCCCGAAAGCGCAGGCGCCCAGGCGGCGATCCGCGAGCACGTCAGAACTTGCTCGCGCGGTTTTGGGAGTGCTCGAGGCCTCCCAGGCAGGCAGGCGCGAGGACGCGCGCGACCGAGTCGCGAGCATGCACCAGACGACGCTTGAAGTCTCCGCCGATATTCATACAATTTTATACTTAAAGCAATGGTAATACGGTTGTAATTTTAATGGAACTACTAAATTCCGCGAGCATTTTTCCTCTCTGTCTGAACTGACCCTAAGCGCCTTCTACGTCATCCACAGGAAGACTTGGAGTGGTCCTATTCTATTTTGCCGGGAACTTAGGAGGGGCAAAATATAAATATACCACTCCATGTCCAGAGTTTAAGGGGGGGGGGGGGGGTTACTTAGAAGGAGGAAATGTTGCATTAGGAAAAAAATCTGGTCTGGGAAAAAAGATTAACTAACAACGTACCAGCTGCTTCTCTACCCGCGCTGAACATGAAAGCCGATCGAGAGAATGGGCGGAAACGCGAATCAACAACCCATCATTATTTTGATTCCTTTTTCCACTTTCTCGCCCACCATCACGCTAAAAGTGCCCTTTGGGTCTTACGGCCCTGGCTCTGTTTGCTTAAAGCCACAAGCCCTAAAATGATCTGTCCACTCTGTTAGGCAGAAAGACGTGATAGTGTATGTACCTATGTATTTATTTAAAATTTGCAGCACTACATGCCAACACACAGTTGCCTGATAATGATGATGGCCGACCTTCTAGCCCTAATATTAGCGATCAGTCGCAGTCCCTGCTCCAAGATGTGCTTACAAGCCATAGCGAACCCTCGCTGGTCCCAAATCATCAAGCCACAGAGAAGAATACTTCAGAACAAGTAAATCCAGTGAAAGTGAAGACGGAAAAAGCTGAACCAGTCCAGCCGAGCCCACTCAAAAGACCTCTTCCTGAGTTGACTTCTGAAGTGAAGACAGAGCACAGGGACGATGTGACCAAAAAAATTAAAACTGAACCAGATGCGATTCCTGGCTCTAGTCATGGGCAGAATGGGGTGAGTTATGTATTTTTTTCGTTAGACCCTAAGCACACGGCGTATTTTAAACGCGCAGACGACACGCAGAAGACGCGCGTATACGCGCTTCAAACGAAATTCGAACGCAACCTTGTAACCACAGCACACGATCGACAGGCGATCATGAAACGCGCGTCTACTGCGTGTATAAATAAATATTTGAGTATTGAGTATACGCGCAGATACAGCGGTACAGACAACACTGTGTACGCTCGTTTCTATGATTCAAATGCGTGGATACGCGCTTCAAACGAGTTTCGAACGCACTTCACGCGCGTTTGTATCGCGTTATACGCGCGTTCGAATTGATACAAATGCAACAATCGGCATCTAAGGCGCCGAATACGCGCGTTTCTAAAACGCTCTTTGTCTGCGCGTTTAAAATATGCCATGTGCTTAGGACTTTACATTACCTCGGATGCAAAGATTTGATAGACTGCTCTGACTTTAAATATTGTGATAAATGATCTCAACATTATAAAATTATACACTCACTAGTTACCAGAGATTTTGCCGTACCCGAAGGGGTAATAAGATGGACTGTAATTATAAATATAACACCTCTTGTAAAACTCTTATTAGCAAATAATGATTTGATTGCGTTTTGAGACTATGTTATTTTAAAAGGAAAATTCTCGAATGGAATTCGAAGCCACAACCTTTCTTTTGTACCGTGAGAGTTCAAACCAGGTGATTTTCTCTTGCACTCCTGGCAAAACATTCTTCTATTAAGGTGAAGATATAGGCAAATGGCCTTGAAGTGTGAAATTAATTGTTAACTCGTAAATATGGTGATAATTTCCATATTGCTCTTCGTCATGCACTAGATAGCCTTTTTAATTATTTTATGAACTGCCGTTGCTATTATTGGTGATCCGTCTAGCTTTAAAACTTGCCGTGGCCACTTTTGGCGGAGGCAAGTTTTAAAGCTAGACGGACTAATGTAAATACTTTCAACGGTGGTTCATAAAATAATTTAAAGGGCTATCTAGTGCATGACGAAGAGCAATATGAAAATTATCCCCATATTTACGAGTTAACAATTTATTTCAAATGAGGGCGCCACTTCAAGGCCATTTGCCTATACCTTCACCTTAAAATAGTTTTATTCTCTACTTTATGTATTTGACTAGCTATTCTTGCTGGTCTATATTTCCAGGTAAAATAAAAAAAATAATTATGTAGTTTAGTATGTATATTATTGTCTGCTTTTTCAGTTCCAGAAAATTAAAATAAACTTATGTACGTATATAGCGAAAATATTTTATAAAGGAGGTTTATTCTGTAAGCAAACAAACCTGCATGCGTTTTTAAAGTGGTGATGGTTGATAATGCATCCCCTAGTTATATTGGAGTCTTGTAATCAGAATCATTAAGGGTTAGGACACGTCTGTCAGTACGGAACAGTAGGTACTTTGCTATGCTGCTATCCTTTTCTGTCGCTCATAAGCGTCATTTGCTAGAGCGAGAGAAAGCGATGGAACGCTTCAGCACCGGCCATGCTGAAGCGTTCCGTCGCTCTCTCTCGCTCTAGCAAATGACTGATTTAAGCGACAGAAAAGGATAGCAGTATAGGGAAGTGCTGTTCCGTGCTGACAGATAGAACCCTAATAGAACACAAAACCGTTAGAAAAAAAAAGCAATTTTTTTCTCCCAAAATTTGTGCGACCGTTGTCCTCCCCGCTCGTAGGCCGCCGCGCAACCCACCACGAGCTTGGTAGCGGGCGGTGACATTCAAATGGGAGATTTTTGGTATGCATTTGTCGGCTGATTTCTTTGGTTTTTATTGTGACGAGTTACAAAAGACAGAATCAGCATTTTTTATTTCGCTTAAAGAGTCCTTGAATATACAGGGTTACTGGTATCTAACGCATAACGTTTTTGGTGCCAGTTCAGTCCATGAAGTATCATGTAGTAAAGTAGTTCAGTAGAACTACTTTCCAAAAACCATAGAAAAACGAAAAAAAAATTTCGACTTTCCATACAAAATCCATTTGGCTAAGTGGTGATATGTATGGGAAGCCTAATTTTTTTTCGTTATTTATTGGTTTTTATGGAAAGTAGTTGAGTATCATGGACTGAACTTGCACCAAAAAGGTTATGCGATAGATACCGGTAACCCTGTATAGCTACGAGGTACAAAATCACCCTGTTTAATGCTATATTGCTATCTGGGGCAAAGTAGACTTGAACCTCCTGTTTTCATTACTTTTCGCTATATTAATCAATAAATCTTCGTTGTTAGAAAACTGGAACTAATAAACATAATAATATACATATAGGCATAACAGATAAGTCAGTATACGCCACTTGTATTGAGGAGCTAAAGCGTGCCAACCGCTACCACCGCTCTCTCTCCCCGTATCGTCAAGAACGAAACTGGGACTTTACCCCGAAATATAACTATCGTTCGATAGTATCGTAACATGCTAAAAATGTTTTTATAATCGTTTCGTAGCTACGCTATGATGCACTGCAACGCAGCAACGTAGCTACGTGACGATGTCGTGTAGCTTTTGGAGTAAAGACTATGACTTATCTGGGTTGTCTACAATTACATAATTATTTTTATTTCAGGTAATACGGGACAGATTGGAGTTACGACTAAGTTCAACAGAGCCCACGAATGATATTATCGATAAAATCAATTCCCATCTTAGTAACATCGTGCCAAGAGATCGTTGGGACCTCGCGGCTAAGTCGTGGGCCAGTGTTTTAAGGACTTTGCCGAATGACCAGCGAATATTTGCTGAGAAACTGATCAATGATGTTTTGTTTGAAGCGCAATTGCTTTCTCTTTGTCGACAAAGTCATGTTGTTGCCCGGTTGCCAGAAGCAACTATAGATTTGACTGATTTTTAGACTATTGTGAAATTACTGAATCAGCTCGGTGGTCCGGTGGGATTACGCATTGGTAGCGCTTCTGCAAGTTAAGCGACACTTGGATGGGTGACCACAAGTGGCATAATTTAAACATCAAATAATACATTCAATAAAAATAAAAATGACAAATATGTGTGTGTTACCCACATGTTTATTAAGGCAACGTACCCAGAATACTGGCAAGGTTTCCTCGCTGTATCGCTATACAAATTTTCGTGACAATCGGTGCAGTAGCGGCGGAGTACGAGCCCGGACGGACAGACAGACGGACATGACGAAACTATAAGGGTTCCTTGTGGACTACGGAACCCTAAAAAACATGTATTAAGTTGCTACATTAAATTGACCCTTCATAATTAAAATAGCCCTTCTCCCATTGCAGCGTCCATCAGGGCCCTTAATTGATCCTAATTTTGTAAAACCCCTATATTGTACATTAAGGAAGCAATAAATATTTGAGTATTGAGTATACAAAAATGTGGCATAAAAAAATCTCGAACTCCTCCGTGCTTCGGAAGGCACAGCCGTTGGTCCCAGATATTATCGTTGTACAGTCGTCAAGATATGTCAGATGCCTTTAGGAAGCTTGAAAAATCTGACACCAGTTTTGGCTACTTTCACACGAAAAACAACATTTAATCATTATGCGCTTTTTAATGGATCATCATAAAAATGAGGGGTAAAGAAAAGAAGGGAAAGCCGTTGTCCAGCCGTGGTACACAATGTGTCAATGACTGGTTTCAAAAAAAATCGATTAATAGATTTTTTTTGAATCCTCCAACATCATCCGGGCGTATTCCCGGTTGCATCCTCAGCGGTAACGCTTCAGAGTCCGGGGTCCGCTACCTAACCAGGGGGATTTGACGAGGTTACTCGTTTTACACAGTGCGACTGTCGTCTGACCTTCGCAACCCAAAGGGTAGACCAGAACCAATCCTAGGACAGTTTTGGTTATCACTCACCAAAAGGGTTTTAAACAAACGCTAGATGGCGTTTGGGACCCACAGCTTTGCGTGCCTTCCGAAGCTCGGAATCATCTTTTTTTCGGATAATCAGGTGATTCAAGCCTGCCATATCCTAACCAGACCAGAAACAACTTTTCACAAAGTAAGCTTCCAAGTGGGATTTGAACCCACGAACTCCGGATCACTAAGCAAACGCCTTGACCACTGGACCACGGAGGCAGTAGATTTGTTCTAAAATCTACACGCATACAATACCCGGCACATAAGTTGAACCAAAATGGCGGTCACTGCGCACACTTTTGTTTGCCTTTAATTATACCTGCCCAGCGCCGCCATTTTGGTTCAACTTATGTGCCGGGTATTGTACAAAGCAAAGACTCGCCTTACCTAATCCTATGTGAAAAATCTCGGTTAATTGCTGCTATGTAGCAAAACGTGTGTTAAGTTTTAATTAAGTCAATGTTGTTATAAGTATTTGATTTGATCATTTCCTTTAAAATGATTCCTAATTTTTGTTACTTTGATTAAATCGATCGAATGGTCGATGATTTAGAAATGAACAAATAATTTATTTGTTGATAAATAATAACACACGCACACCAATTACAATTTCAATATCATAGGTATCTATCGTCTTATGTCGTTACTAATAAAGTATGGTATTATCTTCCTGCGATAGCCCAAGACTACGTCGTCACGAATGTCACAAAATGCAATACTACTGATTGTTCTTTTCAGTAAATTCAAGGACTTTTTCAATTAGTTATTGAATATAAAATACTAACTATTTCGTATATCGTGTGATTCTATTATATATTTATCTGTTTAATTTTTAATTAATTTATATATTGAATTGAATAACATAATTGGTTTGTTACGTTAATTTTGTTCTGTATTCTCAAAAATTTTTGAAAAATATATACATGATATAATTTATAATTTTCTAGAAAAGTACAATATTCTATGTGATGAACAAAAAGGTTTCAGAAAGAATAAAAATATTAACATGGCAATATATGATTTCCTTTATAAAATATTGACTAGTATTAATAACAAAAAGACTATCACGACCTTATTTACAGACATGACTAAAGCATTTGACCATGTACTTCAAGAGAAGCTTCAAAACAAACTTTATGCTTGCGGGATAAGAGGAAATGTTTTGGACTTGTTAAAATCATACCTGACTAATAGAATACAATTCACCGAAATAACAAATATATGTCCGAATACCTGCAATCAACTAACATATAAGTCTAAAAATAGGGTCGTCAAACACGGTGTGCCTCAAGGTAGTGTGCTGGGACCATTACTATTTATAATATATATAAATGATCTCCCTAAAGTGACAAATCAGGATATGATCTTATTTGCTGATGATAGCACAGTAGTAATTAAACCAGACATTTTAAGTAATTATGAAAGTGAGATAAATTTTACATTACAAAATATAATTAATTGGTTTGACGATAATAATTTGATGATTAATTTGACAAAGACACATTTAATGCATTTTTATAATAAAAATATACCAAATATGAACATACATTATGAAAACACAAACATAGATACTGTAAATCAAACAAAATTTTTAGGACTTCAAATTGACAGCAAACTTAAGTGGGAATCTCATTCAGAAGAGTTACGTAAAAAACTAAGTAAATCCTCTTTTGCCTTACTTAATCTACGGAAAATAGTCAACAGTGACACTGTTTTAACTGCTTATCATGGTCTAGTAGCACCTATATTACGTTATGGTATTATTTTCTGGGGCAATAATTCTGATAGGGAATTAATATTTAAAGCGCAAAAAAAATGCATACGAGCGATGTGTGGACTCAATTCCTGGGAAAGTTGTGTTCAATACTTTAAAAGTCTAAATATACTTACATTACCATGTCTATATATCTATGAAATTGCCATTTTTGTAAAGAATAACCCTCGATTGTTTCCAAAGTGGTCAGATACACGTAAAAGAAAAACTAAATTACGCAATAAATATATAAATAATGTTAGCACACAAAAATATAAACCAGCTCTAGTCAGAAAAAGTATAATGGGTATGGCTCCGAAAATTTTTAATCATCTCCCAAATGAAATTAAAGAATTAAATTTTAAAATATTTAAACATAAATTATTCTGTTTTCTCATTGACAAATGTTATTACAGTATTAAGGACTTTTTGAATGATAAATTGTAAAGCTGACATTAATGTATGTGACTATTTTTTTATAATTTGAAATTTTATTATTTTATTTATTGTTTTAAATTTAATTTGAACTAGCTCAGTAACTAAAGCATGATTAAGTATTTTAGTGTATTTATGACTTAATAAATATTTGTATGCTGTATACAACGGCAAAACATAGCGGCCATAATATTATTTACCAACTTGTTTATACCTATGTTTGACAAATAAATGATTTCTTTCTTTCTTTAAAAAATGTATTTTGCTCGGGCAATTCAATCACACACAGTGGCAACACTGTGCCTAACTGATAACGTATTCTTGGGCCAATCACGTGACCCAGGTGTCACAGGAAGAGAATATCATATTTTATTATACCATGTTAGTTAAAAAACGATATAAGTGGCTATAGTGTATTTGTTGCACTAAAAATTGTATCAATATACAAATAACATAAGCGATGAATTTATTGTACATTTGAGGTCAGCACACATATGGCGAAGCGCAGCGCAGAGTATGCCCGCGAGTTTTCTAATCGCATTACACATGAGGCAAATTAATGATGCGCGCTACCACTCACCTGAAGTCGCTTCGATGCTATTCGATATAATTTGTTGTTGCGTTAATTCATTTTAGATCTTATTTAAACGCTCACAAAGACTTAAAATGTTTTGGTAGTGAAAAATTCTCTGTGCTGCACTTCGCCAGATGTGCGCATTTAATAGACATTCTTGGCCTTGACTTGTACTTGGTGTGCATGTGTGTTCGCCGTTCGCGCAGATATCAAAAGGCTAGGCCGAAAATTGACGCCTGGTTTTGCTTACGTACATTTGATCAAGATCTGGTTATCGAAACAGACGTGTAATGAAAATTTATTAAAATATAAGGCGCCTTCTGCCTTCCGATAGTCAGGCTTCGGCATAGCCTCAATTTTTTTTTTATTGGGCTATCGGATCCGTATACCGGAGAGAAAAACCAGGCATCTATTAACAGTTTCCAGTCGATAAAAAATATTTAGCCTGAAGTGTGTCTCAGGGTTAGTTTACACCGAAACGCGACGCGAATGGCGATAACTTTTGAAGAAATATAGAACTTGTTTACTACACAAAGATATGATAATTCAGCCCGCTATGCCGCGTTACGCAGCGCGCCGCAGCGGGCTCAATAAAATCTTACTCTTGTTGTGTAGTAAACAAGTTCTATATTTCTCCAAAAGTGCGCGCCTAGTCGCGTTGCGTTGCGTCTCTGTGTAACTTTACCCTAACTGAAGCTGAGTTTTCGCCAGTATTATATAAAAATGCCAAAATCTGACATTAGTTATATAATAAATAAGTTAAAAACAGCAGTCTCGTTTTACTATTACAAAGGGTACCTATATACTCGTAGTAGGTGTAAATAAATGTACAGTTGACATATACATCAAGGGGTGACTCAACTTGTGTATATGAACATCTTTTCCTTTGGAAACAATGCTGGGATACATACACACCAAAATGTCTTTATCCCTAATGGGACAGATAAAGCACAGGGCCCAAGGCCGCAAGTCCCAAAGGCCACTTTTAGCGTGATGATAGGCGAGAAGGTGGAAAAAGGAATCAAAATATTGGTCAGTTGCTAGCCGCATCGCCTCTTTTAGCGTTTTCCGGTTGCATCCTCAGCTACGCTGCATCGGAGCCCGGGGTGCACTTTCCCGCTTTTTCTTCTCCAAAAATATAATATACATGTCAGTGGTCACCCAAAAATGTCAAAGAACTTGCGAAGTGGAGAAGAAATGGCCGAAAAAGTTTAAAATTTAAGTTATTTAGCTACGACCGGCCGCCTGCCTGACGTCAACCCGCTTTGATAGTGCATGTAGCATGGAAATTTCGGTTTTCCCCACAAATTGTTCGGTCGGCAGAACACTTTTGAAAATGACGAATTATTTTCTAGTTTCCAGCATTGATTCCATGGAAAAAATGATCATATTGACGGACTGAGTAGGTATATACCCCTTTCAGTTCCGATTCAAATTCAAAATACCTTTATCATCATAGGATATTTATAATATCTCTTAATAATAGTCACTTTGTTTTGTTTTGCACAATGCTGTCCTCAAATCTTTACTTACAGCTAAGTTTATGCCGCTTTCTAGGCGCAAGTGCAGAAGAAGCGGCAACAAACTGTAATGCAGCATTTTCACTAAAGACGTCAACTAACAAACTTAAAACTTAAAATTAGTTGTACGTATGGATGGACTGAGATTACGTTGTTTGTTATGTAATAATAAAATTGAATTATAAGAATTACAAAATTTAAAATAATGTCAATTTGTAAATTTAGTATGTACCTAAATTATGACATGTCTAAGTATACAAACCTTTAAGAGGGACCCGCGCCAAACTCAAGCCAGACTTTTGTCTTTAAGATAGTCATCGGTCCTATAATAAGCCTTCTCACCAATATACACATACATAAGCTTTGAATTTTCTGTCTGGTATATCAAGATACTTATGTCGAATGTACGACACCCAGTTTAGGTAATTCTTAATTTTACTCCACTTTTCGGAGGGCATAACAAGTCTGCACCCTTTTTGAAGTTAGAACTACTTAAGCCGCGTTGCACATTTTTTGAAATTGCAAAAAACCATTGAATTCGCGACACCGTTACCGACACCACCTTGTTCAAGTTTTCACTTCTGTCAGCACTCCCGGAGTGCCACTGATTTTTTTTATTAGGTTCACATTTGGTATGACAATGCAACAGAAAGGGCGTAAACTACGTTAAGACTGCAGTCTTCGACCGTGGGAATTTTTGATTGAACACCCGAATCTATAATTTTCTATCTACACATACGCATTGCGCTGTATTGTACATGCACCCTGGAGACGAATTTAGCGCAGCGAGCGGTCTGCCTTATCAGCGTTTTCGTCCCCATATTTATTTGAAAATTTCGGAAAACTTTAAATTTTTCTATCTTTTTACAAAAGACAAATTATTTTTATTTATTTATTGTACGTGTTTAAGCATGAATCAATCTTCATATATGTGTATTTTTTATCTCAGTCGTATGCGCAAGAAATCCGACGACGTATTCGCTTATATTTTCTTCAAAGTTTAACCTTTTTAACTAAGTTTTTGAAAGAACTAAAAAAAAAGTACTTAAATCTTCTCATTCACTTTATAGGATTTTCCTTTGTCTTTATTTTTCTGTAATTTATACGCAACTTCATGTTTTAAATTCCGTGTAAAGAACAAAGACATGAACGTCACGCACCGCAAAAAATTGAAACACGTCTCAGGGCATTTGGAATTAAACAAACTATTACAATGAAAATCAATAAATTGTCTAATTCACTTTTTTAATACTTAAATAAACTTTAATTTAACATATCTTATCATATTGTTACTAAGTTGACTCCAATCAGCTCCGAAAAAGCAGTAAAAATCACTAAAAATAAAGACTGGGTCCTTAAATAGAGACTCTTGACAGTTTGAGTCCCTTTGTCTATGAACCCTGCGTGTGACAGACAGACGACCCGTGTTGGAATTGGCTATCTCTGTTGCACTTAGGGTTTTTAGCAGAGAGGGACTGAGAGCTTCGCGGGTCTCTGCCAGTAATTATTTATTTATTAAAGTTTATTGCACACAATCTTATATTTGATTGATTACAAAGGGGTAAACTTAACGCAAATTTTTCAAATTTCAAATTTCTTTATTATCGGATAACAAGATCCATTTGTTACAAAGTTATGATACATACAATTATTATATTTTAGTTATAAAATTAAAATTACACATAAATGTTATTTAACATTAAATCATATACGATTGACGACCTCCGTGGCGTAATGGTTAACACGCTAGACCGCTAATCCGGAGGTTCTGGGTTCGATCCCCAGCCAGGGCAAGTTGGAAAATGGCCTTTTTCAAATTGCTTTGGGTCTCGGATGTTTATCTATATATGTATTTATCATAAAATATAGCATCGTTGAGTTAGTATCCCATAACACAAGTTTAAAAACTTACTTTGGGGCTAGCTTAATCAGTGTGATTTGTCCCTATATATTTATTTATATACCTCCGAGGCACTCCGTGCGGACGAGACCGTACTTCTAGACGACAATCTTGTCTTTCCGCCATCGTCCGGACGAAGTGTCTCATCAGAGGTGCATGTACGTCCTCAGCTATCATTTTCATGATGCCGTTGTCACTCCTAGTAGAGCTAATGCATATTCTCTCTCTGATTATTGCAGTTTACGCCCAAAATATCGCCGCGACTGTTAATGTCAAATGGATTTCGATTAAACATGTTGCAGTTCGCTCATTTTTTAAATCTTCCACAGAGTGTAGACGCGTCAGCGCTGCCGCCTTCCGATGGGACATCGACGGGAGATGGGTCAGCTTCGACGGCACCCATACCACCATCGCCGGCCAAACCTCGGGTGCGCGAGCGCTGCATGTACGGCGCTATTTGTTATCGGTAAGGAAAGGAGTTTTATTACATAATAATAATAATCTTTATTCAAATAACTCAGAGGTATATGTATCATTTAACAATACATTATTAATACATAAAAGGCAATATAAATTAACGGTGCCTGAGCTAGGATGAAAGTCATCCTGTATTTCAGGCGTTACAAGGCTAACTAGTACTATAAACATAATAAACAATTACACTTAAAAATTAAATAATACAATAAATATAAATAATAAATCATTATTTTATAACTATTAGTAATTCTTCGTAGGACATATTTAGTAGGGCTTCTTGTAGAAGTTTTTTAGTTGCGCTATAAGTAAAGGGATGAAAATCTAGTTTTTTATTAAGTCTATTGTAGAGGAGAGGTATAGAAAAAATCGAGGAAAGTCGTGTCTTGTATGTACAGTTTTTGAGCAAACAATATCTTTCCGTCTTTTGTTAGTCGATTGTGTGCTGTATGGCAGTGCGGCGTGCTGTTTGAGGATTGTGCTTATTATAAATAATTGCCTAACTGTTAGTACCTTGCAGGATTTATAGAGGTCTGTGGAGAAAAGAAAAGGGCGGAAAGTAGAAATCTTAAGACTAGCTCGCTGTGCTCTCTCAAAAGTTAGTAATGATGTTTTAGCTATGCCATCCTATGACGTAATACAATAAGTTATTACTGACTGACATAAGGCAAAATATACTTGCCTGATTATTTTTGAGTTCGCGATAGTACGTAATTTTTTGAAAACAAATATTTACTTACTGTTATGCCATTTAGGATTTCAATGCGAGGCTTGAAAGAAAGAGTTTCGTCAAATACAATACCTAGATATTTAGTTTTGTAAGTGATGAAAATGACCGGGCAATCGCACGTGTTAGTTGTAGGGTTTGTACATTGATGTGCATATATTTTCATGTTAGAATGAGATGAGTGCAAATGACGCATGGAAAACTGAATCAAGTTAGTCTTCGCCGTGTTTAAAGTGAGAAGGTGTTGCTGAAGCCAATAATTTACAACATTGAAACGGCTTGTTGCGCGTATGTGAGGACTTTATCAACTGAGTTAGCAGAAAACAGAAGAGCTGTGTCGTCGGCATACAAGATCATTTTCCCTCCTTATATATTTAAATTACACAGGTCGTTGATGTAAGTTAGAAACAAGGTCGGGCCTAAAATAGTTCCTTGGGGAACTCCAAAACACCAATTTTTTTGGTCAGAACTAAAAATATTGCCTATTTTAACGCTTTGAGTACGTTCCTCTAAAATCTAAATAGTTAGCAAAGAGTTTAAGCTCATTTCCTCTTATGCCTATGTTTTCAAGCTTGTAAAATAGAATGGGAATGGAAATTGTGTCAAAAGCTTTTGCACGGTCAAGGAATATTCCTACTGTTTTTTTGCCACTATCGAGTTCCTGTACTAAATAAACGGTTAGACTATGAACTGCATCCGCTGTTGATAACAGACCTTAATAAAAACAAATTGCATTTTCTATAAAATAAATTGTACTTTTCCAAATAAGTAAGGAGCTTGTTGTTTATAATTTTTCCAATATTTTTGATGTTGAAGGCAATAATGAAATAGGTCTATAGTTTGAAACTTGATCTTTGTCAACGGATTTGTAAATAGGGACTACGAGGGCTTCTTTAATCATCTAGGAAATACTTCTTCTGCCGAGAAATGAGTAGTCCAGTGGTGTGGTGGCAGGCTTGTATTTCTTGGTAGCGGGTGGTAGCGGTTTGTACAGGAGAGAGGCATTAATGCGAAAAAGATCTCAAAAAATGAATTTTGTTCATTTATAGTAAGCGGGAAAGCGCCATCTGTTCGAACCCGGGTGAACTGTCAATGACTTATTGTAATAGCAGTGTTTTGGTGCTGTGTTGTGCTGTACTTATCGAGGGTCATTAACAGTGTCATGTGGTGACCAACAGATGTCGCTTTTTACAATTTTAACACCTTCCGACAGGCATATATTGAAAATATGGGTTAATGGGCGGACTAGGATGTGTTTGAAATTTTTAAGATTATGGTTAGATATATCGTCCCACCCAGCGGCACAGCTATCCCTCAAGTTCGAAATAATCGCTTCCACCTCAGTTTCATCCGTGTCAACACAAATGAGTTGAGAGAACGGGATGAAATCTTTTTATTTTATCAGTTAAATTTTTACCTATATTTACAAAGTAGGAATTTGCAATGTTTGCAGAGGTCAGCTGTGACGCCGTGCACTTGCAATAAACTCGAAGATGACTCATGCTGTTTTGTAGTATATGTAACATGTTTTATAGTATGCCATATTTTTTATTGTTGCCACCGGCTTTTAATAATTCATTATTTTCGTAGTACACTTGATTTTTCTGAGGAGATTATTGCAAAAATTACGATATCATTTATATGATATTTGTAATACTACATTTTCCGGATTACTGTTTGCTACTTTGTGTAATTTATCCCTATGTTTCATACAACGAATGAGCCCTGGTGTAATCCAGGGCCTAATATTTCGATTTTTATTATTCAAATATGTTCCTGTTGTGCTACTTATTAAGAAAGAAATTTATGTTGCATAAGTAGTCTTCAAGTCTTTTGTAATCTAATTTAGTCCTAATTTGAGTTTGACACATTTTTGGTACTTTACGATCTAATGTAAGTAGGGCAGCGTGAGGATCGGTTATGCTCGATTTAGGTAGTAATGATGAAGTTAGTTTTTACCATGGTGTGATCCAGACACGTGCCGCTTTTGGGTCGCGTAAGAAACGTATGTCCAGGGAGTAAGCCGTGTAAAGCACATATATTAAGGAACTCAAAGCATCTAAGTCGATTTTCTCCGGGCGAATATCAATGTTAATGTCTCCCATAATTATTAAATGTTTAAAAGAAGATAAATTTTGCAGTGTTTCATTTAATGAAACTGAAAAAATATTGGTGTTATAATATTGAAAAAATTTTGGTTGGAGCGATAAATGGCTAATATTGCAATATCTCTGCTTATTTACATAATTCAATGTTGCTATTTATCTCGTTATTGCTCTGAGTAAATACCTATGTAGGTACATTGATGATTATTTTTTTCATTTTTATTGGTACCAATTAGAAATTCTAGATAGGCTTTTAGTGCGTGCGCGGCGTCAAGCGGGACCACGCGACGTGTCACAAACTACTGCATCACGCGACGTATTCTGTTATCTCTTTTGCACGTAGAGTTTGTGACAGAGATAGACTGAACATGTCGCGTGGTCACCCCTTTAATAAACAAGCAAAGTTGAATTAAGGGAGATTGATATTTATTTTTATCAGGTTGGTGGTTGTATCAACGCTGTGTGTGTATATTCGTATACACGTACATGCGGACAAATCACACAGATTGAGCTAGCCCCAAAGTAAGTTCAAGATGTTACGGGATATTAACTCAACGATACTATATTTTATAACAAATGCATATACAGGGTGGAATTGAAATCGTTTTTAACCTTTTAAATATCCACTATACCCATGATACAAAGTAATTCGAGCCTAATAAAATGTCAATCAAAAGTCGTTATTTTCATATTAAAGAAAACCTCTAAACATGCGTTAGACTCCTTGATACACCATTACTGCAATTATAAATAAAAAAACTTATCGTCATAAAACTCATGAAAAGTAAATTAATTATAAAAGTATTAATTTCATCACGTCGTCGTAGATTCCGTAGTACCTAACATTCGTTCCCTCAATCGGTCGCGTGACATCGCCTTTCCCCCACTCGACTTTAAACCTTATCCACACATCTTAAAGTCTGTATTTGTATTCCGGCCGCCCGCGCCGGGGTCAACGCACTCTCGAAAGCGCGACGCGTGATGTTTTGATACTTTGTTTATTTTTCTTACCTTTTCGATACTTTTTAATTACTGCACTAATTGCAGTATTGTTACCGTTAAAAATATCCTTTAAGTGAGTATGTTAATAAGTTAAATTAATGCCAATGATTTCAAATGCTCCCTGTATAGATAAACATCTAAGAAGATCCAGGTTAATCTGAAAAAGATCATTTTCTGATCATATCTTGACCTGACTCGCTGTGTTATGTAAACGCCCGATTATCCGACCACACTTTATAATCATGTTGTTTATTTATTTATTTACACTTTATTGTACACACATACAAATGCTTTAAGTACAACAGGTGGACTTAATGCTAAAAGCATTGTTGTTGTTGTTGTATAGAAAAAACCCCGTTCACAAGGCGGAGTTTAGCCACCCGTCGGACGCGGACTGGGGCGCGGGCGAGCCCGGCGCGTGTCCGCACGGCGCGCGCTGCCAGCGCCGGCACCCGCGCCACTGGCAGCAGTACTCGCACCCGCCGGACTCCGTGCCGCCCCACCTGCGGCCGCAGCCACAACAACAACAAGGTCAGTCTATACATTACGGGCCATTGGGCCCTCGCCCACGGCGACTTTTTGGCAAACGCGCGACAGCATCGCTACTAACGCGCGTTAGTCGGACGACATTGGGGAGAGAACAGAGGGAGAGTGGCGCATGAGTGGAGAACCGAGTTCTGAATCGCGTTTGCATCGCGACTGAATCGTGGTTACGTGGACGAGGGCACACAGCTAGGACCGCATCGCGACTGAATCGAACGAACGCGCGGCCGCATCGCTACAAAAAGTCGCCGTGGGCGAAGGCCCTATATCCTTGAAACTTAATCACTCCCTACCCTAGACTTTTCCATACAAATGTAATCTTTGATTTTGAAATAATATCAGATATAGTTGTATCCTTATCGTGCGTAATGTGCACTAGGATATGTATTTAATTAATAAGCAATTTATATTTTGTTAATTTAACACATCATCACGTACTAACAGACGTGTAGATCTAATGTTAATTAATAAATCTTCATTTCAGATAACTTTGATCCATTTTATGGTAATATTACAAAACAGAACTTAAATAATTACGTTAGACATCTCGCCCACGACGACTTTTTGACGCGCGTTTTGTAAACGCGCGACAGCATCGCTACTAATGCGCCTTAAGTCGCATTGGCAACGCGCTATATCATCGCGACTGTAGCAATGCAAACGCGCGACCGTGTCGGATGACATCGGGTAGAGAACGGAGGGAGGGTGGCGCATGAGTAAAACGGAGTTACTGAATCGCGTTTGCATCGTGACAGAAGCGCGACAGTATCGCGTTTGCATCGCGACTGAATCGTGTTTACGTGGGCGAGGGTACACAGCTTGCCACCGCATCGCGACTGTATCGATGCGAACGCGCGACAGTATCACTACAACAAGTCGCCGTGGGCGAGGGGCCTAAAATATCTTAACCTAATATCACAGAAGACAATAAGAGTAACATACAGAACGGAATCTCCTAATCCCCGCACCTCTCCCCCGTCCTCCCTTGTCTCGGGCGAGACGAGAGCGGGCGAACACACACGCATTGACGTGTGCACGGCGGCACAAGAGCGGGGGAGAGCTGCGGGGACGGGGAACCGGGACGCATTCTGCGCGTACCTTAGGAGATTCCGTTCTGTATGTTAGTCTTACTGTCTTCTGTGCTAATATAACAAAACATTAAAAAAAGTAAATATTGTAAATATTTTAATATATGTAATATTTTAAACTAATAAATCATCCATCATCCCGTCATCGCCACTCCTGGAGTCCTTGCCTATAGACCGTGATGGATCAGCCAGATCCATTGGGTTTCAATAGCTCACCACTACTCAGTGGTGCACCCTTGATGGTCGCCAGATTTCAATAAAAATACAAAATTTCCAAATGTAGACATGTAAATGGTTTTCTAAAGTCAAAACATGAACTTCAAAGAAAATATAAGTGTTTAGAAGTATGGAAATCTTCTTGAATGATGGTCAAAAGTTAATAATTTTTGACTGTGGAAAATCAGTTAAAACCCCAAATATGCAATATTATGCCAAAATCTTACATGTTTAAAAATAGAAGATAGATTATGTTTGTATGGAAAAGTCTAGGATCCTCATCCTAGAGGCATCCTAAAGACTTTCTTCATGGAACATATCTTCATTTTATTAAGTGTAAAATTTATCTTTAGCTCTTCCGCGCCTTGAAAGGCTCGTAAACTCTATTATCGCAAGATATCAAACAGTTAAGCTATGTCAGATACAGTTAGTTAAGAAATATTACTTCATTATCTTTTGCTAGCCTAGCTTTACTAGGATTAATTTAATTGATTCAAGTACACTTCATAATGTACAAACAATGCGTAAGGATGTTGTTTAACGTGCGCACAATTTGGTCGCTCTACGCATGACGAGTCCTGGATGGGTTCCAACATGCCCCATCCCGTTATTGCTGCTGCAACTTATCTTGAACTCCTCCATAGATTGAAGGACAAGTCGTAACTCTCGTTTCAAACGCTATATGATATTCGTTAAGCTATGTTTAGTTTACATACATTTAAGCATAGCTTCATCATCTTTAGGCCTTTATTTAGTCTCCAATGCAGGAGCACGACCCTCTGTACTACCAGAGCCATATATTAACCAGAGCAGTAAGAGGATTTAACCTACACTCTCCACGCTGGCCAGACGGGTTGGAGAGGTCTCATTGATGTTTATAAGCTTTGTTCAGCTTGTGTTTCCTATGTCGCCTTCTACGACATCCACGGGAAGACTTGGAGTGGTCCTATTCTACTCTGCCGGGAACCACACGGCTAAGGCAGCTTGAAAATCTTTCCTGAATTTTGACCACTACCACATTAAAAAAACATTATATACTGCTACATTGGATGCATATATCTTTAAACACAGAAATGACATTTAATAAACGAATGAATCATTATCATCACCACCACTAGACATGGATTTAACTCATCAATAATATGCACACCGTTTAATAATCTAACCAATCATGGCCATATTATAACGAATCATTAGTAACAAAATTAATTTACGTACTCCACTACCTGGTTACGGGAAAACGTAAAACTATATAAACATAAAAGCCTCGGATCCAGCAAACTATAATAACATTCAAAGTCAAACATTATTATCATCAAGAAAAACGGCTCCACTAAAATATAAGCTTATAAGCGACGAACATCGCCGATTTCGATGCGTTCCGTCGCTCTGTCTCGCTCTAGCAAATGACGGTTCTGAGCGACAGAAAAGATATCAGCATAGGAAAATGCTGTTCCGTGCTGACAGATGAAACCCAACCCTAAAATGACTGATATGACGTAATTAGCCCTATTTAGTGGACAAAAAGATGTAGTTTATAAGTACCGCACGTAGTATATTATTACTCTGTGATACCGCCTTCTTAATTTTTTTTGATGCTTCCATGGTATCATAGTTCGCTTCTCAGATCACATATTTAGCACCTTATCTTCTATCGCCCTAGTCGTCGAATGTAAGTAGGTACTATTTGTTTCCTTAATCCTGGTCCTTTGTACCTTATACCAGGCCAGGCGCACTCCGCAGTTTAGGTATGAAGTTACGAGTAGGTACATGGCTTATTCACAAACAAGGTTGAAGTTGTAAAAAAAAAAACAATCGACAACCCTGTTAGTAATAAATTATAAAGGAATATGAACCGCTCGCGGCGTGCATACTAAATGGTACTTTAGTACGCTGTAACTGGGTATAATAAGCAAGTTTTCTATCAAGAAGGGATACTTCTGTAACTTGGTAGTCTTGCTATTAACGTATTCTGTGCTTATACTGACATTTCATCACTGGACTTGCTGGATTGTACCATGAATCCATTGTATCACATTAACACCCACTAACAAGGTAAGTTCTTCAAGTCATGAAAGTAAGGGGTGATAGTGAGCTATAAACATTTAAAAGCGTTTTTTTCTGCTGAGATAGTTTTGGTATATAGGCTTCTTTCGTTTGAGAATCAAATTTTTACTTAGAAAAGGCTTTCGCAGGCACTTTTTCACGCTA
Source organism: Acrobasis repandana (assembly GCA_963576875.1). Classification (NCBI taxonomy): domain Eukaryota; kingdom Metazoa; phylum Arthropoda; class Insecta; order Lepidoptera; family Pyralidae; genus Acrobasis; species Acrobasis repandana. Next base: position 1,567,463 of record OY756226.1, read on the forward strand.
TTATGATGATTGAATGTAATTGTTCTTGGCAGCAGAAAAAAACACTGTGACGCACGCATGTTATTTATTAATATCGGGTTTTATAGTCTACTATAGTGATATTAGAGAAGGAATCGTTTTATCGGATCCTGATTTTTATATTCTACTTTTCTTTAAAGAAGAAAGAGTCAAAGGCCACTTCTTGGTCCCGAAGTGAATGTAAGATGTTATAGAGGGAAACGTTAAATTAATTTAGTTTAACCTTGCTGGATTGATTCCTCAGCATAGAAGAAATAGATAACTGTGAAATTATGACAGTGGGCATCACGTCTGAGAGAAACGTTAAACCATAAAATATATCAGCTGCTGCAAATCGTAAAAGCAAATCATGGGAATGCGCGATAATCTGAATCATATCAATGGGCGATACTGATAGCAACTCACTTTGGTTCCCTGTTTTGTTTTCTTCACGCCCACCAATGCGTTAACGTGCCCTTTGGATTTGCTGCCCTGAGCTCTGCCTGTCCCGTTAGGGATAAAGACGTGATAGTGTTATATCTTTATGTCAATGAAATAAAACTATGTTTATTTTACTTTTGAATAAGGTCTTTTTGAGTTTGTGCTATTACTTTCAAGCATGGACTAACAAAATACAAGACGACTGACAACGTTCATACTTAGTCATACTTAGAAGCGTGATTCGTTTTTAGTTTAAATGTTGTAGCTAGATGGAGCTACTAGTTCGAAAGAAGGTAGTTTCTTAGTGGTGCCGCTTAATTTCGGAAAAAAATTTGAAGCGCGGAGTGCGGAGATGAAGTTCAATTTGTTCATAATAAAAAAATATATATTAGCTGGCATATATATTAGGATCCACAAAGACAAGCCCTTAGGAATCGTGTTATATGGTATCTTCGCCTCTGCTTGGTACTCAGCATCCTTTGTTAGCTAGTAGCTACGAACAATAATTCTCTGGAAATCTAACGCTCCTACATTCACCGCTTCGATTCTGATTCCATTTACGCAAAAAACTAACAGTAATTACAACGAAACACTCAAACACACACAGACAAAGATGCATGCGATTGGCCGCGACAAGGTCCCGCACGCGTCATCGTAGCGTCGGTCGAGCAGCCAGCTGCCCCGAGCTGGCTACTCGACCGACGGCAACGCCTGGCAACCCTGATTTTTGACAAGTTTTTCACAGGCCACCCTATACCATCGTATTCGCAAAAAAACAATCTCAATTTTGCTATTTAAATTATTTTTACTGTTTTTTTTAACTAGGCAACCCAATAGCCTTGACAAGAAAAAAGTAGGCAACCCTATGTTGCATATTCTATAGACATCATACTTTGAATTGTTGTAAATTTTTTTTGGTTACTCCATCGGTGAAAGTATCGAAAAGAAATTACCTGTTACATTATTAATTAAAAATATCCTTGACAGGATTTCATTAGGCAACCCATCACCGTTAATTTTGTTTACATATTTTATTCTTTAAAAAACACATTTGATTCGGTTACTCGATCGGTGAAGGTCGTTATTCAACGAGACCATTAGCGGGCGAGATACTGACGTCGTCTACCCATCGAAATATAATTCTCTAGAAGTCTGACTAATCCCGAAAAATCATTCCACGCGATATGTACCGCGGCGGGCGGGACTTAAAATATGAACCGCGCGGCGCGACAGATCGCCGTGACACTCGAGTCGTGCAGTTGCGTCGCAAACAGTTTCCGTTGAGAATATTGCTGTGTTTTTGCGATAATCGATTCATTAAAAATACCGTCATGTGCCGTGAAGGGTCTAGAAGCCATACAGACAAGAACAACACAGGACTCGCCTTTCATATGTAAGTAAATGAACATTTTAATAATCCATACTTGACATCTGTTGACACCTCAAGGCCAAGGATAAGGCCGCCTTTTGCGCATTTCCTAATTTTTAAGATAATGATGTCCTTTTTTTTTGTGCAATAAAGGTTATTGTATTGTACCTCACCGCTCATTGCGTTGACCGCGACGCGACGATCACGCGTGCGTGACCTTGTCGCGACCAATCGCATGCATATTTGTCTATGTGTGTGTTTGAGTGTTTCGTTGTAATACTAAATAAATAAATATATAAGGACAAATCACACTGATTGAGCTAACCCCAAAGTAAGTTTTAAACTTGTGTTATGGGATACTAACTCAACGATGCTATATTTTATAATAAATACATGTATAGATAAACACCATAGACCCAGGACAATTTGAAAAAGGCCATTTTCCAACTTGCCCTGGCTGGAGATCGAACCCAGAACCTCCAGCTTGGCGGACTAGCGTGTTGACCATTACACCATGGAGGTCGTCGAAATTAATTACTGTTAGTTTGTTTGCGTAAATGGAATCAGAATCGAAGCGGTGAAGTATTCTAGAGAATTATATTTCGATGCGTCTACCTCTAGAAATAATACGGAATTTTGATTTTCTAGCAGAGTACGCTTTTTTGTATGGGGTGGTCAGTCCTCTTGTAGTGAAAGCATGGTTCCAAGACATTGTAAACTTCACGTCCGATTATGATGATGCGTGTGTCACTGCGCAAGCTTTTGAAATGTTCATCTCTTCCCATTGTTCATGACAGGTAGGAGTCAGGTCCAAGAAAGTAAAAGCACACAAGTAAGTGAACCTGAAGAAGAATCTAGTGATGAGGAAGCATCTGATCAGGAGGAAGGATCTGATGAAGATGACGAGGATGAATCTGGTTCGATAGAATATAACGATGAGGACATTGATAATGGGATATTAGATGTTAGTGAAGAGGATGAAGAGGAAGAGGAAGAAGAAGAAGAGGAAGAAGAAGAGGAGGAGGAGGAGGAAGATGAGGATTCTGATGAGCCTCCGCCGCCTCCCCCGCCTGCCAAAAAGAAGTCTCCTAGAATCTTACCTGAAAAACCCTGCCATTTATGCGACCATAAATGAAGCTGAAAGATGAATGGACTGTTCCCATTAGCTGTAGTTCTAAGATACTGTTTTTAGGGTTCCGTACCCAAAGGGTGCAAACGGGACCCTATTACTGAGACTCCGCTGTCTGTCCGTCTGTCACAGGGCTCTATCTCTTAAACCGTAATAGCTAGACACTTGAAATTTTCACCGATTATGTATTACTGTGGCCGCTATAACAACAAAAACTAAAAATATAAAAAAAGTTAATAATTAAAGGGGGTCGTCATACAAGAAACGTGTTTTTCTCAACGTTTTTAACTCGATCTTTATAATGGCAATAACTAGATACATTAAATTTTCAGCGATTATGTATTCCTATGGCCACTATAACAAAAAAATACTAAAAATAAGATAAAGTTAAAAATTAAAGGGGGTCGTCATACAAGAAACGTGTTTCTTCAGCGCTTTAAAACATTGTATGGAGGCACGGAACTCTTCATGTACGAGTCCGACTCGCACTTGCCCGTTTATTTGTTTCTGCGATCCCCTGATTCCTCACCGGATAGTGCCAGTAGAGCAATTATATTTTACCAAAAAAAAAAAAAAAATGTATATTGGCATGTCCCATATGATTCCCTTTTTTAAATTTAATTATTAAAGAGATACCACTCTGTTCAAACATCTAGAAAACGAAAATATATTATAAAAAGAAAACACGGAACACAGCCATTATCTTCAATTTGTAACGAAAACAGTAATTAAGGCCGTACCTAAATTTTCCGGGGTCCAGTGCTGCCCCATTCAAAAAAAAAACATTAAAAAAAAAACGGAGACATCATTTAAAATTTTGCTACTACCAAATCCTAGATAACCCTTCAAAGTATTTTATGGACTACTGTTTACAGTTTACAGTGAGAACGTTAAGCTTTACTACGCACATTTGCGTAAAACGGCCACTTTTGGCTAATGTGCGTAGTAAAGCTTAACGTTCTCATTATAAACTGTAAACAGTAGTTCATAAAATACCTTGAAAGGTTATCTAGGATTTGGTAGTAGCAAAATTTTAAATAATGTCTCCGTTTTCTTCGAAATGATTTATTTTAAAAGGGGGCAGCACTGGACCTCGGAAAATTTAGGTACGGCCTTAAATCGGTTACGTTTTGGAGGAGAAATCAGGGGACTAAGAAACGTTTATTTTGTATACTTTTCATAGGTATTTTCGGTCCGAGCTGCAATTGTCTCTATCGTACTCGCATGGGCACAGCGCGACAGCAATATACTTTACAAATACTTATTTTTCTTTCGACCTTAGTGTTTCCTCAGGGCTCTTACAAACGAGCGAAAGTATGCCCGCTACGCTACCACGGTCGGCGACCTGTGTCGTGCGACATTAGCACGACAATTCGCGACACTAGTCGCCGACCGGAGTCGCTCGTCTGGCTGAGCCCTAACCAAACCAAATTAGTTTTTTTTATAAATTTATTAGGTTCGCTATTTTATCAACAATAAGCGCTCAATGTTGCTTGACACTGCAACGCAGTAACTATGTACGGATGTTGTGCCGCTTTTGAAGTGAAGGTCCTGATGCCTTACAGACAACCACAGTTTAGGGCCTTAAACTCCTTCGGCAGCCGCTCAGCACTGGCGTCGTGGCACCTCTTCGTCAGCGCGGCGTCGACGCTGCGCGGGCGTTAGCAAGATGACAACGTTCGAAAGACGCTAGTGTGGGGGGCCCTAAACTGTGGTTGTCTGTAGGGCATCAGGACCTTCACAATGTATTGTGCCTTCACTCCAAAAGCGGCACAACATCCGTACGTAGCTACTGCGTTGCAATGTCAAGCAAACTTGAGCGCTACGACATGATGATAAAGTCTAATTTGGTTTGACATTGAAATAGGACGACACTATCGGACGGCTGTCGTGTTATTTTATGGAGTAAAGGTCCAGGCTGCAAGGAATTAAGTTTTTAGGTAACTTCCGGACAAAATTAATTTCCCTGTTTACCTTAGGTATAGGTTTTTTTTAGTTTCTTTTTAAAGTCTTAGGATAGGATTGTAACTTTGTTGTCTCAGCAGTTCCTTTATAGTACAATTGAAAGAACTAGAGAGACAAAAAATGTACAGTAATTCCTCTAAACTAAACAAACCACTAAAGGGACTACTGAGAACAAACGTTATATGTCTTAGGATTAAGGTTTAATTCAATATGATCAAAGTGGGTTAATGGCAACACTTAATACTATTTAAACGGAATATTTTTATGGAAAGATAAAAAAAGGAAGAAAGAGCTATGATATATTAAAAGAATAAGTAAAAGTAATTAAATAAAAAATGTGGGGTTGTCACGTTTCAGACTGAAATGGTAATTGCCAGCAGCGCACTTTCACTGTCAAGCCATAATCACCTTTATTTATATCACCGAAATACATAGTACCTATAGCTTGAAAAACAAAAGTCGCGTGGCTGCTAGCGCCCCGCCGCAAAAAGGCCAACTCAAGCTACAATATGCATTTTTTAGATAGAAATAAAGGTAAATATGGTTTTACTAACATCAATGAGACCTCTCCAACCCGTCTGGCCAGCGTGGAGAGTGTAGGCCAAATCCTCTGACTGCTCTGGCTAATATATGGCTTTGGCAGTACAGAGAGGTTCGTGCTCCTGCAGTGGAGACTAAAAAAGACCTGATCACGATGATGATGGTTTTACAGTGAAAGTGCGCTTACTGCCCACCATTTTCAAGTACAAAATTAAATAATTCGTAAGGTTTTATTATCGACATAATTGGATTGTTTTTAAAATAGGCCATGCATTTATACTCACGAAGTTAGCTGCATTTTATGCAGCATTTTCTTTATTTGCACTTGTATCGTTTGCACAATGATAAGGGGTAATACGTACTCGTGCTTCTACCTCCTTGCCCTTAAGAGTTTAGTTTTAATTATGTAAGTTAATTTTAAAATTAAATAAAACATTTTGTTCTCGGTCATAGCAAAAGGGGTGCCATCAGGGGAGACCGAGTCCGAAATCCTATTTTCTACCCCTTTATATTTTTTACTAGTCTAAAGTTTCCCTATGTCTACAGTTTTCCAGTTTCTCTTAGAATTGAATTTTTTTTGTATGACTATAATTCTTTACCTTGTTCATCACACAAAGTCATCATCATCACCCTCCCGTGTTCCCGGTTGCATCTTCAGCGATAACGCTTCAGAGCCCGGGGTCCGCTAGCTAATCTAGGTGATTTGACGAAGTTACTGGTTTTTCAAAAAGCGACTGCCGTCTGACCTCCGCAACCCAAAGGGTAGACCAGAACCAATCCCGAGATAGGTTTTAAACAAACGCTAGATGGCGTTCGGAACCCACAGCTTTGCGTGCCTTCTGAAGCACAGAATCATCTTTCTTTTCGGATAACAACGTGGATGATAAATACTGTGTAAATGAGTTTCTATCGGCGTTTCTTCTCAGCAGTGGTCGTTGCGAAACGCTAGTATCGGTAGCTTTTGAACAAAAAAAATTAAATATAAATAAACATCACACGTAATGTACACTATAATGATTGATGTGTAAGAGTGCCTGTAAAGGCCTAATTACTGAATAAATATTTGATTTGACAATCAGGTGAGTCAAGCCTGCAATATCCTAACCAGACTGGAAACAATTTCACAAAGTATGCTTCCCAGTGGGATTTAAACCCACTACCTCCGAATTACAAAGCAAACGCCTTGACCACTGGACCACGGAGGCAGTCGTATTCAAAGTACAAATTAATAAATATTTTGTAAGTTATTATTGTAGAGTTAGGTAATATTATGCAATTTGTTAAAATGGTCATGGGAAACTTTTACTGACAACAGTTTTTTATATACATATTTTACTTTTATTACTATGTACATGCAATGTACTTAAAAACTTTACCTACCTCAGTTGCTACCGATATCATTTTAGAAATAAGTTTATTTTTATACATTTTTTACATATGAGCATAGCATACACAGGTATTTTATTTTATATTTTTATTATTGACATTGTGCGTTTATAAATGATTGTTTGCAAGGCTATATTTTCATTTACACCCTTTTTTTTCTTTAAGTAATATATTGATTAACCAATATAAATGAGAACATAAAATCTACTCAAGTCGTATTTCTGTTTTTTATTGCATTAATTTCCCTGTCAGTTCAGAGCCAAGAAAACTGAGTGTTTTAGAAAAATCACTGTAATTAGACTACTACAGTTTATTCCTCAAAAATTTTACATAAGAATCTTAAGGCTTGTCTACAGACACCCACAATGTCCAAAACACGATTGAGCATTTTTGGCTCGATAGAAAAAAATCACAAGCATACCTTTGTAAGTCATATTAGGTACTATTTTATACAATCACCTTTTAATATGAAAATTATACTAAACAATGTATAATCTAAATATCTAGTCGATTTCTCTACAAAAAAATTATAAATATAATACAAAAAGAAAACAGCGAAATATCGTCGAGCACGGGTCCGGGCCTTCGACGTGACGATATAAGACATATTACTATAAAATAGTAATATGTCTTATATAGGTTTTAAGCAAATTTAGAGGTGTTTGTGATTTTTTTCTATCGAGCTAAAAATGCTCAATCGTGTTTTAGATATTGTGGGTGTCTGTCGAAAATCCTTAAGATTCTTATGTAAATTGTTTGAGGAATAAATTGTAGTAGTGTAATTACAGTGATTTTTAAAAAACACGCACAGTGGAGCAAGGCTCTGACCGAAAGGTGGCCCAGAACGGGTGAGGAAGCGTCGGGCGTCCGCCTATGCGATGGGTTGACGATATAATTTTTGTTAAATAGTTCTTGCAAAAAGGCGTATAGCCAAAAGCAGACAAAATATCAGACCTGGTCCAATGCGGCAGCTAAGGATCCAAAAGCGAATGTTCTTAAAAAGGAGTATAACTTTGCCTCTAGATCCCTCAAAAAGGCTGTGGCTGCGGCGAAGGCGAAACACATTCGAAGAATTGGTGAGAGACTGGCTCATCTCCCCTCAGGAACACGATCATTCTGGTCTCTTGCCAAGGCTGTTCAGGGTAATTTTTGTCAGCCATCCTTTCCACCATTACGCACGGCAAATGAAGTGTTGGTCCAAGATGCAAAGGAGAAAGCCGATCTCTTGGGCACATTCTTTGCAACTAATTCCACTTTGGATGACGGGGAGAATTTACCACCGAATATCCCACGATGTGGGAGTACTATGCCAGATATTCGGTTTACACAAAAAATTGTTCGTCAAACACTCTTCTCCCTCGATGTTCACAAGTCCAATGGGCCTGACGGTATCCCAGCCATTGTGCTCAAAACCTGTGCTCCTGAGTTGGCTCCGGTCTTGACGCGTCTTTTTCGACACTCTTATTCTACAGGCGTTGTCCCGTCAGCATGGAAGACTGCGATAGTCCACCCGATACCCAAAAAAGGGGATCGCTCTGATCCTGGCAATTACAGGCCTATTGCCATTACCTCCTTACTCTCCAAAATAATGGAGTCCATTATTAACCGCCAGCTCCTCCTGTATCTCGAAGAGCACCAGCTTATAAGCGATCGCCAGTATGGTTTTCGTCAAGGACGGTCTGCTGGCGATCTTCTGGTATACCTGTCCCATAAATGGGCGGAATCGGTTGAGAGTAAGGGGGAGGCCTTGGGGGCTGGCCTGGACATGGCGAAAGCCTTCGATCGGGTTCGGCACAAGGCACTTCTGTCAAAACTTCCGTCTTTCGGGTTGCCTGAGAGATTGTGCCAATGGATTACCAGTTTCCTCACAGGGCGTAGCATCAAAGTCGTTGTTGACGGTTCATGCTCTGAATGTAAGCCCGTGAATGCTGGTGTCCCACAGGGTTGTGTTCTGTCTCCTACGCTTTTTCTTCTGCATATCAATGATATGCTGCAATCCAGCAGCACTCATTGCTATGCGGATGATACCACGGTAGACACTTTTTATTCCGGCCAAGCCAATATTTCTCGGGCAAGCGTCTCTGAGTGTCGAACAAAACTTGTTTCTGATATCGAAACTTCATTGAACCAAGTTTCAGATTGGGGTCTATCCAACTTAGTCCAATTTAACCCCAATAAAACACAAGTTTGTGCGTTCACCGCTAAAAAAAGTCCCTTTGTCGTATCTCCCTCGTTTCAGGGCGCTTTCCTCGATATACAACCGAGGATCGGAATTCTCGGCGTCGAGATTTCAAGCAACGTTCAATTTCGCGGTCATCTAAATGACAAGGCTAAGTTGGCTTCTAAAAAAATTGGTATCCTCGGTAGAGCAAGACGATACTTCACACCGGCACATCGCCTTCAGCTGTATAAGGCACAAGTTAGGCCGCATATGGAATATTGTTCCCATCTCTGGGCCGGGGCACCTAAATACCAACTTCTTCCTTTTGACCGTATTCAAAATCGCGCAACTCGTATAATCGATGATGAGACTCTCGTCAGCCGTCTCGATCCTCTGGCTCTACGTAGGGATGTTGCATCCTTGTGCATTTTTTATCGCATTTATCATGGGGAATGTTCTGAAGAATTGTTCGACCTAATACCTGCTGCAAAATTTCACCACTACACCACCCGCCTGAAATTAAAATACCATCCACACCACCTGGATAGTTGGCAATCAACCACCGTACGTTTTAAAAGGAACTTCCTGCCACGAACGACCGAACTGTGGAATCAACTTCCTGCAGCGGTGTTCCCGAACCGATACGACATTGAAACCTTCAAAAAACGAGTCTATATCTTCCTGAAAGGCCGGTAACGCTCTTGTTACACCCCTGGTGTTGCAGTTGTCCATGGACAGTGGTGATCACTTACCATCAGGTGACCCGTTTGTTCGTTTGCCGCCCTATAACATAAAAAATAATAATAATAATAATAATCAAAGTCGCGGGTCGCACCTGGATGAGAGCAGCACAGGACCGAGATGGGTGGCGACGACGAAGAGAGGCCTATGCTCAGCAGTGGGCGGAAAAAGGGCTGGGATGATAATGATGACGCACAGTATTGCAAGCTATGAGCCCAGCTGGCCTTAACCTATAGTTGCAGATGTTGATGAAGTCCTTGTAGATTTGTAATAAAAAAGTCTGTCAATATTTATTTATTAATATGTTTATTGAAAGGCATCTGACATAGCTTAACGACTGTAATCTAGTGACATCACAACAGATACGAACTGGGTCCGAAGGGCCCGGCAGGGTTCTGTTTTGTGATGTGGATACACTAGGCCCCGGGTGCCAGAGATCTTAATTTGATCGAAAAAGCGTTCATATTATATTTTTAGAGATGCTCAAAGGTATACAGGCTGACTTTTTAACCACCAGCCAAAGTTTTGGAGCAAGTTCAGTCCATGATACTGAACTACTTTCCATAAAACAAATCTATACTAATATTATAAAGCGGAAGAGTTTGTTTGTTTGTTTAAACGCGCTAATCTCAGGAACTAATGGTCCGATTTGAAAAAATCTTTTTTTGTTTGGTAGTCAATTTATAGAGGAAGGCTTTAGGGTATATAACATTCCGACAACCACGCGAACGAAGTCGCGGGCACAGCTAGTAACGAATAAACCAGCCAAGTGCGAGTTAAACTCGCGTGGTGAGGGTTCCGTACAATTGATTGAATTCTTATAGGTTTTCACAAGCAATGAACTATATGTATTTTTTTCAAAACTTTAGGCTCAGTAATTTTGGAGATCAGGGGGGGGGGGGGGGGGGGGAATGGTCAATTTTCGTCTTCTTTCATGAATAAAATCAAAACTATTAATTTTACAATAATAACAAAAATATATTTGAGATTCTCATAACAAGCCATTTCATTTGATATATTAGGTCCTTACATATGAAATTGCCGATTTTCAATACTGGCAACTTTAAAATCAAATATCTTGCGTTTCATTAGGAATTCCCAATTCAAATTTATTTCGAAATAAAGCCAGAAAAATATTGTTTTAAAATTCGTATTTCATTTGTTTTAACATCATTTGTTTGAGTTTCAACATTGCTATAACAACAACTATGGACAAATTGAAAATTCGCGGTATTTACGAATACGAGTTCCACCGTGGCACCAGTGCTGCAGAAACGACTCGAAGAATTAACGACGTGTATGGACCAGGCACCGCTAACGAACGAACGGTGCGTTTTTGGTTTCAACGTTTCCGTTCTGGAAATTTCGATTTACACAATGAGCCTCGTGGACGACCTGATACTCAAGTGAATAACGAAGAATTGAAGGCGATAGTGGAAGCGGATCCATCTCAAACCACTTCTGAATTAGCAGCAGCCTTCGGCGTAAGTGACAAAACGATACTTATCCACTTGCGCCAAATCGGAAAAATTAAAAAACTCGAAAAGTGGGTACCGCACGAATGGACTGAAGCAAACCAACAAACACGCGTTGCTTGCTGCGTTTCTTTGCTTAATCGCCACAATAATGAGGGGATTTTAAACCGTATCGTGACTTGTGATGAGAAATGGATCCTGTACGACAATCGGAAGCGATCATCACAATGGCTTGACCCTAGAGAACCGGCAAAACCTTGCCCTAAGCGAAAACTGACCAAAAAGAAGATTCTGGTTAGTGTTTGGTGGACCAGTGCTGGTGTTATCCACTACAGCTTCTTGAGATCAGGCCAGACGGTTACTGCAGACTTGTATTGCCAACAATTGCAAACAATGATGGAAAAGCTCGCCATTAAACAACCGAGACTGATGAATTGCTCTAGCCCACTGCTCGTTCAGGATAACGCTAGACCACACACTGCACATCAAACGATCGCCAAGTTAGAGGAGCTGCGACTGGAACCTCTGCGTCACCCACCATACTCTCCAGATCTTGCCCCAACCGATTACCACTTTTTTCAAAATTTGGATAACATTTTACAAGGAAAAAATTTCAAATCTGATGAGGCAGTCAAAACCGCCTTCAAACAGTTCATAGACTCTCGCTCCCAGGATTTTTTTCCAAAGGTATCAATGATCTGCCTATAAAATGGCGGAAGTGTATCGATAACAACGGCGCATACTTCGATTGATTAAATAATAATTTCATTAAAAAAAAACTTGTTTCTCTTTTTTGATACTGAACGGCAATTTCATATGTAAGGACCTAATATTATATGACAGTAAGGTTTGCAAAACTTTTTTTTTTTAATTTCCTAATTTGTCCCCCGAAAATGATCCTTATTTTAAAAAAATAATTAATTTACTTTGCACATATGTGTTTGGGTCATAGGATTGCAACATTCTACCAAATATCACCTGATAGGTGGTGAGGGGTGCAAGTACGATATGGGATCTTCAAATTTGCCGCCCCATTGTAAACGAATGGAGGGGGGGGGGGGCATACAAATAAGAGTCTAGGAGTTGCCGCCATTAACCAGCCGCTATTTATTTATTTATTATTACCTGTGACCCCCCTGTGATCTGGCGCCCTGGGCGGCGCCCAACCGCGCCCTACCCTAACGCCGCTGCTGTGTATCATATCCTCCATTGTGATATGTGATGTTTGTTACAGCAGTACTTACATACTCGTTTTCGTTAACAGGTCGACAGCGAGTCGTGGAAAGGAATGGCAATATATTTTATATCAGTAATGTGCAAGCTGTTAACTTTTACGATGACCATTTCCAAGTCGAAGACTCAGACGGCGACAGCGTAGATTACGATTACGAATTCTAGATAACTGATAAGTTGATAACAAATCATGAACAAGAAATATTTGCTTTTATTTAAAAAAAAATTGTTTATGGCAGGAAAGACTCAGAGACGGAAGACAAAAAGATATAGCTCAGGCACAGATAGTGAGGAAGGTATGCCTGATGATGTTATTGTGACGGGGAAAAGGGCGCGGAAGACCAGAGATGTGCAGAAGTGGAGTGACTCTGACGCCACTGATGAAGATCCATTCGGAACGGACGACGAGGATGAGTGGAAGCCCACTGACACTCAGCAGTACACCCAGGACACGCTAGATGATTGATGTCATTTTATTAAGTAAAGAATATATTGTTTTGACTTGTATCTGTGCCTTATTTATTTATTCATGTTCTTTTTATCGAGTCGAAATGGTTACACTGTAGCTAAAAACAACGGTATCATCGCAAAATGTCCCTTCCGCAAAATGTCCCTTTCGCAAAATATATCTTTCGCTAAATGTCCCTTGCGCAAAATGTCCCTTTTCCAAAATTTCATTATTTTTATAAAATTAATATTAAGTGAGTTTGTTGTTTGTTTACGCCTCCACGCCGTAACTACTGAACCAATTATCACGAAACTAGCTTTTGCGGCTCCGCTTGCGTTAATATCGATCCCCAAACAGTAACTTTTTCGGGATAACAAGTAGCCTATGTGTTAAACTGGGTGATAAACTATCTGTGTGCAAAATTTAATCTAAATCCCTTAAGCTGTTTAGGCGTGATGGAGTAACAAACATCCAAAGTGGATTATATTTATTACGGGTATGTCCCCCTTCCACGTTGTATAAAAAACATGAAATTTTGCGAGGGATATTTTTTTGACACCAGGGGACATATTGCGAAAGGGACGTTTTGCGCAAGGGACATTTTGCGAAAGGGACATTTTGCGACTAGGGGACATTTTGCGTACGGGACATTTTGCGACAATACGAAAACAACATGTTGAAAACGCCCTACCATCATGGGCAAGTCTTTCAAAGTCCACTTGGCTATCCTCATGGAGTGGCTTAAAAATAAATTATTTTGTACTGATAAGAAAATAAATGTCACTTGTTATTGATGACATGAATTTTGAACGGGATTTTATCTCAGGGATTTTAGATTTATTAATGCAAAGAAAGTGATAGAGCGCTAATGGACGTAATATAATGAAGAACGCTATTTTATTCCAAGAAAATATGACGTCACAGTCCGATATTTCATACAAATCCCATAGAAAATGTTTGTTTTGACGTTAAGAAAAAAGTAACTGATTTGACTTGTTGTAAACTAGCGGATAGAGATCGGCGCTAAGATGAGAGAGAGATATAAAATATTAAAATAATTAAGTTATAGAAACTTATTTATTAAGAAAAATGTCTTATCTATCTTACATTCTATCACAGAGATCGTTAGACGCTTCACCTGTTTAAAATAACAAAATATTAGAACAAAGGTATTTATTTGTCACTTTGAACATAATACTTTCTCAAGATATTTATAGCGAAATATGAAAAATATTTTAACCTGGCATACAAAGCTATCAATAGCTTGCTAAAATAAATATAATTTTTAAATAAATTTGATGCATGATAATTACACCACAATTCAAAAGCAATAATATTTTAGTTAGTTATCGATAGTGCAATACGTCGATAGTTTTAAAGACTATCAATAGTATCGATACTACCGAAAAGCAATATTAATCAAAGGAGTATGAGTAGTGACGGCGCGGCGCCGTCGCTGGCGACGTGGACACACCCAGAGGCTTCATACATGACTGATCGACCGGACGCCGGTTCGGCGCACCGTCACGGCGCAAACCGGATACGTGCACACGAGGCCTAACTCTCCCACACTAGTAGTACCCCTCATCGTCGGAGTGGTCGTGCGCGTCCCAGTGTTGCTGGTCGGGCGCGGCGGCCAGGATGAGCGTGGGCGGCGCCTCCCCGCGGATGCGCAGCGCGTACACCGCCGCTTCCACCTTGCTCACGTTGCTGCGCGTCACGTTCGTCTTGCGGGCCAGCTCCTTGCCCATGCCGAACAGACCTGCAAGTTCCGACATATCATCATCATCCGAACGTATTCCCGGTTGCATCCTCAGCGGTAACACTTCAAAGCCTGGGGTCTGCTACCTAGCCTAGGTGATTTGATGAGGTTACTGGTCTTTACTCAGAGCGACTGCCGTCTGACCTCCGCAACCCAAAAGGTACACCAGATCCAATCGTAGTATAGGTTTAAACAAATGCTAGATGGCGTTCCACTATCGTGTTATTTTATGGACTAACGGTCTAGTACTTAATTGGAAAAAAAAACTACTGGGAAAAACTTTGATTAGGCTATGCTCGGTGTTTTCCTGAGATTAAATCAGAAAAAATAAATCTGTAGTATCATTGAAGTGGACGAGACATATTACAGAGCGACAAACCAATGAACCTTACTTGTTAAATTGATTGTAGTGTTAATTCTAATTATTTATTACGTTATTAAATTTCTAAATTTAATTCATGCTACAACAGTTGGAAAGAGTATGGTCGTATTGAGGCCAGGTCACAGGACCAAGTCCTGCTTACATGGTATTTTTTCACCATTTCTTATTTCATTATTTGGTTTAAGCAGTATAGTTGAAGTAAGAAAAGTTCTCAGCAAAACATACTAAAAATATACTCATGCTCAATAATTTATTGCTTCCTTAAATGACAAATGAATACATGCAATCTAGATAGCAAGTTGATACATAGATGATTCCACAATCACTTAAGGACCCTGTTGAGCGCTGCAATAGGAGAGAGGAGGAATCGTGTCACTGTTAGTATAGTACCTTGAAGTAAATTAACATTCAGTTTTTATTAGTTTTTATCTGTATAACTATCGTTTAAGTATATATGTACGTATTTTATGTCCGTCATTAAATATTTATTTAGATTGTATTGTATTATAGGTATTTGTACTTTAAGATATATGTATTTAATTTTTTTTTTTTTTTAGACAGAACATGACATTCCCACACATGACCAGATAATTTGGTCATGATCCAGTGGCGGATTTACCAGCAGGCTGAGTAGGCTGTAGCTTAGGGCGGCTGATTTTAGGGGGCAGCAAGTT
Organism: Acrobasis repandana; assembly: GCA_963576875.1. Taxonomy (NCBI): domain Eukaryota; kingdom Metazoa; phylum Arthropoda; class Insecta; order Lepidoptera; family Pyralidae; genus Acrobasis; species Acrobasis repandana. The sequence goes on from OY756226.1 coordinate 1,583,166, forward strand.
TGAGGCAAATTTGTCCTCAAAACGCCCATGTGCAATCCGATAAACCTTCCTATTACAACTCTCTTTTGAGCAGTCATTTAAGAAATTCTCAGAGGAGGCCTTTGTCCATCAGTGGACAAGCATCTGCAATAATGATGATCAAAGTTGGCTTACCTATGTAACCTGTGTATAGATCTCTAACTGCCTGACAAGAAGAGAAGCATTCATCCCTTTCTCCGCTCGACAATGAATTGATTGCCCGTCTCATGAGTTCCCCAGTCAGGTCTGCCAACCCAAGCATATAATCCATATGAGGTAACATTGCTATCACTGTCCGTTCCTCATCTGAATCACCACTATCTTTCACTTTGTATACGAGTTGTTCTTGAACAGATGAGTATGAGATAATTTCTTTCTTTTCCATTAAAGTGCATAGTGTCCAGGCCTCTATGAACTCTTGGAAGCCAGCGGTGACAGCTCGCGAGTGCAAATAAGCAGGACTATTCTCCAGCTCAATAGCAATGCTTTTGATAGGTCCACTGATCAAGTTTTGGATCCTTTCATTGGCTTCGGTCACAGCTTTTTGAGTTGTTTCAGCTCTGGAAATAGAATATTTCTATTAAAAGGTGTCATGACACACACTGCAGATCTAAATTGGAGTGATAACATGAGATGGTGGAATTTTATAGCCACTGGCATTATAAAATTTGCAAAGCATTTTCATTACTGCAAAAGTGATTGTTTTCTGTCACTTCTGCTTTAGTGTTTTACAATACAATACCCTTTATTGCACAAAAGAAAAATACAGGACTAAAACTAGGAAATGCACAAAAGGCAGCCTTATCGCTAAGCAATTTCTTCCAGGAAACCTTGCTTAACCCTTTAGCCGCGAACGTCACGTATATGTGACAAACATTTTCGAGCCCATTCCGCGAGCGTCACATATAGGTGACATAAAACCAGTCCTTGTAAAATCCAAAAAAATATTCATATTAGATATATAAGTAGTCTAGTAATCATTTACAATAACATTCACTATAATCGTATAATTAGAAGACTCAAAAATAATTTCAAAAGTTTGACGAATTATCAGATATATTTTTCATAACTTTGTATTAATGTCCACCGCGAACGTCACATATACGTGACACGCGGGATGGGACATTTACGATTTATATACTGATAAAAATTAAACGTAAATTGAAATATTCTTTCTTATACCGACTATATCACCATAAAAAGATCTAAAATGATCACATATATTATTAATTAATAATTTTGATACTAACATTTGTGTATATTTTATTTAATGTCCTTGAAACTTAGTAAATGAACTATTGAAATGTCAGCAATGGATTTGATTTTCCCATCCCTAAGCCTAGATGTTTAGAACATAATGTTGGTAGTTCCCCAGCGCGAACGTCTCATATACGCGACAGCTTGTGACGTCACAGGCGAGCGCCGTCTTCTTTAGTGTTGGGCTTGCGTTCGTGTGGTTAAATTCTCTTTGGTGGTGATGACTACTGCGGCGGAATTGATAAGAATTCTTGAAGGCGACGATAATGAAGAATTCAATACAGATGATGAATTTGATATTGATAATGAGGTAAGTTTTTTAATACATCGTTTTTTTTACCTATTTCACTTGCGAGAGTAGTAAATACCTACGGACTTATAATTTTGTTACCAACTGCTATAAAAGTAGAGTAATTTAAGAAGTTAATGTACATGTATGTTTGCGAATTTCTTTATCACTAAATAGTATAAAACAAAGTCGTTTACCGCTGTCAGTATGTAGGTATGTATGTCGCCGCTGTTATAGCAGCTCGTTCGTACCTACGGTACGCTAGTCGCTCGTCAATATGGAGAACTTCTTGATGTCAATTTTCTTTTTCGAATTGCCATCATCAGTTCCATGCAAAAAGTTTTTCATCTTGATGATCTGATTTGCACCTTTGGCACGTTTACTAAGTTCTTTCAGCAGTAGAAAGCTTCGTCATTTATTAGTGAGTCATGATTATGATACGATTAAATGTGATTGTTAGTACCTAAGTCAAGTACAAATTAATAAATCATTTTAAACCTTTAAACGCTTTTTGTTTTAATAGCTTACGAAAAATGCCTCATAATTATAGTATGGGTAAGGGTATTTAAAGTAAGTACACCATCAATCAGCTTCTGGACAATTCATTTATTTGTATAAAAATTATGGTGAATGGTATAGGTACCTAGGTGAAGTGTACAAACAAGAAAAATTAAAACATAACACAAATCTTTCACAAACTTTGGACAGCGAAGGTCACTCGGCAGTTGCTCTGTGTACCTAAATACCACTGAACTGAATATCTAAATACTAATAACTTCATCAAAAAGTTAGGTAGCCGACCCTGACCTCCGGAGTGCGAATCGGGAGTGCGCTATCATGATATATTATCATCGTTTTCCATTCACGCCTTGATAGATTTCCATTTTTGCCAGTTGAAAGTTGCCTACATTGATTGTTTGTCATATGTTTAGGTAGTATCGTTGGGATGGAAACACTCGCACATACTTAGATATTGTAATTTACAACCTATAATATCGCAGCTATACCTGGGAGCTGCGACCGCGGATTATTATGCATTATAAGTACTTAAATAAAACGTATCCGGATAAATGTTCTTAATAGTAAAAACGTCATCAAGATCGCCCCAGTCATTTCTAAGCCTATATAGACAGCCAGATAAATGGATATACGCGCGGAGACTTAAGTTTATGCTATACTTATACCTATTGTAATCATTATCGATATCTTAATACGTAAGTATTGCACATCCCTATTTTTTGTAGGTACTTATTTTCGATTCACTACGCTTCGCGCTGGGGGCACGACAACTGACATAACGTCTCGCGGTGAAAAGGTTAAATTGAAAAATTGATGGAAAATTAGGTAGTTTTAGACACTGAGTTATGTAATATAACTGTATTGTCAAGGTAGACCTAACAATAAGCAGGAAATCATTTTGGAGGACTGCACCAGAGTGAAATGAAAAAAGATAGAGCCAACAGCCACAAGAGTTGTAACACCACAAAAAATCTTGTAGGTATATGACTAATACTCACGTAAGCCCTGAATGCAGCAAGAATATGATTCTTTTACTCTCAATAGTGATATCTCGAGACAGTTTGACCAGCCGCTCATGTCGGTCCTGCCGCTCGTTCAGCTTTTGAGCAGCAGACAAAAACATTGCTAACACGGGACTGTCTGCCGCAATAGAGGCTGCAGTCTCCCGTGCCACGGAAGACAGGGTCTTCTGCTTCTGGTAGCGGTTGTTGCGATACCTGCCTGAAATTATTTATTTATTTACTACTAATATGTTGATATTTTCGTATTTTAGAAAAAACGCCGATGAGGTTAGAATCAGTATATTTCGTTTACCTCGTCCTGACATTGTTGGTTTCGAAAATTTTCTTCAAGGATTATCTAAAGGGAGATTTTTTTTTTAATTATTTGTATTGTTTATGTGGAAACAAAAAGAAAATTCAGAAATCGACGAACAATCAAATCAACGAAATCAACAAACAAATTGCATACAGATTGTCTGATTGATATTGATTGACAAACAAATGTCAATTGCGACACTGACAGTTGACCTTTTTTTAATGCATTATGCAAATTGCAATTGCAACAATATGCGGCCCACGCTGCAGAAATATGGCCGTAAATCGTAGATAATCAATAGATAACTTTGCCGATTTAAAAAAATATAAGTTGTCAACTTGTCATTTTGATGAGTTATTTTGGCGGGAAGTCAAGGGGTTCGGTTGGGGTTTGCTTTAAATTATTTTACAAATTGATTTTATTAGGCTTTATAATATGAAATTGTTGTTGTTTGGTGTTATAAATGCTCATGACATGAACAATGTGTGAAATAGTTAAAGTGGACCGTCATAGTACGGCTGTAGTGATATTTATTTTGCGGACTGTGTGGGCGTCTTCGGGCGTCGTCCGCCACTCAATCGGCTATGAAAACCAGTGCACTCGTATAGATTTGTCGCCAGAAGCTCCCTTGCAGCAGTCAAAGGCCTACACCACCCTTTGATTGTCTTGTTAGGGTTAGGTTAGGATTAGGAATAAACAACAAAATTAAAGATAGGCTCTAAAGGACTTGTATCCAGAGCCGTAAAATTATATACTAAAAAAAAAATTGTCATTTTGATTGTTGGTTGACTTGACACTACTTGACAGTTGGTTGTCAACTGTGCTGTGCTGTGTTGTGCATTTCTGTAAGTTTAAGTTTATTTTAAATAATTTAATTACTCAACAGACTCAACTATCCTTGTTTTTGTAGACTTCACGTAAATTAATTCCTCTATTTCCAGGTTCGCGTTGACTGACCAGAGTCCGCGAATAACTATCGCCTCTGCTGATAACTAGCCGGGTGTGTCCGCTAATAAAATCAGTCATTTCCGACAAAAGGTATGAAAATTTTGCAGTATTCTCATTATATAAACTAGTTAAGTTCTTAAAATCTGGTTTAATATCCATAGCATTGGTTTCAGGACCTGAAAAGTGAAGATGTCTCAAGCGCTAACTTTTGGTGACTCATGCGCTCCTATAACTTGTCATGCGTGGAACAAGGATAGAACTCGTAAGTATTATTACAACATATCTTCATACTACCACAGAATACATAATAGTACAAGATATACAGAATACATAATACTGGGTGGCGCAAAAGTACTGGCACTAAAGAAAATACTTTTATTTTTTTTATATGACATTTTCTGTCATTCTGTTGTTGAAAATTGTGTAGTGAACAAATGTAAAATACACTGAAAATAAACATGGACCGTTTTACTCCCCAAGAACGTGGAATAATTGTGTCAATGTTCTTACGGAATAATTCATCAGTGATAAGAACACAACGTGAATTTCGTCGACGATTTCACCACCGTCCGGCACCGATTGGTCGCACAATTCGACGCTTTGCCACACGCCTTGAAGCAACTGGCTCAACATTGGATAGACCTAAGTCTGGGAGACCAAGAACAGGCCGTTCAGCTGAAAATATCGATGCTGTGCGCGAAGATGTGGAAGAGTGTCCAGAAACATCAACGAGGCGACGTGCCACGCAATTGGGCATTTCCAGACGGACCCTGCAGCGTATTTTGGTGAAAGACTTAAAGATGTTCCCGTATAAAACTCAAATGACTCATCAGCTGCTGCCTGCTGACCACCGAGCTCGTCTAGATTACTGCCAGCGCGTCATAAACCTCAACCTTGAAGAGGATGATTTTCCTTCAAAATTGGTTATGAGTGACGAAGCGCATTTCCATCTCTCAGGGCATGTCAATAAGCAGAATACTCGGTTCTGGGGCACTGATAATCCGCGCATTATTCAAGAAACACCTCTACACCCACTAAAAGTTACTGTATGGTGTGGCATCTGTGTTGACAGAGTGATCGGACCCTATTTTTTCGAAGACGCTGGAGGCAATGCGATAACTGTCACTGGAGAACGCTACAGAACCATGTTACGAGAGTTTTTGATACCCAGTTTGGACGAATTGGGGCTGGAGCACATCTGGTTTCAACAAGACGGCGCTACGGCACACACAGCGCGCGACACTATGGACTTAGTGAGGGACGCTTTTCCAGGCCGAGTTATCTCTCGTTTTGGCGATTTGCCTTGGCCTGCAAGATCACCCGATCTGACCAGTCCAGACTTCTTTCTTTGGGGTTTTTTGAAATCTCGGGTGTATGTGAACAAGCCACAGACTCTCGCAGCTCTAAAAGAAAACATTCGTCAAGAAATAACGAACATATCGCAGGAAGTGTTACGGCAAGTTATGCAAAATGTCATAAATAGGGCTCAAATGTGTATCAACTCTGGAGGTCACCATTTAAAAGACATCATCTTTAAATCCTAATGGTACGAAATTTAATGGCACAAATATACATTTAAAAAAACCTAAATCTAGTTTTCTAATTTAGAAAAAATGTTATAGCTGAACCAAATAGGGTCTTTACTTTTGCGCCACCCAGTAGATAGATACATGGAAAACAGTTGTGATAATATGTACCGACTTTTATCACAAAATGTAGATCTAGTTGCCCCTCCACTAAGGCAGTGTAAAATGATGTTATTATTCACAAAACCTGCATTCTAATTAAAACGAAGACATTCCATGTAAGTGTTTCTGGGAGCAGACTAAAAATAAAAAAGCGGAAATGTTTTGTTAACAGAAATTACAGTTATCCTAATAACAAAGGATAATTTTGTACCAAAATTATGATTTGCTTCAACATCCTCAATTTCTTTAAAAGTTCCTTTTTCTTACAGAAATTGCCTTCTCTCCCAACAACAATGAGGTCCACATTTACCAGAAAGAAGGGAATGAGTGGAAACAGACCAACAACCTTCGAGAACATGACCTCAAAGTAATGGGCATTGACTGGGCTCCCAACACCAACCGCATTGTTACTTGCTCTGTGGACCGTAACGCTTACGTATGGACTCAGGGTCCGGATGGTAAATGGTCAACTACTCTTGTACTCTTAAGGATCAACCGTGCTGCCACCTGTGTGAAATGGTCTCCAATGGAAAACAAGTTTGCAGTGGGCTCTGGAGCTCGTCTGATCTCAATTTGCTACTTTGAGAAGGAAAATAACTGGTGGGTCTCCAAACATATCAAGAAACCCATCCGGTCAACTGTTACATCTCTCGACTGGCACCCAAATAACATATTATTAGTTGCTGGCTCGGCCGATTTTAAGGTGAGAGTTTTCTCAGCTTATATCAAGGACATTGAAGATCAGCCCGGTCCTAACGTGTGGGGATCTAAACTGCCTTTAGGCCAGCTGTTAGCAGAGTTTCCCAATTCACCGTCTGGAGGCGGTTGGGTGCACAGCGTGTCGTTCTCTGCTGATGGAAACAAAGTTGCATGGGTCGGCCATGACAGCTCTATCAACGTAGCGGATGCTACACAAGGAAAGGCTGTTTTTAAACTAAAGACTGAATACTTGCCATTCTTGGGATGTCATTGGATTACAAACAATTCCATTGTGGTGGCAGGGCATAGCTGCATTCCATTGTTGTACTGTTATGACGAAAAAGAGGTTAAGTTTGTGGCCAAGTTAGACAACACTCAAAGGAAGGAGTCTGGAGGTCTTTCTGCCATGAAGAAGTTCCAATCGCTCGACCGTCAAGCTCGTATTGAGACCAATGATACATTCTTGGATTCTATTCATCAGAATGCCATCAGTCATATCTGTCTTTACAAGGGCACTAAGGCCAATATGGACAAATTCAGCACTTCAGGCCTCGACGGACAACTCGTAATCTGGGACGTTGACGCCTTGAAGGCTATGGAAGGGCTCAAGATTCAATAAAAAATATTTTTCATTATAACTTTTATTTTAAGGATAATATAATAATATAGTGCGAGTTCTGAAGTCACTCTTGAAAGGAAACATGAAAAGCTGTGGAAATTAAAACATTGCAATCACAGTCTGATCAGTCTAGCTAGAAATGAAACAAGCGAACAGCGGCGAGTGAACTCGACTCGTAAACGCCTCGGCTATGGTCAGGCGGGCAATAGAGCACAAATGTTTTTTTTAATTTATTTGCGGAAGGAAATACACTCCTTGTAAAAATGCGCGCAACTTCCCGTGTAACCACAAACGAGGCCAAACAGTAATGTAATCAAATATACAGAATAAACTATAATTTATAGATACAACTTATATGTTTTATTATATTATACAATTATAAATTTTAACCGATGATAATAAAATAATAATTTATATAAATTACGACGAACTACTACACCCTATTTAATAGATCACTTTTAATACTACTGAAGTACTGATTGCTGTCAATATTACATTAAAATTTAAGAAATCAACGAAATGTATTTTTATTTAACGTTAACACGAAGTCAGTTTACCTACAGAACTATAAGGCCATATTGTTTGTAAGGGCCAATCGGTAGTAAAACCAAAGAAATGTTTTACAAACATGAAACAACATTCACATCTTGGACTGAACAGGACTTTGCCACACTTCTGAGGTTTTACTGCTGACAAGCACTAATGAGGGCTCATTCGTCACACGAGCGAATTGAAGGCGTCTATCGAAGCGAGAAGACGATTATTCAGTGATTAAGAATATAATGTAGGTATAGAGAGATCAAGGATGAAGTTTGCATTCAAAAATAGGCATGACGGCTGGAAAAATATATTTGGGCCAATGGTTGTATTATTAAAGAAAATTGTACACGTATTTTTTCTTTCCTCTGAGAAACAAAAAATGAAGAAGATAAGGCTTAGTACGATTTTTACATGATGTCACAAGTTCCCACTCTAGAACTTTGATGCTCCATATCTTTGGGAATTTTTACTTTTTTGTTAAACTGGAAATAATTATTTTTGGATAATCTAAAAGACGGACTAATTAGAATAATACTTTTCAGACCCTGTCGTCATCCCTATTGAATATACATATTTACAAAAAAAAAAATGTCGAAAAAACATTTTTTAGAAGAACCACTGACTGAACATGAATATAGGAAATGTGTTTTTCTCACATATTTTACGAAAATAACCATTGACCCGCGATCCACGCTTCCACAAACAAAGTTGAAGGGGTCCGATTCTGTCCATTTAAAATCTACAAATCAGTTGTGAAGTATTTATCTCGCCTCTGAGACTTCAATTCGCCGCTGTGATAAAGGCTCTAGTGAGCGCTCACTGCGCGTTGGTGACGATGTTGAAGACGGGCCCGATGCGGATGAACACGCGCCGCAGCACGGAGCGCAGCTCGGGCTTCAGGTCGAAGCAGGTGATCTCACACAGCAGCGGGTAGTAACTCGACACATGCGCCGCAAACTGGAAACAATACGGTATTTGTATTTTTTGTTATATCAGAAAGACCACTCCAAGTCTTCCTGTGGATGTCGTAGAAGGCGACTTAGGAAACACAAGCTAAATATAGTTAATAAACTTCAATGAAACCTCTCCAACCCGTCTGGCCAGCGTGGAGTGTAGGCCAAATCCTCTGGCTGCTCTGACTAATATATGTCTCTGGTAGTACAGAGGGTCGTTCTCCTGCAGTGGACACTAAAGCAAACCTGATGATATCAAAAAGTAACATAATGCGACATTGAAAACAAAAATAATTATTTTGAAGCATGTAAAGTTCCAAGGACCGATGTTGCGATCAGCCTTTTTTTCCGCCTTCCTTTGCGATCAGTAACTTATGCCGAGTGGATATTACTTTCAGTGCTACGAATAATAATCCCTAAAAGCATAACTAATCCCGAAAAATCATTCTACGTGATATGTACCGCGGCGGGCGGGGCTTAAAATATGAACCGCGCGGCACGACAGTTCGCTGTAATACTCGAGTCATGCGGTTGCGTCGCAAAAAGTTTCCTTTGAGAATATTGCTGTGTTTTTGCGATAATTGATTTATCAAAAATGCCGTCATGTGCCGTGAAGTAGTGTAGAAGCCATACGGACATGAAAAACACAGGACCCACCTTTTATAAACATTTTAATAATCCATACTTGACATCTGTGGAAAGTTTTATGCAAAATGTACCTAAGCCACGCGACGAAGCGTGACCTTGTCGCGACCAATCGCATGCATATTTGTCTATGTGTGTGTTTCGTTGTTATTACTGTTAGTTTGTTTGCGTAAATGGAATCAGAATCGAAGCGGTGAATGTAGGAGCGTTACATTTCTAGAGAATTGATTAGTCGTAGTTTCAGTGCTATAATGTATTTCTAGTTTTAGTTAATGTTCTTAGTCAAATTGTATATTAGTTGATATAACATAAGTATATGTTTGTAAGAATCAGAAATAAGGACAGATTGCTACAGATTTTTGCCCATTCTTATACCCGCGCGAGAGAAGACTTTTCTCTTTTCCTAGTCTATTTCAAGGCTCCAATTCTATTTGTCCTGTTAAAACTTATTTTTTGAGAATTAAATATATTTTAGGCGCATGATGATAAAATACATTCTACGTTAAATTATTCAACATTTTATGGAGTTTTTCAACATCCCTTTGTGAATTTCTTTTTTGCAGATATTTTATACAAAGCTTTTTGGAATTTGTAGGTAGGTCATAATAGTATCCAATTCAATAGCCGTGAAGTATAAAAAGCCGGAATATAACCAAAAACACGTTTAGATTTGGGGGATATGTCCTATATCAAACCAAATACCCGGTAACTAACTCAAACAAGTAACTATATCATGTGACCACAAACCACAGGGATAGTGCAATGCTCCTACTCGAATTACGCAACCGATATACAGAGTACAAGATCACAGTACACGATGATCTCACGGATTGAGTGGAGTTACATACAAACTGGGCATCAGGCGGCTCACGACGCGGCGGCTACAACTCCGTGTGTACACTTAATGATTAACGAATTAAGTTTTGTTACACACTTTAATTGCCTTATTAGTTGACGACCTCGATGGTGTAATGGTCAACGCTAGTCCGCCAATCCGGAGGTTCTGGGTTCGATCCCCAGCCAGGGCAAGTTGGAAAATGACCTTTTTCAAATTGTCCTGGGTCTTGGATGTTTATCTATATTTGTATTTTTTATAAAATATAGTACCGTTGAGTTAGTATCCCGTAACCCAAGTTTTATCTTAGTTTGGGGCTAGCTCAATCAGTGTGATTGTCCTTATTATTCTATCTATTATACCTCCGCGGTCGAGTACAGTAAACAAAACTTCAACTCATTCAAAATATTAAATTGCAATTTTTAACAAATGAGATTAGCTAGGCTACGTTTAAGGCTATAATTGAATTTTCCGGGGTCTAGTGCTGCCCCCATTTGAAATAAATTATTTGAAAGGAAACGGAGATATCATTTAAAATTTTGTTTCTATCAAACCCTAGATAACCCTTCAAACTATTTTATGAACTACTGTTTACAGTTTAAAGTGAGAACGTGAAGCTTTTCATCACACCAAAAATGACCGTTTTTAATTGAATGTTTATACAGTGGTCCCGTCATCATTGGTGTCGAAGCCTTTAGCGGTATGATATACGGCACCGTTATTCATGAATTAATTTGTATGCAGACGTAGTAGAATAATATAATGTGTCGTATTTAGATGCAGGGAACTCATGTACCATGTTGTGAACTTGTGAATATGCAATAGGCCCTAAAATAGAAAACGGACGTACGCACTACGGACATATTATTAAGTAGGTATAGAACCTTCGATCAACGATGCAACTAGATATCGGTTCGGCGCAAAAAAATACGGATCGCCAAATATAAACGCACACCCGGCGAAAGGAGAAAAACACTTTATACGTAGTGTAATATGGTTGACTTCACAGTAATTGTTATTTGATACTTAATCAGTCAGAATTTTGCTTTGATTTTGTAGGTAACGCGTTATCTAGTTGTATTGTTGATCGAAGTATAAAACATATATAATTATAGAACCGTGACACCATAAAATTACGTAGCAACGAACGGATGTCGTGTAGCTTTTTCTTCTTGTAAAGGTTTTTTAACCTTCGGTATACCAGAGGTTATAAACTACAGTAAGTTAGTAAAACCATATTGGGTTGGGAGAAAAGTAATAAAACGTATTGTAAACGTAATGTATCAGTTGCTTTCCTAGCTGATCGTAAAAGCTGATGTTGATAAACGGCAAATCTAAGGAATCATGGTTGCCGATCAATCCATAAAAAATCGGTCATTAGTTCTTTAGGTTAGCGTCGTAAGGCTGTGAATACAATAGATATCTGCGACATGCCACGAACAATTTGTACTAATAAGGTTGAGGTCAAACAAGCAATGTTTTTCTTTTGTGATTGTAATATTTTTTTATGCACCGCGTGATTGTTTATTTTTAAAGATTGTCTTTAAGAATGCAAAAGAAAAAGAAAGCATAGTTACATATGCTTGTTTGGCCGACCTAAATATGAAGAATAAAATTGATAACTTACTCTTTCGTCTGGCATCTTCAGTATTCTGGTGAGGATCAGCAGTAGAATCGAAGTCCACGCGTCCCGGTGAGCTTCGTTCGTCACGCTGGTGAAGTACTCCAGCGCTTCACAGCAAATGGTTATCAAGCTCTTCTGAACCGCTGGCCAGTGGTCCCGTCTAGCTTCATCACTGTACATTTTAAATAGTATCCGCAACACGCAAGCCAATGATTGCGTCTCTTGCTTCAGCATATTCGGCTTTACGGACCCCTTAAAGTTAGCTTTCCACAAAATATTCCTCTGTGCGTTATTCGTGTTGAACGTCTTTGCGAATCGGTGACTGCACATCAGGCATTCGACGAGTCGTAGTAGGTGAGGTGAGCTGAGCAGTCGATACATCCCTTGCTCTTCGCGCTGACATTCCTGTTCAGTGCCAGGAGTGGATCCAGTCAATTCGGCTGCGGCTAAAGCTAAAGTCTCTGCGTCTTCTTTCCGCGATGTTGCCGGAAAGAAGACGATATTGTCGATCGTTTGAATCAGTTCCAGTTGAACCACGCATTTAATCAGCAGACTGTTGAAAACTCTGTTCGAAGATTTCACTTCATCACCTCCTTGAGGCTTTTTAAGAATTCCATGTCGCACATTAGGAACATCTCCCTCATCATTATCCTCCGGTTTCCAAGTCAGGAGGGTCGTAGGTAATGTGCTGTTGAAGATATCTAACATGATTTGACACGTGTTGCTCCACGTGTCTTCATTGAATTTGGTTCCGTTCGAAATGACTAGATTTTCCAAACAGTTGGTTCCCGATCGCGCGAGTTGTTCATTGTCCTGTTGCACACACCAGTGCAACTGTGCGTATAATTGCTCGAGGAGTAGAGTTCCAAGAATATCAAAGTACTGCGTGAACACGTCGACGATTGCGTACAACGCGTGATTGCAAGTGGTAGTCATCCATTCGTTCTTTTCTAACTGATGCTCGGGCAGCTTCATATTGTCGAAAATTCTGAAGAGGATATTGAAGAGATCTCTCCACCAGTGCGGACGGAATGAGTCGCCGTGAGTTTTTATGATTTCAAATAGGACAGTCAGGCCTCGAGTGCGCACGTCGAGTTTGCAGCGACTGACGACGCATGAGAGCGAAAATAGTAGGGGGAACCATCCCCTTAGCCACACTCTATCTTCTTCTGGGGCTCCTTGCTCACCTTCTAAACCAGCATGCTCGGCAAACAAGTGCGGAGACGCGCCCACGGCCGACGCACACGACCTGACCAGTCGTATTGCCTCCATTGAAGTGTCGGGGAACTTTGCGTTACACGCAAACTCAGACAAACACTTGACTGCGTCTTGGAATGAATCGATCATGGCGGGGAACTGCTTCTCGTATAGCTCCGATATTATCTTGCCCGTGGTCTGGAATGCTAAGTCGACGATAGCCTCGTCTTGGTCGCTCGCTGCTAAGTGGAACACTGAGAAGATGTTCTTCCACCCAGACCTAATATTCGGCGCTTGCGAGTTCACCATCTGCGCGATGCATCGCACTACCATATCTCTAATCGTTGGGGAGCTATTTTTTTTCATAATATGCTCGAATGGCCTCAAGAAGTCTTTTTGGAATTTAAAGTTGGCGAATTCTCCTTTCTCTATGAATTTCATGGACAACTGTCTCAGAGAGTCCACAGCAAAGAATGAGATGTCTTCGTTGCCACTGCAGCCAACTTTATTAAAGTGGTCACCGAGGACTTGCCAGATGCGGGACCATTGCAACCTAATACGCCCCATGTTGTAGTAGGATATTTCGACTATCTTCTGCAGGGAGAACATTCGTGGGTTAGTGGGATGGCTGAGTTCGTCAAGCGATACTTGACACAATGCTTTGACGAAATCGACTATAGCATCACCGTCGAGTCGTGTGGAGCCTGTGAATATCCTGTCGACGGCTACGACCACGCTCTGGGAACTGGTCTCTCCTATGTGCTCCTTGACGCTGGGGTCTAGAGCCATCAAGCTGAACTTCAAAGCGTCAGGCTGCGGTTTGATTCCCGACCCAGATAAGAACTGAGGCCGTACGCCAGTTCCTATCAGCTGCGCCAGTTCCAATTGTGAAATGCATTTGACTACATCGAGCCAACTCGAGCCCAAGTAGTTTCCGTCTGTATGGGCGACTGTTATAAGTGTTTTTATCGTGTCAATGTTCTTAGCCTTCATTTCCGTAATAGGCGAGTTGGCCGTGAGAAGTGTGAACCGCGCTAGCGCTTGCACATACGCGTCTCTTTCAAGTGACATGTGAAATATGCAAGCGATTCGAATCGCGCATCGAATGCCATCCAGACACAGCGAGGCTATTTCGGGATCGTCACAGTCCTGCAGCCCCACCGAGAAAGCTGCGAGGAACGGCGTCCAGGCCATCTTGAACATTGGCCTTACGTGTTCAACATGTTTTGCCGTTGTGAAAGGTGTTTGAACGTGCGAAACCGACTCCATTAAGTTCTTAGCAGCCGCAGATATTTGTTCCATCTCCATATTCCAAATAAGTTTGCGTTTCTTTTCATTGGCGATCATAAGTTTTCCCGGTTTGGACACATTCTTCATTTTTATCTCATGGCCGGCGATTTCGTCGTAAATCTGAGACAAATACTCGCGTGGCAGGTCGTTATTGTCGCTTATGCCGCTATTTAGCTTGATATATTGTTCCTTTGTCATTTTGTTCTTAACTTGCGGAGAATGCAAATCGGTCGTTAGCATTATTATGGAGAAGGCGAGCACGTAGACAGTGTCGGCGCTTGTGAATAGCGTGTTGTTAGGATTGCACTCACAGTAACGCGACGCGAATTTTTCCATAAGCCTGTCAATCTTCTGGGCTTCACCAGGCAATCTGAAGCCCTCCAAGAAATATCGAAGTGCGGCCACAATGTCCATACTTGAGAATTTCATCGAGTCTACATAAGCATACATAACTTCTTTGGAATGATCGTCATTTTCACCTAAATACTCTCCTATGAATGTCTTGTCGAGCCTCTCGTCAGTCAATAACCATTCAGCTATTTCTTTAGTGGATGTACCCAGCAAACTTTGCTCTTGCAAGAATGCAACTCCTTTCTTAGGTTTCCGATTGAACAAATCAATGCCAGTTTCCCAAACTTCCTTCTGTTGCTTCAGTACTTCAAACTGTTCAGGGGAATCTAACGTCTCTCTGTTGCCGATATTACTAGATCCTGTTGAAACCAGACTTAGACTAGAACCGCCATGGGATTTGATACTTTGATGATCTGTGTCTTCTTTAGTTGTTCTTTCGCCCAATGTTGTCTGCAAGTTTGGATTGATGTAAAGCTCCTTGCTCCACTCGACCATGCACTTTAATATTGAGACCAGACATTCCAGTCCTCTAATGCGCATGGACTTCTCTTGATTGGGTGTTGCTCCCAGTTCCAAAGCTTGTCTGCCTTGGGCAATTTTAGAAACATCATTGACCAGCCTCTGGAAAAGGTTGGCGGCTGACAGATCGCAATCATAGTTTACGTAAATATCAACCACACTCTGGGCATCCCCACAGATCCTTGTAAGGGCTTGGATCACCATCCATTTGTGTTCAAACGAAGAACTAGATGTCTCCAGAATATTCATAAAGATTTCTTTGAAGAACACTTCAATTTGCTTTTTGAGGTGAACTTTGAAGTTCTGAAGGAGGGCCAGAAAGATTGCCAAAGACAGTTCAAAAACTTCTGGCACTGAGCTGACGCCATTTTTGGACAGAGCTACACAAAGATACTGCTTTATTGCAGTAATGAACATCTCATTATTTCTAAATACAGGTCCCGCATTTTGCAGAATAGACAACAGCAAATGTAGGGACAAGATTTTTGATCTCAGCTCATGGGACTTAGGGTCAGGGGTTCCCTCTGGCAGAGGCTTCATGGACAGCTTGCACAGGGCTCTAAAAACCAGGAATGCATCTTTCTGGAGAACATGGGTGAATTTAGCTGTGACTGAATTGTCGTTTTCTGACGCCACATCTACACTTTCTTGGGAGGGTATTCTTGTAATAGTGGCCTCTGTACCAGCTTGACCATTGCTTTCTTGGGACACACTCCCACTGTCTCCAAGTGACTCATGATTATCAGAGGGGGTCTCATTATTTTCTGGTATATTTTTGCTCAAATCTTCTGAAGATTTCTTAGTAGCTATTGAAATAGCATTATCTATGACTGAGTCAACAATTTGCTTAGCAATAATTTTAGCTTCTAATATATCATCTACATGTTCTTCCTGTGGTCTCAAATCTTTCTCATCATCTAGCATGTGATTAGCAGGTGATTCATCATGGACTATGTTACCATTGGGTATTTTGTGTTGCATTTCTGTTGGGTGTGCATCTGATTCTAATGCTTGATTCTCCATCTTTGTGAATATGACGTTAAGCATTTGTGTTAGCGTGGCTCGAGCTGTAGTCTGATTTATTAAGTTCTTACTAGCTAAATAAATATTGTAACATGTTCTGACCGCAAGTAGAACTGTTCCTTCGTGAACTTCAACATGTTGACTCGTTATAACTGTTAACAGTGCTTTGATTATCTGAAGTTGGACTCCTTCATCAGTCTGTGGGCCAGTGAAGCAACTGCATATAGTTTCGACGATGCGGTCAATGAGGAGCTTGCGAGGGGTTGTAGAGTCTGGAATGTTTCCGGTAAGATGGCCGTAAGCAATGAGTTTTTGTAGGCAGTCCAGAGCAGTTACAACTATCCTGGATGCCTTGCTTTGGCAGGCCAGCTCAAATGGCAAAAAGTATTTCTCCGCAGTGATGATGTTGGATGCATCATTTTTAGGAAGTGGGAGTGTTCCTGATGTTGGGCTTTCAGGGGATTCTACCTGCCCGCCATCCTTCAACTCTGCTTTGATTTCCTCTGCAAATAAACCAAAATTTAACATATTTGCTTTCATATGCATGTAGAGGGCAAAATGTAGATTAAAAATTTTAAACATACATTATGTATGATATCATGAATAATGTTTACACATTTTTATTTTGAAGTTCTTTTATTTTTTCAATATTTCTAAACTGTTATTTAATTGCTTGTTAACTCTTTACAGCTAAGACAAGAAAAATAGATTTATCTTCTCATCTTAGCTAGTCCTGGTTACATCCTTAGCTTTGTGGCTTCAGAGCCCTGGCAACACTTTCAGATTGCCAAGTGCAGTGAAAATAGATTGCCAAAAAGTATACAGGATATTACCCCATAGCTATATAGCTATCGTCAAGGAAAATATTTAAGCAAAATAAAAAATATGTATTCTGTCATATGTAACTTGTTTCATAATAAAAACCAAAGATGTCAGCTGACAAATGCATATTGAAAATCTCCCATTTGAATGTCACCACCCACTACTGAGCTCATGGCGGGAAGCCGCCATTGAGCGGGGAGGGTAACGGTCGCGTGTATAGTAAAGTCAGTGGGTTAGCTATTTATTAGAAATTTGGGAGAAAAATAAAATTACAACCATTTTTTCTTACAGTTTTGAGTTCTATAGTTCTATTAAAGATTCCGATTACAAGATTTCATTATAACTAGGGGGTGTAAAATCAATCTGTAACTAAAAGAAGATAAATACTAGGCAATGACACTTTTCCCGTAATATAACTTATGGCATAAACATCATTTTCTATCAATTAAAAATTATGTAATTGTAATGTTTTGATTTGTATATAACCATTAATAACAACATTGTATTAGAGACAGTACAATGGAAAGACACGCAAAATTATCAAAAAAAAATTGTTACACATTTTACTTTGTGATGAGAGCAGGATAATATGGTAAATAATCAATTTCATATTACCTATGTCATATTTTCCACAAAACTTTACAAAACTGTACATTTGTATGGAGATTCAATAGAAAACTATTGTAAGCACGTCATAATCTAGAGATTATGTGATTAGGAAAGTGAATCAAGGATAGCTACCTACTTCAATATTTTATCATTTTGTAATTACAGGCATAGGCATAATACACTCTAGTGCCAGAGCTATTGTGTGATAAATTGGCCAACAGGGAGTACCTACATAAACTACTAATTACTACGATAAGGTAACGTGCTATAAAGTAGGTCCATACTTTCATTTTCAAGGTCATGCCACATTCACTTCTTATTTTGTTTGCCATATAATCTAACCAAAGGAATGTTGCACTTTGTGTAACCTAATTAGCGGCTGTAAAACGTGCCTATATATAAGTATAATTCAATAAAATATAGATACGGAGTTCGGTATATACCTGTCAAAGATTACTTACCAAGGGCTACTTCACACGACTTTTTCAGTTGACTGTGATAGGACCTCTTAATGTCCTTATCAGCCAGTATTTTCTCTAAAGCTCTGACTATAAACATTTCTTTAGTTTTGAGATTAGTTTGCATCATTATTTTATGAGGGGAATCACTCCATTCGTTCCTACTGGAATCACTTATCTGCGTGGTTTTACACTCATTTATGATGGCTTTCCGTAGGCACCGCTGTATTGTATTGGTAGGTTTATTCGTCCGCTAAATAACAGCACGTACGCAACATCACAAAACTTTAAGCAACCGAAAATTTATAAGAAAACCATTTCTGCGAGACGGAGATTTCACGATTCACACCTCATCACAAACATGTCAATATTGGGATGCGTTCATTCGTTCATTAATTCCACTCACAAGACTCGAGGCAAGAATAAAATAATATAATGTTTTATAACCCCGATTCCAATTAAAAATTATTTTATAGTACATAATATTATTATCAAAAATTTCCATGAACTATATTTGAGTGATATTTTATTTTAATAGCTAAATAAAAAACATTTAAAAAAATAATAATATTACTGATGCGTTCACGGGTGCATGTGATGTGCGCTTTGTTTTTCTTCCTTGCTTTCTTAAAGCAATACAAAAAAATCCCATATGATGTTGCAAAATAAAAAAAATTCATTACATAGGTATATATTTTACAAAAAAGTATTTTTGTAAAGAAAATGAGAAAAACCCATGATAATTTTACAACATTTGATAAATAAAACGCACGCCATGGTACTGACATGAGCGTGTGACATTGACATCTACATGACGTCTGTATACATATTTTTCATCTGTTAAAATTTAACGCGCTGCCGGACTGTTTTCTGAGTGTTTCTGAATGCGGTTATTCGTTTTATTTTAGTTTTTTACCGCGATTTATGTAGAAATAACAAAGGTTTCCTTTTATTTAACATTTCCTAAATAACAAACAAAATTGCTTCCACAATGACAGTGACGCGGGTGGCGGAATCCCGCACAGAGTTCAAATTGAAGAGCCTGCCTGAAGATTGTATTTCAAGCGTGAAATTTGCTCCTAAATCAAACCAATTCCTGTTGGTGTCCTCGTGGGACTGTTCTGTTAGGTTGTATGATGTGTCTGCGAACATAGAACGTCATAAATACAACCATGAACTGCCTGTTCTTGATGTCTGTTTCAGGGTATGTATTATGAAACTTTAATTACTTTGTGAAGCTTTCTCAATAGATTTATACAGACACAATATTCTCCTTTATTTTACAGGATGCAGTACACTCATACAGCGGTGGTCTAGATCAAACCCTCAAAATGTATGACCTGAATGCAAGTTCTGAGACAGTGCTGGGGGAGCATAAAGGTGCTATCCGCTGCGTGGAGTTCGCTAACGAGGTGAACACAGTGCTGACAGGCAGCTGGGATGGCACCGTCAAGATGTGGGACAGCAGAGTACCAAACTGTGTGGGCACTTACAATCAGGGAAATGAAAGGGTGGGTAACATACCAAAAAAGCTTTTAGTGCATGATAGTGTAACTTGCAAAAGTGGCATAGTTTAACTTAATCTTTAGCTTGCAGTTTTTGCTATAATGTAGTTTTTTCTTTACTTATTTTTGAACTATTTGGAATATGACTAAACAATGGCCTGGATCATCATTTTAAAGAATAAAATTGATAAGTCTTTGTTTTTTCGTCACTATGAAATGTATTCACACTTCTAGCTTAATCAGTGTGATTTGTACTTATATATTTATATTTATTCTTGTAGCCGTAAAAATATGTCGATAAGAATTAATCACACAAATTTATTTATTTATTCTTAAAGAAACTAGCAGATCATCAAGCTGATGCTGGGCATCTTAATGTCTGGGGATTTAATTTGTCCAGTGGAGTAATAACACTCAAATCAATCATTCATTCAAACAATCATTCCAGGTCTACACCATGAGTATAGTGGGCGAGAAGTTTGTCGTCGGCACATCCGGTCGCAAGATCTTTGTGTGGGACGTCCGCAACATGGGCCATGTGAACCAACGCCGCGAGTCATCGCTGAAATACCAGACGCGATGCATACGTGTGTTCCCCAACAAGCAGGGTTATGTACTCAGCTCTATTGAAGGCAGAGTGGCTGTCGAATACCTGGATAGCAATCCAGAAGTGCAGAAAAAGAAATACGCTTTCAAATGTCACAGGATTAAAGATGGCGGTCAGTATAGATTCTTTTTTATATCATGCCTTATCTTTCAGGGTAGACAGAGCCAAGGCTTCTAAAACCTGAAGGCAACACTTTGGTAAAAGCTTTGTTACGAGAGATACGAGGGCTGTTTGATTAGTACCCGTTTATCCCTTACAGACCCAAGCCTAAAGTCCTGAATGTACGATCACTGTTGTAACTTTTTCATATGTAAAATGACCTAGTCTATCCATTTTCGGAAACTTTTCCAGATTTTCATGACACCATCTTGTTTTTTCCGGGGGCGTACAATTGTATTATTTAGAGCCATATTCATGCGACGTCACAATTGTGACGCTCACAAACGTGTCGAGCTGGGCCGAAGTTTAGAGACATCACGTCACAATTGTTTCTGGTTGGGCCCAACTTTGTTTGTAAAAATAGTTCAAAAAACATGTAATAAGAAATATATATATATATATGTAGGTAGAATATTCTGAATAAAAATAACACACAGACATATTAATCATTTATTCACTCTGGTTTTTAGCATTTTAGCCTTATAATTTACGGTTTGAAATAACCATAAAAAGAATAAGCTGCCTCCAGGTAAATTTCTGGCCGAGCGCAAAACAACAGCTGGACCTAATCCAAAAGTTTAATTGTAAATTTTGTTAAATAACGAACCGGAAGCCGTGACTATTAATCACGGCTTCCGGTTCGTCGTCTTCAGTTTCTCATTGGATGATGAGCTTTCTTTGTTAGGTCTGAAGACGTCCTCCATTATCGCTTTCATCCTCGACCTCTGACTCCTCCAACAAGCGGGCAATCACTCCTTTATCTATTGCGCCCCGACTTAAGGCCATTTTGAATAGTAAAATACTTAATGCAAGAAAAAATAAATTTGATAATACTATAAGTTGGGGACGAGTCGACACAATTGTGACGTCTAAATTTAAAGTGATATTTCAGCAAAAAATATTATCTGAAACAACAAAAAGACATTATGAATACTTAGAGTAGTTATTCATTAGTAGTATAAAGCACATATTTGTCTAAAAACATTACGCAATGCGTTAAAAGGTTACTTGCTCTGAGCGCGGGCGCGTGCGCGGTGTCGGAGCGCACCTACCGCCAAATTAACGAGTCACAACTTGATTCCGCACAGGTCAATCGCTGTCGCTGGGCCCGTCACCTTAGCTTTAAAGTAAATATGAAAAAAAGTGCTCTGAAATACCGTCACAATTGTGTTGGCCGGGTCCATAAGGGCTATGAAAAAAAAATAATTTTTTTTTGTATATATGCATTTATTTTTCTACGTAGTCACCTTTTAACTCTTTACATTTGTTCCACCTATACTCAAGCTTCAATAAACCATCCCAAAAGTATGATTTTGGAAAGTCATTAAAATAGGCCTCTGTGGCGGCAATGACATGACTTCGTCATTTGATCCAAATCGCTTGCCACCGAGCCATTTTTTTAGGTTGGGAAACAAAAAGAAATCGCATGGAGCCAAATCTGGAGAATACGGGGGGTGAGACAATAGTTCGTAGCGTAACTGTGCTAATTTAGCCGTCACAACTCTGGACGAATGAGCCGGGGCGTTGTCGTGATGCAACAGTACTTTTTTCTTTTTTAAATGGGGTCGTTTGTCCTTCAACACGGCGTCAAATTCATCCAATAAATTGGCATAGTACTGCCCTGTTATTGTTTTTCCCTTTTCTAAATAGTCAATATGTATAATACCCTGCGAATCCCAAAAAACGGTCGCCATGACCTTTCCAGCCGATGGGACGGTTTTTGCTTTCTTTGGAGCAGGTTAACCCGGTAAAATCCACTGCTTCGACTGCTCTTTCATTTCCGGGGTGTAGTGGTGGACCCACGTTTCGTCCACGGTCACGAAACGACGCAGAAACTTCTTCGGGTTACGTTTGAACACGGCCAAACACTGCTCCGAAGTAGTCAGTCGGTTCCGTTTTTGCTCCTCCGTGAGTAAACGCGGCACCCACCTCGCCGATACTTTCTTCATACCCAATTTTTCTTCTAATATGTGTTGTACCCTCTCGATTGAAACATTTACAGCATCAACGATTTCTCGAAGTTTAATTTGGCGGTTGGCTAAAACGATATTTTCAATTTTCTTAACCATGTCGTCTGTACGAGTAGTCACCTCAACTGGCCGGCCTGGGCGATCCTCATCAAAGACGGTTGTTCTCCTCCGCTTAAACTCGTTATACCAATATCTGACGGTTGTCATAGAAGGAGCACATTCATGGTAAACCGCTTGCATTCTTACTTTTATTTCATCACATGTTTTTCCTTCCAAAAATAAGAATCTAATTACAGACCGATACTGTTCTTTCTCCATTTTAACAATTTTAAGTTCACGCCTTCACTGAATCGTTGTCAAATGAGAAAAAAAGAACAAAAGAATGCCATTTTTTTTAAATTTTCCCGCCTCTGAAAAATGGCTTAAAAAGGTGCTATACTTATTTGCGGCCAGTGATATTAATATATTTAGAAAACGGGTACTTATCAAACAGCCCTCATACAAGTATTAAAAATCCTTTTATGATATCTGTAGCTAGACTATCAAACCTTATTTCATATCTATCCATATTGTGGGAGACACTCAGGCTAAATAAACATTGCTGCGGAATTGAGGCGAATTTTAAAAAGTTCACAGGGCATGACTTCTATAATTTAGGAGAATACAGTTCAAATTACCATGAAGAGAGTAACCTCGCAGGAATTGCCGAGTATTCTGCGGAAGTTCTTTTTTAACCCCCGACAAAAAGAGGGGTGTTATAAGTTTGACGCTAGTGTCGGTGTATCTGTCTGTTTGTCTGTCTGTGTGGCATCGTAGCGCTCGGAACGGATGGACCGATTTCGATGCGTTTTTTTTTTACGTAAAAGCAAGTTTCCTTGCGGTGTTTTTTAGCTATGTTTGATAAAAATCGCTTACCGCTTAACGCTTGAAAGTCAGGGCCTTCTCTAGCAAATATATAGATGGCGCTTTGTGGTGTAATTCACGCGCGCCGCGCGCATAATGAGTAGTAGAACTATCGGTAGTTCTGCTAGTCATCACTATATGGCGTTCTTTATAGTCGGGGGTTTTTTTAATTGGGATTCTAGCAAATAAACTTGAGTTAACACATTTTTATAAATTACCGCATTGACATAGTCTTCAGTATGCTTTCGCGAGTTTTAAAAATTTGCTTCCATTCTGCAGCAATGTAAATTGAGCCTCAGGCGTCGCTAGATATTAGAACGCGATTATCGCAAGTACGCGCGAATTTTACTACACCTAATAGACAATCGCGCGATTGCGTCGTGCGTCTAAAATTTCAGTTAGTATACCTATTTGACATCCATACGTTTGATCGCTAAATCGCGCAAGCTAAAATCGCGTGAATTTATTAGGGCAATGCCTCAGGCAGGAACGTTATCTCTCGCAGGTGGAGCTTCCGTTCTGTACAACAATACTTATATTAATTCTGTGGTAAACTGTGAAGGCCTTAAAGTGGATTTACATTCACCAACATCTTAGAGACACGCCTTGACCTGTACGTAGCAAAAAATTGAGAATGACCATCATTATTTTATATTTCAGGACTAGAAAAAATCTACCCAGTAAACGCAATAAGCTTCCACTCAGTGTACAACACATTCGCAACAGGCGGCTCAGACGGCTACGTCAACATCTGGGACGGCTTCAACAAGAAGCGGCTCTGCCAGTTCCACCGCTACAACACCGCAGTGTCTTCCCTCAGCTTCTCCCACGACGGGTCAGCCCTCGCTATTGCTTGCTCTCAGCTCGATGAGACGCAGATTGAAGATCCAAAGCCGGAGGACACCATCTATATTAGATACGTGACTGATCAGGAGACGAAGCCGAAATGAAGTGGCGAGAGTTCGATATAATAAGCTGCGTTATAGCAAATGTTTACGTCCGTATACAGTTTTGTGCTTTAGCTTAAGGTGAATATATAAGCAAATGGCCTTGAAGTGTGAAATAAATTGTTAACTCTGTCCCGTCCCTGTGAGATATCCAACGTAAAGAAGTTGAATTCTACTAATTTTTAATTTACTCCTCTTTCAGTATCAACTCAATTTAAGTGAATAATGGGTTAAACCAAATAAGTTGGTTAATATTAATCCACGTTTTGTAATAATAGCAAATGCATTCTTCTTACATCTGTACCATATTTACGAGTTGCTTATGTATTCACCTAATATATAAATATTACCATATTTACGAGTTGCTTATATATTCACCTTAAAAAAATAACGCATTTGCACTCTTGAACAGATGTAAGAAGAATGCATTTGCTATTATTACAAAACGTGGATTAATATCAATATTAACCAACTTATTTGGTTTAACCCATTATTCACTTAAATTGAGTTGACACTGAAAGAGGAGTAAATTAAAAATTAGTAGAATTCAACTTCTTTACGTTGGATATCTCACAGGGACTTAGCGGTCGCATGCGACCGATTTACGCCATTCCAGCCGTTGCATACTAAACTTTATTCCCACAATACTTTTGAACGGCTGCTGACGCCAGTTGTAGACCAAGAAAATATAAAATAAAAATAATTGCTCATTTTCATTGGTTGTTAACTCACTCGATATACAGCATGAGGAGACTCCCCATATGTGGGCTACCGACCAATAAAAGCTACAAGTTGATGTAGTGGTCGTTACGATGTCTGCGGTTATTCCCCACATACTGCGGTTATCTATATACAACGTGGACGGGACATACCCGTAGTAATACATAGAACCACGGTCTGTACTAGATCATTATAGTATAATAAATTAAAATAACAACCAAAAATAAAAAAAGGCGGTTCCATACAAAAGTGTGCAGCCGCTTGGGCGATTTGAACGGGAATGACAATTTTTTTTTGTTTTTTGACTTATTTTAATTTCATTATACTTTAGTGGCTAGTACAGATATGGCAAATGATAGAAAACGATATGGAGAGAGTTGACATACAGAACCGACCCCAAATAGGGAGAAGGGAGATGATACTTTAGTGTCTAGTATAGCCTGTGGTTCGATTACAGGTATGTCCATTCCACGTTGTATACAAGCTTATTTTTAATAAGTACAAATATTTTAAGGGGTAATTTACTCATTTTGAACAACTTTTCCCAATAAATGTACGTCGAAATAAAAAAAATATTTTCACTTGTATATCAACACTATCGATAATTGAAAACGGCACCCCACATGCGTTACGGAAATCTCGAACCCAATATTCGGGCTACATCGACTAGTGAAAAGGATTAAGTAGGTACCCGAATGCGGCCAGAACGACCAATGAAAATGAGGCATTCTTTAATCTCATTTTTTTACCTAAAAATATGAAGAAATATTAATACATATATTGTGAAAAAAATATGCTATAATGAAGCTCGTTGTTTGAATGCGTAGATAAATTGTGTGGTTTATGTAAGTTAGTAATTATTTACTTTTAAGCGATGACTTAATAATAAAAAGAATAATTTTTATTTAGTCTTTTACTTTAGGGATTTGAATCATATTTACAAAAGAAGGGAAATAATTAAAATCTATAATAAACTTGTAAATAAACGTCTAGTTATGTATGCCTTATAAACCCCGCCATATTGCGATTTTTTTTACTGAGAATAATTTTACGGCTCCCCGTGTATCCAGATACAAGTCATATAGAGCCTATCTTTAGTCATGATGCTTCTTTATCCTAATAAGTTACAATCAAAGGGTGGTGTACAAGTAGTGTAGGCCTTTGATTGCTTCAAGGGAGCTTCTGGCGACAAATCTTTACGATTCCACTTCATAGCCTAGGTTTTCATAGCCGATTGAGTGGCGGACGACGCCTAAGTGGCGTCCTTAGGCGTTAACCGCCTCTACACTGCACTACACTACACCGCGGACTGTGTGGGCACACAGTCCGCAAAACAAATATCACTACAGCCGTACTATGACTCTCCAATTTAACTATTAGGTACACATATTGTTCATGAGCATGAGCATTTATAACACTAAAATACCAATTTAATATTATAAAGTCCACTAAAATCAATTTGCAAAATAATTTAAAGCAAACCCCAACCGAATCTATGACTTCCCGCCAAAAAAACTCGCCATATTGCGAAGAAATAATTCTGGGAGTTGCCAAAATAGACCAAGAGCTCGCGTGAGGCAGACCTCCGTTATTTTATAAAGGCTGAATGTTTCTTTACAAAAACAATGGCCGAATATGAAAGTTCATGGGTCGTGGTGGCTTTGGTAGATATCAGGTAGTAAAGGCGTACAAAATTGGACCCTTGAATATATTTTAGTCCTAATAATGTCAAATAATGATTCCTGTTTCCTCAGCCAGATAGTTTCGATGGTTCCTTTATCTTGCCAGACACAGAGTATGACGAAGGTAGGTCACAAATATACTCCTCATACGCCTAAGAGAAATGAACCGGCAATATTTTTATGAGTTGGTGTGATTTTGCGTACCTATCAAAAACGTGTCCGATCATGTAATTGAATGGATTTTGTTCGACAGAACTTTTACACAAACGACATTAAAACAAAAAAAAATAGGTAAGTATATTTTTACCCGACTGTGCCAGAAGGAGGGTTTTTAAAAAAAATTGGTTGCCTGTAAAGTCGGTATACGGGCGAAAGTTTTACGTGACAAGTCTTTTTATGTCTGTCTCTCTCGCTCTTAGGCGGGCTAACCATGCCCGAGTGGAAGGGACGCGTGCCTCTCACTCGCTCTCATTGTGAGCGCATAACGTGAGCGGAGCGTAACGCAGTTTCTTGAAGTGTCACCCGGCTAACCAATTTATAAGACGTTGTCACGTCAAAAAAAATCTTTATTACAAATGTTATAGCCATATGCTTTATCTTTTTTTTATTTTTTATTAAATTGGCTTGACGTTATGACTGCGTATTTAGCCAGGAACAAGTTATTAAAAAATAGGAAATTCTTTTTTCCTAACAAATTACAATCAAAGGTTGGTGTAGGCTATTGATTGCTATAAGAGAGCTTCTGGCGACAAACCTATTACGAGTCCACTGGTTTCATGCTGCTGTTGTATGACGAAGTCGGGTTTTTTTTAATAACTTGGTACTTAATATACTTGTTTTATGTAGGTAAGTATTAGGTATGAACAGATGACTTCTGCACTGTACTGACCGTAGTTCACTACTCGTACAATAGATAATAAACATCTGCCCACCTGTATGCACTATGCAGACTACTTGAACCTTTTGAAACGTTTCAAATTAGCACTTTTGCGAACGCTTCGCCTACCAACAGTTGAATGCAGTATTTTCTTCACTTCACAAGTCCAAACAGAATTCTAAGCAGTTGCAAATATGGTGTTTTTTCCTTAGCCATGCGTGGAGAGAAGATAGTTCCTTCAATTGCCGTTAAAAAGGCAATATTTGCGACCACACCAGTTGGTTTATAGATTCCACTCTCAAAGGAAATAATGGCGTTGTTTGCCAGTGCCATATTCTTACCAGCAGTAATTACTTTAGCACTAGCTTCTGAATTAGAATTTTCTTTTTTGAAAAATAAAAGCTAAAATCCACACGGTAGCTACTACTATTTAGCTGCATATTGTTCAGACGAGCTCCGTGGTGTAATGGTTACCACGCTTTCAATGTGAACAAATGCAAAGGCTTAGCTAGGCCTTTGCATTTGTTCACGCTGATAAACGAACCCAGGACCTCGTGACGGACTGGAAACGTGGGCCCACGGCTTCGCGGTCTATAGGGCCTCGCGTGTGAAGTGACCTTTTTGCCTTACGTATAGTAATCATATCAAACGAGAACGGCCTCCATATTTAGATTTATCCCCTTTTTGTATAAAGTCAAAGTCAAGACTTATTTGCACTTCGTACTCATTTTAGATAATATCATCAGCTTCTTGACCTCAATTGGCAAGCGAAGCGTTGAACACCCACCCACAAGGTGGTCATACGATCTGACCAAGGTCGCTGGAAAGTGCTGGACGCAGGCCACTTTAGATCGGTAATTTTGGAAATCCTTGGGAGAGGCCTATGTCCAGCAGTGGACGTTATGCGGCTGAAATGATGGTGATGACGATTGACCTCAATAGACAGTGAAAGTGTGACGTAACAAGTCCATCGTCCCCATAACTGCGGATCCGGGCTTGCATCTAAGCTTAGGTGGTTGTAGGCTAAGAGATATTCAGGTACTCACAAAGTTGTTTCTATTTTAGTTTTTACTTATTTACTATTGTTGTACCTACCTACGTAGTTTAGTTAGGTAGCTCGGCAACTAATAGAGGAAGCAATCTCGCTAATGTAACAGCAGGTCGCTGTTTTGTCTGGCGTGTTATTCTTCCTAAGTGGTCATTGTTGGCGCTTAAATATTTGCTAAAATAGTTCTAACTGTTCCCCGAGTATGGATAAATACCAAGTTTTATAGCTGTTCTAACTAATATTAGCTTCGCTTAAGGAAGCGAAGGAAATCTTTGTTGCCATCAAACAAGTTGATTTTACTTTGCTGCATGTGTACCTACCTATAAGTGTTAGGTACAAACTGTAAATAAATCTTCAGCATAGGTCATGTAAGTATTTATTTGAAATCCTAAAGGTATAAAATAGTCAATGGATAGGTTCTTAGATAAGATTCTTCTTTTTTTGTGTCGATGGTACGTGTTTTGTACGTAGGTACCTACATTTCGATAGCTTTGTCATTTGCGGCCATCAGGTCTTCCCAAGTGCCGATGTTTGGGCATCTAGGACAAACAAGTACATTAAACGTGGTCCATAGACTGTAGAGAGAATCCACACTCGTTAATGTTGCAAAACGTATTTAGCTAGTATCAGTAGCTTTTTAATTTTACACGTTATGAACCTATACAAAACTTATTGACGTGGTAAAGTGCCTGCAAAGGCCTAATTACTAAATAAACATTTGAATTTTGCTTACACACAGTTTCAAGCGACTACGGTTAAGGCCCCGTCAGGTCAGAGCCTAGAATACTGTGAGTGTTTTTGAAAAATCACTGTACATAAACTACTACAGTTTATTTCTCAAAAAAATTACAACGGAATTTTAAGGCTTTTATTTAGAGGTATGTTTGTGATTTTTTTCTATCGAGCCAAAAATGCTCAATCGTGTTTTAGATATTGTGGGTGTCTGTAGAAAAGCCTTAAGATTTCTATGTAAATTTTTTGAGAAATAAACTATTGTAGTTAAATTACAGTAATTTTTCAAAAACACGCACAGTATTGCGCGCTGTGAACCCACCTAGCCTTAAGACAACCTAGCTAAATCAGGGCAGAGCGAAACAGCAAATCAAAGAGTCGCTAAAATCACCTCTTGTAATTTATTGTCGCCCCCTAAGGTCGCGAGCGAAAGCGAAGCTATAATAACTAGTATGAAAGTTTAAAAATAAACTTAAGTGCGTAAATTTTCAACCCAAAGTCGTAAACTCTGTTAAGGTTCAGAGTTCTGCATCAGTATTTCATGATTTGTACTTTATTCTCGAGGATGCACATTCATAACAAAACGGCTGGCCGCAGTCATAGTTCGCGTATTTATTTATTGATGGCAAGTCAAGTTACAAAGGAAAAGTTATTAAAATTATTTATAATAAGGAAATTACGTGCGACGGGCGCTCAGCGGGCGGCCGTGAAAATCTTACCATATTTTCTCATAGCTATAGAGTTGGTAACATATGGTTATCATTAAAGATTTTTTCCAGGGCGTAATTTTTGTCAGCGAGTTAAGAGTCAATTCAATTCAATTCAAAATATCTTTATTATCATAGGATATTTATAATATCTCTTAATAATAGTCACTTTGTTTTGTTTTGCACAAATGTTGACGTCAAATCGTTACTTAAACCTAAGTTTACGCCGCTTCCTAGGCGCAAGTGCAGAAGAAGCGGCAACAAACTGCACTGCACGTTTTCTCCAAAGACGTCAACTAACAAACTAAAAACTTAAAATTAGTTATATAGATGGACAGAGATTACATTGTTTATTATGTCATAATTAAATTGAATTTTAAGAATTGCGAAATTTAAAATAATGTCAATTTGTAAATTTAGTATGTACCAATGTACCTAAATTATGACATGTCTAAGTATACAAACCTTTAAGAGGGACCCGCGCCAAGCTCAAGCCAGACCTTTTTGTCTTTAAGATAGTCATCGGTCCTATAATAAGCCTTCTCACAAAGTACTTTCTTTACATAAGCTTTGAATTTTCTGTCTGGCATATCAAGGACCGATTCTGACAATTTATTATAAAAAGTATACTCTTTCCCATAAAAGACTTACTGACTGTATTCAGCCTGTAATACGGGCTAACTAAGTCATTCTTATTACGTAAATTTCTATCTGTAAAATCACTTACTTTATTGAACATGGAAATATTTTTCCTTACATACATTATATTTTCAAATATGAATTGTGATGCAAAAGTAAGTATACCTATTTCCTTGAATAATTATCTCAGTGAGTCTCTCGATCCTAAACCGTAAATGGCACGAATTGCTCTTTTTTGTAAAAGAAAAATAGTCTGAATGTCGGCTGCACTCCCCCATAGAAGTATCCCGTAAGACATTAGACTGTGAAAGTAACTAAAGTACACTTGTCTAGCAGTTGCTACATCTGTCAATTGTCTTATTCTCCTAACAGCGTAAGCCGCAGAGCTAAGCCTATTAGAAAGTTTAGTTATATGAGCGCCCCATTGAAGTTTCGAATCAATTGTGATTCCTAAAAAGGTAGTACTTTCAACCAGATCGAGTATCTGACCATTAATTAGTATGTCAACGCAGGCTTGATTCACATTAGGAAGAGAGAATCGAATGCATTGGGTCTTGTTCGCATTTAACATGAGGTTATTGGCCGAAACTCTGGCACTCATTAGGAGGAGACAAGAGTTACACCATGCCGAGACTAAAACTAGAGCAACAAAAAATGAACTAACAGCACTATACAAACTAATAAGTAAATACATAAAACAGGATTATAAAACTTATAGATCGAAGAATATTGAAAGACATATGCATCACACGGGAAGCTCAAAAAAGGCACTCAAAGAACTAAAAATGAGTAAACTCTGGATAGATGGCTTAAACCGTGAAGACAAAACCTTAAGTAATCGTACAGAAATCATAGAAGAAGCAACCGATTTCTACAAAACTCTATACAGTGCACACCCGGAAGAGTGTACAGATTACAATAAGGTCGACTCTACAAAGATCAAAAATGTTACACCAATATCTGAAGAGGAAGTCATACATGAAATAAGACGATTAAAGACAGATAAATGCCCAGGACCCGACGGTATCACCAATGAAGCCATCAAAGTAGCATGCCCGCTGCTGGCGCTACCTTTAACACATCTATTTAATCGTATACTAGAAACTGCTGAAATACCATCACAGTGGATGGAGTCCGAAATAATTCTAATCTACAAAAAAGGAGACTCAAAAGACATTACAAACTACAGACCTATAAGTTTACTCTCTTGTATCTACAAACTATTTTCTTCCATCATAAACAACAGAATAAGTGCGAAAATAGAAGCAAAACAACCAGTAGAACAAGCTGGTTTTCGTAAAGGATTTTCGACA
The DNA here is from genome assembly GCA_963576875.1 of Acrobasis repandana. Taxonomy (NCBI): domain Eukaryota; kingdom Metazoa; phylum Arthropoda; class Insecta; order Lepidoptera; family Pyralidae; genus Acrobasis; species Acrobasis repandana. Next base: position 1,615,195 of record OY756226.1, read on the forward strand.
ATCGATCATATACATACACTAGAACTAATAATAGAAAAATACCAGGAAAGACAAAGAGATCTCTACATCGCTTTTATCGATTATAAAAAAGCTTTCGACACCGTCTCACACTCAAGTATATGGACGGCATTGAAAGACCAGGAAGTTGAACAAGAATATATAGAAATAATTAGAAACGTTTACAAGGGAAGCACAGCCAAAATAAAACTGGAATCTACCGGCCCCACTTTCCCCATCCAACGAGGTGTGAAACAAGGAGACCCTTTGTCTCCAAAACTATTTATATCTATCCTAGAGTCAATAATAAAACCACTTAACTGGGAAAAATCAGGGATCACAATTAACGGCAAATACCTCAATCACTTGCGCTTCGCCGACGACCTGGTTATACTATCAGAATCCAGTTTCCAACTGCAATCCATGCTAGATTCGCTAAACGCAGCTAGCAAACAAGTAGGACTCGAAATGAACCTTTCAAAAACAAGGATTATGACAAACAGTATTAACAAACAAATTACAGTAAGCAATGAAATTTTGAAATATACAGAAGAATACATCTACCTTGGAAAACAAATTGGTTTTGACAGAAAACAAAATGAATTAGAAGTACAACGAAGAATACAAAATACTTGGAACAAATATTGGTCTCTAAGCGAAATATTTAAAAGCAACATGCCAGTTCGTATCAAAACCAAAACGATGACGTCATGCCTCCTACCCTGCTTGACCTACGCCTGTCAAACTTGGAAGTATACAACAAAAATAAAAAATATAATTGTTACCTGCCAACGGGGGATGGAGCGTAGCATGCTAAATATTAGAAAAATAGAAAAAATTCGTCACACAAAAATTAGAGACACCACCAAAGCCACAGATGCATTAACCTACGCAAAAAAATTAAAATGGAAATGGGCGGGTCACGTCGCAAGGCTTAAAGACGTCAGGTGGACTGGCAGAGTCACAAAATGGAAGGGTCCAGACGGCAAAAGGCTGAGAGGCAGACCCTACATGAGATGGGCAGACGAAATTGTAAAAATAGCTGGTCCTTGCTGGCCAGAAACTGCCCATGATAGAGAAATATGGACTTCTTTAGAGGAGGCCTTCACCTCTACCTGAGGAGGGTTCTTGCAAATTAAATACATAGATTTAAAATATACATAGTACTGAGTTAACTTATTAAGATTTACTAACAAACTTTATTTTTATTATCTTTATCTTTACTTTTATGTTTATTTTCAAATGTATCTAACACTAAACATTAAGTATATTTTTTATTTTTATTTTTTCAAACTCTGTAACCTACCTAAAAACTTCGCAGGAAATAAAAGGCTTTTTTTTTTTTTTTTTTATTTTTATTTTATTTTTATTTTTATTATTTTTATTATTGGCCGAAAACCAATCAGAAATTAAAGATAAGGTGCTGTTCACCGCGCTAGCATCACTGTTATGTCGATCTATTTTAAATATTAGCGAGGTGTCATCAGCAAACAGCACCATGTCAGCCTCTTTCTCAACCATGTAAGGCAAGTCATTGACATAAACTAAGAAAAGGAACGGTCCTAGAATTAAACCTTGGGGTACGCCCATTTTCACATTAGACCCGTGTGATTTTACGCCGTTTATATCAACAGTTTGAAGCCTATCTGTTAAGTAAGATTCTATTAATTTAATTGACTTATCATCAAAACCGTATTGACGAAATTTGAGCAAAAGTGTTGGATGATCAACGCAATCAAATGCTTTAGAAAGATCGCAAAATGATCCAATTGCATCATTTCTGTTTTCCCACGCGTCGTCGATATTATTAATAAGTGCTACTCCTGCATCGGTGGTCGATTTTCCAGCAGTAAAGTATTGTTAGCTATGGAAAAGATTATTGGTCTTAAAGTGAAGTAGCATTTGACTGAGCATTATCTTTTCGAACACCTTACTCAAAACTGGCAGAATAGAGATATGTCTGTAGTTGCCAGGGTCTGTTTTTTCTCCTTTTTTGAATAAGGGGATTAGTTTACTACATTTCATTAAGTTAGGAAATATGCCTTCATCAATACATTCGTTAAATATAAAAGCTAAATCGGCAGCAATTATGTGTATAATATGACTTACTACGGCTACTGACATGCCCCAGTGATCTTCTGATTTTTTTAAATTTAACTGTTTAAAAGCATCTATTATATCACTAGGGCTAACATGCTTAAAATTAAATTTAGAATCACAAGGGCTAACATTACTCTTAAGCAAAGCCTCAGCACGCTGGGCGCTAGAACTCACATTAGAAGTGAGTTCCAAAGGAATGTTAGTAAAATAATCATCAAATATATTTACTATTTCTTCAGTTTTTGAAGTATTTTTACCACTACATTTGATTCGGCAAATATTTTCTTTGGTTTTATTCTTACCTGTTTCCTTATTTATGACACTTCATGTTTCTTTAATTTTATTAGGAGCATTATTTATTTTTTTGCTAATACTATTCGACTCGGCTCGTCTACAAACTTTTTTAAATATTTTAGAATAATTTCTAATATATTCTATAAAAGAAGGATCAAAGTTATATTGTTTTTGGGCATATAGATCATATAGCCTGTTTCTACTTATGTAGATGCCGGTAGTAGCCCATTCACTAAACTGTGATTTACTATGAACTACTACTCTTTTTTGTTTTAATGTTTTAGAATACTCAGAGGAAACAGTACTAAATAGTTTATTATAATGGTCGTCAGGATTATTTCCTGTATATACCACTGATAATAATTTGTTATCTAAATTATTTTCAAGTTTTTTTTTGTTTTTAGAAGTAATCGGTCTACACAAGATCTTATCTTTTCTCAAATTACTGGTGGACTCTTTGACAAAAGCTACATATACACCAGAATGATCTGAAGGCAATTTATTAATAACAGATTTATCACAATATTGAATATTACTAAAGAAATTATCTAGACATGTGCCAGCGCTGGCACATGTCTAGATATTTTTTTAGCCAACCAGAATTACAGCTACATCTAGATGTAGTTGGCTCAAAAAATAAGTTTTCTAATCCATAACACTTAAAAAGATTTAGGAAATGTGTGCTCTTTGGATTATGTACTAAAATATCAACATTAAAATCACCGCAAATAATTAAATTCTTTTTACTAGTTGAACAGGACTTAAGAACCTGGTCCATTGCTTTTAAAAATCTTTTGAAATTACTATCTGGTGGACTGTATACACAAACAAATATATGATGATCAAGCTCGGCACAGGCCACCTCACAACAGCGCTCAACAGAAAGTCTGACAATATCCTTCCGCTCTTTGCTACGGAAAGAATCTTTTATAAAAATTATAGAACCCCCTCGTTGAGCAGACTTTCTGTAGTCCCCTTACCTTAGACTTTTCCATAAAAAAGTAGTTAAACATTTATTTTGAAATTACATGTCTGATTTCGGCAGTAGGTATTTTGTAATTTCAAAGAAATTGCATATATCTAGCCATATAAGTACATAGTTTTCGACCGCCAAAATATGAACTTGAAAGAAAATATAATTGTGTAGAAGTTTTCCATACTGACAGTCAAATATGCTATGATACACTATACTACTACCTCTCCAACCCGTCTGGCACGCGTGGAGAGTGTAGGCCAAATCCTCTGACTGCTCTGGCTAATATATGGCTCTGGTAATACAGAGAGGGTCGTGCTCCTGCAGTGGAGACTAAAAAAGACCTGATGATGATGATGATGACACTATACTAAATCTCTTTCAAGTTCATATTTTGATTGTAAAAACGAGACAAATGCATATGAAATTTCTTTGAAATTACAAAATACCTACTGCCGAAATCAGACATGTAATTTCAAAATAAATGTTTAACTACGTTTTTATGGAAAAGTCTGATTCTGTCTAGGGTACCCCTTACCCTCTCTCTCTTAATAATAATAATCAACTTCTCCAAAAGGCGTCTATCTGTTAGATCTGTATCTCCACGCAAGCCTTGGGTGAAAAGATCCGTGATTTCAAAAGGAGATATAAATAAATTTATTTCTTATTATGAATGTTATGAACTATAACTTCTATACTAAGCTGAGCTGTGTATCATAGAACCGTTGCTTTATTTAACCAATATATTATTCCGTTTTATAATTCCCTAAAACATATGAAGAGGAAAAGTTGGACTTTCCTTGCAAATCCGGGAATATATTGACATTATACCCAGAACATTATACTAGGACGATTCAGCTAAGAGGCTAAATACTCTAGGTTTGTACCTAAGCTTAAATACCTAAATCTCTACTTCTTCTTCTTCGTCTAAACGCATTCCCGGTTGCATCCTCAGCTCTGCTGCTTCGGAGCCCGGGGTGCGCTTTCCCTCTTTTTCCTCTCCAAATATAGCATGCGTGTCAATGGACACCCAAGAATGCCAAAGACCTTGCAAAATGGAGAAGTTTAAGTGCAGTTTAAATGATTTGGCTATAGTTTTACGACCGGCCGGTTGTCTGACGTCAACCCTCTTTGGGAATATATATGTGCGAAAAGTTTTACAACCGGCCGCCGCCGACGCCAACCCTCCTTGGGAATGCAATTGTAGCACGAGATGTTTGTGCTCATTCCTTTAGTCGCCTCTTACGACATCCACAGGAAGAGATGTAGTGGTCCTATTCGAACCCGGAACCACACGGGTCTACCTAATTCTCTACTTATTGATAGACATCTATAGGCACCTTGGTAGCCAGATTAAAATAACATACTTACTTGCTTAATCGAATTAATTCGGTCTAGCGCCTGTGTTATCGCTCCAAATGGGTGTTATACGAGTACCATGTGACCATCTGTGTCCTAATGAAGACTAGTGTGCGCCCGCGCCTATCTCGGCTTTCAATTAAGAGATGCTCGCGGAATGCTCGCATTCGTTAGTGTCCCAAACAATCTGAAATAGTTTACTCACTTGTGATTAGATTGTGTGGGGAGGGCAAGCACCAATAACTGAAAACTTAAGGAAGTTTATGGAACAGATTAGAATGGTATGGATTGTCGACTCTGATGTCGTGGTCTCACTTTACGTTGGAGAGGAAAACAATGTTCTGAGAAAAGTACTAAATACATATAAATCTTAAAAACGGAGAGGTCTACCCGTAAGTAGATGAAGCGAGAAAGGTCTGTCAGGATCGTAGAAAGTAGAGGTTCATAGCCTCTGCCTACCAATGTGGGAAACAGACGTGATAATATAATATATCATCACTCATCCATCACCCAAGCGTATTCCCAGTTGCATCCTCAGCGGTAACGCTTCAGAGCCCGGGGTCCGCTACCTACCCTAGGTGATTTGACGAGGTTACTGGTTTTACACAGAGCGACTGCCGTCTGACCTTCGCAACCCAAAGGGTTGACCAGAACCAATCCTAGGATAGGTTTAAACAAACGTTAGATGCCGTTTGGGACCCACAAACCAAAGCCAAAGCACCGAATCATCTTTCTTTTTGGATAATTAGGTGATTTAAGTCTGCAATGTCCTAACTAGACTTGATACAACTTTCACAAAGTATGCTTTATAGTGGGATTTGAACACACGACCCCTATGGATCACAAGTCAAACGCCTTAAAACCATTGGACCACGTAGGCAGTCAGGCGTGATAAAATAGGTATATAGATATACCTACCTATTAGTATGTACTAAATATGAAATTAGATAGATGGGTACAAAATAAACGAAAGCCAAAGATAAGGCGAACGGAATAAGTAAACTATGATAATATGGTTAGAAAAGATGTACCTACTGGTTAAGATAGGTTTGACTGTTAGAGAATGCTTTTAGCATTAAGTCCGCCTGTTGTACAATTACATTTGTATGTGTGTACAATGAAGTTTAAATAAATAAATAAAATAAATAAATAAGATAAGGAAGAATAAAAGGTAAATGGATGCGACTTACATGCGATGACAACCCTATACAATCAGTAACAAGAAAATAACTTTGTAATCATAACTGTAAAAGAAAGATCACACCACAAATAGATGTAAGTACCTACACCTACGTATTTGGCATGAAATAACAACTTGGAATTATAACAAAATTACTAAAACAACAACAATCCTGTTGTTTTGGAAATCTGTCAATTCACATGATTTAACGAATGTAAAATGTCACTGAGCCGTTATCCGGCTAAATATGAGTGGCAATAAAGTTATTGTGTGGTTCCCGCTATGTGGGAAAGACAAACATACAGGTGCTAATACGAAATAAATTGAGCCACAATAAAATGCGAGAACGGGAGACAGTCCGGAATTGGATTAATGCCGTGTTTACACGGAGACCAGTACTATCTTCTTCTTCGTCTAAGCGCGTTCCCGGGTACATCCTCAGCTGTGCTGCATCGGAGCCGGGGTGCGCTTCCCGCTTTTTCTTCTCCAAATATAACATGCATGTCAATGGTCACCCAAGGATGCCAAAGACCCTGCAAAATGGAGAAGAAATAGCCGGAACAGTTTAAATGATTTGGCTATAGTTTTACGACCGGTCGCCTGCCTGACTTCAACCCTCTTTGGGAATGTATTTGTGCGAAAACTTTTATAACCGGCCGCCGCCCGACGTTAGGGCTCCTTGGGAATGCAATTGTAGCACGAGATGTTTGTGCTTAGTTCTTTAGTCGCCTCTTACGACATCCACAGGAAGAGATGGATTGGTTCTATTCTAACCCGGAACTACACGGGTACGGAGACCAGTACTATGTCTTCTGTGCCAGAACCAAGAACTTACACTTGACTGTCATTTGACTGGCATTCCTCGGTCGAAAATCACATAGTCTGCCGTTGTAAATTTTTGTTGTTTTTGTCTTTAATTATGTGTTTTCTAAGTACAATAAAGTTATTACAAACAACAAACAAACAAATCGGTTGTTTCTTCTTTACTTCGCACGATCCTCGGCATCCTTATTTATTGTGTAATTTATACAGAAATATTGTTTTAGTCAATAATAAGCATGCTATTTCTACCAACTCCTCCACATATCCCAAAGGCAAACTGGTACATAACATAATGCATTAGCGTTCGTTAAGTCTGACCTATTGTAATTAATCAATAAACTTAAATAAATATATAAATAAAATATGTATGCCTTTCATATATGAACATCTCCTCTCACGGGCCTACTGGAAGAGATCTCTTTTGAGATAAGTAGTGCCTTTGTACAACTTTTTGTTTATGTATTCTCTGTATATATTGGCCGTGTACATAAATTGGTAAATAAATAAATAAAAATAAGATGAGACTAACTACATACCTACTTACTTTTAACGCTGGGCTGGTTAACATGTATAGATTGTCTCCGGGTCCGAATGAAAGATTAAACAAAATAAATAGGTACTTTATATTAAGTAACCAAAGTACTAACTTATGAGATCTAATTATCAAATGTGTAAATTATACTAAAAATATTGTAGTATATGTAAGTATTATTTATTGTACCTAGAGCTTAAACTTTCGTCAAACATCTCCAAGTACCTTGGTTGCCTAGTAGAGATTGCAATTGCGATAAGGCCGCCTTTTGTCATCTGTAATTTAATAATCTGTATCACTATGTTTTGGTGCAATAAAGATTTTAACTTACTAAATTATAAGTAGGTATTCAAGAATGATTCTGGCATGGTGTAAAGAGTCCATTACATTGAAAGAGCCGATACATTGATGGTAACAGTTGTCCGGTCAGATGTTGATTGTTTGACAGCCGCTGATGTAGGCGGGGTGGGAACGCAGTAGCACTATAATGTACGATTTTTATTACGAGTATAAAAAATACTAAGCACTTTGAGTGGTCAAGACATAGATTTGTTGGAAGATTCATAAAGAACTTTCTGCACTAAGGTTTAAATTAATGTTTAACACATTAAACGATGGGATAGTCTGTTAATATGAACCACTTTTCATCTTCTTCTTCATCTAAGCACGTTCCCAGTTGCATCCTCAGGTATGCTGCTTCGGAGCCCGGGGTACGCTTTCCCGATTTTCCTTCTCCAAATATAACATGCATGTCAATGGTCATCCAAGGATGCCAAAGACCTTGCCAAGTGGAGAAGAAAATGCCGGAACAGTTAAAATGATTTGGCTGTAATTTTACGACCGGCCGCCTGCCTGACGTCAACCCTCTTTAGGAATGTATTTGTGCGAAAAGTTTTACAACCAGCCGCCGCCCGACGTTAACCCTCCTTGGGAATGCAATTGTAGCACAATATGTTTGTGCTTAGTCGTTAAGTCGCCTCTTACGACATCCACAGGAAGAGATGGAGTGGTCCTATTCTAACCCGGAACCACACAATATAAACCACTTTTCATCTTGGACCAATGTTGAGGTCTGGAAAAATTGCGAATATTCGTAATTATGAATCGTTTGGTCAGTTGAACTCTTTTGTATGAGAAAAATTTGCCGCGTGGTGACCACAGACTAAGGACGTCGTTTGTGCAGACTTTACGCTACTGCAATCACCAAGCCACCTTCCCAGCATGGTAATTATAAGCTAATCTTTTTTTTATAGGGAGATGCATGTAGTCCAGCAGTGGACTGTCGTAGTATGATAAAATAAAAGTAAAGTACGAGAAAATCGGTTTATCTTCGAAATTATTCTTTTTTGCTGGTCTGGGAGAAAAGAAAAAACATAGAATGTACCAGCTGCTTCTCTTCCCGTGCAGAATTCGAACGAAGGATCGTAAAAGCCGATCGAGGGAATGGGCGAGAATCTGAATCATATGAATAGGCGATGCGGTTAGCAACCCATCACTATTATGATTTATTTCCCTTTTCCACCTTCATGCCCACCATTACGCTAAAAGTGGCCTGGGCCTTACTGCCCTTGGCTCTGTCTACCCCGTTAGGGATAAAGACGTGATAGTGTATGTATGTATGTATGTATCTTCGAAATGTCTATATTCTTTCTTTTCTCTTTAAGTATTGTCGGACTACAGTCTAGTAGCAAAGGTTAGGCAACAAAACAATACAAAAAAAATGTTTAAACAATTGTTTCTTCCAAAGTTTGGCAAAGTCAAGAACCAAAACTTTAAAAAGTAGTCTTTTTTTTATGTCATAGGACGGCAAACTGACAAGCGGGTCACCTGATGGTAAGTGAACACCGCTGCCCATGGACAACTGCAACACCAGGGGTGTAACAAGAGCGTTACCGGCCTTTCAGAGGGGAGGGATGAGGGGAGCTCCGGCTCTCTTACTCACCGAACGAAGCATAGAAGCGGTGAAGCTACTATTCAGACGACGATTTTCTGTGAGATTGTGGTACTTCCCCGGACGAGCCGGCACATTCATGCTACTAGCCGGTAGCGTGGCTTTACCATAACTAAAGTACATAAGTACAAGTCCCTATTTACGCGACAATTTGTCGAGCCCATCATCATCAGTGTCGAAACAATGTGAACAATCATTAGAAATTACTCTGCACTCCTACTCGTATGATCGCTACATCATAAATTATCCCACAATGAGAACATATACTAGAGACAAAAATAACAATGGCTCAGTGGAGAGGCAGTGCGTCCATGATTTTTGTGCTTATAGGATAACCATAGACTTACAAACATAGTAGAGCCATTACGTTAAAAAAAAAGCGGATGAGAAATTAGTTATTATAGAATACTAGCTTTTGCCCGCGGCTTCGCCCGCGTAGATTAGGGGTATGAAAAATAGATGTTGGCCGATTCTCAGACCTACTCAATATGCTCACAAAATTTCATGAGAATCGGTCAAGCCGTTTCGGAGGAGTACGGGAACGAACATTGTGACACGAGAATTTTATAAATAAGACGAGAATTTTATATATAAGATTATGAATAAAGTGTGTACAGTTTACTCACGTCTTATAGCCGGTCGAACTTTTCAATTTACTGCTTGAGTAATCCATATACAATATTCATAATGAATTAGCGACGAGCTGGCAGTCTGTCACTATTTTAAAATCATGTTTTTCATCTTCTATCATATTGCTAAGCGTAGCCTTCAGGATTTGTGACGGCGTAAAGTTAAAAATGTGATACTAAGTCTGAACGTTTAAAATAAACTCGTGTTTTTAAATAATTTAGGTATAGACAATCATGATCGCTTAAGACTGCAGTCTTCGACCGTGGGAATCTATATTTTCTATCTACACATACGCATTGCGCTGTATTGTAAATGCACCATGGAGACGAATTTAGACGAATTCAGAAGCGCATCGAGCGGTCTGCCTTATCAGCGTTTTCGTCCCCATATTTATTTGAGAATTTCGGAGAACTTAAAATTTTTCTATCTTTTTACAAAAGACAAATTATTTTCATTTATTTATTGTGCGTGTTTATGCATGAATCAATCTTCATATATGTGTATTTTTTATTTTTTAACTCGGTCGTATGCGCAAGAAATCCGACGACGCTTATATTTTCTTCAAAGTTTAACCTTTTTAACTAAGTTTTTGAATGAATACATTTTTTTTACTAAAATCTTCTCATTCACTTTTTAGGATTTTCCTTTGTCTTTATTTCTCTGTAATTTAAACTCAAGTTCATATTTTAAATTCCGTGTCAACAACAATGACATGAACGTCGCACACCGCAAAAAATCGAAACACGTCTCAGGTTATTTGGAATTAAACAAACTATTACAATGAAAATCAATAAATTGTCTAATTTACTTTTTTAATACTTAAATAAACTTCAATTTAACATATCTTAACATATTGTTATTAAGATAGTTTGGCTCCAATCAGCTCCTAAAAAGCAGTCAAAATTATTAAAAATAAGGACTGGGCCCTTAAAAATGTGTAAGCAGCTTTGCAAATAAAAACACACACACTTCGAATGTACCTTCTTCATATTTGTAAATGTAATTGTATGTGTTTTAAAATAGAGGTCTCGATTTTTAACAATAACATGTCTATTTATTGTAAGTCAATGAGAACAAATCCAGTGTGACACCAAAGTGCATGTCTAATGAGGAAATTATACGGAGCAGCCTACTAGAAGTGCTAAACAGATAATAATTAATAAATAAATAACTAGATAAAGACAAATCACACTGAGATAGCCCCAAATAAATAAATTAATAAATATAGTTCATTGCTTGTAGATTACAACAAAACCTATGAGAAGTACGGAACCTTCTACACGCGAGTTTAACTCGCACTTCACCAGTTTTTTATAGTTCGATTAAAGTATCTACTGTCCTAGTTTCATGGTCACCCCACAGCCAGTGTCCAGTCATGGCGTCTGGGAATAAGCCGATCTGTCGATAGCTCTCGAGCTCAGAAACAGTGCAACTCTTCGCCTTTCCCGCGCCTTGAGCACTCTTCACCACGAATTTTTAATGACCACTTCACCGCTCGTAGAAAAACAATGTATTTAGCATCACTTGTTTGTGTGTAGTGTTTGTTAATGTGAAATCTGTGTTGAAAAACTGGGCGAGGCGATTGCATATTTATCATGTTATCTTCAGGGTGCTACAGAAAGGAGATATGGTTTTTGAAGATAGACAATCAATGACATGCTCAAAAAATATCGTATTCCAATTAAGACTGCAGTCTTCGACCGTGGGAATTTTTGATTGAACACCCGAATATATATTTTCTATCTACACATACGCATTGTGCTGTATTGGACATGCACCCTGGAGACGAATTTAGACGAATTCAGAAGCGCAGCGAGCGGTCTGCATTATCAGCGTTTTCGTCCCCATATTTATTTAAGAATTTCGGAAAACTTTAAATTTGTCTATCTTTTTACAAAAGACAAATTATTTATATTTATTTATTGTACCTACGTGTTTAAGCATGAATCAATTTTCATATATGTGTATTTTTTATTTTTTAACTCAGTCGTATGCGCAAGAAATCCGACGACGTATTTGCTTATATTTTCTTCAAAGTTTAACCTTTTTAACTAAGTTTTTGAATGAATTAAAAATAAAAATTACTTAAATCTTCTCATTCACTTTTTAGGATTTTCCTTTGTCTTTATTTCTCTGTAATTTATACACAACTTCATATTTTAAATTCCGTGTAAACAACAAAGACATGAACGTCGCGCACCGCAAAAAATTGAAACACGTCTCAGGTTATTTGGAATTAAACAAACTATTACAATAAAAATCAATAAATTGTCTCATTCACTTTTTTAATACTTAAATAAATCGCAAACTGCCAGATACTTTGTGCGGTTCCATCCTCTGGCAGACACTCTCAAAAAATATTTTTACCTGTCTTTCCGCCTTATCATGAACAAATGATATTTCCTCAGCAGCCAGACAATTTCGATGGTTCCTTCATATTGTCAAACACATTAAATAACTTTCGATGTGTCTATTTAACTGGTAGACCTTACTTTAAAATAAAACGACGTGTAGTGGCAACAAATAATAAAATTATATTTTGCAATAATCAATACAATTATATGCAACGGGAATCAAAATTAGTGAAAAAATATTTAAATGTGGAACAGCCTTTTCTTATTTTCTTTTTACATCGTTCTCGGTGGCCAGCGCTTTTATGATTACAATCTCTTTTGCTCAAATAAGTATTATATGTCAAACCTGTACACGATGTGTTTGGCAAGATGAAGGAATCATCAAAACTGTCTGGTTGCTGAGGAAACATTATTTGGTATAAAATAACGGGAGTCTGCCATTCGCGGGCTCTTGCTCTACATGTTTCTCTCGATCTGTCTCTCCCTGTAAAGCCATTATACTTTTAATTTTCATATTCCTAGTAAGGTGTTTGGCATCCCGTCAGGTCATAACAAGTCTAATATCTAGCCAAATATAGTTACAAAAGTATATTAAATGGAAACACCATGAAAGTGCCTCTCGAAGCAAGGCTACGCGAAACATCCAAGCAAAATTCAAATTGCTACATGTAATAGTTTTGGTCCAAACATCTTTTATAGTTATCCATTAAGGTTTTTATAGTTCGATATCGTTAAATGCCCATACTAATTTAAGATACTAAACAAGTTTATAAAATCACGAATGGCTAAGCCGATGAGTTATAATCCATAAAAATCTACATTGAAATAGGTAACTTGACGGTGATAAAGTTAACGCCTGGGGCGTGATGGCTACTTTTTAACAGACTACAATGAAATCTTCTTTCATGCATTTTGTCAACCTCCGCGGCGTAATGGTTAACACGCTAGTCGACCACTCCGGAGGTTCTGGGTTCGATCCCCAGCCGGGGCAAGATGGATCTTATGGCTGTAGGCTAAGTCTACCCTTTAAAGGAAAAAGTGGGATTACCTAGTATACTTATTTATTTATTTATTAAAATCTTTATTGACCACAATGGTACAAAAGGTGAACTTAACGCTAATGCATTCTCTACCAGTCAACCTTTAGGAAAAACAGAAATTAATTCAATTAATACTTACTAGGTACCTAGTCAGGGCCGGATCTAGGGAAGGGCGACCGGGGCTACTGCCCCGGGCCTCCAGAAAAGAGGGACCCCCACAATAGTTAGTTAAAATCTTTATTGCACCAAAACATAATGATACAGAGTACAGGTCGTGTCTTTTAGATCTTTTTAGAAGAACTTTTAGATCGCTCTGAAGTTGCCTCACTCAGGTTACAAACAGGGACAGAATATTTACCGCAATAATATTTTTTTCAGAATGATTGCAAGAATGTAGATATGATATATATACACAATAAACAAAAATAAAGCAAATTCTATTTGCTATGAGTATTTTACTACTGCGAAGCGAATCGCCTCAACTTCAGAGCGATCTAGAAGTTTGGCGCGACCTGTGATAGATTAAAGAAAACAGATGATAAAAGGCCTTCAGAAGAAGAAATAATCAGACTAGTAAAAAACTTTTCCTTTGATATAGCCACGCTATGCATAATGCATTGCCCAGGGGCCCCCACAATGGCTAATCCGGCCCTGTACCTAGTATATATCATCATCATCATCAGGTCTTCTTTAGTCTCCACTGCAGGAGCACGACTCTCTATATACTACCGGAGCCATATATTAGCCAGAGCAGTCAGAGGATTTGGCCTACACTCTCCACATATATATAGGAAGAACAAAAAACTTTAACATGATTCCTTTAAAAAGGGCGAAAAAATTTTAGAGGCTAGGATCAGATTCTTCGCCACCTATAGTGCTATATTTCAACGAGGGAGTCAGCGTAACACAACACGTGTAGTTCCAACTTTCCACTCGCGTTCCAACGCATTGCATCGTATTTTTTATACCGTCGTGTCAGCGATAAGTAATATTGTTTTACGCAGAAAATATCATTTTGTCAATGGTTTTCTTAACATTTCAACATAAGTAAAAAAGCAGCGTGAAACGGAACGGATTCTCCATGAAAGCTTTCTTTGACATTTGAGCGCTACAAATGTCAAAATTACCAGACCATTCGTGCCAGAGATATTGGTTTTATTGTTCTGTGATTCGTGCAAATTTTTCGCATACAATCAATTAAAAAATTCGCCCGTTTTTTATGTTATAGGGCGGCAAACGAACAAGCGGGTCATTTGATGGTAAGTGATCACCCATGGACAACTGCAACACCAGAGGTGTAACAAGAGCGTTACCAGCCTTTCAGGAAGATATAGACTCGTTTTTTGAAGGTTTCAATGTCGCATGTTTGTTTGTTTGGAAACACTCGCGCAAATCAATCGTTGTTGCGTGACTCAAAATTAAAAAAAATTGCACTTTTGGCTTGGTCCCAGGTGGCCACCCAATTTGTGACACGTACACTACACGGGCGTAATGATGCACCAGTAATGATCGCATTTGTCCGGTGACCCTGCTCTCGCCAGCCGGTGTAGGGATGGGTTCTGTTTACAACACTAGCTTTTATATTGAGAAATGTTTACAATCTAGAATGCTTACGAAGTGGCAAAGCCGTTCCCAAAAAAGATACCTAAAGTTAACTTATAGGTCTTCCTTTCTACTTTATTGCACTGGCAGTTTGCGGGAAAGGACGCCTACTTTAGGTACATTTTTTGGGAACGTTAGGTATGTAGACATAAGCATTATGAAAATATGAGCTTTATGTACGTTGCATTAAGTTTAATTTTCAATGTTGTTTTTTTGAGATTATTACAAGAAGTTATTCTAGATTGTATTATAAATTCTTTGGTTATTTACCATCGCCACGTGGTGATGGCGGAGTAGAATAGGGTTTGTCACAACAGAAAAATCATTTTCCATTGTGACAAAATCATATTCTCTATCGTACCTCTTACGACACCTGGGAGAGAGGACTAGTCCTCTAGTTAGAGGTGACTAAGGGAGGTATAAGTTAGCAGAGAAGGTCCTCTGTACAAAGTCTTTATAATCTTCCTTTATTAATAGAGGCCTTTAGTACAGCAGAAAATAAAGAAAATAAATAAATAAATATAGAGGAACAAATCACACTGATTGAGCTAGCCCCAAAGTAAGTTTTTAAACTTGTGTTATGGAATACTAACTCAACGATACTATATTTTATGATAAATACATACATATATAATAAATACAGGACAATTTGAAAAAGAAAAATTTCCAAATTGTCCGGGCTGGGGATCGAACCCAGAACCTCCGGATTGGCGGACTAGCCACGAATATCGTCAAAGTAAATTGCTCACTAGACTAACATAGGTAATGTCTTTCAGATCAATCAGATAGGCAAATGGGTAAACAACTGTTTGCAAATTTTTAAATCGATAACACAGTTATATAGATACATACGAAACTAATGTTATGTATAAAAGATCTGTGAATAAAAACTTGTGAAAAGCTCTTCAGCGTAGACCTGCCGAGTCACCTTATAAATCCTAATTTTTAAATTACTGACAGTAACTCTTTTAATTTTCCATTGGATTTCTATTGGTTTCTTTTAAATCTAAAACTACAATTTCTAAAGATTTATCGCATTCGTTTTCATGTGTAATATCTATAACTTATTTTTATATAAGTATCCTATGTTATAAAACCGTGTCCCGGTTCTCACTAACGTACTGCCTCCATATTACTTATCTTTGTTCAAATATAAATCTCTGCATTTAAATTATTCATATATCAAACATAAATAATGTGTATACTTTATTCATAATTAATATGAATGTAAAGGTCGCTCGTGGATAGAAACGAGTTCCCTTCGGCCATATTTCTAAGACACTATTGCTAAACTGGAAAAAGCGAAGACGAATGAATGCACTGCTTCATAAATATATAACCTTCCGATCCATCTCGTGGTAAAATACTAAGTCCATCGTATACCATATACAGTCAATTATTACAAACAAGCAAAAACAGAGAGATTTAAGTCAGAATGGTTCCCCTAACAACCGAGTTTACGAGATATATTTATGTGTGCATTCAATACAAATGCCCAAATAAGTTTGCGTTTCCCATCACTAGTGCGAAGACACTGACCAATAACATCCTGAAGCGGCCGCGTATATTTAACACTACGATACCAATTATATTATTGGAAACAAACGATTTTAAACCTTATGTTTATGATAATAAAAATATATGAAAACGCAAGTTTAAAGTTGTGAAAATCCACATATATGCTTCAGTCAAATCAATAGATTCTGAACTTTATTCTGTATACAATAAGGTGGAAACGGAGTGTAAAGATAAGTTGTTGGAAGGCTTCCATCGAAGCACGCTGTGCACTTTGATTTATACGAACGAACGTACTCGGTATTAATTCACTCGCAATTTGTCTTTGCAAGTGAGAAAGTGGTTTATTGTTCCTCTTTAACAGAAAATAATAGTACATAAGCGGCGGATTATATTTTGCGGCGGCGATTAATTGCGGAATTAACTCGGTGTCCTGGGAGGCGATACCGATAACTTAACGATGTGGGGTCGGGTCTGTCAGGCCATGTGGGGTATGAACCTATTAGGATCTTTCTTTCTTACCGAATGTGTTAATAGCTGACACTGGGTATCAGATGTAGCTCAATGATGTTATCTATAGATAAACTCACTTATTTGGTGCTATATCGGTGTGGTTCCCGGCAGAGTAGAATAGGACCACTCCAAGTCTTCCCGTGGATGTCGTAGAAGGCGACTTAGGAAACACAAGCTGAACAAAGCTTATAAACATCAATGCGACCTCTCCAACCCGTCTGGCCAGCGTGGAGAGTGTAGGCTTAATCCTCTGGCTACTCAGGCTGTTAGTACAGAGAGGGTCGTGCTCCTGCAGTGGAGACAAAAAAAAGACCGGATGATGATGATGATAACACAGATACGAAAAATAAGAAAAGTAGACACTAGGTATATAAAAGACACACCTACCTGCACGCACACCTTTTAAATGTAAATGTGTGTGCCGCAGCAATAAAAAAAGTAAGCTCAGTGGTAATATTGCCCATCCCCAATTCTATTTGATAAAGCAGTTTATATTCCAGCATTATAAGATTTAAAATTTTGATAATAAATTACTAAACAATAAGATACTAATCCTAATCCATCCCAACCTAATAAAATTCTAATAATATTAGGACTAATAATCAATAAAAGGTAATATTGCCTGGGAGCAATACACTGATTTTCAGCTGTGACCTGAAGAGGTGCGTGGTGCGGATCCAATACTTAATAGCGTAAAAATAAAGAATAAAAATAAGACGAAATAAATAGAGGGATAGATACATATATATTGCATTGGTGATGTTGATATCATTTTACTAAACATCTAGTGACAACACTAATTTTTACACACTCATGAACTGCCTGCAGGTTTCCTCACTATGTTTTTCTTAACCTGAAGCAAGTAAGTGGTCGATAAAAATGACCATACATGAGGCATCCGTGTATGTATACAGTGGCGTTGTTAGGGTAGGTAGTGGAGGCGGGGGAATTTAGTTTTTACCCCTCCACAAAAGTATACACCCGCTAATGTTGGGCTGACCGGTGCGGTCATTGATCACCGCACTGGATGCCACGCATGCTAGCCACGCCATATATATTCGACACTGAAATATTTATCAACATCCAACGTAAATAATTAATGCGCGAGTCAATCATCGGATCACCCCAGTTGAAATGATAACGTTTATCGGCACCACCCACTGGCAGGCGACCAATGGGACGCCGCGGTAACTTTACGGACGGGCCACCCAGCTGATTGTTACAGATAGCTGGTATAATTACACGTATCGTCTATAAATAATTATGCCCTTTATTGTTGGGGTATATACAGGACATTTGTTTACCTAGTAGTGCATGTACAGTATACTGTACAATGCATGCGATTACAATGAGAATAAGATCGACTCGCCGCCCGCCATTTTGTGACGTCACATTATGTTTAACTTTAAATTTTCACTCAGTATATTTTAATTACCTAGTTATTTTCGCATGCATGAGAGCCCCTTTGTCATAATAAGTACTTTTTATTTATAATTAAC
This sequence comes from Acrobasis repandana, assembly GCA_963576875.1. Taxonomy (NCBI): domain Eukaryota; kingdom Metazoa; phylum Arthropoda; class Insecta; order Lepidoptera; family Pyralidae; genus Acrobasis; species Acrobasis repandana. The sequence goes on from OY756226.1 coordinate 1,633,556, forward strand.
ATGTTTTTTTTCTTTTAAATTAATTAATATTAAGTAATATTTTATATTTTGTTTTTTCATATCTGAAAAATTTGACGATTACCAATTTTTATATTTCATTTATTATTATTAACTTTAAATCGATGTAAATAATTTTGATATTTGTATCGCCACACCCAAACTGGGTACTTGTATTGCTGCACCAAATATTTGTCATATTATATGCAACATGTTAGCGATGAATAAATGATCATGATTATTATTCTTTTTAGAATAATTTCACGGCTCTGGATACAAGTCCTTTAGAGCCTATCTTTAATTCCGATTGAGTGGCGGACGACGACGCCTGAAAACGCCCACATAGTCCGCAAAACAATAATCACTACAGCCGTAATATGACTGTCCACTTTAACTAATTCTTCGATCCCACTCATCATCTTTCGTATTTTTCATCGAATTTTGAATCAATTGCTATTTCAATCAATCAATCAATCAATCAATTCTTTATTTGCATAGTAAGAGTTCACAAGGTCTTATAACTATATACAGTTCTCCTTACTTACCCTCTCGGGTGTTGCAAAAATAATTACTTACTTAATTATAAATCATTCAATATCATATAATTTGTCACATATAAATTCCTCTATACTATAATAACATTTTTGTACTAATAATTGTTTCAATTTAAATTTAAATAGTCTAGTATTAAGTTCTTTCAAACAGTCAGGTAATTTGTTATATAATTTAGGTCCTAAAATATACACTATTTTGTCATATGCAGCCATGTTGGAATTTTGCTGTGGGTGTATTTGTATTTTGTTTCTACAGGCTCTGGGGTGCCTATTAGTAATCTGTTTATTTGGAAAATAGACGAGGTGTAAAAACATACCTGCACATAAGATATCGATTATATCTTTGTAATCTTTTTTTATTGCAAACGGCTATCCTATTCTTTTATTCGTCCTATTATTTTTTAGAAAAAACACCGACCCAGTTTCTAGTGAACCTAAAATCACAGGAAAGCAAAATATACAATTTCGTTTACTTGAATGACATACTTACTTTTATTTTTGTTTACTAACCAAACTAGATACTGAATCGATTCTGATATTTTTTATGGAACCAATTTGAAAATTTGAAAGTATATCCTATTAAAAAGTTGTTAAAACGTAACAAACATGAAATAAATACTACTGAATGAGAACCTTGTCCTTATTTTTAAGTCGGTTATAATGATGCACACTTCAGCTATTTGAGCTTGACAAACAGCGGATTAGCTCTGAATCAACTAACAGGCAGTTTTATTAGCGTATCAGCGCTAAATCAACGTCTCTTTACTGGGAAATACTGCATAGTAAACAGGAAACTAAACTTGATTGAAGATAAAAATACCTAAAAGTAGGTACCTAAGTGTAAGAAACTGCGCAGATGTAGGTAGGCACTTGAAAGTTCTAAGTGAATATACGTCAGGTGATCAAATCGTATGCGTTACCCTGGCAGAAAGATACCAAATTTGATAGTCTGACTTTATAAGATATTTTCTCCGTACCCTCCTGTAAATATATATATATATTTACAGGAGGGTATATATATATATATATATATATATATATATAGACAAATATATATATATATATGGACAAATCACACTGATTAAGCTAGCCTCAAAGTAAGTTTTTTTAAACTTCTGTTATGGGATACTAACTCAACGATACTATATTTTTATGATAAATACATATATAGATAAACACTCAAGACCCAGGACAATTTGAAAAAGGCCATTTTCCAACTTGCCCTGGCTGGAGATCGAAACCAGAACCTCCGGATTAGCGGTCTAGCGTGTTAACCATTACGCCATCGTCAAATGTAAAGCAGAAATCCAACGTCATCATCATCATATCAGCCACAGGTGCACTGCTGGACGTAGGCCTGTAAGCGGCCTGCATCAACATAAAACAACTTTTTTTTTAACAAATGGAAATGTTAAATGGAAATCCTCTCATGCATTATTAAGCCTGTTTATAAAACAAAGTTGATACTGTGTATCTCCATTTGAGTAAGTATATTAATTGAAAATAAATGAAATTAATAACACCTTCAACCCAAGGATTATCAAACTTACTAAAGCGCTACATCCGTGTAAACACCCATTGTATTTGTTTTATGTTGATGTCACCGGCCATAAAAGTAATTAGAGCTCGGGTGCCATAGTAGTGTCCTACCATAGACGCAGAATACATTACGGGTCATCGGTTTATGACATATAACCATATTCATATTGTACGGTTATTTCCTTATGTTGTCAAGACACTTAAATAGATTCATTATACAACGAAATAGGTATTTTTGAACTAAGTTCCTACTCGCAGGTTGCGAGGTCGGGTCTTTTGCAACAAGTCGCGTGCGTAACACAAAATGCTTGACATAATTGTTTGCCTGTTCCAGGGTAACAGTGGTGATGATTGATATGCCATCGTATAGAGGTGTTGTAAAACTAATCAAAAAAATCCTGTAGACTTCTGGCACTTCTGGTACAGATGTGTATAGAACTCCATACATAACGGGCATCGGCCGACGACGCCGCCGTGCCATGTAGGAACCGTGTTAGTGGACACAGGCCCTTATTACAAAGTGTATTATTTCCTTCGATCGTCATCAAGTTGTTGTTTTGTAACTAGCATCATGCTGTAACCAAGATTACTGTGATAAATGACTATTTTATTTTATTCTTATTTATCCAACTAAACCCTTCAAAACTTTTCTCTAAACGTTTGATGGATAATAATAACATAACACATGTTGAGAAGTCAATTACTGAGGACTCGCTAATAAGTCGTGTTTTATTTTATAGGCTATTGCCTGCGATAATACAGTCACGTCATCAATTTGTTTATGCAACTGTTTCGACATAAGTTGATTTCTCTTTTACAAAACAGCATTGGTAGTAGGTCTTCTCTTCGTTTCCTATGCCTGCCCTGTAATACATTGTTAACTAGATATGTAAACCGCTGCGTTTTTGATTTCCCTCCAGAAGAAACCAAGCTGCTTAGCTTCTGAGATGACGGTGCGGCGTCAAGTTCATTTGGGTTGGCCACGTTTACACCTACCCTGTGTGTTCCAATCAAGGGCTCTGCGGGGAATATGTCGTGAGGTCGACGCAACGTGTGACCGATCTGATTTTAAAACTACAATAACTAAATATAAATAGAAGAATAAAGATGGACATTAAATAATATACAATACAATACAAAACAAAAATCTTTATTGCACCAAATAAGAAACATTAAAAATTACAAAGTTTACGGAACATATAAATAAATAAGGTACAAGAGGCGGCCTTATCGCCGAAGCAATCTCTTACAGGCAACCATAAAGAGGAGTGCGAATTATATGAGTAAGATAACAGGTGGCGCAGTTAAAATTAAAATATAAATTATAAATAACCAATAGATATTAAAATACTTATATAAATTATATTACATAATAAAAAATACATATAGGTATATAAATAAATGAATATATATATATACATACTTATATAACGTCTAACAAAATATACTGAAACAATTTTAATAGTGAATTCAGTCCGTGCTATTGAACAATATTCCCCAAGGAACATATGTCGAAATATGAAAAATAATATTTGGCATTCCATACAAACTCGGATCAGCTGATCGGTCAACTTGTATATATGGGAGGCCAAAAATTATTTTTCACATTTCGATAAATGTTCCTTGGGGAAAGTTGTTCAGTATCACGGACTGAATCTACCCTTAAAATAGTTTCAGTATATATTGTTAAACTGTATATACATAGCATAATATTAAATAATTTTATTTCATACATACAAATAAATTAATATCACAATGATGTTAACAAATCTGTACATGATGATTTTAAGCAGGAAGACGGAAGAAATAGTAGGGGAAAGAGATGATGAATATAAAATATGTTATCAGTTTAGAATTTGTTATGATAATGATAACAAAAATTAATCTTAATTTACAGTGAAAATAGGTCAGTGGAGGATAAATGCAAAGGTTGCCTTCACTATCTTATCCTCTAATGTCCTAGGTATATTATATACATACAGAAGTGTATGGAGCTCCATACATGACACCGGTCGGCGCCGGACCGACCCGTGTAGAAATCATACTCGTGGACACAGGCCCTTAAACCCGACTTATTAGCGAGTCCAGGGTAATGAGTTTTAAACCCTTTGTTATTATCCATATACCTAACGTTTAGAGCAAAGTTTAAAAGGGTTTAGTTAAAAAACAACAACTGAATGATAAAATACTTGCACACACAGACCATGGATCAAGATAGACACAGCCTCTGTATGAATTTGCGTATTAGGATCGTCACTTGTCATTTTAGTCCGTGTATGTCAATTAATTAGATCAGGCATTAATTATCTCCCGTAAAATATCTAAATCTCCCGTTTTGATCCGTAAAATCTCGTCGAAAAACGTTGGAGGAAGTAATAAAAAGTTACCTTCCGTTTGTAGGTGAATTTCTTATTTAATATTTGTATGAAAATTGGCACGCCAGGTTTTCATACAAATTGAAGGACTTTCTTTCATCATCATCCGAGCGTATTCCCGGTTGCATCGTCAGTGGTTACGCTTCAGAGCCCGGGGTCCGCTACCTAATCTAGGTGATTTGACGAGGTTACTGGTTTTTACACAGAGCGACTGCCGTCTGACCTCCGCAACCCAAAGGGTAGACCAGAACCAATCCTAGGATAGGTACAAACGCTAGATGGCGTTCGGGACCAACAGCTTTACGTGCCTTTGGAAGCACGGAATCATCTTTCTTTTCGGATAATCAGGTGATTCAAGCCTGTAATATCCTAACCAGACTGGAAACAACTTTTTCACAAAGTATGCTTCCCAGTGGGATTTGAACCCATGACCTCCGGATCACAAGGCAAACGCCTTGACCACTGGACCACGGAGGCAGTCAAAATTGAAGGACTTTCTTTATCTAGTAGTATATACAGATCTGTGGTTGCACAACATATCGGTGACGTAATAGTAATACCGCAGGCAATACACTTTATAACCCGACTTATTAGCGAGTCCTCAGTAATTTGCTTCTAAACCCGTTGTTATTATCCGTTTAACGCTTAAAGCAAACAAGACCTTTATGCTTTTTATGTCAAAAGGTGACATTTACTTAGATTGAATAGGTTTTCGTAAAATTATAATATCGTAAAATAAGTTCGTAAAATTATAATATCGTAAAATAAGTTTATGCTGTCTTGGGTTCAAGGATTTATACTTAATCTATGTATGGACTTAATCATATTATTGAATATTGCGATTTTAAATTAAGATAACCAATATACCTATTAGTTTTTTTTAAATATGTATGCATTAGTTATTTTATAACAATAGGCAACTGGCTAAACACGTGGTTGCGTCGAGCCATATAAAACTAAAGTGGTTAAAAATTCAAGAAAATGTGGTCACCCGATATATTTTTACGTTTGATTAACTAACTACCTAATTAGGATAAATTTTGTTATTACAATAGACAAATTCTAATCTGTTAACATTTTTTACATAAGGTATTTAATTTAATTTGACCATCTCTTTTCTATTAAATAGTTACATTTAGTTCAGTTATTTTAGTTCTAAAAATCATAATTTATTATATTATAATCTTCGTTATTTAAAAAAATATAACACCAGTTGTTGAGTTGAAAGTTTTAAATGTATAATTTTTTATTATGCTACCAATTTATTTAATCATCTTGAACTTTTTTTTGGTTAAAACTAACGTGCAGTAACAGGTAACTAACGTAAAAAGTCAGTTACTGGCCGACATGTTTCGACCTCATCCGGAGGTCTTCCTCAGGGCGGCTGTGACTCGCACCGCGCACACGAGACTGACTTTTTACGAGAATTACCCGTGTATCGCATATCCTATCCTAATCCTAATCCTAACTTCCTAACTAATAATATAAATGCGAAAGTGAGTTTGTATATTTGTTTGTTACCTCTTCACGCTTTATCTACTGAATCAATCTTCTTGAAAATTCGCATACACATTAGGAGTACTGAGAAGGACATAGGGTACCTTTCATCCCAGAAAAAAGTAATGTTCAGTGGGAATTGGGATACGCGCGCGAAGCCGCGGGCAAAAGCTAGTTAATAATGACTTGAACTTAATAATGTTTGCATAGCCTATTATGCTATGTGTACACGTTTTTGGGTCTCAGTCTAGAGCACGTCTGTAACTTCTTAGATTTAAGAGCCCGTATGACCCTAATAGTTTTTAGAGCGATCTTAAATATTATCAATAGTAACAAAATACTCACTTTGAAATAAAACACAGCAAAGTTCAGGACTAACTTTATACATTTTATGTTTCTATAACACGATTCCTTAAAATTTTCTCGATAGAAAAACATTGCAAAGTTGCATCCAAATCACCTCAGAATTATATTAAAACAGAAAGTATTCAAGAAATACAATAAATTAACACTTGTAACTTTGGATTATAATTGTACTAGCTTTTGCCCGCGGCTTCGCTGGCGTATCCCACGGGAACATTACATTTTTCCGGGATGAAAGGTACCCTATGTCCTTCTCAGTACTCCTAACTATGTGTATGCGAATTTTCAAGAAGATTGGTTCAGAAGATAAAGCGTGAAGAGGTAACAAACAAACAAAACAAACAAATATACAAACTCACTTTTGCATTTATAATATTAGTTAGGATTAGGATTAAATATAAGGCAATCATAATATGTCTTACTTTTTAAATAACTCTTAAATATTCTTTGTAAAACGAAAAAAACCTCAATACCAAAACCAGCCTCATTGACCCGCCGCGATTCCCTACGCCCTGCATGGCTCGCTGTCTCGCTTCGGCTAGAGTAAATTTGTATGCGTGGAAGCAGGAGCAAAATTTAGATTATTAACATCAGGCGCCCTCTTAAACATGAAATTATTGTCACCTGTTATGTATGCCGTAATAAACAATCAATTTGTATGTTAGGTTATCTTAGTTGAGAGTAAGAGCATATTAAGGATTATTTTTAAAGTTGTACTACATCGTCTTAAACGAATACACCTTTTTAGCTATTTATTTCAAGAGTTATGGGTCCAGCACATCTGCCAATTTGCAGTAAAAGTTTACCTTTGTTCTCCATTGCCTATTCCACAAAGTATGGAGCAACATTGTCGGAATATGTATCGTATTTAGTGGCTATTACGTTGCCGGTTCGTAAACGGCCTGTAAATCAGCTGTTCATTATGGGACAGCACCCGGCCCACCAAATTGTGGAGAGTACAGAATAGTATCCATAATGTGCCGGATGTCCTGCCTAGAATCATCATCTACTTCTTCGTCTAAGCGCGTTCCCGGTTGCATCCTCAGCTGTGCTGCTTCGGAGCCCGGGGTGCGCTTTCCCACTTTTTCTTCTCCAAATATAACATGCATGTCAATGGTCACCCAAGGATGCCAAATGCCTTGCAATATAGAGAAGAAATAGCCGGAACAGTTTAAATGATTTGGCTACAGTTTTACGACCGGCCGCCTGCCTAACGTCAACCCTCTTTGGGAATGTATTTGTGCGAAAAGTTTTACAACCGGCTGCCGCCCGACGTTAACCCTCCTTGGGAATGAAATTTTAGCATGGGATGTTTGTGCTTAGTCCTTTAGTCGCCTCTTACGACATCAACAGGAAAAGATGGAGTGGTCCTATTCTATCCCGGAACCACACGGGTCATCATCATCATCAACATCTGGTCTTTTTTAGTCTCCACTGCAGGAGCACACGACTCTCTCTGTACTACCATAGTCATATATTAGAACATTCAGAGGATTTCACGTTGGCCAGACGGGTTGAAGAGGTCTCATTGATGTTATTAAGCTTTATTCAGCTTGTGTTTCCTAAGTCACCTTTACGACATCCACGGAAAGATTTGGAGTGGTCCTATTCTACTCTGCCGGAAAACACACGGCATCTCGTCATCATGGCACCGGTCTAGAATAGGGTCACTCTCTCTCTTCCTAAGAGGCGACTCAAGATTAACACAAAAATCCCAAAATTTTATTACGAGTAAGTATTAAAAGAAAATCGTAATAATAAAAATAAATAAAATAAAATAATTTATTTCGGACAACTAAGATCCATATTAAGAAAATTTATCATAATTTAATTAAATTATTATTATAAAATTAATGAAAAAGATTTTAAAATTTTGAATTTCAAATTTTGAGCGTCATCATTGGGCAACGTGCGCTGTTAGGCTGGGAATCCATTTGCCGAAATTCAGATGTCGATTTTATATACTCGTACATTGCTGTTTTTGTAATAATACAATTTTGACCGATGTAAACAGGCAATTTATATAAAATCAGCATCCTAAATTCAGCATAGTAATGTTAGAAGTTAGGATGTTGTAACTGTCTTTGATAAACTGTTAATTGGATTACATTTTTGGGTATAATGTAAAGAGATGTTAGACAATATAAATATTTTTTCCAAATATTTGGGATAAATATTACGATTGGATACTCATTGTGTCTTGTATATTTAAAGTTGAGAAAAAAAAAAGATTTAATATACTCTTTACTTTAAATAACTTTTTCAGTTACAAATACTCATCAAGTATTATATGTAGTACGATACGAGTATGGTAATGTTAGAAGATAATGTACCATATTAATTTTGAAACATGTTGGATGTTCATCGGGTATTATAATGTTAGGAATTAGGATGTTGTTACTATCTTTGATAAACTGTTGGATATCCATCTGGGTATTGTAATGTTAAGGGATGTTATATTATATTATGTAATATTATATTATAAGATGTCATGAGATGATATATTCTTTTAAAAAGAGTTTAGTTACTGATGCTCATGGTGTATAATAATGTTAATTTATAAAAGTTAACGTAAACGTTATTATTGACAGGAGATGAGCTGGCCTTTGGCTGTTGGCTGTTTGGCCTTTGGGGTCCACCACCTACCTGGGGTACATACACCAGACTCCTCACAAGGATCTCTCTTGTGTATGTACTTGTTCTCTGTACCTCTATATGTCACCTTATGAAGAGTAAATAAACTGATTATTTATTATATTATAGTGTATTTTAGACTTTAACTATTCGCACAAATGAATTCCCAAGTTGGGTAGAACTCAGGCAGATGGCCGGTCGTCATATCAGGGCAAAACCTTTTAATGGTTCTGTCCGTCTCCCCTTGCTACGATTCCTTCCCAGTTGGTTGCCATGAATCCAAAGTGAACGGTTGGGAAAATTTGTTACCTAGATAACAACTGGGAAGTAAATTCCGAGTTGTCACCCCGGGGACAGTACTAGAGGGGACTAATCACTTCGGACAGTTTTCGGCATCCTTGAGTGACTATTTACTATTTTACATGCTAGTGCATGCTAAGAAAAAGAGAGTTGTCTTTCCGTATTCTCGTTATTTCGTAGTCAAACGGTCGCCGAAAGGCTTGATTGATGGCCGTATGCCGTGTTTATAGAGTGGGCAAGTGACTGCGCCGATGTCAGTACTCTTGTTATGGCTCGTAAAGCTTGGGAGAGTCGCAGAGAGTCTGCTCTAGGAATTTCCCTTGATGGATTTGTGATCTATGATAGGAAACCGGAGGGTCTAATTAAATTAATGGAAAATATTAGGGCGGCTCTAGAATGTCACTATTTTTTTTTATATAAAACCAATAACAAAATATACTTACTAAAACTATTTAAGGCCGTACCTGAATTTTCCGGGGTCCAGTGCTGCCCCCATTTAAAATAAACCATTTCAAAGAAAACGGAGAAATTATTTAAAATTTTGCTACTACAAGTCCTAGATAACCCTTCAAAGTATTTTATGAGCTACTGTTTACAGTTTATAATGAGAACGTTAAGCTTTACTACGCTCATTTGCCAAAAGTGGCCGTTTTTCGCAAATGTGCGTAGTAAAGCTTAACGTTCTCACTTTATACTGTAAACAGTAGTTCATAAAATACTTTGAAGGATTATCTAGGACTTGGTAGTAGCAAAATTTTAAATGATGTCTCCGTTTTCTTTGATATGATTTATTTTAAATGGGGGCAGCACTGGACCCCGGAAAATTCAGGTACAGCCTTAAAGGGTGAATTCCGTCCATGATACTGTACAATTTTCCCCAAGAAACATCGAAATATAATAAATATTTTTTGGCTTTCCAGACGAATTTGGAACAGCTGATCGGTTTACTAGGCCAAAAAATATTTTTCTTAATAAATCAAAAAAAAATCATCAAAATCGGTTTAGAATTGGCAAATACATATATCTCGTAACAAAAAAAAAAAAAAACATACAGTCGAATTGATAACCTTCTCCTTTTTTTAAGTCGGTTAAAAGTAGACATCACTACAACCAAACAAAAGACAAGTTTATTTGCCAGACAAGCATCTAATTAATTCATCAATCAATCTAATTTCTTTAATAGCAGACAAATTAAAAAATCCTCGGCTTTACGACAATAACTTTTGAACGGCTGAACCGATTTTCATTAAACATAGCTATATAAGAAACATCTTGACAGTCAAAAATTTCGATTTAAAAAAACCGCATCGAAATCATTCTATTCCTACGATGCCACAGACAGACACACAGATAACAATGACACAAAATCAAATTTATAACACCGTCTTTTTTGTCAGGAGTTAAAAGAATATTTCCCAATTCCTGTACATCACAGTATTACACACCGACACCGTGGGATCCTCCCACAAACAAAACAAATTTATAACTGAATTACGTTAAATTAAATTCCACCGGCTGAATGCTTTTTCATGTACCACAGAGCTTTCCATTCATCCTATTTAAGTTCGCGCCACAACCAACTTTTCAACTTCAACTTAAGGAGGTTGTAAATTGTTCGCATTTATAGTGCCTATGGACGCCCTGGGTGGCGGTCTTACGCCACTTTACATTTACTGTTCAAAGATGGGATTGTGACACTTATTTTTGGGTTAATAAGGATGGGATTGGGATGTTTAGGTGGAGGGTTAATGTGGGCTATAGAAGTGAGTTTCAGAAAGCATTATGGCGATTGTAAATCTATCAGGTGCTAATGACGCGGTCACAAACGAGGCACAAGTTTTGTTTTGTGCTTGCGTAACAGTTTTTGTTTGGGTTTGGGCAGGCCTGTGTCACTCCCCGTTTAGGTATCGAAAATGTACTTATGCGCGCAGGCAGCCCCTCCGCTCTGGGTGGTAAGTTCAGTTATACATACGTATCGTTTGTCCAGAGTAATAAGAATGAAATTGGCTTGCAATGGATGTCTAGGTATCTATGCGAAAAGGTGCTGAGTTCTGACGTGAGCTAAATTAATCCATATCGCTAGCCACATTGAGTAGATATTTATTTGAAGTTCTTTGCTGAGTGAGACTTCTGTACGTTAGTATTATTTATTCTTGGTTTGGGTAGTCATTGGCTGCTAACAGCTATTAATTTATGTTTATTATATCGACCACCCCGCACTACCTAATTTCCTATCACTTTTTTCTATTTGAGCTAGGTTGGCTGGAACTAGTAATATATAAGTCAATGTCTGGAGCAAATTGTGTATATAATATTTATTTTGTGCAATAAAGGGTATTGTATTGCTTTATAACCTTATAATAAATAAATTGTTGCTTAGCATTTTTTTATAAAGTAATAAATATACTCGACAAAAATATGTGCAGTCGTTAGGCTCCAGTCAAGAATGCAGTTTCTTGTGCCTTTTCATTAAACCGGTTAAACGATAAGTTAATATTAGTTAAATACATTTTTTTAATTAGCTCTTTTTATAAGTGCACCAAGTGATATTGTAATATAATTTAGATTAAAGCAAGTGCTTCTTGTAAAATTAAGTCCTAAGTGTGCTTCTCAAATTTAATTAATAAATAATAATAATGTGTAGGCGAGAACAGACAGACGGACAAAAGCATTTTTGGCTAATTTCGAAACTGAGCCGCTACGCTCGCTCAGCCAATTAAATAAATGTGAAATAGGTATTTAAAGCGAGGAATTAGCGAAACCACGTTCCAAATAGTTGATGATGGTAACAATGACGTGAATTAGTAGTCGTCATTCACGCTGACAAACATGAATGAAACGCTAAGCTGGGCGCGGTTCTCATATCAAAGACTTTGACCCTCAACAACATTTTCACTTTTTAGGGTTCCGTAGCCAAATGGCTAAAAACGGAACCCTTATGGATTCGTCATGTCTGTCTGTCTGTCTGTCCGTCCGTCCGTATGTCACAGCCACTTTTTTCCGAAACTATAAGAACTATACTGTTGAAACTTGGTAAGTAGATGTATTTTTATTTTATTCTGTGAACCGCATTAAGATTTTCATACAAAAATAGAAAAAAAACAATAAATTTTGGGGGTTCCCCATACTTAGAACTGAAACTCATTTTTTTTTCATCAAACCCATACGTGTGTGGTTTCTAATATAATTTTTTTCTAAACTTAATATTTAGCGCGAGAGACACTTCCAAAGTGGTAAAATGTGTGTCCCCCACCCTGTAACTTCTAAAATAAGAGAATGATAAATCTAAAAAAAATATATGATGTACATTACCATGCAAACTTCCACCGGAAATTGGTTTGAACGAGATCTAGTAAGTAGTTTTTTTTATACGTCATAAATCGTAAAATGTTACTTGCTGTTACGGAACGCTTCATGGGCGAGTCCAACTCGCACTTGGTCACTTTTTTGTTATATTGCCCTCCCGTGACCCTAACAGTAAGCTATCGTCGCTTCCTCCAAATTTACAACGTTTGTCCGAAAGCTTTCAAAGCGACACAGGTGACACCGTGTCATTCACAGGTTTCTATTCATCCGTCCAACTTTACAGCCTTCTAAATAATTATTTATCGGCATATTTGACCCGGCGAGCCATAGTTCCACCCACGCGTATATAAACCTACCTAATCGCCAATCGACGACGAAAATCAATTTTTACATCAACTGGATAAAATATACTGATATAGTACAAATCCATGAATGTTATCGATATATTGTCACAAATGTAATATTCGAAAATTCACTTTAATGTGTTCGTTATATGATATATTTTTGTTTGAAAGTGTGTTACCATAGATTAAAATTTTTGTGGGATGTAACTATAGAGATGTGGATAATCTGAACAGGCACGCCTTTGAATATTTGATTGTTATTAGTTATCGATGGATATTGTCTATGTCGCAAGATACGTTCGGTAAATTATTATTTAATTCAAGAATTATAGAATGACAAATGATAATGATACGTTGATTTGTATTAGCCATTATTTTAATTGGATTTTAAAAAATTACAGGTTTATTCTTTTGTATGAGGCGTGTTTTGTAATGATACAGTTTAATCAAAGTTTCAGAATAAATATGCAATTATGAATCTAGAAATAAACTAAACTGCTTGTACCATTTTAAGATAAATCTTTTATTGATTTGCTTATTATAAGGTCATTCTTATTATAATTAAAATACTATTGTTTTCTTTAAAGCTGAATGTCCACCTGGATAAGTATTTTAAATAGTAAAAACCTTAAATTTTTCATGAGTGGTCACTTTTTTGTGCGGATATAACAATAATTTTCTTTCTTGCCATGACCGGGGGTCTAACCCGGCACCTCCAGTGTGAGAGTCTGGCATGATGACCACTAGGCCAAAGATGTCGTCATATATATAATTCTTCTTCTTCTTATTTAAGAGGTTAGTGGCTCTGGTCGGTGGAGTATGCGCCAAACTTCTCGGTTCTCTCCCTTACTTTTTAGTGCTTGATACGACATGACCCCTGCTTTTTCTTTCAGTTGGTCTACATAGCTCTTTCTTGGTCGTCCTGGACCTCTTCTACCTTTTATCTTTCCTTCTAGTATGTTTTTTAATAAGGAGTCATGTCGTATTAAGTATATGGATGGAAACTTATGGAAACTTTATGGATGCGAAACATGGATATTGAATAAAAAAGATAGTGACAGGCTGGCAGCTTTCGAGGTGTGGTGCTGGAGGAGAATGGAAAAGATCAGTTGGATGGAAAGGAAAACCAATGAGGAAGTATTAGAAATAGTAGGAGCGTAAAGAAGACTGCTGGGCGAAATAGAAAATAGGAGAGGGAAAATGATTGGTCACTTAATATATGATTAATTAGGGAATATTTTATTGCATGCCAGCATCTGAATAACCGGTAGAAGATTTATTTACACAACTACTGAATTAATAAACTAGACTAAGTATATATAATATATTTTTTTTAATTCCAAAAACTATTAGTTACACACCTCTTAGAGTATTTAAAAAAAAAAAAAATTGGATCCAAAATACAAACACAACCAATCCAAACCAAGTAATTGGATTCAAAATACAAACACAACCAATCCAAACCAAGTAATTGGATCCAAAATACAAACACAACCAATCCACACCAAGTAATTGGATCCAAAATACAAAAACAACCAATCCAAACCAAGTAATTGGATCCAAAATACAAACACAACCAATCCAAACCAAGTAATTGGATCCAAAATACAAACACAACCAATCCAAACCAAGTAATTGGATCCAAAATACAAACACAACCAATCCAAACCAAGTAATTGGATCCAAAATACAAACACAACCAATCCAAACCAAGTAATTGGATCCAAAATACAAACACAACCAATCCAAACCAAGTAATTGGATCCAAAATACAAACACAACCAATCCAAACCAAGTAATTGGATCCAAAATACAAACACAACCAATCCAAACCAAGTAATTGGATCCAAAATACCTACTAGATTGAGTGCCGTTCGGGAAATTCAACTAGAAACAATTCTAATAATAATAATAATAATAAATCTTTATTAGGAACAAATAAAAGGCCATTTAAAAACATCATGTACGATGATACCTGCAGTAGTTTACAAAGAAAAACTGTATCGCAGGCATCAACGCCCACCTCCGACTTAAGCACGTAAGGATGTTCCTGTACATAAACAATATTATCTGAATATTGCATGAAGTTACTAATAAGATTACAATTAGATAAGATATTATTCATTTTCACAAATTATTTCCAAATATTAGTTATATATTAGTTAAATATATGTTTGTTAAATTATGACGACTTCTAAGGGAAATTCTAAGGGAGCATTTGTTATGCATAGTCAATATCCATTTGCCTATGCTACCCATAAAAAGCTCTGTAAGCCTATTTAACATTGATCGACTTAAAGCTAACGAGGCGATCTCGTTCACACCAGTTTCCAATAGGATAGAGGCGATCAGGGCGACCATAACACCAAATTTCCATTTATATAAGTTTTTTTAGACGGCTGAGGTAAGCTACGATAAGATGTCGATCTCCTTTGATTGAACACACTAATGAATCTGAAAGTTACAATGTATCGCTATTGTGGTATTGGTTATTACCCAATGTATTGGAAAACAGTCGTGAAATAAACAACTATAGGTAATAGATTAATATTTTTGATTATTCGTTGTTGAAAATTTTCTTTTTGAATTTATGGCGTTATATTTTTTTTTGGCACTTATCTTATAGCTGCATGTAATGATTGTTATTTGTGACAAAACGCTGTATTCATGAAGGTATGTTTCATAGTCTTTCATGCTGGTCTGGGAGACAATAAAAAATCTTAGAATATACCAGCTGCTTCTCTTCCCATGCAGATCATAAAAGCCGATCAAGGGAGTGGGCGAAACTACAAATCATGTTAATTAGGCGATGCGGTTAGCAAACCATCACTATTTTGATTCCTTTTTCCACCTTCTCGCCCATCATGATGCTAAAAGTGACCTTTGGGTCTTGCGGCCCTGGGCTTTGTCTGCTTAGAGCCACAAGACCCCAAATAGTCTGTCTGCCCCATTAGGGATATAGACGTGATAGTATGTTTGTATGTTTGTTTCATAACACTTAATTCCAATTACATACAGATTTGAAAGCATGAGTTCACTTCACTGTCAATTCGGAAAAGAGCAACATATGATAGTCGTTCATCTCTAACCAACATTATTGTCACCCGTTTAAAGTTAAGTAAAGTTTGATCCGTTGTAAGCCGTGGGTGTCAAGTGTGAACTTATCAAGTTAAACCACACTTACTGTTACCATACAGTTTCGTTAAATTACGGGTTAACGTCAAACAACGCATTCACCGACGTTCCGTAATCGAATTAGGCATTTGGTTGTGGTGTCATTTACATTTGATTTCAATACGTATATTTTTAAGCTGCTAAATGTATTTAAATTGATTTTCGTATATCTGTTGTTATCTGTAATGGTTGGTTTATATGGAATGGAAAACTTAGTAGATATAAGTAAGTTTTTTAATAATGAAAAAAAAAAAAAATTAAAAATTTATCAAAATTCCCACCCCGAAGTCCGGAATCGTCTCTGGTACAATACCCATGACGCTAGTGGCGTTGCCTCTCTGAAGAGCAATCGATATCCTTTGGACCAGGCACCAATCTGAGCATTCGTCATAACCGCGTTCCCGTAAACGGCGCCCTATCTCACTAATAATAAAGCCTTTGGCTTCAGGGCACCACGGGCCAGCTGTTTCCACAGCGACCGGAACAAAATCGGGTCCGGCCGTTAGGCCCTCGTTCCGCGACGCTCCCGGATGTAAAACAAGATTTTTTTAAAATGTAATCTTGAGTAAGTACTGTTGACAATAGTAGTGTTTTTGAATTAATTATGTACATATTTTGATTTTCATTTAAACGTGTGCTGTGTTATTTTTACAAGCTTTTATTTAGCTTGTTTATTGTGTATTTGTTTGGGACTCTTCCCGGTTTCCGATTGAGATAAAATTTTGTATGCTCATGTAAATCAGACGACAATGCAATTTTATTATAATAAGAAGCTGATCTGATGATGGAGCTGGAAGGTGGCTATAGGAACCCTGTAATAAAACGACGCAACGCCACCTAGTTTGGGCTTATCCTTGATTCCTCACAATATAAGCTGAAAAACTTCTTTAGAATTTATTCCTAAAATATTACTAGTTTATAAATGACTTAGGTTATTTTAAGACACCTTGTCTAACTTTAACCACATGCATAAACATAAACCACAACATTATCTTCCTAGAGTTGTCCCCGGTTCGCAACTGTTGAACTTGCCGGTCGCATTGTGTCGGACAGTGTACGTAAAATATTGGATATTCGCGGGCTGTCGTAAATAAGGCTTTGAATCGCGGATGAGCCGGGCTAGAGTTTAATCCCTTAACGGTCTATCGCTTGTCGGTTTCAATATCTCTGTCATAATATACAGAAAGTATGGAAGTGAAGCTACAGGAGCGGTCAGCGCAGCGACACTATTTTTTTCCATATATTCTGAGATCCTGACTTACAAAGCTTGACATTCTGGGAGGTCCTGGGTTCAATTCCTAGCCAGGAAAAGGAATATGGCCTTTTTCAAATTGTCTTAAGTCTTGGGTGTTTATATGTATAAATAACGTCTAACAAAATACCTATACTGAAACTATTTAAGGGTGAATTCAGTCCATTATACTGAACAAGTTTCCCCAAAGAACATATATCGAAATATGAAAAACAAAATTTTACTTTCTATAGCTGATCGACCAATTTGTATGGGTTGCCAAATATTTTGCATATTTTGTTCATTGTACCTTGGGCAAAATTGTTCAGTGTCATGAGCTGAATCCATTCTTAAAATAGTTTCAATATATTTTGTTATACCCTGTATAGTATAGGTAATATATTATATATGTATTATAAAGTATCGTTGAGTTAATATCCCGTAATACAAGTTTAAATTTAGTTTGGAGCTAGCTCAATCAGTGTGATTTGTTCTTATCTATTTATTTATTATTTATTTAAATTATGACTTACAGACCAGAAGTAGTGATGTTGTTTTAAGTTGGTACCTAACGTTAATTTATTATGCCTTTGCTCTTTAGTTATGTTAGTAAAAACCTCGGAATACACAAATCTTATATCTTGAGGTACATACCTACTTGTAAACGCAATACTAGTAATTAAGAAAACTAAAACCTAAAGATTATTCAAATTACATAAATCTATTTTTTTACATAATTTTCTAAACATAAGGCAAGATCAATAGAAATACTATGGCGGTTCAGCGATATGTCTATATAGGAGACAGCATATTTCTCACTTAAAAAAATATGTCATAGTTATTAATAATGAAATAGACAAAATAATGATATGGCCAAAATTTTGCAAAATTGGTGAATTATTAAGTCAGATTTGCATCAAATGAAGCTTATATGGTACGAAGCTTTCTATTTGTCACCTTCTGTAATTTGTGTTCCAGTATTCTACGATTTATCACACTATGACATAATCGCTGACGATTTATTCGCGTGGACAAAACCCGGTTGGTCTGAGAGCCGCGAATCTCCATCATAATATGGTATTTATTGATATTGACAGAGCGGTGCTGCGAGCGAGGATCACATACAATGCCGCAGGTGCTAAAGGTACCATTTTAGTCGCTGGACACACAGGTAGCAACGGCTTTCAGAAAATATTAGATGTGTGATCCGGCCCTTACTACTTTTAGGCTGATGACCTCGGTGGCGCTGTTCACCAATTGGGATTTTCTGGGTTCGATCCAGTCAGGGCAAGTTGGAAAATTGCCTATTTCAAATTGTTTTCCTTTTTTATGTCATAGGACGGCAAACGAACAAGCGGGTCACCTGATGGTAAGTGATCACCGCTGCCCATGGACAACTGCAACACCAGGGGTGTAACAAGAGCGTTACCGGCCTTTCAGGGTCCTCCCCAGAGGGGGGAGAGAGGGGGGCTCCGGCTCTCTCACTCACCGAACGAAGCATAGAAGCGGTGAAGCTACTACTCAGACGTCGATTTTCTGTGAGAGTGTGGTACTTCCCCGGACGAACCAGCCCATTCGTGCTACTAGTAAAACAGTTTTGCCGGTAGCGTGGCTCTACCACTCTGTTTTGGGTCTTTGGTGTAATTAAGGCTTCATGCAAAATTACGATGTATCACGGACACGAATCATTCTGTATAAGATTCACCATCACCTGATGGTGATCATCATCAGGTCTTTTTAAGTTTCCAGTGCAAGAGCACGACCCTCTCTGTACTACCAGCAGTCAGAGGACTTGGCCTACCCTCTCCACGCTGGCCAGACGGGTTGGAGAGGTCTTTTTAATGTTTATAAGCTTTGTTTAGGTCGCCTTCTACGACATCCACGGGAAGACTTGGTGTTGATCCTATTCTACCCTGCCGGAAACCACACGGCATATTTATAAAATTCAGTGTTGGTTAATAAAGTACCTATCTATACTAATATTATAAAGCGGAAGAGTTTGTTTGTTTGTTTAAACGCGCTAATCTCAGGAACTAATGGTCCGATTTGAAAAATTCTTTTTTTGCTGGGTAGTCCATTTATAGAGGAAGGCTTTAGGCTATATAACATTACGTTCCGACAAACACGCGAACGAAGTCGCGGGCACAGCTAGTAATTCAATATTCTGAGATAGGTACGTCTTTTTAGACGTATCTCAGAATATTGAATTATGAGGTGTAAGTGCTTTGCCCGAAGCTCAATTCAATAACCATACTGTCCTAGCAATAATTAAAACAATAACCACACTGTTTAGTTTACCGTAAACGTACTCTCTCCCACATAAATACGAGGCCTAAACGAACGTCGTCCATTGCGTGTTATTTGCATACCATCAACAATTAGTAGGCCCCCCAGCGGGTTATGGCTTCAATGTATATTTTTATGGCATTTATTATGTATATTGCTTTGGTCGCGTGTCCGTCCTCCGTTAATGAAGCCGCAGTTAATGAAACAACTCATCGTACGTCATAATTGCGAATAAATAATCATTATTTATAATAAACTAGTGGTTTGGCCCGAATTGTGAGTTCACAGTGTGTACTCGAGACCTTTTATAGCCCCATATCTCGGTCACTCCTTCATTGACATTTTTATGACATGTTTGAACTTAAAAACACGCTCTTTAAATATGACGAAGCGATAATAAATCTTGATTTTTATTTTTTAAATAGTTGTTTAAGTTGTATAATAGTATTTATTTTTATAGTTTTTAAGTTATTTT
Organism: Acrobasis repandana; assembly: GCA_963576875.1. Taxonomy (NCBI): domain Eukaryota; kingdom Metazoa; phylum Arthropoda; class Insecta; order Lepidoptera; family Pyralidae; genus Acrobasis; species Acrobasis repandana. The sequence goes on from OY756226.1 coordinate 1,653,631, forward strand.
TTAGTTTTAATTAGTTATAATTTTAGTTTTTAATTTTCTTTTTTAATTATTATTTTTTATTTAATAATAAATGAAATGCTAGTATGTAGATTAAATAAATATATATAACGTCTATCAAAATATATTGAAACTATTTTAAGGGTGAATTCAGTCCGTGATATTGAGCAACTCTCCCCAAGGAACATATGTCTAAATAGGAAAAATAATTTTTGGCTTTCCATACAAACTCGGATCAACTGATCGGTCAACTTGTATTAGAGGGCAAAAATTATTTTTCATATTAAGTTCTCCAGTATCATGGACTGTATCTACCCTTAAAATAGTTTCAGTATCTTTTGTTCAGAATACAGGACATATATATATGAATCTATAATAGGAGCTATTGTAGAATATCAACTAATACTTTAAATGAGCAATTCTGGTATATGTATAACGTCTAACAAAATTCCTTTATTGAAATTATTTTCAAGGTGGATTCAGTCCATGATGCTAAACAACTTTCCCGTGGGACGTGATTAACGCTTCGTGAAAAAACACACGTTTTTTTCTGTCATCGACTAACGTTTGGTTTCTTTTTGAGAGACCAAATGTTAGTCGATTGACTAACGTTTGGAATTTTTCGCGCCGGTAGGTCGTCGAGGCGGGAGAAAGGTAGATGGTAAAATTAGGGCTGATCGGGAGGTGCACCGCGGAATCCAATGCTGGCATCGGATACCGGGATGCACACCCCGATAAGTTTTGGTATTTAAAACTTGTAAAATATATATTTTATTTGGCACACATATTATATATATATATTTATTTATTTATTATATATTTAAATTTATTCAAAATTAGATAGTATATAAATAAAATTTTGCAAACATAGGCCCTGATCACGTCAGGGGGTTAATAAAAAAAAAAAAAAACAAATTTCCCGAACAAACATACTCAAACATCGAAATATGAAAAAAAAACATTTTTGCTTTTCATAGAAACTCGGATCCTTGAGGAAGCTTTTACAGTATCATGGACTGACAAGGGGGATACCCTTAAAATAGTTTCAGTATATTTTGTTAAACCCTGTATTTATAATTAGGATCTCGGAAACGGGACCGACGATTTCAATGAAATCTGATATGTAAATGTCAGTTATAAAAATCGATTCAGCCGTTTAAAAGTTATTGGGGGTTCACGAAGTCAGGACTTTCTCTAGCAAGTAATAGATGGCGCTGCGTGCGTAGCGCCGAACTACCGATATAGACAAATATAGACCAAGATCCCAGAGCGATCAGACATAACTTAGTTTCACACGGACGAAACCTCAGGTTCTCAGTAGCGTCTCGTGTGCTTTGTAATACCTGCGTGGTTGTGAAGCTCGCCTTGTGACACCTGGGCAGATACCAGGTGAGAAAGGTAACTAAAAATAAGAGTAACTTACGAATAACTTAAATTTAAGTACATGATACTTCTTCTTTCGTCCGTGTGAAAATAAGTTATGTCTGATCGCGCTGGGATATTGGTCTAATACGACTTGATATAATATCCATATATATATAGATATAGTTGTCATGGCAGAATCCATGGAGGACTTAAGTACTATGCTCGGAGACCTTAATAGAGTTTCCCAACAGGTGGGCCTTAAAATGAACATGGACAAAACGAAAGTAATGTCGAATGTCAATGTTGTGCCCATACCTGTTTCTGTTGGGATCTCCACCCTCGAAGTTGTAGACCAGTATACCTACCTGGGTCAATCGATCCAGGCAGGAAGTTTCAGCTTCGAGGAAGAGGTCTTTCGACGAATCCGACTCGGCTGGGCAGCGTTCGGGAAGTTACGCAGTGTCTTCTCGTCCAAAATACCTCAGTGCCTTAAGAAGAAAGTTTATAATCAATGTGTGTGACTTATGGCTCCGAAACGTGGTCCCTTACTATGGGTCTCATAAGAAGGCTCAAGGTAGCTCAACGCGCTATGGAGAGGGCTATGCTTGGTGTTTCTCTACGTGATCGAATCAGAAATGAGGAAATTCGTAGGAGAACAAAAGTCACGGACATAGCCCAGCGGATTAGCTCGTTGAAGTGGCAGTGGGCGGGACACATAGCGCGACGAACCGATGGCCGATGGGGCAAAAAGGTTCTCGAATGGCGACCACGTACTGGCAAGCAAAGCGTAGGACACCCACCCACAAGGTGGTCAGACGACCTGACCAAGGTCGCTGGAAAGCGCTGGATGCAGGCCGCTCTAGATCGGTCATTTTGGAAAACCTTGGGAGAGGCCTATGTCCAGCAGTGGACGTTATGCGGCTGAAATGATGATGATGATGATGATAATATCCATCAAGTTGTATCGGTAGTTCCGCTACTCATCACTAGATGGCTTTCTTAACAGTCGAGGTTTTTTTAATTTTCCTAGCAAATAAACTTGTTCCTTCTATCTTTATAGATGACCGAACATTTTCCCTCTCAAGGATGGTGGAGTAACAAAATCCAAAAGAGAACACCGGCGTTGACAGCCCTGAAGAAATCTTTCCACACCTTTTTCGAAGAATCTTATGTACTCGTATATGGAATGGATCCCACTGGTGATACGGAAGTCTAACATATAAGCAGAACTAAAACGCATTAAACCGTGCACCATCATGCAGCAGATTTTAACTGTATTCTGTGATTGGATACCGAAAACGCACTAAACCAAAGCCTATCGTAGTTATCCCCGTCATAAAGCTTTAGTGTTAAAGCTATATTAGAAAGCGCAGACGAAATTGCTCATCAATATCGTCATTTGTTGTGTTAGTACTTGTGAGGCGCCTGCTTTATGTATTTTGATTAAGACGCTGCGTTAGGTTGGGGAAACCTTTATTGCTGATCGAGCCAGAACTTTATTTTCTTTAGCCTATAACAGTTTTCTGCTGGATTGAGGGTTACTCTCAATAAAGGATTTACTCATAATCACTGCGCTGGACATGTGGGTTGGTGATGGGGATAGAGGGCACTGCTGCCCAATCCCAGTTATCTTAGAGAAGTAAGTTTAAATAAAATAAGTTTTTATAAAAAAATATATTTTTTGTACAAGCTTTTATTGTGACACTAAAGGTCTTGACAACACAAAAAAAACAAGCCCAAACTCAACGGGGTTGCGTCGTTTTAGTACGGAGTTCTTATGGCCACCTTCCAGCTCAATCATCAGACCCCAGATACCATCTAAGGACAAAGTACTCGTGAAGACAAATCCAACGAGCCCAAACTCTATGGGGTTCCGTCGTTTCATTACAGAGATCCTATGGCCACCTTCTAGCTCCATCATTAGATCAGCTTCAAGTCATCATAATATTGCATTGTCACGCGATACACATATGTACGCAAAATTTCAGCTCAATCAGTTGAAGATATCTGCTTCAAAATTGAGTTGCAAGATTCCACCCGAACAAACATAGTTACATACATACATTGCAAGTTAAATAAAAGCTAGTAAAAATTTTTTTTCGTACAAGCTTTTATTGTGTACCCCTAAATACTTATCAAGACAAATTGAATAAGTCCAAACTCGATGGGTTTGAGTCGTTTTCTTACAGCCCGCCTATAGCCACCATTCGGCTCCATCATCGGATCAGCTTCTTATAATAATATTGCATTATCATCTGATTTAAATTAACATACACAATTTCATTTCAATCGGAAACCGAAAAAGTAAAACTTATATTCTGTAGGTACGAGTTTAAGGACAAGGTCGTTGGTTGCAGTTAAGGGTCCAGTCCTTATTTTTAATGCTCTTTCGGAGCTGATTGGAGCCAAACTATCTTAGTAAAAATATGTTAAGATATGTTAAATTGAAGTTTATTTAAGTATTAAAAAATTGAATTAGACAATTTATTGATTTTCATTGTAATAGTTTGTTTAATTCCAAATAACCTGAGACGTGCTTCGATTTCTTGCGGTGTGCGGAATTTAAAACATGAAGTTATGTTTAAATTACAGAGAAATAAAGACAAAGGAAAATCCTAAAAAGCGAATGAGAAGTTTTACAAAAAAAAAAAATTAATTTATTCAAAAACTTTGTTAAACTTTGAAGAAAATATAAGCGAATACGTCGTCGGATTTCTTGCGCATACGACTGAGTTAAAAAATAAAAAAAATACACATATATGAAGATTGATTCATGCTTAAAACACGTACAATTAATAAATAAAAATAATTTGTCTTTGGTAAAAAGATTTAAGTTCTACGAAATTCTCAAATAAATATGGGGACGAAAACGCTGATAAGTCAGACCGCTCGCTGCGCTTCTGAATTCGTCTAAATTCGTCTCCATGGTGCATGTACAATACAGCGCAATGCGTATGAGTAGATAGAAAATATAGATTCGGGTGTTCAATCAAAAATTCCCACGGTAGAAGACTGCAGTCTTAATCCGAGTTTAATCGTGATTATGATGGAGGTGTGGAGGCATAAATACATCATAAACCCGTGATACCTACATCACCCTACATGCAAAACGAATGCCAGTATTACAACCATGATAATTGATCTACTGTTTTATGACAACTTTTATACGAGGAGCTGGAGTGCTATTTTTCATTTAGGGACTCAGCGAAACACGAAACGTGTAGTTTTCCAACTCACTACTCGCGTTCCGATGCTTTGCTTCGTATTTTTGAAACTATCGTGTGAGCGTTAAGTAATATTGTGTTACGCAGAAAATATCATAAATTTGTCAATAGTTTTTTAAACATTTTAACAAAAATAAAAAAAGCAGCGTGAAACGGAACGATACTCCATGGAACGTTTCTTTGACATTTGTACGCTACAAATGTCAAAATTACGAGTGGTTCAGACCACTCGTTGCAAATCCTTCGCATACGATCAATTCAAAAATGCGCCCGTTTGGAAACACTCGCGCAAATCATTCGTAATGTGAGTCCCTGAATGAAAAATAGCACTCCTGGCCCAAAACGAATTACTAGCGCTATTGCATGTAAAGAGGTGCAGCGGGAGCGACCCCGTGTGGTTCCGGGTTAGAATAGGACCACTCCATCTCTTCCTGTGGATGTCGTAAGAAGCGACTAAAGGATTAAGTACAAACATCTCGTGCCAATTGCATTCCAAAGGAGGGTTAACGTCGGGCGGCGGTCGGTTGTAAAACTTTTCGTCCAAATACATTCCCAAACAGGGTTGACGTCAGGCAGGCGGCCGGTCGTAAAACTATAGCCAAATCTTTAAACTCTTTCAGCTATTTCTTCTCCAACGCAAGGTCGTCGGCATCCTTGCCTTAGGTGACCATTGACATGCATGTAATATTTGGAGAAGCAAAAGCGGTAAAGCGCACCCCGGGCTCAGAAGCAGCACACCTGAGGATGCAACCGGGAACGCGCTAAGATGAAGAAGAAGACGTGTAGCGGGAGCGAGGTGATATGCTTGACTGCCACAAAGGGAAGATTTTCCCGGCATAGTGTTGCGAGGGGAACCGCGGCTCCAACGGTATATTGTAGTACCTACTCGTATACAGGGTCTAAAAAATATACTGAAACTATTTTAAGGGTGAATTCAGTTCATGATACTGAACAACTTTCCCCAAGGAACAAATATCAAAATATTAAAAAAATTTTTTGCTTTCCATACAAACTCAGATCAGCTGATCGGTCAGCTTGTATGGAAGATCAAAAATTATATTTCATATTTCGATATATTCTCCTTGGGGAAAGTTGTTCAGTATAATGGACTGAATTCACCCTTAAAATAGTTTCAGTATATTTTGTTACACCCTGTATATGCCAAGTTGTAACCAAAATTCTGATATCAAGATGTAGGATACTGTTAGCGCCATCTCGTATGCTGTTTATTAACTACGTAGTAGCTTCGCTTTTGTGGTTCCTCGAAGTAGCGTCGAGGTCGCCAGAGAGGCATATAGTAGAGTCCCGCTGTTGTTCCCGGCTGTCAACGTTAGAAGGCATTCGTCTAGCTATGTTAGCTGGCTTTTGATGGCTGTGGTTTTACGTTATTAAACGAATATATATACGAATACAGAAAATTATTTATGTACTAGATTCACATAATACATTTTACAAAATATGTCAAAATTGCATCATCATCATCACGTCTTTTTTTTTAGTTTCCACTGCACGCACGACCCTTGCTGTACTACCAGAGCCATATACAAAGTGGAAGGGACATACCCGTAATAAATTGAACCACGGTCTATATTAGATCATAATAGTATAATGAAATTAAAATAACAGCCAAATAACAAAAAAAAATTCGGCATTTCCATACAAAAGTGTGCGCCGCCCGGGCGATTTGTTTGGGAATGTCGAAATTTTTTTTTGTTTTTTGACTCTTGTGATCTAATATAGCCCGTGTTCAATTTATTACGGGTATGTCCCTTCCACTTTGTATAGGTATTAGCCATCGGAAACACGCAGCCAGAGCAGTCAGAGGATTTGGCCTACGCTCTCCACGCTGGCCAGACGGGTTCGAGAGGTCTCATTGATGTTTATAAGCTTTGTTTAGCTTGTGTTTCCTAAGTCGCCTTCTACGACATCCACGGGAAGACTTGGAGTGGTCCTATTCTACTCTGCCGGGAAAAGCTGTAAAATAAAACAAAAAAAAAATCGTAACCCGCCTCTTTCGCGTTTCCTGTGCAAAAGTGCACAGAACGCTTGCTGCGTTACTACGCTAGATAGTTACGGCCATTCTTTGCACCATAATAATATTTAAAACAATATCAGTTAGATCCATCTTCGTTCTAACATACTACATTCGTAATGGTTTCATCAGGTTATATAATCGTGATACAATAATGTGGAGATTGCCGCTTCGCCTTGACCTGCGGCGCACGACGCTCAGCAAAATACAACTAGTTGAATACTACAAATATTTTGTTATTTACTACATACATGTTGGAAGCCGATGAAGGATCACTATATCTTTATTATTATTCTGATTATTTTATCTGTACTATTCTGATCTTGGCAAATTAGGTTGCATAATGATAAAATAAGCTGTGCTGATTCTAACATTCTTTAATAAACGGGCAAGTGCGACTCGGACTCGTACATGAAGGGTTCCGTACTACCGTACAATGTTTTAAAACGCTAAAAAAACACGTTTTTTGTATGAAGACCCCCTTTAATTTTTAACTTTTTTATTTTTAGTATTTGTTGTTATAGCGGCCATAGTAATACGTAATCTGTGAAAATTTCAAGTATCTAGTTAATGCCATTATAAAGATCTAGTTAAAAACGCTGAAAAAACACGTTTCTTGTATAACGACACCCTTTAATTTTTAACTTTTTTTATTTTCGGTATTTGTTGTTATAGCGGCACAGTAATACATAATCGGTGAAAATTATGTATTACTGTGCCGCTATAACATACTGTCTAGCTATTACGGTTTAAGTGATAGAGCCCTGTGACAGACGGACAGACAGCGGAGTCTCAGTAATAGGGTCCCGTTGGCACCCTTTGGGTATGGAACCCTAAAAAGGAGAGGTCTGAAAAGTACCCTTAATATAACATGCATAAAGAGAGTGTTGAGTGTAGATGAAGCGAAAGAGGTCTGCCAGGATCGTAGCAAGTGGAGGTCCATAGTCTCTGCCTACCCCTGTGGGAAACAGGCGTGATTATTGTGAGTATTGATGTGTGCCTCAGAGCCTAAGGTCAACTTTCTCACTTTTTCTTTTACATAGACAATATGCATGTTAATAGTCAATTGATCACCCGAGGACGGTCGACAGCATCATGTAAAGGCCAAAAAAAAGAGGTCAATGAAGTATATAGTTTTTTTTTAACGAATATAGGAACTTACAGATTCTTGAAATAATAATATGAGCCAAACTGATTGATTTACAATAAATATGTGTAATTATTTGCATTGCAACTAGCGACATCTATCAACCCGCGTTATCGCGCCATCTTTGACAAATCGCAGCTCAGTCGGTCCATGAAGAATGGAGTTTATTTTACTGAGATATGAACTTGTAAGTGCCGCACATGTCTAAACTTTATTAATATCTTCAGACAGTTCCTTCAGTTACATGCTCAACTACTTCAACGGATTTTTAAAAGATTTCTGACGAGAGAGATAAAGTACTTATAATAAAACAAGGTATTCTCTTCCCGCGATGACCCAAGACTGCGTCACGAATGGTATGATAAGTGTTACCACTGATTGTTCTGATCAGTAAATTTAAGGAATTTCTTAATTAGTTAATGAATATAAAATAAAATACAAACTAACCTAACAATTTCGTAAGTATATCGAGTGATTAATCTGTTTAATTGTTAATAAATATATATATTTAATGTATTATTTCATAACTGGGTTTGTTAAGTTAGAAAATGCATTTTGCCCAAGTAATTCAATCACAAACAATGGCAAAACTCCCACCCAACTGATGACGTATTCTTGGGCCAATCACGTGACCCAGCTGTGACGTGAAGAGAATACCTCGTTTTATTAGACCATGAAGACATCAAGCTAATACTATATTCGCAGAGACTATGAAGTCTTAATTATATGACACGCATATTTTAAGAGAAGAACAGTCTGAAACCCTACGTGTGTGATAATAAATAGCTGGTTTTTTGCCACCTAAAGACTGACTGACCGAGGCAGACCTAGGCGGAGATGGCGGGATGACTTAGATACATACATGTTAGACTGGCGGGCTGTAGCTCTGAATAGAGATGAGTGGAAGGAAAAAGGGGAGACCTTTGCCCAGCGGGACCAGTGGGATACCAATATAGGCTAAAAAAAGTGGGAACTGTAATTTCTACACACTAGTAAATTAGTGTGCAGGTTTTTTTACGATGTTTTCCATTACAGGATGCACTAAAATGTGGAAAGTACCTACAGGGTAATTCAAACAATATCTCTATCTGTGTAATTTGTTCTCAACTATTTAGTGTTATCAACATTATAGCAACATGACCACTGTTTTTAGGGTTTCGTAGCCAAATGGCAAAAAACGGAACCCTAATGGATTCGTCATGTCTGTCTGTCTGTCCGTCCGTAGATAGTCCGTAGATCCGTAAGTAGATGTAAGTATTCTGTGAACCGCATTAAGATTTTCATACAAAAATAGAAAAAAAAAACAATAAATTTTGGGGCTTCCCCATACTTAGAACTGAAACTAAACATTTGTTTTTTATCAAACCCTTACGTGTTGGTCTTTAAAAATTATATTGAGGTTTCTAATATAATTTTTTTCTAAACTGTATAGTTTGCGCGAAAGACACTTCCAAAGTGGTAAAATGTGTCCCACCCTCTGTAAATTTTAAAATAAGAGAATGATAAAACTAAAAAAAATATATGATGTACGTCCATTACCATGCAAACTTCCACCGAAAATTGGTTTGAACGAGATCTAGTAAGTAGTTTTTTTTAATACGTCATAAATCGTAAACCGCAATTTACCTTTAGAACTTTTATATTATGTTACTTGCTGCTACGGAACCCTTCAGGGGCGAGTCCGACTCGCACTTGGCCGCTTTTTTTTATTACAAAATACTCTTAATTTTCCGTGTCAATTCACGAAAGATGGCGGCACGCCCAGTGGTTCACCTGCGAAACCTGACCAGCCCTAAATAATATTAGTATCAATGATGTGACAGCTTTATAGCAAGTGGCGACACGCCCGAATGTTGACAAACCGCGGGCCCTTGCTGCGCTCGCTCTGACCAATTAGTGTAACCGCCTACGTATCATCTGATTTACATATCATTAGTGCGGTTGTTTGTTATCTTGAGTCCGAGTGGATTTGATCCCTCAGTATTTATTCTCTTTTCTCTTTACTTCTTTCCTTTTCATTTTATTTTTTGTTTTCTTTTTCATTTTCATTTTTTTTTATTTCTTTTTCTTTTTTTTAATTTCCTGTTTCTCTTTCTTTTTCTTTTCCTTTTCTTTTTATTTTTCTTTTCCTGTTTCTCTTTCTTTTTCTTTTCCTGTTTCTCTTTCTTTTCCTTTTCTTTTTTCTTTTTCTTTTTATTTTTCTTTTTTCCTTTTCGTTTTTACTTCAGTATATTATTTACATAGGTGAGTTTCAGAAATCCGTAGACGCACGTAGAGCTGGATCGGTCATACGTTGCGACGGCCTCACGATCATATTCCCCGTAGAGCCCTTGATTGGAACAGGGTTGTCGTAAACGTGGCCGCCCCAAACAAACTTCTCACCGCACCGTCATCTCGGAAACTTAGCAGCTTGGATCATCCTGGAGTGAAATCGAGAACGCAGCGGTTGACAGATTGAATTGACGACGTGTTGTGTCCTCCGAAAAGGGGACTTAGGAAACGAAGAAAAGTTGCAGATAAATATGTGGCAAGAGTAGCAAAATTAGCATTTAAGGTGTTTTAGTTTTTCAAATTTTGCTCGTTACCATGTCTTGTAACCTTTTCTTGGGTTTATGTCAATCCTCTTATTATTTTTGATAATTTTCTAAAAGAGTAAGCACAAACATCGCGTGCAACAACTTTATTTCCAAGGAGGACTGACGGACGATCGTTCATTCGACAAATTTGCCATGCTTCTTTTTAATTTGCGCACCGCAAAGTGTTACCAAAGTCAAAACCAGAGACAATAAAAAAACAATTGTTTTTTAGGGTTCCGTACCTCAAAAGGAAAAAACGGAACCCTTATAGGATCACTTTGTTGTCCGTCTGTCCGTCCGTCCGTCCGTCTGTCAAGACCCTTTTTCTCAGGAACGCGTGGAGGTATGAAGCTGAAATTTATATCAATTACTCAGGTCTACTGTCCCTTGAAGCTGTGAAAAAATCAAACTTCTAAGCCAACGCAATCAAAAGATACAGCCGTTTATGCCGCAAATTTTCGACACTTGCAAGGGAATCAAAACCTACAGGGTGCTTCCCGTGAACTCAGAATCTTGAAATTTGGTACGAGGCAACGTCTTATAGCAAAGATAAAGGAAAAATTACGAAAACCATAAACTTTTTAGTTACATCACATAATATATTTTTTTTTAATAATTTTAAACTTACTACCCATTTCCTCATAAACGCGTAGAGGTATTAAATTGAAATTCATACCAAATACTAAACCTTGCAGGTTTGTACGGAACCCTCGGTGCGCGAGTCCGACTCGCACTTGGCCGGTTTTTTTACATTGCTTTAGGTAAGCATTCCGGAAATTATTAAATTATTCAGTCTTATTTATTTAACATTTAATTATTTTTTTTAGTTAGACCTAAATAGAACACACCAGTTGATTCGACTTTACGCGCTCTGTGACTGTTTGTCTTTGCCATAAGCTTTATTATAACTGTCCACCATTAAGAATCACGTGAAATATGGTTTATAATGGATTTAAACTGAATAATTAATGTTATTTACACGTTCCATTTTATTGTGACGACTTTATGGGCCGCTTGGCTTTTATAGTGATTGCCTCGCAGGTTTAGATGACGAGTAACAAGTTGTTGATTTGGCTAATGATCCGTATTAATCAACGTTTGGTAGAATACGGCATTGGAATTTAGAGGTTCCATAGTCTGGTCTGTGAACGAATGGAATTTTGACTCCTGAACCACCAGACTCGTATAACTTAATTTGCACAAAAAAAATTATTATACTTCATTAATATAAACTGCAAGTGCTATTTCCATCTTGTGTTCAGATTTTGGTCTATTAAAAATCGTAAGAAAACCAACATATTAATTCATTATTTTATTGTATTTGCTACTATTCAGAAAATATTCACAATTTCCGTTGATAACATAAAAAAAACAAAATAATTTATTCAGTACTTACTTGAGTAAACATTTTGCTAAGTGGTAATTGGAATCACTTTTAATTTAACTATGGATATGCTGATGTTAGTGATAGGTACCTGCTCTCTATACAAAAGTTTTAACTATAAATAAAATTGTATTACATTAATTTACATCAATTAATCCCAATATAAACATAATTAGTTGTGTCTATTATTTCCTAATTTTAGCATATCATATCGATTCGTCATCGTCTTTATTATGAAAAAAATGATCTTCAGCATCTCGCCGGCACTCCCCGCACCCCGCTGTGCCACTATACATTATTGACATTAATTTGACAACTATAAAATAGTCGCAAATTATTAGTATCAACTGAATTCTAAAATACCTTAGAACAAAGTTCATATTGGGCGAGTTGATAGGGCGAGTTATATCATTTAATTTTATATTGCAATCACCAGTAGTTTTAGGCGGGCTGGACGCACGAGATACGCAGGAGATTTGGAACAGACAGCTGATAAAATTCAAAATAAAATTTCTTTTAAAATGAAATTAAAAAATGGCTAATAGAAATAGCCCCCTACTCGTTTGAATAATTTTGCTAAATGATGACAAATTGTAAAAACTGAATGACTTATAACTATGTATTTTTTTACTGAATTTTACATATACTCGTATGCCCTGTTTAAGTCTAAGTTTCAAAATTATTGACCTGTAACAAAATATTATTAAAATGTACATAATAAACAATTAGTGCTTCCCATATAATTTGTTATAGACACCGCATACTATAAGAATTCGGACGAATCTGGCGTATGCATCGGAGGCAATCTTACGGACGTCAGATTTTTTTCTGATATAAATAAGCTTTGAGTGAAATCCTCCGTTAATTAGGAGAGGCCAGAGTCCAGCTGTGGACTGATTGTAGGTTGCAAAGAAGAGGTCAAACCAGTTGTTAAAATAAGTAAAAATCCCCAGTACCAATAAAAGTGGAAGAAATTAATAAACAAATAATTTAGCTATCACTTTTTTAATGATAATTTTAAGCAAACGAAAATATAATCCACTGAACTATATAAAACATTTTTTTGTAGAGATACATACATAGTATATGTAGGACCTGTTTTAAGTCTACGATCTAGAAAAAAAATGGAATCGATAAAGTTATGCTGCATACATAACGGATGATTTAGATTTAGGCTCTGAAAGAAAAAAAAAAGAAAACCACAGATTTTGATTCATAGTCAAAAGTGCATTTTCGATTTGAAAAATGAATGCCATTTAATTGGGCAAGCGATATCGACCATCGTGAACGAATCAAAAGAATTACAATTCTAACATTAAAATTCAATATGCTCATCGATATGATTTTTCATTAGCCGCCATTAACATTTATGTTCAGTGTGATTCGGTTGTTCTGAGTGTTCTGACCCGACCCCGATCGAACGTTGTACATAAATAATGGAAGCGTATCCGACTGCAAAATAATGAGGGTATACAGTTCACACTGCCATTAATAGGCGATCATTTTTTCATACGAGATGTAATTATATCATACAGCCAACCTGTAGAAAAAAGTCTGGGCAAAAATTTATATGAATGGAATTTGTCTGCACTTTACATTTATTATACAAAATATACTAAATGTAATGTAGTACATTATGTACTTATACAAAATATACTGAAACTATTTTAAGGGTCGATTCAGTCCATGATATTGAATAACAAACCCCGAGGAAGATGTCGAAATATGGAAAACAAAATACTTTCCATTGAAATTGAACTCGGATCAGTTGATCGGTTATCGTAACGGTATGGTTGATCTATAATGTTTTTACATACGTCGAAATAAGTTCCTGTGGAAAGTTGTTCAGTATCATGGACTGAATTCAGTATTAAACTAGTTTGAATATATTTTGTTAGACACTGTATACATGGGGTAAGTCAGGTCTCACCGTGGTGCGCACTTTTGAAGAAATGTAATGGATATAGCGGGCTCTCCAAGCAACATATACTACATCGAAATATGAACTCGGTGTGAACTGACCCTACATTAAAGGTGGACACATACTTGAATATGCGTTTCAAGTAGTTTCAACCCGTCAACATTTACTTTCCGAAAATCAAAAAATACTTCTTCTATACAGAAATGCTGAACTGACCGGTAAAATCGACTTTAAGTTTATTAAAAATGATTTGTACCTAGTTACATCGGTTACAGAAGGCCTTTTCTAATAATCAAATAAACTGAAGAACACTCGTGATCTATCGCTGTGTACCGTATTTATTTTGCGCCTGAATGTCGCAACATCGATGTCAAAGTTCGCCGGAATATCAATCGAATACGACGGCGACGCGACGACGGAATGTCGGAGACAAATCGTACAAATAGTTGTATGGTAATTCACCACACAGCCGAGTATTTGTAATGGTCGCGGAGAAATCCGAAAATGTCACTTTAAATAATCGTGTTCATTAGTAAACATTTAAAACACGCATTAGGAACGCTGGGTGCCGGCGCCCGCCGATGATCACAATCTACAGACCTACGGCTGTCCTTATCTCACTTAGACGGAGATAGCCTGCACGAGCGAGATGCACGATACCAAAGAGCAGTTTAAAAGGAATAGAGAGGTGAGACCGTGATTGTATCGAGCACGGGATACGTACTAATTAAGGGCCAACTCTTTTGGATAAATGGCCCCCGGAGATCCTGGAAATGTTGCACAATTAAGACGTACACTTAATAAGCGCGCGTCGAACGATTTGAAACGATTTAATCGATTCTTCAAAGCGGCCGTCGATTAGTATTTAAATTCGGACAATGTTGACGACCCGCCGCGCGGTAATTGGTGATAAATTTTTTAATCGATATTGTTGTTGTTTCCCGATTAAAATAATTTATTTTATTGTCGGCCCGCGCTCGAGCGTGCGTTTGTAGGTTTTATGAGCGATTGTTCAAATTATGTAGTTTTATTAATTGGTTAGGGATGACATTTACGTTCTTAATTGCTTACTTGACGTCCGGCGTGGCGTGGTTATTCTATTTCCAATTATACGGTGACGGAGTTATTGAGTTGTTTGAAGTTCAAGATTCTCCGACAAAGCACTTGGCTCGGAGTTACGTGTATTCTATATCCATAATTGGAAAAAAAAGCCTGTTAATCCTCCTACACTACATAATAGTTCACTAGTGTGTTATTTAATATTTTTTAAATCATTTATTCAATATTCGCAACTACATACTTTTGCGTACAAAAAACCGAATCACGAAAACCTCACAGGGTTTATCTGGGTTCCGGCAAGTCGCTATACGTATTTTTAGGTAAGTAGTGACTTTTTAAATTAAATTAGTTTTTTTATCATTTCTTTGATACATACTTTGAAGTTCTGTAGGCAGCTTATTTATATAACTATGTATTACATACAGCGTGGAGAGTGTAAGCCAAATCTTGTGACTGCTCTGGCTAATATATGGCTCCGGTAGTACAGAGAGGGTCGTGCTTCTGCAGTGGAGACTAAAAAAGACCTGATGATGATGATGACAAAAATATGTAACAAAGAAAGTACCGAACTGAGTAGTAAGTCTAAGGATGACAGTTGAACATCGGGCTAGAGCCCTAAGGTAAGATCTAAAGAAATAAGTGGTTGTGAAATACGGCGTAACGGCGGCGGCGAAACGTAAAATCATATTGGCCCGTAATAACTACTCCTTTTATGCACGGTAATACACTTGCTGGGTAGCTGAGTGGTCATTCAACATATTTCATTCCTAATGATTTGTACATAAAATATAAAAAGAAGGTTTTTTGAAGGGAAGTTTTTTTAAAATCCAGATTGTGGTAAAATTGATCTATATATATAAATATAATATAAATAAGGCCTAAATAAAGAGAAGTGACGATATATTGGAGCGAAAATTTGTCAAATTTTGAGCCAGCGAGCCAAGGATTACGAGCCAAGAATTTATATAAATTTTATAATATAAATTTATTAAGCATAATATGATAATTTATTAATAAATTGTTGATTTTGTATTGTTTAAGTTTGAAAGAAACGAGATAAATATGGGTTATATTTAATGACCGTAACAAAGAAAATATTAACTTTTGCATATTTGTGTTTGTTATATCTATCAATTATATTTCATTTATTTATAATATAACTGAAAATAACAACATTACATGTTTGTTATATTAATTCACTCATATGCATGCATATGAAGTACTTGCGCTGAGAAACGCATACATACACTATCACGTCTTTATCACTAACTAGCAGTCCACCCCGGCTTCGCCCGTGGTTCACACATAGCCTATGTCACTCGGGAATAGTGTAGCTTTCCAACGGTGAAAGAATTTTTTAAATCGGCTCAGTACTTTTTGAGCCTATTCATTACAAACATACAAACATACAAAAATAGGTACAAATCTTTCCTCTTTATAATATTAGTGTAGACTAGCGGCCCGCCCCGGCTTCGCACGAGTATTTACAATGCGTAAGAACCATCCTCGTACTTCAAGGAATATTCTAAAAAAAGAATTAGCGAAATCGGTTCAGCTGCTCTCGAGATTTGAGCTTAGCAAACACATTTAGCGATTCAGGGGCAGACAGAGCATTTTGGGTCTTGCGACTCTAAGCAGAGCCCAGGGCCGCAAGACCAAGTTTTGCACCACTTTAAGCAAGATGGTGGGCGAGAAAAGATGGAAAAAGGATTCGAAATATTGATGGGTTGCTAGCCGCATTGTCTATTCATGATTAGCATTTCCGCCCAGTCCCTCGACCGGCTTTTGAGATTTGCTCGGGAAGAGAAGCAGTTGGTACAACCTAAGTTTTTTCTTTTCAACATAGAAGAGCTGAGAAATTATTTTAAGAATAAAAAAAAAAACAAAACGTAAATTTTATAGTAACGATTTACTTAACTGAATGTACCAACATCTTTGCGCTCATATTCCTTTAAAACAGAATGCACTTGCTCCTTAACCAATATTTTATCAGTGATTTACTTATTTGGCTATCTGTAAGCCCCGCCAAACGGACACCTCGAGCTGATAATCAAGGTGGAAATGCCTGGAGTGCCTTCACTAGATACAGCGCACCAAGGGTTAACATATAACATACTTATCTTACTGTAGGTATTTAGCAAGGGTCACATGTAGCACAGGTGGAATTGGGAATTAAGATAGATCCTAACTAATATTATAAATGCGAAAGTGAGTTTGTATATTTGCTTGTTTGTTACCTCTTTACGCTTTATCTTCTAAACCAATCTTCTTGAAATTTCGTATACACATAGGAGTCTTGAAAATGACATAGGGTACCTTTCATCCCGAAAAAATGTACTGTTCCTGTAGGATTTGGGATACGCGAGTGAAGCCGCGGGTAAAAGCTAGTACAAAATAATTCTTTTGGAGACTTTTCACAGTAATTTAAGAGTCTTAATCTTAGACTTTCCCATACAAACTTTTAATTTGAAACGTGTCAGATTTCGGAAAAATTGTGTAATTTCATAAAAATTGCATAGCATAGGAATGTAACGGGTTTTCGACATTCAAAATATGAATTTAAAGGAAAATATAAAGGTGTAACAGATTTTTGACTATTTTCTTTCAAATTCATATACATTCCTATGCAATGAAATTTTTGTGAAATTACACAATTTTTCCGAAATCTGACATGTCGTTTCAAAATAAAAGCTAGGCCACGTTTTTTATTATTAGAGATTTGAGTGCGTTTGACCTCTATCTTTGTATGGAGAGGTCGGGCATTCTAGGGTAAAGTGACTCTAGCTTTATTTTTATATTACTTAATGTCTTCGCACTTAAGTTTAATTTTTAACCAGTTTAAGTACTGAACTTCTCACTTTTTGCTAATCAAAAATAATGTTTTGTAAATTAATAAAAATAGGAGAGAGAAAATGATTGGTCACTTAATACGACATGACTCCTTATTTAAAAACATACTAGAAGGAAAGATAAAAGGTAGAAGAGGTCCAGGACGACCAAGAAAGAGCTATGTAGACCAACTGAATGAAAAAGCAGGGGTCATGTCGTATCAAGCACTAAAAAGTAAGGCAGAGAAACGAGAACTTTGGCGCATACTCCACCGACAAGAGTCACTAAGCTCTTAAATAAGAAGAAGAAGAAATAAATAAAGTTTCAGATATATACATATTTCCATGCATTTCCAGGTTAAACAGATACGGTATTTTTTATAAGGAAAATGTACAGCTGTGACGAACAGTCGACTATTGATCTTATACACATTGCCTGTTTTACAATGCTCGGTTAAAATTGTAATATTACATAAACAGCAATGTACTCGTATATAAAATCATTATCTGAATTCCAGCAAATGGATTCCCAGGCTAACACTTGAAGTGGCGATTCAGCCCATGCTAAGTCGCAACTTTTAACCACTGTTCTATAAAAAAAAAATCATTCTGATGGCAGAATGATATTTTTTTCTATGGAACAGTAGTTATATACGTAATATAATGTGCCAACTGTACATTTATGTAGATTTCAATTTCTTTATATTAGGAAGATATAATAAACATTAGTTTTATCCAAATATCTGCGGAACCCTTAAACTAAGAACCGATTTCGAGAAGTTGCTGTATATTCTACCACTAATCAAATCAAGCGTTGTTCAAGTTGACAATAAGCGTTTATATGCAGCCGAGAATTAGCCAGAAGTCGTTAATTGTGCTAAGTGTTGGTGTGGTGACACGGTCACAGACACGCGGACAGTATTGGCAGTTTATTGAGGCGATAATGGTTTGATAGCCTTGGGATTGGGAAGTGTATTTACTTTCCCAATTTTGATATACCGAGAGCTAGTAGACATTTTTGGGTAAGTATTTGACGCAAGCTGAAAACTTGTCTCATACTTCTCTTATAATACCCTAACTCAGAACTGCATAACTGGTTGAAAAGTAGGGTTAAATCGACCCAAAAATTTTCAGCGATGTAAGATTTATTTATTTGTTCAATAAAGCTTGCCTATGTATGTGTATGTAAGTCATGCAATTAAATAATTCTATTCTATTCTCAAATACCTACCCAAAAATGTCTACCAGCTCCCGGACCATGGCGGATAACAGTTTGCATTTAAAGAAGTGCTCGTTGATGTCTTTTCTTCGCGTGATATCTTGTATGGAGTTATAAACGTTTTCAACGGTTATATAGGGTGATTTTGGTCATCCTAGCTATTCCATTCTATACAAGGATTAAAATTATACAGTACAGCAATTGTAACAGAAGCGCAGTATTGCGTTAAATATATAGGTACATATAGGTATTATATAATTACGACTTAAGTCGTGTGGTTCCCGGCAGAGTAGAATAGGACCACTTCCCGTGGATGTATAAGGCGACTTAGGAAACGCGAGCTAAAAAAGCTTATAAACATCACTGAGACATCACTGACACTGGCATACCCTGTCAATGTTGTACACAATTCTTTTCAATCCTAACTCTCCTAACTATCTACGAGAATTATTTATTCTATTTAGTGAGTCTCAAGGGCGTCCACTACGCAGCGCTGAAAACCTTCTTTTAAGAATTCCTGCTCACTCCACCGAATTTTACTCGCGGTCTTTCTCTGTTCGAGCCGTACGTCTATGGAACTCACTACCACTTACTATCCGACGCGCCCAAACGCTAGCCAGCTTTAAATCCCAAGTAAAATCGCATTTTCTATCCTTATGAAAGGTAATTTCCTTCCCTTGTTTCCACTTAGTTTCTTCATTTTGTCCTGTTATGTTTTCTTTGTGTAAGTTGTATGTATGTATTTAAGTATTAGGTGTATGTATGTTTATTATAATTATTGTATGTTTATTATATTGACCACCCCGCACTACCTAATATCCCATATTTTTTTTCTATACAAACGAGGTTGCCTGGAAGAAATTGCTTAGCGATAAGGCCGCCTTTTGCGCATTTCCTAATTTTTAAGATAATTATGTTGTTTTTTACTTTTGTGCAATAAAGGGTATTGTATTGTATTGTATTGTACCTCTCCAACCCGCGTCTGGCCAGCGTGGAGAGTGTATGCCAAATTCTCTGCTCTGGCTAATATATGGCTCTATACGGAGAGGATCGTGCTCCTGCAGTGGAGAATAAAAAAGTACTGATGATGATAATTCTTCGACACTTTTTGATTACTCTCGATATACTCGGACAAACGATATCGATACCACACCACAATTACCGATTATAATAAACTAATTGCGAGTAAACACAGATTTTCTCCTCGCTCGTTTGTCAAATGTATTTCACGGGCTTTATCATTTTATAGCTCGCAATCACACAGTAGAGGCACTTACGGAAGGATAAATCCTATTGATAGATAGATGGGAACAAATCACAATACAATATTTTCCTTGCTCTGGCTGGGGTTCGAACCCAGAACCTCCAAATTGGCGGACAAGCCCATTGACCATTACGCCACGGAGGTCGTCAATGTATGTATTTTTTATTTCGCTTAAAGAGTATTTCCTAGATATATATTTTCAAAATCACCCTGTATAGATTCATCATCATCATCATCAGGTATTTTTTTAGTCTCCATTGTATAGATTAGTTACATAAATTGTTTATCTCTACGAACAATAATTCTCTAGAATCGTAAGTAATTCCGAAAAATCATTCCATGTGATATGTACTGCGGCGGGCGGGGCTTAAAATATGAACAGCGTGGCGCGACAGTTCGCCGTGACACTCGAGTCTTGCGGTTGCGTCGCAAGAAGTTTCCTTTGAGAATATTACTGTGTTTTTGCCATAACCGATTCATTAAAAATGCCGTCATGTGCCGTGAAGTGGTGTAGAAGCCATACAGACATGAAAATTAGTTATTAAAAAAAAAGTAACACTTAAATAAGGTTATTTATTTTAGCCTAGCGTAGGTACCATCCGCGCGTTGTATCTCACCGCTCATTGCGTTGACTGCCCCACCTGACGGACGACGATGTGTGACCTTGTCGCGACCAATCGCATGCATCTTTGTCTATGTGTGCGTTCGAGTGTTTCGTTGTAATTACTGTTCGTTTGTTTGCGTAAATGGAATCAGAATCGAAGCGGTTAATGTAGGAGCGTTAGGTTTCTAGAGAATTATATTTCAATGGTTTATCTAAAGAAACATCTTGAGTCAGACTGGAATACAGACTCAAAGATCAGTTATTTTGGGTTAGAATTTCACCAATGCCGCATTATCAACGACTTTGATGGGTGACCACAAGTGGCATAATAATTCCTCAAGCTCCTCTGTCCTTCAGAAATCACGTTAAGTTGGTTCCGGCTGTTATTATTACATTCGTGAATCCTTTAACTCGAAAAATCTAACACCAGTGTTGGCCTGTACACACTAAAAACAAACACTTAAACGTAGGAAAGTCGGGCCTCTCGCCCGCTCTTTAAAGCTTGTCCGGTAGAGTAGGGTATGCCGTCTGTGATAAATATAGGTTGCCGATAGGGCAACCTATATTTGTTCAACACAAGTGTTCTTCTACAGCTCTCTATAACTTGAGCTAGCAATCTGAACATTTCCACAGTGACGAATCGATTTACTGTAATAGTTCCAATTCGATGCTAATAGAACCGAATAAATATTTAATTATTGGCCTTTATGGTGAATGGTAACGCAACCAATTTCATTGGCTTTTTTAAGGTTGCCAGCTCCCATACTTTTTAAAAATATTTTTTTTTGTTCTTATAATTAGAATGCCTCTATCACTCTAAAAGTGGTCAAGTCAAAGTCAAGTCAAAATCATTGATTTATCTTTGGATATTTGTATCACTTAGTAAAAAGTATCATTTGTTAAAATTTTATTAATCATTATAATAATTACAATCTTTTTTGGAATCTCGCTCGCGCATTCTAAAGGGCACCAGCTGAAAATCAGTTGTTACTCCTAGTGAGTAGCGTTTAGCTGAGCTGTAGCCTTTTTGTGTACTGTGCCACACAAATGCATGCATGCTTAGTTTTAAATATTTAAATTTGTAATTGTGTACCTTAAATTATGGATAAGTATTGTGTGTTACAGAAAACAAATAAATCATTTATCTATCTATCTACTATCACTGTCAACTACTTTTATTATTTATATTCTTTTGATTTTATAAAAACAACATCTTTTATCAGATCATTTCAATACAGCTAAGTTTATTGCCGCTTCCTAAGCAGTCTTCGCGGCCCTGGGTTCTGTAACGTCTGCCTAAAGCAGCAAAACCTAAAATGCTCTATCTGTACCATTAAGGATAAAGACGTGATAGTGTATTAAAGAAATATGGTCTTAAAGTCATAGAAATCAAACTCAAAGGTCCCGAAATATTAAATTTGACGGTACGAGTACGTTAATTTCAATATACGAATCTGAATGTTTTCCTGTCCTTAGCGTCACATTTATTGTGTTTTGCTTATTTTGGAGTATAGGAACAAGATATACTAATATAATAAATAAGTAAAAAAAAAAAATTTGCAAATTCTAAAAAGCAAAACAATATAATCTAATATTTTCCGATACCTAATACATACATCTTGTTATTTTTTTTGTACCATTTTAAAGAACTGCTAACCCTACATTTGTTAATGATTTAAATCAAGTTAAAATCTCTTTAGGTGCAAGTTGCTGCTCGATTGAGAAACCTAACGAGAAAAGTTCGCGATTGTTACATGTGAACTATAAACTAAATCGGTAACTTTATTACAAAAAAATCGATATGGATCGTAATTGTAAAATCATCGATAAAATGCGGCCGTTTCTAAAAAGGCGGCGTGTGAATTCGTCGCCGATTTAAGCTTTCAAAGCTTTTGAGGCTTCGCACGAGCTAATGCAAAGCTAATCGTACTAATAACAGTTATTACCTGGTTATTATTATCGGTTGGTGTGGGCAGTGTTATTAGGCACGTCGATGTTATAGGTTTTGGTAAAATATCGATAGATTATTCAAGCGATCATCGATACCTTTTAATCCTATCCATTTTCAAACAATAATTCTTAGAATAAACCTCATATATTATACATAAAGAATACAGTCTACTCGTATATGTTTGATTAAAATGCAGCATTAATAAAATTAAATAAAAATCTTTTTCATGAAAAAGTAAATATTTATTATATATTTATCGTATTCTTATTTAATAAAAAATATTTCTTTCATAAAACAATCGTATTTAATAAAAAAATCTGCATTTTAGTCAGAAATTAAAATAACACTGTTAATATAATCCTATATCTAAAAATTATATTAGTTAGCTGAATTGAATAGCAACCGTAAATATTTATACCTTCTTCGTGGACTTCAAAATCCTCTCTTTCATAGTAAATTGTATTTTACTTCCTTTTCCTATTTATTAGCTCTGTACTCGATCGCCGTACCATTACGTGTCAAC
The DNA here is from genome assembly GCA_963576875.1 of Acrobasis repandana. NCBI lineage: Eukaryota > Metazoa > Arthropoda > Insecta > Lepidoptera > Pyralidae > Acrobasis > Acrobasis repandana. The sequence continues at coordinate 1,676,725 of OY756226.1, forward strand.
GTAACTTTTTGTCATAACAATTAAAATTTTAATTTTATGTTAGGTAGGTAATTTAAGCTTTTCTTCTCGCATTTGCCAAAAGTGGACATTTTTGGCAAATGTGCGAAGAAAAGCTTCTAGTTCTCACTTTTAAATGTAAACAGTAGTTCATAAAATAGTTTGAAGGGTAATCTAGGGCTTGGTAGAGACAAAATAAAATGATATCTCCGTTTCCTTTTAATAATTTATTTCAAATGGGAGCAGCACTGGACCCCGGAAAATTCAAGTGTGGCCTTAATGCCTATCCCTACAAACCCAAACCCCGTCCTTAGTGGTTAGTGGTTTCATATTTATCGACAACTGCATCGGCACAGCTTGTGTATCGACTAGTTAGCCATCAATCACTCGTCGGCACGATAGACGATAGCTAGGGAAGCGGATAAAGACGTTACTCTAAATAACACCTCGGACACGGATAATAATTCGTACAGAAGTGAAGTTCAAAATTATAAAAATACAGACATTACTAATTAAGATAAGCGGGTCACTCACGTAAAAATCAGCTACTGGCCGCCATGTTTCGACCTCATCCGCTTATCTTAATTAGTAACATTAAAAATATGTCAACAATAGATAGATAAATAGAAGAGTACACCTGGAGGCGCCCCTTCGAAAGGTATCTCGCGCGAATAGATAGGTCGCCGGTTTTATGGTATATATAATATAGGCCTGGTGCTGTTATAAAGAAATGCACATGGTGTTAACCTCAAAACTTTCTCGTGGTCCGTACTTACTGGTTCTATTACAGCAATCTGCTCTGGCTTTCTTGATGTGGTTCGCTCTTGATGAAGGGGACGATCCCAACACTGTCTTGACACCCGGCCGGGGATTTTCAATGCACAAATATCTAAATATTTGTGCATTGAAAATCCCCGGCAATTAGGAATTTCACGACATATGGAGCGTATATTCGTGACGCGATGCGAATTGTAAAGGGAAGTAGTGACATATGGATAAAATTGACAAATGTCAACCTAAATCTTGACATTGACAAGCGGAACACAAAATTGACAGCAATAAAAAACAATATAGTACTTGACCATTTTGTTCAGGGCAACACCAGTACAAATTAAAATTATAAAATATCTTATGTGGCGAAACCAGCACCAAAGAAATGAATCAAAAAAAAATTATTTAAGAGTATAAAATACCGTGTTATCGCTTAAAGCGATCTATTAAATATTTAATTATTCTTTTTTAGAGATATGTATTTAGTTTAATTTTTAGTTTGTTTTAGTAGTATTGTTTTAAGGTATAGTTTAATTGTATGTAACTATATTGATTGTGACGGTACTAGAACATATTTTAAATAAGGCTTCATTTCTGTACTGTTTTTATTTTATGCGTCAAACATTAGACGCGCCGCTTTATTAGATCAATAACTTTAATAATGCAAAACACTTTATTATTATATAATTATACAGCTATAATCGAGTGTCGATTAATTTGAGTATCCAACATAATCGCCCCGTGACGAATCGAGCTGTCGAAGCTTTTTAATGTGAGAGAGTGCGTAATCCCCTCTCTATCTCTGTGAGAAACTAAACTATTATAATTCCACCTAAAAAAATAGGTATCACAAGCGCATAGCTATTATCAGGCCTGTGTCACTCCCCGTTTAGGTATCGAAAATATACCTACACTAGCTGTGCCCGCGACTGCGTTCGCGTGGTTGTCGGAATGTTATATAGCCTAAAGCCTTCCTCTATGAATGGACTACCCAACAAAAAAATAAATTTTAAATCGGACCATTAGTTCCTGAGATTAGCGCGTTTAAACAAACAAACAAACAAACAAACAAACAAACAAACTCTTCCGCTTTATAATATTAGTATAGATTATTACTAAGCGCGCGGCGACCACTCCGGACGGGGTAAATTCAGTAATACGAATCGTTTGTCCAGAGTAATAAGAATGAAATTGGCCCGCAATGGATATCTAGGTATCTAAACGAAAAGGTGCTGAGTTTTGACGTAAGCTAAATTAAACCTCACATTAAGTAGATATTTCTTAGAATTTCTTTGCTGAGTGAGACTTCTGTACGTGACTTATTCTGTGCTATTAGGTATGTAAAACTAGAGAAGACACCACATATCACTTTTTTAACTTCAATTGTAGCTATCTCCATAAACCTCACTAGTCGCTTGCTAGTTCTTATACACCTAGAACTTTCGACGGTTTATGCGTGAAAACCATAAGAAAAAATGGTAAAAATAAACTATACTGAACTGGGTTTCTTTCGGCGTAATCTTCCCAGCAGTGGTCATTCCTAAACGCTAGTAGTTTGTAGCTTTTGCAATAAAAATAATTAAAAATAATGACCTTCAATAAGTGATATATTTATACTAAATTAAATAAAAAAAAATTACTTTGACTTTATTCTTTTGCAGTAAATAAGTAAATATAAATAAAAAAAAAAACACAATTCCTCAATTGTTGAGAACGCAAAAAGAAAATAGTACGTAACGTAGGTGTTTTATTTCCCCATATTGTGTTATCAGGCAATGGAGATTTACTATTTAATTCCAAGCTGTACCGACTCAATCCACAACCAAATTAACCACAAGCCTACAAGTTAATTCGGCCGTTAGTTTACAAATCGCTGGATAACTGTCCGAGAGATCGACGATGGCCATCGAGACATAAATATTCCTTACATGCAAATACAAGACTAGACTAACCCGCACCGACATATAGCTCGGTTGCGTATTTAGAATGCTTAAATGTCTTCAACTCTGAACTCAGGTATTTTGTCTAGAGCCCAACAATTGGGGTGGTTAGAAGTCGGGCACTACCGTTAGTTTTTTTTTCGTGAATTCGATGTATCCAAGGAAATCCAAATTCAGTCTTCAGAAACGTCTTCATGAAATGTTTATCAGTAGCAAAATGAGGCACAAAGGGTCAAGCACTTTTAAATTATAGAGCCCCTCTTGTATTAAAATCGTTTTCAACTCGCTAGGAAAATATCATACAATACGAATGACTTATCCAAATGATGAATATCGTAAATAGAATCATCATAATCAGTTTACAAAAATCCACTGCTGGCTTAAGTCTCCCTTTGTCTGCGTCATTCTGTTCTGTGCATAAATAGAGAATTAGATTTGTACAGCAGTAAACATTGATACTAACACTCTAGTGATGCATATTATGAGACGTGAAGAATAACACGTAACAAAAAAGGTTATGAATATGAAAGCAAATGGGCGCAGAGGTAGGGTAGACCTAGGAAAAGATGGATGGAATGCGTAAGAAATGATATGGGAACAGTCGGAGTAGATGGAAGTATGACGGGGAATAGAGAGAAATGGAGAGCCAAGACATACTGCGCTGACCCCAGATAATGGAAAATGACGATGATTCTGTGACGCCTCAGCTGAGTAATGTGTTTCAATGTTAATTTGTCATACGACGGAAACATCTATTGATATGTATCGGTAGGCATCACAAATAATAATTCAGGTTATCTGAACATTTTCTACCAACACTCGCAGGGTGATCTACGTAATAGTACCTTTTATAATTACGCTGCCCAATGCAGACATCACTCCAACACAAATTGATGAATAAAACTCCGATTAAACAGATAAAAATTAATCCAACTTCTAATCCGTGGGAAACCAAAGAACTTGTTATTTAATATTCAAAAATAAATAGATCAAATAAACAATCTGGACAATGATGCGTATAGGATTTCAATTTGAATAACGGGCGTGTTGCGCGCGCCTAAAATTCCACAGTTTCAATATGGCGTCACTTTATTTTTTTTTCCGGCGCTGGATTCCTGTCATTATGCCCATATATTATCTTCACGGGGCGCTCGAGATACGATAAAAGTTCAGTAACAAATGTCGGGCTCCATATTAATACTGTTTTATATGTTAAGCCTCTAATTTAATGTTTGTCTATTAATAAAGGGCAAGATTGCCCCTAGTTTGTGTAAATTGACTTGTTTATTTGATATTTCGCCTTATCTCGACGGTAATTAAAAGAGGCTGAATTAATGAATGCATGTACTGCCTTACCTTTGAACTACAGGTGTAGAACGTATGTTCAATTAAGGTGGACAACTATTGGCAATAGACAGTACCAATAACTTGTTAATTTTAAGTACTATAAATATTCAAGTTACTTCATTGAACTTCGCACTTCGTGTCTACGGACTATACAACATAAGTCTACACAAGTACATTGCTATTTCGCTTCTATTACTGAGAGTTATTTTTAATTATCTCAAAGATAAACAAACTAATTGTTTAATTTATATCTCAAAAATTAAAAACCTTGTTAAAAAATATAGAAAACACAGTAAACATACACTGCGTAAAAGTAATGCAAACAAGCAAGTTTTTAACAGAGATATTTTGAGTAAAATAAATAAATGTGAAAGTAAGGAGGCTAAGAAATTAGAGGTTAAAAACTAGAGCTTGTATGTACCTTACATACCAAGCTCTTTGGTTTTTTAGTTCGACAGCTAAGTATGTAGACTTATTGCAGAAAAACTCTAATGAATTAAAAACATTCCGTGGCGGCATCATTTCAACTCCTTCTTAGATAGATAGATAAGATGTTTATTTGTAGCTTTAGTCACACACACATACAGAAAATATACAACATAAGAACATAATAAAAAACACAAGAAAGACGGAAACATATAACAATATATTCGTATCTGTGTGCTACAGCAACCCAAAAAGGTCATAGCTCAGTGCTTAGCAGCACGCTCAGAGAGCAGCTCACTGATTTTCAGCTACGGCCTGTCAAGTGCGAGTGCGCATCCAAAAATCCCTGCCACAAAGGTAAAGGAGCTCGAAATTTTTAATGTTAAATTAATAGAAATTTATGAAGAGACCTTATTCACAATATAAACCCAAACATAATACCTATAAGGATCAGTGTCATATTATACTACAAACACTATGTATACATATTTCATAGATACACAGCAGAATACAGGGCTACAAACAAGGATACGAGTATCTATCAGTCAGTGGCAGCAACAGTTACCGGCGACTTGTTGGATTGTTTATTTTCTGTTTATCTAACAAATAGGCGCGCAACAATTTTTTGAAAGTTGAAATTGATACAGAAAGTCTTATTGGAGGTGGTATGTTGTTCCAACATTTAGTCGCCTGGTATCTGAAGCTGCCCCTGAAAGCAGCTGTTCTGTGTCGGTGCATAAGTAGTGGGGGACGGCATAATTTTAATTCTTGTATTTATGAATTTACACTGTACTTCCCCATACAAACGTAGTCTACGTTTTATTTTGAGTTCTAGGTTCTTAACGTCCTCCTATTTTTCACATTTAATTTCCTTTTATTTGATCAAAAAATCTTCTGGGTTTTCTTACTTCTCTTTTTCCTTCTATATTTTCTTTCCAAGTAACACGACATATTTTTAAGAAACCCTTAATTTAAAACATTATGCCTAGAAACAAAAAATTACGATGATATGACACGATACGAAAATTACGATATGTAATGTGGAAATTCGTCAGGGTGATTCCAAGTCACGGTATCACAATTGGAACTGCACTTACAGTACAGATGTGAGGGGCGTGAGTTCAAGTCTTACTCGTGGCGAAATTTTTCGTTACATATTTTTAATTTAGATATCGTTCCAAGTATTGTAATGCTGTATAAATCAATAAATAAAAAATTTAAAGGCTGTAGCCCGTCGGGTCGAACTCGGGCGGAACGGTGCGCGACAGTGCGTAACTTAGCTCGTATCTGATGATCTGTGAAACACAAGGCGCCCTGCGGGTCGTCTGCCCTTAACGGGACTAAATTATTGTTATTGCACCAAACTAATGTAATTATTTTACCTACGGCACAGCAGCAACAGAGGAGACGCTTTTGTGTTAAATCCTTTTTGCTCCCTTCTTGTTTCAATAGCCACTCAACATAAATAAAAATTATTTATGTACAATTTGTACCTATATGTATTACATATACAACGTGGAAGGGACATACCCGTAATAAATCGAACCACGGGCTATACTAGATCACTTTACTATAGTAAAATTAAAATTACAATCAAAGAACAAAAGAAAATCAGCATTACATACAAAAGTGTTCAGCCGTCCGGGCAATTTGTATGGGAATGACATTTTTTTTTGGTTTTTTGACTGTTATTTTAATATCACTATACTAATAGTAATCTTGTATAGCCCGTGGTTCGATTTATTACGCATATGCCAATTACACGCTGTATACATGTAATTCATAAATAGTTTATATTTGTGTTGAGTGGCGATTGAAAAAAACAGGTATTGTAAGTATAGGTATATCCTATTGTCTTCTTGTGTAATGACTTGTAGCATCATGTGTTTTATTAGTTTGTAAGTGTTGTACAACTTTCCACACAAACTTAAGCATTTACTCTTTTGGTTTTAGGGTTGACTAAAAGAGATCCCTGACAGGGATACGTCCGCCTTTATACTTGTTCTTGTATTTTTAAATTGTGTCTTTTTATATACAATAAAGCATTATTTAAAAATCTTTTGTTCGCGCCATAATTTTTTTTCAATTAATTTATATTTGAATATTCTAAAAGTTGAAATACATAGTTTAATAAATATATAAGAATTTAAAAAAGGTAGGCTTATTAAGATACTTCGTAAAAATATACTTTTGGCTTGCACTTTGTTGTAGTATTTACTTCCTTAGTTAACTTATCCCCGGATAAACTATATGCCATGACCAAAAATATTATTATATTTTTAATATATGTACCTATTAGGATTTTTTTGATACCATTCATATTTTATTTCGGTATTGGAAATCCTTTTTAAATACGCAATAAAAAAGACAACTTTGCAAAGATTTATAGAAAATTTAAACCAGAAATAAATTTACAACTGTTATATTATTATTCTTTAGAGTGAATACATTATATTGTACAAAACAGGCGATAACATAATAAAATATAATTCTTTCTCTCGACATGACAAACAACATATCTACGAGGTGAGGTCAGGCTGCTCCATACATCGGGTTCGACGTTCTGACTGGCTGCCCCGAAATGAATAAAACCGGACAAGTGCGAGTCGAACTCGCTCGCCCAGGGTTCCGTATCATTTATAGAAATAGAAATAATAGTAATAAATTTTATTTGCTAGTAAAACTACATGTGCACAATTTTTCCTAATCTTCATTTTATAATAACAAAAAATAAGTAGTTAAATATTGTGTACAGAAGAGCAATTTCTATCTTTCCCACACGAGGTCAGGTCTGTCAAAAATATATTTTTTTGGTTTTCCATACATACTGGAATCAGATGACAGGTCAACTTGTATATTTATCTTATTCGTCTAAGCCCGTTCCCGGTTGCATCCTCAGCTGTGCTGCTTCGGAGCCCGGGGTGCGTTTTCCTGCTTTTTCTTCTCCAAATATAAGATGCATGTCAATGGTCACCCAAGGATGCCAAAGACCTTGCAAAATGGAAAAGAAATAAACGGAACAGTTTTGCTATAGTTTTACAACCGGCCGCCGTCCGACGTTAACCCTCCTTGGGAATGCAACTGTAGTACGAGATGTTTGTGTTTAGTCCTTTAGTCGCCTCTTAGTGGATGGAGTGGTCCTATTCTAACCACACGGGTCAACTTGTATATTTACTTATATATTCTTTGATATACGTTCCTTGAGGAAAATTATTTAGTATCATGGACTGATCCACCCCTAAAATAGTTCCAGTATATTGTGTTAGACCCTTATTTAGATGTAAAATGAAATTTTAAAATGAATTCTAGGTTTTCTGGTAAAGAACTTTTTTTTCTGTATTTTTTTTCAAAATAAGTAAGGCTAAGTACGAGTAGTTTCGAAGATGAGGTAATAGTACTTTTTGCTTATTGTCTGAAATAACTTAAAAACCATTTAACCTTACTCTCTTTCATTTGATATTTTACTTTTTTAATTTTCTATTTATCTTCCAAAAGTCCCATGTTTAAACTTAATTTGTGTATTTACGTTACACCTTCGATCTTCGATCACAATCTTACATTATGTATACCAAACTTCAACTTAATCGGTCCAGTAGTTTCGTTTTTTCTTTTTGAGGTACAGAACCCTAATAATACTAATTTCCAGACAAAATATTGATCAATATACATAAAAAAGGCGTCACGAGCAAGTTAACATTTAGATTAAAAAGCTTGTATCTGAGAGGTCAAAATTCAAATAGATTTAGGATATAAAATTAACTTAGTATCTTGTATGGACACTGTTATTTTCCCGTACCTACACTGTGTTGTGTGTTTACACTTGTGTAACATTTGGCGCTTATCAGCGTGTTTGGTCAGCAATAGCAATAGACAGAGACAGGTGGTAGAAAATAGGAGAGACCTGTGCCACTGAACGAAAAGGTCGGTATATATTATATTATATTTTTTTAATAAATCCACAGCCCTTTATATACAAAAGATTTTACATTATAGCTACAACTTACAGCCAATAATGGTTTTTCATTACATATACATTTGTAAACAAGTAATTAGAATATGCTATAAATAAATGAGCAGAGTTTATTTTAAAAATTGTTAAAAATACGCATAATTTAAGTTTCATTAAATAAAAAAATCTGTCGAGAGCAAAACCAAACATTGAAATGTTTTAGACTGTTCTATAATGAAAATAACCGGCTAAGTGCGTGTCGGGCCACAAAGTTTCCCGTTACAACATGGGGACTTAATTTTCCATAATGTGACATGTAGACTACCCACTGTAGCTGTGTGGTTCCCGGCAGAGTAGAATAAGACCACTCCAAGTCTTTCCGTGGTTGTCGTAGAAGGCGACTTAGGAAACACAACTCCAACCCGTCTGGCCAGCGTGGAGAGTGTAGGCCGAATTCTTTGACTGCTCTGGCTAATATGGCTCTGATAGTACAGAGAGGGTCGTGCTCCTGCAGTGGAGACTAAAAAGACCTGATGATGATAATAATGACTAACTTTAAACAAGTTACAAAGTTACAAGTACAACTTCTAAGGATTATGAATGTTATACGATTTTTTTCAATAGGTGTATTTTATAACTTAAGCGGCTGTAGCTTAAATTAACAAAGCTAACTTAATCGTGAGTGCGGCAGTTTCCCTTTAAAGTTCAATAGCATCAAAAACATAGATCTGAAAAAAGAAGCCAAGTTCATAATTATGTTATGGTGTGAAATGTGACTGTCGACTTCATCTGTGGGGCCAAGTTCTGTAGAAAAAAAATAAAACTGTGAATATTATTTATAAAAAATTTTGAGTTAAGCCGCGGACAGACAGACGGACGGACCAAAACTATACTTTGGAACTCTAAAAATAGGATTGTTTACATAGTCGTATTAAAGCCGTTACGATTTGCACTTTGATGTGTTTTTCAACCTACTAAAAAAAGGATGAGTTTGTCGATTCGGATGTATGTCTTTTTGTGTGTGTTACCTCAGACAGAACTGCGTCATTCTTTATTGTTAACAGATTCGAAAACATTCTTTTTGTTTAAAAACCAAACAAAACTTCGGTTTTTTTGTTTATTTTTAAATTGAAATTACTGAAAACAAGTATTTATTATTAAACAATCTCTTATCTAAAACAATGACCTAATAAGTTTAAAGTGCTCCTCAAGACAAATCAATTGAGCCAAAATTCGGTGGGGGTATGCTGTTTTGACACAGAGATGCCGTGGCCACCTTCCAGCTTCATTATGAGATCAGGTCATTGGTATCATAATGTTGCATTGTCACCCAACTTACATAAGTATGTGAAGTTTTATCTCAATCGAATAATGGGAAGTGGGTCTAATTTAGCTTGCAAGATTTGATTACGGACACACAGACAACGGGACAGGTGAAACTAAATAAAATCTTGTCAAAAATATGTCAGCTTGTTTACTTAGAAGACATATTTTGTTGCGTCAATAAAGTCGATGTTTTGTTTTAAAAATTATTTAAAATCCCTTTCCATACTAATTGGCATACCCTTTCCCAGTTATATACCATACTCTTTAATCCTAAATCTCTTAGGAATTTAAGGGAACGCTTCGTTTTTTTCCGTGATGCTGCGTCACAAGGTCATAACTTACGTAGTGCTGAAAATCTACTTAAAAAATTCCTACCCACTCCACTGAATTTTATTCAAAATCGTTCACTGTCAATGCGGTTCGACTCTGGAATGCACTACCACTGTCCATCCGTCGTGCTGAAACGCTAGCCAGCTTAAAATCTCAAGTGAAGTCACACTTTCTATCCCTATTATAATTTGACTTTCTTTATTTCCTCACTTATCTTGTTCGGATTATCTTTTTTGTGTAAATATTTGTAAATGTATGTATTTATGTATATATATATATTATATTTGTATGTATGTATTTATTTATCATAAAATATCGTTAAGTTAGTATCTCATAACACAAGTTTAAAACTTACTTTGGGGCTAGCTTAATCAGTGTGATTTGTCCGTATATATTTATTTATTTATTTTATTTTATTTTATTTTATTTTATTTTATTTATGTATCTTTATTATTTACATTTTTTCTTTTTTCTTGCTTATAACTTCGCGCCTCACCTGTTTTCGTTAAACATCTCCAAGTACCTCGGTTGTCTGGAAGAGATTGCATTTGCGATAAGACTGCCTTTTATCATCTGTTTTCTACAATCTAATAATCTGTATTACTATGTTTTGGTGCAATAAAGATTTTAACTAACTAACTAAAAATAAAATAACATTGTACTAGGCAACTCCACAGCCGTCCCCAGCTATCGGTCACAGAGTCACAGGCGACATGAGTGTAGGACGGGATCACATTATTTACGCTCCCAGTCTGCACTGTTCATCCCGCGCCGTGGGACACTGTCTCCCGGATTCCCATTTATATTACTGATTATATTGGTCGAGTGACCTTGCTTGCTGGTCGAAGAGAAAAGAAAAAACTTAAGGTGTACCAGCTGAATGGAAAACTTTTAGTCTAGGCGACTTTCAAGCGCAAACTAGTCGATATAACAGTGTGGGAACATAGCCAGTGGGTTAGGCACCACGCCACATGAACAACATTAAGTTTTATAATTTAGATTTTAGTTTAGTTCGATTTTTACTATGTAAAGTTGTTTAATATCAAATAATGTCGAAATAAGGATACATACATGTGTATCCTGACTGTTCTGACTTATGTTCATAAGTGCGGTCTCAAAAGTCCAAACTTGGGGTTTGCCGACGAGCATTGGAACGAAGTAATAAAGGGTGTATCGCAGCAACTTGCTGATTTGAAAGGTCAATAAAAAAAAGTGGTAGAGATGACACTGAGTCGTTTTTTATGGTACTCGGATCCTTACTCGAGTTCGGGATTCGAGTCGAGGATTCGGGTCCTAGACTAGAGTCCAGAATTCAAGTCTCGAATTCCGTTCTCGAATCCCAGTCTCGAATCCCAGACTCGAATTCTGAACTCGAATCCGTCAGGCTCCAGTATGGGAATTGAGCAACTCGAGTCTAATAAAAAGGGTATTATACAAGTCAGCAAATCCACAGGAGTCTGGCTCGAGTAACGCCGTACTCGGCACATCACTACTCTACTCACCCCCTTGACTTGTCACTAGCTCAGTGTGAATTACGCGGACTCCCCCATAATGTGTTTTTATTGTCTTTACTAGTAATGTCCAATGTCAGATTGGCTTTTATTATTTATTAATTGACTTCAGAACTATTTTGGATGCGTTTAAAATATAGTTTATGTTCTCTGTGTTTTATCTGTCGTCTGTTAGGGTGGGAAGATATTGAGTGCAATAAATAAATAAATAAATAAATAAATATATACGGACAAATCACACTGATTAAGCTAGCCCCAAAGTAAGTTTTAAACTTGTGTTATGAGATACTAACTTAACGATATTTTATGATAAATACATATATAGATAAACACCCAAGACCCAGGACAATTTATAAAGGGCCATTTTCCAACTTGCCCTGGCTGGGGATCGAACCCAGAACCTCCGGATTAGCGGTCTAGCGTGTTAACCATTACGCCACGGAGGTCGTCAATCGTCGCAATGGCTTTTTCGTTTTGTCTAAAAGTTTTTTTTAAAGTAACTATTTGTTGGACTTAGATGTAAGTAGTACAAGTATTATTTTTTCTTGTACCTTGTAATAATTTCCTGTCTAATAATTAGGTGTGTAAATACCTCTCATCATTTGATCTTAATGGTGAGGGAGGAAAAACATGAGTGGTAATCTTCATAGCTTCTCTTTCTTGTTTAAGTAAAATCTATATTTAAAGGTGAAAATTTGCGCAGATTTTGGTATAGCAGTGGGGCAATTTATGGAAATTATTTTCAGCTTAATTTTTTTTGAGGAGTTCTTCATATCTCAAAGATCTTCATTATAACTCCTCCAAATGAATGAATACAGGATCACTTTTAAATAAAAAAAGAAACATCAAATTAGCAAAGATGTCACACGCAAACATACGGGTCGAATTGACATACTCCTCCTTTTTTGAAGTCGGTTTAAAATGAATCCTATTCGATGCTCGCAAATAAAGCTAGGGTAAAACCATTTCGCCCCGTATCTACACCCACCTTTAGCGCACCGCTGCGCAGTTATGGCTGCGCCTGCGCAGTGACATTACCCGATCGATCGGGTTTATAAAATCATTAACGACTTATGTCGGCCATTACTTCATGGTTAACCAAATAAGTAGTTGTCTCATTAAGCACTGAAAACGACTGACGGTTTATGACGTCTATAACTAAACCATAACTCGCTGCCGCCGGGTTTGCCTGGGGTGGGTAACTGTACTACACTTTCTAGAGCTGTGGTTCTTAAACTTAATTAGTACTTATCGTATTTTATAGTGGAATACTTTTTTTTAATGTACATAAGCCTAGAAACATTTTTGTATTGATGTCTTCATCCCTAATGGAGTAATCATTTATTTATATTAAGGTGTTTGTATCACTTGCCAATTGTTAATTTTTTCTTCCGATTTCATAAAAGTTGTTGACTTCAGATCATTTACTTAGCTAAGTATAGTGTCGTTTCCTGAGCGCAAATGCAGAAGAAGTGGCAAACTGTCAAGTTACAATTAAACTAATAATAAAATTAGATATGTAGACTAAGATTTTATTGTTACGCCATTATAATTATAAATGAAAAATAATGTCATTAGTGAAATTAAAAATAATATCAATTTGTAAATTTAGTATGTACCAAATGTAACCAACTAATGACATTTGTGAGCGTATTAAGGGGGACCTGCGCCAAGCTCAAGCCGGACTTTTTATATTTAAGGTAATCATCGGTAAGCCTTGTCCCAAAGTACTTCCTTTTTATAAGCTTTGATTAAATTTGATCTTGCGTATTACTAAGAGAGCTAGCGTAACTAAACTAAGTAATGTGTTAGAATTATTATCGAAAAGGCAATAGATCTTCCTATTGTATGCCATCGCTCCCGTTACCTGAAAGGTTAGGGACCACTGCTCGAGTAACAATACCAGGCGGTAAATTTGCGGGTGATAGCAATTGTTTAGGAACATCCGCTGCCCGAAAGGTCGATGACGAATCGAACTGCTTGTACTAAATATACAACGTGTAACAGAAAGGGAGTAAATCCAAAAGGGGTGAAATTGCTTATCAATATTAATAACTTCGGCAGGACGGCTCCAGAGCCTCGAAGATCGCCGACTAGTAGCAAGTCTGTGTGTCTTCTAAAGGCTGCACTTCGGGGAGTGTGCGCAGGAATTACATAATTTAATTCCCCTGCACCATTCCACCATCGGACAACACGATATGGACAGGGATTCCACCCATTTGTGGTTGATATTCCTCCTCATCTTACCTCTCGATTCGCCTCATTCTTCATTGTGCGAACCGGTAAGGTGTGGAATTCCCTCCCTGCGTCGATGTTTCCCCATACATATGATTTAGGGATTTTCAAGGCAAGAGTGAATAGGCATTTTTTGAGTCTGCGTGTTACACCTTACACCTCATCTTAGCTTCCCATCAGGCTAGATAGAGGTCAAGCGCACTCAAATCTATAATAAAAAAAAAACTTCTACTAGAGGACCAATTTGGAAATAGCAAAAATATAAAGCTGATCTATACAAAATCAAATACAGTACTGCGCCAAAATGTCTTTCAACGCATTCCTCTCTTTCTTCGATCAAAATTCATTCATTTTTCATGTAAGTGGCCAACACTGGTGTCAAAATTTGCAAGCGGCCTTAGGCTCGATCAGGACTCATGCGTCAGACGAATCCCGCCCAGTCCCATTCTAATTTAGCTGCTTTATTCCGATATACCTAAGTTATCTTTATGGGGGAGGGCCGTAGGGTATTTTTCCCTGCTTTATTGGTAAACTGGAAGACTTGGAGTGGAGTTGGAACCACACGGCTAGGATGTGTGTATGTCGTAGAAGGCGACTTAGGAAACACAAGCTAAACAAAGCTTATAAACATCAATGAGACCTCTCCAGCCCGTCTAGCTAATATATAGCCCTGGTAGTACAGAGAGGGCCGTGCTCCTGCTGTGACTAAAAAAGACCTGATCACGATGATCGGTAACCTGCACCTGTATTTCCTCTAACGATTAACCATTCAAATAATTCTTTTAAAATAAGGTATTTCTAATTTATACCGTATTGTATTTCACCAACTGGACACACTTAAACTTCCGTATATTGAATTTATGAATAGCCCTCGGAATTTATGCAATAAGGGTCGCATAATAATTAGCATTGGTTTTACTTGAATGTCATTAGAATACCTCGGAAACTAGATTGCAGATACTATTATGTATTTGCAGACTGCCTGAAAAGGAATGAGCTCTTTATAGTTTTCTCACGTAAATCCTCGAAAGATATCGATCGCGAAGACTAAAGAAGGGCGTGTGACGATCAATATTCCAGTTACGTCACAAAATAACCACGAAACAGAAATATATTTGAAGGTGAGATGGCAAATAATTCTTCAATTCAATGGTCTTACAAGGATGCTCAAGACCGTGCGAAGTGGAGAAGAAAAAGCCGGAAAGTGGACCCCGATTTGCAGCATTGCAGCTGAGGATGGATCTGAGAATACGCTGAGATGAGAAAGAGTAAGTTGGAAAATAATAGAAAGGAAAAGTCATATACAGCCTTTGGTTCAAGGGGGGGGGGGGGGTGTCACTAGGCTATATACTTACATACAGATGCAACAGGGAACGCGTTTTGACTTTGACATTGACTTTGACTTTGAGAAGGAATAGTTACTTCATTTTACATGAAGCAAAACTTCTCTAAACTGACAGCATTGGCAATGTAAGTTTTTTTTTTTTTATGAAATAATTTTACGGCTCTGGATACAAGTCCTTTAGAGCCTATCTTTAATTTTGTTCTTTATTCCTAATCCTAACCTAACCTAATCCTAACTAGACAATCAAAGGGTGGTGTAGGCCTTTGACTGCTGCAAGGGAGCTTCTGGCGACAAATCTATACGAGTCCACTGGTTTACATAGACGATTGAGTGGCAGACGACGCCCGAAGACGCCCCACACAGTCCGCAAAATAAATATCACTACAGCCGTACTATGACTGTCCACTTTAACTATTTCACACATTGTTCATGTTATGAGCATTTATAACACCAAACAACACCAATTTTATATTATAAAGTCCACTAAAATCAATTTGTAAAATCATTTAAACCAAACCCCAACCGAACCCCTTGACTTCCCGCCAAAAACTCCGGCAATGTAAGTAATGTTAGTTCGAAGTGTCATGTCTGAGCCCTCCACACTCGGTTACGTTTTTGCTGACATTTAGCTAATAACAAAATTGTGGTTTGCGCTATCGAAATATCTTGAAGCATCGTTTATGGAATGTCATCATTACGGCGAACTAAATCCGAGGGCCGACGTCAATTTGCAATCGTTTAGAGCCTTTTTGCCTCGATATCTCCTGGATGTAATAAATGAGTATTTTAAACCCTATTGTTTCGGTTATAAGCATCACTGAGATAAGGAACTACAGCAAATTTATGGCGACATTTGCGAAGTCGTGGCTCAATTTTATATAACTTTTGATACTCTTTTACTGATGTTAAGATCTAGTTTGGTTTTCGATCAGATTTCTTGACTGTAGATTTAAAACATTTTGTGAATATAACAATTAAAAATTAAAGCGTCGCGCAATTAATTGCAAAAAATATTTACACTATCACATTTTAATCCCTAATGGGGCAAACAAAGCATTTTGGGTCTTGCAGTTGTCTGCTTAAGCAAACGAAGCCCCTTATCAAAATAAATATATTAAGTACTTACCGCGACTTCTACGTAGAACACAAAAAATTGTTCAACGTATCCAAAATGCGTGCTGTAGATTTTGTTTCAATATTCCTCCTCGTAGTCATATTACACCGTTCCTTAACAAAGCTGGCATGTTGAACATGGCGTCGCGTGGGCAGCTTCATCTTGCAATGCTTATGTTTGACGTAATAAAGTATAAGCAACCCGAGTACTTGTTTGATAAATTGAAATTCTGTAAGCCACGTGGTACTGGTACCCTTCGATCAATGCGACCTCCGTTATTGGGGCACAAGCACAAAACAGCGGCATTTGAAGGCAGCTTTCGTTACCATGCGACGAAGTGTTGGAACAATATTCCACCCCCTCTTAGACTTCTGCAATCTAAAAATAATTTTAGAAAACGTTACAGGTCTACTCTGTTGGATAAGCAGATGAGCTGACAGATGTAGAATTTACCACAGCCGGCGGCTTATCTGTTCTGTCCAATGACCCGAAATTAAAAACTTCGTCGCATGGTAACTTGTGGCTTCTTAATACTTTTTTTTTTTTATTAATTAATTAATTTTATTGCACAGTTCTTGAAATTATCTATTATTCGTATTAAATGTGATCAACTTAATTACCTATCTATTTAATCAAATAACATTTTTTTCTTCTTCTTATGCGTCATTGCATTACCATTACACCCGACTGTACCTGAAGGCTAAAACTGAAAACCAGTGTGCCGCCATTTAGGCCAACCACGCTGAGTTTTGGCCTACTTTGCGCTACTGCAGCACATACATGTATTGTATAGATAGTATTATTGTTGTTTATTGTGAATTGTGATTGTTGCATGTTTATTATTAAGTATTGTTTGTTTTGAACAATAGTTATTTTCTTGTACCATATATATCTGTGTATGTGATGCAGTTTTCGTGAATAAACGTATTATCTATCTATCTATCTATCTAAGTACTCAAATTAAATAATGAAAAAATACCACTTGAGCAGGACTTGAACCCGCGACCTTAGTCTCAATACGACTATGCTCTTACTATCTGAGCCATACTTTAGTACTGCATCTGGAATGCCTAAAAAACCCCATAAAAATATATTAAGTATATAAAACTTTTTCTTCTACTTCATTTGTGTTACATTCATATATTTTTAATTAGTATAGTGAAACTAAACCCCACTTTGTTATTCTTATACCTACCTAAGATTAGTTTTAAATAGGTGCTAGTTTTTACCAATTAAAAGAAGATGTTTGAAGAACGAAACCTTTTTCTAATAAAAATAACGTAATACGCTAAATATAATGCAGATGTTTACCGGTTTTTGGATTTACAGGCATAGCGAGTTTTAATTCTTCAATTTCAAATGGATTCATTATTGAGAAAAAAACTGACTTTACTTTTTCCTGTTTGTGAGTTTATCCGCTGACTCGTAATTGTCATCGGGCCCGCCCCGGCCGTCCGATATTAACGATAATTTCAATCCACAGCCAGAAAAAATAAGTAAAAAGCCAAAAAGTATCACTTCTTTACCAATTTCAATTTATTTATTGCTTTTCATATTGTACATATATTACACTACACTACATAGTCAATTCATTAGTTAGTAGGTATCCTCGTACAACATGAAATCTGATAGGGCATTGCAAAAGAAAACAATGGAACGGCATGCGGATTTTTATATATGCTAAATTCATGTAATTATCCAAGTATAGATCAATTTGTCTGGTAGATTTTTAGACAATGTCAATTTGTTTTTTTTTTAAATTGAAGTATTTATTTACTTATTTAAATACTAGCTACATTTATTTAAATACTTGTATTTACAATTTATTTCTAGTGAAATGTCAGTTTTTAATTTGTTAATATCTAATATTTTTAAATGTCATACTATTTTTCAAGGTCTAGGTTATTTTTATGGTTTTTTTTACTGTTAATGTATTTATGTTATTCGTCAAGGGTCCAAGAGTCTGTATTTACTTTTCCCTGCTTGTATGTATGTCCGCTAAGTCGTAATTGTCGATAATTGTCATTGGGCCCGCTCCAGCCTTCTGATATTTTCGACAGTTTTGCTCCAATCCAAAACTAACACTTCTTTATATACTTACAATACATCCGTCTTTACTTTTTCCCATCCGTGTGTTTGTCTGATAATTGTCATCGGGCCCGCTCCAGCCTTCCGATATTTACGACAGTTTTGCTCCAATCCAAAACTAACACTTCTTTAATATACAATACATCCGTCTTTACTTTTGCCCATCCGTGTGTTTGTCTGATAATTGTCATCGGGCCCGCTCCAGCCTTCCGATATTTACGACAGTTTTGCTCCAATCCAAAACTAACACTTCTTTAATATACAATACATCCGTCTTTACTTTTGCCCATCCGTGTGTTTGTCTGATAATTGTCATCGGGCCCGCTCCAGCCTTCCGATATTTACGACAGTTTTGCTCCAATCCAAAACTAACACTTCTTTAATATACAATACATCCGTCTTTACTTTTGCCCATCCGTGTGTTTGTCTGATAATTGTCATCGGGCCCGCTCCAGCCTTCCGATATATACGACAGTTTTGCTCCAATCCAAAACTAACACTTCTTTAATATACAATACATCCGTCTTTACTTTTGCCCATCCGTGTGTTTGTCTGATAATTGTCATCGGGCCCGCTCCAGCCTTCCGATATTTACGACAGTTTTGCTCCATTCCAAAACTAACACTTCTTTAATATACAATACATCCGCATTTACTTTTGCCCATCCGTGTGTTTGTCTGATAGTTGTCATCGGGCCCGCTCCAGCCTTCCGATATTTACGACAGTTTCACTCCCATCCAAAACTAACACTTCTTTAATATACATCCGTCTTTACTTTTGCCCGTCCGTGTGTTTGTCCGCTAAGTCGTAATTGTCGATAATTGTCATCGGGCCCGCCCTGGCCGTCCGATATTTACGACAGTTTCGGTCACGAGCGAAAAGTAATTGTTGGACGACTAAACAGTACGGGACACGATTTGGTCTCTTCCCTCGCTCTGATTCCCCGGTTACAGTTATTGCTGTAATACGGTATTTGACAAATTTTAAAAATCGTAATTTATAAAAAAAAAAAATTATAACATACGAGCCCAATATATTAATATTTCCGGGATATCTATTGTGTTCTTCTGCTTCAACTTAGCGCGCTCCCATTTGCATCCTCAACTACGCTGCTTCGGATCCCAGGGTATGCTTTCACGCTTTTTATTCTCCAAATATACTATGTATATTTGGTAACCCTCTTTTGGAATGCATATGTGCGAATAGGTTTACAACCGGCCGCCGCCTGAATGCAGCTGTAGCACAAGATGTTTGTGCTTTTTCCTTTAGTCGCCTCTTACGACATCCACAAATGGCGTATAGGTATCTATTGTTCAGTATCATGGACTGAATTTACCCTTAAATAGTTTCAGTATATTTTGTTAGACATTATATAAATACTCATGGTAGCAGAACTTCAATTATGACCTTACAAGAGTACCCTTCAAAAAGTTTGAAGAGGCCCGGTGAAAGTATGCATTGCTAGCTTTTGCTTTCGCAAGATAAGCAACCACGGGTGGAGCCCGCCCTTGGATGGGTGACCACAAGTGGCATAAAAAATTCTCGAGCTCCTCCGTGCTACGGAATGCACATTAAGCCCTTCGGCCTGGCAGTCATCAAGCTATGTCAGATGCCTTTTTAGGATTCCGTAGCCAAATGGCAAAAAACGGAACCCTTATGGATTCGTCATGTCTGTCTGTCTGTTCGTCACCATGTCACAGCCACTTTTTTCCGACATTATAAGAACTATACTGTTGAAACTTGGTAAGTAGATGTATTCTACAGTATTCAGTAAATTTTGGGGGTTCCCTATACTGAAACTCGAAAACTATTTTTATCAAACCCATACATACGTTTGTTGTATCTATGAATATTATAGGTCTTCAAAAATGATATTGAGGTTTCTAATATCATTTTTTTCTAAACTGAATAGTTTGCGCGAGAGACACTTCCAAAGTGGTAAAATGTGTCCCCCCCCCCTGTAACTTCTAAAATAAGAGAATGATAAAACTAAAAAAAATATATGATGAACATCTCTGGAAATTTCTTAATTCTGTGGGTATAGGCAAGGTTCAGAATGATATGTCATCCAAGTTACCCTTCACACTTAATACAGATACAGATACACTATCACGTCTTTATCCCTAACGGGGTAGACAGAGCCACACTTAATGAACTCAACAAACACTTCGCATCTGTTACTTTACTTAATAGTGATTGTTCGTGTTATTAATGTTTTGCAACTGAATTAAAGTCTGGAAACTTAGTGTAAAACTTTATTTTCTACTTTTCGTTGTATGGATGGTGCACACATCGGATGGATGGATACTTGACGGATACACTATTTGCACGCACTTGACAATTTTGACATTGACAGATCTTAACTTATATCTAAACATTCCGCCCCTCAAAGTACGTTAGGACTTTTAACAATAAAATTGGAAATTTAGAATTTCTAATTTAAACTTTTACTGACTGTATAAGAAACAACAATTTATTATTAAGGTGAAATTAGCTAGAAAAAAAGCTTGAAATTAAACATTAGTTTTAAATTAAATTTACTTACAGTTTAGTATGTAGAGGGGACTATAAGAGTTTTATAAATAACAAATAGTTAAGTTTTTAATAACTAAATAACATTTTATGATATTTTTTAAGTTTGTATGTAGTAACTGAATTTAAGTCAATAACAACCTGTTTATATGATAGTGGACTGTATAAACTATTAAACTATAACAAAGTAGTTATTAAATTAAATTATTTACTTAACAAACAAAGTTTATGAATAGGTCTCTTTATGACCGTATTTTTACATTTTATGCTTACCACCTTAGTTAAGCCATCTGATCCCGGATGGGTATCTATAATTTTTCCCATTAACCATTTAGTAGGTGGTAACCGTTCATCCTTTATTAAAACTATATCATCTATTTTAAAATTATCTTGAATTTTTGTCCATTTATTACGTTGTTGTAATGTAACCAAGTATTCTTGGCTCCATTTTCTCCAAAATGATTGCAATTTTTGCTGTAAATAAATCCACCTTTTATTATATGGAACATTCACACTCTCTAAGTTTTCATCTGGAACTACTATAGGATTTTCTCCAATAAGAAAATGCCCAGGGGTCAAAGCCACCATGGTGCCTTCAGATTCGTTATCAATTGATGTTAATGGACGAGAATTCAAACAACTTTCTATTTGACAGAGCAAAGTTGAATATTCTTCATATGTCAACTTAGTGTCTCCTAATACACGGTTTATATGTTTTTTCATGGATTTTATGGATGATTCCCATAAACCTCCCATATGTGGGGCTCCAACAGCGTTAAATTGCCACTCAGTACCGTCTAAAGCTAATAATTCAACAATCTCAAGAGGTAAATTGATAGTACTTTTGTTGGCCATAATTTCAAGTTCTTTAGTGGCACCTTTGAAATTAGTACCGCAGTCACTAATAAGCCTTTTACAGTGACCTCTACGTGCAGTAAAACGACGGAAGGCTGAAAGAAAACCTTCAGTGCTAAGGCTAGATAGTACTGATTTAGTAGCAGTGCAAACAAATAAAGCGATATAGGCCTTTTGAGTTTTATTTGATCCACGACCACTAAACAACTTGAGAATGACTGGTCCTGCCATATCGACACCACTTACAAGGAAAGCCCGTTGAGGTGTTACTCTATCTTTGGGAAGAGTACCCATTAATTGATTTGTAGGTCTATTATCATATCTACGACAGGTTACACATTCTGTATAAATCCTTTTTACTAAGGTTTTTACTTGAATTATGTAATATTTATTTCTAATATAATTTAACATTAATTGTATGCCACCATGTAATGTTTTACTATGTGCATCCTTTGCAATAAGGTAAGCTAGTTTACTATTTTTTTGCTAAAATTACAGGATGTTTCATTTCATAACTAATGGAAGAATAATGCAAACGATCACCTATTTTTAAAATATTATCACTGTCGGTAAAAGGAGTAAACCTTTGAATATGTTTCTTATCTATTATTTCAGAATTTTGTGACAATTTTATTAAGACATTTAAAGAGTTTTTTAATTCCAAAGTATTAAGGTAACTAGTATCTACTGGAACTGGTAAGTTATTTTTGGTTAATTTACTTTTACATTTATAATAAAATCTGAAACAAAAGCTGACAATTCGTACCAGTCTGTTTAAAGTTGAATACCTGCTAATAATGTTCTCTTCTTTTTCAGGTTCTGGCACAACAACTACACTACACTGCACTGATACTTTCACAGGGGACCTTTTTTCTAACTCAGTGGGACTAATCACTTCACTAACGTCTGTCACCGGTAATGCACTAGTTTCATGCAGCCACGATGGACCTTTCCACCAGAGCTCATGTGACTGTAGCTCGAGCGGGGAGAGACCTCGCGATGCCACATCTGCTGGATTCTCCGATGACGCGACGTGATGCCATCTATGAGGTTCTATGGAGTTAGTGACCTCTGTCACTCTGTTTGCAACATAGGTGTTCCAGTAACTAGGAGGTCGTTGAAGCCAGGCTATAACTATGGTTGCATCCGTCCATGCATACACATTTTCTATGGGAATATTCAAGACACGTCTGATTCTATTCAGTAGTTTTGCAAGCAATACTGCTCCGTTCAATTCAAGTCGCGGTGTGGATATTTTGCGGACAGGTGCGACTTTAGTCTTCGCTTCTATCATAGTAACCTTAATAGAATCAGGTGAAATGATTTTGCAATATACAACTGCAGAATATGCTAAGTCTGAAGCATCAGAAAAGCCGTGGATTTCTATTTTCTCTGTGTTATTAGTGATGCCAATCCATCTGTCTAGCTCTATAGTAGGCATGCTACATAGTTTCTTTCTAAACTCTGTCCACTCATCTTCCAAACTTTCTGATAGCTTGTCGTCCCAATCTAAACCTTCTGTCCATAGCTTCTGTAAGAAAACTTTGGCTCTGACTACTATAGGTGCTAACCAGCCTGCTGGGTCAAACAATCTAGCTATATCTCTCAAAATAGAGCGCTTTGTTGGTTTCTCATTAGTCTCTTTGACATCAAAGGTAAGTACAAATTTGTCTGATTGATTGTTCCAATCTATTCCTAGAATTTTTCTATTTGTTTGTGATAAATCTTCTACAATTTGTGAATTGTTGGATGCCCATTTATGAAGTAAGAATCCACCTTTCTTCAGTAGGTCTATGAGATGAGTTTTCAATTCTAGGGATGCAGAAACTGAAGTAGTGCCTGTGAGCAGATCGTCTACAAATAGATCATGGCGTAAAGTTTCTATAACATGTTCTGGAAAGTTGTCACTCTCATCATCTGCTAGCTGCTTTAATGTTTTGATAGCTAAATATGGTGCGCATGATGTACCATAAGTTACTGTTGTCAATCTAAAATGTTGAACAGGCTCATCTAAATCAAATCTCCAAAGTATGCGTTGATAATCTCTATGGTTCTCAGCTACATTTATTTGTCTATACATCTGTTTTATGTCACCGACCAGAACTGCGGCATGCCTTCTCCATCTAAGTGTTGTATCCCGTAAGTCTGACTGAAGTGCAGGACCAACAAGTAAGTTATCATTCAGTGATTTGCCATTAGTGGTTTTACTTGACGCATCAAACACAACACGCAGTTTGGTGGTGAGATGTTGTTCATTTATAACAGCATGGTGTGGTAGATAGCATACACTAGTACTGGGTTGACTATTGGTTGAGACAGGTTCCATATGCTTCTGGTCCAGGTAATCCTGCATAAAATCATTATATCTATTTTGTAAATCTGGATATCCTTTAAACTTATTTTCCACAGATGTTAATCTCTTTAATGCTATAGATGTTGACTCACCTATATTTGGAGGATTCACTATAAAAGGTAGCTGAACTTCATATCTACCATCTATTTCTCTCTTATGTGTAGTTCTATAATGCTCTTCACATTGAATTTCATCATTTGTTAATGTTCTTTTTACAGATACAGGTTCTTCGAGTTCCCAGAATCTACGGAGTGCTACATCTATGTCTGTTCTAATGTGATGAGTGAAAGCATGTGTCTGTTGGTTGCTATGTTTTACGCTTTTGCCAGAAATCAGCCAACCAAATGTGGTCTTCTGGGCAACAAGTGAACTATTTTCAGTTTTGTAAACCTTTACACCATCTTGAATAATATCTGCAAATACTTCAGCTCCTAGGAGTATATCTATGCGGCCAGGCTGTGTAAATGTATGATCTGCTAGTTGTAAACTATTAATTTGAGGCCAATCTATTGAGTGTGTTTTTTGGGGTATGTATGAACTTAAAGTTCTCAACACATAGGCATGCACTTTATGTATAGAAAGAAAGATAAAGATAGTCATGAATAGAAGTTATCTCAAACTCTACTAGTGATTTGGTGGGTACTATGTTTGAGGTAATTCCAACTATGTTGCCATTTATAGGTGTTTTCTTAAGACCTAACTGCTGACATGCTCCTTCGGTTATTAATGATGCTTGTGATCCTTGATCAACAAGAGCACGAAGGGTGTGCTTGCTATTGTTGCTTTTCGAGTTGACTATGATGAGTGCAGTTGCTAATATGACTGGTGATGCTTTGTTACTAGTTGAGGTTTTCATGATGAGTCTATTTCCTATGTTATCTATGTTCCCTGAGCTATCTAATGTTGCTGTATTGACTTGTTCGCTGGTCTGTGAGTTCTGTGTTGATGTGCTGCTAGCTGGTACACTATAGCCGTGTAATAATGTATGGTGCTTTCTTCCACATTTCTTGCATGAAGTAGTAAGAGTGCAATTTTTTACAGAGTGGCCCTTTTTCAGACAATTAAAGCATAAGTTGTTTTTTTGAGCATACTGTTGCTTTCCATTAGCATCTAAGTTCATAAACTCTTGACATTGGTATATTCCGAAGCTTTTAATTGTAGTAGTAGTACTAGTGGTTCTAGGCGGAGCGCTAATTTTACTTGTGACAGCTTCTAATGTTCTAAAGCGGAATTTTAAAAATTCTGACAAATCATTCCAGGTAGGTAAAGTATTATTTTTTTCTATTCTTTGCTCGAATAATTTGTGCGACTCACTGTCTAACTTCTGGATTAAAATGTATACTACTATGTCATCCCAATGTTGAGTGGGTATATCAATAGATTTATTTGACACCAAACACTCAGACGATATATCTAAAAGTTCTTTAATTGATTTAGCAGACTCACCAGAGATTCTTCTTTGATTTAATAGTTTATAGTCCAAGGTAAGCGTTAACTATGTTTCGGCGATTACTGTATCTTTCCTTCAAAATATCCCATATAATTTTATAATTTGATTCTGTAATTGATATGTGCTTCACTAGTGCTTCTGCCTCACCAGTTAGACAAGATTTTAAGTATTGGCATTTGTTGACATCACTTAGGCTGGGATTGTTATTTACCAATGAATGGAAAACATCATAAAAGGACGTCCAATCTTTATAATCTCCGTTGAACTTACATAATTCTAGACGTGGCAATTTCGTTATAAATTGAGCACTATTTTCACTGTCTACTTTGAGTATTTCCTTTTGTTCCCCCAATCTATCTAGAATTTGGGACTTATACTCTAGGTATGTTTCTAATGATTTTCCATATAAATCCTCTTTGAAATACATTAATGTTGCTTTTACATCTTTGGAAACTGTTGATAGCACGTCGTGATTAGACGTAAGCTTCTGGAACAGTGTTTCTAACAAGTCTAACCTGGCTTGTAGATAACCTTTAGTGATGCGGTCTTTGGGACATTTTTTGTAGTTTGTATATGCCTTTTCTATTTGTAAGAACGTATCCTTTTGACTATTTTGTAAGTCATCCATGGTGATTGATGACACAAATTCACTTTTATTCTGATCTATTTCTAGTTTCCACGAGGCGTCCAAAAATGGCGGCGATACGAAGCCGGGAAGCCACGCCGATTTTCACTGTTTGTTTGCACACAACACTCACTGACAATCCGACTCGTACCGGACCAATGTTCGTGTTATTAATGTTTTGCAACTGAATTAAAGTCTGGGAACTTAGTGTAAAACTTTATTTTCTACTTTTCGTTGTATGGATGGTGCACACATCGGATGGATGGATACTTGACGGATACACTATTTGCACGCACTTGACAATTTTGACATTGACATATCTTAACTTATATCTAAACAGTGATAATAAAAAACGAACCATTGCTTCTATAGCTGACTGGCCTGGCCCAAATAGTATCTTATTTGAATTCACCGCGGTCACTGAGGAGGACGTCCGTAAAAAAATAATGTCCATTACTTCTAACGCCGTTGGACATGATCAAGTTAGTCGCGTGATGATCATTCATATCCTTTGTTATGTCCTTCCTATTATCACGCATATCATTAATCACAGCCTTTCACAGCATTGCTTTCCTTCATTATGGCTTAATGCCTATGTTTGTCCACTTCCCAAAATCTCAAACTCTATCCGATTAAATGACATCCGTCCTATATCAATTCTCCCGTTTCTATCCAAAGTGTTGGAAGCATCGGTATTCGATCAGTTTTCAATGCACATCAATGAGAACAATTTGATGAATGGTTATCAGTCAGGTTTCAGACCTGGCCATAGTACATCTACAGCCCTACTGAAAGTTACTGATGACATTAGGGCTGGAATGGAAAACAAAAAAGTGACCAATGCTTTTAACACGGTCGATATCGATATTCTTCTAGCTATCCTCTCCCATTACAATGTGGACTCCTCGGTGATAGATTCGTTTTCTAGTTATCTTCGTGGTCGTCGGCAGCAAATTCGCAACAGTCAGGATTCATTTGATTGGTGTGGGCTTGTAGCTGGCGTTCCACAAGGCGGTATATTGTCTCCCATTTTGTTTTCTTTATTTATAAATATTCTCTCAATCTGTTTAACTTGTTCATACCATCTGTATACTGACGACCTGCAGCTTTATACGCAGACCGACGCGGCGAACGTGAACACTGCGATTTCGTTATTGAATGATAACCTTACAAGTGTCATGAATTAGTCCAACAACTATGGGGTGCGGGTCAATCCTCAAAAATGCCAGGCCATAATTGTTGGTAGCAAGAGGCAAATTAATGCTATAGATATGAGTATCGTAACTCCAATTACTTTTGATGGTTGCAATATCCCTTTCAGTACTGAGGTCAAAAATCTTGGCCTCTGGATTGATAACACTTTATCTTGGAGTACTCACATTTCAGAAGTAAGCAGAAAGGTGTTCTTCACTACTTACAGCGCTTGAAAAACTTTCTGCCTGAGAAAACCAAAACCATGCTAGCACAAACTTTAATTCTCCCCATATTTCCCAATCTCGTTCTCAGCTCAATTGGCTGCCAATTCGTCAACGCAGGAGCCAACATATTCTCTGTCGGCTGTACAATATCCTTAATAATCCCCAGGCCCCTGAGTATCTCAAATCATGTTTTCAACTTTTAGGTTCTACTCATGAGAGGTCCCTGCGTTCTTCAAATACTCTTACCCTAGCTATTCCTTCTCACCGTACAGGTTTTATCGATAACTCTTTCTCTGTCACTGCTGTACGACTCTGGAATGCTCTCCCTGAGTCCACCAGAAGGGCTCCTAGCCGCGACTCCTTTAAAATTAGAATTCTTAGACACCTCCATTTTTAATTAAATATGAGACAGACTGGATTGTATAATATGCATATATGTTAAGTTATGTGTGTGTACAATAAAGTGTAAATAAATAAATAAATAAAAATACATTACCAGGCAAACTTCCACCGAAAATTGGTTTGAACGAGATCTGGTAAGTAGTTTTTATAATACGTCATAAATCGTAAACCGCAATTTACCTTTAGAACTTTTATAATGTTACTTGCTGCTACGGAACCCTAATGGGCGAGTCCGACTCGCACTTGGCCGCTTTTTTATTTAGGCAGCTTTATAAACCTGACAATAGTTTTGGCTACTTATTAGGTACTCACGAAAAACAAACAAAAAGCTTGTAAAAAGTCGTTACTTGAGTAATGCTAAATTGTATGGGCATGTTGATGGCAAATATTGTTCCCACGCAAACCCGAGGCGGGTCCTACGTTTTATATTAAATATGGCTGTATCTCCATCGATCACAAATCACCCGTTCCCTAAAGCGACCGTTTGCATCAGATTGACCTATGCATACAGCCGACGTGGAAATAGGCCGCTTAATAAATAACCCACTATTGGGCAAATGTAAACGATAGCAGGACAAACGTTTTTGTAAAGATTGCATAGATTAGCGTGAACGATAGAACCGCCATAGACGGAACGTCAGTGGCCGAGCGAGCGAAGCGTCTCAGTTTCGAGATACATAAATGACTCTACCAAATATTTCACAAATAGATACCTAAATCAAAAAATGGCGTTCAACAAACCATAATATTTTTGAAAGATATATTCAACGATTTTTCTACGAGTTAGTTGAGAAAAAAATGATTACATGTAAGGGAGCTGCCCTAATTTTTATTTTTAAATATAATATAATATTATATTTTACAATACCAATTTGTTGGCGTGATTAATATATCTCTATATATCCCTTTTGTACCCACTTTAAGTTTTCTAACAACCCAAACGTTGGCTGTCAGATATTTTTTTTTGCGTTAAGTCCACCTATTGTGCTATACTAATTGTATTTTGAACAATAAAGTTTAAATAAATAAATAAATAAAATATATCCATGCCAAATTACAGCTTTCTAGTACTAATAGTCTCTGGGTAAAACCCCGGATAGACAGACAGACTATAAGCCTTTTTTTGTACTACGGAACCCTAAAAACTAGCTTAAACAAGATTGAACTACAAATTAAACGAATAACATACATATATTATGTAGTTATATGTGTTTTGAACATCTATAGGTCATTGATGTCAAATGTAAAGCTAGCTTTCAAATTACATCGTTCTGATTTATATATTCAGCCATATCTCTTAATTTTACGAGCGAATTTTGAGATTAATATGCACTCTATTTCTTATGTACAAGTTATCTTAATGTGTTTTCATTAATCGATTTAAAATCACACGTGATTTGTTGCTTACGATATAAATGTCAGCTGGCATCGTAAAATTAAGATCTTGACATACAAAAATAAATAAAAAGTAAAGTTGTTTGTATGTATGTATTTAGAGTTGTTTGTATTATGTAGATTAAAGAATTTTTTGATAAAACCTTTATTAATTTATTACACGATTTTGTCTCATGTTATTCGTCTAAGTTGTAAAAGAATTACAGTGCTATCATTATTTATGTAAGAATGAGAGACTTGTGATATTTATTGCTTTTTCCTTATATCTCTTTTCAATATTTGACATAGAATAGTAAGAACGAGACGAAACATAAGTTAAGGAAACTGGATAGATTGCTAGCCGCGTCACCTATTAACTTAATTCGGATTAACGCCTATTCCATCGATCGCCTTTTAAGATCTCTGCGGTAAGAGAAGCAGCTGGGGTATTGAACCACTGGAATTTTAAATTATTTGTAAAACTACTTACAAGTACGAATCTGTCCGCGAGTACTCTACGTGGCATCTCATTACTCGATGATCGCAGCGACATAATAATGCGGACGATCCGTCAAGTGCGGCGACGGCGACGCGATTGAAGGGCGGAGGGCGGACGGCTGCTCTAGGGCTGCCTACATCTTAAATGATTTGATAGCAAAACAAGTATTTATTACACAGTTTATTTATTAGTCTTTTTTAAAAAAAAGCTTTTATTTTAAACAATACATTCATACATACTATCACGCCTGTTTCCCACGGGGGTAGGCAGAGACTATGGACCTCCACTTGCTACGATCCTGACAGACCTCTTTCAATATAATTTCAATCTAATTTTAATAAATAGACATTGTTTTATTGCGTTAATAAAATCCCCCTACAGTATTTTTTTCTCATATATCTTTCATGTACACTACAGACAGCTATCGGTTACGATTTTATTATATGTATAGGTGATGATGACTGATTTTTTCTCATATACTCGTATCTTCCATGTACAGACAGCGATTGTTTTCTTTTTTGTTATATGTACATATTTATGATGACGAGTAACCCGTGTGCTTTCGGGTTAGAATGGGATTTTATTAACGCAATAAAACAATGTCTATTTATTAAAATTAGATTGAAAGAGGTCTGTCAGGATCGTAGCAAGTGGAGGTCCATAGTCTCTGCCTACCCCCGTGGGAAACAGGCGTGATAGTATGTATGTATGTATTGTTTAAAATAAAAGCTTTTTTTTAAAAAGACTAATAAATAAACTGTGCAATAAATACTGCATATATCTTATACAAAAAATCAGAATTATTTTAAAGAATGAACTAAAAAAAGTTTAAAGTGCTTATCAAAATAACACAATTGAGCTCAAACTCGGTGAGGTTATGTCGTTTTATC
The DNA here is from genome assembly GCA_963576875.1 of Acrobasis repandana. Classification (NCBI taxonomy): domain Eukaryota; kingdom Metazoa; phylum Arthropoda; class Insecta; order Lepidoptera; family Pyralidae; genus Acrobasis; species Acrobasis repandana. Next base: position 1,707,502 of record OY756226.1, read on the forward strand.
ACAGAGATGCTGTAGCCACCTTCCGGCTTCATCATGAGATCAGGTAATTGGTACAGTCTGTTAAGGCCGCACCTAAATTTTCCGGGGTGCAGTGCTGCCCCCATTTTAAATAAATCATTTCAAAGAAAACAGAGACGTCATTTAAAATTTTGCTACTATCAAGTCCTACATAACCCTTCAAAGTATTTTATGAACTTCTGTATACAGTTTAAAGTGAGAACGTTAAACTTTATTACGCACATTTGCGAAAAACGGCCACTTTTGGAAAATGTGCGTAGTATGCGTAGTAATAGCTTAACGTAAAGATCTCTTGCTGCATCTCTTCCCGCGCAGATAGTAAAAACCAATCGAGGGAATGGGCGAGAATGCGAACGATATAGCTAGCAATCCACCGCTATTTCTCGCCCACCATCACCCTAAAAGTGACCTTTGGGTATTGCATTCTCATCACATATATATATATATTCAATTCAATTCAATTCAAAATATCTTTATTATCATAGGATATTTATAATATCTCTTAATAATAGTCACTTTGTTTTGTTTTGCACAAATGTTGACGTCAAATCGTTACTTTAAGCTAAGTTTACGCCGCTTCCTAGGCGCAAGTGCAGAAGAAGCGGCAACAAACTGCACTGCACGTTTTCTCCAAAGACGTCAACTAACAAACTAAAAACTTAAAATTAGTTATATAGATGGACAGAGATTACATTGTTTATTATGTCATAATTAAATTGAATTATAAGAATTACGAAATTTAAAATAATGTCAATTTGTAAATTTAGTATGTACCAATGTACCTAAATTATGACATGTCTAAGTATACAAACCTTTAAGAGGGACCCGCGCCAAGCTCAAGCCAGACCTTTTTGTCTTTAAGATAGTCATCGGTCCTATAATAAGCCTTCTCACAAAGTACTTTCTTTACATAAGCTTTGAATTTTCTGTCTGGCATATCAAGGACCGATTCTGACAATTTATTATAAAAAAGTATACACTTCCCCATAAAAGACTTACTGACTGTATTCAGCCTGTAATACGGGCTAACTAAGTCATTCTTATTACGTAAATTTCTATCTGTAAAATCACTTACTTTATTGAACATGGAAATATTTTTCCTTACATACATTATATTTTCAAATATGAATTGTGATGCAAAAGTAAGTATACCTATTTCCTTGAATAATTCCCTCAGTGAGTCTCTCGATCCTAAACCGTAAATAGCACGAATTGCTCTTTTTTGTAAAAGAAAAATAGTCTGAATGTCCGCTGCACTCCCCCATAGAAGTATCCCGTAAGACATTAGACTGTGAAAGTAACTAAAGTACACTTGTCTAGCAGTTGCTACATCTGTCAATTGTCTTATTCTCCTAACAGCGTAAGCCGCAGAGCTAAGCCTATTAGAAAGTTTAGTTATATGAGCGCCCCATTGAAGTTTCGAATCAATTGTGATTCCTAAAAAGGTAGTACTTTCAACCAGATCGAGTTTCTGACCATTAATTAGTATGTCAACACAGGCTTGATTCACATTAGGAAGAGAGAATCGAATGCATTGGGTCTTGTTCGCATTTAACATGAGGTTATTGGCCGAAAACCAATCAGAAATTAAAGATAAGGTTCTGTTCACCGCGCTAGCATCACTGTTATGTCGATCTATTTTAAATATTAGCGAGGTGTCATCAGCAAACAGCACCATATCAGCCTCTTTCTCAACCATGTAAGGCAAGTCATTGACATAAACTAAGAAAAGGAACGGTCCTAGAATTGAACCTTGGGGTACGCCCATTTTCACATTAGACCCGTGTGATTTTACGCCGTTTATATCAACAGTTTGAAGCCTATCAGTTAAGTAAGATTCTATTAATTTAATTGACTTATCATCAAAACCGTATTGACGAAATTTGAGCAAAAGTGTTGGCTCTGTATATATATATATATACATACATATATATATATGTATGTATATATATACATACATATATATATATGTGTGTATATATATAGTATATCCCACTCTGTCTGTTTAGAGCCGCAAGACCCAAGCAGCAACAATCAAAATAAATAGTGATGGGTTGCTAGCCTAAAAAGTAAAATGGTAGAGCATTAGCTCTACATTGCAATGAAAACATCAAAATTGGCCTAGTATGAACAGACAGACAGGTATAAACGTCACGTAACGTAACGGTCTTAATTTAATTATATGGATGGACAAGTATGGATGTACATGGATAAATGTTGAAAGAATTAAACAAGTAATTCGAATAATTTAGTTTAGATTTCAATTAAAGTTTTTAACAATAAGTTTAATTTTAGTTCTTCTTCAAATTTAAAATTTAATATTTCTCTGGGCCCAGTATCGAGCAAGCGAAAAAAATAAATGAACGGGCGAATGTGAGGCGGACTCGTACATGAAGGATTCCGTACCTCCGTACAATGTTATAAAACGCTGAAGAAACACGTTTCTTGTATGACGACCCCTTTAATTTTGAACTTTAATCTTATTTTTGGTATTTGTTGTTATAGCGGCTATAGTAATACATAATGTGTGAAAATTTTAAGAATCTAGTTAATGTTATTATAAAGATCTAGTTATAAACGCTAAAAACACTTTGCACCCTTTGGGTACGGAACCCTAAAAAGTTTATAGTTAAGTTCGAATAATCAAGTCTCACAAGCAGAATCTTTCTTCACTGTGATAAGTATGTCTCTGAGTCATAGTTCCACATTAAACAAACGTAGTACTGTTATGTGTGAACATGATTGGTCTTCTCCACAAATTATCATTAGTTTTATTTATTTAGTTTCTCCGCCCTGGGGCCTCACTTGATGGAGAGCCCATTTTGGTAACTATCTCGATGACAGCCTTTATATGTCAGTGTATTAGGAGATTCGTTGTAGGTTATGCTGGTATTTCACATGATCAAGAAAGATTATGATTTACAAATATAATTAAGAAGTTTGGTTGGTAAGTGGAACCCATGACTTTACTATATCTATTTATCGCTTTGATCTCATTATTTATGTATATAGGGTCTAACAAAATATACTGAAACTATTTAAACGGCGAATTCAGTCCATGATACTGAACAACTTTCCCCATGAAACATATACCGAAAAATAAAAAATAATGTTTGGTTTCTCATACAAGTTAGTCGATCAGCTTATCAGAGTTTCTATGGAAAGCAAAAATTTTCTTTTCATACTTCGATATGTGTTCCTTGGGGAAAGTTGTTCAGTCATCATCATCCGAGCGTATTCCCGGTTGCATCTTCAGCTGCGGTTATGCTTCAGAGCCCGGGGTCAGCTACCTAATCGGGTGATTTGACGAGGTTACTGTTTTTACACAGAGCGACTGCCGTCTGACCTCTGCAACCCAAAGGGTAGACCAGAACCAATCCTAGAACAGGTTTAAACAAACGCTAGATGGCGTTCGGGACCCACAGCTTAACGTGCCTTCCGAAGCACGGTATCATCTTTTTTTCGGGTAATCAGGTAATTCAAGCCTGCAATATCCTCCCACGACTTCCGGATCACAAGGCGAACGCCTTGACCACTGGACCACTGAGGCAGTCACTGGGGGAAGTTGTTCAGTATTATGGACTAAATCGATAAAGTATATTATGTTAGACTTTCTATAAATGAGTTGCTGTGCGCGCGTCCACCCCAAGGCAGTCACTGAAAACCAGTGCTTTGCTCTTAGAGTAATACATGCGCTGAGTGGCTGCCTATTTGTTTCACTGCGTCACATATTCGTAGTCCCCTGTTTATATTAGTGTAGTCTCATTTATTATGTATATCTATGTATTGAATATCATCACTTCTAAGAACTATTACAATAACAACGAAGCTATAACATAGTTAAACTTGGTAATAAGCAACCGAGCTCATTGGTCAAATCAAATAGCGCGCGCTTCCCCGACTTTCTGTTACATTCTTCCGCCACATTTCACGAAATAACTCTCGCTTTTCTGCAAAAGCGAAAAAAAAGGTATTACTCATTAATACAACAAAAAAAAACAATACTTCGAAAGAGCACCACCCCTGATAGATAAAGGATACTTTGATTTTGCAGCGCGTGCCCTGGGGCGGTCGGTCGCGACTCGCGACAGATGGCGTTGTCTGCTTTGTTTACTTGTCATCCAGGTCACAGGTCACAGGTCAAATGACGACGACGCCGACGTCTTTGTCTTGAATTGTTTTGGCAAGTCTGTGTTGGGGGTCGGTTGCACAAGAGGACTAAATTAACTAATTAAATTATCAAATTTGCCAAAAGTTTTCCGCAAAAATGCGTACATTCTCACTTTGAACTGTAAATATTCATAAAATAGTTTTGAAGGGTTATCTAGGGCTTCACGAAGTCAAAATTTTCAATAATATATCCGTTTCCTTTGAACAAGAGGACTAAATTGACTAATTAAATTATTAAATATTTTATCCGCTAGTTTCCAACAAGTCAAATCAGAATTTTTTTCTAAACATCAAAACAAACATTTTCTATGGGATTTGTATGAAAAACACAACCGTGACGTCATAGTTTTTAAGAGTCAAATAGCACTTTTAATATCAGCTTTTCTGCATTAAGGAATCTAAATCATGTTAAAAATAGATATGATCAATACAAGTGACACTATTTTGTGACGTTTTATTCTCTCAACAGTACCAAAAAAAATATTTGTGATCCAGTCACACTATGGTGAACTTAGTTAAGTTGATATTATTATTGCCAACTCAGAATTTACTGCCACTAGAAATATCTGCTGGAAGAAGACCTGGTCATTTCCAATACTTTCGTATTATAAGACTATGTTCCATGCTGGTTAGGGAGAAAAGAAAAAAATTACAACAAGCGGACTGACGCCATCCCTCCTTGGGAATGCAGTTGTAATGAAATGAAATGAAATCTTTATTTGCAAGGGTCAAACAATAATTACCGGCCTCTATAAAATAGGCATGCAAAAATTTACTTCTAATGTGGCATGAAATATTTGTGCTTAGTCCTTTAGTCGCCTCTTACTACATTCTCAGAAAGGGATGGAGTGGTCCTATTTTATGCTGGAAGCCACACGGGTTCTAGGGACTAACATATAGAGGTATTTTGTAATTGTAAATGTTATGTGGTGCAATAAAGATTAAAGTATTGTGTATTGTATTTTTAACCAACTTTTTTGTTCTTTCGGTGGAGGTTGTCAATTTGACCAGTTTCTTTTTTAGGGTTCCGTACCTAAAGGGTGCAAACGGGACCCTATTACTGAGACTCCGCTATCTGTCCGTCTGTCCGTTTGTCATAGGGCTTTATCTCTTGAACCGTAATAGCTAGACACTTAAAATTTTAACCGATTATGTATTACTGTAGCCGCTTCAACAACAAATACTAAAAATAAAAAAAGTTAAAGATTAAAGGCGGTCGCCATACAAAAAACTTTTTTTCAGCGTTTTTAACTAGATCTTTATAATCGCGTTAACTAGATACTTGAAATTTTTAGAGATTATGTATTACTACGAGTATGACCTCTATAACAACAAATACTAAAAATTAAAAAGGTTAAAAATATAAGGGGGTAATCATACAAAAAAACGTGTTTTTTCAGCGTTTTTACCTAGATCTTTATAATGGCATTAACTAGATAATTTTCACAGATTATGTATTACTATGACCGCTATAACAATAAGTAATAAATATGATAAAGTTAAACATTAAAGGGGATCGTCATACACTAAACGTGTTTCTTTAGCGTTTTAAAACGTTGTACGGAGGTACGGAACCCTTCATGTACGAGTCCGACTCGCACGTGCTCGGTTATTTTTGTATGTATGTTACGCAATATCTTCGCCGATTGTGGACCGATTTTGAAGATTCTTCTTAATTTGAAAGCCCTTGTTGGTCCTATAATAATTTGGTTAACCAAATTATTAAATCAATCTTAAGATTGATGAAGTACTTTGGGGATATGGAAGAAAGTCTTTTAAAAAAAAAAACAGTTTTGATTTTATTATTAAGAAGAAACTAATAACTGGGGTTTAAGAAGTTGACTGAATAAAGCTTGCCAATATGAAACAACCTCCTAAATGGCATGAAAGTGTCATTTATTCGATCGCAGTTTGCTTGATGGCCTAACCACGGTGATTCCCTCTGACATTTACTCGATAAGGTGCGATATAGAACACGACCCCTGACCCGGGACCATGAGACCCATGGGGCCGATTTACAAAACACGGGCAACATCGACAACAAGCACGCTTCGACGTTCGTGGGTTCATTTACTAGAACCGTAGAACTAACTGAGGCTTCTTAGATATAGGGCCAGGCTTTCACCTCAGCTTAGCGGAGTTAATAATAAATTAAAATCGCTTAACTCGTTTAAATCTAAACTCCTTGGATCCTCTCTTGTCACCTCAGGTATTTAAGCTTTCATTTCAGTGTTTTTATGTAGGTACAATATGTATGTTTATGTATTTATATGTATGTATGTATATATCTCGTAGTTAGTTTGCATGTTTATATTAGTTTAAGTTCGTATAAATGATGCTTTCTTTTATTCTATGTACACACTTCTACCTTTCTTGTGAGTAATTGTCCTATCTACTTATTGGCCGGTTGACAGGAAGAGATTCTTATGGGATAAGTCCGCCGTTGTCAATTTACTCTATATGTTGTTTTTGTCTTTAATTATATGTTTATAAGTACAATAAAGTTATTACAAACAAACAAAATTTAAGGAAAAAAAAAACCTAATTTAAACTGGTAATAAGGGATACTAAGCTTTAGTTATTGATTATCCCAACCCAAAACCCAGGACTTTTTTTTGTTTTTGTAAAATTATTGTTTTGGGTGGTAACTGTTTTCCAACCCTAAAATTTAGTATTACTTGACTCATGATACCATAAACTAGAACTTTACGTTATGATTTTTAAATAATTAGGTTCCTTTATGTAAAAAAATAAAGAACGTACGGCTCTAGAGCCGTACGCTTTTTGATTTTTGAAAATAGATGAAGAAAATAGAAGATATTATAAATTATGTATATATATATTTTTTATAATATCTACATCATTTTCAAAAATCATCATAATCGGAGTAGGTTGAAGGGGGGAAAATTATTATCGTATAAAATTATTTAGCGTTATTGCTTTTCGTATGGAAACATATTGCTTTAAGATCCTCTTAATGAAGCCATCAATTCAATAAAATTAATTAGTTCAATTATGATTTGATAAAAATTGCGAATCAATATATCTCCTCTGTATATTGTCTGTCGACATAAAATATATGCGTTATTGTAATATAAAGTATAGGAAATGAGATATGCGGTGTTGACTTAGGGTCGGCACCTACTCATGACTCACTCCATACGAAGCGATTAAAAGAGGTGTAATATTTTCTGAGAATTGTTGCGTAAGGTACAAAGTATGAAGGCTGTAGAATACCTGAGCACAGCTCATCTGTTCTTCGGAAGGCACATTACTCTGTTGAACCCGACTGTAGTCTTTCGATTGAAGTCGTCACACGAAAGACAAAACGTGGCCTATTATTTCGAACGAATTCGAAAAAAAGGAAAAGCAATAAAGAAAACATAAATAATTGCTTTTAATGAAATACGTTAACACGCCACTCCGCCACTCCAGAGGTTCTGGGTTCGATCCCCAGCCAGGGAAAGTTGGAACATGGCCTTTTTCAAATTGTCCTGGGTCTTAAGTGTTTATCAATATATGTATTCATTATAAAATATAGTATCGTTGAGTTAGTATCCTAACACAAGTTTAAACTTACTTTGGGGCTAGCTCTATTTAGGTATATACTATAATGTGATTTATCGTTAATATGCTATTGATAATATTAGGCTAAATACTCCATGATAATTATATAATTTTTCTATTACTCACTTTACCGTTTCCCTTCTCTACTCTTTCCACTTTGTACAAAAGTTTGAGCGTCGGTCTTATTCCAATAATTAACTTACAAATGCGTGCATTAATAATGCTCGGGTCACAGTTCAGGTTGTACATAATGTGTGTGTGACCGCGTGTTGTAAGCGGCTTGATCTTGTTTTCAAGAGAAATGGATATCATTTGTCTTGGGCGCACGATTACCATAATTCAGCGAAAGTGTAGAAATGTACCTCAAGTATTTTTTAATGGAGGTCAATTATTGACCACCATGAGTATGATTTTAAAATCCGAACTCAAGGTCGGAGTCTCATTGTGAAAATCTTGTAAGCGGTCACTGTGTTGCCATTGCCACTAAAATGTATTATAATATAAAAACATTAATTTAATTAAAATAATAAAACCTCCCAATAACAAACTTTTAAAGGAATGTCAATATTCAAATAAAAAACAACAGTTTTGTTGTTTTCAACAGAAAAGTTTATATTTTCGTAATGCGTTTAAATACCTAACGTTCCCATAAATCGTACTTAAATAATGAAATAAGAAATGGTGGTTCGTTTTTGGGAACGGCTTTGCCACTTCGTAGGTATTCTAGATTGTTTATGATTTCTTTGAGCGTCTCATCTATATTTTGTTAATATGAGCTATCGCCGCTAATTGGCGAATGACGGCTAGAGCAGCGCTTAAGCCTGGTTTTATGGATTATTCATGACATTCGGCGCAAAAACTAAGCTTTATTTATTTTCCGTGCAAGTCATTTAGTTTCTTCGCAATCGTTACGCTTGTAGGAATTGTGAAATTAATGATATTTTTGATGAATTGGGAATGTAGGAAGGATCGACGAAAGGATATTTACTAAAAAGGTTTTTGAAGCAAATGTGAGTGGAAGATCAGGGCCATACCTCTGCCTACCCTTGTGGGAAACAGGCGTGATAATATGTGTGCATGTTTGATGAATTGGGAACACGACTTAAAAACAAAAAAAGGTAACGCTGACTTATTATTAGTATTCTGTACTAGATAATTAGAAAATCATACCCATAGTTTGACATAATTTTCAGTCTCATAATGTTAGAACACATGATATGATAAGACAGGAGCTATAGTTTAAGGTGCGGCGAAGGTGGCCCTTGGGCCAAAATAAACATGTTCGTAGTTTAGGGGTGACCCTAAACTACGAACATTTTTATTTTTTTTACTTGTCTATAGTTTCATTTATGATTAAATGAAACATGATTAAGGTGTGTTAATCGTTATGTTAAACAATGATATAAAATAAAATTAGGTTAAATAATATTTTAAAATTGTATGTTTAATAAATATTGTAAGAAATAAAAATTAAGTTAAAATACATTATGATATTTTTTAATGAAAATAAATGAGCCTGATGCAGATGTCCATACCCTACCTTGACTTTTAGTTTGAAAAATGGCCAGTAAGCGCACCCCGGGTTCCGAAACAGTGCTAAGGATGCAACTGAGAACACACTAAGTTACGCGTTACGCGACCGAACTTTGGCAAGCCTGCAATGTCATTTAAAGTATTAGCAATAATATACTATGCCGGACGTACGAGTACGTCGTGATTGTTACCAAGAAATAAATTAGCCGCGGAACTTCGGCACAGGTGTTCAGACTCTTAGGTCAGAGGAAGACTTAAATTTATAGCCAATATAGCGGTGATATAATATATATACCTATATGGTATTGTGAATAAATACTTGTTTAAAAAGAAATTCGGGGTGGATTATTAGACTGACTATTTTGACGAAGCATGTGGTGGATACTGATTGTACACTTATTGTCGAAGCTTGTTGCTGATGAAACTTTATAACATTTTGACGAAGCCTGTTGTTGTAAATTAGGTTTTTAACATAAAATGTTCGATAATAATAAAAAAGAAATAGTTACCTATTTCTTTTAGCTGTGTCAGATGCTCTAAGGCAGTTTAAAAATTGTGACATCAGAGTTGGCCACTTAAACTCACGAAAAACTACAATGAAATTCTATGCTTATTTTATTTCAAGTCTCTCTTCAAAATAAATATAAAATAAAGCAGTAATAACCCATAAATTCGAATATGTAATAAATTATACTATACAATCAATTCGAATTAAATTGGATACATTTAGGTTAACTCATCTTTAAAAGTCGGTTAAAAGTAAGGACAAACATGTAAGATATACCGTTAAAAGGCTAATTGTTTCAACATTTAGCAAAAAACAATTATTAGTCGTTTTGCCGCTCACTCGAATCGAAGCAAATCGTGATTCGACTCGAATTGATGTGCGAAATGTATGCCGTGACTAAACATTCATATAATTCAATCGATTTAACAAGACTCGATTCTGACGTGCATCGCTCACTCTGGGAATCGTAAAAATCGTAGTTACGCTCTAGGACGGCCGTTGCCGATGATGGATCGATTGCATTCGGAATAGTTCACATTTGAAAAATGTGATTACACTGGTCGAGTTTATTGCGCAGCTGAAATTGTTAGTAATGATCAAAACTCTAAAAGTGCTGCAATAATGACATAAGTTGTAAATGGTCGTCAAAATAAACTTAAAAAAAAAACAACTTCAACGCTTTTTTATCACCGACGAAAAAGTTTAAGGGGGTGTTAAGTCTGTCGGAATACATGAAACAAAAAAAATGGAGTGTAATAAAACTCGCATGTTTTTCTTCCAGTCCTATAGCTTTTCTGAATGATGACGAGCATATCTGATTTAAATTAAATAGAAACCAGGTATTAATGACGAAAGAAAAACAATATTTGGTATTATTTCTGTCTAATACATAAATCTTAAAATAATAAAAAATAGTGGAATCAAAATTTGAAAAGTAGAATATTTATATTATAAATAAATTGGCATAATGTTTATGAAAATGATTTTCCAATAATTGGCGGGCCATTCATTTCACTAACCCATATAACTCTACCAACGTGGACATTCTCAAAACATTTGTGATAGCTCAATCGATTCCCAGATTTGCTCATGAATAAAAGACCCATTAAAAAGAGTGTGATAAACATTGCTCTCTAATCTGTATATATTTATATGTTAGTATAATATATTTATATGTTTGTACGGTCCGTGCCAGCGGATAAATTGCACGCAACTTGATCGACGTACGATACTTTATTTTTTGACAGCTATTAATTGAAATAAATTACATTTGTGTAACTGAAAATAAATAACTACTTAATCTAGAAATGAACTATGCTAAATAAGATTGCGTTATGTTTAAACTTGATACATTAATATTTTTGATATACAGACAGTGTGAAACAAAATCGATAGGTTTGTTTGAATTCTTTGAGTTTGGGTTTTAGAGTGATCGATGGCCATGTGGTGCTGATGTTAGTCAGTCTAGGTACTGCGTTCCGCGTTTTTGTCTTTTTTTTTTAAATTACACAGTTTGATATAGCTCAAAGTAAGATAGACCGGCAAGTGCGAGTCGGACTCGTACATGAAGGGTTCCGTACCACCGTACAATGTTTTAAAACGCTGAAGAAACACGTTTCTTGTATGACGACCCCCTTTAATTTTTAACTTTATTTTATTTTTAGTATTTGTTGTTATTGTGGTCATAGTAATACATAATTGGTGAAAAATTCAAGTATCTAGTTAATGCCATTATGAAGATCAAGTTAAAAACGCTAAAAAAACACGTTTCTTGTATGACGACCCCCTTCAATTTTTAACTACTTTTTATTTTTAGTATTTGTTGTTATATCCGCCACAGTAATACATAATCGGTGAAAATTTCAAGTGTATAGCTATAACGGTTCAAGAGATAGAGCCCTGTGACTGACGGACAGACAGACGGACAGACAGACAGACAGACGGACAGGCGGACAGACAGCGGAGTCTCAGTAATAGGGTCCCGTTTGCACCCTGCGGGTACGGAACCCTAAAAACGGATAGCACGTTCCCTAGTAAATTAAATAATTATTTAATTAAAAATGTTATTAATTAATTAATGAATACTTCGAAGATAAGGAAAATAAATAAGTACTCGTATGTATATAAATAAGTTTTAGCAAATGTGCCTGCTAAAGGAAATGTAGGTAGATGTTAGATATTTTTAGTACTTTCAAATTGTTAAGGATACTTCTCCTGATCTCATTAAGTCGCGTTCCGTATGGTTTCGGGTCAGAATAGGACCACTCCATCTCCTCCTGTGGATGTCGTAAGAGGCGACTAAAGGAACAATATCTCTTAAAGCTGGTGCTACAATAGCATTCCCAATTAGGGCTGACATTAGGCAGGCGGCCGGTAGTAAAACTATATATGTAATATACTATTGTTCCGGCTATTTCTAAGTTTAAAAACTATAATGGAACAGTAAATATTGCTTTTAGCCCATTATTATAACATGGAAACATCAGCTACAAAATAGAGGGGGAAGCATGGTGAATAGCACAAAGGACGTCTGTAGTTTTTTTGTTGTATTTTTACTGATAATTTAATTACACTAAAGTGATCTAGTTATAGCCAGTGGTTAGATTTTTTATGCATATGTCAATTACACGTTTAAAATTTTTTGTGCTATACAAATTACTGTATTCGTTAAGCCGTGTGGTTCCCGGCAGAGTAGAATAGGACCACTCCAAGTCTTCCCGTGGATGTCGTAGAAGGCGACTTAGGAAACACAAGCTCAACAAAGCTTATAAACATCAATGAGACCTCTCCAACCCGTCTGGCCAGCGTGGAGTGTTGGCCAAATCCTCTCACTGCTCTGGCTAATATACGGAGGTCGTGCTCCTGCAATGGGGGCTAAAAAAGACTTGATGATGATGAAGATGATTATATTCGTTAAGTAGAGTTTTTAGTCTATGGCCAATCACACACACGAACAATCACATTAGACAACAACAACTGCACGCAGTAGAAATGTTAAAACACTAAGTAAGAGGCTGCGTCAACTCTCTCAGGGTGACAGCTGAAAATCAGCGGTTGTTCAACACGAGCAACATTTCGCTGAGCTGTAGCCCTTTTGTGCTTCTGTGGCACACATGATGCAAGTTAGGTTAAGGTAATATTAAGATATTTAATTTAAAATAATTTTTCAACTGTATAATGTGTGTAGCAGACAAAACAAAAATAAATCTTTTATCTATCTATCTTTATCAACATAGTTACTATATTAGTTAAATTAATGCCTCTTATAAAATAATGACGTTCAAAGTCGCAATAACGCACAAATTGGGATTTGAACTGCAAATATCGTTGTAATTATTTGTGATTGCCTCAGGAATACTGCAAATGTAACCGTAACGTTGCGTGACCGCAAATTATTAACTAAACGTTCGTTTGCTAACTACAATCTTGGCGGAATGTCGAAATTGCTGTCTCTAACAATTAAAAGCTCGATGAACAAGGTTTTCATAAGCTCGAGCCACGTGGCGCAATGGAGGGTCTGGGTTCCAGCCAGGGTAAGTTGAAAAACTTTTGAAATGGTCCCGGGTATTGGGTGGGTGGTATGTTTAGAATTAAATGTTGAAAAACTTTTCAAATTGTCCCGGGTCTTGGGTAGGTGGTATGATTAGAATTAAATCTTGAAAAATATTTCAAATTGTCCCGGGTATTGGGTGGGTGGTATGTTTAGAATTAAATGTTGAAAAACTTTTCAAATTGTCCCGGGTATTGGGTGGGTGGTATGTTTAGAATTAAATGTTGAAAAACTTTTCAAATTGTCCCGGGTATTGGGTGGGTGGGTCATGGGTGGTATATTTATAATAAAAGGCGCAACGATGAAAAAAAGGAATCGAAATAGCAATAGGTCGCTACCCGCTGTTTACACATATATAACATACTTATATACTAAGTAATAACATTACTATAAATAGATACTATTAAATTAAACCATACTACACATGCGAAAATGTAATGCTATTGAAAGGCGCAACTAAACTGAACATAAAAATAATTAATAAAATCCTAGTTTTAAAATCTTCTTTAGAAATATCTACTTGTACATTTCCATACATATAAATACATACATATATTTATTTCTTAATTCCCCGCGAAATTTCACACGCAGCAAGCGATGTTTAATCGATTACAATTTCGCTGTAAAACTTTCCAACGCGTGAAATCTGCAATCGGTAATGTCAGTTCAAATGCGAACATTCTCCTTTGTAATTGTATATATTGCAGATTCGTACATTTTAATAGAAAATAAATCTGCCAAGTGAGTGTCTGGACATTAAGTAGAGTTCCGAAGTAACACGTTACAACATGGTAACTTTACTTCCATTTTAAACAATTTACAACTTAACTTATTAATTGAAGTTTTAAAAGTTTAAAACTACATTTTAAAGGTTAAATTTTGACGTGAGTGGGTATCATGGTATAAAATGTAGTTCCAACCAAAAAATTTACAACTGGGTATTTTACTGGGTCAAAAATAAATTATTTGGTACTGTTAATAGAATCATCATCATCATCATCATCATCATCCCAGCCCTTCTTCCGCCCACTGCTGAGCATAGGCCTCTCTTCGTCATCGCCACCCATCTCGGTCCTGTGCTGCTCTCATCCAGGTGCGACCCGCGACTTTGGTTATATCGTCAACCCATCGCATAGGCGGACGCCCGACGCTTCTCTCACCCGTTCTGGGCCACCATTCGGTCAGAGCCTTGCTCCACCTGCCATCACTCCGTCGGGCCAGGTGTCCTGCCCAGTTCCACTTTAAGTTCATCACCGTTATACGTTAATAGAATAAAACTTAAAAAAAAAAAAATTGGTTGCCTGTAAAGTCGGTATACGGGCGAAAGTTTTACGTGACAACGACTTCACTCCACTTCACTCCAAACTTGACTTCCACTCGGGCATGGTTAGCCCGCCTAAGAGCGAGAGAGACAGACATAAAAAGTGAAAGGCACGCGTGCCTCTCACTCGCTCTCATTGTGAGCGCATAACGTGAGCGGAGCGTAACGCAGTTTCTTGAAGTGTCACCCGGCTAACCAATACCAAAACCAAAACCAACCAAAAGACGTTGTCACGTCAAAATGCCACTTGTCATTGATCACATCCACTTTGAACGTGAGTTTAGATTTATTAATGCAGCAAAAAACGGAAACGGAGCGCTATTTGAATCCAAGGAACTCTGGCGTCATAGTCCGATATTTTATACGATTCCCATAGAAAATTTTTGTTTTTGACGTTAAAAAAAAAGTATCTGATTTGAATTGTTGTAATCTAGCGTACTGTAATTGTTTTCTTAGAATTATGTATTTTGTAGTATTTTTTTTAATAGGTACATTTTATATGGCGGCTGTAAGTCCTAAATTAACAAAGTATTGTTATGAAAGGTGCAACTTAAGCAGCATAGTTATCCTTTAAAGTTCTGTACACATACTACCATCATATTTTTTTTAGATTTTTCAAGCTAACAATTTAGTTAACAATTTAGGGACGCTATACTTGAACAAGAATTAGTTTAATATTTCTAAAACGGGTCACTAAATCGAAAAGTTGTCTTTGCAAACCCTCAATGTTTTTATAGGACCTATCTTACGATACCCCCTAAAATGTGGTACATATAAAAAATCCCCAGCCTGGGTGTAGAGTTAGTAATAAGAATCGAAATAAATACATTTATAACTCAGCACCTTTAGCACTAAAATGATTTAAAAATAATGACCTTCAATAAGTGATACTATATTTTTATCCTTCATCGAATATTTTTTTGACGTTTGATTTTTCATGATTAGGTCTTCTTTAGTCTCCACTGCAGGTGCACGACACTCTCTGTACTGTCAGAACCATATATTAGCCAGAGCAGTCAGAGGATTTGGCCTACACTCTCCACGCTGGCCAGACGGGTTGAAGAGGTCTTATTGATGTTTATAAGCTTTATTTAGCTTGTGTTTCCTAAGTCGCCTTCTACGACATCCATAGGAAGACTTGGAGTGGTCCTATTCTACTCTGCCGGGAACCACACGACTTAATTCCCTATAGTAATGAACTAAAAAATAAAATCCTACCAAAAACATTCTGTAAAAAACTAACCAAGTCTCGATGGAGCTGCTTGTTTATCTTTAAAAAGTTATAAAATCTAGACAAAATCGTGCCAAGTCTATACTGCGATTTCTTTATTATTATAGTTAAGCTTAACTTTGGAACTAAATGACCTACAGACTTGAAATTTTGGATTTTAAGTATGTGATTATAGCTTACTGGATAACGAAAATTTTTACGTTCTGGTCTTATCCAGAGGTTCTCAAATAGGGGTCTGAAAATGCGGCGAAATGGTTCCAGTAAAGGATGGTACGGCAGTGTTTGCTTCGCGCTAGACTTGGCGTGGGCACTACCGTGCCCCCAGATAGTGTAGGGTAGCACATTTCAAAGATATATACATTATTAGCTGTTTCTCCTTGCCGTACTTGCATTAACTAAATAAACGTACTTTCCAGCATTAATCTTCCCATAGCTGGGTTTTATTTTTAAAACTATATCTTACATTTTCTAAATGTTCGGATTTTCAACAACAATCAAGACTGAGTCAGTAAAAACCCGAGCTCTCTCATTTGGCTCATATAAAACAGAAATCAAAGTCATAGATACCGTAACAAGCCATATCAGAGTGATATTTATAATGATGCTCCAAATAAGTAATTACTAAGCAGCGCCGTAAACCTACGAGTGAACGGACACACGGACAAACCAGACAGGGGTCAACTAATTATCTAATTAGGTACGTACTCGTTAACGATCATGTACGAGACTCTAGGATCTTACTCTTGGTTCTCGAGTTGACTTCGAGATGTTGGTGAGTTTAGTGTTGATTTTGTGATGTGTTGATTATTTCTGTAAATTGGATTTGGCACTCTTTCGCAAGCTTTACTTACATGTTAAATTGTGATAACATTGTATTAAGCATAATAACAAAAAAAATCTAAAGCTCTGACTTATATGGCTCTGGTAGTACAGAAAGGGTCACGACCCTTGCAGTGGAGACTAAATAGAGCTGATGATGATGAGGATAATGAAGGCATATCTTTATAAACTGAAAAAGCCCATCTGGCGCGTAGGCGATCAATACTGTTTAAATGAGTTTCTTTTCAGCAGAGGTCCTTGTGAAGCGCTAGGTATCGGCACAGAAGACAGTAAGAGTATTACATACAGAACGGAATCTCCTAAGGTCCCGCGCAATATGCGTCCCCGATCCCCGTCCCCGCACCTCTCCCCCGTGCTCGCCTTGTCGAGAGGCGAGAGCGGGCGAACACACACCCAGTGACGTGTGCACGGCGGCACAAGAATGGGGGAGAGGTACTTACTATCCAAGGCGAAATTTTTGGTTCCTTTTGGATTAAATTAGTTTACTTTATTATCTTTAGTTAAATTTAATTTTTAAGAAATTTATATTAATTTTATATATTAAAATATCAAGGAATTATATTTCCATGATTTTCGATATTTTTTTTTAGCATCTACTGTATTATTTAATGTTATTATTATGACTTTGAGATGAATAATACTTATGTTATCAAAACATGTCATAACATTGCCTAAAGACCATTAAGGCCCCGCCAGTTCAGAACCAAGAAAACTGTGAGTGTTTTTAAAAAATCACTGTAATTAAATTACTACAGTTGATTCCTCAAAAAATTTACATAAATATGTTAAGGATTTTCTACAGACACCCACAATAGCCAAAACACGATTGAGTATTTTTGGCTCGATAGAAAAAAAATAACAAACATAGTTCTAAATTTAAAAAAAAATTATAAATATAATACAAAAAAATAAATAAATAAAACACTGCGAAATATCGTCGAGCACGGCTCCGGGCCTTTCTTCGCGCTTGACAAATATTTCACAGTGTTTTATTTATTATTTTTTTTGTATTATATTTATAATTTTTTTTGTAGCCAAAATGGATAGATATTTAGATAATACATTTTTTGGTATAATTTTCATATAAAAAGGTGATTATATAAAATAGTAACATGTATTATAAAGGCAAATTTAGAGGTATGTTTGTGATTTTTTTTTATCGAGTCAAAAATGCTCAATAGTGTTTTGGCTATTGTGGGTATCTGTAGAAAATCCTTAAAAATTTTTATGTAATTTTTTGAGGAATAAACTGTAGTAGTTTAATAACAGTAATTTTTCAAAATTACGCACAGTTTTGCAAATTGTGAACCCACGTCTTCTTAACCTTTGCTATTAACTATAATTAATACTGAATATAAACCTGAGAGGTAAACTACAAAGTTACCGATAGTTGGGGTTTATGCAAGCCAAGGTTTTTAAATCGGAAAACGAACGCGTCCAAGATGGTATCAGGCTCAGGTATCGGGCGTCCCGCGGCGCGGTCCCAGGGCAGGGGCCTTAACTTGCGGAGTTTACTGGGAGTCCAGCTAAATACCGTGCTCTGGCCTAACCTGTATGCTATTAACCAGCTGTGACCCACGGCTTCACCTGTGTCTTATTGATTGCAACGGGTGACAAAATAAATACACTGTCGTTGCCATCCTTCATGTAATTAATGTTAAGATACGATTATTCAATTGATTGAACTTACACACTGTGAGACCTCGACCTGTCCCGGCGCAGTTAAGGGAGCTCCCACGTAGAAAATAGAAGGAAGTGGAGACGGGGAGACTTAACAGCACAGATAATATATTAACTTTATTTTAACTGATACACTATCACGTCTTTATCCCTAACGGGGCAGACAGAGCCTAGGGCGGAAGGCCCAGGCCACTTTTAGCGTGATGGTGGGCATGAAGGTGGAAAAAAGAAATCATAATAGTGATGGGTTGCTAACCGCATCGCCTATTGATATGATTCAGATTCTTGCTCATTCCCTCGATCGGCTTTTACGATTTGCGCGGGAAGAGAAGCAGCTGGTACATTCTATGTTTTTTCTTTTCTCCCAGACCAGCATGGATTTATTTTAACGATACATTTTATAGCACTTGTATGAAAGTTATATTGAGACTGTATATAATAGTCAGTATGAGAGATGGAAGTGGAATGAGTCAAGAGGAAGAGGGATGTGTAAATTATTCGTAAAT
Source organism: Acrobasis repandana (assembly GCA_963576875.1). Lineage (NCBI taxonomy): Eukaryota > Metazoa > Arthropoda > Insecta > Lepidoptera > Pyralidae > Acrobasis > Acrobasis repandana. Next base: position 1,726,426 of record OY756226.1, read on the forward strand.
AGAATAAAATTAAATTTGAAATAAAAATAAAGATTTTTGAGAAGCGGACAGGATGAGACCAAGAAATGAGGTTTAAACATGGTGCAGCATGTAGGTGGCATGCAACATCGTTACAACACCAAGGAGTTTCGTAGGCAGAGGTCAGACTTAGGACCTAAATGCCACTTTCAGCGTAATTGTGAGCACCTGTAGTTGAAAAAGAAGATAAAAATAGTGGCTCTGTGAGCTGTAGATCTAGCAAGTATATTTTTTACGTTTTCAAACACCATGGCTCTGCCATTTTTAAAAAAGTCCATATCCAAAAAGTGAATCGGCAAAAAAAATCTATATATAAGTATCAAACCTGCTTACGATCTTTCACGAAAATCATTTAAGAAATGCGACCTGTAGAGGACAACATCTGGACAGCCGGACAGCGTAACATAATTACGAAAAAAAATTGACTAAGTCGAAACGGAGATACTTTCGTCACGCTTCACCAGAAAAAAATAAGAAAAGCCTACTGATATGGAAAAGCCCCATGGACTATTGACATGCAATTTTGTTTAAATTTATACTTTATGTAAAATATTATGTAAATACATATATGATAAGAATAATTGTAAATCTGTAATGTAATAAAGCCCATCAGGTGGGTAGGGACCTATGCTGAAATGGGTTTCTTTCGGCGTTATCTTCCCAGCAGGGGTCGTTCCAAAACGCTAGAAGTTTATAGCTTTTGCACTAAAAATAATGTAAAAATAAATGATATATTTATCCTACATTGAATAATATTTTTCGACTTTGACTCCTAGTTTTTTCGCCCATTTTTACAATCGGGTCTAAAATGTGTGCAGGGAGGGCAGCAGGTACATTCTGTATTTTGTTTTCTCCCTCTTAGACGAGCATGGACGAATAGCCTAGCCTTACCTGTATGCTATTAACCAGCTGTGACCCGCGCTTCACCTGAGTCTTATTGATGGCAACGGGTGACAAAATAAATATACTTTGTCGTTGCGATCCTTCATGTAATTAATGTTATATAATATTAGGTCCTTACATATGAAATTGCCGATTTTCAATACTGGCAACTTTAAAATCAAATATCTTGCGTTTCATTAGGAATTCCAAATTCAAATTTATTTCGAAATAAAGCCAGAAAAATATTGTTTTAAAATTCGTATTTCATTTGTTTTAACATCATTTGTTTGAGTTTCAACATTGCTATAACTACAACTATGGACAAATTGAAAATTCGCGGTATTTACGAATACGAGTTCCACCGTGGCACCAGTGCTGCAGAAACGACTCAAAGAATTAACGACGTGTATGGACTAGGCACCGCTAACGAACGAACGGTGCGTTTTTGGTTTCAACGTTTCCGTTCTGGAAATTTCGATTTACACAATGAGCCTCGTGGACGACCTGATACTCAAGTGAATAACGAAGAATTGAAGGCGATAGTGGAAGCGGATCCATCTCAAACCACTTCTGAATTAGCAGCAGCCTTCGGCGTAAGTGACAAAACGATACTTATCCACTTGCGCCAAATCGGAAAAATTAAAAAACTCGAAAAGTGGGTACCGCACGAATTGACTGAAGCAAACCAACAAACACGCGTTGCCTGCTGCGTTTCTTTGCTTAATCGCAACAATAATGAGGGGATTTTGAACCGTATCGTGACTTGTGATGAGAAATGGATCCTGTACGACAACCGGAAGCGATCATCACAATGGCTTGACCCTGGAGAACCGGCAAAACCTTGCCCTAAGCGAAAACTGACCAAAAAGAAGATTCTGGTTAGTGTTTGGTGGACCAGTGCTGGTGTTATCTACTACAGCTTCTTGAGATCAGGCCAGACGATTACTGCAGACTTGTATTGCCAACAATTGCAAACAATGATGGAAAAGCTCGCCATTAAACAACCAAGACTGATGAATTGCTCTAGCCCACTGCTCCTTCAGGATAACCCTAGACCACACACTGCACATCAAACGATCGCCAAGTTAGAGATGCTGCGACTGAAACCTCTGCGTCACCCACCATACTCCCCAGATCTTGCCCCAACCGATTACCACTTTTTTCAAAATTTGGATAACTTTTTACAAGGAAAACATTTCAAATCTGATGAGGCAGTCAAAACCGCCTTCAAACAGTTCATTGACTCTCGCTCCCAGGATTTTTTTTCCAAAGGTATCAATGATCTGCCTATAAAATGGCGGAAGTGTATCGATAACAACGGCGCATACTTCGATTGATTAAATAATAATTTCATTAAAAAAAATTGTTTCACTTTTTTGATACTGAACGGCAATTTCATATGTAAGGACCTAATATTATATTATACGATAAGTCAATTGAGGTAGATGCAAAGAGTTAGAAAGAATATCTTTCACTTTTTTTTGATAGAGGATATATTTCACCGTTTTATTTTAAATATATTGCTAGTTTAGGCTGTCATCGCTTTAGTAGTATATGGAACCATAAAATACTCGTGGCTCTGTAAGATGTAAACCTCGCGACTCACCCCCAACCCATTGAAGTTTATCGGATAAGAAAGTTGTTCAGACAAATAAAAGAAAAACTTTTATGGCATATTTGAAAATTTTTCGAAATGGCTGAAATATGATTTTCACAAAGTTTAAAACCCCCATATCTCCGTAAGTACGCTGACGGACGCGTGCAGCTCACCCTCTGCATTGCTCTGCTTCCTCGACGTGTTGGGCTGGCTCGAGTGACAACGCAAAACCAGCCCGCTAAAGGGGAGACACAGAAAAATGTCGATGCCTTCCTCACGTGCAAGGGGCCTAAAAGAAGAGCCTAGGTTTGGAAAAATGCTCACGGAACCAGGTGAACCAGGTGAACCCCCATATCTCCTCCATTTTTGATATCGATATAAATATTCATATATCTTGTCGATGTTTCCCCATACATATGATTTAGGGATTTTCAAGGCATTTTTTGAGTCTGCGTGTTACACCTGAGACCTCATCTTAGCTTCCCATCAGGCTAGATAGAGGTCAAACGCACTTAAATTTCTAATTAAAAATCCAAAAACTGGATTGAAAAAAAATATCTATAAAATTATCAAACCTGCTTATAAAATTTTACGAGAATCGGTTGATAAATGCGACATGTAGGCGAGAACAAACCGACAAATTGACAAACTGACGGACAAAGTCATTTTTGGCCTATCTCGAAACTGACACGCTTCGCTCGCTCGCTCAATTAAAGCATTTGTAATTGTAAACAACTGAATAAGACAAACTGCCGCGGTAAAACTATTGCATAGCATTCTGCAGAACTGAAACGACGTTAGACGATGCACGGGTTTCAACGCCGCGCCGCTGTGCCGGTCGCCGGTTGCCGAGTGTTAGGTTTTATTTTCGTTACGGAATTTCTTGATTCGGTCGCCGCGCTTAAAGCCCGCGATAAAAGCTATACAATAGTTTTAAAACAATACTTATGAATTAAAGCAAATAAATAGAAAATAAAAAAGCTTAGACAAGACTGATTCCCTGATAAAGTAGTGTTAAGGATAAAGAAGGGATAGTATCTATGAATGTATGTAAAGTGTTAAGAGGACAACTAATGTCAGATTTTTTAGCATAGCTTTACGACTGTTATACAGATACATAGTCTTAAAACCATATTTACCTGCTCTTTAGAGAAAAAAAGCAGTTTTTAATTGAACTTTCACAGTTAGTGAAACGCCAATTAGTAGATTTCTATTCCAAATTAAAAATCAAAATTCTGGAAATTCCTGCACCATGTCGGATGCGCAATTTTAGAATGTTGCAAGTATTATAATACAGATTTTGATCTCACACGAGTTTGTTTTTTATAATAATGTACCAATACAAACCATTTTTGATTTCACGCTCCTTTCCACCAATTTGTTAAAAGTGTGGTATACATATACAATAACAATTCGCTACATGAAAAAAAATTTAACAAATAATAAATAAACGGGCAAGTGCGAGTCGGACTCGTACATGAAGGGTTCCGTACCTCCGTAAAATGTTTTAAAACGCTAAAAAAACACGTTTTTTGTATGACGACCCCCTTTAATTTTTAACTTTATTTTATTTTTAGTATTTGTTGTTATAGCGGCCATAGTAATACATACTCGTAATCTGTGAAAATTTCAAGTGTATAGCTATTACGGTTCAAGAGATAGAGCCCTGTGACAGACGGACAGACAGCGGAGTCTCAGTAATAGGGTCCCGTTTGCACCCTTTGGGTACGGAACCCTATAAAAGACAATGTGTGCAATGATGACTGCACACAAATGAACTATTAGTAGTGTGTAGGTCACGATCACTGGAATCAAGTGGTTAGTAGTTGAAAATCCGCAAGAGTACTACAAACTCAGAAATACAAGTTGCGCCTGGTCCGAATTTATCTTGTCCTTTGTAGACGCACAGCTCGTCAAAGTCAAAATCATTTTATAATCTTTGGATGTTTTTATCACACAATAGACAATATGCATGTGATTCAGAAACGAACAAAAAAATAGTATATTTCATTACAAGTGCGGAAAGGCTGTCATTGCAAAGAGTTCCGACAAATGTCTACCCGAGCCGAGGCGCAGCCGAAGGCGAGGGTTGACAGTCGGAACAAGTTGCAATGACAGTTCCGCACGTGTACTGAACGACTATTTTTAATACAGTTGCGAAAAAATGAAGCAATTTTATAAAATAATAAAAACACAATAAACTCAACTAACTAATCATTTGTTTCCTATAAAAGTTATAATTCACATATACATTGAAATTGGTACAGTTTTCTATACTAACTGGGGAAGTTTTAGGTTGCATATTTACTGTTTGAGACAAACTATTATTAATTTCGTATGATTGTTCATGTATATTTGTCATACAATGGCGTTTGCTAGTTGATGGAGTTGGATCTGATGAATTATCATTATCAGCGAAGGTAGATGGACGAACGTTCTCTTTAACATGTGAAGGAGACGGACTGGACCTTAAATTAATGGATTGTGTGATTTTTTTCCCAGTTTCTAGTTTGTTGTTTAATGAATCACCAATATAGCTTTCTGCAACTTTGTCTGATTTCCAACCTCCTAGTTGCTTTAAGGACGTCAAATAGGCTCCTGAATCTGCCAATAATGTAGCAGAGGTCCTCCTGAAGCTGTGCCCAGTATAATACTCAGCATCCGGCAGACCAAGAAACGTAGCTATTTCTTTTGGCATATTACAATACAATACAATACAAATTATCTTTATTGCACCATAATAATTAATAAAATAAAAATAACAAACACAAAGAAAATATTGGTACAAAGGCGGACTTATCGCTAGATGCGATCTCTTCCAGTCAACCTTTGGGTAGAGGAAAAATTAATAGTACGGAATAAGGTGGGTGCAGTATCTATACCTAATTATATACTTACATATTAATACTTGTATATATACATACATAAACTTATTTCATAATATATACATATATATAATACATATACGATGCTAAAATATTTAAATGTATTTAGTGACACTAAACAGAACTTAGACTTACTGGCATAACGACAGATAATATTTATGGAGACGATTTTTAAAGCTTGTTTTAGTCTGAGCAGTACGAACTCTACGAGGAAGAGCATTCCAGAGGTAGACAGCTTGGACTGTAAAGGATTTCGAGTAGAATTTGGTCGAATGAGTTGGGGTTTTAAGACGTAGGGCATTAATGCTGCGCGTGGGTCGATCATTGTCCTGGTGAAGAAAAGTAAAACGCTCCTTTAAATAGGAAGGAGAAGATGGCATGAACAGTACAGAGTATAGAAGTGAAAGAACGTGATAATTACGTCGAAGTCGGATAGGGAGCCACTTGAGTTGCGCACGGAAAATGGAAACATGATCATATTTGCGTAATCCAAATATGAATCTGATACAGAAGTTTTGAAGGCGCTCAAGCTTATTCAATTGCTCCTCTGTGATATTGAGATAGCAAGAGTCGGCGTAATCAAGAATAGGAAGAAGCAATGACTGTGCAAGCGAAGCTTTAGTTGCAATAGGTAGGAAATTCTTGAGCCTTCTAAGAGATGCAGCAGACGCAAATACTTTCCGACTTACTTCTGCAATTTGCGGAGACCACGATAAATTTCTGTCAAAAAGTACCCCTAGATTTTTCACCTTTTCGCTATAGTCTACTTTGACACCATCAAAAACAATGGGTGGTAAGGACTGCCAATCTATACGGGAAATATACCATGGACTTCCTATTATAATAGCTTGCGTTTTAGCAGGATTGACTATGAGTCCATGAGATCTGCTCCAGTTAGATATGAGAGACAAATCACTGTTAATTGCGCTGATACTATTAGGCAGATCATCCAAATATTACCAAAATTTATCCCGATTGCTTGAGCTGTACACTTCCTTTTTTGGTAATTTTGAAAAAAACGGTCGGTTTTTCCTTTTTGGGACCGCTGATTCATATATTTTTGCACTATTCTAAGAAAATCTCCTTCAACAACAAAGCTTCTCGGTATCTTATTTTTTGTGTTCGGAATCTTGAATAGTAGTATTTCTCCATGGGCTTCAATATCTTTTAAAGTAATATTGTCTAACTCCTCTCTGCGACAAGCTCCAACAACGCCAAAAATCAGAGCAACCTACAAAAAAAGGGATTAGATTTTTTTTTTTTTAAATAATGTATTGACTGTATGTTGCGATTTCGTAAACTGAATACTAAGGAAAAATATAAGTACTTATTAATAAATTACCTTTGTGGCTAAATAACGATCATCGGGAGCTTCGTTCAAAAACCTTTCCACTTAATTCGATGTTAATATTTTCGACTTTTTACTTGTAAAACCGTCTGATTGTCGTTTTAAGAAAGCATTTAATTTTGGGTATTCATTTATATTCACGTTGTTCCTTATTTTCAGCATACTTTTTATCATCGAAAACCTCGACCATAACGTAGAAGGTTTTAATTTTGCTGAGAGTTCGGAGAAGTATGCCAACATAACATTTTGAAAAACTATTTGCTTTTTTCTCTTTTCTCCACGCAATAAATTCGTCGTATGTAGATATGTAGCGACTTTTTGACTTTTCCGGTAAAATGTTCTCCGAAGTATTTTGTGCAATTATACTGAGTTCCGGTGGTTTAAAAAAAACTAGGGTTGAAATTACTCATTTTGTGCAACTAACAACTAAACTCGCAAAGAAAATTTCTAAAAAATGGCGCCAACCGTAGAATATAAGCAGAGATTTTTTCTTCTTTACCCATTCTGGTAGGCAAAGGGAACTATGCCCATACAGCCAAGTCTTCAGTAGATTTTTTTTATTGATATGAAATAAAAATGAAATTTAATGAGAAGAAATGAAATGAAACCTAACCTAACTCATTCAATCAAATCATCAAATCTGATATTGAAACAAATTAGTAGCTTCTTTTTAGAAATATACGTATTTCATAAAAACTCCTATGAATTTTTTTAGTAAAAACTTCATGGTTGGTTTTTCTTTTTAATAGACATTATTTTGACAGTTGGGAAAGAGAACGCACGATTTCGGGAAAGGTAAAAAAAAAGCACGAGTATGTAATAGCCCACATCCCGAACGCTATACGTCCCTGCAATACGCCACTTTTTGAGCAACTGTATTAAAAAATATGTGTAAACTTTATTGCTAAAAAAAATACCCATATATATTTTTTTTCAATTTAACATGTTTCCATTGAGGAATTAATGATTTAAAAGTTGTCTTTTTCAAATTCCCGCGCAAATTTCCGAAACGCAACGCTATTGGCGGAATGAAACGTGACGACACCAAACACTGTCAAACTTAATTTTCTAAATAGTCTGTACTGTCAACCACAAATTAGAAAGAAGGAGAATCTGTCACTGTCAATAAGTTGTTTGTAATTTGTATGATTGTTGGAGGTTATTTTCATTGTTTTGCTAAATTATTAGTGTTCTTTGAGAATTATTAGCTGCAAGTCTGACTCCTGGTGAAAGAAGACTTGCTACAATGATTGAAAGCGGTTTTGTTGTGGCAGATACAGTCAGTTAATCTACTTAAAATTGATGTGTTTATGGTGACTACGTACTTCGCAAGTTATTCCAATTTTACATCCTTTGAACTCAGAGGAGAAAAAGCCGCGAGGTAAATAATTTATAGATATTTGATAAATTTCTATTTTTCTCAGTTTTGTACTTATGAGACAAGTCAATCAATTAAATATAACCTAAAATATGGTACGACTATTTTTTGATTTTTTATTTCCATTGACTCTGACATTGACAGTGAGCGGCGACGTCACAGAATAAAAGCGCAAAATGGCACCGCGTTTAAGTCGTCCGAAAATTATAGTAGTTTTAATTTTTTTTTGAGCTTATTTAATAATATTCTGTGAGTGTCATATTTTTTTCCGTTTATATAATAACTTTAGAATCATTTTAAAAAATAAAAAAAAGACATGAATATACCCTATTGTGTGCCTAAACTGCTTGGACACTGCCGCGACACTAACCTTACAGTAATAGACGGAACAATTGTTATTTTTAACCAACTTCAAAAAAAGAGGAGGTTATCAACTCGACCTGTATGTTTTTTGTACATACATCTGTGTATACTACTAGATAAAGAAAGTCCTCAAATTTTTATGAAAACCTGGCTTGCCAATTTTCATACAAATATTTAATAAGAAATTTACCTTACAAACGGAAGGAAACTTTTTTATAACTTCCTCCAATGTTTTTCGACGAGTTTCTACGGCTTAAAACGGCAGATTTAGGTATTTTACAGTAGAGAATAAATGTCCGATCTAATGAATTGACATACACGGACTAATAGTGAGTATAGTGACGATGCTAAATAAAGTTAATTTAACATCAGATCGACACGCAAATTCATACAGAGGCTGCGTCTCTGGTCTGTGGTTACGCGATATCCTTAAATTGTGACCCGATATGGATGATTCAATTTTTATTTGAAAGCCTTTACTAACAAGTCGGTCCTATTATTAATTTGGCGAAAAAATAATAAAGAACTTTGGAGATATGGAAGAAACTCGTCAAATAAAATAAAGTCGGTTATTTTATCTTGTTACAAAAAATAAGTATTATTGTGTAGTTGATCATCGTGGAACGCGTGACTATCAATATTTGAACTCAATCCGAAGCCATACATGATTTCATAGGTAAACCTTAAAGAATATTGCGCAACTGCATATTCATAAGGCACAAACAGACAAACAGACAGTTGAGTTACGTGTTGATTGACTTCTTATCCGGACCACCCGCATGCTGCTAGAAAAGTGTGAATGTTTGGTTGTTTGTTTGTGGCGATTGTGTGGTGATTGTCGATAGGTGCGTGTTCCCGTTGTATCACGATTATTGCCACTGAATATACGTCTGTCAGTCTTATATTTAATCAACTGTATATCAAAATATACTAGAACTATTTAAGGGTGAATTCAGTCCATGATACTGAACAACTTCCCCCAAGGAACATATATAGAATTATATAAAGTATTTTTTGGCCTCCCATACAAGTTGACCGATCAGCTGATCAAAGTTTGTATGGAAAGTCAAAAATTATTTTTCATATTACGATACATGTTCTTTTGGGAAAGTGTTTCAGTATCATGGACTGAATTCAGCTTTAAAAAGTTTCAGTATATTTGGTTTCGCGGCCCTGGGCTATGTTGGCTTAGAGTCGCAAGTGCTCTGTCTGCCCCTTTAGGGATATAAACGTGATAGTGTAAGTATGTAAATATTTATTGTTTAATGGAAATAGTGTGTGGCCATATATCCCAATAACCGAATGGTCGTGGATTCCCCATCGTTTATCAAACGCTGGCTGGTCAATTAGTGAAGGCTTTACAGGTCCTCATTAATGGTATTGTGAAGGCTTTAGAGGTTTCACTTCAGCTGCTGTGTGGTCAGAGGTCGTACTGTGAGAAAAATCTTTAAATTTAATTTAAATTGCTGTGAAAATAGTATTATTTGTATTGCCTGTTAAAGTAGCTTTTAGAGTTTTAGTTTCTATGTTCAGTTACCAAAAGGAATAAATCATTTTAACGGTTAAATAGCTTATTTTATAACTATTATATAGTTAAATAACAAAATCCGTTTGGCTGAGCGCTGATTTGTATGAAAGTACGAAAATTTTTTATCGATTTTTAACAACTCAAATAAATTCAAAATATCTTTATTATCATAGGATATTTATAATATCTCTTAATAATAGTCACTTTGTTTTGTTTTGCACAAATGTTGACGTCAAATCGTTACTTAGAGCTAAGTTTACGCCGCTTCCTAGGCGCAAGTGCAGAAGAAGCGGCAACAAACTGCACTGCACGTTTTCTCCAAAGACGCCAACTAACAAACTAAAAACTTAAAATTAGTTATATAGATGGACAGAGATTACATTGTTTATTATGTCATAATTAAATTGAATTATAAGAATTACGAAATTTAAAATAATGTCAATTTGTAAATTTAGTATGTACCAATGTACCTAAATTATGACATGTCTAAGTATACAAACCTTTAAGAGGGACCCGCGCTAAGCTCAAGCCAGACCTTTTTGTCTTTAAGATAATCATCGGTCCTATAATAAGCCTTCTCACAAAGTACTTTCTTTACATAAGCTTTGAATTTTCTGTCTGGCATATCAAGGACCGATTCTGACAATTTATTATAAAAAAGTATACACTTCCCCATAAAAGACTTACTGACTGTATTCAGCCTGTAATACGGGCTAAGTAAGTCATTCTTATTACGTAAATTTCTATCTGTAAAATCACTTACTTTATTGAACATGGAAATATTTTTCCTTACATACATTATATTTTCAAATATGAATTGTGATGCAAAAGTAAGTATACCTATTTCCTTGAATAATTCCCTCAGACTTTTTTTATAGAAAGTAGTTCAGTATCATGGACTGAACTTGATCCAAAAATTTTGCAGGTGGATAAAAAGTCAGCCTGTATACAATTGATATTTTTACAATTAAGTGTAAACAGATAACTCCGCGCCTGATCACCGCCGCTGGTGACAGCAGGGCTGGCTGCTTCTTTTCTCAATATATTAGCATAGCTATTTAAAGAGAAAACTCCACCATGCCGCACGGTCATAATCTTTTAGATTTCTAAATTAACAATTTAGACTAGGTTTTATTTTTGGGTTTAATTTATTTCAATTTTATTTTTTTCATAAGGGTTGCTACACACTTCGGGCTGGTATCATCGGTGCGGCAGTATTTGTTGAACAACAAAGCCGAACCAAATCAATTATATCACCTTTTCCCTTGAACATTCATCTACATAGGTATATTCGATTTAACGCCCGCCGAATAAGTGTGTAGCAACCCTAATAAACAATTTATACTTATAAGTTTAAATAAATAAACAAGATCAAAAGCACGTGTTTATATTACACGTGCTTTTGATCTTGTTTATTAATGTGAGGCTTTAAAATACTATATTTGGTAGTTTTGTAGTTTTTACCCGACTACGCCAGTAGGAGGGTTATGTTTTTTGAGTGTATGTATGTATGTATGTAAATTTGTTTGGCACGTACACAGCCTAAACGGCTTGATGGATTTTAGCTTGAGAGGTGTCGTTAGATTAATCCTGACTCTGAGAGTGACACTGGGTATATAAAAAATTTAAATAATCCAAAATGGCGGATTTTCGCGCCTAATAATGTGTCTTCAAAAATTTTTTTTTTATTCAAAGCCTATCGATTGGTGTATCAAATTAAAGGATTTTGTACAAGGATTACAAAAATATATACAACTTATATGTTAGCAGTGGGGTTTTTTGTTTTTTTTACTTGTTGTTTAAATAATTTAGTGCGTCAAATATTTTGAATGTGCATCGCACTTTATATTCGGAGCCATAATTCAAAATTTCACCGGCCGCCATAAAAGCTGGTAATTTAGCTGAAATAAATATTTATAAGACCTTCCTGAGACCACGTGCTAAAGAATCTAATCCTTCCGCCATGAGACTAATAGGACGTATTAACTACGTTTGGTTACCAATAAATAAAAAAAAATACATTGGTCGAGTTAAATAGGCGAGTTAAAGTAGAGAGTAAATAAAGAGTACCTAGTGCTGTTTCGAGGGAAACGTGATAGCTGATAAATCATTAGAGTTAGATATAGAGTTTTATTTATTTAGATAAGATGAGATAAAACTACTTTATTGCACCAACTGAGTATAACAATAATTGAAAGTAAATTAGAAATAGAAAAGATAAATAGGCGGATAAACTGAAAAGTCACTAAGCAACAGTGATTTCTTCCAGCTAACCTTTGATAGATCTATACTGTGCCTTTGACTATTAATAGAATTGGGAGAGTTATTTGTTATGTTTAGTTCGCATAATTGGTTAAAAGCCTTTCCTTTTTGTTTCCAATAGCTCCTTTTTCCAGCTGATTCTTTCCATTTACAATAAAATTAAAAAAATAAAATACATATTAATAAAAGTCATCGATCTAATTATTATTTTTTGCAAAGACTACATTATTACAAAAGAAGAAGCATATCCCTGCCGCTATTATTTTCATGCGAAGCTCACTATAAGGTTATCGCTCGACCAATGTGATTTTTTTCATAATGATTGTCAGGTGCGGATTTCTAAGGAGCCAAGTTATTCAGTTATTTATAACTCAAAATTGATACTTACTGATTGCCTCAATCAAAATGCTGATTCTCTATTAAATATTTATGGCAGGTCACTTATTACTTTATTGAATATTTTAAGATTATATTGGTATGAATTATGCCTAATAATTTACAAATTATGTGTCAAACTTTTGTGTAAATATCAAGATGTTAAATAAATTATATTTGAAAAAATATTATAACATCTCGAGCTTATGAGTGATTCAATCAGACAGGTGTTCTTTTTCGTAGATTGCTAATGAAGTATAAAATTGATTCATAGATTTATTAAAGTATAAAAAGAAAAAACAATGGGGTTTTGAGGTATTCAAGATTCATGCAGTAAGTTACTTTACAGTACTAAAATTAAATAATGAAAGAAGGTGTGCCGAACTAATGTGCAGGAAACCCATTTTCATATAATAATACATAGTTTTACTTTTTTTTAATTATTTAATCTTTTATTTTTGATCAGAAAAGCGAGTAAACAACTCAGGCTTATATTTAAAAACTCTTATTAAAATATGTATCCTAAAAGCTATGAATACATTCGTTACTTAATACTTTCTTTGAGAAAGCGTTTATTTTGAAAGATTTGATTTTATCCACGACAGGGGCCCTATCCAAGGAATTTTGCATCAGAGAAAGTACAAAGAATTCTGATATAGGTATTTTGCAAAATAAAATACTCTTTTTATTTTATTTATTACTCTTTTTATTATTGTTCACATTTTTTTAACCTAGAGTTTCAACTGAACTAAACTTATTTCCACTAACGGGAAAAGTCGTAAAAAATTCAAATGTTTATTCAGTAACTGGGCCTTTGTAGGCACTTTTACACGTCAATAAGTTAAGTATACATTAAGTGTAAAATTAATTAATTATTTTAGAGAAAAGCTATTGATACTAGCGTTTCACAACGACCACTTCTGAATAGAATCGCCGAAAGGAACTCATTTACACAGTATTGGTCGCCCACGCGCCAAGGGCTTTGTCATATGTCTGTCAATTGACAAATACTTATAATTTAATACAATGTTGACACATTATAGGTAACATTTAATGTTTGCGAACAAACATAAATAACGTAATAAGAATTACTAAGTAGCCGAAAAACAAAGCGACGACATATTTCGACGTTTCGTACAAAAGGGATTAACGCGCCCCTTCGCCCTAAGTATTACATGGATACTGTTTTATTCCATGAAACCAAAACTCATATGCACAATATCAATATTTATGATGAGTATAATTAATTCTATTAAATTTAACAATAAATCGTATAATTATATATCTATTTGCCGGTTTAAGTACCTCGTTTATTTTGTATTTATGAGTAGTTTAACGAATCCCTATCGATATTTATAAGAAATTGCATTCGTTTCTATCAGTCACTTTTATGGCATTTGTTATCAAATAGGTTTATTCGTTTTTGAGAAAACCCATATCCTGTTTAAAGTAGTTTCATTTAAGGTTGCTTTCTTAAGGTACAAGTTCGGAACCGACTGCAGTCGTGGCGACACTACTGGTTTCTATGTATTTCTATGAATAATACCCCAACACGGAACTGCAGACCTGGCTGGTGAGTAGCGGGGCTAAAGCAACCTATAAATATTTAAAAGTTTTTTTTTTCAAACCTGTATTTGAGACAATATACATTTTTTATATGTTGTTGTTTAATGTTTAAAGAATAAAACTACTACTACTTAGTGTTACTTATTTCTGTAAATTGGATTTGGCACTCGTTCGCAAGCTTTACATGTTATATTGTTTGTGATAACATTGTATTAGGCATAATATCCTTGTAAACTGACAAAGCCCTTCTGACGCGTAGGAGACCAATACTGTGCAAATAAGTTTTTTTTGGCGTTTCTTCTCAGCAGTGGTCGTTGTGAAACGCTAGTATCGGTAGCTTTAAAAAAAAGAAAAATAGTAACTTTAAATAAATAAACATTACACGTAATGTACACTAAAATTACTGACGTGTAAAAGTGCCTGCAAAGGCCTAATTACTGAATAAATATTTGATTTTGATTTTGATAGCGAGGTGCGCAGTTAATTTGATCGGGTTGTAGGTACAAGTACCGAATGCAGTCGGTAGCAGCAGACAACGCGTCGCCGCGACACGTGGCCGGGTTCGAACTCATGACTGCAGCGACATGTCGCGACGACGTGTCGCAGCGACGTGTCTGCTGCTGTTGTCTGCAGCCAGCTACGAGCTTGCAGCCTTTAGGGAGAACTTTCGTTCTACTACGTACTCGTACTACGTAGAGAACTAACCATTTTCCAGCCGAAAACTGCAAGCCCTTCTGGCGCGTAGGCGACCAATACTGTGTAAATGAGTTTCTTGAAAAATAATTTAGATATAAATAAACATTACACGTAATGTACACTATAATTATTGACGTGTAAAAGTGCCTGCAAAGGCCATTAGGCCTTATTTGTATTGACTGTATTTTGCAAAATCAAAATCAAATATTTATTCAGTATAATTACTGAATAAATATTTGATTTTGATTTTGCAAAATACAGGGAACCGAACTTATTTTGTAAGTATATAACGTCTAACAAAATATACTAAAACTATTTAAAGGGTGCATTCAGTCATTGATACTGAACAACTTTCCCCAAGGAACATATATCGAAATATGAAAAATAATTTTTAGGTTTCCATAGAAACTCAGATTAGCTGATCGGTCAATTTGTATGGGAGGCCAGAAATTATTTTTCATATTTCGTTATATGTTCCTTGGGGAAAGTTGTTCAGTATCATGGGCTGAATACACTGTTAAAATAGTTTCTATTGTGTTGGGAATCCTGTAATGATAGTGTAAGTAATATTAATAAATAAACAAATCATGAATGTTATGTTACATATTAGGTCCTTACATATGAAATTGCCGATTTTCAATACTGGCAACTTTAAAATCAAATATCTTGCGTTTCATTAGGAATTCCAAATTCAAATTTATTTCGAAATAAAGCCAGAAAAATATTGTTTTAAAATTCGTATTTTATTTGTTTTAACATCATTTGTTTGAGTTTCAACATTGCTATAACAACAACTATGGACAAATTGAAAATTCGCGGTATTTACGAATACGAGTTCCACCGTGGCACCAGTGCTGCAGAAACGACTCGAAGAATTAACGACGTGTATGGACCAGGCACCGCTAACGAACGAACGGTGCGTTTTTGGTTTCAACGTTTCCGTTCTGGAAATTTCGATTTACACAATGAGCCTCGTGGACGACCTGATACTCAAGTGAATAACGAAGAATTGAAGGCGATAGTGGAAGCGGATCCATCTCAAACCACTTCTGAATTAGCAGCAGCCTTCGGCGTAAGTGACAAAACGATACTTATCCACTTGCGCCAAATCGGAAAAATTAAAAAACTCGAAAAGTGGGTACCGCACGAATTGACTGAAGCAAACCAACAAACACGCGTTGCTTGCTGCGTTTCTTTGCTTAATCGCCACAATAATGAGGGGATTTTGAACCGTATCGTGACTTGTGATGAGAAATGGATCCTGTACGACAATCAGAAGCGATCATCACAATGGCTTGACCCTGGAGATCCGGCAAAACCTTGCCCTAAGCGAAAACTGACCAAAGAGAAGATTCTGGTAAGTGTTTGGTGGACCAGTGCTGGTGTTATCCACTACAGCTTCTTGAGATCAGGCCAGACGATTACTGCAGACTTGTATTGCCAACAATTGCAAACAATGATGGAAAAGCTCGCCATTAAACAACCGAGACTGATGAATTGCTCTAGCCCACTGCTCCTTCAGGATAACGCTAGACCACACACTGCACATCAAACGATCGCCAAGTTAGAGGAGCTGCGACTGGAACCTCTTCGTCACCCACCATACTCTCCAGATCTTGCCCCAACCGATTACCACTTTTTTCAAAATTTGGATAACTTCTTACAAGGAAAAAATTTCAAATCTGATGAGGCAGTCAAAACCGCCTTCAAACAGTTCATAGACTCTCGCTCCCAGGATTTTTTTTCCAAAGGTATCAATGATCTGCCTATAAAATGGCGGAAGTGTATCGATAACAACGGCGCATACTTCTATTGATTAAATAATAATTTCATTAAAAAAAACTTGTTTCACTTTTTTGATACTGAACGGCAATTTCATATGTAAGGACCTAATATAAAGAAGTGTGGGTTAAAAAAAACTTTGACTTCGATATCTTAAATTACAAATGAGAGGTCTGACTTAATAGGCATATTTCAAAAATATACAAAGTGATACTAGATAACTATGGTATAATGAAATTAAAATAACAGTCAAAAAACCAAAAAAAAATCGACATTCCCATACAAATCGCCCGGGTGGCCGCACAGTTTTGTATGGAAATGCCAAAATTTAGTTTTGTTTTTTGGCTGTTATTTTTATTTCATTATATTATAATGATTTAGTATAGACCGTGGTTTAACTTATTACGGGTATGTCCTTTCCACGTTGTATATTGTTAGCCGTAAATGGCTGCCGAGCTGTAATATAATAAGTTGGTTAATTCATAATTTTCAATTAGAATTTTCCCGTAATCGGGTTTTGATTTTTTAAGAGCCCGTACTACAATATTAACGAAATACTCACTTTGAAATAGAAACACAGCAAAGTTCAGGTCTAACTCTAAACATAATAAGTTTTGAAAACACGATTACTTACAATTTTCTCGATAGAAAAACATTGCGAAGTTGCCTCCAAATCACCTCAGAATTATACTAAAACAGAAAGTATTCAAGAAATACAATAAATTAGCACTTGTAACTTTGGATTATAATTGTATTAAACATAAGGCAGTCATCATATGTCTTACTTTTTAAATAACTCTTAAATATTCTTTGTAAAACGAAAAAAACCTCAAAACCAGAACTAGCCTCGTTGACCCACCGCGATTCCCGACGCCCTGCATGGCTCGCTGTCTCGTTTCGGCTAGAGTAAATTTGTGTGCATGGAAGCGGGAGCAAAATTTTGATTATTGACATCAGGCGCCCTCTTAACGCAGGTAGGTAACATTTTTTCATTGTTCACCCAAGGATATCGAATACCGTTCAAAGGGGAGAAAAAAGGCTTTTAAAACAAATCCACTCGAAGGAACTCGCTCCGTAACCCAGTTTCCATGCACCACAATAAACAATTAGATGCCGTTGGATAGCATTCGGCGAAGACAGGTCGCGGGTCACCGATAACTTTTAATGACTTATTCATGTTCGCTTCGTGACGTCGGGGACAATATGTGACCCGGCGGGTCGGACAACTCAATTTCAATGGGCTGCAGGCTTTGTTGAGATATTACTTGTTTTGGCGAGAGCCGGGTCACTTGGTTGCATGTTCTGATGCGCTATCACGAACTTGCTTCTTGTGTAATTCATAATTGAAGCGAGCAAAGTTGTCCTACTCTGCTTGGATAAAATCCAGCGTTTGTGTATTTTCCAATGTTTGTATGTCGATATAACTCAGGTATTTTTAATCGGATATATGCACGCGTTTTATTCTCTGATTACCCCTGTGGAAAACAGGAGTGATAATATGATAATACAATAGTCAATAATCATGATTATGGCAGGTGCAGCTTCTATTGCAATAGTCCAGCATCAGTCCATCCCAAACTCATTCCATAACCCATAAACCTTTCCTTTTTCAATTTCAATATACAACATCGTCACGTCACTACGCACCATCATTATCGATCAATAAAATCCGTTAAAATCAATAAAATAAAGTATCAAAACAAGTCGAAAGCGGAAGGCATGCACGGATTTTACTCTGCTTTGGTTTGACCAGCATTTGAGTGTGAATTATAGAGTTACAGATGCGGCATCCCAGCAGTGGTGGCGAAAGTAAGTTTGAATTCTAGAATTTATATAATCAACCGAAATCCGCTTTCTAGCTTTATATTCTCCAAAGATGATATGCGTTTTAATATTCTTACACATAAATAAGAAGAAGACTATACAATGGGATTACGCCGCTTCCGCAGCGGCGTAATATGTAATAGCTCTCAAGCAATGGTTCAATGATGTCTAAGAACAAAAAACTAAGTCCTCACATTTTATAGAATGAAGGCGGGAAATAGTAAAGACCATGAGCTTAGGTTTTTCTGTTCATCATCATTCCAGCCGCTTAATGTCTACTGCTGGACATAGGCCTCTCCCAAGGATTTCTAAAATTACTGATCCAGAGCGGCCTGCATCCGACACTTTCCAGCTACTTTTTCTGTTACAGAATTGAAATCCTATACCTACGTTAATGGCTTACATGAGTTATCGTTCTGTAAGTTTCTATATTTCATGCTTTGAGATTCACATTTATTTTACTATCTTACATTAACATTTTATCTGTGTTAGTCGATTATTTGTAATGTACGCCTAATTAATTATTCAGATCTCAGAGCAATGAATTGAAATAAGTATTAATTACTATAGATTAAGAATAAATTCTGGTATTGAAACGAACCAGAGAGTCGCAAGCTGGCCAACAAATATGGTAAATCCTTCTTGAAGTATCAAGTAATTATTTTATTGAGTCTTCAACGGGCTAATTCAATTAGTGCTGATTGAGATAGGTCGATATATGTTACATCTATACTTTGGTCTAGATACAGTTAAATTTAGTGTTGTTTTTTGTTGACTGTGTATTGTACTCTCTACCCTGTGTTGTAAAGGTTCCTTTCAATTTAAGGTTGACTGGAAGAGATCCCTATTTGGGATAAGTCCGCCTTTGTACCTTTGGATGTCTTGATGTTACGTGTAATTTTGTATTTGTTCTTTCTGTACAATAAAGTTTTAATAAACAAACAGTTTTACCACAGAATAAGAACCAGTACTCACGTAAAGAAGTCTTACTCAGCAAGGAAATTCAAAGATATATCTACTCAAAGTGGTTAGCGATATGGTTTAATTTAACTCACGTCAGAACTCAGTACCTTTTCGTTTAGATACATAGACATCCATTGCAGGCCAATTTTACTCTTATTACTCTGGACAAACGATTCGTATAACTAAATTTACCACTCCAAGGGGCCGCCGCGCGCTTAGTAATAATGTAGGTATATTTTCGATACCTAAACGGGGAGTGACACAGGCCTGGTTATACGGACTCGTTTATTTTATTGAATTTTATCATTAAAATACGTATTTATACCTTAATAAAAATTACGAGTAACATCCTTTTGTGATTTTCAGTGATTAAATGTCCTCTGTGCAAAGGCTTTATATCATACATCATCATCATCATGATCAGGTCTTTTTTAGTCTCCACTGCAGGAGCACGACCCTCTCTGTACTGCCAGAGCCATATATTAGCCAGAGCAGTCAGAGGATTTGGCCTACACTCTCCATGCTGGCTAGACGGGTTGAGAAGTCTTATTGATGTTTATAAGCTTTGTTTAGCTTGTGTTTCCTAAGTCACCTTCTACGACATCCATGGGAACCACAAGGCTTCATACCATTATTTTATACCATATTTTTAAAACTAACGTGAGATAAATCTATAATTATAATCCTATACAAGTTGACCGATCAGCAGCGTTTGTATGGAAAGCAAAAAAATATTTTTCATATTTCGATATATATTCCTTGGGGAAAGTTGTTTGGTATCATGGACCGAATTCACTCTTAAAATAGTTTCAGTATACTTTGTTATATGTCATATAACTTTAGCTGATTGTTTTATCATATTTTACCATTTCGTAACATGTTCCGTAAGCAAGTTAATTAGTATCATTTAGTTTTATTTACTAGGAAAAATATGTAAAGATTATGTTTATGATATTAATCATACCTAATCATATATTTAAGTATATGTATAATATTTATAATGTGTATATTTAAACAAAACCGGTATGATATTATTCATTGTTATACGTTTGGCCTAAAATTTTACATTATGTGTAAAACCAATGGCACAATATTATAATGAGATGATCACGAAAATATATTAAAAATGCGATCACGGGCATGAACTACGACCTCGAATGGTCTAGAAACACTACTAATACATATATAAACCCATATATTCGATTAGTACAAAGATTTATAGTTATAATATAGATATAAATTCTGATGGTTATGCAAATATGTATATTAAAAATCTGATCACGGGCGTGAACTACGACCTCGAATTGTTTACAAATACTAATAATAATATAATAATAACGCAAGCGACCCAAAGGACTGGGGTGAAAAGACCCGTGATTCCAAAAGCTTGTCTTGGGTGTTTATTGTTTATGTAAATATGTATTTATTATAAAAATATTTAGTACCGTTGGAGTTAGAATCCCTTAACACAAGTTTAAAAAACTAGCTCAATCTGTGTCACTTGTCCTATACAACAATCCAACACTATACATTTATTTATATTTTGACTAGCTGTGCCCGCGACTTCGTTCGCGTGGTTGTCGGAATGTTATATAGCCTAAAGCCTTCCTCTATAAATGGACTACCCAACAAAAAAAGAATTTTTCAAATTGAACCATTAGTTCCTGAGATTAGCGCGTTTAAACAAACAAACAAAAAAACAAACAAACAAACTCTTCCGCTTTATAATATTAGTATAGATAACCGGTGCATTTTGCTACAAAGTGAGTGATCCTTACATCACCACACGTTTATTCGTGCTGCGTTCATCAATGAAACTTACAATAAAACATAGCCCGCACTGATTAGATTAACTTTATTTGAGGAGACAAACTAATAAATCGGGTTATGAGAAACGTTCTACAAATAATAGCACTAAAGTGCTATTGTAGCACAAGAACGCAAGCTCGCCAGCTATGCTGCATAAAGCGCTGCTCACCACCCAGCGGCAGAAAATGGTAGCAGTGCGGGCCCCCGCCACGAATACCCATTTCCCGGCTACAAAACATCTATAATATGGAAGTGTATCCTTCTACTCCATGCTGCATGCATTTCTCTTCCATGCTGCTCTGGGTGAAAAAAAAAAACTTGAAGTACGAGCTGCTTTTCGTCCCGTGCAGATCGTAAAAGCTTATCAAGGGAATGGGTGTTAATCTGACCCATGTTAATAGGCGATGTGGCTTGCAACCCATCAATATTTTGATTCCCTTCGCCCACCATTACGTTAAACGTGGCTTTTTGGGCTCTGTCCGGGTGGACATTAGGGATAAGTAAATACATTATGAAATGAAAAAGGCCTGATAATGTAAATACATTATGGAAAGAAATTGATTCGTCAATCTTCTTCTATAAAAAAAATATTGGTTGTCTGTAAAGTCGGTTTACGGACGGTAGTTTGACGAGACAACGTCAAACATTACAGTAGTATCACGCGATATCATGCCTCTCTCTCGTTCGTGCCGCGCTCTCGCTTGCGGAACGCGACAATGACGTCATCTTTTTCGTGCATGCAGCCCGTAGTCACACCGTAGTATCGAGTTATTAGACGTTGTCACGTCAAAAAGTAAAGTGTTATGAATTGAAATGCAATCGCGCCTATCTCTCCGTTGATGTGATTTCATCTCGTAACTAGTAGTTTCTTATGCTCAATATTACTGTAGTAAGAATACAATGCTGTTCAAATAAATAAGTGTTGGGCAATCCCAACGAATACGAAAACGAACGAAAAAGCGAATATGTTGTATCGAACATTGGCTGCTGAAATAATAATTTTGCCTTTTTTTTATTGAATTGTTCAGTATACAGTTTCGGACGTTAGTAATTATATTATCCTTATTTTTTTTGCTGACACATACATATTTTTTTAAAATACGACTAACCTGATGGTAAACTATCAACATCATCATCACCTACAATAAATAAATATATAAAAAAATAGATAGGGGAAAAATCGCACTGATTGAGCTAGCCCCAAAGTAAGTTTAAACTTGTGTTATGGGATGCTAACGATGGTATACGAGTATTTTATAATAAATACATATAATAAACACCCAAGACAATTTGATTAAGGCCGTTTTCCAAGTTGCCCTGGCCGGGGATCGACCCCAAGACCTCTGAGTGACGGACTATCGTGTTAACCAATACGCCACGGAGGTCGTCAAATGATGGTTGGTACACATCTGTCAGCACGGATCAGCACTTTCATGCTGCTATCCTTTCCTGTCGCTCAGAACAGTCATTTGTTAAAGCGAGAGAGAGCGACGGAACGCTTGAGCTTGGCCGGTGTTAAAGCGTTCCGTCGCTCTCTCTCGCTTTAGGAAACGAATCTTCCAGCAGCATAGGAAAGTGCTGTTCCGTGCTGGCAGATGTGGCCCAACCCTAATACGCTTCCGCGCTTTCGTACAAAGTATTACTTCTGTACTCTCCACATTTGTGGTCACAGCGTTCGAATTTTTGCAATAACACTTTTTGCATTCATACATATCCTTTTTGCTGCGAAACGCGCTTAAGAGTGCTATGTTTTAAAAATAATGAGTGGATGTTGCGCGCGCGCAGCGGGGCGCTGAAATATGGTGACAAGTGTCATAGATCACCATAGAGGCTTTGGTCTTATTGTCTTGAATTATCGTGGGACGGGTGTTAATGGCCGCTATTGCTGGAGAAATCCAATTTGTTTGGGTAAATAAGGTTTAAGAGGGCTCGTTATGGATTGCCTTGTGGTTGCCAGTTGTGAGATTAAGTGAATTAGTTTATAATGAGTGATTTCACTTCACATACATATATATAGATACTATCACGAATTTATTTCTAATGGAGCAGACAGAGCTCAAAGGAAACTTTTAGCGTGATGGTGGGCGAGAAGGTGGAAAAAGGAATCAAAATAGGGTTGCTAGCCGCATCTGACATGTTTCGCATTTACGCCCATTCCCTCGATCGGCTTTAACGAACTGCGTGGGAAGAAAAGCAACTGGTACATTCTAAAACAAGGTGGTGTCGTTTACGGTAACAGTGTCACGAGTTCAATGGTTTTTTCCCATAACAATAAATGCCCAACGCGCCTATAGAAGTTTTCACTTCAAAAATAGTCAACCAACTTTATGTCGAAGTATTTTGGTTGCGGATTCGTAAAATTATGAAAAGCGATGGCTACTATTAAATAATGACCGCGGCATGCTTTTGTCTAGTTATTTTTTCCTCCTTACTAATTTGCTTTTCAAGCAGCAGATTCAAGTCTGCATCAATCGCTGCCTTCAACAGATACCGGGATCTTTTGGCCTGAAAATATATCTAGTGAACGTCTGTGGCAGCTATGCTTGAAATGTGAGTAGGCCTCCTGAGCGATCGGCCACACGCTCAGGAGGCCTACTCACATTTCAAGGCAGGCATTCAAATGGACTCCTCAAGGAAAGAGGAAGCGTGGTCCAAAGCAAACCAGGTGGCGATCGGTAGCGGTGGAGATGAAGACAATCGGGTGTGTTGGCCTGAAGTGAAAGTGAGCGCGTTGCTCAAGACAGAATGAGATGGAGAAGCACTGTAGCGGCCCTCTGCCCCACCCAGGGGACGTAGGAAAATAAGTCAAGTAAGGAAATTTACTTTGCATAATAGTCCTCATCAATTCGTCGCATCACACCACAGGCTTTGCGTTTAAAATATACTTAACAAAATTACAGTTATTTGTTTATATAGATAATATGATTTAGTGTCTGAATTTAAAGAGCGCGCAGTTTCGTATCGTTTTTACTGACAATGAGCATTGAGCAGGCGCTAGCGTCCCCCACTGAGTACGGAATATATGTAGATTAAAGAAATTTTTAGTAGTTCCACTTTGATCTTGTAGAACCAACGAGTATACGATTTTTCGTGAGTAGAAGTCATTTTGTGTAGTAATAGTTCCCGTCGATTTTACAGTCAAATAAATAATTGGTGGAAAAATATTAAAAATGTAGTGGAATATCCGAAAGGTAGACAAAGTTACCCAGGTCGTCATCCCGCGCAACCATTAAAATAAATAAATATATAGGGACACATATACCACACACATATATTAAATACAGATATCACACATACCTATATCAGTGTAACATAGTTACGTGGAATGTGAATAAGTTTTTCCTATAAATTCAAGAAAAGTTAGGAGTAAGGTCCTACCAAGACATTAAAAAGATGGCAGAGAGAAGAGAGAAATGGAGGCATCTCCACTTAACTCCACCGACAAGAGGAAGCTCTACTCTTTACTGTGGAGAAACGTTCCGTATATGTTTTCATTTTCGCGCAAGAACAAAAATAAATAAAAGCGGCCAATTGCGAGTCGGACTCGCCCATGAAGGGTTCCGTAGCAGCAAGTAACATAATATATAAGTTCTAAAGGTATATTGCGGTTTACGATTTATGACGTATTAAAAAATAACTATCTATGATACCGAGACCGCTATAGTTTTAGTTGAAAGTACATACTTTGAGGTATATACCACATTTTTTTCAGAATTATTTTAGTAATATTTCAAAAGTTACGGTGGGGGGAAACCTCAAATTTTAACTTTGTATTAGATTATCTCAAGACTTTTGATCAAGACAAGAGGTTTGATCTACATAGTTTCGAAGCAGTTTTTGTTGCATTTTAAAAGACCTTTTTAACGATACTCCACACGTTGGGCTTAGTCCAATTTAATTTTTTAATTTCACTTTTCGTTGTATGGGAGGGGGCTGACAAAAAATTTTTTTTTACATAATTTTAAAAACCAACTTTTGGAACTTCAATATCTATCTCTCCACCAATTTTCGTGACAATCGGTGCAGTAGCGGCGGAGTACGAGCCCGGACGGACAGGCAGACGGACGGCCGGATGGACGGACGGAAGGACGGACATGACGAAACTATTCCTTGTGGACTACAGAACCCTAAAAAATGAATTTTGGGTACCTACATTATAATATACCCAAAATTCATAATATGCGGATGCCTTGATCTATATAAACTGTTAATCTGTGTGTAAAATAAATAAACAAATTATGAAAATATTCATTTGTTGTTTTTTTAACTAAAAAATTAATATTAAATACTTGCTAGGAAACCTGTATAAAATTCAAGACTGTAGAAGGGAATAATGAGACATATTTAGTCCCTTAGGAGACCCTATCGCGGGTTCCAAGAAGAATCATTGGAATTTTTACTCCGACAAATCATGCTCATTGAAGTCTCGGAGCAAATAGGAATGAGAGTCCATATTTATGGGAACTAGCCACCCGCCCGGGTTTCTCATGGGCTTAAATTATAAACTTACTTTAATCGCAATATTACGTTTATTTGGTTTTGTCTCCGAAAAATACCTTGTATTTATTTTCGCTGATGTTTGGTCCGGGTTGCACCGGATGTGGTCTCAGCCTGACTGAAGCAGAGATATAAGACCTCCTCCTGCCCAATGTTATCTTCGTCCACCGTCATGTTATTTTTTCTTCAACTACACGCATAGTGTCCTTATTCTATAATGCGACCATATTCTGGTTGTTCGGCGGATTATGCACCAAACCCGGGGTTGTTTATTGTTAAACACTGCACGCTGCTGAGAATTTAAGACCATCCTGTCGGTTAAAAATTTGAAATTGCTAAGATGTTTCATAATTTCAATCGCCTCAAATACCCATCGATGATATAATAGTGATAAAAATAGACTCGTACATGAAGGGTTCCGTACAATGTTTTAAAAAAAGAAAGTCTAGTTAATATTTTAAATTAAGAATGTAGTAGTTCTCATATTTATTAATAGATGGTGTTGGGAGCATAATAAAACTCGATATAGAGATTTTTGTATGTTTAACTAGATTCTTGAGCTCCCAACGATTATCCATACCGAACCAGTCTACACACAGACCACAATAAATCACAGTACAAA
The DNA here is from genome assembly GCA_963576875.1 of Acrobasis repandana. NCBI lineage: Eukaryota > Metazoa > Arthropoda > Insecta > Lepidoptera > Pyralidae > Acrobasis > Acrobasis repandana. Next base: position 1,752,821 of record OY756226.1, read on the forward strand.
AAATTCTGGTTTTATTGAGTATCCATCGTACTTTGGACTAACAGTATTTGTTGTTATAGTGGCCACAGTAATACATAATCGGTGAAAATTTTAAGTGTCTATCTATGACGCTTCAAGAGATAGAGCCCTGTGACAGACGGACAGACAGCGGAGTCTCAGTAATAGGGTCCCGTTTGCACCCTTCGGGTACGGAACCCTAAAAAGGGAGGCCTATATGCCTAAGTGGCTAAGAATGATGATGATAATGATATCTTTATAGGTATTTTTTTTGCAGGAACGCATGTAAGCTTCATCAGCAGTTGTTGAAATCTATTGCCAAAATGGATTTTGACGGCAGCTTAAAAAAATTTAAACGTTAACTCCAGGTATGGCGCTTTATATAAGCGGAGTAACATTTATGCCTACTACTACTACAAACGGAACAATAAATCCGTGCACAACCGTGCGCACGTTAATGTGTGAGTTTCAGCGAGACCCGGGGAGAGGTGCGGGGACACCATATTACTGGGGACGCCGCGAGTTTCCGTTCTTAATACTACTTAGTTAATACTTATATTAATTCTGTGCCTTAACTAAAGAGATTTCTCGTCAGAAATGTACCTAACCTTTGACTGCCTTATCTTCTAAGATATGACAAATAGTTAACCCAAACGGCTGCTGTAACCGAATTCCTGACAATCTACGTACAAGTTGTCCGTCATTGTGAACTTACTTTACTTCTCTTGCACAAGTGGCTTTAGGTATCATCGTAGGTACCGAGGAATTAGTGATACTAGATGATGGGGATAGACTGCCTCCGTGGTCCAGTGGTCAAGGCGTTTGCCTTGTGATTCGGAGGTTGTGGGTTCAAATTCCACTGGGAAGCATACTTTGTGAAAAGTCGTTTCTAGTCTGGTTAGGATATTGCAGGCTTAAATAACCTGATTATCCGAAAAGAAAGATGATTCCGTGCTTCGGAAAGCACGTAAAGCTGGTGGTCCCGAACGCCATCTAGCGTCCTAACCTAACCTATCCTAGGATTGGTTCTGGTCTACCCTTTGGGTTGCGGAGGTCAGACGGCAGTCGCTCTGTGTAAAACCAGTAACCTCGTCAAATTAACTAGGTAAAGGTAGCGGACCCCGGGCTCTGAAGCGTAACCACTGACGATGCAACCGGGGATACGTTTGGATGATGATGAGATGATGGGGGGTATTGAATAGCTTTGTTAAAGGTCAATCTATTAAAAGGGGTTCTACAATCTACGATACAAGTTGTCTGTCATTTATAAACTTACTTTACTACTGTTATACAAGTGCTGGCTTTAGGTATCGGTATACTGAGGAATTAGTAGTACTAGATGGGGTATTATTAGATAGCTTTGTTTAGGTCAATACCATAACCAGCACCAGCCTAGGAAACCCAATTATTTTTAATTTAATTTTAACTTGCACTGCGTATAATGTATTTACCTACCCGCTGCGTTTTAAGATATTTAAACTCAGTATCTCCATAGATTTTTTTGAGTTTCATTCATCATCCGAGCGATTTTCCAAATGCATCCCCAGCGGTAACGCTTCTTTTTTTTTTTTTTTTTTTTATCATAGGATATTTATAATATCTCTTAATAATAGTCACTTTGTTTTGTTTTGCACAAATGTTGACGTCAAATCGTTACTTAAAGCTAAGTTTACGCCGCTTCCTAGGCGCAAGTGCAGAAGAAGCGGCAACAAACTGCACTGCACGTTTTCTCCAAAGACGTCAACTAACAAACTAAAAACTTAAAATTAGTTATATAGATGGACAGAGATTACATTGTTTATTATGTCATAATTAAATTGAATTATAAGAATTACGAAATTTAAAATAATGTCAATTTGTAAATTTAGTATGTACCAATGTACCTAAATTATGACATGTCTAAGTATACAAACCTTTAAGAGGGACCCGCGCCAAGCTCAAGCCAGACCTTTTTGTCTTTAAGATAGTCATCGGTCCTATAATAAGCCTTCTCACAAAGTACTTTCTTTACATAAGCTTTGAATTTTCTGTCTGGCATATCAAGGACCGATTCTGACAATTTATTATAAAAAAGTATACACTTCCCCATAAAAGACTTACTGACTGTATTCAGCCTGTAATACGGGCTAACTAAGTCATTCTTATTACGTAAATTTCTATCTGTAAAATCACTTACTTTATTGAACATGGAAATATTTTTCCTTACATACATTATACTTTCAAATATGAATTGTGATGCAAAAGTAAGTATACCTATTTCCTTGAATAATTCCCTCAGTGAGTCTCTCGATCCTAAACCGTAAATAGCACGAATTGCTCTTTTTTGTAAAAGAAAAATAGTCTGAATGTCCGCTGCACTCCCCCATAGAAGTATCCCGTAAGACATTAGACTGTGAAAGTAACTAAAGTACACTTGTCTAGCAGTTGCTACATCTGTCAATTGTCTTATTCTCCTAACAGCGTAAGCCGCAGAGCTAAGCCTATTAGAAAGTTTAGTTATATGAGCGCCCCATTGAAGTTTCGAATCAATTGCTTCAGAGCCCGGTCCACTACCTAATCCTGGTGATTCGACGAGGTTACTGGTTTTTGCACAGAGCGATTGCCGTCTGACCTTCGCAACCCAAAGGGAAGACCAGAACCAATCCTAGGATAGGTTTAATCAAATTCTAGATGGCCTCCGGGACCCACAGCTTTACGCCTTTCCAAGAACGGAATCATTTTGCTTTTCGGATAATTAAGGATCAGTTTTTGGTAGTTTCAGTCGCTTCTAGTAATCTAAATCCATTTAGCAGATGAGCCCATGACTGCGGGTCAAGGCGCGCCGCTCACATACTGAATTACCTATTAAACGTAGCTGCGTTTATATCGCTATGTAAACCAGCCTATGAAAAGCGATCATATTTAATTTTAGCTCGCACTGCGTATTTCGTACCCGCTGCGTTTAACGAGCAAGGCAATATGGGGTATAAACTGAAATTCTGGAACGACTTGATAGTCTTTGTTGTTTTGTATCTATTTTATTCTGAGAGCTAGTGTGGAGCTAAGTAGTAGATATTATGGTAAGTATTTGTGTAGCCGTGTGGTTCCCGACTGAGTAGAATAGGATCACTCTAAGTCTTCCTGTGGATATCGTAGAAGGCGACCTAGGAAATACAAGCTAAACAAAGCTTTTAAACGTCAATAAGACCTCTCCAACCCGTCTGGCCAGCGTGGAGAGTGTAGGCCAATTCCTCTGATTGCTCTGGCTGAGTATGGCTCTGGTAGTAGTACAGAGAGGGTCGTGCACCTGCAGTGGAGACTAAAAAAAGATCTGTGACATAATAGGTGATTAGGCTATCGATTTTTTTCGAGTTTCTTAGGTTAATGCTTATTTCTTTAATTGACTTCTACATTTGTGTCTATGTTTTTCTCTTTGCTACCAGATCAGCGTGGAAAATCACTATAGAGTCTAACAAAATATGTATATTGAAAACTATTCTAAGGGTGGATTCGGTCCAGATATTAAACAACATCCCCCAAGGAACATACTCGTATCTAATTATGCAAAATAAATTTTTAGCCTCCCATACAAGTTGACCGATCAGTTGATCTGAGTTTGTATGGAAAGCCAAAAAATATTTTTCATATTTTGATGTATACGTTCCTTGGGGAAAAGTGTTCCGTATATCTTGTATGGGAGGCCAAAAAATATTTTTCATATTTCGATATATGTTCCTTAGGGAAAGTTGTTCAGTATCATGGGCTGAATTCACCCTTAAAATAGTTTCAGTATATTTTGTTAGAACCTGTATACTGATACGATATTAGAATCTCAGAAAACGGTTCCAACGATTTTGATGAAAATTGGCATGCAGGAGATTTCTGGGGTGAAAAATCGATCTAGCTAGGTTTCATTTTTATAGAACCTCTTTTTCTCTGCGTTTTTATAGAGCGTAACTCGGTCGCCCAGGTACTATACGTTTATATTTAAATGTGCATATTACAATGCGAATATTGAGCACGATGGTCTCATGATAAAAGATTTCATTTGTTTTTATCGGAGTCGCGATTATCATTACGGGAATTTATCAGCTTAAGGGCTTTAAGAGGGCATTTATCAGGAATCGCTATTAGTAGGGCTGCTACTTTTTTATTTTCTCCTTTTTTATTTTTTTCTTTGATTATTTTTTATTTTTTTCTACTTTTCTTTTTTTATTCTGTTTTTCTTAAATAAATCTATGTCTATGTCCTCTTGAACGAATGTCGCCAGTCTTTTAGACTAAAAGTATAAGGAATTTTCAAAAAGAATTCGAAAAGTTTGAATTTGCAGTAATTTTTTCACGTCGGTAAATATTACCCGTGTTATAACGCTCACTAACTTTAGTAGGAACTTGGTTTAAACCATTATCCGTCCAAAACAAGAAGACCTCTCGCAATATGTCACCTTCTCTTTTGTCACTGTTAACTTCATTTGGGGAACAATGGTTTAATCCAAGTACTAAAGTTAGTCTGCGTTTTATAATAAGACTACGTTTTATGATTAATGTTACTATTAATAAAAAAAAGACCAATATTTGCTAAACCTGTTTTGGTTAAAATATGTTTTGTCTTGTTCTTGCAATGTCAAAATATATAGAAAAGAGTGATAGGGACAACATATATTTTAACTAAAATAGGTTTAGCAGACGCTTGTACTTATTATGAATAAGGGAGTAAGTATATTTGGATTATTATGCTGTGGATATTTGATAATTTTTTTAATTACATTTTGTTACAGGTCAATATTTTTTTTAAAAAGAGCATTTATGTAAAATTCGGTAAAAACATACAATTATTATGAGTCATACAAATTATGTCATTAATTTAAATACAGTTTAATTTTAGTCAGTGTCAGACTAAAATCAAATAAACATCTTCCATGCTGGTCTGGGAGAAAAGAAAAAGCTTAGAATTTACCAGCTGCTTCTCTTACCCAGATCGTAGAAGCCGATTGAGGGCATGAGCGAAAATGCAAATCATGTATATCATAAGCGATGCGGGCAGCACACTATCGTTATTTTGATTCACTTTTCCACACTCATCTTGTACTATCTTTCCCGTAAGATATTGGGATGTGTTATGTATGTGATGTGATCGATGGATGTATGTGTGTATTATATTTAACCCTCAGTAGAAGCCCATTTCACCAGCCCTACCTACTTTGTAAAGTAGTTTTGAGTTCGCAAAATTAATAACAAAAGCACATGCCATTGAGTATAAATCAATATTATTCCTTACTTGGCCATAAAATTAATTGTTCGAGAAAAATATTCACATTACCTGTTCTGCAGTGTAAGTAATGGGCTGGTATACTTTATATAAATAGTAATTTATTGAATAATGTCGATTATTATTATTGTCAGGCAGGCGGCAGGCGGCAGGCGGCAGGCGGCAGGTCGTAAGACTCGTATCCAAATCGTTTAAACTCTTCTCATCATCTTACCCTTATCTACTCAGTGGTGATCTGTATTACAGGTTTCTTACGAAACCTATCACAGACACCGCTCTCTCACAATTTTTATATTGCAAATGTCAACATAAGTATCCAAACGCATAGCTTTTGTCATAGGATATAAGAAGTAATTAATACTTTATATTTCTTTCAAATTGTGAAGAGAAAATAAATAAATATTTTTTTATATATTTATTATCTTAGCGCGTTCCCAGTTGCATCCTCAGCTATGCTGCTTCGGAGCTCGGGGTGCGCTTTTTCGATTTTTCTTCTCCAAATATAATGTACCTACATGTCAATGGTCACCCAAGGATGTCACAGTCCATGTAAAGTAGAGAAAAAATAACTAGAACAATATAATTAACGACGTTTTACGACTGACCGCCTGCCCAACGTCAACCCTCCTTCGGAATGCATTTGTAGCACTAGATGTAGATTTAGCTTCTTCTTCTTCTTATCGTGTCAATGGCAATTGTTTTTTTTTTTTATGTTATAGGGCGGCAAACGAACAAGCGGGTCACCTGATAGTAAGTCACACGCATCACGCCCTTTGGTTGGCCTTCAATAAGATCGTCTCTAGAACAAGATGCGCTGGACGTGAGGCATGACAGCAGATGTTCCATGGACTGGATGCATCCACAGGCACATCTGTCGTCGTCAGAATGTCGATGCTTTTTCTTACCTATTCGTTTAGTCGCCGAATTCGAGTGGTCCTATTTTAGGCTGGAAGACACAAGGCACATCGTTAAAACTGTACAAAAAAATTGTAATTGTATGGAAAATTGCATGGAGAACGAAAGCCGACCCGGGCTCAAAAGTATAGCACAACTAAGGATGCAACCGGGAATAATTTGGAGTATTTGGGTCTTGCTCTAAATAGTTAATAGTCTAGGGCCGCAAGACTTAAAAGGCCACTTTTAGTGAGATTTTTATTAATTTTATTTAATACTAGCTGTGCCCGCGACTTCATTCGCGTGTACTAAAGCCTTCCTCTATAAATGGACTACCCAACAAAAAAAGATTTTTTTAAATCGGACCATTAGTTCCTGAGATTAGCGCGTTTAAACAAACAAACAAACTCTTCCGCTTTATAATATTAGTAAAGATTTATTGCACAATAATCTAACGATTATAATACAAAAGGTAAAACTTAATGCTAACTATTGTGTGATGGTGGACAAGAGGTGGGAAAAATAATCAAAATAGTGATGAGTTGCTAGACGCATCGTAATTTTTTTTACGATTGGTTTTTACGATCTGCATGAGAAGAGAAGAAGCTGGTGTATTCTAAGTTTTATTCTTTTCTCCCAGACCAGAATGGAAGAGTACAGTTCTGTATTTTGTAGTATCGTATAGCGAAATTTGCTTTAATCTTAATTTCGTCGCGTCGTTTTATTACAGGGTTCCTATAGCCACTTTCCGGCTCCATCATCAGATCAGCTTCTTGTCATAATATTATTGTATTGTCATCTGATTTCATCATCATCATCATCATTTCAGCCGCATAATGTCCACTGCTGGACATAGGCCTTTCCCAAGGTTTTCCAAAATGACCGATTATCATTTTATTTACGCATACAAAATTTCATCCACATCAGAAACTGGTAAGTCGCTCAAATTTCAATTGCAGGATTTTGCACTTGACGACCTCCGTGGTGTAATGGTAGTCTGCCAATCCGGAGGGTCTGGGTTTGATTCCCAGCCAGGATAAGTTGGAGAATGGCCTTTTTTAAATTGTATTTGTAATTGTAATTCTAAGTCTTGGGTGTTTATCTATATAAGTATTTATTATAAAATATGGTATCGTTGAGTTAGTATCCCATAACACAAGTTTAAACTTACTTTGGGGCTAGCTCAACCTGTGTGTCAGTTGTCCTTATCTATTTATTCATCTTTTTATTTGACCCAAAAAACAAAAATAAATTTATTTGCCAAACAAACAACGACACACTGGGCAAGCTAGAAAAGCTGGAAAAAATGTAGGGTAAGTAGAAATAAAATGACCGTATTTCGAGTGCATGGATATTTTATTTTGTATCTCTCCGTGGAATGCATTCACAACAAACATTTAATTCAATAGCTAACTAATACATTATATACATCGTAGAGCACAAGTATTACAACTGAGTATGTATGAGCGTGACTAAATTCACTACATTGAGTACATAGGCGTAAGTATATAAAACATAATGAAACGTTGAGCAATTTCATAGGAATGTACGCGGATTGTACTATAAAATGACGAAAGCACAGAAGAACATCTAAAGATAATACGTAAAAATTTAAATAATCAACTCAAATATAAGCCGGTTGTAACTGGTCTTCTTAAATAAGATTTTTTTTGTATAACATGGTAGTTCTTCTGTATTCTCCTTATTTTATAAATGGATACTCTCGCTAAAAAGCACTTAAAACTCAAGGAATGTACAAATTTTAGCAAGGTTATACAAACTATACCGCGCTATATTTTCATAGAGTATATTCTCAGTAAAAAATCTCGGAATGTAAAGTTTACAAGGACAGTCATAGTCGTGATTAACATAAAATTAGAGAGTATAAGACGCAAACTAGTCGCCACACGGACAAAAGTCCTCTTGCACTCGAAGTTTCAATCTTCAAACGAATCAATCAAATTCTACTAATGGAATAAATTATATTCGAATTATACAAAAATATAGGTATTTTGTGAAATGGAATGTTGCAACACCCGGCAGGCTCCATTTTCAAAAACCACTAACTAATATTACCCTAAACTTAATGCTATACAAAATAATTTATTTATTTACACTCGTTTTGTACATAACCATCTACCGGGCTGGAACTACCGATAACATTTATCTAGCACTTAATTTACGTATTTGGATAGACTCTATTCAAGCGATAACAACTCACAACAACATCCGGAAGTCTTCTCTCTACTTATTTTTAAAATCACATTCCGATTTACTGGCCTTAATATATTCACTGACGTTTGGAGTAAAGTCTCTTTTATACCGGCACTAGGGACGTTCCGTGACGTCAAACTTTGGTTGTGAGGTCGAGCGGGTGGAGCTTGATCCTCTTGATTTGGGAGTAGGATACGTCTTCGTCCTCACTCGCTGACGCGGCGCCGCTCACTGACTCTCCGTCGTCATTATCAGGTGCTATTACTTCGCTATCATCAGACCTCCTTCGCGCTGAACTCGATCTACCATCCGACTTTACTGACAAGTCCATAGGATTCTCCTGTAATGGCGACTCCGATGTCCTTCTCTCTGCAGGAGGAGTTGGAACAAATTCCGCTTCAGAGAACGTATCTTCTTGCGGAGTCGGCTGCGTCGATCTCTGTTGCTTCAAAATCTCATCTAAGAAGAATCGCTTCGATGAATCAGCGTTGTGGTCATCGATTCTTACATCATTATTGTTTTCTGCTGCTTGTCGCAACGCTGCGTGGTCTAGCAGATGTCTTGAGTATATTGGGTGGAAGCCAGGCGGGAATAGTAACGGATGGTTAGGAGCGAATGGGCTGAAAGGAGGCGGTGGTAAGAAGGGCGAGTGGGGGAAATGGGGCAAGGAGGCTAAGTTGGCTAAAGGCATTGGGACGAAGGTATCTCTAGGCGGCGTCAGCGGTCGGTCCGGCGGCCGCGACTGTGTGAGTCTTGTCTTCTCGTCTAGTTTGGGTGACGACCCACTTCGATGCGAGTCTGGGGAGCCTGAGCACGGCGCTTTGTACTCATCGAGGCCTAATAAAGCGAGTTCTTCTTTCGTCCTCGGTCTGGCCAATCCTGGGAAGAGGTGAGGTGGAAACGGGGGAGCTAAGTGATGGTGTGGCGACGGGGGTACTCTGGGCGGGGACCTTGACTGAGCGGCTTGCTGCTGCTCTTGCAGTAGGCAGTGGATTTTGAACCAGTTCGACCGTCTGCCATATCGGGAGCCGGACTTGGACATGCCCACCATGAGACACTTGCGCAGTCGACACGCCTTGCACGCCGTCCGGTTTTTCTTGTTGATGACGCATTCGCCGTTGTTTTTGCACTCGGTGATGGAGTTTAGGTTGTTGTACGACCGCCCGAAGAATGACTGGAAAGAAAGAAAAAGATAACGTTAATCAAAGACTCTTTAAAACAATTTGTTTATAAGATGAGGTGATATAAAACTACATATAGAGTTGGACGTTGCAACGCCTTGATTCTTTCCTGATGTAAATAAAGTGTTATTTTGGGGTTTTTCCAGTTGGTCAGATCAATATTTACAAAATGTTTTTTTCTTCATTTGCTTTAACACTCTCTCTCCCATCTCAGCGTTTTTTCAGTTGCATCCTCAGCTGTTATGCTGCAAATCCCGGGGGCCGCTACCATTTGGCTAAAGTTTTACGACCGGCCGTCTGCCTGACGTCAACCCTCCTTGGGAATTCGACGCTTTGACTAGATATAAAACAACCGACTTCATATCTATAAAGCTCTTCATCATATCTTTACCAAATTAAAATAAGATCAATAAGAAAGTAAAGGCTTTTAAATAAAAACATAATTTTCGAAATGGGTCTTCGCGTCTTCGAGTAGTGTGAGAACATACATAAAAATAAAAATAAAAAAGATTTCGATGAATTGAGAACCTTAGTTTTTTGAAGTCAGTTGAAAACTAGCGCCTTTCGCAGGGCAGACATGACATAGATCGATTCCGGAAAACGTACTCAACAAATCGATTCGTCTGCCAGCTAATTAGACTGATGCAAATGCTAACTGTCATAGTACGTGACACGGGCGCCTGAGTGCGGGGAAAAGCGGCCGCTGGCGGAATTAAAACAAGGGCTAAACATGAGGCAGGTCTAACAGTGGCTTTGATCTAGACAGCTGAGTTAATAGCCTGGCCGGCACGACTAGGTGGGAAGATTCGAGATCACGATGTTTGCTTTATACGATTCAATTACGTAGTCTGTGGCACCCGTTGTATAAGGTCCAAGAGCTCGGTTGCCGGTTGCTAAGCATTAGCGCTTTCGCGAGTGACTCTGGGCGGGGTGCACTTTGGATGGGTGGCGTAAAAATTTTTGAGCTTCTCCGTTCTTCGCCTGGACAGGATTTGCCCTGGCCTGCTTGGAAGTCGCTCAACAGACTGCGAACCCAAGTAAGTGTGGGGAACTTTTTTCCAGGTGGAATATGATCGATAGCTCACGGAGCGTGTGCGAGTGTAGTTCCACCCCACAGACTATGGCGCACCTGCTTTCCTGCCCCGGGTGCCCTACCACCTGCATCCTGGAAGATTTACTTGCGGCTAATGATAACGCCGTCGAAGTGGCTCTCTACTGGGCTGACAAAATATAGACAAAGAAAAACCATCGACAGGCAAAGAAGAAGAAGCTTCTCCGTGCGTCGGAAGGTACGTTAAACAGTTGGTACTGGCTGTTGTCGTTATATAGCAGAGCTGTCAGATGCCTTTAGGAAGCTTAAAAATTCTGATACCAGTGTAGGTCACACGAAAATCAAAACAAAAAGGTAGGTACGTGAATAATGCGAGCGACTATGCTACGTTTTTAGCGTTGTGGTAACGGCAGAGTAGAATATAACATGTCATTTACCTTAAAGACCATATACCATCTACTGCGATTACTAATCGTCCAGCAACATTAATTATTTATTTAGTTTTTAGGAAGACAGACACATTGTTATCTTTATTCCAAAATATTTCTAACCCTTAACGAAAAAGAGGGGTGTTATAAGTTTGACGTATTTGTGTCTATCTGTGTCATCGTAGCTCTAAAGAAATAGACTGATATCGATGCGTTTTTTGTATTCTTATTTATTAATTTTGTAATGATGAAAATCGGTTCAGCCATTAAAAAGTTATTAGAGGTAAATGCTTAAAAGTCGGGGTTTTTTTTATTTGTCTGTCAAATAAACTTGTTATCTTCGAGTTCGCTATCAGAACTGTTGACCTAAAGGCGTGTTTACACGGCTGTTAGCTACCACCGGAGCATATAGCGCCGACAGTGAAAACGTCACTTCCGGCCTGGGTTCCAGCCCGCTTGGCCCGTTCACTACGGTCTTGTGTCTACTGACCTTGACAATTTGGTCACTTACATAATCAAGAAGGCAATAAGGGTTGCAAACAAAACTGAAACCGTCATATTATAAAGTATAGAATAGATAAGGACAAATCACACCGATTGAGCGGGCCCTAAACTAAGTTCAAACTATGGGATACTAACTCAACGATACTAGGTATATTTTATAATAAAAACATAAATAGATGACCCAAGACCCAAAGCGACTAGTAAAAGGCCATTTTCCAACTTACCCTGACTGGGGATCGAACCCAGAGCCTCCAGATTGGCGGACTGGCGTGTTAACCAGTACATCACAGAGTCCTAAAAGGTGGTCAGACAGCCTGATGACGAGCCTGATTTCCTTGGAAATTACTGGATGTAGGCCGCTTTAGATCAATCATTTTGGGGGAGGTCTAGAGGCCTCATCGTCATCTTTACTACCAGATCTCTCTTTTTTACTATCAGAGCCATATATCAGCTAGAGCAACCAGAGGATTTGGCCTACACTCTCCACGCTGGCCAGACGAGTTGGAGAGATCTCATTGATGTTTACAAGCTATGTTTAGCTTGTGTTTCCTAAGTCGCCTTCTACTACATCCACGGAAAGCTTTGGAGTGGTCCTATTCTACTCTGTCGGGAACCTAGGCTGAAAGGCCTAGAGGCCTATATCTATGTAAATGCAGAAGTGTCATTAGGCGAAATAGAAATCAAGATTTATTGGTGTTTAAGGCCATCGATTGTGATGGACAAGACTTGCAAGAATAGAGGCATGGCAGGGTAATGCACCATGAAGTGCCCTGAGAGTGAAAACTCCTAAGCCGCGTCACTTCCCATGGTTCCAGCTCGTTGGCCAACATTGGCCGACCTTGGTAATTGGGTATTGTAATGCCCCATTGTTTTAGTGTCTCGTTCGATTCCGCAATAGTTAGTTCACCCGATTTATTGCTCTACATTTAAGTTTTACAAGCTATAATTGTTGTCACTAGACAACAGTCGGTCGAAAGGTATATGCCACTTTACACTGTACGCTACGCTTGAAACATTTCTTGCCAATTAAAACTAAGATCATGCTGGTTCAAGCTCTCGTCTTGCCCTTGATTGATTATGGTGATGTGTGCTATCTGGATATAACTGAAGATAATCTGAATAAACTAGACAGACTTCTTAATAATTGTATAAGGTTTATTTTTTGCCTTCGAAAATATGACCATGTTTCCGAACACCGTTCTGAGCTTAAATGGCTCCCCATCCGCCAACGCAGGAATCTTCATATTTTTTGTCAACTTTATAATATACTTAATAATCCCCTTGCCCCTAAATACCTCAAATCAAGTTTTCAACTTTTATCTTCCAGTCATGAAAGAATCCTGCGTTCTTCTAATACTTTGACCCTTTCTATTCCTTCTCACCGTACTGGTTTTCTTTCTAACTCTGTCGCCATTACGGCAATAAGACTCTGGAACGCACTTCCTGAATCCATTCGAACTGCTCCTAGTCGCGCTAGCTTTAAGACACAGGTATTTAAACACTTCTTGGCCAAGTTATAAAAGTTGATTTAACCCCCGACGTTAAGAATTGCTGCATTTATCTATTTATTTATATGTATAGTATATGTAGCGTATATATATGTATGTATTTGTGTAGGTATATGTATAGGAAGTATATATATATATATATATTTATGTAACAATGTACATTGTGTATTTTATGTATACTACACTTTATCTTGCAACCCTCATTTAGACTTTCTGTATAACCCAAAGGTTGACTGGTAGACAACGCTTTTAGCGTTAAGTTCGCTTATTGTTCTGTACAATTTGTATTTGATGGACAATAAAGATTAAAATAAAATAAATAATTAAAACAGTATAACAGTAATCGTTTATGTTCCACAAAGGAATAGATATGCAATATAAAGATGATGAAAAGAAAGATCAATCAAATTATGTTAAGGAACGAGTTTTAGCATTCGTTGAAAAGAAGTCGCAAAAAAATTGCATACCTAATAATGTCTATTGTTGAAATTAATTGATTTTTTTGATCTTTTCGTATTCATTTATTCATACGGGTCACATGTTATTGCTTGACAAGTTGGCACTACCGAAATGATTGCCAACGCACGCACCTACAGAATAACAAGTGCAGAATATAAAATATGGAGCGTAGAGATCTGACTACACAATCTCTAATACTTACGTACATTAAATGTTAGGCAACGAAAACTATTTTAGATTAAAAAAGGAACCTTTTTAATTATTTTTTGTCAATTTTAAGCGTCAAAAGCTTCTACTTTTACAATGACATACCTACTTAGCATCAACAGGCTAGCAAAAAAACAATAAAAAAAGTAATCATGGATAGTGAAAAATGTGGTAAAGAGTGGATAAGTTTAAATAGCTCTATTCTTTTGTAATATTTTTATAGGCATCAGTCGCGTCACAGATGAGGAATTTAAACTGAAACAATACCATCTAAAAGCAAAGTAATCGTGATCCGAATTAAAACGTCCAGTTTTATGTACGAGTATTGTATTCGAGTATTTTGGCTGTGACTGTCTGGACAACGAATGGGGCAACCTTTTTGAAATGGCTTATCATCATAAGTATAACCACAACTTAGACTTACTTAGAAGTGTATTACATACACTCGTACCGCTGTAGGTATAAAAAACCGGCAGTAACAAATACAACGTGTAAAAAAATATACTGAAACTATTTTAAGGCTGAACTCAGTCTATAATACTGAACAACTTTCCCCAAGGAACATATATCAATATATGTTTTTTTCATATTCCGATATATGTTTTTAGGAGAAAGTTATTGATATGGACTAGCTACATCCCTATTGAAACTAGCAAGAGAGCCGAGATGCGATGTGAAACGTTGATTTAGTACAAACCAAAGATAATATAATTACAAACTGATTTCTTTTACAACCTTATCAATACGTAAACAAATTAGTATAAAATAAGTTGTAAATTATAAGTTCACGATATCTCTCATTTAAACGCGTGTCAGCAATTTGTCAAGATAATGTGTTTTTATATATTAACCTTCATTTAATGACCAGAGATTCGTTAAATCACGACTAACGGAACAAGAACGCATGCGTGTTAATTAATATGCATTTATTTGTAACATCTCAATTTAAATTCAAATACGATCTTGTTTTAAGGCCTTGTATATTTAATTTGGAGAGATAGCGGTGAAAAAGGCTTTGTTTAATTTATGTTATACAGAAAAGATACATATATTTAGTCCACAAAATTTGATTGTTTATAAATATAAAAAACAAGAAATAAAAAAAATATCTTTTCATGCGAGTTACTATGTCATTATTAGGTATTACAGATACACTATCACGCCTTTATCCCTAGCGGGGCAGACAGAGCCTAGGGCGGCAAGGCCCAGGCCACTTTTAGCATGATTAAGAATTAAGGAATTGAATGGGACTTCATTCAAAAATAAATTGATAAAATGGCTTTTAGATAAATGTTTTTATAGTGTAAAGGAATATTTAGCTTCTAAGTAGACTGACATTTAGTTATTATTATTATTTTTATATTTCTTGTAATTTAAATTGTATAAATTCGGTTAATGTAACTTGGTAATTATTTATTGACTTGATTGTGTATATTTGCACGTCTGCTTGCAGGCTGAATACAATGAAGGTGGAAAAAGGAAATCATAATAGTAATGGTGATGGGTCGTTTGAGATACCGCTGTTGAGACGAAGCCTGCAAAGACGTCAATGCCCTCCAAGAAGATCTGCAGATGGCGCAGAATAGGGAACAGTGGCGTCTTCTGGTGTCGGAGGCAGTGATCTATTTGGGTCACTGAGTCAACGCAGTAAGTAAGTATAATAGTAATGGGTTGCTAACCGCATCATACCCAACCCCACCTATTGATATGATTCAGATTCTTGCCCATTTTTTCGAACGGTTTTTACGATCTGCGCGGGAAGAGGTACATATTTTGCTTTTTCTTTTTTCCCAGACCAGCATGAAAGAATAATAGGAGCTAAACGTATATTTTGTGAAAAAATAAATTTAAGATGGGGTGAGTATTTTTTCGTAGGTATATAATTCCCCAGAAGCGTAAATAATCCCGAAAAATCATTCCACGCGATATGTACCGGGGCGGGCGGGGCTTAAAATATGAACCGCGCGGCGCGACAGTTCGCTGTGACACTCAAGTCGTGCGGTTGCGTCGCAAAAAGTTACCTTTGAGAATATTGCTGTGTTTTTGCGATAATTGATTAATTAAAAATGTCGTCATGTGCCGTGAAGTAGTGTAGAAGCCATACAGACATGAAAAACACAGGACTCACCTTTCATAAACATTTTAATAATCCATACTTGAGATCTGTGGAAAGTGTTATGCAAAATGTACCTAAGCCACGCGTTGTACCTCACCGCTCGTTGCGGTGACGGCCCCACCCGACGACGAAGCATGACCTTGTCGCATGCATATTTGTCTATGTGTGTGTTTAAGTGTTGCGTTGTTATTACTGTTAGTTTGTTTGCGTAAATGGAATCAGAATCGAAGCGGTGAATGTAGGAGCGTTACAATTCTAGAGAATTTATTATTCGTAGTATATAATAAATATTTGTAAAAATATTTTAACAATATTTAATAAATTCATCTAGCAATTGAAGCGCTCTCTCTTTTTATCTAGGGGTGAGACGAAGAGCAAGGTCTATAAAAGCGATATATCGCGTATAAATCTTATATTTACAACACACATTAACGATATGACGTCACCTCCTCGATATATAGCCTGGGTGATACCTATCATAAACTATGAAGGGTACAGATGAACGCACTTGGAGTTCCGACACAAGGTCTTTCGATTACTATTATTTTATCAGAAACATTTGTTAATTCGTGAGCGAACTATGAGTATATTCTGTTCATGAGAATGAGAAGACTACTAAAATACAAAAAATAATATTATTGCTTAGCAAGCAAAGCAAGCGAGAAATTATCTGTAAAGAGTCACATGAAAAACTCCTCTGTTGCCGGTTCCAAGCTCAGATGAGAAAGGAGGAGGGTTGGCTGAAGGTGTCCAGTCGTAAAATGTACTTATATGCCGAGTATCGGGCGGCAAAAACCCGATCTAAGTGGCTCCTCTCGGATACAGTATTGTGATCTTCATGATAAAGATGAAACTTAACCTTTTTCCAGTCAAAAAGACTGTCTGAGAGAGACTGAAGGCGACGGCTTTTATAGTATCCACTACAGGAGCACGACCTTCTCTTATATTAGCCAGAGCAGTCAAAGGATTTGGTCTACATTCTCCATACTGGCCAGACGGGTTAGAGAGGTGTCATTGATGTTCATAAGCTTTGTTTAGCTTGTGTTCCTTAAGTCGCCTTCTACGACATCCACGGGAAGACTTGGAGTGGTCCCATTCTACTCTGCCGGGAACCACACGGGTTGATGATGAAGGCGACGCGACGGCTTGAACTAGGCAGAAGATGAGGCTTCACATTTATGCGCTCTTTATTTTATAAGCTGTCGGTTGAGTGATACAGTCTGATAAATTTATGTGACGAGCAGTATATTCTGAAATATTCGTCGCCGGGGGTCACAAGGTGCGAGGCGACGTCCTGCGCCCACGGGTTTATAAGGCAAAGCTTCATTTGTAGCTGTTAAGTCATAAAGACATAAAGCCGATCTATTAATAATAATAATAATAATATCATACATATAAAACACCACATCATCATCATTCGAGCGTATTCCCGGTTGCATCCTCAGCGGTAACGCTTCAGAGCCCGGGGTCCGCTACTTAACCTAGATTATTTGACGAGTTTACTGGCTTTAACCAGGCCTGTGTACTCCCTGTTTAGGTATCGAAAATGTACCTACATTATTAATATGCACGCAGGCGGCCCCTCCAGGTGGTAAATTCAGTTATACGAATCGTTTGTCCAGAGTAATAAGAATGAAAGTTGCTTGCAATGGATTTCTAGGTATTTATACGAAAAGGTGCTGAGTTCTGACGTGAGCTAAATTAAACCATATCGCTAGCCATATTGAGTAGATATTTCTTTGAATTTCTTATTGAGTGAGGCTTCTGTACGTTAGTATTATTTATTCTGTGCTTTTACACAGAGCGACTAGCGAGCGATATGTCTTTCTTGAGTTGGCCTTCAAGGATTATTTTATCGGTCTGTAACCCCCTGTACTGTATAGTAAATATAAAATCAGCCTACCCCTTGGCCTAAATTGTTTTGGTTTTCGTGTGTGTAAGTGGCCAACACTGTTGTCAGATTTTTCAAGCTGCCTAAAGGCATCTGACATAGCTTGACGACTGTCATACAATTATAACAGCCGGGACCAATGGCTTTACGTGCCTTCCGAAGCACGGAGGAGCTCAAAAATTTTTGTACCACTTTTGGTCACCCATCCAAGTACGGACCATGTTTGCTTACCTTGTGAAAGCGCTAGCAATGCGTACTTCCACCGTCCTAAATTAATCCTAAATATAGCGATATTAGCTGTGTGGTTCCCGGCAGAGTAGAATAGGACCACTCCAAGTCTTCCCGTGGATATCGTAAAAGGCGAATTAGGATACAAAATATACTAAACAAAGCTTCTAAACATCAGTGAGACCTCTCCAACCCGTCTGTCCAGCGTGGAGAGTGTAGGCCAAATCCTCTGACTGCTATGGCTAATATTCTATATGGCTCTGGTAGTACAGAGAGGATCATGCTCCTGCAGCAAAGACTAATAAACGGGCAAGTGCGAGTCGAACTCGTACATGAAGGGTTCCGTACCTCCGTACAATGTTTTAAAACGCAAAAAAAAGTTTTTTTATGACGACCTCCTTTAATTTTTAACTTTTTTTATTTTTAGTATTTGTTCTCATAGAGACCATAGTAATACATAATCTGTGAAAATTTAAAGTATCTAGTTAATGCCATTATAAAGATCAATTAAAAAACGCTGAAAAACACGTTTTTTGTATGCTGACCCCCTTTAATTTTTAACTTTTTTATTTTCAGTATTTGTTGTTATATCGGCCACAGTTATACATAATCGGTGAAAATTTCAAGTGTCTAGCTATTACGGTTCCAGAGATAGAGCCCTGTGACAGACGGACAGACGGACAGATGGACAGACGGACAGATGGACAGACGGACAGACGGACAGACAGACAGACTGACAGACGGACAGACGGAAAAACAGCGGAGTCTCAATAATAGGGTCCCGTTTGCACCCTTTGGGTACGGAACCCTAAAAAAGATCTGATGATGATGATGATAAGGATATGATAATGCAATACGTCATGTATCTTCCGAACTACACCTTAAAACTTAGTCAATCACAATCCATCAAGTGTAATACCTGACATTAGTTCTGTTGTTCCGTTCAATTGTCTTACTTAACTAACTTAAGTTTAAGCTATTTGCTCCAAGGCTAATGTGGCATTGTTTAGTTAAAATTAACTTTATAGCAAGCCCCGTTGAACTTAATTAAGCTTAACTGTTAATGACTTGGTGGGTGTACTTTAAGTTCTAGATCTATTTTACCGGCTTTAAAAAAAGGTTCTCTAAAATTATTAAGACGACAGATGGAGTCCAGTGTCTGCCCCCAATTGAAATAAATTATTTGTAAGGAAACGGAGATATTATTTAAAATTTTGATCTAGTTAAACCTAGATAACCCTTGAAACTATTTTATGAACTACTGTTTACAGTTTAAAGTGAGAACGTTAAGCTTTAGTTTGCATTTTTGCCAAAAGTGGCCGTTTTTAGCAAAAATGTATATATATAATGCCAAGCGACGCAAATATGTGTCCCTCAGTAAGGATTACATATTTGTGCCGTTTGGTGTGGAAACGTTTGGACCATGGGGCCCCAGCGCGAGGGTTTTCCTGAACTCCGCGCCTGATCACCGCCACTGGTGACAAGAGAGCTAGCTGCTTCTTTTCTCAACGTATTAGCATAGCTATCCAGAAAGGAAAACGCAGCCAGCGTTTCTAGCACCATGCCGCACGGTCGTAATCTTTCAGACTTTTAATTCAATAATTTAGATTAGGTTTTATTTTTAGGTTTAGTTTGTAGTTTAATCTCATTTGTATTTTTTATTATTTACTTAATAAACATTTGTGGAACATTGTGTATATATATATTTATTTTTATATTTAGTGAAAAGTCACAATGACTTTACTGACATAATAATAATGCACTATGTCGCATGTACTTACGAGATATTAAAACCAGATACCAAAACCGTCGCTTTACACATCTGACCCTATTTGCGCCGACATTACTTCAGTCGAGTACTCCATTATTATTTATATCTAATAAACTTAAGTTTTAATAATGCGATGCGTAAACATGTACAAAGAAACGATTAATATATGAACTTTGTAGTCTTGAGTTTACCGTATACTAAATTATTATTTACGGGTTTCTTGACCCCCGTAACCTGCCGTGCTAGTCGGTTTGAACAAAGTCGCGTTTCTGTCTTTCCATGTTCAGGTCTTTAGATTTTTCAATGTAAGATACTGCTAAATTATTACATATATAACGTCTAACAAAATATACTGAAACTATTTTAAGGGTGAATTCAGTCCATGATACTGAACAACTTTTCCCAAGGAACATATATCGAAATATGAAAAATATTTTTTGGCTTTCCATACAAACTTCGATCAGCTGACCGGTCAACTCGTATTCAACCGCCAAAAATTATTTTTTTATATTTTGATATATGTTCCTTAGGGAAAGTTGATAAGTATCATGGGGGATATATCATGGGGATCTTCTATGGGGGAGTGCAGCGGACATTCAGACTATTTTTCTTTTACAAAAAAGAGCAATTCGTGCTATTTACGGTTTAGGATCGAGAGACTCACTGAGGGAATTATTCAAGGAAATAGGTATACTTACTTTTGCATCACAATTCATATTTGAAAATATAATGTATGTAAGGAAAAATATTTCCATGTTCAATAAAGTAAGTGATTTTACAGATAGAAATTTACGTAATAAGAATGACTTACTTAGCCCGTATTACAGGCTGAATACAGTCAGTAAGTCTTTTATGGGGAAGTGTATACTTTTTTATAATAAATTGTCAGAATCGGTCCTTGATATGCCAGACAGAAAATTCAAAGCTTATGTAAAGAAAGTACTTTGTGAGAAGGCTTATTATAGGACCGATGACTATCTTAAAGATAAAAAGGTCTGGCTTGAGCTTGGCGCGGGTCCCTCTTAAAGGTTTGTATACTTAGACATGTCATAATTTAGGTACATTGGTACATACTAAATTTACAAATTGACATTATTTTAAATTTCGTAATTCTTATAATTCAATTTAATTATGACATAATAAACAATGTAATCTCTGTCCATCTATATAACTAATTTTAAGTTTTTAGTTTGTTAGTTGACGTCTTTGGAGAAAACGTGCAGTGCAGTTTGTTGCCGCTTCTTCTGCACTTGCGCCTAGGAAGCGGCGTAAACTTAGCTTTAAGTAACGATTTGACGTCAACATTTGTGCAAAACAAAACAAAGTGACTATTATTAAGAGATATTATAAATATCCTATGATAATAAAGATATTTTGAATTTTGAAAAAATTTTTTTTGAATTTGGACTGAATCCACCCGTAAGGCCTTACCTGAATTTTCCGGTGTCCAGTGCTGCCCTCATTTAAAATAAATCATTTCAAAGAAAACGGAGACATCATTTAAAATTTTGCTACTACCAAGTTCTAGATAACTTTTCAAACTATTTTGTGAACTACTATTTAAATTTAATAATGAGTACGTTAGTCTTTACTACGCACATTCGCCAAAAGTGGCCGTTTTTCGCAAATGTGCGTAGTAAAGCTTACCGTTCTCACTTTAAACTGTAAACAGTAGTTCATAAAATACTTTGAAGGGTTATCTAGGATTTGATAGTAGTAAAATTTTAAATAATGTCTCCGTTTTCTTTGAAATGATTTATTTTAAATGGAGGCAGCACTGGACCCCGGAAAATTCAGGTACGGCCTTAAAATAGTTTCAGTATATTTAGTTAGACCCTGTATATGTTACCGGCCAAATCCGATTTCAGGCCAAACTAGTTTGTCCTGAGCCAAACTGGTACCTCCTAAGCGTGTTAGGATATACTAGTTTAGCCCAGGATAATCTAGTTTGGCCTAAATACTAAGTATAACTGGTTTGGCCTAGGCCGAACTGATTTTGATTATTATTCAAGTAAGTTAATGCTTAAAATTAAAAGGTAATAAATTAGGTGAATAGAATAGCAATATTTGTTTAGATATAGTCCACCTAATTATAAAAAAAAAATGATAAGAAGTGGCCAAGTATGGCTCTGGCAGTAGGTACAGTGAGGGTCGTGCTCCTATACAGTGCAGTCTAGAAAGACCTGATGATGATTAAAAATGGCACAACACTTGTATAAAAGTAAAAAATAAATACAGTACTTTTCAGTTTGTATTCTTTGTCCTTCATTTCTTCTTCTATTCTTAATAAACTATGTCATAAATTTTGCTCATCTAATTAATGGCCTTTTAATTTTAAGCATTAATTTCTTTAATAAATAATTCAAAATCAGTTAGCCCTAGTCCAGTAATCAGGTAACCAAACTAGTTGAGCCCAAAGCATTTAGGCCAAACTAGAATGTCCTGGGCTAAACTAGTACGAGTATATCCGGACACCCTTAGGATGAACCAGTTTGGCCTAGAACAAATTAGTTTGGCCCAAAAAAGGGGTTTTGCCGGTAACATATACATAAATACTATCCACTTAAACCTTGCCAGGAAGACAGAACCTAAAGATATTTAAATACGGATTGGTTCCTAACAAATCAAAGTAATCAGTTATCTAATTACTATGGGAAGTGAATTTTTTTTCGTATTTTGAGCATCATGGACTGAATCAACCCTTAAAATAGTTGTAACGCAATTCGTCACTTTCGCGAATGATCATCGCTCGGAAATTTGTCACTTTCGCAGAATATCACTTTCGCAAAAGGTCACTTTCTTAACTCGTCATTTTCGCAACTTGTCGCTTTCGCGCTTTGTCATTTTCGCAATATGGCACTTTCGCAACTGGTCATCAATAAGTTTTTTACCACATTACCACTGCCAAAAGGTTTAATTTAACTTAAAGCACCTTGTATTTAACTTTTTAAGGACTCGGTCGCCCAAGTATGTGTCGATTTTACAATTCCACTTGTAGACTTAGATACCGAGACAATGTACAAAGCTGCGATGCGCGAAGCTCATTAGTATCTCGTAAAGCTCGCATAAAACGTTATGGTGTACTTTATGGCGATATTGTTGGGTTACCTACCGCAGAGCTTATGGGGGCACGCGATTACTACATCTAGGCTGTGTTTTGTGGCTAATTTGACTGGATTTTACGGGGCCATTCTAGTAAATAAGATAAAATAGATGGGGAGCCCACACTGAGCTCTTAGCTTATATTGTAGACAGACCAGACATAGATTAACTTGCAAAATTTATCAAGAACAAGTGCAAGGTTTTAACAGAGATGAGAATCGAATCCGGGATTTGAATTTGCTATCATCACTATATTTAAGAACTATGTTCTTGTCGGTGGAATATTTACGATGTCTCCCGATCCTCAGCCAAATGCTTGAGCCAAAAGGAGTATGAACTTGCTATGGTTGTCTTTAAATAAACCAAGTCATCATCATTATAATCTACAGATCCTCACTCGGCCAGAGCAGTTAGAGGATTTGGCTTACACTCTGCACAAACACAAATATTGTACCGTTGAGCTAGTATCCCATGATACAAGTTTACTTTTGGGCTAGCTTAATCAGTATGATTTGTCCTTATATATTTATTTATTTTTAACCGACTTCAAAAAAGGAGGAGGTTATTAATTCGACTGTACGTTTTTTTTGTGTATGTTTGTTACGCGATATCTTCTCCAATTGTGAACCGATTTTGATAATTCTTTTTTATTTGAAAGCCTTTACTACCAAATTGGTCTCATTTTAATTTGGTGAAGATACGATGAAGAATTTTGGAGATATGGAAGAAACTCCTAAAAAAATTGATGTCGGTTGTATTTTCTTGTCAAAAGTTTAATAATAAATAATAAATAAATAAATAAATAGGGACAAATCACACTGATTAAGCTAGCCCCAAAGCAAGTTTTAAACTTGTGTTATGGGATACTAACTCAACGCTACTATATTTTATATTAATACATATATAGATAAACACCCAAGATAATATTATAAAAAAATAAAATAATATTCAATTAGTATTGTTTGGGACCTTCTAGCGGTGACATCTTTTAATCTGCAACACACGTGAAAACACAAAACACAGTTGGTGGTAAGTCACCAGAAAGCAACCACACATACTTCACCACCTTATCTTGTGGCACATTAATGACCTATTACTACCTTACCTGTATTCACACAGACCTGAACCTAACAATAATAAATAATACTCTCCTAAACGTCGAAGTTCCTTATTGTTCGCATATGTCGCGTCTGGCCTCTTGTGGGCGTTTATTTGTTATTAATATGTTAAGATGGCTATAAATAATGCATGTATGCACGCATAATATCATAATCTTACATACTAATTACATGGTAGTACTACTGATTAGGTATCGTCGCCAGGAAGCGAAATATTGAAATTAGTCATGGGTTTCATTCTCATCCTTACGAACAGGCCCGTTTTGGTACCTTAGTAACCTTACCATACACTACCGTACCACTTCTAACTATAATCAAAACCGCTTTAGTCGCCTGAAGGGTATTTTGATTTTATTCTCTATTTTGGGCGGGTCTTCTCTGGACACTAACTAGAATTAGTATAATTAATAAGAAATTAGATACATTTTAAAATTTTACTACCAAAAAGGTAAAAAGGCAACGCAAGCTTCGAAAAAAAAATTGCGTTGTTTATGGACCTAGTGCAGTGTCTGTGAGAGTAGCACAAATTTGGTTTAAGCGTTTTCAATCCGGAAATTTTGATGTCAAAAATGCACGTCGCTCTGGTCGCGCTGTTACGGATAAAATGGATGCTATTTTTGAAAGAGTGGAGCAAGATCGGCATATCAGTAGTTACGACGTAGCTGAAGAACTGGGAATTGACCACAAAACAGTTTTGGCGCATTTTAAAAAAAATGGGTACAACACAAAAAAGCTCGATATTTGGGTACCTCACGAGCTCTCTGAAAGAAACTTAATGAATCGTGTACTCATTTGTGATTATTTATTACGACGTAATGAGACCGAACCATTTTTAAAGAAATTGATAACTGGTGATGAAAAGTGGATCACGTACGACAAGAACGTGCGAAAAAGGTCATGGTCAAAGGCCGGTAAGGCTTCACAGACTGTGGCGAAACCCGGGTTAACTCGCAACAAGGTGATGCTGTGTGTGTGGTGGGATGTGAAGGGCATTATTCATTATGAGCTGTTACCACCAGGCAGGACCATCGATTCAGAACTGTACTGCGAACAACTGATAAGATTAAAGCAAGAAGTTGAGAGAAAGCGGCCGGAATTAATCAACAGAAGGGGTGTGGTTTTTCATCATGATAACGCTAGACCTCACACATTTTTTACCAGTCAGCTTGGCTGAGAGGTGTTAATGCATCCGCCGTATAGTCCTGACCTGGCACCTTCAGATTTCCACCTGTTTCGGTCTCTTCAGAATTCTTTAGGCAGTGTCAGGTTAACATCACGAGGGGACTGCCAAAACTACTTGACGCAGTTTTTTGATCAGAAGCCCCAAAATTTCTATAGCAATGGGATCATGTCCCTACCTATAGTATCGCAAAAAGTTATCGAACAAAATGGTACCTACATACTTTAGTTAAATGTAAATAAACTATATTAAAAAATGTTTTGAATTTTCATATAAAATGCGAAAAGACTTTTTCCCCAACCTATTAAATATGATAAGTAGAGTATCTAAGCCCTAATGTAAAAGCGACGAAAAGACAACATTAAATGCTGATCAATGAAACTGCATGGCTAGGCATAACCACATAAAAAGAAATTCTTCGTGAGAACTCGAAAGCAGCCAGTTAAACGGCCAGTTAGCTATGTAGAATCAGATTCACTATGCAATCTTTTATTGTCGTAACTAATTGTTCCAAACCAACATTCGGACTTTTTCAGCACGCAAGCGCAACAGAGAGCGTGAGAAATACCCAGATCATATCCTAACCTTTCTTCTACAACCTTACACTCCCAAAAACGATAAAACAGACATCCCATTCTTTATTACCGAAGCCATAAAGAACAAAGTCGTGATTGTTCCAATTCAAAAGTTGCAATTCTAAATTTGTCGGAGTCATGTCATCTCGCATTTGAATTCAGAAGCAGTGACCTGCACTCGTACCGATGTTTTGATTGGCTCTGACATTCGAATACAATCGATTATTCGATTAACGTGACTCGATGCCGTGCTGCCGATGCTCGATTGTGATTTCAATTTGAAATTGGAACATTCTTCGGCATTGTAATGGTGGAACAATCGCCAGTTGTTCTTGTCGTGTTATGTCGGTACATCTGTATCATTTATCAAAGGGAAGAGTAAAAAATGTACTTTCGTTGGTGCTTGTTTGGTTGAAATTATATTTGTAGAAAGTAACGCAACATATTTAGAATTCGTTTTAGCTAAAGGTTACCTGTACACAACAACTGAAGTTAGGAAAACCATCACAACGTAACGTTCGTGAGAATAAGATCATCAATAACATGTCTTCAAAATATAATAATATTGTTCAGCTAAGATCACCTTTGAGACAAATGTAGCCTGATCAGTATTATATAGATCGCTGGGGTTATCCTATAATAAGGTACCTACTTAATATAATTCATATCATAATAGGGCTTGGATGTCTCAATATGCCTATGTTACTATAAAAATCTATTGATTCGTGCGGACGAAGTCGCAGGGGAAATCTTGCGACTAAAAAAAGGAAATAGTGTCTGTTTTGAAACGTTCCACAAATAAAAGTTACGTGCTACGCTTTGTGACAAATTCGGCGCGCGACACTGTCTCAATCGATGATCGTGGTCCACAATCGATTGTAAACACCGACTAATGACTGTCATTGTCTTATAGAGGCCGTTTTGAAACAGTTGCCGCCGCCGGTTGGCTCACTGTATTTATTGGAGCACGGCGGCCATTTTTATTCCTGTCACGGTGCGCGTCCGGGCGACATGTCCGATTATGTACTCGAGTAACTCATTCGCAAGTTTATCGATTGTAAATCATGGCCTTCGGTAGCCAAGTGAGTCGGTCGAATTTGTTGATTGATAATTTTATGATTAATTGAATTGATTAATGGTAAATGGTTTATTACCATTTTTGTATTGTAGACACATGGTCGTCGATTTAATTAATTTTTTATTGATGATTTGAGTAAGCAAAACATTACTATGTATTATGATTTTTTTTTCCACCTTCATATCTATACTTCTATACTAATATTATAAAGAGGAAAGATTTGTACCTATTTTTGTATGTTTGTAATGAATAGGCTCAAAAAGTACTGGGCCGATTTAAAAAATTCTTTCACCGTTGGAAAGCTACACTATTCCCGAGTGACATAGGCTATGTGTGTACCACGGGCGAAGCCGGGGTGGACTGCTAGTCCCACATAAAGTGGCCGGGGCCTTATCGCCCTACTCTGTATGCCCTGTTAGGGATAAAGACGTGATAAATCTGACAAGATAAAGCGCAATCTAATTCAAAATAATAATGTTTGTAACAGTCAAATTTTAGTGTAGCTATTTGCTATTATTGAAATGAATTAGCATGGGTACCCATGCTAATTCATCAAAATCCAAACCAGTTTTTATTTAATAGAAGATGCATTTATTATTGTATTGCTTTAATCAACCTAACATCAGCCACAGGAAAAAAAAAATGTTTTAATAAAATTTTAATATAAAAAATTAAAACGACCAATCGGAAGCACTAAAAAAACATTACACGTCATCATTAAACTGTAAAACAGTTACCTAACAGATAGTTATCAATTTGCATTCGTAAATAAAAAATAATATCGAGGATGTATCGAATTAGATTTCACTACAATAACGCATATTAATTAGTTCACAGTGTACTTACAGTTCCGAGTACCGATTGCGAGTGAATCGAATCGAATCAATTAACCCTCCAGTGATATTGCAAATGAACTAGGCATTGTTTCAATGTTACCATTGCGGAAAATTCGCCGTGACTGTTTGATCTAATTTTTTAATTAGTTATTGATTCCAAGGTCGTCTGAGTACAAATTATTTTGTCTTTGTGAATCTATTATAAATTAATGAAACTAGAGTTTGGTTAGTTTTTTCCTTGTTATTCATTTTGTGAATTTATTATCATTATCGTTTCAGTCACATGACTTCTAATTACTTTTGAACTGTCGCGTTCTAAGTTTTAAACGTTGGCGTATATGAGTCATGCTGAGACCACGGTTGAAGCATACCTACATACATACACACTATCACATCGTTATCCTTAATGGGGCAGGCATAGCGTTTTGGGTCTTGCAGCTTTAAGCAGACACGAGGATGAAGTTTTTTCAACAAATTAAAGAAAAGTTATCACTAGTAGGTCCAACCAGGATATTAAAAAGACGGCAGAGAGAAGAGAGGAAAGGAGGCATCTCCACTTAACTCCACCGACAAGAGCAAGCTCCTAAATTACAAGAAGAAGAATAGACTTCAGTGACTCGCAGAAATTCAGCGTGATTGCATAGGTCTTCATCATCTTCTATGGTTAACATTTACACCATTGACAATATTACTCAACCATCCAATAATATTGAGCTTACCGTATGGAACGAAGCAATGTAGTTATGTGTAATGATCGCGATGGACAGCAAAAACGTGTGAACCGTCGATGCTCCAACTATTATGATATTTACGATCAAAGTAGGTATAGTCTTATTATAAAAAAGGGCCTTAATCATGGTTTAGTCCCGTATTAACTTAATCTAGGTTAAGTACGTTAACAATCGATAAACCTACGATAAACTGTGTTTCATTATAAAACCTCTAACAAAGACGGATCAAGATAGTTCCACGATAGTCTGAGCCTAAGTTGAAAAAACGTTCCGTTTTACATAATAATATAACTTCTTCGAAAAGATTTTATTTGAAAAGGAATTAATCTATAAAATAATTTAATTAAAATTATTATACGTATCTAATCTTACCAAAGACCTCTTATTTATTTAAATGATCTAATTAATAAAAATCATATAATTGACAGTAAAAAAAGTCATTGCAATATCAATAAATGGAACGCAACAATGTTAACAACTTTAACAACGTAATTCTATATTTTAGTCTGTGGTCTATCGTCATCTCTGCTAGGAGTAATATTGTTCTGTGATCGTCATTTTCCCGCCCGCGGTAACAAGTTTGTTTAAGTTTGTAATATTGTAATTAGTGAATAATCTTCATAAATATTGTTTTTTATGCGTGTTGTGTAGTGTTAGAAATATCAAATCGTGTTTTTAATGTTTTGAAATAAACGAACAAAAGAGTTGAAATTGTGCTTAATAAGAATTTTGTCGTGAAAACTTGTAAAACAATAAAAATACGTTTAAATCATCTTCATGGTAGTTTCAACACATTTTCTGGATATAACAAGCATTTATTAATAGCCATCAGAACTCCACCGACAAGAGCGAGCTCTTAAATTAAAGAAGAAGAAAGAAGAATAGCCATCAGGTATGTTTTCAGTTTTACTACGATTTCGATGTTTTATTTTGATTTACGTGATGATTTTGAAGATAAGTCAAAGTTTAATACGAACCTAAACTAGGGCCCGATGTGGTTTTTATCAAATAAAGACAAAAGAATTCAATTATCAACATCATGTCAATATGAATATGACGTTTGTTTGTACAATTTGTAGGTTATAAATAAGTTAAATCTAGCTTTAACTACCCCTGTAGGTGATTTAGCTTTGGTCTAAATTTAAGCCATGGTTTATGTCTTAAACCTCGTTTTGTAATAAGATTTTCCTTGTTACTTAGTTTAGATCGACTTTAAAACTCGATTTATCTTTAGACCTGGTTTTATAATAAGACTGAATGTCTTTAGTACAAAATATATCAAAAATCACTTATTATTGTCCCTATTAGTGTATCTAAAAAATATGGTCAGGGTCTAAAACGATTCGAACAACATTTTAACATTTCTTTTTTTACATCCTACATGGCCAGTGTTTTTATGTTAAGCAAAGAGGTTGCAAATTATGTGTGCAACTCATACGCAAATCATAGAGTTGTTAAACACTTTGAACAGACCTTATAAAGCTTAAAAGATTGCACAAGCTTGACCTGTGATATTGAGCTTGGTAGATCACGGTGTAAATACTAGTAGTTAGGTGTAATGACGCCGATGGATGACCGGCAAAAACGTGTGAACCCTCGATGCTCCAATTATTGCGTAAGACAAACACGAACGATGGGAACTGCTAGTGATGTGCGTGAGGTGATTTGTCGTCCGCCGTATTGTTTACTTTTTAAGTGTAACAATATTTTTTTGGATTAGGAGTTTTTTCAAAAATTTTGCACGTATTTAAAAAAGACGATTCTGAAATTGATATAGGTAAAAGTGTTCTCGTTAAAACTTTTAGGGCAATACTATTATGGTTGGATCGAAAATTAGATAAATCAAGAGTGTTAGTGCGAGAGCCTAAAGTAAAGTATCGAATAATACACTTCGTGTTCTACTACGCAATTATTTTAGGATGTTTTAAAATATTTATTTATTTTTAAATGCTTGTAATCATACATCTCTATGTGCGGTAAGCTTTAACTAGTTTTAACAAGAACTTAAAAGCTTTGGATGTCGTAAGCGGCGACTAAAGGACTAATCACAAACAATTCGTGCTACAATTGCATTCCCAACGTCGGGCGGCGGCCGGTTGTAAAACTTTCGCACAAATACATACCAGAAGAGGGTTGGCGTCAGGCAGGCGGCCGGTTGTAAAACTATAGCCAAATCATTTAAAGTGTTCCGGCTATTTCTTCTCCATTTTGCAAGGTCTTTGGCATCCTTGGGTAACCATTGACATGCATGTATATTTGGAGAAGAAAAAGCGGGAAATCGCACCCCGGGCTCCGAAGCAGCACAGCTGAGGATGCAACCGGGAATTCGCTTAGACCAAGAAGAAGTAATGAGAACTTATAAAGTCAGGGACAGTTCTATTGGGAGCAACACTTTTAGAACTGTAATATCAATTTCCAACATCACTAAGTCACAACAATGTGACACAAGTACTTACTAGTCCGATAAGCGATCGCCGATCGCACGACTGTCGGCCGACTCGAATTATTTTCAAATTTGGAGCACATTCAAATTGCGGTAACGCACGCGAGCGCGAACGGAAAACGCTCAGCGGAAAGAGATATTCGGGTTAACCGAGACGTTCGTTTCGTAACTTCACTGCAATAAATCATCGCTTCTAATTTGCTTTTAAAGGTTTCTGGAAAGAATTATCTGTATGTGTAATCGGGCATTGTGTGGGGACAATCGGCGCGCGCGACAGTGGCGCCGCTCCATTGTGCGATACGAGGCAATGCCAAAGAGGCCGCGCGCTTCTCGTAATTTGTCAAGTGGACAAAACAAAAGTCGCGCCTTTAATGGCCTGCCTTAATGTGAGATTTAATTAATTGGATTGTTATTTTATTCGTAATTGGCTTAGCTTTTATTTATCCCTTGACAAATAGATTACATTAAGGCGGCTTGCGTGGTTGTTATAGGAATCACAAAATGATTATAATGTAGAATTGTCAGTCACAGATGATTTTAAACATTAGATTTGACAGTGTACTAAGTATAACTAGTTACATAAGAAAAATGTAAGTCCTAGTTAGATGATTCTTACATTTTTCGTGAATAGCGTTGATGAATTCGGCTTTGACATTTTAGCCTAAAAGCGGCGACTGAAAAGAAAATATACATTACACATATTATACATATTGTCGCTGTAACTTACAGGTTTAGTTCTGTACAGATAATTAAGGCACTTACGATTGATTTGTATCGACAAAATATCTCAAAAATATACTTTTGTAATATACTTATACAGCTGAAAATAGTGTATTGCTCCAGGGCATTGTACCACTGAGCTGTGCCCTTTTTGTATTGCTGTAACACACACATTTTAAATTATGAAGGTAGGTATGTCTTTTAGTGTCTGCTTTTCCTATCTTTTGTATATTTTTGTATGTGTGTTGTAGAATATTGATGTGTAGCAGAAAATAAATGAGTTTATCTATCTTATTGAGTACCTAATGCTCTGATTTCAGTTATAGTGCACAATTGAATAACAAGAAGTGTTGATTTCTTATGCTTCTATATTTTGTGCTACAGTATTATAGAAATATAATAAATCATTGCAATTAAACGGCGTGAAAAGCGATCCATTACGTGATTGTGCGGGCGCAGCTAATTATAAGGTACCTACATTAAATGGAAGACAATAAGCAGCCAGCATTACCATAATCGGGTTTTTCGTATCCTCAGGTCTAAAACCATAACCGTTTACTAATTCTCTACGCATATCATTTCGTGAATTAATGGGAAATATTTGAAATGGCGTAGCCGACACCTGTTTGGTACTCGTATTTATAATTCTGCCATTATGTCACTTTCTAGTAGTAGATAGGTTACCTACCATTTTGAGAAGTTATACAACAGAATGCCTACAAGGCATATAATTATGAATTTGAATTCTATGGTTTAAGGACAGATTTATTCTTATTTCAAATCGATCCTTTCGACAAAGAACCAAAAATTTATTGATAAGAAACACGTATGTAAAACGTCAAAATTAGCACCCCTTTTTTTCAATCGTAGGTTAATAATTTTAAACAAAAAAAGCGACTTGAGTTTCTGGTCTTCTTCATTAGTTCAAATTTACCAAGGCACACATTCTGAATGTTAATGCTTTTTTAGGGTTCCATACCCAAAGGGTGCAAACGGGACCTTATTACTGAGACTCCGCTGTCTGTCCGTCTGTCACAGGGCTCTATCTCTTGAACCGTAATAGCTAGACACTTGAAATTTTCACCGATTATGTATTACTGTGGCCGTTATAACAAAAAATACTGAAAATAAAAAAAAGTTAAAAATTAAAGGGGGTCGGATACAAAAAACGTGTTTTTTCAGCGTTTTAAAACATTGTACGGTGGTACGGAACGCTTCATGTACGAGTCCGACTCGCACTTGCCCGTTTATTTGTTGACATAAACATCAAAATCATTATATGTGTGCTAAGGATATTTGGGGAGTTTCCTCAATTTCTCGAGGATTCATCATGAAAACCTGGTGACAAAGGGACCAACTTGCATGTCATTATCATCATCATCATCAGGTCTTTTTAAGTCCCCACAGCAGGAGCCTCCCTCTCTGTACTATCAGAACCATACTTGGCCAAAGCAGTTCAGGGGATTTGGTCCTACACTCTCCAAGCTGATCAGACGGTTGGAGAGGTCTCACTTATGTTTATAAGCTTTGTTTGGCTTGTGTTTCCTAAGTCGCCTCATACGACATCCATGGGAAGACTTGGAGTGGTCCTATTCTACTCTGCCGGGAACCACGCGGCTTGCATGTAAGTATACCCATTTCAAATAAAAAAGGTTAAAAACGGAAAAGTTATTTAAATATTTTATTCTCATTTTATATGTAAGATAGTCTAGCAACATCTGCTGAACCATGATGGTCGCCAAGACGTCTAGGTTTGGTAATAGATTTTCCGAAATTGCGAAGCATCTAAAGATGCTTATTTTCCGGGCCGCGGCGTCTTGGGCAATGAATGCCTTCCGATCCTATCTCGTTGCGGGCACATCAGCTGTTTTGGGTAATGGGCCGTAGTTCAATCCTAAGTTACGCAAAGTTTGAGTAGCTAGATCTGTTTGATGCAACTCTATTTGTGATGTATCATTCGATTCCAATATGATTTAATTCTTTCTTTGCCACATTATGTAATAAAAAAAGAATTGAATTGGAATTGTATATTCTGCGGCAATCAATATCAGTAAGAAGAATCAGAAAATAAGCGTAATTGTCATGAATGGCGAAAAATACTTTTTAATTTTACTTAATAACTAATATTAGATAGTATTTAGAATTAACCGAATTGAAGCCAATTTTATTTTTTCTAACAAATATACAATTCGATTTAAAAAAAATGGAGTAAGAATAAAATACACAAACCAAATAAAAATTTTGTAAATAAACAAGAAGCCTATTTTATTTTGACTAACAAATATACAAATCGATTTAATAAATGGAGTAAGAATAAAAATACACAAACATTTACAAATAAAATTTTTGTAAATAGAAAATAATTTCCTATTTGAAAACTATTTACGTATTTTCAAAGTTAATGGATTCAGTTTTCTCCTTCTTCATTCTAGTTTGAAAATAAAACACGATTTAAATATTTCTCAACCATAAAAATGAAGCAAAGCAATCGGAAAAGGTCAAGAAAAATTGTTCATTAAAAATTAAATTACGGTTTGTAATACAAGAATTGAACGTGGTATTTAGCCTTTTTTTAGGAGGATATGAGTAGGAAGGGAGTGACGGGCAAACTGACCGGAGATGGAAAAAACTGACATGTTGTGCCGACCCCACATAAAGAGCGGGATAAGGATAAGGCAAAAGAAGAAGATCTAGTCTTTTGAATGGAACTAAAACTTTTGTTTCATTACGAATTTGTCAAGAAAAGTCATCCAATGGCTATAGGATATTACATCTGTGACAAATGCAAGTGGGCCGATGGCCGTGGTCCGTGCATCCTGCGACATTTCCCTGCTTGCCCAACGCATTGTTCCAGTTGGTGTCTTGCATTATGTAACAGTCCGATTGTAAACTTTGAAAAGTCGATTAGTTGGGTAATTGTATACTGTGATCTAGTTTTGTACTTTTGATCTTTAATTTACTTAAAATTGATTATTTTAAAAGGTTGTGTTAGGGTTAACTTCTAAGCTAAGTATTAGGCTGTTTTTAACCGATTTAAAAAAAGGAGGTTATCAATTAGACCCGTATGTTTTATTTTTTGTATGCGTGATGTCTTCGCCAATTAAGAACCGATTTTGTTTTTATTTGAAGGCTTTTACTACCAAATTGGTCTCATGTTAATTTGGTGAAGACATGATGAAGAAATTTGGAGATATGGAAGACACTCTTCAAAGACATTGAAGTAGGTTGTTTACTTTGTTACAAAAAAATTCAACGGATACATTGAAGTTTATTTTGTGCACGTAATATTGAACTAAGAGTACTAAGAGCGCAGCTTGGTATCTTTTTAAAAACATTTTTTTTACTAAAATTCCTTATCTTATATTAAAAATAATTTTTAATAATAAATGATTGCGTATTAATATTAATTAATAAAATTATGTAAATTGCTACCGCGTGCACTTACTACTAAATTTATTGAGGGCCAATAAAAACATATGTTTCTGTAGTGATTATTATACGTATTTTAATAATTTATGTTCTGCAAATTTTCTAAGACAACTCATAAAAATAAATGCAAACATGAATGGAAATCCTTCAACAATTAATGTTACTCCTCATCACTTTAACAGGCTACCAATAGAAAGAAAGAAAGAAAGAAAAACTTTATTCGGCAAGCAATTTAAAGAATATAACTTACATAACTAGACTATACCTAATGAATGCCGAAAAGTCGGCCAGCTCAGCTTCGTGCTGTGGTGTAGGAACCTCAGCGCTGATTTTCAGCTGGTACCAAAAATAGAGGTTAGATGGTTAAAAAACAATAAGTTGATAAATCAAATATCATAATAACTTCGACAATACTCGGTGAAATTCCGGATCGGATATCCGGACCGGATTACCGGATCTAGTCATTAAAATAGCCATAAACACAAATTAAAGGAATTGCTGTTTTCAAATAATCTATGAACTTAAAAACTAAAATTAAATTATTACTAAATGAAGTTATACTATGTACTATGTAAGGAATAATTAAAAAATAAACACTTAATAATATCGTCCATGCTACCAACAAGTGACGACTCAAAAGCTCATAATGACTGCGCGCGCGCACCGCCGCGTCACGTCACACGCGCGACTAATCGCAATCCCTTCTCACTTAGGAGCTGTCAAAACTTGCGACACTGCGGTAGCCTCAAAGAAGGTAAGCAGATGCGCTTGCGTCGCTCGCGGACAATGCTGCTCTGAATATACGTCAGCCAAGGGCTTAGCTAGGGCTGGCAGAAGGAAAGACTATGTACCTATGTACTTAATTTAATAGTGTTAATTTGCAGTAGCAGGTAAGTAATTTGAGGTTTCCGGCAGAGTACAATAGGACCACTCCAAGTCTTCCCGTGGATGCCATAGAAGGCGTCTTAGGAAATACAAAGTAAACAAAGCTTTTCCAACTCGTCTGGCCAGCGTGACGAGTGCAGGCCAAATCCTCTGGCTGCTGTGGCCAAGTATGACTCTGGTTGTACAGAGAGGATCGTGCTCCTGAAGGAGACTAAAAAAAAACTGAGGATGATGATAGTAAATCTAGACACAACATTTTATAATATCATATTGGAACTTTACTTTTGAAACTTGTTTCTTCAGCGTTTTAAAACATTGTACGGAGGTACTGAACCCTTCATGTACGAATCCGACTCGCACTTGCCCGTTTATTTATTTTAGTAGATTTAGACTACAATTTTTCTCACTAAGGAACTATCAAAACTTTCGTCTCTGCGGTAGTCTCAAAGAAGTAGGCAGATGCGCGGACAATGAGTTCTGCATTAAATCAGCCAAGGGCTTGCGAGCTAGGGCTGGCAGGAGTTATTAGAAAAATCAATCAATAGATGAAGACAATGTTAACGGATTCTATTATATCTTATTAAGTATTTTAACTAAAAAAAAAGTTGCCTTTTCTTCTTACGACTCTGGTTGTCTGCTTAGATCTGCAAGGCTCAAAATGCTCTGTCTGCCCCATTAGGGATAAAGACGTGATATTATATAGTATTTGAAGTAAAGGCTATGAAAATGTTTTTGCTACTAGCTGGTTTAATTCTAAACAGATTTTATACGTAAAGCCTCATTCTTGTCTGAACATAATAAAGTTAGTTCTGTTTAATAACATTGTAGACATTTTGCGTCAGTGCATCAGCCCTAGCCCACTACAATTAGTGCGCAC
This sequence comes from Acrobasis repandana, assembly GCA_963576875.1. Taxonomy (NCBI): domain Eukaryota; kingdom Metazoa; phylum Arthropoda; class Insecta; order Lepidoptera; family Pyralidae; genus Acrobasis; species Acrobasis repandana. The sequence continues at coordinate 1,789,491 of OY756226.1, forward strand.
GCGCATTTACATACAAACGGTGGCGTTTAGTAGTGCGCCGACAAATTGACGAGCGTCGATTGTGTGCGCCACTTGGGCAGCATTAACGCTTGGATAATGGCGTTTTGTTACCATTCTGAGGCAATTGGAAATGTTAATTATTTTTACTCTTCTTAGTCTCTTACTATAAAAAATTCTAGGTCTATGCTTACTATAATATTTTACAATCTTTAGCATCCTTGAGTGAGCATTGGCATGCATGTTATTTTAGAGCAGAAACATCTACAGCTTACTCCCCGGGTTCCAAAGCGGCGCGAAGCAGCGGGATGAACCAATGGCCATTGGACGCCACATACCGGCAGTGTAGAAGAAAGTCAAAATAATTCAACTATTCAGTACATAGCTTTAGTACTACATTCATAGTTATCCTTAGAGCGAATTAAAAGACATATTATGAGTTGACTAGAATTGACACGAGATGAGAGAGGGTGAGAGCAAGATGGAAAAAACTGACATGCTGTGCCGACCCCACACAAAAAGTGGGATAAGGGATAAGTATAAGGCAGAAGAAGAAGAAGATTATGAGTATATGCCGAGTAATACAACAAAATATCAAACCAGATATTAGCCGAATTAACGTGCCTGAGCGAAAACTAGACTGTTACCAATTTTATTACACGAGTTTTTGCGAATGATCGAATTAGTGACGTGCGCTTCCCGGATCCTCGATATCTACTGTAAATACCACAAAAAATGTTTATCAATGCAGTGTTATTTACATCGTTGGGAAGTCGAGCATCGAGTCGAAATCGGAGTTCAAATTATACCAATTAATCGAAAGGATTCGGATGTAGTGCGGCCGTATTTCGTTGTTTTATTATTTAGTCTTCATAATCACTTATTTTATGGTTTATATACTTACGACTTTATAATTATTTTGAATTCCTTATTTCATTGCACAGTTCAATTAGCCTAGTGCACAATAGAAATTTGTTTTTATTTTTAATAATGGATTCTTACAAGAAATTATTTATTTGTAAAAATATTATGTTTTATAAAGAAAATTAAAATTAAATATATTTTAAAGAGATATTCTAATTTTGCAAAAAAAAATATTAAAGACTCTGTATACCTATCTGATTAAATTAAATACCAATTGGAATTTGATTTCCGAAACATTTATATATCAAACGGCATGTCATGCAATCTCCGACAACAATTACACAAAATGGCGTTTTTACGTCATCTTTTACATTATTTGTGACCAGTATTTGTGACACGTTATGCGTAGAGGTTGCAAATTTTATGTTTTTTTTTAAATTTGTACAAAAAGTCTGGCATGCATCATGCATTAAAAAAACGTTTCATTTAATTTTCTCACTTCTTCGACCATATAGAGCGTTTGCGTGTTGTTTTTTGCCTTGAGCCCTATCCTAGATTTCCCATCTTCCGGATTCATTTGAATAGCGAAATCAGTATAATGGGCTTCATCCAGATACGCTTGTTTAGAGTACTTTGCATCCGTCGAGAAGTTGATTGAATATTATGCAACGTCATCGGTAAAAACATAATTATGTTTTTACCTATGAGGTTATAACAAGAGTTGTAATATATTATCGCAGTTTACTAAATGGCATATCGTTTCTCGAAGCAATCTCTGTACTATACCAAACTATTCGATATTTATCGACAACATTGGGGGAGCATAAATCAATTCTCAAAAAAAAACTAGTTTTAACAAGATTAATATTCAGCTGGAAACCGGGTTCCGATGTACCTCAGCTACATCTATTAAATACTTGGCCCAAACTAAAATAAATCACAGAAAGTACCGTAAAATAAGTAATGTTATTAATAAACACAACTAGATATGCAACCGGGAACACGAGGAAGAGAGAATGAGTTTTACTATTAAAGTACTTAATTGCCGACCTCGGTGCTGTAATGCTCAACACGCTAGTCCGCCAATACGGAGATTCTGGGTTCGATTTCCAGCCAGAGCAGGTTAGAAAATGACCTTTTTCAAACTGTCCTGTGTCTTGGGTTCGTTTATCTATATGTATTTATTATAATATACAATTACAATACAGTATAGTTGAGTTATTGCATAATACAAGTTTAAACTTACTTTGGGGCTGGCTCAATCAGTGTGATTTGTGCTTATCTATTTATTTATTTATTTTAAAATGTGTCTTACCTTGCATCCTTCACACGTGAAAGCCCCGAAGTGGAACCCGGCCGCCGGCTCTCCGCACACTTTGCACTTTTGGTTCATCTGTAACAAAAGCATTTTAAATTAAAATCAATTTTTATCATTAACAATATAATTATATACTATCCCTTACGGAGTGTACAGAGCCTAGCCATGGCTACGAGCAGCCCTTAGCGTGATGGTGGGCAAGTAATTGATTGTTTTAAATAATGCCCTTGACACTTAATAAGTGAAAAATTAACACCAATGTGATTTAATACACTACATCGAACTTATTTATATAATATACCTGTGTAGGTATAGGTTATAATATAACCAGTTAATTTTAAAATATATGTTCGTTTATTTGTTATGGGTCACACAAAGTTCGCTTACTAATAATTATTTATAGAAAAACAAATATATTTGAACAAAATATTACCTCCGAGTTTTTAAGAGTTATTTAACACAGAATGAACAACCTAAATAAGCACAAGGTCTTATTTCACAATCATTCTTTCACAAAAAATCTCTTACTCATCCTCATTTATAACACTGTGATATCACTAATATCTAATATCTCAAAAAAAAAACTTTGTAACTAAAAGAAAATCTCGACCATTTGGTAGCGCGTCGCAGTATAAAATTGTTATCGACCGATATAACTGAAAACTCGCCTCAGAAACCCAATTCAGCGTTAATACGCCATGACCAACCTCACTATTTTCCAATCAGTCATTTAGATGTTAATTTCGAGGACCACGGCGCATGTTATTGCTTACGATAAATCGTTTTGTGTAACGGTTAATATCGATATGTAGTATCGATTCCATTTGCTTTGTTGCATCACTAAAATACAAATGTTCTATTTATGAATTTTAAATTAGTTTTTGTTTTTAATTATTGTAATATTATTTGAACATTGTTTTTCACACTCTGCATTATAGTGTGACTTATGGATTTATTTATAATTTGAAATTATTTCTAAACAATTGAAAGTAAATATATGGATACATTACTGTTTTTAAACGAGCAAATATTATTTAAATAACAATTTTCACATTTACGAAATCAGGGTAATTGTTATTAATACGAATCAATATAAATACTTGAAACAAAGGATGCGCTACTATCTATCTAATAAATGAAACTGAACGATATCGATTAATACTTACCTATCAGCGAAATTAAGTTAGTTTTTTGTAAAAAATCAAGTTTAAAAAACATCGGTTGTTAGTAGTATAATTACAAAAATGTTGAATCACAATAATAATTGTGGAAACGATCGAAATGGTGGTTTTAAGGCAAGTCTGTAAGTGTCTCCTCATTACCAGAGCTTGTTTTAATATGCAAATTAGCCTTAAGCGCGGTGTTTATCAAGCAGATAGCCATCGCGACGAGATACAGCGGTATACTCCTCTTGGTACTACGTCATAATATTGCAAGGCATTGCCTTTTTAGCTTCAAAAAATTCTTAAACGAACTTCGAGATATTAGTACTTCCGAGAGGCATCAATAAGGTTTTCAAGACTTTTTTTAATGACTATCAGGTCAGCAACACTTTTATGCCACTTATATATTTATTTGACTCTTGATACATGCTGAATGAATACATGTTTTTAACTGTCTCTATCGACCTTCTTTCAAATTTACTATTTAAACCTGCTTCTGAGGACCAAGAGTTCATTTTATAAAGTATAACCAAATGATTGGGTACTTTTTATATTTCATGGATCAGCAAAGTGTACTACTAATCTTACATTGTATACTAGAGGTATATTAGTAGTAGTTAATATTATTTTTTGGTAGTACAAGGGCTTTTTATTATTTTATTTATTTTATACAAGTACAATAGGGAACACACCTATAAAGGGTGAGTTATCTCTGAGGTGACACGGCGCCTGATGCTAAATGCGTGGACATTTTGTTATACATCAGATGAGAGAGATATAAAAAACATGCTGAATACTACTACATCTTGATAACTTTACGCTTCAGCAACATTGGTAGGAGATTTGTTAAAAAAACGCATAACAACAAATGAAAAAACGAAACGCAAGTTTTATTAAAATTCTGGACTAGATCTTCGGCACTTTTTCTTGGACAAAAATTGTCCTAAAACTGACAACTATTCTAAACGTGGAATCTTCAAGAATAAAGTAGGTATAAGTACGCTAGGAGCCGTGTCATTCCTGGTAGATTAGAATAGGACCACTCCCAGTCTTCCCGTGGATGTAATAGAAGGTGACTTAGGAAACACAAGCTAAACAAAGCTTATATACATCAGTGAGACCTCTCCAACCCGTCTGGCCAGCGTGAAAAGTGTAGGTCAAATCCTCTAACTGCTTTGGCTAATATATGACTCTGGTAGTACAGAGAGAGTCGTGCTCCTGCAGTGGAGACTAAAAAAGACCTGATGATGATGAAGTACGCTAAATTTAAACATAATTTTGTACATTGTATACTTGATTTCAAAAATAAAACCTAAGTAGATACTATTAATCACTCTCAAATAAAGAAAGTCCCTCACTACACAATTATAATATGCTTTATATCTTCCCCGCACTAAATGGAAATACCAGAGACTTATAAATCTCGTAGACAAGTTGGAATCTAGCGGGCGCGCTTGCTGGCGATCGTTTATCTGAAGTAAGTCGCGGATCGCCGTTACAGGTGCGCAGACGCGGCCTGCTCCCTAGCTCCGTAGTTTGAAACAACATGGCTGGAATGAGTGAGGTTTTATAGTAACTAAATGTTGTTAGATATTGTCTGTTTGAATGTTACGGATGCCGATACAGGTGAGACGCGGCCCGCTCCCTGGCTCCGTCGTTTGAAACAACATGGGTAGAATGAGTTAGGTTTTAGATAGCTAAATGTTGTTAGATATTATGTGCTTGAAGGTGATGGTTCGCTGATACAGGTGCACAAACGCGGCCCGCTCCCAGAGAAACCATCCGGTTTGAAACTATATTGCTGGGATGAAGTAGGCTTTATGGTAACTACTTCGCGACCTATTGTGAGATATTTTGTATGTCTGAAAGTTACGAATCGCCAATACGTGGTTTGAAAGTATACGGCTGAAATGAAATAAGTTTTACGGTAACTACATCGCGAGTTATTATAAGAGATCGTTTGCTTGAAAGTTACAGATGCAGATGAGAGTAAAATTCATAGGGTGCGTGTTTTGAAAACATTTTACGAACGAATTAGATTTTATAAATAAATAGCGAGTAGTTGCAAGAGATCGTAGAGCCTAAACGTTACGGATCATAAGAGTTCTGTTTTTAGGGTGCATTTTTTAAACTATGCGGCTAGGGTGTTAAATTATATACTTACTCAAAGTGCCTAATTATTTATCTATGGGTAACGCCAAACGAGCGCAATTTTTGCTGCAGAAAATGAGTTGCAGAGTTTTGCTGCATTTGGTTTCTTACAAAAGTCCTGTTTATGCCATATGGCAACGAAAAATTCTATAGAAAAATAAAAATCTCCAGAAATTAGGGATTTTGACTTATAAATAAAAGGTCTCACCATACAATTGATCGATGTTAATAAATATCAACTAAAATGAAAACTGATAGAAGCCCGCAAAGTGCATTTGCTTTCAGTACCAGCTCGTTACCTGTATAATTATAAAATGCAACCCGAGCTCAGAGTAGCGTTCGCGTCGCGCGGCCAGTAAATCACGCAGCGTGAGCCCGAACCGCGCCGCCTATCGCGCCGCTCATCGCCCCCGCTCTAAATTAGATCGGACACGATTCGTACACGCCGCGCTGTTTCGGCGAGATGTCGCATTGATTTGTAGTTTTATGATATCGCTGGGATGCAAACTGAAGACGGGGCAAAAGTAAAGCTTGTTCCGGGGTGAGATTAGAATTTATGCTTGTTGTTCCATTCTTTATTGGGCTAAGTTTGTCTCTTCATTTGTTGAACTGATCTAAAATAAAGTTTTGAGTACCTATATTTATTTTTTTATAAAGAGAAATATTTTACTTCAGAAAAAAATACAAACCAGGCTGAGATTTAGATATTTGTTAGGTATTTTTGTCATCGATGATAAGAACAAAAAATACATCATGTATATTTATTGGATTAAACTCTATAAAAGTTAAAATCAGAATGCAGCAGTTTTTTCTTTTTTTTTTCTTTATCCCACTATTTTGTATGGTTCGCCTGAGTCAGCACATCAGCTTATTTTTTTTTATTTCTACGCTAGTTATATTTAAGTACACCTTATACGTCTTATGCTATTTTAACATTATCCTTTGCAGAATAACGATGTAGCAGTGTGCCCAAAGCTTTATCCCCGTAGACACACTACTTTGTAACCGGGCGGCGTATTTTTAAATTATGCTTAACGGTATGTGTGAATGCGTCGTTAAGTGCATTATTGATTTTTCGATTGTGGATATGTATGATTTGGTGTAGGTAACATTGATGCAGGTGGGCGATAAGCTGATCGAGATGAGTTATGTAAACGGTTGGGAATTTGTATTTTTACAATGCAACATTTGTTGGGTCCTCGATTTTAATTATTTACAACATATTATTTCAGCTATTTAGATTATTATCAGTAACATTGGGACGCATGTATACAGTCTCAGTCTCCTGTGTAGCAGATTTTGATGAATTTCAACAAATACAATATTTTTAGGTATCTATTTTATCGATTCGTCAGTGAAAATTTATAAATAGTTTTTTTAACGCATGTTTAAATTGCTAACATGTAACTATTAACATTTTTATCGAATAAAATAAATAACAATATTAACGGGACCTAATTTTTATATGACCATAAAATGTATTTTTCTGAAACGATAAACTTACGAAATACTTAATTAAAGGTTCCTGGTAGTCTTGAGTTTAAAAGCATGAAAGTTAAAAGATATGCAGTATGAATTCACTTGGCTTAAAAGATTATAGTTTGCTTATAAATCGTCATTTACATAACAGATACATTATTACGCCTCTACTCTGAACGGGGCAGACAGAGCCTAGGGTCGTAAGACCCTAAGACCACGTTTAGCGTGATGATGGGCATTAATATCGAATTGAGAATCGCCTGTTAAAATTATTCATGTTCCCGCCCATACCTCGATCGGCTTTTACAATCTGCGCGGAAATAAAAGCAGCTGGTACATTCTACGTTTTTTTTGTCTTAGACAGCATGGAAGGAACATGAAATCGATATTTAAAAATTTTAATTTAAGCCTTACCATTACTAAGAGATGAGGATTTTGCCCAACAATGGGACCAACATAGCTAAAAAAAAATTATACGAGTAAGAAACCATTACTTACAATTAATTAATTGCCAGAAATTACTTTGTTTTCTTTTTCCTATTCACCATGACGATTAAGAAAAAAATCTCTGTTTGCCCATGTCTTTGCTTTTCTGTGGTTTGCTCCGTTAGGGATAAAAAGTGATAGTGTACCTGTCTATGCATTAGACTGAATTACGTATTAACCACTATAATAATATAACTAGAATTATAATATCATAATTTTATATATCTTACGGAACGTTATATGTTTAAGATTCCTACATTTCCTTGAATATATTAATTTTGTCGTTTTCACACGAAGAACACCGTCCATCTTCAAGTACAGTTGTACCTTGTAAAATATACACTGCGTCGGTAATGTAATATTTATGGCAGGAAAAATTCTAAAGAATTTATCATACTACGCGGAATTATCATAATATCTTCAAGATTGGGCATTTTCAATCGATTTGGAATTATTTTTGTAATCGTTTGTGAACTTTGGTGCCGATATTTCATTTTGAAAGATATTTTTGTATTTTATAAAATTTATACTTTTTACTAGATAACTTACACACAAGTTATGATTTTATTAGTTTACTGAATATGTCAATAAGATTGGTATTTATGAATTTACTACTGGTTAATAAAACATTTTATCACATAGTTTGGATAAAACTGCTTTATGTGCAAAAATTTAATTGTCATCTAAGGTGATACCTAACATTATTTACATTTTAAATTCTCTTATTTCTTCTTGTAATTTAACACTTCCACTGCTGAAAACGCACCGTATGTGTTTTCCTCTTTGGAAAAATACACGTTGCATTTTTCAGCAGTGAAAGTGGAGCGACTCTTGTCGGTGGAGTTAAGTGGAGATGCTTTCTCTATTTTTAACTCATTTTTTAGGCAATGTCATGCGGTTTTTTGTTTTTTTTTGCCTTCCATACCGCAGTGCTAGGGGTTTGAAAGAATCCCTTCCAGATCCCGCATCTTCGACCTTCTGCCAATACTGTTACCACTGCTGCCTAGTAACAAAATAACGACTAACGATATATATATTATAAGCAATAAATATTTTTCATATATTGATATATGTTCCTTGGGGACAATTGTTCAGTATTATAGCCTAAATTCATCCTTAAAATTGTTCCAGTATATTTAGTTCTCTGTATTGTTGATTCTTTTTACGGTGACGCTCAAACTTCGTAGAAGCTAATGTTACCAGTGTCCACTGTTTATAACCTCATTCAATTAAAACAAGTGACACCACGTGCATGATTTTTTCACATGAAACAAAATCCAAAAAGGTCAATGACTGCACAAGTGGGGCTCCCTTGCATGGTCGCGTCCAATGCAATCCTCCTCTATTCGGGCGTGAAACCGAACGCGGCAGATCGATCCCTTCGCTTACGACTTCATTAATTTGTCAGCTATTGTAGCCTTTTTTTGACCACCAAAATTAACCAAAATCAACCATAAAACTTTATGAACAAAGTTTAAATTTGAATGTTTCAGATGTGAGTATCCGAGCAGACGAAACGAAAGCTTATGACGCGATGCGATTTGCGAAAAATCGTACCAAAGTGGTTGTCATTCGGCGATTTTTTTATCGTTATCGTGAACGGAATCTGGACGTTTAATTAGCATATTAATTACTTCATATTTCGAGGACGCAGATTAACATGGGTTATTTTTGATTTATTGCAAGAGATTTGATATATGACCTTGGCTGTATGAGTTTGCGCTTTTTGCATTCTTTTGGTTACATTGATGACATTTATTTCATTTGTAGCCAATTAATTACTTGCATGCGTGCATGGTCTGGGAGTAAAAAAACAAAGTATGTTCCATCTACTTCTCCTTCCGCGCAGATCGTAGAAGCCGATCGAGGCAATGGGTGAAAATACAAATTATGTTAATAGGTTGCTAGCCAACCCATCACTATTTGATTCCTTTTCCACCTTCTTGCCCCCCATAACGCTGAAAGTGGCCTTTGGATTTTACGTCTCTGAGCTCTGTCTGCTTACAGCCGTCATATCTAAAATGCTCTGTCTGCCCGTTAGGGATAAAGACGTGATAGTTTGTATGTATTTAAAGTTAATTATAGTTTTGTGATTGAGATAAAAAAAAAATTTAATTTGTATACAATATTCTACACGTAACTTTTTTTTTGATTTAAAAACAAAGAGGCGGAAAATAGCTGTAGTTTTGCACATGATACTTTTGTAAATTTATTTTTGCAAATCACATTTATTTTTATAAATATGTATTCAACGTGGAAGGGACATACCCGTAATAAATCGAACCACGGGTTATACTAGATCATTATAGTATATCTAATGAAATTAAAATAACAGCCAAAAAACAAAAATTCAGCATGTCCATACAAAAGTGTGCAGCCGCCCGGGCTATTTGTTTGGGAATGTCGTTTTTTTTTGGTTTGTTGACTGTTATTTTAATTTCATTATACTAAAGTGTAAGTAAAAGAAAAGGCAGAAGTCGTTTCGTATAGAGAAGTCAAGCATTTGGCTGAGGATCGGGAGGCATGGTAAATACTCCACCGACAAGAACATAGTTCTTAAATAATATAGTGATGTGATCTAGTATAGCCCGTGGTTCGATTTATTACGGGTATGTCCCTTCCACGTTGTATGATATTTGACCGAGCGAGGGCTATAATTCAAGTTGGGGCGAAAACACATTTTTTGTATGTATGTATGGTTGTTCCGCGATAACTGCCGAACCGATGGTCCGATTTTGATGAAATTTGGTAGGCATGTAGAAATATCAATATGAATTTTCAAGTTCGTTGGGCATCAAAATCGGTTCAGTAGTTTTAGAAGTATTAATGAAAAATCGCGAGGTCTGAGTTCGCGGCGAACTACTAGTTATAAATTTTTACTAACGCTTGTAAATATGTTTAAATATAAGTTTCGAATTGTAGTTTTCTCCAGCCTTACCTTCGCAATCAGGGATAAAGATGTGGAAGTACCTATGTATGTTTGTACTTATGTGAACTTTGCTAAACTGTAAAGCTAACTCATATATATTTTCCCATCTAAATCTCCTTACGAACTAACACATAATTATCTAATAAGGCCTACAAAAAGGTTTTTACCGAAAAAATATACTTAAGCATCAATCAAAACATGATTTATCATATTTCTTTGCAGCGCAACCAACCGCTGATTTCGTTTTGATAGGGTTAATTTGACATGCTCTCCATACTTGGTATACTAGTGAATGCTCCTGGTTTTGACGGTTAATCAGCTTGGACTTTAACTCCTATTACAATGTGTTAAGGTCTCTAGATTAGAAGCATTCGACCAAATTATCGTTGACTTAACGCTCTTTTTTGAATGATTTGACAACAGGTTCTTTTTAGTATATACCATCTATACTGCTGCAGGACCTTCTCTATACTACCTACCAGAAACATACTTGGTCTGAGCAGTCAGAGGATTTGGCCTCCACGCGGGTTGGAGAGGCCTCATTGATGTTTATATTTCTTTAGATGGTGTTTCCAAAGTCGCCTTTTACGTCACCCACGTAAAGAATTGGAGTGGTCTTATTCTACTCTGCCGGGAACCACACGGCAACACAGGAATGATTTGATGCTGGTATCAGGCGCAGAAAATCCACTGCTGGATTGGCCTGAATATATATTATCACGTCTAGCGGCTCTAAGTATACATAGAGGCCAAGGCCACTAGACCTAAAAGTCACACAGGTTAGCGTGATGATGGGCGAGAAGAAGGAAACAGCAAAGGACAGAAAGAAATATTGATACATAATTGAATTGATTAACATTTTATAATTCGGATACACTACAAACGATACTTCAGTTCGGATATCGACGGGTTGTTCCACGGACTTCCACGGCCGTGTGAACTGCCGCGCTCTGTCATTTGCGGCGCCATTATCACGGGTCCTCGTCATCGTGGGAAGCTCGGGAATTGTAGCAGCGCAAGGTCAGGGTAAATCATAGACTATGCTCGATGATGTGGAGTAGCGGGATTCAGAGATTTGTGGCTGTTCCTTTTTACGGTTCCGTACCCAAAGGGTGCCAACGGGACCCTGTAACTGTGACTCCGCTGTCTGTCCGTCCGTCTGTCACAGGGCTCTATCTCTTAAACCGTAATAGAGAGACACTTGAAATTTTCACCGATTATGTATTACTCCATGAAATAGCGAACATTCACTATAAAACAAATATTAAAAAAAAGATAAAGTTAAAAAGTGAAGGGGGTCGTCATACCAGAATCGTATCTTTTTCAGCGTTTTAAAACATTGTATGGAGGTACGGAACCCTTCATGTACGAGTTCGACTTGCGCTTGACCGGTTTATTTTCACATTCTTCCACCATCACGGAAGGTGAAAAAAGGAATCAAAATAGTGATGGGTTGCTAGCCGCGCATCACCTATTTTAATGATCGGCATTTTCGCCCATTCCCTCCATCGGCTTTTATATCTGCGCCGAAAAAGAAGTAGCTAGTACATTCTTTTTTTTTTCTCTCAAACCAGCATGAAAGAGATGATACACTTTAATAATGTACCTTTAAGAGGGTGCCTGATGTCAGTAATCTAAATTTTGCTCCCGCTTCCACGCACACAAATTTACTCTAGCCGAAGCGAGACAGCGAGCCATGCGGGGCGTCGGGATGTTTTTCTATCGAGAAAATTTTAAGCAATCGTGTTTTCGAAACTTATTATGTTTAGAGTTAGTCCTGAACTTTGCTGTGTTTTTATTTCGAAGTGAGTATTTCGTTAATATTGATAAATATTTAAGATCGCTCTAAGGCTGGCCGCCTTTTCGGCATTTATTAGGTATATTCTAGTTATGGAAGTTATATTCTGTAAATTGCTTGCCGAATAAAGTTTTTCTTTCTTTCTTTCTAAGAACATTAGGGTAGTATGGGCTCTTAATTAGTAATGAATGCAGAATATTAAAAAAAAAGAATAAGCTTCAACAGTTACTAATTTAACACTGTTAAATAATAAAGTTGTGAGTGCGAGCACTACGAAGTAGATCGTTATCTGGATAGAGCGCCATTTGTTGTGACGGCGCCTGTCACGCCCCGCCATAGTACGGACATCGAGACGTGGTTCATTCTTATATCACTCGAAAACTTTTGTTAACGATTAAAGAATAATTATACAACGTGGAACTGTGACGTGGAAGGGACATTAAATCGAACCACGGTCTATACTCCCAACGACGACATATGGTGCCGAAACATGACCGCTTACCGATGAGGCTGTGTACGGAATAAGAGTTGCACAGAGAGTCATGGAGCGAGCCATGCTAGACATCAAACTTCAAGATCGAGTTCCCAACACAGTTATTCGACAAAGAACGAAAGTTCAAGATGTTGGAAAACGAGTGACAGAACTTAAATGGAGTTGGGCAGGACACCTAGCAAGACGTGGTGACGACAGGTGGAGCAAAATACATATATTAACAGACTGGTGGCCCATAAATGGCAAGCGCAGCGTGGGTCGTCCGTTGGCAAGATGGGTAGACGACATCAGAAAATTCGCGGGTCGAATGTGGATGAGAGTAGCTCAGGACCGTGGTAAATGGCATTCATTGAGAGAGGCCTATTCCCAGCAGTGGGAGGTTCAAGGCTGTGAATGATGATCATGACGGTCTATACTACATCATTATAGTATCCAGTCTAATGAAATTAAGTTAACAGTCAGAAAACGTGCAAAAATAAAAAATAAATCGATGTTCCCATACAAATCGCCCTGGCGCGGCTGCACACTTTTATATGGAAATGCCGAATTTTTCGTTTGTTTTTTTTGCTGTTATTTTAATTTCATTACACTTTAGTGATCTAGTATAGCCCGTGGTTCGATTTGTTACAGGTATGTCCTTACACGTTGTATTTAATTATATTGTATAATAAAACATATTCCATAGAAAAGTGTGCAGCTCGGGCAATTTGTATAGAAACATCGTTTTTTTTTGGTTTTTAGCATGTTCTTTTAACTGTTAATTTAATTTTATTGAACTAAAGTAATCTAGTATAGCCTATATAGTAAGTTCAAACTTTATTATAGGATACTAACTCAACGATTTAATATTTTATGATAAATACATATAAAGATATATACACCCAAGACCCAGAACAGTTTGAAAAAGACCATTGTCCATCTTGCCCTGGCTGGGGATCGAACGCAGAACCTCTGGAGTGGCAGATAATCCACGGAGGTCATAAGGTGTATTAGCAAACAACATATCTTAATAGAATTTGTAAACATTATTTCCATTTACTTTGAATTTCACTCACAATGTTTTATGTTATTAAAATAAACGGTTTATTACTTTATAGCCAGACTTTAATACTTTCAAATCAAACAAAAATTGAGCGTGAAATGAAGGAATATGACTGGTTTCTCAATACTATTTAGCAAATTGGCTTATTTCGCAAAATGGCCGATTTACCGGTGAATTGGACAACAAAGGATAGACCAGTTAACCATGGTGTTAATTGAAAATAAAAGCGTTTATTACGACGTCGTGCTAACTAGTCGTTTCACTTGAAATAACAGCAAACGATTAAAATATTACTTACTTAATTGATATTATTTAGTAAAGACAAAAACTGTTTCTACTGAATTCATATAAGTTCTTACAAATAGGGTATTTTACTGTGTTTGTTTTTTGACAACATTATAAACGAAACCACAAATGATACTAAAAAGAAATCTTTTTCCGAAAAAAACATGAAAATTGTCAATTCAAGTATTGGCACGAAGATAATTAAATTTTTAACAAAAAAACAACCGACTTCAATTTTTTTAAGGAGTTTCTTCCATAACTCCAAAGTTCTTCATCATATCTTCACCAAATTAAAATGGGACTAACTTGGTAGCAAAGGCTTTCAAATGAAAAAAAAACATCAAAATCGGTTCACAATTGGCGAAGATATCGCGTAACCAACATACATAAAAAAAACATACAGTGGAATTGATAACCTCCTCCTTTTTTGAAGTCGGTTAAAAAGCCGGAGCGTAGTGGGGATATCTTGGTATCTCTCGTCGCGCGAAACCTAATGGCAGCGACGTCACAAGAGCACTATGTGCTGTGCATCATTTTTCTAGGACAGTTTCCCTTACCACCAGGTATGAAAGGCTTTCAAAATTTAATATTTTGTTTTCGCTGTTTCGTATTATGGTACTTCATCATATAATTAATAAAAAATGTGTTAAATACCGTATTATACTCAAACTATTTTTAGACTACTTTCAGTTTTTTATCGTGAAATAAGAATGAATGAATGAAAAACTCTTTATTGCACCTAAAAGAAAAAAAAATACAAAAATACAAATTGTAAATATATACATAGGTACAATGGGCGGTCTTTTCGCTGACAGCGACTTTTCGGCGGTCTCTTCCAGACAACCAGTGGATGGAGAGAAATGTAGGCACGTGAAAAAGAAACGGTGACGCAAAGAAAACGATAAAATGAGATAAATAGTTACATAAATAGTTATTTTTTGGTCTATCAAATAATTTGATCGATTATAACCAGAGTTTCTATGTAGTTTCTATAACATTGATCAATAAAGCAAATTTTAAGTATTCACTTCAAAAATCGTATGCTCCCATAATAGTATCCCAGACAAATCGTCTAGAGTGCTCCAGAGCGTCTGGTTCTCACAAACTGTAAGTGTAAGTGAGCGCGACCAATGTGTAATGCGCGGGAATTAGGGAAAAAGGGATCCAAATGACGATGGAACCATGGACAGGATGAAATTGTCAATCAGTTTAAGAGCGACTTTGGTTTTTTATTATTTACTTGTGCTGCATGATCAAATAAATAATAAATAAATATATACTGCCGCCTGGGCGATTTGTATGGGAGTGCCGATATTATTTTTTCGTTTTTTGACTGTTATAAAATTTTATTATTTTTTTGTGGTCTAGTATAGCCCGTGGTTTAATTTATTACGGATATGTCCCTTTCAAGTTGTATAAATGTAACGCATCCTTTAATTTAAGTCCACGTACACATAACATCACTCACGCCTATCTCGCGCTAAAATGCGCTGATATTTTGTGCGCAAAATGGACGCGGAATTTACGCCCAGCCAGATTCTATCTCGGATATGCGATCACATAGGAATATAACGTGGAACTAACCCAGTGCGGGGGTCATGGGGGTCATCCCGGGCTGTGGACTAACGAATGTATAGAATTGAAACTACGTACCGTGTGCGTTATGCTCGTCAAATCTTAATCAAACTGGGGGATTTCTGGTTAGAATGGGTTCGAAAGGCATTTATGTAAATGCTGATGCGTATTTTGAAAGTTCTATACAGTTAATCATCATAGCGTATTCCCGATTGCATCGTCAGCGGTTACGCTTTAGAGCCCGGATTCTGCTACCTTACCTAGGTGATATGACGAGGTTACTGGTTTTTACACAGACCGACTGCTTTCTGACCTCGGCAACCCAAAAAGTAAACCAGAACCAATCCTAGGATATTCATATTCATTTATTTATTGTTTCCATGTTTACATATAAATAGATCGTAATAAAATATAAGCATAACATAGGTACAAACGCCAGATGGCGTTCGGAACCAACAGCTTTACGTGCCTTCCGAAGCATGGAATCATCTTTCTTTTCGAATAATCAGGTGATTCAAGCCTGCAATATTCTAACCAGACTAGAAACAACTTTTCACAAAGTATGCTTCTCAGTGGGATTTGAACCTTCGGATCACAAGGCAAACGCCTTGACCACTGAACCATGGAGGCAGTCGAAAGTTCTATACAGATATCGCGTCTTTATCCCGAGCGGGGTAGACAGAGCTTAGAGGGCCTTAAGACCCGCCCACGTTAGTGGTGTCATGTGGTGGTCATGGTGGGCGTGACGATGGAAAAAGGAATCAAAATAGTGATGGGTTACTAGTCACTAGTCACAGTCGTATTCTATTGAGTTCATTAAAATGTTCACCTTTTCTCTCGATCGGCTTTTAAGATCTGCCCTGGAGGAGAAGCAGCTTATACATTCTAAGTTTTTTTTCCTAGACTTAGCATGGCAGAAAAGTTGGAATACATATTCCACTTTAAACGGATAAAACCTTTTACGAATCAAAACTAGAACAAAATATTTATATACATTATGATTTATTTAAGACTAGCTTTTGCCCGCGTCCTTCTCAGTACTCCTAACTATGTGTATGCGAATTTTCAAGAAGATTGGTTCAGTAGATAAAGCGTGAAGAGGTAACAAACAAACAAATATACAAACTCACTTTCGCATTTATAATATTAGTTAGGGTAAGGAAGTTAGGATTAGGATTTTCTTCAGTCCCGTATCTTTAACAGAGTAGAGTAAACAGCAGCTAGTACCTACAAAAATCTCGAACGGAATAACAAAGTAAACAGGAAGCGCATAACAGTGCCAATTTTACAATAAACCAGTAAGTAATGTCTACAAAAAAGCTCTTACTCTTATTTTTGTTAGTCACCTTTTGTGCGTTTCCATAAAGATAAGATATAATTTTTATTTGCAATAAATAAGGGTGTATACAGGTGTTGGGAAAATACAATTAAATACACATTAAATTCTATTTTCGTCAAAATTGTTTTTATGCATAGGATAATGTGAGTTACCCTTCTGGACTTTTACTATTTCCCAGCTCGGTTCCCATAGGCAGTAATGACAGTAATGTCGGGCTGAAGTTCGCTATCCCATCACTAATGGTGTAGGACGTGACAAGGGATCTCCATGTGATTATACCTTAGTTTTGGACTACATTCTTAAAAGGTGCATACGTATTCTTCATTATTTTAAGAGAAAACGTCTAGAGAATTCAAAAATAGGTATTTGTGAAATCTATTGCTTTCAAATATACAAATGCAGCTGGGATCGAAAATACCTATGAAATGTAAACAAAAGGTTTATGGAGGTTCGTATCCTTTGAACTACTTAAATAATGAAAAAAGAAAACATAGGGACATGCTAATTATCAATAGATATTTTTTGAAAATAATAGGTTTGCTCTACTGGCAATATCCTTGTATGGACTACGCTTGTATGGAAATGCGGCCCATCGATTTTCTCTTGAAAGGTTTTGAAATCTATCGCAAGGTTTTGTTTTCTGCACATTAATAATTGAAACTGACGTAAACATGCTTTGACATTATATACTTACTTACATGTATCTAAAACTAAAACCTTCTCTTTTACAATTCCTGTATTTTGCACCCACCTTACGTTTTCCAATAACCCAAAGGTTGGCTGTTAGATAATGCTTTTAGAATTGAATCCGCCAATTGTTTTACACAGATTGTATTTCGTACAATACAGGTTAAATGAAAATAATAAATAATGTAGACATCCTTCCACTTAAAGTGATAAGGTACCTATAGCAAATCCTACCTTGTTGGGAGATGTCTTTAGTCCGATAGTGAACCGATATAGGATGTAAAAGTCAATATAGACTCCAATTCACAAGGCATTCACTTTTCTTCGCAAAATAGCAAAGTTCTTTAAGGTGACGTGGGTTTACAATTTGCAAAACTGTGCGTGTTTTTGAAAAATCACTGTTATTAAACTACTACAGTTTATTCCTCGAAAAATTTACATAAAAATCAGGATTTTCTACAGACACACACATGTACGAGTAATACAAAAAAAAAATATATATATATAAAACACTGCGAAATATTCATCGAGAGCGAAGGCAGGGTCGGAGCCGTGCTCGACGATATTTCGCAGTGTTTTATTTATAATTTTTTTTGTATTACATTTATAATTTTTTCTGTAGCCAAAACGGATAGATATTTAGATAATACATTTTTTGGTATAATTTTTATATATAAAAAGATGATTGTATAAAATAGTAATACGTATTTTTAAGGCAAATTTAGGAAAATTAGAGGTATGTTTGTGATTTTTTTCTATCAAGCCAAAAATGCTCAATCGTGTTTTGGCTATTGTAGGTGTCTGTAGAAAATCCTTAAGATTTTTATGTAATTTTTTTGAGGAATAAACTGTAGCAGTTTAATAACAGTGATTTTTCAGAAACACGCACAGTATTGCGAATTGTGAACCCACGTCGCCTTAAGTACAATTAACTTAAAATTATATCTAAATCCCAACTAATATTATAAATGTGAAAGTGAGTTTGTATATTTGTTTGTTACCTCTTCACGCTTTATCTACTGAATCAATCTTCTTGAAAATTCGCATACACATAGTTAGGAGTACTGAGAAGGACATAGGGTACCTTTCATCCCGGAAAAAAGTAATCGTTCCGTGGGATACGCAAGCAAATCCGCGGGCAAAAGCTAGTAATAAATAAAGTAGACATCCTTCCACTCAAAGTGATAAGGTACCTATAGTAAATCCTACCTTGTTTGGAGATGTCTTTAGTCCTACAGTGAACCAATATTGGATGTTAAAGTCAATATAGACTCCAATTAATAGGGCATTTACTTTTCTTTGCAAAATAGCTAAGTTCTTTAAGTACAATTAACTTAAAATTATATCTAAATTATAAATATGTGATGAATTTCGCCATGAGTGAGATTCGAACTCACGCCCATCACATCTCACATCTGTACTGTGAGTGCACTTCCTATTGGGCTACCGTGACTTCGAATTATTGTGACGAATTTCCTCATCACATAATATGACGACCTCCGTAATGGTTAACACGCTAGACCTCTAATCCGGAGGTTCTGGTTTCGGTCCCCACCCAGGGCAAGTTGGAAAATGGCCTTTTTCAAATTGTCCTGGGTCTTGGGTGTTTATCTATATATGTATTTGTTATAAAATATAGTATCGTTGAGTTAGTATCCCATAACACAAGTTTAAAACTTACTTTGGGGATAGCTTAAGGCCATACCTGAATTTTCCGGGGTCCAGTGATGCCCCCATTTAAAATAAATCATTTAAAAAAAAATGGAGACATTATTTAAAATTTTGCTACTACTAAGTCCGAGATAACCCTTCAAAGTATTTTATGAACCTACTGTTTACAGTTTATAATAAGAACGTTAAGCTTTACTACGCACATTTGCTAAAAGTGGCCGTTTTTCGCAAATGTGTGTAGTAAAGCTTAACGTTCTCACTTTAAACTGTAAACAATAGTTCATAAAATACTTTGAAGGGTTATCTAGGACTTGGTAGTAGAAAAATTTAAAATTATGTCTCCATTTTCTTTGAAATGATTTATTTTAAATGGGGGCAGCACCGGATCCCGGAAAATTCATGGCCTTAATCAGTGTGGTTTGTCCTTATATATAAATATATAAGGACAAACCACACTGATTAAGGACTTACGCACTTTGCGAAATTTTTCATCACATATTGTTAATTAGATATTGTTCCGAGCATTGTAATGCTGT
This sequence comes from Acrobasis repandana, assembly GCA_963576875.1. Classification (NCBI taxonomy): domain Eukaryota; kingdom Metazoa; phylum Arthropoda; class Insecta; order Lepidoptera; family Pyralidae; genus Acrobasis; species Acrobasis repandana. The sequence goes on from OY756226.1 coordinate 1,809,304, forward strand.
ATAAATCGAGAAGTAAAAATATTTGTAGTGTTTTGTTTCAGATACTTAATAAAGGGCGAAGGATACATTGAACTAATTCTTATCTCTAAAGTCAATCGAAGCGAAAAATTTACTTTATAATAAAAATACCTTAACAATTTATGTAAATAATAAAGATAGCATCACATAAAATATGTCATAAAATTTATATTATCAGCTGATGTTAGACTGGTAATAAAAAAGTGAAGTAATGTCACAGTATTTACACATCGTATAAATGTAACATTTTATTACGTACAGGTGACTGTATAGTCTATAGTATAGACAAACGTCGTGAATGAATGTCCAATTAGAATGATGGATCCCTTCCAATCCAATTAGTGTTGCTACTGGAGTAATTAGTGGACTCGATAAATTGATAATTAATAGTTGCTTCGTTCAGGCCGAGATTATGTTTATATTGGGTGAGAAGAATGAGCGAGTCATCGTTCGTTCAAAATTTAAATTTATTATTTTTTATAATTTTTTTTTTTAACGTGTACATGCTTGTGTCAATTTTATAGACAAGGCGCAGATATAGTTAACCGTCAATTACTAGTCAATTATATTGAATGCAGTGATAAAGGCAGAGTAGTCTAGTGTACTTTTATACTTATGATAGTTAAAATAATTGTATACAGGGTCTAACAAAATATACTGAAACTATTTTAACGGTGGATTAAGTCCATGATACTGAACAACTTTCCCCAAGGAACATATATCAAAATATGAAAAATAATTTTTGACCTCCCATACTTATTGAACAATCAGCTGATCCGAGTTTGTATAGAAAGAAAAAAATATTTTTCTTATTTCGGCATATGTTCCTTGGAGAAAGTTGTTCAGTATAATGGACTGGATCTACCCCCAAAATAGTTTCAGTATATTTTGTTAGACGTTATATAATAGCAATTGTACTAATTAATTAAGTAATTGTAAAGGCTATTTAATTTAATTACCGTTGGAATGTAGTTTACTGGAAACATAAATCTTTACATAAGATTAAAACTAAAGAGATCCGTGCATGGGATACGTCCGCCTTTATATATAATTATTTGCTCTTTCGTATTATGGTACAATAAAGTTATTACAAATAAACAAACAGACAAACAAAAATAAAATGAAAGTGTATTCACTAAAAACTCAAATAAAAATAAAAACTAGAACTTAAAAAAACTACAAAAATACTAACTACTTCATTATTTAAATAAACTTCCAGCTATTATTTTTAAGCTTATTACATTTTGAAAGATAAAATACATTATTATTTGCATACAATAATGTTAACCTTACGCCATATAACTCCTTCATCAATTTTGCTGGAATAAATTACAGGATGACTTTTTATCCACCTGCAAAATTTTTGGAACAAGTTCAGTCTATGTTACTGGACTACTTTCTATAAAAAACATATTAAAAATCACTTAAAAATTTCCGTCTTCCCATACAAAACCCGTTTGGCTAAGCGCTGATTTGTATGGGAGGACGAAACATTTTTATCGATTTGTAATAACTTTTTTTATAAAAAGTAGCTCCAAAAATTTTGCAGGTGGATAATAATTACTGATAAGTCAGCCTGTATATTTGCCACTAGACTCGCCAAATGCGAGTAATGTACGCCAGAACTAGCCAACTGTGAACTAACATTATTAACTTTGATGGAGAGTGATTGAGCGATGATTAATTTGTCAACGTATGACGTTTAGAGTTGATGACTGTCTTGTAAGTGCAAAGTATTTAATTTTTCTGTTATTTATTTCTTTATCATCTTTCCCGAGCTAATAGAATGGAAAAAGGACGTAGAACACACCAATCCGCTAGTTTCCAACAAGTCAAATAAGACACTTTTTTCTAAACGTCAAAACAAACATTTTCTATGAGATTTGTATGAAATATCGGTCTATGACGTCATAGTTTTTTGGAGTCAAATAGCGCTCTTAATATTTGTTTTTCTGCATTAATAAATCTAAAATCATGTTCAAAATGGATGTGATCAATGACAAGTGACATTATTTTGTTACGTTTTATTCTCTTAACAGTACCAAACAATTTATTTTTGACCCAGGAAACTACCCAATTGTTTATCCTCGAGTGCACATGATAAAAGTCGGTCAAGGGAACAGAAAAAAAACAGCAAACCATAAATATTTTTATTCCTGTTTTAACCTACAAGCTTCCATTTATGAGCTTGGGTCCCTAGTAATTAATGAAATTTTAATAGATTCATATTGCTAGAACGGAAATGAATTCAAACAAGCGTAAACAATCTAGTCGTAGCGTAACTCAGTAGCTTTTTCGTGGTCGGTTAACTCTGTGTAACATTCACTATCAGACTCGACCAGCGTGAACGTATTAATTGTTTCTATATTCATGATCGTTTTGTGTTTATTAGAACTCGATGGCTCATCTGGAGTACGCATTACTATTAGAATGACTAGTAGGTAATTATGCCAAATCTAAAGTAAATATGGGAAAAATGTGCTTGCAAAAGTTCAAACTTATTTAATTGGTTTTTGTTTTTGTTCTTGTTAAACTTCAACTTTATGATGTTCAAAATTAAATAATTTGAAATGTTATTTATTAAATATTGCATATTTTTGACAGAAAAATTATAAATTGAAATAGAATTGACATAAATTATAATTTATGTCAATTCTATCATAAATTATAATTTATGTCAATTCTATTAGAAATAGGTACCTACCATCTGACTTTTTTCTAATTTTTCTGAAATTTCTCTGAATCGTCTCATATTTTTCTGAAGTACAATTTGGTTTTAGAATGATCTGCTTGCATCGTTTTAGTCAGAGAATACACTATGAGATTATTTATCACCAACTGCATCATGTGTGCAGTTTACTGCTACAGTCTACCTTTACTTTAGTAAAGGTCAGTACACATACTAACAAAATCGAGGCGCGGCACAGCAGCGGCGTAACCCGCTGATAAAAAAATATCTCCTATTTTTCTGTGAATGATATGATATCAGAATGTAGTTGCGCGTACGTAACTCGGTGCCTCATTTTCGTGGTCGGCTAAGCACACTCGCTCTCGGGCCGACCACCGTGAACGCACTAATTGTTATTTTGTTCCAGACGACCCATTGTTTCTACGCTACGGGTTTTTATTGGCGTCTAATGAGTACGCAAGTGATTTTGACTCTGAAATTAGCAGAACGACGTACGATTTAAAATATATTATCATTTTTTAATAGGTTAATTTTTTTAAATTAATTACCACACCTGCTTCTCTTAGTAGACATGATAAAAATAATAATTGATTTAGTATAATCCGCCGTAGACGTACCGAAAGTGTTAAAAGAACTTAAAAATATATTGAAACTATTTTAATCGATAATTTCTGTAAAAGTTGACCGACCAAGTGATTTATTCATACTTATGTTCATACAATTATGTTCTAAGTATAAAGTTGATTAACATCTGGGTCTGGACTTATCCTTAAAATAGGTAGGTGCCTACATAGTTTCAGTAAGTTTGTAAAATGTAACAAAGTGTAACATCTTACATCTATTCTCCCTTCTTGGAATAAATGATGCAATTCCCCGACCACCTGCCTGCGTAGGTATTTAAAACGACTAAAAATAACTTAATGAAATACAAATGCTGGCATTCAAATGTGGGCTGAGTCCTTACATTTTTTGCTAACGATCCGTTTTTTTAAACGAATTTGTCATCCTGTTTTTTGCATAGCTACGCTACGCCTTTGCACCGTCATTGGTTCGACAAAAAGTAGGCATGCGCCTTTTCAAACAAAAACTCCCAAAAATTCATCATTTCACCTTTGATCGGAAAGGATTCCGTTAACCGATCGATTATCGATAAAAGCGAATGATTTATTGCGCCTAATTGATATAATTCTTGTGCACAGCCCCCAGGACGTCGGGTCACGTGGGACTTGTCACCCTGACACGCAATTTTGTGACAGGCCATGACAAATTGTTGTGACAAAATATTTCAACAGTTGCGTCAAACGATTCCAATCTACCCTCGTCAATGATCGTGGAATCTCGCATGAGTATTCATTTCTTCAAATCGATCGATAAAAAATAAACACGACAATGGCACAACCGTATGCGAGGAAAGGATGACATTGCGTTCGTAATTCAAATTTTCGAATTTGAATGAGTTCGCGAGAGAATTATAGAAACTAGTGATGTGAATGGAAAATATCGGCGTTATTTGTAGCGTGACTCGGCGTTCGGAAACGCAACGATATGCAGATGTTCAATGTTCATATTAACATATTTTGCCATTAAAGTACTTGCGTATACGTTACTATATACTTATAATTTACAAACGGAACGGAAGTATTTTATTTAAAGATTTTATTTTAAAAACATGTTAATACAGGGTGCCGATTTAGGCATTTGCAATATTTTTAATGCGATTTTTAATACCTGATTGCAATAATTAATTAGGAAATTTAATTTGAAAAAGAATCTCTACACATAGATACAAACACTGTCACGCCTTTATCGGTTGCGGGGTACACAGAGTCATGAGTCGCAAGATCCAAAGACCAAGCTTAGAAGTTGATGCACCTAAAGATTGAAAGTGAGAATCAGAAATGGTGACTGCTTGCTGCTTAGCCCATCACCCATTAAGAAGAATCCATAGATGATAGCATTTTGATTAATGCAGACTTTATTATTTAATACATAGGTACATACACTATCACGTATTTATCAATAATGAGGTAGATAGATAGATAAACTTATTTATTTGCTGCTATAACACACATATAAAAAAATAAACAACAATAAGAAAAGCAGACACTATAAATAAACGGGCAAGTGCGAGTCGGACTCTTACATGAAGGGTTCCGTACCACCGTACAATGTTTTAAAACACTGAAGAAACACGTTTCTTGTATGACGACCCCCTTTAATTTTTAACTTTATTTTATTTTTAGTATTTGTTGAGGTCTTGGTATATTTGTTTGATGGGTATGGTTTGTGTGTATTATTTTTTATTGTGGTCATAGTAATACATAACTGAAAAAAATTAAATTATCTAGTTAATGCCATTATAAATATAAAGTTAAAAACGCTGAAAAAAACACGTTTCTTGTATGACGACCCCCTTAAATCTTTTTTATTTTTTTATTTTTAGTATTTGTTGGTATATCCGCCACAGTAATACATAATCGGTGAAATTTTCAAGTGTCTAGCTATTACGGTTCAAGAGATAGAGCCCAGTGACTGACGGACAGACAGACAGACGGACAAACAGACAGACAGACGGACAGACAGCGGAGTCTCCGTAATAGGGTCCCGTTTGCACCCTTCGGGTACGGAACCCTAAAAAAAGACACACCTACCTGCACAATTGATGTGTGTGCTACAGCAATACAAAAAGGACACAGCTCAGTGGTAATATTGCCCGGGAGCAATACACTGATTTTCAGGTGTGACCTGAAGATATGCGTGGTGCGGATCCAACACTTATGTTGTGCAACAATGCGAAAATAAAGAACAAGAATAAGACTATATCTACTATATATATGTTAGGTAGACTGCAAGATCCAACGCCACTTTTAGCATGATGGTGGGAGAGAAGATAAAAAGGTATCAAAATAGTGACGGGTTGCTAGCCGCATTGCCTATTACTATGTTTCGCATTTTAGCAAATTCGATAGGCTTTTAGGATCTGCGCAGGAAGAGAAGCCACATTCTAAGTTTTTTCTTTTCTCCTAGACCATCATGAAAGAGATAGCATTTAAGATTCAATATTTATTTTTTTAAAGTTTATCAACCACAGTTTGTGCCTCGATATTAATTTAAATTAAAGCATTGCACGCGAATAATTAATTACATTTAATTAAAGCCATGACCACTTTGTAATTATTGCTATTATACCTAATACTTGTGCATTAAAACGTTCGCGGCTGTCCGTTAATTTATCGAATGACAAACTAAGCAATAAGTGTTATTAGATACGGATTTAAATAATACACTGGATTACAGCTTTCTACGTCGATTCTCTCGACCTCTGCCCCACAAATCAAGCGATGACTGGCCAATACTATAATACTATTATAGTGCGACCATCAGTTTTTTTTTTATATAATACGCCTATTGTTTGATGTAAGCTATACTTTGCACTCTATTCAGTTAGCGTGAAGTTTCGTTGGCGCGACTTCATTATATTTTTAAATTGACGTCAAGTATTGACAGGTTTTATTTTGTGCAATGTTGAATTGTGTTTGAAGTATATGAGAACTTTTCCTTATATTTTTTATTGTAGTCAGTTATTTTAATTAAGTGAGAAATGAAGATCTATATTTATTTCGTGCGTTTTATGAAAGTCAGTCAACAGTTCTGTTATCAACATCCTAAACGTACCTACGAAATTGAAAGCTTCTTTTTAAGAGCTTGCTCTTGTTGATGGAATTAAGTAACCTCCATGCCTCTCTTCTCTTCACCATATTTTAATGTCTTGGTAGGACTTTACTCCTAAGTCTTTATTAACTTATTGGAAAAACTTCATCCTTGGCTTTCCCCTTCCTCTTTCTTCTATTTTTCCTTCTACTATTATTCTGAAGAGATTATTATTTCTTATTAGATGACCAATCATCTTCAATTAAAGGCATTTGGAATAAATTTATAAAAAAATTACATCAAATATTAAAATTCCTTATGTAATATAAGAAATACTTTAATAGAAAGATAAAGACAGAACATGTCTGAAATAAAATAGGTTTAGCACGCGTCAGCAAATGAAACATATATTTCTTCAGCCGTGCTAACGAAACCACGGCTTAAGCCAAATGTCTGTAGTGCTTAGTCACTCGCCCACTTCCCATGACTATTGCCGACCTGTGTCGCGGCCACGGAACCGCATCTTTATAGATCATCTGTGGTTTATCACACGGTCACTTGATGCCAAGATTGTAGATCCGTTTTTTGAGGTAAATACTGGTAATACGAAGATATATATAACGAGTTGGGGAATGAAGGAAAATCGTGATGCGAGAAGAACAAAGATGTTGATGACTGAAAAAATTAAATAAAAATTTGCGGGTTGCGACTAGCTTTTCATTAGTTATTTTACACTTATATATATAAACCTTTTTTAACCTTTCATTTTATCACTAGATCGACATCATAACTTATTTTACCTTTAGGCAGCAAAATCTGATACAAGCGATGAATAAAAGAACAAACTACTAAAGTTGTAAAGTCTCTTGTGATGAAAATACTTATTCGAGAAATCTCCATATCTTTGGCGCATTTTGACTACTATTTTAAAATAAATTTTATCACCATCATAAATAATAATATTTAAATGAAGTGGTACGTTGCAGGTAAAATAAATCATTTTTTTCTTCTTGTATTTCGCTCTATATTAATCATTAAAAGTTATAACTAAATTAAAACAAACACAAGTCGAGTCACAAGCGAAAGCTATTTATCAATTCTTAACCGATCGTAAAAAATGAAGTATGATGCATCGACAGGTGTTAGCATATAAAGTCGATTTACCAAGTATGAACCGCAACCTTCCTAACTTAGTAGGTGGACTTACTAACCACTTAGTCATATCATATGTCATAGTAATTGAAGTTAGCTTTCACACTAGAACACGGAGGTGTCAGTTAGGCTGAGTTTCCAATGATATACCATCTGACCGAGCATAAATTAATATATTTAAAATACTTTAAGGTTGCGCCTGATGTGGATAAACTAAGTTTTGCTCTCGCTTCCACGCACACAAATTTACTCTTGCCGAAGCGAGATAGCGAGCCATGCGGGGTAGGAAGACCGCGGTAGGTCAATGAGGCTGAGGTTTTTTTCTTTTTACAAACAATATTTAAGAGTTAATTAAAAAAAGAAGACATGATCCCCGCTTTATGTTTAATACATTTATAATCCAAAGTTACAAGTGCAAGTTTATTGTATTTCTTGAATACTTTCCGTTTTAGTATAATTCTGAGGTGATTTGGAGGCAACATCGCAATTCTTTTCTATCGAGAAAATTTTAAGCAATCGTGTTTTCGAAACATATTATGTATAGAGTTAGTCCTGAACTTTGCTGTTTTTATTTCAAAGCGGGTATTTCGTTAATATTGATAATATTTAAGATCGCTCTAAGTACTATTACGGTCATACGGGCTCTTAACATTTCCATACAGGTCTGGGAGAAAAGAAAAAAAAACATTGTATTTATCAGCTACTTCTCCACCGATTGAGGAAATGGGGAAAATCCATCATTTTGATTCGTGATTTCATCTTCTTGACCATCATCACGCTAAAAGTGGCCTTTGGGTCTTGCGGCCCTGGGCTCTGTCTGCCCCATTAGGGATTAAGACGTGATAGTGCGTGTGTATCATTACTATAAACAATACTATATATTCTTTGTAAATAAGTAGGGACAGACTTTTCACATAGCGAAGTAGAGTAGGTATATGATGATAAAAATAAATGCTGTTAGTAACTTAGAAAGAAAGAAAAACTGTTTATTTAGTGACATACTGAACAATTTGGTAACCTAACCATTCAACAACTCTACATGCACCAAAACGGCCTTCGCTCAGCATGTTCGTGGACCGTGTTGTACGAGCCACGACGCGGTCTTCCGCGAATGCGAAGTAAATAATTTATCCATTATATTAAAATTGCTACAATTATTTATACTAATTATTTTTTATTTATTAACTTATATTTATCACTATGTATAATTTGAACACCATAGTGTAAACCTAACCTAACAAATGCATATGACAACCGATTAAGCCGTGTGGGGCGTGGCTATCGTCAGTATTGTCACCGTCACAATGCTCCTGCGCAGACGCGTCTATCCGAATACAATGTATCGACATAGAATATTAAATAATACCAGCGTAATCGATTCCTACGCTATCGAGTGAGCATATCATTACGTATTGTGATTTTGCTAATTATCATACAGATATAAAGACTTATAATAAGTACCTAGAATAAGCTAATGATAACAAAAAATAATTGTCCTTGCTGGTCAGGGGAAATAAAAAACAGAATGTACCAGCTGCTTCTCTTCCCGCGCGGGTTTTTCAATAAGGACATAACACACATAGGTATCGGCCGGAACGTTGTGTTTGATATTGTCCTTGAACTCCTCTTAAGTTGTTGGCTTGTTAGCATAAACTAACGACTTAACGTAACCCCATAAAATAATCCAAGGGTGAGAGGGGGCTATTCGACCGGACCATTTCTGTCTGGTTGATGATTATTACGACCGAAAATTGGAGTAAGCGCAAAACCGACTCAGAATATTTGCGGTAGAAATTTTAAATAATTTCTAAACGTTGCTCGTTCGTGAACTTCATCTTGATAAAAATGTTAACCTTAAATTACGTTTTGACGTAGACAGATCATGAAACACTTTCAAGAGTGCACGCGTATTATAATACAAAAATGTTATGTCCCTGTTGGAAAACCCGAAATGTGTAAAATAAAGTACCTATGTATATGACAAAAATATAGTTTTTTTTCTGGTTACAACCAGTAGACTAGAAAAAAATTGAAGATTTAAATACTTAGTATGTAAAAATAGAATTTATTACAATAGCAAAATATATTAACGTTCGTATTTACAACTTGTTTGAAGCTAAATAGGTATAAATAGAATTACATATACCACATATATTATAATAAACTAGCTTTTGCCTGCGGCTTCGCCCGCGTAGATTCGGGGTATGAAAAATAGATGTTGGTCGATTCTCAGACCTACTCAATATGCTCACAAAATTTCATGAGAATCGGTCAAGCCGTTTCGGAGGAGTACGGGAACGAACATTGTGACACGAGAATTTTATATATAAGATAAATCGGCATTCCTATACAAAAAAGTGCAGCGTCCGGGGCAATTTGTATGGAAATGTCGTGGAACCTACTTTATATTTAATTTACTTTTGATTTATTGTTATACTTAGTTGGTGCAATAAAGAAGTTTTATCTTATCATTATACGAGTACTTTAGTGATCCAGTATAGTCCGTGGTTCGATTTATTACGCATATGCAAATTACACGTTGTGTATGATATGAAAAGGACATTATTAAAACTATACTAATTCTAACCAATCAAGAATTCGTTATTTTCCAACTTGTTTCTCTCTTTATTTTTTTCCGTACCTGCACTGCAATCAGACTTTCAAACTAAACGTTTACCAAAGCTAAATATGCATTCTTCTACTATTTGCTTTTGTTTCTTCTATAATAAAAAAAAACTATAACTGATATTGTTCAATTTAAACAAACAATTATACGCTTCACAAGAAACACAAACACCGTCATTCAATTAAACAAAGACAAAAAATTCGCAACGTGACCCTGGCGCCCATAGATAAGGCTTAAAAAACTTGCAAACTGGCCAGAAAGCAGTAAAAAGGCCCAACAATAACTAATTACGATTCGGAAAAGAAAGAATCGCTACATGAAAGGCGCGCGCCGACAAAGTAGTCGTAAAGCAGATCTATTCGAAGAAAAGAAATTTGCGCAAGACCTTTTTGTTGAGTTAACTGCGCTAGGAAGTGGACTATTTGTACTGTGGCCTGAAAGTATTGTTCACATTCTTGGTAAGTCCCGAATTAGTTAAGTTATATAAATTAACAGTCTATAAAGTAACAGTTATGTTATATGTGCATTACTTTTTGTCAAAGTCAGAGTAGTACAAGATAAACTAACAGTAAAGGCAGCAATATTATAGCGAGCCGACATATTATAGTCAAAAAAATTTGGTATACATACTTTGTAATGTTGGTGAACTGACAATGAACTTGAGCAGTTATTGCAACAAGCCCGCCGGATTACCTGAAACAAGAAGGAATTTAGTTAAAGTACATATTTTAATTATTGTAATTATAATAAGACATTGTGACTATATCACAGAATACGTAATTATGTGGTAAAAAAATCAAAACAACCTCTAGGAACCTAAAGGAACGCATATCATATAGCATAGTTAATGGATTTGTTTGAGTCGGCACTGCATGATTTTGAAAATAAAAATAAAAGCAATCAAAATTCAGGACTCGTTGAAAATTTCCCATGTGAGGTGCGACAAAGTCGTTTCTAGTTAGAGTCGAGGGACAAAGCGTAAATGCGTTTAGGAAGTGGAGTTATGAAATGGCAAAGCGCGCTCATAAACTTTACAATACTAGAGTACGGCTCGCGAGACATAATTATTGCAACAAAACCATTCTGCCATCTGTATGTGTCCGTCGAGGGGCCCAATTTTTGAAATATGGAGTCAGTGAAACAAAAAAACGTATCTTTTACAAGTAACACTCGCTTACCGGCACAAAATGTCATTACACCGCATTTTTATAGTGTCGGTTTTTTGGTGTCGTTCAGCTAACAGATTTACGCAGAATGTAGAGCAAAATTTGCCTATGGTTTCAACAAATTTCAACTTCAATAAGAAAAATACGGAAATAAAACAGAATTTCCATAACAACTAATAACGATAAAGGTTTCTTTGGCGTTAGTGGCGGCAACAAGTGATCAAAACCACTCGTTGCAAATCCTTCGACTAGAGCGATTCACAAATGCAGCACTTAGGAAATGTGCGTCAAAATAATTCAATGTACGACTCAGCAATTCAAATATATGCCCCCAGAGCAATTATGCTAGAATATTTAGCGATTGCACGTATTTTGAATTCTAAATCTGCTTTTGCTCATTTATGTACTGCCGCGAGGAATGTATGTAGTTTAAGTAAAGTTCGCTTATATATGTTAACAGATTCGTGTGTTATTTAAATTGATTAGGAAAATAAGTGGATATAATAGCATTGAAATTAGTTTGCAGGAATCGCGTAAAAGGGCTCCGGTATTAAATAAATAATGTATAAACTTAGGTAGTTGTTATTGAAATTGCCGTCTCTGCGGTCGTCAACCAGAATAGTTGTTCTGAAATATTGGTTTGACGCTTGGAATAATTAAAATGATTTGTGTACTGAAGGCAAGTACGCAACTCCATAGGTTTCATGAGCCGGCATTGTGCGGTCCAAGTTACCTCATTTGAATTGATTCTTCAAAGCATTTCGATCAATTGTCATGAGCCTAGCGAGTGGATATCTACAGTTCATCTGGCTCGGTGCGCCTCTTTGGGAAACAGGCCTATTTCCTATGTTAAAAGTATGCTAAGAACTTAATTTTTAAGACAAAGAAAAAAGAATAAATACTCCTTGAATTTTTAGGGTTCCGTACCCAAAGGGTGCAAACGGGACCCTAGTACTGAGACTCCGCTGTTTGTCCGTCTGTCCGTCTGTCCGTCTGTCTGTCCGTCTGTCTGTCTGTCTGTCCGTCAGTCACAGGGCTCTATCTCTTGAACCGTAATAGCTAGACACTTGAAATTTTCACCGATTATGTATTACTGTGGCGGATATAACAAAAAATACTAAAAATAAAAAATAGTTAAAAATTAAAGGGGGTCGTCATACAAAAAACGTGCTTTTTAGCGTACTTAAAACATTGTACGGTGGTACGGAACCCTTCATGTACGAGTCCGACTCGCACTTGCCCGTTTATTTTTTTGTTCAAAATTGACAAAAGTTCGTGCATCTTATACTTTTACATTTATTACACTCCATTAATACCAAATACAAATGTAAAAGGGATTCACTAATGAGGGAATTAAAGCTTAATCGTTACGATATGGGTATAGCTTAATCTACGAGTATTTTGTCGAAACCAAGCTCGATAATTGCAAAAAAATAGTGTGACATTTTCATATCTCCTCAGACGTAAATTCCTCGGCTAAGGGTTACAATAGGGCTGACATGTCTGTTAAGATAAAAGCCCTTAAAAATAAAGAGAAAAAAAAAGCTTATATTTGTAGCATATTCAGGGTCGTATTTAAAAAAATAATCCTTCTTATTGTTGTTCAAACAGCATTTTTTTCGCTTCTTGTATGTAAGTACGTTAACGGTTTTTTGCTAATACATTTTGAGAGAGTGTGACTTGTAACAGCTGGGTGGCACGCTTCGCGCATGCGTGAAATGCTGACAAGCGATTGGCCGCGCTCGCCCCGCCTAGCGTTGCGACATCATCGTATAAAAAATATATACATTTATATGTAAAAATAAAAAAATTGTAAAAATTTATATTATATACGGTAAGTGTATATTATATATGTCAACAACTGTATCATATATTTATATAGAGGTAATATACATTTTTATGTACATACATACATAGGTGGCACTTTGATAACATATCTATATTTTTAAATATTAATATTTTTTTCTAGATAAGCGAGGTTGAGGAATAAATTGCTTTGCGATTAGGCCACCTATTGCGCATTTCCTAGTTTTTAGGATTATGTCCTGTATTTATATTTTTGAGAAATAAAATTTTGTATTGTATATTTTTTGTAACATTGTAAGGTCATGATTGTCCTTGTGTGTGATAATATCTGGGTTATAAATTGATAATAAATTGTCATGTAAGATCGGAAGAATGTCAAAAGAATAATATAATTTTGCAAATCTTATGCTAAGTCTAAAACTTAGTTGCTGACTTTACTATACATACTTAGTATTTTATGCGAATTAGAAAAGAAGGCAAAATAGAAGGAAGGAGGGGAAGAGGAAAGCCAAGGCACAGCTATATGAAGCAAGTCAAGGAAAAGGTGATAGCAGTGTCGTATCAAGATGTCAAGAGGTTGGCTGAAGATAGAACAGAATGGAAGAAACTCCACCGACAAGAGCGTCACTCTTCAATTTTGATGATGACGATGATTATTTTAGTAAAAATAAATTATAGACCACCCCCCCAAATGTTACGTAGACATCTAGACTTCCCATACAAACACGCTATAAGATGATCAACATCTGATAGCGTGATAAGCTATTTTATTCTTAGGGAATGTTATTAGTATATTTTGTTTTTATTAGAGATTTGAGTGCGTTTGACCTCTATCTAGCCTGATGGGAAGCTAAGATGAGGTCTAAGGTGTTACACGCAGACTCAAAAAATGCCTATTCACTCTTGCCTTGAAAATCCCTTCTTCTTCTTTTCGTGTCGATTGGCTCGAAAGACACATTATATTTTGTTCCTCCAGTAAGTAGCCACTCTTATGCCACAAAATCTCTCAATCATACTTATCAGTATGGTCTCAATATACAGTCAAAATTTGCACACTGATAAACATTTATGTCCGCATATATATACCTTAAAATACCACGACAAATAAGTGTCTCAAAGGTACAGAAACTAAAAAGGATATCTTACACGTCAGCTACTATATCACGACGACATAAACCAAAGTTGACGCGATAAAGTTCGCGAGAGATTAGAAAAACGTTCCATTTCCCACACCTGAGACCATTGGCGATGTATAAGATGCGTGCGGGGCCCTCGATCTAGATCACACAGCACCGACGGATTTATATCACTTGGTGCCATCAATTTCGACCCCATGTTCGCTGATTTTTTGAGCTACCACGTAGCTCAATTACTGTTATATTGACAGTTATTATAGGTTGTTAGCCGATTGCTAGATGATTCATATTTTGTATAAATAAATAAGTATAAAATAACGTGTTGACCGCTAGTTCACCAATCTGGAGGTTTTAGGTTTGATCCACAGCCAGAGCATGTTAGAAAATGGCCTTTTTCAAATTGTCCTGGGTCTTGGGTGTTATCTATAGATGTATTTATATTAAAAAATATAATAATAATTAAATACTTTGGGGCTAGCTCAATAAGTGTGATTTGTCCATATCTATTGATTTATTTTTCGCATAAACGCATGACTGTACCTACGATTCCAGTTGAACATTCGAATTAAATTTTGCAGTACAGGATCTCCTCATGATATTTGCTTAATTAAAAAAAAATAGTTTGAAACTATATTCTGTTTACGGCCAAGCTTATTAATTTATTTCGGTTTTTCCTAAAGGCCGACTGGTAGAGAATGCATTAGCATTAAATCCACCTCTTGTACCATTATGGTCAATAAAGATTTAATAAATAAGTAAGTGTAACTACGCGTACTTATCCAACTATACTTGTTTAAATCCTCGTAGTTCGCAATTTCTCACAGACTCAAAGAACGGAAGTATTAAGCAGTCCCAATAAGAGCACACCGCCGCAATAATTCATAGATCCAAGTGGGCTCGCCGGATCAATATGGATGAAGCCGCGAAGGCGCTTCGCATTCAAGTGTCAATACTCCATCCACCTTTGTCGGCTCTCATAAAGCAACCTTCGCCTTTTTGTTTTCTCCACGGACTGACATTTGTAAGCTTGCAGTTTTTGTTAGGTTTTGTGTTTGTTAAATGTGGAGCGAATATATTAAGCACAATAGGAAGTCAATGTGTTTTGATAAAGATTTTGAAGACGTTATACGATTATCTTTAGTTCTTCTTTGCTGGTCTGGGAGAAAAGAAAAAACATAGAATGTAGCAGCTGCTTCTCTTCCCGTGCAGATCGTAAAAGCCGATCGAGGGAATGGGCGAGAATCTGAATCATATAAATAGGCGATGCGGTTAGCAACCCATCACTATTATGATTTCCCTTTTCCACCTTCATTACGCTACAAGTGGCCTGGGCTTTACCGCCCTTGGCTCTGTCTACCCCGTTAGGGATAAAGACGTGATAGTGTATACGATTATCGTGAAAAATGTGTACCTACGTATTCAAACATATCTTTGGCGAAGACTGTCTTCCATGCTGGTTTGGGAGAAAAGGAAAAAAATAGAATGTACCAGATGCTTCTCTTTCCACGCGAAAATGCGAATCATGTGGGTAGCAAGCAACCATCACTATTTTGATTTCTTTTTCCACCTTCTCGCCCACCATCACGCTCAAAGTGGCCTTTGGGTCCTGTGGCCCTGGAATCTGTCTGCTTAGACCCGCAAAACCCAAAATGCTCTGTCTGCCCCACTAGAGGTAAAGACTTGATAGTGTTTCAGTATTTAATTTTGTTTTTACCTGATACACAATTCGCATTGGATATTTTAGTACTTCGTGGCATAACATTTAATAGAAGTCTAAACACATATACTAGGTCACACGAGCGTTTTATGGCTAACTTGGAACTCTAGGCTGTGGAACAACCTTGGGCTGCGTCGCTAACCAATCGACCCTCGTCGTAATAACTACTCATCAAATTCATATTACATACATTGAGTTAAAATTTCATGGACACGACAAACGAAGAAAACAAGTTGTAAAACAAGGAAAGTAATTTCTTTAATAGATAAATACATATATTAAACACTTAATATCTGTTTTTGTAAGCCGTGTGGTTCCCGGCAGAGCAAAATAGGACCACTCTAAGTCTTCCCGTGGATGTCGTAGAAGGCAACTTAGGAAACACAAGCTGAACAAAGCTTACAAACATTGACGAGACCAATCTCCAACTCGTCTGGCCAGCGTGGATAATGTAGGCCAAATTCTCTGACTGTTCTGGCTAATATATGTCTCTAAAAGTACATAGAGCCTAGAGTGTGCTCCTGCAGTGGAGACTAAAAAGACCTGATGACGATTATGATAATATACAATTTTTATACATTTTCAAATATGTCAACTCCTGGCGTCTTGTTCAATAGTACGTCCTCGCCTTGGTCTTATATCACGCAGTAATGATCGATAGATGATGAGTTAAATAATAACTGTTATGTAGGTGACATTTTATTGTCAGTGGCTTTAAATCTTCATCTTCGACGCACGCAGCGGATAATGGAATCAGGAAGGTAAAGTACTGAAACTATTTGAAGAGTGGATTTAGTCCATGATACTGAATAACGTTTCCTAAGGACTATATGTATGGGTAAAAAAAACCTATAGCCAAATCGTTTATTAAACTGTTCCAGCTATTTCTTCTTTCTTATCCACTTGGTAAGGTCTTTGGCATCCTTGGGTGACCATTGACATGCATGTTATATTTGGAGAAGAAAAAGCGGAAAAGCGCACCCCGGTCTCCGAAGCAGCAAAGTTGAGGTTGCAACCGGGAACGCGCTTAGATGAAGAAGACTAATGAAGTAGTATAACGTTGCCAATCAAGAATCAAATATTTTTTCAGTAATTATGCCTTCGCAGGCACTTTTACACGTCAATATTTTTAGTGTACATTACGTGTAATGTTTATTTCTATATTTTTTTATAAGCTACCGATAGTAGCGTTTCGCAACGACCACTGCTGAAAAGAAACGCTGAAAGAAACTTATTATCTCATTCAACTCATTTACGCAGTAAATGCCTCTACTTCTCACTCAAGTAAACTACCTTAATAGTTACTATTGTGCAGCGTTCCTTCACCGCAAGCAAGCGGTGTAGTTGAAAATTACCGTACATGAAGTGGTACTCTTAATACACTGTATTATAATCATCCGAGCGTATTCCCGGTTGCATCCCCAGCGGTAATGCTTCAATGCCCAGGGTCCGCTACCTAGGTGATTTGACGAGGTTACTGGTTTTTACACAGAGCGACTGCCATCTGACCTCCGCAACCCAAAGGGTAGACCAGAACCAATCCTAGGATAGGTTTAAACAAACGCTAGATGGCGTTCGGAACCCACAGCTTTACGTGCTTTCCAAAGCACAGAATCAGCGTTCTTTTTTGGATATCAGGTGACTCAAACCTGCAATATTCTAACCAGACTGGAAACAACTTTTTCACAAAGTATGCTTCCCAGTGGGATTTGAACCCACGACCTTCGGATCACAATGCAAACGCCTTAACCATTGGACCACGGAGGCAGTCTTAATACACTGTATATTATTCAATTATACAGTGTGTGACCTTCACCTGCCTATCAGGATTTGTGAAACACGGGTGTTTCCTACCGACCGTTTGCCGGTGATTATGGCGCCGTCCGGGATGCGTGATGCAAATGTGAGATTATACGCGGCTGTCGTGATGTGCACAGGGTGTTCACAAAAAAGAAATTAAATACAATCTAGAATTGGGTAGATGGCTGGGTCAAAAATAAATTATTTAGTACTGTTAACGTCACAAAACTGTGTCACTACTGTTCATATCCATTTTCAACATGATTTTATATTCATTAATGCAGAAAAACTGATACCTATTAAGAGCGATATTTGACTCGAAAAATTATGTCTTCACGGTTCTGATTTTCATACAAATCCCATATAAAATGTTTGTTTTTACGTTTAGAAAAAAGTGTCTGATTTGACGTTATGTCATCTAACGGATTACGGCGATCTCAAAAAACAGACTGCATAAATCAATTAACCAATATTTTTCCCCCGATATTTATCTTCCCGTTAGCAATAATTCCTATTCGCGTTTTTTCCCCATTTGCTTTATTTTCCATGATACTGCGACCAATAGATAATTTTCTCACACGATTTTATTTCTACTCGTTCTTTTTACCACACGTATTTTTACCAATGCATTTTTTACCAAACCGGATTATTTACATACAAATGTTTTACCCGTATTATAAATTCTAAATAGGACATTTAATATCACGTAGGTATATAAAGTTTATATTTCCATATAACCTAACGTTCCTAAAGTTGTAGGCGACCCTTTCCCGCAAACTGCCAGTACAATAAAATAAAAAGGGATATTTTGGGAACGGCTTTGCCATTCCGTAGGCATTCTAGGTTGTTTATAATTTCTTTGGTTCACAAACATGTTGTACTTAGGAGTTGCCTCCACCGAGTGGTATACAATACATAAATGTACGAGTTTTTGTAAATATGTCTATATGTCTATTGGGCTAAATAAAAGATTTATTATTTATACATAGATAAGCAACCAAAACCCAGGTTAATTTGAAAATGGTCATTTTCCAACTTGCCCTGGCGTGGGATCGAACCCAGAACCTCCGAGTGACGGACTAGCGTAATTACCAATACGCCACTAAGAAATGTCTACCAACTAGCCGAAGTCATCAGTTGTGACAATAAGAGCCACCTGTAGCGGTGTCAACGTCACGGTGGGTGACATCGGATGTGAGGCAAGCGGACGGCCGCCACGAGGACAGTCGCCGAAACCGGGCCAATAGCTCCATTTTTCCCGAGTGTAAAACTACGCGCTTAACCAGGCGGTAACGTTCGGTAAGGACGATACAAGTTTATTTGCTAGACAAATTAAAAATCCACATCTTTCAAGCGTTCGCCCCCAATAAATTTTGAACGGCTGAACCGATTTTCATCAAATATAGCAAATGGTTATCAACCATCTTAAAAATACACATCGAAATCGACAGACACACATATACACGTCAAACTTGTAACACTTCTCGTTTTTAGTGGGGGGTTAAGTATAACACACGTCTTTCTCGTCAGGGGTTAAAATAATACCAATATCACCATGACACCATCACTCCAACTACTGGGAATGTAATGGAATGGTAAACCCTCAACCACAGATTAATAAATAGTTACTACTCCTCTCAACCACGAAAAACAAACATCAGATGCAACGAGATCTATGTACATGTTTTAAAAAATATAGGTAGGTACATGTAAGTAAACAAAAATTTGGACAGTGTTTAAAAAGTCACCCCGTATGTAACAGGGTGACTTTTTAAACACTGTCCAAATTTTTGGAGCAAGTTCAGACCATGATACTGAACTACTTTCTATAAAAAAAGTTATTAAAAATCGAAAAAAACTTTTCGTCCTCCCATACAAAATCCGTCTGTCTGAGCGCTGATTTGTATGGGTTCAAATAGTCAGCCTGTATAATTGAGAAATGAAAGGGATTTCAAAAGGTAAGAGTGAACTTTCCTCTTAAAAGAGAATTTGGTAGAAATTTATCTAAATGAATTTATGTATGGCTGAAAATCTCCTAAGGTCTATTAGTCTTATCAAAAAACTGACATAAGAGATCGATAACCGATGATGTCACGTGTTTCTAAATATAACAAAAGACCATTAATGTGACTAGAGTATTAGTATATCTATTTTAATGTCAATTGATATTACTAGACGTCTCGTAATACGGAACAATCGGTCTTAAAATCTTCAGTGTGTCCTTTAAAATAATTCTATTATGCTATTCTTTAAACCATTTCTAAGCAGTAAATCTCGGCTATGTCTCATGAATTCTCTCTAATTCAAAATCAAAATTACTATTACCTCAACCAGCGAAGGTTACAAGTCAAACTTTCTAGTTCACTGTACCTTCGTTCAAAATTTCCTTATTCCGTTTTGAATAAAATTCAAATTTGCGGAACACTTTTACTGGATAGTTTGCGAAATATTTGGCGGTTTCATGCTAATTTCAGACTTGTGATTGCTGAATAGGGTTTAGTTTGGTGTGTGTTAGGTTTATTTCAAGGGCCGAAGCTACTAAATGGTAGTAAGGTAGGGCTGTCGTATTTTCTGGTCTTGGTGTCAAGCAAGGCATCTCATATTTTCCAAATGCACCAAATTTTTACCATTTTATTTTTTACTCTTAGCGCACTTATGACATTCAAGGGAAGAGATGTAATAGAAGATTATGCTACAAGGCGTAAAGGTAATATTTTTAAGGCGAGGGCGCTATTTGAGTCCTGAGTAAAGCGAGGGATTCATGCATATCGCCGGAGTAAAAATATTTCCGTACACCGAGTAGCACACTACGTTTTATCTCCATCGTTGAAAAAAAATTATGGGTCAATCTTCCCTTTCTAGGAAGAATCCTTTAGTCCACTAGGCCTTCTAAGGCTGATAAAAACGTAACATCATAATCATCATCCGAGCGTATTCCCGGTTGCATCCTCAGCGGTAACGCTTCAGAGCTGGTCCGCTACCTAACCTAGGTGATTTGACGAGGTCACTGGTTTTTACACAGAGCGCCTGCCGTCTGACCTCCGCAACCCAAAGTGTAGACCAGAACTAATCCTAGGATAGGTTTTTAATTACTAGATGGCGTTTGGAACCTACAGCTTTTTGTGCCTATAATCAGGTGATTCAAGCCTGCAATATCCTAACCGGACTAGAAACAACTTTCACAAAGTATGCTTCCAAGTGGGATTTGAACTCACGAACTCCAGATCACAAGGCAAACGCCTTGACCACTGGACCACGGAGGCAGTAAAGCTGCTAAAAGGTGATAAAAACGTAACATTGGAAAGAAAGAAAGTCTAGGTACCAGAGCAGGCAGCCCTAAAAAGGTGCACTTTCTGCTCTGGCTGGGTCGCGGGATGCGCCTAACCTTTCACGCGTGGTTAGTTCCACAGTGGGCGCGGTACATGTTTTATGATTTTATTGTTATCCGAGTGAAAACTCGGGGGTGTGGCGATCGCATAAATAAAGCTTGTGTGTTTTACAGTGATGATACAATGTAATTTATATTATGATGGTATAAAATGTTTATGAGGATATTTTGTTAACACATAAAAGAGCTTGACTTACATATACATACATACTATTACGCCTGTTTCCCACAGGGGCAGGCAGAGACTATGGAACTCCACTTGCTACGATCCTGACAGACCTCTTTCGCTTACGCTCTTACATGTAAGAGCTTGTCGAAACCAGTTATTCTCGTATCGTACAAATATAAAAAAAAAAATCAATTTTCACAGCTTTAAAATTACACATTTTAGCATAGATTTAGTTAGGAAAATGTTCCTACTTAATTATTAATAATAAGAATTAAATGTTATCATTTTACTTTTAGTAATACGTATTTATATGCTAAATTAAGTTCCACGTCGCAAATAAACTTATAGGAAGAGTAGAGTTCTAGAATAGAAAAAGTCAGAAGGAGTAAGAAGGAAAGAGAATTTGAATATTAGGAAGACTATATATGATATCGGTATACAATAAATAATTATCTTAAATAAGACCTCGTAATTCTCAGTGTCAATCTATATTTCCTTTTTATCCAACCGAAAAAGTTGTAATTTTTTTCAAATCCGCAACAAAGAGGTTGTGCGTTAAAACATCACCTACAAGCTTGAATATATGGGAGAATTATTGTAGAGTTGTTTTCTCTGACGTTCATATTTTTTTATCAATATAATCAGATCCAGTTTTATCAAAGAGTCAGAGTCAGAGTTAAATATTTAGAATTTATAGTGAGTATGGCTTCGTCTATTTGAATCAAATTCACAAGTAATTTGTAGTACTTGTGTGATATAAAATGAGCAATAAATACAGTAATGTTTGACACCACTGTGGAACTCCTTTCACCGACATTCATACAGTTCGCCCCATCTAGTAGCATTGCATTGAATTTAGAATCAGGTGCATAAATATGCAAGGTTTCACTTCCCTTGACCAGCTTTTACGATATTAATACAAATAAGAATAATCTGCATATTTCGCATCGCTTTATATTCTCAGTTCAGGTGGTCTATAGAAAGTAAAAATAACGTAAAGTAAAAAAAAGAGAAATCCCATTAGACAAGTATGTTTTAATAGACAAATTAAAAAAACTCCCGACTTCAAGCGTTTACCCCCAATAACTTTTAAACGGCTGAACCAATTTCCATCAAACATAGCTAAGGACCATCTCGACAAACAAAACAAGGTTTTCGTATAAAAAATAAATCGGCCAAGTGCGAGTAAAACTCGCGTGGAGAGGGTTCAGTACAATTGATTAAATACTTATAGGTTTTCCTGTAATCTACAAGCAATGAACTATATTTTGTATTTTTTTCAAAATTTTAGGCTCAGTAGTTTATTATATTTCACATGCTCTAAGTATATTATACTGTCGATGCAGCCACTGTGGAGGCCAACACTTATTTCGTCCGGTCGTCACATCCCGTCCCGTATTGAAGTCTAAGGGTCAGTTCACACGACGTAGCGCGCACTTTTTTAAGAAATATAGAACTTGTTTACTAGGCAAAAAGATACTAATTTCAGCGACAGCCCGCTTTGCGGCGCTGCGTAGCGCTGCATAGCGAGGCGCGGCGGGCTCTTTCTCTTTTTGTCTATTAAACAAGTTCTATATTTCTTTCACGTGCGCGTTACGTCGCGTCGCGTCGCGTCTCGGTGTGAAATGACCCTAAGGAGAAGATTGTATGGTAATTTCCATGGAACCGTTGCAACCCACATTGGTGTCCCATATCGATTATGATGTCATGTCTCGTTGGGACTCCTGGCTTATTGGTTTTTCTTTCGTTTAAAAACCAGGCTCCTGTCGGTGTACTGCAGGAAAACATTTATTTATCAAATCCATTTATTTCAGGCTTTAAAATGTACTGAACAACTGTATATTCAAGGCCCATATTATGTAATACCTTAGTCTGAACATATATCCAACGTGTTAATGAACTAACGCAAAACCTTTTAGATAGGCTGAGGTACCAGCCCATGAAACTGAACAACTTTTGTTCTACAACTTGCACGAAACACAACACAAAAAAGAGTGGAATTTTCATACAAACTGATCAGCTGATCGAGTCAATTTGTATGAAAATCCGAATTTTATTTTTGGCATTTTGGGAATGTTGTAGAACAAAAGTTGTTCAGTTACATGGGCTGAGGTACCATCTGTGAGGTTTTGCGTTAGTTAATTAACACGTTGTATAACGTATAACTATATATACTTAAATTATTTTAAGGGTAGATTCAGTCCATGATACTGGACAACTTTCCCCAATTAAAAAATATTGAAATATAAAAAATCCTTTCTATAAAAACTCGAATCAGCTGATCGGTCAACTTGTATGGGATGCCAAAAATTATTTTTTATATTTCGATATATGTTCCTTGGGTAAATTTGTTCAGTATGATGGACTGAATTCAGCCTTAAAATAGTTTCAGTATATTTTGTTAGGCCCTGTCTGTATATTATACAGGGTTTCACAAAATATACTAAAACTATTTTAAGGGTGGATTCAGTCCATGATACTAAAAAACTTTTCCCAAAGAACATATAGCGAAATATGAAAAATAATTTTAGGCCTCCCATACAAGTTTACTAATCAACTGATACGAGTCAATATCACGTCTTTATCTCTAATGGGACAGACACCATTTTGGGTCTTGCGGCTCTAAACAGTTAGAGCCCAGGACCGAAGGATTAGCGTGAAGGTGGAATAAACAGGCAAGTGCGAGTCGGACTCGTACATGAAGGGTTCTGTACCTCCGTTTGTGAAAACATTGTGTTTTTAAACGCTTAAAAAAACACGTTTCTTGTATAATTACCCCCTTTAATTTTTAACTTTACGGTACCGAACCCTAAAAAGGAATCGGAAAAGGGGTTTCTAGCCGCATCGCCTTCGATCGGGTTTTACGATCTATCTGCGCGGGAAGAGAAGCAGTTAGTACATTATAAGTTTTTTTTTTCAGTCTGTTTATTAAAATCTTAATTTTAACATCAGCATAACGATATCGCAGCTGTCTGATGATCAACATTGGTTAAGTTTTGAATTCTTATCCTGAGAACCGTGTGTAACCAGCATTAATATATGCAAAGCAGAATGTGCACTTTGAAATAAGACCATATTTACATGTCGTGGCGAGTGATGTCAAATGTAAAGAGTTGACCGTGAGAAGTGGTTTTTTTTGGTGTAGAAAAATATGGGACCCGATTATTCATAAACAACTTTGTACGTAAACTAATATTGATATGAAATATAATGCTCGGTAGTTGGTAACTTACTCTTTAATGAATTAATTTCCAAAGAAACTTATGTAACTAGTAAGAATGTTTTAAACGATGTATGTCGTCGGAAAATGTTTATTAGAATGTATTTAAACGATAAAAAAAATGACAATTATGTTTATTTATTCAACATTTATTGTACACAAATAACAAATGAAACAATAAAGGTAAGCTATTTTAGTGATTAGTCAGTTTATATTACTAAATAACTTCCCCCAAAGAACATTGGTAGGTATGTCAAATATTTTTTGCTCCCCATGAAAGTTTACCGATCTGCTGAACCAAGTTTGTTTGTTATGCAATATAATTATTTTATAATATAATTATAGTTGTTTATTATGAACTGATATGCTAGTAGTTACAATATATTTTACGTTAAATACATTTTTTATAATACTTTATTTAGGAACAAATAGTAGTTATGTTTCAGTTACAATTGATTTAGTTTATTTAATAGACAAACACGGTATCGAAACTCTGTATAAGTAGATACAACTACATTAAATTGCAGAACGCACTAAGCAGCGTCGCGTCGTCTCCACGCGTATCTAAAAATAAAGTCAATGTCACATCGTTGGTTTACAATCGCGAAGAGCGAGCAAGCGAGCATAGGTCGAATATACTTACTGTAAATCTTTCAGTCAATTATTTCGCGACTTATAGCGGCTTATGTGCAAAATATTGTTTTGTTTTATAGCCGGTAAAACTGTTTTATACTTTATATGGTTATATGTTTTGAGAGTAGCGCCCAGGACTATAACAAGTGGCATAATTTGAGGCATAATCCCAGCTTCTTTATCTATTATATTTATTATTCTTCCATGCTGGTCTGGGAGAAAAGAAAGAACTTGGAATGTACTAGCTGCCTCTCTTCCCACGTAGATCGTAAAAGCCGGTCGAGAGAACGGGCGAAAATGCAAATCATGATAATAGGCGATGCGCCTAGTAACCCATTTACTATTTTGATTCCTTTTATCCACCTTATCGCCCAAGATCAGGCTAAAAGTGCTTTTTGAGTCTTGCAGCCCTGGTCTTCGACTAGAAGAAGAATGAAAAAATATACGGGACGAATAATAATTGATAACCTCCTTTTTTAAAGTCTGTTAAAATACGAAATATTGTTGACGACAAATTTTTTATATCAAACTAGCTGTGCCCGCGACGTCGTTCGCGTGGTTGTCGGAACGTAATGTTATATAGCCTAAAGCCTTCCTCTATAAATGGACTACCCAACAAAAAAAGAATTTTTCAAATCGGACCATTAGTTCCTGAGATTAGCGCGTTTAAACAAACAAACAAACAAACAAACTCTTCCGCTTTATAATATTAGTATAGATACCCAGCTTTTAAGGACTATTTTGCCGTTCTATAACAATTTACGCTTACGCTTTATTACATCGGAACGAGGGCCTAAACTTACAATGATAAATGCGTGTATTTAAGTCGACTGTTTAGAATTTTATACCTTTATATTATTTAATTCGCAGCTATAAAGTATGAAATTTGACAAAAACGTTTGGTTTAACTTTATGTGTACATTGTTATTGAAAAAGCGAGTTAGAATATGTTTCAAGTTAATTAAAAGCGGCTACTTTACTACTGCATCTTGCATTCATTGTTAACCTTTCACTATAAAGCTATGACCATTAAATTTTATTAAATAAAATTATTTTTATACACGAAAATGGAAATGTGTGAATTGTATGAAGATGTTATAAATAATTGTTGTCTTTCTTTACGTTTATTATAAAAAAATGGAATGTAGAATGCGCGTAACAACATCCATACAAAAACGTTTATAAAAGTAATTAATACCTTCAATGAAATTTTAAAACCAACCATTATCCAAAATTAAATTAGGTATGTATAGTTTGTAATCACTTTATTTTACCAAAAAACATTTAATTATAAAAAGACAACATAATACGAAAAAGAAAATATACAAACGCGGACTTATCCCATGTAGGGATCTCTTCCATCCAGTCAAGATATTTACTCAGTTTATAAGGTAGAACCAGCCATGTACAAACATAACTATAATCATCACCATCATCAGGTCTTTTTTGTCTCCACTGCAGGAGCACGACCCTCTCTGTACTACTAGAGCTATATATTAGCCAGAGCAGTCAGAGGATTTGGCTTACACTCTACACGCTGGCCAGACGAGTTAGAGAGGTCTCATTAAAATTGATATCTAAAGTTATATATAGATTATAGCAAAGACCTTATACCATCTACAAGGTTACCAACCCGTCTGCCCAACGCAGTGATTGTGGCACAGCTGTGAAGCTTAAAACATTTTGATCAAAACTGACAAACAAAACGAAGAACTTTACTAACTTAAACGTAAACTTAGAACGAAACAACATTCGTATACACGCCCATGTGTAAACGAAACGTAGGGCTATCGTAGATCAACTAATTTTCTAAAGGCGTAGCGTGGACTATATATTATATACGTGGGCAAAGTCGCATCAGCGAGACCCTTTTTCTTTCGTTTCCAAGTTCTACCCCAGAAATTATGGCGACGGAGAGAAACATTTTGCAAGTGGCGGCAAAATCTAAATATAGACGACTGCGGGTGCAAATACCTCTAGGAGTGACTGCTATTAATGAGGCCCTTTGTCTAGTACAAAAAGCTTCACGCACGGGGCCCTATAGACCGCGAGGCCGTAGGCCCCCACCCACCCCTAGCTATGCCTCTGCATTTTACCCAACTGTCATTAATGTATGACAGTCGTCAAGCTTTGTCAGATTCGCACCGACAAATCCAAAGAACTATATATAACCTATAGGACAAACCTTATTTCATGTCTCTCCATATACCGATTTGCGGGTACAATCAGAAACGTCATTTCGCGGGAGGGGGTAGTTAGTTATTTAAAATCTTTATTGTACAGACGGTTAATCAGATACCTGTGGCACCGCGCGCGTCGCGCACTACGTGTGGTGGCACAGGTATCCTTACTTTCCTTTGTACTAAAATTGTGATATAAAACGATATAAAACATTAAACAGATGTCAAAAGACGGCCTTATCGCAACTGCAATCACTTCCAGGCAACCAAGGTACTTGGAGATGTTTGACGAAAACAGGTGAGCTTCCGTTCTGTACGTCAGTACTTATATTAATTCTGTATTTATGGGCAATCCAGATTGCAAACATTTATACGTAGCGTCCTCGCGGACAGGTCTCTCTGCTTCCTATAAAATATTCGATAGTGTTCGTGCACACTCGTGACTGACCATCGCAATCAAACGCCAGTAACATCGGCTTCTGAACACGACACAATGCTACCGTGAATTAATGAGCGTCTAGCAGAAATGACATCGTCGAGAGAATTACATTTGCAATTTTGCAGGTTTATCACTGGGTATATATACCTCATATATATATATTGAAATATTGCACCTCAATTGTAACATATCTAAATTTCTTTTGTGTCTGTAACTACCCTTTTGCCTGGTAGAGATTGCTGTGCAATAAGGTCGCCTGTTGTATACTGCAGTAAAGAGTAAAATAAATAAATAATAGATATATTGCCACGGTCTGGGCCGGATTTAGGGGAGGGCAACCGGGGCTACTGCCCCGGGCCTCGACAATAGACAGCGGAAAAAAAACAAATTTTGACTAGTAAACAACTTTTCCTTTAGTATTTTTTTTCCCGTCTTACCTTTACAGGGACAAATCACAATAATTGAGCTTTTCTCCCCCCATATAAATATAGCCACGCAATGCATTACCCAGGGGCCCCCACAATGGTTAATCAGGCCCTGGCCACGGTGTACATTACCAAAGGTAATATAAAATACTAACGTACAGTACTGATATTGAACCAGTTCGGGATAGATTTAGCTCAACTAATGAAATATATCAGTACTGTCGCAGTAGAGGATCAGCTTGTTAAAGAATCAAATCTTTATTTAGTAATTAGGCCTTTGCAGGCACATTTATATGACAATAAGTTTAGTAATTTTATATATATTCATGTAATGTTTATTTATACAGGGTCTTACAAAAAATACTGAAACTATTTTAAGGATGGATTCAGTTCATGACACTAAACAACTTTCCCCGAGAAACATATATCAAAATACGAAAAAAAAATGTTGGCTTTCCATACAAGGTGAGCAATCAGCTGATCTGAGATTCTATGGGGAGCCAAAAAATGTTTTCACATTTCGAAATATGTACGAGTATGTTCTTTGGGAAAAAAATTTACAGTATCATGGAGTGAATACGAGAGTAATAGTATATTTTGTTAGACTTTATCTTTAAATTATTTATTATTTCATACAAAAGCTACCGATACTATATGTTTAGACGTTTTCTAGATCGTTGAGCTCTAACGTACCTAATATTACCGTGTACCGTAATGTTAGATAGGATTCGTTATTGTCAATATGTTCATATGAAGATGGCCCTTTGATGATAATTTCAATACGAATATCAAAACACAAAATCTAATCGAAAATAGGCAATAGAACAGCGAATGACCGAAACCGAACATTTCCCATTCAACACACTATTTACATATTTTATTAATACAACGAAATTAACACTCGCTTAGCATCCTTTATTCTCATATAAACGTAAAATACATTCTCGAAATGTATTCATGTCATTATCATATACCACGTGTATTATTGTAATAGTATAAAACATTACAGATGGTATCGAAATATCCAACTGAGAGGTTGAAAACAAAACACTGGGGACGAAATGCGATTCCCTGAAGATCCTACAGCCTCCCGACCATAAATATAGAACAATAAATCCTATGGTCATAAAAATAAGGATGAATTTCAGAATATGGGCCATAACCTCCTGCTGCGAGCGTCAGCAGACCAATTCGAAAAATAAAAATATCAATTTTTAAAATAATAAAATCTTAGAGCGGTCACACGGAGTCATAGCGGCCAGTTACATTTCTGCTTCCAATAAACGAATGCTATTTAATTCTATACCTTATTATGTTTACTATAAAGACAATATAAAATGTCCGAAAGACCAAAATCAAAGTGGTGTCCGTGCAAGGAATCGCATAAATTCGAATAAAAATGTCAAAAATGAATTCTCAAGATCGTAATCGCAATAAACTTAATAATATCGCGATGACATTTGAAATAAATAAAAATAAACAATTGATGTGTGGATCGTTAAGAATTAGTGTACAATGCGATCGTGGGGTTATATTTTTTAGACTGCGTTTTATGGGTCTGACTTTTTTTAGGACCTCGGCGAACGCATTTTAGTGCTTTGATTCTGCTAAAAATATGCGATTTTATTTGTTACTAGCTAAAACAATATCTGTTTAGAAAAAAAGTGAGAAATTCGTAAATATCCATTATAGTAGTCCATTCTCTTACATAAATATTAATGTTTTATGTATACAGGGTGACTTTTTAAACACCAGGCAAATTTTTGGAGCATGTTCAGACATGATACTGAACTACTTTCTATAAAAAAAGTTATTAAAAATCGATAAAAATTTTTCGTCCTCCCATACAAAATCCGTTTGGCTGAGCGCTGATTTGTATGGGAAGGCGAATTTTTATTTTGGTTTTTCGTTAATTGTTTATTATGAAAAGTAGTCAGTATCATAGACTGAAACTGCTTCAAAAATTTGGTTGGTGGTTAAAAAGTCAGCCTGTAGGTATACATAAAACATTAATATTTATGTAAGAGACACATAATGGAAATACGACAGACATGCATCAGATGTGACATGATGTGGCAAACAATTTTTCAATTGTTTTTCGTGTAATGCATTTCAGAACCTTGAACATTGCATTATCTATTAGGAATAGAATAACAACATTTACATTTATGTATTTCTGCTTGAGCCAATAGTCAACTGGAAGAGAATGTCAAATTGAATTCGCACGACCACTTTTACAATTTAAATTCGTACAATGAATTTTAAATAAATAAAATAAATAATAAACAAACTCCTTTTTCGTACCCTTCGATCATAATATATTCTATAGATGCACAGTTCCTTGCAAAATCAAACAAAATATTGTCCCCGTGTCAATACGTACCTATGTACGTATACATCTACCTATGTAGATGTATACCATTTCGAGTATTGCGAAAAAAGTTCTAAAGTGTTACAGAGTTTAATCTAATTTAAACCTTAAATAATTGAGATAAACGCGGAAATAAATCCGTATTAAGTTCGTTACATATGACATTCTGGCAAAGAATATGTACACTACTGCTTCTAGTTAGATGACATGATAAGGCAATAAAATTTTATGACACTTAGAAAAATCAATATAATAACACATATCCAAAAAAACTGCATTAGAAAATGAACCCTTACCTTTTACAATAAAGTACACATTCATTACAAAGAATAATTAGAGTTACATTCTATTTAACACAGAATGTAAAGCGAAACAAGGCTAATACTGTTTTATGCCTTGTTTTTCCGGTGCCATTTTTTAGGCGGCACTAGTGCATCTATAGAATATATGATCGAAGTTCGTACCCATTTGTTTTATTTTCAGGGGCACAACCCCAATCACAATAGTTTCTATTGAAATCGACTTTGAAAGGTCATTTTAAGATTGGAATGTTGCCAAGAAAGGATCCAATTACCGTACAATCTAACCACCGGCCGCCATTGGTCAGCGAAATGTAAAATTTGAACACTAGACCGACATTACATGACACGATCTAAGTCAGTGGCTGTCAGCGGTTTTAATCCATCTTGCTTCTCTTCCTGCGTAGATTGTTAAAGCCGGCTAGTAGTCTATCACTATTTTGATTCCTTTTTCCACCTTCTCGCCCATTATCTCGCAAAAAGCAGCCCTGGGCTCTGTCTGCTTAGAGCCACAATGCTATGTCAGTGAAAACTACTTGAAGTTTATCAAATGAAAAAGGTTGTTCGGACAAATTAAAGTTGCGTCTTCTTAAGGGTAACAAAAAAGTCTTATGACATTTTTGAACATTTTTCTGAATGGCTTTTTTTTTGGGTTTCTACCCTCATACTTACACCATTTTGAAAAATTTCGGAAAACTGAATCGACAAGATAATTCGAGAGAGAGAGAGAGAGAGAGAATCGGTTGAGAAATACGACCTGTAGTCGAGAACAGCCGGAAAACTGGACATCGGACATCCGGAATTCGGACACACGAATTTTTGCCGAAGCTGAAACGGAGACGCTTCTATTCGCTCGGTCAATAAATCAAATCAAATCGTTTATTTAAGACAACGTAATGTTAGGTACAATATTAAAGGCCCATAGAATAAATACCTTAACTACGTAGAGCGGACGCCCGCGACGGGTTCAGACCGTCTCTGTCACAAACCTTACGTGCAATAGAGATAGCTGAAACCGTCGTGGGTTACGTGTCTTTGTAGTGCGTAAAGTTTGTTGTGACAGAGACGAACTGAACCCGTCGCGGGTCTCTGCTTAGCGTAGTTTTAAGCCAAATTTTAGGAGCAAGTTCAGTCCATCATACTGAACTACTTTCTACAAAAAAGTCCGTCTGTCTGAGCGCTGATTTGTATGGGAGGACGAAAATTTTTTATCGATTTTTAATAACTTTTTTTATAGAAAGTAGTTCAGTATCATGAAATGAACTTACTTAAAAAATTTGGACAGTGTTTAAAAAGTCAGCCTGTATAACATAAATTAATAAAGAATCATGGCATTTCCGCTAGCTCTTATGACTTAACCTCACCGCAGTAGCTATAAAGCGGAGAGCTCATGTCACCAGATTGACACTTTAGTGAGCCATTAGTTTGTAAAGACGCCGCCGGTGTCAGGATAAGGAAGTCGGTTCCATTTCATTTGCAATACGTGGGAACGGATTAGTTGCAGTTTTAGTGCCATTTGGTAATTAAATTATACGTAAAGTTCTAAATACAGTCAGCTTGTTATCACTTACAAGAATATTGCATGTACTAGAGGAACCTTTGAAACGATGCTTTTTAACTTTCTAGCAGTTGAATTGGAAATAGTAAAGTTAACGAATGACACTTAGTAATTTCCCTGCCATGCCTTTTAAACCTAAATTCCTTTGTTTCGTTTATTTTTATGTATTTTTTACGATGTTCTTGGCAAAAGTCTGTATTGTCTTTTTCTACTATAATTTTAATCGTAAGAAGTAACTTTGGATTAATATTTTTTTTATTGTGATATTTGACTTGTGGCCAGCGTGGAGACTGGAGAGTGTAGGCCAAATCCTCTAATTGCTCTGACTAATATATGGCTCTGGTAGTATAGAGAGGGTGGTGCTCCTGCAGTGGAGACTAAAAAATAACTGATGATTCGTATACCTAGTGTTTTCTAAATAGTTTGTGGAGTTAAAAATGATAGCACAGGATACTCATAAATCAACAATTTATTAAAAACTTAGTCCGTCTTATTATAAAAACAGGATTAACATTGTTACTAGGTTTAAACCATTATCCACCTAAACCAAGTTGACATTGGCAAGTGAAATAGTGTGATATTACTAGCAATATTACACTATTAGTTAACATCTAGATGTTAACTTGATTACGGCGAATAATGGTTTAAACCTAGTAAAAAAGTTCGTCTGGGTTTTATAATAAGGCGGAATAAGTTTTTAAACGGACTATAGCGCCATTCCGGTTGCATCTTCAGCTGTGCTGCTTCGGAGACCGGGGTGTAATTTTTCTTTTCTAAATCTAATATGTATGTCAATGGTCACCCAAGGATGCCAAAGACCTTGAAAAGTGGAGAAACAATAGCTTGGCTATAGCTTCACGACCGGCCGCCTTTTAAAAGTACCTATCGTATTGTAAATCTAGAAAAATACCGTAAGTTGTGCAGTGCCATATCTGCCGACCCTACCGAACAGTTACAAGTCACTAAGTAGTTCCAGAAGTTACAATTACACCACTTTAGTTCCCATAGCGCCATTACATAGGACACGTATGGCTGTAGGCGCAGCTTTCCCATGTTTTAGAGCCACGCCGATCGCGGGGCATGCGTAAGTGTATTAAGTTATTTTCTATGTAATATTTGCAAGTTGAACTGCGAAAATAAGGTCAGATATGTTAAAAGTATTACTTTGAAAATTTTATAGATACCTTACAAAACATTATTGATTAATAGAACATTACAATGCTCGTAGCAATATCTAAATTAAAACTATGTGATGAAAAACTTCGTCACGAGTGAGATTCGAACTAAGGCCCCTCACATCTGTACTGAGAGTGCACTTCGCAAAGTCTTTGGCATATTTGGAGAAGAAAAAGCTGGAAAGTGCACCCCGCGCTCCGAAGCAGCACAGGTGAGTATGCAAAGAAGAAGAAGATAAGCTAGAAGGCCTTCTTCTATCTATTAATTACGTAGGTTTTTTTTAGTTTGTGAGTTTAGGATATGTTTGTAAAAAATAAAGATTTGTTTGTAAGTATTGAGTAGAAGCAGTAAAAACATCTGTGTGAAGCTTTGTAGCAATCATTTGAAGCTTGCGGCTAGTTCAAAACAGCTCCATTATATACAAAAAATATTATTCAATTTCAAAACGGGATCTAGCTTCTAAGATAATATCTATCAATGCATTTGAAGATCCGAACATAAACTCAGCATACTCTTATACACGTCAATGACTCCATAGAGAATCGCACGCGCATAGAGGGGGCATAAAGATGGAATCAGCGCATAAACAAACAACATTATTTGATGGGCACATGGCCGCATGGCCGATGTTCTGAGATCGTTATCGGGTATTTAATTTTATA
Organism: Acrobasis repandana; assembly: GCA_963576875.1. NCBI lineage: Eukaryota > Metazoa > Arthropoda > Insecta > Lepidoptera > Pyralidae > Acrobasis > Acrobasis repandana. The sequence continues at coordinate 1,843,585 of OY756226.1, forward strand.
GTTTACAGGGAATAAAGGAGATAGGATCGACAAACGGGAGTTTAAGGTACGCGAACACCGCACTATCTTTTATATGGGGAATGGTGTCAGATGTTATAGCTGAAAGTGTGCTGAAAATTATTGGAGAAGAAACGTCGTATGAATTGCCTTTAATTAGGAGTTTATTTAAGGCTTCTGATTGATATTTTATCGTAATATCTATTATACAGCGGAAGGATGTATTAAATAAACAAAAATCTTGGGCAAAATAAACATAATGGCTGTTCTATTACATTATAGTAAGTATTTAATAAATTCAATGAAACTGCAGATATTTGAATATAAGCTGTATGAGAATTTATCCGTTTATGGTATCACATATTTTAGTTAAATAGACGAGCGCTAATATAATATACTGAAACTTTTGTGAGGGTCAATTCAGTCCATGATTCTAAACAACTTTCCCCAAAGAACATATATCGAAATATGAAAAATAATTTTTGGCTTCCCATACAAACTCGGATCAGCTGATCCATCAACTTGTATGGGAGGCCAAGTTTTTTTTCATATTAAGATATATGTTCGTTGGTGAAAATTGTTCAGTATCATGGACTGAATCCATCCTTGTTCTCCGTGTTAACGTTTTATCATATAAAAATGATGTGAAAATTGCCCTTTTTTGAGATTTTGTTAGACATTTTATAATTATATAAGCTAAATGTATAAGCTTTAATATCCCTTCATCTGTGGGTATATAAAACAACAGTTGAACAGTGCATGCTCACATTGACGGGTGAAAAAATATAAAAAAATAAGTACAGAAATTTTTTAAAAGTACTAAAGTATGTACCTAAGTATAATCTTTTATTTTGTACGTATTTGCTTCTACCTGTTAATTGAGTAAATGTCCTCTCAATATATCGCAGGTTGACTGGAAGAGATCCCTATATGGGATAAGTCCGCCATTGTATATTTGGTCTTTCGAATTTTGTATTTTATATGCATGATTTTAGTACAATTAAGCTATTACAAACAAACAAACAAAGTTTAAAGTCAGTTGTTTTAAAAACCGCAAAACTGCAGTAGCATCAACAAAAAACGCATAAATACTTATAACTTATAGTCCTGAATTAATTTTGCATCTGTTAAGCAAACGTAACTTAATAGTATGAAATTAACGCCGGCCATCTAAACTGTAATAGACGGACAGACAGATTGTATTTAAAGATAAAAACTATAAAGATATAAATAGGAGTGTAAAGGTGGGTTCAGAATGCTCCCGTTTTATGCTTCGATATCTTATATTAGTGTTTATGCGACTGCGGCTTCTGAAAAGAAATATTTAAAAAAATATTTTTTATACATGTGAAAGTTGCCAACATGTAAAAAAAAATACTAAAATTATGTAAACGGGAACAGAAATAGAGAGAGGCCAAAGAAAAAGTTTAATTATTTTTATCTAGTTATAATTTTAATTGTATACTAACGATTAAATTTGTAGTTATCAGCCTTATTATTCCTTTAGGTGAAGGTATTGGCAAAGGGCCTTGAAGTGGCGCCCTCATTTGAAATAAATTGTTAACTGGTAAATATGGAGATAATTTCTAATTTTAAAGGGATATATCTAGTGCATGACGAAGAGCAATATGGAAATTATCACCATATTTACGAGTTAACAATTTATTTTACACTTCAAGGTCATTTGCCTATATATTCACCTTAAAAAAAGTGGATGGAGTTTTTTTTTTATAAAATTGCCCTTTTTTGCAACTATAGGTATTTCTTATGTGTCAAGACGTGCCTTGACAAAAGATAGAGGAAAATGGAAAAGACTTACATGCTATCCCGACCCCATGTAAAGTGGGATAAGGTGAGGAAGAAGAAGGTATTTCTTATAATATCGTTAAGTTAAATGTATTCCAAAATAAGTTGACATCCAGTAATATCATTGTCTCATTTGTCAGCGTCATAAGCTGACGCTGTTATTTTTTATTTTGGTGGATAATGGACTAAAAGCCAAGTTCTAAAGTTAGTCAGTATGCATTTTATTACAATATCGTGTGACTCCAGCTTATCTGGACTAGTCCTAGAGATCAGTAATTAAAGCTACCACTATGATCTGCACTGCAATATTGCTATATAATCCTAACATGGTACCTGTTACGTTTAATAAAACTATTTAGTGTTAATTGGCAGTAGGGATAAGCCTAAACGGCCATGTAATTCTTTTTACATTTTTGTAGGTATATTATCTTAATAATGGCAATTTATATTGTAATGTGCTTGTTTTATTTATTTCCTCAGTAATTATTTGCTGAAATAGAATTATGTATTACCTATTGTATTAAAAATAACGTTTGTAACTAAAATTGATTAAATGACATAGTTTTGAATAACAATTCTAATTCAGTTTTATCTATATACGAGTATATATATATATATATATATATATATATATATGTGAAATTTGGCAGGAAGGTAGATTGTGACTAGGAGACGTCCGCTAAGAAAGGATTTTTGGAAATTCTTTCCCTAAGCGGGTGAAATAGGGATTGGCAGTTTGTATGAAACTTCGTAATTTTTAAAGTGAGACACGTGATATTTTTATGTACGAGTACATATTTTAGTAGTTAGTAGAAAATAATAATGCATTTATTAGAATTTGAAAATTACATCCCTATACGGGTGAAATAGGAATTGCAAGTTCGTATGAATCTTCGTCTTTTTGAAGCGAGGCACATGACATTTTTGATTTAGTGGTTAGTAAGAAATAATAATACACTACTTAATTGGATTTTAATAAATTACAACCCCAGTTAAAAAAAAAACTAATTTGTGTAGTACACGCGGGCGAAGCCGCGGGCAAAAGCTAGTTAAGTATATGCGTAAGTATCATTATTGAATCAATTTTTATCTTTTTGATGTGGTTATATTTTTGCCGTGCGGTTCTCACGCGAGTTTAACTCGCACTTGGCCAGTTTTATTTTATAATTACTAACGTTAGTTTTATCAATATTAGTCAAAACATCTTAATTATGTTATAAATAACTGTTTTACTAAGCACAGACATAAATAAAAATCTAGGCATCTGGGCGGCGTGGGTGAGTGTGGGCGTGGGAAGAAACTGTGGGCAATTGGCTAGCCGAGGAGGAAATCGGAAATTTATACAAGTCTACCAATTTATATAAGTCAGAAAGCGTGATTTAAATATAACATTATATAAAGTTAATGTGTGATAAATTTTAGCTAATTGGTTATTTAGCTTCTGTAATTGGTGGTATTTTATGCTTTTAAAACTATTTATTATTTGCTTTTATATTACAGTTAAAATACTGTTCGTTTTAAAACGTTGTTAAACTTGTAAGAGTTTTTTAATCTATATTTTGATCTAGTTATACAGATGCATATATGTAAAGTAGTAACAAAATAGTTAAAACTAATTTAACAATAGACACACTATGTTGGTTGGATAGATTACAGTGGTCCGCAAAAAAAATGTCTCGATGAAAATCCATTAGAATGCATGTATATATCGGAGTTGAATATCGGACCCCTCTATGGGTCAATACAGAAAAAATACATATACATTTACTTTACATAAAACCTCGAATACATTGAACGGTTTTTTTTTCATTTACGGTAAAACCCGGGTAGTCGCCTCGGGGGTATAGTTGCTTTGATTGCAATTACTCTAGTTTCGCAAATGAAACACACGTTATTAAATTTATTTATCGAGAGACTAGCCTACAATACAACTAAGTTGACCGTGTTGCATGTCGCTACGTGATTGCATGGGACGGCTAGGTGCGATCAAAGTTCTTATGTGATAGATGTCCTTTTTCTCGACAGGGCATCTATCCTAAACGTAATTTACATGGAATATGCAACTATCCCCTATATGGGATAGTTGTCCCTCTTGTTTTGAGAGACAATTTTACAATACAGCTCATGAAATACAAAACGCATATTATGAAAAAGTTTACCGGGTTATGAACTCTGAGGTTCGAATTCTCATTAGTTCTGATATCCCAGTCCATGTTCAGAATTTGCATATCGCAACATAGTCTCATTAAAGACAATCTGACTGAATAATTGCGCCTCTTGTAATTCGTATGTAATATCTATATTTCAGGATCAGGGGTCAACTTACAAAAATGACAACACCATGCCTCGACAAGGACAAATATACAAAATTGTTTACGCGTGAATGGGATGTCGATAGTCGTGCCGATCGCCGCGGGCGCCGCAGTACCTGTATGATGATATTGCCGTCCAGATCGCCTTAATTCGGCTAAATTATCTATAATTTAGATCTATTGGTCTTTATTGCAGGGCATTAAGGTTGCGTTTTGTGGGATATTTGTTCGCAAATGCCCCATAATGTTTGTGTTTGAGATGCATTGCTTTATAAACTTTATTACGTGTTGAACAAAATGAGGTTATTAAAGCTCGCGTAATGAGCTTAAAGTTGTTATAAATGCTGGAAATAACTTTCTGATTACGAATAGTGTGAGAATTAATATATTAATATAATGATGTACATATATATTGATATATGCCTTATTTATATACATATACTTATTATGTTATTTAATTTTATATGTAGGCGTAGTTTATGTAACTTAGCTTGTACGTAGATTTTTTTTTTCTCATTATTGTTTAGTATAATTACGCTTGCACCCCATTCATCGCATTCTCTTATACGTCCCAAAGGTATTCTCTGGTAGACAGCGCTTAGCGTTATGTTTATACCTATTGTACATTAATTTTATAGTGAAATAAATAAATTAAAAAAAAAAATACCTATAAGGTGTTTCAGTTTGGCGAAATATAATAATAATAATTTCCTTATTAAAGGTGACAACCCAATACAAATAAATAATACAATGTACACATTACAGTATAAGTAAAAATATAATTATATAAAATACCACATTTAAATATCAATTTTACAGTACAAACACCTTATGTGACTACCGTACTGCGAAATATTCCGGCTTTCCTCAGTTTGTAATAAAGAAGATTATTGATATGCGAGTTACTCGCGTTGGAAGTCAGCTACTGACCAACATGTTTTGACCTCAGCCGGAGGTCTTCTTTAGGGCGAATGTGACTCGAGATGCGCACACGAAGTCGTTCCGAACTGCACTGATAACCCGTAACCGTAACCTGTCTGTGTCTCACATTCGTAATATAGAACAGCTTGCTTTGGAAAAAAAATCGAAATCCGAAAAAAATAACTGATTTCCCTTTCAAATTGACGAATTTGCTTTATTATAGAGTTCTATTTAAAAGTGTTTTTATTTTTTTATGTTTTTTTTTTCTTGAGCAGCCTGATCTAAATTATAGACAGAGCGTGTCCTTATTTTGACATTCTGAAACAACCTGTTTGTGTATTCTTTCATGGGTGCCCCTTGTTTCACAGACTGAAATTTCATAGAATTTCGATTCACAGAAAATTTTTCATAGAATATTTAATTCTTATATTTTTATTTCAAATATTATTGTTTCAAAGACTATTTACTTGAATGAAACACAATTTATAGAAACACAGTTCAATGAATTTAAGATTCTCATATTTTCATTTAACAAACTAATCAAACAGTAGAATATTTCTTTAAAGAATATTGTTTGTTCGGTATAATCTTTCATGGAATTTTATTTTACTGAAAATTATTATTTAAGGAAGTATTAAGTGAAAACATTGTTTAATCAAATTAAATACCATATAATAAGTTAAAATACATTATAAATCGGTACCACAATATAGGTTAGGGCAAACTTATAGGTTAGGTTAGGTTAGAACTGCGACCAACTGGGAAAGTTTTATCCATTTTACTAGAATAGGGCCAACTTATAGGTTATAAATATATTATATTAACTAAACTTATTAAAAATAATAATATTTAATTTGATATTCTGATATTAGAAAAATACAAAATACAAAATATTAGAAACATCGCGAAAGTAAATGTTATTTGTAATAAAATTCTATGATTTCAAATTATTCATAACAAACATTCTAATTATTGATTTTCTGTGCAACGAAAATCTATTATTAAAAATTCTTTACACTGAGTAACCTACATAGTGATTATTCTATGACATGATAATCTTAAATCTGTTAAACTTTTGTCTGTATAAGAAAGTACACCCATTCTTTCATACATTCTATACATATAGAATATAATAGAATACATATTCTATTATATGTTTTATATTTTTTTGTTTGTTTTGCATGTCTCGAGAAGTATTTTCTAGAGTCGTGCAATGATGTTAGATGATTGAAAGTAATAAAAACAAGAGTAGTAGGTACAGTTTAATTAATAAAACTCGTAAAGTAAAGCCCTGCAGTCAGTTTAATTTATTCTCAATAAAATTCTAGGGCGCTCTATAATTAAGTTGAACACATTAGCTAATGGAGCTTAGTGGAGGCGGGAGCGGGGAATAAAGCGATTCAGACATTTTTATCTTTAATAAAAAATAAAACCGGCCAAGTGCGAGTTAAACTCGCGTGGAGAGGGTTCCGTACAATTGATTGAATTCTTATAGGTTTTCCTGTAATCTACAAGCAATGAACCATATTCCGTATTTTTTAAAAAAATTTAGGCTCAGTAGTTTCGGAGAACATGGGGGGGGGGGGGAATGGTCAATTTTCGTCGTCTTTCATGAATATAATCAAAACTATTTATTTTATTAATTTCACCTGATTCGGTGGGACAGACAGACGCACGAGTGATCCTATAAGGGTTCCGTTTTTTAATTTTTTAAATATGCAGAGATATAGAGGGTGAAGTTGGGGGAAAGGGGGGGGGGGGGTTGGGGGGAAGTGAGAGTGTTAAGCCTTCAACAGACGAGATACAGTTCGTACGTTCTTCAGGTTAGTGTTGTATCAGTCAAACATATCGCCAGGGCTGGGCAACGGTTGATCTAGCAACATTTACTCTTTCATCTTTTTATTAAAACATAATATCTACCATGGAGTGCCTACTTGAAGAATAAATCCTAAATTAACATAAAAAAACAATAATAATAACTCTACGAGAAATAATATATTTTATTTTATTTATTTATAAAACTTTATTATTCCAAAGTAAAATATATACTTTTAACAAATGGCGGACTGACAAGATGGGAGAGACCTTTGCCCAACAATGGGACAAAAAGGAAATTTAAAAAAAATGGCGGACTTAATGCTAAGAGTATTTTCTCCCATATAAGGTCAGAGGAAGAAGAAGAAATTCAGAATCCTTCCTTATTAGTCTTTAGTCTTAATTTTCCAACCTTGTTTGAATGCTTTCGTGTTCCCGTCGTAATTTTTAACTAAATCAATATAATTACTAAAGTTTGCTCTCACTTGTGTAGCATTTGTAAAGGAAATGAGGATATTTCGTTAATCGGCAATTAAAAGTTGCTGGCAACTATATAATCGAGCAACAGAGATATTACGGGTCGCCCGCAGCAAGAACGGTTTGATTATATGTGGGTGTGTACTACTGGAAAATATTATATTACATTTTTAAATGATATAAATGATTTTAGGGTTTTTGACGTGTACAATAAGTTTTTAGGACGGATAATTAATATACGTGGGTTCTTTTGTGTGTATATTGCCTTCAAATTTAAAGTTAGCTTTACAATCAAAAAATTCAAGCTAAGTAGCGCGGGCTGCTTGCAGCCCGCGGTTTATCGTGCAGCTGTTGAAGTTGGTTGGAATCTATGTCCAGTTGACATGGGTAAAACACTGCAGTCAGTAATGGCAACATCAAAAAATGTGTGGGCGGCAAAATCTTGGAATTAAAATTTGTTTGCAGTTTTGAGTTCCACGGGATGCTTTACCCCAGCATACAAAATTCCAGACCTCTTTGATGTTCCAGTAGGACGTTATGAACAAATAAAGTTAAAAAATTTAAAATCCAGACGCCATCTTGGATGCCAAAAAAAATGTCAGAAACAAAATTTTAAAAATCATAAAGCATAATATGCGACAGAGGCAGACCTGATGTCTAACTACTTGGTACACTATCACCTATGCAAACATTTATAGCATAGTGCAAATATTTTGTAAATTTTTATTTCATAGTTACCCTGAAAAGGCCATATATGTATCACTATCACGCCTTTCTCTAAACTCCAATCCATTACCCTGTATGTTTGTTTCTAATATTAAATTATGAGTAGCCGCGGGTCAAAAGCGATTCCATACAATTACATCTTGATTACAGTTTAACCTTCAGTTAATTACAGCGTTCTGTTTGTACTGTAATTTTCATTTCGTTTACCGCGAAACCCAACCAGAAACTTTATTGCCCCGCTCGTAATTACATAATAGAATCCATTTATTGGTAATATAAAGCATAACGGGTATCTAAGAACGTGTTCGCTCCACGTCACACTTGATTTTGAAATCGTAAATCGATCGTAAAGCAGACTATAATAAAATCTCGATTCGATAACAATATCTCGGCTTGAAACTTTAAAAAAAGAACGAGCGATCGGCGCGAAAGTAAAACAATTGAAGCATAATTCTATCGGGTATACTTTGACCTGAGTGACCCCGCGCTCGGGCCAAACACGCCCATCCCTATTAGGTACAGGCGAGTTAATAACTGTTTTCCAAACGTATTTATAATATTCATATGCCTATACGACGTTTTTTAACACTTTTTTATCTGTCAGTAAATACTCGTATGTAACAAGATGCAAGATTATTTCATTACGTAATAACAAAACTAAAATTTACAAACATTAGTGCCGAAATGTGTTAATAAGAAATTACGATTTTATTAAAATTAAACTAATCTAAATTAAACGTCTTATTAATTTACATATTGATCCGAGCATTGTATGGGATTCTATTTCAATCAATGTTTTTAAACCAACCTTCCAACCAAACCAAACCTTCTTCACTTTAATAGAGTTTCATTATACGCGTGAGTTCTAATCATAGTCGCTGGCGAAAAAATTTCTTCACATATTATAAATTAAGATAATGTTAAGCGAATGAATCATAGAAATAATAAACACATTCAAATACCTTTGTCGAATTGCTAAACGTAAAAACCACACGAATTAAAACGAACAATAACATCTCACCACATGAAGTAACATAATCTATAGCCGGAACTGCTCCTTAGACCTTACCTGAAACAAAAATATACATTTCAAAAATCATACTCTTGAATTCGAAATGTCTTAATCTTCTAAAAGGGGTTCATCCCCTGGGCATTATTGTGGTTCAAGAAACAATGAGAAGAATGAACGACATTACCCGCTCGTTTTGTCACAATACAAAACTGATTTATGACACGTTTTGTAAATATTTGGGTCTTTTAGACCGGGAGGTAGCAGTGACAGGGTTACCTTTTTTTGGTTGCCAGAATTGAGACGTTATACTTTTTGGATTAACTTTTTAAGGCGTTCATAGAAATTCATTCATGGTGATTACAATGAACCGGTTTGGTGTTTAGGGGATTCACGTTCCGTTTATCATATTTTCAGCTTGACAAAATTTTGCTAAAAACTAACAAAACAGCAAAAAATGTCCCTAAGATAAGATTCCTGTATTCTCTTTTGCTTTAAATGAAATAATTAAATAAGGACAAATCACTTTGAATGACCTAGACCCAAAGCAAGTTTAAACTTGTATTATGGGATAATAACTCAACGATACTATATTTTATAATAAATACTTACATAGATAAGCACCCACAAGATTAAACTTAGCCTCAAACTGAGTTTAAACTTCTGTTATGGGATACAAACTGAACGGTACTATATTTTATGATAAATGTCTAAGAACCAAGATATTTGAAGAGGGCCATTTCCCATCTTGCACTGGCTGGGGTTCGAACCCAGAACCACCGGATTGGCTAACTAGCGTGTTGAAAATTACACCACGGAGGTCGTCGAAAGGAGGGGATATTTTCTTGCATTCCAAAATGGACATAGAAATCTAATTTTTTTTTCAGTACAATAATACTTGAAAAGCCAGTAAACCATAATAACAAATGCCTTTAATTGACTTCGTTCCCTTCATCCGTCTATTAACATAGGACCAGGACCCCCACACTCAGCCTAACATCGTAACAGCCGTGTTAATTCCCTCACAAAGGCGAGCGCATACGCATGGGAAAAATACAAAAGGAGATACTGCCGCGTTAATAGATCAGCCGTGGGTAGGCTGAGGTGGTAATGTAGTTGATTGAGTGGGGTTTTACTCGACTGCTGGAAGGTGGTAATGTTTTTAAAGCCTAAGTATTTCAAATTTCTCAAAGGATATTGATTTGACGGCCTCTGTTGTGTTATGGTTAACACGTTAGTCCCCCCCTCCGGAGGTTTTGGGTTCGAACTATAGCCAGGGCAAGTTGAAAAATGGCCTTTTCAATTTCAAATTGTCCTGGGAGGTGTTTATCTATAAGTATACGTATTAATCTATATTAATATTATAAAGCGGAAGAGTTTGTTTGTTTGTTTAAACGCGCTAATCTCAGGAACTAATGGTCCGATTTGAAAAATTCTTTTTTGTTGGGTAGTCCATTTATAGAGAAAGGCTTTAGGTTATATAACATTACGTTCCGACAACCACGCGAACGAAGTCGCGGGCACAGCTAGTCATAAAATATACTCGTAGTACCGTTGAGTAAGCATACCATAACACAAGTTTTAAGAACTTACTTTGGGGCTAGCTCAATCTGTGTGATGTGATGTGTCCCTATATGTTTTTTTTTTGTTTTTTTTAAATAAATGTTTTATTTCGTAAAAACATTTTAAAATAGTGACAAACTAAAAATACAACGTAAAACTAACATGTAACTAAATTAAAACTAAAGAAACTAAAATATAACCTAAATTAAAACTAACTACTTAAACTAAAAATATATAAAAATAGAACTAACTTATATTAAATTATATAAAAAATTAAGGCCAACTCGCTAACATCACAGGGCAAAGTACCCAAAAGGCTGGCGGCATTTCCGCGTTAAATAGCTCCTAATAGGATCCTCGAGACGTCGATCAGGCTTGCGGACATTTCTTTAAAAAAAATATTTATTTATATTTTCTTTGGAGATGTAGGTATTATAAAAAAGAAAGAGATAGCATATTAGGAGTTAGATGGCGAAGTATGGAGTACGCATTATTAGCACTTTTAAGGATTTTAAACAATACCGCGATTCTAATTCAAACTTGAATTGGTGAGAACAATTAATAAAACTGTGGGTAGTAATAAAGAATTACGTATGCCTTTGAATGCGTGAGTGATGAGGAAATTCTTTAGGGTGGTTCGAAGTCATGTAAATACTTGAGGAACGTGAGTTTGAATTTCACTCGTAGCGAAAGAAATTTATCATATACTTTAATTTAAATATTGTTTCCAGCATTGCTTTACAATTAAAATCAATAATCAATAGTCAAAATCTATGTTTTAATTGTCAATATAACATTGGCTTTCTAAAAATTAACAAAACTTAAAGTAATAAAATGATGATCGATGGAAAGAAAGTTAATAGGTTATAATATATATAATATAATAGTCTACTTTTTGTTATATGCAAATAAATTTGTCAGGTATTTTTAAGGTATGCTCACACAGTCTCTATCATTGTACTTGGTATACAAGATTTTTATTTTATTTAGGTATATTCCTTAGGAAATTCGTAAGAAAGATAGGGCAAAATACACTTTGTCTGCCGTCTTTCTTATCGATTTTGTTAATAGTGTTAGATTTGGCTTCGAGATCATGCTGCCTAAAGGCATCTGACGTAGCTCAATGGCCAGTGAACTAGTTTGAAACCAGCACACTGTAATCACTATTAAGTTTACTAAAAATGGTCATTGTGTGCGTCTTTTTAACCGACTTCAATAAAGGAGGAGGTTATCAATTAGACTGTATGTTATTTTTTAAATATATGTTTGTTACGCGATATCTCGCCAATTGTAAGCCGATTTTGATGATTCTTTCTTTAATTGAAAGCCTTTACTACCAAGTTGGTCCCATTGTAATTTGGTGAAGATATGATGAAGAACTTTGGAGATATAGAAGAAATTCCTAAAAAAAATTTAAGTCATTTGTTTTTTTTACAAGAGCCTGGCTCTTAAATGCAGAAGAAAAACAACTATTGACGTCGAATCATTACACAACTAAGTGTAGTGCCGCCTCCTAGGCGCTAGTGCAGATGCAGAAGAAGTTCCTGCAAATTGCACTACAGCATTTACTACAAGGATGTCTTACTATATAGTAGCTCTAAGCTGTAAACCTCGCGACTCACCCCCAACCCGTGAAGTTTATCAGATAAAAAATTGTTCAGACAAAAAAATTGCGTCTTAATAAGGATAACAAAAAAGGTTTGATGACATATTTTTTTTTATTGTAATCTTTTTATGAGAATAAATTCTTTAAACCTTATTTGTAAATTTTTCGAAATGGCTGAAATATCATGATCAGGTCTTTTTTAGTCTTCGCTGCAGGAGCACGACCCTCTCTGTACTGCCAGAGCCATATATTAGCCAAAGCAGGAAGATGATTTGGCCTACACTCTCCACGTTGGCCAGACGGGTTGGAGAAGTCTCATTGATGTTTTTAAGCTTTGTTTAGCTTGTGTTTCCTAAGTCGCCTTCTACGACATTCACGGGAAAACTTGATGGCTGAAATATGATTTATTATATTGATATTGATAATTAAGTACGTATGTAGCTCGTAGTGATAACTATGTTATTAATTTCATATTATTTTTAAACCGCAAGCTCGTTAGTATAATTTTTATTCGCGATGTAAACTCAGTTTTACAATAAACACTTCGTTTACAGAAATTTATTGTTTTTCAAACATCAAATGGACTCGAAGCATTTATTATTGAAATTAATGCAAAAGATGGTCAATAGCCGACCATATTTTATAATTAATTAATAAGACACGCCTTTGTAAGGCATTCCTAATAATAAAAGATATTATTTATCACCCAGAGTCCAGCCACCGGTAATTTTACACTAGTTTTAACTTGAATATCATATAAAATTGATGATGTATGCATACGGTATCATTGGAAGTAAACATATTTTTTCTTAATTTATAAGGCATTATTCTAGTTTATTACTGAATATATTTCCTTTATATCTTTGTTTGATGATCTATCTATGTATTTATTGTATGAAAGTTTAATTTACACTAAAATGTCTATATTTACAAACAATAGGATTAAATTTTACTGATGAGGAAAAACTAACTGAATCCAATAAATAGTAAAGTATAATGTTACGTAGTCACTGAAAATAAACATATTTCTCTTGATGAGGCATTATTCTAGTTTATGATATATTTACTAGTATATCTTGTCTAAAACCTATTTAATAGTATTTGTGATAGGTATTTAATTTATTATCGACAAGAGCAAGCTCTTAAATTAAAGAAAAACACATAATACATATGATATTAGACCCTGTATTCTTAGGTCGGAAAGCGCCAGAGAGCGGCCAAAAAGCACCGAAATCTCACTAAATGACCAAAATATTCACAACGACTACCTAAAATATCAATAACATTACGCAAACATTAACTCCTAGCATGTTGACAAAGCTATTTGGTGCACTGCACACTCCGTCACCCGATAATGATCTGGCAAACAGTCGGCAGCGAAAGTTAGCTGGTTTCCAAATTAGCGCGTCCAGATTGATAGTGGACGAGTTAGCGGCTTTTGTTGTTTGCCACACGCCGTATGGGACCAGATATATAGGGTTGAGAGGAGTAATTTAGGGTTATATTCTGTAGTTTCTATTTAGTCTATCTTTGGAGATAAAAAGCCGATGTGCACAAATCGGGCTCCGAAGCTAAGGATGTAACGCTGCTGCATAATAACTTCATGCTAAAAGATAATCACTTGATTTGTGTTACTGAGGCATACACATATATACATAAATTAACACAAAAACAATAACAATATTCGTAAACATTTGGTGTAGGTACCGCAGTGACACAAAAAGGCAATAACTTAGCTGCTATACACTTGATCAGAGAGAAAACGCAGATTTTCAGTCATCGCCGTCAAGGGAGAGAATGTGAGCCCGTCGAGCGAGTGATTAATAAAAAGAAATATAAGAATAAAGTGCAGACGTGTTGGAATTAAAAGGGTGAAAATGAAACATTGAAAGTAAAAATATAAAGAAAGTAAGAACAGTAAAATGCTGCTATCCACCTCATTTCTTCAATATCTCATTCTGTTCGTTTCTCTAAACTAAATTCCAAATTTAATTTTTAAATACTTGACACATTCAAAAAATTGTTTTTATACTTTCAAATTGTAAATCCAGTAATGTTACTTACTATTTGTTCTTTTTATTTAATAAATAAAATTAGTTTTATTTTATCTTAAATTTATTACTGACACGATCGTACCGAATCAAAGTTTGTCTGAAAATCGATATCAGCAAATTATTTGACACGTCCTAAATAACCTGGGACAGAGCGTACTGGCGGACCAGGCACAAAAAAAAAAGATCATACTAAATAATTTACTGTCAGAGGTAGCCCTGCGCACACGCACCATTTATCGCCACTGTACAAGTGTTCCGGAAAGTAATTCCGGATCGCGCGGGCTCAATTGTTTGGACAAACAATATATTTGCGGCCACACTTTTTACTCAGATCTACTCGTATAAATAAGAGTATACTCAATTACGCATCCGGGTTTATGTCTAGTAGTGAATTTGAAGGAAAGAGGACTCCGCCCGAGATTCTAGAAGCGGCGACGGAAATGACTTACAATCTTATACCAGCAAACGAGTAAAGAGTCGAGAAAACTATATTATGATAAGTGTTATCAGGACTTCATGGCAAGAGAAGAACAAGTTTAGGTTTTAAAAAAGCTTATTTCATTCTGCTTTTGGAGCAAATTAAAAGATAAGTATAAAGTGATTTAAAGCGTCATACATCATGTGGTTTCTTCCAACCTTTTTCAGATTATCTTAACACTTAATAATAAATAAATAAATGGAGTAGGACAAGTCACACTGATTAAGCTAGCCCTCAAAGTAAGTTTAAACTTGTGTTATGGGATACTAACTCAACAATACAAAATTTTATAATTATATATAACACCCAAGACTCAGGACAATTTGAAAAAGGCCATTTTTCAACTTGCCCTGAACCCAGACCTCCGGATTAGCGGAGTAGCATGTTGCCATTACACCACGGTGGTCGGCAAAGAATAGAAGATGCGAGTGCGTAGGTAGTCAATATTCGAAAAAACTATTGTTTAAATCTTTTGAACCTTTTTTAATACCAAAGCCATTAATTGTTTAAGTTGGCCTTTGGGGTTTGGGGCCCTCTGCTTCTATAATTAAATATTTCACTGTAATGCAAATTTAAAAGTTTGTTGTAATCACTATCACTACATAGTATAAAACAAAGTCGCTTCCCGCTGTCTGTCCCTATGTATGCTTAGATCTTTAAAACTACGCAACGGATTTTGATGCGGTTTTTTTAACAGATAAAGTGATTCATGAGAAAGGTTTATATGTATAATACATACCCGTGCGAAGCCGGGGCGGGCCGCTAGTAATAAAAAAATAAAAAAAAATATTTTGTCTTTTTGAATTACTTAGGTTTTCTACATAAGATAATGAACAATAGACGATATTTACCTCATAGTAATAAAACTAATGAGTATGACTCATGATGAGACAAGTAGTGCCGGAAAACTGTATAACGGCTTTACAGGTATTACCTATTACTCATTTGTTGTATATCCCATTACGACTTGGATGTAAGAAATAGTAGGTTCTGATGTATCATATAAGTATATGATATTATGATAAATCTAAATCGATTTTTGTGTTTAAAAGTCGAGTTAAAGATCATTATTTATCGGAATCATCTTTGTTGCATTTTAGTTGTTATTTATATTTGTTTCTTGATAGATATATGTATTTATTTAAGTATGTATGTAACATATGCATGTATATTCATTTGTAGTTTGTGTAGTTTCATGTTATATTAATTTCTTTTTCTTCCTTTATTCTATGAACACGCCTATATGCCTTTCTTGTATAAACATCTCTGCTTACAGGCCTACTGAAAGAGATCTCTTTGGAGATAAGTAGTGCATTTTTCACACATTTTCCATGTACATAAATTGGTAAATAAAATCGTTAACTAAATCGACCCTTGGAATGGTTTTATCAATTTTTTTAAACTACACCTAATTGCCTTCGCATGTATCACTTTCAAAACATGTACTGGCGAAGTGTCGAAACATACAAAATATTAACATATCGTTTACTAATCGCGATGCTCAACATCACTGGGTCAAAGGCTATAAAAAATATCTTTCATCTTACGCCTGGCGATTTCACACACAAAGGTTACTGTTTAAGGCAGAATACACATGGCACAATATTCATTTATACATAACTTTTTACGCCTTTATTCTTTATGTCTTGCGAGCCTGGGATCTGTCTGCCCGCTTAATAAGTTTTTCGAACAAAATATTTTTTTTGTACAAGCTTTTATCGTGAGTTATAAGTACTTATCAATAAGAATGTTATAAGCCTAAGCTCGATAGGGTCGCGTCGTTTTATTATAAGGTTCAGTCATCTTCCGGCTCCATCATCAAATCAGCTTTTTGTTATAATATTATTGCATTGTCATCTGATTTACATTAGCATACAAAGTTTCGTCTCAATTGGAAGGAAAGAGAAGTCAGGGAAGTAGCTCAAATTTAACTTGCAAGATCGACCCAAAAAACAAATAAATAGCAACAAACAGAGCAAGCTATATGAAAGCTTGTAAAAACCACCTTAAGAGTGGCGAGGAGGTGAAATTATTTCATCAAAATAGTGATACGTTGTTAGCCACAGTGCCTATTAACATGATTTGCATTTTCGCCTATTCCCTCAATCGGCTTTTACGATCTGCGCGGGAAGAAAAGCAGCTGGTACATTCTACGTTTTTTCTTCTATTTTATTTTACTTTATTAGGCACACAAAACCAATATTTTGCAAAGTTGCATTACAACTAACATTATCTAATAGATCATCTATATAATTCGATTTAGTAAAATAGTCCAAAACTTTGTGTACACGGCATGATCTACTAATGTGAGTCTAATTAACAATGAAAAAGAAGTTCTCAAATTTTTAAGTTCTTAATTTAACAGAATCTTTTCTCTCAGCATGAACAAATAACTAATGACTATATTTTCTTATTTAGCCTCTGAAATCAATGTGCAAATGCCCTAAGATAAACTTACTGATAAGACGAAGCCATTCGCAGCTCATATCGTGTTGAGTAAATATGTGTTTTATTATATAATTACTGGGGTTCCTTTTGCAGCGAAAGGTCGCCGGACCTGACCTATTGTTCTATCTCTAATCAATTTCACAGTGTAAGACGAGCTTTAATTTTTATGAACTATTGAGATGGACTAAATCATTAACTTTGAACTAATTTAATTTCGTTTTTATTATGAACAAACTATATGTTTAGTGATAATATTATATTTAGTTATAAATAATTAATTACTAAAAAACAATTGAATTTTTATGTTTTGAATTTATAAATGTAACTAATTTTTTGTTCTGAAAATTGTCTTTTCGTTTTTATTTTTACTTTACTTCTTGCTGGTCTGAGAGAAAAATAAATTAGAATGTATCAGCTGCTTCTCTTCCTATGCAGATCTTAAAAGCCGATCGAGGGAATGGGCGAGAATCTGAATCATGTTAATAGGCGATGCGATTAGCAACCCATCACTATTTTTATGCCTTTTTCCACCTTTTCGCTCACCTTCACGCTAAAAGTGGCCTTTGGGACTTGCGGCATTGGGATCTGTCTGCTTAGAGTCGTAAGATTAAAAGTGCTCTGTCTGCCCCATTAGGGATAAAGACGTGATAGTGTTTACTTACTTACTATACTGTATTTAAATGTTTTACCGTATTTAAATGACGATCTGTCTGTTTGTGCGCTAACTACTGTAAACCACTAGACGGATTCTAATGCAGTTTTTAGTATCGTTAACAATATCTGAATTAAAAATATGCGATGAAAAATTTCGCCTCGAGATCATGAAATTTTTTATCACATATTTTTTTATGTAGATATTGTTCCGAGCATTGTAATGCTGTATAAATCAACAATCTTTAAGTAAATATTTTTATAATTTTTTTCTTTTGTTTTGTAAAATAAATGTTCAATCGAAATATACATAATATACGGAAATAAGTCTTGGTTCCGATGGTAAGTTGTACTTTGTTTATTCTATCTCTAAAAATTAATAAGCCTTTTAAATAACCGATATGTTATCTGTACTGCCCACTTTCCGCTTATCTGTGACCCTAAGGTCAGTATGGCTATAAAATAGAGAGCGTATAAAAGTGGTACTTCATAAATAGTGCGTTCTAGCAATGCAACATTGTAACCGCAGATAATGAATATACTCGTATTTCAATGTGATAATGATTATATTACACGCTTTATACCTTGCACTTCATTTTTACATTCTCTATCTATAATTTTAGAATATAGTAAAGTGTTATTATCGGTGGAGTATTTAAAATGTATTTGCCTATCCCAATCCACAGTTCGACTTCCTTATGATATGAATATGATATTATTCCAAGTTTTGGTACAAGGAAGGCTAATAAAAGTATATATAGACGTATTAGGTCAACAATATTTATATTTTAAATTTATTCATATATATATATATATGTGTTATAATATATATAGATAAAAAATAATTAATAATAATATACACTTATATAAATATTATTTATGAAATAAATAATTCGATTAAAAATTTGGTTTATAAATGCTTTTATTAACCTCCTTTCCTTCTCTTTCTGTTGTTTTTCTAATATATTTTTCATGAATTGATCGTGTCGTATGCAGTGACCAAACATTTCTATTCTATCCTTTCGATATTTTGTGTCATAATACTGATAAAGGTGCTACAGTAGAGATATAGCAAAGCTACTTATATCAGTGCTATACGAGTGCCATAGCACCCCGTGGGAACCTCATAACGCGATTGACGCGCTTCGTTATGTAGAACGGACTGTAATTGCTGGGTAGAGGCTGCAAAATCATCTGTGCGAGAATTTTATATATCAAAAAATCTAACGTTATTATTATTATTATATTTTACGAATGGTTTTCAAAATGCAGCAAAATTAGAGAGTGAATTGAAACAGGCTGTCAATCTATTTACTTGTAGTAACGTCGCTATGGGATTCGTGTATTTTCCGCATTCGACCCTCAATGGACAAGATTGGGCAAGAGTCAGTAAGGTGACATAGACTGTATGCCCCTGAAGCAGTAATTGGGATCTACTGCAATTAAACGTTTATCAGGCCTTTGCAGCCGCTTTTTACTATAAGAAATACATCAGGCTAAATAGAGGTCAAACCAGGCCTGTGTCACTCCCTGGTTAGGTATCGAAAATGTACCTACATTGCTATGCGCGCAGGCGGCCCCTCCGGGTAGTAAATTCAGTTATACGAATTGTTTGTCCAGAGTAATAAGAATGAAATTGGCTTGCAATGGATGTCTAGGTATCTATGCGAAAAGGTGCTGAGTTCTGACGTGAGCTAAATTAAACCATATCGCTAGCCACATTGAGTAGATATTTCTTTGAATTTCTTTGCTGAGTAATACTTTTGTACGTTAGTATTATTATTTATTCTGTGGTCAAACGCACTCAAATCTCTAATAAAAAAAAGAAAGTCCAAAATCTCGAAATCAATGGCTAATCTACTATTCTAGCAGTCGTTGACAGAACGACAAATTTATTGATTCATTTTAATCACTGTTATTACTTTTTTATAATTTAGTAAATATAGCACTAAATATTAATAATTTTAAATGATCGATAACGATAAACTAAGGTCTATAAAAAATTACCTAGCGTGTGAAATCACAGTTTAAATCCAATAAATACCGCCCACTTACATATATAAAATCCTTGAAATCTCATTTTTATAGAGCAATTATACAAAACAAAGACACGTAACACCCATGACATTAATAAACACACAGACTTACGAACTAATAGTGGATAGAAACGGCAATTAAACAAACCAACAGATTATGTAACGGTTTAATTGAAAGAATATTCGTTCCACTTTTATGTTGGCGGTACACGCGATCGCCTCTGATATGAAAACATCACGGGTTCTATGTTTTGAAGATATATTTATAGAAATGTTAAGTTTTTATCTAATAACACTAGTTTACAAAGTTTTTGCCCTTCGCATACTTGCAGCGGTTTCATAAAGAATTCAGTACAAAAAACACATATCTGGTTATAAAAAAAAATTAAGACGTCTAAGTTTTAAAATATCTCAAGTTTATTATAGTGCAAGCCAAATTGTACAATTCATTTAGATCAGAGCTCAATTCTTTTACGAATTTGAGTTATTTGCGTTTTTGTATATTGCCATACAATGCACACGGTGCTCAAAGTATGAGAAATGTTATGGCAACTTCAATTTCATATATCTGTGTACATAAGAATGATAGAAGAGTGATCTTTTATTTTACAATATAAAAGTAAATTATATGCATAGTAGTTTATTTTCTAAAAAAAAATAAAAAAGGGGAAATTGGAAAAATTTGGAAATTTGTTATAACAATACTTCCAATTCTGACGTCCTAGAAAAAAATCATAGTCAGATCCGTATTTAGCATACAAAAATCTTAAAGAAACAACAAGTTTCAAATACTGAGCAAAAATTAAAAATTTTGTAAACTAGTGTGCAACTGAAATTTCATTTCAGTTGCTAACAATTATTATTGTTTCTTTTATTAGTGAAAAGTAACATGAAAGTAATATATAAGTAAATAGGTATCTAATAATACAATGTATTTCGTATTTTTACTGCGTTGTAGATTTTTTAATACACACACAAAAGGAAGATATATTTTTACGTCATTGTCTCTTGTAGAGTAAACAGTAGATTAGATTAGTTGGAGAATGAACAATATGACGGTGGACGAAGATCATACGGGGCAGGGGGAGGCGTAGGCGTCATCGCTGTTTCAGTCAAGCTGGGACCACGTTCGGTGTAACCCGAACGAAACGTCAACAAAATAAATTAAAAAAACGGTACGTTTCGCGTTAATTCCCGTATGCATTAATTTAATAATAATGCAACGCCATAGTTTAAAAGTATTTAAATTCAGTTACGTTACAGGTGAGGTGCAATATTTAAAGGTCAAGTATCAGGTATTTATAATTAAATTAATGCATACGAAAATTAACGCGAAACGTACCTTTTTTATTTATTTTGCGTTTAAAAGTATTTACAGCAAACCGCTTCAGGTATTTCTATTTAGTATGCTCAGTACGCCCACAACTTTGATTGACTTTTAAGTGTTTTTCTTTGCACCTGCATAGAATATACCGGTTATTTAATGACATCATAAATGCAACATCTATTGTTTTTGATAAGTAAAAATTGTTTTTACAATCATTAACTTAAACTTCAATGTAAGGTTAATCATATTATTATTTTACAACGTGTAAGGGACATGCGTAATAAATCGAACTCAGGGCTATACTATATGATAGTAGTAGAATACTTAAGTATAACGAAAAAAAAATTAGTATAACTAAATTAAAATAACAGTAAAAAAATACGTAGGTATTTCCTTGCAAAAGTATGCAGCCGCCCAGGTAATTTGGATGGGAATGTCGAATTATTTTTTACTGTTTTTAATATCATTATACTTAGTGATCTAGTATAGCCCGTGGTTCTACCCTGCCAGGGTTCATGTACTTATTTACCTACTATCCATTTATGTATGAGCGCATGTAAGCGAAATAATATGTAGGTAAGTAATAATCATTGTGTAAAGTTATATACCTATTTACATCGCGAATACATGAAAATGAAGCTTTTGCCACGAAACAAAAGATGTTTGTCTATCGCAATACTCAACGTTTTTGTATTGGTTGAGCCCCGAGTCTTATTCGCAATTGCCCATTTAATTTTTATTGTGGGTACGCGGCATTTTTTTAAAATATACCTCTGTGAGAACGCCAAATGAAAACTACATTTAGGAACGTATTGACTTAATACGACAAATTTGCCTCGTTTGCCACAAAAATACACAGAACATGTTGGTGCATAAAATATAATATCATCATCAATCATAAAAAGGTTTTATAAAAGCTACTAAATCAAACTCTTATTTTAAAACGGCTGCAGTATGCGGGTCGGTGATACTCATTGACTTAAAATTCAATCTAGCATAAGAGTCTTCTTATCTTGCATCTTTCCTTAGCTGTGCTACTTCAGAGCTCGGGGTTGCTCTTTTCGTCTTATTAAGCCCCGACAAAAAAAAATGGTGTTATAACGTTTGACGTGTAACAAGTTTGACGTGTTTGTGTATCGTATTTGTCTGTAGCATCGTAGTTCCTTAATAAATAGACCGATTTCAATGTGGATTTTTTTAAATCAAACGTTTTGTCTTGTCGGTCGTGATGGTTCTTAACTATGTTTGATGAAAATCGGTTCAGCCGTTCAAAAGTTATTGGGAATGAACGCTTGAAAATCGGGGGTTTTAAATTTAATTTGCAAATAAACTTGTTCTTATCCAAAGATGAAATGCAAGTCAGACAAGATGCCAAAATAACGGCAATAAGCGTACCGCACTTGTGTCTCGGGTTGGCACATAGATTTCACGAGCATTAGTGGTCACTTAGCGTTGCTGTGACGATGTGAAGCTTGCTCCATAATTGCTGGTTACATTTTAAGGTGCTAAGCTGTGATCATATTCGTATATACCTATCACTGATTAGTGTGAAAATCGTCAATTTTATTTATCTGAGTTTTTCAAAAAGGCGTGTGACAAGATTTCTTTAGTTTTGGCCGTGTGGAGTATATGGACATGGACATATATTATCACAGATAATTTATGTCCATGTGATATAGTCTCCATGGCATGATATCACAAAATATTACATCGCGCAAAAATTAAATGTGTTAATATTAAAATATTTTTGCAATTTAATTTTATTTTGCAAATCAATCTTTACAGAATAAAAATAGTACTTAACTGTAAACAGGCCTGTGTCACTCCCCGTTTAGTAATCGAAAATGTACCTACATTATTACTATGCGCGCAGTCGGCCCCTTCCGGGTGGTAAATTTAGTTATACGAATCGTTTGTCCAGAGTAATAAGAATGAAATTGGCTTGCAATGGATGTCTAGGTATCTATACGAAAAGGAACTGAGATCTGACGTGAGCTAAATTAAACCATATCGCTAGCCACATTGAGTAGATATTTATTTGTTGAGTGAGACTTCTGTACGTTAGTATTATTTATTCTGTGCTGTAACTATAAATATTCATTTCCTGTAAAACTAGCATCCATATTTTTGTGATATTTAAGCGTAGCGTAAAAGTTTAAAAGATATCTTAGTTCTCAACGTTACGATAATTATAACTAATATAATGGGATACTCAACTAACAGATATATAATTATCAGACATAACGTGCGACTTATTGAGTGATCGTAAAGCTAAACTGCAAATTGGTCGAGTCCAATATGAAGCAAGACCGTCAATGCATTGTGTTTTTATGAGGAAGTTAGCAAGTATTCTCTAAGCACCGCGTTCAGACATAGTTTGACATCAAGTAAGTAGGTATATTAAAATACTGACATCAATAACTCCAGCTCATGCAAATTACAATATATATTTGAATAACTATGAATCAATTGAATTCACCTTTTTGCGATAGAATCTTTGACATTAATAATATGAGTAATATGTTAACCCCCTTATTCATAAAAAATACATACGTTTGCTAAGCCTATTTTAGTTAAAATATGTGTTGTCTTGTTCTTGCAATGTCAAATCTTGAAAAGAGTGATAGGGACAAAACATATTTTAACTTAAATAGGTTTAGCATACGTTTGCAATTTTTTATGAATCTTTAACATAACCTAAAATTATTTTAGTCAAGGTAAGATAAGTTCTCCCTTCAATTTGATTAGAAAAATTACTTGTTAAACTATACTCACCTAAAATACGATGTCTATGTCTGGATTTTACAAATTGAAGGACACACTCGCCACTCGACTCGCACACCTAACTCTTCCAATTTGAACTAATCTTAATTACCACGTTTAGCCGAGATATTTAACCAGATATTTCGAAAACTGTGAATTGGTAAGCAAATCTGATCCCACCTCACTAAGCCCTTCTAATAGTATCGGCCAATCGTGCTTCGGTGTGTCGATTAGTATTCATTATGGGGTAACACACCTTTTTGTTTGGAGTTTCTAGTTGGGAGAGAATTTTTTAATTAAGTGGTTAACGGTTCAGTAAGATAGTTATGTACGTTTAATTTTAAGTTTACATTAACTGAAACGTTAATGTACTATTTTTATTAGGATATCTTAACCAGCTATATGAGAGAAAAACTTGGTGAGAGAGTTGAATTTACAACACTGCCATTTTACAAGC
This sequence comes from Acrobasis repandana, assembly GCA_963576875.1. Lineage (NCBI taxonomy): Eukaryota > Metazoa > Arthropoda > Insecta > Lepidoptera > Pyralidae > Acrobasis > Acrobasis repandana. Next base: position 1,868,031 of record OY756226.1, read on the forward strand.
TTTTATTTAGTTTCACTTATCCCGTTGTCTGTGTATGTAATCAAATCTTGCAAGCCAAATTAGACCCACATACCATTTTTCGATTGAGTTGAAACTTGACATACTTAAGTAAATTGGATGACAATGCAATACTATGTATCAGCTGATCGGTCAACTTATATGGGAGGCCAAAAGTAATTTTTCATATTTCGATATATGTTCCTTGGGGAAAGTTGTTCAATAACATGGATTGAATCTACCCTTAAAATAGTTTCAATATATTTTCAGAGGCGAGATTTTCAATATAGATCAGAGGCTTTCCAATAAGGTCATCATGAGTCAATACTAAGTGTATTAATCAAATAGGATACGAAACTTAACTGTCGAAATCAAAGACCAACAGAATACTGTATCGATGTACTGTTTTGGTAGCGGTTAGCGCGCTGCGTTAAACCTTGTTGGTTTAACTAATAGTACCTACGCATGGTTAGGGGTGGCAATACAATTGAAAAGGGTTAAACCTAGTTTCCAGCTATGTATACTACAAACAGAAACAAGCACAATAATTTTATCCTGAAATATATAATGTCTAACAAAATATACTGAAACTACTTGAAGGGTAGATTCAGTCCATGATACTGAACAACTTTTTTTAAAGAACATCATTAATTAAATATAAATAATTTTTTTTTGCTTCCCATAAAACTTGGATCTTTTGTTTGGATGTTTTTTTTCGTATTTCGCTATGTGTTCCTTGGGGAAAGTTGTTCAGTGTCATGGACTGAATTGGTCCTTAAAATAATTGCAGTATATTATGTTAGACTTTGTATTTGCAGCTTATCGTTAGCAAAAAATTCAGATACACTATCACATCTTCTTCATCTAAGCGCGTTCCCGGTTGTATCCTCAGCTGTGCTGCTTCGGAGCCCCGGGTGCGCTTTCCCTGCTTTTTCTTCTCCAAATATAACATGCACGTCAATGATCACCCAAGGATGCCAAAGACCTTGCGAAGTGGAGAAGAAATTGCCGGAACAGTTCAAATGATTCGGCTGTAGCTTTACGACCGGCCGCCTGCCTGATGTCAACCCTCTTTGGGAATGTATTTGTGCGAAAAGTTTTACAACCGGCCGCCGCCCGACGTTAACCCTCCTTAGCACAAGATGTTTGTGCTTAATTCCTTTAGTCGCCTCTTACGACATCCATAGGAAGAGATGGAGTAGTCCTATTCTGACCCGACACCACACGGGGTAGATACACTATATCACATCTCTATCCCAAAAGTTACTACTCAACACCAATATTTTCACATCAGGCTCAGTCAGGCTGCCATGAGTAGAAAATTTCTTCACTCAAGTCAAGTACGAAGGGAAATAAATATGTTGCAGAAAAACTAACGCAAGTACAACATTTGAAAGCAATTAATAAATTTCACCTTGACAAAACGATGGGCGAGTGTTTCATTAAATATTTATTTCGTAGCATTAATATTGAACACAGGCCGCTATAAAGCAATTCGCCGTTGTGAAGGCACTTGTAGATAAAGAGAGTACGGAAGTGTCATTTCAGTGCGCAACGTATGTTTGCTTTCTTAAAAATCTGTAATTTCAAACACAGACGGAACTGTTTTGGAAAAAATCTTTCATCTACGCTCAAGCTTTAGAATGAGCGCCAGCTCCAGTCACGGTTTTCCTAAAGACCACCTACACCATAGGATTTTAAAAAGAAACAAGTGAAATTATTTCTTCAGGTGAGGTAAGCAAGCTGCAGTAACCACTCGGTATTCTTGTTTACTAAGATGTGCAATAAAGGAAAGAGTAATGTGTAAAGAAAATGCTAGGCGCTTTGGCTTACATTCTTTATTGGATGCAACCAGACACACGCTAAGGTAAGAATAAGAGAGATAGAAAGAGAGAGAGAGAGAATGAAATAGAGAGAGAGGCTTACGTCCTTCATACAAAAGCCGCATTGTCTATGAATACTCGGAGAACTTCGCCCTCATGTTCAAATGGTCAGTAAATATAATTATGTATAATATAAACAGGAAGTACTTATACTTCTATACTCCTTATATTTTATGCGTTTCGGTCAGAGTGACAGAGCTGTAAAGATGTCCGAACGTCATTGAAGACTCAAGTTTTATGGAGTTTAGAGCGAAAATGTTGTACAGTTGTAATACGGTGTAGTAAATATAGTAGTTACATGGTAACTGAGTGACAATTAGTCCATTTACTGTAACACACGTCACATTTTTCTAACCACCCACGAAAAGAGGGGTGTTATAAGATTGACGTGTCTGTGTGCTGTCTGTATCATCGTATAGCTCCTAAACGAATACACCGATTTCGATGCGGTTTTTTTAAATCGAAAGCCTTGTCTGTCGAGATGATTCTTAGTTATGGTTGAAAAAAATCGGTTCAGCAGTTTTTACAAAATTGAGTAACCAACAAACATCAAAACGATTCAAAAGAAGAATCTTTTGACAGTGGCAACCCTGCGCCGATTAAGCCATGTTTGCTCTTTGCTGAGGGCATTAAGTTATTTCCAGTTTAAGCTACATGTGTTTGCCCGGCATCGGCTTTGTTTGTACGGCTCGTTAGTTGCGTTAATTGATAAGCTAGTCCGAAGGCTTCGCAGGTGCTTAAATTAGAGATTAACTCACGATTTCACACTTTGAGCTATGTGATGTTGGTTTTCGTTTGTAAGACCAACTTTAAGGTCACATCTTTCAAGCTATCTTGCACTCTGTTGCAGCTTGATTACTGTGATTGTCACCAATCTAAGTATTGACGTCGCCCTGGGTTGCTTTACCTGCAAAAGCGCTAGTGATACGTACTGCTGCTAGATTGCCGAGTTAGCCCCTTATTCATTAAAAATTAGTTACGTTTTCTAAACCTATTTTAGTTAAAATATGTTTTGTCCTTATCACTCTTTCCAAAATATGGCATGGCAAGAAGAAGAATAAACATATTTTAATCAAAATAGGTTTAGAAAACGTTTGTATTTTTTATGAATAAGAGGAAACTTTAAGCTAGGTATATGACGAATGTAAAAAATACACTATTATTGATTTGTAGATATCTTGGAGAGTGTAGGCCAAATCCTCTGACTGCTTTGGCTAATATATGGCACTGGTTGTACAGAGAGGGTCATGCTCCGGCAGTGGAGACTAAAATAGACCTGATGATGATGATGATGATGAGATATCTTAGACGATACTCTGATCACTTAACTTAAAACCATATTCAAATTTAAATACAATACAATACTCTTAATTTCACAAAAGATAAATACAGGACATAATTAATTATCTTAAAATCTAGGTAATGCGCAAGAGGCGGCCTTCTCGTCAAGCAATTTCTTTCAGGCATCCTCGCTTAAATAGAAAAAGTGATGGGAAATTACGTGGTGCAATATGGTCAATACAATAAACATACTTATGTTCAATAATTATAATAAATATACATATTACTACTTACACAAAATAAATAATTATAACAGGACAAAATAAAGAAACTAAGTGGATTGGATACAAGGGAAAGAGAATTACCTTTCATATGGATAGAAAATGAGATTTTGTTTGTTTGTTTGTTTGTAATAACTTTATTGTACTAAAAACATGCATTTATAATCCAAAATTCAAAAGAGCAAATATACAATGACGGACTTATCCCATATAGGGATCTCTTCCAGTCAACCTGCGATATATGAGAGGATTGACTAGGGATTAAATTTTAATTAATTCAGAAATTTCCATGTATGATGCTCGAGTTATCATTTAGCTTCTGAACACGTTCCCGGTTCCGTAGCGGTTCTGCTTCGGACGCCAAAGTACACATTCCAGCTTTTTCTTCTACAAATATTAAATGAATGCATGTTAATAGTCACACTACAAATACTGTGCGAAATGGAGACGAAAAAGTGGGAACTATTTATAGGATTTGGCTGGATAGTTTCTGCGTACGAATTCAGTACAAAATTAAGAGCCCATACTACCCTAAAGTTCATAGAGCGATCTTAAATAATTTATCTATATTAACGAAATACTCACTTTGAAATAAAAACACAGCAAAGTTCAGGACTAACTCTAAATATAATAAGTTTCAAAAACACGATTGCTTAAGATTTTCTCGATTAAAAAACATTGCGAAGTTGCCTCCAAATCACCTCAGAATTATACTAAAACAGAAAGTGTTCAAAAAATACAATAATGTAGCACTTGTAACTTTGGATTATAATTGTATTAAACATAAGGCAGTCATCATATGTCTTACTTTTTAAATAACTCTTAAATATTCTTTGTAAAAAGAAAAAAACCTCAAAACCAGAACCAGCCTCTCAACTCATTGACCCACCGCGATTCCCGACGCCCCACATGGCTTGCTGTATCGTTTCGGCTAGAATAAATTTGTGTGCGTGGAAGCGGGAGCAAAATTTAGATTACTGACATCAGGCGTCCTCTTAATTCAAACATCCAACATCCTTCACCTATAGGCCTTTCCATAATTCACATAAGTCACTCTACAACTAATTCTGCTATAAACATGTCCGGGATTCACGCGCTGATTCGCGCAAAGTTCAACTTGATTTTGATATCAGTTTATTAGTGTGTGTCCATTGAACGACAACACGATATTATTATCAAAGTTCAGTCATTCTAGTTTAAAAATGGCAAAATTAATGTTGTCATTTTTTTATCAGGATATGTTAATTGAAGGCCCAAATTAATTTTTTTTATCCCCCCCGCGCCCTCGAAAGAGTTCCGAATTGCGGTTTCTACCAGTTTTAAAGAAAACCGTACACGATACATGAAAAATGTGTAAGAACGAAATAATCCTTGATAAATGAACTATCAACCTTCTATATATACAAAAGCAATATTACTTATAGTTTCCGTACAATCTGCCACGATTATATACAATTTTTTTATTACTCGTCTATATTTTAGTGGAAAAAATAAAAAATTCACTTTACCGCCAAGATAAATGGCATTATAATGTCGCAACCGAGGTGAGGATGCCACAAAATAATATTTATAATTAGATCACGCGATCGGGAACAGCGTTACGTGATGGCAAGTCATCCAGTTATTGTCGGTGATGTAATTGACCGGATTTTTCCGAGCCATATTTATATAAACCGCACGACATTGGACACGGTGACTCGACAAGTGATATTATATCTCGAAACCGAGGTGAAGACGTTGCCACATAATGATATTTTTAATTATATCACGCGATGGGGATCAGTGTTACGTGATAAGTAATCCAGTTAATGTTTTTGATGACTGATCATTGCGGATCCATAAGAATGGCTTTATATGGTTTAGAGTATTTTACTCAAACTCAAAGTTGAAATACTTTTTTTTGTATCACTTGATAATTGTTAATTTTATCTTCCAATTTCAGAAACTACTCTCTCCACTACGACATTGTACTTATGTGTTTCAGAGCTTTTGTCTTATATTTGGTGTACAATAAAACACAATAAATAACGAATATAATATATAATAAAATAACGTATCTTTTTATCATACAACTTTAAGAAGTAGTAAGACTTTATTGCAATGTCATAATTTACCATTTCACACATTCTTCAATCTTTTAAGTTTCCTAAGACGGATCTTTAATCCATATAATCTTATTTCATGCAAATTTTATTAAATATTATAGGTAAGTATTCAAATACTTACCTATAATATACGTTGTCAATTTGCTTTTTATGCTGTTTTTGTCTTTAATTATGTGTTTTCATAGTACAATGAAGTTATTACAAACAAACAAACAATATAATAAGCATTTCGATTAGAATTTTGCCACGTGTATACTTTTGAAAAACAGATCATTTAATAAATGTTATAATTATGATATAAGTTACTAATGACTAAAATAAACAATCTCAAAACCATGAATTGACTCCTCTACACAAAAACAGAAAGTGGAAGTTAAACGAAAAACATCATGCTAAATGAAAAGGGAATTTTAATGACGCTTAATCATTACTACTACCTTGCTATTGAACTAAAAAGTCAAGAAACTAAGCCGAGTTTACTCCAGCGTAAAGTCATTCACGATAAAAGTGAAAAAAAAAGCCCGCCCCAGTTCGCACGGCGGCCACCGTTGCGTTTCTACGTCATACAACAGGGCGTCGAGTGAAAAGCTATAAGCGGTATTCAAAAAACTAATAGTTTACAAATAATTGCCCGGTGGCCGAGACAGGGGGACAAACCACCAGCCTGATGGTCAGACAATGTCATGATGACAAGAAGAAAAAGTCGGTAAAGCAGACCCGGGCTTCGCTGTATTACAGTTGGGGATGCAACTGAGATGAGAGAGAATAAGTGAGAGACAATAATAATATTTTTTTATTCAGTATTTGTTCTCAGCAATGGTCATTCCGAAACCCTAGAAGGTATTTTAAAGCTTTTAAAATTAAATATATAAAAATCATAATGCATAATGTAAACTGAAGACCTACTTTTGTTTTAATGTTTGACTTAGTGACATTAACCTAACTTGTCAATATTTCTTATTTAATTTCTTTTCACATTTAAATGCTTGCTTTATTTTTACTAGAGTTTAGGTCGCCGTTGATATTGTAAATTATAATGATTAAAAAATATCTTATTTCCGTATTCTTCTGTGCCTATGCATGATTTTATATTTTTTTTTAAGTTTGGTAAAACTTTCCGCTTCCGCTTATGTCTTGCAAGCCTTTTAGCCTTGATCTTGCGCGTAATAAAGTGCGCCAGTTACGCGCGTGCGCCAGTGATGTCAGCCATTGTTATTTAATTGGTGCATTCTAGTGCATTATGAAAATGCAGATTCACTTGCTATTGCGTTTTCTTGGCTGTTTTTTTATTTATTGTTAGACTAGCGTCTTTGTGAGCTGTAGACCTCACACTTCAGATAGAAAAGTTGTTTGGACAAAATAGTTGCGTACCAAAAAAGTGTTACGACTTTTGAACATTTTTCAAAATGGCTAAAATATGATATTTTTAGTACCATTTTAATTCTCATGGCTCTGCCATTTTATCTGAATTTTATCGCAATTTACGAAAATGAATAGAAAAGAAGATTATGTAGTAATACATTTTAAGTGTTTTTTTTCTCCCAGACCAGCATGGAAGGCAATATTATACGATTCCACATAAAAATATTAATAACATTAACAACGTTTCTCATACCGTTTTATGATCAAAATCAATCTTCGTATTTCATCAATATAGCAATTAACTATTAATGTACGGTAAATATTCTTTACGAGTCCTTATAAAGTGTACAAATATTTAATATGCCTTATTATTATTGTGATAAGATTCACATGATGGCCGAAACGGTTCGAGACTTGGAATCAATCAAGAAGAGACATGTAACAGTATATTGGATTTCAATAGTAAATGTCTTCAGGTTATAGATACTATGTACTTGTATTTATCCAATAAAAGTATAATACTATTACCTAACACTGCGTAAATATATTTAATAAAGTACATAGTAGGTATTTTTCTTATTGTATTTAAAAAGCATTTATCCCGTATCTTTTAAATAGGTCAATAGACACTAGATGGCGTTTTTCACTTATTTTATTTCAACTTTATTACAAAAACTGTTGACGGTCAACCAAAAGGTAGAAGTGAGAGACAAAAGAGAGAAATGAGGTTTACTTAAGATTAGTAGACTAAACGAGTATTTTATTTTGAGTAAAACTTTAAGATACACTACATTGTATAAATTAAAAAAAATATATATGATGTTCTTCAGGATATATGCTAATGAAATAGTGTCCTTCAAACATAATACTATTAATTTGATTCGATAGAAAAAAACACGAATAAACCTCTAATACTTTTTAACGAGTAGAATTGTAATAAAATGTATGGGAACACTATGGATTTTTTATGGAATTTTATCTATCAAGATACAAACTAATATAGTATGTTTTTAAATTAAAATGTATAATTATATTGTAAGAAAATACCTAAAATATAATCACACGCTATCACGCGCATTGCACGTGTATCTATTGTACCGGCTGAGGCCTGTTGCTATGCGTAATGAAAAATATCTCCCTTACTGTAGTGAAAAAATATAAATGAAACAAACAGTTTCAATGTGTGTTTGCATTTTCAGCTCATTGGAATTAAGAAAAAGTTGGAATTTAGCATGGATTTTAGTAAATGTTTATAAAATAACCTAATATTAATAGTATTATCGGTGTTCAAGCAAAACGACGGTTATATTTCATTATCTAATTTATTTAAATATCGATTTAGTAAATTAAGCAAATCTGAGTATAAGTAAGCATTTAAGCAAGCAGTATGCTATTAATTATGAATATAACAGTTAAATAAGATCGTAGCGATGGCAAGCAAGTAAATAAAACAACAAATTAGAATAAATATAATGGCTCACCAAGTATTCTTGCTTCGATGTGCACAGGCTGACGGCCACGGAAGGAATGATGACGCTCGCTCGGTTGGTTGGGTGCGCTCTCGGCTTTAAATAGTGTTTCGTAAACAAGGGTTGTTGTTGATTCGTCCCAAAGTTCGTCCCACAAAAAAGTACCTAGGTATATGTAAATTTGTCCGAATACTATTTTTATAAAGTAAATTTTTCCCACATAAATTTTTATTACTGTAAATTCGTCCCACTTTTTTCCCGTACTGATAGCAAATAAATCAAACAATGAGTAAAATAAAAACGTATTTATTTTTAATGATCACAGTATTCTTATAAAGAATTTAACCTTATGTCAAATTCTTATTTCTTATGATATAATCATTTGAATTAAATAAAATACTGAATATAAAATAGCATAAATAGCAATTTTTGAAATATTTACTTAGCATCTACTTACTCGTAATAATCACTGCTGTGTTAATAAATATTTATAAACATGTACTAACAGTGACTGATTTGCCTTATTACAAAAGTATTCTCATAGTATTAGTTATAAATACTTGTAAAAATATAAGAACATATTTTAATTAATAATAACATGTAAATAATATATTTTTTTTTATTGCCATACAACGAGGGGCTGCCGAGGGGTAATATTTTAGTGGGATTACAAAATTTGTATTTTTTTTTAGTTTTAGTTCTTTGAGGTACTTTTAAGTTTTAATTTATGAATACTTATTTATATTTAATTTCGAACATTGAATAAAAATAACTTGTTTGCTATCTGTACCTACTTAAGGCGAAGATATAGGCAAATGGCCTTGAAGTGTGAAATAAATTGTTAACTCGTAAATATGGTGATAATTTCCATATTGCTCTACGTCATGCACTAGATAGCCCTTTAAATTATTATATGAACTGCCGTTAAAACTATTATTGGTGATCCGTCTAGCTTTAAAACTTGCCGTGGCCACTTTTGGCGGAGGCGAGTTTTAAAGCTAGACGGACTAATGTAAATACTTTCAACGGTGGTTTATAAAATAATTTAAAGGGCTATCTAGTGCATGACGAAGAGAAATATGGAAATTATCTCCATATTTACGAGTTAACAATTTATTTCAAATGAGGGCGCCACTTCAAGGTCATTGGCCTATATCTTCGCCTTAAATTGAAAACTTGGGATGAATTTACTGTAACTTTTACCTACCTGGGACGAATTTATACTAACACTGTTTGCATGAATCGAATCAACTTTCAATGTACGGAGTTTAAAAAAGGGGACGTACTTCGTACCCTTTACTTTGGGACAAATCCACAACAACCCGTAAACAACAAGATGGCGCCCGACCGAGTGTCAACGTTTTACAACTTTATTTTAAATATCTATAAGTATTTTAGATAAATTAGAACTAGATTGTTTTATTAAATAATAACAGGATAACAAATAATATTAATAAAATATTTAAGGCAAAAATAGTATTGCGTAAAAAATAAAAGACAAGATGGCGCCCGTTGGAGCGTCATCGTTTTCAGACTTAGATTATTGAAATACATTACATTATACATGTACACGCTAATATATTATTAAAATTCTTATTATGTATGTAAATATTATTAAAATTTTCTTTTCATTTTAGTTTCGAGCATTGTTAGTTTTTTTTATGCACTTTAAATTATGCCGAATATAACTTTATGTATTACAAAATATTATGTTAATGGCTTTGAACGCAGGCGCGTGTAAGAAGACATTAACCGAGATAGCCTAGAACTTTAAGACACACGTTACGCATACGTCACTCATAATACAGCACGTGTAAGAAATTAGCTAATTGCATTGACTTATATAAGGTCTAACAAAATATACTGAAACTATTTTAAGGGTGAATTCAGTCCATGATACTGAACAACTTTCCCCAAGAAACATATATCGAAATATAAAAAATAAATTTTGACTTTCCATAGAAACTCGGATCAGCTGATCGGTCAAATTGTATGGGAGGCTAAACATTATTTTTCATATTTCGATATATGTTCTTTGGGGAAAGTTGTTCTGTATCATGGACTGAATTCACCCGTAAAATAGTTTCAGTATATTTTGTTAGAACCTGTATATTACTGCTACTTGTATAATATTATAGTATTTATGTCTCCGTATACTACTTAATTTAAAGTGTGGTTCCGGCTCAGAATAGGACCACTGCGACTGAAGGTAAAATAGCACTTAAAGCTCGTGCTACAAATAGCATTCCCAATAAGGGTTGATGTCAGGTAAAAGGCTGGTCGTAAAACTATAGCCAAATCGTTTAAAATTTTCCGGCTATTTTTTCTCCAATTGGCTAGATGTTTGACATCCTCGGGTGACCAAATTATCAATATGGAAAATAATAAGCGGGAAAGCGCACCCCGGGCTCCAAAGCAGCTGAGGATGCAACCGGGAACGCGTTCAGACGAAGAAGATACTACTTACTCTAAAATAACCAATAATATAACGAGACAGAGAGTGGGAGAGAGAGAGCAATACCTAAGAGTTTTAAGTAAAATGGAATTGTGTCGCCACCTTTAATACAATTAATTAAGAATAGTAAATAAATATATAAGGACAACCGCTCTAGATCGGTCATTTTGGAAATCTTTGGGAGAGGCCTATGTCCAGCAGTGGACGTTATGCGGCTAAAATGATGATGATGACGATGATAAGGACCAATTTCACTGGTGGAGCTAGCCCCCAAGTTAGTTTAAGCTTGTATTATGGAATACTAACTCAACGATTCAATATTTTATAATAAATACATATAATATATAGATAAATACCCCAGCCAGACCCAGTACAGTTTGAAAAAGACCATTTTCCATTTTTATTTAACATATGTCTTTGAATATATGGTTCTTTACAGTATATTTTGTAAGACAGTGTTGTGAATACACTGTCTTACAAAATATACTGAGACAATTTTAAGGGTGGATCAGTCCATGAAATATGAAAAAAAAAATGTTTTGCCTGTCATACAAATTGACGGATCAGTTGATCTGAGTTTGTATGTAAAGCCAAAAAAATTATCAAAATACTCGAAATATGTTTTTTGGGGAAAGTTGTTCAGCATCATGGACTGAATTCACCCTTAAAATAGTTTAAGTATATTAGACGTTATATAGCGAAATCATTTATCGAAGCGAAAATTTAGAAAAAGTAATAAATTCTCCTAAATTAATAAAAAAAGATTCTAAATTAATTTATTTTCAACATTTTACTACTTTCATTAGTTTTATAAAACTGTATACAAACACAAAACGCCACAAACTGATCTTTTAATTATGTTTCTGAATGATCATGCACTAAATAAAAAAGCGGCCAAGTGCGAGTCGGACTCGCCCATGAATGAAGTGTACCGTAGCAAGTAACATAAATAAAAGTTCTAAACGTAAATTGCAGTTTACGATTTATGATGTATTAAAAAAAAACTACTTATTAGATCTTGTTTAAAATAATTTTTGGTGAAAGTTGTATGGTAATATACATCATATATTTTTTTTAGTTTTATCATTCTCTTATTTTAGAAGTTACAGGGGGGGGGGGATACATATTTTACCACTTTGGAAGTATCTCTCGCGCAAACTATTCAGTTTAGAAAAATAATATATAAGAAACCTCAATATCATTTTTTAAGACCTATCCCTATGGATATCTATATATCCCACGCGAAAGGGTTTGATAAAAAAAAATTGAGTTTTAGTTAAGTATTGGACACCCCCAAAATTTATTGTTTTTTTTCTATTTTTGTGTGAAAATCTTAATGCTCACAGAATACATCTACTTACCAAGTTTCAACAGTATAGTTCTTATAGTTTCGGAAAAAGTAGCTGTGACATATGGACACACAGACAGACAGACATGACGAATCCATAAGGGTTCCGGTTTTTTGCCATTCGGCTACGGAACCCTAAAAACGGAATCAGAATTTTGTACAGTAATGAGAATATGTTGTGTACGTCAACCAGTTCGTTGGTGAAATCCATTGTTTCCGAGGCCCGGTGGATGAGACGACCGGACGGTAAATCAGAAACGGGTTGGCATATTAATTTGGATACAACAGTTTTAATATACAGGCGGAGCACAAATATTCTTATTAAAATATGTATCATATGTACTTAAGGAGATTACGAGTATTATGTACTAGGAAAGAAATCTTAAAAAAGTTTAAGGCCATACATGAATTTTCCGGGGTCCAGTGCTACCCCCATTTGAAATAAATTACGAGTATTTGAAAGGAAACGGATATATCATTTTGTTTTCACAAATTTTGTCTTTGCCAAGCCCTAGATTACCCTTCAAACTATTTTATGAACTACTGTTTACAGTTTAAAGTAAGAACGTTAAGCTTTTCTTACATAATAATATTTTACACAAATAACTTAAACATATCTATCAGACAGAAACTCGATGTTTTGTATAAAAATAATGATATGATTTTATATGTTTAAGTTATTCTGTCCTTTGTCTTGTCAATCAGCGTTGCATGTACGTGTAAAATTTGACATTGTTTTGAAACATTGCTGTCACCTCGATGCATCGAATCAGTAGATTTCAGTTGTTCAAGTACAAATTTGACAATGTTCTCTTAAATTAGTAACAGATACAAGTTAAAATGTATAGGTAGTTAAATTACAATTTGACATTTGACACGTGCACGGCACAGTACGTATACTTATAAAAAATATTGACGCACAATGTTGCTGAATAGAACTGATAATTTATGAACGGGATTTTTTTTATGTTAAATATTATTAGACACATTGTACCTTATATGGAACCTTACCACTAGATAATCACGGCCATGCCGTGTGGTTTCCGGCAGAGTAGAATAGGATCACTCCAAGTCTTCCCGTGGAAGTCGTAGATGGCGTCTTAGGAAACACAAGCTAAACAAAGCTTATAAACATCAATGAGACCTCTCCAACCCGTCTGGCCAGCGTGGAGAGTGTAGGCCAAATCCTCTGACTGCTCTGGACAAGTATAGGTTCCTGTAGTGAAGACCAAAACCTGCAGTGAGTTCAAAAGACCTAATGATGTTAACAATTATTAGAAATCATCATCGTCATTATCATGTCAGCTACAGAAAGTCCACTGCTGGACACAGGCCCTCAGGATTTCTTAAACGACCAATTGGAAGCGACCTGCTTAAAGCGTCTTCCTGCAACCTTGCTCAGGTCGTCCGACCATCTAGTAACCTTAACCGATGGGACAGAAGAGTTCGAGAACCCTTCTGCTCCATCAGCCATAGGATTTTTTTATAAAAACATTAGAAATAAATTTAAAATTTTTGGAGAATTTAATTGCTCATGCAATTAAGTAGATAGGTTTAGCAGTGACATATATAGTTCATAATCATCTTACATCGTAAATAGGCCAAGGGGTCAGTATACTTAGTGCCCTTGTTTGGCTCTAAATTCTAAGCAGACAGAGCTTAGCGCCGCAAGACTCAAAGGCCTGCACTTTTAGCTTGATGGTGGGCGAGAAGGTGTTAAAAGCAATCAAAATACTTGTTTCGCATTTTCAGACATTCCCTCGACCAGCTTTTACGATCTGCGCGGGATAACAAGCAGCCTTTTTTTTAATTTTTTTATTAGAGATTTGAGTGCGTTTGACCTTTATCTAGCCTGGTGGGAAGCTAAGATGAGGTCTAAGGTGTAACACGCAGACTCAAAAATGCCTATTCACTCTTGCCTTGAAAATCCCTAAATAATATGTATGGGGAAACATCGACGCAGGGAGGAAATTCCACACCTTAGCGGTTTGCACAATGAAGGAGGAGGCGAATCGAGAGGTACGATGAGAAGGAATATCAACCACAAATGGGTGGAATCCCTGTCCACGTCGTGTTGTCCTATGGTGGAATGGTGGCAGCTATGGTACGTACGTATATTAATTTTTTTTCTTTTTATCCAAAGCAGCATGGAACTCAATTTAAATTTATCCTAATCTTACCAGATTATACTAACTCTAGTTCTACAAGTCTACATGGTTATTTCAATTAATCAATATATTTTGATCCCGTATAACTAATCGAGGCGAATGTAATGCAAAAAATTGACTAACCGAGAGAACGGCAGAAGTGCTAAGTTAAAGAGCAAACACTGCACCATCATTTGTTTTTACCATGAAATTAATGATCCCGGCCGCGTGTGTGATTGCTACAAGATCCTTAATAGCGTGAGCTAGACTTACATACACATAGAGTGAGTCAAGCTGCTCGTTATATGAAAGTATGCAGATATCAGTAGATAATATCAGTCTTACTCAGTTTATTCGGAAACTTAGCAAATATTTGAGCAGATTTGAGGTCCGTTCGGAATACATCAAATTTTCGTTTTCTCTTTTAGGGTGCTCCAAAATAGCTTGAACTTGCATTTCAAAAGTAAGATTACTAGATATTGGATCTGTGTAAAAGTATATACAAGGCAATTATTCAGGAATTATTCAGGTTTTGTAATTATTTTTTTTCGATAAAACTGCGAATTCATTGATAATTGGATTATATAATTTTATGCATTTTCCTGATTTGATTTGAGTTATATATAAGTTTATATTTATTATATATAGTTAGTTTATAGGTGTAAGTATGACATTATTATTAGCATCTTGTGTTTAGCTTGTAAGTATTGTAAAACACCTCCAAGAAACTTTTGGCATAATCTTCTCTGGTTTAGGGTTGACTGGAAAAGATCCCTGACAGGGATAAGGCCGCGTTTGTGCTATTTGTGTTTTTAACTGTCTCCTTTTATGGTCAAAAAAAAATTTGTTTACTTACTAAACTATTCCCCAGTATCATGGAATGAATTTCTCCTTAAAAAGCTTCAGCATATTTAGTCAAGCCTTACATAAATGCAAAGTTACTTTACTCAAAACAAAACGCCAACATCCTGTGAACACTCTCCGTCTCTCACTCGACGCTTTCAACCAATAAAAAAACGAATCGTAATAACAAGCCTGTCATCGCTACATTGACAAATTAAATATCAACATATTACAACTCCGCATCATCAATCATGCCATATTGCACCTTAAGTGGTGGCGATAAAGTTTGATTTAGTGATCCGTGATTTGATGGGCGATGTCAAATTTTTGCTTAGGCGTAATTAGAGATTGGAAGATGGTGTGAGGCAAGGGTCATGCGAACGGAATGATAGAAACCATCTCCTCGGACTGACGAAATTTTTGGTACAAAATATAAGAGGTTAATGGATTTTTGGTGCAAATCATAAGCGTTCAATCGACGCAGACTCGGTCAAACACATTCGTCAGGCAGATACTATAGATAGGTACTGAAATTCGTATATGAAATGAAAACATGACTTCTAATATTATAGCTTTAAAATCGTTTAAGATGTTATAATAGAATTTGAGCTATTAAGGTTATATAGCTAAGAATCAATGAATACTGTAAAAATAGATAAGAATTCACACAGATAAATCTAGCCCCAAAGTAAATTTAAACTTCTATTAAGCCTAGTAAGCCTACGTAGTATAGCACCGACGACTGCGTTTATCGAGCGCTATCATCTATCACTATCTCGCTCTACGTTATAATAACGAGCGGGATGGCACTAGTCCGACGCGCGATACAAATTTCATCCGGGTTTATCGACGGTGCCATGCAATTATCGAAACTATATTCCTTTTAATGCATATATTTATAAATACCCAAGACTCAAGAAAATTTTATGTAAAAGTCAATTGTTCAACTTGCTCTTGTTGGGAATTGAATCCAATATCTCCAGAGTGGCGGATTAGCAAATCAAGTATTACGTCACGGAGATCGCTCGTCACTTAGACCACACGACAAAAGCTTCGTTTGCTGTTAATTAAAATTAATAGTCGTTAACTGACCGGTGCCATTGTAATTAATGATATATATAACGACCACAGGCTACCTGGGGATACTATGTGACTGGTAATGGAGTGTGTAGTCTATGCTTAACAGTTTATACCTTATTGGACATGTCTTTAATGTGGATTACTTTATGGTAATTTAAAAATGATTAACTATTTTGCTGTAATGCATTCTGACATTTTGAAAAAAGCAACTGTTTGGTTTTTAACCGACTTCAAAAAAGGAAGAGGTTATCCATTCGACTATGTTTTTTTATGTTTGTTGGTACGCCATATCTTCGCTAATTGTGGACCGATTTTGATGATTCTTTTTTCATTTAAAAGCTTTTACTACCAAGTTGGTTTCTTTATAATTTGGTAAAGATATGATGCAGAACTTTGGAGATAGGTAAGAAACTTCAAAAAAAAATGAAGTCGGTTGTTTTCTTTTTGTTAAAAATTTAATTGTTGAGTGAACAGTGGTACTACAAGCAAGTTATATGAAATTATCTTAAAAGTAAAGTAATTATATTCTATATTTCTTCATTTTTAATTTAATTTGTACTTTACAAACATAATCATCATTTGATTTTTATTCAAGATTCAAGATCACTGCGTTGCGCCATTAGGCATACAAAGTAATAATTTGCAGTGTTACGTAATACATTATATTACGTAACACTGCAACTTATTACTGAAAAATGTAAATACAACATCAAACAATACAACTGTAATAACTACTAAAAACTTAAATTTTTACACATACTTTTTATTTATCACATCTAATATTGATACAGAAATGCTTGGAGCATCCAAATATTTTCTTGAAATTAAAAAAAAATATATTAAATGAAGGATAAATTAATCTCTTACTGAAGGTTTTTTATAAGCTAAATTTGACCTGTCCCGTTGTTTGTGTCCGTAATATGTGACGATCCACGGGTAAAGGTATCTTACGGACGCTGGCACTTACGATATTGTGTTTATAAAAGCTTAGTTAATTGTTCGAATTGTTTTTCCAAACGTCATAAGCGCCATCGTCCACAAGGTACCTTTACCCGTGGAACGTCACATATAATCATTAAAGCGACAATGATATAATATTGTACCAACGACCTGATCACATGATGAAGCCGGAAGGTGGCCATAGCATCCCTGTGATAAAACAACATAACCCCATCGAATTGGGGTTCAATAGTCTTGAGGAGCACTTTAAACTTTTTAGGTCACTGTTTTAAATAAAAGCTAGTTTATAAATGTTTTTTTAAATTAAAATAATTTAAATTCTAAATATTTTTTTTTAATCTTATTTCTAGTACTGACTTCAAACTACGTTTTGAAATGAACACTACCGGGAATTTCATACGGCCATCTAAAGGTTTAATAGAGTAAGACCGTTGAAAATTATATAAAAAATCTATGGTCTCCACGATTTGTACTGAAAATGAGAAAAGTATGAAATCGTGAAAGCGTTTATTACTATTGGAATTGTGTGTAAAAGGGGCAATTTGAAATGAGTTTTCCGAGATGGTGTCTGACGATTCGATATGATATATCATAAAATGTACAGCTATTGATTGCCCTCGAAATGTACAAATCATTAGCTGTATATCTGAGGTTTTATTGTCATATCTTATGTTATTGGAAAATAACATTACTACTGATTTACTTGGTAATAAATGGTTTATTGGTAACAGTACTCCCGTAATAAACTACTTTCAAACTAAATAATTATCATTTAATCCTTTCATGCTAGAAAAAATAAATAGTATACAACAGCTGCTTTGCTTCCCGCACAGATAGTAAAAGCCAATCGAGGAAATGGATGAAAATGCTGATCAATACTATTTTGTTTCTTTTTCCATCTTTTTGGGTGTGTAAGTGGCCAATAATGATAAAGAATTTTCAAACATAAGTTCGTGTATCACTATATTACAATACTATATTTTATGATAAATACATACATAGATAAACACCCAAGACCCAGAACAATTTGAAAAAGGCCATTTTTCGCACGCACATTAGCCAAAAGTGGCCGTTTTTCCCAATAGTGCGTAGTAAAGCTTAAC
Organism: Acrobasis repandana; assembly: GCA_963576875.1. Lineage (NCBI taxonomy): Eukaryota > Metazoa > Arthropoda > Insecta > Lepidoptera > Pyralidae > Acrobasis > Acrobasis repandana. The sequence continues at coordinate 1,886,345 of OY756226.1, forward strand.
GTTCTCACTTTAAATTGTAAACAGTAGTTCATAGAATACTTTGAAGGGTTATCTAGGATTCGGTAGTTGCAAAATTTTAAATAATGTCTCCGTTTTCTTTTAAATGATTTATTTAAAATGGGGGCAGCACTGGACCCCGGAAAATTCAGGTACGGCCTTAACACTGGACCCCGGAAAATTAAGGTACGGCCTTAATTCCGCTGTAGAGACGGCACAAAGTCATAATTTAAGTGCGGACCGAAGAGGGTTCAACTAAGCTTCAGCAAGAGCACAACTTCATCGTGTCGTGACCCGACGTCGACAACTGTTTATGTCCGACATCGGGCATGCCATTTGTGGACGTTTTGTTCACGTAAATTGTTGGAACTTACTGAGTAAAGCCTGAAGAGATTTTGAATTTGTTAAAACAAATCTAAATATTTTAAGGAGCAAAAAAGCAAGAAGGGTAGGATTTTATTTTTAATACTTACAACGGGCAAAGTGCATGACCTACCTGATGGTAAGGTTACCGTAGACCATAAGCCATAACCATAACCACTGATAAGCAGGCAGTGGTATACAAACTATTATAGAAACCGTAAATAGCAGAAACTTGTAGACAAATTTATTAGAACCAGGCGCTCACAAAGATGGCAGCACACAAATTACTAGCAAACCTGCTAAATGTAGGTGATATAGGTTTAAATATTAGGTAAGTAAGTATTACAATTTTATTGTTGCTTCTGCTTTGATCTCATTTGTCTTTGCACCAGCTTTCGGTTGACCATTTATAATTTTTGTTATAAAGTTGAATAAATACAATAAGTAAAATACGCCATCTAGTGACCTATTAAAATTAATAAACTGGCAAGTGCGAGTCGGACTCGTAAATGAAGAGTTCCGTACCACCGTACAATGTTTTAAAACGCTGAAGAAACACGTTTCTTATATGACGACCCCCTTTAATTATTAACTTTATCTTATTTTTAGTATTTGTTGTTATAGTGGTCACAGCAATACATAATCGGTGAAAATTTCAGGTGTCTAGCTATTACGGTTCAAGAGATAGAGCCCTGTGACAGACGGACAGACGGACAGACAGAGAGCGGAGTCTCAGTAATAGGGTCCCGTTTGCACCCTTCGGGTACGGAACGATAAAAACATTTAAAGAAAGTCAAATCTCTTCTCTACATGTTTTTTGACAATATCATGCTTTTAAGACTATAACCCTTTGACAGTTTAAGGCACAAAGTGCCCTATTACCTCATTTGTCGCCTATATACCCGCATATTCTATAAGTATGCATATTTTGCTACACCCGCGGCCGCGGTTCCCACGTACCGGTAATGCCACCTAATGGAGGCAGACATCATAATCGAGAACTTAAGGGGTGTGTACACTTGACTTCACGCTAGCTAAGTGTTAAAATAGTGCTCTGATTTGTGATTGGCAGTAGATTGATGCGAGACGAATATGATTATGATGAAGTTTTGCATTTTGTAAGTGCCTCAAAACTACATCCGGTCAATTCGTAGAATGGCATAGGAAATTACTTTTTTCTGATTGACTTTGAATTTACATGTATATTTGTTAAGTCACTATATAATTAATAAAAATAAGGCTTTATTTTCACCGAATAATGTATGTAGTTTTCTAAGCTATATTACTTGTTTTTGAGATTGAAATTATTACTTTGATTTACAATTTTTTTTTTTAAATTTATCAATCATTACAAATTTAGATTAAATATATTTTGTCACGTCGTTTACAGTTAAGTTTCGCTACAACAAACCGTTTTTTTATAAGAATTTGTTATTCTACTATTTTTATGTAAATTTACGCTTGTTATTTTACAAAACAAGTTTTCATTCACAAATGTTGTCTATGAATATGCATATCGCTATATACATATAAACATTAAATTTTAATAATAATATGAATTAATTCGAAAGTTCATAGTTTTTCGTTCGTTAAATCTAGATTTTTTAATTAATATACATTATTCATTCATATTTTGTATTTTATTAACATTTCGAAGTTATTTTTTATTTATTTGAAACATAAAATTGACTTTATGAATTATACCTAGATAGACGCTGCTGGTAGTTAACCAAAAGAAGAAATTCGCTACAGAACTAAGGTCGAAGATGTAGGTAGACGGATTATTCAGAATGGGCGGGGCACTTAATTGGCTAGAAGGGAAGACAGCGGTATGTACTAAATCAGTAGTGACATACTATATAATTGATAGACAACAAGAAGTGTGGTTTTTTTATTAACACATCGGAAAATATGTCACAGGTGTTTTCGTACTTAGTTTAATTTAATCATACTTTTTTAAATGTAATATCTTAATAACACAAATCAGTTTTACGTTTATCTAAATAAATGGTTAACCCTCGCATAGATTTACGCGAAAATGCATTGTTCTGGAGAGGTAAAGATTTACTCCGCTCCGCCAATGTTCGATGTATACTCTCCTTTAGAAAACTAAATCGCGTGTATGGTTACATATTACATATTGCAATTGCGTTCACTATTGTTACGTAACTCGGCTATTTTTATCAGTGCCGACGGAAATAGGTAAATGTCAGATATGAATATATTTCTAATTAAGTTAATGTAATAAGATCATGGCACTTCTTCTTCTCGTGTCGAAAGCTCAAAATGTAATTAATTTTTTCCCTCCAGAAGGTTGCCACTTTCACAGTGTTGTCTCTAGCCTCACATAGGTCACGCTTAGTGCAGCTGGTGGGGCACGATGGGCAGGAGCGGAGGTGTGACATAGTCTGGTCGTTACGACCACACTGACTCTGTGTTGCAGTTGGGTCAATATAACGCCATCGGGCCAAATTATATCTGCACCGGCCTTCCTCAGCTCGGAGGCGATTTAAGCTTTTCCAGGTAGTCCATGTGAGCTCTTGACCAGGTGGTACTTATGTACTGTCATACATACATACTACTCGTATCACGCCTGGTTCCTACAGGGGTAGGCAGAGACTCTATAGACATCCGCTTGCATACGATCCTAACAGATGTCTTTCGCATCATCTACACTTACCGTCAAGAGCAGGGCCGGATTTAGGGGAGGGCAACCGGGGCTACTGCCCCGGGCCTCCTCAAAAATAAAATCTCCTCCTTAAAATCTTTATTGCACCAAAACATAATGGTACAGGTCGTGCCAAACTTTTAGATCGCTCTGAAGTTGCCTCACTCAGGTTACTAACAGGGACAGAATATTTACCACAATAATATTTTTTTCAGAATGTTTGCATGAATACTCGTGTATATACACAATAAACAAAAATAAAGCAAAATCTATCTGCTATGGGTATTTTACTACTGCGAAGCGAATCGCCTCATCTTCAGAGCGATCTAGAAGTTTGGCGCGACCTGTGATAGATTAAAGAAAACAGATAATAAAAGGCCTTCAGAAGAAGAAAGAATCAGACTAGTAAAACATTTTTCCTTTGATATAGCCACGCTATGCATAATGCATTGCCCAGGGGCACCCACAATGGCTAATCCGGCCCTGGTCAAGAGCATGATAATATTAATTTGTCAGCTCATATATTTTAGATATAAATATGCATTATGTATACCTATGGAGTGCGGTGGAAAAACCGTGGCGGCAAAGCAGAATAGGCACTGCTTTGCGTCTGAGAGGCAAGAGTTCGGTCTCCATTAGGCGCAAATTTTATTTTCAAGTTTATACTCATGTATCATCATCAGGTCTTTTCTAAGCTCCACTGCAGGAGCACGACCCTCTCTGTACTACCAGAGCCGTATATTAGCCAGAGCAGTCAGAGGATTTGGCCTTCATTCTCCACGCTGACGGGTTGGAGAGGTCTCATTGATTAAATGTAGATATTTATGATACATGATCGAATCAGAAATGAGGAGATTCGTAGAAGAACAAGGTCATAGACATAGCCCAGCGGATTAGCTCATTGAAGTAGCAGTGGGCGGGGCACATAGCGCGAAGAACCGATGCCCAATGAGGCAGAAAGGTTCTCAAATGAAGGCCACGTACCGGCAAGCGCAGCGTAGGACACCCACCTGCTAGGTGGTCAGACGACCTGAGCAAGGTTACAGGAATACACTGGATGCAGGCCGCTTCCGATCGGTCGTTTTCGAAATCCTTGGGGAAGGCCTATGTCCAGCAGTGGACTTCCTGCGGCTGATATGATGATGATTATGATAGATACATGGACTGCATCAAACATTTTGCAAACGTGTTATTTGTAAAAATGTTAATAAAATGCTGAAGATGGTTGATAACCAAATTGATTAATTAAGTCTCGAAAGCGATTTAATACAGAAATGTCAAGATCATTAGATGAATGCGAATCGTCACGGCATTTCAAGATGTATAATTATAATATAATTGCTTTAATATACCAGTTCCGATCATCAAGTTTGTTTTAATTATGAAATGGTGCTCTACTGAACGGTGATAGCGTTCGTGCACAACATTTATGTCATATTTTTAAGCTATCTGCATCCTAGCTAAACATCTTCGTTTAAGAGTTTCCTTACCCTAGACAGAATCAGAGTTTTCCATACAAACGTAGTTTTAATTTTGAAACGACATGACAGATTTCGGGCAAATTTTGTAATTTAAAAGGAATCGCGTATATCTTGGCATATAATTGGTTATCAGTGTCAAATTATGAACTTGAAAGAGAATCATCAATCAGTATGGAAAATTTTACACCCTTATATTTTCTTTCAAGTTCATATTTTGACTGTTAAAACCACTTATAACCCTAGATATATTCAAATATAATGTATGTAAGGAAAAATATTTCCATGTAAGTGATTTTACAGATAGAAATTTACGTAATAAGAATGACTCAGTTAGCCCGTATTATAGGCTGAATACAGTCAGTAAGTCTTTTATGGGGAAGTGTATATTATACCTTTTTATAATAAATTGCCAGAATCGGTCCTTGATATGCCAGACAGAAAATTCAAAGCTTATGTAAAGAAAGTATTTTGTGAGAAGGCTTATTATAGGACCGATGACTATCTTAAAGACAAAAAAGTCTGGCTTGAGCTTGGCGCAGGTCCCTCTTAAAGGTTTGTATACTTAGACATGTCATAATTTAGGTACATTGGTACATACTAAATTTACAAATTGACATTATTTTAAATTTCGTAATTCTTATAATTCAATTTAATTATGACATAACCAACAATGTAATCTCAGTCCATCCATATAACTAACTTTAAGTTTTAAGTTCGTTAGTTGACGTCTTTGGAGAAAACGTGCAGTGCAGTTTGTTGCCGCTTCTTCTGCACTTGCGCCTAGGAAGCGGCGTAAACTTAGCTGTAAGTAACGATTTGACGTCAACATTTGTGCAAAACAAAACAAAGTGACTATTATTAAGAGATATTATAAATATCCTATGATAATAAGGATATTTTGAATTGAATTTAATAGAGAAGATGCATGAATTTTTTTTATATTTTTAATCAATAGTCCTCGTCGAGAAATAGCCGCAAAAAATAAATCAGTGCCGAAAAACATGTATATGGTGTAGAAAATAAATATTAAAAATAGCAAGTAGATTATAACAACTAAAACACGCCATTTTAAAATATGACGTCAACGTCTGCAATATCCGCTAGAGAAAGAAGCTGTCAACGCATGTTTTTCTTTTTTGGGTACTTATGATGTTATCAGCCAGTGATGTTTGTTAAACTTCTATATAAAAGTACATACATTTCGAATGTCATCGATAGTCAAACTACATGGACGGACAGTTCTACCGAACGCACCCGAACTTGTCATTTCCTTTTTATGAATTTTGTCGTCATTTCCCTTTTGTTTGTCAAAAGTTCCCGCGCAATATTTGCATATTTTCAATAATTTATATCTAATCCAAATAAGAGTCAGTAAGAAAAATAAATAACTAGGCGTGGTAACGTATTAAAAGAAATTGTAAAATAAAAATATGAGCCGGATTGGTATTACATGCATATTCCTTATTGAATAAAACGTAGACTACGTTTGTATGAAAAAGTGTAGGGTAACCTGTGGTCACTTCATTAACTATTTTTCGCGTTCTTTCTCTGTTAGAGCCGTGAGTCTGTAAAACTAACTGAACCTTACTATCCGACGCGCCCAAACCCTAGCTAGCTTCAAATCCCAAGTAAAATCTCATTTTCTATTCTTATGAAAAGTAAATCTCCTCCCTTGTTTTTACTTTGTTTCTTCATCTTGTCCTACTTTTTTATGTCTAAGTTGTATGTATTTAAGTATGATGTATGTTTATTATAATTATTGTATTAGGTATGTTTATGTGTAATAAGTTTTAAGAAATACAGTTCGATTCCCGTTATCAGTGACTTTAATTCAAAATCCACATCAACAGACTGTGCCGGTATCTTCCGGTACAATTATAGGTATTGACCACCCCCACTACCTAATTTCCCGTTAATTTTTCTAGATAAGCGAGGTTGCCTGAAACAAATTGCTTAGCGATAAGGCCGCCATGTGCGCATTTCCTAGTTTTTAAGATTAGATCGTGTATTTATTTTTTTGTGCAATAAAGGCTATTGTATTGTATCTGAAAGCATTTAATAGAGATTAATGACTGCGTCGTCTAAAAATCCGACGGAAACACGTTCGTCCATTCAAGTTATGGAAAATAACCAAAACATGAAACATTTCAAGCATCTTTCTCAATTTTTACAACAATTGCGAGAAACGACAAACGACAACTGTGTCGCAACAGTTGAACGACTAATTGCACACAAATTAGCGACCTCTGAAAGGTTCCGACCCGTTAGCGCGCGACGTTTTACGTTTCGAAACCTAGACGTAACGTGGTTCGAATCGTTTTTCGATAATGCGACTATTGGTGATGTATTTAAGTTAAGTTTGTATGTATTGGGGTAATTTATTGTGACCTATTTTTAGGGTTCCGTACAAAAATATAAAAAAAAAGGAACCTTTATAGGTTCACTCATGCGTCTGTCTGTCCGTTCGTCTGTCACAGCTAATTTGCTCCGAATCTACTGGACCAAATCAGGTGAAATTTGCTAGGATGGTGTAATCCTTTGACTTAAACACAGATGTGCAAAGTAAATAAATATTTTTTTAAATTAAGGGTCATTTTCGGGGGCAATATAGGAAATTTAAAAAAAAAGTTTTGCAAACCTAACTGTGTCATCATCATATATCAAATGAAAGGGCTCATTATAAGGACCTCAAATAAATTTTTGTTATTATTTCAAAATAGAAAATGTTGGTTTTATTCATAAAAGAAGACGAAAATTGACCCATGCTCCACCACGGATTTTCGAAACTAAATTTTGAAAAAAATACAAAGTACAGTTCATTGCTTGTAGATTACAGGAAAACTTAGAGAAGTACGGAACCCTCTTCACACAAGTTTAACTCGCACTTGACCAGTTTCATTATATGTATTTGGCAGTATTCTAAACAAGGGGAGTGTATAAACAATTATGATTTCGTATAAATAAGGTCATTATTATATGTTTGATTTTATTCTTCGATGCTGGTCTGGGAGAAAAGAAAAAACTAAGAATGTACCAGCTGCTTTTCTTCCCGCGCAGATCGTAAAAGCCGATTGACGGAGTCTGCGAGAATCTGAATCATGAAATATAAAAAAAATACTGCTGTAACCCGCGGCGTTCCATTGATAAAAGTATATTTGTTAACCTAGGCATAATAGCTAATTTATTCAGATGTCTTTGTTTGATTAATTAACATCTTAATTCAAAAACATACATATTTTAGTAGGATGACATAGCCGAATAATATGCTCGTATATTTTTGTGCAAGTAAGTAAATACCTACCTCATTATGGCCATTGCTAAAAATCTGTATTTCTTTTAGGGCAATATTACCACAAAGCTGTGACCTATGTGTCTTGCACACATATTGCTAAGTCATTGCTTTAAAGCATGTTTATGTGTCATTATTTGTATAATTTTATTTTGTGTGTGTCTGTGTGTCGCTAGCAAGTCGCTAGCAACACATAAACAAATTATCTGTTTATCTAAATAAATAATAATAAGGGGATGTATTTAAAAACAAATCAAAATTACTGATTGCACAGCAAAATACTGAACTGAAAATATTACTAAACAAACTGTAATTTATATTTGTAGCGTAGTAAAACGGATAGAACTTTCCTAGCGTGTGTTGGTCGCAGTTCTAATATAACATAACCTATAGGTCTGCCCTAACGTAGTTAATTTGATGTGCAGTCAGTATTTATGATGAGATTTTTGCTTTATTTGATGTAAAGAAGTATATATATAAATGATGAGATTAAATTGATGAGTGATTATTTATTTGATGTACAATTAATAATATCCCAATATTAAACAGAAAGTATAAAAAGATCTGGAGATTGCATAGAATAGGGAACAGTGGCGTTTTCTGGTGTCGGAGGACAAGATCCACTTTGGGTCATCAGAGCGTATTCCCGGTTGCATCCTCAGCGGTAACGCTTCAAAGCCCAGGTCCGCTACCTAAACTAGGTGATTTGACGAGGTTACCGGTTTTACACAGAGTGACTGACGTCTGACCTCCGCAACCCAATGGGTAGACGAGAAACCTATTCTAGGATTAGCTAGGATAGGTTTTAGACGTTAGATGGCGTTTGGGACCCGGTGGTGGTCAGGTGATTTAAGCCTGCATTATCCTAACCAAACTGGAAACAACTTCACAAATTATGTTTCCCAGTGGGTATTTAACCTACGACCTCCGGATCACAAGGCAAACCCCTTAACCATGGAGGCAGTATCTAACTTAATAAAATTTTATTTTATTTTTATTTTTTATCTATGTATATATTTTTAATTTGTTATTTTTTTTGGTGCAATAAAGAGTTTTTCATTAATTCATTCATTCATCCCTTTGATTTGTCTGGTTTTCTTTTCTAACTAAAACTGGCGTGACTGCGTAACACAAATCTATTCAGTCAACACAGACCATAATTAAAGTAGACAAGAACAATAGTCTGAGAGCTTATTGGAAATAAATCCGCGGTGTCAATGAACGCTAATTATGAGGTAGGCGCAACACTAATTACTGTCACGCGACCGACGGCAAGCACAGAGTCGCAAAGTTGTATAGAGATCGTTTGTAGATACAAAAAAAAAAATACGAATGTGACGCGAGAGACACTTCCAAAGTGGTAAAATGTGTTTGTTCCCCCCCCCCCTGTAACTTCTAAAATAAGAGAATGATAAAACTAAAAAATATATGATGTACATTACCATGCAAACTTCTATCGAAAATTGGTTTGAATGAGATCTAGTAAGTAGTTTTTTTTAATAGGTCATAAATCGTATTAGTAAAACTTTATTTCACTGGAAAAAAATTAAATTGGCATTGTGTTGATTATTTTTGTAACTAGTTACATCAGAAATAAATATATATATAATAAAAATATATATAATTGTTGTGTAATGTCTGAGTTGAAATCTGTTAGGGAACTAAATATTAAGCATTAATTATTATTTTATAGTTTTGAAGAATCAAAATAAAAGAGTAAAGACTGAAAAAGTTTTAGTGTAATCATTACATAAAATGTCTATTTCATAATCGCTAAGAAAAAATAATAGTGAAATATATTTTTTATCCCTCAGGTCTAAAGTTTCAGCATTTTCCATCTTGAATTATAAATTTATTTCATAGCTTTTCATGTGATGTATCGGGATGTTTTAATATATTGCGAGAATTCAATATAAATCATGCTTTTTGCGCCACCTTCACGGCAATCACATAACTTACTCCCCGCGCATATATACAAGGTACTTAATTAAAAAGGACTTGTTCCATTAGCTGTGGATAAACTACATATTGTAAACTGTAAAGAGTCTGTCTGTACTTCTATAATTATAATTTTAAGTCCTTTGCCGTCTGTTTAATCTTATAAGCTACTGATGATTTTTGTTACAGGCTTGAGTACTTTACATATTTAATTTAAGTACTAAGGAACTGAAATTTTCATATAAAAAGGTGATTGTATATAATAGTAATACGTATTATAAAGGCAAATTTAGGCAAATTTAGAGGTATGTTTGTAATTTTTCTATCGAGCCAAAAATGCTCAAATGCGTTTTGGATATTGTAGGTGTCTGTAGAAAAGCCTTAAAATTCTTATCTAAAATTTTGAGGAATAAACTGTAGTAGTTTAATTACAGTGATTTTTTAAAAACACTCACTGTTTTCTTGGCTCTGTACTGGCGGGGCCTTAATACTAATGTTCTGGGTAATATTTTTCGAAATAGAATAAATAAAAAAAAAATAAACAAAATAAAGAAAAACATACTATAATATTATTAAAAACAATAAAAAACTAGAAATCGAAAAAAAAAGTCATTTTATCGTGTATATTCAGCTGTAAAACGAACATCTAAAACTTTTTTCTCCTTACGAGTCATTAGTGCGAAGATGTTAAAGAAGGGCGAGGAAAGCCGCAGGCAAAAGCAAGATTGCACTATATCGCTATCCATTGAGTATTTTTACTTAGCTCCAGTTTCTACTGGCCCATAAAAAACGTCGTATTTAGAACGACTGCAGTGAAATGTTGGCCACAGCTCCATAAGGCCCGTCGCACATTAATTAAGGCAAAGCTAATGAGAAAAACCGGGGAATGTCCAATCATGGGCCGTTTATGCAAATTTGGACTCTAAAATGTACCTTCAAAGTGTTTTTCTGCCTATTTTGTTGCATAAGGAAAACGTATCAGGTGTTTTAAGGTTCGGTGGTTATGAAATGGTGAATTTTTGTCAATGAATATGGAAGTTATAGATGTATTGCATTTTTGTTCGCGTGCTTACAGAGCTGGATTTTCCTGCAAAATTACTCACATTTTTACGCCACTTCCGTTTATACAATTTATCTTGCAATATATATGACGAGATTGCTAGCCGTGTGGCTAGCAATCCTTCTTTGGCTTATTAGCATGGTTCACATTTTCTCCCATTTCCTCAATCAGCTTTTACGATCTGCGCGGGAAGAGTAGCAGCTGGTACATTCTAAGTTTTTTCTTTTCTCCGAGACCAGCATAGAAAAATATACAACGTGGAAAGGATATACCCGTAATAAATTGAAGCACGGTCTATCATTCGATCATTATAGTATAAAGAAATTAAAATAACAGCCGAAATTCGGCATTTCGGAAAAGTCGAAATTTTTTTTGGATATTTGACTGTTATATAAATTTTATTATACTTTAGTGATTTAGTATAAGCCCGTGGTTCGATTTATTACGGGGAATGTCTCTTCCACGATGTATATAAAGTATGCAGCAGCCTTCATAGATCACGTAATAGCAGTAATTTCGCGAAAGATGGCGCTGGATCTTGATCCAAGCTAAACAATCGTTATTGTGCATTGTCACAAACACACAGTTTTTGTGTGTCTGTCCGCGCGCACCGTGCGAACGATTCCCAGGCCATATTGTCCTATAATGTTACGTTTTTATCATAAACTCGTAATAATGGTCAATTGTTCATTGAATTCCGATTTAAAATGAGGTCGCGTTAGTTTTATTGTTTTTTGTTTGTATGTGAATTTTAATTTGTACGGCTGATGTTGTTAATTATTAGTTTTATGTAATGTTTTGATATTTTTTATCATAAATATGTGGCTTAGAGTGACTTCTTTACTTCCCTAAAGTTGATACTTTTTTTGAAATGTAAGGACTTTCTGAGTTAGTTAACGAATATAAAAGACTAACTTAACTTTTTAGTTACTCGCGTAATACGTTTTTTTTATGTAAATATATTTTAAATTATTAGTTCATATCAATTGTGACCTAATGGCTTGTTAAGTTAAAAAATGCATTTTGCCAGTAGCAATACCCCCAACTGATGACGTATTCTTGGGCCAATCACGTGAACTAGCTGTCACGGGAAGAGAATACGCGAAGCATATTATTATACAATGGAGCGTATTATTATTGTCTCAATGTCACCCACAGCGTTCGGACATTTTCTGTAAAATACCTATTTATAACTAGATTGGTTTGTTTGTTGTTGCGACATTTGATTGGTTTTTAATATGTTCAGCAGTTAAGTTAACTGGCCGTTAATTCCAACTTAAGCGACATCCGTACACATATCATTATATTTTAATTAAGAAACTACATCTACGTGCTATATTTATTTATTAATTTATTTAATTTTATTACAAACAAAATAGGTGGACTAAGGACTTAAGCCATAGGCTTTATCTACCAGACAATCCACTGGTAATGCCGAGAAAATAAAACTTTAATAATAGAAGAAAAATAAAATACCTATAAGCATATATATGCTTATATGTATTTTTCTTCTTGATTTGTTGGTTTGTTTATATATATCAACAAACATACATTCAGAATATATGTTTTGATCTAAATGTGATATTTATAACAATTAAACATCAATGTGATAATGTTCATAACTTTGTTATACAAGTCTTACGATCAACATTATTATTCACTATATTGTTGCATATCTATACTTCTATACTAATATTATAAAGAGGAAAGATTTGTACCTATTTTTGTATGTTTGTATGTTTGTAATGAATAGGCTCAAAAAGTACTGGGCCGATTTAAAAAATTCTTTCACCGTTGGAAAGCTACACTATTCCCGAGTGACATAGGCTATGTGTGTACCACGGGCGAAGCCGGGGTGGACTGCTAGTTTTCTATATATCTATGATAGCTTAACTACTATACAATAATAACAGACAGGTCACCGGTTTAGCGTACCCTCCGAAGCACAGAAAGAATGGAGTTTCATGGAGTAGATCAATAATTAACATTGCAAGTAGGTATATACCGACGCATAATGCTTTTCATGAGATCGTCGTCGCAGCTTTATAAATATAGTTTCTGAGATTTGACTGTAAATACAGACAGACAGACTTATGCGCCAGGAGTTTTAGAAATATATATATTAGGTAGGTTAGCAAATCGCAGAAAAACTATCATCAACCTTGTATATGGCTTTACAAATATTTTTTATTTTGTTAGATTTACATAAACTACGACTATGTACGACTATATACTAATTTAAATATAACAAGTAAGATTTATTTTATGTTTTCTGTAGGTATATACAGCTACAAAATACTACAGCAATAAAAATATTAATGTACATTTTGACGTTAGTTTATTTTAATATCGAAATTTAGTAATTGTTGATCACTTGTCAAGTTATCACTCTACCGCTAAACTATTTTTACGATGGGTCAATATTTTTATAAGCCTAAATATTTACGTTTTCTGATTCACCCGGATTTTATTTGCGTTATGAAAATCGCGAACGGAAATTAACATGTCACGTTTCTATATTTGAATTTACTTACCGTTTATTTTGATTTTAAAATAAAAATATACCTACATAATTCGATTTAGGCTTAATTTATTAATATTTGGAGTTAGTAAATTCAGATTTATTTTAGATATACTTTTTTATAATTATTTTCAATCGAAAAACAAATCATATACTTAAATGAGTTACATAAATAAGTGCCCTGATCAAACAGTGCATTATGAATAAAACACATTTATGTGTAACACTGTCATTTGATTGTAATTAAAATCTATTATTTATATCTTACTTAGGTAGTAGTTTCACGTTGTCTTAGTAATTTACTAATATTAAGTAGATATTGCTTAAAACTATGTTTGTATTTGACAGATATGGTAAATTCGGGAGCGCGCGCTCGTTGATGTCTTTTGTAGGAACGTTTCCCTAAATAGTTTGGCTCATGAGATTCTTCGCTTATTATATATATTAATTAAACTGCAGAAACTTTTATAATAGGTAATCCTATGGTACTCCATAGGATATCATATCCCAACATTACGTAGTATCTACTTGCGTAAGTTTTTAATTGAGGCAAAAAGAATCGCGTCGGAAAAATATTACGATGTCTTGTAAAACGAAAACTAAGAAAACACGACTCACCTTGATATCTTTGGTGTAACTTTAGCAAACCAAAAATGGAGACGTTAAAAAATCCCACAAGCACTTCACAACGTATGTTAATTCAATTTTCAGAGTCAACAAATTTCACTCGACACGCATGCGCGCCTCAATTTTAAAAACTATCGATTTCAAATGTCACAGTCAGTCACTTTCGATGAAAACAAACAGTCCAAACAATTTACAGGAATCTGATAACTGAAAACGCAGACTAAAATGGTCACGCTAAAAAAATAAACACTACCTATATTGTCTTTAGAACTGGCTGGTTAGAACGAAAATTTAGAGTAAAAAGTCCGAGCACTGGCCGTCATCGTAATTCACGAGTCCATTTTTCAAAAATTAGGTTTTCGAACGCGCGTTGTCTTAGCCCGACGCGCGCGCACGAATGATCGCGGAGGAGGACTCGGTTCTTCGGCCGTCGAGGGGGCGTGGCTAATTCTAACGCAACGTCTATCTGTAGCGCTGTCTCTCTTACTCTCTTGGAATTTCGCATTTATCTATCTTTATCGTCTAATATCGGTGCGTTACTGTTTAGTGGTGGTGGCGCGCCGTGAACTTTGCCACTGCGCGCGCGCATCGATTAATAAAATACGCGACGTTAGGACGTTACAGAGCGCATAGCGATTATCGTAACTCTATGCGCTTTTTGTTTATTTGCGCACAGGTTTAAATTATTTGTACTTTTCTTGAAAAGAACTATTTTAATATTAGATTACATTAACGTGTCTTTTATGTTAATCACGATATATTCACAATTTCAGATTGAATAAGTAGTTTTTTTTATTTCATACCTACCAAGTATAAAATATATTTATATTTAAAGTTTCTGCTTATAAAGAGAATACCTCGTACCTATTATCATCAACTGAAATATTTACGATCTTAAATAATACCTAATATCCAATATTTACCTATTTGACGTGTGATGTAGTATGTAAAATTTACATCTTTATCTATTTAGGTATTTCTTCATCATCATCATCATCATCAGGTCTTTTTTAGACTCCACTGCAGGAACACGACTCTCTTTGTACTACTAGAGCCATACTTAGCCAGAGTAGCCAGAGGATTTGGCCTACACTCTCCACGCTCACCAGACGGGTTAAAGAGGTCTCATTGATGATTATAAGCTTTGTTTAGCTTGTGTTTCCTAAGTCGCCTTCTACGACATCCACGGGAAGACATGGAGTGGTTCTATTCTACTCTGTTGGGAACTACATGGCATATTTAGATATTTATTAAAACTTTATTGTTCCACAATAAATGGCGGACTTGACGCAGAAAATTATCTATTTCCTAATAAAATAAAAACATAGAAAAAGATATTTTTTTATTATGTAGAAAAGTTATAGAAAATATTAATAAAATGGCCTGTTCTATCATAAATAATACCTACAAAAAATCTATATATTGTAAAAAGTTCAAATTACAATATCTTAAAACTGCAAATTGCAAAGTAAAGACCAACAAAAATGTTTCTCACAAACATTTTGTAGTAAAAAGTTGCGCTCCATAAAAAGAGGCTTAAAAAGTTCGCATAGTGACGAGCTTATTACTCATGCAGACGTTATTGTAGCAAGCTTTTGTCCGAGGAAAGTTTTACGACAGCTTCCTTTAAAGCCTATTGTAAAGCTTGCCCTTTTAAGTTTTTTAACGGGATATTCTAAAATGGTGCCCATTAATCGGAACATGGATAGCGAGGTTTTATGCGCTTCTGCGAATACTTTACTCGGAGTCTGGATTTCTCTGGGAGAATATCAACCGTCATAATCATCATCATCAGGTCTTTTTTAGTCTCCACTGCAGGAGCACGACACTCTTTGTACCAGAGCCATATATTAGCCAGAGCAGTTAGAGGATTTGGCCTATACCTTCCACGCTGGCCAGGCGGGTTGGAGAGGTCCCATTGATGTTTGTAAGCTTTGTTTAGCTTGTGTTTCCTAAGTCGCCTTCTACGACATCCACGGGAAGACTTGGAGTGGTCCTAATTCTACTCTGCCGGAAACTACTCGGCAATAGAATATCAAACCAATTTTTATTTATTTAGGTTCTAAATATCAATTATAACATAATTAAATTAAAACTTAATGAATTTTATAAACTAAAATAATTTATAGTTAATTAAAAGTAAATTATTCTAAGTAAAACTAAAAATTTGTAATTAAAAAAAAATATAAATAGAAGTACTATATACAACTCAAATAAGTACCTAAAGTAGAAAAGAAAGTAGAAAGAGAAAACTTAGAATATACTAGCTGCTTCTTCTCGCGCAGATCATAAAGCCGATTAAGGGGAGGTTTATCTCAAACACCCAAATGTCCTTAGATAGGTGTTTAAAAAAATCTATATGGCCGTTTTTTGGCGCTGTGGTTAAAAGTCACTGTGCATTGTATAATACTACATACTCAAACAAACGTATACTATACTTGTAACATACTTATCATTGGGAAACGTAAAGATCTGTCTAAATTGTCATATTTATCATATTTTTATTTCATAAGACCATATTGCTAAAAATGGAAATACATATCAATCTACATATTTACCTTAATGTAACAAGGCTATCTAGGTAATGTCTGCGTAGGGTTGGTAAGTACATACATAAGGACTATTCCTGTCATATGTGAATCAGATAATATCTCCTCATTTCCTTGAATATGAATGTGGACTCAAAAAATATTTTTAGCCGATCACGATTATTTCTTTTATTATTATTTTATTAGCCTAGATTAAAGTCAGCTCGGATCTGTTTTTTAAGATTACTCATTATTATTTATTTCTGTAAATTGAATTTGGCACTCGTTTGCAAGCTTTACATGTTATATTGTGATAGGTAACATTGTATAGTATTAGGTATAATGTCTTTGTAAACTGACATAGCTCTTCTGGCGCGTAGGCGATCAATACTGTGTAAAAATGTGTTTCTTTCCGTTTCTTCTCAGCAGCGATGTTGCGAAACGCTAGTATTGTCAGCTTTTTTAAAATAATTAATTTGACTTAAATACATTAATATTACACGTAATGTACCTACACTAAAGTTATTGACGTGTAAAAGTGTCTGCGAAGGTCTAGATCATCTGCCTCGCCTTCTCCCTATTTGAGGTCGGCTCTGTATGTCAACTCCCTCCATCATTTTCTATCATTAATTATATCTGTACTTACCCTCCTAATTTTCCTAATTACTGAATAAATATTTGGTTATTAGCTCTTGATTCTTCTTATTGATTCTGTTTTACTGAACTAATAATACATCGTCTAGTTTTAAAATCATGTGTTATCCCAGCCCTGCATCTAGCATATCTAAGTAAACACGGTAAGTGCATGTTTGTGGCACAGACTATAATTTATACGACAGTACGTCTGCAGATTGTGCATAGATTAACATAATGCAGTCGCATTAGAATGTCCTTGCATGACGAGTATCATATTGTGACATGTAACTTCAATAGAGTATACAAGAATGAAGTATTTTTTCACTTCTATGTGAGCAAACAAGATTTTGGAGAGTAATTAGTGTGGAGTGAAAGAGACAAAAATAGAGAAAGGGATGTTGAGATCATCATCATCCTTACCTATTCCATGTTGCATCCTCAGCGGTAACGCTTCAGAGCCCGGGGTCCGCTACCTATCCTAGGTGATTTGATGAGGTTACTAGTGATTTGACAAGAGATGTTGAGATGGGCATGTAGAAAGGATTGATGAAAAGAGATTAACAAATAATATTTATAAGGCGAGAGCGGGACAGGGTCGGCCTCGGCGAACATTCTGCGTTCAGATAGCAAACGTTCTGAAAAAAGCGGTAACCGTCCCGTAACCGAAGGGCTTATGTAAAGAGAGAGAGATGAGTGTAGTTGAAGCGAAAGAGGTCTCTCAGGATCTTAGCAAGTGGAGGTCCATAGTCTCTGCCTACCCCTGTGGGAAACAGGCGTGATTGTTTGTATGTATTAGTGTCATAGAATCAATTTGCTTTTATTAATGGACCTAAAGAATCTTCCCCTTCGTATGATAAACTAAAAATTGGCTGAATTGCTATGAAATTATACGTTTGAAAAAAAAAACTACTAACTGTCATGTTGATAAAAATCTCAAACTACCCCTTATCATATTTGACTTTTTCGGTATATTCCGCAACCTATTTAAGGATTTCTAGTATCCTATTTAATATATGAAGCATAAAGCATATATTTACGAGTAAATAAATAAATTATGAACAAATCTCACTAATTAAGATAGAAGTAAGTTTAAACTTTTATTATGGGATACTAACTCAAAAATACTCTATTTTATAATAAATAAATACCTCTATTTAGATAAACATTCAAGATCTAGGGCAATTTGAAAAAAGCCATTTTCCAAAATGCTCTGGCTATATTGATCGAAGATCCCAGAACCTCGTACTAGCGTATTGGCCATAACGCCACGGCGGTCGTCAGATCGTAACGACCTTAATGTTTCTAAAAATACTACCTAAGTAGTAAATGCTAAATGTTTTTGCCAAAAGTAACATTTTTATAATAGGTATCTCTAAACGCGTAAAAAATAAAAAGAAACAAAAATTGCCAAATTAAAATAAAAGTGACCTACACCTTTCTAATAGCAACCGTAAAACCATATCTTCAAACGCGCCGCTTCCAAAATTTGCACAAAAATAAAACGATTAAATTCCCCGAAAAGAAATTTGCGCAAACATTCATAGGCTAAATTGTTTTATAGCGCACAGTTAACTGCACATTTACTGCTTTCCTCTGGTCCGGTCCGGTTGCCCCGTTGCCCGTTATCCTGTCTACCTGTGACGTCACGTTTTTTAAGCCCGTTTTTGTGAGTTTTTTGTTTTTGTTTTGGACTTACGGTGGTTGCCCTCGTGCTCTTAATGGCTCCCGAACTAATTGCTCTAACATAAATAGCAAAATGTTTTTTTAAAGCTGTAGAAAGGTGTTCGACTTTCTTTGAAATTTCTTACTCACTCACGTATCTATACTAATATTATAAATCGAAAGAGTTTGTTTGTTTGTTTGTTTGTTTAAACGCGCTAATCTCAGGAATTAATGGTCCGATTTGAAAAATTATTTTTTTGTTGGGTAGTCCATTTATAGAGGAAGGCTTTAAGCTATATAATATTACGTTCCGACAACCACGCGAACGAAGTCGCGGGCACAGCTAGTTTAGAAATATTTTGGTAATGGCTGTAACATGTATTGCATAACATAAGTACTTTAATAGTATTTGATAAGTTTTGCTTTATCATGAAGCCACAGTCAAGTATCATGAAGCCACAGAAATCACACATTTTTAATTATTTATTTATTAAAGCAATAAACACACACACGTTGTTCCACAATAAAAAAAAATATCAACTGTTTTATGTTTATTGTTGAATTAAACGCTAAAAGCGTTCTCTTAGTCAACCATAGAAATAAACAGACAAGTATCATGTTTTCATATATCACAAGTAAATATTTACCAAAAAAACTGTTTAACTCTCTTCGATACAAACGACTGCAAGTTTTGTTATTTTTTAACCAACTCTTTAAAAAGATGTACTTTCAGATTGGTCAAAAATCAGCTCAGTGATTAGGTTACAACTAAAACAATTGGAAAATAATGTCATTCAAAAGAAAAATTCCATAATCTCTAGTATAATACAAATACTCTTACCTGTTAAAGTCCTTTATATGTTAATCTAGAAATAGTTAACGCCGATTGGCGCTACGATATATCTCTCGCAGTCAAATCCTTCCTGCCACTTGCCATTCACGCCGCACCCTCGAAGCTTCCATAAAAACTTAAACCCTTGTTACATTTAAAACCAGGTCATGTCTGTGCCCGACGCCTACAATTTTGGCGGCATAAATCGCAACGTGAATGAAATTGTAATATTAATTTGATTGTTGGGTACCAGGTAAATGGTTGAAAAGCAATAATACGTCGTAATGTTACAAACTATCATATTTTACCGTGTGGCTCCCGGCTGAATAGGACCATTCCATCTTTTCTTGTGGATGTCGTAAGAGGCGATTAGAGGATTTTTTATGGAAAGTAGTTCAGTATCACGGACCGAACTTATTATACTCCAAAAATTTGGCTGGTGGTTAAAAAGTCAGCCTGTATACAAATATATAAAATTGTGTTTAAGCTAATCTGTTTCATAATATCTCTTTTAAACCAAAGCGCCTATTCACCAGCCAGATAAATATATCTTTCTAAACATGTAAATGCGACAAACATTTTTTACCCAAATAAATCTATTTCTAACCATAAATCTTTTACAGAGATTAGATCTCGTTCATGTCTCAATTTTCCAATAAATTTATTGGTCCGAGTGTACCGGTATTTATGGGCGAGTGTACCTAAATACGTCGTTATAAGAGATAATAGCCGCGTAGCGAGTAACGGGGTTTTTAGATATTTATTGGTAATGTATCGGACAAGTGGGAATCGTTTTTAAGGATGCACTATTAATTAGGCAATTAATAATACAGCAATAAACAAGGCCCTTTTAAAGTACAAATAATTTAAGGGGTGATAGAATAGGACCACTCTAAGTCTTCCCGTGGATGTCGTAGAAGGCGACTTAGGCTAAAAGCTTAAAAATCAATGAGACCTCCCTAACCGTTCTGGCCAGCGTGGAGAGTGTTACATGTATAGATCTGGTAGTACAGAGAGGATCGTGCTTCTGCATTGGAGACTAAAAAAGACCTGATGAAGATGTAAAGAAAAAAAATGTGAATAAACTTCACTGATCCCTAAAACCTCAATTCCATTTATCCAGAATTAACACGTACGGAGACCGGCACTGTGTCGGAGTGTTAATCCGATCCCGTATGGGAGCAGATTTATGAATATAGCCTCTTTTGATTAATGCTGGCGACGCGGTGCCTACTGCGCATGGGAACCTTACAGGTAGCTCAAATACCTAAGTACACGTAGTAGATTTTTTTTGGTTTTGTTTGTTTTTATTTTTATACACACATATTCTTACACACAATCTCATATAAGTCTATCGTCCTTCCTCCTCAAAGTGTTGGAAAGACTATGTGATAGGCACATCAGAGATACGGCATTAATGAATTACCAATGGGTAATTCATTAATGCCGTATCTCTGATGTGCCTAATCTACGCCGTATGGTTGACATTATTACTGGTCATATTGCACTAAACAAACACCTTTACACCCTAGGTATCACTGATAGCCCTCTGTGCAGAGCTTGCATGGAGGCTGATGAAACTGCGAGTCATCTCCTCATCGAGTGCGGTGGCGTCGCATACATAAGAAGAGGGTTCCTGGAACATCAAGGAACCGCGGAGGAAGCTGTAAGGGCGCCGGGGAGCGTTCTCGGATTCCTGCAGGAGCTGGGCTGGTTTGAAAACTGATAACGGCACCGGCTCCACACGCAAAACGGGTTCAGCGCAATGGACCAAATTGCGGAAAAGAAGTCCTCGGGAGAAGTAAGTAAGTAAAGAACCAATTGGCGAGATGACCTTGATAAATTCTTACCTAAATGGCAGCAAGTAGCGACGGACAGAAACAAGTGGACGGATAACGGGGGCCTTTGCCCAGTTGAGGGACAAAAAAGCCACAGGCTTTATTTATTTATTTAACTTTATTACAAACTAGCAGTCCACCCCGACTTCGCCCGTGGTACACACATAGCCTATGTCACTCGGGAATAGTGTAGCTTTCCAACGGTGAAAGAATTTTTTAAATCGGCCCAGTACTTTTTGAGCCTATTCATTACAAACATACAAAAATAGGTACAAATCTTTCCTCTTTATAATATTAGTGTAGATGTAGATGTAATAGGCGGTCTTCAAACCATAGGCTTTATTTACTAGTCAACCCACTGGTTATGCCGAGAAAGGAAGACTTTATTAGTAGATACAAAATATGTGACTTTCATAAAGAATAAAAAAAAATCACCATTAAGCATCTTTATCATCATCCAAGCGTATTCCCGGTTGCATCATCAGCGGTAACGTTCAGAGCCCGGGATCCGCTACCAAACCTAGGTGATTTTAAGAGGTTACTGGTTTTTGCAGAGCGACTGCCTTCTGACCTCTGCAACCTAAACGGTAGACCATAACCAATCTTAGGATAGGTTTAAACAAACACTAGATGGCGTTTGAGACCTACAGCATTACGTGCCTTCCAGAGCACGGAATTATCTTTCTTTTCGGATAATCAGGTGATTCAAGCCTGCCATATCCTAACCAGACTGGAAAAAGCTTTTCACAGAGTATGCTTCCCAGTGGGATTTGAACCTACGACCTCCGGATCACAAGGCAAACCACTGGACCCCGGTCGCAGTCATATAAATATACTGTACATATACTACATATATAATATCTATATTCTATATGACAGTTCCCGAAGATAATTTACACGCACTGCACTCTTAAACGCTACACGAGTACCAACTCTTTAGTCCCGCTTGATGACTTTCCTCCTTGGTGGCCAAAAAAATGTTCTTAATCTAAATATTTAAGTACATTTTTCTAAGAAATGATTCTCAGACAAATGAACAGATTAAATATTCAAATCTTATTATTGAATAATCCCCTAATTGTCACCGTTTAAAAGAACGCAAAAGACAATGGGGCGCCCTACTGGTTGGGGTTTAATCCGGAAATATGAGGGTTGTTGTCACCCTGCCATTGTTTTGTGATTGTTTTATAATGATTTCAACGGCTGAAAAGACTGTGGTTGTGAGTAGGATAGAAAGTCGTGGAATTAAAGATTATGTACAATTTTTTTTATATTAAAAATAACTTGAGATTAATTGACTGTCTGACTGACCGAATTGTGTCTCAGTTTCGATATCAAACAACTAAATATTACGTGTACCGAAGACTGCGAAATCGAGAAGAAATAGCTGGAATAGTTTAAACGATTTGGCTATAGTTTTAAAAGACGCCTGCATTACGTCAATTCTTTGCGAATAAATTTGTGTTATCGGCTGCCGTCCGATATCAACTCTCTTTTCGAATGCAGTTTTAATGAGATGTTTGTGCTTCTTTAGTCATAATCATCATCAACAGGCCTTTTAGTCTCCTCTGCAGAAGCACGACCCCCTCTGTACTACCAGAGCCATAATTGGCCTGAGCACCAAGAGGATTAGGCCTACACTCTTCACGCTGTCCATACGGGTTGGAGATGTCTCATTGATGTTTATAAGCTTTGTTTAGCTTGTATATCCTAAGTCGCTTTCTACAAAATCCACGGGAAGACTAGGAGTTGTCCTATTCTACTCTGCCGGGAACCACACGGCACTCTAATCTGCCGGGAACCACACCACACGGCATCTGACGGGAACCACACGGCACAGTTCTTTGGTCGCCCTATATGAAAAAAAAGAAGAGACATGTGCCTATTCTAAGCCGGTAACCACACGGACAAGGCTTATAAAACATACCTTCCTTATGCGTAAATGCTCATCTTCATTTCATACTTGAACTGGGCTCTCCTTATAATCTGAGCACGACCCAAGCCTATGATTAACCACGCCAACCTTCCCACATTCGCTAAACTTCACATTTAGATAATGCTCCCCGTTATTTTATTCAATATCAGCGGCAGTTGCAGACGAGCGGTCGTAAGTAAACGCGGTTATAATCTTCACTAGCTGTAAATTATTCTTATAGAATGATTTAATTTTTAAAGAACAAAGAGTACAATTAGTTACAATATAATAAATCGTGATTTTTAAAACTAAAACAACTAACCTAAAACTATTATCTAAACTAAATAAAACTAATAGAAAAAAGATAAACAAAATTACATTAAATAATATAAAAAATATGCGATTTTATTTTTAATACCTAATTATAAATTGTTTCTTTAATTCCGAGAAATTGAGATACCTGCGAGTATTTTTATCATTTTCAGTACTTAAATACGAGTTTTACAAAAGAATATTAAAAATACGTCGCTCCAAGAAAGAAGGACAGTTAATCAAACAATAAATGTGATTAGATTAATTGTCCTTCTTTCTTGGAACCCACAGATTAAGTAAAACTTATTACCGTAAAAATATTCTACAACGTAAATGAAAAAATATACCTAATCATAATACTAATAAACCCAAAATGCTTTATATTTCTTTATCTCAATAAAATTACCAGAACCTTATCGGTAGCTTCTTAATCTCTTTCTTTTTTCATTGAATTGTTTCTTACATAAATATAAACTGTAACAATTAAATATAATGCTTACGGCGAAAAGTTAATCATGTAGTCCTCTGTATTTCATCTTTTTTTTTTCATTCGCAAAATTTCGATTTTAATTATTTTTTTTAGTTCTATGTTATTCGATTTTGCTCGTATAAAAGGATTGCATGTGAAGCTTTATTCAAAACGGTTTCGTATTTTTTTAACAAATTTTAAAGCACAAGAGTCTGTGGCCAGTCATGTTCTTTTTTTTGTATTTAAAGTATAATATTTTACCTATTTTAAAAAGTAGTATTTTAAAATGGATAAAATATTGAAATACTGATATTCGAAATTGCATCATACTATTTCTGATATGATTTTACATTTGCTTGCGTTTTAACCGCCCGACTGTGTCACCCACCATCGCGCCTCTAATCCCACCATTACCGCCTGACACTTATCCCGAACATCTGAAATATTTTGATAGCATCGCCTAGCGCCTAGATGAATGTCGCCGATTTATCAAGGTTCAACCAGCGACGCAAAATAATGAGGGTACAGACATGTAAATCAAAATACATGGCTAATATAAAAAAAATTGTGGACAAATACAAGTTCAAAATTTCTTTCGAGGGAATGGGCGAAAATGCGAATCATGATCAATCAATCAATCAATCTCCCATCACGAGTATCATTAGATTACTCACTGGGAAGTCCTAGCATCATGTTGTAACCAAGATTACTGTAATAAATTACTATGTTTTTTTTTATGTTAATAGGCGATGCGGCTAGCCATCACCACCACCACCATCAGGTCTTTCTAGTCTCCACTGTAGGAGCAAGACCCTCTCTGTACTGCCAGAGTCATACTTGGCCAGAGCAGCCAGAGGATTTGGTCTAAACTCTCCACGCTGGCCAGACGGGGTTGGAGAGGTTTAAC
This sequence comes from Acrobasis repandana, assembly GCA_963576875.1. Classification (NCBI taxonomy): domain Eukaryota; kingdom Metazoa; phylum Arthropoda; class Insecta; order Lepidoptera; family Pyralidae; genus Acrobasis; species Acrobasis repandana. Next base: position 1,911,388 of record OY756226.1, read on the forward strand.
TGATGTCTAAGCTTTCTTTAGCTTGTATTTCCTAAGTTGTTTTCTACTCTACGACATTCAAGGGATGACTTGGAGTGGTCCGTGACTTGGGTGTAAAATAATACATTTTTTAAGCATACCTCCCGCACTATGCAAAAGCCTGTATCAACCAGAAGGATTATTAAGGTATACTTTTTACAGTTTAAGATGAGCGGCGGGGAAAATTTACATCTAATCATAAAACAATGTACTGTAAAAATAGGTTTGAAATACCTGTTTTAATCAATTCAAAACGGAAACATCGACTACAACATAACTACTACTCAAATTAGGGGGTAGTAATTACATACATACAGTCATTTCTGTACTGTCTGTATTTGTGACAAGGCCGATAAACTCCTCTATTTCCTATGATTTCCGAATAAAAACACAGTATTATTATATATTGAACGCATTTTTGGTGCATTAGCAATTGGGCTCTAATGTCCTTTAATATATCAGTGTCTATTTCCTTTATAACTGGTTTCCGTTACTGCTCCAACAGTAACTTTTTATATCTTTTTTTAAGTATAAGATTGAAGATATTCGTTCTCTTTAAACGTATATGTCCCTTATGCTTGAGTATTTTGTCTTGTTTAGATTTATTAAATGTTAAATATATATAAATAACAAGTAAAGTTGGCGTCATCAATGACGAAATTTTAGCGGCTACTCCTAGGAGTTACGCAATTCAAAAGAACAAGTTTATTATTTTACTATTCGATTAATTAACAATGGGTAATAATTAACTTAAACTGATATTTTCCTGATAACAGTTGAAATGTTATGTCAATATAAAGTAGAAGAAAGGAGTACATATGAGTATATGGGTAAGAATAGTGGATCAAATTCAAGAATTGGGGTTAGGGTTAAAAAAGTAAAGTTACATAATACATAGGGGGATGGTACATAAAAAAATTAAATGAGTCAAAATATTTTATAGAGATTAGCCGTGTTGTTAACGGCAGAGTAGAAAAAAATTGTCACCACACAAACCCCTTCCTTGCCCACGCGTGTCGTAAGAGGCGACTAAGGGAGGTATAGGTAGCAGGAAACGGGCTGCAGCGTCATATGGGCTGTTATACACTGATAAAGAAAAAAAACAAGAAATCCGGTAGAGCTTATGCTCTCTCATAATCATCCAAGCGTATTCAGAGCCCGGGGGACGGGAAAGGAACATATAATGTTGTATGAAATAATAAATAATAAACACTAGTCTATTACATAAGTTTACTAGTGTGTAAAATGGAGAAGGCATAGCAAACCACTCCATTAACTCTGCCAAAAATAGTCACTGTGTGCGTTCTTTTCTATAAAATGACACTGACAAGAGCTTAACTCTCAGCGACAGAAATATCTCGAAATTGTTTTACATTTAGCCACCAAAATTAAGCAATCTAAGCTACCAACCCATCGCTTTTTTAAATCACTTTTCCACCTTCTCGTCCAACATCACGGTAAAGACGCCCTTGGGTTTTAAAACTCTAGGCTATGTCTAACCGCTCCATTATTTCTGCCGAAAATAGTCATTTTTAACCGACTTAAAAAAAGGAGGAGGTTATCAATTCGACTGCATGTTTTTTTTAAATTATTTTTTATGTATGTGTGTTACGCGATATATTCGCCAATTGTGAACTGATTTTGATAATTATTTTTTTATTTGAAAGCCTTTACTACCAAATTGGTCCCATGTTCATTTGGTCAAGATATGATGAAGAACTATGGAGATATGAAAGAAACTTCTAAAAAAATTTAAGTCGGTTGTTTTTTGTTAAAAATTTAATTATGACATAAATATTTAGCCACCACAACCAAGCAATCTAAGCGAATTATTTACAAGTAGGTATGACCTTTTTTTACTATGAAATAACGGTACTATTTCTTAATAATGTAGATATTATAAGCATTCTTTTTAACTTTATTATTGGACACACTGTAATAACATAAAATTTTATTAGATTATAATTTCTGTTCAACGAATAGGTATTAATAGTTCGATGATATTTAATTAGGCACCTACGTAACATACCTGTCAGAGGCAAAAAATTAAAATTCTGTGGTCAAATTATCATTAATTTATTTGATTGACATTTTCTGAATTCTTAAGACTCAATTTTTTGCCAGTTACTTAGGTAGTATGAATACAAAAAATTATTATACATTCCAAAAAGGCTAGTTAAAATTCTGACACATGCTTACAAGTTCTTCGAAAATTAACCTCTTCAATCTAAAGGTGCTCACCGCGAGCATTCACGTGTAATGTTACATTACACACAAACATCATCGTTACACAAACATCAGTGAAGGAGGAGAACCAAGCATTACAATGCGAAACTTGTAATGATACAAAACGGGTACCTATACATCAGTGAAGGAGGCGAACCAAGCATTACAATGCGCACACTGTGCTGATACAAGGTGTAATATCAATGCGCTTCATTTGTAACAAAGAATATATGCCTAGAGTGGCGCGCGCTCAAAATGTTACATTACACGTGAATGCTCGTCAGTCAGGGAGGTAGTAATGTAATGTAATGTAATGCTCAAAGTCGAATCTATAATGTTACATTACACGTGAATGCTCGCGGTGAGGGAGCACCTTAAAAGCAAATTTACACAGTGCTAGTTTCTTGCCTGTTGCATACAATCAAATTCCAATAGATAACTTGCCTGGTCTAAAAAAAAGTTATTTTCGGGCAATAATAAAACTTAAAGAAAATTACTTCAATTAAATTATATGCATGGTTTTCCCGCAGTGCGTTTTTTAAGATTTTTACAAGAGTTTTTTAAACAAATCACACTGATTGAGTAAAATAAAAAGATTTTTGTGTTATAGAATAATAACTCAACTATACTATACTATATAATAAATACATATATATATAAACACCCAATTCACACAATAGAAGTTATATTAGGGCTAGGTTAGTTCAATTAGTGTGATTTGTCGTTATAGATATGTGATAGTTAGTATGTATTCTAGGCTCGGTCAGGGCAGGCCTGTGTCACTCCCCGTTTAGGTATCGAAAATAGACCTACATTATTACTATGCGCGCAGCGGCCCCTCAAAGTTGTAATTTCAGTTATATTGGCCTGCAATGGATGTTTAGGTATCTAAACAAAAAGGTGCTGAGTTCTGACGTGAGCTAAATTAAACCATATCGCTAACCACTTTGAGTAGATATTTCTTTGAATTTCTTTGCTGAGTGCGACTTCTGTACGTGAGTACTGGTTCTTATTCTATTTATTTATTTATTTAATCTTTATTGTCCATCAAATACAAATTGTACAGAACAATAGGCGAACTTAACGCTAAAAGCGTTGTCTACCTGACTGGTAGACCTTTGGGTTATACAGAAAGTCTAAATGTGTATTCTGTGGTCAGGGGCCTTAAGTTTAAAACACGGAGTAACTAAAATAACGATTTTTTATACGGAAGAACCATTCGTATCAGTAGCCTTGTGTAGGTAGCGACGTTCATAAAAATTTTGCATGAAAATGTTTTTTCTCCCTCAGTAATACAGGTGTGGAGGAGTTGTAGCCGATAGAATGCCTATTTGCCTACTTACCTTTATAAAAAAAAACCAACGCATTCGCCTATATCAAAGATAGCAATTTGTTTTGATTTTTACTACTAACATTTTCAACAACATCGCCAAGGAAATTCCACTGACCTCTCAATAAACTGCAATTAAAATTAAATCTATTTCATAAACTTATTATTTAATTAACGTACCGGTACCATCAAAGGCTCGATAATTGACTTTATTGAATGCCGATACTCAGCATGATGTTAGAAACGTTCAAATAAAGTAATTTGTATGGTAATCTGTTCTTTTATATCGATCACTTCCGATCCGCTTCTGTGCGCTTTATTATTTAATAAAACTGGGGGGTGCCTTAATGTTACAACGATTTATTTTTAATTACATACATTAATTTTTCGGAGCCCAGTGCTCAATGATTTAAAATGTTGTCTCCAGTATTTCCTAGATAACCCTTCAAACTATTTTATGAACTACTGTTTTCAGTTTAAAGTGAGAACTTGAAGGTTTTCTTTGCACATTTGCCAAAAGTGGCCGTTTTTCGGAAATGTGCGAAGAAAAGCTTCACGTTCTTCCATAACAAAAGAGGACACAGGTTCCTGTCACTAAGCCTATGAAGCGGTGGTGGCGAAGTGGTTTAGACACTGGCTGTGCGGCTGTGACGCAAAAGTGTGAAGGAAAATATCGTAATAAAACCTGTGTGCACAAAGGTCCACTTTTTTGGCATTATGATTTTAGGGTTGACTGGAAGAGTCTTTATCGTATTCGCTCGGTAGTTGTTCGGGCACAGCGCTACAGCAATAGATTTTACAAATACATCTATCAACAACATACAATCTATTTTTCAATTTTCTCGATCTTAGTGTTTCTTCTAAATTCATGCAAACTATTGCCGGCCGGCCTGTAAGCCATGTGGTTCCCGGCAGATTAGAATAGGACCACTCCAAGTCTTCCCGTGGATGTCATAGAAGGCGACTTAAGAAACACAAGCTAAACAAAGCTTATAAACATCAGTGAGACCTCTCTAACCCGTCTCGCCAGCGTGGAGAGTGTAGGCCAAATCCTCTGGCTATTCTGGCTAAGTATGACTCTGTAGTACAGAGAGAGTCGTGCTCCTGCAGTAGAAACTAAAAGAGACCTGGATGATGATGATGATGGCTGGCTGGCACCCACCTTCTACTGTTAGTCCCACCATACCTGCCACCAACAGTCCCAGCGTACCCGCCACCAATAGTTGAAGCATGCCCCTGCCTATGCTGCTGATGATAATATCGGTGGTCGAACGAAGAATGGTTCCGTTTTGACATTTAGACATACGGAACCCAAAAATTAATATTAACAATGATATGAAAAAATGTCAATTTCATCAAAAAACTAGAAGCACACGGATATCCTAGTAGGCAGCATTCTGAACTGCACTCCGCATTGTGAACGTCGGTCAAGGCGCGCCCTGGTTCACACTGCGCACAATAACCGTATTGTGTCCGCGTTTTTATTGCCCACTGTAGTTATGACGTCTAAAAACGGATTTGGAAATATTTTCATCTTTATCAACATACTAAGAAACCTTACTGGTCCTCTAACTTCATTTTGGATAATATCAAGGTGGGTAAGGATAGCTCAGGCATTGATTTACCAAGCGAGAGGTGCGATATTCTTGCGTACTGGTTGTATTTTTCAACGATTTTGACGAAAATTGGCGCACAACTTCCTTTAATTTTTTTTTTTTGTGGATTGCGATTTTTTATTGCGGGGAAAATAGGGGGAACTTTGCTGTAGCGTTATTTATTGACGGATTTCAATCAAATTTGTGAGTCACACTAAGGACTTCCTTCTACACAAGATGTTGCATAAAAAATTCCAAAAGCGGGAAGTGGAAGGGGGAATAGGGGGAAGTTTGCTGTAGTGTTATATATAGACGGATTTCATTGAAATGGCTTTGCTCAGCCAGGGAAAAGGGGAAAGGGTCACTTATTGCATGGTTATAAAAGCTCGCGATGTCTACGAGTACTGTTTTTAGTTAGTAGTAGGCGAGTAGATGAAATGGCTGAATCCGAAGCAGATTTTTTATATAAAGGAGATAGCAAAGACTAATAATGCAGAAACGTCTTACATACAATATACCTCTATACTAATTTTGACCAATATCAGTATTTGACAAAGGCTAGAAACATCAACCTGTTTTTAGACGTGCGCACGTCTAATTGCAGTAATGAACGAGATCGGTAATGGCATAATTGATATGCTTTTGTTTGTTTGTAATTGTAATTGCTTTGAATTTGTGAGTGGCTTAGCGTAATGTGATGTAAATTGTAATTTTATTATGGTGTAATTTTATTGTTATTAATTTACGTAGTCTCATTTGGCGGAAGTTGTTGGGGAACGTCAAATTCATATTTTAGAACAGTTTTTTTTGATGACAGTAAATTTTTAATTGTTAGTATTTTTAAACGACCTCCGTGGCGTAATGGTTAAGACGCTGCTAGTCCGCAACTCCAGAGATTCTGTGTTTAATCCTCAGCAAGGTCCTGGGTCTTAAGTGTTTATCTATATAGGTATGTATATATATTACAAAATATTGTATCATTGAGTTAGTATCTCATAATACAAGTTTAAACTTACTTTAGGGCTAGCTCAATTAGTGCGATTTGTCCTTATATTTATTAATTTTCGCCAACACCAGCATAAGAAAAATAATATGAATATAAAAACTATTTCCATTGCGTCAAAATTATAACGACACATGATAATAAAAATTCAAAACGTAATATTTGCCAAATGTGCAATAAAGAGATAAACGCAAAAATCAACTTTATTTTCTAACGAGTATATATGAATTTTATCTTCTTAGACATAGTCATAGATAAGTAATTTCTCTAAGGCCATAAAGGATCTTAGTAATAATGTCTTATTAGATTTTAATACGTGTGGAAAATGAGCGAACGTTAATTTCAGTGTTAATACGCCGAGAACCACCGTTCTGGCGAGGATTTATAGTTTTCAACAAGTAATGGTTGCAAAGATTGTATCCATTTAATTATTGTTCTCTGGACTATGAAATAATGAAACGTATAGACTATAGTCTGCCATTTGGGATAGACTGCGCGTAGCTCCATTCGGTGCCTATTGTGTTAAGTTAGTGCCGTTTGTTCTACTTTTCTTATTTGCTCCTTAGATCAGCATAGAAGAACTGCTCCGTGGTCCAGTGGTAAAAGCATTTGCCTTGTGTTCCGGAGATCGTGGGTTCAAATCCTACTGGGAAGCATACTTTGTGAAAAGTTGTTTCCAGTTTGATTAGAATATTGCAGGCTTGAATCACCTGATTATCTAAAAAGAAAGATGATTCCGTGCTTTGGAATAAACGTAAAGCTGTAGGTCCCGAACGCCATCTAGAGTTTGTTTAAATCAATTCTATGATTGTGGTCTACCCTTTGGGTTGCGGAGGTCATACGGCAGTGATCGCTCTGTGTAATAATTAAATTTTTAACAAAAAGAAAACAACCGACTTCATTTTTTTAGGAGTGTCGTCCATATCTCCAAAGTTTTTTATCATATCTTCACCAAATTAAAATGGGACCAATTTGGTGGGAAAGGCTTTCAAATAAAAGAAAATAATCAAAATCAGTCCTCAATTGGCGAAGATATGGCGTAACAAACATACATAAAAAATATAAAAAAGTATACAGTCGAATTGATAACCTCCTCCTTTTTTGAAGTCGGTTAAAAACCAGAAAACTCGTCGAATCACCTAGGTTAGGTAGCGAACACCAGCTTCTGAAGCGTTGCCGCTGAGGATGCAACCGGGAATATGCTTGAATGATGATGACGATGATCAGCATGGAAGAACAAGAACTTACAGCCTCAACTCAGCACGTTCCCCAAAACCCCCATCCTCAGCTGTAAATAAATAAATATACTTACACTGTTAAAAAGTATGTAATTTTACATAAATCTGTTAAATTCCCGACAAATCTGGGAAATTTACGGAAAGATATAAAATTTTACATATTTTTTGTAATTTTTACATATTTTTCCGTAAATTTCCTAGATTTTTCGGTAATTTTACAGGTTTATGTAATTTTTTGCATGTAAAGTTACATAATTTTATGTAAAGTTACATAATTTTTAACAGTGTATAGGGACAAATCATACAGATTGAGGTAAAAACTAGGTTTTTAAAATTGTGTAATGGGATACTAACTCAACGGTATTATTTTTATGATGAATACATAGATAGATAAATAATAAACACCCAAGACTTAGGTCAATTTGAAAAATAGCACTTTCCAACTTGCCCTAGCTGGGGATCGAACCCAGAACCTCCGGAGTGGCGGACGAGCGTGTGCCATTACGCCACAGAGGACGTCAAGCTTCGGAGCCCTGCAAAATGCTTTCTGGGTTTTGGAGATGAGTTTAAAGATATACATGTCAATAGTCACACAAGAGAAGACCGTGAAAAGTAGAGAAGAAAACACCAGAGCAATTCAAATGAGTTGGTTATACTGGTACAATTTACGACCAACCGCCTTCGAAACGTGACTTATTCATTCTTTAAGAATGTACTTGTGCGAATAGTTTTACAACCGAAAACCGCCTGATGTTAACCCTCCTTGGGAACGCATTCTCAAAGAGGGTTAACATCATCACAAAATGTTTGTACTTAGTATTTTAGTCCCCTTTTACGACATCTACAGGTAGAGATGAAGTGGTCCTATTCTAGGCCAGAAACTACAGTTAAAATAAAAACTTATATATACAGTAATATTGACAATCTGTGTTAAGAGTACCGTTACTAAAAGTCGATTTCTCGAATGCTAACTAGACTATATTTAGCTTGATACTATCCGATCCGCACACAAACAAGCCAATTTGTGTAATATTTATTTCTGATGTGAGCGGCGAGCCGGTCATAAGGTACGCGCGTTATGGAGTGATGCGCTGTAGAGATGTGACATCTTCCTAGTCGATAATATAGTAGTGTGCGCCGTGTGTGTGTATATCTACAATTTATGTAATTTTTTACGTGAGTGGTGAGCCGGCCAGAGTGATAACATTTTTCTGAAGCATATATATAATATAATATTAGGTCCTTACATATGAAATTGCCGATTTTCAATACTGGCAACTTTAAAATCAAATATCTTGCGTTTCATTAGGAATTCCAAATTCAAGTTTATTTCAAAATAAAGCCAGAAAAAAAATTGTTTTAAAATTCGTATTTCATTTGTTTTAACATCATTTGTTTGAGTTTTAACATTGCTATAACAACAACTATGGACAAATTGAAAATTCGCGGTATTTACGAATACGAGTTCCACCGTGGCACCACGTGGCAACGACGTGTATGGACCAGGCACCGCTAACGAACGAACGGTGCGTTTTTGGTTTCAACGTTTCCGTTCTGGAAATTTCGATTTACACAATGAGCCTCGTGGACGACCTGATACTCAAGTGAATAACGAAGAATTAAAGGCGATAGTGGAAGCGGATCCATCTCAAACCACTTCTGAATTAGCAGCAGCCTTCGGCGTAAGTAACAAAACGATACTTATCCACTTGCGCCAAATCGGAAAAATTAAAAAACTCGAAAAGTGGATACCGCACGAATTGACTGAAGCAAACCAACAAACACGCGTTGTTTGCTGCGTTTCTTTGCTTAATCGCCACAATAATGAGGGGATTTTAAACCGTATCGTGACTTGTGATGATAAATGGATCCTGTACGACAATCGGAAGCGATCATCACAATGGCTTGACCCTGGAGAACCGGCAAAACCTGGCCCTAAGCGAAAACTGACCAAAAAGAAGATTCTGGTTAGTGTTTGGTGGACCAGTGCTGGTGTTATCCAATACAGCTTCTTGAGATCAGGCCAGATGATTACTGCAGACTTGTATTGCCAACAATTGCAAACAATGATGGAAAAGCTCGCCATTAAACAACCGAGACTGATGAATTGCTCTAGCCCACTGCTCCTTCAGGATAACGCTAGACCACACACTGCACATCAAACGATCGCCAAGTTAGAGGAGCTGCGACTGGAACCTCTGCGTCACCCACCATACTCTCCAGATCTTGCCCCAACCGATTACCACTTTTTTCAAAATTTGGATAACTTTTTACAAGGAATAAATTTCAAATCTGATGAGGTAGTCAAAACCGCTTCCAAACAGTTCATAGACTCCGCTCCCAGGATTTTTTTTCCAAAGGTATCAATGATCTGCCTATAAAATGGCGGAAGTGTATCGATAACAACGGCGCATACTTCGATTGATTAAATAATAATTTCATTAAAAAAAACTTGTTTCACTTTTTTGATACTGAACGGCAATTTCATATGTAAGGACCTAATATTATATGTTATGTATCGACATAACATAAGTCCAATGGGTTCGAAGGAAGCTTGATTACGGGCATTTAAATGAATGTTTAATTTATATTATATGTACCGGTATAAAGGCCTTGCGATTTTTTTTTTAACATTCAAGTAACAGATTTTAAAAAAAATACACATTTTTTTTTTTAGACCTATAAAGGTCTAACTTGGATTTGTCCACCAACACCAGTGACACTTTATTTTGAGATTATCCATACTGTAAAAAGCACGATAAAGCGTGATTTCATGGTATCGATTTGCTACGTCATTACCTGAAATTACAGGATAAGTCTGTCTTGTAATCATCAGGAGACCACTGAGACTAGTTTTAGCTACTTACGACAAATTTTACTTTACTTATGTACAAAAGCATTTTTATTTATGGGATGTTCGTACAGATCGAAATTATGTGAAAGCATTTTCCCTTGGATACTTTAGACGCAATATATCGAGGTTTATGTGCATGCCTAGCTGCTCCGCAAACATTAGAGTATGCTGGCGTGCATGCTGTGTTATCTGCTGACAGTGATATTTGAATGCTGGCGTTCGCGCGGTGTTATCCGCTGACGTTGATATTTAATACAATATCGACTCGATATCGATATACAGCAACATCACTAGCTGCTTTACCTACTGTAATTAATAGAGTATGCTCGCGTTCGCGCGGTGTCGTCTGCTGACGGTGATAGTTGATACCATCTCAACGCGCACTCGTTTCCTTGTTTCATCCTTCTGGTACTGATGCGAAGTAAATTGAATTATTTGTAGAACATCTAAAATCATAATTGTTGACACACTATATGGGATAAGACTTACCTAATTGATTTAATGTAGGTATTATCACAGTGACTGCAAAAGAACAAGTTATTTTGTGTGAAATAAATACTTATGTTTTGGGTTCGTATTTTTATTTTAAGATCTAATAAGTTTTTATGAAAAATTTAATTTTTTGTACAAGCTTTTATTGTGAGACCAAAGGTTTTGTCAACACAAAACCAATAAGCCCAAACTCAACGGGATTGCATCGTTTTATTACGGAGTTCTTATGCTACCTACCTTCCAGCTCAATCATCAGACCCCAGATACCATCTAAGGACAAAGTACTTGTCAAGTCGAATCTAACGAGCCCAAACTCGATGGGTATCCGTCGTTTCATTAAAAAGTTCCTATAGCTACCTTCCTGCTCCATCATCAGATCAGCTTCAAGTCATCATAATATTGCATTGTCACGCAATATACATAAGCGCGCAAAATTTTAGCTAAATCGGGTGAAGATATCTGCTTTAAAATTGAGTTGCAAGATTCCACCCGAACCACATCGTTACATACATTGCAAGTTAAATAAAAGTTTGTAATAAAAACAAACGCAATTGTCTCAAATGGGGCGATGATGGCCATATCTTAAGATTACTATCTCACTACACGATCCATCAGTAAGATCATTATAATTTTTATTAAAAGGACAAAAATTTGCATTAACTACAAAACTAAATCAAAAAAACTTTAAAACCCTTACTCAACAAATTTCTCATATTAGTTACATCTTTTATAATTTTTGCTCATAACAGTACCTGCTCATCATTTTCGCGTGCGCCTATAAAGAAAACTAGTCAGTCCCACATTCTAACCCCAGCTCGGGTTACACTAACTACATCGTTTAAATCGATTATTTATTCTGAACACTCGACTCATTCCTTATTCGATACAGTTTCTATTTGCCACGTTTATATTTTGTATACTTAGTTGAAAAAAGAGAACTCAAGCTTTTTATTTACCCTCTAAAGAAAACTATCATTAGGTACAATATAAATCAATACCAAAAAATGTTTTTTTCTGTCAGAAAAATAAAACTTCTTTATTTTTCATTGTATACTTCGGTCATAAACAAACTGTAAAAATTGTTATTGATTTAGACAGATAGATAAATCGTTTATTTGTGAAAACTGCACACAAAAATATATATGACTTTATGTTATTTATTTATATTCAGGTTTGTAGCGATGCGATGTGTGTATGTATGCTGCAGCAGCACAAAAAGGTCGTTAGGCTCAGCGAAAATATTGCTCAAGGAACAATGCGCTGATTTTCAGCTATAACCTTAGGTAGGTGCAAGTGCTATCATTTGTCGATGTAGTTGTAGATGTCAGGTAAGCTGTTAGACTTATTGCTAACTGGTTTGAAAAATTCTTACTACTTCTAGTGACTGTATTTTTGATGAGGACAATAATAAAGGCTAAAAAGTACAGATATTTTTATTAATGTAGCCAATGAAAACTACACAGAATCTGGAAAAACCTTTAAATTGATTATTTATTGCTAATACTCAATACGATGCTAACCACATTACGCCCACCGGCTCTTGAGCTCTCCATCCCTCTAAGATTTCTCTTATCTATTTATATTTACTTTTATTACGTTTAATAAGGAAATTGAGATGGTATCTGATTTCTGAGGCCGGGGTCATGGGACTCGGCGATGAAATAATGAATGTTAGTGATGTTGTTGGAAAATAGCGCGTAAAAGGAAAGTCCAGTGAACTGATATGGCCTGATTATGATGATTGGGATAAAAGTTAGAACATAAAAGGAAAGTTAAGTAAACTGTGTGGGTTAATTTATGAATTATGACCGTAAAAAAATGTATACTTAGGGCAATTAAGTCTAATTTCGCATATCACAAAGTCATATACATAAAGATTTTGAAATTTGACGATGTATTTTCTTACTTACGTGTGTTGTTTTATAGCTAGGCAAACCCGCAAACCTGCTTTTATTATTTAATAAATATTATACATTTATTATTCATGGTGTACCACTTTCTAGGCTAAGAGAAATACATAGTTGTGTGTATAGAAAAAAAATACGATTTTCTTCAACTCATTTTTAGGGTTCCGTATCCACAAGGAACCCTTATAGTTTCGTCATGTCCGTCCGTCCGTCCGGGCTTGTACTCCGCCGCTACTGCACCGATTGTCACGAAAATTGGTAGATATTAAAGTTCCAAAAGTTGGTTTTTAAAATTATGAAAAAATGTTTTTTTTCAGCCCTCCTCCCATACAATAAAAGCGAATTTAAAATTTTTTATTGGACTAACCCCAAAGTGTGGGTTGAAAAAGTCTTTTAAAATGCAACAAAAACTGCTTTGAAACTATGTAGATCAAACCCCCCAGTCTTGAGATAATCTAATAAAAACTTAAAATTTGAGGTGTCCCCCACCGTAACTTTTGAAATATTACTAAAATAATTCTGAAAAAAATGTGGTATATACCTCAAAGTATGTACTTTCAATTAAAACTATAGCGGTCTCGGTATCATAGATAGTTATTTTTTAATACGTCTTAAATCGTAAAATGTTACTTGCTGCTACGGAACCCTTCATGGGCGAGTCCGACTCGCACTTGGTCGCTTTTTTTTTGTAAGCTACTACCATAGTCAATAATCATTATTATCAATGCAGTTTCTAAGGTTGCTATCGAATAAGTCTACATGATTAACACGATCGAAACAATACTTACGTGTTCTAACAAAAAGTCATTGACACAATCACTTCATATAAAACTTCTACACTCCTTATCCATTTAAAACTAAACCCTAATTAGAAAATATTAAAGTCTCAAACTGTTTGCGAAGTCAAAATTATCTTGACATAGATATATGGTAAGCCTTTGACAGCGTTGACCTTGAGGCGCCATAGTTCACACAGTCCCTTCACTGGGAAAATGTGGAAAAAACGCGACAATAGATCGGCCCTCATGCATGTTTGCGGACAAGACAATCGATTAAAGCAGTTATATGCACTTTATTGATTATTGTCAAACGTCTGCGTCGGATTGGGAAATAGGTGTCCTTCAAGGCTCGATCCTAGGTCCATTCTTCTTTTCCGAACTTTTTGTATTGTATTGTCTTACGCTTCTAAGTTTTATAGCTTTTGTTTTGTAAGACAGGTTTCGGTAATAATTTCTTATTTAAAAAATAAATTTACAGCCTGTTCCATAATTGATATATAAACAAATGCATTGTTTTACTATTTTTTTTTCATTTATGGACACTGAATAAAAATCATTAGCTATGTGAAATTTGAATTTAGTACATGTTCCAATATTACCGACTTCTAAGAATATAAACAAGTGTAAGTTTACTAAATATTTACAAAACGAATCCGAAAAAACAGACAAGTATTTTTATATATCCTATTAACACTTTCCAGGACACTTACATGCTATAGATATAAATGAATTGTTATTTTTATTGTGTCTAGCTGAGTTTCCAGCAAAGTGTTAATGTATAAAATACAAGCCCTATCTCAAAGCTGACCAGATAAATCTAACTAAAAATAGCAAAGACAATATAAGGAACAAGGAAGTCCATAATTGGTGTTAAATCAAACACACGCTAAAATTCTGCGTGAAAGGAATCTGCGGATCTGCGATGACCGCAGCGTAGGTTCCGCCGATACCATCGGGCACCTAGCCCTCGACTTGGATCCAAGAACGATGCGGATTGTAGATATGTCATGTTTTTTTTCTAGACCTTGTTTTAACATGAAATAAATGATTATGATGCATACAATTACATATCGAATGAAAGTGCTACCATTATTACAAATATAAAAAAAAAACCAAGACTATTTTATGAATATTTAGACAACATTCTTATTATTTAATGAACTATTGCTTGAAATACGAAAGGAGACACTTTTAGGGATTTTTTTAAAGTGAGATTTTTATCGTAACCCAGATGTTAAATAAGTGTAAAAAAATTTGAGAAGGTTATTCGTAAATTTCGGATAAAAAAGGTATCACTTTAGTTAGTTCACATAAGGGATTTCGTCTTAATTAAATAAACTAATAGCTATTTTAATTATTAATAAAATAAATATATAAGGACAAATCACACTGATTAAGGTAGCCCCGAAGTAAGTTTTAAACTTGTGGGATACTAACTCAACGACACTATATTTTATGATAAATACATATATAATAAACACCCAAGACCCAGGACAATTTGAAAAAGGCCATTTTCCAACTTGCCCTGGCTGGGGATTGAACCCAGAACCTGAAGAAGAAGAGTTATTAGTAATAATAGTTTTCTTTTTGCACAGCTTTTGAATGAACTGCCAGAAAATTGCTCAATATTTTACAAATTTGTCACATTGTAATATTTAAATATTCCTCAATGTCAGTTATTACTCGTATTAAAAATTACTGACTGAATTTTTTTACGAGAATTTCATATATATTAATATTATTTAAGATTCAAAATATACAAACTTATCATGTTATATTATAACAATAGCCGTGATTTGACGTTACTTGTGCCAAAACATATCAATGCATTGTGAATGTTCTCATTGCTTTTAAAAACAAAAAAGCGGCCAAGTGCGAGTCAGACTCGCCCATGAAGGGTTCCGTAGCAGCAAGTAACATAATATTATAAAAGTTCTAAAGGTAAATTGCGGTTTACGATTTATGACGTATAAAAAAAAACTACTTACTAGATCTCGTTCAAACCAATTTTTGGTGGAAGTTTGCATGGTAATGTACATCATATATATTTTTTTAGTTTTATTATTCTCTTATTTTACAAGTTACGGGGGGGGGGGGGGGGGGGGGACACACATTTTACCACTTTGGAAGTGTCTCTCGCGCAAACTATTCAGTTTATAAAAAAAAGATATAAGAAACCTCAATATCATTTTTGAAGACCTATCCATAGATACTTCACACGTATGGGTTGGATGAAAATAAAAAATTTAAGTTCTAAGTATGGGGAACTCCCATACTTAGAACTGAAATTTATTGTTTTTTTCTTTTTATTTTTGTGTTAAAATCTTAATGCGGTTCACAGAATACATCTACGTATTAAGTTTCAACAGTAATAGTTCTTATAGTTTCGGAAAAAAGTGGCTGTGACATACGGATGGACAGACAGACAGACAGCCAGGATGAATCTAAAAGGGTTCCGTTTTTTGCCATTTGGCTATGGAACCTTTATATGATAGATTTAGTGGTGTCAGAAGTAATTTCCTGTTACCTAATTATCAATATTTTGCTTAATTATGATTTGTATATGTAATTTCATATTGTATAACTATATAAATATCACGTCTTTATCCCTAACGGAGTAGATAGAGCCAAGGGTCATCAAACCCAAAGGCTTGAAGGTGGAAAAATGGAATCCAAATAGCAGGCCGCTTCCGATCGGTCGTTTTGGAAATCCTTGGGGGAGGCCTATGTCCAGCAGTGGACTTCCTGTGGCTGATATGATGACGATGATAGTGATGATTTGCTAACAACATCGACTATTGACATGGGTCAATAGCGGGAAGAAAAGCAGCTGGTATATTCTAAGTTTTTTCTTTTCTGAAAGCATGAAATATTGTTTATGAGGTGCATATTTTAAACTAACAACAAAAACATTACGTGTGATTAGAGTTGTTTTCACGCGCTATTTCAAAAGAAAAATACATTTTGAATAAACGTATGTTGGCCAAAAATCTATTATTAATAATTAGCTTATGAAACATTAACTAAGTAGATATTTCGAAAAAGGTTTAAGTACTCAAAAATCTAGCCTGTGAAATTTTAAAATAATGCTTATCATCTACACTTCTACACTAATATTATAAAGATGAAAGATTTGTACCTATTTTTGTATGTTTGTATGTTTGTAATGAATAGGCTCAAAAAGTTCTGGGCCGATTTAAAAAATTCTTTCACCGTTGGAAAGCTACACTATTCCCGAGTGACATAGGTTATGTGTGTACCACGGGCGAAGCCGGGGTGGACTGCTAGTCATTAATAATTACATGTGCTGTGACCGAATTACCAATTAGGATGTTATTGGTTTGGTAATCAATATAAAAAAATTAGAATGCCTTTTAGGTAACATTATAACATCACAATAATAATTTAGTAACTTAATTGACTGAAATATGGAGTAGGTAACTTTTTCAGTGACATAATTTTTATAAATATATAATAGATACATATATCAACTGATAGGATATCTTACGTTGCGTAAATTAAATGATTACATAATTTATTTTTTATTTATATACATGTCAGTTTAATGTTTAATTTTCAGATGAATACCTTTTTTTCAAATTGTTTTTGATGAGTCTAGTCATTCAGTCTTTTTCACATTATCTGTTAAAATTACGATAGGTATAAAGGTACATAAGGTACATTATAACTATTTGGGTATACCAAGGCCCAAGAAGAGAGCCCTGAGGAACTTCAATTTGACGGTCACAGGAAATTGCAGTATTATTAATTTATTACTACCATAGTATATGTGAAAATGAATTAGAAGATCCAGATATATCGATAGATTGCTTTATTTATTATTGCGAAGTTTAGAAGTATGTAATGAATGATCGACATTATAAAAAACATCACTAAAAATCCATCACAAAATACAAATACAAAATATACTGATACATACTGATACACTATCACGTCTTTATCCCTAACGGGGCAGACAGAGCCTAGGGCGGAAGGCCCAGGCCACTTTTAGCGTGATGGTGGGCATGAAGGTGGAAAAAAGAAATCATAATAGTAATGGGTTGCTAACCGCATCGCCTATTGATATGATTCAGATTCTTGCCCATTCCCTCGATCGGCTTTTACGATTTGCGTGGGAAGAAAAGCAGCTGGTACATTCTATGTTTTTTCTTTTCTCCCAGACCAGCATGGAAGAATCATATCTAATAAATTACTCGTAATCTAGTTATACATTCCCATATGTTTTTTTTTCTTCGGAAAATACAATTAAGATTAATAAAAACTTAATATATGCAAGAGAACTACAACAAAAATAAAAATAATGTAGTCCCACTAAAATATAGACAGCGTTGTCAGAAGGCTGACAGCATTGACACTTTGAATGGCAACGCAGATTATTTTTGTCAAACCACCCTTGTGTCACAGGATACCTTGATCTTGTTATTGAGTCTATCAAAGAACAATTTGACCATTTTTTTTAAAATAACAATATGACCGATATACCATCCAGAACTATGTCAAAACTGGTATAATATTAAAAACGCTAGTTCGCCAATCCGGAGGTTCTGGGTTCCATCCCCAGCCAGTGGAAAAAAAATTAGACTTATTAATGCAGAAAAACTGATATTAAGAGTGCTATTTGACTCAAAAAATCTATGACGTCACGGTTTTGTATTTCATACAAATCCCATAGAAAATGTTTGTTTTGACGTTCATAAAAAAGTGTCTGATTTGACTTGTTGTCATCTAGCGGATTGTCCTAGGTCTTAGATGTTTATCTGTGCATTTATTTCTTTTGAAATATATTATCGTTGAGTAAGTATCCCATAATAAAAGTTTAAATTTACTTACTTTGGGCTCTGGTTTTCTCACGTGGTAAAGCTACTACTCAGACGTCGATTTTCTGTGATAGTGTGGTACTTCCCTGGACTAGCTGGTCCATTCATGCTACTAGCAAAACTGGCAAAACTGAGTGTTGCCGGTAGCGCGGCTCTACCACAACTATGCTGTGTAACACAAGTGGATGTAATGTGGCGCTAGCCATTAAAATAGTTTAGGCAGAAGAAGGATCTATTGCAAGAAAAGGAAAGGGCAATGAGGTTGGGATGGAATGATGCTGGGCTATTGTAATAGAAACAACAGCATCTGCCATTATCATGATTAGGTACTGACTTATTATTTTTTATTATTAGAACATCCACGGTACATTCTTCCTCCTTGGCAAGCGCAGTCGGAATTTAACGCCAAATCGCGTTGCAGGTAATTGCGCTTATCTCTGCATTGTCCGCGTAAGGGGCACAAGGCTGCGGCTGGCGACGTGTGAGCGAGACGATCGTCTGTCTGTATGAATTTGCAACAATTTTGTTTGTATGAGTATACGAATATGCAGACTAAAACTAGTAATTATTAAAAAAACAGTCTGCGTGAAAAATTTCTAACTTAATTTTTTTTTTCACTTCTCATGATCGTAAAGTTTTTTATGTCTAGACAAGGCTGCATAAAATGGGTTTTTATACTCGTGTGCATAAAGTAATTTCTTCTTTTAAGACTAAGGCAATTAGGCCTTACAGCCACATACACAATACACGTTATATATTTTTATGAGATTTAGGTCATATCTTAATTTAATTACGACATATGTATTGAGTTATATCTAAATACAAAACGATTAATACGGGCGTGCATTTAAAAATATATAAAGTAAATATTTATAATAACTTGGCATAACCATAGACCGCTAATCCGGAGGTTCTGGGTTCGCCCCAGCTACGGCAAGTTGGAGAATGGCCTTTTTCAAATTGTCCTAGGTCTTGGGTGTTTATCTATATACGTTTTTATCATAACATATAGTATCGTTAAGTTAGTATCCCATAACACAAGTTTAGAACTTACTTTGGGGCTAGCTTAATCAGTGTGATTTGCGAGGTTTTATATTTATATTAAATATATTCAACATACTTATATGTTGAAATGTAATTTGGAATGAGAGATTACTCATTCTATATTACATTTATCATTTAAACGTTGAATATATTTTTGCAATCCTTTTATAAATGGCCTTTGGGTCTTGCGACCCTGGGCTCTGTCTGCTTAGAGCCGCAAGACTTAAAATGCTCTGTCTGTTCCATTAGAGATTAAGACGTGACAGTATATGTATGTAAGTATGATTTTTTTATAAAATCGTTTAAATTGATATTAAACTGGATAGATTTTGAATAAAAAAAATTTGGTGTCAAAAATCACCCATTGATATACTTAGTAACTCTAACAATTAAGAGGAATCTAACGACTCCCATCAATCTAAAATCTATGTGACAAATACATATATACACATGAAAAACATGACCTTCCTGGCGTAACAGTCGGGTAAAAACAATATGTAGTGACGAAGGTTTTCCATCAGCAGCTACTGACGCAAGTACTTTGCCAATTTTCTGTTGTTAACAAGTATTTTAGTCCGCTACTGACGTAAATGGTTTAACTCCATTGCTCTAGAATGTATGTGACAAAATGGATTTTATCTCCTGCTGACGCAGTTACATATTTTCTCGGATGTGTAGATAACCTTTTTGAATTGTTTTATAAATGATGTCAGAAAGAGAAAGAAGTTTGTAAACTATTTGCGGGCTCTAAAGTACTGGTCGCTAACAATAAAAAATGTAACTGTCAAAGAAAATAAAGCCAAAGATAAAAAATATTATTTAATATCTTTCATTCTTTTATTTTACTATCTTTGTACTATCGTTGCTAGCCTCATTGACTATGATAAGGTTTTCGCTTATTCTCTCGAAAGTGGAGGAATGTTGGTACATGGTACGTTTTTCTTTTTCTCCCAGACTAGCATGAAAATATAAATATGTAAATATATTAGAGTAAGTCCGGGGTAGTTGGCCATAGGTTTTTCAAACCGCCATAAAAAAAAACTCTCGAACTTGGAACAATCAACTTTGAATATATTAATCTAAATAGGAACAATTATAACGAGATCACACTTAATTATTTTTTATAAAAAAAAAAACACAGTTGGTCATCTATCCCGGAGTATCCAGTTTAGATGGCCATAAAATTTAAGCTAAAATAGCCATCATAAAATAGGATTTTTTGGTCGTTTTTGGTCTTTTCTGTGCAATGCTTGTGCACCCAAAACTGACAAAATTTACATTGAAGCCAGTCTCCGATGAGCTGGGTTTCGTAACAGTTTTCGCCACATCCGCGATAGTTAATCTTTTTAGTCATAGTATTTTTTTTTAGTCTTCTCAGCAAATTTTTGCTAAAGAAACATTGTCACTACAATCAGAAAGCCTACGAAGAGCTTTTCTTTTGTTCACAGCTTTTGGCTATATGGACATCTTATCTGGTCATCTCTCCTTCTTTTGCCGGGTGAGATGGCCACACGAAAAAAATAGATACATGACACCCGGAATTGTAAGGTTAGATCAACACATTGTTTACTTTTACATAAATACAAAAATAACCCTTATTCCAAGAAACTGTCATCACAATTACATAAAACATGAACCCCTTAGAAAATATTTGCATACTACAAAACAATTGACAAGGATTTTACATACTTTGCGTTTTTTTTTCGCCTAAATTTTGTCTCACGTTTGCTCAAACACACTACGCGAAGCGAACTAAATAAATGGTGACAAGCGACATCTAGTCAACATTTCATGAAATATTTTGATGGGCCATCTCTAACGTATGAATGTCTCCCCCGGACTTACCCCAAAGTTTTTGAGTAGCAGCTTCTTGTTAAAGCCATTCTTTAAAACTGATATTTCCTCTTATTAATAGATTTATCGTTCAATATACGCATCTTGTTTTGTAAACATATTTTAATTATTTACCATGTCAGTGCACGATTTTTTATTAAGGTCATCTGTAATTCAATTCAGACCACATGCTGGCTTGCGTTCCTTTAAACTAATTACATTCATATTAGTGAAAAAACATACAAACGACCCATAATTATGCACCATTCATCAACATATCAAATGCACCGAAATTGGAGGACCTTTTTTCACGTCAAAGAACTTTTTTACATCTTCTATTCTTAGCATTTTTTATGTTACATCCTTGGCAGTGCTGCTTCGGAGCCTGGGCACCGCACAGAAGAAAGTGTTTTGTTATCAAAGACAATATACTGCCAACAAAGGTCACCAATTTTTAAATTGGTTTTATAAAACTTAGAGCCGACCCAGTAAATATTTTTTTGGTCCATATTAAAATTCTTTGAATACACTTATCTGAATTTGAACTACAGTCTGAATTGAATTACAGATGACCTTAAAATAATAAACCGTGCCAGTGACATGGTAAATAATTAAAAATGTTTACAAAACTACAAACCAAGATGCGCATATTGAACGATAAATCTATTAAGGCCTAAATTTTCTGGGGTCCAGTGCTGCCCCCATTTAAAATAAATAATTTCAAAGCAAACGGAGACATTATTAAGAATTTTGTTTCTACCAAGCCCTAGATAACCCTTCAAACTATTTATTGAACTACTGTTTACAGTTTAAAGTGAGAACGTTAAGCTTTACCACGCACATTTGCGAAAAACGGCTACTTTTGGCAAATGTGCGTTATTTTGTAAATTCTTGGGGAAGGCATATGAATTTCTCGAGGCTAAAACTAATGAATGAACATAATCCATCGTCCCCTTAATATAAGGCTAAAATTAAATGGCTGTCAAGGTCGACAAGGCTTGGATAATTAACAATGCGTTTAAGTTTACGGTGTGAACTTGGCATAAAAACCTTAATTAAAACTATAACACAATTTAGACTTGACCGCACTTAGGTCTAAGGTCGTTTGTGTAAATCCTACTTGATTATATCCATTCTTGTTGTATTTTTTCTTCAAATAAATAAGAAATATTTTTTAAACAACCAACCAAAGCAGAAAACACTTTCAAGATTATATATTTCCAAAATTAAAATCTTAGATATTATGCAATTTCTTTGAAATTACAAAATTTTGCCCTCATTTGACATTCTTTTCAAAATAAAAGTTAAGTTTGTATGGAAAAGTCTAGGATAACGGTGTCCTTAACAGATATTGACATATTTGCGGGGTAAATACGACCCTCTATATCAGCAATTATTCAACTAATTTGACTAATGATCGAAGTTAACAATCTATTAGCCTTTCCTGCCTAATTTCATGAAGATAGAAAAGATACTCGACCACAGAATAAATAATACTCGACTTATATTTTGTTGTATGTAATAAAATACCTTATATTAAATTATTCTCATAAATTAAATTATTAAATCACTATGAAGTGTGCACAACACTGTTAATTTATACCGCTGCAGTGAGATGTTATCGATCCCGTAGATCCTTTGTTCTGCACATGTGATGAGAACAATAATTACTCGTATATAATATAAGGTCTATGCTCTTAGTATTGTAACTCTAAATAAAAATAATTGGTAAACAGATAAGATACGGAGCACGAACCTTTTTAATTGTTTTGTCTAACATTTCGAATAAGAGTAACATCTTTCTTGGTCCCAGACTGACTGGCTGCGGTGTCTTCTGGTTGATGGTGAACGCAGATTTTTGTTAAGATATTCAGACAGAAAATATTAAATTGAATATTTCTCTACGCACAACATACTCGTTAATCTAATAAATAAATAAATATACAGAATAAACCAACTAATGAAACTACTAAGGGACACGTGTTAAAACTGTATTCTCAAGGAACTTCGTGGTGTAATGGTCAACGTGCTAGTCCACGAATATGGAGGTTCTGGGTTCGATCCCCAGCCAGTGCAAGTTGGAAAATGGGGCTTTTCCTAGTTGTCCTGGGTCTTGGGTGTTTATCTATATACACACTGACTTTTCATTTGCTTTGGAAACTAAATGTCGTATAGTAAATAAGTTCCTCTATATAGGTACTCGTAAGTAATCTAAATTTGTCTCTCTCTCTCTGCCGGGAACAACACGGCGACGCATAGATGTATGTATTTATTATAAAATATAGTATCGTTGAGTTAGTATTCCATAATACTCGTAGGTGCAAGATTAAACTTACTTTCGGATTAGCTTAATCAGTGTGATTTGTCCTTAATTAAGAGGATTGTGTAGCTGGAAATTTTCATACAAAAAGCGATAACGTTTCTCCCCCCTTAAACATAGCCCAATTTTGATATTTTTTTAACATGTTGTTGATATATTAGATAAGTAGGGCTGTCCGTTTTTATTTGAAAGAAATATTGCTTATAACTAAAGTATTAGCATCTCAATATCCATATATTTTTACTAAAAAACTACCTCGAGCGTTTTAATTTATTTAAGTTATTCTAAACTGAATTATTAAAATAGGAAACCGTACAGCTCTAGATTAAGGTGTATTGAATTGAATGACACCAAAATTGCCTCATTTTGTAAAGGTTTAAGGGAGTGGAAACGTTATCGCCAGAAACAATAATTCAGAAAGAAAAAGTAGGCAATCGCCTCTAAGAATTGCAACTCTCTCTATCGCACAACACGGGTTGGAAGCAGAGCAGCGTGAAACAGATATAATTTTTGCAAATACCTACTCGCGATGCGTATCGGCACTACACAATCCTCTTAAAATTTTTAAAAGGAGGCCTTATAGTGGCTGGCATGTAAAAAAAATGTTGCAAAACGGTACACTACATACACGGTTTATACAAGTTTGACTATGTACTGCTGGTGGTAACTTAAATTAAGGCCGTACCTAAATTTTCCGGAGTCCAGTACTGCCCCCATTTTAAATAAATAATTTCAAAGAAAACGGAGACATCATTTAAAATTTTGCTACTACCAAGTCCTAGATAAATAATCCTTCATAGTATTTTATGAACTACTGTTTACAGTTTATAAATAGAACGTTAAGCTTTACTACGCACATTAGCCAAAAGTGGCTGTTTTATGAATGCGAATGTGCGTAGTAAGGCTTAACGTTCACATTATAAACTGTAAAGAGTAGTTCACAAAATAGTTTGAAGGGTTATCTAGGTCTTGGTAGTAGCAAAATTTTAAATAATGTCTCCGTTTTCTTTAAAATGATTTATTTTAAATGGGGGCAGCACGGGACCCTGGAAAATTCAGGTACGGCCTTAAAAGGTGATAGTGGCAAGATTGACGGGAACCAGACGAATTGACAGCACCAGAGCCAAACTAGGTCGAGCCTGTATTTTGGAGGGCTGCCCATCCAGGCCCCAAACCATCCCGCCACAACTCATTACATTTGTAGGTACCTCACTCGCATGGGGGGTTGATGTCAGGTAGGCGGTCAGTTTCGAAACAACAGCTTTATCGGTGGCTAGTAGTGGCCTTTAGTAGTAGTGGGTATTCTTGTAAAGCAATAAAATATACTCTAGGCTCCAAAGCAGCACAGCGAGCAGGAACGCGCTTAGAGAACTCATTTACGATTGTAATGCAACATTTTGGTTTAAAAAAATATTCTTCCAACGAAAAGTATTACGGTTGTAACAGCTCGTTTCCCGCCATCATGCACTTCCCTTGCTATTGTTCTCAAATTCTCAGTTCAAATAAACAGATTTCTTTATTAACTAGACATTCCTTGCTGACTTTTGAATGGTAATTATTTACACGTCTTTCATAAGGAAGACATAAATCTCATATTTAAACGTCGCCTCTAACTATATTTAAGTCTATTTATTTTGATATAAGGTTGAGAATGATCTGTCTTGAGTTTTATCGCGATTCAAATGAAAGGATTAAAAGCGATTTCAAAAGAGTTTTTGTTAGTAGATGATATCTTAATATGTTTGTAATAAAAGAGGGTTGCGCATAATCTGTAACTGTCTGTCTGTCTGTTCATCTGTTGCCGTTTTGTCGGGTTTCTGATGACATTTTTTATTGATATTTCGCACCTTTGATGCGGGTATTGTGATGTCCGTTAGATTATGTGTCGCGTGATATCAAATTAATTGCAGCTTTTATCAGTTGTTCGAAAGATGGTACGGTTCATGGTATAAGAAAACATGGTATTCTCTTACCAAGACAGCTGGGTCACGTGATTGGCCCAAGAATACGTTATCAGTTGGGAGTGTTGCCTCTGTGTGTGATTGAATTATATATAACGTCTAACAAAATTTACTGAAACTATTTTAAGAGTGAATTCAGTCCATGATTCTGAACAACTTTTCCCAAGGAACATATATATCAAAAATAATTTTTGACCTCCCATACAAGTTTGACCGATCGGCTGATCCGAGTTTGTATTGAAAGCCGAAAATTATTTTTCATATTTCGATATGTGATCCTTGGGGAAAGTTGTTCAGTATCATGGACTGTATTCTGCCTTTAAATAGTTACAGTATATTTTGCTAGACCCTGTATATCGTGTGATTCATCTGTTTATATATAATATGTATATATTATGTAGTAAACGAAAATATTTTTTTTTATATAAGTAGAGAGAGAGAAGAACACATCTCACTGGCTGAGGTAGCCCCAAAGTAAGTTTAAACTTGTGTTATGGGATATTAACTCAACGTTACTATATTTAAAAATAAACACATATCAATATATAGATAGACAATCAGAATAATTTGAAAACGGCAATTTTCCAACTTGCCCTGGCTGGGGATCGAATCTAGAACCTCCGGAGAGACGGATTGGCATGTTAACCACTACACCACGGAGGTCATGACATCTAGAAAATCAAATACAGAATTATAATTTTCATTCAAGTCATTCGATACCAAATAAAGTAATATCGAATAATGTCCAAATAGCCCCCTTCCCGTGACGAGTACCATTTCGCTCAGTGAGTAAGGCACATTATGCACGAACACGAGTCACCCGTTCTGATACAGATCGTATGCGGGCTAGACCCTAGTTTATGTCACTTTGATGGTGCCACGGTATCTCGGGACCATAACGGCCTTATTGTTTCCTTTCATTTAATTATTCTACGATTTCTTGGGAAATGTTTCAGTGGGTAAAGTCACGTACGAGAAACCGTTGGATGAGAACATATAGACCAAAATAAGCAATAAGTAATTTTTCATTTAATTTGGCCGTAAAAAAAAGTTTAAATTTAGTACAAAATTTTATTGTTAGGTCAAAGTCAAAATCATTTATTTATCTTTGCATGTTTGTATTATTTGATAATTGTCAATTTTCCTTTCGATTTCACATAAGTTGTGGACGTCAGATCATTTACTTACTTACAGCTAAGTTTAGTGCTACTTCTTAAGCGCAAGGGTAGAAAAAGCGGCAACAAACTGCACTGCAGCATTTTCTCCGAATACGTCAACTAAGTACAATTGAGAACTTATCAATACAAGTGTAATTAGCCCAAACTCGATGGGCTTGCGTCGTTTCATCACAGGGTTCCTATAGCCACCTTCCGGCTCCATCATCACATCAGCTTTTTGTTATAATAATATTACATTGTCATCTGATTTAAATACAAAAGTTCATCTTAATCGGAGACCGGCTCAATTTTAACTTAATAAAAAACAAATTAATAACAACAAATAGGGCAAAGTACGTGAAAATGATTCTAAGAAATTGTAAAGCTTTTTTTTCTCACCAAAGATTTAATGACTCACAGTGCAACATAGGTACTTCAAACATTTAGAATTTGCATTTACATTAGAATAACATTAACGTAAATATTAAGTTATGTCACTACAGACACTACAGATAAGTATATAAATAACAATATTAATTAGGTAGGTAATTATAATTTTAACACGATAATAACCACGTCCGCTTTAGACAGCACGATATCTTCTTCACATAAAATACTTATATCCAGAGAATTATTCATCACGTCTAATTGCTTAAAAAATATATATACATTTTTTTTATTGATATATCAAATTTCGCTTTTTGATCTTTGAAAAACTTAAATTTGTTCATACAAAATCATCGAATGTAGCGACATAACTAAAATAATTTGTTATTATCTATAAGCTACGTACTTATGTATCTGCTTACATTTTAAAAGCTTTTATTTACCTAAAAACAGAGATAGTAAATAACATTATAGTAGCATCATTGCAAGCTTATATTTGATTTCCCCTGTGTCGTTTTTTGTGTGTTTGTAATCAAATGTTGCAAGCTAAATAAGACCCACTTCTCATTATTCGATCGAGCTGAAACTTGACATACCTAAGTAAGTTTGGTGACAATGCAATATAATAGTACCAATGACATGATGAAGGAAGGTGGCCACGGCATCTCTGTGATAAAACAACATAACTCCACCGAATTTGGGCTCGATTGATTCCTTTTGAGGAGTATTTTAAACTTTTTGGTTGACTGTTATAGATAAAAGCTTATTTTTAAAAATATTTGTTTTTAATAATCACTTTTTTCTTATATAACTTAAATAAACGGGCAAGTTCGAGTGTGGCTCGTACATGAAGGGTTCCATACCACCGTACAATGTTTTAAAACGCTGAAGAAACACGTTTCTTGTATGACCACCCCCTTTAATTATTATTAACTTTATCTTATTTTTAGTTTTTGTTGTTATAGTGGTCATAGTAATACATAATCGGTGAACATTTCAGTAGCTATTACGGTTCAAGAGATAGAGCCCTGTGACAGACGGACAGACAGCGGAGTCTCAGTAATAGGGTCCCGTTTACACCCTTCGGGTATATAACCCTAAAAACTAGCAAAAGAAATACAACTTATGTACAATTTAAATATCTAAAAAAGAAAATTAAAAAATTACTAATACGTCGCGCAGATAATTGCCCTTATATTTCTTATATTCGTTTCCTATTTTTGTGGAAGATATTGGATTTTCATAAAGATATGAACATTAACTTACATGAGAACATTAATAACAGTAATCGATATTAATTACTATTAGTAATAAACAAAAAACAAACAATCAAGTTTTTGCTTTATGATGTTATTAAGTATTACAATGATTATTACTTAACTGTATTCGAACTTACCGGTTTCTAAATATATTATACAATAGGCATGATGACTGAAAAATTATTTTTGTCCCATCGGTTAGATTATTAAAAAATATTGTACATATATTTTTTATTTTCTCTGAGAAACAATAAATGACGAAGATACAGCGCATTTAAATTTCGCATGACGTCACGCTTTCGTACGATTTTTAGACACTGGTGACGTCACAAGCCCTCACTTTGAAACTTAGATACTCTGTATCTTTGTGATTTTTTACTTTTTTGATAAACTGAAAAATATGGGTACATTATTTTTGGATAATCTAACTAACGGACTAATTAGAATAATACTTTTCTGACCCAGTCTTCATCCCTATTCTACATACATACTTACTACGTCTTTATCCTTAATGGGGCAGACAGAGCATTTTAGGTCTTACGGCTCTAAGCAGACAGAGCCCAGGGCCGCAAGACTGAAAGGCCACTTTTAGCGAGAAGGTAAAAAAAGGAATCAAGATAATGATGGGTTGGCTGCCAGCCGCATAGCCTTTTAACATGATTCGTAATTTCGCCAAGTCTCTCGATTGGCTTTACTATCTGCACGGAAAGAAAAGCAGCGAGTAGGTACATTTTAAGTTTTTTCTTTTCTCCCAGACCAACATAGAAGAAAGAAAATTCTATATTTAACATTTCAATACCAAATTACTTTGCAATCGGATCATTGCGTTCTCTCTAAGGCCAGTAATACACATGCGTAAAAAATGCGTAACAAACGCCTAAATGAGATTATTGGATTTACTTTGTCGCCATTCACAGCCTTTCGTGCCCAATATATCTATATGACGTTTCAATTTTAAAAACAGTAAAATTTCTTATATAAGCTCCAGAATAAAATGACCCGTAGCTTTGTGGGATTAAGAAGGATTTTTAATAGAAAGATGGATGTGATAGGTCGGTTTAAATTGGTGCTGTGTGATGTATGAGATAATTTGTATTTGATTTAAACCAATTAGGGATGCTTACGTGCGAACTTTGTCGGTCGTGTTTTTTTAGAGCACGTATGTTTATGTTTAGTTAGAGAACATACGGATGGATATTTCGCCATGCCAATTTTGATTAATGGTTAGATTTATACGATTCAATTTTGTTTTTAAAAGTGACATAAATATTTGTCCAACTAAAACTAAACTAAAATCTAAATTTGAAAATAAATAAAAAGTGTCATTAAAAATTAAACTGCATTAAAGTAATAATTTTGATTCGTCTTGGAATAGGTAATTACAGTTTTGCACCTATGTTAAAAAATATTTTTACATTAAAATTTATTTTGAAATTATTTATAGTAATCAATAATAACAATTTGTTTTTGACCACCGACGAAAAAGAGGGGTGTCATACATTTGATGTATATGTGTGTATATAATTTTAAAATTGTTTTTATCCCACGTGATTAAGCAACATTTAAACAACACGAAATAAAAGCGCACGACATATCACCGTACCTTTTGCCTTTTTAAATTAAACTATCTCGCTTTGAACACATGATAATGTCTAACGTTTCTAATACGCATTACATCCTTCTTGGTCACTGACAGACTGACCCAACAAAAAAGGTTCGTGCTAAGTCCCGTTTATATACATAGGGACGTAAATCATATAACACCGTATGTTTTCAAACCGAGTGAAATTTTGAAATCGCTCGTTACTTAGTTCGGTCAAAGAATAATACTATCGTAGTTCGGTATTGATTGAACGGGATCAAAGCTCTCATTATAAGCTTCCGAAGCTCGATCGAACTAATCAATTAATACGAAGCTACCGGACTTATTGTGCTGGTGGGAATGAGTGTAATTAATTGACTCTTTTTATGTTTGTATGTTTGAGAACTTGGCAGATGAATTGGATGAACTGTACTGACTTATTATGTACAATGATTTTTGGTACTAAATGATAATTGTGATTTGATCTCTCGGGTTTATGGAGCTGTTTAAGTCCCGCTCTTAAGACGCGTTTTTAGAATAAATTATAGATGTAAAATAATTCCTGTTGCTAGCAATTTTTTTTACTAAATCTTTTTAAATCAGCTAGCTGAAGGATTATAAGTGACATTTCAATCAAAAACGAGGCCTTTCATGGTTTAATACAAATACAGTTATCCTATTAATGCAAGAATCAATTAGTTAGACTACAAAACCGAAACCCACTTTAGGGTACCTTAAGGAAATACTGATTTATAATTTTGCTGATGCTTACTGATTTCCATTTTTTAGTTTGTAATACATTTTTACAGCAGTTTGCAAGTTCTACATAAATCTTCCATGCTAGTTTGGGAAAAAAGAAAAAAACTAAGAATGAACCAGCTGCTTTTTTTTCCGCGAAAATCAAATAAGTCGATCGAGGAAAGTAAAAGGGCGAAAATGTGAATTATGTTAATTAATAGGCGATGCGGTTAGCAACCCATCACTATTTTGATGCCTTTTGCCACCTTTTCGCTCACCATCGCGCTATAAGTGACCTTTGGCACTTGCGGTCCTGGACTTTGTCTGGCCCATTTGGGATAAAGACGTGATAGTGCAGTTTGATTTTTTTCTTGTTTTTCGTGTATGTAAGTGGTCAACACTGGTGTCACACTTTTCAAGCTGCCTAAAGGCATGTGACAAAGCACGGAGGAGCTCAAGCAATTTTTGTACCACTTGTGGTCACCTATCCAAGTACGGACCACGCCCAGGGTTGCTTAACTTGTAACAACGCTAGCAATGCGTACTTCCACCGGGCCACCGAGCTCCTCAATAGTGCAGTGCTACATATAAAAATACACAAATCATTTAATTATAATTATAACTAAACCGTCAAACTTAATATAGAATATTATAATATTCTATGGAGTTGGACTCCTTGCAAAATTAAAATATTTACCATAGAGAAAACCATTGTGACTACCGTGAGTGAATATAAAGTGACATATATGTATTAGAATTTATTTTATTACTTACATTTTATTTTACACGAATCACACGTATAAATATAAGAAGATATCTGCACCCTGGGGCTGAAGGACCTAAAGGCCACTTTTAGCGTGATGGTGGGCGAGAAGGTGCAAAAGAAAATCAAAATACTAATGGGTTTCTAGCCGTATCGCCGATAAACATGATTTGCATTTTCGCCCATTCCCTCGATCGGCTTTTACAATCTATACGGGAAAAGAAGCAGCTGGTACATTCTAAGTTTTTTCTTTACTCTCAGACCAGCATGAAATAAATAAAAGTACGGAACCATCTGCGTTCCATTGATTTCAAATAAAAGAGGGTGTAAAAGGTTTAAGTAATCGGCCGTGTTAAGCATTATATCATCGATCACAGATCGGATGGGCGTGCACGGATCACGATGTTTGTTTATCGATTCGACATACACTAGTATTGCGAATTCCAAATCGATTCACGTGAGAATCGTATTGTGAAAAAATCGATATGGGTGACGAAACTGGGCGGGTGATTGTAGATTTTTGTTGAAATAATTTTTTAAAAGCATATCTGGGTGAATAGTAAACATTTGATTTTGTTTTTTATAATATTTTTTTTATCAAGTAATTATTAAAAGATATTTTAAAAACAAGCTTTTATCTTAAACCTAGACTTAAGAGGAAACCTCAAGGGCTAGAGAAATGAAAAATAGGTATTTTTAAAATCTATTGCTGTCGCGCTGTGCCCGAACTACGACCGAGCAAGTGCGGTAGAGACGTACTGCAGCTTGGACTGAAAATACCTATTAAAAGAACAGAAAATCAACGAGTCGTAGTCCCCTGATTTCTTCTCCAAAACTTAACCTATATAAATATTTTTTTCATTACGAATTAACAAAGACTTGGGCGGTGTTCCTATGTTTTAATTTTAAATTACTAATCTAGTCAAATTTGTTTTCTGGATGTTTGAACACAGCGGAAAATCTGGCCATTTTTTAGGTGTTTGAACGTTCATATCTCTATTAATAATAAATTTATGAAAAAAAAGAAAACATAGGGACATGCTAATAGTGGCTATAGATATTCAGGAAAAAAATATAACTCTACCGGCATTATCCAGGGAGAAAACGGGGGACTACCTTTGTATGGAAAAACTCTTCAAGACGAAGCTATTGAGCCCAAACTCGGTGGGTTTATGTTGTAATAACAGAGATGCCGTGGCCACCCTCTGGCTTCATCATGAGATCTGTTAATTGGTGCCATAATATTGCATTGTCACCCAATTTACTTATGTGAAGTTTCAACTCAATCAAATAATGTAAAGTGTGACAACGGACACACAGACAACGGGACAGGTGAAACTAAATCATCATCACAATCCGAGCGTATTCCCGGTTG
Organism: Acrobasis repandana; assembly: GCA_963576875.1. Classification (NCBI taxonomy): domain Eukaryota; kingdom Metazoa; phylum Arthropoda; class Insecta; order Lepidoptera; family Pyralidae; genus Acrobasis; species Acrobasis repandana. The sequence continues at coordinate 1,944,087 of OY756226.1, forward strand.
CATCCTCAGCGGTAACGCTTCAGAGCCCGGGTCCGCTACCTAACCTAGGTGATTTGTCGAGGTTAATGGTTTTTTACACAGAGCGACTGCCGTCTGACCTCCGCAACCCAAAGGGTAGACCAGAACCAATCCTAAGATAGGTACAAACGCTAGATGGCGTTCAGGGCCAACAACTTTACGTGCCTTCCGAAGCACGGAATCATCTTACTTTTCGAATAATCAGGTGATTCAAGCCTACAATATCCTAACCAGACTGAAAACAACTTTTAACAAAGTATGCTTCCCAGTTCCCACTGGGAAGCATACTTTTTGAACCCATGACCTCCGGATCACAAGGCAGACGCCTTGACCACTAGACCACGGAAGCAGTCGCAGGTGAAACTAAATAACAGCTTGTAAAAAGTTTCTTCAAATTCCAAAGAAAGCAGAATTTTCAAGTAGAATCGAAAAATTTGTTCGCCATTGACGATTAGACCACGGAGGTCGTCAAAAATTAATTAGTTAAAAATATGTATTATGCTCATAGCAAACGAAAACAACAAACCGAACTCATTAAAAGCAGCCTGTCCATTGTGTTTCTGCAACTTTGTGCAGGTCAACGTTTTCAAATAATTAAATCCAATCCAAGCAATTAATACAATGTACTAGACGACGTAAAGCAGCGATGCACAACTGCGGTGCTAAAAAAAGAACGCAACATCCGCCCGGTCTAGAATAAAGGGTTTTCATGTGAGGAGATGTTATCTGGGATTAATGTAGAAGATATCTGCACTCTGCAGTGAACTAGTGCACTGTCATCCGTCATGGTTGAGGAAATGTACGCTTGGGTGCAAAATTGTTTAACATTTTTTCAATTGGGTATTATGGTGGGTCAAATATACATTAATAGAATGGTATTGTTAATAGAATAAAATGTCACAAAATAATGCCACTTGTCATTGATCACATCCACTTTGAACGTGATTTTAGATTTATTAATGCAGAAAAACGGATATTAAGAGCGCTATTTGACTCCAAGGAACTATGACGTCATAAATCGATATTTCAAACAAGTTCCATTGAAAATGTTTGTTTTTGACGTTAAGAAAAATGTATCTGATTTGACTTGATGCAAAATAGCGTATTATATACGATTTTATTTTGAGTGCTTGTACAGACAAGCACCTCACATAACATTATCAGGTCTCTTTTAGTCTCCACTGCAGGAGCACAACCCTCTCTGTACTATCAGAGCCATATATTAGTCAGAGCAGTCAGAGAATTTGGCCTACACTCTCCAGGCTGGCCAGACGGGTTGGAGAGGTCTCATTGATGTTTATAAACTTTGTTTAGCTTGTGTTTCCTAAGTCGCCTTCTACGACATCCACGGGAAGACTTGGTTTGGTCCTATTCTACTCTGCCGGGAGCCACACGGCTTGTCTGCCGGGAATCTAACGTTAGATTTTATAAAAATATTCTTCAAAATCTTTTTTAAACCTTTTGGCCTTGACTGTACTGTTTGAGCACACGTGGGGACGATAACATCAAGACGCGATGCAGATGTGGTGCAAGGTCGTTTGTCGTACGTCTGCTAGCATCTTTACCTACTTATGTAAAGCCTGATGATTATTATAATGATAAATGTGATCTCGTTTGATTTATCTTTTATTTTGCCGTTGTAATATGAGAAGTCCTAAAAATAATTTTAAAAAATTTAGCTTCCTTTTTTTTCTGATTATAAATTCCGCATGACGGTACGATCAAGTACGATTTTCACTTTACGGCGACGTCAATTACCCACTCCTACTCCGAAATTTCGAAGCGCTGTATCTTTGTTAATTTTCACAACTTTGATAAACCGAAAATCATCAGTCCATTATTTTTAGATTATCTAACTAACGGACTTAATAAAATACAATTTTTCACCCGAACCCAGTCCACATTCCTATTATACTGAAAGATTGAAAATGGAAAATGACAAAAAAAGCGATTCCTACTTAATACATAAAATAATTAATTGCTGTTTATAATAAACAGTATAACGCGATATCCTCTAAAATGTTATCCGAGGATTATCTCATATCACAAAATCAAAATATAACAAAGCACAAAAGCTTACAATAGTTTGTCTCATTATCATTACTGACCAAGGTCTCGATGTAGGTCGCATAATGTGAACTTTTTGTGAGATATCTCGATAAAAACTCAATTTATGCAGCTAATTAGTCGTACAGTTATATAATGTGCTTGAAATTTTAATTTGAGGTCGCTATGAAAGTCGACTGATAGTGTTCCCTGTTCTTGACAATGTTCTTTCAGAAACGCGAAATGGAGTGTACGGTGTGGTTTCGTGCCTAGAACAGTATCACTCCATCTTTTACTACAGAAACTAATAAACAAAGCGTAAACATATTGTGCTACAAAGGCATTTATAAAGAAGATTGAGAAGTTTAATAATCATTAAACATAACTTATACATTTGATTTTTAACCGACTTCAAAAAAGGAGGAGGTTATCAATTCGACTGTATGTTTTTTTATGTATGTTTGTTACGCGATATCTTCGCCAATTGTGAACCGATTTGGATGATTCTTGAATTTGAAAGCCTTTACTACCAAATTGGTCCCATTTAATTTGGTGAAGATATGATGAAGAACTTTCGAGATATGGAAGAAACTCCTAAAAAAAATTGAAGTCGGTTGTTTTTTTTGTTAAAATTTAATAATGTAGCCGTCTTCTTCTTATTTAAGAGCTTAGTGGCCCTTGTCGGTGGAGTATGCGCCAAACTTTTAGGTTCTCTGCCTTACTTTTTAGTGCTTGATATGTAGCCGTATGTACAGCCATTTTCAACTACCACAAAATAATATCTAAACCTAACACAAACATATCCGATGAAAGAAAACATCGTGAAGAAACCTGCACACTAGTTCACTAGTGTGCAATAATGATTGTTGTCACAAGATGATATACTCGTAGTTACAAAGATAGTTAGATACATGGTTTTAGGCAGCTTACCAAGCTGGATGAGACGCTAAGATGAGAAGTAACTTGCTTGTTTTTGCAAGTCTCGTACCATTCACCAACTCTTAAGGGTTAACTGGAGGGACGAAATACAAACGTACTTTCGTTTTAATTTCGAAACCATAAAACTCATCGTATTCAAATTTTTTACAAGCATTAAGATGATAAATATCTAGATCTGTAATTAGTTTTGGTTCGAAAATAATAAACAAAAAAAAAGTTATAGCAACCTAAAATTTGCCTTTTTTATCGACGAAATCGAGTAATATTTAGACGCCTATTACACTTATAATTATATTTTCGATCCTTATGGAAACTAATTATACGACTAGAGTGAAGACTCTAAATTCCAAATAATTTAGTTTTATTTGGGTATGTATCGTATTTATCGAAATAAACGAAAACTACGAAAACCTTTCGATTCATGGCCTATAACGGCCCGTTTATTACACCTCTTCCGTTTATCACCCTTATTACACCTCGCGCGAGTGCCGGCGGTGTGACGGATTCTCTGTCTCGTTTTTTTAGCGCCCTTTCTCTTTCTCGACGAAATAGCAACACGACGAAGCGCGTCGGTAGGCAACTCGCTGTGGAGTTCGCCCGCGCCTCCAGTACCACCTTAAGTAGTTTATCTACTGACTTATGATAGAGTACTTATTTGTTGGAACGGTAATGTCTCTTGCGTTACGTTACATAAAACGTAACGTAAGAGACGTTACTTATTATGAAATGTAAGAGACGTTACTTATAATGTAACGTAAGAGACGTTACTTATAACGTAACGTAAGAGACGTTACTTATTACGTAATGTAAGAGACGTTACTTATTACGTAATGTAAGAGACGTTACATACTTATAACGTAACGTAAGAGACGTTAACATTTAACTCTAAGATTTCTATTCCAAAGTTAAATCTAATACGAGGTATACTTTTGCAGCAATTGCCAACCAACTTTAAGGCTACGTTTCTTTATAAGGTTAATCCAACCAGATTATTACCATACATAATCAAAACTGGAGTACACGGTATTAGTCGCCAAGGCTTCGAGACAAAGCCGACGGGTACTGTGGGAATCATTGTTAGGTGTGTTGTTTGTGACATAACGTTTGTAATGATGCTCTTTAGTGCAAGGTCGGCTGGAGGTCAAGTGCGTGAGTTTTGATTTTTGGAGCATTGTTTTCGGATATAAAGAGTATGATATTATAATATTTGTAGTGTAGAAGCGGCACTTAGCTGTAAGTAACGATTTGACGTCAACATTTGTGCAAAACAAAAGAAAGTGACTATTATTAAGAGATATTATAAATTTAATATCCTATGATACGAGTAATAAAGATATTTTGAATTATGAAATTTTGAATTTGTCATTTACTGTTTGATCTCATTATTGATCTCAGATTACCTCTAAGAAATTAGTACCTTTAGAAATAGACATTTAACACTACCTCATTATCAATCTTAGTTAAAATGACACTTCAGTATTTAACAGTATGTGTATCTTGGCATGCAGCCTTGTTGCCTACAGGACGAGCTATGCTATATATAACAAGTGATTCTTAAATCTAAATATATATAACTCAAAGGTGACTGACTGACTGACTGACATAGTGATCTATCAACGCACAGCCCAAACCACTGGACGGATCGGGCTGAAATTTGGCATGCAGGTAGATGTTATGACGTAGGCATCCGCTAAGAAAGGACGCGGGCAAAAGCTAGTAATGGTATAAGAGGTAAACCGAATTTGACTTTCTGCCTAAACTGTATTGAATTATTTTTGTTTTGACGTGACTTATTTTCCTATGTCCCCTGGGTGGGGCAGAGGGCCACTATGGTGCTTCTCCATGTAGTTTTGTCTTGAGCAACGCGCTTCACTTCAGGCCAAGATAGCCCGATTATCTTCATCTCCGCTGCTACCGATCACGGCCAGGTTTGCTTTGGACGACCCCGTTTCCTCTTTCCTCGAGGAAGTCAAAGTCAAAGTCAAAATTTTTTATTCTATTTAGGATAAATATATCACTTATTGAAGGTCATTATTTTTAATTATTTTTAGTGCAAAAGCTACCGATACTAGCGTTTCGCAACGACCACTGCTGAGAAGAAACGCCGAAAGAAACTCATTTACACAGTATTGGTCGCCTACGTGCCGGAAGGGCTTTGCCAGTTTACAAAGATATTATGCTTAATACTCGTACAATGTTATCACAATACGAGTATAACATGTAAAGCTTGGGAACGAGTGCCAAATCCAATTTACAGAAATATGTAACACTGAGTAGTCCGAGCTGACCAGTCCCTACTGGCTACACCCATTCACGAGTTGACGCATGGATCAGCCATCGCTTAACTCAACTATATTAGAGGGATTTAGAGGAGTCCATTCCAATGCCTGCTTTGGAATGTGAGTAGGCTCTCTCCCTGAACGAGTGGCTGATCCATGTCCATTTGCCTGTAAATTATAACTTATTAAGTTCACCTAAGCAAAATGGCAAAAAGCTTTAAGTTAATTCACTTTTGTCAATACCATCTTGTTTTGACTGGATAGTAGAAAATCGAGTACTATTTCGTTAGTCCTTCCTTCCTTTCTTTCCTTTTATGGTTTTACTTAAATAGGAGTTTATTGTTAAAATATTTTGTTTTAATATCTATTGAAAGGTTTACTTACTTACTTACTATCCTGGCTCAGCGACCCAAAGTGAGTCTTGGCCTCCAGCACAAGAGCACGCCAGCGCTCCCGGTCCCGCGCTAGCTCTCGCCAGTTGTCCCCAACTTGCAGCTCGCGCAGGAATTGATTGAAAGGTTTATACTATATAGCAAAACACATTAGGCAAATTGTAAAATTGTTGATGACACTCATTGTATTGGATAAACACTTTTTTCATTAAAGAACATTTAATTAAGAAGATTTTTGTTTCCATTCAGTTTATGACAGTCTTTAAAAGATCGAATATCTAACATTTCCCCCTAATCCTAGTACCACTAGTTCTCTGCGTGACGTGCCATGGAAAAACGGTCGTTTGTTTATTAAAATAAACAAATTCTCCCACATGGACAATTAACGAGCGTTACTAAGGCACAATTATTCGGAATTAATACGAGATGGACTCGTGGGCGTGATTGTTGGTGTGCGTGTCCATTGTTAACGAACATAAAACATTCTTTTTTATGAAGAAAATGTTTTGTTAATACATTAACCGGGTTTCAGATTATTAGATGGGGTACAGAAAAGAATCATTATCATCATTTCAGTCACATGACATCCACTGCTGAACATAATCTGATGCTCTTAAGGCCGTACCTAAATTTTCCGGGGTCCAGTGCTGCCCCCATTTAAAATAAATCATTTCAAAGAAAACGGAGACATCATTTAAAATTTTGCTACTACCAAGTCCTAGATAACCCTTCATAGTTTTTATTTTTTTTTACCCCGGAAAATTCAGGTATGGCCTTAAGGATTTTCAAAATGAGCGATCAAGAGTGTCCTGCATCCAGCGCTTTCCAGCGACCTTGGTCAGGTCGTCTGACCATCTTATAGGTGGGTGTCAGACAGAAACGAATATCGTGTGCATTTGAAAAAAACGGAAAATCCAACAAACAAAATCAAACAGTGGCATACATGGCAAATAATAAATAAATTATTGATTGATGGTATCTCTGCATCCCTTAACCTTAAAACAAACCAGTAAAGTATGAATTAAAGTACAATATAATACAATGAAATACAAATAATCTTTATCGCACCATAATAAAATACGAAAATTACAATCATAAGGGACAGTAAAGTACTTAAATTTTATTTTCTGTAAATTGGTATTAGAGTTTTTTCTCTACATTTATCACTTTAACCTGTGATAAAAGAGGCTGTTATTTAATTTTCGCTAGCTTTATGTCCATAAATTTCCATATTTGGCTACCTATCTTTACAACCAATAAAGAGTTCAAATTAATTTTAAATGAAATTCAAATGCTAATTCAATTTTGTGTAGATTATTTTTTTACAACTCTCGCGTAATTTTCTCGCGTATGCGATAATTTCAAATACAAGAGTGTTTAATATTTAAGTTTTTATTGCTTCATTTGCTCGTACAATATGGATTCTTCTTCTTATTTAAGAGCTTAGTGGCTGTTGTCGGTGGAGTATGCGCCAAACTTCTCGGTTCTCTGCCTTACTTTTTAGTGCTTGATCCGACATGACCCCTGCTTTTTCTTTCAGTTGGTCTACATAGCTCTTTCTTTCTTTTACAATATGGATGTGAACTAAAAAAATATTTTTAGCTCATCAGATAAATTATTAAAAAATTTTGTATACGTACTTTGTTTTTTCTGATTAGCCAATAATGACAAAGATATCGCGCATTTAAATTCAAGATTCCATTCACGACCAAGTACGATTTTCACTTGACGGCGACGTCACTCACCCCCACTCCGAAAATTCAACGCACTGTATCTTTGTGAATTTTCACTACTTTGATTAAGGCCGTACTTGAATTTTCCGGGGTCCAGTGCTGCCCCCATTTAAAATAAATCATTTCAAAGAAAACGGAGACATTATTTAAAATTTTGCAACTACCAAGTCCTAGATAACCCTTTAAAGTATTTTATGAACTACTGTTTACAGTTTATAATGAGAACGTTAAGCTTTACTACGCACATTAGCCAAAAGTGGCCGTTTTTCGCAATTGTGCGTAGTAAAGCTTAACGTTCTCACTTTAAATTGTAAACAGTAGTTCATAGAATACTTTGAAGGGTTATCTAGGACTTGGTAGTTGCAAAATTTTAAATGATGTCTCCGTTTTCTTTGAAATGATTTATTTTAAATAGGGGCAGCACTGGACCCCGGAAAATTCAGGTACGGCCTTAACTGAAAAATATGGGTTTAAAAGATGATCGAACTGACGGTCTAAATAAAATAATTATTTTCGGACCCAATCCACATCCTTATCGAGTTTAAGTCCATAAGTACTCGTATCGTAAGTCAATGGTTACATACTTATTCTGTATCAAACACAATCTCCCCGATTGAGTGGTACAATTAGTATGGTGTCAATACGGCCGGTTTGTTACACTCCACGTTGTCTTAGGTGATGACCCCCCGTGGTATTGTTTTCGAAGCAATTGTTATTTATTGGTAGTGGTACGAAATTTACATTTCGAGATTTGAAAGTAGATAATTGTGGTTAGAGTTAATTATTTTTTATTATAGAGTCGAGTTTACATGAAACTGGTTTTTAAAAATACAAGGTATGTGCCACGAACTGTATGTATTACAATGCCATCAGGTATATTACAACGCTAAAACTGCCGGATTATCAAAGTAGACTTTTTTTCGTTAGTTTTATAAATAAATAAAGACCAATTGCCTGTACTGTCCCAGTGGGCAAAGGTCTCATCTCCTTCCATGTATTTCTACCCAGCTTCTGATCTATCACGCTGAAAAGCATTAAGGTCATACCATACATACAATATGAAATATATGTTTGGCAACTGTCCGCCACATGAGGCAACTATATCTTTTTCAAGAGGTCAACAAAAATAGAATTTACTCAAAAGCAATATCAATTGTGTTTAAAAAAAGCACAATAAAAGAGTGAAGACCAATACGAGCATATTGTAATTAGATAGGTACTTAATTTTTAAGTAATACAGCTTTTTAGGGTTAACACTTATAGGATCACTTGTGCGTCTGTCTGTCCGTCCGTCTGTCACAGCCAATTTGCTCCGAATCTACTGGACCGAATCAGGTGAAATTTAGTAGAATGTTGTAATCCTATGACCCAAACACATATGTGCAAAGTAAATAAATATTTTTATTAAATAAGGGTCATTTTCAGGGGACAAATTAGGAAATTAAAAAAAAAAATTGCAAACCTTACTGTGTCATATATCAAATGAAATGGCTCGTTATGAGGATCTCAAATGTATATTTGTTATTATTGTAAAATAAATAGTTTTGATTTTATTCATGAAAGAAGACGAAAATTGACCACTCCCCACCCTGATCTCCGAGCCTTAAATAAAAATAAAAAAATACAAAGTATAGTTTATTGCTTGTAGATTAGAGGAAAACCTATAAGAATTCAATCAATTGTACGGAACCCTCTCCACGGGAGTTTAACTCGCACTTGGCCGGTTTATTTTGCCCTACGTTCGGATATAAAGTATGTAAATAAACACCATATCATTAAGAAATTACATAGATAGTGATGTAGGTAAAACCAAAACCAGATTACAAGACGCACATGTTTATTTTATCATTGCTCATTAATAAAATCACGATCTCCAGGTTTTTATGCTCAACGCCTTTTCCGTGTCTCGGCTCCACTCAGCCATATTTCATACCGAAATTGTAATATTGTAATTTGAGTACCATTTTATACGATGCTTTTAATATAAATAGTTTATGAGGAGTGCTCATCTATGTGTGGTCTTGGGTTTTAAGGCGTCGGCTTTACTGACAGCGGTAATCTAAATGTATCGCTGCCCTGCTCTCAGATTAATGACCCCATACTTGGCATAATACGTATTTCAAATCCTAAATTATTTTAAATTATTTGCTCTTTAAACGATTTTTAAGGATAATAATAAAAAAACAAAAAAAAAAACCCGGATGAGATGGTAAATGATTTGATAAATAGAACATTCAGAAATAATGGCAATTGATGGAATTCTAGCAACCGATACTCACAAAGACAAGCTTTACAATATTTGCCAAATAATACCCGTAAATGTATTTAAAACAAATCAAATATCATTATATTAAAGGTATCAAATAGTTTCATTGAAAGTTAGAAGAATGGTCTACCTGCTAGATCTACCTATATTAATTACTTGCTTAGTCTTTTTTACATATCATTTCTTACATGTCTTGCATATTTTTTTATGTACCTAATCATTTTATAGGTGATACCGTTATCATACAACCTCTATCAGTGAGACCGCAGCCGATTTTCTTTGTTTTCCAAATGACCGTTGTTAATGGGAGTGTTTTGTTTATGATTGAGAGCTTGTTCAAGGAAGTTTGAATTATTTCGGAATCTACCGTAATGGCTGGTCAGTGTGTAATAGTAGAATTTAAGGTGAACCTGGTTTAGGAATTTTCAATTTATGACAATTGTTCTAGTGTCGCATTCATAATGAAGTTAATAAAAATAATTTGATTATAGGGATCTCGATGGCTCAGCGGGTGTATGCCTTACTAGCGCTTTCATATGTCACCAAACCTTGGGTTGGTCTGTATTTGGATATACCATCTTTTTCTTCTTACTAAAGAGCTTAGTAAGCAACTTTTCGGTGGTCAGCGTTACTCTTTAGCACCTGGTAAGACATGACTCCTGCTTCTTCTTTTCGTTGGTCTACATAGCTCTTTGAAATCCCTATATAGTATAAATAATCTCAAGCTACTTCGTGATTCTGAAGTCATGTTCATTAGTAGATTACAAGGATAAAAATTACAACTAGTTTTCTTAACAAATCCTCAATCAAAATACTTTATATCATGCTGATCTGAAGGAAAATAAATAAAGAATATAGAAGCTACTTCTCTTCCCTAGAAGATCGTAGAAGCCGATCAAGGGTAATGGTAAGAAGCTGAATCATATCGATAGCAATTCGATATTCACGGTCCTGTCCGTCCCTTTAGGGGTAAAGACGTGAAGTATATCCGTATCTCCCCAATCTGACTTAGTTTACATATAAAATATCCGATACAGAAAAGTTAACGTGTCAAATTCACTTCACAGGTGTTTTAATCAAACCCTTTTTAACAGGACCTTATCCTTGTTGGAATTAAGGCGAATACCGTGCAGAAGTGGCACCCTCATTTGAAATAATATTATTAAATCGGAAATAAAAGAAGAGAAAAATTGGAAGAAGAAAGCAATCATGGCTAAGAAATATCCGGGAGTGGACCGGGATAGCAAGCGCTGCTGAGCTATTCCGCCGAGCTAAGAACAAGAAGGACTACGCCAAGCTGATTCGCCGACTTTCATAAGTCGGAGAGGAACTTTAAGAAGAGAAAAATCGGAAATAGGTTGATAATAAACATTTTCCTAATGATCAGTCATAAGTTAGAGCTTTAAATGGTTTAGTGAATAACCAGTGGAAGTATCATTGATAGTCCGCCTAGTTTTGAAACGCGTTTCGGCAAAAAATTGGCACTTTTTTCTACTACAAAATGTGGTAGCAAAAAGTATTAGTATAAGTATTAGTAGTAATACTTTCAACGTTTGTTCTTAAAGTAATTTGATTAAAGGGCTATCTAATTCCTGGTGATTAGCTTAATGTTAATAATTATCATGTTTACAATTAAACAATTTATTTCAATACACACTGCCGTGTGATTTCCGGCAGAGTAGATAGATCAACTCGAAGTCTTCCCGTGGGAGTCGTAGAAGTCGACTTAGGAAACATAGGCTAAACAAAGCCTCTCCAATCCGTCCGGCCAGTGTGGAAAGTGTAGGCCAAATTCTCTGCCCATTCTTGACAATTATGGCTCTGGTAGTACAGAGGAGGTCGTGCTCCTGCAGTGGAGACTAAAAAAGACCTGATGATGATGACGATGATTAATTGTGACGTTCCACAGGTAAAGGTACTTTGTGGACGCTGGCGCTTAGAACGTTTAGAAAAACAATTCGTACAATTAACTTAGCTTGAATAAACACAATGTCGTAAGTGCCGCCGTCCATAAGGCACCTTTACCCGTAGAACGTAACAATTTATTTCAAATAAGGGTGCCACTTCTAAACGGTATTCACCTTAAACCAAAAAATGTGTTCCAATTAGTCACGTCGTCGACAACCGAGCCTGCTCACCAAATCGGAAGAGCCCCATATGGCAGAGAAATAAAACAAAGCTTTCATTGATTCAACGCTGTAAGGCAAAAATTTAAAAAGTTTAGGCGGAGCGCGGCGACAAGGTATGCCAAAAAGGGTAACCTTTTTAATGCCATTTTTAATTATACCACAAATAGTGTTATATTATCGTATCAAATGTATAGAAGCAGTACATTTTTCTATGTGGCCCACTTTACCACCTGTTTCCTGGAATATTTGCCTATTACGAGTTTAAGCAAAAGTTTTAATTCGTAGAAAAAAATTGAATTAAAATTATTAGGTACAGATATAACACAAGTTATTTTCCTAAGAAATTAAGAATAAGGTTTATTGTGGAATAATTTATACATTTTTGTGTAGGTTTATATATGCGATATATATGTATCTCTATACTTACATTGATGCCTTTAGGCAGCTTGAAAAATCTGACACCAGTGTTGGCCACTTACACACACGAAAAACAAAACAAACATTGTAAAACATATATATATATACATATATTATTGTTTGTACTTACTTCAAAAGATTGCTTTATTAAAACCTGCAAAAGTAAACCAAACTGTAAGAAACAACAGACAAATTCAGAAAACAAAAACCAAAGAGAAATACAAGAATCGTGTACTTGTAGTACACGATCGTAAAGTATTTCACTGTCCTATGACTTCATTTCTGTGTGGCGTCTTAATTTTTATCAAGTCTGAGGGCTGTGTATCTAATTTGTCAGTTGGTCTGTCTGTGTGTCCACCGATTAATCTGAACTGATTTCGTAAACTTCCACAAACTTTAAAAATAATTGTAATACAATCAATTGGACTTTATGAAAACGAAATAAGATTCGGTTTACGTTGTTTTGATGGTAAATTAATGATTGTTTGTATGTAAATGTTGTATGGGTGTTGTCTTCACCGTATTTTTTATCAATACGTACTCGTATGGGTTTGGTTATTTTAACGCCGGTGTTCGAACATGCGTGCTAATGGTAGTAATCAGTTTGATTCCCGGGTCGAGTATATCATCCGTTTTGGAGATATGCCTGCTGTGTTGTTGACCTGTTGCTTGCAGTAGCACTAAAAAAAAAAATATAAATTATTAAAAAACAACCAACAAAACCCACATTTGCAATGTTTTAAGGGTTCTGTACAAAAAATGAAAAAACAGAACCCTTATAGGATCACTCGTGCGTCTGTCTGTCCGTCCGTCTATCACAGCCAATTTGGACTCTACTGACCCTACTGGACCGAATCAGGTGAAATTTGGTAGGATGATGTAATTCTATGACCCAATTATATTCGTATATACGCTGACTACATTAAAGGATGATCTCAAGTCTTCACTCAACTTCTGTAACGAATACTTTTCAACGGTAGGCGAAAAACTGGCTAATAAAGTCTTAAACACCTTGAACACAACTGAAGAGCATCTTACAGCAAATACTAATAAAATACCTGAAAACCCAAATTCTTTCTTCCTAACTCCAACGGACACTTAAGAAGTTGCAAAGCTAATGATGAGCTTAAAGTAGATAGCGCGCCGGGTTTTGATGGTTGTAAGCTCTTGGTTCCCAAGATACAGGGGTCTCCCTAGCTTGGGAATCATAGCAAACTCTTCTAAATTTCCCAAAATTTGGTAATAAATGCATTTTATTTATTTATTTAAACACACATGTGCAAATTAAATATATTTTTTTTTAAATAAGTGTCATTTTTGGGGGACAAATTAGGAAATTGAAAAAAAGAAAGTTTTGCAAACCTTACTGTGTCATATATCAAATGAAAGGGCTCGTTATGAGGATCTCCAATATATTTTTGTTTTTTTATTGTATGTTTATTATTGTAAAATAAATAGTTTTGACCATTCCACCCCTGATCTGCGAAACTACTGAGCCTCCTAAAATTTTGAAAAAAAAATACAAAATATAGTTTATTGTTTGTAGATTAGGAAAACCTATAATATTTTAATCAATTGTACGCAACCCTCTCCACGCGAGTTTACCTCGCTCTTGGCCGGTTTTTATTCTTCATCTTAGTGCGCTCTCGGTTGCATCCTCAGCTGTGTTGCTTCGGAGCCCGGGGTGCGCTTCCTGCTTTTTCTTCTCTAAATATAATATGCACGTAAATTGTCCCTTAAGGATGCTAAAGACATGTGTGGTTCCGGGTTAGAATAGGACCACTCCATCTCTTCCTGTGGATGTCGTAAGAGGCGACTAAAGGACTAAGCACAAACATCTCGTGCTACAATTGCATTCCCAAGGAGGGTAAACGTCGGGCGACGGCTGGTTGTAAAACTTTTCGTACAAATACATTCCCAAAGAGGGTTGATGTCAGGCGGCCGGTTGTAAAATTATAGCCAAATCATTTATTCCGGCTATTTCTTCTCCATTTTGCAAGGTCTTTGGCATCCTTGGGTAACCATTGACGTGGGCTCCGAAGCAGCACAGCTGAGGATGCAATCGGGAATGCGCTTAGACGAAGAAGAAGATGCCAAAGACTATGCAAAAACATACAGAAATAGCTAGAACAGTATAAATAATTTGGCTATACTTTTACGATAGGCCGCCTGCCTGTCGTCAATATTCTTTGTATTCACAAATGCATTCGCATTTGTGGGAAAAGTTTTACTACCATCCGTCGCCCAACATTAACCGTGACATATCTTCCAAACAGCTGGGTTCCACAGACGATTCAAGGTATCGTTAGATTTATATTTCAAAATCCCTTAGATAGGTGACATGTATAGGAATTCGTTTAACTCTACAATTTACAAATAACTCTACAATTTACAAAGAAAAGACATCAACTGGTTGTGTGCGTATTTTCAGTTTAAAATTCGTCATTTGCTGCTCTTTGTGCCTTATTTTATAAATATTTGTATTTTAATACATTGTCTTTTATATTATTGTTTGCAGTATTAATACCTATAAAGCTTAATCTTAAAGGACAAAAGACACAAATTGAGCTAGCCCCAAAGTAAGTTTGAAAATTTTTACTCAACGATACTATACTTTTGAATAAATACAATAAATAGTTTGGAAAATCCAAAAGTGCACGCCTTATAATCTCATTTTTCACAATTAAATTGATTTTGATTGTTTTATTGCTAACTTAAAACGAAGAAAAGTATGTGTCGGCTTTAACGCACGACTGGAGATTATTTTTAACTTTTATTTTAACTTCCCGCTGAGAAAATTGAAAATTTTCAAAATTCGGGACGTTATTAGTTTCACCCCGTTTTTGAAAAGTCGAGTTTTCATCAGATCTCGACGTTTAAAGGTCTTAGGAATCTTCCCTGACCACTCACGAGCAAGTGTCATGCACCCTATCCGTATGTGTGTGTGGGTGTGTATGTGACCCGCTTATAACTCTTGAACAACTAAACCGATCGGAACCAAACAAATAGCTTTCCAAAGAGTTCTATACAACTCAGATTTCCTGTGAATTTAAACCGATTCGGACCGGTAGATTTTGAGAAATCTCAAAAAAACTAAACAAAAACAAGAAATAGTCGGAAAAGTAAAAAGAAAAAGAAAAAGCAAAAGGAAAGTTAAAAAATACTGTTATAACATAATTACATAGGGCGCACTGTAAGTTTCCGGAACTGGCCACTTACATAAACAATATTTAAAAATTTATTGCAACATTTGAAAATAGAACTCTTTGGCTGTAGAATGCAGTTTGTTTCATCTGACTGTCTTTTGTTTTTACCCTGTGGTGCCATTTAAAAAATTGTGTGTCTGCATCAACATGGATTTAACTCGGGAAAATTTTCGTAGTATGATTTTCTACGATTTTAAGTGTAATTTGACAGCTCAACAGAGCATCGCTCGGCTTGAAACAGCTTTTGGCAATGAAGCACCATGCAAGACAACTGTTTATAGCTGGTTTGCAGAATTCAAGCGTGGTCGTATCAATCTCGCGATGGTCGGCCGTCCACCGCTGTGACCAACAAAAACATCAATGCTGTGCGCCGTATGATTGAAACAGACAGGCATGTGACCTACCATGAAATTCGCGCATCCTTAGAAATAGGCATGAGTCAAATACAATTAATCCTACACAAACATTTGGGTGTGAGAAAGCTTTGCTCGCGGTGGATCCCACACAACTTGACCGAAGCTCAAAAAACGGACCGCGTCACTTGGTGCAGTGCCATGCTTACCAGATTCAACGAAGGTGCGTCAAATTTGGTGTGGGACATAGTAACAGGTGACGAAACATGGATTTATTGCTACGATCCCAAAACAAAGCAGCAATCGAGCGTATGGGTCTTTCAAGATGAGCCGAAACCAACCAAAGTGGCGCGCGTGAAAAGTGCATCTAAGCGGATGATTGCTTCTTTTTTTAATAAAACTGGACACGTGGCTACTGTTGCTTTAGAGAATCGTCGTACAGTGAATAGTGACTGGTACACGACCATTTGTTTGCCGGAAGTTATTGACGAACTCCGTAAAAATAACCGTAAACGCCGTATCATCCTGCACCACGACAATGCTAGTTCTCACACGGCCAGACAGACAAACGACTTTTTGAAGGCGAAAAATGTAGAACTCATGAGTCATCCTGCATACAGTCCCGACCTGGCACCTTGTGACTTTTTTCTGTTCCCAAAAATTAAGAACCAATTACGCGGTCAACGATTTTCATCACCAGAAGAGGCTGTCGAGGAGTATGAAAAACACGTTTCAGAGGTCACCACAGAGGAGTGGCACAAAAGTTTTCAAACTGGTTTCATCGAATGAAAAAGTGCATAGACGCCAAGGGAGATTATTTTAAAAAAACAATAAATTAATTTTGTACCTTTAATAGTATTTTTTCATATTCATTCCGGAAACTTTTAGTGCGCCCCACGTATATAGGTAGTTTTTGTAATATAATAAAGGTACTTTTTTGGTGGCTCCACCTAACTGAGAAACTATTCAAATTTAATAAGAAATCAGAATATATAAATAATAATAAAAAAATAAAATAAAAATAATAATACTTTAATAATAAAAAAACAACACTAATAAAATGACAAGATAAATTAATAATAAAAGATAAGACAGAGACATTTTTTTAGTTCTAGAAATTATTGGTCCACTAATTTCTCCAAGACTTTTTATTTAATTATTATTATTATTATTTTTTCGAATAAAAAATGATACGCGCCTTTTTTTAACTCAGTACCATACCACGCAAGCGTTGTAAACGGAGCTAAGTTTTTCCTTGTTATTATCTACATATACAACACAAACGAAATGTCACCTGTATTTTTATAATAATAATTACGATTAAACTACATTGAATTAGACCGTGATCTTCGAAAGGACTTAGTTTTGGATAATACTGAAGCGTATAAAAAAAATGGACTTGATCAGATAAGTTTTTCGGAAGTTATCGTGACCACGCCAGTTTCCATACATACAGACACACGGACGTCCACAAAATGATTTTATTAAACATTGTTTTTATTTATTTAAAAGGCAAAATGTCTTTTAAAAATGTCATAAGTGTTGAAACTAGTGTTTTTCTTTGACATTTATGTGTAAATATTATTGTACAAGTGCGATAGAAAATAAATAGAGACACATTTAGTTAAAAAAATCACTTGATTTTTGTAAGGCGAGAGTAGAGCACTACCTCATGCGCTTCGCTTATGAGGCGTGCAATATAAGTATATAAATTTTACCACATTTTGCACGTACGAGTACTTAGTGCAAAATGGATATTTACATATTATACAAATAGAAAATTACTGACTGTAAATAATAAAACTACTGCTTCTGTCTGTCGTTTGTTCGTGATGAACTTTTTATCATTTCATTTTTAGGGTTCCGTACCCAAAGGGTGCAAACGGGACCCTATTACTAAGACTCCGCTGTCAGTCCGTCTGTCCGTCTGTCTGTCCGTCTGTCACAGGACTCTTCTCTTGAACCGTAATAGCTAGACACTTGAAATTTTCACAGATTATGTATTACTGTGGCCGCTATAACAACAAATACTGAAAATAAAAAAAGTTAAAATTAAAGCGGGTCGCCATACAAAAAACATGTTTTTTTCAGCGTTTTTAACTAGTCCTTATAATGGCATTAACTAGATACTTGAAATTTTCACAGATTATGTATTACTATGGCCGCTATAACAACAAATACTAAAAATAAAAAAAGTTAAAAATTAAAGGGGGTCGTCATACAAAAAACGTTTTTTAGCGTTTTAAAACGTTGTACGAAGGTACGGAACCCTTCATGTACGAGTCCGACTTGCACTTGCCCGTTATTTTTTTATCAGAAAGAAATCGACGAATACCTACATACAAAAAGGTAACAAAAGGTAAATACAATATTTCAAATAAAAATTTACCAAACTTAAATTAATAAATATGAAATCTATCTTTTACTACCTAGGTATTAAATTTATCTTTACAGCTTTTGCCTAAAATAGAAAACTGTCGTAAACGAAATTAAGAACACGCAATACAATGCGTACGTCAACTTTCTTTCGCACCTATTTTTTATGACAAATGTCATAGCCATCTTAACAATACAATCCTCCTTATTACAAAGGTGAAAAGGTTATTTTTATTTGTGGTATATGAGAAGTTATTATTTATTGATTTGTTAATAAATGTAAAAGCGCGTGTTTTTTTAGGGCCAGTGAAATCGAGCTTTGGTCGAAGGTTTCGTAAAATATTGTTTGTAAGATAAAATAGAAGCATAAAATAGAGAATGTGTGGAAATTAAACCATGTACCCAATTATGTATATGGACTTGACGTAATAACCTTAAATAATCTTGATATTAATATATGTTATATATTACATTACGTTTATTTCACAAAAACGGCACTAGTATCGATGAGACTTCAAGACACCCTGACGGCCGCGAAGGGCTTATATAATATATAAAATAAGAATGCTTATTTTATTCGCTTCACATCACATACAATAGGTATCCTTTATCTTTTGACTAGTTAGTAAGTTAAAATCTTTATTGCACCGAAACATAGTGATACAGATTATTAGATTAAAGAAACAGAACTAGATGTTAGGCGCAAATGTGCCTTACTTATCCATTATTATTTGCTGTTGAATGGCAAGATAAATAACCCACTGGCTTTATCGCGGTGTTGTTTCTATGTTACGTGTGTGTTCAGGCTGTTGCGTAACAGGCCGCTGCTCGCGCCGGCCGCGGTACATTCTGACACCGCCAAGTATGCTCCGTCCACTAGCCAATCTCAACGCCTTGATTGCTCGGATGCCTATAGACATCTTTTACGACAATTTAAAAAAAATGTTGATATATGTATTTTTTATTTGTCTATTTAGTTAACTTTAGCCTGTACCTGACTCACGTGCACGCGTTGGGAAACTGTAAGTGCACGGAGTATTTTTAAAAGAATAAAAAATAAAAGAATAAAATAATAGATGTGATTTATATCATATTTAAGATATTTTGAAAAGGTACTAAAAGAAAACCAGTCGCGATTTAAGATTTAATGTATTCTTACACTTTTACACTAAACTTAGCTATAAGTAGCGATTTGACGTCAACATTTGTGCAAAACTAAACAAAGTGACTATTAAAAATAAAATAAGTAATAAATAGTACTGCTCTTTGAATGCCTAAAAACCCTATAAAAATAAAGTGATTAAGAGATATTATAAATATCCTATAATAACAAAGATATTTTGAATTTGAATTTTATGTTCGGTAAACTGTATGATGTGCATACTTGTATTTATTGATTTAATATAAAACTTCACTTCTGATCTCTCTATATATTGTGACAAAGGCGCGGCAGTGGAAAGCTCAGGATTTTCTCAGAACTATAAGAAGCGGTGCGACATCATTTTGTATTATTTATAGTCCAACGTTTGTTATTTTTGACGAAATAACATCAATAATGCCCAACTTAATAAAACCGTATCTGTTTTTATAACTAATAAGGAATTTTATATTTAAGTTGACACTTGACAAAGCTTTTGTTTGTAGGATATACGAGTATAGGTGTTATAGTCTAAAAAAAGTTATTATCTAGAAATAACATCATTTTTTGACGGTTTATTAGGGTTCCGTACAAAAAATGAAAAAACGGAACCCTTATAGGATCACTCGTGCGTCTGTCTGTCCGTCCGTCTGTCACAGCCAATTTGCTCCGAGTCTACTGGACCGAATAAGGTGAAATTTGGTAGGATTGTGTAATCCTATGACCCAAACACATATTTGCAAAGTAAATAAATATTTTTTTTAAATAGGTCATTTTCGGGGGACAAATTACGAAATTGAAAAAAAAAAGTTTCGCAAACCTTACTGTGTCATATATCAAATGAAAGTGCTCGTTATGAGAATCTCAAATATATTTTTGTTATGATTCTAAAATAAATAGTTTTGATTTTATTCATGAAAGAAGATTGACCATACCCCCCCCTGATCTCCGAAACTACTGAGTCTAAAATTTTGAAAAAATACAAAATATAGTTTATTACTTGTAGATTATAGGAAAACCTATAAGAATTCAATCAACGTACGGAACCCTTTCCACGCGAGTTTAACTCGCACTTGGCAGGTTTTATTCTCTTAAGAGTCACCTTACCCTAGACAGTATTAGACTTTCCCATACAATTGTAACTGTCCCAACATGACAGATCTCGGCAAAATTTTGTAATTTCAAACAAATTGTATATAGCCTCGCATATAACATTTCACTTGGCATATACGTTTTCACTGTCAAAATACGAATTTGAAAGAGATTATAGTGTATCATATTATATTTAACTATCAGTATAGAAAACTTCTACACCATTAAATTTTCTTTCAAGTTCATATTTTGAGTATCCGAAACTAAGTAGGTAGTTATTCGTATATGCCTAGATACAATCTTTACCTACTGCCGAAATCTGACATGCCATTTCAAAATAAAAGCTAGATCATTTTGAGGATTCTGTCTCGGGTAAAGGGACTCTTAACCAGTACAATATTTAATGTTTGACCCTGGATACTACCCTATTCCACGGAACACTATAAATGGAAATGCAATTGCACTTGACTTGATAACCAAGATCGGAAGCACTCCAAGGCGAAGGGACAGCACGGCCTCGCAGCCAACAAAGATGCATTGTCCATACACCTCCTTGGAACCAATCCAATATTGTTGGGCAAAACAATTGCGACCTCCAAATTCCTCATTTGAATACTACCACAACCATAAAACATCTTAACAACCCTTCTAACTATTAATTGATTCACCACTCAAAGTAAGAACTAATAAGGCTTGATTTTAATTAATGGTAAGGTACCGATTAGTTTTAAGCATTAAGGCCAGGTAGGACTACCCGGCTATTGTGTGTATGACCTCGCCAGAAAGATGACAAAGTCTGGGTTACCAGGTGCCAAGGTCTTGTTTACTTGCGTATTTGGTAGTGTAGTAAATTGATGACCACTTCCACTGGAGATGTGGTGGTCGTGACTAATTCTAGGGTTATGGGAAGTTGGTAAGGCTAATGTCCCTTTGACTGATCGTGAGCGCTGTTGATTTGTATAGAGCTTACTGTATTCTAAGTAGTGATAGCAGCAAATAAGTTTTCAAAAATTGCAGATTATTCAATTAGTAGAAGGTATGTTATGGGTAAAGTAGTATAAATCAAAATTCCTTCCATGCTGGTCGGGGAGAAAATAAAAAACATAGAATGTAGGTTGACTTATACATATTATACATATATAACCAGTTGCTTCTCTTCCTACGCAAATCCTAGACGCCGATCGAGGCAGTAGGTTAAAATGCAAAATCATGTCACTATTTTGATTCTTTTTTTCACCTTCTCGCCCACCATCACGCTAAAAGTGGCCTTTGAGTCTTGCAGCCTTGGTCTCTGGGACTCTGCCTGCTTAAAGTCGCAAGACTAAAAATGTATCAATTTGACTGTCAATATTTGATGGACATGAAGACTATCGCAAATGTATTAAATTAATGCATACGGGAATTAACGCGAAACGTACCTTTATTTATTTATTTTGCTGACGTTTCGTCCGGGTTTTGTAAAACTACTGAACCTTATTGTCGGCACAATTTTAACGCAAATTAGAAATGTAACCTGGCTACCACATGACAGGCATGTTGCCTAGTGTGGAGCCAACAGTGTAACCATAGTGTAAATTTAAAAGGACAAAGAAAAAAAATTCATTTTCATTTTCATTTTTTTCACCGAACGTATGCATTAATTTAATAATGATGCAACGCGATAGTTTCAAAGTATTTATCGCAAATGTTCCTCACACATTGTTTCTCGAAACTCCACACATCCCGCGCAGCAGTTGCATCTCCTTGTCATTGGGAAAAAGATAACATATCTTTAAATAATGCATATCAGCTACCGTTTATCTTGTTTCTAACCCATTAAAAATCAATTTAAACAGCTTGGAAAAAAATATGAATAACCCGACCGCAATTATAAATAGTTTTTTTAGAGAATCGGTAACAGGTGCACAAAAAATGTTGGAAAGCCATTAATTGTAATAAAGTCTGTGACAATTTTATGATGACACCGTACAGGGCAAATGCAGTAAAAAATTTAGGTCTGTAGAGCAAAAAAAAAATGGGTAAATGTCAGCTGCTTCGTTCGAGCAACTTTTTTTATAGAAAAAACTATCGAGAGATCAATGGGCTTTACAATAATATCTTTTAAATAGGCAGTCTGGTCTAAAGAAGGCTGTATTTAAACTAGAAGTTGAACTTCTAACTTATTATAATAATAATTTAAAATTAATAATAATAATAATAAGTTAGGTAGTGATGAGTTACCTTATTGCCTAACTTCACTTATAATATGTTTCGAGGAAATTCGTCACGGTGATTCGAAGTCGCGATAATAGGACAATTGGAAATGCACTCTCAGTACATATATGTGCGGGGCGTAAACTTCACCTCACCCGTGTCAAAATTTTTTGATTTAATTTAATTTAATACTCTTTATTGTTCTAAAGTAAAACATACTTTTAACAAATGGCGGACTTAATGCTAAGAGCATTTTCTCCCAGTCAACCATAAGGATAAACAGAAAAGTAATTTGTTCGGCGCAAAAAGCAAAATTAATCAATTATGACTACCGATTTAATAAATACTTCCTATAACATATTAATATTATACCTACATAAAACATTAAATTACTACATACTATATAATATATATCAGAATAAATATCTACTTATACAATACGGACCATTATATTATACCTACATATATAATTACATATATAATCAATTTTGAGAACTGAATGATGATGAATTTACGGAGGAAGGGAGTTTAAAAGATGAGCGTGAACTTTCCTTTTAAAAGAGAATTTTTTATCACATATTTTTAATTTAGTTATTATTTACTGTTTTGTTTCGCAAATTTCATCAAAAAAAAAAAACAGACGGACTGGTTATAAAAAAATACTATTATATTTAGTCCGTCGCGTTAGTTATAGATAATCCAAAAATATTAGACAATTTACGATTCAACCAATTGGTAAAAAGTAACAAAGATGTAAACTGTTTTTCGTAAAGGCTGACTGGTAGAGAATGCATTAGCATTAAGTCCACCTTTTGTACCATTGGTCAATAAAGATTAAATAAATAAATAAATAAAGATACAGAGCATCTAAGTTTTGTAGTGGTGGCTTGTGACATCATCTCTAAGTGAAAAATATCGTAATTCTTTGTAAGTCTAAGATCTCATCATCATTCGCAGCCTTTAATTCTCTTCATTCAGAAACTCCTACTGAATGTCATCTGCCATGGTCCTGAGCTACTCTCATCCACGTACGTTCGACCCGCAAACTTTCTGATATCGTCAACCCATCTTGCTAACGGGCGACCTACGTGTATAATATTTTTGACAAGCCAATAAGAAATTCATTCATCATGTCTATTTGGTTGCAAACTTATTAAAAATCAAACTAAAAATTCTTTAAACTCGTGAGCCATCCTCACAGGTGGGCATAGGCCGTAAAATAACAAATGATGGTAAGATACAACCTCTCAGTACAACTAGTTTAGGTTGGAGGTTATCAGCCGAGAACAGTGACGTATGGACAACGACGGGCATTCGTATGGCAGTTTTCAAAACTGTCCGACGTGAAAATGTTTACTAGGAGATGGAACACACATCACGTTTTCGGAAGATAAACTTTTATTCTTAAAACTACGTCAATCGGACGCCCGCGACGGGTTAGTCCGTCTCTGTCACAAAGTCTACGTTTTACAGAGACACGTGACACGGTTTCAATATATCTTTATCTCTATTGCATATAGGGTTTGTAACAGCGACGGACTGAACTCGTCGCGGGCAGAATTCTCTCACTTCACCTACACTCATCTCTCTCTTCATGCATGTCATTTTCTACTACGAGTACCTATTCTGCGATCAGATTGCAGACGTTCTAAATAAATGAGAGGTAAGAATTACCCGTAACCGAAGGGCATGTATGAAGAGGTTGATGAGAGATGAAGCGAAAGATGTCTGTCAGGATCGTAGCAAGTGGAGGTCCATAGTCTCTGCCTACCCCTGTGGGAAATAGGCGTGATAGTATATATGTATGTAATATCTACTACCGTGTAAAGAGATATGTAGGAACTCGACCTGTCCCGGCGCGCTTAGGCGAGTTTTCACATAGAAGATAGGGGGAGAATAGAGGTGGAAGAGAGACTTGAGATATTGATATACATTAGTAGTAGAAATTAAAATAATAGATTGGTAGTTCTAGATATCTTTCTAGGCCCAGAAATAAAGGTGGCATGCGTCAAAATCAGTAGGGGTGAAACCAAGAGGGATGCGTAAATGTTTTGAAAATGGAATGAAACGTTTGAATTGAAATTAAAAATGAAAAGTGGAAAGAATGAAGAAGAAATCAGTTTTGAAAAGATGTAGCATGTAGGTTGCATGCAGCATCGTTACAGACATACTTTGTTTCTTGACTGCAATTTAACAGCATCGTGCAGCAAAAAATCTTGCATGGGAAATGAAACCGAGCAATCAAATATACATTTTCTTTGCCAAACCAAACCAAATTGCCATCCGGTAAAAATACCTGACGATGTGTCCCCTACCTTCCATTTGTCATGCGCGCAAACTTTTTATGAGCATTATTTGTCAACCGTGTAACACGATGCGTTTATAGCATTTATTAATGGTGTCTGTTATTTTATATCGTAATATTCAATATCGGTGATAAATGATTAAAGACTACTAGATTTTTATGTCTTGTATAATTTGCAGAAATAGCTTTGTGACTAATATTTCGGAGATAAAATTACATATATGTGACATAATTTTAAAAACAAGTAATTATCAAAAGTTATTTTAAATAAACGGGCAAGTGCGACTCGGACTCTTACATGAAGGGTTTCGTACCTCCGTACAATGTTTTAAAACGCTAAAAAAACATGTT
Organism: Acrobasis repandana; assembly: GCA_963576875.1. Lineage (NCBI taxonomy): Eukaryota > Metazoa > Arthropoda > Insecta > Lepidoptera > Pyralidae > Acrobasis > Acrobasis repandana. The sequence continues at coordinate 1,969,320 of OY756226.1, forward strand.
TTTTGTATTGCGACCCCCTTTAATTTTTAACTTTTTTTTATTTTCAGTATTTGTTGTTATTATAACACAGTAATACATAATCTTGAAAATTTCAAGTGTCTAGCTATTACGGTTCAAGAGATAGAGCCCCGTGACAGACGGACAGACGGACAGACAGCGGAGTCTCAGTAATAGGGTCCCGTTTGCACCCTTAGGGTACGGAACCCTAAAAACAAGCTTTTATCTAAAACAATAAACCGAAATGTTTAAAGGGTTAAACATTGAGCTCAAACTCAGGGTTATGTTTTTTTATCACAAAGCTGCACTGGATACCGGCTTCATTATAAGATCAGGTGATTGGTACCATAATATTACACTGTCACCCAACTTACATAAGTATGTGAAGTTTTAACTCGATCGAATAATGGGAAGTGGGTCTAATTTAGCTTGCAAGATTTGGGGATGCAGTTGTGCGAAAAGTTTTACAAGCGGCCACCGCCCAACGCTAACCTTCCTTGTAAAAGCAGTTGAAGCACGAGATGTTTGCACTTAAACTCTCCACAGCAACAGTAAGAAATTGAAATACAAGTTTATTTGCTAGATAAATAAAAAAAAACCCACAACTGTCAAGAACGCCATATAGAGGTAGATGGTTCCACTACTCATCATGCACGTTGATTTCCAAGCGTAAATCCTTAAGGCCGTACCTGAATTTTCCGGGGGCAGCACTGGACCCCGGAAAATTCCAGGTACGGCCTTAATAATTTAAACGACTGGACCGATTTTCATCAATCATAGCTAAGAACCACCGCAAGGGAACTTGATTTCACGTAAAAAAAATGAATCGAAATCGGTACATCCGTTCGAGCGCTACGATGCCACAGACAAACAGGCAGACCGACATTAGCGTCAAACTTATAACACCTCTCTTTTTTGTCAGGGGTTAAAAATTGACGATAGTAAATAAATCGATGGAGAGGTGCGCCGTAAGCAATCAAACTGCTGCAACAATAAGTAATGTTATCACACATCGCGACGTTGCTTGTAAATTGCGCATGCAGATCAGACGGTGCATCTCTGCCAAATACAATGTAATAGATTTATTCATTTATTTCTTCCTTTATGTATTTTTTTTTTCACGAAAACTGCAGCGGTGTCCAGATTAAGGTGGAGGTATAGGCAAATGACCTTGAAGTGGCGCCCTCACTTGAAATAAATTATTAACTCGTAAATATGGAGATAATTTCCATATTGCTCTTCGTCATGCACCAGATAGCCCTTTAAATTATTTTATGAACCACCGTTGAAAGTATTTACATTAGTCCGTCTAGCTTTAAAACTTGCTTCCGCCAAAAGTGGCCACGGCAAGTTTTAAAGCTAGACGGATCACCAATAATAGTTTCAACGGTAGTTCATAAAATAATTTAAAGGGCTATCTAGTGCATGACGAAGAGTAATATGGAAATTATTACCATATTTACGAGTTAACAATTTATTTCACACTTCAAGGCCATTTGCCTATATCTTCGCCTTAAGTCAATTGCTCTACAGAAGTTTTCAGGAAAGAGAGTAGGTACACGTTATGTGTCATGTTAAGACCGGAATAACTCAAATCCGTGTTATCCATATGTATTTCTTGTCAAAAACTTGATTTTTGACCTTATCACAAAAGTTTAATCTGGTCATCAAACTAACAGGAGTTATTTAAGAAAATAGGCAAACAAATTACCATCCCCCCTTTATCTCCGAAAGCACTGAGCCACAACTTTCAAAACAATACAGATAATAAATAGTTCTTTACGTATAAATTACAGAAAAATCTACGAGTATGTATAAAAAGTCTATACTATCATTTAAAATGAGTAATTCTTATTATATCTGTATAAAAAAAGATCTGCAAATTATGTCGTGTGACATATCAAATTAAGGGGCTTGTTGTAAGAACCTATTGTTTTAAATTTTTAAGGTGCTTTTAAAATTTAAATTTATGAAAATTACAGAAAACGATATCCCCTAAAATTTTGCAAAAACAAATCACATAATTGTTATTCTTCTATGGATTTTAGGAAAACCTATGAGAAGTACGAAACCCTCTCACGCGAGTTAAACTTGCACTGACCGGTTTATTATTACATAAAATCTCGTATCGTGTAATTCTTTCAAAATAGTATTTACTAAGAGAGTAACTCAGCAGGCTTTAAATCTATTATTTCACAGGCTGCTCATCTGCACGCGGACGGTGTCATCGATGTCTTCCCGGGTCACAGTTCGTAATACCAGTTGTATGAACCGAGGCTAGTGCAAATGTCAACGGGTCGTATCGGTTCTTTGTATGGATTCACTTTCTACATTAGTCTAATACTAAAAATAGGCATCCCTATCACGGAAGTGGGTTAGAAAAATATTCTTCTCTATTTAGTCATTCAATTAGATTAATTACGCGTAACGTAGCAAATACTTGAAATGTGCTGTATTTTCGTAAATTTTTGGCAGTTAGAAAAAATAAAAGATAGGTGTACAATATTGGTTTTAGGCCGTACTTGAATTTTCCGGGGTCCAGTGCTGCCCCCATTTAAAATAAATCATTTCAAAGAAAACGGAGACATCATTTAAAATTTTGCAACTACCAAGTCCTAGATAACCCTTTAAAGTATTTTATGAACTACTGTTTACAGTTTATAATGAGAACTTTAAGCTTTACTACGCACATTAGCCAAAAGTGGCCGTTTTTCGCAATTGTGCGTAGTAAAGCTTAACGTTCTCACTTTAAATTGTAAACAGTAGTTCATAGAATACTTTGAAGGGTTATCTAGGACTTGGTAGTTGCAAAATTTTAAATAATGTCTCCGTTTTCTTTTAAATGATTTATTTAAAATGGGGGCAGCACTGGACCCCGGAAAATTTAGGTACGGCCTTAACTGTTTATGATGATCTTTAAAAATTGTCAGTGATCATGCCTATTTTCACCGACCAAAATATTACTGACTTAAATAAAACTAGTGGATCTGTGAGCTCGTAGACCTCGCGAGTCTGTCTTTGCATAGCCCCCCACATAGTGACCCCTTGAAGTATATATTTTTTTCATACCCTTATTTGGCCCTTGAAGTTTATCGGATAAAAAAGGTGTTCGGGCAAAAAAGTTGCGTCTTAATAAGGGTAACAAAAACATTTTATGTAATTTTTACATATTTTTCAAATGGCTGAAATATGATATTTTTTACGTTTTTAACCCCCCCCCCGATATTTCCGTTATTAAAAAAAAAACTACATAATTATAGAACCTGTTCACGAAACTTCACGAGAATCGGTTAAGAAATGCGACTTGCAGGCGAAAACAAACGGAAAACTGAAATTCGGACACACGAAAGAGTTTTTGCCGAAGCTGCAACGGTGACCTTCGTTCGCTTCACTGACTCGGTCAATAAGGACTAAGGAATCTATAATTCTTTCAAAATAAGAGGTGACTAAAAGACTTATCACAAACAACTTACAACCAAGGAGGTTAGATGTCTACAGTATGGGATCCGTTCTTTTTGAGATTAAAACTCAGTTTTGCTAGTAATATGAATGGGCCGGCTTGCCCGGGGAACTCCAGACGGTTAATCTACGTTAGGTGGCACAGGTATCTTATCTTTCCTCTGTACCACACTCTCACAGAAAATTGACGTCTGAGTAGTAGCTTCACCGCTTCTATGCTTCGTTCGGTGAATGAGATAGCCGGTGCCCCTCCCTCCCCTCCCTCCCTCTGGGTAGGGCCTGAAAGGCCCTAACGCTCTTTTTACACCCCTGGTGTTGCAGTTGTCCATGGGCAGCGGTGATCACTTACCATCACGTGACCCGCTTGTTCGTTTGCCGTCCTATTACAAAAAATGGTTAAAAAAAGGTTCGAAACCCTCAAAATTGTTAGTATTCTTCATACCTAGGTATACTTACAATTTTATCAGAGTTCAGGTTTTCATTATGTGCATCACAAATCGTAGTGTTTGCTCTTGCAGTTGTATCTCGCATCTGTTTTATGGTGTCATCGACAGCGGCGTTTAGTGCAGGTTCGCTTCCCGGGTCAGGCCAGGTTTGTAATCTTGACGGAACTGTTTGTTCCAAGTACGAGTATTTTTAGTAAGTATATATTAAGCTAGTTTTATGCCTTGGCTTCGCGTTGGTTTTTCGCACACATAAATGTTCATGGAATAACATCTACTTGTATGGGCCATAAAAAATAAATGTTTTAGATTACAGAAATTAGAATAGAATTATTAATTTGCATATGTACATAACCTGCAAGCAAGCGTGCAAATATTAACAATATCACCGTCTGAGGTATGTACAATTTTACGTCTTCTGGCCAGGGATTAATTGGCTGTTTTATTCGTAGTAGGCGCAAAATATATTTTTTGACCCAAAAGGACGTGAGTATTAGTCCCTAGAAAAGCGTGATGTTAGACCTTAAGTATTTATAGTAGGTGTCAAAAATGAATATCCAAAAGTCAAAAACTTCATCCAAATTCTGGATGCATGGTGTCAAAATTCCTGCGACAAACTAGATCCTGAATAAATATTTGATTCTTAGATTCCCGTTTGGTGACAATCCAAGCTAGGTGTGGCGGTTTAAGGCCATATTGTGGTAATAAAGCCTCAACATACCATGCTAATTTATTTTTATGAACATCGTAAATAAACACTATCAGGTCTTGTATGTTGACTTTTCCTTTATAGCTTTAGGAATTGTGTAATCTTCTATTTTAAAATCAAAAGTCTAACAAAAAATAGGTTTATAGGTACTTAATCAAAGGGCAGTTTTTTGATGATATCGAACCAATATCTTCAAGGAATATTAGTGAAATAAAAGGAACCTACCTTTCAAGTGGAACGATCAGCTGATCTGAGTTTCTATTTATTTTATTTAACTTTATTACAAATAATGTAATGGGCGGACTTAAGGCCCAGGGCCTTTTGTACCAGTCAGATAGTGCTGATAAAAACATATTATTAGTACATTCTAATTAACTTTAAATTTGACAATTATTGAAAGGAAATATGAAAGGAAATATAATTTTAAATTAAAAAATAGTTTCAGTATATTTTGTTAGACATTATATACGAGTAATTATTAACTTTTTCATGTTTATAGCTGTATTACAATCGTAATCAGCCAACGTCAGCCCTTCCTTTTCATCATCAGGTCTTTTTTAATCTCCGCTTCAGTAGCACGACCCTCTCTGTACTACCAGAGCCATATATTAGCCAGAACAGTCAGAAGATTTGGCCTACACTCTCCACGCTGGCCAGACGGGTTGGAGAGGTCTAACTGAAGTTTTGTTTAGCTCGTGTTTCCTAAGTCGCCTTCTACGACATCCACGGGAAGACTTGGAGTGGTCCTATTCTACACTGCCGGGAACCACACGGCTATTTACTTAGCCCTTTCTTTTACTACAATATAATCAATTCATCCGGACAGTTAATCTCAAGAAAAGTGTTAAGTTAACGCAAACATATCTCAGAAATAGGCCGTGGCGGTCAGTAACGCGCATTATCTAGTAGATGGGAATAAATTAGACGGTTTATGTCCACTTGGGTGGTCCGATACGACTGCAGAGACAGTTTTGATAGAAATACATGAATTTGATTCTTGTATTTGTTACAAAACTGTCTCTAATGATCTTGTTATGAATCACCAATGGCATGAATTGGGTAGATGACTGGGTCAAAAGGAAATTATTTGGTACTGTTATGAGAATAAAACGTCACAAAACAGTGTCACTTGTCATTGATCATATCCATTTTCACCATATATTAGATTTATTAAAGCAGAAAAACTATGATATTAAGAGCTCTATTTTACTCCCTGTATATTAACAACAACAATACTGAAACTATTTTAAGGGTTGATTCAGTTCACGATACTGAACAACTTTCCCCGAGGAACATATATCGAAATATGAAAAATATTTTTTTGCTTTCCATAAAATTTCGGATCAGCTAATCGGTCGACTTGTATGGAAGTCCGAATTTTTTTTTCATTTTTCACAGTATGTTCCTTGGGGAAAGTTGTTCAATATCATGGACTAAATCCATTCCTAAATTAGATTCAGTATATTTGGTTAGACGTAATATAAAAATCTATGACATCATGGTTCCGATTTTCATACAAATCTCATAGAAAATTACTTGACGTTTTGATAAAAAGCGTCTGATTTGACTTGTTGTCACCTAGCGGATTTGATTTTTCTTTACATACATACCCGTAGGTACTTGCTGTTTGATTGTACTTTTACCGCGATGGCCCAAGATTATGTCACGAATGTCACGATAAGTGTTACCACTGTGACTTCTATTCAGTAAATTTAAGGACTTTCTTAATTATATAAAATATAGAATATAAAATAAAATACTAACCAACTATTTCGTTTATCATGTGATTAATCTCTTTAATTTATAAATCAAGTTGGGGCGAAAACACATTGTATGTATGTATGTATGTATGTATGTATGTATGTATGTATGATTGTATGTTTGTATGTATGTTTGTTTGTTCCGCGATAACTGCCGAACCGATGGTCCGATTTTGATTAAATTTGGTAGGCATGTAGGAAATATCAATAGAATTTTCAAATTTGTTGAGCATCAAAATCGGTTTAGTAGTTTTTGAAATATTAAAAAAATCGCGAGGGCTAAGTTCGCGCCGAACTACTAGTAATAAATTTATATTAGTTCATAATTGGTTTGTTATGTTAAAAAGTGCATTATGCTCAGGTAGTTCAATCTGTCACAGTGGCAACTCTCTCAACTGATGACGTATTCTTGGGCAAATCAAGTAACCCAGCTGTCACGGGAAGAGAATACCGTGGTTTAATATACCTTGATTGTACAGAATACCTAATTATTCAGCAGTGGAGAGAAAAAAAGACTTGATGATGATGATGACCTAATTATTGTTGCAGTGTACAATTTTATAAAGTCCGTGATAATGTTTATACTCGTATTGCACAAGAACAAAATGGTGTATACGATCTATGGGAAGCCGATGTTTTTTTTCTACTTATTGTCAGTGTTGTATCCCACAGCTAATCAAAGACCCCTTCTTTTGCTTAACTGAAAATAAAACAGTATATATTTTTATTATGAAGTAAATGACAGATGCCTTTCGGCAGCTTGGAAAAATCTGACACATATAAGTTTTTAAGTATTACGATAATCAGTAAATTATGTGATACACTATTTTGTGCATCAAATAAACAATTCGTACTATATGAGTCACTACAAATCGCAAAAAGGCAATCAATTTTAATAACTAAGTATTATTGAATTTAAAAATTTTCCTTCATCAAAATTGTTATTGTAATAATGCCAAAATAATCTTTGAATAAATCTGGAATATTTATGTCAGATCAAGTTTCAAAATCTGCTCTACTCTCTAAATCTACTCCCATAAATCAAGGTAAATTTGATCCACACTCTATAATCTCACTTAAAATCTACTAAAACCATCGATTAATTTGATTCAATTGATATTCAATCCGCGTAAACGAAGGTAGCAAAAACAAATACAAAAAAAAACCAGCCACTAAACAACGAACCGGAGGCGAATCACAAAAAGTCGTAGTTTAAAGTGTCGCGTTTCAACGCCGATTAATCGCCTAAATCGATGAAATAAATATCCGAACGTTACATATCGTTAGATCGATATCCGTAATATCCGATTGGAGTTACGAGGTACGCGTATCCGAACATCGGTCGCCATATTTCGCGGCATACTGCGCCTGCGCCTGTAACCATCACGTTAGAACCAAATGGAGTCATTATTTAGTAAAATTATGATTATATGTACAGAGGAAAGATAAGATACCTGTGCCACCTTACGTAGTGTGCGACGCGCCCTATGGCACAGGTATCTGATTAACCTTCTGTACCTACATTTGTTGTAATTTCCATAACGACATAGTATCTTAAAAAAGACATTTACAGTAATATTTGTACCTATGCTTAATTTTTTTCTCTATTTTAATAAATAGAGAGTAAATAATTAACTAATGCCATTCAAAGACAAGAGTATTTTCGTAGACGTAGTTAATTGGTCATAAGCAACTGCTATTGTCCCGTGAACTATGTAGATGATAGTAACTTTTGTCGTTCAAATAGAACTAAAAAACTTAGTTTAGCTAACAATTTAACAATTTATATATCTTTACCCATACCAATACTTTGCTTAGCGATTTGCGATCTACACACATACTATCTGATTTATATAAATTATACCAAATCCTAATCTTATCACTAATAAATAAAATAAATAAATATATAGGGACAAATCACACTGATTGAGCTAGCCCAAAAGTAAGTTTTAAACTTGTGTTATGGGATACTAACTCAACGATACTATATTTTATATTAAATATATATAATAGAGTTACAACAAATTTTCTTGCAGGCTAGTTTACGAGTATACTTAAAGTCTTGCCCCACCAGTGGGAGACTGAAGGCTGTTGTTGATGATACAGTATAGACATATACATGTGAATTTCAAAATTATTTTCTGAATTGCTGTTTTCAGCATTTTGTGTCTACTCTATTTGTTTCTCGGATCCTTGTCCCGCGCGCCGTGCGTAACATGACCATATTTGTAGGGTTTACGGGACAACCGATTGAGGATTAGTTAACATTTGTTTTATAGCGTATGCAAATGTACAGATAAATTGTGCCATAAAAAGGACAGGTGAATTTATAAATAATTTTGTTTATGAGTTCTGAGGTTTAGTTATCTTAGATAGTATAGGTTTTTCTGTATCTTTTATTTTTACTAAATATGTTTTTATATAATGAAGTAATAGTAATATAGTTATAGTTTGTAGCTTTTGCACTAAAAATAATTTAAAAATAAGCGATATATTTATCCCAAACTAAAAACATTACTTTGAAAAATAAAAATCTAAACATCAAGAGAGAAATTAAATATTTGTAAAGAACTTTGACTATTATTAAATCTACAGATAAACAAATATCACAAACAAGTACCTTATTAAAAATTGATACATGTATGTGTTTTTTAATCCATTGACTAGGATCTTTTCAAGTTCTATATATCTGTAGGATGTGACTACACATTTTGATTTTCTGGAATTCAATTACAAACTTACTAGGCCTCGCATTTCTAAAAAAAGAATACAGTATGCCTTTTATTTAAGTAAATTATATTCTTAAAAGCAAGTAAACAGTAAAATAAAAATGAATACGGTTATTTTATATAAATATTTATAATTTTATATGTAAACCATTTACGTAGAAAAGTCCCTATAAATCTAAACGTCTAGTCACCCTGACATGCCGCATACGCGGGCACACGCTTCGATATCGTAAATCTTTAGCATTTTTGTGGTCTAAAAGAGGAATTAGCCGTAAACCGAGGCGAGAACGCAGCGAGTGGTATATGGTATACCACTTCTTGATATACGAGGGTAGGCGAATTTCGTCATAGTGTTATTTGGTCATACCCACAGAGAAAACAAAATAGTTCAAAAGCTTATCAGGCAGCTAATTATTATTTTAGCGTAGGTATATTGGAGAAAAATGTTTGGTTCCAAGGTGTGAGGATGAATTTACTATCGTTCAGCTCTTTTAATCTTACGAGTACTTACTTAACTGCGTTGATTCAGCGGCCCAAAGTGGATCTTGGCCTCCAAAACCAGAAGACGCCACGGACTATTCTGTGCCATCTGCAGATCTTCAGAAGGCTTTTGGCTTTTTTTAAACTTACACGAAATTTCATGAAACTTAGCAAGGCATAGAAAAAAAATATGATCAAACTGCATTGTGACGAAGCTATACAAACTGGTAAAGATTTAAGATGAACGATTCGCAAAACAAGGTCAAAGTTCTGGGTACTGGGCGATAAAAATTGATTTGTTGGCTTATGCCTTTTTGTGTCTAGTCTGCGTTTTTTAACATAAACTAGACTGATATATATTATTTGTGTTAGATGACATGATGGATTGTCTGATAGATGGTTCTTTCGCTTTGTTCGCGTATTTTTGCATGCAAGTTTCACCTGTCCCGTTGTCTATGTGTCCGTAATCAACTCTTGCAAGTTAAATTAGACTCACTTCTTATTAATTGATTAAGCTGAAACTTCACATACTTATGAAAGTTGGGTAACAATGCAATATTATATTGTACCAATGACTTGATCTCATGATGACGCCGGTAGATGGCCACGGCATCATTGTGATAAAACAACATAACCCTACAGATTTTGGGCTCAATTGATTTTTAAATTTCTTCTGTTGCTTCTTTTTCTCATGAACAATATGTGAACTAGTTGGACAGTCATAGTACAGTTATGTTAATATTTGTTAAGCGAACTGTGGTGGGCGTCTCTAGGCACCGTTCGCCGCTCAATCGGCTATGAAAACCAGTGGACTCGTATAGATTTGTCGCTCAGAGCTCCCTTGAAGCAATCAAAGGACTCCTATCCAGGGCCGTAAAAAATCACAAAAAAAAAACACATTTCACCTCCTTAGTTTTGGAGAATGCTATCAGCATCATAGACTGAACTTGCTGTAGTGCGTATTGGATAAAAAATCACCCAGTATATTCTACTTTTCTCAGACTAACATAAATGTGCGATAAAATCGTCAGGCTGCAAGTTATTAGCGCCATTATCGCACAGTAGCTGGGATAAGGTATCGCACATGACATCGCCGGGATAAATCCAGTGCGACCCAGGGTTAACTGCGCCCGCGCTGTTTCTCACCACTGCACACGTAGTTATAAGGACATTTTTGAACTACTACCAATAGCTAGTAGCTATACAGACATTTCTGAACTACTACAGGTAGCTAGTAGTAAACCTGTCCGAAAATTGGTTCTGGTCTACCCTTTGGATTGCGGAGGTAAGATGGCAGTCACTTCGTGTAAAAACCAGTAACCTCGTCAAATCACCAGGTTAGGTAGCGGACCCCGGGCTCTAAAACGTTACCGCTGAGGATGCAACCGAAAAAACGCTCAGATGATGATGATGTTAAAAATGCTGGCGTATTGTTAACCTTTTAATGGTATTATGTATTCCTTTGAAAAGTGTTGACCCCAAAAGGCATCCCGAGGAACGCAAATTGTCCAAGAGTGTGTACTCGTAATTTCACAAATAGAATAAGTTCAATAATTTGTGGTGTAATGGTCAACACGCTAGTCCGCCAATCTGGAGGTTCTGGGTTCGATTCCCAGCCAGGGTAAGTTGGAAAATGGCCTTTTTCAAATTGTCCTGGGTCATGGGTGTTTATCTATATATGTATTTATTATAAAATATAGTATCATTGAGTTAGTATCCCACAACACAAGTTTAAAACTTACTTTGGGGCTAGCTCAATCAGTGTGATTTGTCCCTATATAAAAAAAAAAGAAATTAAAAAAAAAAGGATTTTTATTTTAAGTGTCAATCTAAAAAATGTTATCTTAAAGTAATGTTTAAAATCTTTCATACTTTTAACTTGATCACCTAATCTAAGATTGTTTAACTGGCCAAAAAGATTTGTATTTTTATTTTAGTTAAGTTTTATATACCTACGTTACATACGTTATAGATTAATTTTAGTGTAATGTTGTTACTTTTAGTTATCTTATGAATACATAATTGTAAAGCTAAAAGATTCGTCAATTTTTAAAGTCAGTAAAATATAGCTTCATAATATTATCAACTTAAAAAAAGATGATTATCAAAAGTAGGTGTCTTAGATGTACTTATCTGTTTGTAACTTTTTATCACCAATCAACCATTCCAACAAACAAAACTGCTAAAAGTATCTTTCCATCACGAAAAAAGAATAAAAAACTGCATTTGAAAGGAAATGATACGCCAAAAGTAGATCTCGTATAATTTATACCAGCATTAAATAAGCTAGTTCTAATTCAATTCGGCCACACACGGTTTACAATCTCCGACTGACATTAAAGATCAAATCAAACCGTTCTAGAAGCAATGAATCATGCGACAAAGCTTAAACTATTTATTGATTGAAACGCCTTAACTCAGTGGCCATGATTTTTGATATTGTTGGATATTTGGAGGAAGCTAGAAAAATTACCGTCAAAATTATCTGTAAATCGTCAATGTAGAAATTCACGTGCATCTTAATACATACTTATTACTCCAATTATACGTGCGATATTATTTGTGTGGTTTGACCCTAAAGATGACACAGAAATACCGTCATGACAAAGAAGTCTTGTTGTCGTGTCATACCAAAATGTCTTTACATATAATAGGTGTAAAACTCATTTTCCTTCGAACGGTAAATCTATCTTACACTAAATCTACTTAAAATAAGTCACGAAAGTAGAGTTATGACCTTATGAGTCATAGTAAAATGAACAGGGTGACTTGAAGTTTCCTCATTTGCGTTTTAATTTGAATGTTCGTTAAATGCCTCTGTTTTTTTTACAGTTTGCGTTGTTTCCTATATCCAGTAGTGTACTTTGTGCGGCTGAGATGATGATGATGAATCATGTCAACAAGCTAGCAACTTGGGTATTTGATTTATTTATGAAAATAACGCACAGATTAACAATTTTATTTAATAAATATTTATGGACAAATCACACTGATTGAGCTAGCCCCAAAGTAAGTTTAAACTTGTGTTATGGGATACTAACTCAACGACACTATATTTTATGATAAATACATATATAGATAAACACCCAAGACCCAGGAAAATTTGAAAAAGGCCATTTTCCAACTTGCCCTGGCTGGGAATCGAACCCAGAACCTCCAGATTAGCGGTCTAGCGTATTAACCATTACGCTACGGAGGTCGTCAAATTATTAGTGTTAACCAAAGCATCTGCATGTTTACCAGTTCTTATATTATGTCACAGATACTATAAAATAAATAAATAAAAATAAACTAAAATACATTTTTTTCAGGTAACTATTTGACCTATAATACAATTTTAATAATAATAATGTCAGTTGTTCGGTTTAAACAATTAAATACACAAAACACACGTACAATTTAAATGTCAAAAGAATTAACAATAATACTAGCCGTAATTATGATAGACATATCAAAATTATTAAAACAGACACTAAAATATTTATATAAAAATAGTTAAACTTAGATAAAATATGTAAAATATACACAAAATGTTACACAAATATAAAATTACTAGCTGTGCCCGCGACTTCGTTCGCGTGGTTGTCGGAACGTAATGCTATATAGCCTAAAGCCTTCCTCTATAAATGGACTACCCAACAAAAAAAAGAATTTTTCAAATCGGACCATTAGTTCCTGAGATTAGCGCGTTTAAACAAACAAACAAACTCTTCCGCTTTATAATATTAGTATAGTATAGAAAACAGAATGACGTATCCTAATTCTATTTACACCCTCTTAAACGCTGAATATATATAGTCTTTAGGTCTTATGAATTACCCATGGGTCTATTTACTCCGTAATGGAGAACTAAGATAAATTTGTACGTGTTATTTCTTCTGCATTTTTTTGTAGTTTTTTAAGTTCTAGTTTTTAGTTAGTATTCATTATTTTTATTTAGTTATAATGATATGTCAATATTTGTGTTCTAAATTAGAGATTTCATACTCCACCGACAACAGCATAGCTCTTAAATATAGATAGATAGATAAATAAAACTGATTAAAATTGAAAAAAAAATCCGTATTTTATATTCCAAAAGTTGGACACTGTGGTCACCCTACATTTGACACTTTAGATAACCGGGCGATTTTACGACCCGAACTCGAAATCCAAAATCTTTATTTTACTACCTTGTAATAGTTCAAAATGGGTCCACACAACGCTCCATAATTTACGAGTGAATCCGAATGAATCAACATTTACTGTCCAAGCTAAGGATCCCTGACTTTGATAGCCGATTTTATTTACAATTGCCTCTTGATCCCATTTTTTATGTCGTTTATTTTAAATGAATTAAAGTTGTGGCGCCACTGTACTTACATCTTTCATTGCTACATGCGTGAAGAACAATTGAATTTTAGTTTGATTAAAACGCCTTTAAAGCTCGGGTGCCCATGGTGGTTGATAATGTAGGATAATTTGGAGGAAGCTGCTGAAGTAACGTAACGTAAAGTATGACGACCCTTTTAATTTTTAACGATTAACAAATGCGTACCGAAAATCTCCCATTTGAATGTCACCACCGCGGGCTCGTGGCACGTGGCAGCTGGTGATTGGGGAGGGCAATGGTGTGCGTATAGTAAAGTAATAAAAGGTTCAGTAGGTTAGCCATTTATTGGAAAATTTGGAGAAAAAAACATATCTAAAATTAAGTCTTTTTTCTTACGGTTTTGTGTTCTGTTAATGATTCTGATTACAAGGTTTAATATAGCAGCATCATCAACCTGTTTAGCTATAGGCTGTTCATACTAGTAGTCATTTAGTCCATAATACTGAACAACTTTCCCCGAGAAATTCGGATCAGCTGATCAGTCAATTTGTATTCTTATATGTTCCTTGAAGAAAGTTGCTCAGTATCATGAACTGATTTTTTTTTAATATTGTATATTTTGTTAGACCTGTATATACAACGTGGAAGGTATATAGGTATATAGGAATAAATATATGAAATATAAATCCTTTAAAATAAGTTAATACATACTCGTAATTATCAATATAAAACAAGGGTATAGAAACTGGAAGGGACATACCCATAATAAATCGAACCACGGTCTATACTAGATCATTATAGAATAATGAAATTAAAATAACAGCCAAAAACAAAAAAAAAATCGGCATTTCCATCAAAAGTGTGCAGCCGCCCGGGCGATTTGTATGGGAATGTCGATTTTTTTTTGGTTTTTTGATTGTTATTTTAATTTCATTATACTTTAGTGATCTAGTATAGCCCGTGGTTCAATTTATTAGGGGTATGTCCCTTCCAGTTTCTATACCCTTGTTTTATATTGATAATTACGAGTATGTATAAACTTATTTTAAAGGATTTATATTTCATATATTTATTTTTCTTTCAAGTTATTTAATACTCACTTATAATACCACAAGAGCTTTAAAATTATCGGGTATTTCCCGATAGGTTCGTTGCAAACAAATGAAGGAGTCAAGTTTTTCAGGTTAAAAAATCACGAGCGCTAAGCGCGAGTGATTTTTCCTGAAAAACTTGACGACTTTATTTGTTTGCAGGGAACCTTGAGGGAAATGCCAGATAATTTTGAAGCTCGTGTGGTATTCGGGGGATTATTTTTCCGTCCCAAATGTCGGCCAATAGAATTGCACCATTCGACGTCACGTGGTACAACAGAGAAAATATTCAAAAAATTATCAGTATAATACCATGTAGGTTGTACCACGTGACGTCGAATGGTGCAATTCTATTGGTCGATATTTGGGTCGGAAAAATAATCATGATAACTAGTTAGTAGGTAGGTCACTATATGACCCATCACCATATTTTGTAGCACAATACAAACGCATCACTTTCGTGGAAGATCGCCAAGATTTCTCGGTTTCCTAGTTGGGAGGCCGCCAACCTGTAAGTGGTTCAATATGTAATTAAATGTTTCTATTGCGATGAGTAACTTTCCTTTGTTGCAGAGTTGGTTCTTTATAGAAGTCTTTAACAATATTACTTTTACTGTTCATTTTAAAGCTTTGTTACTCCATCATTATCAGGTCTTTTTTTAGTCTCCACTGCGGGAGCACGATCCTCTCTGTACTACTAGAGCCATACTTGGTCAGAGCAGCCAGAGGATTTGACGTACAGTCTCTGGTCAGACGGGTCTTACTGATGTTTATATATGCTTTGTTTAGCTTGTGTTTTCTAAGTCGCCTTCTATGATATTTACGGGAACACTTGGAGTGTCCTATTCTACTCTGCCGGGAACCACACGGCTAACGGCTGTTTACTTATAGTCGTAAGATTATAAGGAATAAATACGTAATAGTGTGTAAATTCAAAATTAAACGCTACACTACCAAAACGGGTGCAACTCAAAGATGTGACTTCAATAACATCCGACCATCGATCAAACCGATACTGTTCCCAAACTGTTCCTACCTAATGTCACATTGACGTTTAGCTGTGATGGATGCGTCGTCTATTCAGGAACGATGACAGATCGCTGCTACCATTTTTATTGGTGCTAAGTGACAGAAGAATAGGCATAACTTTTTTTGGCTGGTGTTAAATGAGATTGAACAGTTGCAGGAAGTTAAAAGTTGTCCAGTTTTTGTCAGAACAGTATGTTCTACGGGATCTCCGGTTGATTAACAAAAGTTGCCTTTCAATAGTGTCTATAATTTTTTTTAAACCAACGTGAGAAACAGTTTTGACGTTATCCGGAGGCCTTCCTCAGGGCAAATGTAACTCGCGACGCATACAAGAAGACGCCCCGAGCCGCAGTGAAGGTCGAAACATTTCGGCAAGTAGCTGAATTTTTACTTGTACTAATGTAGACACCTGTAAAATACTGCGCCAACCCTCAACATTTACTCAAATTTCTATTTTCGCAAAGTAATAAGGCCGCACTTCACCTACTTAAATTTTAACTTTACGTTTAAATTTTTCATAGAGTTGGTGCATTAATGAAGTTTTAACTTATCTTATTTACTATGGTAACTAGGTAGTTTGTCCGAAAACTGTGAACTCGCTATCCCATGTTTCGGTTATAACTAGACCGAATAGGTATATGCATGGAAATACTAAATAAGTTTTGATTCTTGTATTCTATTTGATTCTTGACTTTAAATTCAATTGGTATGTATAAACATGGACAAACAAGAGGACTGACAAACGTCATACTTTGAAGCGTAATTCGGTTTTTAGTTTAAATGTTGTATTTAGATAGAGCTACTAGGTTGAAATGATAGAATTCAATCGAATTCACGGCATAATTGGAAATTACTTTCTTTCCTAGCACGAACAAATATAAGTTCTTGTTCAATTTATTATCATAGGATATTTATAATATCTCTTAATAATAGTCACTTTGTGTTGTTTTGCACAAATGTTGACGTCAAATCGTTACTTACAGCTAAGTTTACGCCGCTTCCAAGGCGCAAGTGCAGAAGAAGCGGCAACCAACTGCACTGCACGTTTTCTCCAAAGACGTCAAGTAACAAACTAAAAACCTAAAATTAGTTATATGGATAGACTGAGATTACATTGCTTGTTATGTCATAATTAAATTGAATTATAAGAATAAGAAAATTAAAATAATGTCAATTTGTAAATTTAGTATGTACCAATGTACCTATATTACGACATGTCTAAGTATACAAACCTTTAAGAGGGACCCGCGCCAAGCTCAAGCCAGACTTCTTTGTCTTTAAGATAGTCATCGGTCCTATAATAAGCCTTCTCACAAAGTACTTTCTTTACATAAGCTTTGAATTTTCTGTCTGGCATTTCTGTCTGTATTTGTTTATCCATGATACTACGCTGTCAGCCTAAGTGTACCCGGCATCCATGGTATGGTATAGCTGGCAGGCGAGATAATAGTGACATTTAGAAATATACAGATTTTAGCTTTCTAGCTAAGTATGCTTTTTTGTATGGGATATTTGTTCGTCCATAGTATATATTATACGACTACAAACAGCTTGTCTACAATAATTTATGTTGTATTAAGTGTAAAGGTAGTTTATGATGATTCCAAAAACAACACAAATTGTGTCGTGGAAAAAAAGCCTTTTAAGTACCTTCAAAAGGGTTTTACTTAGGTAGCAAAATAATTCGAAGTAAAATCTATTCCTCTAACAAAAATGTCAAAGCATTTATAGAAATTCAAATGCAAGGAAATGTACGACACGGCGCCTGAGCGTCAAGATGTAAAAAAATCGTCGGCTTCTTGTTTGTGTGAAATTCTGAGTCAAATTGACGAACGCTATTGCGTGTCACCATTTTATGAATATTCAATAGTTCTGGGTTTGCTCGAGACAAATACCTCAAACAATGAGGGGTTAGGGATCAAGTTACATTTTCGATGGTTAAAGCTCGAAATTTGGATTTCTTAACATGTTTTTTTAACGTTTGTTTAAAATGTATATGTAAAAGGTATGGATGTCTGTTTGTTTTTGAATTGTCCTTTTATTTTTTTAAATATAAGCTTTATGGTGCTTTATTTTTTATGACGTGAGTTTTTTATTTACTTATATATTTTTTTATATACTCGTATACTATACTAGATAGTACTTAGTGATTCAGTGAGCATAGTAGACTAATCATGCTATTACCGCAATTTTCCCCTTTCCCCTGGCTAATTAAAACCATTTCAGTGAAATCCGTCCGCATATAATGCTACAGCAAACTTCTTCCCACTTACCTACTTCACCCCTTTTGGTAATTTTTTTTGCAACATCTTGTGTAGAATAAAATCCTTAAAATGCATCTCAAATTAATTGCAATCCGTCAATAAATAACGCTACAGCAAAAAGCAAAAGGGTTTTCCTTTTCCCCCTATTTCTCCCCCTAACAAAAACCGCGATCGATTGAAAAAACAATCAAGTAACTTGTGTGCCAAGTTTCGCCAAAATTAGTTGAAAAATGCGACCAGTAGGCGAGAATAGACAGACGGACAAAAAATCATTTTTGGCCAATTTCGAAATTGAGACGCTTCGCTCGCCTAGTAATTTTTTTTTTCAATGTATTACTTCTTATATAATATTCTGTGAATCATATAGTACCTATATGATTCTCGCCATTCCAGTCAGCCGCATTGGTTTGATTTGAGGTTATTTTAGTTTTTGTAATTGAATTTATTAAATTCAAATCAATTATGACTTTAAATTCTGCGTTATATAGCTTAACTTAGTTCATTTTAATTTCACATTTAACGTAATAAGGAAAAATCCCATGAGAAAACAATGTATGGAAACTTGAATCTTGACAAGACAAATATGCTAATATTCTATAGAAATCAGTTTACGCTTCCAACTAGTCAAGAGAAACTGTTGTAGATAGTGTTGCCAATATATTTACTATCGATAGACTATCGATAAAGATAGTGATACCATCATACTACTAAAAATGTTGCAGTAACTTTGATATCGTAATTATAGTATCGACGCTGTAGATATTTATTTTGACTTAATCGTTGTAAAGATTATTATTATAAATGTCGATATATTGTATAGTTAAATTGTTAAGGTGTTTACAGAATTCAACAATTATATTTAATTAAACATCAGTAAGTTTATTTATGCATATCAGATGCAATTTTGAGATTCTAATATCATTTTTAATTTGAATAAATATCGATTGTTGAACGACCACGACAGTGAATGAATTAGCATTATCTTTATCGACAGTATCACTATCGATTTTTAGGGCAACACTAGTTGTAAACATATTTGTGCTGCGACTGAGGTCACAGGTCGTCGGTTTTAGGTGACTATGTTATCACAAATTTACATTTACACCCAAAAAAATATTACACGCGAAATTCAAACTTATCGTTATAAAAATAAGGAAGAAATCGTAAGTTTAAATGTACGGTTGCGTAGTTGTTAGCGTTGGGAAACGGAGACAATTTAAAATGCGAGT
The DNA here is from genome assembly GCA_963576875.1 of Acrobasis repandana. Classification (NCBI taxonomy): domain Eukaryota; kingdom Metazoa; phylum Arthropoda; class Insecta; order Lepidoptera; family Pyralidae; genus Acrobasis; species Acrobasis repandana. Next base: position 1,988,822 of record OY756226.1, read on the forward strand.
AGTTATTGTTGATTGGCTGTATTGTTTCGTAAAAGAGGCGTGAGGTCGATATACATACGTTTTCGGTTATTGCCACCTTATTCTTACACGTGTACATGTTTAAGGTGAAGATATAGGCAAATGGCCTTGAAGTGTGAAATAAATTGTTAACTCGTAAATATGGTGATAATTTCCATATTGCTTTTCGTCATGCACTAGATAGCCCTTTAAATTATTTTATAAACTGCCGTTGAAACTATTATTGGTGATCCGTCTAGCTTTAAAACTTGCCGTAGCCACTTTTGGCGGAGGCAAGTTTTAAAGCTAGACGTACTAATGTAAATACTTTCAACGGTGGTTCATAAAATAATTTAAAGGGCTATCTAGTGCATGACGAAGAGCAATATGAAAATTATCTCCATATTCACGAGTTAACAATTTATTTCAAATGACGGCGCCACTTCAAGGCCATTTGCCTATATCTTCGCCTTAAAACTAATTTTACTGCTCTGCGTTTTCTTTTTTAAAGTGAAAACTTCTTTACGCGCGTTGAGCATTTTTGAGATGAGAAATTGAGATGGGAAAAACTATTGGACCAAAATATGTAGCATAATATAAATAAGATAGTTTAGGTATATCTTTGTTGGTCTGGGAGAAAAGAAAAAGGCGACACCACCTTATTCAAGTTTTCATTCTGTCGGCGCTCCCGGAGTGCCACTGTTTTTACCCGACTGCGCCAGAAGGAGGGTAATGTTTTTCGAGTGTATGTACTTATGTATGTATGTTTGTATGTAAATTTCTTTGGCACGCTCTACAGCCTAAACGGCTTGATGGATTTTAGCTTGAGAGGTGAATCAGACACTGGATATATCAAAAATTCAAATAATCCAAAATGGCGGACTTTCGCGCCAAATTAAGTGTCTTTGAATTTTATTTTTATTCAAAACCTAGGAGTAGCGTATCAAATTAAAGGATTATAAATGTATATATACAACTTATATGTTGGCAGTCGGTTGGTATGGAGTTTTGTATAAAAAGATTTTAACAGATTTTCATAACTTTATCTCTTTTCGGTAGATAAACTAAGGCCGCAAATCTAATAGTTACATGAAGTTCAGCAAAATCGTCGGGCTAATGTTAATACAAATAATTAAGGACATTTAAATTAATAATAAATGGAAAGGAAGAAGAAGCACTAAGAAATTAATGACTTCGAATTTTACAATATTATAATGAGCAAAAAGTTGTTCCTACCTATTTGCTGTCGCCCAATATTTAAATATGTCTACTATATTGAATCTTCAAAAATCAAACCATCAAAATTAAAACCCGTACTATCTTAAAGGTTATCCTTTAAAATCCAATACATCTTTTTCACTTTGCTTCGTACAGCGGAACATTTAGCAGCATATTGCACCCACTGCATTGTATGCAAATACTGGCCATGTACATTTGGACGAAAAACAAAAAAAAAACGCGCCACCGAACCGCGCGCGTTTTATTTTATATTTCAAAAACATAACACGCCAGAGACAAAATGTCGAGTTTTTTTTTCTGAAAGTGCTAAGTCACGGATTGCGTTATATTTTTGTTTGTTTGTTTTATTTAATATCGAATTTCGATCTGGTGATAGGAAAGATTTTATTCTTAATTATTGTTGCTACTGGAAATTAATAAAATTACGAAGATATTTTGTGCCTGTTTGAGGTTTTTGGAGAACCAAGAGCTGAGCATTTTATCCATTCCAATTTCTTTAACAGGCTTCGCTGTACAAGGCAAAAAACAATATTTCATATATCCCATCAGGTACAAAGATTTGTCTTTGATACTGATTATATTAGACAGTTAGACAGAGCAGTTAGATGATTTGGCTTACACTCTCCACGCTGGACAGGGACGGACGGGTTGGAGAGGTCTCATGGATGTTTACAAGCTTTGTTTAGGTTTTGTTTCCTAAGTCACCTTCTACGACATCCACGGGAAGACTTGGAGTGGTCCTATTCTACTCTGCCGGGAACCACACGGCTACTACTATTACCCTTAAAATAGTTTCAGTATATTTTGTTGGACGTTATATAAATGAGCTTTCATGAAAATGATATACGAGTACATACGCATGCGAAGTCATAGACAAAGCTAGCGAGGACTAACGGTATTGAGTGCAAAAAGATCACAGTTTAGTGGCAGTAAAGTTAGGTGCTAGCTTAACGTTCACAGGTTCGATTCCTGCTCTCACCCATGGCGCCAGTATAACGTGAAAGTGGTTTAATATCATTGCGTTGTAGACTAGCGGCTTTTAGCCGTCATTTACGATGATTTTAGTTTTTTTGTCCTTCATTTGGCTTCTTTACATCACCCAAAAAAAAAAATTAAGGAGCTTATCAATTCGTCCAGCATGTTTCTTTTTTGGTTAGTATGTTACGCGATATCTTCACCAATTGTTAATTGATTTTAATGTATTATTTATTTTATTTTATTTTATTTGAAAGCCTTTATTAATGAGTTGGTCCCACATTAATTTAGTGAAGACATGGTGAAGAACTTTGGAGATATGGATGAAATTCCTCAAAGAAAATTAAGTCGATTGTTTTTTTTTTTCTAATAAAAAAATAATTTTTGTCATGTTTGTTCTATATATTTGTATATATAAAAATCAAGAGATGGAATGGGTTAAAATCTGTGAAATCGTATCAATAGTCGTCACTATTTGATTCGTTTTCTTATTTGAGAGCCCACTATTAAATGTAGCCTTTATGTTTTATGACTCTAATTTCCTGTCTACTTCGTAAGGAATTTAGATGTGAATACTATATTTTTCACGATAATATAAATGTTTTTTATTTATTTTATTCCGTTCATTTGCTAAATTGGTATGCATTCTGTCAGCAAGCCACAAAGGCTGCGTCTTTTTAAAAGCCGATGCCGTCTTTGAAGCGTGCCGACAGCATTCCAACGAATTGAACGAATAGACACACACTTTGTAAACGGTCCGTTTATATCGCGGCAAATAACCGCGTCGTTCAAAACGCCCGTGTATTCTGTGCCCTCGGAAACGCATGCCTATAATCGTAAAAGTGTCATCGCACACGTGGGCGGCCGTAAACTGACGAACTGCGTGGGCGGCTGTCGTACGATATTGAAACGTTATATAAAAGTAAATAGATACCTAGCTTTATAGATACCAGAAGTAGTCAGAAAGACTGGCTAGTGGCTGAGTGGTTCCCAATTGAAATGCATTCTCAAGGAAGGCTAACTTAAGGCAGACAAGCAAGCAGATTAAAACAATCTGTCACCAGCTATTAACACACTCGATAATATAGAAAGAAAGAAAGAGAGAGAGAGAGAAGAGTATTAAAATGCATTTCCAAGGAAGATTGTCATAAGGTAGGCAACCGTAAAACATCTTCCGTAAACAAGCTTCCGGATGTTATCCTCTTGTTATCCTTGGAGAAGGAAAAATATTTTTTTAGAAACACAAAAAAATCAAACTGCGTGAAAAATCCGATAGTCAGCCATTTTTCATTTTATTTTTGATATAGCTTCCCTCGATGATACCGCTCAAGCTAAAATCCTTCAAGCTATTAAAGCTGTTGAGCGTGACAAAGAAACACAAAAAAATATAGCCCTCCTTCTCGCACAATCGGGTAAAAAGCCGGCAAGCAGACTCAGGCTCTGAAATACTACGGTTGGGGATATATATCATCGGGAACGCGCTTAGATATAGCTTAGATTTTCAAGCTGTTTGCTTGAATCATCTGATATAGCATCTGATATAGTTTGACTATGATAGCCATCTAAGAAGACAGCTATAATTGGTCAACCATTCTTGTCTTGTGCGATGCGACTAGCAACCCATCACTATTTTGATTCCTTTTCCATGTTCTCGCTAAAAGTGCCTTTTGAGTCTCGTGGCTCTGGGCTCTGTCCATTTACAGCCGCAAGCCCCAAGATGCTCTGTCTGCCCATTAGGGATAAAGAAGTGATAGTGTGTATATATATATATATATGTACTTACATCTTTTCTCAACAAGATGACCGCCTCCGTGGTCCAGTGGTCAAGGCGTTTGCCTTGTGATCCGAAGGTCGTGGGTTGAAATCCCACTGGGAAGCATACTTTATGAAAAAGTTGTTTCCAGTCTGGTTAGGATATTGCAAATTGAATCACCTGATTATCCGAAAAGAAAGATGATTCCGTGCTTCGGAAGGCACGTAAAGCCGTTGGTCCCGCGCCATCTAGCGTTTGTAACTATCTTAGGATTGGTTCTGGTCTACCCTTTGGGTTGCGGAGGTCAGACGGCAGTCGCTCCGTGTAAAAACCAGTAACCTCGTCGAATCACCTAGGTATGGTAGCGGACCCCGGGCTCTGAAGCGTTACCGCTGAGGATGCAACCGGGAATACGCTCGGAGGATGATGATCTTTCCTCAACAAGACGTCACTCCTAACTTTTCTTTTATTTGTTGGAAAACCTTCATCATAGCGTCTTTTACTCGACTCCCTTTTATTTTTCCATTTACAATTACTTAGTATTATGTAAACACACAAAATTTTAATAAGATTATTGGCAGAGCGTATGCTCTGCCAATAATCTTATTAAAATTTTGTGATTTTTTACGATAAAAGCGTATGCTTTTATCGTAAAAAATCACAGTTTTTCACTAGCTAGTCAGAATTGGAATAATAAATATGGTATCTGTGTGTAGTCAAAATTAATTTATTCACTCTAATGATACAGTCTGGTTTATATCATTTCGGATAGTAATCTACAGTTTATGGAAGGTCATTGAGTTTAATGAATAAGGTGTTGTGTACACTGACATTTATATATTTAAGCAAAGGGGTTTTAAATCATTTATCACACTGGAATATACGAATACTGTAGCGCGTACTTTAATTTGAGATAATTGAATAAAAAAAACCGGACAAGTGCAAGTTAAACCCGCGTGGAGAGGGTTCCGTACGTTGATTATCTAAGTTCCATTTTCTATGTTACTTTAAATACCACATAAATCTCATAGGTTTGCCTATGCTAATCCTAATCCTAACTTCCTAACTAATATTATAAATGCGAAAGTGAGTTTGTATATTTTTTTCTTTGTTGGTTTGTTTGTTTGTTACCTCTTCACGCTTTATCTACTGAACCAATCGTCTTGAAAATTCGCACATAAATAATTAGGAGTACTGAGAAGGCTATAGGGTACCTTTCATCCCGAAAAAAGTAATGTTCCCATGGGATTTGGGATACGCGAACGAAGCCGCGGGCAAAAGATAGTAATTTATAAAGGTAGATAACTACATATTTTTTATTTGAAAAAATTGGATCAGTAATTTCGGAGGTAAAGTAGGAAGAATAGTAAAGTTTCGCCTATTTTTTTAATAACTATAACTATTCATCAAAATATTATAGAAAAAAAGTTATATATATTTGAGATTACACCAAAATGCCTCTGTATTTGATATAATATTATATTATATATCAATCCAATCAGTCCAGTAGTTTCGGCGCAAATTGGCTGTAAGAGACGGATGGACAGACAAACAGAAACGCAAGTGAACCTATCTATAAGAGTTCCGTTTTTTCCTTTTGTCGTCTAAAAGTACCACTTAGAACATTGGACTAGCATAGCCGCACTTAGCCACGAAATAGTATACGCAAGATTAGCGAACCAAACAGGCAGATCAAGGGCTAAATTTGAGAAACGATGTACAGAGATTGTATTTCATGGAGAAGTTTGGAAGGAGATGGTGCAGGCCTTTGTCTTGTGAAACAGTGGAGAAGGTCAGAAAAGAATAAAAATCTTCGTACCATAAGATTATCCTCCTTTGTAACTGTGAACACACGCCTTTATCTATTTAATTTTTGATTCTAGATCGGTTACGCCCAGTTTCATATAAGTATTGGTTTTAGATTAAATTGGGATGTATCGTTCACATCCAGTTTGACTGGGCAAGTTTGATTAATGTACCAAATAACATTAAAACTTATATAGGTATAATTGCAAACATACAAGGTGAATACAAACTAAGCAAAATTTTGGAGTATGTTTAGACCATGATACCGAATCTTCCATAAAAAAGCATTTTGTGAAATACGACAATGTTTTTTCACCCCCGACTTCGTATGCCAAATCGGATCAACTGATGCCATACCACAGGCCATACATAGGTGTAAGGAAGGACGAATATCTTTCTTCAAATTTCACTACAGGTTCCTTAGTGAAAGTCAAAATTTATTCATGTTAAAATATAATGAAAGTATGTTTATTTAGCCGTTTAGTAGGTACGAGGGAAAAAAATCATACATATTATATGTTGTTTTTTTAAGCATTTCTCATTCTAATTTTCATTTGAACATATAAGTTGCATATATTTTTGTACTCCTTGAATAAAATCCTTTAATTTGATATCCCACTCGATAGGTTTTGAAAAGAAAATATTTTTTAAAATTTGGCGCCAAAAATCCGCCATATTGATTTCTAATAATTTTAATATAGCCTTTGACACTCTAGTGGTTAAGACAAATCTAACCATGTATATTTTATTAAAATCAGTTTAGCCGTTTAGTAGTTACGAGGGAACATAGAATTTTAGGGACATACATACACGTCAAATACATAACCCTCCTTTTCGGCTTTGCCGCAGTCGGATAATAAGCGTGAGCGTTTTTTACATATTAGACGAAGTTGCGAGTGGCCAGATTACTAACTGCGTACTGTACGAATATAAAGGTCTAAACATTTATCTGAGTCTCCAACATTCCTCAAAATATATGAGTAAGTTCCCGGTCAGTACCCCGAATACATTTCTCAGCTAAGATCTGCTCGCACAATGGTCCCCTTTCTGTACAATGCTAAGTTTTTGCCACCATTTTAGAGCCTAAACTACTTTGACTTCGAATCTCGGACTAGGCTTAGCAAAAAGCTTTACGCAATGTAGACTGAAGTATGGTAACTTTTCAGATGTGTGAAAAATGTTTGTGAATTTACCTATTCTGTTACAGACTCTGAGAAACTAAAACTAAATTAAACGATTGTACTAAAAAGGCTATTGTAAATGCGAAAGATTGTATTTATGTTTCTTCTTTGCCACATATCCATCACCAAGCAGCAGTAAAACACTATTTTTCACACTAGAATAGAATAGAATATTTGCACTTGAAAAGGGTACGATATACATACAAGGTCTTAAATCATAAAGTAACACCTAATCAGCCATTACCAATAGCATGCAAATCTAAAAGTTTATAAATTACCTACAAACTATGTCACAAATAAAATTAGGAATGAATAATGTCAATAATATTAAATATAAGCAATTTGTATGAATGATTATTTCTTGAAATTGAGAAACTCTTTCACTGTGTTGCCAGTTGTTAGCAGCCTTGCTCACTAAGACAATTAAATAGTTTTGTTTTAAAAGAATTAAATGTCGCAGTTTTGATGGAGTCTGGTATCTTATTGTAAATTAACATACACATATAATAACAATTCTTTTTATATCTTTCACTTCTGGGCATAATATTAGCCATCAAAGCTAGCCTGCTCCCATTTCTAGTATTTCTCGGAAACACTTCTCTAGCTTCATGGAATAATTTATAATTAAGTTTCACAAATTTGGCAATTTCAAAAATATAAAGGCAAGGGAGAGGTAGTATATTTAAGGATTTAAAAAGGGGTCTACATGAAGTGTCCGATGACACTCCGCATATAGCTCGTACGCATTTTGTACAAGGAAAGCATCTTGTATGTTCGTGCTATTTCCCCAAATAACAAGCCCATATCGCAAGACGGATTCCACATAAGCAAAGTATGCTGTAAGGGCCGTGCTTCTTCTTGCAAGTTTATACAGGGCATAAGAAAAGCTATTAAGTTTACTGCATACACTTTCTATTTGTTTATTCCAGTTTAATTTATGATCAATAGTTATTCCTAGAAATGTTCCAATGTCTACGCCTATTAATAAATGTCCATCATGGAATATATTTAATGATGGGGTTGAGTTATTAAAATTAATATAAAATGTTTTTTCAATATTTATTTCTAAATTATTATTAGTAAGCCAGTCAATTGTAGTTTTTATTGTATAATTTATGTCATGTTCATGATCTTGTAGGGTATGTTTACTATCTGTTGTTACAATAACTGATATATCGTCCGCAAATAATATGCTCTTGTGTTGAATAACATTCGGCAGGTCATTGATATACACTAAGAAAAGCAGAGGGCCAAGTACGCTCCCTTGAGGTACACCAAATTTATTTTCCTTATAGGAAGATCTATGCTTTTTTACCACTTTATTATGCTCCAATTGTGATATTTCTACTGCTTGCGACCTGTCCGTGAGATACGATTTTATCCAATTTAATGCATTACCTCTTATACCATTTCTTTCTAATTTCAAAAGAAGTAAGGGATGATAAACAAGGTCGAATGCTTTAGTCGTATCAAAGCAAAGTACTGTTGTATGATTTTTTTCATTTAAGCTATTCAATGTTGTGTTAACAAGATCAAAGGCCGCGAGTGTTGTTGATTTCATTTTTTGGAAACCATATTGATTGCCTTTCAACACATTATATTTAATAAGTCCTACAATATAATGCATCCACTCTATCTAGCATGTATGCTTATTCTTCGCCATCAACAAGCATCAGTAAAACGATGTTTTACACACTAGTCATAATAATATTCTGTCATTTATCAACCATGTTCTTTCAGTGCCTACATCCCACTCTGACGTTTCTGCATATTCTTTGCCACATGCCCATCACCACGCAGCAGTAAAACGCTGTTTTACATACCCGTCATATTTCCAGCGATCGTAAAACCGCAGTGCGGACAGACATACGTACCTTGTATATATGTGCACTATTGATATTGCATCTCCGACTGTACTATATTTAAATTAATAGGAAGAACCTTCAGTTGAATATTTTCTAATAAATAATTTTACAGCCTTTATACATTTTTCTAGTAGAGAATTATTGCAGAGTCAGATTAAAGAAGTAAATCAAGTCAAGTGGTGGTAAATATTAGAGATACCTGGACTGTGTATGATATTATAGTAAAATGATTGCTAATGTGTATGGACATAATAAAACATAAAAAAACCGTTAGTTTTCCATATGATTATACTATTTATTACTTGGTTTTAATTTAAAATAAAAATAACATAATTGAACTAAAATTAAACTACATGTATGTATATATGTGTAACAAAAAAAGCGGCCAAGTGCGAGTCGGACTCGCCCATGAAGGATTCTGTAGCAGCAAGTAACATAATATAAAAGTTCTAAAGGTAAATTGTGGTTTACGATTTATGACGTATTAAAAAATAACTATCTATGATACCGAGACCGCTAGAGTATTATTAGTACTATTTAGTAATATTTCAAAAGTTACGGTGGGGGGACACCTCAAATTTTAACTTTGTATTAGATTATCTCAAGACTAGGAGGTTTGATCTACATAGTTTCAAAGCAGTTCATTTTAAAAGAACTTTTCAACAATACCCCACACGTTGGGGTTAGTCCAATTTATTTTTTTAAATTCACGTTGTATGGGAAAAAGAACATTTTTTCATAATTTAAAAACCAACTTTTGGAACTTCAATATCTATCTCTCCACCAATTTTCGTGAGAATCGGTGCAGTAGCGGCGGAGTAAGAGCCCGGACGGACAGACAGACGGACGGACGGACGAACGGACGGACGGAAATGACGAAACTATAAGGGTTCCTTGTCGACTACGAAACCCAAAAAGGGAGTATCAACCCGAAACGGGGTTAACGTACTAACCAATGTGAACAACTTTTACTATTGGACCATCACTAAAATTGCGAAAAATCTGCAGCTCCATACCGCGCCAAAATGATACCCCCTTTTTGTTACACGTTGTATAAACTAACCTAGATATAAATGCTTAAATAACATTAAATAATATAAAAAATTGACCCTAAAACGCTGCACTTGCAGGGTAGGGTACTCAAGAGGCTGGCGGCATAACCACGATGAATGGACAGGCTCAGCCTTTGGCCCAAATGCGCGCCAGCCCTTGGATCCCCAGGAAATTTTCTTATACATGTATAGCATATAACATGTATAACTGACGGGCTAAAGATAAAATAAATCAGTCACATTATAGATATCGCAAATAATGTATTTTACGATTTTACAAAGAATAACAAAAAGTCATAGAAAAACAAATTTGCATAAAAATTCAAAAGAGACCGATATGATTTTTACGCTCACTTTCATTGCGAATCTTTGATTGAGTATTGTGATAATTTAAAAAAAAAATTATTTGTTTTTTTATGATAATCTAAGATGCCAATTGTCGCTTTTACTGAATTTTTTGGTATATTTTGCCACAATATTCACTCTAAAACTATAGGTACCAAATGTGACTAAACATCGCTGTTATACAAATATATATAGGGTCCTATCTAATCCCATACCTTTGATTTTGAAAAATGCCTCAAAAGCTTCAAGGTGTAAGGCGGTAGCCAAAGAAATTGGTCAGATGAATTTTGAGTCAAAACAAAACCTCATTTGACCGTTCCAAACAAACATGTATATCTCACTAGAAGCGGAGCGTGCAGCGGACAGTCACGCCTTTTACCTGCGCCAAACAAACGCCGCCAATATTTGTATGGCTTCATATATTTGTATGGCGGCAGAAATCTGTGTCGGAACTGTCGCCCCGAGATGTGGGAATTTCTTTTGTTTGTAAAACGTACGTGTTTTAAATAACGTCATATTGGAGTACGCAAAAGTGACCTTTTTGGAGGGGTCAATAGAACAAGTGTCAAAAAGATCAATAGCGCAGCGGTATTTGTACGAAATACATTTAACAGTAAAGTAACTAGAGATGGATTCTTAAACTTGAATATTCATTTGTGAAAAGGAAGTAAGCTACGAGTATGTGTTTCCCACTCGGCAGAGTAGAATAGGACGCAGGTGGTATTTCTGACTTGAATCGTCCATTTTGATACCTGTCATACTACGCTCCATAGCTCGTTGGCAAACCTACAGCTTAAGAGTCTCGGGTAAGGACCCAAAATAGAATCAGAGTTTTCCATTCAAACGCAGTCTACGTTTTATTTTGAAACAACATGTCAGATTTCGGTAAAAAGTTTGTAACTTTTAGGAAATTGCATATATCTAGGGTTATAATTGGTTTTCACAGTCAAAATATGAACTTGAAAGAGAATATAGTGTATTATATCATTTTGACCAATAAGGAAAACTTTTACACCTTTATATTTTCTTTCAAGTTTATATTTTTACTGTGAAAACCAATTATAACCCTATTTATACGCAATTTCTTTAAAGTTTAAAATTTTTACTTAATTTTGGTCTAGGGTAAGGGGATTCTTAAAGCCTTTATTAAATTCTTAAATACATACATAATATCACGTCTTTATCCCTAATGGAGCAGACAGAGCTTTTTTGGGCCTCGCGGCTCTAAGCAGAAAGGCCACTCAATTCATATGAATTTTTTTTCTTTCTTTTTATAAGTTCTACGTCGTTTAGAGGCGCCATAGTCCCATATCAATTACACTATTTGCATATTCCAACCGCATAACTATAGCTCATTTTCTAGCAAATAAAAATCACCTACATTCATTTAGATCGCCTGAGCAACTTCCATTACACTGTTATGTGTTATTCTAAATTGAGTTTTGAGTTACAGCTATAAAGTTGAGTTTTGCATGAAGGCAGAAGTGATTCATCGACTGCATTACAGGTTGTTAAGTCAACAGTGCTACCGAACGCTAATGTATTGTCAATACGCTATGTTTACTATACGCTACCGCTTATGGGTTGAGCGCTATCTTTTTGAATTATTCAGTGTGCTTTTTGAAATTTTCTGTTTGTTTTGAGGTAGGTATGAATCATATTGGATTCCTCTCAGTGTCATTCCATGCTCCATGCTGTTCTGAAAGAAAGAGAAGCTAAGAATGTCCCAGCTGCTTCTCTTTCTGTGCAGATCGTAAAGACCAATCGAGCGAACTGGCGAAAATGTGAATCATGTTATTAGACGATGCGGTTAGCAACCAACTAGTTTGATTATTTTTCCACATTCTCTTACCTCTGTCTCCTTAGATTCCTCATCTCCTCCTTAGATTCTCAATACCCATTTGGGGTACTCTGTCTGCCCCATTAGAGATAGGTTAAAGACGTGTTAGTGTATGTATTATTGACATTCTTCTTCTCATTTTATTGCTTTCCCAGTTGCACTTGTTTAGTTTAGTTGTGCTACTTCAGAGTCAAGGTAACGCTTTGTAGCTTGTCAATGATCACACCGTAGTGGTGAAAATCGTGCGAAGTGAAGAAGCAATAAACTGGTCAAGTGCGAGTTAAACTCGCGCGAAGAGGGTTCCGTACTTCTCATAAGTTTTTCTGTAATTTTGGAGATAAGGAGGGGTGGTCAAATTTCACCTTTTTTTAACCGACTTCAAAAAAGGAGGAGGTTATCAATTCGACATTTCTTTTTTATGTATGTTTGTTACGCGATATCTTTGCCAATTGTGAACCGATTTTGATAATTCTTTTTTTATTTAAAAGCCTTTACTACCAAGTTGGTCTCATTTTAATTTGGTGAAGATATGATGAAGAACTTAGGAGATATGAAAGACACTCTTTAAAAAAAATTGGAAGTCGGTTCGGTTGCTTTTTTTTTGTTAAAAATTTAATTATCTTAAATAACTTCAAAAATGCTTATTGTAAAATTATAAAAAATTATATTTGAGACTCTTACAGCAAGACCTTTTATCTTATATGTCACACGACTAGTTGCCATACTATAATACAATACAATACAATACAATACCCTTTATTGCACAAAAGTAAAAAACAGAACATAATTATCTTAAAAATTAGGAAATGCGCAAAAGCCGGGACCAACGGCTTATCTTGCCTTCCGAAGCATGGAGAAGCGCAGACCACGCCCGAGGTTGTACTGTTGTACTCCCGCCGAAGTGAAGAAGCCTGTGAAGTATCAGTACCATGTAGGTACTGATACTTCAACTCATCATCATCATCTTCAGGTCTTTCTTTAGTCTCCACTGCAGGAGCACAACTCTCTCTGCAATATCAGAGCCATATATCAGTCAGAGCACTAAGAGGATTTGGCCTACACTCTCCACGCTGGCCAGACGGGTTGGGTTCTTATTGATGTTTATAAGCTTTGTTTAGCTTGTGTTTCCTAAGTTGCCTTCTAAGACATCACGGGAAGACTTGGATTGGTCCTATTCTACTGCGCCGGGAACCACACGGCTAGTTATTCTACAACTATCAGATCCCTATCAATTTCATTACGAATTAATATCGCAAGATCAAGGCACTATATCAACTATCTCGACATATCTGGCCACTTACACGATATCACGTATTTCTAGATGAGCAATAAATTGAACAGCAATATACGATACATCGACAACGCGACACTCGATTCGAAATTATATCGATATCGATGAATTGTCGATCGTAACTCGATCGCTCGGGGCGTGGCGTGCGGTATAGTAAACAAATATAGCTCGGGAACGAATATAATGTAATAAATATAATTTATAATGTTTATTCGGATGTAATCTCTGGTTCGATCGCGGTGACGCCCGCATTGCTGGCTCTGAGTTGTGGTGTAGAGTAGGGAGGATATACAGAGGCGGGATTACTCGATTATTTTCTTTAAAAAAAAAGGTTTGATAGAGTTATCATTTCGTAATCGACATGGACACAGAAGGAACATATTTCTGATTGATGAATATTTGGTTGCTGATTGTAAATATTCTTATTAATTAAAAAAAAATCATATTCCCCGTAGAGCCCTTGATTGAATCAACAGGGCAGGCGTAAGCGTGGTCGCCCCAAACAAACTTGGCGCCGCACCGTTAACTCAGAAGCTAAGCAGCTTGGATTTTCCTGGAGTGAGATCAAGAACGCAGCGGTTAACAGATCGATTTGGCAACGTGCTGTGTCTGCCCTTTGGCGAAGAAGATTGTAATATTATGCACTGTTAAAAGCCAAATATTTACTACCAAATCTTTTGCGACAAATGAAAATAAAGGCCCATTTAGACGACAGCATTTTCTTGCACATTCAAGTTAATAAAAAATAATTAAATGCAATAATTGTAACGCAATAAGTATACCTATACCTACAATAAGTTTCATAGACAATATTTTTTCATGCAATAGATGAATGGTACAATGCACGAGCATTGAAATTTTTTTTTAAAATAATTGGTTACCAAACAGGTTGGATAATATTTTCATACATTTTTCACACATTCGGATTTTGTGACGCATAAAAACCCTGGAGATCCAGTTTTAGTCAAATCGCATGAGAATCGGCGGCCATCTTGAATTAATAAATAAAAATCTCAGCCTTTGGTGGAAGTAAAGATAGGATCTTACACAAAATGCGTACACCATGAGTCGTAATTTTTACGACGGGTTAATATTAAAAATGAACAGTATTTTATATATGTATTTAGGAGCCAGATCTGAGCACCATTACTCTACGCAAACTATAAAAGAAATAAAATCGTTAGCGTTAATTTTGACCTGGCCAGCGGAGACAGGTTGTTCAAATATATCTTATCTCGTACTTAAGAAATTAATAATTAAATTTACTAATTTATGGGGGGAGGCCGGCCCAAGACGGATGGGTTACAGTTACATTTATATTGCGATGAAACGGTCGGCTCTGAGTTTTGAGATTTGCTAAATAATTACTAATGGTTGCTATAATTACAGTCGGCCATGTTTTTTATTCTTTCTTTCCTGCTGGTCTGGGAGAAAAGAAAAAGCTGATAAAGTACGAATCGGACTCGTACATGAAGGGTTCCGTACCTCCGTACAATGTTTCAAAACGCAGAAAAAGTCATTTTTATTGTATGACAACCCCCTTAAATTTTAACTTTATCTTATTTTTTGTATTTGTATTGTTGATCGTCACAGTAAATGACCGATTTATTTTTTTTAACAAAAAAAAATTCGCTGACTTACTTTTCTTACAGGAGTTTTTTCCATATCTTTAAAGTTCTTCATCATATCTTCACCAAATTAGTAGTAAAAATAATCATCAAAATCGGTTTACGATTGGCAAAGATATAGCGTAAAATACATACAAAAAATCATACATACATGTCTAATTGATAACTTCCTCCTTTTTTTGGCGTCGGTTAAAAATAATTCTCACCTGTCTAAACTTCTTTTACAACAAAATCGATATGAAATTTCAAGAAATCAATATCACAACTAATAATATACACCAATGTCGTCCATTATTGTTTTTTTAGTCATGGAATTCGTGAAATTGTGTATTGTGGCCGAGACAACATTATTAAGTATATTAGAAGATTAATGTTATGTGCGACAGAATCTACATATTGAGTTACCCATGGAAAATATACGACGTTTGGCTATAGACGCCATGACGATGACGCCTCAGGCATGTTCTCTAATGCAGCAGTAGACGACTTTTTTGCAATCATGCGCAAGAAAACGTTGTGATTGGTGCACAGAGTGCGGGGGAGCTGGAATAAGGTCCTGATTATGATAGCGGACAGGATGGATGCGGCCATCTTCAGGAGGTTCACTGAATTGTATGTTTAACATTGTAATCAGTGAATCTTCTGTTCATGGATTGTTACAATTCAAACTTAAAATTTTTTTTGAGGAACATTCCAAGCTCTGTAATTATTCTATTTGTAATTGTATGGACTCACAATGTCTGAAATAAATGATTTTATTTTTATTTTTTTATAGAACTTTGACATGTCACTTTTAAAAAACAATGAAACTTTCATAAACTTTTCTACTTTTTTAAAATAAAACTTTGAATAGCTCCCTTCAAAAAATATGTAAGCTTTTGTATTTTAATTAAAATTTGAATAGCCTCTCGACATATGTTATTTATATTGAAAAAATAATGAAAAATCTGTAGCGGGAGCGAGATGATATGCTCGACCGCCAGAAATGGAAAATTTCCTGCCAGGCGTGGAGTTGGGCCTCCACCCGCGGCTCCGACGGTGTATTGTTGAAGGTGTATACAGGGTCTAACAACTATACTGAAACTATTTTAAGGGTGAATTCAGTCTATGACGCTGAACAGTTTTCCCCAAGGAACAATAAGACCGTACCTGTATTTTCCGGGGTCCAGTGCTGCCCCCCATTTAAAATAAATCATTTCAAAGAAAACAGTAACATCATTTAAAATTTTGCTACTACCAAGTTCTAGATAAGGCTTCAAAGTATTTTATAAACTACTGTTTACAGTTTAAAGTGAGAAAGTTAAGCTTTACAACGCACATTTGCGAAAAACGGCCACTTTTGGAAAATGTGCGTAGTAAAGTTTGAGCCTTGACAAATGCTTTAAATTATATATAATGAAGGAGACCAGAAATTTAAGTCGCTTCTTTGTTTAAAATTATCTTAATTCATACTTATTCTTATTATAAATAATACTAAGCCGTTCGGTCCGGCAGAGTAGAATAGAATTACCCCAAGTCTTCTCGTGGATGTCGTAGAAGGCGACTGAGGAAATAACTACAAGCTAAACAAAGCTAATAAACATCAATGTGACCTCTCCAACCCGTCTGGCCAGCGTGTAGCAGCACAGAATACAGTAAGAGTAAACAGAACGGAATCTCCTTAGGTACGCGCAATATGCGTCCCCGTTCCCCGCACCCGCACCTCTCCCCCGGTTCTTGACGGCCAATGTGAGTCATCGAGGTGAAAACGGGGGAGAGGTGCGGGGACAGGGAACGGGGACGCATATTACGCGTACCTTAGGAGATTCCGGCCCGTGGTAGCAGTCAGCAGCAGAATCAGGTCGTTTTTTTAGCCTCCAATGCAGGAGCACGATCCTCTCACGCCCAGCGTTGAGAGTGTAGGCCAAATTCTCTGACTACTTTGGCTAATATATGACTCGGCAGTACAGAGAGGGTCGTGCTCCTGCAGTGGAGACAAAAAAGACCTGATAATGACGATACATTATATTTAAACAAGCTACGTTAAATATCTACAAGATAAGGTACATGGTATATAAAACAGGGTATTTTCTTCCCGCGATGGGTCAAGACTACGTCACGAATGTCACGATAAGTGTTACCATTGATTGTTCTTTTCAGTAAATTTAAGGACTTTCTCAATTTGTCACTGAAAATAAAATACTAACTTAACTTTTAATTTTAGTATCTCGTGTGTTACATCTAGGTATTTTTGACGTGACAACGTCTTATAAATTGGTTAGCCGGGTGACACTTCAAGAAACTGCGTTACGCTCCGCTCACGTTATGCGCTCACAATGAGAGCGAGTGAGAGGCACGCGTGCCTTTCACTTTTTATGTCTGTCTCTCTCGCTCTTAGGCGGGCTAACCATGCCCGAGTGGAAGTCAAGTTTGGAGTGAAGTGGAGTGAAGTCGTTGTCACGTAAAACTTTCGCCCGTATACCGACTTTACAGGCAACCAAATTTTTTTTTTTAATTAATTGAATTATAAGATCTTAATTGGTATGTCAAGTAAAAATGCATTTTGCTCGGGTAATCCAATCAGACACAGTAGCGACACTCCCAACTGATAACGTATTCTTGGGCCAATCACGTGACCCAGCTGTCACGGGAAAAGACTACCAGGTGAAGCATATTGTTATATCATGTAGAAATCAACCATTACTTAAGATGGATATAAAAGCAAATGGCCTTAAAGTGGCGCCCTCATTTGAAATAAATTGTTACACTATAAGTTTCCGGAATGAATATGAAAAAATACTATTAAAGGTACAAAATTAATTTATTGTTTTTCAAAATAATCTCCCTTGGCGTCTATGCACTTTTTCATTCGATGAAACCAGTTTTGAAAACTTTTGTGCCACTCCTCTGTGGTGACGTGTTTTTCATACTCCTCGACAGCCTCTTCTGGTGATGAAAATCGTTGACCGCGTAATTGGTTCTTAAGTTTTGGGAACAGAAAAAAGTCACAAGGTGCCAGGTCGGGACTGTATGCAGGATGACTCATGAGTTCTACATTTTTCGCCTTCAAAAAGTCGTTTGTCTGTCTGGCCGTGTGAGAACTAGCATTGTCGTGGTGCAGGATGATACGGCGTTTACGGTTATTTTTACGGAGTTCGTCAATAACTTCCGGCAAACTAATGGTCGTGTACCAGTCACTATTCACTGTACGACGATTCTCTAAAGCAACAGTAGCCACGTGTCCAGTTTTATTAAAAAAAGAAGCAATCATCCGCTTAGATGCACTTTTCACGCGCGCCACTTTGGTTGGTTTCGGCTCATCTTGAAAGACCCATACGCTCGATTGCTGCTTTGTTTTGGGATCGTAGCAATAAATCCATGTTTCGTCACCTGTTACTATGTCCCACACCAAATTTGACACACCTTCGTTGAATCTGGTAAGCATGGCACTGCACCAAGTGACGCGGTCCGTTTTTTGAGCCTCGGTCAAGTTGTGTGGGATCCACCGCGAGCACAGCTTTCTCACACCCAAATGTTTTGTAGGATTAATTGTATTTGACTCATGCCTATTTTTAAGGATACGCGAATTCATGGTAGGTCACATGCCTGTCTGTTTCAATCATACGGCGCACAGCATTGATGTTTTTGTTGGTCACAGCGGTGGACGGCCGACCATCGCGAGATTCGTCACTGAGATTGATACGACCACGCTTGAATTCTGCAAACCAGCTATAAACGGTTGTCTTGCATGGTGCTTCATTGCCAAAAGCTGTTTCAAGCCGAGCGATGCTCTGTTGAGCTGTCAAATTACACTTAAAATCGTAGAAAATCATACTACGGAAATTTTCCCGAGTTAAATCCATGTTGATGCAGACACACAATTTTTTAAATGGCGCCACAAGGTAAAAACAAAAGACAGTCAGATGAAACAAACTGCATTCTACAGCCAAAGAGTTCTATTTTCAAATGTTGCAATAAATTTTTAAATATTGTTTATGTAAGTGGCCAGTTCCGGAAACTTACAGTGCGCCCTATGTATGGTGATAATTTCCATATTGCTCTTCGTCATGCACTAGATAGCCCTTGAAATTATTTTATAAACCACCATTGAAAGTATTTACATTAGTCCGTCTAGCTTTAAAACTTGCCTCCGCCAAAAGTGGCCACGGCAAGTTTTAAAGCTAGACGGACCACCAATTATAGTTTCAACGGCAGTTCATAAAATAATTTAAAGGGCTATCTAGTGCATGACGAAGAGTAATATGGAAATGATCACCATATTTACGAGTTAACAATTTATTTCACACTTCAAGGCCATTTGCTTATATATTCACCTTAACAGTACCAACTAAAAAACTTAAGTAACATCTGGGCCAGCCAACCTCATTCAAAACTTTGTCTCACCGGCCCATCACAAAAAATGTACCCGATCGATATAACTCACCCAATTCTCGATTGTAATCGATTCTCATTCGTAATCGTGTTATTATTATTTGCTCGCGTGTTAACACGATTTAAAATAACCGATATCGGCGGTTTGATCTCGATAACATCGACTCGATTCAGTTTTTGTGGCTATTGTTTTATTTATATTAATGCTTTATTGATGGGTCATTCATTTCGTTTTATTTTAGGACCAAGAGTGAATGTGGTATGATAATATATCCCAGCTATATTTTAAGAATGATTTTAACATCAGTAGTGTTTTCAAGACTGCTAAAGGTCGATAACTAGACAGAGAGTGGGCAATGGTGACCCGTTTATCCAGGCCTCTCCGAAGCCATCAACGGGCACCGGGCTCTCAAACGTTTGCATAATGGTTGTAATAATAACTAGAATAGCTATGCCTCTATATTAAGCTCAACCTGTATATACAGGGTGTAACAAAATATACTGAAACTATTTTAATGGTGAATTCAGTAAATGATACTGAACAACTTTCCCCAAGGAACATATATCGAAATATGAAAAATATTTTTTGGCCTCCCATACAAGTTGAAGCGAGTTTCTAAAGAAAGCAAAAAAATATTTTTGATATTTCGATACGCGTTCCTCGGGGAAAGTTGTTCAATATCATGGACTGAATTCACCCTTAGAATATATATTACAACTTTCCCCAAGGAACAGATATCGAAACAGATATTTTTGTTTGTTCCGCGATAACTGCTGAACCGATGGTCCGATTTTGATGAAGTTTGGTAGGCATATCGGAAATATCAATAGAATTTTCAAGTTCGTTGGCCATCAAAATCGGTTTAGTAGTTTTTGAAATATTAAAAAAATCGTGAGGTCTAAGTTCGCGGCGAACTACTAGTGTTAAGATAGTTTTGAGTTTGTATTTTTTTTAAATATTTTTTTTTATTTAGAAAGAAGGTATTTACAATTTGTAATTAAATGTTGTAAAATAGTTTCACAATAAGTACAGAAACAAATACACTATCACGTCTTTATCCCTAACGGGGCAGATAGAGCATTTTAGATTTTACGGCTCTAAGAAGCAGACAGAGCCTAGAGACGCAAGATTCAAAGGCCACTTTTGGCGTTATGGCAGGTGAAAAGGTATCAAAATAAACAGTAAAAAATATTGTTTCACTATTGCATGCAACGGTCCCGGCCGCACGCATTGCGATTGCGACAATTGAGCAAGCGACCTCACTGTCGCCGCACCTGCGACTGCGCCGCTCTACAGCCCTATTAATATTCAAGGGAATCCTGGATACATTGTATCGTTGAGCGTCGAACCACCCAGAAAATAAAGTTATATATCAAAACTGACGTGAGATTTATACTTGAGTAATATCGTGAGATTTATATATAAATAATAAATAGATAAGGACAAATTACACATTGAGCTAGCCCCATAGTAAGCTTTAAACTTGTGTTATGGGATACTATATTTTATAATAAAAAAATATAAATAAACACCCAAGACCCAGGACAATATGAAAAAGGACATTTTCCAATTTATCCGGGCTGGGGATCGAACCCAGGACCTCCGTGGTAACGAATACGCCACGGAGGTCGTCACGGGTACATGGTATGATAATTTGTACTATGATCATGTTTGGCAAATCAGCGCCAAGCTGCTAAAATGATGTTTGTTGATGACAGCCTGACAGACAGACTGTCTGGTCTAGTTCAAAGATGCAAACAAAAAAGATAAAATAGTTTTGGTATATTTTATTAAACTTTATACAATGTGGAAGGGAAATACCCGTAATAAATCGAACAACGGTCTATACTAGATCATTATAGTCTATCAAAAGTGTGCAGCCGCCAAGCGATTTGTATCGAAATTTCGATTTTTTTGGTTTTTTGAGTGTTATTTTAATTTCATTATACTTTAGTGATCTTGTAGAGCCCGTGGTTAGATTTATTACGGGTATGTGCCTTCCACTTTATATAAGGGCCGCCGATGATGATGATGAGGAATATGATGAGTAGGTAAAGGTAAATTAAGTAACAGTAGAGTATTTTGTAGTTTGAGTGTTTGTGAGGTCAAGGTAGTTTTTTTTTAATAATAAAAATCGTTTATTTGTCTCTCATTGTTTACATTACGCTACAACAAATACTAGAAGTATATACAGGATCTAACAAAATATACTGAAACTATTTTAAGGGTGGGTTCAGTTCATGATACTGAACAACTTTCCCCAAGGAACAGATATCGAAATATGAAAAATAACTTTTGACTTTTCATACAGACTCAGTATCAGCTGATCGGTCAACTTGTGTGGGAGGACAAAAATTATTTTTCATATTTCGATATATGTTCCTTGGGGAAAGTTGTTCAGTATCATGAACTGAACCCACCCTTAAAATAGTTTCAGTATATTTTGTTAGATCCTGTATATACTTCTAGTATTTGTTGTAGCGTAATGTAAACAATGAGAGACAAATAAACGATTTTTATTATTAAAAAAAAAACTACCTTGACCTCACAAACACTCAAACTACAAAATACTCTACTGTTACTTAATTTACCTTTACCTACTCATCATATTCCTCATCATCATCATCGGCGGCCCTTATATAAAGTGGAAGGCACATACCCGTAATAAATCTAACCACGGGCTCTACAAGATCACTAAAGTATAATGAAATTAAAATAACACTCAAAAAACCAAAAAAATCGAAATTTCGATACAAATCGCTTGGCGGCTGCACACTTTTGATAGACTATAATGATCTAGTATAGACCGTTGTTCGATTTATTACGGGTATTTCCCTTCCACATTGTATAAAGTTTAATAAAATATACCAAAACTATTTTATCTTTTTTGTTTGCATCTTTGAACTAGACCAGACAGTCTGTCTGTCAGGCTGTCATCAACAAACATCATTTTAGCAGCTTGGCGCTGATTTGCCAAACATGATCATAGTACAAATTATCATACCATGTACCCGTGACGACCTCCGTGGCGTATTCGTTACCACGGAGGTCCTGGGTTCGATCCCCAGCCCGGATAAATTGGAAAATGTCCTTTTTCATATTGTCCTGGGTCTTGGGTGTTTATTTATATTTTTTTATTATAAAATATAGTATCCCATAACACAAGTTTAAAGCTTACTATGGGGCTAGCTCAATGTGTAATTTGTCCTTATCTATTTATTATTTATATATAAATCTCACGATATTACTCAAGTATAAATCTCACGTCAGTTTTGATATATAACTTTATTTTCTGGGTGGTTCGACGCTCAACGATACAATGTATCCAGGATTCCCTTGAATATTAATAGGGCTGTAGAGCGGCGCAGTCGCAGGTGCGGCGACAGTGAGGTCGCTTGCTCAATTGTCGCAATCGCAATGCGTGCGGCCGGGACCGTTGCATGCAATAGTGAAACAATATTTTTTACTGTTTATTTTGATACCTTTTCACCTGCCATAACGCCAAAAGTGGCCTTTGAATCTTGCGTCTCTAGGCTCTGTCTGCTTCTTAGAGCCGTAAAATCTAAAATGCTCTATCTGCCCCGTTAGGGATAAAGACGTGATAGTGTATTTGTTTCTGTACTTATTGTGAAACTATTTTACAACATTTAATTACAAATTGTAAATACCTTCTTTCTAAATAAAAAAAAATATTTAAAAAAAATACAAACTCAAAACTATCTTAACACTAGTAGTTCGCCGCGAACTTAGACCTCACGATTTTTTTAATATTTCAAAAACTACTAAACCGATTTTGATGGCCAACGAACTTGAAAATTCTATTGATATTTCCGATATGCCTACCAAACTTCATCAAAATCGGACCATCGGTTCAGCAGTTATCGCGGAACAAACAAAAATACATTCATACATATATACAATGTGTTTTCGCCCCCAACTTGAATTATAGCCCTCGCTCGCTTCGCTCGCTTGATCAATGAATAATTCCTGTTATATATCCCTGGATAGATCAACATACATCGTACCCAAAACAACAAAACAACGTGGGATATACAGGCTGACTTTCAAACCACCAGCCAAATTTTTGGAGCAAGTTCAGTCCTGGTACTGAACTACTTTCCATAAAAACAATTAACGAAAAACTAAAATAAAAATTCGCCTTTTCATACAAATCAGCGCTCAGTCAAACGGATTTTCTATGGGAAGACGACAACTTTTCATCGATTTTTAATAACTTTTTTTATAGAAAGTACTTCAGTATGATGGACTGAACTTGCTCCAAAAATTTGGCTGGTGGTTTAAAAGTCAGTCTGTATAACGTCTAACAAAATATACTGAAACTATTTTTAGGGTGAATTCAGTCCATGATACTGAACAACTTTCCCCAAGGACCATACTCGTATATCGAAATATAAATAAAATTTTTTGGGTTCCCATACAAGTTAACCCGAGTTTGTATGTGAAGCAAAAAAATAATTTTCTTGTTTCGGTATATGTTCCTTGGGAAAAGTTGTTCAGTTTCATGGACTGAATTCACCCTTAAAATAGTTTTAGTATATTTTGTTAGACGTTATGTGTTAAGTGTTTGATGTTGTTGTTTATTTATTTATTTATTTTCCCTCTCGCCTTTTGTCTTTTTTTTTTTAATTACACTGTTAGGCTGCTTAGCTCCTAGGGGGGAGAGGCTGGTGTACTGAGATACAGGCTCTGCTTAGTTCAGACACACCAGTCTCTCACAATCTTAGACTAATTTGTGCCATCTTTGTCTTTATAGTTTTATAAGTATGTAGATTGTGGAGAAAAAAATAAAGAATTTTTGTTTTTTATTTTTTTGATTATATTTTGTACTCTTCTAAAACTCTTCTATCACATCATATAAATTGCTATCGTCATATTGCATGTAAAATCCAAAATGCAAGCGCACGACTATTATATTGGTGTTGGCGGTTATAAGTAAACGAAAGAAAAACTATTTAATCACATCCTAGATTATTGTTCAGCTGTTGCATTAATAATCCACAGCGCAAGCGCACGACAAATGCGCCGGTCACAATATGCGTGCGCGCTATGCATCACGCGCTCGCGCGTATTGGCGGTTTTGTGTGACTAATGACGAGCAAGACGCATGCGTGTGGTCACCTACACAGGTTAGCGTTAAATATTATCGCTGAATTTATTTGATGTAATCAAGATTATATTAATATGTGGATATTATTATCTTCTGTTTGAAGAAAAAATTAATGTTGAATTTGTAATTTTTTTTAACGCAAGATTCATAAAAAAAATAACAAATTCAACATTTCTTGGATGCTGGTTTTCCTCCCATGCTGGTCTGGGAGAAAAGAAAAAACTTTGAATCTCTGGTAGATTCAAAGTTTTTTCTGTTTCTCTCTGTTTCTTTCTGTGCAGATCATAAAAGCCGATTGAGAGGACGGGCTAGCAAACTATTTTGATTCCTTTTTCCACATCCTTTCATTTCAATAAAGTTACAATACACAATACAATACAATACAATACCCTATATTGCACAAAAGTAAAAAACAGGATATAATTTTCTTAAAAACTAGGAAATGCGCAAATTCCTGACTGAAGAGACTGAATTCAACCTTAAAAAAGTATTAGTATATTTTCTTAGAAGTAATATATAAAGGTAATTGTTGTGAGGATAATGATACTTGTGAGCGAGGACCAGTGAACTGCATACATTTCCATGAAAGCCATGGCGACCGCATAATTCCAAATTTGTCATATTACATGAGTAATGCATTAACATATTCAGGTGAAGGGCACTGCATTGTTATTATAAGGCTTACCGTCTACAAGGACAACAACTTCCTCGCCTTTTCCCTATTTGGGGTCGGCTCTTTATGTCAACTCTCTCCATCGTTTTCTATCATTTATTATATCTATACTTACCTACCTCTCCATCATGTCCTGCTTATCACATTCCTCCCACGTCTTTTTAGGTCGTCTCTGTGGCCACCTTCAAGTTAAACATTTTATTAGCCAAATGTTCGGCATCTCGCCTCTTGATGTGACCGCAAAATGTTAAACGGCGGCTTTTTAACTTCTCTACAATCGGTGCCACCTTTAAAATTCGTCTTATATATTAATTCCTGATCTTATCCATCTTCGTCACCTCACACATCTATCTAAGCATCCGCATTTCTGCTACATGTAACTTTCTTCTTCGTAGCCCAACATTCTCCCCCATGCAGGTCTTATTCCGTATATTCCATTGAAACTGAAGGGAAGATATATAAGACAGTGGTCTTATATATCTTCCCTTCAGTTTCAATGGAAGCCGCTTATCGTTCCAGTTACTTGTTTCCACTTAAGCCATCCGGTATTAATTCTTTTGGTGACATCTCGATCCACGTCTTCATCACTCTGCATATTGTTAAAACCTCCATAGATGTTTTTACTATAAGTTTCTTACTGGCTGGCATGAGGATGTTACATTGGATTTGTTTAGTTTTGAAGTGAAAACTTCTTTAGCGGCGTTGTGCACTTTTTTTGTAATGGGTAAAAAATGTTAAACTCGCGTCAGGACACGTGTCCTGATTGAAAATTCGTAAGACGGATGGAGAGTAGACAGCCGGCGCGGAGTAGGAGAGGAAGTATTCCTCTCTCTTTCTACGGCGCGGCGAAAATGTATGCCTGCGCCTGCTGTTTCGTTTAGCTGAGAGATAAACTTTTTAATGTAATATAAATTGTCATGTTTGTGTACGATAGCGCAATAAATAAATATTGTATTCTACCACATAAATGATAGTACTTTTATACTGATAACTAAAGCAATTCGTGCAAAATTATTCCCTAACCATTCAAAAATATCAAAAATGCACAACGTTAATATTCAAGTTTTCTCTTCTGCCGGCACTCCCGGAGTGCAACCCGTCGTTTTTTTTGTATTGTCATGGTGAAAACAATCTTACAGGCTGGCAGCATTGCCACTTTGTATGGCAAGGCTGATTTGTATTATGCCAAATAGTTCCAGCTATTTGGTCACGTGATGTGTCGAATAGTCTTTTTGATATGTATTTGAACAAATAAAGAGCTTAAGGACCCACGGATCAAAAGTCTGTACCCCAAAAGGTTCAAATAACTGTTGTGGTTGTAGTTCCTTGAAGTGGCGTAGAGGTCGCCACGCCACACTTTCGACCCATCTCGCAACCCCATATTTTGGCAACTTTTCATCAATTTGGTTTGGATCGTAAATGTATTAATTTAACTGGTGCTGTGGACAGCAAGCCTTAAATTAAATATTTGCGAGTAACGGCAGTGATTCATATTGGGTGTAACGAAGACCCCTTTGTTTTACTGTACCTTCCTTATTCAGTTCAAAACGACACTTGTTTGTTGCCTACATAATATTGCAATTAGTTCCACATAACAGTGTTCGGAGTGGGAAAACTAATAGGAGTTAAATAGAGGGAAACGTGTGACTGGTGTCGCTTGACCCGTGTGGTTCCGGGCACCCATGTGGTTCGGGGTTAGAATAGGTCCACTCTATCTCTTCCTGTGGATGTCGTAAGAGGTGACTAAAGGACTAAGCACAAACATCTCGTGCTACAATTGCATTCCCAAAGAGGGTTTACGTCGGGCGGCGGCAGGTGTAAAATTTTTCGCACAAATACATTCCCAAAGAGGGTTGACGTCAGGCAGACAGCCGGTTGTAAAACTATAGCCAAATCATTTAAAGTGTTCCGGCTATTTCTTCTCCATATTGCAAGGTATTTGGCATCCTTGGGTGATCATTGACATGCATGTTATATTTGGAGAACAAAAAGCGGGAAAGCGCACCCCAGGCTCCGAAGCAGCACAGCTGAGGATGCAACCGGGAATTCACTTAGACGAAGAAGAAGAAGAAGTGTCGCTTGACTATCGCGTGACAGTTTGCGACAATAGTGATAGGGGTGACATTCAGCGACCGTCGTGCGACAATCGCATTCGCGGCATACGGTCGCTCGTCTGTGGGGCCCAGGGGTAAAAGCTCTTCTTCTTCATCTTCTTCAGCCTATTGTCACAAAATTAATGGTGAGTGTGGTCTTTCACGATGCAGGACATTTCGTTCGATCTTGTGCTTTCCTCATCCACGTCTTTCTGGCAACTTTCACCAGATTGTCGATCCATGTAGTGGTTTACCAACGCTTCTGCGGCCAGTGCGAAGTCTCCACTCAAGCACTTCTTTTCCCCAACGTTTGTCTATGGTTCTTTTATAGCCCACCCATCGCCACTTCCTTTCTGCTACCAACTTAGCTATGATGGTGAGTCTCGTCCGTCTACGGATTTCAGTATTTCTTATTCTATCATGGAGAGTATTAATGTCACTTGTAGTCTCTAGCTCCTTCGTGCTTTGAAAGGCACGTTAAGCCGTTGGTCCCGGCTGTCATTATATGGCAGTCGTCAAGCTAAGTCAGATGCCTTTAGGCAGCTTGACAAGTCTGAACCCAGTTTGTTTATCGGGTATGTAAGTGTACATACCCGATAAACAAACAACTTGTAGTCTATTCTATCAACTACGTATCATGATCAGGTCTTTTTTAGTCTCCACTGCAGGAGCACGATCCTCTCTGTACTGCCAGAGCCATATATTAGCCAGAGCAGTAAGAGGATTTGGCCTACACTCTCCACGCTGGCCAGACGGGTTGGGGAGGTCTCATTGATATTTATAAGCTTTGTTTAGCTTGTGTTTCCTAAGTCGCCCTTTACGACATCCACAGGAAGATTTGGAGTGGTCCTATTCGACTCTGCCGGGAACCACACGGCTTATTAACTACGTAGTAGATAACAATTTGTGACCACCCATTTTCTTCTCCAAATGTCTTTATTCTTGGCCCGGGAGAACAGCTCAGCAGCACTTGCTTGCTATCCACTTACAGATATTTTCTAGCCAGGATTTCTATCTCCGCCCAACCTTTCTTTTTCCTGCGACTTTGAGATCGTACGAGTATAGCTGATGCCGTTAGACTGATCTATTCATCTATTAAATAAATATATTTAAGAGCTATGCTCTTGTCGGTGGAGTACGAATTCTCTTTCATTTGTCTCTCTCATCTGCCAGCAGTTCTAAGTATTCGCTGTACGACCGTAGATTGATATTGCCTGTTAAAGTGCGATTATATTGTCTGAGGCATGTGTTTGATAAATCCTATTTCAGTTCTATTCATTCATCTTTTGTGGAATTTCGCGGAATAATAAAAACACTCCAATTAAAGAAAAGACACCATAGCGGAAAAGAATCAGCCTACGGATTTTGCCTTATTTGTAAAAAATAGAACGGATCAGATTTGAACGTGTGAATTTTTGTAACCTTAAATGGTAGAGGATAAAAAAGCATACCATTTCAACCAACGTGTAACACACAGTATATGCAAACCTTTGTGTAGCCCCAATATAATATATACCTATATTCAAGACTCTATATCACAGGAAAAATAGGATATCTCTGAGTATATGCTATATGCGAAGATAGTTTTAGATGTTTATCTCATGCTGGTCTGGGAGAAAAGAAAATATGTAAAATTGGAGCTATATTATGCAATCCTAACTTCCTATCTAAAATGCGAAAGTGAGTTGTATATTTGTTTGTTTGTTTGTTACCTCTTTTCGCTTAAACTACTGAACCAATCCTCTTGAAAATTCGTATATATATAGTTAGGAGTACTGAGAAGGACATAGGTTACCTTTCATCCCGGAAAAAAGGAATGTTCCCGTTGGAATTGAAATACGCGAGCTAAGCCGCGGACAAAAGCTAGTTAGTCTAATAAACGTTTGGACATGCCATTAGCAAATCGCCTCTGTTTTGATTCCCTTTTCAATATTATTTATTACATTATAAGGTCTAAAATTGTCTGTGAATACAGTCCATGATACTGGACCAATTTCCGCATGACGATTGGTCAACTTTAAGGGAGTCTAATTTTCTTTTTTAAATGTCGATGTATTTTTCTTGGGGAAAGTAGTATTCAGTATTATAGACTGAAACTACCCTTATGTAGTACATAGTGTAGTAGTTATTAAATATTGATCATAATTTTTATTGTAAATTATATTTTATAACATAAATTCAAACAATTTAATTCAACTCATACTTATTTTATTTGTCAGTTACCGTATTCTTGCCGACAACACAACGAAAATCGACTTTCTTACCGCTCAAAAATAATAAGTTATAAATACTAGTAGGTGGCAATACACACGAATCAGATCAATAAACAAATTTACCATATACGAAAGCGTGGGTTGCACGATAATTGTATGACTCACTGACTCATCTGATATAGGATTTGAACCGGATTTCGTTATTTAACGGATTAGGCGCGGTTAATAATTTTTTATATGGTTATTTAGTGGAAATAAATGTTTGAGGAATGTGTTTTGACACGTTACTTGTGAGAAAGTTGCGTCATCATAAGTCATGCTGAATCGATAGGTATGATATTTCGTGGAAATCAATACGTTTCACCTGCTAGGTGGTCAGACGACCCGAGCAAGGTTGCAGGAAAACGCTGGATGCAGGCCACTTCCGATCGGTCGTTTTGGGAATCCTTGGGGGAGGCCTATGTCCAGCAGTGGACTTCCTGTAGGTGATATGATGATGATGATACGTTTCTGGCCTAGAATATGACCATTTAATCTTCCTATTGATGTCTTTTCCTAGTGAAGTCTGGGCTCATGGTCTACCAACGGGCTATGGATCGCAGCAGCACGCTTATCACCATGAGAATAAATAAAGTCTGTAACACCACCCTATGATCCATTACTAAAATTACAGACTTGAATATCACTGCCGCTAAATTAAAATGAGACTGTGCAGGACACGTCTACCGTATGCCAACCGAACTTTGGGCCAAAACTCTCTAACTGTGTGGACTAATGGACGCCAGAATCCTGGAAAACCACGACAGGCGTCTGCGCCAAATTCGACAAGTACTGCCAAACCACAGACGATGGATCAAGATAGACACAGCCTCTGTATAAATTAGAGTGTCAATCTGACGTCAAACTGACTTTATTTAGGATCGTCACTTTTAGTCCGTGTATGTCAATTCATTAGATCGGACATTGAGCTCTCTACTGTAAAATACCAAAATCTGCCCTTTTGAGCCATAAAAACTCGTTGAAAAACGTTGGAGGAAAAAATAAAAAAAGATTCCTTCCGTTTGTAAGTGAATTTCTTATTATATATTGTATTGAAAATTTGCACGCCAGGTTTTTATACAAATAAAAAGACTTTCTTTATTTAATTCTATATACAGATCTGTGTGCCGAACCACTTCATTCAGGTCATAGCAGAAAACCAGTGCTTTACTTACATCCGTGCGTGAGTAAAGGTTTACACTGAGCCTATGACCTTTTTGAATTGAACTCACACAGGCTATTATGTTCTTTTATTTTTTTTCTTTCTTTTATGTACCTACTTATTATAATTTCTGTATTTATGTTTTTTTTTATTTTTGTTGTTAAGATTGTGTGTTTCAATTCAATTAAAGTTTTATTCTATTCTATTCTATTCTAAATGCCGGCCCGAATAATCCTTACTTAATGTAGTTTTGATTTATTCTATTTTGCAAGTTAACTTATGTACCACCTACGCAGTTTTTACCATTTATCAAAAAACCACGAATACCATTATAAGTCAGAATTTTACCTCGTAACAAGATAAACTAATACATCATTCTCTAGTTGAACTATTAATTTATTTGATAAGGTGTAGGTTTGATGGATGAGAGGGTTATGTTGTGATGAAACTGACGTGATTTATATAGTTCGTGAGGTCAGAGGTTTAATGCAAAACAAATAATGGAGTGGATAAGTGACCTTTGGATACAAATCTCACCTCTGGACAAATAAAGTAACAAATGCAGCTTAGACATGCAGCTAGTGTTCATAGCAATATGCCGCGCGGGCAAAAACTTTTGAAGTTTTATATTGATAATTTAGATTTATTTATGTTTAGGTTTAGTTTATATTGGTTTAGTTTAGATAACTAGCTTAATTTTTCCTCTAAATAAAGTATATTACTGCTTAACTTGTTTAATATAAAAAAGTGGCGTGTTTATATCGTATCCTAGTGCAACAATTGGGATTCTTTGTTTTTAATTGTCAGTCCCATGCAAAGAGGGGTGATATGATTTTGACGTGTCTGTCTGTTTTCTTCTTCTAGGCATAGAGAGTATAACTATGGAGAACTTCACAACGAGACGCGACGCAACGCGACGTGAAGCGCACTTTTAAATAAATATAGAACTTGTTTACTACACAAAATGATACTATACCTTATTTATGTAACAGCCTGCTACGCCGCAATGCGCCGCTGCGCTAGTAAGATTTCAGTAAGAGCCCGCTGGCTCTTACTGCAATCTTACTCTTTTTGTGTAAGTACTAAACAAGTTCTATATTTCTTCCAATGTGCACGCGCCACGTTTCGTTGCGTCGCGTCTTGGTGTGAACTGATTGTAATTAAGGACGATTTTATTACTAGACTCGCCAGTGCCACGACCGCCAGCGACCTCAGACATGACGACTTAATATTTTATTTTTCTTCAACGGGGGAATCATGTCATTTTTTTGACCGTTCAATATTTTTTTTATTTTTATTTATTTGGTTCGCTGGCTGAACAACACATACATACACAAATACCTATACAAATTAGAGTATATAAGTTTCCAATCTACTTGGAGCGAACACAACATGCTTATTTGATAAACTGCTCTCAGTTGTTTTAAAATGTAATGAAAATATTCCTTAAAAAAAATCTCGAAATTCTTTAGAAAACTAATAAGCAAATTTATGTCTATGACAGACTTGTTTAAGTTGTACTATATTTCACTTTATACACATTGTTTACAAACCTTCTTTTTCACCTTCACCTTTTGACGTGACAACGTCTTATAAATTGGTTAGCCGGGTGACACTTCAAGAAACTGCGTTACGCTCCGCTCACGTTATGCGCTCACAATGAGAGCGAGTGAGAGGCACGCGTCCCTTCCACTC
The DNA here is from genome assembly GCA_963576875.1 of Acrobasis repandana. NCBI lineage: Eukaryota > Metazoa > Arthropoda > Insecta > Lepidoptera > Pyralidae > Acrobasis > Acrobasis repandana. Next base: position 2,021,169 of record OY756226.1, read on the forward strand.
GGGCATGGTTAGCCCGCCTAAGAGCGAGAGAGACAGACATAAAAAGACTTGTCACGTAAAACTTTCGCCCGTATACCGACTTTACAGGCAACCAATTTTTTTTATATTAATTCTGAGTCTAGACTATAAATACGTCAAATATATCTACATAAAGCTTAGTGCCATTGCCAACACATTAGGACTTCCCTTGTTATTTGTATGTCTGTGTGGTTGAGCGTGTGCGCCATGGGTGATTGACAGCGCAATGTTGCATTGCCCATGCTAAGTAGTAATGAACTTATACCAGTTCTGGGAGTTTCCGAAAGCTGAAATACGAGTAATCCTTACAAAATTCTTGCTTAAGGCGACGTGGGTTCAAAATTTGCAATACTGTGCGTGTTTTTGAAAAATCACGGTTATTAAACTACTACAGTTTATTCCACAAAAAAATTACATAAAAATCTTAAGGATTTTCTACAGACACCCATACAAAAAAAAAAACACTGCGAAATATCGTCGAGCACGGCTTCGGGCCTTTCTTCTCTTTCGATGAATATTTCACTGTTTTATTTATTATTTTTTTTGTAGTCAAAAAAGATATTTAGATAATTAATTTTTTGGTATAATTTTTATATAAAAAGGTGATTTGTGTGAAATGTGGTGAAGGTTTTATATAAATTAGTAATATGTATTATAAAGGTAAATTTAGAGGTATGTTTGTGATTTTTCTATCGAGCCAAAAATGCTCAATCGTGTTTTGGCTATTGTAAGTGTCTGTAAAAAAATCCTTAAGATTTTTATGTAATTTTTTTGATGAATAAACTATAGTAGTTTAATAACAGTGATTTTTAAAAAACACGCACGGTATTGCAGATTGTAAACCCACGTCACCTTAAGAGTCCCCTTACTTTCCCATACAAACGTAGTCTTGTTTTTATTTTGAAATGACATGCCTTTGGGCAGTATTTTGTGAGTTCATATTTTGACTGTGAAAACCAGTTATATGCCTAAATATATTCAATTTCTGAAAAATATAAAAATATCCCAAAATAGACAGGTCGTTTGTGATAAAAGCTAGACTACGTTCGTATTGGAAAATCTAATTCTGTCTAAGGTAAAGCGACTCTGATGCGCGAAAAAAACCAGGACGACCTAGAAAAAGACCTTCCTGATCACGTTTTCCAAAAGTCAAAGTTACTACAAAGCGAAATGCCTAAAATTCATGTTTATAGAGCAAAATAACTTAGAAGTAATTTCCTAAAATAAAATATGCTTTGCTTATACAGATGATTTGATTCATTTTGAGGAGTGGAGGGTGATATCAAGGGACCGGGATGTGTGGAAAGAAAGAGGGAAGGCTTTTGCTAAAATAGAACCTAATTGGCTTACAAAAGTAAAAATATTTATTACTTATATCGTTATAAGTTATTTTATTTATTACTTATATTTTATACTAGCTTTTACCCGCGGATTCGCTCGCGTATCCCACGGGAACATTATTTTTTTTCGGGATGAAAGGTACCCCATGTCCTTCTCAATACTCCTAACTATGTGTACCTATGCTAATTTACAAGAAGATTAGTTTAGTAGATAAAGCGTGAAGAGATAACAAACAAACAAATATAAAAACTCACTTTCACATTTATAATATTAGTTGGGATGGGATTAGGTTCTCAGCTCAATTGGCTGCCAATTCGTCAACGCAGGAACCAACATATTCTCTGTCAGCTGTACAATATCCTAAATAATCCCCAGACCCCTGAGTATCTCAAATCATGTTACCAACTTTTAAGTTCTACTCATGAGAGGTCCCTGCGTTCTTCAAATACTCTTACCCTAGCTATTCCTTCTCACCGTACAGGTTTTATCGATAACTCTTTCTCTGTCACTGCTGTACGACTCTGGAATGCTCTCCCTGAGTCCATCAGAAGGGCTCCTAGCCGCGACTCCTTTAAAATTAGAATTTTTAGATACCTCCATTTTCAATTAAATATGAGACAGACTTGATTGTATAATATGTATTTAGAGATATGTATGTATATTTATTGCTCGTTTTTATGTATTTAATATGTAGGTATAGTATTATTATAATATTTATATTTAGTATGTTTCTTTTATTTTATTTTTAAGTTTAAAATTTTATTTAGTTTTTTATTGTTATTTTTTATTATGTGTTACACCCACATAAACTCTCCGAATCAACCCAAAGGTTTGACTGTTAGAGAATGCTTTTAGCATTAAGTCCGCCTGTTGTACAATTACATTTGTATGTGTGTACAATAAAGTGTAAATAAATAAATAAATAAATAAATAAATAAATAGGTACTTAGATTACTAATGCACGAATAATATCATATTTTCTGCCTGGTCTACTAGTTGACCGGGATAAAATACCACATGGCATTAGGTCCACCTGTTGTACATTTTTAATTGAATGAATAAACGAAAATACATAAGGGTTTTTGATTTTCTTGCACAATTTTTAATGCGATTGAATTCATACTTCTGGCGCCATTAATATGTTAGTAAGCAACTGCAAATAAACGTATTATCGTCATTCATTCCCACAGCTCAACCGACTTGTAAAAAGGATGTGCTTGACACGAGTGCTCTCAGTCTAGCCAGAGAGGCAACCACTCGACTACTGTCTGTTTGTTGATACGCTACCTCGTTGCGGTGATAGGCATATGTCGTCATACGGAATAGTGATAGATTGGTACCCCTTCGCATGTATTGAATAGATTTCCCGACTTATTCCATTCTCCCAGTGATATTTGACTCCTTGATTAAATTATTAGGAAGAAAGTAGTAGGAAAGAAGTACTTAGAAGCAAGAATAGGGAAGGAAAGAGCATTTATAGATCAAGTAAAGAAGAAGTTTTTTTTTTTGTGTGTGTTTGTTTATTAGGAAGTACGTACAAATATTTAAACGGATGATTCAGTTCGTCATTTTGAACAACTTATACATGAGAACCATATTTGTTTTCTTTTTTTTTGGAATTTCGATATGCATTCATTGGGAAATTTTGTGTAAAATGATTGAATGAATCATCGTCTAGGTGCGCACCGCCGCTATTTGCACTCAATTTAAAAGTACTTTGTAAACCTATAAAAACATAATGTAGACTCGTAACAACGGATCTTCTTTTCGTGATTTCAGTTTTGCTCCCATAGTAAAATATTTTTTTGTTATGAACTACCTACAAGTATATTATCTAATTAAGGTATTCCTTCCTAGTTAACAATTAGACCAAGCAGAAAACATGTGTGCATCTTCGGTAAACAAAGCGCAACCAGGGCTTTAAAGCAGTACAGCGATCACATCTGATACTCCAAATCGAAACAGTAACTCATCCAGATAAGCCCTTGATCGCTAATTAATCAAATACCCACATAATTCGGTTACTGACTCATCTCGGTTTCGTAAGATAACCTCTCGCCTACGCAGCATTGTACAGTAAGGAGGGTGATACATTGAAGGTGAACTTGGTAAAAGTCGTGTGAAACAATAACAAATCCTACCAGTAGTATTGAATTCAAAGGTGGATTAATATTTTTCTTTCGTACACTGTTAAAATTATGTAATTTTACATAAAATTATGTAATTTTACATGCAAAAAATTACATAAGCCTGTGAAATTCCCGAAAAATCTGGGAAATTTACGGAAAAATATGTAAAAATTACAAAAATTATTTAAAATTTCATATTTTCCTTAAATTTCCCCGATTTTTCGGGAATTTTACAGGTTAATGAATAATACATAATTTTTTTGCCTCTAAAATTACGTAGTTTTTTTGCATGTAAAATTACATAATTTTTAACTGTGTAGCGCGTTCCCAGTTGCATCCTCAGCTGTGCTGCCTCAGAGCCCTTATTGGTTTCACCAAAGTAGTAGCAAGGATAAATTATTTTAATTTAATATTATCTAGTAGAAATGGGCAGGACACCTGGCCCAACGGAGTGATGGCAGGTGGAGCAAGGCTCTGACCGAATGGTGGCCCAGAACGGGTGAGAGAAGCGTCGGGCGTCCGCCTATGCGATGGGTTGACGATATAATCAAAGTCGCGGGTCGCACCTGCATGAGAGCAGCACAGGACCGAGATGGGTGGCGATGACGAAGAGAGGCCTATGCTCAGCAGTGGGCGGAAGAAGAGCTGGGATGATGATGATGATGATGATGAATATTATTTAGTATTTGAACCTATATTACCTACGTTTCGCAGGTTTGCTTGTAATTTGTGTACTGCCATCTTTGTCAGCAGCTGGTACTTATAATTTGTTACCAAGTTTCTGCCACTTACGTGCTCTCCAAAAAGTTTGTATGACGTTAGATATCTGTTATGCTAGTAAGTATATTATCTTTGGCATAGCTAAGAACCCTCCCTGCAAAGTCACAGGACTAGGCTCTACCAAAGATGAGCGGAACTGTGCGGTTTCTTAATAATAGGATTTTGTTATTACTAGTCTATCAATAATGCAATCTTATTCGAGAATTAATCTTACAGATAAAATTGATGTAAAATGTCCTTTAGAAAATTAAACCAATCAGAATGACAGAGTGTTTTAGTGAGTCAACGCCTGACACGGTGAGAATGATGTGCAGAATGCAGATTTCTGTTCTAGAGCTCGGGGAATTATTGTGAACTTTAAAAAACAGTGCAGTCGACTTATAATCAATTCAATTTAAAATAACTTTATTATTATGGGATATTTCTAATATCTCTTAATAATAGTCACTTTGTTTTATTTTGCACAAATGTTGACGTCAAATCGCCACTTACAGCTAAGTTTAGTGCCGCTTTCTAGGAAGGAACGGCAACAAACTGCACTGCAGTATTTTCTCAATAGACGTCAACTAACAAACTTACAGCTTAAAATTAGATATGCGGACTGAGAATACATTGTCTCTTATGTCATATTTTAAATTGAATTATAAGAATAGCGACATTTAAAATAATGTCAATTTGTAAATTTAGTATGTACCAATGTACATAAATTATGATATTTCTAAGTATACAAGATTAACTCCTACTTACATTAAATTGCTTAAAGTTGCTGTTTCCTGAGTCAAACTAGTATTATGTGTCTCATAGGAAGGCTCAAAGTCGCTCAAAGCACTATGGAGGGGGCTGTGCTCTGTGTTTCTTTATGTAATACTAAGAAAATAAATAGGACAATATAATTCTAAAAAAAAATTTGCTTAGCAGATAAGTTCGTTAAAGTGGCAGTTGGCGGAAAACATAGCGCGACGAACCAATGGTCGATGGGGTAAAAGGTTCTCGAATGGCGACCACGTACTGGTCTACAAAGTGGTCAGACGACCTGACCAAGATCACTGGAAAACGCTGAAGACAGGTCGCATTTGATTCGGTTATTTTGGAAATCCTTAGGAGAGACCTATGTCCAGCAGTGGATGTTATGCGGCTGAAATGAGATGAGTCTACTAAGTATGTAAAATAAAGACCACAATTAGATATTCGCTCCTCATATAAATAAGCTCCGATGTTATTCGTCTGTCCGTCTGTCCGTCTGTCCGTCTGTCCGTCTGTCCGTCTGTCCGTCTGTCCGTCTGTCCGTCTGTCCGTCTGTCCGTCTGTCCGTCTGTCCGTCTGTCCGTCTGTCCGTCTGTCCGTCTGTCCGTCTGTCCGTCTGTCCGTCTGTCCGTCTGTCCGTCTGTCCGTCTGTCCGTCTGTCCGTCTGTCCGTCTGTCCGTCTGTCCGTCTGTCCGTCTGTCCGTCTGTCCGTCTGTCCGTCTGTCCGTCTGTCCGTCTGTCCGTCTGTCCGTCTGTCCGTCTGTCCGTCTGTCCGTCTGTCCGTCTGTCCGTCTGTCCGTCTGTCCGTCTGTCCGTCTGTCCGTCTGTCCGTCTGTCCGTCTGTCCGTCTGTCCGTCTGTCCGTCTGTCCGTCTGTCCGTCTGTCCGTCTGTCCGTCTGTCCGTCTGTCCGTCTGTCCGTCTGTCCGTCTGTCCGTCTGTCCGTCTGTCCGTCTGTCCGTCTGTCCGTCTGTCCGTCTGTCCGTCTGTCCGTCTGTCCGTCTGTCCGTCTGTCCGTCTGTCCGTCTGTCCGTCTGTCCGTCTGTCCGTCTGTCCGTCTGTCCGTCTGTCCGTCTGTCCGTCTGTCCGTCTGTCCGTCTGTCCGTCTGTCCGTCTGTCCATCTGTCCATCTGCCACAGGGCTCTATCTCTTGAACCGTAATAGCTAGGCATTGCAAATAAAAAAAAGTTAAAAATTAAAGGGGGCCATACAAAAAACGTGTTTTTTTCAGCGTTTTTAACTCGATCTTTATAATGACATTAACTAGATACTTGAAATGTTCACCAATTATGTATTACTTATAACCACTATAACAAAAAATACTAAAATTAAAAAAACCTGCAAGAAGATCTGGTATTATTTTCATGTCTGTATATTAAAAAAACGTGGGTAGCTGCAGAATAGTAAACAACAGAATTTTAAGCTCCTGTTAAAAATATTTATTTAAATAGTATTTAATTTAATTTTCTGCAACATTTTATGCACATTATAATTGTGTAAATAAAAAGTACCTGTGGTAGTATTTCCTTTCTGCATCACTCACCATGGAGACTATTCATCAAGCTATTTACAACATGAACCAAAACTTCAACACAAGGATGGCAGAATTCCAACAAGAATTGGATCAGGCTGGCACTTCAGCACCTCCTATCACTGTGAGTTCCTTGGCAGCAGAGTTCAACTTGTTCCGGACGTTTGCTACAACCTCCCTCAGCACCTTGCAGCAGCTTGTGGTTCTTCTTGCGCAGCAGCAGGATCACACAGAGATGCGTAGCCATAGAAAGATGTTGCTCGTGCATGGTATCCCAGAAGGTAACAAGGAGGATGTGACTCAAGAGGTGCAAAAGCTTGTGAGCGATAAGCTCAAACTTCGTGACATTTCTGTTGCTGATATCAGTAGGAGTCACCGTTTGGGCTTCACTAAAGCCGATAAGCCAAGACCCATACTTGTGAAATTTAAAACCACTACAGTGAGAGATAAAGTATGGTATGCAAAGACGGGCCTCAAGAGCAGTGGTTATACTCTCTCCGAATTTCTGACCAAAGCACGTCATGAGGCCTTCATGGCTGCACGGAGACACTTCGGCGTTAGTAACAGCTGGACCCGCGAGGGGTACATCCACATCCTGACTCCGGACGGATCAAAGCATCGAGTAAGCAGCCTTGCCGAGGTCGAGCAACTGACCGATTCTGCATCCAAAGATGAGGCTACCAACTCAGCTGGTGCGGCTTCTGCGGCCGCCGCACGAAAGGCCACAACATCGACGTCTGGGCGTTCCAAACGTGCCAAAAAGTAATATGGTCGTAGGCGTGGTAGGATTACCACGCCCATTATAACTTATGTAGGTACTTCGCCAATACTCGAGGAACTGTTTTGTTTTACCCCCTTTTCAATTTTATACATTTTATATACATTACCCACTTATTTTATTTTAAGTTCTTTAAACACAAATTAGATATTTAGCTGTGTTTGTTTACTTTTTCTATTTGACGATGACACTGACAGTGACACCATCTGTCAAATTAAAATGTTCCTTCAATGAAACCAACACAGATATCTCATTTAAACAGCCTAAATAACGTTTGTCATTTAGGCTGTTACATTTTTGTAAAAAATAATTTTGTTTAAGCATATCCTTTTTTAATATTGTTAGTGGTAAATAGTTTATACAGCATACTTGTTAATCTTTCCGTTAATTTATTAGTCTTCTGATTTAAATAGATAAGTCTACTAACAGGTGGAATAATATTTACGTACATTTATTTTATTTTTAAATTAAACCTATATATATATTTATATATTTTATATTTTATTTTATTTTATATAAATAGTTTATATATTATTTAGAACTATATCATATATTATAATAGTTATATATATTATTCACAATGACCACTAGTACTGATGATTCAGATGAACATTTTTTCTCACTATCCTCTTCATCGGAAAGCAACTTTGGCAGTATCCCCACTCCTCTCGATGAAGTTCTTGACTCTCATTTTTCAAATACCCCCAAAAACTTCAACGTCGTCCACATTAACGCTCAAAGCATCCCTGCACATTACCCTGATATGCTGGCGAGCTTTGACGTGAAAAATATCCATGCTATTCTCGTGTCTGAGTCCTGGATGCATCCTTCTCTCTCTTCTACTTCATACGCTCTACCTGGGTTTCAACTGATTCGGCAAGATCGCGTCGGAAAGAGTGGCGGTGGCGTTGCCATTTATCTTCATTCCTATATACCTTATAACGTCATCTTATCTTCTAGCAACTGTAACCCGAGCCTTGAGCCTGAATACCTTTTTCTCGAGGTTACCTTATCACATGTTAAAACACTATTAGGAGTGTTTTACAGCTCTTCTTCTAGTATCAATTATTTTTCAACACTAGAGAGTCTTTTGGAATCCCTTGTACCACTTTACAGTCAGACTATACTCATGGGTGACTTCAATACTTGTTTACTGAAAAACGACCATAGGGCTGAATGCCTACGGTCTCTTGCCGTTGGTTGCAATTTGTCCATATTAAATAATGATGCTACTCACTTTTTCCCTAACTGTACACCTTCTCTTCTAGATCTTATCCTTGTCTCCTCCCCTAACCTTGTAGCTAACCATGGACAATGTCATGCAGAGGCATTCTCGTACCACGACCTCCTTTTCCTCTCATACAAAGTCCGTCCTCCTAAGGCTAAACCTAAAATTTTAATGAAGCGCAACTTTCGAGCTATTGACAACGAAATATTACGACAGGATGCTATAGCTTGCAAGTCAATAATTTCAATCATATACTGATCGAGCTTTATGATAGGCATGCTCCTTTGCGGCCTGTACGAATTAAGCATCACCCTGCGCCTTGGTTGTCTGAAGAAATTAAGAAGCTACAAGGGATTAAAAACAAAGCAAAAGCTAAATACAGAGCTAATCCAGATAGATATCGTGACTCCTATATCCGAGCTAGAAATCACTGCAATAGGGCATGTAGAGAGGCACAGCGTCGCCACATACATCAGTCCGTCGAGAATGGAGACCCAGCGAAAGTCTGGAAATTTCTCAAGTCCTTGGGTGTTGGAAAAGCACGACCAGATAGTCCTAAAAACATTGATCTTGACAATCTTAATAGATTCTTCACGTCTTCAGGTGCACTTGATGATAGTACCAAAACAAATACCTTGAACTTTCTTTCAGCTACTCCAACACCTGACTTTCCTATCTTCCAGTTTAGTCAAACTACCGCTAGTGATGTTAAGAAAGCAATACTTTCCATATTATCGAATGCAGTCGGCAACGATAGTATTGGTCGTGATATGATACTCCCTATCCTTGATATCCTACTTCCCATAATTACCACAATCCTGAACACCTCTCTTTCATCCAGTGTATTTCCAGCTGCGTGGAAGGACGCAAATGTCATCCCAATTCCTAAAAAACGTAACCCTGCAGCTCCCTCTGACTATCGTCCTATATCCATTCTCCCCTTCCTATCTAAAGTCCTAGAACGCATAGTCCAGCAACAATTAAACAAATTCCTTATCCAGAACAACCTCCTCAATCCACTCCAATCTGGCTTCCGTTCCGGGCATAGCACGACCACTGCTCTACTTAAGATTTCCGACGACATCCGCCTGGGTATGGACAACAAGGAGCTTACGGTGTTGGCGTTACTGGATTTTAGTAACGCTTTTAATACCGTAGACTTTGATATCCTTTTGGAAGTGTTGCATTCTATTAACATATCTCCTAAGGTTATTGACTGGTTTCGTTCTTACCTGTATGGGCGTCGTCAGCGGGTTAAGATTGAGGACTGCTATTCGTCCTGGTCCAGTACATCTGTCGGCGTACCGCAGGGTGGCGTGTTATCCCCGCTTTTATTCGCACTATTTATTAACTCTATTACATTACAACTTCGTACTTCCTACCACCTATATGCAGATGATCTACAAATTTACACGCGATCTTCCTTTGAGAACCTTTCTTCTGCGATTCATTGTATCAATAATGACCTTCATCGCATATCTGTCTGGAGCAAAAATCATGGTCTCGCTGTAAACCCTAGTAAAACTCAGGCGATCATTATAGGAAGTTCGTGGTTCTACAGTAGAATTGACTTTGAGGTAATTCCTAAAGTTGTATTTGATGGGGTTATAATCGAATATAGCAAATCCGTAAAAAATCTTGGCGTGTACTTCGATAACACTCTTTCTTGGCGCACTCAGATCTCCGAAGTCAGCAGGAAGATGTTTGCAGCTGCAAGCTCCTTAAGAAAGTTAAATAAATTTCTGCCAATAGATACCAAGATTGCGCTTGCTCACACCTTATTGCTCCCTATCCTTGACTATGCTGACACTTGTTATCTAGATATTACCGAGGAGCAATTGGACAAGCTTGAACGCCTCCAGAATTTATGTATACGGTTCATATTTGGACTCCGTAAATATGACCACATTTCGCAATTTCGTATACAACTCAAGTGGCTCCATATCCGCTTACGTCGTGATTGGCATATCCTTTCTCTCCTATACTCCATTCTTTTTAGTCCCACATATCCTGAGTACCTCAAGGAACGTTTTTTCTTTAGAACCTCTTCAAGGCCTCTACGCAGTGCAGATAAACTTCTTCTCAATATTCCAGTCCACTCGACCAATTTCTACAAATATTCTTTTACTGTCTATGCTATTCATCTCTGGAACACTCTACCCCTTTCCATTCGATTCGCCAAAACTTTGAATAAATTTAAAACCCTAACTAAAAATCACTTTTTTACTTCTGTTTAGTTCCTCATTTCTTTCCCCTACTATTTCTTCTATCTTCCTGTTTAAAATCACCATGTACAGATCTGTATACATCATTGTGATATTTATTTATTTGTATGTATGTAATAAATTACTTATTATTATATATATATATATTCATTTATTTGTATAAATATATCTTTTTTTTTATAATATATATTTTGTATAAGTATTTTAATATCTATTGGTTATTTATAATTTATATTTTAAATTTAACTGCGCCACCTGTTATCTTACTTATATACTTCGCACTCCTTCTCTTTATGGTTGCCTGTAAGAGATTGCTTCGGCGATAAGGCCGCCTCTTGTACCTTATTTATTTATAAGTTCCGTAAACTTTGTAATTTTTTTATTGTTTTTTATTTGGTGCAATAAAGATTTTTGTATTGTATTGTATTGTATTGTATATTTTCAATTTCAAGCCTGTACTGTTGCAGACTACGCGAAAAGTGCGTGGGTTTGATTCCGAGGGTGTGATGTGATTTCGCAGTGTCTCATCACACGCTGCGTTCAAGGTTGTTCGAAATGAATGAGTGAACGGATCGGGTCAAATCAATGACCTTTTACCTAAATAGACCGTAGGATTCTAAATAATCAAATATCTGTACAGGAGCATTGCATTGCTAGGAAATTTAGTTCATTATGTTAGGTCTTTTTTTAAGTGGTGGTAGTTAAGCTGTTTAAGCACTGGCACAGAATACATTAAGAGTACAAACAGAATGGAATCTCACAGTGTCTCCCGCAATTTGGCGTCCACGCACCTCTCCCCCGTTCTATGTGCTCCTTATTGCGCCCTAAAACAGGGTTAGTTGCTAGCCGCATGCAATTCGCGACGTGTCTTGAAAACTGTCAACCAATAGTAACCATCATTGTGAGAAGATGCGCTTATAATAATTGTTTATCCACCAAATACAATAAAGAACGTATATTTCATAGATTTCCGAGTGACAAAAACAGGTAAGCAAAGCAACAATATAATTTCACGTTATTATATATAAAACAGAATATTGTTTACGTCATAGTGTTCGCAAATCTCCCGGTATGGAAAGATATAATCGTAAATATATCGAACTCGTTAGTAGGTAAGTATTAAATTATTTCTGCGGTGCGACCCTGAGTATAAAACTCACACATTGACGTGTGTACAGATATATTGTTTCGTTTGTAGTAGTAGTAGTAAGTATATATGTTACTCCAACTCTAGGAACTGTCATACCTGTGGCATTGGCTCTGCGTCTGTGAGTCAAGAGTTCGATTCTCACTAAGCGCGACTTGCTGAGTTTGTCTTTGTACTCATGTACGGGCATTTTCAACTACCATGCACCACTTGCTACCGGTGAAGGAAAGTTTTCCTTGTACATCGTTAGGCTGTGCTAGTTCACTAGTGTGTAATAATACAGGTACTGGTAATAATGACTGTTCGCTAGACGACCGTCATTGACCAACGTCAGATGCCTTTAACCAGCTCGAAAAATCTAACATCAATGTTAATAATAACACACTCAATAAGAAAGAAAAAGATGAAGAAGAAATAATGTATATTTTTTATCAAGCAATATTTCCTAACTGTTTTCTGTTATTGTAACAAAGTTTTTTACATTTATTTTATGTATCGGGTCTGTTAAAGCTGAAAAACTCAGTCTGTTTTTGCAATATATATAATAATACTTGACCTATTCCATTAGTTAGCTTCGAAACAAAAGAGTTCTTCCAAAAAACTATTACTGGTGGTTCAAAAGGACAAAATATCGGACTCAAAAATTTTGTTTCAAAGTCCTTATAACTGCATTTGCAAAGTTGCGTTCTCTATTTATATTCTAGTCAATGGTGCATCATTCACTGGGCTCTCGTGTGGGCAAAGTGTGCTTGTAATTAAGATTTACAATTGATTGTGTATCTATCGCAACTTTGGTTTCGTCATATTTACGTTCTGTTATAAAGATATTTTATTCCAGCCGTTTTGAACATTTAAAGTTAGGTATATACTACATACTTACATATTTTACTTTGAAAGGAACGAAAAGCCGTCAGTAATTAAAATTCTGTTTAGTTAGTAGTACGCCGTCAACGCCGCCGTATGAACTCGCGTCACCTTTATTGCCCTAGGCTCTGTCTGCTTAGAGCCGCAAGACCATATATGCCTTGTCTTGCCCATTAGGGATAACGACGTGATATATGTATATAGATATATAACGTCTTAACTATTTTAACAGGTTCCCTATCCCATGTATTGAGGTGTAGCGAGGGCGATAGGTGACAGAGTAAAACACACAAGTGCTCCAGACAACGCTATCTTTTATTCTGCGTCATAATCATTACAACAGAACGTATGGTTAGGAACTTATGCTAGGTAAGTACGAGTATGTATAACCTATGCTTAAGGCTCCCACTTCAGTATCATTTATGGACAAATCAATTGTTTAACTATTGTTCTTTTTTCACGGACAGGGAATGGGTTACAGGTAGACTCAGTCCATGATAATGAAAACTTTCCTTAATGAAATATGAAAAAAAAAATGTTTTCCATAGAAATTCGGATCAGCTGTTCGGTCAACTTGTATGGGACGTCAAAAATCATTTACACATTTCAATATAACATATATTGAAAGGGGAAAGGTTTTCAGTATCATGAACTTGTCTACCTTTTAAATACTTTCAGTATATTTTGTTATAGACCTGTTGTACATGTATATCTGACTGAGACTGTGGACTATGGACTCGAATTTCGCTTGCTTCGTTTGCGTCAAAAAAATCTTTTTTTTTTTTCCATTTCCGAAACAATGAACCAGTACCAAGCACATTCACCTCAATGTTGACAAAGTCATCGGCCGAACCCAAGTAATTTGCACATGGAAAAGTCGATTAACCCAGATCTGTGTGCAAACAGATCACGTGGTATTTATATGCGGGTACATATCGGATTACGTCTGTCGGCGTGTTTGACCAGGCACCTGGTAATGGATCGCAAATATTGTTATATCGGATTGTGATATAGTGCATACGTGTAGGTATGTGGATTATTTATATATGCTAATAAATAACAAAAACTGACCGACTGCCTCCATGGTCCAGTGGTCAAGGCGTTTGTCTTGTTATCCGGAGATCGTGGGTTAAAATCCCACTAGAAAGCACAATTTCTGAAAAGTTTTTTCCAGTCTGGTTAGGATACTACAAGCTTGAATCACCTGATTATTCGAAAAGAAAGATGATTTTATGCTTCGGAAGGCACGTAAAGCTGTGGAACGAACGCTATCTACCGTTTGTTTAAACCTGTCCTAGGATTGGTTCTAGTCTACGCCACTGGGTTGCGAAGGTCAGACGGCAATGTCTCTCTGTAAAAACCAGCGTAACTTTGTAAAATCACCTAGGTTAGGTAGCGGACCCCGGGCTCTGAACGTTCTATATGCTTATAGGTAGTCACTGTAAAATAATAATACTGTCAGCTATTTATGCTTTTGAATCTAAGCTGATTTAAATTAATATAGTAGCTGACAAATCCTTACATAAGGTGCAATATGGTAATAGCCAAAGGCACTGTAAAATAATAATACTGTCAGCTATATACTTGTGAACCATATTATAGCTAAGCCGATTTAAATTCATATAGAGCCGGCGCGTGCGACGAGTACGCGTGTGCGACCATTCTAGGGTGTCCACACAATTTGTTTTATTTTATTTTATTGTTTACGTTACGCATTGAGAGATCTGATCCCAGAAGAAGTTTATGAGAAAAGGAGATATTTTGATTTAATAAATTTAGGAAACTTTACAAATCTATTTTTTAGGGTTCCGTACCCAAAGGTTGCAAACAGGACCCTATTACTGAGACTCCGCTGTCTGTCCGTCTGTCACAGGGCTCTATCTCTTGAACCGTAATAGCTAGACACTTGAAATTTTTACCGGTTATGTATTATTGTGGCCACTATAACAACAAATACTGAAAATAAAAAAAGTTAAAAATTAAAGGGGGTCGCCATACAAAAAACGTGTTTTTCAGCGTTTTTAAGTAGATCTTTATAATGGCATTAATTAGATACTTGAAATTTTCACAGATTATGTATTACTATGGCCGCTATAACAACAAATACTAAAAAAAAAAATTAGAGGGGGTCGTCATACAAAAAACGTGTTTTTTTAGCGTGTTAAAATATTGTACGGAGGTACGGAACCCTTCATGTAGGAGTTCGACTCACACTTGCCCGTTTATTTTATTCGGTTCGCCAACTGATTGACTGATTACAATATTAACAAATGATCTAAAGTACACAAAATTACATATAAAATGTACAATCTTCTATGAACACAGCATGCAAATTCCTGTAGACTTTTGTGAAGTATATAATAACGTCTAACATAATCTCCTGCAAACTGTGGCGGGGCGATCTGATATCTGAAAGCACTGGATTGCTTCTCATGTGCTGCCTTCAATCGTCACTGCAAAAGCCTGATTGTGTGTCTTTGATAAATGATGTCCTACTAACATAGTCTTAAGGTTTTCAATGTTACTAACAAAATATAGAGAAATCTGAAATAAAATTTATATTATTATTCTTTTTATTTAATTTAAAACTTAGGCTAGGTTTTGTTATACATTTATAAAAAGTAAAATATAAAACATACTACAAAATATAAACATTTACAAAAACGTAACCTAGCTGCCCACTGGCAGCGGGGCAAGGCCCAAGCTACCGGCGGTTAGGGCCGCAGAGAGAGAAACCTCCTGACAATACGTGCCGTGTCCAGGAGTACTGCCTTCTGAATCTGACCCTTGATCCAGCCATCTAGCGAGAGAGTCTTAAGGTGTTGGTCAAGACTCTTCGCTATAAGACCGTTCGCCGATACGACTATCGGGACAATGATCGTCGAATCCACATCCCACATAGCAGTCACCTCGTGGGACAAGTCAAGGTACTTGCTAAGTTTGTCCTTCTCGGCCTTCACGAGGTTCTCGTCATGCGGGACGGTGATGTCGACGAGCACTGCCTGGCGCATCAATCGATCTGTCAGCACGATATCAGGCTTATTGGCGACAATAGTCCTGTCCGTGATGACAGATCGATCCATTATTATTATATACTGAAATTATTATACCATTATTAATTTAGTTTTTAAATTTAGATTTGAGTTTAGTTTTAGTTATTTGTTCTTTTTTATTTTATATTCAAATCTCACAAGTACGTCATTGTTTTCTCAATAATTTTTTTACCGAGGAACACCAAAATATGAAAAATAATTTTTGGCCTCCCAATACATGTTGAGCGATCACCTGATGCGAGTTTCAGTATATTTTGTTACATCCTGTATAACATATTTTTAAAATAATAGTAACTAGGCATCTTTCCCTTAGACCTATATAAATTATAAATTTCTTTATTTTTAAGCTTCCTATATTAACGGATCGGGTACTTTCATCCCGATAAACTGTGAGGTTCAATCAGCAAAAGCACCTAAGTACCTACTTAGTACCTATCGATAACTAAAAAACAATAATTGCAATTGATTTGGGCGATTGTACTCCCGTTGACAGATGCGTTTAGTACTTATATTATAAGTCCTTCCAGTTTTTATTTATTTGTATACGTATCAAACTTTATTGTTCCAAAGTTAAAATATACTTTTATCAATTTTATTCTTGAGAATTGAAGGGTGTGGTCACCGCAGTCGTACATTCCGGTACACTCACTTTATTCGGGATCACGTATTGTGCAGGCGTGCCAAACAGCCAACTGTGCGACTCTATATTATTATTCTGAATTTTAAATTAACGGATTTTTGTCTTTACATCACTATTGTTCAGTTTTAACGAATACGTTTTAAAAATGATTTTGAAATGTTTATTATAATGTTGTTTTTCGTAATTTTTGAAGTTGTATAACCACTTAATTTATTTAATTTTTATAATTTATTTTATATTTTCTCTTATTATTTTCTCTTATTGTATTATGTACTTATGCACATTTCTGCCTTCCTATTAATAATATCTGTCCTCTGCCCAACTAGTCGACTGGAAGAGGTCCCTTCTGGGATAAGTCCACCTTTTGTACCATTGTGTTTGAAACTACATATGTGTTACTTGTGTGTTGTGTACAGTAAAGTATTTTTTAATAAATAAAAAAAACAATCAGACCATGGGTAGTGCTAAAGGCTTGTGGGCATTTGCTTTTTTTTAGAAGGCACCGCAGGTTTATGATCGTAACCCTTCCTAAAGGCATCTCAAATAGCTTGACGACTACTATACAATGGAGACAGCCGGGAGGAATGGCTTAACGTGTCTTCCGAAGCACGAAGGAGCTTGAGAAATGTTCATGCGTCTGGTGGCCATCTAATTGCGGACCACGCCCAGTGTCACTTAACTTGTGAAAGCGTTAGTAATGCGTTCTCTAACGGGACCAACAGTGAAAGGTGATTAATAATTATATTTACTTACATTCTTTCACTTTAATTTTCCCAACTACAGTATCACATACTAAAGTCAAAATGCGAAAGCAATGTAGTAGCATATTATACTTACAATCAAAACCTGTATATATATACAGGGACTGACAAAATATACTGAAACTATTTTAAGGGTGGATACAGTCCATGATACTGAACAACTTTCCCCAAGGAACATATATCGAGATATGAAAAATAATTTTTGGCCTCCCATACAAGTTGACCGATCAGCTGATCAGTCTGTATGAAAAGCCAAAAATTATTTTTCATATTTCGACATATGTTCCTTAGGGAAAGTTGTTCAATATCACAGACTGAATTCACCCTTAAAATAGTTTCAGTATATTTTGTTAGACGTTATATATCTACCATCAGTGTAGGAGTCCGGATCTATCAGGTTTAAGGTAATTGGGTGAAATAATAACCACCGTCCATCGTTCGACGTATACAACGTGGAAGGTACCATACCCGTAATAAATCGAACAATGGGCTATACTAGATCACCAAAGTATAGTGAAATTAAAATAACTGTAAAAAAAAACAAAAAAAACTTGTCATTCCCATACAAATCGCCCAAGTGGCGAATATTTTTTTTTTTTTTTTTTTGGCTATTATTTTAATTTAACTATAAATACTATAATGATCCACTATAGACTGTGGCTCGATTTATTACGGGTATGTCCCCCCACGTTGTATATCATGCTTGGCAACTCAATCCAGTGCTTGCCCTATTCTACCAACTTCAACGGGTTAAGAAAGATAATTTTATTTGACTTCCGTACTACTCTGCTTCTTCTTTGCACAGGTCTGAGAAGTGAACAAAAATTTATATAAGTTTAGTTATCTTTTATACTTATTTCACATACTTAGGTTACAATAATAATCTTTATTTAAGACAACATATGCTCAGGTGTTAGTAACAATGGTACTTATTCTATGTTAGTAATTAAACCTATCTAAATATACAGCAATCTAACTAACTAGCATTTAACATGGTTTGCAAGTGTATAAACAGCACCCTTACAAACCATGTTAGTACTGTATTGCTAAAAGCGACCGGGGTCGATCTATGAGCCCCCTAATAAGTGGGCTGTCAAATCGTTCGGCTATCGCACTCAGAATACTGTTGCGACTGGAGCTAACCGTGCGCAGCAGTGCTGCAGATTTCTTGCGCCAAACCGCGTCAAACCCGTTAGTATGGGCGACGGTGAACATAGTTGAGGCAGTACAAAACGGTGGCCGTCGCAACAGAATTCTGAAGGCATTATTGTATTGGATTCGCAGAGCATTGTAAGCTTTTTGAGTATATCTCTGAACCAAAGGACACCCGAGTACATAGATGTGCAGTAGGCTTTAAAAAGTGTTATTTTAACCGGATCTGTTATAATACTCATAGGTACTTTTGGTTTTCTAATGTTGCGTTGGATCTCGCATTCCCGGGATATGTCTACGACGTATGGAATGTAATCGTAATGGTGTGTCCGCATGTGTGTAGATATACTCGTAATACTCATTCACTTTAATTTTTCCAACCACCATATAATTTACTAATAGTCCACAATTTATTTAACCTTTTGCTGACGGGGGTATAGAAACCAAAGTCACCTCTCAATACGGGGCCTTTTTTGACGTTACGTAAATTTTACTCCTTTTCGCAGGACAATATCTCAAAAACCTGGATTTTCACGTTGACACCTTTGCAATACGGGTGGCATATATAGATACCACAAAAAATTTTACAACTTACGCGCCTCTCTTTCTTTATGAAGACCTTCAGTTATTTTTTTATTGATGACACTGACAGATAAAGCCACTCTTCTAGTTTTTGATCCAGTCAGTTAAACATTTGTACCATTAGACACAGACTTAGAAAAAAAATTGTCTTTGGGAAATCAACTATAGGTGCCAACTGTATTGAGAATTGACTTTACGAAATCAACTATAAATGCCACCCGTAGGGAAAAGGTTAAATATAACACTTATAGTCCAAATCCAAAAGTATGTAGTAGCAATATCATACAATCTGAACACCCGATCCTGTTTATCTACCATCAGTGTGGGAGACCAGTTATCAGGTTTCAGTAATTGGGTGAAATAATAACCACTTGCCGCGTGGGACGTGCTAGCACACTTTGAGGCAAGATTAGTGATACATGCAAGTTTGTGGGGAACGAAGTAGGGTAAGCTCCATACATTGTAACTAGATTGTGCTAAGGAGCTCAATACTATTTACTGATCTTAATCTTACTCGTAAAAGTAAAGATACTTAATAGTTTCCTAATAAGTAGCGTTTCTTAATCATCGTATTAACATGCATGCTTGTAAACTGGCAATTTCCTATTAGTCGCATTAAAAACTATGTAATTTAAAACTCTCAAGGCAAAATCACCAAGTAGACCAGCGTATTTAAATCAATGTATTCTTTTGCTGACCCAAAATAAATTCGCATTGCAGAAAAAGGCATAGTCATGACATGACGTTGTCTTCTTTTTTCGAATTTTGATACTATCATAACTTCAATTTTTATTTTTTAATTGACTGCTGTTTTGTTTTTCGTGTCTGATAAATTCGATGCCAGTATTTTCATAGGCTAAAAAAGCAGCCCAGTGGCTTTACAGCATCTAACGGTTCCAGCCAGTATCAATAGTTTAGGTTTACCTCTCCCCCGTTTTTGTGCCGCCACGTGCCGCCGTGCAGTGTGTGTTCGCCCGCTCTCGCCCGTCGACAAAGCGAGAACGGGGGAGAGGTGCGGGGACGGGGAACGGGGACGCATATTGCGCGTACCTTAAGAGATTCCGATCTGTATGTTACTCTTACTGTCTTCTGTGGTAGTATGTTATTATTCAATTATGAACTAGAAGGTATTTAACTTTTGTATATCTGTAAATGTGTAAATTATTTTATCTTTCTTTTTTAAATAAAAGATTTTCTTGCAATTATGAACTTAAATAAATTAATCAAAGCGGTGGTGGCCAAGCAGCCAGTATTTAGATATAGGTTCTACGGCTGTGTGTGAGGGATTCGATCCTCCCTAGGCACGACTTGTACAATACAATACAATACAAAAATCTTGATTGCACCAAATAAAAAACATTAAAAATTACAGAGTTTACGGAACTTATAAATAAATAAGGTACAAGGGGCGGCCTCTGAGTTCGTACTCATGTGTGGTCATTTTCAACTACCAGCTACTTCTAGTAAAGGAAAACGTGGCGAGGAAACTGCGCACCAGTTAACTTGTGTGTAAAATTACTGTTGCTACTTTATGACAATCATTGAGCTACGTATAAATGCCTTTAGGCATCTCAAAACGTGATAACAGTGTTATTAACAACACACAAGACTATTGCGTTATGTGAGAACAGAAGACTTCGCGAGCTCTTATTACAATGCAATAACCGACACTTTCCCCTTTCCCGTGGCTTAGCAAAGGCATTTATGTGTAGAATGAAATTCTTAATGTGCCTCTCAAATTTGATTGAAATCCGTCAATAAATAACGCTACAGCAAATTTCCCCTCTTTTTCCGAAAAAATTAAGTACTTCAAAGAACTTGTGAGCCAATTTTCATGAAAATCGATTGAAAAATACGAGAATAGACAGACGGACAAAAATAATTTTTGGCAAATTTTTATCTATAAGAAGAACTTAATAGATTGGGAAAAAAGGCTTTTCGCATTTTATATGAAAATTCAAAACATTTTTAATATAGTTTATTTACATTTAACTAATGTACGAGTATGTAGGTACCATTTTGTTCGATAATTTTTGTAGGGACATGATCCCATTGATATAGAAATTTTGGGGCTTCTGATCAAAAAACTGCGTCAAGTAGTTTTGGCAGTCCTCTCGTGATGTTAACCTGACACTGCCTAAAGAATTCTGAAGAGACCGAAACAGGTGGAAATCTGAAGGTGCCAGGTCAGGACTATACGGCGGATGCATTAACACCTCCCAGCCAAACTCTCTTAATTTTTGCTGAGTGGTTAAAGATCTGTGAGGTCTAGCGTTATCATGATGAAAAACCACACCCCTTCTGTTGATTAATTCCGGCCGCTTTCTCTCAACTTCTTGCTTTAATCTTATCAGTTGTTCGCAGTAGAGTTCTGAATCGATGGTCCTGCCTGGTGGTAATAGCTTATAATGAATAATGCCCTTCCAATCCCACCACACACACAGCATCACCTTGTTGCGAGTTAACCCAGGTTTCGCCACAGTTTGTGAAGCCTGACCGTCCTTTGACCATGACCTTTTTCGCACGTTCTTGTCGTACGTGATCCACTTTTCATCACCAGTTATCAATTTCTTCAAATATGCTTCGGTCTCATTACGTCGTAATAAAGAATCACAAATGAGTACACGATTCATTAGGTTTCTTTTAGAGAGCTCGTGAGCTATCCAAATATCGAGCTTTTTTGTGTTTTACCCATTTTTTTTCAAATGCGCCAAAACTGTTTTGTGGTCAATTCCCAGTTCTTCAGCTACGTCCTAACTACTGATATGCAGAACTTGCTCCACTTTTTCAAAAATAGCATCCATTTTATCCGTAACAGGGCGACCAGAGCGATGTGCATATTTGGCATCAAAATTTCCGGATTGAAAACGCTTAAACCAAATTTGTGCTACTCTCACAGACACTGCACTAGGTTTAAACATCGCAAATTTTAGCGGCTTGCGTTGCATTTTTACCTTTTTGGTAGTAAAATTTTAAAATGTATCTAATTTCTTCATTAGATTCACTCATCTTGACGGTAAGAAAAACAAATGTAAATCACGCATTTTCCTAATTTGAATTTGGAATTATCTTCTTTAAAATTTAAACTTTTGAATGATACCAAAACCAGCCAGGTACAAATAGCCAAAGTGGTTTTATTACAAGTTCATACATACTATAAGCGAAAAGACTTCTTTCATCTTTTATTTATTCTTATAAATATAACGTGGAAGGGACATACCCGTAAAAAATCGGACCACGGACTATAATTATAGTATAATAAAATTAAAATACCAGCCAAAAAAACAAAAATAAATTTCGGCATTTCCATACAAAAGTGTGCAGCTGCCCGGGCGATTTGTATGGGAATGTCGATTTTTTTTTGTTTTTTGACTGTTATTTTAATTTCATTATATTTTAGTGGTATAATAGCCCGTGGTTCAATTTAATACGGGTATGTGCCTTCCACTTTGTATAAAGAGTTTTTAGATTGAGTGTGAAGTGTTAAGTTGAGAGCATAGTGTTTCTTTTAACTTGCCAGCCATCACACCAGCCTACAAATGATTCTAATCGTTGACTTTAAACTGGTGTTATGAAATAATAGCGACATAATTTTGACGTGTGATGGCGTCGATTACCGTCTAAATATTACGATTACCAGCTTTACACCGGGCTGTTAATTATAATGACCGCTACTTAAAGTAATGCACCCGGTTGAAAGACTTTTCACCTATTTTTCATGTCATTAAAATTCTGTTTGACGACGATGAAATTTAAATATTGTCGTAAAGAAGATTGTACTGAAACAGATATTGTTTTTTTTTTTTAAATTTGTAACTATATACGAGTAGGTAACTTTGGTTTGATGAAAAACACAAAATTTTATTTAGATAATATTGTATGACGTGAAACTATTTTAAAAGTTAAGGGTAGATTAAATCCATGATACTGAATAACTTTCCCCAAGGAACATATTATATCGAAAGAGGAAAAATAATTTTTGACCTCCCTTATAATTATGTTGACCGATCAACTGATCCGAGTTTGTATGGAAAGTAAAAAAAAATTTTTCATATTTCGATATGTCCCTTGGGGAAAGTTGTTAGGTATCAATCACTGAAAATAGTTTCAGTATATTTTGTTACACCCTGTATTAGGTATACACATATCAGTTAGGTACCCCATAAATCTAATAGAACATGTATTAATGTATGTTCCAAAAAGGTATCTATGTATGTTAATATAGGTTGTATATATGTGTAATGTAAAACTGTTTTATTCATGGTACATGCACCGAATGTAATAAATATGACACGTGTTTTGTGTCCACATAAGGCAGCGGTCAATGTATGTAAATCGAAGGATCATAATGGTGGTGTAAGGACTTGTACATTATTAATTTATTACTTTTCTTCCAACTACGCTGCAATAACTGCACAACATATTATCCAATACAAAGCGGAACTTTGTTGACTAAGAGCAGAAAAAATGTATGGAAATATTTTACTGCACAGTTTTAGTTTTTTTTTAAATCGCGCTACCGGACCTGGCGCATGTCATAAAACTAGTCTAGATTTACGATGCGTTCAGTTGGCCAACCTAACGGCCGTATGGAGTTATACAGTTTGCGTGTGAAGAAGATTTGAAGTGACGCGTGTACTGCTTAGCTTAAAAAAATACTGGCCTTATAGAAAAAAAAGGCGGGAACGTAAACATCTAATTGTCACTGAAAAATATGAGCGTGCAGTTGCTTAAATAATAATTTTTAGTTATTTTTTACATACTTTTCTTGCAGTAGTTGAAAAAAAGCAGATTATGCAACTTGCATTATGTAATTTATGTTGCACTCATGCTTTGTGCAACAATCTACTATTTTTGTTTAATTCTTAACTCTCTCTTTCTTTTCTTATTACTTACCATAACCCACTCTACGTGAGGACGGAACAGCATGTGAGTCTTTTCCATTTAAGTACGTCTATCTTTTGTTACATTTGCCTATCCGCATATCTTTCTTTACGCAATCCATTGATGTTCGCTCGATCAATTATAAGGTCAACAATTAAGTACATAATAGGTACATTTTTCACCTTGCGTATATTTATACACAACAATAACACGAATTTTAATATTAAACAATTAATGTTTACGACTTGAATAAACTAATTAGTACAAAAACTGACAGTCATAAGACCGCCTTACTTTTTTTATTCCATACATTTATTGCCCGCTACTGTTTGAATAAAAAACGCTCTATATAAGAGTTCCTACACACTTAAAAGTTATTTAAAAACGCAATAAAAAAAAAATAGGTCAAATGAAAACAGTCCTAAAGTCTAAAAACTAAATTACATATTTGCAATTGCATACTGTCGTAGGATGGAACGGATGAAACCGGGTTGAAACGGTTACAAATGAGGAGGTCCTGCAAATAGTAGAAGAGAAAAGGATCATTCTGGATATAATACAGAATATACGAGGAAAGATGTTGGGTCATCTGCTACGACTCGACGATTTCATAAAGACTATTATTGAAGGAAAGATAGATGAGAAAAGAGGACCAGGAAGACCGAGGCATAGCTACATGACACAGATAAAGGAGAAGGTGAATGTCGTGTCGTACAGTGAAGTAAAACAGCTGGCAGATGAGAGAGACAGATGGAAGTCAATTCATACTCCATCGACAAGAGCATAGCTCTTAAATAAAGATAGATAGATAGGTACATACAGTCCTCTATCTGAATTAGTTAACCGCTAAAAAAATATTGGTCGCGTCGTGTGTCGCCAAGAAAACCTCCAGTGTGCAAGAGCTCTTAAAACGAACAATAAAAATAAGAATGACAGACAAATCCGGACCATAACAACACCCAAAAAGTAATCCTTTTATTTTAAACTCATACATAAAATCCTTGCATACAATGCATAGAAAACACATTAATATGCTGACATACCAAGTTAAACTTACTTATATTCAAACAAAATTCAATTTTATCGTCTATTAAATAAAAGCTAAATAGAAGACCATCCTTCTTGGTGTAAGGAATATTACTACTGGTCATGATTACGGTAATAACGCCAGTTGAAATTAGACTTAATGTGCATACAGTTAAAGTCCAATTAGTGTAATCTGGCGTTTAAGGAGCATGAGCTTGACTTTGCCAAGTGGAGACAATGAGTTTGTACACCTAAATAGTTTGGACATGGATGTAGGAAGAAAGTGGATTATTGGGGATATGTAAACTGATCCTTAATTGTAATGAGTTCTTAATCCAAATTCTAGTTGCCTCGTTTAATAAAATAGTCATGCATGCTGCCTGGTCTGTAAGGTATATTCCGACTTATTCGGTTTAGGCTCACAGTATCAAAATGCTGTTGCAACATTTGAAGAAATATAACACATACATACACACAAACCTACATTGCAAGTTAAAAGAAGCTAGTTAAAAATATTTTTTTTATATAACGTCTAACAAAATATACTGAAACTATTTTAAGGGTGAATTCAGTCCATGATACTAAACAACTTTTCCCAAGGAACGCATATCGAAATATCAAAAATATTTTTTTGCTTTCCATATAAATTCGGATCAGCTGATCGGTCAACTTGTATGGGAGGCCAAACAATATTTTTCATATTTCGATATATGTTCCTTGGGAAAAGTTGTTCAGTATCATGGACTGAATTCACCATTAAAATAGTTTCAGTATATTTTGTTAGACCCTGTATAAATACTAATGTATATATTTTTTTTATAAATAACTATTTCATATTTTTAATTTAGAGCAAGGTTATATGTTGTTTAATTTATTTTTCATTTATTTATTTAACCTTTATTGGCAACAAAAATACAAAAGGTGGACTTAATGCTAATGAATTCTCTACCAGTCAGCTTTTCGAAAATAAACGGGCAAGTGCGAGACGGACTCGTACATGAAGGGTTCCGTACCTCCGTACAATGTTTGAAAACGCTAAAAATACACGTTTTTTGTATGATGACCCCCTTTAATTTTATTTTTAGTATTTGTTGTTATAGCGGCCATAGTAATACATAATATGTGAACATTTCAAGTATCTAGTTAATGCAATTATAAAGATCTAGTTAAAAACACTGAAAAAAACACGTTTCTTGTATGGCGACCCCCTTTAATTTTTTACTTTTTTTATTTTCAGTACTGTTGTTATAGCGGCCACAGTAATACATAATCGGTGTAAATTTCAAGTGTCTAGCTATTACGGTTTAAGAGATAGAACCCTGTGACAGACGGACAGACAGCGGAGTCTCAGTAATAGGGTCCCGTTTGCACCCTTCGGGTACGAAAACAGAAACAAGTTTATAAGCGATAGGCACTTAAAGGTAAGCATTCTAAATTACATTTAAAAATACACATTGTTATATCATCAAGCAAAACAACAAATTTGCTAATTTACCTCCTCAATTCTTCGCGATTCCTTGATCGAAGAACTAGTCTGCACTCCAACATGACAAGTACATAGTAACCCATAGATTCAAACACGGTAGCCGTCAGACGACTCCTACCGTATCACGGATGGGAGGACCCCAGGTTCAGAGTTCAGCTTTGTTTAAACACATTCAGTTGTAATTTTATTGGTACTTTCATGCGGTTGGTATGTTTAGCTGCAGGCAGTATTTCATCATAGCCAGAAATTTCGACAGGAATATTTGCACGTGTACGCAGTTGCGACCAATAACATGGAAACATCCTTAAATTCAAATTCATCTAGCAACATTAAATAAGTATGATAAACTTAGTATAAATGTGTGTAATCCACCAGTTTCCAACAAGTCAAATCAGATAAGTTTTTCATAACGTCAAACAAACATTTACTATGCGATTTGTATGAAATACCCAGACTGTGACGTCATATTTTAGTGGACAAAATAAGCTGGATTAATAGAATAAGCAATGAGGAGGTACTAGAAAGAGTGGAAGAGAGAAGAAATATTTTAAAAACTATTGGAAATAAAAGAGGGAAGATGATTGGACATCTAATAAGACATGACAATCTAATCAGAATAATAGTAGAGGGAAAAATAAAAGGGAGACGAGGAAGGGGAAGACAAAGGATAAAGTTTTTGAAACAAGTTAAGGAAGGGTTAGGAGTAAGGTCCTACTAAGACATTAAAAAGATGGCAGAGAGATGAGAGTCATGGAGGCATCTCCAATTAACACCATCGACAAGAGCAAGCTTTTAAGTAAAAAAAAACACTCGTTAAGAAGAAAGACTATGAACTAGTGAGAATTTTAAAGTTATAATTTTTTTAAAAGCGAAAAGTACGTAGGTTGAGCAAATATTAAGGTTCCACTTCAAATATTATGCTACATTATGTCATTCTTCGTTTTAGTTCCAGTTTAATATTCTAGCTCTGTACAGCACTCGCATTATTATTGTACTGTATCTAGGTACAGAAGTAGTCACGGTATGGAGCCCTAATATACTAAATCTTCACGTTACGTCCAATGATGTCACATCGTTGGCTGCCTTAAAATTCATGGTACGTATTGACTCTAGTGCAAGAATGGAGAATTTAGCGGATTATTAAAAGAGCGAGTGAAACGATCGATTTTTGCTCTTTGCTTGCAATTGACTCGATCAGCTGATCAACTTGTATAAAAATTAAAATTTTTTTTTGGATTTCGTAAAATTTGTAAATCAAAAGTTGTTTAGTTTCATGGGTTGAGGTACCATTTGAGAGGTTTTGCCTTAGTTCATTAACACGTTGTATAAGTCAGTAATGAAACAGAACTTGACACAGCAAAATACCACTATATAGGTGAACACCACGTGTTACAAAGTTATGTACATATATTTAAATAAGCCTATATAATCTGTAAGATTGTATTTTGTTACTGTTTGTTGTTCCGGAAAAAAAACGTATTATCGTATCATCATCATCATCATCATATCACCCACAGGAAGTCCACTGCTGGACATAGGCCTCCCCCAAGGATTTCCAAAACGACCGATCAGAAGCGGCCTGCATCCGGCGTTTACCTGCAACCTTACTCAGGTGAGCAAGCTTAACTTCTCAAACCTTATTATCGTGTCGTATCACCCAAATTAACAAACCAAAGACTGGTCCTGGGCAAACCCAACACCTTTTAAAATTACGTAGTCAGAAGACATAGTCCTTCCTTAGAAGAGCTTTCTTTTACTATTGTCCTAAAGATCGCTTCAGCTTCTGCCTTGTCCCAACCCAACGTGCACCACAGACTGACAGTCGACAAATCAAACGCGCGCGTGCCACGATGGCAAGCGAGCAGGAATGTCATAGCTAGGCCTTTACATTTTATCGGTAGCAGCAGTAGTCGTAAAATATAGTAAATTATCACATTATCAGTATTACTGCGTGTTCTTGCTAAGAGTGACCAGATACAGCTAGTCTTCCCATAATGGACAAATGTTTGATTGCCATTCTAAAGATTTATTCACTCACTCATACTCATTTTTTTTTTTTAACACAGAGATGCTGTAGTCACATTCCGTTCCTTCCGACTGCCTCCGTGGTCCAGTGGTCAAGGCGTCTGCCTTGTGATCTGGAGGTAGTGGGTTTAAATCTCACTGGGAAGCATACTTTGTGAAAAGTTGTTTCCAGTCTGGTTAGGATATTGCAGGCTTGAATCACCTGATTATCCGAAAAGAAAGATGATTCCGTGCTTCCGAAGGGACGTAAAGCTATTGGTCTCAAACGCTATCTAGCGTTTGTACCTATCCTAGGATTGGTTCTGGTCTACCCTTTGGGTTGCGGAGGTCAGACGGCAGTCGCTCTGTGTAAAAACCAGTAACCTCGTCAAATCGCCTAGGTTAGGTAGCGGACCCCGAGCTCTGAAGCGTAACCGCTGATGATGATTGGAGTCAAATAGCGCTCTTAATATCCGTTTTTGTGCATTATTAAATCTCAAATCACATTCAAAGTGGATGCGATCAATGACAAGTGGCATTATTTTGAGACGTTTTATTCTATTTACATTACCAAATAATTTACCCACCATAATACCCAATTGAAAAATGGGAAGTGGGTTTAATTTAACTTGCAAGATTTGATTACAAACACACAGACAACGGGACAGGTATAACTAAATAAAAGCTTGCAATAAAGCTAATTCCTTGAAAACGATATGGAAAAATTCACCAACAAGATCGACTATCATTTATTCTATACACGCCCATGAAAACAATTGATATTTGAAGCAAAAAGTGTATGAACCGAGTTGACGCGTGCTGCGTTGGGTTGTATGGTTGTATTTATTGCTTTAGTGCCGCTTGTGAATATTTAATGTAAACTAGATGTCGTTGATCGCCGTTTCCTGTTGGACTAGAACTAGCTTAGCATTAATTTCATTATGCGGTGTTCCCGAACCGATACGACATTGAAACCTTCAAAAAACGAGTCTATATCTTCCTGAAAGGCCGGTAACGCTCTTGTTACACCCCTGGTGTTGCAGTTGTCCATGGACAGTGGTGATCACTTACCATCAGGTGACCCGCTTGTTCGTTTGCCGCCCTATAACATAAAAAAAAAAAAAAAAATTTCATTATACTACGCTCTTGTTGGTGGAGTGCTTTCCATGTTTCTCTTACCTTTGGATAGTTCTTAACCTCCTTATATGTTTTCACATTTAATTTATCTTTTATTTGAGCAAACAATCTTCTTCTGTGTTTTACTAGTCCTCTTTTTCCTTTTCTATTTTTCCTTTAATTGTTGTTTTAAAGAACGCATCGTGTCGTAGTAGATGACCGAACATTTTCCCCTTTTCCATTTTCTATGATATACTTTTTTCATTGCGCAAGAACTACTATTTTTGTTTTTAATCTATTGCGCTATCTATCTATCTATATGTGTATCTATTTAACTCTTATTCGAAACGTAAGAACCAAAAAGAAGGTTCGTATCATTGTTCTTATTATTTTTTTAAGTTTTTTGAGCAATTTAATCAGTATCATGAGCTGATTGTGCTCTAATTTTTTTGTATTAAATAAAATAAGCCTATAAAACGGTAAACCGGTTTTTAATTACCTACGATTAGAGTACATCCTGGAGATACCTTTATAACAGACTCTTAGTCACAGACAGTTCTTGAACGTCGCGTTAGGATAAAAACAACCTAGCAAAAACTATTTTTTTAGTATAATAACCTAGCAAGTTTTTCTCTTTTTCTTTTTAACATTTGATTTACATAGCATGAGATGACGGCAGAATACATTTCAAAATTTTTAAATATTTAGACGAAGTCTTTAACTCTTATTCGAAACGTAAGAACCAAAAAAAGGTTCGTATCATTGTTGTTATAATTTTTTTAAGTTTTTTGAGCAATTTAATCAGTATCATGATTGATTGTGCTCAAATTTTTTTGTATTGAATAAAATAAGCCTATAAAACGGTAAACCGGTTTTTAATTACCAACGATGAGAGTACATCCTGGAGATACCTTTATAACAGACTCATAGTCACAGACAGTTCTTGAACGTCGTTAACGTAACGAACGTTAGGATAAAAACAATTTATTTAATTTAGTAACCTAGCAAATTTTTCTCTATTCATTTTTACATTTGATTTACATAGCAAGAGATGACGGCAGAATACATTTCAAAATTTTAAAATATTTAGACGAAATCTAGCTTTGAAGTTTTCCATACTGATAGTCAAATATGATTTGAGACACTATATTCTCTTTCAAGTTCATATTTTGACTGTGAAAATCAGTTATATGCCTAGATATATGCAATTTCTTCAAAAATTACAAAATTTTGCCGAAATCTGACATGTCGTTTCAAAATAAAAGCTAAACTACGGTTGTATGGAAAAGTTTCAGTCTATGGTAAGGGGGCTCTTTATTACCATGATTTGATAAATAAAAAATACTTGCACCATACCCTTAAGTTCAAGGTGAATAACCAAACAAAGGAAATATTTATTAGCAATAAACCCAACACCATATTCCACACATGGTGTGAACAAACCCTTAATCTGTCACTGATCGAATCTGCATGACTGTTTACTATCTTTTGTATGATAAAACAAAGTATTTGTATTGATTTGTATGACGCCCGTGGCGCGTGCGATGGGTTTTTTTGTTATTATTGTTGTTTAAAATTGGAATAATTTTATGATTCACTTTGTTTTTATAGTGTTCTTTGTTGTGATGACTATAGTTTGTGGATTACTCGATAAGCAAGCAAAAAGTTTGCATTAGTGAAATAAATAAAATTTGCCTATATAGGTAAATGTTTATCAAGGAAATATGTAATCAAATCCTTGTAAAACTAAAAAAAAACTTCAAAAATAAATGATAATTAATAGCCTTTTTATAGACTGGAGTATTCTGTAAATAATTCCATTCGTATATTATATAATATACTGACTTTTTTGCCTGTGGATAAAAAGTAATTTGACGTCTAAAAAAACTTCATCATTATCCGAGCGTATTCCCGGTTGCATAGTCAGCGGTTACGCTTCAGAGCCTGGGGTCCGCTACCTTACCTAGGTGACTTGACGAGGTTACTGGTTTTCACACAGAGCGACTGCTGTCTGACCTCCGCAACCCAAAGGGTAGACCAGAATCAATCCTAGGATAGGTACAAACGCTAGATGGCGTTCGGGACCAACAGCTGTACGTGCCTTCCGAAGCACGGAATCATCTTTCTTTTCAGATAATCAGGTGATTCAAGCCTGCAATATCCTAACTAGACTAGAAACAACTTTTTACAAAGTATGCTTCCCAGTGGGATTTGAACCCACAACCTCCGGATCACAAGGCAAACGCCTTGACCACTGGATCACGGAGGCAGTCGATCAGTTTTTAGAGTTCCGTACAAAAATAAAAAAACGGAACCCTTATAGGATCACTCGTGCCAGACGCACGAGTGATCTGTACGTCTAAAAAAACTTGTACGTAGTATTTTATGACGTGCTTATTAGTAATTAATATAATATGCTATTTTACAAGCTTTTATTCAGTTTCACCTGTCCCGTTGTTTGTGTTTCCGTTATCAAATCTTGCAAGCTAAATTAAACCCACTTCCCATTATTCGATTGAGCTAAAACTTCACATACTTATGTAAGTTAGGTGACAATGCAATATTATAGTACCAATGACCTGATCTCATGATGAAGCCAGTAGGTGGCTAAGGCGTCTCTGTGATAAAATAACATAACCCACCGAGTTTGGGCTCAAATAATTTGTCTTGAAGGGCATATTGTTTATTATCTTTGTAAATATATTTGGTATCTTTACGAAAATAATAAAGATGTTAATAAATAAGTTAGTTTAGGAATATAATTCAACATCTTGCCAGTAACACGACAAACCTATCGCATGTCGATCAGTTCAGATCAGACGCCATATCACATTCCTGTCCGTACGTACGTAGGTACGGCGCGTGCGCAGTACCGCTACGATTTCGATCATCACTATAAATTTAATCGTAAACATTTTATTTGTTGTTGCAGTGTATTAAGTGTATTTCCTGTTGTTGTGAAACCCTGGGCAAGTCGAATATTCTGAGTATCTATGTAAATGACATCATTTTTTTTTTAATTAGAAATTTGAGTGCGTTTGACCTCTATCTAGCCTGATGGGAAGCTAAGATGAGGTCTAAGGTGTATCACGCAGACTCAAAAAAATGCCTTTTCACTCTTGCCTTGAAAATCCCTAAATTATATGTATGGGGAAACATCGACGCAGGGAGGGAATTCCACACCTTAGCGGTTCGCACAATGAAGGAGGGGGCGAATCGAGAAGTACGATGAGGAGGAATATCGACCACAAATGGGTGGAATCCCTGTCCACGTCGTGTTGTCCGATGGTGGAATGGTGCAGGGGAATTAAATTATGTAATTCCTGCGCACACTCCCCGAAGTGCAGCCTGTAGAAGACACACACACTTGCTACTAGTCGGCGATGTTCGAGGCTCTGGAGCCATCCTGCCGTAAGCAACTCATCACCAACAAGTCTTCTGGCACGTCTGTCGATAGCTTCCAGGGCTTCGAGCTGATAGCGGGTAGAACCATCCCATAGGTGGAAGCAATACTCCATACATGAGCTGTGTAAAGGCTCAACAGTTGGTCAGGGGTAAAATACCGTTGGACCTTGGAGAGGATGCCCAGTTTTTTAGAAGCCGTCTTAGCCCTGGACTCAATATAGCTACCGAAGTTAAGATTTGATGAGAGATCCATACCAAGAAGTTCGAGATGACGGGTGACAGAAACAGGCACACCCCGGAAAGTGGGAGCCAAGTTGAAAGGGCTCTTTTTAGCAGAGAAGAGACACGCCTGTGTCTTAGAGGCATTGAATCTCACAAGGTTGGCATCACCCCAATCGGAGACAGCTTGCAGAGTAAGATTGGTATGGAACACCATTGCCTCTCTTAGTTCGTCTATTTCCGGTTTTTTTGCCCTTGCACTAGAAAAATATCTTTCCGTAACGGTGCTATCGTCTGCATACCCAAAAATACCGGGCTTTAGCAGATCGTTAATGTGAAGCAGAAATAGCGTTGCGGAAAGAACAGATCCCTGAGGTCAAAATATTTTCTTTCATGCTGGTCTGGTAGAAAAGGAAAAACTTAGACGTGATAGTGTGTGTGTGGTGTGTGTTGTGTTTGTTTGTTGTTTGTTGTTTGATTTTTTAATTAGTCGTTCCTAGGGTTATCTCGGATCACCAGATCGGTCAATTTGTATGGGAGGCTAAGGTTTTTGTCATATTTTGATATATGTTATATAAAAGTTATTCAGAATCATGGACTGTATCTACCCTTAAAATAGTTTCAGTATATTTTGTTAGGCAGACCCTATATAAATCTGTCGCCAGTTTGAATAATGTGTTTTAAATTATACATATAGTAACAGAAACCCAAGTAGAGCGAAACACTTAAAGCTGCATCACATTCGAAAGCAAAATAAATCAATTTAAAACCACCTTCATTTCAAACAAAAAGTATATCACTAAAGGCGCGCTTAGAATGGTCGAGGCGCCTCGCCTCGTGCGAGATGGTGCGCGATAAGTTTATCAGATGAGATCGGCGGATAGCGCCAGCATTCCCACGGTGATTGCTAGATAAATACGGTTAAATAGGGTTTAAATAGCCCGAATACGTGGTAATGTGAGGATTTAGGAATTTTAATAGGGTGTTGCGAATCGGGAGCAAGGAGGTCACAGTATTGTCGCATTTCGAGTCACTAATTCTGGCTTTATACAAAGTAAGAATACATACTTTTTAAATACATACTTTTATCACTAAATTTTGTCTTAATATAATATCAAATACTTTTTAAAAATACCTTAAAGGATTATCTAGGGCTTGGTAGTAGCAAAATTTTTTATTATATCTCCGTTTTATCTGAAATGATTTAATTTAAATGGAGGCAGCACTGGACCCCGAAAAATTCAGGTACGGCCTTAAATGTATACAAATGTTTTAGGTAATGTATTAGATGAAAACTGTTATAGATGATGATTACAGATACAGATGAATTATCACGTCTATATCCCTAATGGGATAGACAGAGCCGTAAGACCACAAAAGCCACATTTAGCGCGATGATGGGCGTTAAGATGAAAAAAAGGAATTAAAATAGTGATGGGTTGCTAGCCGCATCGTCTATAACATGATTCAGATTCTCGCCCATTCCTTTGAACGACATTTACAATCTTCGCGGGAAGAGAAGCAGCTGGTAAATTATTTTTTCTCTACTCCTAAACCAGCATGGAAGATATGGATGATTGCTGTTAATCCAGTTTCATCATCATCATCAGGTCTTTTTAGTCTCCACTGCAGGAGCACGACCCTCTCTGTACTACCAGAGCAATATTAATACAACATGGAAGGGACATACCCTTAATAAATCAAACCACGGTCTATACTAGACAATTATAGTATTATAAAATTAAAATAACAGCCAAAAACAAAAATAATTCTTGGCATTTCCATACAAAAGTGTGGCCGGCGATTTGTATGGGAATGTCGGATTTTTGTTTGGTTTTTTGACTGTTATTTTAATTTCATTATACGTTAGTCATCTAGTATAGCCCGTGGTTCGATTTATTACGGCCAGAGCAGTCAGAGGATTTGGCCTACACTCTCCACGCTGGCCAAACGGGTTGGAGAGGTGTCATTGATATTTATAAGCTTTGTTTAGCTTAATAGATAAAATCAGTTTACTAGACTCCAACCGTGTTATAGCACAACTTAGACTAATGTAACTTAGGTTTTAGTAATTATAACCACCAAAAACCGTGTGGTTCCCGGCAGAGTAGAATAGAACCACTCCAAGTCTTCCCGTGGATTTCGTAGAAGGCGACTGAGGATATACAAGCTAAATCAAGCTTATTAAAATCAATGAAACCTCTCCAACCCGTCTGGTTAGCGTGGAGAGTGTAGGCTGAATCCTCTGGCTGCATTGGCGAAGTATGGCTCTGGTAGTACAGAGAAGGTCGTGTTCTTGCAGTGGAGACAAAAAATAGACCTGATGATGATGACGAACACAATGTGACATTTACCTATAATCTCTAAATTTACCTACCCTTAAATTTATTAGAGTCAACCCTTGTAGGTTTATAATATACTATTGCTCATCCGCATTTTGTAATAAGAATGTTTATTTCCTCTTCCAATGAAAGAGCCCTAAAATTTAAAACAAAACTTGGTGATATTAAAAATTATACCCATAATTAAATAGAAAAAGCTCATCAAACTAAACACCAATTTACTAATAACATGATTCAACGTAATAAACAGGATACAAGCATTATTTAAAACAACTTAAAACACGCATTACTTTTCATCAAATGAGATAAACATCTCAAACAAAAACCGATACGAATCATCAAAGTATCGATACCAAACAAAACCCTAAACTAATTACAGAAAAATCGTTTCACATCGAGCGAATCAAATTCGAATTGATAATATAAAATCAATAAAATTAAAAAAGAATGGGACTAGCGGTGCGTTTGATGGCTTGAGCGCTGAGTAGACGTTATACAGAGCTCAAGCTGTAAAAATATATATGTACAAACGCAATTCAGAATGAACTTACCACCTTCACATGTGCAATACCATAGAAATATTGTAATTTGTACAGTACAGTACAGTTATTCTGTGCGACTTACATTGATATTATACTCAACAGTAATTACTCATAAAATCTATATTTTTATACAGAAGCCGATTAATACATGATACGTTATAGTTTGCGATGCAAAATGGGACACTTTCGTCTATAAATGTAAATATTTTTTTTTATTTAATAAATTTTTATCGTCAAGTAATTATGCAATACCATAGGTGACCATAGTTTGAATGCATTTGCGGTTATTAGTTAGAAACTGTAACATACTATGTCATTGGCTCAACTAGCTACCATGTTTGTTTACATCACGTGTAAGAGGAGTGTATCAACGAATACTCAAATAAGTTAAATTCGGAATTAAAAAAAGATGTAAGATACATACTTCGTTTTTGACGAATTACAAAGATCACAGAAAAATATGTAATTTGTATTATTATTGTATAAGATTTGTTCTCTATAAAGGTGTCTACCGCGTGACTCGACGGCATCTTTGAAGTCCTAATAATGCGACCAAATTAAGTCAAAAGCGCTAAGTGTGTGACGAATTGAGATATCAAAGTATTTCTTTTAAGGTGATGACGGGAGAATGTCTTGCGATATTGCTGGATACAGAGTGTTTCAAAAAGACGCTAATAGTATTATTGCAAATTGTAAAAATAATTGTCACCTCATTAAAAAGTTAATTGATTTTGTATTTGCCCCAAGTAACTTTATCAAAAGAATTGCTAATATTAAAAACATACATCTTCATGCTAAAAAATATCTGTATTAACACAACTTAAACAATTTTATTACGAGTAAACATAGGCAAATAAAAAAAAATACAATTAACAGTTTAGTTTTATTTAAGGATTTTTTTAGTAGCAATTTTGAGGAATATCTAATAATATTTAAATTGGATTGTTAACAAATGATATTGAATCAGTGACTTGATACTTGATATGTAGACATGAATTTTAAAATATTTTTAAAGGGTGTTTAGGCATTAAAGATGCAGTATAAAGACAGGGTCGCCGGCTCAAATGCAGCTCGCGTGGTATTTTCATCATTTGTTATTTCGTTTGGGTTATACAATTTTATAAAGCAGAAATGTAAGGCCTTTGCCCAGCAGTGGCAAATGGAAATAGGCTTATAAAAAAAAACCAAATTGAATTACACGATAATACGAGTCTCATAAAGCCATAACAAATAGCATATTCATACATACATATTAATCCAGTGTTCATTCATTACGGAGTAGATAAAGCCTATATAGGGCCATATTTTTTTTTCCATTACCGACACACCCTGTATACAAGTGAAACGTCTAGGCGCCGCGATATATGCCGAGGTCACGATTTCACGACTAAAATTATTGACTTTGTTCTCTAATTGCAATATAATAGATTAGCATCGCTTGGGTTTTAAGTTCAAAGTGTCTATCTATAGAATAAAGTAAAACTTTTCAAAAAGCTTCATGTCGAAATTTTCATAAAACCATTGACAAATAATACAAGAGGACTGACAAACTTCATACTTTGAAGCGTAATTTGAAAGATAGTTTTTTTTTATTAATG
The DNA here is from genome assembly GCA_963576875.1 of Acrobasis repandana. NCBI lineage: Eukaryota > Metazoa > Arthropoda > Insecta > Lepidoptera > Pyralidae > Acrobasis > Acrobasis repandana. Next base: position 2,058,762 of record OY756226.1, read on the forward strand.
GTTTGATGCTACTGCGTATTCAGCCAGGAACAAGTTAATAAAACGTGGGAAAATCTTTTTTCCTAATAAGCTACAATCAAAGGTTGGTGTAGGCCTTTGATTGCTTTAAGGGAGCTTCTGGCGACAAATATATACGAATCCATTGGTTTTCATAGCCGATTGAGTGGCGGACGACGCCCGAAGACGCACAGACCGCGAAACAAATATCACTACAGCCGTACTAAGACTGTCCACTTTAACTATTTCACATATTGTTCATGAGCATGAGCATTTATAACACCAAACAACACCAATTTCATATTATAAAGTCCACTAAAATCAGTTTTCAAAATAATTTAAAGAAAACCCCAACCGAACCCCTTGACTTCCCGCCAAAAACTCCCGAAAGATAGTTGTTTCGTAGTGGCGCCGCTTAATTTCGGAAAGATAGTTCTACGAACAAACAAGTGCTATCTCTGATTTTTCGTGGGGATACTAACCAGCCTAATCACTTTTCTTCGTATAGCAGGCGAGATAATAGCGATCTTATTCTTCGTATAAGCGCGTTTCCGGTTGCATCCTCAGCTGTGCTGTTTCGGAGCCCGGGGTGCGCTTTCCCCCTTTTTCTTCTTTAAATATAACGTGCATGTCAAATGTCACCTAAGGATGCCAAAGACCTTGCAAAATGGAAAAGAAATAGCCGGAACCGTTTTAATGATTTGGCTATAGTTTTACGACCGGTCGCCTGCCTGACCATCAACCCATTTTGGGAATGTATTTGTGCGAGACGTTTTACACGCAGCTGCCACCCGACGTTAACCCTCCTTGGAAATGTAATTGTAGCACGAGATGTTTGTGCTTAGTCCTTTATTCGCCTCTTACGACATCCACAAGAAGAGATAGAGTGGTCCTATTCTAACCCGGAACCACACGCGTAAGGCGAGATAATAGCGATATACATGGTGGGTGGGTGACTTTTTATCCACCAGCCAAATCTGTGGAGCAAGTTCAGTCCATGACACTGAATTACTTTCTATAAAAAAAGTATTGAAAATAGATAAAAAAATTTCATTCTCCCATACAAAATCAGTTGGGCTGAGCGCCAATCTATATGGTAAGGCGAAATTTTTTTATCGTTTTTCGTTAATTGTTTTTATGGAAAGTAATTTAGCATCACGGACTGGACTTGCTCCAAAACTTTGGCTTATGGATAAAAAGTCAGCCTGTATAAACATAATACAGGATTTTGACTTTCTAGCAGAGTTTGCTTTTTTGTATGAGGTTTCATCCATGAAAATCTATGCTAATATTATAATGTTTGTTTTTTTGCTTGCCCTTCATTTACGTGAATATTAAGCAACGGATAGTGGCATTCTTTTGTAGACAGATATCAGAGAAACTAAAGAGTAACACAGCCTACTTTTCTGGAACACGCAAGGTCAAGAGCCAGAACTAGGTGAACGAGAAAGAACAAGAAAAAGTACCAAGATAGTATAAGTCTGCAGGAGTAACTGTATTTTTAGGAATCTACGGAACTATCTCGCTCAGATAAAACTTTGGTCTAGATTCACCACTGTATCCAAATATATCCGGAAAGACCTAAAAAAAGGTCACCCAGACATGGATCCGGCTTTTAGAGCTTAATATCCGGCCTAATTCAGCACAGATACCGGCTTTTTTATATTACCACAATGCTGGACACTAAGCCAGACACTATAGAAATAACAATTGATTTACGTCTATAGACGTAGTGTGTCCTACAATATGTTAAGAAGCCGGCAACTCTTGCTAGAAGGCTACTACTATTATTGTTTATTAAAAAAACATGTAATGAGATTCGAACCCAAGGGTTCCAGACGATTATTTACAACCAAAACGGTACTAAACCCATCCCATCATCCTAATAAAATCATAGCATTTTTTTCAATATTAAAAATGCAAATTAATGATGCCCCAATCATTGACAGCTATTTAAATCATTTGGGTCGATTTGACTCGATTGCCCTTTCAGATTTCGTTATCTCATTAGAACCAACTTAATTGGTCGTATATTTTTAACATTTTTCAAAGGTTATTTTATTTCGAAACGCCAGCCGTCATTTACTTACTTGCTTGGCATTTTGACAGTCGCTGAAATTTTCAATGTATTAATTACATAATCATTAAAGTTTTATCTTTATCGCTTTGGCATGAATTTTGTGATAATAGGGCTGTCAATTTGGTTTAGTTTCCAGTCTGGTTAAGATATTGCAGGCTTCAATCATCTGATTATCCGAAAAGAAAGATGATTCCGTGTTTTAGAAGGCATGCAAAGCAAATGTCATCTAGCGTTGTTTAATTCTCTCCTAGGATTGGTTTTGCTCTACCCTTCGGTTTGCGAAGGTCTGACGGCAGTTGCTTCTTTCCTATCGTAATCATCATTATGTCTTTTTTAGTATCCACTGCAGGAGCACAACCTTCTCTGTACTACCAGAGCCATATATTAGCCAGAGCAGTCAGAGGATTTGGCCTACACTCTCCACGCTGGCCAGACGGGTTGGAGAGGTCTCGCGGACGATTGATGTTTATAAGCTTGCATTTCCTAAGTTGCCTTCTACGTCATCCACGGGAAGACTTGGAATGGTCCTATTCTACTCTGCCGGAAACCAAACGGCCATATGGTAATAAGTTGAAACTGGAAGTCATTTACACTCACCAATCCTGCCTGCGGCTAGTGTGGTGATTATAGGCAAATTATACCTTTATTTGGAGAAGCCTTTTATCCAGGCCCCTTATCTAATCTTATCTTACCAGTGTAACCCAAAAATTGACGGGTAGACAACGCTTTTAGCGTAAAGTTCGCCTATTGTTCTATACAATTTGTGTTAAATTGTACAGAACATTAAGATGAACAATAAAAGACTAAATATATAAATAAACTTAGACCGGAAGCCGTAGTGCTCGCTTAGAATAGGATGCTCCCTACCACTCTCCTCTCCATCTCTCTCCATCCCAGTGGATGCATGGATTCCTTACAGAGCAGATAGAGCATTTTAGCGAGAGCCGCAAGAAAAGGAGACTAAAGGACTAAGCATTATATATCGTGCTACAACTGCATTCCGGAGTGTTGACGTCAGGTGGCGGCTGTTAAACTTTTCGTACAAATGTAATTCCAAAGAGGGTTGATATCAGGCTCAAGACGTCAGATTTAAACTATTTCGGCTATTTCTATATACATATCTCCTTGGATGACCATTAAACCATTAACCGCGAACGTCGGATTAATCCGACAAACATTTTCGTGCCCATTTCGCGAGCGTCGGATTTATCCGACCAAAAACTGTGGATATTCACAATTCCTCGCACTTGCACGACAACTGGAATAAAGTCTCGCGGTGAAAGGGTTAACATGCATATTATATTTGGGAGATAAAAAATGAGAAAGTGCACCACAGGCTCCGAAGAGGCACAGCTGAGGATGCAATCGGGAACGCGCTTAGATGAAGAATCCATAAAGAAAATTCACGTGCATGTCTATAAAAATCTAGGATCTAGGTAAGCTATCTAGCTTAGACTAGACATCAGACAGCCCTAAAACCTCGTGGGAATTTGACCAGATGTAAAACCTATTACATTTTACCATCATAATGAGAATGGTTGATCACAGTGAACAGGGTCGCGGGGTCAAACGCTTTGGCGGTAGTATTGACAATGTTGTAGATTAAAAGATTAACTAATAAGTACAGATATGACACTCTTTACTTTTAGTACGGACATGGCGAAAGACAGACAATTATGGAGGGAGTTCATAGACGCGACTAAAGGACTAAGCAAAATATGTCATTCAGCGGCCAGTTATAATACTTTTATCACAGTGGGTTGACGTCAGACAGGTGGTCGGTTATAACATTACAGCTATTACAATACAATGCTCTTTATTGCACAAAAGAAATACAGGACATAATCTTAAAAACTAGAAAATGCGCAAAAGGCGGCCCTATCACTAAACAATTTCTTCCAGGTAATCTCGCTGAAATAGAAAAAGGAATGGGAAGTTAGGTAGTGCGGCGTGGTCAATATAATAAACATACACACAATAATTATAACAGCCGTTCCAGTTGTTTCATCTTCACTTCGCATATTCTTCATCCGTGATCCGTGACAATTGACATGCATATATGTAATATTTCATACCAATTTGTTACAAAAACACAGCTATTCTTACAACCGAGACAATGGACATTAGAGGTTTAAAATTATAGGTACAATGTGAACTAAAAACCAAAGAAAAGTCTCATCTACGAGTACTAATTAGCAAGTTAATCTTGGACCGGGTCAGTTCCCACTGCGGCGGCCGACCGATAACAAAATAGACTCGTTATACGCCACGTCAATCATACAGGCAGTGCCATTCTTCGGATTAATATAAACGTTACAAATAGTAATCAAAAGTGATCTCGTGTTACATCGCCAATCGATTTTTTAAGTTTACGTTTTTGACCTTATATGCCGGTTAAACGTTTGGTAGAATTATGAAGGTATCAGAGACAACGTTAAAAAGAATAATTAAATTTTTAACAAAAAAAACAACAGACTTTAATTTTTTTCAGGAGTTTCTTTCATATCTCCAAAGTTCTTCATTATATCTTCACCAAACTAAAATGGGACCAACTTGGTAGTAAAGGCTTTCATATAAAAAAAAACATCAAAATCGGTTCACAATTGGCTAAGATATCACGTAACAAACATACATTTTAAAAAAATATATAAAAAAAACATACAGTCTAATTGATTACCTCCTCCTTTTTGAAGTCGGTTAAAAATAATCTTATGAAGAAGTAGCACTCAATATCTTTAGTAGGTGATGGACTAGCAGCTTGTCGTCTTTTTGAATTCTTAACTGTTTTTAAACTATCGCGTTGAATCATTATTAAGTTAATGCATTTAGGAATTAACGCGAAACATACCATTTTTACAACCCGGACAAAAACGTCAGCGAAAATAAATAAATAAAGGTGTTTTTTGCGTTAATCCCGTATGTATTAATTTAATTTTTGAATTCTTGTTTTCGACTGTAAGCCAAAATCTTACTTAACGTGAATTCACTATTTGTACTGCATTACCTGGCGTGGTCTTATCATAAAATCAGTATATTTTTGAAATGATTATTAGAGAAATATAAATTATGTAACACAATTTGGTGTTTTGAAAACCAAAAATATAAATAAAAATTATGGTTGCAAAAATTTAAAGCCAAATTTAAAGAATTGTCTTACCTTCACATATTTGTGTACGGTACGGTGATACGGCCCTGTCATGTAGTGATAGTAGTGCCGTCCCTGGAAACTTTGGGAATATTTCCGTAAACATTCCCGGTTAATATTTCTAAAAATGTAAAGTAGGAGAATATTTTATTTGAATTATTCCTGTAAATTTACAATGAGAAAATCCAGAGTAAGAAATAGACCTCTAATAACTACTTAACTCTGTGGCGTTCAAACACCATCCGCCTGTCAATATTCAAAGTACAGCGTGATGTATGGAATATTTGGCATTTTTGAGACGGGGGCGCGATCATTGATCATTATTAGAGTGATGGCTCGGCTAACACGATTAGTAGGGGCACTCGGGTTTAGGCAATTCGATTGGAGCCTTTGATATATATTTCATTCAGCAACATTAAAGTAATTTACATTTTAATTAGTACAGCTTTTTTTCTCAAAAGCTGCGTTTTGTAAGTTGGTGTGCCCCAATGCTGTACAATGGCCTCTATATTATTTTCACTAATTTCTTTTCCCAACCAGATAAATACTTGTTCAGATTATCCTACCACCTGGTTCTCAGTCTATCTCTTCTCCAGTGGCTCTAAAGTAACCAAAATATTGCTATGTTTTCTATTTTTACTACCAAATGACATAAAATGTTGCTAACTAGCCAATATAATATACATATTTATAGCATTAAATACATGATTATAATACTATCTGAATGGGTACCTACTTAAAAATACAAATATGTAATTATTTACAAGTGCAATAGTAGTAGGCAGTGAAGAGAAAAATGTAAGTAGTTAATTACTTAGTGATCAAAATAATGTGTGCCATAGGCTTTTCTATTTTTTTTTTACTTACTAAATTATAAAATATAACCAAACATAATACGTAAGTAGTACTTCTTGATTTTCATTTGTCATCATCATCATCATCTTCCTTGCCTTCTCCCTATTTGGGGTCGGCTCTGTATGTCAACTCCTTCCATTATTTGCATATAAATCTACAACCAGGTCTTCTTGTATTTCAGAGCCGCGCTCTTATCGGTGGAGTGCTTTCAATGTCTCTTTTTCCTTCGCTAAGTTTTTAACCCCCTCATATGTTTAACCACCCGGTACAGTATTTTAATATTAAAGTAATATCTAAATCTAATCGCAAAGACTTGCATAGTAGAACTGCGCAATGTCAGTTGCATCTAATTCAAAATCATCAACTAGAATGGCTCCCGAACTAAATAATCGCTCAATTAAGCCGCGATTCTGAAACGTCCGAACGTTATCTTGATGACTGTTTTGTCGGTCCATTACCACCCGGAGCACACCGGCCATTGCCCACTATTGGGCAAAAGTAATTTGATAATTTCGTTCTATAACATAAATTAGCTATCCAAGTTTAAGGATTATGTTGCATAGATACTCGACTTCCTCCTAAAAACCGCTAAAGGCATTTTAAATTACATATTAATAAAGAATATTAATAAAAATAATCTCAATATTTCCATTATATTAATGAGTTTATAGAAAAAAAAAATTTTTTTCGTAGAAGCTTTTATTATAAGGCCTAAGTAGGTATTTATCAAGACAAATCTAATAAGCCCAAACTCAGCTGCGTCGTTTTATTACAGGGTCCCTGTAGCCACCGTCTGGCTCCATCATAAGATGCTCTCCAGACAAACCTTCGTAGTTTATGGGTTGCATAAAAATTTAAACGCTATTATTTGGTAAAAAAAATTGTGCTAATTCTGGGCTAAGTATTAGCCATTGACACTATATGAAGAAGCAGTTTTTTTCTTATCACACAGTTCTCACAAGTCACAAGTCACAAGTCCTTTATAAGGGCAGCTATTTGAAACGTGGACCTAATTAAACATTTGAATTACGGAGTTCGATAAGGCCGCGTTCACACGGAAGCCCGGATTCCGGGACAGGTGACCACGCGCTTGCGTGCGGCCTGCCTAATTGGGACTCCTTCCGCTATCCGCCACTGTACTGTGTACTGTACGGACACTGCAAATTGGTTAATTTATATATTTTGCTGTGTTTTTAACAAATCACAAGGATGCTCATATTTTTCAGGGATAAAAAGTAACCTATGTGTTAATCGAGCAGGTATAAAGTAAAAAATAAGCTAAATATGTATCAAATTTCATTCTAATCCCTTCAGCCGTTTTGTAGTGAAAGCGGAACAAACATCTATACATTCAGACATCTAGTTTTAGTTCAAATCTATTAAATACGTCTATTGACATTGACTCTTTGTAACGTGTGGCTTCTGGCCGAGAATGGAACCACTCCATCTCTTACTTTGGATGTCGTAAGAGGCGACTAAAGGACTAAGCACAAACATCTCGTGCTAGAACTGCATTCTCAAGGAAGTAGAAGGCGGGCGGCGGCCGGTTGTAAAACATTTGCACTAATGCATTTCTAAAGAGGGTTGACATCAGGCAGGCGCCGTAATAAAGTCTAGATCTTGTATGAAAAATCAGGCTAACTATATTCTAAACTAAACCAGCCATGCCCAAAAAGATCGTTAACATATACAGCCTTTTTTCAAAGAATGTCGAGCATTTAAAAAAAATGACAGTCAATATTTAAATTTGGAAGCCAAACAAAAGTAGCACGTTAGAATAACAAAGAGTTTGTTCGCCACAGGCTTCTGTGCCGTACTCATTATCACCGTGACAACAAAAAAAAATAGAACTAATTGTGAAGTCAAAACATTTTGGTTCTTAGAAGCCTAGTGATGTCTGTAGCGAATTTTTAATTTTGGAGACGGTACAGGGTGTTTTTGTGAAGTTTATTTTTTATCTGTTTCTAGAAAGATAATTTAAGGTACATAGGTAAAAAAACATTAATAGATAGTTATTCATGTTTTTTACCTATGAACCTCGCATCCCAAATATGCCCGCCCTGCATATAAAAAAACGATAAAAAAAATCACTTGTTTCGTTCTACGTTATTACTTATTTATTTATTGTTAGCACACTAAACAGATAACAATCAAATGTAGGATCAGTAAGTATTTAAGTTTTAAGTATGTCAGTTTACTAAGGAAACAGGCGTGATGGTATACAGAGTCTAATCAATTATACCAAAACCATTTAAAAGGTAGGATCAGTCCATAGTCTCGTCACTACGCTGTACTCGTCAGGCGGCTCGATACTAATCTTACTCTCGACATTTTTCCCCAAGGAACATATAGCAAAATACGCGAACGCGCTTCCTGAACTGCTATATTCGTGGTGGCTTTAAGGCCGTACTTGAATTTTCCGGGGTCCAGTGCTAAATTGTGCCAGCCTAAAATGGTCCAGTGCATAATGAGAACGTTAAGCTTTACTACGCACATTAGCCAAAAGTGGCCGTTTTTTGCAATAGTGCGTAGTAAAGCTTAACGTTCTCACTTTAAATTGTAAACAGTAGTTCATAGAATACTTATCTAGGACTTGGTAGTAGCAAAATTTTAAATGATGTCTTCGTTTTCTTTGAAATGATTTATTTTAAATGGGGGCAGCACTGGACCTCGGAAAATTCAGGTACGGCCTTAAGGCTTGTTGTTCAACGTTTGTTAAACGTTATCTTTGACGACGTTTGACGACCTGTGTGGCTAGTGGTTATCATGCCAGGCTGGCTATCCCGGGTCAGGTCAAAATGGAAAATGATCTTTTTCAGATTGACCTGGGTCTTGGATGTTTATCTGTATATGTATTTGTTTTAAAAATATAGTATCGTGGATTTAGTATCTCGTAACACAAGTCACGAATTTACTTTGGGGCTAGCTCAATCTTCTTTGTCCGTGAAAATTAAAAAAAAATCTAAACTAGATCGGAAAATATTCACGAGATGCACAATTTATTAAAAAATATTTTTTTTACTACATTTCAAGGATGATTCAGCATAGGTACTACTTGTATGTAGTATATTATTACTCTGTGCTACTACATTGTAAGCTCTCAATCAAATTAAAATAAAATTATGAACTCCATAAATCACGCTGTATATGAAATCTGTCAACCCATCCTCATCGTAGCCAGGACACCCCGTGTCGTTCAAAAAAGCTCATAATTACTCATAAATATTCCACTAAGCGTGTCAAAAAAGAGTAGGCTTCTTGTGTAAGAAGTACCAAACCAAATTCTACCTTATTACCTCATTTTAAAGTTGAGAAGTAAACTTATAGGGTTTAAGGAGATTTAAATACATAATCCAGTTATGAAAAGGACATGATTTGTTGTGGTCAGCTCGCTTTTGTGTACTGATTTATACCGATTATTGATGTTTGGATGGCTCAATTAAACGGTGAATTGTGGTTTCCGGTTTGGTAAAGGTATAAAATATTTTCATACAATGTATTGGACTCTTCCATGTTAGTCTGGGCGAAAAGAAGTAAACATTTACCAGCTGCTTCTCGTCCCGCACAGACTGGGCGAGAGTCTGAATCATGTTAGCAATCCATCACTATTTTAATTCCCTTTTTCCACCATCACGCCTGCTACACTTTTTTCTTTTCCCAGACCAGCAGAAAGAAGCTTTAAAATAAATAAATAAATAATAATAATTCATCATCAGGTCTTTTTTAGTCTCCACTGCAGGAGCACGACACGACCCTCTCTGTACTACTAGAGCCATATATTAGCCAGAGCATTCAAAGGATATGGCCTACAAAACACTCTCAATGCTGGCCAAACGGGTTGAAGAGGTCTCATTGGGTTTATAAGCTTTGTTTGTTTGTGATTCTTAAGTCGCCTATTCTACTACATCTACGGGAAGACTTGGGAGTATTCCTTTTCTACTCTGCCGGGAATAATGTATGTACATGTGCATTGTTATAAATAAATGAGTTATGTCTAGGGTGACCTAAATTCTTAATAAGGAAATAATACTCAGTAATAAATGTTATTAATTATACTTGTAACAAATGTTCGCTGCGCGTTTTTGGAACGCTTTACCAGTGGAGACAAAAATGTCTTAATCACGTCAAGAAATTCTATGCAGAATCATAAATGTATTATTAGTCTTGTTCATATAAATATCCTATGATAATAAAAAAATAAATCAATTATAAAAATAATATATTGTAGATATATGTATGTATTAAATTATTGCATACGGGAATTACCGCGTTAATTTTCATAGGCATTAAATTAATAATGATGCAACGCGATAGTTTAAAAGTATTTATATTTATATATTATTTGTAGTAAATTCAATATGTATGTAATATATTCGTAGTTTACTCGTATATGCTTTAATATTATACTACGAGTATACTTCTGTTTTTCATTGTTCTGTACGTATTTTCTCCTTATTAACTATTTGACGTCATTATTTATTATTGTAATTTTATTTAATTTGAAAAATGCCTGTTTTAATCTTCTAATTACAATATTCATGATCATAATTAAATCTGTGCTCTTGGTATGTCCATCATGTTTGAAAAAATTTTACTTTAGTAGTTTTAAATAAGTTTATTAATTTAAAAGTACCTAACAACATTTGAACACAATGTATTTTGTATGGAAATAAATAAACTGAAACTGTAACTGTCTTCTGCCCTACTGGTCAAAAGAAAGAGATCCCTTATGGAATAAGTCTAGCATTTGAATAACTTTGTGCCTTTGTTAATATGTGTAAATGTCGCTAATGTACAATAAAGTTATTTAAATAAAATGAAAATTGGGACAAATTACATTGATTAAGCTAGCCCCAAACTAACTTTAAACTTGTATTTAAGGATACTAACTCAACGATACTATATTTATAGTAAATACATATAAACACCCAAGCCCCAGAACAATTTGAAAAAGGCCATTTTCCAACTTGCCCTAACCAGGGATCGAACCCAGAACTAAAATAGGTTTCCGAGAACCTTACTTCTTCTGAAAAGCTGAATATAATTTACCCTTATAGGCTTAACGCAGTAACAACTAATTCTACCACTAACGGTGATGTGATTACCGTCACAACAAATGTTTAAAACAGATTACATTTTTACACTTCCGCGGACAACTAGGCCCAGGCGACGACCGCAATGAGATTAGTTTGTACTGTAGAGGACCGACTGGTTTTGATACTTGGTATCTTAAGAGTCCCCTTACCCCATAGACAGACAAACGAAATTTCAGACAAACAAAATTCAGCAAAATTTTGTATTTTCTAAGAATTGCATGTAATGAAAAAAAAATAAGGCTCTAGTAAGTATTATGAAGCAAAAAAAGTATACGTTCACTTAGCGATAAAATAATCAATATTCATTCACTTTGAGTGTTTATTTATTTGAATGTAAGTTTGAGAATTAAATTATAAATTGCAAAGGACAAAAATACTGCAGAAAAAAAAATTTGCCAGAAAACCATAGATAAAATTAAATAATGATAAATCATAACCGGTGATCGGAGTAGGTAGAGTAATTCCGGTAAATTGATATACGATTAACATGAATATGTTTATATAAATACACCTCTAAGATTTGAAAATCATTTAAATTTTTATTATTTAAAAAAAATTAAAAACTATTCAAAGAAGTCAGTTAACGGAAAATATTAAAAGTATGTAATGTGCTTAATTCTTTGTCGTGCAGTAACAATGCTACACCATAATGCTCCTGACAGTAGCCCAAAGTAAACACCAAGTATCAAAATCTATTATTCGCATTATAATGTAGTGTACTCGTAATATAATTAGATTCTATCCGAGTTGTCGAGCGACACCACAAAATAATATACAAATACACAACCTCATTATAATGTCAATTATTTTATGGCGTCTACTTTACTTGCTTTTATTTTTATAAGTGGTAACTTCTTCCTTTAGACTTAAGAGCGCGTATGACCCTGATAGTACTTGAGCGATCTTAAATATTATCAACTAGCTTTTGCCCGCGGCTTCGCTCGCGTATCCCAAATCCCACGGGAACATTACTTTTTTCCGGGATGAAAAGTACCCTATGTCCTTCTCAATACTCCTAACTATGTGTATGCGAATTTTTAAGAAGATTGGTTCATTAGATAAAGAGTGAAGAGGTAACAAACAAACAAACAAATATACAAACTCACTTTCGCATTTATAATATTAATTAGGATAGGATTAGGATATTAACGAAATACTCACTTTGAAATAAATACACAGTAAAGTTCAGGACTAACTCTAGTCATAATACATCTTATTATAAAAACAGGACTAACTTTGTTACTAAGTTTAAACCATTATCCGCACAAATCAGGTTGACATTGACAGGTGAGGTAGTGTCATATTACTAGATGTCAACTTGATTTGGGCGGGTAATAGTTTAAACCAAGTAACATAGTTGGTCCTGTTTTTATAATAAGACGGTATATGTTTCAAAAATATGATTGCTTAAAATTTTCTGAATTGAAAAAAATTGCAAGGATGCCTCTAAATCACCTCCGAATTATACTAAAATGGTTAGTATTCAAGAAATACAATAAATTATCCCTTGTAACTTTGGATTATAATTGTATTAAACATAAAGGCTGTCATTATTTGTCTTATTTTTCAAATAACTCTTAAATATTCTTTGTACAAAAAAAAAACCTAAGAAACCAGAGACGCGTAAACCAGCCTTATTGACCCGCCGTGAATCTTCCCTTCCCGCATGGCTCGCTATCTCGCTTCGGCTAGACTGAATTTCGGGCGTAGAAGCGGAAGCAAAATTTAGATTATCAGCATCAGGCGCCCTCTTAAAGCTTTTTCTTTTCTATGTAAATAATGAAGAAAAACATATTCGAATACTAAGTAAAATTTAAAATGGGATAAAGTACAAGAACCCTTTTACATACAAACCTACACACATACTATCACGTCTTGATCCCAGGGCCGCAAGATCCAGAGGCCACTCTTACCGTGATGGTGGAAAAATATATCAAAATAGTAAGTAATAAGTTGCCGTATTGCAACTGTATATTATTTGTTGCCTATTAAAATGATATTTGTTTCTCGCCCATTTTTTTAATTTTTTTTTTAAATTTTTTTATTCCCTTAATAGGCTTTTACGATCAAGCTGGTACATTCTAAGTTTTTTTATTTTTTCCCAGAATAGCATGGAAGTCTAAAATAACCCTCCTTCTGACGCAGTTGGGAAACAAGAAATAATCTAAACAATAGTGGCCATTTTTGGCGGAAATGCGTGTAAAAGCTAGACAGACCACAAATATTATAAATAGGGACAATTCACACTGATTGAGCTAGCAGTAAAGTAAGTTTTTAAACTTGTGTTTGTGTTATGAGATACTAACTCAACTATAACATAATTTTATGATAAATACACGTTTTAAACACCCAAGACCTAGGACAATTTGAAAAAGGCCATTTTTAAACTTACCCTGGCATCGAACCCAGAACCTCTGGATTAGCGGACTGTGTTACCCATTATGCCAAGGAAGTCGTCAAATAAAATAACCGCGCAATCCGGGAGGTTCCTCAATCTTCACACGAAATCCAGTACTAAGGAATTTACAGCTTCCTCATTCCCTGCTCCGACAACCAGTCGGTGTTGACCCTTATCTTTGTCGCCTAAATTGGAATCTATTCACACAGAACTGAGCGCAGCGTTGGTTTACAGTCTATGTTTATAGACAAGTGAATACTTATGTAAAAAAAATAATGAATTTCGATTGGAGGAAATATTTGTTTCGTTAAAATCAATTTATAAAGAACATTATAAAAGTATAAATAATAAAGGATAAAAGAGAAGACCAAGTAGAGCATAAAGGAGCAAGTTTATGCCGTGTCGTATTGGGAAGGTCAAAAGGATGGATCAAGAGAGGGAGACATGAATAAACTACTTTACCCACGATAGATAGAAACTGAGGATAGTATAACAAATCAAAAGTAAAAAATGTTTGTATGACTTGATAATTGTTATTTTTAAAATATATGAGAATTGCATTCTTGGTATGCTTTTTGAAATATTTGTATGAGACTTGTTTGTCTATCATTTACCTGCCTTTATACTCGTACATATAATCATGGATATTTTTCAAAACTAAAAACTGACTTTAATACCAGAAAAGCTAAATATTCAAACAATTTTATACTTAGACGTCATATTTTTAGCGTTCCGTACCCTAAGGGTGCAAACGGGACCCTATTACTGAGACTCTGCTGTCTGTCTGTCTGTCACAGGGCTATACAGCCCTTCAAGACATAGCTCTTGAATCGTAATAGCTAGACACTTGAAATTTTCATTAATTATGTATTACTGTTGCCGCTATAATAAAAAATACTAAAAATAGAAAAAAATAAAAAATTTAAGGGGGTCGTCATACAAGAAACGTTTTTTTTATCAGCGTTTTAAAACATTGTATGGAAACCTTCATGTACGAGACTGACTCGCACTTGCCCGTTTATTTTCTTTCGATTTCATATAAGTTGTTGATATTGAATAACAATATACAAGTACGAGCTCTCAAATTATGCATTGTAAATGAAGTGAATAATAAAAGTAAACGTAAATTTAAATATTTAATGTATAATTTATCAGCTGTAATAGATACGTAAATATAAATATTTATTGGTTAATTATCAACTGTTACTATCCCTTATGTATGCTGACGATATCGCACTGGCGGATGCGGACAGAGGGAAAATGGTGCGACGCGCAAATAAGTGGAGGGAGTTGCTTGAGAACGGTGGTCTGAAGCTGAATGTGGTGAAGACTGAATACATGGTCTGCAACTCTACAGATCCGACCCGTACGCATAGGGGAAGACTTGGTCAAGCGTACGGACCAATTTTAATACTTGGGATTTGTACTTCACGCGTCCAAAGACATCGATTCCGACGTCAAGGCCCGTATATCTGCCGCATGGGCAAAGTGGCGGGAGGTGACGGGTATCATTTGTGACCCCAAAATGCCGGTTAGATTAAAGGGACCGGTCTACCAATCCATCATTAGACCTGTACTTTTATATGGCAGCAAAGCATGGCCATTGCTTGAGCGACACAAGCAGGAACTGCGTGTCACGGAGATGCAAATGTTGCGCTGGAGTAACACGGAAGAGATCGCGTGAGAAACACCCGCATTCGCGGCAGCCTTCGTGTCCGTGACATAGCAGACAAACTGCATGCAAGAAAGTCGCCTACGCAGGTACGGACATGTCATGCGGAAACCGGCAAGCTACGTGGGAAACAAATGTATAGCCATGCCGCCTCCGCCGGGGCCCGGCGGACGTGGTAGACCCCAGAAATGCTGGCTTGACGTCGCCAAGGAATATGCGTGCCAATGGTCTTACAACTAAGGATGTTCAAGACCGTGCGAAGTGGAGAAAGAAAAGCCGTAAAGCGGACCCCGGGCTTCGCAGCGCTGCAGCTGCAGATGCAACTGGAAATACGCTGAGATGAGAGAAAGAGATTATCCATTATTCTGTATCCTAAGGCTACCATTTCATTGGTCTTGCATCAATATTTTTTATGATTGGTCTTGACCAATTAATGTTGCATTAATTATTACCTCCATATCTCTGTCAAAAAGAAAGAAAGAAAAAAGTCTTTATTTGGTACTTACTAACAATTACAAATTATAGTTACTTAAAATTAATTACAACAAAACTATAGATGTACTGTTATGGACTTGTATCCAGGGCGGTAAAATTTCTTATTCTCGAAAACAAATATAAAAATTAACATTGTGTGCGTTTATTTCCATGCACTGACACCCTCAACAGAAGTAAAAGAAGAAAAAGTACCAATACGTGAAATACGGTTTAAGAGTTCCTAAAAAAGTGAATGAGTATAAAAACGTGCTCCTATCTTCCAGAAAATCGGTGTGAGTGGGTCTTTTAACTGACGTCGCCATCGAGGCTTAGAGGTCAGAATGTTTTGGATGGGACTTCGGTGCTAATATATATCGGTGCTTAATATGATTAGCACAGCTTTTTCCCGTGTGAAGACTTCTTTGTCAACCATTCGTTTGAATGGAATTCATTAGTATATTTTATTTTTAGTCCAACAAATCCCTGTAAGATATTATATGTTTTGAACTTATACTAACAACATTCACAAAATGTTCCTAGAGTTTCCTTTAATTTTACGTCTCATAAACAATCATTGCATCATGAGATTATGTGTGTGATTGTTTTTGATAATACCAAATAAACATATGTCCACGCGGACAAAGTCGCGGGCAACAGTTAATAGTCCCAAATAACACTGATACCTAATATAGTTTTATTTTGCGATACCTCGTTTAGTGCACATCATACAGGACCATTAAGAATAAAACCATTTATTATATTACAAAAAGTCTCTAAACGTCCATCACAAAGTGCCTTAATTAAAATAAAGAGATAGACAAAACTTGAACACAAGACTCTTGTTCCCAACTACAAAACATTTTTCGTTTGCGCAGTTCTTCGTATCGTACCGTACACCGTTTCGGATTAATGGATATTATTACAAAAAGAAAAATGGTTGCCTGTAAAGTCGGTTTTACGGGCGAAGATTTTACGTGACAACGGCGGCAGACCGATCATAGTTGAGTGGGAGAGAGACGCAAGGCATTCGGCGGGCCTCTCTCTCGTTCGGTGACTCATCGTAACGTTACCGAGCGTTACACTTTTTCATAAGTGACTCCCAGCCGCAACCTAATTTAAGACGTTGTCACGTCAAAAAATCTTAAAAAAGGCATGTATGAAGAGAGTGATGAGTGTACATGAAGCGAAAGAGGTCTGTCAGGATCGTAGCAAGTGGAGGTCCATGTCTCTGCCTACCCCTGTGGGAAACTGGCGTGATAGTATGTATGTACGTATTTCAAATACATATACAATATCATCACGTCTTCATCCTAACGGGGTAGACAAAAAACCTAGGGCCGTAATATCACCTTACCGGACCGGATTTTAACACACATATTTTATGTTTTAGATCCACAGGAATTATTTCTTAAGTATAATACACATACATTATCACTTGTTTTGCCCTTTGGGATTTAGAGGTAATAATCAGATTCCAGGACTGTAAGACCCAATGAACATGATTCAGATTCTAGCCCAACTCCCTTGATAGGCTTTAACGATCTGCGCACAAAGAGAATCAGCTGGTAAATTCTACGTTTTGTCTTCTAAACTAGCATGGAAGATTTATAGAATTCATAAAATAAGTATAAAAATGAGAACAGCGATATCGAACTTTTCCGTAGTAATACCCCAATGATTAAACAAGGGCACATCCTTATATGACATTATCCAATCAAGCGACGATTACCAAGAAAACTTATTCGTCCATCACGATTAGTTCTTGGTCCAATTACAAAAAACTCAGTATTAAAAATAACCTAAAATGCAATATGTTTTTTGCAACTGCACGTTGCGCTTGACGGAAAAAATCAATTATGACTGACTCGTGCCGTTTTTGAAAAGGTTGCAGTTTTTTGGGATCGAACTTCGTAAAAAATGGATGATGTGAGACGCAAAGGGTTCTTTAGAGTTGATTTTTAATTGAAAGTATTTAAATTTTAAGGATTTAACATTTTTAAATGATATATTAATGTCTACTTTTTAATCTGACTAATTTTTATTTTAAAACGACAAGTGTATTCACAAGATACTCGTATGTTAAGAGTAAGATTATATGAACTAAGTTGTTTTATTTAAGTGAACCATTTAGTTATTTAAGACTCCATTTAGACACGATTTGCAGCATCATAATAAAATGATAACCATGACTTAACTTCATCATTTGATAGACGATCTGAGTTATTAAATATAAAAACCCCATTAGTGAATTAATTATAAATGATGTCAGTACACTACCTACGTGATACAATAATTCTCAGTTGAAAGCCGATTGTATCATTGCACGATTTGCATTGATGCACTGAATAAATGTTTATAATACAAACGCAAATATTTAATATTTTATTTCAACAGGATGTTTTATACAAAAAATAATGATCATAAAAGCAACAACCCGAGTGCGTAAAAAACTGGAAAGATACAACTGCAGTATGCCTAGGATGCAACCGGGAACACGCTCGGATGAGCAAGGTTACATCTTTTTAGCATTTTAATCCCAAATTACATTTAATCATGATAAGTTGTATATTTTTCTTATACTTTAATGAAATCCTTTATTTTGTTATTCCACTAGATAGGTTTTAAATTAAAAATAAAATAAGACATAGTTTATAAGGCGCAACATTTTTTTTTTAATTTATAACTAGTGTCACTGACAAATAAGACGAGTCTAATCACACATGTCGAGCTAAAATATATCAAGCTATTGAGCGTACCAAAGTAATATACATACATACAAACACTCGAAAATCTTAATCCCCAGATGCAGTCGGGTAAAAACAAATGCCGGGCAGTCGTCTCCACTAGTACCACAGAATAAATAATATGCTAGTACTTCGAGTTTGTAGTTGCTAATAACACAATTTACAATTATTTTATTACTCTTCATTATTCTCTATCCAACTTTTACGGTACCCAAAAATAATAACGCCCATTAATTGCATTTGCGACGGTCTCAAAGGTTGTTTATAATTTTGGAGCCATTAGGGTTTTCTCGAACTGCTACTGGTTGGTGTGTTATTATTACTTTTTGCTAAAAATCACCACTCATCACAGAATCACTTTTGTAGGTTGATTGAGCGAATTAGGATTTTTTACTGAGGATTGCGCGTGTAAATAGTTGATTATTTTTCATTATCTAAATATATATAACTCAAAGATGACTGACTGACTGACTGACATAGTGATCTATCAACGCACAGCCCAAACCACTGGACGGATCGGGCTGAAATTTGGCATGCAGGTAGATGTTATGACGTAGGCATCCGCTAAGAAAGGACGCGAGCGAAGCCGCGGGCAAAAGCTAGTTTATAACTACTGCGGACTTGCGGTATACAACGTGAACTAATGAACTACAGACAGACAGATGGTACCTCAGCCCATGAAACTGAACAACTTTTGTTCTACAACATTCCCAAAATGCCAAAAATGAAATTTGGATTTTCATACAAATTGACTCAATCAGCTGATCAGTTTGTATGAAAATACAATTTTTTTTTTGAGTTTCGTGAAATTTGTAGAACAAAAGTTGTTCAGTTTCATGGCCTGAGGTACCTGAGAGGTTTTGCGTTAGTTCATTAACACGATGTAGTTTTCCGTGTTCACCTTTAGGTACTCTTTTTTTTTATTGCAGAGAATATATCTTTTCAAATTTAAGCAAAAAAAAGATACTTCAAATAATATGTACTAGTTCGTTTTATTGTTTCCTTTAATATATTATTTAACTGTTATTATACAGTGTGGTATTTCTATAAGTGCCGTACGTCACCAGTTACACAAAAACCATGTCACCAGTCAAAGGTTAAAAAACACCTAAAAATATACCAACCCGTAAGTTAAATAACAATTTATTTGACATAAACATCAAAATCACTATATTATGAGCGTAGAATATTTGAGGAGTTCCCTCAACCAACTAGTCGGACCAACATACATGCATCAAACTCTTTCAAATTAAAAAATAAGAAACTGCGGAGTTGCTGAAATTTCCGGGTCCAGTGCTGCGCTGCCCCCATTTAAAATAAATCATTTCAAAGAAAACGCAGACATCATTTAAAATTTTGCTACTACCAAGCCCTAGATAACCTTTCAAAGTATTTTATGAACTACTGTTTACAGATTAAAGTGATAACGTTAAGCTTTACTACGCACATTTGCGAAAAACGGCCACTTTTGGCAAATGTGCGTAGTAAAGCTTAACGTTCTCACTTTAATCTGTAGACAGTAGTTCATAAAATACATTTCATAAAATGATGTCTCCGTTTTCTTCAGAATGATTTATTTTAAATGGGGGCAGCACTGGACCCCAGAAAATTCAGGTACGGCCTTAAGGAAAACTCTAACTATTAAGGAAATTTCTCCGCTAAAAAGAGCCCTTTCAACTTGGCTCCCACTTTCCGGGGTGTGCCTGTTCCTGTCACCCGTCATCTTGAACTTCCCGGTATCGACCTCACATCAAATCTTAACTTCGGTAGCTATATTGTGTCCAGGGCTGAGTCTGCTTCTAAAAAAACTGGGCATCTTCTCCAAGGTCCAACGGTATTTTACCCCTGACCAACTGTTGAGCCTTTACACAACTCAAGTCCGCTAATGCATAGAGTATTGCTTCCACATCGCTCGAACATCGCCGACTAGTAGCAAGTCTATGTGTCTTCTACAGGCTGCACTTCTGGGAGTTTGCGCAGGAATCGCATTATTTAATTCCCCCTGCACCATTCCACTATCGAACAACATGACGTGGACAGGGATTCCACGAATTTGTGGTTGATATTCCTCTTCATCGTACCTCCCGTTTCGCCTCATGCGTCATTGTGCGAACCGCTAAGGTGTGAAATCCCTGCGTCGATGTAGCCCCATACGTATGATTTAGGGATTTTCAAGGCAAAAGTGAATAGGCATTTTTTGAGTCTGCGTGTAACACCTTAGACCTCATCTTAGCTTTCCATTAGGCTAGATAGAGATCAAACACACACAAATCTCTAATAAAAAAATTTTAAAAACATATATTTGAATTGATAATTTCCTTCTTATTTAAAGTTGGTTAAAACATTCTTAAAAAGTGAGTAATATTAATGTAACCTCAGCCAAAAAATGAAGATTTATGCCCTTCGCATTGATCCATATAAATGATCCGCTTGATCCACATGTTATTGGTACGACCTGAACCACACGTCAGCAATGTCGGCGCTGACGTCCAAAATTAATGAAGTTGCGAAGTTTGTTTACATTGCAAAAAGCAAAGGGGCGACCAACGAAGCCATACTGGTCTATTCGTTTAAAAGAGTAAACCGAAAGGTCCCAGGTTTGATGCCCGCTTGGACCTAGTGAATTTATATTACATCTTTTGTGCGGTAATTTTTATCGATTTCTCCTTGCTTTTGGTGAAGGGAAACATCCTTTGAGATGATATGGTCCATTTTCCCATCTCGTCCATTTCTTAATTCACTTTCCTATGTAGTCCACTTCCTAAGTGATCCACTTCTTAAGTGGTCCACTTCTTAAGTGATCTACTTCTTAAGTGGTCCACTTCTTAAGTGGTCCACTTCTTAAGTGGTACACTTCCTAAGTGGTCCACTTGTTGTGCAGTCCACTTCCTAAGTAGTTCACTTCTTATGCAGTCCACTTTCCTATGCCTTCCATTCCCTTTGACGTCTTAGAAGAGATTTATCCTTATGAATACGAAACTTCTTCGTTGACTAATCTTGGTACTTCTAGGTACTAGTCACGTACTATAATGACATAATGAGTAATTTATTTTCTGACACAATAACACGACTTTATCATTTGCATTTCATTTTATATATGATGAGGGAAATATCTTATTAAGGATATAAATGCTTATTTACTTATGACAGACGAGCACATAACTTAGAAATTGACTTGAAGATAACATAAATCGTTTGTTTTTTTTTTCATTTATTTACGGCCTATATCATACTATAATAGCCTACATATATTAGCCCACTGCTAGCCTAAAGCCCTCCGAATTAGTTGTACCATTGACTAGTACCATTGATGGTAAAAGTGACACAACTTTGTATCTCTAGTACCATAAATGGTACTAGTGACACTAATTTAGGATAAGTAGTACCATCATAAATATTGGCAGTGTTGCTTGTACCATTAATGGTACTACCAAGCTCATTTTATTCTTATTACTTTTGACTCTTATTAATCTATCTACACTAATATTATAAATAGGAAAGATTTGTACCTATTTTTGTATGTTTGTATGTTTGTAATGAATAGGCTCAAAAAGTACTGGGCCGATTTAAAAAATTCTTTCACCGTTGGAAAGCTACACTATTCCCGAGTGACATAGGCTATGTGTGAACCACGGGCGAAGCCGGGGTGGACTGCTAGTATGCAATAAAGGGATAACTCACTTAAAAAGTCAGCTACTGACCGACATGTTCAGTATGACGGCTCAAAACGTTTTCTTGTACGCATTGCGAGTCACATTTGCCCTGAGGAAGGCCTGCGGATGAGCTCGAAACATGTAGGCCGGTAGCTGACTTTTTACATAATTCAATTGAATAAAATACATTATGAATTTAATAAATTTATTGGGAAATAACGTTTTAGAAACTGTACTTATATAATAACATTAGACTAATTACAATATAAACTGAAACTTAATTAAACAACAATTCAACAATTTTCACATGACATCTTTAATTTATTATAAAGAAAAAAATCACAAAGTACTCGACATTATATACTCTTTATACTCAACTTATAGTATACGTAAAGTTAGTTGACAAAAACTACCACGGTGAGCATCAGCGTAGTATTCCATATCCAATTCTTGGTATCCACAGCTTTGTTGCACCAACTACCGGTACAAACACAGGCATGGAACCTGGCGTAGAGGGATATCCCCCTTGATACGGGCAGCAAGGTTGCCATCGGACTGATGATGCAGCCGTTTTCCACATCCTGTAATAATTATTGAACTTTTAAATAAGTAAGTAAGTAACAGTTTATTGCACCAACAACACATACGAGTATAAATAATATTAAAAACCGGCAAAGTGCGAGTTAAACTAGCGTGGAGAGGGTTCTATACAATTGATTGAATTCTTATAGGTTTACCTGTAATCTACAAGCAATGAACTATATTTTGATTTTTTTTCAAAATTTTCGGCTCCATAGTTTCGAAGATCAGGGGGGTATTGGTCAAATTTCGTCTTTTTTCATAAATAAAATAAAAACTATTCATTTTACAATAATAACAAATAATATGTTTGAAATCCTTGTAACGAGCCCTTTCATTTGATATATGACACAGTAAGGTTTGCAAAACATTTTTTTAAATTTCCTAATTTGTCCCCCGAAAATTAACCTTATTAAAAAAAAAAAATTATTTACTTTGCACATATGTGTTTGGGTCATAGGATTACAACATTCTACCAAATTTCACCTAATTCGGTCTAGTAGATTCGGAGCAAATTGGCTGTGACAGACGGACGGACAGACCGACGCACGAGTGATCCTATAAGGGTTCCGTTTTTTCATTTTTTGTACGGAACCCTAAAAAAAAGAAAAAAGTGGGACAACTATCCGGCTTTTACTCTATAAGAAGATCCGCGAAAACAAACATTACATTCAATGCCATCTCGAGCTTCGCCATACGCTTGCTGGCAAAATGCATGCCCATGACGGCACGCCGCCGGTTGCGGCACGCTCTTTGGGTGTACACCCCGGTCAGGTCCACCCAACGCACCGAGCAGCCACCGGTGAAGCGCCCGAACAGGGAATGTGGCTCGTCTTCTTTTGTGATCACGTGGTTACTGCATCAAAAGACACATTATAAAACTCTGACACTTATTTACGTATATATTAAATCTTTATCGACCACAATGGTACAAAAGGTGGACTTAATGCTAATGCATTCTCTGCCAGTGAGCCTTTAGGAAAAACAAAAAGTTTAAATTAGCATAGGCGCTTAAAGATAAGTATGTAATTAAATTAACTACACACACTAAATACATATCTACATACATACATATACACATACATACACATACATAAATACATAATATAAAAAAACAAACAATTTATGATAATGATTAGTTCTGCTGCAACGAATTAGGAAAAAGGTGCGTGGGAACTTTCCTCTTAAATAGGTACCTATTTGAGATTAAGATAATTTTGATGTCTACAAGTAATGCATTCCAGAGTCGATACTTTCTGATATTTATTTATTTATTTATTAGAAACACAAACATATTACAGACAATACATGTTTCAAGTTCTTATCACAGTTTTACATATTTGTTCTGAAGCGTTACCGCTGACGATGCAACTGGGAATACGGTCGGATGATGATGATGATGATCGATAAGAAGATCCGTTTTGTTTTGTTTTTCGTGTGTGTAAGTGGCCAACACTGGTGTCAGATTTTTCAAGCTGCCTAAAGGCATCTGACATAGCTTGACGACTGCGATACAATAACAGCCGGGACCAACGGCTTTTACGTTCCTTCCGAAGCACGGAGGAGCTCGAGAAATTTTTGTACTACTTGTGATCACCCATCCAAGTACGGACCACGCCCGGGGTTGCTTAACTTGGGAAAACGCTAGCAATGCGTACTTTCACCGGGCCACCGAGCTCCTCAGAAAATCCGTGAAAACAAACATTACCGTCAATACCATCTCCAGCTTCGCCATACGCTTGCTAGCAAATTAGATACACTGTAAATCGCAAGCGGTTCTGATCAGGCAGAGCCCAAGGCCACAAAACCAAATACCACTTTTAGCGTGATAGTGGGTGAGAAGGTGGAAAAAGGAATCAAAATATGGGTTAAAAATATGTGATGAAAAATTTCGCCACGAGTGATACTAGAACTCGCGAGCATTGTAATCATCAATCATCATGATCAGGTCTTTTCTAGTCTCCACTGCAGGAGCACGACCCTCTCTGTACTGCCAGAGCCATATATTAGCCAGAGCAGTCAGAGGATTTGGCCTATACTCTCCACGCTGACCAGACGGGTTGGAGAGGTCTCACTGATGTTTAGAAGCTTTATTTAGCTTGTATTTTCTAGGTCGCCTTCTACAACATCCACGGGAAGACTTGGAGTGGTCCTATTCTACTCTGCCGAGAACCACACGGAGCATTGTAATGCTGCAAATCAATTATATAGGTTGCTAGCCGCATCACCTATTCGCATTTTCTCCCATTCCCTCAAACGACTTTTACGATCTGCGCTAGAAAAGAAGCAGCTGGTACATTCTAAGTTTTTTTCTTATAATAATATCATCTCATCTCTCATCATCTTATTTTAATTGGTTCTCATACCCGATAGGTATTTATTAAGGTGAATATAAAAGCAAATGGCCTTGAAGTGGCGCCCTCATTTGAAATAAATTATTAACTTATAAATATGGTGATAATTTCCATATTGCTCTTCGTCATGCACTAGATAGCCCTTTACTTTATTTTATGAACCACCGTTGTAAGTATTTACATAAGCCCGTCTAGCTTTAAAACTTGCCTCCTCCAAAAGTGGCCACGGCAAGTTTTAAAGCTAGACGGATCACCAATAATAGTTTCAACGGCAGTTCATAAAATAATTTAAAGGGCTATCTAGTGCATGACAAAGAGCAATATGGAACTTACCACCATATTTACGAGTTAACAATTTATTTCACACTTCAAGGCAATTCGCTTATTTATTTACCTTAAATTTAAAAATATAACTGGACTTACGCGTCAAGGTACCGACAATACTTCCTGAATTTTGCGATCTGACCTCTGGCCTTTGGGTCCACAGGTACTAGTGGTATGAAGTCTCCAGCGAATGCGTCAGCGCAGGCCGACGAGTAGGGGATACCTTCCAAATCAAGTCCGCATACAAAGCACTGTAAATAACAAGTTAAACGGAATTACAAGAAGTAAAATTAACCTGGAAAAAGAACACATTAACTATAGTTCCCATAGTAGTGAAACAACTGGTGTCATTCCCAAGCAATTATTGAATAGTCTAGAAGCATTAGGTCTATCAAAATTTACCTATCTAACCCTCCAATAAACGGGTAAGTGCGAGTCGGACTCGTACATGAAGGGTTCCGTACTAATACATAATCGGTGAAAATTTAAAGTATCTAGTTAATGCCATTATAAAGATCTAGTTAAAAACGCTGAAAAAACACAACGCTGTTTCTTGTATGACGACCCCCTTTAATTTTTAACTTGATCTTATTTATAGTATTTTTTGTATTAGCGGCCACAGTAATACACAATAGGTGGAAATTTCAAGTGTCTAGCTATTACGGTTCTAGAGATAGAGCCCTGTGACAGACGGACAGACGGACAGACAGACAGACAGCAGAGTCTCAGTAATAGGGTCCCGTTTGCACCCTTTGGGTACAGAACCCTAAAAAGCAGGTATTTCAAACACATGCCGCACAATGCGCAAATCTTCGCAACTAGATGCTAGCTTAGTTTGCCAATGTTTCACTTAGTCTGGTCACTAGCTGGCGGTGTGGCCTGCGCTATAGGCTATAAAATCCAAAGTCTACAATCAGTGCTGTAAAAATGGAAAAGATACGTGATATCAAACAATTATGGTTTGCTGGCCGCATCGACTATTGGCATGGACTCATTAATTTTAGTGGTTACCGGCAGCGATGCCGTGTGGTTACCGACGTAGTAGAAAAGGACCATTATCATCATTATAAAGTCTTTCCGTAGATTTCGTCGGCGACTTTAAGAAACACAAGCTTATATTAATGAGACCTCTTCACTCCAACCCATCTGGCCAGCGTGGAGAGTGTAGGCCAAACCCTCGCCTGGCCAGCTTATTAATGAATGTATATAACTATTAGCTTTTCGGGCGTTGCGCGGGCTGCAAGCAGCCCGCGGTTTTTCGTGAAGCTGCTGAAGTTGGCTTAAGTACATGTTCAGTTGAGAAAACGGGTAAAAAACTGCAGTCAGTATAGGAAACATCAAAAAATGTGTAGGCAGCCAACTTGGAATCAAATTTTTTTTGCAGTTTTGAGTTCCGCGGGGTGCTTTACCCCAGCATACAAAATTTCAGACTCCTTCGAAGTTCCAGTAGGACGTTATAAACGAATTAAGTTGAAATTCTAAAATCCATACGCCATCTTGGATTCCAAAAAAAATGTTATATTTGGATTCCGCAATCCAAAAAAACCCTTGTATACTGAATTTTAGTCAAATCAAACAATTAACTATTGGCGATTATCTTAAAAAAAATTAAAAAAATCGCTCAGCGCTTGGTAGGAGTGGCAAAGCCTACGGCCTTGCTACGCAGCTCGGCCTGCGGCCTCATGGAAAAGCTCAGCTTTCGGCCTTCGTCATTTTGTACTATAAAGTTTATATAAATAATTTAAAAAAAATAAACGGGCAGGTGCGAGTCGGACTTGTACATTAAGGGTTCCGTACCACCGTAAAATGTTTTAAAACGCTGAAGAAACAACACGTTTCTTGTATGACGACCCCCTTTAATTATTAACTTTATCTTATTTTTAGTATTTGTTGTTATAGTGGTCATAGTAATACATAATCGATGAATTACTACGATGATCTAGCTATTACGGATCAAAAGATAGAGCCCTGTGACCGACGGACAGATAGACGGACAGACAGACGGACAGACAGCGGAGTCTCAGTAATAGGGTCCCGTTTGCACCCTTTGGGTACGGAACCCTAAAAACCTACCTTGGCAACTACAGGGGCATCATCATAGTTTATTGTCGACGGTAGTGTAAGTGGCGTCGGTGTCGGCGTCGTAGGACACGTCGGGATCGTATACTTCTGCAGCGTTTCGTTAAATTTTTGCGACAAATTGAAATAGTTCACGTCATCCGCCACTACATAGTCGAATAGCTCTAATAGCTTTTTCATATCAAAATGTTTATCTTTGAAATCCATTGTTATAGTAGTTTTCTCAGTTGTCGTCGTGGTTTGCGTAGTTTTCTTTCGTCTCAAAATGTTATCTAAATTCTTTGTCCTCGTTACTGGTATCTTGTTAACAGTTACTACTCGGGGTATTATAAACGTGCTTTCTGTGCTAACTTCTAATGTGCTAGTGTCTATATTCATCGTTGGTGTTGTTGACGAAGTTTCTTCTGAATATAATGCTGCTTTGTCTTTTGAAGAAACAGTTTGAATAAGAGTTAGATGAGTAAATTTGTTTTCCGATTCTGGATTTGTGTCTTTATAATAAGTAAAACTATCTAAATAAGAATTTTCTAAACGTCTTGCGTTCTCATAATGTACAGTTTTATCAGTAATTGTGTGTTTTGTGACAGTGCCATAAGTGTCGATCTGCCATGTTATAACTTTTGGAATCTTAGTTTGGAATATTTCTTTTAAGGGTTCATTTGAAGAGGTTTCTGGACTTGTAAGTTCTTGTTCGGTTATAGTAATATAACCTTCTTTAGAAGTAATGTGGTAATTTTTAGTCTTCGTTGTTGAATCAGATATGTCAATTCTAGTGTTGCTTTCAGTACCAACTTCTTTAGTTCTAGTAACATTATGACGTATTCTAGTGTTGCTTTCAGTACCAACTTCTTTAGTTCTAGTAACATTATGACGTTTATTAACTGTGACCAACTTAGTAGTCGTGTCTTGATTAAAAACTGTGTTTTTAAAATGTATATGCTCTTTATCTAATGGAGTAGTAAAGAGATTCGTCCCTACAATATGTGAAGATTTTGTTGTTTCATGCAAGCCATATTCGTTCAAGATTGATTCATTTAAATCAATATCTTTTTGTTTATCTAATTCCATATACTGGATGTTCTCCTTCCGTCGTTTTCTTAAAAGGATATCCAAATCTATTTTAGTAGCAGGAGTAGCATAACCAGTCCTAAAGTTTTGGTCAAGCTTTGTTGATGTGAAAGACAAATCTGAGAACAAGATAAAATTCAGTAAAATTTTACATTTATATTTTTTAGCTAAAGTACTTAAACATCAGACAGTTTTATTCATTTTGTTTTGTTCATTAACCTTAAATAGGGCAATGGTAGAATAGTCGCCGCATTAAATTAAACCTTATGCCTTTGACATAGTTCATAACCAATGAAAAAATGTATAAACAGGCTGCCCGGTTAACACAAAATTTATAACCTCATCATACCAATTATTGTTTTTGTAAAAACATTTGCGGTCAAAAACTGTTGAGATATCTCTTCCTTACTGACCGACAGGTCCTCTTTGCAACGATTTTATAACAACTACGGTGATCACCAACCCGCATAGCATTAGCGATAGCGTTGATCGAGCGCTATCATCTATCTCGCTCTACATAATAATAATAACAGAGATCACAATAGTCGGTCACGCGATATATACTATATCTGGGTTTTTAAAGGGTGTCATGTTTCGGGGGCTGCAGTGGACTGGTACAGGATGTATAAAGAAAGATAAGCTACATATAAAGGCAGGCATATAACATCATTTCAATCGCATAACGTCCACTGCTGGATTGGACTTGCCCCATCGGCCATCGGTTCGTCGCGTTATGTGTCCCGCCCACTGCCACTTCAAAGAACTGATCTACTGAGCTACGAACTTTTTTCTCTACGAATTTCCTCATTTCTGATTCGATTACGTAGAGTAACACCAAGCATATTCCTCTTCAAAGCGCGTTGAGCTACCTTAAGCCTTTTTATTATATGAGACCCATAGTAAGCGACCACGTTTCAGAGCCATAAAATCATCACTAATAACTGTAATATTTTGGACGAGAAGATATTGATAAATAAATAAAAATAAATAAAATAAAAAATAAAATTTGTTTATTAGGTAACTATTAAAATTACAAGCTTTTGTTGCTGGAGCCTCCTTTTAAGCAAAAAACCGGCCAAGTGCGAGTCGGACTCGCGCACCGAGGGTTCTGTACAAACCTGCAAGGTTTAGTATTTGGTATGAATTTCAATTTAATACCTCTACGCGTTTATGAGGAAATGGGTAGTAAGTTTAAAATTATTAAAAAAAAATATATTATGTGATGTAACTAAAAATTTATGGTTTTCGTAATTTTTCCTTTATCTATGCTATAAGACGTTGCTTCGTACCAAATTTCAAGATTCTGAGTTCACGGGAAGCACCCTGTAGGTTTTGATTCCCTTGCAAGTGTCGAAAATTTGCGGCATAAACGGCTGTATCTTTTGATTGCGTTGGCTTAGAAGTTGATTTTTTCACAGCTTCAAGGGACAGTAGACCTGAGTAATTGATATAAATTTCAGCTTCATACCTCTACGCGTTCCTGAGAAAAAGGGTCTTGACAGACGGACGGACGGACGGACAGACGGACAACAAAGTGATCCTATAAGGGTTCCGTTTTTTCCTTTTGAGGTACGGAACCCTAAAAAACAATAAAACCTATCACAATGAGAGTGATAAATAAATCTTATAATGAGAAATAGATAAAAGTATACGGTTCCGTATCTACCATATCAAGTTACCTGGCCCTCTTTGAGTACAATAATATAATGTCTAACAAAATATACTAAACTATATAACGGATGAATTCAGTTCATGATACTAAACAACTTTCTCTAAGGAACATATTATATCAAAATATGAAAAATATTTTTTTGCCAAAGTGAGATAGGACGCCGTTTGCGGGACCGCGGTTATGACAAACGTTCAAGATGGTACCTGGTCCAAAGGATATCCATTGCTATTCAGAGAGGCAATGCAGCTAGCGTCATCATTAGGTCTTTTTTAGTCTCCACTGCAGGAGCACGACCCTCTTTGTACCAGAGCCATACATTAGGCAGAGCAGTCAGATGATTTGGCCTACACTCTCCACGCTGGCCAGACGGGTTGGAGAGGTATCATTGATATTTATCAGTTTTGTTTAGCTTGTGTTACATTCTTGGTACGATTCATTAAACACGTATAGTTCATTATTTATTTTATTATAAGGCAGAGCGATATTCATATTGGGCTCCTGCAAATTCAGTACGAGTAATACGAACCTCAGCCATATCATATCTTCTTTTCCTTCGATCTTTATTTGATTAACCTATCGAACGCCTATATTTGTAGCTTACCTTCTTGGTAATCATTGAAGTCTAGAATGTTTATGTCCTCAGAATCTTCGAGAAGAGCCATGTCTTGATGGAGATAGGAAGTAAAAACGAACACTACTGCCCACCACATCGAGAGAGGATAATAGTCACGTCTTTGCGAGATAAACAGGGTCTATATTCTATAGACCCTGGGTATTTAGGGAGTGTGAATTATAACATTGGTACCGGATTGCAAGGAATTTTATTCAATCATACCTAAAAAAAATGCTGAAAATAATATATTCTGATTTACATGTCGAGAAACAATAAATTTATTTACAAATAATTTTTAAAAGATAAGATCAAAACATGGTTTCTGTTAAAAAATAAAAAATTGACAGCTTCGACTGACAATTAGTTTTATTTTTTTTATGCAAATGACCAAAAAGTTAGAAAAATAAATAGGTACTTTTATGCTGGTTTTGAAAAAAAGAAAAAGCTTTGGATAAACCAGCTTCTCTTCCTGAACAGATCGAAAAAGTCGATCGATAGAATGTAAAAAAACGATGCAGCTAGCAACCAGTTAAAAGACGATGCAGCTAGCAACCAGTCACTATTTTGATTCCTTTTTAGAGATCCGAAGCCAAATGGCAAAAAACGGAACCCTTATAGATTCGTCATGACTGTCTGTCCGTCCGTATGTCACAGCCATCATCACAGCCTTTTTTCCGAAACTACAAGAACTATTATACTGTTGAAACTTGGTAAATAGATGTATTCTGTGAATCGCATTAAGATTTTCACACAAAAATAGAAAAAAAAAACAATAAATAGTGGGGGTTCCCCATACTTAGAACTGAAACTCAATTTTTTTTTCATCAAAAACATGTGGGATATTTATGGATAGGTTTTCAAAAATTATATTGAGGTTTTTAATATCATTTTTTTCTAAACTGAATAGTTTGCGCGAGAGACACTTCCAAAGTGGTAAAATGTGTCCCCCTGTAACTTCTAAAATAAGAGAATGATAAAACTGAAAAATATATATGATGTAAATTACCATGCAAAATTCCACCGAAAATTGGTTTAAACGAGATCTAGTAGGTAGTTTTTTTTTAATACGTCATAAATCGTTAACCGCAATTTACCATACACTATTATTAAAACATCGATCAAAGTTACAACGAACTTTTATATTATGTTTCTTGCTGCTACGGAACCCGTCATGGGCGAGTCCAACTCGCACTTGGCCGCTTTTTCTATCTTTACGGCTACGATTGATGTTAAAAGTGACCTTTGAGGTCTTATGGTTACTCTCTTGTACTATGATTCTAAAGCCGTGTGGTTCCCGGCAGAGTAGAATAAGACCACTCCAAGTCTTCCCGTGGATGTCGTAGAAGGCGAGTTAGGAAATACAAGCTAAACAAAGCTTATAAACATCAATGCGACCTCACCAACCCTTCTGGCCAGCGTGGAGAGTGTAGACTAAATCCTCTGACTGTTTTGGCTAATATATGACTAAAAAGACCTGATGATGATGATGTTGACAAAGGTGGTTATCCCACCACACCGCGCATCGACGCGGAGCGCGGTTTCTACATACTGACGCTCCCGCGCGGTGACGCGTTTTCAGTGGGTGGGAGTAGGCGTGTTTTATATACAAATTGAGCTACTTGCATACAATGTTAAAAATCTGCCGCGCCGCGCTCTGCGAAGGTGCGCGGTGCAGTGGGATCACCGCCTAAGTCTCTAGGCTCTGTCTACCCCGTTAGGGATAAAAACGTAATAACGTTGGTCTATTATCTTAAATTTAGTGTTATATTAGCAAACGTATATTTCTGAAATAGTGTAGAACTCTTTTTGCTTGTTCTAAATAATTGATACTAGTACACCATTAGGTATGTGAGTATACTGGCGATTTTCCATGTTAAGCAGCCCCGATAGTGGTCCGCACTTAGATTCAATTAACAGACTAAAATACAGCTTGAAAATTCTGCTACCATGTTGGACACTTACGTAAACGAAAAAAGCCATATATAACAGGATTTATAAGTCTAGGTCGACTGTAGGTCGACTTATAAGTACCACACTAGTCTGTGCCAACAACACTTGGCATTCACCACAAAACAAAGACATCGAAGCGTGCCACCTCTGAATAAATGTCGAAGATCTAGACAAACATAAATCGATTAAGATTCACATTTGTAAATATCATTCCACTTGCTCAGCTAAGTTGGCAAAGAATCATCTATGCAGGTGGACTGGTAATTCAGGAGACATACTTTTGTAACGATGCTGCATGAATCATATCCAAACCTCCTTTTTTTCATCTCATCCTGTTCGTTTTTCATTCTGCATTTCATTTCAAATTCCCTTTCATTTCATTTTCAAATCATTGACTGATCCCTTTTCATTCATTCCACCATCATCTCTCAAGCTGATCACTTTTCTCTACCTTAATTATTCTTTTATAATAGTCTCTTATACTCATTACTCTTATGTAACAGTCAGTATTAGATAATAAATTATAATAATCTGTGTTGTTGTCGAGTCTCTATTTCTACCTCTTCTACTATCTTCTATGTGGGAACTCGCCTAGAGCACCTGGACAGGTCGAGGCCCCACACTTTAAGGGCATGTTCTTTTATGTTAATTTTGACGACCTCTGTGGCTTAGTGGTCATCATGCCAGGCTGTCACATCGGAGGTCCTGGGTTACATTTCTTAGTCGTCTCTTACGACACCTGTGTAAGACGAAAGGGGTAGTAACGAACTGTATTCTACTCTGCTGTCACCACGCGGCAAAAACATCTTCCAAACGCCTCGAAAAAGTGTGTGCAGCTGTATTAAAGTTATTAAGCAATATCCATTCACTCACCAACCGTTCTAAACATTAGCATACCTAAAAAACGATACGACTCCGAAACTGAATCGAAATTCGAAATCTCCCCGCGTCTGACGTTTCCTCTACGTGCCTTTCCGGCGCACGTTAGGAATCCTAATCGTATCGCTGCTTTACATTTGTGGATACTTTTTCTGTGCTATATGTATCCTGTGTTTTGATTGATAGGGACAGATAGACCAAAGGCAGCATTTCAATGTCAAGTTGAGGAATAATGTTATTATCGGACAAGCGAGGTGCTTGTGTCTGCTTCGACAATCCTGTGTTTGTATGCATGTTTGTATGACGATATGAAGTTGTAATTTAATCGAGTTCATAGCTTGGGGTGATCTACTTGTAAGCGTCAAGCTACCGTATGCCCCTCTCTCTCTCTTAATTTAAGAGCTCGCTCTTGTCGGTGAAGTAACTCCACCATATGCTACATTGCCTAAAATATTCAGTAATCATGACGTTGACGTTCCTGTCGTTGTAACAGCATCAACCCATCCCATCAATCAAAAATGAGGAGATTCGAAGAAGAACATAGGTCACTGACATAGCTGAGCTGATTAGCTCTTTAAAAAGGCAGTGGGCGGAACACATAGCGCGACGAACCGATAGCTGATGGGACAAAAAGGTTCTCAAATGGCGACCATGCACTAGCAAGCGAAGCGTAGGACACCCACCTACAATAAGGTGGTCGGACAAACTGACTAAGGGCGCTTGAAAGCGCTGGATGCAGGCCGTCATAGATCAGTCACAATGCGACTGTAATGATAATGAATAAATCCATCCCATCATCATTAGATCTGTATCCCCATGCAAGCATTTTGTAGTTAGTTAAAGTCCTTATTGCACTTCTTTATCGAAACTGCAATCTCTTCGTGGCAATTCAATTCAATTCATTTATTACATTTAATAATGTACATCAGTTCTAACTACTTAAAGTCACTGTCTTAAAATAGCGCACTATGAACCCTGTCGGGTATCGCTAAACAAAAATTGGAACGGCAAGCGAGTTTTATGACATGCAGTTAATTTGTGAATATAAACCTTAAGTGCAACCGAGGTACTTGGAGATGTTTGACTTTGTAGTAATATGTTCAGATATTAATGTAGATTAATGCTATAGCTTTAACATACATAGCTATAAGTTTCCTGCTTGTTGATTGATAGCACAGGCATAGATCGTCGAAGTTAACATTAGGTACAGTGTCGGCTTCGGGGAGTGATGAATGGTTCCAGGGCCCTGAGCGAGATGTTAGCAATTGGTATTTCAACGCCAGTTTTGTTTGATTTATAAATTGGTTCTGATCCTGTTTTAAACGCATATACTCGTTACTTGTAGAATCAATATAATTTACATCTCCTACTAAAGTAATTTTTTTTCGGCATCTTCAATGGCTTGACTGTTAGATAAAGCTAATGACTATTAAATTTGTAATAAAGTTAAACTAGTGGTTCTGTGAGAAAAGTGGAGCTCGCGAGCTGTTATAACCATGCAATAAGCGACCCTTTCCCCTGGCTTAGTAAAGCAATTTCAGTGAAGTCCGTTCATATATAACGCTACAGCAAACTTCCCCCCTTTTCCCCCTTCTTCTCCTACATTTTGAATTTTACAACATTTTGTGTATAATAAAGTCCTTAGTGTGCCTAGCGCATTGAATTATAATTAAATTTTTAACAAAGAAAACTACCGACTCCAAAGTTTCTTCCATATCTCCAAAGTTCTTCATCATATCTTCACCAAATTAAAATGGGACCAACTTGGCAGTAAAGGCTTTCAAATAAAAAAAATCATCAATTTTGGTTTACAATTGGCGAAGATATCGCGTAACAAACATACATAAAAAAAAACATACAGTCAAATTGATAACCTCCTCCTTTATTGAAGTCGGTTAAAAATCCGTCAATAAATAATGCTATGGCAAAGTTCCCCCCTTTCCCCTCCTGTTTCTCTACCAATCAAAAATCACGATTGAAAAAAAAATCAAAGAACTTGCTTGCCAATTTTCATCAAAATCAGTTAAAAAATGCGATCTGTGAGAACAGACAGACGGACAATAGAGTTTTTAGCCAAACTCAAAACTGAGACGCTTCAATTGCTCAGTCAATAAATAAAATAAATATTTATTTATCACCATCACGCTAAAAGTGGCCTTAGAGTCTTAGAGCCCAGGGTCTGTCTAACCCGTTAAGGACAAAGACGTGATAATGTGTCTATAAGATCCTGAGATCAGTGCTCGATTCGACCGATGGGCTACTTGTTTTGATCTGAAAATTGTCCCTTCACAAATGGTGGCTCATACATCAATCAAGTGCCTTTAAATGTCACTATCCTTGAGAGCCTTCGCTGACAGTATCAGTGGTCAATTGAAAATAGTTTGACAGCACCATTTGCCTGTCAAGATCTTGTAAATTCCCGGTAAGGTTTAAAGTAGACATGATAGTTGATTTGGTAAGTGGTCTGATCCAGGTAATGGGGAAACATGCGAAT
Source organism: Acrobasis repandana (assembly GCA_963576875.1). Lineage (NCBI taxonomy): Eukaryota > Metazoa > Arthropoda > Insecta > Lepidoptera > Pyralidae > Acrobasis > Acrobasis repandana. The sequence continues at coordinate 2,094,888 of OY756226.1, forward strand.
GTATTCTGTGATTGTGTGCAAGTATCTCAGTTTGTATAGAAAACACGCCACTAAAAACGCGGCAGATTCCGTAAAAACGTGGCAGATTCCGCGCACCGTGGCGGGGCGCGTTTCCAGTGGGTGAATCGCCTAATAGTTCGCTACTCTGCTTTCTCGTAAAGATCCTTTGCTCGGTAAAGAAATAAAATAATTGGCCATTTATTTTGTGTATCACGTCCAATATAAATTCGGGAATCAGTATTCAGTTGAATTTAGCGACAGACGCCGGAAATCCCGTCCTAAAGATACCATCTCTGATGCGATGAGATATTTAAATAAAAGTTTTAGAATCTATTGGCAGAGAGTACGTGCCGATATTGAAGAAGGGCAACTTTTTTGAAAAGTGTCTCTGTGAGGCTACATACTAATCATGTCTTTATCTTTTACAAAATGAAAAATGAAAGTTGAAGAGAAAAGGCAATGCTCAGTGTGATGATGGGAAAAGAGAATCAAACAAGATATAGTTTTAAAAACTAAAATCCGACTAAGGAAAATTCATACTGAAATTGACATTTATCCAATTAATACAAGCACAGCAGAGAGCAACAACTAATAATGTATATATTTTTGAAATGCGTTTTTAGGCCCTTTCATTTGATAACACGGTATGATTAGATTTATTTTATTTTTTAGTTCATTACTTACTACAGAGGGCGCCATTTTAAATTAACTGTGACGACCAACGAACAGCAAAGACGCTTCCAAAGACACTTCATTTTTCAAGATACCATGGATATCATAGAAAAGATTTCTCGTATTATCCTTGCGCAGGGGCCATGCTAATCTATACTATAATAAGATAATAAGATGTCCCAAAGGCAAACTTAAGTTGCTGTTAAGTTTGACCTATTGTAATAAATCAAATTTATGCTTGTGTGCAGTAAAATTAAATTTAAATAAACATCATATAAAAATGATGTGGGAATCATTATGAACATAAATACAGTATACTCACTTAATGTTGTTGGAATAGGCCGACTAGTTTAGTTTAGCCGACTAGTCGGTCTAAACGACGGTTTCACTGCCCTCAAAACACTAATTTAATTTTGGGTGTACAGTAAAACCGTAGGATTGCTGCTCATAAAACTGGCCTTGATAATAGTGTAAACGTTTAAACTGACCGAAAATAGTTGGCGTTTTCCATCTACAGTACGTGGGTAAACCGCGTTAATATTCATAAAGAAAAATAAAAATTGAAAATGTAGTGCCCTACCAGATTCTCATGTGCGTTTTGTAACCTAGATTTAAGTAAGTTTCAAAATTTTATGTGCATGAAAACATGAAATAAATGAACATGAATAAATATCTTACTTCTTTCACAATCCGTTTGACCTTCTGCCCAAATACTCTTTGCCATCACACACGACTCCGCTTAACCATTCCGTCGACGAACGCCGCTCGTGTACGCGTATATAGATCATTATATCGTAAACATTAAGGCTCCACATCGGACGTGTGCGCCGCATATGAATGGACCTTTATCAGATTGCTATTGTTCCAAAGTTGTCCGAAGTGTAACAGTAATTTCAGAACAGATACCTACATGTTTTGAAGAATTGCTCGATGGCTTAACAGTGTGATTTACGTTTACGCAAGTAATATACCCTACCTTTCTATGCAGGCTGAACCTATAAAACTGGCCATTGACCTAGAATTTTTTACAACTTTGAGTCATCCATACCATCGAGTTTGAGCTTATTTTGTCTTGATAAGTGTACTTACTCACAATAAAAGCTTGTACGACATTTTTTTTTTTTCAAAATTTAAGAACATCAGACAGAAATTAAACTTTCTTTTTATTTGTATAATATTATATTACGGGACTTACCGCGAATGATTTTAATTTGGGCCATTTTTGTGAAATGGATACTTTTGTTATACCTTATCTTCCATTCTGGTCTTGGAGAATATAAAAAACTTAGATGTACTTACCAGCTGCTTCTTTTCCCACGCAGATCATAGAAGCTAATTGAGGGAATAGGCGAAAATGCGAATAATGTTACATCACTTTTTGATTCCATTTTTCACTTTCTCATCCACCAACACGCTTAAAACGGCCTAATACGAGTAGTCTTGCGGCCCAAGACTCTGTCTGCTTAGAACCACAAGACCCAAAATGTTCTGTCTGCCCTATTAGGGATAAAGATGTGACATTGTGAGTAAGTGTTTTTTTTTTACATAATATTAAAAAGCAAAGCCGTAATGCAAGATCTATAAGAAGTAATGCTGAAATAGTGGGCGAGCCTAACATTATGGGCGAAGTTAAAGCGCACCGTCTTCGCTAGCTCGGACACGTCAAAAGAATGGAGGGGGATCGGAGGGTCAAGAGAGCATACCAGGGCCGGCTGGTCAGTCGCTGGCCGGTAGGACGTCCAAGGTATCGCTAGAGCAAATAATTTATAATACAATCTAGAATAACTACGAGTAATAATCCCAAAAAAACAACATTGAAAATTAAACTTAATACATAAACCTCATATTTTCATAATGCTTGTGTTTAAATACCTAACGTTCCCAATAAATATACCTAAAGTTGTAGGCGTCCCTTTCCCGCAAACTGTCAGTGCAATAAAATAGAAGGGGAGAGCTTTAGGTATATATTTTTGGAAACGGCTTTGCCACTTCGTAAGCATTCTAGGTGGAGCGACGTGGTGACGGCGGACCTGCGTGAGCTGCAAGCTGGTGCCAACTGGAGAGACTTAGCACAGGACCGGAAGCGCTGGCGTGCTCTTGTGCTGAAGGCTAAGACTCATTTTGGGTCGCTGAGCCAGGATAGTAAGTAAGTACTAACCTTTATTCTTATATTCATATAAACATACATGTAGCATGTACCATTTATATACGTATCTTTGATTTAAAAAGGTGGAGTACCTTTGTCATCGCATATAGATCGTCGTCAACAATAACTTGTGCCCTGTCAGGTGTGCGCCGTGCATATAAATGTACCTATATCAGATCGTTATTGCTGGTTATATGTAACAGTAGCTTTCATGCAAGTTAATGAGTTTGCGGCACAGTGACGTCAGAGTTAAGAATACTATTTGTCACCCCCCCCCCCCCCTTATATTACAAGGTTTTATTTAGCTTGCCCTGTTTTTGTTGTTTGGGTTAAATCTTGCAAGTTAAATTTGAGCCTATCCTGGTGTCCGATTTAGATGAAATTTGTATTCTAATGTAAGTTAACAATACAATATTTTTATAACAAGAAGCTGATCTGATGATGGAGCCGGAAGGTGCCTATAGAAACCCTGTGATAAAATGATGCAACCTTATCGGTTAGGGCTTTGTAATAAGCTTTCCATACAAACCCGGATCAGCTGATCGGTCAACTTATATGGGAGGCCAAAAATTATTTTAATATTTTGATACATTATGTTTCTTGGAGAAAGTTGTTCAGTATTATGGACTGAATCCACACTTAAAACAGTTTCAGTGTATTTTGTTAGACCTTGTATACAACGAATTGACTCGATCAGCTGATCAGTTTGTACGAAATTTTTTATTTTTTTTGGGATTCGTGAAATTGTTGTACAAAAGTTGTTTAGTTTCATGGGTTGAGGTACTATCTGAGAGGTTTTGCGTTAGTTCATTAACACATTGTATTCATCTTTTTTCCACACTACCTATAGTAGTGTGGAAAAAAGATATAATTTTTAGATTGCGATTGCTTTGTTTTTGAGACTAGCATTAGTGATGATGGTTCCGACTCCTGCTTAGTATGTGATCAAGGTTTGGTCGTGTCGCGATCTACAAGTATAGTGTTTCCTGCATTTGATTTGGATCGGCCCGGACCTTTCTCGGTATCGTGGTGCAGTCATAGTGCTTAGACAATGAGTGCAACAAAGATCATGAGGAGATATTCGTTTTCAGAAGTGGCAGTAGGCATTGATCAGAAAAATGGTCACGTGATGTATACGTCTCTTGAAGTTTTGGGTTGGTTTTGATTTAAAGGTTTTAAATAAAATATTTACCTGTCGAAAACAAACTTATTTAGGTACTTGTATTTCTAGATGTATTTTAGCCTACATATATCGTTACTTTAATAATTAAATTTAAAAAACAAAACAACCGACTTCAATTTTTTTTAGGAGTTTCTTTCATATCTCCAAAGTTCTTCATCTTATCTTCACCAAATTAAAATGGGACTAACTTGGTAGTATTTCAAATAAAAAAAGAATTATCAAAATCGGTTCACAATTGGCGAAGATATCGCGTAACAAACATACATAAAAAAAATAAAAAAAACATACAGTCGAATTGATAACCTCCTCCTTTTTTGAAGTCGGTTAATAAAAGACAAGACAGCGTGAAAAATACTTACATGAACTTTGAACGAGTATTATGCATATTTTTTATCATATTAAAACACTTGTTTATTGTGTAATTATTACACATAATTTTTGATCACATTTGAAATAAAAAATCGAATATCCATTTATAAACCTTTTTACATATTTCAGCGGACATACTTTATTTGCATGTGTGTATGGTGATGATGCAAATTTAATATTTTTTTACTATTATACATACACTGTCTCTCAGAGACAATCGGTCATTACCTATAAAACCAAGCAAACAAACTCACATTTTATCTATAATTGTATTATGGATCATCTGTAACTTGCGCGTGGGCGCCATTGAGGCGTGATCGCGCATATGTATAGATCCTAATCGATTTGTATCATAGAATTAGTATATCGTGCTTGGGTAATGTAATTATGCGTATACGATGTCTTAGACAATAGACTGTCGTTATGATGTGGTTCATCCAAAATGTTCACACTAGACGAGTGATGGGAAATACCCCATACCAATATATTAATTTTATGGCCTTTTTGAGGCCATTACAGAATATGTGTAGATCAGAATATAGATAACAAGAAGTGATATTGAAAGGTCAAACACTGATCCATTTTATTTCAAACAAAGAAAAAAATTCTCAGAATGAACAAGCTGCTTCTCTTCCCACGCAGATCGCATAAGCCAATCAAGGGAATAAGCGAAAATGTGAACCACGTTTATAGGCGATACGGCTTGAAACCCATCACCATTTTAATTACCATTTCCACCTTCTCGCCCACCATCATGCTAAAAGTGGCCTTTGGGTCTTATGGAACTGGGCTCTGTCTGCTTAGAGCCTTAAGACCCAAAATGCTCTGTCTACATCAGAAATAAAGGCGTGTTAGTGTACAGTTTTTAAGATCATCATTTAGTTTGGAAAATTGATACATTATTCTAAGATAAATTGTCAGATGGTATTGTATCAAAACATGTAATTTTTACATCAACTTTTTTAATAATCCAGATTACTATGTGTAAAAAAGTCACTATCAATACACAAAAATCTGGACCAACGAGAACTCGACTCTCGTCTTGCTAAATAAGTATACAAGTGTGAACTATTCCAATTGTGTTTTATTGAATATGAATATTACTAGGTCATGTTATAGGTTAATATGTGAGTCAGGACGTAATAATTTTAGGCTTGAATTTTCTACATTGTTTTTATATGATTATTGAGACAAAATTATATTTAATTATATGAAATTGAATTCTTCTAATTATTTCTAATCTAGTATTAGATATGACTGTGTAGGACTAAGGTCATATTTGTTTATTTATTTAATTTTTATTGAGCCAAAGCTACAATAGGTAGACTTAATGCTAAAGCATTCTCTTCATTCATTCATATTCACATGATACAAACCATAAATAACCACTTTGGTACATGACTTAAATGTAATTTTAAAATTTCACTTGTACTTGAGAGGATATGTTATAATAGATGTGCAGATTTTTTCACGATGTTTTCTTTCACAGCAATTTGTCGATGAAAATGACCGTACGTGTATGAGTCAGATTGTGCTACTAACTCGGTCATAGGTTGCACTATTAAGAGCAAACACTAAGGTCGAGAGAATTTAAAAATAGGTATTAAGAAAATCTTTTGCTGTCGCGCTGTGCCCGAGAAACAACTGACGAGGATGGGTGACAGAGACAACTGCAGCGTGACAGAGGCAACTGTAGCAAGGACCGAAAATACCTGTAAAAAATACACAAAATCAACGTTTCGTAGTCCCCTGATTTCTTCTCCAAAACTGAACCGTTTTAATTTTTTTTTTATTAAAATTTGAAGAAAAGCTATGGCTGTGTTCATAAGTTTTCTTTTTATAATATAGGTATAATAATCTCATCAAATTTTCTTTCTAGATGTATGAGCAAGATGGAAAATTATCTATGCCAATCAGATAGACTTTTTTTTTAAAAACTATTGCTCTACTGGCACTATCCGGCGAGGAATTAGGGGACTACACTCATATGGAAATATGGCCGTAAAATTTCCTCTTAAACCACTGGAATATTTCAGTTTCTTCCGTTTTAACAGCTTTAACACCTTAAAAAGTTTTGCTGTCAGTTAACAACTAATTAGCAAAGGTAGGTACTTAATATTTCTGAGTGAATAAATTTTCTAGTAGTTTTTTGTACAAGTATAAACGTTAAATTTTTTTGAAGCCGAGAACAACAAAATAAAGAACTATAACAATATGCAATAAATAATTTCAGATCTTAAAAGCAACTAGTGATTTACAGTTTTTTAAAGAGGCGTTAAAATGCAACATTCATTCCTTGTAAAGTACGCAACCATAGTAACTGTTGAAATTACTTTTTTAACTATAAGTATGTTGTATTTTTTCTCTGCTAGTAGTGACAGCAGTAACATTTGTTGATATATATTTCAAGATTTTTGTTAACTTGCACTGTTTGTTGTTTATACAGGGACTAACAAAATATACTGAAACTATTTTAAGGGTGGATTCAGTCCATGATACTGAACAACTTTCCCCATGGAACATATACCGAAATTTGAAAAATAATTTTTGACCTCCCATACAAGTTGACCGATCAGCTGATCCGAGTTTGTAGGGAAATCAAAAAAATATTTTTCATATTTCGACATATGTTCCTTGGGGAAAGTTGTTCAGTATCATGGACTGAATCCACCCTTAAAATAGTTTCAGTATATTTTGTTAGACGTTATATGTTTGGATCTAATGTAAATTTTGTGTGCTAATGTAAATCAGATGACAATGTCATATTATTATACCAAGAAACTGATCTGATGATGGAGCCGGAAGCCTATAAGAACCCTGTAATAAAACGACGCAACCACACGAATTTGGGCTTATTACATTTGTCTTGATTAGTTTAGGCATCACAATTAAAGCTTTGCTGATTTACTTTTTTATTTATTTAAGTTTATTGCACACAATCTTATATTTGATTGATTACAAGTTAAGTTTGACCTATAACTTAACGCTAATGCATTATCTACCAGTTTGCCTTTGGGACATGACGAGAAGTTGGAAATCTTTTCTATATAATATTACACAATCAATATAGGTACATATTATTTAAATGATCATTTCTACATCACTTTATTAAGAATACTACTTATTTTTATAGCAAAAAGATTTTTGGTCTCCTTATGTGTGTCTAAATGGTTCAGATTTTTACAGGAAAGAAATCTTACACTTTGACTTACCAGTCATCTCGTATATAAAACTAAGCAAAACAATAATCCTGCCCGTTATTTTAACATGTATTCTACTAAACCATTGCTAATAAAGCAATTTGAAAATAACAAAAACTAAATTGCATAATAAGAATGAGAGCTCCCTCACACATTTAAAATCGCAAACAGATATCAAATAAAATCGAATAATCGTGATCCCTGATCGTGACGCAGCCGTCCGATGGAGGTCAAAATATGAAGTTTTATCATTCGATTAAATTAACAATCAATACGATGATTCCGATTTATTTATCGAGTGGGTAACGATGATCTAATTTTACGACTATTATGATTATAGGGCTAAGAAGTATTAGACAGGTCGTTCAAAACAGCAACACATTAAAATTTATTGTTGTTAAAAAAACTAATGGTTTACTTGTAATAAAATTTAAAAATGATTGATATAAGCAATTCTGTTTTTACTAAGAATAGAATTTTTATTTTTTATTAAAATATGAAACTGCCCTAAATTGTACAATTACCAGAATGATTATACAACTATTACTTACTTCTCAACCTGATAAGTCTTGACTTTGTTTAAAGTAATAAATAAATAGATAGATACAAACAAATCACATTTATTGAGCTAGCCCTTGTGTTTTTTCTATGTGTTAAGGGATATTAACTCAACGATACTATATTTTATATTAAATAATTTTATAAAGTAAACTTGGCTTATGTTTGTAACTAACGTAAGATTAGTTTATAACACTATTTATATGTACGCAAAGAGATAAAAGTATTTATTTATTTATTATTAAAGACATGTATAGATAAACACTCACGACCAGGACAATTTAAAAAACCGGCCAAGTGTGAGTCGGACTCGCGCACCGAGGGTTCCGTAAAATATATTATGTGATGTAACTAAAAATTTATGGTTTTCGTAATTTTTCCTTTATCTATGCTATAAGACGTTGCTTCGTACCAAATTTCAAGATTCTGAGTTCACGGGAAGCACCCTGTAGGTTTTGATTCCCTTGCAAGTGTCGAAAATTTGCGGCATAAACGGCTGTATCTTTTGATTGCGTTGGCTTAGAAGTTTGATTTTTTCACAGATTTAAGGGACAGTAGACCTGAGTAATTGATATAAATTTCAGCTTCATACCTCCACGCGTTCCTGAGAAAAAGGGTCTTGACAGACGGACGGACGGACGGACAGACGGACAACAAAGTGATCCTATAAGGGTTCCGTTTTTTCCTTTTGAGGTACGGAACCCTAAAAAGGTATTTTTTCAATGCTCTGGCTGGAGATCGAACCCAGAACCTCCAGATTGGCAAACTAGTGTTTTAATCATTACAAACTTTGAAACTAATTTATTACTCAAGCGCGACAAATCAAAGTTCTATCACAACAATAATATTTAAAAAAACATGTTATCTCTAGACCTATTAAACCCTATGTCTAAGTTCTATTTAGGAATAAGGTTATTAAATCGCACGCACGAGTAAATTTAACAATAAAATATACGTCTCTACACCTACACAACTCTATGTCCATTTTAGGAAGCGCTAGAAATAGGTCATTAAGTTGAACACGACTCGTCCAAGCTCTATCATTACAATATTATTTATCGCTTTGTGCCGAACCGCCTTCCGTATTCGTTTCCTGGTCTCATTATTTTCACAGGATTAAAATTATTTTCAATTAAGTATCTTCATGGTAAATTTTTGTTAGTTGAATGATCTATATTTTGCAAAAAATTGGATAAAATAAAAATGCTTTTAGGTCTTATTATGATGCAGTCTTGCATGCAAGAGATGACTCGGCAGCAACTTTTCTTATGGGATAAATATTAGAGTAAAATTTAAAAAAAAAAAATTTCGTCTTCCCCATACATCCGGACGGCTGAACACGGTGGTATGGTGAATAATTCTTTTACAAAAACAAAATACAACTAACTTTTCTTACAACTTCATGGTAAAGAATCAAAATTTTGTTCACATTTAGTGAAAATATTATAATTATCACATAACTATCATCAAAATGCTTATAGGAATCGAAATATATATAGGACGTTGAGGAGTTTCCATATTTACAAAATAAAAAAAGAATCATCAAAATCTGTTTACAATCGGCGAAGATATCGCGTAACACGCATACAAAATAAAACATACAGTCGAATTGATTACCTCCTCCTTTTCTGAAGTCGGTTGTATGTGTGTATACATTTAAGAGCCAAGCTCTTGTCCTTGTCATTGTGTGAAAAGAGCTAGAAGTAATAATTAAAGATTGAAGTCGGTTAAAAAAGTATTTTTTTTAAGATCCCAGAGTGAACCATAGAAATTTCTTTTTCTAGCTATATAGGTCCCATTATTGTTCAGAATAAACGGGTCACCCATGTGAAAAATCAGTGCGCCTCGGGACGTCTTCGTGTACGCGTCACTAGTCATATTCGCCCTGAGGAAGGCCTCAAAATGAGGTCTAAATGCGGGCCAGTAGTTAACTTTTCCCGTGAGATACCCGTTTATCACATATCAATAACGTCTGTTTCTTACGTTATTTTTAACTATATGAAAACTGCTTAAGTAGGTTACTTTTAAAACACCGGCAACATTTTTAAAGCAAGTGCAGTCCGTGATACTGAACCACTTTTCATAAAAATAATTATCTAAAAACGAAAAAAAACATTTCAGATTCCTATTTAAATCGGCGCTCAGCCAATTGTTTTTATGGAAAGTAGTTCAGTATCACGGACTAAAATTGCTCCAAAAGTGTTGCCAGTGTTTATATAAAAAGTAACCCTGTACGAGTATATCAGTGTACACGGTATAGCACAATTTCAGCGACCGAAAAGCACACTTACTTGCACTTTCTCACTATCTAGGATCACAATGGCTCTCGTGATGGCGATACACATCGCAACCCATAAACTTATTAATTCCCGTCATGTTATGGTATAAAATAAATAGTGATTCCACGGCGATCGAGTTATTGAATTATAAGTTTGCGCCATTTGTCTGGTGGTGGTGAGCGCGTAAGGTTTTGATACTTGCAAAATAAAGTAATAAATAAAAAATATAAATGGACTAATCACACTGATTAAGCTAGCCCCAAAGTTAGTTTTTTAAACTTGTGTTATGGGATACTAACTCAACGATACTATATTTTATGATATATATATATATATATAACATCCAAGATCATGGACAATTTGAAAAAAAAGTGTCGAAAATGTTTGTGACATTATCATCATTATCATTATAACCATCATCTTCCTCGCCTTCTTCCTATTTAGCGTCGTCTGTATATGTCAACTCCAATCGTTGACAAACATAAAAGATTTGACAATGTTTTTTTACAATCGGCCGCCATATTTAATTGAAAAAATATTTTGAGCAACAAAATTTTTCCATTACTAAATTAGTGCATACGGGAATTACTGCGAGTTCCCGTATGCACTAATTTATTAGGTGATGACGCAACGTTTTAATTTTTTTTTATGTCGAACAAAATATAACGACGCAATTTTAAAAGCACAATAAGTCAAGTATAATGAACGACTTTTGCTATTATTATTTCCATGGAACTTGAATTAGCATTTATTGGGTCTACCACGTCTGCCGGGACTCGATGGAGGCGGCATAGCTATACATTTGTTTCGTACATAACTTGCCGGTTTCCGCAAGACTCGACCGTACCAGCGTGCCTACGCTGGTACGGTCGACGACGACGACTACGACTCTTGTAGTTTGTCTACTCAGTCATGGACAAGAAGGCTGCCTCGAATGCAAGTGTTTCTCACGCGGTCTCTTTGCGAGATTCCGCACATTTAGCGCAGCATTTGCAACTTCGTGACATGCAGTTCGTGTTTGTTCCGCTCAAGCGCAACCCACGCTTCATTGCCATATAAAAAGACAGGTTATCACTACTTCTTCTTCTTCATCTTAGTGTGTTCCCGATTACATCCTCAGCAACGCTGGCTGCTTGGAAGTCACGGGTGTGCTTTCCCGCTTTTTCTTCTCCAAATATAATTGCGCCACCTAACGTTAACCCTCATTGGGAATGCAGATGTAGCACGAAATGTTTGTGCTTATTCTTTTAGTCGCTTCTTACGACATCCACAGGAAAAGATGCAGTAGTCCTATTCTAGGCCAGCCACACGGTAAACAGGTCATCACTATTACCCTTCACTAATGTTGTTAGACAATATTGTAAATTATAATAATTTGCAATAAATAATGTAAAGATGTCCATAATTCTAAAACTTTAAAGAACTTAATATGAGCCGATTGCGCATTTATTGAGGCACACATAAATAATAATTCAAAAACGTATAATTTCAAAATTAATCAAAAGTCTGAACGTGTGACCTTGACATTGAATTTCGTAGCTCAAACCTCAAACAACTAAAAAAAACTATTATTAATCTAATCACAACTAAATTGCGCTAGACACTGTCATAATTACACCATAACGATCTTTTTTCACACAATATATCGGAAATGAAGTGTCAAGTAATTTGGCCGTAGTACAGATCAGCGAGGAAGTGTTGGTAGTAAAAAAATGAAATATAATAAATCAATTTGGAGGTTATATTCGTGGTGAGTTCGACACGACACGACGGGCTGTAAGGGCGAGGTCACATTGACCTGAGAAGTAATTACACTTAACACATTCGTTTGGACTACAGAATTAAGCTACGATTTTGATAACATTTCGTTGATTTTATTTTCAAATAAATCTATGCTTTAGACATTTTTGTAATTGCATTTAGAAATGCTTAAGTTAAGAATGGCCGCGTGGTTTCCGGCAGAGTAGAAAAGAATCTCCAAGTCATCCCGTGGATGGTGTAGAAGGCGACTTAAAAAATACAAGCTAAACAAAGCTTGGACATTAATTAGACCTTTGCAACCCGTCTGGCCAGCGTGGGGAATGTAGACCAAATCATCTGTCTGCTCTGGCTAATATATGGCCCTGGTAGTACAGAGAGCGTCGTGCGTCGTGCATGTAGAAAGGCCTGATGATGATGATGATGATGAAAGTTAAGAATACAGTTACACCCAAGCGAGATAAACAGAGCCAAGGCTCGCATAACACAAAGTTTAGTTTCCCAAAGATCACAATATAAATAACCAAAATAGCAGTCATAAACTCGTCATCTTCTATGGTTATCAAGGTAGTGAAACAAGCTGACATTTGGTAATGACAACTAACTTTAGTTAATGGATTCAGGTACTACTTAGCCAGTAATTTCATGCAAACAACAGTCGAAGTTTACCCGCCACCGTGCATCAACTCGTGAACGAGTGCTGCCAGGAGAGACGGATCAGCTTCGTTTTTTTAATAATTAGTATTTTTATTAGGTACGTTATTTATGCTTGTTCGCTTATTCGCAAGCATAATGTGTTGACATTGTATTATTACATGTATTTGTAAATTTACTGATCTATGATAAAGCCATTATGGCACGAAGGCGACCAATACTGTGTAAATCCGTTCCTTTCGGAGTTTCTTCTCAGCCGTGGTTGTTGCGAAACGGTAGTATTGGTAGCTTTATTTAAATAATTAATTAATTTTACACGTAATAAAATAAAAATTAATTATTTGGTACTGTTAATAGAATAAAACGTCAAAAAATAATGCCACTTGTCATTGATCACATACACTTTGAACGTGATTTTAGATTTATTAAGGTGAAGATATAGGCAAATGGCCTTGAAGTGTGAAATAAATTGTTAACTCGTAAATATGGTGATAATTTCCATATTGCTCTTCGTCATGCACTAGATAGCCCTTTAAATTATTTTATGAACTGCCGTTGAAACTATTATTGGTGATTCGTCTAGCTTTAAAACTTGCCGTGGCCACTTTTGGCGGAGTCAAGTTTTAAAGCTAGACGGACTAATGTAAACACTTTAAACGGTGGTTCATAAAATAATTTAAAGGGCTATCTAGTGCATGACGAAGAGCAATATGGAAATTATCTCCATATTTACGAGTTAACAATTTATTTCAAATGAGGGCGCCACTTCAAGGTCATTTGCCTATACCTTCACCGTAATGCAGAAAAACGGATAATTAGAGCGCTATTTGACTTCAAGGAATTATGACGTCATAAATCGATATTTCATACAAATCCCATAGAAAATGTTTGTTTTTGACGTTAAGAAAAAAGTACTGATTTGACTTGTTGCGTAATAGCGTATTGGCCACGACGCATACTCTTACTGTCTTCTGTGACAACGCGTTGTTGTGTGGCTAATGTAAAACGGCCACCACGCCTAATTCGTGTCGTGGCCCTTACCAAAACGGCCACAACGCGTTGTGGCAATCACAGGACGACCACATTGCGTAATAAAATTTGGTGTTTTCATTGTGTCTTCACTCAACGTAGGAACAACACACGCTTCAGTAAAAAGCCTCCATTGGGTCTCATTACCCAAAAACTGATTAACGGAATAGGCTAAGAGGCCGAAGCCGTAACGATTTATATGAAATAGCTGTAAGTATAAATAGTTTTACTATGAAACCAGCTTTAGTTGTCTAAGTGTCGTGCTCGACTGAGCGATCCGTCGTACGATACTCACTTATTTATTTACCGGTCATTAAAATCTTCTTTATGGAGCAAGTCCGCGGGAACAAACACGGTGAAGGCGAAAGTTACAGTTTAAATGTGCTAGTTAAGGATTAGGTATGGGTTTTACTGTAACTTTTGCTGAAGTAAAGGTCAACAACTATACAACTGTACCTGTACTGAATCCAAATAGCGATGGGATCCGCATTGCTATTTACATTTTTGCCTATTAAATTTTAACGTCTTTGATCCTGTAGGGATACACAGAGCTTAGGGCCATATTAACCAAAGGACACGTTTAGTATAATGGTGGGCGATAAGGTGGACAAAGAAATCTAAATACTGATGGGTTGCTAACGGCAAATCCTATGAACATAATAAGCATTTTCGCACATTCCTCCGATATCACTATCTACTCGGAAACAAAAGCAGCTGGTACAATTTAAGCTTTTTCTTTTCTCCAAGACCAGTAAGGAAGAAAGTAAATTTTGTAATAGGTACTAGTGGGTCTGTGAGCTGTAAACCTCGCGCCTCATCCCCAACCCGTTGAAGTTTATCAGATAAAAAAGTTGTTCAGACAAAAAGTTTTGTCTTAATAAGGGTTACAAAAAAGTTTTATGAGATATTTACATTTTTTTCCAAATAGCTGAAATATGATTTTCTAAAATTTTTGAACCCCCATACGAGTATCTCCGACATTTTGAAAAATTCCTCAAAACGCAATCGACAAAAAATTCTATATAAATATCGAACTTGCTTATAAAATTTCACGAGAATCGGTTGACAAAAAATACCTGTAGGCGAGAACAAACCGACAACCGGACAAACTAAATAAACGGGCAAGTGCGAGTCGGACTCGTAGATGAAGGGTTCCGTACCACCGTACAATGTTTTAAAACGCCGAAAAAACACGTTTCTTGTATGACGTCCCCCTTTAATTTTAAACTTTATCTTATTTTTAGTATTTGTTGTTATAGTGCTCATAGTAATACGTCATTGCTGAAAATTTCAAGTATCTAGTTAGTGCCATTATAAAGATCGAGTTAAAAACGCTGAAAAAAACACGTTCCGTGTATGACGACCCCCTTTAATTTTTTATTTTCAGTATTTGTTGTTATAGCGGCCACAGTAATACATAATCGGTGAAAATTTCAAGTGTCTATCTATTACGGTTCAAGAGATAGAGCCCTGTGACAGACGGAAAGACAGCGGAGTCTCAGTAATAGCGGGACCCTATTACTGAGACTCCGCTGTCTGTCCGTTTTTGCACCCTTTGGGTACGGAACCCTAAAATCTGCCGGAAAAAAGCATTTTTGGCCAATCTCGAAACTGAGAAGCTTTGCTCGCTTTGCTCGCTTGGTCAATTATAATTACAAGATAAATGTAAGTCACTAACACGGATTATAATTTGACAAACTTTTTTTTTGCCTTGTCTACCCAACAGCCTTGGAGTCGACCTCAAGCCTCACACACCCACATCGCTTTCTCAGAACAAATGGACAAACGTCCAACGGTTTAGTATCGAGGGGCACTTGAGATTATTTTTCGGAAACGATTCGTTCGATTCTCCTCGAGAATACTTAGATGCCACTTGAATATTCGTGCTTGGATAAATAAAGGCTTGGATTTCACTGGAGGTGTGTTAATTTGATGTGGTGACTTTTAATTTTGAAGAGAAATTGGAGTAAGTTTTGTGATTTGAAGTGATGTGTTGGCGTTATTGTAATTACTTATTGAAGAGATTAAGTAAGTGTTCTCTTAGGGTTGGGACACATCTGTCAGCATGGAACAGCATTTTCTATGCTGCTATCCATTTCTGTTGCTTAGAACCATCATCTGCTACAGCGAGAGTGACGGAATGCAGCAGCATCGCTGATTCCGCAATTCTTCTATGCTGGTCGGGGAGAGAGGAAAAATGTACCATTGCAACCACCAATTTAGTTGTGGATGAGCCACGCTACCGGCAAAACTCTGTTTTGCTAGTAGCATGAATGGGCTGGCTCGTACGGGGAAGAACCACACTCACACAGAAAACTCCACCGCTACTATGTTTCGTCCGGTGAGTGAGAGAGCCGGTGCCCCGTCTCCCCCCTCCCCCTTTGGGAAGGGGCCCTGAAAGGCCTGTGACGCTCTTGTTACACCCCTGGTGTTGCAATTGTCCATGATCAGCGGTGATCACTTACCATTAGGTGACCCGCTTGCTCTTTGCCGTCCTAAAACATAAAAAAAAAATTGGCAATGCAAATCTTGATTATGTAATTAGGCTACACGCCCACCGGTCCTCTACAGCCTTGAGGTCAGTCTGCTTAGAGCGGCAAAGTCCAAAATGCTCAGTCTGCCCCATTAGGGATGAAGACGTGATCGTGTATGTTTATGTATAAAAAGAAAAAACTACCCGAAGACCACTTTTAGCATGACAATTTAAAGTAAATTGAGTCGTCATAATAAAAATGGAATCAATATAGGTAATTAGGATTGTTAGCCGCGTCGCCTATTAACATCGTCGTCATCACCATCATCCGAGTGTATTCCCGGTTGCCTCCTCAGCGGTAACGTTTCAGAGCCCGGGGTCCGCTACCTAACCTGGGTGTTTTGACAACGTTACTAGTCTTTACACAGAGCGACTGCCTTCTGACCTCTGCAACCCAAAGGGCAGACCAGAAGCAATCCTAGGATAGGTTTAAACAAAGAATCGCCTATTACCATCACATTGCTTATTCCCTCGATCAGCTTTTACGACCCGCTCGGGCAGAGAAGCAGCTGGTACATTCTAAGTTTTTTTATTTTCTCTCAGACCATCATGAAATAGTATTTAATTATTTTTGGATTAGTGAAATCATTTCTCGTACCTTTTTATTTTAGTACAATTTCTCTTTGCAAATTAGGAGACCAAAAATGAATACCGTATCCAAAATATTACAGCTCCACCACATTACAAAGTGTAGTTGTGTTAGAAAGCAGATAGCAACGGCTGAGTAAGACCAGAATGCACATCGTCAACATCTTATTACCAGCTCTTGTATGAGTAGAAGATGTATGTTTGTTTAGTGCGCTCTGGTAACGTTAGTGGCATAGATTGAGTAATAAAACTAGTAGTTCTGTGAGAACAGTAGACCTCACGAGCTCTTATAAACATGCAATATTCGACACTTTCCCCTTTCCCCTGGCTTAGCAAAGCCATTTCAGTGAAATCCGATCATATACAACGTGGACATATCCGTAATGAAGAGTCTGGAAGTCTTTGAATTGACTCCGGACTGGTGACGGACGATGTCGAGAAAACCGGGTTAGGTGGCGTTTTTCAAAAAATTACAAGTGCGACTGTGGTGCTGTCCAGTCAATGACCTATCTATTGTCCTACCCCAAATGCCCTACACACTGCTCAATGCAGGACCTTAACGAGGCAAATGGTCGGGCGGTCACTGTAGCCAAGCACTGGTCAAACTTATTACAAAAAAAAAAATATAATTTTTACATACAGGATCTAACAAAATATACTGAAACTATTTTAAGGGTAGATTCAGTCCATGATACTGAACAACATTCTCCAAGGAACATATATCGAAATATGAAAAATAATTTTTGGCCTCCCACACAAGTTGACCGATCAGCTGATCCAAGATTGCATGGAAAGCCAAAAAAAAATTTTTATATTTCGATATATGTTCCTTGGGGAAAGTTGTTCAGTATCATGGACTGAATTCACCCTTAAAATAGTTTCAGTATATTTTCTTAGACGTTATATAGTATGTATATATAGCCAATCGACTCGAAAGAAGAAAAATCCGTAATAAATCAAACCTAGGGCTATACAAGATAACTAAAGTATAATGAAATTAAAATACCAGTAAAAAAAAAACAAAAACAAAATTCGACATTCCCATACAAATCGCCCGGGCGATGTTTTTTGGCTATGATTTTAATTTTATAATGCTATAATTATCTAGTTTAGACCGTGGTTCGATTTATCACGGATATGTCCCTTCCACGTTGTATAACGCTACAGCTAATTCCTCGTTTTCTTCCCTCCACTTACCCCTTTTGGATATTTTGCAACATCTTGATTTCTACTTCAATCAAAAATCTTAAGCGATTTAAAAAATTTAAATAAATCAACGAACTTGTGTGCCAGTTTTTATCGAAATCGGTTGGAAAATGCGACTTGCAGGCAAGAACAGACAGACGGACAATCAAGACAAGACAGACGGAACAGAAAGACGCTTCGCTCGCCGGGTCCAAAAATGGTACAGTTATTTAATACAGATATACTACTTTTCATATCCAAGGAAGGTAGACGTCAGATGGCAGACAGTGTAAAACTTTTCACACAAATGCATTCCCAAAGACCACGGTCTAATCGCTGACGCCAGGCAGGCGGCCGGTCGTAAAGTTATACCTAGCCAAATTCATTTAAACTGTTTCGGCTATTTTTTCTCCATTTCGCAAGGTCCTTGGCATCCTTTGTGGTGACCATTGACATGTATAGGTGTTATATTTCGAGAAGAAAAAACGGGAAAGCGCACCCCGTGCCATTTATATTATAGTGATATATTTCATAAAGAGTTTCATTCAAGTCTTGTTTAAGACTATTGTATGTTTTCTTTATCAAAATTGTAAGAAAACATAATGTCGCTTGAAAAGATCTACTTTCTTAATAACTTTAAGTTTAAATTACGATTTTAAACTGTATTTCCGTGACTGCTTCTCATAATCATTAGCAGCGTTTAATGGTAACACCGGAAATCGAATCCGTAACATCCGCTCGTTGGGCACGCAGAACTTAATAACTAGGGCTAATGTACAGCAAACTACACATGAAACTTGACATCACAATTCTAAAAACAACCCTATTAAAATGGCATAAGATCTGTGTTAAATTGCAAATGTTGCACTTAATTTGTTTCCTAATGTTTGTCAACTTAATATATTATTGCCAGTATATTAAAATATATCAGATTTTCTCATGTTATTTAAATTATTGTGTACTTATACAGTAGCCTATAAAGCATTAGAGAGTCCTACATTTATTTATGATATTAAAACGTTTTATGTAAGGGAATACGTTATGTCGAGCATATATTGCGTTTTCTATGACAGATGTAGTGAAAATTATAATGAAGAATTATAACTTCCTTTTAAGCTGGTCTGAATGAAAGAAAAACCAAATGTTCCAGTTACTTTTTTTCCGCGTAGTTTGTTAAAACCAGTCAAGAGAATGGGTATTCTCATAAAAAAACTCTTTTATTTAATATATCACACGAGTTCACATAGCATTTTTTAATTCTATCTCTATTGTATCCTTAATAAGTGGTCTCATATTTGAAATTTCGGTCACTAGTTTCGTAGCAAATTGGCTGTGACAGATGGACAGACAGACAAGTGAGTGAATCCTATAAGGGTTCCATTTTTACTTTTTGAGGTACAAAATCCTAAAAGCATAAAATTAATAAAAAGAAAGGGCGTGTGCTAAAGGATTATAACTACGAGTATGTATCTGCAACATTCATTTAATCTTCTACCAAAATATGTAAGTTATTTGATCTACCACATCTCAATATATGTAGGTAGTATTTTAGCACAATGCCGGCATTTCGCACATTGTTCATCCAGACCCGCGGCTGCCTTGCCCTTTGATCCACTACGTGTGGAATTTTACCAGGGAATTTATCTACGAGCCACAATATTCCCACTTTTGATCCGATTCAGAACAATTTGTTTTTATTAGCCCGTATTTGAGTCCCACTGCTGAGAAAGGTCTCAACTTTTTTTTAACATTGGAAATGTCTTTTCGTTTGCTCCAGTTTAGGCTCAGATTCCACGAAAAAGTGCGATCCTTTTATATCTCAGACAGTAGTGAAGATATTATATTCAAAAAGAGTTCAAAAGAGTATTTACGAGAGCTGTAAGGTGCAAAAAGAATTATTCAAAAAAGTCAAAAATGAAAAAGTTATGACAGAAATAGTTAATTTTTGATTTAGGCGCTCGACATTTTGGAAACGAAAAATGATATCAAAAATTTGAGAAAACGTCCTACAATTTAGTCAGCTACAATTTAAGCCTAAAATAGAAACAATCGGGTTAAGGGTTTGTCCTGTAAACCTTTTTGAAAAAAGTCAAAAAGTCAGAACGACATTTTTTTCGAATTCCGTAGAGTCCTTTCCAATGTGCTCGATAGTCGTGTGAGGCATGAAATCTGTGATTTTTCTTTACTGATTCCTGTCCGTTGGAGCCTGCTGCTAATCTCTCATGAAATGTCGATGTCTTCTCGCCATCTCCATCTTGGTCGCTCTCTACTCTTGACCCTTCTCTGCGCGCCGAAATCGAATTTTCCAGTTGTTCTTGCCTTAAGATCGCATTTCTCAACCGATTCTAGTTAAATTTTATGAGCAGGTTCGATAGTTAAGTAGAAATATTTACTGAGTTTTTCGAAATTTTTCCAAATGGCAGTAATATAGGGGTTGAAAACGTAAAAGAAATCATATTTCGAAAATTAGGCATGAAACTTTTTTGCTACCCATATTAAAACGCAACTTTTTTCTCCAAATAACTTTTTCATCAGATACACTTCAAGGATTCAGTATGTTTTGCTAAGCAAAGACACACTCGTGGGGTCTTCAGCTCGTAGAGCTGATACTAGATATATTATGTGATACTACGGGGACAAACACTGTTAATAAACCATACCACTCATATCTCAGCATCCTCATTTCAACAGCATGGAGCTTTCTGTCTTCCGACACCTTGGTAGCCTAACACTTCAAACCAATGGATAACGAGTATGAAATAATTAGATAACATTGTGGTCAAAGTCAAAGTTAAAATCATTTGTTTATCTTTAGATGTTTGTACCAATTGATAATTGTAATTTTTTTCTTTCTAGTCATAAAATTTATTGACGTCATCAGCATTTTCTCCAAATACGTCAACTTACAATTAAACTATTTTTTTTTAAGTTATGTAAAAGATTTTATTTTACATTTTTTTCAATACTTAAGTCACATTACAAATAAAAATAAAAATACGAATGAAAAAGAGACTCCAACGCCTCGCCGCGAGGCAGGGTACCCAGAAGGCTGGCAGCATTACCCCTCTGATATTAAAATTACAAATGTGAAATGAAAAATGTCATAGTTGTAAATTTAGAATGATGTCATTAGTGAAATTACAAATAATAAGTTACATTATTTGTAAATTAAGTATGCGCCTTCAAATAATAAAACAAATACAACCGAATTGAGTACTACTTTTTTCAAGTCGGTCAAAAAGCTAAAATTTACCATTGCAGTAAAACTTTCCGCTTTGCAAAGCTCCATAGAGCATCTTAGCGGCCATAACCGCACAGCTTTTAGTTTAAAACCAGTTGTAAATAAGCCAGCCATTGTATTTATGTGTTATGTAATGTGAACTCGGAGTGGACGCGCAATATATAAGCTAATGCGCATTACATATGGGATGCGCTGAGGATTATCTTGTACAGTTATAGCAGACAACACGCATTAAAAACAATGCAGATGAGGCTTTTAACCAAAGAAATTGTTTACAATCTAGAATGCTTACCAAGTGGCAAAGCCGTTCCCAAAAAATATACCTACCTTTGATTTGATTTATTTATTGTCACAAAATCCACAGCTCTTATATAATTTACAATATTAACCTTAGTAAGTAAAGCACTGACAGCCAATAACGGATTTACATTTTCAGATTTTTTCTTAAATATAAAAGACAAACATTGTTATTAAATCTTACTTCGCAGAGCGAAAAGTATTTTTACAAAAGAGGGTAAACAATGACAATTGACAACAAACATGACTCCATGCCTATATCCAATGATTATCTGAAGTAAAGGCGTGTACTGTATGTATAGTGTGTGTGTGTGCGTGCGTGTGTGTAGGTTTTTAAATGGATGTCTTACATAACAGACTGTGGATTGTAATTGAGAGTAGGTGTTCCTACCTATTTTTTTTAGTTTAAATTTAAAATAATTTATTTAATTTAAATTTTTAATTTAAATTAATTAATTTAGGTAAATTGTGTAACATTTACAATAATTAGGTGTTGGGGCCTACTTTTAAGTAATAAAATACCTAAAGTTATAGGTCTCCCGTTCAATTTTATTGCACTGGCAGTTTGCGGTAAAGGAATGCTTATAACTTTAGGTAAATTTTTTGGGAACGTAAGGTATTTAAACATGAGCATTATGAAAATATTAGCTTTATTTACGTGGCATTAAATTTAATTTTCAATGTTGTTTTTTTGAGATTATTACTCGTAGTTATTCTAGATTGTATTATAAATTCTTTGCTTCTCTTTTCCATAACGAGTGTGATAGCAAGCACTGGTGTAAGCATGGTATAAAAAAATCAAGGTAGGCATTCTCTTTCCATGACAACTGGATCACATGATTGGCCCAAGAATACATCATTAGTTGGGAGGGTTGACACGATGTGCAATTAAATTACCTGAGCAAAATGCATTTTTTAACTTAACAAACCAATTGTGACCTAATAATTCAATATAGGTATAAGGGATTTGTTGCACAAATGCATGGGGAGCCGGCTAGGTCACTGAACAACACCTACCTGAAATTTTTGGGTCGGTACCCAATGCCTAATAAGTAAATCTGATAAATTCGTAGCCTTTTGCACGCCTCATAAGCGAAGCGCATGAGGTAGTGCTCTACTCTCGCCTTACAAAAGTCAAGTGATTTTTTTAACTAAATGTGTCTCTATTTATTTTCTATCGCACTTGTACAATAATATTTACACATAAATGTCAAGGAAAAACACTAGTTTCAAATTCAACACTTATGACATTTTTAAAAGACATTTTGCCTTTTAAATAAATAAAAACAATGTTTGATAAAATCATTTTGTGGACGTCCGTGTGTCTGTATGTATGGAAACTGGCGTGGTCACGATAACTCCCAAAAAACTTATCTGATCAAGTCCATTTTTTTTTATACGCTTCAGTATTATCCAAAACTAAGTCCTTTCGAAGATTACGGTCTAATTCAATGTAGTTTAGTCGTAATTTCAATTTAATTGTAAAAAATGAGATTATGAGGCGTGCACTTTTGGATTTTCCAAACTTATTTATGGTACATTTGAATCAAAATATCGTTATTAAGGTTAGGTGAGTTCCGGCAAAATGGCCGACACCCATTATGTCAACTGACCTGACATTGACAGTAACTGCGAGTGTCGTTTAAATCAGGTTTCGTACGTATGGTGACGCCATGTCAGTATCACCATTATACGATAATAACCGTTTTTTAATGTATTTTTGTACACTACAAAGATCACAAACAAATAAATATATGACGATCTTAATCGGTTTTTCATATTTTATTTTTATTTTTGGGGAAGTGTTCATGACCTAGCCTGTTGTGCAACATCCCCTTTATTAAAAATTTTACAGAAGAATCACACGATATACTTTATATGAAATAGTTAGGTAGTTAGTATATTATTTTATGTTCATTAACTCATTGAGTAAGTTCTGAAATTTACTGAAAAGAACAATCCGTGGTAATACTTAAGTGACATTCGTGACGCAGTCTTGGGCCATCGCGGGAGGAGATTAACTTATTTTATTGTACCAGGGTGTAAGGAGGAACTTGGTAGCCCGGCGGGAGTACGCATTCTTAGCTCTTACGCAAGTTAAGCAACCCTGGGTATGGTCCGTACTTAAATAGGTGACAAGCAACACAAAAAATTCGTGAGCTCCTCCGTCCTTCGGAAAACATGTTAAGCCATTGGGTCCCGGCTGTGATAGTATAAAAGTCGCCAAGTTATTAAAAAATCTGACACCAGTGTTGGCCACTTACACTCACGAAAAAAAGAAATATATCTACTAGTTTAGTTTAGATTTAAGTAGTAGTTAGTTTACCTAGTAATTAGTTTCCTTTTATTTTTGACCTTTTCTTCTTGTTCATTCCAATAAATTCTCATTTTATATTTCTATTATTATTCTTTTAATGGTTATGTTGATCCTTCTGTTATTTCGTTATTTTAGTCTTCCAGGTCAGGTTGCTATTCAGTTATATTTTATCAAACAGTGCAGAGATTGGTTAAGGCGCAGTGTACACGATAGCGGTGACTTGTGTGGCGTAGTTGTCAATGTAGCTTACTGTTTATGAGGGGCAGAGGCCGGAGTGTTTTTAGTATGGGCGACAATTCAAACATATGACGCCGTATCAGGCCGTTATCAGAGGCGGTGTATACGAGTTTGATTAACTACCGTTAAGTTAGTCATACCGGCTTACTAAGGAAACAAATGAAAAAAAAAGCGGCCAAGAGCGAGTCGGACTCGCCCATGAAGGGTTCCGTAGCAGCAAGTAACATAATAATTATAAAAGTTCTAAAGGTAAATTGCGGTTTACGATTTATGACGTATTAAAAAATAACTATCTATGATACCGAGACCGCTATAGTTTTAATTGAAAGTACATACTTTGAGGTATATACCACATTTTTTTCAGAATTATTTTAGTAACATTTCAAAAGTTACGGTGGGGGACACCTCAAATTTTAACTTTGTTTTAGATTATCTCAAGACTGGAGGGGTTTGATCTACATAATTTCAAAGCAGTTTTTGTTGCATTTTAAAAGACCTTTTCAACGATGCCCCACACGTTGGGGTTAGTCCAATTAATTTTTTTAAATTCACTTTTCGTTGTATGGGACTGGGGGGGCTGAAAAAAAAAAATTTTTTTCGTAATTTTAAAAATCAACTTTTGCAACTTCAATATCTACCTCTCCACCAATTTTCGTGACAATCGGTGCAGTAGCGGCGGAGTACGAGCCCGGACGGACAGACAGACGGACGGACATGACGAAACTTTAAGGGTTCCTTGTGGATTACGGAACCCTAAAAAAATTATTTGATGAAATAAAAAGAAAAAGAAGAAAAAAAGAAATAGAGGGAAACTTACTATCACGTCTTTATCCCTAATGGGACAGACAGAGAATTTAGGTCTTGCGGCTCTAAGCAAACAGAGCCCAGGGCTGCAAGACCCCAAAGGCCACTTTTAGCGCGATGGTGAACATACACTAGATCGGCTGTTACGATCTGCGTGGGGAGGGCACTCACCAACATGGACGTGTATATATTTTTAGTATAATTATAACGTAACTAAGTAATAGAGGAATCGAAGAAGTAACTAAGTAAATAATTAATAGGTGATGCGGATATTTATTTATTTAAACTTTATTGTACAAAATACAATTTGTATAGCACAATAGGCGGACTAAATGCTAAAAGCATTATCTGACAGCCAACCTTTGGGTTTTTAGAAAACTCAAAATGGGTA
This sequence comes from Acrobasis repandana, assembly GCA_963576875.1. Lineage (NCBI taxonomy): Eukaryota > Metazoa > Arthropoda > Insecta > Lepidoptera > Pyralidae > Acrobasis > Acrobasis repandana. The sequence continues at coordinate 2,120,329 of OY756226.1, forward strand.
CAAAAGATATTCATTTAATTTCAGAGCATTCAGATATATATTTAATTTCTACATAAACTACTTTATTAATACTTACTATACTTCCCTATACGGATAGCCATCATATCCCATATACAGGCTGACTTTTTATCCACCAGCAAAATTTTTGGAGCAAGTTCAGTCCATGATACTGAACTACTTTCTATAAAAAAGTTATTAAAAATCGATAAAAATTTTTCGTTCTTCCATACAAATCAGCGCTCAGCCAAACGGATGTTGTATTTTAAAGACGAAACATTTTTATCGATTTATAATAACTTTTTTTATAGAAAGTAGTTCAGTATCATGGACTGAACTTGCTCCAAAACTTTGGCAGGTGGTTAAAAAGTCACCCTGTATATCGTCTTACAAAATATACTGAAACTAATTAAAGGATGGATTCAGTCCATGACACTAAACAACTTTCCCCAAAGAACATATATATATAGAAATATGAAAAATAATTTTTGGCTTTCCCTACAAACTCGGACAACTTGTATGGAAGGTCAAAAATTATTTTTCATATTTTGGTATATGTTTCTTGGGAAAAGTTATTCAGTATTATAGACTGAATCCATCCTTAAAATAGTTTAAGTATATTTTGTTAGACCCTATATAACCCATCACTATTTGATTCTTTGTTCCACCTTCTCGCCCACCGTCACGCTAAAAATGGCCTTTGAGTCTCTGTCTGCTTAGATCCGCAAGACCCAAAATACTCGGTCTGCCCCATTAGGGATAAAGACGTGATACTGAATGTATGTTTATTATTTCTGTGGTTTTACACCAAAACTAACTGTCCGAACTAACTTCACGTGTTATGTATGTATGAGCATATTTAAGGTCTCACATAAAATTGGCGGGTGGTTAGCAATGCTCGTAACGTTTTATGACAGTCGCGGTGTCTATGCACTTACATGCTCACAGGTTTGGTTCCCACTGAAATCTAAATAGTGATAAACTAATGGCCGCTAATAAGACAAGCTTCTCGAATGTCAACCTCCTCACTCCTCTAATAGATCGAGAGCTGGCCCGTATTTTTGGGTAGGTATTTGAGGCAAGTTGAAAACTTGTCACATACCTCTCCTATTATACCCCGACACGGAACTGCAGACCTATTTTATTTATTTATTTATAAAACGCTGAAAAAAAGAAAGAAAAATACACGTTTTTTGTATGACGACCCCGTTTGATTTTTAACTTTAGTATTAGTCGTTATAGCGGCCACAGTAAGTAATACATAATCGGTAAAAATTTCAAGTATCTATTGCGGTGCACGAGATAGAACCCTGTGACAGACAGGATAGACGGACAGACAGCGGTTCTCAGTAATAGGGTCCCGTTGGTACCCTTTAGGTACGGAACCCTAAAAATGCTGGGGAATTCGAGGTTATGTCATATGGCTGAAATGCTGTGAATGTGTAAAAAGCCCAAGTAAAGCAGAAGAAAAAGATCATTCTAAAATTTTTTGTAACGCCTATTTCCTTGATCAGCTTTTATCATCTGTGCGGGAAGATAAGCAGGTAGTATCTAAGTTTTTTCTCCCAGACCAACGTGGAAGAAAAATAAAAACACAAACATATAAATGTCTATACGAGTAGATCGATACAGGCAGGTGGAGCAAGTATATATTCGTTTTATATCTAAGCTTTTGTGGAGTGATCTTATTGTTCTAGCGGTCTATAAAAATGTTCACAATAGAACGTGCGCAGACGCCGCTGGGCGATATGCGGGGTACCACTTTGTAGCCAGATAGTCGCCCAGCACTGGGATACTTTACAAAATAAAAAGTAGTTTTACTGTTTGAATCGCTGAATTAATTTAAAAATGTATACATACATACATATTATCACGCCTGTTTTCCACAGGGGTAAGCAAAAACTATGGACCTCCACTTTCTATGTATGATTCTGACAGACCTCTTTCGCTTCACCTACACTCAACACTATTCATGCATGCTCGCCGCTTAGAAATAGGTACTTCTGACCTTTTTAAAGAATGTCTGCAATCTGGTCGCAGTGCATTTCTCGAGGGCGATCCTGCTGACCTACTCCTGTCCTTTAATATTATAATTATATTAAATAAAATATACAGGCAAAAATACCCAATGCACTGTATTTTGACAGCTGACACTATTTATTTTACACGGGCATACGAGATAACAGCATGGTGGCTACTATTTGGTGTTGTATAAGAAAAGATTATAAAAACTGAAAACTTTTAATTTAATAAACTTATTTCGTTATTTTATGAACGAAAACTAACACTTTCCGACTGTTTTTAGCTAAAGTTATCTCAAGAATATATATATAGACTTAAATACCGCATTAACTTGGGTGAATGTGTACCCGTTAACAGATTAAGTGATTTATCCTCAGCATCACTATCTCATATTAGTGTCTCGGCGACTACTACCAGTAATGTGGCCATTGCAGCCGGACTGCGATGCGTTTACCCCGCATTCCAGCGAACGTCTAACGTTCGCGCTTAATTTATTAATTGACCTCACCTTATGTATTACTGTTGTTAAATTTAGAATTAGCAATGTCCGGTTATAACTTAAGAATAATTAACTAGTAGTTTGCCCTATACAGATAAATATATGCACATTTTATGACCTTTATTGGAAACTTTGCCCGATTTGGTTGATCTTATCTAAGTACTCGCATACCAAATTTTATGAAGTTTTTTTTTGAACAGTTTTTATGAAAAGGTTCTCGATATATTGTCCAACATAAATTAGTGATAATCATAATCATCACAAACCCGTGATAGTTTAAACTCGAATTACTTTGCTCAAAAACTAAGATGAACTTCTATTTAATCTTTTTTTTTGTTATAGGTTAACAAAAAAAAGAGTTTTGTTCCATTGTTGGGCAAAGGTCTCTTTCATCTTCTTCCACTTGTCTCTTTCCCGTGTATTTAACCTACAAGCACAGAATACATAAGAGTCAAACAGAATGGAATCTCACAGCGTCTCCCGCAAATTGGCGTCCCTGCACCTCTCCCCTGCACTTTGTGAGCCTTTGACAGCTCCAAACCAGGGTTTAGTTACTAGTCGCACGCAATTCGCGACGTCTCTTGTCTTGAGAACTGTCAATCAATAGTAACCATCATGGTGAGAAGATGCGCATATAATAAATGTTTATCCACCGATTACAACAAAGAACACATATTTCATAGATTTCCAAATGATGAAAACAGGTAGCAAAGCAACAATATAATTTCACGTTATTACCCAGCAATCATCTTAATATATATATCCTTCTCGCTCTCTTACATTGGCGGGAGATACACAAGAGCGAGAGGGATTATCAATCGACAGCAGTTTAACCGGTAAAAATACATAGGCTCCTCGCTCACAGTTAATCACATACACGCAGATGCCAAGTAGATTTCCGCGGGTTATAGTGTAGTGATATAATGCCATTGTTGACAATGACAACTTGACAAGCCGGGCGTAGAAGCGTGATAAGATAAACATTTGTTTATTTTTATTGAATTTATTCAAATAATTACCGTATAGTTTTGCGCCGAATAAGCAAATTACTATATTACAATAGTGAATTAGTGTATTTAGTGCGTTACATTTTAATGACTCAATAATAATCAGTTAAGTGAACTAATGGTGAAATGGACAATGGACATAATAAAAAATATTTATGAAGTGATATTATGTAGCTGTTTCCGACTTTTCTGTAACATTTAATACATATAAAACAGAATATATTTTACGTCATAGTGTTCGCAAATCTCCCGGTATAGAAAGATATAATTGTAAATATGTCGAACTCGTTAGTAGGTAAGTATTAAATTAATTCTGCGGTGCGACCCTAAGTATAAAACTCACACATCGACGTGTGTACAGATAAATTGTTTCGCTTGTAGTAGTAGTAGGTATATATGTTACTCTGAATCAATGGAGAGTCATACCAGTGCTGCTACAAGTAAAAAAGCAAATAGCTGCCTCGTGTTAAAGTAAACATTTCCATGTTTATTTGCTATGCTGATGCTATCATTATTGATCAACATAATCTAGATAGGTCAGACTTCTAGTCACGGGTAACTTTAATACGTTTTTGGATAACGTAACCAAACATATTGATATATAGCAAAACTAGTTCCTTTGTAATTTCCAGCTTAGAATATCGATAATCCATTTGTTCTTCTGGATGTCTTAAGAGACGACTAAAGGACTAAGCACGGACAGCTAGTGCTACAATTGCATTACCAAGGAGGGTTGGGCAGATGGTTGTAAAACTTATCGCACAAATACATTCCGAAGGAAGGTTGACGTCAGGCAGGCGGCTGGTCGTAAAACCATAGCCAAATTGTGTAAATGGTTACTGTTTCTTCCTCTCCACTTTGCAAGTCTTCTAAATTCTTTAGTGACCAATGACATGCATATTACCTTTGGAGAAAAAAAAGATGGAAAAAAGGCTCCCCCAGGCTCCAAAGCACTAGGAACGCGCTATAGTAAAAGCAAAAGAGACATGATATTTGCTATTTTGAAGTACTAGGACAGAACTAACATTTTCCGATGGAGAAACGCCTTAAACGGAACTTAAAAGCATATGTTATGATTTCATAAACCAAACAGACACACAATACGTATGAAGTGCGTTAATAAACTTCTAAGAAATGCTTCAAAGACGGCACCCATAGGTCACTCTCTCACGTTACCGAATCAACTAATACGAATAGTGTCGCAACACTCGAATCGATTGTCGATAGACCGAGTCGAATTTCACTTATTTACATTACAATCGAGTAGAGATGGGCAAATTAAATAACAACACATTTTTAGGGTTCCGTACCCAAAGGGTGCAAACGGGACCCTATTTACTGAGACTCCGCTGTCTGTCCATCTGTCCGTCTGTCCGTCTGTCCGTCTGTCCGTCTGTCCGTCTGTCCGTCTGTCCGTCTGTCCGTCTGTCCGTCTGTCCGTCTGTCCGTCTGTCCGTCTGTCCGTCTGTCCGTCTGTCCGTCTGTCCGTCTGTCCGTCTGTCCGTCTGTCCGTCTGTCCGTCTGTCCGTCTGTCCGTCTGTCCGTCTGTCCGTCTGTCCGTCTGTCCGTCTGTCCGTCTGTCCGTCTGTCCGTCTGTCCGTCTGTCCGTCTGTCCGTCTGTCCGTCTGTCCGTCTGTCCGTCTGTCCGTCTGTCCGTCTGTCCGTCTGTCCGTCTGTCCGTCTGTCCGTCTGTCCGTCTGTCCGTCTGTCCGTCTGTCCGTCTGTCCGTCTGTCCGTCTGTCCGTCTGTCCGTCTGTCCGTCTGTCCGTCTGTCCGTCTGTCCGTCTGTCCGTCTGTCCGTCTGTCCGTCTGTCCGTCTGTCCGTCTGTCCGTCTGTCCGTCTGTCCGTCTGTCCGTCTGTCCGTCTGTCCGTCTGTCCGTCTGTCCGTCTGTCACAGTGCTCTATCTCTTGAACTGTAATTGCTAGACACTTGAAATTTTTACCGATTATGTATTACTGTGGCTGCTATAACAACAAATACTAAAAATAAGAAAAAGTAAAAAATTTAAGGGGGTCGTCATACAAAAAACGTGTTTTTTTTCAACGTTTTTAACTCGATCTTTATAATGGCATTAACTAGATACTTGAAATTTTCACAGATTATGTATAACTATGACCGCTATAACAACAAATACTAAAAATAAGATAAAGTTAAAAATTAAAGGGGGTCGTCATACAAGAAACGTGTTTCTTTAGCGTTTTAAAACATTGTACGGTGGTACGGAACCCTTCATGTACGAGTCCGACTCGCACTTGCCCATTTATTTTCTTCACACAGTGTTAAGTTTCAAAATAAATAATAGACCTCATAAATCATAATTATATGAAGAAATTCATTATTCAACTGTTGTTTTATTAAGTTACGTTACAAGCAATATAAATTTTAAATTTATCAGTGGCGATGGAGACAAAGAAATTAAAAAATCTTTGAATCTAGTTTTAGTTTCTTGCATCCAGCATTAAAAAAAACTGTTGAGTTTATAGCAAATTAAATAAATAAAAAAACTTAGCACGTCTGTATATACTTTAAAAATCATTAGATTATTTAATTGAGTATTTATTTTATTTAAATAATTACTTACATAATAATTATGTAATTAATTAAGTAAATTATTTTGTACTTGCCTTTATTAAATAAAAACAATTTGACTTTAATTAATAAATCAACAATTACAAATAAGTACTAAAATTTATTTTTCGGGTTGATTTTATTAGAATCAACAACGCCCATCTCTAGAATCAAATACTCGATAATCGGGTCGAGAGCTGAACAAACGTACACGCGACTTATTAATTATCGACTTATGATATTATTTGTCTTATAATAATCGACTACCATTAGATAACGGCCATCAAGAATTTAAAGTGTCTTAGTGACTTTGTCGAATGTACGAGACATCGAAAAACTTGTATTCGAATTGACACAAATTTCAGACAATCCATGTTCAATTTGATTAGCATAAACGATAATATTATTCAATTGTTTGTTTTATGTTAATCTTTATTATTTTATGAATATTACCTTCATATTACCTACGGTTTTATAAATTATTGGAATGCGTGTTTTGAATATTTTATATTCGATTAATTTATTTTTATTTATTTAATATTTATTGCACAATAATCTAACGATTATAATACAAAAGGTAAAACTTAATGCTAAGCATTGTCTACCAGTTCACCTTAGGGACGTAGCAGAAAAGGTAGTCTGGGGTTCAAGTCTACTTAAAATAAAGAAAGAAGAGTGTTATATACAAATAATAAAACATACATAATTCATATATAAATTACATTAATCCATATCCATATTTACATACTTAAAATAAACTTACATAAATATGAATACATAAGCATAAAATAAATATACTTACTTAAATTATTGCAGCAAAGCTTTTTCGCGATAGTGTCGAATTACCAGCATTTTGAAGTGATCCCGCGTCTGTGCTCTCATGATGTTATCGGGAAGGGCATTCCAAAGTCGTACAGCCGTGACGGCAAAAGAATTTGAGAGAAATCCAGTACGGTGAGAAGGAATATTAAGGGTTAATTTGTCGGAAGAGCGCAGTACCCTGTCATGATTAGAGCATAGAAGCTGGAATTGAGACGTCAAGTAGTTAGGGGTAGAAAGATTATATAGTATACTATGAAGTTGACATAAAATGTGAAGGTCTCTGCGTTGTCGGATAGTAAGCCATTTAAGCTCAGAACGAAAAAAGGAGATGTGGTCATATTTGCGAAGGCAATATATGAACCTAATGCAATTATTTAGAAGACGATCGAGTTTATTGAGATGTTCCTCTCTGGTGTCCAGGTAACACACATCAGCATAATCAATGATAGGAAGAATGAGAGACTGGACCAGCATTAGTTTGGTTTTGAAGGTGAGAAAGTTTTTAAGGAGGTTTAAATGATGCATTGAAGCATAGACCTTGCGACTCACCTCAGCAATTTGTGTATCCCAGTTCAATGCATTATCTATATGGAGACCCAAGTCTTTAACTGAATTAGAGAAAGGAACGATATTGCCATTATACACTACATGTGCCATCGAACTGAAATCCAATTTTGGAAGTTGTCGCGTGCTCCCTATAATAATAGCCTTGCACTTAGTTGGGTTAACAGCAACACCATAGCTTTCCGACCAGTCTCTTATGAGGTCAAGATTAGAATTTAGTAAAGCTATGGCATCGTTAATTTGATCAACATCAGTTTGTACATAAAGCTGCAAGTCATCGGCATAGAAATGATAGGAACAATTGAGAAGACTAGAAAGAGTATTGATAAAAATAGAAAATAAAATAGGAGAGAGTATGCCGCCTTGTGGGACACCAGCAGTCACTTCCATCCAGTCTGAAACAGATTGCTCAGAACGAACACACTGTTGGCGCCCACGAAGATATGAAGAGAACCAATTGATCACTGAGGGTGATACATTTATATGTAGTAGGACAGCTAAAAGTATATCTGTGTCGACAGTGTTGAAGGCATTAGAATAATCAATCAACACCAGAACCGTCACCTTGGTATTTTCCATGCCAGCTCTAATGTCCTCAGTTGTTTTAAGTAAGGCAGTCGTTGTACTATGACCCAGTCTAAACCCAGATTGAAAGGGATCAAAGAAATCATTTTTGTGCATGTAGTCCGAAAGTTGTTGGTGAACAGGGGCTTCTAAGATTTTTGAAAGAAAGGGGAGAATAGAAATTGGGCGAATGTCATTTAAACACTTCGGTATTGAAACTTTAGGCAGTGGACGCACAAAGGCATTACGCCAGGCTGAAGAAAAAACGTGTTAGGATAAGCTAGAGTTGACGATGTGAGTAATAACTGGTAAAGCATAGTTCAGTATATGCATAATCATAGCTCTGCTTATGTTATCAGGCCCAACCGCGTTAGAATGTATAGAGTTTATTACTTTTAGAACATATTCCTCAGTGACTGGTACAAAGTCGAAACAACTAACATCAGAAGTAGGTAAGGCAGATATAAATGAAATAGTGCTGGTTTTGACCTGAGTATTTAAAGTGGGGACAGAAGTAAAGTGTTGATTTAAATCGTTAAGACTAAAAGGAAGATTAGAAGCAACAGTCTGCGCTTTACCTATACCAACAGAATTAAGAAATTTCCAAATATTGGATGGTGAAGAGTTTCCAAATTATTTATGAAGTATTGGCGTTTAGCGTTCCGACAAATCTGATTGCACAGATTTCTTGCAGCCTTATAAACATTTCAGTTGTCACTACAACGGTCTTTTTTAAATTTGCAAAAAGCACGATCACGCTTCCTCATTGCCATACGTACACCTTCAGTTATCCAAGGCGCAGGAGGATGTCGAACCTTAATTTTACGCACCGGTGCATGAGTGTCGTACAGTGACAGTATAATTTTATTAAAAAGAGAGACTTTTCCGTCTACTGACGTGGCACCATAGACGGCCGACCAATCAATGTTGCTTGCATCCTCCTGTAATGCTTTAACATTCATTCGTGAGAAGCTGCGAATATTTAAAAATTTGGACTTATTTTTAGGTAGCTTTAGTTTATAAGAAGCAAAGATGAGATCGTGGTGAGAGAAACCAGGAGCAGGATATTGACCATGGCTGGCTATAAGGTTATCCGATGATGTGAGTATCAAGTCTAATAAAGTGTCACCAACTTTTGTATGATGAGTAGGCCCAGAAGGGAGAATAGAAAGATTGACAGACTTGACAATATTGAGAAGTTTTGAGGAACGAGTATCGTTCTTCAACAAAGAAGTATTAATATCACCCATTATTATCTGATGTGCATAATCTGGACAAACCGAATCAAGAACCGTTTCGAGGTCAGAGAAATAATTAGTATCAGGTGGGCAGTATACTACTCCAACAAGAACTTTGACAGTATTCACAGAAATTTCAAGAAAAATATATTCGGCGGAAGCAGAGTACTGTGGTGATGATTGTGCTAAAATCTTATATGGGATGGAGCAACGTAAGTAGATAGCTACACCACCTGTCCCTTTACCAATGCGATCATTACGTATAAGGACATATCCTGGAAGGGCAACACTAGTAGAAGGATGACTTGGTTTAAGCCAACTCTCCGATACCATAACAACACTCACGAGCTCACTGGAAAATGTCTCAAGTAATTGTGCATAATGCCCTGGGATACTTTGAGCATTTATATGACAAATGTTCAGATTTTTAGAAAAGCCAGTAAAAGTTTTGGTAATGATAGTACCCAATGGTTCGTCAAGAGATGAACAAGATTCAAAGCTATCTTCACATAAAGATGATTCAGAAGCCGACATGTAAAATTCAATATCTGAATCATTTTGCTGCTGCATATTTAAGAATAAATTAAAATATATATAAAAATATAAATAAATATAATTACTCACTAAAATTTATATAAATATACCTGTTAAATTTACGTACTATCATCCAAATCCCCACGTCCTGCCAGCGAAACATAAAATAAATTTAAGATTTGGAACACAAAAATATAAAAGAAGAAACGCAGCGGTAGCACTAAATTTAAATATTATGGAACACAGCCTTAGTCACGTAAACAAAAGTTTTGACAGTTGACAGTGACAGACATAAAAGTCAAATCAAATGAGTTAGTTAATTAATTTGAAAGAAGGTACCTATCGAGAAATTTAAATAACACAAACAAAATGTAACAAAACAATGTTAGAATAGAAGTTGGTGTGCACAGAAAAAGTAATATTTTATATCGACTGAACTGAAAATATAATAAAATTGGACAAATAACAAAACTACCTATCGTTCCAATATTCACACACAAGGCCTACGAACAAGGCACACTACAGAAACAAAACAAAGTGCGTACGTGCTACTTTGACTTCGAAGTGGATGCTGATGCCGCCATCGCATGTGCCTGCTTCCTCGTCCTCTTTTTCTCGGCCACTGGCCCTGCCATCGGAGCCGCGGCTGGCACAGCCGGCTGAGTTTCCTTGGATCTGCTAACCGCATCGGGGTGCTGTCGCATCAATGCTGAGAGCTCCACTTTGGATGTCAATTTGACCCTTTCGCCTGTGGGGAGTTTGATGTTAATCACACCGTCCATGGTCCAGCAACGCTTCATGCCAAAATGTGATCGAGCTTCACTGAAGACAGCCTGCCGCATGCGGGTCAAAAATTCAAACAGGGTGTTTGGGGTTCCCTTCAGCATCGCCTTCTTCTGCCAGACAGCATTTCTCTTCTGCAGTGAATAGAAGCGAACCAGCACTGGTCTGGGCCGCTCACCTTTCTGCCCTAATCGATGACATACTTGGATGTCCTGAACTCCAGTATCTACCTGCAGCTTGCTACTAAAAAGTTCAGCAACAGTTTCAACCAGCCGTTCTCCATCACTTTCAATGATGCCGCCAACCAAAAGGACTTTTCTTCGATTCTGCATATCCAAAGTGTCAACTGATTGAGTTAGCTGTGCGATTTAATGCTGGCAGAGTTTAAGAATTTTAAATATCAATTCTTTAAAAGAAACATAGTCCTTCTGAAGTTTTTGCACTGACAACTCTGGGTCAGAAGCATTTGCCGATGATGCCAGGCGTGACTCAAACTCTGCCATCCTCTGTCCGATGGTGTCTTCTAGTGACTTCTGTATATCCAGCACCTCTTGCAACTGTGACTCCTCCATAGTGTTGAGTACTTGGCTTATCTTATGTGTTTATGGTGGTTTATTAATTTCTTTACTGCAATATTACTTTTAATTTTAGTGAAAAATTTGGAATATATTATGATTAGATTATTTTATTTTATTAAATATTTAAGAGCTATCAAAATGATGTGTTTACTTTTACACCTAACCCCGAAAAAAAAAAAAAAAGATATTCAATGAGTCAAAAAAATCGATTATCGATAATAATTTAGCGGAGTTAACATATTGATATATTTCATTATACTAGTATTCTCAAATACCAATAGAATGAAATATAAGTATAACAGTTTGAGAACTATTTCTATTCTATTTCTTCTATTTCTTTCTATAAAAATTCATTTTTATTCTGCTCAAAGCAAAGAAGCCTTTATAAAGATTTCGTATTTTATTTATTGTATTTGAGTCGTCAAATTACCAAAAAAAGTGACGATTGTAAATCACCAAAAATAATTGATTAAGCGATCTACGCGTGGCTAACATAATAACTGTATCTTACTGTCTCCAAAATTAATTGACCATTCGAAATGAAACCCAACAAATGATCCACTAATAAAAACAATTGTCAAAATTCGTTTGACCCAATAAAATACATGTTATAATCCAAAACGTCATGGGAAAATTTTGTGACAATACGTTTAAATGTCAGAATAAAAGGTACCGTTCGATTTTGTAATTAAATAAATGGCCGTTGTCGCAGAAAACACGGAAAATGGAGATATACGTATTTTAATAGCTTAATTGTCCAAAAAGGTTATTAGGAGACACGCATTGGTAAAGAAGTCATTATATAAATTTTTGTGAACAGTTTTCGTGTCACGCACTGGTATTGTTCCACTTGGGCCTAAAACGTCTGACCCATAGTAAAGCTGTTTTTAAGGTCTTTATTGAAAATGAAATGGTGATACTGAAAATTTGTATTTAAATGTTTTATAAAAAGCGAAATATGATAGGTCATCTAAAAAACGCTTGAAGTTTTTTGAGAACAAATTGGTAGTAGGATATGTATAGCCTAAGCTATCCATATCTTACTACTGGGCAAAAGCCTCCCTCTATACTTCTTTGTCGCGATATAAGGAGTATCTTTAAAAAAATACTTATTTAATACTTACATCATCCGTTGATAACGCCGATTATGTACTGTAACTACCATAGGTACATACTCGTACATAATCACACATTGGTTTACACTTGTGGCCAACCGTACAGCCATATATAAAATAATAAAACAGTAAAATCCAAGTGTCCGTACATTTTAAAAAACAAGCATTTTGGGCGTTGCGCGGGCTGCTGAAGTTGTAGTAGATGTCCAGTTGAGAAGATGGGTAAAAAACTGCAGTCAGTAAAGGAAACATCAAAAAATGTGTGGGCGGCCATCTTGGAATCAAAATTTGTTAGCATGTTTAAGTTCCCCAGCATACAAAATTCTAGGCCCCTTCAATGTTCCAGTAGGACGTTATGAACTTATTAAGTTAAATTCTATCTGTATGTACTCGGTATTTTCGAAAACCATCGAAACATATTTTTTTCGGCATTTGTACAAATAGATTAAGCTCAGTGCCAGTGACAAGAGTTATAGTAATTTTTAAATTTCAAGCCAAAAAAGTTGTAGGCACGAGCTAGTAATAAAATAAAACTGAAAATTATCATAATGTCAAAATCACTTAGTCAATCTTGAACATTTACTATCATATCTTACCAAAGTGGAAACAAAAGGCACACATTCATACGAGAGAAAGTGAAAGACAATGCGATTATGTTGCCTCTTAATTCGGACAACAGGTATTGACATCGATTCGTCCGATGATTTATCGATGTTTTAAATCGATAGTTGTTAACAGCACTTGTGACTTTGCACATTCGGTTGATTGCGATTTAAATGAAAATCAAAATGGACATGTTTTTTATCGAATTCTGTCAATTTATGTCATTGTGTTTCGTGGGAGAGAAGGCTTGTTTTTCAACTCGCCTGCATTGACATAGAGATAGAATATAATAGATCAGCAATCTCAAACATTGACCCCTGTTCTATTTTTGAATTATGATATTTTTTTTTAATATATGACAGCCAAAATTTTATTATACGTATTTAATTTTCAAACAATGAAATCTGGTTACTATTCGATGGAATGTTATTTCTTTACACTTTGCCGTATTCCTGAACACACACTAAGGCAGTTTTAGTAATGTTTACCATGTTTTTCGTATGATTTTAGCTTATATTCGCGACTAAGTGAAGTTTATGGAGATAGCTACAACTCAACGGGACAGAACAGTAATATTATGTGGTGGGTGTCTTATCTAGTTTAACATAATAGCTCTTTGCTCGCTGGTGCGTATTACGTTGGATGAAAAGTTGTTATTATGATTGACGTCAATATAGATTCGTATTTTATGTGAGGCTGACTGCTGACATGAAAGACATGATATATTGTTTAGTACTTTTTCCTGTTACAAGTTTAATTCCTCTAAATGCAAGTGATGGTAAAAGATAGGTTAAGAAAATATTTTATTTGCAATAATAGAGTACCTTTAGAATGCAGTTGTTGGGAAATATAATTAAATACAGCTTTACTTATTTTTCAACACACTCATAAAGTGGATCTAATTTCACGGGTTTAGATATCTATAGCAGCGCTCATAAAATACGCGTGTGTTATAAATGCAAATAGTGAAGTTATATTCTATACCGCACTACCTACTTGCTATTTATATGCTTCAAGTTGTTTTTTTTTTTCAAATTTGGAACTGGCCCGCCGAGCGGCCCCAGCGCCCTAGCTAGTAGGCAGCGCACCACGCTTATTTTTATAAGTAAAACGCAACGAGAAAGCAACAGTGTGCATGACAGTTTTATGGTTGAGTTTATATAAAATCTCAAAAATCTGTTTATTAGATAATTTTTTTCTCGCAAGTGTGTTGAAAAACATCGTACGATATATACGTACGTATATTGGTTAAACACACTCGGCTCTATTACGCCCTCGCCTTCGGCTCGAGCTTAAATTCCGCTTCGTGTGTTATAACCACCATAACGCACTTATATCGTAATGTACTATAGTGCCTTATAGTTTCCACCAGGACCACTTCATCTCTTCCTGTGGATATCGTGAGAGGAGACTAAAGGAATAAACACAAACATCTCGAGCTTCAACTGCATTCACAAGGAGAGATAACATCGGGCGAAGGCCGGTTGTCAGACATTTCGCGCAAATGCACTCCCGTGTTGACGTCAGGCAGGCGGCTGGTTTGTGCTATTTTTTCTCCACGCCGCAAGGCCTATCGCATCCTTAGGTGACCAATGAGATACATATTATATTTGGAGAAGAAAAAGTGGGAAAGCGCACCCTTGGCTACAAAGCAGCATAGCTGAGGATGCAACCAGTGACGCGTTTAAATGAAGAAGAGAGCTTAACCTAATTAGCCAAAAAGCATGCATGCATATCACGCTTTTATAACATATTTTGGTACATTAATAAATACTTTAATAAATCATGATAAACATTATTGATTTTTAACTTATGAAAACCTATTTATCCTCTTTATATAATTATTTTCCAGTCACGATAAATGCTATGATTTATTATTTATTTATAACAGGAAATAAAACATTCACTTCCTTATTTTTAGGTCAAGAATATACATATTTTGCTTAACTTCGTTATTTTTTAGATAACTTGTCTACCTTGGTAACCTTTGACATAATATTTATAACGATTCTTGTGATGATAGATAGACTAGTCAAAAGCGAGTTAAACTTGCATAAAGAGGGTTCCATCCTTCGCAAGAACTATTTTCTGCATGTTTTCAAAATTTTTGTTTTAAACTTTTAATACAATTTTGAGATAAGGGGAATAGTAAAATTTTGCCTATTTTTATATTTATCTTCAATAATATTTATCATAAAATTAGAAAAGAAAATTAAAATTCTCATAAATACATATATATATATGTCACAGATATAGCTCACAAAACTTTTTTTTAAATGTCTTTTTTACCCCCCCCCCCCCCCTCCCCCCTATAAGTAGCTTCAATATTTAAAATTCTTTTATTTACATTATACGTCTCTGTTTGGGTAAGTGCCTTTGATATGTGTACCATTACACAATTTTAACTCAATCGGTTAAGTAGTTTCGTAGCAAATTAACTGTGACAGACAAAACGGCAGACAAGTGAGTGATCCTATAACTGTTCCGTTATTACCTTATGAGGTACCTACGGAACCCTAAAAATTTACATAATTATATTTTGAAACAAATTATGACTCAAAATTATGACCTAACACAATATTCTAAAATCATATGAATATTTAAACAATTACTCTTGTCCAAATAATAATAGTGTTGACAAGAGGCCATCTTCAAAATGTCGATGTATGGAAATAGAAGTGAGTCAGGCTGACATCATAAAAATCGACAAGTATCGCACCTGACCTTTGCTGTGATAAATGCGATGAGTACGTAGGTCGGGTTAGGTTGTGGCCATAGAACCAGAGATTCTTTGAAGTTTCTCGTTAAGTACCTAATTTCCCATTACTTTATCTATTTGAGCAAGGTTGCCTGGAACAAATTGCTTAATGATAAGGCCGCCTATTGCGCATTTCCTAGTTTTAAGATAATGATTGTTTTGTATTTTTATTTTGTGCAATAAAGGGTATTGTAAGTATTGTGGGGCCTCGACCTGTCCCGGCGAAGTCAGGTGAGTTCCCATATAAGAAGTAGGTAGACAGATGGAGACCTTTTTCTTATCCCACTTTAGGTGGGGTCAGCACAACATACGTCTTCTATTGTACTCTCCATCATCCGAGCGTATTCCCGGTTGCACGCTGTCCGATACTCAACCTAGGTGATTCGACGAGTTTACTGGTTTTTACACAGAGCAACTGCCGTCTGACCTCCGCAACCCAAAGGGTATACTAGAACCAATCCTAGGATACGTACAAAAGCTAGATGGCGTTCGGGACTAACATGTTTACGTGCCTTCAGAAGCAGGGAATCATCTTTATTTTCGGATAATCAGGTGTTTCAAGCTTGCAGTATCCTAACTAGACTGGAAACAACTTTTCACAAAGTATGCTTCCTAGTGGGATTTGAACCCACGACCTCCGGATCACTCTTCCATTGTACTCTGTCCTTCGTTACCTTATCCGTTACAATTTTGCGAGCCATATCCAGTTTTAGACACTCCATCCACCTTTTCTTTGGCCTCCCCCTATTTTTGTGCCCGTCCACTTCCATATTCAATACTTTTTTCATAATGTTGTACTCCTCTTTCCTCATAATATGGCTATACTATCCTAATCTGTAACTTTGTAGTTTTTCGGTTATTGGCGCTACTTTTGCACCACCCGCACTACCCCACACACCACACATATTCATTTCATAACATGATTTAATGTTATGTGCTGTCTATATATTTGGGCAGGCTTCTTACTAAATTATTTAATTATTTCCTAATTAAATTGCTTATCTTCATAGACTCACCCAATCATAAAATAATTGTTAGAATTTATTATTGTAACTGTCCACATATATACCATGTTGATATCCAAATAACTTCATAGCCCAACATTTAATCTGAAATCTAGAAAACAATATCGATATCGATGAGGGGCGGTGCCGCCCCGCCCGATACGAATAAATATTTAATTAAACTTATGAGAGCGCACGATTTTGTACAGCGAGCCATGTATTTTTTTATTAGAGGTTTGAAGCCATAAAGATGTCATAACAGTTTTTGAATTGATACCTCAAACGTTTTATTTTTCGTTAAATGTTAACTGAACTTTAATTTTAAGCCACTGGTTGCTAAATGTAGGATGAAAGAGTTTTGAATGGAAAGGAACGTGCGACTTTTAAGAGTATAGACCATGTAAATCAATGTACAGAAATTCAAGTAATTAAGAGTCCTCTTACCCTAGACATTTCTATACAAACGTAGTCTAGATATTATTATTTTTTGTTAAAATAAAAGTTCAGTTTTAGCCACTGGCGGCTAAATATACTCGTAAGATGAAAGAGATGAAGATTATGAATGGAAACGAACGTGCGATTTGTAAAAGGACAGACCATGTAAACTAAGCGAGCGAGAACTACTGGTTATTAATATTTCAAAAACTACTGAACCGATTTTGATGCCCAACGAACTTCAAAATTCGATTGATATTTTCTACATGCCTACCAAATTTGATCAAAATCGGACCATTGGTTCGGCAGTTATCGCGGTACAAAACATACATACATACAAACAATGTGTTTTCGCCCCCAACTCGATTTAGATACCTCACTCGCTTCGCTCGGTCTATAACTAGTAGTTCACCGCGAACTTAGACCTCGCGATTTGTTATTAATATTTCAAAAACTACTAAATCGATTTTGATGCTCACAGAACTTGAAAATTCGATTGATATTTCCTACATGCCTACCAAATTTCATCAAAATCGGACCATCGGTTCGGCAGTTATCGCGGAACAAACATACATACATACAAACAATGTGTTTTCGCCCCAACTTGAATTATAGCCCTCGCTCGCTTAAAAATTCAAGAAATTAAGAGATTGATAACACTCATAGATTAGATCAGCTAATTACTTTGTGTCAATTTTGTTTAGTCTTTCTGGAGCCTATCTATGTATCTTTCGTGTGTGCAAGTACACTGGTGTCAGATTTTCAAGCTGCCTAAAGACATCAAACATGCTTAGATGACTGCCATACAATGATGAAACTAACGGCTTAACCTGCTTTCCGAAGCACGGAGGAGCTTGACAAATTTAATGACAATTGTGGTCACCCATCCAAGTGCAGACCGTGCCTGATGTTGCTTAACTTGTGAAAGCGCTAGTGATGCGTATTCCCGCCGGTCCTCAGAGCCGTGAAGCCTGTTATCAACAACTTATTGTATGTTTTTTTGAGTGAAAATAAAGAAAGTAAGAATGTGCTAGCTGTTTCTCCTCTTGGGCAGATAAAAAATTAGCGAGAATCTGAGGAATTAGGTCAATAAATGATGCAGTTAACAACCCGCCACCATTTAAAATTTCCTTGTACCTTGTCACGTGGCTAAAGGACGTGGTTAGCCTTACGGTGTAATAATATACTATGACTGGTACTCTCTTCATGTGACAACTGGGTCACGTGATTGGCCAAAGAATATGTCATCAGTTGGGAGTGTTGCCACTGTGTGTGATTGAATTACACAAAAAAAAGCATTTTTAACTTAAATAAACGGGCAAGTGCGAGTCGGACTCATACATGAAGGGTTCCGTACCACAGTACAATGTTTTAAAACGCTTAATAAACACGTTTCTTGTATGACGACCCCCTTTAATTATTAACTTTATATTATTTTTAGTACCTATTTGTTGTTATAGTGGTCATAGTAATACATAATCGGTGAAAATTTCAGG
Source organism: Acrobasis repandana (assembly GCA_963576875.1). Lineage (NCBI taxonomy): Eukaryota > Metazoa > Arthropoda > Insecta > Lepidoptera > Pyralidae > Acrobasis > Acrobasis repandana. The sequence continues at coordinate 2,138,918 of OY756226.1, forward strand.
TGTCTAGCTATAACGGTTCAACAGATAGGGCCCTGTGACAAATAGTGTTAAAAACGGGTGTACTCGTACTTTCTTATACAGACAAAAGTTTAACAGATTTTCGTTATTTAGAAGATTATCATGTCATAGAATAATCAATATGTAGGTTACTCAGTATAAAGAATTTATGATAATAGATTTTCGTTGCACAGAAAATCAATAATTAGAATGTTTACTATAAATAATTTGAAATAATAGAATTTTATTACAAATAACATTTACTTTTGCGATGTTTCTAATATCAGAATATCAAATTAAATATTATTATTTTTAATAAGTTTAGTTAATATAATATTTATAACCTATAAGTTTGCCCTATTCTAGTAAAATGGATAAAACTTTCCCAGCAGTTGTTGGTCGCAGTTCTAACCTAACCTAACCTATAAGGTAGCGATTTATGATGTATTCTAACTTATTACGAGTATATGGTATTTAATTTGATTAAACAATGTTTTCACTTAATACTTCCTTAAATAATAATTTTTAGTAAAATAAAATTCCATGAAAGATTATACCGAACCAACAATATTCTTTAAAGAAATATTCTACTGTTTGATTAGTTTGTTAAATGAAAATATGAGATTCTAAAATTCATTGAACTGTGTTTCTATAAATTGTGTTTCATTCATGTAAATAGTCTTTGAAACAATAATATTTGAAATAAAAATATAAGAATTAAATATTCTATGAAAAATTTTCTGTTAATCGAAATTCTATGAAATTTCAGTCTGTGAAACAAGGGGCACCCGTTAAAAACGCTGAAAAAAACACGTTTTTTGTATGGCGACCCCCTTTAATTTTCACCTTTTTTATTTTTAGTATTTGTTGTTATAGCGGCCACAGTAATACATAATTGTTGAAAATTTCAGGTGTCTAGCAATTACGGTGCAAGAGATAGAGCCCTGTGACAGACGGACAGACGGACAGACAGACAGACAGACGGACAGACAGCGGAATCTCAGTAATAGGGTCCCGTTTACACCCTTCGGGTACGGAACACTAAAAGCCGATTTTTACTGTATATAAATTTATTAAAAATTAAATAGATGAATAGCACACGATACACGAAATACATAATAAGTTAGTATTTAATATTCATTATCTATTTGAGAAAGTCCTTAATTTTACAGCTTACTAGGTATAAAATAATGTAGCAAATAAAAACAAAACACAATCAAAACTGTTTCGTAGAGAATCGCAATACACAACAAAACAACGCAGAGGTCGCGGGTTCGACTCGCGATAGAAGTGGGCGGGTATTAATTACGCGCATGGGAATCGAACTCATATCCCGTGATGATGGGAAATAGCTTCTAAGCTTTATGCGATAAAATTTTTCGAATATATGTATAAAAATAGTACATAACATTATTTTGCGTTACTTAACTGCCTCCGTGGTCCAGTGGTCAAGGCATTCGCCTTGTAATCCGGATGTCGTGGTTTCAAATCCCACTGGGAAGCATTTTTTTTATTAGAGATTTGAGTTTATTTCCAGTCTGGTTAGAATATTGCAGGCTTGAATCACCTGATTATCCGAAAAGAAAGATGATTCCGTGCTTCGGAAGTCACGTAAAGCTGTGAGTCATGAATCGAATCATATACCGAGTGTGGTATCAAATGAAAGGGCTTACATTTTACTTCCTGCTGTGCTTTTTTAATGTGCTGGATAAATATACTTTTTCAGAATGAGTTTTTCCTTAGTTGGGGTTTAGTTTTTAAGGCCGTACCTGAATTTTCCGGGGTCCAGTGCTGCCCCCATTTAAAATAAATCATTTAAAAGAAAACGGAGACATCATTTAAAATTTTGCAACTACCAAGTCCTAGATAACCCTTCAAAGTATTCTATGAACTGCTGTTTACAATTTAAAGTGAGAACGTTAAGCTTTACTACGCACAATTGCGAAAAACGGCGACTTCTGGCTAATGTGCGTAGTAAAGCTTAACGTTCTCATTATAAACTGTAAACAGTAGTTCATAAAATACTCTAAAGGGTTATCTAGGACTTGGTAGTTGCAAAATTTTAAATAATGTCTCCGTTTTCTTTAAATGATTTATTTTAAATGGGGGCAGCACTGGACTCCGGAAAATTCAAGTACGGCCTTAAACTATATCTTGTTATTCATGTACTATAAACATAATAGAATGTAATAAAAACTAAATTTCTCTTTTGCAATATCTAAATGATAGTAAAGAGATTGCCCTTTTTGTCTTCTTCTTCGTCTAAGCGCGTTTCCGGTTGCATCCTCAGCTGTGCTGCTTCGGAGCCCGGGGTGCGCTTTTCCACTTTTTCTTCTTCAAATATAACATGCATGTGAATGGTCACCCAAGGATGCCAAAGACCTTGCAAAATGGAGAAGAAATAGCCGGAACAGTTTAAATGATTTGGCTATAGTTTTACGTCCGGCCGCCTGCCTGACGTCAACCCACTTTGGGAATGTATTTGTGCGAAAAGTTTTACACGAGTCCGCCGCCCGACGTTAACCCTCCTTGGAAATGCAATTGTAGCACGAGATGTTTGTGCTTAGTCCTTTAGTCGCCTCTTACTACATCCATAGGAAGAGATGGAGTGGTCCTATTCTAACCTGGAACCACACGGGTTAATTGAAGCCCGGATTATACTTTACTATAGTAAATATTTTAAAACACCTAACACGTTAATGTTAACCCTTAAGGAAAGAGATTGCCCTTATCCCTATTTAAATGCATGTCATTCAAAAATCCATAACGAAGATAAAATCAAGCATCTCATTTAAAGTATAAGAGCAAAGTAAAATATGTACACTTAAGTTTATCATTTAAATTGTTCCTTTTACACATTTGGGTAAGTGAACACGATAAGACGCCATCTTATTCATAAAGTAGGTACAAATGAGATGAAAGGATTTTATATTTTATAGTATTTACTATGTTTTAAACAAATACGATGGACATTTTTTTCGCTATGTTTTCTTGAAGTGTGTGTTGCAAAAAAGTCCTCTGTGACTGAATTTGCCGTTTTGATATTTTCACTTATTACAAATAAAAAAGTTCATAGACTATCACATCTTTACCTCTAATGGGGCAGACAGAGCATTTTGGGTCTTACGGCTCTAAGCAGGGTCCAGGGCCGCAAGATTCAAAGGCCACTTTTAGCGCGATGGAAGGCGAGAAGGTAAAAATGGACTCAAAAAGGCGGTGCAGCTTCATACTCATTCCCTCGATCGTCTTCTACAATCTGTGCAAGAAGCTCGTACATTTTAAGTTTGTTTCTTCCCCCCCCCCCCCCCCTTCCAGCATTGAAGTAATAGACTAATTAAAATAGTCAGCTAACAGATAATAAACCATAGCAATGCTACCACACCTCCGATATTAATTACAATTTGCCCTTAACAGTAATTGGTGTTCTTTAGAATCCATTACCGGAGGATAGATTTCCAATTACTATTTGTGAACAACCACATTACTTTAACACTTAGGCTATCTCCATGGTTCATATTATACTCGTAGAAGCTCTTCACCTTTATTGGTTTTGTTTTAAGCATGGAAAGGGAGTTTAGGAATCATTGAATACTTAAATTAAAAATGTTTGTGATGAAATTATATATTTTTTTCTCTAAAGGACTCGTATACAGGGCCGTAAAATAATGCTTAAAAAATATCCAATCTAACGCTATCGCAACGCAGATTTGGAATAATGGAAGCTGGTTTACTGTCTTTTGTCATTTGAAAGGTATACCTTTACTAGCCATAAGTTTACACATTCCATCCAACATTTCTTTGCGTCTTCTATTATATGATAGTTTTACTTCATCTTAGCGGTTGCAACCTCATCTGTGTTGCTTGAGCCCGGGACGCGCTTTCCCGCTTTTTCTTCTCCAAATATAATATGCTTGTCAATGGTTACCCAAGGATGCCAAGTAAAATCGCATTTTCTATCCTTATGAAAGGTAATTTCCTTCCCTTGTTTCCATTTAGTTTCTTCATTTTGTCTTGTTATGTTTTCTTTGTGTAAGTTGTATGTATGTATTTAAGTATTAGATGTATGTATGTTTATTATAATTATTGTATATAAGTATGTATATTATATTGACCACCCCGCACTACCTAATTTCCCATCATTTTTTTCTATATAAACGAGGTTGCCTGGAAGAAATTGCTTAGCGATAAGGCCGCCTTTTGCGCATTTCCTAATTTTTAAGATAATTATGTTCTGTTTTTTACTTTTGTGCAATAAAGGGTATTGTATTGTATTGTATTGTACCTGGCGAAGTAGAGAAGAAATAGGAACAGTTAAAATATTTGGCTATAGTTTTACAACCAGCCGCCTGCCTGTCGTCAACTCTCTTTATTCTCTATTATATGATAGGTACTAGTTTTATAATTTCGACCCGTTGCAGTTCAATCGAACGCAAAGCTGTTTTAAAACATTTACTTGTATCAAAGAGGCCTTTGGATCTAATTGTTTTACCTCTGTATAGTCCGTAAGGGAATTCCTTACGGACATGAGCTGTTCCGGCTATTTTTTCTCCATTTCGCAAGGTTTTTGGCATCCTTGGGTAACCATTGACATGCATGCTATATTTGGAGAAGAAAAGCGGCAAAGCGCACCTCGGGCTCCAAAGCAACAGAAATGAGGATGCAACCGAATATTTCTTCTCTACTTCGCAAGGTATTTGCAAAAGGTAATTGGACCTACCGCATCCACGACGCTGATTTGCAATATCTAAAGAAGGCAAAACAAAACGCTTTTGTAAGACAACTTACTAAATTTAATTTTGCAATGACGTCTATACCAAAATATGATGAATCAGTCGATATAAGTCCGATACAGGGATCATTACCGGTAGCAGACCAATCTAACGCAACCACAACGCTGATTTGCGAAAATAAAACGAGACCGTATTACAGACGGCGCCGAAGTAATGGATTAGGGTTGGGAATCGTATCACAGTATCGATAAAAGTTTACATTTTTATGAAAGTTTAGTTGAAAATAACACATAGGCACAGACTTATAACACAACCAAAGTTAATTAATAACATTGATGTTTTCTTGGTTTGAACTACGACTAATGTTATTTCACGTTTTATGATATTCTATACCGGAGTTTTTCGTTTAGTGGTTTACTTATTTTGTGCTTTTTCAGTTCATCTTGTTGTTGATGTTTGTTCCTGAAGTGCCCAATGTCCCTAAACAGTGGCCAAACAAGTCTTACAGTTAGCTAAACAATAGTCAGTCATTATGACGACGGGATCCGTTTTTTTTTGTACCTGGTTAGAACACAAAATTAACCGTAATCAGATTTTACTAAGACTTTTGTCTTTATGTATGTTATCGACGTGTCCCAATATATTTATATATTTATTTATCGATCAGCATTATGTTATTATAAATATCCATCAAGATAACCGTGATAAATCAAAATAAAATAAAAAAACACTTCAATATCGATAATTTGATGCATTATCCATACCCAAAGTCCAACACTACTAATCCAGAGGATCCGCAAGTAATCATTTGTCTACTTGACTAAACTGAATTATATTATTTTTATTATTATTTAATAATGAGCAATAATTGAAGGTTGTGCCGCATTTGCCGGCTTCTGTTCTAAGCCCGAGCTTATTCGAATCATCGTTGTTAAGGCGATGTAGTTTAATTTTTACTCAAGTTGCAACATTTTTCTTAAGAAATAGAATAAAAGTTAAAATAACATCATTCTAGCGCATTCCCGGTTGTTCGGAGCCTGGGGTGCGCTTTCCCGCTTTTTCTTTTCAAAATATAATATGCATGTCAAATGTTAAAATAACATATTAGCAGTAATTTGTAAATAAATATAATCAATTACCTTTTTTCAATATTAGATATTACAGATACTGTGAATGAAAACACACTAAGGTTTTTCAGATTTTTCAAAGATAATTTTGAGGCTTTACGGCAAAAAACACCCAGGGTTTGAAAATGGGCAAAAAGTTCTCGAGTTGCAACCACGCATTGGCAAGCAAAGCGTAAGACACGCACCGACAAGGTGGTCAGACGACCTAACCAAGGTTGCTGGACTGGAAAGCGCTGAATGCAGGCCACTTTAGATCGGTCACTTTGGAAATCCTTAGGAGAGGCTTATATCCAGTAGTGGATGTAATGCGGCTGAAATGAAGACTATAATCGTGACATTGGAATGTATTTTCCAATTTCAAACTAAATAGAAAAACGACAAAATTATGTTTTCAGATATTTATTTAAAAATATTATATTTGCCTGTGTGTAAAATAACTTTATAACTATAAAATTACTTATACTCAGATGAATAAATTCTCATAGTCTTGGCCTTAACAGTTCGTTATTAGATTACGTTGCGAACTAGCTCGTGATGACCGCTGGTTCGCACGATATTTACTGCTTGCGACCCTGACTACCATATATTCGATACAAGCAAGTACCATATAAAAATATTATGGTAGAATTTCTTCTTTGTTGGTCTGGAAAAAAGGGAAAAAACATTTGAATGGCCAGTTGTTTCTCTTCGAGTGTAGATGAGAGAATGGGCGAAAATGCGAATCTTTTTAATAGGCGGTACGTGGCTAGATTGTACCATAGCTAGCACATCACTATTCAAATATGTACATCTTCTTTTTTTAAAAAAAACTTATTCAAAAAGTCTATGTTATTTAAGTATAAGTATTTATTCTAATTATATTTTAGAGAAATAGATGTCAAAATTTGTAAATATGTATCAATTCAATATATTGCGTTTACGGTGTAATTTTGTCTTCCAAATATTCCTTGATTGTGTAATAGCATTTATTAGTCAATAGTTCTTTAGTTCTTTTTTACTTAACTACCTATGCGGTAAGCAACCCGTCACTATTTTGATTTCATTTTCCATCACCCTGTCCAACATCACGCTAAAAGTGGCCTTTGGGTCTTGCGGCCTTGGACTCTTAGAGCTGCAAGACCCAAAATGCTCTGTCTGCCACATTAGGGATAAAGACGTGATAGTGATATATACTGAACTATCACATAGACTGTATATATAGATAAATCCTATCCTATCCTATATCCTGATATATTTATAAATATGAACATATATATTTATTATATATATGCTTTAAGGCCCATTCACACAGTGCAAGTTTCTTGCCTGTTGCATACAATTTTATTGAAGCAATAAATGATTTGTATGGCTGACGTTCTGTTTAGACCATGCAAGTTTTCTATTGCTTCAATTTAATTGTATGCAACAGGCAAGAAACTTGCACCGTGTAAATGTGCCTTTATGAATATGTATTTATTAATTTAAGTATATTTATGTATGTTTATGTAGGTATGCATCTTGTCTATTTATTAATACAATAGTTTTGTATTGTAGGTACACGCCAATTACCTCTTTCTTTTTATTTCTTCTCGCGGGTCTACTGTAAGAAATTTCTTTAGAAATAAGTAGCACCTAAGTACTATGTTTTCCTTATGTTATTACTTAAGTATATAGTTTGTAAATTTTCAAGTGCACATGAATTAATAAAATTTTAATTTAATTAAATACTGAACTATGACTTTCAGCTGACTACAAGTATTCCTTAAGGCAGGTACACAAAATTCGCAAACAGCCATCTCCATAATAACCTCTCCTCTTAAAAACAAAATAAGCACACGGGACGCGTAATAACTGTTTTTAAATTGATTTAAGATTTCACAGGCCGTTAAGGTGGAGTGCAGATGTTGGGACGAATTTAAAAATGACGTTTTTATCATTTTCCCATGCCAGCCTTCTGGGAGATCTTCCGTAGGGGAAGAATTTGCGGGCCATTTTTGTATACAACAGTTATTATAAATAAGTAAGTTTGTTCTATTAAGTTTTTTTTAGATACTTAGTTTTAGTTTAGATTTTGTTATAATGTAATTTATTTTTTAGTTTAGAAGTAGTTTCGCTTTTTTAAAAAAATGTGTCATTAAATATCAAATGTAACTAAGAAGGTAGGTAGAACGAGTGAAGTAAGTAAAGATCTCCGAGTCTACTTTAGTGGCGGATTTACTAGCAGGCTGAGTAGGCTGATGCCTAGGGCGGCAGATTTTAGGGGCCGGCAAATTTGAGGCCAATTTTTCCCATCCCCGCCTCGCCTACAGTCAATAAAGTCACTTAACACTAAAATAAATAATAAAATTGCTAAAAACCAAGTTAGAGTGTTAAACTTATAAATAAATAATAATGGCTAATCAATCAATAAAATCAAATCTATTATTTTAGGCTGCGTAATATTAGCTACAATATTAAAGGCCCATAGAATAAATATATAATTATATAATATAAATTAAGATAAAAACCAATTTAGAGAGTTAAACTTAAATTGAAAATAATTATGGTTAAAAACCAATTTAGAGTAATAGACTTTTAACGAAAATAAATAATAATTGCTTAAAACCAAGTTAGAACCTATTGTTCTGTACAATTTGTATTGATGGACAATAAAGATTAAATAAATAAATAAAGTATTAACACAAGTTTAGAACTTACTTTGGGGCTAGCTTAATCAGTGTGATTTGTCCCTATATATCAATATTTATTTATTTATTAAACTTAAAACTAAAATAAAACATAATAGCTAAAAACCAATTTAGAGTGTACACTTAAAACTAAAATAAATAATAATTGCTAAAAACCCTGTTAGTACCCTTCAGAAATACGAAATTTTTAATTCTTATTTTCAGTATCACGATTTTATAAAACCGCGGTGTTTTCAATTCTGTTCTTCGTTGCCCGATATTTGTAACTCATTATCATCCGAGCGTATTCCCGGTTACATCTTTAGTGGTAACGCTTCACAGCCCGGGGTCTGCTACCTAACCTAAGTGATATGACGAGGTTACTGGTTTTTACATAGAGCGACTGCCGTACTGACCTCCTCAACCCAAAAGGTAGGTCAGAACCAATCCTAGGATAGGTACCCGATATTTGTAACTTGTTTATCGTGTATGTAAGTGGCCAACACTGGTATCAGATTTTTCAAGCTGTCTTAAGGCATCTGACATAGCTTGACGACTGCCATACCATGATGACAGCCGGGACCAACGGCTTATACGTGCCTTCCGAAGCACGGAGGAGCTCAAGAATTTTTTATGCCACTTGTGGTCACCCATCCAAGTGCGGACCACGCCTGGTGCCGCTTTACTTGCGAAAGCGCTAGTAATGCGCATTCCCGCCGGGCCACTTAGCTCCTCTATGTATTTGTAACTATCTCCTGTATGTATTTGTAACTAAGAAGCATTAAACATCCGACGTATAAACGTATTCAAGTTTTTGTCAATTTGAAGAATCTTTAAACTCTTCATTCTGATTTTATGTTTCGTAATAAACATACTAGTATCTAGTGATAAACCCGTAAGGTTGCCACCTCAGCTACGGGACCACACTCGGTTTCCGCCGCTCGCAGTATTAGTCAGGATAAAACACCATATGTCCTGTCCTTAGCGCCTGACCTCTACCCTGGACCACCCTCGGATACTAATATTAAGGCTCTACAATAAAGGCAGTGGCGACTTCATATGAAAATCATAGTAATATATGTATTATCCCTTCAACTAGTTAATGGGAGCATATGCAATATGCAGTCAATGTTTTTCCAACTTACGTACTCGGAAAAAGTATAATTTCATACAAATTCCTTAAAAAAATATATTTTATTTTATTAAAGTCAAATTAAATGAAAACTAGATACTAAACTTTGGATAAATTTGAGGCCTTTGCCCAATATTGGCACAGAAACTACTCGTTATAATAATAATAAAACTATGTAAGAATTTTTAAAACTAACAAATTTACAATTTGTGCAGTCCCACTAAGATATTACCTCTCGGCAGAGTGGCTAAAAGGCTGGCAGCATTGCCACGTTGTATGGCAATGTTACTATAATATTCTCTTGAATTAATATATAGGTGAAGGGTTATATAAATTTCTTATTTAACCTTACATTATGTGAAGCCTAAAAATAAGATGTATTTTATAACAACAAAAAAAATGTGTTCTATATTACTTAATGCATTTCAAATGTCCACAACTAAGTGCTTGTGAAACTTTAATTTTGTATATCAGAAATAAATCGTTTTCTTATTTCATTCTCTATAGCAAATTTAGATATTTAGTGTTAACTTTAGAAAACATCATTTGTTTTAAAAATAAGGGCTACTGACCTTAGAATAGGGCCTTAAACAATATCATTATACGAAATTAGTATTATTTGCTACGTAGTCGGATAAGCATTACTTGCTAGAATGTGTAATTCAATAAATTGACATATTAACTTGCGACGTTGGAAGGTGCACGCGTTCATATTAATTGGAGGCATTTGTCTTGGTGTAGCGACTAAGTGGCCATTTTTGTCCACTAAAATGTAGATGTCAGTTCTGTAAAATAAATACTTATATGACGTCTAACAAAATATACTGAAATTATTTTAGTGGTGGATTCAGTCCATGATACTGAACAACTTTCCCCGAGGAACATGTACCGAAATATAAAAAAATAATTTTTGACCTCCCACACAAGTTGACCGATCAGCTGATCCGAGTTTGTAGGGAAAGGCAAAAATTATTTTTCATATTTCAACATATGTTCCTTGGGGAAAGTGATTCGGTATCACGGACTCAATTTACCCTTAAAATAGTTTCAGTATATTTTGTTACACCTTATATTTATTTATATAAACTTTATTGAGCTAAAAGCTACAATAGGTAGGCCTAATGCTAAAGCATTCTCTCCCTGTCAACCTTTAGGAGAAGAGAAACAGATAGATTAGTTGGCGTCTAAAATACAATTCAGTCAATCCAATACAATCCAGACAATCCAGAAATAATAAGAACTTAAATGATCATACATAAATATCGTATAAAATAAATACTATATTTATACATACAACATATAATATACATACATATATGTAGATATAAATATATTTGACGATCAGAAAGAGACGATGAATTCTCCTAATTGTTGTTGTATATGGCTCTGGTAGTACAGAGAGGATCGTGCTTAGCTCAAGTCTGCCCCCGGAGTGGAAACTGAAAAAGACTGAAGGTGATGATGATAATTTTTAAACGTATTTTAGTGCAAAAACTACAAACTACTAGCGAGAGAAGCAAAAAGAATTAGTTAAAGAGGTTCGACACATAGCGCAAATCAAATAAAACAAGTTTTAAAACGAATGTCCAATGAGGTACAATTTTCTTTCCCAATCTAAATAACCATAGCCCACAATCACAAAAACGTATGACCAACATAACGAACACTCCGGGTGGTCTATTAAAAATATAATAAATACGATATCCATTCCAATAATTATAACGCGAATAAGCATAGACGTAAATAATTGTTCTAGATAAATCATAGAGTAATTGCTTGTCTATTGACAGTTGAGATATCGACTGCTCTGGATTTGTTTCTTTTTGAAAGGTCAGTGAGTCCATAGGTTGAATATGTTCATATAAAAACTGTAGATGCGCTAAACTTGACTACATCTGTGGTCCAGTGGTCAAGGCTTTTGCATTGAGATCCAGAGATCGTGGGTACTAATCCCACTGAGAAGCATACTTTGCGAAAAGTTGTTTCTAGTCTGGTCAGGGTATTGCAGGTTTGAATCACCTTATTATCTTATGCTTTGGTAAAGAGGTCCCAAACGCCATCTAGCGTTTGTTTAACCTATCCTAGGATTGGTTCTGGTCTACCCTTTGGGTTGCGGAAGTCAGACGGCAGTCTCTTTGTGTTAAAACAAGTAGCCTCACCAAATCACCTAAGTTAGGTAGCGGACCCCGGGTTTTCAAGCGTTACCGCTGAGATGCAACCGAGAATACGCCCGGATGATGCCGCATGGCCTTTAAAATGATTGGGATTCATGCCCATTTCCCCTATCAGCTTTAACGATCTCGCAGGAAGAGAACCAACAGGTAATAGAAGATAATTATAAAAATCTATTTAGAAACTCAACTCAACAAACGAACGTTTAACTTTGAATCGTTTGTAACGCGACATGTTCAGAACATAAAACATCATTGGTTGAACTGGCCACGTCTTCGGAACAATCAGCTCGTCATGGTATTAGTGATGCTCTCATAAATTTTTAAATACACTATCACGTCTTTATTACTAATGGGGCAGACAGAGTATTTAACAATACAATACAAAATGCTTTATTGCACCAAAGAACATTTACAATTACAAAATGTAAAGTAAGGACAATATGTAAAGGCAAAAGACACAGCCTTAAGGCCCATTTACACGGTGCAAGTATCTTGCCTGTTGCATACAATTTTATTGAAGCAATAAATGATTTGTATGGCTGACGTTCTGTTTAGACCATGCAAGTTTTCTATTGCTTCAATTTAATTGTATGCAACAGGCAAGAAACTTGCACCGTGTAAATGGGCTGTTATCGCCGAAGCCATCTCTTACAAACAACCATAAAGAGAAGGTGTGCGAAGTATAAAAGTGAGATAAGCAGACAGAACTAAAGGCCTCTTTTAGCGTAAAGGTGGGCAAGAAGGTGGGAAAAGGAATCAAATAGAAATGAGTTGATAGCCGCATCGGTTATTAACATGATTCGCATTTTCGCTTATTCCCTAAATCGGCTTTTACGATTTGCGCTGGAAAAGAAGCTTCTTTTTGTAATTTAGGAGCTTGCTCTTGTTAAGAGAAGTTAAGTGGAGATGCCTCCATTCCTCTCTTCTCTGTGCCGTATTTTTAAGGTCCCCGTAAGACCTTACTCCTAAGAGAGAGAGTAGCAGCTGGCACATTCTAAGTTTATTCTTTTTTTCCAGACTAGCATGAAGGAATCATCAATTATACTTTTAAATATATTTTTTGAGGGTTTCGTACCCGAGGGGTGCAAACGGGACCCTATTACTGAGATTCCGCTGTCTGTCCGTCTGTCACAAGGCTCTATCTCTTGAACCGTAATAGCTAGACACTTGAAAATTTCACCGATTATGTATTACTGTGACCGCTATAACAACAAATACTAAAAATATAAAAAAGTTGAAAATTAAGGATGGTCGTCATACAAAAAATGTCTTTTTTCAGCATTTTTCACTAGATCTTTATAATGGCATTAACTAGGTACTTGAAATTTTTACAGATTATGTATTACTATGGCCACTATAACAACAAATACTAAAAATAAGAAAAAGTTAAAAATTAAAGGGAGTCGTCATACAAGAAATGTGTTTCTTCAGCATTTTAAAACATTGTACGGTGGTACGGAACCCTTCATGTACGAGTCCGATTCGTACTTGCCCGTTAATTTTTTTTAATTTTTTTCTTCGTCGCGTCCTTTTTTTTAAACTTATATACGTGTTAAATAAATTGCTCTCGACTAGGAAGAGGCCACAGCAATAGCACTTTCCGTGCATTGCATCAAGACTGCCATTGATATGAAGCAGGATATGAGGGACAGCGAAGGTGTGGCATCTTTTTTCTTGGTTGTGTGCAAAGACATTGAGGATTATAATTTGCCCTATTAGTAAAGCCCCATCTTTGAATATTGCTCCTGCATCATCCCACTTGAGTCCTCAGTCTATTAAGTGAATTCCAAACTAACCATGGCTGATAGCGGCCCAGGAGGCAGTGGGCAGGAGCAATAATTTTTTTTATTACTTTGTATGTACGCAATGGCTTTTTAATCTTTATATACAAATAAAAAGAAACTGACTGGCTGACATATTGACTGATCGATCAACGTACAGCTGAAACCGCTGGGTCTAGAAGCATGACATTTTGCACAAGTGTTTATTAAATGAGCACTAGCTCATTAACGTTATTTAAGGTACACTTTACGAAGGATTAATACTATATAAGACTTTTAGAAGGGATTTTCGAAAATTCACCCCCTAAAGGGTTAAACAAAGAGTTGAAAGTTTGTATGAAACTCCGTCATTTATTTTTAGACTTAACCACGTGGACAACGCCGTGGGAATCAGCTAGTTATAAACATATACGAAATACGTACAAATGCCAATTAAAAATATCTTTATTTTCATAGGATATTTATAATATCTCTTAATAACAGTAATTTTTTTTGCACAAATGTTGACGTCAAATCGTTACCTACAGCTACGTTTATGCCGCTTCCTAGGCGCAAGAGCAGAAGAAGCAAGTACAAAGGCAAAAAAAACTGAAACTGAAAAACCTGTAACCTGAAAGGCCGGTAACGCTTTTGTTACACCCCTGGTGTTGCAGTTGTCCATGGGCAGCGGTGATCACTTACCACCAGGTGACCTGCTTGTTTGTTTGCCGTTCTAAGACATAAAAAAAATATCTACCTACTTTCTTTCAATCCACACTGGACCAGCCGTTTGAGCATAAAGGCGTACTTACACTACAAGGTACACGCCCATTTCTTGTTCATTTATCAGCAAAAAATTAATGTAACATTCGTATAATGTATCTCGTGAGACCGGAAACTAGATATTTATCGATTCCAATTCATATTTCGGTTATTGGCGATGTAAGTTAAATTGATTTTTACTACATGTTGATTTCTACTTTATTTTACAAATTATAAATTTCGTGTATAACTGTACAGTTCAAGTTAGGTTTAGAAATTATAATAAACTTGTGAGAATTTTCGGGGTAAATTTAGATTGACCTATAACGTAATATAATGTAATAAATGACTTGTTTTTTTTTTTTGAAATAGCAAAATTATAATAATTATTATAAAGCTAGTCCGCCATATTAGAGGTTCTGGGTTCGATTCTTAGCCAGAGCAGGTTGGAAATGGCCTTTATTACATTGTCTAAAATCTTGGGGAATGTATTAGTATAATAGACTGAACTTGCTGTTATAATTTTCAAAAGTTAAAAAAAACGGACAAGTGTGAGTCATAATCGTTCACCCAGGCTCTCATACCATTCATATGTAAAATGAAATTTCCAATGTAAAAAAAGGTAAAAAATCATTTTTTATTTTTATTTTAGGCTCAGTATTTCGGGGTATATATATATATACTAGCTGTGCCCGCGAATTCGTTCGCGTGGTTGTCGGAACGTAATGTTTTATAGCCTAAAGCCTTCCTCTATAAATGGACTACCCAACAAAAAAATAATTTTTCAAATCGGACCATTAGTTCCTGTGATTAGCGCTTTTAAACAAACAAACAAACAAACAAACAAACAAACTCTTCCGCTTTATAATATTAGTATAGATATATGTATACCCCGAAATTTAAATGTATATATATATATATATTTGCCCCTCAAAGGTGGCCCCATGTCTAAAATCCATTAATTTACGTTACATCTCAGTCTTTAGGTCATCCAGTTGTAATAAGTTTCAACTCAATCGGTTCAGAAGTGTCGCTGCAAATTGCCGAACAGACAGATAAGAGAGTGCATGATAGGGTTCCGTTCTTTTTCTTTTGCAATCCTAAAAAGTGATAAAACCGCGTTCTTGAGTCTTAATGACATTACAACTTCATCCAGCTATTGTGGTCGGCGGCTATGTTCATAAACCTTAAATAAACAGTAAAGCCTTATCTAATCGCATTATTTACTTATCGAGCATTATTGTACAAGCCGCCGGTATTGAGTTATTATGGCACATTACATTGCGGTCATCTCTTGTGTTTGAATAGTGCGGTATAAAGGCGGTATCACATTTGCGAGATTTAGAACGAGGAGTTACGAAATACAAGTTTATGGAAGGATGTATTTCCAAGTTTAAGTATTAACTTATTTAAGTATTAACTTATTTTCTTCAAAACGGACTTTCACCACTTTTATTACCAGGAAGAGATAAAACTTGCAAAACGTCTTCATCATCAGGTTTTTTTAGGACTCCACTGCAGAAGCATTAATCCTCTGTACTACCAGAGCCATATATTAGCCAGAGCAGTCAGAGGTCTCATTGATGTTTATAAGCTTTGTTTAGCTTGTGTTTCCTAAGTCGGCTTCTACGACATCCACGGGAAGACTTGGAGTGGTCCTATTCTACTCTACCGGGAACCACACGGCTAAACCGATTTTGATAACATTTTACCCGATTTTAATAAAGATAAGAAAACGACCCCTTCCAAACGAATGGTATTTCTAAAATTCTTGAAGAAAAAACATATAATAGCAGGGCATTTCCCTGCTATAGTTTTTCTTGGCTTCGTTTTTAAAATTACTCAGTGTTACTTATTTCTGTTAATTGGATTTGGAGATCATTCGCAAGCTTTACATGTTATGTTGTGATAACATATTGTATTAGGCGAACCTAATATCTTTTTAAACTGACAAAGCCCTTCTAACGCGTAGGCGATGAATACTGTGTAAATGAATTGCTTTCGGCGTTTTTTCTCTGCAGCGGTTGTTGCAAAAAGCTTAGAGTCGGTAGGGTTTTAAAATTAATATATAAACAAACATTACAATTAATATACGCTTCACTTATTGCCGTATAAAAGTGCCAGCAAAGGCTTTATTACTGAATAAATATTTGATTTAAGTCAAGTAAAAAAAAAAAAACTTAAAAAAAATAACCTTACTTTTGTCCTTTTCGTATCTCTTTGATCTCCGACGTTTTAGCATATTCCTGTATCAACGTTTGCGGCGAATGAACAACTATTTGTTTTTGTAACTCCTACATTATACTCAGCAAAAACTACTCCATGTCTTTTGTGTACAATAAACCTATTTCCAACATCACTCTGATTTTCAAATATACCCTATTTCAATGAGATACGGACGGGAGAATGTTGATTTTTAATGTTTCATCTGTAGGTTACTGTACGTACGGAAATTCTTTAACTAATATAGTGGTTGGGTTTAATTTTACTCTTTACAGAGACTGCAGTTGTTCTAGTATATTCTCTTAGTCAGCTATGCTATTTTGGAGCCCGGGGTGTATTTTCCCGCTTTTTCTTCTCCAAATATAATATGCATGTCAATGGTCATCTAAGGATGCCAAAGACCTTGCAAAATGGAAAAAAAATTGCCGAAACAGTTAAAATGATTTGGCTTTAGTTTTACGACCTACCTGACGTCAACCCTCTTTGGGCATGCATTTGTGCGAAAAGTTTTGGGAATATCTTCTTGGGAAGGCACAAGATGTTTGCGCTTATTCTTTTAGTAGCCTATTACGACATCCACAGGAAGACATTGAGTGGTCCTATTCTAACCCGATAGCCACACGATTTTACTTTACCATAGTAAACATTTTAAAACACATACCAAGTAAATGTTAACCCTTCCCAAACAGCTGAAGCGAAAAAGTTGTTTTGTTTAATACGAGTGTCCCAGAAGATGGTAAACTATTCATAAAATTATGATTTAATAAACCAATTACTTTTTAATCAAAATTTACGCAGACTGACAAAACATACAAAGTTAGGTACCTATAATAAAATTTTGTAATCACTTTGTTGCACAGAACCTATTTTATTAAAATAGAATACAATCGGTTAGCAAATTAGTATAAAATAATAAAAAATGACCGGCCAAGTGCGTGTCGACTTAGAGTTCACGCCTCATAGTTTAACGACTAAAAACTCAATAATTCCCAGGATTTTATTTTACCACTTTGTCGGCGTGATTAATATTCATACCCATGCCAAATAACAGCTTTCTAGTACTTAAAGTCTTTGAGTTAAACCGCAGAAACACAGACGTCTGTCTGTGTCCAACAGACATAGCGACCTAAAAATAAGTTACTTTTAATACAAATGGGTCATCTTTCATGGTATAGTAATTTATGGTTTGCATCAGGTATGATGTAGGTACTTATATTCGTTTGCCTACTTTGTACTTATTTAAAAAAATACTTACTGATATACCTATTTTAGATGGAAATTACAAAAAGAAAAGTAGAGTGAACTAAAAACACGGGCAATGTAATTTTTTTAAACCACAATAATCAATCGCATGCAACACTCGTGATCCCAAGGTTTCCGCCTGTCAGAATCTCGTCAGAACTGGAAACGACCACACTTAAACAATAATTAAGCAATCAACAAGTTCGTCAAACCGATAACACAAAATAAAAATGTTCAAAATAGAGAGTGCAACGTAATATTTTTAACGGGTAAGTTAACGATATCACAAATAATCATAACTAATAGATAGGTAGAAAAATATTTATTTTGTTTTGTCTGTAACACACATTATGTAAATGGAAAATTATAACATGATATATAAATACTGACTTAATCTAACATGCATCATGTGTGCCACAGAAGCACAAAAGGGCTTCAGCTCAGCAAAATATTGCTTGCGTTGAACAACCGTCTTTCAGAAGGCAGGTTAAAATGTTGCTCTCAGCTGTCACCATAATAGCAAATGCATTTAGGTAACTCGAAAAATCTGACACAGGTGTTGATTGCTAACACACTTGAAAAAATAAACAGACAAGTGTAATTATACGTTAGTGAGTGAGCAAAACGACCGAAATCTCACAATAGGTGACTGCTGAAAATGCTGAGCGTATTTGCTATTGTGGCATTGTAATTAGACTAAGAATTTGGTCGTAATTGTCATTTCTATTGTAATATTATATAATATATGTGTGACAGTTGTACAAAATAAATGTTTTATCTATATATCTATATCAAAATATATATCTTATAAGTTGGAAGAAACCATTATAGATTCGCAAAAAACGTGATTATGAAAGCTATGTTTCACGCCGTAAGTCTTTATTTTGTTTAAATAGATTGGTTGCCTTCGTTGTACAACCTTAGGTATACAATAAATTAAGAATGTTTTCGGGTTTTGATGAACTTTATTTTAAGTTGAATAGTTTATTTAGCTTTGAAATTCAAGTGCATACAAGACTTAACTTCTGCATACTTTTTGCTTTGTGCAGATGATACAGTTATTCACGAATTCAGAAAAATGGCGCCAATTTTACATACTTAAACAAATTATGAAGAAAAATATTACAAAATGAACCCTCTTCCCAAGATATACATTTTAAAATATATAACATAAGGCTGGCAGCTCTGAATTTGCAAAGGAGATAATTGTTCATATTTCGAACAGACAAATATTTAAATTTGAAAACGGAACTTTCTCTCGGTCTCGTTTCAGAGATCCTTAATTTAAAAAAATAAAGTACTTGTTACCTACTTAAAACATTTTTGTTAGTAAAGGTTCTTTATTTACAACTTTTTTACACTTCGTCTATTTATTGTCTAATGCAGTACCAAGCAATGTTATACTAACTACAATAATAATCCCATGGAAATTGTAACTTATTATTCATAGTAAAAACAATAACACAAGCAGTCAGATAACATTTAGTTCGTAATTATAAATATGTTGTTATTAAAAAAATTATAAAAGGTAAAAAACTCGTATATTATTTTTTAAATTGAAACATTTTTTGTTTCTTTTTTATATTAATTTCGTATTGTTTTTTTTTTAAAGAAAGGTAAACTTAATTTTGGCTATTTTTTATAAAGTTCAGATTGAGAAAAACAATCTGAAATGGAAAAGCTATAATCAAATTTGAATAATAAAAAATACGTAGTAGGTATGCGGAACCTATTCGCCGTTTTATTTGTCTTCTTAACAAACCCACCGATTTTCGGAACACGCACTCATTCACTTAGCGATGCATTTCGAAAATTAATTTTAAAGTGCTGTCTTATAACTTTTGTTTTGTTTTACTCAATACTGCCTGCCAGTGACATTTAAAAGATTTATGTTTTTCTTGTTTTAAAATTACTTATGTCTTTATAGAAAATATAATTTAATAACCAACGTGACGTTTGTCAATCCATCCTAATTGAAAAGACACAAAAACACTTTTTTAAAGTCTTCTATATTTTTTGCCTGCTGTGTGGTTGTGTGTGGTTCCCCGCAGAGTAGAATAGAACCACTCCAATTATTCCCGTGGTCTTGATAAATGATTGATTGATTGATTGAATATCGTAGAAGGCGACATAGGTAACACAAGCCAAACAAAGTTTATAAACATCAATGCGACCTCTCCAACCCGTCTGGCTAGCGTGCAGAGCGTAGGCCAAATCCTCTAAATGCTCTTGCTAATATATTGCTATGGCTGGTAGTATAGAAAGAGTCATCCTGCAGTGGAGACTTAAAAAGACCTGATGATGATGATGATTCTTTTATCTGAATGATTTTACTATTAGTCTATTAAAATCTAAGGCGACTATTAGTACACCTGAGCCCTAGTTTGAATTCACATCGAATGCACATTGCCGTTTCTCAATGAAATACGGATTTTACTTCGCAAAGCTTTCCCAAGACTACAAATTGTTTCAATGGAAAGAGAAAAAGACAGCGAATCTCACTCTACAAGTGCCGTGGTCAGTTTAGCTCGCTGCGTTGATATCTACTGCGTTTGCATCAGATATTACATAGAGTTGATAAAACCACTTTCGTTTTGTGCATTTTAAGTGGGGCGCAATATTTTTTTTTATATATGTCTTATCTATAAGAATACATTTCGTATGTAATCACTTATAACTTTAAAAACAAATCAGCTGCTCCTCAAGCTAGTTTATTAGTCAACATTTAAGAAGATAAATTAAGATCAAGTGAATTTATAGAACACTTAAATTAATAATATTGTCGCGTAGGACGATGAATGACAATGTCAACGTCACGAAAACGAACAAAAAAAAAAATTCACCTAAAGGAAAATTTCATCAATCACGTCAGAGCGACGTTGGCCTAGCGGTCTATGCATTGGGCTGTGAATCGAAAGACTCCGGTTCAAATCACAGTCAGGTATAGTGTTTTTGAAGTACTGAAAGAAGTTTCTAGATAACTCAAGACCAAATGGAAAAGAAAGTACGGGACAGAAGATGAGTGAGAGAGAAGGCGATAGAAAATTAGTGATTTGAATATGGAACATTGATGCGACTTTGTTCGAATTCAGGGGGTATATAAGCAGTACAAGGCGCGGCCAAGGTCAGTTTTTAGTGGGGAAGTGAGATCCGAAGAAAGAAGAAAAGTACTAGTAGCGAGTGAAAAGTGAGTAGTGAGTAAAAGTGAAGAAGTGGACATTGCAGTGACAGTACAGTGAAGTGGACATTGCAGTGACAGTACAGTGAAGTGGACGGTGCAGTACAGCGCGTGACAGTTCAGTGGCGCGCAAGACAGTGTGTGACGTTTCCGCATACGGTGATACGCGTAAGGTGTGGAAAGAGGACTGTCAATTACTGGACAACAAAGGTTGTAAATAAAGGTACGATTTCATAGAATTGTCGTTTCCTTTCCTATCCCCAACCCACTCTCGTAACAATATGTAAAGAAAAATTTTTGCCACGACTGAGATTTGAACTTACGACCCTCAAGTCTGTACCATGACTGCGCTTTCAATTAGGTAAAATATCTCTCTTACTTAAAAACTAAAGTTTGATTTATCAGATGATTTTTGAGTAGCAGTTAAACATAAAATTATATTAAGTATGAATTATCATCTCTATAAAAATACTCCAGACACGTAAAGCTTAAGCTTAAAATCTACCTTATCACAATACAATAAGATTCAATATTGTTTGTTTATCAAATTATGCTAAAAAAGCTCATAGAAGCTTGAGAATAAGCTGGGAGCACGGACAAATCGCTAATTTCCATATAACAAATACTGAAGTCACGTTTTCAGTATAAAAATCGTAAGTTTGAGTGCCATAGACGTCGTAAGAGCTTATTGTTGAAGGCAGTGAGCATTCCGTTTCTATCTAGAGAGCTTCAAGTAACGTTGAAATGGCTCTCTGAAAGTACTAAAAGGATAAAAATTTGGTTTATTTTTTATTTATTACGACCTCCGTGGCGTAATAGTCAACACTTCCACTAATCCAAAGATTCTATATTCATTCCTCAGCCAGGACAAGATATAAAATTTCCCTCTTCAAGTTGTCCTGGGTTTTGGGTGTTTATCTACATAATTATGTATTTATTATAAAATATGGTATCGTTGAGTTAGTATCCCATAACACAAGTTTAATACTTACTTTGCGGCTAGCTCCATCAGTGTAATTTGTCCCTATTTATTTATTTCCAGATTTATCTAGACTCATAGAAATTGATGACTCTCGGCGGGTAATATCTTTTTCTATAGAATATAATATGTGACACGTCAACTTAACTGTAAGTAACGATTTGACGTCAACATTTGTGCAAAACAAAACAAAGTGACTATTATTATGAGATATTATAAATATCCTATGATAATAAAGATATTTTTGTCATAAATGTCATATCTTAGAGAACGTAAACAAATGTCCTCCAGTTTCATAATATTATCAGCACAGATAGATTTATATCATCGTTATCACATAAAATTAATCACTTACTCAACAGTTACACAATAGATTATCCAAACTTTCAATGCAAAAACAATGGTGGAATCAACTCAAGGGCACGCCCACGGACTCATCAGTACTAATCAGGGCGAAGCCTTTTCATCTTGAATGGCGTTTACACCATCCGATTGGTGTCAGGGAAAGGATGACGCAGTGACAGAAAACTATCTCAGAGATAGGTACGAGTAGTTTTGTATGCAACTTGTAAAAAAAAAATCAAACATTATTGACCGAACGAGCGAAGCGTCTCAGTTTTAAGATTAGCCAAAAATGCTTTTGTCCGTCTGTCTGTTCTCGTCTACAGGTCGCATTTTTCAACCGATTTTGACGAAAATTTGCAAGTTTCATGATTCATTTAATTTCTTTAGTTACCTAATCGCGATTTTTAATTGGGGGAGAAATAGGGGGAAAATGGGAGAACTTTTCTGTAGCGTTATTTACTGGCGGGTTCCACTTAAATGGCTTTTAGCCAGGGGAAAGGGGAAAGTTTTGGATTTTGCATAGTTATGACAATTCACGAGGTCTACTGTTCCCACAGAACCACTAGTGATACAAGTCATATAAGACTAGATCAAAATGACTTTTAAAGGCCTTTATAAATTCCACTTAGCTCGCAGGTCCGGTGGGAGTACGCATTGCTAGCGTTTTCACAACTTAAGCAAACGGGTGATTCGAACTCATAGTCCGTACTTGGATCCCTGTCACATGGCTCATGGAAAGCCGCATCATCATCATCAGGTCTTTTCTAGTCTCCACTGCAGGAGCACGACCGTGTCTGTACTACCAGAGCCATATATTAGCCAGAGTAGCCAGAGGATTTGGCCTGCACTCTCCACGCTGGCCAAACGGGTTGGAGAGGTCTCATTGATGTTTATAAGCTTTGTTTAGCTTGTATTCCCTAAGTCACCTTCTACGACATTCACGGAAAGACTTGGAGTGGTTCTGCTCTACTCTGCCGGGAACCACACGGCTTTAACCGAAAGCCGCAAATAACATAAAAATTTCTTGAGCTCTTCCGTGCTCGGAATGCACGTTATGTCTGTGATCTTGGCTGTCATCGTTGTAAGGTTGTCGTCAAGCTATGCTAGATGCCTGTAGCTTTAAAATCTGACACCAAAGTTGGACTTAGCCTGCTAGTCTGGTGAGTAAGCATCTTAGTCGTCACGCCATCTATGTCGCGGTTTTTCAAGATGCCAGCATCTATTAGTTGGGGTCAACAGAGTATTTCATACAGAACGGAATCTCCTAAGGTACGCGCAATATGCGTCCCTGTTCCCCGTCCCAGCACCTCTCCCCCGTTCTTGTGCCGCCGTGTACTGCCGTGCACACGTCAATGAGTGTGTGTGTTCGCCTGCTCTCGCCCCTCGACAAGGCGAAAACGGGGGAGAGGTACGGGGACGGGGAACGGGAACGCATATTGAGCGGAACCTTCAGCGATTCCTTTCTGTATGTAATACTCTTACTGCGAACGACGTGTCCCATTTAGACCCATTTTTTTCTTTATTATGCAAAACATACGAAACCTTATAAATGATCTTTACGTTTTACTGCGCGAACATTGGAAAGTAATTACTAAGGTAAGACCCACACTTGACGGGCCCGCCCACGCGAGTCAAAGCTCACAGCTAAGTGCGCTTTAACGTGGGTTGATAGCTTACGTTTAATTTGATTTTTAGGTTGTTAAAATTGGAGTAAGATTTGTTAACTTCATAATTTTTTCTTACATGTTGACATACATACGTTCTACAAAATGTTCTGCTGGTACGATTCAGACCAACCGGTTCGCACCGGCCTGGGTCGGAAGGGATGTCGCGGTAGCTGTAACGTGCCGCGGCATCCGGCGGCGAATTAACAATATGACAACCAGCTTCCGTTCGGCTCCGGTCGAAGCCGGTCGGCTGCCGCGGCAACTGTACGGAGCCGACCGGCTGCCGCGGAATGTGAATGTGCCAGAAATGTAAACTTTAATTTCTGTTTACAAGTTTCAATTTCCTTTACCCCATTATAAAATGCCGGCCGGCCCGGGCCGGTGCGAGCCGGTTGGTCTGAAACGTACCTAAAAAAATTTGTGATGAAAAATTTCGCCACGAATAAGATTTGAACTTACGTCCCTCTCATTTGTACTGTCAGTGCACTTCTAATTGTGCTGCCGTGACTTCGAATCACACTAATGAATTTGCTCATCACATATTACTTACAGCATGCGTATTTTTTCGTGGCGAAATTTTTCAAACATGTTTTTAATTTCGATATTGTTCCGAGCATTGTAATACGATTGCATTGTAAATCAATATATATAACAGCGAAAATCACTCACTCATCACAAAATCTCGAAAACTACTCAGCCAATAAAGATGAAATTTGGCAGGAAGGCAGATTGTGACTAGGAGACGTTCGCTAAGAAAGGATTTTTGGTAATTCCATCCCTAAGGGGGTAAAATAAGGGTTGGCAGTTTGTATGAATTTTCGTGATTTTTGAAGGGAGACACATGACATTTTTGGATTAGTGGTTAGTAAAAAATAATAATCCATTAAGGTAATTGGATTTTAATAAATTGCAACCCGTTTTAAAAAAAACAATCTAATTTGTGTAGTCTACGCGGGCGAAGCCGCGGGCAAAAGCTAGTAAATTAATAATTGATATTCTACTTATTTCGTGAATGGTTTTATTTCATTTGCAGATGGAAGAAAACTATTTTTTTAAATATAAGAGTTTTGTTTTGAATAAGAAAAATAAAATAACTTTCATACTTGAAGGAAAGAAAACTTCAATACTAAAAATTTACTCTAAAAGATCGTGTTTATTTGGCATAGTGCCAAGAAAGCTCGCCACATTTTCACGTTGGATCGCTATAAAAAGTTACAGTCAAAATCATTTACTTATCTTTAGAAACAAAAATTGAGTTAGCTGATCGGTCAACTTGTACATGCACTATATGCACTCTCACGTCTTTATCCCTAATGGGACAGACAGAGCATTTTGGGTCTTGAGTCTCTAAGCAGACAGAGCCCAGTGCTGCAAGACTCAAAGGCCATTTTTAGTGTAATAATGGGCGAGAAGATGGAAACAGGAATGAAATAGTGATGGGTTGCTAGCCGTGTCGCCTATTAACATGATCAGCTTTTACGATCTGCACGGTAAGAGAAGCAGCAGGTATATTCTAAGTTCTTTCTTTTGCCCCAGACCACCATGAGAGACCAACTAGTAAAAACAAGCTAAACAAAGCTTATAAACATCAGTAAAACCTCTCCAACCCGTCTGGCCAGCGTGGAGAGGTAGGCTAAATCTTCTGACTGCTCTGGCTAAGTATGGCTCTGTAGTACGGAGAGGGTCGTGCTCCTGCAGTGAAGACTAAAAAGACTTGTATGAGTATAAAATTGAACGTACCTGGGTTTGAAGGTAAAACGATCCTATAATAGCTCATTAAAACGATTTTGAAATAAGTAACACTGTCATTGTAACGAGCAATCATGATGCAAACTGTATGTTTTAGCAATTGCTGCGTTTAAAAACTAATTAACATGGCTGTAGGAGGCATCATGTAGGTCAATTGTTCGCTAATCCTCAAAAGCCTTTATGGTTGACATCCACCAAAGCAGGAATATTATCAATCTATCTACAGTGGTCCTGTGAGAAGAGTACACCTCGCGAGCTCTTATAACCATGCAATATCCGACAATATTCCCTTTCCCGTGACGTAGCAAAGTCATTTCAGTGAAATCCATCCATATATAACGCTACAACAAACCCGTGTAGTTCCGGGTTAGAATAGACCACTCCATCTCTTCCTGTAAATGTCGTTAGAGGCGACTAAATGACTAAGCACAAAAATCTTGTGCTACAATTGCATTCCCAAGGAGGGTTAACGTCAGGCGGCGGCCGGTTGTAAATTTTCCGCACAAATACATTCCCAAAGAGGGTTGACGTCATGTAGGCGGCTGGTTGTAAAACTATAGCCAAATCATTTAAACTGTTCCAGCTATTTCTTACCCATTTTGCAATGTCTTTGGCATCCTTGGGTGACCATTGACATGCATATTTGGAGAAGAAAAAGCGGGAAAGCGCACCTCGGGCTCCAAAGCAGCACAGCTGAGGCTGAGATGCAACCAGAAACGCGCTTAGATGAAGAAGAAGATAACGCTACAACAAACTTCCCCTTGTCCCTCCTACACTTACCTCTTTTGCATGATTTTTGAAACAACTTGTGTAGAATGAAGTCCTCGGAAACATAACCCCAGTTGGGTGCGCAATGGGTTAACTACCAGAATGCGGTTGCGTTCTTCTTCTTCTTATCGTGTTGATGGTTATATTTTATTTGACCAGAAACGGGCCACCTTTATTGCATTCTCGGAAGCGGTGTATAGGTCATCCAAGGTGCAGATGTTGGACACCTCGGTAGTGACAAAAGGAACATTGTTTGTGGAGAAAAGCCGCACTCGCACTGTTTGTCATGCGAACTGTCCAGTATTTTCCACCTAACCAAATTGTCTTTATATCACTCACCTTCGATTTGCCGACGATATCGTTGTCATGGCAGAATCGATGGAGGACTTAAGTGCGATGCTTGAAGACCTAAATCGAGTTTCCCAACAGGTTGGCCTGAAAATGAACATTGACAAGACGAAGGTCATGTCGAACATACAGCACGTAACGCCTTTACCTGTTTCTGTTGGGAGCTCCACCCTCGAAGTTGTAGACCAGTATATCTACCTGGGTCAATTGATCCAGACAGGAAGTTCCAGCTTCGAGGAAGAGGTCTTTCGACGAATCCGACTCGGCTGGGCAGCGTTCGGGAAGTTACGCAGTGTCTTTTCGTCCAAAATACCTCAGTGCCTCAAGACGACAGTGCTTAATCAATGTGTGTTACCAGTGATGACTTATGGCTCTGAAACGTGGTCCCTTACTATGGGTCTCATAAGAAGGCTCAAGGTCGCTCAACGGGCTGTGGAGAGGGCTATGCTAGGTGTTTCTTTACGTGATCGAATCAGAAATGAGGAGATTCGTAGAAGAACTAAGGTCACAGATATAGCCCAGCGGATTAGCTCATTGAAGTGGCAGTGGGCGGGGTACATAGCGCGAAGAACCGATGGCCGATGGGGCAGAAAGGTTCTCGAATGGCGGCCACGTACCGGCAGGCGCAGCGTAGGACACCCACTTGCTAGGTGGTCATGAGCAAGGTTGTAGGAAAACGCTGGATGCAGGCCGCTTCCGATCGGTCGTTTTGGAAATCCTTGGGGGAGGCCTATGTCCAGCAGTGGACTTCCTGTGGCTGATATGATGATGATGATGATGAAATTGTCTTTGCTACGCTCTACCTGGGTTCGCAGTCTATTAACGGTTGCGTTACAAAATAGGAACACTGTGAGTAGTGCATGACGGTAATTTCTCACGTGTCGTCTTCGTTTTAGTGGACTCTTGCCTTTACACTAGTAACACCCACTCTTCCGCTTCAAAAAGTAAAGTGTGTACCAATTAAAAGATTACACAAACGACCTTCAATGATTTAACATGAGATTAATTATTTCTATTGTAGTGTTTGACGTATGATTCAGTTGAGTGTTAATGAATTAAATGTTATCAATATGAGTTGTTAAATCTTATAAGATTAAGTCTTTTTTTTGTTTTTAATCTGTTTATTGCACATAAAGATTATGAAGTAAAACAATGACAGATTGTGATTAAAACTAAATTACACGGCAATAAATTAAATCTAAAACGAATTCTAAAATCATTAATTTGTATAAAAAATGAACCCAAAACGCCACCGTCAGCAGGCATGATCCCTAATAGGCTGTCGGCATTTTCACGTTGTATGGCCAGGCTAAGCCTTTGACCGAAATGCCCAGATCTGGCCAGTTGGTACATTCTAAATTTCCCTCTCCCCCCCTCTGGGGAGGGCCTGAAAGGCCAGTAACGCTCTTGTTACACCCCTGGTGTTGCAGTTGTCCATGGGCAGCGGTGATCACTTACCATCAGGTGACCCGCATGTTTTTGCCGTCCTTTAACATATTTTTTTTTCTTTTCTAACAGACCAGCATGGAAGAATACTAAAAATAAACTAAAAACCACATAGGTACCCTTCCCACAACCAATATAATGTTACACACTAAAATCCATAAAGCTCACTGACAATGATAAATGAATTACCTACGTACTAACAAATAAAAGCTATCTTCGAATCTATGCCCCGTCGGGGTCGCTATTACAAAATATTTCACATGCACCTGACTTCACAATAGGGGCCATAACCGAGCGTCGACCACTCGGCCACGACGCATGAGTAAATATTAAGTGATGAGGCATGATGCTTTAAGAATAACAAAAATAAAACCGGCCAAGTGCGAGTTAAACTCGTGTGGAGAGGGCTTCATACAATTGATTGAATTATTATAGGTTTTCCTTTAATCTACAAACAATTAACTATATTTTGTATGGGCGGGGATAGTAAATTTTCGTCTTCTTTCATGAATAAAATTAAAACTATTTATTTTAGAATTATAACAAAAATATATTTGAGATCCCCTTATTGAGCCCTTTCATTTGATATATGACACAGTAAGTTAACGGGATATAGAAGCACATACTTGCGGCCCTAGACTCTGTCTTATTTTGGAATAAATCCACTCTTAGCGTGATGCGTAAAGGTGGTAAAAGGAATCAAAATACCGAGGGGAATCTCACCCATTCTGTCGTTCCGCTTTAACCATCTGCGTGGGAAGAGATGCAGCTGGTTCTTTTCTCCGCGAAGGGTACCCGTGACGGGGACCGTCGCGTATTCGCGGAGCTCGAGCGCGGGGCCACGCGCGTGGACACGCGTGGAAGCCCGTGACGGTCGCCCCTCGCGGGCGTCCGCTTGACGTTGTTTCAAGCCTAATAAAAATAAGATTTTTAAAGAAGCATCTTATTTACATAATACTGGTAAATATGAAGGCACAAATGTTTTAAAGGACTATCATCTCACTAGTATCTTAACTCACGAGACTAGACTGGCACGTACGCAATTAACGTATAAACCTAACCTTATGAGCTATGGCTCTATTTAGAAGGCAGTGCGAGAATTTACAAGTCAGTAACTGCAGATGATTTTGTGTTGGAAAATTGTGTTCTAAATTATACTTTTTTAATTGTTACACAAATATTTTAGTCTGTGAGGTTTCAGTTCCTTGAGTGCTAGGCTTAAAGCAAATAAAAAAACGTGTACCTAATGAACTAAAAGTTATTTCTTGCCGCTATGTACCCGACTGCGATAGAGGAGGGTTATGATTTTCGAGTGCTTTGTATGTATATTTCTGTGGCAAGCTCTACAGCATAATTGATTGGACGGATTGATGAAAAGACGCGTCGTTAGATTCATCTTAAGGTGCTGTGAGTTCGCAGCTCACAATAGTTTGTGTTTTTGAAAAATTACTGTTATTAAACTACTACAGTTTATTTTTCAAAAAAAAATTAAATACGATTCCCTAGACACACACAATATCCAAAACACTTATGAGCATTTTTGGCTCAATACAAAAAAAAATTGTGGTATGTTTGTGATTTTTTTCTATCGAGCCAAAAATGCTAAATCTAGTTTTGGATATTGCGTTATATTTTCAGTATATTTAGTTAGACTCCGTGTGCCATGTTTGTGTGGTTTGCGGCCTATAATGTGCAAGTAAAGCATTTCCTGCTGAATTTAATCGCCATCCAATCAAAAAGTACACATTAATAGTACATTTATGTATGTTTATGTAGGTATGTATCTTGTCTATTTATTTATTTAGTTTTGTATTGTAGGTACAGGCCAATTACCTCTTTTTTCCCATTTCCTCTCGCGGGTCTACTGGAAGAAATTTCTTTAGAAATAAGTAGCACCTAAGTACTATGTTTTCCTTATTTTTTTATGTGTATGTTTGTAAATTTCCAAGTGTACTTGAATAAATAAAATAAATAAATATTTTTTTTTTTTCATAAATTTAAATTACCCATCTATTTTGTTCGCCCTACTTGTCAATTTTTTTGGCGATTCTATAGCAACTAAAACTCACGAAATAGTACTTAAGGTGCCGGTATACATACAATTAAAACTGTTTGTTTACAACTCAAATTGAAACATAAATCAAACAATCATTCCAAGGTTAAATCCTTAAACAAAGAGCTTATCCCCCAGATAATACACGTTAATTTAACACGATTTTATCACTTGCACACAGGCGCTAGGCGTGAGACCCGAAGAACTGTGACTCACTTATTCAAGGATTTTGATTCGGAATTATAAGGTTCATTTTTAATTGAGTTTTTTTTGGCGTTTCTTTTCAGCAGTGGTCGTTGCAAAACGCTAGTATCGGTAGCTTAAAAAAAATAATTTAAATATAAATAAACATTACACGTAATGTACACTAAAATTATTAACGTGTAAAAGTCAAAGGCCTAGGTATAAATAAATATTTGATTCTTAATAAGGACAATTTCAGTCAATGATACTGAACATCTATACCTAATGAATCCATAGACAAAGAGCCTGTCTCCTAAATGATTCGCGTTAATTTAATACGATCTTATCACTCGTGGACAGATTCTAGGCGTGAGAGACCCGCAGTGAGTGACTCATACAAAGATTTGATTTGTGATCTCATAGAATGCTGCTTTAAATACCTAGTTTGAAAAATTTATTTGCTTCTTCGTCTAAGCGCGTTCCCGGTTGCATTCTCAGCTGAGCGGCTTCGGAGCCCGGGGTGCTCGCTTTTTATTCTCCTAATATAACGTGCATGTCCGTGGTCACCTAAGGATGCAAAAGACCTTGCAAAATGGAGAAGAAATAGCCGGAACAGTTTAATTGATTTGGCTACAGTGTTTACGACCGGCCGCCTACCTGACGTCAACTCTCTTTGGAAATGTATTTGTGCGAAAAGTTTTACGACCGGCCGCCGCCCGACGTTAACCCGCCTTGGGAATGCAAATATAGCACGTGATGTTTGGGCTTAGTCCTTTAGTCGCCTCTTACGACATCTACAGAGATGGAATGAAAAATTGATTTGCTATTAGCCTCTTAAGGCTGTCACCGAGTGATACCCCAGGAATGGAAAACGAAGTATTGGGCGTCCGGCGGCTAGGTGGGTCGAACGATGCTGGAAAGAACTGGATCGCTAACGCTAGAAATAGGATTCAGTGGCGCAGACAAAAGGAGGCTTATGCCCAGCAGTGGGTCGTTGAGAGCTGACGATGATGATGGTGATAGCCTTTTACCATTTAAGAAAAAGAGAAACTTAGACTACGGTTTATTGTTTTTTCTAGTATTGCTCTTTTTAGCCACAAATTTCATTGATCTAAAATGTCAGTTGATACTTTTTGTTTACACAGGCATATGACGTATTAACATGTCGGTTACTATTTGGTGTTTAAAAACAGATTATAAAAACTTAAAGTTTCGAATTGAATTTTAAAATTTATTTTGCTATTGTATGAACTAAAACTAACATTTTCCGACTGTTTTTAACCTAAGCGATCTCAAGAAAATTTATATTTTTTTCTCAAATTGACTCAAATGCTGTATTTTGCAACAAACAGAAGTAAATTCACAAGTTTTCATGAGCTACCGTGGGCGTGGGCGTGCGATACCGACGCAGGCGCGGTTCACGCGATGACTTATCTAGGTCCCGTTTATATCTGCGGTAGGGAGACTCTTGTCATTATTTTATAAACTAGCTGTCATCCGCGGCTTCGCTCGTGTTCATCAATTCATGAAATTAAGTGAGCGGTTCGATAATTATAGAGATTTATTTTGACGATTCAGTTTCTCGATTTTTTTTAAAACCTAAAAAGTAATCATATCGAATATATTCGTATCGCTTTACCGACCTCACCCTTGGTTCTGGCAGAATTATCAGCGTTGCAGCTCGACCAGTTCGTCTGTGACATCATGCTGAGTCAGGACCTTTTCACTATCTAAGTCACTTCTCACGGTACAATCACATTGCATTACTACATACCTACTATTACTTCTATACTAGATCTTTGATAAACATTATGTGATTTATTCATGTACCTGTGGCCTTTTAGTGTTGTATTGATATGTTCTTTCTATCAACTCCTTCTTCTTATCGAGTCGAAATGGTTTCATTGTAGCTTTAATTTCAAATCATCTTTGCCCAGTATGTGGCCACGGCGATCCCTCTGTCGGTAGCCTCATGAAGGTCCTCTATGGTACATGACGTAAGGAAGCTCGGACATGACAGAAGGTGGTCCATCGAAATGGCACCGTAGTTGCAAAGGTCGTTATCAGCATGACGTCACCGAACTTAATTTTTGCGACAACTACTAACATCAGACCGGAGTATATTGAGAGATTTTCAGTCTGATCAGGGAAGGTCTTTACCAAGTCTCTCATCTCTACATCTCTAACTCTTTCTACAATATGCGACCTCGTTGCAAAAATGTGGGAGTACGTTTTTTTTAGGTTATACATAAGATTTCTATCGGAATTATTGGGAGTTAAGTTGTACAGGGACTAACAAAATATACTGAAACAATTTTAAGGGTGGATTCAGTCCATGATACTGAACAACTTTCCCAAAATATTTTTTGGCTTTCCATACAAACTCGGATCAGCTGATCGGTCAACTTATATGGAAGGCCAAAAATTTTTGGATATATGTTCCTTGGGGAAAGTTGTTCAGGATCACGGACTGAATTCAGTCTTAACATAGTTTCAGTATATTTTGTTAGACGTTATATAATTATATAGGTAAAAAATGTTGACATTATCATACTTACCCTTTTTTCAAGGAAAGTAATTTTCTGCCAAGCAAACAAAGTTTTCAGAAAATTCAGATACTTCTTTGATATTCTGCTGTACTCGTATATTGCTTAAAATAGAGGTATATTAAAGAATTCTACTTTACTTACTTGATACCTCCGTGCTTGATACAGATACATTATCACGTCTTTATCTCTAACGAGGCAGACAGATCCCAGAGCCGTAAAAACTAAAGGCCACGTTTAGCATGATGGTGTGAAGATGGAAAAGAGAATCAAAATAGTGATGGGTTGCTAGCCGCATCAGCTATTAACATGATTCAGATTTTCGCCCATTCCTTCGATCGGCTTTTGATCTGTGCGGGAAGAGAATTAGCTGGTACATTCTAAGTTTTTTTTCTCCTAAATCATAATGGAAAAATTCTAATAAGGTTCGTAAATATTTAAGCAGATTCAACTATAACTGTAATTATTATTAGAATTTGTATTCATTATTTTCAAAATTATTCGAAGTTGTTTTAATCAAACTGTCACTGTCAGTTTTATCTAAGTTTTTACTTTTCTCCCAGACCAGCATAGAAGTTATTGCTTTTCGTACTTGAAGACGGAATAACCCTAGGAAATCGCAAGCAACGTTTGTTAGTTTGTTATATGATTACTCCTAAATCGGGATGGTAATGAGATCGTGATTTCACTTTATGAGGAATGCTCTACCTCCGTTACAAATGAGAGAGTGACAGACGTGACTCTTCCTGTAACCTGTGTGACCGTGTAGATTCCGGTCTTGAATACGATTATTTCACGTTGTCCTTTAGATATCTTAAGTTAATAAAAGATTTAACTAGAAATTTGTTGCGTCTGGTGAGCTATAGAATGTCTTTACCATACAGCGTAAATATTCGTTCGCAAAGAATCTTGAGGCTGATCACGTGACGTTCTTATCCTTCTGCTTATCTCTATATTTTGTGCCTTCGTTATTGTTTCGGTGACATTTGCTCACAATAAGGCAATTGCTCCAAAATATACTATTTGTTGGCAAATGAGCCCAAATGTCAAGTTTGTAGGGATTGTTTATTGGAATTTGAATTATAATGCCAATTTGGGATCTTGAAAATAGCTTTGCAATACGTATGCGAAATATTTCAAATAAATACTGGTATGTGCCTCATCATACAGGTATTGCAATTTCCGCTACTCGATAGGTTTGCTATTTTTTTGAAGTGAAAACTTCTTTAGCGGCGTTGTGCACTTTTTTTGTAATAGGTAAAAAATGTTATCTTGCGTCAGGACACGTGTCCTGATCGAAAATTCGTAAGACGAAATGACAGCCGGCGCGGCGTAGGAGAGGAAGTATTTATACTATAATTTCGACGAAGCTGTCAGCCGGCTCGTTGGTCTAGGGGTATGATTTTCGCTCAGGGTGCGAGAGGTCCTGGGTTCAAATCCCGGACAAGCCCAAACCTTTTTAAAGTGAAAACTTCTTTAGCGGCGTTGTGCACTTTTTGTCATGTTTGTGTATGATAGCGCAATAAATAAATATTGTATTCTACCACATAAATGATAGTACTATTATACTGATAATTAAAGCAATTCGTGCAAAATTATTTCCTAACCATTCCAAAATATCAAAAATGCACAACGTTAATATTCAAGTTTTCACTTCTGCCGGCACTCCCGGAGTGCAACCCGTTTTTT
Organism: Acrobasis repandana; assembly: GCA_963576875.1. Taxonomy (NCBI): domain Eukaryota; kingdom Metazoa; phylum Arthropoda; class Insecta; order Lepidoptera; family Pyralidae; genus Acrobasis; species Acrobasis repandana. The sequence continues at coordinate 2,173,661 of OY756226.1, forward strand.
TTTTATTTTTTATTCACGACTTACAATTTAGCACAAAAGATCCGCGAAAAAACACAACACTTCCTTGGTAGTCGGGTAAAAACTCTTAGTAGATAAGTTCGATGACATAAAACGTTAATACAAACATGAAGAACGGTATCAAATAAAAAAGCCGTATGAACTCCCAATAGATAAAAATTAAAGTGATAAAACTCAAAGATATTTCAAAATCAAAAAGAAACCAAATCGAGGTCCATATCCCACCATTAATCGCTTATCAAATCAATTTAATAGCTGGCAATTTAATACTATACTTTATACTATCTGAATACACTTACCACCCAACTTAACTTGGTCTGTTACTCCCCATTTCTTAATAAAAATAACATGAAATATGTACTTTGTAAAGAGTTGTAGAGGTCAAGATATGATGGTGATAATCCTATCTTTGATTTAGAAAAATAGGCCTCCTGTCAAGAAATATATGCGTGTCAATCGGTATAGTGATTGCAATAAAGAATCTGTTTGTCTTTCTGTTCGTATTAATGTGTTTTTGTAAGGTTATGGGAAAGTGTGATCTTATATTTTACTTTGGATTAATGTTGGTTACATTTTATATAACGATAACTTTTGGACAGTTATGGATTCGAGTTCTTTTGGCAATTTTGTTTGTTTGTTTTAACACTTTATTGCAGAATTTAATAAGAACAGGTTACAAATCATTGATATGCATTAAAAATTAAAATGTAAAACGGCGGACTTATCCATTTTCCAGCCAACAAACTTTTCTTGGTTGAGGTTATAGTAATAAAATATAACATGAAGTAAATAACTCATTCATATTTTTTTGTTGATGTCAAAGTAACAAAATTGAATAGTCTCGAATCAAATTATTACATGTAAATACAAAATTCATCATCTATACTAACTCTTTATTTGCTTACAAAACTATAACATTACATGTTTCATAAAATAATCAGCATTTCTTTAATGATTAGTTTTATACATCTTGAGTTATATAGATAACACATCCTTTATTTAATGCGTATAAGAAATTAAGAAAAGTTAAAAGTTATTCATTTGTTTACAAGGGGAGCCAGCTATTTAAATACAAAACGAAAATTTGAAGAGATATCGGAGCGCCAATAAAGGTTCCCACGGATAGTGAAAGACTAAATAAAACTATTACATAGCACATATTAAAATCAGCATTGACCTTATGCAAAGCAAATATCCGCATTATGTAGGCCACACTAAACGATCACACAAATACTGTAATATTAGTCACTAATATATAATAATTTAATAAAGAAATTAGAAGTAAAGCTACACCTTATGGACGCAGTGCTGGTATTGAAGAAGAATTGAGAATTTATGGAGGGAGTTGACATACAAAGCCGACCTCAAATATATAAAAAGGTGAGGAAAAAAGAAATAGGTATCGGTACACGTTTTAATATTGCAACTAAATTCAGAAACAAAATTTTACACAAAAACGGAATCCCTGCTCAGTACAATTTAATGGGAAAACCAATAAAATATCAGACGATTTCCTGTCCACCGGATGTGTTCCCATGACAATGCTATCGCGAGTCGTGCGACAGATGCGCGACGCCCACGCGACCTACTAGTAAGGTTTAGTGAGGACATACCCCTAACATTTTAATCTTAAAAACTCTTAATATTTATTTTTCTTATTAATATGTAATAAACGGGTCAAAAAATTCAAAATTCAAAATATCTTTATTATCATAGGATATTTATAATATCTCTTAATAATAGTCACTTTGTTTCGTTTTGCACAAATGTTGACGTCAAATCGTTACTTAAAGCTAAGTTTACGCCGCTTCCTAGGCGCAAGTGCAAAAGAAGCGGCAACAAATTGCACTGCACGTTTTCTCCAAAGACGTCAACTAACAAACTAAAAACTTAAAATTAGTTATATAGATGGACTGAGATTACATTGTTTATTATGTCATAATTAAATTGAATTATAAGAATTACGAAATTTAAAATAATGTCAATTTGTAAATTTAGTATGTACCAATGTACCTAAATTATGACATGTCTAAGTATACAAACCTTTAAGAGGGACCCGCGCCAAGCTCAAGCCAGACCTTTTTGTCTTTAAGATAGTCATCGGTCCTATAATAAGCCTTCTCACAACTATACGGTAACTCGCGAAAGAGGTTAGCTACTGGCTGCCATGTTTTGACCTTATCCGCAGGCCTTAGATTCCTCAGGGCGAATGTGATTGACGACGCCTATACGAAGACGGCCCGAGCCACACTGTTTATTTTCCTATTCTCATTTTCTTCTTCGTCTAAGCAAGTTCCCGGTTGCATCCTCAGCTGTGCTGCTTCGGAGCCCGGAGTACACTTTCCCCGCTATTTCTTCTTCAAATATAACATGCATGTCAATGGTCAACCAAAGATGCCAAAGACCTTGCAAAATGGAAAAGAAATAGCCGGAACAGTTTAAATGATTTGGCTATAGTTTTATGATCGGCCGCTTGCCTGACGTCAACCCTCTTTAGGAATTAATATGTGCGAAAAGTTTCACAACCGGACGCCGTCTGACATTCTACGCATCTCGTCCTACTATTGCATTTCCAAGGAGCCAAAGCAAACTTTAAGGCCATAGTTGAATTTTCCAGTGCTGCCCCCATTTGAAATAAATCATTTCCAAGGAAACGGAGATATCATTTGCCAAAAGTGACAGTTTTTCGCAAATGTGCGTAGAAAAGCTTCACGTTCTTACTTTAAACTGTAAACAGTAGTTTAAAGAATAGTTTAAAGGGTTATCTAGGGCTTGGTAAAAACAAAATTTTAAATGACATCTCCGTTTCCTTTGGAATGCTTTATTTTAAATGGGGGCAGCACAGCTGGACCCCGGAAAATTCAGGTATGGCCTTAAATGAGAACGTTAAGCTTTTCTACGCATTTTTGTCAAAAGTGGTTGTTTTCCGCAAATATGCGGATCAATTCTTTTCGCTTGCATTTTCGTTTTGTTTTATAAGCGTCCGTGCTACTTACATAGGACCCGTTGATGTCTTTTACTCTAAACGACATCAACGATCGAATTTGAGTTTGAAGTGTATTTATTTCCTCTCGACCGTTAACGTGTATGTATACAAACCGAAGAGGAGAACAAACTTGGAGAACTTTGATTATTACAAATGTACCGATTTTACGAAAACCTACGAATTAGTAAATGTTATATTGCTCTAAAATACCTGTGTGATATTTTAGAGATAGTTTTTTTTATTAGCTTTTAATTTAAAAAGAAAAAATACAGCGTTTTTGGCCAATTTTGAAACTGAGACGCTTCGCTTGCTCGATCAAATAAATAAAATAAAAATCTAAATCCACACAAATTCATTGCGTTTTTTCTACCAAGGCTGCAGTATGGCAGGATAGCGATCTGACAGTGCGTTTGAACAGCCATAACTAAACGATTTTACTATTATCGCGTTCTTACTATCAAGGCTAGAGTATGTCAGGATAGTAATCTGACTGAGCGCAATTAGGCAGTCAAAACTAAATAATTCTAATATTCTTAAATAAAATAACAATCTAAATCCACACAAATCCATTGCGTTCTTACTACCAAGGCTGCAGTATGGCAGGATAGCGATCTGACTGAGCGCGTTTGCGCAGCCAAGTACTAAACGATTTTACTATTATTAAATAAATGTATAGCTCTTTGATGTTATCATAGATTTAATACTGATTATTTGTTTTTAATATTTTATTTAGCAAAACATGAGCAAAACAGAGTAACTTCTTTGACGTTAGCTAAATTTATTTTAAGAAAATTTTGTGTTTGTATGTCGTTTATACATAATGTGTGTTTTTTATTAAAATAAGTTTCGTAATTTACATAGCATTTTTTGTTGTGTAAATTTTTAGCATTAAACTAGAATTTGTAACAGTCGTATAAGTACTTTCACAATGATGGAAATGTAAAGTATAATGTTTTACAGTCTGGAGAAAAAAAAAAACATAGAATGTACCAGTTGTTTGTCTTCTCGTGCAAATTGTAGAAGCCGATCGAGGATATGGGTGCAGCAACCCATTACTATTTTGATTTCTTTTTCTACCTTCTCACTTACGATTACGTTAAACACGCTTCCATGCTAGTCTGGGAGAAAATAAAAAAACTAAGAATGTTCCAGCTGCTTCTTTTACTGCGCAGATCGTAAAAGCCGATCGAGGGAATGGGCGAAAATGCGAAAATGCGAATCACTATTTTGATTCCCACCATTATGCTAAAAGTGGCGTTTGTGTCTTGCGGCTCTGGGCTCCGTCTGTTTAGAGCCGCAAAATCCTTTTTCTGCCTGATTGGGTTTGAAGACTTTACAGTGTACCATCACGCTTAAAGTGGACTTTGGGTGTTGCAACCCAAGACTTAACTTAAAGCCGCAAGAACCAAAATGCTCTTTCTGCACCATTAGAGATAAGACGTGATGTAGAAACTGGAATTCTTGTGGATAAATGATTGGATAGTAAAATTTGGAGTAGTCACAGTAAAGCTTGTTCAAGTTTGTATTCGCTCGTGGAGGTAATACAAGAATCAATATAATGACGTTTAAAGCGATAGTTCCCATGAAGCTAACGATGACACCTGACAACACCATTAAAAGCTCGTCACAAAGCTCATCAGCTAACCGGAAAGAAGTCACGGTAGGTCATTGCTACTTCCGATGTGTTGTTTTTTTGGGATGTCATGGGAAGGGTTTGACACCCTTTTTATATAATAGGGTGATTTAAAAAAAACGTTTGGGAAAAAATCTGTTGAATGTATTTTTAAGTCTACCTTTATGATAAATTTACAGCTTATTTAAAATAATCTATGCTGTCCCACTGCTGGGCAAATGTCTCTCAAATCGACAGTTATTGTACAAAAAAATCTGGCCAATACGGATTTCTCTTTTTTTTTACTTAAGTATATTTTACGTAGGTATACGTTTAATTTTCGGATTTATTGTCTTCTTCGTCTAAGCGTGTGGTTGCATTTCAGCCCGGGGTGCGCTTTCCCGCTTTTACTTCTCCAAATATAACATGCATGTCAATGGTCACCCAAGGATACCAAAGACCTTGCAAAATGGAGAAGATATAGCCGGAACAGTTTGAATGATTTGGCTATAGTTTTACGACAGGCCGCCTGCCTGACGTCAACCCTCTTTGGGAATGTATTTGTGCGAAAAGTTTTATAACCGGCCGCTGCCTGACATTAACCCTCCTTGGGAATGCAATTGTAGGACGAGATGTTTGTGCTTAGGCCTTTAGTCCTAATTTTCGGATTTTGCTGTTTGCTTTAAAGTAAATATATTTCATTATTTAGTTTAAGTACTGCATCTTGAATGCTTAAAAATCACACAAAAAAAGTTTGCTTTAAGATTTTAAAATTGAGTATATTGTTACGAGTCCCCAATAGTTTATATTTTTTTAAATATAAAAGGCAAAATCCATAATAAAATTTATTGATATCAACCATACATCATTTTATGCACTTCAAATATTTCTATCACAACTATGTAACAGCTAACTGATCCAACCAGTATCTGGAAAGTTCTAAATCCAGCTGCTAACCTCTTGATCTTCGACCATCACATTCTCCGTACGAAACAATGTCCCCTTTCACCTCGACTTTGAATTGTAAATATTCCCGCCCTCCTTCCTTCGTTTTATAAATATATTATCATCGGAAGCGTGAAAATGTTCGGTATTAAAACATTCATGAGTTATAACGCTTAACACGGCGTCCGCCACGATTCGCCTTGTCGCGAAGATACCACCATTCGCACGACAGAGTTGTTAGGCAGACTATAGACTTAGCGGTTTAAAGGCGCGGTAGTTGGGCAACTAACGCTTATACTCAAACAGATTCAAGCCAACAGCAAGATTCAAGAAGACAGCTTCGATTGTCATATAAATGCAATGTCCGCCACGATTCACCTTGTCACGATGATACCACCATTTGCACTGCAGAGTTTTAAGGTAGACTATAAACATGGCAGTTAAAACGCACGATAGTTGGGCAACAAACGCTCAGCGCCGTAACTCGTGGCGTTTGAACGATTTGCATTGTTGCAAAGATACTATAAGGAGACATTCACACGACAAAGATGTAAGGTAGACCATAAACTCTGCCGTTGAGATATATAGTATATAGGAAACTAAACGCTTATACGCGTAGGGATCAATTTTCCTTGTCGCAAATATACCACCAGAAACACGGTAGACCTTTTTTTAATACGTTCTTATGAAGCTGTCTGTAAAAGCACGACAGTTGGGCAGTAAACGCTGTGCAACGTCTTCTGTGAAACCATTGTATATAATTTTTTTTTTTTTTTTTTTTTTTTTTTTATGTTATAGGGCGGCAAACGAACAAGCGGGTCACCTGATGGTAAGTGATCACCACTGTCCATGGACAACTGCAACATCATCTACTACGATTACCAGTCCTAGTGCCCAGCTTGGTGATTACGGCCAAATTTTCGCTTGGGAGATGTCTTTAGTCTAACAGTGGGCTATATGCTCATAGGTAGGTAAAAAACCGGCTATACACTCAGTCTCATCATAATCGCTCGTTGTGTAGAAGCCCTAAACCTAGTTGACGGTACATGGTTCGAATATTGAATTGGAAATACGTCGTCGACACGAAGGTGGTGGTTATTTGAAAACTATGCATCTAAAGATGGGTTTACATACAAATTTATATATTATATTTGGTTTTTTGGTATTAAATCTACTCGTAATATTTGCATTACATAAATTTTAAAAATAATAATACATGAATAGAGATATTGGGTGGCATCAACGAAGGGAGACATATACTTAGGGCGAAGAAGGGCTGGGATGATGATGATGATGAGAGAGCCATGTTAATCTATGTGATTTGTCCATATTGGCTCTCTAAAGTAAGTTCATCGCTATATTATGGGGTTGAAGCGCTAATGGAAACAGCTGAATCCGAATTATTAGATTTTATTTTTATAGAAACAATATTTACAATCAATATTTTTATGTTATGACAACAGCGAAAGACAGACAAACACAACACAACTTTATAAAGTTGACATTTGTCGTCTACGCGGTCATCCGAGAAGGTGGCACCGCCGCCTTTCAGTCGTTTTAAATTTAAAAATTACATTGCATTAAATTGCAAAATAACTTATTTTTTAAAACGATAAATTAGAAAACTTCCAATGCTGAAACTGCTTGCATCTGTCATTTAACTGCTACCTTGCTCAGGTCATCCGACCACCTATTTACCTATTAGGTGGGTGGCGCTAGTATGTAGCTGCTATTTGTAAATCTTTCTGCCCTATCGGCCATCGGTTAGCGTTATGTGCCCCGTCCACTGCCACTTCAATGACCTTTTGTTTGACACTTAAAAAGGCATTAAAACGAGTCATAAATAAATGATCTAAACAGCCCCTTAGTGTCGTGCTACGCTAGCCGTCAAGTTCACGACTCCTTATTAAGTGAATATTGTTATTGAAAAATTGTATTACGTCACGTGGGTCGTAATTGGTCGCCGCACGGATTCTGTGTACCATGGCCGTGGGAATGAGATGATGGCACTCGTACTCAATATTAATATTGCCTATAAGCCGTGTGGTTCCCGGAAGAGTAGAATAGGACCACTCCAAGTCTTTTCGTGGATGTCGTAGAAGGTGGCTTCGGAAACCCAAGCTAAACCAAGCTTATAAACATCAATGAGACCTCTCCAATCCTTCTGGCTAACGTGAAGAGGGTAGGCCAAATCCTCTGAATACTCTGGCCAAGTTTGGTTCTGGTATCACAGACAGGGTCGTGCTCCTGCAGTGGAGACTAAAAAAGACCTGATGATGATTATGAAAATTAATATGCGATAAACGGGTTATTCACGTTTAAAGTTTCTGGCTGACATGTTTCGACGTCATCTGGGCCTTCTTCAGGGCGAATGTGACTCGCGACGCATACAAGAAGACGTCCCGAGCCGCAACGTTACCCGTTTATCGCAATTAATTACATCTATGTCACGATAATAATAATTAAAAAAAAAACTTTATTTGTCGTGTCTCCTAAAATCTAGTAAAATCAACGATTCAATTGTTGCTCTGCAATGAGACAATGCATTGTACAGTTTTTAAAGAGTAAGTTCAGTCTTCGGTCAGCAGGTTGACTGGAAGAGATGGATATGCGAAAAGTCCGCCTTTGTATTGTTTTTCTGTTGTTTTTGTAATTCTTTTTGTTTATGGTGCATTAAAGAGTATTTGATTTTTATTGTTTTGTATTGTATCTGTTGTTATCGTCAGATAACAGTCATCAATCGCTACATTAGATGGCTTTAGGCAGATTAAAAAACCTGAGTCTTGTGCAGGCCATTTTTTTTTGTTTTTCAAAAAAAATAGAATGATGTTCAAAGGCTATGAAAATATTTCTTCAGTGTTCTTTAGCTGGTAATCATAGTATCTACGACGAACGGTGGTTCTGGGTTCGCTCCCCAGCCAGAGAAGTTAGAAAATGGTATTTTTCAAATTGTCCTGTGTCTTGGGTATTTATCTATATATGTACTACCTTTTGCCCGCGGCTTCGCCCGCGTTGATTACGGGTATGAAAAATAGATGTTGGCCGATTCTAGACCCACTCAATATGCTCACAAAATTTCATGAGAATCGGTCAAGCCGTTTCGGAGGAGTACGGGAACGAAAATTGTGACACGAGAATTTTATATATAAGATTTATCATAAAATATAGTATTGTTGAGTTAGTGATCGTCGCCCATCCCATAACAGAAGTTTAAAACTTACTTTGGGGCTAGCTCAATCAGTGTGATTTGTCCTTATATATTTATATTTATTATTTATACAGGGTCTAACAAAATAAACCTAAACTTTAAGGGTGAATTCAGTCCATGATACTAAACAACTTTTCCCAAGGAACATATATCGAAATATGAATAATAACTTTTGGCTTCCCATACAAGTTGACCGATCAGCTGATCCGAGTTTGTACGGAAAGCAAAACATATTTTTCATATTTCGGTATATGTTCCGTGGGAAAAGTTTTTCTGTATCGTGGACTGAATTTACCCTTAAAATAGTCTTTAAACATGTTTTTATTCAGGTAGTTATAAGTATAAGTGACAAAAGGTATTTTTACTATCTATTTCTCGAGCTCAAATAAAATAAGTAATTAAGGCTATTATGATCCTATCTCATAAACATGACTCGGAATTGAACCCCAATAAAAATAAATACTCTAACGAGGCGATATAACCCGGTATCTAGCAAACGAGGAGCCGACTGTAAATAAATGGTAGTGAGTGCAAAAATTGTCTCACTAATTACCTATAATGAAAGCCATTTAAATACACATCAAAGATAGCGGTTGCCACTGAAAAGTATAAAAATAACCTTACGTTAGTACATAGAAAACTATTTTATATTTTCATATGAAAGTTTTATTTAGATCCTTATTGACTTAGCGGTAGAGCTGAAGGTAAGGGAGGCAGGTGGAAGGTTAAGTTGGTTAAATAGGTTATCGAAATCGTTTCTCGTGCTAACTCGTGAGATAATCAAGCACCTTTATATTTTCTGACATACTGTAGTATAGAATGAACGACGTGAGACTAAATTACTTAGTAAATACTTATCTAAATTTGAAATCTTCTCTTATTATTCTTGAGGAGAGTTTTCGCTTAGTTTAGATTGGTTGGTTCATGTACATAAAGATACAGAGAAATTATCACGTCTTTATTCCTAACGAGGTAGACATTGACACCCGAAGGCCACGTTTTGCGTAAATAAAGAGCATGAAGGTGGAAAAAAGAAGGTGGTAAACAGAATAGTGACTCGCTAGTGGCATCGCCTACTGATATGACTATGCTGTCCATTCCTTCACTTGGATTAGATGATATGCACGGGAAGAAAAGCAGCAGGTACAATTTAATTTTTTTACCAGACCAAGCAATGGCAGTAGGAGATTGTTGTCAAACTTGTTCGCCTAACTACACGACCGTGTATCCCACCGAATAAATAGCGAAAATGATATCTACGAAGCAATACTAATGCGTTCGGAAACATTCAACTGATACCCTATCTACGAGATTTGTATATCTGTAGTGGACAGTAAGTCGTTTTTATTAATACCGATATCTAGGGTTAATAAGAGCATTGGCGAGTTCTCGCGTAATTTCAATTAATCGGCTCGTATTTAATGTAAATTACACGTTTTTATGCAACGATATAAATGTGTGTTCAGGACCTTAATGGTGTTTATGGAGGTAACATAAGCCTTATAGTCCTGTGTTATAGTTGTTTTATTTATGTTTGAAGTATTAAATGGAATTTAATTATCTATTTTTTTCATAAACACAAAATTATAAGCTTTTGAACAGGTTAGGATTCTCTCGTAAATGCATAAATATATAGTAATATAGCTAGGAAAAGCTTTCTATACAAAACTCGATCATCTTCCGTCAACTCCGGAAAAAACCAGACACAATAGTTAAACAATGGACGCCCGGTCGTATTCGACCGATAGGTGGTTGACGGGTTAATGAGTTGCCTATTTATTTTATCTAACGTACTCTACTTTACGAAAATTTTTAACCAACTTTAAAAATAGGAGGAGGTTATCAATTCGTCGGAATCTTCGAATCTTCGTGTATCGTCTTAAGATATGTTCCCCGATTACTCAAGCACGCCTAGACCGATTTTAAATTCTTTTTTGTTTGAACTGGTATACTTTCCAGGTGGTCCCATATTTTTTTTATTAAAATCGGTTGTGTGGTTTGTTTTTTAAACGTAAACATTTAGCTTTTCTTGTATTGAAGTTGGTTTTATGTTTAAAAAAAATATCAATAAATATTACACATTTATTTCTCGTAGTTTTGATTGTGCGTTGATATGTCAGTCAGTCAATGTCTCTCTTTACCCGATTACGGTAAAGCCAAAAGGAGGGTTACGTTTTTCGCCGCTACGTATGTTATTCTGTTCCCTCCCTCTCGTATCTTAATTATTTCCATTATACCTTGACAAATGAGAATCATTGGAAGCATCTCGGCTATCCGCTGGTAAGTAGCTATACAATTGACCGATCGAGCAAAGCGAGCGAGGGCTATAATTCAAGTTGGGGCGAAAACACATTGTTTGTATGTATGTATGTATGTATATATGTTTGTTCCGCGATAACTGCCGAACCGATGGTCCGATTTTGATGGAATTTGGTAGGCATGTAGGAAATATCAATAGAATTTTCATGTTCGTTGGGCATCAAAATTGGTTAAGTAGTTTTTGAAATATAAATAAAAAATCGCGAGGTCTAAGTTCGCGGCGAACTACTAGTGTAACAGTAAATTGACTGCCTCCGTGGTCCAGTGGTCAAGGCATTTGTCTTGTGATCCGGAGGTCGTGGGTTTAAATCCCACTGGGAAGCATACTTTGTGAAAAGTTGTTTCAAGTCTGGTTAGGATATTGCAGGCTAGAATCACCTGATTATCCAAAAAGAAAGATGATTCCGTGCTCCGGAAGGCATCTAGCGTTTGTTTAAACCTATCCTAGAAATGGTTCTTGTCTACCCTTTGGGTTGCGATGGTCAGACGGCAGTCGCTCTGTGTAAAAACCAGTAACCTCATCGAAGCACCTAGGTTAGGTAGCGGACCCCGGGCTCTGAAGCGTTGTCGCTGAGGATGCAACCGGGAATACGCTCGGATGATGATGAATGTAACAGTAAATTCAATATGGCGCCCTCTATGGGCCATAATGTAATAAACTATAAATAAATCGAATCATACCGTATAGGTTATGAAATAAATGGCTTAATTAGCACATTTTGACGACCTCCGTGGCGTAGTGGTTGTTAACACGCACGCTAGACCGCTAATCCGGAGGTTCTGGGTTCGATCCCCAGCCAGGGCAAGTTGGAAAATAGCCTTTTTCAAATTGTCCTGGATATTGGATGTTTATCTATATATGTATTTATCATTAAATATAGTATCGTTGAGTTAGTATCCCATTACACCAGTTTATAACTTACTTTGGGGCTAGCTTAATCAGTGTGATTATACGCAAATTGTTAACCAACTTCAAAAATAGGAGGAGGTTATCAATTCGTCGGAATCTTGGTCGTCGGACTCCAGTGCTGCCCACTGGAGTCCGTGTATCGTCTTAAGATATGTTCCCCGATTACTCAAACACGCCTAGACCTGATTGATATTTATTTATTTATTATCTAAAAAATATGTACATTGTTAGCTGTCTCCCTGCTGCGCACGCATTAACATGGATAAACGTACTTTTATGCAAGAATCTTCCCGTATTCGGGTTTTAGTTTTTCAAACTATATCTTATATACTTATAGATAGATAGATCAACGAAAGAACATATAACAATTAAATACACAGATACATTATCACGTCTTTATCCCTGACGGGGTAGACAGAGTCCAGGGCTGTAAGATTCAAGGTGATGGTGGGCGTGAAAATGAATAAACGGGCAAGTGCGAGTTGGACTCGTACATGAAGGGTTCCGTACCTCCGTACAATGTTTTAAAACGCTAAAAAACACGTTTTTTGTATGGCGACCCCCTTTAATTTTTAACTTTTTTCATTTTCAGTATTTGTTGTTATAGCGGCCACAGTAATACATAATCGGTGAATATTTCAAGTGTCTAGCTATTACGGTTCAATGGATAGAGCCCTGTGACAGACGGACAGACGGACAGACAGCGGAGTCTCAGTAATAGGGTCCCGTTTGCACCCTTTGGGTACGGAACCCTAAAAAAGGGAATCCAAATAGCGATGGGTTGCTAGCCGCATTGTCTATTGAAGACGATTATGATCCAGATTGTCACCTATTCCCTCGGTCGACTTTTGCGAACTAAGCGGGAAGAGAAGCAATAAAATATATCCAGGTTATATGGCTGAAAGCCAGGTTGAAAAGTAACTTCAAACCCAAAGTCTTTGTCGTGTTCGGCTACTGGATGCTATCGGCACTCAATGGTAGTCCATTCATTGCTCGCTACATGCGACCATTGACAAAGATTACAAGTATATAGATCAGCTATCTCGAACATTGGCCCTTGTTCTATTTTTGAATATATGGCGGTGTACATTTTATCATACGTATTTAATTTTCAAACAATGAAATCTGGCTAAATTTCTTTACACTTAAGAAATATACAATAGAAAGAACAATTGATCTACGTCTGTAGACGTAGTGTGTAGTAATGTGTTAAGTGTATTGTGACACAAACCAAGGTTATTTTTAATTTTGTTTACGATGTGTTCGTATGGTTTTCGCTTATTAAAGTGTCGAAAGTACTAGGATAAGAGCTAGCAAGCGACTAAGTGAAGTTTATAGAGATAGCTACAACTGAACGGGATAAAACAGTGGCATGTGGTGTCTCCTCTAGTTTTGCGTAATACTTAGCTCTTTGCACGCTACTTGCTTTTATTTGTTTTTGAGTACGATTCTCTAGCGACGGTGTTTTATTTTTGTATGACTTATTTATTATTTATTTTAAAAAAAACTTACTTATATTCATTAGTATATGTAAAATGAACAAAAGCGAGTGACTTTACAGGCAGACGAAGCATTCTGGATCCAAGCAGACAGAGCGCAGGGCCACAAGATTCAACGTTAACGTGTTGGTGGCCGAGAAGATAGAAAAAGCAAAATAGTGATGGTTTGCCAGCCACATCGCCTATTACCATGATTCTCATTTTCACCTTTCCCCCGATTGGCATCTACGATCTCCACGGGAAGAGAAGCAGCTGGTACATTCTAAGTTTTTTTCTTTTATCCCATATATACGCAAACAAGTACATAAATACTTGGATAAGAGCCAAAACAGGGTTAATAAATGTTCTTTCAAAAGTAGATAAATTGAAATAGAGATGGACCGGTCACATGTTGCAAAGAAAAAAAGAAAAGTAGAGTAAAATTGTGACATATTGGTATCCCAAAGATGGCAAAAGAAGCCAAGGAAGGCAATTCACAAGATGAGATGATAAATTCAACGACCTCAATGGCGTAATGGTTAACACGCTAGATCGCTAATCTGGAGGTCCTGGGTTCGATCCCCAGCCAGGGCAAGTTGGAAAATGACCTTTTTCAAATTGTCCTGGGTCTTGGGTGTTTACCTATATATGTATTTATCATAAAATATATGTATTTATCATAAAATATAGTATCGTTGAGTTAGTATCCTATAACACAAGTTTATAACTTACTTTGGGGCTAGCTTAATCAGTGTGATTTGTCCCTATATAATATTTATATTTATTTATATTTATATTCAAATTGACAGCGGGTCAAAATTGGAGAAGAGTCGCAAGAGATAGGGAACTGAGAAGGAAATGAAAACAACCTGAATTCAGGTTAAAGGGCTAAAAGATAGATAGATAGAAACGATTTTTTGGTAGAGATAATTATGTAGTCACAGCACGGGATGCGCTGTAGGGAAAGCACGGGAAAAGAAGTAGAGTGCTACTCTCTTCTCTTCCAAACAATTGTGAAAGAAAATAATACATGCTTGCAATTGTAAAAGTAGTCAAATTAATCTAATACGAGTAAAATATCATTCATACAAAATCCATTAACATCACCCTAGTACGTTCCGTTGTAACCTTGCCGGTACATGAATGAAGCGGTCGTGACGGGAGATCTTATCTAGCATTTTATTTGTGAAACGGAACGCCTCGACGGCTCCATGGATTCAACTGGATAATAGTCATTATTGATTTATTGAAGTTTGTTTGAGACTTAGCCTTTACTATTAAACATATACCATCTTATTATAATAATACGAGAACTAACTTTAGTTTTTGGTTTAAGAATCCCCTTACCCTAGACTTTCCCAAACGTTTTACAAACGTAGTCTATGTTTTATTTTGAAACGACATGTCAGATTTCGGTAAAAATTTGTAACTTTAAAGAAATTGCATATAGCTAGGGTTGTAATTGGTTTTCACAGTCAAAATATGAACTTGAAAGAAAATATAAGGGTGTAAAACTTTTCCATACTAATGATCAAAAATAATATACTACACTATATTTTCTTTCAAGTTCATATTTTGACTTTAAAAACCAATTATAACCCTAGATATATGCAATTTCTTTAAAGTTACAAGTTTTTACCAAAATCTGACATGTCGTTTCAAAATAAAACGTAGACTACTTTTGTATGAGAAACTCGGATTTTGTGTAGGGTAAGGAGACTCTTAAGAGGGCACCTGACGCCAGAATGTAAATTATGCTCCCGCTTCCCCGTGCACAAATTTATTCTAGCCGAAGTGAGACAGTGAGCTAAGAGGGAAAGCAGGCAACGCAGTGGCTGATTTACGCGTGTGTTATTTATTCAAAATTTATAAATTTATTTATTCAAAATATATGTCAACTCCTATTTCGTCACTGTCAACTTTATTTGAATAATGACTGAATTTAAGTGAATAATGGTTTAAACCAAGTCTTTAAGTTGGTCCGCGTATTATAATAAGACGGTTATAAACAATAATATGTAATTGATTAATTTAAAACGGTTGACGATCATCTTCAGGGCGACATCGTCGGGTTGCCGCTGACACTCGCCCCAAAGATGATCGTCAAAACAGATCGAAAAATTTTTTTTTTTAAATTAATCAATTATAGATTTATCTCACGTTAGTTTTAATAAAATAACAATTATATGCGTTCGATAACTTAGCGGTTTGTACATGACAATGTATTCTCAGTCCACATATCTAATTTTAATATCATTTAATTGTAAGGTCGTCGATATTGTAGGAGATCTTCTTGTTTTGAGCGGATAATGGTTTAAGTTTAGAACGATCATCAACATTATTAATTTAAAAAAAATACTCACTTTGAAATATAAATACAACAAAGGTCAGGACTAATTCTAATCACTATATGAATCAAAATCACGATTGCTTAAAATTTTCTCAATAAAATAAAATTGCCAAGTTGCCTCTAAATCACCTCCGAGTTATATCCTCTGAGCTATAACGGCTAGTATTCAATAAATACAATAAACGTAACTTTGGATTATAATTGTATTAAACATAATGTCTTATTTTTTTATATCTCTTAAATATTCTTTGTAAAATGAAAAAAACCTAAATAACACACGCGTAAATCAGCCACTGCGTTGCCTGCTTTCCCTCTTAGCTCACTGTCTCACTTCGGCTAGAATAAATTTGTGCACGGGGAAGCGGGAGCATAATTTACATTCTGGCGTCAGGTGCCCTCTTAAGAGTCTCCTTACCCTACACAAAATCCGAGTTTCTCATACAAAAGTAGTCTACGTTTTATTTTGAAACGACATGTCAGATTTTGGTAAAAACTTGTAACTTTAAAGAAATTGCATATATCTGGGGTTATAATTGGTTTTTAAAGTCAAAATATGAACTTGAAAGAAAATATAAGGGTGTAAAACTTTTCCATACTAATGGTCAAAAATACTAATAATACTACTCCACTATATTTTCTTTCAAGTTCATATTTTGACTTTAAAAACCAATTATAACCCTAGATATATGCAATTTCTTTAAAGTTACAAGTTTTTACCAAAATCTGACATGTCGTTTCAAAATAAAACGTAGACTACTTTTGTATGAGAAACTCGGATTTTGTGTAGGGTAAGGAGACTCTTAAGAGGGCACCTGACGCCAGAATGTAAATTATGCTCCCGCTTCCCCGTGCACAAATTTATTCTAGCCGAAGTGAGACAGTGAGCTAAGAGGGAAAGCAGGCAACGCAGTGGCTGATTTACGCGTGTGTTATTTAGGTTTTTTTCATTTTACAAAGAATATTTAAGAGATATAAAAAAATAAGACATTATGTTTAATACAATTATAATCCAAAGTTACGTTTATTGTATTTATTGAATACTAGCCGTTATAGCTCAGAGGATATAACTCGGAGGTGATTTAGAGGCAACTTGGCAATTTTTTTTTTATTGAGAAAATTTTAAGCAATCGTGATTTTAATTCATATAGTGATTAGAATTAGTCCTGACCTTTGTTGTATTTATATTTCAAAGTGAGTATTTTTTTAAAATTAATAATGCTGATGATCGTTCTAAACTTAAACCATTATCCGCTCAAAACAAGAAGATCTCCTACAATATCGACGACCTTACAATTAAATGATATTAAAATTAGATATGTGGACTGAGAATACATTGTCATGTTCAAACCGCTAAGCTATCGAACGCATATAATTGTTATTTTATTAAAACTAACGTGAGATAAATCTATAATTGATTAATTTAAAAAAAAAAATTTTCGATCTGTTTTGACGATTATCTTCGGGGCGAGTGTCAGCGGCAACCCGACGATGTCGCCCTGAAGATGATCGTCAACCGTTTTAAATTAATCAATTACATATTATTGTTTATAACCGTCTTATTATAATACGCGGACCAACTTAAAGACTTGGTTTAAACCATTATTCACTTAAATTCAGTCATTATTCAAATAAAGTTGACAGTGACGAAATAGAAGTTGACATATATTTTGAATAAATAAATAGATTGGAGCCGTGTAGAAGAGAGTAGCATAAAATACCAGCAGAGTAGAATAGGACCATAGGTAGTAGAAGGCGACTTAGGAAACTCAAGCTAAACAAAGCTTATAAACATCAATGAGATCTCTCCAACCCGTCTGGCCAGCGTGGGGAATGTAGGCCAAATCCTCTGACTACTATGGCTAATGTATGGCTCTGGTAGTACAGAGAGGGTCGTGCTCCAGCAGTGGAGACTAGAAAAGACCTGTTGATAATGATAACACTGATTAAGCCAGCCCCAAAGTAAGTAAACTTGTGTTATGGGATACTAACCCAACAATAGGTACTATATTTTATGATAAATCCACACAGGCCTTCGATCATATATTCTATAGATGCACAGTTGCCGCCTAAAAAATGGCACCGGAAAAACAAGGCATAAAACAGTATTATGCCTTGTTTCGCTCTCATTCGCTCGGTGGCTGCGCGCGTGACGTTACGTCAAAGATGCCAAAGTGCGTGGTTAAAATACAGATTTAACTTAGATTAAACTGTATGACACTTTAGAACTTTTTTCGCAATACTTGAAATGGTATAAATCTACCTATGTACGTATTGACACGGGGATAATATTTTGTTTGATTTTGCAAGGAACTGTGCATCTTTAGAATATATATATGATCGAAGACACAGTTTATTATGTGTGTAGTATAGTAGAACTGGGAACGAGGGTATACCGCTAAGCGACGGTTACCTTCCACCACGACGTTTCGCGGAAACTAGATTTACGATGTAAGGAATTAGTTTTGCTGCGCCATACAATGTGGAACATAAATGGAGTATGGCTTTAAGCTATTTAAAGTAATCATTGATTACTTCAAATAGCTATACAATGTTTGGGATATTATCTAAGTATATTGTATATATATTTATTAAAATTTGGAAAAGTTGTTCAAAATGATGGAGTGAATAATAAAATCACAAAAATTTCACTGCCCATACAAATCGACGTGATCTAGTTACTATGGGAAGTGATTTTTTTTTCGTATTTCTATACCTATACATTTTTTTAGAAAAGTTGTTTAAAATGATGAAGTGAATCACCCCTTAAAATGTTTTTACTTAATTAAAAATAAGCTTGTAAACAAAATCACTCACGGGAGGCCAAGCTGTAAATTACAAGCAGTTAAGGAACACACTATCATATCTCATCGTTTAGTCACTATTATACTTCCCATTCAATTTGCCCCATTCGGCTTTTACGATGTTCCGTTATGCATAAAACACGTAACGATATTATATAGCTTGATCATGGAGGACCCTCTTTATAGATTTTCATGGCATAGATAATTTGACTTGAGGCGAAATTATCGAGAGGACAGAAGAGTGAAATTTTATTAAATAAACAAATAGATAATTTTTTTGGTTAAAATTATTTCGAGACACAGATTACTAATATATGATACACGAGAAACTCACATATATAGTCAGCTAGTAGCCTTAATGTTTCGACCTCATCCGGAGGTCTTCCTCAGGACGAATATGACTCGTGACGCGCCCACGAAGATGTCCCGAGCCGCACTGATGTTAGGGATGCTTAGTGCGGGCGGTGCGAGCGTCTGCCCGCTGCGCTCGCAGTGACAGTCTAAACATGTCAGCCAGTAGCTGACTTTTTACTTAAGTTATCCGTTTATCGCATTTTAATGATAAAATGTTTCGACCTCATCCGAAGGCCTTCCTCAGGACGAATGTGACTCCTGACGCATACACGAAGACGACCCGAACCACACTTGAGCACTGACTTGTTACATGAGTTTCCCGTTTATTGCATATTAATAATATTTGTGTCTCACGTTAGATTTAAGATGGATACGAAGCAGAAGAAGTACCCTCATTTAAAATAAATTTTAACTCGTGAATATGGTGATAAATTTTCTAGATAGCCCTTTAAATTATTTTATGAACTTTCGTTGAAACAATTATTGGTGATCCGTCTAGCTTTAAAACCCGCTTCCGCTAAAAGTGGCCACTTTTGGCGGAAGCGGGTTCTATTATTATTATTATGTCGATACGCTTTTCAGCCACGGGTCCATGGGGACCCCGTCCTTTGAGGCGTTTATGGGGCCAAAGCCAACATGAAGAGGCCTTTTAGTACCTTTTTATCTAAAAAGTGAGATGGCTGCATCTATGGATGTCTATCCCTTAATATACCATTATTATTATTTTTAAAATCTTTATTGACCAAAATGGTACAAAAGGTGAACATAACGCTAATGCTAAAAACTAAACGCTATACCAGTCAACCTTTAAGAAAAACAGAAATTATTTAATTGCGATAGGCGCTTTAAAGATGTACTTAATAATTTACTATTTACAAGTATACTTCAATACATTCATATAATACACTTAATGCTCATATAATACACTTAATGCATATAAATACTTATATAAATATATATACATATATATATATCATATCTATAGCTAGACGGACTAATGTAATACTTTAAACGGTGGTTCATAAAATAATTTAAAGGACTATCTAGTACCTACCATTGAGACATATGGAAATTTTTACCATATTTCTAAATTCTAAACATTAGTCGTCACTTCTATACTCACTTTGTTGTATGCTAGTTATTTTGCCGTAACTGATTTTATATTGCAATAGACAAAAGACCTCCATGATGAGATTGGTTAAAGGAATCAGGAGTTCTCTTTATAGTAGGTAAGTATGAGTATAGGTTCTGTGTTATCTATCTCAGACGTCATGGGGGTCACCGATGGCTCTCGAACAATCATAAATCTATTGTGTCTGCAATGATAGCGTTCAAGGTTTACATAAGAATTTTATTATGATATCGGCTATATATTCCACAATCTTTAGGGTTCCTTTTCCTTGGCGGGCACCTCTCCCCTGCACTTTGTGCGCATCTAAACTAAGGGTTTAGTTACTAGCCGCACGCAGTTCGCGACGTGTCTTGTCTTGACAACCATCATGGTGAGAAAATGCGCATATAATAATTGTTTATCCACCGAATACAACAAAGAACGTATATTTCCGAGTGATGAAAACAGGTAAGCAAAGCAAGAATATAATTTCACGTTATTTTGAGTTGATATATATATATATACCCTTCTCGCTCCTTGGCAATGACGGGAGAATACACAAGAGAGTACACAAAAATATTTGTGAAGTGATATTATGTAGCTGTTTCAGACTTTTCTGCAACATTTAATACATATAAAACAGAATATTTTTTACGTCATAGTGTTCGCAAATCTCCCGATATGGAAAGATATCATCGTAAATATGTCGAACTCGTTAGTAGGTAAGTATTAAATTAATTGTGCGACCCTAAGTATAAAACTCACACATCGACTTGTGTATAGATAAATTGTTTCGTTTGTAGTAGTAGTAGGTATATATATTACTCTGAATCTATGAAGTGTCATACCAGTGCCCAAAGGGTAAAAACGGGACCCTAACTAACTACCTGGACCTATTACTGACTCCACTGTCCGTCCATCCGTCTCCAGGTTGTATCTCATGAACCGTGATAGCTAGACATTTGAAATTTTCACAGATGATGTATTTCTGGTGCCGCTATAACAACAAATACAAATAGAATAAAATAAATATTTGCACATTTGCCAATAGTGGCCGTTTTTCGCAAATGTGCGAAGAAAAGCTTCACGTTTTCACTTTAAACTGTAAACAGTTATTGTTCAGAAAATAGTTTGAAAGTCAAAATTTTAAATGATATTTCCGTTTCATTTTAAATAATTTATTTCAAATGGGGGCAGCACCGGACCCCGAAAAATTCATACTATTTAGGCGTTCATGTCATGTGCATAGACCTCCCCTCTTTCCTCCCATAACTCTGTGTCCTGTCGTAACTTTTTGACCCTGTTTGAATGCTTTCAAGTAGTCAGAACATTTAGTCTCCGGTTTTTGTCTATCTGTCTGATTCCAGTATTTGGCTATGCGCCCATCTTTCTGCCTCCGTAGCATGGCATTGTTGATAAGCTCAAATAAAGCTTATATCGCGTGACTGATTAGTGCCATCCCGCTGGTTGTTATTACGTAGAGCGAGATAGTTATACACGATAATATAAACGCTAATAATAAGATAAACGCTATCGCCGGTGCCGTGCTTTCGGGGCTAGATGCATGCAGCTGACATGTCATATGCATCTTGCCCGTCCTAATCTACAGTGCAGACTTGGACACTCACAAAACAGCAACGGTTCAAATTGAAGGTTTGCCAAAGGGCGACGGAGCGTAGCATTTTAGATGTCAAGCAATATGCTCTATAACAAAAGTTACAAATACACTATCACGTCTTTATCCCTAACGAGGCAGACTGAGCCTAGGGCGGTAAGGAAATAATAATAGCGATGGGTTGCTAACCGCATCGCCAATTGACATGATTCAGATTCTAGCTCATAATTGCCTTGATCGGCTATTACGATTGCGCGGGAAGAGAAGCAGGTAGTACATTCTATGTTTTTCTTTTCTCCCAGACCAGCATGAAAGATTGAAAGTTACGGATGTAGGCAAGAAATCAGCTAAGCTAAAATGGGATTGGGCCCTCAAATATACCTAATACATATTATGCACACCGAGAATACAAAACAATGTTACAAGATTATTTAAGCAGTTTGTCTTATGGTATCTGGAGCAAAATGCATGTATATCAAGTTTGCGTTTCGTCAAGAAGCTACAAATGAAAGCGAGAAGGCGTTGCAAGATGGTAGACTAAGGAAGAGATGGAGTTACGACATCCAAAAAAAAAAGGAGAAATAGTGAATGGAACTGGCGTTCAATAAAGTCTTAAACCATAAACCTGCAGTGGGACATTAAAGGAAATTAAAAAAAGAAATTTTTATTCTAATAAACTAAGATACATAGGGCGCACTGTAAGTTTCCGGAACTGGCCACTTACATAAACAATATTTAAAAATTTATTGCAACATTTGAAAATAGAACTCTTTGGCTGTAGAATGCAGTTTGTTTCATCTGACTGTCTTTTGTATTTACCTTGTGGCGCCATTTAAAAAATTGTGTGTCTGCATCAACACAGATTTAAGTCGGGAAAATTTTCGTAGTCTGATTTTCTACGATTTTAAGTGTAATTTGACAGCTCAACAGAACATCGCTCGGCTTGAAGCAGCTTTTGGCAATGAAGCACCATGCAAGACAACTGTTTATAGCTGGTTTGCAGAATTCAAGTGTGGTCGTATCAATCTCAGTGACGAATCTCGCGATGGTCGGCCGTCCACCGCTGTGACCAACAAAAACATCAATGCTGTGCGCCGTATGATTGAAACAGACAGGCATGTGACCTACCATGAAATTCGCGCATCCTTAGAAATAGGCATGAGTCAAATACAATTAATCCTACTCAAACATTTGGGTGTTAGAAAGCTGTGCTCGCGGTGGATCCCACACAACTTGACCGAGTCTCAAAAAACGGACCGCGTCACTTGGTGCAGTGCCATGCTTACAGTGAGGTGCGTCAAATTTGGTGTGGAACATAGTTACAGGTGACGAAACATGGATTTATTGCTACGATCCCAAAACAAAGCAGCAATCGAGCGTATGGGTCTTTCAAGATGAGCCGAAACCAACCAAAGTGGCGCGCGTGAAAAGTGCATCTAAGCGGATGATTGCTTCTTTTTTTAATAAAACTGGACACGTGGCTACAGTTGCTTTAGAGAATCGTCGTACAGTGAATAGTGACTGGTACACGACCATTTGTTTGCCGGAAGTTATTGACGAACTCCGTAAAAATAACCGTAAACGCCGTATCATCCTGCACCACGACAATGCTAGTTCTCACACGGCCAGACAGACAAACGACTTTTTGAAAGCGAAAAATGTAGAACTCATGAGTCATCCTGCTTACAGTCCCGACCTGGCACCTTGTGACTTTTTTCTGTTCCCAAAAATTAAGAACCAATTACGCGGTCAACGATTTTCATCACCAGAAGAGGCTGTCGAGGAGTATGAAAAACACGTTTCAGAGGTCACCACAGAGGAGTGGCACAAAAGTTTTCAAAACTGGTTTCATCGAATGAAAAAGTGCATAGACGCCAAGGGAGATTATTTTGAAAAACAATAAATTAGTTTTGTACCTTTAATAGCATTTTTTCATATTCATTCCGGAAACTTATAGTGCGCCCCACGTATAATGAATTCTCACAGATCTTCCATGCAGGTCTGAAATAAAAGACAAAACTTAGAATGTACCACCTGCTTCTCTTTCCGCGCAGATCGTAGAAACCTATTCAGGGAATGGGTGAAATCGTGAATGTGATGCGGCTAGCAACCCATTATAACATTAACCCCCACTATTTTTAATTCCTTTTCCCACTTTTTTGCCCACCATCATGCTAAAAGTGGCATTTGAGTCTTGCGGCTCAGGGCTCTGTCTGCCCCATTAGGGGAAAAGACGAGTATGTGTTTATTTATAAAAATAATCAAGAATGTATAATCAACTCCATTCGATTCGCAGTCCCTAAGAATCAGAGCCAGCCTACGCGCTGGGAAAGGGCAAAGATGAGCGGACGCGTACGCCCAGAGATTGCTGACATAGACTGCTATAGCCAGGAAATTGCTTGATTTGAAACTACTCAAATATGTAGCCATCAGGACACCAATATTAAAGGCACTAAAGTATGAGTATTACAACTTATGCCATTTCGAAAAGTATTCAAAAAATTACAAAAACTTTAATGTTACGCTTATTAAGACGCAACTTTTTTGTCCGAACAACTTTTTCATCCGATAAACTTCAAGGGGTCGGTACCTATGTGATGTATGCAAAGACAGACTCGCGAGATATACTCATAAAGTCACTTCTTATTCTTCTTTTCTGGTACTTTACTTCCTATATTTTGTCACTCCAGTATCGGGCCACTTCGATAGCTATAATATATCATTTGCGGCCAGCAGGTTATCCCAAGTGCCGATGTTTGGGCACCTACTATGTGGGCGCAGATAGCTAAGATTACGTTTTTTGTACCAAGAGATTTTGTGACTACGCTCTTGGTACGAGTCCGGCAATCTCACCGGCAATCTGCTACCACCCTGTATATAGGTACAGGGACCTATTAACCTAACTTAACCTAATTATGAGTTGAACTGAATTCTAATTAAGAGTAATTACACTAATTATAAAACTTACCGCGTCCACGCAGTCTTCAGGAAGCCTCGCCTGGCCTTCGCGTCGATCATGAGGTCCTCCTCAGGGGTGGCGACGGCCTCAGGTCTCTTCATGGATCCCGAGTCAGTGGTACGGAGAATTGGGTCCCTACAATAACCTAACCCCATGAGCTCATGTACATTGCCCCAAGATGAATACGTAGTATTTTAGTATTTATAACACCACTGCCACAGCACAATAATTTTCTTGTTCTTCTTTCGAAACTTCACGATTATTCACTTAACTATTTTATAAGGATGCATGGCACGCGCTTCACATCCGACACAAATCAATGTTCTTTACGTAATACAAACAATTTCGGCTCCCCGCCGTTCAAATGAATTGGCCACCAAACAATTATCGACAATTCTCCACGAAACTTTCGATTTTATATATCAAAATTACAAACTTAATGCTGGCATAGCACGCGAGAAAACCACACCCGACATCTTTTTACAAAGGCAAGTCAATTATAATGGACTCGCCCGCAACTTGACATAAAGACAATGATTATTTTTCTGGTCGGGCAAAGACAATCCGCGCACGGGAAATCGATGAATCGATAATCTTGCCCGTGTTTGTGGAGATCACACGCAGATGGCGCTAGTCTCCTAACAAAGCACTTTTATTCAAAACATACTACGTGCTCCATAGTTTGTAGAGAGAAAACACATAGAGCCATCAGTAATATCACTACATAGTATAAAACAAAGTCGCTTCCCGCTGTCTGTCTGTCCCTATGTATGCTTAGATCTTTAAAACTACGCAACGGATTGATGCGGTTTTTTAATAGATAGAGTGATTCATGAGGAAGGTTTATATGTATAATACATACCCGTGCAAAGCCGAGGTGGGCCGCTAGTAAGATATAAAAATAATCTATCTTTAAAGGCAATTTACTGATAGTTGAATGTATCTATGTCCTAATAACTCCTAACAAAATATACTGAAACTATTTTAATGATGAATTCAGTCTGTGATACTGAACAACTTTCCTCAAGAAACATATAAAAAATATTTTTTTGCTTTTTATATGTACAAACTTAGATCAACTGATCGGCCAACTTGTATGGAAGGCCAAAAATTATTTTTCAGATTTCGATTTAGATCTCCTTGAAGAAAGTTGTTCAGTATTATGGACTGAATTCAAAATAGTTTCAATATATTTTGTTAGACCCTGCTGTACCTATAAGCAGACATTGAGCTCCAAAGCAACATAGCTAAGGATGCAACCTAGCTAAGTTAAGAGAGAGGGAGGTCTTGTCCCATATTCCACACAGACGGACAACACGTGATTGTTGTATGATTGATACGTCTGATTTCATTTGCCACGTGAACTATGCCTCTGGGGTCGTGAGACCGACTATCAATACATACACATGAGTGAATAAGCAACCATAAGGTAAGCTGTCATAAACTTAGTATCTAAAGAATCATACATCCGGAATACGAAAAAAAATTTATCATTTTGATCATAATAACCAATTACGTGACTGCTGCAATTTGGATAGGATCTAAAATATGATGCTCGGGACTTACAAGGGAAAGAGACAACTGGAAGAAAATGGGAGAGACCTTTGCTCAACAATGAGAGCAATAAGTTATCGAAAACAAATAGATTCATTAGTGAAAATTCATCAAAATAATAGACTGCACTATCTCTTAAAAGACATTTAGCGTTGAAAATAAATAAAAAAGACTGAGAAAAAATCATGTTCTTTTATACAGTTCACCGTCTGATTGACTCAAGCTCAGAGCCTCTTGTTTCACGTATTCGCTCATGTGTACTAACCTTCATATGCGCTGGCGCAAGATCCACGTAAGTTTTAATTGATTTTCAGTGACAGTCGCTTTGAATTATAACAATAAACTTGTGATTGGCTAAATTTAAATGATCAAGGCTGCCATTTTGAATTAAATAAGCTGTTAATTGATTATGCATAAGTATTTCGAAAATAACTGACAACTGAACTTTATGTTCAAAGTCTGTGAACTCGCTTACGCCTCTTAAGCTACATTTCGGCAACATTTTTTTATAATTATCTTTATTTAGATCTACTCCTTGCCCAATTTAGCTCATATTTAAATTTGAATATTGGTCTTTTCATCATCATCATTTCAGCCGCATAACGTCCACAGCTGGACATAGGCCTCTTCCAAGGATTTTAAAAATGACTGATTGACAGTGTTTTCCATCGACTTTGGTCTGATCACCTTGTGGGGGTCTTTCCTTCTCACCATTTTTGAAGTGAAAACTTCTTTAGCGGCGTTGTGCACTTTTTTTGTAATGGGTAAAAAATTTTAAACTCGCGTTAGGACACGTGTCCTGATCGAAAATTTGTAAGACGAATGGAGAGTAGACAGCCGGCGCGGTGTAGGAGAGGAAGTATCCCCTCTCTTTCTACGGCGCGGCAAAAATGTATGCCTGCGCCTGCTGTTTCGTTTAGCTGAGAGATAAACTTTTTAATGTAATATAAATTGTCATGTTGGTGTAGGATAGCGCAATAAATAAATATTTTATTTACCACATAAATAATAGTACTTTTATACTGATAATTAAAGCAATTCGTGTAAAATTATTCCCTAACCATTCCAAAATATCAAAAATGCACAACGTTAATATTCAAGTTTTCACTTCTGCCGGCACTCCCGGAGTGCAACCCGTCTTTTTTTTAATATTCCATCAAAAAACTTGAGTTATTGTCCAACACATATACATTCATACAAACAGGGAAGTGTCTAAAGGTACAAGTTCGTGGCTGACTGCAGATAGCGGCAGCGAATTTTTTTTTGGCTGTTATTTTAATTTCAGTATACTTAAGTGATCTAGTATAGATCTTGGTTCGATTTATTAAGGATATGTCCCTTCCACGTTGTATACAGGAATCTAATAAAATATACTGAAACTTTTTTAAGCGTGAATTCAGTCCATGATACTGAACAACTTTCCCCAAGAAACATATATCGAAATATGAAAAATAATTGTTGACATCCCATACAAGTTGAGCGATCAGCTGATACGAGTTTGTATAGAAAGCAAGAAAATAATTTTCATATTTCGATATATGTTCCTTGGGGAAAGTTGTTCAGTATCATGGACTAAATTCACCCTTTAAATAGTTTCAGTATATTTTGTTAGACGTTATACAGGCTGACTTTTTATCCACCTGCAAAATTTTTAGAGCAACTTTTGAACTTGCTCCAAAAATTTTGCAGGTGGATAAAAAGTCAGCCTGTATATACGCTACACTTCAAATGTCAATAACAAAAAAACTACAAGAAATATCATTGAGCAATGGCCATCTCATACAAGTGTCAAACGTAAATAGAACACCAAATGGCACCTGACCCAAGTGACCCCAATTTCGCGAATTAGCAAGTCATCGCCTTTTTGTCGGTCTGTCTGTGCGGCTGTATGCCACAACATCCGTCTGATCTACCAAACTTGCTGAAAATTATGATTATTGCTCAATTTTGTTTAGTTTTTACTGGACCAACCAATTTAGCATCAAATTGGTTCGTTAGTGTTCTTTTTGACAGAACCTGTCGTAACATGTTGCAAATAAATAAAGAAAATACTAATATTGTACCAAAAAAAAAAAATATTATTTTAACATTTGCTATACCTGAAAAGGTCAATAAGAAGGACTGTGTAATTTGTAAGAGCATATGTATTGTAAAAACTTATTAAGCAATTATAGAATTGAATTTAATAAGGCAACTGATTTTTTCCTCCAACTACGCAGTAATGTTATCATTAATCACTAAAAAACCGATCACAAAGTGAGTGCTTATTGCATCAAACCAAAACAGTGCAATAATGGTTGTATGAAATCTCATTGTTGCACTGTTTTACTTTTTAATTTCTCATTATTGCACTGTTTTACTTTTAAATTTACCATAGATGCCAGGCACAGATGTTTAAGTTTTAATAAAAATGTATGCATTCAATCAAAATGATACTGGCTGAAAAAAAAATTGGCCGACGAAAAAAGACCTTGTTAAAAAAACAAAAATCGTGCATTCTGTACCATTGTAAAAGTTTTAAAGTCAAATTATTTTACAAAAGAAAAACTATTTTTAAAATGGAAAATGACAGCGAAAGTGATAAATTCGATTTGCACGACAAATTCAACTATAGAGAGCATATAAACAGCTGCAAATGATATTATTAATAACCTTTAACCGCAAAAGTTCCGGGTAAAATAAGTAAGTTACTCGTAAGTTAGTTTTGTTTATAATTTGTATTTTTTTTTTCGTACGTATATTTTTTACTCAAAGAATATAAGTAGTTGAAAGACAAGTAGATAACTCACCTTGCTGAAGTGAGTAATTAATGCACTCGTGCTAATTTAATGCCCTCGCTATCGCTCGGGCTAAAACGTAGCACTCGTGCAATAATGACTCACTTTGTGCTCGGTGCAGTAATCTACTATTTTTTTGTGAAGTTGCAACCTTTTATCAACTTGCTCTGGCGAATCAAATATAAAATATACGGAGTGGTGGAATAACGTTAACGTGGACAAATGGTTGCATCGTCAGCTATGCTGCTTCGGAGATCGGGGCGCGTTTTCCCGCTTTTTCTTCTGCAAATATAATAAACATGCTAATAGTCACCCAATGATCTGAAGACCATGCGAAAACAAAGAAGAAAAAGCCGGAACAGTTAAAACGATTCGACTATAGTTTTACGACCGGCCGCTTGTCTATCACGTTTAATCACGTCTATCACGCTGAACATAGAATGCGTTTCAAAAAAAGGTGGAACTTTCAATTCGAACGTATACAGGCTGACTTTTTATCCACCTGCAAAATTTTTGGAGCAAGTTCAGTCCATGATATTGAACTACTTTCTATAAAAAAAGTTAAAGTTAAAAATCGATAAAAAATTTTCGTCCTCCCATACAAAATCCGTTTGGCTGAGCGCTGATTTGTATGGGAGGGCGAAAATTTTTTATCGATTTTAATAACTTTTTGACAATGACTATTTTGACGACCTCTGTGGCCTAGTGTTCATCATGCCAGGCTGTCACACCGAAGGTCCCGGTCTCAATCCCCGGTCAGGTCAAGATGGAAAATGATCTTTTTCAGATGGGCCTGGGTCTCGGATGTTTATCTACCTATATATATGTATTTGTGATAAAATATAGTATCGTTGAGTTAGTATCCCATAAAACAAGTCTCGAACTTACTTTGGGGCTAGCTCAATCTGTGTGTTTTGTCCGTATATATTTATTTCAACTTTACTAGTAAAACTGATAAAGAATAAAAAAAAAAATTCAAATAGCCTTTTTTGTTTAAAATAATTTTAAACAAAAAAGGCTATTTGAATTTTTTTTTTTGCCCTATGTTATAGTTCTATAAATACGTAATATGTATATAATACCTATGTGATTTCAATAGAAGTTTACTAGCACACCTAGTCTCTCTGATATTTTTTGTGCCACCAAGTGGAGGTGAACTCTGGGACACAGATAATTGCAGCCGCAAGCATTAAGACTAAGGACACATCTAGTAGATTTGTCGAGATCGTGTTTTTATGTCACCATTATTTCAATGGTACTGATGGTACGAGTCATTATAGTTATTGTTTGGATGTGGTATATATAATTTATAAGAATAAGTTCACCTTTTTGTACCACTGTGTTTAAAACTAGTCCACAAGGCAACTTTTAACACCTATTACAAACATTTTTTTACATTCATACAAACGTGTTTTATCTTAGTAAGTTGTCTGGTTTCTGGTTGCTATTGAAGTTTGAGAACTCACATTTTATTAGATTACCGCTCTGTAATACTGAACTCTTTCTAAATTAGCTACTTATTCACAATCTTTGATTTATAACTTAATCGTTTTACTTGTAAAAAAGTAAAACTAAAATACACGGGTCAATCCAAAAACATCTTAATTTATTACCTGCCTCATAACGAACTGACCATCTCAGTTCGATTGGATGTAATCGTTTAAAAAAAAAAGATTTCCTACAAGGATAACCTATAAATAGTTTGACAACCTCCGTGGCGTGGCGTACCTATTGGTAACGATGCTAGTCCGTCACTCAGAGGTTAGGTTAGAAAAAAGCCTCTTTCAAATTGTCCTGGGTATTATATTTATGTATTCATCATAAAATATAGTATCGTTGGGTTATTATAATATAACACAAGAGTTTACTTTGGGGCTATCACATTCTGTGTGATATGTCTCTTTATATTTATTTATGTGTACTCGTCAACATTCAAACCGCCCCCTGATCCCCAAAGCTGCACTATTTAGGACGCAACCGGAAATGCGTTTCAGAAAAATATTTTAAAAAGAAAGAAAATTCTGCACTTATCTCGGAATGAATCTTTACGGGTCGGCCAAATTTGGCAGCAGAGTTTATTTTGAGAATGTATCGATATCCAATCAAAACGGAACATTCTTCTGGGCCCAGTATTAAGCGACCTGTACTGCGTAAGGGCTGACGTTGTACCAGGTTCTCCAGCGTGTCGATGTCGGGGCACGCTGGTCAGCTCAGCAAGCGTATCATTGTCTGTGGAGATGCATTACAGTTATCGACGTTATTTCTGTGTATATATTTCCACCTGACTAAAATCTGCTTATCGACCAACCTGGGTTCTCAATTTGTCAAGGCACTTCCAGATTGGCCAAGGCAGTTCGCTGCTGTGTAAACGCTTTTCTATACAGTTTATAAGTAAAGCAGAGCAACAATTATTATTGTTATTATTTTATTAGTGATTTGAGTGCGTTTGACCTCTATCTAGCCTGATGGGAAGCTAAGATGAGGTCTAAGGTGTTACACGCAGACTTGAAAATCACTTAATCATATATATGGGGAAACGTCGACGCAGGGAGGGAATTCCACACCTTAGCGGTTTGCACAATAAAGGAGGAGGCGAATCGAGAATATTGTATGTCTCGTGTTTATTCTCGTTAAAAAAAAATACTGGCTTTACTTAGACCCTCTTGGATGACTGGATCGGCGATACCTATTATATTTTCAAGAAGATTTGTTATGTGAAGTGATACTTCTGCGCTCACTGTATTTTGATCGATATTATTAATCGATATACTTAGATTGCGCGTCTGAGCACATTACTTGCACTCGATCGATCACAAGATCTTATGTGATTTGGTGTTATTTAAAATGAATTGATTTAGAACTTGATATTACAAAGGGCAAAGTATCATACGTATCTATTTTTAAGATATCTCCTCAAAAGAGGAGGTGGTTATCAAGTCGTCGGAAACCTTTTTTTATGTATGATCCCTGATTGCTCGAAGACGCCTGCACCGATCTGGAAAGTTAACTTTTGACGGATTTCAATCAAATTTGAGAGGCACACTAAGGACTAAATTGTACACAAGATATTGCAAAAAAATTCCAAAAGGGGAAGTCGAGGGAGGAAGTTTGTTGTAGCGTTATATATGGACGGATTTCACTGAAATGGCTTTGCTAAGCCAGGGGAAAAGGAAAAGTGTCGATTATTGCATGGTTATAAGAGCTAGCGAGGTTTACTGTTCTCACAGAACCACTAGTAATAAAAATATACAAACTGCCGCATTATGTATTTCCCACATCCACGCCATCATTACTCGGCGTTCCCCACAACCATTCACCTTGACTTTTCCGATCGCTATGAAATAATTTGACATAATATCGCATCTGCCATTACATAGCCATAAATTAAAGTACAGATGTAGCGCTTTTTAATGTAAAGTACACTTTATGACGTGTATCAGGTAACACAATATTACGTCTTTATCTCTAACTAGCTTTTGCCCGCGGCTTCGCTAGCGTCCTTTCTTAGCGGATGCCTACGTCATAACATCTACTTGCATGCCAAATTTCAGCCCGATCCGTCCAGTGGTTTGGGCTGTGCGTTGATAGATCACTATGTCAGTCAGTCAATCAGTCACCTTTGAGTTATGTATATTTATATAAGCCGTGTGGTTCCCAGCAGAGTAGAATAGGACCACTCAAAGTCTTCCCGTGGATGTCGTAGTAGGCGGCTTAGGAAACACAAGCTAAACAAAGCTCAATGAGACCTCCCTAACCCAGCGTGGAGAGTTTAGGCCAAATCCTCTGGCTGGTCTGGCTAATATGGCTCTGATAGAACAGAGAAGGTCGTGCTCCTGCAGTCGAAAATAGAAAGACCTGATGATGATGATGACGATGATCCCTACAGTCAATCTAACTAATCTGTGATTTGAAATTGAAGCTACAGTGTAATCATTTCGACTTGTTAAAGGAAGATGGAGTATTTCGAGTATTTTAGGTCTTGCGGTTCTATACAGACAAAACCCAAAGGCCTCTTTTACTGTAACGGTGGGGAGAAAGTTGAAAAATGTATTCATTTTTAGAGTTCCGTAGCCAAATGTATGCCAAATGTGTCCGTACTTTTATACTGATAATTAAAGCAATTCGTGCAAAATTATTCCCTAACCATTCCAAAATATCAAAAATGCACAACGTTAATATTCAAGTTTTCACTTCTGCCGGCACTCCCGGAGTGCAATCCGTCGTTTTTATTTTCATCAAACCCATACGTGTGGGTGTATCTATGGATAGGTCTTCAAAAATTATATTGAGGTTTCTTATATATTTTTTTTTCTAAACTGAATAGTTTGCGCGAGAGACACTTCCAAAGTGGTTAAATGTTGGTCCCCCCTGTAACTATATATAACTATAACTTCTAAAATAAGAGAATGATAAAACTAAAAAATATATATGATGTACATTATACCATGCCAACTTCCACTGAAAATTGGTTTGAACGAGATTAAGTAAGTAGTTTTTTTTAATACGTATACATAATCGTAAACCGCATTTTACCTTAAACTTAAAAATTAAAGGGGGTCGTCATACAAGAAATGTGTTTCTTTAGCGTTTTAAAACATGAAGGGTTCCGTACCTCCGGAACCCTTCATGTACTAGTCCGACTCGCACTTGCTCGTTTATTCTTTTTCGTCCATATTTCGATTGGCTTTTACGGTCTGCGCGAAAAGAGAAGTAGTTGGTAGTGGTACATTGGTAGTGGAAAGGTTTTTAATTTTCATTTATTCTACAAATAAGAGGATATTTGATAACTTGCTCGTATCTACAAAATGAGACATACAACTTTTACTGCATGATTCATATTTCTGTACTGTAGATATGTTGTAACGTGATCATTATTACATGTGCAGTACAATATTATTAAATTTGTTCACACGAATGTGGGTCTTGGATTACTCTGATTTCAAAGGTCGTTGTTTGATATGCGAATCGAGTTGATTATTAAATTGTAGGTTTTAGATGTCATATTGTACTTGCATCTAAATTTGATCCCAGCGCTCTTTTAACCCTTTAACCGCGAACGTCGGATTAATCCGACAAACATTTTCGTGCGTCGGATTTATCCAACCAAAAACTATGGTTATTCACAATTCCTCGCGCTGGGAGCCCGACAATTGATATAAAGTCTCGCGGTGAAAGGGTTAAAAGTAAGTTAACTTAATAGAGTAATAATTCAAGGGTACAAAATTATCGTAGTATACTTAAAAATAAAAAATAAAACAAACTATTTTAAGGCTGTATTCACTCCATGATTGTTATAGTTCAGTCCAGGTTTCTGCTTGAGATAAAATTTTGTACGGTAATGAAAATCAGATGACAATGCAATATTATTTTGACAAGAAGCTGATTGATGATGGAGCCGGAAGGTGGCTATAGAAACCCTGTAATAATACTCTGCCGTGTGGTTCCTGACAGAGAAGAATAGGACCACTCCAAGTCTTCCTGTGGATGTCGTAGAAGGCGACTTAGGAAACACAAGCTAAACAAAGCTTATAAACATCAATGATACCTCTTCAACCCGTCTGGCCAGCGTAGAGAGTGTAGGCCAAACGACTGCTCTGGCTAATATATGGCTCTGGTAATACAGAGAGGGTCGTGCTCTTGCAGTGGAGACTAAATAGACCTGATCATGAATAAAACGGCGCAGCCTCATTGAGTTTGGGCGTATCACATTTGTCTTGATAAAATCTTAGGCGTAATCATAAAAATTGTTAATAATCCTAATAACTTCACTGTAAATGTTATTGACCATTTTAGAAGATTTCTTCTATTTTGATTTTGCTAATCTGATAGAAAAGAAAAACTTAAAATGTACCAGCTGCTTTACCTTTCGCGCAGATCGTAGAAACTGATCAAGAGGCAATGCGGCTAGCAGCAACCCATTAATATTTTCCTTTTTACCTTCTCGCCAACGATCACTTTAAAAGTGGCCTGTGAGTCCTACGGCCCTGAGTTCTGTCTGCTTAGAGTCGTAAGACTGTATGCCCCATTAGGGATAGGGACGTAATAGTATCTATATGGTAAAATAACAATAGGGTAGTATCTGGCTCAAAATAAAACGTCACAGAACAATGTCACTTTCCATTGATCATATCCATTTTGATTTTAGATTTTTTATGCAGTTAAACTGATATTAAGAGAGCTATTTGACTCCAAGAATCTATGACGTTACGGTTTGCTATTTCATACAAATCCCAAAGAATATATTAGTTTTGACGTTTAAGAACGAGTATTTGATTCCCGTTAGTTTCCAACATGTCGGACACTAGCAGATATTCACAATTTTATTGTTTTTGAACTGGAAATTAAAAAGACATTGTTTCCAAAAACATGTTAAAGACAACAACAAAACAATGCGTTTACGCATTAGTTCAGGTGTCGTCAATTACGTATCTTCAACACAATTAGGAAAGGTCTTTATTAATGCCCGCTATAATAAAGATAGCCCATGAAGGACAAAAGTCACGCATGTTTTACAATTCAGATAGCTAAATGGTCACATAACGTGTCTAGATATATCGGACCTAGGTCAATAGCATGCGTATATTATAGTACGCACTAAGCCTGTGTTTTGAATGTTACGTAAATATAATCATAATTCGAGCGTATTCCCGGTCGCATCCTCGGCGGTAAAGCTTCAAAGCTTCAAACTTCCGGAGTCCGCTTTTTGACGAGTTTCCTGCTTTTCACACAGAGCGGTTGCCGTCTGACCTCTGCAACTCAATAGACCAGAACCAATCCAAGGATGGGTCTAAACAAACGCTAGATGGAGTTCGGGACCCACAGCTTTACGTGCCTTCCGAAGTACGGAATCATCTATCTTATAGGATAACTAGGTGTTTAAGCCTGCAATATCCTGACCAGATTCTTGGAAACAACTTTTCATAAAGTATGCTTTCCCAGTGGGATTTGAATTACCAGATCATAAGGCAAACGCCTAAAGCACTGGACCAGGGGGGCAGTCGAGTTTTGAATAATATATACCAATTGCTTACACATGTATGTAGGTACGAGGTACACCTTTATCTTATTGTTCAGATAGACGAGAGATAGACTGCAACCTGTGTCACGGGCTTAACGATGAACGCCTTTTGTAGCTGCCAGAATAGCATGGAAGCATCTATAATATCACGCCTTCATCCTTAATAGGGTAGACAGACCATTTTAGGTCTTGCTGCTCTAAGCTGACAGTGCCCAGCCAAACTCAAAGGCCACTTTTAGCGTGATTGTGGGCGAGAAGTTGGAAAAGGGCATCAAAATAGTGATAGGTTGCATCGCATATTAACATAATATATTTATTTATTTAACTTTATGTAAACAAAATGTTTTGTAAACATGTAACAGGCGGACTTAAGGCCCAGGGCCTTTTCTACCAGCAAACCTACAGATGGTGCTGCCTAAAGTAGATTTTGGACATGGTAAATTAATTTAATGGTAATTTTTATGCAGATGACCTGCAAATCTATATATAAACCAGCGCTGAAAACATTGATTCTGGTATTAGTCAGCTAAATGCGTCCTTGAACAACATTTCTTCTTGGTCAGATGATTTTGGAATTAAAATTAATGCATCCAAGTGTCAGGCAATCATGATCGGTAGTTCTAGACAGCTAGCAAAGATCGATATGAGCTCTGTTCCCTCAATTTCTCTAAATAATACTTACATCTCACTCACTCAATCCGTCAAAAATCTTGGTCTTCTGATGGACTCTACGTTTAGCTGGAGAAATCAGGTAACTGAGATCAGCAGAAAAGTCACCTATTCCTTACAATACCTGAATCGCTATAGAAATTTTCTTCCAATCAAAACTAAAATTACTTTAATACAATCTCTTGTTCTTCCTATTATTGATTATGCTGATGTGTGTTATCCTGATCTAAATGCAGATCTTCTTGATAAGCTAGATCGTCTCATTAATAATTGCATTCGCTTTATCTTCTGCCTTCGTAAATATGACCACATATCTTCTTTCCGATCTAAGCTTAACTGGCTTCCTGTTCGTCAGCGCCGACAACAGAGAATGCTCTGTACTCTTTTCTCTATACTTAAGAACCCTCTTTCTCCCCAATATATGAAAACCAAATTTAAATATCAGTCTGAAAGCCATGACCGTGAGCTTCGCTCCAGTCATACTCTTCAAATTTATCTTCCGTTATTTCGGTCTGAATTTATGTCTAACTCTTTTACTCTTCAAGTTACGCGACTCTGGAATGCCTTACCTGAAGACATCAAAAGTATCTCAAACAGATACTTATTTAAGAAGAAAGTTCACACGCACCTTTCTTTAATATTTTCGCAGCAGAATTAGTCATTATCTTAAACATTTGTAGTATATATATGTGTATGTATATTTATATAAGTATTTATATGTATTAAGTGTATTATATTAATGTATTTAAGTATACTTGTAACTAGTAAATTATTAAGAACATCTTTAAAGTGCCTATCGCAATTAAATAATTTCTGTTTTTCCTAAAGGTTGACTGGTAGAGAATGCATTAGCGTTAAGTTCACCTTTTGTACCATTTTGGTCAATAAAGATTTTAATAATAATAATAAATATCGGCTTTGCGTGGAAAGAGAACTTGGTAAATACTTTTTTCTTTTTTCCCAGACCAGCATGAAAGCATCTTTACATATATTCAAAGACGTCTATAACTCGTCACCATGTAAAATTAATTTGTCACGAGGGACTAATTGCACTAATGAAACGTGAAAAGTGTTTTCTCTAACTGTTATGGTAATGTTTATTAACATCTATGCCTGAGTTTTACGACCCGTCACTGTCCCGTCACTATAATGTCTTTTTTATTCAACTTCGTGACAAATTAGCAAGAGTACCAATTTGATGAGGAAATGATAATAAAATAATCAATCGGACATGGATGTGAAATGGCAGGTCGGTTTCTTACTTAAAATTGGGCCAATGTCTTCATGTGGATATCTTGAGAGGTGACTAAACATAGGCATATATTTATTTGATCTATATTTGCGGCCTAAAGAAATTGCAAATGTAAGTTACTGTTTCATAATTTAAGTAAATTCATCATTTCTTTCTGATCTTCAAATATATATATATGTATGTATATGTATGTATATGTATGTATATAATATGTTGTATGTATAAATATAGTATTTATTTTATACGATATTTATGTATGATCATTTAAAAGTACTTATTATTGCTGGATTGTTTCTATCTAGAGAGAGACGCACTAGGTACCATCCCTCGGCCAAAGCAGTCAGCGATAGCTCGTTTCACGCCCCGCGCGCCTCTCAAGGCCCCCTCGCACATTCAGCCACCCACACATAGCCGCAAGCAATTTTACGTGCGCACATACTAAAGTGTTATTTCTTTTCGCGTAGTGTATATGTTCTTCGTCTATGGCCAGCTGTAGACGTTATGACGCCTGAAATTATGATAACGACATAGGACGTTACTGTGCTATACCTAAATCTTCCTTATTTACCTCTTACGACACTTGTGGGGAGGGAAGTGGTGGTAAAAAAACGTATTTTACTCTGCCGTTACCTCACAGCAACCTGATATCACTCGATTGTAAATTGGATATCTCATCATTCTGATAAATACCTACCTATATACTTTATAATCATAATTAAAAAAAAAAACTATATAAGATAATCGTTAAAACATAAGTAAAACAAATTGCTTCGTCTCAACACAGCATAATATGTTATCTGTATCGATATATTAATCACAGCGATCGATATGGATGGGGCGACTGACCCTGCTCTTGACCCCGGTTCTGCTGATTTAATGAAAGTAGGGTGTAATGCCCAATAGGCGATTATTTCATATGAACGGCATTATATGTATTTTATGAACGAGTATAGTAGTCGAGTATAGAAGAGTCCGTAACCCTTGACTTTTCCATACAAACTTAGTCTTTTATTATGAAATGACGTGTTGAATTTCGGCACTATTTTGAAATGTTAAAGTAATTGCATATACTCGTATCTAGGCATATAACTAGATTTCGAAATTCAAAATATGAACTTGAAATGAAATATACCCAAGGGTGTAAAACTTTTCCATACTGATGGTCAACTATGAGTTAACGTCTAACAAAATATACTGAAACTATTATAAGGGTGAATTCAGTCCAATCGAAATATGAAAAAAATTTTTTTTGCTTTCCATACAAACTCGGATCAGCTGTTCGGTCAACTTGTATGGGAGACCAAAATTATTTTTCATATTTCCATATATATGTCCTTGGGAAAAGTTGTTCATTATCTTTTATTGAATTCACTCTTAAAATAGTTAGTTATACAAATTGTGTAGTCCCACTAAGATATTTATCACCCCTCGGCAGCGTGGCCAAAAGGCTGGCAGTATATTTAGTTTATCATAATAAGTTTATAGGTATACGAGTACATATGTACTCGTATACCTATAAACTTAATATGATCCTGGTCCGTAATTAACATTCTAAATCGAATTATAAAGGCACGTGGGCGCAACATTTTACAATGACGTCCACTAATGCACTGTTTTATCTAAACTGGACCATTCACGACGTTTTATGTGCGTTTTACTTGACCCGGCCTAGCGCGTGACACGTCGGGTGTGGCGCCAGTGTTAGCGAGTGATAAATTTAATACATAGAAATAAAGATAAATTAACACGTCTTTATCTCTAAAAGGGTAGCCAGAGCCCAGGGCCGTTACACACAAAGGCTACGTGTGGCGTAATGGTGAGCGTTAAGATGGAAAAAAAGGAATCAAAATAGTGATGGGTTTCATCGCCTATTAACACATTGGACACTAAGCCAAACACAATAGAAAAAAACAATTGATTTACGTCTATAGACATAGTGTCCTACAATGTGTTAACATTAAATTCTCACCCATTCCCACGAGAGAGAAGCAGTTGGT
This sequence comes from Acrobasis repandana, assembly GCA_963576875.1. NCBI lineage: Eukaryota > Metazoa > Arthropoda > Insecta > Lepidoptera > Pyralidae > Acrobasis > Acrobasis repandana. The sequence goes on from OY756226.1 coordinate 2,213,594, forward strand.
AGATTTTGACTTTTTTCTTTAATACCAGACCAGCATGGAATAAATTTAGGCCAAGAAAAAACAGGCAAGTTGTTTATATAGTACCGGTATTTTTATTTCATTTTGCACATCATCGGCGTCCTTGTGTGACCATTGATAAGCATAGTATCTTTAGAGAAAAAAAAACAGAAAGTGAACATCTATCTGATGCAGCACAACCATGAATGCAACCAGACACGTGCTTACACGAAACGAAGAAATTAATTATACAGCGAAGGTGAGTCGTAACTATGTCACAATGTTTACACTCGCGCCGCAAAGGCGGCAGTGCTGTTTTTTTGTGTAACGTTTTCACATCTCCGCTTTAAATGGCACTCCACCCAAACCTAACCAGTCAAATGCCACTTGTCAAAATATACATTCTGTTATCAAATCACCTGATTATTTACTATGAAGTTTTTGTTAACAATTCCAGGCCCGTTAGCATACAAATAGAGTTTTTACTAAGGTTCAACATCGGCCATCGGTGACCCTTGGCATAAAAGATTATCTTAAATCAGCTTACTTATTGTTATGGACAGTTTACATTATTTTAGTCAAGCGATTGACTCTAGTGTTAGAGAGCAAGTCTTCTTCTTCTACTTCGTCTGTCCCTCAATGCTGAGGATCGTGACCACATATCTGTTTTTAGGCTGTTCGGTCATCAGTACTATGGACCGCTTTATGCATGGAACTTCCAGCTTTCTTTATGCAATCAGCTCACCTAGCCGGTGGTTTTCCTCTGGCGCGTTTACCCTCCACTTGGCCCAGTATTATTTGCTTTCTATGCAGTGCATCGGAGAACGCATTACATACCCGAAAAATCGAAGAGCCCTTTCTTGGCACTGAACTGAAAGACGCTTCGTGATGTGGAGCTCTTAGAGAGCAAGTGGAACAATGTAATTTCATTCTTGGGTGACCATTGACATATTGACATGCATATCTCCTCTTCATCTCAGCGCGTTTCCGGTCGCATCCTTAGCTTCAGACCCCGGGGTGCACTTTCCCGCTTTTTCTTCTCCAAATATAATATGCCAATGGTCACCTAAGGATGCCGAAGACCTTGTGAAGAGGAGAAGAAATAGCCGGAACAATTTAAATGATTTGGCCACAGTTTTACGACTAGCCGCCTGCCCGACGTCAACCCTCTTTGGAAAGGCAATTGTAGCACAAGATGTTTGTGCTTAGTCATTAAGGCCGTACCTGAATTTTTCGGGGTCCAGTGCTGCCCCCATTTAAAATAAATCACTTCAAAGAAAACGGAGACATAATTTAAAATTTTGCTACTACCAAGTCCTAGTTAACCCTTCAAAGTATTTTATGGACTACTGTTTACAGTTTACAGGGAGAACGTTAAGCTTTACTACGCACATTTGCGAAAAACGGCCACTTTTGGCGAATGTGCATAGTAAAGCTTAACGTTCTCATTATAAACTGTAAACAGTAGTTCATAAAATACTTTGAAAGGTTATCTAGGACTTGGTAAAAGTAAAATTTTCAATAATGTTTCCGTTTTCTTTGAAATGATTTATTTTAAATGGGGGCAACACTGGACCCCGGAAAATTCAGGTAAGGCCTTAAGTCGCCTCTTACGTCATCAACAGAGGAGAAAAACTGGCGCTTACCAGTTTTACTCTTCACCAATAAAACTGAAAAGCGCACCCTGGTCTCCAAAGCAGCATATCTGAGGATACAAACGAGCTAAGATGAAAAGAAAAGGACGGAATTATAAAATCATGGCTTTTAAACCATGACATCAAGCGGTGAGGGCCAAGTGGTTAGGCACTGGCTGTGCATCTGTAAGACGCGAGTGCCATCCTCACTAGACGCGACTTTTACTTACCTCTAAGTTTTTACTTGTAACGATGCTGTATGCATCCTGTTCGTTTTTCATTCTTCATTTCATTTCAAATTCCCTTTCATTCCATTTTCAAATCATTTACTTATCCCTTCTCACTCTTTCCACCATCACCTTGTAAGCTGATCACTTGCTTGATCCTATTTGCTGTAAACCTTAATAAATTAAATATAATTTTTTTTTATGTAACAATTGTCAGTATCAGATAATAAATTTAATATAATCCATCGTTATCGAGTCTCTATTCTCTACCTCTTCTACTATCTTCTATGTGGGAACTCGCCTAGAGCGCCGGGACAGGTCGAGGTCCCACATACTCATGTACGGTTATTTTCAACTACCACCACTTGATCCCGGTAAAGTAAAACATCGTAAGGAAACCCGCACACTAGTGAGTATTAAGGGCCCGTATGACCCTGACAGTACTTAGAGCTTATTTAAGTACTTATTTAAGATCAAATATTATCGATATCAAAACGAAATACTCACTTTGAAATAAAAACACAGCAAAGTTCAGGACAAACTCTATTCATAATATGTTTCGAAAACACGATTGCTTAAAATTTTCTCGATATAACAAAAATGCGAAGTTGCCTCTATATCACCTCAGAATTATACTAAAACGGAATGAAAAAAACTAGAAACGGGTAAACCAGCCTCATTGAACTCCCGTGATCTTTTCACCCTGCATAGCTCGCTGTCTCGTTTCGGCTAGAGTAAATTTGTGTGCGTGGAAGCGGGAGCAAAATTTAAATTATTTACATCAGGCGCAGCCTTAAGGTTTACTAGTGTATGAAACGAACAAGTCAAATAGCAAACCACTCCATTATCACTGCCAAAAAGAGGCAAGTGCTTCTCTTTCCATAAAATGATACCGGCAAGAGCCTGGCTCTTATGTAGACTAGACGAAACTAAATGACTCATGCAGAATACTAACAGATACAAAAACTTATACGATGATTCAGACTTACACTACATTGTAATCATATTTAAATGTCCATTTAGATCCTCACTATCGAAATGAAATATTGAATCACATTACGGCTTATTAGCACACGGAATGGACGCACAGACAAACACACAAACAAGAACAATGGGCGCGGGAAACAATGACAGAAAAAAATCGTTTAATCCAATTACAATGATATACATGAGCGCGTTGGGTTAAACAGGATACGACACTGAATATGGTTTTTACAAAGAATTATATTTTTTTCCCAAACAAAAAAAAATCTGAAAATTTACCCTGAACTGTGAATTTGCTTGCTTTTTAACCTACTTAAAAAAAGGAGGAGGTTGATAATTCAACTGTATGTTATTTCAATGTATGTATGTATGTTAGGCGATATCTCCGCCAACTGTGAACCGATTTTAAATATTTTTTATTTTATTTGTATTTGTAAGTAACCCTATTTCGTTGTTTTCATATTAATTAGGTAAAGATATGATAAATAATTTAAAAAAATATGGAAGTAACTCCTAAACAAAAATAAAGGCGGGTGTTTTTTGTTTTTTTTTTTTTTGATAAAACAAATTCGTTAGCAAAAAAATAACAAAAACTTAGTTTCTCTCATTACTCATAAATTTTTAATTTCGTCGTCGAACAAGAACGTCAGTCGCTTCGCTCTCTTATTTAAATAAAAAAAATTAGTCCATCAAACGTTGACTGGTTGACAACGCTTTTTATTGTTCTGTACAATTTGTATTTGATGGACAATGATGATTTAAATAAATAAAAAATAATATAAATAAGTTTATAAATGACCAGCAATAAAAAATCTGCTTAAAGTACTTAAGAGTCTCCTTACCCTAGACAAAATTTCTTTAAAGTTACAAATTTTTACCGAAATTTGACTTGTCGTTTCAAAATAAAACGTAGACTACGTTTGTATGGGAAAGTCTAGAGCAAGGGGATTCTTAAACAATAGTTTATTAAGCTGTGATCCATACCTTCCTATCGTCCATGAATGGGTGGTCCATGTTACCGTTTTATCATCGGACGGAATTTCAGCGCGTGATAAAAATGACCCGTAGCAATATATTCATGGATTATTGTCTTGTAACTGTAATGGAAGGGTTATATCAACGAGATAGGGCATTGTGAGGAAAGGAGGTGGAATTCGGATGCGCTTTTGGTCCGGTGTTTCTTTTGTCTATATATTAAAGATAAAAGGAAATAATTAAACGATATTAACGTACTAAAATTAAATAATGAAATAAGAATTGGCGAAAAAATACTACGTGAGTGGGACTTGGACTCTTGGTCTCATTACGTTTAAATTCTTATAAAATTATTTAATTTGAGTACTTTAATAAGTAAACAAGTAAGTTTTAGTTTATTGCACTAAAACACATTTACGACATAAATTGTACGATCCGAAACCGTACAATAATGATATGATGATATTAGAAATGATATAAAATTGATACTGATAAGATTTGAATACCGTGATGATTGATAATGATAAAAACGACTTGATTTCGAGACTATTTGAATGGTATTGAAGTAAATTACAATGAGACGGCGGCCCATCGGCGCGCCTGTCAGCATTTCTGCTTCTGGGTCAATAGGTTATGTACAGCGTAGATCGTACATAAATAATTGTCAAAAATATATACAGTATAAGTATACAAAAAGGCATCCTTCCTTATCGCCAAGGCAATCTCTTACAGGCTACCTTAGGGTGACAAGAATTGTGCTGAAAAATAAGCGAAGTTGTATTTGTTTATCTATACTTGTTAAACTAATATTATAAAGAGAAAAGATTTGATTGTTTGTTTGTATATGAATAAGCTCAAAATCTATTGATCCGATTTTAAAAATTATTTTACCTATAGAAAGCTACATTATCAGAGAGTAATACAGGCTATACTTTATCTTTCAAAACACGGGCAACGCCCCGAGTAATGGCTAGTTATTAATACAAAGCAAAGTCTTATGTAGGCGTATTATTTGTCACTAAAAGAAAGAAAAAAAACTTTACATTTAAGCTCTTATTGAACACTCACACAATAACCTAACGATTTGTGATACAAAAGGTAAAACTTAATGCTAAGCATTGTTTACCAGTTCACCTTAGGGACGTAGCAGAAAAGGTAGTTAATGGGGTTCAAGATTAAATACAAATTTAAAAATAAATAAATCTTACAAATAAATAACGAGCTCTTCTTCTTCATCAGCATATTATTCCATTGCATACGCACTATTTTTGGCACAAAGGCCACTTTTATCATTACAGTGGGCTAGACGGTAAAAAAAGCATCAAAACTGTGATAGATTGCTAGCCGCATTGCCTATTAACATGACTAACATTTGCCCATCCTCTCGATGGGTTTGACGATTTGGGCGGGAAGTAAAGCAGCTGGTACATTCTAAGTTTTTTCTTTTCTTCCAGATCAGCATGGACTAAAAACTTTAAATACTTTTAACCATCATAATAGTTTTTAACCATCATTTCAAAATCTAATTAAGATGTATATAACAGGCAAAAAGGTCAAACTTGACATTTTCCTTATTATTGTTGAGACCTTAATTATTTTATATTGATTAGTTTGAAGACAGATGAATGTCAGTTTTTTATTTGTTAAAATATTAATTTAGCGCTTTGTTTAGTTTAAGTTAATATATAGCATACATAATTGCCCTGGCTGGGTATCGTACCCAGATCTTTCGGAGTAGCGGTCTAGCGCGGATACCAATTACGCCACGGAGGTCTTAAAGGTTAAATAAAAAACACATATAAGTTAAACAAATTGAAGCTAAGAAGAACAACAAAAAAATATTACTTACATATTTGCCAACACGTGCAGTTTACCTCGAATAATGTAACAACATTTTAAAATTACCTAGACATCAAAAATTTTAAAGAAAGTCCGAAGATGCGGCTTGGAAATTACAGGCGATCGTAATGAGATCCAACCGATGCTTACCAAACGTTTAATGCCTACAATCATCCAAGCATGGCAGTGTAGCCATAAGGTTATAGAAGGTGTAGATGTGTCACTTCATAAATGAGCTTGTGGTCCAAAAATGGGTGCTTCGTGGCGTTAACGCATGTAAAACATTTTTAGGTGTGGTCTGAACTTCAATGGTAACTTTTAATTGTGGCAATCTGATCTTAATATTTTAAGTGCTTTAAATTGTGCTTCGGCATGGTATATCATTTTTTTTTTTTTCAGATAAAGTAACAAGGAACATTAAAAAGGTGGCATGGATAATAGAAGAATTGAGGCATCTCCACTCCATTCCACCTACAAAAGCAAGTTCTTAAATAAGAAGAAGAAGAACATTATCGGTACAGTATTAAAGACAATAGAATAAATACCTTATAGACTAGCACACATATAATTTAAAAATATACTTAAATTAATATATCCGCAACAGTTTTTATCGCAAGATGACACGTGACAAGTGTTTTGTATTAAACTTATACCTTTAAATGAAAATCGCTTAAATCCTATTAAGTCTTTTGAATATTATAGCATTAATTAATATACTTTTAGCATTAATAAGTGTATATTTTATTCCCAAGGGCAGACACTAGTTACCAAGTTTTGCTAGTTTAGGTGCGTTGTTTGTAAACGCTTACAAGTAAGCGGGGGCTTTCTCTTTGTTTATTATATACCTAATACTCGTCATTTACTCTAAACATATCGTTTCACAAAATATAAGTTGTACGTGAAATGCGTTTGTGATCACTGTTGTATAGTTTATTCGTTCAATTGGTTTGTATGCTGTCGGCGCGCTTGAAAGGAGGCATCGGCTTTTACAAATACGCGGCTTTTGTGGTGCGCCGACGGCATGCACATCAATTAAGCAAATGAACTATAAACATACACAATAAAATTATTAATGCTCTTACATTAGTGTTATTGGAAATGCCTAATTGAATTTAATTCTCATCTCTTTGCTATATGCCTTTTGTCTAAAAACTCGTTGTCAAACACATAAAGGTTATTCTTCTATCCTCTCCATATTGGTTATCGGCTAACTTTAATAGCCGAATTTACGAGGTGACCGAACATCAATTTCGCACAATTTATGGGTTGTTTCTGTTGAAAGCAACCTGATTTTTTTGATTTATTAACTTAATGTTACGGTACGATCCTCCAGTTTCATATTGAAGGAGATTACGAATTTATATCACGAAATTACTGGGCAAGAGATTCAACAACTAATGTCTTTGAGTTCATCACGTTACGTGTCGCCATGTCTTTAGTGTCCCTTCCGTTATATCACGAAATTACTCCGCAATGAAATTTCATGATATAATTATACGTATAATGCGAATGAATATGCGTAACTTATTTCTGTAAATTGGATTTGGCACTCCTTCGCAAGCTTTACATATTATGTTGTGATAACATTGTATTAGGCATAAGATCTTTGTAAACTGACAAAGCCCTTCTGGCGCGTAGGCAACCAATACTGTGTAAATGAGTTTCTTTTGGCGTTTCTTCTCAGCAGTGGTCGTTGCGAAACGCTAATATTAGTAGCTTTTAAACAAAGAAAAAATAATTTAAATATAAATAAACATTACACGTAATGTACACTATAATTATTGATATGTAAAAGTGCCTGCAAAGGCCTAATTACTGAATAAATATTTGATTTTGATTTTGTGCAATTCGAATACCGCAGTCAGTTGATTAATGTTTTTTCAGTGTATGTGAGATTTTATTCCAATGTGATTTTGCTACAATAAAACATTCTTGAAAAAAAATTGACTTAATGCAAAAATAGAATCGATGAACAGTAAATTTCGTCACACAGTAAGTTCGTCCCACAGTAAAATAAAAGAGTTATTCCACGTAGGGCACCCGTCTGAATGGCACCAGCACGAATGACAGCTATCCTATTCCACGAAAGGCATCTTCGCAGTCTTCATTCTTCTTAATATTCGCAGGTGCTCTTCTTGGACTTAAATTTCTTTTTAAATTTTTGTCTACGAAGAGTACCTATAATTCAGCAGCCTATTACTGGGAGGTACTTATTTTACAGGACTTTATTGAATGAAAGATATCGATAAAAATCACTAGATTTTTTTAACGTTTGTTAATTACGTATACGATCGTTTATTAATTACGCATAACAATATTCACACAAAACATTTTTTACAAAGATACGCACTTCATAAAAAAATATCATTAAATTACTGTCTGCTTTAATCTGTCAATATGCATAGTATGACCCTTATTGAAGATGGCACTAGAACAAGAAAATGTCCATTCAAAGTTACAAAATACCATTTAGGTAACAATTTATATGAAAATGGCTGCATGTAGGGTTTCTACTCAGAATCGTTCTTTACATAATTTTAAAAGCTAAGCCATGAGCGATATCTGGGTGGTCCGTAAGTATATCGATAACACTGTACATACGTTTTATGGAGTGTTAGTCGCTTACGTTAAATTAATTTTATGGTAAAATGGAGCGTTTTAGTAGTAAATACGGCAATTTGGTCCAATAACTGAGGTCGGGTGTGGTGATTATAGTGAGGGTTAAGCTATAAGCGATAAGACGGAATTTAATGGTAGATTGCATTATACTTTCAAAATAAAGCTGCTTAAGAATTAAAACCTAGGTATTTTAAACAAAATACGTGGGTGTCCTGCCAAGTTTTACTTTAAGTTGTGGTAGTGGTTACACACGAATAAAAAAATAAAATTTAATTAAAAAAAGTAATCGTCAAATTGTGTGCGTTTGATTCCCACACAGCATAGGAAATAAAATATCTAAATTAAAATCTCGTAGCGAAGTTTTTCATCACACATTTTTAATTTAATTTAAATATTGTTCCGAGCATTGTAAGTGTCTAAACTCACTATGCCGAAGTTCAGCGGCTATAGAAAAATATGTTATTAAAAAAAAATTATCTATTTCATTCAAGATGATTTTAGGGAACTTGACATGTCTTTAGTTTAATTATGTACTGTAAGCATAATAATAACATTTACAAAAACCTTTTTTTATACTTTAATCCCCCCTGTTTTGTATAGCAATGCTTTAATGAGCACTAGGGCTTATATTATAGCCATTATGCAAAAGCACTATTTCAAATTAAAAGCAATAATACGCAGCAAAATCGCTATTCCTTTCTTACTTAAGACCATTGCTATACAGTTCTAGTTATTCAAAACGTTTTTAACAAACATCTCTCATCATTTATCCGCTATGAAATACGGCCTATTTATATCAATTTGCTACATTTTAGCGCATTTTATTGCCATAATTGGAGGCAATTTTTGGGTACTTACATCGATGTTGTTTGTACCTATCCCACGAAAGTGAAGGCTACTTCATGGGATTTTTTGGTTTTATAGGCTCTTTTATTTTTAAATAAGTAAGGTTTTAGAAGTATTTTTATATTAAATATAAAGGAGGAAGATCGGTAGAAATAGAAGATACTCTACCAACAAGAACATCGTTCTTAAGTTTATTGATTTCTAAACCGGTCAAGTGCGAGTCGGACTCGTGCATGAACGGAACGGAACCGTACCTCCGTAGAATGTTTTAAAACGCTGAAAAACACGTTTCTTGTATTACGAGATTTATCTTATTTTTAATATTTGTTGTTATAACAGCCACAGTAATGAGATGATGATGAAACAAACCTCATCGCAGGTAAAATTTTCATATAAACGTTATTAAACGTTATTAAAAGAATGCCCCAATAAATTCAACATAAAGCATTGAACTTCTAACAAAAACATGCAATCCATATCGCTCTCGTACACCACATAAATCATACATAGCGATGTCGATTAATCAAATCGATTCATACGATCGGACTCATTCGATTCATCTCTCGATTAGAGCGATTTGACTCGGTGCGAAACAATCGTTAGAACACTTATGAATAATTCTTAATCGATTATGATTGTTTGATTAAGTGTGGTGATTTAATGTTGGTTTAGATTGAAAGTAAATGTTGGTATAGCTTTGAACTTTCACTAAAATTAAGATTTGTCGTCATCATCAGCATTCTAGCCGCAAGAAGTCCAAAGGCCTAAAATAGGGCTGGTTGCTTCTTTTTTCAATGAATTCACAGTTCCAGCTACATACCAGACAGAATTATAATAAACGGGCAAGTGCGAGTCGGACTCGTACATGAAGGGTTCCGTACCACCGTACAACGTTTTATAACGCTGAAGAAACACGTTTCTTGTATGACGACCCCCTTTAATTATTATTGACTTTATCTTATTTTTAGTATTTGTTGTTATAGTGGTCATAGTAATACATAATCGGAAAAAAATTCAGGTGTCTCGCTATTACGGTTCAAGAGATAGAGCTCTGTGACAGATCGAGTTAAAAACGCTGAAAAAAACACGTTTTTTGTATGACGACCCTTTTAATTTTCAACTTTTTTATTTTTAGTATTTTTTGTTATAGCGGCCACAGTAATACATAATCGATGAAAATTTCAGGTGTCTAGCTATTACGATTCAAGAGATAGAGCCCTGTGACAGACGGACAGACAGACAGACAGACGGAGAGACGGACACACGGACAGACAGCAGAGTCTCAGTAATAGGGTCCCGTTTGCACCCTTCGGGTACGGAACCCTAAAAAGTAATTCTTTAAAAAAATATTTTCATAAAACACGAACTAAAAAGTTTAAAGTCCTCAATCAATTAAGCCCAAACTCAGTAGGGTTATGTTGTTTAAACACAGAGATGCCGTGGCCACCTGCCGGCATCATCATGAGATCAGAACGTTAGCGCCATAATTTGCATTGCATTGTCACCCAACTTACATATTTACTTATGTGAAGTATCAACTCAATCGGAAGTGGGTATAATTTAGCTTGCAAGATTTGATTACGGACTCACAGAAAACGGGACAGGTGAAACTAAATAAAATCTTGAAAAAAGAGAGTTCTTAGATATTCAGTATTATGAATATTACGGAAATACACACTTTAAAATAAGAACACAGCAAAGTTCAGGACTCTAGTCATTATATATTTCAAAAACACGATTGCTTATAATCTCTATAGAAAAAAATTGCGAAGTTGCCAACAAATCACCTCCGAATTATACTAAAACGGCTAGTATTCAAGATATATAATAAGTTAGCCTTTGTAACTTTGGATTATAATCGTATTAAATATAAGGCAGCCATCATATGTATTATTATTTAAATAATTTTATAAAACGAAAAAACCACATACGAGTAAACCTGCCGCATTGACCCGCCGCGCCGCTCCCGTCTCCGTATAGCTCGCTGTCTCGCTTCGGCTAGAGTAAATTTTTGTGCGGAAGCAAAATAAAGATTCTAGCGTCAGGCGCCCTCTTAATATAAGATTCACTTTTGTCAGAGTTAAGTACATACATGATGTAAAAAAAAAACTTTTCGCTCTGTGAAGTAAGATAATATTTAATAACAATGTTTGTTTTTTGTATTTAAGAAAAAATCTAAAAAATGTGAATCCGTTATTGGCTGTCAGTGCTGTACTTACTAAGGTTAATATTGTAAATTATTTGAGAGCTGTGGATTTTGTGACAGTAAATAAATCAAATCAAATCAAATTTTGTATTTTCTCACGCTAAATATTGAAATCACATCAATATAACTGACGAATGCGGCGCGCACTGCCCGCTTAAATAAAAATCTGAGGCATTGTCTCGGCGCCCACGCTGGCTCTAGATAAATTATTAATAGTGAATTGTAATGACTTGTAGACTAACTACGTATAGAAGTGTGTGAAGCAAAGAAACAACAGTTACATTATCAGGTCTTTAGCCCTGACTGTAACTATAAAAAAAACTAATAAACCATCTGGCACAAAGAAACAGAATTGCCATACAACGTGGCAATGTAGCCAGCCTTTTAGCTGCATTGCAACGTTGTATAGCATGTTGTGGGGCTGCTGAGGGGTAATATTTTAGTGGGACTACACAATTTATATTATTCTTTTAGTTTTAATTCTTACATAGTTTTAATTTACCTACATTTTATCATCTAGTATATAAAGTCGTGTGGTTCCCGGCAGAGTAGAATAGGACCACTCCAAGTCTTCCTGTGGATGTCCTAGAAGGCGACTTAGGAAACACAAGCTAAATAAAGCTTTTAACAGTTAGTAAGACCTCTCCAACCCGTCTGGCCAGCGTTAAAAGAGTAGGCCAAATCCTCTGACTGCTATGGCTAAGTATGGCTCCGGAAGTACAGAGAGGGTCGTGCTCCTGCAGTGGAGACTAAACAAATGGGCAAGTGCGAGTCGGACTCGTACATGAAGGGTTCCGTACCTCCGTACAATGTTTTAAAACGCTAAAAAAACACGTTTTTTGTACGAGTATGATGACCCCTTTTAATTTTTAACTTTTTTTATTTTTAGTATTTGTTGTTATAGCGGCTATAGTAATACATAATCTGTGAAAATTTCAAGTATCTAGTTAATGCCATTATAAAGGTCTAGTTAAAAACGCTGAAAAAACACGTTTTTGTATGGCGACCCCCTTTAATTTTTAACTTTTTTTTTCAGTATTTTTTGTGATAGCGGCCACAGTAATACATAATCGGTGAAAATTTCAAGTGTCTAGCTATTACGGTTCAAGAGATAGAGCCCTGTGACAGACGGATAGACAGACAGACGGACAGAAAGCGGAGTCTCAGTAATAGGGTCCCGTTTGCACCCTTTGGGTACGGAACCCTTAAAAGACCCGGATGATGATGATTATTTAAATATGTAGAGAGCACAAAGCATTGTAAGAGGTATTTAAATATGACTAGTGTTATGATTAGAATATAATTTTGACTCACTGATCTTTGGCCGTCGTCTACTTAAGCAGTTTAGGTACGTCGCGTTAGTCACCGCTCGACAATGGTCTATATCATTGTTATAATACAATATAGGGTATCGTTTCAACTGGCTATTTGCATAATTCCACACGAGTAATAGTGCCCATAGATTGGAGTAACGAGAGATTAGTTAATCAAACGATGGAACACAAAAAAATTAAAGAATAACTTATTCAATTCAATTCAAAATATCGCTTTGTACTGTTTTGCACAAATTTTACAGCTATAGCTAAGTTTATAGCCGCTTCCTAGGCACTTCTGCAGAAGAAGCGGCAACAAACTGCACTGCAGCATTTTATCCAAAGACATCAACTAACAAACTTACAACTTAAAATAAGATATAATATTAGGTCCTTACATATGAAATTGCCGTTCAGTATCAAAAAAGTGAAACAAGTTTTTTTTAATGAAATTATTATTTAATTAATCGAAGTTTACGCCGTTGTTATCGATACACTTCCGCCATTTTATAGGCAGATCATTGATACCTTTGGAAAAAATATCCTGGGAGCGAGAGTCTATGAACTGTTTGAAGGCGGTTTTGATTGCCTCATCAGATTTGAAATTTTTTCCTTGTAAAAAGTTATCCAAATTTTGAAAAAAGTGGTAATCGGTTGGGGCAAGATCTGGAGAGTATGGTGGGTGACGCAGAGGTTCCAGTCGCAGCTCCTCTAACTTGGCGATCGTTTGATGTGCAGTGTGTGGTCTAGCGTTATCCTGAAGGAGCAGTGGGCTAGAGCAATTCATCAATCTCGGTTGTTTAATGGCGAGCTTTTCCATCATTGTTTGCAATTGTTGGCAATACAAGTCTGCAGTAATCGTCTGGCCTGATCTCAAGAAGCTGTAGTGGATAACACCAGCACTGGTCCACCAAACACTAACCAAAATCTTCTTTTTGGTCAGTTTTCGCTTAGGGCAAGGTTTTGCCGGTTATCCAGGGTCAAGCCATTGTGATGATCGCCTCCGATTGTCGTACAGGATCCATTTCTCATCACAAGTCACGATACGGTTCAAAATCCCCTCATTATTGTGGCGATTAAGCAAAGAAACGCAGCAAGCAACGCGTGTTTTTTGGTTTGCTTCAGTCAATTCGTGCGGTACCCACTTTTTAAGTTTTTTAATTTTTCCGGTTTGGCGCAGGTGGATAAGTATCGTTTTGTCACTTACGCCGAAGGCTGCTGCTAATTCAGAAGTGGTTTGAGATGGATCCGCTTCCACTATCGCCTTCAATTCTTCGTTATTCACTTGAGTATCAGGTCGTCCACGAGGCTCATTGTGTAAATCGAAATTTCCAGAACGGAAACGTTGAAACCAAAAACGCACCGTTCGTTCGTTAGCGGTGCCTGGTCCATACACGTCGTTAATTCTTCGAGTCGTTTCTGCAGCACTGGTGCCACGGTGGAACTCGTATTCGTAAATACCGCGAATTTTCAATTTGTCCATAGTTGTTGTTATAGCAATGTTGAAACTCAAACAAATGATGTTAAAACAAATGAAATACGAATTTTAAAACAATATTTTTCTGGCTTTATTTCGAAATAAATTTGATTTGGAATTCCTAATGAAACGCAACATATTTGATTTTAAAGTTGCCAGTATTAAAAATCGGCAATTTCATATGTAAGGACCTAATATTATATTATATTTAATATGGTTTTATCTTCCACTCACGAAAAAATCCTGCGTTCTTTTATGATTACTCGTACTACACTTTAACTTGCAACCCACATTTAGACTTTCTGTATAACCCAAAGGTTGACTGGTAAACAACGCTTTTAGCGTTAATTCAATTCAATTCAATTGTTTTTATTCGGATAACCATGATCCATGATTTGTTAGTATTACAGTAACTTAAAACTAGTGTTAGTACTTATAGCTACACAGTATTTTGGTAACATAGAATGCAACCTCTGTGTACAGAGGGCCCTGCGGGCATGCCTTTAAATTTGACCATATAAGGCCACCGGCATGGTCCCCTGCACAAGGTGTCCCATTATTTGCGAATCCAGTCTATCCGCCATCGTTAAGTTCTATAATAAAGAATAAATAAATAAAATGTGAACTGATAATATTTTTTTTTATGTTTTGTTTTTAATTGTTGTAATTTAACATTGTTTGTTATGTCAAAATTTAAAAAATGTACCTACGTATTATTTTTAGTTACGATCGAGTCATATGTATAGTTGCTAATATCAAAGTCACTTCAAGGAATTATCCTAGCGCCTTGAATTACCAGCGATAAATCAGCTTACAGATTTATTTGATATATTCACGACATTCGGCTGTTGATACTGTTTACTGTAATATGCTAGCGGTTATGACAGGGAAAATAAATCCGCTGTAACAAATTGGGGCGAGATACTTGGTTGTCATGTCATGTTCACTAGTTTATTTTTAGATAAAACTTAGCACGAATACAGAATTAATCTACATAATGTCTAACAATATACAGGGTGACGTTTTATTTACCGGAAAAATTTTTGAAGCAAGTTCAGTTCATGATACTGAACTACTTTTTATAAAAAAGTTATAAAACATTTTCCTCCTTCCATACAAAATCCGTTTGGCTGAGCGCTGATTTGTAAATTTTTAATAACTTTTTTTTATAGAGAGTGGTTCAGTATCATGGACTGAACTTGCTCCAAAAAATTTTGCCGGTTAGTAACAAGTCACTTTCTATACTAAAACTATATTAGTGGTAGATTCAGTCCATGGTACGGAACAACTTCCCCAAAGAACATATTATACAGGCTGACTTTTTAACCACCAGCCAAATTTTTGGAGCAAGTTCAGTCCATGATACTGAACTATTTTCCATAAAAAGAATTGATGAAAAAGCAAAATAAAAATTTGCCTTTCCATATAAATCGGCGGCCAACCAAACGGATTTTATATTGTTTTGGACAACTTTTTTTTATCGATTTTTAACAACTTTTTTTACAGAAAGTAGTTCAGTATCAATCAATCAATCAATCAATCAATTCTTTATTTGCATAGTAAGAGTTCACAAGGTCTTATAACTATATACAGTTCTCCTTACTTACCCTCTCGGGTGTTGCAAAAATAATTACTTAATTATAAATCATTCAATATCATATAATTTGTCACATATAAATTCCTCTATACTATAATAACATTTTTGTACTAATAATTGTTTCAATTTAAATTTAAATAGTCTAGTATTAAGTTCTTTCAAACAGTCAGGTAATTTGTTATATAATTTAGGTCCTAAAATATACACTGTTTTGTCATATGCAGCCATGTTGGAATTTTGCTGTGGGTGTATTTGTATTTTGTTTCTACAGGCTCTGGGGTGCCTATTAGTAATCTGTTTGAATTTATCCAAATTTTGTTTTACATATAAACATGCTTCCATAATATATAAACTGTATAAAGTTAATATATTAAGTTTTTTGAAATAAGGAACACAGCTCTCTGTTTGCCTTGCACCAAACATGGCCCTGACACATTTTTTCTGCGTTCTAAAAAGTGGGAGTATATGCACATTGGCAGCATTACCCCAGTGTAATATGCCATATCTTAAAACAGAGGCTACATATGCATGATAAACACATACAGCTGTTTTTTGAGACACTGTGTTTGTTATTGTCCTCAATACATACACATATTTACTTAATTTAGAAATCATTTCATCTATATGTGGCTTCCAGCTTAAACAATGATCAAGGGTAACTCCCAGAAACTTAATTTCTTTGACGAACTCAATAATGTTGTTTTCGTATTTAACTGATACATTACTTGGATTGGTTTGTGGGACGTGAAATTGCATACATTTTGTTTTATTAAGATTTGGTATTAATTTATTCTTATCTAGCCAGTTAATAGTCTCCTTTAGTGCATTATTGCAACTTTTTTCATGGTCATCTGAATTTACGTCACTTATCAGAACAGTGGAGTCATCAGCAAATAAAACCATTTTTTGATTAACGTGTTTCGGCAAATCATTGATGTAAATTAGGAATAGGAGAGGTCCCAAAATACTGCCCTGTGGAACACCATGTTTTACAGTCCTTATATTAGATTTGGCGATTGTTTCTACATTTTCGTCATTTATATAAGTTACGTATGTCACTTGCTTCCGATTTTGAAGATAAGATTTGATAAGATGAAATGCTGGTCCTCTTATGCCATATGTGTGTAATTTATTCAATAGTATAGCATGGCAGACGAAATCGAAAGCTTTTGTCATATCCATGAATAGAGTGGTTATTGGACGCCTATTATTTATACATTCAGTAACTTTCCTTAATAAATCATCTATAGCATTATGAGTAGATTTATTTTTCTGGAAACCATGTTGCTCCTCGTTTATTATTTTATATTTAGCAAAAAAACTATATAGATTATCATAAATAATCTTTTCAAATAATTTAGAGAGAACTGGTATTAAAGCTATCGGGCGATAATTGTCGCAAACATCTTTACTGCCTTTTTTGTGCAAAGGTTTTATGACTGTTATTTTTAATTTGTCTGGGTATATTCCCTTTGATAAACATAAATTAATGATATGACATAGAGGAGCCGCTATCTCGTTACTACAGTGCTTAATCACCCTAGTACTTATTTCATCAAATCCTACACTATTTGTATTATTTAAGTTTTTAATAATTGATGTTATTGCAATAGGGTGGGTCCGTTGGTGTCAAAAAAATGGACTGAATATTAGGCTTTATATAATTAGATGATTTATTACATGTCATTTGTGTAGTGTTGTCAACTAAATCTACGTATGTGTCATTAAAAGCATTCGCTATGTCATGTGGTTTTGTCAAATATTTATTTTTATATATTACTTTTTCAATATTTTGTTTCGTTGCTTGGTTTTTAGCTCTGTTTATTACCTTCCACGAAGCTTTGGTCACATTCTTGGCACCTTTGATAAATTTATGATTCAGAATTTTTTGTGATATAAATACTGCTTTTTTAAATATTTTGTTATATCTACGGTAATATTCTTTGGTTTTATTTTGTAAACTTTGCCAATAAAGTTTTCGCTTTGTTTTGCTAGATTTTTTTAATCCAGGTGTAAGCCATTTACTTCTTTGTTTTAAGTTTACTCGCTTTCGAATGAACTTGTTGATCATGGACTGAACTTGCTCCAAAAATTTGGCTGGTGTTTAAAAAGTCTGTATATAGTATTTTTTTGCTTTGCACAAACTCGGATCAGCTGATTGATCAACTTGTATGGGAGGACAAAAAGTTTTTTCTTATTTTGATATATTTTTCTTGTTTCCAAGATATTTTGTTACCCTGCGCGAACGTATGTATGTTTTTTTTTATTAGAAATTTGAGTGCGTTTGACCTCTATCTAGCCAGATGGGAAGCTAAGATGAGGTCTAAGGTGTAACACGCAGACTCAAAAAATGCCTGTTCACTCTTGCCTTGAAAATCCCTAAATTATATGTATGGGGAAACATCGATGTATGTAATATCTTTGTTCGCTAGCTGGTGCTATTAATTACTGTTACCAGTACTTCTGTTTTTTTTTTGTATGTGTGTCAACGCGCTAAGGTATGCCATATATGTCAATAGAAAAATTGTAAAAAAAAAAATAGTTACGAAATCCCCAAAAGAGCCACAACACTCCAATGCGATTCAATTAAATACCAAACTGTGTTGACAAAAATTATGACACTCATACCGATCCTATCTTTACCAGTACTAAGCCATAAATTTATATTTTTTTCTAAGCTCAAAGAATGCTTGAATCCTCTTTATTTATGGGGCTGCTTGCTAACAAATCATCGCTTTGTCAATGGCGTTAGATAAAAAAAATATTGGGAAGCACCCATGTAAGATTTATGTAGTAGGTTAAATACTATTGTGAGGTGGTGAGAGTAGCTGTTTTACTTCAAATCAACAGAGATCAAAGGAATGTTACTTTGTGTACAATTGTGTATGTATACTAATGTAAGTACTAATACATAAGAACAGATATTGCCCAATTCTGTCTTTATAGATGAGAAAAAAAATAAACGGGCAAGTGCGAGTCGGACTCGTACATGGTGGGTTCCGTACCACAGTACAATGTTTTAAAACGCTGAAGAAACATGTTTCTTGTATGACGACCACCTTTAATTTTTAACTTTATTTTATTTTTAGTTTTTGTTGTTATTGTGGCCATAGTAATACTAAATTGGTGAAATTTTCAAGTATCTAGTTAATGCCATTATAAAAATCAAGTTAAAATAGCTGAAAAAAACACGTTTCTTATATTACGACCCCCTTTAATTTTTAACTATTTTTATTTTTAGTATTTGTTGTTATAGCGGCCACAGTTATACATAATCGGTAAAAATTTCAAGTGTCTAGCTATTACATTTCAAGAGACGGACAGACAGACGGATAGACCGACAGACGGACAGACAGCGGAGTTACAGTAATAGGGTCCTGTTTGCTCATTTTGGATACGGAACCCTAAAAACGGAATCGAATTCTAACACGGAATACCAAAATCGAGATATTAGATTCACACATATTATATTTTTTGTGAAAATAAACGACGAATGCACACAAATACAATCACTTCTTTATCTTTTACGAGGTAGACAAAGCATAGATCAGCGAGAGGGCGTGATAATGGGCGTGGAGGTGTAAAAATGGAATATAAATAATGATGAATAGGTTGCTAGCCGCATCGCCTAAATTAGATCCTCGCCCATTGCCTTGATCGACATACAATGTGTTAATAAACTAAAAATAAACTAACGCATAACCTCTCAGATGGTACCTCAGCCGGCTGATCAGTCTGTATGCAAAATTCTAATTTTTTTTGGGTTTCGTGAAAGTTGTAGAAAAAAAGGTTTTCAGTTTCATGGGCTGAGGTACTTACTATCTGAGAGTTTTTGCGTTGATTCATTAACACGTTGTATAGTTTTTAGTAGTTGCAATTATTTTATTTAAAAAAAAAAACAAAGCAATAAATATATAAGGACAAATCACACTGCCTGAGCTAGCCCTGAATTAAGTTTAAACTTTTATTATGGGATACTAACTCAACGATACTATTTAATATACTAATTACATATAGATTAACATACAATCAATACCTAAGACAATTTGAAGAAGGCCATTTTCCAACTTAGCCTGGCTGCGGATCATACCCAGAACCTCCGGAGTGACGGACTGATGAGACCACTACGCCTCGGATTTTCCTGTCTTATTAATACTCCATTAAAATATATTTTGTAATTAAGATTATGAACGTTAAACTTTTGTATATGCTACTCTTAGCAACCACAAAGCGCTTCCGACTCCAAAGATTTCAATCTCACGTTATAATTAAAATCTTACTAAATGCTAAATATTAAATTACATCCACAAGATTTTATCAGAAAATATTTAAAAAAGTGTTAGTAAAGATAATAAACTAATTTAATTATTGGTATGACATCACCTTAATTTCCAAAGTTGACTGACATTTCATGAGTCATATTAACCTGATATTTTGACCACATTCCATATAAGTGTTTTTAATTAATAATTTGGTAGTTAATATTCAGAAGTTATCCGCGTATCCTCCATTGTTATAAATTATGGCATTTCTGTGTCTATTATTATGTTAATATAAGGTTTTATTTATATCTTAATCGCTACATTTTACTGTTAAAGGAGTGGTGAACATTTTTTATTATAATTATTTTAATCTATTTACATTTTTGTAATGAAATGTTCTTGGTTTTTCTATTTAATCTTTAAGTATCTAAGAACTTGCTAGCAAAATTTTAGAGTTGTGTCTGCAAATTTTAAAAATAATAAAAAAGTAAAGAGAAACATTTGTAAGTGCTTCATGTGTTTGTTTTTCTATTTGTCTATAGTTAAGGGTAGGTACTTTTCAGAATCCCCAACTCAATCTTTAGCCATCTTTTAAGAAACATTAAACCCATCTTGCCATCTGCTTCTCAACATATGATTGTGTTTTTTGCAAAAGCTCTTTCAGTATTTGCTATTCAACTGTTAACAAATGTCAAAATATTTCTCCCCTCATTATGAGGTTAACTAGGGTAGGTCGGAAACCGTTTTCGACTATTACATCTAATTTTATTTATGAAGCGTGATGTTTTAACTTTAAACCATAAGGACATTCAATAGACTTCCAACAATGATATAAAAAAAATAATTAAAGTATATGATACCTTAATGCTATTGACATAAAGGTTAATTCAAAAGCTTTAAGTGTAAATTTAATTTTGCTTAAACGATATGAAGTGGCAATAAATAAAGTATAGTACAGAATTGTAACAATTGTCGATTTTAAAGTGTCGTTATTGAATGGGGCGCGACAAATCTTTTCACAATTTGTTCTGGCCTTTAAATAAGAATTTAATAGACATTTTTGACTTTTATAAAGTGCTGAGCATCATACAATATGCGTTTGAGCTAAAAAGAAAAAAATATTGGTAATGGTAACTAAAAAAAACTTAAAGTGATATAAAAGTATATAAACGGGTATGCGAAATAGCGACAAAGGAAATTCATTGCGTGCTAATACGTCAGTAGCAAAGGGTTGAAAAAAAACTAAAAGTGGCATAAAAATGTCTCAATTAATCTTCATCCCGAAAAACATTTGGGTACTTATTTCCACTCCATAGTGGAAATACGTAGATTTTTTTTCCGCATAGCTAAAGTGGTTCATACAGATACACTATCACGTCTTTATCCCTAATGGGTCAGACAAAGCAAGTTTAGTCTTGCTGCTTTAAGCAGACAGGGCCCAGGGCAAGACCCAAAGCCCACTTTAAGCGTGATTGGTGGTCGTGAACATGGAAAAAATAATCAAAATTGTGATGAATTGCTAGCCGCATCGCCTATTAATATGATTCACATTTTCGCCCATTCCATTGATCGGCTTCTACGATCTGCGCGGGAAAAGAAGCAGCTGGTATATTTTAAGTTTTTTATTTTCTCCCAGACCAGCATAGAAGAGAAGACCAGCGTTAAAGAGTGGTTCAGTACACTTAAACCCTGTATCATCATCATCATCAGGTCTTTTTAGTCTTCACTGCAGGAGCACGACCCTCTCTGTACTACCAGAGCCGTATATTAGCCAGAGCAGTCAAAGGACTTAGCCTACACTCTCCACGCTGGCCAGATGGGTTGGAAAGGTCTCATTGATGTTTATAAGCTTTGTTTAGCTTGTGTTTCCTAAGTCTTCTTCTACGACATCTACGGTGTGCTCCTAGTCTATTTTGCCGGGAACCACACCGGGTAAAACCCTGTATATTACCTGTGAACATCCGGGGCGGGTCGTTAACGCACAATAAGCTGTCTCTTTAAGCTACATACAGTTCAGATTGAGACAATAAACGGAACATATCAGGAGCATTAGTCACCAAAAGCTGCGTTATGCTAATAAAGTAAGAGATGTAAATCACGCCGGGCCAAGGTTAGTGTGTTGAGTAAGTATGTTGACAGAGTGCAGGTAATACAGTGAATTTATTTTAATTATAATATAATTTTAATTTTATAATCATTGTCGCGGGCACCTGGATGAGAGCAGCACAGGACCGAGATGGGTGGCGTCGACGAAGGGAAGCCTATGCTCAGGAGTGGACGGACCAAGGGCTGTTGCATAAACCAGGTTTGGTTTTTCCGAACTTTGGATATCGTTATCAAATAAATAGGTTATGAAAAATCGTTTGGGAAGATGCTCATATTTTAGTAAACCGATAAGGCATATCGCGTTATATAGCGAGCGTCATGGTGCATCACTTAGAGGATGAGCTAATAAAACCCAATGGTTCTTACAACTATGAATGTCAACAAGTAATTATTTAAAAAACAAAAATCCCGACTGCGTGATACTACAGTAGTACCTTCTTACCTATGCCTAGGTACTTACTGTCTTATGTGGCCTAGGTAAGACGCAACCGGAAATGCGCTTGGCGAAGCGATGTTATATAGACTGAAGAAGAAGCCCGAAAACGGCTATGGTTTCCGTTGCGACTAAGATGAGAAATAGTTATTATAGTATGTTTGTTTGTAATAACCTTAGTCTACCAAAATCAATTATACGCTTGTAAAGTACAGTCAGCTATTTATTGGAAAGTCTTTTTCTTTTGGTTTTGTGTTCTACTATATATAGGTACAAAATCAACCTGTATGTATATCATCATCAGGTCTGTATTAGTCTCCACTGCCAGAGCCATATATTAGCCAGAGCAGTCAGAAAATTTGGCTTACACTCTCCACGCTGGCTGGGTTGGAGATATCTCATTGATGTTTATAAACTGTGTTTACCGTGTGTTTCCTAAGTCGCCTTCTACGACATCCACTGGAAGACTTGGAGTGGTGCTATTCTACTCTGCCGGGAACCACATTAATTTATATGTATATGAAGTGACTCTTCATATCCCCGTATACATCATGCCCCCAATCTGTGAGATATTAAATACAGCCCAATAACTCCTCACAACTGTTCAAGTACCTCCTACGCGTTCGCACTCACCACAAATGGGCTCGTGGTACATGCACCTCGGTATTGTCTTATTATTGTGTAACACCGAAATTTATTATCAAAATAGGATTCATTTTTACAAGCTTCTTTTTTTAGCTTGCCCTGATTCTTGTTGTTTACTTGTTTGGGTCAAATCTTGTTAAATTTGATTTGATTGAGATGAAATTTTGTGTGTTATTAATAAACAAACGACAATGCAATATTAAAACAAGAAGCTGATCTGATGATACTGCAGGAACCCCGTAATTAAATATAAAAACGACACAAACTAATAGAGTTTGAGCCTATAACATAATTTGTATTGATAAATACGTTACAATAAATGCAAGCTTGTTCGAAAAAATCATTTTTATTTCAAAAATCTTATTGAGACTTATTTTGCAAAGATGTGGTCATGATTTTTTTTTTTTAATTTAAGTAACAGACCTTTTTCCTTTCTGAGCCAAAAAAAAATCTTAGTAAAATATTGTTAGTAATAATAGAATTTATTAATTTGTGATTCATACATATAATAATATTTAATGTATAAGTAGTTATTATAAATATCGAGTGATCTAATATATATTAAGTTTGCATGCTATTGACAATGGCTGAGTAGGCGTCATTTATGACTTGTATACTATCTTTTGTATACCCTATTCACAAGCAAATAAAGATTTCATTAATTCATTTATATTCACTCAGTAGCTTTTGCCCGCAGCTTCGCTCGCGTACCCCATGGGAACATTACATTTCACCGGGATGAAAGGTACCCTATGTCCTTCTCAGTACTCCTAACTATGGTATGCGAATATTGCGAAATTTCAAGAAGATTGGTTCAGTAGATAAAGCGTGAAGAGGTAACAAACAAACAAATATACAAACTCAGTTTCGCATTTATAATATTAGTTAGGATTAGGATTTTGGTTCCTTTATTTATGTTGATACAAATTTTTATATGTACATGTACCATAAGGTTTGCTTAGGAGGAGACGCCGTCGAAAGTATCATCAGCAAATGGAGCAAGTTTCTTAGGCATTTTTTAAATAATCTCAACTGTCCCCCTGCCGGGCAAGGGTCTATATCTTTCCATTCATCCCAATTTAGCTTTGCTTAAGACAAATTCCTTTAAAAACATCTGATGTCATCACTCCAACGTTTCCTAGGCTTCCTACGACCGTCGGCGGATATGCACCCTTGTGATTAATTTGACCAAAGATAAAAAAGATGAAGAAGGACAGAACCATTACACCTAGAAATAACTAGGCTAGAAAACAAATGTTCTTGCTTATTATTTTTTGTAATTTGCTATAGATTAAAACTAGCAAAACATGCTACAAGAGCACAGCAATTTAGTCACAGTTGCTGGTCTACAAGAAACAGTGGGCGATAAATTCCGCGTTTCTTCTCCGCCATTGTCAATTTTGTATTGAGGACGCACCATTGTTGGTTGGCACTTCGATTTTGCTCGGATTTGTCCAGCGGTGGCGTAAGTCACAAGCTTCACGTTATTATCAATTTTTTAACTAATATTACAACGGCAGGAGGGCAGAGAAATACAAATATAAAATTAAAATGACCTACATAAATAAACCGGTCAAGTGCGATTCGGACTCGTACACGAAGGGTTCCGTACATCCGTACAATATTTTAAAACATTAAAAAACACGTTTCTTGTATGATGACCCCCTTTAATTTCTAACTTTATCTTACTTATAAGTTAAAGCGTACACAGTAAGACATCCACAGTCGGTCAAGTGTCTGGCTATTACAGTTCCAGAGATAGAGGCCTGTGACATACGGACAGATAACAGACAGACGGATAGACAGCGGAGTCTCAGTAATAAGGTCGCATTGGCAGCTTTTGGGTACGGAACCCTAAAAATTACCAACGTCCAATGGCTCATATCTTGGACTAAGCTTGTTTCAAGGGATCAATTTACAGATTCCAGATACCCTGAAAATTCAAGAAAACCACCGATAAACACCAGAGTACCAATTAAAAACGAGTGGTTTCGCACAGAATATAAGTCAGACAGGACCTCCTAAATTTCAGAAGAGGGGTTTTAACCAATTTTGGAAGAAGGCGGCTGCTATTTTGTATTAGGCATTAGAATGCTTTTGAGAATTTACAAATTCTCAAACCCTTGAATAAATAAATAAATAAATAAGGACAAATCACACTAATTGAGTTAGCCCCAAACTAAGTTTTTACTTGTATATATATAAACTCAACGATACTATATTATTATAATAAATACACATTTATATAAATATACATATTTTCTAACTTAGCCTGGCTGAGGATCGGACACAAAACCTCCGTAGTGGCGGAATGGCGGACTGGCAGACTGGCGTGTAAACCAAACGAATGTCGTCTTAAATGGTAAAGATAATAACAAATAAGTATCTAGGTATGTCTAAGATTAGAAGTCAGGTATACTATTACCTACAAATGTATTACCTACATATATAAATATATTCAGAGCCAAAAGTTTGAAGACCTAGGCCATGTTTATCAAGAGGCTAACTTAAAAAAAACAGAAATCGAGAATGAAATCACAAATCGCTGCCGCTTATACCTTGTAACCATATGTAGCATACAGTACGTTCAATTTTACACGACCGTACAACAAGCAACAATACGCTTCGTTAGACGCCGCGACTTTACGTCGGTTTTTGTGCGTAGAGATAATCTTTTACGTACGACGTTTATGATACCATTTATCAATAGGGTCATATAAAATTATGTTGTTTCTTGTAACAAGGTTTTGTGCTCGTAAATTGTTATAGATTACGAGCCGAGATTATCTGGTGGTTTTAATTTTATCTTGTTCTTGAACGGTAGTAGTTTGAATATTATGATTTGTTTGTGTTAAAGAAACCTTGCCAACTGGTCTGGGAGTAAAAAACAGAATTTACTAGCAATTTGTCTTCCCACATGGAGCAAAAAATCCATTGGAAGAATGTGCGCGCATCTGAAATATGTCAATAGGCGATGGGGCTAGCAACCCATCACTTTTTTAATTCCCTTTTTTCACCTTCACGCTAACAATCAGCTTAACATGACCTTTGAGTCTTACAACCAAAGGTTCTGTCTAGCCTGTTAGGGAAAAAAGACATGATATTGTATTTAGATAATTCATTATCATTTTTAAAATAGAATCATATAAAATGATGTCGTTTCTTAGTACAAGGTATTGAGCTCGTAAATTTATTCTTAAACAACGAGGGGAGATCAGGTGGTGGTTATAATTTTGTTGGTTCGTAGGCGGTAGTGGTTTTATAAAGTTAGTTTGTTTAAAAAAACAACTCTTGCTGGTCTGTGAGATCATGACATGATTGAAAAAGAAAAATATCCGGGATCTTAAGTAGCACAGCTAAGGATTTAACCAGGACCGTGCCGTAAGAAAAGGAGAGCTGATTTGAGACCAAAAAATACCCAAAAATATATCAGCTGGTTCTCCTTCTGCGTAGATCGTAGAAATATAATTTACAACAATTTGTTGACTTTGCTTTTTCCTATTATAAGACTCAACTATCTAAGCTGGTATTAAAATACTAAAACCATTCATATTATTTTTTATTTGAATGGTTTATGTCAAGTTGATTGATTGCCTTTTTCGATTTTTAACGAAAAAGCAGCTCAAATATTTTACTCTTTTACACATATCAGACACATACCCCAGACAGTTAACCCCCAGAAACATAACTCGTTCACACATATGTCGGTTAAAAAAGTATTGATATTTATCTGATTTTTTCTTTATCTGTTACATTTTGGGCAGATGACGATGTAACAGGGTTTCACATTTATATTTTTTCTACGTTGTTGTATTTTGTAAACAAAAATTTTAATTTTTTTTTGTAATGGACAGTTTTAGTAGCTTGTTCAAGAAAAAAAACCAAAAACTAACAAAAAAATATTAAAACTAAACTTAATTATTACTTAGCTTTTGTTTATTACTTACTTACCTGCTGACGGTGGCAATTTGGGTTCCATTTTTTTATATGAATGAATGTTTGTTGTTTTTAGTATAAGATTTAAATTTAATTTATTGCTGTTAATTTAATTTAGTTTAAATTATATTATTTTGTGTATTTTGTTTCATAATAAAAATAATGATTACTTAGCTTACTTATAAATAAAAACCCTTAAAATTTAATGAAATAATCTTTTTTTTTTATTTGTATTATATTAACAACATTCTCTTATTCAATTTATGGACCTTCTACGATAAACTCATAATTACAAATAAGTATATAAGTAGGTACTTATTTCTTGTACTCCTTTAGCTCAGTTTGGAAGTCTATGTAAAATATTTATGTTTTAAACTTTAAAATAAATGTAAATGTTATAGGTACTTACTTATACGAGTATATTAAAAATATCTTGCCTACTACCAATATTGCATATTGGTGTTTCAAATTGGATTTTTTGTTATAAAACCAATTAATTACCTCAAACGAACCAAACCAATAAACCACACCCCATTAAACGACAACCAAAAAGCCACAGTGCAAAAAACAATCAGTACATATCGCCACCTGGATCAGACAACAGATGTTTGCAACAATAGCGTATATTTGGTAGGCGGTGATCGGTAAACGATCTCAGTAGCTGACGAAAGGTAAGGGTGGATATTCTTTCATTTATATTACACAAAATTAAAAGAACTTCTAGGCTCAATTTTTAGTTGCATCGTCAGCAGCTGTAATGCTGTGAAGCCTGGTGTCCACTTTCCTACTTTTAATTCTATACTACGGACGGTCTTGACCATATTTGGTAGTAAGACCATTGGCACGCATATAATCCTTGACGACGTCAAGCCAGCATTTAGTAGATTTACCACGCCTGTCGTAGCCCTATCTAAAAGAACTTCTGGACTGGATCTAAATAGTTTTTAGTGGAATATAAGGCCTTCCTACTTGTTTCTCATAGTCACAAGGGTTTTTCATCTTGCTAAAACGTACGTAACGTAAAAATCTTGTGCTGGGTTTCTTACAAAAATACAATGTAACCAATCAATTACGAAGAGACTGTGTTCTTTAAATAAGCAACATGGAATTTTTAAGGGCAGATGATACTGGTATTTCGTAAATTTGTAAATATTTACAAAAAAAGATAAGTATTGCCATTGACTCAAAAATATTGTTCATTAAGTTAATGCCTTTCAGATTGAGACACGGCTTGTCTCATACGAAATACTTATATTTATTTATCAAACCTCTTATACTAGGGTACATGACAAGAAATCCAAAATGTTAGTACTTATGTACCTAAATGATTTCTGATGACCCCACACCAGGCAATGATGCCTATCCTGTGGTAGCCTTTTAAATTGGCAAAAACTAGTTAAATTTTAAATCTTAACTTAAACCGACTTAGCATATTTTATTTCATATACACAACCAGTGAATTGACTATTGCTAGATAAAAATTTGTTATGAAATAATTTCCATAAAAGTGTAAATACTACAAGTTCATGATAGCAGCATCACAAAGATGACAAGCAATACAAGTATTATAGGTATATGTAATATGTTTTAGATTAAAAGTGAACATTTAATTTCTATTGATGAACGCTTTGACTTCTGCCCATTATGCCTATTTTTTTATTTCCATTCGCTGATACTTGGTTGACTGGAAGAGATCCCTTTATGGGATAAGTCCGCTATTGTACAATTATTTGGTCTCTTATGGTTTATAAGTATGTTTGTAAAATATTTTTTTGTACAATAAATATATCTACAACAACAACAACAACAACAAATCACATCAAAATACTCATTTCAATTTTGTTACGTCACTCAGGTATAAACACGTCTTATCCACACTAACCTTACTAATAAAAATAATCCAAACAAATTACATTACGAGATGGCGATAGTAATTTATCTTCGCCGACCACAATAGTAACGAAAATATTGTTCACAATATTGACACGTTTTTGTTCAAAACTAAGGGACAGGACCCTCACTTAACATTTCATTGTCAATTGAACGCAAAAGCGTTCAGTGTTACGGTGGCAGTTTTTAAGCTATGAGAGTAAGCGATTTGTGTATGTACTAATTGCTTGCCGTGGTATTAAGATAGAAATAGAAATAGTTATTCGAAAGGCGTTAAGAATGATGGTACAAAATAATGTACGGTGAAGAAATTAAAAATTGATTTATTAAAATGTACTCTGCCGGGAACCACACGGCACAGAATAGAACCTTCCAAGTCTTCCCGTGGATGTCGTAGAAGGCGACTTAGGAAACACAAGCTAAACAAAGCTTATAAACATCAAATGAAACCTCTCCAACCCGTCTGGCCCGCGTAGAGAGTGTAGGCCAAATCCTCTGACTGCTGGCTATGACTCTGGTAGTACAGAGAGGGTGGTGCTCCTACAGTGGAGACTAATAAAATCCTGTTGACGGTGATGATGATGTATCCCTAAAATTTTTACTAGTTCATTCAACTTATGTTGATCAAAAATGTTAGGTATACGAGTACAATACATTTTGCGAGCAAAATTTCCAAAGAAATATTTAAAAAAAAAATGGTGGTTCATTTTCTATGCAAATAAGAGTATTCTTTTTAAAAAATCTTTTACTATATTTTTTGGTTATAACTAACGTGTGACACAGACATTACTTATTAAGATAAGCGGGTCACTCACGTAAAAAATCATCTACTGGCCGACATGTTTCGACCTCATCCGGAGGTCGTCATCAGGGCGAATGTGATGCGCGACGTCACACGACGACGTCCCGAACCACACTGATGCTAGCGGCGCATCGCGTGGGCCTCGGGATGAGGTCGAAACATGTCGGCTAGTAGCTGATTTTTTACTATATTATTTATATATGTATGTAATATGATAAATAAGGTACTCCTTTAACTAAATATTTATCTCGCTTACTCTTATACCTTATAACGCTGCATAAAGCACATTTCTCGTCCTACAATATTTTGAGAGATTGTGTCAAATGATTGCATTATTTGTATTGATTTCGCAAACCATACAAAGTGTGTACTTGAATGGGACCTTCAATGAGATTGGAAATGTATATCTTGCAGTCATTCGTCAAGGTACTTACATCTTTGTGCTATTTTTTATTTTGACTTTAATATATTACTCTGGATTATTTTTGCTCGTGCGTTTTGAATGTTAGTTGTTATATTAGACAGTTTCTAAAAACCATTATGATGTCATTTGAACAACATTTATGATTTCTTTTTAACGCTTCGCTTAGGTATGAGTACCTACACCTAGAATTAAATATGAAATTAAAAATATGTAACATTTTTCTAAATACATATTAATAACCTTTTTTTTATAATTAATTTGTATAATACTTAGAACCAATCGGACTGGCACGAGATGATGGCAAGAGGCCGGACGGAATGACCCTTGTGCCCTGGAGGTTGGGAAGACCGCTAGTGTGGGACGCCACATGTGTCGACACTCTGGCGTCTTCCCATCTTAATGGCACAAGTGGAAAGGCTGGCACGGCGGCAGCTACCGCTGAATCCCTCAAACGGCGCAAGTATGCGTGCCTAGGAGAGGCGTACATATTTGAGCCGTTTGGGGTTGAAACGTTGGGTCCGTGGGGGTCTGCACATAGATTATTTAATTTTATAAGTAAAAGGCTGGTCGAGGTATCGGGTGACCAGAGGGCTGGCAATTTTTTAGCACAAAGATTAAGCATTGCCATCCAACGTGGCAATGCTGCCAGCCTTCTGGGCACTCTCCCGCAAGGGCAGAATTAGCGGGATATTTTTTATTTATAATAGTTTATACTTATAAGTAATTTATTTTTAGTATTTAAGTTGTATTAAGTTTTTTTTAGTTACTTAGTTTTAGTTTAGTTATTATTTATTATTAGTGTTGTATTTGTATAATATTTATTGCATTTATTGCAAATAGATTTTTCTCCTTTTCACATATTTTTCTTCAAGTGGTTAGTTGCTTTTAAAAAGTAAGTACCTACGAGTTCTCTCTCATCTCAGCATATTCCCAGATGCATCCTCAGCTGTATTGCTGTGAAGCTTGGGATCCGCTTTCCAGCTTTTTCTTCTCCTTTTCGCACGGTAAGTTATTTTTTATGACAATCGTTTTAACTTCTAAGCAGTTACGCAGTTTTGATTGTTTTATGTAACAATATTTTATTTAGGCAAAAACTATAGCTCATGTTTTATTAAAAAACACAAAAGTAGTACAATTATTCAACGTCAAGGTAATAAAACTAACAAAAAGCTGCAGTGACATCAACATTCATAATTTATGGATGCAGCCAGATTGCATGAATCCGCCTGCGCCAAAGGTTGCTCCAAAATGATAAAAATCATACGAACGCATTAATCAAAATATTCGATACAAAAAATGGGACATCGTGTGGGTGAATGAATTTTTAGTAAAAAAAGCGGCCAAGTGCGAGTCGGACTCATCCGTGAATGGTTCCGTAGTAGCTAGTAACATAATATAAAAGTTCTATAAAGGTAAATTGCGGTTTACGATTTATGACGTATTAAAAAATAACTATCGATGATACCGAGACTGCTATAATTTTAATTAAAAGTACATCTTTGAGGTATATACCACATTTTTTTCAGAATTATTTTAGTAATATTTCAAAAGTTACGGTGGGGGGATACCTCAAATTTTAACTTTGTATTAGATTATATCAAGACTGGGGGGTTTGATCTACATAGTTTCAAAGCAGTTTTTGTTGCATTTTAAAAGACATTTTCAACGATACCCCACTCGTTGGGGTTAGTCCAATTAAATTTTTTAAATTCACTTTTCGTTGTATGGGAGGGGGGGCTGTAAAAAAAACATTTTTTCATAATTTTAGAAACTAACTTTTGGAACTTCAATATCTAATATCTATCTCTCCACCAATTTTCGTGACAATCGGTGTAGTAGCGGCGGAGTACGAGCCCGGACTGACAGACGGACGGACGGACATGACGAAACTATAAGGGTTCCTTGTGGACTACGGAACCCTAAAAAGAACATGCTTTTTGAGTATACAGAACCAAAAGTCGGAAAATGATTTTTTTATAAATATTATGGTTAACAAAATAAACTGAAACTATTTTAAGAGTGAATTCAGTCCATGATACTGAACAACTTTCCCCAAGGAATATATATCGAAATATCAAAAATAATTATGGCTTTCCATTAAAACTCCAATCAGCTGATCGATCAACTTGTATAGGAGGCCAAAATCTATTTTTCATATTTCGATATATGTAAGCTAGACGGAATTACAACACAAGTAGTAAAACCTTTAAGGATCGCATTTTATTTTAGTTACCTGGTAAGTAGTTTAATTTTTTTTACAGTTAATTAGTTTATAAGAAATGGTTTCATAGCAAGTACATGAATTACTATAATAACTTAGTCTATTTTCTGTTAATGTGGACTCTATAAATTGTAATACTAATAACAATAAAATAAAATATCAACCAATTAACTCACATAAAAAAAAAATACTGTTAAAAAGTGTAACAAAAATGATTAAAAAAATAAAGAATTAAATTAAAACAAATATTATTAGGTAGTTTTTGTTTATAAGCTAAATATTTGATGCTTTAATCGCATTTTGCATCCTATCTCTAAAGTTACAAGAAACTCAACCGCTTTTTTATTTCTGTTGTCCACACTCAAAGGACGTACAACAATGAAATATAGAGCGGATTCAAACATCGGGTCACTTCTAAGAATCCTGTATTTTTGAGTTATTATATCACTCTAATTTTGAATTCAAAATGTTGTCTATAGTGTGTCATCAACGAGTAAAATAAAACTCACAAATTGCAGTTACTTTACGATTGCTAAAATTTTGCGATGAACAAGTTACAAGGTTTGGAACGCAAATTAAACCCTTGTAAGTTCATCAAAAAATAAAACAATTCCATATCTTTGCCACTCATCAGTCACACAACAAAGAGCTTTCATAAGTTTACGACACATAAACTTTTAATTAAGCTCCCCGGAGATTTCCGTGCATGTTTAAGTTGCAGTAAAACGATGACAAATCTGTTGGTTTTATTATCAGCATGTGGTGTAAGTTACAGACTTTAATAGACCGAGCGAGCGGAGCGAGCGTAGCGTCTTAGTTTCAAGATTGACCAAAAATGCTTGTGTCCGTCTGTCTGTTCTCTACAAGTCGCAATTTTCAACCGATTTTGATGAAAGTTTGCATATACTCGTAAGTTCAACATAAGTTGATTTATTTTAACTTTTTAGTCGAGCGAATTTTGATTGGGGGCATAAGGAAAAGTTTCCCCCCTTTTCCTTATTACCCCAATCAAAATTCGCTTCACCACAGAATAAATAATACTAATGTACAGTCTCGCTCAGCAAAGAAATTTAAAGAAATATCTACTCAATGTGGCTAGCGATATGGTTTAATTTAGCTCACGTTAGAACTCAGCACCTTTTCGTATAAATACCTAGACATCAAGCAAGCCAATTTCATCCTTATGACTCTGGACAAACGATTCGTATAACTGAATTTACCACCCGGAGGAGCCGCCTGCGCGCATAGTAATAATGTAGGTACATTTTCGATACCTAAACGGGGAGTGACACAGGCCTGGCTTCACTTTGCTGTAGCGTTATTTTTCGACGGATATAAAGCACATTTCAGAGGTACACTAAAGACTTCTTTCTAGACATGATATTGCAAAAAAAAATACAGAAGGGGGAGTGGAGGGATGCAAAGGGGGAAGTTTGCTGTAGCGTTATATATGGACGGATTTCACTAAAATGGCTTTGCTAAGCCAGGGAAAAGGGGAAGGTGTCGGTTATTGCATGGTTATAAGAGCTCGCGAGGTAAACTGTTCCCACAGAACCACTAGTACTAATGGGGTAGACAGAGCCTAGAGCCACAAGTCTGAAAAGCCACTCTTAGCTTTGTTGCGAGGATGAAAGTGAAATAATTAAATTTTTAACAAAAAAGAAGCAACCGACTTCAATTTTTTTAAGAGTTTCTTCCATATCTCCAAAGTTCTTCATCATATCTTCACTAAATTAAAATGGGACCAATAAAAAAGAATCATTAAAATCGGGTCACAATTGGCGAAGATATCGCGTAACAAACATACGGGTACATAAAAAATAAAATTTTGATAAAAAATAAAATAAAAAAACATACAGTCGAATCCATCACCTTCTCCTTTTATGAAGTCGGTTAAAAATGGAAATTAAATAGTGATGGGTCGCTTGCCGTATCATGTATTGACCTGATTCAGATTCACTTGATTAGTTTTTATGATCTGCGTTGAGAGAAAAGCAGCTGATATATTGTAATTTTTTCTTTTCGCCATGGAAGTGGGTAGTTTCCTGGGTCAAATATTAATAATTTGATACTGTTAAGAGAAAAAACGTCACAAAATGTCACTTGTAATTGATCACATCCACTTTGAACGTTATTTTAGATTTTTTAATGCAGAAAAACGGATATTAAGAGCGCTATTTGACTCCCAAGAGACTATGACGTCACAATCCGATATTTCATCTAAATCTCATAGACAAGGTTTGTTTTGACGTTTAATAAAAAGTGTCTGATTGCACTTGTTGAAAACTAGCGAATGCCTTTGAAAACTCTGTCTTACATTATTTTGGACCTTTCAAAAAGATTGCTCAGTCATTTATCTCGTAATTTTGTAACTGTTGCAGATTACTAAGACACATAAAACATGGAAGTAAAACTTTAAGGTATGATTCTCTTTGTTTACGAGAAGTTTTATTTTTATTTGCTTTTGCAAGGTATCTATAGACAGAATCAAGAAAGACAAATAAACACGTGAAGCTGCCTTCAGGGAATTTATGGATATGGACCCTGCACCATTCCACCGTCAGACAACACGACGTGGACAGGGATTCCACCCATTTGTGGTCGATATTCCTCCTCATCGTACCTCTCGATTCGCCTCCTCCTTCATTGTGCGAACCGCTAAGGTGTGGAATTCCCTCCCTGCGTCGATGTTTCCCCGTACATATGATTTAGGGATTTTAAGGCAAGAGTGAATAGGCATTTTTGAGTCTGTGTGTTACACTTTAAACCTCATCTTAGCTTCCCATCAGGCTAGATAGAGGTCAAACGCACTCAAATCTCTAATAAAAAAAAATGGATTTTCGGGTCTGAATACAGTTACCATGTTGCTTTGAGAGAAAAAAACCTAGAATGTACCGATGGCAATGCGGCTAGCAACCAGTCACTCTTTGATTCCTTTTTCCAACTTTTCGTCTGCCACTACGCTATCCTTTAGATTTTGCAGCCCTAGGCTCTGTCTGCTTAGAGCCGCAAGACCCAAAATGCTCTGTCTGCCCCATTAGGGATAAAGACGTGCTAGTGTGTGTACGGAATCAGTTAGACAGATATAGATACGGATATGAAACTATTCAGTAGTTTTGGATAGTTTTGGTTAAGGATGTATATTTTAATACTGAGTGACTTTCATATTGGATTTGGGTACGATTTTTTTAAATCTGTACTTCCCACTGCTGGGCAACCCCCTCCCCGCCCCCGTCTCCTTCCTAACTCTCAAATCTCGACTTTGGATTGTCCAACGATTGACAAACCCGACACAGTAGTCGTTCACTTTTGCTCGACATCAATTTTTAACCCTTAATTAGGCGCGCCTAAAAACTTACATAGGAGGTCGCGTGGGGTGTGTAGCACCCCAAATAAAAAAATAAAATAAAACAAAAAATACATGCAAAATCAAACTTTTATTTATGAGCACATTTCAACTTTCTTATAAATCAACTTTTGAACATCTCATTAATATAATTAACATTTTTTTTCATAGTGAAAAATAACTTTCTTAAATCCTAGTTTTTTTCGGTACAATTTTGACAGACTACAATCATATGATCATTGCACACATGTTTATTGCAATTAGAGCATTCAGTCTTTGTTTTTCTGTCCTTAGGTCTTGGACAATATGACACCTTTTGTATGACTGTGATCGGCCAGTTTCAGAATGAGATTTTTGGTCCTGAATGTTATGACGCCTTTTTAGTCGTTTGTGCAGCGGTTGTGGATATGTGCGTATGCTAACTCTTGCTATTTGGGAAGGTTTGACGAAATCGACAGCCAATCGCTTTAAAAAAATACTCTTCGGGATATTTTGGGGTCAATTTAGACTTATATATTACATAGGAATTGACACCTGTGATATTAAAAAGATGGAAAAATATCACTCTTCAAATCTTCCTACATTATAATTGGCGCATTTGGTCCTTCGTATAAACTTCTTTCGTTTTGTTATAATCCTAAATATTATTTTGTTGCTTACCTAAATCAAAAATACCACAATATAAACTCAAGAAACCGCACTGTTTTTTTTTTCAAAACTTTTGGTCCAGTAGTTCAGGAAATAAGGAGGAGAAGAAGGAGGTGGAGGAGGAAGAGGGGATGGTAGTTTGAACAACTTAAAAACTATATACTTATTGTAAAGTTATATGAAACATACCAATTTAATCAGTCCAGTATATTCGGAAAAAATCTGCTATGACGGGCAGATAGACAAAATAATAATATTAAATAGTATACGTTTTGTCACTCGGAGGGTATGGAACCCTAAAAATGAATTCAGGATCTTTCAAACTTGTTATTTTTCCAATTGCAATATTCTAAATCAAAAATAATAAAATCAAAAATAATAAAATCAACAATTATACACTTACCGGCAATTTGGACTACACAAACAGTCACCTGGGGTGTCGTGCACCCCAAACTCGCACTCTGCGTCCAACCGTCTACGACCGAGTGAATTGTAAACGTTGTACGTTTTTACGAAGCTACAAAGAAAACCAGAGCGCTAAATTCAATTTTTAAAAAGTTATGAGCTTGGTGACGCGCTCTGGGGTGTATGACACCCCACGCGACCAATTAAGGGTTAATCAAATCAATCAATTTTAAATCTAATTTGTCTTACTTCTTCCTTCTGTCTGTACTTCCAAAACTGTCTTCCTTTAACCAACCGCCGACCCATTGTTGACCATTTTTGCCCGAAGAATTTCTTTTTGTTTTTATATTTGGCGCATGTTTGCTGATTATGATTTTATATAGATTATTTAGATATATTTTTATAAATGTTATTTGAAAGTAATTTATTAAAACATAATACACAGAAAAAATTAAATAAATTAAAATATCAAACTTTAAAACAATTAAATTTATGCATAGGTTACAATCAAATAATTTTACTATAATTTCTCAACTTACAACTTATTACAAATGCTACCCCTACCGCCATCTATTAGCGCCCAAGCGCACTACAACAAGCTTTCGTGTGTGACAAGCGTGCTCACTGCTCAGGCGCATCTTCTGACAGCAGCCTTTACCGACTTTGTACAGGTTTTTGTATGCAAGCGCAATGAAGCCTTATGCAAAGATACATTTGGGTATAATATTGCTTGAGACGCAGTTATGTAATCCTACATACTGCTTTTGCTCAACTGCTGAAGGAGGGTGGTCAAAGTTATCTAAGATTTTATTTCTTTTGTATTATCTAAAGCGTCTAAGATTATAGTTACATATTTTTTACATGGAATTAATTATATTGATTATGACTGTTGCGAACTGTTTTATATTCATGGATTTGGATTATTTATTTACTCTTTTTTCTAAATTATATTATTTTTACGAACCTTTTGTTTTTGATAATAAAATTTGTATATTATCGTATCGAACATCAGCAAAGTCGTCTGTAAATCTTGGTCACATAAAACGTATTATTTCCTCTTTTCTTACACAATTCCGAACCCTTTGCGCATTTTAATATCGTTTAGTAATAATTACCATGAAAATAATAAAACTATTTGTATTAAATTAAATTTAAAATAATGATTATTTTTACGTTGAATTGGATATAATTAGGCTTCACAAATCAGATTTTAATTTTTTTTATTCTTATTAGAATCATTTACGTATGCAGATATATACAATAGTAACTGTTGCATTATTAAAGATAGGATATAATTGTAGGAAAAAAAATAGGATAAACAATAATAATAATAAAAAATCCAACTAAAAAGATGTCGCGCAGTCATTGCCCTGCGGTAGAGTGCCCAACAGGCTGGCAGCATTTCCACATTGGATGGTATGCTTACTCTTTGGGAAAAGTAATTGCCAGCCCTTTGGTCACCCGACACCTTGACCAGCTTTTGTTTTAATTTATTTTCATTTTTACGTAATTTAGCCATGTGGTTCCTGGCACAGTAGTAGACTACTCCAAGTCTTCCCGTGGATATCGTAGAAGGCGACATAGCAAACACAAGCTAAACAAAGCTTATAAACGCCAATGAGACCTCTCCAATTCGTCTGGCCAGCGTGGAGAGTGTAGGCCAAATCCTCTGACTTTTCTGATTGATATATGGCTCTGGTAGTACAGAGAGGGTCGTGCTGCAGTGGAGACTGAAAAGACTTGATGAGGATGATAATGTTGGCCCGTGTGGTTCCGGGTTAGAATAGGACCACTCCATCGCTTCCTGTGGATGTCGTAAGAGGCGACTAAAAGACTAAGCACAAACATCTCGTGCTACAATTGCATTCCCAAGGAGGGTTACCGTTGGGCGGCGGCCGGTTGTAAAACATTTCGCACAAATACATTCCCAAAGAGGTTTGACGTCAGGCAGGCGGCTGGTTGTAAAACTATAGCCAATTCATTGAAAGTGTTCCGGCTATTTCTTCTCCATTTTACAAGGTCTTAGGAATCCTTGGGTGCAGTAGCGGCGTTAGGGTAGGGCGCTGTTGGGCGACCGCCTAGGGCGCCAGATACAAAGGGGCGACAGGGGGCGTTTTTGGGCAAGGGGGGGTCACAGGTAACAATAAATATCGGCTGGTTAATGGCAGCAACTCCTAGACTCTTATTTATGCACCCCCCCCCCCCCTCCCTCCCTTCGTTTACAATGGGGCGTATTTGAAGAATCCTATATCGTACTTGCACCCGTCCCACCCGTTGGCAGAAATAAATCCTATAACATTGAAGCCTAAGTCAGAGTCTGAATTGCAGTTGGGGGGGGGGGGGGGGATATCTCGCCCGGGGCGCTGGTAGAGCTAAAACCGGCACTGCTTGGGTGACCATTGATATGCATATTTGGAGAAGAAAAAGCGGGAAAGCGGACCCCGGGCTCCGAAGCAGCACATCTGAGGATGCAACCGGGAATGCGCTTAGACGAAGAAGAGAGGCTGATGATGTTATGTACGAGTACATTGTCTGATTTGCATCTCCGAGTAAACTGGTCCTGGAAAAGCGGTTTCAAAACGTAGGCGTTCACCTGCACTGAGCAATAAGAGGGTCGGAGGTCGAACGAGTTGATGAGGTGGCTTTAACTCGCACTGTTTAACACCGGTTACGATATTACCTACTTTTTCAAAATATTAATTAAATTTAAATTTAAGTCGTGAAAGAAAATGCTGCAGCGCAGTTTGTCGCGTCTAGCAGCACTGAACTTAGCTGTAAAGTTTTTTTTAAAGTGAAAACTTGTTTAGGCGCATTGGGCATTTAAAAAAAAACATTGAACTCGCGACACTGTTACCGTTACTATAGCCAACACCACCTTGTAAAAGTTTTCACTTCTGTTGGCACTCCTTGAGTGCCATTTATTTTGACACACATAAACACACTACCACGTCTTAATTCCTAATAGGGCAGGCAGAGCATTTTGGTTTTTATGGCTCTAAGCAAACAGAGCCCTGGGCTGCAAGAACCAAAGGCCATTTCTAACGTAATGGTGGGCGAGAAGGTGGAAAATGGAATCAGCATAGAGATGGGTTGATAGTTACATCGACTAATAATATGATTCGCATTTTCGCCCATTTCCTTGATCAGCTTTTACAATCTGCGTGGGTAAAGAAGTAGGTAATCTTAATGTAGTCTTATTACACACACTTTTTAGTCCGCAGATAGCCTGTGGTATCGCGTTGGCAAACAAAACCTGCTGTTACAAAGTTGACTTAAATTTAAAAAAAAAATCTGTTTTCTTAAAAACCACAAACGTGCACATTAACTCTACAAATACCATCAATTATTTTACAAGCGTCTCTGAGATATTTAAAAAAAGTTTTTTGTCCTGTTTTAAACAAGATAAATACCTAATTGGAAAAATATAACGTCTAATAAGTATACTGAAACTATTTTAAGGGTGAATTCACTCACACATGAAACAACTTTCTCCAAGGAACATAATATTGAAAAATGAAAAATATTTTTTTGCTTTCCATACAAACTTGGATCAGCTGATCGGTCAAGTTGTATGGGAGGCGAAAACATATTTTTCATATTTCGATATATGTGCCTTGGAGAAAGTTGTTTATTATCATAGACCGAATTCACCATTAAAATAGTTTTAGTATATTTTAAAACTATTACATAATACTACAGGTATTATTATATAGTCTAGACAACCTAAATATGACCGATTGTAACCAAGTCGCAAGTTCGAATCCAATTGGACAGTGTTTACATAATAGTTTATATTCCAATTAGATTAATTAATGAGAGTGTATCAGTTTTGAGTTAGTCACCTTTTTCTGGAGTTTAGAATATTTCCACATATGTGTGCAAAGTTTTATTGCACAAAGAAAAAAATACATGACAAAAGCAAGGTTTATATACACAAAAATATACATATATAAATTATTCCACAATAAAATGGTGATATATGGGAGGTATAGTGTTTACGAGTAGGAACAATAATTTGCACATCCCATTACTAGAGGACTTAAATACTATCTGTAGGCTGTTTTACTGCCTGTTAAACTAGTTAAATTACTCATTACTAAATTACAGAGCAGGTTACACTAGCTCATCAACTGGCTTGGCCTTTGATCCTTTTAACGCCTACGTTAAATGCTTTAAGGGTGAGTTTCCAGGCATATACATATATGTTCTGTTATTCAATATTCGACCTCATAAAATCGAGAAATAAAAATACAAATTTAGTTTTCTCGTCAATTTCCTAGGTTAACAAGTCAAAATAAACATTTTGTATAAAATGTTGGACTTTGACGCCATAGTTTCTTAGATAGATTAGAAGTAGCGCTCTTAATATCAGTTTTTCTGCATTAATAAATCTTTACTCCATTTGGTTCGGTGTTTAAATAAATTTAAACAGTCTTGACATGTCTTTTTATTAAAATATACTTTTGACAAATTAATATCTTTACACATTTCAAATTAATAATGTAATTTTAAAATAATTAATTTGTAATTTAAAAAGATATTGATTTATAAAGTGCATATTTTAGTAAAAAGAATTGTCAAGATTTTTTCCATAATTATTTAAATATCTAACCAAATGAAGTATAAAATCACGTTCAATATGGATTTGATCAATGATAAGTGAAATTATTTTGTGACTTTTTATTTTCTTATTGGTACAAAATATTTTTTTTGACCTGCTCTACATTCCTTTTGGTTATGTCAATTTTACATACTCGTAATAGATTATTCACGAGGGCAATAAAATAAAGAATGTCTTAATTCTTAGGAATAAGCATTTTTTCACGCATCGAAGGCGACGTACCTAAGTAACCATTTTTAGGGTTTCATACCCAAAAGGTGCCAACTCGAGGAGGATAGGAGACTCCGCTATCTGTCCGTCTGTCCATCCGTCTTTCACAGGCTCTATCTCTTGAACCGCAATACCTAGACACTTGAAATTTTTAATAATTATGTATTACTGTGGCAGCTATAACGACAAATATTAAAAGAGATAAGATAAAAATTTAATTGTCTTATAAGAAACGTGTTTTTTCAGCGTTTTGAAACTTTGTAGGTACGGAGGCACGGAATCCTTCATGTACGAGTCCGACTCGCACTTGACCGGTTTATTTAACACGACGTCTATAAAATAAAGCATTATTATTTTAATTGTATCTGTTTGATTGTTCTGCAAAGTGTTAAACTGGCTGATGGCTTTCATTATTACTTATGAGTTTTTATTTAATCATTTTGAGTATAAATAATTTATAATTTATTTAAAAAAAAAAAAAAAACAATCGATCGAAATCCTATAGGATGTTAAGACTTTCTTCCATATCTCAAAAGTTCTTATTATATCTTTAGCTTATTAATATACATATAAGTAACTAAAGTAAAGGCTTTCAAAAAAAAGAACCATCAAA
This sequence comes from Acrobasis repandana, assembly GCA_963576875.1. Taxonomy (NCBI): domain Eukaryota; kingdom Metazoa; phylum Arthropoda; class Insecta; order Lepidoptera; family Pyralidae; genus Acrobasis; species Acrobasis repandana. Next base: position 2,255,870 of record OY756226.1, read on the forward strand.
ATCGGTCAACAATTAGCGAAAATCGCGTAAAATTAAAACATACCGACAAATTGATAACCTCCAGATTTTTTAAATCGCTTCAAAATTTTAATTCAAAAGCAACATCTATATAGTTACCCCTATTTTTATTACAGAGGTTATATTAATAAACTTATTTATATTTTTGTTTTTGATATGAGATTAAACTAATTAGGTTATCGATTTATTACAGTCATTTATAACATAACCACAAACAGTTAAATAAACAATTTTAATTAAAAGTGTATAAAAAAAAACATAAACAACAATGATTTATCAAGTAATGTTCTTCTGATAATTAAATAACCACGTATAATCATCTCCCTTAACAAGCAATCTACGCTCCAACACAATACAAAAATGCGGACAAAACAACTTTATAAACAAACATTAATTAACAGGTATCATATGCCATATGTCACATCCCCCTTCTGCTCTACAAACCCCCCACTTTGTCAGTCATTGCCCCTTAACGGTTCAGGCGGGGCCTGTGGTCTCCACACCAATCACCGCAATGGATGTCGATCTAAACCAGTGATCTAGCGAACTGTCATTTCGCGACCACCTGATTGGGCGGTGCAACGCGACAAATTCGGATAATCTTGATCTAATTTCGCAATTATCGACCTTTGACCTAATTTTTGCAAAACCTGATAGTTATCAAAATTTTCTGATTATTCCTAAAACTTAAATTATACGTTTTAAAACGTCATACCTATATCATAATAACGTGTTTTCTGGTGCTATAAGGTAGAGAAAGTAACTGTACATAATCGACACAACCTTCCCACCCGGTGCCCGCATGTCGACTGAGTGATGTGCGAAGCTTAACCTCTGATAATAAGAGAAAGGGACGGAAGCACACCTGTTTGTAGCATGTGAAAGAGATAGACGATGTATCTTCTTCGGTGATCGTGAAGTGCAAGATGAGTATACAGTCACATACGAACCGTATCCGAGTGAGCCTCGAAAAAGGTTCGCCGTTCGTCGCGTGCGCATATCGATTTTCGAATTCGCGTACGCAAATATTTTACCATTGACTGTATTTTTTTTATTTGATATTTTTTACTTTTGGATTTGTAATTATTGGATTGTTTTTTGTGGATTAAGTGAGTTTGTGTAGTTGTGTGCGGAAATGAAAAACGAAAAAATTTAGTTTTGTGAATAAAACTTTTAAGTTAGTAGCGGAAGTCCAGTGGCCAGCTTATTTCACACCAATCACGGTAAGTTTTATTTTTAATATACAGTTTTCATCCTTTATTGTTAAATACGCATTATTTAACATTTATTTTATCTGTTTTGATGACAAATGTAGTAGTTTGTTAGCAAATTTCTTTTAAACGAATAATAATAAGTTTTTGTTTAAATACAAAATCACTATAAGTAGTATTAATTAATAATACAGTATGAAAACAATGTATTCGTTTGTATTATAGTATTAACTTAAAAAAGTATTTTTATTATTTTATACAATGTGATGAGCAAGCGCATACAGTAATATCAAATTATAATTATAAATTTATTATACCCAGGAAGTTCTTTACGATATAAAAATAAATAAATTATACTTAAAGATCAAAGGTCGAATATTATCACATTGATCAGCATTGTCTTAAATCCAAGCAAAGAGTCATAAGTCACAATAAAAAAAAATAAAGTCAAGTCGTGACCCGTAATCAAGTTTGATATAAACCAAAATATATGTATACCTGTGATCCCTAACATATGTCAGATTCATCACAATCAAATTTTTGATTGATTACTTTGCTCGAAACTATTGCTCAAACCAAAAACTTACTTTATTTCTATATAAGAAGGCCTTGGCGGAGTTAAATTAAAATGGAATTAAAATAATTGTTAATGTGTTAAGTGTAATTATCTATGAGATCACGCATCTGTCAAAATGTCTAGTTTTTAGTAATTCGGCAAATTGAAGCTGTAATACACATATATTTTTTAAATAAACTGTTACTGGTCTGGGAGAAAAGAAAAATTTACCAGTTGCTTGTCTTCCCGCGCATATCGAAGACGCCAATCGAGGGAACAGGCCCTGCGGCTAGCAACCAAATACTATTTTGATTCATTTTCCATCATCGCGCTAAAAGTGGCCTTTGAGTCTTGCGGTCCTGATCTCTGTCTGCTTAGGCTCAATAGGCTCTGTCTTCCCCATTAAGGATAAAGACGTGATAATGTATGTATCTGTATAAATTGGGTAGATAATCATACTTTACATAGTTTAATTATATACATTTTTTATAAATTTGTAATATTCAAGTTGAGTAATTTTTCATAGCCTCAAATATTGGCGACTTAACTTCAGGGTTAAGGCTTTTTATAACAAATTTATAACTTTTCATAATTATCCAAATTGAAGAATTGAAATATATAATAATAAATATTGAAATTGAATTTTTCATCACATATTTTCAATTTGGATAAATTTCCGAGAATTTTAATGCTATTAAAAATAATAATTTTCAAAATGAATATAAAAATGACAGTACATACAACGACATTGTAGAGAAATTCCATGCTGGTTTGATTGAAATGAAAAAACTTAGAATACACCAGCTGCTTCTCTTCCTGCGCCGATCTGAATAATGTTAATAGACGATGCGGCTAGCAAGTTATTACAATTTTAATTCCGTTTTTACATCTTAATGCCCACCATCACGCTAAAAGTGGCCTTTGGAACGTACAGCCCTAAGCACTTACTGCCCCGTTTGGGATAAGGCCATGTAAATGTATCTGATACTGATACACTTTCACGTCTTTATCCCTAACTGGGCAAACAGAGGCTAGGGTGGCAAAGCCCAGGCCATGTATGAATCTGTATTTGTATATTTCCAAATCTAAATATATATAACTCAAAGGTGACTGACTGACTAGGCATCCGCTAAGAAAGGACGCGAGCGAAGCCGCGGGCAAAAGCTAGTGGTCAATAAAAATAATTTTTGCAAAATTTATTGTTAAGGCCGTACCTAAATTTTCCGGGGTCCAGTGCTGCCCCCATTTAAAATAAATTATTTCAAAGAAAACGTAGACATCATTTAAAACTTTGCTACTACCAAGTCCTAGATAACCCTTCAAAGTATTTTATGAATGACGGTTAACAGTTTATAATGAGAACGTTAAGCTTTACTACGCACTTTAGCCAAAGTGGCCGTTTTTCGGAAATGTGCGTAGTAAAGCTTAACGTTCTCACTTTAAACTGTAAACAGTAGTTCATAAAATACTTTAAAGGGTTATCTAGGACTTGATAGTTGCAAAATTTTAAATGATGTCTCCGTTTTCTTTGAAATAATTTATTTTAAATGGGGGCAGCACTGGACCCCGGAAAATTTAGGTATGGCCTTAAGATTCGAATACAATATGAAAAAGACATCAACGAGTTACAGTTCGTTGATGTCTTTTTCACTAACGTAATATGAGAACATTTTAGTATTACACAAACTTAACTGAACTGGAGCCGTGTGGTTCCCGGCGGAGTAGAAAAGGACCACTCCAAGTCTTCCCGTGGATGTCGTAGAAGCAACTTAGGAAACACAAGCTAAACAAAGCTTATAAACATCAATGCGACCTCTCCAACCCATCTGGCCAGCGTGGCGAGTGTAGGCCAAATCCTCTGGCTGCTGTGGCCAAGTATGGCTCTGGTTGTACAGAGAGGTTCGTGATCCTGTGGTGGAGACTAAAAAGACCTGATGATGATGATCATAAACTAGGTCTATTCTTAAAGATTGAAACAGTTTTTACTATATTTTTGTTAGTAATTTAGTTATAAAAGATGACATTTAATAATAGCACTTGTGTTCAAACCATTTCTAAGTATGTATATCCCACGCCCACGTTCCTCACCACGCGCAAGTGCTAACAAAGCGCGCGCACCACTGTGCCATCAAACCAGTCAATAGATAAAATATAAGAGGTTTTATAGCCATATTGGTGGTGACTCTGTAACAGTGATTCTGTAACAAACATAATAGATTTTTATGGCGACTGTAAGTCGGCGTATCTTGTGTTTTATTGCACGCTAGATCGAAGTTATTATTAAACTGTGTTTTATTTTTAGCCTTTTCTATTTATAATATACTAACTTTCGTCCGCGGCTTCGCTCGCGTTTCGCACGGGAACATTACATTTTTCCGGGATGAAAGGAACCCTATGTCCTTCTCTGTACTCCTAACTATGTGCATGCGAATTTTCAAGAAGATTCAGTAGATAAAGCGTAAATAGGTAACAAACAAACAAACAAATATACAAACTCACTTTCTCATTTATAATATTAGTTAGGATTTGTTTTCATAAAGCAAATATATATCTTTTTTCACGACTATCATCACGCAAAATGTGGCCTTTAGATCTTACGGCCCAGGACTCTGTCTACCCCTATAGTGATAAAGACGTGATAATATATCTATCTGATGCCAGCCTATAATAATCCTTGTAATCCAATTCATTTCAAAATTGAATTCAAAATATCTTTATTATCATAAGATATTTATAATATCTCATAATCATAGTCACTTGTTTTGTTTTGCACAAATGTTGACGTCAAATCGTTACTTACAGCTAAGTTTAGTGCCGCTTCCTAGGCGCAAGTGCAGAAGAAGCGGCAACAAATTGCACTGCAGCATTTTCTCCAAAGACTTCAACTAACAAACTTGAAACCCTATGTGGATGGACTGAGATTACATTATGTTATGTCATTATTTGAATTGAATAATAAGAATTACGAAATTTAAAATAATGTTATTTTGTAAATTTTGTATGTACCAATGTACTTAAATTATGACATGTATACAAACCTTTAAGAGGGACCCGCACCAAGCTCAAAGCAGACTTTTTTGTCTTTAAGATAGTCATAGGTTCTATAATAAGCCTTCTCGTCTAAGTATACAAACCTTTAAGAGGGACCCGAGCCAAGCTCAAGCCAGACTTTTTTGTCTTTAAGATAGTCATCGGTTCTATAATAAGCCTTGTCACAAAGTACTTTTCTTAAATAAGCTTTGAATTTTCTGCCTGGCAGTTTTAATGTTCACAAAGTACAATCCAAAAAGCCCTGACTAATATAAAATACTTATACAAGTCATTTATTTAAACTTTACGGGGTAAACAGACTCACAGACCATAAGAACCAAAGGCAACATTCCACATGATGATGTCTTAAGTCCTGGCCTTAAGTCCGCCATTTACATGTAATGTAATAAAGTAAAAGAAATCAATAAAAAAAAATATTGTAGATGAAATAGAGGCAAGTCTCAAATAAATCAACCATTGAAATATTTCTTACAGATTCTGATACGCTATCTTTATTGCACCAAAAAATTTTAAAACAGAACAATAAAAAACACAAAACAACTGTCAAAAGGTGGCCTTATCGCCACAGCAATATCGACCAATAGGCCTAAGGATTTCCAAAACTAACGATTGGATTTAAAAAAAGCCATTATTATCTAACTTCCCTCATCATCCTTTACTCAACACGGTCCGGTTTTGCAAAAAAGTACAGTAGCACGGCTCAAAACAATATTCCCATATACAGCCTACTTTTTGTAATTCCCTAGAATTATCTTGTAAGGCTTCAACTTCCGTAAAAGAGTGATGTGTGTTTGACTACAGCACTATCTTATAGGCGTGCGCTAGAATATCTATTGTCAATTACCTGGTTACACTTTTTGTTAGCAGGTCTGTCACTTGAATTAAACTTATTTGGAAAGAAATATTTCTACCATGCTGGTCTGGAGAAAATAAATAAACGGGCAAGTGTGAGTCGGGCTCGTACATTAAGGGTTCCGTACCTCCGTACAATGTTTTAAAACGCTAAAAAAACACGTTTTTTGTATGACGACCCCATTAATTTTTTTTTTCGTATTTGTTGTTATACCGGCCATAGTAATACATAATCTGTGAAAATTTCAAGTGTCTAGCTATAACGGTTCAAGAGATAGAGCCCTTTGACAGACGGACAGACAGACAGACGGACAGACAGTGGAGTCTCAATAATATTCGGTAGGTCCCGTTTGCACCCTTTGGGTACGGAACCCTAAATACAAAGAATGTACCAGCTGCTTCTCTTCCCGCGCAGATCATAAAAGCCGAACGAGGGAATGGGCGAAGATCTGAATCATGTCAATTAGGCGATGCGGTTAGTAACCCATCGCAATGATTTCCTTTTTCCACCTGAATCTCGTTAAAAATGGCCTGAGCCTTACCGCTCTAGGCTCTGTCTGCCCCGTTAGGGATAAAGACGTGATAGTGTATCAGGATCAGTGTCCATACCTACATTTTCCATCATAAAAGCCTCGCAATAAGTCTAGTTATTGCTCTATACCATGTTATTTCCTTATTAACTTTATCAACAATGCATTCAGGTGTTAATAACACAATATATCGACTATTCATCTCAACGTAATGATCTTCTACCGTTCCTCAACGGTATTCGGGATCTTGTTTACAACCTTCGATGGGTACGTGTAGACATTATATTCCTAGTAAGGCTTTGGGTCTTATGACCTTTGGCTCAGTCTGCTTCGTAAGCGGTAAAGACGTGATTTAATGTTTGTATGTATTTATGAGTAGTAAAATTTTGCTGGTGTTTAAAATACACTACAGGTGCCTTTTTTTTTAATTTCTCAACAATGTTGAGTTCATTATACAGCCGTAGGTACTTCCTATAAATACAACGAAAAACGTACTAAAAGCGCTCAGCCACTTTTGCGGATTTTGAATGGGAGGAGTAGTTCTTAGAGATGAAATACAACTTTGTGGTTGTAATTTTTTATGGTGTTGTTTATAAATTTGTGTTTTATGATGGTGCGATAAAGTTTATTTGTATTGTACTGTAACTGTATGTAAAATAAAAACATAAATAAGGACAAATCATACTGATTGAGCTAGCCCCAAACTACGTTTAAACTTGTACTATGTGATACTAACTCAACGATACTATATTTTATAATAAATACATAATATACAGATAAACAATTAAAACCCAGGACTATTTGAAAAAGGCCATTTTCCTACACACTTATTCAGTTTAGCATTAATCGGCACAGCCGGGCGGTAAAATCGAATATATGTAGATGAATGAACGGGGAGAAAGCTGGTATGATTGCTTCGGATCGGCTTTGTTTTTGTTCAACAAATACTACCGAACTGGCAATGCCGCCCCAGCAAATGTGTAGCAACCCTTAACCAATACGCCACCGATGTCGTCAAAAAAACGTACGAACTAGCAGAAAGTGTTTTTTTTAAATTCACTATACGTTTCATTTTGACTAGTTCCACATATACGGTAATTTTACATCTCCGCCTATATTTTGTGGTACAGTCGAGGCGACAAGCAATAAAACGAAATGGTCGGTACAGTGCAGCACAAAAGGTGAAAATGCCATCAGGTGCGCTGACCGCAGGCGCGCCCTGCTGTAAAAACCTTAGGTTTCGAAACTTTCTACGTTCGGTTTGAGGTAAAAGAGGTAGCGAAAATTACTAAAAAAATTATACGAGAAATCTCTGAGTTTGTTTAAATATTTAATTAATAAAATTATATAGTCCCATTTGTTTTAAACTTTTTTTTTCACATAAATTGTTCCAACTGCAGTTGCCCAACAAAAGTTGTTAGTAAAAAAAACTAAAAGATTTTATTGATTTTCCTCTTATTCAGACCATTTTATAAAGAATTATTTTTGGATAAATTTGAAGTGTTCCTTCAGTTATTTTTATTAAACTCTTTTTTTAAGAAATGGCTATTTAAATAACAATGTTTTTCAAAATTTTACAAATAATTAGAGTATGATTTGAATGACCAAACCTTTATAACTCGCTCTTCTCTTATCTTTAACAAAACCACACTCATAACAAAGCTTGCATACGCAACTTCACACTCATCACATTATTCTAAATAATTGCATCTACCACTTTTCTCAAATATGTTAGTGGCCAACACTTAAGTTAATAACCGAGTTTGTGCTGTCCGCAACCAGAATAACAACATGAAAAATTAACACTTTGTTTATCCTATTTACCTATTTATTTAAATCTTTATTGACCACCTAAGTAGTAAAGGTGGTCTTCTGTAAAAACTGAAATTCATTAATCTTCGATAGGCAACTGAAGATGGGCATGTTAGTTACATGCTACTAGATCAATATACTCTTTAAGAATGTCTGCATACGCAGAGATAGGTATGGACTGCCTACGTGTTTCTGTGGTCGTGGGTTCAAATCTCACTTGGAAGCATACTTTCTGAAAAGTTGTTTCCAGTCTGGTTAGGATATTGCCTAACCAGACTGGAAACAACTTGGCTTGGCTTGGCTTGAATCGCCTGATTATCCGATAAAAAAATATGTTTGTACCTATCCTAGGATTGTTTCTGGTCTACCCGTTGTGAACATAAATAGGTATAATTAATTTAAAAAATAATAATAATTAAATCTTAATCTTAATTTAACTAAATATTCCTACGCCTTATAGGCAGAGTATGTAGCACACACACAATTCTGTAACACCATTGTATCACCATATTCTAAGGAATAAATGATTATCTATCTATCTATCTATCTTAGTTGCGGAGGTAAGACGGCAGTCGCGCTGTGTAAAGACCAGTACCCTCGTCAAATCATCTAGGTTAGGTAGCAGACCCCGAGTTCTGAGCGCTAAAGATGCAACCAAGACAATTTGCGGGACACCGAATCAGTCTCAATTATCACTCGTTTTACACCCATGTCCGTTACTGTATACGGAAAGTGTGAAATATTTTCCGACCTAGGAAATGAAATAGGCTCTTAATCTCTTCTCTTAATAGCATTAGGATCATTTATCGTTTCTTTAATTTAAATCAATAAAATTCAATTACTAATAACCTAGGTCATTTAACTGCTTCTAAAGCACTTTTCGCGTTAAACTAATCCACGGTTTTCATAGCTGATTTAGTGGCGGACGGCGCCTTAACGCCCACCACAGTCCGCTAAATAAATGTCATTACATTTACACTATGACTGTCTAGTTAATTATTCTAAATAATACTATTGTTCAAAAAGTATTATCACATTTAATACTTTTGTTTCATTAAGTCTGTATAGTTAATAATCTAGAGATAGATTATAAAAGTCCTGTTAATGTTAAGTTATTAAATCCAATGAATGATGGAAATGTAAGGACCTCATTATACGTTTATGCACTGTTAGGGTGTTTATAGACGTGGCAACTTTAAATATTCAACAGAAGCTAATAATTGTGTATTGAGTCTTATATAATTACGCACCACGGGCTCTAAATCAGCACAATTCATGTTCTTATCTGCAACATGGGAACACGCTAAGGTGTACTATACAATTATCGTAATATAATAGTAATATTTTAAGTCAAATCTTGCAACTTTTTTAACCCACTTCCCGATTTCTGATTAAGATAAAATTTTGTTTACCAATGTAAATCAGATGACAATGCAAGATTATTATGACAAGAAGGTGATCTGATAAATGGATCTAGAAGGCAGCTATAGAAACCCTGCAATAAAACGACGCAGCCCCATCGAGCTTGGGCTCATACAATTTGTCTTGATAAGTTTTTAGGCCTCACAATAAAAACTTGCTCGAAAAATTATTTTATTTCAAAAACCTTATTATTTATTTACAAAATCTCCTCCTATCAAATGTGTTAATAGTTGTATTAAGCTGTCTAAAGGCATCTGACGTAGCGCATTAGCTGTCATCTAAACTAGTGTGCAAGTTTCGTCACGATGTGAGATAAAATTACTGAACATGAGTTCAAACGCAGAGGTACAAGTCGCGCGTGGTGAGAATCGAACGCCTGCCTCACTGGCTTATAACCAGTGCCAAAACCGTATGGTCACCACCGCTTCACAAACCTTAAAAATATTATAGACGACATATAATCATAAAATGCTTGCTGCTACTCCTCTATCTTAAGTGTCAAGAACGCCACTCCATGGCGTCAATTAACAACAATTAATAAAAACAATAAATCATTTTCCTCCAATCCTATTAATAATGTATAAGCCTTTTAGCAGCAAAAGGACTAAAACTTTTTGCAGTAATAACTCATAACCTGGGGATTAATAAATTGCCGAGCTGCCGCCGCGTGCGTAGGATGCCTTAGAACACTTAGCGCTATACAAAAACTTTTTATTGTACATCACTCAGTATTTATATGGTTCGAGTAACAGTACAAAATTATACTTATTAAAGTTTCGCGTATTAGGGAAGGGAGATGGTAAGGAATACTAAACGAGATAATAACTTACTCGGACCTTAAAAGTTATTTCATAAGAGGCTGTTGCGAAAAGCTATTTGAGTAGTTATGAGAAATAAACGTGCACACTGTTAAAAACTTGTAAAGTTTTATGTCTTACTTCACTTAATTCATCATAAATACTTTTACTGATATACATGCACTATTACATCTTTTTGATAGTGTAGTTGACAGAGCATTTTGGTCTTGTAGGCAAAGCACAAGCTAGTAAGACCAGTAAAATGATGGGCGAGAAGATAAAAAAAAGCGGCCAAGTGCGAGTTGGACTCGCCCATGAAGGGTTCCGTAGCAGCAACTAACATTTTACGATTTATGACGTATTAAAAAAAACTACTTACTAGATCTCATTCAAACCAATTTTCGGTGGAAGTTTGCATGGTAATTAATGTACATCATATATTTTTTTAGTTTTATCATTTTCTTATTTTAGAAGTTACAGGGGGGGGACCAACATTTTACCACTTTGGAAGTGTCTCTCGCGCAAACTATTCGGTTTAGAAAAAAAAACGATATTAAAAAACTCAATATCATTTTTGAAGACCTATCCATAGATACCCCCCCCCCCCCCCCCCACACGTATGAATTTGATAAAAAAATAATTGAGTTTTAAGTATGGGGAATCCCCAAAATTTATTGTTTTTTTCTATTTTTGTGTGTTCACAGAATACATCTACTTACCAAGTTTCAACAGTAGGTATAGTTCTTATAGTTTCGGAAAAAAGTGGCTGTGACATTCGGATGGACAGACAGACATGACGAATCTATAAGGGTTCCATTTTTTTCCATTTGGCTACGGAACCCTAAAAAGGAATCAAAATAATGATAACCCATTGCTAGCCGCATTGTATTTTAGCCCATTCCATTGATTGGCTTCGACGGGTGACACAAGTAACACGCGCATAGATAAAGTCCATTAAAACACTACGTTTACTTTCGTCTGACGTCATCAGAGAAAACGCCATTTACAGGGCATTAATTTCAAAAAATAAAATAAAAATTGTATTTGTATATTTCACGAAATATGTTTCTATTATGTATATGCGTATTATATATTATGATGGCAACAAATTATGATTTATTTTAAATGTTGTGTACAGCCTTGAATACAGCCTATTATGTTTTGCCAGCCCTGTTTGGATAATCTATAATGGTGTCAATTATTATGCCACTTGCGCCTGCGATTCCGCAATTTGTCAATCAGTAATGCTTTGCTCTATAAGGCAGTGTTTCATCGAGCCATTTATTTATAAGCTTGTTAGAGATATGCTGTTTCTTTAGAGACATGCCGCTAGTTAAGTGTGGTCTAAATATGTTTTGTCGTTTATAGAAAAAATTCTGTTTGAAAGAAAAAAAAATTCGGAGTAACGTTCGTCGATTCATCGTGTTTTGCAGCAATATTAGTTCGATGCTACATCCGTTCGGATGACAGTGATTCACAAAAAAAAAAAACCTTCAAACAAAATCCATTTAAATACATGTAAATCGGACTTGGATATCGGACCTCATTCAAAGAATATACATAATTTATCCACCGCCAATATTTTTGAGGCAAGTTCAGTACATAATACTGAACTCATTTCTATTAATAATCGACAAAAATTTTTCGTCCTCCCATACAAAATTAGCGTTTAACCAAACGGATTTTGTTTGGACGAAAAATTTTTACCGATTTTAGTAACTTTTTTTATAGAAAGTAATTCGGTATCATGGACTGAAATTGCTCCAAAAAATTTTTCCAGTGGATAAAAAGTCAGCCTGTATATCTTATATATAAAATTCTCGTGTCACAATGTTCGATCCCGTACTCCTCCGAAACGGCTTGACCGATTCTCATGAAATTTTGTGAGCATATTGAGTAGGTCTGAGAATCGGCCAACATCTATTTTTCATACCCCTAATCTACGCGGGCGAAGCCGCGGGCAAAAGCTAGTCTTATATATAAAATTCTCGTGTTACAATGTTCGTTCCCATACTCCTCCGAAACGGCTTGACCGATTCTCATGAAATTTTGCGAGCATATTGAGTAGGTCTGAGAATCGGCCAACATCTATTTTTCATACCCCTAATCTACGCGGGCGAAGCCGCGGGCAAAAGTTAGTTTATTATGAAATTATAAGATCTTCAGTCACGCAAAAGCTTAATTTGAAAAATTAACTCATTGAATTCAAAGCAATTTAGTATGTTTGAATAGTAAAGGGTAGTATTTAAACGCAAATCAAAATTACTGATTGCACAGCAAAATACTCAACTGAAAATATTACTAAACAAACTGCAATTTATATTTGTGGCGCAGTAAAATGGATAGAACTTTCCTAGCACTCGCCGGCCGCTGCCGCGGCACGCTCGCTTCGCTCGCTCGGCTCGTGCGTGTGTTGGTCGCAGTTCTAACATAACCTAACCTATAGGTTTGCCCTAACCTAATAAATTTGATGTGCAGTCAGTATTTATTTGCTGTGCAATCAGTACTTATGATAAGATTGTTGATTTATTTGATGTAAAAAAGTATATAAATGATGAGATTAAATTGATGGGTGATTATTTATTAGATGTGCAATTAATAATATCCCAATAGTAAATAGCTTGTCCAAAAATAAATAGAGAAAAATTTATAATAAACGTACTGAAGTTATTAAAATTTTTAAAGGATAACATTTGAAAGTAATCACTTATTTTCAATTCAAAATTATACACCCAGGTGTTTAAAATTCCGTTAATACTTATTGCCTTCTACCTCTGTGTGACCCTTCCTGCCCTGTTTCGTGAGATATGTCGACAGCCTCATGCGCTCCAAATGAGACAGTTTTGTTAACTTAGATTTATTTCCACACTTTTTATGTTCTTTACTTAACAATGTCACTGCAATCTAAAATAGATCCATTTAAGTTCGAATTTCACTGAATGGTTAATGGTTCCGTATCTTCCGTATATTTTTGTATAAGTACTTGTTACTTGTATATGTATGTACTTGTATATTGTATATAGAAACGACTCACGTGTAATTATTTTATTAATAAATGAGCATTTTGAGCATTTTATGATTTCAATACGTAAAATGGAGTTGTTTGCATGTTAGTAAAACTAATTATGAAGCAATTTTTATTATCACGGTACATTAATAGCATTTTTACGTGTTTTGTATATAACGTCTAACAAAATACACTGAAACTATTTTAAGGGTGGATTCAGTCCATGATACTGAACAAGTTTCCCCAAGGAACATATGTCGAAATATGAAAAATATTTTTTTAATTTCCCTACAAACTTGGATCAGCTGATCGGTCAACTTGTATGGGAGGTCAAAAATTATTTTTCAAATTTCGGTATATGTTCCTTGGGGAAAGTTGTTCAGTATCATGGACTGAATCCACCCTTAAAATAGTTTCAGTATATTTTGTTAGTCCCTGTATATAATGTTGCCAAGCAGCGGAAGTTTATAAAATAATGAATATTTATTTTAGATTTAATATTTTTACCAAAATAAATAATCTTACGAACTTTAAGAGCAGTACCATTAAGTCTAAGAATATCACAAAAGTGTTTTCAAATTTAAGTTTTACGTACGGATCTCTGAAAAGACCCGTTACTGTGATATATGCCGCCTACTCGCTGGAGAATTTGAATTGATTTATACTACATTTAATCTTGTATACGCCGTTTCCTTAATTAGACGTATTTGTTTGAATATCAACGAAGTACTTACGTCTTCATTGACACGATTGATTTGTTTTACGTGATAATAAAATTGTTTTAAATTAATATGTAGAGGTATAAGTATTTATGTTGAAATTTACTATAGTAAGAAATCTTATTTATAACTTTGTTATTTTTGTAAGTTTAAAAATATTTTTTAACTGTAAGATTTCTATACCGCATGTAAGCTTTCTACTTTTTGTGATCAATATCTTTTAAAAGTTTATATAAACAATAATAAAAAAAGAGTTTAATTTTTTTTTCTTAGTCGATGGTTATGAAATACTGTTATAAGTTATTATAAATAGCTTGACTTATGTATGACACTTAAAATGGTACATAATTTATTGACAAGTTTTATTATAAACAGAAATACATATTTATAAACAGAATACTTTTTCTGCTTCTTCATGCTATACTAAAAAAATCTTTAAAAAAAAACGAAGGGAATGTTGGTTGGTGAAGCTTGTAAAGAAAAGTAGCTGAACCAAAAAACGTGAATATAAAATCAAAAATTAGGTTCTTAATAAGGGTTCCGTACCCAATGCAAACGGGAACCTATTACTGAGACTCCGCTGTCTGTCCGTCTGTCACAGGGCTCTATCTCTTGAACCGTAATAGCTAGACACTTAAAATTTTCACCGATTATGTATTACTGTAGCTGCTATTACAACAATTATTAAAATAAAATAAAGTTAAAAATTAAAGGGGGTTGTCATACAAAAAACGTGTTTTTTCAGCCTTTTTAACTAGATCTTTGTTATGGCATTAATTAGTTACTTGAAATTTTCACAGATTATGTTTTATTATGGCCGCTATAACAACAAATACTCAAATAAAAAAGTTTAAATTAAAGGAGGTCGTCATACAAAAAACGTGTTTTTTCAGCCTTTTTAACTAGATCTTTATAATGGCATTAATTAGATTATTGACATTTTTACAGATTATGTATTATTATGGCCGCTATATCGACAAATACTAAAAATAAAAAAAAAACGTTAAAAATGAAAGGGGGTCGTCATACAAGAAACGTGTTTCTTTAGTGTTTTAAAACATTGTACGGAGGTACAGAACCCTTCATGTACGAGTCCGACTCGCACTTGCCCGTATATTCTTTAAATCACCACAGCTAACAAACGAAGTGTACAAAAGCCTTTTTCTAAAAAGAATTTAAATAAAGAGCAAGTCTTAGGCATTTGGTGAAAAAGTAGAATGGCCAAGTTGCAAATGACTCTAGTCTCCTTAATTTCTGAGAATCACCAGTTACACATACTATTACTTAACAGTGCGCTCGAGATAATTGCAAAACTGGGTCCATCGAGCCTTGTTTGAATAAGTCAGTAAACGGGATAGTTACTCGAACGAAGTAAGTCCACTTGGATAGTCCGAAGATTGCATATATGTTTATCCGGCGTTTTACTTGAGTAGAATTTGGTAGACATTTAAAAAAGGCAAACATAATTATTTTGAAAAGTTATTATTCTACTTCGTAAATATATTGTAGATCTTAAATAAAAATAATCTTAAATACTAGAATTTCCATTTTAAAAAACATATTAATAATATAACGTGCCAATGAGCCAAAGAAAAAAGTGTCTAAGCAAAGAATCAAACTGAACTAATTACCATACTAATCATATAAACAACTAGGTGGTAATTCATATATTTATTTACTTGTAGCTTTACCTTTATGTAAATAAGAACCTAAATCATTATAGCAATTAATATAGACTCATCGCTTATTTATTATAATAAGATCATGAGGTCATGAGTATTAAGTACCTACATAAACTTAACTAATTTCATTTTAAAGCTTTGGCAAATATGTATATAGGTAAATAATTACATAAAATTATTTGAAAAGCTGTTAATTATTAAATATGAATAAATGATAAAATTAAGTATAATTTTTCATTAGCAATAATAATCTCAATTATTTAACTTATGCTTATGAAGCTAGGTTTGACGTTTATTATTGTAAAGATTCCAGAAAACGTGAAATCTGTAAATAAGCTAGACCTTTGCAAATAAACATAAAATATATTTACATTAATATTGTATTTTGTGAAATTTTGTGAAAAATACATATCTATTTGTTCTTATCTAAGTTGTTCTTACTTTGTGTACTTGCTTAATATGAAGTATTTTTTTATATACTTATTACTAAGCATGCAAACAGGCATAATATATGTTAATTTTTTATTTTGTATTAATCATGATTTTTAAAACTTAAACTAATAACTTAACTAAATATAACAAGTAGACTGTGCAAGTAAATGTAAACGCAGCATAAGCTAGTACCTCGCACATCTGCGTCTATTCCAGAATTTAGCGGATGATGTGTTATGTGTGAAATGTAGTCCACACTTACCATGTTTTATTGTGATTAGTAGGAAACGCCAAGGCGGTGAGTTCCGTATATGGTTGTGTACTTATCCATCCTTCGAGTTGTTTATGAAACGATCGATGTTTGAATGTAAGATGATCCTTGTCAATTTATAGTAGTAGATGAAGTACTCGTATGTACTTTAGTTGACTTAAAAAGTATAAAACTATAAACTGATGGCTTTTTTGTTGTGTTTATAAATGAGTACATTTCAGCCTACGTTTGAAAACATTACCTATACCATTGAAAACAATATATATATACAAATACATATATGTTTAAAAAAATATATACGCCTCTGAAAAATATGTAAAGGCTTAATATATCTTTAAAACAGATTTGGCTTGGAGGGTTAATATAACTTTAATATATTTAACGATTTAATTTAAAAAGATATTGAAATTGCGTAATCACAGGATACTTTATATTTTTTGCAGTTTTTTTTAGTTAATTTGTCAAATCATGAATAAAACGTGTTACGTTTTTTAATTGTAACTAAGCAAAAACCAAACAAAAGCTCAGAATAAAAAGAAGTATATTAAACCTCTTTTTAAATAAGTGTCAATTTCGCACCAATGCTGACATCATCACGGTAATAAAACTTAAAGCCACATTAAATTATAAAAATTATAAATATCAAAAGATACAATATCTGAACATCTGATGCACGATGTTTTATTAAACGAAATACTATTAAATTTTTTAGAATGACAATTATGGCATAAATGTACATAAAAACAAGGGAATTATCACTACGTCTTGTTGTTGTGATAACTGGTTATTATATGACATCATTTCTATGGGGTTCCGTAGGATAAATAATAATTTTATTGCACAGCGAAAGAGTATTCACATTTGGTGGTCGTACACTTGTACTTTTTATTTAATGGGTTCATTTTTACATTTGTTCGTGGACGAGCACAAACACAAGAGGACTGACAAACTTAATTTTTGGAGGCGTAATTCGATTTTTAGTTTAATAGTTTAGTGTAATGGTAGCTAGAATCGGACAACACGACGTGGACAGGGATTCCACCCATTTGTGGTCGATATTCCTCCTCATCGTACCTCTCGATTCGCCTCCTCCTCCATTGTGCGAACCGCTAAGGTGTGGAATTCCCTCCCTGCGTCGATGTTTCCCCATACATATAATTTAGGGATTTTCAAGGCAAGAGTGAACAGGCATTTTTTGAGTCTGCGTGATACACCTTAGACCTCATCTTAGCTTCCCATCAGGCTAGATAGAGGTCAAACGCACTCAAATTTCTAATAAAAAAAAAAAAAAAGATGGAGCTGCCAGTTAAAAAAAAAGTTTCTTTTAATTTATTTTAAAAAACCTCTTTAGTAAAAATGAGATTCTGCTTATTTTCCGTAAAAATCAAAGCGCTTGGACCTTCTCCAATATCTCTGGTAAAAATTAAAAAATAAATTGTGATGTTTATTGACTTATGTCAGAAATAAAGTTCCTTGGATTTTCTTCAAGAAACGGACGTTTGGAGTTCAGATTTTAACGCTTATAGCATCTGAACAGCTTATTCCAAAAGCGGTACACACGACGTACTTAATGCGTATCCGCGTTTCAGTGTTAAGCAATATTGAGCGTTAATACGTAATGATAAAGTCTAATTTGGACTGACATAAAAATAGAACATCACTATCGTACGATACGACTATCGTATAATTTTATGGAGTAACCCCCCTGTTCAAATAAAATTGATAGATTATATTTTTATCACTAGCTTTTACTTAGCTTGCCCTGTTGTTTATTAGTTTGGGTGAAATCTTGCAAATTAAATTTTAACTAAGTATCTACTTCCCAATTGAGATGGAATTTTGTATGCTAATTTAAATCAGATGACAATGCAATATTATTATAACAAGAAGCTGATTTGATAATGGCGCCGGAAGGTGACTATAGGAACCCTGTAATAAAAAGACGCAACACCACCGAGTTTAGGCTTATTACTTGTCTTGATAAGTACTTCGGCAAGTACGATTGATTGATACGATTGATCTTCCTGAAAGGCCGGTAACGCTCTTGTTACACCCCTAGTGTTGCAATTATCCATGGACAGTGGTGATCACTTACCATCAGGTGACCCGCTTGTTCGTTTGCCGCCCTATAATAACATAAAAAAAAGATTTTTTTTTCTTTTAGAAAAACTTATTTCTATCTGTCAAGTTCTACTGCAAGCCGCGTTAAGGAACTTTCCTTAAAACGACTTTTTAAAACTACTCTTTAAAGTAAAGTAAAACAAAAAAATATTTTTAAATAAAAAAATATTGTACGGAACTCTAACACACTGTACTAACAAACATGAAACAGAGCAAGTTTCCCAATGCGATTTACATAGATAATATTTTATTGCGGCGGTCAAGTTCTGATCAAATGTTTGTTGTAGCTCTCTCCGCTCACAAATATGCTATGCAAATGAGACTGGTTAATTTACCGGGTTCGCTCGCTTTATAACCTTTGTGTTGCTAGTTTCGACCACACATGACTTTACATGACCAAGTTTATTTGAACTAGTGAACAATACAATGGTGGGGGGAGAAGCTCTCCAAGTTAATGAGATAGATAAGATACTTGCATAATCAGACTTTAATGGGTATGTATGTATTCGATAACTGCCGATGATGATGATGAGAATAAAAAAAATTGGAAGTTCGTACCTGAGCCAAATCGGTCAAGTGGTTGCAGAGATATGGAGTTGCAACTTGCAACACATGTAATAATAATAATAATACACTTTATTGCACCAAAACACTTGAAAAAAAAAACTATACAAAAAAGAAATCAACGGTGTACAATAGGCGGCCTTATCACCAAGGCAATCTCTTACAGGCTACCTTTGGGTGACAGGATTGGCTGAAAAATAATAAATAGGTGGTGCGATTGTGACACTAGTAATAACCTAACTATGTGATATCAAACAGTAAAAACAAAGAGAAGATGGAAAACCTTGAATATTAATTTAATAATAAATGAATATTGAGTATATATACAAAATACATACGTATATAAAATTGCAGACATATACATACATACATATAAATACACATGTTATACACAACTAGAGGAAAACGAAGATTATGATAATTTATAGAGTTATGTAATAAACTGGCAGTGTGTAGTTATAGACTGAAGGAGGTGCCCGTGTATTACGCTATTCACGCCTGCCGCACTTACCTCAGCCCCCTTAGTTGCCATACCCCCGTGCCCTTTTACCCCGCAGGCGAAAATTGAGAACTCATAAAAGCAGTCGGTCTATAGTTTTATTTACATTTTAGTTATAAAAAATCTTTTAGCTTACCCTTTATTTTATGTTTGAAGTAGGAATAAATTGTTTTATAAAGTACCTACGCCCTACATATATCTTAAGTTTAAATGTCTTACGACAATTTAATCGATCAACTTAACACGTGGTACTTTTTTATCGCTAATATAATCCGCAGCGATATATTTTCAATGAAAAATAGCTATCAAAACCGATGCAAGTTATCTTAAAATTACCATAAAAATCTTTAAAATACTATGTAATAATTCAAACTTATCTCTTGCGTTTAAGTAGCGGTCATTAACTTAGAGGTGTCAATGACAAAATTTGATGATCTATACCTATTATAGTCGTTGACGATAACTACTATAAAATATAACTTTAAAAAAAAAAATATTTTTGATACCTAGTTGTTTTTTTAAGATCGAGGGAATGAGTATCATCAGAACTTTCATCAGGCGATGCTGTTACCAACTCCTAACTATTTTAATTCTTTTTCCATCTAAACTCCCTCAAAAACGCTAGAATCGGATTTGTGGTCTTATAGCTTTATTTTATAGCTATAGGTCTGAATAATAGTAGAAGGAAAAATAAAAGGGAGACGAGGAAGGGGAAGACCAAGGATGAAATTTTTCCAACAAATTAAGGAAGGGTTAGGAGTAAGGTCCTACCAAGACATTAAAAAGATGGCAGAGATAAGAGAGGAATGGAGGCATCTCCACTTAACATCACCGACAAGAGCAAGCTCTTAAGTTTAAAAAGAAGAAGATTTAGGCTCTGTTTATTCTAAAAGTATATTGGTATGTTATCCTATGTGTATGTGCCTCTAATTAAACCTATCTGCACTCAATAGAGTGAATTTGATCCATTCTTTAGTATAAGTTTTTTTTTAAATATTTTTTTCGCACAAGCTTTTAGTGTAAGGCCTAAGAACTTATCAAGACAAAACTCCATGGGGTTGCATCGTTTTTTTTTTCTATATCTTCCGGCTCCATCATCAAATCAGCTTCTTGTCACAATAATATTGCATTGTCATCTGATTTACATTAGCACCATCACAATCTGCTAGTTGCCAACAAGTCAAAACAGATACTTTTTTTAAACGTCAAAACAAATATTCTCTATGGTATTTCTATGAAAAACGCACGGCGTGACGTCATAGTTTCTTGGAGTCAATTAGCGCTCTTAATATCAGTTTTTCGGCATAAATAAATCTAAAATCACGTTCAACGTGGATATGATGAATGGCAAGTGACATTATTTTGTATCGTTTTTTTCTCTTATTATTACAAAATAATTTATTTTTGACCTTGGATAATACCCTATTAAAAACCGGGAAGTGGTTTAAATTTAACTTGCAAGATTTGGCCGAAAAAGCTACAACAAATAGGGCAATTAAAAGCTTCTAAAAACAGTAAAGACAAATAAACCTTATTGTTACGTAACAAAATCGACCACATACATATTGACACCCGTTGATGCTTTACAAAGAAACAGCGAATCTGATCCTCTGACCAAAGTATAATTATCATAAGGTAATGTTTACGAGGTAAAGTTATAAACTGACAATTACTGGAGTAGGAAAGTCATAGAGACGTTGTGAAGAATGATATACTCGCGGGTGAAAACATAATTTTATTTCGTTGTTAAATCAATTAATTAAATATCGTTAGATAGACATATTAGAAGATCTAAACCCTTTGTTTTGGTCTTTTAGTATCTATTTTCAGCTTGAAAAATCTGACACCAGTGTTAGCAAGTGGCCAACAAACACACCCAAAAAACGTCTTATCGTGTAGGTTTATAAGCGATATATATCGCATATATAAACATACTAGCTTTTGCCCGCGGCTTCGCTCGCGTATCCCACGGAAACATTACACTTTTCCGGGATAAAAGGTACCCTATGTTACTTCTAGTACCTCCCAGGATATGTGTACAAAGTTTCATGATGATTCGTCAATTAGTTTTTGCGTGAAAAGGTAACAAACATCCACGCTTTCACATTTATAATATTAGTAAGGAAAACTACATAAATGCCTAAAAGCAAATACTACAAATTATAGTAAATAAAATGTCCGGCCATCTACTGCGTCACGATGAGTTTTTTAAAACAAAAATGGAAGGCAAAATAGAAGGAAAAAGAGGAGTAGGAAAACCCTGAAAGAAATTTTTCGATGTAATAAAGGAAAAATTAAACGTGAAAACATATAACTTGACGGAAGAAAGAGAGACATGGAAAGCACTTCACCGACAAGATCCCAACTCTTAAATATAAGAAGAAGAAGAAGATACATACATATGCATATACATTGTGATTTTTTTTTATTTGTACTAACCCAAAAGATCGCTTTCTCAGCATAAAGTTAAATACCTAAATAAAATAATCAATACTAATTTGATACAGTGTGCACAAAGCATAAGTCACCTACACAGATCAGGTGAGTACATATGACGTCATGGTATCGTGATGTGATCCGTCAGAGGTCACACCGACGTGGAGACCCCGGATCAGTGCTTGTTTGGATTTATGGATCATCATCTGTTTCGTTATGTACATTTCTTTTGCAGATCCGAGACTGACATTTCAAGAGTTATGGATCTTTTTAGAGTAATACTGTGTAAGAGTTTCCTTCGGCGTTTCTTCTTAGGAGAATCAGCAGGATTAAACAAAAACCTTTTTGTTTCCACGCTGGCCTAGAAAAAAAGAAAAAACAAATAATGTACTAGCTACTTCTTTTCCCGCGCAGATCGTAAAAGCCGAACTAGGGAATGGGCAAGAATCTATCATATCAATAGGCGATGCGGTTAGCAACCCATCAGTATTATGATTTCCTTTTTCTACCTTCATGCCCACCATCACGCTAAAAGTTGCCTGGGCCTTGCCGCCCTGGGTTCTGTCTGCCCCGTTAGGGATAAAGACATGCTCGTGTATCTGTATCTTATGATCTTGATGCTCCTCTTCAGGGACATGCCTTGTGGCCACTGGGTCGCATGGCGTGCATGGCGTAAGGATAGACAGATCCTCTCCATCCTCGTACGGGATAAATAGGGATGATGACTGGGTCAAAAAAGTATTATTCTAATAAGTCAGTTAGATTATCCAAAAATAATGTACCCATATTTTTCAGTTTATCAAAAAGGTAGAAATTCACAAAGATACAGAGAATAAACGTTCCAGAGTGGGGGCTTGTGACGTCACCCCGATGTGTAAAAATCGTACGAAAGCGTGACGTCAGGAGAAATTTAAATGCGCTGTATCTTCGTCATTTATTGTTTCTCAGAGAAAATAAAAAATATGTGTACCATATTTTTTAATAATCTAACCGATGGGCCAAAAATAATTTTTCAGTCATCATGCCTATTACGTGATGTGTTTTGTATCAATATCATACAACATTAAAGGTTTTTTTTTGTCACTTACACAAGTTTTTATAATTCAAAATTAAAACGTTCATATGTATGTTGAGCTCAAGGAAAACACCAAATGTGTGGGCGCACTTTTTGCTAATACATATGTAATTGAATTAGTTTTTTTTATCATTGATCACATGTTATTCGCATGATTGAATCATTAAAAATCTATTTAGATTCGATAAAATACTTTTTTTCTCATATTATTCCATGCTGGTCTTGTAGAATAGATTAAACGTAGAATGTATTTACAGTATATTTATAGATCGTAAAAGCCAAACGATAGAATGAGCGAGAATCTAAATCATGTTAATAGGCGATGCGGCTAGCAACCCATCACTATTTTAATTTATTTTTTCCAGCTTTACGCACTATCAAGCTAAACGTAGACTTTTGAGTCTTAGTTAACGTCCTTCGTGGCATAATGGTCAACACGCTATTCCGCCAATCCGGAGGTTTTGGGTTCGATCCCCAGCCAAGGCAAGTTGGATAATGGCCTTTTTCAAATTGTTCCAAGACCCACTTGGGTGCTATCTATATAATAAATAATTATATAAAATATATAGTATCGTTGAATTAGTATCCCATAACACAAGTTTGAAACTAATTTTTGGTCTAGCTGAATCAGTGTGATTTGTCCCTATATATTTATTTATTTAGTATAATATTAAATATATTAATTTATTAGTATTTATTTATTTTACCTGTTTACTTTTATACAATTATTGTAAGTACTACTTCTTAGCTGAAATTAAACTAAAATAACATCAAAATCTTATTAAAAAAAAAAGTTGCTAACCACAATATCACTGCCAGTCATATCGTTAAAATCAGATCTTATCCGTACGTACATATATCACAACATAGTGTGTGTAGCGTAGGCCTTAAGCGTGAGTCCGGCTGTCATCGTGGGCATGTTGACACGACTTGTCAAAATCCCTGACAGCTGTGACAGACGAGTTAATTTGAACGATTTGAACACTTTAGCATATTAAAATTTAGGGTTCCGTGGCTTGGACACATATATTTATACTCTTCTCTACATTTTTTTTAGATGGCCGACGTTTCTGTATGTTATATTATTATTAACTTATGTTATAGTTGATGTAAAGTTTCATAGGTAAATAAATCGAGATTAAAATTGCATACTTCTAATTCTTAGTTTAACAAAACACACATACAGTATTTAAATATAGGTATAATAACTAGTACTAATCTTTATCTCAAATCTTCAGTAGATAATTGGCAAGTCTCAATGTTTAAAGCTCTTTTAAGTCTTTCATTGCTGAATCACGTTGTATGAAAAGCAATTGAATTTGCTTTGTTATTAGCAATTAACGAAATTATAATATATGCATAATATATAGAGAAGTAACATTTTATAAGAATTATACGGAACCTCAACTTATTCACGATTCGTGCTCGACATTTCTATAAGTTATTAAATTAAACAAATTTAGTTCGGTCACGACACTGCAGGGTCGGCTGGAGGCTGTATTGTGCGTTCATGAGCAATTTAGTTTATTTTTTATACATAGTTTTCAAGTATTCAATTAATTTGCTATGTTGTGTTCAATAATACTCTAATGAACTGGCATTTTTTAATGATATTAGATTTAATTTTTTGTTGTTTTAAGACATAGTCATCATAAGGTCTTATTTTTAGTCGCCACTGCAGGAGCACGACCCTCTCTGTGCTAATAGTCATGGTCAGAACAGCCAAAGAATTTGGCCTACAATCTCCACGCTGGCCAGATGGGTTGGAGAGGTCTCATTGATGTTTATATGCTTTGTTTAGCTTGTGTTTCCTAGTTCGCCTTCTATGACATCCAATGGAAGACTATTTCACTGTCATCTGATTTACATTAGCATACAGGAAAAAAAAATCTCCGATAAAAATGGGAACTGGCTCGAATTATACTTACCAGATTAGACCCAAACAAATAAATAACAACAAAACAAACAGGGCTAATAAAAACTAAACTAAACAATAGAATTTAACTTCTTCGTCTAAGCGCATTCACGGTTGCATCCTCAGCTGTGCTGCTTCGGAGCCCGGGGTGCGCTTCTCCGCTTTTTTTCTCCAAATATAATATGCATGTCAATGATCACCCAAGGATGCCAAAGACCTTGTAAAATGGAGAAGAAATAGCCGGAACATTTTCAATGATTTGGCTATAGTTTTACAACCGGCCGCCTGCCTGACGTCAATCCTCCTTGGGAATGCAATTGTAGCTAGAGATGTTTGTGCTTAGTCCTTTAGTCGCCTCTTACGACATCCACAGGACGAGATGGAGTGGTCCTATTTCAACCCGGAACCACACGGGTAATCAATATAATTTAACACCTTATACTAAGTATCATTGTTCCGAGAATGAAAATTCTGAATCACCTACGAATTTGCGAAAAATATCAATCGATACGAAAACAGTATTTACTCGTACCCATTGAATCGCAGCTCAACCTGTAGCTACTACCATTTATCGAAAAAGCCACCTGCGTAAAATTGGAATCTTAACCATGTCAATGAAGATTTATGAGGCAAGTAAACTTCGCGGGGGGTCCGGTGACCCGAGGAAGTAACCCAGTAACGGGTCAAGCTGTTGTCAACACTTGATTGCAGTTTGAACACCCTTTAACTTGACTTTCACCCTGGAGTAATGAATTGTTGGCGCACGTTTTAACTATTAAACTTAACTATTTAATTGTCCTGTTATATAATTATGTGACTTACTTGACATAAACTTTATAATTATTTGATGAATGCAGAATATATGTAGTTTGTTTTATACATTTTTTAATTTTGTTGGTTTTCGGGATTTTTATTTTAAAGTGGTTCCTGGTTGTACATGTATATAAATTCCTACGCCTATGATGGCAGAATATGTTTGCATTTGCTTTATTTGTAAACATCTTATGTTACCACCATATTTGAAGGAATAAATCACTACCTATTCTATCTAATTTATTCGTAGTGGCAAATCTTTTCAAAATTTCTTATCTAAAATAATTAACTTTGCTAAAATATTTATAATCTCTTTATAGTATTATCATAAAACGCGAAAACTATATATCCATTATATGCATAAATGGCATTTCTCAAGATGTCAACTTGTTTTGGGTGAATAATGGTTTAAACCAAGTATAAAAGTTAGTCCCTGTTTTATAATAAGGCGATAAATAACGTCTAACAAAATATACTGAAACTACTTTAAAGGTGAATTCAGTCCATGATACTGAACAACTTTCACTAAGGAACCTATATCGAAATATGAAAAATAATTTTTGGCTTCCAATACAAAATCAGTTTAGCTTGATTGGTCAACTTGTATAGGAAGCCAATTTTTTTTTTCATATTTCAATACGTTCCTTGGGGAAAGTTGTTCAGTATCATGGACTGGATGCACCCTTGAAATAGTTTTAGTTTATTTTATACCCTGTATAATTTTTAGATACATATTAAAGGCAAATATAGCACACCTTCTCGACTCCAACCATCCACCGTCTTCCCGTGGACGTCGTACAAGGCGACTTAGGAAACACAAGCTAATCAAAGCTTATAAACACCAATGGGACCTCTCCAACCCGTCTAGCCAGCGTGGAGAGTTTAGACCAAATTCTCTGGCTGCTTTGGCTAAGTATGGCTCTGGTAGTACAGAGAGGGCCGTGCTCCTGCAGTGGAAGCTACAAAAGACTTGATGATGATAGCACACCTTATTTTTTCGATACAAAATATCATAGCCACGTGACGATATAACAAAATGCTGTTAGGCCTCATCTAAATGAAAACAATATTTTTATAAAAAAAAAAACATTATAGTGCGATGATGTCACCCGGTCGTAGTTCATGGCAAAAAGAAAATAAGGAGAATATAGAAGTGGAACTTCACATATACTAAGTCTAACAAAATATACTGAAACTATTTTAAGGGTGGATTCAGTGCATAATACTGAACAACTTTTCACAAAGAGGTCGAAATATGAATATATTATATCCAGTGGCTAGTTGACCAGCTGATCTGAGTTTGTATGGTCAGCAAAAATTTTTTTTTTTCATATTTTGATACGTGTAACTTGGGGAAAGTTGTTTAGTATCACGTACTGAATCCACCCTCAAAATAGTTTCAGTATATTTAGTTAGATGTTATATAATGTTCACTTCTACGATATACGATTATTTAATTATGTTTTCATCACTTTATATATATGTATTTTATTATATCTACATCTACACTTATATTATAAAGAGGAAAGATTTGTACCTATTTTTGTATGTTTGTATGTTTGTAATGAATAGGCTCAAAAAGTACTGGGCCGATTTAAAAAATTCTTTCACCGTTGGAAAGCTACACTATCCCCGAGTGACATAGGCTATGTGTGTACCACGGGCGAAGCCGGGGTGGACTGCTAGTCTATTATATATGTAGTATATTTGTTTATTAATTTGTATTTAATGTATTTATATATTTTTTCAGTAGATTCTATCTTATATCTACTATCAGCTAATCCGACATACTGCATCGCCTCTCTCATAATTCACTTCTCTCTCTACCCAAAGGTTGACTGGAAGAGATTGCTACATAAGCGATAAGTCCGCCTTTGTATCATTTTTGTTTTTTTTCTCTGTTGTTGTATGTCCTTTCTTCATGGTGCAATAAAGAGTAATTGTATTGTATTGTATTATACGACACTGTGCCAATAGCATTTCAAACAAAATGTTAAACATCTTACTTTGTGTACAGATAAAAAATTAAAATGTAATTCATGTTAATTTATTAATTCTTTAGACTAACGTAGGAAGTAAAATTTTGGAATACACTGTTTGTTCTCAATTTTTAAGGAATGCTTTACCGTTGTCACTGTTAATTTTATAATTTTTTTTTTTGCATACAACTATTTTTTAATATAGATACTGTTAGATATTTCTTTTAATTATTACATACAAGATCTAAGGCCAAGTTATTGTACATATCAACTCCTAATTTAAATATCGTTTTCTCAACAAGATATCTTTCTGTCCTTTTATTATTTTATGCATGCAGGTAGCACTATCAGTGATTTATCAGTCAGGTTTTTGTCCATAGGTATCAGGTGTCACTAAGGAAATGAAACGAGTGGGTGGACGTTGGGATTTATCAATGAGTTAATATAAAATGACATAGTATTTTTAATTTTATGCTGTCCTTAATATTTCATAGACCATTAATACTGTATTCATACAATGGTAGTAAATGCTTCTTCGACCATTAAATAGAAGGTAATAAATGCTTCTTCTTCTTTCTCTTATCGGTGAAATTTATTGTGGACCGGTCTTTACGACCTCCGTGGTGTAATGGTCAACACGCTAGTCTGCCAATCCGGAGGTTCTGGGTTCGATTGCCAGCCAGAGCAAGTTGGAAAATGGCCTTTTTCAAATTGTCCTGGGTCTGAGGTGTTTATTTATATATGTATTTATTATAAAATATAGTATCGTTGAGTTAGTATCCCATAACACATGTTTAAAAAAAAGGTATTTTGGGGCTATCTCAATCAGTTCGATTTGTCCTTATACTTATATTTACTGGATACCACCACGGTGTGAAAGGTAAGTGGAGAAACCACCAAACTACTTTTCTCCAAAAAGAAATGGGAAATTGAAATGGAGTGTATGCTTGGAAGTATAGTCAACGTGAAACATTTACTAAATAGCGACACTTACACATGTGTATGGACAGATTATCACGTCTCTATTTCTAAAATGAAACAGGTCGGAATCTTCTAAGGTAGGCGCAATATGCGTCACCCAGGCGTTCACCGTTCCCCGTCCCTCACCCCGCCTCGATGACTCACGTTGGCCGTCAAGAACCGGGGGAGAGGTGCGGGTGCGGGGAACGGGGACGCATATTGCGCGTACCTTAGGAGATTCCGTTCTGTTTACTCTTACTGTATTCTGTGACTGAACTAAACTTGAACTGTGGCAGTGAAGATGAACCAATAGGGTTCTTCTTCTCGTGTCGAAAGCTCAAAATGTAATCACATTTTTTTTCCCTCCAGAAGGTTGCCACTTCTACAACGTTGTCTGTAGCCTCACATAGGTCACGCTTAGTACAGCTGGTGGGGCACGATGGGCGGGAGTGGAGGTGTGACATAGTCTGGTCGTTATGACCACACTGACACTGTGTTGGGTCAATATAACACCATCGGGTCAAATTATGCCTGCACCGGCCTTCCTCTGTTCGGAGGCAATTTTAGCTTTTCCAGGTGGTCCATGGGAGCTCATGACCCGGTGGTAGTTGCTCCGATGGTTGAATGAAATCAGGGGGAGGTGGATGTTTGCTGCGTCACATCAGAGCCGGGAGGATTTTAGTTCGCCTGAGCTCCATACAAGGAGTGCCTGGGAAAACAATAATAGGGCTAACCTGGCCCAAATGGCCCAAAGTAAAGCACGTAGCCAAAGATCGATTGCGTTGGCGAAAGACTGTTTAAGCCCTCTGCCCCACGGGGGCCTTAGGACCGTCAAGTCTTGAACTGATCAAATACCGTATCTTCAAGAAGTCGTAAATTTTCAAACATTTTCCCGCCAATTCCACATTCCTATAAACTGTCAAACAAATCAATTTTCCATTATGTAGAGTCGTAACTGTGTCTGCCAGTTTCTGGGAATGCAACCGCTTTGACAAAGTTGGTTAATGTTGTTTGGAACAATAAGGTGTTAACCCACAAACGTTGTGTTAAAATCTTCTAAGAACGGTGTTAGAAATGGACGTAAAGCCTATGGTTTAAGTAGGTATGTGGTTTGTGAAAAAAATCTTTTCACCAGTCATTCTAAACGTGAAACGTTAATAATCAAGATAGATGAATCTGATAACGAATCAGTTAAAGATAGTAAAAGATATTAAGCAAACGGTTAGCTTTTTTTACCAAATACGTTTTATGGACTTATACCTTTTTTCACTTAACTTCACCGACAATAGTAAGCTGTTAAATGACAAATATAGAATAGTTAGCTTTTTCCTTTATCCAAAATTTATTGATTCCAAGACGAATCTGCTGAGGTTTTTTTTGAACTTGGGGACTTGATAAATTTTAAAGTAAAATAATGACTAAGTACTAATAATCTTAATAAATTTTAACTAATTTAACCTTCTTATTTATAATATTTTTCTTTATTCAGGTAATTCACTTTATACATCTATGGATATTTTATATTTCAATTAGTAAGTACCTTCAAGTTCATTTCTTGTATTAGTTTCTAGACGCAGCGATTTTTTACATTTAAGTAAAATGTGTAATAAATAAAACCGGCCAAGTGCGAGTTAAACTCGCGTAGATAGGGTTTTGTACAATTGATTGAATTCTGATAGGTTTTCCTGTAATCTACAAGCAATGAAATATATTTCGTATTTTTTCAAAATTTTAGGCTCAGTTGTTTCAGAGATCAAGGGGGGGGGGGGGGAATGGTCAATGTTCGTCTTCTTTCATGAATAAAATCAAATCTATTTATTTTATAATTATAACAAAAATATATTTGAGATCCTCATAACGAGCCCTTTCATTTGATAGGTATATGACACAGTAAGGTTTGAAAAACTTTTTTTTTTCTATTTCCTAATTTATCCACCGAAAATGACCCTTATTTTAAAAAATATTTATTTACTTTGCACATATGTGTTTGGGTCATAGGATTACACCATCCTACCAAATTTCACCTGATTCGATGTAGATTCGGAGCAAATTGGCTGTGACAGACGGACGGACAGACAGACGCACGAGTGATCCTATAAGGGTTCCGTTTTTTCATTTTTTGTACGGAACCCTAAAAATCTAGTATGCAAATATAACACGATAAAGAGCTAGAGATACTTATAAGATTTTTTTTTCTATTTACCATGTAAAGAATTACATGATTTTTTTTCTTAAATAACATATTATATAAACCACGCAGGTTTATCCTTATGTTATTAACCATTTACATCATTTACAAGTATTTGCTTGGTTTCGCAAAGGGCTTCAACAAATTTTCCTTGCAGGAGAAACCTAGAAACTGACAATGTCGTAAAGTTATTTTCAAGCACACAAACCGCAGCGTGGTTACTTTCCATCGGCTCGTAAACATTGGAAAAGTGAATGTTCGTACTTTGTCTTGTTTTGTCTATTTGTGAAACACTTGCTAAGTTATTGGCCACATCCCTATAAACATGAATCACCGATAGAAAATACTGTAAAACTTAGGGCTCACACAGACAAGCGAGCCAGGGACAGCTCGCGGCGGCGATGTTCGGCGACAGGCGGCGACTGTTGGCGACTAGTGTCATGAACCGTCACGCGACGTTCAATGACTGTTGCCGACCGTCGCCAAAGACGAAGCACCAAAAACTGTGATACATCTGCATTCCCAAGAAGGGTTGACGTCAGGCACGCGGCCGGTCGTAAAACTATAGCCAAGAACAGTTATTTCTTCTCCACTTCGCAAGGGCTTTGGCATCCTTAAGTGACCATTGACATGCACATTAGAGAAGAAAAAGCGGTAAAGCACACCCCGGGCTCCGAAGCAGCACATATGAGGATCCAATCAGGTATAAGCTAAGATGAAGAAGGAAACTTGTTTATCAAGTATAATAATTTGAATATTTTAAGTATATACTACATTACGCGTACAATAAACAATGACTTGCATACTTTCAGTTTTCATAAAAATAAGTTTATAATAACGATAGCATTAACGGATAAGACTAAACTGTACCAAAATTCTAGACGAGATCTAACGGTATCCTACATTTTATTGTTCTGTCTAGGTATAATAAAAATACACTAAAAATAATTGGCTTTATGCAAAACATGCATAATCTTCGCATATGTGGATTGTTAAACAAATAAACCAGTTATTTTATTTGTTTTACTGTTTTATTAGTTTTGCTGTTACTAATAACTTTATATACAAGTAAAAAGCTGAGCCAAAAATAAACACTCTTTTTAAACGATGTTAGTGCCATCCATTTTTTTTGGGCTTTCCTCTATTCCTATATCCAGTCAGTAACCGTCAAAGTTTGCATCCTTTCAGTAACGTGGCTATCCTCTTTCCTCAGTACAATAAGAAAAGGACGGACCGTTTGCTAACTTCAGACGCTTAAGTACCGTTTGCAATAAGGAGGATTAAAAAATATACTTGATCGATATCCCATGGGTGTTTTTTACACCTTATTTATTTTCCAAAATTCAAATGAAAACACTGATTTGATGATTGACTGAAATGAGTGGGATCAAAGAATTGGCGTAGCACCATACATTAATATTAAATACAAAAACTTTGTATTTTTATTTTATTTGCTTTAATTTTTGCACATCATACTGAAGTGAAGTTAGTTTGACACATGTTTGACAGCATGAAGTCACAAAATGGCGGCGGTTCGATCTTATTCTTATTGTAATCGCATTGTATGTACGTACAGAGGAATGATAAGGATACGCAAAGCGCGCGGTGGCACAGATATCTGATCAACCGTCTGTACATGTCCACATTACATGACCTTTAAAAAAAACCCATTTCACTAGGAATGTTGTAAGGATTCTACCATGACTTGACGACTTGGAGCTGCAAGACCCAAAATGCTCTGTCTGCCCCATTAAGACATGAAGACGTGATAGTGTCTAGTGCATTCTCATTAGCATCAGGTCTTTTTCAGTCTTTACTGCAGGAACACGACCCCCTCTGTACTACCAGAGCCATACTTAGCCAGAGCAGCCAGAGGATTTGGCCTGCACTCTCCACGCTGGCCAGAAGGATTGGCGAGGTCTCATTGATTAAGCTTTATTTAGCTTGTGTTTCCTAAGTCGCCTTCTACGACATCTACGGAAAGACTTGGAGTGGTCCTATTCTGCCGGGAACCACACGGCGAAGTGTATTCTACTGACACCTAAATCTGTTAAGGTATTTCAAAGTAATGACATACATGAACCCTGGAGACATAACATTCCTTTTTTGAAGCAGAATACCACATATTCTGCTTCAAGCTGTGGTAGCTATAAAATGTTATCATGCAATCTGATGTCTTGCTACCAGTTAACGACAGATTACGTTAATCGGGCTGTGAGAGCCGCCGTGGGGAAACGAACCTATTTGACCCTACGGTCATACGCCGCCACTTTATGGATGCTGTAGGACAGTTCATAAGAGTAGGCGACAATAGTTCTTTAGCTTTTTTTTTATAAAGGTGACACGTGCATTTTTATATACATTTTTTTATATCGCCGGATAGTGCCAGGTAGAGCTATGACTTTTTCCAAAAAAAAATACACACATACAATATCACGTCTTTATCCCTAACGGGGTAGAATAAGCCTAGGGCGGTAAGGCCCAGGCCACTTTTAGCGTAATGGTGGCCATGAAGATGGAAAAGGGAAATTATAATAGTGATGGATATATTAGCATGTCTCTATATTTTCTTTTTCCCCCTAATTTAATTATTAAAGATATGAATCTTCATAAACTTGAAATATTGGTTAGATGTTCCACTCAGTTCAAACATCTAGCAAACAAGACGAGATTAACTATATTATAAAAAGCAAATAAGGTCATTGTCATAGCTTTTAAAGTTTTAAAGAAATTAGAAATCATATCGGTGGAGTGTTGGAGACCTCAGGGGACTGCGAAATTTTGATTTTGTGTACTTTTCATAGGTATTTTCGGTCCGAGGTGCAGTTGTCTCTATCAAACTCGGTTGTTATTCGGGCAAAGCGCAACCGCACTAGATTTTACAAATACTTATTTTTCAATTCTCTCGACCAAAGTGTTTCCTCTTAATCAGGTCGAACT
The DNA here is from genome assembly GCA_963576875.1 of Acrobasis repandana. Taxonomy (NCBI): domain Eukaryota; kingdom Metazoa; phylum Arthropoda; class Insecta; order Lepidoptera; family Pyralidae; genus Acrobasis; species Acrobasis repandana. The sequence goes on from OY756226.1 coordinate 2,289,720, forward strand.
TCAAACTTCAAACTTCTTTATTTGTAGAAACAAGTTACAAAAGATGACAATTTCGAGCACTATATATTGAAATAGAAGTGCTAATATGAATGTAAAATAAAGGATGGGTAATTTTGCTTGCATATAAATTGTTTATATGACGACGTATGCTAAGTATGTCATAGTCATAAGTTGTTTTAATTGTCAACACGTGGGCATTAATTGAATTTAACTACGTCATGCGAACATGTTACTTGCATTTGAATTTAAATTATGAAACGCAGTCAGGCAACTGTATGGTATTTATTTAATTTAAATCGCTTAAAATTTGGTGACGTTTGCGATTTATTTAATTCAAATACCTAATAAAGCTTAAAGGATTTTTAAACAATTAAATTCAAGGTCCATATTATTTATTTATCTTTGGATGTTTGTATAACTAAACTTGATAATTGTAAATTTTTTATTTCATAGGAATTGTAAACGTGAGATCATTTACTTACAGCTAAGTTTAGTGCCGCTTCCTGAGCACAAGTTAAGAAGAAGCGGCAACAAACTGCACTGCATCATTTTCTCCAAATACGTCAACTTATAATTAAACTGATATTAAAATTACATTTGTGGACTGAGGATACAGTTATGTCATTATTATTAATTAAGAATTATGTCTTTAGTGAAATTGAAAATAATGTAAATTTGTTATTTAAAATGTACCAAATATCCAAATTATGACGTTTGTGTGTACAAATGTTTCATTTGTTTTTCTGTTCGATTGTCCAAAAATAAAATAGCTTAGGTTATGAATAAGATTTGATGGTCAAAATAATTAAATTTAAATTCCATTAAAAAAAAAATATATTTAACCTAAGAACTTAGAGTACTTATAGTAATTAAACGGGCAAGTGCAAGTTGGACTTGTATGACGACCCCCTTTAATTTTTAATATTATATATTTTTAGAATTTGTTGTTATAGTGGTCATAGTAATACATAATCTGTGAAAATTTCAAGTATCTTGTTAATGCCATTAAAAAGATCTAGTTAAAAACGCTGAAAAAACACGATTTTTGTATGACGACCCCCTTTAATTTTTTTCTTTCTTTTATTTTTAATATTTTTTGTTATAGCGGCCACAGTAATACATAATCGGTGAAAATTTCAAGTGTCTAGCTATTACGGTTCAAGAGATAGAGTCCTGTGACAGACGGACAGACAGACAGACAGCGGAGTCTCAGTAATAGGGTCCAGTTTGCACCCTTTGGGTACGGCACCCTGAAAAGAATGTTTTATACATTCTTGGTTATGGTTAAAGAATCTTTATTCCTCAAAGAAAATATAACATTTCACTTAGAGATAAATCTTGAAACCAGAGTGCAGTTACATTTTTTACAATATTGGTAAAAATAAGTAACACATCGCAAATATTAGTTGTACACGAGATAAACGTAGTAGTTACAAGAACGCCTATCACTTGCACCACACATAAAGAAATCCAGCCCATCCCAGTACTTTTGTTCCACAAATTAACTGTCCAGTTGAAAACAATTAGAGGAACCCTAATTAGGTTCCAGCGCACGAAATACTCTGATTTACTCCCAGTCTGGGAATTGGTGCTATATCCTTGTCCCTTATATGGAAAGAGTAAAAGGCAGTGTTCAAATAGACGGTGTCTTCTGAAAAGGGTAAATTCAAGTGGTTAGATAGATTTCATATGAATATTTTTTTTTAGCATCATGATTCTTTTCATAAAAGTCTAAATCAATTCTTTATCTTTGAATATTTTGATCACTTCATAATTGACAATTTATCAATAGATTTTATAATAATTATTGACGTCAGATCATTAACTTATAACTTAGTTTAGTGCTTATCAAAGTTTATTAGTGATCGATATGATACAATACGATACGACACGATTCATTTACTTTCAAGAAAAACTGACAAAGCAACAAGCATTAATGAGTTTTCAAGCACATATCTCCCTTCCAACTTCATTTATAACGCAATCATTATGCAATATGGGAAATCTTAAAACCACATTACTTGCATTGGATTGCAATCTGAATAATGTTTGATACTTATCTCTAATAACTGAACGCTGTGAGAAAATGTGACACGAATACTTATTTTACTATCGACAATTAATACCAGCTTGTCAGTTGTGATAGCAGGATAGAATACAAATCGGCACGGCACCCCACTCCCGACATGACAAACGACTATTAACTTAATTAAATTTTAACAAAAAACAACCGACTTAAATTTTTTTTTTGTAGTTTCTTCCATATCTCCAAAGTTCCTCATCATATCACCTCCTCATATATAACACCTGGGCCTATATTGTCTTAAATAAAGATTATTATTATTATTATTATTACTTATATCTTCAAATAAAAAAAAAACACCAAAAAAAAAAAAGGACCAACTTGGTAGTAAAGGTTCACAATTGGCGAAGATATCGCGTAACAAACATACATAAAAAAAAATAAAAAAACATACAGTCGAATTGATAACCTCCTCCTTTTTTGAAGTGGGTTAAAAATAAAAAAAAATGCTTAATTAAAAATATGTGATGATTTTGGTTTTTGTTAGATATTATTCCGAGTATTGTAATGCTGTATAAATCAGTAATAACAAATGCTATTAATACTCTTACCAGTTGCTAGAGAAACTATTAATACTGTTTTTTAACCCTTAATAGAGCAATAGTAGAGAAACCGTATTATATTGAATCTTATTCCTTAGATGTAATAAAATTATTAATAGTAATTGGTTATGAAGTAAAGTTCATGACAAATCCGAAAAATATATCTACGATGTTGAGGGTTGACTGCCCCAATTGTAACAAGCCCCAATCGTTTTTATCTCTTTTAGTGAATTTAATGTTAAACACCACGGAATTAAAGATAACTCTTTAAAATGGTGAATAAATAAATAAATAATAAATAAATATATAGGGACAAATCACACTGATTGAGCTAGCCCCAAAGTAAGTTCGAGACTTGTGTTATGGGATACTAACTCAACGATACTATATTTTATAACAAAATACATATATAGAATATATATATATATATATATAAACATCCCAGACCCAGGTCAATCTGAAAAAGATCATTTTCCATCTTGACCTGACCGGGGATCGAACCCGGGATCTCCGGTGTTAACCACTACACCACGGAGGTCGTCTAAAAACAAATCAATATCAAACATAAAAACGTCAAAAAAATCAGATATCGCTCCTGAATTACAACAGATCCAGTATCGAAATGTGATACAAGCATTAATATAGTGCCATAATCATGCTATCGCATCATCGGTGGCTGTGGCCGTATCTGTTTACAAAACTATCTTTCTGAATATCTCTCACGTGACTAATATACATATATATGTATATTCAAGTCATGCCTATTGAGAATCGAACTCTTGCCTCACAAAGCCACAGAATGAATATAAGAACTAACTTACAGAACGGAAACTCGCAGCGTCTCTCGCAATATGGCATACTCGCACCTCCTATAGTAGCTCGGTGGGTCTGGGTATACGCATTGCTATCGCTTTCGCAATTTAAGCAACCCCGAGTGAGATCCACAAGTAGCATAAAAGTTTCTCGAGCTCCTCCGTGTTTTGGAAGGCACGTTAAGCCGTTCGCTGTCATCATTGTATGGCAGTCGTCAAGCTATGTCAGATGCCTTTAGGCTGCTTGAAAAATCTGACATCAGTGTTAGCCACTTACACACACGAAAAACAAAACAATCTATCCCCTGTTCTCTTGTGCATTTGATGACTTCATTAATCTGAACTCACACATTAACGTGTGTACGGATGTAATGTTTCGTTTGTAGTAATAGTAGGCATAAATATTACTCCGCTTGTATGAAGAGACATAACTTTGGCCACCGCCGCACCCGGCGCTTCTTAAAGCCTAATAAAGGAGTAATTGCTGTAAAAAAATTGCATGAAATGTTACATGGACAAATACAAACATGACTAGAAATCATCTTCCTTATCAAATCCGTTATTAATTTTCCATTGAACGATATGGTTCTGAAACTGGTCTTCCTAAACTAGCCAACGATGTGTCGACTACTTTCATACTAATAACTATTATCCCGTATTTGATGTACCGTTTAAATTAGCTTAGTTGCTACACAGCTCAGCTGTCTGTTGAAAACATGCCTATGTTCAAAACATCATTATTTTAATCATATCTTCTTCATCTTAGCGCATTGGATCTTGCATTCTCAGCTACGCTTCTACGGAGCCCGGGGTGCGCTTTCCCGCTTTTTCTTCTTCAAATATAATATGCATTTCAATGGTTATCCAAAGATGCTAAAGACCTTGCAAAGTGGAGAAGAAATTGCCGAAACAGTTTAAAAGATTAGACTATAGTTTTACGACCGGCCGCATGCCTAACGTCAACCAACCCTCTTTGGGAATGCTGTTTTAGCACCTTAAATAAGTACAAGCATGTACTTATCGCTCCCCTTAAGACATCCACATGACATGAAAGAGATAAACTGGTCTTATTCTAAGCCAAAATCACACCAAAACTTGTTACCATTTAGCTACTAATCCTATGTAAACAAAGCATTACTCGTCCTAATAACGAGCAAAGGTCACCGCTTTCTAACCCGATCGGAAAGTAAAAGTTCACAGCATTCAAGGGAATATATTAAATACAGGTTGGCGGTGTCTTCTTCCTTGTAATTACACTGGTACAGTTCAGCCACACCCTGGTCATTTCCGAAGTAAGTCGGTAACATAGTATCCGGAGCATAACTATTACTTTAAGAATCTACAGTTATCATATTTGCATTTTTTTTTTTGTTTTCGAAAGTTGGGTCAATCAAAAATTTTTTATTGAATCTATGTCATGTTTAAATATTTTTAGAGAAAATTTATTTCACCGTTCTGATTTAAGAGCCCATATGACCCTAATAGTACTTAGAGCAATCTTTAATGTTATCAATAGTAACAAAATACTGACTGAAATAAAAACACAGCAAAGTTCAGGACTAACTCTATACATTATATGTTTCGAAAACACGATTGCTTAAAATGTTCTCGATAGAAAAACATTGCGAAGTTGCATCCAAGTCACTTCAGAATTATACTAAAACTGAAAGTATTCAAGAAATACAATAAATTAGCACTTGTAACTTTGGATTAAAATTTGTATTAAACATAAGGCAGTCATAATATGTCTTACTTTTTAAATAACTCTTAAATAATTTTTGTTAAACGGAAAAAACCTCAAAACCAAAACCAGCCTCATTGACCTACCGCGATCTTTTCCCCGCGCATGTCTCGCTGTCTCGTTTCATTCGGCTAGAGTAAATTTGTGTGGAAGCGGGAGCAAAACTTAGATTATCCACATGAGGCCGACCCTTAAGTTTCCTCGAACTGTTTCTCTGCCTTCCCTTGTGGGAAACAAGCGTGATGGTATGTGTGTATGTACTTACTAAACAGATATAGGACAAAAAAAAATATCATTTCAAAATGTTCATATTCAGAATTATGATGATATAGATTTTTAGATGTAACTATAGATAGTCAGATACATACTTATTTATTCAGTTTTTATGTAGGAGAAAAAAATACTTGATATACGTGACACAAAGTACTCAGCTTACTTTGTAATTTTTTTATAATCATTGTAACTTTGGTTTGTATAATCTAACCTACAAACGAAAATTATGTAGACTATAAAAAAGTGATAATCCGAATCAGTTATTCTAAACAATGTTCTGTTCAAAATATTTCAAATTTCCCATAACATATACTAAGATATAATATAAAAATAAAAAATTGCTCCGTTACAGTTTTGAAAGGTAAAGATCAGCTTATGATCGAATTAATTAAACTGATACATTATCTACGAACACTTAGTTAATATCAACGTTAGTAGACATGATGACGGCTGAGTTGAACCGAGAACTTATGACAGTTAGGGGTACACGGGTAAAAATCGAAACCATAAATTAGTTTTAAGAGGTGAATATATAAGCAAATGGCCTTGAAGTGTGTAATAAATTGTTAACTCGTAAATATGGTGATATATATATATTTCCATATTGCTCTTCGTTATGCACTAGATAGCCCTTTAAATTATTTTATAAACCGTTGAAAGTATTTACATTAGTCCATCTAGGTTTAAAATTTGCCTCCACCAAAAGTGGCCACGGCAAGTTTTAAAGCTAGACGGATCACCAATAATAGTTTCAACGGCAGTTCATAAAATAATTTAAAAGGATATCTAGTGCCTGACGAAGAGCAATGTGGAAATTATCACCATATTTAAGAGTTAACAATTTATTTCACACTTCAATGCCATTTGCTTATATATTCACCTTAAGAATTAATTTTGTTATTAACTTATGATGGACCATAATTGTCTGAATATTAATAAATAAATTAAATTGAATTGAATAAATACATGTTCCATACATAACTAGCTTTTTCCAATCTTCTTTTTTTTACAATTTTCAATTAGCTTGTCCAGTTTGGTGTTTTTTGGGTCAAATCTTGCAAGTTAAATTTGAGCCACTTCCCGGTTTCTGATTGAGACGAAATTTTGTATGCTCATGTTAATGAGATGCCAAGAATATTATTATGACCAGAAGCTGGTCTGATGATGTAGCCGAAAGATGTCTATCGGAATCCTGTAATAAAATGATGCAACCCCATCCGAGTTTGGGCTTGTTACATTTGTCTTCTGCTGTCATAAGTTCTAAGGCCTTGTAAAAAAGCTTGTATAAAAATAAATACTTTCTAATTCTTGTTTGTTTGTTTATAAAACTTTATTGTACACAAAAAAGAATCAGATACAAAAATAGAAAAGTAAACATACAATGGCGGACTTATCCCGTAAAGGGATCTCTTTCAGTCAAGCGGCCAGTAATTGTATGTCTAATTCTGAATTTTTAACTCTAAATATAGCTAACATAGCATCTCTGGTGTTATACCAGGCCTATGTCACTCCCCGTATAGGTATCGAAAATGTACCTAAATTATTACTATGCGCGCAGGGAGCCCCTCCGGGTGGTAAATTCAGTTATACGAATCGTTTGTCCAGAGTAATAAGAATGAAATTGGCTTGCAATGGATGTCTAGGTATCTTTATGAAAAGGTGCTGAGTTAGCTAAATTAAACCATATCGCTAGCCAAATTGATTACATATTTCTTTGAATTTCTTTGCTAAGTGAGACTTCTGCACGTTAGTATCATTTATTCTGTGGTTATACTAATACAATTGTAAATACGATGTTCGCATCGCGAATAAGCGATGAGAACATCGCGTGTTTACATGTTCGACAATTTACAGAAATATTGGAATATTGTAAATTTTTAAATAATTCCAGCGGCTCATTACTGCACCCGCCTCATGGGTTAAAACGTACCAAATAGTATGTATGTAATTTTGTATACAATTACACAGTCTATTTTAAAAAAATCAAAAATAAGTATGCGGAATTCTCAAAAAAATACGACTCCAACTTGGTATTTTTTATATTGTTGCGATTTAATTGGTCCGCGTGAGAATGACGGGGCGCTCCCATCATGTCGACGGACAGCCCGCCGCGCTTGACATGTTGTATGTAGAGCGTTATAGCTTTGACGGATTCATATTATAACATGTCAAATTGAGATGGTTTTTAGTTTTGAACGTTCTATAAGAAGTTCTGTAAAATAAATGATTTATTAATGTAGGTGTCAAGAGGAGCTCAGTGGCCCGGCGGGAGTGCGCATTACTAGCGCTTTCGCAAGTAAAGCGGCACCGGGCGTGGTCCGCACTTGGATGGGTGACCACAAGTGGCACAAAAATTTCTTGAGCTCCTCCGTGCTTTGGAAGGCACGTATAAGCCGTTGGTCCCGGCTGTCATCATTGTATGGCAGTCGTCAAGCTATGTCAGATGCCTTTATGCAGCTTGAAAAATCTGACACCAGTGTTGGCCACTTACACACACGATAAACAACAACAACAATAGAGAATCAAATATTTTTTTAATATTAGTCTTAAAACCGCGAAGAGAACAGTACAAATTTTATAGTAATAAGCAAACACCTAATAGATAAAACATGTTAAATATACTAATTCCATTTCGAGTTAAATCGGCAGTCATAATGGATTAATTTTGCTTTTGCGCCCAACAATTTTTCTTCTGTTTATTCTTATGGTTGACAGGGAGAAAAAGCTCTTAGTATTAAGTCCGTCATTTGTTAAAAGTATATTTTTTACATAAGCCCAATAAAGAGTAACAAATAAATTCCAACTATCCCAATCCCAACTAATATTATAAATGCGAAAGTGAGTTTGTATATTTGTTTGTTTGTTACCTCTTCACGCTTTATCTACTGAACCAATCTTCTTGAAAATTCGCATACAGATAGTTAGGAGTACAGAGTACCTTTCATTTTTTATTGGATACGCGAGCAAAACCGCGGGCAAAAGCTACTAATTAAAAAATACTTCTAAAAACCGATAAAATATGTAAAAAAACTAATCCCGTTTAAAACATTTTTAACCTTTAAACTATTTTACTTAAATAGAGCAACTTAAAATATTATAGATCATTCTACTTATCTTAAAAATCTTGTATTTCAAAACATTTTCGATGAAGTAATAATTATCTACTTTTAATGCTAGTATATTTCAATAAAACCTGACAAGATAGTAAAGATGGAAGATAGCGTAGTCAGGAATTCAGTATGAATTGTCATAAAACTCAAAGTATTTTTAAATTAAAAATCAAGTGGAAGAGAGGTTTGAGATGTTATGATTATCGGTCCATATAAATAGGCACTTGAGTATTTTAGTGATAAAGAAAATTTAAAGTTTCATTACATAAAAGTACTTAAATCTCTAAATTAAAAATTAGTGATGAAAAGGCCACAAGTGAGATTCGAACTCACGCCCCTCACATCTGTATTATGAGTTCAATTCCTATTGGCTTACCTTGACTTCGAATCACCCTGACTAATTTCCTCATCTCATATAACTTACACATTTTAAGCATGCATATTTCTTAATTACTACCTACCCACTTTTAGAAGTTTGATATTTAATTAATTCTTATTGGATGAATTAAAAATGCTTTATTACTGTATTAAAAATTAAGCTAAGACCAGGCCTGTGTCACTCCCCGTTTAGGTATCGAAAATGTACCTACATTATTACAGGGTTGGTCAATTCAGTTATATGAATCGTTTGTCCAGAATCATAAGGATGAAATTGGCTTGCAATGGATGTCTAGGTATCTAAACAAAAAGGTTCAGACGTGAGCTAAATTAAACCATATCACTTACAACATTGAGTAGATATTTCTTTAAATTTCTTTGCTGAGTGAGACTTCTGTACGGAGTATTAGTATCTATTCTGTGCTAAGACATAACTGATTCAACGTAACTTGTAAATACAACATTTTACCAAAACAAAAAGAAACAATCCACTTTATACCAAAGGCCAGAGGTTATTGTCCCGATAAGCCCCAATTCGATATGGACCTACTCATAAACCTATTTACACACTCAAGACCAAAACTAATACGTGATAGTAGATGGGCCTTATAAAAAGCGTGGCTGTAAATAGCTATAAAATTAACATGGAATTACAATTTACATTGGCTACTAACGAATGAGCGTTAGACTTATGCCCGCTACGAAAAGTCGCAAGTGTGTGCGATTATTTTGAGATTAGTCAGTGGTTTTAATTGATATTTATACAGGGTGTAACAAAATATACTGAAACTATTTTAGGGCTGAATTCAGTGCATGATACTGAACAACTTTCTTCGAAGAACATTTAGAGGCAAAAATTTTTGGCCTCCAATACTAATTGACCCAATAATACATGGTCTACTTTTCTTCTCACACAACCTTTCAAATAACCGTTTACAATTTTTTTATAAAGTCGAAAAAATAAAATAAGTAACTTACGGCAGGACGGCTCCAGAGCCTCGAACATCGCCGACTAGTAGCAAGTCTGTGTGTCTTTTACAGGCTGCACTTCGGGGAGTGTGCGCAGGAATTACACAATTTAATTCCCCCTGCACCATTCTACCATCGGACAACACGACGTGGACAGGGATTCCACCCATTTGTGGTTGATATTCCTCCCCATCGTACCTTCCGTTTCGCCTCCTCCTTCATTGTGCGAACCGCTAAGGTGTGGAATTCCCTCCCTGCGTCGATGTTTCCCCATACGTATGATTTAGGGATTTTCAAGGCAAGAGTGAATAGGCATTTTTCTGAGTCTGCGTGTAACACCTGAGACCTCATCTTAGCTTCAATAATAAAAAAAAAGTAAAAGCCTAATTAAAAAACATTTAAAGAGAAGATGGCTTTCTCTAAATGTTTTTGTGCTGCCATCTTGTGAGCAGTTGGTGCTGCCTCCATGGTCCAGTGGTCAAGGCGTCTGCCTTGTGATCTGGAGGTCGTGGGTTCAAATCCCACTGGGAAGCATACTTTGTGAAAAGTTGTTTCCAGTCTGGTTAGGATATTGCAGGCTTGAATCACCTGATTATCCGAAAAGAAAGATGATTCCGTGCTTCGGAAGGCACGTAAAGCTGTTAGTCCCGAACGCTATCTAGTGTTTGAACCTATTTTGCTGTCTTCGGCATCCTTGGGTGACCCGGACTAGCCATATAGAGCAGAGATCCCTTGGATGCGATGTAAGACAGCTAAGAGTAATGTTTGACTTTGACTTTCCAGTTCCTTGACGATTGCCTTTCGTGCCCCAAAAATGCACAAACGTGTTTGACCGTATTATAACTAATTCTAGCATGACTCACTGTTTGAGACGAAATAATTTAAATCGAAATTTATGAATAACGAATGTTCATAATCGGATTACCGAGTTAACCCACGATTCCGACTCGATTCGTGTACAAAATTGTTCTTTAATCGATACAAATAAGATTTATTCTCTCGTTAGTAATAAAGATTTTGAGGCATATTTCATCCAGCGATAATTTCCAAGTTTTGTATAAGAAAGGAATGTATAATGGAATGAATATTTTATGAAAATCGATACATGCCTTTCCGATTGCCGATTCATACGATACGATTATAAACGATTGAAAGATAGCGTTTCGTCGTATAAATAACATTTTATTAGCGTGGTAAAATTACTATTCTTGTGTTTTATTTGACGAATAATAGGTCCTAATAGGTAGGTCAATGAACTTTTATATATAAATACATTATCACTAAATTTTGCCGTGTGGCTACCGACCGGTTGTAAAATTTTTCGCACAAATGCTTTCTGAAATCAGGTTGGGTTTTTTACGTTAGACTAAATAAAATCTGGTACTTCCTAACTGTAAAAAGTTGGCTTCCAGGACCTCTCAATCACTTTCTGTGGATGTCGTAAGAGGCCACTAAAGGAGTAAGCACAAACATCTCGTGCGCTGCAACTGCATTCCCTAAGAGAATTGACGACGGGCGGCGGTTGGTTGTAAAACTTTTAGAACAAATGCATTTCCAAAGAGAGTTCACATCAGGCAGGCGGCCGATCGTATAACTATAGCCAAATCGTTTTAACAGTTCCGGCTATTTCTTCTCCACTTTGGCAAAGTCTTTGAAATCCTTAAATGACCATTGATATGCATATTAAATTTAGAGAAGAAAAATCGGAATAGCACACCCCAGGTTCCGAAGCAGCACATTTGAGGATGCAATCGAAAAAGCACTAAAATAAGGTAGAGTATAGCATAATAACTTAAGCCTTTTAAAGCTTCTTTACAAACTGATCTAATTTTCCATTAAATACGTTCATTAATCTAAATGCACCATTACTCTAATCTAATACGGCTAATTCGAGTAATATTACATGTAATGCCATAGTATCTGTAATAACCAGTTGCTTATTACTGTAACACGGACGATTTGTTGGGTATCGTGTTTTCATTATGAGCTAGGGCTCGTGTAGACAGGTTTATTTCATATACAAACTTTTATTTAGTTTCACCTGTCCCGTTATCTGTGTGTCCGTAATCAAATCTTACAAGCTAAATTAGACCACAGAATAAATAATACTAACGTACAGAAGTCTAACTCAGCAAAGAAATTCAAAGAAATATCTACTCAATGTGGCTAGCGATATGGTTTAATTTAGCTTACGTCAGAACTCAGCACCTTTTCGCATAGATACCTAGACATCCATTGCAATCCCATTTAATTCTTATTACTCTGGACAAACAAATCGTTTAACTGAATTTACCACCCGGAGGGGCCGCCTGCGCGCGTAGTAATAATGTAGGTACATTTTCGATACCTAAACGGGGAGTGACACAGGCCTGATTAGACCCACTTTCCATTAATCGATCGAGTTAAACTTCACATACATAAATAAGTTGGATGACAATTCAATATTATGGAACCAATGACCTGATCTCAAGATGAAGCCTGGAGGTGGTCACGTCATCTCTGTGATAAAATGTGTCTCTGTGATCTATGTGTGGGCTCAGTTGTTCAGTTTTAAAAAGCACTTTAAACTTTTTAGTTTATTGTTTTAGATACAAGATTGTATTTAAAAATATTTTAAAAAATTTCTTGTTTTATAGACAGGCTTTATTTTATTTATCTCACGATCCGGAATCATTATGTGGGACCTCGACCTGTCCCGGCGCTCTAGGCGAGTAACATAGAAGATAGTAAGAGACTAGTTGAGTAGGAGATAGAAAGGGAAGATATACGCTCACATTACTATGCTTTGAATAATATTTACAAAGATACAGCAGATAAGATCAAGTGATCAGCGTACGAGATGATGGTGGAATAAGTCAAAATATGGAGGGGTAAAACCAAGAGGGGTGCGTATGATTTGAAAATGGAATGAAAGGAAATTTGAAATGAAAAACGGACAGGATGAGATTAAGTAATGAGGTTTGAATCATGCAGCATACATATGGAATGCAGCATCATTACAATTACATTACACATTATCACCTGATTAACGCCAGCCTTCCTTGGGAATTCACCTGTATGAAAAGTTTTACAACCGGCCACCGCCTGATGTCAACCCCTCCTTGATAATGCAAATGTTATACAAGATGGTTGTATTTATTTATTTAAACTTTTATTAAGCCTAAAGCTTCAATAAGTAGCCTTATTGCTAAAGCACTCTCACCCTGTCAACCTTTAGGAATAGAAAAACAAATAAGAGAGTAATTTAATCTATTAGTTGCAATTAAGGACACGAAAAGATTAAGCGGTTCTTGATTAATTAATACATCTTCTGTGTGTCTAGCCCCTAAAGAAGTAACCAATACAATGTATATAACGTTAGAAATCAGATCGGAAGGATTACCTCGTTTCTTGATACATTTTATTGAAGTACTAATACTAATGGGAGGCTATAAAACTGGGCTTTAAATGTGTTCATCAGTTTCTATCACGCTTCATATTCTGTTGCTGAAGAGTCCCCTTACCCTAGACTTTTCCATTATATTTTGAAATGATATGCCAGATTTCGACATTTTGTAATTTTAAAGAAAACGCATATACTGACGGTCAAAATATCACCCTGAAAGAAAATATAAGGGTGTATAAGATTTTCATACAGATGGTCAAATAATATATAATGCACTATATTATCTTTGAAGTTCATATTTTGACTGTGAAAACAGTTATATACCTGGATATATGCAATTTCTTTGAAATTACAAAATATTTGCCTAAGCTAAACTAAGTTTGTATGAGAAAGTCTGATTCTGTGTAGGGTAAGGGGACTCTTAAGAACGCCGCTACCCTAGATTTTTTTATGCTGCAAATGTATAGCTTTCATATTTAAAATGACATGCCAGATCAACGTGAGAAGAGAAGCAGCTTGTACATTCTTAGTTTTTTCTTTTCACCCAGACTTCTATTCGCTTAGTTTGAGAACCCCTGGTAATACATATACTTACTTACGTATGTGAATCTTACTATCGCAATAAAATTGATTTTTCTGTTTTTCCTAAAGGTTGACTGGTAGAGAATGCGTTAGCGTTAAGTCCACATTTTGTACCTTCGTGTTCAATAGTAGTTAATAAATAAATACTAAATGTTTAGTTAAAAAAACCAATAACCTTTTCTGTAAGTATATTTTTAACTAATACTGGTCTCCCAAGGTACAAGCTCTGCTTAGTTTGGGAGCGCCTGAAACTTCTTCTTTCCTATATCCATATATGTAACCTGATACATAATATGTAACCTACTATTAACCCATAGTAAAAGCCGAATGACGGTATACTTATCTTACTTTTTAGGGTTTCGTAGTCCACAAGGAACCCTTATAGTTTCGTCATGTCCGTCCGTCCGTCTGTCCGTCCGGGCTCGTACTCCGCCGCTACTGCACCGATTGTCACGACAATTGGTGGAGAGGTAGATTGAAGTTCCAAAAGTTGATTTTCAAAATTATGAAAAAATGATTGTTTTTCAGCCCCCCATACAACGAAAATGAAAAATACGAATTTAGAAAATGCAACAAAAACTGCTTCGAAACTATGTAGATTAACCCCCCCAGTCTTGAGATAATCTAATACAAAGTTAAAATTTGAGGTGTCCCCCCACCGTAACTTTTGAAATACGAGTATTACTAAAATAATTCTGAAAAAAATGTGTACTCAAAGTATGTACTTTCAATGAAAACTATAGCGGTCTCAGTATCATAGATAGTTATTTTTAAACACGTTTTAAATCGTAAAATGTTACTTGTTGCTACGGAACGAGTTCATGGGCGAGTCCGACTCGCACTTGGCCGTTTTTTTCTTATACACTAGTTATTTGTAATCCTAATTGATGGTGTTTACATAATCTTAGATTGCATATAACATGTGTTTGTAAAGACTCTTTGTTTAAATATTAAAAGACTAGCATGGAAGAAGCAGCAAGTAAATTAAACTAATATAATGTTTAAGATCGAACATGACCAAACTACACGTAAGGTCTTTAGTTAAATACCAAACCCCTTTTATTTATTTTTTCTTGAGACTGACATCTCTTGACCTAAAAAATCGTTCCCATAAACAAACGTTTGTTACCATTATTCGTAATGGAGACTCTTCATACATCACCCCATTGTCTCTCAAAATAATTTATGACACCACTTAAACCAGTCCAAAAATTGACTTCTGGTTTGTAAACCATTGTTCACTTAAGTGGCGTAATATTCAAATAATGCCCTTTTTTTTTAAAATGCACTTAACCCTTTTAATGTAGAGTTCATAATATCGAGTGTTTTGGAACCGGTTTTTTTAAAGGGTTAAATTTTTTTAAAGTTTTTGTGTTTGTGAATTATAGGGGTATGTAACTGTAACAATCCTTTGACCTTATGGTTTATTTCTTTATTATCATATAATAATTTTAAATACATACCTGTCTTTTTTTTATGTATCGCCAACACTTGTGACAGATTTTTCAAGGTGCCTAAAGGCATCTGACGTAGCTTGACGACTACCATATAATGTGCCTTCCGAAGCATGGAGGACTCGAGAAATTTCCATGCCACTTGTGGTCATCAAGTGCGGACCACACCCGGTATTGCTTAACTTGCGAAAGCGTCACAAATGTCATCTGGTTTAGATAAAATCTATAATAAAATGTGTGACATTTGACATTAATAATATAATATCAAAGTTTTAGTCTCTTTACATATTAAGTTTTTATATATATAATAAGTATATTATTTACATACAAATGTACGTAGACCACACACAGTTGCCAATTAAAAATATTCTAAAACTATTAGGGCAGTTATCAAAACATTAAATTTGCATGTTAACACAGAGAAATAGACAAATTTACTCAACATTATAATTAAAGAATTACGAATTGGACAAATATTGATATTAGGTGTCAATTTTGACAAGCAATCTTATTAGTTTATCTAAAACATTAATTTTATTGATAATTGAATCTCATTAACTTCAATTAAGGTAAACGGTAGGTAAAATTTAAATCAAAAAATAATTTTAGTCTAAGTACTGTTTTCTGTTTTATTTTCTAATCGAGGTCGGTGGTCTGGTACATTTTTACTATCTATATATCTATATTTAAGAGCTATGCTCTTGTCGGTGGAGTATGAATTCTCTTCCATTTGTCTATCTCATCTGCCAGTTGTTTTACTTCGCTGTACGACGTTCACGTCCGTGCTTCGGAAGGCACTTTAAGGCCGTTGGTCTCAGCTGTCATCATTGCAATGTAGTCAAGCTACGTCAGATGCCTTTAGGCGCCTTGAAAAATCTGTCACTAATAGTTTTAAAATATCTACATATTTAATTTGTTAAAAATGTAAGTACACTTACTTTTATAAATTCATTTCAATGAAGAAGTAAATATGACCACATCTCTGCTTATCGCTCGGAGCTTAATTGGCTAACTATCCGACAGCGCAGAAACCTTCACATATTGTGTCAGCTACATGGTAAACTTTTTAATTTGTTTGCTCCTAACTATTTAACTTCCCAATTTCAGCTCTTATTCTCGACTCATGATAGGGTTCTGCGCTCTTCTGATAAATTAACTCTTTCGATTCCTTCTCACCGTACTGGGTTTCTTTCTAATTTTTTTTGCCGTTACAGCCGTACGACTTTGGAATGCCCTCCCTGACAACATTATGAGAGCACAATCCTGGGATTATTTAAATCACTTGTATTTCGACACTTCCATGAGCAAGCTATGCTGTAGTAGTCTATGTATGTTTATTTATATTAAATATTTATGTAAGTATATATTTGGAGATATTAAGTATATTATATCTATGTTTTTATATATAACTTATTAAATGTTATTTAATTTAATATGTAGGCGTAGTTTATGTATCTTAGCTAGTAAGTCAATATATATATTTTTTTCTTATTCCTGTTTTGTATACGCTTGCACCCCATTTATCGCCTTCTCTTATACGTCCCAAAGGTATTTTCTGGTAGACAGCGCTTAGCGTTAAGATTATACCTATTGTATATTAATTTTATAGTGCAATAAATTAAATAAATAAATAAAAAAAATGAGAAAAATTATTTTTAAAAACATACATACTGTACATATTATTATAACGTCTTACTAAATATACTGTTACTATTTTAAGGGTGAATTCAGTCCATGATACTGATCAACTTTCTCTAAAGAACATATATCAAAATATGAAAAATATTGTTTTGCTTTCCATACAAACTCTCTGGAGGGAGGCCTTTGCCCAGCAGTGGGACACGTGATGGCTCGTACTACTACTACTACTACAAACTCTGCTGAAAGTTGTTCATTATCATAGACTGAGTTCACCCTTAAAATAGTTTCAGTATATTTCGTTACACTATTAAACAAATATTTATTTTAAATTATGCAATAACGTCATCAGGTCTACAAAATATGTAAATATGAAGATTGATTTCGAATTAAGCTTTTCGAATTTAATGTTTCAAAGATTAATCCCAAAAAAGATTGGAGCGATCCACCAGAGATGTAACTGGAATCTTTCCACGTATAATCAAAACCGATAAACAGTAACTGTTAAGACAATCACTAACACAATTTAACTAAAAAACAGGCAATAAAGAAAAAAAAGCGGTTCCTCACCTCCCGCCAATAAAGTATGGTTACAATATCGTACATTACACCAATTGGCAGATGACCTTTTGGAGTCGTCTTAACGGTGTCTTGAACACAAAATAAAAAGAGGACAGAATTGAATCTGAATCATATCCACTGCCTCATCATCACCCGAGCGTGTTCCCGGTTGCATCGTCAGCGGTTACGCTTCAGAGCCCGGTGTCCGCTACCTAACCTAGGCGATTTGTCGAGGTTACTGGTTTTTTGCACAGAGCGACTGCCGTCTGACCTCCACAACCCAAAAGGTAGACCAGAACCAATCCTAGGATAGGTACAAACGCTAGATGGCGTTCGGGACCAACAACTTTTAACAAAGTATGCTTCCCAGTGGGATTTGAACCCATGACCTCCGGATCACAAGGCAAACGCCTTGACCACTGGACCGCGGAGGCAGTCCAGTGAATCATATCCACTGCCTGCTGACCAGTAATAGTGGTCACTGTTCAGTAGACAGTGGATATTCGATTTAATATTTTATTTACTAAGAAAATTGCACCATCAATCATGACAATATGTTCAGTCAGTACAACTTAACATCAAGCGCTATCTGCTTGTTTATAAATTTGGAACGTACGAGTATGAGAGAAGCCGATGCTGTATATATTAACAGAATAAGAAAATTGCTAAGTATTAGCAATGAAATTCAATTATTAAATAAATGCTCATATGAAATTTGTAGCGAAAATAGGGCTCGCTAGGATGATTCTTTAATTGGTTGTTATCTTATGATACTATAACACTAGGGTATTTTGTGCCGCTATTCCACTATGCTAATTAAAAATAAGATAATTAGACATTTAAACACTGTTAAAATGTAAGTATTTTTATTTTTATTGTATATTGTGAGTATTCCGATCATTTTAACTGGAATGTCAGAGATACGAGCACAGAATAAGAACCAGTACTTACGTACATAAGTCTTACTTAGCAAAGAAATTCAAAGAAATATCTACTCAATATGGTTAGCGATATGGTTTAATTTAGCTCACATCAGAACTTAGCACCTTTTCTTTTGGAGACCTAGACATCCATTGCAAGCCAATTTTATTTTTATTACTCTGGACAAACGATTCGTATAACTGAATTTACCACTCCGAGGGGCCACTGCGCACATACGCACGTATATTTTCGATAGCTAAACACAGGCCTGATACGAGTAACTAATTTTAATATGAGCTAGTTATTCTTCTGTGCTGTCACTATATTGTGGTCTTGTACACTTTATTACAGTAATATGGCGCAACGTGATAAGGTGAAAAGAATTCGGTTTTGGATATAGTAATGTCATTTTTCAATGTTGTACTAGTTGTAATCTTTGGTGAGATAAACAGAATAATGTGCCTTTTTTCTCTTTTTTTTTGATTAAATCACAAATTTTTTACGTTTTATTTTATTGTAATCACTAAAAATACTTTGGCGCATTCCTGGTTACATACCTATATTTACTTAAACAGAATAAAAAAAAAACAAAATTAAAAGATAACGTATACAGGGTGACTTTTTAAACACCAGCCAAATTTTTGGAGCAAGTTCAGTAAATGATATTGAACTACTTTCTTTAAAAAAAGTAATTAAAAATCGATAAAAGTTTTTCGTCCTCTCATACAAAACCCGTTTGGCTGAGCGCTGAGTTGTATAGAAAGGCGAATTTTTCTTTTTAATTTTTCTTTCATTGTTTTTATAGAATATAGTTCAGTATCATGGACTGAACATGCTCCAAAAATTTAGCTGGTGGTTGAAAAGTCAGCCTGTGTATTGTATAGGGATGATATTTTTTTAAATATTTTATTACTTTATAAAAACTGTTACGTCATAATTAATTAAACACGAACATTAAATATTGTTTAATAAATGATGTATTTCGACGCAGTTTTTTTTTACACGAACGGTATTAATCATCTAATAACTTAGTAAAAAATAAACAAGGATCGTGTCACCTAATCATTTTTGAAATAGAATTAGGTACGGACACAATGTTCTGATAGTAAGTATATAACAAAAGGCATTTATTATAGTCGATATAAATCAATTTGCTACGGATAGCAAATTTGACATTGACAGTTTGACAGTAACGTGGCCAGTTTTAGTGGTAAAAATTGGATATGACGAATTTTATAGTGATTGACAGACACACAAAACATTATTTAGACTATTTATAGAAGACAACTGTACTTTTTTGTAGCCGTTTGATATATTTAAAAAAATAAAAATGCGTCATTCATTTTCATTATAAGTAGGTATACATATACAATATATGAAATCTGTACGAATATAATGACATAATCATCATTAGGTATTTTTCAGTCTCCACTGCAGGAGCACGACTCTCTTTGTACTACCAGAGCCATATATTAGCCAGAGCAGTCAAAGGATTTGGCCTACTCTCTATACGCTGGCCAGACGGGTTGGAGAGGCCTCATTGATGTTTATTAGTTCTATTTAGCTTGTGTTCCTAAGTCGCCTTCTACGACATCTACTGGAAGACTTGTACCTATTGTACTCTGCCGGGAACCACACGGCTAATAGTAATAATCAACAAGACATTTTACATCTACTCGTACACTTTATACGAATAGTAGATAGTAATATTATATGATATATAGATTATACTATATACATAATTATATAGATAATAAAGTTTATTATTTCGCTAATATAAATATTTTGATGAAATAGTTGATTTAAAAATAAAATTATGTTATCTATAATTTATGTTTGTGATAACTATGTTTAAGATTTTTATTATTTTAAAATTAAAATGCCAAACATCTGCTACGAACTGCATACATTTTGCCTCAAAACATTATCAAAAAAACTTTTACTTTTATCTCTTTTAGGACACATATTTCTTTTAATTATTCAATTAATTTACATATTAATGGCGTCAAATTAATGTATTACTTAAGTGTCGCCAGTAAATTGTTTTTTGGTTCTTAAAACGAAATCTTTTTATTTTATTTTTTATATAAAATAGTGGCCATTTACAACACCCCGAAGTACGAGTATGAATGTCTTATTGAAGCTTTTGTGACAAACCCCATACAGTACAATAGCAGCAAATCAGAGTACACTCGTGCTTATAAAATTAATCACGCGACACAACTGTTTGTTGGTAAACTGTCGCACAAAGCCATTGTGGCTATTGTGAGGTAGTAGGGTTGCTTCATTTTCAATATTTCTGAGTCAAATAAAAAAAAAATCTTTATTTTATTTTATTTGCCTATGCTGATTTTAGTTTTGGCGTTTAAATTATCCGTTTTCGTAATATTTTTTTAGTATTGAAATAAAATTAATTTAGAGCATTGATACTCCGCAATTCAGCATGGATAAATTTAAATAATATAGGTACATGTTTATGCATATGTATATTACTTAATTTTATTAAAACTAACGTGAGATAAATCCATATTAATTTAGTTTTCCAGTTTCATTGTTGAGCAAAAACTGTATGCAAGTATGCTTCAAAATAATTTTAGTTTACTTGTAATGTTTATTTAAATTTATATTTTTTTAAATAAAAAAAAATATAAGTTTGAATAAACATTACATGTAAACTATATAAACATTACATATCAAATTACGGCGTTTCTGCTCAGCAGTGATTACGGCGTTTCTGCGCAACGATCACTGCAGAGCAGAAACGCCGACAGAAACTCATTTACACAATATTGGTCGCCTACGCACCAGAAGGGCTTTGTCAGTTTACAAAGATATTTTGTCTAATACAATGTTTAATATAACATGTAAAGCTTGCGACCATTTATCGTATTCACAACCATGTATCAATATTTGTAAAAAAATATAATAATTATTACAACGTATCGTTACGTATGGGTGATAACCCTACTAGGGCAGCTACTATTATGCCACTGACATTGTCATTGTATTAAAAAATGGAGTAGCATTATGTTCGGATCGGTACACATACTTCTTGCGCAAAGGCAGTGTTCGATGGAATGTGCGGTTTGTGATCTATATTCTGAGCTTTATTGTTATCAATGGAAGGCTGACGAATTATTTAAGGGTTTTGATCACAATCATAACATTTTAGGAGGTTACGACATACAGAAATTTTCACTCACAGCTCTAACTCTTCATATGAATATTTAAAAGAGGCAATTAAAGGACTAAGCACAAACATTTTGTGCTATAACTGCATTTCCAAGGAAGGTTGAAGTCGGACGTTGGCCGATTGTAAAACTTTTCGCACATATAAATTCCAAAAAAGGGTTTACGTCAGGCAGGCGGCCGGACGTAAATCTACACCCAAAACATTTAAACTGTTCTGGCTTTTTCTTTTCAATTTCAAATGGTCTTCATCATTGGGTAACCATTGACATTCATTTTATATTTGGAGAAGAAGAAGCTGGAAAGCGCACCCTGGGCTATACGGAAAGTGCTAAAATCTGTAGTATGGTACTTCAATCGAATGTTATATAAAATTAATTTATATAACGTGGAAGGGGTACATACCCGTAATAAATCGAAACATGGTCGGCATTTCCATGCAAAAGTGTGCAGCCGCCCGGGCAATTTGTATAGGAATGACTAATTTTTTTTTTGTTTTTTTGGCTGTTATTTTGAATTAGAACATTATTCGCCATTTTCTCTATTTTGTCATCTTCGCCATGTGATTATTATTATATATTACTACGATACATTACTTATTTTATTATGCTTCAGTGATCTAGTATAGCCTGTGGTTAGATTTATTACGGGTATGTCTCTTCCACGTTATATATTTTTTAAATGTGATAACTGAGTCCTTTCATTTGATACCCTACACGGTATGATTTGATTTATTTTATTTTTTAGTTCATTATATTATGGCCTTTAGAGTGCGCCATATTGAATTAACTATGACGTCACGTAGCCTATAACCAGCAGCGTACTGACAAGACGTTTTCAACGATACTACCTCATTTGTTAAGATATCATGGTAATCACACATGAACATACAAACATTCATAGCGGTGAAACACATAACTCGACTCCCTTTGGCGTCGCCGTAGTCGGGTAAAAAGTACGATACAAAGTAAGATCAAGGCTTTGCAAGTAGAGAAAAAAAAACATAAATAACGATACATCAATACTTAGACCATAACATAAATCGATGCACCCTTACGACCACATTATACGCAACTGTGAAGTAATAAACGTAAATTTGTATCGATAAACGGATCGATTGAGTTATATCTCATTGAAAGGATTCTCCGAGATGATCCGAATCTAATATAATCGATGAGAAAAAACGATCGATGGCGTATTGAGATGCCTGAGCGTCTATGTTTTTGTATGGGGGAATTTATTTGTGATTTATATAAAGCAATGATTGCTATTGCAACTCGTACATTTGTTGATTTTTTGTGTTTTTGCAGTACATTTGATAAATCTATTTTATCTTAGGCTGATCCTGGTTGCATGAGGAGGTGAGAGCAATGCTAAAGACCACCGATCTGGTGGTCTTTAGCATTTCTTTCGCAAGTTAAGTGCCACTGGGTACGGTCCGCACTTGAATGGGTGACCACAAGTCGCATTAAAACTTCTCGAGCTCCTCCGTGCTTCAGAAAGCATGCTTAGCCATTGGTGCCGACTGGCAAGTCGTCAAGCTATGCAGGCAAGGCAGCTTGAAAAAATCTGAAATAAATTGATTCGAGGTACATGTTTTAAATTTTACCCTAGCCAGAAAAAGGCGCAAGCGTGGCGGGCATAAAAACGCTACTTACGGTCCATGGAAATACGTTTAAAATGTTTACATCAATAAGCAGTATAAACAAAAATTAAATTCTTATATAATTTATTCATCATCACCATCATCATCCAGTTCTATTATAGTCTCTACTGTAGGAGCACGACCCTCTCTGTACTACCAGAACCATATATAACCTTAAATATAATTTACTAGCAGTCCACCCCGGCTTCGCCCGTGGTACACACATAGCCTATGTCACTCGGGGATAGTGTAGCTTTCCAACGGTGAAAGAATTTTTTAAATCGGCCCAGTAATTTTTGAGCCTATTCATTACAAACATACAAACATACAAAAATAGGTACAAATCTTTCCTCTTTATAATATTAGTGTAGATTAGAGAAGGTAAAATGGAATGTTACCCATAAATAAAATTAAAACTAAAGAAATATAATCATTTCGTTAATTACAATTCAAATTGTGAATGCTAAACAAACAGTTCCATGAATTATTCATACAATCCTGTTATATCAGAAGTATTTAAGAAATATGAATGTGGTCGCATTTAAATGTCTAAATTAAGTTGTATCCGTAACGACCTTAAGTTTGTTTTGGCCTAAACTGTTCTAAATGCATTTATCTTTCTAAAACTAGTTTTGATACTATTTTTAAATATTCTAAAACGTGATCTTAATTATTACGAAAGTGTCAAAAATAACACGGAATTTAATTTAAGCTAGTTGATGGTAAACACTTTATTGATAAGAGATGTATTAAACATCTCTTACGAACACGTTACTTAGGGACACGTTGGTTTTTACTTAAAGGAATACCTACTTGTTATTTTACATTTAAAATATATTTTATGGCATTCTTGCTTGTTATAGTAAGATCTCTGTGGCTTTTAATATAATAGAGTGAACTTCATTTGATCAAAGACAAAACCGCAAACATAGCTACTCGTACTTACCTTTGACTAACACTATAAGCAAACTATTTAACTTATTTTGTTGGTTATTGTGAAACTGAAAATTGAAGAACTATAAACTAGTGTAATAATGAACGATTCATAAGTACCTACAAAGTTTAAAAATAAATCTTATATCATCTTTCTGACTTATGGTACCTACAGTCCGGAGCTAAGAAAAATACTTAGAAACCAGTAGTGTCACCACGACACGGCGTCTACTGCTGCTGTCTGCAGTTGGCTCCGAACTTATATCTTTATGGTTTTTTTTCTACAACGGATATTCCATCGCGGATATCAAAAAAATATTCACATAGTTGGTTTAAGCTGCCGTCAAAAATTGACATCATTAGTCTTTCTAACGTCAATTGAACAAAAACAGACGAAACAAATTGAATATTCCCACATACTGAGGTGAAAATCCAAATATAAATACACTATATTAGACTATAATAAATGATGCGAACTCTTTCTTGCTATTTTAGACACTAATTTTGAAGGAATAAATGTTATAATCGCTTGAGAAGAGATAACTTTAGATGTCGTTAGTAAGGAAGGTATTAAAGTTGACAATCAAAATGTAGTTTTGTGTGATCCAGTCAAAAGAAAAGGCAATCCGCATGTGTTCTGTTTGATTAATGATGTTACTTCACAACTATTATCACCAAACTCTAAAGGAAGCAAGACAATTGTTACCATTGCTGAAGAACGCGACAAAAAACCTAAACCCCAAATAGTGTGATTTAGATTATAAATTTTTGAGCATAGAGTTTGAATTTGCTTGAGTTTTTGATAAGATTTCGCGTAGTTTTGTTGATAATAAAAAGTTGACTAATGATTCTGGTTTGGGATCAAATATTCATGTTTATTTTTTAACAGTTGACATGTTTTGTTATACTTAACGCTTTACTGGCTCTTGTTCAATGGTATGAGCGCCTGCCTCATTGTTATATGCTATTATTTCTTCGAATGTTTTATTCATGCCTGAATATAAAGTACTTGTGCGCTTGTGACAATGCGTTGGTAGCTAGTATCATTTGGAGAATGACACGTATTCATTAAGTAATTCAGTAGAATAAGATTGAGATTTAGAATAATGTTGTGTCGATTATTCAAATTTTGTTGTCTTGTTTATTTATTTAGCGATTATGTCATTGAATTGTGGAGGATACAATTGATTCAATTTAGATTAGGTTCCGTACTAAAAAAAATGTTAATATTACGGTATTTTATATCCATTCCTCCATAATTTCTATAAAGTGGCCTATCCATTTATGGCCATTTATCTAGATAAATATTGATTTTCACGCGGTTTTACACAAAACTTAAAGAAGTCGGAAAAACGTGAGTCATCCGTTTTAAATTATTAATTATAGAGTTACATTACGTTGGTTTTATTAAAATAAAGTAGACAATTACTATTAGTTTTTTAATTACTTTTTCTGCATTTTTCTTATAAAATACGACTCACTGACCCAAAGAAGCTAACAAATCTGACCCGTAGTATCCACGCCACAGATCTTACGCAACTTTAACACGTCTTATCTTTCATATCAACGTGAGAGCTACCGACTACCAGTAGTAAATGCAAGGATGTGTCTAGTGTTAAATGAAAAAGTTCACACTTGCTTTATTACCCGGTAGGATGTCGTTCGAAAGTGTTTTACTTAGATTTCTATCATTTTATCGCAATATCTCAAGAATACGGTGACCTCTATGTGGTAATTCAGAATGCTTCCTGCGAAATACGGCCTCTTGTTACCGTGAGAGTGTGAGTACATTAGTACATTAGCTTACTTGGAATCTTCTTCTGGTTTGGGAGAAAAGTAACATGTGCAACAGGATTGAGGGCCCATTTTTAAATCCTTGTGAAACGAAATAAGACTCTTTGGGAAATTAGTAAAAAATCGTTAGACTTATAGCAAAGAGCCATGAGTTTCTCCGTGAATTAAAAACTGTTGCCTAGCTTCAAGAAATATTTTCACGCTGATTACATAAAACCTCATACTGTAGTCTTTACTGGAATATTTTTTTTTAAGTAGCTACCGGTGTAAGCATTTCGCAACGACTGTAGTGGTCGTTGCGGAATGCTTACACCGAAGAAAGAAGAACGAAACTTTCTGAAGCCCTTCATGCACATAGGCAACCAATACTGTGTAAATAGTTACACAGTATTGGTTGCCTATGTGCATGAAGGGCTTTGTCAGTTTACAAACAACCCTACTGGCGGCACTATATACATAAATAGATAGATATCTATCATCATCGATAGTCTTCCCTATCCCACTGCAAGGAATATGCCTCTCTCAATTTATGCCATCCATCTCGGTATTGTGACTTTTGGAACCATTGTCGACCCGCATTTTTCCTAATATCGTTGACCCATCTTGCTCTTGGACAACTTTTGTTTGTTTGCTAGTTATGGGCCACCATTCGTCAAAATTTTACTCCACCTGTCATCACCTCGCCTGATCTTTTTTCATAGATATCATATACCAATTAAGAATAAATTATTTAGACCACTTGTGGTAGGAAATCAATAAATTCGTGAGAAGCCCTCTTTACACTATAAACCTTGATTTATGGTGTGACACTTAGTAATTAATCAAAAAGCTGTAAAAAAATAACGGCTCGCTGCTTCCTATTTTAAAGGAACTGCACACTAATTATATTTTTGTAATTACTCTAGTGTGTAATTTGTACAGTGTTGAGAGGATTTCCTCTTATTATAAAAAAGATATCTGTAAAATCAAAGTCTTAAGATTGTTAACACTTTAACGAGTAAGTGGTAACTAAATACCAACAAACTTTAATGATACGAATGATAAAGAACAAAATGGATGACACAAAAGTAGTAGACATCAAACTTCAAATCGGATTCAATAGTCAAATTGGTAAAGAGGTTGCCGAGGTATAGGGTTTTAAAAGTGGTAACGCATTCACGAACCAAGGTATTGGACCGCTCAGCTTCCTTTCGGACAGACAATTATGGTTGCTTTCTACTAGGCCTGAAGACTATGCCTAGAGGAAGAAAACAGACCAACCAAGGCACATTACATTATAACAAAGGATGACTTTTCTGACTATAGTCTATAGACTCGCCATGATCGACGTCGAAACAAGACAATACAATCTACACAATCAGTCTTTTATTTCACCCCTTCACAGAACTAACTACTACTTAACTTAAAACAAATGGGCTTTTTTAAAAAGAATATTAGGGATGATGACTGGGTCAGAAAAGTATTATTCTGATTAGTCCGTTAGTTAGATTATCCAAAAATTATATACCCATATTTTTTAGTTTATCAAAAAAGTAAAAATTCACTAAGATACAGAGCAGCTGAGTTCCAGAGTGGAAACTTGTGAAGTCACCGTTGTGTAAAATCGAACGAAAGCGTGACGTCATGCAAAATTTAAATGCACTGTATCTTCGTCATTTATTGTTTCTCAGAGAAAAAAAAACATGTGTACCATATTTTTTAATAATCTAACCGATGGGCCAAAAATAATTTTTCAGTCATCATGCCTTCATATCTGAGAAACAATCAGACTCAGGTAGCTCTTATTTTCCAATAAGATGTTACAGAATATCGTTTCCCACACCCAGCTTTCCCAAAGACGTTTGAACTCTGGCCCTATATCTTATACTATCGTTATAATTGTCACAAAATTTATTATCGTACGTGTTTCGAATTATAATAAGCATGCGTTTAATCGTCAGCCCACACGAATGTAGACCGAAAGAAATATGTTTAATTTGTTCAATGTTACAAATATTATTATAGTGTACGATCCTATGCTAGTTTTAGAGAAAAGAAAAAACTAAGAAACTTAGAAACTTAGCTGCTCCTCTTCCCGATTAGATCGTAGAAGCCGATCAAGGGAATAGGCGAAAATACAAATCATATCAATAGGCGATGCGGCTAGCAACCCATCACTGTTTTGATTCATTTTTCCAACTTCCCGCCCACCATCACGCTAAAAGTGGTTGAGTCTTGCAGCCATGAGCTCTGTCTGCTTAGAACCGCAAGACAATGCTCTGTCTGCCCCATTAGCGATAAAGGCGTGATAGTGTATCAATAGTATAGTGTACGAATATATTTATTACATGCTATGTATTATGTCCTCTTCTGGGTCTGCTGGAAGTGATTTCTTATGAAATAAGCAGTACCTGTGTACCCTATTTTCTTATTTTGTTTGTTGCTTCATTTGTATTTTGTGTACATCTTCTTCTTCTTCTTCTTCTCAGCCTTTCTCGACCGCTAGGGTGTAGGACTCCTCCAGACAATGCCATCGATCTCGATCTTGAGCAACTTCTATCCACTTCGATCCTGTTGTCCTTTTGATATCATCATACCAACGCATCTGCGGTCTTCCTTGTGGGGGTTTTTCTCCCCACGGTCTCCACCCTACCAACGCTTTGCACCACGAACCTTGTTTTGTGTACATAAATTTTGTAAATAAAAAAAAATATGGGAGAAATAAAAAACCTAAAATGTTTATGGATCATATCCTCAGACATGTAATTTTACGTTGACCTAGTTTTTAAATTACTTATTTTATAAGAATGTGCCCATCGGCACTTTTCTTACTATCTCTATTAAGGGGAAGGCACTTTGTTCTGTCTTTTGTTATTTAGAAAACAAATAGAACCGTTTTTATAAAAGAATATTCTAACTCTTACGTAATTAATGTTTGTAATAATATATGCAATCATAAATTTGTATCTTTAATCTATTCTATTTTTAAACCTAAATTCCGGCACTACACGGAATTACTTTCTTATGTATGTTTGTGTTAATTATTAATCGATTAACACAAATATTAAGAAAACTTAATTGTGAAAATTAATTTATTCATTCGATTAGTAAAATAGGCTGAGTTTGAAGACAGAAAGCGATTTCTTATGCAAAATAACATATAATCGTTATATCGCCTAATTAATGTAACGATATATATTAAACATAGGAAATTAAAAATTAATTTTAGTTTCAATTGATTGATTGAAAAATAATGCAAATGCAAGTAGACATATAAAATAAAATTCGTAAACAGATTATTTTTTCTCTTTATAAGAAAAATTCTTTATTTTTTATTAACTTTCACAATAAATTATAGTATTGAAAAATGTAAGACGAGTGACGATACAAGAAAGTAAACGCGGTATTTGATGAATAAATAACCGCCATTATAACCGTTATCTGACAAATAACCGCCACCATAACAGAATTTAGCATTTGTGGCGCAGTTGTTGTTTAAACTTCAACATTGATTTTTATTGAGAATACAATATATATCCCGAAATTTTAATATATTACTAATATGCGATAAACGGATAACTGACTTAAAAGTCAGCTACTGGCCGACATGTTTCGACCTCAACCGGAGGCCTTTCTCAGGGCGAATGAGATACGTGACGCCTACACGAAGACGCCACACTGAGTGTGGCTCAGGACATCACAGACAAGAAACTTACAACATGTAAATTAGCTTTGGATTGATAAATTGAATCTAAATCGTAGTGCAAGCAAATAACCAGTCTACTGGAATATTAAAATATTTTCACACAGCCATTACTTAGAATATAATATTATTAATGTAGTTCAAACTGCGGCCCTTTTTCATCTTTAATGAATTCTCCATACATCGAATATTAATTCACTTTTAATGTTAAATATTAATTGAGATACTCTCGTTAAGTTTTAATATTAATTAACGTTGTATATTAAAGATAAACGATAGAAATTTTATAAAAAAATATGCATTTGCATATTTCTAATTTATTGTATGTTTAAATTATTAATCGGTATTGCTGTAAATTACAGATTTGAACTTTATTACGTGAGTTATTGTGTTGAACTAATTAATATATTGGGATAAACTTTATGAGAATATGTTATTTTACAGGGTCAAGCAAAATATACTGAAACTGATCGATATATGTTCCTTGGGGAAAGTTATTCAGTATCATGGACTGAATTCACACTTTAAATAATTTCAGTATATTTTGTTAATTGCTATCTTTTGACGCATATTTAATGAAAATAAAGATAACTGTTCTTTCTACCAACAAAATTCAATATCATACAGAACAATTCAAATCGTCGTATACCTACCAGACATAGTTTAAATGTATGTAAATCTAACAGTTTTACTACAAATTTTATGGGTACATTGATGGCATAACACCCTGTTAACGAGCTTTAATGGCTAGTTAAAATACCGGGGCGGTGTTACACATCCAAGTTATGTAAGTGGTTACTTAATACCATAACATAAGATAAGAACTTATTGTTTATGGACTATGTCCTAGATACTCTCAGACTTCAGCAATACGTTTCTTGTATGACGACCCCCTTTAATTTTTAACTTTATCTTATTTTTAGTATTTGTTATTATAGTGGTCATAGTAATACATAATCGGTGAAAATTTCAAGTATCTAGTTAATGCCACTATAAAGATCGAGTTTAAAACGCTGAAAAGAACACATTTTTTGTATGACGACCCCTTTATTTTTAACTTTTTCTTATTTTTAGTATTTGTTGTTATAGCGGCCATAGTAATACAGAATGTGTGAAAATTTAAAGTATCTACTTAATGCCATTATAAAGATCTTGTTAAAAACGCTGAAAAAACACATTTTTTGTATGACGACCCCTTTAAATTTTAACTTTTTCTTATTTTTAGTATTTGTTGTTATAGCGGCCACAGTAATACATAATAGGTGAAAATTTCAAGTATCTAGCTATTACGGTTCAAAAGACAGAGCCCTATGACAGACGGACAGAAGGACAAACAGACTGACAGACGGACAGACAGCGGAGTCTCAGTAATAGGGTCCTGTTTGCACCCTTTGGGTACGATACGGAACCCTAAAAAGGGGAAATAATGAAAATGAATTCACATAAAAAAATTTTTTAATGCGTAAAAATCTAATTTTTCAACAAATTAATTGTTTAATGTTAGTAATTATGCATAAGACAAGTTACACAGTTAAGTACCTATACCAATAAAATAGCTTCAAATACCTTTTTAATGGTTATATAGGTATTATACAGTACAATACTCTTTGTTGCGTAAAAGAAAAATACAGGAAATAATTATTATCTTAAAACTAGGAAATTCGCAAAAGGCGGTTTTATCGCTAAGCGATTTCTTCCATTCAACCTGGCTTAAATAGAAAAAATATACCTAAATTGTAATCTATTCGCAGAAACTAAGTACACATAAACTGAATAATGGTGCACAGATCATCACCATCATCAGAGTTTTTTCTTCTTCTTTTTAATTTAAGGGCTTGCTCATGTCGGTCGAGTTAAGTGGAGATGAATCCATTCTCTCTGCCATCTTTTATGTTAGTTCCATCAGAGTTATGAAAGAAAAAATTAAGAGTACGACTTCGTACGTGACAAAAAGTAAATATACCATCAATATAAGAAAAAATTATACCAAAACTTCATTCACAATAAAATCAAATGACTGTGCATTACTCCAACCACTTACCTTATTTTTCACAAACACTTGAGCTTCAACAGAATCATTAATAAATATTAAATAGCATCTGTCCTTGCGTGACAATTTAACGATAAACAATATTTTGTGCAATCTATAACATAAAAAAAAAAATTGCAAAATTCTTCCTTAAACCTAATGCAATAAAATTCAAAATTGCATCAAAACTTTACCTGAATTCAAAAATCAAAGATTTCGCAATTGAACTCTATGCCGTTGGAGTTTGAGTAAAAAATTGAATGTGACGCAATTTAAGTTTGGAACGTAGTGTGTGGTAATATTAGTACGGGAGCCCGAATTTGATAAATGATATGATTTGATACGCGCTGCAAGCTTGGGAACCGTACTGATTCAATTTGGGACATGTTATATGCTTCCGCTGCTTTGACGAATATGCCGGTAGATGATGGGAAGTAGTTTATGTTTGTGAGTAGATCGTATTCGTCTTGATAGTTAGATCTTAAATGATAATCTGAGGTTGAAGATAGAAGCGAAATCGGTGATCGTGATAAAAGGTAAGGCCTCGTGG
This sequence comes from Acrobasis repandana, assembly GCA_963576875.1. Lineage (NCBI taxonomy): Eukaryota > Metazoa > Arthropoda > Insecta > Lepidoptera > Pyralidae > Acrobasis > Acrobasis repandana. The sequence goes on from OY756226.1 coordinate 2,321,991, forward strand.
TGGTTTCTTTCATGCTGGTCTGGGAGAAACGTAAAAACTTACTATGTACCTGCTGCTTCTTTTCCCGATCATATCGTAAAAGTCAATCGAGGGAATGGGCTTTCGCCATGCGAATCATGTTAATGGGTAGTGCGGCTAGCAACCCATCACTACTTTGACTTCTTTCTCCACCATCACGCTAAAAGTGACCTTTGGATCTTGCGACCCTGCTTAGACCCGCAAGACCCAAAATGGTTTTTCTGCCCCATTACGGATAAAGACGTAGTATGTTTTATGTACTTATGTATATCTCTGTTATGGTGACGAAAGAGAATAATATACTATTTGCCACCACTCCTTCTGGTATTCCGGCATTCAAGAGGTAAAATTTAGTTTACAAAACAATGTAACCGTAGTTTTATACTCGAATAAAACAGATTCAAATCAAGTTATTCAAGAAACTTTTACAGTGGCCATAAACTGTATAAAATATGCAGTGAAATCAAATAGAAAATTTAAGGCTCTGCGTGTAAGGTAGCACTTTATTAAGAAAATCGATTGTTATCTCTGTGTTTTAGGTGAGCAGTAAAGTTTGGTTGCATGGCTGTTTACATAGTTAAAGTGCCTTTATTATAATGGACCGTAGCGGCGCTAGTGTGCTTAAGTTAGAAGTAATGTTAAGTTATTGAGCTATGAAAGTAAGTTGGGTGAAGTTGTATGCACACAAACCGAGTAGTACTGCATCTTTAATGCCTAACAAGATAATATACCTACCCCGTGTGGTTCCGGGTCGGAATAGGACCACTCCGTCTCTTTCTGTGGATGTCGTAAGAGGCGACTAAAGGACTTAAGCACAAACATCTCGTGCTACAATTGCATTCCCAACCCTCCTTGGAAACTAAAGTCGGGCAGCGGCCGATTGTAAAATTTTTCACACACATACATTCCCAAAGAGGGTTGACGTCAGGCAGGCGGCCGGTCGTAAAATTACAACCAAATATTTTTTTCTGTTTCGGCCATTCCTTTATTGGAGAAGAAAAAGCGAGAAAGCGCACCCCGGTCTCCGAAGTAGCACAGCCGAGGATGCGACCGGGAACGCGCTAAGATGAAAAGGAATAAGATTTATACCTACTCGTACGTGTATTTATACTCATTTGTTTCCAGTATTACGTCTTTCATTATTTCCTTACAATTATTGAGAAAAGCACTATACATACCTAGGCGGGAATGGGATTGCCGGACTCGTAACGTAATTATTGTCAAGGAAAACTTGAAAACACTACTCGTCCGACAATACCTAACTTCCCGGCCTCTGCAGTAATGTACTATTATTACTCATTTAGTGCAAGTACAGCAGGAAGTATTTACTAATAATGTAAATATTTTTGACATGTGTTGATAAAACCCTTTGATTTGGTTTTTACAAGTTTTTAATTAGCCTTTACCCTATTTGTTGTTGCTAATTGGTTTTTTTTTTGGGTCAAATCTTGCAAGTTTGAGCCACTTCCCGATTTCCGATTAAGATGAAATTATGTATGCTAATGTAAATCAGATGACAATTCAATACTATTATAACAAGAAGCTGATCTGATAACGGAGCTGAAAGGTGGCTATAGGAACCCTGTAATAAAACGACGCAACCCCGTGGAGTTTGGGGTTATTACGTTTTTCTTGTTAAGTATATAGGGATAAATCACACTGATTGAGCTAGCCCCTAAGTAAGTTTTTTAAACTTGTTTTATGGGATACTTTATTTTATGATAAATACATATATAGATAAACACCCAAGACCCAGGACAATTTGAAAAAGGCCATTTTCCAACTTGCCCTGGCTGGGGATCGAACCCATAACCTCCGGATTAGCGGTCTAGCGTGTTAACCATTACGCCACGGAGGTCGTCAAGATCTGATGTTTCGTGATAAGTATGTGGCCTCACAAAAAAAGTTATTTTTCCTATTAGTGATTCTGATTCTAAAATCAAATTTCTTACTCATTAATATAAGCAGGTCACTAACGTAAAAAATCTGCTACTGGCCGACATGTTTCGACCTCATCCAAAGGTCGTCATCAGGGCGAATGTGATGCGCGACGGCACACGAAGACGTCCCGAACCACACTTATATTAATTAGTTATGTCTGTGTGTCACGTGAGGTTTAACCAAAAAATATTTTTTTTTCACATAAGTTTACATTAATTTTTATTTATAAGTTGTTGTAATGTAATGTAAAGTTGCAAATGTTTTATACTCCTTTGCAGTTATACAAGTCTTTAATATAGTTATTTAAACCGTTTTTATAGACTATTCAGATCGTAACTAGTTCCGAGGTGTCCAATATAATGGCTCTTTACTACATATAATTAGATTACCTACCAAGAAACTATAAAATATCGCTTTTAATATTATAATCTAGTTATTTTAATGTCCAAATGCGTTTATATTATCTGTGCCAATTCGGTTAGATAAGTTATTTTTTGATAGGTTGAATCCAACACACCATTTAAAAATAACTATTCCTTTTTAATTCAAGGTAATTCTCACGGGAAAGTATGCGGGAGTCAATGCAAAACATTATTTTTTAATTTTACATTTTTTTATCTACTTTTGGAATTATGTTTTTTTATTTGCTGGAATAATAATAGTTTTCAAAATCACAAAATTTTGTGACGTATTTTGTGCTATTTTTATTTATAACTTTATATTTATACATTTGTTCTTAACATCACGTTATTATATAAGTAAGTCACAATTTTACCTACTTTTCTAAAAAAACTCCATTCTTTCAAGCTGGTATGGGACTAAAAAAAGAAAGTTAAATGAACCAGCTGCTTTTCTTGACGTGAAAATCGTAAAAGCCGATTAAAGAAACGGGCGAAAGTCTGAATCATGTCAATAGGCGATGGGCTTAGCAATCCATCACTATTTTGATTCTTTTTTCCGTTTTCACGCCCACAACGTTAAGTAAACCTTGGTTGGGTCTTGCAGCTCTTCGCTCTGTCCATTTCTGGGATAAAGACGTTATAGTGCATCTACATAAGTAAACTGAAAAGGTTAAATGCTATAAGTCATGACCAGATTTTATAAATTTAGTTAATAAACCAAAATCTTGCTTTTTGATGGCAACACAAGTGTATCATTGAAACCCAAACCACCGAAGCAGTCTACGAGATCCAAACATTGCTTAGCCGCAGAAATAAGAATTTTAAATAATTTATTTTAGAAGAAAATGTGATATCGTATTAAAATATCTTTACTTAGCGAATTGCCACCTATTGCTAGAAATAAAACATATGCAGATAATATACACCGCTCGAAACCCAAAGCACATATAAGGTATAATTACATAAAACTGGGTGCATAAAATTCTGAATAGTTGTACTAAAGTCGTCCGTAAAGATAGGAATTTAACTGTTATAGTATACTTTACTCGCCCTAGTGAAGCGTGCAATGATTTTATGAGGAAATTCAGCAAACAGATACGTAGGTAGGAAAGATAAGAAATGTCCTTACGAGAATATAAAATTATATAGAAATAGGAATGCTTTATTTGAAGCATAAAATTAAATAGCGAAAGACGCTCATCATCAGGTCACTTTTAGTCTCCACTGCAGGAGCATGACCCTCTCTGTACGAGTACTACCAGAGCCAGATAGAGGATTTGGCCTACTCTCTCCACGCTGGCCAGACGGGTTGGAGAGGTCTCATTGATGTTTATATACTTTTTTTAGCTTGTGTTTCCTAAGTCGCCTTCTACAACATCTACGGGAAGACTGGGAGTGTTCCTATTCTACTTTGCCAAGAACCACGCGGAAAAATAGAAAAACAAAAAATCCGGGTCATGCTCAGGGTGGAGTTCCAAAGTTACACGTCATATGTGGACTTTATTTTCCATAGTTTTTAGACGGCAAGTTTGTCGGACAACTAACTGTGTTACAATCAGATCGTGACGTTATACGAAATTTAAATGCACTATATCTTCGACATTATTTGCTTATCGGAGAAAAAAAAAATATTTTGTATACAATATTTTTTCTCTTAACTATGCTGCAATTCCGTCATAGCTGCACTGCATACATACTTTCGTGTGAAAGTAAAATATTTTTTTTCCTTTTCATACAAACACGAATCAGCTGATCGGTCAACTTGTATGAGCCAAAAATTTTTTTTCACATTTCGATATATGTTTGTTGAGGAAAGTTGTTCAGTATCATGGACTGAATTTACCCTAAAATAGTTTTAGTGTATTTGGTTAGACCCTGTATACCCAAATCTTAATCTATCTTGACCGCTACTTTAATAAACCAGCAACTTGTGTTTTATGAAAAGGTAAAAGTTAATACCTTTCCTTATATACACCGACGTGTAATTAGAAATTTACGAGAGTAGATATGGCATATACGTTCACTTCCCATAAAACTAAAGCGACCACCTAGTGTTCAGAAAACTTCAACCTATGAGGTATTAAACAGTCGTAAAATGTGTCCGTTCTTGTAAGTTTTACGGCGTAAACTATACTGTTGCGCAAAACTATAGCAATCTTCTACTTTAGGCGAATATGGCCTTTTAAATACACAGTATGTTACAAAAACCAGTCAACTGGGAGTAGGACTCATACATGAAGGGTTCCTTACCTCCGTTCAATTTTTTAAAACGCTGAAAAAACTCGTTTCTTGTACGACGTCCCCTTTAATTTTTAACTTTATCTTATTTTTAGTATTTGTTGTTATAGCAGCCATAGTAAAACATGATCGGTGAAAATTTCAAGTGTGTAGATATTACGATTCAAGAGATTGAGCCCTGTGGCAGACGAACGGACAGACAGACAGCGGAGTCTAAGTAATCCGCTAATAAATCCGTTGGCACCCTTTTGGTACGGAATCATAAAAAATAAAAATAATAATTAACCATTAAGACAAAAATTGGCAATATCTTATTCTTATACAAACAGTCTATCCCGTTAAATAACTTTGGATAAATAAAATCGTAATCAGAAAAGTTTTGATTTGTCATACTATAGGGCAATGTAATGTTCGAGTTTCTATACAAATTAAGGGAAATAGAAATGCATGCCATCGAACATAACACTGTCTATAATTAGAACTTTTGACGAATATCTACACGAGAAAGGTCATTTGCCTCATGGACACCAGTCACTCAAGAGTCTGAGCATCTAAAACAATAAAAGCTGTGTCCACATTATTTCTTTCTCAATAAGTCAAAATTTCAAGTAAAATATTGATTTATTTTCCTCCTCATCCTCCGTGGTGTCATGGTCAACACGCTATTCTGCCAAGCCGGAGGTTCTGGGTTCGATCCCCAGCTAGGGCAATTTGGAGAAGGCCATGAAAAATGGCCTTTTTCAAATTGTCCTGGGTCTTGGCTGTTTATATATATGTATATATATATATGTATTTATTTTAAAATATAGTATCGTTGAGTTAGGATCCCATAATACAAGTTTTAACTTACTTTGGGGCTAGCTTAATCAGTGTTATTTGTCCTTATTCCTTATTATTATTCTTATTATTTTCAAATAAAAAAAATATTTGATTCACTTATAATTTTTTTTAATTTTATAGCATTACGCTTCACTTGATAGTTTTTTAAAATACAAAAATAAGTTGTTTTATTTTTACATAATTAACACACTGGTTAAAATGTGGTTGAAAAAGTGCATATTTTAGTGAACAAGATGTTAAGAAGTGTAAATAAACTTAACACTTTAGAATAAATTTATACGACTCAAGGTCGCTAAAATCGAAAAAGTATATTACAAAACTCAAACATAATACTTTCCCAAAGACTTTTATTGCTGATATTAATTTTGAAAATGCAATAAAACCTTTTTGTTACTTTACGGTGTGAAGTTATTAAAAATGTATAAAACTGTAAAATAAATTGTAACATACGGTCCTTACACACACTTGTATCCTTCAATTTGTTTAAACCACTGTATTGATAATCATACCTTAAAAAGTTAATAAGTTAAAAATAATACTCGTAAAAAGCAAACTCTTTTCATTTTTAATTCTGGACAAAAAAAAAATAGAAGTAGTAAGTAAAACGTGTCTGTGTGATGTGGTTTCTTTTTATTAAAAGTCTTCTCTGTCAAGATGGTTCTAAGCTGTGTTTGATAGAAATCAGTTTAAAAGTTATGGGGGGTGGGGGTGAGCAACCCAAACTATGCAAATATGCCTGAGATCAAATGAAAGTGTTAAATTTGTAGATTTAAAAAACGGTATTTTAATGAAAATTGGTTCATCTGCAAAAGTTTTGGGGGTGAACAGGTTTATTCTGGCAAATAAATATGTTCGTAAGATAACGTACCTAACTACCTAGTTCCTCTACTCTGAAGTTTTTTATAGTTTCTTACGTTACCATTAGATTTTAATTAAAAAAAAAATAACAATACATATTTTAGTAGCTCTAGCTACTAGTGAACATGTTTTGCTATTATTAGAAACAGCCAGTGTATTCTCACCCTAACAGACCAATCAAAACTGGAGCGACCAAACGCATGACATTTATATCCGTGTTAGTAAACACAATTAGTACATTTATTTTACGGTGTAAATGGTGATAAATCTTTGAGGACATAAAAGTCTGTCAAGACGGTCGTTTTAAATTTTAAAAAGCCTCTTTAATCCGATTAGCAAAATGTGGGCTTTAAATACATTTGGAGGACGTGTGTGATCGAATTTAAAATGCCTTGTTAGTGTTTTTTATTATTAATTTTCTTTTTAGACTTCACAGGCGCGTGATTCATATTTCTTATGTCATTATGCAATAAAAATATGTACTAATATTTATTTTTAACGTGTTCAGAACACTAAGGTAAACTTACTAGCTTTATGAGTACCTAACTTATTGTTTTTGGTAACAACTAACTTGAAAAACAGACATTACTATATGTTATAAACGGTCTTCGTGTGGGCGTCGCGTATCACATTCGCGACTTTTGGCGTTAATTACCCATTTACAGCTTATAGTAATACCTTATTTATGGCTATATAGACTTAGTATAATAAGAATATCTATACAATTCCATAGGGAAAAGTTTTACAGTATAAGTATAAGTAGTTTTAGCTGAAGTAACTTTGAAAATCGTCTTCATCATCATCAGGTCTTTTTTAGTCTCCACTGAAGGAGCACGACCCTCTCTGTTCTACTAGATCCATACTCGTATATTAGCCAAAACAGTCAGAGGGTTTAACCTACACTCTCCACGCTGGCCAGACGGGTCGGAGAGGTCTCATTGATGTTTATAAGCTTTGTTTAGCTTGTATTTCCTAAGTGGAGAGTGTAGGCTAAATCCTCTGTCTGTTGAAGCCGTGTGGTTCGCGGCAGAGTGGAATAAGACCACTTCAAGTTACCCGTGGATGTCGTAGAAGGAGACTTAGGACTATTAATAATAAACGAGCAATTGCGAGTCGGACTCGTACATGACCTCCGTACAATGTTTTAAAACGCTAAAAATACACGTTTTTTGTATGACGACCCCCTTTAATTTTTATTTTTTTTTATTTTTTGTTATAGCGGCCACAGTAATACATAATCTGTGAAAATTTCAAGAATCTAGGTAATGCCATTATAAAGATCTAGTTAAAAACGCTGAAAAAAACACGTTTCTTGTATGACGACCCCCTTGAATTTTTAACTTTTTTTTATTTTTAGTATTTGTTGCTATAGCGGCCACAGTAATGCATAATCAAATCAAATAATGTATGTATGTAAGGAAAAATATTTCCATGTTCAATAAAGTAAGTGATTTTACAGATAGAAATTTACGTAATAAGAATGACTTAGTTAGCCCGTATTACAGGCTGAATACAGTCAGTAAGTCTTTTATGGGGAAGTGTATACTTTTTTATAATAAATTGTCAGAATCGGTCCTTGATATGCCAGACAGAAAATTCAAAGCTTATGTAAAGAAAGTACTTTGTGAGAAGGCTTATTATACGACCGATGACTATCTTAAAGACAAAAAGGTCTGGCTTGAGCTTGGCGCGGGTCCCTCTTAAAGGATACTTAGACATGTCATAATTTAGGTACATTGGTACATACTAAATTTACAAATTGACATTATTTTAAATTTCGTAATTCTTATAATTCAATTTAATTATGACATAATAAACAATGTAATCTCTGTCCATCTATATAACTAATTTTAAGTTTTTAGTTTGTTAGTTGACGTCTTTGGAGAAAACGTGCAGTGCAGTTTGTTGCCGCTTCTTCTGCACTTGCGCCTAGGAAGCGGCGTAAACTTAGCTTTAAGTAACGATTTGACTTCAACATTTGTGCAAAACAAAACAAAGTGACTATTATTAAGAGATATTATAAATATCCTATGATAATAAAGATATTTTGAATTTTGAATTTTGAATTTTGAATTTTGGTGAAAATTTCAAGTGTCTAGAGCCCTGTGACAGACGGATAGACGGACAGACGGACAGACGGACAGACGGACAGACGGACAGACGGACAGACAAACAGACAGCGGAGTGTCAGTAATAGGGTCCCGTTTGCACCCTTTGGGTACAGAACCCTAAAAATTAACTCTTCCATGCTAGTCTGAAAGAAAAGAAAAAACTTAGAATGTACTGCGCAGATCATAAAGGCCGATTGAGGGAGTGGGCAAAAATTACGAACCTTCTCGCCATCTTCACGCTAAAAGTTGCGTTTTGGATGTTACGGCCCTCGGTTCTGTCTGCCCAGGGCTGCATGATCTATAGGACTGTGTTTGCTCCATTAGGTAAAAAGACATGATAGTGTATGTAGTATAGTACCTATATAACTTTTCACAAAATATACTGAAACTATTTTAATGGTCAATTCATTCCATGATACTGAAAAAAAATCCCCAAGGAACATATATCGAAATATGAAAAATATTTTTTGACTTGCCATACAAATGCGGATCAGCTAACAGGTCAACTTGTATGGGAGGCCAAAAATTATTTTTCATATTTCGATTTAAGTTCCTTGGGGAAAGTTGTTCAGTATCATGGACTGAATTCACCCTTAAAATAGGTTCAGTATATTTTGTTAGACAATTTATACCCTGTTCAAAATTTACCAAATATGTCTTTGTATGAATTGTCCCAGAAAACCTCTGGCAAATATTTAACACTAGAAAGCACGCTACATCTGTTTTTGAAAACAAGGTGTCTCTAAAACCAGCGAGAACATTTAACGCCTGTCTACAAATTGTGATGTTAAACGCTATGTAGATCAAGATTGGTGCCGACCCAAGGTTTGACCTGTAGCGTCTTTGAAGAAATAAAAGCATAAACTATATAATACCAAAGTCTTATTAACTAGATGCCTATCTCCATTTAATGGCAAACTCTTGTTGGAGTCATAGTGTCAGTATTAAGATGTCAGATAATGGGCAAAAGAAATAGCGACAACAGCTAAATGGGAGTTAATTTTACGTGATTTAAAATTAAATTTTTTACATTGCATTGACTGAACAGAAAAATCTGATATTTTACTGGTAAAGAGTTTTAAAAGCGTTTTTAAAGCGTTTTTAAAAATGTAATCCTTTCCCTACTGGTCATCATCATTATCCGAACGTATTCCCGGTTGTATCCTCAGCGGTAATGCTTCAGAGCCCGGGGTCCGCTACCTAACCTAGGTGAATCGACGAAGTTACTGGTTTTTACACAGAGCGACTGCCGTCTGACCTCCGCAACCCAAACGGTAGATCAGAACCAATCCTAGGTTTAAACAAATGCTAGATGGCGTTCGGAACCCCCAGCTTTACGTGCCTTCCGAAACACGGAATCATCTTTCTTTTCGGATAATCAGAATATTCAACCGTGCAATATCCTAGCCAAACTGGAAACAACTTTCCGCAAAGTTTGCTTCCCAGTGGGATTTGACCCACGACCTGCGGATCACAAGGCAAACGCCTTAACCACTAGACCACGGAGGCAGCCAATCACTTCCATTTTGGTCTAAATATCAATTCGTGCAAAATACAAGTAGTCGAAAATATTTTTTTCAGCAGCCAGTCTAAGATTGTAAGCTCAATAATTTACTGTTACCTATTTCGCTCTTGGCTTGCACCAAGCCCTACCGTGGGTGGTAATAGCCCAGCAATAATGTCGTCAGCGCGTTCGCATAGAAATTGACACTATCGCACGAATCATGACCACGGACCATACAACATTTAAATGGTATGAACTTGTTTGGAAAAAATTGGTCCGAAAAATTCCATTTAGAAAATAAAATATTCTTTTTATTTATTTAAACAAACGTACAGAACATATTACAACTATTTATAAACACATAAAAATACAGAATTATTTGTTTGTTTGTTAAAAATTTATTGTACATTATCATCATCACTCTCTCTGTACTACCAGAGCCATACTTGACCAGAGCAGCCAGAGGATTTGGCCTACACACTCTACGCTGGCCAGAAGGGTTGAGGAAGTCTCACTGATGTTTTAGTATAAGCTTCGTTTAGCTTGTATTTCCTTAGTCACCTTCCACGACATCCACAGGAAGTCTTGGAGTGGTCCTATTCTACTCTACTGAAAATCACACTGCAATATTTATTGTACAGAAAGAACAAAAAAAAAATACACCTAACGTCAAGTCATCAATACGTACAAAGGCGGACTTTTCCCAGATAGGGATCGTAAACCTTCACTCACGGATGTTAAGTAAAGCACTGGTTTTCTGCTATGACCTGAATAAGTGAGCGACGACACTAGTTTGGAATAAAAAAATATATAATTTAATTTACAATATACCATTTGTAGAGATATAGTTGGAGTAAATACAACAAGATTGTGACACAATATGTAAATATAAGTACTCAAAAGTGAAAAGAGTTTATTGATATACTATCTGGTAGGCGCGATTTCAATCGCGCAAAATTAAGTTTCACGTATATTGCACAAGTAAGTCAGCCTAATAAGTCTTTAATTAACGATAACTATTTTTGACATGCAATTTTAATGAACCAAAGCCTAAGTTTTGCTCCAAACAACCGCGTAACCGGCCAGTAGTTTCGAAGATTAGCGTGTAGACACATACATACATACAGTCAAATAAAACTGTTGTGTTGTGTCACTTTTTTCCACGTGTAGGCTAACACTTATTTTTGATAAATTTATCAAATGTACAGACACGCGAGTTTTACTGTTTTATTATAAATATATGTAGATATTTACTCACTTTATAATATAAAAAATATATAACCTTTGGCGCGGGCAAAGCCGCGTGCAATTGCTAGTATTACAGAAAAAATAATTTTCTTCTAATTAATATTCTAATTAATATTACGAATTTACTTTTATTTATTTATTAAAGTCTATTGACCATATTGGAACAAAGGGTGAACTTAAAAGTAATGCATTTTCTACCAGTCAACCTTTAGAAAAAACAGAAATTAATTAATTTTTTTTTTTTATTTTTTTTTATTTTTATTAGAGATATTATAACTATTTATTAATCTTATTATATGTAAATGTAATGAAATATCCGCAACATGCTTCGTTAAAAGGTAAACAGAAAAATATCCGCAACATGCTTCGTCAAAAAGTAAACAGAAAAATATCCGCAACATGCTTCGTCAAAAGGTAAACAGAAAAATATCCGCAACAAGCTTCGTCAAAAGGAAAACAGAAAAATATCCGCAACATGCTTCGTCAAAAGGTAAACAGAAAAATAATAATTAATTAAATTGTGATGGGCGCATAAATATATACTTAAAGTATAATAACAAAAATAAATTTATATAAAACCACAAATTGTATTTTTCTCTATTTGGAAATCCATAAAGATCAATATTTCAAATTATCATATTTATATGATCTTGGCGTCATGAAATAATCCAGATCTAAAATACATTTTCCTAATGAGACACATTTACGATTTAAATAAACAATAAATTATTATCGACGTATTGATATCAAATAATATATTACTAATGGTACCATATTGCTGTTTTAGATAAGTTTCGATCATTTAGAACAAGTTTAGTGCACATTAAATTGCTGAACAGAATTTAATGAGTCTAAATTATTAGATTGCAGCAATATTTTATAGGAAAAGTGCATCTGAGGTGGCCTGATTGAGGATTTTATGGTTCATTTGATTGATAAATGATTTAGTAACTACTTAGGTACCTATTCATTTTGTCTACATTTAAGTATCAAGCTTTTTCACTATGTGCACAGAAAATATACACTACGCGAAAAGAAACGACACTTTACCACTGCTATGTGAGAAGAGAGGCACACAATGAGAGAGAAAGAGTAGAGATAATGCAGTGCATGATATAAGAAAACAAGGTATTCTCTTCCCGTGATAGCTGGTCACGAGATGAGCTCAAGGTTACGTCATCAGTTGGGAGTGTTGCCACTGTGTGTGATTGAATTACCCGAGCAAAGTGCATTTTTAACTTAACAAATCTAATCATCATCATCATTCGAGCGTATTCCCGGTTTATTGCCTTGTGATTTGGATGTCATGGGTTCAATTCCCACTGGGAAGAATAATTTGTGAAAAGTTGTTTTCAGTCTGGTTAGGACATTGCAGGCTTGAATCACCTGATTTTTCCGAAAACAAAGATGATTCCGTGCTTCGGAAAGCACACAAAGCTGTGGGTCCCGAACGCCATCTAGCGTTTGTTTAAACCTATCCTAGGGTTGGTTCTGGTCTACCCTTTGGGTTGCAGAGGTCAGACACCAGTCGCTCTGTGTAAAAAAGTAACCTCGTCAAATCACCTAGGTAGGTAGCGGACCCCGGGGCCTTGAAGCGTTACCGCTGAGGATGCAACCGGGAATACGCTCGGATGATGATGAACTTATTGAGAAATTCCGTTTGTTATTTATAATTAATTGAGAATATTTTGTAACAGGTCAGTATACAATACACACCTACAAACAGAAAAGATTCAACTTCGAAGTAAGTGAACAACTTCTTAATGGAAAGTAATTACTCTCGTATACAAACAAAATTTGAACTATTACTGGAAATCGCTGTGGCCAAATACTGGTCAAGTTTGATTTAATTAAATTAATAAATAGCCTTTCGACTCGAGAAGAAAAAGGCTGAAACTATTTCAAATGTGAATTTTAGTCCATGATACTGAAAAACTTTCTTCAAGGGACGTATGTTAAAAGAGGTCAAGTTGTATACGAGGTCAAAAATTATTTTTCATATTTCGATATTTTATCTTTGGGGAAAGTTGTTCAGTATCATAGACAGAATTACCCTTAAGGCCGTACCTTAATTTTCCGGGAGCCAGTGCTGCCCCCATTTAAAATAAATCATTTCAAAGAAAACGGAGATATTATTAAAAAATTTGCTACTACCAAGTCCTAGATAACCCTTCAAAGTGTTTTATGAATATATTTTATATATATTATTATATAATATTATTTAATGAACTATTTTTAATTTATTAATTTAATTTAAAATAGTTTCAGTATAATTTGTTAAACGTTACATAATATAAAAATAATTATTGGAACTGATTGATAATATTGTAAGCTGACGCACAATTTTTTTTATTTATTCAAAAGTTGATTGGAAGAGAACTAACTAGGGAGAAGTCTGCATTTGGATTTACTAATATATACTGTTGCTGCTATCAAGTTTCATTAAATTTTATCGTTCCGCTATAAAGAACAAGAGGATAAATAAATATTCGACAACATTATATACAATTGCCCCGTCATAATGAAAGGTGTCGGAAGGACCCTTTATTTATTTTATTTTAATACTTGATTGTTGCAAAGTAGAAATATACTTTTAACAAATGGCGGGCTTAATGCTATGAGCATTTTCTCTTAGTTAACCATATGGTTATGCTGAAAAAAAGGATTGTGCGGTGCAAAAAAGTTACCTACAATGACTACCTAACTTTATATGAACTATTATGAGTGTAGATATACATACATACCTGCCTCCGCGGTCCAGTGTTCAAGGCGTTTGCTTTGTAATCCGGAGGTCATGGGTTCAAATCCCACTGGGAAGCATACTTTGTTAAAAGTTGTTTCCAGTCTGTTTAGGATATTGCAGGCTTGAATCACCTGATTATCCGAAAAGAAAGATGATTCCGTGCTTCGGAAGGCACGTAAAGCCGTTGGTCCCGAACGCAATCTAGCGTTTGTACCTACCCTAGGATTGGTTCTAGTCTACCCTTTGGATTGCGGAGGTCAGACGGCAGTCGCTCTGTGTAAAAAACCAGTCACCTCGTCAAATCGCCTAGGTTAGGTATCGGACCCCGGGCTCTGAAGCGTAACCGCTGAGGATGCAACCGGGAACACGCTCGGATGGTGATGACATACATACCTAATAAAATATTAATGCATACATGTTATACTATATAATACATACCATTATACCAATTTGTACATTACATGTTTTTTTCTTCTTATGAAATACAAATTCAATGTGATTTGAATGAAGAAAAAAATATACACAAGAACTGTACACAAAATAAAGACCCATTATTGAAACCTTTTAAACACCGCAACCGTTGTTCAAAAGTGGCTCGAATGATTAATGATCGATAATTGTAAGAGTATCGATATATATGAAAAATCGTTCGATGCGCGAAAGTATCGCATACCGAATCGATTTGTTGGGTGTGCTCGATTTTTCTACTTTATTCGATATGGAGTATGGTTGATTTATATAATCACATGTTCGGGGTAGATTTATATCAGTGCGTGTGTCTGCCGTTTGTAAAGGGCAAAATAAGTAAGATCTGAGGAATGTTCAAGCATGCTGTTTTTTCGAAGTTGTGCAATGAAAAGGTCTGGTGAGGGCAGTCTTATTATGGAGATGTTTCTTTTTAAAAAATCTCTATATTTAAACATTTATCAGCATCATCACCATCATTTCAGCCGCATAACGTCCACTGCAGGCCATAATTTCCGAAATAACCACAATCTAGAGCGTCCTGCATCCAGCGCTTTCTAGCGACCTTGATCAGGTCGGCTAACCACCTTGTGGGTGGGTGTCCTACACTTTGCTAATTGAAGTTTATTTAAGTATTAAAAAATTGAATTAGACAATTTATTGATTTTCATTGTAATAGTTTGTTTAATTCCAAATAACCTGAGACGTGTTTCAATTTATTGCGGTGCGCGACGTTCATGTCTTTGTTGTTTACACGGAATTTAAAACATGTAGTTGTGTATAAATTATAGAGAAATAAAGACAAAGGAAAATCCTAAAAAGTGGACGAGAAGATTTTAGTATTTTTTTTTTCTTAGAAAAACTTAGTTAAAAAGGTTAAACTTTGAAGAAAATATAAGCGAATACGTCGTCGGATTTCTTGCGCATACGACTGAGTTAAATAATAAAAAATACACATGTATGCAAATTGATTTATGCTTAAACACGTACAATAAATAAATAAAAATAATTTGTCTTTTGTAAAAAGATAGAAAAATTTAAAGTTCTCCGAAGTTCTCAAATAAATATGGGGACGAAAATGTTGATAAGGCAGACCGCTCGCTACGCTTCTGAATTTGTCTAAATTCGTCTCCAGGGTGCATGTACAATACAGCGCAATGCGTATGTGTAGATAGAAAATATAGATTCGGTTCAATCAAAAATTCCCACGGTTGAAGACTGCAGTCTTAACATTACCAATGAACACCCTACACAAATTGAAATAAAAAAATAACGCCAAGAACAACACCTAAAAACTAAAACTAAAAATACCCGATAACGGTGAGCACATTTAGCACTGTCTCGACGTTATTAAAATCGATATTTCGAATCGATCTCTCGAGTAATTGTTGGTAATAATCGAAATATCGGAGGTGTCGATGTAATAAGATATGGGTCCGTTACTTGCAGAATGCAGGTGGTCGACTCGATTTTAAATGAATCGGTGCGTAGTGATTCGATGGTTTCGATTCGATTCCGTTTGACAGATTGTTTTATTTTTTAGGTTTTGACATGTAATCGAATTTTGTTTATCCGATTCTTTATATGGCTGTTACTTAATTGCTACACAGAATTAAATTAATTTGATTATTTCTTGAGGTGTTTTAAAAGTGGTATGAAATGTTTTCTTTGCCACCCGCGGCACTCGAGGGCACGCGAGGATATTACAGACCCTGTGTTTGTATACAGTCATTACTTTTCAACAATTGGGCCCTATACCTATTTACTACCTTTTCCTTTTTATTTAAGAACCAGTTATAAGAAACTAGTCTCTTCACGTAGTCCACGTTGTCGCCGAATAGAATTTGGCACAGATAATGCTTTCAAAACTGAAAATATTTTTCTCCAAAATTAGTAAAAAAGTAAAAAAACAATTTATAAAGACATTATTTTGGAGTATAGCTTTATATGAATGTGAAACGTACCGTGGACCATGAGGAAGAAGAACAAAAAAAGAAAGAAGCATTCGAGATGTGGTGCTGTAGGAGAAAGTAGAAAATAAGCTGGATGCAGAGAGTAAGCAATGAGCAAGTACTAGAAAGAGGAGAGAAATGAAATATTTTAAAAACTATTGAAAATAGAAGAGAGAAGATGATTGTACATCTGATTAGATATGGCAATCACTTCAAAATAATAATAGAAAGAAAAATAAAAGAGGAGTTTTAATATTTAAGTTCGCTAAATCAATAAAATAAAAATCTAGGAACACATTTGTAAAAATCAAACTCAAATTTTTAATAAAGGACGTGCCACAGACCATCTTCAAATACTCGTAGTTACCTGAAATAAATGTATTTTATTTATTTTTGATTCAAATTGTAACTTCTCACAAAGTCCAAAGTTTTGGTAACAAATTGCCGATTTTTATTGGCTCTCTGCCACATAAACCAAGATGCGTCGATGCTACATGAGAACCTGTCAGATTTTCACTTACAATAATGTGTTTACTTTATTTTGAGACCTTCCGTTGGAAGGTGGGCGACGGTCGATGCTCCAATAAGTTAAAAAAAGATTTCTTGTTTACATCACACATATTTAGTTCAATAGTCTTGTTTACATTATACATATTTAGTTCTAAATTAAGTCACTCATAGATAAATATTACAATCAGTATAAGTGGTATTTATTTTTATTTTGACGTGACAACGTCTTAAATTAGGTTGCGGCTGGGAGTCACTTATGAAAAAGTGTAACGCTCGGTAACGTTACGATGAGTCACCGAACGAGAGAGAGGCCCGCCGAATGCCTTGCGTCTCTCTCCCACTCAACTATGATCGGTCTGCCGCCGTTGTCACGTAAAATCTTCGCCCGTAAAACCGACTTTACAGGCAACCATATTTTTTATTTATTTATTTTATTTATTTTTAAACTTTATTGTTTAACAATGAAATCGTCTTAAAATTGGCGGACTTAACGCTAATAGGGTTCTCTCCCAGTCAACCATAGGGATAAACAGATAATTCGTTGCGGCGTAAAATAATTAAATAATTACATACTTATACTAAATAATACACATACATGCATATAAACTCATAATAAAGATATATATACGCATACATATAAAATATATATACATATATAAACATATACATAATTTAATAAATACAAATACACACATACCTACAATGAATGATGATGTAGATAAGTAAATGAGACTAATTTACTCGTTGTTACATTATTGATTGTTAGATGAATTTTCTCATTGACAAAGAATATATAGACTTGTTAAAAAAAGTTTATAAATATTAATGAGACCTCCCCAACCCATCTGGTGAGCGTGGAGAGTGTAGGCCAAATCCTCTGACTGCTCTGGCTAATATATAGCACTGGTAGTACAGAAAGGGGCCTGCAGTGCATACTAAAAATACCTGATGATGATATGACTTGCTATCTTAAACCCCCCTGGCCCCTGTTCTATTTTTGAATATATGGCGGCATGAATTTATCATAAGTATGAAATTTTCAAACCATAAAATCTGGTTACTTACTTACTGATCGAAAGTTATTTCTTTACACTTTACCGTGTTCCTTGAATTATTCTTACATTATAACACTTAAGACCCGGGACAATTTGAAAAAAGCCATTTTCTAACTTGCCCTGGCGGGGGCTCGAACTTAGTGCCTCCTTAGTGGCGGACTGGAATACAGCTTTAAGATATAACACTATACTCGTATAAAATCAGTAGGTAGATACATGACTCAGAAGGATAACGATGAGCAATCGTGCTCTTGAGTGGAAGAAGTGAAATGTGGTAAAAGGTAGAAAGTAAAGGTTAACAAACAAACTGTAGTGTTTCGATTTCGAAATCAAATCCAAATTCCAATTTCAAACGTAATGGCATGTCAAACAGTGAAGCTCGTGGTGCCAACATAACGATCTCATTCCTAAAACCTAACACGTGTTAACTGTTCTGTCCAGTATTGGTTGGCCCCACTGATTCTTGGTCTTTGAAATGAACATGTTCTGTTTAGTGTTGGGAAAGAAAATGTCTAAAAGAGTTTTTAATTCATTTTAGGGCTCAACGTCGTAAGTTGAAAAAAAAAAAACAACTTTCATAGACTATTTTGAAATGTAGTATCAGGATTTTTTCGGATAATATGTTTGAAGATGTGAAGGCTAAGCGGTTTTTACACCGGTTGTGTGGCTGCGAGGTACGACTTTGATCCACGCACTAGGCGCGACTTGTAAATCTAAGTTCATGCAGATGTACGGTCATTTTCAAAATCCACGGGAAGACTTGGAGCATTGCACACTAGTTCACTAAAGTGTAATAATGAGTACTGTCACTGGATGACAGTCATTGAGCTACGTCAGATGCCTTTAGGCAGCTCGAAAAATCTGACACCATTTCAGTTATTAACAAACTTATTTGTTTTTTTGATAAGAGAGAGATAGGTTTTTGAGTTTATTCTACAAAGATTTGCATTTGATTTAAATTTAGTGTTACAGTTCTAATTTGACTGATAGCTATAGTTCTAATAAGACAAATAAGTAACTTCTAAAAAATAAATAACAAAATTATTTTTAAGTTGAAACATAAGCCAAACCGTCAAGGGGCTAAGGCGGTGATCCCACTGCACCGTGCACCATCGCGGAGCGCGGCGCGGCAGATTTTAAACATTGTATGCAAGTAGTTCAGTTTGTATAGAAAACACGCCTACTCCCACCCACTGAACACGCGTCACCGCCCGGGAGCGTCAGTACGTAGAAATCGCGCTCCGCGACGGTACTGTTTTTTAAGAGGATCCGCAAGTTCAGAGCTATAGTATTTATTTTTCTAGACACGCGGTAGCGTGTACAGCCAAGTTCAAAGAAAAGAACTGGCGACGCAGCAGCCGTGCTATTTACTCTGTGCTGTGATATTTACTTGAACCTTTTGGAGCTACTATTGACACAAAAGGCACATTTATAAAAGCTTATCTTTATATCAATATTTTTGTAACAAAAATACCCCTATAAACTCACTCAGACTGCAACAAAATATTCGGTCTCGTCAACTACTAAATTAAGTGTTCTTATTCGAACCCTTAACTTAGTAGCTAACGAGACGACGGTTTAAATATAACCTCTACCGTTCGGAATAACTTGACGTTTTTTGAAACAAATGTTTTTACAGCACTAGTGTAGTCAAATGCTGTATGTAGTTCTAATAAGATCGGTCAGAAAACTTGTAGTCCGTCAACACGAACAAGAGGAACAGCAATGAGCAATGTTTGTTGTCTTTATTTAAATGTTCCAGGTACAGACTGGCGTTTTTCACAATAATGGAAATAAAAAACTTGCTTTCTATTATGAATAAAAAAGTGTTAATTATTCATTAATTCAACATCACAATGATCGTAACAATATCTAAATTAAGAATATGTAATGAAAAATTTCGCCACAAGTAAGATTCAAAGTCACGTCCCTCTTTATCTGTACTGTAAATGCACTTCCAATTGTGATACCGTGACTTCGAATCACCCTGACGAATTTTGCTCATCACATATTACTTACGCATTTAAAGCATGCGTATTTCTCCATTATACTCGTACTACCCACTATTTAGAAGTGTGGTATTCAACTGAATTCATATTAAATGAATTGAAATTCGATTACATTTAGACAGTCTTATTTGATAATGACTACTGTTCTCAAATCTAAGTTTTATACATCATCATCTCCATCATTACAGCCGCATAACGTCTAATGCTAGACATAGGCCTCTCTCAAGGATTTCCAAAATGACCGATCTAAAGCGGCTTGCATCCAGCGTTTTCCATCAACCTTGGCCAGGTCGTCTAACTCAAACCTACATGTAGGGTATCCTACGCTTCACTTGCCAGTGCTTTGACAAAATGAAATGATTTATAGGGTTAGTACCTACCTACTTTACAACTCTATTTTTTTTCACATTATTAAGCTAATAAAAATCATGAAATAACTGCCGAAAATAAAACGCGCGTTTAAAAACCGCCCGTATACTTCGCTTCAAAGACTTACAAGCGCCTCAGAACTGGGCTGTGTGAAAAGACAACACTATAGCGTACTCCTTAACGGACAGGTAGATAAATTTGCTGATACGCAATTGTGGACTGCAAATAAAACAATTCTGGTTTTGTTCTTACTTTTGTTGAGCCGATATAGATTTTGTCAACAATTGCAAGCAAACATAAGCATTTTTAAAATAGATTTTTCTTCATTTGTGAGTTCTCTGTTTCATCCACAGCTGTGATGCTACAGAGCCCGAGGTGAGCTTTCCCGCTTTTTCATCTCCAAATAAAACATGCAATGGTCATCCAAGGATGCCAAAGACCTTGCGAAGTGGAGAAGAAATAGTTTAAATGATTAGGTTAGAGTTCTACGACTGGCCGCCTGCCTGACGTCAACCCTCTTTTGAAATGTATTTGTGCGAAAAGTTTTACACAAGTCGCCACTCGATGTTAACCCTCAGTTCATTGCAATATCAGACAGTTCAATAAATGTATAGAAAAAAGTTTAAAAACATTGCTATTTTGTTGGTCGACGTCTTAAACCTATAGAATCAATTATGTAAAATATAAAATATAAGGCTGGCCGTGTGGTTCCCGGCAGAGTAGAGTTTATATAACCATTCTAAGTCTTTTCGTGGATGTCGTAGAAGGTGACTTAGGAAATACAAGCTAAATAAAGCTTATAAACATCAATGAGACCTCTTCAACCCATCTGGCCAGCGTGGAGAATGTCGGCTCAATCGACTGACTGCTCTGGCTAATATATGGCTCTGGTAGTAGAGAGAGGGTCGTGCTCCTGCAGTGGAGAGTAAAAAAGTCCTGATGGTGATAATGATAAGACATGTAATGTAATGTAGGATAAAAGAAAAAAAATTATTAAGCTATAAGTACTCGTATTATGAAAAAACCCATTTTTTTCGGTCGTGTGTTAAAAATATTCCCTGCACACACGAACAATTAATAATCGTCAATTTAACTTCATTATTTAATTATATGGTGTTATTGACAGCCTCAAATTAATTATGAAGATGACTCGCAAAATTCGAGAGGTCATTGAAACTCAGCGACTGCAAATATCAAGTGGGTTACATAATTTGATTGCATATTCACCTGTGTTCATAAGAGGCTGCTACTATTCATTGACAGACAAAAAAATCGACTAAATTGGTTCGTCTAGGATTCATAATTTTGCGTGGATATTTAAATATAATGATTCCAGCTGCTTCTTCTCCACTGAGGCATCCTCGGATATTTCATTTTTAATTTAATTTTTTCATTGCATAAAACGACTTATAAAATATACTGAAACTATTTTAAGGGTAAAATCAGTACATGACACTTAACAACTTTCCTCAATCGAAATATGAAAAATAAATTTTGGCCCCCATATGAACTTAAAAAAATATTTTTCATAATTCGATATAATTTTTTTTATGAAAATGTGTTCATAAAACATTTATATCTACCAAATTTGATAATAAAAAACAAGCCTCGATCCATGTTAATTAATAGACAATAAAAATTAATTTGACTAAAGAATAAATTAATAAGTTTGACTTTCACTTATTAATAATTTTCGTTCGATCGTGACCAATCGTCGGTAAAGTTCGGTCCATATAACACGATTTTTAGATACAATCACTTCCATATGTACTACAAAAGATATTATACAGGCTTACTTTTAAAACACCGGCAACATTTTTGGAGCAAGTTCAGTCCGTGATACTGAACCACTTTCCATAAAAACATTATCGAAAATCGTTAAAAAAAATTTGTCCTCCCATACAAAATCCATTTGGCTGAGCGCCGATTTGTATGGGAAGCCGAAATTTTTTATTCGTTAAGTAGTTCAGTATCACGGACTGAACTTGTTCTAAAAACGTTGATGGTGTTTAAAAAGTAACCCTGTATATTGATAAGATTTTCATTATTTGTAGAGCAATTTTCCGGGAAGCTAAAATGTTTAATAAAACTAATATATAGATTTTGAAATAGAATCTAGAAACCTTATTTTCTCTTGTTATTTACTATGTAGCTTAACTAAAAACATTAAAATAAATATTTTTGTTAACCACAACATCGCAACAATCGCGTGTCATTCACATGATAAAAATCGCACGACTTGACGTTACTAATGAAACCACACCTTAATCTCTTCTCACTCCCCCAGGCAATGTAACGAAACCTCGTTTTGATTAATGAATTTCTGTATCCAAAAATGTGGAGCTACATTTTTTCTCTCTTTCCCGCAAATTGAGGTGAGTGAACTCGTTTAAGGATAAGTCGTTATTAAATACTGTGAAATAATGACTGCTAATACATCCTCGGATTTTAAGGGTTAAACCTGAAATATTATTTAGTGTTTAAAGTTTTGTAATGGGTGTATATTGCGATTAAGGTTGGAGATTATGGCACCCGCTGATGGTTTTATGTGGTGAAATCGATACAAGGTAGGCGATTGAGAGCAAGGCGGGACGGAGTAATGTTGTGAACCGCGCCCTTTGGTGATGATGAGCTCATGACTTGGAGTCCATCATATCGTACGTGAGTTTAAGTTAAATAGGTACTTACGTTTTTAAATATGGTGTACGATCGATCAATGGGGTTTATGACATTTTTTATGGGCGAAAATGCAAATCGTGTTAATAGGCGATGCGACTAGCAACCCATCACTTTTTTTATTCCGTCTTCCACCTTCTCGCCCACCATCACACTTAAAGTGGTATTTGGGTTTTGCGGCCCTAGGCTTTGTCTGCTTAGAGCTGCAAGACCCAAAATGCTCTGTCTGCCCCATTAGGGATAAAGATAGTGTTAAGGGTTTTTGAAGTGGTTAAGTAGGTAAATATTTTATTTTTTAATAATTTTATTAGGTAGTCTATCTTCAGTGATTTACACAATTATTACAAAATATTATACTACATTCCGTAAAACACATAATATACGAGGAAATATAGTTTGTAAGTAAGCGCTGTATCTTTTAAATACTCGAAAGTTTTTAATTTTTTCAATAACCTGAAAAAAACTAGAACTTTGAAATGACAATCTATGAAAAAATTTAAATGTCAATTTAGCGTAATTAGATGTCAATTTTAATGAAGAAGCTTATCAAAATTATAAGTTATAAAGCTTAATAAATTAAACAAGTCCTAATGAACTCATCTTGCCAAGTAAAATAACAAATTACACCTTAAAATGAGATCAAATGTCACGTTACTGCTAATTTATCCAATTAAAATAATATACGTCACAGAGTAGATAAAAATATTTATTTATTTTACGCATTTACACATTTATTTACATAATCTGTAGATATATTTCCTATGAAAAGTTCGATTTACTTAATTACACGGTTGTCGTGTACCTGTTAGAAATTCTAAAAAATGACACAAAAATATTACAAAACCCATTAATTAAATCCAAAATAGATAAACATCAGCAGTTATTCAACTGAGTAATTATACACAATGACATGTCAAAAAAATCGATACATTCCCGAGAGCAAAATTCTTCGTCGAATTTGCATATGTTAAGTTCAAATCGTTCTAACGAAACTCCACCTTAATGTGAATAAGTAAAGTTGTAAATACGAATTTTGTTTTGGAAAAATTGACAATATTTCACTAAACTGGTGCATAAAATCCGTCTTGTGAGATGGTGCGTTGACCTTTTAGTTTGACGGTTGACATTTTGAATTTCTAATCTGGTTGTTGTTTAAGTTTTTGGTCATAACATGATTTATTGTTACAATACACGTACGGCTGTTTTTGTGAGGCGGTGTCACAAAGCAGGTGTTTGTTGTTTGCGAGGAAATGCGTGAAATGTGGCGGTTGTGCATGACTGGGAGAAACTGTAACGTGTCAGCGGAGTGTTAAATAGTAAACGTTATTGGAACGGTAAACTATAACGAAGAAAATATCAAAATATTTCTGTACTATTTTTGACACAATACCGTCGTTGTTGTAACGATCCGCTTATTATTATCAATTATAGTTTTGTATGGTCAAGCTTTTGTTGTGAGGCCTGAGTACTTCTTCATCTTATCGTGTCGATGGTTATATATTTTTGGACCAGAAACGAGCCACCTCTATTGAATTGTCATCCTGAGTACTAATCAAGACAAACATAATAAGCCCAAACTCGATGGGGTTGCGTCGTTTAATTACAGAGTTCATATAGCAACCTTCCGGCTCCATCATCAGATCAGCGTCTTGTTGTAAAAATATTGCATTGTCATTTGATTTACATAGCATACAAAATTTGTGACGTTCCACGGGTAAAGGTACCTTATGGACGGTAGCGCTTAGGACGTTTAGAAAAACAATTCGTACAATTAGACTTAGCTTGAATAAACACAATGTCGTAAGTGCCACCGTCCATAAGGTACCTTTACCCGTGGAACGTCACATTTCATCTTAATCGGAAACTGAAAAGTGGCTCTTTACTTGCAGGATTTGACCCAAAAAACAACTAAACTCAAACAGGACGAGCTAAAAAAACTAACGAGAAAAGTTTAAGGCCGTACCTGAATTTTCCGGGGTCCAGTGCTGCCCCCAATTAAAATAAATCATTTCAAAAAAATTTTGAAATGACGGCAGCACTGGACCCCGGAAAATTCAGGTACGGCCTTAAACTGTAAACAGTAGTTTATAAAATACTTTGTAAGGTTAGGCTTGGTAGTAGCAAAATTTTAAATGATGTCTCCGTTTTCTTTGAAATGATTTATTTTACTTAGGGGCAGCACTGGACCCCGGAAAATTTAGGTACGGCCTTAACGTGGACACCATGTTCCGCTGCCGCCTTTTTCTTGTCCATTTTGCACTGTATTCGACTTCCTTAGTTTCAATAACTATTGGGCAAGCATACCTATCATGTTATTCACGTTAGCGTTTCTTGGATCTACGTACGCATTATTGTGGAGAAGCATCTCTTACTCATACACATGAGATTCCTTCAGACCGAACTGACCGAAAATTTTAAACTATCGCGTTACATCATTATTAATGCCGGAATTGGGCCGATCACCCGTCTGGTTCCTGGTTAGAATAGGACCACTCCATCTCTTCCTGTAGATGTCGTAAGAGGTGACTAAAGGACTAAGCACAAACATCTCGTGCTACAATTGCATTCCCAAGCAGGGTTAACGTCGGGCGGCTGCCGGTTGTAAAACTTTTCGCTCAAATACATTCCCAAAGAGGGTTGATGTCAGGCAGGCGGCCGGTTGTAAAACTTTAGCCAAATCATTTTAACTGTTCCGGCTGTTTCTTTTCCATTTTGCTAGATCTTTGGCATCCTTGGGAGACCATTGACATGCATATTATATAAGGAGAAGAAAAAGAGGGAAAGCGTACCCCGGGCTCCGAAGCAGCACAGCTGAGGATACAACCGGGAATGCGCTTAGATGAAGAAGACACCGGAATTGGGCCGATGACTGGGTCAAAAATAAATACTGTTAAGAGAATAAAACGTCACACTTGTCATTGATCATATCCATTTTTAACATGATTTTAGATTTATTTATACAGGAAAACTGATATTACGAAAGCTGTTCGACTTCAAAAAACTAAGTATGACGTCACGGCCTATTTGTTATGACGTTTAGAAAAAAGTGTCTGATTTTACTTGTTGTCATCTAGCGGATTAACGCAAGACTTACCTTTTTAGGGTTCCGTACCCGAAGGGTGCAAACGGGACCCTATTACTGAGACTTCGCTGTCTGTCCGTCTGTCGCAGGGCTCTATCTTTTGAACCGTAATAGCTAGACACTTGAAATTTTACCGATTATGTATTACTGTGGCCACTATAACAACAAATACTAGAAATAAGAAAAAGTTAAAAAGGGGTCTTTATACAAAAAACGTGTTTTTTTCAGCTCTTTGAACTCGATCTTTGTAATGGCATTAACTAGATTCTTGAAATTTTCACGGATTATGTATGCTATAACAATAAATACTAAAAATAAGAAAAAGTTAAAAATTAAAGGGGTTCGTCATACAAGAAACGTGTTTCTTCAGCGTTTTAAAACATTGTACGGTGGTACGGAACTCTTCATGTACGAGTCTCGCACTTGCCCGTTTATTTATTTTATTTATTTTTCCTTACGTTTCGTCCGAGTAGCATGGAACATGGTCTCAGTCTAACTGAAGCAGCGATGTTAGACCTCCTGCTCTTTGTGTTTTTCGTCAACCGTCTTGTTTTATTTCTTCAACTACCGTCACACACTACACTCACAGTGTCCCTATTTTGTGTTTCGCGTTAATTTATGTACCTATGCATTAATTTAATAATGGCATACAGTTGGGTGTTATTTAAACGCAGCACAGTTCGTTCACAGCTTCTGTGAAGAGCAAATTTTTCATGAATAAAACGGTTAACCCGTAATTGTTAGCGGTACATCGATCAATCAAGAACGCGACCACACTGCCCTGCGAAACTGCTGACAGGTTAACATTAACCCTTTATACCAAACCGTAATTACATGTAGACATGTAGACGCGAAATCAATGACCAGATTAAACGCCAGTTGAAAATTTAAAAACTGTATCTGCGTTTGTTTAATTTTTAAATTAATTTTGCGTCAGATTCTCGGATCGCGGACGAGACAGTTTTAATTGGATGGGTTGTACAGTCGTTCCTCAATTTTGAAATAGTGAAATGAAATTCAAAAAATTTTGAATTTACTTCTAGTGATAACTTTTTATAAAAAAACAATTTGAAAAACGTTCATTTTAAAATGATAAAGATGGTACGATAGTTTTAATAAAATTGTGTGGAAGATGGATTTGTATTTCAAAATTTACAAGTGTGTGTTGTCGAAACTATGGAGATATCTTCCTTTTGAAATGATATTAAAAATAATAAATAAAACTTAAGATAAATATTTCAATAATAACTGTGTAGCCGAAATGTTTCAGTTCAATAAGTAAGTAGCTAATTAAATAGTTTAAAGTACAATGATTTAAAGAATAAAAACAATATCATCAACAAGACTTTCATTACATTCTACTTCTGTTTTCAGATTTAGTACACAGTATTACTGCATTCTTTTATATTCTCAAAAAAGAGAAATAATACCTCCATCCTCCCTTTCCTTCTAAAAAACAATAAGATACCCTCAATCATTTGATTTTCTTTTTTTTAAATAATTTATCGCTAACGTAAAACTTTTACACATTTGTTTTGCTATAAAAGATAATTTCTTACTGTTGCCGACTGTACAGTCGTAAAGGACGACCTACCATTTTTTGGCTGTCACGAACTTTTATTTTTAAGAGGCTGAGGGCTGCACATTTGTAATTTGAATGCTTATTATTATTATAACAAGGTGATTTTTCAAGAATGGTATCAGGTAAAGTAATTGAACCAAAAATGCCAGGACATTTTTTACAATGTGTTTTACGGCAAGGGAAAGCATTTTTCAAGAAATATAAAGCGAAATATAATAAAATTGGTTTGCCTCCCAAAAAAAATTTGTACAGTACGATTATTGAGTGAGTTGCTTTAAACATTGCGTGCTGGAAAAATGTCGTACTGTGTAAAAAGTCTTATGTGTATAATATCGAAAAATATAATTTAAAATATGTAATTTTTAATTTAAATAATATATTTATTACATTTGTAATAAGGCTCATTTGAGTTTGCATGAAACACACAGAGTTAAATGAAGCTACAAGATCAACCTTGATGACTTTATTAATCAACAAAAAGTAACGAATAATTTAATTAAAATTGGCGAAATTTTTTAACAAAATTGCCCATTTTTTGGCCAGTGTTAATTTTGTCGAAACATTCAATTAAAGATAGCAATCATTAAATTACAATATCTCTTATTTATGAGTTTACTCTCGCGTATGAAAGTAGCAATTTTTGAGTAATTTTTTATTAAGGTGTTGAGAAATGAAGCGATGGCTCTCCCACTCTAGCTATTTGGATCAAATCATTAAATTAACTCAGATCATATTTTATTTATCTTTATTTAGTTTAGTTCTTTAACTATCATCATCGTAACTTCCACCTGGCAATGATTAGCCCTGGCACATTTGAAAATCTTTAAATATATTAAGAACACAGGTGGACCGTTGCAAAGATATTCTGGTCAATCGCAAAATATTTGCCAGTGTGGTTTCTCTCCACAAGCTATGGAGCACGTACTTAGATGCCCAAACACCGGCACTTGGGAAGACCTGATGGCCGCAAATGAGCAAGTAAAGTACTATCGACACGAAAAGAAGAATAAGTTATTTCACTAGGTTTAAGTATACTACTTTTTTTTTACCTACTGGCAACGGGGCAAGGCGCAAGCCTACCAGCAGTTAGAGCCGATGAGAGAGAAACCTGACAATGCTTGCCTTGTCAAGGAGGTTTTATTTTCTTATTATAAAAAAATATAAAATCAAATGGTCTATGAATGACAAAGTAGAGAAGAATCTGATTTCCCCTACGAACAATAATTCTCTAGAATCGTAATTAATCCCGAAAAATCATTCCACGCGATATGTACCGCGGCGGGCGGAGCTTAAAATATGAACAGCGCGGCGCGACAGTTCGCCGTGACACTCGAGTCGTGCGGTTGCGTGGCAAGAAGTTTTCTTTGAGAATATTGCTGTGTTTTTGCGATAATCGATTTATTAAAAATGCCGTCATGTGCTCTGAAGTGGTGTAGAAGCCATACAGACATGAAAATTAGTTATTCAAAAAAAAAGTAACACGTAAACAAGGTTATTTATTTTAGCGTAGCATACTGTATAATACGTACCATCCGCGCGTTGTATCTCACTGATCATTGCGTTGACTGCCCCACCCGACCAACGACGACGCGTGACCTTGTCGTGACCAATCGCATGCATCGTTGTAATTATTGTTTTTTTGTTTGCGTAAATGGAATCAGAATCGAAGCGGTGAATGTAGGAGCGTTAGGTTTCTAGAGAATTATATTTCGATGGATTTCCCGAAATAAAGTTAGGTACTCCTAGTTCGGAAACCAGGGAACAACTACGAGTATGCCTGTAATATTTGTTTATTAGTAAAGATTTATTATAGAGGGAAATAGTCCAGTAGGTAAAGCATTATCCCGTTGGTCAGACGATATTATAAGGTTGCCGAGTAAGCAGCGAATGAGACTGGCACAGGACCTTACGAAATGGCGCTAAGAAGGGAGGTTTATGCCCAGCAGTGGATTGATGTGGGCTCAAAATGATGATGATATTGATTATTGTAAGATATGATATAAATAATAATAAAAAAATAAAGTTTATTTGAACAAAAGGGTTTTATCATCAGGTTTTTTTAGGCTCCACTGCTGGCTCTACAAGAGCCATATATTAGACTGCTAGAGCAGTCAGTGGATTTAGCCTATACTCTCCACGCTGGCCAGACGGGTTGAAGACGTCTCATTGATGTTGATAAGCTTTGTTTAGCTTGTGTTTCCTAAGTCTCCTTCCACGACATTCACGGGAAGACTTGGAGTGATCCTATTCTACTCTGCCGGGAACCACACGGCTAAAAAAGGGTTTATACGAACAAATTATAGGCATCTGTTTAGAAAAAGAATATGCAGAGGGAGTCATGTCTACATTATTTAACGCCTTAACAACCGTTGTAATCGGCGTCCTATTATTTTGATATTGAGTCGTCAGTGCGTTCATTAAAATACTGTTACGAGTAAGGCTTCTCCGTTTTTAATCTTAAAAATGCACCGTTTTTGTGCAATTAATATTGACCTCTGAGCAATTCGTGTGCAGACGATTCTTTTTTGTAGTGTTTAATGTTATTAACAAGTTATTAAAGAAGAGTAAATAAGGGTCTTTAAATGTGTTAGGTACCACTGAGTTTTGACCTATTTGTCTTGCTGCAGCACACACATGCAACTAATTATTGCTATCTTTATTTTAAGCATGTGTGTGTGAATAATTAAATTTTTTGTGTATGTATCGATAGCATTAAATAAACATATTATTATCTACCTATCTATGTTAGTGATTTTTTTATACCATATGAAATAATCGTCATCTGACCACATCAATTGTCAAATATATAATATTTTTAGATATAATATGTAGAAATATTTTTTAATGATTTATTTTAGAGATTGATGTCTATCCTTAACATTCCTTTAAGGAAATATCGGTTTATGAATCAAAGGAATAAATAATCTCCCAAATATATCTAAATTAATGACATGTGAAGAAAATTTTTCACCACGAGTGAGACACGAACTTGCGCCCTTCAAGTCTTTACCATGAGTGCACTAAACTTCCCACTGTGCTACCGTGACTTCGAATTTCCTCATCACATATTACATACCTATTAAAGCATTACAAGCATGCGTAATTCTTCTTTACCACCTACTCTAATTAGTACGGTGTATTCAACTAAAGTCATATGAAATACTCCATATATAACTAGTTCGGAGACTGTTCTCTTCAAGTCAATTTCCCAATTTATCACAAACGTATATCACCCGCCTTACAATCCCAACAGGTGAGCAATTAGTACCTGGATAAGGTCCCGTATAGTAATGTGGCATGTCCGTGTCATTGTCTTGTTAAGGCTTCGGTTTGATCTTAAGAGGTTGAGCGTAAGCGATTTGGTTTTTAAATAATTTCAGACACCGTCATTTCACCGGAAAATGTCATTAATATTTGTAATTACTATTAGTTCGACACAAACTGTGAACTCTATTATAGGCTACAAAAGTTACAAAGATATCAAACCATATTCACAATATCCGCCTTACAAGGACGGTAGCCCTGTGTACACATTGCTAGCGCATTCACAAAAATAAACAACCCTGGGCGTGTCATGATAATTCCTCGAGCTCCTCTGTGATTCTGAAGACAAGGCCGTTTATCCCAGCTGACATTACTGTACACAGTTGTCAAACTATGTCATACATGTACCTTTCGATAGCTTGTCATCACTAGTGTTGCCCACTTACACACACAAAAAACAAACAAAACAAAGTATCCGCGTCAGTAGAGACTCAGCTCTAAGTTAACGTGGACAACTGCAGGCCTTGTGTAACATAGATTGATTGATAGGCACATGTCGTTTTTACTATACTTAGGAAATAGGCGATTAGAAGTGTAACATTTGAAGCTTTGTAGCCGTAAATAAAATCAATTGTATCCATAAATTGTTTGCACTTGAAGTCGATATACTAAGAAACTGAGAATGTTTGGGGAAGAAAATTTATACCAGATATCATGGATGAACAAACTACAAGAGGACCTTCATCTTTGAAATGTAATTCGATTTTTAGTTTAAATGATTTAGCTAGATGGATTAAAAATATATGAATACATGCCTTAAATAAATGTTTAATGGTCAAATTGTTAATTTGAATGTACTAATCGTCTAAAATTTGCTTTTATCAGCACCACCTGCAACGGTTGCCTGGTAGAAAAGGCCTTAAGTTGGCCTGTTACATTTTTTGTAATAAAGTTAAATAAAAAATAAAAAAAATGGAGCTACTAGTTCGAAAGAAGGTAATTTCGTAGTGGTGCCGATTAATTTCGTAAAGATGGCGGTATAAGCGTTCATTTTCTACGAACAGACAAGCGCCATCTCTGATTCACACAATAACGATTTTTGGCAGAGATAATAGAGTGGTTTGCCATTGCCTTTTTTATTTCACAAACTAGTTAACTGAATAGTAAGTGAGAAGGAAACCTTAAAACTATGCGTCTACATTTTGCCTATCTTTACAAATTCAAAGTGTATTTTTTTTTAAACATTTTTTGGAAACTTGTTTTCTGAACTGATTTTATTAAGCGCATGATGAACATACAAAAACCTCCTTTTTTAAAATGTGGTAAAAAGTAAATAGGATATAAACAGAAAAGCCATACTTAAAACGACAAAACTTTTAATAAGATACAACTTTACAAGTCAAATCGCGCAAGTGTTAAAACTTTCGGTTATGTTATGCTCTATTAAGAACTTCTTTATTAATTTCAGTTTGTCACGCGATTGTCCGACAAAATACTACTTTTTGGTATTAATTATAATATATTAGATATATATTTCATTGTTAAAATCCTACACTATTAATTAACATGGCGACAGTCGTTACGAATTTTAATAATGGCTTTTGGAATTTACATTTTTTAAACTGGAAATGTTCTGTTCTTACATTTAACGCTTTGTTTATCTTTAATTTTATGTAAATTTTTGTATTCAAAGTCGCTAATCTGGAGGTTCTGGGTTCGATCGCCAGCCAGGGCAAGTTGGGAAATAGCCTTTTTAAATTGTCGTGGGTCTTGGGTGTTTATATTTATCATAAAATATAGTATCGTTGAGTTAGTATCCCATAACCCATAACCATAACACAAGTTTGAAATTTACTTTGGGGCTAGCTCAATCAGTGTGATTTGTCCCTATATCTAATATATATTTATTTATCTACTATAAAATTTAATCATATGAAAACTATTTAATCTTTCTAGAATTTTTTAATAAAAGTACGAACAATTTTTTCCGGAACGCTTTATAAAAGAAAGTTCAATATATTTGGGATAATTTTAGGAGAGACATAGAACGTACTAATTGCTAGTACAACGCACACGTCCCTACAAAAAGTAGGTTATAAATTCCTACAAAAAAAAAACGTCCCGACTATCAGTCCTACAAAAAGTCTGACCCGCACCCTTAAAGTTTATTTAATGTTATCGAATTAGGGAACACAATATAAATGGGGACTTTGACCAGAGTTTTGGACTTCCCTTATAAAAATTAAGTGTAGAGACCAATATTCAAATTTATTTTGCATTCATTTTTATGTTCGACAAATATGTATACTTTATATCCAAAATCAAGTATCCATATTTTTATACAAATTTTTTTATACTACTAGCTTTATAACATGCAATTTACGATCGCTTTTCCTAAAATACATCTATAATCGCTATAAATCCAGTCAGTCAGTCAAGTGCGAGTTGGACTCGTACATAAAGGATCCCGTAACTCGTACAATGTTTTAAAAGGCTGAAAAGACACGTTTCTTGTATGATGACCCTATTTAATTTTTAACTTTATACCCTCTCCAGACGGACTTAATCATATTTTTAGTATAACAACAAATACTAAAAATATGATAAAGTCCGTCTGGAGAGGGCCCTGAAAGGCTGGTAACGCTCTTGTTACACCCCTGGTTTTGCAATTGTCCATGGGCAGCGGTGGTCACTTACCATCAGGTGACCTGCTTGTTTGTTTGCCGTCCTATGACATAAAAAATTAATAAATAAATAAATAACTGCGACGGTGAAAATTTCAAGTGTCGAGCTATTACGGTTCAAGAACTAGAGCCTTGGGACAGACGGACGGATAGACGGAAAGACCGACAGACAGCGGAGTCTCAGTAGTAGGGTCCCGTTGTGCTTATGATATATGAACGAGAAATGTGCAAATGCTAAAAGTGTAATATCAAAATCAAATGTGAAACATCCTTGCATTAATTCCGTTACATAATAAATGAAACTCTCATTACAAAAAAAATTGATATTTCATTCCTTAAAAATCCGCATTATTCACATGGATTCCCGAACTCGCGTGTCCTATCGCCGAATCGATCCGCCCTCTCGATTATTATTAGTAATCGACTTACACTCGCATTCGGGTCGCTCGAGACAGGTGTTGGAAAGGCGGTGAAACGGTTCATGTTGGAATTATTACATGATATTAAAATTGGTAATACTTGTAAATTTTTGTATTATCAATAAGTATATTGATAATACAAAAAGACACAAGTATTTTTATCACAGGCTTTTACTTAACTTACCCTTTTTCTTGTTTTTTGGGTCAAATCTTGCAAATTAAATTTAAGCCACTTTCCGATTACTGATTGAGAGCAAAACTTACTTTGTAAGGGTTGCTATACACATATTCGGGTCGGCATTGTCAGTTCGGAAATATCTGTCGGACAACAAAGCCGACTCGAAGCAATTATATCGGCTTTTCACCCGAACATTTACTATTTTACCGCCCAGCTGTGCCGAATAAGTATGTAGCAACCCTAACAAATCCTAGTAACTTTAACTACACAAATCCCACAGTCAGTGATCGGGTCGACGCGACGTGTGAACAAGACAAAAGTTACCATAATATGGTCCGATGGCTACCACTTGTCTTCGTGCGACAATTTGCTTTACCATTTTTGACCATCACAAAATACGAGAACACAGAAGCGTCATTGATCTCTCCATTGTCTAAATATCTTTTTTGGATTTTTTTTATCGTAAGCTTTTATTGTGAGGCCTTAGGCCTTACTTGTCAAGGCAAATGTAATGAGCCCAAACTTGATGGGGTCGTAACCCCAAATGTAAAAGCCGAAAGGCTATATGATTGTAATAAAACGACGTATCGTTTTATTACAATCCTATAGCCTTTCTATATGATTGTAATAAAACGACGTATCGTTTTATTACAATCCTATAGCCTTTCGGCTCCATTATTAGATCAGCTTCTTGTTGTAATAATATGGCATTGTCATCTGATTTTCATTAGCATACAAAATTCCATCTTAATCGGATACCGGGAAGGCTCAAATTTATCTTGCAAGATTGGACCCGAAAATCAAAATAACTACAAACAGGGCAAGCTTGTAAAAATGCATACCATACAAGCTTGTAAAAATGAAAATGAAACAACAACTTAAATAAAACCGGCCAAGTGCGAGTTAAACTCGCGTGGAGAGGGATCCGTACAATAGATTGAATTCTTATAGGTTTTCCTGTAATCTACAAGCAATGGACAATATTTAGTATTTTTTTCAAAATTTTAAGCTCAGTAGTTTCGGAGATCAGGGGGTGGAGGGGAAAGGTCAATTTTCGTCTTCTTTCATGAATAAAATCAAAACTATTTATTTTTTAATTATAATAAAAATATATTTGAGATCCTCATAACAAGCCCTTTCATTTGATATATAACACAGTAAGGTTTGAAAAAAAATATTTTTCAATTTCCTAATTTATCCCCCGAAAATAACACTTATTTAAAAAAAAATATTTATTTACTTTGCACACATGTGTTTGGGTCATAGGATTACACCATCCTACCAAATTTCACCTGATTCGGTCCAGTAGATTCGGAGCAAATTGGTTGTGACAGACGGACGGACAGACAGACGCCCGAGTGATCCTATAAGGGTTCCGTTTTTTCACTTTTTGTACGGAAACCTAAACATTGTGCATAGCTTATACAAATATAATCTGTGTAGTATGAGTAAGTTTACAACAGTAACAGCTCATAGTTAGTGCCTAAATAAACAGCTTCTCTGATATACGAGTAGATAAGTTTTACAAAAAATTGATATTAAATAACCATTAAAACGTTTTATGCGCTTGTTGTTATAATTATTCAAATTGATGTGATATCTTGTTTTTTTAGGCCTATTGTAAATTGCAAAGAAGAAAGCGGAAATGACTATAGAGCCTTATGAGAATTATTTTGCACACATAACATATTATTTTCAGACATATTTTTAAAACACTATGCTTGTTTTTATTTGTATGAGCACGGATTAAGATCTTAATTTAATTTTAAACTATGCATAACAAAACGCTATGAACTGTGTGAAGACATAACGTATGTTGTTTAAAATAATAAGTTAATATTTAAATAATCTAATACTAAGTATCCTAAGGCGTTGTCTTCACGGCCGAATTATTGGAAAGTTTTTGTAAGTCTTCAATTAAAACTTTTCTACATCAAAAGTTGCGTTGTTGATGTGCAATGCAAGCAATACGAGTATGTATTCTTAGCGTTACTTTGCATGAAAATGCTTTTGGTGGGATTAATAAGTGAGATTAGGTTTCTACTATACCTACTACCAAGGTTCTTTTTTTACGAATTATTTAATTCAATTAAAAAAAATAATAAAGTAATCATAATGATTTTAACAACTTACATGATGCTTACGGCTGTCTGACCAAAAGTGCTGTGAGTTACAAATAAGAGATTGTCTTTTTGAATAAAAAGATATTAATATTTTTCTAAAAATATGCTATAAATATAGTATTTTCAGAAATTCCATAAGCTATTGAGTCCATTATTACTAATATGTTACATAATACTTTTAGATATAATGACAATTCTGGAAGCCCATATGTTCCTACCTTTCTACTTTTGTACTTAAGCTTAATATATTGAGATATGTATTGATTATATTTATTAATATTATTAATAAACATATGAGAATATATTTATTTATGTACTTACTATAATTTATTTTATTACGTTTTTGATAGTTATACCTACTAATTAGGCAATTTTTCAAATATATATTGTTGACTCATCTAATTCCGTGTCGTTACAATGTACATGAGGTGTTACGTTTATATTCTTTTTATTTTATAATCCGACGACTGTAAATCTACCCTTGGAATGCAAAACAGGAGTCAGTCAGCGCATCTGTAGTTAGACTTGCGCCTTATACGCTCTGTTTCTTGCATTCATTTGACTCTGTTTAGCTGCCAATTCAATGCCAGTTTTACCTGAGTGATTTTTTATTTTGTAGTTATATTTCTCTCTCTCATCTTAGCGTATTCCCAGTCTTGAGCATCCTTGGTTGTAAGACCGATATATCATCTTTGATGACGTCAAGCCAGCATTTTTTGGGTCTATCACGTATGTCGGGGCTGGGTGGAGGCGGATGTACCTATGGAAGTACTAATACTAACCAAGTATTTGTCCCTTATGGCTCTAACCGTCTAGCCCGCCCGCGACCGACGGCAAACTTTGCGCGACAGTCGTAACAGGAGTGACAGTCAGCGATGGTCGCTGACCAGGATCGAGGGCATATTATCGTTCGTCTGTTAGTGCCCTTACTGGTCAGACAGAACCTTAGGCTATACGACATTAAGGCCACATTTAGCGTGATTGTGGGCATCAAAATACTGACGGATTTTGATATCCACCATACACACGAACTGCGCGGAAAGAGAAGTAACCTTCAACGTTTTGTTTTTCTCCTAGACCAGAATAGAAGAAGCAAATTATTTGGGATGAGAATGGAAAGAATGAGAAAGGAATACATTTTGGGATGAGAGCATGTGGGATGAAAAGTTGTTGGATGAGTACGGAACAACTGAAAAATGCATCGTGTAAAAAAAACAGCCAAAAAAATAAATATTTATAGATTCATTTAAAAACTTCCCGGTTATGATGTTCCCGTTTCACCACAATTAGCGAAAAAAACAAAATTACAGTGATCGCGTGCAAAACTTGTGTATTTTGCTAACAGTCCCCGAAACTCGTATTCACTTAGGGTTTTCGTTAAAGAATTAAATAAATGTTGAGTAATAATATGTTTCGGATCGCGTGACTGGAGACTGTTGGGTTTACAAGCCGATGACGGAGCGGCCGCGCCTGCGCTGTCTGTTACATTCGCAAATCTTTTTTTGACTTTACATATTGGATAACGAGATTTAGGGTTGAGTTTTGGACGCCATTGCTGCCGAAGTTTTATAACAAATAGATTTTAATAAAAAAATTCATGAAAGATATAGAGAAAAAATTTAAATTACATTAAAACAAGATAATAAAGTGATATTATTTTATTGGCGCGTGTGTCTCTTTCAATAAATACACACCACACGACCCTCCCGAAGAAGAGAATAAAAGGCCCTTTAAATATGACTCATACTATACAGTAATGACAAAAATGAACTCATGATTTCCGTCCGTATTAATACCAACCTTGCAATACATCGGGCTGATACTATCTCGATAATATATCAAAGTCGGATTTTTGGGCTGAAATCTTAATAATGGTTGTAACAGACGTGATTCTTTAAATTGGGTATTTTGGTGGGTCAAAAATAAATTATTTGGTACTGTTAATAGAATAAAACGTCACAAAATAATGCCACTTGTCATTGATCACATCCACTTTACAGAAAAACGGATATTAAGAGCGCTTTTTGACTCCAAGGAACTATGACGTCATAAATCGATATTTCATACAAATCTCATAGAAAATGTTTGTTTTCGACGTTAAGAAAAAAATAAATAAATAAAATAAATGTATAAGGACAAATCACACTGATTGAGCTAGCCCCAAAGTAAGTTTTAAACTTGTGTTATGGGATACTAACTCAACGATACTATAATTTTTAATAAATATATAGATAATATATAGATAAACACCCAAGACCCAGGATCAAGTATCTGATTTGACTTGTTGCATAATAGCGTATTGGCAAAATAATTTAAAGGGAAGTTACAATTTTATTTCGAATATTATATAACAAACAAAACTAAAACTAAACTATATAATATATAACGTCTAACAAAATATACTAAAACTACTTAAAGGGTGAATTCAGTCCATGATACTGAACAACTTTTCCGAAGGAACATACATCAAAATATAAAAAATAATTTTTACCTTTCCATACAAACTCAGATCAGCTGATCGGTTAACTTGTATGGGAGACAAAAAATATTTTTCATTATTCGCTATATGTTCCTTGGGAAAAGTTGTTCAGTATCACGGACTGAATCCACCCTTAAAATAGTTTCAGTATATTTTGTAAGACATTGTATAGCTAAGCTCCACTAGGCGAAAAAAAACCGGCCAAGTGCGAGTCGGACTCGCGCACCGAGGGTTCCGTAAAATATATTATGTGATGTAACTAAAAATTTATGGTTTTCGTAATTTTTCCTTTATCTATGCTATAAGACGTTGCTTCGTACCAAATTTCAAGATTCTGAGTTCACGGGAAGCACCCTGTAGGTTTTGATTCCCTTGCAAGTGTCGAAAATTTGCGGCATAAACGGCTGTATCTTTTGATTGGGTTGGCTTAGAAGTTTGATTTTTTCACAGCTTCAAGGGACAGTAGACCTGAGTAATTGATATAAATTTCAGCTTCATACCTCCACGCGTTCCTGAGAAAAAGGGTCTTGACAGACGGACGGACGGACGGACAGACGGACAACAAAGTGATCCTATAAGGGTTCCGTTTTTTCCTTTTGAGGTACGGAACCCTAAAAAATGAAAAAAAGTGGAAATGAATGTTACAAGTAAATTTAGGTCCAACCTTTTATGTTTTTTAGCTTATAATTTATATTACCGAATATTTGAAACCGTACGAGTATGATTTTTTTTTATTTTTGTCTAATTTATCGTACTTTTCATAAAAACGCGCGTTCATGGGACGTTTTTAGGTATTTTGTGTCATTTTGGCATTATTATATCATGTATACCTTCTTCTTCTTCTTCCTCACCTTATAATGTATCAGCAGTGTATTTAAATCTGTATGTTTACCATATATATGGAATAATAAATCTCAGATCTTAAAATCACAAATCAGTATGTCTAAATCTCTTAAATCGAATCCTGGGAGAGATTCATAAACATGTTATGTGAAATCAGTAGAACTATAAAGTCGCTGGTTCCAAAAAAGTATCATGTGTGCCAGGGCCCTTAATTAAGTAATATCTGATGTTCGTATTGTCGATATTATCTACTTAACGTCGACCGTTTTGGTATAAAAACAAATGACTACACTTTGTCATGTGTTAACTATATTGTGATCTCGCGAAAAAAGGTTAAACATCAAGGTATCAGATCGAAAGTATAGGGTTGATAGATCTTAAAAAATGGTTTTTTGGGTGTGAAATTTATATGGCAGTTAACATTTATTTTTTTCAAAAATATTTATGCATATGATTTTTGAAAATGATTTTGTTTTATACATTATAGGCTACAAAGTAGCAAACAAAAATGTTGAAAACTAAATGTTATAGGTATAAATATTTTAAAACATTTACTCACGTAATACAAGGGTGAGTTTTTAAACACTAGCCAAATTTTTGGAGCAAGTCAAACCCATGATACTAATGGAAAATTTCAGAAAATTAACGAAAAGCAAAAAAAAAAACCGCCTTTCCATACAAACCAGCG
The DNA here is from genome assembly GCA_963576875.1 of Acrobasis repandana. Classification (NCBI taxonomy): domain Eukaryota; kingdom Metazoa; phylum Arthropoda; class Insecta; order Lepidoptera; family Pyralidae; genus Acrobasis; species Acrobasis repandana. Next base: position 2,362,271 of record OY756226.1, read on the forward strand.
CTCAGTCAGATTTTGTATGAGAGGACTAAAAGTTTTTATTGATTTATGGAAAGTAATTCAGTATCATGGACAGAGCTAGTTCCAAAAAATTCACTAGTGGTTAAAGTCACTTGTATACTCTCAAATATTATAATTTATTAAATACATTCGTCAACCGTACACATAACGGCATAAATACGTAATCACCAAAAGTGCCGTGTCACAAGTTTAACGACACTTATGACAAGCATTACGGACGATTGTGTCATTATTGTACGATTTAACAGCAATACGATACAACACAAATGTTTTGTTGGATTATTTTATTATTAAATCTCGTTACATCTCATTTATTTGTGATGTTTAAATTACAATTTCAATGGTCAAAAATTGAACACCCTATTAGCTAAGTAATATTTCATGCTATTCTGGGAGAAAAGGAAAAATTTGGAATGGACCAGCTGCTTCTCTTCCTGCGCAGACCGTTAAAGCCGATTGAGGAAATGGCCTATTAATATAATTCGTATTTTCGCATACGAATTATGTTAATAGGCGATGTGACTAGCAACCCATTACTATTTTGATTTTTCACGCCTTGTCTCCCACCGTCACGCTAAAAGTAGCCTGGGATATTGGTTAACCAAATCTCAAAATGTAAGTCATGAACTAGTACGTAGTTTCTTGTGTGTATTTTTTTTGGAAAATGAAGAAAAAGCACAATATAATTTTATACTTATAAATTTTAATTACGATGGCAGCTGCTAGTGTATTTTTAAGAAAATTTGACAAAGCATGGGCACGTCTAACTTCGTCACATACTTGCATACTTCTTCTTCTTCTCGAGTCGAAAGGCTATTTATTAATTTAATTCAATCAAATCAAATTTAACCAGTATTTGGCCACGGCGATTCCCCGGTCATTTGCTTCATTTAGGTCTTGTATTGTGCATGAAGTGGGGCATTTCTGGCATGCATACTAATCACGTCTTTACCTTTCAAAGAGGTTTGGATATGAGCCATAATACTGAAAGATAGTAAATTAAAATAGTGATATGGTGCTAGCTGGAATTGATTTGATTCCGCGAGACATTTTACGTTATTAAAAGTATTTTTACGTTTTCGGTAAAAGTTTCTTTTTTAATATTTTACAATATTTTACCATGGACAAAAATGTTAGTTTTTAATTAATGTTTATCACAAACACTTTTTTAAAATAAAGTGTGCTAAATAAATAAAATAGAATGTTTGCCTGTTCTTTCGATAGCCATATAATTAGCGACATTAAAAAAAATATATATGTAGGTATAAATAAAAAAAATACATTAATAGAATAAAATAAATATAGAGCTACCACAGGTTTGTTCAAAATTACACGGTCCTTAACATTCTGGTTCTCAAAACAGTTACGTCACCTCACAATTGAAGCCTCTGATTAAACATCGCGTTCTTCAAAATACACTTGTGGCCACTCGACAATATTTTTACAATCGTGACCAAATGTTTATTTAATTTTTTGGGAGCAACCGATTCCGTGCCCGGAATTGTACTGTGATAACACTTGATGTCCGAGTGACGATTTAATTCGAATTTAGAAGGTAGCATTTAATTCCGATCGATTTTTGATCGATTTGACTTAAGGTACGTTTTCATGGAATCACACTGGAGCGGAGTACTTGAAATGCAACTTATATTGCATTATTGCAGAGCATAACATTTCTATTATCTTTTTTATATAACGTCTAAAGACGCAAGTGGTATATAAATTAATATGATAAACAAGTGTTTTAAGGTGATAGGTCCAGTAGGGCCCGTTTTCAATCGATAACAAGCTGATAAATAAAATTCTGCTTACCATTAGGCATGAGACAGCTCGATAGCTTTCAAACTTTATCCGCCAATAGTTTAAAGCTAGTTATGCATATTGTTATATTTTTTTGTACATTTTTATTGATGAAGTAATTATATTACCTACTAAAAGTCCTATCAAATTTAAAGGCGATAAAATTATTTAGAAACATTTAAAGGGTATGTCACCGATAAACAGTAGTCAAATTAATATTTATCATATAATTCGCATAATTCTCTACACTCGGTTTAACGTTGAGTTTCTGCTCGAGAATCAATCGAGTTGTAATATTAATGCTTCGTGAGTCGAACAAAATAGGTAAATATTTATGTAAGTACCTATTGGGTATGAGTTGTATGCTTTAATGAAGTTAGCTCAAGGAGATTCTAAATTATCACACTGGCCAATAAGGTTAAATATAGATTTAGATTATATATTATATAACGTCCACGTATAAAGCTGTGTGGTTCCCGGCAGAGTAGAATAGAACCATTCCAAGTCTTCCCGAGGATCTCGTAGAAGGCGACTTAGGAAACACAAGCTAAACAAAGCTTATAAACATCAATGAGACCTCTCTAACCCGTCTGGCCACCGTGGAGAGTTTAGGCCAAATCTGGCTTCTCTGGCTAAGTATGGCTCTAGTAGTAGAGAGAGGTCGTTCTTCTGTAGTGGAGACTAATAATAAACGGGCAAATGCGAGTCGGACTCCGTACCTCCGTACAATGTTTTAAAATGCTGAAGAAACACGTTTCTTGTATGACGACCCCCTTTAATTCTTTTATTTATCTTATTTCTAGTATTTTTTGCTATAGTGGTCATAGCAATACATAATCTGTGAAAATTTCAAGTATCTAGTTAATTCCATTATAAAGATCTAGTTAAAAACGCTAAAAAAACACGTTTTTTGTATGACGACCACCTTTAATTTTTTATTTTTTAATTTTTAGTATTTGTTGTTATATCGGCCACAGTAATACATAATGGGTAAAAATTTCAAGTGTCTAGTTAGCTATTACGGTTCAAGAGATAGAGCCCTGTGACAGACGGACAGACGGACAGACAGCGGAGTCTCAGTAATAGGGTCCCGTTTGCACCCTTTGGGTACGGAACCCTAAAAAAGACCTGGATGATGATGATATAACGTCTAACAAAATATACTGAAACTATTTTAAGGGTGAATTCAATCTAATAATGTCTCTTCGTTCTTTTACTCAACACGTCTGATATATACCAATAAATTTAACAAATTGCATTTAATTATCAAGAATTACAAGTCAATAAAAGGCGTGTTTTTAATAAAAGTCTCAGGTGTTTCCTTGAAAGATATGAAAAATTACATGAATATATCTCGATATCATACGATCGATATCGACTCGATATAAAGGGTTTTAAGTTTAATGAAAAATTTATATAAAAATCAGGTGATTTTTATGAATATATCACTTACGACAAAGCTGTAATTAATTTTTGAACCTTTTTGACTGACAGTCAGTCTGCGACCACGAAAGATGTAACTCTTATTCGAAATGTTAGACAAAACGATAAAAAAAGGTTGGTGCTAACTATTTTACATATGGATATAAATCATGTGTTCAATGCGTGATAATTTAAAAACCAAGATTAAGTAATCATTGTCTTTTCAATAAATTTGAAATTATTGTATTTTGCAAAATATAAGAAAAAAAATCTATTGCGGAAAAACAAAATATATCAATACAGGTTTTTATTTGTTTAAATAACATATTGCTTTTTATGTTTGCGGAAATTATAAAAGAACGTTGTAAAGTGCAAGCATTGGTAATATTCTTCAATCACTATCATTTTTACCGTAAAGTTCAACACTTTAACTATAAATAAATAGTAAAAGTGTTGAACTTTACAGTTCCCTCTAGCTTTAAGATAAGGTAGAGTGCAGTTAAAGAAACATTTTTCTTCTTGTAAATACGTATTAATTTGCATGTAATTACAGACATCTTGTTGAGCACGATAATTGTCGTGATTAATTGTACAACAGACCTTTTAAATAAATTTATCAATTAGTCTGCCAGTTTTTGTAAAATAATACTGCAATAATTCAAATGACATTTGTATTGATAAGAATTTTTTATGTAAAAATAACAACCAGATTTAATTTCTATACATTTATTTGTTTTTTTCTTTTTCGCACAATTTCACATTAAATTCATATTTTTTTTGATAATTACATAAAGAATAAAATGCAAAACACGAATAAGCATATCGCATATTTATAATATAACCATCTTCATCATCATAACTGACGACCTCCGTGGCGTAATGGTTAACACACAAGACCGCTAATCCAGAGGTTCTGGGTTCGATCCCTAGCCAGGGCATTGGAAATGGCCTTTTTCAAATGGTGTTTATGTATATATGTATTTATCATAAAATATAGTATCGTTGAGTTAGTATCCCATAACACAAGTTTAGACCTTACTTTGGGGCTAGCTTAATCAGTGTGATTTGTCCCTATATATTTATTATAATGTTAAAACTTTTTGTAAAATTTGGAGCAAACTTTACTTCGAAGTATCTCTTCAACAATCTCTTGCAAGAACTCAGGACTTCATCAAAAAGAGAAATAAAAAAAATTACTCTTAGGCCAGTCCACGCATGTTCTTAACAAAACATTTAGTTATTAACTCATTATGTTCTTTGCAGATGAACCAGCAATGCAAAGTATGCGGGGAGCCTGCGGCGGGCTTCCACTTCGGAGCTTTCACGTGTGAAGGTTGCAAGGTAAATATCATAACTTTTTTTATGCTAAAAATGTTGTAGCATTCTTATGGACATAATAATGCATTTCAAACTTTTTTCACGTTTCTTTGAAGGTTGCAATGAAAATGACATAGTTTTACGCAAAAGTACTTTTTAAAGGGCAAATTTTACTTTTTTATCGTTTTAAGTGAATAGAAACGGGTTGAAAATGATCATTTGACACTTTATCGAATTTATTTTTAGTTATTTAAACAAACAACACTACTGAAATTTACTTTTTTCACTAATTATATGATTCTCTGTTTTAAATATCTTAATATAATTGAAGCTTTAGGTCCCGAACGCTATCTAGCGTTGGTTTAAACCTATCCTACGATTGAGTCTGGTCTACTCTTTGAGTTGCGGAGGACAGACGGCAGTCGCTCTGTGTAAAACCAGTAACCTCGTCAAATCACCTAGATTAGGTAGCGGACCCCAGAAGCGTTACTACTGAGGATTCAACCGGGAATAGGCTCGGATGATGATGATGGTGCTTTGTGAAAGCAAGTATTCATTTATTCAAATTTAAGAGTGACGCTCTTGTCTGTGATATGAACTTAAAAGAAAATCCAACGACATCCAACAAGTCATGTTTTACAAAAAAAAAAATACAATTAGAAGAAATAACAATATATGCTTCTCAAATTTATACACGCAGTCTTTTTATTTAAAGTTGTTCCAATATATAGATCTCGTATTTTTCTTTTAATACTTTAAGAAATCATATACCTAATATTTAAGTAAAAAGTTCTCCAATACAGTTTACCCGGTTAAATAGTTACGTATTCGCTGAAGGCATTCTAGAATGCAAAGCGCATTGAAGATGGACTGAAGTTGATTAATACGGTAATCATCTTGTCAAGCACATATTTCATCTAATAAATATTCCTTATATCCATTTTACAGTAAATATGTGTGTATTTTATCAATTAGTGACTTATCTAACAAAGTTATAACTTGGCAATCCCCTGACTGATTCTATTCGTAATACTCTGCCGTGTGGTTCCCAACAGAGAATAGAACCACTCCAAGTCTTACCGTGGATGTCTTAGAAGGCGACATAAGAAACACATGCTAAAGAAAGCTTATTAACATCAGTGAGACCTCTCCAACCCGTCTAGCCAGTGTGGAGAGTGTAGGCCAAATCCTTTGGCTACTCTGGCTTTCTCTCTGATCCTTCAGTGAAGACTAAAAAGTTGTGATTAGTGTAATCTTCCCACTTATCAATTCTCTGTGCGAATCAACCAAATCAAATCCCACTATGAATTAAGTCCGCCATTGTATAGTCTATTAATGTTTTTATGATTGTAACTAATGTACAAAAAAGATATATGTGTTAGATCCTCACTAAGTAAGTAAGAAAGTAATTCCTTATTGTACAGAAATATTAAAATATATACACAGAAAAAAATTAGGACATTAAAATGTGCAATGGTCATTGACATACTCACAATGCCACTTCGGGTTTCATTTGACTGTGATCAATAAATAAATAAATATATAGGGACAAACCACACAGATCGAGCTAGCCCCAAAGTAAGTTTGGGACTTGTGTTATGGGTTACTAACTCAACGATTCTATATTTTATCACTAAGATCAATGCAAGATCAAATTGCAGAACTGTTATCAATAAACATAATTGTTGGTAGCCCTATTATTTACTAATAAACTAATATTTTGCATTATTTTGTAGAAATATTAGTGATTGTACGAGTAGAAAGATGCTTTAATCCTTTTCTAGCAAAAATTAAATATGTTTAACAGGTGTTTAAAAAACAGGATTGCAGACATTTGTAAAAACGAATAGTCTGACGTACCGTTAAGTAACAAGCGGGCATGAAGAGAGTGATAAATATAGATGAGGCGAGAGAAATCTGTCAGGAATTCAGGATCTGGAGCAAGTGGATGTCTATGCCTACTTCTGTGGGAAACAGACGTGATAATACGTATGTATATGCCTATGCATGCATGTATTAATAAGCCAATGTTTAAAAAAAATATATAAAAAGTGATCTTATTGTATACATTTTCAAATTTGATCCTAAATCTATATTTAAAAATAAACTCTACGGTTGGTTTAACCTGTTTTCAACCTAAAAAGTAAAATCATCTAATACTAAATACAGAGGAGACTGACATCTGAATGGTGACACAGACGGACATGCGTTGGAAGTCGGGAGTGGGGATGGCAATCTGTCTTTGAAATCTTGAATCAGGTGGGCCTAAAAATGGTTTACATCCATATGTGGATGGGTTAATGAAACGAAAAAGTGAGAATCTCGAGAGATCTAGATTATGTACTTTTTAAGCTTTAGCTTAAAGCTATTAGGTGACTTTATGATATTTATTTAATTGAGTGCCCACGCATACTTTACCGCAAAATGGAAGCGAATTTCTAAAACTCTACAAAGCATATTGAATCCTATGTCAGTATAGTAATGTATATAATTGTGTCAACAAAAAGAACTTCCGCGGAATGCGCGGGAATTCCCGCGAAGTTTCTTTCTTCATGCGAATTTGCACTGTATTCTTATAGATTATAGAAGTAATTATCCTCCTTGATTCGATTTCACGACAGTGTAAATTGAGCCCAAAAGTTGATCTAGAAAATGCAACATATCACAATTTTGGTTTTTTTGTCACCTTCTTGGCCATCATCACGCTAAAAGTGACCCTTGGGTCTTGCAGCCCTGGATTCTGTCTGTCTAGGGCCGCAAGACCCATAGGCCTTTGTCACAGGGTCTTTAGGGATAAAGACGTCATGGTGAATAGTTGCTTTTTTTTCTACCAACAACAAGATAATAAGCATCAGTAAATCTCCTACATCTGTCAATAAGTCAATGCTACGTCGTTACCAATTACCGCAAGAGATAGGAGATACATAAAAGCAGTCTAAGAATGTCGCACGGGGTAACAACTAAGTAGGTATGCAGCGAAAAAGTGTTGAACATAACTTTGACACATTTCAATCTACCAGAGTTCGCTTTAGAAGGAAATAGTTAAATTACTGGGGGAAAAAGATTGTTACTGCATTATCTTTAAAAAAATAAAGAGTTAGTTCAGGAGCTTACGACATTTTACTTACTTCAATACTTTAAAGTCTCGCTAAAGAAAGAAAGAGATAAATTACTGTGAGAAAATAATTGATTGTTACTGTGATGAGGAGGTTAGAAAACCTAGTAACTATTTATTATCGAGTTATAGTTGGAGAGCTTTTAAATGAATACTTTTAAATTATCATAAATAAATATCGTATAAAATAAAATAAAAATATAAAGAGTTTTATTTAGAAGGCAATACTTGAATTGCCAAAAGAACATGAAATGGTTTTATATATACAGTGTGTCTTTTTATCCACCGACAAAATTATTGGAGCAATTTCAGTGTATAATATGCCTGTATATATAAATATAAATAAATCAATCAATCTATCAGATCTTGTGTAAGAAATGATGTCGTTAAATACTTTTATTGAATAAATTACAATATGTATTTTACTGTGATTTGGATAAGTCGATAAGTCGAAGATATTTATTTAGACTTACTACCTAAAAGCAAATGTAAGAAAAACTTGCCAAACAAGCTCAGATCGATATATGTTTGAATGAGATCGTTGCTTAAAATTAGATGAATATATCTTTTAAAAAGTCATCGTTAGCTTTTCTTCGTCATTTGTAGAAAAAAGGCTAACCATTTCGTTTCGTAGTAAATTTTACTTGAAACAAAGCCGTTAGCACTCAGCCTACCTGTTGGCATTTGAAAAGCCGATGTAAATTCGCTTCTTGTTCAAGTTCCGACCGACCGCTACAAGGGTAAAACTGTATGTAGATATGGTCTATGCACATCCTATTGACTAGTATCTATATTGTATCAACTGTTCACTTTAGGGTTCTGTACCCAAAGGGAGCCAACTGTACTCAACTATTACTGAGACTCCGTTGTCTGTCTGTCCGTCTGTCTGCCACTGTGCTCTATCTCTTGAACCGTGATAGCTTGACACTTGAAATTTTCACCGTTATGTATTATTACTGTGGTCGAAACAAGTACTATTAAAAATTAAAGGGGGTCGTGATACAAGAAACGTGTAATTTGCAGCGTTTTAAAACATTGTACGGAGGTACGGAACCTTTCTTGACCGGTTTTTTGGTTTAAGTTAGCATAATAGATTGCGTCTGGAAATCCATGTGTATTCAAATACGAGTAGATACCTACAGTTCTCAGCTGACCAGACTAAAAGGTCAGTTCTATGACTCCTGCATCAGAGAAGCGACAGTTCGTGACCCTGGTCGGCGAAGATCGGCGTCGTGCGACATCGGACGATCGCCGACTATCGCCGGTGGTCGCAAACTGACGCCGGTGATCTGTCACAAACCCTATGTTCTATAGGTGAAACCGTCACGGGTCACGTGTCTCTGTCGAACGTAAAGTTTGTGACAGAGACAGACTGAACTATATTTGTTATATATATTTTAATGTAGGTATATATTTTATGAAGTAAATATATGTAATATATATGTATGTAAGTAATTGTGTATATGTTATAATATTAATAGTATGTTTATAGCATGTGTTGTGATTATTATCTTTTAAATTTAGTTTAGTTTAAGTTTTCTTTATATAAATTCATTACCTATACGTTTTATTCACACCCACATAAAACTCTCCAATCGACCCAAAGGTTTGACTGTTAGAGAATGCTTTTAGCATTAAGTCCGCATGTTGTACTTTAAACATGTATATGTGTGTACAACAAAGTATAAATAAATAAATAAACACTGTTCAGCCAGTGAATGTGAAGAGAGATTCACAGAAAATTGATTCGAGCGACATTACGGCCGACAAAAAGCGGGCAAATTGATTCGGAGTAGCAAATTGCATGCGACCGCCACACACTGCTGCCAGTCTTATTACGTGTGCACTTTGACGGCAAATATACATCATTATCATATACATATATGTGACGTTTCACAGGTAAAGGTACCTTATGGACGCTGGCACTTACGACATTGTGTTAATTTAAGCTAAGTTAATTGTTAGAATTGTTTTTCTAAACGTCCTATGCGCCAGCGTCCACAAGGTACCTTTACCCGTGGAACGTCACATATTGACTCATCTTTATATATATAACCATCATCATTTTATTTGTCTATTTTTTGTCATGCTAGTCTCGAAGAAAAGAAAAAGCTTAGAATATACCAGCTTTACGTCTATTTTTATTCCTTTATTCCGCTAAAAGTGGATTTTGGATTTTGTAGCACCGGCGCCGCCTTAGAGCCGCAGCAGAACTCAAAATGCTCTATCTGCCCCATTAGTTCCACCCGTTATGACTATCGGCATATGCAATTTTACAACAATGGTGTACATATTCGTGTATATTTATCGAATCGTAGAAAAAATAATTTGCTCTGAAAGAATTTTAATACTAATCCCCTTGTGTCCATCGACATACGTAATAGATAGAGCGTCGCATCATCAATCATAGCGGCTTGATGGCCGACAGCAACGGTCATCTTGATACTAATTTAAAGGGGCTCAAGTTTTAATCTATGTATTGTATAGTCAGTGGCACTCATCATCTATATTTAAGAGCTATTCCTTTTCGGTAGAGTATACATCCTCTCCCGTTTGCTCTCTTTCGCCAGCAGTTTACTTCGCTGTACGACACGATGTTCACCTTCTCCTTTACCTGTTCCATGTAGCTATGCCTCAGTCTTCCTGGTCCTCCTTTTCTTCTCGTCCTATCTTTCCTTCAGTGATAGTATTTATGAAATCGTCGTGTCGTATCAGGTAATTGTAAAGGCTCAACACAATTATGTTGATTAATTACTATTTTTTTACATCAGATCTAATATTTGCTGTACCTATGACTAATGTAAATTAAATTTTGAAAAATCCTCATTCAAAAAGATGACGACGAAGTTTCAATTCTTCGTTCCTCAGACTGTAGGTTAAAAATTTTTGAATAATAAATAAATATATATATAGGGACAAATCACACTGATTAAGCTAGCCCCAAAGTAAGTTTTAAACTTGTGTTATGGGATACTAACTCAACGATACTATATTTTATGATAAATAAATATGTAGATAAACACCTAAGACCCAGGAAAATTTGAAAAAGACAATTTTCCAACTTGCCCTGGCTGGGGATCGAACCTAGATTCTCCGGATTAGCGGTCTAGCGTGTTAACCATTACGCCACGGAGGTCATCCAGAATAGCAAAGACAAATCTTTTTTGTAGAAATGCAAAGATAAAATAAATAGAAGCTATGCACAGTTGACTATGATAATAGCACGATGCTGGGTCCGCACTTGGATAGGTGACCACAGGTGACACAAAATTTGTTCGAGTAGGTCCTGGCTTTCATTATTGTATGGCAGTCGTCAACTACATCAAATGCCTTGAAAACTCTGAAACCAGTGTTGGCCACTTACACACACGAAACACAAGAAACTAAAAACAGTATGATTATGACGAACTAGCTTTTGCCCGCGGTTTCGCTTGCATATCCCACGGGAACATAAAATTTTTCCGGGATAAAAGGTACCCTATGTCCTTCTCAGTACTCCTAACTATATGTATGCGAATTTTTAGGAATATTGGTTCAGTAGATAAAGCGTGAAGATTCTTAATTCAATTGAATTCAATTCTTTTTAATTCAAAATATCTTTATTATCATAGGGTATTTATAATATCTCCTAATAATAGTCACTTTGTTTTGTTTTGCACAAATGTTGACGTCAAATCGTTACTTACAGCTAAGTTTACGCCGCTTCCTAGGCGCAAGTGCACAAGAAGCGGCAACAAACTGCACTGCACGTTTTCTCCAAAGACGTCAACTAACAAACTAAAAACTTAATATTAGTTATATGGATTGACTGAGATTACATTGTTTGTTATGTCATAATTAAATTGAATTATAAGAATTACGAAATTTAAAATAAAGTCAATTGGTAAATTTAGTATGTACCAATGTACCTAAATTATGACATGTCTACGTATACAAACCTTTAAGAGGGGCCCGCGCCAAGCTCAAGCCAGACCTTTTAGAGGTCGGAGGAAGGGGTAACAAACAAACAAATATACAAACTCACTTTCGCATTTATTATATTAGTTAGGATCTATTTTTGGTAGGTATATTTTGACATAAACAGTTTCTTTATCATATTTTATAGCTCACCCACCCATATGAACATAACAGCTAAAAATATAATCAGCTGCCAATCCCGACATTTCAATCAAAATTTTCACAATGTTGATACAAAATCCGACGTTTATGGATCAATAAAATAGATATACATGTTAATTTTTATATCTTATATGAATATTTCGCAAATTAGGCTTCTTTTTAAGGATGTATTGGAAAATTATCTCGGATCTGCCCACGGAGTCTGTAAACACCTTACAATGGTCGGAAACGAATTAAGAGGACAACAATTTGTATCAGACTTTTGAATTAGTTTATACAAGTTGACTCACGCCTTATAACTGCGCGAAAGAAAAAGGGTGCTGTGCTGCTGATCAGATATGTTATTTATTATTTATAAAGAAAATTGTATAAGTAAGTAGCTGCTGTCATTGTCAACTTATAAGCTAGACTACGTTTGTATGGAAAAGTCTAGGGTAAGAGGACTCTTAAGCGAGTTTTATGACATCCATAGGAGAAGATTTTTTACGTTCTTTTCTTTTATGTAAAATTAATTAAGACTTAGTCGGAACACAACAAAATACTTAACACACTTCAATATTTAAAAACAAAAATGAACTGTTAAAATAAACATCAATAAATTCTGCGATTCCGTTTTAATTATTATGTATCATTAAAATTTGGAGCGCCTAAAACTGGAATTTATGGTTACTGAAATATGATACTAAACACATTGAAATAAGGGTGACATCTGCATATAAAGTGGTTATAACGCCCACTCATTGTCCACAGTCGTGTTTGTTTTAATGTTATTTGAATAAATACTTAATTATGTTAAAACTAATCAGTGGATCGCGGCGTTTATAATAAATTGTTTGACATGCTGTATTTTTAATGTAGGACGGAAATTAACGTGATTCCATCGTTTGTGATATTAGGGACCATAAAATTTACTTTTAATTTAAATTTCTTTTAATTATTACTCATAAAAATATACTTATTTAATGTTTAAGCCTGTACTTAGCTAATTATCTTATAACCTTTACTTTCATACTTAATTCCCTATTTATTTATTTACGAATGTATACATACTTTTTAATGTATGTGACGAATTAATTTTTAATTTATGGAGTTTCCCCCCCCCCCCTAGCCGCATCACCTATTTTTCGGCCACTGCCTCAATCGATGCAGTGTGGTTTCCGGTATAGTAGAATAGGATCACTTTAAGACTTCTTGTGGATGTCGTAGAAGGCGTCTTAAAAAATACAAGGCAAACAAAGCTTATAACATCAGTGAGACCTCTCAAACTCGTCTGGCCAGCGTAGAGAGTGTAGGCCAAATCCTCTGACTGCTTTGGCCAAGTATGGCTTTGGCTTTGGTAGTACAGAGAGGGCCGTGCTCCTGCAGTGGAGACTCAAAAAGACCTGATGATGATTCCCTCGATCGGTTCTTTAACGATCTGTGTGGGGAGACAACCAGATGGATTTTTTTTTCATCTAGAACTTAATGGAAGAAGAAATACTAGAAACATACTATACAGGGTCAGTGCCGTAAATAGGGCGGTGCCACAGGTGCCCAGGCACGGGGTGTAGACTCGGGGGGCGCAAGAATGGCCAGACCAGGCAGGACTATTATTTTTTCGGTTTGCTCCTGATAGGTTCTCGCTGCGCGCCTGTGCTCACTTTCAACACATACTTACGTACATGCCAGTATCATCAAAAACGTCTATTAAATTAGACAAAACATCGCGCTCATTTTTTTGGCAGCGCACGAGCTTATTTGTGTTTTGTAAATAAAAATAAAATAAAATTCATTTATTTCGGATTACTTAGATCCATATATTTACATTAGACATATCATAAATAAATAAAATAAACATAATTAATAATTAGTGTTTATCCACTTAACATCAGATGGCTCGTCTGTTTGTTTTCCCACATCAGTTCTTTAAAAAAATTGATTTTTCCTGTAAAATATTAGATAATTGGTCCACCAGCACCAAGTTCCTTGTGCTCTATTTTATCACCCTATAAATGAAATAAAGTAGGCCTTACATAGCATTGCTCTAGGGTACTTATAATATCAAAAAAAAGGGCGCAGTTAAGAAGCTCGCACAGGGCGCAGAGAAGGCTATTTACGGCACAGTACAGGGTGACTTTTTAAACACCAGCCAAATGTTTGGAGCAAGTTCAGTCCATGATACTAAACTACTTTCTATAAAAAAAGTTATTAAAAATCGATAAAAAATTTTCGTCCTTCCATGCAAAATCCGTTTGGCTGAGCGCTGATTTGTATGGGAAGGCGAATTTTTATTTTAGTTTTTCGTTAATTGTTTTCAGGGAAAGTTGTTCAGTATCATGGACTGAACTTACTCCAAAAATTTGGCTGGTGGTTGAAAGTCAGCCTGTATTTTATACCACATCGTCAAACTAACGTAATTTACTAACATTAACATTTGATTGACAGCAAGAAAAGGTCACAAAATTACGAACAAATAGGAGTTCGTATAAAAACATAATTATAGACTTTAATCATATCATAACACAACAACGTTAAATGACAAAATTCCTAAAGTAAAATCTAACACGACAGTTACGAAGTGGTTTCGAAATTTCGTAACCAACAAAAGCCGTAACAATTATGTATTATGATTTATAAAATCGACTCAATACTATTTATTAGGTGTCTAATTACCGAAATCGTTTGAATTATGAAATTTCGAAATTAGAATGCGGCTCTTTGAGTTAACACTGATAAATTGACCAATTCGTTTTTTAAAATATGATAGGAAAATTAAAATTTACATTAGGTATTTTATAATGACATATGGATGCGTTCAACTTCGTTGTATGTGGTCTTTTTGGAGTGGGTGGGGCCTAATTATGGAACCAAATTGCATATGTATCGGCTTTAAAACTGATGAAGAGTGACAAGCGAGATTGTAACATCAATAAAAAAAACTTTTATGAGCTACATATACAAATATGTGTATTTTTTTTATAAACCATTCTGATATCGGTCAATTTACTAAATATACAAGGTGATATTTTAACCACAAGCTAAATTTTTGTAGCAAGTTCAGTCCATGATACGGACCTACTTTCCATAAAAATAAATCGCCTTCCGAAACAAATCAGCGCTCAGCTAAACTGATTTTGTGTGGGAGCACTAAATTTTTTTATCGATTTTAAATAAAATAAAAATATAGAATGGTTGTTAAAAAGTCAGATCACAGATACAGGTCGCGGTGGCTCCTCTTTACTAATTTGAGTGTTATGATTTCGAAGCAGCATCTTTAGACAAGTGGAAAAGTTGAGAGAACGAGAGACAGCTGTACGTGTAGTTTTCTTTCTAGTTGAGACTTTGTCAATGACTAACAGGCCCTTAATTTAGCATGTAACTTTCTAACTTTCAGTTTCAATGACATTTTAATTAATTCCTAACATTAATTATACTATTTCCTACGCCTTAAAATGTGCTTCGTTACTTTAATTGAGAGTTAACATGTGATAAATTTAAAGAGTGTCGCTGTTTCAAGTGACATCCAACAGCCTACTATTTTATTAAATTACAATTTTTAATTATTAATTTTCACTACATTAATACATCCGTTGTTAAATTGCCGATTTAAAACTACTATTGTAATTAATTGAACAATTAGAATCACATCTTTATATTTTACAGTTTTACAGGATATATGTTACAGGGTCCAACCAACATCTATGGTATTCGAACCCCAAGCCAACCTCACATGATCGTGGTACATCCTGCTTAACAAAGGTTAAGGAGCCTAGGTGGCGACCCACCAATCTGCACTGGACCAGCGCGATGGGTTATGGTCTCCTTCTTCTTCTTCCTCACCTTATCCCACTTTACGTGGGGTCGGGACAGCATGTGAGTCTTTTCCATTTTCCCCTATCTTTTGTCAAGACACTTGTTACATTCTTTTTATCCATATCGTCCTTAACGCACTCCATCCACCTTTTCTTAGGCCTTCCTCTGTTCCTATTTCCTGTAACCTTCAAATTCAGCACCTTTCTGGTAACGTGGCTCTAGGTTATGGTTTTATTCCGCTCTAAATAACAGAGTTGGTATATAAATGTGAACTTGTGGGTACCAGAAGAGCCAAGACGTAAGAGTAGACCAAGGAAGAGATAGTGGGATGACATTAAGGGTTTCCTGGGTGGATGGCAGCAGATTAATCGGGAAAGAGATAGGTGGAAACAATGTAATAAGCCTTAAACTCGATGGGGTTGCGTCGTTTTATTACAGCGTTCCTATGCCTACATCATCAGATCAGCTTATTGTTATAATCATATTGCATTGTCGTCCGATTAATATTAGCATAAAAAAATCTCTTCTCAATTGTAAACCGGGAAGTGGCTCAAAAACTTGAGGGATTTAGCTTTAAAAAACAACAAACAAGGCAAGCTAAACAAAAGCTTGTTGGTTATAATTAAATTTTTAATAAAAAAAACAACCGACTTAATTTTTTTTAGGAGTTTCTTCCATATCTCAAAAGTTCTTCACCATATCTTCACTAAATTAAAATGGGACCAACTTGGTAGTAAGGCTTTCAAATAAAAAAAATATTATCAAAATCGGTCCACAACCTCCTCCTTTATTGAAGTCGGTTAAAAATATCGCAAATTCAGTTGACCTACATTAACAAACTGTGCGAAAGAAAAAACAGTTATTACATAGGTACCAACATAAATCTGTAATCACCAATACGAAACTATCGAATAAATTAATAATCGATATAAATTCGATACAAGTAGCATCAAGTATGTGGAACGGCGAAATTACAAAGAATTTAAGTGAAATTATCCGCATCGGTAATCGGGATGATTATTACAGGGCATGTATCGATTACCCCATAATTTGCACACTTTTCAATAATCGACTCGATGAATCGACTGTGCTTTTTTTTGATCACGGATTTATGACGGGTTAAACGTCTATGGTTGTTATGATCGATTTGTAGTAAGAAATGTTATATATTAGTGAAACAGGTTTGATGGTATGATGGTTCAATTTTAAAGTATTCAGTTAATATTGTTCTGGTTTTCTCGCAATAGTGGTTTTTTATTTTTATTTTCGTCATTGTGTTAAGGGTCCGTTAGTAAGTAACGTTTATTTAACGTACATTTAAAATAGATACCTACTATCAGGTAACATAACCTATTTCAATCAAATTAAAAAATGCTGCAATGGTAGCATATAATAATAGCAACACATAATATTGTCATCTATTTTAAACTTTTTGTTAGATTAAAAGCGTTCAAAAATTTGTAATTTTACAATAGAATTGTTGCACAGCATTGCTTAGTATAGTTAATTCATTTACAAAGTATTAACTCCAGATTTATGACTTCGAAACCGAAGCAAAATTATGCAAGCCTGCGTCTAACTGTGAAGACATACCGCATAACCATAAATGAGTTTATGTTCGCACTTCTAATTCCGTGAACTAATTTCTAAGGCCGCATTCACACATGGAATGTGCGACATGACACATCCGTATAGTGTAAATGGATATTTGGTTGGTCTGCCCCATAAGCTATTCGCCCCATGATTCATTACAAGAGCTCTGAGCACTTTTAAGAAACCTTACTTTATGGTAAGCTTTTTACAAGTAAAAATGACAAAAAAAGTTGTAATGGTCCGAATCAACCGAGACATTAAAATTCCTTTGGCAATTTGCCCTATGAGACAATTGGCTGAAATACAAAAGAAAAAAGGTTTATTAGGCTATTTTTCTATTCATCAAATTAAAAAAGGATTTTTGTACGATGGCACGAAGAAGGTCGTGGGGCGAAACGGCCAACTTCTAATTTATAAATGATGCTAGAATGTCTTACATTCTTAAGTCTTTAATTAATTCGAGATAGTTATCTTTATATCAAAGTTTAGATGCCAACTCTTTTTTTAATTTAATTTCCTATTATTAGAAAATTAATGGATTGAACTTTTCACAATAAGGTGTGGCGTAATTTGCATTTTTGTAGATTATAGATATTTTTTGTTAAATTAATTTTGCATATGAATCATATTTGCGTGTGATTATAACAAACATGTATGAATGTTATGCGTTATTAAAATATTTCAAATAAGGATGCCAATTCTGCGTATGCTAATTTGAAATGTATGTTTCATCTAATTTTAATTTAGTACATTATTTTTTATTAAAATTAATCGTACTCATGGATAGTAAATACAGATACAGATACACTATCACGTCTTTATCCCTAACGGGGTAGACAGAGCCAAGGGCGGTTAAGCCCAGGCCACTTTTAGCGTAATGATGGGCATGAAGGTGGAAAAGGGAAATCATAATAGTGATGGGTTGCTAACCGCATCGCCTATTCATATGATTCAGATTCTCGCCCATTCCCTCGGTCGGCTTTAACGATCTGCACGGGAAGAGAAGCAGCTGGTACATTCTATGTTTTTTCTTTTCTCCCAGACCAACAAAGAAGAATGGATAGTAAATATTGGTAAAATTCAAATAGGTGACTAAAATGTAAAATAATATGTAAAAATAAAATTCTTAAAGTGTAAATAGTCACTTAGGTAACTTAAATATTATCATCATCAAGTCATCAGGTTCTCTGTACTATCAGAGCCATATATTAGCCAGAGCTGTCAGAGGATTTGGCCTACACTCTCCACGCTGGCCAAACGGGTTGGAGAGGTCTCATTGAAGTTTATAAGCTTTATTTAGCTTGTGTTGCCTAAGTCGCCTTCTACGACATCCATGGGAACTTAAGGTGGTACTGGAGGCGCGGGCGAACTCCACAGCGAGTTGCCTACCGACGCGCTTCGTCGTGTTGCTATTTCGTCGAGAAAGAGAAAGGGCGCTAAAAAAACGAGACAGAGAATCCGTCACACCGCCGGCACCCGCGCGAGGTGTAATAAGGGTGATAAACGGAAGAGGTGTAATAAACGGGCAGTTATAGGCCATGAATCGAAAGGTTTTCGTAGTTTTCGTTTATTTCGATAAATACGATACATACCCAAATAAAACTAAATTATCTGGAATTTAGAGTCTTCACTCTAGTCGTATAATTAGTTTCCATAAGGATCGAAAATATAATTATAAGTGTAATAGGCGTCTAAATATTACTCGATTTCGTCGATAAAAAAGGCAAATTTTCAGTTGCTATAACTTTTTTTTTGTTTATTATTTTCGAACCAAAACTAATTACAGATCTAGATATTTATCATCTTAATGCTTGTAAAAAATTTGAATACGATGAGTTTTATGGTTTCGAAATTAAAACAAAAGTACGTTTGTATGGGATTTCGTCCCTCCAGTTAACCCTTAAATGAAATTAACAAAAATAAAAGTAATGCTTAAAAAACGAAAATTAAATGATTGCGCATAAGATATCGAATAATGAAATATGTCTGACGTTATGCGATGTTATAATGAACTTTAATACACTACGCGGCTTGAATATATAATGGCGAAGGAAATGAATGGACCAAACGATCAAAGTCAATAATAATACTAGAAAGCAGTTTATGTACGCGAAGTATTTTTCTATCTTATATATCCTTGTTTCAATTATATCATGTTCAATAAATTTAATATCCATTATAAAGTTAAATTTTAGATATAAATCTCTTTAAATTAAATCATTAAATAAAAACCATAGTTCCTTGCTATTAAAAATATTTATATATTTAATATTCAAAGAATTACTGACGTATCGAACACACGTGGACTTCTAATAGACTGACTCAAAATTAGAGCTGAGACACGGGTGACGATTCTCGCTGAATAGTGCTGCACCATTCACGACGCCTGCAATTAGTTTCAATTAAAGGAGTATTATGTAGTTTCTATAAATTTTATTAGATCTTTCTTTAACTTTATCAGTCCTTTACGAGTCCACTGCTGCACTAAAGGCCTCTTCCAATAAGGGAAGGATTTGCTCATAATCATCACGACGGGCAGACGAGTTGGTGATCGCTGTCGATGGATTATTAAATAAATATTTATAAACAAAAATCAATTATATTTATCCGCATTTTTAAATAATATCAAACAGCCACACACATCGGAAATTTATCAAGTTAAGGCACGTAATCAGAGCAAGTCATTATTTAATGTTTTTTATCAAAATGTCGCTTAAAGTGGCCAAGTTAATGTGCCCTGATGGTGGGTTTGGGCTGAAACTCGTATTTTAACGCGCTTCGCGTGATTTTGATGAAATAAATACCGAAAAAATCAAAGCCATTAATTTCCGATTAAAAACTTGTTACGTTGTGCTTGATGGATGAGTGGCAAATGTAAAGTTACTTTTTTACCGACTGCGCCAGGAGGGTTATGTTTTTGAGTGTATACCTCTATATGAATGTATGTAAATTTCTTTAGCACGCTCTCTGTCTAAAAGCCTTGATGGATTTTAGCTTGAGAGGTTAGATTTATCTTAATTGTGACACTGGGTATAGAAAAAAATGTTAGTGGCAGATATTTAGCGCCAAATGATACATGTCTTTAAATATATTTTTTTTATTCAAAACCTATCGTGAACCAAAAGGTATCAAATCAAAGGGTTTTATATAAGGAATACAAATATTTACACAACTTATATGTTTCAATGTAATTTTGAATGAGAAATGCTTAAAAAAACAACATATAATCCCGCTCGTTTTTCGTTTTTTTTAATAATTACTTGTTTTAAGAATTATTATACGGCCCTGGATACGAACTTTAGAGACAATATAAATCCAAGACCTAGGACAACTTGAAAATGGCCATTTTCTAACTTGCCCTGGCTGGGAATCGGACCCAGGACCTCCCAGAGAGGCAAACTAGCATGTTTACCACTACGCCACGGAGATCGTTTTTTGATTAATTCAAATATTTACCCATGAATCCATTGCTTTTCACAGCTGGCGCGTAAAGCAGCCGCAGTCAGCAAAAAAAATCACTACAGCTGCACTATTCGTCCATTTGAAGATTTATTGTTTATAGGCATGGAAATTTGTAATACTTCATAACATAAAATATCGTTTTTATCTACTATCTAAAATCAATTTGCAAAATAATTGTCTATGAAGAAAAATTTTTAGTTTCAATATCAAGTCAGAATAAAAAAAAGAATAAACGTGTTTCAGCTTGGAAATATACATTTTCTATCTAAATTAAAAGATTAAGAAATAGAAGATATAAATACAGTCCATTTAGGAATAAATTACTTAGCTAACATTAATTTAAAGCAAACTGCGAACAAAAGCGGGAACAAACTGCAGTGCAGCATTTTTTACCGTCAAACTTTCCGCTATATGCAACATCTTGTTGAGTGTGCACTTTGGTGAATTAAGTGGACCATAGAGAGAAAATATTTGACTAATAAAACTATCATTGACATATACTATAATAGAGTGTAACGAATAAGATAACATTAGAGAAAGTTCGATATTGGCACAATTCAAAATTCGCTCCATCAAATAACAAAATCATTTCAAAAACGGTTCTAAACGCGTCCATTCCAAATTTAAACATCGTTAACGGACTCAACACTTTCTTTTCTTTTGTGCCAGTGTCTAGGTGGACAGCACGTCACTATGTCGATCATTGAATCGATACTGAATCGAGCATGATTATATCGAATACGAATTATAGTGACGCTGTAACGGTAGTGGCTTGTGGTTTCTGAACGCTGATTAGGCCTATTGTTGGATTTGGGAGTTCTAAATAGAGTGCTCATTAAAGATTAAAGAGCATGCGCGGTTTTTGAATCGATTGCGTGAAAAATATTTAATCGATTGTAGATACGTGTGAATCGAGCCGAGTCGTTGTGAAACGCGGAAGCGTGGGATCACAAGATCACTGGATGCGACATCTACCTCTAAGTACCTGTTGGTAAATGTTAAGCAAGATGGGAGAAAAGTTCAACTGGAAATACGATCTTTCACTGCAATTGAATGTTGTTGACTTGCTGACATTTTTCGTAGAAATAAGACTTTCTATGCAAATGGTATTAAGGCCGTACCTGAATTGTCCGGGGTCCAGTGCTGCCTCCATTTAAAACAAATAATGTAAAAGAAAACGGAGACATCATTTAAAATTTTGCTACTACCAAGCCCTAGATAACCTTTCAAAGTATTTTATGAGCTACTGTTTACAGTTTAAATTTGCGAAAAACGGCCACTTTTAGCAAATGTGCGTAGCAAAGCTTAACGTTCTCATTATAAACTGTAAACAGTAAATCATAAAATACTTTAAAATCTAAAGAACGTTTAAATAAACAAACTCTATAGTTTTCAATATACCTATGTTTATACTAATTATTTTCTCACACCAAAGTGTGCTTAAAGGACACGCGAAATGGCCAAAAAATGTCAGAAAGCAGACCCTGGGGCTCAGTTTCGTGACTGTAATTGGCCAATAATGGTGTCAGATTTTTCATAGCATGATGGGTGTACACCCATCATATATAGGTACCTATATGCAAGTTTGAAAGGGTATATATGCAAGGTCCCATTGACACAAGTCTCGAAAAATCGAAAGAATTCCTCTAATATTCTATGCATATAATGATTTTGATGTTTTTGTCAAGAAATTGCATTTGCAAAAGTGAGTTTTGGTAAAGTGGAACTGATATGAAGAAAACCAGAAAACGAAGTCGCTTTTTTGTGTTTAATCAATCAAACCATTTATTTCAGGCTACGTAATATTAACTACAATATTAAAGGCCCATAGAATAAATACCTTATGGACTAGCATACATATAATTATATAATATAAATTAAAAACTACGGCACACGTTGAGGCTGCGACGTGTAGCGCGTCATCGGGGTGTGTGTTTAAAATTAGTAGTACTTGGCTTCCACATTCTTCACTTTTTTTATGCGTACAAAATGCGTGCAAAATAACATTGATTACTTGATTTATTGAAACAAATTATTAACTTGCACGACAATTACAGTTCCATCGTGGCAAATCAATAAGTAATAATGACACTGAATTCCACTGAAATCTAACAATATAGAGTTATAGAACTGCACTCCATCCTTATCATCATAAGCATCAGGTTTTTACAAACTATTATTTTGTGATGTGAGAGGCGACTCTACTGAAAGACGACTTAATTAAGAATCTCTTTATTCATACATTGCTCTTAAAATATATACTTACAATTACTTACTACACTACAATATAGTTGCACCTGTAAATGAAATCTTGCAAGCTTAGACCCACTTCCCATTATTCGATCGAGTTGAAACCTCACATACTTATTAAAAGTTGTGTGTCAATGCAATATTATGGTACTAATGACCTGATCTCATGATGAAGCCAGAAGGTGGCCACGGCATCTCTGTGACAAAACTGATAAAAGATCATGACCCCACTGAGTTTGGGCTCAATTGTTTCGTCTGAGGAGCACTTTAAACTTTTGATTTCATTGTTTAAGATAAAAGCTTGTATTTTTTTTAAAGCCGTACCTGAATTTTCCGGGGTCCAGTGCTGCCCCCATTTAAAATAAATCATTTCAAAGAAAACGGTTACATTATTTAAAATTTTGCTACTACTAAGTCCTAGATAACCCTTCAAAGTATCTTATGAACTACTGTTTACAGTCTATTATGAGAACGTTAAGCTTTACTACGCACATTTGCCAAAAGTGGCCGTTCTTCGCAAATGTAACCGTTTTCTTTGAAATGATTTATTTTAAATGGGGGCAGCACTGGACCCCGGAAAATTCAGGTACGGCCTTAATCAATACTTGTTTAGTCTCTACTGCAGGAGCACGAACCTCTCTGTACTACCAGAGTTATACTTAGCCAGAGAATGCACTGTATTCTATACAATGATGTTTCTTTTCATCCTAATGAACACGTTTTTATTTGAGGTTATTTTGATTACTTGTTTCTATTAATAAAATCAATCCGAGAAATCAACCATTCAAATGCGATTTATTTACTTTTGTAAATTTACTTCCTGTTTGATGTATGCTTCTGTTCGCTTTTCATTTTGGTCAAAAACTGCCAACTTCCCCGAAAAAGATAAGTAATGACTGTGAACGCAGTCGTATCAAATTGTGTACAATCATCGTGAAAATTATATCCAGAGCACGAACATCGATGGTGGGCTATATCACTCAACACTCGATTCTCGATTCGATGAATCGATATAAAACGCCCCCACCGTAATAAAAACGATTACTTTCTTGACTTACTACGTCATCTTTTAGGGTCTCGTACATAAAGGTTTCCAGTGAAACCTCATTGATAAGGCAATTCCAGTCGGTTCTACTTGATTATTAAATTAATTATTAATTAAAAAATATTATTCACGTGATTTAACTATAAAACGATTAATACACGAAAATGAGAAAAAGCTTTACCTCTATATAACTATACATTCTAAAAACTGTTATAACTACACGGTCTCATTCAATATTTTTATTATAAAGTAAAAAAAGCAAATTTATACTAGAGCTGTCCGCATCTTACACGGCTATCGGACAGTTTAATTTAATATTTTATAGGTACAGATTTAGATAATATTTCAAAAACTATTTTAAAGTTATCGAGACATATTTACTACGGAATCTTCTGTACGCAAGAGCAACTCGCACGTGATCTGTTTTATCAAACGAACATTACCCCAGTTCTGAGGTTAACCAGTTAAATCTAGTATTGACTCAGTTTCTTGCTCTAATTTGCTACTAATGTGACATTTATTATTCGTTAGGTTAATGCCTAATTCATATGCATTAAGTGCAGTGCGGCAAGGTCCATTGGCTTTAGAAAAAGTTTTTAGGTTAATAAACAGTGCAGCAGGACAGTTAAAGCCATATGTTATTTAAATTTCGTTTGTTTTCCATACAAACTTGGATTTATTAAAAAAATTATATTGGGTTTAGGCCTACTGAAACTAAATAATGAAATAAGGAATAACATTATTAATTTACGATATACCAGGTAGCCGCCCGCGCTACGCATCACTAACATCAGTGCGGCTCGGTACGTCTTTGTGTGGGCGTCGCGAGTCACATTCGCCCTGAAGAAGACTTCCAGATGAGGTCGAAACATGTCGACCAGTAGCTAAATTATTACGTTAGTTACCCGTGTATCGCGTATTAATAATGAATGTCTCATGGTAGTTTTCATCAAAAAATAAGAAATGGTGAAAAAATACTATAAATCTTACTTCATTATTTAGTTTGAGTAAGTATTTTAGAACTGCATGTTAAATACCTAAAAACCCGATACAAATATTGTTTGGCCTCCTACACGTTAATTTGATTTTAGCTTCATTGCATCATGGTATTAATCTTTACTTTACAGACATCACGCAACTCCAGAATGCAGCCTAAATGTTCCACAATTCCATTCAAATATTTTGCATTCACACATTCCCGTATATTGCACATTTGTTTGTGGCCACAGAGATGAATAGAGATATCTATCTATCTATATTTAAGAGCTATGCTCTTGTTGGTGGAGTATGAATTCTCTTCCATTTGTTTCTCTCATCTGCCAGTTGTTTTACTTCGCTGTACGACACGACGTTCACATTTTCCTTAATCTGATAAAAGAGACAAAGACTAGATATTTTATACGCGGTCACCAGTGCGTGTGGCATGCTTGCCATTTGTATAGGACTGCTATAGGTTTATATTGAAATGTTGATAATTTATAATAACTATATGGAATAAACAGGTAAGTGACAACTAACAAGTATAAAAAAAACGATCAATACAATAAGCGCAAACTCGATGGGGTTGCGCCGTTTTATAACAGGGTTCTAATAACTACCTCCAGCTCCATCCTTCAGCTTCTTGTCAAACATTTATATTTAATCTGATTTACATTAGCATACACAATTTCATCTCCATCAGAAACCGGGAAGTCACTCAAATTTAACTTGCAAGATTTGACCCAAAAAAACAAATAAACAACAACAAATAGGGCAAGCTAAAGGGTAAAGATACAGAATACAAACTTAGTATGTACCAGCTGCTTCTCTTCCCGCGCAGATCGTACAAGCCGATCGACGGAATGAGCAAATGCAAATCATGTTAATAGGCAATGCTGCTAGCAACCCATTACTATTTTGATTCCTTTTTCAACCTTCTCGGCCTCTATTATGCTAAAAGTCAAAACAACAAACAAGTTGTAAAAAAAACGTACCTAACAAGCAAGAGTAAAGACAAAATGACACCGTGCCACTTTGTCGCAATTACATCAATAAAGCTAGATTGCCGTTGACACCTGATTTAAAGTAGACATAAAAAGGAATAAGCAGCAATTTTAGCTGCCAATATATTTTATACATTCCATACAATGTGGTTTGCGGCTAGTTGGCAAAAAATCCTATTAACATTCCACGCGGCAGGACGTAAAGTCCGGTGGATCTCGCAACGTGTTGCGTTGGGGCATTATGGCATGGTGTACACTGTACATGGGGCTTGTACTTGTTTTAGATTTTCTATGCAGTAATCAAACGAGCAAGCGAAGTTTTACAAATTATCCAATTACGACAATAGGAGATGTTACTGCAATGTTCTGCCGCCAGAGTGCAGAATTAGCGCTTATCATAAACAAATGTTTAACAATAACAAGTATATCGAAGTTAAAATTAGTAAATTTATATAAGTTTTAGGTATTTTAATGACCGTAGGAAGCCATAACACCACAGCGAAGGTTTTGAATGAGTAAATAATAGTTAAACTATTAAAACTAATTACTTATAATAATTATTTGTTGTGACAAAACATGACATGTAGAACTAGAATGACAGCAGATTGTTTAGTGTATATGCTAGTGCCGCTATCTGCGCCAAGTTTTTTGTAATTTGTCCTATTAGGACATTGTTTGTATGTATGTAATGTTTTTAACGATAACTCAAGAATTTTTGCCAGACAGAAAATTCAAAGCTTATGTAAAGAAAGTACTTTGTGAGAAGGCTTATTATAGGACCGATGACTATCTTAAAGACAAAAAGGTCTGGCTTGAGCTTGGCGCGGGTCCCTCTTAAAGTTTTGTATACTTAGACATGTCATAATTTAGGTACATTGGTACATACTAAATTTACAAATTGACATTATTTTAAATTAAGAAATTCTTATAATTCAATTTAATTATGACATAATAAACAATGTTATCTCTGTCCATCTATATAACTAATTTTAAGTTTTTAGTTTGTTAGTTGACGTCTTTGGAGAAAACGTGCAGTGCAGTTTGTTGCCGCTTCTTCTGCACTTGCGCCTAGGAAGCGGCGTAAACTTAGCTTTAAGTAACGATTTGACGTCAATATTTGTGCAAAACAAAACAAAGTGACTATTATTAAGAGATATTATAAATATTCTATGATAATAAAGATATTTTGAATTGAATTGAATTAAATTTAACGTCATTTGGTCGGCGAGTAGACGAGACCAGTAGAATATTCAGTTTCGGGTAAACTAACAGTACTTACTTACTTCTAGTTTGGAATTAGAAATGGGGGGCCCACACTGGGATTTCTGGAGATAGGTTGGCCATTGCCATTCAGCGCGGCATTTCTGCTAGTGTTTTGGGCACCTTTGCATCAGCAATGACATGGGAAGTATTGTTAATATTTTTATTTAACAAACTTTTAAACGATTTTATATTTACGTACTTTATGAACACAATACCAAAATTTAAAAATAGAATGACTTTTATAACACTTCTTCCCGATCAAAATATAATGTTATACGGAATTTTTTTAATGATACAGGTCAATTTTTGTTACGGCTCTGGACATAAATAATTTGAGCCTTCTTGAATTCTAGTTTATGAGATTAGATAAAGTAGTTTACGTCACTGCATATAACTTGGTATTATCACACTCGTGTGATACTATTAAAAACCTCGCCTGCGGCGCGGTCCTTAAAACTGCACTCGTGTGTTAACCCCTCATTATGTGACAGTGTCATAAACTACTATTATTGTACTTTTTTTAATGTAATGCGTATTTATTTTAATAAAAGAAATATTTATCACACAACTTTTACATACTAAAATGCAAGCAAATTGAAATCTAAAGTCTTTGCTTGCCCCACATAAATAAAACGTATTTATTAAACAAAATAAGTAGGATAATCTTTCATTTAATTCTGAAAAATTACGCAACGGCGGCCAAGCAGAATTAATTCAGTCGGCCATAATTCTGTCGTAAATTACAATACGTTGAATTAAACACACAATTTAGCACCTAAATAAATAATATTCATGTTAAAACTATAATTTAGAGCACAAGCATGCCACTAAAGCATCGTTGCATCGCAAGGGCCTTATATTTTGCAAAACAAATTTATATGGCCACAGCAGGTGACTGTGTTACTACTCTGCTAGCAATACATGCGATTTTATTAGCAAATAGGCCACCATCTACAGATATGGATTGCATCTGGCAAATTAGTAGTTTGTCCTTCTAAAGAACATAATAACATGTAATTATATTCAATAATTATATCTAAATTAAGCTCTGCTCTCCCTCGTTTTAGATGACGACGACGACGACCTGACGACCTCCGTGGTGTAATGCTCAACACGCTAGTCCGCCAATCCGGAGGTTCGGGGTTCGATCGTCAGCCAGGGCAAGTTGGAAAATGGCCTTTTTCAAATTGTCCTGGGTCTTGGGGGTTTATCTATATATGTATTTATTATAAAATATAGTATCGTTGAGTTACTATCTCATAACACATGTTTAAAACTTACTTTGGGGCTAGCTCAATCAGTATGATTTGTCCTTATATGTTTATTTATTTATTAGATACAACTAAAATTACGTTAAGTAATGCATATTATATACACATTCATCATTACCATCCAAGCGTATTTTCGTTTGCATCCTCAGCGGTAATGTTTCAGAGCCCGGGGTCCTAACCTAACCCTAAGTGATTTGACGAGGTTACTGGTTTTTACACAGAGCGCCTGCCGTCTGACCTTCGCAACTCAAAGGGTAGACCAGAACCAATCCCAGGACGCTAGATGGCGTTCGGGACCCACAGCTTTGCGTGCCTTACGAAGCACGGAATCATTTTTACTTTTGGATAATCAGGTGATTCAAGCCTGCAATATCCTAACCAGACTAGAAACAACTTTTCACAACGTATGCTTCCCAGTGGGATTTGAACCCACAACCTTCAGATTACAAGGCAAACGCCTTGACCACTGGACCATGGAGGCAGTCATGGTGGTCTTCGGTATAACACGCAGGTGCACTAAGCAGGAAAAGAGTGTAAAGTTTAATAAATCCTTACTTTTTATGAAAAGCTGTCACTGCGCTACAAGTTCTAAGTTCTCACACAAACGAGTTTCCATAACGAACCTCATTGCGAAGTCAAAGGTTGCAATAGGCACTTAATATTCATTTAATATTTGTATAAACGCAATATTTTTGCGGTTATGTCCTATTTGTATTATAATCAGGGGGATTGACGCTTTCTCACAGCATATTGATAGCTCTCACGTTAATTAGAATTAGCAAATATTAGTTTGTATTAACATATATATTGCGTGTGTTACCAGTGATGACTTATGGCTCTGAAACGTGGTCCCTTACTATGGGTTTCACATAAGAAGGCTCAAGGTCGCCAATGGGCTATGGAAAGGGCTGTGCTCGGTGTTTCTCTACGTGATCGAATCAGAAATGAGAAGATTTGTAGAACTAAGGTCACTGACATATCCCAGCGGATTAGCTCGTTAAAGTGGCAGTGGACGGGGCACATATCATGAAGAACCTATTGAGATTTATAAATGAGTAATAAAAAAGGAAAAAGAAAAATAGAAGTAAAGAAAAAAATAAAAAATAAAAATATATATATTTTTTTTATTTTAGCTATGTAAACATCTTACATCGTTTAGCCTGTCCAAACATTACAACTAGGTACTCGTAGTTCACCGAAGCATGTAATCTTTATTCACGCGAGCGCCGCTCGCAGCCGTCAGATCGTATCGCGTCAGCAGATTTAAAGCTGATTTAATTACTAGTAATCGATGTGTTAAGTTTAATGCTATTTAAATATATATCGGGGTATAGTGTAAAGGTGAAACACTATTTTGTAACGATTTGTCATATTATTATTTTAATGCTCTATAAATCAATCATTGTTAAGTATAGGTATCATTGTGTTGATCTTTTTATGAATAGATGAAGGTGCTTTTTTTAATACTGCGTTAAACATCCTTATTGATACATAATTTTATTTCTACTACTTATATGTAGACAATATAAAAAAGTCTTAAAAAAATAATTGAATTTGCAGATATGACGCTAATTAAAATAACTTGTACATGTACATAGAGAAATTCAAATGGTTAGGCAATATCCTTTCCCAAGCATAAAATCTCACAGGTACAGTTGGCCACATAGAAAAGTACTTACAGCTATAGTATAATATAATAGTACCAATAGTATGGAGGTAGTATACTTTAAATGTCGCCTACTGTAAATGTCGCCTACTGTACTAGGCCAAAGATGAAGAGACAGATATTAACAAAACTAGTTAAAATTAAGATACAGTCATTAAAACAGTTACAACTTTTTTCCTTGAGAACAACGGAAAGTGCATGTCTTGCCTAATCGTGATAGAAATAAAGGTCAAATTGCAGTCAAAATCACGGACCTAATTAACTTTTTACACGTTAGTTTGCTTACACTTTGGTACTCCGATAGTTATGATATAATATTTATAAGCAGTAAAATATAAGTTATAAAAATATCCACACACTTCGAGATTATGTAAATTAAGATTGTTGAATAAACATTAATTTTAGAATAATAATTTAATAAAAAAAAATTGTACTTAATTGCACAAAAATAAAAAAAGTACCTAAGTATTTGACATTTGTCTGGTTTACACTAATAAAATGGTGATATCACTTTATAAAAAGCAAAGAAATGAACACATAGCTCGGTAGGAGCTCAGTGGACCATTAGGAGTGCGCATTGCTATCGGTTTCGCAAGTTAAGTAACCCCGGGCGTGGTCCGCACTTGGATGGGTGAACACAAGTTGCAAAGAATTTTTCGGCATTTCCATATAAAAGTGTGCAGCCGCCCGGGCGATTTGTATGGGAATGTCAATTTTTTTTTGGCTTTTTGACTGTTATTTTAATTTCATTATACTTTATTAAACTACTATAGCCCCTGGTTCGATTTATTACGGGTATGTCCCTTCCACTTTGTATAACAATAACGTAGATCACGGTATGACGCCAAATTAAAAACGAAAGTCAAAGAGCTTAATCATAGTCTTGTTTATACTGAGTTGATTAATATCGTCCCATTTGTTACACTGCGCCGGCCATCGATTACTTTTTGTGCTTCATTAAGTGTTTTGCGATAAAATGTTACACAGTAATTAAGAAGAGTTCACATTTGGGCTAGTTAAATGGCGAGTCCATTGGCGTTAGTATTCGAATAATATAAGTGACAGAATGTAGACTCCGATGGTATGACCATGTAATGCGATGAGACGAACACTCTGTGCCTGCCTGAAAGTAAGAGAAGTTCAGGTCGCCTACCTGCTAACAGACCTAAACTAACCTAACCTACCCGACCGGACAACCCAAGATAGATTGTCCTGGCGCCGATTAACTAAGAGAGCACTCCTCGCATACAGTGGGAAAGTGCTAAGACAAAGAAGACTGTAAGTATTAGAGTAAGACTAGGCTTCCTAGGAATTTCCTGGGAAATCCCGGGACTTGTATAGAGATTGTCTAGACTTCTTGAATCTTAGTTAGTACAAAATATAGCATAAAGTTTTTTGTTGAAACACGTGTTTTATTTTGCTTTAACGGTAATGTAATCTGTTAAATTGATAAATCTTTTGTTACAGGTAATTTAACAATTTGCATATCTTATTGTTAAAACCAATGGTGGTGGTGTATGGTTATCTAAATCAACTGAAATAAGTCGGTTTCTCAGACTATGCTACTTAAGTAAACCTATTATATATTATTATAATATAATATACATAATGAAGTTGCAAATCCTTAGTAGTAGTAATTCAATCAATCAACAGTTAAACTTTTGTAGTTAATAATGTTGCCAGTCGTATAATTGTCAGAAATATAAACTATTGTAAAGGTTAATTCAGTCTAGATCAACTTTTCCCATATATCGAAATAGAAAAAATATGCTTTAGTTTTCCATACAAACTCGGATCAGCTGTTGGCTCAACTTGTATAAGAGGCCAAATAATATTTTTATGTATCATGACACTGAATACACCCTTAAAATAGTTCGAGTATATTTTGTTAGACGTAATATAAAGATCATTTAAAGTAATAATATACACTCGACCAATATAAACAAAAGTGAAGCCTGAACTCGTTATTGATAGCATTATGCCAATTAAGCATTTTAATCGTCAATTATGCAATGGTACAAAAACTAAATGAATTTCGATGTTAAACTCATTTTATGGCTTGTTTAGAGGAAACAGTAACTAGAGTACTTGATATTTATTGTGTGAACTTGGTAATGATAGTAATCGTTAACTTTATCACCTCTTTTCCGTTTACGTAAAAAAATGGTGTACAGGGTTGTTACAGAAATAAGAAAATATCCTTGTAGGTTCTGAACGTGTAATGGAACGTGACCCTAATAAACGGGTAAGTGTGAGTCGGACTCGTACATGAAGGGTTCCGTACCTCCGTACAATCTTTCAAAACGGTAAAAGTCACATTTCTTGTATGACGACCCCTTTAATTTTTAACTTTTTTTTATTTTCAGTATTGTTATAGCGGCCACAGTAATACATTATCGGTGAAAATTTCAAGTGTCCAGCTATTACGGTTCAAGAGATAGAGTCCTGTGACAGACGGACAGACAGACAGACAGCAGAATCTCAGTAATAGGGTCCCGTTTGCAGCCTTTGGCAACCCTAAAAACGTATTTCGAAATACTAAAATAAATTTTCGATTTCACACATGGTATAATAAAACAGGGTATTCCCTTCCCGCGATGGCCCAATACTACGTCACGAATGTTATGATAAGAGTGATCGTTCTTTTCAGTAAATTTAAGAACTTTCTCAATTAGTTAATTAATATAATATAAAATCTTAATTATTTAATTTTAGTATCTTGTGTGATTCATCTGATTAATTTTTAATCAATTTACATATATATTGAATTATTAGTTCATAAATGGTTTGTTAAATTAAAAAAAAAAATGCATTTTTCTCGGGTAATTCAATCGCACACAGTGTCAACACTCCCAACTGATGACGTATTTTTAATCACGTGATCCAGCTGTCACTGGACGAGAAATACATTGTGAAGCATAAACGATGATCTACCAAATCGATGTTTTATAAAAACGTTTTAATAAATCGTGTTTTGTAATTACTTTAGATATAATATCAAGAAGTTTTAATATTTTTATCAAGGATGGTTTTACTTTTCTGTAACTCCTTGTAGTCATCCACTTATAAAACCACTTGAAAAACAGCGTGCAAAGAAACGTTTATTTCTTAGCTCAACTACTACAGAATATGAACAGTCCATTGACTCAAAGCAATCTAAAGACAAAATGTCACATTGGTTCACACGGGTGGTCCTGAGGAGACGCGTTGTCTATTCGTTTACATATTCCATTTGGATCCCGCATAAATTGTCATTACAGTAATCATTCGATACATTCTATCGATAACTGCGCTCACTTCAATCGATTTCTCGATTCTCGGCTGGACGCTGAGGCTTGCTATCCACTGAGTTATAGCTTCGTATTTTGCACTTGTAAATCCGTTTTTTTATTTTTAACTGGCAAACGCGCTTAACGCAGCTACATGACTTTTTATCCGTCAGCTAAATTTTTGGAGCAAATTCAGTCCATGATACCACAGAATAAATAATGCTAACGTACAGAAGTCTCACTCAGCAAAGAAATTCAAAGAAATATCTACTCAATGTGGCTAGCGATATGGTTTAATTTAGCTCACGTCAGAACTCAGCACCTTTTCGCATAGATACCTAGACATCTATTGCAAGCCAATTTCATTCTTATTACTCTGGACAAATGATTCGTATAACTGAATTTACCACCTGGAGGGGCCGCCTGCCTACATAATAATAATGTAGGTACATTTTCGATACCTAAACGGGGACTGACACAGGCCTGATGATACTGAACTACTTTCCGTAAAAATAACTAGTGGTTCTGTGGGAACAGTAGACCTCGCGAGCTCTTGTCACCATGCAATATGTTTATTCCTATTCCTGTTTGTAGAAATTTTTGGCTGGTGGATAAAAACTCAGCCTGTACGTATAACATTGCACAGCATTCGTTGCAGTATTACTCCAAGTCGTTTACAGTAATGGCGGCAAGACTTTGGAACTCTCTTCCTGCTGATGTTAGAATGGCACCATCGCTTGATTCATTTAAAGTAAGATTGTATAAATCTTCTCTAATTGCGTTACACTTGGGCTGAATTAAGTAATAAAGTATCTATTTTTGTATGTATATTTGTATAAAGTAGTATATGTACCTATATGTAAGTTTATGAGTATTAAGTATTTGTGTATGTTTATGATGATGTAGCGATGTAAGTCTTATACAATCTTTTATTATTATTTATTTTGTACGTATTTGCTTCTACCTGTCAATTGAGTAAATATCCTCTCAATATATCGCAGGTTGACTGGAAAAGATCCCTATATGGGATAAGTCCGCCATTGTATATTTGCTCTTTCGAATTTTGTATTTTTTATGCAT
This sequence comes from Acrobasis repandana, assembly GCA_963576875.1. Lineage (NCBI taxonomy): Eukaryota > Metazoa > Arthropoda > Insecta > Lepidoptera > Pyralidae > Acrobasis > Acrobasis repandana. Next base: position 2,396,735 of record OY756226.1, read on the forward strand.
GTTTTTAGTACAATAAAGTTTATTTATTTATTTATTTAATCTTTATTGTCCATCAAATACAAATTGTACAGAACAATAGGCGAACTTAACGCTAAAAGCGTTGTCTACCAGTCAACCTTTGGGTTATTACAAACAAACAAATATCAAGAGTAAAAGCATTTCCAGGTTCACAATTATCTTATTAGACCACTTTGCAAGTACGAGTGTAAAATTAAAGCGGTGACAAGAAAGCTATATCGCAACAACTTACACTGAAGCGAACATTTAGTGTACAAAAGACCTTAAACGCAGCGCATTTCAAAATCTATTTATCCAAGATATGTTAGTTTTTTCACGGGCAAATGGTAACGTGTCCGTTTACATATTTATCTGTTAGTTTATTTCTCTTTATCTGTTTAACGTCGTAAATATCATTTGGATGACGCTGCGTATGTACTGTATCGGTCAATGGTTATTTGGAATGAGCATTGATGGTGGTTATGGGGTATCAATGGTTATTTACGGCCATCTTGTTGGCACTTTTTTAATGGTGAATCTAGTAAAGTAAAATCATAGAGCCTAAAATGCTTAGATCGAAATGGTTTAAAATTTTAGAGCCCTATTTTATTTCAAATGCTAAACTAATCAATTGAAATAAAATTTTAAGAATTCTTAAGCTGTTACGCCACTTTGATGCTTTTTCTCTACCAGATTCACCATTTATATTTAATTTTCACCAGTTATTTGTTTCTTGTGAATATTGAAAATGTAAATATTCATAAAAACTGGACTTCTAGATCAGTCATATGACTGATCTAGAAGATAGCATACTATATAGTATGCTATCAATTTAAGGAGTGTTCATTTTTTATGCAATTTAGAAAAAGTAGATGTTTCTTTAATTAGTAGCGTTATACTATTTATAACTGATTTAAGAATAAAAGATAATAAAATATTATTTTATTATTAAATAACCGGCACTTCTTAAATCAGTTATATAGTATAACGCTACCGATTTAAGAAACATCTACTGATATTATTAGATAGTAATATCTCTCCCAAGGTCTTGTAATGCTCTGACATTATAATATATAAGGCAAGTTTTACCAATGACAGTTTACAATATCAGAAAGAAGGCTAGACAATTTGTGTTTTGTACTCGTCATGTACTAACGTACGTATTTGGAAAACTTACGCAAATGCCACGACTAGAGCACACGTAATTGGATGTCCAACACTTGTTTCATTATGCACAACAATATAACGATCAGAAACAGTGCATAGAACGATAAATATCAAAATTTTATTGGAATCTAAATGCCGTGTCTATTTCTGAGTTTGAAACCCGATCTTTATTAGATCTATATATTTTATCATCTCCGAGTTAGATTACAGTATTCATTAGCGAGTACAAAGTAGCGAATGTATTGTAACAAGAACGGTAATCAAAGTGTCCAATCACTTTTTGAATATATAAATAAAAAAAAAAATTTGTTATCAAAGAGTTTTGTTCTTTAATTATCTAAAACATTTTTTCGTCCTCAACAGTTAGCAAAATTAGTTTAACTTTTGTTTTGCCAGTAATAGTCCTGTGGTCAAAAATCTTGGTTTTTTTACTGATTCCTCGCTGAAATGGATTGGTCATTTGATGACTAGTCATTAGTCGGACCATTAGTTATTCACTTTAGTATCTGAACAGCGTCAGACATTTTCTCCCTAGGTATAAAAACTAAGATCACATTGGTCCAGTTGATTTTTCCCATTATTGACTATGCTAATGATGGTGCCAGATTTTTCGAGCTGCCTAAAGGGATCTCATGTAGTTCTATATTCCTAATGATAGGCTCACTAATCGAATTTTGTAACCAAATGGTAACTTTAACTGTCAAATCACGTCATATCACGCTCGTACGTTTTCGGTAACAATAAAGACAAACAGTGTCGAAACGAAACGCTATCGGCATTCGAATCACTAAAACAATGTAAATTAGACGATTCGATTTCAGACCTTCGATCAAAGAACAAGTACATTGACACATTAATCCACTTCAAAGCCTTACAAAATATCATCGTTGGAGGAATAATAATTGTAAACATAGACTTCTAATATGGATCAGCCTAGATAAAATTTGCAAAAATCTTCTTTTCATGCCGATGTCAGATAGGGATGAAGACGAGGTCAGAAAAGTTTTATTCTAATTAATCGGTTAGCTAAATTATCCAAATAATGTACTCATATTTTTCAGTTTATCAAACATTTAAAAATCCACAAAGATACAGTGTATCTTTCCCGAGTGGGGGCTTCTGACGTCATCGCTATGTAAAATTCGTATGAAGCCGTGACGTCATTCAAATTTAAAAGCGATGTATCTTCGTCATTTATTGTTTCTCAGAGAAGAGAAAAAATACGTGTATTTTTTTAAAATAATCTATCGGATGAGTCATACATATTTTTTCAATTATCATGCCTATTTTGATGTTTATATTAAATTGACCCAGAATTTAAGTGGTGGTGTGCAAGCGGCATTGGCTGTGCGTATGTGAGGTACAAGTTCGATCCTCACTAGGCGCAAGGTATACTCATGTACGATCATTTTCAACTACTACTATTAATTCAAACAATAGAATTTAACTCTTTAATAGCTTTTTATCTATCCTTAAAGTGTAGATACCTACGTCTATAGGTATTTATGTCGTCGAAAAACTTCCACTTTTTATTTAGAATTTGACATCTTCCGACTACCGACGCCCACTCTGAGTCTATTTGGTGAATTACATAAGCGCCAGGGTAAATTATGGCATGGCGGAACATTTCGCTCATAAAAAAGCTCTGGTAACATCATAAAGAAAAAAATATATACAGTAATATTTTTTAGAATATCATTGTTCGGAAAAGGTTATCTTTATGACCCTAAAGATAGTCAGGTTGTAAATGAGGCGAGTGTGTGAAATAGCAGTGATAGAATAGTAATGATACAGTTAAAGATACCCTTACTTGTACTGATACTTGGACGGGTGACAAGTGGCATACAAATTCTCCGTGCTTCGGTCGTCAAACTATATTAGATGCCTTTAAATCTGGACGTGCGTGACTTGTCTATTATATTTTAAAGTCTTGACATCATTTTGTTTATTTCAATCGCGTGCCGTCATCTCTTATTTAATTTTCACAGCTTTGCATTCTGCTGTTATATTTTCGACTTTATTACCATTAATTACATCATCTATGTCAGTAATGATTGCATTGACTTGCGATGTTACACTTAGTTTTGATATAGGGCTGTCAAATTTTTATAAGTATTGCGTGAGGTCATGGCGGAAAAACTTACATAAAAATGTTTATTCAAAGTACACAGGGTGTAATAAAATATACTGAAATTATTTTAAGGTGGATTCAGTCCATGATACTGAACAACTTTCCCCAAGGAACGTATAGCGAAATATGAAAAATATTTTTTTGCCTCCCATATAAGTTGATCAGCTGGTCCAAGTTTGTATGGAAAGCCTTAAAATGTTTTTCATATTTCGAATCACGGACTGAATTTAGCCTTAAAATAGTTTCAGTATATTTTGTTAGACGTTATACATTAATATTCTTATGATTTATTTATGGATGGCCGTCGTCAAGGTATGTCACATGCATTTTGGCAGCTTAAAGATCTCATACCAGTGTTCGCCACTTACACACACGAAAAACAAAAAAAAAACAAAATAAATATAAACCTCTTTAGTTAAAAAAATGTTGCCAAGAACTCTATTATTTTATACTCCAAGAAGTAGATATTTCTCGATAAAAATATTTTGTATTTTATTTTAAATTGTAATTTTTATGTTTAAAAAAATAGTACTTTTAACAAACACGACCAGAAACATTTTTAAAATTCAGTTACATGTAAAGGCTCTCCTTATAGTCACTAAACGAATGGTTTTTCCACACAAAAACCGTTCTTTTAGTAACTACACGTTTCAAAAATGGGTCTAAAGCAGGTAAACGTTACTAAGGCCCGTATTAATAAATCGAGCTCAAGACTGCACTCAAGTGCGATCTCAGCTGAGTTTCACTCAAGTTGTGATCACGCACTTAAGATGGTCGCTAATTAATAAACGTATATCAACAGAGTATCACTCAAGATCGATCTTGAGAGCGCGATCTCAGATTTTTGTTTTTTTTGTGTGACCAACACTGTGGTATCAGATTTTCCAAGGTATCAGACGGCTTAACGTGCCTTCCAAAGCACGGAGGGCTCGAGATATTTTTTGGTACTTGTGGTCACCCATCCAAGTGCGGATCACGCCCAAGGTTGCATAACATGCGAGAGCGCTAGTTACACATAGGTATGGCTTAACGTGCTTTCCGAAGCACGGAGGACTCGAGACGTTATATGGTACTTTTGGTCACCCATCCAAGTGCTGACCACGCCCAGGGTTGCTTAACACGTGAAAGCGTTAGTAAGAGCTCGCAACATTTCAAGCTACTTATGGTGGCCCATCCAAGTAAGGACCACGCCCAGGGTTGCTTAACACGTGAAAGCGTTATTACGACTTAACGTGCCTTCCAAAACACGGAGGAGCTCGCGACATTTTATGCTACTTCTGGTCACCCATCCAAATGCAGACCACGCCCAGAGTTGCTTGACATTAGAAATCGTTAGTAATGCATAGGTACGGGGTTAAAATACCATTCGAAACACGGAGGATCTTGAGACATTTTATGCTACTTATGGTCACCCATCCAAGTCCATCCAACGCCCGGGTTTGTTTAACATGCGCATCCATCAAAGTGCGTAAGTACATACTTTCATAATACTCCACAATGGTGATTATTTTTGTTGATAATATTTTCAAAATTAATTACTAAGCCAAAAACTTCAATACAAAATTCATCTAATCGCGCACTTAAGTCATGGTCCGACTACACTCAGGAAAAACGTGTTTGAGTAGCATCTTGAGTACGCGCTTAAGTTCTGATACTTGTTTATTAATACGTCGCTCAATCAGGTGATACACGGAACTCAAGCGTTGACTCAAGTAAGGTTTATTAATTAGCACGGCAACTCAAGCTCGCACTTAAGACCGAACTCAAAGTTAAGTGCGATTTATTAATACGGGCCTAAAAGGTCTACTAAACTTTTCTTAATTTTTTTTGTAACTTTTTATAAAACAGTTGGCAGCCCTACCTTAATTAAGCATTTAAATGGTGGCGTTTACTTGTCTTTGCGCGTTGAATCATCAATTGGCGGTTCCGCACGCAACCAGCGTAGCAATCCGATGGAATTGGACGAGTTAGTTCTATTATTACAGCTGCTTCTTTAAAAGGCACCTTTGGATTGCATGCATAAACAATTGACGACCTCCGTGGTGTAATGGTCAACGCACTAGTCCGCCAATCCGAAGGTTGTGGGTTCGATGCCCAGCTAGGGCAAGTTGGGAAATGGCCTTTTTCAAAATACGGATGATGACTGGATCAGAAAAGTATTATTCTAATTAGTCCGTTAGTTAGATTATCCAAAAATAATGTACCCATATTTTTCAGTTTATCATAAAAGTAAAAATTCGAAAAGATACAGAGTATCTAAGTTCCAGAGTGGGGACTTGTGACGTCACCCATGTGTAAAAATCGTACGAAAGCGTGACGTTATGCGAAATTTAAATGCGCTGTATTTTCGTTTCTCAGAGAAAAGAAAAAATATGTGTAAAATATTTTTTAATAATCTAACCGATGGGACAAAAATATTTTTTCAGTCATCATGCCTATTTTCCTGGGTCTTGGGTATTTATCTTTATGTGCATATTGTATTCACTATAAAACATAGTATCGTTGAGTTAGTATTCCTTAATACAAGTTTAAAACTTATTTTGGGGCTAGCTCAATCAGTGTGATTTGTCCCTATATATCTATTTATATTTACTATTTATTTATTAATAAATTTGTTACGTTTTTTTAAAAGTTTAACCTTTTTCACATGTGTTTGTAATCAAATCCGGCAAGTTTAATTAGAACAACTTCCCATTATTCGATGGAGCTGAAACTTCACATATGTATATGGGGTGACTCTGCAATATTATGGTACTAATGACCTGATCTCATGATGAAGCCGGAAGGTGGCCACGGCAACTCTGTGATACAGTAACATAACCTCACCGAGTTTGGGCTCAATTGAGTTGTCTTGTAGAGCACTTCGAACTTTTTGGTTTATTGTTGTAAATAAAAACTTGTTTTCAAAAATATTTTTTCTATAACTACTTGTTTATTTCAAGCTTTTATTTAGCTTGTTTGCCTATTATTTGTTTGCGTCAAATCTTGCAAGTTAAATTCATATTTAACATGCAAGATTCGACAAACTACAAAGTACAACATTTTGTATGCTAATGTAAATCAGATGACATTAATGCATTATTGTTATAACGAGAAGCAGATCTGATGATGGAGCCGAAAGGTAAGGTAGTAACCCTGTAATAAAATGACGCAACCCAATCGAGTTTGGGCATAAGTATTACATTTGTCTTGATGTACTTAGAACTCACAATAAACGCTTGAATGAAAAAAAAAATATTGTCGAAACATTTATTACGTTTTTTTCTTTTCTTCCATACCAGCATGGAAGCAAAAGATTGAATAAAAAAATAATTTTCGTAATATTTTCCTATCACATAACATTTGACAATAATGATTTTATTTAAGTGCAATGCCTACTCTCACGTTCCCATAAGTTACTCAACAGAGTTCATTAAACCTTTTACACATTTATGGCGGCCCTTAAAGCACTTAACATGGCCTAGCGAAGCTTCACTTGACGAAGCTCTGTCAAAAGCTTTATTGGCAATAAACATTGTTGTTATCGGATAAACAATGGATTTGTGATCGAGTATAATCTAGCGGTTGTGTAAAATGGAATAAGGAATATACATGTAATACCAATCCGGCTCATATTTTTATTTTACAATTTCGATTAATACGTTACCACGCCTAGTTAATTATTTTTCTTATTGACTCTTATTTGGATTAGAAATAAATTATTGAAAATATGCAAATATTGCGCGGGAACTTTTGACAAACAAAAGGGAAATGACAAGTTCGGGTGCGTTCGGTAGGACTGTCCGTCCATGTAGTTTGACTATCAATGACATTCGAAATGTATGTACTTTTATATAGAGGTTTAACAAACATCACTGGCTGATAATATCGAAAGTACCCAAAAAAGAAAAACATGCGTTGACAGCTTCTGTCTGTAGCGGATAGTGCAGACTTTGACGTCATATTTTAAAATGGCGTGTTTTAGTTGTTATAATCTACTTGCTATTTTTAATATTTATTTTATACACCATATTTGTACTTACACCATACATGTTTTTAGGCATGGATTTATTTTTTGCGACTATTTCTCGACGAGAGCTATCGATTGAACATATAAAAAAAATGCATGCATACTCTCTGTTATGAGTAGGAAATAAAAGCGGATCGATCATAATAGTTTGTGTACGATATATATATATATATATATATTTATATATATATATTTTAACATACATGTTAAAATTAATAATCTGAAATTGTTTTACAATGTTCATTCTGAATTCTTAATTCAATGGAAAATAACGGGTTGTCAGACCATAATTAAAAACAAAAATTATCGCTAATAAGTAATGGATTTTAAACTGTGACTTTCCACTTAAAGTTCAAATATCTACTTCATCAGAACTGTATTAGTAATCAGCAAATGGTTTAGATTTTTTCCCGGATTCTTCTATGACACAATATATTGACACTTATATAGATAGGCCCCATATTGAGTAAAATTCTTTTCTTCGGCATTAGATATTAATGTTTTACTTGATTAAGGCTTGGATGCCGTGTAGTTACCGGCAGAGTAGAATAGGACCACTCTAAGTCTTCCCGTGGATATCGTTGAAGGCGACTTAGGGAACACAAGATAAAAAGCTAAACAAACCATCAATGAGACCTTTCCAATCCGTCTGGCCAGCGTGGAGAGTGTGGGCCAAATCCTCTGTCTGCTCTGGCTAATATATGACTCTGGTAGTACAGAGAGGGTAGTGCTCCTGAAGTGGAGACTAAAAAAAGACCTGATGATGATGATAATTAAGGCCCATCTATAATCACCAGTCGTCGACACATCAACGACAATGATCGCATAACAAACATACCACAAACCAGTTTCGTCAGATTGTGACTCATAAAATAATATTATTCTAGGAATCACGAATAACTGTTAGTATGAATGGGATGATAATGTGATTGGACGCAATGTTCCATACTACGACCTTGGATATCAGCAGCATTCTCGACATTTATGGGTACCTAAACCTTTGACTTTAATACTTATAGTATTTTGTAGCTTTAAGTCCATCTTTGTATTCTATTCCTTATTTACTTTTATTAGTGTTACATTCAGTTATTGTTATGGTTTTTCATATTCTCGACTAAACTGTATTAATAAATATTAAGAAGTACTTTCTTACAGTAAGTATTTAGGACTAGCTGTGCCCGCGACTTCGTTCGCGTGGTTGTCGGAACGTAATGGTATATAGCCTAAAGCCTTCCTCTATAAATGGACTACCCAACAAAAAAAGAATTTTTCAAATCGGACCATTAGTTCCTGAGATTAGCGCGTTAAAACAAACAAACAAACTCTTCCGCTTTATAATATTAGTATAGATAAAACATCAATATTTATTTATTTATAAAATTGATGTACACTAAATACAAACAAAGGAACAATATCTGACACAGCCCAGCCAAGCCGCATCGCCTATTAAGACGATACACGGAGTCAAGTGCTGCCCCCATTTAAAATAAATTATTTGTAAGGAAATACTAAATGATATCTCCGTTTCCTTACAAATAATTTATTTCAAATGGGGGCAGCATCAGACTCCATGTATCATCTTAACATGATTTGCATTTTCGCACATTCCTTCGATCGGGTTCTACGATCTGCGTGGGAAGAGTTTAGAAGCAGCTGGTACATTATAAGTTTTTTTCTTTTTCAGACCAGCATGGAAGCAATATATCTGATGAAGTCTTTAATTACATTTAATTTTTATTTTATTTATTCAAGTACACTTGAAATTTTACAAAAATACAACATAAAATAAACGGGCAAGTGCGAGTCGGACTCGTACATGAAGGGTTCCGTACCTCCGTACAATGTTTTAAAGCGCTAAATATACATGTTTCTTGTATGACGACCCCCTTTAATTTTAAACTTTATCTTATTTTTAGTATTTGTTGTTATTGGGGTCATAGTAATACATAATCGGTGAAAATTCCAAGTATCTACTTAATGCCATAATAAAGATCGAGTTAATAACGCTGAAAAAAACACGTTTCTTGTATGACGACCCCTCTTAATTTTTAACTTTTTTTTATTTTTAGTATTTTTTGTTATAGCGGCCGGCGTATATAGTAATACATAATCGATGAAAATTTCAAGTGTCTAGCTATTACGGTTCAAGAGATAGAGCCCTGTGACAGACGGACAGACAGCGGAGTCTCAGTAATAGGGTCCCGTTTGCACCCTTTGGGTACGGAACCCTAAAAACAAGAAAAACATAGTACTCAGGTGCTACTTATTTCTAAAGAAATTTCTTCCAGTAAACCCGCGAGAGGAAATGGGACGAAAGAGGTAATTGGCGTGTACCTACAATACAAAACTAAACATTTTTTTACTATCATTTACTTAGTTGTTTACTATCAGTAGCACTACTAGATCGTCCAACAAATCAACAGTTAGACCATCTAAAATCAATATGAGCGGCGTCATTTCTACGTGCACAGATTGCCACGTGATTATAGTCGTTATGGCGTCGGGATAAGTGCCAAGTGATTTAGATAAGCGTAGAATTGATCCTTTCACGGCGAGTGTGTAGTTAACAAATCGGTCACGTTGGGGCACGCGCTGGTGTAGGGCTGTGCTATTGCTTTCTAGTTTTTTTTTTGTCCAAGTGAGCGAAGCGAAGGTAAAAAATTCTTTCGTGTGTCCGAATTCCAGTTTTTCGGTTGTTTCCTCTCAACCGATCCTCGTGACATTAACTAACTTAGAATTTTTCGTCAAGCCAATTTTTTTTTAATATTTCAAAATGGCGGAAATTTTATAGGGAGGTTTAAAACGTAAAAAAAATAATATTTCAGTAATTTCGAAAAATATTTAAAAATGTCAAACTTCTTAGCTACGACAATTAATTCATCATCATCATCATCATTTCAGCCGTATAAAATCCACTATTGGATATAGGTCTGTTTCATGGAATTCCTAAATTACTGATCTAGAGCATCCTGGATCCAGCGCTTTCCAGCGACTTTGGTTAGGTCGTCTTACCACGTTGTGGGTGGGTGTCCTACGTTTCGCTTCCCAGTGCGTGATTGCCATTCGAGAACCTTTTTTCCCCATCGGACATCAAATTTTAATCGTTTTTGATCTTTCCTAAAAGTTTTATAATTTGTTTATTTCTAATATAATAAAGTAATCAATTATGTAAGTATCAAATTTCTGTGACAAGCCCCAATTACTAACACGTTTTCAATTTGAAAACGCAACTATTTATAGAGCAAATGCGCTATTACGATCACAAATCATTACTCTGTTGCGAGTCAAACCCACCTCAATGAATATTTAACTGGAATTAATCTTCATCCAATGACATTTGTCATGGTCTAATAAAAATTCTAGCGGCAACCCTAACGCAGATACTTGAAGGATATATCGCCGTCCACCGGCTTTTACAAACGCCGACGTCACACATCCACCCGTACAAAACCAGCATTGTATTTTAATTCCATTCGTGTTCGGAATCGACAAATGACATACACGCAATAAATAAACAGCTAATCGATTTGATGCTTTATTCCTTTGGTGATAAAGATTAGTTTGTGTTGAGTTATTTTATTCTGAGGCTAAGTTATTTGTTTGGATATTGAGACGAACTGTCGCATCATTTTATTAGAAGGGACGTAGCGATGTCTACTAGATTTATAGGAATACCTTCGAGTTACTTATTTCCACATAAACTGCATTTGTGTAGAATCTATGGAGTAACTGGGGAAAAAGTAAAAAGAGAGAATACGGATGTGGAATAAAAAGATATCTCTGGCTGATCAGGTAGCTTAATAAAAATATTATATACGTATTTTTTCTTTCCTCTAATTAGTTATTAATGACGAAAATACAGCGTATTTAAATTTCTCATGACGTCACGATCTAGTTCGATTTTCACTAGACGGTGACGTTAATCGCCCTACTCCGAAACTTCGACGCGCTGTATCTTTGTGAATTTTTACTACTTTGATAAACCGAAAAATATGGGTCCATTATTTTTGAATAATCTGACTGACTTTTTTGACCCACTCCACATCTCTAGTGTCTATTGTATTTGTTGTTAGCAGTTTCTGATTCCATGCAAATGATATAAGCTGATCGTAGAAATAGGCGAGAAACGAAATCATGTTAATAAGTGATTCAGCTTGCAACCTGTCACTATTTTGGTTCTGTTTACTACCTTCTCTCTCTCATCTCAGCGTATTCCTAGTTGCATCCTCAGCTATAATGCTTCGAAGCCCGGGGTCTGTTTTCCAGCTTTTTCTTCTCCAGTTCGCACGGTCTTGCGTAAGGACGCAAGACTGTCTCAACTTACTTCGACTGGAAAAAACTGGTGCCTAAACCTTTCGGTAACCAAACCAAGGGGTTGTAAGACCCCGTTTGCCTCCGTTTTCTACCTACTCGAACACCATTATGCTGGACGTGGCTTTTGGATCTTACAGCCTTGGGCTCTCTTTACACCATAGTGAATACACGTGATTAGAATGTATTTATAAACATGCAAGCTTTTAATGAACAATAAACAAAGTGCCGAAAGGTTTAGGCACCAGTTTTTTCCAGTCGAAGCAAGTTGAGAACCAACCGAGACAAATTTAATGTAAAGTGAGTCGCAATCGAGCAGCGACTGATTTGATTACCGATCGACATGTCTGGATTTATCTAGAGATGATATGCATCATTTCATTTCATTCAAAATATAATAAGTGCTTTAAAAATATGTTAAACGTTTAACAGTTTTTAAGAGAAAATTATGTAATATACAATGGTTGTATGTCTGTTCTGAAAAATACGACGGTAAATTTATTGACAGTATCTAGTTTTTTTATTTTTATTATTTTCATCATAGCAAGTCAAAATTTAAAATACGAATTAATATTTATACCCACTAATATTGATAGGGGGTAAGCCCCGTGATGGTTAAACCAGAGCCGCACTTCTCGACACCCTCAGCTGCTCACATTGTGTTGCGCCCTGGCCGCGTCTTCGTGGCTAGGTAGGGTGCCCACAGGCAGTGTAGCCAACGAGCAGCAAGTCACCATCTACCAGGCTAAAATTGTTGTGAGAGATTTTTAGGTAGAGTAGATGTTCGTATCTCACTCCATAACCCAGGTATCCGCTGCGGTCCACTAACATCCTATCCACATAGCCCAAACCAAGTCAATCCCTCCCTGGCTAGTTCGGCAGCTATGGAGTCCGTTATATGTCCGTTAGTGGCATATTGGCTTTGGCCCCATGAACGCCTCAAAGGACCGGGTCCCCATACCTACTAAAAGGACCCATGGCTAAAAAGCGTACCAATATAAAATAAACACATATATAACATAACCCTCCTTTTGCGGTCAGGTAAAACATTTTTTTAAATACAAATCAAACTGATTGAGCTAGCCCCAAAGTAAATTAAAACTTGTATTATGGGGTACTAACTCAATGATACAATATTTTATTATATAATAGATAAACACCTAAGACCCAGGACAGTTTCAAGAAAGGCATTTTCTATTTTGCCCTGGCTGAGGATAGAAAACAGTACCTTCAGAGTGACGGACTCACCGAGCGTGTCAACCATTACGCCACGAAAATCAAAAGATGTAAAGAAGTATTCGGTAGTTAATATAACATTTCTAATAATTTTGTAAACCAATTCTCATAAATACTCGTATTGTCTGGGTCAAATCAATAAACGTTTCCTTTATTCTCACGCTAAACATATTTTAAGGTAACTTCAATAAAAAGTTCCATATTGAATAGAATATTTTAATAAAATGCAAATAAATAAACGTTATATCGCCAATATCGATAAACGAATGTTTTCACACGATTTTGAACAATATCTTTTGAATTTATCTTTTATTCTGGTCTGGGAGAAAAGAAAAAACTTTAAATGTACCAGCTGCTTCTCTTCTGGCGCAGATCGTAAAAGCCATCACTAATTTGATTCCATTTTTCCATCTTAAAACCATCACGCTAAAAGTCGCCTTTGGGTCTTACAGCCCCGGGGTCTGTCTACCCCGTTAGGGATGAAGACGTGATAATGTATCTGTATAAGAATAATACGTTATTTAAAGTTAATCAATGTGTATTTTGTTTATTTTAAGAGTGAGTAAATTTCTAAAACATGTTATATAATAAAAAAAAATTGTTTTGAAAAATGGTATTAACAGCTCCATGTGATGTCCTCCAGGGAACAGCGTTGCAATGCAAACAGAGGACGTTCGTGAAATGCGAATCAGATAGTTCGGCTTTTTGCCCCGAGCGTGCTGACTGCTCCGTGTATAATGTACCTACGTAAACGATATTTTTTGCTGTTACTTGTATAATATATGCGTACTTGTTGCTTTAGAAGCTATAGTGCCGCAACACCTTTATTTCTTCTTCTCATCTCAACGCGTCGCTGGTTGTATCTTGAGCAGTATTGCTTTAAAACCCATGTTTGGAACCCAGGATGTGCCTTTCAGCTTTTTACGGTTCCGTACCCTTAGGGAGCAAACGGGACCCTATTTATTACTGATACTCCGGTGTCTGTCCGTCTGTCATAGGGCTCTATCTCTTGAACCGTAATAGCTAGACACCTGAAATTTGCACCGATTAGATATTACTGTGGCCGCTATAACAACAAATACTAAAAATAAAAAAAGTTAAAAATTAAAGGGGGTCGTCATACAAGAAACGTGTTTCTTCAGCGTTTTAAAACATTGTACGGTGGTACGGAACCCTTCATGTACGAGTCCGACTCGCATTTGCCCGTTTATTTATTTATTCACCCAAGGATGTCAAATACCGTGCAAAGTGAAAAAAAAGCAGGATCCAAAAACAATTTGGCTTTAATGGTCCGAGCGAGCGAAGCGAGCTTAGCGTCTCAGTTTCGAGATTGGCCAAAAATACTTTTGTCCGTCAGTTTGTCAGCTGTTTGTCAAGTAGTCTGTTTTTTTTTCGCCTACAAGGCGACCTGTCTGACCTGGATTTACAATACAATACAATACAAATTATCTTTATTGCACCATAATAATTCATAAAATAAAAATAACAAACACAAAGAAAATATTGGTACAAAGGCGGACTTATCGCTAGATGCGATCTCTTCCAGTCAACCTTTGGGTAGAGGAAAATTAATAGTACGGAACAAGGTTCTGGATTTATTAACCGATTCTCGTGAAATTTTATAAGCAGGTTCTGTTTTATATAGATTTTTTTGTCGATTCAGTTTTTGTAAATTTTTCGAAATGGGGGTTTAAATTTTTAAGACAATCATATTTCAGCCATTTCGAAAAATTTTCAAATATGTCATAAATCTTTTTTGTTACCCTTATAAAAGGTTGTTCGTCTTACGCAAGACAAAAAAGTTGCGTCTTACGCAACTTTTTTGTCTGAACAACTTTTTTATCTGATAAACTTCAATGTGTTGGGTTGGGGGGTGTATGTAGCTCACAGAGCCACTAGTTTTATGTCCTGCCTGACAAACTTCCATGGTAGTCTGGGAGAAAAGAAAAAAACTCAGAATGTACTGGATAGATTAGTTATAAAAAAATACTCGTTTCCTTGCGATCTTCTAACATTTATCAGAAAGCTCAGTCACTGGCAATAAATTATCTAAACATTTATCTCTACAAATCGAAAGCAATAAAAACTTATATGAAAGAAGTTATATCCTTTTAAATAATTTTTAAATCGGTTTATAAATGACGAAGTCCTGACAAAGTGAATTTAGAACCTCCTTCTTTTTATTGATGTCGGTTAAAAGCCTCTATAAAGCGAAAGCAATAAAAACTTATCCAATCAATATAGATTCCATCATTCAATACCTAAGCAATAAATTCGCACTTGTCAATAGAAAAAGCAAACGATTTCCCGCGGCTTTACTTAAATAATGAGCAGGCATTACCTAAAATAGAATAACGGATCACCTTAAGTGGCCGGGACAGACGTGACGAAAAGTGATTGGTGAAGACGAACGCCTATTTGAGGTGTAACTTACTTTGTCTTAGGTTCGATTCGCCAATCTAACGTAGATTTTACAGTTCGACAGTTAGAAAATAGCAATATATACTATACCAAAGATAATATAATTACTCACGTAACAGATACCTATCGTCATACAAACTTTTGGAGGGCACGTACTTTAGCAGAAACTTAATAACCAAGTCAAACCTATTTGATTTTGCTTTTTTAGGGTTCCGTACCCGAAGGGTGCAAACGGGACCCTATTACTGAGACTCCGCTGTCTGTCCGTCTGTCACAGGGCTCTATCTCTTGAACCGTAATAGCTATACACCTGAAATTTTCACCGATTATGTATTACTATGACCATTATAACAACAAATACTAAAAATAAGATAAAGTTAATAATTAAAGAGGATCGTCATACAAAAAACGTGTTTTTTTAGCGTTTTAAAAAATTGTACGGAGGTACGGAACCCTTCATGTACGAGTCCGATTCGCACATGCCCGTTTATTTTAATAAATTTTAAGTTACCTAGTATTTGAACTTATTATACATCCCCCTGTGCTGTCATCCTGCTGCTGTGAGCCGCTAGCTTTAATAATTTGTGCAATTTACATGCCCTCCAAAGTTTGTATTACGATTTATTGTACGTAAGACATAGACATTACTATATGTTACATACGGGTAATTCACGTGAAAAATCAGCTATTGGCCGCCATGTTTTGACCCCATCCGACAACGTCGCGTCGTCGTACGGCGTCGCGCGTCACATTTGCCCTGATGACGACCTCCGGATGAGGTCGAAACATGTCGGCTAGTAGATGATTTTTTACTGGAGTTACCCGTATGTAACATATAGTAATTGCATAACGTTAGCACCCACTGACTAAACTATACACTAAACTATCATTATCTTTAATCACTACATAGTATAAAACAAAGTCGCTTTCCGCTGTCTGTTCCTATGTATGCTTAGATCTTTAAAACTACGCAACGGATTGTTTTCAAACCGTCAAACCCAAAATGCTCTTTCTGACCCATTAGAGATAAAGGTATATTATTTACATATTATTAATTACGTGACTGTGTATTTGTATACAGGCTGACTTTTTAACCACCAGCCAAATTTTTGGAGCAAGTTCAGTCCATGATACTATTTTCCATAAAAAGAATGACGAAAAACTAAAATAAAAATTTGCCTTTCCATACAAATCAGCGGTTAGCCAAACGAATTTCGTATGGGAGGACAAAAATTTTTATCGATTTTTAATAACTTTTTTATAAAAAGTAGTTCTGTATCATGGACTGAACTTGCTCCAAAAATTTGGCTGGTGTTTAAAAAGTCATCCTGTATTTTGGTACATTTTTCAAAAATTGCTTGTCTACCTACCTGTACCCATATAGAATTGTTAGCAGTGTTAGCGCGCCATAATGTGTGTTTGTTCAACTAATGAGCGGCCGTAATGACCGCGGTTACTTGTTACGGGTTATTGTTGACCCAAGAGAGTGGAGAACGGGTTGATTGAGATCTTCCTGGCTCCATGGCATACTGTATATACTTCCATTTTTTTTGGACCTACGTGGCTTACGAGTAATATTCAACACGCCAGTCCGCCAATCCGGAGATTCTGGGTTCGATTTCCAGCTAAATGGTCTTTTTCTCATCGTCCTGGGTTTTGGGTGTACATATATATATATATGTATGTATAATGATAAATGGAAGTATATACAGTATATTATTATAAAACATAGTGTCGTTGAGTTAGTATCCTATAACGCAAGTTTAAACTTTGGCTCAATCAGTGTAATTTTTCCCTGTCTAGGAATTATATATTTTGTAATTATATTTAAAAATGTTTTTGTATGTAATATCAGTGAAATAAAAAAATTCTCAGATTCTTCATTCATTCCTTGAGGTGTGTATACAATTTAAAGTGCCCTTATCTAGGAATCCACTTATTTTGTGTTCGTACATTACGATCAGACGAAGTAAGTAGATTTTTTATTTATTATGACCAGTGCTTTAAGGCTATACTTACACTTGAGTTTTCATTGTTCAGAGTCTCCAGTTTTATTATAGGTTGTGGTGACCGTCAATCAATTAAAAATCTATTGTATCTGCAATGCTGGCGGTCAATGTGTTAAAGACTTTAAGTCAGTTTTAAAATTAAGGTGTAGATTTTGAAATCAGCATCCAAATTTAAGACGGTGTTAAAGTCCAGCCTAAGAGCCTTGTCTTGCTCGTTAAAATAACTCTAGGAATTTTTATGAGCTATTTATTAGACGATGAAGATTAATCTCATATTAATATCTCGAAAGTCGAGTAATTACAATCAAAAAAAATTCCCATGAACCGGCTACTTGAAAATTACTTATAATGACTTAATCAAGACAACATTTAAATTTCGCGACCAATCACAGGTTATATTAATTAAATAGCGAGCTAATCAAAAACAAAATTAAATAATTAAAGTTATTTGTAATTAGGTAAAAGTCGGCGCTTCAAAGGAAAGCGCTGTTTAATATAGATATGAGATGAGGTGTGGTTGGAAATTAAGCGTTTTTTTACTGAACAACTTTCCCCAAGGAACATATATAGAAATATGAAAAATATTTTTTTGCTTTTCATACAATCTCGGATCAGCGGATCGGTCAACTTGTATGGGAGGCCAAAAACTATTTTTCATATTTCGATATATGTTCCTTGGGGAAAGATGTTCAGTATCATGGACTGAATTTACCCTTAAAATAGTTTCAGTGTATTTTTTTAGACCCTGTATACGATTTTCACTTTTAACTTATCTAATGCACATTTTTTATAGAAGTCAGCTAATCGTGTATTTAAATATTGTCAAAAATGTAGTTGCATCCGACACATTTTTAACGTCGGTTTGAAGACAATTCAAGTTAATTCAATCACTTAAATCTTGCCACTATCAATGTCCCTAACACCCTAACACCCTTGAACCCCGAGGTGTTGCGCGTGATGATGGCAAGAGGCCTGATGGTATGTCTTTGATCCCCTGGGAACGTAAGAGAGCGCTGGTGTGGCTACATGCGTTGACACACTAGCGCCTTCCCACCTCAGGGGATCACTCTCGAGAGCCGGATCGGCTGCTGAAGGTGCTGAGCTTGCCAAGCGACGCAAATATGTGTCCCTCAGTAAGGATTACATATTTGTGCCGTTTGGTGTGGAAACGTTAGGACCATGGGGCCCCAGCGCGAGGGCTTTCCTGAAACAAATAACTCCGCGCCGATCACCGCCGCTGGTGACAAGAGAGCTGGCTGCTTCTTTTCTCAACGAATCAGCATAGCTATCCAGAGAGGAAACGCAGCCAGCGGTCTTAGCACCATGCCGCACGGTCGTAATCTTTCAGACTTTTAAATCGATAATTTAGATTAGTTTTTATTTTTAGGTTTAGTTTGTAGTTTAATCATTCATTTGTATTTTTTTTCTTAATAAACATTTGTGAACCACTTAAACTTAAATAATAAAGATAAAAATAAAATCAAAGTTATTTTTG
The DNA here is from genome assembly GCA_963576875.1 of Acrobasis repandana. NCBI lineage: Eukaryota > Metazoa > Arthropoda > Insecta > Lepidoptera > Pyralidae > Acrobasis > Acrobasis repandana. The sequence continues at coordinate 2,415,511 of OY756226.1, forward strand.
TATTAGTAACAACATCTACCTACTTCTTACCTTCTACACTTTATTTTACTAGCTTTAATGTCCTACAACTTGGTAAAGGCCTCCCTCTTATTTTTTCACTCATCTTTGTTCGTTGTTGTTCGTTCTATCTAAATTACAATATTAAAATATGTACTTATATGGGGTCTAATAAAAATCCACGATTGTATATAGGTAGGCTATATGATCTTTGCTTGCATACATTGCCTAACATATAAACATTTGAATTTATCTATAATATTTTAGCTATGTAATAAACTTTTAACTTTAAATAATTATGTGATAAAATGTAATACTTTTCCGCTGCAAGTATTACCCCACCCTAACTTATATAGAAACGTGATATTCAGAATCGACCATTAGACCCAATAACTGCTACCTCTAATTGTGTAATTTATACTTAAACGCCGCAGTAAGAAGGTTATTAAATCGATTTAATTCAGATTCGATCGATTTTATATCGATCTTTATAGGTGCTTACTGGAAACGTATTGAGAATCGAATAACTGGCCGGTCACACGACTGATAAGAGTGAATTTATATTTTAAGAGTCCCCGAACACCTAGACAGAACTGCAATTTCTCATAAAACGTAGCCTTTCTTTTATTTTGAAAATACATCGTCAGATTTCAGCAAAACTTTGTAATTTCAAAGATTAAGCATATATCTAGCGTATAACTGGTTTTCACAGCCAAAATATGAACTTAAAGAGAATATAATGTATCGTTAATATTTGACAACCAGTATGGAAAACTTCTACCCCCTTTCATTTTATTTCACGATCATATTTTGACTCTCACAAGCTAGTTAAATGCCTAGATATATGCAATGTCTTTGGTATTACAAAATACTGCCGAAATCTGACATGTCATTTCAAAATAAAAGCTCGACTACGTTTTTATGGACAAGTGTAGGGCAAGGGGATTCTTAAGTTCTATTCCTTTGAACTCCAAACCAAGAAAGCATAGATAAGTATCTATACAAGTACGTTTTGTGTTTTTTTTCTACTGCAGTAATTTTACAGTAAATAAAATAAATATAATATATATAACAAATCACACTAATTGATCTAGCCCCAAAGTAAGTTTTTTTTTAACTTTTGTTATGGGATACTAACTCAACGATACTTTATTTTATAATAAATACATATATAAATAAACACCCAAGACCCAGGACAATTTGAAAAAGGCCATTTTCCAACTTGCGTGTTGACAAAGTGTTGTTAAAGTGAGAACGTTAAGCTTTACTACGCACATTTGCGAAAAACGGCCACTTTTGGCTAATGTGCGTAGTAAAGCTTAATGTTCTTATTATAAACTGTAAACAGTAGTTCATAAAATACTTTGAAGAGTTATCTAGGACTTGGTAGTAGCAAAATCTTAAATGATGTCTCCGTTTTCTTTAAAATTATTTATTTTAAATGGGGGCAGCACTGGACCCCGGAAAATTCAGGTACCTACGGCCTTAATATCGAAAGCGATAAGACGTTGTAAATACAAATCTCAAAGGTTATTTATATTCATGGTCTCATGTATGACCCCACGTAATACAAAATGTTATCCCATACGTTACGTGTTACGTCCTTATTCTCCATAGCCATAATCATCTATTTCAGCCCGCAATAAATACTATTGTACCTGTTATCAAAAACCAACCGTTATAACTGAAAATATAACCAACCGAATCACCAGTTACCTTCCCACGACCTCAGAACTACATTTCGCTGTGCTCTATCCAATTCTACTTCCTAGTACATTCAAGTTTAAACCCTAACACGGTATTACAGAACTCAAAACCAATTTAGCAGTATCGATACCCATTCAAAACCGATGGCCCAAGCACACACGTAAACGTAACACCTTAAGATTTGTTTGTGTGAGTGAAGAAGATACCATTCATTGGATTCCAGTTTGGTAAATTAGATTCTTATTAAGAACTTTGCAGCAGTTTGTTTAGAGTTGAATTTGGGTTGTGAAGTTTTGTTTGTGTGCGTGTGTTGACCAATAGTAAAGAGTATTAATAATGTAGTGGCTAGGAGGTCGCCGCCGAGTCGACAGGTGACGCGAAGATGTTCTATCGATGGTGTGCGTGTGTGAGTGGAATGTCAGAGTTTATGGGTTAAAGTAGTGATACATTGAGATATAGTTTTTATATTGAATTTAAGTAAACACAGCTGATTATGCATTTATACTTTTTTATCTAAGTGACATTTTCAGTTCAGCTGATTTATTTTATATGTATATATACGTCTAACAAAATATAGCAAAACTATTTCATGGGTGAATTTCAGTCCTATATGAAAAATAATTTTATACTTTTCGTAAAACTCGTGTCAGCTGATAGAAATTAATAAGAGCGTAACTGAACTTCGAAATACTCGTATGTCGGTCAATTTGTATGGGAGGCAAAAAAAAATATTTTTTATATTTCGATATGTATTCCTTGGTTCAGTAGATTGGACTGAATCTAACCTTTAAATAGTTTCAGTATATTTGTTCAATCCATATCTCAATAAATACTGAAATATACTCTTAAAATAGTTTTAATGGCTCAAAAATATATTTATTTATTTTATATTTTGATTGCGCAATACACTATGAGCAAAAAGTGCAAATCTGGTTTGTTTGCTTGTTAAGTATGCAAAAAAATAGATTAGGTCACTCTCAAGGATACTGCACCAGGATAATGTCAAAGTGATGAGTCAAAGGTTGTAATTTATAAAGTTTTTTTACATATAACAGTAATTAATAACAAGGACTTGATATGTAAATAAGTCAAATGAAAGGAATATGCATACTGGTTTTATATATGATGATTTATTACAAATTGGTATGTTTACTATGGATATAAAAACATCTTCGAAAGTAAATTATGAATTTTTAACAACCTTTAATAAAGATTAAGATTCTCGAATTTCAATAATTATGTTCCTTGAGGATAGTTTTTTTGTCTCATAGACTGAACGTGTTTTAAAGTTAGGCTCAATATTATGATACATGGTCATCACTTTTCAGATAAAAATATTTTTAAGATAACATATTATTTATCCTAAAACCAATTTCGATTTTTTTATTTCTTAGTTTAGGTTTAAATTTCAAAAATTATTTAGAGGTTTATACGCCTACTAGTCTTATATTCTTAAAAATATTTTACAAAAAAACTATCTCCCGGTGTGTCTCCTGCGCACGGGTGGATCGCTACAGGTGAACCTACGTCTGTGTGCGTGAGGTCACCACGTCGACACGATAAATTGCACATGTGTATCTCTAGCGGTGCTTTACCTTTGGTCCTTTATTTTTCTGTTTCTTTTTGTGTGTTAGTGGCTAACACCTTATCTAACAATGCGTCTGGTCCACTACAGGTGAACCTAAGTCTATGTGAGTGAAGTTACTACATCAAAATAGCTTAATTAAACATGTGTTTCCCTAGCGGTGCCTTACCTTTTGTCCTGTATTTTTTTCTGTTTAATTTTTCTGTTATGCTGGCCAACAAGAGTTTTATCAACATCATCATTATCATTATTAATCCACATCAACCCACTGCTGGGAATAGGGCTTTTTTCTCGCCATTTTCCACGGTCCTGTGCCAGTCTCAATCACTGCTTCCCGTCGACCTCACAATGTCACCAGACCAACGGGCTGGTGGTTCCTGGTCTGTTCCCTTGTCTCGACCACCACTCTTGTACTGCTCTGATCCATTGAATATCTTTTCTTCTAGCCAATTGTAAGTTTTAATTTTTTAGACGAAATTAAGTATACATGTATAATTATTCAAAAGAAAAAATAACCAAATGTTGATGACCTCTGACATAAAGCAGTGTGCACACTAGGAATATATCGCAAAAGCCACCGGTATAAACTATGACCACTTCTACACTACGCTACTTCCTAATACAATAAAAATGAAAGTTTGTTAGTCTGTTACTCAATGAGGATTATATTCGGCCAAATGATTTGTGACCGAATCGGCTTATTTTGACTAATTAGATAGATTTAATATATTATGTTAAATAAAATACATTGGATAACATTAGGTGAATAACCTTTACTTCTGCGACGACCTCCAAGGCGTAAAGGTTAACACGGTAGGCCCCCACTATAGAGATTATGGGTTCGATCCTTGGCCATTTTGTACGTTTTTACTATTATTACAAACCTGAAAAGCAAATAGTACACTATTAAGTATGTACCTATATCTTACGGAGCAAATAGAACCTAGAGTCATTAGACCCAAAGTCCACTTTTAGTTTAACGGTGGATGTGAATGTGGAAGAAAGGAATCAGAATAGTGATGAGTTGCCAGCCGTATCGTCTATTGACATGATTTAGGTTCTCGCTCATTTTCTCGTTAAACTTTTACGATGTGCGAAGGTAGAGAAACAGCTGGGTTGTCCTCTTTTTTTTCTCTTAGACTAAAACAGAAGAAACCATAAGCAAGTAAATGTTATTTTTTACGGTTCCGTACCTAAAGGGAGCCAACGGGACCCTATTACTGAGACTCCGCAGTCTGTCCGTCTCTCCGTAATAGCTATACTCTTGAAATGTTCACTGATTATGTATTACTTGGGCCGCTATACCTATGAATACTAAAAATATGATAAAGTTAAAAATTAAAGGGGTTCGTCATAAAAGAAACGTGTTTTTTCAGCGTTGCAAAACATTGTGGGAGGTACGCATTTCTTTATATACGAGTCCGACTCGCACTTGACCGGTTTATTGGTAGTATCCTGGGTCAAGAATAAATAATTAAGAATATAATATATAAAACGTCACAAAATAATGTCACTTTTCAATTAAAAGGTTTTTTTTGACGTTAAGGATATCAATATATATTTTACTTGTTATAAGCTAAGAAATACAAAAAACAATCCAATGTTAAACATTTACAAACAGTGTTGCGTGTTACGATTTAACACTTTCACTGCCCGTTCCCACGAGTAATGGCTTTATTTGTACGTAATTTCGAGTTCGTGATATATGGGCGATTGGTCACGTATGTTATGAATATTTTTGGAATAAAGAAGTGTGGCACATATTGTAATGGTATTTTTACTTTGTAATGACACAATCAGCTGATCAATCAGTCTGTGTTCCTGTGTTAAGAGACTTCTCTTTTATTAAAAACTACCCTTTACCCTTTATATTACAAAAATAAATACATGACATAATCAAGAATTATGCAATTCCGGTTATTATGCTATTTAGGAGTTTTCGGGTGCGCTTTCTGATTTATGTCCCACTGGGCAAAGGCCTTCTCTTTATTTTATTTTTTTAGTCTTTTCTGCAGGAGCACGATCCTCTGTACTACCAGAGCCATATATTAGCCAGAGCAGTCAGAGGATTCAGCCTACACTCTCCACGCTGGCGAGTTGGGTTCCGTCTCATTGATGTTTATAAGCTTTGTTTAGCTTGATTTTCCTAAGTTGCCTTCTACGACATCCACGGGAAGACTTGGAGTGGTCCTATTCTACTCTGCTGGGCACCACACGGTAAAATATTATTTTTTATTTTTATTGTTTGGTATCCTAAATATCTAACGGAAAAAAACCAAAAGCACCGACTTAAAAATGACCCCATCAATAATAACTCTACAAAATTAATAAGCAGTTAAATGCCCTTACGACACATAGTATTTGAAAGTTTAATCTTCATTTACGTATGCATATAATCATATTAATTTAGATCAAAAATTACTATCTTTTATGGTGTTGCATTAAATTAGATAGATTTATTTGAGGAATATTAAAAACAGCTTTCTATTAAAGTTTTAATGGTACTTTAGAGGTATGGTTTCTTACGAATTTGAACTTAGATTCTGTTTTCAAAGATGATATTAAAGTATTTATTTGCACAAATTAGAGTGACTTTCTGAGTGTTCTCTTCGTTTCTGAGAAAGTGAGAACGTTAAGCTTTACTACGCACATTTGCGAAAAACGGCAACTTTTGGCAAATGTGCGTAGTAAAGCTTAACGTTCTCATTATAAACTGTAAACAGTAGTTCATAAAATACTTTGAAGGGTTATCTAGGAATTGGTAGTAGCAAAATTTTTAATGGTGTCTCCGTTTTCTTTGAAATGATTTATTTTAAATGAGGGCAGCTATGGACCCCGGAAAATTCAGGTACGGCCTTAAAATAGTTTCAGTATATTTTGTTAGGCGTTGTTTATTTTTTTAATTTTATATCTTTTTTTTTTAATTATTTTAACCCATTTTTGGGCAAAGGTCTCTTTTATTTTCTCCACTTGTCTCTTTTCCGTGTAAGTCTCGACTATCCTTTTTCGTCAAGATCATCTTGCCACCCCAATTTATATTATACATGTAATTTTTAACCTTTTTTAGTATTCCATTTTAAACAAAACTATGTCATTAATCAAGTACTAAACGTGAGAACTAAAAACAATTTAGTCTTTCGACCGATCAATTGATTAGGCAAGTGTCAAAAAGCGATAAGGTGTTGTAATGTCTTTTGAAATGGACTAAAAAATAAGACCATCACTCTATAAACTGACAATAGGATTGTCCGTCTGTAACCTCTAATTAACGAAAGAGAGAGTCCTTATAGATTTGGGCTCCAGACATAAAATAGCGAAAGAACAAAGGGATACTTTTCAGAATAAATATGTATCTATTTTATTACAAAGCGTATATCAAAATTAAATTAGGGCAACAAGATTTCGTCCGAAGAATCCATGGAAGATTGTACCTACTGTTCTCAGGGACCTAAATCGAGTTTCCTAACAGAGAGCACTGGAAAGAAAGAAGGAAAGTCTTTGCCCAGTAGTGGAACATGCATGGCTAAAAAACAAATGGTTTGACAGTGAAGTATTCTGCCAGCTAGTGCGTACCCAAAGAGCAAAAAAGAACCTTCTTATAGAGATAATCTGGTTTAAACCCATTTTATTTCTCTTTCCCTTATCACGTAACGTGTTGCCTGCTTTATACTACTTTCTATATAATTCGACAATATTTAAATGACATTGACAGGTTACACTTTCGACGCTTCAGATTACACTTATACAGATAAGTATATTATACTCACTTATACAGAACGGAATCTCCTAAAGTCCCGCGCAAAATGCTTTCCCGTTCCCCATCCCCGCACCTCTTCCCCGATTTCGCCTTGTCGCCAGGCGAGAGCAGGCAAACACACACAGCATGGCGCACGCAGGCGCACAAGAACGGGGGAGAGGTGCGAGGGCGGGGAACGGGGACGCATATTGCGCGTACTCGTATCGTAGGAGATTCCGTTCTGTATACTGTTACTGTATTCTGTGCTTTAATATATTCTCCGGTCAGGCCAGTGTCAATCGGCGCTGAGTGCCCATTCTACACTTACGCTATTTTGAGCCCCAGGCGAGAACAATTATTTCGGTAGCGGCTACCACACTTATAGATATGAGATATGATAAATTACTCTCGGTATAGATCTTAAGATTTTTTTTAATGACACTCACTAAGAATTTGGTCCGAATCATTTATTCATTTTAATGACAGCCCCTCATTTCAAATGATGATAGTTATCTGCCGTGTTAATAATTTTTTTACAACCTTATCTGTTTGATGAATGTGATATGAAATTTTAATATGACACTGGTGATGGATAAGGCTTAGTACTCGTATGTACCTACTGTGTTTTAATTTATTTTGGACACTTATATTTTGAGTGGCACGTTCTCGTATTAATATTAGCTACTGACATGTACGAGTATTCAATCTGAATAAGAAATCTACGTTATAATTAAAAGGTCAAGGTATTATTATCTGACTTACTTGATTTAAGGTCCTAAGGCCCCGAAAAGGGGCAGAGGGCTTTAACAGTGCTTCGCTATCGCAATCGGTCTTTGGCTACGCGTTTTATTTAGGGCAAAGATAATATAATTAGTTATTAATTTGACGGCCCAGTTTAGCCCGATTATATTATAGCTTATAGCTGGAGACAAAAACTTTTTATCGATGTAGTTCAATACCATGGACTAAACTTGCTCCAAAGATTTGGCGGGTAGCACAGGTATGGCACTTCATAGAAGCGGAGTATCATTTTTGCCTACACTACTACATACGAAACTATACATCCGTACACACGTCAATGCGTGTGTCTTCGCCCTCTCTCGCCTTGCGACAAGGGAGGACGGGAAAGAGGTGCGGGGACGGGGAACGGGGACGCATATTGCAAGGCACCGCAGGAAATTCCGTTCTGTATGAAATACTCTGACTAATTCTGTGCTGGTGGTTAAAAAGTCACCCGCAGACGCAACATTTCTATTGTTGCCACGTCCGCTATGACGCAGCGTCATACAGCAGCCGCTGATTGACCAAGCAATTGACGTGAAATAAAGTCAGTAACATTGATCAAAAATAAATGTAGTGTGTAAGTATCGCTTATTTGAATGTTAAGCAACCAAGTGGTACAAAAAAATTCTCGAGCTCCTCCGTGCTTCGGAAGGCACGTAAAAGCCGTTGGTCCCGGCTGTCATTGTATGGCAGTCGTCAAGCTATGTCAGATGCCTTTAGGCAGCTTGAAAAATCTGACACCAGTGTTGGCCATCTACATACACGAAAAACAAACAAAGCCCGATTATCATATTATAAGTTTGCTTGGGACGGCCAATTTTTGCTTGTGTTGGGGGTTCATACATACATACTATCACGCTTATTTCCCACAGGGGTAAGCCGAGAATATGGACCTCCACTTGCTACGATCCTGACAGACCTCTTTCGCTAAATCGACACTCATCACTCTGCTTAAACATGCCCTTCGGTTATGAGTCATCTGACCTGATCGCAGAACGTTCGCCGAGGCCGACCCTGTCCTGCCATATACGAGTAAATATTTTTTGTTAATCTCTTTTCACCCATTTCTACATGCCGCAACCATTTTTATATCCCTTTTTGTTGACAATTTTTTTTTAATATAAAAGAAGAACACTTTTTAATAATACTACGAGATATAAATAAGATTCAACAATGTTTTGAATGTTTTAACAAAAAAAAACTTATTTTTCTTTACGAGTTTCTTCCATATCTCCAAAGTTCTTCATCATGTCTTCAGAAAATTAATACGGAACCAACTTGGCAGTAAAGGCTTTCATATATAGAAAACATCAGAATCAGTTCACATTTAGCGAAGATATCGCGATACATTTAAAAACATACTCGATCGAATTGATAACCTCTTCCTTTTTTTAAGTCGGTTAAAAACATAGACGTCATAAAATCAGATATGCACACACCAATATTTCACTCAATCTAGAACACCGAATCATCGATACAAAATATTCTTCCCACGTCTCAACTCGACGGCTCTATTAAAGGTGTATTACTTAAATTGCTAACGTACTAATGAACACTCGCGCACTATAATTACAAGGTATTACAAGTATATACAACCGTCAATTATGGTGGGTTTTTTATTAGGAAAATAATGTTTTGCAGAGTAAGTTTGTGTAAGAATTTTATGTTTTTGGGCGGGTTTTCGGAGTGTTAATGTAGTTTAAGATTTTATAAAAGTTGTTTTTTATTACTTTATTTTTAACACTTAATTGTCACACTATTTCTAAAAGAAAATAAATATTTTTAAATTAAAAAAAACATAACTTTCGTCTTTATTATATTTCTGGTTTAAAGCCAACGTTTCCTTGTTTTACAAAATTTTACTTACTACGAAATTAATATTGGATAAAAAATTCTAAGAACCCGTTTCGTCAGATTTTGAAAAATGTGTTAGATGTATTTAAAAAAAAAATATGTTTTGCATTGCTTGTAAATATTTACCTTTTTATGTTCTTTGCTATGATGATTTTATATTTATAATACATAATCAATTTTAATAAAGACGGAATAACTAACTTGAAGAAACAAATAGTTCATTTAATCAAACAAATAAATTTTAAAACAACAAAGAATTCATTGTTTTCTAAAACTAACAAATTTAATTTGAAAAAAAATAATTAAGTGAAACTACTAAAGAAAAAGATACAACATAGTTTAGAGGCAATTAAGCTTATTTCGTAAAAACGACTTAATCTATAGACTTTTAAAAATGACAGTCCAAAAAGCTTTTAGTTTTTTAATTGAATCTCAATTATTTTTTTATGATTTTGAATACAAATCACTCATTCGACAGGCTCACGTGTTACATGATGGTGATGACTGAAAATCAGCGTTTGCTTCCTGAGCAAGTGTATAGCAGAGTCACTGCCTTTCTGTGTCACTGCGGTACCTACACCGATTGTCGACGTATATTGTTTATATTTAGTGTTAATTTATTTATATTATGTGTGTGCCTCAGTAACACAAATAAAAAAATAAAAAAAAAAACAAAATAGAGTCGTATAATTTTGTATGACATTGTGTCACATGCTTTTAGGCAGTTTGAAAAATCTGACACTTCACATATTATGAAAAACAAATAAGTGTACAATTTTTCTATTTAACCAATATAATTTAACAATTATAAGAAATTGGTATTTCTATTGTATCTAGCTTGTTGTCCAGCAATGTGTTAAACTTAATTTAGAAAACATTTTTTTTTCCGTACTTTAGGTAATAAAAATTTCAAAGAACAAGCCTTACATAAAATTTTCAATTTACTGAATAAAATGCTTTTGAAATTAACACATAAATTAAAACAGATCCCTTTTTCAAATTATGTCTTTCGATAGAAACAAAGCACCGACCTTTGAATCAATAACCCGACCAAAAGCAAAAGAAACTTAATATAAATTGTACAAGACCTCCGGAATCAATAAATATAGGAATCACTTTACGATTCGTTACGAATTTAAAATCAATCACATGTAGCGAGAGTTCGCCACTGGCTTACTTCTCACGATGAGGTACAAGTCTTAAACTTATAACTACTTAAAAAAAATCTTCGAATAACAGATTTCTTCAATGCTGGTCTGGGAGAAATGAAAAAAACGTATAATGCATTAGCTACTTCTTTTTCCGCGCAGATCGTAAAAGTTAAAAGGCAATGCGGCTTCATCCATCACTATTTTGATTCCTTTTTGGGGTTCCGTACAAAAAATGAAAAAAACGGAACCCTTATAGGATCACTCGTCTGTCTGTCCGTCCGTCTGTCACAGCCAATTTGCTCCGAATCTACTGAACCTAATCAGGTGAAATTTGGTAGGATGGTGTAATCCTATGACCGAAACACATATGTGCAAAGTAATATTTTTTTTTTAAATAAGGATCATTTTCGGGGTATAAATGGTTTCCATTATCACGCTAAAAGTGGCCTTTGCGTCTTGCAGCTCAAAACTCTGTCCGCTTAGAGCCCAAGTCCCAAAATAGAGCATTTTGGGATATGGAATAGTCTGCTCTATAGGGAAAAGAGGACCTGGAAGACTGAGGCATAGCTACATGAAACAGATAGGTAAAGGAAAAGGTGAATGGCGTGTCGTAAAACAACTGGCAGATGAGAGAGACAATGGAAGAGAATTCATACTCCACCGACAAGAGCATAGCTCTTAAATATAGATAGATACTTAGATAGCTTTATAAGAGATATAGAAGTGATATTATATACAATAAAATACCTCGTAGTATAGAATTATTATAATTAAAATTGGATATGTATTCAACAATGATTATTATAAGCATTTTTGATCTCATTAAAATACTACTTTAAAGTAATTATTTATGGAAAAAGGACCGTCATATAGCAAGACTTTTTTTCAACATATACGATTATACGCCTACTCAAAGTGATTATCGTAATTTTAGCCTCAGCAAGGCCACAGATGGACATGGGCTGATTAGAACCTGCGTCTGCATACACTTCGTGATACAAATCTATTCTTAACTCAAATTGGTTTTTCTTGCCAAGAATTTGCTTTGTAATTAGTTATTTAGAAATAAATATATCACAGTAAAACAATTGAATATAATACAAAAAAATCCAAAATTAACAAGAAATAATTAAGTGCTAAAATGGTTTATATTTTGCACATTTTTTCAAATTAAAAATGAATTCTACTATTACATTTATTATCGAAACGTAGAACTTACATTGACACTAAAAATTATCTCCGCTTATCGCTTATGACTCAAGTCCCAACTTCACACATAGTAATTGTTTCCATCACATATAAAATATAACATTTATTATAATTTTCGGCCTGTCAGTCTGTCTATTGAAAGTCGAGCGCGTCTTATCGGTAATTGGATATCATGGGGAATTCAGTAATGAACTTAGAAAACTTATTGTTTTTTTATTGTCTATTTTCGTAACGGTTTGAGAGTTAAATTAGTTATGGTTATAAGCAGATTGTAAACTTAAAAAACACAGCTTGCGGTTATTCGTTATTAAAAAAGATAATTCGTTTATGACCTATTCTATTACTTCAAACGAGCAAAACTTGTATATTTAAAAACAAGTTTATTAAAATTAAGTATTTTAAATATATCTAGTTAATTAGAATGTGCCATATCGTTAAAAATTTGCTTTCATCAGCACCACCTGTAGTATGACTAATAGAAAAGGCCCTGGGCCTTAAGAGTCTCCTTACCCTAGACAAAATCCAAGTTTCCCATACAAACGTAGTCTACGTTTTATTTTGAAACGATATGTCAGATTTCCGTAAAAAATTGCAACTTTAAAGAAATTGCATATATCTAGGGTTATAGTTCATATTTTGACTGTGAAAACTAATGTTTTCACAGTCAAAATATGAACTTGAAAGAAAATATAGTGTATTATATAATTTTTGACCATCAGCATGGAAAAGTTTAACACCTTTATATTTTCTTTCAAGTTCATATTTTGACTGTGAAAACCAATTACAACCCTAGATGTATGCAATTTCTGTAAACTTACACATTTTTACCGAAATCTGGCATGTCGTTTCAAAATAAAACGTAGACTACGTTTGTATGGGAAAGTCTAGGGTAAGGGGGGTTCTTAAAACTGCCTATTATTTTTTTGTAATTAAGTTAAATAAATAAATAACATAAAATATATATAATATAAAACAACGCAAGTACGACAGCCGATGACTGCTGGCGGAAGCACACAAAGTACTCCAGATCAAAAAGAATTTAATAAATATATAATTTTACTATTGTTATAGTTAAAATAAACCGGCCAAGTGCGAGTTAAACTCACGTGGAGAGGGTTCCGTACAATTGATTGAATTCTTATAGGTTTTCCTATTAACAAGCAATTAACTATATTTTGTATTTTTTTCTAAATTTCAGGCTCAGTACTTTCGGAGATCAGGGGGGGGGATAGTCAATTTTCGTCTTCTTTCTTGAATAAAATCAAAACTATTTATTTTACAATAATACCAAATATATTTGAGATCCTTATAACAAGCCCTTTCATTTGATATATAACATAGAAAGTTTTGGAAAACATTTTTTTTAATTTCATAATTTTCCCCCTGAAAATGACCTTTATTTTAAAATAATATTTATTTACTTTGCACATATGTGTTTGGGTCATAGGATTACACCATCCTACCAAATTTCACCTGATTCGGTACAGTAGATTCGTAGAAAATTGGCTGTGACAGACGGACGGACAGACAGACGCACGAGTGATCCTTTAAGGGTTCCATTTTTTAATTTTTTGTGCGGAACCCTAAAAATAAAATATACTTTCCCAAAAAGAAATCTTATCTTCCCAAACATATCACTTTGTTAACTTAAACTAAACAAGTTCACATATGTATTCGTGACCATCGGAAGACAAGCAAACCAATCCAAAGTCACTGTTAATCTAATTAAAAATCTTCCGAGTGAATAGTTCGTGTTATCTAGGCTTCGGATCGGCCATTACCGGCTTCGCGACGGTCAAAGGTAATGAGATGGCGTAGTGATGAGAGGAGCGAAAAATTGTGAATGAAAACACTGAATATTAGCTGCAACCCGTGTGTTTACACCGCCGCGTGGTTCTCGTCAGAGTAGAATAGGTGGTGGAGGAATAGGAAGGTGACTAAGTAAACACAAGCTAAACAAAGCTTATAAACATCAGTTAGACGTCTCCAATCCAGCGTGGAGAGTGTCGACAAAATCCTCTAATTGCTCTGGCTTTAGTAGTACAGAGAGGGTCATGCTCCTGCAGTGGAGACTTAAAGAGACCTAATGATGATGACGATTACTTGAAAAACCAATACATTGTGTAAAAAGGTAAGAACAATAAACAAGTTTTTGCATGATAAATCGATCGATAAAAATTCGTGTAACCTAGGCTTAGACCGACTATCATTGACCTCTTAACGATCAAAGTGGTCTATTATTATATTGTTAACACAGTTCGACAAAGTTGTGTCTGGGTGTTAAGACAATTAATATTTAATTCATTTGCAGGTCCTATAATAAAATCGTATGTAAGTAAGTTTTACTTTATTGTATTGTACCAAAGTATCTTTTGATATAAGACAAATACATTAAAAGATATGCATTAAATTATACAAGGCACAAGTCGCAATCGAACTCGTGCTTCACAGACGCAAAGCTAGAGCCTAAACTGCTTGGCCACCACTTATTCTCAATTTTTTTTGCCCTATTTTGCATATCATTTTGGGTCTTGCGGCTCTAAGCAGACAGAGCCCAAGGCTTTAAGTCCCAAATGCCACTTTTACCATGTAAAAAAGGTATCCAAATAGAGATAGACTGCTAGCTGCATCGCCTTTTAACATGATTCAAATTTTTGCCTCGATGAGCTTTTACGATGGTCTACGAAGAGAAGAAGCTGGTACATTCTTACAATAGTTTTTTCTTTTGTCCCAGACCAGCATGGAATAAATTAACGTAGTATTCATCCTATATGTACATCGCGCTACAGTTAAATATAATTGTTTAACAATCACAATCGCTAAATCGAACCCACTATGAACTCAGCCGACGCCCGCGCACCTTGCATCGCTGCCTCTCCGACATTAAGATAACACCTTACTTATGGTCCCCCGTGCTATACTTATGGCACTGATCCCTAATCTCACGATAAATGTTATATTTTTATCGAGAATGTAAGATACAGATTATCTAGATGCTCATCTGTACACGTTTGTAATTTTGTTTACGGACAGTTTTATATAAACAGGATTTTAAATTAGCATCTACTTATTTAAGACTTAGTTCGTTTAAGATGCATCGTAATTAGATATATTGATATGTGCAGCGATTTCAAACTGTATTTACTTGAGAAGCTCGGTGGTTTAGCATTATTAGCGCGGAACATTCATTGTTGTTGGTACCCGCGACTTCGTTCCCGTGAAATTTAAATAATGATGATAACTACTGACATATCAGATTTCAACTAAGCAAAGTTAAATGTTGCTCCAAGCTGAGCTTAATCTATTTGTGTAAACCACAAAAAACCTTTTAGTAGTTCTGAATATAGACAGTCAATGCTAAATCACCTCTCTCTTTTATTGCTCAGTTTTCAGCCCATTATTTTGACTGTACGTTACGTTTACTTTTTTTTTTACTTTTCCCTCATACGCTGGGAAATAAGAATAACTTTCGTATGTTTAGAAAAGATCTGTAGTTAAACTTTTCGGTCATAAATGAAAACTTTAAAGACATATTGGATACATTACATAACTGATACTGATTGACACAAAACAAAAAAAATGCGGCCATCGACCAATCCCTAATTCACTTGAATGAACCTATTAAGAAGGCCGTATAATGCATTCCACGCGGCGTGATAAGCACTTATAAATTTATCACCGTGAGCGGGAGCCCTAAATCTCAACAATCTATAAAATACAATGCGACACCGACTGTGTACGATGACCCTAAAAATAAAAAATGGTGAACATAAGTTCCGATTACGAAATGATAGTGAGGTGCAAACGGTAGCTTTATAGCGGATAGCGTCGCGTAGTGGAAAAGTTTTTATCTGCTTAATCACAATCTCATTTGCAAAGGACTTAGAAGTCACCTTTTTAACCGACTACAAGAAAGGAGGAGATTCTGAATTTGTCGGAATCTTTTTTCTTTATGTATGTTTCCAGATTACTCGAAGACATCTTGGATGTTTTTCTACAAAATTGTATTTTTTCATTATAAACTACTCGTATAAATACAAAATACCTCAGACCCAGGATAATTTTAAAAAGGCTATTTTCCAACTTGCCCTGGCTGGGGATCGAATGCAGAACCCCGGATTAGCGGACTAGCGTGTTGATCATTACACCACAGAGGTCATCCATTCTTTATTTTTTTGTTTCAGCATCAGCAGCTAGAAACAGTCAACAATTAAAATAAATAAAATATAGTATCGTTAAGTTAGTATCCCATAACACAAGTTTAGAACTTAGTTTGGGGTCTCAAAATTTTACCACTTCCCAGTTTTCGATTGAGATAAAAAATTGTATACTATTGCAAATCAGATATCAATGCAATATTATTATAACAAGAAACTGATCTGATGCTGGAGCCGGAAGTTGGCTATAGAAACCCTGTAATAAAACGACGAAACCTCATTTGGGCTTATTACATTTGGCTTGATAATTAATTAAGCCTCACAAAAAAAGCGAAATTCTAAATTCAATTTAGAAAACCTTTTTTCTTTTCATCATGAATTTATTTTGTATTCTGTTTATGTAATTACATCTACTTACGCTACTGCTTCTACCAGCTACCACACTTCAACTGGTATTTTATCGACTCGTGCCTCTGAGATAAAAAGCGAATAAATATAAAAGCGACATAAAGGAGCTGAATTAATTATCAGAAATTTGATGTCGGCCGCGGGACGCTTTGCCGACGTACGACAAATTCTTAATGCCACTGGATGAGAGTATGTAATAAATCAATCAATCAATCAACTTAAGATCTTAGTTTATATCAATGAACTGTCTTATATGTCTCTTTCAATTTTCAGCCAAATCTTATATTATTAAGAGTTAGAAAAAAAAATACCGTGACGAATAGGATCAGAAAGAATTATTTTTTAAGTGATAATGAACCTAATTGTCAAAGTCACGTACAGTAGTATCTATATATAGTAAGTTTGAAAAGTTAAATAAACTACTTACTTTTTGCCTAAAACATCTTCAAGACGCGAATTTTTCGGGAATTATTCACCGATAAAATGTACCCTATGTCACTTTTTAGTGCTTCAAATATCAGCCTGAAAGATTATATTGAAATGAAATTAAAGAAAAAAAAACATACGGGTGGAATTGATAAACTCCTCCTTATTTGAAGTCGGTTAAAAAACATAAATTGGCTGTTTTGTCATAAATCTCGTTATGACGTATAAAAAAATATTCTATTAGTACCTATTTAAAAAAAATACTTAGTTGTCAATTAATGTACCTACAGGGCAATTAACGACAAACATATCTTCTTTTTTATTTTTTTTCTTGTTGATTACATATTACATAAAGCATGTCCCACCCACGCGCTCGCAGTCATATCATACACTTTTCATACATTAAAACTTTATATTCCATGTCGTAAACTTGAACTTAAGGCGTAACCGTGAAGATTCGCCCAAAAATAAATTTAAGGTGAAACCTATAGTCCAAATGGCATCTATACTTATTTTTTGGAGTCACTGTACTTGATAAACATGTATAACTCCTTTCTTTTGATGGTGCTCCCACACTGCTGTTAAAAAATGGTTACAAACATTAGTTAACATTTTCAAAATTCAAATATAATAACTTATTATTGTAATATTTGTTATTAAAAGTTATACGTTACTAAAAGTATTATTATTCATAACTATAATGGTGGTTGGTGAGTGTAGATAAAGCGAAAGAGGTCTGTCAAGATCGTAGCAAGTGGAGATCCATAGTCTCTGCCTACCTGTGGGAAACAGGCGTGATAGTATGTATGTATGTATAATACTTAATATTAAAAACAGTATTTTATTTTTATGTTATATGCATTTTTATTTTGTTACAAAATATTTGTAAACATTTTTAACAGCAGTGTGGGAGCACCATAAACTTTCTTTCTTCTTAACTGGGCCGATTTTGATGCATGTAGTGTTTTTGCCGAAAATGTTTACCTATATGCCTGAGAAATCGGGACGAAGTTTTAGTTTAAAATGAATTGTTTCATCGAAAATATGAATAATGAAATAATTAACATTTTGCTAAACTCTTTTAGTGGAAACGAGTTTTAAAACTAGACGATCTAGCGGTTTAGCGCTTGTCAATTTTAAAACTAGTTGACTAATACTGTGTAAATGAGTTTCTTTCGGCGTTACTTCTCAGCTGTGGTCAGAGATTTTTTTTCTAAATAATTCATAATTTAAATACCTATGAATAAACATTACACGAAATGTACACTAAAATTATTGTATAATACACGTGTAAAAGTGCCTGCAAAGGCCTTATTGCTTAGTAAATATTTGATTATAAATTATTTGGAGTTCTATTTAATCCTGATCTGATCATCACCATCATCATCTTCCTCGCCTTCTTCCTAATAATATATAATAAGCAAAATATAAATACCAACTTTATTACCATAAAACGATTATTTTAATTACGGGCCGCCACTGCACTATACCTTCGCCTTAAGTCATAGCCGTGAAGATTCGCCCAAAAAATAATGTAATAATTTAATTTATCCGTGAATAATTTCGATTTATCGACATCCTGTGAGGTCGCGTATGAACTATGTATGAAATATTTATGAGCGCCCAAAGTTCATCAAGTATTTTTGCCATCAGATTCGTCATAAGTGAATTTATTTATGTAAGGAAATGTTTTTTTGCCATACATATTACAAAATACTAAGGTTCTTTCCTAGTTATCGCCTATTGTATTTTGTTCATTCTTTGTTCTAGAAATATTATAAAAACATAACCCTCCATCTGGTTCAGTTGGGTAAAAATGAAGACTATTAAAAGATTAGGGGTAAGATCTCAAATACTAATAATGTAATTGTTACATTTTACGCTTCTTGATGATATTTTTTTTTATAACGATAAATTATATTTGTACGTATGAAATGCAGCCCATCAGACGTCACGTGGAATGAAGCAAAACGTACTAGGCTCCCAGAATCAATCAAAAGGTATCAAATCCCCCGTCCTCCTCTGAAACCCTAGATGAAGTAGGATGGGGCTATTATGAATCGAGGCATATGAGTGTAATGCTCTGAGCATCGTTGTGTGTGTGGCTTCGTATTGATTTTCAGGGTGTAGTTTGTTGATACCTCCTCGTGAACTCTGAAAGCCTGGTAGATATGGCTCGGATACACGTGACGTAACGCGAAATAACTCCACTCCTCCAATATAATACTTTCTTGAGAATAGAGAGAAGTGGAAGGAGATGGGAGAGACCTTTGCCCAGCAGTGGGATGGATGGAAGTTTATTTTTAAAATCTTGTTTTTTTTATTAATTTAAGGAGTAGACAGAAAAAACGATAGGGATAAATATCATTAAAATATATCGCAACGTACCCAAAGGGTGCAAACGGGGCTCTATTACTGAGACTCCGCTGTCTGTCCGTCTGTCCGTCTGTCACAGGGCTCTATCTCTTGAACCGTAACAACTAGACGCTTGATTTTCACCGATGATGTATTACTGTCGCCGCTATAACAAAAAATACTAAAAATAAAAAAAGTAAAAAATTAAAGGGTGTCGCCATACAAAAAACGTGTTTTTTCAGCGTTTTTAACTAGATCTTTATAATGGCATTAAGTAGATACTTGAAATTTTAACAGATTATGTATTACTATGGCCGCTATGACAACAAATACTAAAAATAAAAAAGTTAAAAATTAAAGGGGGTCGTCATACAAAAAACGTATTTATTAGCGTTTTAAAACATTGTACGGAGGTACGGAACCCTTCATGTACGAGTCCGACTCGCACTTGCCCGTTTATTTATTTTTCATTTTTTCTATGCCTACTTAATAAAAATAAATCGAGATACAAAATAAAGCTAGGTTTAATTTAAAGATAACCTCGTTTTGTCGGTGTTTTTAATCGACAATGTTCGATTGCCCAGGTGACGAGCGAGCAAAGCGTCTGAGTTTCGAGGATGGCCAAAAATGCTTTTGTTCGTCTGTCTGATTCTCGTGAAATTAGTGATCAGGTTCAATAATAATATATAGATTTGTATTGTTGATTTGGTTTTTCCAAATTTTAAAAAATTGCGGATATATTTGGGTTCAAAACAAAAACAACACATTTCAGCCATTTCGAAAAATGCAACTTTTTGAATTGTCTAAACAACTTTCTCATCCGATAAACTTCATGGGGTCAGGGGTTGGCAATGGCAAAGTTAGACGCCGCGAGTCTCACTTTGAATAGCTCCCTCCAACCACTGACATTGACAAAATTGACCTGACCCCTTGAAGTTTTTCGGAAGTTTATTCAGAAACTTGTACATTTATAACAATTACAAAATCACCTTGCATGTGTGAAACACATGTCATTTATAATCTGTTACACGTATTTTAAGGCTCGAAGTCATATTTTAAGTTAAAACAAGGCAAGAGCGACTTTAATAAGCCATTAATTAAGATCGGCAGTAAAACCGTTGTTTTGCATTTTATTGTACTGTTTACTGGATTCGGAAATGTGCTGGGTTTATTTATGGGCCGGCCTTTATATTTATATTTACAAGCCAGTTTTGAGTAAGCTTTAACATTCCTCTTTTTTTAAAACATTATATCTATATATAACGTCTAAAAAAATATACTGAAACTATTTCTAGGGTGGATTCAGTCAATGATACTGAACAACTTTCCCCAAAGAACATATATTGAAATATAGAAAATAATTTTTGACTTTCCATACAGACTCGGATCAGCTGATAAGTCAACTTGTATGGGAGGCCAAAAATTATTTTTCATATCTATACTAATATTATAAAGCGGAAGAGTTTGTTTGTTTGTTTGTTTGTTTGAACGCGCTAATCTCAGGAACTAATGGTCCGATTTGAAAAATTCTTTTTTTGTTGGGTAGTCCATTTATAGAGGAAGGCTTTAGGCTATATAACATTACGTTCCGACAACCACGCGAACGAAGTCGCGGGCACAGCTAGTTTCGATATATGTTCCTTGGGGAAAGTTGTTCAGTATCATGGACTGAATCCACCCTTAAAATAGTTTCAGTATATTTTGTTAGACCCTGTATATTTTTTTATGGACAAATCGCACTAAGAGAGCCTCAATTGTATATAACGTCTAACAAAATATACTGAAACTATTTCAAGGGTTAATTCAGTCCATGATACTGAACAACTTTCCCCAAGGAACATATATCGAAATATAAAAAGTATTTTTAGCCTCCCATACAAGTTGACCGATCAGCTGATCCGAGTTTGTATAGAAAGCCAAAAATTATTTTTCATATTTCGATATATGTTGCTTGGGGAAAGTTGTTCAGTATCATGGACTGGATTCACCCTTAAAATAGTTTCAGTATATTTTGTTAGACCCTGTATATTTTTTATACATACTTTTTACAAACTGGACATCAATGCATTTAATTTATGGACACGACAAAGAAGAATTACATTATTTCTCACCTAAGTATCCATATCATCGTCATCATCATTAGCACAATCATCATCATCACCATCATGATCATCATCAGTCCTAGCTATGTTCCCATATAATTTGGGGTGGGCTCCTTATCTTGTCGCGCCAGTTTTCCCTATTGTGAATCATGTCACCAACCCATGTATTTTAATAGTAAAAAAAATGTGCACCTATACAGGGTGTAACAAAATATACTGAAACTAATTTAAGGCTGGATTCAATCCTTGATACTGAACAACTTTCCCCAAGGAACATATACCGAAATATGAAAAAAAAAATTTTGACCTCTTATACAAGTTGACCGATCAGCTGATCCGAGTTTGTAGGAAAAGCCAAAAATTATTTTTCATATTTCGACATATGTTCCTTAGGGAAAGTTGTTCAGTATCATGGACTGAATCCATCCTTAAAATAGTTTCAGTATATTTTGTTACACCCTGTATATCGAAATATATAAAAAAAAAATTGCTACAACATTCCTTTGGGGAAATTTGTTTAGTAAGTATCATTAACTCAATTCACCTTTAAAATAGTTCCACTATATTTTGTTAGCTGTGATATAATGAGGAAAATACAAGAACTATAGTATATCAAAACGATTGCAGACGTGAACAGAAGTTGCAATGAAAACACATGCATAACGCGAGATGTTCCGCCAAGGTTACTTTAGGTCCGTGAATGACATCATAAAGAACCTAGATGCACGAACTGTTGGCACAAAATATTGAGACTACGGAGAACCACCACCTTTGTTCGTAACGTAACAACAGAAGACAGTAAGAGTATACAGAACGGAATCTCCTTAAGTCCCGCGCAATATGCGTCCCCGTTCCCCGTCCTCGCACCTCTCCCCCGTTCTCCCTTGTCTCAGGGCGAGAGCGGACGAACACACACTGCACGGCGCACGTGGCCGCACAAGAACGGGGGAGAGGTGCGGGGACGAGGAACGGGGACGCATATTGCGCGTACCTTAGAAGATTCCGTTCTGTATACTCTTACTGTCTTGTGTGTACCTATTAAATTTGCTGGAGTTATCATTGAACAAATTGAACATACGAAAACGTATTAGATCAGATCATTGGTACCATAATATTGCATTGTCACCCAACTTATATAAGTATGTTAAGTTTCAGCTTAATGGAATAATGGCAAGTGGGTCTAATTTAGCTTGCAAGATTTGATTACGAACACACAGACAACGGGACAGATGAAACTAATTAAAAGCTTGTAAATCCCAACTAATCCCACTCCCAACTAATATTATAAATGCGAAAGTGAGTTTGTCTATTTGTTTGTTTGTTTGTTACCTCTTCACGCTCTATCTACTGAACCAATCTTCTTGAAAATTCGCATATACTCGTATATAGTTAGGAATATTGAGAAGGACATAGGGTACCTTTCATCCCGGAAAAAAGTCATGTTCCCGTGGGATACGAGAGCGAAGCCGCGGGCAAAAGCTAGTAAAAAAAAAATATCATTTGCTTATTTGATCACAATAACCCAGCAATATTTATCTATTTGCATTCTCTACATTTTATGTAGTTTATCAGGTAATCTATATTTATAGTCATCATCATTTATAATAATCATCTTCGATTACGGTAAGTTTATTATGAGAACATCTTCCTTGAACAGTGAGTAAGGAATGTACTTCGCCTTCAAGTACTTTTAAATGTTTTCAAAATTGATTTTTTTATTTATTAAAAGACTTATTGAGTCTACGTATACAGACAATAAAGAATTAGCTTCTATGATGATCTGGGAGAAAAGAAAAAGTAAGAATGTAACAGCTGTTTCTCTTCCCAAGCAGATTTTAAAACCCGATCGAGGTAATGGGCGCAACTGCGAATCATGTTAAAAGGCGATGCGGCTAGCAAGCCGTCACTATTTTGATTCCTTTTGCCACGACTTGCCCACTATCACGCTAAAAGTGGTCTTTGGGTCTTGCGACCCTGTGTTCTATTTGCTTAGAGCCGCAAGACCCAAAATGCTCTGTCTACCCCATTAGGGAAAAAGACGTGATAGTGTTAATTAAAAATCTTAAATCATATTCAAAATGGATACGATCAATGACAAGTGACATCGTTTTGTGACGTTTTATTCTTTTATCAGTACAAAATAATTTATATTTGACCCAAGAAACTACTCTAGTGGAAGGAAAGAGGGGAGGCCTTTTCCCAGTATTGGGAAATAAATGTTTTACGAACAAAAATGTATTTCTTGTACACACATATAAATAACTTATGTTACGATAATTACAAAAGTTGTTCAACACCTCGAGGTGTATGTCTAAGGCAGAAAACATGGAAATAAACCTAGGACAACTTGTGTTCTGCAAATGAGGTTATCTAGCGAATCTTACATTTATATTCTCACGAAGCGATCAGTTTTTTTGCAAACATGTCTTTGTAGATAAACGTTGGTATAATGTATATTACGCTTGCACATAATTTGATCTGTTCCTAGTAAGTTAACTGTATATACATACATACATACATACATCATCATCCGAGCGTATTCCCGGATGCATCGTCAGCAGTAACGCTAAAGAGCCCGGGGTCCGCTAGGAGATTTGACGAGGCTACTGGTTTTTACCATCGATCAAATAATATTTGATCGATGTTTTTACTCCGAGCGACTGCAGACTGACCTCCGCAACCCAAAATACACCAGAACCAACACTACTACCTACTTATAACAAACACTAGATGGCGTTCGGGACTCAGAGCTTTACGTGCATTTCGAAGCATGGAATCATCTTTCTTTTCGGATAATCAGGTAACTCAAGCCTGCCATTTGCTTACCAGACTGGGAACAACTTTTCACAAAGTATGCTTCCTAGTGGTATTTGAACCTACGACCTCCTGATCACAAGGCAAACGCATTACTACTGGACCACGGGGGCAGTTGCATACTAACTTATATATGTTTCATACGTTCTGTCAACGCTACTTTTGTAGGTCCATCCGTAAATCTATTCTTTCATTCCCAACTCATAGCACCACACCACTACCTATACTCCCTCACTCTTTTACCGTGCAAGCAGTAAGGCTATGGAATCAGCTATTACCGAACATTCGTTAGTCTTAAACCATAACGACGTTTAAGAAACCAGTAAAAGGTTACTTTGTTCGTTCTTGTCTGACTTTATCACTTTGATATATTAAGAAATATTAACATATATATTTTTTAATATGATTTGTGAATATGTATTTATTTATGTAAGTATTTCACGTACGTTTATGTAGATACGAGTATGTTTATTAACTTACATAGGTGTCT
The DNA here is from genome assembly GCA_963576875.1 of Acrobasis repandana. Classification (NCBI taxonomy): domain Eukaryota; kingdom Metazoa; phylum Arthropoda; class Insecta; order Lepidoptera; family Pyralidae; genus Acrobasis; species Acrobasis repandana. The sequence goes on from OY756226.1 coordinate 2,440,285, forward strand.
AGCCAATTTTTTTTATTTATATAGTTTTGTATTTGTACATGCTCCTTCTTCCTATTTCTTTTCGCGGTTCTACTGGAAGAAATTTCTTTAGAAATAAATAGCACCCAAGTACTATGATTTCTTTTTTTTTCTGTTTTTTAAGTGTATTAAACCAATTAAATAAAATTAAATACTTACGTATACATACAAACAGGTGGAAAAAATTAATAAAACCTTAAACTAAACTCAATTAATACCTATTATACAAATAACAATCCTGTCTTATTCCACCTCATCATCATCTAAGCGTTTTTCCGGTTGCATCATCAGCGGTTACGTTTCAGAGCCCAGGGTCCGCTACCTAACCTAGGTGATTCGACGAGGCTACTGATATTTTACACAGAGCGACTGCCGTCTGACCTCCGCAACCCAAAGGGTAGACCAGAACCAATCCTAGGATAGGTACACACGCTAGATAGCGTTCATGAAACAGCTTTACGTGCCTTTTGAAGCACGGAATCATCTTTCTTTTAGAATAATCAGGTGATTCAAGCCTGCAATATCCTAACCAGACTAGAATTTTTGTTTTACAAAGTATGCTTCCCAGTGGGATTTGAACCCACGAACTCCGGATCACAAAGCAGACGCCTTGACCACTGGACCACGGAGGCAGTCGTCTGACTTATTCCACCTATATCTTTATAAAAATATGTGGTAATCCTTGAACTAAAGACCCGATATAAAACAACATTTCTACAATAAAGAGTTAAAGATGCTGGTCTATTAATTTTAATTTGCAATTTAAATGTATACCGGACCTGATTATGATTTTTTAAATAATTAAATTAGCCATACAATGCTCTATAAATATCACTGGAACTTGTTTTGATCGATTTTGATAATAAATGAATCTGGTCAAAGGCCATATCAAAAGTAGGGTTACGTCATATGGCGTTCACTTTATGACGTCTACTGCTGGTCATAGGCCTCTCCCAAGTACTTCTAAAATTACCTATCTAAAGCTATGAGATAATTATAGCGTTGTATATGTATGGAATGTATTGTAGTGTAGTGTAATGTGTGAAAACATATACGGACAACAGAAAACATCAATTAAAGACACTTAACTACTTACTAAATACCTACACAGTAGAAATAAATGCGTATTACATATTAATAAAATATAAAAGATAAAACTTTCAGAAAGTATATTAAGCTCGGTGTTTCTCTAAAATTTGTAGTAAAAAATAAAACCAATTCAAATTACTTTGAACAGATCGAACTTTTTATAACAATATTGATGGCCGTGGAAATTTAAAGGTTTTAAATAATGCAGATGTAGCGAAAAAATGTCATTATTCGATATTCGAAGCAGATTCGTGACTTTCGACCTGCGCCCACTCTGTTATTGACCTATCATATGCTAATGTTATGCATAAGATAGCTAGTGGCGCCACAGCATTCTTCGAAATGGTAAAATGGTAATTTATACACGTCTCACAATTGCTTTTCAATATCTTTCACTTTTATTCTTTCTCCAATCTTGATAAAAGAACGGTATAAAATCTGTTAAAAATAAGAATGATTCGGTTTTGGAATATGATTATGTTAATATATTTTGGTTTATATAGATAAATACCACAATATAGATCTTCTAACATAAAAAAGAGAATAGGGATGTGTCTGGTATGGGTAAGAAATGTATTATTCTTTGTAGTCCGTTACTTAGAATGTCATAATTCATAATCGGTGGTCATAATGGATTAATTTTGCTTTTTACGCTGAACAATTTTTTTTGGTTATCCTTATTGTTGACTGGGGGAAAATTCGCTTAGCATTAAGTCCGCCATTTTCAATTTTTTTTTTTACTTTTGAAGAAAAAAGAGAATTATTTTTGGAATAATAAATAAATAAAATAAATTATACAAAAATAATGGACCCAGATTTTTCGGTTTATCAAATTAGTAAAAATTTGTAAAAATTAGTAAAAATAAGTAAAAATTACTAAAAATTCACAAAGATACACAACGCCCTGAAAAAATATTACGAGACCATGACGTCATTTTAAATTAAGTCATTTAAATGCGCTAACACTTTGTCAATACTTACTTGTTAGAGAAAAAAAAAATATGTTTACAATATTTTCAATAATCTTCCTGATGAGCCAAAAGTATTCTTTAAGTCCACATGCCTATTGTATTATATGGGACTACTCGTACTGACAGGACCTATTTATTTACTGGTTTTTAAACTAAAGGTAAATTAGTTATGATATGGAGATTTCTTGCGGTAATTTTCGGTTAAAATATGGAATTTTTGCCAAATCATCGATGGTATTTTATGTCTCATGATTGAAAATTCTATTCTGTCTCTTCTGTCCCTAAGATTTGACTGTCGTTGAATTGGTGTAGTGAGTTATAGCCATTATATTATTGACGACCTCCGTGGCGTAATGGTTAACAGGCTAGACCGCTAATCCGGAGGTTCTGGGTTCGATCCCCAGCCAGGGTAAGTTGGAAAATGCCCTTTTTCAAATTGTCCTGGGTCTTGGATGTTTATCTATATATGTATTTATCATAAAATATAGTATCGTTAAGTTAGTATCCCATAACACAAGTTTAAAACTTACTTTGGGGCTAGCTTAATCAGTGTGATTTGTCCCTATATATTTATTTATTTATTTATATTCACATTATAATTAAATTGTAACTTGGTAACGTACAATTTCAAATCATAACGTTTGTTTTAGCCTTAAAAGACTTAATTGACGTCGACTTGGTGTAGTGGGCAATAGCCTTTAAATTTACATTATAATTGAACTGTAACTTTCAATTTCAAAACATAACATCTCGGTTAATGAAATAATTTATGCAAACACATGATTTCACTATAACTAATGAACCAAAGACTCTAATTAGCTCGTTAAACCTCAGTCAAAAACGTTTTAACCTTTTAAAATTAAGATAAATTGGATAGCGAGAAGTTAAACACACATTCTAATGTACTTATATTATGTAAATGTTTTACTTATAATGAGTATTTTTGTTCCCAACATTTTGTGTTTTTATACGAGTTAATGAAATAACGCAAAACCTATCAGTTGTAACGAAGTCCATGAAACTGAAAAACTTTTGTTCTACAACATTCCCAAAATGCCAAAAATAAAATTCGGATTTTCATACAAATTGAATCGATCAGCTGATCAGTTTGTATGAAAATTCAGTTTTTTTTTTTTTTTTGTTGTAGAACAAAAGTTGTTCAGTTTCATCGGCTGAGGTAGCAATTGAGAGGTTTTGCGTTATTTTATTAACACGTTTTATAGGTACAAGGGTAATTCTAACAATAATAATTTCTACACTTCTATATTAAAAGGTACTGAACTGAGTTTCTGTCGACGTATATTCTCAGTAGTTTTAAAACCTTTCGTAATTTATTTTAAGCTACCCTATACACCATTTGGTTAGGTATTTAATATATGTAAAAAATCTTTGACTTTATTAATGTAACTGTTTGTTGTTCCTTAATAAATAAAATAAAATAAAATAAATCTTTATCATGTTTTATAAAAATATACTATTTATATAAATCAATCCGTTTGCAAATTACAAATTAATTAATTTATAAATTACTAGCTGTGCCCGCGACTTCGTTGGCGTGGTTGTCGGAACGTAATGTTATATAGCCTAAAGCCTTCCTCTATAAATGGACTACCCAACAAAAAAATAATTTTTCAAATGGGACCATTAGTTCCTGAGATTAGCGCGTTTAAACAAACAAACAAACAAACAAACAAACAAACTCTTCCGCTTTATAATATTAGTATAGATAAATTAAGTACATCATTAATTTGTAATGAATAAAGAAATTGATTTGTAAAGTGTATATTTCAATAAAGACATGTCAAGATTGTTTACATTTATAAATACCTAACCAAATGGAGTAAAGATGGCAATAATGTTTTTTTTTTATAAATTGGTATTTACACACATAAAATAGCATTGCAGACGATTTTTGTTAATAATATTATTTTCTAATACATACTTGAGTATGTGTCATCATCATCATCATATCAGCCACAGGAAGTCCACAGCTGGACATAGGCACAGAATACATAAGAGTCAAACAGAATGGTCTCTCACAGCGTCTCCCGCAAATTGGCGTCCCCGCACCTCTCCCCCGCACTTTGTGAGCTTTGACGGCTCCAAACCAGGGTTTAATTACTAGCCGCACGCAATACGCGACGTGTGTTGTCTTGAGAACTGTCAACCAATAGTAACCATCATGGTGAGAAGGTGCGCGTATAATAATTGTTTATCCACCCAATACTCTAAAGAACGTATATTTCATACATTTCCAAATGATGAAAACAGGTAAGCAAAGCAACAATATAATTTCACGTTATTACCCAGCAACCATTTTGATATATATACCCTTCTCGCTCTCTCGCATTGGCGGGAGATACACAAGAGCGAGAGGGGTATTAGCAATCCGGTAATGTTACATTGGCTCCTCGCTCACAGGTAATCACATACACGCAAATGCCAAATAGATTTCCGCGGGTTATAGTGTAAATGCCATTGTTGACAATGACAACTTGACATGCTGTGCGTGAAAATGTGATAAACATTTGTTTATTTTCATTGAATTTATTCATATAATTACCGTATAGTTTTGCGCCGAATATGCAAATTACTATATTACAATAGTGAATTAGTGCGTTACATTATAAATGACTCAATAATAATCAGTAAAGTGAACTAATGGTGAAATGGACAATGGACATAATGAAAAATATTTGTGAAGTGATATTATGTAGCTGTTTCCGACTTTTCTGTAACATTTGATACATATAAAACAGAATATTTTTTACGTCATAGTGTTCGCAAATCTTCAGGTATGGAAAAATATAATCGTAAATATGTCGAACTCGTTAGTTGGTAAGTATTAAATTAATTCTGCGGTGCGACCCTGAGTATAAAACTCACACATCGACTTGTGTACAGATAAATTGTTTCGTTTGTAGTAGTAGTAGGTATATATGTTACTCTGAATCAATGGAGAGTCCTACCAGTGACATAGGCCTCTCCCATTATTTCCAAAAGTAAGTATGTGTAAGTGTATTTAAGTACACTATCACACAGACAGAGCATTTTGAGTCTTGTGGCTCTAAGTAGAGCCAGAGCCCAAAGCCGCAACACCCTTTTTAGGGACCTTGACCTCTCCCGGCGATAGTAGAAGAAGTGGAGAATAAACTCGATAACAACACAGATTATATATAATTTAATTTCTGATACTGACTGTTACAGAGTATAAAAGAATAATATTTAATAAGGTACAACAGATAGAGGGAATTGAGCGATCAGCTTCAGAGATGATGGTGGAATGAGTGAAAAGGGATCAGTCAATGATTTGAAAATGGAATGAAAGGGAATTTGAAATGAAATGAAGAATGAAAAACGGACAGGATGAGATGAAGAAAGGAGGTTTGAATATGATGCATGCGGCATCGTTACAAGTGTTTGGTTGTTAGTCGATTTTCGCCAATTCCTTCATTCAGATTTAACGATCCGCAAGGGAAGAGAAGCATCTGGTACATTCTAAGTTTTTCCTTTTTTCCCAGACCAGCCTGGAAGCATATTTTCTAATATGGAAAAAAACTTTATCTTTACATTTCCCTACACTATCAACGAGACGTGTACCACATCACTTTTAGTTTATAGCTATCATTACAATAAATATACGTGTATATAGGTCATAGTGATTGGTAGCGTCGCTACTATATGCACGGATCGCCTCCGGCGAGCGATTTTCGTCTCAAACGTTTAGGGAAGTTAGTTATGAGCGGAGCGATTTACACTACCTGGATATATTTTAAGAATTGCATGTCGCATACATTGGCTTTGGCTTTGGCAAATTTCATACTTTGAAGCGGAATTCAATTTTTAGTTTATATTTTATAGCTAGATAGAGCTACTAGTTCGAAAGAAGGTAGTTTCGTAGTGGTGCCGCTTAATTTTGGGAAAGATGGCGGTATAGGCGTTCATTTTTTAGCGCCATCTCTGATTGATCGTGGATACCGTCAGCCTAAGTACCCAGTATCCTTTGTATGGCTAGCGGGGGAGATAGTAGCGACATCTAGAAATAATACAGGATTTTTTCTTTTTAGCAGAGTAGCTTTTTGTCGGTTATCAGTCCTCTTGTATTTTTTGTTCATAATATAGATTTTTTTTACTAACATAGAAGAATAAATAAATAAGTAGGTACGTAATAATAAGATCGCGTTTCTCATCACCCAAAGCGCTTTCTTAGCAGAGCGATAGGCGTACCCACCCGTGAGAACACAGAGTGACCGTGGCTCGCTCCTACAATCGTGAACTGTTGTGATCTACCATTGTTCCACTCAAATCATAAGTCAGAGACCCGGTAGCCGATATTAGCATAACATGAAAAATCGTGTACTGACACGATAGGTATTATATTCCCCGAATACTGATTCGGGGAATTTGATTAGATATTTAGCTTTAGGGGTTATGGTTTTTGAAAGTTGATTTTTATTTGTTTAATTCAATAAATATTGCAACAAATATTAAATTCATGCTCGTTTATTACACTCCCCAAAACACTAAGGATTTTTTTTTAGGGTTCATATATTATTATACACTATCACGTCTTTGTCTTTAATGGGGCAGACAGAGCATTCTGAGTCTTGCGGCTCTAAGAAGATAGTGCCTAAGCTGCAAGATCCAAAGGACTTTTATAGGGCGAGAAGGCAGAAAACAAAAAATCAAAATGTACAACATATCGAAGCTTTTATTGATTCTTTTTTTATGAATACCTATTCAAACTTCTTAGGCATCAACCTTTTCGACGAACCGGTTCAATTGAAACTCATTCATTAATCGTTATTTGATACTGGCAACATATAAATATCGTTCATTGAATAACTTGATCACTGCAGGCGAATTACGACGTAAATGTCACATTAAAAGCCGTTTTAATGTTTCTCGAAACGAATAAATTTATGATGTAGCTTCTTAAGTTACAGGCTGGGAATTTGGCAACTTTCTTGTCAGAAGAATATGCGATTAATTCTTATTTTTTAGTACACACCGGATGTAAATGTACCGCCGTATATACTTGAGGGGGTCACTTGACTCTATTGCTGGGATTTAAAAAAAAAACTTTCCCTAAGACATTTATCGAGTAAAACTATTACGAGTAGGTATATATATTTTTTTACAAAAAAAAACAACTACTGTCCCATTTCTTTGGGGAGTTTCTTTCATATCTCCATAGTTCATCATATTTAACCAAATGAATATTGGACTAACTAGGTAGTTAAGGCTGTCAAATAAAAAAAAAACATCAAAATCGGTTTACAATTGGCGTAAATACATATAGCGTAAAAAAACATACACTCGAATTGGTAATGTAATTTTTGGAAGTCTGTAAAAAATATGAAATGATGAGATCCCAGCATTAGTCCCATAGGAAAAGTTATTAAAAATAGTGGGCTAAGTAATCCCTTTAAGTATTTGTAAATACTTGAAGGCCTTACATACAAACGTCGAATTATCCAAGCAGCCTCGAAAACCTATGCTTGCTCAGTCCTTTGGATTAAAACGCAGTTGGTTGATTTAACTCACAACATGACTTCATTGTTTTCAATCCGCAACAATAATTTACGTGCCTTCAAACAACATCTCAGCCTCCGAATGAAACAACTTGTCTCCCTAAGAAGCGACGTATGCAAATACCAGCTTGCGCAATCACTGTGCGTTAACTTGCGGTTATCGGGTAAATCTGACTTGCACAATGCAAGGAATTACGCATTTGCTTTATTATGTTAGACTTAATAAACTCATCTATAAAATGTATGAGCTTTTCGAAATAAAATAAAAAAAATTGAACACTAGATTAAGAAATCTTTTGCGGTCTTGTAAGCTTTGCTGCCAGTTAACACCTCCGAGGCACCGCATGTCTTTCTGCACCTGGTCGGCCCATCCGTACCTGGGGCGACCAACAGACCGACGGCCTGTCGGCCGACCCTAATAGGCTCTCTTCACCACCCGATCCCCTCCCATTCTTTCTACGTGCTAGCGGAAACGCTTCAGAGCTAGGAGTCCGCTACCTAATCTAGATAATTTGACGAGGTTACTTGGTTTTTACACAGAGTGACTGCCGTTTTGGCATCCCTCATCAGATGATGAGGGATGCACTCTTTCCGAGTGTTCCTAATTATCATCATATGAGACCACTGTTAGGCATAAACCTCCTTTTGTCTTGCGCCATCTTGTTTTGTCCCTAGCCATAGCAATCAAGTTCTTACCTAAAACTTGCCTGACTTTTTGGAGCACGTTCGTCGATGCACCGTTTTTTCGCAGCAATGTGAATTCCATGCTACATCTGATCGGATTACAGTTGTTCGCAAGAAAAATCTTTGTAACAAAATCCATTCGAATACATGTAAATCGGACTTGAATCTCGGACGTCGAGTCCGATATCCAAGTCCGATTTACATGTATTCGTAAGTCAATTCTAGTAGTCAATTCTAACATAAACGTCAGTAAATATGACCTCCCTAAATCTATAATTTAAATAGCTTTACAACAAATGAAACCTTATCGTAGGTTAATACGTGCATAGATGACAATAACAATAAATAATATTAGTATGAATTCCATATTTATGGAGACTACCATTACCTATCAAATATCTAATACACAATGAAACAATAGGCCCGTCAAATGACAACCCACAGAAATACTAACAAATGACGAATGTACGAAGAATGCGCGTGGGCAAGTATTCCCACGGTTGGGAGATTTATAACCTAACTTTTCTGTATTATGACAAATTTCGACTTTTGTCTAAACGGATTAAGAGATCAGATAAATTTTTTGTGACTGATTTGGAGAAAACGATCATCTTGTGTATTTTGCCCGCAAATTGGTTATTGGACGCCTTTGATTTTATAAAAAAGTCTGTAGTTTTAGAGATGTCGTATTTACGAGTATTGTAAATATCCCCAATTAATTATTAATATTATGAATAATCATATAAAAATTTAAAAATTTTGCTAAACTTATTTTATTTTAAACATGTTTTGTCCCTATCACTCGTTCCAATTTGACTTTAAAGGACAAGACAAAAAATATATTTTTATTTAAAAATAGGTTTGGCAAAAACGTTTGTAACCTTTATTTAAGTAAGGGGGGAAGTACATTAGTACATTGCACGTTGTTTAAAGAACTACGGAAATTAAGTGAAAAAAGTCCAAGAGTGCATAAATCGCTAGCACACACCAAGTAATGGTTCTTTTTTGCCATAGTCTTCATTTTTCTTAATTTTTTGCATGATTTATCTTTTTCGTCTCCGTTCCCGGTTGCATCCTGAGCTGCGCTGCTTCGGAGCCCGGGGTGCATTTTCCTGCTTTTTCTTCTCCAAATTTAACATGCATGTCAATGGTCACTCAAGGATGCCAAAGACCTTGCATAACGGAGAAGAAATAGCCGGAACAGTTCAAATTATCTGGCTGTTTTACGACCAGCCGCCTGCCTGACGTCAACCCTCTTTGGGAATATATTTTTGCGAAAAATTTTACAACCGGCCGCCGCGCGACGTTAACCCTTCTTTGGAATGCAATTGTAGCACGAGATGTTAGTGCTCAGTCTTTAAATTGCCTTTTATGACATCCACAGGAAGAGTGGAGTGGTCCTATTCCAACCCGAATTTAACCACACGGGTTTTTGCACGATTGATATTTCTACTAAATAGAAAATGCTACAAAATTTTAAAAAATAGGTTTTTTTTTGGGGCATAAGGTAATCAAGACAAATGTAATAAGCCTAAACTCGATGGGGTTGCGTCGTTTTATTACAGGGTTCCACAGCCACCTTCCGGCTCCATCATCAGATCAGCTTCTTGTTACAATAAATTGCATTGTCATCTAATTTACATTAGCATACAAAATTTCGTCTCAATCGAAAACCGGGAAGTGGTTTAAATTTAACTTTCAGGATTTGACCCAAAACAAATTAACAAGAACAAATCAGATACTTTTTTATTAACGTCAAAAACAAATATTTTCTATGGGATTTGTATGAAATATCGATTTATGACGTCATACTTCCTTGGAGTCAAATAGCGCTCTTAATATCCGTTTTTCTGCATTAATAAATCTAAAATCACGTTTCAAGTGGATGTGATCAATGACAAGTGGCATTATTTGTAACGTTTTATTCTATTAACAGTACCAAATAATTTATTTTTAACCCATAATACCTAATGATAAGCTTGTAAAAATGTTACAGACTAAGATGTAACTGAAAATATGGTAAGCTGAGTAAAAGTATTTGCAATAATCTTTGAGTTGCTATCATTAGATCATCATTATACCTAACATCTGTATGTATTTATGACTCATAGTTAGCAAATAAATATTTGAATCTTTGAAAAAAAAAGAAAAGTAAATCCTGCAAAAAATTATGAAAATAATTCAGTCTTTAAAACCGTCGTGTACACCTTTAGAGTTAATATACGATATAGAATATTTTGTCATACGAAATCTTAATACTACCAGGCCTGTGTCACTCCCCGTTTAGGTATCGAAAATGTACCTACATTATTACTATGCGCGCAGGCGGCCCCTCCGGGTGGTAAACTCAGTTATACGAATCGTTTGTCCACAGTAATAAGAATGAAATTGGCTTGCAATACATGTCTAGGTATCTATGCGAAGAGTTCTGACGTGAGCTAAATTAAACCATATCGCTAGCCACATTGAGTAGGTATTTCTTTGAATTTCTTTGCTGAGTAAGACTTCTGTACGTTAGTATTATTTATTCTGTGATATTACTCAACCAACCACTTAACATTGAAAACCATGTAGTAACTGAACAATTGATTTTCGTAACAAATATTGCCAAATACAGTGCCTATAAATGCTCTACAACAGGTGACACGACCATCACATTTGAATATGCTCACAATGCTACCTTGCGGCCAGTTACGACACTTGACCCGTGATGTACAGGAGATAAACTACGGAGTTCAAGCTTCTTTTCGAGTCGACAGTCATCTTTCATCTCGAAATTGCCTCAATTTGCCCAAAATTGACGACCTCTGTGGCCTAGTGGTCATCATGCCAAGCTATCACACCGGAGGTCCCGAGTTCGATCCCCGGTCAGGTCAAATCAAAATCTTCGTCAGATTGACCTGGGACTTGGATGTTTATCTATATATAGTATTTATTATTAAATATAGTATCGTTGAGTAGGTCTCCTATAACACAAGTCTCAAACTTACTTTGGGGCTAGCTCAATCTGTGTGATTTGTCTATATATATATATATATATAGCAAGACACTTGAAATTTTCTCCGATTATGTACTACTGTAGCCGCTATAACAACAAATACAAAAATTAAATCAAGTTAAAAATTAAAGGGGTCGTCATACAAGAAACGTGTTTTTTTAGCGTTTTAAAACATTGTGCCTTCATGTACGAGTCCAATTTGCACTTGACCGGGTTTTTTATAGCTATTCATCTCAATCTTAGCTTGGACTACTCAGTGTTACTTATTTCTGTAAATTGGATTTGGAACTCGTTCGCAAGCTTTACATGTTATATTGTAATAACATTGTATTAGGCATAATATCTTTGTAAACTGACAAAGCCCTTCCGGCGCGTAGGCGACCAATACTGTGTAAATAAGTTTCTTTCGGCGTTTCTTCTCAGCAGTGGTCGTTGCGACACGCTAGTATCGGTAGCCTTTGCACTAAAATAATTAAAAATAATGACCTTCAATAAGTGATATATTTATCCTACATTGAATAAAAAAATTTGACTTTGACTTTGACAATAACAAGTTGTTTATATAACTTGGTACTTACAACTAGTTCATCTGTGCTGGTGGGTCGCAGGTCATATTTCGCAAGAACATATGTTATGTAGACTCGGAATCGTCCTAATCAACGTTTCCTAATAAAACGTGTAAATTGCTCATTACCGGCCGTTTTCATGAATAAATTGCGAAGGGTTATTGCTCAGTTTTACTGCACTAAAGTAGGTATTTAGATTTTATAGGGTATAAAAGGATATTTGAAATAAAACACTTGCGCTATCTATTTTTCAATTATTGTATTATATTTTTCTTATTTACCTCTTCTATTATACTTATACAGGGATTTTTTTTGATAAAAAAATATACATACAAGTCACCCGACTTTTTTACCTTGATACTGAAGTACTATCTTTAAAAATAATTATCGAAAAACAAAAAAAAATCGCCTTCCCATATAAATCGGCGCTTAGCTAAACGGATTTTGTATGGGAGGGTGAAATTTGTTTATTGACTAGATAAAACAATTTAGACCAAGTTATCTGGGTAACAACTTGGACCAATAGGTATATATACAACGTGAAGTTGACATAATGTGTGTTATAAACACGGGCTATACTAGATTACTAGAGTATAAAAAACAGCCAAAAAACAAAAAAAGAGGGCTCGGGAAATTTATATCGGAATATCGATTTTTTTTTGTTTTTTGACTGTTATTTATATTTCAATATATTATAGTGATCTAGTACAGTCGGTGGTTCGATTTATTACGGAAAAGTCATTTACACATTTTATATGTACTTATTGTAACCCCGCGATCTTTATAACGCCTTGACCTACATAATGCTGACAAATATATTTTAAAAAATGCAATTTTCTCAGGCCAAGTTTCATTTTATATCTAAACGCCTACATAAAATTTTATTTTACAAGAAAACTGTCAAAATATTATCAATAACTATGCTACTTATTGATTTCCGACAAAACACGCATAAAATTCTAATAGAATTTAAATCGGTGGCTCTAATCCCAAAAATATTAAGAAGATTAGTTTTTCGCGTAGGCGTGATCGGTGATAATCTTTGGGCAGATCCGGAAATCATCCGTCACTTTGTGAACTTAGCATATTTAAGTTGAAGGTTATGTGTTCTAGTCTAGGCTAGGAATTTTAAGGAGAGGCTCAAAAGACTATGTTCCAGTTTAGTCAATGCCGGTTTTAGTTCTACCAGCGCCCTGGGCAAGATCCCCCCCCCCCCCTCCACCCCCAAACTGCAATTCAGACTCTGACTTAGGCTTCAATCTTAGGATTTATTTCTGCCGACGGGGGGGAGGGGTGCAAGCACGATATAGGGTTTTTCAAATTTGCCGCCCCATTGTAAACGAAGGGAGGGAGGGGGGGGGGGGGGGGTGCATACAAATAAGAGTCTAGGAGTTGCCGCCATTAAACAGCCGCTATTTATATATTTATTATTACCTGTGACCCCCCCTTGCCAAAAAACGCCCCCTGTCGCCCCTTTGTATCTGGCGCCCTGGGCGGTCGGCCAACCGCGCTACCCTAACGCCGCTACTGATTTAGTGTTCCAATCTGGAAGAAATGTTTAGCATGTGGGCGCGAAAGTGCAGTGCCTGTTTACATGATTTTATAATATTGATGTTTTTTACATTAGCCGTGTGGTTACCGGCAGAGTAGAATAGGACCACTCCAAGTCTTCCCGTGGATGTCGTAGAAGGCGACTTAGGAAACACACAAGCTAAACAAAGCTTATAAACATCAGTAAGACCTCTCCAACCCGACTGACCAGCGTGGAGAGTGTAGGCCAAATCCTTTGACTGCTCTGGCCAAGTATAGCTCTGATAGTACAGAGAGGGTCGTGCTCCTGCAGAGGAGAGTAAAAAGGACCTGATGACGTCTTTTACGAGTACATTTTGTTCAAAAAGTTAAGCAGCTTGTACATTTTTAGTTTTTACTTTTATCGCCAGACCAGTATAGAATAATACATGTAAAAATGTTAAAGTAACTAAAGGTGCAAGTTCGGAGCCGACTGCAGGCAGCAGCAGCAGATGACGTGTCGTGGCGACGCTAGTGCTATTGGTCTCTATGTATTTCTATGAAATAGGCTTCTCAGGTAGCAACACGTCGCCCGACTACACGTACACGTGGCTCATCGCAGACGATGTATCGTCCGACCACAGATCAGGTAGTACCAGGCCTGTGTCACTCCCCGTTTAGGTATCGAAAATTTACCTACATTATTACAATGCGCGCAGGCGGCCCCTCCGGGTGGTAAATTCAGTTATACGAATCGTTTGTCCAGAGTAACAAGAATGGAATTGGCTTGCAATGGATGTCTAGGTATCTTTACGAATAGGTGCCGAGTTCTGACGTGAGCTAAATTAAACCATATCGCTAGCCACATTGAGTAGATATTTCTTTGAATTTCTTTGTTTTCTGCAGTCGGCTACGAACTTGTACCTTTATCGTGCTGAAAATTTGTATTCTCAAAACATGTTTCTCTAATACTGCAAAGGTATGGCCTAGAAAACTCTAATTATATTAACAACGTCCTTGTTACATAAAATGTCTTTGACCTCTAGCTCCGTGCAAGCCTCTCCTTATCTCGTACCAAATTGGTCAGTGCCATGACTAAAGCTTACTATCCACTGGCGTAGAGCTTCATAGACGTTTAGGTAGTCAAAACTATAGTTGTCATTTTTCATATCATATTTAATAATTGGAAGGCAATGGGCATTTGCCCAGTATTAGGATAAAATAGATTACTAAAAAATATATATATTTAAGTATTTTGTAATTTGTAAGTTGCCTTATGGCAGCTCTCAAAAATGTTATTTTTTATTTATCATAAATCAACGGTAATTTACAACATTTTTGTTTTATTTTATGAATTATAATCTATTGTCTAACACAAATATTGTAAATACAAAATAATAATTGCATGCAGCCTAAGAATAATTCGAATACGAAGAATTCAAAAAGAATTAAAAATTCTAAAACATATATTAATGAAATAATAAAATATATTGTAAAAGCAAAAAGATATTCACTGCATCCATACCTATATATAAATACTATAAAATGAAATTCTTCCCCGCGTATATCTGTTTGGCTGTCTCTTGTATGCTTATAAGTCTTATAACTCAAAAGCTGCAGGACCGATTTTGATGCAGTTTTCACTATTAAATAAATTGTTTATTCCGGATGGTTCACGTATATAAAGTGGAAGGGACATACCCGTAATAAATTGAACCACGGGCTATACTAGATCACTAAAGTATAATGAAAGTAAAATAAGAGTCAAAAAACCAAAAAAAAAATCGACATTCCCATACAAATCGCCAGGGCGGCCGCGCACTTTTGTATGGAAATGCCGAAATTTTGTTTTGTTCTGTGGCTGTTATTTTAATTTCACTATACTATAATGATCTAGTATAGACCGTGGTTCGATTTATTTCAAATATTTTTATTATAACAACTGAGCTATGATTATGCTTTAGACAAAAATTTATTTCATGAATTTCCGATGGAAGTTGCGAGTAATATTTTCAAAGGCTTTCATGGATAGTAGGCCTAATAATATTCATAACACAACCAAGTCACGTACTCAAACGCTCAATTAGTTATATCTGTAGCGATGCTCCCATAAGGAAGCTGGGTTATCTCAAATTTCTAATCTACTACTCATGTGCTTTGCCAAATCTGCGCGTCAGTGTAGTGTATTTGCTTTGCGTCATCGTATAAAAAAAACTAACTTTGTTTAGCTTTTTCGTACGTCAACTCGTGAACAGGTGCCATCAGAGTGATTAGTCATCTAGGCAAGCTAAAATACAAAAGATATAGTTATAAATACTTATAACGACTCTTAATTAATATGCGATAAACGGGGAACTCCCGTGGTCCAGTGGTCAAGGCGTTTGCCTTGTGATCCGGAGGTTGTGGGTTCAAATCCCACTGGGAAGCATACTTTGTGAAAAAGTTGTTTTCAATCTATTTAGGATATCTTCATCATCATCATCTAGGCTTGAATCACCTGATTATCCGAAAAGAAAGATGATTCTGTGCTTCGGAAGGCACGTAAAGCTGTTGGTCCCGAACGCCATCTAGCGTTTGTTGGTAGTCGCTCCGTGTAAAAACCAGTAACCTCGTCATATTACCTAGGTAAGGTAGCGGACCTCGGGCTCTGAAGCGTAACCGCTGAGGATGCAACCGGGAATACGCTTGGGTGGTAAAACGGGTTACTCCTACCTTTGAAAAGTACTGGCCGACATGTTTCGATGAGTGCGGATCGCGACGTCTTCGTGTTTTGCAACATCTTGTGAAGATGAATTCCTTAGTGCGCCTCTCAAATTTGATTGAAATCCGTCAATTAATAACGCTACAGTGAACTTTCCCCTTTCCCCCTATTTCTCCTCCAAAAAAAAATTGCAAAAAAGAGGAGAACTTGAACCTGACATACTTCACTCGCTTGGTCAATAAATTAAATATAAAAAACGTTACCTACCTACTAATACATACATAATTTGTAATTTTTAGTTTTAGTTTGAGGTATAAGTTTGTAATTTTTTAGTTTTAGTTTGAGGTATGACGACCTCCGTGGCGTAATGGTTAACACGCTAGACAGCTAATCTGGAGGTTCTGGGTTCGATTACCAGCCAGGGCAAGTTGGAAATTAGCCTTTTTCAAATTGTTCTGGGTCTTGGGTGTTTATCTATATATGTATTTATTATAAAATATAGTATCGTTGAGTTGGTATTCCATAACACAAGTTTAAAAAACTTACTTTGGGGCTAGTTCAATCAGTGTGATTTGTCCTTATATATTTATTTGTTTATTATTTATTTAAGTTTAATTTATAAAAAAAAATATTTAGCTTTAATTTAATTTAAATTTTATTTGAGTATCAAAATAAATATATACGTTTACCTACTTAATTATCTTCAAAAAATTCAAATGGAATATTTAGGTAGTTTTGTGTGAAACAGCTGATTTATCAACATTGTATAAACAGGTGCATTGACCGCGACTTGTCACTAGTACGATTCAGTTTCGGACCACAGTGTAATAAATTAGAATGTGTCATTTCTCGAGATAACGGTTTGAAGTACGCCATAAATTTAATCTGTGGGTGACGAAAACGGCTCGTTAGCTTTTCTTTCATATGGAGATCTGAATGGATAATATTTATGGCACTTTTGTTGTGTACAAATTCGTGACATTTGAAGTATTTGTATGTTATTTTTATGTTTCAGCAATTTGCATTAAATCTCAATGTCTATCGCTCGTCAAATTAAAAATTTACAATCTAAGCTTTCCATATTGTTTTCAATTTTTTTTAAGTATCTGCCTAAACGTTTAGCTAAAGTTTTGTGGGAACGTGATAGTATGTATGTATTTAAAATAAGAGGACACACTGAAAAATAATCAGGATTACGCACGTACATTAATAGTCTAGTAAAATAATAAAGGCACTTGAATTGAAAACAAATGTCTTTAAAAAAAAGCACTGATTTTTTTTAAGTATGGCAGGCACTTGAATTGAAAACAAATATCTTTAAAAAAAAGCACTGAATTTTTTTTAAGTATGGCTGGCTTTATGAAAATTTTGGCCCATAAAAATAACAATTTACAATATATATTTTTATTATTATTTTACATTATAACACTAACATTCTTGTGGTTGAAAACGAGAATTTTCGTGTTATTGTTAATTGTAATTTTTTTTTATACTTGCCCTATTTAAAAAAATATTCAATTCTTCATTGCTTTTTTAAGGAATATGAACCATAAGGTTTTTAGAACTATAAACTTTACATTGTATCTCAAAATTTAATTAAATCTCAATGAAGCCCCGTTCTAAGAACAATTACATTTAAAATTAATGTAGATACAATTTTAATTACAAATATGAATATTCAAATAAGCTGCAATAAGCGCAAATTGCAATACAAAATATTGATATAATCGGAAATAATGTGACAGAGTCTTATTTATTCATACATCGGGGAGTGTGTTGGGAGAAACTGTAGCACAATCACATATTTTACGCTTTTGTACGAGTTTAATTGAGCAAGAAGACCCGGAGTGGTTCTCAGCGGGTTACTTCCAAATTTATTAAAAAATCCGCGAAAGACCCCCATTATTTACGTCAAGAGACGCAACAGGACCCAGCCTCAAAATAATAATAGTAAAGAAAGAACGCTTAAGAAAGTACACTGCCTCCGTGGTCCAGTGGTCAAAGTGTTTGCCTTGTAATCCGGAGGTTGTGGTTTCAAATCCCTTTGGGAAGCATACTTTGTGAAAAGTGGTTTCCAGTCTGGTTAGGATATTGCAGGCTTGAATCACCAGAAAAGAAAGATAATTACGTGCTTCATCCCGAACGCCATCTAGCGTTTGTTAAACCTATCTTAGGATTGGTTCTGGTCTACCCTTTGGGCTGCGGAGGTCAGATGGCAGTCGCTCTGTGTAAAAACCAATAACCTCGTCAAATCACCTAGAGTAGGTAGTGGAACCCGGGCTCAGCGTTACCGCTGAGGATGCATCCGGAAATACGCTCGGATGATGATGACGATGATAAAAGAACACGTAACAAAGTGTGTTGAATTCAAATATATCTTTATCATAAGATATTAATACTTAATAACTATTAATAATAATCACTTTGTTTTGATTTTATATAACTGTTGATTTAACAATCGTTACCTTAAGCTAAATTTAGTGCCGCTTATTAGGCACTAGTGTTTAAAATCCTACATTGTCAAAAATGTCTTTAGATTTATTGATTCATTGGTCTCAATACCACAATAGCACGTAAGCAATTTAAAGAAGTTATGCGAACTTAAAACCTATTTTAAAATTCAACATTTTACTACACGTAATTCATTGATGCACAAACTTATGACGTATTCTTCTATATTTTACATATTTTATGACAATACCAAGTCCGCTTCAGTAATATTAAGTGTGAGATACAGCCTTATTCGCGTTGACCCAGATTATAATACGCCTCGCAGTGCTCTTTATGATGACTTTTTGAAAAATGTAATTTTTAATTCCCGACGGAGCGAATTGAATGGGACCAAGAATACCAAGATGGCTCTTAACTGTATCGCGTATAAATTGCTATTTCTTATACGAAATCGACGGAAGTCTGTCGATATTTTACACTAAATTAATGCCGGACCAAAATTGGTAGTCTGCCCTTTTATAATTTGCAATTATTAATCTGTTTCGCTGGTCTGAGTGAAAAGAATGAAAGTGTAATGTATGTACCTGGTTTGTTTAACATACATCGTAGAAGCTGATTAAGGGAATGGGTAAAATCTGAATAAGCATCATGTTAACAGGCGATAGTTAACCGTCAATATTTTGAGTTCTTCACCGCCTATACGCTCATCTCCATCTCTTTAAAAGTGGCCTTTGGATCATTTAACTCTCTATATCTATATATGTTAAAAGTAGACCAGTATGGATGTTTGATTAATGTTGAATTTTTCTATTGTTCCAGTCGTTCTTCGGGCGGACATACAACAACATATCATCGATATCAGAATGCAAGAACAACAGCGAGTGCGTGATCAATAAGAAGAATAGAACAGCCTGCAAGGCTTGTAGATTACGAAAATGTCTACTAGTTGGCATGTCGAAGTCTGGATCCAGATACGGAAGGAGATCGAACTGGTTCAAGATACACTGCCTCTTACAAGAACAGCAACATCAACAGATAAATCATCTACAAACAAACAAATCACCACCCACATTCAATCCATCTATAAGTCCGTCCTTTCTTCCAACAAATTTACTACCAGCCGCAGCCCTAGCTGAATACTATAAGAATTCAGACAAAAACCATTTCACTGATGACGTCACACGGCAAAGCGTCTCCCCATCAGATTCGGGCGCATCATCAGCTGATCCCGAAGACGATAATAGTTCAAGAAGCACCAGTGGTCTGAGCATCTTCAGACCTACGTCTTCGCCTTGCAGTGAAAAGGATGTTAGATTACAAGTTATAAGAAATCAAAGTAAAGACGTAAGAAAACGAAAGCCTTCAACATTGCCGCCTTCTCCATTTGGAACTTTATCAGCAACACCAAGTTTTTCACCAAGACCATTCTTGCCTACTTTACAGAATTTGAGAACTGTTCCACCTGGTATCGCTACTTGGCAAGTGAGGAATGGTGGGGAATCTATCCTTCACTCTCCAGCAGTTGCTGGTGTAGCTATTGACCAAGATCAGCCTATAGATTTATCCATCAAATCCACAGCAGTTTTATATAGAAGCCCGAAACATGACGAAGTGAGTGATTCAGAACCTGAATTAAGAATCGATTTGGGAGAAGATAACACTAAAGATATGATGAAGAATCCTTTGGATCTGTCGCTTGTTCCGAAAAGAACTGAAGAAGTCCCTATGACTGGATGAATGGAACTTTTTAAAACCATATTTCTTATTCTATTTATTTTGTAAATAATTTTAGCTAATACTTCTTTGTATATTGGAAATACTCTGCCATACAGTATTTTAAGAAACTTGTACATTCCTTCTTTTCGATTACCTGATTTAACTACCAGTTTTTTAGTTGTACTTTGCTTTAGATTTAAGGGATTTTTGATAGGAAATGTCGTAAAAAAAGGTCATAACTAGAAAACTCCTAGAAACTATTTTTTTAACTTCATTTTACAAGAATTTAATAAACATAACTTATTATAACACAGAGAGACAAATAAGTACTTATATTTTTTTAATTGTAAACTTTTCAAATTGTTTGCATTATTTTAGTGATACCATAAAAATACGCTTTTTGAGTACGGAGTTATGAATTTTACTCTGCGATATATGAGGTAATTATGTACTCAGATTTTGAAATATAAAAAGTTATGATACGTATGTCCTACAACGACAATAAATAAATAAATAAGTATCATGTCCATGGTACTAAAAGTCCTATTTTTAAGTTAATTTAAATGCCAGTCTCAAACCTATGCCAGTTATTATTATTACCAGTTTAGTATACTTATATGGGATCAACGGCCAGTTGCGTGAAGCTCAAAATTATAATGTACAAATATTTTTTATGACTCTTGTAAAATATTAGGTGATTTGTATGAAAAATTGTCTAAGTATTTATTTCTTTAGCTAATAGGCCAGAGTATTGAGTCATTTCTTAAGTAGGTAATAAATCATAGCTAATAAGTTAGTTTTTTTTTGTAATTTATAATGTAGATTAGTGTAATGGCTTGCGTGTTACTATTTTGTTATTTGTTTCGTTTTTTAGAGATTTTAAATATTTTATACATTCCTGCTAAGATGTCAATAGCTCAAATTTTACTGTTTCTGTCAGCGAACTATAAACCATGTAAGCATAATATACGCAAAAAAATAAATTACTGTCAAGTAGGTATTATAGTAATTTTATATAAATTTAGTGGCGCCGTTTTGCGCAAGGATAATGTTTGAAGTAACTTTTTCATAGATACAAGTAGTTCGCTGATTTCTGTATATTTATACCATTGATACAATCACGAATAAATAATTATGTTGGAGTATTATAGTGAATTTCTCTTTTGTTTGAGAAATCGTTAAATGAATACTTTCTAATTCTGTTTGTTGCTTTAATATTTACTTAATTAAATATTAATGGAAATACATGCCATAAAACACAATAATTAAGTAAAGAATTTTATACTTATGACAGACATTTACTTTTTATGATTGATAAAGTCTTTTATAGAGACTTATTAAATGAAAATTTTATAGTTTTCAATAGACAAGATAATCATTTTTATAACTTAGTTATGTTATACCACACCATTACAGACTTTAATAAACTAAAGGGGAAAGTTTTGAGTCTCAAAAACCATGATTTCTGCTCATAAGTAATTTTGTGGTGCCATGTTATAGTTGTAGTACATTCTATATATTACATTAATATGAATGTACAAGATAAAGAAACAATTTAGAAAAAAATCTAGGCTCTAATTAGAAGTATCCGGATTATCACTGGTAAAAAAAAGAAAGAATAGAATGTGGTCTGTATTTCAGAAATCGATGCACGATGTCGTAATGAAATGTTTGTTTGTATTTTGAAGTAAAGTCAGTCCATTATATTGAACAACTTACCCTAAGTAACATATACGTAATAAAATTTCAAGATATTTAAATTTTTGGCTTCCCATACAATTTGGCTTACCAACTGACCTAGTTACTGCGGAATCAAAAAAAAGTATATATTTTGATATTTTTTATTTTGACATGGGAAAGATGTTATTTCTATATATTGGACAAAATTTTTCCTTAAAAATTTTGTAACTATGACAAAAATTTTATGATATTAATAATAATAGGTAACTAGAATTATACCTGCTATGATGGCGATTCCGGATATTATAATTTGTACCTTGAACACCCTATTTTGTCCGAAAGAAACAACAATTTATGATAATAATGCTCAATTTAATAACGAGATTTTATATTCATGTACAAACGTTAAAATAAATAAGTAGACTTTTTGTAAAAAATCACTTTAGGCCAAATGTACTTAAATGAACAATCTTTTTGAGTGTGTTTTTGAATAAATGTACAAATGTACTTAGATTTTTGATGTTGTACTGAAAGTTGTTATCAGTGTGATAAGATATTTTTATATGTGTTTACATTTTTTTACATTTATAAATAAATCTTAATATATTGAAGGAAATAAATGTGAGTGCCTTTGATATTTTGTTTTATTTTATACTTCCGGCCTATTACAAAGCATATATCTATGCCTTAAAAAAAGAATGTTACTGTCAATAGAACTCAGTAATGAATACATATATAGATTCACAGACAAGACCTAGGACAGATTGAAAGATACTATTTTCCATCTTGCCCTGGCTGGGGATTGAACCCAGAACCTCCGGAGTGGTGAATAAGCGAGTTCATTAGGCTACGAATATTGTTCTTAGTATAATGGTAGTACATTTTGAAATAAAATAAACAAACAAAGTAACTTGCCATAAGTGACCCCATGTATGATTTGCCGTACATAATTTAAATTTTTTAATTTTCAGTCTACATGAAACACGTTATATCAATTTACCCATTTTACAAGCCAAATTTTTGGAACAAGTTTATCCTATAATTCTAAATACTTTCATAAAAAGAAATATAGTAAATCGAAAAAAAAAATTTTTGGTTAAAACTAACGTTAAACACATACATTACTATATAGACTTACAACGTCAACCCCAAATAAAATGGGAAAAGGTAAAGGAGATGTAAAAAAAATTTTCTCTGTGAGACCAAATGGTGGCCTATAACAGGTAAAAGAAGCGTCGAACGTCTAGCAATGCGATAGGTTGACGACATAATCAAAGTCGCGGATCGCACCTGGATGAGAGCAGCACAGGACCTAGGTGGATAACTTCAACGAAGAGATATGGCCTTTGCTCACCAGTGGGCAGAAGAAGAGATCATGATGATGGTGAAGAATTCAAAAGATTAATAAAAGTATTTCATATAGAATGGAATCTCCTAAGTTCCCGCGCAATTTGCGTCCCCGTTCCCCGTGCCGCATCTCTCCCCCGTTCTCGCCTTGTTGTGGGGCGAGAGTGGGCGAACACTCACGCATTGACGTATGCACAGATGTATAATTTCGTTTGTAGTAGTGTAGGCATAAAAGATACTCCGCTTCTATGAAGTTCCATACCGGGTACTGGTCTGGGCACCAAACGAATTAGCCTACAAATTTAAATGACATACACAACCTCAAATAAGGTAAAAGCAGCAAATCTAATTGTTAAGACAACAAAGCTGAGACAGACCCCAAAACACACCTAATTCTCAAAAAGAGGTAAATATTGGACTTTCCTAAAACAAACATTACTAATTCTCAAAACAGCTATTCTAGTTAACCACATACATACGATTATCAATTCTATTTCAATGTTAATGACGGTGATAATTCAGTGGCAATATTTTAATTTGATTAATGAAATTTGAGTACGCATCTTGAATTATTCAGTGCAATGCTACCAACCAAACTTCTGTATTTTAATGAAATGTGTACAGTATACATAATGTAGAATGAGTTGAATTGGAATTGGGTAATCAACAAATATTTATAGTGAATAGATTATGGAAATGCGATAAAGCCGACCCTTGATAATAGCTGCTAGTAGGTACATAATAAATACATTCCTTTGATTGTATGCGTATATTAGAAGAGTTTGACGTTGCTATTATTACTCTCTTTAAGGCCGTACCTGAATTTTCCGGGGTCCAGTGCTGCCTCAATTTAAAATAAATCATTTCAAAGAAAACGGAGACATTATTTAAAATTTTGCTACTACCAAGTCCTAGATAACCCTTCAAAGTATTTTGTGAACTATTGTTTACAGTTTATAATGAGAACGTTAAGCTTTACTACGCACATTTGCCAAAAGTGGCCTTTTTTCGCAATTAAGCTATTAAGCTAGACACCTGAAATTTTTACAGATTATGTATTTCTGTGGCCGCTATAATAACAAATACTAGAAATAAAAAAAGTTGAAAATTAAAGGGGGTCGTCATACAAAAAACGTGTTTTTTTTCAGTGTTTTTAACTCGATCTGTCACAGGGCTCTATCTCTTAAACCGTAATAGACACCTGAAATTTTCAGCGATTATGTATTTCTGTGGCCGCTATAATAACAAATACTAAAATTAAGATACAGTTAATAATTAAAGGGGGTCGTCATACAAGAAATGTGTTTCTTCAGCGTTTTAAAACATTGTACGGTGGTACGGAACCCTTCATGTACGAGTCCCACTCGCACTTGCCCGTTTATTTTAGTCTACATCCGTATAATTCGTAGAAGCTCCAATTTCAATTGTTCTGATTCAGACCAGTTCAAGATTGTAATACAAAAAAACCGTCCCAAACATTGTTATTTTAACCTAACCCACAAGAGCTCCTCCATGCTTCCGGAAGCACGTTAAGCCGTCGGTCTCGGTTTTCATCATTAGATAGCAGTCGATTTCAATTTATTGCTTTTTACATTGTACATACCTACGAGTAGGTATATTACACTACACTAAATAGTCACTTTTTATATTAGTAGGACAACATGAACCCTGATAGGGCATCGCAACAGAAAAAAATTTTTCGTTAGTATTTATCAATGCTAAAATTATTATGTAATTATCCAAATAAATATCAATATGTCTGGTAGTTTTTTACATAATGTCAATTTGTTTTTATTCAAAGTCAGTCGTCAAGTTAGGTGCTTTTTCGCATCTTGACAAATCTGACACTAGTGTTGGCGACTTACACAATTATAAAACTAAAAACTAAAAAGGTCTGGCTTGAGCTTGGCGCGGGTCCCTCTTAAAGGTTTGTATACTAAGACATGTCATAATTTAGGTACATTGGTACATACTAAATTTACAAATTGACATTATTTTAAATTTCGTAATTCTTATAATTCAATTTAATTATGACATAATAAACAATGTAATCTCTGTCCATCTATATAACTAATTTTAAGTTTTTAGTTTGTTAGTTGACGTCTTTGGAGAAAACGTGCAGTGCAGTTTGTTGCCGCTTCTTCTGCACTTGCGCCTAGGAAGCGGCGTAAACTTAGTTTTAAGTAACGATTTGACGTCAACATTTGTGCAAAACAAAACAAAGTGACTATTATTAAGAGATATTATAAATATCCTATGATAATAAAGATATTTTGAATTGAATTGAATTAAACCGTATAAATGCAGGTGTCCCATTTCCCATCTTTTATGGAGACACATCTGAATATGTCTCCATAAAAGATGGGAAATCCAATAATGTTCTTCTTTCATCTGACATTTCTTAATCAATTAACAACCAAAATACAATAAAAAAATATTTAAACACTTAATTATTAACAAGTCGTAAATCAAAATTACTTTGATCCACATACAACAAACAATAAAATTACTTCCAAGAAAACAAATAAATGCCAAAAGTCTTCACAAAACCTTAACAGATGTAATTGACGTTATTAAATATTTCGTTCCGCTTGTGACACTATTTAATAAAGTGATTATTAAAACATACTAATATAAGTTTTAAATTGTAAGTAGTAAGATACAATTTAGAACGGAGAACGATTGCCCTGAAATGTAATACCTACAAGAGATAAAACGACATATATGAAAAAAAAAATATTGCATCCATTAACTAAAACAACAGTGCAACAGTTACAGTGTTCCCATTTTGACAAGAATTTAGTCACTCAATTTAATGGGATTTCTAAATTGGTATGACATTGCAGTGCGAAATAACAAATCATTTTTTTTTTCGAAATGGCAATCGAACTATAGCTAAAGCTATAACATTTGTAATAGTAGAAAAAGATGATACTGGTAGATATACGTTGTCCTTAGAAAAATCAAATTTTCGTGCGCAACCGTGGCCATCTTATTATAGTTTAAGATATAATATGTAAAGATTTTTTCCCCAGAAAAATCATACGTAATCTTCTCAATAAAATGATTTAAATTGATATATCACCTTTCGTCCGGAACAGTTTCCATTTTAACAATTTTTTTGTCATTTCATTTAATTGGTATGACGTTGCAGTGCGAAAAACCAAATCATTGTTTTTTCGGACTGGCCATCTAATAATAGCATACGACATAGCATATAGGCATATGATATGAAAAGATGATGATAAGACATTATCCCTAGAAAAATATGTAATCTTCTTAATAAAATGATTTAAATTGAGATATCACCCTTCGTCTGCAACAGTGTTCCCATTTTGACAAGATTTTTGTCACTCAATTTAATTGGTATAATGTTGCAGTGCGAAAGAACAAATCATTATTTTTTCGGAATGGCCGTCGGTCATTTCCCGATACAACCGGAGAAAGAAATGTAGCTCGTTAGCTGGAATAATGGGAGCTTTACATTATTGAGCGAAGTACAGTCAGGTGCGGAAGTGAAACAATCGTTAGGTTGAAAAATATTGTAAGAAAGACATTGAACAGAAATAAACATTAAATGAAATATTAGAAAATTATTTTTTTAGAAGTTAAGTTACAATGTACATAGTACATTTTTACTTAACTTCTACTTACATACATGTTTACATGTTTTACTTTATTACGGATTTTAATTTTATTTTTGAATCAATTCTTAGTTAACTGATAATTATAAAATCTTTTACTTTTAACCGAAAAAAACGTATATTTGTCTATTACTGACAAAATATATTTTCTATTGGTGTAAGGACAAATTACTTATAAACATTAAACATATTGTTAGCCGGAGATAACATCAAATATTAAAGGGTGATTGTTGGATCTTAAAAACGATGAAGCGATTTTTCAGCAGTGTGTCAATATAGATTATCAAAATTACATTTTTCACGAATATTTGCAAAATAAGAATTAGATTACCCATAGTACTTTTCTACTCGCTAATACCGCCAAAAGGTCCAGTTTGCACGAGCGATTTTAACGAGAAAATATATCGCACTAATTGAGATTGCACCATGCGTAAGTCAAACTAAAGGAGGTTACAGATGTAATACTGCATACAACGTAAGATTCAGTAATAGACAAATTGATGGCGGTTATATATAAACGTGCTTAAATACTCTTATCAATATGTTTGAAAACGAAAATTAAGTTTAATCTTACCTCTTATAAATTTAATGATGATATACATATGATTTTATAATTAAGTCAAACAAAAAAAAAATCTGTCTGCGTAAAAAAATATTAAAGGAGCCTCCTTGAGCGACGTCCTGAGCCGTCTGTACATCCGGCGCCTTCTGCTCAATCTACGAAGACAGTCTAGTCGATAACGCAGATTGGCTGATTCTTTTGCTATATTCAACTTGAAAGAAAAAGAAAAAAGGTTTGTATTTTTATTTCAATTCTGATTGTTTACAAACAATCAATATTATTTAAATTTATTATTTTATTAACCAGGAATATACATATCGCAGGTTAATAAAAAAATAAATGTTTATTTTTTTTATCAAGGAAACCAACAGCTTATCAACACATAATTAGTTTCTTATTTACCAATAACAAAACCAATAATAGGTTTCCCTAGCTTTTACAATTATGAAACCGATATCGGTGAAACAAAAACGCAATACCTAACTATGGGTATAACAACAATTCCTGTTGTCTTCAGATTTAAAAACCCAAAATAAAGACATTAGTACGGAGTCCTCCTTCTGGTCCTCCGTTCTTTTACGATACACAGCCGAAAAGCGCGTCATTATAACCAAAGATGGCGACGATTTATTAAGACATCTCGCAAATAGACAGTTCGGAACGGGAGCAGCGGAGCACTTTTTTCTGTGCCTGTACTTTTGGACAGCCGGACACTTTTTTCTGGTGGGATTCAATTGAATTTCCTTTCGAAGTGGCACGTTAAGTGTAAAATATTATTTACGAAATTAAATTTCGAACACAAATATTTGCAATCTCTATTTAATTATAAAATGCAGATAAAACATTTGTAATTTTTATAATTTTAAAATGTTCTTGATACGCAAGAATTTTCTTTCAGGATGCTGTAACATTGTTAAAACTACATAAAACCCTAATAACTGGTAATAAATGAGTTTAGTTGAATTCAATATAAATAACTATTAAGCGACTAAATATATTAAACTAATTCTTGTTTGAGTTAAACGTCTTCCCCCGCCCAATGGTGTAATGGCACAGAATACAGTAAGAGTAAACAGAACGGAATCTCCTAAGCTACGCGCAATATGCGTTCCCTTTCCCCGCA
This sequence comes from Acrobasis repandana, assembly GCA_963576875.1. Lineage (NCBI taxonomy): Eukaryota > Metazoa > Arthropoda > Insecta > Lepidoptera > Pyralidae > Acrobasis > Acrobasis repandana. The sequence continues at coordinate 2,468,878 of OY756226.1, forward strand.
CCCGCACCTCTCCCCCGGTTCTTGTGAGCCAACGTGAGTCATCGAGGAACAGGGACGTATATTGTGCGTACCTTAGGAGATTCCGGCCTGTGGTTTTGTTTAACACGCTTGTCCGCCAATCTGGAGGTTCTGGGTTCGATCCCCAGCCAGGGCCAGTTAGAAAATGGCCTTTTTCAAATTGTCCTGGGTCTTGGGTGTTTATCTGTATATATATTTATTATAAAATATAGTATCGTTGAGTTAGTATACCATAACACAAGTTTAAAAACTTACTTTGGGGCTAGCTCAATCAGTGTCCCTTGTCCCTATATATTTATATATTTTTTAAAGGAAAACTATCACAGCCAAGATCATTTTAGAGTTACAGCCACCTAAAATAAACTAAAAAAAAATATTCCTACAAAAAACATAACCTAAGAAAACAATTATTAAAATTAAGTGGCTTCCATAAAAAAATAAAAAACGACAGGTTGCACTCCGGGAGTGCCGGCAGAAGAGAATAGTTACTTGAATATTAACGTTGTGCATTTTTGATAGAAAGAAAGAAAGAAAGAAAGAAAATTCGTTTATTTGGTAAACATATATCACATACTCGTATTTTGTAATGGTTAGGGAATAATTTTGCACGAATTGCTTTAATTATCAGTATAAAAGTACTATCATTTATGTGGTAGATACAATATTTATTTATTGCGCTATCGTACACAAACATGACAATTTATAAAAGTTTCATTTGTAAAAGTGTATTGACGCGAGTTTAACATTTTTTACCCATTACAAAAAAGTGCACAACGCCGCTAAAGAAGTTTTCACTTCAAAAAGGTTTGGGCTTGTCCGGGATTTGAACCCTCGCGCGTTGTAGGAGAGGAAGTATAAATACTTCCTCTCCTACAACGCGCCGGCTGTCATTTCGTCTTACGAATTTTCGATCAGGAGTGCTATTTTTCATTCAGGGACTCACATTACGAATGGTTTGCGCGAGTGTTTCCAAACGGGCGCATTTTTGAATTGATCGTATGCGAAGGATTCGCAACGAGTGGTCTAGACCACTCGTAATTTAGACATTTGTAGCGAATAAATGTCAAAGAAACGTTCCATAGCGAATCAGTTCCAATTCAGGCTGCTTTTTTATTTTTGTTGAAATGGTTTAGAAAACCATTGACAAATTTATGATATTTTCTGCGTAACACAATATAAATTATCGCTGACACGACGGTTTCAAAAATACGATGCAACGCGTCGAAACTACACGTTTTGTGTTTAGCTGAGTCCCTAAATGAAAAATAGCACTCCAGGACACGTGTCTTGACGCGAGTTTAACATTTTTTACCCATTACAAAAAAAGTGCACAACGCCGCTAAAGAAGTTTTCACTTCAAAAATAAAAATAAAGTACCTATGTTGTAATATTTTGGAATTTTACTCTGAGCGTGGCAACACGCATTTGGCCAGTTATTTGTGAAGTACATTCGATCATCTATTTCAAAATCATATCATACTAGCCTAGCATTACACACTCAGCCACTCAGAGCCACTTATCACTCGACAAACATTTACTCAGCTGCCGAGTGGAACCCGGAACCCAAACTGAAATACTTATTAAGTCAAATCATTCGTAATCGATATTCATGAGACACGTCAGATACAGATTACATTATCACGTCTTTAACCCTAACGGGGCAGATAGAGCATTTGAGATTTTGCGGTTCTAAGCAAACAGACGCAAAATTCAAAGGCCACTTTAAGCGTTATTGTGGGCGAGAAAATGGAAAAGGAATCAAAATAGTGATGAGTTGCAAGCCGCATCGCCTATTACCATTATTAGAATTTTACCCATTACCTCGATCGGCTTTTACGATCTGCGCGGGAAGAGAAGATAGATAGGAACAAATCACACTGATTGAGCTGGCCCTAAGTAAGTTTAAACTTGTGTTACCTACGAGATACTTACTCAACGATACTATAATATACAGGGTTATTTTTAATTAACCGGCAACCTTTTTGGAGCAAGTTCAGTCCGTGATACTGAATCACTTTACATAAAAACAATTATTGAAAAATGAAAAAAAAAATTCGACTTTCCATTTAAATCGGCGCTCAACCAAATGGATTTTGTATGGGAGGACGAAATTCTGTTTTCGTTTTTCGATAATTGTTTTTATGGAAAGTGGTTAAGTATCACGGACTGAACTTGCTCCAAAAAGGTGGCCGGTTAATTAAAAATAACCCTGTATAATGATTACATATATAACGTCTAACAAAATATACTGAAACTATTTTAAGGGTGACTTCAGTCCATGATACTAAACAACTTTCCCTTAGGAACTTATATCGAAATATGAAAAATATTTTTTGACTTTTCATCAGCTGATCGGTCAACTTGTATGGGAGGCCAAAAATATTTTTTACATTTCGATATTGTTACTTGGGGAAAGTTGTTCAGTATAATGGGCTGAATGCATCCTTAAAATATTTAAAGTATATTTTGTTACACCCTGTATAAATAAACATCTACGGCCCAAGACAATTTGAAAAAAAAAATACATTTTCCAACTTGCCCTGGTTCGGATCGAACCCAGAACCTAGGAGTGACGGACTAGCGTTTTAACCAATACGCCACGGTGATTGACAGCAGAATCAGCTGGTACATTCTAAGTTTTCTCTTTATTTTCAGACCAGACTATATTCATGAGAGTATTAAGTTTAGTCGCTTCCTAAAGGCTTCTGACATAACTTTACGACTGCCATCTAATGATGAGTTAGGATCAACGGCTTAGCGTGCTTTCTTAAGTACGAGATTTTTTATGCTATCACCTATTCTATTGCGAACCACCCGGGATCGCTTCATATACAGAATGCGCTAGTAATGGGCTATCCCGCAGGGTAATCCACGTTTTTTTTGGCACTCCCCTTGGGGCATACCAATAGTAATTAGATACTCTATACTCGATAATTTGATACTGGCAAGTTATACGCCATCAAAATCTATTAGGTATTTAGTCACAGAATTCAGTGATAAATTTAAACATACTCGTAGCATATTTTGAAAGGTGTTATGACGCGTTGATGTCTTTTCAACTAAAAAAAAAAACATAGAAGCTGCCAGTGAAGCAGAATTTTTTAATCCAGTTAAAAAAGGAGGACGTCATTATAAATTAGAGCCGTACCTTTTTTTTATGTTACGCGATATATTCGCCAAATATGAACCGATTTCGAAGATATATTTTTTGTTTGAAAGCCTTAAGTTCCATATTAATTTGGTAAAGACATGATGAAGAACTTTGGAGATAAGGATCAAACTCCTCCAAAAAAAATAAGTCGGTTGTTTTTTTACAATATTTTTTTATCAAAATTGTTCTTTTTCCAACCGTATTACGAAACTTATTTAGTAACATGGACTGAATTCTGCCTTAAAATAGTTTCAGTATATTTTGTTAGACCATGTATTTCGCACTAACTAAAATACTCGTACTTATTGCGTAAGTATTGCTTTTTACAACAATTTACCGAAAAATGGTTTAAATTTCAAACGGACCTTTCTTAATACAGTCGGCAATAAAGATGTGTACAATGCGCATATTTAATAACATGTCACGCCAAAACTCGCAGATGTCGTTTAAGCTTTTTATTTGACTCTAACTGCTGCCGCGTGGTAATTATTTTGGACAAAAATGTAAATAATTTTCAAGAACTGGGTTTGGTCACACGCTTCTTTAAAATCTTACGTTTTTGTGGGTTATTCTTTTTATTGATCACGACTTCCAGACAAGTTAGTGTAAGAATATAAAATTATTCAAAATGGACATGTTTTCCGTTTGAAACTTGAAGGAACTCCTTAAATATTATGTTTACACATATAGTGTTTTTTTTTTTTTTTTTAAATCAAGCATTTTCATCCAAAAAGAAGTTTTGGTGAAGTGGAACTGATGTAGAAGAAACCAGAAATCCGCTAGAAAACAATAAGTCTAATCAGACACTTTTTCTAAATGTCAAAACAAACTTCTTCTATGGGATTTGTATGAAATACAAAACCGTGACGTCATAGATATTTGGAGGATATTTGGCGATATTAAGAGCGTTTTTCTGCATTAAAAATTTTAAACCACGTTGAAAATGTATATGATCAATGACAAGTGACACTATTTTGTGACGTTTTATTCTCTTATCAGTACCAAATAATTTATTTTTGACCCAGTCATCTACCTAATTGAAGCAGGCCTGTAGGTATCAAAAATGTACCTACATTATTACTATGCGCGCAGTTCAGTTATACCAATCGTTTGTCCAGAGTAATAAGAATGAAATTGGCTTGCAATGGATGTCTAGGTATTTATACGAAAAGGTGCTGAGTTCTGACGTGAGCTAAATTAAACCATATCGCTAGCCATATTGAGTAGATATTTCTTTGAATTTCTTTGCTGAGTGAGACTTCTGTACGTTAATATTATTTATTCTGTGATTGAAGTCGCTTTTTGTGGATTAAAATTATTTATTATGTTTATTATGTTTTTGCATGGTTTTCGCTTATAAACTGTCAAAAGTACTAGGCGTATAAGAGCAAGCAAACGACTAAGTGAAGTTTATGGAGATAGCTACAATTGAACGGGACAAAACAGTGATATGTGGTGTCTCCTCTAGTTTTATGATGCGGTTAGCAACCCATCACTATTCTTCTTCTTCATAATCGTATCCTCTTGTCTGTGGGTCGTGACCATCTCCTCGCTATGGTTTGCCACAGTGCACAGTCTTGCGCCAGGTGTATGGCCCGTTGAGTATTTGAGCGCGCCACCCTACGAACGATATCAATCCATCTTGTCGGCGGTTTCCCTTGACCTCTGCGCCCTGGGACATGGCCCAACAGTATAGTCTTTTCGAGACTGACCGATAGTGTTTTTTTTTTTTTTAATTATTTTATGAGACTATTATGAGACTATATTATGATTTCCTTTTTCCATGTGTGTAAGAACGTTAAGCTTTACTACGCACATTTGCGAAAAACGGCCACTTTTGGCTAATGTGCGTAGTAAAGCTTAACGTTCTCATTATAAAATGTTTTTTTTTTTTTTTTTTTTTTCGATCGAAGCAATACGCTGTATGCTGAAGGCATTTTACAGCTCACCGGGCGCGACGGGTTAGGCGGGACCAACATTGCCAAAATGGCAAGATGTTGTCCACACCGTTAAGTGACAGCACAAAGGGCTCCCACCGGGTGGGAACGAACCTCGGCTTTGGGCGTCACTGGCGATCGGCTTTGACCAAGTGTCAAGCGCCTGAAGGGCTGACTGGCTAGAAGCGACCGGGTACCGTGCGGTACCTCGTGAACGCGCCAGTCCTATTCCTGATCCGCACTCGCCGGCGAGTGGGATTCGTAATCGAGCTAATGTGTGTGCTATGTCTGCGTTGCGCAGGTGACTCTACGGTGGGGGGAATCGCACGACTAATGGGGTCGTCCGGATCGTTGAGTACATGCCTTGGTCTCCTACACCTAAGGAAATCTGTGGGGTTGTAGTCAGCAGCTTTCGCTACTAACTGGTTGGGATGATTGGGGGCGCGTTCAAAGGATCGTGAGGCGATCTCTTTGAAGAATCGGGGGATTATAAACTGTAAACAGTAGTTCATAAAATACTTTAAAGGGTTATCTAGGACTTGGTAGTTGCAAAATTTTAAATAATGTCTCCGTTTTCTTTGAAATGATTTATTTTAAATGGGGGCAGCACTGGACCCCGGAAAATTCAAGTACGGCCTTAATCAATCGTCTTGAAGAATTGAAATTACATATAAATTTATAAATATATATTTAGCTTCTAAATAAATAAATGAAATTAACATAGAAAAATTAAAAAGAAAACTTTTAAGGATCGCCCATTTTATATAATATTTTAATGTTTGTGTATATTTTTATCTTACTTTAGTGAACAATTTATTGTACTGTAAGTACAAGTGTAAGTTTCACTTTTCACAACTTGTAATTTAATATTTTTTCTACTTGTTATATTTAGTTTAGTTAATAGTTTTAGTTCAGTTATTTCAGTTTTAAAAATCATGATTTATTATATTGTAATTTTAACATGAATAAAAACTAGTATAATTTGCATCAAAAACAACTAAACATCTCAGCGAGAGGTATTGGCATTTTAAGATGAAACCATTGTCTCTTCATTTTATATCTTTTTTATTGAAATACGATTTTAAGTAAACTGGATTATCCCAATTTAGGTCAATTTAGAATCTATTGATTATGACAATAGACAAAGTGTTTTGTACAGTTGATGACATAAAAATATATTTGCTTTTTATATAGTAAAAAGTGATATGGTAAAATAAATGTTTTTAGAAAGAAATATAATATACGTCCATGTTTAATTATAAAACTTCAGACGCATTTTTATTTTTACATTATTTTAAGCTTCTGTTCTCATGCATCATCGTACAATCTTCATCTTAGCGTTTTCCCGGTTACATCATCACATGTGCTGCTTCGGAACCCGTAACAGCTGTAATAAAAAATGATAAAGTAAGAAATGCGGAAAAAGTATGAAGATTGCATAAAGCAGTGTGTGTTAGTGTAGTTTTTTTTGTTGACCTATCAACTGTACCACTTTGATTTAAGAGGTGCACAGGAGCTGTCCAGCAGTGACATACAATAATATATTTATTTCTGTTACATTCCTGCGTGGAGTGGAGTGAAAACAAGCAGACCTTATGCTCCGAAGCAAAACAGCTAAGTAACCAACAAAAAAAGCATTAAAGACTAAAAAAGCACTAAAACTTTTACTTTTTTTACTATTTTTGATGTTGACCGTACCTACTCCAAATTTTACGAACCAAATCAGTAATAATGGCAGATGATCCCAAAAGTTCATCTAATGCATAAAATCTTGAATTATTTAATCTTTTGCATAATTCTGACATAATTTACACAAAACGTCATAATATTGCTGCAGGGGGCGCCGGACTATTTTGGAGAAGCCGAATACGTATTCAGAATGCCTTTATCTGGCATCTTTAGACCATTTAGACGTAATTTGTATAAATCATGTATATGTAAGATAACATTTTGATTTTATAAAAATCTCCTTGGAAATAATGATTCGCACAGACGACATTGCAGATCTCTCTTTCATCTCAGCGTATTCCTAGTTGCATCGTCAGCTATAATACATTGAAACCCGGAATCCGCTTTCCGGTTTTTCCTTTACCGCTTCGCATGTTCTTGAGCATCCCTGATTGTAAAACCATTTCAAATGGAAAATCAAAAAATGGAACTGGGCAAGACATATCTGCTGGATGAGCCGGGGCTCATCCAGCAGATATGTCTTGCCAACAATTTGGCCCATCTATCGGGATAGATGGGCCAAATTGTCTACGTTTTTTTATTTATTTTTATTTATTTAACTTTATTACAAAAAATTTAAACGGCGGACTTAAAGCCTTAGGCTTTATCTACCAGTCAACCGACAGGTGGTGCAGAGACAAGTGAGGTTAAAGTAGGAGCAAAATTTATCATTACTTTTTAAACATGGCTATGAATAAATTACATAACAACAAAATATAATACTTAAATATAGTATATTAATTTAAATTACCTACTACCTAATAAATATATATACATATATATATATATATATATATATATATATATACATATTAATACATAAATATCCATAATTTATTTATTATCTGACAGTCCATGAAGAAAGTAACCGCGCACTGCTTTTTTAAAGGCAAGTCGACTAGGGTAGAAGATTGTTAGAAGAGCGAAGTATTCAGATGTGAGAATCCTTAAAGAAAGAAAATTGAGATTTTAAGTACCGCGGAGTTTTAGGGTCGAAGAGTATAGAAAAGAGTACGTAAGTATATGTAAGTTACGACGTTGCCGGATGGGCAACCATTTTAACTGCGAACGATAATTCGACACATGGTCATACTTACGAAGGCCAAAGATGAAACGAAGACAGTTGTTTTGGATTCTGTCAAGTTTATTGAGAAAATTACAATTCAGATCCGGGTAACAAACATCAGCATAATCGATTATTGGAAATATAAGTGTGTGCACTAGCATGATTTTTAGGTTCATGGGTAGAAAGTTTTTTAATTTATATAGGGACCGAAGGGCCCCCACATCTTTTTCAGCCAACTGTGAAATTTGTACGCCTCAGGAAAGGTTGGAATCAATGTACAGACCAAGATTTTTTACATCGGTACAAAATGGTATTTCAGTGTTATTGTAACGAACTGGTGGTAGGGACTCTTTGTCAATTCTACCTAGTAATTGTGAACTGCCAACCAGTAAAGCTTGACATTTTTTAGGATTTATCGATACCCCAAATCTGCGCGACCATTCACCTATAGCCTCCAAGTCAGCATTAACTTTATTTATAGCTGAATCCAAATCACTCAATTCTGTCTGTGCATAAAGCTGCAAGTCATCGGCGTACAGGTGATACGAGCACTGAAGTTCTTTTGTGATGAAGTCGATGAAAATCGAGAAAAGTAAAGGCGAAAGAATTCCGCCTTGAGGAACCCCAGTATCCAGATCACACCAGTTCGATGCATTGTCACCGAGGCGGACTGACTGCTGGCGTCCACGAAGATAGGAAGAAAACCAATTAACTGCCGAGGAAGAAACTGAATGGTGGGAGAGGATGGCAAGAAGGATATCATGGTCGACGGTATTAAAGGCATTTGAAAAGTCCACCAAAGCCAGAACTGTGACTTTGGTGTTCTCCATACCGCCCTAATATCGTCGGTCACTTTACGTTCTGGCTTCTAGATGGAGGCAGGGGTAGGGGTAGGCCGAGGACCAGATGGCGGGACGATCTTGATAAATTTACATATATACGAATGGCAGAAGATCGCTGAAGACACTGATGGGTGGAAGGATAAGGGGAAGGCTATTGCCCAGCAGTGGAACACTACACCAACATAACAGGCTAGTAAAAAAAAAATGAACTCTTATCATCGCTAGTCACCATCGTCAGTAATATTCATATGGAAGATGTTTAGTCGTTGCTGCAAGATTCAAACAGTAATTTCTGAATTAAGGTTTCTTAGTTATTCTTTCGCCCTCAGGTCTAAGTGGTGGCGTTCATAGTCATCCAGAAAAACTGTAAAGTGGACATTGTAAATTTTGGCCTTTGGCTACTAAGTACTATTCTAACAAAGTGGATGCATTCAATTAGCATTACTCTTCTGTCCTAAATTTAATGTAACCCATGCCGGACGCCGCGCGTCTTATCCAGATGACAATTTTTTTTAAAACTTTATTGCACAAAACTATTGTACAAATGGTGGACCTAATGCCGTATAGCATTCTCTACCGGTCAACCATAAGACCAAGCAGAAAATATGTGTGGCTGGCGTGATTTAAATATGTATAAAATTACATAATTAAAAAAAAATTATATAAAATATGGCGGTTTTCTTTCTTCATCTTATTTTTAAGAGCCTGCTTATGCTTCTCTCAGTGAAGTTCTATCTATCTTTCCTTCGCTAAGTTCTTAACCTCCCTAAAAGGTTTCACATTTTTTGCGATAGTTCGAAAACTATTTCTACTTGTGCAAGATCAGAGGGACTTCTGCTCCCAAAATTGTGATATATCACAGGATTAAATAGTATTTGTTTTACGCAAGTAGTATTTTCTCTATGAATATGTTTTAAGTGCTTATTCACTGTTATAATTGGATCAGCAATGTGAACATGCTGATCGCCATTACTCAGTGTTATAAATGGAGACAGCGTCGACATATTGTAATTAGATGCCTTTCAATGCGGGATTGACTTGTGCGAGATCCTCTGCCGAGAGAAATGTTATGTAAAATATACTTAGTTACTCAGTTTTTAGGGTTCTCTAGTAAAAATCCGCCATGTCTTTCTGTCCGCGGTTTACTTAAAGACTTAATAGTAATAGAAAGCAGTTATTTGGCATGAGTATGTATATTCATCACGCCAACAAGGTGGTAAAATAAAATATAAACAACAAAAATATAGTGTAGCTCTCATACATGTAAAGTGAGAGTCATTGTTTTTTTTTATCGTCTAAGTGGAGTGTCGTTGAGTCTTTCAAAAATATTGTGAGTTTGTGTGAAAATTTGGTTTTCAAGAACAAACGAGCGGAGCATCTGTCATCTAAACAGTTACATACTTTTTTTATAGACAATATCAATGTAACAAAATTTACGGCAGTATCAGATATACTGAATCAGAGCTTAGTAGGGTTTAAAACGTTTTTAGTCATTAAACCGTGAGGTCTGAACTCTAAGCCAGCATTCGCAACTGCGGAACCCTACACTGCGCAGGGCCCGACACGCAATTGGCTGGTTTTTATTATATCAGACTTTAGTATTGCAAAACTAAATTATAACAATGCTTTTCTTTTTCTATATTCAGCCTATAACAAGTCTATACCAGCCTAAACCAAAGGCGTCTCACAATGAAGGAGGATTTGAAAAACTAAACAAGCTTTTGGAATGTCACACCTAACAATGGCCCACAATCTCCAATCGAGCAAGACCAAAATTAGCGGCGACATAACCTGGCTGGAATAAATCTCCCGATATGGCGGTAGGTGGCGCTATCGAACGCCGAGTCTATCTGATGGCTCTAAAAGGTTTGTTAGCGCCCCGCATTCCCTAAACACAGCTTCCTTACTCACCAAGTAGGTTGTAAAATACGGTATTTAACTCGAGTGTCATAGGTACTGATTTTCGTCACTTAATTATTTCGACAACTGTGTCGAAATACACGACATACAACAAGATAAAACGAGAAGTAGAACTATTGTTTTTTGAAATTGGGACTGCCCAATTTCCAAAAACAATAGTTCTACTACTCGTTTCTTCGACAGAACATATATTTGACTAGCATCGATCCGACAGACTTTTTATTAATTATATCAAGGAGTAACATAATCAGAAATAGTAATATTAATATTAATATAATAAAAATAGTTATTTGACTCGGCTCATAAATAATTAAGTTATAGGCCTTTCAAATCTAGTGAAAATTGTGGGGATGATAAATAGATACCATGAATAAGCTTGTAATTTATTCGTTGACGAACAAGCAAGGAGTGGGCCTGGACTATTACAGCCCATTCCTTAATTTGCTTTTATAGACAATATCAATATAGGATCGTTGAGTTAGTATCACATAGCAAAAGTTTCAAAAACACCCGCATCCGCGGCAGCCTTCATGTCCGTGACATAGCAGACAAACTGCAAGAAAGCTGCCTACGCTGGTATGGTAATGTCTTCCGGAAACTGGCAAGTTACGTGAGAAACAAATGTATAGCCATGCTGCCTCCGCTGGGGCCGGCAGACGTGGTAGACCCAAAAAATGCTGGCTTGACGTCGTCAGGGATGATATGCGTGCCAATGGTCTTACAATGAAGAATGCTCAAGACCTTGCGAAGTGGAAAAGGAAAAGCCCTCCTCTCCCACTTTTCATTTTAACAATATTAGAAATGAAAATTGCTGCTTCATTAAATATCCAATTTTCATGCTGTTTTCATAAAAAGAATAGGGATGATGACTGGGTCAGAAAAGAATTATTCTAATTAGTCCGTGAATTAGGTTTTCCAAAAATAATGTGCCCATATTTTTCAGATTATCAAAACAGTAAAAATTCACAAAGATACAGAGTATATAAGTTCCAAAGTGGGGGCTTGTGACGTCACCGATGTGTAAAAATCGTACGAAAGCGTGACGTCATGCGAAATTTAAATGCGCTGTATCTTCGTCATTTATTGTATCTCAGAGAAAATAAATAATATGTGTACAATATTTTTAATATTATAATCCAACCGATGGGCCAAAAATATTTTTTCAGTCATCATGCCTATTATTTTAAGTGTTATTTGTGGTTTCGTATATAATATAGTCCAAAAACAAACACAGTAAAATACCCTATTGTAACCAAAGTTAATGTGATAAGCAGACAAAGCCTAGGGCTGCAATACTCAAAGGCCACTTTTAGCGTGATGATGGGCGAGAAAGTGGAAAAAGAAATAAAAGGAAAAAAGCTCTGTCTGTCCCATTAGGGCTAAAACGTGATAGTGTATGTATATATCGCAGTTGGATAGTATAATCCGCTAATTGATAAAACCTCCTGTTTGACAATCCAGCTCATTGATTTTCAGTTGTTTAACAAAACCGAGCTGTAATGCCAAAAAGCTAAAGAGTTTTATCCATTAGCGGATTATACTATCCAACTGCGACATATTATATAGAAATACGAGATTGTTTAAAGTAAATTCAAAGTTTTTCGCTGGTCCAAGAAACCACTTTTACGAGTATTATATAATATTGTCAACTAGATTAATTAACAAGAAGCATTATCAAGTTTCTCAACAATTAAATTTATGCAAATTATCCCTGTTACACACTCTTTAGCAATAATTTATATTTTATTGGCATTAATTAATATAAATGTAAATGTATTTAATTCCATAACAATACGAATATGAGACAGTCGCGACATAATAATTGTAAAATAAATTACGTTTTTAATTTATGTTAATACTTACTTTTGAATTTTATTTCTTAATTTCAAAAGTAAGCGCGGAAGCAGGAAAATAGCTTACAAATATGATTTAACACAAGAAAAACAAATACTTTACAGGACGAGAATAAGCTTGAAGCTATCTCTTCATTATCAGGTCTTTTTTAGTCTCAGGACCAATGGGTCGTACTCCTGCAGTACTCGTACTCGGTCGTAGTCCTGCAGACTAAAAATGACCTGATGACATCGCTGTACTACCATATTATTAGCCAGAGCAGTCAGAGGTTAAGGGTTTGACGTATGTGTACTACGTGACTCTATCATGTCTTTATCCTCAATGGGGCAGACAGAGCGTGTTGGGTCTTGTGGCTCTAAGCAGACAGAGCCCATGGCTGCAAGATCCAAAGGCCACATTTAGCGTGACGATGGGCGGGAAGATGAATAAACCGTCCAAGTGCGAGTTAAACTCGCGTGGAGAGGGTTCCGTACAATTGATTGAATTCTTATAGGTTTTCCTGTAATCTACAAGCAATGACGACCTCCGTGGCGTAATGGTTAACACGCTAGACCGCTAATCCGGAGGTTCTGGGTTCGATTCCCAGCCAGGGCAAGTTGGAAAATGGCCTTTTTCAAATTGTCCTGGGTCTTGGGTGTTTATCTATATATGTATTTATCATAAAATATAGTATCGTTGAGTTAGTATCCCATAAAACAAGTTTAAAACTTACTTTGGGGCTAGCTTAATCAGTGTGATTTGTCCGTATATATTTATTTATTTATTTATTATTTATATCTTGCATTTTTTTCAAAATTTTGTGCTCAGTATTTTCGTTGATCATATGGTCAATTTTCGTCTTCTTTCATGAATAATAACAAAAATATATTAAAGATACTCATAACGAGTCCTTTCATTTGATATATGACACAGAAAGGTTTGCAAAACTTTTTTTTAAATTACCTAATTTGTCCCCCGAAAATGACCCTTAATTAAAATAGCAATGGGTGCTACCTGCATCGCCTATTCTTCTTCTTCTTCTCGAGTCGAAAGGCTTTTTACTAATTTTACTACTTGAAACTTTACTAAGTATATTAAACGATTCCCCGGTCATTTAACTCATTTGAAAGTTAAAAAGAAAATACTTATTTTTAAAAATTAAGTTTAGTTGTAATGTTGGTAGAAAAATAATAATTAGTTTTATTTTTGTTATGTAAATTTATTTTTTGTCATACCTATTTGATCTATTTAATGATTTTATGTGCAAATAAAAAAAAACACTTATTTCTAAAATTCCGACCTATGCTCGGAGTTGCTTAACAAGTGGATCATTTCAGCAAACGATCCACTTGTTAAGCAACTCCGAATTTTTGTAAAGGAAAGCCCGACGGCCCAGCAGCCGTCGAGCTTTCCTTTAAAAAAAATAATATAATTTCAAATACTATAGATTTAATTTGAAGTGAACCATAGCAGTATAAACACAGTTTCTAGAGTCGTGCAGGCGTCGACGCCCTTTGTTGACGCCGCTACTGTGCGCAGGGGTGGCCAACCTGTGCATAAAGTATACACATGTTAAGTGACTACATAATACAAATTTTCCATAGTTAATGCTTATTTAAATTAAAAAAATCTTTACAAATTGCAGCAGTCGAGTTTCTATGTGAAATGATTTGATTCCGTTTTTATTATGGTATATTAGGGAAAGTTGTTGAGTATTATAAACTGCATTTGCCTTTTTAATATTTGCAATTTGTTAAAAAGGACTTTTTTTTATGTTATAGGGCGGCAAACGTACAAGCGGGTCACCTGATGGTAAATGATCACCGCTGCCCATGGACAACTGCAACACCAGGGGAGTAAAAAAAGCGTTACTGGCCTTTCAGGGGGGAGGGGGAGGGGGGGAATGGGGGAAGTAGGGGATTGGGGGGGGGGGGGCTCCGGCTCTCACTCACTGAACGAAGCATAGAAGTGGTGAAGCTGCTACTCAGACGTCGATTTTCTGTGAGAGTGTGGTACTTCCCCGGACGAGCCGGCTATGCTACTAGCAAAATTGAGTTTTGCCGGTAGCGTGGCTCTAGCACAACTAATACCAGCTGCTTTTCTGTTCGCGAAGATCGAAACGAGAATCATTATATATGTCAATAGGCGATGCGGCTAGCAATCCATCACTACTCGGATCCCTTTTACAACTTCACATCCACCATCACGGTATACAAGATTTTTGGGTCTTACCACCGGCTTTCTCTGCCCCGCTAGGTATATACTCGTATCTTTCTAATGTATAATCGTCTTCATTTTCCATTTTTTCGTTCAAATTTTATGTCTAACTCTATTATTATTTAGTTTACGCTACTTTGGAATGCCTTACCCGTAGACATTAAAAGTATCTAAACTAGGAATTCAAGAGAAAAGTCCACACGCACCTTTTCGCTAATTTGTTGCAGCAGAACTTATCATTATCTTGAAACGGGTGGGGACCAAAAAATATTTTTCGCTCATCAGGTAGATTATTAAAATATAGGTATTGTATTAGTATTTTTTCTTTTTTCTGATTAGCAAATAAAAAAATACAGTGCATTGTAATTCCGCATGACGTAACGATCAAGTACATTTTTAGGGTTCCGTACCTGCAGGGTGCAAACGGGACGCTATTACTGAGACTCCGCTGTCTGTCCGTCTGTCCGTCTGTCACAGGGCTCTATATCTTGAACCGTAATCGCTAGACACTTGACTTTTCACCGATTATGTATTATTGCAGCCGCTATAACGACAAATACTAAAAATAAAAATAAGTTAAAAATTAAAGGGGGTCGTCATACAAAAAACGTGTTTTTTTAGCGTTTTAAAACATTGTACATTTATAGAGGTACGGAACCCTTTATGTACGAGTCCGACTCACACTTGCCCGTTTAATTACTTGACGGTGACGTCAATCATCCCCAATCTGAAACTTCGACGCGCTGTATCTTTGTGAATTTTTACTACTTTGATAAACCGAAAAATACGAGTCCATTATTTTTAGATAATCTAACTGACAGACTAAATTCAATTTTTCGGACCCAGACCCACATCCTTATTGTTTGAATTATGTATTATGTATGTATGTGTATATTTGTATGTTTTTATGTAGACATGTATATAGTGTATGAATTTAATTACATGCTTATTTTTAAGCGACTATCGCTAATCAATTTATTTCTGTTTTTCTAAAGGCTGACTGGTAAAGTATTTTGTATCATTATGGTCAAAAAATATATAGTAAATAAATAAATAAATAATAAACATTATTAGCTATTGTAAGAGTATATACTCTAGGTTTTATTAATAGTTTATTCATTAACCGAAGCGATCCCCGCTCCGGAGCATAACTGACGCAACACATTGCCCTGGCTATTCAGCGAGGCAATGCGGCTGGCTTTATGGGTACTTTGAAACCGGTACGCTCTTTGATTAGCCTTATATTTAATATTTTTATTAATATTACTTCTTCTGTTTTGTTTTTTTTTTTTGTTTAATTTTAGTTTAGTTTACTATTTTGTTTACTTATAGTTTAGTTTAATTTTAGATTTAACTTTATTATGTGTACTTAAAAATAAACGACTAAAAAATAAAAAGATTTGCTTATTAATACAATTATCATAATGTTATGACTGGTACAATTAAAAATGAAATATATATATTACCGCTACAAATTTTTATTACCTGATAATAAGAAAGACATAGCAAGCCCCTTAGGGGGCTATACCTCATTTATTACGAAAACTAGTTTCATTATTGGCCACTTTAGATATATCGGTATGTGATTTATTAACTTGGATACAATTTTATTTAAATATTTTTGTCGTTATACTTTTGTTATACAAATTGGTTTTGGATGTAGGTAATATTTGATGACAGTGGGTGGGGTTTCTTGTCAACATAAGTTTAAGATTTCAAGTAAACTACGTATGTATTTATTATTGAGTTATAACTATTTTGGTAATGGCTCAGATAAAAGGAACAAGTTGGTAATAGTACAAAAAAAATTGTAGTAATGGCATGAAAAAACACCTCACATACTTACTCATACGTACAGTCATGACGTTTGATAAATGTAGGTAATTTCTCGACGACTCTCTCCGTGGCCTAGTGGTCATCATGCCAAGCTGTCACACCTGAGGTCCCGGGTTCGATCACCGGTCAGGACAAGACTGAAAACATTCTTTTTCAGATTGAACTGCTTCTTGGATGTTCATCTAGATATGTATTTGGTTTAAGATATAGTATCGTTGAGTTGGTATCCCATAACGCAAGTCTAAAACTTACTTTGGGGCTAGCTCAATCAATGTGATTTGTCCATATATATTTATTTATTTATTATTTCTGAATTTCACCGTACAGTACAGATATTATCATGAACTTCATCATCGCGAAAATCGAAAATGTTTTTGTATTTATTAATTATAGCAAATGTTGATGATACCTACTTGCTCCCGCGCACCGCGAAGCTTCGTGAGCTCACTTAATTTTCGCGGGAATCGAACCCCGGAGTTATAACGTGCCTGCCTAGATATTACTCGTCGTTTGTTATTACTTAGGACTTACTTTTATTATTTTTAGCTATACAAGCTTGGTATCATTTTCAGGTCTTTTTTAGTCTCCACTGCAGCAAGACCTTCTCTGTGCTACCAGAGCCATATTTAGCCAGAGCAGCCAGAGGATTTAGTCTACATTCTCCACGCTGGCCAAACGGGTTGGAGAGGATTTGTTTAGCTTGTGTTTCCTAAGTCGCTTTCTACGACATCATCGGGAAGACGTGCAGTGGTCCTATTCTACTCTTGCAGAAAACCGCATCGTAAGCCGTGTGGTTCCCGGCTGAGTAGAATAGGTAGGATCCAAGTCTTCCTGTGGATATCGTTGAAGGCGACTGATGACAAAATACCTGCAGTGCCTAGTTAAGGGCTAAGTACGAGTATAATTTATTAATCAGGTATTTTCGGAATTTAAGCGATAGCGAGTAAAGTGCGCTTGCAGCTATGGAGCCACATTACTCTTTTATGCCCATAGCTGTGGAAACTATGGGCTACTGGGGCGCAGAAACCAAGTGTTCAATTGGTGAATTAAAGCACCGCATTACCGAGAAGACAGGGGACTCCCGCTCCGGCACGTTTTTGGTGCAAAGGATGGCCATGGAAATACATCGCAGCAATGCCGCTAGTGAACTAGGCACCTTTGCATTGGAAGCGTTAAGGGGCGGGTTTTAAGTTACCACTAGAAAGTGTGCTAGGGCCATTGCTTTTCCTTATTTATATCAATGACTTGTCTATATACGTTTCACAAAAAAGGTTCTTTTTGCTGATGACATTAAAACAATATTAAAACGTGACGATATAGATGAATACGATTCTATATACTCTTACGTTTAGATGTAGTCAGAGAGGATAGGTACTGCACGTAGTATGACGCTACTGCACACAGGTTAATTTGATTTTCGTGGGAGATCATATCTAATTTTCGACTTCCTGTTTTCAAATACCAGAGCTGGCTTCTTGTAAAAGAATCATAAAATATTACAAGAAAGATAAAACAGACAAGTAGCTTGTATGGCTAGCAGAAACAGGCAAATTAAACATAGGAAATTCCTGGACGCACCATCTTTGGCAGAAATGTAACTCAAGAGGCTCAGGCCAAAAATCAGGTCTCAACATTAAGAATAGTGTGCCAAAGCACCAAAGTTAAGAGTCCTCCTTACCTTAGTTTTTTCTATACAAATGTAGTCTAACTTTTAATTTGAAATGACATATGAGATTTCGAAAAAAACTTCAACGAAATTGTATATATCTAGGCATATATGTAACTAGTTTTCACATTTAAAATTTGAAGTTGAAAAAGAATACCTATAGTATATCATATCATATTTGACCATCAGTATGGAAAACTTCTACACCCTTATATTTTCTTTCAAGTTCATATTTTGGCTGTAGGAAACTAGTTGTACGCCTAGAAATATGCAACTTTTTTCATGAAAACTTAAATAATAGTGTTTATGAAAACAATAACTTCCTGTAGATGTGAAAAATGCGCCCTCTCTTGATTCATTCAAAGTCAGACTTACAAGACATTACGCAGGATCCTCAGACACCTTGAGCTAACAATATTGTAATTATGTATTTTATTTATTTTAGTTGGTGATATTTAGGTATATTATTCTGTTGTGTATTAGTTTAGTAATATGTTTTAGATTAAAAGTGAACATTTAATTTCTATTAATCAACGCTTTGAATTCTGCCCATTATGCCTATTTTTTTATTTCCATTCACTGATACTTGGTTGACTAGAAGAGATCTCTTTATGAGATAAGTCCGCCATTGTACAATTATTTGGTCTCTAATGGTTTATAAGTATGTTTGTAAAATATTTTTTTTGTACAATAAAGATATCTACAACAACAACAACAACAATAAATATATTTATACAACTGAAACTAACTAAATTTAAAAACTAAATTAAAACCTAAATTAAACAATAAAAATGTATTTAAGGGAAAATAATGGTGACTCCCGCTCAGGCTCATTTCTGATGCAAAGGTTGGCCATTGCCATTCAACGCGGTAACGCAGCTAGTATATTGGGCACCTTTGCAGCAGAAATGTCAAGGGGCGGGTTAGAAATATAGTGCAGATTGTATTTTTTTTTAATTGTATTATAAATATAAGACCTTATGTAATATAATAATATAATTTTGAATAAATAAATAATATCTTTCTTTAAAAATCTAAATGTTGATCATCTGGCATGGTGCCAAGAACACTGGCTGCATTCCCACGCTGAATGGCTACTGCAATTCTCTGCGCGAGATATGAGCCAGCCCTCTTGTCACCAGTGGCGTCGACGAGCCGAGGAGTAATTTTTTTAATAAATTGTTTTATATATATATATTTTTTATTGTTTTCTTAAGAACTATTATTTAAGTTTTCCTGAAATATAAAAGCTAAAGTACGTTTGTATGGGAAAGTCACATTCTGTATGCCCACCATCACGCTAAAAGTGGCCTTTGAATCTCGCAGCCCTAGGCTCTGTCTGACCCATTAGAGATAAAGACGTGACAGAGCATGCATGCATGGTTCTTCTTCTTCTTTCTAGTCGATTAACTATATAAAGATTAACATATATTTTATAATAGGTTTTGACCAGTGATTGGCTACGGTGGGCTATTCAATTCTCCAATGGCGGCCATGTACCAACAAGCGCAACGTAGGACACCCACCTGCTAGGTGGTCGGACAAACTGAGCGAGATTGCAGGAAAACGCTGGGTGCAGGTCGCTTCCGCTCCCGGATCGGTCGTTTTGGAAATCCTTGGGAGAGGCCTTTGTCCAGCAGTGGACTCCTTATGGCTAGTGTGGTGATAAATTGATAATATCTACAGTGATTGCCCGATCATCTGTCTCGTCAACGAGACTCCTTTGTCGACGAGTCCTGTATTGTGCAGGCTATAGGGCATAAGAGTCTGTTTTATTAGAGTATGTTTTCTTTGCTTGCTTGTTTATAAAACAAGATAACTCGCTATCCAAAAATGTACACCCAACTGCGGCATCACGCAGGAATTCTTTCAACTCAAAAAGCGACTAACCCAGATCATAATTTCGCAAATCATGAGCGAAATTGATGATCCTCGTTCATCAGATAGCGCTAACAAGCGGTAGCTGTACGTGAGATAAGCGGCGAATTTGGGTAGGACCTTCAATGGGAACATATTTTGACAGATTGCCTGTGACTCATTTTGGGTGAGTTTTATTTTGAAACACAATTGACTCAATTCTTTCTGTATATTTCGTATATAAAATGCAAGCCTTAACATAAACTTTATAAATTTTAAGTCAAACAAACAAAGTACTTAGTGCTATCAACAAATTAATAACATTTTGTAAATACTAGCACAGAGTTGACGCGGGCTATATCTTTGGACAAAAAGAAATAACTTTATTAGCATATGATTTCTCCTGCGGTTATTTTTAATTATAGAGCAACTTGGGATTACATTAACGTTATGTGACAAAACTAGCTTTTTGGACGCTTAACTATAGTCTTTAATTAAGCTAATGTTCTAAAATCCAGACGCTGTTTATAGAAGATATTATTTTATTAATCACTTTATTTCTCTTATTCCTTAAGTAAGATTTTATTATATATCTGTAAAAAGTAAAATAATAAACATAATAAAAATATAAACCTAACCTACCTGCGCTATATTATAGGTGTTATTATATGTGACAAAATATACTAAAGTCACTGACTCATAGATAGATTTAAAAGAACATGAAAACACATGCACGCAGATTTAAAACTTTAATATAACAGGTTTGTGTGTAGATACCTTAAAACTTTATCATTTTATTCCTTTCTACTAAGTAGTCACTTTATAAATCTTTTAAAATAATTCCCCAAAAACCCTTTTAACCGTTACACTTCACATATAAGGCAATGGACCAGTTTCGTCGCATTCGCTACAAATTGACTGAAATTCGGCGAGATGCCGACAAAAACTAAACCATTCTGCAATTAGCTGATTAATTGTTTAATTAATTGTTCACTTTGCACATTTCGTCCGGTTCAAGTTTTTTGGCTGTGATTTTTGATATATATATGGAGTGCAAGAAGGTCTAATTCTTAATTACTCGCATGCTAGTCTTTGAGAAAAGAGAAAACGAGGAATGTACCCGCTACTTCACTTCCCTCGCAAATGGTAAAAGCTGTACCAAGGATTGAGGGAGAATCTGAATAATGCTAATAGGCGATGTGGTTAGCAACCCATTAATATTTCGATTTTTTTTGGTGGTTAGTATATACGAATTTCTTGAAAAATCTTATTTAACGAGTTAAAAGAGCGAGTTTCTCTAAATCTGTAGGTATCTTTGATAGAAACTTTGTACAATCGGAGTAGATATTGCAATAAATGTTTTAAGAGCTAACACAAGCTCTCATAATGTATATTTGTCGACCATGAGTTTGTAAAGTTTTTAAGGGATCCGTTCCCAAAGGATGCCAAGGGGACCCTTTTACTGAGACTCCCTTGTCCGTCTGTCACAGGGCTCTGATTCTTGAACCGTAATATTTAGACACTTGAAATTTTCACCGATTATGTATTACTATGGCCGCTATAACAACAAATACTAAAAATAAGATAAAGTTAAAAATGAAAAGGGGTCGTCAAACAATTACGTGTCTTTTTGAGCGTAAACATTGTATTGAGGTACGGAACACTTTATGTACGAGTCCAACTCGCACTTATGGTATCTGAACTTGTTTTTAGAATTATCTCTAAAAATATGATATATCTGTCCGAAATAAAAATTTATTATTATTACACAAAAATAATTTAAATCAAGCCTAAATTATATATATACTATACTTTTTGAACACAGTATCTCAGAAATACATATAGAAGAGCACTTTACCCATTCTGAATAACAGGTGCTATAGAAGTCAACGAGGATCGAACACACACTGGGCAGACGCACTGTTTCACGGACAAAAAAACTGGAGCACCGACTCACCTCATGAAAATTAATAAGCCTTTCGGCAGAACCTTTCGGCTCCCACTGGTTCTGCATTCGGGAATTTTTATCTGCAATTTGTCTTCTCTGCAACTTTTTTCCCCGATATACAGGCTGTTGCGAAACTACCGCCTAATTACTTCTCCATAATAAAACCGTGCGAAATTGAAAACAGTTACACCACATAATTGGCTGCGGACAGTAATAAGGGTGCAAAATACATAAAAAGAAAGTTACAATTACAAGCAAAAATCCCTGTCAATTTCAATATCTCATCTTCTTGTCGAAAAAATTGCGAAAAAAATAGCCCATCCATTTTTCTTAAAAATTAAGGTGAAACACCCGAAAACTGGTAGGAGTGCAGGTCATCGCTTCGCCTTATACGTCGGCGATCCGGGGGCCAGCATAAATGATTCAAAATTGTTTCCGCGAGCGTCCGAGACGGCACAAAAAACACGTGTCACAGCAATAAATCATTCGGAGCTCGCGAGTTGAGTTTACTCGATTAAACGAACCATTCGATTGCCGATTCGATGCCACGATTACATACTCGCATGTGTTTATAGAGAGAGTTGTAAGTAAGAATGTCGTCGGTCGCTTTTTGTTTAAACTCTTTTTGAAAGTACGTTTTTACTTGCGAGCAATTTTTTAAGAACAATTAGTGATTAAAGTTAATAGGTGGGAGTTTAATGACTTTTACAAAATTGTAATAATCGTTAAACCGTGTCAATGCGGACATTAAGTGATGCTGTGTTTACTTTATTAATAATTTTGATCGTATTAACATAAAAATGTGAAAACTTTTAAGAATAAGGGGATATGAAACAAGATTGATATTTATTAAAAAAACATTATTGTTTTAGTGACGTTTGGGAAAGGTATTTTTTTATTTCATTTATTTGGGTCTTGCGTCTTCATTAGGAGAGAGCAAGACCAAAAGACAATTTTTTGCGTGATTGTTTGTAATTTAAAAAAATATAAATTATTGTTTAAAAGATAACATTTTGTATTTGTCTATGACCAAAAAAAATGTACTCTGTAAGCATCTTCTGCCATTTTTCTTGACTGTATAAGTACGAGTAGTCTAATAAACAGTTTAATTAAAAATTTATTGTTTTAGGATCATAACCGATCAGTAAGCGAGAAGGTGGAAAAAGGAAGCAAAATTGTGATGAGTCGCTAACAGTATCACTTTATTAACATGATACACATTTTCGCCCATTATCCGTATCAAATAACGAAAAGTTTTTTTTTTTATAATTAGTATGCGTGGAAAAATTGTGAAAGAAAATCCTATTTCTAGGATTCTATGTTGAAGAGTTGTCTTATTCAGCTTGGCCTTTGGCTGGGTAAAAGCTCTATTTTAACGATTTGTTAATGATGCACAAGGTACTCGGTATGAGAAGTTTTATTAAAGACGGAGGGCTTAGGCAGATAAGCTACTAAAATCTAATCCACGTGAGGTCATCTCGGTCGCCTTAAATCTTATTGAAAATAACTGTCTTGTTAGCTGTTGCTGTATTTTTAATAATTATTACCACGCCTATTAGTATTTCAAGTAAACCACTTTATAGTTATAATTTACGACTTTTTTAATCTTCTACAAATTGATACGGCCATTAAAAAAAAATATAAAATATCAATAGGTAAGTATATTTTATTAGTTGACAAAATCGCTATTTTTGTCTGACTGCACGTTTGTACTTTATTTGTAATTGTAAATGCCATTTGGTGTAATAAAGTTTATTTGTATAGTATTGAATAAAAATTAGAATAACTAAATTAATCGAAGTGGGTTCGTTATTCGCCCATGTAACGTGATTATAGTTTAAAACCTATTAATTCAAGGTAGATATAACATACATATTTTAAACCCATATCATCATCATCATCAGGTCTTTTTTAGTCTCCACTGCAGGAGCACAATCCTCTCTGTACTACCAGAGCCATCAGCCAGAGCAGTCAGAGGATTTGGTCTACACTCTCCAAGCTGGCCAGACGGGTTGGAGAGGTCTCATTGATGTTTATAAGCTTTGTTTAGCTTGTGTTTCCTAAGTCGCCTACTACGACATCCACGTAAAGACTTGGAGTGGTCCTATTCTACTTTGCCGCAAACCACACGGCTTTTAAACCCATATAGAATAATATTAAAATAGTCAGTTTAATGCCGCTGCAAAATAAACGTGAAATGAATTCATTCAAAATATTTTTCAACTCGATCGAGCATGTTGTCAGCCAAACTCGGCGACTGCAAGAAAAAGTACCACTCGTAAATAACAAATACACTTGCATAAACGGCCGACTTGTGCCCATAGACTTATAAAACGATGGACCAGTCGATGCGGACTAAAAATAAAATTATAGAAGTGAAAAGTTTAATAAATTTACTGTCACTACACCTGTATTAAATGTTTACTCATATTTACAAAAAAAGCTGAAAAAAATCAGATTATCTATCGACAATTTTGATAGAAAAATTCATCACTGATGAATGAATTAACTTTACTATTGTTTTATAGTAAAATTTTAAAACAGCAGATCTTTTATAATTGCGATGGTTTTGTAATTTAATAAACAATGCACACCCAGTGTGAAGTTATACGATCTATTTGTTACCGTTAGGTTATTTAGGTATTTGAAATTGAATAAAAATTAAAATGGTCACAAAGAGGTACTTAATATTCTACTTGAGTAGACTCATCGTATACGATAAAACATATATTATTTAAAGAAAATTTTTGCCTTTTCCCAGCAATAGTATGCTAGAATAGGCAAAATATACTTCTATTGTTTGCAATTGTCATGAATGTTTTAGTTTTTATTCAAGCTCACTTTGCAACTACTGCTATATGTTTAAAAGTCTACAATTTCATTGAAAAAAGTAATTAAACTGGTCAGTGCTCCCATAATACTTCGGATGTTTCAGTGCAACGTAGCGCAATTCGAGGTATTGTCCTCTGAGCAAAATTAAGCCATAAATATTGGACACGTAATTTCGATTGCGAAATTTTGTCCACAAAATTTACATATTCTGCCCACTGGGATGTCACACTTTTTAACATGTTTAATGGCGTAAGGACTCTGCATTGTTAAAATAATGACGACGGTGTAATTGTTTACCTAATTTATAACTGAATTTGGACGATTGGATTTCCGTTTATAATTCAGGGTAATAAAGGTTGCTTGTATTGAATTCACATGAATAAAAGTTAGTTTTATAAATTGTTTTTATTATTATTACTCATTCTTGAACACATTAGCACGGTAGAAATATGATGTTACAGGTGTAACCATATGTTACATACGGGTAACGGGTACGGGTAGCCGACATAACGTCTCACTCACGTTAGTTTTAAGAAAAAAATGTTACAGGTCATTTACACCTAGATATATTGTAGGTACATACGTGTTGCACCAAAAATTGACATGAAAATTTTTATTTATTTTATACACACTAAAGGTGCAGTTACAACATTCTCTGGTAGCCTTTTCTAGTTTGTGACCACTCCATTGGAGAGAAAATACTTATTGAAATGGTATTATTTTAGATTTCATATGAAATTAATTCAGCTGATATCCGAATCGTTTGTTTCAGAAAATTGGAATCATCGTCAGGTCTTTTTAGCCTCCACTGCAGGAACACAGAGAGGGTGGTGACTACCGGGTTTTCTGTACTACCAGAGTCATATATTAGTCAGAGCAGTCAGAGGATTCGCCCAAATCTCCACGCTGGCCAGACGGGTTGGAGAGGTCTCATTGATGTTTATAAGCTTTGTTTAGCTTGTGTTTTCTGAGTCACCTTTTACGACATCCACGGGAAGACTTGGAGCGTTCCTATTCTACTCTACCGGAAACCACACGGATAGAAAATTGGAATAAGTCTTGTAGATTGTGTTCATATGTCTTAGTTTGATATTAATGTCATTTGTTTACTCCCCATTAATTCAGCTCGTTCCCGGTTTCATCATTAGCTGTGCTGTGTACTTGCTGGCTTTTACTTATCTGACAATTATTTGCATATTTTCGATAATACCGAATACCTAGTTCGCCACTCGGAGGTTCTGGGTTCGATCCCCAGCCAGGGCAAGTTGGAAAATTACCTTTTTCAAATTGTCCTTAGTCTTGGGTGTTTATCTTAATGTATTTATCATAAAATGTAGAGTTTCGTTGAGTTCCTATAATGCAAGTTTCAAAAACTTACTTTAGGGCTAGCATCAAAGTAAGTAATGACAACTTTCGTTGCATATTGGTAACCACGCTAGTCCAGCACTCGGAGGTTCTGGGTTCGATGCCCACCCAGCCAGGGCAAGTTGGAAAATGGCATTTGTTAAATTTTCTTGGGTCTTGGGTGTTTATCTATATATGTATTTATTATCAAATATAGTTTCGTTGAGTTAGTATCCTATAATACAAGTTAAAAACTTAATTTTGGGGCTAGATCAATCTGTGTAAATTTTCTTCATCTTTTTATTATTTTTATTTATACTATGATTATATCGGAATCATTAGAATGATTTGGCCATGGTTTTGCGACAACTTAAACTAAAAACGTAGCTACATACAAATATTGTGATGCTACACAAGATACAAATAATACACTACTTGTTTTGCTACTCTTACTTGTTCTCAGAGCTGCACAGTAGTCACGAACAGACGCCCGGGGCTCTGTAGTGTAATTGATAGCGCTGCATTTACACTACTAGGTAGCAACTAGCAAGCGATGAGTAAAATGCACTGATTTAGTCCCGCTTTATTAACCATCTTATTCACGAAGCGAAAGAAGTTTGCAATGATTGTAGCAAGTAGAGATCCCATTGTATAATCAAACAATGTATTCCCTTTCCGCGGTGGCCCAACACTA
Source organism: Acrobasis repandana (assembly GCA_963576875.1). Lineage (NCBI taxonomy): Eukaryota > Metazoa > Arthropoda > Insecta > Lepidoptera > Pyralidae > Acrobasis > Acrobasis repandana. Next base: position 2,495,767 of record OY756226.1, read on the forward strand.
CGTCACGAATGACACGATATGTTACCAACTGATTGTTCTTTTCAGTAAAAGAGACTCTCAATGAGTTAATGAATATAAAATACTAACTTTACTATTTTTGGTCATCATTATCCAGATCTTTTTTAGTCTCCACTGCAGGAGCACGACCCTTTTTGTACTACAAAGCCATACTTAGCCAGAGTAGCCAGAGGATTTGGCCTACACTCTCCACGCTGGCCAGACGGGTTAGAGAGGTCTCATTGATGTTTATAAGCTTTATTTAGCTTGTGTTTCCTAAGTCGCCTTCTACGACATCCAAGGGAAGACTTGTAGTGTCCTATTCTACTCTGCCGGGAACCAGACGGCATACTATTTCGTATCTCTTGTGATTCATCTATTTAATATTTAATAAATTTATATACTGAATTATTAGATCTTAATTGGTTTTTAAGTTAAAAAATGCATTCTGCTTTCGCACAAATACATTCCCAAAGTGGGTTGACGTCAGGCAGGTGGCCGGTCGTAAAACTATAGCCAAATCATTTAAATTGTTTCGGCTATTTCTTCTCCATTTTGCAAGGTCTTTGGCATCCTTGGGTGACCATTGACATGCATGTTATATTTGGAGATGAAAAAGCAGGAAAGCGCACCCTGGGCTCTGAAGTAGCACAGCTGGGGATGCAACTGGGAAAGCGCTTAGACGAAGAAGAAGGGCGAGAAGGTGGAAAAAGGTATGAAAGTAGTGATACGTTGGTAGCCGCATTTTTACCCATTTTGTCAATCACCTTTTAGGTACAATCCGCGCGCGAAGAAAAACAGCTGGTACATTCTAAGTTTTTCTTTTCTCCCAGACCAGCATGGAAGAATACAATTCACAATCTGTATCCAAATAAATCTTCCGTGGCGGTTCCCACAGTTATTCTATTAGCTACAGGGTGATCACAATTTATCGAAGCGAAATAGCCACTCCGCACGCTAGCCCAGATGGTTCAATTTAGCTGAATGCAAATCAGTTTGCACAATTCAATTCTTGTTGGAAGTTTGAATTGTAAAAGGAGCATTGGTAGTATAGTACTACTGGGAAATATATTCCCAGTAGTGCAATAGTAAAATGTATGTACTCGTATACAAAGTGTTAGTGAACTAACGCAAAACCTGTCAAATGGTACCCCAGCCCAGTTTCATGGGCTGGGGTAAACAACTTTTTTTCTACAACATTCCCAAAATGCCATAAAATAAAATTGGATTTGCATACAAATTGACTCGATCAGCTGATCAGTTTGTATGAAAATAATTTCTTTTTTTGGTTTCGTGAAAGTTGAAGAACAAAAGTTGTTCAGTTTCATGGGATTAGGTACCATCTGAGAGGTTTTGCGTTAGTTCATTAACACGTTGTATATTAAAATTATCCTCTGGCTGCTCTGGCCAAATATGGCTCTGGCAATACAGAGAGGGTCGTGCTCCTGCAGTGGAGACTAGAAAGACCTGATGATGATGATGGTGATGATATTAAAATGGTAATAATGTACTACTGGGAATTGTATTTCCAGTAGTACAATGGATTGATTTTAGTGGACTTTATAAAAATAAGAAATTGGTGTAGTTTGGTGTTATAAATGCTCATGCTCATGAACAATATGAACAATATGTGAAATAGCTAAAGTGGACAGTCATAGTACAGCTGTAGTGATATTTGTTAGGCAGACTGTGTGTGGTCTTCACTCAATCGGCTATGAAAACCAAGGACTCGTTTAGATTTGTCGCCAGAAGCGCCCTTGAAGCAATCAAATGCCTACACCAACCTTTGATTGTAACTTGTTATGAATAAAGAAACAACAAAACTAAAGGACTTGTATCCAGTGCCGTAAAACTATTCACAAAAAAATAAACATGGCTTTAAGTCCGCCTATTACATTTAATTTTGTAATAAAGTTAAATACCTATTATCAATTATTATGAGAATGCTCATGAACACGAATATTTATCGAAAATATAATATTTATATCTCCATTGTCGTTTTAAAACAATAAAGTTATTGGTTTGACCATACCATCGCTGGTGTAAATGACAATGTATGAAATAAAATGCATGTGAGGTAATTTTCGCGTGTTTACAAGAGATGTTTATTGGGAATTGAGATAACTGTGAAATAAAAAACGTTTTCGAACCGAATCTTTGCATATACAAAGTGGAAGGGACATACCCATAATAAATTAAACCACGGGATATACTAGATCATTATAGTATAATGAAATTAAAAAAACAGTCGAAAAACCAAAAAAAAATTTTACATGCCCATACAAATTGCCCGAGTGACTGCACACTTTTGTATGGAAATGTTGTTTTTTTTTTTGTTTTTTGGCTGTTATTTTAATTTCATTATACTATAATGTATACCGTGGTACGATTTATTACGGGTATGTCACTTCCACGTTGTATATTACCAGTGTCGGCACTACGTTACAGAAGCCGAACTACGAGTATATTCTCGTAGTTGTTACTCAAAGGGGTAATTACGAGATTTTGGTTTCATAGTGGCGACCTCCGTGGCGTAGTGGTTAACACGCTAGTCCGCTATTCCGGAGGTTCTAGGTCCCATCCCCACCCAGGTCTAGAATCTAGATGGAAAATGGCACTTTTATTATTAAATATAGGTAGTATCGTTGAGTTAGTATACAAGTTTAAACTTCTTCTCTACTTTTAAATTTCTTCTTGGGGCAAGCACGTCAGTATAATTTGTCCTCATCTATAGGAAAAGGCACGCCAATTCAAGTAGATCCGAGTCAACTGAAAATCATCCTGTAAAATATACAAGAAATACACAGTTCCACAGCTAAAAGGAGTGAAACAAAGAATTAATTATGTTAAGCCCATGCGTCCGTCTGTCTATCGAACGTCTGTCTATCTCAAAAACAGTAACACATTGAACACAAAGAATTTTAATAAGTAATAATTTTAATAATTTAATCCGCTTTCGATAAAGAATGGAGTGAATCAGCCGAGGATAGAAGTTATTGGAAACGAAAAGGGGAGGCTTTTGCCCTACTTTTGGACATAAATGGCTATTAAAAAAAAAAAGTATAGCACAGAGAGTGGCGCCGCAGCATCGAACACCGCTGCCGCGGCGGCGTTATGTGTAAACACTCTTAGCTGACATTCCCTTTTCTCAGACGAAACAATAAAAATGAAGAATGCATTCCATTATGACTAAATAACCATACTTCAACAATAAAATAATTCAGATTCCTTATCTCATTTCAGATTTATTTACTCTGACCTAAATAAACAAAACTGGGTAAGAGAAATAAATTCGATAAACTTCGTAAATTAAAATATTACACAGATAAAACAAAATTATGTAATGTGTGTGTAATAACACATAAAAAGCGGGCTTTATGAGTGAACTTTACTGTTTCAGTGATCGCTTAATTCTACCTTATTTAATAGCTTTTATAACCATCTTTAAAAATTATTGTTAATTTTGAAATCAGTGGAAAGATTTGTTAGTGCTCTAAATGAAATAAAAGAAGATTTTTAAATCTTAGAGCATATAAAAGAATAGAAATTTATGTGTCATCTTAAACGCCTTTTAAAAATGCTATAATATACGGTTACATACAGGTAGGTAGATAGATTTTGACGACCTCTGTGGCCGGTCATCATGCAAGCCTGTCACACCAGAGGTCCCGGGTTCGATCCCTGGTCAGGTCAAGATGAAAAATGAAGTTTTTCAATTGGCCTGGGTCTTGGATGTTTATCTATATATGTTTTTGTTATAAAAATATAGTATCGTTGAGTTAGTATCCCATAACACAAGTCTCGAACTTACTTTGGGGCTAGCTCAATCTGTGTGATCTGTCCCTATATATTTATTTATTAGTTCGTGATACGCAACAGTTGAACAAAAATAAAATAAGTCAAAATATACGAAAAAATAGTTTGATCGCTCATACAAATTGAGATTGAATACGAAAGATTTTTATCATATTTCGGCATATAATCTTTCGTATAGACGGAATTTTGCTGAAACATTTTACTTCCATATATTGTTACGTCACAAAAACGATTCCTCGATCGGCTATATCTAGAGATTTATTCACACTTTTCTATATTTTTTCTAAAAAAAGGGATCTTTGAAAAAAACTATAAGTCCACTGCAAAACAAACCTACATTTACTTCCCTCCCACATATTCTTACACGTAGCAAAAACGTCTAGGCGCAGTGAAAACGAGCATAACTCAACACGTCGAATACCAACCAATACCTGCAACTGTTTTACATAATTTAATTACAAATGACAAATTTAAACACCCAAAATGGCGGTAGATATTTAAATTTCCTGCCTTGCCCGTAAATACATGATTCAATTATACAGAACGATATGGCGATGGTATGGAAGAAATGCGAGTATGATCCGTATTAGGATAACGTATTAGTCTACTTGAAAAACTACGTTCGATACGAACTTAGGACTAGTGTGGTCTGCTTGGCACTCTTTATTTGTGCCTTAAGGCTTGAAACTACGTCTAGCGGACACCCTTTACTTTTTAAGGAGCGAGCGAAGCGTCTCTGTTTCGAGATTAGTGATGTGCCGTTACCGTTTCCCAGATTTCCGGGAACGGTCCCGGGAATGTTCTCGAAAAATGGAAATGTCAGGGAAAGTTTTAATTTTATTTATCAGACATATTTTTTATTACTGTAAATACATTTTACTAACGTAACTGCGGGTTATTCCGTATTCATCCTATGACGTCTCATCCTACTCATTATTTTTTCCTTACTCAACCTCTGTGCCTTACTCAACCCACAATAAGAAAAATAATTTTGTATTCCTTATTCATCTCATCAGTATTCCTAACTCAACCTATTGTAAAAAAACCTAAAAAAATGTAAGAATTGTGTGTACGGTCTGAACAAAAATATCAGTTATAGAAATATAAGCTCAGTTAACTTTAGCTTTTATGTTGTTCTATTAAATAAAACGGCAGGAAATCTGATGAAATCATATGTTTAAAAAAAAACATAAATTTTAATAATACATATTTATATTACATATAACATAAATTTTGATAATATTTGCTTTGGGATGAGAAAGGAATGCATTTGGGTTGAATTAAGAAAATATATTAAAATAATGTAATAGGTTGAGTTAGGAATACTTTTTTTTTTTTTTTTTTATGTTATAGGGCGGCAAACGAACAAGCGGGTCACCTGATGGTAAGTGATCACCACTGTCCATGGACAACTGCAACACCAGGGGTGTAACAAGAGCGTTACCGGCCTTTCAGGAAGATATAGACTCGTTTTTTGTAGGTTTCAATGTCGTATCGGTTCGGGAACACCGCTGCAGGAAGTTGATTCCACAGTTCGGTCGTTCGTGGCAGGAAGTTCCTTTTAAAACGTACGGTGGTTGATTGCCAACTATCCAGGTGGTGTGGATGGTATTTTAATTTCAGGCGGGTAGTGTAGTGGTGAAATACTAGTTTGGGATGAGTAAAGAATTGGGATGAGACGTCATAAGATGGATACGGAACAAGCCGTAAATGCATCACTTGATATGGTTATAATACAAATGCATATATCCAATATTCCGTAAAATTCCCTAGAAATACGGGAAAGTTTCCTGGGAACGTTTCCAAGTTCCCAAATTCCCTGGGAAAGTTCCCAAATTCCCAGGAATTTGGGCACGTTCCCGGGAACGGCACATCATTATTCGAGATTGGCCAAAAATGCTTATGTCCGTCTGTCTGTCTGTCAGTTTGTTCTCACCCACAGGTCACATTTATCAACTGATTCTCGTGAAATTTTATAAGCAGGTTCAATAATTATGTAGACTTTTTTTTTGTAGATTCAGTTTTTTTGTGTTTTTTTTTTAAATTTTCAAAATGGCGGAGATATTGGGGCTTAAAACTTTAAGCAAATCTTATTTCAGCCATTTCGATTTTGTTACCCTTATTAAGACGTAACTTTTTATCTGATTAACTTTGACGGGTTGGGGGTGAGTCGCGAGGTTTACAGCTCACACAGCCCTAGTGGCTCTCACTATTTATTGTTTTAGCGGCCACAGTAATAATGTATGAAATAAAGGGGACAATTATTATTCTTTTTTGTCCTTTATTCTATCTCTCTTATCTTCATTTGTGTATATAATTTCTGTTTATTTGTTGTGGTATTTCTTTTTGGCAATAAATTAATTCTATTCTATTCTATTCTATTCTATTCTATTCTATTCTATTCTATTCTATTCTATAACCAGTAAAAATTTCAAGTACCTAATCAATGCCATTATAAAGATCGAGTTAAAACGCTAAAAAACACGTTTCTTGTATGACGACCCCCTTTAATTTTTTACTTTACTAATTTTAAGTATTTGTTATTATAACATAGTCACACAGCCACAGTAATACATAATGGTACCGTTGACACCCTTTGGGTACGGAACCCTAAAAAGTTACCTACCTAACCACCGTGAAAACTGGGCTGTTGCCACTTGTATCACCTTCCCGGAACGTCCAATGAATATTCAATTTCACCAAACATGTCCCCGAGTATCACCATTAAAAACAATTACCTCCAAATACGAACAATTAATTATGGCTCCCAAAGAAATATTGGTGAAATCAGTTCCTTACATACCTTATTGCGTCAAATTTATAGCTTTTGATGCTCCGCTTACAGTCACGGTAAACCAGCGAACTATAATTCTATAGAAGAAAAACATCAAACATTTGATCGCACGTATGTTCCTGGCAGAGTAGAAGACTTAAGGACGATTCGAAAACAATATTATTCGGACACACTGTCCGAATTGAAACTTTTTAATTTTAATATTTTTTTCAATGACAATTCGGACACCATCAAATTATTAAAGCTATAGGTACAGTCAGACAGAAAAGTTTTAAATATGTGTAAAAAAGCGTTTCCAAAAATATTTTAGAGTGGCTGTAATGTAGAATAGCGTAGAAGAAGTAGATATGGATTATTATTTTTAATAGCATTACAATGCTCGGAAATTTATCCAAATTGAAAATATGTGACGAAAAAATCCACCACGAGTGGGATTCGATGTGAAAATTCGGGGTGATTTGAAGTCACGATAGCACAATTGGTAGTGCACTTACGGCGTTAACGTGAGGGTCGTGGGTTCGAATCTTTTTCGGATTTTTTTCATCACATATTTTCGATATAAAGGACCGTTAATGATCATCATCAATGATGATGATGAAACAGCAAACTGTTATACTTCCATAATATTACAGTTCGCTTGTTTACAGCCACGGCAAACGCACCGATTGTAAGACCGAAATCGATTTTCGGAATATCGATTTAAATTTTAATCCAGTTATTATGGACGTGAATTATTGCATATTTATCGGACACTGTAATTAAGGATCACGCTATGAGAAAGTAGTGACCGTTAAAATTAAATATTGTTGTTAAAGATAACATGTTTAAATAACGTATGTAAATTGAGGGTTAATTGGCTCATTGGTCAATGTAATCGCCGATTAAAAATTTAATTAGTATCCGTGTGAATGACATTATTAAGAATATTTTGATGCTTTTGCGTAGTGGATGCTTTTGCCCAGCAGTGGAATACAGATGGCTAAAAAAACCGTTTAAGTCATAAAAAGTGGACAACTAGAAATCACAAAAAATAAAAACACTCATTAAAATACACTTATATATTATTTGATTTGATAGTTTTATAAAAGCACATACATACATACGTGCAATTTATATGCGCAAACACCTTTTTGTATGATGACCTCTTTTTTATTTTTATTTATTTATTTAATTTAAAAACTTTATTGTACATCAAACTTAACTTAACTTTATCTTATTTTTTGTTATAACGGTACACACAGTAAGTAATATATAATCTGTGAAATTTTCAAGTGTCTAGCTATAACGGTTCAAGAGATAGAACCCTGTGATAGAAGGACGGACGAACAGACAGACAGACAGCAGTGTCTCAGTAATAGGGTCCTGTTGGCACCCTTTGGGTACGGAATCCTAAAAATCATAAAGCGCGCCCTAAGTTTCGAAGCTGCACAATAAAGATGCAACCTAACATGCTTTAAGATGGGAAGATGCCAGATAAATTATTTATTTATTTACCAATTCATGTACACGGACAATATATACATACTGAGAATACATAAACAAAAAGTTGTACAAAGGCACTACTTACTCAGAAGAGATCTCTTTCAGTAGGCCCGTGAGAGGAGATGTTCATATATGAAAGGCATACAGGCGTGTTCGTTAAACAAAGGAAAAAAAATAACATACTATGAAACTACAGATAAACATACATATACATATGTTACATACATATACATACTTAAATAAATAAATATGTTAATATATAAACTACAACTATGATGATTCCGATAAATAATAATCTTTTACTCGTCTTTTAAACACAGTGAATGATTTAGATTCGCGTATAGAAGGTGGTAATGAGTTCCATGGTTCATGGAGTATTTAAGGACAGTTTTTAGGTGGGATCTGCAATAGAATATCAATAATCATTTAAACTTTTAGAGACAACACGAGTAAACCAAATTGATATGAGATCTATTCCACGCATCCAGATCACCCGCGACCAATAAATCAGGGGTTTCCAAACACGAAGCGATGGACGCCTTGTACGGTCCGCTCAGACGTGCAGAATATACACTTAGCAGAAGAATAACTTACCCCGAACTTTTATTATAAAATATTTTTGAAGTGAAAACTTCTTTAGCAGCGTTGGGCATTTTTTTTAATGGGAAAAAACTATTAAGGCTGTACCTAAATTTTCCGAAGTCCAGTGCTGCCCCCATTTAAAAATAAATCATTTCAAAGAAAACGGAGACATCATTTAAAAATTTTGCTACTACCAAGTCCTAGATAACCCTTCAAAGTATTTAATGAACTACTGTTTACAGTTTAAAGTGAGAACGTTATGCTTTCATACGCACATTTGCGAAAAACGGCCACAGGAACAAACTCACATGAAAACTCGCATCTGTTCCTCGCTAATTTGAGCCAAATGTTACGCGGATGGAATAAAGCATGCCCGACGTAAATTTATAGGGATATGATGGGTTGCGTAAGCTCAGCGACGCAATTTGCAAGGAATATTATTTTTTATCACATAGGCTTGGTATCTCCATGCTGATATTTATTACAATTTATTCTTATCAGATGACGTGACGTATACAGAAAATTTTTTTGTTCAGACCGTATATATTTTCAATCAGGTTGAGTCTTGTTTACTCATTATTTAACTAGATTTTTACGCAGTATTTATATAAATACTCTGAATCTAGACTTAAGAAAGGTTGGCGAAATGTGTAAAAGAATCAATCTTACTAAATTAGATTATCTAACTACAAATTATATACAGGATGGGTAAATAAGAGATTTTTTAAACATATTATTTAGAGCTGGCAATCAACTCTAGAAATAATGTCTTTTGTCATGTCCAACTGTAGCAATATGTCAGATGTGAAATCTTTACATTGCGCTGTTCATTACATTTTCAGTGACTGTGTCCCGGAAATTTTATTTTAATTGTTAAACGTTCATTGGCTTGTTACCATAGACATGTACCTTTAGATAGACACTACAAAGCCATGCTGCTCAAATGTTCTCATTAAATAAGTTATTTCAAAATTTTCTTTCTGGTTCCGCAATACATGATTGGGCTGGGTGGAATGTTTTATAATTATAACAGTCAGTAAAATGCTTCATAACAAATTTTCCGTATCTACGCAAAATTATTTTCATGAAACAACTCTCATATTTGCCGACGAAACAAATTGGTGGCAAAATTAAGTTATTTATGACGAATTATAAATAATTGAATTGTTTATCTGATTGAACATTGTTACAATAGGTCCATTTTTATTTTATTTTGTCTCCATCATAATTTTTAGCCAAGTTTTTAGCCCACGTCAACTCTGTTCGCTCATCTGTTCATGTAGTTTCCAGGGTTTAATAAAAATATGAAAACAAAGAAGGCGGAAGATTTATATAAATAGAATAATTGAAACATCAACTTCCTGATTTCATGATTCTGATAAAACACGAATAATTGTCAAACAGATGAATAAAAAGTGTTTTTGATCGTTCATAATTTTAAACAGTAATCGTAAAGTTGATAATGTGTTGATTTAATTTTAAATTTACATCAGGCAATCACTTTTCTGTGTAAATATACACCTCACACCTTTCAGCAACAGTATAACATTTGGCGCCAAAAATCCGCCATTTTGTTTTATTTTTTAATTTTTTATGTTCCCAGTGTCATTCTTACAATTATGAAGAATCTAACGACACCTCTCAAGCTAAAATCTATCAAGCCATTTAGACTGCAGATCGTGCCATAGAAATTTACATACATATTGTACATCCTTTTGGCGCAGTAGGGTAAAAACTTACGAAAAATTCAAGTAAATTAGGTATTTCTCAAAACAACATAATTAGCGGGAATAATCTCAATACCTCTACATCACTAGTCGCACCTACTGAAGATTGAACTCGTGCGTCATCAGGTCTTTTTTATCTCCACTGCAGTAGCACGACCCTCCCTGTACTACCAGAGCCATAGTTGGCCAGAGCAGTCAGAGGATTTTGCCTACATTCTTCACGCTGGCCAGACTGGTTGGAGTAGTCTCATTGATGACTAAAAGCTTTGTTTAGCTTGGCGGACTTGTGTTTCCTAAGTCGCCTTCTACAACATTCACGGGAAGACTTGTAGTGGTCATATTCTACTATGCCGAGAACCATACGGCGGCCGCTTCTACATACCACACACCTCAAAATGTTCCCATTTCAAATGTAACATTTCCTACTAAAATAAACTTACATAAAATATTTACATTCAACAGTCAACAATAAAATTGAATCACAGATTTGAATTCGAATAACATCATTTCAAAGTGTATAGTAGCTCAAGAGCATAATAACACCTCAGGTAAGTCGGTTAAACCAATTTCCGATGCAGACCGTCTGGGAATTTTATAGGCTTGCTACTCTATTGTACTGAGGTACTGTTGGCAAAACAGGATTTTAAAAATGTATATTCTTTCTCCTTCTTGAAGACGAAGACATCTTAGTGCGTTTTCGATTGCATCCTCAACTGTGCTACTTCGGAGCCTTCGGGTGCGCTTTCCCGTTTTTTCTTCTCCAAATATAATATGGATATTAATGGTCACCCAAAGATGTCGAAGACCATGCTAAATGGGGAAGAAATAGCCGGAACAGTTCCATTTGGCTATAGTTTTACGATTGTTTTATGGAAATTATGGAAGCTATGGAAATTTTTCGCACGCCTCGCCGCGTGTCCGTGGACGCAGCCTAACTCCTTAACCTTTGAATTATTTGGCTTATGTTCATACTTACAAATAATATCGGTCTCATGAACTTGACCACCATGGTCAAAAAAAATATTAATTATTATTCTTTTCAATTATTTTTTGTACCTATAATTTATTTTACTAAAAGAGCTCCTGTTATCCCGAGTCGAACTATCTCAAATGATAAAAACGTTGCGTACAGGTCTAAAAAATCGCTAAATCCTTAAAAAATCACGGATCACGCGTAGATAGAAAAAGTTTAATAAAAAAAGCAAGTTATAGTAAAATGGCCTGGTCAAATATCTTGAAATCTAACTGTAACTTCTCTGTTTAATAAAAAAATAATCAGCATCATCAGGTCTGTTTTAGTCTTCACTGCAGGAGCACGACCCTCTCTGTACTACCAGAGCCAGAGCAGTCAGAGGATTTGGCCTACACTCTCCACGCTGGCCAGACGGGTTGGAAAGGTAAGGTAAGTAAATAATATTTTAAATATATCATTAGATTAAGTAAATTACGTTAAATAGTTTTTTTTACCAACGCTACAGCTCTGAAAACCGACGTTTCTAGTCTTCGATTCGGCGGTACGGCTGGCAGCAACTGCCTTCCTAATAGAAACCGTTCTAGACTTGACGTCCAATGGCTGGTACATTATACTTTGTAAGATTTCTACAAATTCAAATTTCTCAAGTGATACAATCAAGAATCAAATTTATTCAGTAACAAGGCAATTCAGGCACCTTGATACCTCAAAAAGTTTAATATAATTATGTCGCAATGAAAGTCTTTATTTCTTTCGTGTGTGTAAATGGCCAACACTGGTGTCAGATTCAAGCTGCCTAAAGGCATCTGACGTAGCTTGACGACTGGCATACAATGATGACAATCTAACGGCTTAATGGGCCTGCCGAAGCACGGAGGACCTCAAGAAAAATTTTATGCCACTTTAAGTCATCCATCCAAGTGCGGACCCGGCCCGGTGTCGCTTAACTTACGAAAGCGTAGTAATGCGTACTCCCGCCGGGGCACCGAGCTCCTAATGAAGCAATTAAAATAGATGGTAATTACTTCAAATAAGGTAAAATAAGATGATGATGAAAATTATGAACTTAATCCCTTAAGGCCGTACCTGAATGTTCCGAGGTCCAGTGCTGCCTCCATTTAAAATAAATCATTTCAAAGAAAACGGAGACACCATTAAAAATTTTGCAATTACCAATTCCTAGATAACCCTTCAAAGTATTTTATGAACTACTCTTTACAGTTTATAATGAAAACGTTAAGCTTTACTACGCACATTTGCCAAAAGTGGCCGTTTTTCGCAAATGTGCATAGTAAAGCTTAACGTTCTCACTTTAAACTGTAAACAGTAGTTCATAAAATACTTTGAAGGATTATCTAGGAATTGGTAGTTGCAAAATTTTAAATAATGTCTCCGTTTTCTTTGAAATGATTTATTTTAAATGGGGGCAGCACTGGACCGCGGAAAATTCAGGTACGGCCCTAAAATATTTTTGCTTAATTTAAAACTAGTACCATGAAAGTACTACCAGAGCCATAATTAGCCAGAGCAGTCAGAGGATTTGGCCTACACTCTCCACGATCGTCAGATGAGTTGGAGAGGTCTCGTTGATGGTTATAAGCTTTGTTTAGCTTGTGTTTCCTAAGTCACCTTCTACGACATCCACGGGAAGACTTGAAGTGATCCTATTCTACTCTGCCGGAAACCACACGGCATCTCTGTGTACTCAGTTATGGCACAGAAGTAAGAGTATTACATACAGAATGGTATCTCCTAAGGTCCCGCGCGGTATGCATCCCCGATCCCTGTCCCCGCACCTCTCTCCCGTTCTCGCCTTGTTGAGGTGCGAGAGCAGGCGAACACACACCCATTGACGTGTGCACGGCGGTACACGGCGGCACAAGAACGGGGGAGAGGTGCGGAGACGCATATTGCGCATGCCTTGAGAGATTCCATTCTGTATTTAATTCTGTGGTTAGGAATAAAGACGTCTGTATCTATATCTGAACCACTGGCAATCGTACTTGCTTATTTATTTGCCCACAGTATACTGAGTAAATTATTGCTGCGATGTAATTTTGAAATGTTTATTATAAAGTGACGCAGCCGGTGCCACTGAAAGCATTTCTCATAAACCTTATTCGCTATGGGACATTGACGTTGTGAATTTGTAGTTTACCTTTATTTACATTTCACATGTCTAGCTTCTTATATGCTGATCTGGAAGGAATGGGGTCTCCCCCATCTCAAAAGTCCTAGATAGTGAGAAATGGGAGGCGATGAGAAGACCTTTTCCTAAATATTTTTAATCAAATCTAAGATTGTCTTCCATGCTGGTTTGGGAGAAAAGAAAAAAACATAGAATGTACCAGCAGCTTCTCTTCCCGCGCAGATCGTAAAAGACGATCGAGGGAATGGGCAAGATTCTGAATCTTATCAATAGGCGATGCGGTTAGCAACTTATTACTATTATGATTTCCTATTCCACCTTCATGTCCTCCATTACGCTAAAAGTGGCCTGGCCCTTGCCGCCCTAGGCTCTGTATGCCCCGTTAGGGATAAAGACGTGATAGTGTGTGTGCGTGTGTGTGTGTGTAGTGGCAGGTCTGACAGAAAAGAAAAAAACTTAAAATGTACTAGCTGCTTCTCTTCCTGTTAAAGATTTCTTTTTCCACCTTCTCACACACCTTCACACTACAAGTGGCCTTTAGGTCTTGCGGCCCTAGGCTCTGTCTGCTTAGAGCCGCAAATCCAAATTGCTCTGTCTGCCCCATTAAGGATAAAGACATGATAGTGTATGTGTATACACATAATGTGTATAAACATTTCTAGCTTTTACTAGGTAAATGTTTTGGAGTTGACTAGCACAGCGTACGTATTGCTAGCACTTAAATAATAGAAAATATTTGTTTCTTCTTTTTTACCCGATTCGTGTGCAAAACACTATAGCGTTATCTTCTAAGAAAACGTAAAATTGGAACAATGATAAAAACCTCAAATTTTACACATATTACAATCGCCTTCGTCTAGTTAAGTCATGTGATCGAAGTCAATATTTACTTCACCACCCTCTACTGATAGACCACCCATAAGGTCCAATCAATTGGACCAACGAGTACAAACCAAAAAGAGAAAAGCATTAAGTGTTATTATAACGTCACATACAAAATTCTTAAGGTGATTTAATTTCTTGGCTTAAGAAGTTATGCCTTCTGGCAGAGGTTGCAGTTTTTTTGGATAATCGATTGTTAATTGCTACCGATGTTTATTCGGTTAGCTTCGATTTAAATCAATAAGGTTAACTCCACAGGTTGGTTTAAAATACGACCTTCTTTCTTGTCCCTGACTATTTCCAATTTATGTTTTTCTTTTACAAAATACCAACGATGCATGCAAGTCATACATTACATACACTTCAGGAAAAAAAGTTATATTCCCAACTTTTTAATAATTGTTTGTCACTTATCTCGATATCTTTTCGACGATAGTTGTACAAAATTGAAGAGAGACCTTAATATTCGCCAAAGGAAAAAATAATGTGTCAAATATGTCCAGGCGTCTTCGGGTGGGAACATATATAAAAAAAAACATAATTGATTGCGATGAATTGAGAACCTCCCCTTTTTTGAGGTCGGTTAGAAATAAATAAATAAACTCTATAACGGCTTTCAAAGCACGGCAGTCTTCAAGTTATTTTATGCCACTAGTGATTACCAATTTTGACGACCTCGGTGGTGTAATGCTCAACACGCTAGTCCTCCAATCCGGAGGTTTTGAATTCGATCCCCAGCCAGGGCAAGTTGGAAAATAGCCATATTCAAATTTGTCCTGTGTCTGATGTTTATCTATACATTTTCTTATTATAAAATACATTATATTATTGTTGAGTTTTTATCCAATAATACAAGTTTAGACTAACTTTTCACTTTTAATAAATATCTATTTATTGAGCTACTCGTAGCCCCAAAGTATTATTATTTATTAATTTATTGTTTTGTAAGAGCCTAAACTCATGGCAGGTTAGAAGCCTCCAGGAATGACCTCAGGGTCATGACCCTTGCCTCAGACAAGTTTAAAATCAGGCCACAGAGCGGCTGCTGCGCGTATTGTCGTCATATGATTTGTGACGCTCCCGACAATACGTGATCGCATGGAGAGGGGAAGACTACATTGTGTAAGAGATAGCGTATTCCTTGGAATATTCTCTAATAAATTTTGTTATTGATAGAGCGGGCAAAGCGTCTTCTTTCATGAAGAAAATTTGAATTTATTCATAAAAGGAGACGAAAATTGACTATCCCTCACCCTGTTCTTTGAAACTACTGAGTTTTGAAAAAAATTATAAAATATAGTTCATTGTAGATTACAGGAAAATCTATGAGAAGTAAGGAACCCTCTTCACACGAGTGTAACTCGCACTTGTCCCTTTTTTTCAAACAATAACACCGATAAAAATCTGGCTCGTAAATAAAGAAGGCTCAGTTTATAGACTAGGCTAATTTTCTTTAATTTCCGCTAACCGCTCCTCTTGTCACCATATCTGCTACAAGACCGTCGTCGGCAGATGTCAGGTCGCGTACGTGTAGCCGGTAACCCGCCGCATTTGTAATAATTCGATTCCGCGGACAGGTAGGTACCTGACACAACCACACGCACCTTTGTGTGGTACAAGATTGTTCCCATCATATAGTTGTATGTACTAGTTGAGAAATATTTATAGAACATGCAAAGGATTCCATTTTTAGGGTTCCGTACCTCAAAAGGAAAAAACGGAACCCTTATAGGATCACTTTGTTGTCCGTCTGTCCGTCCGTCCGTCCGTCTGTCAAGACCCTTTTTCTCAGGAACGCGTGGAGGTATGAAGCTGAAATTTATATCAATTACTCAGGTCTACTGTCCCTTGAAGCTGTGAAAAAATCAAACTTCTAAGCCAACGCAATCAAAAGATACAGCCGTTTATGCCGCAAATTTTCGACACTTGCAAGGGAATCAAAACCTACAGGGTGTTTCCCGTGAACTCAGAATCTTAAAATTTGGTACGAAGCAACGTCTTATAGCATAGATAAAGGAAAAAACCGGCCAAGTGCGAGTCGGACTCGCGCACCGAGGGTTCCGTACAAACCTGCAAGGTTTACAAAGTTCGTTCATTACGACAAGTAAGTTTAAAATTATTAAAAAAAAAAATATTATGTGATGTAACTAAAAATTTATGGTTTTCGTAATTTTTCCTTTATCTATGCTATAAGACGTTGCTTCGTACCAAATTTCAAGATTCTGAGTTCACGGGAAGCACCCTGTAGGTTTTGATTCCCTTGCAAGTGTCGAAAATTTGCGGCATAAACGGCTGTATCTTTTGATTGCGTTGGCTTAGAAGTTTGATTTTTTCACAGCTTCAAGGGACAGTAGACTTGAGTAATTGATATAAATTTCAGCTTCATACCTCCACGCGTTCCTGAGAAAAAGGGTCTTGACAGACGGACGGACGGACGGACAGACGGACAACAAAGTGATCCTATAAGGGTTCCGTTTTTTCCTTTTCAGGTACGGAACCCTAAAAATTACGAAAACCATAAATTTTTAGTTACATCACATAATATATTTTTTTTTAATAATTTTAAACTTACTACCCATTTCCTCATAAACGCGTAGAGGTATTAAATTGAAATTCATACCAAATACTAAACCTTGCAGGTTTGTACGGAACCCTCGGTGCGCGAGTCCGACTCGCACTTGGCCGGTTTTTTATGCCTACCATCACACTAACGATGGTCTTGGATCGTATATACAATGTATTTGGTTACCAACTAGTGATAATTAATAACAAGCTTTTGTCATCTATACGAACAACCTTTACTAAGGGACTAATTCCGAAATCGTCAAAAAAATTTCGCTGCTCCATAGTACGAGTAAATTACATATAATACCTACTGCATAAAAATGTATAGAGCAGTGTTTTTTTATGATTTCGCAATTATCCCTTTTTAAGAGTTGTTCGTATAGATGACGAAAGCATGTTCTTAAATTATCGCTGTCAGTTACCAAACACATTGTACTCGTATTATAAAAATATAAATAAAAAAATGTAAGGAAAAATTTTAGTCACGAGTACAGTAGTACCATTGGAAGCACTCGTGGTACAGACTTGAGTGGCGTGAGATCGAATCTATCTTGTGGTGAAAACTTTTGAATACATATTTTCACAATGGGCAGCTGGGGCTCTGACGCCAAGCGCCTAATTAGAAAGATCGGGAGAGATCATCGCATAGGAAGCGGAGAAATCCGGTGACTCCCGCTCTAGCTCGTTTCTGGTGCAAAGGATGGCCATAGCAATCCAGCGCGGTAATGCAGCTAGTATTTTGGGCATTTTGCACCGGGGACGCTAAGGAGTGGTTTGTAATTTTTTATGTATTGTATTTTAGAATTATTGTCAATTTTAAAATAGACAATTTTATTATTTTGAATAAATGTTTGTTTGTAATGTATTTTGGCAAATAAAGGTTTCTGATTCAAAAAATAAACGGGCAAGTGTGAGTGGGACTCGTACATGAAGGGTTCCGTACCTCCGTACAATATTTTAAACCGCAAAAAAAAACACGTTTTTTGTATGACGACCCCTTAAATTTTTAACTTTTTTTATTTTTAGTATTTGTTGTTATAGCAGCCATAGTAATTCATAATCTGTGAAAATTTCAAGTATCTAATTAATGTCATTATAAAGATCTAGTTAAAAACGCTGAAAAAACACGTTTTTTGTATGGCAGTCGCCATACAAAAAACGTGTTTTTTTTGCGTTTTAAAATATTGTTTTAAAAACGTGTTTTTTCAGCGTTTTTTGTATGACGACCCCTTTAATTTTTAACTTTTTTTTATTTTCAGTATTTGTTGTTTTAGCGGCCACAATAATACACAATCGGTGAAACTTTCAAGTGTCTAGCTATTACGGTTCAAGAGATAGCCCTAGGACAGACGGACAGACGGACAGGCAGTGGAGTCTCAGTAATAGGGTCCCGTTTGCACCCTTTGGGTACGGAACCATAAAAAAAGATGTTGTTTTAAGCATATAATGCTATTTTAATTAATAATTACAATATTCTTTTTTAAAGGGTTCAAAAAGCTTTAAAAAAGACAGCCACAAGGAAAGTTTCAGGTTTTTACGCAAGTCGATCCGATGATTTAACGTACAAACTGTATCGAGATGTTCGTCAATAAATAATGCGGTTGATCTCGTAACTTATTCGATCTTATTCAAGTTTCTGGGCCGCCATTGCGAGACATGGTCCGGACGGAGAATATAAATTTCGAGGATTTTTAGAGTAATGGTTGAGAGTAATTTATACTACAGCTGCAACATTTCGTGGTTTAATTTTTTTTTGCCTTTTTTAAAAGCATTAAAGTCCCCCGACGGGTACATATTTGGTCTGTCAGTCTACCAGTCTTTATTCAATGAATTGAGACTATTGTTAAAGTTTGGTGATCATTAAAATGTAGAGCATTTTTCGGGTAGATTTTTAACATCAAAAATGTTTATGTGATAACCAGTGTTAAGCCAAAAGTGTGACATGGCCGTTAATCGGTCAAAATTGGAGATAACTCTATCGGAGAGTGTCAAAATGTGCAGTGTGCAGAGATCTATCATATGGCGTTTGAAGTTTTTGAGAAATTAAGAAAAAAGTAAAAAAAATTTCGACTTGCCAGAAAAAAATTAGAATAACTTTTTTTCGAGGGTCTTAATCAAAATTCAGAAAAAATTGTGTCTGAATATTGAAATGGGCTACAAAATAAGCTCATTGAATAGATGATCGGATAATGAATGTGGGCTGCGGAGGTTCCCAAAGATGGGAGTGGTTTGTAGTACAGCCACATTGAGGCAGTCTATATAGCGCATTGTGTTATTTCTTTATTTAATTTTCAATGTACTCTGATAGGTACGTGGAGCGTGAAATCTTTAATTTTTTTTTGTAAGTTTTGGACAAGATAGTAACTTAAAGGTACGGCTAGGAAAACACAATTCTGTTAATACTTTGCTTCTGCCAAAGAGCAAATATGTATATATGGTAGACCGTTCACTACGATTACAAAACAAAACTTTTGAAATAAACGGGAAAGTGCGAGTCGGACTCGTACATAAAGGGTTCCGTACCACCGTACAATGTTTTAAAACGTTTCGTGTATGACGACCCCCTTTAATTTTTAACTTTATCTTATTTTTAGTATTTGTTGTTATAGTGGTCATAGTATTACATAATAAGTGAAAATTTCAAGTACCTAGTTAATGCCATTATAAATATCGAGTTAAAATCGGTGAAAAAAACACGTTTCTTGTATGGCGACCCCGTTTAATTTTTAACTTTTTTTATTTTTAGTATTTGTGTTTATAGCGGCCATAGGAATACATAATGGGTGAAAGTTTCAAGTATCTAGCTATTACGGTTCAAGAGATAGAGCCCTGTGACAGACGGACAGACAGACAGACAGACAGACGGACAGACAGACGGACAGACGGACAGACAGCGGAGTCTCAGTAATAGGGTCCCGTTTGCACCGTTTGGGTACGGAACCCTAAAAAAAAGCAAGTAGGCAAAGGAATGCCAGCTTATAGTAGTTTATTAGTAACATAAAACTATAAAAATATGTTATCTTTCAGTGTATCACTGTCTTTATGTACAAGAAGAGCAGAGAAAGCAGATTTATTTATTCATGTGACATTTTGTTTATTGTACAAAAAGTCTCGCACCATTTTGACTCTCAAGTCTTGCTTCGTTTATTATCTCCGCCGATTTTTTTCTACGTTTTGACATTGGAAATGTCTTTTTGTTCGCTCCAGTGTAGGCTCTGATTTTTTATTATCTCGGAGAGTTGTGAAGATATGATATTCAAAAGAATGCCCAAAAGACGCGTATTTACGAGAGCTGTAAGGTGCAAAAAGAATTATTCGAGAAAGTCAAAAAGAAAAAGTTAAGGGCGAAATAGTGAAAAAAAAATCTATGTTTTCCGAATTTTTGATTTCGGCGCTTTATATTTTGGAAACGAAGAATGATATAAAAATTTGAGAAAAACCTCTCTGCAAATTTTTTTTCAGCTACAATTAGAACTTAAAAAAAAAAACTATCGGATTAAGGGTTTGCCCTGTAGCCAAACCTTTTTGAGAAAATTCAAAAAGTCAGAACTACATGTTTTCTAATTCCGTAGATTCATTTTCAATGTGCACGATAGTTGTGTGAGGTACGAAATCTGTGAATTTTTACACTGGTAGTATTACAATGGGTTTAGAATAGGTGTATATAATTATAAAAAAACAACAAAACCCGACTAGATAAACAAATTGTCATTTAGCGCCAAAAGTCCGCCATCTAAGGATAGGTACTTAAGTTTCTGAGAAAAATCTAACGATACCATAATTGAGGACATGCAATACACCAATAAACCGTTACCCTTCCTCTTGGTTTGGCTCTACGGCAGAAGAGAGTAAAAGTATATTGGTGCCATTTTCACAAGTTAATTTCCTTTACATTTGAAAAAGCATTCCGTTGAAGGATTAAGAACAATAGACTAATGGGTGCAAGATCGTACAAAATGAGTCATTAGACACAAAGCGACGGCACGTTGCAACACAAATTTATTTTTTAACTTTTTCAATGATAATATCTTCATACGTGAACGGAATCTGAACCTTTTATAAAATACCTCTGTTTGAAAATTGAAGATTTCTCCATTTCAGTTCTATTAAATTTAGGGACAATGGTGTAGCCAATTTCAAGCTTCTTCATTTACACTGGTAGTATTACAATGGGTTTAGAATAGGTGTATATAATTATAAAAAAACAACAAAACCCGACTAGATAAACAAATTGTCATTTAGCGCCAAAAATCAACCTCTTAAAATAGAACAAAAAGATAAAAAAAATATTAAACTCTTAATGAATAAACTATGCACTCCAGCGTGGCATTGCCAGCCTTCTGGGCACTATACCGCCGGGCCTGATTTGCACGTTTTTTATTTGTAAGCTTTTATTTTATTTTTAGGTACCTACTAATTCAGATGGTACACAGTATTTTTCTCTATAGACTCACTGATTGACATAGTTGTTTGACCTGTTCCCGGGTGAGTGGGGTAATGATTGATGTATGGTCGTGTAGAGGGTGCTCCAGTGAGTACCAGAAAAATCGGACATGTTGAAGATCATCAGATCCTAATGTGGTTGAGGTACAGCTCGTGGCAAGGGTGACGCCCGAGCCCCTCTTGACCTCCCTCTTTTCCAAGAACCCCCCCCCCCCCCCTCCCCAAGTCACTAAGCGAAGCCAGAGACCAAAGGCCGAAACTAAGCTGAGCTCCCCCGCGAGGCCGTGGGCCGAGCCACTCCCACCAAGCGCTGAGCGTTTTTTTTTTATTTTTCCAAGATGGCCGCCAAAAGTCGACTGCTTCCGATTTGACTGAAATTTAGAATGCAAGGGTTTCCTGCGTCACGAAATCCAAATCTGACATTTTTTTGGAATCCAAGATGGCGTCTGGATTTTAGAATTTTAACTTGATTCGTTCATAACGTCCTACTGGAATATTGAAGGGGTCTGAAATTTTGTATGCTGGGGTAAAGCATCCCGCGGAACTCAAAACTGCAAAAAAGTTTTGATTCCAAGATTTTGCCGCCCACACATTTTTTGATGTCGCCATTATTGACTGCAGTGTTTTACCCATTTTCTCAAATGGATATAGATTCCAACCAACTTAAACAGCTGCACGAAAAACCGCGGGCTGCTTGCAGCCCGCGCAACGCCCGAAAAGCTAGTTGTTTTATAAGGTTTACTAGTTTTACTCAGAATTTATTTATAATTTTAGTTTATACTTTATTAACTTTCTATTGTTATTTCGAACCTGAATTAATGAAGTATCACAATCAGAAAAAAAGAACAAAAAGAAAATATTGAAATTACTTTTTGGTTCTAAAACGCCTTACATAAACTTACTATTTTATGTAAAAGACATCAACGAGTGCCTTATATTGAATAAGATTTTTTCTTTTTAGGGTTCCGTACCCAAAGGGTGCAAACGGGACCCTATTACTGAGACTCCGCTGTCTGTCCGTCTGTCTGTCTATCTGTCCGTCTGTCACAGGGCTCTATCTCTTGAACCATAATAGCTAGACACTTGAAATTTTCACCGATTATGTATTACTGTGGCCGCTATAACAACGAATACTAAAAATAAAAAAAGTTAAAAATCAAAGGGGGTCGTCATACAAAAAACGTGTGTTTTCAGCGTTTTTAACTAGATCTTTATGATGGCATTAACTAGATACTTGAATACTAAAAATAAGATAAAGTTAAAAATTCAATCTTCATACAAGAAACGTGTTTTAACGTGTCAAAATATTGTACGGAGGTACGGAACCCTTAATGTATGAGTCCGACTTGCACTTGCCCGTTTATTTTTGTAGTGTACCAAAATATAGACTTGAGAATTAATTCCGCTACGTGATTTTGTATTGAAAACCAAATATTAGTTTTAAACGATGTTGAAATTACTTCGTTTATTATATTGCCGAACAAAATGAATAACATTGTCGTATAATTACTAACGTTTGAATCAATCTCATTAGATTGTAAGGTGATGCGGCTTCAGACAAAAAGGGTCTTTATTTGAATCAAGATGAGTATTACAATGTCATACTGTAAGAGAGTATACACACTATTGAGTACAGTTTTTTTTTACCAGTTTGCAATGCGACTCATCAGTGACATCCGAAAAAAAAATCATGAAAAGATATAATAATAAATAGTAATATAAAATTTTGAACTATAAGGTGTAGTGGCGAATATTGGTCATAGTAATAAGCGTTATCGATTCTCCTAAATTTTTTAATTTTTTTTTTTTGTCATAATGAGTTTTGTTTGCCGTATCCACGTTTTAATAATAATAATAAATTCAGACAAATGCAGTCCATTTGTTAGTACACACAAACTTACAACTAATGTTAGTAATTACATTGATTTAAATAGCAATAGGTAATTCAGATTACATTAAATTGAAATTAAAATTGTATTATAATTATTTAATATACAGGGTGACTTTTTATCCACCTATGTCCAGCAGTGGACGTTATGCGGCTGAAATGATGATGATGATGATGAAACAATGTAATCTCTGTCCATCTATATAACTAATTTTAAGTTTTTAGTTTGTTAGTTGACGTCTCTGGAGAAAACGTGCAGTGCAGTTTGTTGCCGCTTCTTCTGCACTTGCGCCTAGGAAGCGGCGTAAACTTAGCTTTAAGTAACGATTTGACGTCAACATTTGTGCAAAACAAAACAAAGTGACTATTATTAAGAGATATTATAAATATCCTATGATAATAAAGATATTTTGAATTGAATTGACCTGCAAAATTTTTGCAGCAAGTTAAGTCCATGATACTGAACTACTTTTTCTATAAAAAATATATACAAAAATCGATAAAAAAATTTCTTCCTCCCATACGAATCAGCGCTGAACTAAACGGATTTTGTATGAGCGGACGAAAACATTTTTGATGACCTCCGTGGTCTATAGATAGTCAACACGCTAGTCCGCCAATCCGGAGGTTCTGGGTTCGATCCCCAGCCAGGACAAGTTGGAAAATGGCCTTTTTCAAATTGTCCTGGGTCTTGGGTGTTTATCTATAAAAGTATGTATTTATTATAAAATTTAGTATCGTTGAGTTAGTATCCCATAACGCAAGTTTAAAACTTACTTTGGGGCTAATGTGATTTATCCAAAATTAAAAAAAATTACCTTAAGTTTTATTGACATAATTTTGAGTTTTATGATATGATATGACAGAGACTATTGTATAGGCACAGGCCGGAATCTCCTAAAGTATGCGCAATATGCGTCCCCGATCCCCGTCCCCGCACCTCTCCCCCGTTTTCACCTCGATGACTCACGTTGGCCGTCGGGGAAGAGGTGCGGGTGCGGAGAACGGGGACGCATATTGCGCGTACCTTAGGAGATTCCGTTCTGTTTACTCTTACTGTATTCTGTGGTATAGGTAAAGGTGCCGCGGGGATGGCCATTTGGTCACTCCTAAGCCACGAATATGTTTATTTTTTATTAATCTGAAGTTTCGTGTATTTTAACATGATTTAGGTGTGTAAAGCGTTACGTTGAAAATACCTTTATTATCACAGGATATTTATAATATCTCTTAATAGTAGTCACTTTGTTTTGCACAAATGTTGACGTCAAATCGTTACTTACAGCTAAGTTTATGCCGCTTCCTAGGCAAGTGCAGAAGAAGCGGTTCAAATTATGTAAAATAAAAATGACTTTCTTCCGCTGTCTGTCCGTCTGTCCGGCTGTCCCATCTCTATCTCTTAAACCGTAATACTCGTAGCGAGACACTTGAAATGTTCACCGATTATGTATTACTGTGGCTGCTATAACAACAAATACTAAAAATAAGATAAAGTTAAAAATTAACCAGAAACGTGTTTTTTTCAGCGTTCAAACGTTCATGTACGAGTCCGACTCCCACTTGACCGGTTTTCGAAGTTTTGAAGTTAAAATTGTTTTTGAAGTTAAAATTTCAAGTGCGAGAGGTCTTCAAGACAGTTTTAAGAAACCCATGAATGATTTAAGAAATCCATGATTGATATATGAATAACGTTGTTCTGAAACCGTGTCGGAGCGTCAGATGTTTGCGGATCACTTTTTACCTTGCTTTGTTCGTTTTCAGGCTACAAATCAAAGATGGATTGAGTGATTGTAGTCAATGAGTGACTGTTAATGTATACTGTCAGAATTATTTATATTTGGTGTTAATATTTCGACGAAATATAAAACGGGACAGAGGTTGGTTATTAACTTTACTATCAAATCACAATTGTATATCCAAATAATATGATTTGAACGAGACAAGGACGTGGGTACATTTTTCCAAGTCATATTTGTCACTGACAAAAGCCCAATCTTGGCCACTGACAAAAGCCCAAACTTGGTCACTGGCAAAGGCCCAAACTTGGTCACTGACAAAAGATCATTTTTTTTATTTGTTTTATTAATAGAGATTTGAGTGCGTTTGACCTTTATCTAGCCTGATGGGAAGCCAAGATGAGGTCTAAGGTGTAACACGCAGACTCAAAAAATGCCTATTCACTCTTGCCTTGAAAATCTCTAAATGATATGTATGGGGAAATATCGACGCAGGGGATTCCACACCTTAGCGGTTCGCACAATGAAGGAGGAGGCGAATCGAGAGGCATTGTCTTTTAAAGGGATTTTAGGCATTCAAGATCCAGTACTGCCATTTCATTATTTTATAAATAACAATGGTTTAAACTTAAGGTTATCGAAAGAGCAATGGTACTGCTACCTTTTTGATATGATAAAAAAATATGAGAAATCTATGTTATTCTATTGATTCTTATATTTAATACTGTAGTTACCTTCATATTTTTCCATCACATTGTGTACCATCCCGCTTATAATTTCACATGCCATCGACTAATCGACGCCGTGTGTGGTCCTTTATATGGAAGTGAAAAACTGGCAAACACCTCGGCGCGTCATGTCAACATAAATTATAGCTTGTGACAACAACAATGTTTGAGGTTGAGCCTTAGGACTTCTTAAGTAGCTGTCCCATATTGATTAGAAATCAAACATTAAGGGCATAGGATTATATAAGCTTAGAAAGGTCATGTAAAATTTAAAAAAAATTACGTCGCTCTTACAAAGGTCTGGTAAAGGTGGTCTGTAGCATGAGCAAATGACTTGTCTTGACGAATGACTGACTATTGGCTCTCTTTAATTGACCGAACGAGCTAAGGCTCTGAATGACTCTGTCCATCTCCTGGACTATAAGCATTTTTCTATTAGATGTAAATGTTTAGACTTATTTCACTTTTGATTACCTTTTATATTTTCCTAATGCTAACTTTGACCTTCTCCGTTCTCAAATATGACAATGGCATCAAAAGCCTTACTTAGATGTCGTATGGTTGTCAAAATACTTTAAATTGATAAATAAATGGACATTGACTAGTTATTTCCTATTTTTAATTTAATTTATTTGAGATATTTTTATTTAGTATAAGTGTATAAACTCCTGTTACTTTGCCATTCAATTGTAAGGTTCTTTTCATTTTATCATTTATTTTACATTTATTAAGTCTATGGTGTTGATAGGATTTTCAGTTTGCTTTGAAAGTTAGATGTCCGGGACGCATCAACATGTTTATCCTGCGTAGGCTACAGTGGCATGTATGGATTACATAATTAATTCTTATTATGACTCACTAATTAATACATTACGATAATTTAAATCTTTCTGTATGCATTGATTAAATAGACTTTTTTTGGACGAACAAGCTAAGAGAATGAAGTTCTTCGAGTCGACTTGAATATATTGTACGTACTATTGATGAAAAAGCGTTTATATATATATATATATATATATATATATTATATATGTTCATATATATGTTTTACAATTACTCGGGTATATTTTATTTGATATGAACCTTATGGATTTAAAAAATTTTATGCGCCAAAAATATTTTTGAAGTTGTGACAGGTAAATTTTTTAATATAATCTACGTTAGTTGGCAACTATATCTGGGAGAAAAGAAAAACTTTAAATGTACCAGATGCTTGTCTTACCGCGCTGTTCGTAAAAGCTGATCGAGGAAATGTCATCAAATTTCGTCCTCCCATACGAAATCCGTATGTATAGCTGAGCGCTGATTTGTATGAAAAGGCGAATTTTTATTTTCGATTTTAGTTATTTATTTATATGGGAAGTAGTTCAGTGTCATGGTCTGAACTTGCTCAAAAAATTTGAGTGGTAGTTAAAAAGTCAAAAAACAAATCTTGCTTCACGCTTCATTTCTCATCTCTCATCAAGCTTTATTTTCAACATACTTGCAAACTTTTTACATAATTTAGCAGAAAAAACACAAGATTCATTTAAACATATAATTAAAAACTAAAATGACGAGTAGCTGTACTCGAATATTTCATTACCTAAATTAATACGCGTTATCAGATTTCATTACTCCCCAAGTAATCAATCAAAATCATAATAATATAATTATAGATTATAAAAATGACATTTTAATCATAAATAAATCTATTAATTTTCATTTCTGTAATGAACTGGCAACCTTTTGCTCCCGAGATGCATCCAAATATCAAATATCAGTTCCATATTTTGCATCGAGGTGTAATATCATTATATCAATCATCGCAATAAAGGTTATTTTTCTTTGATTTGATTTACACAATCTAGATTAAAAGAATCACAGAGATTCAAATGAAATTATAGAGATGATGTTGAGTGCAATATAAATCTTACAAATATTTTATCGTTTTGTAACCGACTTCAAAAAAGGAGGAGGTTATTAATACGACCCCTATTTTTTTACGTATGTTACGCAATATTTTTGCTAATTATGATTTTGATTTATGGAAAACTTTGGAGATATGGAAGAGACTCCTCAAAGAAAACAAATTCAAAAAAGAAGGTTTTTTGAAGTAAAAACTTCTTAAGCGGCGTTGTGCACTTTTTTTGTAATGGGTAAAAAATGTTAAACTTGCGTCAAGACACGTGTCCTGATCGAAAATTCGTAAGACGGAGCGGAGTTGGCACAAGGGGCCTAAGCGCCTTTGGGTTTTATGGCTCTTACGACTATTTTGTGTTTGTAGTGACAATAAAATAACAAAGGAATTTTATTTTCTATTATGACATACAATAGACGGATATTTTCACTAGCATTGTCAAAAGATGAATAGTCCAGTTTGTTTATAAAGAGATCAGAACGACTTGAGCGTCTAGAGGTCGAATACCACCGGAAGGTGTTCACTTTTTAGTTCAATGAATTTATTTTTATTTTACGACCGGTATTTTGAAGTTTTATTTTACAAGTTTTTTTGAAGTGAAAACTTCTTTAGCGGCGTAGTGCACTTTTTTGTAATGGGTAAAAAAATTTTAACTCCCGTCAGGACACGTGTCCTGATCGAAAATTCGTAAGACAGAATGACAGCCGGCGTGGCGTAGGAGAGGAAGTATTTATACTATAATTTAGACGAAGCTGTCAGCCGGCTCGTTGGTCTAGGGCTATGATTTTCGCTTATGGTGCGAGAGGACCCGGGTTTAAATCCCGGACAAGCCCAAACCTTTTTGAAGTGAAAACTTCTTTAGCGGCGTTGTGCACTTTTTGTCATGTTTGTGTAGTCAATCAAATCAAATAAATATTGTATTCTACCACATAAATGATAGTACTTTTATACTGATAATTAAAGCAATTCGTGCAAAATTATTCCCTAACCATTCCAAAATATCAAAAATGCACAACGTTAATATTCAAGTTTTCACTTCTGCCGGCACTCCCGGAGTGCAACCCGTAATTTTTTTTTAATCATCATAAACAGAGCCTTATATTAGCCAGAGCAGTCAGAGGATTTAGCCTACACTCTCCACGCTGGCCAGACGGGTTGGAGAGGTCTCATTGATGTTCATAAGCTTATAAATATTAATCATATTTATTGTCATAACTGTTTAGTTCGTCGCACCACCTTCTTCGGCGGCCATATCCTCGTCTGCAATTGAGTCTCTATTTGGTTATAATCCGTGAGTCAAGGTCAAAAGAAACGCACCGAAAAAAAAGGTAAGCAAGAAAAAGGGGCCTTTGCCCATCATTGGGATAGAAATGACTTGTTATAATAACAAAATCATCATCATCATCATCAGGTCTTTTTTAGTCCCCATTGCAGAAGCACGACCCACTTTGTACTACCAGAGCTATATATTAGCCAGAGCAGTCAGAGGATTCTCCACGCTGGCCAGACGGGTTGAAGAGGTCTCATTGATATTATAAGCTTTGTTTGCTTGTTTTCTAAGTCGCCTTCTACGACATCCACGGGAAGACTTGGAGCGGTCCTATTCTACTCTGCCGGGAACCACACGGCAAAATAATAAAATTAAATACAATAATAAAATAATGACATACATTCTTATAGCTTGCAAATCATTAATGACATACATTGAGTCTTGATGGATAAATTACTCGATCCTTTTTTCATCTACACACCCACAATAATGGTTAAAAATAGCCTTTGAGTCTAGGCTCTGTCAAACCCGTTAGGCATAAAGATTTAATAATGCATTGTAGAAATGATTGGTGTTTTTTGCTTTTTTTTTAAGTTACTGTCACCATTTGAAACGTTCCCTAATGCCTTCTCTATTACTTTAATTAATATTAAATATCTTTGAAGACAATCAGCACAGGAATTTGTTATAAAAAGTGACAAAATGTTTTCAATTAAACAAAGGATTTTGAACCGTAAGGTCATTAGGCATGCTCGTAAACAAACGATGGTGTCTCGTCCTTGATATTTGGAAGATATAATGCTCTCGGTAATCATTGAAATGGCTTTGTAGGGCAACAAAATGCCACGATGACGGATGCATTCGAACTAATGACACTAAGCAGCAGGATCTGATCTTTGATTGACAAGATATAGTTCTAAAAACTAAAACCCGACTACGGGAAGAGTCTTGCCAAATAATTCGTTAATTAGTACCAGCTAATAATTTAAAATGTGCTAATTAAGCCCTTACATTTGATTGTTTATACAAAGTGGAAGGGGCATACCCGTAATTAATCGCACCACGAGCTATACTAGATCCCTAAAGTACCTATAATGAAATTAAAATAACAGACAAAAAACCAAAAAAAATTTTCGGCTTTCCCATACAAATCGCCCGGGCGGCTGCACACTTTTGTTCTTTGGTTGTTATTTTAATTTCATTATACTATAATGATCTAGTATAGATCGTGGTTTAATTTATAACAAGTATGTCCCTTCCACGTTGTATATCTTTCATCATATCAGCCACATAGTCCACTGCTGGACATATACCTCCCCCAAGGATTTCCAAAACGACCGATCGGAAGCGGCCTGCATCCAGCGTTTTCCTGCAACTTTGCTCAGGTCGTCTGACCACCTAGTAGGTGGGTGTCCTACGCTGCGCCTGCCGGTACGTGGCCGCCATTCGAGAACCTTTCTGCCCCATCGGCCATCGGTTCTTCGCGCTATGTGCCCGCCCACTGCCACTTCAATGAGCTAATCCGCTGGGCTATGTCTGTGACATTTATATCTTTAAAATGTGCTAATCAAGCCCTTACATTTGATACTCTCTCTACACGGTATGATTAGATTTATTATATTTTTGAGTTCATGTTGCAAAGTCATTTTCAATTCAATTAATAACGTTATTAAGTTTTTATTTCTTTAATTAGAGCCTTATTAAGTCAAACATAAATATTTACGTATTCAAATCCAGCTTTTAAATAAGTTATCTACAATAATGCTAAAACAAAAGTGTCTTGTTAATGAACAGTGGTAATTAATGGGGTGCGCGTAACTCGGCGGGAGCGATGTGGGTGATAGCCTAGTTAGGCCGAGGCTAGGCTAACTCACACCGGCTTGTAACCAATAATCGCAGTATTCAAATTAAATAAATACCGGCTTTTCTAAGTAATTGCATTAGTATAAATGCTTATACAAACAGTCAAAAGGTGGTCAGACGACCTGACCTGTGTCGCTGGTCACTTTCATATTTCGATATATGTTTTTTGGGGAGTTGTTCAGTATCATGAACTGAATCTGCCCTTAAAATAGTTTCAATATGTTTTGTTAGTTACTGTCCATACTTACCTTTGGTGCACAGATCTGGTCTCTGACTGAAAGTCAAAAGTCCAGACTCAAGGTATGTCAGCGGGCGATGGAGCGCAGCATACTAGGAGTACGAAGAGTGGATAGGGTACGTAATAGTGATTTGTGTTCTAGGACTGGAGTAGTCGATGTCGGTGTTAAGACGGCCAAACTTAAATGGAACTAGGCGGGGGTGGGGGGGGGGGGGAGGGGGGGGCATGTGTGCCGCATGCATCCAGAAAGATGAGCCCGGAAGACTACCTTGTGGGTGCCAAAAGGACGCAGGAGCAGAGGACGACCAAGAAGGAGATGGAGCGACGACATCGATCGTTTCTTGAGGGAGTGGCAGCAGGTTGCAACGGACAGAGACCAATGGAAAAATAAAGGGGCAGCCTTTGCCCAGCTGCAGGACACAAAAACAGGCTATTAAAAAAAATATATATATATATATATATATATATATATATATATATATATATATATATATATATATATATATATATATATATATTTTGTTAAACCTTATATATGTTTCGAAATTACATAGGATAGGTACCGATTCATTTACCATTCAGTGAGATACTCGTGTGGGTCGTCTTGTAGATCGCGTGCGGTAAACTCACCGCTACGTTAACAAATAAATCGTATGTTCTGTATATGGACTAGGAGACCCATTGTTACCGCAATGAGTTAATTGAAAGGTGCTATCGACAAATTCATTAAAAATAAATGGCAGCGCTACCTCTTTTCTCTCCCACGGGAGTCATAAGAGGTCAAGAGTCAATTTTTTTTATTCAATGTAGGATAAACATATCACTTATTAAAGGTCATTATTTTTAATTGTTTTTAGTGCAAAATTTACCGATACTAGCGTTTCACAACGACCACTGCTGAGAAGAAACGCCGAAAGAAACTCATTTACACAGTATTGGTTGCCTACGCGCCGGAAGGGCTTTGCCATTTTACAAATATATTATGCCTAATACAATGTTATCACAATATAACATGCAAAGCTTGCGAACGCGTGCCAAATCCAATTTACAGAAATAAGTAACACTGAGTAGTCCGAGCTGACCAGTCCCTACTGGCGGCACCCGTTCACGAGATAACGCGTGGATCAGCCATCGCTGAACTCAACCATATTAGAGGGAATCAAATCCCACTGGGAAGCATACTTTGTGAAAAGTTGTTTCTAGTCTGTTTAGGATATTGCAGGCTTGAATCACCTGATTATACGAAAAGAAAGATGATTCCATGCTTCGGAAGGCACGTAAAGCCGTTGGTCCCGAACGCCATCTAGCGTTTGTACCTATCCTAGGATTGGTTCTAGTCTACCCTTTGGGTTGCGGAGGTCAGACGGCAGTCGCTCTGTGTAAAAAACCAGTAACCTCGTCATATCACCTAGGTAAGGTAGCGGACCCCGGGCTCTGAAGCGTAACCGCTGACGATGCAACCGGGAATACGCTCGGATGATGATGATGATGAACTTGGTCGACTTCACAACCAAAACCTAACCTACCATCTGTGACTAATTCGGGATAAATATTTAATAGGTTACCGTTGCAACGTGTTCATTTCATACATTCCCTATCGCTATTTTGCAAATGTACACATTTACTAGGAACTGTATCACAGATTAATAAATAGTTACTACGTAAACTGTATGCAATTCCCGAAGTTAACACATTTCCGGTGACATATTTATGTATTTATTAGAAACATAATAGAAGGAAAAGTAGAAGCAAGAATAGGAAAGGGAAGACCAAGAAGAGCATTTATAGATCAAGTAAAGGAGAAAGTTGACGCCGTGTCGTATAGGGAGGTCAAGAGAGGGAGACATGGAAACTACTTCACCGACAAGAACGTAGTTCTTAAATTATAGATAGATAGATGTATGTGTTTTATTTTAAACGGATGAGTTCATTTACCCACAATCTCAGTTCGAAGAAAGTGCGTTCAAAACTGCAAAACAAATGTTTGCATTGAAAGCAAGAGCAAGCAGACTCAGACAAGTTGTTTGACTAACCCAAAATGTGAACGAAAACAATTGTTTGCCTTTGTTTAAATAAATACGGCAAGTACTTTTTATTTCATTCTTATTATTGTCAAGTTGAAATAGTTCGAGTCAAATAGTATCTAATAATTAGCCGTGTGGTTCCCGGCAGAGTGAATAGGACACACCAAGTCTTCCCGTGGATGTCGTAGAAGGCAACTTAGGAAACACAAGATAAACAAAGCATATAAACATCAATGAGACCTCTCCAACCCGTCTGGTCAGCGTGGAGAGTGTAGGCCAAATTCTCTGACTGCTCTGGCTCATGTAGTACAGAGAGGGTCGTGCTTCTGCAGTGGAGACTTAAAAAAAGACCTGATTGTAATGATTGGTAAAAAATAAAGTATTTATAGACCAGTACTTAACTAGAGCGTTCTTTGTGATTTGTCTTTCAATGGACCAAACAAAACAAACAAAATTAGGTACACTACACTTCTTTTTTTTCCTCTTCCTTATCCCTCTCTATCTATAATATCACTATCAATGAATTTAATTTAACATAATCGTAATAAATCTGTGCTAATTTAAATACAATGCACTGGTACAGTTGCCGGCAGAAATTCGGGTGTTTTAAATCGAAGAGAAAGCCCTGAAATAAATATGTTTGTGGAGAATTTGGGCATCGGTATGGACGAAATTTTATCTTACTGTAACGCGAGCATAAATTATTGAGCAATAGATATAAAGCCTTGAATATTTGCTGAATACACACACTCATCATCATCATCCGAGCGTGTTCGCGGTTGAATCCTCAGCGGTAACGCTTCCGAGCTCAGGTTCCGCTACCTAACTTAGTATTTTGACGAGTTTACTATGGTTTTTACACAGAGCGACTGCCGTCCTACCCTACCCTTTGGGATGCGGAGGTCAGCCTCCGCATCCCAAACTGTAGACCAGAACCAATCCTAGGATACGTTTGAACAAACGCTAGATGGCGTTCGGGAAATAAGGACCCGTAGCTTTGCGTACCTTACGAAGCACGGAATCATCTTTCTTTTCGGATAATCAAGTGCTTCAAGCCTGCAATATCCTAACCAGACAGGAAACAACTTTTCAAAAAGTATGCTTCCCAGTGGGATTTGAACCCACGACCTCTGGTTTACAAGGCAAACGCCTTGACCACTGGACCACAGAGGCTGTTCATACACACTATCACGTCTTTATCCCTAATGGGGTATACGGAGCATTTGGGTCTTGTGGCTCTTAAAAGACAGAGCCCAGGGCTGCTAGACCCCAAGGCCACTTCTAGCGTCATGATGGACGAGAAAGTCAAAGTCATAATTTCTATTCAATGTAGGATAAATATATCACTTATTGAAGGAGGTGGAGAGTGTAGGCCAAATCCTCTGACTACTCTGTCTAATATTTGACTCTGGTAGTACAGAGTAGAGTTCCAGCTTCGAAGAGGAAGAGGTCTTTCGACGAATCCGACTCGGTTGGGCAGCGTTCGCTTCCCGAACTCCTCTTCGTAGCTTCCTACGCAGCGTCTTTTCGTCCAAAATACCTCAGTGCCTCAAGACTAAAGTGTATAATCAATGTGTGTTACCAGTGATGACTTATGGCGCTGAAACGTGGTCCCTTACTATGGGTCTCATAAGAAGGCTCAAGTCCGCTCAACGTACTATGAAGAGGGCTATGCTCGGTGTTTCTCTACGTGATCGAATCAGAAATGAGGAAATTCGTAGGAGGACAAAAGCTACCGATATAGCCCAGCGGATTAGCTCGTTGAAAGGGCAGTGGGCGGGACACATAGCTCGACAAACCGATGGCCGATGGGGCAGAAAGGTTCTCGAATGGCAACCACGTACTGGCAAGCGAAGCGTTGGACAAACAAGATGGTCAGACGATCTGACTAAGGTAGCTGGAAAGCGCAGGACGCAGGCCGCTCTAGTTCGGTCATTTTGGAAATCCCTGGAAGAGGCCTGTCCAGCAGTGGACGTTATGCGGCCGAAATGATGAGTACAGAGAGGGTCGTGCCCCTGCAGTGGAGACTAAAAAAAGATGATAAAGGAGGTATTTTAGTGCAAAAGCTACAAACTACTAGTGATGATTTGCTAGCACCATATGATTTCGCCTTGTCCCTTGATCGAATTTTACGTGTACGCCACCATGGAAACTCTTTGCTCCGTAAGGTATGAGATATTATATGTATTATTATGTGTGTAGTATGCATGTGAAACGAAAAACCTGATGAGCTGGCAAGGGAAGGGTCGAGTAACACGCCTATAGGCCCCGAACCCTTCTTAGGACTATCATATGGAATGGTTACTTATGCCATAAACGCCTATGTCAGGATGAGATACAAGGCTGAATGGAGAGATATAAGTGGACACACCCACTCTAAAGAGACACTCGGCGAGGATTTTGCCAAGTGGTACAAACGGTTAAGCTAACGGCTAACGATTAAGCATTGACTGGACACTACCACAATCGCAGTCATTTCTTTAAAATGAGACTTGTTAATAGCCCAAAGGAGACAATAAGACACATCATGTGTAGCTGCGACTCGATGGCTGGTAAGCGCATGGACCTCTTCGGATCAGCATATCCTGAGCTAGAGGACTACAGGCACTACGCACCAGGTGGTATTCTGAAGCTTATGCAGCCCTTCTTCAGAAATCACGAGGCGGGTGAGTAAGGCAAGGGGGTAAGTACAATAAAACCCAAAGGTTCGACGTGCTTCCTAATGTGGACCCCAATGCAAGATTAGATAATATAAGATGCATGTGTCAGACAAATCTTTTGTATTTGAATTATTAGTTTATGATTAGTTTGTTACGTTAAAAATGCTCTGAACTGATGATTTATTCTTGTTCTAGTCACGTGAGCAGCTGTCTCGGGAAGAAAATACCATATTTTATTATACCACAAGCGGCCTGCATCCAAATCTGTTGCGTAGTTTTAAAGATCTAAGCATATATAGGGACAGACAGACAGCGGGAAGCGACTTTGTTTTATACTTTGTAGTAATAATATGTATCTATAATTATATGTATTATATGTATCTATAATTACTAAAATATCATAAAATATAATGCAACGGGTTCTTATATGCTGATTTACGCAAGGATTGCAATCATGTACCCATCATGTACTCTGCGTGTATTCTGTTGTGGTCTCCGATCCCAAGATTCTATCGCAGGGTTGAGGACTACATAACCTATTTATTATTTATTATAACTTCTCACATACCATCAGTAATGATCACTAATATACTCACATACATAACACCCTCACACACACACTCAAAACACACACACAAACACACACACACACAACATACACACATGTCAATAGATCTAAAACTCTCTATATTTTTTTTATCTATTTATAAACTAGGACTATGTTAATACTAAGTGTTTGGAAGAGCGGGTCCCCCTGCCACAGGCTTTTTCTAAAGCTTACTAGGTGGGTTCCAGAAATTTGTAGTAGGTATAATTTAACTACTGGTTTGGAAGTAAAGATTTTTGAATTTTTTTTTAATGTAAAAGAGCTTTTTTAGAGCAGGTTCAGTCCATGATACACTTCTTCTCCCGAGCCTATTTCCCATATCTTTTGGGGTCGGCCCTCCTAGTCCTATTCCTCCATTCGAGCCAATGTTGTGTCATATCTGGATTCAGGTCCATCGTCTTCATGTCTTTGGAAATGGTACCAAACCAAGTCGTCGGTCATGGTTATGGTTCAGTCCATGATACTGAACCATAAAATCAATTAAACACGAAAAAAAAATCGCCCATACAAATCAGCGCTCAGCCAAACAGATTTTGTATGGAAGTACGAAATTTTTTTATTGATTTTCAATAAAAAAAAATTTTGAAAGTTGTTTAGTATCATGGACTAAACTTTGCTCCAAAAATTTGGCTGGTGATTAAAAAGCCTGTATATCTGGTCGTTACTGTATTTTGTAGCGCACGCCTTTATCGGACTTATTTAGTGCAGGACAAAGTATGAAGAAAAAAAGACTCAATTTATAGTTGCATTTATTAAAAATGCGATCAATAAGTACTTAGTGAAGAGCTCGGTGGCGCGTTGGGGGTCCGCATTGAAAAAGGAATCAAAAAAGTGATGGGTTGCTAGCCGCTCCTAGATTGGCTTTTGCGATCTGCGCGTTATATTAATGTTTACAAGTCGATATAGGTACTTACCTATTTCTTTTTTATTAGTACTTATATCAATCGATTTAAATAACAGTTTTAAAAAAAAGGTGGAGAAAGAGAGAAGGCACTCAACTGACAAGAGCCAGCCTTTTAAATTAAATAAAATAAGTTTTATTTTTAACTTAAAACTCTTGTCACTCGTTCGCAAGCTTTACATATTATGTTGTGATAACATTGTATTAGGCATAATATCTTTGTAAACTGACAAAGCCCTTCTGGCGCGTAGGCGACCAATACTGTGTAAATGAGTTTCTTTCGGCGTTTCTTCTCAGCAGTGGTCGTTGCGAAACGCTAGTATCGGTAGCTTTTGAACAAAAAAAATAAAATAAATATAAATAAACATTACACGTAATGTACACTATAATTATTGACATGTAAAAGTGCCTGCAAAGGTCTAATTACTGAATAAATATTTGTTTTTTTTTAAACGCTTTTATTGAAAATAATAATTTAATGTATAAAAATAATGATTTAATGAACTAAAAGCTAAAATACGATTCGGTAGGTCCAAAGTACCAGTCATCACTACACTCTTCTAAATAAACTAGGGCATTGATTGGACAAAAAAAAACAGTGGCACTCCGTGAGTGCCGAAAGAAGTGAAACAAAACTCGAACAAGGTGGTGTTAGTAACAGTGTCGCGAGATCAATGGTTTTTTCCTATCTCAAAAAATGACCAACGCGCCTAAAGAAATTTTCATTAAAAAAAAAACAAAATCGTGGGGTACGTAAAATTTATATCAACAGTGAACCGCTTATATCACATTATAAATGCTTTACTCACGTAACGCTACGACCCACGATTTTATTTAAGTGAAAACTTCTACAGGGTGATCATGAATTCTTCGGGGTCAAGTGCTGCCCCCATTTATATTAAAATAAATTAATGCATACGGGAATTAACGCGAAACGTACCTTTTTTATTTATTTTGCTGACGTTTCGTTCGGGTTTCACCGAACGTGGTGCCAGCTTGACTGAAGCAGCGATGACGCCTACGCCTCCTCCTGCCCGGTGTGATCTTCGTCCACCGTCATATTGTTCATTCTCCAAGTACCGTCACACACTACGCTCACAGTGTCCCTATTCCGTAACGCAACCGTATTCTGGTGGTAAACCGATTGTGCACCAAACCGGGGTTGTGATTTGTTAATCACTGGACATATGCACCCGTATGCATTAATTTAATAATAATGCAACGCGATAGTTTAAAAGTAGGTATTTATATTAAAATAAGTTATTTGAAAGTAACGTAAGTATCATTTAAAATTTTGTTCTAGTAAGCCTAAGTATAACCCTTTCAAACTATTTTATGAACTACTGTTTACAGTTTAAAGTGAGAACGTGAAGCTTTTCTTCGCACATTTGCGAAAAACGGCCACTTTTGGCAAATGTGCGAAGACCAAGTACTTATTCTACACAAGATGTTGCAAACAAAATTCCAAAAGGTCAAGGCCAAGGCCAAGGAGTCAAGGGCAGAAATGGTGAAAAGTTTGCTATAGTATTATAAATGGAGAGAATTCACTGAAATGGCTTTTTACTGAGCTTAGTTTAGTTATTGCATGGTTATCGATCCCACGAGGTCTACTGTTATCACAGAACCACTAGTATTAAATTATTAATACCCACTGTGACCGCGAAACTCTTAGATCATATATATCGGCACCTTTTTAATAAGATGATAGTAACAAAATGCCAAAAAAACAATAAAACCTATCACAATGAGAGTGATAAATCTTATAATGAGAAATGGATAAAAGTATACGGTTCCGTATCTACCATATCAAGTTACCTGGCCCTCTTTGAGTACAATAATATAATGTCTAACAAAATATAATAAACTATATAACGGATGAATTCAGTTCATGATACTGAACAACTTTCTCTAAGGAACATATTATATCAAAATATGAAAAATATTTTTTTGCCAAAGTGAGATAGGGCGCCGTTTGCGGGACCGCGGTTATGACAAACGTTCAAGATGGTACCTGGTCCAAAGGATATCCATTGCTATTCAGAGAGGCAATGCAGCTAGCGTCATCATTAGGTCTTTTTTAGTCTCCACTGCAGGAGCACGACCCTCTTTGTACCAGAGCCATACATTAAGCAGAGCAGTCAGATGATTTGGCCTACACTCTCCACGCTGGCCAGACGGGTTGGAGAGGTATCATTGATATTTATCAGTTTTGTTTAGCTTGTGTTACCTAACGTTATAGTAATAATGTAGCAGCTAGCGTAATGGGTACCTTTGAGCCGGGTATTATCCGGGGCGGAATTTTTGAGTAGGTAATAGTTTTTTTTTTTTACTTTATTGTTATTGTTAATTTCAAAGATGTACCTATATGTTTAAATGTAATTTTTTTGCCCCAAATATGTACAATTTGACTGATTAGCTGATCTGAGTTTGTGTAAAAAGCAAAACAATATTTTTAATTTTCTATATAAACCTTGTGTCGCCGCATAGGCAACCAATACTGTGTAAATAAGTTTCTTACGGCGTTTTGTCTCAGCAGTGGTCGTTGATAAACGTAGTATAGGTGGGTTTTCTTTAAATAATTAATAAATTTTACACGTAATGTATATATACAAAACTTATTTACGTGTAAAAGTGTCTGCAAAGGCCTAATTAATAAATAAACATTTGAATTTAAAGTTTTAAAATCCAAACTGAGAAATATCTTTCACTAAAGTTTTCCTTACTAATTTATTTGCTTTTTTTTTCTGTTTTTTCGTTGTGGCCAACACTGGTGTCAGATTTTTCAAGCTGACTAAAGGCATCTGCCATAGCTTGTCGACTGCCATGCAATGATGACAGCCGGGACCAACGGCTTTACGGGCCTTCCGAAGCATGGAGGAGCTCGAGAAATTTTTGTACCACTTGTGGTCACCCATCCAAGTACGGACCACGCCCGGGGTTGCTTAACTTGTGAAAGCGCTAGCAATGCGTACTCCCACGGGGCCACCGAGCTCCTCAGCTGCTTTTATGCTGGTCTGGGAGAAAATAAAAATAAAGAATGTACCTGCTGATTCTTTTCCCGCGTAGATATAGAAGCCGATTGAGGGAACGGGCGAAATGTCACTCATGCGGCTAGCAATCTTTCACTATTTTGTCTCCTTTTTCCACCTTCTCATCCATCATCACGTTAAAAGTGGCTTTTGTCTGGGCTCTGTCTGCTTAGAGCCGAAGACCCAAAAGGCTCGTTTACCCTAATTAGGGAATAAGAGTGTTATTGTAGTGTTTCTTACAAATATTATATAATATTTTTCCATTTTTCCTTTTTTTTTTCTTCCAGTCTATTAGGTAAAGCAAGACACCATTATTCATCAACCAAATGAAAAATCATAGCTTTGAGATAATCGAGTTTAAAGTTTCAAAAAATTTTGAAAAACATTGACTTATGTCATTTGACACAAAAAAAAAACATTTTATTTGTGCCAATTAATATAAGTCACATTATAACATTTTACACATTCTGCTTTGCTTCAGTGCTAAATGATATACATTTACTGTTTTCATAGACAAATGAGATCTCTAATAATATAGCGACAAGTCACAAAATTAAACATGCTCATTTCAATGACAGCATTTGAAATATGCT
Organism: Acrobasis repandana; assembly: GCA_963576875.1. NCBI lineage: Eukaryota > Metazoa > Arthropoda > Insecta > Lepidoptera > Pyralidae > Acrobasis > Acrobasis repandana. Next base: position 2,536,614 of record OY756226.1, read on the forward strand.
GGTTTTATTTTGATAATGTCGAAAAGAGTTATATCACTATACACAAATCTGAGTAACCGTCCTTTTTAAGTGTTATGATTCTGTTTATATCAATTTACAATAACAAAATTAAAAATATAGTTTAGTTCAGCTAGTTTTAAATGCAATTGTATTGAAAAACACAAAAAAAGCCGTGGGAACTTAAAAAAACCCATACTTACATCACTTTGCACGAATCCTAACTTTAGCATTTTAAGCCCTACGGCTATGAAAATAAGACAGAAAAATAGCATTTTTTTTCTGATTCAGAATATGTAAGAATATTAAAACTGATATTACTCGAGTTAACTCAGTTTTCAATGAACGTACAGAATTATATTACGATATTTATGTATGATCCTTTAAAAGTAATTATTATTTCTGGATTGTTTCTATCTATTTTAGACGCCAACTATTCTATCTGTTTCTCTTCTCCTAAAGGTTGACAGGGAGAGAATGCTTTAGCATTAAGTCTACCTATTGTAGCTTCTGGCTCAATAAAGTTTCAATAAATAAATAACCTAAGGAACCCTAAAAAATATCAATTACCTACGTGTCTGTGTAACCGCCGATTGGGCCATCGATTAATTTTAATCAGAACAAGTCATATCGTTAACATGTCATTCGATTTTTGCAAAAACCGTACCGATGAAAAAGGCCCGAAGATGAATGACTTTGGCCTGGCGAAAGTTTTCATTTATTAATTGATTTTTTATTGGGGCCGACGACCTGCGCCTTTTACGGTGCAGTGTTATAAAACAATGAGAATGGAGAAATATCGCATTGTACTATGTGCATTCTACGCTTCATCTTAGTGAGTTCCCGGTTGCATCTTTAGGGCGTGTTCACACCAAACGTATAGTCTGCCGCCAAGACTGAGCGCGTTACGCAGTTTATCGCTTTTCCTTATACCTATATTTAACTACAACTACTGACAATACTAACAGTGAGCATGCTCACAGTCAGCGGAGGACTATACGTCTGGTGTGAACATGCCCTTAGTCAAAAGTAAAAAACATTTCTTAATCTTTGGATGTTTGTATCACAATAATTGTCAATTTTATCTATTGATTTCACAAAAGTTGTTGACGTCACATTATTTACTTACAGCCAATTTTAGTGCCACTTCCTAAGCGCAAGTTCAGAAGAAGCTGCACTGCAGCATTTTCTTTTTTTTATGTCATAGGACGGCAAACGGACAAGCGGGTCACCTGATGGTAAGTGATCACCGCTGCCCATGGACAACTGCAACACCAGGGGCGTAACAAAAGCGTTAACGGCCTTTCAGGGGGGGGGGCTCCGGCTCTCTCACTCACCGAACGAAGCATAGAAGCGGTGAAGCTACTATTCAGACGTTTTCTGTGAGAGTGTGGTACTTCCCTGGACGAGCCGGCCCATTCATGCTACTCGTACTAGCAAAACTGAGTTTTGCTGGTAGCGTGGCTCTACCAAAACTGATATGTGGACTGAGAATACATTTAGCTGGGCGGCTTTGGAGCCCGGGGTGCGCTTTCCCGCTTTTTTTTCTCCAAATATAATTGCATGTGCATTGATCACCCAAAGATTTTGAAGACAAGTAAGATTAAGAAGGCATAGCCGGGACAGTTTAAACGATTTGGCTTGCCTGACGTCCTTGTATGTGTGTTTCAAAACTGTTAGAACAATTGTTCATACATGGGTACTTGCAATGGACAAATCAAGATTTTTAAAGAGCTGACTGCCAATCTTCAGGAATGAAGCGGCACCTAAAGAAAAAAAAACGGGCAAGTGCGAGTCGGACTCGTACATGAAGGGTTTCGTACCTCCGTACAATGTTTCCAAACGCTAAAAAAAACACGTTTTTTGTATGACGATCCCATTAAATTTTTAACTTTTTTATTTTTAGAGTTGTTGTTGTAGCGTCCATAGTAATACATAATCTGTGTGAAAAAATTTAAATTATCTAGTTAATGCCATTATAAAGATCTAGTTAAAAACGCTGAAAAAAACACGTTTCTTGTATGACGACCCCCTTTTATTTTTATTTTTTTTTTATTTTTAGTATTTGTTGTTATAGCAGCCACAGTAATACATAATAGGTGAAAATTTCAAGTGTCTAGCTATTACGGTTCAAGAGATAGAGCCCTGTGACAGACGGACAGACGAACAGACGGACAGACGGACAGACGGACTGACGGACAGACGGACAGACGGACAGACGGACAGACGGACAGACAGCGAAGTCTCAGTAATAGGGTCCCGTTTGCACCCTTTGGGTACGGAACCCTAAAAAGAAGCGAAATATACAACCGAGGAGGCGCTAAGAAGAATCTTACCACACTTCATAAACTCAACCCCAATCATCAAACAAAAACTACTCCTGAGAAAGGCAATAAAGCCACAACAAATAAATAAAGAAGTTCATAAAATAAGTTTTCGTCTTCCATCACATATTGCCGTTTCCTAGTCACAGCTAAATAGGGTAATGTCGATAAATCTTTAAGCTAGAGTCTTACATATGGCGATTTTTAACAAGTTTAAGACATCATGATCACAAGATGAAAAAACATTAGCCAAATGTTTGTTTCTTTGCTTTAACTCTTTATTGCCCATAAACAAATTACAAATAATATGCATTACAAAACAAAAATATACTATGGCACGCGGGTGAAGGATTTCTTCTAGCCAACCAAGTGCCTATGTGTCAATCAAGTGTGTATGAATTAACGTGTCCTCGTTTGATCATTAGCTGTGCTGCTTCAACATTAGTGCAGCGCTTTCGCAAGTTAAGCGACAACGGGCGTGGTCCGCGCTTGGATGAGTGACCTTAAGTGGCATAACTGCCTGCTTAAAAGGTAGCTTGAAAAATCTGACACCAGTGTTGCCACTTACACACACGAAAAAAACAAAAACACAACAAACTGCCTGGGTGACCAGGGTCTGCTAAATATACTCGGCCTTAAATCCAGGAGGTCCTCAGTGTTTATTATTTTTAAACTGCATAATACCATTTCATTTTGGTAATGTTAAGCGATTCTGTTCGATTCTTCTGGCACGTAGGCGACCAATACTGTGCAAATGAGTTTCTTTCGGCGTTTTCTTCTCAGCAGCGGTCGTTGCGAAAAGCTAGTATCAGTAGCTTTTAAAAAAAAAGTGGTAATTTTAATATTATAAATAAACATTACACGTAATGTAGTGTACATTACACATCAAATTGTTTAATATCAAGTTACACTTACCATTAATTTTATCAACTTTTCACTTTTCTATGGAATAAATAAAAAAAAATTAAAAAAAATATCATAAAAAAGGATTCCGTAAAAATTATCTGATCAGTTGAAAAGTTTTGTATGATAAAGTGAACTTTTTTCGACACCCTAGTATTGTTTTACATATAGCACAAGTTATTTTTATTTATTTAGTAACAAAATGATGTCCACAAGAGACACAAATAGAAACAAAGAAAGTAAGAAAATTCAGTACTTGATCATTTCAAAAAGTAAATGAACCTGAACCCAAAAATACAGAGTCTAACTAAATATACTGAAACTATTTTAAGGGTGGATTCAGTCCATGATATTGAACAACTTTCCCCATGGAACATATACCGAAATATGAAAAATAATTTTTGACCTCCCATACAAGTTGACCGATCAGCTGATCCGAGTTTGTAGGGAAAGCCAAAAATTTCTTTTCATATTTCGACATATGTTCCTTGGGGAAAGTTGTTCAGTATCATGGACTGAATCCACCCCTAAAATAGTTTCAGTATATTTTGTTAGACGTTATATAGGTAGGTATATATTTTATACGCTGCAAAAAAAATTATGTCAACGAGACTTTAAAATATGGTGAAAAGTAAAGCTGATAACACAAAAAGCATGCAGATTTAGAAATACGACGACACTGCCATAAGGTTTTGCGCGTGCGAAAGAGATAGCGAGGTATCCCCACCACGCTCCCACTTTTCTTCATACTAATATTTGAAATGCTAATTACTGCTTCATTAATTAACCAATTTTGTTGCTGAAATTACTGACGTGTTAAAGTGCCTGCGAAGGCCTAATTACTGAATAAATATTTGATTGATTCTTGATTCGATCACCATCTGATGATTGATGAATTGGCCAACTCTCCTTTGAAATGCTTTCATAGGATGGACTGTTTATGCTTAGTCAATGTCTTTTTTGTCCAAGGTTTATGAAAATATTTATTGGCAGTCTACCATAGCCTTCTCTGTTTTATTTAATTAACTAAAAAGTTTTAGACGTAGGATTGACGAAAATGTTTGAAGTGATTTGTCTGCTTTAGTTCTACTAATATTAAACTAATTTGACCTTCGATCTACAATACAACGAGATAACGCGTTACCTATTAATTCAAAGCAAAATTCAGAAAAATATCAAATAACATTTACTGTGAAGTCAACCTTATTATACTATGTATAGAGTGTTCTCCTCTTTCACTGAACAAAACAAAACAAGAACTCGCCGCCGGGAGTGCGCTCTTATTTTTATGAAGATTTTAACCATCCATCGTAATATTTGTTAGCTACAATATGGTAAAATCGCCATCGCTTACAGCCAATAGTCAAACCTTAGCCTTTCCGCCATTACGTTTGTCCGCCGCACTATATGGTGCACCTGAGTGCACATCACCCCTTATAAAGCGCGGGCCGCACCAGCTCTCTTAATTAGGACTTAATGAGGTGCAACGTGTGAAGTAATTGATTGAGAATTAGGTATATAGTGCCAACATTCACACTTTTATGCACACTTAAGTTTCTTCCATAAAACTATGGACGAAAAATACAAAAGACGTACAGCCCCATACAAAAAAGTGTACTGGAAAGCCAAAATCCTGTATTATTTCTAAATGTCGCTATTATCTCGGCCGCTAGCCACACAAAATATTCTGGGTACTTAAGCTGACAGTATCCACGAAAAATCAGAGATGGCGATTGTTTATTTATATAAAATGAACGCTTATACCGCCATCTTTTGATTATAAAGAAAGAAAATTTTTAAAACCTTCTCATTTTTATGTCAGTAAAAGAAAAAAAACTAGAATATATTATTATTATGTAATGTATGTATATTTCTTGTATGGACGAGCAATTTAAAAGAAGCTATCATTTTATTATATCTACATGAAAGGCATCTTAACATTGTAGGCGAGCCACAGTAAGAAATTTCCCCGACACCTACCGCCCAATTTGACTGAAATTAACTCGAAATTCAAGGATAATGCATAATTGAATGTACCTTAAAACCTTAAAAACAACCACTAACTATATGCGCATTTTTATGAGGTCTTTGATAAAGAAAACTGAAGATGTAGCATTAACGCGTAACCCGCATTTTTGCGGAAACGGCCACTTTTGTCAAAAATGCGTAAAAAAGCTTAAGGTTCTTTTACTTAAACTCTTAACTGTAAACAGAAGGTTATCTAGGACTTCACAAAGACAAAATTTTAAATAATATCTCCATCACCCTTAAAATGATTTATTTCAAATGGTCCCCGCACTGGACTCCGGAAAATTCATGTATGGCCGTAATCTGAGTAAAACAAAAGTAGACACTTTTCCCTAGAAATTATATTATTTTTATGTAGCAACATCTTGAGAAAATTTTACATCTCTGGGTAAACTTCTTAAAAGTAGTATTAATTTAAAATTATAATTTTTGGTAAAAAAGTAAAGAATTCGTCATAATGTTGTGATATGAAAAGTAATGGGAAATTGTTTTTGCGAAATGAATGCCAATACTATGAATATGGACGATAAATAAGACACTATATGGATGTGTTAATGAAGAAAGATGCATATATTCCACCATCTGACGTAGATGCATGGTTGTGGTATCTGAATGGGAGAAATCCCAGCATAAAAATATGCCAATACAGGAGATGCTAAATGACCTACAACTTCAACGCGCCCCATCAAGATCCCCAATCTGGACCTACTTTTTCTTCTTGTAATTTAAGAGATGGTTCTTGACGGTGGAGTTAGGTGGATATGCCTTCATTACTCATTTCTCTCTGGCTTCTTTTTAATTCCTGGTAGACCGTAGTCCTAACTTTTCTTTAATTTAGCTAAGGGTGCAAATTCAACCTGTATATACCTACAACGTGGACTAGACATACCCGTAATAAATAGAACCAGGGGTTATACTAGATCACTAAAGTATAATAAAATTAAAATAACACTCAAAAAAACAAAAAAAAACAACATTTCCATACAAATCGCCCGGGCGGCTGCACACTTTTGTATGGAATGCTGATTGTTTTTTGGTGATTGGCTGTTATTTAAAAAATACCCACTATTTAATTAAAATTAAAATTGTGTTGTATGAATATTTATCAGTGTTGTATTGAAATACTTTGTCACTTGTTGACAAATTGGTGGCATTCAATTAATTTTTCCGTTGTGAATTATATTGGAGTTATTTTTGGATCTTATCACTGTTCTATCCGACTTCAAAAAGGAGGAGGTTCTCTTACTTTCTAGGGTTCCGTAACCGAAGGGTGCAAACGGGACCCTATTACTGAGACTCCACTGTCTGTCCGTCTGTCCGTCTGTCACAGGGCTCTATCTCTTGAACCGTAATAGCTAGACACCTGAAATTTTCACCGATTATGTATTACTATGACCACTATAACAACAAATACTAAAAATAAGATAAAGTTAATAATATTAAAGGGGGTCGTCATACAAGAAACGTGTTTCTTCAGTGTTTTAAAACATTGTACGGAGGTACGGAACCCTTCATGTACGAGTCCGACTCGCACTTGCCCGTTTATTTTTTGTTTTTTGTATGTATAGCGTAATAGATATCTTCTTCAATTGTGAACCGATTTCAGTTATTATTTTTTGATGCATATTTCGCAATTTTTCGATGATACTTTTTATTTGGAAGCCTATTTAGTTGTTCTCCTGAAAATTTGGTGAAGATATGATGAAGAACTTTGGTAATATGGAAGAAACTCTTAAAATAAAATGATGTTTCTATTTTTTATATTTTTTTTTACATTTTTAAATTATATCCTTCGATCAGTTTATTTATCATAATTTTCTTTTGATACCAGAAAAAAAATAAAGCTTTTATCAAAATTTCAATTTTGATAAACTGTGTTTTTTTCTAAAATTATAACTTTTAATAAATTATTATTTTGGATCTATATTATTTTAGAATTTTAAGCAATTGCATAGCTTATATCGCGGGCTTTAAGCGCAGTGACCGAATCAAGAAATTCCGTAACGAAAATAAAACTTAACACCCCCCACTCCGCCTACCGTCCGGGACAGCGGCGCGACGTTGAAAGCCGTGCATCGTCTAACGTCGTATGCAATAGCTTTACCGCGGCAGTCCCCGAGTGCCACACGTTTCTTTTTATTTTATTACTATTTTCATTAATTTATCAATTGTATAGTATAATTAATAGCCATAGTCGGTAGGTACTATAAGCATGAGGCCCAGTGTATGATACATATAAGTACATACCTATATATTTAGTCAAAATTTAACGTAAATTTGACTATTGTAAAGTGTTCTCGAAAGGATTAAAAAAAATGAGCAACCTATCATTATTAAAATTTATAAAAAAAAAATAACAAATCAGAGCAATTAATTCGCACAATAAATAAAAATGTACTGTTAGCTACTGCTGCCGATGGGAACCGATACTATATAATAGTCTTTATAGGCAATAACTTAAGCGGCATTATCAAAGTTAATTCAACTGTTAATTCGTAACATATAAAATCTCGAGCGAAATTGGTCATAATCGTGTGAACTAAACCTTATTTAGTGGTTATTAAAGAAATTGGTTGCAATGATTGGAAGAATTAGAGTCAATGTATTTTATTGCTAATATTATACAGACTTGTTTTTATTCATATATCTCTACTAGTGCTGTTAGGTGGTTTGGCGACCTAAGGTAGGTTGCTTTATAAGTTGACGTCGTTGGAGAATATGCTGCAGTGCAGTTTATTGTCTATAGTTATATTTGAGTATAAACGCTGGATGCAGGCCGCTTCCAATCGGTTGTTTTGGAAATCCTTGGGGGAGGCCTATGTCCAGCAGTGGACTTCCTGTGGCTGATATGATGATGATGATGATGATATAAGTTATATAATATAGTATTTAACTATGTTATAATAGTAGATAAAATAAATGACTGCTTCCGTGGTCCAGTGGTCAAGGCGTTTGCCTTGTGATCCGGAGGTCGTGGGTTCAAATCCCAATGGAAAGCATACTTTGAGAAAAGTTGTTTTCAGTCTGGTTAGGATATTGCAGGCTTGAATCACCTGTTTATCCGAAAAGAAAGATGATTCCGTGCTTCGGAAGGCACGTAAAGCTGTTGGTCCCAAACGCCATCTAGCGTTTGTACCTATCCTAGGATTGGTTCTGGTCTACCCTTTGGGTTGCGGAGGTCAGTCGGCTGTCGCTCTGTGTAAAAACCAGTAACCTCGTCGAATCACCTAGGTTAAGGTAGCGGACCCCGGGCTCTGATGCGTAACCGCTGACGATGCAACCGGGAATATGCTCGGATGATGATGATGAGTAGAAAAAAGAAATGCTACGCACCGTATGTGTTTTCATTTTCGCGTAACCAGCACGGTGCGTTTCCCAAATCGAAATGTTAAATAAAAGTATTGCCCAACATTTTCAGAATGTTGTAAGACAAAAACTGGCTCCATTTTGATTGTTCTTTTCACTATCCTCATTAAGAGGTAATACGATCTCAATACTGGAGTCATTAGCGCACAGGTTTGGGAGTCAATAAAATAAAATGACAGCAATAGAAGCGTTATGTGGTGAGCCAAAACTGTGAATGGTGATAATGAGAATATAAATATAAATATATAAGGACAAATCACACTGATTAAGCTAGCCCCAAAGTAAGTTTTAAACTTGTGTTATGGGATACTAACTCAACGATACTATATTTTATGATAAATACATATATAGATAAACACCCAAGACCCAGGAAAATTTGAAAAAGGCCATTTTCCAACTTGCCCTGGCTGGGAATCGAACCCAGAACCTCCGGATTAGCGGTCTAGCGTGTTAACCATTACGCCACGGAGGTTGAATGAATGAATTGTTATTGTCTGCCAGGAGACTAATAATAAACTAGGAAAAGAAGGGAGGCTTTTGCCTGTGATATCCAGTTTAGGACCACTTTACTTCTACCTTAGATATTGTAAGTGGCGACTAGGTAACTTATGGACTAAGCAAAACCATATCGTGACACTAGAGAATTTTTTATGCCACCTGTGATCACATCCAAGTGCCAAGCACGCCCAGTGAGCTCTTCTAGATCTAAATTGAAAATGGGGAGGCAGTTGCCCAGCTCTCCAAAAAAAGTACGCCCAGACAAGTGGCTGGCTCAAACTTTCTTTGGACATTACACCATTATTGAACGGACAAAGTACCGCTCCCACCATTGATTTATTAGGCGCCGCCAACGACGTACTTGCGTGTCTTTGGGATCCTGCGATGCGTCTTGAGATATTTTTTATTGTACATTTCTTTTTTTTTTCAGTGCGGCGTTTTTTCCTATTTTTTATGACTAGTTATATAAATAAATAATTAAATACGAGTATATAAGGACAAATCACAGTTGTAAGTAACATTTTGATTACATTTCCCAAGAAAGAAGGAGTGGCGAAATATAAGGACAAAATTGACGTCTTAGTATGTGAAGTTCATTTATTAGCCCGTTTTTAGGGTTCGGTACCCAAAGGGTGCAAACGGGACCCTATTACTGAGACTCCGCTGTCTGTCCGTCTGTCACAGGGCTCTATCTCTTGAACCGTAATAGCTAGACACTTGAAATTTTCACCGATTATGTATTATTGTGGCCGCTATAACAACAAATACTAAAAATAAAAAAATTAAAGGGGTCGTCATACCTACAAGAAACGTGTTTTTTTCAGCGTTTTTAACTAGATCTTTATAATGGCATTAACTAGATACTTGAAATTTTCACAGTTTATGTATTACAATGGCCGCTATAACGACAAATACTAAAAATACAAAAAAGTAAAAAATTTAAGGGGGTCGTCATACAAAAGACGTGTTTTTTTAGCGTTTTAAAACGTTGTACGGTGGTACGGAACCCTTCATGTACGAGTCCGACTCGCACTTGCCCGTTTTTTTTTGTTGCTACTATTTTTTAGGTAATGTAAACAGTATCAATGGTGCCGTGTGGCGTCCGGCTTAGAATAAGACCACTCCATCGCTTCCTGTGGATGTCGTAAGAGGCTAGTAAAGGACAAATAAATGTTTTATCTGTCTATTTTTATATTACCTATATGTAATGTGTAGGTATCGTATTGTATGCGTAGGTATCGTAACACATGGCAAGTAAAATAATTTTAGGTTTCTTTAAAGTAATAGTTAATATTTTCCGCACGCCCGAATAAAAAAACGGACACCATTATACAGGACCTAACAAAATATACTGTCATAATGTAAATCAGTCTATGATACTAAACAACATTCTCCAAAGAACATTTCGTATATCGAAATATGAAAAGTCGTGTGGTTCCCGACAGAGTAGAATAGGACCACTCTAAGTCTTCCTGTGGATTTCGTAGAAGCCGACTTAGGAAACACAAGCTAAACAAAGCTTATAAACATCAATGAGACCTCTCCAACCTGTCTGGCCAGCGTGGAGAGTGTAGGCCAAATTCTCTGACTGCTCTGGTTAAAATATGGCTCTGGCAGTACAGAGGGGGTCGTGCTCCTGCAGTGGAGACTAAAAAAGACCTGACCATGATGATGATGATGAATTAAGACATATTTTAAGACCATGTAGGCCTAACAAAATACGAAAGTAAATTTACACTAGAAAAATACATTTTTCTTTGAGACTTCTGTCACAGTAAATTAGTTTCGAACCTACTTATAATTTGGAACACTAAAATGTATTTTAATTTCAAGATATATTGCTACCTCGTGTGTATCATCCTAACCAAATAAGGCGTTCTGAAGATGCCCTGCGCGGTATTGGTATGCAGTGGAAAGTACTAATTGAGGTGGCCAGAAACCGGTGCGCGGGCTGGTTCCATGCGAAATGTCAAGTTTTAGGTTATAATTATAATATCTTTTAACTGATATACCATCACTTTTTTTTTATTTCTTACAGTAACCTAGCCCATTATGGCAATATCACCATCACCACTGAGCTTTGACCTATTTGACTTGCTGCAGCACACACATGCAACATTTTTTTTTTTTTATTTAAAGCGTGTTTAAGTGTAAATGTGTGTATAATTTTATATTTTGTGTGTGTGTTGATAGCAACAAATAAATATATTAAACATCAGTCGCAAATAAATTATGACGACCTTCGTGGACTCAGGTCGTCATTCCATTTCAGTCGCCGCTAGAGTCCGCCAATCCGGAGGGTCTGGGTTCAATCCCTGACAAGACGAGCCAGGGCAAGTTAAACATTTTAAATATATTATCATTGAGTTAGTATCCCATAACACAAATTGAAACTTACTTTGGGGCTAGCTCAATCAGTGTAACTTGCCTCTATCTATTGATTTATAATTATTTATTTATTCCCACGCCCATATCAACGAAAAAAAAAAAGAAAAATTGGTCGACTGGAAGAGATCCCTTCTGGGATAAGTCCACCATTTGTAAAATTACCTTTGCTATTTTATTATGTGTAACTATCGCTGATGTACAATAAAGTTTTTTAAATAAATAAATGAAATTAAAAAATTACAATTTCTGTCAGCAATGGTAATCCTGAACATCCGTTTAAAATAACTCCGAACATATTATTAAAAACTTTTAAAAGCAAGCCTTTCAATCAAGTTTGTAAGGAAGAAACGGTTAATCACTTACGCGAATCGCCGCGATCCGAATTTCGACTTGCACTCGTAAACTTAAGATAATTTTGTGGTGTTAAGGCCGATAATAAAATTTGTGTGGAAGATTAAACTCGAATTCATTGGTTAGGTGCAAAAGGCAGAGCTATTCGATTGTATTTTTAATACTTTTTTTAAATTCGTGACAAAGTTTTCGTTAAGTTTTCAACTGAGTTCAAAAATTTTAAAGGAAATTTAATCAATTCATTTTTTTTTTACCTCATACCGATTTGAAAAACACTTTTATTTTAATTTTAAAGGATATATTTATATTTCCTTATTGATTCCATCGATGCTTATGGCCGTCAGTTGGTCTGTCGGTTTGTTTTCGCCCACAGGTCGCATTTCTCAACCGAGTCTCGTAAAATTTTATAAACAAATTCGTTTATTATAAAGAATTTTTTTTAGTCGATTCTTTTTTTGGACATTTTTCAAAATGGCGGAGATATTTAAAACTTTAAGAAAATCATTTACCAGCCTTTTCGAAATTTTTTAAAATATGTCATCATTCATCCGTAGTATGACGAAACTTTTTTGTCTGAACAACTTTTTATCCGATAAACTTCAACGGGTTGGAGGTGAGTAGCGAGGTTTACAGCTCCTACAGCTACTAGTATTAAAATTGTTTTATTTGTTTTAAATCCAAAATATCTGATAAAAATATGTCATCTAAGAAAACGATTGTTGCGTAAGCTTTTCTGTCACTGGCGTTAAAATCGGTTTTAGTTTTAATAAAAAACCAGCCAAGTGCTTGTCGGGCCACGAGCAGTGTCGGTTCCGTAGTTGCGAATGCCGGCTTAGAGTTCACGCTTCACGGTTTAACGACTAAACAGTGTCATAATTTATTTTCATTTAATATTAAAATTTATTTGAATAATAATTAATTTTTAAAGTTTACAATATGTAAAGTGGTGTTTCAGTGGACTTCCTGTGGCTGATAATATCAGCCACAGGAAGTCCACTGCTGGACATAGGCCTCCCCCAAGAATTTCCAAAACAACCGATCGGAAGCGGCCTGCATCAGCGTATAGTTTACAAGTAAGTATTTTAATTAAGCTTACCTAATTTATTTAAAACCTTTACATATTGTAAACTTTAAAAATTAAGTTTTAATTATGATGATGATGATGACTTGTACGAGTAAACTACAAATTATTTAATGAATTAGTGAAATCATCTTAGGTATTTATATTCTTGTGAAATAAAATAATGCATTATACAACGTGGAAGGAACATAACCGTAATCAATCGAACCACGGTCTATACTAGATCATTATAGTATAATGAAATTAAAATAACAGCCAAACACCAAAAAAAAATTTAAGCATTTTTATACAAAAGTGTGCAGCCTCCCGGGCGATTTGTGTGGGAATGTAATTTTTTTTTTGGTTCTTTGACTGTTATTTTAATTTTATTGTACTTTAGTGATCTAGTATAGCCTGTGGTCCGATTTATTACGGGTATGTCCCATCAATGTTGTATATTGTAACAAAAAATCTTAAATGTATTTAAGAAGAGATTCGCTTTAACTTAAATCTACTTAAAACGCTAAAGTGATACGGAAAACTTTAAAATGGCCATAAACCTCTCGCCGCGTCGGTGTTTTGATAAGGACGTGTAAAAATATGCGCCAGCGCACGCGTGTACAATGTACTTTATTGAAAATGTATCGATACAAGAAGTGTAAATTGCTGGTTCATTCACATTTACCATGTATGTATGTATAACGGGGTTAAAAGGCCCCGTTTAGCTTGATAGTGGGGGAAATACCCCCATAAATGTGGCCTTTTTATATATATGCAAAAAGGAATCTGGCATCAGAGTAGTGTCATAGGAGATATAGTTTTACCCATAGCCGGCGTGTGCCGTGTGGTTCCCGGTAGAGTAGAATACGACCACTCCAAGTCTTCCCGCTGATGTCGTAGAAGGCGGCTTAGGAAACAAGCTAAACAAAGCTTATAAAAATCAATAAGACCTCTCAAACCCGTAAATAAATTAGTAATTTATTTTTAGTATTTAAGTTGAATTAAGATTTTTTTAGTTGTACTTAGTTTTAGTTTAGTTATTATTTATTATTAGTTGTTATTTTGTAATTACCCTCATTATATTCCAAATAAATAATAAATTAAATATATAGGGACAAATCACACTGATTGGCTAGCCCAAAAGTAAGTTTAAACTTGTGTTATGAAAAAAATACTAACTCAACGATATTATATTTTATAATAAATACATGTACTTCTAAATAAACACCCAAGACCCAACACAATTTAAAAATTTTCCAACTTGCCCTGGCTGGGGATCGAACCCAGAACTTTCAGCGTGGCGGACTGGCGTGTTATCTACTACGCCACGGAGGTCGTCTAGATGAATCATACGATATACGAAATAGTTACGTTAGTATTATTATTACCTATTTTATTTATAATCATCAATTAATTGAGAAAATCCTTAGGCTTGAAACTGCGTTAAGCGGAGACCCACGACGAATTCAGTCCGTCTCTGTCACAAACCTTATGTGCGATAGAGATAGGTGAAACCGTCGCGGGTCACGTGTCTCTGTTCCGCGTAAGGTTTGTGTCGTCCACTTGGCGTAGTTTCAAGCCTTAAATCTACTACTACTAACAATTATTATGACATTCGCTAAAAATTATTTTCATTCATCATGCCTTGATGTGAATGAAACCATACATATTTTTTTTTACTTCTTATCCTTTTGAATGGCCTGCACGTGTCATTCTATTGGTAGATGTATTCACCGGATGACATAAAGACAGCCGTGTGCTGAATGTTTCATCTGTGGCGATTCTTTTTGCCGCGTTTAATTTGTCTGCTATTTGCCGCCACTGACGAGCCGGGCCCGCGACAAGATGTGGCATAGTCCACCATCCAGTAGGACAATTAATAATGTGTTATTATATGGTTTAGAGCACAGATTTGTATATACAACTAGATAAAGAAAGTCCTTCAATTTGTATGATAACCTGGCGTGTCAATTTTCATACAAATATTTAATAAGAAATTCACTTACAAACGGAAGGAAACTTTTTTATTACTTCCTCCAACGTTTTTGGACGAGTTTCTACGGCTAAAAACGGCAGATTTATGTATTTTACAGTAGAGAATGAATGTCCGATCTAATGAATTGACAAACACGGACTAAAAGTGACGATCCTAAATAAAATTGATTTCAGATCGACAAGAAAATTTATACAGAGGCTGTGTCTATCTTGATCCATGATCTGTGGTTTAGAGTGCAGTGTGTTTCCTGGCCGAGTAGAATAGGACCACTCCAAATCTTCTCGTGGATGTCGTAAAAGGCGACTTAGGAAACACAAGCTAAACAAAGCCTATATCGTCAATGAGACCTTTTCATCACTCGTCTGGCCAGCGTGGAGAGTGTAGGTTCTCTAACCTAATCGCTATGCCCGACAGGGTCCATAAATGATCTTAAATTGTATTGTTAACATCTCATGTACATTATGGTTTGCAATAAAATATTGAGTATTGAAGCCAAATCCTCTGACTGCTCTGACTAATATATGGCTCTGGTAATACAGAGAGTAAAAAGAAGACCTGAAGATGATGGTGCATTATGTCGCTACATAGTCATACTAATGGATGGTGGACTACAAAAAATGTATGCTACGAGTTTTTGCGTTTGCTTTCATTTGATCGTCGGCGTCGTTTGCTAGGTCATTAATTAGGGAAATGTCCCGATGTCTGTCTGTCTGTGTGTATGGAGAGGCAGGACGGTGGGAAAACGCATCTGCGATTTGTAGATACTGATTAATAATTGAGTGAATTCGCATTCATTTGACTTTTTTCCCGCTCTCGCATATTTAAAGGTTAATTTAATTAGTAAATTTATCTTTGTTTTAAAGAAAACAAAAGAAAAGAGGGCCTAATAAACAAAAGCAATAACAATGCTTTTTGTTTAATATCTTTTATTAGGAATGTATTTCTTGCAAAAATTATATTTGTGTTTAGTCTTTTATTCGCTTCGTTTAACATCCACAAGAAGAAATTAGAGTGGTCCTATTTTAAGCCGGAAACTACATCAACATCATCATATAATCAAGTTGATTAGATTGCAGACGTTCTAAAAAAAGGAGAGGCAAGAAGTTCCCGTAACCAAAGGGCATGTATGAACAGGTTGATGAGTGTAAATGAAGCGAATAGCCATAGTCTCTGCCTACCCCTGTGGGAAACAGGCGTGATAGTATGTATGTATGTATAATCAAGGATGTTTTGTTTTTGACAACCTCTGTGGCCTTGTGGTCGTCATGCCAGGCTGTCACACTGGAGGTCCCTAGAAGGACTTGACTCTACCGGGAACCACACGTTAAATAAAAAAGCATATAAATCAACAAGATGTGTAACTACAGTTAAAAATGATAAAAGATTGACTTCCAAAAGTTCCAAAACAATTCGCCATCGTGAAGGCCGATTAACATGAGCATTTATGGTCAAAAAATGTGATGGTCCGATCCCCAGGCGTCTCACGTAAGCCGAAGGAAAACTTATTAAATTTTATGAGTCTTTTCCATACTTGCCCTGCTCCAATTTTTTTGTGTGTTCTTACGTTTTTGGGATGGATTTAGAGCTACTGGAAGCGCTTATGGCAATTAGTATATAAGGCCTTATTGTTAGACTAGTTAAAGGAGATTAGTGGACATAAACAAGTTTTATTTCGCGTAAATCTAAAGATTTACTAAGTACATTAAAACAATAAAAAATATATAATATTCTTCAGGATATACTCTACCAAAATAGTGCCCCTAAAACATGATACTATAAATTTAAGCATGACAACCTTTGATTTTTTTAATTATAATTACCATATAAAGAATTACATGTTTTTTTTTACATAAATAACATACATAAACCGCGCAGGTTTGTCCTTTTGATTTACATCACATTCACATCGGTATTTAAGTAACTTATAATAGATACCTACTCAGGAACCAGGTAAACATTCGATATTCTCAAAGAAATATTTCTTTAAATTAACTTTAATATTTATAGGTTTAATTTGGTCCCGTAATTCGGGAGGTAATTAATTAATGAATAAATGATTACGAGATCAGTTGCTCTATATACGCTAAATGAGATATTTTTCTTTCAAACGTCAAAATTTTTTATTTAACACAATACATCATAATTAGGTATAGGTACTTTATTGTTGTAGATATATTTGCATGCACACTGGCACTTGCAACTTGTGCGAGCGCACATACCTCTTAATTATATTAGTGAATAAAAGACTAGTGTTTGTTGTTGTTGTATCTTTTTTATTTTTATTATTTATTTATTTTCACTCTTTTTGTCTTTTGTTTTGATCAAGATAAAAAAAAACTTTAAGTTAGGTATTGTTAATTAATTTTGAATTGAGTATTGTTACGCTACTTGGCTCCTAGTGGGGAGAGGCTGGTGTACTGAGATACAGGCTCAGACACACCAGTCTCTCATAATCTTAGATTAATTTGTGCCATCTTCTGTCATTATAGTTTTACTATGTCGATTGTGGAGAAAATTAAGAAATTTTGTATTGTATTGTATATAAGACAAAGGTTATACAATGTGTCAGTTTTCTTAAAGTACTTATATTATCACTCAGCACATGATCCTGCCGCTTCCAGCATTCGAATTCTGCGACCGCACGGCAGCACTGGAGATCTTGATCCTCATAAAATTTTATGTGTCTCGGACAAAGAGAATTTTGTTAATTAACCATTTTGCCCACCACTGAGCTGTACTTTCTTGTGTTGCCATCAAAGACAAAATAGCGTTGTAGACTAAAGATATGATTAGAACTCCATAACGTTTCCAAATGCAAATATAGTTGAGATTTTTGAAAATTCATTAGGTACGAAAATATAAAGATATGTACCTATAAAAAATATTGTTTATTATAGTTTATGTATTAAAATTTGTCTATTTTCATAATGCATGATACCTATCCACTTTTGTAAAACGACTAACGGACGAGCCCCTCGTGTCTCGACAGTTGTCTCTCGGTCGCTACGAATAAACCTATTCATGCCACCCAGTATTTGTCTTGTACTCCGTAGTAAGTTACCGGGACACCCAGTACCCCGACATTTTTAACAAGATGTTGATCCTAAAATGATCAACGAGAATCGGCGGAACAGGCGGAACTATTTGGAAGAATTTACCCATTCTCTTAAGGCGAGATGGGTTCACAATTTATACTGTGCTTGTTTTTGAAAAATCACTGTTATTAAACTACTACAGTTTATTCCTCAAAAAATGTACATAAAAATCTTAAGGATTTTCTACAGATAGCCAAAACACGATTAAGCATTTTTGGGTCGATATAAAAAAATCACAAACATACCCCTAAATTTGCCTTTATAATACATACACAAAAAAGGTGATTGTATAAAATAGTAATATTTATTATAAAGGCAAATTCAGGCAAATTTAGAGGTATGTTTGTTTGTGAATTTTTTCTATCAAGTCAAAAATGCTCAATCGTATTTCGGATATTGTCGGTGTTTGTGGAAAAGCCTTAAGATTATTATGTAAAATTATTAAGGTTTAAACTGAAGTAGTTTAATTACAGTGATTTTTTAAAAACACTCACAGTTTTCTTGGCTCTACTGGCGGGGCCTTAAGTTCCATCGATTTCTACGATATGCACGTTTTCCTACTGATTTTCCTCCTGCTGAAACTATCCAGGTTTTTTTAGATTGCATATTTTTACAAAGTGATACTGAACATATTTTACACAAAATATTTGGCGACACACGAAACCTTATTTTCAACACCTCGGCCTTCCCACTAAAATGGTTTAGACAATCATCAATTTGTATCGAAAGTAGTTTTTCATATTTTTCCATATGTTTAGGAATCGAAAACTTTACTTCTCTATTTGCTATGTGGTCTCTGGTTGCGATAGATAAACTTCTTTTATTTCGTATTCTTCAACAACTGAGTTATGTATGAGCTCGTTATTTTTTGTTTCCGTGTTTTCAACGGATTTTGGGCGAAATACGGTATTTTTAGTTCTTATTTACCGTAGACGAAACGTCAATTAGGCATTATAAATCATTGTGTGAGATCTATCTATAATTTAAGAACTACGTTTTTGTCCGTGGAATAGTTACCATGTTTCCATCTCTTCAGCCATCCTTTTGACCTCCCTATACGAGACGGTATCAATTTTCACCTTTTCTTGATCTATAAATCTCTTCTTGGTCTTCTTTTCCCTCTGCTTGCTTCAACCAAACATCTTTCCTCTTCTAAATAATGTCGATTGTTTCTAATAATTTCATCTTCTGAATAACTACATAAAGTTCTTCTTCGTGAGAGATAATGGAAATGTACCCAATTGTACGTAATAAAATAAAATGTGTATTTCTTTATTATTCTCTTACATGCACTCATAAGTAAGGTTAGTAAGTAAGTAAAAAAACAAATTTAGCAAAATAAATTCCGTTATTACATCAATCGGAAGGTGTGGTGCTGTGTCCAGTCCACCACGGCACCCGGCCGCGGTACGATTTTATTAAGCTTACGAGAAGTTTATCATATTCATCACTACCCACAAGTTGCTAAGTTATCATTGTATAGACCTCTAAAAGCCCTACCGGAAATGACATCACTTCTTAATTTTTCTACAAACGCTACACCTTAGTCACACCTGGCCGTTTAATTAAATATTTGTTTTATTAATGCTTTTTAAACTGTATCAAAATTGGCTCTGGTTTTTCTAGATTTTTGGTCCAGACATCTGAGTCAACATTGTCAAAAGCTGCCTCTCGGAATGACCGGTAAAAAGCATAATTGGCCGGCTTCATTAGGACAATGGCACGGGGCGATAAATTCGTTATTTACGACCGACGTGCTCCGGCGCAGTGTAATGTCAGGTTTGGACATGGGGCTTGGGCTTATTGTGGACTAATTATTTTATCAATATACAGGATGGATTTTAATTCGATGGCATCCTTTTAAATATCCACCATACCCATGACCATAATACAGCGTAATTTAAGACGAATAAATCGTCATCTAAAGTCGTCATTTTCATATTAAAGAAAACCTCTAAACATGCGTTAGAGTCCTTGATAGACACCAATTAGGCAAGTTTACATAAAAAAAAAACTAGTAGTCAAAAAACTCACGAAAATTAAATTAATTATAACAGTATCAAAATTACGCGTCGTCGTAGACTCGAAAACTAAAAATACTTCGAGATGAGGCGAGATGAGTTCACAGCTTGCTATACTGTGCGTGTTTTTGATTACCTCTAAATTTGTATTGTTATGTTTGTGATTTGTTTGTATCAAGCCAAAAATGCTAAATCGTGTATTGGATATTGTGGGTAGAAGCCTTAAGATTCCTATGTAATTTTTTTGAGAAATATACTGTATTAGTTTATTTACAGTGATTTTTAAAAAACATTCACATATTATCATATAACTGGGATCACTTATAAAATAAGTAACTGTAACTCCGTCATTTTTAACCAACCATCTTGATCGTTGCAACCAAATCATTCTTCAAGATTCCTAATAGGTGTATCTCTTACAATGCCTTAACACAGCGACAGGTTGGTCAGAGGTTATCTCGGGTCAAAAGATGCGCAAACTTTCACTACCCAGCCTTAAAACACTTGGCAGTCAAATTTATACCCTATCACGTGTTAATAAAATACAATATATTTTTAGATATTTAAGTCATATGTTATGATATACATGTCCTGTGGTTATGAGCTTTATAGCTTTATAAAAGACCTTTTTGCAATTTAAGTATTTCGAAAAGGTAGTCGTTTACAATTTGGTGTGCTAAATGCCACTTTGGAATTAACAAGATGTTTTTATAGGGCGAAATAATTTTTCAAAGGCTTGTATGCATAGTTTACAATTTGTGACACTTTGTCGGCATACGAAATCTATATAGACTGAGTTTGTAACCACGAGAAACATTTTTGGCAAAAGCAAGTTCAGTCCATGATACTGAACTACTTTCCATAAAAAAAGTTATTAAAAATCGATGAAAATTTTCTAATATATAAAATTCCTATAAAAAATCCGTTGGCTGAGCGCTGATTTGTATGGGAGGACAAAAAACAAAATATACTGAAACTTTTTTCAAGGTAAATTCAGTCCATGATACTGAACTACTTTCCCCAAGGAACATATTATATATCGAAATATGAAAAATTTTTGACTTTCCATACGAACTCAGATCAGCAGATCGGTCAACATCAAAAATTATTTTTCATATTTCGATATAAGTACAACGTGGAAGGGACATACCCGTAATAAATCGAACCACGGTCTATACTAGATCATTATAGTATAATGAAATTAAAATAACAGCCAAAGAACAAAAAAAAATTACGGAATTTCCATACAAAAGTGTGCGGCCGCCCGGGCGATTTGTATGGGAATGTCGATTTTTTTTTTGGTTTTTTGACTTATTTAAATTTCATTTTACTTTAGTGATCTAGAATAGCCCGTGGTTCAATTTATTACGGGTATGTCCCTTCCACTTTGTATATTCCTTGGGGAAAGTTGTTCAGTATCGTAAGCTAAATCCACCCTTAAAATAGTTTCAGTATATTTTGTGAAACCCTGTATAACCATGCAAAATTACAGCTTTCTAGTGCCTACTAACAATCTCTGCGTTAGCCACGGATGGACAGACGTACATCTCGAAACTATAAGAATTCCGTCTAGGCACTTCAGAACTCTAAAAAGTTAATGTTGACGTTTATAATCCACCGAAGACGCAGTACTAGAACTAACAACTAAAATCAAAGATTACATAGACAATGATGAGTGCTGTGTCGGTGTATTCCTAGATCTCCAAAAAGCCTTCGATACTGTGTCGACTGCTATTTTACTTGCAAGACTAGAAAATGCTGGGGTTAGAGGTGTTGCCCTGCAATGGTTCAAAAGCTATCTTACAAGCCGAGAACAAAAGGTAGTAGTTGACAAAGTGGAAAGTGATGTTGGTTACAGCAAATTTGGCGTCCCACAAGGTAGCACATTGGGTCCTACCCTATTTCTTGTATATATTAATGACCTTTGTTCAACATCCCTTCCAGGAATGGACCTAATGATGTTTGCAGATGACACAGTTCTCTTGTTCCATGATAGAAATTGGCAGTCTGTAGCGGAGTTGGCAGAGCTGGGACTTTCAAAAGTGACCTCCTGGCTTGAAGATAGTATCCTCTCCTTAAATACTTCTAAAACAAAATATATATGTTTTGGAAAAACCGCTTCTAGTCTGCCGAAATATGACTTCCAGCTAACCATACATACCTATCCCTGTAATCGACTTGTATTAAAAACAAAAAAAAGATGTCTGTGTGAAAAATTGGAACGAGTTCAGAATGTCAAGTATCTAGGCGTAGTACTTGACACACACCTAACTTGGACATGCCACATAGATAACCTGTCCACAAGAATTAGAAAACTTATCTATGTTTTCAAAAACCTGCGGACTGTAGCAAATATAAAACTATTAATCCAAACCTATAAAGCTTTATGTGAATGTATAATTGCATATTGCATTTGTTGCTGGGGTAACGCGGCAAAAACGCATATAATTGATGTCGAACGAGCGCAAAGAGCAGTCCTGAAGGTTTTACTACAATTGCCATACAGACATCCTACTACTAACGTTTACGAAAGAGCAGAAGTACTAAGTGTAAGAAAACTGTTTATATACAATGTCCTCAAGAAATACCATTCTAAAGTTGTCCCAACCCTACCGGTATTAAACAAAAGAGTAGATCGATGCCCTGTTCCGAGGATTGGTTGTAAAATTGCAGAAAACCACTTTGATGCTGTTGCCCCTAGACTCTATAATATATTGCTGAAACGTTACACAAAAAATCACATTAAAAAACAGCCGATGAAAATATTTAAAAATACTGTATTAGAATGGCTAAAAAGTATGGATTATGATTCCGTAGAAAATATGTTATATAACCTTTATTTAAAATAATTTTTTGGATTTAAACATATTAAAATATTATATTAAAAATCATTTATGTTTATTAATAAATCGCGTTTGAAATGTAAATGTGAAAACACACGCACATGCACCAACATACACACATACACATCCTCACAGACCCCTACAAGCAAACGCATACGTGCAAACACACGCACACACACACGCACACACACACACTACTTGCACGCTTTGTTTTCTTTTGTTTTATATAGTCTCTACCTAAATTATTCTGAAATAAATAAGTTAAATACGTATAAGTGTCAAAGCACAGCTTGATATGGGAGAAGACGCTGGTTTTCGAAACACAGTGAAAACTATATCGTAAACCAGAGGCTTCATATATACTAGTATGTCAAATATTTTTAGTGTCAATAAAGATTATTATTATTATTATAAATTAATTAATTCTTTGTCTAAGCGCATTCCCGGTTGCATCCTCAGCTGTGCTGCTTTGGAGCCCGGGGTGTGCTTTCCCGCTTTTTCTTATCCAAATATAATATGCATGTCAATAGTCACCCAAGGATGTCAAAGACCTTGTAAAATGGACAAGAAATAGCCGGAACACTTTAAATGATTGATTATAGTTTTACAACCGGCCACCTGCCTGACGTCAACCCTCTTTGGGAATGTATTTGTGCGAAAAGTTTTACAAACAGCCGCCGCCCGAAGTTAGTCCTTGGGAATGCAATTGTAGCAGGAGATGTTTGTGCTTAATCCTTTAGTCGACTCTTACGACATCCACAGGAAGAGATGGAGTGGTCCTATTCTAACCCGGAATCACACGGGTATAAATTACAGCGGGTATAAACGTTTATAAATTAATTAATGTTTTTAAAAATAGAATAAAACTATTACAAAATGAGAGAGAGAAAAGTACCTAAATAAAAATGTGTTATACATATAAGGTACAAGCATTAACAACCTTATATTATACAAGTATTTCAATATAAGCTTCAAAAATAAAGATTATATATCAACATCACTGTTACAGTTACACATTTCTTTTAAATTATGCATCTAGTTTGCTTTATACAGATTTCAACGTAAAGTTTATAGGGTTATGGTATAGTTTGGCTTGTTGTGAGAGTAGATTATAAATCAAGATAGGTATGCTGACGGTTACAATTTAGTAATTTACTTGTCAACATGATCCAGGCCAATTATCGAAGTTGTTCATGTGATGAGAGTGAAGCGACAACACTATCTATTTGACCAAGCGAGCGAAATGAGCGTAGCGTCTCGCAGTTTTAAGATTGGCCAACAATGCTTTTGTTTGTCTGTTTGTTCTCGCCTACAGGTTGCATTTTTCAACTGATTTTGATGGGAGTTACCACACAAGTTCTTAATTATTTTTTTTTGTCGATTGTGATTAGTATTGGGTTGGGGGAGAAATAGGGGGAAGGGGGGAAGCTGTAGCGTTGACATCGACGACGTGACTTCATCGGTCGGGATGGGGACCCAAGAGACTCTCAGCTCTGCATTGCTTTATTGCAGGGCTTGGAATACCGTTCAAAATCTGGTAACGTTAGTTCTGTCAAACGGTTAACGTTATCAGCAAAGATAACGTTATGCTGGGTAACGGTATTTTTCCCACCATTTACCGTTAATCAGATAACGTTACCAATGATATTAACAGTTAAAGGTATTGTTAAAATTGTATTTCTTTTCGATATTTGACAGAATAAATTGATGCGAGTTTGTCTAGTAGGCTACTAGAGCTATTTATATAATATTTTATAAGTATTGAAAAAAGTATCGTTACTTATATCGTTAATTGATAACGTTATAAACTGTATTATCGATACCCTTTATAACGTTACCACGAAAATAACGTTATTTAACGTTACTTTTAGCGTGAATTTGGTATCGTTAAAAAGCCCTGCTTTATTGCAGATTTTTATTTTTCGAAGCTTGGAAATATATATAATACTAGCTGTGCCCGCGACTTCGTTCGCGTGGTTGTCGGAATGTTATATAGCCTAAAGCCTTCCTCTATAAATGGACTACCCAACAAAAAAAGAATTTTTCAAATCGGACCATTAGTTCCTGAGATTAGCGCGTTCAAACAAACAAACAAACAAACAAACAAACAAACTCTCCCGCTTTATAATATCTATATAAAACGTAATTATATTTTCCATAATTTTTTTTCCCAACCGCTTATAGTTCATGACTTACACTCCATATCCGTACACCCAATTATGTGTTTTCAAGAGTTATTTCGATCAAAATGGTGCAAATAGAACCTATTTGAGTAATTTTATTTGTATACCACTAATGAATCTTAATCTCATTCAATGTCCACATTTAACGATCGTCTGGTATCTGCTTCGTTGGTTCAATTTATACATTCTTCTCGGAGGAAGTGTTTCGAATAACTTATTCTTATTTAGAAAATATTTCTGAAAGACAAACAGCCAGCATGTTCATCCTTAGACACGTTGGTGTGACCTCTCTCTTATCTCAGCGTATCCCCAGTTGCATCCTCAGTTGCAATGCTGTGAATTCTGGATTTCGGCTTTTACTTCTTAATTTCGTGCGGTCTTAAGCATCCTTTGGTAGTATACCCTCTTCTTCTTCCTTCTCTTATCCCACTCTAAGTGGGGTCGACACAGCATGTTAGTCGTTTCTGTTTTGTTCTTTCCTTTGTCATTTCGACTATTACATCTATACAAGCCATATCGTTGTTAACACATTCCATCCACCTTTTCTCCTCCCTCTATTTTTGTTCCCATTCACTTCCATATTTAGTGCTTTTTCACAACTTTGTTTTGCTCTGTCCTCATAACGTGACCAAACCATTCTAATCTATTACCCATTGGTATGCATATTATTTAAATTCTAAGTTATTTTATCAATTTTTACTTTACCACCAGAATTATTGTTCTACATTACTCTCTTCATCGCACTACCTTTTAGTTTTCAGCACATTTCTGACACTCAAAGTTAGCCTGTAAGAGATTGCCTTGGCAATAAGGCCTTTTGTGTACTTACCAATTCTGTATATGCATATATATATATATATATATATGTATGTTTGTATGTAAATATTTTTTGGCACCCTCTACAGCCTAAACAGCTTGATGGATTTTAGCTTGAGAGGTGTTGTTAGATTTGTCCTAATAAGTTTTATACATATAAACCTTCCTCTTGAATCACTCTATCTATTGGTGTAAACCGCATAAATAATAAAACGGCGCCAATGTCAATCCGTGAGAAAATCTGAATCGTGAAGTATCTGTGGCAGATAAAGGTTCGTTATGACGCCGATCACTGTTACTGCTGATTTATTCAGAATGCGGCGAGAACTCCAGATCTTGATTGCTGTGGAGGTTAGCTCCCCTTGACGCCCGTGTCAGGTACAACGTTATTTCTTCATCTTAGTGCGTTCCCGGTTCCATCCTCAGCTATGCTGCTATAATATGCATTTCAATGGTTACTCTTTGCTCCGAGATGGTCACCAAAGGATGCCGAAGAGCATGCGGAATCAGGAAGATATAGTCTGAACAGTTTAAACGATTTGGTTATAGTTTTACAAGTGGTCTGTGTGTGCCTCTTCTCAAACCTCTTTGGAAATGCATTTGTGTAAAAAGTTTTGAGCAACCACCCAACGTTGATCCTCCTTGAGAATGCAGTTTTAGCACGACATGTTTGTGCTTAGTCTTTTAATACTCTTACGAAATCCACAGGAAGAAACGGAAAAAGCCTATTCCAGGTTAATAAGCGGGAAAGCGCATCCTGGGCTCCCAAGCAGCGTAGCTAATGCAACTGGGAACACGCTGAGATGGAGAAGTGCTGTGGCAAATCTCCTTTTGAGCATGGTATAGGTCTCTACCTATTATGTGTGGAACTTAAGTACCATGCTCGGAGACCTTAATCCAACAGGGGGGCCTCAAAATAAACATGGACAAAACGAAATTAATGTCGAATGTCCATGTCGCGCCCCTAGCTGTTTGTGTTGAGAGCTCCACCCTCGAAGTTGTAGACCAATATATCTACCTGGGTCAATTGATCCAGGCAGGAAGTTCCAGCTTTTAGGAAGAGGTCTTTCGACGAATCCGACTCGGCTGGGCAGCGTTCGGGAAGTTACGCAGCGTCTTCTCGTCCAAAATACCTCAGTGCCTCAAGACTTGAGTGTATAATTAATGTGTCTTACAAGTAATGACTTATGGCTCTGAAACGTGGTCCCTTACTATGGGTCTCATAAGAAGGCTCAAGGTCGCTCAACGCGCTATGGAGAGGGCTATGCTCGGTGTTTCTCTACGTGATCGAACCAGAAATGAGGAATTTCGTAGGAGAACAAAAGTCGCTGATAAAGCCCAGCGGATTAGCTCGTTGAAGTGGCAGTGGGCGGGACACATAGCGCGTCGAACCGATGGCCGATGGGGCAGAAAGGTTATCGAATGGCGACTACGTACTGGCAAGCGAAGCGTTGGACACCCACCCACAAGGTGGTCAGACGATTTGACCAAGGTCGCTGGAAAGCGCTGGACGCAGGCCGCTCTAGATCGGTCATTTTGGAAATCTTTGGAAGAGGCCTATGTCCAGCAGTGGATGTTATGCGGCTGAAATGATGATGTGTGGAACGAATCAAATCTTGTTTTAAGGAGTAAACCGTCACGAATTATTGTTGGCTCGAATCTATGCGAAAAATGATTGATACTGAAATGATCTAATTATGATCAAGATAGCTACACGATTGGTTATTTTGATTAATTAAAGTACTCTCTCTCTCTCTTTTTCCTTTTATTTTAGTGAATTTTTGTTGCATCTTAAGCTGTGCTGCTTCGGAGCCCGTGGCGCGCTTTATCTCCTTTTCTTCTCTAAAAATAATATGTCAATGGTTGCCCAAGGATGCCGAATACCTTGCAAAGAGAAGAAGAAATAGCTGGAACAATTCAAACGATTTTGATAGCCAAATCGTTTGAATTATTCTAGAAGCAAGACATAAATCAGGCAAATGACAGGAAAATCGTTGTGGCCAAATACTGGTCAAGTTTGATAATTAAATTAATAGCCTTTCGACTCGAGAAAAAGAAGCAAGAAAATTTGTGTCTAGTCAAAGGACTAAACACAAACATTTATTTACTTGTTGATATCGTCAGAGGCGACTAAAGAGTAGCTTCTGGCGACATCCACAGGTAAAGATGGAGTGGTCTTATTCTAGGCCGGAAGCCATCGGCACTCTCTCTCTCTCTCATCTCAGCGTATTACCAGTTTCAGCTAAGGATTACTGTAATGCTGTGTAGCCAGGGGTCCGCTTTCCGGTTATTACTTCCAGTAAGACTATTGGCATACATATCATCCTTGACGACGTCAAGCCAGCATAGCTTGTGCTGCTCAAGCAGGTCACGCATCACTGCCACATAAAAGGACACACGGCTAAAATAAATCAACGGATTTAAATGTATATCTCTAAAATTAAATAATACACATACCTACTTCATAAATTTGACTGGTGGGTCAAAAGTAAGCTTTTATAGGGACATTATATTAAGTAAGCTTCAACGATTGCTGAGCTCCTTAATTTGGGCTAAAAAAATATAAATTTTGGAAAACAGTTGGCTATAAAATGAAGCAGCCCATTCATTAATTCCCCGATCCGAATGCGACACCCAAATCAATCCTTAACAATGGACCTGACCAAAGACAGTATTTAAAATAGATAAAACAAATTTCTTCCACGCTGGTCTGGGAGAAAAGAATTAACGTTGAATGTACCACAGGTACCACAGTTGAGGGTTGGAAAGGGTAGGAACGAATCACTATTTTTATTCCCTTTTTAGGGTTCCGTAGTAACCAAGGAGCCCTTACAGTTCGCTAAGTATGTCTGTCTGTCCACGGTTTTATTTAGAGACTATCAGTTCTTTAGTACTAGAAAGCTGCTATTTGATATGAATATTAACTACGTCACCAAAGTGTTAAAACAAAATATTAAAAAAAAAATGATTTTCCATACAGACTCAAATCAGCTGATCAGTCAACTTAAACGGGAGGCCATTTTTTATATTTCGATATACGTTTTTTGAGGAAAGATGTTCAGTATCGTGGACTGAATCCACCTACAAAATAATATTAAAAAAATGTCTCTCTCTTTTATTGTTTTTTTAGTCTCCAGTGTAAAAAAAAACAAAATAGGGAGTTCATTATATTTTGTTAGATCCTAGATATAATCTCAGCATTCTAAATGAATTATTGTACTGGACAGCAGTGCACTTTTATATAGGCTGATATAGAGAAGATGACTCGCATAATAGTTGTCAATGTTATCATATTTGCATTGTCTATTTAGTCATTTGGTCAGTGCAACCTAGTCCATTTAAGACCGGTCACTCATTAAAAGTGACCACAAAATGGCACAATAGTTCCTGTGGACTTATGACATTGGCCCCCAATTATAATGAATACAATCATACTATTAAGGACCATAAAATTGTGATAGCTCTACAATTGGGGGCGTTTAAAGAAGGACAACTATTTGGATATGGCATTTGTTTTTTTTTATAATCAGAAGTGTAATGATTTTAAAATTATTGTCGTATACCCGTCGTCTCCACTCCACGTGTGTTCTGCGTTAACAAGAATGAATGCCAGCTCCAACAAAGTGTGTCCATCGTAACCGTTCTTACACCGAATGTACACTTTTTTTTTAAATACGACGGTGGTAATATAAGTATTGTTTTAGGGTTCCGTAGTCCACAAGGAACCCTTATAGTTTCGTCATGTCCGTCCGTCCGTCCGTCTGCTCGTACTCCGCCGCTACTGCAGCGATTGTCACGAAAATTGGTGGACAGATAGATATTGAAGTTTCAAAAGATAGTTTTTAAAATTATGAAAAAAAATTTTTTTTTTCCCGTACAACGAAGAGTGAATTTAATTGGACTAACCCCAACGTGTGGGGTATCGTTAAAAAGGTCTTTTAAAATGCAACAAAAACTGTTTTATAACTATGTAGATCAAACCCCCCAGTCTTGAGATAAACTAATACAAAGTTAAAATTTGAGGTGTCCCCCCACCGTAACTTTTGAAATATTACTAAAATAATTATGAAAAAAATGTGGTATATACCTCAAAGTATGTACTTTCAATTAAAACTATAGCCAGGCCTGTGTCACTCCCCGTTTAGGTATCGAAAATGTACCTACATTATTACTATGCGCGCAGGCGGCCCCTTCAAGTGGTTAATTCAGTTATAAGAATCGTTTGTCCAGAGTAATAAGAACGAAATTGGCTTGCAATGGATGTCTAGGTATCTTTACGAACAGGTGCTGAGTTCTGACGTGAGCTAAATTAAACCATATCGCTAGCCACATTGAGTAGATATTTCTTTGAATTTCTTTGCTGAGTGAGGCTTCTGTACTTTAGTATTATTTATTCTGTGCTATAGCGGTCTCGGTATCATAGATAGTTATTTTTTAATACGTCTTAAATCGTAAAATGTTACTTGTTGCTACGGAACCCTTCATGGGCGAGTCCGACTCGCACTTGGCCGGTTTTTTTATAATAAGAGGGCGCCTCAGCAGAATAATGTGACCACTTTTAATTGGGACGCCAAATCCGAATCTGAACTAATAACATATATTTATTTAGTT
This sequence comes from Acrobasis repandana, assembly GCA_963576875.1. Classification (NCBI taxonomy): domain Eukaryota; kingdom Metazoa; phylum Arthropoda; class Insecta; order Lepidoptera; family Pyralidae; genus Acrobasis; species Acrobasis repandana. Next base: position 2,567,094 of record OY756226.1, read on the forward strand.
GGCCTGATAATATAATAAATTTAATATGTGTCATTAAAAAAAATATCAATATCGATATATTTCACTTCTCTTATCTTTCTACTACCCTACGTAAATCAAAAGTTTTTAGGAATAAAGAAGCAACAAAACTAAAATTCACAATTAGAAGGTATATTCCAGACTTTTCTATTTAGTAGCATCATACATGTCGCTTCTAAATAGAAAAGACACATAAACAGAAGTCAATGTCAATAGATAATGGCGTTTAATTTTTGTCGTTATTAACATTATAGTAGGTAACATTTTTACAAAGTCTCAGTTGTAGCGTCCTGTAGGCACCCTTTGGATACAAAAGCCTAAAAACATAAAAACCAAATTGCCACATCAATTTCTGCATACAGCTACTCCTTTCGTGCGTCTATTTGATTAGTTTAATGCACAATTATGCATTGTTTCGTCCTCGGCAGATTTAGACTGATACCCCCTCGTTACGTTTCTGAGTTATGGCACTTATGGCCGTACAGACATACCGACACGAAGGTATTTATGATGCTTTGTAGTGTGATGTAAGACTTGCTGTACAGGTAGAGGCTTCTCACTAATCTGATCATTGCTTTGAAAATTTCTCAAGGCTTCTTCATTACATTATCACGTCTATATTAACCCAATGTGATGGCGGGCAAGAAGATGGAAAAGGAAATCAAATAGTGATGGGTTGCAAGCTTAAGCCTAAAAATAAAAAGTATTTTCTTTTTGCGATTTATTTATTTATTAGTGATTCTGATTTTAAAATTTCAATATAAAAACCAAAAAAACCAAATCAATACCACCCTGTTTATAAAATCCTTATCTAAAGTATTGGAATTTTTCTGTAGCAACCGTTTTGAACTAGGTATTTTGAACTATTATGTTTCGTATAAGTCACATGTTGCAAGGTGAACAACAAATTTAACTCGAAACTCAGCCATTTAATATGTTCATAAACTAAGTTGTTAAATAACGTAAACAAAACGCAGACAAGAAAGAAAACAAAACGCAACTCCTACGCGGGCAACACCGGGGGAATAACTTCATATTCAAAAAGTGATGAATAACGCAATTCCTTAGTCTACTTCAACCTTTTTAACGGCTCAATCAACCACAACTTTGTAATCTTCTTCTTGCATAAAATCAGTCCTATGTATACAAGTAAATAAATATTTTTTTTAAATAAGGGTCATTTTCGGGGGACAAATTAGGAAATTTAAAAAAAAGTTTTGCTAACCTTACTGTGTCATATATCAAATAAAAGGGCTCGTTATGAGGATCTTAAATATATTTTTGTTATTATTGTAAAATGAATAGTTTTGATTTTATTCATGAAAGAAGACGAAAATTGACCATTCCCCCCCCTGATCTCCGAAACTGCTGAGCCTAAAATTTTGAAAAAAATACAAGTTATAGTTCATTGCTTGTAGGTTACAGAAAAACCTATAAGAATTCAATCAATTGTACGGAACCCTCTCCACGCGAGTTTAACTCGCACTTGGCCGGTTTATTGATATTCCTTCTACTGAACTTGAGAATGTCAATGTAGAGGGCAAATTGGGGGGCTGTAGAGTAGTAATAATATGGGTTGTAGCAGCAGACCTTAAAAGCCTTCATGGCAAATTTCTTGCTTCCCTCCTTCCTTCTCCTACTTCCAATCTTACAGAATCGGTTTTCATCCCTAGACTTCAGGCGTAGATGGCCGTTCGTCGGTTTTAGATTTCCGTTCGTCGAACGTAGGTGGCCGTTGATCGGAGTTGGAGTTGTCGGTGGGGGCGGTGAGGGCGATGGGGGCGATGTGGCTGCAGACATCAACAGCCTTGGAGGCAGATTTCTTGCTACCCTGCTGCCTTCAGGATATCTGAAATAGAATAATTAATAATTTGAGTAACGTCCGCGGATTTTGGTCAACCAGTTCCTGTCAAGTAGATACAATTATTATATTGTAGGCTTGTATATATTTATTTGTTATATGTATTATAGATAGTCTTATGTACGTATGTAGGTATATTCTATGAGTTATATTTTATTTATTTGTATATTATATATTGTATTATGTTATATAGTGTTAAGTAGACATATATTATATTATGCACATATTTTAATACTTTATTTTGTATCTAGTTTTTTGCGCCGCAACATGATTTGTATCTGTTTATCCCTATGGTTGACTGGGAGAGAACGCTTTTAGCGTTAAGTCCGCCAATTGTACCATTTTTTTATTGTGGAACAATAAAGTTTTTTAAATAAATAAAAATAAATAAATTATTATTACAATTTTATAAGTGGATTTTTAAGGTTAGCTAAGTTATATATTTTTTAATTTTAAAGGTTAGCACGTCGCTTACGACTGACCCATGGTATGGGGTGTCGTTAAATAGGTTTTTCAAACATATAGTGAATTGTTAACTCAGAAGCTTTTCAATCCTTTCATAGCTTTGTAGTTAAATTACAGTTAAAAATCTAACCTCTAGAGCTTATTTTAGCAGAATGCTAACCTTGCTAAAACTTGCTTAGTTTACAAAACCTATACCATCCTAAGTCTAATAGCTCTTAAATCAAAAGTCATATCAACTTTAATTTAAACTCCTGACAATGCCCTCTTGTTTGTAATAATAACTAATTAGTTTTAGAACTTAGTAATTGTTTCCAAGTACTAAATACAACCAGTTGGTAATGCTTTAACCTTTGTAGGACGGTAGGACCTACCTTTTTAAACCTAAAGGCATATCGTAGGAACTAGATACGAAAGAAGTTACTTGGGCTAGGTTTTAACAAATGCTAGATGTCGTTTGAGACCCACAGTTTTGCGTGCCTTCCGAAGTACGTAATCATCTTTCTTTTTTGATAATCAAGTGATTCAAGCCTGCAATATCCTAGCTAGACAACAACGACAAGAACAACTTTTTACAAAGTATGCCTCCCAATGGGATTGAACCCACGGCCTCCGGATCACAAGTCAAACGCCTTGACCACTAGACCATGGTGGCAGTCAAAGGTATTTAATACTATTTAAATATACAACGTGGAAAGGACATAATCGTAATAAATCGAACAACAGTCTATGCTAGATCATTATAGTATATTGAAATTAAAATAACAGCCAAAGAACGAAAAAAAAATTTCAGCGTTTACATACAAAAGTGTGCAGCCGCTCGGGCATTTTATATGGGAATATCACTTTTTTTTTGGTTTTTCGACTGTTATTTTAATTTAATTATAGTATACTTATCTAGAATAGCCCGTACAAAAATCTCGAGCTAGAATTGCATTCCCAAGGAGGGTTAACGTCGGGCTGCGGCCGGTTGTAAAATTTTTCGCCCAAATACATTCCCCAAGAGGGTTGACGTCAGTCAGGCGGCCGGTCGTAAAACTATTGGGCTATTTCTTCTCCAACGCAAGATCTTTGGCATCCTTGGGTGACCATTGACATGCATGTAATATTTGGAGAAGAAAAAGCGGGAAAGCGCACCCCGGGATCCGAAGCAGCTCAGTTGAGGATGCAACCGGGACCGCGCTTGGATGAAGAAGATATATAATATAGTTAGTTATATATAAATATATATACTAACCTGATAAGAGAGAAATCCTGAGCTGCATCATCTACTATACCTGTAAATATCATAATATATGTTGAGATAAAATATTTATCATTACTGCTTGTCTATGTTATGCAACATTTGACGTGGTCCGCACTCGGATTACTCAGGGTTGGGACACATCTGTCAGCACGGAACAGCACTTTCCTATACTGCTATCCTTTTCTATCGCTCAGAAGCGTTATTTGCTAGAGCGAGAGAGAGCGACGAATGTTTCAGCATGGCCGATGTTCAAGCGTTCCATCGCTCTATCTCTCGCGCTAGCAAATAACGCTTCTGAGCGATAGAAAAGGATAGCAGCCAATGATTTCAACTCAGGATGGGCCCATCAGAACATTTTGCATAAAATATCTTCATGCATTCAACGTCGCGCCCGGAGCGACCACAGCGCATGCGCTGTTGTCACTCCGGGCGCGACGCTGCGAGCATGGCTGCTACTCGGTTGTAAAATTATTTTAATTATAACAAACATTTATGTTACTTACCGATGATACGATATTTCATGTACTTTTTTAACCTATATCTTAGTTTTTGCAGCCTTTAAATGCGCAGCCAGGCATTTTTATGGCATTTACAAGTATGAAACAAAAACGAATGAACTCTTCCGCGGACCGAGGACGACTAAGTCAAGTTGACCACACCGACTTTATCGGGTCAACAAGTTGGTGCTATTTCTTCGCGCGGTTGGCCTAGTCCTTATGCTAGTAATATATAAGTCAATGATAGCAGCATAGGAAAGTGCTGTTCCGTGTTGACAGATGTGTCCTAACCCTAACCATATTTTTTTTTATTTTAGCCAGTATAGTACTGGGCCTGACCATAATAAGTGGTATAAAATATTAAGCTTTTAACTACGTGTTTTAGAAGGCACGTTCATCTGTTGGCCCTATGCAATCATTAGATGCAGTTCATGCAGTTGTAATATGCCTTTTGACATTTAAAAAATCGAACACTAGTATTAACCACTCCATACAAGAAAATAAAAAATATAATTTATTTTTTTTGAAAAATTACTTTACTAATTAATACCTATTATATACTGCAAAATCTATTATAACTAATAACTTAAATTAAACTACAACTTATATACTCCTAAATAGCCAAGAAAAAAATATAGATACATTATAATAACAATAAAAAATAGTATAAACTAGTATCTAGGTAGTTCGCCAGAATTGTGAGCTCACGAGGTTGAGCTAGCTCAGGGCTTGTTTCCAAACATAATAAATATAGAAAAAATTAAAAACTATAGTCCTATATATAGAATTAGGATAGAGCTCACGAGTATGATTCAGTGGAGATGAACTTGCGTACTATACGATAAGTATATAATATCACTACTGTCTACATTAATATAACGTCTAACAAAATATACTGCAACTATTTTAAGGGTGAGTTCAGTCCATGATACTGAACAACTTTCCCCAAGAAACATATATCGAAATATGAAAAAATAATTTTTGGCTTTTCATACAAACTCTGATCAGGTGATTGGTCAACCTTACATAGGTTGACCAATCAGCTGATCAGAGTTTTTGGGGAAGGTTGTTCAGTATCATGAACTGAATCCACCCTTAAAATAGTTTCACTATATATTGTTAAACCCTTTACCTTTATAAAGGGTTTAACAATATATATATCTGTAGTAAGTTACGAGTATTATTATTATGTTTTGAATGTCATAACATACCTAACTATGTAATTTTCTGAAAGACATTTCTTCATTATATAAGTTCATTATATTTTAACATGTTATATGTGATTTTATTCGCTATTAATCATTACCAGTAGGTATATTAAATACGAATACTTCATTGGATATAGTATGAGCGTATATATTATTTATTTATTTGAACTTTTTTCACACAAAAAGTGTACAAACCGAGTAAAAAAAAATTGGGTGGTTCGCACTAGAATAAATAAATAAATATATATAGGGACAAATCACACTAGCTCAATCTAGCCCCAAAGTAAGTTTAAACTTGTCTAACTCAACGATACTATATTTTATAATAAATACATATATAGATAAACACTTAAGACCTAGGACAATTTGAAAAAGGCCATTTTCCAACTTGCCCTGGCTGGGGATCGAACTCAGAACCTCCAGATTGGCGGACTAGCGTGTTCACCATTACACCACGGAGGTTGTCATCGGTCGGAGGAGAATGCGTAAACAAAATTGAAAAGTAAAAATACCTACAAGAATATAGACATTAATTTACAAATAAATATATACCGATACGATTACTATAGATAAAATAAATAAACAATGTATGTATATATGTAAATATAATACATAGGTAACTGATTTTAATACTACGAGTATTTCTAATTACTTAGTATATATACTTAAAAATACAGTTACTTACCGGTAACAGCAGCTGTAGAAGCCAGTACGATCAAAAAAACAAAACTGTATAGCACTAATCTCGTCATTTTTGATACTAAGCTAATATATTCTCACTCCATCTTTTATATCTGAATATTTTCCTCGTACTACTAGATCGAGAGCTGGCACCAATTTTTGGGTAGGTATTTGAGGCAAGCTGAAAACTTGTCACATACCCTTCCTATTATACCTCAACACGGAACTGCAGACCTGGCTGGTGAGTAGCGGGGCTAATATATTTTGAATTATTTAGATTGACCTGGCAGGTAGAAAGTCCCATTAAAATGATCTTTCTTTTTGAGAATCTTATTTTTTATTTATAAGTAATAAAGATATTAAAATTTCAAGTTGCCTCAAATACCTTTTTTGAAAAAAAAAATACTTTCGCACGCGCCTGGCAATATCAAAGCCCCAACTAAATTGTCTGGCTTATTATTTTTTTTTTTTTATTTAAACTTTAACCCTTTCACCGCGAGACTTTATATCAGTTGTCGTGCTCCCAGCGCGAGGAATTGTAAATATCCATAGTTTTTGGTCGGATAAATCCGACGCTCGTAAAATAGGCACGAAAATGTTTGTCGGACTAATCCGACGTTCGCGGTTAAAGGGTTAAACTACAATATATAAAAGATGCATATTACCTTAAATACCTTTTTTGAAAATAAAAAAGGTTTTAAAAATTTATAGGTTGCTTTAGCCCCGCTGCTCACCAGACAGGTCTGCAGTTCCATGGCGGGGTATAATAGAAGAGGTATGTGACAGGATTTCAACTTGCCTCAAATACCTACCCAAAAATTCGTGCCAGCTCTCGGACCATACGGATATGACGTAATAATTTAAAAATAGATTTTTTTGTATACATCAACTAATTTGAAAGTGCTCGCTCATCAAAATATTTGTTAATACTCAATAAATACCTACAATCTGTTTTCATAGTAAAATAAACTTTTTTAAAACAAACAAACGTGTATATATTATTATACGTACACGTCAAGTATATTGAGTAATCCAATTAGATAAATTTGATAATCGCAGAACCAGTTTTCATTCCCAGATCGACATGTCGGCTGCCCCAAATCAAAACACAATAACATTTTTGTCAAAATCCAGATTTTACATCATGCTTTTAATACAGTAAGTGCCCACAATATGCAAAAACCCGTTTTTCAATAACGATTTCTATTCCCAAGATAGCGCCACCACAAAACATAGTAAGTGCACAGATGACATCGCAAAACCCAACTCAAAAACCCAGCAAGGGACGATCACCAGCCCAAAATATAGCAAGGTACACGTACTTACAGTGTTTTGGTTTAGGCATTATCACTTTCTAGGTTTTTCAATTGGGAAATTAATGCCCATAAGATCGTAATATCTACAAAATTCACAGTATGGCACAATCCCGTCGAACCCTAACTCTATACATACGTCATGCCGTTCGCTAGTCCCGACTACAACAACAATTACCCGAAATAACTTACAATACTTTATAATAAAGTGCGGGTGGCAACCCTACTAGTAACCCATCACTATTTTGATTCTTTTTTCCATCTTCTCATCCACCATCATCACGGCCATCACGCTGAGAGTAGCCTTTAGTCTTGCGACCCAAAGGGCGCTGTTTGCTCCACAAGGGATTAAAAAAGTGTATGTACCTAAGTATAAATATGTTATATGTATAGTGACCGGAAGCATCAGTTGTAGAAGCCATAAAAGCCAAAAATGCAAAAGTATACAGAATTCACCTCGTAGTTAATACAAAACTAACATACCTATACTTATAATCCATCTTTTATATTCAAATATTCCTTTTGTTAAGACATCATGAATCAAAACTCGATGTGGTTGTATAACATGTTTCTTGTTTATAAGTAATACCCTATTAAAATTTCAAGTTGCCTCAAATACCCTTTTTTATATTTTTTTGAAAAATACTTTTGCAAGCACCTGGCAATATCAAAGCCTCGACTAAATCGTCTGGCTTATTGATTTTTTTATTCTTTAAACATTAAACTACAACATATAAAAAATGCATATTGCCTTTAAAAAAAAAAGAACTTAAATATTTATAGGTTGCTTTAGCCCCGCTGCTCACCAGCCAGGTCTGCAGTTCCGTGTTGGGGTATAATAGGAGAGGTATGTGACAAGTTTTTATGTTGCCTCAAATACCTACCCAAATATTCGTGCCAGCTCTCAGACCACAAGGGAACTTGCTTTAACGTGAAAAAAACCAAAACGAAATCGGTCCATCCGTTCGAGCGCTACGATTCCACAGACACATAGACAGACAGATCGATAGACATTGGCGTCAAACTTATAAGTAACACCCCTCTTTTTTGTTAAAACATAATTTTATTACAAAACTGTCGCAAAAAAGACAAAAAGGTTGAGATGAAATTGGCGATTTTTTAATCAAAAACTCAAATCAAAACTATGATTATATTTTAACAAAAATGATTTGTTTCGTTTTTATACGTCGTGTCATACTCGTCAAGCATCAAATTTATCAAATTAAATAATATCAACCATGTGAAGCTGCCCCCACAATTATTTTCGGTAGACCGCGAACAACTCTGCTACCGTCAATACCTGTAAATAAAGAATAATTTTAAAATAATCGAATTAACATATATCATTTTAAACAAAAAAAGCGACTTCAATTTCTAGTGTTTTCAACAGTTCCACTTCAGAAAAACTCACAGAACACTTTGAAATGATTTGGCTTTGTGTGGAAAAAATAAAAAACCGGCTGCCAGCCAACATCAGCCCTCCTGGATACCTTATGCAGTTGTAACACGAGATATTTATAAAGATACAAGTAGACAAGTCTACCTATTGTAGCTTTTGGCTCAGAAAACAAAATAAAGACACCATTGATCCCCAAAAATGTCCCATCCCAGTTCTAACGCACACAATTTCCCATAGCTGCTCACTTCGCGTCAACCGTAAAAGCTGGTGGTGTTGATCTAAGTCTAATTTTTTTCCCACGGGCAGTTGTACGTTGCCAGCTCGCGGGTAAATAAGTAATGCTGTAATCTATATAGGTTTATTTGAGACTTAGTAATTATTTTTTTTTTAAATAATATAAAAAATAAAAAAATTTACTAAGTCTCTTAGTAAAATCGAACTATTAATGTAATTTTACTTGTGTAGTCGTGTATAAAGATTTAACATACAAGTTATCTATTTGCCGAATCACAATAAAGAACTCGGACTGTAAATTACACATTAAGCTAGGTAGCAAATTTTTTTAATTTGCCAACCAATACATTAAAACTGAGTTTCACGCGGACGAAGTCGCAGGCATCAGACAGTAAATAAATAAGTATTTGTGCTTAGTCTTTTAGGCGCCTCTGATAACATCCACATGAACAGATGGAGTGATCTTATGCTAGACGTGAAACCACATAGCGAACTGTAGACTTACCTGATGCTAGAATAAAAGGCCCACCGCCATTCATTCTAGCATCAGGTAAGTCTACTAACTAGCATCTCTGCGAACTCTACCACCAATCTCTCCAACTGCAACAAAATTCATTCAGTCAAATAATGCTCTCACATGTCATCGTTCTCCCAGTTGCATCCTCAAAAATATAAATATGCATGGCAATGTCAATAGTCACCCAAGAATACTGAAGATATATAGATAAAACATTTATTTTTTACAACTGTCACACACATTATACATTACAAAAGAAATCTATCTGTAGACCTACCTGTTGGAAAGAAAGGCGGTGGTGTTGGTACATTTCTACGACGTCTTCGTAGAATTGTTATTGCCCCAGCTGCAAAAAATTTAATTCAGTCAAATAATGCTCACTCTCATCTCATCGAACTCACAGTTGCATTCTCAACCGTATTGCTATTGTTTAATTGTTTATGCTATGAAGCCATATCCACTTTCAGACTTTTTCTATTTCACTTCACTCGGTCATGAGCAGTGGTTGGATAATCGGATGCATATTTACCTAAACTTCTGCTGGTACCTAACACAGCGTTGATACAACCACCAACATACCTATAATAAAAATAATTGTATTTCACAAATTCATGTTTGCGATTTATGGTTTACATATAGGTAGTATAGTTGTATAGCCACGTATAAGCCTTGCACAGTATTTTAGAAAAGGTAACTTATATATAACGTTCTTTAAAATACTGTGCAAGGGTAATACATGGTTATGCAAATGCAAAACCATAAATCGCAAAGTGAATCTGTGAAATACAATTATTTTTATTATATGTTGGTGGTTGTATCAACGCTGTTTTAGGTACCCAGCGGAAGTTTAGGTAAATATGCATCCGATTATCCGACCACTGGTCATGAGCATCCTTGGTAGTAAGACCATTGGCAAGCATATCATCCTTGACGACGTTGAGCCAGCAATTCTTGGGTCTACCACGTGTACCACTTACGGTGGAGGTGGCATATATATACATTTGTTTTCCACGTAATTTGCTGGTTTCCGCAAGATATGACCGTACCAGCGTAGCCTGACTCTCTTGCAGTTCAGACCAATAACGCAAACATTTCAGACTCATTAAATCTTCCATGATTTAAAGAGTCTGAAATGTTAGCGTTATTTGTCTGAACTGCAAGTATGGGAATATGAACAAATTGTTTGTTGAGCGATATTTAATGTTCAATCAATCTTTCTATACTGGTTTGGGAGAACAAAAGAACACAGACTGTACCAGCTGGTTCTCATTCCGCGCAGATCGTTAAAAACCGATCGAGGAAATGGTTATGAAAAGGTTTTTTAAAGCAACGAAAAATAAAAATATACATAATAAATTTATTAAAAACTAAAATAAAGTTAAAAATACTACTCACTACGCTAGCTACTAATATTTACAAATAAATCATCAACGGGCAAGTTCGAGTCGGACTTGTATATAAAGGGTTCCGTACCTCCGTACAATGTTTTAAAACGCTAAAGAAACACGTTTCTTGTATGACGACCCCCTTTAATTTTTAACTTTATCTTATTTTTAGTATTTGTTGTTATAGCGGCCAATCATAGTAATATATAATCGGTGAAAATTTTAAGTATCTAGTTCTTCTTCTTCGTCTGTCTGTCTGTCCGTCTGTCACAGGTCTCTATCTCTTTTGAACCGTAATAGCTAGACACTTGAAAATTTCACCGATTATGATAAACAAAAACCCTTAACCCTTCATGTACGAGTCCCACTCGCACTTGCTCGTTTATCGCACGCCCACCTTTACGTTACGTAATTACGGTATTACGGTATTATTCTCTGTCTGCCCCGTTAGGGAAAAAGACGTGATAGTGTAACTGTAAAAATATTTCAAAACGTACATTTACGAATAATAATCCCTAGAAGCATAACTAATCCCGAAAAATCATTCCACGCGATATGTACCGCGGCGGGAGGGGCTTAAAATATGAACCGCGCGGCGCGAAAGTTCGCTGTGACATTCAAGTCGTGCGGTTAAAAAAGTTTCCTTTGAGAATATTGCTGTGTTTTTGCGATAATTGATTCATTAAAAATGCCATCATGTGCCGTGAAGTAGTGTAGAAGCCATACAGTAATGAAAAACACAGGACTCACCTTTCATAAACATTTTAATAATCTATACTTGACATCTGTGGAAAGTGTTATGAAAATGTACCTAAGCCACGCGTTGTACCTCACCCTCCCGGGGGGGGGGGGGGGGCGACGACGAAGCGTGACCTTGTCGCGGCCAATCGCATGCATATTTGTCTATGTGTGTGTTTCAGTGTTTCGTTGTTATTACTGTGAGTTTGTTTGCGTAAATGGAATCAGAATCGAAGCGGTGAATGTAGGAGCGTTACATTTCTAGAGAATTTATTATTCGTAGACGTACATACAAATATTCAACAAAATAAAAAGATTTACTGATTTTTATGACCGGTCACTAACCAAACGTAAATAGTAATGCCACACTTAACTTACATCCTGAACGTAAAAGCCGAGGACTCACTCCTCTCGTAAATCTATCCAAAGAGCTCGATTGACCTGAAAAAAAAATTATTTAACGTAACTTTGATAAAAGAAGTGTTCTCAATTTGTACTGTTTAACCAGTTTAAATAGGTACGTAGTTTAAAATTTAAAACATGGCCGGCAATTTCCAAAATAATAAGCTGTCACTTGAAATTATAAAAGATACTAACAACACCCTACAAATCCAAAGGTATAATCATCAAAGATCCGATTTATCATCCGATTCTTGGAACTTTTATGACGAACACTTTAAAATGATTTGCTATTGTATTACGACCGGCCTGAATGCATATGTGTGATTTTTTACAATAGTCGCTGCCTAGCAACTTCTTGTTTAAAATCATCATGTACATACAGATTTGTTTACATCATTGTGATATTTACGTTTTCACTTTAAACTGTAAACAGTAGTTCATAAAAAAGTTTAAAGGGTTATCTAGGACTTGGTAGTAGTAAAATTTTAAATGATGTCTCCGTTTTCTTTGAAATGATTTATTTTAAATGGGGGAAGCACTGGATCCTGGAGAATTCCGGTACGGCCTTAAGGCGAAGATATAGGCAAATGTCCTTGAAGTGTGAAATAAATTGTTAACTCGTAAATATGGTGATAATTTCCATATTGCTCTACGTCATGCACTAGATAGCCCTTTAAATTATTTTATGAACTGCCGTTAAAACTATTATTGGTGATCCGTCTAGCTTTAAAACTTGCCGTGGCCACTTTTGGCGGAGGCAAGTTTTAAAGCTAGACGGACTAATGTAAATACTTTCAACGGTGGTTTATAAAATAATTTAAAGGGCTATCTAGTGCATGACGAAGAGTAATATGGAAATTATCTCCATATTTACGAGTTAACAATTTATTTCAAATGAGGGCGCCACTTCAAGGTCATTTGCCTATATCTTCACCTTAATAGGCGATGCCGCTAGCAACCCATCGCTGTTTTGATTCCGATCGCCCACTATTACGCTAAAAATGGCCTTTGGGTATAACTGGGCTCTGTTTACCCCGTTAGAGATAAAGACGTGACAATTTATCTGTATCAAGTAAATGTTACCGTAAAGGCAAGTAATCTAGCTCCATAACTTTTCTTTCAAAACCATTTTTTGTAGAACGAGCGAGAGAAGTTTTCCAAGTCTACTTCGGCAATCAGGGATCTATAGTGTCTTTTAAATGCCGTGTGAGACGGCAAAGCAGCATCTAGACAGGCAGCAGCGTGTCAAGTTAAAAGATATTAACTTACCAAAGGAACTTTGGGCGGGGGCAATGTCAGATCCGTATAGGCTTGAATGCGGAGTCAGGCAGGGTGGATTGACATCTTCAACCCTGTTCAATCTATATGTGGATGACCTGATTGTCGAGCTCAGTGGGCAGCGTCGGGTGCCATATTGATGACACCTATGTCAATAATCTTCATTATAGTATGCGGTTTGAGAATGTTGATATAGATTTGCGAAAAGTACGCAGGAGGACATGGTTTAATATACGGTATAATATATGGTGTTTTGATGACTAAAGTGTTACAAAAATTAACCAATCGTTTATCCTGACCACAATAATGTTGTAAAAGAGGTCCAGTATGTAACTAGTGGCACTGTGAGCTGTAAACCTCGCCACTCACCCCAACCCGTTGAAGTTTATCGAATAAAATAGTTGTTCAGACAAAAAAGTTGCGTCTCAATAAGGGTAGCAAAAAGTTTTATGAAATATTTGAATTTTTCAAAATGGCTGAAATATGATTTTCTTAGTTTTAAACCCTCATATCTCCTCCATTTTGAAAAATTCCTAATAACTAAATCTACAAAAAATTCTATATTATTATCAATCCTGCTTATAAAATTTCAAGAGAATCGGTTGATGAAATGCGACTTGTAGGCGAGAACAAACCGACAGACAGATTGACGACCAAAAGCATTTTTGGTCAATCTTGAAACTAAGACGCTTGCCTGGCTTCGTTTGCATTTTCACAGTGCGTCCCTTAAGACGATACACTGAGTCCGTCCAGTGCTGCCCCCAATTGAAATCAATTATTTGTAAGGAAACGGAGATATCATTTAAAATTATGAGCTAGTAAAACCTAGATAACCCTTCTAACTATGGCCGTTTTTCGTCAGCACTGGACACCGCGTATCCGGTGTATCGTCTTAAGTGGGATCTGCAAGGAGAATTTGTAGAATGTAAAAAGGAGAAACGCAATGATCAGACTGAAAATAAAAAAGCTTTTATTTATTTATTTTATATTACTTTCAAAAATCGTGTTTTCGAATTTCAGTTTTTCGAAAACGCTATGACGAATTTTAATTACCAAATGAATATTTTTACATAAATCGTGAATCAATAACTCATTTGTCACTTATTTTATTTTTTCGTTTAGTAAAAATACGTTCATATATGAATACATACATAGATACACTTTGCCGTGTGGTTCCCGGCAGAGTAGAATAGGACCACTCCATCTCTTCCTGTGGATGTCGTAAGAGGCGATTAAAGGACTGAGCACAAACATCTCGTGCTACAATGGCATTCCCAAGGAGGGTTAAAGTCGGGCGGCGGCCGGTTGTAAAATTTTCGCACAAATGCATTCCCAAAGAGGGTTGACGTCAGGCAGGCGGCCGGTCGTAAAACTATAGCCAAATCATTTAAACTTTTCGGCTATTTCTTCTTCATTTTGCAAGGTCTTTGGCATTCTTGGGTGACCATTGGTATGCATGTTATATTTGGAGAAGAAAAAGCAAGAAAGCGCACCCCGGGCTCCAAAGCAGCACAGCTGAGGATGCAACCGGGAACGCGCTTAGACGAAGAAGAAGACATACATAGATACACTATCACGTCTTAATCGAGCCTAGGGTGGCAAGGCCCAGGCCACTTTTAGCGTGATAGTGGGCATGAAGGTGGAAAAAGGAAACCATAATAGTGATTGGCTGCTAACCGCATCGCCTATCCAAAATAAAAGGCTGTAAGGTTCAGATGAAATTTGCGATTTTTTAATCAAAAACTCAAATCAAAACTATGATTACATTTAAAGAGAAATGGTTTATTTCGTTCTTATACGTCATATCAAACTCGTCTAGCATCAAATTTTTCAAATTTAATATTAACCATTAGTACCCTGAATAATTCTTTTCGGTACACTGCGAGCAACTCTGCTACCGTCAATACCTGTAAATAAAGATTAATTTTGAAATAATCGAAACAATATTATTATATTACAATTCCCATATTCAAATCGAAAATATGTGAAGAAAAATTCCGCCACGAGAGGGACTTGAACCCACGACCCTCACGTAATGCTATTAAAAATAACAATTCCCATATTATCCGAAGGTATTAAATATCCAGAAAATATTATTGCACGCCTCATAAGCGGAGCGTTGAGGTAGTGCTCTACTCTCGCCTTACAAAAACCAAGTGATTTTTCGAACTAAAAATCTCGGTATTTATTTCTTATCGTACCTGTAGAATAATATTTACACACAAATGTCAAGAAAAAACACTAGTTTCAACAGTCATGATATTTTTAAAGGACATTTTGTTCTTTAAAATAATAAAACAAGTGTTTAAGAAAATTATTTCGTGGACGGCCGTGTGTCTGTATGTATGGAAACTGGCGTGGTCACGATAACGCTCGAAAAACTTAACAAATCGAACCCTTTATTTTTTTCATACGCTTAAGTATTATCTAAAACTAAGTCCTTTCGAAAATCACGGTCTAATTAAAAGTAGTTTAATTATAATTAGCAATAAACTGAAATCCACCTATCGTTGGTATATCTAAATCTATGTAAATAAGGTTCGTTGACATTGAAAATACATGCGCAGTACCTTTCTTTTCTGTGTGGGCAATGGCGCGAAGATTTAAAAGAATTTTTTTTATTTTGTTTATATAATACACCGATAAATATGCAATATTCAAGTTCTGTTTTTTATTTGTGAAAATTGAGTAATCGCTATGAGGCGTGCACTTTTGGATTTTCCAAACTTTTTTATTATTTTCGCTGCGTATATTTAATAAATGGGTCCTAAATTAGAGATTTTATTTTATTGTGAAATTCAGGAGGATATAAATAAAATCTACCCTCACTAACCAAATAATGTGTTATTTGAGGTAAAATACAAGCGCACCTTAAATAAGGCGCTAAGATAAAATGGGTAAAAGAGCGACTTCAATTTCTGATCTTGAGTTTTTGGCGGAAAGTCAAGGGGTTCGGTTGGGGTTTTCTTTAAATTATTTTGCAAATTGATTTTAGTGGACTTTATAATATGAAATTGGTGTTATAAATGCTCATGCTCATGAACAATATGTGAAATAGTTAAAGTGGACAGTCATAGTACGGCTGTAGTGATATTTGTTTCGCGGACTGTTTGTCTTCTGGCGTCGTCCGCCACTCAATCGGCTATGAAAACCAGTGGACTCGTATACATTTGTCGCCAGAAGCTCCCGGCCTACACAAGCCTTTGATTGTAACTTGTTAGGAAAAAAGAATTTCCCACGTTTTATTAACTTGTTCCTGGCTAAATACGCAGTAGCGTCAAGCCATTAATAAAAATAAATAAAAGCGGCCAAGTGCGAGTCAGACTCGCCCATGAAGGATTCAGTAGCAGCAAGTAACATAATATAAAAGTTCTAAAAGTAAATTGCGGTTTACGATTTATGACGTATTAAAAAATAACTATCTATGATACCGAGACCGCTATAGTTTTAATTGAAAGTTACATACTTTGAGGTATATATCACATTTTTTTCAGAAGTATTTTAGTAATATTTTAAAAGTTACGGTGGGGGATGACCTCAAATTTTAACTTTGTATTAGATTATTTCAAGACTGGGGGGTTTGATCTACATAGTTTCAAAGCAGTTTTTGTTGCATTTTAAAAGACCTTTTTAACAATACCCCACACGTTGGGGTTAGTCTAATTTTATTTTTTAAATTCACTTTTCGTTGTATGGGAGGGGGCTGAAAAAAAAACATTTTTTCATAATATTAAAAAACAACTTTTGGAACTTTAATATCTATCTCTCCACCAATTTTCGTGACAATCGGTGCTGTAGTGGCGGAGTATGAGCCCGGACGGACAGACAGACAGACAGACGGACGGATGGACGGACATGACGGAACTATAAGGGTTCCTTGTGGACTACGGAACCCTAAAAGTGACTTCAATTTCTGATCTTCCCCATCAGTTGCCGTTCACTACATTATCAGGTCTTTTTTTAAATAAATAAATAAAAATCTTTTATTTCAGGCTTAAGAACCCATAAAGTGTTAGTAACAAAGAAAACTTATAACTATGTTAGTATAATATTATCCACATCAAAATTTATTGACGGCTTAGTGTCTTTGACTAGGTGAACGCGAGTCCAGTGCTGCATGATAGCACTGTCCACGTCCAATCTAGCCGCAACCGTCTTAACTAGAATGTTGGCGCTGCCCCGCACCCGGTGAATCAAGGATGCTGTGCGCTTTCTTATAATTGCTGACAGACTGTCAACTCCAGCTTCCGCCAGCATCCCTGAGGCACTACAAGGGCGGCGCATCCCCAACATTACTCTAAGGGCATTGTTATACTGAGTGCGAAGAGCCCTGTATGCTACTTGGGTGTAATGTGTCCAAAGGCTGCACGTGTACAAAGAAGTACAAAATGCTTTGAAAAGCGTAACTTTTACCTGCCTGGTACAGCGTGCAAATCTTCGGGCTATCATATTTGCCCTAACACACAAGGCTCTCCGCTCCCTTTCCATGTCCAAATCATCCTTGAGCGAGTCGGTGACCCAGTGTCCCAGATATTTAAATTTCTGCACCTGGTTCAGTGGAACTCCATTTAGTTTTACTACTGGAACTTTATAGTTTCTATCTTTAGCTTTAAAGACAAGGAGTTCACTCTTAGCAGTATTATATCTAAGACCATGCGACACCGCGTATCGCTCACAGATGCCAAGCAGCTTGTTGAGTGCACTGATAGAAGGGCACAGCAGCACCATATCATCTGCATAGGCTATATTGTTGACAAAGGTACCGTCGATAGAGCATCCGACGCCGGCGCCGCTGAGCTCCTCCATCAGCTTATTCACATAGAGATTGAAGAGCATTGGTGAGCTAATCCCCCCTTGCCTCACCCCGCTTTCCAACCTGTACATACTCGAAAGCTCTCCTGCCCATTTGACTTGGTTCTGCTGATTGGAATACCAATACTTTAATAACAAGATATACTGATAAGGTAGAGTAGTATCTTCACACAGCTTTTTCCACAACACATTATAATTAACTAAATCAAAGGCCTTTGACAGATCCAAAAATACAGCATATACCGGTGTACCTCTATCAGTATAATATCGGACAGTCTGCTTGAGACACAACACAGCCGTTTCAGTCGATAGATTTGGTCTAAAACCAAACTGTGCATCATGCAATTTTATATGTGCGCTCAGCCGTTGCTCAAGCAGTCTGTCCAACACCTTGGCAATAATAGTAGCCAAAGATATTGGTCTATAGTTGGATTTGTCACTAATATTACCTGTTTTATTTTTGACAATAGGTACAACCACTGTTTTTAACATTTCGTCTGGTAAGTATCCATGATTCAGACATAGCGAGAAAAACATAGCTAAAATTCTAGGTAAATGCACACCGGCATACTGAAGGTGTTCTATACTCAACCAGTCGTGACCCGGAGACTTACCATGACTCATGTTCTTAATAATAGATCTTATTTCTGATGCAGTAACCAAAATAGGTTTTTCATTACAACCATTACTATTATATGTTGTGTTACTGTTATCTACTAAATCTGAACATAAGGGTGGATTTACCAAAAAGTGTTCTTTAAACATTTGAGCTATCTGCTGTGGTTCATTCAATCCCTCTATACTGGATGGCAAGGCTGCCTTTGGATTTAGCCTTTTTGTATGTTTCCAAAAATCTGAGAAATTTTTATTAGAATGTTGCTCACATAAAATATTCATTTTTATTTGTTTTTGGTTAGCTTTACACCATTTCAGTTTGGCTTTAAAGGTACTTCTAGTTTCCCTCATTTTATTATACATATAACCACAAGTTGGTCTACCATAAGCAATCCAATTACGAAACCATATACGAGCCTCACTATGAGCAGTTTTCACATGTTTATTCCAACCACAAATATTTTTATTTTTATTTTTATTACTTGTTTTCTGATTACAGCTATGTATAGAGGCCTCGACTAACACTTCTACAACCTTATTATACAATATTATCAAGTCTTTTCTATGATTAATGTTATTACATAATTTATCAGCACACCCTACAAAATTAGATGGAAAATCAATATGTTTTAACTTTTCATTACAATAATTAGTATACTGTGAAGTCTGGAAAACATTCCGTTCTCCCCATACAATAGCATTTCTCACATTACTACAGTACAATACTTTTGATCGCATCACGTTGAGATTGCACTGCACCACAAGTGGCAAGTGGTCAGACCAAAAAACATTGTACATAATAGAGACACTAGCTACAGTATGTCGGGCTGCTTGTGTTACAAGAAAATGATCTAGCCAACTACATGTACCATGACTATCACTTACATACGTATAAGAACCAGAGTTCAACCCAAGCATTTCAATGTCTACACAGTTCCAGTCTTGTTCTAAACAAAAACTGTTTAATTCATCACCGAACGGTTTACGCGGGGCAGCATTGAAGTCCCCGAGTATGTAACTATATTCAACATCACAACTTTCAATAACGGCATTGATTTCACTTAAACAATGCGTAAACTCATCTAAGTGTGATGGTTTATCATATGGCATGTATATTGAGAACACAAGAAAAGAACACTCCGCCACACTGATTTTCACCGCACATATCCTATCACTTGCACATGGGATCACAGCAACCGTTTTAAATATATTTTTCCGCCACAGGATAGCAACCCCACCATAAGGCCGCCCACGTAGGATTTCCTTCGATGTATCCACAGCTGACTTGCCGCAGTAATCAAAATTTTGATCGATTTGACCAAGTGAAGCGATATCATCCGGATGTAGGCATGTTTCTTGTAGTGCTAAAAGGTCTGCAGACTGACACAGTAATCTTATGTCATCAATAGAACTTGCCAAAGATTTGCAGTTGAAGGTTATAAATTTTACTCTAGAGTTATCTATATCCATATTTATTTATCAGTATTCTTTGAATTTCCGTAATTTTTCATAAATCTTCTGAAAGCCACACCTTCAGGCCACATACTGTCGTCCAGGAACATGGATAATTTATTTTTCGGCACATATACAATATATGCATTATACTGTCTTTGCTCCTTCGTATTTATTTTTTTGAGATTCACAGTTATTTCAGATTTCACTTTTATATATTCAATAATATCTTCCTCCTTTGTATTTATATCTACGTAGTTAATAAACAACGGTATCTTTACATCCGCAGCTCTAAATTTCTCCGCGGAATTCGAACAAGCTTTGCCTTGCATACTCACAAACCGGTTTCTGTACCGTTTTTTCTGAACAACTTTCCATTCTTCATTACCAGCCTCTTTATTGCAAGGCTTTGGATCCTGTATCTCCTTCACTATTTCAGATATTAATTTCTCCGGCCGCATCATTAATCCCAACTCGGAACTTTGTACAGCACTGTTGTTATTAATATTATTAGGACGCCTTGACACACTTGACGTTGACTTTTCTAACGTCAGTTGATCCGTAATGTCACCTGTATCGTGTTGCAATGTCGTTGTCATCAACTGACATATGGGTGAGCGCGACGGTGGATCGTTGTGAACGTCGCTACTGTCTCTGCCGTCGCCGGTACATGATGACTCATCGACTTGATGTGTTTGCATGTGGGTAAGTCCAATAGGTCCACTATCCAAACAATAACTGTTATGCAAACCACCGCCTCTTTTATGATTTACAAATCTATCTGAATGACTAACTAATGAAGCATTCTTCATATATAATAACTCTGACTTTAACTCCTGCATTTGAGTCGTCGAGACATATGTGTCTTTGATATTCTGTAAATCGTTTTTGAACACTATTAAATCCTTAAGAAGTCTTGATGCATCAATGTGGTCAAATGTCAATGGTGGCAATTTTTGTAAATCTTTCGCCACAAACACAGGTAATTCGTCGGGATTTGACTCTTTAAAAACCGCTATAACATCATACAGATCCTTCATTGATTTCTTTCCCTTTTTTCTGGCTATTTTTCTTTGAGATATCGCCGTAAACAATAAGCTTTTTGCAGAATCAATATCTTCCTCCGAGAAACTTGACAGGCACAAAGTCACTAAAGATTTCTCGTCCATGACATCTTGCTTGTTTTGGATAAAAGCAAGAAGCTCGTTTATAACAACATTACACGACGCACATTTTAACGTACTAGCTGCCATATTGACTGACAGCTCAAAGTGACAACGTCCACTTGCTACCGCGCGTGACGCAAGACTGACTGACTTTTTAAAGTCTCCACTGCAAGAGCACGACCCTCTCTTTACTCCTTTGAAATATTGCACCTCGCCTGTAACGTATCTAAATTTCTTTTGTATCCATACTACCCTAAGGTTGCCTGGAAGAGATTGCTGTGCGATAAGGCCGCCTTTTGTATGCTAAAATTTTTCTCTATTATATGTGTCTGATTTGTTAAATTGTGTCCAATAAAGAGTAAAATAAATAAATAAATATATAATGCAAGAATACTAACGGTACATCAACATCCAAATCTGTTTAAGAATTTAGATATTAAGGATACATGAACATAACACTCCTTCTGAGATATCGATAACATATAATCATTATTCATCTAACAAATATCAATGAATGGATGATTCTAAAATCCCGTGTGGTTTCGGGTTAGAATAGGACCACTCCATCTCTTCTTGTGGATGTTGTAAGAGGCGACTAAAGGACTTAGCACAAACATCTCGTGCTACAAGTGCAACGTTGGGCGGCGGCCGGTTGTGAAACTTTTCGCACAAATACATTCCCAAAGTGGATTGACGTCAGGCAGGCGGCCGGTCATAAAACTGTAGCCAAATTATTTAAACTGTTCCAGCTATTTCTTCTCCATTTTGCAAGATCTTTGGCATCCTTGGGTGACCATTGACATGCATGTTATATTTGGACAAGAAAAAGCAGGAAAGCGCATCCCGGGTTTCGAAGCAGCACAGCTGAGGATGCAACCGGGAACGCGCTTAGATGAAGAAGAAGAAGAAGAAGTATTAATCGAAAATCCGATGGCACCAGTGTGGTTCCGGGTTAGAATAGGACCACTCCATCTCTTCCTGTGGATGTTGTAAGAGGCGACTAAAGGACTCAGCACAAACATCTCGTGCTACAATTACATACCCAAATAGGGTTGACGTCAGGCAGGCGGCTGGTTGTAAAACTATAGCTAAATCGTTTGTACGGAGGAAAGTCAAGATACCTGTGCCACCTCACGTAGTGCGCGACGTGCGCGGTGGCACAGGTATCTGATTAATTGTGTGTACTATTCCGGCTATTTCTTATCCACGTCGCAAGGTCTTTGGCATCCTTGGTTACCATTGATAAGCATGTTATATTTGGAGAAGAAAAAGCGGGAAAGTGCACCCCGGCTCCGAAGCTGTATAGCTAACGTTAGCAATTGTTGAATATCAGCAATTATTATTTTTACCCCCGCACACTACCTGATTTCTGAAAACTTTTTTTTGAGCATGAATGCCTGGCCTAAGTTTTTGAGCAACGTTTCCACATTTCTAATTGAGTATCGAATGGAATTTATGTTGTGCAAAAAATAAATTCATAAACTATTGCACAAAACCGGCAATGTACTCGTATATGAAATAACCATCAAATTTAAGACATTGTGAGCTCAGACACCTCAGCTGTGCTGCTTCAGAACCCAGAGTGCGTTTCCCAGAATTTTTTTCTCCAAACATATAAATATGCATGGCAATGTCAATGGTCACCCAAGAATACTGAAGCCCATGGAAAGTGGGGAAAAATTGCCAGAATACTTTGAGATGATTTGGCTTTGTGTGGAATAAGTTAAACCGGCTGCCACCCAACCTCATAGAGAATGCAGTTGTACGAGTAGCATGAGATAGGTATAAAGATGGTGGTTGACAGAGAAGAAATGATTTAGCATTAAGTCTACCTATTGTAGCTTGTGGCTCAATAAAACTTTAAATCAATAAATATTGATGCTTAGACCTCTAGCCGCCTCTGATGACATCCGCAGGAAGGGATGAAGTGGTCCTATGCTAGGCGTAAATCACTTGGCTAACTGACGTACCTGATGTAATGAAAGGCGGTGGTGCATCTCTGCGGCCTCTCGTTAAAGCTAAAAAAAAATATTTAGTAAAATAATGCTCTCATCTCATCGAACTCCCAGTTGCATCCTCAATTGTTTTGCTGTGAAGCGTAGGATCCAGCTTTCAGGCTTTTTTCTCTCCACACGGTCATGAGCATCGTTGATTGTAAGACTAATGACACACATATCTCACATCTTTGACGAGGTGGCGGTGTATGACGGCGGCGGGGGCCGTACCAGCATAAACGACTCTAGTACAGTTCTCTCTTAAAGCACTCACAGGACAGACTCTTTGTTATGTTCCATGCTAGTCAGGGAATATTAACAAATTGTTAGGTTAGCTATATTTGGTGCTAATTTGGGAGAAAAATAAACATAGACCATACCAGCTGGTTCTCTCTCCGCGCCAATAGTTAAAAACCGATCGAGGATTTCTTCCATCGGTTCTTAAACTATTTAGGCCCATTTAGGCGAGAATTCGAATGATGTATATTTATAGGTGGTGCGACTAGCACTCACTATTTTGATTTCCTTTTCCATCTTCACACCCACAGAAAAGCAAAGACATTTCACACCCACCATGACGCATAACGTGACGTTCGGGTATTACAGCCCTGGGCTTTGTCTACCTTGTTAGCGATAAAGACGTGATAGCGTATCTGCGAAAGTATTATAAAATGTACTTACAACAAAATAAATAGATTTACCGATTTTTATGACCGGTAGTGACCGGTAAATATAACCAAATGTAAATAGTAATGCCACACTTAAGTATGTATACTTTCTTACCTGTAGATACTAAACGACTAGGCACTCCCCTCGTGAATCTATTCAAAAACCTCGTTTGACCTGTAAAAAATATTACTTCAACGTTACTTTCATAAAAGAAGTGTTCTCAATTTGTACTGTATAACCAGTTTAAATTATTTAAAATTTAAACTATAACTGCCAATTCTCAAAATAAAAAGCTGTCAATTGAAACGATGAAATCTGAGGATGAAATAATTCAAACCATATCCTACAAACTCAAATCTGTTTCGGAATTTCGAATCTATTTCAGAATAAAGAAATTGAGGGTTACTACACACTTATGTGGGCCGGAATTGTTGGTTTGGCAGTATTTGTCGAACAACAAAGCCAATCTGAAGCAATTGCTGTACTTGTTCGACATCATTCGCCTTGTGCCGATCGGGTTGTTGATTTGGGTAGACCCAGCATTAGATTCGGCAGTATTTCATTTTATTTGTATTACCGCCCTTTATACTAATCGTAGTAGGGTAGCCGACCCCGTATAGGGAAATGGTAAGGAGAGAAGAAGAAGAAGAACTTATCGCATTTCTTAACCGATTCTCGTGAAATTTTAAAATAAACACTGTTAAACGATTTTCTATCGTTTTACGACCGACCTGAATGCATCTGTGTGTGTTTTTTTACAATGGTCGCCTAGCGTCAACCTTTCTTGATCATGCAGTTGTAGCATGAGATGTTTATGATGCTTATTCCTCTAGCCGCCTCTGGCGACATCCACAGGAAGGGATGAAGTGGCCACAGAAGACAGTAAGAGTAACATACATAATGGAATCTCATAAGGTACGTGCAATATGCGTCCCCTTCCCCGTCCCCGCACCTCTCCCCGGGCGAGAGCGGGCAAACACACACTGCACGGCGTCTTCTGTGGCCAGGCGCAAAACCGCATGCTAACGTATACCTACCTGATGTTA
The DNA here is from genome assembly GCA_963576875.1 of Acrobasis repandana. NCBI lineage: Eukaryota > Metazoa > Arthropoda > Insecta > Lepidoptera > Pyralidae > Acrobasis > Acrobasis repandana. Next base: position 2,592,087 of record OY756226.1, read on the forward strand.
GAATGAGACGCGGTGGTATATCTCTGCGACCTCTACCACCACTCCCTCCAGCTGTAACAAAAATAATTCAGTAAAAAAATGCTCTCTCTCATCTCATTGTACTCCCAGTTGCATCCTCAAACGTATTGCTATGAAGGCTGGGGTCCGCTTTATGGCTTTTCATCTCGACTTCACACAGTTATGAGCATCCTTGGTAGGAAGACCATTGGCACGCATGTCATTTTTGACGATGTTAAGATGCCATTTCTTGGGTCTACCACGTCTACCAATTACGGCAGAGGTGGCATGGCTATATGTTTGATCCCCTGGTAACTTGCCGGTTTTCACAAGATATGACCATCTGTAACTGTACCAGCATAAGCGACGCTTTCGCAGATTTCTTTCTTGTTTATTTATTTACCAATTAATGTACACGGACAATGTACTCGTTTACAGAGAATACAAATCTAAAAATTGTACAAAGGCTATTATATTATTATTATGTCTGTACGCTTTTGGGGACCTTTGAGGCATTCATGGGGCCAAAGCCAACATGAAGAGGCCTTTTAGTACCTTTTTGTCTAAAAGGTCGAGGTCTATCCCTTAATATACCATTGAGATACACTAACAGACAGTCCTCATAGCTGCCGAACTATTGCCAGAGATGGATTAACTTGGTTTGGGCTATGTGGATGGGATGTTAGTGGACCGGATAACTTGGTTATGGAGTGAGATACGGACATCTACCTAAATCTTATTATTATTATTATCTTAATTTATTTTAAATCTTAGATTAGGTTTAATAATATATCTAGGTATAAAAATAAAACATAATACAAAAAATAAACATATTATAAAACCTAATCAACAACCCTCTGGCAGCGGGGCAAGGCCCAAGCTACCGGCGGTTAAGGCCGAAGAGAGAGAAACCTCCTAACAATGCGTGTTGTGTCACAGACTTTACCAGCTGGTTCTCTATACGCGCCCATCGTTCAAAACCGATCGAGGGAATTGGCAAGAATATGAATCATATTTATAAGCGGTACGACTAGCACTCAACTATTTTGATTCCTTTTTTTATCTTTACGCCCACCTTCACGCACAACGTGACGTTCAAGTATTACAGCCCTGGGCTTTGTCTGCCCTGTTAGGGATAAAGACGTGTAAGAGTGTATTTTTAACCCTTAAAGGCTACAACGAATTCGTATGCCGCTAAGACTGCAACGGGTGTAAAAACACCCGGAATTGATTATTGGAATAAATAATATAAATTGTAATATTTTTTATAAGTTCTTAAGGCCGTACCTGAATTTTTCGGGGTCCAGTGCTGCCCCCATTTAAAATAAATCATTTCAAAGAAAACGGAGACATTATTTAAAATTTTGCTACAACCAAGTCCTAGGTAACCCTTCAAACTATTTTGTGAACTACTGTTTACAGTTTATAATGAGATCGTTAAGCTTTACTACGCACATTTGCTAAAAGTGGCCGTTTTTCGCAAATGTGCGTAGTAAAGCTTAACGTTTACATTATAAACTGTAGAACAGTAGTTCACATAATAGTTTGAAGGGTTATCTAGGACTTGGTAGTAGCAAAATTTTAAATGATGTCTCCGTTTTCTTTTAAACGATTTATTTTAAATGGGGGCAGCGCTGGACCCCGGAAAATTCAGGTACGGCCTTAAACTACGAACGACGACGACGGAACGAGTTCTTTGATCTATTCGATTTATATGTTTAGTTCCTTAAAAAAAGACAATTTAAATAGACAGTGAAAAAGGGGTACTTTTGAAGAGGTACTTATAGAAAAAAATTAACAAAAAATCTTAATATGTTCTTATAATCAGTCTTTGTATTTTTAAACGATCACAAATAAGCCTTTAATTTGGCATATTATTTATCTGTAAATCTAAAACAAATATATGAAAATTTGAAATCAAAAGGAGATCTCTTAGTTCCTCAGTTGAAGCATAATCTAAAATAAAAATAACATATAAATATAATATAATAAAGCACATATAAATAAAAAATATGTTAATACACGTAAAAACAGATAGCACTAAACACATACTTAGAATAACATATTGTTTAAATGAAAAAAAAATATCTTCGCCTCTCAGTCGATGGTCTGAAATAAAAATTGCATATAAATATAATAAAACACATAAATATAATACATATAAAATAATAATCATAAAAAATATAATAATACTTATAAAAATACATTATACTACAAACATACTAAAAATGAAACTTAAAAGGTCCATAACTTACGCTGTAATTCAGTACCTCACTGTGACTACAATGGGTGAAAAAACACCCGGGTCGGGAGTGTATCTCGAGACCGGTGCTTGCGCATAACCTCTCTCTCTATCTGTTCGAGGGATACTGTCGACTTACAAGAATATACGAAATCTCAAGGCGCTGAGTTAAAAACGAAAAAAGATTTGGGCAAAAAAAATAAGTCACCCGGATGTAAAAACACCGTTGTAGCCTTTAAGGGTTAAAAGAGTTTTAATTTAAAACGACCTTTTTATTTATTTACAAAATAATGCACACAATATATGTATAAACAAAGGAACGTACAAAGTAAGAAAATAGAGTGCATAGGTACTGCTTATTTCATAAGAAATCTCTTCCAGCAGACCCAGGAGAGGAAAATTGAAGAAAACAGGTAGTAGGCGTGTACAAATTGACTATAGTTACAAATACATATACGTACTTATCTAAAATGTTAAACATACATATACATGTACAATACATCAATAAACATACACACATATTATACATAAATATAAATACATAACTATAAATAAATACATATATAGTATATAGGTATACTATTCATTACGTTAAGGAAAGATAATACTCTTTTGTTTGTTGATTTGTCCCTATATATTTATTTATTTCTTTATTATTTATTATACTCTCTTCCTAAAAACAGGGAAAGATTTGGAGTCTCGAATGATGCGTGGTAGTGAATTCCATAATTTCACCGCTTGAACAGAAAAAGAGTGGGAATAGCAAGCAGAAGTATGGGTAGGGATTCTAAGTTAGGGTTCTAAGGTGGGAATCCACAGGGCACATTTGAAGAACGGGCAAAAGAAAATCGATCACGTAGATAAGCAGGATAGGTAAGGTTATACAAAATTTTGAAAAGGAGACAGAGGATTCTTTGGTTTCTACGCAAACGGATAGGGAGCCACTCAAGTTGTTTGCGATATTCTGACACGTGATCAAACTTTTTCAGCCCAAATATAAACCTAATGCAAAGATTTTGCAATCGTTCCAGTTTATTCAGTAGCTCCTCTGCATCTAAATAGCAGGACTCTGCGTAATCAAGGAGTGGCAATATAAGGGACTGGCATAAAGATACCTTGGTATCAAAAGGCATAAAATACTTTTTAAATTTTTTTAAAATAAGTATTTTGATACTATGAAAGGAGAGATATATTTTACGACTATCTTCAGTTATATGCGCAATCCAACTCAGTGTCGATTCTATTAAAACACCTAAGTTTTCTGACAGTTTCGGAGAATGCAATGATAGAATCGTCTAGAATTAGTGGAGGAGCAGTACTTAAGTCAGTGGAGTTTTGCGCATACCGACTTCCAACAAGCAACCTACTTACTTATGTACAAAGATTCAATAAACCAAAAAGATTTATCGAATTTTATGACCGGTCACTAACCAAGCGTAAATAGTAATGCCACACTTAATTAGTATACTTACCTAGTGTAGATACAATCCGAGGAGGCAGTCCCCTCGTAAATCTATCCAAAGAGCTCGTTTGACCTGAAAAAAATATTTCTTGAACGTAACTGTCAAAATAAGTGTTTCCAGTTTATACTGTATACCTATAAACTGATTATCTATATATATATATATATCCAAATTTCATCTTCATTGGCTAAGTAGCTTTCGAGATTTCGAAATTTTACTTTTATATATATAAAAGTGAAAATCACTCACTCATCACGAAATCTCGAAAGCTACTTAGCCAATGAAGATGAAATTTGGCAGGAATGTAGATTGTGACTAAAAGACGTCCGTTAAGAAAGAATTTTTGGGAATTCCATCCCTAAGGGGGTGAAATAGGGGTTGGCAGTTTGTTTGAAACTTCGTAATTTTTTAAAGTGAGACACATGAAATTTTTAAAGTATTTTAATAGTCAATCAAAAATAATAATCCATTCATTAGATTTTGAAAATTACATCCTTATAGGGATGAAATAGGGGTTGCAAGTTTGTATGAATCTTCGTAATTTTTGAACGAGACATGATATTTTTGAATTAGTGGTTAGTAAAAAATAATAATCCATTAATTGGATTTTAATAAATTGCAACCCCAGAGTCTTTGCGGGCGAAGCCGCGGGCAAAAGCTAGTACAGTATAAATATAAAAGCGAAAATCACTCAGTCATCATGAAATCCCAAAAACTACTCAGCCAATGAAGATGAAATTTGGCAGGAAGGTAGATTGTGACTAGGAGACGTCCACTAAGAAAGGATTTTTTGAAATTCTATCCCAAAGCGGATTTAAAAAGGGGTTGGCAGTTTGTATGAAACTTTGTAATTTTTAAAGTGAGACACACGGAATTTTTAATGTATTTTAGTAGTTAGCAGAAAATAATATTACATTTATTAGATTTTGAAAATAACATCCCTATAGGGGTGAAATAGGGGTTGCAAGTTTGTATGAATCTTCGTCATTTTTGAAGCGAGACAGATGACATCATTAAATTAGTGGTTAAGTAAATAATAATAATCCATTAATTGGATTTTAATAAATTGCAACACCAGTAAAATAAAAAAAAAACTAATTTGTGTAGTCTACGCGGGCGAAGCCGCGGGCTAAAGCTAGTACAGTATAAACTGAGAAACTTTCAATTAAGGCCGTACCTAAATTTTCCGGGGTCCAGTGCTGCCCCCATTTAAAATAAATCATTTCAAAGAAAACGGAGACATCATTAAAAATTATTTTGCAACTATCAAGTCCTAGATTACCCTTCAAAGTATTTTATGAACTACTGTTTACAGTTTAAAGTGAGAACGTTAAGCTTTACTACGCACATTTGCGAAAAACGGCCACTTTTGGCAAATTTGCGTAGTAAAGCTTAACGTTCTCATTATAAACTGTAAACAGTAGTTTGTTTTCTTTTTTTTTTCTTTTCCCATACAACGAAAAGTGAATTTAAAAAAATAAATTGGACTTGGACCCCAACGTGTTGGATATCGTTGAAAAGGTCTTTTAAAATGCAACAAAAACTGATTTGAAACTATGTAGATCAAACCCCCTAGTCTTGAGATAATCTAATACAAAGTTAAAATTTGAGGTGTCCCCCCACCGTAACTTTTGAAATATTACTAAAATAATTTTGAAAAGAACGTGGTATATACCTCAAAGTATATACTTTTAATTAAAACTATAGCGGTCTCGGTATCATAGATAGTTATTTTTTAATACGTCATAAATCGTAAACCACAATTTACCTTTAGAACTTTTATAATATGTTACTTGCTGCTACGGAACCCTTCATGGGCGAGACCGACTCGCACTTGACCACTTTTTTATTTTATTTTATTTAATCTTTATTGTCCATCAAATACAAATTGTACAGAACAATAGGCGAACTTAACGCTAAAAGCGTTGTCTACCAGTCAACCTTTTTTATTTTAGCTTGTGTTTTTTAAGTCGATTTCTATGACATATACGGGAATACTTGGAGTGGTCCTATTCTACTCTGCCGGGAACCACACGGCTCCAAATAAGCAAGCACTCGGTGCAATAATAACTTACTTTCTGCTCGGTGCAACAATCTACAATTCTTTATATAAGCTTTGAACTTTAAATCTGGCATATCAAGGACTATATAAGAATAGAATGTTCTTACCTGGGGCAGCCAAACTGCAGGCTATGAGGGCCAGAAAGGCCAAAACGTACACTACAAATCGCTTCATTTTGTAGACTAACACAACTCGCACTGAACACCATCTTTTATATCGTCAGACTGGAATAATCTAAAAATGAAGTTATATTTTTTACCACAACTTTACCGGTTCTATTTGAATATATCAATTTTAATTTACAAATCAATCCTATTCAGATAATAATATAGTGATACCAGTACAGGTCTTTAAATATTAACCTTTTTAACTAATAGAAAACAATAAAATGATATCATACGAAGGATAATATATTTTTATCTCATCTATTCGATAATCGATGTTTTCATCCCAAATATTTGGGTCATTGGTAATTCCCTAGACATTGAAAAGTAAAAAGTAAATTCCCTAGGCGGTGAAACACATTTGTAAACCGAACACGAATGTAGAATCAAAAATAATAATGGCAGTCAGCAAAAAAAGAAGAATTTAATTTGCGTGCGCAACAACCCGAGCTGATTTGTTTTCAAATCCGACATTGTGTGTCACCATTGCCATGGGTCACGGGTGTCACCTATGCGTGACGTCATCTGACAAATAACCGCCGCCGCCATGGCAGAAATTAGCGTTTTTGGCGCATTTGTGGAAATTTAAACTTCAACATTGATTTTTATTATTATAAATACAATAGATATCCCAGAAATATTAATATTGTGTGATGATTATATAATAAAGAATTATTTAAAACTATTTTTAAAAATGGACAAATACCGTATTATTGTCTTTGATTTATATGATATAAACACAGAAGTAATATATACTACAGAATCCATCATCATGCCCAAAACCGCAAAAGTATGACTTTGACGCGAGCAGTTAGTCTATGGTCGACAACCGTGTGAACGTCTGGAAACCGTAGAAATTTTAATTTTATTATGCCGTTTTGTGCTGTCCCCACGTGCAAAAATGCTGTTGGACTTAAGAGTAAGCAGCATGGGATTACATTTTATCTGTAAGTACCGAATTCAATAATCAATTTATTTAATTATTCAATTTTTTTTATATAATGTAAATGTCATACAAAAGGGCGAGTCCATTTTGTGAGTGTTGCCAGTATAATCAAAATATTTTCCCGGATTGTACTTTTTTATAATAATATTTTTTAGGATAATATTTTTTTACACAACTGCCACCGAAAAGATTTCAGGGTCCATGTATTATATTTTGTATATTATTATTTTATTTTAATATCTACTATTACATAAAGCTAAACTTAAATTATCACTGACTAATTTGACTCACTCATTGACATAGTTGTTTGACCTGTTCCCGGATGGCTGTGGGAACGACTTTAATTGGAATGTATAGGGGGGGGGGGGGGGATCTGAAAGTTGAAGATTTGAAGAAATCTGTCGTGGAAGGGGTACAGCCTGGCTAAACGGTAGCACTTGGAGATTTGGCCCCATAGACAAAATGAAAGGTGTACCTGATCAATTACCAGAGCTCATATTTTTTTTAATTTTCGAAAAATTATCCCCCCTCTCTTACAAATTTGATAAAAGCGCCCCCAAAGTAACTTGGTGGAGAGAAGCCCCCTCCCCTAAGTAATTTTCACGAGGCCGAGGAGGAGCCGGAAGGGCGAGACCGAGCTATCCACACCAAGGCTTGCTTTTTTTTTACATTTTTGGAAATCCAAAATGGCCGCCTAAAGTCGACTGCTTTTGATTTGGATGAAACTCGATACCAGAAAAGTATTAGGGAAATTAAAAATAAATTTACCCCCTACTAGTGGCATCTGGCAGATTTTTTTGGAATCTTTAGAGGAAAAAAGGCTAATTAGTTGCAACATGTCTTACAATTACGAAGAATTAGAGTAACACAGTGAACAATTTTAAAACAAGATAATATGATTAAAATTAAGAATTATGGTAAAAAACATTTGTATTATTATCAGAAGGGAATCTAATACATTTGTACCCCCCTACTAGTGGAACATCTGGGGGATTTTTTAAACCTTTAGAGGAAATATATATTTAATTAGAAACGAAAAGGGGAGGCTTTTGCCCAACTTTGGGACATAAATGGCTATTAAAAAAAAAGAGAAAAAGGCTAATTGAAATTCTTGATAGTAGACACTAATTAATTTGTTTCACACTTTTTTATCACCCTAAGAGCTATTATGTACTAAAGTACAAGAAGTAAAGTCCCGTAAAATTGTAGCTATCTCCATAAACTTCACTTAGTCGCTTGCTAGCTCTTATACGCCTATTCGACAGTTTATAAGCGAAAACCATAAGAAAACACTGTAAACATAATTAAAAATGCCTTGTTATGTGTTAAAATTCTGTACGAACAATTTTATTCAAGGATAGTAATCAGATTTCATTCTTTGAAAATTAAATATGGACGATGAAATTCTCGCCGCCATATTTAACGATTCGTCGGTTCTCTTAGCAAATCTAGCGCTATAGATAACGACTTAGCGCTGAAGTGTGATAGCATTTTCCTAAATATAACAGGGGCCAATGTTCAAAGTACATAGCTAGTTTGTATATTTTGTGTTGATGTTATGATCTAAGATACTTCTTTTATTTTAGATTTTTTTGAGACATTCTGAAATTTAAATTTAGTATTCAAATTTTTGGCAATCCCACGGGAACCTCACATTATTCCGGAATAAAAACTATCTTATGTTAATCCAAGTTTTATGCTATCTACATGTCAAATTTCATTCTAATCCCTTCAGTCGTCTTGGGGTGAAAGAGGATCAAACATTCATACATACTGTGCTGAATACTTTTGTTTAAAAAATATTTGTACGTACTTATTAAATTTTTTATTTTTAATTGTATTTCTTTTTTAAAAGCAAGAAAACTACCTAAACCTTGAACGCTTCAAGCCATTGTACGATTCAAATTTATTGGGGGGTTTTTAGCAGCTAAACAATAGGTTAGTATAATTTTGCATAATCAACACAACTTGTAAAACGATTATGCGAAAATATACTACACAACATTCGTTCAGTACCAATGAATAAAAAAAATATGTTTGTAATTATACTATCAATAATTAAAATCTAATATTTTACCTAAACATAAGGCTGCACAAAAAACCTCGGGCTGCTTGCAGCCTGCGCAACTGACGAAAATCTAGTTTATTAGTTTAATTTTCGAAAATAAATATTCCCTTTATTATGTGAACTAAATTATGAGATTACCCAAAAAAGTTGTATATCGCCCCTGAGCTAGCAACATTATGAGGGTGTGAAGAGCGGTAAGTGCGGGACGTACGCCATGTTTATGGACACAACGCATTGCATGCAATTATAATAGAACGCGACTTCTGTAGTTATTACTTCTGTGGATACAAAGAATTACCCACAAGGAAAAAGTAATGAAATTATTCTAATGACTGGAAAATGTATAAGATGTGGTGTTCCTAGAAAAATATTTTCATAGTACTTCTTCAGTGAAAACGCCACCAAATAATGGTTAGTAACTGACTGTTAAGATGATATATGGAGTCCAGTGCTGCCCCCATTTGAAAAAAAATATTAGAAAGGAAACGGAGATATCATTTAAAATTTCGTATGACTAAACCATAACCCTTAAAACTATTTTATGAAATACTGTTTACAGTTTAAAGTGAGAACGTGAAGCTTTTCTTCGCACACTTTTGGCCTTTCAAATATTTTTTGTCAAATGGGGGCAGCACTGGACCTCATGTATCACCTTAAATTCTGATTAGGTATGTGTAGGTATTCTACTTTCGTTATAGGTATATATTTGCAAATTTTTCTCATTGATGGAGATGAAAAAAAGAATGTGCTAAAGACAGAGGAGTCTCTTAAGTTGAAACTGTGGCATAAGTGGCGCCCTCATTTGAAATAAATTGTTTAAAACTAAATATGGTGATATTAAAAAAAAATATTTATATCAATGTCTAAAAAGACATTCAAACTATTTTATGAATAACCTTCGAAATTATTACTAATAGTGCGTCTAGTTTTAAAACGGGTTTTCGCCAAAAGTGGCCACTTTTGGCAAAAACCCGTTTTAAAACTAGACGGACAACCAATATTACTTTCAAAGGTTATTCATAAAATAGTTTAAAGGTCTTTTTAGACATTGATACAAACAAATTTTTAAATAGCACCATATTTAGTTTTAAATAATTTATTTCAAATGAGGGCGCCACTTATGCTACAATAGGGTCCTGTTGGCACCCTTTGGGTACGGAACCCTACAAATGACCCTAAGCTAATAGTAGATTGTGCTACAAGGCGTAAAGGTAATAGTTTTATCTCGGGCGATATACTTGAATCCCTCGCTTCACTCAGGATTCCACCGTAGAATCCCTCGCTACGCTCGTGATTCAACTGTGGAATCCTTTGTTTCGCTCTGGATTCAAAGTAGCGCCCTCGTCTTAAAACTATTACCTTTACGCCACAGAGCCCTCAATAGCGCTCAAGCTCCAAATAAGCACTTCAATAATAACTTACTATCTGCTCAGTGCAATAATTACTATTAAATGTACATTTAAAGTTATGGCACCTGTCGTACAAATACTTACATTTATATCACATTCTTTCTAGATACTCGTAGGTACTGTAATTGGTGAAAACCGTTGTATTTAGTTTTACAATAGATATTTTTTTTTTTTTACTTTGGAACAATAAAGTTTAATAAATAAACAAATATAATATAGGTATTTCCTAGAACTAGAACCGAAGATTCTATGGCATTTCATGTGGCGAAAACCAGTTCCTTGTTTTGTTTTATTAACTCGAAAATCTAGTTTTAGCACTCATAAGTAATTATGATACTTTAATATTATTTTACTATCGTCAGTCAAGGTCAAATTGCTTGATATATAAATGATTCCGTGAAATCAATTTACATATAAAGCAATGGGAGCCAAGATGGGAGCCAAGATGGGAGTCAAGTTCAATATCCGTCAAAAGAATTGAGATCTAAATGTGCGCCAAGCTACCAACCAGGACAAATGTTCAGAGTCTTATAAATAAATTTCCGGATTCTCTGGAGAACTTGGCACACATTAAGGTCTCAATTATTTTGTCGGATATTGAACTTGGCTACCTTTTTCACATTTACATTTACATACGTGATACGCACCGCAAGTTCGGCAAAACGTGGTACTACCCCCGAGGACGTCCCCGCGCTGCGCCGCCGCGGAAGACCGCTACCGGCTCCGGTAGCAAATACCGCTATGTTTTGAATAACCAATTGAGATATCGCTACCCACTGCGGTAGCGGATACCGCTTCAATTTAAAGAGGCCTTAACATGGAAAGACATAAAAATATAAGGTTTGTCGCTATGCATTTGACATCATCATCAGGTCCTTTTTAGTCTCCGCTACTGGAGCACGACCCTCTTTGTACTGCCAGAATCTAAATTAGCCAGAGCAGTCAGAGGATTTGGCCTCCACTCTCCACGCTGACCAGACGGGTTGGAGAGATATCATTGATGTTTATAAGCTTTGTCTAGCTTGTGTTTCCTAAGTCGCCTTTTACGACACGAGAAGACTTGGAGTGCTCATATTCTACTCTTGCCGGGAACTACATGGCTTTTGACATAGCATACAATAAAGAAAATTTGTTGATGTACGTCTTACTCACACACGCACGGATGACGCGTGTGTTCGAACGCTATACCTATGGGTGTGTGACAAAGGTTCGAATTTATTGAGGTTCAGAGCTGTTCACAGGTTGTGCCCTACGGTCTGCTGTAAACGTTTCCGTGAAGGCAGTCAAGGCAGTCAAGGCTGGTCTCGTAAGTTATTCTTCCAAAATCAATTTTCTTGTTTATTCTGACCACTAAAGGCAGGTATTGACTGTCATTACTTAGCCATTGTAGGGTTGTCTGTTTCGAAAAAAAAATGGTTTTATTCTATAAGCAAAAAAAAATATAGTAAATATATTAAAACAGTTTTTGGCTACGGCGTCATTAGCGTCCAAAGTATAAAAAATTGTTTCAAATAATAATTAAAAGACATCAGCAACACCTCAGCATTGCCGTGTAATAAAAAGCGGCCAAGTGCGAGTCGGACTCGCCCATAAAGGGTTCCGTTTAACTAACATTTTACGATTTATGACGTATTAAAAAAAAACTATTTACTAGATCTCGTTCAAACCAATTTTCGGTGGAAGTTTGCATGGTAATGTACAGTATTGTTTTTTTTAGTTTCATCATTCTCTTATTTTAGAAGTTACAGGGGACCAACATTTTACTACTTTGGAAGTGTCTCTCGCGCAAACTATTCAGTTTAGAAAATAAACGGGCAAGTGCGAGTCGGACTCCTACATGAAAGGTTCCGTACCACCTTAAAATGTTTTAAAACGCTGAAGAAACACGTTTCTTGTATGACGAACCCCTTTAATTTTTGACTTTTTCTTATTTTTAGTATTTCTTGTTATAGCGGCCGAAGTAATATATAATCTGTGAAAAATTCAAGTACCTATATAGTTAAAGACATTATAAAGATCTAGTTAAACACGCTGAAAAAACACATTTTTTGTATGACGACCCCCTTTAATTTATATTTTTTATTTATTTTTAGAATTTGTTGTCATAGCGGCCACTTTAATACATAAACTATGAAAATTTCAAGTGTCTAGCTATTACGGTTCAAGAGATAGAGTCCTGTGACAGACGGACAGACGGACAGACGGACAGACGGACAGACGGACAGACGGACAGACGGACAGACGGACAGACGGACAGACGGACAGACGGACAGACGGACAGACGGACAGACGGACAGACGGACAGACGGACAGACGGACAGACGGACAGACGGACAGACGGACAGACGGACAGACGGACAGACGGACAGACGGACAGACGGACAGACGGACAGACGGACAGACGGACAGACGGACAGACGGACAGACGGACAGACGGACAGACGGACAGACGGACAGACGGACAGACGGACAGACGGACAGACGGACAGACGGACAGACGGACAGACGGACAGACGGACAGACGGACAGACGGACAGACGGACAGACGGACAGACGGACAGACGGACAGACGGACAGACGGACAGACGGACAGACGGACAGACGGACAGACGGACAGACGGACAGACGGACAGACGGACAGACGGACAGACGGACAGACGGACAGACGGACAGACGGACAGACGGACAGACGGACAGACGGACAGACGGACAGACGGACAGACGGACAGACGGACAGACGGACAGACGGACAGACGGACAGACGGACAGACGGACAGACGGACAGACGGACAGACGGACAGACGGACAGACGGACAGACGGACAGACGGACAGACGGACAGACGGACAGACGGACAGACGGACAGACGGACAGACGGACAGACGGACAGACGGACAGACGGACAGACGGACAGACGGACAGACGGACAGACGGACAGACGGACAGACGGACAGACGGACAGACGGACAGACGGACAGACGGACAGACGGACAGACGGACAGACGGACAGACGGACAGACGGACAGACGGACAGACGGACAGACGGACAGACGGACAGACGGACAGACGGACAGACGGACAGACGGACAGACGGACAGACGGACAGACGGACAGACGGACAGACGGACAGACGGACAGACGGACAGACGGACAGACGGACAGACGGACAGACGGACAGACGGACAGACGGACAGACGGACAGACGGACAGACGGACAGACGGACAGACGGACAGACGGACAGACGGACAGACGGACCTCAATGTAATTTTTGAAAACCTATCCATAGATATCCCACACGTATGGGTATGACATAAAAAAATTTTTTGAGTTTCAGTTCTAAGTATGGCGAACCCCCAAAATTTATTGTTTATTTTTCTATTTTGTGTGAAAATCCTAATGCGGTTTACAGAATACATCTACTAACCAAGTTTCAACAGTATAGTTCTTATAGTATTGGAAAAAAGTGGCTGTGACATACGGCAGACAGACATGACGAATCTATAAGGTTTTCGTTTTTTGCCATTTGGCTACGGAATCCTAAAAAACTAGGTTCTTGTCAGTCATTTGCCAGGTTTTTTTTATTTATAAGTAGTTGAAGTCATTAGTCTAATTTTTTGGTTTTTTTTTTTAATAATTTGTCATACAAAATATCTTGTATACAATTTTTTAGCTTGTTAATTTTTTGTGTCAACCCTAAATACACGAGCATTTTCTAAGAAAGCACTTAAAAAAGATCCGATAACCGAATTTTCAATTTAGTGTCATAAGTGTGGCATGGGATGCTTTCTGGAAATTTATTTATCGTAATTACGTACGTGCACTTGTTTATTACAATAAGTGCTGGTTTCAGTCTTGTTAAATCTGGTCGTATAATGTGGAGTATAGTATAGTAATGTCGTGAAGTTTTCTTATTCTTTCCCTTGTAGATTTATCACAACTTTTAACCCATTGTTTTTATGAGAAGCAAACACTTATAAGACTTTTACAGAACTAAATGTACTAACTAATAACTATTTAAATTTGATTAAAAAATTAAGCATTTAGCGTTTTTAATTATGTGACCATGGCCATAGAGAAGTTATACTAGGTTCAGATCGAATATATAAAGTTTATCTATTTATTTTGTAGTCAATCATGTGTATTAACAAATGTACCGCTAGTATGGAAATGTTTTGCGATACCGAGAGAACCACGTATATAAAAATCAGCCATACAAATTTAAGTTAAGTTACTCTTATTTTTAGTTACCTTTCTCACCTGATACCTGCCCAGGTGTCACAAGGCGAAATTCACAAACACGCAGGTATTCAAAGCACACGAGACCCTACTGAGGACCTGAGGTTTCATCTGTGTGAAAATAAGTTATGTCTGATCGCTCTGGGATCTTGGACTATTAGGTAGAGGACTTTGAAGCGTTTCCGCTGAGGATGCAACCTGGAGTACGTTAAAACTTAACGTTCTCACGTTAAACTGTAAATAGTAGTTCATAATATAGTTTGAAGGGTTATGTAGGGCTTCACAAAGACACAACTTTAAATGATATCTCCGTTTCCTTTCAAATAATTTATTTTAAATGGGGGCAGCACTGGACCCCGAAAAATTCATGTATCCCCTTAACAACCAATTCATCATTCCAGCCGCATAACCTCCACTTCTGGACATAGGCCTCTCTCAGGGATTTCCAAAACAACCAATTAAATAAAGTTTAAGTTAACACTTAGCTATGCACAATTTGGATTTTGCTCTGGTCTATCAACAGAAAGTGCAATACTGGCTCTTAATGAATTAATGAAATCATTTGGAAACAACTATGGGACACGGTTCCTATGCCGGAAACCAAATAAATCAGGTAAGGTGGGGCGAATTTCTATCTGACGAATATAAACTAGAATGTGGTGTAAGGGAGGGTGAAATTACGTCTTATGTACTAAAGTAAAACGTAAATGAATAAATGTTTAAAAAGGGGCCACTTTTGGGGTATTAAATAAGACTTTTAAAAAAAGTTTTGTAAACTATATCGAGTGACATAACAAATAAAAGAGCTTGATAATTTTAAATAGGTATATTTTTCAAATATATGGTGGTCACTTATGGGGGGGGTTAATAATAATAATTATTTAATTTACCCCCATAAGTGGCCCCTATATATTTTTATAAAAATTAAAAAAAGATCTGCAAACTATTTTGTGTGACATAATAAATATAAGCCCTTGTTGTAAGATTTAAAGAACTTTATTCTCATAAGAAATTTACATTTTACTTAAAATAAGATACTATAATTACGAGTACATGTACAAATAGATATTAAGTACTGGTCGCGAAGTGTGACTTTAACATTGCATTGAATATATATGTTACCGGCAATCTGTATAATTAAGGTATTATATACAATACCTAAGTAATATATAGAATACCTCGGGCGTCATTTTGAAATAATTGTAAATTGTTATTTACCTATACATTTCAGAAAAACTTATGAGAAGTACGGAACGCTCTTCACGCGAGTTCGCGTTTGACCAGTTTATTATGTACTTATGTTTCCCGATTACTCGAAGACGCCTGAATCAATTTGGTAAATTCTCTTTTTGTTTCAAAGGGTACCTATATTTGTCAGGTGGTCCCATATAAATTTTATCAAAATCAGTAGTCCAGTTTAGTTTTTAAAGGTCTACGTATACATTATTTCATAATTAGATTTTTATGACTGTCACTGTTTATATTTACTGTAATTTTTTAAAAGTTGGGATTAACCACATCCTCCTGCAGCTGGGTTTACTGTAACAAAAAATGCATTTTAATAATTCAATAAGGGAACAAACTCTTCTTCATTTAAGCCCGTCTCACTATAACCCAAAGGTTCGACGTGCTTCCCATCGTGGACCCCCAAGCCCGTCTCAGTTGCATCCTTAGCTGTGCTGCTTCGGAGCCAGAGGTCTGCTTTCCCGATTTTTATTCTCCAGATATAGAAGTAATATGCATTTGCATATCAATGGTCACTCAAGAATGCCGAAGACATTGCAAAATCGAGAAGAAATAGCCGGAACAGTTTAAACAATTTGCAAAGTTTTGTGACCGGCCACTTATTTGACGTCAACCATCGAAATATAATTCTCTAGAATCCTAACTTATCCCGAAAAATCATTCCACGTGATATGTTCCGCGGCGGGCGGGGCTTAAAATATGAACCGCGCGGCGCGACAGCTCGCCGTGACACTCGAGTCGTGCGGTTGCGAGGCAAAAAGTTTCCTTTGAGAATATTGCTGTGTTTTTGCGATAATCGATTCATTAACAATGCCGTCATGTGCCGTGAAGTGGTATAGAAGCCATACAGATATGAAAAACACAGGACTCGCCTTTTATATGTAAGTAAATAAACATTTTAATAATCCATACTTGACATCTGTTGACACCTCACCGCTCGTTGCGTCGGTCGAGTAGCCGGCTTGGGGCAGCCGGCTGCTCGGCCGACGCGAAGATGATGCGTGCGTGACCTTGTCGCGACCAATCCCATGCATCTTTGTCTATATGTGTGTATGAGTGTTTCGTTGTAATTACTGTTAGTTTGTTTGCGTAAATGGAATCAGAATCGAAGCGGTGAATGAAGGAGCGTTTCTAGATTTCTAGAGAATTATTGTTCGTAGACGTCAACCCTCTTTGGGGAAGAGCAGGCAGAGTTAATTAAATATACTACTTACTTGCTTATGGATTCACAAAACCTTGACTAAAAGATCAAAATATTTTTTTATTTTATTTTGTTTTTATTTGCCTTGCAATTTGATGAAGATAGTCACATTAAACAACTTCCTTTCCAAATTTTGAATATGGAGTATTTGGCAAGGCTGCCATTACTGTGAACAGCGCGTTATTCGCATTTGGAATATCGCTACATTCGCTACCCACGGCGGTAGCGGATACTACTTCAGTTTGAATTAGGTCTTTATATACTTACGACATGTAAGTAATCGAGATGGCAATCCCCTCGTAAATCTTTTCAAAGAGCTCGTTTGATCTGTAAAAAAATCTAAGTGATATTAAAAAATAAACGGACAAGTGCGAGTCGGACTCGTACATGAAGGGTACCGTACCTTCGTACAATGTTTTATAACGCTGAAAAAAACACGTTTCTTGTATGACAAACCCCTTTAATTTTGAACTTTATCTTATTTTTAGTATTTGTTGTTATAGCGGCCATAGTAATACATAATCTGTGAAAATTTCAAGTATCTAGTTAATGCCATTATAAAGATCTAGTTAAAAACGCTGAAAAAACACGTTTTGAGACAGACGGGTTCCCGTTTGCACCCTTTGGGTACGGAACCCTAAAAAGAATTGTTCTCATTTTGTACTGTATAAATTACGAAGAATGGTCACTGCGGCGTTACCCGCGAGGTCCGGGAAATAACCATAGGTTTTGCGTCATTGCAACAGGAAACTCACATTTCCCGTGGCAATGATGCATGGTTACTGTTCTAAGTAAGGTGGCAAAAATTTTTTTTCAGATATCATTCATGCCTATTTAAAATGTTAACTCTTGTAACTCAGATCACCTAAAGAGCAGAGTTGAAAACCACACAGCTAATGGCAAACCTACCTTGTGATGTTAGAATTGAAGCCAGTGGTGGTCCTCTGCGACCGCTACCACCCGCTCCAACTGCTACAAAAATAATTTAATCAAATAACACTTTCTCTCATCTCAGCCTATTTAAAAAGCCTATTTAAAGCTATTTCTGTTACTCCTTCTGGATTTGAACGTAACTCACAGGGCCTAATGGTTCTGCCCAAGAAACAGGGATCGTAATTCGTAACAGCAAGCCCACTGCACTAAGTGCAAAATTTAAGTTTTCTTGGAACACCTAGTAAAAGTATGGAAATAAACGGGCAAGTGCGAGTCGGACTTGTACATGAAGGGTTCCGTACCACCGTACAATGTTTTAAAACGCTGAAAAAAACACGTTTCTTGTATGACGACCCCCTTTAATTTTTAACTATTTTTTATTTTTAGTATTTGTTGTTATATCCGCCACAGTAATACATAATCGGTGAAAATTCAAGTGTCTAGCTATTACGGTTCAAGAGATAGAGCCCTGTGACTGATGGACAGACAGACGGACAGACAGCGGAGTCTCAGTAATAGGGTCCCGTTTGCACCCTTTGGATACGGAACCCTAAAAATGCTCAAATGAGTATTTTATTTTTCAAATTATGAAGCTGATTTGTTATATTAATGTTAATTAATATAAATATGGCGAAGGGCACAAAAAAATAATTTCTAATGAGATCTTCATACTTCCTGCGTTTCAGGGCATCCGCCGAAACAGCCGCAGCACCAGCTCGCACAGACGTTGACGCCACATACGTGGACGCCAGAGTATCCACGCAAGTGGCGTCCCAAATCAGGCATTTGCCCCGCCCCCACGGTATCAGTGAATGCATATTTTCTAAATGGGCTTTTATTTATACAGGATGACTTTTTAACCACCAGCCAAATTTTTGGAGCAAGTTCAGTCCATGATACTGAACTACTTTCTTTAAAAAAAGTATTTAAAAATCGATAAAAAATTTTCGACCCTTCATACAAAATCCGTTTGGCTGAGCGCTGATTTGTATGGGAAGGCGCATTTTTGTTTTAGTTTTTCGTTAATTGTTTTTATGGAAAATAGTTCAGTATCATGGACTGAACCTGCTCCAAAAATTTGACTGGTGGATAAAAAGTCACCCTATATTATTTGTGGACTATTTAGTTTAGGGGTACCTCATCACCCCTGTGTAGGAAAACTTTATACGCCGGACAGTGAAGGGTTAATGATATTATTTAATGTTATTTGAAGCCGATTCATAAGACGATGTCATGTCGAGGCAGGGTACCCAAAAGGCTGGCGGCATTACCCTTCTGCACCGCGATAGAAATCCTTTGTGCAAAGTAGCTGCCCACCCTCGGATCGCCCGTAACATCGCGGAGACGCGTTGAAATCTCAGTCACAAAGGATATTGCTTCTGGGCCCCATGGACCCATCATCTCTACGGCGAAGGGCACAAAAAAATAATTTCTAATGAGATCTTCATACTTCCTGCGTTTCAGGGCATCCGCCGAAACAGCCGCAGCACCAGCTCGCACAGACGTTGACGCCACATACGTGGACGCCAGAGTATCCACGCAAGTGGCGTCCCAAATCAGGCATTTGCCCAGCCTCCACGGTATCAGTGAATTTAAGGTGAATATAGACGCAAATGGCCTCTAAGTGGCGCCCTCATTTGAAATAAATTGTTAAGGTGAAATGGTAGCATAAGTGACGCCCTCATTTGAAATAAATTGTTTAAGGTGAAGACATAAGAGAAACAGTGTAATCGAAGTGATTTTGGGCAAATATTTTGGCTTAAATATAGAACGTGAAGTTTTGAAATATTTATATACTGTATAGGATATCCTAAAGTGTTGCTTTACGATTGAAAATGCTTGCTTTTAGTTTCTATTCACATCCAGAAAAAATTTGAAAAGCGTCGATCTGTTATTTTTTGGGCAAATTTTTTATCATTATTACAAATCCATTTTAAACCTATACTGGATATATTTGTGACTTTAGTTTGTGTCTATTATTCAACATTCCAATAGTTGGAAAAAGTAATCAAACAATTGAATAATTTAGAAAAAAGAATTTACGCCTACTGAAAACATGAAAACGTCAAAACTATATTTGCTTGCAAAAACTATCAGGCGCAAAAGCATTCGGCGGCGCGGCGTTGCCGATCTGTGCAGCGTTTGTAAACGCGGCGTTGTTGCCAGCTCGTGCACGTTTCGCTACCTAACCTACGAGTATTGTGATATATTTGATGGAAAAAGTCACAATGTGATAATTTCGAGCTGTTGTATATTTGATTTTAAAAAAATGGGTAATGTTTATTTTTCGTGTATGTAAGTGGCCAACACTGGTGTCAGATGTTTCAAGCTGCCTTAAGGCATCAGACATAGCTTGACGACTGCCATACAATGACAACCGAGACCAACGGCTTTTAGGTGCTTTCCGAAGCACGGAGGAGCTCGAGAAATTTTTGTATCACTTGTGGTCACCCATCCAAGTACGGACCACACCCGGGGTTGCTTAACTTGCAGTAGCGGCGTTAGGGTAGGGCGCGGTTGGGCGACCGCCCAGGGCACCAGATACAAAGGGGTGACAGGGGGCGTTTTTGGGCAAGGGGGGTAATAATAAATATATAAATAGCGGCTGGTTAATGGCGGCAACTCCTAAACTCTTATTTGTATGCATATTGTAAACGAAGGGAGGAAGGGGGTGGGCCCTTCCTCCCTTCGTTCACAATGGAGTGGCAAATTTTAAGAATTCTATATCGTACTTGCACCCCTCCCCCCCGTCGGCAGAAATAAATCCTATAAGATTGAAGCCTAACTCAGAGTCTAATTTGCAGTTTGAGGGGGGAGGGGGGGGGGGGAACTCGCCCGGGCCGCTGGTAGAGCTAAAACCGGCACTGTTAAGAGAAGAAATAGGCGGAACAGTTTAAATTATTTGACTTTAGTTTTACGACCGGCCGGGCGGCCGCCTGACGTCAAACCTCTTTGAGAATGTATTTGTTCCAAAAGTTTTACAACCGGCCGCTGCTCGACGTTAACCCTGCTTAGGAATACAATTGTAGCACGAGATGTCCTTTAGTTGCCTCTTACGACATCCACGGAAGAGACATGGAGTAGTCCTATTCTAACCCGTTCCGGGTTGGAATAGGACTGGACCACACTGGAAAGTTGAACAAATAGAATAAGTATAATAGGTAGGTACTCATGTTCATTTTGTAAGTAGTAATCTGATATGCATTCATCTGAATTGCAATGTTTTAGATTTTCTATGATTTTAACCGCGCGGCACACAACCAAAGGATTTGACTCAGTACCTACATTGCGTGAATGTATAGAGTTATATCGATTCAGAGACGTCATTGTTTAAATTATACCTACTGAAGTTGTTACAACAAATAATCCAAATAATTAAATTCGTTTTGTTTTTACCCGACTACGTCGAACGAAAAAAGAGGTTCATGCATGTGTTTCGCCGCTATGCATGTATGGTACGTGTTCATCTGTTCCCTCGGCATAATGATGATATCCATGGAAAAAAAATACACGTGTATATTAAATACACGTGTATATGTATCCAAGTTTTTCAAAATTTCTGAAGGCCGTACCTAATTTTTTGGGGGTCCAGTGCTGCCCCCATTTAAAATAAATCATTTCAAAGTAAACGGAGATATCATTTAAAATTTGAGAACGGTTTGTGTTGGTATGTATTAGTAGTTATTGGTATGTGTTGATAAGTATTGGTATGTGTTGGAGATAAAATATGAAGCATTGTAAGATCTAAAACCTTTCCTAATTTCATAGGAAAAGTTAAGCCTATATGATATATCCATATACAAAGTAAAGAGGAGTAAACTTGTCTAGTTTTATTTACCCTATACTACTTACATTTTACCTCTTTACTACTTACATTTTTAACTTTAGTTCAATTATGGAAATTTACAGATTTAATGTTATGTAAATACTAAAGTTAATATGTATGAGTACAATAGCCTCTCGGCTTATCTATCAGACAACACCGTCACACTCACGTTCTTTTCTTTCTCTTTAACATTCTATTTAATCCTCGCTCACACGTATATCTTCATGAAAAATTCTCTTTTAAAGTTTTTGATAGCCGTCGTCGTTCGTAGTGAACCACTTCTACAGATCCCAGATCACATTCCTCACAGACCTACGCGAAGTCCTTCGCTGTGCTCGCTGCGCGTTTATGGAACGCTTTACCAGTGGAGATAAAACGTCTCAATTATTAGGCTCCTTTAAATCTAGACTTAAGTAATATAAAATATTTATTTATATATTATATGTAGCATATTCATTAGGTATGTATGTAGTGTATTTGTAGCGTTTAAGCTTTATCATTATACTTGTTTTTTTTTTCATTGCTCTGTACGTACTTCTGCCTTCCTACTAAATTTGTAACTATCCTCTGCCCTACCTACTGGTTGACTGGAAGAGATCCCTTCTGGGATAAGTCCACCATTTGTAATATCAATTATTTTATTATGTGTAACTATCGCTGATGTACAATAAAGGTTTTTAAATGAATTGTAAAATTATTACCATCATAGAAAGCCTTATACGTCGTATAAGATAATAATGTTTATGTGAAACCATTTTTTATCTATTTTGTTTCGTACAAATTCTTTAGATAGTAAGAGAAAAGTTGAATTATGTTTTAATTTCTATTTTGAAAAATTGTTTCGAAAAGTATTTACTGTGTTTCATTTAACATCAACTATCAACATACCCTGTATTAATTATTTATAAAAATACAATAGGGGTCATCCCTATTGTATTTTTATAAAGATAGTTGATGTAAAATGAAACAAAGTGAGTACTTTTGCAACATGTAAATACTCAACGCTTGTGCAAAGCATGTACTGGTCTTAATTGACTGATATTTAATGCACAAGACTATTTAATTGTAGCGAAAAGTAACAGAAATGGTTGTTTTTTTTACTGGTGTGACTTTCGTGGTCAGATTTTTTCAGCATTTTATATCTTTATCAATGAGATCAATGAGAATCAATAAATTAACAGAAAACAGATTTTGACTAGTGTTTCGCATGCATCATGATTTTTTTAGTACGGTACTTTTTGAATTTTTGAAATCCGTTCATAAATGCAGAAGATATTCAATATTTTATTGGACCCGATTTAAAAACCCGCGTCTGCCAGCCAAGTAGTGATGACGTCACTCCGGACCATACGGCACGCCACCGCCGCGCGCCGTCCGCCCGCAAATATCGTGGTTAGTGGTCAACACTGTTGGTTTTTTGCATTGTTTCGGTAACTGTAATAATAAGTAACAAATTGAAAGATGGATTTGAAAAAGGACTATCCATAAATCAGTATTTTATATATTTATGGGTACGGAACCCTGAAAATTAGTTAATCGTAACATTTATTGCAGGTTAAAATACAGTTGTCTCCTGAACTATGCATGTACCTACGTAGGTAGATAGGCGTTCAGATAACCCAAACGTTTACTTTTAGATTTTAAGCAATGGCCGATGGGTTATTAAAAGGCTGTACCAGGTTGAATTAGATAAATCTAGCAATAATGAGAAAAAGAGATAGATAGGTACCTATAATATAACCTATTTCTATTGATCGTTTAGGTAGGTAGGTACATACTTAATTAATACTAAATAAGTACTATAATATGTCAAAATGATCTTCGCAACAGTAAAAAGTACCTACTCTTGCTTGCTAGTGGATCTCTCTTCATAACAATGATCCACTTTTTTATAGTTTTTTGGTCCGTTGGAACACGAAAAAAAACGGCCAAGTGAAAGTCAGACTCGCTCATGAAGGTTCCGTAGCAGCAAGTAACATAATATAAAAGTTCATGTAGTTCGTTGTAACTTTGATCGATGTTTTAATGATAGTGTATTTTTTTTAAGTTGTTTGCGGTTCACGATTTATGACGTATAAAAAAAAACTACTTACCAGATCTCGTTCAAACCAATTTTTGGTGGAAGTTTGCATGGTTATGTACATCATATATTTTTTTAGTTTTATCATTCTTTTATTTTAGAAGTTACAGGGGCGGGGGGGATACACACACATTTTACCACTTTGGAAGTGTCTCTCGCGCAAACTATTCAGTTGAGAAAAAAATGATATTAGAAACCTCAATATCAATTTTGAAGAGCTATCCATAGATACTCCACACGTAAGGGTTTGATAAAAAAAATTTTTGAGTTTCAGTTCTTAGTATGGGTTCCCCCCAAAATTTATTGTTTTTTTTTCTATTTTTGTGTAAAAATCTTAATGCGGTTTACAGAATACATCTACTTATCAAGTTTCAACAGTATAGATCTTATAGTTTTGGAAAAAAGTGGCTGTGACATACGGACGGACAGACAGACAGACAGACAGACATGACGAATCCATAAGGGTTCCGTTTTTTGCCATTTGGCTACGGATCCCTAAAAATTGTTTGTTTGGAGTAGGTACCTACTATTAGAATTAGAATTTCATTGTTCCGGATTTTTTTGTTTAAAGCAATATATTTCTGGCAACAAATAAGTTGTTTGAATTTAATAGCAAATAATGTTTTTACGTCAAAACATGGGTATATACATTTGTATTAAATTCTCGTAAAAATAGACTAAAATAGTCAATCTTATAATCTCTGTAAAATATTTTGGGCGAATCTATAACGTGAATAAGTCTGTGTGTAACAACTAACGACGCGCAAAAAACTTTTTGAAAAGTGATATCTGCTTGCCGTCCATTGTATGTAATTCCGGTTTTTTGATAGATGGCGCTGGCCATGTTTCTATGTGTGCACACTCAGTGTGCGTATTAGGTTGAGCATGTGTGAGTGAAAACAAGCGAGGTCATTTGCCTATCTCTTCGCCTTAAAACTAAATATGGTAATATTTAAAAAATTTATTTGTATTAATGTCTAAAAAGACCTTTTAACTATTTTATGAATAACCTTTGGAATTATTACTAATAGTCCATCTAGTCTTAAGGTGAAGATATAGCCAAATGGCCTTAAAGTTTGAAATAAATTGTTAACTCGTAAATATGGTGATAATTTACATATTGCTCTACGTCATGCACTAGATAGCCCTTTAAATTATTTTATGAACTGCCGTTGAAACTATTATTGGTGATCCGTCTAGCTTTAAAACTTGCCGTGGCCACTTTTGGCGGAGGCAAGTTTTAAAGCTAGACGGACTAATGTAAATACTTTCAACGGTCGTTCATAAAATAATTTAAAGGGCTATCTAGTGCATGACGAAGAGCAATATGGAAATTATCTCCATATTTACGAGTTAACAATTTATTTCAAATGAGGGCGCCACTTCAAGGTCATTTGCCTATATCTTCACCTTAAAACGGGTTTTCGCCAAAAGTGGCCACTTTAGACGTACTACCAATATTACTTTCAAAGGTTATTCATAAAATAGTTTGAAGGTCCTTTTTATACATAGATACAACTCAAATTTTTAAATATCACCATATTTAGTTTTAAGTAATTTATTTCAAATGAGGGCACCACTTATGCTACCACTTCACCTTAACTCGTAAATATGGAGATAATTTTCATATGGCTAAGATACTGTGACCCCAACAAGGCGAAGTCATTCAAAAGAAATTATTGTATAATCTTACCTGGAGCAGCAAAACTGCAGGCTATGAGGGCCAGAAAGGCCAGAACGTACACTATGAATCGCTTCATTTTGTAGACTAACCAGACCCGCATTAGATTACTATTTATATCGTCTGAATAGAATATTCAACAATTTCTTTTTTACCACAACTTGACCGTATTAGTTAGGGTTCCGTACAAAAAATGAAAAAAACGGAACACTCGTGCGTTTGGTTGTCCGTCTGTATGTCACAGCCAATTTGCTCCGAATCTTCTAAACCAAATCAGGTGAAATTTGGTAGGATGGTGTATTCCTATGACCCAAACACAGATGCGCAAATAAATATTTTTTTTAATATGGGTAATAATTTTCGGGGGACAAATAAGGAAATTTAAAAAAAGTTTCGCATATCTTACTGTGTCATATCAAATGAAAGGGCTCAGAACTCAAATATATTTTTGTTATGATTGAAAAATAAATATTTTTATTCTATTCATGAAAGTAGACGAAAACTTACCATCCCCACCTGATCTCCGAAACTATTGAGCCTAAAATTTTGAAAAAAATACTAAATATAGTTCATTGCTTGTAGATTACAGGAAAACTTATGAAAAGTACGGAACCCTCTTCACGCGAGTTTAACTCGCATATGACCAGTATATTATCAATAACAAATCAAGTTCTAATAAAAAACTAAAAATTAATGGTTACATGTAAAAACAGGTAAACATGTTAAAAATAGTGATATTAGATACTTATACCATATGTAACAAAAACCCTGTCCGAGCCGTGAAGGCCATGTTGGGTAGCTTGTGTTGGCTCTATTTACCGGTTTCTCACCAGAGAATATGTATGCATGTATATAATAATAAGTAGTATATTACACATACAATGATACAAGTGATATATTTATCCTACATTGAATAATTTTTTTTGACTTTGACTTGACTTTGACTTTGAATGTATAAAAAAATAATATTAAATTAAATAATATAAATAAAATAAAATAATTGATTTAGGTAAATGGCGTTACAGTTATTGTAAACGTATGTACGTATGTATGTATGTACGTATGTATGTATGTACGTATGTATGTATGTACGTATGTATGTATGTATGTATGTTTGTACCGCGATAACTGCCGAGCCGATGTTGCGATTTCGATGAAATTTGGTAGACATGTAGGAAATATCAATAGAATTTTCAAGTTTGTTGGGCATCAAGATCGGTTAAGTAGTTTTTGCAATATTAATAAAAATGTCCACGATTATGTGGCAAACGAAACCATAGCTCGTTCTAACTTTAGATAGGGCCATCTAAATGTTACTCAGAGAACTATAATCGTGAGGTCTAAGTTCGCGGCAAACTACTAGTATCTCACATGGCAACTCAGGGGCGGCGGCGGGCGGAAAGCGCCTGGTCGCGGTGCGGCGGCTTCTTTGCGGCGATCAAAGAAACCGACAGTCGATGCCGCGTCTTGACTGTGTATAGACATGCCGCCATTGAGACTGTGTTGTTGCATTCTTTGAATTTTCCCGATTTTAGGGAAATAATGTAAATTTCTGATGTTTTCGAAATCAGATAGCGTTTTTATTTTTATTACTGTTTTCGTTTTCATACTTTGAACATGTCATTTAGGTATGTACTTGTCATTTACGAGTATTAACTTACCCTTTTCCGGTCGAACAGGGTGTTCTTTACATACCTTTTGTATAATATCACAATTTTAACACGTTACTTTTTCCAATAAAATAATAAAATCTGCAAATGTTTATGTGAATAGGCCTGTGTCGTAAATTTGAATTAATGCATATCTAATAAGATAAGCATTTTACCAACAAAATCATTATTTAATAATAAAATAAAATAAAATATTTTATTTTTATTATGAAAATAATGTTTTTGGGGTAGAATAGATACTAAAGTTATTATCTATTTTACGCCAAAAACATTTACTCACTAATAAACTGTCATAGCGTCTTGCATGACGTTACGCTGTGGCATACAATCTTAACGTGTGTTCAATAGAGCAATCATTAATTTTTTTAATTTATAAACCTGAAGGTAAAAAAATATTTATTTATTTAAACTTTATTGCACCTAAAAAAAGTGTACAAATGGCGGACTTAACGCCTTATGGCGTTCTCTGTCAGTCAACCATTGGACCAAGTAGAGAAATAATTTGGGTGGTGCGACATAGTGTGTAAACAAAATTTAAAAGTATCTATAAATACCTACAAGAATATACATAAATATTAATTTTAAAGAAATATATACCAATACAATAAATATAGATAAAATAAATATACAAAATATATAATTAAATGTATCGATAAAGAACTATTTTCTGTATTTTTTTTAAGATGCACTTTAAAACTAATATTTACAATCGGATCCCTAAATTGAAAAATGGTGTTCACAAACTTACAATATTTTTTTAAACCCTATTTAACGACACCCCACACCATGGGTTAGTCGAGAAAAAAATATTTCCAGTTTACATGTATGGGAATATTTCTAAAAAAATGTCTTTTCAAGATTTTATTTTACTACTTTGTCTGATTGATCAATATACATACCAATGCCAAGCTTTAGCTTTCTAGTATTATTATTCTCTGAGAAAAAACCGCGGACACACAGACAGACATGGCGAAACTATAAAGGTTCCTTGTTTACTACATGGAACCCCAAAAATTTATCCAAATTTATCCAAGAGTTGAATAGTGCCCTGAAAAGATTAAATAACTGTTCATTTTTGTATTATTGTAAAAATCATTCTAAAGTAAATGTTGATAAAGGCGTGATAGAGTGTTAAGTGTGTATCTAATATTGACTGCCTCCAGGATCCAGTGGTCAAGGCGTTTGCCTTGTGATCGGAGATCGTGGGTTCAAATTCCACTGGAAAGCATACTTTGTGAAAAGTTGTTTCTAGTCTGGTTAGGGTATCGCAGGTTTCGGAAGATGATTACGTGC
The DNA here is from genome assembly GCA_963576875.1 of Acrobasis repandana. Taxonomy (NCBI): domain Eukaryota; kingdom Metazoa; phylum Arthropoda; class Insecta; order Lepidoptera; family Pyralidae; genus Acrobasis; species Acrobasis repandana. The sequence goes on from OY756226.1 coordinate 2,620,603, forward strand.
TTCGCAAGATACGTAAAGCTATGGGTTCCAAACGCCATCTAGAGTTTGTTTAAACCTATCCTAAGATTAGTTCTGGTTTGGGTTGCGGGGTCAGACAGCAGTCGCTCTGTGTAAAAAACATAACCTTCCTTCTGGCGCAGTCGGATAGAAACCAGTAACCTCGCCGAATCACGTAGTGTTAGGTAGCGGACCCCGGGCTCTAAAAAGTTACCGATGAGGATGCAACTGGGAATACGCTCGGATGATAAGGTGTTTAAATAAAAAAAATACAATCAAAAATTTATAATTCCAAATATATATTTAAAAAAATTACTCTTCGGCTCATCGACGCCGCTGGTGACAAGAGGGCTGGCTCATATCTCGCGCAGAGAATTGCAGTAGCCATTCAGCGCAGAAATGCAGCCAGTGTTCTTGGCACCATGCCACATAATCAACATTTAGATTTTTTTAATACAGTTTTATTTTCTAATTTAGGTTTTAATTTAGTTTTTAAATAATTAAGATAATTATAAAAAAGCAACTGTCATGTTCCACATATAAGACTGTTCCAATTGCTATTAGTAAAAAAAAATATTAAGTTTTCAAGCTATTTAGTTGCTTTTATAATATCGAGAACTAAAAAGTAAGTAAAATTAGCCACAAATATTTCCAAAGTACCTATTTTAAGAAATACAAACGCAAAAGTGTCTTCTCTTTTTTCTTTTAGCCTTTGACGGGGATTTTTTGAGTTTTTAAGTTTAATGTTGAATCCATATCAGAACATTGTTTTTTTTTTTTCTTTAACCAATACTAGCTGCACCTGTAACATGAAAAAATGGAAAGTATGTAATTTTTTTATTTCATTTTGGCAATATTATATAGACTTATTATTATAGACTTGAAGTCCGCACTATCTATTATGGGTGCCTTTATAGTAGAACATTTTATGTTATATTAACTTTCATTTATTCATAACTTAGGTAATAATAAAATTTTTAATGAAAAAAAAACCGACTTCAGTTTTTTCAGGATTTTCTTTCATATCTCAAAAGTTCTTCATCATATCGTTACTAAATTAAAACGGAACCAACTTGGTAGTAAAGGCTTTCAAATAAAAAAGAATCATCAAAATCGGTTAAGAATTGGCGAAGATATCGCGTAACAAAACAAACATACATAAAAAAAACATACAATCGAATTGATAACCTCCTCCTTTATTGAAGTCGGTTAAAAATAAGTATGCGGCTTTGGGAGAGTCGTATATATTTGCGACTTTTGCCGTGGAGACCTTGGGGCTTGGGGGTGTGGATGCCCGTCAGCTCTAAGGAAATTTCCGCACGCTTCACGCAATCGATGCCTCAGGGCTGGCGCGCATTTTGGCCAAAGGCTGAGCCTGGCCATTCAACGTCGGAATGCCGCCAGACTCTTGGGTGGGTACCCATACATTTGTGGTGTATTTTTTATTTTATTTAATGTTATTTAAGAATTTATATCTAGTTTAGTTTTATATACCTACATATGTACAAATGCTTAAAAAAATATATTTGTGACCCTCATAAAAAGCACTATCATTTGATCTGTCACGCGAATTTTCTTACATCCTAAAAGTAGGTTGTTTGAAGTTTATTCATTAACTTCACGTCTAATTGACGACTTCCGTGACGTAATGATCAACACACTACTACGCCAAACCGGAGGTTCTGGGTTCGATCCCCAGCCAGGGCACTTTGGAAAATGACCTTTTTCAAATTGTTTTTGAGTGTTTATCCATATGTGTATTTATTATAAAATATGGTATCATTGAGTAAGTAGGCCAAAATACAAGTTTAAACTTACTTTAGGGCTAGCTCAATGAGTGTGATTTGTCTTTAACGTCTTTCTTATCTATTGAAAGTAAAAATGAATAATGTCATCAGATGACAGTCATCGAGCTACGTGAGATGCCTTTAGGCAGCTCGAAATATCTAACACTAGTGTTATCTATTACACTGGACATACTATCTCCATATCTCGAAGGAGCTCCCTGGGCGATGTTTTGTAAACCAGCTAAAATTAAAGCGGCCAGGTTGGCTTCAACGGGCTTTTGCGACTTGTTCATCGGTAGTTCACGAACAACATCATTCGGTGTAAGTGAGGTCTTACCGAAAAATAATCCACCTACAAAAAAATAACATATTTAAAACATTTGACACAATATGTTTGACATTGAAACCCTCAAAAAACAATTCTATATCTTCCTGAAAGGCCGGTAACACTCTTGTTACACCCCTGGTGTTGCAGTTATCCATGAGCAGCGGTGATCACTTACCATCAGGTGACCCGCTTGTTCGTTTGCCGCCCTTATAACATATAAAACATAAATAAACCGGCCAAGTGCGAGTTAAACTCGCGTTGAGAGGGTTCCGTACAATTGATTTAATTCTTATAGGATTTCCTGTAATCTACAAGCAATGAACTATATTTTGTATTTTTTTCAAAGTTTTAGGCTTAGTAGTTTCGGAGATCAAGGGGTATGGTCAATTTTCATCTTTTTTCATGTAAAAAATCAAAACTATTCAATTTACAATATTAACAAAAAAATTATTTGAGATCCTCATAACGAGCCCTTTCATTTGATATGTGACACAGTAAGGTTTGCAAAACTTATTTTTTTATTTCCTAATTTGTCCCACGAAAATGACCCTTATTTTAAAAAAATATTTATTATTTTGCACATATGTTTGGGTCATAGGATTACAACAGTCTACCAAATTTCACCTGATTCGGTCCAGTAGATTCGGAGCAAATTGGATGGGACAGACGGACGGACAGACAGACGCACGAGTGATCCTATAAGGGTTCCGTTTTTTCATGTTTTGTACGGAACCCTAAAATATAAATATATAAATATTTTTTTTGTTGTTTTCTGGGAGAAAATGCTCAACCATTTTATAAAAGTATATTTTTTCTTTGGAATAATAAATTGTAACGAATAAAACAAAATATAAGTACCTATACAGAATGATTTGGAACCACTCATTCAACGGAAGTAGGTACTCTATATGAAAAATAAAAAAATAAATAGGTTTATTACAAGAAAGGAAGAAGTGTGTATATCGTATAAAAATATATGAAAGTATTTATTATTTCTAAACTACTATACATGTATATTTATTTACATGCTATAGTATATATAACGTCTAAAAAAATATACTGAAACTATTTTAAGTGTAAATTCAGTCCATTATACTGAAACACTCCTCAAGGAACATTTAACGAAATATATACATATATTTTTTGCTTTCCATACAAACTCGGGTCGGCTGATTGGTCAATTTTTATGGAAGGTTAAAAAATATTTTTAATAATTAGATATAATTATGTTTCTTGTGAAAAGTTGTTCAATATCATGGACTGAATTCAGCAAAATAGTTTCAGTGAAGTTTTTAGAACCTGTATAAATACAAAAAAGCAAATAATATATGAAAGTATATCATTGTTACTAAACTACTAAATCAATGTCTTTAAAATTAAATAAAGATATTAACAAAATTGGCGGGTCACATTGGCCGTATGCATCCGGAAAGATGGGCCCCATATTGCCACAGACTGGGTTCCAACAGATGGATACAGAAGGAGAGGTGGACCGAGGACGAGATGGGCAGACGATTTGCGTGCATTTGATAAGGAATGGAAAGGGAAGACCAAGGATAGGGAATTGTGGAAGGAAAGAGGGGAGGCCTTTACCCAACAGTGGGACATAAATGGCTTATACAAAAAATAATAAAAAATCACTATATTGCACCAAAACAATTTAAAGTAACATGAATAAAGCATAACTAACTACTAACACAAAATATATACATACATAAACGCACATAATATATCATCATCAGCATCCGAGCGTATTCCCGGTTGCATCCTCAGCGGTAACGCTTCAGAGCCCGGGGTCCGCTTAAATGTCACATTGTCACACGAGTTTAGATATACAACAGTTCAGCGACGTAACCACTTTCACATCACCAGGAAGAATAAAGCTTAAGTAGGTACTTAAGCTGTTATATATATTTGTTATATAGGTATATAAAACGTCACTTACCAGCCAGAAAGGCCGTTAACAAACAAATGTATAATACAGATCGCGCCATAATGAAGACTAACCCAAATTCTTAAAACATGATCTTCAACATTGGAAAAATTTTATTCACCTTTGACATTTACCAGAACTAGCTTTTTAGGCAGCTCACGTGGCACCTCACTCCTCGTGTTAACTACTATTCAAACACATACATATATAATGTAATACTTTTAATTAATAAAAAAATCCACGCGCATTTTTTTATTTGTATCCAATTTTTTTTTATTTCGTACTTCGGGAGAATATTTTTATCATTTGTAAGATTTATATTTTTGTAAATATTATCCTAAGTAAAATGATTTACATATATTTTATACTTTCTGCGCACTTTTTTAATATTTTTTAGGGTTCCGTACCCAAAGGATGCAAACAGGACCCTATTACTGAGACTCCGCTGTCTGTCTGTCCGTCTGTCCGTTTGTCACAGGGCTCTATCTCTTGAACCGTAATAGCTAGACACCTGAATTTTTCACCCATTATGTATTACTGTAACCGCTATAATAACAAATACTAAAAATAAAAAAAGTTGAAAATTAAAGGGGTCGTCATACCAAAAACGTGTGTTTTTCAGCGTTTTTAACTCGATCTGTCACAGGGCTTTATCTCTTAAACCGTAATAGCTGAAATTTTTACCAATTATGTATTATGACCACTATAACAACAAATACTAAAAATAATTATTAAAGGGGATCGTCATACAAGAAACGTGTTTCTTCAGCGTTTTAAAACATTGTACGGTGGTACGGAAACCTTCATATACGAGTCCGACTCGCACTTGCCCGTTTATTTAAAAACTGCCTGTCTATACTTTTTAGACGATATACTTTTTAAGATAAAAATCTTCTTAACAATATATTTTTAATGGGTGCCCTTCGATTCGTTTAAAATTTTTGTTTCTAATTTCACTTCGCCAAACCTTATTGACCTAGACTTGTGATGCAAAATTATTGTTTAGTCTAATTGATGTCTTTGCACAGTAATTAGTAAAGCCTAAAAATTGTAAGCTCTAATTTTAGAATCTCTAATATTAGATGTCCTAAAAACGTTTGGCTTTTATTTCTGTATACGGGTCATTCCGCCGTTTCGACCAATTTTTAACGTTCCGAGGATTAAAAAGAAAACGTAACGTAACTTTATGGTTTTTTTTTAAGTAATCAAATCCGAAATACCGCTAGATAAGTCAAATGTGAGAGGCACTTTAATATCTAATTTAGTTACTGAGAAATAATTTTGGAAATTTAAAGAACGGATGGAAATGAAAAGGGACCGGATTGTAATGAATTAAGGAGGGATGGTAAGATTTGAGCTAGTATGGTAATAACAATATTACGTAAAATCCATGGAAAATAAGTCAAAATACTACAATATATCCAAATAATATATAATCCAAAATTTGATTACAGTTTGATGGCACATGTAGTGCATAATAGCAATATCGTCCCTTTCTCTAACTCAGTTAAAGACTTGGGTCTCCATAGATAATGCATTGAACTGGGATACACAAATTGCTGAGGTGAGTCGCAAGGTTTATGCTTTAATGCATCATTTAAACCTCCTTAAAATTTTTCTCCCCTTCAAAACCAAACTAATGCTGGTCCAGTCTCTCATTCTTCCTAATATTGATTATGCTAAAGTGTGTTACCTGGACACCAGAGAGGAACATCTCAATAAACTCGATCGTCTTCTAAATAATTGTATTAGGTATGAACCTAATATATAAAAATAATAATAGGCAATATATGAATATTGCATTCGCAAATATGACGACATCTCCTTTTATCGTTCTGAGCTTAAGTAAATGGCTTACTAGCCGACAGCGCAGAGACCTTCACATTTTATGTCAACTTAATAGTATACTATATAATCTTTTTGCCCCTAACTACTTAACGTCTCAATTCCAGCTTCTATGCTCTACTCATGACAGGGTACTGCGCTCTTCCGACAAATTAACTCTTAATATTCCTTCTCACCGTACTGGATTTCTCTCAAATTCTTTTGCCGTCACGACTGTACGACTTTGGAATGCCCTTCCCGATAACATCATGAAAGCACAGACGCGGGATCACTTCAAAATGCTGGTAATTCGACACTAGCGCGAAAAAGCTTTGCTGTAATAATTTAAGTAAGTATATTTATTTTATGCTTATGTATTCATATTTATGTGAGTTTATTTTAAGTATGTAAATATGTATATGGATTAATGGAATTTATATATGAATATATGTATAGTTTATATATCTTATGTAACTATACGATTTATGTTGGCGCAGATAGCTAAGATTACGTTCTGATACCAAGATATTTTATTAACTACGCTCTTGGTACGAGTCCGGCAATCCCACCGGCAACAAACAAACACACAAACAAACCTACGCAGTCTGCTATCACCCCAGATAAGGTCCAGGGAACCTCCTAACCTAATTATGTGTTGAACTTAATTCTAATTAAAAGCAATTACACTAATTACAAAACTTACCGCGTCCACGCAGTCTTCAGGCAGCCTCGCCTGGCCTTCGCGTCGAGTCCGAGGTCCTCCTCAGGGCTGGCGACGGCCTTAGGTCCCACCATGGGATCCCAAGTCAGTGGTGAGGAAAATAGGGTCCCTAAGCTAACCTAACCATGAGCTCATGTATGTCGCCCCAAAACGAATACGTCGTATTTATAACACCACTTCAAACAGCACAATAAGTTTCTTCCTTTTCTTGACACTTCAAGATTATTCACATAACAATTTACAAGGCCGCATGGCACGCGTTTTACACTTGACACAAATCACTGTTCTTTACGTAATACAAATAATTTCGGCTCCACGCCGTTCCAAACAAATTGTGCAACAAATCAAACAAAAATTAGCGACAATTCTCCACGAAATATTCGCAATATCCAATACAAAATTATGCCGCCATGGCTATCTTTCGCGACCGGAGAACGCAAGTCATTTTCAATGCCCCCATGACTTTGACGCAAAGACAATGATTATTTTTCTGGCCGGGCAAAGACAAAAGGCCGAGCGCACACAGCCCGAATATCGCTAAATCGATAATCTTGCCCGTGTTTGTGGAGATCACACGCAGATGGCGCTAGTCTCCTAACAAAGCACTTTTATTAAAAACAATTTATGTATGTTTTATTATTTGTATATAACACTCTTCTTTCTTTATTTAAAGTAGTTAATCTTGCACCCCGTTTACTACCTTTTCTGCTACGTCCCTAAGGTGAATTGGTAGACAATGCTTAGCATTAAGTTTTACCTTTTGTATTATAATCGTTAGATTATTGTGCAATAAATATTAAATAAATAAATAAATAAAAAATATGTAATAAAGAATAATGAAACAACTGAGCATTTATCAATTAACATGTTTATTGCTATATTAAAGACTATAATTTCTTTAAAAAAGACTATAATTTAAAACTTTCGATGCAAATTTTTTAAATTGTCATTTTTTCACACCTTTTTTTCTTATAAATTCCCTTTTCGCCGCAGCAACTCTACTATTTGCGTCTTCTTAAAAAAAAGTATGAATCTGATTTATCCATATTTCCTTCTTTTCTATTTTATTCTTCTTCTTTCTTCGGATAAAAGGCAACTTATGAAGCAACTTATATTTTCTAAATTTTACTTCATTTTTAATTAACATTGCTGTAAAAGATGTCTGGTTTTTTTTAGTCTCCGTTTTATAGCTATCTTGTAATTTTTTTGCTATAGTTTCACTAAATAGTAATTGTTTTTTTACTTTTTCCTTCTTTTCAGGTCGTATGTTTTAAAACTTCTGTCAAAATTCTGTGTTAAAATGTCAAGAACGAGGCTTCCAGCTAAACGCAACCGACTATCCACGTTTCTAAAATTAAATTTGCAATGCAGGTTTTTAGTTTATTAATTTCATCTTTCAGTTTTTCCACTATCTTCATATGATTGTAACGCATACGCCTTATTGTATTATTCAATTTAGGTAATCTTGCTGTTGCTGGTGCAATTTGATTATTTGAATCTGAAGATGGTACCGGTCTATTTAGTATCAAAGGATGAATGAATGAATAACTCTTTATTGCACCTAAAAAATAAATAAAAAAAATTAACAAAACACAAATTGTAAATACATATACATAGGTACAATGGGCGGTCTTATCGCTGACAGCGATCTCTTCCAGACAACCAGTGGATGGAGAGAAATGTAGGCACGTGAAAAAGAAACGGTGGAAAGAAAACGATAAAATGAGATAAATAGTTACATAAATAAGGCTACTTTTAAATTAGCATATATCAATACACTACACGTATAGGTATTCTATAATATACTTACACATAAAAACTACATATTTATAATACAATATATCTACATATATAGGTATAATTAATATAAAACATATACTACAATTGCTTTAGTAATGTACGATTACTCAGCTAGATAGACTTCTTTAAGTCTGTTTTTGAAGACAGAGACAGATTGTACGCGTCTGATAGACTCAGGCAGTTCGGTCCACAAACGCACAGCTTGAACTGTGAACGAGTGGTCGTAGAAGGATGACCGATGCATCGGCATACTGAGCATGAGAGTATCTGAGGACCTCAAGGTACGTGTAGGATGGTTACAGCGAAGGAACACGAAACGTTCTTGAAGATAGCGTGGGGATGTGGGATTGAATAATACATTATATAGTATAGAAAGGATATGAGTATCCCGGCGAAGACGTATGGGAAGCCACTTGAGCTGGGATCGAAATTGAGAAACATGATCATACTTGCGCAAACCGAAAACAAATCTTACACATACATTTTGAAGTCGCTCAAGCTTGTCAAGCTGGTCCTGTGTGAGGTCAAGATAACAGGCGTCGGCGTAGTTTAAGATAGGAAGCAAGAGTGACTGAGTTAGCGCAATTTAAGTGGCAGTAGGCAAAAAGTTGCGTAGTCTTCTAAGCGAAGCTGCCGCCCCGAACAATTTACGGCTTACAATTTCCATCTGAGGTCTCCAAGACAACGTATGATCAATAGTTAAACCTAAATTTTTAACACTTTCAGAATAAGGAATAGTTACACCATTAAGTTCTACGCTAGGCAATGACAACCAATCAACTGACGCTAACATATGGGAGCTTCCCATTACTATGACCTGCGTTTTGGAAGGGTTGACTATGAGGCCATATAAAAAAAAAAAAAATTTGTTTATTAGGTAACTATTTAAATTACAAGCTTTTGTTGCTGGAGCCTCCTTTTAAGCAAAAAGTATGCTTGTGTCAGGAGACTCCGCTCTTTCTTATCTCTAGTACTTTATAAATAACATAGTTGACCAATTTATAAGACAGTTTGTCTTGATGAAAAACAATATAGCCTATGGGTGTATGTGTGTGTGTGTGTGTGAGTGAGTGAGTGTGTGTGTGTGTGTGTGTGCGCGTCAATGTGTATGATGATGAAGATAGAATAAGATATAAGATATATACTTATTATATATGTAAATATATATATATATATATATATATATATATATATATATATATATATATATATATATATTATTTATATGAAATTTTTTATATAAGTATTTATTATTTTTGACTTATTAATAATGTTTCAATTTCGTCATAGTTTTTTTCTTTTATCCAATTTGTCAATATTTCTTTACACTCTTAAATAAACAATGAACACGTATAGTTCATTGTTTATTTTATTATATATGAAGGCAGAGCGATATTCATATTGGGCTCCTGCAAATTCAGTACGAGTAATGCCAGGCTCCACTCCGCAATACAGTGTAAATTTTTATTTGTTGCCTCAATCGCATCAGGTAAATCATCTACAGTTGCTTGAGTATATATTTGGAGATCATCGGCATACATGTGATAGGGAGAAGATAAATAGCCTGAGACAAAATTTATAAAAATTTAAAAAAGAAGAGGAGATAGCACGCCGCCTTGAGATACGCCAGAAAACGTGCTACACCATGAGGAATAAGTATCCCTAAGGCGAACACGCTGCCGACGACCGTACAAGTAACTGTGAAACCAGGCAATCGCTGTTGGAGATATGTTAATAGAGCGCAATACTTCAAGTAGAGTAGTACTTTTTTTTGGCGGCTGGCAACCCAGGAGCTTATATGTCAATTTTATTGCTCCGTATTTAATATTGTAAATTTAAATATTTTTATAGTTTAATTCATTAAACAATATTATTTAATCGTAAAATGAGATAGGTGCTTGCATAATTCATAATTTGTTTGTGTAAATTTAGTGTATATTGTGAAATAATGGTGTTCCAAGTTGACGTTCAGTGGGTATAAATTGTTACCGGCTTTTTACAACTTTTACAAGGTAAGAACGGTACAATATTTAATCCCGTTTATATATTTCACTAAAACACAGCGTCCTTTGTGCACAATTTTTCATATTTGCGAAAATTATCGTACATAAACACATCTAATTTTGATGTAAATTGACAAAGTAGATTAGGTTATGTTATTGTTATTTTTTAGTTAGGTGATCGGTTTTGCTAGCTTTATCGTGCAATTCTAGCCTTTATTATCTTCCCTAGACATTACATCTGTCCCTTTTTGTAAAATATGTCCTCCTCAACCCGTGCTGAGACTGCCCGACAACTGGAAATCCAGCTGAAGCAAGTCTTACTCGAGCTCAAGGCAGAAAAAGAAGACAACGAGAAATTATTACTGGAAAGGGAAGATAATGAACGCGAATATGTATTGATGCGAAATAACAACATTAGACTTGAACAAAAACTCTCTGAGAGTCTTCAGTTATGTGATGATTTGAGTGAGCAGCTGAACCGATCAAAGTTAGAAATAGATTATTTCCGCCAATGTGGTGATACGTATGAGCAGACCCTCAGACGTACCACTGAATTAGAAAAGGAGTTGGGCGAGGCATACAGACAAATTAATAGCTATGAGCAAGATGCCCAGATGCGTCAGTCAGCAGAGGTGTCCAGCCTATATGACCAGCTCATTGATAGTGTCGCTATGTCTCCCTCAACTAATTCTCCAGTTATTGATCTCACTAGTGAGACATCATCGAGTAGTATTGATTTAGATATCTCAAAATCAATGATTACTCATAACCACGTTAAAAAATATGTAAAACTATCCAAAAAAATTAAGAAAACTAATAATAAATTAAAAATTAATCTCAGGAAATCATGTTTATTAAAATCCAGTTCATTAAATTGTAAATTGCAGTCAGAGTTAGAGTTACGTAATAAACAATTGGCGGAAAGTCAGGAGTCATATGAGGACAACAGGATTAGACTTGAATCTCATATTATTAAGTTGCAGGAGGACTATTCCAAATTATTCTCTAAGTATGACCTCCAACAAAAACAAAATACCGAACACATGCTGACTGTGGAGAAATTGATTAACGACAGCAGGTACAATCAAGAAACTCTTGATTTATTAACTAAGCAATGTACCTGCGGGCAATTCACCCAGCCCACCATCAGTGTCTCCACACCAGAGCTCTCTCCTTGTGACGGTAGTTTGTGTAGTAATGTGTCTGATTGTGTTGACTTTATTGACCCTCCATGTAATACTATAGTATTTTCTGACAGTATAGGTCGCAATATGGGATGCATGTTAAACAAAATTCTAGATAAAACTTGTATAAATTATTGCTTCCCGGACGCAACCTATACTCAAATTTTAGATAAAATTAAATCAACCAAACTGAATTGTAAATCTACTGTTGTATTATTAATAGGCAATAGTAACAAAGTAGGAAAGAAAGAAATAATCAGCTGTATGGATTATTTATCTGAACTAGAAGTAAGCAAAATAATATTATGTGCGTTCCCATATCTACATTGCCAGTCTCCAAAAACTAACAAAATTATTCACTATCTCAATACTTTGATACATAATATGACATGTCGTTATAGTGATAAATTAGTGTATTTTGACACTAACAATTTTATAAGTAATTGTCATGTGACAAAAGATAATATTTATCTTTCAAAATATTTTAGACATAAGATTGCTACATTGATAGCAAATAATATTAATTTTTGGACGAGTTTACATTGTAAACAAGATTCTAGTTTTAAGACACCTACAGACTTACCAAGTTTACGACAGATTTAAACTGACCATTCGGACAACGGGAAGGCCTCATGAATTAAGAATACTTCATCAAAATTTAGAAGGTCTTTCCGGCAAATAATTATTAGTAGAATTAGTTTTAAAAGAAATGGATGTGGATATTTTATGTTTGACTGAACATTGGCTGCATGAGAGTCAGATGATGTTCAGCCTAAACAACTATATTATTGTTAGCTGCTTTAACAGAAAGTCTGCTCAACGAGGGGGTTCTTTAATTTTTATAAAAGATTCTTTCCGTAGCAAAGAGCGGAAGGATATTGTTAGACATTCTGTTGAGCGCTGTTGTGAGGTGGCCTGTGCCGAGCTTGATCATCATATAATTGTTTGTGTATACAGTCCACCAGATAGTAATTTCAAAAGTTTTTTAAAAGCAATGGACCAGGTTCTTAAGTCCTGTTCAACTAGTAAAAAGAATTTAATTATTTGCGGTGATTTTAATGTTGATATTTTAGTACATAATCCAAAGAGCACACAATTCCTAAATCTTTTTAAGTGTTATGGATTAGAAAACTTATTTTTTGAGCCAACCAGAATTACAGCTACATCTGGCACATGTCTTGATAATTTTTTTAGTAATATTCAATATTGTGATAAATCTGTTATTAATAAATTGCCTTCAGATCATTCTGGTGTATATGTAGCTTTTGTCAAAGAGTCCACCAGTAATTTGAGAAAAGATAAGATCTTGTGTAGACCGATTACTTCTAAAAACATAAAAAAACTTAAAAATAATTTAGATAACAAATTATTATCAGTGGTATATACAGGAAATAATCCTGACGACCATTATAATAAACTATTTAGTACTGTTTCCTCTGAGTATTCTAAAACATTAAAACAAAAAAGAGTAGTAGTTCATAGTAAATCACAGTTTAGTGAATGGGCTACTACCGGCATCTACATAAGTAGAAACAGGTTATATGATCTATATGCCCAAAAACAATATAACTTTAATCCTTCTTTTATAGAATATGTTAGAAATTATTCTAAAATATTTAAAAAAGTTTGTAGACGAGCCAAGTCGAATAGTATTAGCAAAAAAATAAATAATGCTCCTAATAAAATTAAAGAAACATGGAGTGTCATAAATAAGGAAACAGGTAAAAATAAAACCAAAGAAAATATTTGCCGAATCAAATGTAATGGTAAAAATACTTCAAAAACTGAAGAAATAGTAAATATATTTGATGATTATTTTACTAACATTCCTTTGGAACTCACTTCTAATGTGAGTTCTAGCGCCCAGCGTGCTGAGGCTTTGCTTAAGAGTAATGTTAGCCCTTGTGATTCTAAATTTAATTTTAAGCATGTTAGCCCTAGCGATATAATAGATGCTTTTAAACAGTTAAATTTAAAAAAATCAGAAGATCACTGGGGCATGTCAGTAGCCGTAGTAAGTCATATTATACACATAATTGCTGCCGATTTAGCTTTTATATTTAACGAATGTATTGATGAAGGCATATTCCCTAACTTAATGAAATGTAGTAAACTAATCCCCTTATTCAAAAAAGGAGAAAAAACAGACCCTGGCAACTACAGACCTATCTCTATTCTGCCAGTTTTGAGTAAGGTGTTCGAAAAGATAATGCTCAATCAAATGCTACTTCACTTTAAGACCAATAATCTTTTCCATAGCCAACAATACGGCTTTACTGCTGGAAAATCGACCACCGATGCAGGAGTAGCACTTATTACTAATATCTACGACGCGTGGGAAAACAGAAATGATGCAATTGGATCATTTTGCGATCTTTCTAAAGCATTTGATTGCGTTGATCATCCAACACTTTTGCTCAAATTTCGTCAATACGGTTTTGATGATAAGTCAATTAAATTAATAGAATCTTACTTAACTGATAGGCTTCAAACTGTTGATATAAACGGCGTAAAATCACACGGGTCTAATGTGAAAATGGGCGTCCCCCAAGGTTCAATTCTAGGACCGTTCCTTTTCTTAGTTTATGTCAATGACTTGCCTTACATGGTTGAGAAAGAGGCTGACATGGTGCTGTTTGCTGATGACACCTCGCTAATATTTAAAATAGATCGACGTAACAGTGATGCTAGCGCGGTGAACAGCACCTTATCTTTAATTTCTGATTGGTTTTCGGCCAATAACCTCATGTTAAATGCGAACAAGACCCAATGCATTCGATTCTCTCTTCCTAATGTGAATCAAGCCTGTGTTGACATACTAATTAATGGTCAGAAACTCGATCTGGTTGAAAGTACTACCTTTTTAGGAATCACAATTGATTCGAAACTTCAATGGGGCGCTCATATAACTAAACTTTCTAATAGGCTTAGCTCTGCGGCTTACGCTGTTAGGAGAATAAGACAATTGACAGATGTAGCAACTGCTAGACAAGTGTACTTTAGTTACTTTCACAGTCTAATGTCTTACGGGATACTTCTATGGGGGAGTGCAGCGGACATTCAGACTATTTTTCTTTTACAAAAAAGAGCAATTCGTGCTATTTACGGTTTAGGATCGAGAGACTCACTGAGGGAATTATTCAAGGAAATAGGTATACTTACTTTTGCATCACAATTCATATTTGAAAGTATAATGTATGTAAGGAAAAATATTTCCATGTTCAATAAAGTAAGTGATTTTACAGATAGAAATTTACGTAATAAGAATGACTTAGTTAGCCCGTATTACAGGCTGAATACAGTCAGTAAGTCTTTTATGGGGAAGTGTATACTTTTTTATAATAAATTGTCAGAATCGGTCCTTGATATGCCAGACAGAAAATTCAAAGCTTATGTAAAGAAAGTACTTTGTGAGAAGGCTTATTATAGGACCGATGACTATCTTAAAGACAAAAAGGTCTGGCTTGAGCTTGGCGCGGGTCCCTCTTAAAGGTTTGTATACTTAGACATGTCATAATTTAGGTACATTGGTACATACTAAATTTACAAATTGACATTATTTTAAATTTCGTAATTCTTATAATTCAATTTAATTATGACATAATAAACAATGTAATCTCTGTCCATCTATATAACTAATTTTAAGTTTTTAGTTTGTTAGTTGACGTCTTTGGAGAAAACGTGCAGTGCAGTTTGTTGCCGCTTCTTCTGCACTTGCGCCTAGGAAGCGGCGTAAACTTAGCTTTAAGTAACGATTTGACGTCAACATTTGTGCAAAACAAAACAAAGTGACTATTATTAAGAGATATTATAAATATCCTATGATAATAAAGATATTTTGAATTGAATTGAATTGAATTGAATTGAATTGAATAGAATCTCAAAATTTACGTTATTAAAGGCATTGCTGTAGTCAAGTAAGGTAAGTACTGTCAAAGTAAAGGATAAGAGAGGATAGTATCTAGGAGGGTCAGCGTTAATATTATTTTCTGTGTCTGTATCTGGAGGTGGGTTTTCTATTAATATTTTTAAATTTTTAGGGTTCCGTACCTCAAAAGGACAAAACGGAACCCTTATAGGATCACTTTGTTGTCCGTCTGTCCGTCCGTCCGTCCGTCTGTCAAGACCCTTTTTCTCAGGAACGCGTGGAGGTATGAAGCTGAAATTTATATCAATTACTCAGGTCTACTGTCCCTTGAAGCTGTGAAAAAATCAAACTTCTAAGCCAACGCAATCAAAAGATACAGCCGTTTATGCCGCAAATTTTCGACACTTGCAAGGGAATCAAAACCTACAGGGTGCTTCCCGTGAACTCAGAATCTTGAAATTTGGTACGAAGCAACGTCTTATAGCATAGATAAAGGAAAAATTACGAAAACCATAAATTTTTAGTTACATCACATAATATATTTTTTTTTAATAATTTTAAACTTACTACCCATTTCCTCATAAACGCGTAGAGGTATTAAATTGAAATTCATACCAAATACTAAACCTTGCAGGTTTGTACGGAACCCTCGGTGCGCGAGTCCGACTCGCACTTGGCCGGTTTTTTTTGATCTTCCATCTTTTTCAAATAGTTTTGCGAGTTTTTTTGCAATTGTTTTCTTGTTTTTACGTTTTCTTGTTTTCCCGTTGTGCTCTAGGAGTCATTTCACGAATACTAAAAATCTTTTTCTTTTCTTTTCTTGCAAAAAATCTTTCTTTTTTTTTCCTTTTGTATAGAATATAGTGCAGGGTCACTTGTAATTTGCATATATTTCTCACGTTTTTTTATTTTATCTTTTGCCAATTTTTCTTCTCTTGTTATTTTTTTCGTGTTTTCGCCATAATGATGCTGTAAAAAAGATGAAAATCATAAATAATATATTTTTAGGTAAAACTGCTATGAACAGAGTTTTTTAAACAACACAAAAGATTTTTATTTCCTTCCAAAGAAAATCACTACCTTTCATTAAAAAAATGGATGGTATTGATAGAAATGAAATGGAGATGAATGAAAAAATTAAACTTTTTTAACGGTATTTTTCTTAATATACATATTAGCAAATTGATTGTAAGATAGGATAAGGATAATTGAACAAGACATGCATTGTATATAAAAATATTAGTTCTATATCACAGTACCTTAAGAAATCGAAGGAATTTAATGAAGTAATTTGTGGACGAAGCACTGGTAACAACGGAAAAGCGTCTACCACCCTCAGATGCCACGGCTGACCGACCAATAGGAACCGGTCGCGGCCTGAGTCACACTCGAAAACGTTTACAGATCCGCACAGTGTAAAGTTTTAGGGCACGGATTGATATGAAATATTTTTTTTGACAAATTAAAAAGTAGGTTTTACTATGTGCTAGCCACCTTAACTATTATTTTATAGCACTTTTATCCTTAGGTCATAACTTAAGTTTGAGTATTGAGTAGTCATTATACTTAATTATTTGAATATTAACAAATGCAAAATTAAAAACCGGCTATGATGTGTGATGAACAAATGAATAAAAGTCGTATATATTGCAAATACTACTTTTAACTTGATTATTTTCCAATATAATTAACAAAAAAACATTTATTATTAATCTATTTTTTCATGAGTGAATTAGTCTGGAAAAACTTTTTGCACAAAACTACGGAATGATCCATACACGTAACGATAATCTCGTATAAGGGCGATTCCGCTATTGACGACTTTTTACATTAATTTTTAAATGACACTATTTGTTACTTTATTTTATATCAGTATAAAGAAAAAGGGTAAAATTAAATTATAAAACATGTTTTTTTGGACTTCACTTTATTTTTAAATTTTTGGCTGGCTTGGAAACATTGTCATATGACGAATTGGTATAATCTGCAAAATGATACCGGGTAACACTGATGCGAAACAGCTGTTACCGATAGTTTGAGATTATATTCGACCTGCTTAACGTGTAGTGAAAATATTATTTTATTCTTATGTGCCAAAAGATGTAAGTACTTTTTGTTTTTTTTTAAGCATCATTGAATACAAAAAGTCACTGTTAGCTTGTTGCACCCGCGATACAAAAGATATAAAAGTTTGCTCTTTTCACGGAAATAAAGTGCTGTTCTCAAACTTAGTTAAAGTAAGAAGAAATCAAAGGCAAACTTATTTTAATTGTTTTTAGGAGTATAATGTTACCTGGATTAAAATTAACTTTAATTCAAATTGGTTGCACCCGCGATCGTGATGTTAGGATCGCGGGTGCAACTCTTTGTCAACTAAAGTTATTGACTGATTTAACACATATTTTATTGTTTTAATGCTTTGAATATTAATTAACATATGCTGTGCATGATTAGAGACTTAATTTTAATGTGTGGTTATATTTATTTCGTATTTGTTATAGAAATATCGGACTACGATGACAGAAGAGCAAAGAAAAGAGACTACTTCGCAGAAATATAAGCGGAAGTTAAAAGAAAACCCTGACCTTTATGCAGATTTTTTTTTTTTAATTTTTTAAAAATTTAGTACCTATATTATAATATTTAATATATTCTTTCATATAATTATAACTAGAATTTTTGGCTAATATTGACGTATTTGAAAATAAATAATTAGCAAAAGTGACAAAGAAGTTTTCTGATTAGTAATAAACATTGTTTGTTCTTTTTTTATTCCTCTCATAGTTTTTATTGGTGTTTACGGGTTGCACCCACGATATTTTTATGATGCACCCGCGATTGCTTCAAAAGTAAATAATTCTATGTTTATTTTTGTTTTCTGTTTTTTTAATTTGTTTAATTAGCTAGTTTTACGCCTAACAAAATATAAAGACCATAACATAGTAATGTTACACAATTAACAGAATTTTGTGTTTTTGTTTTATGATCTATAAAGGTTGGACCAACTTCGTTGCACCCGTGACGCGTGTTTGAAACTCCATTCTGACTAATTATATATTATAGTTAAATTCTTTTAACAAAATATAAAGTGGACTTGTTGAAATTTTGCACTTACAGGAATAATTTTATTGAAAATCTTTTTTATTTTATTGTTATGAAACTTGACATGCATCAAAATATTGCACTCGCGATAATAGAACCCAACTATGTTTGAGACAATTATTTACGCGACTATAAAGATGGCGAAATTTGCAAAAAAATGCTCAAAACAGTAAATGTTGTTCTATAAAAGTCAGTTACAGAAACGAATCGCTACAAAACCGACTACACGTAGTTTTCTCTGCCCTACCCCTAGAGTGTAATTCCGACCCGCGTAGGCGCGGAGGGGCAAGGCGGCCCGCAGCTGAGGAGCAGGTGGCTGCGGTCGCGAAAGTTCTATCCATTTTACTAGGTTAGGGCAAACCTATCGGTTAGGTTAGATTAGAACTGCGACCAACACACGCACGAGCCGAGTGAGCGAAGCGAGCGTGCCGGGCCGGCGAGTGCTAGAAAAGTTCTATCTTACTAAGTTACATACTGAAACATGTTTTTTATGAATAGTTTTATCGATAATTTTATATATGAAATGTTAGTTCGATATTATACCGTTTTTCTAGTAAAAAAAACATAAATATTTTTTTTATGAAATTTTGTTGGATAATATGAAATTGCGATGATATACCTACTCGTACTATTAGATTTCTGAAGAAAAATATATATTGAACATTGTGGAATAGTTTTCTGGGAAATGAAATTCGATGTAAAAAAAATCTGTATTCTAATAGATACCCTTGCTGCATGCTTGATTAGGCGTTACAGTTTGTTTCTGCCTTATCTTTTTGTGCGAAATATTAATTAGTAATTTTAAGTATTAGGAGTTTTAAATTATTGGGTCTAATGACTAAATTGGGAAGTAAATATACGGCGATAAAATTTTAAGGAAATCAAAAATAGGCCATAGTAAATTAGGAATAATAAAAAGTGTTTTAAACAGTACACTTTTGAATTTTACACTTTTTGACGTGTATACCGCACAAGTTGTATAAAAATTACACAAACGTTATTAAAAATTATTTTATGCTTTTTGCAACGAAAATTTATTGATTGTTATAGCAATTAAAATATATACCGTAATGATTATGACAAACAATCCAGATGTTTGACATAATCATTACGGTATATATTTTAAGCATAAAAATTAGTTTTTTCAAAAATTTATAGTAAAAATTGTTTTATTTAGTTTAAATATGTCTAAAATAAATTTAAAAAATATTGAAATAAAATATCGGCCTGACGGTTCTTCCGGAAAAGCCTGTCCTATATATAGGACAGTAGTAAATTAGGTAGGATGTAAGGTAAAATATCAATATAGATATATTGAAATATTTATTAATGAAAATCAGTACAAAAACTAAATCAAGATAATTACCATATAAAACTAAAATGAATTAGGAATGATAGTCAACAGAACACTTAACACATACTCCTACATCTTATTTTTTGCAGCGCGTCATAAATTTTTTGGGTAAATTTTTGAGCGTACTTTTTTAGGCGTTATATGGCCTTTATAAAGAAAATGTCATTTAAGGCAGACTAAACACATGCGTTCTTGAAAATATAGCTCGTAGCTTAATCGTATATAAAAGCCAGATTAGTAATAATTATAAAAATTACAAGAAATACCACGTTGAATATCCGACTTGTATGAGTGGCCTACCCCTGGGACTCCTGGGAGGCTTGTCCCACTTCAAATTGCGCTTACAAAACCACTCACTATTACGCGAATTTTTAACGTATTGTTTATCAAAATATCTAATTTTAAAGATATTTACTCCATTTCACATTTTAAAACACAAAAACTTATTTACTATTATATAAAAAAACTTAGAAGCCAATATGTCTTTGTCCCGCGTAAATCTGCGCTTCCGATGCTTGCAGTTGACTAATTGTTTCTTATTGGTCAAGCGACGTAAGGCAAAAATTTTGTATTGAACCATCTGAGCGTATGGCGGGCCCCAATTTATGTGTAGAAAGGACGGCGCATACGTTTAACATGTTCCCGAGGTAAGGTTTTCATGAAATGTGTTTTGATTACCGTGAGCGGTCAGTTCAGTGGCAAGCTTTAGATAGTGAACAGAGTTATGTATTTGTATCGTCAAGTTAGTATGTTGTAGATGCCTCCATTCCTCTCTTCTTTCGGCCATCTTTTTAATGTCTTGGTAGGACGTTACTCCTAACCCTTCCTTAATTTGTTGGAAAAACTTCATCCTTGGTCTTCCCCTTCCTTATCTCCCTTTTATTTCTACTTCTACTATTATTCTGAATAAATTGTCATGTCTTACTAGATGTCCAATTATCTTCCCTCTTGTATTTTCAATAGGTTTTAAAATATTTCTTCTCTCTCCCACTCTTTATCAGCACCTTCTCATTGCTTATTCTATCCATGAAGCTTATTTTCTACATTATCCTCCAGCACCACATCTCGAATGCTTCTATTCTTCTAGTCCTTCTTCCTCATTAATTGTCCACGTTTCACATCCATATAAAGCTATACTCCAAATAAATGTCGTTATAAATTGTATTCTTATTTTTTTACTAATATTGGAGCAAAATATATCTTTTCTACTTTTAAAAGTATTCTTACTCGTAGCTATACTGATTCTTTGTTAATTAACAATAAACAAAATATATTTAACACCGTTTTTGTTTATAGAGTGTATAAAAAACAAAGTCATGTAGTTTTTTTTTTCTCATTTAGGTACTAACATAGCTCTTTTTTATGTAACTGTCTTCCATGTAAATGATGAGCAAAATCATGCAAAAAGGTGACCTCATTCAGGCGTCTTGTTAAGCTTCCAATTTGCCTATAATTATCCGCATAAGGCGCCGCTTTTGACGCACCCATGACAGTAAGTTCTCGTGCTTAACAAAATGTTGCCTACTTCAGATCACGTCTTTATCATTAACGAGGCAAACAGAGTCCAGAGCCGCAAGACCCAACTGCCACTTTTAGCGTGATGGTGGCCAGTTTGTTAAATTGCTTGCCGCATTACATAATAACATGATTCAGTTCTTAATAATTGACAGAGCAAGCAAAGCAAGCGATGCATCTCAGTTTTGATACCCTATCACCTCTTTATTCCTAACGGGTCAGACAGAGCCTAGGGCGGCAAGGCCTAGGCCACTTTTAGCGTGATGGTGGGTATGAAGTTGGAAAAAGGAAATCATAATATTGATGGGTTGCTAACCGCATCGCCTATTGATATGATTCAGATTCTTGCCCATTCCCTCGATCGGCTTTTACGATCTGCGCGGGAAGAGAAGCAGCTGGTACATTCTATGTTTTTTTTCTTTCCTCCCAGACTAGCATTCTTCTCAGTTTTGAGATTGGCCAAAAATGCTTTTACTCACAAGTCACAACAGCAGTAGATGTGTTCCTGGTTAGAATAGGACCACTCCATCTCTTCCTGTGGATGTCGTAAGAGGCGACTAAAGGACTAAGCACAAATATCTCGTGCTACATTTGCATTCTCATGGAGGTTTAACGTCGGGCGGCGGTCGGTGTAAAACTTGACACACAAATACATTCTCAAAGATGGTTGACGTGAGGCAGGCGGCTGGTCGTGAAACTATACTAACTTCTCCATTTCGCAAAGTTTTTGGCATCCTTGGGTGACCATTGACATGCATGTTATATTTGGAGAAGAAAAAGCGGGAAAGCGCACCGCGGGCTTCGAAGCAGCACAGCTGAGGATGCAACCGGGAAAGCGCTTAGACGAAAAACAAGAAGTCAAAACAGCAGTAGGTATATTTATAGAAAAACCGCTTGGATTAGCGAGATTATAAAGTCTTTTTTTAGCATTTCTCATTTCAAATTACATTTAAATATTTTAATGATTCTTATATTAAATCTTTTATTTTGATAACCAACTCGATAGGTTTTGTATAAAAAAAAATATTAAGGAATATTAAAGAAATAATTTATCGCCGAAAATCCGCCAATTTTTTCATTAAGTACCCATTATAGCTCGTTAATTAAGACATGTTTAACAACACCTCTCAAGCTAAAATCCATCAAGTCCAAATAAATATACATACATACATATATACACCCTTGCATACATACATATGTTGGAAAAACGTGACCCTCCTTCTGGCGCAGTCGGGTAAAAACAACGACGGATCATAGTGTTGGCCGTTTAGTGCGTGACATGCCTTAGCCGTCAAACATCCACATAATTTTTCAGCACAAAGTCATAAATAGCAACTCGATATTGGCATAAATACATTGCGACGACATGCAATGATCGCGAGATTAGCATGATTTGCAAGTGAAGTTACATCTTTTTATTTTGGTCGGTTGCATGTTCAATTAGTATGAGTTTTATTCGATTCAGATCAAACTGCTTGATTTTTAGGGTTCCGTGCCCAAGGGATGCCAAGGGGCAGCGGCGGCCATAACCATTGCAAAGCCCCGGGCGGCAGATTTTTGCGAGGCCCTTGTCCTTTTTGCAAAGTATGGATTTGAATGTAGGTATTGTTTATGTTTTATGAAAGAAATTAAACACAGAGATTCCCCGAACGCTACACAATTTAAAAAAGCGGACAAGTGCGAGTCGGTCTCGCCTATGAAGGGTTCCGTAGCAGCAAGTAACATAATATAAAAGTTCTAAAGGTAAATTGCTGTTTACTATTTATGACGTATTAAAAAAACTCAAACCTATTTTCGGTGGAAGTTTGCATGGTAATGTACATCATATAGTTTTTTTTATTTTTATCATTCTCTTATTTTAGAATTTACAGGGGGGGGACACACATTTTACCACTTTGGAAGTGTCTCTCGCGCAAACTATTCAGTTAAGAAAAAAATTGTATTAGAAAATTCAATATCATTTTTGAAGACCTATCCATAGATATCCCACACGTATGGGTTTCATGTAAGAAAAATTTTTGAGTTTCAGTTTTTGTGGGAAATCCCCAAATTTTTTTGTTTTTTTATATTTATTGTGTCAAAATTTTAATGCGGTTCTTAGAATACATCTACTTACCAAGATTCAACAGTATAGTTCTAATAGTTTCGGAAAAAAGTGGCTGTGACAGACATGACAAATCCATAAGGGTTCCGTTTTTTGCCATTTGGCTACGGAACCGTTTTTCGAAGAGCGAGATTATCACCTAATTAATGTCTCATTGGTTTTGTTACAACTAAGGACCAAAGTTAAATACTTAAGAGGTTACCCAAGACAAAATCAGAGTTTCTCATACAAACATAGTCTACGTTTTATTTTAAAACGACATGTCAGATTTCAGTAAAAAATTGTAACTAAAGAAATTGCACATATTTAGGGTTACAATTGGTTTTCACAGTCAAAATATGAGAGAATATAGTGCATTATATAATTTTTGACCATTAGTATGGAAAACTTTTATACCCATATTTTCTTTCAAGTTCCTATTTTGACTGTGAAAACCAATTATAACCCTAGATATATGCAATTCCTTTAAAGTTACAAATATTTACCGAAATCTGACATGTCGTTTCGAAATAAAATCTAGACTACGTTTGTAGGGAAAAGTTTGATTCTGTCTAGGGTAAGGGGACTCGATAAAATAAAAACGGATCGGGTTGTTTCGCGAGGCCCCTGCAAGAGCAAGGCCCCGGGCGACTGCCCTGTTCGCCACCCCCTAAAGCCGCCAACGGGACCCTATTAGTTTCGCTGTATGTCCGTCTTTCATTCTGTCCATCTGTCACAGGGCTCTATCTTTTGAACCGTAATAACTAGACACTTGAAATGTTCATATAATACGTATAACTGTGGCCGCTATAACCTCGTGAGTGTACCGCTATAACAATGTGCTACTAAACATAAGATAAAGTAAAAAATTTAAGTGGTTCTTTATACAAAATACATATTTTTTCCAACGTACCTATTTAACTCTATAATGGCATTAACTAGATACTTGAAATTTTCACCGATTTTATATTACTGTGGCCACTGTAACAAGATAAAGTTAAAAATTAAAGGGGGTCCTCATACAATGAGTCCGACTCGCACTTGACTGGTTCTTATTTCCAAACTTTTTTTTTTGCTATCTGACTTCAAAAAAAAAGGAAGTTATCAATTCGACTGTTTATTTTTTTTTATGTAACCTACCTACATAAAAATTAACAATTTTACGCAGAGTCCCAATTGACTGAGATATCGCGTAACTTACGCTATATCTGAGTTTATTCATATATATATATATATATTATAATGTTATTGCTATCCTCTTTAGGTAAATGTGAGAATACCTACATAACTTGCACCTCCTTCTAAAATTTTCTTTTTCTCGCCATCACCAGTGGGTTGGCTGGTAGATAAAGCCTATGGCTTGAAGTCCGCCTATTACGTTTGTAATAAAGTTAAATAAATAAATAAATCATAATCAATTGGAAACCGATTTTGATTTTGATTTATTAATATGTATAATAATTATATATTAGTATCATATTTGGTAGTATATATAAATTATTCATTGCAATTTATTAGAAAATTATTAGCAAATATAGGTTCAAATATTAACTACTAAGTAATTATTAAAATATTATTTTTGCTCCTACTTTGGCCTTACTTATCTTTGCATAACCTGTCGGTTGACTGGTAGAGAAAGCCCAAGGATTTTAAGTCCGCCGTTTACAATTTTTGTAATAAAGTTGAATAAATAAAATAACAAATGTGTGATAAATAAAATGAAATCGTTGTAGTCGCATATTTATAAGTTGACCGTACATTTGCATTCGATATAACTAATCTTACTACAACTTGCTAATTTGTAAACCTTACTGATTTTGTAATCAGCTTGAACTTGAAGCAAGCAATACCTGCGTGTAAAGTTGTGTTTTATTACTTCCCGGGTCTTGAAAGGCCTATGTCGAATATTGTTTATGACGCCGGACTTCTTTATGTTTTAAGGTGACGACACATACACAACAAAACAAAAAAAATAACAATATTTATACAATTCCCTCTCTAAAAAGTTTATTTTGTTCACTGAAAACAGTGAATAAAAAGCATATTTCAATTACTATTTTGGTGTTTTAATTTAGAACTGAACAATGCATACAAACTCCTTGTGCAAGGAATGCTTGACGTACAAATGTTTATTTTCGCTTCTTTTTCTCGTAGTCATGGTATGAACTATGCAAGTCTTGAATAAAACGGATTTACATCGAGGGCTATGAATCACTAGCGTCGCTCAGGATTCTAACACTTAAGTGTTAGAATCCTGAGCGTCGTCATCATGAATCACATGCGTAGTGCTAGGGACTGACTGACTGAATCACTCCCCCTACGGTCGCGATTCTGACGTTAGAATCCTTCACTTGATCGTATTATATGATTCATCTATGGCTTTTAATCCGTCCTTTATTCACTAATTGCAAAATATACTATTCTATAACAAATTATTTCTGTATTGAAAAGCATGTCTTCGTGTGTGGCATTTAAAAACACCATACATTCAAGTATTTCTCATATTTTTTACTGTGCTTCCATTGTATAAAATTTGCTATAAAAATATTTCATTGAACAAAAACCGATCTTTGCCGCTTACAAATCGTTCGGCAAAATGTTCATACATATCATTTCAATTGTATGAACACGTTGGAATCTCACACCACTTAGTTTCGAAGAAATGGGAACATCGACACGCACACTTACTAATCTGTAGTTTATTTCAATCGGTTTGTTGGCCAAGTTATAAGAGAATGGTGACGGCAGAGCAGAAAAGATTTGTCTCCACCCCTTTTATAATTGATCGAGTAAGCAAAGCGAACGAAGAAGAAAAATCATGACTTTTCTATTTAGTAGCGTTATACACGGCGCTACTTAAGGCGACGTGGGTTCACAATTTGCAATACTTTGCGTGTTTTTGAAAAATCGCTGTTATTAAACTACTACAGTTTATTCCTTAAAAAAATTTACATAAAATTCTTAAGGATTTTCTACAGATACAATAGCCAAAACACGATTGAGCATTTTAGGCTCTATAGAAAAAATCACAAACATACCTATAAATTTGCCTAAATTTGCCTTTATAATGCGTAACGAAAATTATACCAAAAAATGTATTATCTAAATATCTACCGTTTTGGCTACAGAAATTATAAATATAATACAAAAAAAATGATAAATAAAGCACAGTGAAATATTCGTCGAGAGCGAAGGAAGGGCCGGAGCCGTGCTCGACGATATTTCGCAGTCTTTTATTTTGTTATTTTTTTTTTATTATATATATATATATATATATTTTGTAGCCAATGCAGATAGATATTTAGATCTCAGTCAGATTATCTGTTTATGAAAGTACATTTTAAGCTCTTTAACTCCCACACATTGAATTTATCATAATGGAGTGGTGGAGTAGAGTTCCTTTTTGGGCTAAACGGTATCTATACTAATATTATAAAGCGGAAGAGTTTGTTTGTTTGTTTGTTTAAACGCGCTAATCTCAGGAACTAATGGTCCGATTTGAAAAATTCTTTTTTTGTTGGGTAGTCTATTTATAGAAGAAGGCTTTAGGCTATATAACAGTCCGACAACTACGCGAACGAAGTCGCGGGCACAGCTAGTATATATATATATAAATACGTATAAATCTTTGTGACGTGTGGTACAAATAGGTAAACAATACCTACATAATAAGTGACTTCATCCATTAAATTAGTCTGGCGTTTTGTAATAACTTTAACAAAGTAAATGAAAGGAAAAACTCTGAAAGCATTAAATTACACCATCTCCTCACAATCCAAGATGAATGACGTACAGAAAGAAATGCGTTTTTCTCACACAATATCGCTTAACGAATGAATATCAGTAAGAAATCATCCAATTAAAAAGATATACTATCCCATTAAACTGCCTAGGACATTGTTGGCGACCATTTAATTCATATCTCACGTACGCTAACTTGCTTCTGAAGAAGTCAATCATTATTTATGCAGCTTTATATACCATCTCTCTTTCTAAAGTTGCAAATCAGATAGAGAGGCAAGATGCAAGGAGATTTGTAAGACGCATTTTATGGCACTTGATAATTGTCATTTGCTGATCGATTATTGGAAATTAATTTTTATGAGCACTGTTTTATTATGGTTCATTTTAATTAGTGTTATTGGTATGGTTAAAAATGATCGATTTATGATTATAAACATATTAAGGCCGTACCTGATGGGTGATTCGATTATTAAAGAAAATTGCTGTAGATTTGTATTACTACTTGAATCTATACTAATATTATAAAGCTGAAGAGTTTGTTTGTTTGTTTGTTTGTTTGTTTGTTTGTTTGTTTGAACGCGCTAATCTCCGAAACTACTGGTTCGAATTGAATAATTCTTTTTGTGTTGGATAGTCCAGTTATCGAGGAAGGCTATAGGCTATATAACATCACGCTACGACCAAAAGGAGCAAAGATATAGTGGTAAATGTGTAAAAAACGGGAGAAATTATTTCATCTTTGAAGCCTTCCGTTGCGTGCGCCGTGAAAACGGTTCAAGATACACAAAAAATATGTATTAAAGAATAATAGCTCTTTTAATGATCTAAAAAACAGTCCGCGATAGTATATGTCTATCTTTTAAGATTAACTCACAAAAACCGTTTTTATGGTACCTAATTTGGTCGAAATAATTTGTTTAAGTTGTATCAACATAATAATATTAATCTTTATTCAAATAAATATGTTGTTGGTTAAGAGTACTTCATCTATACTAATATTATAAAGCGGAAGAGTTTGTTTGTTTGTTTGTTTAAACGCGCTAATCTCAGGAACTAATAGTCCGATTTGAAAAATTATTTTTTTGTTGGGTAGTCCATTTATAGAGGAAGGCTTTAGGCTATATAACATTACGTTCCGACAACCACGCGAACGAAGTCGCGGGCACAGCTAGTACTACATATAAATAAAATACAACATGTAAAATTTGGATACGACATATGAATAGACTGTTCAATATCAAATAATGTTTCTTCAATTAATGAATTTACTTGTAAAAAGAAACCGGCCAAGTGCGAGTCGGACTCGTACACGAAGGGTTTCGTACCATTATCTATACAACATTAGACACTTTATTTAAACTTAGATTAGATTGATCTAGATTAATCAATGTGATTTGTCTTTATTTTTGAGACACATGTAATAGACCAAATTCACATCAACGAATTAAGCCAGATGCAAAACCCAGCCACACTTGGCTTGTAAACCTTAAAAGTTTAACTGTTCGGGGTCCATATCAGGTTGAACTTTAATGTGTTCCAATTTTTCAAGTTTATCTGATACCATTGTTTCGTCTTACGCAATAATTACGCCTTGTGGTTTTTGAGTCTGCTAGTCGTATTGGCAGATACATTTAAATAATTCACGAGGTATTTTAAACTTACAGCTATTATTTATCATTATGTTAAGAATCCATAGGTAATTATTATGAACGGCCACGTCGCTTCCGGCCGGACCATTCTATCACTTCCTGTGGTTGTAATAAGAGGCGCCTAAAGAAATAATGTCAAACAAACATCTCGAGCTACAATTGCATTCCCAAGGAGAGTTGACGTCGGGTGGCGGCCGAATGTATAACATTTCGCACAAATGCTTTCCCAAAAAGAGTTGACGTCAGGAAGGCGGCCGGTCGTAAAATTATAGCCAAATCGTTTAAACTGTTCTTCTGTATGTATTTAGTTGCATGTATCTTGTTACATAATAGAAACCAAAAATATCGGCCGACAAATTTTAATGTATACTTCTACGAATAATATTCCCTAGAAGCGTAAATAATCCCGAAAAATCATTCCACGCGATATGTACCGCGGCGGGCGGGACTTAAAATATGAACCGCGCGGCGCGACAGTTCGCCATGATACTCGAGTCGTGCGGTTGCGTCACAAAAGTTTCCTTTGAGAATATTGCTGTGTTTTTGCGATAATCGATTCATTAAAAATGCCGCCATGTGCCGTGACACTTCACAGCACATGGCGGCATGACGGCTACTGGTTAAGGGGCCGATTATTAAAATGTTTATTAACTTCAGATGAAAGGCGAGTCCTGTGTTTTTCATGTATGTATGGCTTCTACATAGTGATGTAGAAGTCATACATACATGGAAAACAGCGGCCCCTTAACCAGTAGCCGTCTCAGGGGAGCCGGCTGCTTGACCAACATGGCGATGACGCGTGCGTGACCTTGTCGCGACCAATCGCATGCATTTTTGTCTTTGTGTGTTTGAGTGTTTCGTTGTAATTACTGTTAGTTTATTTGCGTAAATGGTATCAGAATCGAAGAGGTGAATGTAGGAGCGTTAGATTTCGAGAGATTATATTTCGATGGTATATTTAAAATCACCCATTTTAATATTACCAGCCTCTACCGAGCTCGTGGTGGGGGCGGATGGTGAGCGATTAATTAAAAATTTAGGTTTTTTTTTAACAAAATGTAAGTTTTCTTTTAGTTATTCTGATTACAAGATTTCAATAGGTGGTGCTAAATTAACCAGTATACTGAACCTGAGTTAAATGGTACATACGCCTTCATTTAAGAAAAAAAAATGTAACATCCACGTAATATATACTGAATCTAGATTAATTATTTATACTCGATAAAAATTAAAGCAATTAGAAACAATTCACAATATCAAAGACACCGACAAAGCAAATTATTCAGCTCATTACATTAAGTGCACGTACAAAACAACAAATCATTGTGACCAACATTATCTTGCCCATTCAGACGCAGCGGCAAAGGAAACTAAGAAAACAATATTCATTAAACGAATACCGAATGGCAAGAATATATGATGAGTAAATGAGTAGATGTGCTATCTCGGTTTTTAAGACAATTGATACATAAATAAATAATTTAGCCGTGTGGTTCCCGGCAGAGTAGAATAGGACCACTCCAAGTCTTCTCATGGATGTCTTAGAACGCGACTTAGGAAACACAAGCTTAAACAAAGCTTATAATTGAGACCTCTCCAACCCGTCTGGCCAGCGAGAAGAGTGTAGGCCAAACCCTCTGACTGCTCTGGCTAATATATGGCTCTGGTTGTACAGAGAGAGAGTCGTGTTTCTACAGTGGAGACTAAAAAAGACCTGATGATGATGAAATAAATAGGTAAATGAATAAATAGTCATAGGGACGATTCGCTAATTAAGCTAGCCCTAAAGTAAGTTTAAACTTGTGTAACGGGATACTAACTCAACGAAACTATATTTTATAATAAATACATAAATAGATAAACAACCAAGACCTAGGACAATTTAAAAATGATTTTCCAACTTGACCTAACTGGGGATTGAACCCAGAACCTCCGAGTACGGACTAGCCTGTTAACCAATACGCCACTGAGGTTGTTACATGGGAATAAATAATTGTATAAGTCCATCAGTTCAAAATCTTGATCCGGAGAACCAAAAAAAAATTACATGAGCTAAATTTGTCATAATGACATGTGGCATATCTACTGTATTTCTTTCTGTTTACTCTTTGCAACATAGTCGCTCCAATAATTGCTGCATGCTGCCTCCATTTAGACGTATAAAACTGAATAGGAACAATTTGTCCATGCAAGCCTTACCAAGCAGCTTTAGAAAAGCGGACATCTCCAAAGCCTCCGCTGGAAACTTCTGATACCTCGTTAGTTATCTTGCGTTGCTACTAAATAATTGTAGCAACACCGATTTCTCCATCTGCTATTTAAGTTTTGATCTTATCGTCTTTGCTATAAAGCTGAACTTTGATTGGAAGTTTTAGACGATAACCATCCAGTAAAGATTAAACTTTATAATAGTAATAATAAGATTAATACTAAAAACTTTGCCAGAATTATTTCAGGAAGCTTTGTTTTAGTATTCAACAATAAAGTTTATTATAAAAGGTATTGCTATTTTTATTGGATTAAAATAATGGCAGAGCAGAGAAGCATCTCTACTTAATTCCACCGACAAGAGCAAGCTCTTTAAGACGATACACGGAGTCCAGTGCTGCCCCCTGCGAAAAACGGCCACTTTTGGCAAAAACGCAAACTAAAGCTTAACGTTCTCACTTTAAACTGTAAACAGTGGTTCATAAAATAGTTTGAAGGGTTATCTAGGTTTTAGTAGCTTAAAATTTTAAATGATATCTCCGTTTCCTTACAAATAATTTATTTCAAATGGGGCAGCACTGGACTCCGTGTATCGTCTTAATTACAAGAAGTACATTACAGGATTTTGAACTGGTTGATAAAATGACGACAAATTACATTCTACTTTGCCGTCACCAAACGGCGGCATCCCGTTCATAATATATTCGAATTATGACAAATAAACTTACTTGCCTGTGTTACTTTCATTAATTTTGCAACAAAAATCAAGAAGTCACTCATAATTGGGCGAAATGCAAAAAAAGTGTACATATAACAAATAAGAAACAAAGTATATTTTTTTGTCGTGACAAATAAAATAACAAAGATGAACTGTAAGACCTAGTTCATATTGTTAATTTTAAATAAAAGGAAATAAGGGAATATTATTAATTAAACAACATTAAATTGTATGTTTTTTTATTAACGAAAGCTAATTAACTTTGCTGTACAGCCAGTTACACTTCAATTTTTATTTGAACTTAATTAATCTTACATTTTTAAACATCAAGTAGTTCTTAATTTTTATATTTCAGTTCTTTGCTAAATCAATCTTAAAAATAACTTTAAGCGTACTATCACAACTTCAGTAATAGGTAGTTTTATTACCGACATGAAGGTAACTATTATAATTTGTGTTACACATGATATTTGGTAAATCAACCTTAATTAACGTTTAACGAAATTTAAAATATTGGCTAATAATAACCAGTATTTTAAACAAGTATCAAAATATTACAATAAATTTAACTGCCATGATATTTAACAGAATCAGTCTAATAATCTAATAAGTATTAATATCACTTCAAAACAATCATCACAAATGACTCTAAGTAATAATCAATATTTTTCAAAAATCTACTCTATAATAAACTTTTGATACATTTTGTTTAACTTCAGTATTAAAACATTCAATAGCCATAGTTTGAGTTGAAACAGTTTCTACTTAAGTCAACCTTAGAAATTACTCTCAGTAATAAGTACTTAAAACTTCGAACAACCAACAAATAACATATTGTATTTTGTACTGTCTTTTTATGAAAAATATGAGTTTTATATATAACTGTTGTTCATAATCAACACATTTTGACAAATATAAATCTTAGCTAAACTCTTAAATGTCATTTGAAAGAATCACTTAATCAAATTTATAAAAAAGTAACATTTTTGTAAATTTTACTTTTCTTCATCACTACTAGTATTATAAAAACAAAATCCTTTATGTGGCTTTTGTGGCGAGACTTGTTTAACTGCTATAGGCCCATCGGTATTTGTAGGTGATTTAATTTCTCGTTTGACGTTCACATTTTTTTTTATAGGTAAGTTAGTCGTCGATGTGAAAAGCTCTCTAAAGTCTGTTTTCAAATTAGATGATGAAATATTATAGCGTGCTTTGCTAGATAACATTTTTGACCTATTGTTGCTACTAAAATCTACTTTAACATTTGACAGTACACATATTTTAGCTGCTTTGCCATCGTTTGCTTGAAGGACATTGGCCGAAGGCGATACTCTTATGAACTTGCTTTTCCCATCTTCTTTATATA
Source organism: Acrobasis repandana (assembly GCA_963576875.1). Classification (NCBI taxonomy): domain Eukaryota; kingdom Metazoa; phylum Arthropoda; class Insecta; order Lepidoptera; family Pyralidae; genus Acrobasis; species Acrobasis repandana. Next base: position 2,653,787 of record OY756226.1, read on the forward strand.
ATTTTGATTCAGTGCAATTTTCAGCACGATTTGTAAGTACATTGTCAGTTGTAGATGTAGTAGTAGCAATTTCTATTTTTGATGTTGAAGCAAAGTCTTTATGTTTCATGATCAGTGAAGTTTCGGTGGGTTTCTTTGATAGTGTAGAAAAAATTTCTTCATCATCAGATGAAAAGTCCTGTTTTGAAACTTCCTTATATCCGATTGTAGTTGATGAATAAGTCAAAGCTGTAACAGGTTGCTCAATCTGTCCAAGTACATTGTCAGTTGTAGATGTAGTAGTAGCAGTTTCTATTTTTGATGTTGAAGCAAAGTCTTTATGTTTCATGATCAGTGAAGTTTCGATGGGTTTCTTTATTAGTGCAGAAAAAATTTCTTCATCATCAGATGAAAAGTCCTGTTTTGAAACTTCCTTATAACCAATTGTAGTTGATGAATAATTCAAAGCTGTAACAGGTTGCTCAATCTGTCCTGATATTACTGGAGAGAGGCGTTCTATTTCTGAGAATAAATTATTGCCAGCAATAGTTTTAATCTTCTTTGGGTAATTAAAAATATCTTGATAAGTTTCATCGTCATCCTCAGACGATGACATAATTATATTGCGCTTACGAATAGGGGTAAACTTAGTTATAGAGGCAGTAGAGTTTGGAGTATCAGAACGTGATATTAAATTATTTTGTAAAATCGATTCTTCAAATGATGAAATATTTCCATCATCAATATTACTCTTATTTGGCTTCAATAATAAACAAAAATTTTTCAGTTCAAAGCAATTACAAAATCCTCTTGTGTCGGAACTATCACAGTAACAAGTCAAAATACGATGGCAAACTTCGCCAGACTTGTTTGTAGTCTGAATTTGATGAATCTTCATGGTTTTTGGGATAGCTGTCAAATGATTTAAGGCAAACTCATTACTTTTTTTTATATAATCAATATTTTTATCGTCAATGCAGAAGAGTTTTATTCTAGTTTTGCTTTTTAACATTTCAAGCGCATTATTAGCGTTAAGTACGTCACTTCCATAAGATACCTTCTTATCCAATAACCTTTTAATAGTGCCGCCTACACCATCAGCTGCCCCTTTGCCATGATAAGATTCTGAAAAATTCTAAGTAGCTTTAAAGCCCATATCTTTGGTAATTTTACTAAACAGGTAGAAATTTTTTTTCTGTTTATATTGTGTGCTTGGTCCATCGGAATAGACATGCAAAATATCTATTTCTGGTGTGGTTTGTTTAATATCAGATAATACTGGTATTAAATGTGCCCATATTGCTACCGGAGAATGGTCCGTAGAGTCTGAAAACGTACAGTAAGATTGGGGCTTAGTATTTTTTTTATAAACGACGCTGGTATGTAAGGTAATTTGATATTGTGAAGCCCCAAAGTGAGCTGATTGAATTGCTTCGTGCATCTTACAAGTATAATTTTCAGAGAAGTCGCAATGTAGTACAACTTCATGTGATTGCAGACTATCTTTCAAATTTTTGAAGCAATTGTACTGGTGCCTTACGTTGAAAATGTGTACTTTATAAACTTTCAATTCTTCTTTAAACTTGGTGATTAAATTTGTTAAGTTTCCATTTTTTATATCTTTTTTCACTCTCTTCGATGATTTAATTTCGTTATTTTTCTGATACTCAATTTTTTTTACAACCCATTCCAACCATGTTACGTTCTCCTGTTCTTTATGTTCAGTTAAATTGTATTTTACAGATTTATTGTTGCAAGTAGGGCATTCATTAAACATACATTCTTTCAAATCAATACTGCATACTGTGTCTTTTACTACATTAACAAGTTCATTATAAACATTTAAGACAGATAATCTTTTGAGGGCCCTGAATTTGAATTCTATGTTGGAATGTATTTTACATACGCAAGTATTTCTATCTGTAAGTTGTGGGCTGATAATATAAAAAGGTTTGTGTCTTATAAAAGTTGTGTAAGAGATTTTACTACCCGTTTCTTCTCTGAATTTTTTGTGCAAATTAATCAAACTGTCCAAAAGGTACCTTTTTTGAATTTTAACCATATTCAACGTCTTTGTCTCTTTTTTGCCAGCTGAGGCACGGGATACGTCGTCTTGCAAAAAAAATGTTTGTATGTCTTCTCTCTGTTTTCTGTTAAACTGCAAACTCTTGTCTTTTTTTTTCGTAACTCTGATTCTTCCTTTTAAACCTAAACTATGTCCGATCTGAGTTCGCATTTTATATTTGCAAACCAAGTCTCTATTACAAAGGTTTTTCATAACATTTCTTTCGGTGTTATTTTGACAATCAGTGTACTGTTCTGCCAAAGCCGTACTTAATACATTTTTTTCCAATAAAACACGCTTTACTTTTTTCTTATCTTCAGCTGATACACTATTCAATGTTTGTAAAAATAAATCTGATTTAGAATTTGGTGTCAATGGTTCTATATTCTCTGCGTCCTGCTGATTATCATCATTGGAAAATTTTTGGCATTTTAGAAGCATATTCCTTCGGTACATTTTTTTTTCTAGAGATACTATCCTTCGTTTCATTTTTTTTATTTTTTTGTTCTGTTTATTTATTATTTTTCTTAATTTATTATACTTTTGATAATACTTCTTTCGAGATCCAGTTTCTTTTTTATTACTATTTGTACTAACTATGGCCGCTTGATTTTTTTTTAAATTACGCCATTTCTTTCTTCTTATATCTTGTTGGTTTTTGGGCAACAAAGATACTTTAACGTATTTACTTTTAATCCTTTCGCGATTTCGTTTTTGCATTTCTTCATATTTTTCTGGGTGATTCTGTTTAAGCCGTTCTCTGTATAGTCGTTGTCTATCTGCAGGCGACAACGGCATTTTTCTACAACAAACAAATTGCTTATGATTGCTTATGTATGTATATGGTTGAATGTCGTTGTTAAAAAAGAAAGCTAATAAGTTAGCCGAGTAGAGTGTATGAAACTGCACGTAATGAATTTTAACGGGCTATATCTTCATTTCTCGTTTCATTGAGAAAAGAAAAAATATATAATAAATCATTTTAAAAATTATTTAACTGACGGACTAATTATATTTTTTAGTCAGCATGCCTTGTAGTCGTTTTACATTCTACATTTAAAACAGTATATTTAAAATGAAAATAAAAATAATAAGACTAACTTTTAATATAATATTAATTAAAAGTTAGTTTTAATAATAAATGAATGAATGAATAAATGAATATGAATAATTTTAGGTAAGCTTTAAACTACACGGAGGAGTCTTATATTACATTTTATACCTGACAATAATTGAGATTTTGTAACAGGCAATGCTGCGGGACATATATGCTATCTTATCTTGCACTTTTCAAATGTGAATACGACTTTACTTCATATTTGTTATTTCATGTTTGTTACGTCACAAAGAAATATAACAAACTCGTCACAAATATGAAACAAAACACGACGTGTAAATAACCTACAAATTTGCAAAAACAAAATGACAATGCCTTTAAACAGAACTGTCTCTTTTTCCATATATTCGCTAAGAAACCTTTCAATACATATATAAAAAGAAAATCATGCACTTACCAGAATGTATAAAGCTATGATCATCAAGATGAAACAATTTTTGTGTATTTTCTTCGCACGATTCAGTAAAACGATTGCACTGCTAAACTGAACCCGAACAAAATGGCCGTGGTACAACACATATGTAGCACCTTCTGCCGTTGTCTATGGTGATAATGTTTCCAGCAGTAAAAAGTCGTTTTCTACCAATTTTTTCTAAACAAAGCTGAATAACAAATATGAATGAAATTACAGACGGTGGCAAAAATAATATTTAAATTAGTTTTGACTAAAGTAGTTTATTATATTTTCACAAAATATCAAAGCTCATGATATTCTTAAGACAGTTCAAAATATATGAACTGTTCCTAATAACGCTTACTCTTTATTTCCATTTCACAAAGTTGAACACGGTCGAATAGGACACTTTTAAATGTATGAAAAAAAAACGGACGTCTATTGATAAATTAATTTTTTTCAATGTTTTTATGGAAAATATTTTTTTTTTTATATTGGGTTGTTGACTGTTTCAGTTTTTTAAAATATAAAAATATGTTTAAAAATACAAACAAATTCTAAACGGTTTTCCTAGCTTAGGACGTTCAACTTTTGTGAAATGTACATTTTTTTTTGCATTTCGCCCAATTCTTATCCCGGATCCAAACCTTAGAGCACTTACACATGATGCTGCCGCGGCGCGGATCCATTTCTTTACACAATAAAATCTGGTTAGGTACTTACCTTACCAGATTTAATTGTTTTAAAAAATTTAATACGTACCTATGTTAAAATTCGCGCCGCCATATATTCCAAAATAGAACAGGGGCCAATGTTTGAGATAGCTGGTCTATACCTATATATTCTTTGTCAATAGTTTTATTATAACATGCGCCGAAAGAAACCTAGTTCAGTGTGAAAGGGTTAGTACAAATGCATACAAGTGCTGCTGCCGCTGCTGCTGCCGCTGCTGCTGCCGCTGCTGCTGCCGCTGCTGCTGCCGCTGGTGCTGCCGCTGGTGCTGCCGCTGCTGCTGCCGCTGCTGCTGCCGCTGCTGCTGCCGCTGCCTCTGCCACTACCGCTGCGGCGAAATGTGTATAAACGCTCTTACTCTCCTTGCACTCTCAAATTATTTATGTCCACATATTCTCTTTAAGTAACATCCCATAATTATCACATTTGGGCGTGAAATTCAATTCTTCGGATATCGGAATCAGTGTTATAAACTGTCGTTTTAAATGTTTCCAATTTACATTATCTTTCCATTTTAATTGCTTAAACTGAAGTTGTTTCGAGAATTTAGATAGCGACATTAAAGTTTCTGACATATGATGACATATTCTTCACGAGATAAATAGAGCCGAGGGTTGAGAGACATTCAGGTCACAATTAGTCGTAAAAAAAGCGGCCAAATGCGAGTCGGACTCGCCCATGAAGGGTTCCGTAGCAGCAAGTAACATAATATAAATTGCGGTTTACGATTTATGACGTATTAAAAAATAACTATCTATGATACCGAGACCGCTATAGTTTTAATTAAAAGTATATACTTTTAGGTATATACCACGTTTTTTTCAGAATTACAATTCAGAGTGTCTTGCTTTAACAAAGATGTGCATGCACATTAAATAATTATAAATGTATTAATGTAATCCTCTCTGTTACATAGAACTTGCGTCAAATCCTTATCACCAATCACTTCCGATGCACTCACATAAACGATTGTTTACTAAACTAATAGCTAATAGCGACTATTGTACTTATGTAAATAAAAAAAAGCTTGTGGGGTATGATTACTTTGAACCAGCATTAGCAACTAAAACATCACTCAGAATTAGCACTGTACATTAAAAATAAATGTGGGTAAAAACAAAAGTATTGTCACCCTACCCACATACATTAATAGTCAATTTCAGTATATATTAAAATTTGTAGTTTTAACGTAATTGTTATTATTAACAAATAATATCAATTTGTAGCACATTTTATTGTACAAAAGGAGATAATTTTGTGTTTTTCTTAGCTATCATACGTTAAGCGAAACAAAACGAAAACAAAAAAGTGGAGGACTGACGGTCCGAATTTTAACAAGGTAATATTTTTTTAATCAACGTGATATCGTTATATGTTATTGCTTTCACAAATTTTCACAATTTATTTATTATAATATAGCATCTTAAAGAGTAACCAAAAGTTAATGGTTTTGTTATTATTAGCGTAATAAACTTTCCACGTGAGGGTCCATTTTGAACGGAGATATAGAAAATAATACAATGTTTTGCTATAATATCTTGTTTCCACATTTTTTGTTTGGTATTATCTTACATTTTGGCGTAAAGATTTTTCTTTAGTGCCCTTAGTTTAACCGGTACAAGTGGACCCTCAATCTTTTATGTGTGGACTGAGGGTCCAACTTTAAATCCCATAACTCGCTTATTTAATTTTCACAAAATCTGGTTCCAACTTTCACAATTCTTTGGGAATGTTCACTAAATCCTGAGCATGTTTTCAAAGAATTCTGAGAGAGTGGCCCTCAGAGCACACGCACATATTTTAGTAATATTTCAAAAGTTACGGTGGGGGGACACCTAAAATTTTAACTTTGTATTAGATTATCTCAAGACTGGGGGGTTTGATCAACATATTTTTAAAAGCAGTTTTTGTTGAATTTAAAAGACCTTTTCAACGATACCCCACACGTTGGGGTTAGTCCAATTTAATTTTTTAAATTCACTTTTCGTTGTATGGGAGGCTGAAAAAAATCATTTTGTCATAATTTTAAAAATCAACCTTTGGAACTTGGAGTACGAGCCCGGACGGACATGACGAAACTATAAGGCCTACGGAACCCTAAAAAAGCAATAAGAAAGTGGCAATCTTTTTATTTTATTTCGAGGAATTATGTCAAAAGACGTTATATCTAGCAGTCCGTCATTACATTGATTCCCTGTTCTACTACAGAATAAAGAATACTAACTGACAGAAGTCCCACTCAGCGAAGAAATTCAAAGAAATATCCACTCAATGTGGCTAGCGATATGGTTTAATTTAGCTCACGCCAGAACTCAGCACCTTTTCGTATAAATACCCAGACATCCATTGCAAGCCAATTTCATTCTTATTACTCTGGACAAACGATTCGTATAACTTAATTTACCACCCGGAGGGGCCGCCTGCGCGCATAGTAATAATGTAGGTACATTTTCGATACCTAAACGGGAAGTGACACAGGCCTGGTTCTACCTACACGTCCTCCATTAGGTTGAAAATTTGCTTTAGAGTCGCAAGGTCATGACCTACATAACATATTTATCAGTCTTAAGAGTAGATTACTCTAAGTATGATAAATATTGTATCATTTAATAATTATTTTAATATTTTATTCATTATTATTATTATTTTCTCCCTTAGTCACTGTAGTGAACTTTAGTCAAAGATTACGATTTATTTTGCCACGCAAATTTAAAAAACCCCATCTTTCAAACGTTAACCCCCAATAACTTTTAAACAGCTGAACCAATTTTCATAAACAAACAGCTGAAAACCATCTAGACAGACAAGGCTTTTGATAAAAAGGAACCGCATAGAAATCGGTCTTTTTGTTTAGGAGCTACGATGACAGACATACACACAGACACGTGAAACTTATAACACCCCTGTTTTTAGTCGGGGGTTAAAACTGTCACCTCACTTTATTCTTGGCATTCATCAAAAATCACTATAAATTTTAATAGTTATTACCGCATACAAATTTTCGCTAAAGAGCTTCGTGAAATCATAAACTTTCATTGATAACCTTTAGATTTATGTGTTTTACAACGATTTGAGCTTTGATAAGAACATTTTCGGCGTCGATAATGCTTAATGAGACTATTTCAATTCAAAAAGCTTCTTCAACAAAATATTAAAAGTTTCGTAGGGCGTAAGGTACCTACTGATGTGGGTTAAGATACGAGTACTACACGAACGCCAATTCTTAAATAAAATTCTCGAAAATTAAAAATGCAAATAAAATTATTGACATTGTTAACAGTAAAATAGGACGTTGTCACACTTTGTCAGATTCGTACAACGACAACGCTTATTTTATTAACAACCGACAAAAAGACGGGTAAGTTTGACGCTAATGTCTGTCTGTATGTCTGTGTCATCGTAGCGCTCGAACGGATGGACCAATTTCGATGCAAGTTCCCTTGCGGTAGTTCTTAACTGTGTTTGATGAAAATCGGTTCAGCCGTTTCAAAGTTATTGGGGGTTAACGCTTGAAAGTCAGGGCTTTCTCTAGAAAATAATAGATGGCGCTACGGATATCAAGTCGTTTCAGTAGTTCCGCTACTCACCACTAGATGGTGTTCTTGACAGTCAGGGTTTTTTATTTTCCTAGCAAATAAACTTGTGTTTCCATAGATCATACCGAATAGCGGGAGAATCTCATAAGCGCCACCTCGCGTGAGGGGATGAGCTTCCATTCTATACGTTAGTAATTAATTCTGTGTTAAGTACAAACACAGATACACTATAAGTTGATGCATGATTGTCGTCGAAATATGTAAAAAAAATATTTGTGTAAGTTAGCTATACAATACTCGTACAATGTCTTTCCTAAAGGACTATATAAGTACCTACAATAAACATTAAAACACTAAACAATTATCAATCCAATAGGAAATCGGCGCACAAAAGCTACATCAAGCCGATACGATCCAACACGACAGTATAGTCGAGCATCCACGAAAACATAAACTTGTCTCATCGAAGACCGTACGTCTGCGCTTGCGCATACCGATCTTTACCCAATAGGACAGCCGATGTTTCCGTAAGACATCGCCCATTGAAGATAGTATCGCCGCAGGATGAATAGGCCTATAGTTTAGCAGCCATTGGTATGAATTAATCAACAGGAATTCTTCTTTGTTTTTCACTTTTTTAATTGCATTAAAATTAAACCACACTTACTACACAAACAAACAAAGTACGCCTAGGTAGTGGAAATCTATACAATAATAAATGGCCAAGTGCGTGTCCTGGCCATGCTCAGAGTAGTTCCGAAGTTACACATTGCAACATAGAGACTTTATTTTCCATAAAAAAAATTATCACAAACAAAAAAACGCCATTTATATAAAGCAATTTTTTCATCTCTAAATGTTTTTAATTACCTATGTTACATATTGGCGTTTTTTATTTATTTCATTTATTCAACTACCGACCAAAAGTACTTATTTACCTAATTTGTGTGGTGCCATCTATGTGAGCAGTTGGTTCTAATTGACCGAGCAAGTGAAGCGAGCGAGGTCTCTAAATCGAGTTGGGGGTGAAAACATATTGTATGTATGTATGTTTGTACCGCGATAACTACCGAACCAATAGTCCGATTTTGATAAAATTTAGTAGGCATGTAGGAAATATCAATAGAATTTTCAAGTTCGTTGGGCATCAAAATTGGTTCAGTAGTTTTTGAAATATTAATAAAAATGTCCGCGATTATATAGCAAACGAAACCATAGCGCGTTCTAACTTTGAATAGTGCCATCTAGGTGTTACTTAGGGAATTATAATCGCGAGGTCTAAGTTCATGGCGAACTACTAGTACCTATGTATTTAGTCTTCAAGTTTTTACTATTTACGTACCTTCCATTAGTTTGTATGAAGTTGGTACAATTAAGTTGGTTGTTACGTTAGTAATATATTATCTTTGCCTACATTCTTAAACGGTATTCATGCTTTTATATTGGGTTTACAAATTGGTAGAAAATTAAACCATGCAATATATAAATAAACCTTCAATATGCTGATTTTTTGACCAAGCGAGCGAAGCGAGCGAGGGCTATAATTCAAGTTGGGGCAAAAACACATTGTTTGTAAGTTATGTATGTATGTATGTTTTTTCCGCGATAACTGCCGAACCAATGGTCCGATTTTGATGAAATTTGGTAGGCATGTAGGAAATATCAATAGAATTTTCAAGTTCGTTGGGCATCAAAATCGGTTCAGTAGTTTTTGAAATATTAATAAAAAATCGCGAGGTCTAAGTTCGCGGCTAACTACTAGTATAAAAAAATGCGGATTTTTAAAACAGTTGATGATTTCGTAAGACAACATAAAGATAGCTATTGACCGGCTTAAATAGATCTATGATTTAGCAGCCATTGGTATAAATTAATCGAGATTTCGTCTTTTTTGGCAATAACAGGTTTTCTTTACTATTTTAAAAAGTTCCACCTTCTCACCCATCATCACATTTGCCACGGCCTTTGAAACTTGCGGCCTTGGGCTCCGTCTGCTTAGAGCCGCAAAACCCAAATTGGTCGGTCTGCTGAATTAGGAATAGGGACGTGATAGTGTATAGACTGCCTCCGCGGTCCAGTGGTCAAGGCGTTTGCCTTTTGATCCGGAGGTCATGGGTTCAAATCCCACTGGGAAGCATACTTTGTGAAAAAGTTGTTTCCAGTCTGGTTAGGATATTGCAGGCTTGAATCACCTGATTATCCGAAAAGAAAAATGATTCCGTGCTTCGGAAGGCACGTAAAGTTGTTGGTCCCGAACGCCATCTAGCGTTTGTACCTATCCTAGGATTGGTTCTGGTCTACCCTTTGGGTTGCGGAGGTCAGACGGCAGTCGCTCTGTGTAAAAACCAGTAACCTTGTCAAATCATCTAAGTAAGGTAGCGGACCCCGGGCTCTGAAGCGTTACCGCTGACGATGCAACCGGGAATACGCTCGGATGGTGATGAGTGTACAGGTATAGGTAAGTATACACATTTAGACATCGAAAAAAATAGAGATAATACTTATATCTGTCTATGACTTATATTATTCGTAGTTGTCAACAAGTAATTATTTAAAAGTATTTTAAAAACAAGCTTTTATCTTAAACAATGAACTAAATAGTTTCAAATGCTCCACAATACGAATCAATTGAGCCCAAACTTGGTGGAGTTATGTATGTTGTTTTAGTACAAAGATGCCTTGACCACATTCCGGCTTCATCATGAGATCAGGTCATTGGTACCATAATATTGCATTGTCACCTAACTAATAAGCTCGTTTTTTTTTGGCGGGTAGTCAAAGGATTCTGTTGGGGTTTTCTTTAAATAATTTTGCAAATTATTTTTAGTGGACTTTATAATACGAAATTGGTGTTGTTTGGTGTAATAAATGCATGCTCATGAACAATATGTGAAATAGTTAAAGTGGACAGTCATAATACGGCTGTAGTGATATTTGTTTCGCGGACTGTGTGGGCGTCGTCCGCCACTCATTCGGCTATGAAAACCAGTAGACTCGTATAGATTTGTCGCCAGAAGCTCCCTTAAAGCAATCAAAGGCCTACACCAACCTTTGATTGTAATTTTTTTAGCAAAAAAGATTTTCCCACGTTTTATTAACTTATTCCTGGCTAAATGGCTAAATACGCAGTAGCATCAAGACATTAATTTAAAAAAAAACTAACAAGCTCAATCGAGTGGTTCAGGTCTTATTTTGCTTGCAAGATTTCATTACGGACACGCAGACAACAGAACAGGAGCAACTAAATGAAAGCTTGTAAAAAACAGAACATGCTTCTTCAGTATCAATGGAGTCTCAACCTATACCTCTTATATTTGATACAGTTGATACGTCGGTAGCTACTTCCCTGGATCTGAATGTCACATAAAGATTTACGCGCGGACGCACTGTCGCTCGCATCACCGCCGCCATTTAATCGTCACTCAGAGTTTACTCTAAGATATGTGAGGTTAGGACAGTAACTTCGTGTATATGAAGAAACGGCGAAATCCAAGAGAATGGGTGCTGATAATAATGCTGCTTTTACTGCAAAAACAGGCTTCTGATCTTAGGCATACACTATATGGAGCTTATCTCTATGCTAGCTGACTTTTTTTTGGAGGCCTTTGCCCAGCAATGGTACTACACCTACAGGACTACGTCCTACGTCGGTTGTTTTATCGTTTGCCAAAAAAAAATTTTTTTTATTAGCGTACAAAAACACCCGACTTCTTTTTCTTTGAGGAGTTTCTTTCACTTCTCCAAAGATTTTTATCATGTCTTTAACAAATTAATATGGGACCTTGTTAGTTTACCCTTTCAAATAAAGAATCATCAAAATTGGTTCACAATTGGCGAAGATCCAATAATCTTCATCATGAAGAACTTAAGAGATATGGAAGAAAATTCTCAAAGAAAATTATTTATTTAACATTTTTTTTTCGCTGTATCTTCGTCATTATTTGCTAATCAGAGGAAATAAATAATACGTATCCAATATTTTTTAATAATTTACCTAATGAGCCAAAAATATTTTTATAGTCCACATCCATATTGACAATTGTAATTAATACCCATAAAAAACACTTGCCTCTACCATTAAAAGGAGAATTGGATAAAATATTTATTTGAATCAATCAGAACTATTTTATTTCTATAGTTAAAAACCATTTACTCGTGAGTATAGTGTCTATGAATATTGACCTAATTTAATTTAAGTACTTACCTATTCCTTAGTTCGGCTTTTATCTGAGCAATAATTTAACAGACCAGCAATTAATAACGTTCCTTACAGAGCTAGAGTAATGGGCCTCATCGGAATTGAATCGGCACTTTACACTGTTTAATTCAAACTGTCGTGAACTGCGCCGGTCGCGTAAAGCAAAAAGTAAGTGATATGCGACAAAGTGGGGGAGAATAATGGTATCTAGTCTACGATAGCAGGCGGTGAATTTAAAAAAATAACATACATTGCCTTCTATAGCAGATTCTATCGGTCTACTGCTGGATTTTAGGGGATTCATGAATTTTTCTGGATCTAATGCTGCGCCCATTTCAAATAAATTATTTGAAAGGAAACGAAGATATCATTTTAAAATTTTGTCTTTATTAACCCTAGATAACGCTTCAAAATAATTCATGAACTACAGAACGTTAAGTTTTTCTTAGCTTTTTTGTCAAAAGTGGCCGTTTATCGCAAAAATACTAAGAAAAAAAGAAAAAAAGTCATGTATTAAGAGGAAATCGCTGGGCCGTATTTCCATACAAGCGTAGTCCCCTGATTCCTCGCCGGATAGTCCCAGGAGAGAAATGTTTATTTTCCAAATAATAATCTATCCTTATATTGGTATTTTCCACAGACCATGGATAAAGATAGACACAGCCTCTAAAATTGACTTCATTCAGGATCGTCACTTTTAGTCTGTATATTTCAATTCATTAGATCGGACACTGAGCTCCCTACTGTAAAATACCTAAATCAGCCGTTTTGAGCCATAGAAACTCGTTGAAAAACGTTGTAGAGGGTGATAAAAAAGATTCCTTCCGTTTGTAAGTGAATTTCTTATTAAATATTGTATTAAAAATTGGCACGCCAGGTTTTCATACAAATTGAAGGACTTTCTTTATCTAGTAATACAAAGATCTGTGGTATTTTCCTATATTTTTTTTTTCATAATTATTAAAAGAGAGAGAACCTTTATAAAAAATCAACAGAGGACGCTGCTGCCCGTTCTCTGTTATATACAACCCTTAGTCGCCTCTTAGGACATCCGTGGGACCTTTCCCACGGGTGTCGTAAGAGGCGACTAAGGGTAAGGGCAGGTAATGACAAAATGACGGTGTATTCTTCCATGGTGGTCTGAGAGAAAAAAAATAAAATTGAATGTACCAGCTTCTTCCCTTTCTGCGCGTTCATGTTAATAGGCAAAGCAGTTAGCAACCCATCACTACTTTGATTCCGTTTTCAACTTTTTCGCCTGCCATCACGCTCATAGTGCCCTTGGGTCTGCGGCCCTAGGCTCTGTCTGCTCAGAGCCGCATGACCCAAAATACTCTGTCTGTCTGTGTATTGTCACAGGTCCCATGTTTTCCAAGCTGCCTAAAGACATCTGACATAGTTTAACGACTACCATAAAATGATGACAGCCGAGATCAACGGCTTTACGTGCCTTCCGAAGCACGGAGGAGCTCGAGAAATGTTTATGCTACTTGTGGTCACCCATCTAATTGCAGACCACACCCGGGGTTGCTTAACTTGCAAAAGCAATTTGTAATCCCACTGGGCCAACGAGGGCCAACGGTCCATTAGTGTAAGGGATCCCAAAATTACTGATTGGAAGTGTCCTGCACCCGAATTATTCCCGGTTGCATCCTCAGCGGTAAAGCTTCAGAGCCTGGGGTCCGCTACCTAACCCTAGGTAATTTGACAAGGTTACTGTTTTTTACACAGAGCGACTGCCGTCTGAGCTTCGCAACCCAAAGGGTAGACCAGAACCAACCCTAGCATAGGTTTAAAGAAACGCTAGATGGCGTTCAGGAACCACAACTTTTACGTGCCTTCTGAATCACGGTATCATCTTTCTTTTCGAAAAATCTGGTAATTCAAGCCTGCAATATCCTAACCAGACTAGAAACAACTTTTTACAAAGTATAATCCCAGTGGGATTTGAGAACCCACGACCTCTGGATCACAAGGCAAACGCCTTGACCACTGGGCCACGGAGGATTCCAAAATGACTAATTGGAAGTATCCTGCATCCAGAATTTTCCACGAACTGCAAACAGGTCATACAACGTGTATGTTTACTTATTTAAGGCTGTTCTATGCCCATACACGCAAAACGTCTCGTGCGAAGCCACTGAACGGGGTCTGAAACAATACAACCATTAACACGTGAGGGTACTGTCAATCACAGCGCCCCTGCTCCATTCCATGTCAATCTGCTTATCAGATCAGATCCTATCCTAGTGCAGAGTGAATGGGAAACCATGGGAATTTATTGTTGGTTATGTATGTAAACAAGGTGTTTTAGGTAGGTTTATTTTTTGTGTCTTTGGCCAGGCCTGTGTTACTCCCCGTTTAGGTATCGAAAATATACCTACATTATTTATTACTAAGAGCGCAGTGGCCGCTCCAAGTGGTAAATTCAGTTATACGAATCGTTTTTCCAGAATAATAAGAATGAAATTGGCCTACAATGGATATCTAGGTATCTAAACAAAAAGGTGCTGTGTTCTAACGTGAGTTAAATTAAACCACATCGCTAACCACATTGAGTAGATATTTCTTTGAATTTCTTTGCTGAGTGAGACTTCTGTACGGAGTACTTGCATTCTTCACTGTGCTTTGGCCAGCGTGGAGAGTGTGGGCTAAATCGTCTGAATGCTCTGTCTTATAGGTACGAGTATGCCATTATCATCATAAGGGCTTTCTTAGTCTCCACTTCAGGAGCACGACCCTCTCTGTACTACCAGAGCCATAGCAAGCAGTCAGAGGATTTTTAGTGTTACAATATACTAAGAATAATTCAAGAAACACTAAAAAGTGTAAAGAAATAACTTTCCAATGGTAAGTAACCAGATTTCATTGTTTGAAAATTAAAAACGTATGATAAAATACACCGACAAGAGTAAGCTCTTAAATTAAAGAGATAAAATTTTCGCCGCCAAATATTCAAAAATAAACGTGGTCCAGTGGGCAAGGCGTTTGCCTGGTGATCCGGTGGTCGTGGGTTCAAATCCCACTGGAAAGGCATACTTTGTGCATAAGTTGTTTCCGATCCTGGTGAAAATATTGCAGGACTTGAATCACCTGATTATCGGAAAAGAAAGATGATTCCGTGCTTCGGAAGGCACGTAAAGCTGTTGGTCCCGAACGCCATCTAGCGTTTGTACCTCTCCTAGGATTGGTTCTGGTCTACCCTTTGGGTTGCGGAGGTCAGATGGCAGTCGCTCTGTGTACAAAAACAGTAACCTCGTCAAATCACCTAGGTTAGGTAGCGGACCCCGGGCTCTGAAGCGTGCCGATGACGATGCAACCGGAAATACGGGAGGATGATGATGATGAGAATTTCAGAATAGAAAAAGTGAGAAGGTGTAAGCAGAAAAAATTGAAATAGTAGGAAATAACGGTATACGATAAATATTGGCAGACACACAAGAAATATCAATTTATAATCAGTAAAACAATAAAAACTAATAATAATTATCACTGATAAATTATTTTCTTGTTTTTTTTTTATTATTATTAATGGCTTGACGCTACTGCGTACTTAGCCAGGAACAAGTTAATAAAACGTGGGAAATTCTTTTTTTTTTCCTAACAGTTACAATCAAAGGTTGGTGTAGGCCTTTGATTGCTTTAAGGGAGCTTCTGGCGACAAATCTATACGAGTCCACTGGTTTTCATAGCCGATTGAGTGGCGGACGACGCCCGAAGACGCCCACACAGTCCGCGAAACAAATATCACTACAGCCGTACTATGACTGTCCACTTTAACTATTTCACATATGTTCATGACCATGACCATTTATTTACATTTACATATTTACACCAAACAATACCAATTTCATATTATAAAATATTGTACGGAGCCCTTCACATACGAGTCCGACTGGCACTTGACCGGTTTTTGGCGCTTGATTATGATTCCATAGTTTTATTTTATAGTTTGCTATAACACGGCACACACCGTATTTTTATTGCAATGCGTCCCGACCCAATTTGCTCATCATTTACCTCACTGCTTGATTTTTGCAATACCCAAGTGCCCTGAACATTATTTATTTGAATAAAAACTCAACTACACAAAATAACTCGAATCTTTCGAGGTCTTAAGACTCACCTAACACATCTAAAGGGGCATTTACACTTATAAGGCAAATAGTTTGCGTCGAAGTGGACTTTTCGCTAATTGTTCTAAAGGCATGCCACATAATTGCCTTAGCCGTACTAATGGGTCATTAGCCCCTTAATGGGGGAGTTAGGTGTACCACCTGGGTATTTGGATGCGTCCAGTTTGTCACTTAGAGGTATTTGAATCGGTTTTTACGCTTCCTATCGCTGTATTAAGAAAACTGGTTTGTGATTTATTTGATGGTGTTTAAGCCTCCTTTGGGCTGTGAAGAGAAGAACTTTGTATGTGTGTGATGCTAAGAGCGGCAAAATCTAATTTATCAAGATAATATTCTATCTATACTCTTCCATGCTAGTCTGGGAGAAAAGAAAAAACTTAGAATGTATCAGCTGTTCTACCTTAATATAATTTAATTTCGATCAATACAAACCTTTATCAAATAAGTAGGTACCTAAACAAAGGCTGATTTTTACCGTCAAATTATTATGATTATCAAATAAGTTTCCAAATACAAAGTACATAGGACATAGCCGTAATAAATCGAACCACGGGCTAGATCATTATAGTATATTGAAATTAAAATAACAGTCGATAAAACAAAATTGACATTCCCATACAAATTGCCCGAGCGGCTGCACACTTTTGTTTGGAAATGCTGATTTTTTTTTGTTCTTTGGCTGTTATTTTAATTTTATTATACTAAAATGGTCTAGTATAGACCGAGGTTCAATTTATTACGGGTATGTCCCTTCCACGTTATATATTGTTTTCAAAACCTGTTTGTTTAAAATGACAACAAAAATATATACAACATATACGTTTATTTGTTATTTGGAATGAGAAATGCTGAAAAACAAAATACGCGTACATTTTTTATTTTTTTTTCATTTCTTCTTACATTCTATCATTACAGGTTATTAACCTAATGCGACAGTGCAGTCTATTACATTTCATTACAAATAATCATTAATGATACCCGTGTGAATTCACTCAGAGTAGTAGTAAATAAGTCGATCCTTTTGGCTACATCGTTAAGCGTGCCCAGTGCTTGGGTGAGTGGTGCGTCCCGCAGCAGGTTGGTGCGCGCTCTGGGCACGGCCAGCAGCGGCGGCGCCACAAGTATTTGTTTGGCACACATAGCCTCTGGATGGTTTTGCTTGCCCTTTATCACCTTAAGAACATATGTTATTATAGCCAGGTGCCTTCTAACCCTTAGTTCGTTGTATCCAACCATACCTAAAATAAATAGGGTTGGATACATTAAAGGGTAGAATGTATGCTACATAGAAAAATATAACCTCGCTCATGCTAGCGTGATCCCGATTGCACCTTTGCAGTTAATTTGTTAAGTTCGAATATTCGCAGCCGGTGTTCTTGTTTTATTTCGTAGCAGTTTATAGGGTCGATATCCTTAAATAGTGCTCGATTACACTCCTTGGGTGTAAGTTATCTTGAAATGAATAATGCTTTTGTTTCATTAAGCATAAAAGGTGATGTGGCTGATTTAATACGCTATCTTGAAATAAACTAAAGTTATTTACAGATACGACACTTCGAACAGTTACCTTCATAGTATATTGTTACACCAGCCCCCTTAGCATGGTAACGGCAACAGTTATTTACAGTCTTTTTTTACTTTATGCTGCTTGCTTGTAAATGTTATATTTACTTATAAATATAAAATGTGTTTGTTTACCTTCTTTGCTCTGAGCGAAACAACAAATGGTCGTAAGGGTTTGTGAGACGGCGGAGGAATATCGTTAGGTTAAGTTAAACATCGCCGCTCTATTGTTTACAGAGGGTCACTGCGGGCGTAGTCCCGCCTTCTGCGACCTAAAGGCCGACTATTAAAAAGGTTTATCCCTTTCCCTTTCCGCTTCTTCTTTCTGTTGCATCACAAAAGCGTCAGCCCGGGAGTTGAAAGAATGTTGGGTTTACATAGCGACCACGCGAACCGGGAAAGACTAGAGGCACCGTGGAGTTTTAGTATGTTCGAATCCCAATCCCCGTGGAAGAGAGGCGTGGATTGGCCATTTCTCAATGTAAAAAAATAAATAAAAACAGGTTAAGAAATATACCTATTTTGGTTGAAATTTCTGATGTAACTCCATACTTTTTAAAAACAATTTATATTTCAAGACAATAATGGATACCTATCATTTTTTATTTAGTAAAATAATTTATTCGAATTAAATTTTTTTTCATTGTCTATTTTATTCATATTCATTTATTTCATGTACAATTGTGAAACTGAAATCTAGTTTACAAAATGCACATTATTGCACATAAGACCCTGGTAGACCGCTACATTTTCTAAAGTATTTATTCTTCATAGGATCAAAAATATGCTTTACAATTTAAAAGTACTAAAAATATCAAAAATCTACATCATTAGCTAAAGCTTTTTCTCATTATATCTTCATTATAGTCATCTAAAGTGACTCTATGTATATTGAGATTAATGTACCAAATATGAACTGCACATTTGTACCATACTTTAGTTTTATTTGTCATCTTACGTCTGTAGCGGCCTTTATTACTTAAGGGGAGGAACGATATTGTTAAATGCTACTGTATTTATGTAACGGGTCTTTAATTTTGAGGATAAATATCAAGGAACGTGATAAAATACGAGCATGTACAAAAATATCAAATTTCTCAAGGTTTTTTGGAAAGAAAAGCATAAACAAATTTTGTTATAGTAAATTAAAAAATAAAAATTATCAGTAATTGAGATGAGGCTTGTAGTTAAATACACTATCACGTCTTTATCCTTAAAGGAACAGACAGAGCCCAGGGCTGTAAAAACCAAAGGCTAAAAAGTAAAGTTTGCTAGCTGCGTCAATAATTGATATGATTTTTGACTATTCCCTTGATCGGCTGTTATACCTATATTTTTTTTTTAATACAGCAAAAGACCACAAATAGTTATAATTCAGTTTTACCAGCAGATTGTAATAAAACTTCCTTCTGATGTTCCAAATAAATCAGTTCCAATAACTCCTCTTTTAATTGCGAACAAAAAATAAAAGTTACAGACTATTTAGCCGATTTATTTGTACCATAAATTCGGTTTAAGTGACAATTGTGTTGATATATTCAGTTAATAAGTTTCTTTTATTATCAGATGTATAAATTAATACCAAGCGACTCCGAAATGAGGATAATGGACCACCCTGCCTTGTAGTCAAAAAACACGGTCGCCCAGATGATCTTATGAAATTGAATTCTGGTTGGTCCAAGGAAACTGAAACTTTTTTCTAGCCTCTTAGGTCCCTCTCCTGGGCAAAGGGCTTTCCCTTATTCTTCCACTTGTTTGTTTTTCGTGTGTGTAAGTGGCTAACACCAGGCCTGTGTCACTCCCGGTTTAGGTTTCGAAATTGTACCTACATTATTAGTATGGGCGCAGGCGGCCCCTTCGGGTAGTAAATTCATTTATACGAATCGTATTCTAGAGTAATAAGAATAAAATTGGCTTGCATTGGATGTCTAGGTATCTTTACGAATAGGTGCCGAGTTCTGACGTGAGCTAAATTAAACCATATCGCTAGCCACATTGAGTAGATATTTCTTTGAATTTCTTTGCTGAGTGAGACTTCTGTACTTTAGTATTATTTATTCTGTGCTAACACTGATGTCAGATTTTTCAAGCTGCCTAAAGGCATCTGGCATAGCTTGTTGACTGCCATACAATGATGACAGTCGGGAACAACGGCATAACGTGCCTTCCGAAGCACGGAAAAGCTCGAGAATTTTTTATGCCACTTATGGTCACCTCACACCCGGTGTCGTTGGCCCAATGGGAGAGTATGCTAGCGCTTTCGCAAGATAAGCAAACCTGGGCGTTGTCCTTACTTAGATGGGTGACCACAAGTGGCATACAAACTCGAAGACCTCCGTGCTTCGGAAGGTACGCAAAGCTGTTGGTTGTGGCAGTCGACAAGCTATGTCAGATGCCATTCGGCAGCTTGAAGAATCTGACATCAGTGTTGGCCCCTTAAACCCACGATAAACAAAACAAAATAGTGTATAGTATGTGAAATTATAATAATAAGGGAAGATAACTGGGTCAGAAAAGTATTATTCTAATTAGTCCGTTAATTAGATTATCCAAAAATAATGTACCCATATTTTTTAGTTTATCAAAAAAGTAAAAATTCACAAAGATACCGAGTGTCAAAGCTCCAGGGTGGGGGCTTGTGACGTCACCGATGTGTAAAAATCGTACGAAAGCGTGACGTCATGCGAAATTTAAATGCGCTGTATCTTCGTTATTTACTGTTTCTCAGAGAAAAGGAAAAATACGTGTACAATATTTTTTAATAACACTAGTCAACAAGATTTTGCCACAAGCATACTTGCAGCGGATTCTAATAGAATTTAGTACACAAAACATGAATCTTGTTATAAAAAATGTGTAGGACGTCTAAGTTTTCAAATATATCACGTCAAAAATATATATTTTTTTAATTTTTGTCAATTTTAAAATTATACCATTCATTCAATTAGCTCCTTTTTAATTTTCAAATACCAGTTTAACACTGTGCAAACCCTACTTTTTACAATACTTTTTACATCATTTCTAAATTATTTAATAAAATGGACTTATTAAAGATTTTGTGCGAGTCGGTATAACGGTATACAATACGCGCAGTACACAATGTATGGGAAATATTATAGTAACTTAAATTTTGTATAACTCCTCAAATAAAAATGGTATAATGGTAAACCAAATTTTGTTTTGATTTCGATGAGTGATTACATTATTTAATGTGGCAGAATTAAATAACCTGCACAGAAGCTATTTAATATAGATAATTGAAAATATCAGAAAATCGGGAAAATCGGATCTTTGACATAACATTATTCAAAATTCTGACGTCCTAGGAATAAAAGTAAATTATGTATAAATACACTTTACAAAAATCTATAAGAGACAATAATGCTTATTCCAGTGACAAAAAAATACAAATTTTGTCGATCAGTGTAATCTAACAGACGGGCCAAAAATATTTTTTCAGTCATCATGCGTATTGTACATGAAATAAATGAATATTAATAAAATAGACAATGAAAAAAAATACTTTTAATAAATTCTTATACTAAATTAAAAATGATAGGTATCCATTATTGTCCAGCCCACTTCCTTAATAGGATTTTGTCTAGCGCTGGAAGAGTGCAGGCCACCTGCATTTTGCATCTTGTTTTTATACCTAATTTCTTCATTTGACAGTCTCCACTTTTGAAAACTTTAATACATCTCTTTTCATCATCAGGTCCCTCTCAGTCTCTACCGCAGGAGCACGATCCTCTCTGTACTACCAGAGCCATATATTAGCCAAAACAGTCAGAGGATTTAGCCTACACTTTCCACGCTAGCCAGACGGGTTAGACTGGTCTCATTGATGTTTATACGCTTTTTTTAGCTTGTATTTCCTAAGTCTCCTTCTACGACATCCACGGGAAGACTTGGACATCTCTTTTAATTTGACTCATTCCACTTACATCGCTTACCTTGAACGGACATTCAGGAATACCTACCTATTTATAAAGTCTTTATTACATATAATTTTTATCATCATCAGGTCTTTTTTAGTCTCCACTGCCGAAGCACGAGCACTCTCTCTGTACTACTAAAGCCATATATTAGCCAGAGCTTCTTCTTCGTCTTTTCCTTTTCCCACTTTAGGAGGGGTTGGTTCTCCTAATCCTTCTTCGCCAGGTTGTTCTATTCTGGGTTGTCAGTGCATCAAGATTTTCCTTTTTCATTGCTCGGGCCATGCTCGTCCACCACGTGTCAGGGGGGCGCCCTTTACCACGCTTTTACTCCGGCAGCTCCAGCGCCTCGTGAACGACATAGTCGCGGTCCCTTCGCATCACATGCCCGTACTATCTTAGACGGAATATTAGCCAGAGCGGTCAGAGGAATTAGCCTTCATTCTCTCCACGCTGGCCAGACGTGTTGTAGAGGTCTCGTTGATGTTTATAAGCTTTGTTTAGCTTGTGTTTCCTAAGTCGCCTTCTACGACATCCACGGGAAGACTTGGAGTAGTCCTACCACGCGGCTACTAATTTTTATAGCAGTGTGTATATTATAACTATATCAAGAGAAATAAACCTATATATTAGTGTTGTTGAGTCTCTAAATACTCTCCACTACATATTCTGTCTACACCTACTCTGTTCCTTCTACTCATGTGGGAACTTAACTGACTACGCCGGGAAAGGTAGCACAGAGAAGCTGGTTTTACGAATATCTATATTTTTTATCAGAACAGTATGAAAGATTGATCAATTCGTTTGTACAGTCAGGCAAATAAATTCGCTAATGTTCCGAGCAAACGTTTTAAAACACTTGTTCTCTTTCCACCCCAGTTAACACTTCAACATGACTACTTACTTAGACCTTTAGATAGTACAACGGAAAAACAATAAAGTTAGTCCTTACTGGCAGGTAATAGGGTTGTAAATGCTGGCTAGGTTGAAGTAAACTAAGCGTGTAAGTGCATCCGGTTAGAAAACAAATCAAACATGAAGTGAATGCGCTAAAATGTTTGTACAGTATTTTGAGACTTATTTATTTAAAACTATTATTTGCACGTGGTTTCTTTACAATCGCTCATTATCATAATCATCATACAAGCATATTCCCGGTTGCATCCTCAGCGATAACATTTCAGAGCCCGGGGTCCGCTACTTTACCTAAATGATTTGACAAGGTTACTGGTGTGTGTAAAAACACAGAGCGACTGCCGTCTGACCTCCGCAAACCAAAGGGTAGACCAGAAGCAATCCTAGGATAGGTTTAAACATACATGCAACAAACGCTAGATGGCGTTCGTGACCCACAGCTTTGCGTGCCTTCCGAAGCACGGCATCATCTTTCTTTTCGAATAATCAGGTGATTCAAGCCTGCAGTATCCTAACTAGACTGCAAACAACTTTTTACAAAGTATGCTTCTCAGTGGGATTTAAACCCACGTACTCCAGATCACAAGGCAAACGCCTAGACCATTGGACAACGGAAGCAGTCGCTACCCTTACCATCGCTATTAAGAGAAAATATACAAGTTATAGCCTGTGGTCCACCTATATTGTTCACGTAAGTGTATCTATTTTTTATTCCTGATCTAGATATTTTTAAAATCGCTATTCAAAAATGAAACGCAGCATGCGTAATGGGTACTTTTGACGACCTCCGTGGTGTAATGTTCAACACGCTAGTCCGCCAATCCGGAGGTTTTGGGTTCGATCCCCAGCCAGGGCAAGTTGGAAAATGGCCTTTTTCAAATTGTCCTGGGTCTTGGGTGTTTATCTATATATGTATTTATTATATGTTATACTATCGTTGAGTTAGTATCCCATAACACAAGTTTAAAACTTACTTTGGGGCTAGCTCAATCAGTGTGATTTGTCCTTACATATTTATTAATTTGAGCTGGGTACAATTCGGGGTGGAATTTTTGATTTATTTTTATTTTTTGTTTTTATTTTATTTTAACATTGCTTTTAAAAATATATGTATTGTTTATATTATATTATATTATATTATGATATCATTGTTATTTATATTCATCAAGTTTTTGTTTGACCAATTTAGGAAATGCGATATAGCATTAAGTAAAATTTGTATGGTAGGTATTTTATTTATTGCCTACAGACATTTAAATACAACTTCTTGGACTCTATAGCTACTTCTACATTCAAGTACAGTTTATTTATAGTCGGGATAACTGTAGGTACCAAAGTATATTCAAATACATCAAAGTATATTGTTAATGAAGTACCTACCTATGCAAACGTTTTATATCTTCATTGTCAAAATAAGTCTTGTATTTAATAGTTAGTATGTAAAAGTACAACTTATTATTTACATACCTAAAAAGTACTTGTTCATGTACTTACGAAAAGGGGCGCAATTTTTTACGCTATTTAAGATTTTATCAAAAACAAAATAAAATTGGCAATAATTCCCCTCAGTACGTTTACGGGCATCATTAACTAAATGCCGGCCTGACGCCTCGAGGACTCGATTATAATCGCTCGGAATCGTAACTTTCATCGATACATTTAAATCGATATTCGCTCAAAATTTTATATTAACCTTAATGAGCCATGATGACCGTCCTGCGAGCGACGGTGGGTTGGTTTGTTTCTTTTGAAGCCGCTGTTTAAATCCCATTTGAGTTAGCTAATCTTCATTATTGCTCGTTTCTGGTTGTAGGTACCCTGTGTTACTTTAAAGCCTGGAGTGCGTTATCATATTTTTTTTTCTCTATAGAAAGGATTCTGCATGACAATGGTCACTCATGCCAAAGTTGGGTAAAGAAATCAATCAATCGGAAAAATTATCGACACCTGGGCCTTTACTTCAAAAGCGGCATGACCTGACGTACGTAGCTACGTGTCCACGTTGCAGTGTCAAGCACAATAGAACTTTACAAAATTATGATAAAGTTGAATTTGGTATGACATAAAATATATTGTGGATAGACTTGACGTCTTCGATCAAACATGATCAAAGCTTGATGACAACACATTTCGGTGCTCTAACTACGACCTTTTTGAGAATGCAGTAAATGAACAATGATGTTTTTGCATAGTCCTTTGTTGTCATAATTAAGACGCCTATATGACATTCAGAGTGAGCCCGAAACCACAAGGCTTTAGTTATGATGTTCAGATATTACCTACAATATACAGATATGTGCCTTCAATTCAAAGGTGATACGTGCATTTAAGTTAAGTAAAGTTCTTTGGTGATGAAATTAATGAAGAATATAGAAAACAATATATCACACCAATATGATGAGGAATCATCGATGCAAACTGATTGTAGACGTTAAGGTCTTAAGTCCGCCTGTTACATGTTTTGTAATAAAGTTACTTAAATAAATAAAAAAATACAAATCCCAAAGAAATATCAATTCGCAAGTAGATACCAAGCAGAACAAACCAAATCACCTTTTATTCCTTTGCCACTCAATTTCAGAAAAGTGTATCGACATAATTCAGCCGAAATTATGACGTGTTGTAACAACCGCGTACTGCCTCATTACAACTGCTGCTCACTCTTTAATTTCAATTAGGTACTTATAGAGGTTGATGTTGTACAAAATTTGACGCAAAAAAATGTGCACAGTCTGTATCCTGTTATAAACTAAATAAATAAATATACAGGGTCAAATCACACAGATTGAGCTACGCTACAAAGTAAGTTTAAACTTGTGTTATGGGATACTAACTCAACGATACTATGTTTTAAAATAAATATACTAGTGAACACCTAAGACGCAGGAAAATTTAAAAAAAGGCCATTTTCCAACTTGCTCTGGCTGGGGATCGAACCCAGAACCTCTGGAGTGGCGGACTAGCGTGTAAACTATTACGGCACGGATGTCGTTGACAACCACGAAGAAGATAGAGTGGCTGGAATGCCACAGACTAGTTTAATGTCTCCTAGACAAATCAAATATACTAACTAGGTGTAACCACTACTTAATTTTGTTTTTATGTGATGATAATAACAATTACTATAAAATATATATTGTAAAATGTGGCAACATTACCATATTTTTAGATAGAAAACTTTTGTTATACACTTTTGTCTTACGTTGTTTGCTGTTTATATTACACAAAACTCATTAATTTAAGCTGAAGCCGTAAATTAAGAACAGGTAAAATTTACACATTTTTGGTAACTTTACCTATGCATTGTAGGTATTCCGTTATTATTGCGTACAAAATAAATCTCTAGGCAAAGATGACAATAAATACGGCCGAGTTATTTAAACTAAAACAGAAAAGAAGAAAAGTAGGTTAAAAAGTGGCAACACTATCAACAGGTAAAGTTGCCAAAGGATTCATTGCAGTTTACCTACACACAAATATCATTTGACTCATAGGGCTGTCAAAAAACGGGAACAATAAACTGTTTTTTTTTCTGCAATATAATTAGATACATAAGATATTATTATATTTTGAAAAAGGGGAAAACAATATTAAAATGCAAAACAATAAAAATACTTTTGTTTCTTTATTGTTAAATTAAAAGTGAATATAAAAAAGTTCAATTCTTCTTCTGGCGCCAATTTGAAGGGTGGCCCTGGTTTGACAGAATGTTTCTTTTTTACTTTTTTTTCAATAGTTCTTTTTGCTATGCTGTATGCTAAAGGTTTTTTCGGCCTAGTAAGAAGTCATTCTTTTTGTTTCCACCATCTCAATAGCCAAGGCCATCATCTCGTTGGTTTAATTTTTATAGGGCCTTGCCCCAAGTCTTTTTCTGTCTCTTTTTTGGGGGGCATTCTGAAACAAAAATATACTTACCAGATAGGCACACATAAGCGTAAAGCATTCACAAAGTCGCCGAGAAGCCCCTGAGGTTAAGAAAAAAAAAACAGATCATGGGAGCATTTTGTCATTTGAAATTACTTTGTAGTAAAAGATTTTCATCATGAAAATAATAGAAGTTATTAATGCACTTTTATACGTTAATAGCACGGGATGTTCATATTATACACATACCTACATAAAAACAAAACATTTACACGTATCAAACAA
This sequence comes from Acrobasis repandana, assembly GCA_963576875.1. Classification (NCBI taxonomy): domain Eukaryota; kingdom Metazoa; phylum Arthropoda; class Insecta; order Lepidoptera; family Pyralidae; genus Acrobasis; species Acrobasis repandana. Next base: position 2,680,506 of record OY756226.1, read on the forward strand.
AGCACGCTCACATACATGAAATACTTAATTTATGCCAACCCTACCTACAGCTGTAGGTAAAGTTACCACAAAGCAGTCGGTGTCAATATCTAATAATAAATCTTAAAAAAACTAAATGTATGGCATTTAGTCAAAGACCAAATAAAACACATATTAAACTTGACATTGCTTATTCAGGGATTGATATTAAAGAATCGGAGGTGACTAAGTTTCTTGGATTATATATAGAGAAAAATATGACGTGGGAATCCCAAATTAAACATATTTGCAAAAGACTTAATTCCTATTCATATGCTTTGTATATGTTGAGAAGAGTGGTTAATCAAGATGCTCTTTTAACTGCTTACCATAGCTATGTTGCATCGACAATAAGATATGGTCTGATTTTCTGGGGTAATGCAACAGGAAAAGAAGAGGCATTTAAAGCACAAAAGAAGTGCATTCGTTCATTGTGTGGAATACCCGAAGGGAATTCATGTGTACCACATTTTAAAAAACTAAAAATATTAACATTGCCTGGAATGTATATATATGAAATAGCTCTTTTTGTAAAATTAAACATACACCGTTTTCAATGCCTTGGATCGAATCGCATTAATGACAGAATTAGGCAGATGTCACACAAGACAGCTATGTTCAGTGAAAGTGTGTTTGGAATGGCGTCAATAATATATAATAAGGTCCCAAAAAAAATAAGAAATTCTAGTTTTAATCTATTTAAGAAACAACTAATGGAATTATTAATAAAAAAATGCTATTATAATGTTAATGAACTTTTAAATGATAAAATATAACTGCTCGTATTTAATTAATTAATTGTTACTAATATTATTTAAATTGTAATAATAATTATACTGTAATTAATTGTAATTAATAATTTAAAAACATTTAAAATTTGCATACCTACGCAAGAAGGTAAAATGTAAAAGGGAGTGGTAATTTTAAGATCTTTATGTACCTACATTTTATGCAAATAAACGTATTGATTGATTGATTAATTATACAAAGGCGTCATATAACCACATGCGAGTTCAATACAACAACGCGTGGCGGTCGCTGCACCGGTTACCGCGCTGGTGCAGTGCCTCGGAGATGTTCGCGGCGGGCCGGGTACACGGCTGGCATGCGCTCCGGAGGCACACCGCGGCGGGCGCGGCCGAGCGCCTGCGCCTCTCCGCCAACTCCGTCGTGCAGGCGGCGCGTTCCTGGACGGCGAGCCCCATGCATGCCTGCTGGAGGGCCCTGCAGAGCGTCGCCTAGCGTATATGTTTGTGTGTGACTAGTGGACTAATTTTACATTTTTATATTTTATATTTTATCTTGACATGTTTTATCCTATAAATGCAAATACAATGTATATGGAATTAAGTTACGTAATTCTGGAATAAATGATTATTATTATTATTATTAAACAATATAACAGATGCAATCCTGACCATTTCCTACATGCAATATCAAAATAACACTCACCTCTCACAAGTAGTTTATAAGCTCTGAGGACACAATTTTACCACTATTGTCAAATTGACGACACTTTCACAGAAGCACACAATGAACAGCCATATTGAAATAATCGTCAGTGATGCCAGTAAGAAAATTATAAAAAATGTAACCCTACGCTATTGAAAAAATACTACTAATTAAACACGGTTTATTTAATTGCAGTTTTCTAAGGTATGCAACTTTAAGTAAAATACCTACAATATGGCAATCTTGCTACGGGTTTGGTAATGTTGCCACATTTTACGGTATAATTTTCCATATTTTTTTGTCAAAGTAATAGTTTTTGAGGTTTTTTTAAAAAGTATGGACCTTATTATTTCGTTACAGTTTTGTAAGTGATGCTTTGTAATACTCGTAGTACAAAGCATCAGTTACAAAATTATAATCGTAAATCTTCAAACACCATGTATTCCTGGCATATGCACAATTTCGACCATACAAAATCACGTTTGCTATAGGCGTCGGAGTCACGTTTCGTATTCACATCAAAATTATAAAGAAGCTAAGTGAAATTTACCGATATCAAGATGGTGTCCGTAATGACAGCTGTCATCGTGCGTGCGAATTTACGACCGGGCACCGACGTTGACATCACACATAAAAAGAACTAGACTAAATAGGATTGTAATAAAGAAACAAAGCTTTAATGCATGGTGGTTATATTTGCCAAACCATGAAGTAGTTTGGGAAAATGTTTCAAAACATGTAACATTTTCTTTACAAATCTGTAATATTAATTACTAAATGTAACTATTTATTGTTTTAAACAATTGTTTCAAATTATAAAGTAAGTATATCAAAAAATGTCCCTAAGAATCACAATAGGTACGGATAAAGATGACCACTCCTGAATTTATGTAAAACAAAACTTACGCGTCATTAATTTAATTCTTAATTTTACGTTGCGTTGTTGGTTTCAGAAACAACGACTTATATTGTTAAACAAAACTAGTGGATAGTTGCATTATTATTATTGGTTGTAGATACAACTTAGTTTCTATTTATGCTACTTTAATATTTTTTTCTTAAACTATCCCTAATTATAAAAATACTGCAAAATTATACGAAAAGGACATCAGATTAAAAAAGCAGTGCATGTTTATAATTTTTAAAGGACATCAGATTAAAAAAGCATTGCATGTTTATAATTTTTAACAAGTCCAGGATTACATTTGAATATTTGAAGTCTACGGACAATGCCAAAATAATGGGCTAATTGAGCCTAATGGTGATTATTATGTAATTTTGACCAAGAAATTGTGCCATCGAATGTAGTTCAGTTATTTTGATTTACGCTGATGATGGATGCGGCTTCAGAATTTTTTGATGACTTAATGATCGTATAAAATCTGACACAAAATTTTTCGGATAAAATAATTCGTCCGCTAATAATATATAAATGTATGTTAGTGGTAAATATTTTTATCTCACATATTTCTATAGCTATATCTTTATTTAAATAGCTATTACGTGATATGATATCGAATCAGAAGATTATTACTTCTTCTGGAGCCGAAAGGCTAGTTAATTTAATAATAATAAACTTGACCAGTGCTTGGCTTGACGGTGATTTTGTTGTAACTACGTAGGTACTTCGGTAAACTACCAAGTGAGTAATCTAGGAAATGAGAAATATCTTAGATTCAAAATTCAAAATTCAAAATATCTTTATTATCATAGGATATTTATAATATATCTTAATAATAGTCACTTTGTTTTGTTTTGCACAAATGTTGACGTCAAATCGTTACTTAAAGGGTCTCTACATTGGGTCTTGTTCGCATTTAACATGAGGTTATTGGCCGAAAACCAATCAGAAATTAAAGATAAGGTGCTGTTCACCGCGCTAGCATCACTGTTATGTCGATCTATTTTAAATATTAGCGAGGTGTCATCAGCAAACAGCACCATGTCAGCCTCTTTCTCAACCATGTAAGGCAAGTCATTGACATAAACTAAGAAAAGGAACGGTCCTAGAATTGAACCTTGGGGTACGCCCATTTTCACATTAGACCCGTGTGATTTTACACCGTTTATATCAACAGTTTGAAGCCTATCAGTTAAGTAAGATTCTATTAATTTAATTGACTTATCATCAAAACCGTATTGCCGAAATTTGAGCAAAAGTGTTGGATGATCAACGCAATCAAATGCTTTAGAAAGATCGCAAAATGATCCAATTGCATCATTTCTGTTTTCCCACGCGTCGTAGATATTAGTAATAAGTGCTACTCCTGCATTGGTGGTCGATTTTCCAGCAGTAAAGCCGTATTGTTGGCTATGGAAAAGATTATTGGTCTTAAAGTGAAGTAGCATTTGATTGAGCATTATCTTTTCGAACACCTTACTCAAAACTGGCAGAATAGAGATAGGTCTGTAGTTGCCAGGGTCTGTTTTTTCTCCTTTTTTGAATAAGGGGATTAGTTTACTACATTTCATTAAGTTAGGGTTACGACCGATTATATCAATCGGTCGTTTTGGAAATCCTTGGGGGAGGCCTATGTCCAGCAGGTGACTTCCGCCGGCTGATATGATGATGATATCATTAAGCCCGTGTGAATACCTAAGGCGAGGGTGATAATTTTCTGATTTTAGGGGTTTCTTTTCCACTGCTCGTGGTGTGTTTTCATTTTTTCGTCTTTGTTTTTCACGCGCGTGCCAACGTCGTAAAACGCTCCTTACAGCCTCGGGTATTAATAAAGAAAGCGTCAGAACACATATTTATCACTCCTATTTTCGACCTTGCTAAATAAATAGATAAGGATCACACTTGATTGAGCTAAACCTAATCTAAGTTCCAACTTGTATTACGGGATACTAACTCAACACTACGATGATAAAATGTAGGTCGGAAAATTCCGATACAATTTGGGAAATTACAACTTGCCGATTTCACAGTCCGTATGTCACAGCCACTTCTTTCCGAAGCTATAAGAACTATACTGTTGAAACTTGGTAAGTAGATGTATTCTGTAAACCGCATTAAGATTTTCACACAAAAATTTAAAAAAAAACAATAAATTTTGGGGGTGCCCCATACTAAGAACTGAAACACTAAATTTTTTTTCATCAAACCCATACGTGTGGGTTTCTATGGATAGGTCTTCAAAAATGATATTGAGGTTTCTTATATCATTTTTTTCTTAACTGAATAGTTTGAGACATTTCCAAATTCTTAATTTGTTTGAAAGGATATACTTCCAGATTATTTTCATAATTTTTTGGTTCAGTTGGTTGGTTTATAGACCAAAAGAACTGGAATAAATATGTCATCTAAGTAAACTATTGTTGCGTTTTTATACGACTGTCACTGGCGTTAAAGTCGTTTTTATTTTTTAATGATTTTGTATCTCGGCATACCAACTAGTGATGAAACTCAGTCTGTTAGACAGAGCCCAAGGCTGTCAGGCCCAAAGGCCACTTTTAGCGTGATGGAGGGCGTTTTAATACATGGAAAAACAAAATCGAAATTGTGATGGGTTCTACGAACAATGATTCTCTAGAATCGTAATGAATCCCGAAAAAACATTCCATGCGATATGTATCGCGGTGGGCGGGGCTTAAAATATGAACAGCGCGGCGCGACAGTTCGCCGTGAAACTCGAGTCGTGCGGTTGCGTCGCAAGAAGTTTTGTTTGAGAATATTGCTGTGTTTTTGCTATAATCGATTAATTAAAAATGCCGTCATGTGCCGTGAAGTGGTGTAGAAGCCATACAGACATGAAAATTAGTTATTAAAAAAAAGTAACACGTAAACAAGGTTATTTATTTTAGCGTAGCATACTGCATAATAGGTAACATCCGCGCGTTATACCTCAGCGCTCGTTGCGTTGACTGCCCCACCCGACCAACGACGACGCGTGACCTTGTCGCGACCAATCGCATGCATCTTTGTCTATGTGTGCGTTCGAGTGTTTCGTTGTTATTACTGTTCATTTGTTTGCGTAAATGGAATCAGAATCGAAGCAGTGAATGTAGGAGCGTTAGTATTCTAGAGAATTATATTTCGATGGATGGGTTGCTAGCCGCATCGCCTATTAACATGATTCAGATTCCTCGCCCATTTCCTCAAACGCCTTTTACGATCTGCGTGGGAAAAGAAGCAACTGGTACATTCAATTTTTTCTTTCCTCCCAGACTAACATGGAAAAATTTAAGGATTTAAGACCGTGGCAAAAAGGCTTACCTACAGCAAAAAGCCTTACGTACAGTAAAAAAACCAACCTGCTAAATGAGTTTAATCTTTTGATACGACATTATCGTCGATAACGAGACAGATTTATCGAAACCTCGCATCAATACTACAGATTCATCGAGTGTTAGATGGAAGGTCATTGGTTAGATACAACAGATCGTAACTTCACTAAACAGTGTTGCAATTTTGACCTACCAATAATATTATCGTTTTTGCCATTAAAAAATAAAGCACTTTACGGTGTTGTTATAAATAACAATGAGACCTCTCCAACCCGTCTGGCCAGCGCGGAGAGTGTAGGCCAAATCCTCTGGCTACTCTGGCTAAATATGGCTCTGGTAGTACAGAGAGGGTCGTGTGGTTCCGGGTAATAGGATCACTCCATCTTTTCCTGTGGATGACGTAAGAGGCGACTAAAGGATTAAGCACAAACATCTCGTGCTACAATTGCATTCCCAAGGAGGGTTAACATCGGGCGGCGGCGGCCGGTTGTAAAACTTTTCGCCCAAATATATTGCACTGTTGCACCAAAAGATCGTTAGATGCTATCCGCGTCCAATACAATGATATTTTTAGAATGTTGTTGAGACTCCCTCGGTTCTGTAGTGCCTCTGAAATGTTTGCGCAGGCCAGAACGGATGGATTTCATGCCGTGATCCGGAAAAAATTGGTATCACTGTTAAGAAGAGTGAGGTCGAGTCACAACAGCATTCTAAAAACTGTGGCGGATAGACTGGATTCGCAAATAATGGGACACCTTGTGCAGGGGACCATGCCGATGGCCTAATATGGTCAAATTTAAAGGCATGCCCGCAGGGCCCTCTGTACACAGAGGTTGCATTCTATATTACCAAAATACTGTGTAGCTATAAGTACTAACACTAGTTTTAAGTTACTGTAATACTAACAAATCATGGATCATGGTTATCCGAATAAAAACAATTGAATTGAATTGAATTGAATATTCCCAAACAGGGTTAACGTCGGGCAGGTGGCCGGTCATAAAACTATAGCCAAATCGTTTAAAATTTTCCGGCTATTTCTTCTCCAACGCAAGGTCTTTGGCATCCTTGGGTGACCATTGACATGCATATAATATTTAGAAAAGAAAAAAGCAGGAAAGCGCACCCCGGGCTCCGAAGCAGTACAGAGCACAGCTGAGGATGCAACCGGGAACATGCTTGAATGAAGAAGTACAGAGAGGGTCGTACTCCTGCAGTGGAGACTAAAAGAGACCTGATGATGATAATGATCATCTTTTTAGTCTCCTCTAGTAGAGAGGGTCATCCCCTAAGGTCATCCCTTTCTGTACTGTAGGTAAGAAGGTAGCCTGCTTACCTGCTTACTATTTTAGACCAGTATTACCTACTGCTAAAATGTAACTTTTTGTTAACCTATTAGTAGTAGATTAGTACCTACGTAAAGTAAAATAAAACTTATCGTTACTGGCCAAAAAGCAAAGAAGAAACTGTTCCAAAAATAAATTCAATATACGAACACATTCCAGTTCACTTGTCTTTGATAAAACTGTCCGCATAAAATCCGAACAAAAGGGCATGACGCGGGCTTTTTGAACATCGAACGATCCAAAAATTTAAAATCTACAATTCCATAATCGAAATTTATTCCATTTTTTACCTTACAACTAAGTAATAAGACTCATTAAAAATTTTATAAAATGTTTTGGTGTCAAAAATAAAAGATTCTGATTGGTCAACGGCGTTGACAGAACTGTCAGTTAATAATTTTATGGACTTTTCTCGATTGTGGTTGCACTGGCGTCAGTCATAATTATGTTATTGGTACTCTTTTACCGCTACTAAGGCCGATTACACACTCGTATATTTTGGGTTGAATCATTTTATGGCGTTTAAAAAGCCATTATGTTATTTCGAGTTTCATGTTATGAAGGTACCTCCTGTACGATACGTACTCCGAATAAATTTATATTTTTTACGTAAGTAGTTAATTTACTTGATATTTGCAAAACTTATTACTTCCATGCTGGTCTAGTAGAAAAGCAGGTAAACGACAAAAGGCACCTACTCTACGGACAGACCCCGCCACTAGCACGTCTCAAGAGTCGTAACAGCTTTCTCAAGCAGCCAAGCATACCAGCAATAGAGGCTTCTAATGCAAAAGTTGTGAGGTGGATAAATAAGTATCCACCTTACGAGTCAAATATCCCTCCTGCTGAAAAACTCCCACCGGGTAGAGACCTCTTCTGGTCAGTCTGGAAGTCTCTCAATAGACTCCGGGCTGGTGTTGGGAGGTGTCGGGAAAACCGAGTTAGGTGGCGTAACGCTGATAAAAACCTTTGCGACTGCGGTGCCATTCAGTCGATGGACCACCTTTTGTCATGTCCGAGTTGCCCTACGTCATGTACCATAGAGGACCTTAATAAAGCTAACGACAGAGGGATCGCCGTGGCCACATACTGGTCACAGGTGATTTGAAATTGAAGCTACAGTGTAACCATTTCGACTCGATAGGAAGAAGAAGAAGAAGTAGAAAAAAATAACTTAGAATGTACCAGCTTATCTTCCCGCGCAGATCATAGAAGCCGACCGAGGGAATGGGCAAAAATACGAATAATTTTAATAGGTTTTGCGGCTAACAACCCATCACTATTTCAATTCTTTTATTTCCACTTTCTCGCTCACCATCATGTTAAAAGTGGCCTTTGAGTCATGCGGCAGTATATTTTTTGTTAGATCCTATATAATGTTGCAAATATGGCACGCCCTTATAATTTTGGCAACAGATACGTCTTCTAGATACGACTGTCGGTTTGGGTGACTGCAGATAAAATCAGCCTCATTTATTATTATGCCACTGAGTTATCTTTGTTTGAAATACAAATGTCTTTATATTTTTATGTGGATTGCAAGAACTACACTTAAGGCCGTGCCTGAATTTTTCGGGGTCCAGTGCTGTCCCCATTTAAAATAAATCATTTTAAAGAAAACTGAGACATCATTTAAAATTTTGCTACTACCAAGTCCTAGATAACCCTTCAAAGTATTTTATGAGCTACTGTTGACAGTTTAAAGTGAGAACGTTAAGCTTTACTACGCACATTTGCGAAAAACGGCTTTTGGCAAATGTGCTTAGCAAAGCTTAACGTTCTCATTATAAACTGTAAAGAGTAGTTCATAAAATACTTTGAAGGGTTTATCTAGGACTTGGTACTAGCAAAATTTTAAATAATGTCTCCGTTTTCTTTGAAATGATTAATTTTAAATGGGGGCAGCACTGGACCCCGGAAAATTTAGGTATGGCCTTAAGGTTAATATTGTTAATATTTCATGTAAAATGTAGCTGTAACTATCAGTCATAAATAATTCAGTATTTTTTAACTATTTTGGATCCTGTGAGTTTTTAGGAGAATATTGTAAAGCAATTATTACACAAAAGTTTGAAAGCAGATTCACTTTACGAAATTTGACCACCCTCCTTATCTTCGAAACTACTTGGCCTAAAATTTTAAAAAAAAGGAACATATTTATTTACCTATAGATTTTTGGGAATCCTATCCTATGAGAAGTATGGAACTCTTAAACTTGACCGGTTTATTTTGCTTTTGGCTGGCACTGTACCTACCTACTTAAATACAGCTGTTAAAATATGTCATACTACTCTTTATCTGCTAAAATGCTTTCACCGTTTGTAAACTTAATTTGAATTAAACAACTTCTCACCAAAGAAATGTTTAACATTTAATTACCCCATTTTCTTAGTAAACACGAATGTCAACATCGAAACCTACTCAACGTACAGGCATACACCACAATCTAATCAAATCCCAGCCAATCTAATCTCAAATTACAAAATATAATAAATACAAAAACGACACTATAGAGTACGTTCAAAATGCAAACAATTCATTCTTTTATATAACTATAGCTATGCCCACATCTACATTTCCGTGAAATTTAAAAATAACAAAAACTTCTTTGGACATCGGATTTCAATGAAAAAGTCCTAAATGTTGCTTCAATCTGAGTTTAAATAATTTGTATAAACCGCAAAAAATCCGTTTAGTAGTTATGGAAATTAGCTCATGCATAGATACAGACAGACGAAAAGACTTTTTTTATTATACTCTTTTTTAGCGCCCAATCATACATATTATAAAGCAGTCGAAACCGCATGTCGGTACAAAAATTGTTTTTTTGATTATTTTATAAAAAAAAATGATTATTTTTTTAAACTGTGACTGCTTTTTAAAATGTAAGATATTATGATTGCGATAGACAGGTATTTGAACTAAGACTAAATACATACACATACTAACCTTTTTTTCCTTATACGATACATACATAAATTAAAAAAATATTGGAATCTAAATAAACAGACTAACTTATATCGACTAGAACTTTTTATTAAAAATAGGTACCAAGCTTTTGAAATCTAAAATTTATATAATTCAAATACTCGTAAGTAATTATTAAAATGTTATGTTTGCTCCTACTTTGGCCTTACTTGTCTCTGCACCACCTGTCGGTTGACTGGTAGAGAAAGCCCAAGGCTTTAAATCCGCCGTTTACATTTTTTGTAATAAAGTTATATAATAGTACATTACGATATAAGTGCGTTATGGTGGTTATAACATACGAAGCGGAATTTCAGCCCGAGCGAACGCGAGGGCGTAAGGAGCTGAGTGTGTTTAACCAATATACGCACGTATATCGTACGACGTTTTTCAACATACTTAAATAAGGAAACTTAGACTTAAATAGGAATAAAAACCTATTAAACTGATATTTTTGATTTTAAATAAACTCAACCATAAAACTTTAATGCATACTGTTGCTTTCCCGCCGTTTTACTTTTTAAAATCAGCAGGGCGCGCGGCCTACTGGACGATGCCGCGCAGCATGCGAATTCGAAATTTGAAAAAAAAAAGAAGCGTATGTAAGATACAAAGATAAATATTGAAGCAATGAAGACGTCTGACTGATGTTTGATTTATTATTTTTCTTTGTCTAACCTTCACCTTATGTTATCTAACTATCTCGCTCACACACAACTGTCAAACTTTCTTACTCTCTCATTCATACTGGATTTAGCATTAATTCTGTCCCTTTCTTTCGCAATAGCAAATCGTGAGTTATAGAAATATAACTTCACTATTTGCGTTTCTAACACACGCGTGTTTTATAGGCTGCTTTATAAGAGTATATTCTAAAACTGGTGAAATTACATCGATTTTATGAGCACGGGTGTTGAAAAATAAATACACAATGGAGAAGCCGAGAAGTGTAATAAATAAAACAGTGCAAGTATTCCCATGCTATCTACCTGTTTTATTTTTAATTTATACCGATATGATTTGATATTTAACAGTTTACTGCCCCAAATGAACGACTTCCGGTCACTTATCGTTTATTAAGAACATCTTCATTTTTAATTTAATTTTTATGTAAAAGCGCGCGTTTGATTATATCTTTAGGCTTTTAGTAAAAAAGCCGACGACTTTAACTAAGTAGAGAAGCTAGCTGGCTCAGTGGGAGTTGAATTAATAGCGCTTTCCATTCCATATTTGAATAATGGCACCACTTGAATGATAGAGATATAGATAGATAATTACTTTATTTGTGTAACTGAGACACACACATCATTATCATCCTAGCGTATTCCCTGTTGCATCCTAAGGGGTAACGCTTCAGAGCACCTAACCTAGGTGATTTGATGAGCTAACTGGTTTTTACCAAGAGCGAATGCCGTCTTACCTCTGCAACCCATAGCGTTCGGGACCCACAGCTTGACGTGCCTTCCAAACATGAAATCATATTTATTTTCGGATAATCAGGTGATTCAAGCCTGCAATAATCCTAACCAGAGTGGAAACAACTTTTCACATAGTATGCTTCCCAGTGGGACTTGAACCCACGACCTCCGGATCACAAGGCAAACGCCTTGAGCACTAGACTACGAAGGCAGTCTGAGATCTGAGAAACACACATATATACATAAATTAACACAAAAATAGTGAGAATATTCGTAGGCATTTGGTGTTGCGCAGTGTCACAAAAAGCCAATAACTCAGCCATACAGTTGCTCGGGGAGCAAACGCTGATTTTCAGGCATCATCACCGTCAAATGAGAGAACGTGCGAAAACCAGTTAAAATAATAATCGTTTATTAGACATTATAACTAGTAGTTTGCTGCGAACTTATACCTCGCGATTCTGACACACTTCAGTTCCCTAAGTAACACCTAGATGGCTCTGGTTGTGGTTTCGTATGCTACAGTAAAGTTATAAATATCTTACTAGTAGTTCACCGCGAACTTAGACCTCGCGTTTTTTTAATAATATTTCAAAAACTACTGAACCGATTTTGATGCTCAACGAACTTGAAAATTCTATTGATATTTCCTACATGCCTACCAAATTTCATCAAAATCGGACAGTCGGTATGGCAGTTATCGCGGAACAAACATACATACATCCATACATACAAACAATGTGTTTTCGCCCCAACTTGAATTAAGCCCTCGCTCGGTCGGTCAAATATCTTATTATCTGGATTAACACATGTGATACTTTGTATCCCAGAAAACTGTAACCCGCGGGATGGTCAAGTAACTGTCTCTTTAAACTACTAACTAATCAGTATAATTACTTTTTCTTCTACTTTTTGTAACAATAATTTGGACACTAAAACGAGTTATTCCAAACATAGATCCAATTAAAAAATAAAAAATGACTTGTAATGAATTACTTTTTAGCTTCCGTGTTGCTCTATTTGATGATGGATGATCTTTAAGCGAATTAGTTATTAATGATGACGGTGTGAAAGCCATTATCAATCTTGTGTTCAGATTATGATACTAGGCTGAGGGAAAAAATAATACTTCAAATAAAAATTTGATTGACCTGAAGAGGTTCCGTTTTGGGATAAGCACATCACTATAATCATCGGCTGGGCTAGCTGACAATCCACCTAACCATCCACTCACTTAACTGACTTAAAAAAACGTGGAGATTCGACTATATCTAATTTTTTCGTATGTGTGTTACGCGATATCTTCGCCAATATAATTGTGAAACGATTTTGATGATTCTTTCTATTTTTGTGAAGATACCATAAAGAACTTTGGAGATATGGAACAAACTCCTGAAAGAAAATTAAGTCGGCTGTGTTTTTTTTTTGTCAAAAAATAATTTTAAGATGGATAAAAAAGCAAGCTCCCACGCTATCTTATCTTGTAAACAAGGCGCCTCACAGTCCGAACACGATGTATTCAAAAGTTAATTACCTGCTACATTTGTTTTACCTTTTACATCTTTGCATTGGCTGCTTTAATTGATTTTGCGTTTTATGTGGCTGTTATTTAGGTTCAGAAGCTGAGCATGCATAATGCGGCTGAATACGGCCATTTTTAGATTTTAAAGGAGTAAAAAATTGGGAAAGGTCTTCAGAGATGACTTCAAAAAACCATCAATTCTGTTCATATGTCGTATCATACCCCGGAACCCTAAGGGTCAGTTCACACCGAGACGCGGGATATCATTGAAATTGTATCTTTTAATGTACCTAGTAAACAAGATAAATATTTCTTTCAAAGTGCGCGCCACTTCGCATTGCGTCACGTTTTGGTGTAAGCTGACTCTAAGACTGTTGAAATTTCTCAAACTCTACACCAGCATCGATAATTTGCAAGTACTCGTATGTATACGACCTTAATCTAATTAGATTAAGGTCGTATACATGTCTAATTAGACATGGTAACTTAGCTTTCAGAAAAGCTAATTTTGATTTTATATTCAGTTATTTAGAGCTAATGAGCATAATTTAATCAGAATTTTTATTAATGTTGTGTCCTTTTATTTTATACTAGCTGTACCCTGCGCGCGTTGCTACGCCATTTTTTTTCCTAAACCATCCTTGAACTATAAAGAAAATAAAAACCGGCCAAGTGCGAGTTAAACTCGCGTGGAGAGGGTTGGTTGAGTCAATTGATTGAATTCTTATAGGTTTTCCTGTAATCTAAGCAATGAACTATATTTCGTATTTTTTCAAAATATTAGGCTTAGTAGTTTCGGAGATCAGGGGGGGGAATGGTCAATTTTCGTCTTCTTTCATGAATAAAATCAAAACTATTTATTTTATAATTATAGAAAAATATATTTGAGATCCTCATAACGAGCCCTTTCATTTGATATACGAGTATGACACAGTAAGGTATGCAAAACTTTCTTTTTCAATTTCCTAATTTATCCCCCTAAAATGTCCATTATTTAAAAACATATTTATTTACTTTGCACATATGTGTTTGGGTCATAGGATTACACCATCCTACCAATTTTCACCTGATTCGGTCCAGTAGATTCGGAGCAAATTGGCTGTGACAGACGGACGGATAGACAGACGCACGAGTGATCCTATAAGGGTTCCGTTTTTTCATTTTTTGTACGGTTCCCTAAAAACAAAAAAAAAATATCGAAATCGGTCAAGCCGTTTACGATTTTATAAAGGGCATACAGACAAACATTCATTTTAATATATATAGATTTTACTTATGAAAGTTACCATTATTAGAGGTTTCATTTTAATATTAGCTACAATTACATTAAAAAAAAACGAAAAGAATACAAAATGTCTTTTAAACTGGACTGTTTTGTTTCCACGGCTCTCTAAAATGATCTGGATCTGTTTTATAGTTGGATCTATTAAGTGTTTGATTTTGAGATTCAAATTTCAAATAACAAAATATTTTTTTTATTGTTCGTGTATATCGTTGTATGTTATAGGCCATGCGGCTAGCAACCCTTCACTATTTTGATTCCCTTTTCCACCTTCTTGCGCACACGCATCTAAAAGAGGCCTTTAAGTCTTGCAGCCCTAGGCTCTATCTGCTTAAAGGTGCAGGACAGCAGGACCCTAAATGCTTTAATAATTCAGACATGAATTTGGAAAATAAGTCATTCATCATGAACGCGTGATGACTAAAGATTAAAGAACAATCTTCATTAAAATGTGTTCTGGGAATCCATCTTACCCGGATTTGAAAACCAATAAATACTCACACCATACAATTTGCTTACCTTATCGTTCAATTTGCTGCTATAAAAGAAATTCCGTTCCGTTTTAAACTGGGCCCTGTAAGGATATATCGGAGATCGGGACGATAATGTTGAAATTAAGCAATAACACTTACTCTTTTTGAGACGTCAAGTCGATATCGATGCAACTCATAAAATTTTATATTTTTGTATCAGCGCGGTGTTAAGTTAGAAGCGGAAGCGTTTTTCACCATTGATTCTATCCATTTAAGAGCTTTCTAGATTGCATCCCTAGCTTCTATATACTTACATACTATCACGTCTTTATTCCTAATGGGGCAGACAGAGCATGAACCAAAAAAATTGGCTGTAGTAGCAACTAACTAACTCTAGGTTGACAGCCATTCTTTTAAATATCTTACAATCATAAAAAATAAAATAAAAAAATAATTATTTGGTTACTATTTAGTTTACAATGTTTTTTTTGCTCCTTTAAAGCAAAGAATATGTTTATGCCAGGACACATACATATTTGACCAAATAATAAGACAGATAGATTATTGATGAGAAAACAAAATAGCCTGTGGATGTGTATGGATATGTGTGTGTTTATGTGTGTGAATGTATGTATATGTGCGTGTGAAACCAAACTCTTTTCACTTGCACCACTCACTATAAGGGCCTAAAGCGTGTCTTTCCCGATTTTATTGCTACGCTACTGCCACACGACCAAATTAACTATCATAAATGTTAACGTTAAGATTTCGCGAGCATTATGAGTGAAACAGATCGCCACGTTTGGTATAAATGAGCTTACCACAACAAGAGACAATGCCGCGAAATTATGATGGTAATTGATCCGATGATATCGGATGTATCCGGCCGATATAAAAACTTTGCAATTGAGATCTTGTCCTTAACCTTATTCGCTGTTGAGTCTAAATTAACCCTTTGACCGCGAGACTTTATATCAGTTGTCGTGCTCCCAGCGCGAGGAATTGTGAATATCCAAAGTTTTTGGTCGGATAAATCCGACGCTCTCGAAGTGGGCACGAAAATGGTTGTCGGATTAATACGACGTTCGCGGTTAAAGGGTTAAGGACTCGCACTTCGGAAGGTATGTTAAGCCATTGGCCCTAGTCATTATTGAAGAATTGCTTATCTACCTAAGCGATTCCAATTCAATGATGACTTTAAAAATCTTACACCAGTGTTGGCCACATAAACACATGTGAAAAACATAAAATATTTATTAATAGGAGTAGTATTAGAATTTATAGATAATAATGCGGTAAAAGTACATTATCATAAATCTTATTAAAAAAATTATGAGTACTTAGGTGTAAGTATTTAATGCGTTCAACTGATATAAGCGTTTCACACACTCAACGTCATTGCCAGTCATTTGGACCTATTCGGTTGTTCTCTGAATGAATTCTTAAGAGTGGCATGTTTTGTCATATGTTACCTATTACATTAAGCAGCTTCTGCCAAATTGGGGTTTCCCTGTAAAGATGGATAGTTTGTAGAAATAAAAAAATAAAAAAACTTGAAAGATTTGAGGTCTTTTGTCTTACTATCATCATCATTATCATAATATGGACACACTGTTGCACATAAGCCTCATTCTGTCTGCGCCGCATTGATAGGTACCTGGTCATCATAATCCTGTTCTTTCCAGCAACTTACCTGACATGGACGACCCACCTAGATAAGAATTGAAATACTCCTTCAAGATACGGCTGTACAATTGTATTTATTGTAAATGGTAGTACTTCTATAATATAGGGTATATATATATATATATATATATATATATATATATATATTTCCTTATTCATATCCTTCTTTCTACAGCGTTTTGGGCACCCAGGACAATGAGAAAAGGGAAAACTGACATAGTTTTATTAGTATCCTTAAATTTTTAATTTTTCAATGTACTTAGTTATTTTTTGTAGTTTTTTTTAAGTTCTAGTTTTTAGTTAGTTATACTATACGATAAAATTATTAAAAGCTTTAAAAAAAGAGGTCTATATCTTCCTGAAAGACTGGTAACGCTCTTGTTACATCCCTGGTTTAGTTGACCGTTTGTTAGTTTACCGTCCTTCATAATAAAAATTAAATTAAAAATTGTCATAAAAATGATGTCATAAACTATTCATCCAATCCATAATCAATTGAGATTGTATGATTGTACCGCTTTCAAGTATTACGACACTTTACATAATTTAAACATGTCGTCCAACAAACTTAAATCACAATTACGTTACGCATCGATATTTATCACTCGAATTCAGATCGTAAATCGGACCGAATCGAATTCGATGCCAAAAGAATCGATTCAATCCATTCCAGGTGTTCAATTCTTGAAATCCTACGCTTTTCTTTTTCGATGGTAAGATTCACTGTTTTATAATGTTTGAAAAGTGTTTTGAAAAGTTTGCATTTTTAATTAGTGGAATGTATTGCCATCTAAATTACTTTTATTTCATATTTTATTTATTTATAACAACTGCATAACAAAATTAATTAATAAACTATAATAATTTAAATAAAATAATACTAAAAATAAAAATAAAAGATAAAAGAAAAATACATTAAATAGTATAAATAAACGGGCAAGTGTGACTCGGACTCGTACATGAAGGATTCCGTACCTCCGTACAATGTTTTAAAACGCTGAAGAAACACGTTTGTTGTATGACGACCCCCTTTAATTTTTGATTTCATATTATTTTTAGTATTTTTTGTTATATCGGCTATAGTAATACATAATCTGTGAAAATTTCAAGTACCTATCTAGTTGATGCCATTATAAAGATCTAGTTAATAACGCTAAAAAAGCACGATTTTTGTATGACGACCCCCTTTAATTTTTAACTTTTTTTATTTTTATTATTTTTGTTATAGCGGCCAAAGTAATACATAATCTGCAAAAAATTCAAGTATTTAGTTATTTTCATTAAAAAGATCTAGTTAAAAAAACATGTTTTTTGTATGAACTTTTTTTTATTTTTTAGTATTTGGTTGTTATAGCGGCCACAGAAATACATAATCGGTAAAAATTTCAAGTTAGCTATTACGGTTTAAGAGATGGAGCCCTGTGACAGACGGACAGACAGCGGAGTCTCAGTAATAGGGTCCCGTTTGCACCCTTTGGGTACGGAACACTAAAAATGGGGCCTAGATCACTGCGTTCGAAGGGTAATACCATTTTAATTTCACAAAAAATAATTTTATATTTGAAAAAAATGCGATAAGAGGCAACTCTCCATAGCAAGAAAGTAACCATAAATATATAAAATAAATACATTTGATTATAGATTCCAAAAAAAGATGTACTTCAAGTGCGGATTATTAATCTCGCATAATGTTTTTTCATTCAAATTCAACAATCGACTCCCTGATTGTAAAATGTTATTGTTCCATCGGAAAATTACTTTCTCCGTAATATTTTTTATTTCGATAACCGTAAACATGTTTTGGTGTAATTGTATTTATGGTGTATTTAATTCGATTTATTTGTATTAAAACGGGCGTAAAAACGTCGGTTTAAGGTTTTTTATAGGTGTTCGGCGTGAGACAGTATGTTATGGGACCTAAATACGCAGCGTATTTATGAATACTGTAAAATACAATAAGCATGTCATTTTTTAGATATGGACAAATCACACCAATTGAGCTCTCAAAGATACTATATTTTTTTTAATTAATACATATTTTTTTAAATAATATATATACATCCAAGACTCCGAACAATTTAAAAAACCGGCCAAGAGCGTGTCGGACACGCACATGAAAGGGTTCCGTAGCTATCCGATGATCCGAAAGTTTTAGAATGTATTCAGATATTACAGTTCTTTCATTTTGCGATTGACTCCATACATTTTGTTCCGCCGACTGTAACTACATAAGTTGGTCGATTTGTATAAAATAACTATCTATGATACCAAGACCGCTACAGTTTTAATTGAAAGTACATACTTTGAGGTATATACCACATTTCAGAATTATTTTAGTTATATTTCAAAAGTGACGGTGGACACCTCAAATTTTAACTTTGTATTAGATTATCTTAAGACTGGGGGGTTTGATCTACATAGTTTCAAAGCAATTTTTGTTGCATTTTAAAAGACCTTTTCAACGATACCCCACACGTTGGGGTTAGTCCAATTTAATTTTTTTTACTCACTTTTCGTTGTATGGGAGGGCTGAAAAAAAAAAACATTTTTTCATAATTTTAAAAAACAACTTTTGGAACTTCAATATCTTCTCCACCAATTTTCGTGACAATCGGTGCAGTAGCGGCGGAGTACGAGCCCTTACGAGACGGGCGGACGGACGGTCATGACGAAACTATAAGGGTTACTTGTGGACTACGGAACCCTAAAAAGGCCATTTTCCAACTTGCCCTGCCTGGAAATCGAATCTAGAACATAGTTCGTCAATATATGTGAAACGTAAATCGCGACTTTTATTTTCGCTTTATTTACACTCATCAATGTCTTCATACATGTCCTAGTCGCCAAACATTTAAGAGTGCTGTGCGCGCTCATTATCTTCACAAATTGTCATAGAGTATTATAAATATTTATGTAGTTTATGTAGGGTTTATGAATTTATAAAGTATTTATGTATTTTTATATGTAGGTCTATGAATGTATAAGAAAATATATATATGATTATGTGTCTTAGGTAAATGTTTAATAATGGTCAAATAGCTAATTTGAATGTACTAATCGTCCAAAATTTGCTTTTATCCGCACCACCTGTAGGTTGACTGGTAGAAAAGGCCCTAGGCCTTAAGTCCGCCTGTTACATTTTTTGTAATAAAGTTAAATAAATAAACATGCCCTTCGCTTACGGGATCAGGATTGTAGCAAGTGAAGGTCTTAAGTCTCTACCTACTCCTGTGGGAAACAGGCGTAATAGATGTACTAGTTACTATTTTAACTTTCTCTTTTGTTATATTAAGCTTTTATTAAACGTTACATCATATGTATAAGGTTTATCATCATCATCGTCATTGACAGCGCCCCACATCCCTGGGAATAGGCATCCATCCTGGTTCCTTGCCTTCAGAAACCATTGTCGTCTTGTGATTTTTCTAATATCGTCGACCCATCTTGCTCTAAGGCTGTGCTGCTTTGGAGCCCGGGGTGCGCTTTCCCGCTTTTTCCTCTCCAAATATAACATGCACGTCAATGGTCACCCAAGGATGACAAAGACCTTACGAAGTGGAGAAGAAATTGCCGAAACAGTTAAAATGATTCAGCTGTAATTTTACGACCGACCGCCTGTCTGACTTCAACCCTCTTTGGGAATGTATTTGTGCGATAAGTTTTACAACCGGCCGCCGCCTGACGTTAAACCTCCTTGGGATCGCAATTGTAGCACGAAATGTTTGTGCTTAAGTCCTTTAGTCGCCTCTAACGATATCCACAGGAAGAGATGGAGTGAGGTGGAAGCACACGGGGAAGGCTCTTGTCGGTGTTATTGTATGGAAAGAGACGACTTGATGACAATTTTTGGCGGAGATAATGGAGTTGGTTTTTCATTGCCTTCTCCATTTTACACACTAGTTAACTTAGAAGCCACTAGTGTGCAGGTTATTCACGATGTTTTCCTTCACCGAAAGAAAGTTGTGGTAGTTGTAAATGACCATACATGAAATATATTTTCATATTTCGATAAATGTTCCTTGGGGAATGCTGTTCAGTATCATGGACTGAATTTACTCTTAAAATAGTTTCAGTATATTTTTTTAGACATTATATAATATTCCTAAACCTCACTGTCGATAAAAGCATATAAACCCTCGAAGATGGGACCTAGGTATATATCTACATTTCCAAGATATAAAAATAAATGATGCCCTTAAAACTAACTTAGTTGCAGCAATTTGTATTGAGATTTTCTACTTTTGGTTTTTCTATTACTGTAAAAGTAAACTTAAGTAAATACGCAAGTGGTAGCAGTAAATCTTTAAAGGCAGTAACATTTCACGCTTAGTTCCTTAAAGTTAACTATTTCTTCCATAATGACCGTTAAAACTTTGAAAAAGTGTGACCAGCGTCTAATGGTTTTCCTAACACTTTACTATAAAGGTATAAATCTGTACTACAATATATTAAGAGTAGAGAAGTGAAGAACATTTTTGCAATGCTATAGTTGTGATAATATATTTTTTTACGTCAGGGTGATTCTAAGTCATGGCGAAATTTTTCATCATATATGTTTAATTTACGTTTATTTTTTTATTATAAAACAGCAATCTATACAATACAATACAATACAATTTATCTTTATTGCACCATAATAATTAATAAAATAAAAATAACAAACACAAAGAAAATATTGGTACAAAGGCGGACTTATCGCTAGGTGCGATCTCTTCCAGTCAACCTTTGGGTAGAGGAAAAATTAATAGTACGGAATAAGGTGGGTGCAGTATCTATACCTAATTATATACTTACATATTAATACTTGTACATATACATACATAAGCTTATTCTATAATATATATATATATCTATATATATATATATATATATCTATAAATATAATATATATATATATTATATATAGCATATACGATGCTAAAATATTTAAATGTATTTAGTGACACTTAACAGAACTGAGACTTACTGGCATAACGACAGATAATATTTATGGAGACGATTTTTAAAGCTTGTTTTAGTCTGAGCAGTACGAACTCTACGAGGAAGAGCATATACTTATCTATCATATTATAATCTATATACTTAGTCTGGCCATAAATACTGTTACAATTAAAAATAAACAAAATATTTGAATTTGGAATCCGTCATTTTTATATGATTTTTCATTTTTTTTCTTATTTTGGCGCCAATACATTGTACAATATTTTGCGATATTAAAATGGAGTAGAGTAATAAAGAGAACCGAATCGCTGTAATCACAGCGATTCAGCATTACACAAAGTAGGTATGGAGCCAAATGCAATTTCTAAAACTCTTCATACGCTTGGTATTAGTCAAATAGTATGTCGAGTGATTCTACCATTTAAGCAAAAGTTTTCACAAAAGTGATAAGACATATTTCTGATCTCTAGCTATTTTGATTGATCCACTATCGCCATCTCGTTCACATTCTCTCACATTTTATTGACACTTCAAAGTACCTTAAAGCCTCGTAATGAGCAATTAAATGATACTTTTTAATTTGTGAGAAATGTTCAGTTCTTGGGTGGTGCGGATCCGCAAAAACTATAGTGGAGATGTGGCATTTTATATTGGCGAGTCGCCAATAGAGAGGTAAAATATTAGAGCAAGTTTATCTAGTCCATGATACTGAACTAATTTCTATACCTCTAAAAAAAATTATTAAAAATTGATAAAAATTTTTCGTCCTCCCATACAAATCAGCGCTCAGCCGAAAGGATTTTGTATTTTTTTTTATGGAAAGTAGTTCAGTATCATGGACTGAACTAGCTCCAAAAATTTTTTCGTGGATAAAAAGTCAGCCTGTTAAATGTTTTATTACTAACACTGTTGTCAGATTTTTCAACTGTTTAGAGGCTAAGAGACTGTATCTAGCGACAACAGTCATTTACAGCAGTAAACCAGTGCGCGTGTCTTCACGGTATTTTCCTTCGCCGAAAGTTGCCAAAAGTGAGTGGTGGTACAGATGGTAAATCGGATACCTGTGCCACCTCACGTAGTGCGCGACGCGTGCGGTGGCACAGGTATCCGATTAACCATCTGTACCTACCTAGTTGAAATCATATAATGAATTAACGATGTATTAATTAACTTCTTTCTTTAGAGTGTATTATTACTGGTGCGGAGCGGGCCCGTAAACTGGAGCTACTCAGGATCCCTACTGCTGCTGATGATTGAAACTATTGTTGAATATATTATGGACTGTGTTTGGATTTAGGCATACAAATATTTCCCGACAGAAAAAACGTATATTGTGCGCACAGCTGTTCCTACGGAGCGCAGAAGTCGAAGTATTTGACGTGTGATGTGACAGTGACATTGCAATCTGTCACACTAATCGATGTGAAGTGCGCCGCCTGCTCCGCCCGTCCGCTCTGACGTTTGTACGGGCGGCGCCGTCTAGTTTTTGATGGTATATGCTATGTTGCCAGCAACAATTACTAATACTGCTGTCAGATTTTTCACGCTGCTTAGAGGCTCAAAGACGTCTAGCGACAGCAGTCATTTACAACAGTGAACTAGTGTGCATTTCTCCCCTTTTTTACCTTCACCGGAAGCAAGTGGTGGTACCTAGTTGAAAATGACTATACATGAGTATTCAATTCAATTCATTTATTGCATTTCATAATGTACATCAGTTCTAACTACATAAAGTCACTGTCTTAAAATAGCACACTATGAACCCTGTTGGGTATCGCAAAACAAAATTTGGAACGGCAAGCGAGTTTTATGACATGCAGTTAATTTATGAACATAAACCTTACCTAAGTGTTTACAAAATGGGTTATTTTTTTAATTTTTTAATGTAAGTTAAAAAAAAAAGTAATGTCAATTAATATCAATGTTTATTTGGTACCTATAGTTTATTATTATTATATTAACAGAGGAATAAGTCGCGCTTAGTAAGGATCGACCTCGTGCCTCACAGATGCACCACCGCTTCAATGTTTCAATAACGAAATATATTTTTTTGTTGAAATAGTACGAGTACAGACTCGTTTATCTAAAGTGGAGGCTTATCTATGGTTATCTTTAAGGCTGTGTCTGATGCGGATAATCTAAATTTTGCTCCCCCTTCCACGCACACAAATTTACTCTTGCCGAAGCGAGACAGCGGGCCATGCGGGGTAGGAAGATTGCGGTGGGTCAATGAGGCTGGTTTACGCGTTTCTGGTTTTGAAGTTTTTTTCGTTTTACAAAGAATATTTAAGAGTTATTTAAAAATTAAGACATATGATGGCTGCCTTATGTTTAATACAATTATAATCCAGGTTCAAGGGCTAATTTATTGTATTTCTTGAATACTTACCGTTTTAGTATAATTCTGAGGTGATTTAAAGGCAACTTCGCAATTTTATCTATCGAGAAAATTTTAAGCAATCGTGTTTTTGAAACATATAATATATGGAGTTAATCCTGAACTTTGCTGTTTTTATTTTAAAGTGAGTATTTCGTTAATATTGATAATATTAAGGATCGCTCTAAGTACTAACAGGGTCATACGCGTTCTTAAAAATTACTATTTGAGCTAGCATGCTTGAAAGCTAAAGCTACATTTTTCTATTTTTTTATCACTTTGTATGACGTTAGCATCAACTGGTTAAAAGTTTCCAACATGCAAGACCTCAGTTCTAAGTAAACGTTTTTATAAAAATGTCGGTTCGTGTGAGTAGGTGAGAAATCTCCTGCAACTAATAAGTGCTGCCGTTTTCTTAGTAATTGCTTACTTGGCGTTCTTTTATAGGGCCATTTGTATAAATTAGCACAACGACTTTAAATGTAAGTATTGATGATATATATGCATGATACAATAGTTTGTTTTGATTATGTAACAACAAAGTATTATTTTCTATAGCAAAGTCAATGTAATTCATTTTGAAGTGAAAACTTTAGACGCTCGGGCTCTTTTTGTGATGCAAAAAAACCATTGAACTCGCGACCCTGTTACCGACACCAGCACCTCGTTCAAGTTTTCACTTATGTGGGCACTCCCCCCTGAGTGCTACTGTTTAATCAATCTTATTTACAACATTTTTTGAGACACTATCACAGATAACAAAATTTTTTTTTAAAGTATCTAGTGATACGGTGAGCTAAGTAACAAAAATGAGTTCACATAGATACATACAGGTTGACATTTTGAAATCTTGGAATCAGAATGATTAATAGAACGCAAAACTGCAAGGAAAAATACTTTTTTTTTAATATAGAATTGAAATTAAACTTACAGTGAAATAGTAGTTATGAACGATATAATTGCTCATGAAAAAATAAAATACTTAAGCAGATTTTTATAAAGAATATATCCATGTTTACCTAAACATAACAAGGGGGGGGGGAGAATACAGATTTGCTTACTACCTGACAAGGGGGACGGGAGGGTTAAAAATGGCTCAAATCCTGCTTCGAACGATCCAAAAACACTGAACAATCAAGTTAACGAAGTTCACTAACGGCACAAGTACATGCTACACTTTTTACTGTAACACAATAACTGAACCAGTTAAAAGCAGTGACTGGCCGATATCGATGTGACAAAGGTTCATATACCTTTGTCTTGCTTGAACCGTATCATTTAGGTTTTTTGTTTGAAGTAGAAATAATAGATTTTGATTGAATGGTATCATCTTTTGTCTTTAATTGAACGATCTAATTCATGCTTGTCTGGGAGAAAAGAAAAAATTCAGCTGCTTAGTGTCTCGCAAAGATCGAGGGAATGGGTGAAAATGCGAATCATGTTAAGGCCATACCTAAATTTTCCGGGGTCCAGTGCTGCCCCCATTTAAAATAAATCATTTCAAAGAAAACGGAGACATTATTTAAAATTTTGCTACTATCAAATCCTAGATAACCCTTCAAAGTATTTTATGAACTACTGTTTACAGTTTATAATGAGAACGTTAAGCTTTATTACGCACATTTGCATAAAATACTTTGAAGGGTTATCTAGGATTTGATAGTAGCAAAATTTTGAATAATGTCTCCGTTTTCTTTGAAATGATTTATTTTAAATGGGGGCAGCACTAGACCCCGGAAAATTTAGTTACGGCCTTAAGAGAAAACACTAAGGTCGAGAGAATTAAAAAATAGGTATTTGTAAAATCTATTACTGTCGCGTTGTGCGGCACAGCGCCACGATGTTCGAAGGCTTTGACGAGATCATATTATAAAAAGAAAACATAAGAACAAGGCCGTAGCTTTTCTTCAATATGTTTAATAAAAAATAAATTAAATCGGTTAAGTTTTGGAGGAAAAATCAGGGGACAAAGAAACATTGATTTTGTGTACTTTTCATAGGTATTTTCGGTCTGAGTTGCAGTTCGCACTCGTCCGGTTGCCTGTACCCGAACAACAATCGAGTGCAAATATAATCTTGTCGAATTTTCGTTTGAACATCTTGGAAAATTTTACCAATTTACTAGTTTTATATAGGTTCGTAAAAAAAAGAAAACATAGATGAAAAAAGTGGTTGCTCTACTAGCACTATCCAGCGAGAAATCAGGGAACTACGTTTGTATGAAAATACGGCCCATCGATTTTCTCTTAATAGGCGATGCGGCTAGCAACCTATTACTATTATTTTGATTTATTTTTCCAGCTTCTCGCCACC
This sequence comes from Acrobasis repandana, assembly GCA_963576875.1. Taxonomy (NCBI): domain Eukaryota; kingdom Metazoa; phylum Arthropoda; class Insecta; order Lepidoptera; family Pyralidae; genus Acrobasis; species Acrobasis repandana. The sequence continues at coordinate 2,706,531 of OY756226.1, forward strand.
ATTACGCTAAAAGTGTCCTTTGGTTCTTTACTTCCCTGGGCGCTGTCTGACGCAAGACCCAAAATCTTCGATCAAAATGCTCTGTTTGCCCCATTAGGGATACAGACGTAATAGTATCTGTATATGATTGTACATTTTTGTTATATTTCTTGTCTCGAATTTGGGTTCCTTAGATTAAACATAAGCGAGGGAGGACTCATTGTAAAATCGATTTATAAAGTAAAACATCTATGTAGAGAAACAATTTAATTTGAATGGTTTGATCTATTTTTTTAGGAAATTGGATTACTGTGTCTAGAATAAAATTATGTTGACTAAGATCAATGACGGCGGGCTTAGGGTCAGTTCACATGGGGACACGACTCGTCGACAAAATGTGAAGATATAATAAAGGCTCTGTTAGTAAGTAGTAATATTTTTTGTTTGCTTCATTTAGTAGTAAGTACCTAGTTCCGGTCTTGGTAGTTGAAGATCACATTATAATATTACATTTATAGGGGCTTAGACAGACGAGCAATAGCGTGCAAGCGACAGGTGGCGATCCTGGTCGCCAAAAATCGCTAACCGTCTCCGACTGTCGCTGACTGACGTCGACGATATGGCCAACGGTGTCGAAATATCGTGTGGTCGCGGACTATCGCTGGCACACTAGTATATCATAGGTGTTTTAGTCTCCACTGCAGGAGCACGACCCTCTCTGTACTGACAGAGCCATATATTAGCTATAGCAGTCAGAGGATGTGGCCTACACTCTCCACGCTGGCCAGACGGGTTGGAGAGGTCTCATTGATGTTTATAAGCTTTGTTTAGCTTGTGTTTCCTAAGTCGCCTTCTACGACATCCACAGGAAGACTTGGAGTGGTCCTATTCTACTCTGCCGGGAACCACACGGCTGGCACACTAGTAAATAAAGTGAACGAATGTTCTTGACATATCATGAATCTACAATCTATGGTTTTCCGAGTTATGTCTTCTCGTGTAAAGAATTAAAAAAACGTTTAAGTCTGAGGCGCAAGACTTCCTCTTCTTGCGTTAGTAAAAATATGAATATACCCTACAATATAACACAAAACATACTTTCATTAACATTACTCTAGTTACAAAAAATCAATCACATTCTCAGCCTATATTGAATACATAAAGCTGGTTTCACACGGGAACCTCGATTACGGAGATATTAACGCAAAAAGCAGGCAAATTGAATCAGCTCAGCAAATTATAAGCAAATGACCGATACAGTTTGAGGGTGGCACAGAGTGGACTGCGGCGTCATCAATCATAACCAAGGGCTATCAGTCGTACAGACATGGCATTTAACTTCTTTTTTTTAATCAAATTTTATTTACATAAATTGGGTGCATATATGTTTTGATGTTGCAACATGGTGGTCGATCTCAAAACCTCCGAGTGACGGACTAGCTTGTTAACCTATATAGGTTAACAAGCTAGTCCGTCACTCGTTAACCTATAGGTTAACAAGCTAGTCCGTCACTCGGAGGTTTTGAGATCGATTCCTAGCCAGGGCAAGTTGGAAAATGGCCTTTTTCAAATTGTCTTGGGACTTGGGTAAGTATTTATTATTAAATATAGTATTTAGTTTTAAATACGCCAACGAGGTCGTCAAATATTATATCAGATGTAAGAATATTTTACCTTCCATAAACATTGAACCTCTAAAACATGTCTAAGTCTACGAAGAATTTCAATTACTTGTTACACTTTCGAATAATACACAGAAAGGATCATAAAAGCTTTTACGATGTTCAGATGAGCACATAACTCATCTCTAGGTTCTTGAAGGTGATTGAATAAGGTCTTGTCACAAATTTATGGTGCATTTAATGGTGTTTTAGAAGTATGAAAGGACTTTACGTACTGTAGTTTGTTAATTGAAAAAGACAAGTCCTTTATGTAAGTATTGTACTACCTGATTGAGTTTAATTGAGAAATTAATGTATTATTTCAAATTATACTTACATATATAGGTACATATAATCATAAACCTATCAAATCAAATACGGAGAAAAGGAGAGATTTTAATTTACGAGATGAACGCTAAGATGCATATCGTACCTGCCTACATACATTGAATTATTATATATATTCGTAGCCTACCTAAATGAAAGACTGATACAATGGACTAAATTATAAAACGAGCGAGCGTAGTTCTACGAGTCTACTTTGCCAAATCCGTCGTCTATATGTAGGTATATACAATTAACCAGGAGTGGGATAAAAAAGGTTAAATTAAAAAATATATATTGTATTAGTGATTCACATTTCAGTGTGAACTACTGACTATTTACTTTAATTTTACTGACTATTTATTTACTAAAAAAAGTTTCTGTGAATAGTTTACGTTGGATGTAGCTTTATTTGTATGGATTTTCTTTAATTTTTCCTTAAATTTATTTCAGTAAGTAAATAAATTGTGAAGGAATGTTTATTACTAGAACAACTTACAAAGTAACAAATGAATGTGCCATCAAAATCGCTAAATACTGATTAGATACTATAACAGAAAAAGGTGAAAACTAATTTATTAATTTGCAACCAAAAATTTATAAAAAACTGAGCATATCATTGTTGACATTTAGACTATTTTTACTTTTTAAACACTTAAATACAAGTAGGTATTATTTATGTCAAGTTAAAATGGTTTCATATTAATATAAATTTATATTTGTCCAGTATGTGGCCACGGCAACCCCTTTGTATGAGTATTTCTACGTGGAGATGCTTAAGATCGAAAATCCTAAATATACTACCAAACTGTCACTTAATCTGGTTTCACGTCTAGTTTTTATCGGAAAGATAAAAATACTAACTACTTCTACTAAAGTATTACTACTTCTGAAAAGTGCATAAAAAATAAATTCATTATCTAATGAATAATACAAAGATGAAAAGTACCAAAAAGGTAGAACAGTTATAAACACAAGGAAGATTCGTATAAAACCACATTTCAAGACAATATTATTAGCACAAAACGTTGGTGTTTATTTTGCACCTAAATATTTGCTTTCAACACAAATTACGAAAGAAAAGAAGGATAGAAAGGTATAAGTATGTGGTGACCTCTACGCCAATACGAAGGAACTACTTCAACAACAAAGCGATAACATTAGTTCACAAGAAGACTACGAGATGGCGCCAGCAGTATCCTACATCTCGATCTTGAAGTTCTGGTTGCAACTGACCATATATACAACCTCAGACAGTACACCGTCGGAGCTGCGGCACTGGTATGACTCTCCATTGATTCAGAGTAACATATATACCTACTACTACTACTAACGAAACAATTTATCTCTACACACGTCGATGTGTGAGTTTTATACTTAGGGTCGCACCGAAGAATTATTTTAATACTTACCTACTAACGAGTTCGACATATTTGCGATTATATTTTTCCATACCGGAAGATTTGCGAACACTATGACGTAAAAAATATTCTGTTTTATATGTATTAAATGTTACAGGAAAGTCGGAAAAAGCTACATAATATTACTACACAAATATTTTTCATTATGTCCATTGTCCATTTGACCATTAGTTCACTTTACTGATTATTATTGAGTCATTTATAATGTAACGCACTAATTTCACTAATTCACTATTGTAATATAGTAATTTGCATATTCGGCGCAAAACTATACGGTAATTATATGAATAAATTCAATAAAAATAAACAAATGTTTATCACGCTTGATGATGATGATAAATTGACACGCACAGCATGTCAAGTTGTCATTGTCAACAATGGCATTTAGCACTATAACCCGCGGAAATTTAGTTGGCATCCGCGTGTATGTGATTACCTGTGAGCGAGGAGCCTATGTAACATTACCGGATTGCTTATTAGCAATCCGGTGTTGTTACAATCTCGCTCTTGTGTATCTCCCGCCAATGCGAGAGAGCGAGAAGGGTATATAATCAAGACGGTTGCTGGGTAATAACGTGAAATTATATTGTTGCTTTGCTTACCTGTTTTCATCATTTGGAAATGTATGAAATATACGTTCTTTAGAGTATTGGGTGGATAAACAATTATTATACGCGCACCTTCTCACCATGATGGTTACTATTGGTTGACAGTTCTCAAGACAACACACGTCGCGTATTGCGTGCGGCTAGTAATTAAACCCTGGTTTGGAGCCGTCAAAGCTCACAAAGTGCGGGGGAGAGGTGCGGGGACGCCAATTTGCGGGAGACGCTGTGAGAGACCATTCTGTTTGACTCTTATGTATTCTGTGGCCGCGGTTCCCCAGGCGCAACACTATGCCTGGCGGGAAGATCTTCCCTTTTTGGCGGTCGAGCATATTACGTCGCTCCCTCTACAAGTATACAAATAGCTTTACCTTTAATAGGAAACAGATAGACTTCCGCCTCTCTATCTTTTACTGGGCAAAGGACCAGGGTCAAGAGACCAAAAGTCCTTCTGCATATTTCAGCCTCCTGTGGTGTAGCACACAAATCATCATCAGATCTTTTTTAGTCTCCGCTGCAGGAGCACGACCCTCTCTATACTACTAGAGCCATATAGCCAGAGCATTTAGAGGATTTATCCTACATTCTCCACGCTGGCTAGACGGGTTGAAGAGGTGCTCATTGATGTTTATAAGCTTTGTTTAGCTTGTGTTTAACCCTAGATAACTAAACATTCGTCTGGCAGACTACGCGACCTAGTACTTGCATAAGTCTAGTTCACAAACTTTCGCGTACCCCCTGCTTGCACGCCTTTGTATACCTTCATAATTAGAGTAAAAAGTGGCACAAATGCGGCGTTTGCGCAAACAATTGTCTTTATTTGTGATTTATAACCACTGCGTCATCTAGATGACGAAAGTTTAGTTATAACAGGTGCAGATTTTCAAAGGTATCTAAATTGCATTTTATTTTATATTAGTATTTTCAAATAAATAAATCTAATAAATGTTTGTATTATAATTAGATAATATACATAAGCATACTAGGAAATAATATGAACTTCATAAAAACGGTTATTTTTTAATGACTAGGGTTAATAGTAAGATGTCATTCATACTACTAATTGTTTTCAACTTTTTCTCATATACCTAACATTATTGATGGATTTATAAATGGAAAGATATGCCCTAGGCTAAAAGTAGAAATTCACGTTTGTTAAGATTGATTACTCTGATAAAAGTAATAAGATAATTTAACTTCTGTGGTGATGATAAATAATTGGAAGGTTGAAAGTCAATACAATATCAGCATTGATACTGATGTCTCTTGCCAATCTTTGGGTTCTGAAGGTGATTTTTTAGTACCAAGTAAAAGACAACAGAACCTAAATTATTGATTCGGATGATTTTATATTGTCAAACATGGAAAGAAACGTACTACATACTTCAGGTAGCATCCGACATGTGTTTTAGCAACTCTTCGATTTGTATCCAGTAAAACTCATCATAAATGGTCATCTGCACCAAGATTACTCCTACTTATGTTATGATACGTCGCGAATAACATCAAAAATAATAAAAAAATAGAAACACGGCGAGATTTTGTTTTGAAATTGACGAACCACCTCATGGAGCCTTGGTTGCGACAACTTGTTCGGACGGTAACTTTGAGACGTGACATCAAGGTCATGATAGGAGATATTCTTGGTGAAATCATATGAAAAATCTGCTTCATTTCCTTATGTATGAAATATTACAAAAAAATTATACGTTTGCCCGTCGAAATTGCTAAGGAAGACCAAAAGATGCCTTAGATGTAAAAATGCAATTTGTGGCACCCATAATGTAGATGTGTATAAAAGGTATGTGGCATCATTAGTATAAAATTATTTCAACTTGTCTCTATTCACAACGAGCCCTTTATACGAATTATGTAACAATTTCTTCCTCACGTTAAATTATGTTGATAATATGAGATTTTTTAATGCGTAGTCCGCTAGACGAATGTTTAAGTATTGTGTAACTCCCAGGATAGTTTAGTTATCTAGGGTTAAGTCGCATTCTACGACATCCACGGGATGGTTCTATTCTACTCTGCCGGAAACGACACGGCTAACTTGGAGTGGTCCCTTAGTCGTTACCCCGAAACGTGAACTCGTGACGCTTTTGTATTGGCTTACGAGTATGTTGTAAGTAATTATTTTATTAGTGCCCTCTATTAGTTTATCAAATTTCATGATGTTTCCATCATCTTTCCTATATATATCTACGCTGATTAGCCAAGCTGTTCACTTCTAGACTCTTTTTACTGTATACCTCGAGGCACCAGGTCAAACACATAACTCTCGGCACCTCGAGTGCGCATGTAAATAAGGGCATATTTCAAATGAGCGAATGGTTTTGTGCTGGTCGCTTCTTCAAACGGTAAAGATGAGGTTTCACTAGCGTGAAATGCAAATTGTGAAGGAATGTTTTCTCAAGGTGAGAAAATTCAAATTGGGGACTCTTAAATCTAAACTTAGGTTACTAACATAGCGCAGTGGATTAGCTCTTTAAAGTGGTAGTGTGTGGGGCACGAAGAACCGATGTCAGACGGGGCAAAAGGGTTCTCGAATAGCTGTCACGTACCGGCTAGCACAGCGTGGGATACCCATCTGCTAGAGACCTGAGCAAGGTTGCAGGAAGACGCTATATGCAGGCCGCTTCCGATCGGTCGTTTTGGAATTCATCATCAATTGTTCCGTAACCTACGCTAGCCTTTAATTTTTTCATAATAATAATTATAAATTGACTTATTTGTTTCATAAAACTATGTCTGGGTTTTCTTTTTCTTCCTTCCCTTTTGCATTTAAACTCTCCTATATCTTCTACTATTTACGCGCCACACAATGACGATTTTTGGCAGAGTTAATATAGTGGTTTGCCATTGCCTTTTCTACTCTCCTAGGGTCTCTATATCTATCTAACATTTACCTAGAGTTTTTGGCGGGAAGTCAAGGTTCGGTTGGGGGTTTCTTCAAATTATTTAGCAAATTGATATTAGTGGACTTTATAATATGAAATTTGTTTTGTTTGATGTTATAAATGCTCATGCTCATGAACAATATGGGAAATAGATAAAGTGGACAGTCATAGTACGCCTGTAGTGATATTTGTTTCGCGGACTGTGTGGGCGTCTTCGGGCGTCGTGCGCCACTCAATCGTCTATGAAAACCAATGGACTCATATAGATTTGTCGCCAGAGGCTCCCTTAAAGCAATCAAAGGCCTACACCAACCTTTGATTGTAACTTGTTAGGAAAAAAGAATTTCCCACGTTTTATTAACTTGTTCCTGGCTAAATACGCAGTAACGTCAAGGCAATAATATTAATAAAAATAAACATTTACCTAGATTACTTAAATTATTTTGCATGTATGTATGCCTACCTTAGAAGGTTCCATACTCACCAGGAATGTGTGAATACTCATAAACACATCCAGCTGAATACGACTTTTACTGGTTTCTGCAATTGATACATACAGCCTTAAATCAAAGAGGTTTTACATCAATATATTACTAACGCATATTAATTATAATATATACCATCTTCATCGTTTCTAACTGGATAGAGAAATACGATTTATATAAATCGTTTTATGTTGCACCCGGCGTACGTACGTTGCAATGGCTCAGAAACCCTGGCGGACTCCTCAGAAGTAGGTACCTACTAGTTTTATCACAATATATCTATGAGGACTATGCCTGACAGTAAATTCAAAGCTTATTTAAAGAAAGTACTTTGTTTGAAGGCTTATCATAGTACCGATGATTACTTTTAAGACAAAAAAGTCTGGCTTGAGCATAGCGCGGGTCCATCATAAAATTTGTACACTTACAAGTGTCAAAATAATAAAACGTTTAATATGTACGTACCAAATGGACCTAATTTACAAATAAACATTATTTTCAATTTCACTAAACATTATTCTCGATTTATAATTATGACATAACAATGTATTTTCAGTACACATATTATCTTATTCTAATATCAGTTTGTTGTAAATTTACGTATTTTGAGAAAATGCTGCAGTGCAGTCTGTTGCAGCTTCTTCTGCACTTGTGCTTAGAAAGCGGTAAGTAAATGGTGTGACGTCAACAACTTTTATGTAATTGAAAGAAACAATTGACAATTATTAAGTGATACAAATATTTAAAGATAAATAAATAATTTTGACTTTTACTAGGAATACACGGAGGACAAACATCTAAGTTTACCTACCCTAAGGTAGCCTGAAAGATATTGCTGTGACGCCTTTTGACTGCCGCTGTGGTCCAGTGGTCAAGGCGTTTGCATTGTGACCCGCAGGTCGTGGGTTCAAATCCCACTGGGAAACATACTTTGTGAAAAGTTGTTTCCAGTCTTTTTTATTTATTTATCAAGGAACAACAAACAGTTATATTAATAAAGTCTTAAATAACTAAATATACATATATATGAAGTGATAATAATTAAGTAACCCACTATATTGCAGGCTTAAATCACCTGATTATCCCTAAGAAATATTATTTAGTGATTCGGAAGGCACGTAAAGCTGTGGATGCCGAAAGCTATCTAGCGTTTGTTTAAACCTATACTAGGTTTGGCTTTGTTCTAACCTTTGGTTTGTGAAGATCAGAGGGCAGTCGCTTTGTGTAAAAACGTCAAATGACCTAGGTTAGATAGCGGACCCCGGGCTGTGTAGCGTTACCGCTGATGATGCAACCGGGCGAATACACTTGGATGATGACAACGGTTTCAAAGGCATAAAACAATTTACTTATTTCGCGAGAAAAAGATCTCTTGGCTTGGTTTATAGGGCTATAAAAAAGAGTAACGATGTATTTTTAATCATTATGACCGATTATCCATATTTTAACAATGTATTTTCCCCAATAACCTTTACATTAAATCTGATATCTTCCCATTATGATATGACGTAATTTATTTAACACTAATTGGAACATAAAGTTAAAAAAATGAGTCCTCTACGTTAAATGTCAATTATTATGATTGTTTATATGATTTACAATATTTAATTAATGGTGTCATTAAATTTTAGTGTCTGTAAGTTGACACACCCAAACTCATCGCTGCAAGATTTTGAAAATGTCAAAACCCTGAAATATTATATAAGCCATGGTAGGTAAAATTAAACAAGGTATTCTTGTCCCACGATGGCTCAAAACTACGTCACGAATGTCATGATAATTGTTACCACTGATTGTTCTTTTTTTTTAGCCGATTTAAGGATTTTCTTAATTAGTTAATAAATATGCAGGGTGACTTTTTAACCACGAGCCAAATTTTTGGAGCAAGTTCAGTCCATGGTACTGAACTACTTTCTATAAAAAAATGTACTTATTGAAAATAGATAAAAATTTTTCGTCCTCCCATACAAAATCAATTAGGTTGAGCGCTAATCTGTATGGGAAGGCGAAATATTTTTATCGTTTTTCGTTAATTGTTTTTATGGAAAGTAGTTCAGTATCCTAGACTGAACTTGCTCCTAAAATTTGGCTGGTGGTTAAAAAATCAGCCTGTATAATATAATACTTACTAGCTTAACTATTTCGTATAGGTATCATGTGATTCATCTTTTCAATTTACAATAAATGTATACAACGTGGAAGGGACATCCCCGTAATAATTCGAACCACGGGCTATACTAGATCATTATAGTATAATGAAATTAAAATAATAGCCTAAGAACAAAAAAAAACCAGCATTTCCATACAAAAGTATGCAGCCGCTCGGGCAATTTGTATCGAAATTTCAAATTTTTTTTTGGTTTTTCGACTGTTATTTTAATTTCGTTATACTATAATGATCTAGTATAGCCAGTGGTTCGATTTATTACGGGTTTGTCCCTTCCACTTTGTATATTGCATTAGTAGTTCATAATTGGTTTGTCAAGTAAAAAATGCATTTTGCTCAGGTAATTCAATCACTCACAGTGGTAACTCTCCTAACTGATGACGTATTTTTGGGCCAATGAAAAACCCGGCTGTTACGGGAAGAGGATACCGTGTTTTACTATGCCATCATCATCATCATCATCAGGTCTTTTTAAGTCTCCACTGCAGGAGCACGACCCTCTCTGTACTACAGAGCGATACTTAGCCAGAGTAGCCAGAGGATTGTTATGCCATGAATGCCATGATATAAGCCAAATTTATGAGGATTATATGGAGATCAACCCTTTTAGCTGTCAAAGATTTTTAACTACATATTTATAGGTTATTTGCAGTGTTAGTTAAAATATAAAATAATAATCTTAACATTTTTCTAGTGAATTAAAAAAAATAATCAAATTAATATAGTTTTCAATGTTTTTTATAGAAACTCGATCAGTTCGTTGCTAAATTTGTTCAGCTCAATTCTCGCCCAGAAAATCCATTAAATGTCACGGACTGGCCACCTATTCCTTGATAGAATATTTACCCATACTGTAACACCCTATAAAGTTAATCAGTTAATCACTTTTAATTACTACTCAAATGAAAAGCAATCAGTTCTTTACCACAATAATAATAATCTGCCACGGAAGTCTATTTCGGGCTAAATGTCAACTTGTCCTATACACTCGTAACAATTATTCCACACCCATCGTGCTCTTATTGGTGGTGTCGACCTATAACTTCATATTGAAAGCAGATGTCTGTTTACACTATGTGAATTCTATAGTGTATTAAATACAGCTTGATCTTGCACTCTCTACCTTTATTCAAATCTTGGAATCAGACGCACTAATAGATAACAAAATTGAAATTTACTCTAGCCGAAGTGAGACAGTGGGCTGAGCGGGGACGGGGGCAACGCAGCGGGTCAATACGGTTGGTTTACACACGTTTGTGGTTTTTTAGGTTTTTTCGTTTAACAAAGAATATTTAGGAGTTATTTAAAAATTAAGACATATGATGACTGCCTTAAATTTAATACAATTATAATCCAAAGATACTAGGGCTAATTTATTATATATCTTGAATACTAGCCGTTTTAGTATAATTCCGAGGTGATTTGAGGCAACTTCGCAATTTTTTTCTATCGAGAAAATTTTAAGCAATAGTGTTTCTGAGACATATAGTGAGTGACTAAAGATAGTCCTGAACTTAGCTGTATTTTTATTTCAAAGTGAGTATTTCGTTAATATTGATAATGCTAAAGATAGCTCTAGAAACTTTAGGGTAGTATGGGCTCTTAAGTTTGATTTGGATTCTTTCCCCTTCCTCTTCTACAAACACGACGTTGTTCGTGAATATGTATGTAGGTATGATGAACATTTTTCTTGTAATACTTTAAAAGCTTACTAGCATTTACATTTTTTTTTTTGCGAATAAAAATATTGCTAGAAAATATAAATAGATAACTGATGAGTTTATAAACGTAAAAGTTCAATGACATTGTATTTGCATTCTATTTTACATAGTTTCTCATTTTGTTCAGAAAAAGAAAAAAAAGAGATAGTATGTAAGCACTCTTACATTATCGGCTTAAAGATTCACTGCTTTGTCCTTTTCGTAAAAGGTGCTCCGAGTTATGGTCGGGGAAATCAGCGTAATGAGAGGTGGTAATTAAAAATGTCAGAAAAAAAACAAAAAATTTTGTTATGTACAATCAAGTTAGGTACCTGAGTCCTGAGATACCTACCTGATTATCAGCACTACCTCTATCTTGAATTTTCTCTTAGGCATGAAGTAATATTTAATTAAATATACTTAGGTATTTTTACAAGCTTTTTTACAGGCTTTTGTTTTTAATTAGCTTGCCCTGTGTGTGGTTGATTTTTTTTTTGTATTTTGGATCAAATCTTGCAAGTTAAATTTGAGCTATTTCCCGATTTCTAATTGCAATGAAATTTTCTATTTTAATGTAAATTAGATGAAAATGCAATATTATTAAGACAAGAACCTGATCTGATGATGGAGTCGAAAGGTGGCTTAGGGAACCCTATGATAAAAAACGCAACTCTTTGGCATTATTACATTTGTCTTAGGTCAAGTTCTTAGGCTTAACAATAACAACTTGTACGAAAAAGAAATTTTTTTTTTGTCTCAGTTCGCTGGCGTAGATCGCTCATTTTTTAAATCCTTGGGAGAGGCCTATGTCCAGCAGTGGACGTCATGCGGCTGAAATGAAAAATGATGAACAAAATGACTAACTACTTGCTCAGCAGTGGTCGTTGCGAAACGTTAGTATCGGTAGCTTTTGCACTAAAAATAATTAAAAATAATGACCATCAATGTTTATCCTACATTTTTTTATTAAATTTTGATTTTGACTCATTTCCTTTAGTTAGTTACTCGAAATATTTTAAATTCCGTCACATATGCTCGCGGCAAAAAAAGTGATAAAGCCTTTTTTAAGGTCTCAAAGTGAGTGAGTAATAAGTGACGTCCTTTTCCTGCCGCACTTCTCAGAGATATAAACTAGTTCAAGTGCATTGTTCGTGTCGGCACGTACGTTTTTATTTATCGTTGATGGTAATAATGACTTCACACTAGGCAAGCAGTAATTATAACGCCGACGCTCTGAGCACACGACTCGAGCCATAACATGACGGACCGCGTACGACCCTGATAGTACTTAGAGCGATCTTAAATCCCAATCCCAACTGTGGGCGCAGATAGCTAAGATTACGTTCTGATACCAAGATCTTTTTGTAACTACGCTCTGCTACCAAAAATGTGGGCGCAGATAGCTAAGATTACGTTCTGATACCAAGATATTTTTGTAACTACGCTCTTGGTACGAGTCCGGCAATCCCACCGGCAACAAACGAACACACAAACAAACCTACGCAGTCTACTACCACCCCAGATAAGGTCCAGGGAACCTAACCTAACTTAATCTAATTATGAGTTGAACTTAATTCTAATTAAATGTAATTACACTTATTATAAAACTTACCGCGTCCACGCAGTCTTCAGGCAGCCTCGCCTGGCCTTCGCGTCGAGCCCTAAGTCCTACTCAGGGCTGGCGACGGCCTCAGGTCCCTCCATGGATCCCGAGTCAGTGGTGCAGAAAATGTGGTCCCTACACTAACCTCCCCATGAGCTCATGTATGTCGCCCCAAACGAATACGTCGTATTTATAACACCACTTCTATAGCATCACTCCAACAAGCACCAAAGGTTTCTTCCTTTTCTTGACACTTCTTATTCACATAACCTTACAGCGGAACGTAACATGGAATGTCCCTCACTCCGATTCAATCACTTATCACTGTTTATAGGTTTATGGGCATTCACGCCACTAAATTAGTTCCTTTTACAGTCAATTCACAAACACTTCCGTCTCAGACGGGCAATAGTCAAAAAACTAATAATTTATAAGGCCGCATGGCACGCGTTGTACATTTGACACAAATCACTGTTCTTTACGTAAAACAAATAATTTAGGCTCCACGCCGTTCCAAACAAATTGGGCACAAAACAATTAACGACAATTCTCCACGAAACATTCGCTATATATATCAAAAATTACAAAATTAGCCGGCCATCGGCTGTTATCTTTCGCGACCGGAGAACCCAAGCCATTTACAAAGGCCTCGCTCGCAACTTGACATTCCCAATGTCAGTTGAGACTTTGACGTAAAGACAATGATTATTTTTCTGGTCAGGCAAAGACAATCCGCGCAGGGCGGGATATCGATGAATCGATAATCTTGCCCGTGTTTGTGGAGATCACACGCAGATGGCGCTAGTCTCCTAACAAAGCACTTTTATTCAAAACACCAACTAATATTATAAATGCGAAAGTGAGTTTGTATATTTGTTTGTTTGTTACCTCTTCACGCTTTATCTACTGAACCAACCTTCTTTAAAAATTCGCATACAAATAGTTAGGAGTACTGAGAAGGACATAGGGTACCTTTCATCCCGGAAAAATGTAATGTTCCCGTGAGTTTTCTCGATTGAAAAAAATTGCGAAGTTGCCTCCAAATCACCTCCTCAATCGAATTATACTTAAACGGCTAGTATTCAAGAAATACAATAAAATAGCCCTTGTAACTTTGGATTGTATTAAACATAAGGCAGTCATCATATGTCTTATTTTTTAAATAACTCATAAATATTCTTCGTAAAACGAAAACAACCCTAAATAAAACCGGCCAAGTGCGAGTTAAACTCGCGTGGAGAACTTTTTTTTAAATTTCCTAATCTGTCCCCCGAAAATGACCCTTATTTTAAAAAAATATTTATTTACTTTGCACATTATGTGTTTAGGTCATAGGATTACAACATTCTACCAAATATCACCTGATTCGGTCCAGTAGTTTCGGAGCAAATTGGCTTTGACAGACGGACGGAAAGACAGACGCACGAGTGATCCTATAAGGGTTCCATACTAAGGGTTTTTTCATTTTTGTACGCAACCCTAAAAACCAGCCCCATTGGCCCGCCGCGTTTCTTCCGCTCCTTCGGCTAGAGTAAATTTGTGTGCGTGGAAGCGAGAGCAAAATGGATATCTTCACCATCAGGCGCCCTCAATGCTTATTTTTCAAGCACTAGCAAGTATCTTTAATTATCTCACGAATAGCAGCTGTATTTAGTAAAATAATTTAGTGGAGTCCATAGTCTCTGCCTACCCTTGTGGGAAACAGGCGTGATAGTAGCGATATGCGCGATAGTATGTATGTTTCAAACTTAGGGCTCTTACGAGTACAGACGAGCAACAGTATGTAGTTCACAACTTTTCCAGGGCCGCAAAATAATCAAAAAATAAGTTTGGAAAATCCAAAAGTGCACGCTTCTGTTTATTACTCATATAGTTGTGTGCCAAGATGTGACAAGACTTAGTTATGAATAGAGATTAGTTCAGATTCAGATTAGATACAAGCAGTGTCGAGTCTCCTAAGAAAGGTTGACGTCAGCTGATCATAAAACTTTTCCGAGCATTCCCAAAGAGAATTGACATTACCGGCTTATCGTGGAACCACGTTACAGCTACATATTTTGATGGTTTCGTATTTATTATTCTTAAAAAAAATATATATATATACGGATAAATCTCACAGATTGAGTTACTCTCAAAGTATGTTCGAGGGGTGCCGTTAGATTCGTTTAAAATTTTTGTTTCTCATTTTACTTCGCCGAACCTTATTGGCCTAAACTTGTAATGCAAAATTTTATATCCTAATTGATATTTATGCACAGTAATAGTAAAGCTTAACAATGTTAGCTCTAATTTTGAAATCTCTATTGATAGATGTCCTAAAATCGTTTGGCTTTTATTTCTTTAGACTTAACGATAACCTCGTATAAGGAGTTTTTGGCGGGAAGTCAAGGGGATCGGTTGGGGTTTTCTTTAAATTATTTTGCAAATTGATTTTAGTGGACTATATAATATGAAATTGGTGTTGTTTGGTGTTATAAATGCTCATGCTCATGAACAATATGTGAAATAGTTAAAGTGGATAGTCATAGTACGGCTGTAGTGATATTTGTTTCGCGGACTGTGTGGGCGTCTTCGGGCGTCGTCCGCAACTCAATCGGCTATGAAAACCAGTGGATTCGTATAGATTTGTCGCCAGAAGCTCCCTTAAAGCAATCAAAGGCCTACACCAACCTTTGATTGTAACTTGTAGCAGGAGAAAAGAATTTCCCACGTTTTATTAACTTGTTCCTGGCTAAATACGCAGTAGCGTCAAGCCATTAATTAATTAAAACAAAAAAAAAACCTCGTATAACTATGTTTGAGAACATTATTTACGTGACACAAATCTTTTTGTGTGAATGATTAACTAGTAATAGTAAATATATGAAGAACTTTTTTTTATTATTGGGCCCAATGACTGATTTGGGAAGTAAATATACGGCGATAAAATGTTAGGGAAATCAAAAATCGGCCATACTAAATTAGGAATAATAAAAATGTACGTAAAAATTTTGTGCTGCAAGTTTGTGCACCAACCTAAATTAGGAAAACAAAAAATTAGGAATTTGGCTAAATAGAGACCCATGTGCGAGACTTAAGTTTCTAGGATACAAACTCAACGAATCAACGATATTGTATAACAAATACATCATAATCATCATCAGACCCAGGTCAATCTGAAAAAGATCATTTTCCATCTTGAACTGACCGGGGATCGAACTCGCGGCGTCTGAGCGTGTTCCCGGTTGCATCCATAGCGGTATGCTTTAGAGCCCGCGGGGTCCGCTACCTAAACCTGATTTAACAAGGTTACTGGTTTTTACACAGATCGACTGCTGTCTGACCTCTGCAACGTAAAACCCGTAGACAGAACCAATCCTAGGATAGGTTTAAACAAACGCTAGATAGCCTTCGAGACCCAGCACCCACAGCTTTACGTGCCTTCCAAAGCATGGAATCATCTTTCTTTTCGGATCTGCAATATCCTAACCAGACTGGAAACAACTTGTGGGACCTCAACCTGTCCCGGCGCTCTAGGCGAGTTCACATAGAAGATAGTAGGAGAAGTGAAGAATAGAGACTCGAAATCAACACAGATTATATAATTTATTATCTGATACTGATTGTAACATATAAAAGAATAATATTTAATTTATTAAGGTACAACAGATAGAGAGAACTAAATGATCAGCTTTAGAGATGATGGTGGAATGAGTGAAAAGGGATCAGTCAATGATTTGAAAATGGAATGAAAGGGAATTTGAAATGAAATGAAGAATGAAAAACGGACAGGATGAGATGAAGAAAGGAGTTTTCAACATGATGCATGCAGCATTGTTACAAACTTTTCACAAAGTATGCTTCCCAGTGGGATTTGAAACCAAGACCTCTGGATCACAAGGCAAACGCCTTGACCATGGAAGCAGTCTCTGTTATAGTATCTGTTCCACATGCATTTCAAAAATATCTGAACTTAATGGGTGTGTGAGTCAGAAGCACCTAGAATTGCCGAACATTCATACGTGAACAACCACGAACCACGTACCGAGATTATCTTGCCGACAATCTGGTCCAAATAAACATGATACTCAAAACGTAATGATTTAGGAGAAAAGGAGTTGCGGTGCGTCAAAGTAACTGTTTGCAGGAAATGGCTGACATATTCTTTGCTTATTTTTAGAAAAAGTTTACTTTTTTCCTCAATTGTTTTTTTAAGTTGGAATTTTTATATATGACTTTTTTGTAAGATCCAAACTGTTTTTATAGCAACGTATGATATTCATATTACTCTAAAATGCGTCTAGCAACCCATGATCATAAATAAACAAATCACTATTTTGATTTTTTACATCTTTACGCAAAATATGGCAAAGTCTTACAGCCCTAACCTCTGTCTGTCTATTAATAACTGTGACGAGATTCCTCCTCTCTACTTTGCAGTCCCAAACAGTGTCCTTTAATGAGTGTGGGATCGCATACTCCTACAACCTTTACTGCCAAATTGGTCCTATATTAATTTGGTAAAGATATGATGACGAACTTTGGAGATATGAAAGAAAAGAAAAAGGAATCTTTTTTTTAATTTTTAACTATAATTATACGACAAATTAAGGCCCCGTCAGTGAGCCAGGAATACTGTGCGTGTTTTTGAAAATTAATGTAATTTAACTACTACAGTTTATTTCTTAAAAAAAATTACATAGGAATCTTAAGGCTTTTTTTCAGATACCAACAATATCCAAAACATGATTGAGCATTTTTGGCTCGATAGAAAAAAATCACAACCATACCTCTAAATTTGCCTAAATTTACCTTGAAAAAAGATAGTACTACTTTATACAATCACCTTTTTATATGAAAACTATACTTACCAAAAAAATTATAATCCAAATTACTAGTTAATTTCGCTAAACAAAAAATTATAAATATTATAAAAAAAATGTTAATAAATAAAACACAGTGAAATATTCATCGAGAGCGAACAAAGGTCCGGACCCGAGCTCGACGATATTTCGCTGTGTATATGTCGCAGTTGGATGGTATAAACCGCTAATTCACTAAACCTAACAGTGCGGGGTGAACTAGGTAATAGTAATAATTTGCTTTTTTTATTTGTTTTTCGTGCGAGTAAGTGGCCAACACTAGTGTCAGATTTTTCAAGCTGCCTAAAGGCATCTGACATAGCTTGACGACTGCCATACATTGATGACAACTGGGACCAACGGCTTTATGTGCCTTCCGAAGCACGGAGGAGTTCGAGAAAGTTTTGTACCACTTGTGGTCACCCATCCAAGAACGGACCATGACCGGGGTTGCTTAACTTGTGAGAGTGCTAGCAATGCGTACACCTACCGGGACACCGAGCTCCGCACTAGTAGTATTAAGCACAGATTAAAACCGAGGAATAGGTACGCCATAAATCTTCTTTTAATACAGTCTACCATTAGCATGTTCTGCCATGTGATATCAACATCTCAGAGCAGACAAATGACAGACGGCAGGTGCATCATGCGATCTACATGCAATCGGTCGATATTATAGATTCAGATGTGCGATTGCTCCCACGAGTCCCACATAAATTAGAATTAAAATGTTGTGCCATCGAGATACTATGTACTAGAGAAGACGACATACATCACTATTGTGTCCTGTTCAATTGTGGCCCCACACTTCACTTAGTCGCTTGTGCGTCTAGTACTTTCTACAATTGATAAGTGAACATTATAAGAAACTTGATAATTATATTAAAATTGTGAGATATGATACTGTACAAATAATTCTAAGAACACGGTGAAATATAGAGAAATAACTTTCCTTCAGCCGCGGTTCTTGTCAAATCTAGCGCTATGGTTCTAAAGAACTGCTGCAGCGCGATACGTATAATATAAATCACCAAAAATGGAACACAGCAAATGTTTCAGATGCACATATTATGTCTATGGCTGGTACCCGCAGTATTTTCGGATTATACAAAGTGGAAGGGACATACCCGTAATTAATCGAACCACGGGCTATACTAGATCACTAAAGTATAATAAAATTAAAATAACAGTCAAAATACCAAAAAATATTTCGACATTCCCATACAAAATCGCCCGGGCGGTTGCACACTTTTGAATGGAAATGCCGAAAATTATTTTTGTTTTTTGGCTGTTATTTTAATTTTATTATACTACTCGTATTATGGTATAGTACGTTAGTAATTATATTATCTTTGGTATAGTATAGACCGTGGTTTTATTTATTACGGGTATGTCCCTTCCACGTTGTATATTGGTACTTAATGCTGCTATGATATTTTTTTATATAGGTACCTACACAGCCTTTGTGATTCTTAGAAAACTTGTATTTTATTATTTGATAAACTTCTGCCATCTGCAGCAGAAGAGAAGCAGCCAGTAGGTACATATAACGTTTTTGTTTGCTTTTACGACGACCAATATTTAAAATAATATAACAAAATGTAGGGCTATAGTAGATTGACACATTTAACCCGACTGTCATATTCTGCCGTTCTGTAATTATTGTATGGCAGTTGTCAAACTATGTCAGATTCATAGCGGTAAACTTATTTCAGATCTCTCCATATAATATCCGTTTACAGGGAACTGAGAAACGTTATCTCACGCAAGGATGAGCTTCCGTCAAGACATTAGGACTTATATTTATTCTGTGACATTACAAAATACATTTATTTACGTATAAGTGCAATAAATAAAAACCAAGATATCAGCTTTATAATAGCTACTTAGGTCGTGTAAATAAACACAAGAATCACAAGAAGAGAATAATTAAGATGATACTCTTACATGCTGGTCAAAAAAGAAAAAGCTTAGAATGTACCAGTTGCTTTTCTTCCCGCACAGATTGTTATATCCGATCGAGGGAATTATGGACGAATTTTTTTTTTTAATAAGTAATGCGGCTAGCAATCAATAATTTTTCACCTTTTTCCACCGTCTCGTCCATAATCACGCTAAAAGTTGCCTTTTGGTCTTACAGCCCTGGGCTCTGAGTTTCCCGTTAGGGATAAAGACGTGATCTGTATTTTACAATAAACAACACTTGCCACTTCCCCAATTAAAATAATCATACCAATAAACCACTTCGACACCGAATACCAAAGTTAACTGTTCACGTGATTAACTCACTAATTACGACGTAAGTTAACTGTTAACTTGTTAAGTTAACAATGTTGACATAAACAAAAAATTCCAAAACACTTTATTGCCAAATTCTTACTCGACTGTTTGTTTATCGTGTGTGTAAGTGGCCAACACTGGTGTCAGATTTTTCAAGCTGGCTAAAGGCATCAGACATATAGCTTGCCGACTGCCATACTATGATTACAGCCAGAAACAACATCTTAACGTGCCTTCCGAAGCACGGAGAAGCTTTAGAAAATCCTTTGCCACTTGTAATCACCCATCCAAGTGCGGATCCACTCTGAGTTGCTTAACTACCGAAAGCACTAGCAATTCATACTCCCAACGGGCCACCTAGCTCTACTTACTCCTCTTCTTACTTGAATGTCCTTAATTTTTCTAGTTGATTTAAAATAGTTCCAATATACTAAGTTTTGGATTATATTTGATCCCGCGCCATTAGGCCGTATGTCCGTCCGTCTGTCACAGGGCTCTATCTCTTGAACCGTAACTAGATACTTGAAAATTTTCACCGATTGTTTTATATTGTAGCCGCTATAACAACAAATACTAAAAATAAGATAACATTATAAATTAAACGTGGTCGTATAAAACATTGTATGGAGGTACGAAAACCTTCATGTACGAGTCTCGCACTTTACCGGTTTATTACATTGATTAATTTCAATCCAAACTTATTAACTAAGCACAAAAAAATTATAACACTATCGCTCGAAAATTTACCGAAGTCACCAGTATTATAATACTAGCTGTGCCCGCGACTTCGTTCGCGTGGTTGTCGGAACGTAATGTTATATAGCCTAAAGCCTTTGTACCGTTCCCTGTAGAAGGTGGTAACAAGAAGATAGAAATAAAAGAGAATAGGCCAAATACTCAACATTTATTGATTTATTCTCTAGGGTCGCGAGCTCTATTTCGCACCGTAACGCTACTTGTAACGAGTCAAACCACACTGTCCTCGGTAGTGGTAGGCAGCAGCGCAGACGCTCCACGTAGTAAGTGACTTCAGTGGGGTTTCCTCGCGTGGCGGCGGAATGCAGCAAGGAAGGAAGACTGGCAGGCTACAGAGATGCTGTGCTCGGCAGAAGAGGCCGGCCGCAATAGCTGGTCTACCAGATGATCCGCGGTGACGCCTGACCCAGACGGAAGAACCCCGGTATCTCGGGGTAACGCAAAATCACAATACTTTTAATATTTTTAATAAATAAGTTTAATTAAATTTTCAATTTCGAACCAACAGATGCTTAGCTAGTCAGTAATGACATGAAGTTAGTTGCATTGCCTCCCGCGGTTCACATCGTTCAGACGTTCATTCTTGACTGCACTTGAGAGCGTAGCCGCAGACCATTGTAACTGAGTTTTCTTAGAAGGTGAATCGAATAAAAATAAATATTGAGTAAGTTAGATTTAGTTTGTATATATTGTTTTAAGGTTGTACATAGTTAGTTATTAAGTTAAATATAATTTTAGTTAAAGTAGGATTAGTATGTAAGTAGATTTGTAACGAATACCGTTACATACCCCCCTTTTTAGATTAGGATTTTACTTATAAAATCCGCTTGTTCTCAAATTTAAGTCAGTTTGAAATCTTTAATGTGCCATGTCCCTAAATTCTGACCGGACATGTCTTCCAGTTCATAGACTAGTTTTGATTTTTTTTTCTATGATACGACATTTCATGAATTTAGGAGCCAGTTTCTTTGAAAATTTTTTGTCTTTATCGCTGTGATAAAATGTCCTTCGCCAAACGATGTC
Source organism: Acrobasis repandana (assembly GCA_963576875.1). Lineage (NCBI taxonomy): Eukaryota > Metazoa > Arthropoda > Insecta > Lepidoptera > Pyralidae > Acrobasis > Acrobasis repandana. The sequence continues at coordinate 2,728,279 of OY756226.1, forward strand.
ACCCACGTTAAATTCAACATTTTTACGTCTCAAGTTATATGTTGTGCTATTCCTAGAATGTGCTTTCACTAGCGATAACTGCACTTTGTCAAATATTTTATGCAGGGCTCCCAAATTTTCAGCATAACTGTCTCTAGGACTAAATATAATTTCATTTTCTAAGTCAGTATCAACGTAATGGGAACCACAACTTACAAGCTCTCTTCCAAAAACTAGAAATGAAGGTGAGAATCCAGTCACTTCATTGACCGCGCTGTTGAGTGCAAACTGTATTTGAGGAATGTTGGTGTCCCAGACCCTATGATCGTTATCGATAAAAGTGGATATAGAAGTAATTATAGTTTTGTTGTATCTTTCAACGGTATTTATCTGAGGTGTATATAAAGGTGTATAGAAAACGTTAGGGATGTTATAATTCTGGAATAATTTTTTTATAGTTACACTAGTAAATTGTCTCCCATTGTCCATGAGGACAGTGTTGGGTATTCCATGGACTAAGAAAACTTTGTCTTCAATAATTTTTGATATGATGTCGGCAGTAGCTCGACGAATAGGGAATAATAAGCAGTATTTGGAAAAGCAGCAAGTCACTACTAGTAAAAAAGTGTTTTGCTTTCTAGTGACGGGCAGGGGCCCCATTAAGTCCATGCTCAACATTTGGAATGGCCGACAACAGTCTTTAGGCCTTACCATCACACCAAGTGTAGAGTGATTAGGATGCTTATGAGATAAACAATTATCGCAGCTTGTTACAAAGTTTGCTACGTCTTGGTGCATGCTAGGCCAGAAATATTTGAGACTTAAACGTTTGTGCGTCTTAAAAATACCAAAGTGACCAGAAGTGGGTTCACAGTGATTTGTAGCAATGACATCTTTTCTATATTCCAATGGAACTACTTCCTTCCATTCAAATTCGCGAGTCAGAGGATTGAGTGACTTTATATACCTATACAATTTACCGTTGCGGATGCAATAGTTGTGAAAGGATGTAGGAGATTTAAGATAGCTATCACGCAGATTTAAATACCAAGAATCATTGGTTTTTAGAAAATTTATATTTGCAGCGTCAATAGCGGCAATAGGTACTGCGCGAGACAAACTATCTGGCACTACATTTTCGGAGCCTTTTCGATGTGTTATATCAAAATTATAAGCTGATAGCCGTACTCCCCATCTGGCTAATCTACCAGTTGGATTATTTAGATTAAGAAACCATTTTAAAGAGGAATGGTCTGTAAAAATAGTAAATTTGAGGCCATTTTCTAAATAACACCGCCAATGCTCAATTGCTGTAAGTACGGCTAAAGCTTCCCGTTCAGTAGCGCTGTAATTTCGTTCCGTTTGAGATAAGGACTTACTCATGTAGGCTATGACCCTTTCTTTTCCGCATAGGTTTTGAGTAAGTACGGCTCCTACACCGTAATCACTCGCGTCCGTATGTACCTCAAACGGTTTAGTGTAATCTGGGCATGAGAGAATTGGTGAAGACGAAAGACATTTTTTTAGCTTATTGAAGGCTAAGTCAGCTTCTTCGGACCAAACAAAAGTAGGTGCGTTTTTTCCTTGTGAAGTAAGCTTATTAAGGGGACTGGAAATAGAGCTAAAATTTTGGATAAACCTACGGTACCAAGACGCTGTACCCAAAAATCGCCTCACTTCTTTACGATTTGTAGGAGTAGGATAATTGGAGATTGCTTTAATTTTCTCTGGGTCAGCTTTTAAGCCATTTGAATCGACTATATATAGCCAAGATACTTGAGCTGATTTCGATAGAACTGACTTTTTTTGAAATTAATTGTAAGGTTAGCCATTTTAAGTTTATTAAGAACACGCTTAAGTAAAGATATGTGCTGTTCGAAGCTATTGGAAACAATTATTACGTCATCAATAAATACAAAAACCCTGTGCTCAAACTCGGGTCCGTAGAATAAGGCATCGACCAGCCTTTGCTGCGTTGCGGGAGCATTAGTCAACCCGAACGCCATCCGTTTAAATTGGAAGGTACCGCGCGAAGGAATATAGAACGCCGTCTTTTGCCTGTCTGGCTCACGAATTAATATTTGCCAAAAACTTTTAGAAAGGTCTAAGCTTGACAGGTACCTTGCGTCGCGTAAATTGTCAAGAATTTCTGCAATATAGGGTAGGCTATACGCGTCTTTCTTCGTGACAGCATTGAGCTTTCTGCTATCTAGACAAAAACGTAGTTCGCCATTCTTTTTCGGGGTTAAAAGGACAGGTGATGACCACGGACTCTCGCATGGCTCGACAACATCTTCCTTTAGCATTTCGTCAAGTTGCTCGACCAAAATGCGTTGTTTCTCTGGGGACATTCTGTAGTAGCGTTGACGAATGGGGGCAGCATCCCCAGTGTCAATAGAATGTGTGATTAAACTAGTGCAACCCAAACCACGATCTTCGTACGAAATGTCACGAAATTCTGATATTAAATTATCAGCTGTAAATTTTTGTTCTTCATTTAAATGTTCGTACGAGCATAAACTAGGAGAATTAGAATGTTTTATGTCGTTAGTGCACACGTGGTCGGAGTCTTTATAATATGCTATGCGGTCGATATATTTAGGAAATAGTTCAAATATTCTCCAAAAATCCATTCCTAAGATAAGAGGATTTTTCACATTAGGGACAACATAGACTTTGAGCGTATGTGTTTGACCATGAAAATTTACTGGCAGATAAATAATTCCAAGAGAATCAAGTCGATCACCACCAGCTGTTACAAATTGGGCAGTGTCAGATTGGTCAAGTTTGTAGCCTGCGTTTAGAAATTGTTCGTGATGGCCATCTCCAATAATAGTAGTAGAGGACCCCGTATCAAGTAATCCGATAAATATCTGATCGTTAATATTGACCGATACATAGGGTCGGGACACATCAACAATTGTACAGTTATCGCGGATTGAAGAGACAGCGTTATATGTAGAAAAAGAAGAAATAAAACCCAACCATTTTTGCCAGTCAGCGGCATCAAAGTTTTTTGAATTAAGTGTTCGCTTTATAACGCTGTTTTTCCAATCCAGCTCAACTAGTTTTTTTGGTTGTTATTGGTGGCTGAGTTACAATCTGGACAGTCTGGGTAGCGGAAGTCTTTTTTACCACATTTAAAACAAATAATGACACGTTCCGCCGTGCAGTTTCTCAAAGCGTGACATTTGATCTGCATCTAGAGCAAAATGTAGGCTTCGATTGACTTACAACGTTAATCTCATTGTGTTTGTTAGTAGAAGTGTTTTGTATGTTAGTATTAGAAGTTTTTTGTTTATTAAAATTATTTTTACTATAGTAATTAGTATTAGTGTAAGATGGACTGGCTTTGTAGGCAAATTCTGGTGCGAGTGTGTTGTTAGTTACGCTAGGAGGCTCATGAAAGGAAGCTAATCTAGCTTGTATACTCTCGAAATTTCGGCACACAGAAACAAGAGCATCGGTTGTTTTAATGTCAGGAGAAGCAGCTAGAGTATTTGCGTAACATGGACGGATGTTGTGGAAGAGAATTTCTAATTTTTCTTCTTCGGAAAATGGTTTACTTAGTCGTGAAAATAGTCCGTGCATAATAGAGACGTAAATGACAATATTCTCTCGCTCGCCCTGTGTGCGGGATCTGATTTCATTAGCTAGCCGGTAATCATAATCACTGGCACTGAAGTCCTTTTTAAGAAGGATACACAATTCAGGCCAAGAACTAACGCGATCGTTGTTATAACGATACCAGTGTAGTGCATCATCCGTAAAAATCTCATAAGCGAGCGAAAGGATCTTATCAAAAGCAATACCACGTGATTTTACAAACTCTTCTACTTTTTGAATAAAAGAATGTACACACGTTTTTCCCGAAAATTTTAGTTTTGCAATTTCGGTTGTAAGACTGCGCTCACAAGAGACAGAAATAGTAGACGTTTCTGCAACAGCGTCTGAAGATATGGACTGCGATTTTGTCTGCAATGACTGGGGTTTTAAGGAAAAGAGTTCCTTGAGCTGCGAGTTGAAATTAGAAACACAAACTTTGTAAACGTCGGCAACTTCGGGAATATTATTAATCCTATTAATGCGATGATATAAGTGGTTAAGCAAGTTTTCAGTTCTCATAAACAAGTTTTTATCGAATTTAGATTTTAATGTGATAATGGCGTTCTGAGATTTAAGTAGAGACTCTTTGACGTATTTTAAATCTTCACTCGGTTCTAAATGAGATTCTAAAATATCTTCAGATGCATTCAATTGACTTAATTTAACGATTTGTTTTCGCAGTTCTGCCACTGAATCGCCAGAACCACCTCTTAGCTCTACCTCGTATTCCAACTCAGATTTTTGCAGGGATAAAAATTTTATAGGATAAGACATTGTAAGATGTAATTGAGTGTGTGTTGCAATTTAAAATAAAATGAGCAATAACTACAATAATTACAGTTCAAATCAATGTGTAGTAAGATATGAACTTACAGTTAACTACTAATGTTAAGAAAATAATTTAATTAACAAAATTTATTTATGGTTCGATAATAAGAAAAGAGGAAGTACAAAAGTGTTTACTCACACATTGATAAAAAATTGCCAAAAGTTAGTACAATCAGTCTTAAAACTATAATTTAGCAAGCCAACACCAAAAACACCATTAAAAGCCTTAGAATCTCAAGTAACGCTACGGTTGCGATTAAAAATAACCTTTACTGGGCGCCAGTGTACCGTTCCCTGTAGAAGGTGGTAACAAGAAGATAGAAATAAAAGAGAATAGGCCAAATACTCAACATTTATTGATTTATTCTCTAGGGTCGCGAGCTCTATTTCGCACCGTAACGCTACTTGTAACGAGTCAAACCACACTGTCCTCGGTAGTGGTAGGCAGCAGCGCAGACGCTCCACGTAGTAAGTGACTTCAGTGGGGTTTCCTCGCGTGGCGGCGGAATGCAGCAAGGAAGGAAGACTGGCAGGCTACAGAGATGCTGTGCTCGGCAGAAGAGGCCGGCCGCAATAGCTGGTCTAGCAGATGATCCGCGGTGACGCCTGACCCAGACGGAAGAACCCCGGTATCTCGGGGTAACGCAAAATCACAATACTTTTAATATTTTTAATAAATAAGTTTAATTAAATTTTCAATTTCGAACCAACAGATGCTTAGCTAGTCAGTAATGACATGAAGTTAGTTGCATTGCCTCCCGCGGTTCACATCGTTCAGACGTTCATTCTTGACTGCACTTGAGAGCGCAGCCGCAGACCATTGTAACTGAGTTTTCTTAGAAGGTGAATCGAATAAAAATAAATATTGAGTAAGTTAGATTTAGTTTGTATATATTGTTTTAAGGTTGTACATAGTTAGTTATTAAGTTAAATATAATTTTAGTTAAAGTAGGATTAGTATATAAGTAGATTTGTAACGAATACCGTTACACCTTCCTCTATAAATGGACTACCCAACAAAAAAAGAATTTTTCAAATCGGACCATTAGTTCCTGAGATTAGCGCGTTTAAACAAACAAACAAACAAACAAACAAACAAACAAACTCTTCCGCTTTATAATATTAGTATAGATTTACAAAACGAAAAAATACATCATCCCGTTACTAAATGGAATTCAACATACAATTTATATAAGTCAAAAGGGATAAGTTTCGAAAGATATAGCTCATTTCGTATAAGCTCATCAATTTTAATGACCCATACGTTAAACTTGAATGAATCGTTCAATACTGTATGATATTGGATTGAGTTTCCGATAAATAGCTCGATTTATTTCAAAACGGTTAAATATATTGACCGGAGAACATACGGTCTAAAGGATTTCAATTTGGAGTCTGAGAGCTTAAGGCCGTACCTGAATTTTCCAGGGTCCAGTGCTGCCCCTATTTAAAATTAATCATTTTAAAGAAAACTGAGACATCATTTAAAATTTTGCTACTACCAAGTCCTAGATAACCCTTCAAAGTATTTTATGAGCTACTGCTTACAGTTTAAAATGAGAACGTTAAGCTTTACTACGCACATTTGCGAAAAACGGCCACTTTTGGCAAATGTGCGTAGTAAAGCTTAACGTTCTTACTTTAAACTGCAAACAGTAGTTCATAAAATACTTTAAAGGGTTATCTAGGACTTGGTAGTAGCAAAATTTCAAATAATGTCGCCGTTTTCTTTAAAATTATTTATTTTAAATGGGGGCAGCACTGGACCCCGGAAAATTTAGGTACGGCCTTAAAGACATCAGTCAAAGGGACGGAAAATGTGATTTACTCGTATATGGTTAATTACAAAATGGATATAAGTTCCAAGTATCCAATATATTTCAAAATATATTACTTACAGTTATATGTAATTTGCGCTTGCAGCAACAAAAGCACCGTAGTGTAAAAGCTCAAGATAGCACATCTAATATATTAAATGACTTTAAATAATTTAAGTTTTATTATTTATATAAATTTATGTTTTTTTGTTTTTAGTATTAGTTTTAGATTTAATTTATTGCTGTTTAATTTAGTTTGAAGTATATTTTGTCATATATAATATAAATAATTAAATATGTGTTAGCACAGTGGCAGCCAGTCATCTGGGACGCACTACTAGCACAGCAGCAGCTGCTGCTGAGGATGCAGCCGAAAAGCAGCGGGTGAAGTATGCGGTTATGGGACAGCACTACAGTAGCACTACAGCCGTAGAAACCATGGGATGTTGGGGTACAGACGCCAAGCGTCTAATCCGGGAAATAGGGCACAGAATAAGGGAAAAGAATGGTGACTCCCGCTCAGGCTCATTTCTGATGCAAAGGTTGGCCATGGCCATTCAGCGCGGTAACGCAGCTAGTATATTGGGCCCCTTTGCAGCAGAAATGTCAAGGGGCGGGTTAGAAATATAGTGTAGATTGTATTTTTAATTGTATTTTTTTATATACAATATTATATAAAGTTAGAATGTAATTTAGTTATATTTCCGAGAATTGTAATGTTGTATAAATAAAATTTGAGTACTAATATTATATTTGTTAAAACGGGAAATACACATTTAAAATTATTTTGCATACCACATCAAATAGAATATAAGCATCTGAGTAAGAAAAAAAAATATTTTAAAAGAATATTAAATTTAATTTACTATTAAATAACTTAGGAAACACACGCTAAACAAAGCTTAAAAACATCAATGAGACTCTCCAACCCGTCTGGCCAGCGTGGAGAGTGTAGGCCAAATCCTCTGACTGCTCTGGCTAATACATGGCTCTGGTAGTACAGAGAGGGACGTGCTCCTGCAGTGGATACTAAAAAAGACCTGATGATGATGATGATTACATAAAAAAGATTTGGAAATTAACTTAGTAGTAACTACTTGTTAATTTCCTTATCAAGGGTGTAGTAGTTTTTTTGCAAACTGTACCACAAAGTACCATTTGTGAAATAGTATAGGACTTTCTTTGCATATCCAGAACAACGCTTATTCAAACTGAAGCGGTATGCTCTACCACTGTAGTGCGGCATGCTCTTCCCAACCAAGCACCAAGTACCTATTTTCGCCGAACACGCGGTACGTATCCCGTACCACTGCGGTATGCGGCTTCGGTTTCGCGACAGCTGCGGAAATGCCATACCAAATACCCGTCGGAATATTGCTCGGGTATTAATAGTACCCACGGCAGTAACGGATACCGCTTCGGTTTGAATAAGCCTTATTATGTGTTCTGATAGGTAGTGTAAGTTCTCCGAGTCTACTTGGATGATCATATGATGATGACCATCGTTCCCTATTAAGTATTTATCTTTGCGCAGAAAAACACAAAAACTAACATTTATTGTAAAGGCAACTAGTGGTAGGTTAAAGAAATTAAAAAAAATGTAAAGGCAACAAGTGGCAGGTTAAAGAAATTTTAAAAAAAACCAGTGGCACTCCGGGAGTGCCGACAGGAGTGAAATCTTGGTGGTTTCGGTTCGGACTTAACTGATAAAATCTACGAGTAGTGCCTATTTTAAGAGACCCAATATTTAATGCTTATACAGATTTGAGACGATATTTCAACGTCATATTAAAGAAATAAATATGTTAATCGGGAACGCGAAGTCATAAATAAGAGGTCTTAATTTGGAAACTCGTATTCGATGATTTATTAAAGCAAAGTAAAGCAGTCGTTGTAAGTTAAAAGTTTTGATATAACTACAGCCAAATCGTATTAATGGTTACATTTTTGTCTCTACTTTGCGCTGTCTTGGCATCCTTTCATAAATCATTGATATTTTTGACTTCTTTGATCCTTCGGCACGGGCTCCGAAGCAGCACAAGTAAGAGCGATAACAGATGAGCGACAGTATTCCGCGACACATAGAGCTGTGTGTGTGTGTGTGACAAGACCTTTGGTCTCACAATAAAAGATTAAGTGACTGATATTTGTGATATCTTTTCTGTACATCATTGGATACCATCTATCTTCAACCTTCATACTGAAGGTCAGCAGGCAAAATGTATCTCTACCCCGGGAGATTTTGTACTTGAACCCATTCTACTTCTGTACATAATATTACGTAGATATTTTTAAATGTCACGTACTTAACAATTTAAAATTAATCATTTCCTTCAAAGGGAAGCCGTAAAGCCGTCACCCTATATGCGGGTTTAAATCGATTTTTTACAGCCTCCTCGTTTATTTACAACTCAACGGAGTGTTAATTTGCAATAATTGCACAGAGCAACTTGCAAATCATGTTATGGGAGACCACGGAAAGTATGAACTTCTTCACTTTCTCCTTTAGGCTTGAAACTGCGCTAAGTGGAGACCCGCGACGGGTTCAGTCCATCTCTGTCGCACGTATGGTTTGTGACAGAGATGGACTGAACCCGTCATCCACTTGACGTAGTTTCAAGCCTTAAAGTAGTAGTTTCGAATATTATTCTGTTCTGTTCTGAGTCCGCCCAGCCAGCAGTTACGCCGTAAGAGCGCATGAATGAGGTCTGCCTTCGAAAGTGCATCATCACGCTTACAGACCAAAGCCTAATCGTGTACCGACCTCAGTTCATTGAGTGTGGCGATGCCAAACCTCGTTATACCACTCACATAGCTCGAGAAACTAGTGGGACTCGTAGATAGGGATAGAAGAGTGTAAGAGATATTTGCAGTCAGGTGGTAGGAGAAAGAAGGAGTTGTAAGAACCGACCGAGTCTAGACATCAAATCAGTATGAGAAGTAGTAGTTTGGAATATTATTGGAACTAAAAGCTGTGTTGTTAAGTATTCGCTAATTATTTTATTTATCTCCAACCGAAAAAAGATACTTCAATTATCGATTAAAATATGTACATACATAGTACTACGTACTCTGTGATACAGGTGGATTATCACCGCCTAGCTATATTAAAATCTTAAAATCAGAATCACTCATAAAACATAAAACCGTAAAACAAAAAAGGCTTAATTTTTGTCAAATTCGTTCATCTCAAATATCTAACCTATTGACTTGATACGCGCGGCAGTCGCCTTTCCCGCTCGCTGGGCGCCGCCCACCAGTCGCCCGGTAGCGAGCGGTGACATTAAAATGGGATATTGTTGGTTACTATGCATTTGTTGGCTGTTATATTTGGTTTTTATTATGTAACAAGCGAGAGATATGCAACGGTTTTCGAGAACCTTTGCTCAACAACGGGACGCCATTTAAAAAAACATATTTTCAGAAATTCTGATCTATATATTTTCACCTAAGGTTATATGGCCGAGGTTACTTCTACCCTGTTAGAAAATATATAAACTTGATTAGTATATATTTTTGTAAATTGGATAAAGTTCACACTTTCTTTAGTCATACTCTGCAACAATGTCTTTATCTCAATTCTTAAGATTTCAAGGAAGCACTTTTAAATCTTCCAAATAGACAGATTTATATTGACAATGTAATTTTGTACATATGGATAACAATTACAAGTAAAATTATGTTTTTACATTGGGATTGTCGGAAGATTGTCTCGTGCTATTAGTCGTTCTTACTTCTTAATCTTTTCGATGATAATTGTTATTATTATTACCAATCCTGGTCCAGGATATCAAGTAACCAGGGTGCTGGTAATTACTTTGCACAAACATTTTCATTCAAAGTGCCAATGCTGCCAGCCTCCTGGGCAACCTTTCGCAGGGGATATTTTTTATTTTAAGTTATATATTTAAAAGTAAGTACAACAGTGGAATATAGAAGGCTGCCAATGATGATGATTTAAAAGTAAATTATTTTTTTGCATTTAAAATGGATTAAGGTAAATTTTAGATACTTTTAATTATTTTTTTTATTTATTAGAATTTAACTTATTCATAACTGAGGTAAAAATAACAATATTAAACTAAAATTAAACTAACTATAACGGGTATATAAAACTAAACTATATTTAAATACTTAAAAAAACATTTAAGTAATAATATTTCGATAATACCTATTATATTTCTTGGGGAAACATGTATACCTATAAAAAATATTTTTGTCTGATCAACTCACCTACTCTGACACCAGTGTGGGCAACCCCATCGAGTTTGGACTTATTACATTTGTCTTGATAATACCACAGAATAAATAATACTAATGTACAGAAGTCTCACTCAGCAAAGAAATTAGAGATAACCTATTGAATCCGCACCACATTTAAAATTGTTATGTTTTTGTGTCAATTTTTTAGTATGTTTGTCTGTTTTTTGTAAGTATGTGTGTTATAGCAACAAATAAATGTCTTTCAATTCAATTCAAAAATAAAAGAAATATCTACTCAATGTGGCTAGCGATATGGTTTAATTAAGCTCACGTCAGAACTCAGCACCTTTTCGTATAGATACCTAGACATCCATTGCAAGCCAATTTCATTCTTATTACACTGGACAAACGATTCGTATAACTGAATTTACCACACGTAGGGGCCGCCTGCGCGCATAGTAATAATTTTCGATACCTAAACGGGGAGTGACATAGAGCCTGGTAATACTTAGGCCTTACAATAAAAGCTTGTACGTACGAAGAAATGAAATTTTTTCTTTGACTTATTTATTCTCATAGCTTCACGCTCATCATCACGCTAGGTACCTTACACTCAGACTCTAGGCCCTGTCTACTCCATTAGGGATAAAGACTTGATAGAGTATCTTGATCGAAATAAAAAAAAATACATTAAAATACTTAATTTAAAGGCACTGGTAAAAGTTTTTTTTATTCTGTATTTTGGTACTTTTTAGGGTTAAGTAGCCAAATGGCAAAAAACGGAACCCTTATAGATTCGTCATGTCTGTCTGTCCGTCCGTATGTAACAGCCTTTTTTTTCCGAAACTATAAGAACTATACTGTTGAAACTTGGTAAGTAGATGTATTCTCTGAACCGCATAAAAATAGAAAAAAAAAATTGGGATTCCCAATACTTAGAATTGAAACTCCAATTTTTTTTATCAAACCCATACGTGTGGGGTATCCATGGATAGGTCTTCAAAAATGATATTGAGGTTTCTAACATAACCCCCCCCCCCCCCCCCCCCAAGTTATAAAATAAGAGAATGATTAATCTAAAAAAATATATGATGAAAAATATAAAATGAAAATTGGTTTGAACAAGAAGTATTAAAAAAAAAACTACTTACTATAGTAAGTAGTTTTTTTTTAATACTTCATAAATCGTAAAATGTTTCTTGCTGCTACAAAACCCTTCATGGGTGAGTCCGACTCGCACTTGGCCGCTTTTTTTTCTTTACGCGTTGCAAGCACTTGCAGGCGTCAACTAGTAATTTAATAATTAAGCTAACATTTCAGTGCTGGCAAATAATTCAATGGCGATGGCCGATAACGTCGTATTACACACGGCCGCTTTTTTAGGGTTCCGCGATCACATGGTTCAATAATCATCTTTATAGTTTCCACATAAAGCAATATGAGAAGGTTAGGCACTTTAATTAATGTGCTTATAGAGACCTAAATAAGCGATACGTTTTTCACATTTCACACTGGTCAACAACCCTATAAAAAGCCATTCCGACTCACAAAGAAGAAGAAGGGTGGGTCCCCCTTTCTGTACTTTTTTTTTGCTTTTCACAAAACTAATAAATAGATAATTGAATATCAAAAAAAAATTCGACATCCCTATTTTATATAAAAAAAAATTATTGAACTTTCAGCTATTAGAAAAATAATACATGATTTAAAAAATCATAAATCAAATTGAGACGAAAAATTTAATCTAGAAAAAAAAAGTTAGACTCTCTGTATAACCCAAAGATTGACTGGTACACAACGCTTTTAGCGTTAAGTTCAACTATTGTTGTGTACAATTTAAATTTGCTGGACAATAAAAAATTTGAAATGATCTTAGATCAAATAGTTTACGAGATATAACATAAGAATTTGAACTCATTTCATTAGTGTAATAATAAAAGAAAATCTCCACACAAAAAATGTTAAATACTATACGGAACCCCTATTGTACGTCGGATTCACACATGACCGGTTTTTTCCAACGCATTTCCGAAAAGCCAATTATCACAGCTACACGATCGTAAATTGAATTCGATCAATTTCCCAGAATATTCCGAGGGCTCCCAAGCTTTGCTACTGCAGCTTGGTAATTTTAATGTGGAGAATTAAATAAGGGTGACTTGAGATTTAAATTATAGATCAACTGAGTTTTTTTTTGCCAAATTATTTCCATGTTATTTTAATTCTTATATGCTGGTTGTGGAGAAAAAAAGTTGATGTATTTAACTCCAAACAGAGTAAATTCAAGAAGCAGGTTAGGAAACCCTGAGCAAAAACCCGTAGTCTTTCATTTATTAGATTATTTTTCATTAGGCTGAATTTTACATACTTATATAATTTTCACTTATATCATAAACTAATATTATCATACTAATATTGTATATTTTCTGATAGCTATTATTATGTGTATGTGTGGCAGTTTGATAGATAAAGCCGTTATATAGTTAAAGGGATATAATTATGTACCGTAACATAGTTATACGAAAGCGATTCATTACTATCTTACTACGAATATAATTATAATACGGTTCTAGTTTAGTGATATAGTTATATTACTGGATTATCTTTAGTAAAATATTTGTAGGAGTATTGTGCGGTGGTTGGATGGTTAAGATTGGTTACCCAGAAATGCAATACAGCTAAAATCATCAATTTATTATTACAAAAATGTTGCGTTTGAATATAATGTTGTGTTAACACGTCTTGGGACAACGAGATTGTCTAAAATATATATTATTTGTTTGTATAAGCTTTGTGACTGTAACTTTGTGTTTTCTTAATAAATAAAATGAAATAAAAGTTTGTGAATGTCAATTCGAGGATTTCATATATATTTTTTTTATGTTATAGGGCGGCAAGCAAACAAGCGGGTCACCTAATGGTAACTGATCACCGCTGTCCATGGACAACTGCAACACCAGGGGTGTAACAAGAGCGTTACCGGCCTTTCAGGAAGATATAGACTCGTTTTTGAAGGTTAAATGGTCGTATCGGTTCGGGAACACCGCTGCAGGAAGTTGATTCCACAGTTTAGTCGTACGTGGCAGGAAGTTCCTTTTAAAACGTACGGTGGTTACATCGAAATTAGAATCATGCACTATGTCTTCATCAGAGGGCAGACTGAGCATTTTGGGTCTTGCAGCTCTAAGCAGACAGGGCCTAGGGCCGCAAGTCTAAAAGGCCACTTTTAGCGTCAAAACTTTTAGCGCGAAAAGGTGGAAAAAGGAATCAAAATATTAACATGATTCACATTTTCGCCCATTCCCTAGAGGCTATTGCGATCTGCGCGGGAAGAGAAGCAGCTGGTACATTCTATGTTTTTTTCTTTTCTCCCAGACCAGCATAATTACTATAAGGATAACTAAAAGATACTATAAGATACTATAAGAAGTAGATGACGACAAAAAGAAAACAACAAACAAAATGTTTTTGCTCTTATTTTATTTAATTATGTTTTTTCTATGCAAATAATTTTAAGGATATTAAAGGATCTTAATATTTATCTTATCTGTCTCTTTCACATATTTTGCATTTTGATCCCTAAGGCTCGCGCCATTGAAAACAGGCGCACTTACATTCTACCGGTTTTTTGGGAAATTAATTATGCTGGTACTAAGTGATGATGGATTTATCGATATCGATGTAAAAAATACATTATTTTTAGTGAAGTTTAGTTAGGTTTAATTATATCTTTATATTGTTTTAATCTAAGCTTAGCGTAGCCTTTCGGTCTTACGGCCCTACCTTGTTATACAGATGTTATAATATATTTTTTTTATTGTTATAGATTTTGTAAAATATTATTTTATTTACTCGGGAAAATCTTAGTAGGTCGTAAAGCAACTGTAATAAATAATTTTTATTGTTTACTTGCATTGTATAACGTCCCAATCCCAAAGTATGATGTCTTGAATTTTGTGAAATGGAAGGACGTACCAAATACCTAATTAAATTCAGTAAGTAAATCATTTATTTTGAATTACGTAATATTTTAAATCTTTATCTAAACCCGCGTTTCCGGTTGCATCGTCAGTTATGCTGCTTTGGAGCCTGGGGTGTGCTTTCCCGCTTTTTCTTTTTCAAACATAATATGCATATCAATGGCCATCCAAGGATGCCAAAAATCTAGCAAATTGGAGAAGCAATAGCCGAAAAATTTTAAACGATTTGGCTTTAGTTTTAACGAGCGGCCGCCTGCCTGATGTCAACCCTCCTTGGGAAGTGCTATTTTTCCGTTAGTCGCCTTTTCACACGTCACTTCACGACATTCACAGGAAGAGAATGTGATCCTATTCTGACCTGGAACCACATTTTAAATCAAGTAGAATTATTAAAAAACGATCAGTGACGTCTATGTGACGGAAAGCTTAAAGGAGTAATAGATTGGCTTGGTACGGACATATTATGAGACGCGAAGAACAACACATAAGATGTGGTCATGAATATGGAAGTGAATGGGCGCGGATAAAATGTGTACATAATGATATAGGAACAGTTGGAGTAGATAAGTATGACGGGGGATAGAGGAAAATGGAGAGACAAGACATACTGGGCCGACCCCAGATAATGAGAAATGATGAGAAAGATGATTTAGTAGAATTAATAAAAAAATATTTATGATATAGGTACGGTTGTTATACCTTTGTTAGCGTTTGTTGTTTGCTGGCCACTTACACACAAACACATTTTTTTATAACCTCTTTCGTCCCGTTGTTGGGTAAATGTCTCTCCCATCTTTTTCCACTTGCCCCTTCGGTGTTAATCTCGACCATCCTTTTTGGCATGCGTCAAAACAGATTAACAAATAAATAAAAAATAAACTCTATAAAATTGAGAAGATAGTACCAAATTATGCTAAAACTTGAACGTCCATAGAAATATTTCACTTCGACTTCAATTTATCGACATGTCGATAACACACAACTCCATCCCTAAAGTGGCGTATCGAACAAAAATTGTTTCAGGGAAGTGTTTAAACCAGATCAAGCGTTTAATATTTATTGCTGGACTAATTTTTTGTTGTCATGTCTGAAGAACGCCGGCCATTCTCCTGCCTTCTTTGGGATGTTTAACGTCCGCCAATGACGGGTGATACAGGGTAATAAAAACGTTTTTTGGTCGATTTAATGTCATTAATTCTTATGACAGTGAAAGGTTCTTGAGTTTGTTTAAGCATTCAAAAGTGAATACTAGTAATTACATACACTATCACGTCTTTATCCCTAATAGGACAGACAGAGTATTTTTGGTATTGCGGCTCAAAGCAGACAGAGCTTAGGCCTATATAGGTCCTTACATATGAAATTGCCGTTCAGTATCAAAAAAGTGAAACAAGTTTTTTTAAATGAAATTATTATTTAATCAATCGAAGTATGCGCCGTTGTTATCGATACACTTCCGCCATTTTATAGGCAGATCATTGATACCTTTGGATAAAAAATCCTGGGAGCGAGAGTCTGTGAACTGTTTGAAGGCGGTTTTGACTGCCTCATCAGATTTGAAATTTTTTCCTTGTAAAAAGTTATCCAAATTTTGAAAAAAGTGGCAATCGGTTGGGGCAAGATCTGGAGGGTATGGTGGGTGACGCAGAGGTTCCAGTCGCAGCTCCTCTAAGTTGGCGATCGTTTGATGTGTAGTGTGTGGTGTAGCGTTATCCTGAAGGAGCAGTGGGCTAGAGCAATTCATCAGTCTCGGTTGTTTAATGGCGAGCTTTCCCATCGTTGTTTGCAATTGTTGGCAATACAAGTCTGCAGTAATCGTCTGGCCTGATCTCAAGAAGCTGTAGTGGATAACACCAGCACTGGTCCACCAAACACTAACCAGAATCTTCTTTTTGGTCAGTTTTTGCTTAGGGCAAGGTTTTGCCGGTTCTCCAGGGTCAAGCCATTGTGATAATCGCTTCCGATTGTCGTACCGGATCCATTTCTCATCACAAGTCACGATACGGTTCAAAATCCCCTCATTATTGTGGCGATTAAGCAAAGAAACGCAGCAAGCAACGCGTGTTTGTTGGTTTGCTTCAGTCAATTCGTGCGGTACCCACTTTTCGAGTTTTTTAATTTTTCCGATTTGGCGCAAGTGGATAAGTATTGTTTTGTCACTTACGCCGAAGGCTGCTGCTAATTCAGAAGTGGTTTGAGATGGATCCGCTTCCACTATCGCCTTCAATTCTTCGTTATTCACTTGAGTATCAGGTCGTCCACGAGGCTTATTGTGTAAATCGAAATTTCCAGAACGGAAACGTTGAAACCAAAAACGCACCGTTCGTTCGTTAGCAGTGCCTGGTCCATACACGTCGTTAATTCTTCGAGTCGTTTCTGCAGCACTGGTGCCACGGTGGTACTCGTATTCGTAAATACCGCGAATTTTCAATTTGTCCATAGTTGTTGTTATAGCAATGTGTAATGAAACTCAAACAAATGATGTTAAAACAAATGAAATACGAATTTTAAAACAATATTTTTCTGGCTTTATTTCGAAATAAATTTGAATTTGGAATTCCTAATGAAACGCAAGATAGTTGATTTTAAAGTTGCCAGTATTGAAAATCGGCAATTTCATATGTAAGGACCTAATATTTTAGGTTGGCAGTAAAAGTAATAAAAGGGTATTTGACATCCCCACAGGAACATAATATTTTTTTCATAAGATAAAAGGTCCTATCTGTAATTGATTTTCTCTGGTCTAGCCTTTGGTTTGCGGAGGTCAGACGGTAGTCGCTCTGTGTAGAAACCAGTAACGGTTAGGTAGCAGACCCCGTGCTCAGAAGCATTACCGCTGAGGATGCAACCGGGAATACGTTCGGATGATAATGAAAAGGTCCTATCTTTTAATCCAGATACTTACATATCCAATGATAAATAAAAATGTATTTTAGGTTTGGCTTGATTCCAAAAACTGACAATAGAAAGGAACGTCGATGAATCTAATTCATAACTCCTTTAGCTGCCTTTTACAGTCCACAGGTACGTTTACAGTCCAATTAGTAGTTCGCAAGTATAAGCGGCTAACTAGCGAGCGTATAATAAAGCTATAACTGTACAGCAACACCAGTAGCGACTAGCGAGGCATTAATCACAGATTACTGAGTCCGACTCGGACCTCCAGTAGCAAGCATAGAGAGTAAAATTAGGTATATAATGAAAGTAATGTAAAGTATGTTTCATGCCTAAGGATGTAAGGTTTGTAGAAAGAGATTGTGATGTAAGATGAGTACAAATGTGTAGATGGCACGTAAGAAAGGAAGAAGTAATTTGAATGTAGAATGTGTGGTTTTGTTTTAGGAGAAAGAGAAGATGGGATACGTATCTTTAAAGCATTTCTGTAATTAGCTCACTTATTATTATCTATAAGTAATTATAAGTTAGCTTTCCCTGACATTAAGAAGATATAATCTTTTTTTCCATAAAATCAGAAACGTTAATGGTTTAAAAAAAAAACAAAGTTCTCCTTCTTCATCTTAATGTGTTTTCGGTAGCACCTCAGCTGTGCTGCTTCGAAGCCTGGGATGTGCTTTCCCGCTTTTTCTTCTCCAAATATAATATGAAGATCAATGGAGGATCAACTCAAGGATGCCAAAACCCTTGCGAAGTGAAATAGCCAGAGTAGGTTTAAATCACTTGGCTATAGTTTTACGAACGGCCACCTGCCTGACGTCAACCTTATTTTGGAATGCATTTGTGCGAATACTTTTACAACCGGCCGCCGACCGACGTTAACCCTCCTTGGGATTGCATTTAATCCATGATGTTTGTGCTTATTTCTTGAGTCGCCTCCTACGACATCCACAGGTAAAGATGGAGAGAAAAACACAACTTTATAAATACAAAAATCATGGAGATTTGTCCTGAGAGATTTGACTTATGCTTGTGCTCATGTTCAAACTTATAGGTTTTGTCTACTTGGCTACCAAATTTTATGAAATTCCGATTGATGATACTCGAAGTATTGTCAAACATATGTGGCAACCTGTATGCCTCTTCGAGGAACCACAACATTAAAGCTACAACATAGTTTACAAGAAGTAAACGAGATGGCGCTAACAGTATTCTAGATCTCGAGTTGAGAGTTCTGGTTGCAACTTAACATAATATATACAACCTCCTACGATACACCGTCGTAGCCGCGGTTCCCCAACACCATGCCTGGCGGGCAGATGAAGATTCCTTTATTTAAACAACTCATCACTCGCGTTCCGACGCATTGCATCGTATTTTTGAAACCGTCGTGTCATCGATAAGTAAGTACCTAATTTGTGTTATGCAGAAAATATCATAAATTTGTCAATGGTTTTCTAAACATTTCAACAAAAATAAAAAAAGCAACGTGAAACGGAATTGATTCTCCATGGAACGTTTCTTTGATATTTGAACGCTACAAATGTCAAAATTACGAGTGGTCAAGACCACTCGTTGCAAATCCTTCGCATACTCGTACGATCAATCAAAAATGCGCCCGTTTGGAAACACTCGCGTAAATCATTCGTAATGTGACTCCCTGAATGAAAAATAGTGAGTTTTGTTTTTTTTTGTTTTTTGACTGTTATTTTAATTCCATTACACCACAGAGTAATAATATTAGTACTTACAAATTATACTAAAGTTTTACGTAGTATATTTTAATCTGTGACTATAGTGAGCTAGTATTAATTAGGCATATATCCCTACACGTCGCATTGAAATCCATCGCATACTTCAAGATACAGATTCGAGGTTCAGACGGGAAGCTACTGTGAATTAATACATC
The DNA here is from genome assembly GCA_963576875.1 of Acrobasis repandana. NCBI lineage: Eukaryota > Metazoa > Arthropoda > Insecta > Lepidoptera > Pyralidae > Acrobasis > Acrobasis repandana. The sequence goes on from OY756226.1 coordinate 2,747,496, forward strand.
AGAAACTGGTGCTTCTGTAATATCATTGTCCTTTCTGCAATTCATTCGGTGAATTTAATCTATGCGCATTATTACACTAATAATATATGAGACGATTCATCTCTGGAATAAATGCGGCGTAATATTTTACGGCCATTGTGCTGACTTCCGGTCGCAATCCTGCACTTTTGTCATTATTATGGTTAAGGTGCGGTTTCGTAGATTTAGTTGTAACAAAGAGAGAGAAAAAAACATAGTTCGAAGATTCTCCGTTCTAGGGGTATAAAATTCATTAGTATTTAATTGGCTGTTCATCTGTTGTTCTCTTAAGGTCGTGTTTTTCAACTGATTCGCGCGAAATTTTAGTAGCGGGTTTGATTTATATAGTTTTTTTGGTCCACATTACGTAAAAAACGTAAAAATAAAAATTTTCTGCCATTAAAAAAATGATAGGAAATTTAAATGTATAAAACTTTTTTGTTACCCTTTAGTCGCAACTTATTAGTCCGAACTACGTTTTTCATCCGATAATTTTCAAGTATTGAGGGGTCTCCGCAAAGACAGATCCGCGAGGTCTACAGGTCTACATTCATGAAGAGGTCTACAGCTCACGAGGCCACTAGTTTTTAAAATATATTAATTATTTTTAAGCCTGGAAACCTACCAAGCCATTTAACTTTTTTGGACATTCAACCGATAGACACAAAAAAAAATGATGAGAAACTCAAAGTCAAGGTCAAAATTTTTTATTGAATGCAGGATAAATATATCACAATTTGAAGGTCTACAAACTATTAGTGCTTCGAAAACACCACTGCTAGGAAGAAACGCCGAAAGAAACAGTTCAGTATAATTATGAGTAGGTATGATTTGTGTAAATGTTAATATATATCAATATATATTATAATATAAATTGTATTATATTAGGAAGTTATATGTGTATGTATTTTGGTATTTATATATACGCAATAAAGTTATTTTTTCTGTTTTTCCTAAAGGTTGACTGGTAGAGAATGCATTAGCGTTAAGTCTTTTGTACCATTGTGTTCATTAAAGATTTAATAAATAAATAAATAAATCATACTGAACTGGAAAAATACATCAGTATGGTTCATGAGGATTATAATATGGCAACTGCGCTCATTACTTATACTTTTGCATCTCATTCGGAACAGCACCTTAACTTTATCATAACCAGATGAGATATGGGCGATGTATGTTATGAATTTTGTATAATTTAGCTGTGGGAAAGTCAGAGTTTCTGGATTTAGTGCACTCTCCATTTACCTGCACCATTTATGATTTACACCTACTTGCATAAACTTTAATTTATTGGTTGACTCCACAGACATGTATATATATATATACATAAGTAGATGATGCAAGTAGCTTATCACGATTTGTATAGAAACCAAGCGTTCCGACTTTAAAACAATGAATTTACGCATAATATAATTTTAAAATAACTTAAATTTTAATATGTCCTTACATTTCATCATCATCATCAGGTCTTACTACACTAATAGTCTCTACTGCAGGAGCACAATCCTCTCTGTACTATTAGAGCCATACTTGGCCAGAGCAGCCAGACAATATGGCCTACACTCTCCATGCTGGCCAGACTGGTTGGAGAGATCACACTGATGTTTATAAGCTTTGTTTAGCTTGTATTTCCTAAGTCGCCTTCTACGACATCCAGTAGAGTAGTCAGAGTAGTCCCATTCTACTATGTCGGAAACCACACAGCAGTCCTTGCCTTTGGGTGATCGCGATTTTTGGCTATTGCGGTTAACTATTACGCAACGAAGTATTTTTTTATTTTTCGCAGCCGTCCGACTACCGGCCAACCTTGACGCTTGGTCGGGTTCGGACATGCGAAGTAGGTACATTTACGTCATCTATGTTTATTTAAATCTATGTTGACTCCGTATAATTTTATAGTGAGATTTCAATATGTTTAATGTAATTCGAATTAGGGAGAATTATCAATTTTTTTTTCTACACACTAATTTAATACTTAATATTAATAAAATTCATCAATAAATTAAAATAAATGAAAAATTTGAAAAATTAAAAAAAAATTGCATAGTTACATGCAAATTATTATATACCTACACAAAATAAGAGTTACCTACGAAAATGTTATGTTAGTGTAGGTACCTATTATCTTGAGTGACAAAAAAAACAAAACTTTCCTACTGCCAACCTACACTAAGTATATCTAATCCACATTCCAACTATCTGATCCGAATTCATAATTCACAAATTAGACCAACAATATAGATCATAACGGATCTATCCCAAACTATAATTATCAGTTAATTAATAACCACAGATCTATGATTAGCCCGAGAACAGTTCTCACGTTAAATACATAATTGATATAATTAATTTGTATTCAAACTGAACTATAAATCAAGATACGCGTTGTCTAAACTATGGTGCAAACATATTCATTAACATTAAATGACTTACCACGATCTGCTAGATGACAAGGCAAATCAGACACTTTTTTCTAAAAGTCAAAAGAAATATTTTCTATGAGATTTGTATTAAATACAAAACCGTGACGTCATAGATTTTTCGAGTCAAATAGCGCTCTTATTATCAGTTTTTCTGCTTTAATAAGTTTAATGTTAAAAATAGATATGATCAATGGAGTATACTTTCTTATACAGACAAAAGTTTAACAGATTTTCGTTATTTAGAAAATGTTTACAAGATTATCATGTCATAGACTAATCAATATGTAGGTTACTCAGTATAAAGAATTTTTAATAAAAGATTTTCGTTGCACAGAAAATCAATAATTAGAATGTTTGTTATGAATAATTTGAAATCATAGAATTTTATTACAAATCACATTTACTTTTGCGATGTTTCTAATATCAGAATATCAAATTCAATATTATTATTTTTAATAAGTATAGTTAATTTAATATATTTATAACCTATAAGTTGGCCCTATTCTAGTAAAATGAATAAAACTTTCCTAGCACGCCGGCACGCTCGCTTCGCTCGCTCGGCTCGTGCGTGTGTTGGTCGCAGTTCTAACCTAACCTAACCTATAAGTTTGCCCTAACCTATATTGTGGTAGCGATTTATAATGTATTCTAACTTATTATATGGTATTTAATTTGATTAAACAATGTTTTTACTTAATACTTCCTTAAATAATAATTTTCAGTAAAATAAAATTCCATAAAAGATTATACCGAACAAACAATATTCTTTAAAGAAATATTCATTAGTTTGTTAAATGAAAATATGAGATTCTAAAATTCATTGAACTGTGTTTCTATAAATTGTGTTTCATTCAAGTAAATAGTCTTTGAAACAATAATATTTGAAATAAAAATATAAGAATTAAATATTCTATAAAAAAAAATCTGTGAATCGAAATTCAATGAAATTTCAGTCTGTGAAACAAAGGGCACCCATGATCAATGACAAGTCACACTATTTTGTGACGTTTTATTGGCTTAACAGTACTAAATAATTTATTTTTGACCCAGTTATCTACCTACCCAATTTGAATTGAAGATAGTCAAATTCACAACAAAATATGTTAAGGAGAGAAAAAGATTAGGAGTCTGATTATTGTGTAATTCTGCTATATCTGCCTATTACGCATACGCATACTCCTGGTTGAGGTATGGAGTAATGTTGTGGGGTAGGTAATAGTAGTCATGCACAAGATTTATTTATGATACAAAAAAAATGTATCAGGATACTAGCTCAAATCAAAAATAGGCAAAGCTGTAGACCATTCTTTAAAAAAATTGAAATTTTAACACTTCTATCAATATACATACAGGACATATGCATTTTTGCTCATAATAATAAACATTTATTTACACAGTTAAAAGACACCCACCAATACAATACTAGAAATAAAGATAAATTATGCATCCCACCCTCCAGAATTGAAATGTTACACCAAAGCCCATTTCATATGGCAGTTAAAATATATAATAGATTACCTATAGATAAGAAATGAAACTAAAATAAAACATTTTCAAAGAAAATTGAAAAATATGCTGCATAGTGGTTGTTATTATTCTATAAATGAGTTCCTGGACTCAAATAAATAAATTTTGTAATTAAAAACATATAAGTAAGTGAATAGAATATCTATAATAAAAATTCATAATTTATGCATTTAGAAAATAAGTCATATAAAATGTGCAATACTAAAAATTAAAGTACTTCAAAAATATTTGTAAATTGCTCTATAGACTGCCATAACTTAAAATATTGTGATAAATGATCTCAACATTATAAAATTACGAGTATATACTATGTTCATTTGTTACTAGATATTTGCTGTACCCGAAAGGGTTAATAAGATGGACTGTAATTATAAATATAAGACCTCTTGTAAAACTCTTATTAGCAAATCAAGATTTGATTGATTGAATTCAATACCTGGTAAGCGCCTTTTGAAAAACCACCGCAATGAAGTATTCTGCATTTTCGATATCGTAATCCAACAGGCATAAAGCCTGTCACAGACGAAGCCATAAAGGCACATTCTGTACGTAGCTGTAATATAGGATATAATATATATTTACCCTATAAACCAACTAAAACAATACTAATTAAGGAATGCCCCACAGATCTGTATATACTACTAGATAAAGAAAGTCTTTCAATTTGTATAAACCTGGCGTGCCAATTTTCATACAAATAATTAATAAGAAATTCACTTACAAACTGAAGGAAACCATTTTATTACTTCCTCCAACGTTTTTCGACGAGTTTCTACGGCCCTAAACAGCAGATTTAGGTATTTTACAGTAGAGAATGAATGTCCGATATAATGAATTGACATGGACTAAAAGTGACGATCCTAATAAAGTCAATTTGACTTCAGATGGACACGCAAATTCATACAGAGGCTGTGTCTATCTTGATCCATGGTCTGTGGAATGCCCAAACGGAATGCCAGAAAGCAAAAAGTATTGTGATCACAATCCGCATATAAAAACAAATCAGTAAAAAATTAAATCACTGCATCATACAATTCCTATACAAAGATCACAATGCACATAAAAAACAAGTCAGTTAAAAATAAAATTACTAGAATTTGCAATTCATGTACAATTTTACAATAAACTATAATTTATATATTTCCACGGCAACATCTTTCTTAACATTTTTATCCTTTTTTTACTCAATGTGGTTAGGTATATCGCTAGTAGAATTGCACAGTAATTTTATTTTTAACCTAACGACCACTGCTGAGCAGATAGGTACACTACGAGTAAAAAAGAAGATTACATTTATGGTTTTGAAATAAAAGTTTACATTTTTGGGATTAAATTCGGCGCACACTGGTTTCACTAATGGCCTATAAGAGCATATTCCAGCTAAAGTATTCACACGGAATATTCTATAACAAAACAATACTCCATTTCCGAAGGCGGTACAGCTGAAATAAATCAATGAGCAAGCGTAGGTGGCCACCAAGAAGCTTAGGACCATGTAGATTCCTCTATAGTCTAGTGATGAAGTTTGCAAACTCAATTAATTCAGACAAGTATATGAATCTAGAGAAGTTTTTATTAAGTAAACATAGTAGGTAAATAAGTAACAAACAAAAATGTATATACTAACGGGGACGCATATTTCGCGGGACCTTAGTAGATTCCGTTCTGTATACTCTTACTGTCTTCTGTGACACTAGTAACTAGTGTGTAATAATCATTGCTGTCAATAGATGATAGTCATTGAGCTACGACAGATTCCTATAGGCAGCTCGAAAAATCTGATACCAGTTTTAGCTATTAATAAACTCGATAAGAAGAGGGTGAAAATATGAGAAACATCAATTACTATATGTGCCTACTACTATATGTGCCGTATTATATGTACTATATGTGCAGTCAGAGGTGGGTGTTGATGCCTGCAACACAGTTTTTTTTGTAAACTACTGCAGGTATAATATAGTACAACATAGTACATGATGTTCTTTAATGTCCTTGCATACTGTTCCCAATAAAGACATCTTTCATTTTAATTCAGCTGCGTGGAAAAGTATGGAAATGAAAAAAAACCGTTGTTCATAAACTCCTTTTGTTTCATAGTTCCTTGTGCAGACCAAACCAACAATTACCAATTAACTGCCTATATCCATGTTCGAAATTCAAATTCATTCGGACACCGCCTGTCGAACTGTGAAATTGATCCATTTAAATTATGAATTCTTTGCAAAACGATGATAAAGAATGAGATATGGGCCTTTTGGGTACTGAACACTGCAACCAAATATAGTTATGCACTTCTCATTTATATACTAGCCCCTATCTTATTGTTTTAAGTGGCTTTTCAAATATTACGAAAGCACCAAATGGAAGGTGGAAAAGTCTTTGATTTGCTTATTTTTGATGACAAAGAAGGCGGAAGGGGTCTGAACTTCCATACGTAAGCAATCTTTATAGTTTTTATATTTCTTAGCAAATTTTAGTAATTTTTAATTTGAAAATAAAACAGACAGTAAAATAATAGCTTCAAACAATATAAGTAGGTATGGCTTACATGGGAATGCTCATCCAATACCTAGAGGTACCCTGAAGAAGTTAATGTAATGTGGCGCTCCCACCAACACATATTCTTGGATATACCAATGAAAGATGTGCCCATTAAAAGAATTAAAACCTTTTTTATAAAATCTACTTAAGATTTTATAAAAAATAACTCAATGCTTACGTAAGCATAGGAGGGAAGAGATATGCTTACTTTTGCTGACAAGGGGTTAAAATGGCTCAAATTCTGCTTACGTAATACATGAATGACCCACAAGGTATAAATTTAATAAAACTATAAAATCCAACAAAAATAATTTATTATATTTTTAAATAAAAATAAATTATTTAGACCTTTTAGGTTCACTAATTATATATTTATATGTTAGGTAGTATCTACTAAATATCTATTTTTACAATACTCTTACACAAAACGTTGTCTACCCATATTATTCTTATACAGGGTCTATCAAAATATGCTGAAACTATTTTAAGGGTGAATTCAGTCCATGATACTGAACAGCTTTCCCCAAGAAACATATACCTATCGAAATATGAAAAAAAATATTTTTGGCCATACGAATTGACCGATCAGCTGATCCGAGTTTCAAAGGAATGCAAAAAATCTTTTTCGTATTTCGATATATGTGCCTGAATCTCCCATTGAAATAATTTCAGTATATTTTGTTAGACTTTCTATTAATAAAATAATAGATTTTATGTTTATTCTAAGATACAAATGAGCACAATTTAGAATAATTAGGTACCTATTTATTTTAAATTACATTTATTAGGCATTAACATACGTAATACTATTGGAAATATGATACGTCATACTATACTTATTTTAATCTTTGACATACAGATTTACCATACATGCTCTATATATTGTGAAATAATAGATAATAGGAAGGAAAAATAGTTATTTTTAGCACCGAACGACTTCTTCAACATAAAATAAAAATTTACAATTGATTTACATCCAAACGAAAAATAATCTAAAAAAATTGTATGTTGCACATATGACTGGTAATAAGGTTAAATAAAAAAAAAAATATGTTAAGTTGTTAATAAGAAGTAAGGAATGTACCTACTACATTTAGTTTTTAGGCTATTTATATTTTATTATTAATAAATTATGGTCTACAATTGTCTGAATTAAATAAATGAATTTAATTTTAACACTTTATTTCGGCCCGAAGTAATTAAAACCACTTTTAAAATAGAACATAATAATAGGTATATAGAAGATATTTATTGACTAAGAAGTACTCGTATAACTATAAACTCGTGATGCAAAACCTTACACACTAAATTAATTATTAAATGCAAATTATTATCTAAGACATGTCATGTTCAAAAATAAATCTCATTTTATCACGCAAATCAGAAAAAATAATAAATATTTACATTTCTATACACTTGCTTCAATTTTATTTCTCTCTTTTTCATTGGCTACAATACGAACAAACTTATTAAAATTATTTTGATATTATTTTCATCTCATCTATTCTAAAAACGATGTTTTTATCCAAAAACATTTGTGACGAAAGTCACTAGTAATTACCGCGGGACTAAAAAGTGAAAAAAAACTCATGGGATAAAAAAAATGAAAACTGAACACAAATGTACATAATCTATAATATATAAAATCCAAATTAATGTTGGCAGTCTACCCAAAAAAAATTAAAGAGTTTAGTTTTATAACAATATAATATTAAGATAACACAGGCGTCGTAATTTTTTTAATTTTGAATACACACATTATTTTTCATTGGTAAATGTGTAAATTTGAATAATTTTTTGAAAGTTTAGACCGAGAGTAAATAAATAACTAGTTTCTGTATATAAATATAAAGATAATAATAACTGGAAAATGTACATCTAGTGGACCTCGCGAAATGTTTTCTTATATTTCTTTAGTGGATACGACACCAAATTAAAAAAAACTGTGATTAGTTGTTTGTTGAACTCTGATTAGGTAGGTGTTCTACTTTTCTTTGTAGATATATATTTGCAAATTTTTCTCATAGATGGAGATGAAAAATACCTACTCGTTTACAGTAATATTTTTACTTCGGGCGATATACACGAATCCTTCGCACTCAGAATTCAACCGTAGTAGGTACTGTATGGAATCCTTCGTTTCACTCTGGTTTTAAAATAACGCTACAAGGCGTAAAAAAATTACCTTTACGCCTTGTAGCTCAATCTAATATTACAATTTACGGTTCTATTTAAATAAGTATATATACAATAAATTTAACTTTGGTAATAATAAATTTGAATCACTATTTTAAAATAAAAATATTTCGTATCATAAACTTTGGTACTTAAATGAGTATGAAAGGAACCTAATAAAAAATATTATCATATTGTTTTTACATATGCTAAGTTAATTTATAAATTTTTAGCATGCATTCAAAAAATATAATACATATAAGTACGAAATTTTTTTCATTTGAGTATATTATTATGATATGATTTTATTATAAAGTTTAACAAAGTAATTATATAGTATATCTATTAGGTATTAACTTTAACAAAAAATATTTTTATTTATTTTAAAATAAAACTGCATAATTATCATACTAACTCACATACTTTTATTCTAATGATAAGTATTGAGATTCACTTAAAACGTTTAATTAAATTAATTTTAGGCCCCTCACATCAAAATGTATTAGAAAATACAAGGTTAGTAAAATTCAGTTTAATACTAAAGACTAGTAGTGGTTTTAAAAGGTCTAAATTTTTAGAAAAAATATCATTAAGTAGGTATCGTCAAATTGGGTAAGAAGTAGGTAAATGTTAAGAAGCGGTAAAAGGTTAAACCTACAGTGATAGAGCTACACTTTGAATATGTAAATATGTTGGCTATTTTGTACAAAGTCCAAAAATGTTACATAACGTCAATACCATGTATATAATTAAGGTTTCTACTTCATATTTACCCAATTTGACTACCTATATTTAAGGTTCTGAAGTTAAATTATTATCAAAATATTGTAAAATTTTTAGAAAATTTTCATCACTTTTTTCTTCTAATGTAGCAATTAGGTATTAATTATTTAAGTAAGTATGTATCATAATGTGTCTTCTTTTACACATCAAGATTTGTAGGATGCATAAATTGTTACTAGTAAGTATGTATTTATCATAATGTGTCTTCTTTTAGAAACCAAGGATTTGGTAGGATGCGTAAATTAGTTGCTACTAATTTCTAAATAAATCTAACCTCCACCAATGTTAGGTGTTTTGACAAAATACGTGATAAGATTGCCTTTTCCCTTGACGTACGTAGTTCCTCGGCACACGCAAGTGTAGCCAGCATTCATCAACACCCTAAAACAGAGGAAAACATATTTTCAATTCTCAGCTGAATGACTTAGACAGGTATCTATCTACCAACCTAAAGTGCCCTTTTTCAAGAATCTCACGTAGCTATCTATAGGAAAAACCGTGGTGGTTTTTATAATACTTCATAGAGAGGTAGATTTCTCCAGAGACTATATATATATATATATATATATATATATAACTTCAAAGACGCAAAGCGCATTACATGTGACACTGCTGGTGTTGGCGATGTTCATTTACGTTAATCATTTATTGTTACTTTTTTCGTACACAACCTTCAGTAAAAGCTTATGCGCCTGGGCAAAAAAACGGGCAAAAATGAATATGCGAATCTGAAGCCAAAGAACTTATGCAACATTTTTTTTTAATTAAAAATTTCAAATATGACAACTATATAAAGCAGCATTACATTGTATTTATAGCAAACTAATAGCAAGCGTCGTGAATCGACAACCCGCCCTGCTCTAATTTTGAGTACCTAGTCTATTGGGAACCCGCGTGTGTTCGATACGTTTGTAATTCTTTAAGTAATTAAAATATATATATTTTTAAAAGCAAGGAACTGAGGTTTTATATTTAACGTGAGCTCGGTGGCCGGGAAGTACATAGGTTATGACTAGCGCTTTCGCAGGTTAAGCAACCACAGGTGTGGTCTGCACTTAGGCGACAGGTTGGTCGCGGCTGTTATCTTTGAATCGCCGTCAAGCTATGTCAGATGCCTAGGCAGCTTGAAAAATCTGACACTTGTGTTGGCCACTTACACATACGAAAAACAACAACAACTAAAAAAAATACCAAACATATTATAACCCATAATAGGGAAAATGTTGCTGTGGCCTCCTTCTGGTCAGGAACAATTTAATTTATCACGTCACAATCTTATATAGGTAATAAGATTCAGTCATCGACACGACGAAGAAGAATAGGGCAATGGAATATTAATATGAATATATTAAAATGAATAATAATTGGAATAATAGTGACCACATTAAATTGACCCATAAACCTTTGATAAAAAGTTCATAACCAATGAAAAGATTATACCTACGATGGTAAGGGGTTAACACTCACTTGGCAGTGTCTTCCGTGACTTGTATCCTGCCCATGATGCCTGTAGAATCCATCCTGGATGCAACATTGACTGTGTTGCCCCAAATGTCGTACTGGGGCTTCTGGGCACCCACCACTCCCGCTATCACGGGACCATGACTCAAACCTAGAAAAAAAACAGGTACTTGACTATTAGAAATGGATGATGAACGTCCAGTCTGCGTGGTCCAGTGGTCAAGGCGACTGCCCTGTGATCTAGAGGTCATGGGTTCAAATCCCACTGGAAAGCATACTTTGTGAAAAGTTGTTTCCAGTCTGGTTAGGATATTTCAGGCTTGAATCACCTGATTATCCGAAAAGAAAGATGATTCCGTACTTCGGAAGGCACGTAAAGCTGTTCGTCCCGAACGCCATCTAGCGTTTGTACCTATCCTAGGATTGGTTCTGGTCTACCCTTTGGGATGCGGAGGTCAGACGGCAGTCGCTCTTTGTAAAAACCAGTAACCTCGTCAAATCACCTAGGTAAGGTAGCGGACCCCGGGCTCTGAAGCGTAACCGCTGACGATGCAACCGGGAATACGCTCGGATGATGATGATGATGAACGTTCAGCCTACTCATCCAGCTAGTAAATTTGCCACTAGTCTGTCTGCTTTACGGCAGACAGAGCCCAAGCCGCAAGACAACTTTAAGCGTGATGTTGAGCGGGAAGAAGAAAAAAAGGATTAAAATAGTGACGGAAAAACAAGCTGCATCGGTCATCGCCTATTAAGGCCCTGCCAGTTCAGAAACAAGAAAACTGTGTGTTTTTAAAAAAAACACTGTAATTACTACTACAGTTTATTCTTCAAAAATTTCTACAGACACCCACAATAGCCAAACAAAATCCTTAAGATTTTTATGTAATTTAAACAAAAATCTTAAGGATTTTCTACAGACACCCACAATAGCCAAAACGCAATTGAGCATTTTTCTCTATCGAGCCAAAAATGCTCAATCGTGTTGGGTGTCTGTAAAAAAAGCCTTAAAATTCGTATGTAAAATTTTTGAAGAATAAATGGAAATAAACGGTAGTAGTTTATTAACAGTGATTTTCCAAAAACACGCACAGTATTGCAAATTGCATTTTTACTCTTACCCTCGATCTCCTTTTACGACCTGCGTGAGATGACAATCAAATGCACACTCAGTTTTTCTTCTTTTCTCCCAAAACAGCATTCTAAGTTTTTCCTTTTCTATCAGAAGAGCACTCACCTATCCTGAGTTTGAACCTCTGGAAGGACTCCCTGTTGATCTGGTCGAGAATCGTCATCAACGCGACTGCAAACTCAACCAATACTGCTACTGTATGTTCTTCTTTTCTGTTAGCGTCCTAAAAAAATATTTATTATTATTATTTATTATCGTATAACAACTCACTTTTACATTGTCATTACAGTTTTTACCAGTGTGACAAAATAATTTGTTCTTCTCATTCAACAAACGAAGAGCCTAAAAAAATTTTTGGCCCATCGGTTATATTATGAAAAAATATTGTACACGTTTTTCTTCTATTCTCTGAGAAACAATAAATAACGAAGATACAGCGCATTTAAATTTCGCACGACGTCACGCTTTCATACGATTTATACACATATGACGTCAAAAGCCCCCACTCTGGAACTTTGATACTCTGTATCTTTGTGAATTTTTACTTTTTTAATAAACTGAAGAATATGGGTACATTATTTTTGGATAATCTAACTAACGGACTGATTAGAATAATACTTTTCTGACCCAGTCATAATCCTTATTGCGCTTGATTGAAAACATTTGTTATTCTTCGCTATATTTTTTTTCACAGGTCATTATTTTTTTATTGACAATTGTTTTTGGAGACATCATCACATCATAGTTCCTGCCCACGACCAGACTGCTGCTGAACACCTTAGTGGAGTGGATACACTGTCAGAGGCGGGCAAAATTTTTTTTATCCTTAAGAACAGCTAATTGTTGCCTTTCACCAGGCTTTCCCTAGATTTCCAAAATGGCTGATAGGAAATTTTAATTTTTGCTGCAAAATTGGTCAGACAATTGCGAAGTGGAGAAGAAAAAGCTGGAAAGTGAACCCCAGGTTCCACAGCATTACAGCTGATGATGCAACTGTGAATACGTTGAAATTAATACAAGACAGTTTAATTAAAGACTTGTTGAACAATACTTACTGTCTGGTCTTCTTTGCCAGGTCTTAAGCCTGACGCGATCATGTACGTGCTACCAATGGTTTTGATCTTCTCAATGCAACTGAATTTAGGTTTCAATAGGAGCTGTAACAATATAATTTCATTTATTCGATTTTTTTAAAGTTGTGGCAGCATGCGTTTTAGGCACTGGCTCTGCGTCAAGTTTGATCAACACTTAGCGAGACTTGTACCTCTTTGTACGAGTATCACCAAGAGAGACATCGTGAGGAATCCTGCACACTAGTTCACTAGTGTTTAATAATGACTCTTGTGACAATCATCAATCTGTCGCTAGATGAAAATCAATGACTGACATCTATGCCGTTTAGGCCTGAGATAAGGTTTAGGCAGCTCGAAAAGTCTGACTTCAGTCTTAGCCATTTTATTATTTATTTATTTATTTTTAAACTTTATTGTTTAACAATAAAATTGTCTTACAATAGGGTATATTCATGTCCTTTTTTTATTTTTTAAAATGATTCTATAAGTTATTATATAAACGGAAAAAAATATCACACTCACAGAATATTATTAAATAAGCTTAAAAAAAATAATTAGAACTACTATCATTTTCGGACGACTTAAACGCGGTGCCATTTTGCGCTTTTATTCCGTGACGTCGCCGCTCACTGTCAATGTCAGAGTCAATGGAAATAAAAAATCAAAAAATAGTCGTACCATATTTTAGGTTATATTTAATTGATTAACTTGTCTCATAAGTACAAAACTGAGAAAAATGGAAATTTATCAAATATCTATAAATTATTTACCTCGCGGCTTTTACTCCTCTGAGTTCAAAGGATGTAAAATTGGAATAACTTGCGAAGTACGTAGTCATCATAAACACATCAATTTTAGGCAGATTATCTGACTGTATTTGCCACAACAAAACCGCTTTGAATCATTGTAGCAAGTCTTCTTTCACCAGGAGTCAGACTTTTAGCTAATAATTCTCAATGAACACTAATAATTTAGCAAAACAATGAAAATAACCTCCAACAATCATACAAATTACAAACAACTTATTGACAGTGACAGATTCTCCTTCTTTCTTATTTGTGGTTGACAGTACAGACTATTTAGAAAATTAAGTTTGACAGTGTTTGGTGTCGTCACGTTTCATTCCGCCAATAGCGTTGCGTTTTGAAAATTTGCGCGGGAATTTGAAAAAGACAACTTTTAAATCATTAATTTCTCAATGGAAACATGTTAAATTGAAAAAAAATATATATGGGTATTTTTCTTTAGCAATAAAGTTTACACATTTTTTTTTGTTCGTTTCTGAATCACATGCATATTGTCTATCGGCGGACTTAACGCTAAAAGCGTTCTCTCCCAGTCAACCATAGGGATAAACAGATAATTCGTTGCGGCGCAAAATAATTAAATAACTACATACTTATACCAAATAATACACATACATGCATATATACTCATAATAAAGATATATATATGCATACATATAAAATATATATACATATACATACACATATTTTACACACACGTTCAGTAGTAGTCGGTTGTAACATAGATTTTCTCTGCGACATTCCTTAAGTCTGTTGATTTCGGCCAGGAAGCCAACAGGCTTTTGTAGCATAAATTCGCACTCCAAACCCCAGAGCGTTTTGGCCGGTCCGACGGCGGAATCCCACAGGCTTTTGGATTAAGTAAATATTAATCAAGTGAGATTACAAATGAAACGAAGAGAGTTCGAATTTTTACTACAAAAGCCTGTGTGCTTTCCAGCCGAAATGAAAAGGCTTATGGAAATGTCGCATTTTCGCTACTAACTTAAAAGAAAAGACTCAAGTCTAATAATAACACTCAGAAGAAAGAAGAATTTTAAACAAAACATACAGATTTATTAGTTTAAAAAGTTACATCATTGTTTAAAAAATAACACAGTAGAATGTTAAAATTAAAAACACACCTCATCTATACTAACATAAGTATGGTCAGTAAAATAGGGTTACCTTATCAAAATCACAGATAATCTCATTGAGCAGCCTGAGACACTCCAGCCCTTGCTTGTTGACGTCAGTCTCGTCGTAAAATTCTTTGTAGTTGGGTATCGACGCAAACATTACTGCAATGCTTGAGTACCGCTCGTGGTACAGATCCTCCTGAAATGTTACGATAGCGTGCTAGTTTGGATTTAAACATATGAGTGAAAATGTGCCTTAGTCGGCGATAGTCAGCCCTGAGTCACGAACTGCCGCGCGATGGTCGCCGACGTCGCTGACTGACGCACACTGTCACTCGTACTTACCTTAACTTACCGAACTTCCTTATAAGAAAAACCAAAATAAGTAGAACTTATATACTCTTTACGAGAAACAGAGTCATGTGCAGTGGAAATTTATTCACGTCACGAATTTCTGCTTTCAGTTCAAATAAAGTAAAATGTACGTTCATAAATATAAACGATATCTTTGATAAATTACCTTTGATGCCACTGACGTTAGAAAATGCTGCGCTACGTGGGCGGGCAAAATGTTTTCCAGCAGAATCTGCAAATAACAAAAACGCGTTGTTTCAAATAAAGAAGGTGTATTTAGGTTTATATTAATATCGTTAACATATCATCGATCCATCCACACTTAGGACGAAGGGACCTAACCAGCCAACCTGGTAATTGGCTAGGCGCGACCTGTCCTCTGAGTATAATAATTTACGGTCGTTTTCAACTACTATTTAAATTGCTTCCGGTGAAGGAAAACATGGTGAGGAAACCTATATACTAGAATAGATGGTCTTTATTTATTTTATTTATTTTACTTTATTGCAACAATTGGGTATTACGGTGTGTCAAAAAAAATTATTTGGTACAGTTAATAAAATAAAACGACACAAAATAATGCCATTTGTCATTGATCATACCCACTTTGGACGTGATTTTAGATTTATTAATGCAGAAAAACGAAAATTAAGAGCGCTATTTGACTCCAAGGAACTATGACGTCATAAATCAATATTTCATACAAATCCGATACAAAATGTTTGTTTTTGACATTTAGACAAAAGTATCTAATTTGACTTGTTGCAAAATAGCGTATTGTAAACGGTCAACCGAATGGCACCACCATTCGGTTGACAGAGACAAGTCAGACCAAAGTAGGAACAAAAATAAAATTTTAATACTTACTTACCTAAGTATTTGAACCTATATTACCTACCTTTCGCAGGTTTGCTAGTAATTGTGTGCTGCCATCTATGTGAGCAGCTGGTACTAATAATGTGTCAACAAGTTTCTGCTATTTACGTGCCCTCCAAAACTTTGTATGACGTTGGCATCCATTGGTAATACGTTATTTTGCAACAAGTAAAATCAGATACTTCTTTCTTAACGTCAAAAACAAACATTTTCTATGGGATTTGTATGAAATATCGATTTATGACGTCATAGTTCCTTGGAGTCAAATAACGCTCTTACCTAATATCCGTTTTTCTGCATTAATAAACCTAAAATTGCGTTCAAAATGGATGGGATAAATGACAAGTAGCATTATTTTTTGACGTTTTATTCTATTAACAGTACCAAATAATTTATTTTTGACCCACTAAAATACCCAATAATAGCTGTTGTCACTGTATGACAGTCACTGGTCTACGTAGATGTCTTTAGGCAGCTCGAAAAATCTGACACCAGTATTAGCTATTAATTAACACACTTTATAAGAGAAGAGTAACTTCAGATCAGGCTGGGTAGGGACCTATACTGAACTGAGTTTCTTTCGGCGTAATCTTCCTAGTGCAGTGCTCGTTCCGAAACGCTAGTAGTTTTTAGGTTTTACACTAAAAATTATTAAAAATAATGACCTTCAATAAGTGATATATAATATTTATCCCACATTGAAAAAAAAATTTTGACTTGTGACTTTGACTACACAAAACACAAACCTTGTTAATTCCTCTCATGGTTTCCACCTCCTCCTGCTCAGACTTCAGTTTGTCTTTCCACAGGAAGTCTGTCCTGGACGTGAACTCGATCTGCCTGTCCAGGATATGCAGAAGTGCTGCTACAAACACCAAAGCTACTCCGGCTTTGGCTGCGTACGGAAGCATTGAGAATCTGAAAGAAACAATAATACTTCGTTGTTTACATTGCCTTCCAAAAAAGGTAGATACTGATGCAAAAACGATAGACGCAGAATGTTCGCGAGCTGAAGCCCAGAGAAATACTTTTAATGGTGTTAGTGAAACTAGGTCAGCCCATAAAAATGAACAAACTCTCACGAAACCAAAAAAAAATTGAACTTTCATACAAACTAATCAGCTGATGACTCGATCAAGTCAACTTGTATCATCATCATCATCACTATATTTAAGAACTATTTTCTTGTCGGTGGAGTATTTTCCACGTATCCCGATCCTCAGCCAAATGCTTGATTTCCCTACACGACATGGCAGAAATCATTCTGCCATTTGTATGAAATTCCGAATTTTATTTTTGGCATTTTGGGAATGTTGTAGAACAAAAGTTGTTCAGTTTCATGGACTGAGTTACAACCTAAGAGGTTTTGCGTTATGTCATTAACTCGTTGTACACAACTTTGTTTGCCGCCATTTTGTTTTGGCGGCAAATATGTCTGATGTTTTATAAAAATTTAAAAACATTCTACTTAGCCCAGTCATGTATTGCGGAAACTTTTACTTCTTACTCACTTACCTTCGCGGCATAACTAGTTTTATGAATAAACAGCAGCATGCCCACAGAATACATTAAGAGTAGGTATGGCTTTGTAGAGCCTATTTAAAAGGCGTGTCAACTATTAAACTTCAACAATTAAAACAAAATATCCGAGACACAGTCACTGAAATAACACAGGAAATGTGTGAAAATGTAATGAACAACGTAAAGAATAGGGTTCAAATCTGCCATGCTGCTAGAGGTGGACATTTGTCTGACATTATTCTAATCCTAACTATCCTAACTAATATTATGAATGCAAAAGTGAGTTTGTATATTTGTTTATTTGATTGTTTGTTTGTTACCTCTTCACGCTTTATCTACAAAACTAATCTTCTTGAAAATTCGCATACACATAGTTAGGAGTACTGAGAAGGACATAGGGTAATTTTCATCCCGGAAAAATGTAATGTATATTTAAAAAAATACCTAATAATTTTTATTTTATTTCATAGAATATTTTTTTTTTAAATAAAGTGTATAAGTACATACCTCTTACTTGCCTACTCTGTACTTGAAAGAAAATGCACTAACAAGTAATAAAAAGTTACTTACTCCGACTCCATGCCCTGAGTCTCGTACTGCCCGAAGAAATCCGTCGAAGCGAACAGTGATATGTGAGTGATGAGAGTGACCAGCATCAGCGCCAGTTTGAACACGAAGCCCACGTGCAGGAATACTGAGATGGATGCCAGGGTCAGCACTGAACTGTAGATATAGCTCTGAAAAGTGATATGTTTGTATTCATCATCAGGTCTTTTTTAGTCTCCACTGCAGGAGCACGGCCCTCTCTGTACTACCAGAGCCATATATTAGCCAGAGCAGTTGAGGATTTGGCCTACAATCTCCACGCTGGAAAAAAGGGTTAGAGAGGTCTCATCAAAGGGTCTCACTGATATGTTTATAAGCTTTGTTCAGCGTGGTTTAGCTTGTGTTTCCTAAATCACCTTCTACGACATCCACGGCAAGGCTTGGAGTGGTCCTATTCTACTGTGCCGGGAACCACACGGTTAATATGTTTGTATTAATAACGGATATGTTTGTATTAATAGTCAGAATAGGACCACTCCATCTTTTTCTGTGGATGTAGCAAGAGGCGAATAAAAAAAAATAGCATTTAAAGCTCCAAGGAGGGAAGGCAGGCGGCCCGTCATAAAACTACAGCCAAATCGTTTAAATTGTTTCGGCTATTTCTTCTCCAATTCGATAGTTTTTCGGCATCCATAATATATTTGGAGAAGAAAATGCGGGAAAGCAATCCCCGGGCTCCGAAGCAGCATAGCTGAGGATGCAACCGGGAACGCGTTCAGATGAAAAAGAGATGTTTGTATTAATATGTACTTATTTATGTGAGATTAAAGGCCTATTCAAACGGAAACGGTATCTGCTATTACCGTCGTTTGTAGCGGTAATAGCCGAGCAATATCTAGCCGGGTAATCGGTATGGCATTTCCGCAGCTGTCACGAAACCGGAACCGCGTACCGCAGTGGTAAGCGATACGTACCACGTGTCAATGGATCTACTGGGAATGAACTCAGTAGCTCCAATTTGTCAAACATTGGATCTACAGAGAGAAAAAAATCGATTCGTAGCGGGCGGTGATTAAAATGGAAGATTTATCGTAAACATTTTTCGGCTGATATCTTTGGATTTCTTATGATAAATAATTACAAAAAAAAAAACAGAATTTGTATTTTTTAGGGTTCCGTAGCCAGATGGCAAAAAACGGAAACCCTTATGGATTCGTCAGGTATGTCTGTCTGACCGTCCGTATGTCACAGCCACTTTTTTCCGAAACTATAAGAACTATACTGTTGAAACTTGGTAGGTAGATGTATTCTGTGAACCGCATTAAAATTTTCACACAAAGATAGAATAATGAAACCATAAATTTTGGGGGTTCCTCATACTTAGAACTGAAACTCAATTTTTTTTTCTTTAATCCCCTGTGAGGTATCTATGGATAGGTCTTCAAAAATGATATTGAGGTTTCTAAAATATTTTTTTTTTCTAAACTGAATAGTTTACGCGACAGACACTTCCTAAGTGGTAAAATGTGTGTGTGTGTGTGTCCCCTGTAACTTCTAAAATAAGAGAATAATAAAACTAAAAAAAATATATGATTTACATTACCATGCAAATTTCCACCGAAAATTGGTTTGAACGAGATCTAGTAAGTATTTTTTTTAAGTAAACCGCAATTTACCTTTAGAACTTTTATATTATGTTACTTACTGCTACGGAACCCTTCATGGGCGAGTCCGACTCGCACTTGGCTGTTTTTTTATTATAAACCTAGACAATTTAAAATCACTTTGTATGTCTTCTTCTTCGTCTAAGCGTGTTCCCGGTTGAATCTTAAGCCGTGCTGCTTCGGAGCCCGGGGTGCGATTTCTCGCTTTTTGTTCACCAAATATAACCTAGGTCTGGCATCCCTATGCCAGACCTTGCAAAATGGAGAAGAAATAGCCGGAATAGTTTAGATGATTTGGCTATAGTTTTACAACCGGCCGCTTGCCTGACGTCAACCCTCTTTGGGAATGTATGTATCGAGTATCAACTATCTACTTTGTACCTTGTAATTGTAAAACGTTAAAAAAAATTGAAAGGAATAATACTTACAGGAGCCGAATCTAATTCTTGATACAGGATTGGCTTGATGTTTGTATTATCAACAGAGTTGTTCACGTCTGTAGAGTTGCGCGTGTCTATGATATACTCTCGGTTAGGGACGATGGAACTCTGAAACTGAAATATTTCATAGATACACTTTCACATCTTTACTCCTTACCGAGTAGACAGAGCTAAGGGTCGAAAGACACAATACATATTATTATTAGCGAGTTATGTTAAGTTAAAATGGTTTGGGCATGTAGAAAGGATGGATGAAAATAGATTAACAAAAAATATTTATAAAGCAAGTGTGAATGGAAGAGCGGGACAGGGTCGACCTCGGCGAACGTTCTGCGATCAGATTGCAGACGTTCTGAAAAAGGAAAAGGTAAGAAGTACCCGTAACCGAAGGACATGTATGAAGAGATTTATGAGTGTAGGTGAAGCGAAAGAGGTCTGTCAGGATCGTAGCAAGTGGAGGTCCATAGACTCTGCCTACCCCTTGTGGGAAACAGGCGTGATAGTATGTATATATGTATGTATTAGCAAGTTATTGGGCCATTTAGAGGCGAAAAAAGAAACTGTAGCTAAATAGCTAATATATTTTTTTTGGTAGTTATCTATATATTTATTTATTATAGAATAAAATCAAACGCCTAACCCTTCGAAGCTTTATCAAATAATTATGAGTATTAAAGGGTTTCTTACCAAGTTTATAACAGAACACGCTCCTATGAGCAATACTGTGACTAGGAACATCGAAATCCGTATGAAACGATTGTTGGCCACAACCTGAAACGAAAAAAAAATTAATTTTTTTTTAGTTCATTATTTTTTGGTCTATACAACGTGTAACATAAAGGGGGTAACAACCCGAAAAAAAAATCAGCAGCTTCATACATTTTGGCACGGTAGGTATTTAATTTTGTATGCAGCTGCTTATTTTTTTTCGCACGTTAATTCCCCCCCCCCACGTTAACGTTGTAAAGGGCGCCATGTTGAATTCAACTGTGATATCACATAGCCTTTAAGCAGCGGACAGCCAAGACGCATTCAACTATACCACATTTTTCAATACAGGGTAACTTTTTAACCACCAGCCAAATTTTTGGAGCAAGTTCAGTCCATGATACTTAACTACTTTCCATAAAAACAATTAACGAAAAACTAAAATAAAAATTCGCCTTCCCATACAAATCAGCGCTCAGCCAAACGGATTTTGTATGGAAGGACGAAAGATTTGTATCTATTTTTAATAACTTTTTTTATAGAAAGTAGTTCATAGTATCATTAAAGATACGAGAAAAATGAACATACATACATACAGAGCGTCGAAACACATAACCCTCTATTTGGTTTTCCGTAGTCGGGTAAAAATGACAATGAAATCAAAAAGTATTGTCACCTGTCCAGGCTTGGTGCAGTTGTCAGCGTATAAGTCGTCGACCACTGGGACATGAGTCAGTCGCATGCCGCGGCGAAGAATACGCCGGCCATCGTACCAGCAGAGGTATACGAAGACCAAGAGTGCTAGTAAAGTTGGGCCAAATGACGCGTAGAGAACTATGCCTCTGAAACAGAATAAGTTTATTATCAGGGTTTTGTGTTTTTTTAGGGTTCCGTACAAAAAATTAAAAAACGGGACCCTTATAGGATCACTCGTGCGTCTGGCTGTCCGTCCGTCTTTCACAGCCAATTTGCTCCGAATCTACTAAAACCGAATCAGGTGAAATTTGGTAGGATGGTGTAATCCTATGACCCAAACATATATGTGCAAAGTAAATAAATATTTTTTCTAAATAAGGGTCATTGTCGGGGGATAAATTAGAAAATTGAAAAAAAAAAGATTTGCTAACCTTACTGTGTTATATATCAAATGAAAGGGCTCATTATGAGAATCTCAAAAATATTTTTGTTATAATTATAAAATAAACAGTTTTGATTCTATTCAAGAAAGAAGACGAAAATTGACCATGCCCCCCCCCCCCTCCCCCCCCCCCCTGATCTCCGAAGTTACTGAGCCTAAAATTTTGAAAAAAATACAAAATATAGTTCATTGCTTGTAGATTACAGGGAAACCTATAAGAATTCAATCAATTGAACGGAACCCTCTCCACGCGAGTTTAACTCGCTCTTGGCTGGTTTTATTTTTGCTATCATCATCATCAGGTCATTTTTTTAGTCTCCGCTGCAGGAACACGTCCCTCTCTGTACTACCAGAGCCAGATATTACCCAGAGCAGCCAGAGAATTTAGCCTACACTCTCCACGATGGCCAGATGGGCAGAGAGATTTCATTGATGTTTAAAAGCTTTGTTTAGCTCGTGTTTCCTAAGTCACCTTCTACGACTTCCACGGGAAGACTTGGAGTGGTCCAATTCTACTCTGCCGGAAATCACACGGCACATTTTGAAGTCGCTTAAAAATGGGATTGTGTTTTGGTCTCGGACTTACGTGTGAACTGTCAGAAGTTGTATGAACGCCAGTAAACAAAAGAGGAGTGTAGCACAAGCCACGTTGTACTTGAACTGCGCGTCGGCCTGATTCCTGTACTTCCGCTCCTGGGCGCTTTGCTTGAACCAGAGCGTGACGCGGTTCATTCCTTCGCATTTGTTACTGGAAGAATTAGACTAGAATTTTTAGAATATCTACAGTTCGTTTATCCAAATGGTTTGCAGACTGTCAACGCGCAGACGACTTTTTCAAAGACGCGGCCTTTGTGCCTTACCTATAATTTGCAAACGAGCGAAGTTTATTTTTTTTCAAAAGTAACTTTTTTGGATTACCCATATTCTATGGTGCTACCATTTTTACCTCCCTACATAGCGGCTACATAATTAAATGGGCTGGATGGCATCGTGTCATTATATTACTCGTATTACCAAACTTGTATTATTAAGTATGTAATTATACAGCTCCATTAAATACCACCAAGTAAAAATAAAATAAAAAAGTCATTTATTGCTAAATTAGGTACAGTTTGTTATCACTTATTCTAAATTAAACTATGCTATAAAACCTAAATGCTTTTTGGCAAAGGAGTGCCTCAGCATGTGTTACCTTGAACCAAACCAAAGGTTCGGGGTGACGCTGTTTTTCAGGTGCCCCCACTCCCTGAGAATTAGTGCGGGAGACTAGTAATATATGAGGGCTAAACTTAATCTTATCAGTTTTATCGGTGTTAATATATTAAGTAAGTTAAGATGTGGATTGCTTTACACATCTTAGTCCAAGAATGATAATTAATTTGTTAGGTAAGCTACTCATATTATACATACCTGCAGTCACAGCATGTAGTCCTTTGCGGTAGCAAGTTATTTTCAATCATTCCTAAGCTCTGAAAAAGATACAATTTTCATGTGTAAATAATTAATTAAAAAAATTTTAGGCCGTTATTTCGTTTCTGGCCAATCGAGGGTTTTTCTCGTTGTCTTGTAATAAAAGGATTTGTATTTTTGTTTATTTTTATCATTTTATATGTATTTAGTTATTTTTTTTATTTAATCTTTTTTTATTATGAATTGTAAAAAGCGTGGACAAAAGTTGTCTGAAAATAAATTTTAATTATTAATCTTTTACTCACAGCATTACCAATATTTTTGGCCAGTGTGGAGTCTGTGATGTTAGCAAAAGGTTTGTCTGCTCCCCAACACTCGACGTACTTGGTCATCTTGCTGGAAGGTCGAGACCTTGAGGGTAAACCACCTGGTGTTGCTGGAATGGATAATACGAAATGGATTTATTACATGTAAATATATACCTCTATATATACCTTTAATATTTTACTGAAGTTGCGATCTCAAAACTAAGAAGAGAAAAGAGTATATTTTTTATTATTCTGTATTCTAGGCGGACTACTTTGACTGCCTCCGTGGTCCAGTGGTCAAGGCGTCTGCCTTGTGATCCGGAGGTCATGGGTTCAAATCCCACTGGGAAGCATACTTTGTAAAAAGTTGTTTTCAGTCTGGTTAGGATATTGCAGGCTTGAATCACCTGATTATCCGAAAAGAAAGATGATTCCGTGCTTCGGAAGGCACGTAAAGCTGATGGTCCCGAACGCCATCTAGCGTTTGTACCTATCCTAGGATTGGTTCTGGTCTACCCTTTGGGTTGCGGAGGTCAGACGGCAGTCGCTCTGTGTAAAAACCAGTAACCGCGTCAAATCACCTTGGTTAGGTAGCGGACCCCGGGCTCTGAAGCGTTACCGCTGAGGATGCAACCGGGAATACGTGAGGATGATGATGATTCTAGGCGGACTAAGTATCTGATCTCTTAATCTGTCCAGGTCATGCAGTCAAAGGATCAGGTAGGTTAGTGAAAATCTAGTCTCTCTCATCTCAGCGTATTCCCAGTTGCATCCTCAGCTGTAGATAATGCTGTGAAGCATGAGGTTCACTTTCAGGAATTTCCTCTTACACTTCGCACGGTCTTGGAGGATCAGAGGACAGAGATGAAGAACTAATGTCTCACCAAATCAGCGTACAAACGGTCATTTTGAGTTCAATGAATGAGCTTAATCAAAAATCCTTAAATTTGTAATAATGACGTTTCTTATAAAATAATTGCACAATCACATTTCAGATAACAATATGAATAAATATGGACATACTTGTAATATGGAAAAACAAATATTAGTCAAAATGTAGTGTGAAAAGTGCAGTGTCATGTTAAGACCAAATCATTTAACATACAAAACAAAATACCTACAAAATATATAAATATATTTAAATAAGGTATGTGTAATGTGTAAAGTAGTCACTTTCATAGGATTTTATTTTTAGAATTCTTAATTTTACAGAAATTTCAAAATAATGCTTGAAACTTGCACGTTGATAAAATCTCCATGTAATGCTCAGTTTGTGATATCGAACTTGCCCATGAAAGAAATTTCAAAGTAACTATGAAAAAAAGTGATTTCCCATTAGTATACATATTTAGAAATGATTTCCCGTACAAAATCGATAACATAACTGTGTTTTTATAGGTATAAAAGTATCTTTTTGTGTTTCTAAATTCGAACTTAAACGTGATAGCAGCGGCGGCCCAACACAACTTATTAACTGACTTCAAATAAGGAGGAGGTTATCAATTCGACTGTAAATTTTTTTTCTTTATGTATGTTTGTTACGCGATATCTTCGCGAATTGTGAACCGATTTTGATAATTCTTTTTTTATTTGAAAGCCTTTACAACCAAGTTGGTTTCATTTTAATTTGGTGAAAATATGATGAAGAACTTTGGAGATATGGAAGAAACTCCTAAAAAAAATTGAAGTCGGTTGTTTTTTATTAAAAAAAATATTATTTTGATTCCTATTTCCACCTTCCTGCCCACCATCATGCCCTTTGGGTCTTACGGCCTTGAGCTCAAATAGCTCCCGACCCTGGTCGGTGACCAGTGTCGTGACGTGTCAGCGCAGAACAGTCGACGACAGTTACCGACCGTGGCGCGACACAGGACTCCGACCGTTGCGTCGACCAGAGTCGCGGATATACTGCTCGTCTGTAAGAGACCTTAGAGTAGCAAGACCCAAAATTATATGCGTGTATGTGTCCAAATTTCTTTCGTGAACAAACTCTTCAATACTAGCGGACTGTACAAGATCTCATAAGATTATTTCGCCATTCCGTAAAACAGATGGACAGCTAAATATAAAACATGGACTAACTTTATTACTAGGTTTAAACTATTATCCGTCCAAAACAATACAATACATAACATTAATACATTCAGTAAAATGAATAATACAGAAAAAAAAAAGAAAAAAAGCAGTGGCACTCCGGGAGTGCTGGCAGAAGTAAAAACTTGGGACGTGTCGATTACGGTAACAGTGTCGCGAGTTCAATGGTTTTTTTTCCATCTCAAAAAATTCCCAACGCACCTAAAGAAGTTTTTACTTAAAAAAATTACATATCTAAGAGAATATTTCTATTCATATAACGTTGAGCGCTAAACGCTGAGCGAAATAGCTGCCAGCTCTACGATCACAAGTTGCCTCAATGAGGCGCGTTGTGATCATTATGAAATAGTTTAGCATCAAGACCCCAAGGATCCATTGTGTCTACTGCAAAAGGTAAAAATAAGTAACTATCACCCAGACCCACGTATTTTCGTGTTTTGCTTGCCTCAGCTGAATAGGCCGCGTTCGCACCCCGGCACAGATTAATAAATAGTTACTGACCCCGGGTCGAAGTTGTATCAAGACGATCTCTCGCAAATGTCACTTTTTCTATTGTCACCGTCAATTTCATTTGGATGAATAGTGGTTTAAACCAATTTCTAACGTTAATCCGCATCTTATAATATGACGGTGTATAATCACATGCTTTTAACACACTGTTTTGGAATAACGGTTTTTTAAATGAACAAATCGCGATGATGATGAAACGATGGAAGTACAAATGTATAATAATGTTCTGGAATCACGATCACGACATTGGATTAAAAACTGGGGTTTAAAACTAACTTAGCGATTCCGTTGATATTGTACTTAGCATCCTAAAGAATAACGTTGGCGGCATCACTTCCGACGGTGTCGGTGTAGATTCACCAGAAATTGATCGTTCTTCTAAAGAAAAATAGTAAAACCTTGATTAACAATTTGAGTTATAACACTGTACAATGAGATTACATTTAAGCTCGGCTGGGTCTAATTTCGGATTAGCTAGACTTCGTTTTTAGGGTTCCGAACCCAAAGGGTGCAAACGGGACCCTATTACTGAGACTCCGCTGTCTGTCCGTCTGTCCGTCAGTCTGTCCGTCAGTCTGTCCGTCTGTCTGTCCGTCTGTCACAGGGCTCTATCTCTTGAACCGTAATAGCTAGACACTTGAAATTTTCACCGATTATGTATTACTGTGGCCGCTATAACAACAAATACTGAAAATAAAAAAAGTTAAAAATTAAAGGGGTCGTCATACAAAAAACGCATTTATTCAGCGTTTTTAACTAGATCTTTATAATGGCATTAACTAGATACTTGAAAACTTCACCAATTATCTATTACTATGACCTACCATAACAATAAATACTAAAAATAAGATTTAGTTAAAAATTAAAGGGGGTCATCAAACAAAGAACGTGTTTCTTCAGCGTTTTAAAACATTGTACGGAGGTACGGAACCCTACATGTACGAGTCCGACTTGCCCGTTTATTTGAAATACTACTCTACTTAGTATTACATTTTTTTTTATTTGCATACTTCCATGCAGGTCTGGGAGAAAAGGAAAAATTTAGAATGCACCAGCTGCTTCTTCTCCCGCGCAGGTCATAAAACCGATCGAGGAAATGGGCGAGAAATTTAACTATGGTAATAGGCGATGCAACCCATCACTATTTTGATCCCCTTCGTCCAGCTTAACGCCCACCGTCACGCTAAACGTGGTCTTTAGGTCTTGCTTGCAGCCCTGGGCTCTGTCTGCCTGTATCTGTTAGGTATTGATAAGTTTTACATGTTATATTATTTATGTAGTTGTAAGTATATTAACAATGTAAACACACAAAACCGACGTTTCTTCTGGTCGTTGCGAAACGTTAATAGGGAGCTATATTTTAAAATAATAAATTTTAATATAAATAAACTTTACACGTAATGTAGGTTCTTAAACTAAACGTTTTGATGCGTAAACTGCCTGCAAAGGCTTAGGTACTAAATAAATATTTTTGATTATTTATCTACTTTTTTGGGTTCCGTACCCGAAAGGTGCAAACGGGGCCCTATTACTGAGACTCCGCTGTCTGTCCGTCTGTCCGTCTGTCACAGGGCTCTATCTCTTGAACCGTAATAGCTAGACACTTGAAATTTTCACCGATTTTGTATTACTGTGGCCGCTATAACAACAAATACTGAAAATAAAAAAAGTTAAAAATTAAAGGGGGTCGCCATATAAAAAACGTATGTTTTTTTTTAGCGTTTTTTACTAGATCTTTATAATGGCATTAACTAGATACTTACTCGAAATTTTCACAGATTATGTATTACTATGGCCGCTATAACAACAAATACTAAAAATAAAAAAAGTAAAAAAAATGGAGTCGTCATACAAAAACGTGTTTTTTTTGCGTTTTAAAACATTGTAAGGGTACGGAACCCTTCATATACGAGTCCGACTTGCCCGTTTATTTCTCTATTTATCAATATGACGTAATCAAATGCGAATTCGTAACTGACTGTGTATTTGTTACTAACAGAATTCGTGGTAGAACTCCTGGACGAATTCCTTGAGCAAATATTTCTTTGGCGGATTTACGAGCAAAAATTTTAAAGGCATCTTAGCAAATGCATATTTAAAGGGCATCACAGACGACGAAGATGAACACTCGCCATACAATTCAATATAAAAGTATATAATCCATCCCCCATTTGAAATAAATTGTTTGTAAGGAAACGGAGATATCATTTAAAATTTTGAGCTAGTAAAACCTAAATAACCCTTCAAACTGTTTACAGTTTAAAGTGAGAACGTGAGCTTTAGTTTGCATTTTTGCCAAAAGTGGCCGTTTTTCGCAAAAATGCAAACTAAAACTTAAGGGGTAAGCAAATGGCCTTGAAGTGTGAAATAAATTGTTAACTCGTAAATATGGTGATAATTTCCATATTGCTCTTCGTCATGCACTAGATATCCTTTTAAATTATTTTATGAACTGCCGTTGAAACTATTATTGGTGATCCATCTAGCTTTAAAACTTGCCGTGGCCACTTTTGGCGGAGGCAAGTTTTAAAGCTAGACGAACTAATGTAAATACTTTCAACGGTGGTTCATAAAATAATTTAACGGGCTATCTAGTGCATGACGAAGAGCAATATGGAAATATGTATATATATATCACCATATTTACAAATTAACAATTTATTTCACACTTCAAGGCCATTTGCTTATCACTTCACCTTAACGTTTTCACTTTAAACAGTGGTTCATAAAATAGTTTGAAGGGTTATCTAGGTTTTACTAGCTCAAAATTTTAAATGATATCTCCGTTTCCTTACAAACAATTTATTTCAAATGGAGGCAGCGCTAGACCGTGTGTCGCCTTAAAGAGTACTTTCCTTGAATACAGCTACGGGGTTCAAATTATCTTGTAATATACTTATTTGCTTTGCTGAAACGCTGCGCCTTAATTTTATCTAAATCTGAAAACGCTTAAATTATTCTCTGTGTTTAACCGTATTTGATTAACATTCTCCTTATTCAAACTTTGTTTACCTTGCCCCAAAGAATCATTCAAAGCCTATTTTGTTTCCATTGAGGAGAGTAACTAAGTGGTTTTAGTGAATTAATAGTATAAATAGGCAACTCTGTCCGTGGTATTATAAAACTTCAAGAAGTGGCGATTATTTGTATAGAGTTACTTTTTAAACACCGGCAACGATTTTGGAGCAAGTTCAGTCCGTAATACTGGAATACTTTCCATAAAAATAATAGGGATGATGACTGGTTCAGAAAAGTATTATTCTAATTAGTCCGTTAGGTAGATTATCCAAAAATAATGTACCCATATTTTTCAGTTAATCAAAAAGTAAAAATACACAAAGATACACAGTATCAAAGTTCCAGAGTGGGGGCTTTTGACGTCACCGTGTGTATAAATCGTACGAAAGCGTGACGTCATGCGAAATTTAAATGCTCTGTATCTTCGTTATTTATTGTTTCTCAGAGAAAAGACAAAATACGTGTACAATATTTTTACATAATCTACCCGATGGGCCAAAAATATTTTATCATCATGCGTATGATTAAGTCGATAAAAATTTCGTCCTCCCATCCAAAATCCATTTGTCTGAGCGCCGATTTGTATGGGAAGCTGAATTTTTGCTCCAAAAATGTTGCCGGTGTTTTAAGTAACCTTTTAGGTACTTAACCCTGCCACCATCCTCTGTGTAAAAACTTTATGCTATTTTTTTTTTTAATAAATATATACGGACAGATCACACTGATTAAGCTAGCCCCAAATTAAGTTTTTTTAAACTTGTGTTATGAAATACTAACTTAACGATATTTTATGATAAACACATATATAGATAAACACCCAAGACCCAGGACAATTTGTAAAAGGCCGTTTTCCAACTTGCCCTGGCTGGGGATCGAACCCAGAACCTCCGGATTAGCGGTCTAGCGTGTTAACCATTACGCCACGAAGGTCGTCTTATTAATTATGCTATTTACTGCGATCACCTACCCAGCGTGGTAATGGGCAAATCCTTCCTTTATTGGGAGAGGCCTTTAGGCCAGCTGTGGACTGATAAAGGCGTAGAAAGTCAAAAAAAATACGTGTCTTATATGAGGAGCTTGTTGGCCAGGTGGGTACGCATTGCTAGCGCTTTTGCAACTTAAGCAACCCTGGGCGTGGTCTGCACTTGGATGGGTGACCACAAGTGGCATAAAATTTTCTCGAGCTCCTTCGTGCTTCGGAAGGCATGTAAAGCCGTTGGTCCCGACTATCATCATTGTATGCCCGTCATCAAGCCATATCAGACGCCTTTCGGCAGCATGAAGAATCTGCCACCAGTGTTGGCCACTTACACATAAAACAAATAAACAACTGTATTTTAAATTGAATATTGTGTACCTGTTCCCATGATAGGGCTGATGGCTCCAATAATGCTACCACTGCGGCTCTTTGGCTTGACAGGCACAACGCTGCCGTTGCCCAGGCCTTCTCCAGGGCTGGTAGCCGTATTGCTGTCGAAAGCCACTGACTTCGGCTCCACTCTTACTGACGCTCGTCTGCTTAGATCTGAAAAAAAAAACAAATATATATACAAACTAGTTGTTTCCCGGGGCGTTACCTGCGGTTTGAAAGATAAGATATGTGGGACCTCGACCTGTCCCGGCACTCTAGGCGAGTTCCCACAGAAGATAGTAGAAGAGGTAGAGAATAGAGACTCGATAACGATGGATTATATTAAATTTAATAACTGATACTGACAACTGTTACATGTAAAAGAATAATATTTAATTTATTAAGGTACAGCAGATAGGATCAAGCAAGTGATCAGCGTAAAAGATAATGGTGGAAAAAGTGAAAAGAGATCAGTAAATGATTTGAAAATGGAATGAAAGGAAATTTGAAATGAAATGAAGAATGAAAAACGGACAGGATGAGATGAAGAAAGGAGGTTGGAACAGGATGCATGCAGCATCGTTATAGATATAGCCTTTGTTACTCGCTGATAATGTAGCTTTATATAGGTGAAAGATTTTTTTAAAATCGGATCAGTAGTTTTTGAGATTATCCATTACAAACAATCTAACGTTTTCTGTTTATATTATTCAAGGTCAAAGTCAAGTCAAAATTTTTTATTCAATGTAAGTAGGATAAATATATCACTTATTGAAGGTCATTATTTTTAAAATGGTTTAAAAAAAAAAAATGTTCCCGTGGGATACGCGAGCTAAGCCGCGGGCGAAAGCTAGTAATACAATAATAGAAAAATAGATAGCGCAAGTGTTTTATTTCAAATATCCTTTTATACCCTATAAAATCTAAATACCTACTTTAGTGCAGTAAATCTGAGCAATAACCCTTCACAATTTATTTATGAAAACAGCCGGTAATAAGCAATTTACACGTTTTATTATGAAACGTTGATTAGGACGATTCCAAGTCTGCATAACATATGTTCTTGCGAAATATGACCTGCGACCCACCAGCACAGATGAACTAGTTGTAAGTACCAAGTTATATAAAAAACTTGCTATTGTCAAAGTCAAAAATTTTTATTCAATGTAGGATAAATATATCACTTATTGAATGTCATAATTTTTAATTATTTTTAGTGCAAAGGCGACCGATACTAGCGTGTCGCAACGACCACTGCTGAGAAGAAACTCCGAAAGAAACTCATTTACACAGTATTGGTTTCCTACGCGCCGGAAGGGCTTTGTCAGTTTACAAAGATATTATGCCTAATTAGTATTAAACTCTATAACGTCTAATCCCTAATGGGGGAGACATAGCCCTATGGGTCTTATGGTCTTGGCCAGACAGAACCTAGGGCCGAAAGCCCCACTTTTAGCGTTACGATGATGATGACGTTGCCCTCCCCGCTCACCGACCTTCGCCCGCCACGAGCCCTGTAGCGGGTGGTGCCTCGTGCCCGGCAGAGGCACCACCCGCTACCGGGCTGGCAAATAAATGTTTGAATCTTTGAATCTTTCCTAATGAAAATAGATTCCCTTATAAATTTTATATCTATTCCCGTTTATCGGGAACTATTTATACCAACTTAAACTAAGTGGCATGCCAAATTGAATTTAGGGATATCTCTTTTGCCAGCCAAATTGCTTCGGAAAGCTTTGAGCAGCCGGTGGTTGATCGACATTTATTTAGAATAGATTTTCGTATTCGTGTTTTTATATCCTTTGTATTCTGGAATTTCTGAAACCTATTCATTTGATCGTCTATATTTTTTTTTTTATGAAAATAGGTATAAAAAGAAGAATTTTCGGCTTCGAGAAATCTTTTGTTGACACAAACAGCTAATTCAATTCTAGACTTGACTCATTTTTTTTATTATTCTTTACAAATGTAACATGAAACCGAAAAAAAAAAAGATTTTTTTATCCGCTCAAAACTAAGCTAAGTCACAGAATACATAAGAGTCAAACAGAATGGTATCTCACAGCGTCTCCCGTAAATTGGCGTCCGCGCACCTCTCCCCCGCACTTTGTGAGCTTTGACGGCTCCAAACCAGGGTTTAATTAGTAGCCGCACGCAATACGCGACGTGTGTTGTCTTGAGAACTGTCAACCAATAGTAACTATCATGGTGAGAAGGTGCGCGTATAATAATTGTTTATCCACCCAATACTCTAAAGAACGTATATTTCATACATTTCCAAATGATGAAAACAGGTAAGCAAAGCAACAATATAATTTCACGTTATTACCCAGCAACCATCTTGATATATATACCCTTCTCGCTCTCTCACATTGGCGGGAGATACACAAGAGCGAGATTGTAACATTACCGGATTGCTAATAAGCAATCCGGTAATATTACATAGGCTCCTCGCTCACAGGTAATCACATACACGCAGATGCCAACTAGATTTCCGCGGGTTATAATGCTGTGCGTGTAATAAGCGTGATAAACATTTGTTTATTTTTATTGAATTTATTCATATAATTACCGTATAGTTTTTCGCCGAATATGCAAATTACTATATTACAATAGTGAATTAGTGAAATTAGTGCGTTACATTATTATATTATCTGTTTCCGACTTTTCTGTAACATTTAATACATATAAAACAGAATATTTTTTATGTCATAGTGTTCGCAAATCTTCCGGTATGGAAAAATATAATCGTAAATATGTCGAACTCGTTAGTAGGTAAGTATTAAAATAATT
This sequence comes from Acrobasis repandana, assembly GCA_963576875.1. Classification (NCBI taxonomy): domain Eukaryota; kingdom Metazoa; phylum Arthropoda; class Insecta; order Lepidoptera; family Pyralidae; genus Acrobasis; species Acrobasis repandana. Next base: position 2,781,287 of record OY756226.1, read on the forward strand.
CTGCGGTGCGACCCTAAGTATAAAACTCACACATCGACGTGTGTACAGATAAATTGTTTCGTTTGTAGTAGTAGTAGGTATATATGTTACTCTGAATCAATGGAGAGTCATACCAGTGGCTAAGTTATGATAAGCCTTTAAAATCTGGTGGAAAGGGAAACTGAAACTGTCAAAGTACAGAAAAACGATACACATAAATACGACGTCACTATCATAAGGTTTCGCAGGAACGAAAGATCCAGATTCCTACTTTTCTTCGTACTATTTATTTGAAATGCTAATTACTGGCTGTTTTTAGAAAAAGATTTCTTTTTAGTGCTATTAATTTGTTGTTTCCTAAAAAATATTGTACAAAATCTTACACAGTAAAGTACCCAATTGCGTCTTTACATCTTGCGGGTACCTTATGAGACAAAGGCCACTTTTAGCGTGAAAGTGGGCACAATACAATACAAAAATCATTATTTATTTTTATACAAATAAGATTTACAAAAACAGGAAAATGTCTATAAGGTACAAGAGGCGGCCTTATCGCCGAAGCAATTTCTTACAGGCAACCCTAATGAGAAGAAGTGCGAAGTACATAAGTAAGATACATACATACATACATACCATCACGCCTGTTTCCCAGATCCCTGGCAGAGACTATGGACCTCCACTTGCTATGATCTTGACAGAACTCTTTCGCTTCATCTACACTCATCAACCTCTTTATACATGCAGGTGCGAAAAGCGGTCTTTGGACAGCCGCTTGGCTACTTTTAATAAGTAAGATAATACGTACATAAGTAAGATAACACGCACGTAAGTGTATATCTGTTAAGACTATAACTAAATATGCTTCACACCTCCTGCCCCAGATGTAGTTCTCATAGACTCCGTCCTCAATACCCTCGCAGGCTCTTGTTCCACAAAGCTATGCTGTGATGGCGCTGGGCTGATGTTCTCTCTGGTTCTGGTCGGGGACACATCTTGGTACATCGAGGACACGATACTGGCTTTCCTGTCCACCGTGCAGACGGAGAGACGACCATTCTCGCAGAAGCCTGAGGGTTTCTGTAAAAAAGAAGATATTTTAATAAACAATATGTAAAGAAAACCCTGCACGACCGGTAAAGGGCATATAAGTACCTAAATGACAAGTTCAAACAAAATAATAGTGCGAACCGCTAAGGTGTGGAATTCCCTCCCTGCGTCGATGTTTCCGCATACCTACATATGATTTAGGGATTTTCAAGGCAAAAGTGAATAGGCATTTTTTGAGTCTGCGTGTTACACCTTAGACCTCATCTTAGCTTCCCATCAGGCTAGATAGAGGTCTAACGCACTCAAATCCCTAATAAAAAATAAAAATAATAAGAAAATGAAAATAGTCAAAAAAATTAAAAAGTTATCTAATTTCTAAAACATCAGAAATTGACATTATTTCCCTAAAATCGAACAAATTCAAAGAAAGCGACAACACCGTCTAAGGTAGCGGCATGTCTAGACCACGGCTAGACACAGTCGAGCGCGGCATCGACTGTGTCGGCTCCTTTGATCGCGCCGCTAAGTAGCCGCCGCGCCGCGACTCAGGCGCTTTCCGCCCGTCGCCCCCCTGAGTTGCCATATAAGTGATATAAGTTACAATTTAAAATTAAATTTTAATTTAATTTTGTCAGGGGTAATTTTTTGTACCTATTCTCTGGCGAGAAACCGATAAATAGAACCTACACAGGCTACCCAACATGGCCTTCACGGCTCGGACAGGGTTTTCGTTACTTACTGTATAATAGTACAGGGAGGGTCGTGCTCCTGCAAAGGAGACCTAATGATGATGACTGTAATCACAATTTTGTCGAATGCAACCTAATAAAATAGTTATGATATTCAGGTAAATAGAGATTCAAATGCTATCATGAAAAATGTCATTAATACTCGTGTATATCCGATACCCACATATTGTCCTTGTAACATACCTACACCAATTCACAATGCAATTTAGATAGGGCTATGTCAAAGCTGATCCAATGTTTCATTACACGCTAGATGGTCCTGAGAGATGCAGCATGGATGCTGCGTAGCTTGATCACTTGATGTATTATACATAGCCGTATGTTTATTATACGTACATAGTAAATACATACAAAGATTAGTTTACGTAAAAGATTTATCTAAACATTTATACAGAGTACTGCCTTGTATGTACAGGTGTGAAACGTGGACGATGACCAAAAAGGATGGATATAGATGAGAAGCGTTTTAAATGTGGTGCTGGAGGATAATAAAAAATGGTAAATGGATAGAATAAACGGGCAAGTGCGAGTCGGACTTGTACATGAAGGGTTCCGTACCACCGTACAATGTTTAAAAACGCTGAAAAAAACACGTTTTTTGTATGACGACCCCCTTTAATTTTTAACTGTTTCTTATTTTTAGTATTTGTTGTTATAGCGGCCATAGTAATACTTAATCTGTGAAAATTTCAAGTATCTAGTTAACACTTCCACTGCTGAAAAATGCAACGTGTGTGTTTTTCCAAAGAGGAAAACACATACGGTGCGTTTTCAGCAGTGGAAGTGTGCCATTATAAAGATCTAGTAAAAACGATGAAAGAACCCATTTTATGTCGATGACGACCCCCTTTAATTTTCAACATTTTTTTATTTTTAATATTTGTTGTTATAGCGGCCACAGTAATACATAATCGGTGAAAATTTCAAGTGTCTAGCTATTACGGTTGAAGGGATAGAGCCCTGTGACAGACGGACAGACAGCGGAGTCTCAGTAATAGGGTCCCGTTGCACCCTATGGGTACGGAACCCTAAAAAAATGTGAAAACATATAAGGAGGTTAAGAACTTAGCGGAGGAAAGAGAGACAGGGAAAGCACTTCACAGACAAGAGCGCGTCTCAAGAAAGTAATTACATTCATTTATATGTCGCCGGGTCAAGTTTAATGACGTTTTAAATTTACTGTTTTAAATGACTAATTTAAAACGTCATAAAACTTGACCCGGCGACATATTAACCATTGCATTCATAAAAGAATCCACACTCCTGAAATCAATTTTTCTATAATCAAATTTAAAGGGTGATTGAACAGAAAATTTTGTATATATAATAATGTATATATAATCCATACACGTTCAAAGCCGGGCGGGCCGCTAATTGCATCTTAATTAAGATATCAGACCTGACCCACTATACCATCAATAAATTATTCGATAACATAATTTAATCAAACAAATTCCAACTAAGGGTATAGTTTCATAATGGCTGGAATTTGGGTTTATTTTGGTGATTAAACTAGGAACACTGTTTAACAAAACTTAGATGTATTGCCAAATTGCTAGCGGTTTTGTCAAACAGCAGATTAAACAATCCAACTGCGACATAATCATCATCAGGTCTTTTTTAGTCTCCACTGCAGGAGCACGACCCGCTTTGTCATATATTAGCCAGAGCAGTAAGAGGATTTGGCCTACTCTCTCCACGCTGGCCAGACGGGTTGGAGAATTTTAATTTCGCATGACGTCAAGATCTAGTAAGAATTTCACTAGACGGTGACGTTAATCGCCCTCACTCCGGAACTTCAGTATCTTTGTCAATTTACACTACGTTAATAAACCTATTTGACGGATAAAATAAACTAGTATTTTAGGACCCAGTCCAGATCACTGTCGATGTAGTTGTTGTATTGCAGAACATCTACTCGAAGCAGGCGCTAATCACTGGATTGAATTTCATCGTACGCAAGTCCTCGCTGGCGATTGCCACTATCGCACTAGGATGGTACGTGAGGCGATTGAAATTAAGAAACATCCTAACAATTTCAACCGAGAAGATGTCCTTAAATTGTCAGCAGTGTGATATCCAGTGATTAACAAAACACAACCCCGGTTTGGTGCACAATCGGTTAACCACCAGAATACGGTTGCGTTACGGAATAGGGACACTGTGAGTGTAGTGTGTGACGGTTCTTGGAGAATGAACAATATGACGGTGGACGAAGATCACACCGGGCAGGGGGAGGCGTAGGCGTCATCGCTGCTTCAGTCAAGCTGGGACCACGTTCAGTGAAACCCGAACGAAACGTTAACAAAATAAATAAAAAAGGTACGTTTCGCGTTATTCCCGTATGCATTAATTTAATAATAATGCAACGCGATAGTTTAAAAGTATACGTAGTTGTTGTAGATGTAGCTGTATATTTCTTTTTATAATGCTCGCATACTAGAATTTCATTTCAAAGGTTCGGTTTCTCAAAGCAAGTAAAGGTTCTAAAATGATGATTCCTAGCAAATGTACTATTTTCCTTTCATTTGTACTGTACATTTTCTACGAGTGTGTGGTATTTTTCTTCCATTGTGAGGTTACATCAACTAAGAGCGTCATTGTTCACAACAAAAGGCGATGCAGCTGCGAGAGATTAATGGGCACGTCAGATCAGCACCGAGGTGGATTTGACAGTGTGTTTAAATACTTCTAAAATATGAGGCTTTAAATGTTTGATTCCATAATGCATATCATCATCATCACGTCTCTTTAGGGTTCCGTAGTAAACAACGAACCCTTAAAGTTTTACCACGTCTATCTGTCCGTCTGTCCATCCGTCCGTTCCGTCTGCCTGTCTCTCTGTCTGACTGCGGTTTCACTAATTTTTGAAGCTAGTTCAATCCATAATACAGAACTACTTTCCATAAAAACAATTAACGGAAAACGAAATAAAATTTTAGCCTTCCACTTCAAATCAGCGCTCAGCCAAACGGATTTTGTATGGGAGGACGAATAATTTTACACATCAAAAAAATTTTATATACACTTCAAACCAAGGCTGCAAACAAATCAGTATGTATCGTATTCCCATATGGGTGACTGCTCAATTTCGCGGCGATATGACTTCGCGGCAGTGTGCGACGAGTATTGCCAATTTCCGAATGTATCGACTCGAATCAAATCGAGTGTCAGAGCTCAGAGTGCCACATGGCTGAATGGATATCGATATTATGGATATTTCGTGAACTGCCTTAAACTAATTTAAATTATCATAGGTCGAGTTAAGTACGAGTCGGCCTCGTACATAAAGGGTTCTGTACCTCCATACAAATGTTTTAAAACGCTGAAAAAACACTTTACTTGTATGATGACCCCTTTGATTTTTAACTTCATCTTATTTTTAGTATTTTTTGGTATAGCGGTCACAGTAATACATAATCGGTAAAAATTTCAAGTGTCTAGCTATTACGGTTCAAAAAATAGAGCCCTGTGACAGACGGACAGACAGCGGAGTCTCAGTAATAGGGTCCCGTTGGCACCCTTTGGGTACGGAACTCTGTAAAGGGAATTTTTCATAGTGAAGAAGCAGCAATAAACTCTACTACAGCATTTTCTCCAAATATGTCAACTTACATTTAGGTAAACTGATATTAAAATTAGATACGTGGACTGAGAATACATTGTTCTTCATCTAAGCGCGTTCCCAGCTGTGCTGCTTCAGGGCCCGGGGTGCGTTTTCTCGCTTTTTCTTCTCAAATTTAACATGCATTACATGTTAATGGTCACCTAAGGATGCCAAAGACCTTGTGAAGTGAAAATTTAGTGAAGAAAGATTTGGCTATAGTTTTACAACCAGCCGCCGCGCCGCCCGACGTTAACCCTCCTTGAGAATGCAATTTTAGCACGAGATGTTTGTGCTCAATCCTTTAGTCGCCTCTTACGACATGCACATGAAGAGATGCAGTGGCCCTATCCTAACCCGGAACCACACAGGGCGGGACTAAGAATACATTGTCATGTCATAATTATAAATTAAGACACAGAAACCATATTATCTTACCTTTGGCGGTATAATGAGGTACGTTTCAACTTTATGATCTGCCAAGTAGCTTTCCCTCGACGCCCCGTCTCCTGGCTCCACCTCGAACCGTCCGCCGAGCTGATCACGAGTAGCTCTTGTGATGTGGACACGACTGTGAAAACACGAAACGGTGTTAGTTTCTTTATTGTCAGAAAACACCGGTCAAGTGGGATTCGGATTCGTACATGATTGGTTCCGTACTTTCGTACATTTTTTTAAAACGCTGAAAAATACACGTTTCTTGCATAACGTCCCCCTATAATTTTTAACTTTATCATATTTTAGTGTTAATACATAATCAGTAAAAATTTCAAGTGTCTTAGCTATTACGGTTCAAGAGATAGAGCCCTGTGTGTGTCCCTGACGTTTTGTCGTATTGTAAACCACAGAGTCTTTCCGTGTTCTAGTAAATTAAATTAAATATTAGCACCTTCTAATAGGCCAGGTAAAATTATTTATGTACTAACGTGTAAGGAATAAAATGAAAGGGCTCAATTAGCAAAAATATACATTACTAGCAGTCCACCCCGGCTTCGCCCGTGGTACACACATAGCCTATGTCCCTCGGAGATAGTGTAGCTTTCCATCAGTGAAAGAATTTTTTAAATCGGCCCCGTACTTTTTGAGCCTATTCATTACAAACATACAAAAATAGGTACAAATCTTTCCTCTTTATAATATTAGTATAGATTAGCTGTTTTCCTCTGCTGTGCTTGTTTAACTGGATAAACGTACTTTTCACCAAGAATCTCCCGTAGTCGGATTTTGAAAACTATATCTTGAATGTAAACGTTACATTGAAGAACATAAAATGGATCCCCGTTTCAGCATCGAAAATATACTACATTATTACTAAGAGCGCGGCGGCCCCTCCAAGTGGTAAATTCAGTTATACGAATCGTTTGTATAGAGTAATGAGAATGAAATTGGCCTGCAATGGATGTCTAGGTATCTAAACGAAAAGGTGCTGAGTTCTGACGTGAGCTAAATTAAACCATATTGCTAAACACATTGAGTAGATATTTCTTTGAATTTCTTTGCTGAGTGAGACTTCTGTACGGAGTACTAGTATTGTATTCTGTGGTACTACGAACTACGAAGTATAGTAGAAATAGAATACTACAGAAAAATAAAATAATTACCTACCTACTACGACGTATAATAGGAATAACTACAGAAAAACGCAATAAAAGATCCTCGATATTCCACAAAATACGAATTTATTGGCCTCATATATCATCGCAAACCATTGAATTTTTTTGAATAAAACTAGTCACATGAAAGGAAGGCTTTCAAAAGACGTATCATTTACGAAACGTTGCCTTTTTACGTAATATCATAGTATCCATATTTATAAGAGTTATATATTTGATTCTTATTTTCATCTTTAACTGAATATGCTTTTGTTCGTTGGCTGTATTTACACCGTTTTCTTTTTACGTTCGTTGGCTGTGTTTACACCGTTCTCTTTTTACGTGTGTGTAAGTGGCCAACACTGGTGGAAAGGCATCTGACATAGCGTGATGACTGCCATAAAATGATAACAGCTGGGACCAATGGTTTAACGTGTCTTCCGAAGCACGGAGGAGCTCGAGAAATTATCATTTACCCCGTACGGAAGAAGACGTGATAAATATTCCTACTATCGGTTTCAACGTCGCGATATGTGCGCGGGATGAGAAGCAGCTGGTACATTCTTATATAGAATAAATAGATTAGAAAAAATCACACCCAAAGTAAATTTAAACTTGTGTTCTTCTTTTAAGCGCATTCCTGGTTGCATCCTCAGCTGTGCTGCTTCGGAGCCCAGGGTGCGCTTTCCCGCTTTTTCTTCTCCATATATAACATGCATATCAATGGTCACCCAATACAAATAAAAGTAAATATCCCATAACACAAATTTAAACTAGTGTTATGGGATACTAACTCAAATATTGTGTATTTTATAATAAATACATATAGTTAAATACCCAAGACCCAAGACGCGACGACGAGACCATTTTCCAACTTGCCCTGGCTGGGGATCGAACCCAGGACCTGCGAGTGACGGAATAACGTGTTAACCGATACGCCTCGGAGGTCGTCGCTTTGTTATTACTAGTCTCCCAGATAGGGTTGGCATCTCTTATAAAAGCCGGACTCTACGCTGAATAAGGCCGGAAATTTAGCCCTAAAAGCCGGAATGGATACAGTGGTGGAGCAAGATCAATTATGAGATCAAAATTTGCAATGCCTAAAAAAAAAGGTCATCCGCTTTGCCAAAAAGCCTAACAAACACAGGCTGGTAGTTCTGGCGAAGCCAAAAAAAAGTTCATCCGCTTTGTCAAAAAGCCTAACAAAAGCCGGACGGGCTGGTAGTTCTGGGGGACCTATAAAAACAGTTTATCCGCTTTGCTTAAAAAATTACAGATTTCATGCTCCACATAACAGAGTATATTGAAAATGAAATAAAGAAATAAAAATTCTAGTTTCAAAATCAATTTATTTTGACCGAAAAATATTCGCATTTTTATTTAACCAACACCACAGAACACAATCAAATAAACAGAATACATACAATAGCTATCTAACATCTGGCCAACTGTTGATGTGTCTGGACTGTTCGGCTTTTATTAGTTTTTAACATAACGTTTTCAATGTCCGGCTTTTGTTAGGTTTCAACATAACATTTTCAATGTCAGGCTTTTGTTAGGTATTAAATACCATAACATTTTAAATGTCCGGCTTTTTTAGGTATTAATTAACAAAAAATTTTTAATATACGGCTTTTGTTCGGTTTTAACATTACATTTTCATTGTAAAACCTAACAAAAGCCGGACTGGCCGGACACACAAATATTTGGCCGGGCTCGAACCGAAAAAGACAAAACAATAGATGGCAGCCCTACTCCCAAATAAGCCGGAAAGGCCTGCTTTTAAGTAATATGCAAATTAAGTCATCCCCAATTTAATAAAAATTAGGTCGATCTGTACCATAACTTTTCCAAGTTTTTAATAACTTTTGTTTCAATATCTCCAATTTTCTTGGCATCAATTAACAAATTCCAATCACTTAAGAGTCCCCTTACTCAAGACAGAATCACAGTTTCCCATACAAACGTAGTCTACGTTTTATTTTAAAACGACATGGTAGATTTCGGTAAAAAATTTGCAGCTTTACAGAAATTGCATATATCTAGGGTTATAATTGGTTTTTACAGTCAAAATATGAAAAGGGATGAAATGAAAAAAGAAAACTATATTGCTTTCTATGAAAAAGGAATATAGTGCATTATACCATTTTTGACCATTAGGAAAACTTTTATGCCCTTATATTTTCTTTCAAATTCATATGTTGACTGTGAAAACCAATTATGACCCTAGATATATGCAATTTCTTTAAAGTTACCAATTTTTACGATCGAAATAAAACGTAGACTACGTTTGTATGGGAAAGTCTAAGGTAAGGAGATTCTTAAAAGAGATGCGAGCTACTGAATTGGAATAAAAAGATAACGAATATAAATAAGTGTTATTAATTTCCTGTTGTTGGGAGAAAAATGAAACAGATTTGCTTTTGTACTTATCGAAGATATTTTATTTCTACACGGTCCAGTTGGCATTTCAAGAATTAAGTTTTTGGAAGAAATTAATTTTTTTCGTACAAGCTTTTATTGTGAGTCCTAATTACTTATCAAGCCAAAAGTAATAAGCCCGAACTCGATGATGTTGCGTCGTTTTATTACATCGGTCCTATATCCACCTTCCTCCATCGTCAGATCAGCTTCTTGTTATAATAACATTGCACTGTCATCTGATTTACGTTAGCATACAAAATCTTGTCTAATATACGTAGGCAAATATTTAAAAGGTCATCTCCTTTACTATTTTCGTAGCCATCTCTTCTACATACCTAAAACTGATATGTATATATTCCTTGCGCTCTGTAAAACACGAAACTGGAGGAGGACGTGGGGACGCGCATAGCTGTGACGTCACAAAGATGACGCCAATCGTACCAAATTTTTCGTCATTTCTCGAGTTCTATTCTATTGCATCAATTTCGTTGTTTGATAGGTCATTTGAAAGGTAACTTGATTGTCTATTATTGCTGGTCAAACCTAAACCAAAACCTACTAATTAAATTTTGTGGTTGTTAAAATATTTAAAAAAATATGATTTTTTTCATATACTTTTGTCTTATTTACCAGTATAACTAAAAAAAGAGAAATACAAGCGTACCTAAATTTATAATAAAAATTAAAGAACGTTTTTTTACCTTACGAAAAATATAAACGTCATTGTGGTACAATAAAAAACAAACAAGTTGTGACCAATTCCGTCAATAAAGAACTTACCACCTGAATTACCACTGTTTTCACTTTGGTTTTCTATGGATATTTAATAACTAAAAAGAAAAGTATTTAATAGAAATAGTTTTATAATTTTTACGTTAATCATATTACGCACATGTATACATTTTACTACACGACAGTCGTCCGATAGTGGCGTCCTATTTCTATGTCGAACCAAATTAGACTTTATCATCATGCATTAACGCTCAATGATTCTTGACACTGAAACGCGTATACGCAGTTACGTATGTCTTGCGTACCGCTTTTGGAGTAACCCTACTGAACAAAGCGACACACTTCCTATTCATCGTCAAAGTTATGTTGATTAAAACATAATTCTTTTCCTACATTGCATACTTCTGTCATACACTTTTGCTTCATGCGTGCACAGCTGCATTTCGCTGTCCGGCAGTCTAACGATGTAAGTTCTATATCTTGCAGAGATATCGAAGGTTTCAAGCTAGTGATTGGAATCAGAGATGTATTATCATATCAGCCACAAAAAGTCCAAAACGACCGATCGAAAGTGGCCTGCATTCAGCGTTTTCCTGCAACCTTGCTCAGGTCGTCTGGCCACTTAGCAGGTGGGTGTCCTACGCTGCGCCTGCCGGTACGTGGCCGCCATTCGAGAACCTTTCTGCCCCATCGGCCATCGGTTCTTCGCGCTATGTGCCCCGCCCACTAACACTTTAATGAGCTAATCCGCTGGGCTATGTCTGCGACCTTAGTTCTTCTACGAATCTCCTCATTTCTGATTCGATCACGTAAAGAAACACCTAGCATAGCCCTCGTCATAGCCCGTTGAGGGACGTATAACGTGTTATTTAATCTCCAGCCACAGTTTTCTGGTAAGGGTAAGTTATGGATCGGGATATTTGCAGTTTTCCAAATAAAAGCCTGGTAATCAGGGCTGTGAAAATGGTGCTTCAAGACTTATCTAGAAGGTGGTAATTTATCCAGATTCTTAATATTTGGAAAAACAACGGCACTTAGATCATTAAAGCTGTAAGTTTCGGCTCCAAGCAGACAGAGCTCAGGGCCGCAAAATACAGAAGGTCACTTAATTTTAATTTTGATTGATTGATTAACGTCATGGGGGGCGAGAAAATGACACAAGGAATTAAAAATTGTGGCGGATTGCTAGCTGCAACGCCTTTCAACACGCTATATATGTTTGCCTATTCCCTCAATCGGTTTTAACGAAGCATGGAAGGCTGTATAAAAATATGATTGAATAGCCATTGTGATTGGCGAAAGCTTTCACTGTAAATAAGTTATCCAGTAAAAGTTTCCATGGAACGGTCAGCTGGCCGATAAAATAAATTCTTTCCACGGCTGGACATGCAAAAAAAATCTTTTTAATCAACTTTCCTGTCCAAAGTGGAATCGATCTAGCAAACTAGCATTATTCAAAAGGTTTTCCTTTCATGCTGTTCTGGATGGGAGGGAAAAACTTAGAATATACCAGCTGCTTCTCTTCCCGAGCAGATCGTAAAAGCCGATCGAAATGGGAATGGGCGAAAATGCAAAACATGTTAGTTTTGCATTCTCTCGATCAGTGATGGAGCTAGCATTTTAAATTTTCTCATCCATTTGCATCGCATCGCATTTTCCCATCGCATTTTTCGCATCCTATCACTATTTTGATTCCTGTTTAGCCAACTGCGCTAGAAGGATGGTTATGCTTTCGAGGGTATGTATGAATGTAGAGGTATATGTAGGTATATTTCATTGGCACGTTGTAAAGCCTAAACGGCTTCATTGATATTAGCTTGAGAGGTGTCGTTTGATTCGTTTTAATACTGACACGAGGTTTATGAATTTTTGGTTATAAAAAAAATCTATTTAAAACCTAGCGAGTGGCGTATCAAAATGATTACAAAAATATATAGAACTTTATGCTACATATAACTACTTATGGGAGAGAAAAGGCAAATATTACAAATCATAGAAAACAGAAGAGGGAAAATTTTCGGTCATCTCCTTCAAAACAATAATTGAAAGAAAGGCAGAACGAAAAAGAGGAGTAGAAAAGCCCAGAAGATTGTTTGATTAAATAGAAGAATAAAACTGGCCCAGTGCGAGTTAAATTCGCGTGGAGAGGGTTACGTACAATTGATTGAATTCTCATAGGGTTTCCTATAATCTACAAGCAATGAACTATATTTTGTATATTTTTCAAAATGTTAGGCTCAGGGGGGGGGGGGGGGGGACTGGTAAATTTTCGTATTTTTTCATGAATAAAATCAAAACTATTTATTTTATAATTATAACAAAAATATATTTGAGATTCTCATAACAAGCCATTTCATTTGATATATAACACAGTAAGGTTTGCAAAACATTTTTTTTTCAATTTTTTTAATTTATCCCCCGAAAATGACACTTACTTTAAAAAAATATTTATTTACTTTGCACATAATGTGTGGGTCATAGGGTTACACCATCCTACCAAATTTCACCTAATTCAGTCCAGTAGATTCGGAGCAAATTGGCTGTAACAGACAGACGCACGAGGGATCCTATAAGGGTTCCGTTTTTTATTTTTTTGTACGGAACCCTAAAAATTAAATGTGAAAACATAAAAGGAGGTTAAGAACTTAGGCTCTTAAATACAAGACAAGAAAAGATACAACGTTCACTCACCCAGCTATCCCTCCAGACTCCATATGATTGGCCAGCGTGACGTCATCGCTCCAAACATCGTACTGCCACTTCCTTAAACCTAGGACTCCACACAGCACGTTCCCGGTGTGAATGCCTATCCTCATGTCCACGTCAAATCCAGTCGCTTCGCGGACGAATCTGTCAAAAATTTGGAATAAAGTAATTCTTTGTGAGTCAGTAATAGTCAGTCATTTTGGATCACTACGACTGAGAGCCACTTCCCACTCTCTCATCTCAGAGTATTCCCAGCTGTAATGCTGTGAAGTCTGGCTTTCTGGCTTTATCTCCTCCACTTCGCACGGTCTTGAGCATCCTTGGTTGTAAGACCATTGGCACGCATATCATCCTTGATGACGTCAAGCCAGCATTTCTTGGGTCTACTCGTACCACGTCTACCAATTACGGCAGAGGGGACATGGCTATTTATCCTTGACGACGTCAAGCCAGCATTTCTTGGGTCGACCACGTCTACCAATTACGGCAAAGGGGGCATGGCTATATATCCTTGACGACGTCAAGCCAGCATTTCTTGGGTCTGCCACGTCTACCAATTACAGCAGAGGGGGCATGGCTTTATATCCTTGACGACGTCAAGCCAGCATTTCTTGGGTCTATCACGTCTCACATTGCGAATAACTTCCTTAAACTATAACTAGTCAGAACAGTTTAAACGATTTGGCTATAGTTTTACGACCAGCCGCCTCCCTAGCGTCAACCCCTTTAAATGCATCCTGCAATTGTGCGAAAAGCTTTACAAGCGGCCGCTTCCCGACGCCCTCCTTGGGAGTGCAGTTAATCCAAGAGATTTTTGTGCTACTCCTTAAGTCGCCTCTTACGATATCCACAGAATATAAAAACACATGAACAGATAAAGATGGAGATAAAAACACAACCCTCTTTGGTCTTTACCTTATAGCATCTATCATCTGCAGCCCCATGTTGACACAGTTGTACGCGTGGTTGGGCCTCGATATAGGCAGCCCTGATACGCAATAGTAACAGTCGCCCAGGATCTTGATCCGCATGCACTGGTTTTCCTGAAAAAAAAAAGAAATTGCTATTCCAAAGAGAAAAAAATCCAATTTCCTTCATAATGGTCTGGGAGAAAAGGAGAAACATAAAAAGTATGATTTGCTTCTCTTCCCGCATAGATCATAAAAGCCGATTGAAGCAATTGGTGGAAATCTGAATCATAGGTTATGCGGCGATGCGTCTAGCAACGCATCACTATTTTGATAATTTTTTAAGACATGCGGCCTCGTGTCCAGCCGAGTTCAAAGAAAGAAACTGGTGACTCAGCAGCCATGTGTATATTAACACGAACCATTTCGAGCTACTTTTGACTCTTTCACAACTCACGCGCGCCGCGCGCGTGATGAGTTGTGGAGCTATCGGTAGTTCCACTTGTCATCACAAGATGCCGTTCTTGACAGTCGGGGTTTTTTTTATTTGTCTAGCAAATAAACTTGTTTCTCCATAACTACTACTAACTGGGCTCTTACTAATCCGTTATGGATAAAGACGTGCTAGTGTAGCTGCATCTGTATCAATTCCAAAGGGTTTCGGGTTTACGTTAAATCATTAATTGAAGTTGCTCATTTAATTCTAACTTTGTTGTTATAAACCTTCCGCGGGCAATGTGTTCATTTATTGTTTTAATTAGCCTTTGTCGGACACATTCGATATCTGGGGTTTTCATTTCCGGCTCATTTACACCGAAAATGGTTTCCAAATTATTCGGAAATTCAAAGGGAAAAATAATGTTTTCTCTCCAAACAAAACAAAATTAATGTTACTGCTTATTTGTTTAATAAATAAGCATTTCTATGCACAGAGGAAACAAAACCAGCATTTTAAAAGGCAAAAACTCTTGGATTTTATTAATTTTCTACCTCTACATGTTTTAAATGAATTACTTAATTAATAATTGATTACTGGCGACGAAAAAGAGGCTGCCCTCAAACGCGGTGGGCAGACGATCTAGGACATACGAAAAGAGCTGGCAAACTATCGCTACTGATAGATGTTTGTGGAAAACTAGAGGGGAGGCTTTTGCCCAAAGCTTTTGTATGGGACAGTTTTCAGGCGTTTCTGTTGAAGTAGGCTAAAATCCGTGTGCAGTTGGAAAAAGGATAAGAATTTGCAGCCATTATATGAAAAATTAAAAATGTGTAGTCGGTCATCTTGAAATCAAAATCTGATTGCAGTTTCGAGTTCCGCAGGGTACTTTACCCCAGTATACATAAAATCAGACCCCTCGGAGGTCCCAGTGAGATGTTGTGAACGAATTAAGTAAAAAATTCTAAAACCCAGATGCCATCTTGGCTTCCAAAAAAAAATTTCGCATTTGAATTCTGCAATCCAAAAAACCCAAGCATAATGAATTTCAGTCAAATCGGACTTTGTCGACTATTGGCGGACATTTTGGAAAATAAAAATAAAAAACAATCAGCACTTGGTGGGATTTTTCACGAGTTATTTTTTTTATATATTTTCGTCACTTTGTAATTTTGTTTTTTCAACAATCAAGTTTTAGCTTATTGTATTATTTATCTCCTTTTATTCTAGAATATCTTCCAAGGCGCAGATCGTAAGCCGATCGAAGGAATGTTTCAACATAAATAAATTCTCATGAAAGGTTTCTTTGATGTTTGTACGCTAAACGTCAAAATTACGAGTGGTCAAGACAAAGAGCAATAATGTACCTTATGTCAAGTCAAGACCACTCGTGCGATTCATTCGTTGCTCCAGAATCCAAAAATGGCACTCCTGTGTTGTATTTTTAAAGTATGTATGTCCATTATTATCTTTGGCTATTGTGAACCGATGTTTCAACTTTATTTTGATTAATTTTCGTGCTGAAAAGAACTGCATCGTCATTGTATGTGCGCTCAAAATGTATATTATGAAGTTAGGTAGATCTAACCACAGATTGGTAATCTCACATCTATTTCCTTTGAAAAATGATAGCCTGTTCCTTTGTACTGCATTTAAAACTGCCAATAGAACAAAGGCGGTCATGTGCAAGATTGCAAAGTGGTCGCAAAATAAAGACGATACAGAAAAATATCTCGACTTCGTTTTTTATGACTCCCATGCACGACCCGACCAATTGATTCAAGTTTCTATCTATGAATCGATTAAATTTACTTTTAAAACAGCTTTAGTAAATGAGTTTAATAAGATTAGCATTATTTTTTTTAATGACGAATGTTGAACATAAAGTGACTGTTAAGTCAAAATAAATGGGGATGTAGATAGACGAGGCCCAATAAGTTTCTATTTTTTTTATACTTTATTGTTCCACAATCAAATTGTCTTACAATTGGCGGACTTAACTCTAAAAGCGTTCTCTCCCAGTCAACCATAGGGATAAATAGATTAATCCGTTAGTTGATTAGATTATCCAAAATATATTGACCCATATTTTTTAGTTTATCAAATAGTAAAAACACAAAGATAAAGAGTATCAAAGTTCCGTAGTGGGGGCTTGTGGCGTCACCAATCGATACAAATCGATTGACTTCATAAGAAATTTAAATGCGTTGTATCTTCATCAATATTCGTTAGTAGGATTAAAGAAAAAATAAGTGTACAAGATTTTTAGGGTTCCGTAGTCCACAAGGAACCCTTATAGTTTCGTCATTTTCGTCCGTCCGTCCGTCTGTCCGTTCGGGCTCGTACTCCACCGCTACTGCACCGATTGTCACGAAAATTGGTGGAGAGATAGATATTGGAGTTCCAAAAGTTGGTTTTTAAAATTATGAAAAAATGTTTTTTTCATAATTCCCATACAAAGAAAAGTGAATTTAAAAAAATTAAATTGAACTAACTCCATCAAGTAGGGTATCGTTCGTTGAAAAGGTCTTTTAAAATGAAACAAAAACTGCTTTGGAACTATGTAGATCAAACCCCTAGTCTTGAGATAATCTAATACAAAGTTAAAATTTGAGGTGTCCCGCCACCGTAACTTTTGAAATATTACTAAAATAATTCTGAAAAATACCTCAAAGTATGTACTTTCAATTAAAACTATAGTGGTCTCGGTATCATAGATAGTTATTTTTTAATACGTCTTAAATCGTAAAATGTTACTTGCTGCTTCTTACCCTTTATGGGCGAGTCTGACTCGCACTTGGCCGCTTTTTTATTTAATACATCAATCACCCAATGAGTAAAATTTTTTAAAGTCCACATTCGTATTATTTGACTGGTAAGTCAATTAGGGCAAAGATTCTTTAGTTACTCGTCGTTTAGCCATACAAGATGCCTTAGGCAGTTTTATAAAAACAATTAAGTATCGAAAAGCGATAAAAAAATTTCGTCCTCCCATAAAAAAATCCATTTGGCTAAGCGATTTTTTTTATGGAAAGTTGTTCAGTATCACGGACTGAACTTGCTCCAAAAAGTTACCTGTGTTTTAAAAGTAACCCTGTATTGATCGGTTGTCACTTGAATAAGAAAAAGCTGTGATCTAAGTATGATTATTGCGTGGAAAGATAAAAAAAAACAACATATATGACTTGCCACTTCTGTACCTACTCTATTTTTGTCTTAGCGCTATTGTACAGGAAGATTGATGGATGTACTGTATATGGTAGTAGTACTATGTTGTATTAGTATGCCCGTTATAGTACTTGATATTATGTGACCAACAGGGGTTTTAGATTTTTCAAAGTATAAGGGCGTCCGCTCGGTAAGAAGGGTGCACGCTACGTGCTTAGTCTATCCCTGTCACAAACTCTTAATGCGAAAGAGATAGCAGAGTCCGTCGCGTATTGTCGTGTCTCTGTCGCACTTAGAGTTTTTGACAGAAATAGACGCCCGCTGAACATAGCGGATGCCTTAAATTTATTTGACATAGCTTGACAGCAAATTGGCTGCCACACTTCATAATTTAAAGACCCGCATATACAACGTGGAAGGGACACTGTAATAAATCGAACCACGATCTATACTAGATCCATATAGTATAATTAAATTAAAAAAACAGCTAAAAATCAAATAAAAAAATTCGGCATTTCCATACAAAAGTGTGCAGCCGCCCGGCCGATGTGTATGGGAATGTCGAAATTTTTTTCGGTATCTTGACTGGTATTTTAATTTCATTATACTATAGTGATCTAGTATAGCTCGCGGTTCTATTTATTACGGGAATGTCTCTTCCACGTTGTCCACCAGTGTGTCCTGCCCACTATTCTATGCTTTTATGGTGCCGAGACTCGGATGCTCACTAACATTTTGTTTTCTACTAGTGATTCTGATTTCAATAAAACTAGAAGGTGAAAAATCAATCGGTATATAAAAAGTTGTTTTACTTACAAAAAAATAAATAAAATTTTATTGCCTCATCAATAACTTCTGCCAATAATGTCACTTGATACAAAACTTAAGTAGTTTTACGTGTCTGCAGCATTAGAAGTAGCAAAGTGACATCAAATAACATTATAGGAGACGAGACTGCAAAGGTTTTACATCAATCATTTGTCGCAGAGTTTAGCTCCAGCCAGTAACACGAGCGTAGGACACGGTTGGGCGACTCCCGAGGGCGCCAGAGATAAAGGGGTGCCAATGGCCGGGCAAGGATTGCTAACGTAACAGATACCCAACGTCATTCAAAGTTTTAGAGGGCATGTAAAATAGGAGAAACTGGTTGAATCATTATTAGTACCAGCTGCTCACAGAGATGGTACCGCTATTAAATTCAGCTCTATCTGATGATGCTGACATTGAGAGGGAGCGCAGGGCTCAAGCGTTTAGGGGAAATATGGTAGCACGGCGTTTTAACTCTTGTACCACTCCGGTTAAAATAACCATTTTCAAAGCCTTCTGCCAAAGCTTTTACAAAAGCAGTCTTTGGGTGCAATATAAGCGCCGGACCATTGGAGACCTGCGCATCCAGTATAATATCATCTTTAGGATGCTGTTTAGGTTGCCACCTAGATTCAATGCCTCAGGCATGTTTGCAGAGGCCCGTACAGACGGGTTCAACGCGATAGTGCGGAAAAAGGCCGCCTCTTTATTGCAGCGTGTGCGGAACAGCCATAACAGCATCCTAAGGATGATATCCTTGCGTCCCGACTGCCCCATGCTGAAAAATTGCACGCGGGTGGCCATAGGGGTCGCATTTAACTAATTATAATTTTATTCTTTGTATTTGTAACTATGGAGATATCCGAAATAAAGTATATATTATTATTTGAATTGATTTATTGACCGAGTTAGCGAAGCGAGCGATGCGTCTCGATTGGCCGTCGAAATTGGCCGAAAATGCTTTTGTTCGTCAGTTTGTTTCTCGCCTTCAGATCGCATTTATCAACCGATTCTCGTGAAATTTTATAGGAAGGTTCGATAATTATATATTTTTTTTATTTCTTATAAAGAGCATTTCCTTGAATAAAGCTACGACGTTCATCATCATGTATAAGTTGTAGGAAACGAGACTGCTAGGAAGCAGCTGGACGATCGCCCATGGCCGCCTGGTACAAGGTAAAAAAAAATCATTTTCTGTTACGAATAGGACGAAATTTTTAATATACACCTCGGTCGACAAATAAAGAGCCTCTGGTTGCATCGCAAGCCTCAGTCTCACAATCACACTCACTTTCGACGCGGGTTATTAATTAATGCAGAAGACATTGTCTTTTACACATCTCTAATTTTCTTAGAAAAATGTTTAGTCTGATTCAGATATATATTAGATTATATATTTGATGTCGCCGTGGAATGCAAATTGGGAGGAAAAATAGGGCGACACTCTAGTAATCTAGCACAGGACCACCACGCGTTGCTACAACCATCGCCGGCTACACCCACCCACCATCTATCTTCTACACACAAATTCCAGACTTTTTGTTGAAAACTTTTATATTGAATTAAATTCTTGTACAAGCATGTTAAGAATCCATTCGATTAGTTGAAGGCCACAACATATTGAAATTAGTTTTTGTTCACAGTTTTGCAAGCGTTTATTCTTGGAGTATCTAATTTTGGGATAAAAATATTAAATACTCGTATAGTAGATTGTACTACAAGAGCATAAAACGAGCATAAAACTAGATACTCACGTCGAGGGTAAAATTGTTTTTATACTCAAGTTTTACACTCTGCTTTTCACTTCGAATAGGTATACAAGTTTTTTTTTTTTTTAATTTTACCTATGTGACGTATGGTCTGAGCCGTAATGCCAAGTTATTATAAATATTTGCGTTACATTTTTTTACGTAAATGCACGCCCGTATTAATCGTAAACTTTTATTTAGATAGTAATACATATTTCGTAATTAAATTATGATATAACCTAAATCTCATAGCAATATATTACTTAAATAAAGGTGTATTGTGTATGTGGCTGTAAGGCCTAAATTGCTTTAGTCTTAAAAGAAGAAATTACTTTATGCACAAGAGCATAAAAACCCATTTTATACAGCCTTCTCTTGACATAAAGAACAACTTTACAAGCATGAAAAGTGAAAAAGTATTTTTTGAAATACAGACCCATCTCCATGTTCTGTTTTAACTAAATTCAGGTATATTTGATTGAAAATTTGAAAAAAATAGTTGTGGCAGAGCCACGCTACCGGCAAAATTCAGTTTTGCTAGAAGCATGAATGGGCCGACTCCTCCGGGGAAGTACCACACTCTCACAGAAAAACGACGTCTGAGTGGTAGCTTCACCGCTTCTATGCTTCGTTCGGTTAGTGAGAGAGCCGGAGCCCCCCTTCCCCTCCCCAGGGGGGAGCCCCTGAAAGGCCGGTAACGCTTTTGTTACACCCCTGGTGTTGCAGTTGTCCATGGGCAGCGGTGATCACTTACCATCAGGTGACCCGCTTGTTCGTTTGCTGTCCTATGACGAAAACACAAGTGAATTGTGATAAACAGGGTCATTATTACATTTTTAGCTTAATAGTGAGCGAAAAGGTGGAAAAAGAAATCTAAATTGTGAAATGCTTCGCATCGCATGTTTATACGATTAGCATTTTCGCCCATCGATCGACTTTTATGACAAAAGAAAAGACGTACCTAAAATCTGTTGACTGATTTTCCTGCAATGTCGCTTGAAGGATTGTACGGCAATCCATTCAAAAAGAATTTCCGCGCCGCATGTCGCGTCGCTTCACTTCAAAACATTCACAACGGGATGTTTCTTACCGAAACCGTTTTAAAACTATTAGAGCAGTTTGCTGGCTTTAAATAATGTTGTTGTTCCTTGCTACAATAAAGTATTAGAATAAACTGCCCTGCATATTGAATCTCCTCGCTGCATCGCTTCACTGCCTCACTCTTCGCTTCACTGTTCGATGGTGCAAGTGCAACCGATACCCGAAATTTATTCTAAACTGAATCATACACCGAATTACCGACTAACCATTTGTGTTTTCTATAGCTCGCCGACAAGACAACATACCACAGCGCAGGATTTTATTTTAAACCGTTTTAAAACTACCTATTAGAGCATTATTTTTTTTAAAGATTTTATTAAATACTGTTAATCTCCTTACTACACTAAGGTATCTGAATAAACTGTGTTATGAATCTGCCTATCATTGTACGGCAATCCATGCAAATTGAATTTCCGCGTCGCGTCGCTTCACTACAAAACTTTCATTCCGGGATGTTAATAATACGCCGTTTTAAAACTATTAGAGCAGATTTTACGATCCTTCAAACGTATAGTCGAAGAAGCGTGTTAAATTATTTTATAAAAGTTGTTTAAAAATACATCTCTGCTTTTAACTATAATAATATAATATCATACGATACATTATTGGAATATACTCTCTAGGCTCTTGTGGTTGTGTGAAAAGATCGCACCAAAGATAATATGATTACTAACGTAACAGATGCCTTACTTACTTTGTAATTTTTAATGTAACTTAGTTGGTGCAATAAAGATTTTTGGATTGTATTGTATTGTATATCCAACATCATGCAAATTTTTAGAGGCCATGTACATCATAGCAGAAAATTAGTAACAAATTGCTTAGTTAGTTTGTAAATAGGTCACTATTTGATTTGAATTGGGCGGGTCATGTGGGCAGGATGCATCCAGATACGTGGGCTCGAAAGCCTGGTCTGTCAAAATGGTTCTTAGCTAGGTTTGACGAGAATCGGTTAAGAGCCGGTACTACCCTAAAGTTCTTAGAGCGATCTTAAATATTATCAATATTAATGAAATACTCACTTTGAAATAAAAACACAGCAAAGTTCAGGACTACCTCTAAACATAATAAGTTTCGAAAACACGATTGTTTACAATTTTCTCGATAGAAAAACATTGCGAGGTTGCCTCCAAATCACCTCAGAATTATACTAAAACAGAAAGTATTTAAGAAATACAATAAATTAGCACTTGTAACTTTGGATTATAATTGTATTAAACATAAGGCAGTCATCATGTCTTACTTTTTAAATAACTCTTAACGTGCAGTGCAGTTTGTTGCCGCTTCTTCTGCACTTGCGCCTAGGAAGCGGCGTAAACCTAGCTGTAAGTAACGATTTGACGTCAACATTTGTGCAAAACAAAACAAAGTGACTATTATTAAGAGATATTATAAATATCCTATGATAATAAAGATATTTTGAATTGAATTAAATATTCTTTGTAAAACGAAAAAACCTCAAAACCAGAACCAGCCTCATTGACCCACCGCGATTCCCGACGCCCCGCATGGCTCGCTGTCTCGCTTCGGCTAGAGTAAATTTGTGTGCGTGGAAGCGGGAGCAAAATTTAGATTATTGACATCAGGCGCCCTCTTAAGCAGTTCAAAAGTTATTGGGGGTGAACGCTTAAAAGTCGGGAATTTTTTAATTTGCCTGTCACATAAACTTGTTGAATATGCCTGTTTATAAAAGAAGAAAATTTTATGGAATTTCTAACACGAACAATTTCACATGCAAACATTTGTGATGGCAAGTTTTAAATCGAATCCTGGTCCAATGTTAACCTAGTTCTTGTCAGCGCTGGACAAACTTTACACTCTGAATGCAATATGCGAAGGAATACTGTTTTTAACAAATATCGTCTACTTTTAACAATCAACGCAAAACCAAGGGTGTTCATTTGACGTATTTTTCTGTCTGTGCCATTGTACGAGTAACTTTCGAACAAATCCCTAATGGCATTATCAGGGCATTTCGGGTCTTGCCGCTTTAAGCAGACAGAGCTTAGGGTCTCAAGACCCTAAGGCCACTTTTAGCGTGATAGTGGGCGAGAAGGTGGAAAAAGGCGTAGTGACCAAATAGTGCCGAAAATAGCCTTTACTGCGCCCTGTGCGCCCTTAAAGACACCTATTTAACACACACTATTATAAATATAAAACTCTAATGAGAAGGAAATAATTCACGAGGAAAAGCATGAAATGCAGAACTCTAATTTGCAAATGTGCTGCACAAAAGAGCGCCTAGACAAAGCCTGTACCACTAATGAGGTTGTCTCTGAAATAATGACTAGGAATTTTTGTGGGTTCTACAATTTTTTTACATTTGTACCTTTTTACAAAATGGACTCTTAAAAAGTAGCCATGGATTGGGTTTATCATCCAATGAGACAATAGGGTATTTCACTGTTTGTTTTTGGACAATATTTTCTACGAAACTACAAATAAAATAATAATAAAATAAATAAATATATAGCGACAAATCACACTGATTAAGCTAGCCCCAAAGTAAGTTTTTTAAACTTGTGTTATGAGATACTAACTCAACGATACTATATTTTATGATAAATACATATTTAGATAAACACCCAAGAAATAATACACAAATAATACTAAAAAGGAATTACTTTTTTGAGAACAGCATTAAAAAGGTTATTAAATGAAGCAGCAATTAGCATTTTAAATCTTCTTAGTCTCAGCGCATTCCCAGTTGCATCCTCAGCTTTGCTGCTTCGGAGCCCGGGGTGCGCTTTCCCGCCTTTTCTTCTCAAAATATAACATGGGCATCCAAGGATGACAAAGACTTTGCAAAATCGAGAAGAAATAGCTGGAACAGTTTAAATGATTTGACCATAGTTTTAGGACCGGCCGACTACCTGACGTCAACACTCTTTGGGAATGTATAGTATATGTGCAAAAAGTTTTACATCCAGCCGCCGCCCGACGTTAACCCTCCTTGGGAATGCAATTGTAGGACGAGATGTTTGTGCTTAGTCATTTGGTCGCCTCTTACGACATCCACAGGAAGAGATGGAGTGGTCCTATTCTAACCCGGAACCACACGGGTCAATTAGCATTATGTAGAAAAGTGGGAGCGTGGTGGGGACTGGGAATATCTCGCTATTTGTTTCGTACGCGCGATAACTAATAGCAATGAAGACTCAAGTGCAGTATGTGAATCCTTTTTTTGTTTCCCTTTCCACCGCATTTGAAAGGCTTTTATCTTAATAACTTATGACCGGATTAAAATAATTATTTTTGTTTTTGGTTTCTGATTATATAACTTTTTGATATAATTAATAAAAAAAATATAGTAAAATACCGTATTCTTTCTTCATTTTAGCGCGTGGTTGCATATCTTTGAGAATGCATTTGTGCGAAAAGTTTTGAAACCGGCCTCAGCCCTACGTCAACCCTCCATATGGCAATGCATTTGTAGCACGACATCACGCATAAAACCAATAGCCGATGCTACCCATGAATGGGTTATAACTAATCTACCTACTTTGTTTCTAATAAAACCTAAGTGAATGTATGTTAACCTCGCAGATCCAGTAGACCACTATATAATACGCTACTTAAACAATTGCTTTCATTATTGATATTTTTTTAAACAAAAAACCGACTTCATTACCAGAAAAGCTTAATATTCAAACAATTATTACTTAGACGACATATTTTTTCTAGTTATTCGTAGTCGTTTAAAATATAAACCACACAACCGATTTTAATACAATGTCTATAGGACCACCTTGAAAAGGTAACCCTTCTAAACAAAAAAAGAATTTTCCAAATCAGTCCATTACAGGCGTCTTTGATTAATCGGGGAACATACCTACATAAAAAAAAAAGATTCCGATGAATTGATAACCTCTTCCTTGTTTGAAGTTGGTTAATAAACCGGATTTCTATTAAATTAGAGTCCACTTTAGTATGGCTGCAGACGCCGCCGCTTGGTGTTATCTAAATCATCTTGTATAGTCTACGTTAAGAGTCTACGATAAGTTTCATAAATTGAAATGTTTCCAAGTTACTCTACTCGTAAGCCTTCAAAATCCAATGAACCAACTTTACACTAACTTTTGTAAAGTTGGTATAGAACGTGCATCGAAGTGGCAATTAGATTTTGTAACGAATCGACGCCATAGTTATTAAAGTTGCGGAGAAATATGGCACTTTTTGATTAATAGGTGATTATAAGGCCCCGTCAGTTCAGAGCCAAAGAATACTGTAAGTGTTTTTAAAAAATCACTGTAAATAAAGTACTACTGCTTATTTTTCAAAAAAAATACTAAGCCAGGAATCTGAAGGCCTTTCTACAGACACCCACAATATTCAAAACACGATTAAGCATTTTTGGCTGAATAGAAAAAAATCGCAAACATACCTCTAAATTTGCCAAAATTTACCTTTAAATTACTACTTTATACAATCACTTTTTTAAATTAAAATTATACCAAAAAATGTAAAATCTAAATTACTAGTTAATTTCGCTACACAATTTTTTTTAAACATTATACAAAATAAAACCGGCCAAGTGCGAGTTAAACTCGCGTGGAGAGGGTTCCGTATAATTGATTGAATTCTTATAGGTTTTCCTGTAATCTACAAGCAATGAAATATATTCCGTATTTTTTTCAAAATTTTAGGCTCAGTAGTTTCGGAGATCAGGGGGGGGAATGGTCAATTTTCGTCTTCTTTCATGAATAAAATCAAAACTATTTATTTTATAATTATAACAAAAATATATTTGAGATCCTCGTAACAAGCCCTTTCATTTGATATATAACACAGTAAGTTTTGCAAAACTTTTTTTTTCAATTTCCTAATTTATCACCCGAAAATTACTTTAAAAAAAATTTTTATTTACTTTGCACATATGTGTTTGGGTCATAGGATTACACCATCCTACCAAATTTCAAATAATAAATACACACAGCAAAATATCGTCGAGCTCGGAACCAGTCCTTTGTTCGCTCTCGACGAATATTTCACTATGTATTATTTATTTTTAATTTTTTTGTATAATATTTTAAAAAAAAGTGTACCTAAATTAACAAGTAATTTAGATTATACATTTTTTTATACATTATACATTTTTTTTACATTTTCATTTATGAAATGATTGTATAAAGTAGTAATATCTTTTTTATAGGTCAATTTTGGCAAATTTAGAGGTATGGTTGTGATTTTATACTATTGACCCAAAAATGCTTAATCATGTTTTGGATATTGTGGGTGTCTGTAGAAAAGCCTTAAGATTCCTATGTAATTTTTTTTGAGAACTAAACTGTAGTAGATTATTAACAGTGATTGTTCAAAAACACTCACAGTATTGCGGGCTGTAAACCCATCTCGCCTTAAGTTCAAATATTTTAAGGGGTGATTCAGTCGATCATTATAAACAACTTTTTACAATAAATGTACTTATACCGAAGCTAAAAAAATCCCGTAGTAACTAGATCACGTAACTACTTCGATTGAAAAGAATTACGTATTTCTACTTTATACATTAATTGGGAAAAGTTGTTCAAAATAATGGACTGAATCACTCCTTAAAATAATAAAATATACGTTGAAAGATTAAGAACATACTAACAAGTAAGTTAATAAACTCAAAAGTTAATCCTTTAACTTCAGATATCAAAGAATACTACGTAGTACAAAATCTAAACGAATTATTTAAGTTTTCATATCGTATTGAATTACTTGCAGTCACAAGTTTAAAGCTTCTACAGTCTCTAAGTTTGAAGATTAAAATCGCAGTAAGGTCTTAGACACACGAGTGATGACAGTGTGCCAGCGACAGCTCGCGACTCTTGTCGGCAACAAGTCGGCGACGGTCGGCGAGCAGTGTCGTGAATATGGAAGAGATGAAAATTTTAAAAATTCTTGAATATTTTTTTGTGATTAGAAATAACATTCCTCGTTACCATAGAACATATCAGACTTTTCTGACCTGTCAATTTATTATAAAAAATTAAAATATTTTTAGCCTTACGCCGCCGGACTGTCTGCCGTATTAAAAAAATAATGTCATGACACTTGACACTATTTTGACAACTATGACAGTTAAATGTCAGTTATATGAGAACGACAGGTAGTTAAATGTCATATGTCACATGACAGTGTCTTTATTTTACCACGGTGGCAGTTGAGTAGTCAAGTGTCATATCACATTATTTTTTAGGATTCTATTACTGAGACTCCGCTGTCTGTCCGTCTGTCCGTTTGTCCGTCTGTCTGTCCGTCTGTCTGTCCGTCTATCGGTTCATCTGTCTGTCCGTCTGTCTGTCCGTCTGTTACAGGGCTCTATCTCTTGAACCGTAATAGCTAGACACTTGACTGTAGCTACTATAACAAAAAATACTAAAAATAAAAAAAAGTTAAAAATTAAAGGAGGTCATCATACAAAAAATGTGTTTTTTCAGCGTTTTCAAACATTGTACGGAGGTACGGAACCCTTCATGTACGAGTCCGACTCGCACTTGCCCGGTTATTTCATTTCCTATTGCATCGCAATTGACGCCCATTGTCGCTGACGGGAGCCGCCAACGATTGCAAACTGTCGCACGACGAGAGTAGTGTCGCAAACTATCACTCGCACATATCGCGGCTGCTTTTAATAATGGTAAGCTATTTTTATTCCAAAATAACTTTCCATTTATTTAATATTAAAGTCTGCTGGCTGTATCTTAATGTCTATTACTTCCAGTCTACTGATCGCAGACTTCATTTTATATCAGATCGAAACATGCTTTTCAATTTAGCTGAATGCTTTTTGTATGCAGTTGAGTAAGTCTTAATTAGATTTTTTATTGGTTTCATTTTAAATATAAATTAAACTGAAATACATAGATATTCATAATTACGTGTGGTTTCGGGTTAGAATAGGACCACTCCATCTCTTCCTGTGAATATCGTATGAGGCGACTAAAGGACTAAGCACAAACATCTCGTGTTACAATTGCATTCCCAAGGAGGCGGCGGCAGGTTTTAAAACATTTCGCACAAATACAACATATATTCTGGAATGCCCAAGGAGGGTTGACGTCAGGCAGGCGGCCGTAAAACTATAGCCAAATAATTTGAACTGTTCTGGCTGTTTCTTCTACATTTTGCAAGGTCTTTGGCATCCTTGGGTGACCATTGACATTCATGTTATATTTGGAGAAGAAAAAACGGGAAAGCGCACCCCGGGCTCCGAAGCAGCACAGCTGAGGATGCAACCAGGAACGCGCTTAGACAAAGAAGAGAAGAAGAAGGCATATTCATAATTACGTCTTCTTCTTTTGCGGGGTAGTCGGTAGTCTGGCCATAATCAGGTACTTAAGTATTAAATTAAGACTTAATATTTTTTTTACGGTCTAATCACACAGATTAAGCTAGCCCCAAAGTAAGTTCGAGACTTGTGTTATGGGATACCAACTCAACGGTACTATATTTTATAACAAATACATATATAGATAAACATCCAAGACCTAGGTCAATCGGAAAAAGATCATTTCCTATCTTGACCTGACCGGGGATCGAAACCGGTACCTGTGTGACAGCTTGGCATGATGACCACTAGGCCACAGAGGTCGATGGAACTATTGTAAGTATTAGAACTATTGTAGAACTTAGTTACTTTTATGTAATGTTTTTCGACTAAAAAATTGGACCATTCTACTCGTATCTGTGGATGTCGTAAGAGGCGACTATTCCAAACACAAGCATTTCCAATAAGTTTAAGAGTCGGCCGGTGGATCGTTAAACTTTTCGCACAAATGCATTCAAATCTAACCAAATTGTTGATTTTAGTAAAAGGGTCAAATTTTTTGGGGTCGTGTAAAATACTGGCCATTAAAAATTTATAAAAAATGGAACTGTCAGATATAAAAATGCGCAGTTTTTAATTTCTTCTTGCAGTTTTTGGCGGGAAGTCAAGGTGTTTGGTTGGGGTTTTCTTTAAATTATTTTGCAAATTGATTTTAGTGGACATTATAATATGAAATTGGTGTTGTTTGGTGTTATAAATGCTCATGCTCATGAACAATATGTGAAATAGTTAAAGTGGACCGTCATAGTACGGCTGTAGTGATATTTGTTTCGCTAACTGTGCTGGCGTCTTCGGGCGTCGTCCGCCACTCAATCGGCTATGAAAACCAGTGGACTCGTATAGATTTGTCGCCAGAAACTCCCTTAAAGCAATCAAAGGCCTACACCAACCTTTGATTGTAACTTGCTAGAAAAAAGAATTTCCCACGTTTTATTAACTTGTTCCTGGCTAAATACGATGTAGCGTCAAGCCATAAATTTAAAAAAAAAAAAAAAAAACTTCTTGTAAAAGCAATACATTTTATGTTTTATTATCTAATATAGTTTTATTTTACTTTTACATTATCACGAATCTTTTATTTCTAACCCGGCGGAACTGCGTGTACACTTAGTTACGTATATCTAGTCTCTATCTTACCTATCATCCTTCCATTCTCCTCTGTCAGAAGAGAACAAACGTAAAATTTACCAGCTGCTTTTCCTGCCACGCAGATTGTAGAAGCCGTTCGAGGAAATGGGCGAAAATGCAAAGATGCGGCTAGCCATCACTACTTTGATTCCTTTTCCCACCTTCTCGCCCACCATCACGCTAAAAGTGGCCTTTAAGTCTTGCAGCCCTTGGCTCTGTCTGCCCCATTAGGGATAGAGACGTGATAATGTATCTTACCTGAGCTATCTGGTCGAATCTCCCAAACAGCTCGTTCAAAGTCTTCACTAGGTCCGAAGCGCTGAGTCTTTCCGACAAGGGGGTAAAGTTCACGATATCAGCATAGAGAATGCTGACGTTGTTATGTCTTTGGACGTGCATCTCGTGGAACCTCGTCTGCTTGGAGCTGTCGGCGCAAGCGTCCGCCATCTTAAGCATAATTGACCGCTTTACCTGTAACAAAAGAGATTTAATGATATACTTAAGTAAGGTTTTAAAAGTTATTTTCATCATGATTCATATAAGGTTCTAAAAGTAATTGAATTAAAAATAGCTGTAAGTAAGATTTTAAAATAAATAAATAATAATAAATAAATAAATATTATATATAAAGTTAATTTACATCATGTGTAAGCAGGCCTGTGTCACTCTCCGTTTAGGTATCGAAAATGTACCTACATTATTACTATGCGCGCAGGCGGCCCCTCCGGGTGGTAAATTCAGTTATTCGAATTGTTTGTCCAGAGTAATAAGAATGAAATTGGTTTGCAATGGATGTCTAGGTATCTATACGAAAAGGTGCTGAGTTCTGACGTGAGCTAAATTAAACCATATCGTTAGCCACATTGAGTAGATATTTCTTTAAATTTCTGCGTTGAGTGAGACGTCTGTACGTTAGTAAATTTATTCTGTGGTATAAGTAAGGTTTCACTTGGGCTTTGGAAGCGGCACTAAACCTGTAAGTAATGATCTGATGTCCATGTATCTCCATCATTATTTGCTAATCAGAGAAAAAAAATATGTATACAGTATTTTTAAATAATCTACTGGACTAGCCAAAATTTTTTAGTCCACATATCCATGCTACATATTTTTCGGTCGCCAAACAAAAGATATTCCGTGAAACTTCCGGGGACTTTTCTCCAAACATGATTTTGCACTTTGTCAACTTTTTTAATTTGTCAAGGACCGGAAGTCTTGCGTTTACATATCATCCATCACGTGCTGTTAAGTTTGTCTTTTCTCGGACCACTTTGTAATAAGACAATATTTTCTTCAAAAAATATAAGAGAAAGCCATAGATAATAATGACAACGAACGTGGTTTAGTGGTCAATGCTAACGTTAAGCATTTCTACGCAGTTTTGCGGAAAACGGCCACTTTTGGCAAAAATGCGTAGAAAAACTTAACGTTCTCACTTTAAACTGTAAACAGTAGTTCATAAAATAGTTTGAAGGGTTATCTAGGGCTTGGTAGTAGCAAAATTTTAAATGATGTCTGCGTTTTCTTTGAAATGATTTATTTTAAATGGGGGCAGCGCAGCACTGGACCCGGAAATTTCAGCAACTCCGCAGTTTCTTATTTTTTCATTTGAAAGAGTATGATGATGATAAGACAAAAAATTAAATGATATTTTTGTTTGCTTTGAAATGATTTATTTGAAATGGGCAGCACTGAACCCCGGTAAATTATATTTGGCCTTAATAGGTGATGCGGTTAGCAACCACTCACTATTTTGATTCCTTTTCCACGTTTTTTCACTTTTTTCTTTTTTTTTGAATGTGTAAAATAGGACCGGCGTTGAATAGGACCACTCCATCTCTTCCTGTGGATGTCGTAAGAGGCGACTAAAGGACTAAGCACATCTAAGGACTAAGGACATTGCCAAAGAGGGTTGACATCAGGTCGCTTTTAAACTGTTTCAGCTATTTCTTCTTTACTTTGCAAGATCTTCGGCATTCTTAGGTGCAGAGCTTGGAATACCGTTAAAAATGTGGTAACGGTAATTCTGTCAAAAATGAAAACGTGATGCTGGGTAACGATATTTTTCCCACTACCTATTTATCACTAAATCAGATAACGTTACCAATGATATTAACGGTAAAAGGTATTGTTAACACAGTATTTCTTTTTTATATTTGGCAGAATAAATTGATGAGAGTTTGTCTAGTAGGCTATTTTACAAGTATTATATTATATTTTACAAGTATTGAAAAAAGTATCGTTACTTATATCGTTAATTGATAACGTTATAAACTGTATTATCGATACCCCTTATAACGTTACCACTACTACCCGTATGATAATAACGTTATTTAACGTTACTTTTAGTGTGAATTTGGTATCGTTAACAAGCCCTGCTTAGGTGACCATTGACATGAATTTTATGTACAGAGAAGAAAATGCGGGAATGCGCACTTCGGGCTCCGAATCAGCACAGCTATACAACCTGGTACGCGTTAAGATAAAAGGAGAATTTTTAATGTATAGAATGAATAAATCAATCTGGTAATGTATAAAACAAATATTTTACCAAGAAGCCTTCTTTTTAAAGTAATGTTATTTCTAGAATAAATAACATAAATCCAGTTAAGTGTGACTCGAGGAATTTCTAATTTAATCAAGTCTTTGTTCAACTTGATAGAGTTATGTTAATTAATTTAATGAGATGAAGAATTATTTACTCTATTCGTGGATTATAATTATAATCATTAAAAATATAGATACCTACTTTTAAATCATCGCTGTTTCAGTCAAGCTGGGACCACGTTCGGTGAAACCCGAACGAAACGTCAGCAAAATAAATAAAAAAGGTACGTTTCGCGTTAATTCTCGTATGCATTAAATTAATAAAAATATAGATAATAGAAATTTCTTCATCATGCAAGATATCACAGAGAGTAAAAAATAGAAGAAAGAGGCAAAGGAAGACCTAGAGTCAGTTTTATAAAAAAAATTGGTTGCCTGTAAAGTCGGTATACGGGCGAAAGTTTTACGTGACAACGTAAACTCTCTCACTCTCTCTCTCTCGCTCTGTCTCTCTCGCTCTTAGGCGGGCTAACTGTGCTCGAGTGGAAGGGACGCGTGCCTTTCACTTTTTATGTCTGTCTCTCTCGCTCTTAGGCGGGCTAACCATGCCCGAGTGGAAGGGACGCGTGCCTCTCACTCGCTCTCATTGTGAGCGCATAACGTGAGCGGAGCGTAACGCAGTTTCTTGAAGTGTCACCCGGCTAACCAATTTATAAGACGTTGTCACGTCAAAAACTGAAAGATCAAGTCCATCTTTCAACCTACAAAGTTGTAAAGGAGTTGGCTTTGGACAGAGAGAGAGATGGAAGACATTGTTTGCTCTACAAATAAGAGCTTAGCTCTTCAACAAGGAGAAGAAGGAAGAATTCTCAGCACGATGGTCTTACTTTTTTTTATTTTGTTCTTGTTAAATTTACTTAATTCCTATGTAAATGTATACTTACTTAATTATAAAGAGGAATTTTTGCCCTTTTCTTCTAATTTTATATAAAATTAACATCTTTTGCTAAAATATAAGGTTCAATTACTTTGAAACTTTCATGATCAGGACATAGTCGAAAATCGTCGAGATAGGCAAATTTTGTAATAAAAGTTGGTTCAGAGTTCAAAGATAACATATAATTATTACAGAAAAGACTGATTGTTTGGCCTCCAGATATTCTTATTCTGAATTGTGAAGATTTCAAAATTGGTCCATATTCATCGTTTTCAAACTTTGCCTAGTTTAAAAACGATGAATATGGACCAATATAAAATCAAAATATCGGGTGTACTTTCTTATACTGACAAAAGTTTAACAGATTTTTGTTATTTAGAAAATTTAAAAGATTATCATGTCATAGAATAATCAATATGTAGGTTACTTAGTATAAAGAATTTTTAATAATAGATTTTCGTTGCACAGAAAATCAATAATTAGAATGTTTGTTATGAATAATTTGAAATCATAGAATTTTATTACAAATAACATTTACTTTTGCGATGTTTCTAATATCAGAATCGCAAATTAAATATTATTATTTTTAATAAGTTTAGTTAATATAATATTTATAACCTATAAGTTTGCCCTATTCTAGTAAAATGGATAAAACTTTCCCAGCACTCGCGAGTGTGTGTGTTACTCGCAGCTCGTGCATGTGTTGGTCGCCGTTCTAACCTAACCTAACCTATAAGTTTGCCCTAACCTATATTGTGGTAGCCATTTATAATGTATTGTAACTTATTATATGGTATTTAATTTGATTAAACAATGTTTTCACTTAATACTTCCTAAAATAATAATTTTCTGTAAAATAAAATTCCATGAAAGATCATACCGAACAAACAATATTCTTTAGAGAAATATTCTACTGTTTGATTAGTTTGTTAAATAAAAATATGAGATTCTAAAATTCATTGAACTGTGTTTCTATAAATTGTGTTTCATTCAAGTAAATAGTCTTTGAAACAATAATATTTGAAATAAAAATATAAGAATTAAATATTCTATGAACAATTTTCTGTGAATCTAAATTCTATGAAATTTCAGTCTGTGCAACAAGGGGCACCCCAAAAAATCAAATATTTATTTATTAAGTAGGCCTTCATAGGCACTTTTACACGTCCATAATTTAGTTTAGTGTACAATACATGTAATGTTTATTTATATTTATATTATAATTATAATTTAAAAAAACAAGCTATCGCGCTAACGCGTATTAGGCGTATACCCTCTTCAAGAGGAGAACAAAATATAAAAAGAATAATAATAATTATTATTTGCATTGCCTTAATTGGCCGTGCAGAGAGGAGTCGTAAGAGCTGTTGCTCCAGGGGTGGAAGTGTTAAAGGGCATCACGCCGCGAGTAACTTTGGAGAATGCGCAGCACACCTCTCGACACCCCTGAGTCGCCCACATCGTTGTTGCCCCTTTGTTGACAACAATCGTCGGCTCGTTTGAGGGGCCCATCTAGTGGGCGGCAAGCCCCAAACTGCCACAAAAATAGTCAGTAATCATGATTATGGCATGCCGTCAGTTCTATTGCATTAGCCCATTCAATCTATCCCAACTTCATTCCATAACCTATAAACCTTTCCCTTTTCTTGCAATAGATCCTTCTCCTGCCTAAACCTATTCAAGGGTATACCTTACATTGGTATATTCAAGAATGAGTTTTGCGGGAGCGTCACATTATATCAACTTCTCCAAAGGGCCTCAACTTGTTGGATCTGTATCCCCACGCAAGCCTCCCAAAGGACCGGGGTAAAAAGACCCGTGAATCCAAAGGAGATACAAATAATAATAATAATAAAATACTTTATTACACCAAAACACTAAAAAGAGACAATAAAAAACAAAACAAATAAGGTGTACAATAGGCGGTCTTATCGCCAAGGCAATCTCTTACAGGCTACCTTTGGGTGACAGGATTGGCTGAAAAATAATAAATAGGTGGTGTTATTATGAGACTATTATAAACGTTCTAATCCAGAAGGAAAGAAACGCCGAAAGAAACTTATTTAGACAGATCGCTTACACCAAAGAATATTATACACTACGCGAACCAACGCGCCAGAAGGGCTTGGTCAGTTTACAAAGAATGTCTAATACAATGTTATCACAATATCATGAGCTTCCGAACGATAGCCAAATCCCATTTACAGAAATAAGTAACACTAAGTTGTTTTAAAAACCGAAGCCGAGCTGACCAGTCCCTACTGGCGGCACCCGTTCACGAGTTGACGCGTAGATCAGCCATCGCTGCAATCAACCATATTAGAGGGAAACCAGCGACCACCACCAATTTATGTTTGAGCTAACCCAAAAATTGCTACCTGAGAGCACGCTACACAAGTTTGATAGGTAGGTATTTGTAGATTGTAAACATAAGAAAAAGCAGGGGTTATGTCGTATCAAGCACTAAAAAGTAAGGCAGAGAACCGAGAAGTTTGGCGCATACTCCACCGACAAGAGCCACTAAGCTCTTAAATAAGGAGAAGAAGAAACATACTCGTAGTTTTAGTTATCTTTCTGTATTTGCGGCATTTTGTACTTTGTGCTTCCTAAAAATATAATTAAGAGATATCTCCAATCTTGTTACAAAAATATGGCTTCGATTTGGAAAGTCGAGAACAGATGTGCTCGAGTCAAATAAAAAAGGAACGAGACTTGCTGATATTGGTGGAAAATTTGTTCGAATTAGAATATTTTTGGAAGCCCTTAGGAAAATTACTAAGGTTAGACTTAGAGCCACTTATTTATATAGATACCTAGGCACATTGTCTGTATGCTTATATATAAAAAAAAATACATAACGTAGTATTTATATACCTATACTTATATATGCTAGCTGAAGCTCACGGTGCCGCGGCGTTGCCCGCATGGTTAAATTATAAAACCTACCCTATTAAAAAATATACTTTTTAATTGTGATACACTAGATAGAACAATAAACTTTTGTTTTGAACCATAAGTATATTTTTACATTTTTAACTTTAAATTGACAAAGTTTCATACAAACTTTCAACCCTCATTTTAACTCCTTAGGAGATGTATTTCCGAAAATCGCTTTTTAGTACATACGCTTGTGCAAAGTTTCATATATATAGGTTTACATATATAGAATAAGTATAGAAGATTTTTTAATACTATCTTATACCTCGCACGTGGCGAAATTTTTCACAATCCCAACAAGAATCTTACATTTTCCCAAAACAAAAAGTATACTACGTGTTAATCTAGGTAATAATGCTATCTAAATGCCAAATTTAATAACAAATGTTCAGTCGTTTTGGCGTAAAAGCGATCAAACATCCATACAAACATCATACATCTATACAAACTTTCGCATAATAGGATTATTACCCGTATTAGTATATATAGTTATATAGTTCATAAACAGCTCTATCTACTTTATGACTCTATCACATTCTGGTTCGCAGTGGCGTAGCTAGGTGTAGACGTGAACCCCCGCCTATGGCCTCGCGGTCTGTAGGGGCCTCGCGCGTGAAGCGGGGTAGGTTTTGGGAACGAAAGAAGAGTGGTCTCGGTGTTGCAACTTCGCCCACGCCTATATTCGTGACTAGTGCTATTATTTTTAAGCAGGCGCCTACACAAAAATGCAGGCAATATTGTTAACAGTGCCTTTTGCTTTTTAAAAGCGCACTTGTGCCACAATAAATAAATAACAAACTAAATTATGCCATGTAGTGAGTTTTATTACGTGTAGAAGAGACGGAAATTCACTTTTTTTATTTAAAAAATAGTAAACTGAATCCTATACAAGGTGGAAGAGACATACCCGTAATAAATCGAAAGTTCCCCTCTTTTTCCGAAAAAATTAAGTACATCAAAGAACTTGTAAGCCTATTTTCATTAAAATCGATTGAAAAATGCGAGAATAGACAGATGGACAAAAAAAATTTTTGGCAAATTTTTATCTATAAGAAGAACTAATAACATTTAAAAATTACTGCAGATACCTACATCTTTTATTTATTCTTATACGAGAATATAACGTGGAAGGGACATACCCGTAATAAATCTAACCACGGTCTATACTAGATCATTATAGTATAATGAAATTAAAATAACAAACAAAAATCAAAAATAAATTTCGGCATTTCCATACAAGTATGCGGCCGCCCGGGCGATTTGTATAGAAATATCGATTTTTTTTTTGATTTTATGATTGTTATTTTAATTTCATTATACTTTAGTGATCTAGTATAGACCGTGGTTCGATTTATTAGGGGTATGTCTCTTCCACTTTGTATGTTAGATAGCGAACCAATGCAAAAATGGGTTTAGGTACTACATAGGGCGCACTGTAAGTTTCCGGAACTGGCCACTTACATAAACAATATTTAAAAATGTATTGCAACATTTGAAAATAGAACTCTTTGGCTGTAGAATGCAGTTTGTTTCATGTGACTGTCTTTTGTTTTTACCTTGTGGCGCCATTTAAAAAATTGTGTGTCTGCATCAACATGGATTTAACTCGGGAAAATTTTCGTAGTATGATTTTCTACGATTTTAAGTGTAATTTGACAGCTCAACAGAGCATCGCTCGGCTTGAAACAGCTTTTGGCAATGAAGCACCATGCAAGACAACTGTTTATAGCTGGTTTGCAGAATTCAAGCGTGGTCGTATCAATCTCAGTGACGAATCTCGCGATGGTCGGCCGTCCACCGCTGTGACCAACAAAAACATCAATGCTGTGCGCCGTATGATTGAAACAGACAGGCATGTGACCTACCATGAAATTCGCGCATCCTTAGAAATAGGCATGAGTCAAATACAATTAATCCTACACAAACATTTAGGTGTGAGAAAGCTGTGCTCGCGGTGGATCCCACACAACTTGACCGAGGCTCAAAAAACGGACCGCGTCACTTGGTGCAGTGCCATGCTTACCAGATTCAACGAAGGTGCGTCAAATTTGGTGTGGGTCATAGTAACAGGTGACGAAACATGGATTTATTGCTACGATCCCAAAACAAAGCAGCAATCGAGCGTATGGGTCTTTCAAGATGAGCCGAAACCAACCAAAGTGGCGCGCGTGAAAAGTGCATCTAAGCGGATGATTGCTTCTTTTTTTAATAAAACTGGACACGTGGCTATTGTTGCTTTAGAGAATCGTCGTACAGTGAATAGTGACTGGTACACGACCATTTGTTTGCCGGAAGTTATTGACGAACTCCGTAAAAATAACCGTAAACGCCGTATCATCCTGCACCACGACAATGCTAGTTCTCACACGGCCAGACAGACAAACGACTTTTTGAAGGCGAAAAATGTAGAACTCATGAGTCATCCTGCATACAGTCCCGACCTGGCACCTTGTGACTTTTTTCTGTTCCCAAAAATTAAGAACCAATTACGCGGTCAACGATTTTCATCACCAGAAGAGGCTGTCGAGGAATATGAAAAACACGTTTTAGAGGTCACCACAGAGGAGTGGCACAAAAGTTTTCAAAACTGGTTTCATCGAATGAAAAAGTGCATAGACGCCAAAGGAGATTATTTTGAAGAACAATAAATTAATTTTGTACCTTTAATAGTATTTTTTCATATTCATTCCGGAAACTTATAGTGCGCCCCAGAAGATTCAGTCTGTGACCACGAAAGATGTAACACTTTTTCGAAACGTTTCGAAAAAGAGTTACATCTTTCGTGGTCGCAGACTGACTCCGAGAAAGATCAGAAGATTCAGTCTGTGACCACGAAAGATGTAACTCTTTAGTCGAAACGTTACACAAAAAAAAAAATCATGTGTTCAAAGCGCGATAGTTTAAAAACCAATATTACCAAATTCATCTAAAAACCCAACCATTTTTCAATGTTTGACAAAGAATGATCTAAATGACACAACTTTCTCTGATCTAGAAAACGTGCGAAATGCCAAAGTATTTGTAAAGTAGTATCTGGGTCGTCACGCATCATAAGTCACCCATATGTTATTATTTGCGCATATCTAGTAGAACACGAACTGGAAATAAAAAATTAAGTTAGTATTGTATTGTTGACTTAAGGCCCTGGGCCTTAAGTCCGCCTATTACATGTTTTGTAATAAAGTTAAATAAATAAATGAAATGAGGAAATTCGTAGGAGAACAAAAGTCACTGACATAGCCCAGCGGATTAGCTCGTTGAAGTGGCAGTGGGCGGGACACATAGCGCGATGAACCGATGGCCGATTTGGCAAAAAGGTTCTCGAATGGCGACCACGTACTGGCAAGCGAAGCGTAGGACACCCACCCACAAGGTGGTCAGACGACCTGACCAAGGTCGCTGGAAAGCGCTGGATGCAGGCCGCTCTAGATCGGTCATTTTGGAAAACCTTGGGAGAGGCCTATGTCCAGCAGTGGACGTTATGCGGCTGAAATGATGATGATGAAATAAATAAATATTGTAATAAGTTTTTTTAAAACAAAATCATTTTTTTGTACAAGTTTTTATTGTGAGGCCTAAAAACTTATCAAGACAAATGTCAAGCCCAAACTCGATGGGGTTGCGTCGTTTTATTACAGGGTTCCTATAGCCACCTTCCGGCTCCATCATCAGATAAGCTTCTCGTCATAATAAGATTGCATTGTTATCGGATTTACATTAGCATATATATAGGTGTTAATCTATATATGTATTTATCATAAAATATAGTATCGTTGAGTTAGTATCCCATAACACAAGTTTAAAAAACTTACTTTGGGGCTAGCTCAATCAGTGTGATTTGTCCTTATATATTTATTTATTTATATTTATATATAAAATTTCATCTCCATCAGAAAGCAGGATGTGGCTCAAATTTAACTTGCAAGATTTGACCCAAAAAACAACAACAACAAGGGCAAATAAGTAAAATTGTAGAAATACATTTTCACATAAGCTCTTAAAGCCCCGTCAGTTCAGAGCCAAGAATACTGCGAGTGTTTTTGAAAAATCACTGTTAATAAACTACTACAATTTATTTCTCAAAAATTTTAAGTACATAGGAATTTCAAAGCTTTTCTACAGACTTCAAAACACGATAGAAAATACGATAGAAAAAAAAATCACAAACATACCTCTAAAGCCTAAATTTATCTTCAAAAAAGATGTATACATGTATGTATATGTATCTTCTTTTTTTATGTAAACTATATATTCACACAAATATTTTTTGTAAACAAATTAAAAAATAAATAATAATTAAATAAACAAACATTATAGTTAAAAACATATTTTTGCAGCCAAGCAAATTGTTTGAGCACACATTTTCTAGACTAGAGAAGGCAATGACTCCATTGAGCTATATGACTGTATACTAAATACAGCTCAATGGCGTTCTTGCTTTCTGGACACTGAAATCTGGGCCATGCTTTGTTGAATTACAAAAACAAACACAGAAAAAGTTGTGAAAAATACTTTTGGTTTTCCGGCGTGACGTTTGAGTAAGTGTTCCAAATATGGATAAAATGTAAAATTGGAAAGACAAAAAGAGACGATATCGCTTTATTTTTAATTTATCAATGTGTTTTTTTTTTGTTTATCACAGTATAAACATGGCAGGTGTAGAAGAAAAGCTTCACTAATATGAGTGGTGAAAACCTAAAAATGTAGAGCCTACTTTGCAGATACTATATACTAATTACTACTACATTAGCAGATTCTAAGTAAGTCATTGACATCACATTCGCAGTATTATGACGCAGTTATTCGTCACGATTACGTCATCTAGTGCTTGCACATGGCAACCCACGCATTTTATGCGGGTTATTTTGAATATCGAGTCTGACATCCCGTGAGTGGGAGACAAGCAGCGCTTACTGCAGGGTCCAAAAGTACTTCTGTCTGTACAAGTTTAACTGGCTTAATATAATGCAGTTAAATTAGGTTAAATAAACTGTACAACAACAACAATAACAACAACAACAGCATACAGACGGAAACAGATCGAGAGGAAGACCTAGGATGAGATGGAGAGATGAGTTGTCCGCTTTCGATAAAGAATGGAGGGAATCAGCCGAGGATAGAAGTAATTGCAAACGAAAAGGGGAGGCTTTTGCCTAACTATGGGACATAAATGGCTATTAAAAAAAAACTGTAAACTATTTTGTTATTAT
The DNA here is from genome assembly GCA_963576875.1 of Acrobasis repandana. Lineage (NCBI taxonomy): Eukaryota > Metazoa > Arthropoda > Insecta > Lepidoptera > Pyralidae > Acrobasis > Acrobasis repandana. The sequence goes on from OY756226.1 coordinate 2,822,365, forward strand.
TTCGGTACATAAATTATTATTATCTAAAAAAAACCTGCTTTTCCAAGAAGAGTTGACGCTGGAAACTTAGAACTTCCTGCATCCAGTACATGCAGGAAGTTCTAAATCCGTTATTTTGGAAATCCTTGGAAGAGACCTATGTCAAGCAGTGGACATTATGCGGCTGAATTAGTGATGTGGGCAGTGTATTTTTCGTAATTTTTTCATTGTTTTATTCAAAATAGACTTTTGAGAAATTACGTAACAAAGACCACATACCATCACTTCTAATAGCCATCGCGATTCCTGATAGCCATCAGGATATTCCTAAAAAAGAACCGCAGGTATCAATACAATTCTTTCACAACCAATAGCTTCCAACTGGGTCCTTAAGTTAATGGTAATAGTTGTTATGATGCACGAACGAGGGCCTACGTGACTTACGTCTTGTACAAACGTTAATTATATTCTTAGGTATAATATACAGGGTGACTTTTAAAACACCAGCAATATTTTTGGAACAGAACTTTACCTATAACAATTAGGTATCGAAAAACGGAATAAAAAATTCACCTTCCCATTTAAATCAGCGCTCAGCCAAACGGATTTTGTATCGGAGGACGAAAATTTTTTATCGTTTTTCAATATATTTTTTTATAGAAAGTTGTTTAGTATCATAAACTGACTGAACTTGCTCCAAACATTTTGCTTGTGTTTGAAAAGTCACCTGTATATAAAATTTCAATGAAGAAATACCAGAAGTAATTAAATTGGTCATTATTTTGATGAAATGGAGCAGCTCTATTAAAACTGAAACTCCGTGTTACAGTATTAACAAATGTATTATATTAAATACTTTTAAACTATCGCGTTGCATTATTATTAAATTAACGTTTCGTTCGGGTTTCACCGAACGTGGTCCCAGCTTGATCACGTTCGGTGAAACCCGAACGAAACGTCAGCAAAATAAATAAAAAAAGGTACGTTTCGCGTTATTTCCCGTATGCATTAATTTAATGTATTATATTATTATTATTACGAAATTATTTCTTGTACATGCAGTTAATCAATATAAGAACTATACTATACTACACTATCACTTTTTTATCCCTAATGAGGTAGATAGAACATTTTGGGTCTTGCGGCTCTAAGCAGACAGAGCCCAGGGCCACAGGGCCATGACAGTGGTCAAGAAGATGGAAAAAGGAATCAAAATTGTGTTGGGTTGCTAGCCTAATCGCTTAAGGCAGTACCTGAATTTTCCGGGGTCCAGTGCTGCCCCGGAGATGTTATTAAAAATTTTGCTACTACCAAGTGCTAGATAACCCTTCAAAGTATTTTATGAACTACTGTTTACAGTTTATAATGAGAACGTTAAGCTTTACTACGCACATTTGCCAAAAGTGGCCGATTTTCGCAAATGTGCGTAGTAAAGCTTAACGTTCACACTTTAAACTGTAAACAGTAGTTCATAAAATACTTTGAAGGGTTATGATGTCTCCGTTTTCTTTGAAATGATTTATTTTAAATGGGGGCAACACTGGACCCCGGAAAATTCAGGTACGGCCTTAACATGATTCGTATGTTTGCATGCATTTAATAAATCGACCAATCAATCAAATCATTTATCTCAGAGTAGAAAAAATTTTTATCAGAGAATTATTTTTCGGGCCTGGATACAAGTCCTTTAGAGCCTATCTTTAGTTTTAGCAACAGTAAATGCTGATAAGAGGAAAAGAGACAAAAGATACGGTTTTAACCAGATTATCTCCATAAGAAGGTACCTTTTTTGCTCTTTGATTCTTATTATTGGTTTGTAAGTCTCTAGCATGCAGTTTTCTTTTTTTATTGTGGTTTTTATTTGTATGTATATGTGTGTTACAAAAGAATAAATAAATATATTTATCTTTTTCGGTTAACTGTAAATTAATCTATATTATGTAAATTATTTAAACAAGAAAAAAATAACTAGCGTGTAATAATAACAATTGTCACTAGATCTAGAAGAAAGTAATTGAGCATCATATGCCTTTAGGCAGCTCGAATAATCTGAAATGTTGCCACCGCCAATGTTGCCTACTTAAACACACGAAAAGCAAAAAATCGAGTGCGTAAAGCTTACATTGTTGTTAGATTTTTTTTGCCTTAGCATCTGTCATAGCATGATAGCCGAGACCAACGGGCTTAACCTGCCTCCCTGAAGGGTGGAGCTCTAAAATTTTTAATGCCACTTGTGGTCACCCCCATCCAAATTCGGACCACGCCCGGAATGGCTTAACTTGCTAAAGCGCTAGCAATGCGTACTCCCACCGAGCCACCAAGCTCACCAACACACTCAATAAGAAAGAAAGTACAAAGACTAATAACTGTACCAACTTTTATCATATAACCGTTACTCCAACAATGTCTTCAGCACCGATACCAGCTTATGAGGTAGTCACGACTGACCTCAATATTAAAATAAAAAACGTGATCACTGAAGGCTATTTTGATAACACGATACCATTGTAAGTAAACATATACTTGGTGGCGAAAAGATAAAAGACAAAATCATCATTGTTTTCTTTGTCAGTAATTTTACGCAATACTTCGTTGAGGATGATGTGAGAAAACTCCCACTGATAGTTCTAGTTAATACAATTTACTGCTATAAATCTCCAACGTGATAAGAACATGAATTGTCTGTAGACGCGTGTCACTGTTATTGCCTTAAGCCAATGTTTACACTGTGAGAGTTAACTCATGTAATCCTGAACATTGGTTTGATGGCGTCAAGGATGATATGCGCCTTGAAAGCGCCAAGTCAATGGTCTCACAACTAAGGATGCTGAAGACCGTACGAAATGATAAAGAAAAATCTGGAAAATGGAACCCTGGCTCTGATACAACATATATATGGATGTAACGTGCGAAGAGAGAGTTATCTAGTGTCAATTTAAATGCATAAATGGCCTGTAGTGTCCTCTGCGCAATTATTTTATACTATCTACTGTGAATATCAACTTTTTCTTCTCCACTTTACACGGTCTTGAGCATCCTTGATTGTAAGACCCGCACGCATGTCATCCTTGACGACGTCAAGCCAGCATTTTTTGTATCTACCGCGTCTGCTGGGCCCCGGCGGAGGTGGCATGGCTATACATTTGTTTCCCACGGAACTTGCCGATTTGACATACCAAGACATGACCATACCAGCGTAGGGCCTCTCTTGCAGTTTGTCTGCTATGCCTCGGATATTGAGGCTCCGCAGATGCGGGTGTTAGTAAATTGAGTCCATTGAGTCAATGAGCATATCATTTGCTACTGTGACGCACATGCAGTTTGATTCTTGCGGTCCTTTTCGGAGAACCAATTTTAAGTAGTTAACGATAAGATAGAAAAGAAAAGAACAAAAGCCTCAACATCGCGCCTTTGTTTGTAAACTGATCACCACAATAAAGATAAGATTGTAAGGATGCTGCATGCATACTGTTCAAACCTCCTTTCTTCATCTCATCCTGTCCGTTTTTCATTCTTCATTTCATTTCAAATTCCCTTTCATTCTATTTTCAAATCATTTACTGATCCCTTTTCACTCATTCCACCATCATCTCTTAAGGCCGTACCTGAATTTTAGTTTGTTTACAGTTTAAAGTGAGAACGTTAAGCTTTACTTCGCACATTTGCCAAAAAGTGGCCGTTTTTCGCAAATATGCGTAGTAAAGCTTAACGTTCTCACTTTAAACTGTAAACAGTAGTTCATAAAATACTTTGAAGGGTTATCTAGGACTTGGTAGTAGCAAAATTTTAATAGATGTCTCCGTTTTATTTTAAAATGATTTATTTTAAATGGGGGCAGCACTGGACCCCGGAAAATTTAGGTACGGCCTTAAGCTGATCACTTACTTCTCTCTATCTAAATTAAATATTATTCTTTTATATGTAACAGTCAGTATCAGATAATCCTAATATAGGATTAAGATCCTAATCCTAACTAATATTATTAATGCGAAAGTGAGTTTGTATATTTGTTTGTTTGTTACCTCTTCACGCTTTATCTACTAAACCAATCTTCTTGAAAATTCGCATACACATAGTAAGGAGTACAGAGAAGGACATAGACCTTTCATCCCGGAAAAATGTAATGTACCCGTGGGATACGCGAGCAAAGCCGCGGGCGAAAGCTAGTAAATTATATATAATTTGTGTTGTTATCGAGTGTCTATTCTCCACTTCTCCTACTATCTTCTATGTGGGAACTCGCCTAGAGCGCCGGGACAGGTTGAGGTCCCACAAAATAAAGGCGTTGAAGTTAATGCTGCCTATTGTCTCGCCTGTCAACTTGTCTATTTTACTCGACCTATGTAAACCTGGGCTTACAGAATAAGGAAAACTTAGATAAATTATTACTTGTAATAATAACTTTCATGCGCCCATGGCTATGTCTCCTAAATTAGAGATTTCTTGTTCCCTGTATTTTGTTGTTTCTCTAAGAAACATTCATGATATCGTTTTCTTTTGGCAAAATAATCTTTTTGGAATAAAATTAGTACAAATGTCAACTTTGGATATCTTTCTCGCTTAATTCTGTAGCTTTTTACAAAAAAAAACCGAATTAAATACAAATAGATTTCATATGATTGCTATAACAGACCTCCGACAGATGTAGTGGACCCAAGAAATGCCGGTTTAACGTTGTCGTCAAGGATGATATGTGTGCCAATGGTTTTATAACCTAGGATGCTAGAGACCATGCTAAGTAGAGAAGATAAAGCCGGAAAGCGCACCCTAGGCTTCACAGCTGAGGATGCAACTGGGAATACGCTGAGACGAGAAAGAGAGTGCAAAATGTATTACTTTAACAAACTATACCGGAACTGTTTTAATTTCATAATTAAACTGATATCAGATTTTGTTATAAAAAAAAACAACCAACTTCAATCGACAGACTAAAGGACGTTGCACGTATCTATATCATCCTTGACGACGGCCAGCATTTCTTGGGTCTACCGCGGGGGCGGCATGGCTCTCACTCTTGCAGTTTGTCTGCTATGTTACGGACATGAAAGCTGCCGTGGATGCAGGTGTTTCTTACGCGGTCTCTCCGTTATACCCCGCGGAGGCGGCATGGCTCTCATTCTTACAGTTTATCTGCTATGTTACGGACATGAAAGCTGCCGTGGATGCAGGTGTATCTCACGCGGTCTCTCCGTGATACCTCGCGGAGGCGGCATGGCTCTCATTCTTGCAGTTTGTCTGCTATGTTACGAACATGAAAGCTGCCGTGGATGCAGGTGTTTTTCACGCGGTCTCTCCGTGATACCCCGCGAAGGTGGCGTGGCTCTCACTCTTGCAGTTTGTCTGCTATGTTACGAACATGAAAGCTGCCGTGGATGCAGGTGTTTCTCACGCGGTCTCTCCGTGATACCCCGCGAAGGTGGCGTGGCTCTCACTCTTGCAGTTTGTCTGCTATGTTACGAACATGAAAGCTGCCGTGGATGCAGGTGTTTCTCACGCGGTCTCTCCGTGCAACCCCGCATATCTAGCACAATATTGGCATCTCCGTCACAGGCAGTGATACATTTTGCACTCTTATTATCTTATGTACCTCCACAAATTGTTTCACAGCGAAAACATGTTAATATATACATTGTCAGTGTCAATGTAGGACATTGTTTTGATTATAAACAAAAATTAGGGCATTACATAAACGAAAATTGATAATAACACATAAGACAAACGCGAAATTATCTTAGATAAGATACAAATAACCCGGTTACGTCAGTTTATTTGTTAAATTTTCAGGGTTTCGTAGTAAAAAAGGAACCCTTATAGTTTCGCCAATCAATTTTGTCTTTCTCGACTGACCCATGAACCCCAATAACCTTGGTCCTTAGATACTTGTATCTAAATATGAAAAATATTTTTTGGATTCCCATACAAGTTCACCGATCATCTGATCCGAATTTGCATGAAAAGCCAAACATTTTTTTTCATATTCCAATATATGTTCCTTGGGGAAGTCAGTCAGTATCATGGCCTGAATTACCCCTTAAAATAGTATCAGTATATTTTGTTTGATATTATATATAAAATGCATAAAAGTATGTTAAACAAAAGACGTTTACTATCATTACATAGTACCAAGGCCATTGTAAATTAAATTATGTAACAGCATAAACTGTATGTGTGTAAAATATATGACCGAAGCTATGCGGAAAACGCAGTTCTAAGTTTACCTACTGTATTAGAGTTACTTTGACGGCTAAGTACTTAGCCGTGGTTAATTACACGTACATTGTAGTCTTAATGAAGAGTTGTTAAGATGCCACTTTTGAGAATAATGGCGAAATAGAACAAGACCTCAAAATTATTTCAGTATATAAATATAAATAAATAAATATATAAATATATATATATATATATATATATATATATATATATATATATATATATATATATATATATATATGGACAAATCACACTGATTAAGCTAGCCCCAAAGTAAGTTTTTTAAACTTGTGTTATGGGATACTAACTCAACGTACGTATATTTTCTCGGACCCTGTTAAAAAATTGTTTTGGTGAGATGTGTGAATTTTGTATTTATTTATTTAAAATAAATATGAACGCAAAATAACATTCACGGTTTGAGCTGTTAACGCCATGTTTTGTTATGGTGACAACTAGGCGCCGTTGTGACAAAAACCTGAACTAAATTTAAATCACTTGGCTAAGTATTAGCTGATATTTATTCTGTGGTCTTAGTCAGTCATCTTTAAAGGGCTAAATTTCAATACGCCAAGTTGTTAAATGATTCTATTTAAATTAGTAATTATCGGCCTAGGCGTCCAATTAGATGCCCGGCGTTCAAGGAGCTGCCTAGGCATCCAGTTAGCTGGCTAATTTAGCCAGATGGCTGTGAAATATAAATTGTATTGTTAAACTCCGAAGACATATTAAAAAAGGACATTTGCCAATTTGCCCTGGCTGGGAATCAAACCCAGAACCCCCGCGTGGCGGACATTAGTTTTTGACGTCCTTTTTGGAATAGTAGTTACACCACATCAAGCAGTTATAATAATACCCTTTAATGTACAAAAAAATTACACAAGACACAACCTTAATAAAACTAGGAAATGCGCAAAAGGCCGCTTTGTCGCTAAGCAATTTTTTTCAACCTCGCTTATCTAGAAAAAAATAACGGGAAATTAGGTAGTAGTAGTAAACTTACTTATCCTTACTAATATTATAAATGTGAAAGCGTGGATGTTTGTTACCTTTTCACGCAAAAACTACTTGACGAATCATCATGAAACTTTGTACAAATATCCTGGGAGGTACTAGAAGTAACATAGGGTACCTTTCATCCCGGAAAAAAGTAATGTTCCCGTGGGATACGCGAGCGAAGCCGCGGGAAAAAGCTAGTATACAATAATTATAATAAATACACATTATTACTTCAATACATACAACTTACACATAAAAAAGTACGACAAGATGAAGAAACAGAGTGAAAACAAGGGAAGAATTAAGTATGTGTTGTGATTGTTATCTTTTAAATTTAGTTTAGTTTAAGTTTTCTTTATATATTCACACCCACATAAAACTCTCCAATCGACCCAAAGGTTTGACTGTTAGAGAATGCTTTTAGCATTAAGTCCGCCTGTTGTACTTTAAACATGTATATGTGTGTACAATAAAGTATAAATAAAAGAAGATCAATTTTACTTGGGATTTGAAGCTACTCGTAGCGTTTGGGCGCGTCGGACAGTAAGTGGTTGTCACATCTGCCACAGGGATGAATGATGATGATCATTGGAGCCAGAGAGATCAGTAATGGCGATCCCGCACAGCAATCCAAGCGTAGGTAAACCATCTTATCTATCTGTATTATTACCATGCTAGGTCTATGACTAATTTATAATGAAAACATAAATTCCAATTATTAAAATTTATAACAATACAAGGAAGGAAAATATATTAAAAACCTTTTCTATATTAAATATAAAAACATGGTATTTCTTACTTACCAATTATACTTAATTGATGAGTTAGTCAAATTTAAAAAAACCGGCTAAGTGCGTGTCGGACCACGCACAGTGTAGGGTTTCAAAGTCAGTACTTGTTTTACGTAAACTGTCTAGTTCAATTGAATTTGTATGAAATTTTCCTTTTGCGAGTACATTTCATAAGTTGGTCGACTATAACTATTTAATTTTAATACTTAACTCTAATAGTTTTCCATTCAACTTCGTTATATATAACTGCCGTGAATTTTTTTACGTGTCCATGTGCAACCGTTTATCTGACAGAAGTAGAGGACACTTGACTATAAAAAAAATTTTTGGTCACTTGATCTACACCAACATCATCTAACGATGATGATGATGACTCTACACCAAATATTTCACAAACGGATCCCTAAATTGAAAAATGGCATTCATAAACTTACAATATTTGAAAGATCTATTTAACGACACGTCACACCATGGGTTAGTCGAGAAAAAAATATTCTTACTTTACTATTAAAAAAAAAAAAAATTTAACCATGTGGTTGGCTTTATCAATTACCCATGCCAAAAAACAGTATTCTAAAACTTATAGTCTCTAAGTAAAACCGCGGACAGATAGACAGACATGGCGAAACTATAAGGGTTTCTTGTTTACTATAGAACCCTAAAATTAAGCATCAATTATTATAATTTTATTTGACGACCTCCGTGGCGTAATGGTTAACACGCTAGACCGCTAATCCGGAGGTTCTGGGTTCGATCCCCAGCCAGGGCAAGTTGAAAAATGGCCTTTTTCAAATTGTCCTGGGTCTTGGGTGGTTATCTATATATTTGTATTTATCATAAAATATAGTATCGTTGACTTAGTAATCTCATAACACAAGTTTAAAACTTACTTTAGGGCTAGCTTAATCAGTGTGATTTGTCCCTATATATTTATATTATATTATTTATATTTAATTAAAGGAATAAAATAATTTAAAAAGAATTAGTCATAAAAATCCAGTATAATGTAGAGTAGTCATACAAAACCAGGATAATGTAGAGTGTAGGCGAATATGTGAATCATGATAATAGGCGATAGCCAGTAGGTTTTGTATCCCACTGCTGGATAAAAGCCTTTCCCTTATATTTGTGTCCCACTGCTGGGTAAAGGCCTCTCCCTTATATTTGTGTCCCACTGCTGGATAAAGGCCTTTCCCTTATATTTCCACACGTCTCTGTCTTCTGCGGTTACCGGCCACTTGCCCAAAAAAATGACGATTCGAATATAAATTAGCAGTTTATAAAAGTATTTATTTCATTTAATTTTTACACATTTTTTTTTATTTGAAATTTATTTATTTTATATAGGTAATAAAAACTAAATATAACAATAATAAATTAAATCTAAAACTAACATTACAAATAACAAACATTAATTTATATAAAAAATTTAACCCAAATCGCCACCGTCAGCAGGCAAGGTCCCCAAAAGGCTGGCGGCATTTTCACGTTGTATGGGCCGGCTAAGCCTTTGGCCGAAATGCGCACCAGCTCTTTGGTCCCCAGAGACGTTGATCAAATGTGCGTAGATCTCTCTATGCAATTGACGAGATTCCGCACCCCAGGGTCCTAATGATTAATTAATTAATTTGATTAATTACGTTTTTTTTTATTTAGCCATGCATGTCCCACGGCTGGGCAAAGTCCTCCCTTCTTTCCTTCCAGTATTCTCTCTCCTTGGTCCTTTCCATCCAATCCTTCTCAAAGAATTACAGTTCATCAGCCAATCTCTTTGCTGATAAAGATAGGTCCAATTTAAGTACCTATGTCAATTTATATCTTATACCTACTAGCTTTTGCCCGCGGCTTCGCTCGCGTGTCCCACGGGAACATTACTTTTTTCCGGGATGAAAGGTACCCTATGTCCTTCTCAGTACTCCTATGTGTATGCGAATTTTCAAGAAGATTGGTTCATTAGATAAAGCGTTAAGAGGTAACAAACAAATAAACAAACTCACTTTCGCATTTATAATATTAGTTAGGATTATAAAATTAAATGTAAAATTGTATATCGTTTGTTGTCTTTGGTGGCTATTCGCATAAAAACGTTATAAGATATTGTTTCATATTTTAACTATTATGAAATTGATTCGAAGTATCAACCTACAAAATCCTGCGTTTAAACATGGATCTGATAACGAAGTCGGATTTACATAGAATTTTTTATAGTTTTTCAACACAGACTAATGGATTTTGACAAAATTAGAATACCTAAAATGCATAAACTTAGGAGTTAAAGGATAAGTATATGTATATTCATTATGGTGTGCAGTTATGTGGAATACATAAAAAAACATCTCATGCAGACAGTATTGTCATCATTATGACGTAATTTTTAGTTAGTGCATTATATCAGAAAATCAGGTTTTATTAATATTTTTTTTCTTATTTTGGTTAAAGATCTCTGGGAAAATCATTCAACTATTGTTCTGAAAATCTTTTAAGGATATAAAATGTCTGACATACCAGAAAACTCAGAATGTACCTACCTAGATTTTGCAAAAAGTGAGTGAATTAAATAAATCACGTAGGTATTGCAAAAATGTTTATAATTTTGCAAAATACCAAAGTGAATGAACTAAAAAAATCACGTGGTGAGATAATTAAGTCAATGACCATAAACATCAAGGATGAGTGTATGATTAAACATGATCGGCTGACTTTATCAGCGTTTGTATGATAAGTAAGGATATGGCTAAAGAAAATAAAGATTTTTCCTTCTTCAGTAAAATTTAAAACAACAATGTCGGTGAATATGCTCTCTTGAAATACCGAAAGCAATATAGTATTCAAAATAGGCGCAATAAAATACAGCAATGGTAAAATAATATTCTTGCAAATTACTTTCAACTGTCCATTCGAATAATAAAATACTAAGAAACTTCGCAATACAAACAAAACAATCAATCTAAAAATAAGCAATACGTAATTCGAGTAACAGATAACTCCCACTTTCCTGAACTAATACCTAGAAAGACGATAATCCAAATCTAAAAACACGATTCCAAACAAAAGATAACGCAGACGAGCCTCCAAAGAATGAATCACATGCAATATACGTGCTTCACGCTCCGTGACTGGCAGACGCATTCGATACGTCGACTCGGGCGCACGCAAGTGCCTTGCGGAACGCCAGTAGTGTTGTGTGGTGATAACAGGTTATTGTGCTTGTGAAACTGTTATAAGAAGTGTTGTGAACATGTTTCCGAGGATTCAGGGATTGGTGAGTTTATTTTTTAAATATTTTATATATTCAATCGAAATCTGGAGGAAACTGAAGATGATTGTTATTGAGAATACTAAATATGCGATGCGGGGGATTATTGTTATTGGCTATATATATTTTATGTTCTGATATTAGTAACTATAATATTATGTTGTAATTCAAAATTATTCCTCGTCATAGAAGCTTTTATTATTATTTTACGATCGTTACATGAGAATGACGATATCTATACTTAAACTACAACTTTATTATCCATAATATTAATAGCTGCTTCAAAACGACCTACATCAACAATCATGACTAGACTAGCCATATAGGATAACTTGGCCTACTTACTAAATATACGATCGATTAATTTGCGTCTAAGCATTGTGATCACGTACATTTCTCGATTTCACCTCACTCGCGCGTGTTTAAAATACCACGTGGTCACTCTCACGTACGTTAAGCTATCCCGAAGGAATTTATAGTTTTACTTCACCTTTATTAGCAAGTTCATATATGCAAGAATATTATTATTTGCCCCTGATTTTAGTTAAAAGGTCGTTTGTCTCTAGAACTTTGTCTTAACATCATGTATGGTATTTCCAATGTTTTCAAGGTAAACTATATTTTCAATGCAACTTTTCTCATGGTTGAGACAAATATCCGTTTACTAAATATTATTATTTTAAGTATCTTTATTTTTATACGGATTTCTGACTAGTTTACTAAAAGTAGTAAACTTTTAAGAAAATTGAGCATTCTTTATACTCTTATCAGTCTATCACCCTTTGCTCTTATTTTATCTACAAGTATGCTGTTCCTTGAAAAAAACTAAAAACAATCATTTAAAACAGTGAAAACCTCCATTAGAAATTAAACTGCAATGACACAGTAATTAAATAATGACACAGCTTCGTCCACTAACGAAGGTTACAACCATATAACCCATTCATTAAGAGTTTCTGAGAAATTTTCGTCACCTCATACAGTTGGAGAATTTTATAAACTGACTCATATATCTAATGGATGAGCAATTTTGAAATTTATGAGTCAGCAGATCATAGAAACGCATCGGTTAATTATGAATTTTAGAATATTCAAACCATAAATAAAACTGAAACTAAAAAAACTTTTTTTGATCTGAGCAAAAATTAAATAAATTCTCAAACGCGTTTGTAAGGATTTGATTTGTTAACGATGGAATAAGAAACTACATAGTTCAAAAAATTGGTACTTACATACTTATATATTGACTGCCAGCATTGCTCATACAATAGATTATTTTTACCTGTTTCTCGGTCCCCAGGTGACCGCCATGGCGTTTACAGATTTGAAATAAATTTTGTGTTGATTTACTTGACTTAAGGCCCCAGGTGGGGCAGGGAGCTTCACCTGTCTTTTCAATTCTGTTGAATCGTTAGTTAATATGAATAAATTCAAGGATAATTATAGGTACCATATTTCGTAACGATTGGTAATAAATAAATTATTGCCGTTAATCAATTTAGGAATAAACTTGGTATTATGCCGTCACATGTCATTGAACTTCTTTTTCTTGACCTTATCATACTGTTATATAGGTACTTCTGTATATAGCATAAAAAATTAATTGCATAAAATTATTATATATATATATATATATATATATATATATATATACATATACAAATCAAGTCAATAATTTTATGCAATTAATTTTTTATGCTATATACAGTAGTATTTGAAACGTTAGACAAAACAATAAAAACTAACGTTTCAAATAAGAGTTATATCTTTCATGGTTGCAGACTGACTCATTTTATTGACTGCATGTGTGCCTACCTAATAAACATAGTATAGGTGTCTACGTCTAGCTACAATATTTAAGTATTTGAAAGGTATTTAGCCTACCTAGAGGCTATCAATTTGAATATTAATATCAAACTAACTTAAAATTCGCCCCGATCTGTGAACTCGCGGAGTACTGCTGTTTTATGACCCACTCTTACTACATATCTCAAAAACTTGGGCCATACTGATTGAGATATTCTTCAAAAACTTGAAATATTAAAATTTATAACTTTGTACGAAATAACGAAGACGGTTCTAGAATTTGGTAAAGAAAGCAATACTGTTTCATGACACTTTGTCATAAAATAACTGAATAATAAGAAGATAAGAAATATATTTCGCCTTTATTGTAAAAAAATAATAGCAACTACTGTAAAAAATATTAAATTACTCCAATAGAAATATGAAAATGAACCATTAAATTATCTAAAGACACAAAAAAACTAATTTCAACGATAACTCGTTGAGTAAAGGTAAAAAGAAAAAAAAATAGCTTCCATACTTTGTAAAGAAAGAGGCTAAAAATTTAATTCTAAGAAGGATTAGCAAATTGTTAAGTTAGTAAATTAGTCCAAAATAACAAAGGATGACAAAAGTTCATTATCTAAACACAAAATGGTCCAAATTCCAATGATAAATTAGTTTCGAGAAATATTTAATTTTAAATACGGCAACTGGAATTGTACTGAAAAAGAAAACAATAAATCCTTCTTTGTATATGGGTTAGTTATTAACTTTAAACAAAATAAACGAAACACTGGAATGCTGCTAATAAATTCAAGGGATTATAGTCGGAAAAAACTACAATAAAAAATCCGTCTTTATTATATTTCGTCTACTAATTAGGTTTAATAATTATAGGTAAGGAAAGATAACAAATACGAGTATGTCTGACATAGTGAAAAAAAAAAAACAGGCGCCTACTGTAAAAACGAATGAATTAGTAACTACAAGTAAATTAACAAAAAATGACAATAGATCGTTATCTAAATACTTACATACAAAATATGGCCCCAATTCCGATGATAATAAATGTGTTCCAAGAAGAAAGTATTTTAAACGTATTAACAGAAATTACTTTTCAAAATAAAACAATCAGCCCAATTAGCCTCTGTGTAATGCGGCTTAGTATCTTTGAACAAAATAAGTGGAATGCTATTCAATTCAATTTGTTTGTTTTGTAACTCACAAGGATAATCCACAATAAAGTTATAGGGGTGTCAAAAACGCCTCGAGTTTCTTCGAATAAAGTATGTTAATGCTTTCTATAATTTAATTTGATTTTGCTAAACTCAGCGGGGGCACTGCCATGCTCCAAGATGAAAAATAAATAGCAGTAAAACTATAACTTACTAAATTACGTCTTATAAAATATTCTAAAACTATTTTAAGGGTACATTCAGTCCATGATACTGAACAACTTTTCCCAAGGGACATGTATTGAAATTTTACATAATTTTTTTGCTTTCCATACAAACTCGGATCAGCTATCGCTCCACTTGTATAGGTCAAAATTTATTTTTCATATTTCGATATATTGTTCCTTGGGGAAAGGTTCAGTATCATGGACTGAATTCACCCTTAAAATAGTTTCAGTATATATTGTTAGACCTGTATATCCTTAAATTATTATTATATTATTAAACATAACGTGACACAAATCAGGGAATATTTTATATAGGTTTACATATAAATTCGTATGTTTTGTGTCCCTGTTCTTAATTAGTTTGTCAGACCTTATGTCATGATCATGAGTTGATGAGTAAAAACTGTGCAGGTTGTACCATGAATGGTAAACTAAGCCTTAACTTGACCAAAACGGATGCAGTTGCCCTTCACAGTAATGTCTAGGCTAGTTAGGCACCAATAGAGTCGACTGAATAAGGACTCTTATAGATGAACGTCAGTTCGTGACGGTTGGCGACAGTTCGTGACAGTCGCCGACAGGTGTTGCGGGCATACTGTCAATGCTCTCATCGTCTCTTAGAGCCCTAACCAAAGTGCAAAGTACCATTAGTAAAAGCCTATGGAATATCCTAGATCGGCTTTACTGTTGGTAATTTATTCGTTTTTTCTTTTCTCCCTAAACTAGCAGGGCAAAATCAAATGCCCATAATGTAAATCTCACTCTATAACAAAATAAGTTATGTATAGTCATACTCTTCTACTTTACCTCATCATTATTATTAGGTCTTTTTCGTCTCTGCTGCAGGAGCACGACCCTCTCTGTACTACCAGAGCATATTACCAAAGCAACCAGAGGTTTTGGCCTACACTCTCCACGCTGGGTGCAAACGCAAACGGGTTGGAGAGGTCTCATAGATGTGTATAAGCTTTATTTAGCTTGTGTTTCCTAAGTTGCCTTCTACGACAGCCACGGGAAGGCTTGGACTGGTCCTATTTTAATCTGACGAAAAATTTATTTTTTCCTGCTGATTTGGGAGAGTGCTAGACTAAAGAACTCTCCCAAAAAAGGTAGGATTTGCTCGCCCATTCCCTTAATCGAATTTTACGATGTGCGCGGGAAGAGAAGCAGGTACATACGTTAACTTTTTTTTTTCTCCCAGATCAGTATGGAAGTTATGAAAACAAAAAGAACAGAAAGTTCTGTACTTTTCAGTCGATTACATGTTCGATATTGTATAAATCGGTTACATCAAACGCGTTTTCAACTGCCAATGCGCACATAATTTAATCTGCACCTTCATAACGCCCTTTGTGCGGCAAAACAAAGACTGCTGATAAACAAACGCTTTGTTACGAGCCTTGAGCCTTGGTGAGTCGGAAATAAACGTGGTCAATTGGTACTGAGGATTCGTACGCAGGAAGAATAATTCATGATGGTACGGGAAAAGGACAGACGAAAAGATATCCAAAACTTCTCTTGGGGCGATAAACCGGTAGTTCGATTTAAATTTTTTAACAAATCGATATAGTTTACAAAGATCTTCGATCAATACACCAGTGGGTTGACTGGCAGGTAAAGCCTACTACGGATTTAAGTCTATTACATTTGTAATAAAGTTAAATAAATAAATAAACTTTAATGAAAACGTTTTCTATTTCTAAATAAACTTATTGCTACTCTTTTTACAATAACTATGTATATGAATACATGACTGGTAGCGTGTTATGATAACTAACTACATATTTATAAATATCATTATAATAATTATGTTTTTCCAACCAGGAGTTAATAGTATTGTAACACTATCGGATGCCTACGGCGTTGCTCGCGTGGTATTTTTTTTAAATGACGGATTTTCATACAAACTTTCTACTATCTACTTTACCACATCAAAGATTTTTTTTTTTATATTGATACAATAAACTTTTGTGAACTTAGTGAACCATGAACTCATATGAAATTTTTTACATTTCTAACTTCAAACTTGACCAAGTTTCATACAAACAGTCAACTCTTATATTTCCAAAAATCCCTTGAGTACACATTTACGTAATTTAAGGAACGCTTGTGCAAAATGTCATGCTTCTAGACCCAGTGGTTTTAGCTGTGCGTTGATCGATCAGTCAATATGTCAGCCAGTCAGTTTGTTCTTTTATATATATAAAAGATAACATTATATAACCAATAAGGAAACTCGTGATGACGTCATACAGTTCAAAGTTATGTGTCTATGCGTTTATATTATTTACAAGATGTAAAAAAAAATTTGAACAGGTATTCTTCTTATCGAATCGAAGTGGTTTCACTGTACCTTCAATTTTAAATCATCTTTGACCTGTATGTGGCCACGGCGATCCCTCTGTCGTTAGCTTCATTAAGGTCCTCTATGGTACATGACGTAGGGCAGCTCGGACTGGACAGAAGATGGTCCATCGACTGGTATAAATATAAATATTCAACTACATAGTTGGTTAGATTGGAGAAAATACTTTATTGAGTCCGAATCTGCACAACTCTACTGCACTGCATGCGCATCACAAACTCAAAGACATGCCAGTCATTTGGACTTATTCGGTTGTTCTCTGAATGAATTTATAAGGGTGGCATATTGATTTCCTCTTAAGGTAAATGTCACAATACCTACATAACTTGCACCTCCTTCTAAAATTTTCTTTTTGTCGGCATCACCAGTGGGTTGACGGTGAAGATATAGGCAAATGACCTTGAAGTGGCGCCCTCATTTGAAATAAATTGTTAACTCGTAAATATGGAGATAATTTCCATATTACTCTTCGTCATGCACTAGATAGCCCTTTAAATTATTTAAAAACCACCGTTGAAAGTATTTACATTAGTCCGTCTAGCTTTAAAACTTGCCTCCGCCAAAAGTGGCCACGGCAAGTTTTAAAGCTAGACGGATCACCAATAATAGTTTTAACGGCAGTTCATAAAATAATTTAAAGGGCTATTTAGTGCATGACGTAGAGAAATATGGAAATTATCACCATATTTACGAGTTAACAATTTATTTCACACTTCAAGGCCATTTGCCTATATCTTCGCCTTAAGTCCGCCTATTACGTTTGCAATAAATTTAAATAAATAAATAAATATTTTATCATATGTAACTAGATTAAGCAGCTTCTATCGCATAAGGGTTTCCCTGTAAAGATGTATAGTTTGTAGAAATAAATAAATAAAATAAAAAATAAATAAAACTAGTTGATCGCTTTAGTTGGTCGGCGTGGAAGGACAGTATTAAAGTTTAAATATTTTTAATATTCGGGAAATTCACTGAATCATTTTATATTATTTTTAATATGCGGGAAATTCGCTGAATCATTTTATATTTTACTTCCTGTAGATACATATTCGATACGTTATATGTATATAGTACATATATGACTCACTTCCTTCATTCCTTAATTAAATGTAAAAGTTTAAGCACTTTCACTGCTAAATATGTTAGTGATCTAGATTATAAATATTTTCAAACATACCGTTTAAGGCCGTACCTAAATTTTGCGGGGTCCGGTGCTGCCCCCATTTAAAATAAATCATTTTAAAGAAAACGGAGGCATTATTTAAAATTTTGCTACTACCAAGTCCTAGATAACCCTTCAAAGTATTTTATGAACCACTGTTTACAGTTTAAAGTGTGAACGATAAGCTTTACTACGCACATTTGCGAAAAACGGCCACTTTTGGCTAGCTTTAAAATGATTTATTTTAAATGGGGGCAGCACTGGACCCCGGAAAATTCAGGTACGGCCTTAAAAAAATATATTGAAAATATTTGAAGAGTGAATTCAGTCCATGATACTATACTAAACAACTTTCCTGTAGAAACATTTAATCGAAATACGAAAAATGTATTTTGTTTTTGCTTTCCATATAAACTAGGATCAGCTTATCGCTCAACTTGTATAAGTCAAAAATTAGTTTTCATATTTCGATACAAATTTCTTCGGGAAAGTTGTTCAGTATCATGGAATGAATCCACCCTTAAAATAATTTCAGTATATATTATTAGACCCTGTATTTTAACTGCATATGCGTGAGTCCACCCCGTATAGACCTACGTACAATACCCGGCACATAAGTTCAACTTATGTGCCGGGTATTGTATTTCGATTTATTGATTGCCCTTCACATCCTGTGTGCTATCTATTGATTGCCCTATCTTCCATGAGTAATTTACTGACACCAGTAATGTACTAGTAGAGTGCAGAAATGACGCCATCTTTATCTAAAAACCGTATAATAAATTGCAGGCAACAAAACATACAAGTACATTATTGGCCCATATTTTAAGGGGTGATTCACTCCATAATTTTGAATAACTTTTCCCAGTAAATATACATCGAAATACGAAAAAAAATTCGCTTACCATAAAAATCGAAGTAATAACGTGATCTAAATTCTATGGAAAGTGAATTTTTTTTACGTATTTTGATATAGTACATTTATTGGGAAAACGTGTTCAAAATGGTGGAGTGAATCACCCCTTTAAATATTTGTACCTAATTAAAAATACGCTTGTATATACCTTATAGACTGACATGTTTATAAAACTTAAAAACTAAAAATAAAAGCTAAAACTCTCCCGACCAAGTCGGTTTTTAAACAAAAAAATACAATACCTCTATACTGCTCTACTTGCATCTTTCCATACTTGTTATATACTCAAACTGCGCCAATTCCCCCACAACTTAATATGTATTATATGTATTATTATATTATATTTATACTTAGTATGTTTCTTTTTTTTATTTATCAGTTTAAAATTTTGTTTGTTTTTTTGTTTTTTACTATGTCTTACATTACACCCACATAAACTATCCAATCAACCCAAAGGTTTGACTGTTAGAGAATGCTTTTAGCATTAAGTCCGCCTGTTGTACTATTACATTTATATGTGTGTACTATAAAGTGTAAACAAATAAACATTTAACAGTCTACACTTACCCAGGTGGGCTGGAAAAAAATCGCTTGAGTGATAAGCCCGCCTTTGTACCTACTGTATATTACATTTATTTTTGATTATTTTTATACTCATTTGGTGCATTAAAACAGTTTTATCTTATCTTTTAAATTAAAGTCCTTGGCGCGTAAATCTGTCTGTTTTCTGTCTATCTATACTCTGAAAATACTGAGCTGATTTTTTTATGCAGTTTTCACTTACATAGAGTGAATTTTCTCGGAAAAATATATAACATGTATAATTCTTACCCGTGTAAATCTGGAAAAGCCCCCTAGTTAGGGCTAAAATGAAAATAACTGAACCCAAAATGAAAACAGCACTATCTAACTAAAGGGTCTGCTTTTATCTACATGATCCAAACCACAGGAAGGAAGGATGCTAAACCACATCCGGGAAATGAGGTATATTCAAATAACTGTACTCGTAAAAGATATGGGAATGGGAAAACGCAGAAGCGATAGAATTTTTTAAATTTTGTTTTATTTATTTTACTTTATGTACATTCATTCAAACAATTTCGACAGTATATCTGTACAGAAGACTTTATTTGTACAGAAAATCAACCTATTTTCTTACTTTGCTCTTGCAGCTGACTTATTATCACTTTTCTCTGCCAGATCCTATTCCTTCACGCATTAAAAGAAAAAAAATGTTGGAAAATGGCCTTTTTCAAATTGTCCTGGGTCTTGGGTGTTTATCTATATATGTATTTATCATAAAATATAGTATCGTTGAGTTAGTATCCCATAACACAAGTTTAGAAAAACTTACTTTGGGGCTAGCTTAATCAGTGTAATTTGTCCCTATATATTTATTTATTTATTTATTAAGGTTGCGTCACATAACACCTACTATTACAAAAACAAAGACAAATGCGTTTATTTAAAGAACTTCTCAAACTAGGGTACATGATTATATGATAAATTGCCAGAATCGGTCCTTGATATGCCTGACTGTAAAGTCAACGCTTATTTATAAAGAAAGAACTTTGTGACAAGACTTATTGTACCGATGATTACCTTAAAGACAAAAAAGTCTGGCTTGAGCTTGGCGCAGGTCTATTAAAAATGTGTACAGTCACGAAACGTCATAATTTGCGTACATTTAAATAGGTAATAAAATATATATTTTTTTAATTTTACTAATGACATCATTCCTTATTTGTAATTATGATATAACGATGTATTCCCATATATATAACATACATACACATATGGATATAACAAAATACAGTTTGTTGCCGCTTCTTCTGCACTTGCGCTTAGGAAGCGGTACTGAATAATATGATATGAAATCAAAAGAAAAAAAATACAATTAGCAACTGACACAAACAACAAACATCCAAAGATAAATAAATGATTTTGACTTGACTTTAGGCTGAAGAAGGCTTTATATGTACCTAAATAATTAAGTTAACAAGTCAGGTAAAAATAATTATCATTTTAACTATTTCTATGAAATTATATATAACGTTTAACAAAATATACTAAAACTATTTTAAGGGTGGATTCAGTCCATGATACTGAACAACTTTCCCCAAGGAATATATACCGAAATATGAAAAATAATTTTTGGCTTTCCCTACAAATTCGGATCAGCTGATCGGTCAACTTGTATGGAGGTCAAAAACTATTTTTCATATTTCGGTATATGTTCCTTGGGGAAAGTTGTTCAGTATCATGGACTGAATTCACCCTTAAAATAGTTTTAGTATATTTTGTTAGACCTTTATATATATGAACTGACTGCCTACCAAATATGGTTCGATGAGTGAACTGACTTAAAAGGAAAACCAATATAAGAACATTTATAAAATACTTCATCATACAATATTACCTAATACCTATAATGAATCAAGTATGTATGTACTTATGTCTTTTATTTAAGTTACTACATTACGTAGCACAGGTTCCTATGTAATATTTCCCTTCGACTAAAAAGGATAATAAGCTACGCGTCAATTAATATTTACGACAATCGGCTTTTTGTGACGTCTAAAATAAATTATTCCAACTAATATTATAATATTATAATATAAATGCGAAAGTGAGTTTGTATATTTGTTTGTTTGTTACCTCTTCACGCTTTATCTACTGAACCAATCTTCTTGAAAATTCGCATACACATAGTTAGGAGTACTGAGAAGGACATAGGGTACCTTTTATCCCGGAAAAAGTAATGTTCCCGTGGGATACGCGAGAGAAGCCGCGGGCAAAAGCTAGTATTTTATAAATACAACGCCAAAACCAAATATATTTGATAAGTACATTAATACGTAATACGTAAGTTTAGGCAGGGGTTTACCCTAAAGTATGGATAATATTTATATCATCCACATTTTACGTATACACTACTCGTATAACCAAAAAAAATATATTTTTATACATTTTCGTGTATGACTTTGTCAGCATTTGCAATATACATCAAGACCTATGCAAAGTTACAGCTGTCTGGTACTAACACAGACAGACGAACGTCGGACATACCGAAACTAGTTCCGTAGAAAAGAGTTCCGTCCAAGGATTTCGGAACTCAAATAATAATAATTTTAAACAATATTAAACTAGTTTCGTAGAAAAGAGTTCCGTCCAAGGATTTCGGAACTCTAATAATAATAATTTTAAACAATATTAAACTAGTTTCGTAGAAAAGAGTTCCGTCCAAGGATTTCGGAACTCTAATAATAATAATAATTTTAAACAATATTAGGCGGCTTCAATTTATGATCTTCTTCATCAATTACTTCACC
This sequence comes from Acrobasis repandana, assembly GCA_963576875.1. NCBI lineage: Eukaryota > Metazoa > Arthropoda > Insecta > Lepidoptera > Pyralidae > Acrobasis > Acrobasis repandana. Next base: position 2,844,565 of record OY756226.1, read on the forward strand.
AAAAAATTACTTTCTGAATGCAAATGCTTAATTTCTTGACAAAAACATCGAAATCACTTAATCAAAATCAATATTCAATTTAATTATTTATAATTAAATTTAGCACTAAAAGGTGCTAGAAAGAGTGGGAGAGAGAAGAAATATTTTGAAAACTATTGAAAATAGAAGAGGGAAGATGATTGGACATCTAATAAGACATGACAATCTATTCAGAATAATAGTAGAAGGAAAAATAAAAGGGAGACGAGGAAGGGGAAGACTAAGGATGAAGTTTTTCCAACAAATTAAGGAAGGGTTAGGAGTAAGGTCCAACCATGACATTAAAAAGATGGCAGAGAGAAAAGAGGAATGGAGGCATCTACACTTAACTCTACCGAAAATAGCAAGCTCTTAAATTAAATTTAATATGTTTTTTTTTAATTTACCGTTACTAGCGTTTCGCAACGACCACTGCTGAGAAGATTGCAAGCTGCACTATATTTGTGCATAGAATATTAGAGGACTTTCCTCGATTTCTCGAGAATACATCATCAGATCTTTATTTAGTGTCAATAGGACCAAGTTGCATATACAGGCTGACTTTTTAAACACCAGTCAAATTTTTGGAGCAAGTTCAGTCTATACTGAACTACTTTCAATAAAAAGAGTTATTAAAAATCGATAAAAATTCTTCGTCCATACGAAATCCGATTGGCTGACTGCTGATTTGTATGGGAAGGCGAATTTTTATTTTAGTTTTTCGTCAATTTGTTTTATGGAAAATAGTTCAGTATCATGAACTTTTTTTATTTTTGTTTTATTAATGAGTTGACGCTATTGCGTATTTAGCCAGGAACAAGTTAATAAAACGTGGGAAATTCTTTTTTCCTAACAAGTTACAATCAAAGGTTGGTGTAGGCCTTTGATTGCTTTCAGGGAGCTTCTGGTGACAAATCTATACGAGTCCACTGGTTTTCATAGCCGATTGAGTGGCGGACGACGCCCGAAGACGCCCACATAGTCCGCGAAACAAATATCACTACAGCCGTACTATGACTGTCCACTTTGACTATTTCACATATTGTCCATGAGCATGAGCATTTATAACACCAAACAACACCAATTTCGTCAACGTCAGCAGTCAGTTCGTCTCGACGAACGCACTTCCAGCTGGAGCAACATTGACACTGGCGTTCCACAAGGCGGTATTCTCTCTCCATTACTGTTTTCAATCTTTATAGATTTCATTACAAAAGAACTTCAGTGCTCGTATCATCTTTATGCTGATGACTTGCAACTTTATACTCAAACTGAAGTGGACCAGGTAGACAGCGCCATAGAAAGAATAAATGTGGATTTGAGGGCGAAAGGTGACTGGTCTCGGCGATTTGGAGTAACAGTTAACCCTAACAAATGTCAAGCTATACTGGTTGGCAGCTCACGGCTCCTGAGTCGTATTGACAACGGCTCCCTGCCACCGGTTTTGTATGACAACTCCATCATTCCATTTAGTTCTAGCGTGAAAGACCTTGGCCTTCAGATAGATTCTAGTTTTGCTTGGAATATGCAAGTTTCTGAGACTGCTCGTAGAATCACCAATGGTTTGCGCTCCTTGTACAAATTGAAAAACTTTCTTCCAGCAAATGTAAAAACGATGCTAATTCAAACTCTTATTCTTCCTATTCTGGATTATGGTGATGTGTGTTACTCTGACTTGAATTGTGACTATCTAAATAAACTCGACAGACTTCAAAATAACTGTCTTCGGTTCATCTTCGGCCTTCGTAAGTACGACCATGTGTCGGCTTACCGTACTCAACTAAAGTGGTTGCCCGTTCGTCAGCGTCGCCGGCTGCATATTCTTACAACCCTCTTTTCCATTCTATTTGACCCTAAAACTCCATGGTATCTCAAATCAAAATTCACTTTTCTTGGTAATACTCATGTAAAAAATCTTCGCTCTTCTAGCAATCTCCGTCTCGCTATACCAAATCACCGGAGTGGGTTCTTTGAGCGTTCGTTTACTGTTCAAGCGGTAAAGCTTTGGAACGCCCTACCAATTAATGTCCGGAAGGCCCGTACTCGTGTAGCGTTCAAGAGTGCAGTGCGTGCTCATTATCTTCGTGAACTTTCAGATAGAATATAGATATTATGATATAATATGTAGTTTACGTATAGTTTATTATATTATATATTATAACCATGTATATTTTGAATGTAGGTTTATTCATATGTATTCTATGTATGTAATATTTATATATATATTATATTGTTACTGCTATCCTCATAAGGTAAATGTGACAATATCTACATAACTTGCACCTCCTTCTAAAATTTTCTTTTTCTCGGCATCACCAGTGGGTTGACTGGTAGATAAAGCCTATGGCTTTAAGTCCGCCTATTACGTTTGTAATAAAGTTAAATAAATTAAAAATAAATAAATAAATTTCATATTATAAAGTCCACTAAAATCCATTTGCAAAATAATTTAAAGAAAACCCCAACCGAACCCCTTGACTTCCCGCCAAAAACTCCTATCATGAACTTGCTCCAAAAATTTGGCTGGTTGTTAAAAAGTCAGCCTGTATACCCTTTCAATCAAAAAATAAATTTTCTAAATCGTTTCAAAAACGGAGTAGGAATAACGGAGTATAAGCTTGTACTATTTAATACGTATTCTGTGGTATTAAATAGTATCTATCTACTCAAGTATTCATAACATTTCAATTGATAAGCTCCTTCTTTTTAGCAATCACTTAAAAAGGCACACATAAACCTATAATTTTTTTAACAATACTCGTATTAAATTACCAAACAGACATGTCCCCAAGCTTATCCCATAAGTTGTCATAAAATATTCGCATCTGTCAAACCAGTACAGTTTTTTACTTAATCAACTATTTTTAACAAGAAAACTGGTCATATGTGAAGCGGACGCGACGACTCGGTGATAATTAATGGTATCCTGTGGGATAGGGCAGCTGGTGAACGATATTGCAAATTAAATAAACTACAGACAGTGGTTGCCAAAGATCAACTAATGGAGAGCACGTAAATAGCTGAAACTTGGTAACAAATTCTTCTTGATAAATTGGATCGACTACAAAATGTCTGCATCAGGTACATCTTTAACGTTCGTAAATTTGATCATATCTCTGATTTCCGCAGGAAGCTGTGCTGGTTACCTATTAGGATCCGTCGTAATATACATATCTCCCTTCTCTTCAAGGTCCTTTTTAATCTTTCTTCCCCTGACTACCTACACTGCAAATGTAGGTAGTCAGGGGAAGTAGTTAATTTTCGAAATGTGGATAGTCGGTTGCGTTCAGCTGGAAGTCTCGTTCTTGACATTGCACAGCATTCGTCGCGGTCTTACTCCAAGTTTTTTACAGTAATGGCGGCAAGGCTTTGGAACTCTCTTCCTGCTGATGTTAGAATGGCACCATCGCTTGATTCATTTAAAGTAAGATTGTATAAATCTTCTCTAGTTGCGTCACACTTGGGCTGAATTAAGTAATAAAGTATCTATTTTTGTATGTAAAAGTAGTATATATGTAAGTTTATGAGTATTAAGTATTTGTGTATGTTTATGATGATGTAGCAATATAAGTATGATCTACTATATAATTGTACGTATTTGCTTCTACCTGTTAATTGAGTAAATGTCCTCTCAATACATCACAGGTTGACTGGAAGAGATCCCTATATGGGATAAGTCCGCCATTGTATATTTGCTCTTTCGAATTTTGTATTTTATATGCATGTTTTTAGTACAATAAAGTTATTACAAACAAACAAATTATAAGTAACTACTCACAGAGACTACCTTACGCAGGTTTGCTTTTAATTTGTATAGCAGCACACAAATTACAAGCGATAGCAAACCTGCGAAAGGTAGGCAATTTAGGTTCAAATAGTACGTAATTAGGTATTAGGTGGTATTAGTATAGGTGAGAATCTGAATCATGGTAGTAGGCGATCCCCTTTTTCAGTCTTAGCTCCCACCATCACGGTAAACGTGGAAGAGATCCCAATCTGGGATAAGTCTGCCTTTCTACCTATTGATGTCTTATTGGAACATGTAATTTTGTATTTGTTCTTTGTGTACAATAAAGTTTTAAACAAACAAACAAACGTGGCATTTAGGTCTTATGGCCCTTGGTTCTCTCTGCCTCGTTAGGGATTAAGATGTGATAATGTTTCGGTATGTATCTTTGGAGTACAGTTTACAGTTAATACAGTTTCGGTATGTAACATTGTCGCCGCACCCTGGGCTCTGAAGTAAAGCTAATAATGAAGAAGAGTACGCTCCAAGAGTCCAGCAAAAATAAGAATCCTGAGGGTTCAGTACCCTTCAGTGGAGATTAAATTATGCAACTCATATTTTAAATTAAATAGGTAATGCGGATAGCGTATGTACTTAGTTGCTAGCACAATGGCCTCAAAAAACATTTGGTACTGCCTCCCAATACGGCCCCAACAAGATAAGTTTATCTTTTTGCTAATTTTAATACTAGTTATGAAAATTTGCTTACCAGTTGGAAACACGAAGTTTTGTATTTTTCGTTTTATATTTCTATAATAATTCCAGTTAAATTATTTTAAATATAAACATATTAAAAAAAGTAAGTACCTATGTGCTATATAATTTACTAGCAGTCTACCTCGGCTTCGCCCGTGGTACACACATAGCCTATGTCACTCGGGAATAGTGTAGCTTTCCAACGGTGAAAGAATTTTTTAAATCGGCCCAGTACTTTTTGAGCCTATTCATTACAAACATACAAACATACAAAAATAGGTACAAATCTTTCCTCTTTATAATATTAGTATAGAAGTATAGATAACTTAAACGACAGGTTGGCCGTGTGGTTCCCGGCAAAGAAGAATACGACCAGGCCAAGTTTTCCCGTGGGTGTCGTAGAAGGAGACATAGGAAAAACAAGCTAAACAAAGCTTATAAACATCAATGAGACCTCTCCAACCCGTCTGACCAGCGTGGAGAGTGTAGGCCAAATCCTCTGACTGCTCCAGCTAATATATGGCTCTGGTAGTACAGAGAGGAGCGTGCTTCTGTAGTTAAGACTTAAAAGAACTGATGATGATAATTATGAACTTAAACGATCAATCAGAAATACATTCATGCCAGTTATTCTTCTGTGCAATGATTAATTTATGATGTATAGACGTGCATAAGATACTCGTATACTGTTATTGACCTCGTATCGTACGAATCTACGATTCCGTATCCTGATCTGATAAAATAATGGTTGACCGGGTGAAGTTCTTTGACTCACTTTTCTATTCCAGTGTTTGTATGAATGTTTGACAAAGAAATCAAGACTCTTTTGAAACTTGGTGTGTAGGTAAATAGATGACAAAAACACCATTTAAAGTTTGAATACCTCCTGAGGCCCAATTTTCTTCCGCGCAAACTCTAATCATGTTTTGTGGTCCTAGTGACCCAGTGTTCTCATGTGTGGACATATTATAAATCACTAGATATTTCAAATTTTGGCGCCCATCAGCCATTTTACAAGCTTTTATTAAACTTGCAATGTAATATGTATGTTACTATATTTGTTCGAGTAGAATCTTGCAACATAATGATTTGACGTCAAAGAAGTCTTCCTATATTAATGTTTGTCTTCTATTATTAGCGTTTCAATGGTACTTAAGTTGTATTTGGTTCCGGTAGAGGGCAACCTCAAGAGCTCTATCGTTAGCGTCGATGAGGTCCTCCAAATTGCAGGTGTTTGTGAAACTAATACTTAATATGAATGAAAGTAGTTGTTGCTAGCTGCTACACACTTATTCGGGGTGGTAAAATTGAATATATGTAGATGACTGCCGAATCGAAAAGGCAATGACCCGAATAAGACTGTAGCAACCCTTACTGCGCCATAGTTTGTGAAGAGATGCCACACTGACAGATACAGAATGATTATTTACCTCGTAGCTATATTCGAAGAAAGTACTCTTTAACCGAAATTAAAAATACATATTCTGTCATATGTACCTTGTTTCATAATAAAAACTAAAGATATCAGCCGACTAATGCAAACCAAAAATCTCCCATTTAAATCTCACCACCCGCTACCGGGCTCGTGGTGGGCAGCAGCCGTGTTGACTGGGGCTGGGGAGGGCAACTGCCGCACGGATAGAGAAGTCAATAGGTTACCCATTTAATAGAAATGTGGGAAAAAATGACGATTTTGTATTCTATTAATGATTCTGATTAAGTCGTGTAGTTCCCGGCAGAGTAAAATACTATAGGAACTCTCCAAGTCTTCCCGTGAATGTCGTAGAAGGCGACTTAGGAAACATAAGCTACACAAAGCTTATAAACATCAATAAGACCTCTCCAACTCGTCTAGCCAGCGTGGAGAGTGTAGGCCAAATCCTCTGGCTACTTTGCCCAAGTATGGCTCTGGATACTAAAAAGACCTGATGATGATGATGAATGATTCTGATTTCAAGATTTAAACATAGCCAGGGGTGAAAAATCAACCAGTTTGTATGGATGTAAAGGCGACAATAACCTCGAAAGCAGGTACCTACCTATTTGCTGTAATTAACTACATCCTGTGAGATGGGGCAGATGGCTGCATATAGTATAATGTATGAAGCGTGCTATGTCGATGACCCTTCATGGAATATGGATGAATTGTTTTAGATGCACTGAATATGTTAAGTCTAGACTTTTTACTTCAATATTGTAAGCATTTAGGTTGATTACCAGTAGGGAATGGTCAGATCGTCACCGTTTTTTAAGACTACTCAATATTACTTATTTCTGTCTTTTCTTTTTCTTTTCTCCCAGACCACTGTGGCCTAGTGGTCATCATGCCAGGCTGTCACACCGTAAGTCCCTGGTTCGATCTCCAGTCAGGTCAAGATGGAAAATGATCTTTTTCAAATTGTCCTAACTCTTGGATGTTTATCTATAGAGGTATATGTAATTGTTATAAAATATACCTTTAGTATCGTTGAGTAAGCATCCCATAAAACAAGTCTCGAACTTACTTTGGGGCTAGCTCAATCTGTGTGATTTGTGACAAAAAGTATTCATTTTAATATTATAATGTTAAAATATGCATTTTAATATTTTCATATTAATAGGATGACATTAAAATTAATCCACAATTAATAAGATAGGTCAGTGGTTCTCTTAAAGCATAAAATGCAAACTTTATGCATTTCAATCTGAAATACTCATAGAGTTCCTTATTGCAATAATAAATTCTAGACATTTGGTATACGAGTACAATAATAATGATAAAAGAATAATCTTTATACAACTGTGTGCCGACTGTCTAGTCGTATAGGAAAAACAAACCACCAGAAAAACACCGAGAATTGTTGATTATTTTCTCTAATAAGACTTGTGTGACCCTAGCTACGCGGTGAATTTATTTCATATTACATTTATAGAAGTATTTCTGACAAATATTGGCGTTTAATCCCCACGATTGCGTTTGTAACAGCACATTCCTCCTAGATACTTTAAGTCACGCACACAATCTAGTGCTCGCCGCGCCGGCTGGATCGCAATTAAAATGAAATTCTGTTAGAAGAGTTTGGTGACGTACGTAATTTTGACAAACTGTCAATGACTGTCGTGGCGTAGAAGGTAAGCTATTTTTTAACCGACTTCAAAAAAAAAGGAGGAGGTTATCAATTCGACTGTATGTATTTTTTTATTTTTTATGTATGTTTGTTACGCGATATCTTTGCCAATTGTGAACCGATTTTGATGATTCTTTTTTTATTTGAAAGTCTTTACTTCTAAGTTGGTCCCATTTTAATTTGGTGAAGATATAATGAAGAACTTTGGAGTTATAGAAGAAAGTCCTAAAAATAAATTGAAGTCGGTTGTTTTATTTTGTTAAAAATTTAATTATAAAAAGAAAAAGACGAAGGGTAGGTAACAACCAAACCTGAAACTGAAATACATCTAACTAAGGACATTTCTCACGATTGTAATAAAATATTTTCATATCAAAGCTTTTTCGTAAACGTTGATATACAGATACATTATCAGGTCTTTTTACCTAATGAGGTAGACAGAGCCCAGGGTTGGTATGTCGATGTAAGACCCAAATGCCACTTCTAAGGACTTACACTCTGCTTACATGACCTAAACGAGAGTTTTATTTTGCGTAAAACTATAAGTTCCACTACATTGAAAATTTTTAAAATAATATATTACTTTCTTATGGATAAATGCTACCGAAGTACTGTTCTCAAAACATGATGCTATTAATTTGATTCGATAGAAAAAAAAAACACGAATATACCTCAAATTTTTGTTTCAAGAGTAGTACTGCCATAAAATGTAAGGGAAGAGACTTTGGTTTTTTTTTGTAGGACTATAGAGTCCTACAAAAAAAAAACCATGTATCAAGATACATACTAACGAAGTAAAATTTCTTTTTTAAATAAAATGTATATATTGTAAGAACATAGCTAAAATATCATTTCGAATATAAAACGTCCACTCTCACACGCGCATCGCCCGTGTGTCTATTGTACCGGCCGAGGCCTGATGCTATACAGACGTCTCGCTCTTCCTTACTGTAGTGAAAAAAATATGACTAAAACAAAAGGATTCAATGTGTGCGAGCATTTCTAGCTGGTGTAAGCCTCTTAAGATGGCAAATCGGAATCCAAATAGCGGTGAGTTGCTAGCATTCTCTCGATCGAAGTGAAGCAGTTATATACTTACCCTGATATTCATAAAAATTAACAAACGTTTTCTAAACCTATTACGATTCGTATAACTGAATTTACCACCCCGAGGGGCCGCCTGCACGCATAGTAATAATGTAGGTACATTTTCGATACCTAAACGGGGAGTGACACAGGCCTAGTATAGGTATTACTTTTATTTAATTTCAGTTTGAACCTAATAGAAAAACTACTATTTAGATATACAACGTGGATGGGACATACACCCGTAATAAATCAAACCACGGTCTATACTAGATCATTATAGTATAATGAAATAAAAAGAAAAGCCAAAGAACAATTTAACAATTTATTTAATTAACAAATTTTAGCATTTCCATAGAAAAGTGTGCAGCCGCTCGGGCAATTTGATGTCAATTTTTTTTTGGTGTTTCGACTGTTATATTAATTTTATTATATTTTAGTGGTCTAGAATAGCCCGTGGTTCGATTTATTACGGGTATGTCCCTTCCACTTTGTATATACACCTCAAATTGTGTACTTGCAACCTCAATAAGTTCATCGATTGTCTGATATTGGAACTTAAATCATCGCTTACTTAAAAGGGTATTACACTATCCAATTTGTAGGAACAATTAGGTTCCTAAATTGTTAGGCAGTAATCACACTATACTAAATTGCATCCTAAAGACGGCGGCGCATACAAAAACTATCATTATTGTTTTTACTATAAGGTTAATTCTATTTATCAAGTTGCTTGTGAACTATTGCGTTTTGGAATGAATTAACAGATTATAATGAAGTAGAGCGGTCGGAACGTCCTTTTTACTCTAAATCGGATCCAATCAGTCCTAACTGCGATTATATCTTCCGAATTCCTAGTTAGAATTCCTTTATACTGGATAGTGTATATAACCGCTTTACTAAATTTCCTTAAATTTTATTTCTTTATTTATTAAATCTTTATTGACCACAATGGTACAAAAGGTACTTAATGCTAATGCATTCTCTACCAGTCAGATTTAGGAAAAATAGAAAATTTTAATTAGCGATAGGCGCTTAAAGATAAGTATGTATTTCTACACATATCTACTTACATACGTATACATATACATATATACACATACATACATAAATAATTTTGGCTGATAGATGCTCAAGTTACCGTCTAAACTTAATTCGTTAATGTGCGGGGAGGATCTTACGGAGAGACGAACTGTTGATGTACAGGCAAATGAGGCAAGGGTTTTTTCAATACAAGGATTAGATACGAGAGATCAATGAAGGTTAGAAAGATTTTCAGAAACCTTTATAAATAACATCTTTAATTTATTATCAGTGTTAGTTAAGCCATTTTTGTTTTTCTCTTATTATGGTTGGAGTTTGCAACTTGAGTTTTCAAACAAAGCCTTTTGAATAACCACCAGTTTTAACAATCTTTGTTTGACACCAAAAATATTATATTCTACAACATAGTATGACATTGTGTTACGGAAGTAACTTGTGAGGAATCAATACTTAGTGTTAAAGGTTAACTGTAAATAACACTTCAAGTGCATACAAACTATAAACATAAGGCATACTTTGTTTAGAATGTTGTTAGAAATTGCGCATAAGCTAAATGATGTCACAGTTTCGTAATTAAAGAAAATATTATGGTTAGAACATTTGCTAGCCTAAAACGAAGTTAAGAAAAACCTTAAAGAAAACATTTTAAGCCGTGTGGTTCTTAGCTTATCATCTGAAAGTATTCATGGATTTAATTTTTTTTTTTTCTTCAGTTGAAGTACAAGTACAATAATTATTTACTGATTTAAAAAAATAGGTTACAATTAAAATAAATAAGACAGGAGAGATGTAGGCAGTTGTTTATTTTCTTTTTCTAAAATACTAGCTGTGCCCGCGACTTCGTTCGCGTGGTTGTCGGAACGTAATGTTATATAGCCTAAAGCCTTCCTTTATAAATGGACTACGCAACAAAAAAAGAATTTTTCAAATCGGACCATTAGTTCCTGAGATTAGCGCGTTTAAACAAACAAACAAACTTTTCCGCTTTATAATATTAGAATAGATGAAGTACTCTTAACCAACAACATATTTATTTGAATAAAGATTAATATTATTATGTTGATACAACTTAAACAAATTATTTCGACCAAATTAGGTACCATAAAAACGGTTTTTGTGAGTTAATCTTAAAAGATAGACATATACTATCGCGGACTGTTTTTTAGATCATTAAAAGAGCTATTATTCTTTAATACATATTGTTTGTGTATCTTGAACCGTTTTCACGCACGCAACGGAAGGCTTCAAAGATGAAATAATTTCTCCCGTTTTTTACACATTTACCACTATATCTTTGCTCCTATTGGTCGTAGCGTGATGTTATATAGCCTATAGCCTTCCTCGATAACTGGACTATCCAACACAAAAAGAATTATTCAATTCGAACCAGTACTTTCGGAGATTAGCGCGTTCAAACAAACAAACAAACTCTTCAGCTTTATAATATTAGTATAGATTTCTTTGTTATGTGATGTGATATAAAGATGCGAATAATTTACCAATATTTGTGATTTATTTTGACGCGGATTTCTAAAAACGTGACGATAGCATTTCTAACGACTTCGTACGTCTACAATTGTATCACGATTCTCATATCGTTTATTAGAAGCGACATATTCTTCACTACGTTATCGTGAATTTTATTGAATGTGACAGAAAAAGAATGGAATGTGAGTAAAACTGTTATTAAGGTACCACACCAAAATTCGCGAAAACACATACTAAGTTATATAAAAACTAAAATAAAAACAATACACACTGCTATACTAGTAGTTCGCCATGAACTGTGAATTCGCGAACCCTATAACTCTGCAACCCCTGGACCGATATGGCTCATTCGAGACGCCTACTAAATTTCATCAAGCTATAATCAGAACTACTTGAGTTATCGTCAAACAAATATACATACATACTTACATACAATTGCCACAAGCCCAGTAGTGGCGGTGATAGGAGATTTTTGTTTTGGTATGCATTTGTTGTACGATATTCTTTGGTTTTTATTACGAAAAAAGGTACATAAGACAAAAAAAAAAAATTTTTTCGCTTATAAAGTTCTTTCCTTAAATATAGCTTGGAGGTCCAAATTACCCTGTATTCTTACTGTATCCTATAGTACTTCAAATAACCCTAAATTGCATTGAACAAAAACGTTTTAAAGGTCGCTTCGTATCCATTTACCATTATATATAAAACTAGCAGTCCACCCCGGCTTCGCCCGTGGTACACACATAGCCTATGTCACTCGGGAATAGTGTAGCTTTCCAACGGTGAAAAAATTTTTTAAATCGGCCCAGTACTTTTTGAGCCTATTCATTACAAACATACAAAAATAGGTACAAATCTTTCCTCTTTATAATATTAGTGTAGATTTAAAACAAACAAACCGCTAATGAGAAACTAATTACTATTTTAATAAACCAGTTAAGACAAACAGTTTATGTAAACATCTCGGAATATCATTAGACGCTGGATGACACAGAGCGAGTGAGTCAGCCATACAGGAATATCCCGACTGTCTGTTGTATGGAATTCAAGTATTAGTTTTTCTTTTAGTTTTGTTCCATTCTCATTATAACTTCTCACCATTGCAAATATGGCCATCTGGTGACGGCAGGCTAGAATATTATTTGTCATAACACATCATCCCTTTCTCTCCCACGGGTATTGAAGAGGTGACTATGGGTTAGATCTCATCTATCAGCACGAAACAGCACTTTGCTATGCTGCTATCCTTTTCTGTCGCTCAGAACAGTAATTTGCTAGAGCGAGAGGGAGTGACGGAACGCTGCAGCACGGCCGGTGCTGAACAATTAAGTTTTTTAAATAAATAAATATTAAAAAATATTTTTGCGCCTACTTTGGTCTCACTTGTCTCTATTAATACACTACCTTTCGGTTGGCCGTTTACAATTTTTTATGTAGTAAAGTTCAATAAATAAAGTGAAAAATGCCAACTAGTAGTGCCCTACTAAAAAGACATTTAGAAAAAGCCAGATCTCTTCTCTACAAGTTTTTTATTCTGGTAACAACCAGTTTCTTATTTTTCCACTTAACCTTATTTTACCAGTTTTACGTTTGGAGTCAATTTTCCGGCTTTTTCTTCTCTACTTTGCATGGGCTTCAGCATTTTTGGGTGACCATTGACAGCAAATCATTGGGGAGAAAAAGCTAATCGCATCACGGGTTTCGAAGTAGCGCCGCAACGCAACCGGTATGTTCAATAGGTGCTTTCGCGTTGCAAAAGGTGGTGTATAAGAAAGCACCTGTCTAAATTACCCAGGTGATGTAACTCCAGAAAATAGAATATCTAAGGCACCTCAGGCTCTGAAAAGCTTTAAGTTGACTTCAAGTGGACAAAACTGAGCGATTGACGTAATACTCTTTAGACCAAAAACTTGAATTTTTATGAAGCCTTCATACTTTGACAATGTTATGTATCGCTTATACGCTACCTTTTGCAATGCAAAGACTCCAGAATTTCCCTATTAACTGGACTATTAGTTGAGAGATGAAAAATGGCGTATGTATGTACTTATATATTGCATTCCCTATCTTATCATAAAATGCATTTGCCACAAGCAAGCATAGAAAAATGTATACTAATCTACTATATCAAATTGTATTAAACCGAATGACGTCAATTATATAGTATAATAGGGGTATTACGTCAATCAAGTCAACTCGCGGTTATGGTTACATAAAATTGAGTGAGGAAGTGTAAAGTGCAGTTATGTAGCTTAGTACACATCTTTGTGTTGTTTGTTTGGTGATGTAAATGATATCTTTCTTTCTGTATGAAAGAATTATTTTTAGGTAAGGTATTATTTATTTATTTTAGTTACCTTTATTAATTTTATAAAAAAAAATGTGCTTATATAAAAGAAGTGGACTTCAACTGGTTTAAATTCCATAAATAATGGATTTTGAAATAATCAAAATTTTCATACTCATATATTTTTATAAAGAAAACATCCTAGCAATAGCTTTGTACGTGTCAAACACATGCTTTCTAATCAAGATTGATAATTTTGATACACATGTCACATTGTATATAATACAAAAATAAATATGCTCAACATACTTCCCACGATTATCTTATCACAAGTTCCTACATATATATGTACCTTATCAATCATAAAGAATCTAGTTCAAATATGTTTGATTTACTGTATTAGTTGATAATGCGATCATGATAACCTATATATTGTCTATCTATATATAAAAAAACGCAATTTTCCTTATAGAATTTACCATCAACTAGGCAGTATATGCTGTTTGAGTAGGCATATAATACATACGAATATAATATAAAAATGGACTTGCTTATTCATTCACATTAGATTTTTTTTTAACATCGAGAGTCAATCAAATTTCAATGCAGTGAAAGACAAGTTCAATGTCCTCCCGAAAGTAAAGTTTAGTTCAGTTTAAATCTGTATTTTCCAGAAGTTTACTTGTTTGATAATGGACGACCCAGTTTTGTTTTATCGTTTTGGGCGCCCGTGATAAACCATGTTATGTCGAAACTACTCGTATATCTCGATATTTTGTCACGAAAACTTTTGGGATACTAACTTAACGATACTATAGTTATAATAAATACATCCGTTATATATATACATATATAACGTAATATACATATATAATATACATACAGACGTTATATATATATATATATATATATATATATATAACGTCTAACAAAACATACTGAAACTATTTTAAGGGTGAATTCAGTCCGTGATATTGAACAACTTCTCCCAAGGAACATATGTCGAAATATGAAAAATAATTTTTGGCTTTCCATAGAAACTCGGATCAGCTGATCGGTCAACTTGTATGGGAGGCCAAAAATTATTTTTCATATTTCGATATATGTTTCTTGGGGATAGTTGTTCAGTATCACGGACTGAATCCACCCTTAAAATAGTTTCAGTATATTTTGTTAGACCCTGTATATAAACACCCAGGATAACTTGAAAAAGAAAAACCATTTTCCAACTTGCCCTGGCTGGGTGTCGAACTCTGAACCTCCGGATTGGGGAACTAGCGTGTTGATCATTCATTATACTACGGAGGTTGTTAAGAATAATATATTTAAATTTAAAACCACTTGATGAAACACTAATTTGAGTTTTATCTATAATATAAAGGGATATTATTAATTGCACATCTAATAAATAATCACCCATCAATTTAATCTCATCATTTATATACTTTTTTACATCAAATAAATCAACAATCTTATCATAAGTACTGATTGCACAGCAAATAAATACTGACTGCACATCAAATTTATTAGGTTAGGGCAAACCTATAGGTTAGGTTATGTTAGAACTGCGACCAACACACGCACGAGCCGAGCGAGCGAAGCGAGCGTGCCGCGGCAGCGGCCGGCGAGTGCTAGGAAAGTTCTATCCATTTTACTGCGCCACAAATATAAATTGCAGTTTGTTTAGTAATATTTTCAGTTGAGTATTTTGCTGTGCAATCAGTAATTTTGATTTGCGTTTAAATACTACCCTAATATAAAGAGAAATTAATTTAAAAAAAAAAACTTTATATTTTTGAAATTTCAAAAGTCGTGTATAGAACCTATTTTCTAATAATATACAAATCAAAAAGTACCTAAATCCATTGCGTAGTTTATGAAAGAAAAAAAAAAGAAAGACTTGCACTACACATGCTAGCAGATACCTTTAGCAAAGATAATACAATTAATAACGTAACAGATACCCAACGTCGTACCAACTTTTGGAGGGCACGTAAATAGCAGGATCTTGGTAACAAATTATTGGTACCAGCCGCTCATAGAGAAAAACATTTAGAGGTAAAAATGTTTTTTTTTCATATGTCACTAGATTGCGCTTTTTACTTCTTTTGTTTATTCAAATTCTAGCGAGCCATATTAGGGCTCACGCTAGAAACAATGTTACCACCAACCTTTGATTTTTCTTGCCCGAGGTCGCCGTTATCGAAAGCGATAAGGAGATTATTCAACTTTATTAAAATCCTTGTAAACTATAAACTGAAAGGTGGAGCAGAGTTGTCTTTGCTCCACCTAAGTAAGACCAAAGTCTTACTGTATTCTGTGCCAAAGTACGACCTACCGTAGAATTTGAACCTACATACCTACTATTTTCGGTTTGCTTGCAGTTTACGTGCTGCCATCTCTTTTTATGTACCTATATAAATATGAATTCCGAATTAAAAATGTACAGTTGCAATTTTTAACACTTATTTTCATGTAATAAAAGTTTCTTCTTCTGCTTCGTCTAAGCGCATTCTCGGTTGCATCTTCAGCTGTGCTGCTTCGGAGCCCAGGGTGCGTTTTCCCGCTTTTTCTGCCCTAATATAATATGCATGTCAATGGTCACCCAAGGATGCCAAAGACCTTGAAAAATTGAGAAGAAATTTGATTTGGCTATAGTTTTACGACCGGCCACCTGCCTGACGTCAACCCTCTTTGGGAATCTATTTGTGCGAAAAGTTTTACAACCGGCCGCCGCCCTCCTTGGGAATGCAATTGTAGCACGAGATGCTTGTGCTTAATCCTTTAGTCGCCTCTTACGACATCCACAGGAAAAGATGGAGTGGTCCTATTCTAACCCGAAACCACACGGGTAATAAAAGTTTCTTCATCCATAGATAAAAAGTATTTTATTTTGCTTATCCGACATTCTTTTATCGGTGAATGTCAGTGACCTCCCCGCTATCAGTTGTCTGCGCATCTGTTCCAATGTGTCGTCTCAATACGCATTTCTAGGTTATCTTTAGATGTTTTATGATTAGGTTAGTGAGCCAAACAAGGCATACGAGTATATATGTCTTGTAAATCAAGATTAAGATGTAAGAAAAAAACATATTTTCTATGGCAGGCTGCCGCCATTCTTTCTTAAAAAATTGTCGATATCGTTTTGACCTTCTCCGTGGTCTACCTCTACTCGTACGCCTGCGGTGCGCCCTTCTGGAACTCACCACCAGAGACAGTAGTCATCACTGGAAAAAGTAAGATAAGGCCCAGCAGTGGTACACATCAAAAGGCTAGGAAAAAAAAACAGTGGCACTCCGGGAGTTTCGACAGAAGTGAAAACTTGAACAAGGGGAACAACAGTGTCGCGAGTTCAATGGTTTTTTCCATCTCAAAAAATGCTCAACGCACCTAAAGAAGTTTGCACTTCAAAAACCTTGAATACTTGCGTTTTATTGCAAATGTTGGACTAACATACATACATACTATCACGACTGTATTCCTTACCGGACAACACTTATTTTCTTGCTTACCTTATCCCACTCTTAGCTTATATCTAGTATATCTTATAAAATTAAATTCATATTGCTATAAAATATACCAACACAGAAAATATAAACATAAATATATTGTTAACTTTTTTATAATAAACGACAATAAATATTTTGAAACGACAGCCAAGGCTTTCGCGTTGAATGAGTTTTTATTTATTTTTACTCATTTACAAATATTTACATACGTATTACTAGAATATATTGACAGTAAGATACGAGTGTTCCGGTACCAACATGCAACGTGAAATACGAAGGAAAAAACAAACGTAATTCTTTGCAAATATGCACAATAAAAATAACTATCGTTTACGTCTATATATAGCCGTAAATGTCCCAAGAAAGGTTAAATGGTTGTAAAAATTGTAATAAAAATTTAAAATTTTTCAATTATGGCATTTTTATATATGGCTGGTTGTAAAAGTAAGTAGCTTTTGACATGAATGCTTATGCTTTTGATGTGAGATTGACAGAAAATGTCAACACTAAACTTCTACATACTTTGTATCTGCAGATTTTAATATTACGTGTCTAGACGTTGTCCTAATGGAACGTGAATGCGCGATCACTGTCAGTTCGCGCGAATTTTTGTCGTATGAACGCGCGAACATACGTTTCGACAGTATTGCTCTGGAATAGGTAGCCTAATCATATTACCATTCGTGCAAAAAAATTGCGTTATGAGTTATGACACCAATTTGATATCACTACGTTTGATCACTAGGTCGCGAGAGCTATAATCGCGCGAATTTGCGATAGTTACGTGATCGCTTACGACCTGGCTACCTAACTTATATGTGAGTTGTACGTTTGTTTTTTCATGCTGGTCTGCAAAAAAGAATAAACCAGCTCCTCTTCCTGCGCGAATCGGAAAAGCCGATCGAGGGAATGAGCAAAAACTTCAAATGCGGCTAGCCACATCACTATTTTCATTCTTGTTTCCATCTTCTCGCCCAAAGTCACGCTAAAAATGGCCTTTGGGTCTTGCGGTCCTAGGCTCTGTCTACCCCATTAGGGATCAAGACGTTAGAGTGTATATATAGTATAGCATTTTACGGATATCCTTATAAACAGATTTACAAACGCCTACGGAAGCCTTTGTGTAATCACTTTCGAATCTCGTAAACATTTCATACAACTCATTCAACAGAAAAAAACTATTTGGAAATAAGTACTATTGTCTACTTCAATGGCGTTCGCATTGGTCTTATTGTGACACTTTTTGCCCAAAGCTGTTAGATTGGTACGTTTAGTAGCCAACAATCTCTTGGGTAGAAAGGTCGTTGAATTCACGATGCCTAAAATAGTGCAAGAAAATTTTTTAACGGAAAACTTCTTTTGACGCGTTGGGCATGTTTTGAGATGGGAAGAAACCGTTTTCGAAGTCGCGACACTGTTACCGTGTAACCGACACAACTTGTTCACGTTTTCACTTCTGTCGGCAGTCTCCCTGAGTGCCAGTTTTTTTATATAACTTAAAAAAATTAGTTATACATGAAGTGGGGAAAAGATATTGTTTAAATTTACTGTGCTAGATTAGAAGTGGTGCAAAATTGTGCAAATAATTTTTTTTTTAGGTAAAATATTGTGTCAGTTATTGTATAAAATATATAAAACCGTTACTTTTTTTTATTATTAACGACATTGCTTTGTAATAATAAAAAAAAAACTTTCAAAATGAGGCGAAATATTGTTTTTTATTACAATGCTCCATATTCGGATGACGAAGAAGATTATTGTTACGGTGTCAGAGACTATCACAGCTTGAGGCGTGAATCCAAAATGGCTATATTTGGGCGATCGGTAAGTACAAAATACATTAAACCTATTGCACCATTCTACCTTTTTTATGGCACATTTGGTACGTACCTAATGTGCCATATATAGGTATATATAACAAAAAAATAGAGCTTTTATAGTACAACTTAAGAGATTATACGTGATTTAACTTACTAAAACTATTAATTTTAAGAATAGATTCAGTCCATGATACTGAACATTTCTAAAGGAACATAAGTAAATCAAAATATAAAAAAAAAACTCTTTCCATTCAATTTGTATGGAAGGTGAATTATTTTTCATATTTTGTTATATGTTCCTTAGTGAAAGTTGTTTAGAATCATGGCCTGTATTCAACATTTAATTATTATAGTGTATTTTGTTAGACCCTATGTAAATATTTTTGATTTTATTTTTCTATCTATAAACCTTCACATATTAAGAAAAAAGCAATTTTTCACTTTATTTATCCTTATTCTACAAAAATTATTTGCCTCAGTTTGAATGACACATGCGGGAGAAAATGGCACGACACATTTTCAATATTTCCCCCATGGGCTTACGTTAACACATTTCCTTATAACTCTATTTACCTGACTTGCACGGGGCTCGCTTTAGTTCTATATTTTATAGGCACTGTCGACGACATAAAAGAAATGAACAAAGATAGAGTTTACATTTCGGTATGATATGGTCTTCTATTATAATTCGCATAAAATAATAATAGAAGGCAAAATATAAGGAAGGAGGGGAAGAGGAAAGCCAAGGCACAGCTATATGACGCAAGTCAAGGAAAAGGTGATAGCAGTGTCGTATCAAGATGTCAAGAGGTTGGCGGAAGATAGAAGAGAATGGAAGAAACTCCACCGGCAAGAGCGTCGCTCTTAAATTTTGATGATGATGTAAAATGTAAAATATAAATAAGAATTAAACAAAATGAAAACCCAAAATAAAAATTAAATAAATAGAAAACTAAAAGTAAAAAATTATATTAAGTATATAAAAAAAATTACCTCATATCACTATGGTCGCCGGGCAGCATTAAGTACGCCTTATTTAATTAATAATAAATTCGGTTACATTAAAAAAATACTACTAAGTACCTACATTGTTATAAAATTAGGTACTACGATTGACTAACTCCATACTAACTATATTGCGTAATACCTAGTATTAGTAACAAAGATTTACGTTATTAAAGGAATATGGCTGTTATTTCTTTGGTCTTAGGAGCTATTACAATGTCATCATTATTGCAATATGCACTTGCACAGATAATGGAAACGTGTCGGGGTCATAAAAAGCCTTCGGAAGGTTTTATGCCGTGCGCCAGATGTGTGAAGTATTAAAGAAAATTTTACAAGAGCTTCTTTTTGGATTAGCTAGCTTAATATATTTTTGTTTTTTTTAATTTTTTTTGTTTTAATAAAAATATATTAGCTATAATATTTTTTTTTTCAACCTGGCGAAGAAGAATTAGGAGAACCGACCCCACCTAAAGTGGGAAAAGGGAAAGACGAAGAAGAAGAAAATATTTTTTTTTGCTAAACAATCTCTATAGATTAATCCCTATGACAACAAGTCAAATCAGACACTTTTTTCTATGGGATTTGTATAAAAATCACAACCGTGACGTCATATTTTTTTGAAGACAAATAGTTTTCTGCATTAAAAAATTTAAAATCATGTTGTAAATGGATATGATCAATTACAAGTGACACTATTTTGTGACGTTTTATTCTTTTAACAGTTCCAAATAACTTATTTTAAACCCAGTCATCTTCACAAGAGCCTGGCTTTTAAATGTAAGACAGACCTCTATCTACCTAATTTAGTTACTTAATGTTTTCTCCTTTTTTTTTTGTTTTTTTTTTCTTTACTTTCTGTGCTAATAAAAAATCATCTACCAAGCCAGGTTTAATTTTTAGAGAATCTCGTCTTCTTGGTGTTTTTGATAAAGCGAAGGTTCTCGGTCGCCCAAAAAATGTAACTCCATTTTTCATTTTGTAAACCTTTAGTTAGAATACTTTGAAAAATGCATATTAAGTAACCGTTTCAAAATGATTACAAAAGTTTCTTGAAAAAATAAGAAATTCAATTTATGAACATTCATCCGATCCAATCCCGATTTCATCCGTTAGATCCATTCCTATATATTGGAATATATCTTAACACATATAATGCTAATCTATACCTAATTGGAAATCATATCTTTACACATTTAGCACCCTATCATGCACAAACTTAGTGACATTAATTTGAACTAGTTACCTATTTATCGATCCCATTATCGAGTACTCGAGAGCTCGTGCGAGTATCGAATCAAGCAAAATCGTACATATGCGGTTCACGAGTAGCAACATAGTGTATAAACATATGTGTCACGAATCCTTTGTAGAGTTTATGCAATTGTATGAAATGTCTAATAACGTCGTCACTGTGAACATGACTTCGGTTTCGGTTAAATCCAGATATTTTATAATGAGTTATTAGTGGATTTTTCCACGAAGATTTTAGAGATAGGTATTAAATATGAGGTCTAACAGTGGAGTATAAAAATCTAAAAAGTGGGCTGACGGCGACGAAGTAGCACGGCTAAGAATGAAATGCGCTAGGATGAAATAGGAAGAATTGAATACTTCACTTTTGATTTTTTCAATATTTTTTACGAAACAAAAAACAACCCTCTATCTAGCCTGATGGGAAGCTAAGTTGAGATCTAAGGTGTTACACGCAGACTTAAAAATGCCTATTCACTCTTGCCTTGAAAATCTGTATATCATACGTATGGGGAAACATCGACGCAGGCAGGCGGGTAACAAATAATGGGAGTGACCTCACATTTCTTCACGTGCATCCTTTTTCTGTTACATTTTTATTTTATTTTTTTATTTATGGCTTGACGCTACTGCGTATTTAGCCAGGAACAAGTTAATAAAACGTGGGAAATTATTTTTTCCTAACAAGTTACAATCAAAGGTTGGTGTAGGCCTTTGATTGCTTTAAGGGAGCTTCTGGCGACAAATCTATACGAGTCCACTGGTTTTCGTAGCCGTTTGAGTGGCGGATGACGCCCGAAGACGCCCACACAGGCCGCAAAACAAATATCACTACAGCCGTACTATGACTGTCCACTTTAACTATTTCACATATTGTTCATGAGCATGAGCATTTATAACATCAAACAACACCAATTTCATATTATAAGGTCCACTAAAATCAATTTGCTAAATAATTTCAAGAAAACCCCAACCAAACACCTTGACTTCCCGCCAAAAACCCCCTTTCTGTTACTTGACAAGTAACAGAAAAAGGATGCGCGTCGGCAAACGGTTGTAGGCCCTAGAAATACTGGCTTGATGTCGTCAAGGATGATATGCGTGCCAGTGGTCTTACAACCAAGGCTGCTTAAGAACTCCCTTACCCTAGACTTTCTCATACAAATGTAGTCTACGTTTTATTTTGAAACAACATGTCAGATTTCGGTAAAAATTTGTAAGTTTAAAGAAATTGCATATAATATATCTAGGGTTGTAATTGGTTTTCACAGTCAAAATATGAACTTGAAAGAAAATATAAGCGTGTAAAACTTTTCCATACTGATGGTCAAAAATGATATAATGCACTATATTCTCTTCCAAGTTCATATTTTGCCTTTGAAAACCAAATATATGCAATTTCTTTAAAGTTACAAATTTTTACCGAAATCTGACGTGTCGTTTCAAAATAAAACGTAGACTACGTTTGTATGGGACACTGGGATTTGGTCTATGGTAAGGAGACTCTTAAGACCGTGCGAAGTGGAGAAGTAAAAGCTGGAAAGCGGACCGCAGGCTCCACAGCTATACAGCTGTAGATGCAACTGGAAATACGCTGAGATGAAAGGCAGAGAAAGAAGGAAAAGATACCGTTCCTTATTGTCGGTCATCGGATTTCCGACAACGATGTGATAAAGTACTGCTACATATTCCCACATAATCTGGATAAAAAGTGCTTTCATTTCCTGGTTGTATGATCGTATATTTTATACAAAACTTACTAAAAGCCATTTTATTATTTTAACAAACCGGCCTTAACATTATTACTTTATCTAACCACCCATTACACAATTAAATTGCTTGAAGTGATAAACAAATGTGCGGTTAACCTCAATTCGTTATGGTCTTCACAAAGGCCGTTTCCTTCTGTGAGGCCGAAAAGCCAAAATGGCAACCTAATATAAAACGAAGTGAGAAACCGGTCCAATAAGACTTTTTGTACAAATGTAAAAAACAAACAGATGCGACTATTTCTGTGAATAACAAAAGTTTAGTATTGCTTCCGATTAAGGGAAATAGTGAGGAAATCTGCACCTTAATAAGACTCAAATTTACATTGCTGCGGAATAGAAGTGAATTTTTAAAACTCTACAAAGCATATTGATCAGATGATTCACGATGATGATGATGATCGATGACTATCTTAAAGACAAAAAAGTCTGGCTTGAGCTCGGCGCGGGTCCCTCTTAAAGGTTTGTATACTTAGACATGTCATAATTTAGGTACATTGGTACATACTACATTTACTAATTGGCATTATTTAAAATTTCGTAATTCTTATAGTTTAATTTCAATTATGACATAACAAACAAAGTATTCTAAGTCCATCCACATATCTAGTTTTAAGTTTGTTACTTAGTTGACGTCTTTGGAGAAAACGTGCAGTGCAGTTTGTTGCCACTTCTTCTGCACTTGCGCCTAGGAAGCGGCATAAACTTAGCTGTAAGTAATGATTTGACGTCAACATTTGTGCATAACAAAAGAAAGTGACTATTATTAAGGGATATTATAAATGTCCTATGATAATAAAGATAATTTGATTTGATTTAATTTGATCCATATGGGTAATGTATAAAACTATGTCAACAAAAAGAACTGCGGAATACCGCGGAATACGCGGGAATTCCCACATTCCACAGTTTCTTTCTTCATGCTAATTTGTACAGTATTCCTCTAAATTATAGAAGCCATTATCCACTGAATTTCTAAAAATTCGCCTCGATTCCGTAACTGAGCCTAAATAACACATTGTTAGCAGCCCCCACAGCATGACACCTTAGAAAAACCCAAATAAAGTTAATATCGCGCGACAGTGTAGTACCACCTCGCTTGTTATTATTAAGTAGAGCGAGATAGTGAGAGATGACAGTGCTCGATAAACGGTGTCGATGGTTGGTACCATACTATAAAGCTGGTTTGTTACCATCTTTACACACTGTCAGATAGGTTTGTTACCTACCTGACAGTGTGTAAAGATTGGTAAAAATAATAGAAATGTTGATACGCAAAGTAGGTCTGAATTAAAAAAAAACAAACACAGACGATAAAATCCTTTATTCTAGATATTTTAATCAAGTAGGTATAATAATTCATTAGTGAAGTAATAAAATACATTTTTTTAGCTTTGGAACAGATTAAAATGTGAATTAACTATACTTCTGTCCAGACTTTATTTGCATTTAGTATTTATTGGAAGTGCAGTGAACTGAATATGCAATGAATTGCAAGAAACCTTTGTTCTGGCTTGATTTTTTGCAATATGTTGCAATGGTATTGTTGTTAGTGAAGCAATCATCTGTAAATAACACTTGTTTTTTTATGGTACTTATAAATTTACTAAAAAAAAGCGTCTAGGCATGTGTTAAAATAGATTCGCAGCAAAAGGCTACAGAAAAAAGGCATTAAAAAGATTAGGGCTAGATACTTCATATCTATCCATCTAGTTATATTTTACTTTCTAAAAAAGGTATTTTAATTTATCTTGTTCGTACTTTTATAATACATGTACATAATAAATAAATAGATCAGGACAAATCACACTGAGCTAGCCCCTAAGCTTGTTTTATGTAATATTACTAAATCAACAATATTTTATAATAAATACACCTTATTTCTAAACTAAACTGAATGGAAAATTCATAACCGAAGGGCTGTATGAAGAGATTTACTTAGATTAGTATAGATAGATGAATTGAAAGAGGTCTCTCAGGATCGTAGCAAGTGGAGGTCCATAGTGCCATGCCTACCCTGGTGGGAAACAGGCGTGATCGTATTTAAGTAAACCGAAAGGAAAGCAGTAGAAACATAAATAGAAATTTAACTTATCCTTTCTATCAATATAATAAAATAATGCCTAGGAAATGTCGTAGAAGTCATTTTAACTATAATATACCTACTTGTTACCACACAGTCGCTTGCAGTAAGCAGGTACGGTACTGTGTCTTGCGTAATAGGTGGTATAACCAGTTGATCGGTAGGCTCACTCACATGGTCCAGTTTTAAAGTCATCGACGACGTCAATATATACATACAAACACTAACACGTCTATATCTTAAAATTAAACATTTAAATTGCCATGTTCGGATGGAGCAATTGCGGTATATAGACTTGCAGCGGCTGCACAATAGTAACTCTCTTTGATGTAGGTATGTGTTAGGTTTACGATAAGGCTGATGTTTATTAAATCAAAAGCCTTAAAAAAAAGTCCAAATTAAAAATGTTGAAAGTGCACTCACAGTACAGATTAGGGATAAACTTTACGCCGCCATATATTCATAAATAGAACAGGCACCAATGTTTAAGATAGCTGGTCTATATATTTTAGCTAGAGGTACCTATGTCGATATTGAAAAAATTGGTGAGTTCAGGTTTAATGTACACTGCTGTTGATTAGACATTCGTCATGTGTTAAAATAATGGCACGTATGAGTTACTACCAAAAGCTCACGTTTAAGTCACGTGTCGGCTCAAACCACAGCTTTGCTGAGATACCTACATTGAGCTTTTCGTGTCAAGTTTATCCAGCTCAGTACTTTTGTAGAATGTCATTTATGAAGACATCGATGTTAAATTGAATAGAGTTGTTGATCATTTACTTCAGTACCACAAACAGTACCTACCTACACAACGTATTACAAAATATAGTGAAATTATTTCAAGGGTAAATTCAGTCCATGATACTGAACAACTTTTCCCGAGAAACATTGTCGAAATATGTTTTTTTTGCTTCCCATACAAGTTAACCGATCAGCTGATCCGAGTCTGTATAAAAACAAAAAATATTTTCATATTTCAATATATATATTATGTTCCTTAGGGCAAGTTGTTCAGTATCATGGACTGAATTCACCCCTAAAATTTCAGTATATTTCGTTAGACGTTATATAAAATAGTTAAAACAAAAAATGGACCCCAAATCACTGCCTTTGCAGTGTACGGAAACGAATTCTAAGAGGCTGGCGGCATTTATTGTGTTTTTTTTTGTTTAAGTGTATAATCATCAATCAATATAATCAATCAAACAATATGAAAAATAAAAATTCTAATGAAATTCTTTGAGTCCTTCATCCGTAACTTTTTCGTCACAAACGCATTAATGAAACAGACAAAAAGCACTAAGTCACAGTTGAGTTCACAAACGGTTTTAGAACTAAACTCCACGGATATTGTACGAAGAACAATCAAATCTTCACCTTTCTACGAACAAGGTCGGCTACTGTGAAGGTCGCTCTCTTGAACTTTACTCACAATTCGTTTTATTGGACTTTAAACTAAAACAATATTGCACAAACAAAAGTGCATTATTAAAACGAATAATTCGCCTATAATTTTAATCGAATAGAAAAAAAAAAACATTTATTTCGGACAACTAAGATCAGATTGTGAAAAAAACTTAAGGCCGTACCTAAATTTTCCGGGGTCCAGTGCTGCCCCCATTTAAAATAAATCAATTTAAAGAAAACGGAGACATTATTTAAAATTTTGCTACTATCAAATCCTAGATAACCCTTAAAAGTATTTTATGAACTACTGTTTAAAGTTTATAATGAGAACGTTAAGCTTTACTACGCACATTTGCCAAAAGTGGCCGTTTTTCGCAAATGTGCGTAGTAAAGCTTAACGTTCTCACTTTTAACTGTAAACAGTAGTTCATAAAATACTTTGAAGGGTTATCTAGGACTTGGTAGTAGCAAAATTTTAAATAATGTCTCCGTGTTCTTTGAAATGATTTATTTAAAAAGGGGCAGCACTGGACCCCGGAAAATTCAGGTACGGCCTTAAAACATGTCATTACTGATAAGAAAACATTAAATTAAATTAGATTAGACACACACAATATTATATAATTTAAATAATAAACTAAAGTCAATTTAAATAGAGTCAATTTATTAATATATATACGATATTTTTTATTGTGAGACCAAATCGAAAGCCCAAATCGTAAAAAAAAATTTACTTGACCCATTTTGATATATTTTATAGAGGCACAATCAAAAAATTTACCTACGAAAAGAAATGTATTGCTCCCGGGTAATATTACCACTGAGCTGTGTCCTTTTTGTATTGCTGTAGCACACACATATAAAATTGTTATGTTTTTGTGTAATTTTTTTTACTATATTTGTCTGTTTTTTATAAGTATGTGTCTTATAGCAACAAATAAATGTCTTTAAATTCAATTCAAAAAGAAATAGCCAACAATTTAAGCAATATATACGACAATAAATACGACAGCGTTTATGGAGCGCTATCATGTATCACAATATTTCTCTACGTAATAATAACGAGCGGGATAGCACTAATCCGTCGTGCTATATAAACTTTATCTGCTATGCCATGCAATGCAATGCTACGAGGCAGATTCGACCAATACCAAATCCAAAGTACTATGAACTCAACTCAATAATTTATGGAGCTCGGTGACCTGGTGGGAGTATGCATTGATTGTACTTTCGCAAGTTAAGCAACCTCGGGCGTGGTCCGTACTTAGGGTACAAGTGGCAAAAAAAATTTCAAGCTCCTAAGGCACGTTAACCCATTGGTCCCGGCTGTCATCATTGTATAACAGTCGTCAAGCTATGTCCGATGCAGCAGCTTGAAAAATCTGACACCAGTGTTGGTCTTACGCACAAAAAAAAAAAAAAACAATGACAGCAACAAAATACCAACAATAGAACATAAAACTACTAGCATTCACTTCACAACCCTATTATTCGCACTCTTATAAAAAAATCAACGACAGGTAGTTTGCTTTGTTACCTAACCCGTTTCACAAACGCAGTAAAACGTAACTGGTCTCTGGACAACACTTGTAGGTTTTAGGAAAAAAAAATAGAACAAAGAATCAAACCCGATACCGCTAAACCGGTGTGTCCAGTTTGTATGGCTTCTGGCTTCTTGGCCCTTTTTTTTGAATGGCCTTTTAACTAACCGGCACTACAGGAGACTGTATTATTATAATGTGGTTTGCATTTTTTTTAATTCTTAAGTTTAGCTTTTATTTAGCTTGCCCTGTTTTTAGAGTTCCGTATAAAAAAAAAAAACGGAACCCTTATATGTAGTTTGTTAATGCCACTCCCCGGTGTTTGATTGTAATGAAATTTTTTGTATGCTAATGTAAATCAGATGACATCGAAATATTATTATAACAGAAGCTGATCTGATGATGAAGCTGAAAGGTCGCTTTAAGATTGTAATAAAATGACGCAACCCCATTGAGTTCTGGCTTAAGGTGAAGTGGTAGCATAAGTGGCGCCCTCATTTCAAACACGAGTAAATTGTTTAAAACTAAATATGGTGATATTTAAAAAATTGATTTGGATTAATGTCTAAAAGACCTTCAAACTATTTTATGAATAACCTTTGAAAGTAATATTGATATTGATGAATAGACATTGATCCAAATCAAATTTTTAAATATCACCATATTTAGTTTTAAACAATTTATTTCAAATGAGGGCGCCACTTATGCTACCATTTCACCTTAATATACATTTGTCTTGATAAGTACTTAGGCCTTACAATAAAAGCTTGTAAATATTGTCATCATCATCATTATCGTCAACAGGTCTTTTTAGTCTCCACCGCAGGAGTATAGAGAGGGTTCTCTGTACCACCAGAGCCTTGGCCAGAGCAGCCAGAGGATTTGGCCTACACTCTCCACGCTGGCCAGACAGGTTGGAGAGGTCTCATTGATGTTTATGAGTTTTGTTTAGCTGGCACTCCTCACCTTCTACGACATCCACGGGAAGGTTGTACCATATCATATTTGACCATTAGTATGGTAAACTTCTACACCTTTATATTTTCTTTCAAGTTCCTATTTTAAATGTCGAAAACTAGTTATATGCCTAGATATATGCAATTTCTTTGAAATTACAAAATATAGTGCCGAAATCTATATATGCCGTATCATTTCAAAACAAAAGCCAGACGACGTTTGTATGGAAAAGTCTAGGCCTCTTAACTCGTAAATTATAGTCAATTGCGCAGCTTGAATCTCTAAGTATTCTATAAGAATGACATCTCTTCACATGTTGTAATACTAATGTATAGGGGTTACGCGTTATCAACATCACGGATCATTGACGCATTTTATTCACAAAACAATCGCAGAACTAATTAATAACGAAGTACTAATTAATTTTAATGCATTTTATTATCTGGCACAAGCATCCATGCTTAAAGTAGAACATATTATTATTTGTAGAACTTATTTGACACAATAAAGTTTTTTCTTATTATCTTATTGTTACAAAACACTGCTTTTATTATATAAAAGAATAAATAATGAGCACGACTATCCAAAAATTAAAAAAGGAAGATAACACATGTTCATTAAAAAAGAATTAAACCAAAAAATTAAACCTAGTCTAAATTTTGATTTAAGAATCTAAAAGATTTTGCTCTCTCTGAATAGCTATGCTAATTCGTTGAGAAAAGAAACAGCCAGCCCTCTTGTCACCAGCGGCGGTAATCAAACGCGGAGTACCTATTAAAAAAAAAACATAGCCTATGTCACTTGGAAATATGTAAGGATTCTCACGAGATCTCATACATGTAAATCTGTTCAGGTATTCCAAAGCTATGACGAAGTAAAGAACTCACATGCATACGTGAACCTTGAAAGTATGACACTCCTTTTTAGGGACAGCCTTGTAAAAATTCACTGGTAATATTCTTCTTTGTCATCTGCCATAGATGGTGACACACCTAAGCCCCACACGATCTTACAAACGAACTTATAGAGCATTTGCGGTAGAATTTTTTCACTGATTGAGTCATTATACTATAGGTTGGATGCACATGCGTCTGAATGGTTCAGGTCTTACCTCAGTGACCGAACCCAAAAAGTAAAATTGCTACAAAACAACGGAACTTATATTACTTCTGATGTACGGCCAGTCACACGTGGAGTTCCTCAGGGTTCGATCCTTGGACCATTATTATTTATAATTTATAGCGCTGATTTATGTAGTGAAATCTCACATTGTAAATTTCACTGCTATGCCGATGATGTGCAGTTATATATCTCGGAAAAACCGGATAACATTTTGAATGCTATTGATAAAATGAACGCGGATCTAATTAAAATAGCGCTTTGGTCAGAGAGAAACTCATTATTGATCAATCCCAATAAGTCGAAATACATGGTCACAGGCTCAAAATTGCAAATCAGCAAAATCTTATGCCATAATCTTACTGTTCAAGTTGGATCAGAGCAGATTGAACGGGTAGACGAGGCTAAGAATCTTGGCATAATTTTTGATGACCAACTACGATTTGAAAGCCATATCCTAAGTATAGTGCGTACCTGCTTTCATCGGCTAAAAGTTTTGTATAAAATACGTCATCTGATTAATACAAACGTGCGTATTAGGTTGTGTGAATCGTTAGTTTTATCACGATTTAATTATGGAGATACGGTATATGGACCTCGTCTACTCGCAAAAACACGCCGTTTAATTCAGAGAGTGCAAAACGCTTGCTGTAGGTATTGCTTTAATATACCTCCTCGAACGCGAGTGTCACCATATATAAATAACGCCTCAATGTTGAACATGGACTCACGTAGAAAATTACACCTGGCAAGTTTAATGTTTAATGTCCTTCAACATAAAGCTCCTGAATATCTATATGAAAAGATAAAATTCTATCGCCGTTATAGTAGATATGGTACCAGAGATGTTCGGTCTCAGTTATCCTACCACACACATAACTACGGTTTTATGTGTGTGGTAGGATAACTGAGACGTTCGAGGGGAGCTTCCGTTACCAGGCGACAAAATGCTGGAACAATTTACCGCCTTCTTTAAGACAGTCGGGTTCGCTTTTATCGTTTAAACGAAATTATAAAGCTTATTTACTAAATTGTCAAAAAAATCCTATACCACTCCAGTTTTTGTCGCTTAGGTAGCGTGCTCTCAGGAAGCGCACTTATTCTTATAGTCTTTGCACGACTTTGTAACTCTATGTAACTCCTTGTTGCTTTCTTTTTTTTTTCCTCACTGTCTTCTCTTTGGTAATACATTTATGTTATATAAATATTTATAATATATTTTCTTTTTATTTATAATATTATAAGTACTTAAATTAACTTCGGCTGCGCAAGCACATCCGTTCTGGCGGTAGCTGAAAATCAGTGTTTTGCTCACTGGGCAATTCCCCACACTGAGCTACAGCCTTTTGTTATTACCTAGGTTATTTTTTTTGTCATTTTCTATGTACTGTGTGTTATACGCTATTTTGTGAAAATAATACCAGCCTGATATTTTCTTTTTTTAAGTTTTTTTACTACAGCTATTTTTCTTTTCCCTTCTTGGTTAGTTACACCACCGTCATAGTCTTTCTCATATTCTCCATGTACTGGTTGTCTGGAAGAGATCCGCCTATTGTACTCACTTAATGTTAAATTATTTTAAGTTCTGTATTATACTATTTTTGAGCAGATTCAATTTTGGTTAAAATTGTCTCGTAACTATGTCAATATACTACTAATGCCAATTGTGGGTTAAAAAAACCTGTTTTGGATGTATTTATGACACATGGGTGTGTCAGTCCAGCCTTGTTCACTCTTCAAGGTCAATGGGGACTCATGAATATGACGAAATTGTTATTTGTTTAGAAATTAATATCCACGGTAAATCACCGCTAGCGAGTTACGACACAGCATCTGCATATTTCTAATAGAGATAACAAAAACCATAAATACCATACTAACACGGAGACATACGAATTTGCGTGTCGATCTGACGTCAAATTGACTTCATTTAGGATCGTCACTTTTAGTCCGTGTATTTCAATTCATTAGATCGGACATTGAGCTCTCTCCTGTAAAATACCTAAATCTGCCGTTTTGAGCCGTAGAAACTCGTCGAAAAATGTTGGAGGAAGTAATAAAAAAGATTCCTTCCTTTTGTAAGTGAATTTCTTACTAAGAAAGAAAACAATATTTATATTGTATTGAAAATTGGTTTTTACACAATAAATTAAAGGTCTTTCTTTATCTAGTAGTATATACAGATCTGTGATACCTAATATAAGTGGTGAAAAAATAATATTAAAATAAAAGTGCAGTTTTCCTTAGTGGTTACTAGTTTTGGCTGACTGGTAGAGAATGCTAAGCATTGAGTCCACCTTTTGTACCATTTTTGTAAATAAAGATTAAATAAATAAATAAGAAGGTTATTAGAGTAGTAGTTCTGCGAGATCGCCAGCTCTTATAACCATGCACTATCCGACACTTCCCTCTTTCCCCTGGCTTAGCAAAGCCATTTCAGTGAAATCCGCCCACTACAGCAAACTTCTCCCCTTTTCCCCCATCCACGCCCATTCAATATGAGAGCTAATCTTTTTAAAACGCTAAATTTTACAAACGAAAACCATTGTTGTTTTTTTTATTATCTGGTTAATTGTTCCGCAAACTGAGCATTTAAAACATTATAATGCGTAATTTGCTGTCATACCATTTACCTGAAGCTTGGAATTTCCTTTGAAACGTATAACAGGGAAAGTATAATTTTATTGAATTTTAAATCTTATGTGAAAATTAATAAGGTTTATTTTTGTCCCCAGTTCCACTCGGTGACCGATAAAAGGTCTCACCACAATGAATGCGGGGAGAACAGTCTCACAATAGTGTCAGATAAGAAGATAGAAGATGACTCATCAGACTCTTCCAGCGGAGAAAATGTTGAAATTGAAGGTATTTATAAAATTTTACGATATTTCTAGTTTTTAAGTATGATTGTGTGCAAAAAAATTGACTAGAATTTTTATAACGTAAAAAAATACATGTAATTACTTATTTCATAAAATATAAAAGCATGATAAGGAATATTATGGTTTTTAATGGAAAACAATTGAAATAAAAAAGATGAAGTAAGTCTTCGATAAAAAGTTGATCAAAACAAATATTATACGTATATTAAAATACATGTATAGTTTGGAAAATCCAAAAGTGCACGCCTCATAATCTAATTTTTTTTATACAGTGGTATATTAGTTTTTTATAAATTATAATTAAACGACAGTACTTAGAACGCATCAGCACAGTGTAATACTTTATATATTAAAAACAAAAGTATTCCGGTAAGATGAATTTTTCGACCAATTTCTCTGCCACATACATGGTCACATAAGCACAGACTCACGGACGTCCAAGAATGATTAGTTTTAATGTTATTATTTATTAAATTAAACAAATTAATTGTTTATAAAATGTACCATATGTGCTAGACAGATTATTTAACTTCATATTAGTGCACTCATATTATCCTGTAAGTGTTATATTAAAAAAAAACGTCATTTATGTTTCGAAAGACTGGGTTTTTTGACATGTCGAGAGTAGAGCACTATCTCAACGCTCCGCTTATGAGGCGTGCAATACCTCAACGCTCCGCTTATGAGGCGTGCAATAAATAGTCACTGTATCGAGAACTCCTGAGAAGAATTTTAATACAAGTTAGAATTAATAAATTATTTAGAATTAGAATAAATAACAAATTATTTGAAAATAATAACTACTTAAAACTGTTATGGCGACAGATTCGCAAGATCGGCCAAATCTAGAATCAAGCAAAAAAATATATATTCTAGCAAGCATATATCAAGTTATCTTAACGAATTATAATGCACGATGAATTTTCTTAATCACCTTTAAATCCAAAATACCAAAATGAAAAATTAAGAAGAATCTAAAAAAAGGACAAATTAGGCACATTTCAAGTACTTTAACGTCTTTCAATGCATAATGAATTTTCCTTATCACATTTAAATCCAAAATGAAAAATTAAGAAAAATCTAAAAAAAAGTACAATCTCTAGGCACATTTCAATACTACTTTCAATGCATAATGACTTTCCTTAATCACCTTTATAATATGGCCGTTGAAACAATGGCTATTGTGTGGACATGAGCAATGGGGAAACGCTAATGAAGCGAAATTACTCTCTGTACACTTTTAATAAGAGATTTTTATTCAAAATCATAGAATGTATGTACCAGCTGCTTCTCGTCCCGCGCAGATCGTTAAAGCCGATCGAGGGAATGAGCGAGAATCTGAATCATATAAAAAGGCGATGCGGTTAGTAACCTATTACTTTAATGATTTCCCTTTTCCACCTTTATGCCCACTATCACGCTAAAAGTGGCCTGGGCCTTACTGCCCTAGGCTCGGTCTACCACGCTAGGGACACAGACGTGATAATGTATCTGTAACCCGTGTGGTTCCGGGTTAGAATAGGACCACCCCATCTCTTCCTGTGGATGTCGTAAGAGGCGACTATAAAGGACTAAGCACAAACATCTCGTGCTACAATTGCATTCTCAAGGAGGGTTAACGTCGGGCGGCGGCCGGTTGTAAAACTTTTCGCACAAATATATTACCAAAGAGGGTTGACGTCAGGCAGGCGGCCGGTCGTAAAACTATAGCCAAATCATGTAAACTGTTCCGGCTATTTCTTCTCCATTTTGCAAGGTGTTTGGTATCCTTGGGTGACCATTGACATGCATGTTATATTTGAAAAAGAAAAAGCGGGAAAGCGCACCCCGTTCTCCGAAGCAGCACAGATAGATAGATAATACGTTTATTCACGAAAACTGCATCACATACACAGATATATAAGGTACAAGAAAATAACTATTGTTCAAAACAAACAATAATTAATAATAAACATGCAACAATCACAATTCACAATAAACAACACAGCTGAAGAACAAAGTTCAAAGTCAAAAAACGACTAGGTTTTTGACTTTGAAATTGATTTTATTATCATTATGCTCTGTAATATAAGATTGTGGAGAAAAATAAAGAAATGTTGAAATTGAAAATATTCATTTTTTCATTCAATTTCATACCTAAAAGTTGTTGACGTAGCATTGAAGTAGCCTATATATGTCTTAAACTTCGGCTTGCCACTTGAAATTTCATATCGTTATCAATCTCAATTCACAATTTGGAATGTAACTTCCTAAACTGTTAAATCTTAGTTTGTGTGTTCTCAATAACAAAACTTTTAAATCTACATAAAATTACAACCTAACAATAAATTCTACTAAATATTACCTGCCGAATTGGGAAATATGGCATTTAGTCACAAGGATCTTTTGATTGTGTCAGCCCAATGATTTATTTAAATAATAATGACATCGTCTCAAGATTAAAAAATTCTTAAAAAATTAAAGTTATATATTTGCGAACTAAGAAATATTTTATCATACTGTCTGATTGACATTGCAGCCATTATTATTAATACCTTTTTAATTTACTGCGAATGAGTTTTAGGAAACTTCAGATGGAAATATATTAGAAAAATATCGGAAAATTCAATTTTCATAGTAATGCGACTACTGCAATTTGTATGAGATGCAATAATTTTTTTATGTTATATATATTTAGTACATAAGTACTTTTTACCTTTTTATACCTTGTTCTTAACTTAGTTTTAAGATAAATTGTAGAGAACAATAAATAAACATTTATTTAAAAAATATATATCAAGACCCCGGGTTCTTAATACAGGTATATTCAAAAAAATTATAGATACAGCCGTACCTATTATTTTTTGGAATAAGTGTACAAAGAATAGTGTCAAATGTTATCGCTACAAAGTGAAACATATTTACTCAGATTTATTTAGATCAGATTTCAATATATTATCATATCAAAATACTCGTACTTAACTATTAGTAATTTCTATAGTTTACATTATTGGCATAAACAATATACGATATCAATGAAGATATGAAATAAACAATAACAAAGACATTATGAATAATATAAACATATATCGATGACTTAACTTTTAAATATCCTCCCCCTTATATTTCCATAATTTTAAAATGATAAATGTTCATTCAAAATACTTTACATGTAAGTATTTAAGTTCAAATATATATATTTCATTTGTAAGTTTTTTTTTGTAAAATGTTAGTATTATAACTACCTACATATATTCATTTAAAACATCAGACAGAATCGCAAAATAATAGTAGTTAGTATCGTTTTTATAATATTTAGTAAAAATAAACAAAATTGTGCAACACGTAATAACAATATTTTATTAATTTTATAACGCTTATGTAGATTCAAGACTTAAAATATATTAACAGGGAAGCCATTTTGCATAATTAGAAATCATGATATTTTCTTTTCATTCAAGTTACTCACAATTCGTCATAGTGTACTCAATACGTCATACACGAAATGGTATAATGACGATGACTGATATTAATCACTGCATTGCAAACAGACAAATGTCAGCAAATATTTATTTATCCTCATTTCGTGTTTCAACGAAAAATTGCTTGACATCGCAGACATTGCTTTTTCCTTGTCATCTTCTATTAGATGTTTGAATACTGTTGATATTTCCATATAAGTAAGTAATACATATTAATTTTACCAATAGCGTTTCTCTCGGTGGAAAAATGAATTTTAAAATAATGATGGGTTGCTAGCCGCATCGCCTTTTAACATAATTTGCATTTTAGCTCATTCCTTCGATCGGCTTCTACGATCTGTGCGGAAAGAGAGGCAGCTGGTACATTCAAAGTGTTTTCTTTTCTCCCAGACCAGCATGGAAGGAAAAATGAATGAATCATTCAAAAATTGTATTAAAGTGGTGAGAGGCAGCTGGTACATTCAAAGTGTTTTCTTTTGTCCCAGACCAACATGGAAGGAAAAATTAATGAATCATTCAAAAATTGTATTAAAGTGGTGAGAGGCAGCTGGTACATTCAAAGTGTTTTCTTTTCTCCCAGACCAGCATGGAAGAAAAATGAATGAATCATTCAAAAATTGTATTAAAGTGGTCTTTACTTCGATGTACGTTTGTTTGTTTGTAATAACTTTATTGTACGAAAAAAAATAAAGACAACATAATACGAAGAAGCAAATATACAAAGGCGGACTTATCCCATGTAGGGATCTCTTCCAGTCAACCTGCGATAGATTGAGAGGATATTTACGTTTTATAAAAAATAGGCAAAAGTAAATAAATACATATTTTTACAAAAATCTTCTCAACGAAATGAAAGAAAACAATTAGTTGAATCCACTTCAAAGCATTTTAAGACGTCTACTGAAATTTAATAAAAATGAATCAACTTTGTTTTAACATGATGCCATTTTTAAATAATTGCAAAAACCGATATCTTTGTATCATTTTTCTTTACAGCAAATGGTATAGCATATTATTTTATGCATATTATACACTATCACGTATTTATCCCTAACGGGGCAGAGAGAGCCTAGAGCGGTAAGGCCCAGGCCACTTTTAGCATGATGGTAGGCATGAAAGTGGAAAAGGTAAATCATAATAGTCATGGGTTGCGAACCGCAT
Source organism: Acrobasis repandana (assembly GCA_963576875.1). Lineage (NCBI taxonomy): Eukaryota > Metazoa > Arthropoda > Insecta > Lepidoptera > Pyralidae > Acrobasis > Acrobasis repandana. The sequence goes on from OY756226.1 coordinate 2,882,049, forward strand.
CGCCTGTTCATATGATTCAGATTCTCGCCCATTCCCTCGATTGGCTTTTACGATCTGAGCGGGAAAAGAAGCAGCTGGTACATTCTATGTTTTTTTCTTTTCTCCACGACCAGCAAAGAAGATTTATTCATATGAATTTGACCTTGAAGACCCATGGTTCAAAAACGTAGGTATATTGACTTATAACTTATTACCCAATTTTTAAAAAATTTTCTTCCTCCCATACAAAATCCGTTGGACTGAGTGCTAATTTGTATGGAAGGACGAAAAATGTTTATCGATTGTTAATAAAAAAAAATTATAGAAAGTAGTTCAGTATCATGGACTGAACTTACTTCAAAAATTTTGCTGGTGGATAAAAATTCACCCTATTTATGTTACCAAAAGAATCTCTAAAGCAATAATAATACACAAGTAATAAAAAATCTTTATTATCATGTCTGATTGTAGCATCAAACAATCACGCTAGGGGTCGACTCTGAGTCACGTCACTCACGTCAAATCTGTTTCCGTTATCTTTACGTTTAGCGTGACTCTGAGTAATCATTTCCCAGGAATGACGTCGCGGTCTGGTATTTTTATTGCAAACATCACAATTCTGCTTCCGTGACATTTTCACAGGTAGTTTACTTACTTTGTAACTAATTTAAATTTAATTTTGAATATGCAAATGGAAGAGAATTCATACTCCACCGACAAGAGCATAGCTCTTTAATATAGATAGACGCAAATCATATTTAAATATGTATTTCATATTTATTTAGGTACCTATGTGAATTGTGACATTATACATTTAGGCACTTTAGAAGCACATGGAACTCAAGTTTACCTACTAGTCAATTATCAATTATAAGTAGGTATCGTCACAAGAAATTTTCTAGAAACAAGCATCGATTGATTATTAGAAATCATTGATTGGTTAAAAACATACGTCTTATCCAATTCAATAGGCTGACATATTTTTAGATAAATTCACTTGGCATTTGTCTAAATAATTTGATATTATTTCAAAACAAAAAACCGACTTCAATACCAGTAAACCGACAGCCACAGAAAAGCTAAATACGCAGCAATTGTATACTTAGACGTTATATTTTTCAGGTATTTTCGTTTTAAAACCAAACTACTTAATCCATTTTGATAAAATTTCTATAGGACCACCTGGAAAGTATACCCTTTCAAAAAAAAATTAAATCGGTCCGTGCGTCTTCGAGAAATCAGGGAACATACATTAAAAAAAAAGATTCCGACGAATTGCTAACCTCCTCCTTTTTTTAAGTCGGTTAAAAAAGCAACCACATTACAATTTCAAATCAAATCGGATGCGCCAAACAAAAATAAATAAATTCACATGACATTGGCTGCACACAAGGTCTAGTAAGTCATAACATACAAAATACTGGGTTTCGGTATCACCTTGACATGAATGGAGCTAGTTACAGTATTATATAATTATTACATAATTCTCAATTTGAAGCTAGTCTGTGGAAAAAAACGCATACAATAATCTTAAAAAGTTAGATTACCTAACTAATATGAATAATTACATTAAATATATAATAAAATTACCTTTAATGTTTAATTATAAAAATGTCAAAACTTTAAAAAAAACAGTGACACACAAAATATAACCAAATCATAAAAATGTTTCAATATTGAATTATGAAACTGACAATAATTAAATAAGCAAAAGCTTATTAAGTTAATAAATGTAAAATGGATTACCATAAAATAAGATAAAAGTAATTCAAGTTTGTAAACATCGATACAAGGGAGAAACTATCGAAAACCGTTAAAAAATGTTCTTGACATTGTGTTTTGTAAATTATTATGACATTTTCTTACTTTAGGTTTCCCTAACTTTGATACTGTTTGCTTTTTGTACACGTTTTTTGTACGTCGGTCTAGTTTTTAGATGCATCGAATAATTTTTTTCGTAGGGCTGTATAAATATAGTTTTTCTTTTTACTTTCGCTATTTCTTTCTCATCTTCTATTCGAATCGATAAATATTTTTTATATTTATTTTATTTCATTTTTATTTATTTCTACAAACTATTCATCTTTACAGGTAAAGCCTAATGCGATAGAAGTTGCATAACCTAATAACATAAGACAAAATATGCCACCCTTATGAATTCATTCAGAGAAAAACCGAATAGGTTCATTCTATATGCCTTTGTTCGCCCGATTCATCACCACCATCAGGTCTTTTTTAGTGTCCACTGCAGGAGCACGACCCTCCTTGTACTACCAGTATCATATATTAGCCAGAGCAGTTAGAGGATTTGGCCTACACTCTCCACGATGGCTAGACGGCTTGGAAAGGTCTCATTGATGTTTTGTTTAGCTTATGTTTTCTAAGTCGCCTTCTACGACATCCACGGCTACTATATGGGTCTGGTAGTACAGATGGGTGACCAAAAAGTGGCATTAAAAATTATTAAACGCCTCCCTGCTTCGGAAGGCACGTAAAAGTCGTTGGTCCCGGCTGTCATTGTATGGCAGTCGTCCAGCTATGTCAGATGCCTTTAGGCAGCTTAAAAATCTGGCACCAATTTTGGCCACTTACACACACGAAAAACATACAAACAAACAATTAAATTGTTTGCAATAGATAAGTAAGTTGCAGTGTGTTAATGGGCCTGGTTTTAGGCAATATATAGAGTAGGTTATAAATGAAAGGTGTCGGAAAAATTGCATCGCACGAAGTACCGTAAACAAGTACCAACGTAATTTAGCTGGAGTTACTTAACAAATGTACAGTGCGAAAGTGAAAGGAGCCTTAACCAGAGCAGTCCCGTTAAACCAGGTTCCGAGACGCAAACGCCATTGCACTCGTATCTTTATTTCTCATCTCAGAGACACCCGCTTGCATCCTTAGCTGTATCATGATCATATCAGCCACAGGAAGTCCACTGCTGGACATAGGCCTCCCCCAAGGATTTCCAAAACGACCGATCGGAAGCGGCCTGCATCCAGCGTTTTCCTGCAACCTTGCTCAGGTCGTCTGACCACCTAGCAGGTGGCTGTCTTACGCTGCACCTGCCGGTACGTGGCCGCCATTCGAGAACCTTTCTGCCCCATCGGCCATCGGTTCTTTGCGCTATGTACCCCGACCACTGCCACTTCAATGAGCTAATCTGCTACGGCTATGTCTATGAATCTCCTCATTTCTGATTCGATCACGTAAATAGAACCCTAGCATAGGCCTCTCCATAGCCCGTAAATCGACCTTGAGCCATCTTATAAGACCCATAGTAAGGGACCACGTTTCAGAGCCAAGTCATTTAAGCACTTTCGTCTTGAGGCACTGGGGTATTTTGGACTTTCGGGTAGTTTGGATTAGCTGTATCATGGACAAACAAATGCAAGAGGACTTCTAATTTGATAATACCGTCATAATTTGAAGCGTAATTATACCTTTAGTTTAAATGTTGTAGCTAGATGGAGCCACTAGTTCGAAAGAAGGTAGTTTCGTAGTGGTGCCCCTTTTATATTCGGAAAGATGTCATTCTCTATAGGCCGTTTTGCACAGATGATATAATACCGTACCGTAAAGTAAGGAACTAAACAAGTTTATTTGCTAGGCAAATTAAAAAAAAACCCCGACTGTCAAGAACGCCATCTAGTGATGTGAACTGGAACTATTAAAATTGATATCACTTGATACGGACATCAAGTCGCGCTACATGTGCGCTACGGATAGCGCTATCTATATATTTGCTAGAGAAAGCCCTGCTTTTCAAGCGTTTATCCTCAATAACTTTAAAGCGGCTGACACACAGACGGCACAGACAGACAGACAAACAGACTGACACTAGCGTCAAACTTATAATACCCCTCTTTTTGTCGGGGGTTAAAAATAAAATAAATCGAATCATACCGAGTGGGGTATCAAATGAAAGGGCTTAAAAAACATTTCAAAAATATACATTTCTCCCTGCAATATACTTTTCGTGGTCGGGTTATAGTTACGAGAAGAAGAAGAAATTTTAAAACTTCTACTTCTTCTCGTGTCGAAAGTTCAATATGTAAACAAATTTCTTCCCTCCAGAAGGTTGCCACTTTCACAGCGTTGTCTGTAGCCTCACATAGGCAACGCTTAGTGCAGCTGTTGTGGCACGATGGGCAGGAGCGGAGGTGTGACATAGTCTGGTCGTTATAACCACACTGACACTGTGTTGCAGTTGGGTCAATATAACGCCAGCGGGCCAAATTATGCCTGCACCAGCCTTCCTCTGTTCGGAGACGATTCAGGCTTTTCCAGGTGGTCCATGGGAACTCATGCAATGGCAGTTTCTCCAATGGTTGAATGAAGTTTTTAAAACTATATCTCGTGCTCTCTTCACGTGCTTCAAGTGAGTCTTGAAAAATACAACGTCAAAACAATAAACTCTAATCCAAGATCGTTTGGCAAACCAAACAATCAAAGTGGGATTATGTTTCCATCGTCCAAGTAATCTTGTTTGCAGTTCCGATAAAGAGATAATGGAATCATAATTGAAATGATAAGACGTAACTTATAATGCAGTTTAATATATTTCAACCGTGCATTTGTGTTAAATGAATCCTAATCCTAACTTCCTAACTAATATTATAAATGCGAAAGAGTTTGTACATTTGTTTGCTTTATCTACTGAACCAATCTTCTTGAAAATTCGCTACACGTAGGTAGGAGTCCTGAGAAGGACATAGAGTACCTTTCATCCCGGAAAAATATACTGTTCCCGTAGGACTTGGGATACGCGAGTAAAGCCGCGGGTAAAAACTAGTATTTATTCATAATAATGAAGTATTTTCCTTATGCTGCCCAATAGTGGGTTCCTGAAAAGCTGTCGATGGTGATGACGAAATATGTTCCTATGGGAAAGTTGATTTATTTATTTATTTTTAAGCGACTACGGAAAGAAGGAGCTTCTCTAAGAGGGGCCAAAAATTATTTTTAATTTTTCGATATATGTTCTTTGGGGAAACTTACTCAATATCATGGACTGAATTCACCATAAAATAGTTTCAGTATATTTTGTAGACTGTATTAAGTTTAATTGTATCTATAGCTTCATAAACTGGCCTTGCTTTAAAATACATATTTTCGCACTGGAAAAAATATCATATATCACGGTATACTGTTTGAACCGGTTATAATTAAATTACTATGAGGTTTATCCGTTACAATAAAATAATACATATATAATGTCAACTTTTCACTTCAGAAGGATAAAGTATGCGATTGCATTACCTCTACAATTTGACTCGGGGATTTCCGATTGCATTAATTGTGTCATCAAAATATATAGAGTTTATAATTTGTTTATTTGTAATCATTTTAAATTAATTAATTCACAAGATGGATGACCTTTACTAGCTAAGAAAACCATACATTTACTCGAGTATGTGTTTTAGATCTAGGTACGCGTACAGTCAGTAGCAATAATATGTTACCAAATAAAAGCGTTGTCACATTAGATATCACTTTTATTGGGTAATATATTTTTTCTGCTTACTGTACACGTGCAATGTGACTCGAAAGAAATCTTTTCACACTATTTTCAAAGAATCTTAAAAATAGAAAACATAGGGACATGCCAATATCTATCGTTTTTTTTTAAAATAATTGCTCTACTGGCACTATTCGGCCAGGAACCAGGGGACTACGCTTGTATGGAAATAAGGCTCATCGATTTTACACGGTGATACGGCAGATGATAGTTTCAGTTTGTTTTTATTATTGTCCAAATACTCTTGCATACTCGTAATACAGAATACTTGCTTAAAACAATAATGTAGTGCAAATTTTAAAATGTGCTCTTTCAGTTTTTTTTCTTTTGCTATCCGTGGTAACCTTTTATTGGCACTCCGATATCTTCTCAAATATTTGTTTTGTATCTATTGTATAGCGACGCTGTTGGCTCCCCTTGAAAACTAAATTTGAAATTAAAAAAAAATACAAAAATTTACGTGCATTAAGGCGGATTTGTCCCAGGTAGAAAGCTCTCCCAGTCGAAAGGAGATAAAAGAGGTCTAAGTGAATTAAGAAGTATCATAAATAAACGGGCAAGTGCTAGTCGGACTCGTACATGAAGGGCTCCGTACAACCGTACAATGTTTTAAAATGCTGAAGAAACACGTTTCTTGTATGACGACCCCCTTTAATTTTTAACTAAGTATTTTTTATTTTGAGTATTTGTTGCTATAGCGGCCACAGTAATACCACAGAATACATAAGACATAATCGGTGAAAATTTCAAGTGTCTAGCTATTACGGTTCAAGAGATAGAGCCCTGTGACAGACGGAGAGATGGACAGACGGACAGACAGCGGAGTCTCAGTAATAGGGTCCCGTTTGCACCCCTTGGGTACGGAACCCTAAAAAGGTACACAGTTTCCTTTCCTCTGTGCTAATTGAATTGTTTTTTTTTTCAGATAAATCAATGCCGATAGTGGAAACGTCGCTGGTGCCCGCAGACGAGGGTCATGCGTCTCAGTGCGCGTGCCCCAACTGTGATGAGGTGCTGTCCAGATTCTCGGAGTGCAGTATTTGCTTGGAGCCTTTACAGGTAATAAGTTACACTGTACAAGACATTTCAATAGTAGTTTGCCCCAAACTCTACTCGCAACTTATGTTTCACTTCCATATTTCGCTAACCTTATAACTGATGGGATATTATTAATTGCACATCTAATAAATAATCACCCATCAATTTAATCTCATCATTTATATACTTTTTTACATCAAATAAATCAACAATCTTATCATAAGTACTGATTGCACAGCAAATAAATACTGACTGCACATCAAATTTATTAGGTTAGGGCAAACCTATAGGTTAGGTTATGTTAGAACTGCGACCAACACACGCACGAGCCGAGCGAGCGAAGCGAGCGTGCCGCGGCAGCGGCCGGCGAGTGCTAGGAAAGTTCTATCCATTTTACTGCGCCACAAATATAAATTGCAGTTTGTTTAGTAATATTTTCAGTTGAGTATTTTGCTGTGCAATCAGTAATTTTGATTTGCGTTTAAATACTACCCATAACTGATTTGGCTTATGTTACTAAATTTACTCCACTACAATATAATTTACAATACCACCAAGTTCTAGATAATGGAACTACACCTTTTATAGAAATATAGTGTATAATGTTTTAATTTATTATTAGGTAGTATGTACTTACAATTGACGCATAATCGGTAGTTTAAAAAATAGGGCTGATTTACTGGTACATAGGAGCACGAAGGTTAGGTTCAAACAGTACCAATTTTTTTGTCCCGTACCCAAAGATTGCCAACGAGACCCTATTACTGAGATTCCGCTGTCTGTCCGTCTGTCACATGGCTCTATCTCTTGAATCGTAATAGCGAGATACTTGTTTTCACATTATGTATTACTGTGGCCGCTATAACAACAAATACTAAAAATAAGATGAAGTTGAAAATTAAAGGAGGTCGTTTGTCATACAATAAACATGTATTTTTCAGCGTTTTGAAACATTTTACGGAGGTACGGAACCCATCATGTACGACTTCGACTCACACTTGACCAGTTTTTATGAATGATACTCAGACAACTCTCGGTCCATTAGCCTCAATCAGGACCTTAAGCTTTATTATTATTTACCTAATATAGATCTTAAACGAGTACCTAATTAAAACAGTTTCCAAGCAACTAAACCATGATCAACAACATCACATATTATACTCACAAATACTAATTACAAGATGGAAATCACATTACAAAGAATATCTCCAATTACGGATCGTGTAGCCCACAGATACACTATCACGTCTTTTTCCTTAATGGGGCAGACAGAGCATTGAGTCTTGCGGCTCTAAGCAGACTGAGTCCAGAGCCGCAAGACTCAAATGCCACTTTTAGAGTGATCGTGGGTTAAAAGGAGGAAATGGGAATAAAAATAACCCCACAGATTAAATCCTTAACCTTTTATTTCCTGTGACAGCTTTAACTACGCCATTTACGAAAATCGTGTCATAATAAACATCTTTATACACCGCTGGAACTATCAAGGGTAACATAAACCTTTAATGTAAAAACTTATAGATTAGTTACAAACTAAACTAACTAAATTTTCTACTACTTATAAAAAAATATATATACAAGCTTATTTAACATTTTAAAAAAATATTTTAATAAAAGTACGTAAGATACGTGAACCTTATGCACGTTACTGGTGAAATTGAATGAGAATTCCCTTTTTTTAAAGAAACATTAGGTAGGTATTGTTTTTTTTTCATAGGTCTTCCTCAGTGGAAATGTGTAATTACGACACGCACACGAATGAGTGCGGCTCGGGACGTCTTCGTGTGAGCGTCGTGAGTCACATTCGCCCTGAGGAAGACCTCCGGATAAGGTCGAAACATGTCAGTAGCTGACGTTTTACTTGAGTTACCCGTTTATCGATATTATTAATATATTGTTCTAAAAACTAGGTAATATGATATATTACTATAATAATATGATATATTACTAAATAATAAGATATATAAACTAGATAGTCACCATCTCATCTGCTCTTTATCACTAATCACTCACTATCATTCCTCTTGACTTTTCAATAGTCGATAAATAGTATTTATTTACTGGCTAAATACGCAGTTGTGTCAAGCCTTTAAAAAATATATATAAATAGTATTTATTTAATGATCAGTCTGTCGACAAATATTATAACAATGACTAGGGTTAATTTCCATTTATCAACTAGTAACTATATGTCATCTTTAACTTCAATGATAATAAAGATAGGGAACGTTTGATTACTTACAATTACAATATTATACAATACTACTGTATAAATAACACTTTATTGGTTAGTAATTATCTATCTTGCGGTTATGTAACTATGTAGTTACATTATGTATATTGTATTATATTTGAGATTAAGAAATGTTACGTTTAATTTCAAGCAATAGTTAAAAATTCATGAAAAAAATATTCAAATTCAAATTTTGAAGCAGGTTATATACGTCAGTGTGGCAAATAATATACATATACAGGGAGCAATTGAAATCATTGGCATTCATTTAACTTTTTAACATACTCACTTAAAGGATATTTTTTACGGTAACAATACTGCAATTAGTGCAGTAATTAAAAAGTATCGAAAAGTAAGAAAAATAAACAAAGTATCAAAACATCGCGCGTCGCGCTTGCGAGAGGGCTATGACCCCGTATTTATTTATTATTGCAGTAATGGTGTCTATCAAGGAGTCTAACGCATTCTTTAATATGAAAATGACGACTTCTGATTGACGTTTTAATAGGCTCACATTACTTTGTATCATGGGTATAGTGGATATTTAAAAGGATGCCAACGATTTCAATTCCACCCTCTATATATTTGCATATATACAAATACATAAATTCTATTATACAAATTATCATGTACATATAGTTTTATGTTTTTTTTTTATATATATAATTTGATTTTTCAATATATAATTGTATTTTTCTTTTTCCTCGCCTTTAAAAGTGTAAAAAGCTAACTTTAAAGTAAGATACTTATATGAAACTATTTTAAATTGTACTTTGATTTTCATTAAAAATAAGTTCATAAAATTACTTTCTAATAATTAGGACATTGAATTAAAACTTCTTTGAAAAATTTTTTTTTTTATAAAACTTTAAATTTTAAAGTACTCTTTCATCTTTCCAGTGTTGCGGCCCCTGTGTGTGCCCGTGGTGTGGAGGTGTATGGTGCGCGCGGTGCTCCCGTCGCATGTCCAGATGCGCGTGGTGTAGAGGGACTCTCCGTGCGCCGGCCGCGCCCTGCCTTGCGCTACAGAGACTGATCAACGATCTTATGCTGCCCTGTAGGAACTATAGGTAATGTTTCAAGATTTCTTCAATACATAATTTACAGTCGGTTCAGTCTAGTGCGCAAAAATTAAACTGTTATAACTTTGACGACGTCTGTGGCATATAATAGTAGCACCCAAATGAATGAGCCGAACTTCATTAAGTTTTTTTTTGTTTGTGTGTGACTTGATCTTGATCTCAGTCGTGAGTAGACATGAGTAACTCCGGCTTCGAATATTCAAATGAGCCGATTCATCAACAGGAGCCGATACCCGTACTGAATCCCGGTAATCGTTATCGGATCCCACGAGTTATTGAGTCCGCACCGATCTTAGTCCCGCAGGGAATCGACGTCTGTCGGATCGCGAGCCGCGTTGCAGCTCCACCGCGTCTTGGGAGTTCTTAATATTATTCTGTATTGAAACCGGTACCAGAAAGGACGTCTTTATTCTGTAGATTCAATAGCGAAACTTAGCGGACTTCGGAACTGTAGCCGATAAGGGAGTAGGAATCATTAAGATGAGTCGGTACCGGATGCGGAGTAAGATTCAGTGAGCCGAAACACTCCTCGGAGTCGAGATTACCCATGTCTAGTCGTGAGGTTCCCGGCAGAGTAAAATAGGCCCACTCCAAGTCTTCCTGTGGATGTGTTAGAAGGCGACTTAGGCAACACAAGCTAAACAAAGCTTATAAACATCAATGAGACCTCTCCATCCCGTCTAGCCAGCGTGGAGAGCGTAGGCTAAATCCTCTGACTGCTCTGGCTCATACGGCTAGCATATACGGCTCTGGTAGTACAGAGAGGGTCGTGTTTCTGCAGTGGAGACTAAAAAATAACCTGATGATGATGATGATCTCTGGTTTTCAGAAGTTAAATGAGTAAGTACTCGTATTATAGTGATGATAATCTTGTGAAAATAGAAAAACTCATAGAAATCGTACTGAGTACATTCTCATCCACTTTTTTCTTTACAAACGTCGCATTTTACGCAGAAATCTCCTTAGATTTCCGAATCTCAAAATATTTCAGTGGTGTTAAACTTGTGAAAGAATAGGAAAAGTACAACATAACAATCATACCGTAGCGTTTCATTCCATTCATCTCCCCACAAACATCGTAAATCTCACATAAACAATTTTATGCACCGTAACACTTAATTCTGCGACTTTTTTGTTTGCCCAATAAATTTAGAAACCATCCTCAGATGAGCTATGGAGCCTCGAGATGAATAAATCGTAAAGCAAAGATTGGCAGGTATTTGTAGAGTGGTTTAAGGGTTATTGCGGTGTTTAAGTTAAGGGTATTTACCTTGAGGGTCTTATTATGACTTTGAGGGTAAAAGTTAAAACGTTCGAAGAAAGCGTTAGACTGAAAGCTCTAAGGTAAAATGTAATCTTATGTGAGTGTTAAATATTTTTCAATAGTATTAATGCCCTAAGTTTCGATGCAACATATCTAAAGATGCAACTGGGAACGTTTAAGATGATAGAGGGTAAGATGTGTTTTAAAGTCATCAGAATCTGCAGCCAAGCAGATGGAAATTGTTGAGAAAACCCACATCTTGCATTTAAAAACCAGAAAATGACAAGTATTTTGGGTTTTCCAATCATATTATTTTCCTTGATTGCCTTAAAAAATTAATTATTGCTTTTCATTTTTTTAAGTGAATACTTCTTTAGGCGCGTTGGGCATTTTTTTCGGTGGGAAAAAAAAACCATTGAACACCTCTGTATAATTGTTCAAGTTTTCACTTTTGTCGGCACTCCCGGAGAGCCACTGTTTTTTTTCAAGAAGTAGAAAACATTTTCTTTCTACAGTTAAGAGCCCAGATCTTGTCGTCTCATTCTCTGGAATGAGAGGCACACATCTTGTCCGGTGTAGTAGGGTATGCCGTCTGAGGTAACCTTACATGTCAACTCAAAAAAAAAGACGGTATTTATACATTATTTTCTTTTTTCTACAGACTACATGCAAAAACCTCAATAAATTTAGTCTGTTTACCAAATCAAAACTCAATTTTTAAGAGAGACAATAATCCACTTAGCATTCGAATTAATTCAGAATATTTATGAAATAAGTTTACGGACAGACAGACCCGTCATCTTTATTCAAAGAAGCAAAATTTAGGCCTCCAAATGCTTTCACAATTAACAGGCTTAGTACGATGTATTAAAATAAGGTCTTTTTATATTAGTCGATGTTATTTTAAAAGCATGCTGGAGATTTTTCATTGCATTAATTTGTCTGGCTTTTATAGCAATATCTTTTTTAATTAAAATACAATACACACTATTTTAATTAACTAAAGTTTTGCAAGTATTTCTTACCGAACTTGTTTTGTTATTAAGTATTTCTTTATATTTTTTTATTTGTTTATATTACACATGAAGGTTCCATCGTACTATCCCCGAGGAGCCATAAATCCATCAGCCTTTCATTCATCATGACTTTAACATCGTAGCGCCATCTTTAGTTTTCTTCTTTGTTTTTCTTATTGTTTTCATATACTTAAGTGTAATATTTATAACTATATTCATTTAAAAATATTTTTATTGTAATAAAAAATACAAAATCTTCAACTCATTCATGTCCCGTGGCATTTTTGCCCATAAAGCTGGCAGCATTGTACCATTCAGTAGATATTGGTACTCATAAGTTACGAAATATAACCGTATCTAAGTCCAAATTTGTATTGTTCACAGGCGAGGCTGCACAGAACTGCTGACAGCCACTACTAGGTCCAAGCACGAGGAAGACTGCAAGTTCGACACTATGATGTGTCCAGTCACTGCAAACTGCTGCACCCTACCCTTCGAGGAACTCTCCGCTCATCTCCAAACAACCCACAACATCATCGCCGTCTACTCACAGAAAATCAAAATCCTCATAGAAAACTTCCAAACCAAGTTGAAGAAAACCGCTTGCTGCAGAACTAAATACAAGATTATTTTGCTCCATCAAAAAAGTGCCTTCATAATCAAAGTCTGTATCTATAACTACCATGTTAGAGTTGAAGTCATGAGAAGGAAGTTAGGTTTCATTGCTGACACTAAATCTGAGACTAAAAAGAGCGAATACTGCGCTTTGATAGAATTCCAGAGCAAAGCCTTGTGTACCAAGTCTGCTATTCTCATAGAGAATGAGGCTTATGGAAAGAAGGCTGAAGTACAATGGAATGACGTCATCATGAAGTCTGATAATGATGAAGCTATAACTATTCACGTTAATATCGGGAAATCCGATACAGAAACGCGGAAGGATTATCCAGAATAGTAATTAAATGTGGGAGAATAGAATTGTGATTTTCAGTAAGCCCACATGCACACTACAGGCTAAACTATCTACTGGTAACTTGGTATGACTTGCGATTGGTTTATGAACGTATGGAGATGGTACTATATTCTAACCATTATTGCATAGAAACAAAAAATTGAGGAAAACCATCAGTGAATGAAAAGAGGACAGAAATCTAGCAAAAAAATCCCCTGTGCAAGAATTAATAGCATCTTCTGCGATCACCGACCCGCCAGCCAAACGGGGTTATTATGAGAAAATTCTCCTTCTTAGAAGAAGCTCATAGGCCAGTGGAATACCTAATGTAGGTGGAATAATGTGGTAAATAATAAAACTATCAGCTGATAATAGAGTTTGTAGTCTACGGGGTGTCTAAGGCTGAATTTCCAAAGACAATTGCGTACGTACCGAGAAATCTCGATGATAGACTGTTTCTCGCCTGTGATTGTGAATAACGAAATGCTAATGGGTTTAGCCTTGTTGTAGATTGGCAATGGCTAAACGTGACTGATGTAGCCTTAAGTAGTCTAAGTTATATTAAGATAAATGATGATAATTAAATAAATTGTAGAATCTTTTATAATTTGCATTTTTATTCGATATTTCTTTTTCAACATTAACCATCTTATTATAAAATGCGGACTATTTTTAGTTTAATCCATTATCCGTCAAAAACAAGTAAGTAAGTAACATTTAATTGTACACCAATAAGAAAATATACACACATTGAAAAAAAGAAAGACATTAAAATGTACAATGTAAAAGAAGACCTCCCGCAATTTCACCTCCACCACCTGGTGGTTCTCACCACCTCACCACCTTCTCTTTGTCACTGTCAACTTCATTTTAGTGAATAATGGTTTAAAAAACCAAGTCCTAAAATTAGATTGCGTTTTATAAGGGGGGAGGGGGGGGGGGGTCTAGGCCGCAAGCGCCATTTTTCGCCTGCTCACCCGCTACGCATAAGAATACGAACAATTCAGTTCCAGGAAAAGACCAGATCGTAAATTTATCACCCACCCTCTCCTTCAGCTATATCCTGCTACGAGTATTTGAGACATTCTTTATTTTATCAAATTAGGTATATGATATGTATGTAGTGATCCTAATCACTTATTTAGTTTAATTTAGATTAATAATAAAATTTGTAATATAAGACTCCGCTGTCTGTCCGTCTGTCCGTCTGTCCGTCTGTCCGTCTGTCCGTCTGTCCGTCTGTCCATAGCTAGTCACTTGAAATTTTCACCGATTATGTATTACTGTGGTCGCTATAACAACAAATACTGAAAATAAAAAAAGTTAAAAATTAAAGGGGGACGTCATACAAGAAACGTGTTTTTTCAGCATTTTTAACTAGATCTTTATAATGGCATTGACTACATACTTGAAATTTTCACAGATTATGTATTACTATGGCCGCTATAACAACAGATACTATAAATAAAAAAAAGTTAAAAATTAAAGGGGGTCGTCATACAAAAAACGTGTTTTTTTAGCGTTTTCAAACATTGTACGCTCTTGCACTCGCACTTACCCGTTTATTCAAACTGTCCTGGGGCTTTAATCTCTAATTATGTATTTAATAATATAAAATACTGTATTTGAGTCAGTAGGTATCCTATAATACAAGTTAAAACTTACTTTGGGGCTAGCTCAATCAGTGTGATTTGTCCTTAAGTATTATTAAATATCTTAATTACACAATTACATACATTAATCACACACTAGAGTGGTTAAAAAAAACCTTAATTAAACGTAAATTCATCAAAAAGCGACTACGTAGGTAAGTAATACGAACTTATGTTTCACAAAAAGTCCTGTTTATATTTTGAACAGAAAAGCAATATTTTTAGGGGTCATTTGTTTCTAACCCGTCCCAGACCCAAATCTCGATTAACAACGCGCACCACAAGTATCATGCACGCAAGTCTCTAGTATGAGTATTGTAATAAACTTTTAGACTACTTATTTACTAATAAATTAACAATTAAATACAACATCAATAAGTACACTAAATGCGGAGTAGAGTTCTTTGGTAAGTGTACTAGGAGACCCGGCATCAATTTTGTTATTTACGTATGTAGCCATTACTGATGTCACATTTTTCAAGCAACTTTTGGAAAAAAGGCATTAAGGCCCCGCCAGTTCAGAGCCAAGAAAACTGTGAGTGTTTTTAAAATATCACTGGAATTAAAATACTACAGTTTATTCCTCAAAAATTTACATAAAAATCTTAAGACGATACATGGAGTCCAGTGCTGCCCCCATTTGAAATAAATTATTTATAAGGAAACGGAGATATCATTTAAAATTTTAAGCTAACAAAACCTAGATAACCCTTCAAACAATTTATGAACCTCTGTTTACAGTTTAGAGTGAGAACGTTAAGCTTTAGTGTGCATTTTTGCGAAAAACGGCCACTTTTGGCTTTTGGCGTGTAATGGGATCTACATAAAACTTTGCCTAAATGAAAATATTATACATCGACCAAAATGTTTCGGGCCACGTTAAAAATGTCACAAACGCGACTTATTTTTTGAATCCCTTAATAATTCTTTAGCTACAGTGACAGCGTAATTAGGTAACTTTAGAGTTTTCAAAGGGTTTCAAATAATCATTTCTGAAAAGGACGCAAGAGTAAACAAGGCAGATGTCTACCGTATTTTGCAATAAGACGAAATTAGAGGCCCGTTTTGTAGAAATACTGGATAAGTTTGTTAGGTTATTTACTTACTTACCGCTATTACTTTTGAGTTTCTCCATTCGCAATATGTCTTTTGTCTGTGTACGATGATTATTGGATACATTTGTTCTAGTTTTGAGAGAAGAAAAAAAACTTAGAAATAGCAACTGTTTCTCTTAACGTTTGTTAAAGGTGAATTTATAGTCGGCGCCAAATACTTTTATATCTCCGATTGGATTCTGAAGCATTTTTATTCTCGTGTATATATATTATATAAAAAAAAACGTGAACGATGACCAAAAATGATGGAAATAGATTAGATCGTTTAAAATGTGGTGCTGTATGAGAATGAATAAAATATGTTGTACCACAGAATAAATAATACTAACGTACAGAAGTCTCACTCAGCAAAGAAATTCAAAGAATTATATACTCAATGTGGCTAGCGATATGGTTTAATTTAGCTTACGTCAGAACTCCGCACCTTTTCGTATAGATACCAAGACATCCATTGTAAGCCAATTTCATTCGAAAAGATTCGTATAACTGAATTTACCACCCGGAGGGGCCACCTGCGCGCATAATAATAATAATGTAGGTACATTTTCGATACCTAAACGGGGAGTGACACAGGCCTGGTTGTACAGAAAAAGTAACAAACGAAAAGGTAGAGAATTTTGGAGAGAAAAGGCAAATATTACAAATCATAGAGGGAGGGAAAATATTCGGTCATCTACTATGACCCGATACGTTCTTTAAAACAATAATTGAAGGACAGATAGAATGAAAAAGAGAAGTAGGTAAACCCAGACAAAGATGTTTTGATCAATTAAAAGAAAAATTAAATGTGACAACATTTACTTGTTGTGGTAGAGCCACGCTACCGGCAAAACTCAGTTTTACTAGTAGCATGAATAGGCCGGCTCGTCCGGGGAAGTACCACACTCTTACAGAAAATCGACGTCTGAGTAGTAGCTTCACCGCTACTATGCTTCATTCGGTGAGTGAGAGAGCCGGAGCCCCCTCTCCCCTCCCCCCCTAGACCCTCCCCCTCCTAGCCCCTCCCCCCTCCCTGCATCCCCCTCCCCCTCCCCCCTGAAAGGCCGGTAACGCTTTTGTTTGTCCACGGGCAGCGGTGATCACTTACCATCTGATGACCCGCTTGTTCGTTTGCCGTCCTATGACATAAAAAAAAACTAGGTAGGAGGTTAGGAACTTAGCAAAGGAAAGAGACACATGGAAAGCATCCACCGACAAGAGCGCGACTCTTAAATACAAAAGAAGAAGAAAGAAGTATTATATTATAGCTATTAACACTTGATAAGATTTTCGTGTAGAATATTTCTTTAAGATTTTCAAGTGTATCGCCGGGCCACTGCCACTGCCCACTGCCCACGAAAGTGAGTTTGTATATTTGTTTGTTACCTCCTCTTCACGCTTTATCTACGGAAGCAATCTTCTTGAAATTTCGCGTACACATAGTTAGGAGTACTAAGAGGAACATAGGGTACCTTTCATCCCGGAAAAAAGTAATGTTCCCGTGGGATACGCGAGCGAAGCCGCGGGCAAAAGCTAGTTCCTAATAAAAAAGAACAGTGGCACTCCGGGAGTGCCGACAGAAGTAAAAGCTTGAACATGTCGGTGTCGGTAACGGTGTCGCGAGATCAATGGTTTTTTCCTATCTCAAAAATGCCCAATGCGCTAATATAAGTTTTCACTTCAAAAAAAAACATCCAAATCGGAAATCAGTTCACGTACCCAATTGAAGTTTATTTAGTTACTTTATTATAAAACTTGCCCAAGCTCGCACAAAAATTTCGAATAATATTGAAGTCCCTAAACTTTAGATTATATCAGGACGTCTTGATTGAAACTCCATTTTGTCAAAATACTCGTGATACGAATATTTAAGTGGATAAAAGCGTGGGAGCTTTCTAAGTTTTGCTCCTTCGATCATATATCTCAGAAATATATGAACAAAGTTTTACTATGACATTTTATAAAGATGCCAACATAAATTGAAAAAAAAAAACGACGGTTTGCACTCCGGGAGTGCCGGCAGAAGTGAAAACTTGAATATTAACGTTGTGCATTTTTGATATTTTGGAATGGTTAGGGAATAAAAGTACTATAATTTATGTGGTAGAATACAATATTTATTTATTGCGCTATCGTACACAAATATGACAATTTATATTACATTAAAAAGTTTATCTCTCAGCTAAACGAAACAGCAGGCGCAGGCATACATTTTCGCCGCGCCGTAGAAAGCGAGGGGGATACTTCCTCTCCTACGCCTCCATCCGTCTTACGAATTTTCGATCAGGACACGTGTCCTGACGCGAGTTTAACATTTTTTACCCATTACAAAAAAAGTGCACAACGCCGCTAAAGAAGTTTTCACTTCAAAAAAAAAACTCGGCTGGCATACGGTTATGTAGGTATGAAAAATACAAATAGAAGAGAAAAGTTAAATTGCAGACTCCTGTTAAGACGATACACGGAGTCCAGTGCTGCCCCCATTTGAAATAAATTATTTGTAAGGAAACAGAGATATCATTTAAAAATTTAAGATATACTAAAACCTAGATTACCCTTCAAACTATTTTATGAACCACAGCTTTAGTTTACATTTTTGCGAAAACGGCCACTTTTGGCAAAAACGCAAACTAAAGCTTAATGTTCTAACTTTAAATTGTAAACAGTGGTTCATAAAATAGTTTGAAGGGTTATCTAGGTTTTAGTAGCTTAAAATTTTAAATGATATCTTCGTTTTCTTACAAATAATTTATTTCAAATGGGGGCAGCACTGGACTCCGTTTATTGTCTCAATAACTGGCTTGTTTAACTTTATTAGTACAGAGGAAAGTTAGAATACCTGTGCCACCTCACGTAGTGCATGATGCGCGCGGTGGCACAGGTATCTGATTAACTATCTGTACCTAAAACAGATGAGCTGCGTCATGTATTTGTGACGAAACAATTAAAACTTGCTACGTCGAGTCTCCGGCTCGAGGGACCAATTTTACGGGATCGCGGCTTGCATCGCCAACTATGCTTTTCAAGACTCTATGTATATACATGGCTCATTTACAATGAGTGCAAATGCAAAGTCCACATATACCTATTTGAAAGGGCAACTTAGCCCAATATAAACAACTTTTCCTGTAGGTAAAACGCTGCAATATCTATAAAAAGTTGTGAGAGACTTGTCTAATTAATAAATACCTACTGTTATATGAGAAACTGTTTCTTTTTTTCGAAATCCCGATAGTCGTTCCATTAGAAAAGTTGTTCATATTGACGAGTTGAGTTACCTCCTCAAGTACCTATATAACGTCTAATAAAATATACTGAAACTATTTTAAGAGTGAATTCAGTCCATGTTACTGAGCAACTTTCTCCACAAGAAACATATATTATGTCGAAATATGAAAAATACTTTTTTGTTTTTCATACAAACTCGGCTCAGCTAATCAGTAAATTTGTATGGCCAAAAATTATTTTTCATCTTTTAATATATTATCATCATCATCATCGTCAGCTCTCAACGACCCACTGCTGGGCATAAGCCTCCTTTTGTCTGCGCCACTGAATCCTATTTCTAGCCTTAGCGATCCAGTTCTTTTTTTGATATATGTTCCTTGGGAAAGTTTTTCAGTATCATGAACTGAATTCACCGTTCAAGTAAAATAATTTCAGTATATTGTGTTAAGCCCTGTACAACGATCGTAAATTTACAACTTTTCAAATTAGCAAAAGACATTTAGAAAAACAACAACCTGGAAAACATGAAGAGACTTCAGTGTGTCAAAGAAGTGACAAACACATATATCCTTGAATATAAGTGAGGTAATTTGGAGCAGGCCATACAACACTGTAGACGGCCCCAATAAACATCTGGGCTGAATTAACAGTTGTCTGCTTGCCATGCCGCACACGAGCCTTCGGCACGGTTCCATTGTCGCACGATACGTGGTAAAAGAACAGAGCGGTAAAAATCATGTCTAAAAGTAAGAATTAAAAATTATTGTAAAATCTTTTGGTGTGTGTCCTCATAAGCGACAACGTCATCGTTTTCGACAGGTAGGAGTAGGTATTACTTCACTCATTATGTCTGGCCGACAGGAGACTCTCGTCACGCGGTCAAATATGCAATCTTGCATTCTATCAAATGTACGTACGTAAAGTAATGTGTCCCTACGAGTGAAATTATCTTCAAAACTATGTTAGTGGTATATACATCGTATCGTATATAACCGTGTTAACAACGCACACAGATCTATTGTGATTCACAAAGAAAATATGCCCATTATATTCGTCTTTCAGATAATTATATCGTAAAGGCAATCATTATGTTTGGTAAGACAAGAATTTTCTTGTTACAGCTTTACCAGAGGTCATAAGTGGTAATTAGATCTGTACAATCTTTTGATTTTGAATGAGAAAATAAGACGAATTTGTTTGGAAAATAAAGATTTAGTCTAAATAAGGTCAAATAGACGCAAATTTCTCCGGGAACATTTTTAAATGCTTTTCAATGCTGGTAGGTATGTAGCCAATAGTCTTATTATAAGCACAGAGTAATAATATACTTACTACGTACTATAACAAGCGTTTATTTAACTTGGCCTTTTTTTGTTTTTGGGTCAAATCTTGCAAGTTAAAGAGCTACTTCCCGATTTCCGATTGAGATGAAATTATGTATGCTAATGTAAATCAGATGACAATGCAATATTATTATAACAAGAAGCTGATCTGATGATGGAGCCGGAAGGTGGCTATAGGAACCCTGTAATAAAACGACGCAAGCCTATTTATTTTGGGTTTAACTCCTACATATTTGTCTTGCGAAGGGGGACGAGGAATAAAAAGACCGAGTATGAAGTTTTTTTTAAGAAATTAAAGAAAAATCGTTTAAAAGGACATTAAAAAGATGGCAAAAAGAAGAGAGGAATGGAGGCACTCCACTTAACTCTGCCTACAAGAACAAGCTCTCAAATTACAACAATGAAGAAGAAAGAACTAAAGCCTAAAAATATTTTAGATATTTTAATTTCAAACAATATAAACCTACTGTTTTATTTAACCTTATAAAAAGCCAGATTAGATCCAGCATTATCTAAAATA
Source organism: Acrobasis repandana (assembly GCA_963576875.1). NCBI lineage: Eukaryota > Metazoa > Arthropoda > Insecta > Lepidoptera > Pyralidae > Acrobasis > Acrobasis repandana. Next base: position 2,902,971 of record OY756226.1, read on the forward strand.
GCCAGTCCAAACAACATATTATTGTTTGTTTCAACTAAACATTGTTTGCTGAAATATGTTTTTATCCCTTCGAGATCTGAACGGATTAGATTCGAATCCAACGTCACTATATCGTATTATTTTTCCATTACTAAGCTATTGACAAGTGCGGATTTGTGAGAGAAAATGAAATCTTTTTATTTGCTTGTATCTAATTCTAGTTTTACAAAAATAAGAAATAATGGCAAAAAATGGATAAATTCCATATTAGATGAATTATTATTGTGATATTTTGTTTCTTTTTATTTATTTTTTTCATGAGCATAATGTAGGATAACATTTGTCTTTTTCTCAATACGAGTATTTATCTATAACAGATTTAATGTTTGACCGACTTTTAAAAAGGAGGACATTATCAATTCGACCGTATGTTTTGTTTTTGTATGTATGTTACGCGATATCTTAGTTAACTGTCAACCGATTTTGATATTTCTTTTTTTTTATTTGGAAGCCATTATTATCTAGTTGGTCCCATAATAATTTGGTGAAGATATGATTAAAAACTTTGGAGATATGAAAGAAACTCCTTTGCAAAATTGAAGCCGAGTTAGTAAAAAAATATTACCTAAAATACACTTATCAGGAATCAAGTCGAAGTAAACATTCACAAGACGACGCTGTTTAGGCTCTTGTGTTGTGTTGTCAATGTTATTGTTGAAAGAGACACATACAATGCCAATTTTTTCGCAGAAACTATAGAGTGGTTTGACATTGCTTCCTCCATTTCACACTTAAGTTACCTAGTAACTAATAAGCAATAGTCACTAGTGTGCAAATTACCTCACTATGTTTTCATTCATCGGAAGCTCTCTCTCATCTCAGCGTATTATCCCAGTTGCATCCTCAGCCATAATGCTGCGTAGCCCAGGGTCCGCTTTCGGGTTTTTCAAATCTTCTTTTTCATCACCAGAAGCATGTGGTGGTATTCCAAATTGACGGTACATGAGTACAAACTCGGAGGTACAAGTTGAGTCTTGTGAGGATGGAACTCTTGTCTCACAGACGCACAACCAGTGCCTAAAACCGCTTAGGCACAACCACTTCTTATTACTGACCGAGCGAACGAAGCGAGTAAATATTTTTAAGAGAAAATAATTTTACAAAACTTATTGACATGTAAAAGTGCGCCCGCAAAGGCCTAATCACTAGAGATCGGATATTCAGATACATAAATATGTTTTTAAAAACCGCCATTTGGTTCCCGGCAGAAAGCCGTGTGATTCCCGGCAGAGTAGAATAGGACCACTCCAAGTCTTTCCATGGATGTCGTAGAAGGCAACTTAGGAAACACAAGCTAAACAAAGCTTGTAAACACCAATGAGACCTCTCCAACCCGTCTGGCCAGCGTGGAGAGTGTATGCCAAATCCTCTGACTGCTCTGGCTAATATATGGCTCTGGTAGTACAGAGAGGGTCGTGCTCCTGCAGTGGAGACTAAAAAAAGACCTGATGTAAACTTGAAATGTTGCCTACTGGCAACATTTTAAGTTCAAAAAGCGTTTTCATAGTAATGAAAACGCTTTTTGATCGAAAAAATCCCGCGATTCTGAGAAATTCATAATTATGTGTGGAGTATACACATAATTATGAATTTCTCAGAATCGTGAGACATAATAATCCCAATTTGACACAATTGACAATTGCCCTGTTACAACGTAATATGGTTGCTTAGAATCCTGGGATTTTATTATCAATAAAACTATCGAAGCCGTTTCCATATTTTGTTAGCCAAAAATTAACTTTAAGTAAATACGCAAATATATATCTTTACTTGTTCTTCTTAGCGAGTCAGAATGGCTGATATTATTATATGATCCCTGCTAATCACTGTATTAACATTTGAAATTTTTTTAAAGTAATATAGATACGATGATTAAAAAAAGCTACTTACCTCTGCGGCAATATAAGCTGGTATAACCGACAGTAACAGTCTTTCTTGCTGTTCCTTCTCACATTCTAACTTCACTCTCTGCTCCAGACAGGTCCTCGTGCCCGCGAAGGTGTTTCTGTGGGCGCGTTCCGTCAACACCCTGTAGTACAGGCCGATGCCGTTCGAAGATAGTAGGAGCAGGATCTCGCACAGCAGCTGTGGAAGAATTGCATCGTTATCATTTCCACATTAATATATGTAAGATAAGATAGCTAAGGAAAAATGCCCAAAGCACAGAATAAATAATACTAACGTACAGAAGTCTCACTCAGCAAAGAAATTCAAAGAAATATCTGCTCAATGTGGCTAGGCGATATGGTTTAATTTAGCTCATATCAGAACTCAGCACGTTTTCGCATAGATGCCTATAGACATCCATTGCAAGCCAATTTCATTCTTCTTACTTTGGATAAACGATTCGTATAACTGAATTTACCACCCGGAGGGGCCGCCTGCGCGCAAAGTAACAATGTATGTAAACTTGTGTTATGGATATAGTATAGCATATATGGTTATTTTAATTAACCGGCAACCTTTTTGAAGCAAGTTTAGTCCGTGATACTGAACCACTTTATGGAAATAAAAACAATTATCGAAAAACGAAAGAGAAAATTCGACTTCCCATACAAATCGGCGCTGAACCAAATGGATTTTGTATGGGAGGACGAAATTTTGTTTTCGTTTTACGATAATTGTTTTTATTGAAAGTGGTTCAGTATCACGGACTGAACTTGCTCCAAAAAGGTTGCCGGTTAATTAAGAATAATCCTGTATATCTATTATTTTTGACGACGACGTCCGTGTGGCGGACTAGTGTGGTTACCAACAGGCCACAGAGGTCTTCCATTATGCTATTGCCTTCCTTTTTCGCGAATCTTTTTACGGCATCAGTGTTAAGGCCGTACCTGAATTTTCCGGGGTCCAGTGCTGCCCCCATTTAAAATAAATCATTTTAAAGAAAACGGAGACATCATTAAAAATTTTGCAACTACCAAGTCCTAGATAACAGCAGACCCCGGAAAATTCAGGTACGGCCTTAACTAAACTAGTAGGTAATAAGTACAGATATAATTCATTTGCTGAAATGGTGTGACTGCTGTTGGCGCGCTACAAAAGCCTCGTCTTTGTGAAAGCTGATGCACGCCGACAGTATGCCAACGAATTGAACGAATAAACTTTACACTATCACATCTTTGTATTTTTTGTTCCATTCCCTCGATCGGCTTATACGAGATACGCAGGAAGAGAAGCAGCTGATACATTCAAAGGTTTTTGCTTTTCTCCCAGACCAGCATGGAATATTTTTTGTCCGTAGGTATACCTGTGAATGTTGTAATTAATTGCCGTTAATAAATTCTATGGATGAGGCAATTCTCCTCACCTGTAAAACTTTCATGACAAACAGTAATAAGTTCGAAATGTATTCGCTGCCTGACGCCGCAAGGTCAAAAGGTGCACGACAGCCACTAATCTGTCAGATATGTGTGCCAAGTAGTTTAAAAGTTCATATTTTTATAATTAATTTTTTGGGCTAGAATATATGACCACTCCATGTCTTCCTGTGTATGTCGCTAGAGACAACTAAAGGACTAAGCACAAACATTATTTTGAGGGCTCCGTAGGTTATATTATAAGTTAACAGATTAAGTATATTTTACTTGCTGTGTGTTTTTCGTCTAGAATATATGACCACTCCATATCTTCCTGTGTATGTCGTTAGAGACAACTAAAGGACTAAGCACAAACATTATTTTGAGGGCTCCGTACCCAAAGGGTGCCACCGGGACCCTATTACTCAGACTCCGCTGTCTGCCAGTTGGTCCGTCTGTCCGTCCGTCTGTCGCAGGGCTCTATCTCTTGAACCGTAATAGCAAAGAATAGGTACTAGGACTACTAGGTAAAGGTATACCTAGTAGTCCTAGTTTAGTAGTAGACACTTGAAATTTTCAACGATTATGTATTACTGTGGTACTATAACTATAAATACTATACCTTCATTAAACAACTTTAGAAAATAAAGGGGTCGTCATACAAGAAACGTGTTTTTTCAGCGTTAAACATTGTACGGAGGTACGAAACCCTTCATGTACGAGTCATACTTGCACTTGACCGAATTTTATGTATTTGCTCTTATTCATGTAAGCCACATAATCTGCACCTCCTATCAAAGTCTTCTTTTCTCGGTGTCAGCAGTGAGTTAACTGGTAGAAAAAGCCTATCTCGGCGTCAGCAGTGAGTTAACTCGTAGATAAAGCCTATGGCTTTAAAATATAATAAAGTTGACCTAACATTTGTAATAAAGTAGAATAAATAAATAATTAAAAATAATTAGATGACAAGTTACTGGGTGCCTGGTTGTAAAAAAAAATCGTTTTAAAAGCAGAATTTTTAAGTTATGATGATAAAATAAATCACACAAAGCCATCTTCTATCAATCCCACGAGGACTAAAGTAATTTTCAATAAAATATTTTCGTATAAAAATCTTTAACAGAACAAACTCTAATTGGATATTAATAATGTTTATCACCAATATTCAGATTCTCCCAAGGGAAATAAGGTTTGCTTCGAAAAATCTTTAAGTCTGTTATTTTAAAATCTTTTTATTTTTACAGCCTTTGTCCATTCAAATAAAATATATTCGAATAACAAGGGATTATAAAAAGTTATTTTGATATTTCTGCGACCATTTATATCAGTCTAGACATGTTTTCAAAGATTGGATCTACTAAGAGTAAAAAACTTTACTAGATCTATAATGGATCTGGTCAATGGATTTACTGAGAATGATCGGTCTCAGTAGATCCAATCTGTCAAATATTGGATCTAATGTTGCATACCAAAGAAATGGGTCTCAACGATGTCAAAAGATGCTTAATCATCACAACTATCAGCAAAAAAAATATCAGCAACTTAACGAAATGGCTAAAGTCTTACAACCGGCCGCCGTCCGACGTCAAACCTCCTTGGGAATGCAATTGTAGCACGAGATGTTTGTGCTGAGTCCCTTAGTCGCCTCTTACGACAGCCACAGGAAAAGTGGTCCTATTCTAGGCCGGAAGCCACAAGGCTAACAAAATTACTAAAATAAAGGCTTGATGTAAATTCATTAAATATCTTCATAAATGGCGGATTGTGAACGAATAGGAAATGAAAACACTTCTGTTTCATTTTCCTTTTATTTCGAAATAATCCCAGCCATAATTACGTAGCGGAAATTATTTTTTCAGGCGAGCCGACCGAATGCCATTAGGTATTACTTACTACGGATTGTGAAAAATGTGAAACTCACTTTATTTTTACATGAGTAAATAAAAAAATTAGCAATCACTTTCCAGATTGTTTATGAACCTACGAACAATAATTCTCTAGAATCGTAAGTAATCCCGAATAATCATTCCACGCGATATGTACCGCGGCGGGCGGGGCTTAAAATATGAACAGCGCGGCGCGACAGTTCGCTGTGACACTCGAGTCGTGCGGTTGCGTCGCAAGAAGTTTCCTTTGAGAATATTGCTGTGTTTTTGCGATAATCGATTCATTAAAAATGCCGTCATGTGCCGTGAAGTGGTGTAGAAGACATACAGGCATGAAAATTAGTTATTAAAAAAAAAAGTAACACGTAAACAAGGTTATTTATTTTAGCGTAGCGTACTACCGTTCGCGCGTTGTACTTCACCGCTCGTTGCGTTAAGTGCCCCACCCGACCGACAACGACGCGTGACCTTGTCGCGACCAATCGTATGCATCTTTGTCTATGTGTGCGTTCGAGTGTTTCGTTGTAATTACTGTCCGTTTGTTTGTATAAATGGAATCAGAATCGAAGCGGTGAATCTAGGAGCGTTAGAATTCTAGAGAATTATATTTCGATGTTATGAACGTAGAAATCTTATTACTTTAAATTAGTAATACGTATCATCATAAGGTCTTTTTTAGTCTCCACTGCAGGAGCACGACCCTCTCTGTACTACCAGAGCCATATATTATAGCCAGAGCAGTCAGAGAATTTGGCCTACACTCTCCACGCTGCGCGCTGGCCAGACAGGTTGGTGAGGTCTTATTGATGTTTATATTTGTTTAGCTTGTGTTATCTAAGTCGCCTTCTACGACATCCACGGGAAGACTTGGAGTGGTCCTATTCTACTCTGCCGAGAACCACACGGCGAAATTAAGTACCGATGAGAACTCAAAAAATATTTTTGGCCCATCAGGCAGATCATTAAAAAATATTGTTTACGTATTTTTTACCTACATGTATACAACATAGTGGCGAAACACATTAACCTCCTTTTGGCTTCGCCGCAGTCGGGTAAAAATTACCGATCTACAGCGGCCTGCATCCAGTTTTCCAGCGAAATATAATTTAAAAAAAGTCATTTACCCGTGGGTTAGAATAGGACTACCCCATCTCTTCCTGTGGATGTCGTAAGACTAAAGGACTAAGCACAAACATGTCGAGCTACGATTGCATTCCCAGTGAGGGTTAACGTCAAGCGGCGGCCGATTGTAAAACTTTTCGCACAAATACATTCCCAAAGAGGGTTGACGTTAGGCAGGTGGCCGGTTGTAAAACTATTGCCAAATCATTTAGTGTTCTGGCTATTTCTTCTCCATTTTTCAAGGTCTTTGGCATCCTTGGGTGACCATTGATGCATGCATGTTATATTTTGAGAAGAAAAAGCGGGAAAGCGCACCCCGGGATCCGAAGCAGCACAGCTCAGGATGCAACCGGGAATGCGCTTAGACGAAGAAGATAATTAAAAAGTCATTATCTTCCTTCTATCAAAGGATTTGTGATCATTAACTGATACACGTGCCAATCTGTGAACCTACTGTGACATTTAAACTGACGTTTCATTGATGAGGGTCATGCTCACATTTTCAATTTTTGATCCATTTTAATTAAAAGGGATTTCGTTCGTTATGCGAATAAATAAGGGGCCTTAGGCCGCGTCCACGGACACGCGGCGCGGTGTGCGTAGATAGGTTACGTAGTTAGGTAATACCTATAGAAAAGGCTTTCGCATTAGCCTTAAAAAAATAAGAAATTCTTAATCAAACCATCTTCTAATGCTTTGGTGTCAGGATTTTGGTTGTAAGGTTCCGATTGATAATAAGGGATCGATCAAGTTATGTAAGCAGAATTTGCACTACTTTTTACATCCACCTATTTTTTTATTTGTTGTCTTGAGTGCCTACCACAGAGACCTACCTAAATGTATTGTTTGTAGCTATCATTACCTGTCTGTTAACTTTTAACTGTTAACTTAACGCTGGCAAATGGGTGAGTGAGAAATATAGATGTATTTTAAGATATCTTACTATTGTTTTCACATTTTTTCCAAATACAAAATTCTACTATATATAAATCAATCATTCTACTTATCAATTAAGTATGAGTAGGTATATCTACTACCTACTTAGGAATAATAAATAAATTAACTCTTTTAAATGCCTTTTTACTACTGAAAGTACAAAAACAGAAGCCTTGAAACAATTTGCATTTCACAACTGCAATAGATAATACCGTCAGTCGCAAACTTTAATGTAGAAAAGCGGTTGCAATGTCACCAGGAATTGCATAAATTGCCTTGTGAATTTGAATAGCAAGAATCATAATTAGCACATTTCTTATCTCAAAACGTCAGGCGTTCGCTTGGCATTGTTTGTCTTGAATAAACTAGCAATGGAAATAAAGTGAAAAGGTAGACGTGAATTGTGTGATGAAGTGTTGGCACATACTTCTGTGGTATATGTAGGTTTCTTATTGGTACTTGTTTGTAAAAACCCTGAAAGAGTGATAAACATTATCTATAGACAGAATGGTAGTACCTAAAGGAAATAAACATTCGAAATTACTATAGGTATTTATCTATTTCGTAAGTACCTAAGATAAGTTAAGTACTTACCTATCTACTTTTGATATGGATAGGTAGGTTATCTATAGGCCAATTTTTTTTATTTTTGTGAGACGTTACAAATCGAGTTTATTTTTAGATCCATTTTGTTTATATTACAAGCATGTAATGTACCTGACGTTGAACTGTTACCTATTACCTAACCCTTTCTAGATAGGACAAGTTTAAAGTCTCTACTCCAAAGGTCACAAGGGTAATCTTTGTTCTAATTTGTACCTAATTTCTGACAACACACAAGAATAAGTTAGTAGGTGGTTTTACAGCGTGTCCCACCTCCCGACCCAACAAATACATAATCATGAAAAAAATAATTTAATTCAGATAAGTTCACATAGTCTCCCAAAAGGATGGTCGAGACTTACACGGGAAAGAGACATGTGGTAGAAGATGGGAGAGGCCTTTGCCCAACAATGGCTCATATCAGGTTAAAAAAACCGTGTGGTTCCCGGCGGAGTAAAATAGGACCACTCCAAGTCTTCCCCTTCACCCACCTGCTAGACGCATGCACCTGGCACGCACGACCTGAGCAAGGTTGCAGAAAAACTCTGGATGCAGGCCGCTTCCGATCGGTCGTTTTGGAAATTCTTGGGGGAGGCCTATGTCCAGCAGTGGATTTCCTGTGGCTGATATGATGAAGTCTTCCCCTGGATGACGTAGAAGGCGACTTAGGAAACACAAGCTAAACAAAGCTTATAAACATCAATGAAATCTCTCCAACAAGTCTGGCTAGCGTGGACAGTAGGCCAAATCCTCTGGCTAGCTTGCCAAATGGCTCTGGTAGTACAGAGAGGGTCGAGCAGTGAAGACAAAAAAGACCTGATGATAATGATGAGGTGAAAATAAACGGGCAAGTGCGAGTCAGACTCGTACATGAAGGGTTCCGTAAAACCGTACAATGTTTTAAAACGTTGAAGAAACACGTTTATTGTATGACGATTCCCTTTAATTTATATTTTTTTTATTTTTAGTATTTAATAGTGGCTATAGTTATACATAATCTGTGAAAATTTCAAGTATCTAGTTAATGCCATTATAAAGATCTAGTTAAAAACGCTGAAAAAAACACGTTTTTTGTATGACGACCCCCTTTCATTTTCAACTTTGTTTTATTTTTAGTATTTGTTGTTATAGCGGCCACAGTAATACATAATCGGTGAAAATTTCAGGTGTCTAGCTATTACGGTTCAAGAGATAGAGCCCTGTGATAGACGGACAGACAGCGGAGTCTCAGTAAAATGGGCCCGTTTGCTTTGCGTTTTCTTAGTGTAGTGTAAAAATGGAGTAAATAAATATAATATAATATTATAATATAATATTATAAAGCGGAAGAGTTTGTTTGTTTGTTTGTTTAAACGCGCTAATCTCAGGAACTAATGGTCCGATTTGAAAAATTCTTTTTTGTTGTTAGTTGTTGTTATATAGCCTAAAGCCTTCCTCTATAAATGGACTACATTTATAGAGGAAGGCTTTAGGCTATATAACATTACGTACCGACAACCACGCGAACGAAGTCGCGGGCACAGCTAGTATAATATAAGTAAATCCTTTTTTTAGATTTTTATCCCTAGACATTTGGTGAAATATCATGGAGCATGTTTCCAAATTGTAACATCTTAAAACTAGTAGCTTTGTCAGCTGTAGACCTCGCGAGTCTCTTTCACATGAAGATTACGACACTTCTTGAAGATTATCAGATAAAAATAAAGTCTTTAAATTACACAGTATAATTTTAAAACTTAGTAACTCTTAAGAGAATATGCGAATTAAGATATTATAATCATATATTATCTTAGTTTTAGTTGAATAGTTTAATTAATATAGTTTATTAATTAATATTGTAATACTTTGTTGTAAATACAGATATTGGGTACCTATTTTGGATTGTACCTTTTTGTCAAAAGAAGACATTAAATCAAAACAAGTATAGTTTTTAATTTGCCAGAAGTGAAAAGGGGATAAAGATTTCCGGGCCACGTTCTAAATAACCCTAAAACAATGGGTTATTATTTGCACAAGTGCACTATCTTTGTTCAAGCTCGTCACGCAGATAAGGGTTTAGAATGGGGTCTGGTATTATTTATTTAAGTAATAAAATTAATTTACAGAAACAGTATAACTAACCTTTGATGTTCTAATTATGGTAGTGGTTGTTTGTGGGTTCAGGGTTTCCCTGGAAATCCTGACACAGAATTCAGAATTGCATCTAACTAAGAATTGCATTTGGTTTGCTAACCTTTAGCTCTGTCTACATAAAAAGAATAAAAATGCGATAGAATATGATATTAATGTTTGTTTCTCTGTCTGTTTTCACGTCAAAACTATTGAATGGATGATGAACAAAATGAATTTATTATTCATGGATTATACCTACCCCAGGTTTAAGAGAAACTTAAAAAAAACATCTTCTCATGATGATGAATTTCTTTTGATTACGTACATTTCTCATTCCAAGAATAAGTATAATAAAATACTCGAAGCATCCATTCCAGGATAAACCTCCATGCCCGGGGGCACGGTAAATTGTCAGGGTGGTATTCCTATAAGTATGAAAATTAAAATTTCGCTCGACTTAGCTCTATCTTGAATATGCATTTTCTTCCGTTTATTTTTGGGGTATTACTCGTAGGTATATAAATAGACATAATTTAACTGTAGTCTTATTAAGGTGAAGATATAGGCAAATGACCTTGAAGTGGCGCCCTCATTTGAAATAAATTGTTAACTCGTAAATATGGAGATAATTTCAATATTGCTCTTCGTCATGCACTAGATAGCCCTTTAAATTATTTTATGAACCACCGTTAAAAGTATTTGCATTAGTCCGTCTAGCTTTAAAACTTGCCTCCGCCAAAAGTGGCCACGGCAAGTTTTAAAGCTAGAAGAATCACCAATAATAGTTTCAACGGCAGTTCATAAAATAATTTAAAGGGCTATCTAGTGCATGACGAAGAGCAATATGGAAATTATCACCATATTTACGAGTTAACAATTTATTTCACACTTCAAGGCCATTTGCCTATATCTTCACCTTAAAATTAAGATATTTCACTTTACAAGCATCGTCATCTGGAATTGCTCGTTTAAAGTACAGATCCATCGACGCCGATCGATTTGACGACCTCCGTGGCGTAATGGTTAACATGCTAGACCGCTAATCCGGAGGTTCTGGGTTCGATCCCCAGCCAGGGCAAGTTGGAAAATGGCCTTTTTCAAATTTTCCTGGGTCTTGGATGTTTATCTATAAATGTGTTTATCATAAAATATAGTATCGTTGAGTTAGTATCCCATAACACAAGTTTGAAAAACTTACTTTGGGGCAAGCTTAATCAGTGTGATTTGTCCCTATATATATTATATTTATATCAAATGGTAAGGCAGAATATCAGTGTTTTACTCATATTTCGAATGAGTAAACTGTACACACGCCACAGCCCATTTAATCTGCTAAAACGCACATAAATTCTTCTCTTTGTGTATTATAATATTATGTATGTTCTTTATTGAGTATATGTGTGTTTTGAACACAGTGAGATGGTTAGTAATAAACTAGATCAATTCGCGTATGCTCTGCATAGATTGTCAACTGTAGCATGTAAAAACACAGCTCAAACAGCCTACCATGCTTATGTTGAGTCCGTTTTGAGATACGGCATAATTATATGGGGTAATGGTACAGATAACAAAAATATATTACTGGCCCAGAAACAATGTGTGCGCGCTATATGTAATGTTGCACCATACGTATCTTGCCGACCATACTTCAAGTCCCTAAATATACTTACATTTCCTTGCCTATATATATTAGAAATTAGCTTATTCGTACATAAAAATATTAATAAATTTACAAAAGCAAAGGAAGTATACGCTAGAAGCCTTAGGTTACCAAATAAATTAATAACACAAACAATGCCTAAATCAGAGAGGTTTAAAAAAAAATGTTACTCAATGTGTATAAAAATTTACAACCACATACCTGAGCAAATAAAAGCGTTACCTTTGAATAGATTTAGAAGTACTTTAAAGGCTTGGCTGCTAAGTAAAGTATTTTATTCAGTTAATGAATTCCTGACTTGTAAATGGTAATAATACGCGATGCATGGATTTGTTTATTTAATTAAAAATGACATGAAAATTTATATGAAATAGCTTGGTAAATATAATGTAATTAAAATTCTGCATGCTATATGATTAGCTAAATAGGACTAAGGACATACTGTATTTGACCATCTATGTAAAAAAAAAAAAACCCTATTTACTGCAAATAAATGAATTGAATTGAATTGAATTGAATTTTTTAGATCAAATAAATCTCTATGCATCACTTTAAAGGAAGATTTAGTAGTAGTTAAGATTTTTTTGGTAACAACCAATATCTGTATCTAAAATATTATAATGAAACTATTTTAAGGCTTAATTCAGTCCATGATACTGAACAACTGGGTGTGCGGCTAAATTAGTGTGATTTATCTATATATTATTTACAACCACTCATTGCACAAGTTCCGGCGGCAAATAATCATTCACGTCACCAAGCCAACTAATTAATTAATGTTTTCTATCTTTTTCATGTTTATATTTTCTCTTAGGTAAAATAATGTTAAAATCTAGCGGTTTTATTAATGGTTTGTTAATAGACTTTTTAGGCATACATATTCATGGAAAACAATCAAAAACAACACATAAAAACCTTAATGTACTTACCAAAATATGGCTTTTATCTGTTTTGTGTGCTAAGAAAGAAATGAAATGAAATTTATCCCTATTTATTATTTTTTTCTGAATATTTATAAGTTGGGGAGAGTTGTTGAGTATCATGGACTAGATCTACCTTTAAAATAGTTGTATTGGAATTCTCAGCGTCGAGATTTCAAGCGACGTTCAATTTTGCGGTCACCTGAATGACAAGGCTAATTGGCTTCTAAAAAACTCCTCGGTAATCCTCGGTAGAGCAAGGCGATATTTCACATCGGCACATCGCCTTAAGCTGTATAAGGCACAAGCTAGGCCGCATATGGAATATTGTTCCCATCTCTGGGCCGGGGCACCTAAATACCAACTTCTTCCTTTTGACCGTATTCAAAATCGCGCAACTCGTATAATCGACGATGAGACTCTCGTCGGCCGTCTCGATCCTCTGGCTCTACGTAGGGATGTTACATCCTTGTGCATTTTTATCGCATCTATCATGGGGAATGCTCTGAAGAATTGTTCGACCTAATACCTGCTGCAAAATTTCACCACTACACCAACCGCCTAAAATTAAAATTTCATCCACACCACCTGGATAGTTGGCAATTATCTACCATACGTTTCAAAAAGAACTTTCTGCTACGTACGACTGAACTGTGGAATCAACTTCCTGCAGCGGTGTTCCCAAACCGTTACGATATTGAAACCTTCAAAAAACGAGTCTATAATTTCCTGAAAGGCCGGTAACGCTCTTGTTACACCCCTGGTGTTGCAGTTGTCCATGGGCATAGGTGGTCACTTACCATCAGATGATCCGCTTGTATGTTTGCCGCCCTATAACATAAAAATATATATATTATGTTAGACACTGTATTGCTAAGACCCTTTACACAGATCTTCCTTAATTACAAGTACATACTAAGAGGTCTGTAACTGAGGGCCGCTAGTTTCAAACTAGCATAAACAATGGTTGTCTGGTGGCAAATTAATTGGTGCGATGAATTGTTAGCTCCCTAACTGAATAATTGACTAATAAGACTTTCACCGCACCTGAAATATTGGCGTTTACGAATTAAACGTTTATTTTAGCATTTCGACTTTACTATAATAAAAAATATACGGACAAATCACACATATTATTATCGTAGAATTTACCTTAAAATCCAAAATTTCAAGTCTGCAAAGTTTCGCATTTATGACACTCACTCACTCACTCATGATCATCAGAATAGAACTAGTACTTCTTGGCACGACTTTGTCTAGATTTTATTACTTTTTAGAGATAAACAAGCAGCTCCATCGAGACTTGGCTAGTTTTTTACAGAATGTTTTTGGTGGGATATACATTTCGGTAATGATTTGAACTTTTTTATCTTCCTCTAGACACTAAGCAAAACAATTCAAGTTTACAAAAGTTAGGAATATTTAGATAATGTAATCACATTATCTACATATTTATTCTACTTTACAGAAAATACTCGTACTTATCCTTTTGTCAAACAAAACTGTCATTACAGTGTTGCCAGAAGATTTACTAGATTTACTGGCAACACCGTAATGACAGTTTCGTTCGACAGCCTTCCGTTGTGTAGCTCAAAGAACAATATCCCTATCTCAGCCGTAGCTTGACCATCAGGAGCTATTCAAACTCAAACGAGTCGAAGGCGCTACTACCAACTAAAGGGACTTCTGAGCCCTTCAAACGCCAAGATTGACTACGCGTACAGAATATATTGTTTGTTTGTTTGTTTTTTTGTGTGTGTAAGCGGCCAACACTGGTGTCAGATTTTTCAAGCTGCCTAAAGAATATATTTACTCAGGTTTTCGCTGGTACTTTGATTTAATGACATTGTGTAGGTAAATGCACACAAATAAAATCTGATATGCCAGTGGCAGTTGACATAGCCGTGCCATCTCGGAAGACCTGAAGATATAGATATCATGAACAAACAAAAACAAGAGGACTTTCTAACTTTGAAACGTAATTCGGTTTTTCGTTGTAGCTAGATAGAGATCCTTTTTGAAAGAAGGTAGTTTCGTAGTCATCATCGGGTCTTTTTTAGTCTTCACTGCAGGAGCTCGACCCTCTCTGTACTGCCAGAGCCATATATTAAGACGATTTGGCCTACACTCTCCACGCTGGCCAGACGGGTTGGAGAGGTCTCATTGGTGTTTGTAAGCTTTGTTTAGCTTGTGTTTCGTCGCCCTCTACCCCTATTCTACTCTGCCGGACACCACACGGCTTGTGGTGATACCGCCTTAGTTTCATAGTGATGCCGCTTAGTTTCAAAAAGATGGCGGTATAAACGTTTTTTTTCTTCCAACAAGCAAGCGCTATCTATGATTTTTCGTGGATGTACCCACCATCTTTTGTATGGCTAGCGGGCGAGATAGTACTGATATTTAGAAATAGTACAGGATTTTGGCTTTTTAGCAGAGTACACTTTTTTGTATGGGGTTTTAACTCTCCTCTTGTATTTGTTCATCTATGATAGATACTTATACCACAGAATACAGTAAGAGTAAACAGAACGGAATCTCCTAAGGTACGCGCAATATGCGTCCCCGTTCCCCGCACCCGCACCTCTCCCCCGGTTCTTGACGGCCAACGTGAGTCATCGAGGCGAGAGGTGCGGGGGCGGGGAACGGGAACGCATATTGCGCGTACCTTAGGAAATTCCAGCCTGTGCTTATACTATAATATTATACTTAAAAGACAGCTTGACTTACTCGACTTATTTTCCTATGCCTCCTGGGTGGGGCAGAGGGCCAACGCGCTTCACTTCGGCACAGAAGACAGTAAGAGTATACATAACGGAATCTCCTAAAGTCAAGCGCAATATGCGTCCCCGTTCGCCGTCCCCGCACCTCTCTCCCCGTTCTCGCCTTGTCTCAGGAGGAGAGCAGGCGAACACACACTGCACGGCACGCGGCCGCCCAAGAACGGGGGGAGGGTGCGAGGACGGAGAACGGGGACGTATATTGCGCGGGAACTTAGGAGATTCCGTTCTGTATACTCTTATACTGTCTTCTATGCTTCGGGCAGCCCGATTGTATTCATCCCCGCCGCTACCACTCGCCGCCAGGTTTTCTTTAGTCGACCACCCTTCCATATAACTTATAAGAAAAGATAGCTTACCTGCTGATAAAACTGCCCCTCTGGTCTGCCAGACGCCAAGCCCAATTCCAGGCCTGCATACGTCAGTGTCAATGCTGCGGACATGCCCAATGCTATGGTGCGGGCTATTGGCATCATTGTGTGCACCATCTGAGGACAAAAAGTATACTCGTAAGAAAAGTAAAAATTCAACGATAAGTATTTAGAGATGAAAAGCAGCCAGCGTTCTTGGCAAGGTCATAATCTTTTAGATTTTTAAATCAATTAGACTAGGTTTTATTGAAATTTATTTATTTTTCTTATTAAACAATTTATAGTATATTTAACTGGTTAGGACATTGCAGGCTTGAATCACAATTCTTGCCCATTTCCTCGATCGGCTCTTACGATCTACGCAGGAAGAGAAGCAGCTTATACATTCTATGTTCTATTTTTATTTTTTTGAAGATTTGAGAACAAAATAGTTTCAGATGCCTACTATTACGAGTAGGTCATTGACTTATATATTACTGGAGTAAGGTAGAATATTGTTTTATCAATTTGAATGTATCATTTTATTATATAATCGTGCAGTAGCGTAGTTTGCCATGACTAGAATATGTCAGGGTTTGTCATAAGATCTGTATTGAGGTCAGATTATCCACATTATTAGTGTAAGAGATGTATGTGATACTCGTAAGCTTTGATAAGGTTGATTTTACGACGTTATAATAGATTGGTAACTAAGTATGTATGTACTCGTGAGACATAGTACTAATAATCCATTAGACATATGTTACGTAATTGGCTTGTTAACAATTTAAAGTTACGAATTAAATTGTTAAATTGTGAACATACATTATAAGTACATATCTACCTAGCTACAATTAACTTGTTATCTACTTAAATGTTAAATACTTCCTACGCTCGTCGAAAATGATTTTACTTTGTATTTTGCATGTCTCTCTGTAAGTAAATATCTTTGTATTCTTTTGAGAAATTAATTCTTTAAACCCATTTTTTTTAAAGACATTTTAATAATAGAGATTTTAGTGAAAACGGCAAGCTTTAATTATGTTTGTACTTTTGTTTGTAAAACAGGACCTTCTTAGAAGACCTCCGTAAGAAATAAGGAAGCGTTTGATATGTGGTCTTACTGTAAAATGCTACGCAGATGGACCACATAACTAATATTAAAGTTCTGGAGAATATTGGAAGAAATTAGAGCTCGTTCGAACCATTATAAATTACATATCTTGCTTCAAACTTTTTTATTTGTGGAAACAAGTTACAAAAGATAACAATTTAAATATGAAGATTCGGCACTCTTTTTCCTGCAATATCATCTACTCCAAATAATGATGAGTAAAATTGGGAGGTCGCAAAAGGTCACGATGAAAACTTCCGACAATGGACTGATATCATAACGGTAGAATAACTGTTCAAGCTTGCCATGGATGAATCAATATTTAAAGAGCTGACTACCAATCTTCTAGTGTCACTTAAAGAAGAAGAATAACATTAAGTCTAGTGCTGCCCCCATTTGAAATAAATTATTGAAAAGGAAACGGAGATATCATTTAAAATTGGCCTTAATATACCCAGTGTTACTTTTAGAACTAAGACAAACTAACAACACCTCTCAAGATAGCCTAAAAGGCTGTTTTTGTCGGGAGTTAAAAAGATCCAAAGAAACGCCGAATATGCTCGGTTATAGCATTTTCTATCAATATTTACATTGTTTTTTTATCATAATGTATTTCAAATCACCTTTCCGAATACACAAAATATCTGTTTCTTACATATTAATGTCGATCATCAATCACACCGAGAAAATTGATGGCTCAGCCAAAAATATGAATAAACGTCATAAAATATTCATCCATACCTACGCCTACCTACTCCGTATTTGTCCACTTCTTATAGAATCGATGTGACGGTGTGGCAGTGGCGTAACGTAGTGTGGGCAGGGGGGGGACACTCCGCCCCGGGCGGCACTTTTGTGGGGCGGCAAAATTTCACTACGTTTCGTCAACCAGATATAAGTGGACATGTGGCGGCATATTTAGATTATGTGATATTTAGATTTTCGTAAAAAGTTTTTGCCGTGTGGTTCCCGGCAGAGTAGAGTAGCACCACTCCAAGTCTTTCCGTGAATGTCGTAGAAGACGACTATGGAAATACAAGCTAAACAAAGCTTATAAACATCAATGAGACCTCTCCAACCCGTCTGGCCAGCGTGGAGAGTGAAGGCCAAATCGTCTGACTGCTCTGGCCAAGTATGACTCTGGTAGTATAGAGAGGGTCGTGCTCCTGCAGTGGAGTCTAAAAAGACCTGTTGATGATGATGATTATGAAAAAGGTTTTGTCTGGATAAGAAAAGCTTGCAGCCTTATTAATATCATACAATATTTTTAATGATGTGCCAAAAATAATCTTTCACGACCTCCGTAGCGTAATGGTTAACACGCTAGACCGCTAATCCGGAGGTTCTGGGTTCGATCCCCAGCCAGGGCATTGGAAAATTGCCTTTTTTTAGAACTTACTTTGGGGCTTTTTTTATATATATTTATTCAGTCATCATGCCTATTACATTCTTTATTAGAAAAAAATAAATAAACGCCCTATATAAAAAATACCTTATACAAACTAGGTATTTATAATGGACGAACAAATAGGTATATTAGGTATAGGTAATTAATAACAAAGGACATAGGTACTAGATGTCAAGATAGACTACATGACATGAACTATGCATAGGATATACGATACACAATATTCATTTTGTGGACCCGTTGGTGGGCCGAGATAGTGGTTTCAATTTCCGTCAGTCAAATACGAGTAACAAGCTGGAACCCATCGTATTACAATACCAATACATAAACCTTAAATACTCGTAGGTTGGTCAAATGCAACTGATTCAGGTTTTCCGTTTTTATTAGCCGCTGCCTACGACAAATACTGGAAGTTTTGATCCAAGATCTTCTATGATCGTCTATGGGAGGCGTGATGGGAAAGAAAATTGACATGGATAGGCCATACTGTTAGTCGGAAAAAAAAAGAATATTCCCAATTTATACACATGGGACAACTCTCAAACAAATTTTCGGCGTGATTAATATACAAACATACCTATGCCAAATTTCATGACTGCCTCCGTGGTCCAGTGGTCAAGGCGTCTGCCTTGTGATCCGGAGGTTGTGGGTTCAAATCCCACTGGGAAGCATACTTTGTGAAAAGTTGTTTCCAGACTGGTTAGAATGTTGCAGGCTTCAATCACCTAATTATCCGAAAAGAAAGATGATTCCGTGCTTTGGAAGGCACGTAAAGCTGTTGGTCCTGCACGCCATCTAGCGTTTCTACCTATCCTAGGATTGGTTCTGGTCTACCCTTTGAGTAGCGGAGGTCAGACGGCAGTCGCTCTGTGTAAAAACCAGTCAACCTTGTCATATCACCTAGGAAAGGTAGCGGACCCCGGGCTCTGAAGCGGAATACGCTTGGATGATGATGATACACCTATTCCAAATTCCAGCTTTCTAGTACTAATAGTCTCTGAAAACCGCGAACAGACAGACACACGGCTAAAAGATCTTCCTGGAAAATTGCTGTTTTAAGAAATCGCAAAAAATCTTGTGGGAATCTCAAATGCTTTAGGTTGATATACGAACACAATACAGCAAAGCTCTTGAAAATTAACAAGTATTTGCAACAAACAAGACAAGAACAAAACAATCCAAATAACACTCAAGTACTCAACACACCAAACAAACTAGAAATAGTCGGGGAGCTCGTGTCGGTCGGAAACACAATTCTCATCGAGTGGTTTTTCTCCCGACCAACCGACCACGCCAATCCGCCTTATGGTGCAATCCTAGTTTGTAGTTGGACTTGGTTTGTATTTGATTGTTTTCAACATGTGGTCAACTGCATAAACACGTATAAATAAACCTATGAAGTAAAATTTATTCGTATTTTATTTACAAGCTTTTTTTTAGTAGTCCCATTGTCTTTGTATCCGTAATCAAATCTTGCAAGCTAAATTAGACCCATTTTTCATTATTCGATTGGGCTGAAACTTCACATACTTATACAAAGTGCAAGGGACATACCCTTAATAAATCGAACTTCGGTCATAATGAAATTAAAATATATATATTTTTTTTTATTAAAATGACAACCAAAAAACAAAAAAATTCAACATTTTTATAGAAAAGTGTGCAGCCGCCCGGGCGATTTGTATAAGAAAGTCGATTTTTTTTTGTTTTTTTACTGTTATTTTAATTTCATTACACTTAAGTGATCTAGTACTAGCCAGGCCTGTGTCACTCCCCGTTTAGGTATCAAAAATATACCTACATTATTACTATGTGCGTGGCGACCATTCCGAAATGGTAAAGTCAGTTACAATACATACATTAAAAAAAACTAATCGTTTGTCCATAGTAATAAGAATGAAATTGGCTTGCAATGGATTTCTAGGTATGTAAACGAAAAGGTGCGGAGTTCTGACGTGAGCTAAATTAAACCATGTCGCTAACCACATTGAGTAAATATTTCTTTGAATTTCTTTGCTGAGTGAGACTTCTATACGTGAGAACTAGTATATATATGTGGTATAGCTCGTGGTTTGATTTATTACAGGTATGTCACTACCACGTTGTATATTGATTCTTGTTTAATCTTTAATTTAAAATCATCAATCATCTGCAAAACACAGCAGATATACCTGAAACAGTGAAAGATTGCTGTTCCCCTTCACTGTGTTTGCAATTGGTTTGCACCAAACCAACACATCAAACGAACTAATCATAGTCGAAGAGCTCGCAATTGAAATTTACTTCTCGCCGGGTGATTTTTTTCCCAGGCCACGATGTTCAATAAATTGCATTCTGAGTGGCGACTAGCGACCACTCAGCACGTGTGATCGTCCTAAAGCACTACGCTTGTAATTGGATTGGTTTTCAGTTGTTATTGGAAAACCACAACAGTTTTGAGTACTACGAGTTGATTAAGCAACCATTGTTCGTGCCATGCCATCTATCGTTTAAATTTGGATGGTGTTCCATTGCTTTGAATAACTAGGAATAAGTACAATGCAAGTTAGGTTTATAAGGCGGTGAACCCACTGCACCGCGCACCATCGCGGAGCGCGGTTCAACACACTGACGCTCCCGCGCGTTGACTCGTTTTCAGTATGTTGGACTAGACGCGTTATCTATACAAATTGATATACTTGCATAAATGTTAAAATCTGCCGCCCCGCGCTCCGCGACGGTGCGCGGTGCAGTGGGATCACCGTCTAAAGTGCAATGAAGTTTCGTAAACTGACTTTTATGTTTACTTTTGGACATAAAGAGTTTTGTGACTACTTTAATTCATGTATCTTCTGCATCTAGCGTCAAGTAATATAACTCCTCGAGCATCCAGCTGTTTGCTCCTTGTATGAAAGTGATAAGTGTGACAGAGACGTCTAAGGACGCTTGGGGCACAGGCCGGAATCTCCTAAGGTATGCGCAATATGCGTCCCCGTTCCCCGTCCCCGCACCTCTCCCCCGTTTTCGCCTCGATGACTCACATTGGCCGTCAAGAACCGGGGGAGAGGTGCGGGTGCGGGGAACGGGGACGCATATTGCGCGTACCTTAAGAGATTCCGTTCTGTTTACTCTTACTGTATTCTGTGCTCGGGGTAAAGCCAATGTAACTACATCAAGTTTCCCTTCATCCAATTGAAGAACTAAATTCTTGTCTATGGAACAACCGATATGATCTTTCTGTGTCTAAATTCAAAATATAAACGCAAGTTTAGGTATTAAATAGCGAAGAGAAAAAAATCACAGATTTCGTGCCTCACACGCCTATCAAGCACATTGGAAATAAATCTACGGAATTCGAAAAAATGACGTTCTTACTTTTTGATTTTTTTCAAAAACGTTAGGCTACAGCGGGCTTTGTGACTCAAATTGTAGCTGACTAAATTGCCCAGAGTTTTTTTCAAACTTTTGATATCATTCTTCGTTTCAAAAATATTGAGCGCCAAAATCAAAAATTCAGAAAAAAAATATTATTTTTTCACTATTTCCATAACTTTTTCCGTTTTTGATTTTCTCGTAATATTTTTTTTGCACCTTACAGCTCACGTAAATATTAGTCGCGTCTTTTGAATTTTTTTTTTAATATCATATTTACACAACTCTTCGAGATATAAGGGGATCGCACTTTTCCGTGAAATCGGAGCCTACACTGGAGCGAACGAAAAAACCATTCAATTCCAATCAACAAACTACATGCAATCAAAGAGCTTGCGGTCGAAATTTAATTCTCAACTCTGCTTTTTCTCTCGCCGCGATGTTCGATAAATTGCATTCTGAGTGGCGACCACTCGGCACGTGTGAAAGCACTGAGCTTGTAATTGGATTGCTTTTTGGCCTGAAAATGTAACAGTATGTAGCATCATAATCAGCTACTTTTATTTCAATATTAGTCAAAGGCCTCCTTCATTTTTTTTCATCATTTTTAGGGTTCCATACCCAAAGGGTGCAAACGGGACCATATTACTGAGACTGAAAATGTAACAGTATGTAGCATCATAATCAGCTACTTTTATTTCAATATTAGTCAAAGGCCTCCTTCATTTTTTTTCATAATTTTTAGGGTTCCATACCCAAAGGGTGCAAACGGGACCATATTACTGAGACTGAAAATGTAACAGTATGTAGCATCATAATCAGCTACTTTTATTTCAATATTAGTCAAAGGCCTCTTCCATTTTTCTTCATCATTTGTAGGGTTCCGTACCCAAAGGGTGCAAACGGGACCATATTACTGAGACTCTGAAAATGTAACAGTATGTAGCATCATAATCAGCTACTTTTATTTCAATATTAGTCAAAGGCCTCCTTCATTTTTCTTCATCATTTTTAGGGTTCCGTACCCAAAGGGTGCAAACGGGACCATATTACTGAGACTCTGAAAATGTAACAGTATGTAGCATCATAATCAGCTACTTTTATTTCAATATTAGTCAAAGGCCTCTTCCATTTTTCTTCATCATTTTTAGGGTTCCGTACCCAAAGGGTGCAAACGGGACCCTATTACTGAGACTCCGTCTGTCTGTCCGTCTATCACAGGGCTCTATCTCATCATCATCCTCACGTATTCCCGGTTGCATCGTCAGCGGTTACGCTTTAGAGCCGGGGTCCGCTACCTTATACCTGGGTGAATCGACGAGGTTACTGGTCTTTACACAGAGCGACTGTCGTCTGACCTCTGCAACCCAAAGGGTAGACCAGAACCAGTCCTAAGATAGGTAAAAAGCTAGATGGCGTTCGGGACCAACAGCTTTACGTGCTTTCCAAAGCACGGAATCATCTTTCTTTTCGGATAATCAGGTGATTCAAGCCTGCAATATCCTAACCAGACTGAAAACAACTTTTATACTTTATTGATTATGTATTACTATAGCCGGTATAACAACAAATACTAAAAATAAGATAAAAAATAAGATAAGAAGATTAAAAATGAAAGGGGGGTCGTCATACAAGAAACGTGTTTATTCAGCGTTTTAAAACATTGTACGTAGGTACGGAACCCTTATTTAAGAGTACGACTCACACTTGCCCGTTTATTTATCCTTTGCATGCCTTCTTCACAATTCATTATAAGATTTCGTCATGTATTTTTCCACATCGCACGGTCTTCGGAATTCTTGGGAGACGATCGATATGCATATCAACTTTAACGCGTTGAGATAAGGAGGTGACGTACCGCACTTTAAACTGTAAACAGTGGTTCATAAAATAGTTTGAAGGGTTATCTAGGTTTTACTAGCTGAAAATTTTAAATGATATCTCCGTTTCCTTACAAATAATTTATTTAAAATGGGGGCAGCACTGGTCTCCGTGTTTCGTCTTAATTGTGTGTGTCATATTAACATACAAAATAGGTTTCAGTACTCCACCTCCCAGACTACAAAGCCGTGCAATCTATCTGCCTCAGTGACAAGATGACGCGCCGAAACCGCGTTCATTCCAAGACAAATTAATTGTTAGTTAATGTTTTCGGCCAATTAGCAGACGTGGAAATATACCAATCTCAGTGAAGAAGTTGTATGTCATCGGTGTAATTTGGTAAATGTGATTTTGTTTTTGTTTCTTTTTTTTATATCAATGTTTACTCGTAGGGTTATGTATAAGACCTCATCTTAGCTTCCCATCAGGCTAGATAGAGGTCAAACGCACTCAAATTTCTAATAAAAAAAAAAAGGATACGTATGAGTTCGACACCAAATAGTTAGTTAATTCAGATTCATTTTTATTTGGTCGGTTTTTAACAGCAAAAACTGTCAGTCGCTCCATCTATTCTGTAAAACTGGTGCGAGTCGGACTCGTACATGAAGGGTTCCGTACCTCCGTACAATGTTTTAAAACGCTGAAGAAACACGTTTCTTGTATGACGACCCCCTTTAATTTTTTACTTTACCTTATTTTTAGTATGTGCTGTAATGTTCGTCATACAGATACACTATCACGTCTTTATCCCTAATGGGGTAGACAGAGCCAAGGGCGGTAAAGCCCAGGCCACTTTTAGCGTAATGGTGGGCATGAAGGTGGAAAAGGGAAATCATAATAGTGATGGGTTGCTAACCGCATCGCCTATTCATATGATTCAGATTCTCGCCCATTCCCTCGATCGGCTTTTACGATCTGCACGGGAAGAGAAGCAGCTGGTACATTCTATGTTTTTTCTTTCCTCCCAGACCAGCAAAGAAGAATGTTCGTCATAGTAATACATAATCGGTGAAAATTTCAAGTATCTAGTTAATGCCATTATAAAGATCGAGTTAAAATCCCTGAGAAAAACACGTTTCTTGTATGACGACCCCCTTAAATTTTTAACTTTATCAAATTTTTTGTATTTGTTGTTATAGCGGCTATAGTAATACATAATCGGTGAAAATTTCAAGTGTCTAGCTATTACGGTTCAAGAGACAGAGCCCTGTGACAGACGGACAGACGGACAGACAGCGGAGTCTCAGTAATAGGGTCCCGTTTGAACCCTTTGGGTACGGAACCATAAAAACAATGTTGCTGTTCTAAAATTGGGAATAAAAACAATAATTTCTACCCCAATCCTAACACATGTGAAAAAAGATCATGAAAAAAAAAAACATCAAGTATACCACTGTGCTATCACTTTAAAATGTTCTTGTTAGTATTTTGTCAACTCAGTAAGATATACATCCTTACGTAAGGTTCTTACATGAAAAGCTTGATTGAGAACGGAGCTCAACTTAACTCTTTGATATATTAGAGCAATTAGAGCTCACCTGAAGGAAATTTTTGGAACACGGGTCGCTTCATTGCAAAAGCGTACTAAAGCGCGGAAGCCCACCACACCCACATAAAAGGCTGTTTCTACAAGACAAAGCCTTACGTTTTTACAAGCTTTTATTTAGCTTGCCTTGTTTGTTCTTTCCTTTCCTTGTTTTTTTTGTTTGGTTTTTTTGGGTCAAATCTTGAAAGTTAAATTTGAGCCACTTCTCGGTTTCGGATTGAGATACGCGTATGGTAATCTTAATCAAATGACAATGCAATATTAAGTACTAGCTTTTGCCCGCGGCTTCGCTCGCGTATCCCACGGGAACATTACATTTTCCGGGATGAAAGGTACCCTATGTCGTTCTCAGTACTCCTAACTATGTGTATGCGAATTTTCAAGAAGATTGGTTCAGGAGATAAAGCGTGAAGTGGGAACAAACAAACAAACAAATATACAAACTCACTTTTTCACACGTATTTATAATATTAGTTAGGAAGTTAGGATTAGGATAAGGATAGGATTATGACAAGAAACTGATCTGATGATAAAGCCAGAAGGCGTCTATAGGAACCCTGTACAATACAATACAATACAAAAATCTTTATTGCACCAAATGAAAACAATAAAAAATTACAAAGTTTACGGAACTTATAAATAAATAAGCTACAAGAGGCGGCCTTATCGCCGAAGCAATCTCTTACAGGCAACCATAAAGAGAAGGAGTGCGAAGTATATGAGTAAGATAACAGGTGGCGCAGTTAAAATTAAAATATAAATTATAAATAACCTGTAATACCCTGTAATAAAACGACGAAACCTCATAGAGTTCACAATAAAAGTTTTAAGAAAAAAAACCTATAACTTAAACTAGCTTGGCAAATGAAAGTATAAAGTCATGCTCAAAAGTTACAAAATGCCGTCAGGTACGCCTGCCTGCGCATAATCTGATAAATCAGGCCAC
The DNA here is from genome assembly GCA_963576875.1 of Acrobasis repandana. Lineage (NCBI taxonomy): Eukaryota > Metazoa > Arthropoda > Insecta > Lepidoptera > Pyralidae > Acrobasis > Acrobasis repandana. The sequence continues at coordinate 2,928,921 of OY756226.1, forward strand.
ATTAGCATATCTCAGTCTACTTTAAAACACAACAGGTGGCGCGGATTTTAATCAAGGTTGCGGGAAATTCAGGCGTCGAAAGGGTAAATAAGGCCAAAGTTATTTTCCACAAGTCAAGTTAAGCGGTATGTAGCAATAAATATGTTTTAATTTAAGGTTCCTTATACATTGTGTAAAAAAAAAATTGAAAAATTACAATTTGTTTATATAGACTATCGTGTTTTATGATATACTAGCAGTCCACCCCGGCTTCGCCCGTGGTACACACATAGCCTATGTCACTCGGAAATAGTGCAGCTTTCCAACGGTGAAAGAATTTTTTAAATCGGCCCAGTACTTTTTGAGCCTATTCATTAAAAACATACAAACATACAAAAATAGGTACAAATCTTTCCTCTTTATAATATTAGTGTAGATAAATGTTTTGGGGACTTATTATCCTTATCTAAATAAAGACTTGGTAAATGCGAAAAAAATTACTATAAAAAGTTTCTACGTTTGGATTCATTTCTGCAATGTGTATTGAATACAAAGAAAGATAGAAGAATTTCTATGTTTTTTTTTTGTTCCATATTTGGAAGATTACTACATTCCGCTGAATTTGACTCAAACATAACAACATACATAACAAAGATGAAGCTGATTATTATTATTTTCAATAGCAATAAGTAAAGTCAACAATACACATAATACGTAGTCACTTTCCAGTATGTGGGCCGTGTGACTGTTTGCCGACTACGCTATATAAAGAATCTGGTATACAAATGTAAAGGTGAGGCCACATTAGCATAATATCTAAGCGTCCACTTAAACACAACAGGTGGCGCGGATTTCAATCAAAGCTGGAAATAATTTATTTTGTTTCGAAAACAAACCACGATTTCCTTATTTATCTTCTTCAATTCTATTTTTTTTAAAACATCGTTATATTTGAAATAAGTACTTACCTAATTATATAAAAAGAAAAGGAAGTTAATTATTATAGGAAAAAAGCTTAATTTGATTCAGCTATTTGAAAAACATCAAAAAAGGCAAATAAATAAATAAAGATTAAAACGAGCCCAGCTTAAATCAAGAATTTAATTTCGTAACATTCGGGTATCACTCGGGCGACAGAAACCAAGTTTTGTGAAATTGAACTTTGAACTTGGGCAATTCAAATAAAATACGAAGGGTCAAATTGGATGCTTCCAAGTTGTAGAGTAGAACAGAGTTTGCGATAAGGATTATGGACTATTTTGCTGTTCGAACGAGATATCGCCAAAGTTATTTTCAATAATTATTAAATTGCACAAAATGACGTCCAAATATCAAATGTATTACTAAATCAAATTAAACTAAGATTAACATAATTATATAAAGGGATCTAAATAAAGCTAAATCACACAGATTTAGCTAGCCCTAAAGTTACTTGTGCTATAGGATACTATCTCAACGATACTAATAAATTTGAATGTAGTTCCTATGTGATTTTTGTATATAATCGTAAATAAATAATAGTAGTATTAGAACAAACTAAATAGTCTTCCACTGAGTCTGCACGAAAAAAAGGTCAAAAAGAGATAGCCATCTATCTATCTAGGTAGGTATACATATATATAACAAGGGTGACTGACTCATCAACGCCCAGCCTATATCATAAAAGCTATAAACGTAAAATTTAGACAGTAGTTTTATGTTATTACAATAGTGCTCAGATAAGAAAGGTTTTTTCAAAATTCGACCACTAAAGGGACCCCTAGACCCCTAAAAATCGGGGGCAGTTTGTACGAAAAAAAATTAAAATCTTTACTGATTTACTTGAAACTTGCCATAAATGTTACCTAACAAAAATAATTAAACATGTGTTTCAGCATTTTTTTAATTCCATTTCTAATTGGGGATACAAAAATGACACAGCTGCTGTCAATGATACATTGTTGAAGACATTCGAATCGAATGAAATGCAGTAAATCAGTAGATTCTGTATTACAAACAGATGACACAGTAATTACCCGGTAGAATTTCTTAATTCTCTAAATCCAGCTGGTCTCCCTCCACATAATCTGGTACTTAAAATTGGCGCACTAGTAATGTTGCTAAGAAACCTAAAACCTCCAAAATTATGCAATGGAACAAGACTACAAATAAAAGGTTTCCATGAGAACATTGTCGAGGCTACTGTGCTCACTGGATGTGGTCAAGGGGAAACTGTTTTCATTCCTCGCATACCATTGATACTTACTCTCAGAGTATAGCATCCACTTAAGTTCAAGAGATTGCAGTTTCTCCTTAAAGTATGCTTCGCAATGACCATAAATAAAGCCCAAGGGCAGTCATTGAAAGTTGCTGGGATACATTTAAGATCGGACTGTTTCTCACACGGACAAATCTATGTGGCATGTTCCAGAGTGAGTTCTAATAGTCTCTTTTCTTAAGCGTTTAAGCATAAATTTGGTTATTCAAAAGAAAAGATTCGCTTATTCGTGGTTTTCTACCAGAGTCAATTGTTCTAAGTGCCCATTCATCCTAAATCCATTAAAATGGCTAATTATGCTGCGTCACGGCGAATGATAGGTGGTATCAGCGGGAGATGGATAGCCCTTCACTTACATTCGAGAAATGGCTCTCATAATTACCTACTATAAGAAGATTCTGCTCTCAAAGAAAGACGCGTCTTACAGTTAATGATTTCGAAAATTGGAATCATTAATTTTCTAGTTATTAAATCAGTGAAAATGAGACATATTATATACTAGCTGTGCCCGCGACTTCGTTCGCGTGGTTGTCGGAACGTAATGTTATATTCTTCCTCTATAAATGGACTACCCAACAAAAAAATATTTTTTCAAATCGGACCATTAGTTCCTGAGATTAGCGCGTTTAAACAAACAAACAAACAAACTCTTCCGCTTTATAATATTAGTATAGATAAGGTTTCATTACTTTTTCGTGTGTAAGTGTCTAAACACACTATATCGAACTTCAGTGGCTAAACTTCAGCTTAAAGAGGGTCTAAAAATATATTCTAAAACTATTTTAGGGCTGAAATGAGCAGCTGAAAATTATTTTTCATATTTCGATAATATGTTCCTTGGGGAAAGTTGTTCACTATCATTGACTGAATTCACCCTTAAAAATAGTTTTAGTAGGTATATTTTGTTAGACGTTACGAGTATATATGTATTGTATTAACCAAAATTAAGCCTTTCACTCATTAATCTTTATTAAATTTACGAACCGCAGTAACTGGCGACGAGGCAAATATTTCGACTTCATAAAATCCGCGTAGAACCTTAACTCTTCCTTAATTTCGGAATGTATTACCACAATTCTCACATGGTAAAATGTTAATATCATGATGCGTACTTTGTTATTGGTTCTGTCTGTAAATAAGCTACGTGTAATAAAGTCGTGTATCATTTATCTATGTAACTTTATTACATATGTAATCATCATCACCAGTTTTAGTCTCCACTGCAGGAGCACGACCCTCTCTGTACTACCAGAGCAAACCGAGGATTTGGCCTACACCCTCCACGCTGGCCAGCCGGGTTGGAAAGGTCTCACTGATGTTTATAAGCTTTGTTTAACTTGTGTTTTCTAGGTCGCCTTCTACGACATCCACGAGAAGACTTGGAGTGGTCCTATTCTACTCTGCATGCGGCATATAGGCGATGAGGCCAGCAATCCATCACTATTTTAATTTCCTTTATCCACATTTACGCCCACCATCACGCTAAGTGTGGCCTTCAGGGCTTGCAATCTTAGACTTTGTCTACTCCGTCACGAATAAAGACATTATATAGTACGTATATGTTTAGTATTATCAGGTTCAAAGATGTTAGCGCCTACCCTATAAAATGGTAAACTATACAACTTCACAGGAAATTCCTTGACGTTAAAAGCTGCAATATCCGAAGACTTAGATCTAAGCAATTTTGTGTGAAACTTGTTTACGACACAAAGCCTCAAATTAAAAAGAATCTAGAGCTTGAGTATAACGGAACTACTTAAAGCTCGAGCGACGAACACACTTCATTTGCGTATTAATCACTTGACATTTAATTAACCCATTTACAAACCTATTTATTGACTGGGCTATAATTTAAGTTGGGGCGAAAACACATTGTTTGTATGTATGTATGTATGTATGTATGTTCCGCGATAACTGCCGAACCGATGGTCTGATTTTGATGAAATTTGGTAGGCATGTAGGAAATATCAATAGAATTTTCAAGTTTGTTGGGCATCAAAATGGGTTCAGTAGTTTTTGAAATATTAATAAAAAAAACGACGGGTTGCACTCCGGGAGTGCAGGCAGAAGTGAAAACTTGAATATTAACGTTGTGCATTTGTGATATTTTGTAATGGTTAGGGAATAATTTTGCACGAATTGCTTTAATTATCAGTATAAAAGTACTATCATTTATGTGGTAGAATACAATATTTATTTATTGCGCTATCGTACACAAACATGACAATTTATATTACATTAAAAAGTGTCCTGACGCGAGTTTAACATTTTTTACCCATTACAAAAAAAGTGCACAACGCCGCTAAAGAAGTTTTCACTTCAAAAAGGTTTGGGCTTATCCGGGATTTGAACCCGGGACCTCTCGCATCCTAAGCGAAAATCATACCCCTAGACCAACGAGCAGGCTCTACTACTACTTCCTCTCCTACGCCGCGCCAGCTGTCATTTCGTCTTACGAATTTTCGATCAGGACACGTGTCCTGACGCGAGTTTAACATTTTTTACCCATTACAAAATAAATTAAAAAAAACCGGCCAAGTGCGGGTCGGCCCACGCATAAAGTAGGGTTCCGTAGTAATTTTTGGCACCGCGCTGTTTTGCATTTCTTGCATCATCATCATCTCCCTAGCCTTTTCCCTGTTGGATATTTTTTTGGCCGCTTTTTGCGTTTATGCGCTCTATCTAGGGAGTATATCAAAGCTGCCCGCTTTCGGGTTCTACACTCGAGCACGTCCCCCTCCACACCGCACCGCGCACCTAGACCGGCTCATTTTGTCTGTCGCCGCGTGTGTTTTTTTTCTAGTTCTAAATAATACTTAAATGATTAACCTATTTATTCTTCTCTGGATGCCTAACAGAGAAATATGTAAAAAACTTTTTAAGTTTATACTGTTCTTTTGGAAAAAAAGTATATATTTTTATTTTATTTATAATTTCAAAAATATTCATCACAGGATACCCGAAACAATTTTAAATAAGAGTTTCCGCGCCTGTTTCTTTACGTGAGTGATTTGAAGTTTATAGGTCCAAGACTTTAAAAATTACAGGGGGGGGGACACCGTGTAAACGACTTTGGCGGGCTATATCTCGCAAATGGTAAAGCTGATAAAAAGTGTTGTATGGAAACCCTACTTTATTTTTATAGTCCTTTTCAACGATCCCCCACACAAGGGGATGCACTCAAAAAAATAATTCACCCCCCCCTTTACATGTACATGGAGGTACCCTTAAAAAGGGGTAATTTTAATTTTTTGTATTTTTAAAAATGAGATCTATATGTGAAGTATCCTCGAACCAAGTTATATGCAAATCAGTCCATAAACATAGAAGATATTCTGCTGTGACAGACTAGGACGGACGGACGGACGGACTGAACGTCCGTCTTATAAGGGTTCCTTGTCGGACTACGGAACCCTAAAAAGTGCACAACGCCGCTAAAGAAGTTTTCACTTCAAAAATCGCGAGGTCTAAGTTCGCGGCGAACTACTAGTTGTACACAAAATTCATAAAACTGGCTTGACAAAATAATCTACATAACTATCGAACCGACTCACAATATTTTACGAGAATCTGTTGAAATATGCAACCTGAAGGCGAGAACAACCGGAAAACTGGAATTCGGAAACATGAAAGAATTTTTACCAAAGCTAATACGGAGACCTTCGTTCGCTTCGCTTACTCGATTAAAAATGTACACTAGTTATTCTTTTGCGTCAACTTTAGTTTAAGCTTAAGCTCTCACACGCTGCGCCCACTTAATATCATAGCTTCGGACGTAAATCGAAGAGCCTTTATCTGCTCTGCCAAGCTTTCAAGTTTACGAGCGAGTGCTTTAAGCTGCGAAAATGTATGACAGTTTACACTTTTAACCCTTGATGGAAAATGATGGGTACGGTACCACTAAGGCTGAGGTTCCATTGGCAATGTGCGATAATTTTATTCTGGTATTTATGCCCAAGTGTTTTCATTAGAAAAATGGAGACAAAAGGATCGTTCAAGTATTACTTAAGCAGAATTTAAGCCATTTTAACCCCTTCGTACCAAACCAAACCACCATCGCCATTACGATAAGAAAAATTACATATCTTGGTCACGTGTTAAGAAACACACCATATCATCTACTCCAGACAATAATGATGGGTAAAATTTCCGAAAATCGCAAAGTGGGAGGACGCAAAATGTCTTCGCTGAAGAACATCAGACAATGGACTGGTATCAAAACTGTAGATCAACTGTTCACGCCATAGACAAATCAAGATTTAAAGAGCTGACTGCTAATCTTCATGAAGCCGCACCTAAAGAAGAAGAAGAACCCCCTAGTCTCCCATAGTGTAGCTATTATTTTACTATCTATTTAATTACAAATCAAAGTTATGAAAAATTGACAAGAAATATAAAAAGTAACTAAACAGATTGCTTACAGTGACATACTTTCAGATTTATATAAAAATCTTAGTCATTTCTTTACAGACACAAATTTTATCTTTAAGGATTTTGTCAAAAATAAAAATAACACTTATTTTTGACAAAATCCTGAACATGTTTTGATATTTTAATTTAAATACTATTTCTAAGATAACAATCATCTTCTGGCGACGTGCCCCGCCCATAGCAACTTCATCAAATTAATCAACTCAAGTAGAAAAACACTAAGCAAGGCCATATTCATAGCCGATGCTGAACGACATCAGTCATTACTAGACTAGGAAATAATCAGATTTCTTTACCTAGACATAAAAAAATAAAGTAGGTAGGTAATACTTACCAGAATAAGAGCGAAAAGTGGCAATGGAGCATGATGCGTGGCCATCAAGTTCCCGGCCAGTATATTGGCTGTAACCAGCACTGCTGTGTGGTTTCCGGCAGAGTAGAATAGGCTCACTCTAAGTCTTTCGATGGATGTCGTAGAAGGTGACTTAGGAAATACAAGCTAAACAAAACTATAAACATCTATGTGACCTCTTCAACCCGTCTGGCCAGCGTGGAAAGCGTAGATCAAACACTTTGACTGCTCTGACCAAGTATGGCTCTGATAATACAGAGAGGGTCGTGCTCTTGCAGTGGAGACTTAAAAAGACCTGATGATGAACCAACACTGAGCCCGTCAAAGCGAGTGCCTCCCATTCTGCGGTCGCAAATAACATGGCAATGCCAAGGCTAGAACTATGGACAGCACAAATGTAGGCACGGAGAGATTTGATATAGGTGTTTTATAAAATAAACTGACGATAACTGCATTTAAACTTACCAAAATAAGTGCGAAGAGCGGCAAAGGAGCATGGTGCTTGGCCAACAAAGTGCCGGCCCCAATGCTGACTGTCACCAACACCGAGCCCGCCAGAGCAAATGCTTCCCATTCTGCGGCCGCCGGTAACAATGCCAGGGCTAGAACTATCGACAGCACGAACGTGATCACAGATAGAGGGGCTATTGACTTCACTTGGTAGGCTAGTTCCTGAAACAAGAGATAATTAGTTTAGTTTTATGTTCTAAAGTCTTGTCTATATAGTATTAAATCTTTGTTCCGATTGCAATAACCCAGCATCAATGCATCCCAACTTAACACATTAACCCATTAACCTTTCTGTCTTTCGTGCAGTAGGATCTAATACTTATGCCGAAATCTATTCGAGGATTAACGAAAGTGCCACATGACATAACAGCTCCAAATGGCCTCTACGTGTTGGACCTTTATCTCCACCAAGCCTCGCAAAGGACCGGATTTAAAAGACTTTATAAGCCATGTTTTTAAAAGAAATTAAAGATTTAAAAAGAGCATTTTTATGAGTTTTTATATAAATATGAAACTGTAGGTAGGTACTTAGAACAATGACTTAAAACAACCACGTAGACTATCTAGATAAATCGCAGAATAAACTCCCATCCCATTCCCATCCGTTTGGTGGAACACGGCAAACATATTTTTACTTTTTTTTAGATTATTCAAAGTTACGACTCCCTCGCTACTCGTAGCTGCGCATATACGAGTACATCACGTGATAAAGATATGAGACTATTTTAGAATAATAAAGACCACCAAAAAGGCGATATGTACAGCGCTCTGTACATATCGCCTTTTTGGTGATTTTGGTGGTGGAGTTGCTGAAAAACATGACTTCTCCTCTCCACTGAGAAGAGAAGTCATGTTTTTCAGCAACTCCATCATATCTGAAAACCATCACATTAGGCTCAAATCATAATTTGCTTCATAATGTTGTTATATAATCAATATCTGACAAGCAAACGATGATAGATTACTGTAGTACTCGTAGTAATATTGTACTGTAGAGGTATATTCGTACAGACCATCCCAGGCTCGTGTTTGTATTACATTCCCTGGACCACAGACGATGTTTGCATTGAATTAGACGATCTAATTACTTATTGTGCCCTAAAGCCTGACGGTAAGGGTACATCAGGCCTTTGGGCACATGTTAAGGAGGTCCCTAACATGTGACCCCGAATTTCGTTACTCTTGTACAGTTGGCTACAAATTTTTAAAATAAAAAGTTACATGACGACTTTTATTTACTTATCTTAAATGTTTTTACGAATATAGTCGCACTAGCTGATGCCCGCAGCGTTGCCAGCCTTGTCAATTTTTTGTCAATCCTACGGCAACTTCATATTTTTCCGGGCTAAAAAGTGTCCTATGTGTTAATCCAGGTAATAAGCAGGTAAAGTAGGATGGACGTACTTAGTATATTATAATATTATTTAATACGCAAAATTTACAAAGTTCATTCCATGTACAATGTATATATCTATAATACATTCCTCCAGAAACATTTGGCAAAATATGAAAATTGTCCGTTTCAAAACTTAAATGCTGATAAAATGGTTGTTGTAATAATGTAAAAATAAACCTTATTTTATTTACATTATTTTACAATGGAATACTGGGACTGAAACTCTTATGGGAAATGATAGAATATCCGAATTGGGGTTTTTCGATGAGTGTTTTATACAGAGCATTGCATTATCAAGAGAGATTATTGTCACTGATATTTTTTTATTATAATACGGTATTTCACTAATTTTCTTTTATTAATTATAAAAACAAAAATACATACTTATTTTAACCCGCTAAAGCCTTTCAAATCTGGTGGAAAGGGAAATAGTCAACTACACACTTTAACGTTCTTCACACAAAAAAGATGCGCATACCCATACTGCGCTTGTGGCATCACTGCCATTAGGTCGCGCACGTTCGAAAGAGATAACAAGATGTTCCCACCGCGCTCCCACTTTTCTTTTTTTTTAATGCTAAATGCTAAAAAGACTAACTATATGTATAGTCTTTGTGCCTGACTGTACTGCCTTTTCATATGTACTTCATGACATTTGTATTTCCAAAGCTCAAGGGTCGGGTCTTATTGTCAGTCGAGAATTTGCGGGTAGTTTCATGACCACACACGCTTTCACGTCTTTATTCGTTATGAGGAGGCAGAGTCTTTTGGATTTTGCGGCTCTAAGCAGGGCCGCAAGATTCAACGGCCAGTTTTAGCTTAATGGTGGGCGAGAAGGTGAAAAAAGAAATCAAAATAGAGATTGGTTGCTAGCCGCATCATCTATTAACATGATTCTCATTCTCACCTATTCTATCAATCAGTTTCTACGTTTAAGCGGGAAGAGAAGCAGGTGGTACATTCTTAGCTTTTTCTTTTCTTCCAGACCAGCATGGAAGAAGATTGTTTATACGCTGCTCTATAAGAGGGTAATGGTCAATACGCTAGTCCGCCAATCCGGAGGTTCTGGGTTCAATCCCCAGCCAGGGCAAGTTGGAAAATGGCCTTTTTCAAATTGTCCTGGGTCTTGGGTGTTTATCTATGTATATATGTATTTGTTATAAAATAAAATATCGTTGAGTTAGTATCCCATAACACAAGTTTAAAACTTACTTCGGGGCTAGCTCAATCAGTGTGATTTGTATATATATATTATATATATATAAGGACAAATCACACAATCAAATTATATATATATATATAATAAATATATATATATATATATTTATTATTTATTTAGAATGTCACCACGACCCAACCCATTGCGTCTAGATATCGATGGATAAAACAAGGTATAATTACAGAGCTGAGAAAATATCATCATCATTTCGGTCTCAAAAATCCACTAATATATGTACCTAGGTCAAAAAAAGTTATAACTCCTGTCAATGTTTCTTGTCAAAGAATTGGAGAAATATTTGACTTGTTACTAATGTGTGGACAAATCCATCCGCCTAAAGATCTATAAATAATCTGTTGCGTGAATATCATAACAATAGTTTTATAGGAAGTAAATAAGATTCCAACTCTAGTCAGTCTCTACTCTAAGTACATAACAAACAACAAAACAAATTCTTAACACTTTAAGGAGTTCTGCGAGGTTTCCCGAGGGGAATTCGTCAACTTGTAAAGCAAGTAAAAGGAGGGAGCGACTTGACCCGAAACTCGCTTTTAATGGAAATAATAAATTGGACATATTTTGACCTATTAATACAAAAAAATACTATGCCTATATCAGAAAGGCTAAGTAATCCTTGAAAAGCATATTCAGTTCTTACCTTTTAACAGCTTACCGATCATAAATTTTGTAAATACTTACTTTTTTCTCTATACCAGCATACATCTTTATTCTTTATGGACTAAACATGAAGCTTTATTGTTGGGTCTATCGTTTCGAATAGTTGGGAGCTTGTTAAAATCTGAAATTTCAAATTCATGTGACAGATGTGTTTTACACGCGGCTAGTTGGAAACTGTACGTACAGGTCAGTTCCAAACTTTACAACCATAATTTTGAGGGTCGAAACTATCGTAGTGTTGAAACTGTCGTAGTGATTAAACTACCTTACAATATGAACTGTTTCAGTTTATTTATTTTTTATACAAAATACATTGTGGTGAAATGTTCTTAGATAATTTATAAACTTAGGTAAGGTTAGGTTATAAAACTAGGTACTTTAAAACTACTTAAAATTTTTTCAAACATGATAGATAAACAAGAGAACAGATTTAATTATTATCATGAACATTGTAACAATTACAAGATTAAAACCTAATACGTATACATATTTGCCAAATTAAATAAAATTACAATAATAAATAATGACCTCAAATAATCATCATGTCAAATATTCGTTTACTGAATAATAAAATGTTTGTAATAAGAATGTTTATAATTTAATTTTAAATTCTGGTTTATACAATATAACTGTAATGGCAACTTATTAAATAATTTAATCGATTGATAATGTGGATTCTGTTTCATAATATTTAAGTCAGGTTTTTTTTCTGTTACCAGATCTTTTCGCCTTGTGGAATTTATTAACAAAAAAACTGCGTATACAAATTTAATAATGAAATAAGAAATAGTGAAAAAATTCCAGGTGAGCAGGACTTGTACCCGCGACCTTGGTCTTAACACAACCATGCTCTAACCAACTGAGCCATCACGTAATAATAAATAATAATAAAGCTTTATTTATTCCATACAATTTTACATTTATATTTGTATGTCAGCCTTCAAATGTATTTAAAAAGAATTTTAATAATTTATAAGCATTAGTTATTTTTAAGTCATAATAATTAATCATAAAATATAATAAAGAAATATCAGTGTATGGCAATGTCCAGACAATTATTGATATTGAAAAACTATTGTATGGACCCTTCTCGGGTAAAAGCCTCGTCCAAAGCTAACCATTCGTCCCTGTTTTCAGCTACTTTCATCCAGTTTTTTCCTGCGTGGGCTGCTATTTCATCTCCCCATCTGGCATTTGGTCGGCCTCTGCGTCTCCATCTTTGGGGCCCCTTCCACCTTGTGACTTTCAGTCTCCATCTATTGTCAGAGTACCTAGCGATATGTCCAGCCCATTTCGTATCTCTTTTGCGTATCTCTGTGCTTTTGATTCTGTCTTTTAATCTGATACCCAAGCAACTTCTCTCCATGGCTCTTTGTGTAGTCAGACTTTTGCTTTTGGATTTATGGTCAAATACCCAGGTTTGACACCCATATGTGAGGCAAAGTAGAATAGCAGAATCCATCACTATTTTCTTGGTCTTTGAAGAAAGTTGGGATTTTAGTACTTTGTGTGCCCAACATTTTTTTCCATGTAGTTCCTATTCTTCTATTAATTTCTTCTATATTTCTTTCTGCCTTGAATGAAGTTTGTTTTCCAAGGTAGACGTACTCCTGGACATATTCAAGTGGCATGTTGTCTACTAAAATAGGCATTTCTCTGTTGTTTGTCATGACTTTAGTTTTTTCTAGGTTCATTTCAACTTATCTCCCAACACGGCCAGTCACCGCGGGAGATCACGACTATGACCCTCCAAAGCCATCATGTATTGATTATTTATTATTTGAGTACGTTAGTACTGCATCTTAAATGCCTAAAAACCCTATAAAAAACTGCGTATAGTTTTCTTTGTCTTTGTTAAAAATGCGACAATAATTGTAGAGAACAAATACACACTCAACATCATCATCCGAGCGTATTCCCAGTTGCATCCTCAGCGGTAACGCTTCAGAGCCCGGGGTCCGCTACCTAACCTAGGTTATTTGACGAGGTTACTGGTTTACACATAGCGACTGCCTTCTGACCTCCGTAACCCAAAAGGTAGAACAGTAGCAATCCTAGGATAGGTTTAAACGAACGCTAGATGGCGTCCGGAACCCACAGCCACAGGCCGGAATCTCCTAAGGTACGCGCAATATGCGTCGCCGTTCCCCGTCCCCGCACCTCTCCCCCGTTTTCGCCTCGATGACTCACGTTGGCCGTCAAGAACCGGGGAGAGGTGCGGGTGCGGGGAACGGGGACGCATATTGCGCGTACCTTAGGAGATTCCTTTCTGTTTACTCCTACTGTATTCTGCGCCACAGCTTTGCGTGCCTTCTGAAGAACGGAATAATCTTTCTTTTTGGATAATCAAGTGATTCAAGACCACCACTACGGAACTACCTTCTTTTGAACTAGTAGCTCCATGTTGCTGCAACATTTAAACTAAAAATCGAATTACGTTGTAAAGTGTGAAGGTTTTCAATCCTCTTGTATTTATTCATGTTTTGCATCTAAAATATTAGTTAAGTACTTAATTTTTAAACGTTTAATGATAAATTTGAAAAATTGTTATTATCGGTATTTTTAATGAAAATATCAGACATCTTTCTAGTTTTATCAAGTGATTCGAAGATTCCGTATGACCGATAAGTCTTGAGATCGAATTGTAGGATTCGGACCCCACTTGTGGCTTGAGTGTCGTCCAATCTCATTTTTATACGAGTGTCTACCTACCTTTAAGAAATTTATTCGCATATGTTACTGGTCAAGGTAATTACAATATAATTTTTTCCTTAAGTTAGCCATCAGTTATATAATCTGTTTCAGTAATATAGTAGTGAAGACGGGTCCCCCGTGTGGTTCCGGATCAGAACAGGACTACTCCATATCTTCCTGTGGATGTCGTAAGAGGCGACTAAAGAATTTAAGCCCAAACATCTTGTGCTACAATTGCATTACCAAGGAGGGTTAACGTCGAGCGGCGGCCGGTTGTAAGACTTTTAGCACATATACATTCCCAAAGAGGGTTGACGTCAGATAGGCGGCCGGTCGTAAAATTACAGCCGAATCATTTTAACTGTTCCGGCTATTTCTTCTCCTCTTCGCAAGGTGTTTGGCATCCTTGGGTGACCATTGACGTGCATGTTATAATGGGGAAGGTAAAGCGGGAAAACGCATCCCGGGCTCCGATGCAGCACATCTGAGGATGCATCCAGGAACACGCTTAGATGAAGATTAATATAGTAGTGGAGACTTAAAGTTACCTGATGATAATGCAAAGACTAAAGAAGTCACGTGTAAATTCCAGCAGGCTAAACAGGGTGTCACGAGATATTCAGGTCGGTAATCTCCTTAATTAACGCGGTATCAAAGTGGATATACAGGCTGGAACGCAATTTCATGGGTTGATAAACACACAAACATTTTTATATAATATTATAGTTACAGTTGTGTTTTAGTTTGTATTGTAAAAGGTTACCGGCAACTGGGACCGCAATTAACTCCGGCCGTGGTCCCAGTTGCCATAGCTGATGATGATAATGATAATGGGACCCTTCTTAACAAGAAATACTAAAAACAGAATAAAATAAATATTAAGGGTTCCATACAATAAACGTGATTTTTTTGCTCGATATTAAATAGAGTGTCTAATGTTAAATAGATAACGGTACGGAACCCTTCGTACGCGAGTCCAACTCAGTATATGTTGACCGTACATTTACATTCGATGTGTAAGCATTGCATGTCCCACTGGACTTAAGTAACACTTAACCTGCACTGGCATCTCATTACCGCTCGGCATTAAGTGCAGGGATTTCACGACTGATTGAACAGCAATAGCCTTTGACTATACCTTGTTCCACTGGAACAACTTAATTATGTGCGGAGTGAAATGGGCCACCGGGATTACCTAGGTACATACATACATATTACTAGCACTTACGAACCTAAAGCACAGGCCGGAATCTCCTAAGGTACGCGCAATATGCGTCACCCAGGCGTCACCGTTCCCCGTCCCCGCACCTCTCCCCCGTTTCGCCTCGATGACTCACGTTGGCCGTCAAGAACCGGGGGAGAGGTGCGGGGAACGGGGACGCATATTGCGCGTACCTTAGGAGATTCCGTTCTGCTTACTCTTACTGTATTCTGTGCCTAAAGCACACCGGGCGAAAACTACCTACACACTTAAATTGGTAACCAATACAATAATTTGCCGTGAGGTTTCGGAGGAGCAGGAATTCTTATAAGAAGGTTTTCAGCGCTGCGTAGCGGAGTATATTTTTAGGGTTCCGTACAAAAAATTAAAAAACGGAACCCACCGTCCGTCTGTCACAGCCAATTTGCTCCGAATCTACTAGACCGAATCAGGTAAAATTTGGTAGGATGGTGTAATCCTATGACCCAAACACATATGTGCAAAGTAAATAAATATTTTTTTAAAATAAGTATCATATTCGGGAGACAAATTAGGAAAGATGAAATGAAAGGGCTACGAGGATCTCAAATATATTTTTGTTATTATTGTAAAATAAATAGTTTTGATTTTATTCATGAAAGAAGACGAAAATTGACCATTCCCCCCCCCCCCCCCCCCCGATCTCCGAAACTACTGAGCCCAAAAATTTTGAAAAAAATACAAAATATAGTTCATTGCTTTTAGATTATAGGAAAACATATAAGAAATAAATCGATTGTACGGAACCCTCTCCACGCGAGTTTAACTCGCACTTGGCCGGTTTATTTTTATTCACAACAAATAATTTTATTAGGTATAAAGGTATTTACAAGTGACGCCTTGTAAGGATCGAACTCGTATCTCACAGACACAGAGCTAGTGCTTTTAAATCGCTTGGGCATCGTTTCAATCCGGCCGCTCGGTCACACCTTGGCCGATTTCACTCTAGATAGGTTATAAGATATTTTATTGACTCATAAAGAATACACTTATTCACTAACAATGAGCCTAAAACTGATTGAAATATGTTATAAATTATGAACGCATAAAAAACAGTGTAGTTAAACAAAAAATAAAATAAATGAGTTGAAACTTACAATATTTTGCTGCAAATTACTTTTTCAGCCTTGATTTGAACAAAGTCAAAGTTTTTAAGTATTTTTAAATCATTAGTTAAGACATTAAACATTTTTGCTCCCTCTTATAATATATCTCTTTTACCATAGTTTGTTCTAGGTGTAGGCAATTTTATTTTGTTGGTATTTCTCAAAAGGTGTTTATATATTCTTGTGATGAAAGATATTTCTGTATGTTCTTCCTTTTTTTTTAATAAGTACATTCGTAAATCTACATCTGTACCTCTAAAGAGAAATCTACGCACAACGAACCCCCAAAGTCGCGAAGACAGGTTATCTCGTTGACCAACTGTCGTCGAGTTTGCGAGTTTGGTCAACTTTTGTTGCGAACTTTCTGAATTCATTATCAGGTCTTGGTTGTTTGTTGTCACATATTGTTAGTTTGTTTTTGTTTTTACTTTTGTTTTGTTGTAAAGAAGAGTAATAATTAAGTATTTCAGTCTTATTGCAATACGACGGATTAACGTTAGTGCTTGGTTTAAACCCTTCCCAAATTAATGCATATTACATAGAAATAACTAATCTATACATAGATACGCTCATCTCCTAGCGTGTTCCCGGTTGCATCGTCAGCAGTTACGCTTCAGAGCCCGGGGTCCGCTACCTCACCTAGGTTATTTGACGAGGTTACTGGTTTTTACACAGAGCGACTGCCGTCTGACCTCCGCAACCCAAAGGGTAGACCAGAACCAATCCTAGGATAGGTACAAACGCTAGATGGCATTCGGGACCAACAGCTTTACGTACCTTCCGAAGCACGGAATCATCTTTCTTTTCGGATAATCAGGTTCATTCAAATATAATAACCAGACTGGAAACAACTTTTCTCAAAGTATGCTTCCCAGTGGGATTTGAACCCACAACCTCCGGATCACAAGGCAAACGCTTTGACCACTGGACCACGGAGGCAGTCATCTATACAGATATACTATCACGTCTTTATCCCTAATGGGCCAGACAGAGTATGAGTCTTGCGGCTCTAAGCAGACAGAGCCCAGGGCCGCAAGAGCCAAAGGCCACTTTTAGCATGATTATGGACGGGAAGGTGGACAAAAAAATCAAAATAATTATGGGTTGCTAGCTGCATCGCCTATAGATATGATTCGTATTTTCACCCATTCCCTCGGCTTTTAGGGGATCTGCGCGGGAGGATTTTTTCTTTTCCCCCAAACCAGCATGGAAGTATATTACAGATAAATAATCTATGAATGTTCCTAAACCATTGACCGGATTGTGATTATATGGTAAAATGGTATGGTCTTCTAAAAACGCCCGGGAGGTTTCATGGGCATTGTAACATTTGTAACTTAAGTAAAGTACAGCTTGTATAACATGACTTCAAAAACTGTGAATATCTTCTAAAATCCATACTTGGGTACCATGCATAAATTACTGCATATGTTTAAGGGAGGGTCATAAAGTTCGTGACATCATAATACAAAATCTATTTCTTAGCATTATAACACGAAATTTTGACATAAAATATGTGAAGTCACAGATTAAGAGCACAAAAATTGTGGTCAATTGTGACAAAGAAGAAGGGTAAGTCAAATATCATGACATTTGTATGAGTATTGCCTATTGTGCTATACAAATTGTATTTTGTACAATAAAGTTTAAATAAATAAATAATTTATGAATGGCCCTGTACCTGTACCTCACATCTCGTACAACAATTTATGCAAGCCGATGGTCATCACCTTAATGCAATCCAAAATCACATTACCTGCCTAGAGTGCATGTTCTACCTAACACAATTACTAAGGATGGGATAAGGCCGAGGGGTGACCATCCGAGTATAAAGATAACTAGAGATATAAAGGTGTCTCTAGATTATTGTACTTCACTAGTAAATCTGTGTACATAAGTAAAACGACAAGAAATCGAAACGAAAAAGATTAAGAAATTAGAACTTGATCTTTTTCTTTTTCTGTAGGTCTGTCTAACTTCTTGATCTAAATAATTCTAAACTAAAGTTTTAAAGGTATTTTAGGCACCATAAAACATTGGTTTAGAATATTACAATATTCAGTAGCGGATCCAGGATTTTGGTTTGGGAGGGGCTTGAGTCCAATAAATAATAATAAATCAACATCCGAGCGTATGGGGTTGCATCCTCAGCGGTAACGCTTCAGAACCCGGGGCCCGCTACCTAACCAGGGTGATTTGACGAGGTTATTTATTTATTTATCTATAAATAATAAATATCTAGTGACAAATCACACTGATTAAGCTAGCCCCAGGGTTTGACTCTAATGTATTCTGTGCCCAGGGTACGTTTTATACTTGTGCAATGGGACACTAACTCAACGGTACAATATTTTATGGTAAATGCATATAATGTAAACACCCAAGACCCAGGACAATTTAAAAAAAAGCGGCGAAGTGCGAGTCGGACTCGCCCATGAAGGGATCCGTAGCAGCAAGTAACATTTTACGATTTATGACGTATTAAAAAAACTACTTACTAGATCTCGTTCAAACCAATTTTCGGTGGAAGTTTGCATGGTAATGTACATCATATATTTTTTTTAGTTTTATCATTCTCTTATTTTAGAAGTTACAGGGGGGGGGGGGTGATTTCCAACATTTTACCACTTTGGAAGTGTCTCTCGCGCAAACTATTCAGTTTAGAAAAAAAAAAATATTAAATACCTCAATATCATTTTTGATATGATGGCTGTGATATACGGCAGAGAGACATGACGAATTCATAAGGGTTCCGTTTTTTGCCATTTGGCTACGGAACCCTAAAAAGGCCATTTTTTAACTAGCGTTGGCTGGGGATTGAACCCAGAACCTCCGTATTAGCGCACTAGCATGTTAATTCGACATGGAGGTCGTCAAAATGAGGTTAGATAATGCCAAAAGTAGGTTTTATGAAGATGGGCCACACTGGGCTCGTCATTGACTTACCATACAATGATGTTAGCCAAAACCAACGGCTTTACGTGCCTTTTGAAGCACGGAGGAGCTCGACAAATTTTTTGTACCGCTTTTGCTTGGTCTCCCATCCAAGTAAGGACCACGCCCGGGGTTGCTTAACTTGTGGAAGCGCTAGCAAAGCGTACTTACACCGGGCCACCAAGCTTCTAATTTACAGTTTGAACTACAATGGCAGGTTTTTCCAGGGAAACGGTATAGCGGACATTCTTCAGCGATATGTTGCAAGGTTTTGGTCAGAAGCTCCACAGTTGCATTCTGGAGATATTTTGGAATCTCACTTGTGGAGATGGTGGTTAGATCGGCCATATCCGGTTCTGAACCAGTTTCGTTTGACCCACACCGCACGCTGCGCGTCAAAACCAGGTGGCTTTTTCGTTGGATCCGAAATTATTTCTACTTGTGCAAGGTCTGAGGACTCCAGCTCGCAGGAAGAACGCCAGGATATTGTCGTATCAAAGGAGAATTTAAGTCTATCATCAGTCCGTATTAGGGATCTCGATGTAAGGCGTTGAGGTGGTAGGTCATTTAGCGTCTCCTGTATTGGCATACTTTTGTGTTTTCTCCCATTCAGATGCCACAGCCCTGTGTCTACGCAGGTCAGTAGTTACTATAGTTTATACTCGTTCAAACAATTTTGTTCGCAAACATGATGCATTTGCTCTCGGATCATCGCCCCAAGCAAACATGGAATCAATAAAACTACAAATATTTGTCTACTTCAAAACGTGACTATATATGAATGTCCGACATCTTTATTGTCTTGGACAACAAATACGTTATGTTTTATTTATTAAATTGTACATTCTATTGTCAGTATCTTCCACCTTCATCGTCAGACCTTGGTTATCATCTAAAAGCAATTCGCCACGATAAACGAGATGTAGGTACATACATCCGGGTGATAAAATAATAAAATTGATTCATTATGGCTATAACGAACCCTTTCCTACATCTTTTTAGGGTTCCAAACCCAAAGGGTGCAAACGGGACCCTATTACTGAGACTCCGCTGTCTGTCCGTCTGTCCGTCTGTCACAGGGCTCTATCTCTTGAACCGTTTGTTTGTTTGTTTGTTTTTCGTGTATGTAAGTGGCCAACTCTGGTATCAGATTTTTCAAGCTGCCTAAAGGCATTTGACATAGCTTGACGACTGCCATACAATGACAGTCGGGACCAATGGCTTTTACGTGCCTTCCGAAGCACGGAGGAGCTCGAGAAATTTTTTGTACCACTTGAACCGTAATAGCTATAGACACTTGAAATTTTCATCGATTATATATTACTGTAGCCGCTATAACAACAAATACTAAAAATAAGGTAAAGTTAAAAATTAAAGAAACGTCATACAAGAAACGTGTTACTTCAGCGTTTTAAAACATTGTATGGAGGTACGGAACCCTTCATGTACGAGTTCGACTCGCAATTGGTCGTTTATTTATCTCATCTCATGTTTTTATCCCAAAATCAAAAATAATGTTGGCAGTCGAGCAAAAAAAAGAACTTAGTTTTAAAACAATAAACAAATAGAACAGGCTTCGTCATTTTTTAAATTTGGAATACAACCGTAGTCAACACGTTTTACAAGGATGAATTATTTAGGTAAACATTTTTATTTTTCTCGCTTCGTTGTCTTTGTTGTCTTTGATTCAAAGAATTCTGGAAGTTTTAGGTTGTTTTGTATTGTCATGTAAATAAAATGCAGTTTAGGTCGATAGTGAATGTTGAGTTAACTTATAAAAATTGTAAGATACGAAAAAGCGCGTGCAACGACCGACAATGTCATGAATTTGTAGTATACATTATAAGTCAATGCATGAATTGAAACAATTTGCAACGACAAGTGGATTTTTTTCAAGAAGTAAGTGCCCTATGAGATATGTGTTCTTAGTAGGTATTTATTTTATGAAAAAAACTACAAATAAAGGTAAGTAACTGTCGGTTAAACTCTGATTAGGTATATGTAGGTGTTCTATTTTATTCTTCATACTCTATATCGTACCTATTTGCTATTTTTTCTCATAGATGGACATAAATAAGTAGAGTGTGCTACTCGGGTACGGTACTAATTTTACTTCGGGCGATATACATGAATCCGTCGCTTCTATCAGGATTCTACTTTGGAATCCCTTGTATCGCTCTGGATTAAAAGTAGCGTCCTCGCCTTAAAATCTTATCTTTACGCCTAGCACAAACTACTATTTTCTTTTATATTACTTGTTTTTTATTATTAAATATGTACACTTATTATTCATACATCATAAGAGTGGTCATTTTCGGTTTTCATTTTTATTTAATTATTGAATTTCTATGTAAAACAATCCATAATTAACAGAGGATAAAATTTGGACAGAGGTAATATTTGGTAACTAGCTGGTGCCCGCGACTTCGTCCGCGTGAAATTCAGTTTTATTGTGAAAATTGAAAAAAATTGTTACTTAATGTGTAATTTACAGTCCGAGTTTTTTATTGTAATTCGGCACGTACATTCATCATCGGGTCTTTTTTAGTCTCCACTGCAGGAGCACGACTCTCTCTACCTAGATCTACCATGAACGTAGGCCTCTTCCAAGGATTTCCAAAATGACTGATCTAGAGCGGCCTGCGTCCAGCGTTTTCCAGCGACTTTCGTCAGATTGTCTGACTACCTTATGGGTGGGTGCCCAACGCTTCGCTTGCCATGGCCTTCGCCAATACGTGGTAGCCATTCAAGAACCTTTCTGCCCCATCGGCCATCGGTTTGTAGCGCTACGTGCAAAGTGATAAGCAAAGTAATAGGCAATTAACAATACTGCAAAGATTCAATAGGTACATAATACACTATCACGTCTTTATGCCTAACGGGGCAGACAGAGCATTTTGGGTCTTGCGGCTCTAAACAGACAGAGCCCAGGTCCACAATACCACTTTTAGCGTGATGGTGGGCGAGAAGGCGGAAAAAGGAATCAAAATAGAGATATTTTGCTAGTCGTATCGCCTATTAATATGTTTTGCGTTTTCGCCTTTCTCTCCATCGGCTTTTACGAGGAAAAGAAGCAGTTGGTACTTTCTAAGTTATTACTTTTCTCCCAAACCAGCTTGGAAGATAACATGGAAGAATTACAACTTAAATGCTTTTATTTAATGATGGCACTATTTTTTGTTGTCCAATGTCCTTTATTTTCAGCAAAAATAAAGACAATACCGGGATAAAATATAATAATAAGCATTTTCCGGGCAGTTCTCAATGATTGGGGCCCTGTATAAACAAAAAGCTAACGGGAAATAGCCAAATGGACAACCATAGCTTTTTATGTCAATTGATTTTTATGTCGGCTTTGAAGGGATCCAATCAGAGGTCACTGCTGAAGGGTAAATATCATTATTATTTCTGTTTTTTTAGGTTTTCTTTTTTACTGATAAATATAAATACATGTACAAGACTTATAATAAATAATAACTAAACTAAAACTAAGTAATTAAAAACCCCCTTTAATTTTTAACCTTTTTTATTTTTAGTATTTGTTGTTTTAGCGGCCATAGTAGTACATAATCTGTGAAAATTTCAAGTATCTAGTTAATGCCATTAAAAGATCTAGTTAAAAACGCTGAAAAAACACGTTGTTTGTATGGCGACCCCCTTTAATTTTTAACTATTTTTTATTTTCAGTATTTTTTGTTATAGCGGCCACAGTAATACATATTCGGTGAAAATTTCAAGTGTCTAGCTATTACGGTTCAAGAGATACAGCCCTGTGACAGACGGACAGACGGACAGACGGACAGACGGACAGACGGACAGACGGACAGACGGACAGACGGACAGACGGACAGACGGACAGACGGACAGACGGACAGACGGACAGACGGACAGACGGACAGACGGACAGACGGACAGACGGACAGACGGACAGACGGACAGACGGACAGACGGACAGACGGACAGACGGACAGACGGACAGACGGACAGACGGACAGACGGACAGACGGACAGACGGACTGACGGACAGACGGACAGACGGACAGACGGATTGAATTGCCTTGATTGAATACCGTCCATAATAACGCTACAGTAAAGTTCCCCCCTCTTTCCTCTATTGCTCCCACAATCAAAAATCGAGACTAATTAAAAAAAAAGTCTTTTAAAAACGAAACAATTTTCGTCAAAATCGGTTGTAAAATGCGACCTGTAAGGACAGAAAAGCAAAAGACAGAAAAAAGCATTTTTCACCAATCTTGAAATGTGTGACGCTTCGCTTGCTCAGTCAATAAGACTAAGTACAGACCCACTATTACGTCTTTATCGCCAACAGGGTAGAAAGAAAATTAGGACTAGGTCTTCCCTCTTTATTTTCACAAAAGAAAACTGGGCGTTACTTTTTGTCTTTTAATAATGAAATTGAAATCGAATGATCAAAAAGGTTCTTAAATACAATAAATATATACTCCGTGCTTCGGAAAGCACGTAAAGAGACCCGCTTGTGGGAGGCCAGTGAACCGATTCGCTAGGTATCGCAAAAAGGCCCGAAAACCATCCGGCTCGAAGATGTACGGCGCAGGCTTCGGTTTTCACCTAGGCCTACGCCATACATGAAGTGATGGTTGTTTGATGATTTTATGGAGACACAAGACCACGTCACGTTGAAACTGTTTTATTGTTGATAATTTTACATGTTGTTGGGCTGGGTGTGACGGGTCCTTTCTCGATCGCTGCTCGATAGTATCTCATTGAATATTTATTTATTTATTTACCAATTTATGTACACGGACAATATATACAGAGAATACATAAACAAAAAGTTGTACAAAGGCACTACTTATCTCAAAAGAGATCTCTTCCAGTAGGCCCGTGAGAGATGTTCATATATGAAAGGCATACAGGCGTGTTCATTAAATAAAGGAAGAAGAAATTAACATACTATGAAACTACAGATAAACATACATATACATATGTTACATACATACTTATATAAATACATATGTCTATTTAGAAATGAATATACTTAATATATAATATATAAACTACAACTATAATGATTCCGATAAATAATAATCTTTTACTCGTCTTTTAAACACAGAGATCGATTTAGATTCGCGTATAGAAGGTGGTAATGAGTTCCATAGTCTGACCGCATGTACCGAGAAGGAGTAGGAAAAGGTAGTGGTGCTGTGTGAAGGGTATTTAAGGACAGTTTTCAGGTGGGATCTGCAAAGAGAATTTGGAGAATATAAAAAGGAAAAGCGCTCACGTAGATAGGAGGGGAAAGAAGGATAGTGTAGGACGTTGTTAAGGAGACAAAGAATGCGACTGTTTCTACGGAGCCGTATAGGTAACCATTTTAGTTGAACACGGTACCTGGAAACATGGTCGAACTTCCTCAATCCGAAGATGAAACGGAAGCACAGGTTTTGTAAACGCTCCAGTTTATCTAAAAGGTCTTCTGTTGCATCCAAGTAGCATGCATCCGCGTAATCCAAGATTGGTTGAATAAGGGATTGGGCCAGAGCAATCCTAGTCTCGAAGGGCAAGAAGTATTGGAGGCATCTAAGGGTGTGGAAAGAAAAGTGGATCTTACGACTGACTTCGTTAATTTGAGCTGTCCATTTGAGGTTAGAGTCCATTAAAATTCCCAAGTTCTTGGCAGTGTCAGTTAAGGCAATCACAGAATCCTCAAATATCACAGGCGAAAGTCCGTTAAAGTCAATCCGGTTACGCAAAGCACTAGTGCCAATCACCATAGCCTGGGACTTAATGGGATTTACCTTGAGACCATAACACGAAGCCCATTCCGAAACACGACAAAGGTCATCATTCAACGCTGCAATGGCTGATTCAGCATCATCCACCGGGAAGTGGCGATACAGCTGCAGATCATCCGCGTATAAGTGGAATTTACAGGATAGAACTTTAGTGATGGTATTTATAAAAACAGAAAACAGTAAAGGGGAAAGACAACCTCCTTGAGGTACACCAGCACCCAGCTCACACCAGTTAGAGTGAGTTTCATCAAGGCAGACACGCTGAGAGCGTCCATGCAGATAGGAACTAAACCAATTTAAGGCAGAAGGAGATACATTGATAGAGTGAAGGATCCCTAAAAGGATATCGAAGTCTACTGAGTTGAAGGCGTTACTAAAATCAAGCAAAACTAGTAAAGTTAACGTTTTATTATCTATAGCTTGGCGAATATCATCAGTCACATTCACCAAAGCGGTAGAAGTGCTGTGGCCCGGTCGAAACCCAGACTGAAAGGGACTAATGAGATTGTTTTTAAAGAGGAAAGAAGAAAACTGGTTATGTGCGATTTGCTCCAAAACTTTGGAAAGATAAGGCAAAATAGAAATAGGGCGAAAGTCAGAAAAAGAACAAGGATTGGTGGTTTTTGGTAGTGGTATGACATGTGCTTGCTTCCAAGCTGAAGGAAATGTACCCGACGAGAGTGAAAAATTAAAAATGTGGGTAAGTATAGAGAGAATCACGGGAAGAATTCGAGTGATCATATTAGAGCAAACTAAGTCATTACCAACTGCATTAGAAGAGATATGTTTTATAGCTTTTTTAACATCGTCTTGAGAGACTATACTAAAATCGAAAGGAAGATAGGAAGGATGAGGTAAGTTACGCAATTCAGCTAAAGTATCTAACTTAACAGAAGGATCGAGAGCAACAGGTGGCTTAGAAAAGTGTTTATTAAGTTCCTTTATGTCAATATCAGATTGAGCGACCTCTGAAGTTTTTCCCACACCAACAGATTTTAAAAACTTCCAAGTTTCCGCTGGACTACGGTTGATAAGCGAATCATGAAAATAACGCCTCTTTGAATCACGGCACATGCGATTGCAGCGATTGCGAAGCACCTTATAGCATTTTAAATTAGTCTCAGATGAACAACGTTTGAATCTACGATTCGCTCTATCTCTACGCGCCATGAGTGCTTTTATTTCATCCGTAAGCCACGGAGCGGGTTTATGTTTGATCTTGACACGTCGGACAGGAGCATGTTGATCAAATAATCCAAGAACTAAAGAGTTAAATGTGTTAACCTTATCATCTATGTTATCCTTCTCCAGAACTAGATTCCAATTAATGTTACCAGCATCTCTTAGTAATGCATCCGTATTAATGCCTCTGAAATTACGAAGATGTCGATAATTTGACTTGCGTTTATGAGGACGCACGCAGTATGATAAGTAAATTAAATCATGATACGAGAAGGGTGCGGCAAGTTGGCCATGTGTGGAAACATTATCAGGACCAGATACTATTATTAAGTCTAGGAGAGATGGTCTACAATTAGGAGCGTGATGGGTAGCTGAAAGTGGTAAAATATTAAGATTGTACGAAGAAGAAAGATCTTGAAGCTGAAGTGTACGTGAGTCATTCTTAATAATACATGTGTTTAAATCACCCATGTAAATAACATGTTCGTACAAAGGACATAAATCGTTAAGGATAGAATCTAAGGAGCTGAAATAATTTACGTGAAGACTGGAAGAGTAAAAAACTGCCAGAAGTATTTTAGAATGTTGCATGGTCAGTTCTAGAAAAATATATTCAGCCGACGCGGAATAAGAGGGAGGTGAGGCACATAGAATCTTATAGGGTAAGGATTTGCGAAGGTAAATTGCTACGCCACCACATCTGGCACCAATTCTGTCATTCCGTATGAGAACGAAATCAGATAAATCAAACAAAGAAGAGTGGAGAGAAGGTTTCAAAAACGATTCGGAAATGAGTACTGCATCTAAATGATCGCAGCTGAAAGATGATACTATGTCAGGGAAGTGAGAAGAAACACTTTGCGCATTGATATGCACAATGTTAAAGTTCCGAGGGTAGTCGGAGAAAATGGAGCTCAAGTTATCATGTAAGGTCGTGGCAGGAGAAGATTCACTATCTACTGCACTGTGAAAACTACTATGTAAAGACGAGCAAGAGAAAAAGCTGTCATTAAGATCTGGAAGATCATCCATAATTGATAGTAAGACAAATATAACTATGTATATAAATAAATAATAAAATAAATTACAATATGTAGATATATATACGTATACGAAACAAAGATATGTAAATATAATCTGAATCTAAAGCTAATATAAATATACAATTTTAGATGAGCTGCCAAACTCACCATAGGCTCGCGAAAACTCACTCTCACTGACCATTGAACTGCAGAGAATTTTATACTAAATTCAAAAGTTTATTACAATATAAATAATAATTAAATACAAAAAGAACAGAAGAAAGCAACTATTAGATCAATAAGTTACAATCACATAACAAAAATAATTGCATATAAAGGAACGTAATATTATTGTCTATGACTCAATGTCAAGATCTTAACAGCTGTGTGTTTGACAGTGTCACAGTGACATTTGAACCAAAACAAATAAAACTGAGGTGAAATAAAAATGTAGGGTGAAAAAGAATAATTTTTTGAGTTATTAAATGTGTACCCACTACTAGTTAATTTTAGTTCACCGTCAAACACCGAATAAGAAAAACACATACAGAAACGGCATGCATTATCACACGCGACGACGAGATCTCGATGTCTTGGCGGTGGTGCCACTGGTGCCCTTCGATGCCGTAGCCCGGGATGTAGGGCCGGCAATGCTAGCACCGCCGGCGCTGTCATCATCCTGGCCGGCGACGTCGGGGAACGCCGAAATAAGTGACTGCACTTCCGCCATGGACTCCAGCTTGCGTCTGGACTTATCTGGGAGCACAACCAGTATCTTGCCCTCAACGGTCCAGCAATTTTTGATGCCGAAGTGTCGTTGCGCAGTGGTGAACGCCCCATGTCGAACTTTAGTTAGAAATTCGGACACAGTGATGCCCGAGCCCTTGAGAGACGTTTTGTTGTCCCACACATGATGTCGATGCTACATTTTTAAAAATCTAACAAGGACAGGACGCGTCTTGCTCTGAGATAAACCTAGCCTATGACAGGCAATAATATTTTCAGCTGTTACATCAGTAATACTCATCTGCTCGGACAACACTCTGAGAATGCTTTGCAGTGTATTTTCATTCGCCTTCTCAGGAACACCATGCAGCAGTAACACTTTTCTCCGCATAGCGGTTTCGTGTCTATCCTGACCACACAACAGTATGCCTATTTGAGACTTTATCATGGATAAGGCTTGCCAGACAAAGGTCTTGAACTCATTGTACTCACGGGCCAGTGATGTTACATCTGTGTGTGCTGGTGTACCTTCTGTGGCAACCTGTTGAAGCTTCTCCTCATAAGCTTGCATCCGTGTGTGGAATATCTTCTCAAGATCTTCAAGATTGCGTGCTTGGGTGGCATCCATTGTGTAGGGTAGTGTGATGTGAGAAGTGAGGAATTACAAGGATTCCGAAATTTTAATTGATTTTAAGTATAAATTAATTTTAAATACAGAGCTCGTAGCTTACGCGTATTTGCGCTGCGCCTACCCGCGAAGGAAAAAAACAAGGAAAAGGAATAGTTATTCATTGATGTAAAATGTTATGTTAAAATAGCTGACACGCGACCTACATTGTATGTAGCCGCGTGCAGCCGAAATGTGCGAGCATAGCTCGTACACTGTGGGTGCCGAACGCAATCTAGCAATAAACCTATGGATTGGTTCTGGTCTACCTTTAGGTTGCAGAGGTCAGACGGCAGTCGCTCTGTGTAAAACCAGTAACGTCGTCAAATCATCTAGGGTAGGTAGCGGACCTGTTCTGAAGCGTTACCGCTGGGGATGCACCAGGATAACACTTGGACGATGATGATGACAATAAATGTACTCACATGTGAATGTAGTATACACACGGCACACAGAAGCACCACGCCACAGAGTAGCGTGACACATAGAGCTGACACGAAGAGCGCGTGTTTCAATCTCACGCAGTACCGCCGGTACAGAGCTTCCAGCTCCAGCTCTGTGCCTTCCTCTTCTGTGGACAAAGAAAAATATTTTTTTAATTTCTAGTCCTTTATTTCAATTTGATGACCTCCGTGGCGTAATGGTTATCACGCAAGACCGCCATTCCGGAGGTTCTGGGTTCGATCCCCAGCCAGGGCAAGTTAAAATGGTCTTTTTCAAATTTTCCTGGGTTTTGGTTGTTTATCTATATACTTACGAGTATATAAGTATCATAATATATAGTATCGTTGAGTTAGTATCCTTTAACACTAGTTTAAAACTTACTTTGGGGCTAGCTTAATCAGTGTGATTTGTCCCTATATATATATATATATATATATATATATATATATATATATTTTAAAATTAAACATTAATTTTTTTATCATATCTTCACCAAGTGTGAGACGAACTCGATAAGATAGGCTTTCGAATAAAAAAGAATCATCCTTTTTTAGGTCAGTTAAAAATGGTTGTTAACTGCAACTTCAAAATTTAGCCTTTTATGGAACGAGTGGACCAACCAATAGTTAGTATATGTACTTTACATACATACATACTGTACATCTGATAACAATAATATAACACTTCTTAACCAGCCAGTCATACAGTTTTTGTTTAAATGATTTAAGACTATGTATAAATTGAGTACACTGCTGAGTCATCGCGCTTCTTCTAACTATTTTTTAGTACTTACACTATTACACATTGACACGGAACAGTACTCACAAAGGACCGTAATAGATAGTCACGCCATGTAGACCCCAGGTCGATAGCAATTAGCCAAATGAAGTGGATTGCCGACATCCAAATTGTTACTTGATGACTATTTGTTCACACAACGCTGCAAGTTCAAGGAAAAACGAGGGGCACTAATGGCAAGTGGATTTCAGTAAATGTACTTAAAATCTACTTACGTGTACCATCTTCTTGCCCACCATCACGCTAAAAGTGGTCTTGCGGTCCTGGGCTCTGTATGCTTAAAGCCGCAAGACCAAAAATGCTACATATGTCTGCCCCATTAGGATTGACTGCCTCCGTGGTCCAGTGGTCAAGGCGTCTGCCTTGTGATCCGGAGGTCGTGGGTTCAAATCCCACTGGGAAGCGCACTTTGTGAAAAAGTTATTTCCAGTCTGGTTAGGATATTGCAGGCTTGAATCACCTGATTATCCGAAAAGAAAGATGATCCCGTGCTTCGAAAGCGTAAAGCCGTTGGTCCCGAACGCCATCTAGCGTTTGTTATCCCAGGATTGGTTCTGGTCTACCCTTTGGGTTGCGGAGGTCAGACGGCAGTCGCTCTGTGTAAAAACCAGTAACCTCGTCAAATCACCTAGGTTAGGTAGCGGACCCCGGGCTCTGAAGCGTAACCGCTGACGATGCAACCGGGAGTACGTGAGGATGATGATTTCTGTCCCATTAGGATAAAGACGTGATAATGTCTGTATACACACTTAAGTACACAAGTGTGAATCCGATGATTCCGAAAACACAGCCCCAGTTTGGTGCACTGTCGGTTAGCTACCAGAATACGGACCTATCGGTTACAGAATAGGGACACTGTGTAGTGTGTGACGGTACTTGGAAAAAAAACTGGCCAATGGATGAAGATTTCATTGAGCGGGAGTCATGCTGAGACCACGGTCAGTGCAATCAAATTGAAACTTCAGCAAAAAAAAATTTTTTCGAAAAATAATCACTTTTCGTACTAAGATTTTATCGTGAGGCCTCAGTACTAATAAACTCAAACTCGATGGGGTAGCGTTGTTTTATTACATGGTTCCTATAGCCATCTTCCGGGTCCATAATATAATAAGGATAAGCTTTTTGTTACAATCAGATTACATTGTCATCTGATTTACATAACACATTTTTCTCAATCGGTAACCAGGTAAATTTTACTTGCAAATTTGACCTAAACAAACAAATAAACAACAACAAACTAGCTAATAAAAGCCCTTAATAAAAAGTACCTATCTAATATCACTAATAAATCCAGTGAACCCGTCTCAGAGGTTACTTAACGATCGATAGCGTATCGTGTAATCGGTTTTTGCATATTTTATGATCGCTTTACCCTTAGTGTCGAGTGTTATTTGAATAAGTTCAAGTTACAGGTGTGTTATTATTAGATTTTACAAAAAATACAATACATTTATTTACCAAAAAGTCAATACATATAATAAGCTTAACAAACGACTCCCGCACTAGGCAAAAGCCTGTATCGCGGGCAATCAGAAGGTATTAGCAATATACTTTTTACAGTTTAGGACGAGCGGCGGGGAGAATTTAAGTTTAAAAACTATAATGGAACAGTAAAATCTACATTTAGCTTATTAATATAACATTGAATAAAACTTTATTAAAATTTGCAATAACGAAGTTTATTTATTTGTATTTTTTTTTATTTTATTTCAGCCGTGTAGCGTCCTCTGCTGGACAAACTCTCCTAAGGTTTTCCAAACTGACCGATCTAGGGCGGCCTGCATCCAGCGCTTTCCAGCGACCCTGTTCAGGTCGTCTGACCACCTTGTGGGTGGGTGTCCTACGCTTCGCTTGCCAGTAAGTGGTCGCCATTCGAGAACCTTTTTACCCCATCGGCCATCAGCTCGTCGTGCTATGTGTCCCGCCCACTGCCACTTCAACGAGCTAATCAGTTGGGCTATGTCAGTGACTTTTGTTCTACGAATTTCCTCATTTCTAATTCGATCACGTAGAGGAACACCAAGCATAGCCCTCTCCATAGCGCTTTGAGTTACCTTGAGCCTTCTTATAAGACCCATAGTAAGGGACTACGTTTCAAAGCCATAAGTCATCACTGTCATATTGATTATAAACTTTCGTCTTGAGGCACTGAGGTATTTAATTTATTTAAATATTATAAATCCGGTGATAACGTACCGTGTGTTTTTCTGTTCAGAATAGGAACTCTAAGTACCTGTTCTGTGGATGTAGTAGGGGCGATGTGTCGAACCACATCCAGCGCAAGATGCGCAACGCAACTTGCGTCGTTTACAATTTCGGCACGCGCACCTTGCGCGTGATGTGAACGATGGGTAGAAATTCTATGAAACGCCAATAGCTCCTCTACACCATGAGCCTTCATTGCATTTTTCGACCATTGCTGCGTTGGATGAAAAACTCTTTTGTGAGTTAAACAGCAATGCATAGTGAATTGGCGTAAGCACAAACATCGCCTTACAACCTAACAACTGCAGGCGAAGAGGTTTTGGCGGGAAGTCAAGGGGTTCGGTTAGGGTTTTCTTTAAATTATTTTGCAAATTGATTTTTGTGGACTTTATAATATGAAATTGGTGTTGTTTGGTATTATAAATGCTCATGCTCATGAACAATATGTAAAATAGTTAAAGTGGACAGTCATAGTACGGCTGTAGTGATATTTGTTTCGCGGACTGTGTGGGCGTCTTCGGGCGTCGTCCGCCACTCTCGGCTATGAAAACCAGTGGACTCGTATAGATTTGTCACCAGAAGCTCCCTGAAAGCAATCAAAGGCCTACACCAACCTTTGATTGTAACTTGTTAGGAAAAAAGAATTTCCCACGTTTTATTAACTTGTTCCTGGCTAAATACGCAGGAGCGTCAAGCCATTAATTAAAAAAAAAAGAACAACTGCAGGCTGACGTTAGAAAGGCCGCCAGTCGTAAAACCAAAGTCTAATTATTTTTTGGTTTCGGATTTTTCATCACCTATCTTTGGAGAAGATAATTAAACTTTAAACAAAAAAAATCTTCAATTTCTTTAAGGAGTTTCTTCCATATCTCCGAAGTTCTTCATCATATCTTCACCAAAGTAAAATGGGACCAACTTGGTAGTAAAGGCTATCAAATAAAAAAAGAATCATCAAATCGGTTCACAATTGGCGAAAATATCACGTAACAAACATGGTACATAAAAAAAACATACAGTCGAATTGATAACATCCTCCTTTTTTTAAAGTCAGTTAAACATAAGTGAACCCCGAACTTCGGACAGGACAGCCAGGGATGCCACCGAAAGCGGTAGATGGCCTCTCCATTTTAGCGCTATCAGTGGCATTTCGGTTTCGACAAAAGTGTTATAAAGATATACTTTGGAGAAAAACAAAGGCTAGAACGTGTTATTGACATACTTGAATTAAATAAACAATAAATCATCATTCGAGCTTATTCCCGCCCAGTTGCATCCTCGGCGATAACGCTTTAGAGCCCGGGGTCTGCTACCTAATATGAGTGATTTGACGAGATTACTGGTTTTTTACACAGATCGATAGCCGTCTGACCTCAGCAACCCAAAACTATATAGGATAAACCAACGCTAGATAGCGTTCGGGACCCATAGCTTTATGTGCCTTCCCAAGCACGAAATCATCTTTATTTTCGGATGTTCAAGTGATTCAAGCCTGCAATATCCTAACCAGACTTAAAACAACTTTTCACAAAGTATGCTTCTCTAGTTTACTCACTGTAGTTTATTGTAATCAAAATAAAGAGTAAAAAATCGGCATTTCTATACAAAAGTGTGCAGCTGCCCTGACAATTTGTATGGGAATATCGTTTTTTTTTTGTTTTTTGACTGATATTTTAATATTATTATGTATTGTAGTGATCTAGAATAGTTCGTAGTTCGATTTATTACGCATGTGGCACTAGCACGTTGTATACTAGTTAGTTATTTTCTCTTATCTTTTGTATACGAATAAGTACAAAAATTACAAACAAACCATGTTAGGACAAAAATGCGATATTATATTAGGCTAAGATTAAGTTAATATTGAAGGATTTGCATGTACTTGTTGAAAGCCCGGGAGCTTATAGACCTATTTATGGAATTATTGGTTCAGTTTCAGATGAAAATGAAAAGGGACAAAGGCTAAATCTAATATTTATATTACTGAGAAATAAAGATAAAATCAGGCTTTTGAAGTCAGTAGCAGAATCGAATAAATATTCCATTTTTTATTATTGGACCGGTCGGTGGGTTTATTTTACAAGCTCTTATTTATATTCATTTGCAATATTTGTATGGATGTGTTTTTTGCCGTGTGGTTCCCGACAGAGTAGAATAGGGCCACTCCAAGTCTTCCCATAGATGTCGTAGAAGGCGACTTAGGAAATACAAACCATGGGACCTCTCCAACTCGTCTGGCCAGCGTGGAGAGTGTAGGCCAAATCTTTAGGCTGCTCTGGCCAAAAATGGCTCTTACTGATAGAGGTTCCTGCTCCAGCAATGGAGACTAAATAATTACATTTTTAACTAAAAAAACAACCGACTTCCATTTTTTTTTAGGGATTTCTTCCATATCTCCAAAGTTCTTCATCATATCTTCATTAAATTTAAATGGGACCAACTTGGTAGTAAAGGCTTTCACATAAAAAAAGAATTATCAAAATCGGTTCACAATTGAAGAAGTAAAAACCAATTATAACCCTAAATATATGCAATTTCTTCAAAGTTACAAATTTTTACCGAAATATGACATGTCGTTTCAAAATAAAACGTAGACTACGTTTGTATGGAAAACTCGGATTTTGTCTAGGGTAAGGGGAATCTTAATCGATCTGATGAAAGGGTCGTGAAGTAGCCACAGGGACTCGGTAATAAAATATAGGAAGAAAAACATCAATTTTCGCAATTCAATTTACATCTAGGTTTGTTTCGTCATATAAACCTAAAAACTAACCAGCTACATCATATAAAATTCCGAAACCCTCTGGTTTAAGTAACTAGACCCTTCCTGTTCCTTAAGGAGCAAAATGTTACCGAATTCTCGAAAAATCTCTTTGCCATTTTTCGGGGTAAATTGACACCCGTTAGATCGACAAATCGAAATGGCCCCGGGCTGCTGATAACGAATGTACGGAGAATGCATGTCAAAAAATATATTCGATTGGAAAGTAATCAATTTTTGTTAGTCAGTTGGAAATATGATTCATTTCCAATGTCCATATATTGTAGCTTGGTTATTTTTGATTGATTTCTTTACTGCGTAAAAATACAATGACGTCTTATGAAGTTTAATAAGGGTTTTTTTCTGAATAAAGAAAAGAAACCCTTTTTATGTCCCTCAGTTCGGCCGTCCGTATATTCGTTACAGGCTTAATATCTCAGTAACAATAAACGATATTAGCCCGCTGGGCAGTTTGTGGCGAGCTGTTGGAGAGTAACGACACCACGGACCCGAGTGCTCCAGAGAGTCGATCAGAGCCCTCATCCCTGACGCTTCTTCATCAGTCGGGGTGGAAACCCAAGAGGGCTCGCAGGACTCTCAGCTCTGCATTGCCTTGTTTGCCGTGCAGAGAGGAGTCGTTAGAGCTGTTGCTCAGGGTGGAAGTGTTAAAGGGTATCACGCCCCTAGTACGAGTAACTTCGGAGAAAGAGTTTCCCACACGGGTGTTGCTCCTCTGCTGGCAACATTCGTCGGCTCGTTTGAAATACTTATCTAGTGGGTGGGAAGCCACCACCTACCTACAATTAGTCAGTAATCAAGATATTATGGCTTGTGCAGTTGTTTCTATTGCAGTAATCCATCCCAACCTTATTCCATAATCCAAAAACCTTTCCCTTTTCTTGCAATACATCCTTCTCCTGTCGAAACCTATTCAAGGTACACCTTTCATTGGTATATCCAAGAATGGGTTTTGGCCGGAGCCTCACATTACATCAACTTCTCCAAAGGGCCTCTACGTGTTGGATCTGTATCCCCCGCGCAAACCTTCCAAAAGAATGGGGCGAAAAGACCTTTGATTAAAAAAAACTATATTACCGCTACATTGAAATATGATGGAAATTCATTCTGGCCTATTTTAATGCCAATGAGAATAAATATTGATATGGCTATACAAGGTGCTTCTATGTCTATTTTGTACCTTTCATACAAAATACAAGGTACTGATTTTTTATACTCCATAGTTTTTCAGTTGTGATGAAAAATATCAAAACCATTTTCAATCCAAACTACAAGGAGACATTTAAGTGAAGACAGAAACCTGTCTAGCAGCATTTCAACTTATTAGGATCAAGTTTTTCATCTTTTAAACTTCAGAACTTCATCTTTTAAAGATTGACAAAGAATATAACAACATTAACAACATTGAAGTCCCTACTTAAATCATAAGTTAAATGAATGTACTTTGTTATTTTAAATACATAACTAAGTTCAAACATTTGTCTTCCGTTCATTGAGTTGTTCAAAACTTGTAACAAACACTTAACACCTTAACAAGTCGGAAAGCTCTGAAAAAGCTCCGTTTCTAAGCGTGAACAAAACTTGAGCACCTGAACTTTGTTCAACTTGAACAAGCTTTCATCATAACTTCGTAACTTAAATTGAGACGTGTTTAGCATACGTTGTTCATCTAAGGGTCAGTTCACACATAGACGCGACACGACACTTTTGAAGAAATAGATATAGAACTTGCTGAAATAAGTATCTTTTTATGTAGTAAACAAGTTCTATATTTCTTCAAAAGTCGTCACATTAGGTCGCATCGCTCCTCGGTGTGAACTGACTCTTAGCGCATTCCCGCGGTTTTATCCGCAGCTTTTTTGCTTCAAAGCCAGAGATACGCTTACTTCTCCAAATATAAGTAATATTCATGTCAATGGTCACCATACATACGTCTAACAAAATATACTGAAGCTATTTTAAGGGTAGATTCTTTTTTTTTATATATTATTATATTTTATTACATATTTTTATATTTCGATATATGTTTAAACGATTTGGCGATAGTTTTACAACTGGCCGCCTGGTCAACCCTCTTTGAAGGATTCATTTGTGCGAAAAGTTTTACAACCGGCCGCCACCCAATGTCAACTCTACTTAGGAATGTAGTTGTAGCACGAGATGTTTGTGCTTAGTCCTTTAGTCGTCTCTGACGACATCCACAGAAAGAGATAGAGTGCGATGGTGCTACTCTAGGCCGCAAGCTACACGGATACGTTATTCGTAGAAAATCTAAAGATGTTTTTTAAACAATGGATCTATTTGTGTACCAAATATGTATACTGACTGACATACGAAATAATACACTATACAAAGGGCGGTAAAAGGTGACGAGTGAGATCACTGAGCCGAGCCGACAGCGAGGGCACAAAAATTATCATCGTCGAGTCTTTTTTAGTCTCCACTGCAGGAACATGACTCTTTCTGTACTACCAGGGCCATATACATATATTAGTCGGTGCAGTTAGAAGATTTGGCCTACACTCTCCACGCTGGCCAGACGTGTTGGAGAGGTCTCATTGATGTTTATAAGCTTTGTTTAGCTTGTGTTTCCTAAGTCGCCGTCTACGATATCCACGGGAAGACTTGGTGTAGTCCTATTCTACTCTGCCGGGAAACACACGGCAAGATCAAATACTAACAAAATCGAAAACCGCGGCCGCGGCGGTGTAATGTGTAAGCGCTCTTTGGGATAGTTGTTCAGTATTATTAACTGAACTTGCCTTTAAAATATTTGAAAAAAGAACCAGAAAAAGGGGTACGTTACACCAACACCCGAACTCCTAAAATAACTTAACCTTCATTATTAGTAAACCCCAAATATTTCAGGGGTCGATGTGACCCCAAAAATGCTAAAAATGCTCGGGTCCCCAATCAGTCGCACCCGACCAAAGGGACTCAATAATGGCAGACGATTTCCGAATATCCTGAGAATTTACAGTATTATTATAGCAGTAAATAGTATTTAATATAGCTGTGGGAATAGATTTATATATTTTAAAGCTTTTATCCTATGGGTACTTATTGTCCAATTTAATGGTATATTTTACTACTTGCTGATATCGGACTGAGCTGCAATTTGGCATAATTTAGTAAGACTGATGACAATGCAATACGAGTACGTTTGTCATTGTATGAATACGTCATCAGTTGGAAGTGTTGCCACTATATGTGATTAAATTACCCTGGCAAAGTGGATTTTTTAACTTAACCAAATTTTTTTGGGGTCCAGTGCTGCCCCCATTTAAAATAAATCATTTCAAAGAAAACGGAGACATCATTTAAAATTTTGCAACTATCAAGTCCTAGACTTCAAAGTATTTTATAAACTACTGTTTACAGTTTAAAGTGAGAACGTTAAGCTTTACTACGCACATTTGCGAAAAACGGCCACTTTTGGCAAATGTGCGTAGTAAAGTTTAACGTTCTCATTATAAACTGTAAACAGTAGTTCATAAAATACTTTGAAGGATTATTTAGGACTTGATAGTTGCAAAATTGGCGGGCTTTTTGTTTTCCAGATCAGCATGTAATAGACATGTAATGTCAAAATAACTATAATGTTTCTGTTGACATTGCCAGTACTAGAAGTCTATTTGTGTCCAAGGTCATTGGCCTTTGAGCTATCATCGGCTGTAGCTCTTCAATAATGTACTCTTTGAAACCTGATAGGGTGATCCCTTGACAGATTGTTGGGATTTTTCTTTGTTATTATCGGCATTTTCGAGACATGGAAAGAGCGCGCTTAGAGAGGTTTGGATAAATAACGTAGTGGATACAGATACTCCTTAACGTCTTTATATCGAACGGAGTAGACTAATCCTGCCCATCGGCAGGTTAGGAGAAGTCATCCTATATTCTTAGAATACTGATTATTCTGAGCCTATATAATAGTTAGATTTATTACGCATAAACAACGTGAATGACAGTGTTATTTCATAAACATTTTATTTTTCTTTTTTTTTACGAACCATGCGTGCAGGCAGATTTGTTGTGACAATGAAATGTGCGAGTGTCCGTGAAGGCACTATTGTAACTTGCCTCCAACGGAAGACCAGCGCTGGTGCTGCGTTTACTTAACACCAGCATATGCTGAGTTGGAGGCCAATTTGGAGGGTCGATGGCACATATTTATTTTATATTTTAGTTGATATGTTATTATTTTATGAAGTCTGTAAACTGTGTGTTGATCTTTCAAATAAACATTTTATCTATCTATCTATCTAATACTCGTATGTGTAATAAATCGAACTATGGGCTATATTTTTTTTGTTATTTGTATATTATTCTATATTTATCTAGTATATTATGTAGCCACATTGCATAGGGTGACTTCATTTTTTGGGTTCCGTACCCAAATTGTGCAAACGGGACCCTGTCTGTCCGTCTGTCTTTCTGTCCGTCTGTCACAGGGCTTTATCTCTAGAACCGTAATAGCTAGACACTTGAAATTTTCACCGATTATGTATTACTGTGGTCGCTATAACAGCAAATACTAAAAATTAAAAATAATTAAAAATTAAAGGGGGTCGTTATACAAGAAACGTGGTTTTTCAGCGTTTTTAACTATATCCTTATAATGGAATTACCTAGACATTTGAAATTTTTACCGATTATGTATTACTATGACCACTATAACAACAAATACTAAAAATAAAATAAAGTTAAAAATTAAACGGGGTCGTCATACAAGAAACGTGTTTCTTCAGCGCTTTAAAACATTGCATGGAGGTACGGAACCCTTCATGTACGAGTCCGACTCGCACTTGCCCGTTTATTAAAGCAAGTTCAGTCCATAATACTAAACTACTTGCTATATAAAAAAAATATTTAAATAAAAAATATTCGTCCTGCCATACAAAATCCATTTGGCTGAGCGCTGATTTGTATGAGAAGGCGAAATTTTTTTTCGTAATTTTTTTTTTAATAGAAAGTTTTTCAGAATCATTGACTTAACTTGCTCCAAAAATTTGCTAAATAAGCTAGTAGTTAAGATGTCATCCTGTATACAGGATGACTTTTTAAGAGCAGAACATGTTATGTGTTTATTTAGGCACTGATGTACCACACGCAATTTAGCGTAACAAAGCAAAGTATTAGAACAATGATCATTAATGTGTACTGTCTTACACCACCCCAACCAAATCCTCAATGACAGTAGCACGGATTATACGGACCAAATCCGAGCATTCCGGACCAAATCGGGGTATTACCGTACGTCTCTTTGCTTCGATAAATTCACTAGTATTATTCGTATTCGTTTAATATATAGTCTAAAAGGTGAGTTTGTTATGTTGTCATATGACCTTTTAACCACTAACGTCCTCACTAGACACGACTTGTACAGGATGTCCGGTGGCAGATTTCTAATTATAAAATGCAATAGAAAAAACAACTATAGTATTTTTAAAATAATTAAAACAGTCAAATCAAAAACGATAATGCGGTTTTTTTAATATTAATTCCGCCTAATGTTGTCCCTCGCGCCGTACACATTCGTGAAATCTGTGGACAGTATGTCGCGCTAGGCGCTGCAAAAGAGACGATCGAATGTCGTTTACTTCTCGAACGATATTTTTAGTTCTGAGATAGTGGCAAGATTAGTTACATAAACAAAAAGCGTTAATACATTTTTTTGCTGAACATATTATTCATCCAAGTGATCCAAGACCCATTTTTATTAAATCATTTTAAAGGAAACGGAGATATCATTTAAAATTTTGTTTACAGTTTAAAGTGAGAACGTTAAGCTTTTCCACGCATTTTTGCCAAAACTGGCCGTTTTCCGCAAAAATGCGTAGAAAAGCTTATCTGTAAACAGTAGTTAATAAAAAAATTTGAAGGGTTATCTATGGCTTCACAAAGACAAAATTTTAAATTATATCTCCTTTTCCTTTAAAATTATTTCAAATGGGGACAGCACTGGACCCCGGAAAAAGAATGTATGGCCTTAACCCTCAACCTGGAAATAAAAAAATTACATTGTTAAACAAGTAATGGGTTATTTACCTAGTATTTGTTTTCGACGTGAGAATGACAACCCTAAAATGAACAGCAATGCATCTGGCGATCACTTTTGATGCCAAGTAGTCTAAGAATTAGGAAGTACCTCAATTATGGGAGTATTGTACACAGATTAAGGTATGTACAATTGTACACTCACACTCTCATACTTTACCACATACTCATTTGAACCTGCTACGAAAGAGGGGTGTTATGAGTTTGACGTGTCTCGTGTGTCTGTGTATGTGTGTCTCCTGTATCATTGTAACTCCTAAACGAATAGACTATTTTTTATCTATATACAACGTTGAAAGGAAATACCCGTAATAAATCAAACCACGGTCTATACTAGATCAATATAGTATAATTAATTAAAATAACAGCCAAAGAACAAAAAAAATTTCGGCATTTTCATACAAAAGTGTGCAGCCGCCCTGGCGATTTGTATG
Organism: Acrobasis repandana; assembly: GCA_963576875.1. Taxonomy (NCBI): domain Eukaryota; kingdom Metazoa; phylum Arthropoda; class Insecta; order Lepidoptera; family Pyralidae; genus Acrobasis; species Acrobasis repandana. The sequence goes on from OY756226.1 coordinate 2,969,805, forward strand.
AAAATGTCGAATTTTTTTTTGGTTTCTTGAGTGTTATTTTGATTTCATTATACTTAAGTGATCTAGTATAGCCCGTGGTTCGATTTATTACGGGTATGTCCCTTCCACGTTGTATATAAAAGGGAAAATCACTCACGCATCACGAAATCCTGAAAACTACTTAGCCAATGGAGATGAAATTTGGCAAGAAGGTAGATTGTGAGTAGGAGACGTCCGCTAAGAAAGGATTTTTGGAAATTCCATCCCTAAGGGGCTGAAATAGGGGTTGGCAGTTTGTATGAAACTTCGTAATTTTTAAAGTGAGACACATGAAAATTTTAATGTATTTTAGTAGTTAGTAGAAAATAATAATGCATTTATTAGATTTTGAAAATGACACCCCTATTGGGGTGAAATAGTGGTTGCAAGTTTGTATAAACCTTCGTCATTTTTGAAGCGAGACATTTTAAAATTAGTGGTTAGTCAAAAATAATAATCCATTAATTGGATTTCAATGAATTGCAACCACAGTTAAAAAAATACAATCTAATTTGTGTAGACTACGCGGGCGAAGCAGCGGGCAAAAGCTAGTTATTTTTATATACCAGAACAATAAAGAGACTACTTATTGTTATGTTTCTACCTATATCACTATTACTGCCGACAATAAAGAGTATGCATGCATTTTTTTTATATTTTTAATCGATAGTCCTCGTCGAGAAATAGCCGCAAAAAATAAATCAGTGATGAAAAACATGTATATGGTGTAGAAAATAAATATTATAAATAGCAAGTAGATTATAACAACTAAAACACACCATTTTAAAATATGACGTCAAAGTCTGCAATATCCGCTAGAGACAGAAGCTGTCAACGCATGTTTTTCTTTTTTGGGTACTTTCGATATTATCAGCCAGTGATGTTTCTTAAACCTCTATATAAAAGTACATACATTTCGAATGTCATCGATAGTCAAACTACATTTTGGACAGTTCTACCGAACGCACCCGAATTTATCATTTCCTTTTTGTGAACTTTGTCGTCATTTCCCTTTTGTTTGACAAAAGTTCCCCCGCAATATTTGCATATTTTCAATAATTTATTTCTAATCCAAATTAGAGTCAATGAGAAAAATAATTAACTAGGCGTGGTAACGTATTAATAGAAATTGTAAAATAAAAATATAAGCCGGATTGCTATTACATGCATATTCCTTATTGTCAGACAGAACAATTCCTACGAGAGCGCCGTCTGAACTTGACCTTAGTGCACCGCTGCATACGACGTGCAGTCACGTGCATCTATTTACATAATAAGTGCCTACTCTATATTTCCTATTAGTACACTAGTACGTGATAGCGTGGTTACGTGGTTTACCGCGAAAAAAATATAAACCTACATGGGATAAGTCCGCCTTTGTATATTTGCTCTTTCGTATTATGTTGTCTTATATACTTAAATTTTGGTACAATAAAGTTATTACAAACAAACAAACAAACAAACCTAAATTATATGTCACCGTATAATTATATGGTGACATATATAATTTAGGTTTATATTTTTTTCGTGTGAACGATTGTGTGCGATAGGTAACATAAACTATCTCGAAAAATTGATAGGTAGATAGATAATCACTTTATTTGTGTAACTGAGGCACACACATATAAGTATGTACAAATAAATGAACACACAAATAATGACAATTTCATGGCCATTTGGTGTACAACAATGACACAAAATAATAATTCAGCTAAACACTTGCTCAGGGAGCAAACGCTGATTTTCCGTCTTCAACTCATCACCGTGATGAATAATCTGGATTTTTTGCTTATGTTTAAAACATCAAACAGAACATATGACATTTTTTTATACGTATTGCTTGTATAATAATTGTTTTGTCTTTACAGTACTGCTCGCAATACCTCTTTAACTTATTAATCTATACTAATATTATAAAGCGGAAGAGTTTGTTTGTTTGTTTAAACGCGCTAATCTCAGGAACTAATGGTCCGATTTGAAAAAATCTTTTTTTGTTGGGTAGTCCATTTATAGAGGAAGGCTTTAGGCTATATAACATTACGTTTCGACAACCACGCGAACGAAGTCGCGGGCGCAGCTAGTTTTCGATAGTTTATAAATAACCTATCGACGTCATCCCGTTAAATTGTAAATGACCTTGCACTTACAGACAGGGTTCTCAATCTGTTCTATTTTATCACTCGTAAAACTATAAAATGTCCTTCATTGGTCGGACTTGACGGTTCTTGGTTGTGAACTATCGGCGTTCACAATCATACGGAGACATAAAGTCATGATAGTGTAGTAGTCATCATCATCAGGACTTTTTTATGTCCACAGCAGGAGCACGACCCTTTCTATACTAGCAGAGTTATACTTGGCTAGGCCAGCCAGAGTAGCCAGAGGATTAAGCCTACACTCTCTACGCTGGCTAAACAGGTTGAAGGAAACACAAGTTTGGTTTAACTTGTATTTCGTCAGTCGCCTTCTACGACATCCACGGGAAGACTTGGAGTGGTCCTATTCTACTCTGCTGGGAACCACACGAGTAAGTGAAGTAGTTATTTAATAAATATTGGTCAAGTGCGAGTCGGACTCGTACATGAAGGGTTCCGTACCTGCATACAATGTTTTAAAACGCTGAAAAAAACACGTTTCTTGTATGACGAATTTTTTGTATTTGTTGTTATTACGGCCACAGTAATACATACATAATCGGTAAACATTTCATTGTCTTGCTATTACGGTTCAAAAAATAAAGCCCTATGATATGACAGACGAATGGACAGACAGCGGAGTCTTAGTACGAAACCCTAAAAAGGAAAATTTACGTACAATATGCCGCAAGAGGTCCGTCAGGATCGTAGCAAGTGGAGGTCCATGTCTCTGCCTACCCCTGTGGGAAACAGGCGTGATAGTATGTATGTATGTAATATGCCTCAATATTAAATGTTATTTATGTTACGTTAGTATTAGATTTATGACGGTTTTGGAGTGGACATCCCCATAAACGAGTACTTATGTGGAGCGGCATTGTATCAAGTATCGCAGATAAGATCGATATTGACAAACGAGGATTGAGTGAGGATTATAATTATCTGCCCATCGCCGATGTATCAAATATAGCTTCTAAACATACTAATAACAACTCGTTATTTATGAAACGATGAACCATGACCGCCGCAGAAAGGTTTTCGAGTGGCAACCACGTACCGGGGCGCACAGCGTAGGACATCCACATACTACTCATACCTAAGCTGTTCAGACAACGGGAAGGCCTCATTAATTAAGAATACTTCATCAAAATTTAGAAGGTCTTTCCGGCAAAGAATTATTAGTAGAATTAGTTTCAAAAGAAATGGATGTGGATATTTTATGTTTGACTGAACATTGGCTGCATGAGAGTCAGATGATGTTCAGCCTAAACAACTATAATATTGTTAGCTGCTTTAACAGAAAGTCTGCTCAGCGAGGGGGTTCTATAATTTTTATAAAAGATTCTTTCCGTAGCAAAGAGCGGAAGGATATTGTCAGACTTTCTGTTGAGCGCTGTTGTGAGGTGGCCTGTGCCGAGCTTGATGATCATATAATTGTTTGTGTATACAGTCCACCAGATAGTAATTTCAAAAGTTTTTTAAAAGCAATGGACCAGGTCTAGTAAAAAGAATTTAATTATTTGCGGTGATTTTAATGTTGATATTTTAGTACATAATCCAAAGAGCACACAATTCCTAAATCTTTTTAAGTGTTATGGATTAGAAAACTTATTTTTTGAGCCAACCAGAATTACAGCTACATCTGGCACATGTCTAGATAATTTCTTTAGTGATATTCAATATTGTGATAAATCTGTTATTAATAAATTGCCTTCAGATCATTCTGGTGTATATGTAGCTTTTGTCAAAGAGTCCACCAGTAATTTGAGAAAAGATAAGACGTTGTGTAGGCCGATTACTTCTAAAAACATTAAAAAAAATCTTAAAAATAATTTAGATAATAAATTATTATCAGTGGTATATACAGGAAATAATCCTGACGACCATTATAATAAACTATTTAGTACTGTTTCCTCTGAGTATTCTAAAACATTGAAACAAAAAAGAGTAGTAGTTCATAGTAAATCACAGTTTAGTGAATGGGCTACTACCGGCATCTACATAAGTAGAAACAGGTTATATGATCTATATGCCCAAAAACAATAGAACTTTTATCCTTCTTTTATAGAATATGTTAGAAATTATTCTTAATTATTTAATAAAGTTTGTAGACGAGCCAAGTCGAATAGTATAAGCAAAAAAATAAATAATGCTCCTAATACAATTAAAGAAATATGGGTAAAAGGTAAAAATAAAACCAAAGAAAATATTTTCCGAATCAAATGTAGTGGTAAAAATACTTCAAAAACTGAAGAAATAGTAAATATATTTGATGATTATTTTACAAACATTCCTTTGGAACTCACTTCCAATGTGAGTTCTAGCGCCCAGCGTGCTGAGGCTTTGCTTAAGAGTAATGTTAGCCCTTGTGATTCTAAATTTAATTTTAAGCATGTTAGTCCTAGCGATATAATAGATGCTTTTAAACAGTTAAATTTAAAAAAATCAGAAGATCACCGGGGCATGTCAGTAGCCGTAGTAAGTCATATTATACACATAATTGCTGCCGATTTAGCTTTTATATTTAACGAATGTATTGATGAAGGCATATTTCCTAACTTAATGAAATGTAGTAAACTTACTTACACTTACACCTTATTCAAAAAAGGAGAAAAAACAGACCCTGGCAACTACAGACCTATCTTTATTCTGCCAGTTTTGAGTAAGGTGTTCGAAAAGATAATGCTCAATCAAATGCTACTTCACTTTAAGACTAATAATCTTTTCCATAGCCAACAATACGGCTTTACTGCTGGAAAATCGACCACCGATGCAGGAGTAGCACTTATTACTAATATCTACGACGCGTGGGAAAACAGAAATGATGCAATTGGATCATTTTGCGATCTTTCTAAAGCATTTGATTGCGTTGATCATCCAACACTTTTGCTCAAATTTCGTCAATACGGTTTTGATGATAAGTCAATTAAATTAATAAAATCTTACTTAACACAGATAGGCTTCAAACTGTTGATATAAACGGCGTAAAATCACAAGGGTCTAATGTGAAAATGGGCGTACCCCAAGGTTCAATTCTAGGACCGTTCCTTTTTTTAGTTTATGTCAATGACTTGCCTTACATGGTTGAGAAAGAGGCTGACATGGTGCTGTTTGTTGATGACACCTCGCTAATATTTAAAATAGATCGACATAACAGTGATGCTAGTGCGGTGAACAGCACCTTATCTTTAATTTCTGATTGGTTTTCAGCCAATAACCTCATGTTAAATGCGAACAAGACCCAATGCATTCGATTATCTCTTCCTAATGTGAATCAAGCCTGCGTTGACATACTAATTAATGGTCAGAAACTCGATCTGGTTGAAAGTACTACCTTTTTAGGAATCACAATTGATTCGAAACTTCAATGGGGCGCTCATATAACTAAACTTTACAATAGGCTTAGCTCTGCGGCCAGAATCGGTCCTTGATATGCCAGACAGAAAATTCAAAGCTTATGTAAAAAAAGTACTTTGTGAGAAGGCTTATAATAGGACCGATGACTAACTTAAAGACAAAAAGGTGTGCTTGGCGCGGGTCCCTCTTAAAGGTTTGTATACTTAGACATGTCATAATTTAGGTACATTGGTACATACTAAATTTACAAATTGACATTATTTTAAATTTCGTAATTCTTATAATTCAATTTAATTATGACATAACAAACAATGTAATCTCAGTCCATCCATATAACCAATTTTAAGTTTTTAGTTTGTTAGTTGACGTCTTTGGAGAAAACGTGCAGTGCAGTTTGTTGCCGCTTCTTCTGCACTTGCGCCTAGGAAGCGGCGTAAACTTAGCTGTAAGTAACGATTTAACGTCAACATTTGTGCAAAACAAAACAAAGTGACTATTATTAAGAGATATTATAAATATCCTATGATAATAAAGATATTTTGAATTGAATTGCATGAAAAATCTGCCACCAGTGTTGGCCATTTACACACGCGAAACGAAACTATATAGACATTTGTCTTTCTATGTAGGTACAAGTTTATTTTTTCTTTTACTTTCTTCTTCGTCAGCTATAACAGTCCATGATCAGGTCTTTTTTACTCTCCACTGCTGGAGCACAACCCTCTCTGTACTGCCAGAGCCATATATTAGCCAGAGCAGTCAGAGGATTTGGCCTACACTCTCCACGCTGGCCAGACGGGTTGGAGAGGTCTCACTGATGTTTATAAGCATTGTTTAGCTTGTGTTTTATTAGGTCGCCTTCTACTACATCCATGGGAAGACTTGGAGTGGTCCTTTTCTACTCTGCTGGGAATCACACGGCTATAACAGTCCCCTAGTTGACCAAAGGAACCTCCAAATAACGGGAGAATTTGCCAACACGCTGGGCAGACTGCTCACAGGCTTTGCCACACGCTAGCAGTAGGGTTGGTGATCGCAGTAGTTGGTATAAAGTCATTGAGCAGAGGACACTACTGACCATTCCCTGTTACCTATTCTGTTAGTCGCCTCTTCGACTCGCGGGAGAGGTAAGTGGTGATGACATTTTTATTTCACTTACTTACCATCACTACACGAGAGCGGGAGTCGGATGTTTATAATTATCAAGAGAATTTTTCAACACAATGGGGATGACGACAAATTCAGAAAATTATAATTCTAATTAGCTTGTCTTGAAGATTACCCAAAAATAATGGACTTGTATGGTGTGCTCAGATGGATATCGCGATAGAATGACAGTAAATGATAGAAAGTCCTGATAAAAAAGATGTATATTGATAACTGATAAATTGATACAATGATATAATTGATATACCTATGAGCACACGCCACTCGCGGACCATCGCTGACGTGAACGTGACCTGTGTATTTTTTTTAATTACAAGCGCCACGCGGTGTGAACGCGCTGACGCTGCAAATTGTACGTGGTATGGCCCGTACAGGACTGATATTTTTCAGTTTATAAAAAGTAAAAATTCACAAACATCTAAGTCCCAGAGCTTGTGACATCACCGCTATGTAAAAATCCTACTTAGCTGTAACGTTATGTGAAATTTAAATGCACTGTATTTTCATCAATTCGTTTCTCAGTGAAAAGAAAAAATACGTGTACAATATTTTTTTAATAAATCTAACCTATGGGTCAAAAATGTTCTTCCAGTCGTTATGCCTATTTTCAACACAATTTCAGTCAGCATATTATACTGTGCTCATATTTTTCCGCGGCCTCTTTATATCAGATTAAAATATATTCTCATAATCGCTGTCACCCACGATATTGGCATCACACTCTAAACATTTCAAGGTCCCATCCAATTTACCAAGGAAACAGTTTCTGGTAAATGGCGGCAAAGACAAACGACCTGTGTTGGTATTTTGGGAAACTGATAAATTACTGTTTTGAATAATGCACTGGTTTAGAGGGAATGAAGGATGGATCTATGAATGAATCGAGAAAATTATAAGCAATAGTGTTTTTGAAATATATAGGTAATGACTAGAGTTAGTCCTGAACTTTGCTGTGTTTTTATTTCAAAGTGAGTGTTTCGTTAATATTGATAATACTGAAGATCTTAAGTCCTAGTTGCCGGTAACCTTCTTAGTTCTTCCTAGCTCTGGAATGTTAGACATTTTTATGAGGACGTGGCGAGTGTGGCACATTACTAGGCTTAATTGGGTTAGACTTTCTAGATTTATCGATTATTAGTCGTGAAAGTTACGAAAGCTCTATTTCTTTAGGGATTCAGTACAGTAACTACTACCTTCACGAATTGTTTTACCAAATGATCTGAAAGGAGCGTTTACTTTGTCAGTTTTGTCATACTTAGCGAGTGTGACACATTAGAAGTACTCGTACGTACGTTAGTAACGATAATTTGTCGTGAAAGTTACAAAGTCTTCCACTGGGAATTCAGACGAATTGTTTAACCGACTGCTCTGATAGGTCCTTCCATGCTGGTTTGGAAGAAAATAAACTTAGAATGTTCCAGCTGCTTCTCTTCCCGCGCAGATCGTAAAAGACGGCCTCCGTGGCGTAATGGTTAACACGCTAGACCGCTAATCCGGAGGTTCTGGGTTCGATCCCCAGCCAGGGCAAGTTAGAAAATGGCCTTTTTTCAAATTGTCCTGGGACTTGGGTGTTTATCTATATATGTATTTATCATAAAAATATGGTATCGTTGAGTTAGTATCCCTTAACACAAGTTTAAAACTGACTTTGGGGTTATCTTAATCAGTGTGATTTGTCCGTATATATTTATTTATCATTTATAAAGCCGATCGAGGGAATGGGGCAAAATGCTAATAGGCAATACGGCTAGCAACCCTATTACTATTTTGATTCCTTTTCCATCTTCTTGCCCACCATCACGCTAAAAATGGCCTTTGAATCTTGCGCCTCTGGGGTCTGCCTGCTTAGAGCAGCAAATTCTAAAATGTTCTGTCTGCCCGTTAGGGATAAAGACGTGATAATGTATCTGTATCATTGGACTGCCTCCGTGGTCCAGTGGTCAAGGCGTTTGCCTTGTGATCCGGAGGTTGTGGGTTCAAATCCCACTGGGAAGCATACTTTGTAAAAAGTTGTTTCCAGTCTGTTTAGGATATTGCAGGCTTGAATCACCTGATTATCCGAAAAGAAAGATGATTCTTTGCTTCCAACAACAAAGCTGTTGGTCCCGAACGCCCTCTAGCGTTTGATTGGTTCTGGTCTATTCTTTAGGTTGCAGAGGTCAGACGGCAGTCGCTCTGTGTAAAAACCAGTAATCTCGTCAAATCACCTAGGTAAGGTAGCGGACCCTGGGCTCTGAAGCGTAACCGCTGACGATGCAACCGGGAATACGCTTGGAGATGATGAATGTACGTATCTGTATCTCTATCTGAAAGGAGAGTGCTTACCTTTTTAGTTTTTATGAGCGCACCCAGAAGTGTGACACATTAGATGTAATTGGGTTAGAAACTTTTCGATTTACCGATAATTTGTCGTGAAAGTTTACTCTTACTGTATTTTGTGGTGAAAGTTAAGAACTCCATTCCTTTGGAGATTCAGTAACTACGTACTACATGAATTTTTGTTTACCCAATTGCCCTAGAAAGATCATAATTTAATTCAGAAGAATTTTGTATTTGTATTACAATACATTTTGGGTCTTCCGGCTCTTAGCAGACAGAGCCCAGGGCCGCAGAACCCAAATGGCACTATTAGCAAAGAATATATACACTACGCGAAAAGAAACGACGATGTGTGCACGTAAAATTGCTTGCGGCTATGTGTGGGTGGCTGGATGTGCGCGGGGGCTTTGAGAGGCGCGCGGGGCGTGAAACGAGCTATCGCTGACTGCTTTGGCCGAGGGCTGGTAACTAGTTCGCGTCTCTCTCACAAACCGCACGATACTCCATTTCGGTTCGGTATCAACCCTAGCGTTACGAGCTCCGAGCTCAAGGTCACAGGCGTTAGAACTCTCACGTACAGGGAGTGTCGTTGCTGTGCTGTTAGCGAGATGGTGGCCGAGAAGATAGAAAAAGGAATAAAAAAAATGTGATTCGGATTTCCGCCCATTCCCTCGATCGCCTTTTAAGATCTACGCGAGGAGAGAAGCAGCTAGTACATTATCTTTTCCCCCGGACCAGCTTGGAAGTTGTATTTGTATCTTTGTATTTTTGGAAGGCATCTGACATAGCTTGACTACTGCCATATAATCATGACAGCCGGGACCAACAGCTTTACTTACCTTCCGAAGCATGGAAGAGCTCGAAAAACTTTTTTGCCACTTGTGGTCACCCATCCAAGTGCGGACCACGCCCGGGGTTGCTTAACTTGCGAAAGCGCTAGCAATGCATAGTCCCACCGGGCAAACGAACCACCCTCTATTAAAAATCAAATATTGAAATGACTAGGTATTGAATTTCTTTAAAACTAGGTTAAATAAAACTGCAAGGAAACCAACGAACTAAGAAATAAAATACTCAGACCATTTTGCTCTCTCCTTGAATGTTTCCCGGCCATTGTGAGTTATTTCCATCGTGTATTCTTCACCTTATCGATATATATGGTGCAATATTGCTGCAGTTTAACAGATATTTATCGCTTGCAAAGTTTTCATCAATTTATTTTTAACCGACTTCAAAAAAGGAAGAGGTTATCAATTCGACCCAAATGTTTTTTTTATGTATATGTTTGCGATATCTTTGCCTATTGTGAACCGATTTAGATGATTCTTTTTTATGTGGAAGAATTAACCTACTACTAGTTTGGTTACTCCTATTTAAATTTGCTTAATACATAATGAAGAACTATGGAGATGTGGAAGAAACTCTTAAAAAAAAAAGAAGTCTGTAGTTTTTTTTTTGTTACAAAATTTAATTGTTTCATTATTTACCTCTACCAGTTGACTGTGATTGATACTTTTTAAACGACTTCAAAAAAGGAGGAGGAAAGGTATTTTTTTTTTAAATTTTTTTTTATTTATGTTTGTTACGCGATATCTTCGCCAATTGTGAACCGATTTTGATGATTATTTTTTTTATTTGAAAGCCTTACTACCAAGTTGGTCCCTATCTCTATGATGAAGAACTTTGGAGCTAGGGAAGAAACTCAAAAAAAAAATTGAAGTCGGTCGTTTTTTTTTTGTGAAAAATTTAATGCATTTTAATACATTTCAATGCATTTTGCATGCATTTCAATGTTTTTTCGATATGAATATATACGAGAAAGAATATGGAAAATCAAGCCGTTTCAGTCACCGTTAAAACAGCTGGTCGATATTGTCTTGAAGCTGAGTTTTACTCGACTTTGTTAGTTAGATAGGGCGCCGCTGCTTGCAAGCCTGAGGGTATGGTACCAGCGCTCCCTGGGTCAAAGGATCATTATCATCATCATCAGGTCATTCTTAGTCTCCACTGCAGGAGTACGACCCTCTCTACAGAGAGGTACATCTATCTATAATTTAAGAACTACGTTCTTGTCGGTGGAATAGTTTCCATTTCTCCCTCTCTTGAGCCATCCTTTTGACCTTCTTATACGACACGGCGTCAACTTTCTGCTTTACTTGATCTATAAATGCTCTTCTTGGTCTTCCCTTTCCTCTTCTTGCTTCTATTTTTCCTTCTATTATGTTTTTAATAACTTGATCGTGGCGTATAAGATGACCAAACATCTTTCCTCTTCTAATATCGATTGTTGTTCCTTTTCTCATTAACTAAATTTCTTCACTTGTCTTTTTCTCTATCCAAGTTATACCTTCCATACGTCTCCAGCACCACATTTCGAATGCCTAACGTTCTCGATCCTTTTTAGCCAAAGTCCATGTTTCTCTACCATATAATGCTATACTCCAGATGTACGTCTTTATAAGCCTTTTTTCAATGCGCGACTGATTCTTGAATAAAAATTTGTTTATAGGCTCTTTTTGCCATAGATATTAGAGAGGTAAATACCAAAGCTATATATTAGCACTTCTTTTTTTTCTTCTTATTTAAGAGCTTAGTGGCTCTTGTCGGTGGAGTATGCGCCAAACTTCTCGGTTCTCTGCCTTACTTTTTAGTGCTTAATACGACATGACCCCTGCTTTTTTTTTCAGTTGGTCTACATAGCTCTTTCTTGGTCGTCCTGGACCTCTTCTACCTTTTATCTTTCCTTCTAGTATGTTTTTAAATAAGGAGTCATGTCGTATTAAGTGACCAATCATTTTCCCTCTCCTATTTTCTATTTCGCCCAGCAGTCTTCTTTTCTCTCCTACTATTTCTAATACTTCCTCATTGGTTTTCCTTTACATCCAACTGATCTTTTCCATTCTCCTCCAGCACCACATCTCGAAAGCTGCCAGACTGTCACTATCTTTTTTATTCAGTATCCACGTTTCGCATATTAGCACTACCAAAGCTATTTTAGCCAGAGCATCCAGAGGTTTTGGCCTACAATCTCCACGCTGGCCAGACGGGTTGGAGAGGTCTCACGTTGTTTATAAGCTTTGTTTACCTTGTGTTAGTCGCCTTCGACATCCACGGGAGGACTTGGAGGGGTCTTATTCTACTCTGCCGGATACCACACCACTGAAAGGATATTAATAGCCATTCAAAGAACGCAGCAAGGCAAATGGGCAGGTACTGTTTTGCCGGGTACAATAGAGATGTGGAATGAGTTAAAAATAAAATATTTTGTACTGATAAGAAAACAAAAAGTCACAAAATAATGTCACTTCTCATTGATCATATCCATTTTTAACGTGATTTTAGATATATTACGAGGAAACATTAAGGTCGAGAGAATTGAAAAAAACTCGTAGGTATTTGTAAAATCTATTGTTGTTGCGCTGTGCCCAAACAACAACCGAGCAAAAGCAATAGAAACAACCGCAGCTCGGACCGAAAATATCTATGAAAAGTACACAAAAACAACGTTTCGTAGGTCCCCCTAATTTCTCCTCCAAATCTGAACCGATTTAATTTCTTCCTACATTACCACTGACTCACTCACACACTGATTGACATAGTTGTTTGACCTGTTCCGGGGTGGGTGGGGTAATGATTGATGTATGGTCGTGTAGAGGGTGCTCCATTGAGTACCAGAAAAATCGGATATGTTGAAGATCATCAGATCCTAATGTGGACGAGGTACAGCCTGCATAAACGGTTTGGGTTAGGGGTGTGATTTTTTTTCCAAAATGTAGGGGGTTGTTAGTAATTTGACGACTGTCATTTGTTTTTTGATTTTTTTCAAAATCCAAGATGGCCGCCATACAAGGACAATTTTCGAGTGTGTACCGCGAGACCTTTGAAATTGGACATTTTTTTTTTGGAATGCAAGATGGCGTCTTGATTTTAGAACTTTAACTTGATTCGTTCATTACGTCTTCCTGGAACATCGAAGGGGTCTGAAATTTTGTACTCTGGGGTAAAGCACCCCGCGGAACTCAAAACTGCAAACAAAATTTGATTCCAAGATGGTGGCCCGTATACGTTTTTATTTTTTTTATACTGACTTTAGCACCTTACCTATTCTCTCAACTGAAAATAAGATTCAACCAATTTCAACAGCTGCACGAAAAACCGCGAGCTGCTTACAGCCCGCGCAGCGTCCGAAAAGCTAGTTTTTATTATAAATTTAGAAAAACTATGGTTGTGTTCTTCATGTTTTCTTTTTATATTATAATTTTGTGAAACTTGTTTTCTAGATGTTTGATTAGAGTTGTAAATCTTACCAATTTTTCAGGTTGATGAAGGTTCATATCTCTTTTAATAATTAAATTATGAAAAAACAAGAAAACATAGGGCCAATGTATCCATAGTTTTTTTTTGGAAATATAATTATTCTACTTGCACAATCCGGCGAGGAATCAGGGGACTACGCTTGTATGGAAATACGGCCCATGAATTTCCTATTAATGCAGAAAATTTACTATAAGAAACTGTGACATCACAGTCTGGTATTTCATACAAATCCCATAGAAAATGTTCGTTTGATATCTAATTTGGCTTGTTTGAAACTATAATAGCGGATTCGGGGTGCCATTTTTTACTTCTTTTAATGATTTAAAAGATCAAAAATCTTTGTAATAACTAATAGGAATAAAAAAAGTAAACAATATAGGCTATAGGATGTATAAATCAAACCATGTGCAATAACTATCGTCGTTAAGCTGACCTATATCGTTCGGTTATTGGTATTCCTGCGGCGTTTCATGCTCTGAATTGTTTTCGTTCCGACTATTTTCGTTCAATATTAATACCTAGTTACTGTAATAATAAGAGGACGAATTAATTATAATGTAATTCATTTCGAATGTGTTGTGTTTGTTTTAGCCAAAATCTAATGCTTCCAATCAATGACCTTCCATACACAAGGCCATTGCTTCCAATGGATAGTCGTGTAATAATACAAAGGTGGGGTTTTTAAATATTTAAATATTTTTTATAATAATTTGCTTTGTTAACAATTATATAATTTAATGCAAATGAGGAATCGCTCTTTCATGCTGGTCGGAAAGAATTAACCAGCTGCTTCTCTTCCTGCGTAGATCCTGTGTGAATCGAGGTGTTAAAATGCGAATCATGGCGATGTGGCTATCGACTTATCACTATTTTGATTTCTTTTTCCACCTTCTCGTCCACAATCACGCTAAAAATGGCCTTTGGGTCGTGCGGCTCTGGGCTTTGTCTCCTTAGAACCGCAAGACCCAAAATGCTCTCTCTGGCCTAATATAGGGGTAAAGACTTGATAGTGTACCTTTGTATGACGTATGTATGTATTCAAATGAAGGCACCACTCGCACCTTTGGACCGGGTTTAGCTGGGCCTTAACCTGTTTCATAGATTATGACATTCTATGAGAAGCGGCTTTATCTAATTCTTCTAATCAAGGACGTGTTTCGGTTGATAAGTAAGTAGATTAAGAGATAGTGATGTGATATTAACGTGGCCGTAACAAAACTATCTATTGTAATTACACCTTTTTCTAACTTTTTATATTCGAAGAAATTTTGTGATTAGAATTCTACTTTTTATTAGGGTTCCGTAGTCATCAAGGATCAAAGTTTCGTCATGTCCGTCCGTCCGTCCGTCCGTCCGTCTGTCTGTCCGTCCGGGCTCGTACTCCGTCGCTACTGCACCGATTGTCACGAAAATTGGTGGAGGGATAGATATTAAAGTTGCAAAAGCTGGTTTTTAAAATTATGAAAAAATGATTTTTTTTCAGCCCCTCTCCCATGCAACGAAAAGTAATTGGACTAACCCTAACGTGTGGGGTATCGTTGAAAAGGTCTTTTGAAATTCAACAAAAACTGCTTTGAAACTATGTAGATCAAACCCCCAGTCTTGAGATAATCTAATACAAAGTTAAAATTTGAGGTGTCCCCCTACCGTAGCTTACCTCAAAGTATGTACTTTCAATTAAAACTATTGCGGTGTCGGTATCATAGATAGTCATTTTTTAATACGTCATAAATCGTAAACCGCAATTTACCTTTAGAACTTTTATATTTGTAACTTGCTACTACGGAACCCTTCATGGGCGAGTCCGACTCGCACTTGGCTGCTTTGATTATTACAAGCTTTTATTTAGTTTCATCTATCCAATTAAATCTTGCAAGCTAAATAAGATCCACTTGAAAGGCCGGTAACGCTCTTGTTACACCCCTGGTGTTGCAGTTGTCCATGGACAGTGGTGATCACTTACCATCAGGTGACCCGCTTGTTCGTTTGCCGCCCTATAACATAAAAAAAAAACTTCCCATCATTCGATTGCGTTGAAACTTCACATGCTTATGTAAGTTGGGTGACAATGCAATATTATGGTACCTATAACCTGATCTCATGATGAAGCCTGAAGGTGGCCATGACATCTGTGATAAAACAACAAAACTCCGCCGATATTCGTCTTGAGGAGCAAACTTATTAGTTCATTGTTGTAGCTTGTTTTTTTTATAATTACTTGTTTTACTTCTAGGCATTAAAAAAGAATGATATTGTACTCGTATTTACCTAAGCTAAAGACAACTCGCCAGATTTTCAGGATATTTGATATATATTATATAGTATGTTTTATGTATATGTTCTTAATATGTTATATGAAGTATTTATTAAATCGGTAGTCATAATTGATTAATTTTGCATTTTGCGCCGAACAAATTACTTTTCTGTTTATCCTTATGGTTGACTGGGAGAAATTGCTCTTAGCATTAAGGCGACGTGGGTTCACAATTTGCAATAAGGTGCGTGTTTTTTGAAAAATCACTGTTATTAAACTACTACAGTTTATTCCTCAAAAATTTACATAAAAATTTTAAGGACTTTCTACAGACACCCACAATAGCCAAAACACGATTGAGCATTTTTGGCTCGATAGAAAAAATCACAAACATACATCTAATTTGCTTAAATTTGCCTTTATAATACGTCTTACTATTTTATACAATCACCTTTTTATATGAAAATTATACGAAGATATTTAGATAATACATTTTTTGGTATAATTTTCGTATAAATAGTTGATTGTATAAAATAGTAATACGTATTATAAAGGCAAATTCAGGCAAATTTAGAGGTATGTTTGTGATTTTTTTCTATCAAGCCAAATATGCTCAATCATCTTTTGGCTATTGTGGGTGTCTGTAGAAAATCCTTAAGATTTTTATGTAATTTTTTTGAGGAATAAACTGTAGTAGTTTAATAACAGTGATTTTTCAAAAACACGCACTGTTTTGCAAATTATGAACCCACGTCACCTTAATTCCGCCATTTGTTAAAAGTATGTTTTACTTTAGAACAATAAAGAGTTTTAAATAAATAAATATTTTGCAAATTTTCTACCACGCTCAAATTATGCAGTTGTTATTATTATCTCATATTTGAAACGAGCAATTTCTTGTAAATATATGTATAGTACATACGAGTATATAGGGTCTAACAAAATATACTGAAACTATTTTAGGACTGTCTCCAGTCCATGATATGAAATATAATTTTTGGGCTCCCGTACATGTTTACAGCTGATCCAAATTTGTATGGAAAGCAATTTTTTTTTATAAATCAATTTATTTTCTTTGGAGAAAGTTCTTCAATATCATGGACTGAATTCACCCTTAAAATTATATTTTGTTAGAAGATATTATGACGATGTCAAAGCAAAACCTACGATTTCGATGAAATTTTGTAGGTCGTTTGTATTTCGTTTAATTTTTAGAGAACCTCGTGTTCAACGTGTATTTTATCGATCAAAGCTCGGTAGCCCAGGTACTTATTATTATCTTATCAGTGAAACTGTAGGTGTCTAGCAATCACTACATTGTACACAATCTAATTTAAGCTGTGTATTCTTGTGACAACGATGTATTGAGTAATCCAATCCGTGTGGTCCCGGCCAAGTAGAATAGGACCACTCCAAGTCTTCCCGTAGATGTCGTAGAAGGCGACTTAGGAAACACAAGCTAGACAAAGCTTATACACGTTAATGAGATATCTTCAACCCGTCTGGCCAGCGTGGAGAGTGTAGGCCAAGTTCATTGGCTGCTCTGGCCAAGTATGACTTTGGTAGTACAGAGAAGGTCATGCTCCTGCAGTGGAGTCAAAAAAGACCTGCTGATGATGATGATACGATAACCTGACGGGGGAAACGTAAGCAAAACCGGACAACTGTTTCCAGCCTTAGATGCACTTAATTGAAGTACAAATGTTGTTCCTTCATTAAATATACCGAGTTAAAATTAATGGTCAAAAACAGGTGGTTCCAGCTGACGTGTGAAATAAATCTTATCCTAAGGATTTGAGAGATTATTATCAGTGAAATATCCTAAACATGCTATGACCGTTTATTGGACAGTTTGGCACGGACTGTCGGATGCATTAGATTAGGGTTGTCACTAAAATGTTAATGATTAAACTGACAGTGCGGTAGTTTTTAGGGTTCCGTACCCAAAGAGTAAATTCAAGAAGATTAAAGAAGACCCAAAGGGTGCGTTACTACTGAAACTCCGCTGTCTGTCCGTCTGTTTATCCTTCCGTCTGTCACAGGGAAATTAAACCGAAATAGGTTGACACTTGAAATTTTATTACTGTGGCCGCTATACGGACGTACGGAGGTACGGAACCTTTTTATGTACAAGTCCGACTCGCAATTGACCGGGTTTATTTTTCTCTTCTCATAAAATATGTTAACAATACAATACCCTTTATTGCACAAAAAAAAAATAAAGGACATAATTATCTTAAAAACTAGGAAATGCGCAAAAGGTGGCCTCTAAGCAATTTCTTTCAGGCACATGGGGATAACTTTCAAGAGCCGGATCGGCTGCCGAAGGTGCTGAGCTTGCCAAGCCACGCAAATATGTGTCTCGTAAGGATTACATATTTATGCCACTTGATGTGGAAACGTTTGGACCATGGGGCCCCAGCGCGAGGGCTTTCCTCAAATAGATAACTCCGCGCCTGATCACCATCGCTAGTGAGAAGAGCGAACTAGCTCAAATTGCCAAACTATTGGGCTTGTTTAATCGGTCGTGAGCTCAAATCACACTGGGAAGTATATTTTGTGAAAAGTTGTTTCCAGTCTAGCTAGGATATTGCAGGTTTAAATCACCTGATTATCGTAAGATTTCGTGCTTCGGAAGGCACGTAAAGCCGTGGGTCCCGAACGCCATCTAACTTTGTTTAGTCCTAGATTAGTTCTTGGGTTGCGGACGTCAGACGGCAATCGCTCTGTGTAAAAAATAGTAACCTCGTCAAATCACCTAGGGTATGTAGCGGATCCCGGGCTCTGAAGCATTACCGCTGAGAATGCAACCGAGCATACGCTCGGATGATGATGCAGGTACTTATATATGATGACAAATGCAATACAATGACAATCTTTGAAACATTTGACATCATAACAAAATAAAAAATATATTTATTTTAAAGTTGGTGATTTGCCAAATCATTTCCACGGCTAATGACCGAGCAATCCGGGCAGCAACCATTTTGACCTTGCGAGCCAATTACTGTGGTGTCAGACGAATCCGACCAGTGAGTGAGTGATATTCTCAAAGTAACAATAGGAAGAATTGAACTTTGTTACAAATATATTATTTGCCAATGCATATCCACCTTGTGAGACTGTGGTGTCAGAAGTGATGTTGAGTGATGTTTAATCTCGAAAGTAACAGTTGTGAATAACCAAAGAGAAAAACGCGCGCGCGTAGAGCTATCTACTTAAATTCTCTTGAAACAGTCGTCGGCCGGCCGTGTTCATCAACGTAAATAACGACAGAAAGATTTTAAAGGTTTTTTTTAATATACATATTGATATATTTTGCGTTTTTAACCGAATTTAAAAAAATAGGAGGTTATTAATACGCTGGAATCTTTTTTTGTGTAGGTTCCCCTATTACTAGAAGGCACCTTGACCGATATCGATAATTCTTTCTTGTTTGAAAGGGTAATACTTTCCAGGTAGTCATATAGATTACATTTTAAAATCGGTTTTGTGTTTAAAAAACAAACCACACACAGATTGATTGATTTAAGGTCTCTTTTTCAAGTTGCTCTTCTCTCTTTCTCTTTAAAATCTGTTGTTTTATTTGTGTTGTAAACTGCGTCTCCTTTCTTACTAATCACTATCGTCACCAAAGTGCCTTCATAAAGAAAGTAAAAATGTAGCCTGTTTTCTACTTAATACAACAAAATTTAATTGACATTGTCTATTGACATTGACTTCGGTTTATAGGACTTTTATATTATATAGCGTTATGCATGTCCTGGCCACGGTCCTAACACTCCTAACGTTCAGCGTTAAAAAATACGCCACAACGTTTTAAAACAGTTTACACTTTTGATACACTTTATCGCGGAATCCATATAAACTGTTAAAAATTATACATGCAAGAAATTACATAAACCTGTAAATTTCCCTAAAAATCTGGGAAATTTACGGAAAAATAAGTAAAAATGACAAAAAATATGTAAAATTTCATATTTTTATGTAAAATTTTCCGTAAATTTCCCAGATTTTTCGGGAATATTACAAGTTCATGTAATTTTTTGCATGTAAAATTACATAATTTTTAACAGAATAGGGACCTCCAATATCTCTGGTCGTCACTGACGACAGGAATCATAAACACATCAAATTATTCTAGAAGGACACAAAAACAATTAGATATAGTCCATCCACTTTAAGATTCGTCGTTGATAACACTGGCACGTTATAACATTTACGATTACACGCTAAATTAATGTATGGGCAGTTGTGTACTGCTTTGAACTTCACTTGTACTTATCACGATTTTATTTAGGTCAACAGTGGTCATGTTCGCATAATGTGTAGTTACTTGATTAACAGTACCTATAAATATCGAAACTTTGACGACTTCTGTGGCGTAGGTAGTGGTAGCGCCAGTCTGCCACTCTGGGAGGTTCTAGGTTTGATCCCTAGCAAGGGTAAGGTAGTTTCACGAGGGAATGGCAGAAGGCTGCTTTTTCGATGTCGTCGTTAAAGTTTAGGTTTAACAATAATTTTATCTAGGTAGATACTTATAACAAAATTCACCATCATGTATATATTATCATTTATTAATCATTTTTGCAACAGCAAAAATTAGAACAGTATCAACATACAATCATACTGTCACATGAATACAGAAATATGTTAACTTTTGACACCCGGATAATTGGGTGAGAGGTCGGATCAGTTTAATACCGGCACCGGACATCCACCTTGTATTGCTAGTTAAATGTTTTTTTTTTCGAAAAATAATTTAATGTTTGTATGTTTTTCGTGTATGTACGAGTAAGTGGCCAAAACTGGTGTCAGAATTTTCAAGCTGCCTAAAGGCATATGACATAGCTTGACGACTGCCATACAATGACAGCCGGAACCAACGGCTTTTACGTGCGTTCCAAAGCACGGAGGAGCTCGAGAAATTTTTGTGCCACTTGTGGTCACCCATCCAAGTACGGACCACGCCGGGGTTGCTTAACTTGTGAAAACGCTAGCAATGCGTACTCCCGCCGGGCCACCGAGCTCCTCAAATATATAATATGCATGAGCGAGAGAAGTTCTCAGAATCATCTTGGCCAACCGAGTTGCCGATAGATGAGAGTGAAGTTCGCGATGAATGACTTCAGCTGTTATATTTGTTTTAAAGTTTAGAAATAATACTAACGTACAAAAGTCTCACTCAGCAAAAATTCAAAGAAATATCTACTCAATATGGCTAGCGATATAGTTTAATTTAGCTCACGTCAGAACTCAGCACCTTTTCGTATAAATACCTAGACATCCATAGCAAGCCAATTTCATTCTTATTATTACTCTGACAAACGATTCGTATAACTGAATTTACCACCCAGAGGGGCCGCCTGCGCGCATAGTAACAATTTGGGTACATTTTCGATACCTAAACGGGAAGTGACACAGGCCTGGTAATATCAGCACCAAGTAAATAATCTCTTGCAATAAGAATTATAACAATAGTTAACTTTTGTCACCCGGATAATTGGTCGAGAGGTCGGATCATTTAAATCGGCACCGGACATCAGCCTTGTACTGTTAGTTAAAGGCATGAGCAAGCGAAGATCCCAGAATTATCTAAGCCAACTGAGTTCCCAGCAGATGAAAGTGTTCAGGTCGCGAACCTTTAAGACGTGTGTTTATTTAAAATTCGTTAACTATTATTTATTATCTACATCAGCTCTGATAGGTATTTTGGTGGTATCTATACTAATATTATAAAGCTGAAGAGTTTGTTTGTTTGTTTGTTTGTTTGTTTGTTTGTTTGTTTGTTTGTTTGTTTGTTTGTTTGAACGCGCTAATCTCCGAAACTACTGGTTCGAATTGAATAATTCTTTTTGTGTTGGATAGTCCAGTTATCGAGGAAGGCTATAGGCTATATAACATCACACTACGACCAATAGGAGCAAATATATAGTGGTAAATGTGTAAAAAACGGGAGAAATTATTTCATCTTTGAAGCCTTCCGTTGCGTGCGCCGTGAAAACGGTTCAAGATACACAAAAAATATGTATTAAAGAATAATAGCTCTTTTAATGATCTAAAAAACTGTCCGCGATAGTATATGTCTATCTTTTAAGATTAACTCACAAAAACCGTTTTTATGGTACCTAATTTGGTCGAAATAATTTGTTTAAGTTGTATCAACATAATAATATTAATCTTTATTCAAATAAATATGTTGTTGGTTAAGAGTACTTCATCTATACTAATATTATAAAGCGGAAGAGTTTGTTCGTTTGTTTGTTTGTTTAAACGCGCTAATCTCAGGAACTAATGGTCCGATTTGAAAAATTCTTTTTTTGTTGGGTAGTCCATTTATAGAGGAAGGCTTTAGGCTATATAACATTACGTTCCGACAACCACGCGAATGAAATCGCGGGCACAGCTAGTTAGTATATAAAGTATTTTTTATTAGCTGTTTGCGTCTCACTGCTGGGCAAATGCCTCCACTCCCTGCTTCCACAATTCTCTGTTCTAGGTCTTTCCTTTATATCCCTGTCGTAACTTTTAAAGTCGTCTGACCATCTTGTTCTAGGACTTCCTCTCTTCCTGTGCCTATCGGTTGGAATCCAGTTAGTTAAATGTAGGCCCACCTTTCTGGCTGCCGACAGACGTGACTGGTCCAATCCTTCAGTATCACTGCCTTCTTGCCAACATCCACGACTTTTGTGATGGAGCGCAACGTGGTATTCCTTACTCGGTCATTGCCTGTTCCAGGTTCTGATCTCCCGCGAAAATACTGGTCCTAGATAAATAGATGCCGAACTTGACAAGGAAGATGTGCCGAACTAATGTGCAGGTGGAAATTTGCAGTAGATCCCAATTGCTGCTGCGGGAGTATACAGTCTATGTCCCACCTTACTGACTCTTGTCCAATCTTGTCCATTGAGAGTGGCATAAGAAAAATACACGAAGCCAAAGGCGACGATACTAAATGGATTGACAGCCTTCATCCTCTAACTTTGCTACACATTTTAAAAACCATTCGGAAATAATTATTTAATGCCTAAAATACTGCGCTCCATTGTTTCTCTCGTCTCTTTGGCAAACGTTCACTTTGAACCATTTGATCTTTTGTCAATGACCAAGTTTGGGCACCGTCAACAATAATATTGCAATAACAATTATAACAATAGCAACACACAATGTTAACTTTTGACACCCGGATAATTTGTTGAGAGGTCGGATTAGTTGAACACCGGTACCGGACTTCAACCTTGTGCTGTTATTTATAAATATAAGATTACTAGCTTTTGCCCGTGGCTACGCCCGCGTAGCAAATTAGATTGTTTTTTTTTTTAAACTGGGGTTGCAATTTATTAAAATCCATTGAATGGATTATTTTTATTTATTAACCACTAATTAAAAAATGTCATGTGTCTAGCTTCAAAAATGATGAAAGAAATAGGGTTTGGCAGTTTGTATGAATATACAAACTGCCAACCCCTATTTCACTCCCTTAGAGATGGAGTTTCTAAAAATCCTTTCTTAGCGGACGTCTCCTAGTCACAATTTACCTTTCTGCCAAATTTCGTCTTCATTGGTTATGTAGTTTTCGAGATTACGTGATGAGTGAGTGATTTTCGCTTTTATATATATGATTTATCTTTATTTTTACAGCTTTAATCAGTAAACTATTCCTCTTCCAATAATACATCCATACTATCACGTCTTTATCCCTAATGGGGCAGAAAGAGCATTTTGGGTCTTGCAGCTCTAAGCAGACAGGGCTGCAGGACCTAAAGGCCACTTTTGGCGTGGACGTAATGGTGGGCAAGAAGGTGGAAATAGAGCCGCCTGCATCCAGCGTTTTCCAGCGACCTTAGGTCAGGTCGTCTGCTGACCACCTTGTGGGTGGGTGTCCTACGCTTCGCTTGCCAGTAAATTAATAAAGTTGTAAATTGTAGACTGAAATGCCACTCACACATTATACCTACTTCATTTAAAATTGATTTTACGTACCATTTTTTTTATTACATTGTTTTACCAACATTGCAAACAATTCGTTAATATTTTTTACGTAACAAAATTAATAAGCCATTAATCCAAAGATATCGCGGTTCCGAAATGAATGATATTATGAAATCCTAATCCACGGAGATATAAATTTTTATACATAAAATTAATGCACGAATTCAGTTTTATCTTTCAGTATTTTCCAAATACGTATCTTCTAGTATTAGGTACTTATTTATTAGTGAGTCACTTAGTTTTCAATTCAATACAATTTCTTTATTGCTTTTCATATTGTACGTACATGTATTACATTTCACTACATATAGTCACTGTTTCATAGTAGGTAGAACATGAACCCTGATAGGGCAATGGAACATAAAACAATGGAACGGCATGCGAATATTTACTTGTTAAAATTATATTAAAATGTAATTTATTTTTATCGATCACTTAAAAATTTAAATTTTATGACTTATCACTACATAGTATAAAACAAAGTCGCTTCCCGCTGTCTGTCCCTATGTATGCTTAGATCTTTAAAACTACCAACGGATTTTGATGCGGTTTTTTTAATAGATAAAGTGATTCATGAGAAAGGTTTATATGTATCACTACATAGTATAAAACAAAGTCGCTTCCCGCTGTCTGTCCCTATGTATGCTTAGATCTTTAAAACTACGCAACGGATTTTGATGCGGTTTTTTTTAATAGATAAAGTGATTCATGTGAAAGGTTTATATGTATAATACATACCCGTGCGAAGCCGGGGCGGGCCGCTAGTGTAGTCATAAAATTTAATTAGGGTAGTTACGCGATCACTCTCACGGTCACGATTATAGGGTAGTTATATGGTTGTTGGGTTATAACTACTCTGATCTTCTTCTTTCATTTAAGGACCAGGCTTTATTAAAGTATATTAAAAATATATTAGTTTAAATACCTTAAAAAAAACATTACACGTAATGTACACTAAAGTAATTTATTTTTAGTATTTAAGTTGTACTAAGTTTTTTTTTTCAGTTACTTAGTTTTAGTTTAGTTATTCTTTATTATTAGTTGTTATTGTTGAATTAAACTAAACATAAATTTCACACTAAAGTAATTGACGTGTAAAAGTGTGTGCGAAGGCCTAATTACTGAATAAATTTTGTTTTTTTTTTTGTTAGTGGAGTGTTCTGCAGGTCTTACCAAATCTACCTATCAATAAAAATAAAGTTTTCAAAGCCTTTTAGATGGCTCGGTTGCTTTTTTTAAAATTATGTAAAGCAATTAATTATTTATACATACAAATTTAAAAAATACTGATTTGAAATTATGTGTGTACGAAAAAGCAGCTGCTATTTAGTTTATTGTTATCTCGTAAATGGAGAATAGGTCTATTTATGGGCCTGGGCCCTGTCAGCCCCGTAAGGGATTAATACAAGATTAGTATGTAGATGTAAGAACGTACATACTCATATGTAAGTAAATGAATGGTGAGTCAACCATACTTGCCGAAAATAAGTTCATTGATTATACTCGTAGGTAAGTATCATCACTACATAGTATAAAACAAAGTCGCTTCCCACTGTCTGTCCCTATGTATGCTTAGATCTTTAAAACTACGCAACGGATTTTGATGCGGTTTTTTTTAATAGATAAAGTGATTCATGAGAAAGGTTTACATGTATAATACATACCCGTGCAAAGCCGGGGCGGGCCGCTAGTTATCTCTTATTCAAAACTTTTTCCTATTAAAATTCTTATTTACACTTAGGTAAAGTGTAAATAAGAATTTTAATAGAAATGAAAAATAAATAAAGCAGCAATATACAAAAATGACATCATCCAATTACCCATATTCAGTTAAGTACATATAATTGGGCTATTAAAATAATAATAACAGTAAGGTAAACGTACCTTCGATGTTTTCGTCGTCGGTTTCAGCCATAGTCATGATTTACTCACGAATATTACACAGAACTCATATCAAACATATAAACTCAAAACAAACATGACATTTCAACACAACACAGAAATTAATCGAAAATATATTAAAAATAACTTTATGGGTATACGCGGCGCGAAGTTTGGAGCGGGCGAACGAGCAACCGCCCCTCACGACAGTTGCGAACGTACTGAAGTATTTCACTCGGTGGAAAATCAACAGCTGTTCGTAAAAGCGCTTTGCTTTGACGCTCTGTAAAAAGTTGTAGAGGAAATGAAGTAATAAGACGTCGTTTACACTTTGTAAACAACTTTTGTTATGGAATGCTAAACAATGGTCGAAACTATGTAGGTATATTGTATTTCACAGCATACGTTGTAACTTTTTTGACAAGGATGACGTGACGTGAATATGAAAAATTCTGCGGTTTTTTCTGTACAAATGCCAAATATTCTCAAAGCCTCAAAATGGTTGAATATAGGTATAATTTAATCAGAGATATTTATCTCGTAGATCCCCTAAATAAAAAAGATGGTCACAGAATTGCGATCAGCTATTCTTTAATTTGTTTTTCGTGTAAGTGGCCAGCACTAGTATCAGATTGATATTTGTCAAGTTGATTGTTAAATTGGTAATCGTTCCCGGCCGCATCCGCAGCTATGCTACTTCAGAGCCCCGGGTCTGCTTTCCCGCTTTTTCTTCCCCAACTCCAAATATTATATGCATGTCAATGATAACCCAAGGATATCTATCTATCCCCATGGGAAACAGCCGTAATAATATATAAGTATCGATCAAAAAATTATTATTATTAATTTTTATCTTTTTTAAATGCCTTTATGACACTGTCACATTGTTCATAAAGTGCGTCAATATAAAATCGTTCTAAAGTTTATAATTTGAATTTTATGACATGAGATTAGATAAACTACTAATAAAATGAGTAAGTATTATCTGTTTGTTAAACTTGTCTAATACGAGTATGCTTGTTTCGAATACTGCATTTGCACAAAAAAGTTCACTAACCTTTCGTTGTGTACGTATTGCTGGCGTAGGCAATATTAAAGATTTTTATAGCATAATAACAGCAAATAAAAATGAAAAGGCAGCTGGCTTTACATACAAATAAAAACACATTGAAAGTGTTTATCCGCAAGTGTTTACTCAGGTCCGAGTCGGGGGCCAATCTAAAAGGCCGAAATTGGGATATAGGTATGTTGTAGAGATTTTAAAAATGTGGCATATTGTGTATTAGCCGTGTGGGAACCACACGCAGAGTAGAATAGGACCACTCGAAGTCTTCCCATGGATATCGTAGAAAGCGACTAAGGAAATACAAGCTAAACAAAGCTTATAAACATCAATGAGACCCCTCCAACTCAGCCGGTCAGCGTGGAGAGTGTAGGCCAAATCCTCTGACTGCTCTGGCTAATACATATATGGTTTTGGTAGTACAAAGAGGGTCATGCTTCTGCAGTGGAGACTAAAAAAGACCTGATGATGATGTGTATTATCCAATACAGAAGCTACTGAAAGGAAGAGTGGGTCAGGGTCACCTTTGACGAACTTACTGCAACCAGATTGCAAACATTCGTAAAAAAGTTTTTATTCTGGACAAATTAAAAAACGCCCGACTTTAAAGCGTTCGCCCCCAATAACTTTTGAACGGCTGAACCGATTTTCATCAAACATCTCTACAGACAAGGCTTTCGATTAAAAAACCCACCGAAATTCGTCTATTTGTTTAGAAGCTACGATGCCACAGACACGCAGATACACACATCGACTTATAACACCTGTCTTTTTCATCGGGGGTTCAAAAGGAGAACCCGGAGTAGCCGTAACCGGCAGGCATGCATGAAGAGAGTAATGAGTGTAGATGAAGCGAGAGAAGTCAGTCAGGATCGTAGCAAGTGGAGATCCATAGTCTCTGACTACCCCTGTGAGAAACAGGCGTGATTATATGTAGTATGTATATCCAGTATGATACATAAAAATACAAATGGCATTGTAACCAAATACAATGAAAATGACATCTCATTTTAAATAAACGGGCAAGTGCGAGTCGGACTCGTACATGAAGGGTTCCTTAGCACCGTACAATGTTTTAAAACGCTGAAGAAACACGTTTTTGTATGACGACCCCCTTTAATTTTCAACTTTTTTATTTATAGTATTAGTTTGTTGTTTGTTTTTTAGTATTTGTATTTGGGTCCCGTTTGCACCCTTCGGGTACGGAACCCTAAAAAGTAAAGAAACTATGCACTCGAAGATCTCACCGACATACACGAAGTTTCGGAATATTAAAAAGAAAATAAAACAACATATAATTCGTATATGTACACAGTAAAATAAACATGAGCGGCGTTATTCCTTTTACCCGATTGATGTCACGTTTCGGTTGAAACGTGAAATCATTACGGAAACCATTCCTGTGATTTAAAAAATCCTTTATTCAAACAATCCTGCAGCAAACACAGATACGGACTCTAAAAATATAGGTATCTATATATTCAAATATTCATGATACAACGTACAATATGTCCCTTGAGACGGCCCTGACCTGACCCTGCGTGCAAATAGTCCCATAATTGGTCTAAAATTAAAAAGACCCATGCTTTTTAATACAGGGTGATTGTGAAGCTCGTAGCCGTAGGCCGTAGCTATATTCAAAGAAAGTACTCTTACATATTATTCTATTATATGTATGTTGTTTTATAATAATAACTAAAGATATCAGCTGACAAATGCATAGCCCGTGTGGTTCCGGGTTAGAATGGGACCACTCCATCTCTTCCTGTGGATGTCGTAAGAGGCGACTAAAGTACTGAGCACAAACATCTCGTGCTACAATTGCATCCCCAAAGAGGGTTGACGTCAGGCAGGCGGCCGGTCGTAAAACTATAGCCAAATCATTTGAACTGTTCCGGCTATTTCTTCTCCATTTTGCAAGGTCTTTGACATCCTTGGGTGACCATTGACATGCATGTTATATTTGGAGAAGAAAAAGCGGGATAGCGCACCCCGGGTTCCGAAGCAGCACAGCTGAGGATACAACCGGGAACGCACTTGGATAAAGAAGAAGAAGCTCAGCTGACAAATGCATACCAAAAATCTCCCATTTGAATTTCATCGCTCGCTACCGAGCTCTTGGAGAGTGGCGGCCAGCTAGCGGGGAGATCAACGTCTTCGCGTATAGTAAAGTCAGTAGATTAGCCATTTATTAGAAATATGGGAGAAAAAACTTAACGAAAAATATGTCTTTTTTACAAGACGTGCTCTTGTCGGTGGAGTGCTTTCCATGTCTCTCTTTCCTCCACTAACTTCTAATCTAAACATCCTTATATGTTCACTGTTCACATTAAATTTTTCTTTTATTTGATCAAAATATCTTCTGGGTTTACCTACTCCTCTTTTTCCTTCTATCTATCCTTCAATTATTGATTTAAAGAACGCATCGTGTCATATTAGAGGAACGAACATTTTCCCTCTTCTATTTTCTATAATTTGTAATATTTGCCTTTACTGTCCCACGTTCTTTAGGGTTGTTGTAAACTCACCACTATTATGAACTCACCACCTAAAAACGATATGTTAATTCACTACCTAATATTTTTTTAATGATTTTTGCTGTAAATTCTCCCCCTCCTGTTTTTGTATGTTGTAAATTCACCACCTAAGGTGTTTTTGTACAGATAGCAAAAAAATCATATAGTTAACACAGTATGCGGATTTGCTTGCAATTTAATATCCTAACGTGCATTGTGTACACAACGGACGCGTATGATCTTTCTCTGGACCCCACAAACCGGTCCCCTCTAACTATCTACCCCAAGACGGATTTCATCAGTCATTTGGTAAAAAAATCACAAGTGTCTACCTACCTTTGTACTGCGCAGTACTAATCACTCAAGTTACGATGTAGCGTGCGTGACTCATATGAACAAATTAATCAATAAATACTAAGACTGATACTGGTACTTTAACCAACGGTACTTTAAAAAAACAAAAAATAATTTAATTCAGTTGGTGAGTTTACAACAAAACAAGTAGATACAAATATGTAATTATATTTTTTGACAAGTAGTAAATTTACTGTTTGTTTGAGTGTGAGTGGTGAGAGGTGAGTTTACAAAGGTGGTGAGTTAACAAACCCCGTTTTTTAATACTTGTTACTTGTTTTTTCCTTGTTTGTTACTTTTTCTCTTTCAGCACCACATTTCAAACGCTTCTAATTTATCTCTTTTTGGTCATCGTCCAATATAGCTAAGTGGTGCGAAATCATCCAGTATATTTATTTTTTATTTAATCATCGCGGTGGTGACCTAATTTTTTAAGCGTTAGTTACTTTAATTAATTGATTTTATTATGGTATGTAAGTGTTTAAGCCACGTATTTAATCCATAATACTTTTTTTTACTTAAGGCATTGTACTAATTAGACTTTTCTCTATAGTTCTTAATGTCCGCTACCATAAAAACATCAACAGCCATCATGGTTAGGTACCTAATGACGCAAAAATAAGTATTATTAGTTATTATTGTCATAAAAATGTATAACGTTTATTCAGCTTGCATTAAAAAATATATAAAAATGCAGTACCTTTATAGCTCAGGGCGATATAGGTATTTAGTAGAGACCCAAGAAACTTTTTCTTTTTTAAATGTTGCTAGAATGAGTTAGTTATAACCTCTATAGTGAAAAGTTTTTACTATGAGTTTCTTACTGGCTGGAAAGAATTTTATATTATGAATGTTACATAATATTGTTTTTTGGGTACATTAGAACCTCAGATTAGAACTCTTTTTTTGTTGTCTTTGTGTAGTCATGGTAAAGAGAATCTTTAAATATTATCGAGAGAAAATATTATAAATGAATTTATTAATTTACATACTATTATTTTTATTTATTCTTATACGTCTAACAGAGTTGCCATACCGTTCTTTATGCTTGGGTAAACTCCAGTAAAATATTAGGTCTGATAGCAATGTACACAGGTCAAGTTTACTTTCGACACGTTATTTACACGTGTGATATTAAAAAAGAATGACAATCGCTTATCACTATAATCAAGGGAAGTGTTTAAGCCACGTTTTTATTGCATGCTAGAATATTTTTTACCTAAGGCTATGTATAGAACTAATTATTTTTTTTATAGAACTCATTGAACTCTCATCTTCTCCACGCTTTTCTACGAAGATTTATGATGCAGTTCTACTAACCCAAAAATCAGTATAGGTAAACTAACTTTGGGGCTAGCTCAATTATTGTGATTTGTCCCCATATATATATTTATTTATTGCAAAGCAAGAACATGAATATACTTTTTTTAGTACAGATTAAATTTAGATAGTTTAATATGCATACAGCTATTTGGATCGTACAGTTACGATTTGGTTTCTAAATTTTAGTGTCTGTCAACTACACGGTTGTATATGGACACGTGAAAAAAATTACGGCTTTACTATATTTGTATAACCAAAAAGTAAAATTTCATACATATTCTATTAAAAATGATTAGACGTTTTAGATGTTAAACTGTGAGGCGTGAACTCTTAGGGTTGGATTTCATCTATCAGCACGGAACAGCACTTTCCTATGCTGCTATCCTTTTCTCTCGTTTAGAAGCATCATTTGCTAGAGCGAGAGAGAGCGACGGAACGCGTCAGCACCGGCCGTGCTGCAGCGTTCCGTCGCTCTCTCTCGCTCTAGCAAATTACTGTTCTGAGCGACAGAAAAGGATAGCAGCATAGGAAAGTGCTGTTCCGTGCTGATAGATGAGATCTAACCCTAACTCGGCATTCGCAACTACGGAACCCTACACTGAGGGTGGCCCGACACGCACTTGTCCGGTTTTTATTGTAGTAGAAAAGGCAGCAGGTAGATTTAAAATGCACTTGTATATTCTGTTTGGATATTAAAGGCCGTAAATTATTAGGCCTGATAGCAAAGTATCTTCATTAAAAAGGTCAAGTTTATTTTCGTCAGTTTCACGTTAACTTCCATCCAAATGTGATAGTAAAATGTTAAATAACAATCTTATATCAATATAAATAAACTGTAAACTACATAAAAAGTTAGCTATTATCATTTGTGTGAATACCTACGCACGCGGCGTCCTATCTCAATATAAATAGTAGTATACCTACGCACACCGGAGCAGCTGCGCGTTCGCCGGACAAAAGTGTATCAAATATTATTTAACTTACAAATATGACTTTGTTCCGGTCGCCGTGGAAACAGATGTCCTTTGGTGTCCTGCCTGAAGCCAAAGGCTTTATTAGTAAGATAGGTCCAGGGACCGTGGTTATGACGAACGCTCAGTATGATACCTGGTACAAAGGATATCCATAGCTATTCAGAGAGGCAACGCAGCTAGCGTAATGGGTACCTTTGAACCAGGTACAATCCGGGGCGGAATTTTTGAGTAAGTTTTTATTTTATTTTATTGTTAGTTTTAAAGGTTAAAGGTGAATAACATTTTAAAGGCTACTGGCCGAAAAGTTTCGACCACATCCAGAGGCTATTTACAGGGCAATTTTGACTCGCGACGCGCACATTCGTCCTGAGGAAGGCCTCTAAATGAGGTTAAAACATGTCGGCCAGTAGGCCAGTAGCTGACTCTTTGCGTGAGTTAGGGTAGTTCAGCGGATAAAGTTCAGCTCATTCGTATTCAGCGGGGATGACACACTATATAAGCTGAAGTTTAGCCGCTGAACTTTGGCATAGTGTGTTTAAACACTTAAACTCTGCTAGTTTTCGCATTAATAAATGTAAAATCATGTTCAAAATGGATGTGATCAATGACAAGTGACATTATTTTGTGACGTTCTGTTCTCTTAACAATACAACATAATTTATTTTTGACCCAGGAAACTACCCAATGAAGTATAACTAAGTCAAGGCTTAGTTATAACACCCAAGGGTGTTTATCTATTTTGGTACGTATTTATTATAAAACATAGTATCGTTGATTTAGTATCCCATAACACAAATTTAAAAACTTACTTTGGGGCTCAATCTGTGTGATATGTCCAAAAAAACTTTACCCAAGCAGTTTTAGAATTCTCAAAAGCCGTCTTTTGATCTTCTCTTGCGTATTTACAAGTTTTAACTAAACACTTTTTGTGTTGAACAGTCGAGACATTCGTCATAATTCTCATGACTTTATTACGACTTGTGTAAAATTTTGGGACGCTACCATCTGGCGCGCGTTTTTCATCTGCTCTAAACAAATTGCTTCTGGGTGACGAACGCTCTGTGCAATGTGTCACCTAACAAAACAACACGGACAACACCGTATAATAGGCAAATGATCATGAGGGACCTCGACCTGTCCCGGCGCAGTCAGGGGAGTTCCCACATAGAAGATAGAGGTAGAAGTGGAGAACAGAGACTCAACAACACAGATATATTAAATTTAATATCTGACACACAACTTTGTATCAAAAGTTATTACACTTTAAATATCCTTCATTGCGAACCGCTAAGGTGTGGAATTCCCTCCCTGCGTCGATGTTTCCCCATACATATGATTTAGGGATTTTCAAGGTAAGAGTGAATAGGCATTTTTTGAGTCTGCGTGTTACACCTTAGACCTCATCGTAGCTTCCCATCAGGCTAGATAGAGGTCAAACGCACTCAAATCTCTAATAAAAAAAAATGTAGATATAAAAGTAGCAGATATTATAATATGTATGTAGGTAGGTAGTTCTGAACACTTCTGGATATCTTTCTAGGATAAGAGATGATGGTGGAATAATGAGTCAAAATTAAGAGGGGTAAGTAAATGATTCGAAAATGGAATGCAATAAAATAAAATTTGAATTTATATTAAGAATGAATGAAAAGTGGACAGGATAAGATGAAGAAATGAGCTTAAAACATCATGGAACATGCAGCTTACACTGTTAAAAATTATGTAATTTTACTAAAAAATATGTAATTTTACATGCAAAAAATTACATAAACCTGTAAAATTCCCGAAAAATCTGGGAAATTTACGGAAAAATATTGTAAAAATTACAAAAATTATGTACAATTTCATATTTTTATGTAAAATTTCCTCATTTCCGTAAATTTCCCAGATTTTTCGGAAATTTTACAGGTTTATGTAATTTATTGGCTTGTAAAATTACATAATTTTTTACAGTGTATTATAATCATAAGGGTCAACTTGAATTCCAAAAATAAATATTTTTTAATTTGCTATCAAATAATGGTCACTTTTAACAATATTTAAAAGTTGTTTCAAAACGTAAAAGAAAATAATGCATTGTGTGAACATTTAATAAAAAGGTTAATTTTGCACCCCTGATATTGAAAACTGTTAGAAAAAATACTTGTGTACTTATGTAATTTTTTATTCTCCCAAATGTCAAATGGCTAACCTACTAACTTTACTACTCGTATACGCACGGCCGTTGACCTCCCCGCTTGGCCCCGGCCTCCGCCCGTCACAAGCCCGGTAGCGGGTGTTGACATTCAATTGGAAGATTTTCGGTATGCATTCGTCGACTGATTCTTTGGTTTTTATTATGAAACAAGATACATAATTACAAATTTAAAAAAAATCACATACATACCTCTAAATTTGCCTAAATTTGCCTTTATAATACGTATTATTATTTAATACAATCATTTTTATATGAAAATTATCCAAAAAATGTATTATCTAAATACCTACCCGGTTTGGCTACAAAAAAAATAATAAATATAATACAAAAAAAATAATAAATAAAACACAGTGAAATATTCGTCGAAAGAGAAGAAAGGCCCGGAGCCGTGCTCGACGGTATTTCGCAATTTTTTATTTATTATTTTTTTTGTATTATATTTATAATTTTTTTTTGTAGCCTAAACAAATAGATATTTAGATAATACATTTTTTGGTATAATTTTCATATAAAAAAGTGATTGTATAAAAAAGTAATATCTGTTATAAAGGCAAATTTAGGCAAATTAGAGGTATGTTTGTGATTTTTTTCTATCGAGCCAAAAATGCTCAATCGTGTTTTGGCTATTGTGGGTCTCTGTAGAAAATCCTTAAGATTTTTATGTTAATTTTTTGTGGAATAAACTGTAGTAGTTTAATAACAGTGATTTTTCAAAAACACGCACAGTACTGCAAATTGTGAACCCACGTCGCCTTAATTAAACACATAGGTAAATCATATCATATAGTAGGTAACTCAAATATTTATTTGATTAGATATTCTACGTGGTTACCTATAAAATGATTATGAAGTTCGTCTCTTATCCGCCGAAAGAGACGTTGACGGACGATCGATATCAAAGGATCTATTTTAGGACGATTCATTACATGTATCCCAAACTATACGATACCATAGAATACGTTCGGAACAGTCAGTGAGAAATTATCTTTTACAGTGATATACTCCCGTTCTGGTCTACCCTTTTGGTTGCGGAGGTCACACGGCTGTCGCTCTGTGTAAAACTAGTAATTTCATCAAATTACCTAGGTTAGATATCGGACCCCAGGCTCTGAAACCAGGGCTTGTTAACGATACCAAATTTACTAAAAGTAACGTTAAATTACGTTATTTTCGTGGTAACGTTATAAAGGGTATCGATAATACAGTTTATAACGAGGCATAAGTAACGATACTTTTTTTCAATACTTGTAAAATATTATATGAATAGCTCTAGTAGCCTACTAGACAAACTCATCAATTTATTCTGTCAAATATCGAAAAGAAATACAGTGTCAACAGTACCTTTTACCGTTAATATCATTGGTAACGTTATCTGATTAACGGTAAATAGTGCGAAAAATACCGTTACCCAGCATAACGTTATCTAACTTAACGTTATCGATAACGTTAACGCCGTTTGACAGAATTAACGTTACCAGATTTTTAACGGTATTCCAAGCCCTGTCTGAAACATTACCGCCTGAGGATGCTAGCGGGAATACGCTCGGATTATGATGATGATTGTAAAGATACTCCCTTACCTTGATGGATACAAAAATATAAGTATTTTACAAGCTTTTACTTAGTTTCACATGTCCCGTTAACTGGGTGTCCGCCGTAATCAAATCTTGCAAGCTAAATTAGACCCACTTCCTAATATTCGATCGAGTTGAAACTTCACATACTTATGTAAGTTGGGTGACAATGCAATATTATGGTACCAATGACATGATCTCATGATGAAGCCAGGAGGTGACGACAGCATCTTTACGGTGACTGTGATAGAACCACATAACCCTACTAACCATAACCGAATTGGGGCTCAATTGATTCATCTTGGGGACCACTTTAAACTTTTTAGTTCCTTGTTTTAGATAAAAGCTTGTTTTTAAATATTTTTAAATAATTACATGTTTTAGTTAGAATATCTGCTCATTTCTGATGCAAAGGTTGGTCATTGCCATTCAGCGCGGTAACTAATGCAACTAATGTATTGGGCAAAAGCATGCCTACTCAACTGGTTTCTCTGAAAACCAGCGTCTTGGCCTCAGAAAGCCTCGGCATAATATTGAGAGTAACCATTTGGTAGCATATTTTGTGTTTTCTTTTATATTGAATGTCATTTGTTGTACTTTTATGCTCCAAATAACGATATTCTATTTTTAATAGAGGAATTAAAAAGCTTTCTTCAATTCTTCTTTGCTGGTCTGGGAGAAAAGAAAAAACATAGAATGTACCAGCTGCTTCTCTTCCCGTGCAGATCGTAAAAGCCGATCGAGGGAATGGGCGAGAATCTGAATCATATGAATAGGCGATGCGGTTAGCAACCCATCACTATTATGATTTCCCTTTTCCACCTTCATGCCCACCATTACGCTAAAAGTGGCCTGGGCTTTACCGCCTTTAGCTCTGTCTACCCCGTTAGGGATAGAGACGTGATAGTGTAGTGTATTAAAAAGCAATGCGGCTAGCAACCCATCGTTATTTTCATTTATTTTTTCCACCTCCTCGCCCCTCATCACGCTAATAGTGGCCTTTGGGGTCCTCAGTTGCTATCTGCCCTGGCTGCAAGACCCATATGGCTCTGACTGCCCCATTAGAGATAGACGTCATAGTGCATATGCACACGTAAACGTTGTGCAAATTTCCTATAAGTACAATAAGGTATAGTTGCCCCGGTAGCAAATGTCCAATTGGCGGCAACCCAACTCCCATATCACTTTATCAATCAGAAGATCTTGATCAGTGAAGGACGCCTTGTCAATCACCTTACGTGCTAATCTACGGAGCTTAAGGAATAATAGAGGTTACACTAGTTACACCATAGAATAATAATGTCGCATAAACACTCACAGACCACTATAAACTTTACAGTTATTTAGTTATTAGAAACACAATAGATAACAATCAATACATGTTTCAAGTAACAGACTTACTTACAAAAATACCACGTGAGCAGGTCCTGCTTTTCACCATTTCTTATTTCATTATTTAATTTGAGTACTTTAGTACTGCATCTTGAATGCGTAAAAAACCCTATAAAAATATTATACATATTTGTTCTAGAGTATACGTATGCGAGTATGGGGAGGAGCCACACTCGCATACGTTTTGAGAGCGACGACTGCGACGAGTATCAATCATCTTGCTGTTCGGGTTCGCAGCCTGTTTAGCGATTTCCAAGCAGGCCAGTGCAAATCATGTCCAGGTGGCAGTTCCTCTATAGTGAATAGTAATAATATGAACTTAAAAGAATATTATTTACTTGTTTCAGTTTATTGCACACAACTTTATATTTGATTGATTAACAATAAGTCAAACTTAACGCCAATGCATTATCTGCCAGTTTGCCTGTGAGACATGTCGATATCTCTTATATTAGATATAGTGTAAAGAATTTTTCAATGTTTATAATCAAAAATTCATGACACACAATTTTTTATTATACTTTCAAGTTCATATAACTGTGAAAAACTTTAAGGCCGTACTTGAATTTTCCGGGGTCCAGTGCTGCCCCCATTTAAAATAAATCATTTCAAAGAAAACGGAGACATTATTTAAAATTTTGCAACTACCAAGTCCTAGATAATTCTTTAAAGTATTTTATTAATGATTATTTTAAATGGGGGCAGCACTGGACCCCGGACAATTCAAATACGGCCTTAACGAAATCTGACTGTTGTTTCAAAATAAAGGCTCGATTACGTTTTTTTATGCATGGAAAAGTTTAGGATTGTGCAAAGCGTGGGCTCCATTATATTTACAGCTCGTTGTGCTAATCCAATGGAGTACGGAAATAGATTGTTGATTACACCGCGGGGATAGGTCTGAGCTAACGAAGTATTTATCCAAGTTTCTTGTATAGGGAAACGTTTTCTAAATTACTAATAAACTAACTGTTACCTGCGACTTCGCATTTCATCCTCTTAGGGGTACGTACGTCATAATAACTATCTTCCTGACTTTCAGCGCAATCCGTTCAATAGTTTGAGCTGTGTGTTGATAGATCAGTCATTCATCCATAATTTCAGCCACATAATGTCCATTGCTGGACATGTGCCTCTCCCAAGGATTAGATGATATATAGCGGTCTACATCCAGCGCTTTCCAATGTCATTTTATTTCTCCATACAAACTTTGGACAACCGTTTCATCCCCTTATGTGAATTTTGGAAAATAAGTTTTAGCGTATGCCTAGTCATTATAACTTCCTGCCCAATTATAGTTGTGTGTTGATAGATCATTCAGACAGGAACAGTTGCCTTTTATAAAGGTTTAACTACCTTCCAAATTTTGTAGCAATTTCAGTCCATGATGCTGATAAACAGGCGTGATAGTAATAGTCGATCTATTAAAGGTACCAATAACTAATTTAAAAAAGTCGATCTAAATTACCTTTTGAGTGCGACCTCCTCTTCTCTAACCAAATTGCTGTGCTCGGCAGGTGACACAAAATGATTTTTAAATTGTATTATTGTTATCTTATGTACTTTATGGTTTGCAATAAAATATTGAATATTGAGTATGTATGTGTGTATGATGCTGAACTATTATTTTTTTTTTATGAAAATCGATATATATTTTAGATCATCATCATCCGAGCGTATTTCCGGTTGCGTCGTCAGCAGTTACGCTTCAGAGCCCTGGGTCCGCTACCTAACCTAGGTTGTGGTTGTGGTGGTTTTTACACAGAGCGACTGCCGTCTGACCTCCGCAACCCAAAGAGTAGACCAGAACCAATCCTAGGATAGGTACAAACGCTAGATGGCGTTCGGGACCAACGGCTTTACGTGCCTTCCAAAGCACGGAATCATCTTTATTTTCGGATAATCAGGTGATTCAAGCCTGCAACATCCTAAACAGACTGGAAACAACTTTTTGCAAAGTATGCTTCCCAGTGGGATTTGAACCCATGACCTCCGGATCACAAGGCAAACGCCTTGATTACTGGACCGCGGAGGCAGTCAAAATAGAAAAAATAAAAATAAAAATATTTTAGATCTCCCATAGAAAATCCGTTTGACTAAGCGCTGTATTCTGTTCCGCATATGGGTGCGAAACATTGACATGAATATATAGACTCGGCGTCTTCAAACACGGCCATGTCCTTTTTGGTAATATAGACTAAACACGAGAGTAGTAAAGAAAGGTCAATATATTTTTACATACCTACGAGTACGTGGTTCAAATTAAATCCTAC
Source organism: Acrobasis repandana (assembly GCA_963576875.1). Taxonomy (NCBI): domain Eukaryota; kingdom Metazoa; phylum Arthropoda; class Insecta; order Lepidoptera; family Pyralidae; genus Acrobasis; species Acrobasis repandana. Next base: position 3,008,911 of record OY756226.1, read on the forward strand.
ATATATTTTAATAAATGCGAATGTTGGTAAGTATGGCTATGGTATGTATGTACGGATGGGTGTATGGATGGTTGTATGGTTGTATAGATTTTTAGATTGTAGACCCACGACTATCATATTTATAATGGTAAAAGTTAAACTGCACATATCTGTTTCTTTGGTAACCTTTTATTATTATTACTTAATTTCTTTAGGTACATAATGTTTTGCACTACAAGAAAGTGATTTCTTGTACTTGTATACCTTTTTCTTTTTTTTTTTCTTTGTTAGCTATCTCTGTATTTAATGTATTATATAATCATATACGTAGGTATTGTGTCTAAATTACATATGTTTATTTAGATTACATATATGAAGATTTGTAATTGGCTTATAGTTATATAATAATTTATCAAAATCGATTTAGCCGCGTAGTAGTTACGAGGAAACAGAATTATAGGGACAAACATAATAAAACATAAAAAATGTGTAAGCGGCCATCTTAGATCCAAAATCCGATAGCAGTTTCAAGTTGCGCGGGGCTCTTGTAGTCGTACAGCCCCCATATACAAAAATTTTTTGAGCCCTCGGAGGTCCTAGTGAGACGTTATTACGAGATATGACTTAATTGTATAAATGATTTATAGGATTTTAGGAAACTTTTGTAAAGCATTTATAGCATATGTAGATAAAAATTATAAAACTTAAACATTTTTAAACGTCACGTCTGTGGCAGCTTTGCGGCAAGACACCGTCGTAAATGGACATGGATCGGCCACACGCTCAGGAGCCTACTCACATTCCGAGACAGGCATTGGAATGGACCCCTCAAGGAAAGAGGAAGCGTGGTCGACCAAAGCAAACCTGGCGACGATCGGTAGCGGCGGAGATGAAGACAATCGGGCTGTCTTGGCCCGAAGTGAAGCGCGTTGTATAAGACAGAGCGGGATGGAAAAGCACTGTAGCGGCCTTCTGCCCCACCCAGGGGACATAGGAAAATAAGTCAAGTAAGTCAAGCGCTGTATTTGTATGGGAATAAGAAATTTAATTTTTGTTTTCCGTTTATTGTTTTTATGGAAAGTAGTTCAGTATGGACTGAACTTGCTCCAAAAATTTGACTGGTAGTTAAAAAGTCACCCTGTATACAACATATGCGTCATAAATAGAACCACGGGCTATACTATCATCATCATGATCAGGTCTTTTTAGTCTCCACTGCAGGAGCACGATCCTCTCTGTACTACCAAGGCCATATACATATATTAGCCATAGCAGCCAGAGGATTTGGCCTACACTCTCCACGCTGTCCAGACGAGTTGGAGAGGTCTCATTGATGTTTATGAGCTTTGTTTAGCTTGCATTTCCGTCGCCTTCTACGTCAATCACGGGAAGACTTGGAGTGGTCCTATTCTACTCTGCCGGTAACCACAACGCTATGGGCTATACTAGATTACAATAAATTAAATCTTACTTCCCGGATATAAGTAAAAACAATAATAAGTAATGTGTGGAAAATTCAAAAACTGACAATCCCCTTAGTCCCGATACTCATCTCCGCTTTTCTGTATATGTTTGTTTTGCCCTTTCGTCTGGAAAACTTTTAGTAAATAAACCTTCTAATTCGGGAGCTGCGTAGTTTTCACGAGTAACTACATTTAACGCACGTTTTACGAAAATAAACAACTTACTCAAATAAACAGCTAAATTCAACTACGAGTAAGGTATACAAGGGCCTCCTTCCACTCTCCGCTCCGATCTGCCTGGGTAGAAAAGCAGCTGGAACTTGTACATTGTAAGTTTTTACTTTGCTTCCAGATCCAGTAGAACCAGTAAATAATATTACAGGAATATAAATTAACAGGCAAGTGCGAGTCGGACTCGTACATGAAGGGTTCTGTACCACCTTACAATGTTTAAAAACGCTGAAGAAACACGATTTTTGTATGACGACCCCCTATTATTTTTAATTTTACCTTATTTTTAGTATTTGTTGTTATAGCGGCCATAGTAATACCATTATCAGTGAAAATATCAAGTATCTAGTTATAAAGATCTAGTTAAAAACACAAAAAAACACATATTTTGTATAAATTTTTTTTAGGCGCGTTGGGCATTTTTAGGGTTCCGTAGTCCACAAGAAACCCTTGTAGTTTCGTCATGACCGTCCGTCTGTCTGTCCGTCCGGGCTCGTACTCTGCTGCTACTGCACCGATTGTCTCGAAAGTTGGTGGAGTGATAGAAATTCAAGTTCCAAAAGTTAGTTTTTAAAATTATGAAAAAATGTTTTTTTTTTAGCCACACTTTTACAACGAAAAGTGAATTTAAAAATTAAATTGGATTAACCCCAACGTGTGGTGTATCGTTGAAAAGGTTTTTTAAAATTCAATTAAAACTGCTTTGGAACTATGTAGATCAAATCCCCCATATTGAGATAATCTAATACAAAGTTAAAATTTGAGGTGTCCCCCCACCGTAACTTTTGAAATATTACTAAAATAATTCTGAAAAAATGTGGTATATACCTCAAAGTATGTTCTTTCAGTTAAAACTATAGCGGTCTCGGTATCATAGATAGTTATTTTTTAATACGTCATAAATCGTAAACCGCAATTTACCTTTAGAACTCTTCATGGGCGAGTCCGACTCGCACTTGGCCTCTTTTTTGACTCATTTGAACCATTGAACTCGCAACACTGTTACCGACACCAATTCGTTCAAGTTTTCACTTCTGTCGTTACTCCCGGAATGCCAGTGTTTTTTTTTCTATTTAGTTACTTGTGTCCCACTTCAGGGCAAAAGCTTCCCCCTCCTCTCCTTCCAGAATCAAGAATATAATATTTTTTCAGTAATTAGATCTTCACAGGCACTTTTACACGTCAATAATTTTAGTGTACATTACGTGTAATTTTTATTTATTTTTAAATAATTATTTTAAAAAAAATACCGATACTACTACGGAACGACCACAGCTGACGCGAAACGCCGAAAGAAACTCATATAAGTACAGTAGTATGGTCGCCTACGCGCCAGAATGGCTTTGACAGTTTACAAAAGATATTCATTTACAATTACAATGTTATCAGAATGTACCATGTAAAACTTGCGAACGAGTGCCAAATTCAATTAACAGAAATAAGTAACAACTGAGTAGTCTTAAAAACGGAGCCAACCTGACACAATTCTCTATCCTGGGTCTTTTCCCTCCAACCCTTATCGTAAAAAGTTAAAAGTTTTAACATGCAAAGTTACTTAAGAAAATTACCAATGAATTCAAGCTATGCCTTGCACGTTTTCAAGTTCAACTCTCGTAGGTCAAAGGCAACCCTTTGGAAAGTATTTCAGACTTTGGAATACTTTGCTTGCATCATTTTAACAAGAATGTAATACACTATACGTATAAAATACTTGCTCGTAAGAATGGCTTGTAAGCCAAAGCCAGGTGAAACGAGAAAATTATAACATAATAAAGCTTTTTATCAAAGTTAAGGGTCTTACAGACGAGCGACGGTAGGCATGCCTACGACGACTCTACTACCTAATTTCGAAGTACGAAATTCTACAGTTTGTGAGATGTAAAGTATACAATTACGATGTACGTCAGTTCGAAAGTACAATGTCAATACATACTTGTGTTTCGGGCAGCGGTGCAGCTGTTGAACTAGTCTATATTCCAGGTCCGGTTAAGAGATGCAGTCGTTATGAAAAAAAAAATGTATACGGGCGGCTATCTTGGATCCAAAATCTAATTTCAGTTTCGAGTTCCGCGGGTAGCTTTACCCCAGTATACAAAATTTCAGACCCCTACGAGGTCCCAGCGAGACGTTATGAACGAAATAAGTTTTTTTACCTAAAATCATTACCATCTTGGATTCCAAAAAAAATTTCAAATTTAAATTTTTCTACCCAAAATACCGATTTTCATCCAAATCGGAAGCAGTCGCCTACAGTTCGCGGCACTAATCGGTTACGAGTTGTGACAAAGAAAAAATACAAAAGTCATCTTCTGAACATCCAATTGTTCAACATCATGACGACCTCCGTGGCGTGATGGTTAACACTCTAGACCGCTTATCCGGAGGTTCTGGGTTCGATCCCCAGCCAGGGCAAGTTGGAAAATGGCCTTTTTCAAATTGTCCTGGGTATTGGGTGTTTATCTATATATGTATTTATCATAAAATATATTATCGTTGAGTTAGTATTCCATAACACAAGATTAAAACTTACTTTGAGGCTAGCTTAATCAGTGTGATTTGTCCCTATATATTTATTTATTTATCTGTAAATAAGTAGATGTGTTTTCCCCTTTTTTTTGTTTATTTAATTATGATATTTTTAATTTAGCTATTGTAGTTACTTAAAAACTGTATTTTTTCCTCTCGCCAATCAAAATCAGTTTTGACTTGATCAGTGTCAATGGATATCTAGTAGTGCTTTTGGTACCACGGACATCATTGCCTTAAGCTGAGTGGTCCCATATAACGATTTTAATAGAAGTAATATTACACCAAATAAATTATTTTTCTTGCTTTCTTTCAGTGTTGCGAGCGCGATCTTCGGCGACCGACGCACTACTATTCGTAACAGTCGCTAGTGGTCGCAGGCAGCTGTCGCTCGTCTGTCAACCCTAAGATCACACAAAACCGCCTGCAATCCAATAGCGCTATTTGTGACCTAAAGTAGGTGAGGTGGTATACAGGCTGACTTTTTATCAAGCAAGTTCAAGTTCAGTCCATGATACTGAACTACTTTCTATAAAAAAGTTATTAAAATTTCGTCCTCCCATACAAATCAACGCTCAGCCAAGCGGATTTTGTATGGGAGGACGAAAAATTTAGTTTTTTGATGGTGTATAAAATCCCAAATTAAAGCTTTGAATTTTAACTATGTGCTTGTAACACCTAAGCTTCAATGCATGCTCAATGAACATAGTTTATAAGCACAGAAGCCGATGTGTGTACTTAAGTTATAACTTAGACGAACACCCACAAAGCTTAGAGTTTAAGTGCGCTTTAAGCACGTAAGGTTATTAAAGCTAACCTTACACGGAGCATATAAAGTGGCTGTTTAAAATACGAGTTAAGTTTTGTGTTGAAATCTTGAACACTGAATAATAAAAAAACTACTATACACGTTATTCGAAACAATAATGCAAGAACAGATAGAAGGAAAACCCTAAAGAAGATTTTTTGATCAAATCACAGAATACATAATAGTACACACAGAATGGAATCTCACAGCGTCTCCCGCAAATTGGCGTCCCCGCACCCCGCTCCCCCGCACTTTGTGCGCCTAATTGCGCTCTAAACCAGAGTTTAGTTACTAGCCGCACGCAATTCGCGACGTGTCTTGTCTTGAGAACTGTCAACCAATAGTAACCATCATGGTGAGAAGATGCGCATATAATAATTGTTTTTCCACCGAAAACAACAAAGAACGTTTATATCATACATGTCCAAGTGATAAAAACAGGTAGGCAAAGCAACAATATAATTTCACGTTATTACCCAGCAACCATCTTGAACACCGATTGATATATACAGGGACTAACAAAATATACTGAAACTATTTTAAGGGTGGATACAGTCCATGATACTGAACAACTTTCTCCAAGGAACATATATCGAAATATGAAAAATAATTTTTGGCCTCCCATACAAGTTGACCGATCAGCTGATCAGACTCTGTATGAAAAGCCAAAAATTATTTCTTATATTTCGACATATGTTCCTTAGGGAAAGTTGTTTAATATCACAGACTGAATTCACCCTTAAAATAGTTTCAGTATATTTTGTTAGACGTTATATATATATATATATACCCTTCTCGCTCTTTCGCATTGGCGGGAGAATACACAAGAGAGTACACAAAAACATTAGTGAAGTGATTTTGTGTAGCTGTTTCAGACTTTTCTGTAACATTTAATACATGTAAAACAGAATATTTTTTACGCCATAGTGTTCACAAATCTCCTGGTATGGAAAGATATAATCGAAAATATGTCGAACTCGTTAGTAGGTAAGTATTAAATTAATTCTGCGGTGCGACCCTAAGTATAAAACTGACACATCGACGTGTGTACAGATAAATTGTTTCGTTTGTAGTAGTAGTAGGTATATATGTTACTCTGAATCAATGAAGTGTCATACCAGTGATCAAATAAAAGAATCATTAAAGTTGAAAGCATATAATTAAGGTTAGGAACCACCGCCAGTCCGCTACTTCAGAGGTTCTGGGTTCGATCTCCAGCCAGGGCAAGTTGGAAAATGCCTTTTTCAAATTGACCTGGGTCTTTGTTGTTTAATCACACTGATTGAGCTAGCCCCAAAGAAAGTTAAAACTTGTATTATGAGATACTAACTCAACGATATTATTTTTTATAATAAATACATATTTAGATAAACGTCCAAGATTCAGGAAAATTTGAAAAAGGCCATTTTCCATCTTGCACTGGCTGGGGATCGAACCCAGAACCTCCAGATTGGCGAACTAGCGTGTTTAGCATACTAAAAGAGACATACCCGTAATAAATCGAACCACGGTCTATACTAGATCATTATAGTATAATGAAATTAAAATAACATCCAAAAACCAAAAATAAATTTGACATCCCATACAAATCGTCCGGGCGCGCAGGCGGCAGCACTTTATTCCGTTTTTTTTTTGGCTGTTATTTAAATTTCGTTATACTATAATATCTAGTGTAAACCGTGGTTCGATTTATTACGGGTATGTCTCTTCCACGTTGTATATCTTACTAGCTGTGCCCGCGACTTCGTTCGCGTGGTTGTCGGAACGTAATGTTATATAGCCTACCTAAAGCCTTCCTCTATAAATGGACTACCCAACAAAAAAATATTTTTTCAAATCGGACCATTAGTTCCTGAGATTAGCGCGTTTAAACAAACAAACAAACAAACTCTTCCGCTTTATAATATTAGTATAGATACAAAAACAGGAAGTAGATTAAAGTTAAAAGCTTCCTTATACAGTAGTGGTCACTTGTGCCAAAACAGGACAACAATAGGGTATAAAGATGATAATGTACCTTGTATGCTGATATAGATCAGTCACGTTGTTACTACACTTAATACTACTAAAGTAGGTAAATATGCAGGAATTTTTTTTGAGTTGTGACCGTCAATAAGTGCCATAAAAATGCTTAAAAATTTTACATTTTCAAATTTCGCGCTTTATTTGCCGAAACCGTGGAAGCAGTGGATGACACATTCCTCTGTGGACATGACGTCAGTTGTGCGTGTAAACAAATTCGCTGATGTATGTATCTTCACAGTTGACACTTTTTAGTTCACACGGACGTATGACGTAATAGCATGGCAGCCACAGCTACTATTTGGTGTTTAAAAATTTATTGAAAAACTGAAAACGTTGACCTGATTTTTTTTTTTGTTATTATATTTACTGATACTGATACACTATCACGTCTTTATCCCTAACGGGGCAGACAGAGCCTAGGGCGGCAAGGCCCAGGCCACTTTTAGCGTGATGGTGGGCATGAAGGTGGAAAAAAGAAATCATAATAGTGATAGGTTGCTAACCGCATCGCCTATTGATATGATTCAGATTCTTGCCCATTCCCTCGATCGGCTTTTACGATTTGCGTGGGAAGAGAAGCAGCTGGTACATTCTATGTTTTTTCTTTTATCCCAGACCAGCATGGAAGAACTTTATTAACTAAAACTAACATTTTCCAAATGTGTTTAGCCTCAGCAATCTCAAAAATATATTTTAGATATATTTCTCATATTATTACCTGTGTATATTACTATATGTATGTTACATACTTAACTAACTCAAGTAAAAAATCTGCTACTGGTCGACATGTTTCGACCTCATCCACTAATCCATTAGCTGATGTTTCACGCGAGTTACCAGTAAGTAGGTAACATAATAGGTTGGGGAAAAAGTCTTTTCGCATTTTATATGACAACTAGCTGTGCCCGCGACTTCATTCGCGTGGTTGTCGGAATGTTATATAGCCTTAAGCCTTCCTCTATAAATGGACTACCCAACAAAAAAAGAATTTTTCAAATAGGACCATTAGTTCCTGAGATAAGCGCGTTTAAACAAACAAACAAACTCTTCCGCTTTATAATATTAGTAGTATAGATTCAAAACATTTTTTAATATAGTTTATTTACATTTAACTAAAGTATGTAGGTACCATTTTGTTCGATAACTTTTTGCCATCTTATAGGTAGGGACATGATCCCATTGCTATAGAAATTTTGAGGCTTCTGATCAAAAAACTGCGTCAAGTAGTTTTGGCAGTCCTCTCGTGATGTTAACCTGACACTGCCTAAAGAATTCTGAAGAGACCGAAACAGGTGGAAATCTGAAGGTGCCAGGTCAGGACTATACGGCGGATGCATTAACACCTCCCAGCCAAACTCTCTTAATTTTTGCTGAGTGGTTAAAGATGTGTGAGGTCTAGCGTTATCATGATGAAAAACCACACCCCTTCTGTTGATTAATTCCGGCCGCTTTCTCTCAACTTCTTGCTTTAATCTTATCAGTTGTTCGCAGTAGAGTTCTGAATCGATGGTCCTGCCTGGTGGTAACAGCTCATAATGAATAATGCCCTTCCAATCCCACCACACACACAGCATCACACAGAATTAATAACTACAGAAGTCGCGTTCTATCATAATTGCATGCAATGCGTTGTGTCCAAAAACATGGCGTACGTCCCGCACTTACCGCTCTTCACACCCTCATAATGTTGCTAGCTCAGGGGCGATATACAACTTTTTTGGGTAATCTCATAATTTAGTTCCTATAATAAACGGAATATTTTTTTTCGAAAATTAAACTAATAAGCTTTTCTTCCGTTGCGCAGGCTGCAAGCAGCCCTCGGTTTTTCGTGCAGCCTAATGTTTAGGTAAAATACTAGATTTTAACTATTGATAGTATAATTACAAACATATTTTTTTTTATTCATAGGTACTGAATGAATGTTGTATAGTATATTTTCGCATAATCGTTTTACGTTTAAGTTGTGATGATTAGGCAAAAATATACTAACCTATTGTTTAGCTGCTAAAAACCCCCAATAACTTTGAATCGTACAATGGCTTGAAGCGTTCAAGGTTTAGGTAGTTTTCCTGCTTTTAAAAAAGAAATACAATCAAAAATAAAAAATTTAATACGTACAAATAATTTTTAAACAAAAGTATTCAATACAGTATGTATGAATGTTTGATCCTCTTTCACCCCAAGACGACTGAAGGGATTAGAATGAAATTTGACATGTAGATAGCATAAAACTTGGATTAACACAAGATAGTTTTTATTCCGGAATAATGTGAGGTTCCCGTGGGATTGCCAAAAATTTGAATTCTAAATTTAAATTTCAGAATGTCTCAAAAAAAGCTAAAATAAAGGAAGTATCTTAGATCATAACATCAACATAAAATATACAAACTAGCTATGTACTTTGAACATTGGCCCCTGTTATATTTAGGAAAATGCTATCACACTGCAGCGCTAAGTCGTTATCTGTAGCGCTAGATTTGCTAAGAGAACCGACGAATCGTTTAATATGGCGGCGAGAATTTCATCGTCCATATTTAATTTTCAAAGAATGAAATCTGATTACTATCCTTGAATAAAATTGTTCGAACAGAATTTTAACACTTAACAAGGCATTTTTAATTATGTTTACAGTGTTTTCTTATGGTTTTTGCTTATAAACTGTCGAATAGGCGTAAGTGAAGTTTATGGAGATAGCTACAATTTAACGGGACAAACAGTGATATGTGGTGTCTTTTCTTGTACTAGTACATAATAGCTCTTAGGATGATAAAAAAGTGTGAAACAAATTAATTAGTGTCTACTATCAAGAATTTTAATTAGCCTTTTTCCTCTTTTTTTTTTAATAGCCATTTATGGCCCATAGTTGGGCAAAAGCCTCCCCTTTTCGTTTCTAATTAAATATATATTTCCTCTAAAGGTTAAAAAAAATCTACCAGATGTTCCACTAGTAGGGGGGTACAAATGTATTAGATTCTCTTCTGATAATAATACAAATGTATTTTACCATAATTCTTAATTTTAATCATATTATCTTGTTTCAAAATTGTTTACTGTGTTACTCTAATTCTTCGTGGGGCTTCTCTCCACCAAGTTACTTTGGGGGCGCTTTTATCAAATTTGTAAGAGCCCCCCCTCTTACCAATTTGATAAAAGCGCCCCCTAAACTATTTTTCTAAAATTAAAAAAAATATGGGCTCTGGTAATTGATCAGGTACACCTTTCATTTTGTGTATGGGGCCAAATCTCCAAGTGCTACCGTTTAGCCAGGCTGTACCCCTTCCACGTCAGATTTCTTCAAATCTTCAACTTTCAGATTTTTCTGGTACTCGACCCCCCCCCCCCCCCACCCCCTATACATTCCAATAAAAGTCGTTCCCACAGTCATCCGGGAACAGGTCAAACAACTATGTCAATGAGTGAGTCAAATTAGTCAGTGATAATTTAAGTTTAGCTTTATGTAAAAGTAGATATGAAAATAAAATAATAATATAAAAAATATAATACATGGACCCTGAAATCTTTTCAGTGACAGTTGTGTAAAAAAATATTATCCTAAAAAATATTATCCTAAAAAATATTATTATAAAAAAGTACAATCCGGGAAAATATTTTGATTATACTGGCAACACTCACAAAATGGACTCGCCCTTTTGTATGACAAAATGGAGTCGCCCTTTTGTATTTACATTAAATAAAAAAAATTGAATAATTAAATAAATTGATTATTGGATTAGGTACTTACAGATGAAATGTAATCCCATGCTGCTTACTCTTCAGTCCAACAGCATTTTTGCACGTTTTGGACAGCACAACACGGCATAATAATATTACAATTTCTACGATTTCCACACGTTCACACGGTTGTCGACCATAGACTAACTGCTCGCGTCAAAGTAGATCAACACTATATAAGAGTGGTTTTGGGCTCGTCAGTTTTGGGCATGATGATGGATTCTGTAGTTATTAATTCTGTGCAGCATCACCTTGTTGCGAGTTAACCCGGGTTTCGCCACAGTCTGTGAAGCCTGACCGGCCTTTGACCATGACTTTTTTCGCACGTTCTTGTCGTACGTGATCCACTTTTCATCACCAGTTATCAATTTCTTCAAAAATGGTTCGGTCTCATTACGTCGTAATAAAGAATCACAAATGAGTACACGATTCATTAGGTTTCTTTCAGAGAGCTCGTGAGGTACCCAAATATCGAGCTTTTTTGTGTACCCATTTTTTTTCAAATGCGCCAAAACTGTTTTGTGGTCAATTCCCAGTTCTTCAGCTACGTTGTAACTACTGATATGCCGATCTTGCTCCACTTTTTCAAAAATAGCATCCATATTATCCGTAACAGGGCGACCAGAGCGACGTGCATCTTTGTCATCAAAATTTCCGGATTGAAAACGCTTAAAACAAATTTGTGCTACTCTTACAGACACTGCACTAGGTCCATAAACATCGCAAATTTTTTTCGCGGCTTGCGTTGCATTTTTACCTTTTTGGTCACAGAATTAATAACTAAAGAAGTCGCGTTCTATCATATTTGCATGCAATGCGTTGTGTCCAAAAACATGGCGTACGTCCCGCACTTACCGCTCTTCACACCCTCATAATGTTGCTAGCTCAGGGGCGATATACAACTTTTTGGGTAATCTCATAATTTAGTTCACATAATAAACGGAATATTTATTTTCGAAAATTAAACTAATAAACTAGCTTTTCGTCCGTTGCGCAGGCTGCAAGCAGCCCGCGGTTTTTCGTGAAGCCTAATGTTTAGGTAAAATATTAGATTTTAACTATTGATAGTATAATTACAAACATATCTTTTTTTATTCATAGGTACTGAATGAATGTTGTATAGTATATTTTCGCATAATCGTTTTACTTCCAGTTGTGTTGATTATGCAAAAATATACTAACCTATTGTTTAGCTGCTAAAAACCCCCAATAAATTTGAATCGTACAATGGCTTGAAGCGTTCAAGGTTTAGGTAGATTTTCCTGCTTTTAAAAATTAAATACAATTGAAAATAAAAAATTTAATGCGTACAAATAATTGTTAAACAAAAGTATTCAATACAGTATGTATGAATGTTTGATCCTCTTTCACCCCAAGACGACTGAAGCGATTACAATGAAATTTGACATGTAGATAGGATAAAACTTGGATTAACACAAGATAGTTTTTACTCCGGAATAATGTGAGGTTCCCGTGGGATTGCCAAAAATTTGAATTCTATATTTAAATTTCAGAATGTCTCAAAAAAAGCTAAAAAAAAGAAGTATCTTAGATCATAACATCAACATAAAATATACAAACTAGCTATGTACTTTGAACATTGGCCCCTGTTATATTTAGGAAAATGCTATCACACTGCAGCGCTAAGTCATTATCTGTAGCGCTGGATTTGCTAAGAGAACCGACGAATCGTTAAATATGGCGGCGAGAATTTCATCGTCCATATTTAATTTTCAAAGAATGAAATCGGATTACCATCCTTGAATAAAATTATTCGTACAGAATTTTAACACATAACAAGGCATTTTTAATTATGTTTACAGTGTTTTCTTATGGTTTTCGCTTATAAACTGTCGAATAGGCGTATAAGAGCTAGCAAGCGACTAAGTGAAGTTTATGGAGATAGCTACAATTTAACGGGACAAACAGTGATATGTGGTGTCTTTTGTTGTACTTTAGTACATAATAGCTCTTAGGGTGATAAAAAAGTGTGAAACAAATTAATTAGTGTCTACTATCAAGAATTTCAATTAGCCTTTTTCCTCTAAAGGTAAAAAAAATCCACCAGATGTTTCACTAGTAGGGGGGTACAAATGTATTAGTTTCCCATCTGATAATAACGTCAAATGTGTGTTTTATCACTGAAATGAGTTACAAAAACAAACTTGCCATTTATAAAACTTTAAAGCTGACCAGAAAAGTATTAGGGAAATCAAAAATAAATTTACCCCCTACTAGTGGCATCTGGCAGATTTTTTTGGAATCTTTAGAGGAAAATGGCTAATTAGTTGCAACATGTCTTACAATTACGAAGAATTAGAGTAACACAGTGAACAATCAAAAAAAAAAATAGTATGATTAAAAATAAGAATTATGGTGAAATACAAATGTGAAGGGACCAAAACTAAACATGTAATTTTAATTTAACTAGGTACCCTTTTGTAGAGTTAGCTTTTTATAATATTGTCGTTTAGACTCGGAACTAATTTGCTGTGACTTACGTTTAGAAATATAATGTAATCTTATATCTAAAAATTTTTCAATAACCGCTCTAATAAGATTATTTCTGTGCATATAACCATTTACATGGTTTTCATCAACTACAAATATATTGTGTGTTCCAATAAACTTCTTGAATATGGCAACGACGATTGTTAAACGTACCTTGTTTGAATTTATAATAAAATCCTCGGTTATCTTGAATCCAAAATTTGATTCCAGTTTCAAGTTCCGCAGGATTCTTTACCCTAGTATACAAAATTTCAGACCCCTACGAGTTCCCAGTGAGACGATATGAACGACATCAGTTTTTTTTACTTAAATCCAGACGCCATCTTGGATTACCAAAAAATGACAAATTTGGATTTTAGAACCCACAATACGCCTAGACATCGAGTTTCATCCAAATCGGAAGCAGTCGACTTTAGGCGGCCATCTTGGATTTCCAAAAATGTAAAAAAAAAAGCAAGCCTTGGTGTGGATAGCTCGGTCTCGCCCTTCCGGCTCCTCCTGTGGCCTCGTGAAAATTACTTGGGGGGGGGGAGGGCTTCTCTCCACCAAGTGACTTTGGGGGCGCTTTTATCAAATTTATAAGAGGGGGGGGGGGACTATTTTTCTAAAATTAAAAAAAATATGGGCTCTGGTAATTGATCAGGTACACCTTTCATTTTGTCTTTGGGGCCAAATCTCCAAGTGCTACCGTTTAGCCAGGCTGTACCCCTTCCACGTCAGATTTCTTCAAATCTTCAACTTTCAGATTTTTCTGGTACTCGACTCCCCACCCCCTATACATTCCAATAAAAGTCGTTCCCACAGTCATCCGGGAACAGGTCAAACAACTATGTCAATGAGTGAGTCAAATTAGTCAGTGATAATTTAAGTTTAGCTTTATGTAAAAGTAGATATGAAAATAAAATAATAATATAAAAAATATAATACATGGACCCTGAAATCTTTTCAGTGACAGTCGTGTAAAAAAATATTATCCTAAAAATATTATTATAAAAAAGTACAATCCGGGAAATTATTTTGATTATACTGGCAACACTCACAAAATGGACTCGCCCTTTTGTATGACCAAATGGACTCGCCCTTTTGTATTTACATTAAATGAAAAAAATTGAATAATTAAATAAATTGATTATTGGATTAGGTACTTACAGATGAAATGTAATCCCATGCTGCTTACTCTTCAGTCCAACAGCATTTTTGCACGTGGGGACAGCACAACACGGCATAATAAAATTAAAATTTCTACGGTTTTCACACGTTCACACGGTTGTCGACCATAGACTAACTGCTCGCGTCAAAGTAGATCAACACTATATAAGAGTGGTTATGGGCTCGTCAGTTTTGGGCATGATGATGGATTCTGAGTAAAATTTTAAAATGTATCTATCTAATTTCTTTATTAGATTCACTCATCTTGACGGTAAGAAAAACAAATTAAAATCACGCATTTACCTAATTTGAATTTGGAATTATATTCTTAAAATTTAAACTTTTAAATGATATCAAAAACAGCCAGGTACAAATAGTATAGCCAAAGTAGTTTTATTACAAGTTCATACATACTATATGCGAAAAGACTTTGTCCCCAACCTAATATAATATCTGTAACTCATGTTAGTTTGAACCAAAAAAATTCACATATAGACTAAAATACCGTATTGCGCATTTAATTTTTTGCGAGTTACCCCTATGGGAGACAGGCGTGGTAATATGTATGTATATACGACACAACATAAAAAAAAACGACTTTAAAACGGTACCTAATCTAAAAAGTTAGAAATTTAATTTGGTAAAGATATCACGTAAAAATCATCGAAATGTGGACGTTGAGGAGTTTCTTCCATATCTCCCAAGTTCTTCATCATAGCTTTACTAAATAAATATGCGACCAACTAAACAGGATAGGCTCTCAAACAAATAAATAAAACCGGTCAAGTGAGAGTCGGAATCGTACATTAAGGGTTTCGGGTACCTCCGTTTTAAAACGTTGAAAAAAAACACGTTTCTGTAAACTGTATGACGACCCTTTTAATTTTTAACTTCATCTTATTTTTAGTAGATTAGTTGTTATATCGGCCACAGTAATAAATAATCGGTGAAAATTTCAAGTGTCTAGCTATAACGGTTCAAGAGATAGAGAACAGTAACAGACGGACGGACAGACATACGGAGTCTCGGTAATAGGGTCCTGTCCGTCCCGTTCCGTACCCAAACGATGAAGAAGAAAAGGATCCTTTGGGTACGGAACTCTAAATAGAATCATCAAAATCGGATCCCAAGACCCAGAACCATGTGAAAACGGTCGTTTTCTAACTTGCACTGGCTGGGGATCCAACCCCAGAACCTCCGGTGTGACGGACGTGTTAACTATTACGCCACAGTGGTCGTCAAAGTTGTTCAGTATCATGGCCTGGATTTCCTAAAAAATAATTACGCATAGCCATAGCCAATATTCTATTATCTAGGTAATAGGCAATAGAACACAAAGAACGTGTCAAGACCACGCAAGAAGGTGCAATTATATTGTTTATTCATAGCATATCAGCTAGGGCATGCCTAGCTAACAAAGGGACGTTATGAATTCATTTCTCTCTATTAAGATTCTCCTCACCCTATACTTTTCCATACTAAAGTAGTGTATAGCCTTTATTTTGAAATGATTTTGGCAGTATTTTGTCATTTTAAAGAAATTGCATATGTCTAGGCATGTCACTAGTTTTTTATGCCTAGATATATGCAACTTACGTTTAAGACCCGTCAGTTCAGAGCCATGAAAACAGTGTTTTTGAAAAATTACTGTAATGAAACTACTACAGTTTATTCCTCAAAAATTTTACATAAGAATCTTTAGGCTTTTTTTACAGACACCCACAATATCCAAAACACGATTGAGCATTTTTGGCTTGATAGAAAAATATCACAAACATATACCTCTAATTTGCCTAAATTTACCTTTTTAAGACATATTACTACTTTATACAATCACTTTTTATATGAAAATTATACCAAAAAATGTATTATCTAAATATCTAGACGATTTCACTACAAAAAAATATTACAAACATAATAAAAAATAAAAAAAAATTAAAACACAGCGAAATATCGTCGAGCACGGGTCCGGGCCTTCGTTCGCTCTCGACGAATATTTTACTGTGTTTTTGGTATAATTTTCATATAAAACAGTGATTGTATAAAGTAGTAATATGTCTTATAAAGGAAAATTAGAGGAATGTTTGTGATTTTTTTATATCGAGCCATAAATGCTCAATTGTGTTTTAGATATTGTGGGTGTCTGTAGAAAAACCTTAAAATTCTTATGTATTTTTTTTTTGAGGAATAAACTGTAAATTTAATCACAGTGATTTTTCAAAAACACGCACAGTATTGCGAGTTATGAAACGGCAGACATCTAAACTTTCCCATTTATATATATATGTTTTTCAAATTGTTCTAGGTCTTGGGTGTTTATCTATATCATGAAGTATTTAGCCTATACTTATGTATTTATAAAACATAGTAACGTTGAGTTAGTATCTCATAACTGACGTTTAAACTTACTTTGGGGCTAGCTCAATTAGTGTGATTTGTACCTATATATTTATTTATTTAGGTATAGGTAATATTAGTAGGATGACGGAAAATGTGCAGTTCACGTATCCTAGCTATTAAAAGAGCAGTAAATCATATAAAATGTGGTCGTCCGTCTGGCGTGTCCGGCAGTTTATGGCTTTTCCACAGAACGTATTAATAGCTGAAATTAGTGGTTATGCGTACATTAACATTCTTTTAACACTAACATTCGCCCACGATTTTGCCTGTGCGTTCCTAATTACGATTCGCTAAGCTAACTATTTTATTTTCAGAGAAAGATTACGCATAAAGTTACTCATTTTATTGATAAATAAAAAAAATAGACAGGAACAAATTACAGATTGAGCTAGCCCCAAAGTTTTAAGTTTTAGGACCATTCACAAAGGAGATTTTCCAATTTGACCAACGGGGATCGAACCCAGAACCTCTGAGTGTCAGACTGGTAGTTACTAATACACCACGGAACGTCAGTTGTTAAATACCTACCTAACCTAGCGTGGTATTAGACAAGATTTTTTTGACAGCAATAAATACTTAAAAAATTTTGAAACACAAAATCTTTATACACTCTAGCCTTAAATTAACCTTTTATTTTTTATTTGATATGGAAAAAAGGTACACCTGAGTTTGATGAAATTGTACCTACTTATATTTGTTGATGTATATTATTTTAATTTCTAAAACTTTACGAGACTTACATCTCAGACTCCTCTTAAACATTTAATTTTATAGGTTTTGCGAAATGGGACGCGGCCAAATTGTCTTCCAAAACTATAACTTGTGCGTAAAGTATGAATTATTGGCGCCATAATTGTTACCCATTAAACATCACATCCTATTTTATTACTATGTTATTAAATTGATCTGGAATATTACTACAACAACTCGTCTGGCTAGCGTGGAGAGTGTAGGCCAAATCGTTTGGCTGCTCTGGTCAAGTATTATGGCTCTGGTAGTAGCACAGAGAGGGTCGTGTTTCTGCAGTGGAGACTAGAAAGACATGATGATGAAACATCGCATTGTATTTTTTATACTCAAGTACCTACTTGAATGGATCTAGCATATTACCAGGCCTGTGTCACTCCCCGTTTAGGTATCGAAAATGTACCTACATTATTACTATGCGCGCAGGCGGCCCCTCCGGGTGGTAAATTCAGTTATACGAAGCGTTTGTCCACACTATTAAGACTGAAATTGAATTGCAATTGATGTCTAGGTATCTATACGAAAAGGTGCTGAGTTCTTATTAGTATTATTTATTCTGTGATATTACTACAACAAATTTAAACATTTCCCATAGTAAACCACGTACAATTTATTAGTAAGATAAGATCGTATTTATTAACCAAATGGTAATAAATATGTGATTCATTTCATGTATAGACAGTAAGTGGATTTTCAACTTGTTCCTTTGGATAGGAAATTAAATTTTATAGAGCAATAGGTATTATTTATGTATACATATAAGAATAAATTCAGAGAGCAAAGAGTGGTTTCCAAACTAGAGTAGAACTATTCCATCTCTTCGTAAGGATGTCGTAAGAAGGGAGTAAAGGAATAAGCATAAACATTAAAAATCTCGTGCAAAAACTGCAATGTAGAGACCTCGGGCGGCGGAAAGCAAATTACTTAGAACTTAGGTATATTTCGAATTTTTCTTCTCCTCTCCTTGACGAAGAAAAAGCTGGAAAGCAGATCTTGAGCTCAGGAGCAAGGCAGCCCACCTATGGTTATTTATGAAGTGACTGTGGCAAAACCAAAAACTTTATAGCATATTTTGAGATGCCTATATGTATCGAAGCAGTTATTATTAGAAACTAAGATTTTTTTCATAACAAATAAATTCTTTATTCTATTAAATATTGTATAATAATACATAAATGAATAAAACTAAAACCTAAAATACAAATTAAATAAATAGAAAACTATAGACTAAAATTATACAACGTCCCTTTTAATTAAGTACAAATATTTCAAGGGCTGGTTCATGGAAGTAAGAAAAACGGTTTACAAGCAAACAATAAAAAATCGGCAGGTTAGTTGTATATTAACTAAATAAAAGTAAAACATACGGTTACTTACCTACATATTTGTATGTAAGTACTCGTACCTTTATTTTATTTCATCCATGCTGATCTGGGAGAAAAGAAACAACATAGAATGTACCAGCTGCTTCTCTTCCCGCGTAAAAGCCGATTGAGGGAATGGGCGAGTATCTGAAACATGTCAATTGGCGATGCGGTTGACATCACTATTATGATTTCCTTTTTCCACCTTCATGCCCACCATCACACTAAAAGTAGCCTGGGCCTTACCGCTCTAGGCTCTGTCTTAAAGACGTAATAGTGTATTTGTATTGACTGCCTCCGTGGTCCAGTGGTCAAGGCATCTGCCTTGTGATCCGGAGGTTGTGTGTTTCAAATCCCACTAGGAAGCATACTATGTGAAAAGTTGTTTCTGTCTGATTAGGATATTGCAGGCTTGAATCACCTGATTATCCGAAAAGAAAGATGATTCCGTGCTTCGGAAGGCACGTAAAGCCGTTGGTCCCAAACGCCATCTAGCGTCTTAGCGTAGCGTATCCTAGGATTAGTTGTCGTCTACCCTTTGGGTTGCGGAGGTCAGACGGCAGTCGCTCTGAGTAAAAACCAGTAACCTCGTCGAATCACCTAGGTTAGGTAGCGGACCCCGGGCTCTAAAGTATGACCGCTGACGATGCAACCGGGAATACGTGAGGATGATGATGGAGTGTATTTGTATTGTATGTACCTACACTGTACAAAATTATGTAATTTACATGCCAAAAAATTACATAAACCTGTAAAATTCCCGAGAAATATGGAAAATTTACGGAAAAATAATGAAATTTTACATAATTTTTGTCATTTTTACATATTTTTTCGTAAATTTCCCAGATTTTCAGGGAATTTTACAGGGTAATGTAATTTTTTGCATGTAAAATTACATAATTTTTAGTAAAATTACATCATTTTTAACAGTGTATCCTCAAATGTAATATTATAATAATCATAATGTGTTGAATTTATTACGTTTGTTTTGATGTGTTTAATAGTTTTGCGTCACCCACCCACTGACATCCGCAGAAAATTGTGTTTAAATGATCTTGCCCACGGATGTAATGAATAATAAAATTATATAAATGAGTTAGCCCTTGGTAGCAAAAATAAATAGGATTTTTCTCATTAAAGAGATAAATTGTTAATCAACTCGTGAAGGGGTGCTGCCAGGAGGCACTGATCGGTCAGCTAGGCTTCGCTTTTTGACTAATAAGAATATTTTTTGTTAAGTTATTTATGTTTGTTCGTTCGTTCGCAAGCATTACAAAGGTATAATATAATGTTACAACATTGTTTTATTTTATGAGCATTTTTTTTTTATTGACAGATATAATCATATGACAAAGCTCTTTTGACGAGTAGGCGACCAATACTGACAAATTTATTTTTCTGTTTATCCTTATGGTTGACTGGAAGAAAATACTCTTAGGATTAAGTCCGCCATTTGTTAAACGTATGTTTTTACTTTGAAACAATGAAGAGTATTAAATAAAATAAAATAAAACGAGTTTCTTTCGCTTAAGTGGTGTTGAGTTCATCAGTACGCCACGGAGGTCGATGATCACGATGTATAACCAAATGCTGAATTACCCTAATGGACTCTGAACTTCGTTCTCGTCCGAATATTTTATGTATTTTTTTGCTATCCGTACCGCTACGGTAGTTCTCAACCGTGAGTTTACCGTAACCACCTGCTGCTATAAATCTGAAGAGCTATCCGCTGCTACATAAATCAGATTGACTTTATTTGTAATAGGTAACAATTGTTGCGAACTTTGCGCTGAGACTATGCGAATGTTCACAGGAACATTCTGATTCGAATTCTGGCACATTGAATATAAATTTTTGTGAATCTATACACATACACTACGAGTATCACGACTTCACGACTTTATCCTAAACGGGGCAGACAGAGCCTAGGGCGGCAAGGCCTTTAGTGTGATGGTGGGCATGAAGGTGGAAAAAGGAAATCATAATAATGATGGGTAACCGCATTGCCTATTGGTATGATCCAGATTCTTGCCCATTCTCTCGATTCGCTTTAACGATCCGCGCGGGAAGAGAAGCAGCTGGTACATTATATGTTCTTTTTGATTTTTTCTAGGCCTGCATGAAAGAATATTTCAAAGAAAATCTTTCAATAGATCGAGGTGATTTCTCATTTCGGCAAAATTTACCAGAATTTACCAGAATATAGAGTGATTCTGAACCTCGTAACAATATTCAAGGAAAGTACTCCTTAAGCCATATAAAAATACATATTCTGTCATATGTGTCTTGTGTCATTATAAAAACCTCAGATAAAAACCGAAGTTCATCAGCCAACAAATGAACGATACACGGAGTCCAGTGCTGCCCCCGTTTGAAATAAATTATTTGTAAGGAAACGGAGATATCATTTAAAATTTTAAGCTAGTTAAACCTAGATAACCCTTCAAACTATTTTATGAACTACTGTTTACAGTTTAAAGTAAGAACGTTAAGCTTTAGTTTGCGTTTTTGCCAAAAGTGATCGTTTTTCGCAAAAATGAAAACTAAAGCTTTAACGTTCTCACTTTGAACTGTAAACAGTGGTTCATAAAATAGTTTGAAGGGTTATCTAGGTTTTAGTAGCTTAAAATTTTAAATGATATCTCCGTTTCCTAACAAATAATTTATTTTAAACGGGGGCAGCACTGGACTCCGTGTTTCGCCTTAAAATGTCATCGCTCACTACCGGGCTCCGTGGAGGGCAGCGGCGGCGGCCGGCGACCGAGGTGGGCAACGGCCGCGCGTATAATAAAATGGTAGCTCCATCTACCTACAACATTCTAATTAATATGTGAAGGTTATAAGTCCTCTAGTAGTTGTTCGTCCATGCCGTAAATAAATAAATTCGAACTCTACATTCACTTCGCTACAATCATCAGCATCTCGAACAATGAGTTGTTACCTTTTTCTTCTTGAAGCGAGTCGGAATGGCTGAAATTATTTTAAGAGTGTGGACCAATGTGTGGCCACACTTACTCCCCTGTCATTAGCCAAATTTAGGTCGTCTATTGTACAAGGGGTTGGGCAGCTGGGGCACGATAGTAGGTGGGCCATGGTTTGAACAGCTCCAAAGTCGCTTCAATTGTTATTTGAGAAACCCCACTTTGCTCGATTCTCATGGCATCTCCCAACACCAGTCCGGAGCCTATTTAGGGACTTCCAAACCGCCCTGGGGAGATCACCACCCGGTGGAAGTTTCTCAGTATTGCCTTACTCCAACTGACGCATCATCAGGTCTTGTTTAGTCTACACTGCAGGAGCACGACAGAGCAGTCAGAAGATTTGGCCTACACTCTCCACGCCGGCCAGAGAGGTTGGAGAGGTCCAACTGACGCGATCGGGGTCAATTGCAACACTTTTGGACGAGCTGGGAGCTGGGACTGTAATATGAATAAGAAAGATTGCATCTACATCCCTTAAGAATGCTCTCTACTCCATTTAGAAATAAAGTTTAAATTGAATTTACGGACAATCGGTAATGCAGCACGTACCATCTTTCCAAAAAGATAACTTATGAGTATAAATTAACACAGTTTACAATTTCATTTACAAAAAAAAAACAATTTTCGTGGAACGATGTTCGTGCCCGGCCGTCAAAGGCAGGTACGTCTTGTACCAAGAGTCAAGACTCGCCATATGTCACTTTGATCGCTACCTCGTCTGCTCTTGTCAGGATGACCTCTCCCTCATCACAGCGTATTCCCAGTTACATCCTAATACTGCGAAGTCAGGGGTCCGCTTTTCAACTTTTTCTTCGCATGGTCTT
The DNA here is from genome assembly GCA_963576875.1 of Acrobasis repandana. Lineage (NCBI taxonomy): Eukaryota > Metazoa > Arthropoda > Insecta > Lepidoptera > Pyralidae > Acrobasis > Acrobasis repandana. The sequence continues at coordinate 3,031,651 of OY756226.1, forward strand.
GAGCATCCTTGATTGTAAGACCATTGGCACGCAAGTCATCATTGACGACGTCAAGCCAGCATTTCATGGGTCTACCACGCCTGCCGGGCCCCGGCGGAGGCGGGATGGCTATAGATTTGTCAGGATAACCAGTATAGTATTATTTGTCACACTCAGCTATGATTGTCTTTTACAGTAAAAAATCTAGGTCTGCAGATCAGTTCTCAGATCGCGTTTCTGCTAAAGCGTGTGTGAAATTGTTTTATGATCCGAGCCGACTGCGAATGTCGAGTTACGGTCAATTGTCTGAGTAATTTGTCGCTGGAAATTCACTGGGTGGATGGAAATCAGACCACGAGGGTCAATGATTACTTTATGGAGATTCGAGTCATTTGAACCCAAAGAACTTGTATACAAATCTAGAATGCTTACGAAATGGCAAAGCCGTTCCCAATAATTATACCTAAAGTTATAGCTCTCCCCTTCTACTTTATTGCACTGACAGTTTACGGAAGGGGACGCCTATAACTTTAGGTACATTTTTTGGGAACATATGAGCTTTATGTGCGTGGCATTAAGTTTAATTTTCAATGTTGTTTTTGTGAGATTATTATTCGTAGTTATTCTAGATAGTGTTATAAATTCTTTGTTTGAACCTACAAGTCTAAAGAATATGTACACAACACTATTTACAATGTCTACCAGAACTTATAATTTCTCCAAGGACCTTATACTACGAAATACGAACAAGAAATATTGACCTTCCATAAAATTCCACTGACAACAATTTAAATGCAAAGGAGAAAAAACATATTTGTTTATTTGTTAGCTAAGTACTTGCATAGGTACCATTGAAATAATTCAGTAAGCATATTTTAATAAACGACGTATTTTGACGTCAAAAATAGACTAGACCTACTCGTAAGTATTAGAATACCTTATGATTTAGAAAAGTTATTATGTCAGTATAAGTACCTATACGTAGTATTACGAGTATGTCTAGCTATATTCAACAAAAGTACACATATCTGTCGATTGTACCTTGTTTCGTAATAAATACCAAGCATGCAAAATGCATACCAAAAATCCCAATTTTTTATTTCAATTCAATTTCATTTTAATGTTCACCGCCCGTTACTGGGCTCGTGGCGGGTGGTGGCCGCGTGTATAGTAAAGTAGGTTAGCCATTTATTAGAAAATTGGGAGAACAAAATAAACGGGCAATTGCGAGTCGGACTCGTACATGAAGGGTTCCGTACCACCGTACAATGTTTTAAAACGCTGAAGAAATACGTTTCTTGTATGACGACCCCCTTGAATTATTAACTTTATCTTATTTTTAGTATTTGTTGTTATAGTGGTCATAGTAATACATAATCGGTGAAAATTTCAGGTGTCTAGCTATTACGGTTCAAGAGATAGAGCCCTGTGACAGACGGACAGACAGCGGTCCCGTTTGCACCCTTCGGGTACGGAATCCTAAAAATACAAAAATAAGTCTTTGTTATTACTGTTTTGTGTCCTATTAGTGATTCTGATGTGATATCAGTGATGATTAGTGATGGGACACTTGGCTAGAAGAGAAGAGAGTCGATGGACCAAAGCAGTTACAGAGTGGTGGGAGACAGGGGAACAGACCAGTAGGGAAACCTCCTGCCCGTTGGTCAGACGATGTTGTGAGCTCAGTGGGAAAGCAGTGGATTGGAGGGGCACAGGACCATATAGAATGGCGGAAAAAAAGGGAGGCCTATGCCCAACCGTGGGTTGATGTGGGCTAAAAGTGAGTGAAGTGAGTGAGTGATTCTGACCTGATCTGATTCTGATCATTCCAAGATTTCACTAAAGCTTTGGGTGAAAATCAGACTGCATAAACAATAAAAGATAACATATGAACACAAAATACAGGAGTGTATGTACAGTAAAAGTTGGTCGTTTTGTTCTTGCGAAGAATGAGATACAAGAACAATATGCTTAATTACAATTTACACCACGATCATACCTCTGTTTCTCAAACTGTAACCGCGGCGTCGAAGTTTGTTTCTGCACATGGCTAAATTCAAACATACGAGTAAAAAAGTTTGGGGGGCAATTACTAATATTTGTGTTCAGACAAGCAATGCTTTAAAGTTTTGGTGTGAATGTTTACGATGAAATGAATGAATTTTTATGCTTACCATCTCATGGTAAGCATAAAAATTGATAATTAATAGGACAATAAATTTCTATAAATAGTTATTACCTAATACTGGCTACCCCACAATGATTTTAGGGTTCCGTACCAAAGGGTGCCGAAGGGAACCTACTACTGAGACTCCGCTGTCTGTCCGTCCGTCTGTCACAGGGCTCTATATAATAGTAAGTAGCTCTAGTAATAGTAAGTAGCTCTAGTAATAGTAAGTAGCTCTAGTAATAGTAAGTAGCTCTAGTAATAGTAAGTAGCTCTAGTAATAGTAATGAAATTTTCACCGATTATGTATTTCTGTAAATAAGTAAATAAGATAAAGTTAAAAAATAAAAGGGGTCTTCATACAAACAAAGTTATAATGGCATTAAGTGAAACTGAAAGTAAAAGTAAAAGATTACTTGAAATTTTCACCGATTATTATGTATACTATGGCCACTGTAACAAAATACTAAAAATAAGATAAAGTTAAAAATTAAAGGGAGTCGTCATACTAGAAACGATTTTTTTTTCAGAGTTTTAAAACATTGTACGGAAGTACGGAACCCCTAATGTACTAGTCGGACTCGCACTTGACCGGTTTTTTGTGCTTGATAATGCTTCCATAGTATTATTGTTTGCTGGTATACCTAGTTACTTGTTACGTATGTAGTACAGTACAGTACAGTACTGTATCTGTGTACAGTTTTAGAGAACAATTTGCCAGTAACAACCGTGACGAATTTAAGATCATTGCGACCCCAGATATTATCCAATTTGTCCCAGCAGTTTAAACTTTGAATGACATTGCCCCAGACCACTTGGTCTTACTACTAAAGTAGTAAGTTCACTTGAACTTACTACTTTATTGGTGCATATAGTAAAATTTACAGTACGATAACTACGCAAAAGAGTCAATGTAAAAATGTCAGTTTAAGTGACGGTAAAGCTTAACTTCTTTATTATTTTTGAAAATGTTGTTAATGTTGTACTTGTAAGTATGAAAAAGATGGCAGGAATAAAAAAAAAGTCTTTGGCCTTCACTCTCTACGCTGGCCAGACGGGTTGGAGAGGTCTCACTGATGTTTATAAGCTTGGTTTAGCTTGTGTTTCCTAAGTCGCCTTCTACAACATCCACGGAAAGACTGGTCCTATTCTACTCTGCCGGGAACCACACTTACTTAACTGAGACGCTTCGCTGGCTTAGTTCGCACGGTCAGTAAGTACCTACAAACATGCCAGCTTCACTGGTTTGACACATCAAAATAAAAAGGCATATTTTTATTATGATGTGTTATATTACCTGAAAAAGATAAAGATGGTGCTGCCAAATGCAAAACCGGTCATAAATACTCCTCACTCTTGTCTTTGTTTATATACTTATAAGTCAACCTACTTGCAGATTATCTATACTATGTTAAAACTAGATAGTATTGGCAACACAGAGTCAAATTAGGAACACGGTTTGATTACCACGATCTACGTTTAGTATTCAATTTCGACGTGTTTGTCCTTCCTCAGTTGTAGATTGTGTTGTTGTTTTACAAGCATCCTTGTTTTGATTACATATACTGGTTTAAGATTTTTGTACACAACATTACAGCAGTTTTTTATAGAATTCAGAAAACAAAACAAGAATTTAGTTATAAACATTTTAGGTACTCTGGGTATTTTACCTGTGACGGCAGCGATTTGGCCTCAATTTTTTATATAATTTAATATAAGTTAGTTCTATTTTTAAATATTTTTAGTTTAGTATTTTAGTTTGTTTAGTTTTAATTTAGTTACTTGTTAGTTTTACGTTGTATTTTTAGTTTGGCACTATTTTAATATGTGTTTACGAAATAAAATAAACACAAAAGTTACTTTTGTGGCATGAAAAAAAAAATTTAGATAAGTCATAATTTTGAAGTTTGCCAAATAAAAATCTTTTGCACGCCTCATAAGCGAAGCGCATGAGGTAGTGCTCTACTCTCGCCTTACAAAAATCAAGTGATTTTTTAACTAAATGTGTCTCTATTTATTTTCTATCGCACTTGTACAATAATATTTACACATAAATGTCAAGGAAAAACACTAGTTTCATTTTTAAACATTTTTAAAAGACATTTTGCCTTTTAAATAATAATAATAATAAATCTTTTATTTAGCCAAAAAGACAAAGACATATATACAAAAAAAAAAAACTCGTACATTTATAGATTCATAGAGAAGTTATATTTTATTCCATCCAACCAGCTACAGGCCATCTCCGAAGTAGACAATAAATAAAAACAATGTTTAATAAAATCTTTTTGTGGACGTCCGTGTGTCGGTATGTATGGAAACTGGCGTGGTCACGATAACTCCCGAAATACTTATCTGATCAAGTCCATTTTTTTTTATACGCTTCAGTATTATCCAAAACTAAGTCCTTTCGAAGATCGAGGTCTAATTCAATGTAGTTTAATCGTAATTATTATTATAAAAATACAGGTGACATATTAAAAATAATTTTGGATGTGAGGTTTGTTGAAAGAGTTAATACCTATGTATGATGAGTACGAATGTGTAACTGGCAAGTAAGAAAAGAAGTAAAAAGAAATTTGAATAAAGAATCTTGTGATTTTGTTTGTTTTATTAAATATGAAAGACGAATAAATGTAAAAGAAGCGATAAGTTAGTTAATATTTTATTTAATTTGCATTAACTAATTGAGAATGAAAAGAACAATCAGTGGTAACACTTTTCTTGACATTCGTGACGTAGTCTTGTGTCTTTTTCTTGTTTTTGCTTAGTTTTTTTGAGATTTCTCAAAATCTACCGGTCCGAATCGGTTTAAATTCACAGGAAATCTGAGTTGTATAGAACTCTTTGGAAAGCTACTTGTTTGGTTCCGATCGGTTTAGTTGTTCAAGAGTTATAAGCGGGTCACATACACACCCACACACACATACGGATAGGGTGCATGACACTTGCTCGTGAGTGGTCAGGGAAGATTCCTGAGACCTTTAAACGTCGAGATCTGATGAAAACTCGACTTTTCAAAAACGGGGTGGAACAAATAACGTCCCGAATTTTGAAAACTTTCAATTTTCTCAGCGGGAAGTTAAAAATAATCTCCAGTCGTGCGTTAAAGCCGACACATACTTTTCTTCGTTTTAAGTTAGCAATAAAACAATCAAAATCAATTTAATTGTGAAAAATGAGATTATGAGGCGTGCACTTTTGGATTTTCCAAACTATTTATAAATTTCATTAGATTTCTTGGCAATTACTAGATACAAGCTTACAACAGTGCAAGCCTTTCTTTGTACGATACTATGAAGATCGTAGGTCAACTTTTTAAAGGAATTCATTTATTTTCATTTTTGTAAGGGCCGGTATAATGCCATACGCTTGCAGTAAACTATGTATGAAAAATGTTGTGGCAACTTCATCATCATCATCATATCAGCCACAGGAAGTCCACTGCTGGGCATAGGCCTCCCCTAAGGAATCTAAAACGACCGATCGGAAGCTTATTCCTACAACCTTGCTTATGTGTAGGAACTTGAATTCCGTTTATCTCATTATGGACAAGATACCCACTACGGAAAAAGAGACTACGAGACTACGGAAAAACTCGTACTGAAAAGTACATTTATATAGTTAATGCAAGCTCAGCAGGGAGGAACAGCTATTATATTTTTGAAATATGCTTTTGAAGGCACACGGTAATCACTACATAGTCACTGGTATGACTCTCCATTGATTCTGAGTAACATATATACCTACTACTACTACAAACGAAACATTTTATCTGTACACACGTCGATGTGTGAGTTTTATACTTAGGGTCGCACCGCAGAATTATTTTAAACTTACCTACTAACGAGTTCGACATATTTACGATTATATTTTTCCATACCGGAAGATTTGCGAACACTATGATGTAAAAAATATTCTGTTTTATATATATTAAATGTTACAGGAAAGTCGGAAACAGCTACATAATATCACTTCATAAATATTTTTCATTATGTCCATTGTCCATTACACCATTAGTTCACTTTACTGATTATTATTGAGTCATTTATAATGTAACGCACCAATTTCACTAATTCACTATTGTAATATAGTAATTTGCATATTCGGCGCAAAACTATACGGTAATTATATGAATAAATTCAATAAAAATAAACAAATGTTTATCACGCTTACACTCAGAACAATAAAATTACACGCACAGCATGTCAAGTTGTCATTGTCAAAAATGGTATTTAGCACTATAACCCGCGGAAATCTAGTTGGTATCTGCGTGTATGTGATTACCTGTGAGCGAGGAGCCTATGTAACATAGCGAGATTGTAACATTACCGGATTGCTAATAAGCAATCCGGTAATGTTACAATCTCGCTCTTGTGTATCTCCCGCCAATGCGAGAGAGCGAGAAGGGTATATAATCAAGATAATTGCTGGGTTATAACGTGAAATTATATTGTTGCTTTGCTTACCTGTATTCATCATTTGGAAATGTATGAAATATACGTTCTTTAGAGTATTGGGTGGATAAACAATTATTATACGCGCACCTTCTCACCATGATGATTACTATTGGTTGACAGTTCTCAAGACAACACACGTCGCGTATTGCGTGCGGCTAGTAATTAAACCCTGGTTTGGAGCTGTCAAAGCTCACAAAGTGCGGGGGAGAGGTGCGGGGACGCCAATTTGCGGGAGACGCTGTGAGATACCATTCTGTTTGACTCTTATGTATTCTGTGACATAGTATAAAACAAAGTCGCTTCCCGCTGTCTGTCCCTATGTATGCTTAGATCTTTAAAACTACGCAACGGATTTTGATGCGGTTTTTTTAATAGATAAAGTGATTCATGAGAAAGGTTTATATGTATAGTACATACCCGTGCGAAGCCGGGGCGGGCCGCTAGTAAGATATGTTTTAATTTTTAGTTCATTACTTTATGGCCCATAGAGGGCGCCACAGTGGATTTACTGTGACGTCACTTAGCCTATAACCAGCGGCAGAGAAGACATTAAGAGTATCCAGAACGGAATCTCCTAAGGTCCCGCGCAATATGCGTCCCCGTTCCCCATCCCCGCACCTCTCCCCCGTTCTTGCCATGTCGAGGTGGCGAGAGCAGCAACACACACACTGCACGGCGAGAGGGAGAGAGAGGTGCGGGGACGGGGAACGCATATTGCGCGTACCTTAGGAGATTCCGTTCTGTATACTCTTACTGTCAGAAGACTGTCAGGCACAGAAGTGCCAGCGGACAGCCAAGCAAGACGATTCCAACGATACCTCATTTGTTAAGGTGTCATGGATATATTTTTAAAATACGAACAGATGAACATACATACATACACAGCCGCGAGACACATAACTCTCCTTTTTGCTTCGCCGTAGTCGGGTAAAAAATACTATAACCAATGAACGAATGAAAGTACTAACGTCTAACTCGTACTATCACTATACTTTCAACAATACGCTATTTTGCAACAAAAAATATATAATTAAAAAAAAGTATTTAAAAGTATTTATTTTGCAACAAGTCAAATCAGATACTTGTGAGGGTGCAAACGGGACCCTATTACTGAGACTCCGCTGTCTGTCCGTCTGTCTGTCTGTCCGTCTGTCATAGGGCTCTATCTCTTGAACCGTAATAGCTAGACACCTGAAATTTTCACCAATTATGTATTACTATGACCACTATAACAACAAATACTAAAAATAAGATAAAGTAAATAATTAAATGGGGTCGTAATACAAGAAACGTGTTTCTTCAGCGTTCAAAAACATTGTACGGTGATACGGAACCCTTCATGTACGAGTCCGACTCGCACTTGCCCGTTTATTTCTTAACGTCAAAAACAGACATTTTCTATGAGATTTTTATGAAATATCGATTTATAACGTCATAGTTAGTTCCTTGGAGTAGAATAGCGCTCTTAATATCCGTTTTTCTGCATTAAAAATCAAAAATCACGTTCATAGTTGATGTGATCAATGACAAGTCGCATTATTTTGTGACGTTTTATTATATTAACAGTACCAAATAATTTACTTTTGACCAACCAAAATACCCAATTTCAACTGCATTAACAATATACCTACCTACGTATAAATAAAATTATGTGCTTGAAAGCAGACGGTTGTTAATTTATTTTACACTGACCTTCTCCAGGTCTTGTCCCAAATACCCGTCCGAACATCCCATCACTGACATCGATAACTCCAGTTGACATTACTAGTTTTTAAACAAACCAGAGCGGTACAAGAATATCCCAAGTTCACTTTGGTGACATTTGGCAGGCTTCCAATGCCGCGACATAGTTTATACTGCCGGGTTCAACTGTATTTTTGTGAAGTAATGGGACGCGAAAATTTTGGAAAATCTGCGGACCATCTAATTTAAAAATTTATTGAAATTCATTTGTTTAAGACAACTGTAGGTATTAGTCTAATTATTCTTCCATCGCAGCTAGTTGTAAAACTTGGTAACGATAACGGCCAGATGGATTTTGTTAGCAGCCACTTATAAATTACATGTGCTTCAAGATGACTAGGTAATTAGCCTTGTAGAGTTGTAGTGCTACCTTTAAAATCCCTATAAGTAATATCCAATGATAAAAGAATAACTCGTAGGTGTCTAACATTCAAAGAATTGTACAGTCACCCTGGATTACATCTGCGTTTGTTCCTAAAAATATTAACAGGGCGAAACCGCGAAGTTTTAATGTTGTGCATTGTACACGTGATTTTCTTTTTAACCGACCTTGTGTTGATAGCTACATTTAAAAGTGTCTCTGTGAAAAAATATTACATATATAATAAATAGATAACGACAAATTACACTAATCGAGCTAGCCCCAAAGTAAGTTTAAACTTTTATTATGGGATAGAATAGAATGAATAGAATAGAGAAACTTTTTATGTACACCAAAAAGAAAAAAAAAACAATAAAAACAGATAACTTAAAATAACATTAGTACAATCGACGGTCTTATCCCTTAAAGCGATCTCTTCCAGACAACCAGGGGATGGAGAGAACTATAAAAAAAAAAGTGGCCATTTTTCGAATAAATGCACATGCTTAACGTTCTCACTTTAAACTGTAAACAGTGGTTCATAAAATAGTTTGAAGGGTTATCCAGGTTTTGCTAGCTCAAAATTTTAAATGATATCTCCGTTTCCTTACAAATAATTTATTTCAAATGGGGGCAGCACTGGACTCCGTGTATCGTCTTAAGCACAAACGTCTCGTGCTACAATTGCATTCCCAAAGAGGGTTGACGTCAGGCTGGCGGCTGGTCGTAAAACTATAGCCAAATCTTCAAACTGTTCCGGCTATTTCTTCTCCAACACGAGCTCTTTGGCATCCTTGGGTGACCTTGTCATGTATGTAATATTTGGAGAAGAGAAAGCGGTAAAGCGCACCCCGGGCTCCTAAGCAGCACAGCTGAGGATACAACCGGGAACACGCTTGGATGAAGAAGAATAAACACCCAAGACCGAGGACAATTTGGAAAAAGCCATTTTCCAGATTGACCTGACTACGGATCGAACCCAGAACCTCCAGAGTGGCGGACTAGCATGTTGACCATTACGCCAGGTCGTCATAAAAGAATTTCTTTGGGATTTGTTTTTACCAAGTGAAGTTTGTTAGATCTCTAACTTAATGTTATATCTTTTTTTTCAGAAAATAATATCACTTGTCATTTGATCATATCCATTTTGAACTTGAATTAGATTTATCAATGCAGATTAAGTGCTATTAGACTCCAAGAAACTATGACGTCACGGTTTGTTATTTCATACAAATCCCATAGATACATTTTTGATTTGACCTTAAGAACAAATTATTTGACTTGTTGGAAACTAACGGATTTATACAATGAGAAGGTGGACTTTGGTAATTCTCGGATATATCGAACAGCTGTTTATTATTTCTCTCAATTTTACAACTCTTTTGTGTTAACGTTTAATTGAGACAGTTTGTAACTTTGCCAAATAAACGACAACAATTATTATATTTGACGATTTTCTATGCAAAGAGTGACATTGGGTTTAAAAGAATTTCACTCTATTATACAAATTAGTTTTGATGGCGAGGGGAATATGAGCTGATCATATAAGTCAAGCTTTGGTCCTGCCTTTAAAATACAGAAGTAAATTATGCCACTTTATTTCGCACTTTAGTTATTATGACACCTCTTGATTACGTTTAATGATTAATTTAGCGTTATGATTACGTTTAATGAATACTTTAGTTTTAATGACACGTTTGCTGAACCTATTTACAACGCTAATTGAAAAGGGTTTCAGTTTTCGAAACTTATAGTGTAAAAGCACATTGCATGATGCAATGTGCTTTTACACTATAAATATATATAATAATTTTTATAAATACTGTCCGTCTGTCCGTCTGTCCGTCTGTCCGTCTGTCCGTCTGTCCGTCTGTCCGTCTGTCCGTCTGTCCGTCTGTCCGTCTGTCCGTCTGTCCGTCTGTCCGATTAAAAATCAGAGTAGGGTTTAAGGGGTGAAAAGCCTTTCACAAATGTTGTAGATAATATGACGTTTTGATTTTATGGAAATTTTATAAACATTGGATTTTATTACTACATCATACATACATCATTTTCTATACCAAATTTAAATTACACAGTTCATCCTGATTGGTAAGTAGTTCAGTTTCTATCTAATATTACCTTCTGTGTAGAGACCCCTAGTGGCTTTTGTAATTAACACTTAACTTTAGGGCTGCTAAGTTAAGTGACAAAAACGCTTAACAAACTACGAAAATCCAACTTAATTCTATTTATTCAGAAGGCAACGTAATAAAATTAAGTTAGCTTCAGGTAGAAAGATTCTGTCATCGCTCCTTTGAAGTTAATTTACAAATTATTGAAATAGCGGAGCCGTGCCCAGGGAAGGGCGCAAGAGATAGCGGGGCTTATTTGTAACACTTGTTAAATAAATTGATATTTACAAAGTTAATAAAGGGTACCTTTTTATGTATGTATACAAATTTAGGGCTTTTGCGAAGAGAGACCTCATTCTCTCTTCGTTGACGCCACCCATTTCGGTCCTGTGGTACTGACTTTGGATTTGGGTTGTATTAGCTTTACACGGTACACGTAAGTATTTATTTATAGGTACTTTACTACCATTAATGTATTACTATACCTACTACGACTTCCGTGGTATTATAGTCAATATGCTAGTCCGCCAGTCAGGAGGTACTGGGTTCAAACCTTCGTTCTAACCTTAGCCAGGACAAGTTGGAAAATGTCCTTTCACAAATTGTCCTGGGTTTTGGGTGTTTATCTATATATCTTAGCTATATATGTATTTTTAGGGTTCCGTACCTCAAAAGGAAAAAACGGAACCCTTATAGGATCACTTTGTTATCCGTCTGTCCGTCCGTCCGTCCGTCTGTCAAGACCCTTTTTCTCAGGAACGCGTGGAGGTATGAAGCTGAAATTTATATCAATTACTCAGGTCTACTGTCCCTTGAAGCTGTGAAAAAATCAAACTTCTAAGCCAACGCAATCAAAAGATACAGCCGTTTATGCCGCAAATTTTCGACACTTGCAAGGGAATCAAAACCTACAGGGTGCTTCCCGTGAACTCAGAATCTTGAAATTTGGTACGAAGCAACGTCTTATAGCATAGATAAAGGAAAAATTACGAAAACCATAAATTTTTAGTTACATCACATAATATATATTTTTTTAATAATTTTAAACTTACTACCCATTTCCTCATAAACGCGTAGAAGTATTAAATTGAAATTCATACCAAATACTAAACCTTGCAGGTTTGTACGGAACCCTCGGTGCGCGAGTCCGACTCGCACTTGGCCGGTTTTTTGAAATATAATATCGTTGATTTAGTATCCCATACAAGTTTAAACTTACTTTGGGGCTAGCTCAGTGTGTTTGATCTATTTATCTAATTATTGATGTACACAACCGGCCTTAAGTGCTCTAAGTTTACTATATCTACTACGCATGCAGACATATTGCCCTTATGATGATAAGTGGTTAACATATGAACCTAGCAACACGGGGATGCCACACTCGCGTAGCCTCCACGCGGGTGGGAATTTTAAAACTTACATCTGACTAGCTGGGGCCCTTCTGAGTAAATTGTAAAAACGCTTAATAATCTCATCCCTAATATCGCTAACATCAGTGCGGTTCGGGCCGTCTTCGTGTATGTGTCGCAAGTCACTTCGCCCTGAGGAATGCCTCTGGTTAAAGTCGAAACATGTCAGCTAGTAGCTAACATTTTACGTGAGTTGCCCGTTTATCGCATATTACGAGTAATAATGTCTCTCTCACGTTATCTTATATCTACATATATCCCACGTTAGTTTTAACCAAAAAACGCTAAATAAACTACGAAAATCAACTAACGTAATAATATCCCGGCCGCTTCAAGTGGAAAGATTTTGTCATCGCTCCTTTGAAGTTTATTTACAAATGGTTCAAAGAGCGCTGTGCCCAGTCGAGGACGAAAGGGATGTCGGGGCTTATTTGTGACACTTGGTAAATAGATTGCGATATTTACCAAGTTTAAACAATAGACAAACATAATTTTAATATTTTATATAAACATAAACAAGCGTTTTATATTTTAGGTCCCGCCATCCTAAAAATTAAAATTCAACTTTATTTCTAAATAGAAATCTGGAGAGTATTCCTCCTTAGGGAAGTAGTGTAGATGCAATCTTTCTTATTCATATTACCGTCCCTGTTCACCCAATAAGTGTAGCATAGCAATTGACCCCGAATGCGTCAGTTGGAGTAAGGTAACACTTTATTGGTCCTTCGAGATGCTGATGGTTGTAGCGTAGATTATGTAGAGTTTAATCTTTAGGTATGTATATATAATATATCTAAGATTTAAAAGTACTTATATACAAAAAAATTTAACCCCCAACAAAAAAGAGGGGTGTATAACACCCCTCTTTCCGATAACACATGAAAGTCAGGGCTTTCCCTAGCAAATAATAATAGATGGCAGCGCCATCATAACGGAACAATCGATACGACTTGATATCCGTATCAAGTCGTATCGGTGGTTCAGCGACTCAGGCTTTCTTGACAGCCGGGGTTTTTTTTTAATTTGCCTAGCAAATAAACTTGTATTGATCGTGTTCACTTTGACTTCAGCCCACTATGTCCATTTATTATATTCTTTCGAGACTTGGTTGACTGGAAGTAGGGTTAGGGTCCAGGGACGTCTCGTATCTCGAAGTCTCGGGACTTTTTGTTTATTTAGCTGTCTCGGGTCCCAAGACTTTCGGGTCGAGGCGAGGCGGGAGAGACATGGTTGTTGAAATATATTTTTAATTTTTTTATTTATTTAATAAAGTTAAGTAAAAAAGATGGAGTAAATGCATAATATATGATATGAACGTCCTAAGTAGATGAAAGTATGACTCGAGATAGAGAAAATTGGAAAAAAAAAGATATTTTGCGCCGACCTCATATAAATTTATGGGAAATGGTAGGAAGAAGAATGATATATACAATATAATAACAACATGTTCCTTATCAAAACTCTGTAGCTTCATTTCTAGATGAAAAATTGATTTTCGTTTCGGCTTTATAACTTAAATTACATTCATTAGCTTCTGAAATTAACAATTTAAATTACTAAAGGCCACGAAATGGCGATTTGCAAATTTTCCGCCTTAAAATATAAAGTATTTAAAATTATTTTGCATACCTTAACTTCGCTAAAAGCTAACTCCGTTTAAGAAAACGTGCTTCGTTACAAGCTTTTATTTAGTGTCACCTGTCCCGTTGTCAGTGTCCGTAATCAAATCTTGCAAGCTAAATTAGACCCACTTCCCATTACTTGATCGAGTTGAAACTTTACATATTTATGTAAGTTGAGTAACAAAGCAATATTATGGTACCAATGACCTGATCTCATAATAAAGCCAGAAGGTGGCCACAGCATCTTTGTAAAAAAACAACATGGTTAGATTTTTTCGTTTTGAAGAGCACTTTAAACTTATTAGTTTATTGTTTTAGATAAAAGCTTGTATTTAAAAAAAAAAATTTAACAATAACATGTATTTTGTTGAAATTGGAACTACATAGGTACCACGTCTCGTCCATTACGAGAAAAACACAGCCTAAGGCTATAATATCACACATTCCTTTGACGACCTCCGTGGCGTAATGGTTAACACGCTAGACCGCCAATCCGGAGGTTCTTGGTTCGATCCCCAGCCAGGGCAAGTTGGAAAATGGTATTTTTCAAATTTTCCTGGGTCTTGGGTGTTTATCTATATATTTATTTATCATAAAATATATAGTATCGTTGAGTTAGTATCCCATAACACAAGTTTAAAAAACTTACTTGGTGCCCAGCATGGTGATTATGGGCAATACATCCTCCTCTGACAACATCCGTGGTGTAATGGTCAACACGCTAGTCTGCCAATCCAGAGGGTTCGATCCCCAGCCAGAGCAAGTTGGAAAATGGCCTTTTTCAAATTTTCCTGGATCTTGGATGTTTATCTACATATGTATATGTATTTATTATAAAATATAGTATCATTGAGTTAGTATCCCATAATACAATTTGATCTTACTTTGGGGCTAGTTTAGTGTGATTTGTCCGTATCTATTTATTTATTAAAAACATACTATCATGCCTGTTTCCCACAGCATTAGGCAGGCTAGCTTAATTAGTGTGATTTGTCCCTAAATATTAATTTATTTATTCCGCTTGATGGTAAGCGTATCTATAGGTAAGTCAAAAATAGAAGCAAATAGTTACCTGCTAGCCGCATTGCATTGCCGCTTGACTTGCTTCCTCAATTTTTTAACAAATTATCTTGATCAGCTCATTTCATACGATCTGCGCGGGAAGAGAAGCAGCAGGTACATTACACTTTTTTTATTTTCTCCCGGTCCAGCATCCTCTTATTTCTCACCATTTCGGCGTTTTTGCAATTACTTATAAACGTAAACAAGTAAATAAATTAAAAAAAAATAAAAGCACAACTTTTCTATACAAGCGATGGTGCCTCGTGTCGGAAGACATTGCTTAGCGATAAGGGAACTTTTTGCGAATTAGGTATGTCCTGTTTATCTAAGTACATAAGTCTATTTACTTTTGTGCATTTAAGGATATTGTATTGTAATGTACTTAAAAATAAAAATAAAATAAACAGCTAGGTAATGTCTCTCAGGAAGGATTCCAATGATACCCAAACCTGTTACTTACGACTATTTGAAACTTTTACTTGAATCCTTGAATTCTGAAAACAACACACTCTTTTTTAGGGTTCCGTACCCGGAGGGTGCAAACGGAACCCTATTGCTGAGACTCCGCTGTCTGTCCGTCTGTCTGTTTGTCCGTCTGCCCGTCCATCACATGGCTCTATCTCTTGAACTGTAATAGCTAGACACCTGAAATTTTCACCGATTATGTATTACTGTGGCCGCTATAACAACAAATAGTAAAAATAAAAAAAAGTTAAAAATAAAGGGGGTCGTCATACAAAAAACGTGTTTCTTCAGCGTTTTAGAACATTGTACGGTGGTACGGAACCCTTCATGTACGAGTCCGACTCGCACTTGCCCGTTTATTTTTTATGTCGTGTAAAAAGAAAGAACAACACAAAATTTAAGTAGTTTTCACAAGAATATAACAAGATAATCTTCTTATATTATCAGAGAATACCACTTCACTTTGTTGTAAATAAATAAAGATGATATTTTGTGTTTAAACTACTCGAGACGAGAAGCAATCTTGGATGTTGAAATTTACAGCATCTTCTACACGCGGATAAAGAATGTTTGTTGGCTCCGAGAAAATATTGTTATTCACAAAAATGTGAAACAATGTATTATAAATGTTTTAATGTACGATATTTTTGAACAAGATGAGCGTGGGCTCAATTTATCATGTAACCATTTTTGAAGATTTAAATTTCGATGGAGATTTTACAACAAATAAAAGTTACATGAATAGAATTATATGCTTTGGCGGTTACAATGATAAATTACTGATATTTCAAACTGCCTTAGACCATGCCTATAACGTAGTAAATATTGAGTTGTAACTAAAAATTAAGGCAATACATGAATTTTCCGGGGTCCAGTGCTGCCCCCGTTTGAATTAAATCATTTCAAAGGAAACGGAGATATCATACTTTTCTTTTTATTGCACGCCTCATAAGCGAAGCGCATGAGGTAGTGCTCTACTCTCGCCTTACAAAAATTAAGTGATTTTTTACAGCTTTTCTTAAAAAAAGTAGCCGTTTTTCGCAAATGTGCGAAGAAAAGCTTCACGTTCTCATTTTAAACTGTAAACAGTAGTTCATAAAATAGTTTCAAGGGTTATCTAGGGCTTGGTAGAGACCAAATTTTAAATGATATCTCCGTTTCCTTTCAATTATTTCAAATGGGGGCAGCACTGGAACCCAGAAAATCTATGAGTCTAAAAAACAGAAATTCCAGTAGAACTACTTACAGAATCGACATATCAATGCTATTCAGATGCCATGATTAGAATTTTCGACGGAATTAGAAACATACATCGACTATTAAAAAAAAACAACGTGTTTGCATCAAATGTGAACATTACCTGTATCAAATTTATCAGGCTCATTCTCCGTTTCGCCCTCTCCGCCCATAATAAAAACTCACTAATTCACTCAATGAAAACTAAAATCACCGTAATTGTCGTCACGCACCGTTAAATCACCCTTAAATTGTCCTTGTCACGCTTCGTTTTACTTTAACCACTGTAATTTAACAACATCAAAGGCTTAAAACTTCGGCCTTCTAAAACTAGATTCTTTAGTCAAACACTTTAAATTAAGAAAGTAATAAAAAAGTTAAAGACAAAGACATGCACTTCGTACAGCCGAAAGTTTCGCGCCAATTTTCCGGTACATTTTTAAAGTGACACGCTCTCTATGCGGCCAGTGTTGATCGCACACTGTGCTATTTTTGTTGATTGGCCAAATGAAAAGATTCGCACATGTGATTTATTAGCAATGTGCAATTCGGTACGTTATATTGTTTATTTCAACTAGTTTAATTGCCTGGCACTAATTTGAGCTATGGACGTATGGTTTTTGTTTTTATATCTGTGCTAAAATTATGATCAAGTTGCATTTTAAAATTAGCTGGACATGTTTATTTTTTTGTAAAAAAATTGTTGTTGGAAATGAAATCTTTATTGAGTGTCCAGCAAAATCTTTATATGATTTTTTAACCACCAGCAAAATTTGGCAGTCCAGTCCATGATACTGAAATAAAAATTTTTTTTTCCATAAAAATAAATAAGTAAAAAAGACAAAAAGATTTTTCGCCTTTCCATACAAATCAGCGCTCAAACAAACGGACTTTGTATAAGAGTACGAAAATTTTACTTACACACACATAGCGCGAAGAACCGATGGCCGATGGGCAGAAAGGTTCTCGAATGGCGGCCACGTACCGGCAAGCGCAGTTTAGGATACCCACCTGCTAGGTGGTCGGACGACCTGAGCAAGGTTGCAGAAAAACTCTGGATGCAGGCCGCTTCCGATCGGTCCTTTTGGAAATCCTTGGCTGAGGCCTATGTCCAGCAGTGGACTTCCTGTGGCTGATATGATGATGACAACGAAATATTTTTATTGATTTTCAATACTTTTTTAAAGAATTGGTTCAGTTCCGCTATCATGGTCTGAACTTGCTCCAAAAATTTGGCTGGTGGTCAAAAATCATCATGTATAATAACTCACATTGAGACTTGTAAAGACCTTATGAAGAGTTTCGAGATGAATTTCGAAAGTAATTGTCCATAAAACTTTAAATAAGTTAAATAGAGTCAAATAAAAAAGCTTTTATGGACAATAAACCATTCAAGTTGTATTGCCAGTAAAAAGCTTTTTACGATATTTTGGAATATTTTAAACACAACGTAACAATCTTAAGTAAATACAATCACAACTTTATTCCTAACGGGGTAGACAGAGCTTCGAGCCGTTGGACCTAAACAAAGGCATCGTTTATCATGATGATGGATGTAAAGGTGGAAAGGGAATCAAAATAGTGATGGTTTGGTAGCCGTATCGCCTATCGCCATGATTCCCTTTTTTTGCCATTCCCTCGATTGGCTTTTGCAATCTGCGCGGTAAGAGAATGAGCTGGTATTCTCAGTTTTTTTTCTTTTCTCCTAGACTAGCATGGAAGATATTTTAAAATAAAGTAGTTAAAAAAAATTGTATATTAATAAATGGCTCCACCTGGGTTGTAATCATTCGTAATCTTTCGTAGCACGTCATAGTGTGAATATGCTACGCGCCTACGAATACTGCGCCGAACTTCACCTTCTACGATGCTACGAAAGCTACGAACTATTCAAAGAAATTAGAATGCCTACGAAGTGGCAAAGCCGTTACCAATCATAACCCTTCCCTTGGCTTTGCCGTAGTCGGGTAAAAATGTAAAAAAAAATTTGTACGTGTCCCTTTCTACTTTTTTGCACTAGCAGTTTGCGGGAAAGCGACGCCTACAAATTTTGTGGGAACATAAGGTATTTAAAGCATTATGGAAACATAAACTTTATGTACATGGTGTTGAGTTTAATTTTTAATGTTTTTTTTGAAGTGAAAACTTCTTTAGCGGCGTTGTGCACTTTTTTGTAATGGGTAAAAAATGTTAAACTCGCGTCAGGACACGTGTCCTGATCGAAAATTCGTAAGACGGATGGAGAGTAGACAGCCGGCGCGGCGTAGGAGAGGAAGTATCCCCCTCTCTTTCTACGGCGCGGCAAAAATGTATGCCTGCACCTGCTGTTTCGTTTAGCTGAGAGATAAACTTTTTAATGTAATATAAATTGTCATGTTTGTGTACGATAGCGCAATAAATAAATATTGTATTCTACCACATAAATTATAGTAGGTACTTTTATACTGATAATTAAAGCAATTCGTGCAAAATTATTCCCTAACCATTCCAAAATATCAAAAATGCACAACGTTAATATTCAAGTTTTCACTTCTACCGGCACTTCCGGAGTGCAACCCGTCGTTATTTATTATTTAATTTCTTTGGAACTAATACTTTCGTAGTTACGCAGATAATAAAAAACTTTCTGCGTTCGATCCCCAGCCAGGGCAAGATGGAAAATGTTATTTTTCAAACGGTCCTGAGTCTTGTGTGTTTATCTATAAATACGTTTATTATAAAATATACTATCGTTGGGTTAGTATCCCATAAGATTAGTGTCCTATTCTTCTTTGCTGGTCTGCGAGAAAAGAAAAAACATAGAATGTACCAGCTGCTTCTCTTCCCGTGCAGATCGTAAAAGCCGATCGAGGGAATGGGCGAGAATCTGAATCATATGAATAGGCGATGCGGTTGGCAACCCATCACTATTATGATTTCCCTTTTCCACCTTCATGCCCACCATTACGCTAAAAGTGGCCTGGGCTTTACCGCCCTTGGCTCTGTCTACCCCGTTAGGGATAAAGACGTGATAGTGTAGTATCCCATAATAGAGATTTAAACTTACCTTGGAGCTAGCTCAATCAGTGAAATGTGTCCTTATATATAAATAAAATGAAACTTGGGGAGAGTTGTTTAGTATCATGGACTGAATCTACCCTTATAATAACTTCAATATATTTTATTAGACGTTATATTATGAAGTGCCGCATATTAAATCGATAGATAGATATTTAATATGCTAGATAGATAATCTTATCTATAAAGCTCTTTATTGTACACTAAAGAAATATAACACAAAGAACAATTTTAATAAAATGAGTGTAATAGGCTGTCTTACTTAAGGGCCCAGTTCTTATTTTTAGTGATTTTGACTGTTTTTTCGGAGCTGATTGGAGCCAAACTATCTTAGTAACAATATGTAAAGATATGTTAAATCAAAGTTTATTTAAGTATTAAGAAAGTGAATGAGACAATTTATTGATTTTCATTGTAATAGTTTGTTTAATTCCAAACAACCTGTTCAATTTTTTTTTTTAAACATGAAGTTGTTTATAAATTACAGAGAAATAAAGACAAAAGAAATCCTAAAAAGTTAATGATTTTAGTAATTTATTTTCTAATTCATTCAAAAAAGGTTAAACTTTAAAGAAAATATAAGTGAATACGTCGTCGGATTTCTTGCGCATACGACTAAGTTAAAAAATAAAAAATACACATAACTATATGAAGATCGATTCATGCTTAAACAGGTACAATAAATAAATAAAAATAATTTGTCTATTGCAAAAAGAAAAATTTTAAGTTCTCCGTAATTCTCAAATAAATATGGGGACGAAAACGCTGATAAGGCAGACCGCTCGCTGCGCTTCCGAATTCGTCTCCAGACTGCATGTACAATACAGCGCAATGCGTATGTGTAGATAGAAAATATAGATTCGGGTGTTCAATAAAAAATTCCCACGGTCGAAGACTGCAGTCTTAACGTTTAAGGTGACGTGGGTACACAATTTGCAATACTGTGCGTGTTTTTGAAAAATCACTGTTATTAAACTACTACAGTTTATTCCACAAAAAATGTAACATAAAAATCTTGAGGATTTTCTACAGACACCCACAATAGCCAAAACACGATTGAGCATTTTTGGCTCGATAGAAAAAAATCACAAACAGACCTCTACATTTGCCTTTATAATACGTAGTACTATTTTATACAATCACCTTTTTGTATGAAAATTATACTAAAAAAATGTATTATCTAAATATCTATCCGTTTTGACTACAAAATAAATTATAAATATAATACAAAAGAAAAAAAAACAGTGAAATATTCGTCGAAAGAGAAGAAAGGTCCGGAGCCGTGCTCGACGATATTTCGCAGATTTTTTTTTTTTTTTTTTTTATTATATTTATTATTTTTTTTGTAGCCAAAACGGATAGATTTAAATTATACATTTTTTGGTATAATTTTCATATAAAAAAGTGATTGCATAAAAAAGTAATATGTATTATAAAGGCAAATTTAGGCAAATTAGACGTATGTTTGTGATTTTTTGCTATCGAGCCAAAAATGCTCAATCGTGTTTTGGCTATTGTGGGTGTCTGTAGAAAATCCTTAAGATTTTTATGTACATTTTTTGTGGAATAAACTGTAGTAGTTAAATAACAGTGATTTTTCAAAAACACGCACAGTATTGCAAATTGTGAACCCACGTCGCCGTAAAACGTTCTCTTTCAGACAACCAGTGGATGGAGAGGAATGTGAGAAAGACAATGACGGCGGCGGTGTAACTAACCAAGAAGAGAAAAACATATCAGAAGTAACTAATAACAAATTCATTATCATTATCATCAAGTCTTTTTAGGGTTCCGTACCCAAAGGGTGCAAACGGGACCCTATTACTGAGACTCCGCTGTCTGTCTGTCTGTCCGTCTGTCCGTCTGTCTGTCCGTCTGTCTGTCCGTCTGTCTGTCCGTCTGTCACAGGGCTCTATCTCTTGAACCGTAATAGCTTGAACCGTATACACTTGAAATTTTCACCGATTATGTATTACTGTGGCCGCTATAACAACAAATACTAAAAATAAAAAAAGTTAAAAATTAAACGGGCTCGCCATACAAAAAACATGTTTTTGCAGCATTTTTAACTAGATCTTTATAATGGCATTAACTAGATACTTGAAAATTTTCACCGATTATGTATTACTATAGCCGCTGTAACAACAACAACAACAAACAACAAAGTTGAAAATTTAAGAGGGTCGTCATACAAAGAACGTGTTTTTCAGCGTTTTTAACTCGATCTTTATAATAGAATTACCTAGACACTTGAAAGTTTTACCGATTACTATTTATTACTATGGCCACTATAACAACAAACACTAAAAATAAGATAAAGTTAAAACTTAAAGGGGGTCTTGATACAAGAAACGTGTTTCTTCAGCGCTTTAAAACATTGTGGAGGTACGGAACCCTTATTTATTTATTTATTTAAAAAACTTTATTGTATATCAAGGATAGTTACACATAATAAAATAACAAAAGTAATTTTACAAATGGTGGACTTATCCCAGAAGGGATCTCTTTCAGTCGACCAGTAGGGCAGACGACAGTTACAAATTTAGTAGGAAGGCAGAAGTACGTACAGAGCAATGAAAAAAGCAAGTATAATATTAAAGCTTAAACACTACGAATACACTACATACATACCTAAAGAATATACTACATATAATATAAATATAAAAATAATAATAATAAATATTTTATGTAACTCAATTTATGACTCTGCAAAGGATTTCTGAACTCTTGATTTAAAGGAGCCTAGTGTTGAGACATTCTTATCTCCACTGGTAAAGCGTTCCATAAACGCGCAGCGACCACAACGAAGGACTTCGCGTAGGTCTGTGAGGAATGAGAAGGGATCTGTAGAATTGGTTGACCACGAGCACGAAGACGGCTATCAAAAACTTTAAAGAAGAATTTTTCATGAAGATAAACAGGTGAGCGAGGATTAAATAGAATGTTAAAGAGAAAGAAAAGAACGTGAGTGTGACGGCGTTGTCTGATAGGTAACCACTTCAACATCTGGTAGTACTCAGAGATGTGATCATACTTTCTAAGGCCAAATATGTAGCGAATGCAAATGTTTTGCAACCTCTCTAACTTGCTCAGTAACTCCTCCGTCAAATCCAAGTATGCCACGTCAGCATAGTCAAAAAGAGGCAGCAGTAATGATCGAACCAAGAGTGCTTTAGTGTCCACAGGAAGGAAATATTGTAGGCGTCTTAGTGAATGCAGGGAAGCGTAAATTTTCCGGCTCAACTCACCAATTTGGGGAGACCATGATAAAGTTTCGTCAAACAGAATACCCAGGTTCTTAACTTTGTCAGAGAAAGGAATAATTTGATTGTCAAGAACAACATTGGGTAACTGTAACGTCTTAAGTCTAGATATATAATACTGACTACCTATAATAATGGCTTAGAATTTAGACGCATTCACCATAAGCCCGAATTTTTTAGACCATTCTGCTATTGCAGCAAGGTCGGTGTTGATGGTGCTAACAGCACTGTTGATATCTTCGAGAGGGGCGGCGGTATAGATCTGAAGATCGTCAGCGTATAGATGAAAAGAGGAGGATAAGGATGACGTTATTCCGTTAATGAAGATAGCAAAGAAAAGCGGAGATAGAATTCCTCCCTGAGGAACACCGGCCGATACATTACACCACTCAGATCGCTTATCATCGATTTTCACTAATTGACGTCGACCTACCAGGTATGAACGAAACCAGGACAAAGAAGAATCTGAAAAATTTTGTGTACGCATAACATCAAGGAGAACATCATGATCTACAGTGTTAGACGCACTAGTATAGTCTAACAATACCAGAAGTGTCAGGTTTCTGTTTTCAATATTAAAGCGTATGTCATCAGTAATTTTTGTAAGAGCAGAGGTGGTGTTGTGTCCTACCCTAAATCCTTGGAAAGGGCTCAGGATATTATAACGCGACAAATATGACGATAAACACTGATTAACATGATGTTCTATTATTTTAGAAAGTATAGGAAGGATGGAAATAGGTCGGAGGTCAGAAAGAGAAGAAGGATTGGTTTTTTTTGGGAGAGGAATGAGATGACCACTTTTCCAAATAGTGGGAAAGGCGCCAGAAGAAAGTGAGAAGTTAACTATATTAGCAATAACAGGAGAGATAAGATTTATTATGGGTTTGACCATGTCAAGTGTAATACTGTCATCACCTACTGCTTTAGATCTTATGGACATCACGATTTTGACCACTTATTAATATTAGGGACAGTAAAAGCGGGGCAATCAAGAACAGAGTTGTTTGAGAGTCGACTGTGTGTGTGATTTGTGAAAAACGTTAGTGTAACGTGTTACATTCAGAGTTCAAAATTAAAGTTCATACTTAACTGAAACAGTAAACTTTTGAGAACCACCGGCACTTCATAAAAAAATAACTAATAGGTACTTTAAAAAACACACGATGAGAAACTTAAAACGACGGTTATTTCCTGAGCTGCGATCTGGCTCTGGTAGGCCACCTCGTGGCGGTCTGCTCGCCAGGCTGCGGCAACCTGACTGCACCGGCGGCGGCGGCGGGTGTCCTGACTGTAGTTGCCTGGGGGTCTTTATTTCCTGGTTTTCCTGATGTAGCCAGCATGACATTGCGAAGTTCAGACATTGTAGTTATTCTGCGCTTTGAACCATCTTGACAGACAACCACAATCCTTTCATCAGCAGTCCAGCAACCTTTCACCCCCAACAATTTTCTTGCTTCCACGAACACCGCATGTCTCGTAGCTGTTAAAAATTCGGAGACGGTCAGACCACTGTCCTTTAGGCCTTTCTTGGCTTCCCAGACCCGACTGCGATTCTCAAAGTCCCCAAACCGCAACAGCACGGACCGGAGCTTGTCTGCATTGGTGTTTTTGCCAAGACGATAAACCTGTACAATACTCCCAGGACCCAGCCCTGGAAGATGAAGCTTCTCTTCTATCTTCAATCCGTTTCTCGATCATTCCATGCAGAAGCAACACATTGCACCTTGACCTCATCTCAAAGCCGTCCAATGTCTGAAGAACCAGACCCATCAGTGGGTTGAGAGCTGAGACTGCCTTCCAAATGAATGATTTAAATGTATTGTACTCACTGGCCAATGTAGTGATGTCCTGGACTGACTGATTTTGGCTGTAATTACCCAGTGCATCCTCGAATGTGGACATCTTTGTTTTAAAGAACTCAGTCATGTCAGCAATGTCCTTATTAAGCTGTGCTAATGGATCCATTTTCTTGAAATGCAAGTTATGTGTAGAGAAGTGTAGAGTGATGGTAAACAGTTCAGGATAGTGTCAGTGACAGAGACAGTTAAAGGAGTGGAGAAGTGAAGGCGAGCAACCCAAAGGTATTTACTGCATTTGTATATCAACAATGTTGCAAAAAACAGGAAATATAATTTTTTTATTAATTTTAAACTAGAGCTTTTTGTTGTTTGTTTTTCGTGTATGTAAGTGGCTAACACTAGAGAGCTTTAAAAACACGTAATGACGTTTATGCTCCTACCCACCAAAAAAAAAACCGGCCAAGTGCGAGTCGGACTCGCGCACCGAGGGTTCCGTAAAATATATTATGTGATGTAACTAAAAATTTTTGGTTTTCGTAATTTTTCCTTTATCTATGCTATAAGACGTCGCTTCGTACCAAATTTCAAGATTCTGAGTTCACGGGAAGCACCCTGTAGGTTTTGATTCCCTTGCAAGTGTCGAAAATTTGCGGCATAAACGGCTGTATCTTTTGATTGCGTTGGCTTAGAAGTTTGATTTTTTCACAGCTTCAAGGGACAGTAGACCTGAGTAATTGATATAAATTTCAGCTTCATACCTCCACGCGTTCCTGAGAAAAAGGGTCTTGACAGACGGACGGACGGACGGACAGACGGACAACAAAGTGATCCTATAAGGGTTCCGTTTTTTCCTTTTGAGGTACGGAACCCTAAAAAGATACCCTTCATGTACGAGTCCGACTCGCACTTGCCCGTTTATTTAGTCTCCACTGCAGGAACACCCTCTCTGTACTACTCGGCCATACTTAGTCAGAGCAGCCAGAGGATTTGGCCTACACTCTCCACGCTGGCTAGACGGGTTGGAAAGGTCTCACTGATGTTTATAACTTTGTTTAGCTTGTGTTTCCTAAGTCGCCTTCTACGACATCCACGGGAAGACTTGGAGTGGTCTTATTCTATTCTACAGGGAACCAGACGGCACTAATATACAACGTGGAAGGGACATACCCGTAATAAATCAAATCACGGTCTATACTAGATAATTTTAGTATAAGTAAATTAAAAAAACAGCCGAAGAAAAAAAAAATTCGGCATTTCCATACAAAAGTGTGCAGCGCCCGGACGATTATGGGAAGGTCAATTTTTTTTTGGTTTCTTGACTGTTATTTTAATTTCGTTATACTTTAGTGATCTAGTATAGGCCGTGGTTTAATTTATAACGGGTATGTCCCTTCCACGTTGTATATGCCGAATCGGAATAAAAAACTCGGACTGTAAATTACACACTGAGACTAAGCTAGGTAATTTTTTTTTTAATTTGCCAACCAATACAATAAAACTGAATTTACGCAGACGAAGTCGCGGGCATCAGCTGCTGATAATAAAATTGTTGTTAAAATAACTGCCGTTAAGAACCTGCTTAACTTTTTACTTAAAAATATCACATTTTCCTTTTAACGCAGTCTAACAAATTCAAGCACGTAAATAAGTTACTTTTGTAAGAAAAATACTAAGCAGTTCTTTTTACATCCTCGCACCTTGAAGTAGGTTACCGTAAATCCGCTCAGGCCGTATTTCACACTGAACAGGAATATTTTATGTCCTCTACGTTCCATGGACCTTAATCTCGGCTAAACAGACTCGAAAAACTATAAATATTGTATTAAACCACGTTTGTAGTATTTCAACCTTAGACAGCTTTAAATAAAGACTACATTACAACCAGCAGGTGTAAGTGAGATTCGAGTTGCGTCAGCCGAAAATGGAACATGCAATGGTGAATGAATTGCATTTTTAAAACCGTTCTGCCCTAATTGCCTTTCCACAAATGCAGAAGTAATCACTCTTATTTAAATTATTAATGTGAATGTGCCCTTTAGTAACTAGCTGATTCCCGCGGCGTTGTCAGCCTTTTGACAAATGAAATATAGTCTATGTTACTCGCTGTTATTGTAGCTTTCTATAAGTAAAAGATTTTTTTTATCGGATTAGTAGGTACTTTTTGAGTTTATCTATTACAAACAAACACACAAGCAAATCTTTTCTCTTTATAATACTTATTAGATAATATCGATTTTTTATTTTTAGAATCACGGGTCTTTTTACCCAGGTCCTATGGGAAGCTTGCGAGGGGATGAGGCCCTTTGGAAAAGTTGATGTAATATGGCGCTCCTGCCAAAACCCATTCTTGGTTAAACTACTGAAAGGTGTATCTACCCTTAAATAGGTTTCGGCAGGAAAAGGATCTTTCGCAAGAATAGGAAAGGTTTATGGGTTGACTAATATGATGCTGGGCTATAGTTATCATCATCAACATTTCAGCCGCGTAACGTCAACAGCTGGACATGGCCCTCTCCCAAGGATTTCCGAAATGAGTAATCTAGAGCGACCTGCGTCCAGCTCCTTCCAGCGACCTTGGTCAGATCGTCTCGGTTGTTTAATGGCGAGCTTTTCCATCATTGTTTGCAATTGTTGGCAATACAAGTCTGCAGTAATCGTCTGGCCTGATCTCAAGAAGCTGTAGTGGATAACACCAGCACTGGTCCACCAAACACTAACCAGAATCTTCTTTTTGGTCAGTTTTCGCTTAGGGCAAGGTTTTGCCGGTTCTCCAGGGTCAAGCCATTGTGATGATCGCTTCCGATTGTCGTACAGGATCCATTTCTCATCACAAGTCACGATATGGTTCAAAATCCCCTCATTATTGTGGCGATTAAGCAAAGAAACGCAGCAAGCAACGCGTGTTTGTTGGTTTGCTTCAGTCAATTCGTGCGGTACCCACTTTTCGAGTTTTTTAATTTTTCCGATTTAGCGCAAGTGGATAAGTATCGTTTCGTCACTTACGCCGAAGGCTGCTGCTAATTCAGAAGTGGTTTGAGATGGATCCGCTTCCACTATCGCCTTCAATTCTTCGTTATTCACTTGAGTATCAGGTCGTCCACGAGGCTCATTGTGTAAATCGAAATTTCCAGAACGGAAACGTTGAAACCAAAAACGCACCGTTCGTTCGTTAGCGGTGCCTGGTCCATACACGTCGTTAATTCTTCGAGTCGTTTCTGCAGCACTGGTGCCACGGTGGAACTCGTATTCGTAAATACCGCGAATTTTCAATTTGTCCATAGTTGTTGTTATAGCAATGTTGAAACTCAAACAAATGATGTTAAAACAAATGAAATACGAATTTTAAAACAATATTTTTCTGGCTTTATTTCGAAATAAATTTGAATTTGGAATTCCTAATGAAACGCAAGATATTTAATTTTAAAGTTGCCAGTATTGAAAATCGGCAATTTCATATGTAAGGACCTAATAGGAAGGGGAGGGTGGAGGGACTGAGGAACTTTAAAAAGGAGGATAATAGGTACAAAATGTTTACAAACGTCAACACAACATTTTCTTCATATAGCAACATTCACGTTTAACGTCAACGTCATCGCAACGCAAATGTCAATGTCAAAGTCACACCGTCACCTCACCTTGTATTATTCAAGTTGGTGCATTGTTTTGTTTTGTATTTTAAACATAAATACTCAATTTAGTGTCGTATAAGTAAGTCCAAGTTAATCTGTAGGTTGTGAAGTACCTACTAATTTCGGAATACAATCTAAAACATGGCAGACGACGATGAAAGTCTACATCGTCTAGCAGGCACATCGGGCGATGCTCCCGGAGGTCTAATCATCAAAAAGAAGGACAACACAGACGATTTTCAGTTCGCCAAGCCTTCCTTACTAGGCCTAGATAAGCTAGCAGCCGCCAAACGCAAACAAAACCGGCTAATTTCCTTCCAAGACGATGCCAACGAAGACGATCTTGTGGATGACAAAAGTGACTCCAAAGGAAGAAAATATAGGAAGCATAATGAAGAAACACCGACCTACACTGGAGGTATATCAGAGCAAGCCCGGGAACGCATGCTAGAACGGTTACAGAGGTAATAACTTACTATTTGTTTACTTTTGCTTGTCTTGTTTGTAAGTGGCCTAATAAGAAATTACCAATCAATTGTAAATAGGTAGTTTACTATTTTATATGTTGACAATAATTCTCCGGAGCCAACTTTCTTTCTTTCTGTTTCTTAAGAATTTATTTATTGTGAGATTCGTGCAACAAGTGTTGTTCTGTAATTCCTTGGAGGCTCCTTCCTTCTTTCCTAAAAATCGTTACCCATAACCTTCAATTAAAAATATCATTGAAGTCTACGGCAGACAATTATAAATACATGTTACATTTTTCAGGAGAGAAAAAGAAACAAAAGCCAAAGGTGTACACAATTCCACGCAAGAGGAAAAGAAATCACGATCAAAGGACGAAGAAGATGATCGTTTTCACAGGAATCGTTACGACAGGCGTGACCGTGACAGAGATAGAAGATATGATGATAGGAAAGACAGGCGGGATAGAGATAAAGATGAAAGAAGGAGTAAGGATAGATATGATCGAGGCAGTGAGCGGAGAGATAGTGAAAGAAGAGGGGACAGTGAAAGGAGAGGGGATAGCTCAAGAAGAAGTTATTATGGACCTAGGTTTAAGGATGAACCCAGAACACCCAAGTATGATATTTTTGTTATATTTTCATTGATTGTAATAACCGAGCTTTGTGAACTGGCCATTTTCTATCACTATCTTTGATCCTTATCTTAGCGCGTTCCTGGTTGCGTCCTCAGCTGTGCTGCATCCGAGCGAGGGGTATCACTTTCTGTGTTGTTCTTTGGGAATTGACAATAAAAAAATGTTAAAAGAGGCCTATGGGTTACAAGGCATGCTGGATTGTGTGTCCAGCTAACACTTATTATTAACTAATATTAATTAATGTTTTTGATAGTATGTAGTTCGTGAATCAAATTTATAATAGTTTCACTTGTCTATTTGTGTGTTCTTGATCAAATCTATGGCATCTCGGTGATAAAACAACATAGCCCCATCAAGTTTTGGCTCAATGGATTTGTCTTGAGAAGCACTTTTCATTGTCTTAGATAAACCCTTGATTAAAAAATAATAATAATTCAATAAGTACATGTTTAAGTTTAGTTAAATCAGGTTATTTAAAGAAAGAGATAGTGTGGTTTGATTTTTATTGTCATTTGAAATTGTAAAACTGAAAACTTAACTCTTTAATTTATAGATGCCCAAACCATATATTGATATGCATAAATAAATATTTTTTAATTATTTTTCCAGCTTGAAAGCTCTCAAACCAACGGACAAAACAGCTTGGGACGATGATGATGAAGATCCTAAAATACGCAAGTCCAGTTGGGATTTCCCAACACCTCTGCCAAGGGGTGCAGGCCCTTCGGACCGATCTGAGCGAAGCGAGAGAGGAAAACCGCTCAAGGACTATAAGGGAAGACCGTATGACAATACTCCGAGGGCTACTCCTCATAAGTAAGTTGTAGCTATTTTCATCTCAATATTGTTACAGGTTTTTAGCAGTTGTCATTTATACAACAACAGTTTTATTTTTACTATTTCTCTATGTCCCACTGCTGGACAAAAGCCTCCCCTTTTCCTTCTGTTGTCTGTCCGGGTCCAGACAGAGGCAATATGAGCCTCTCTTTCTGGTGGTGTACAACAAACGTGGCCAGCCCCATCCCATTTTAATCTACCTGTTTTTTGCCATCATCTAACACTATTTATACAGTTATTTATTATCATTGTTTTTATGTGAGTAACAAATACATGTGGCCAATTATTCAACCTCCTTAGTAGACTTTTTAATAGAAAGTATAAATCGGTATCTAATCAAGTATGTGTGTAGTGGTTAGTAATGAAGAAGGGGCGTGAGTTCAAAGCTCACTTGTGGCGATCATTTTCATTACATATCCTTATTTTGTGTTGTTTACAGATTTGCCAGTTCAAGACGTGGCTTAGATATTGATGACCCGGAATGGCAGGAGGCTGAGAAAAAACTCGACCGAGCTTGGTATAACATGGGTGAAGGTAAATAAAAAAAATTGATAATTCTCGCTTTTCAAACAAACTTCGGACTTACGAGTACCTAGCATGAACCTTCTATTATTGTTGTGAGATATCGGAGTCACATCAGTATCGCAATGTAACACATCTATCTCGCACATAATACTATGTGCAACAGAGATGTGTTACATTGCGAAACTCTCTCTCTCTCTGTTTGTATTGTAATGGCTACCATGCTATGTGGTCGCAGTTCTAACCTAACCCAACCTATAGGTTTGTGCTAACATATTAAAATGAATAGAACATTCCTAGCACTTGCCGGCCGCTGCCGCGGCACCCTCGCTTCGCTTGCTCGTCATTGCCACTTCGTAGGCATTCTACATTGTATATAATTTCTTTAGATAGAATTGTTCAACAACTTCTCTAGCCGAATGGATGAATACAAGTCGATCATTCCATCCCGCGTATTAGGGTTCGCTGTTTTACAAAACCGAGCTGTAATGCCAAACAGCTAGGGGTTTAGTGAATTAGCGGATTATACCATTCAACTGCGACATATATAAATCATATGTCCCACAAAGTAACACCTGAATCTATTGAAAACTTTTTTGTTAAAAAAATTGTTTTGTTTTTCTTAAGGTGAAGCAGACGAATCAGATCCGTTCGCGGACACCAGTGCGGAGTACATCGCCCGTAAAGAAGAGCAGATCGTCAAAAGACAGAATAGGAAGGTGTCGGCCCAAAGGCAGCAAATAGACAAGGACAACGAGCTGTGGGAGCGAAACAGAATGCTCACCAGCGGAGTTGTTCACTCCATCAATGTGAACAACGACTTGGATGAGGTAAACCCATGCATGATACATGAATATAGCGTATTCTCTTCCCGTGATGCCCCAAGACTACGTCACAAATGTCACGATAAGTGTTTATCACCGATGAGATCTTTTTAGTAAATTTAAGAACTTTCTCAATTAGTTAATATACAAAGTGGAAGAGACATACCCGTAATAAATCGAACCACGGGCTATACTAGATCACTATAGTATGATCAAATTAAAATAACATTAAAAAAGCGGCCAAGTGCGAGTCGGACGCGCCCATGATGGGTCCATAGCACTTATTAAAAAGAAACTACTTACTAGATCTCGTTCAAACCAATTTTCGATAGAAGTTTACATGGTAATGTACATCATATATTTTTTTTAGTTTTATCATTCTCTTTAGAAGTTATAGGGGGGGGGGGGGGACCAACATTTTACCACTTAGGAAGTGTATCTTGCGCAAACTATTCAGTTTATAAAAAAATGATATTAAAAACCTCAATATCATTTTTAAAGACCTATCCATAGATATTACACACCTATGGGTTTGATGAAAAAATTTTTTTGAGTTTCAGTTCTAAGTATGGGGAACCCCCAAAATTTATTGTTTTTTTTTTCTAATTTGGTGTGAAAATCCTAATGTGGTTCACAGAATACATCTACTTACCAAGTTTCAACAGTATATTTCTTATAGTTTCGGGAAAAAGTGGCTGTGACATACGAACGGACAGACAGACAGACATGACGAATCTATAAGGGTTCCGTTTTTTGCCATTAGGCTACAGAAAATTTTCGACATTCCCATACAAATCGCCCGGGCGGCCGTACACTTCTATAGGAAATGCCGATTTTTTTTACTATAATTATCTATTATTGCCCGTGGTTCGATTTATTATGGGCATGTCCCTTCCACGTTGTATATAAAAAAATACTAATTTAACTATTTATTTAATTATGTATTTAATTTTTAATAAATTTATATATTGCATTATTAGTTCATAATAATAATAGCGTCGGGACGTGACGACCCCATCGCCCACTGGATTTCCAGTGTAGTCAGTCAACGCAGGGCAGCTTGTGGCGAGCTGATGGTGAGTGGCGACACCACGGACCCTACCTCCAGGGGGACCATACACACATGCGCTTACACACACACATACACACAGTTACACACCCCCCGCCTCTGTCTTGCCGTAACCGGCCGGCCAGAGTGGAGTCGCAAGAGCAGAACATACGCTCCAGGGTGGAAGTGTTTTGCACGTAATGGCGTAATAACGGGGAAACCCGCTCTCGGGGGTAAGCCCCGTGATGGTGAAACCGGAGCCGCACCTCTCGACACCCTCAGCTGCTCACATTGTGTTGCGCCCTGGCCGCATCGTCGTGGCTAGTTAGGGTGCCCACAGGCAGTGTAGTCAACGAGCAGCAAGTCACCATCTACCAGGCTTAAATTGTTGTGAGAGATTTTTAGGTACATGTCCGTATCTCACTCCATAACCCAGTTATCCGGTCCACTGACATCCCATCCACATAGCCCAAACCAAGTAAATCCCTCCCTGGCAATAGTTCAGCAGCTATGGTGGACTGTCCGTTAGTGCATCTTAATGGTATATTAAGGGATAGATCTCCATAGATGCAGCCATCTCACTTTTTAGATAAAAAGGTACTAAAAGGCCTCTTCATGTTGGCTTTGGCCCCATGAACGCCTCAAAGGACCGGGTCCCCATGGACCCGTGGCTGAAAAGCGTACCGACATAATAATAATAATAACACTTTATTGCACCAAAACACTTGAAAAAATCTTCTATACAAAAAAGAAATGCACGGTGTACAATAGGCGGCCTTATCGCCAAGGCAATCTCTTACAGGCTACCTTTGGGTGACAGGATTGGCTGAAAAATAATATATAGGTGGTGCGATTGTGAAACTACGAGTAGTAATAACCTAATTATATGGTGATATCAAACAGTAAAAATAAAGAGAAGATGGAAAACCTTGAATATTAATATAATAATAAATGAATATTGAATATATAAACAAAATATATACGTATATAAAATTACACACATATACATACATACAACATACATACATACATACATATAAATACGCATGTCATACACAACTAGAGGAAAACGAAGATTATGATAATTTATAGAAAATACGGTTACAGAGATAGAGCCCTGTGACAGACGGACAGAAGGACAGACAGACGGACAGACAGCAGAGTCTCAGTAATAGGGTCCCGTTTGCACCTCTTGGGTACGGAACCCTAAAAAGATGTTGGAAGCGCACACAATTTAAAATATGTATTGTTTATTACAGGAAAGTGTCGATCGAGTCCATCTACTAGTTCACAATATTGTACCTCCGTTCTTGGACGGCAGGATCGTGTTTACCAAGCAACCGGAGCCTGTTATACCGGTGAGTGGCCAACAACACTTATGATACGAAGATTTTGAATAATAAAAAAACTGGTCAAGTGTAGACGGACTTAGGAAAGGCGACTTAGGAAATACAAGCTAAACAAAGCGCATAAACAGTGAGACCTCTCTAACCCGTCTGGCCAGCGTGGAGAGTGTAGGCCAAATCCTCTGGCTGGGTCTGGCCAAGTATGGCTCTGGTAGTACAGAGAGGGTCGTGCTATTGCAGTGGAGAATAAAAAAAGACCTGTTGATAATGATGATATATATTATAAACTGTAACTCGCTGCTGTGCTTGAATTAACTGTATAAAAGTATTTCTCAGTTACAATTTTCCCGTAGTCGGGTTAAACCTTAACCTTAAAATTGACTTTATCTAAAAAACTACCAGACAAATTGATCTATACTTGGATAATTACATGAATTTAGCATATATAAAAATCCGCATGCCGTTCCATTGTTTTCTTTTGCAATGCCCTATCAGATTTCATGTTGTACGAGGGTACCTACTAACTAATGAATTGACTATGTAGTGTAGTGTAATATATGTACAATATGAAAAGCAATAAATAAATTGAAATTGAAACTTATCTTGTTTCACTTCACTTTCCATATATTTCAGGTGAAAGATCCTACTTCAGACATGGCGGTGAATGCTCGCAAGGGGTCTGCTTTAGTCAAAGCCTTTAGAGAGCAAAAGGAGAGAAGGAAAGCTCAGAAGAAACATTGGAAGTTAGAGGGCACCAAAATTGGTATGATTTTAAATACCCAATTTGAGTACTCGACTCTGTTTGATTTTGTACAATATTTTTTACTTGTATTCTTTTTACAATAATAGGATGTGGTCTGGATACAAAAATTGTTTTTTATTTAATCAGTCAGTTGGATTATCCAAAAATACTGGACCCATATTTTTCGGTTTATCAAAGTAGTCAAAATTCACAAAGATACAGCGCGTCGAAGTTTCCAAGTGGGGGGGGGGGGGGGGATTGACGTCACCTTCAAGTGAAAATCGTACTTCATCATGACGTAATGCGGAATTTAAATGCGCTGCATCTTTGTTATTATTTGCTAATAAAAAATAAAAAAAGATACGTATCCAATTTTTTTTAATAATCTATCTTATGAGATAACAATATGTTTTAGTCCAAATCCGTATTCCTTTCCCTCTTATAATGTATTCGTTATATTCCAGGTAACATTATGGGTATTCAGAAAGAGAAAGAAGAATTAGAAGACGGCCCTACGAGAGAAGCGTACAAATACGCGGAACATTTGGATAAAGGTGCGTATCTCCCTCTCCCTTCCCGAGATCTAGTGGGGGGGGGGGGGTCTATATTGGAGTCTTCTTCATCTAAGCGCGTTCCCGCTTGCATCCTCATGCTGCTTCGGAGTCCGGGGTGCGCTTGCATGCTTTTTTTCTCCAAGTATAACATGCAAGTCAATGGTTACCCAAGGAAGCCAAAGACCTTGCGAAGTTGAGAAGAAATAGCCGAAACAGATTTAATGATTTGGCTTTAGTTTTACGACCGGTCGCCGGCGGACGTCCCTCTTTGGGAATGCAATTGTAGCATGGGATGTTTGTGCTTAGTCTTTAGTCGCCTCTTATGACATCCACAGGTAGAGATGGAGCGGTTATATTGGAATATGGGGGCTAAGTTTTTATACAATTTTACATCAGAATATTGGAACTGGCTAGTGTATATATATTAAGGTGAATACCAAGCAGAAGTGGCGCCTTCATTTATATATATAGAAATAAATTGTTAACTCGTAAATATGGTGACAACTTCCATATTTCTCGATGTTAGGCACTAGATAGCCCTTTAAATTATTTTATGGACCACCGTTGAAAGTATTTACATTAGTCCGTCTAGCTTTAAAACTTGCCTAAAATTGGCCACTTTTGGCGGAGGCAAGTTTTAAGGCCAGACAGATCACCAATAATAGTTTCAACGGCAGTTTATAATAGTAGATTGTGCTACAAGGTGTTAAGGTAATAGTTTTAACGCGAGGGCTCTACTTTGAATCCAGAGCGAAACGAAGGATGCCACAATACAATCACGAGCGTAGCGAGGGATTCTACGGTGGAATCCTGAGTGAAGCGAGGGATTCAAGTATATCGCCCGAGAAAAAACTATTACCGTACACCGTGTAGCACATTCTTCTTTTCATCTCCATCTATGAGAAAAAGCAAATATATACCTTTAACGAAAGTAGAATACCTACATATACCTAAACAGAGTTTAACAGTCAGTTACTAACCTTTATTTGGTGGCGTTTCCACTGAAGAAGTACTATGAAAATATTTTTCTAGGGCCACCACATCTTATACATTTTCCAGTCATTATAATCGTTTCATTACTTTTTCCTTGTGTGTTATTTATATATTTAAATATGTATATTATACGCAACGAGATCTATGTACTTACGTACTTGTCACATTTAAAATAGTTGTAAAAATAATCTAATCTTTCCTCAATAAAATTATTATTTAAATCAAAGACAACAATTGCGCGTTTTTATTGGTTTTTAATAAATTATTATTTTGAAGCAAGAGAACCAAAACATTTTGAACTACAGTCATCCAAGTAAAACGAGTTGTATTCCAAATTAAAAAAAATTACGACGCCCTTGCCTATATTTTATAATTTTAAAACTAAATTCTTCTTTTTTTAGCTTACTGCCAATATTATTTTTGATTTTACATTCGTGTTCGGTTTTCAAATGTGTTTAAACGCCTAGGGAATTTACTTTTCAGTGTCTAGAGTTAGCCCCAAATATTTGGGATAAAATCATGGTTTTTCGAATAGATGAGATGAAAAATAATTTAAAGGGCTATCTAGTGCCTAACTTTGAGAAATATGGAAATGATCACCACATTTACGAGTTAACAATTTATTTTAAATGAGGGCGCCGCTTCAAGGTAATTTGCTTCTAACTTCACCTTAAGAACCTCAATCAAGAATTTTGTATGTAATAAAACTGAAAGTGTATGTACTTATATTTATGTTTTTGTGTTGGCAAAATTTAAAAGATTTATTATTAAAAAAACATATATATTAACTTAATCAAACACCTATCGAATCTGACAGTGCGTCCATTGTTTAAATATTGTGTCTGTTTTTTTTGTTGTATTTGACGGGTTAAATGTCTTCTACTTTTATTTATGTGGCGAAGTGGTTTAGGCACTGGTTTTGCGTCTGTGAGGCACTAATTCGAACCTTACTCTGAGTTTGTACTCTTGTACGGTCTCTCTCCCTCTCTTGTTTCCGAGGAAACATCGTGAGGAAACCTGCACACCAAATAAATAAATAAATAGATCACACTGCTTGAGCGAGCCCCAAAGTTTTTTTTTTTTTTTGTGTTATAGGGCGGCTTACGAACAAGCAGATCACCTGATGGTAAGTGATCACCACTGTCCATGGACAACTGCAACACCAGGGGTGTAACAAGAGCGTTACCGGCCTTTCAGGAAGATTTAAACTTGTGTTATGGGATAACTCAACTATACTATATATTTTGTAATAAATACATATAACGTCTAACAAAATATACTGAACTATTATAAGGATGAATTCAATCCATGATACTGAACAACTTTCTCCAAGGAGCATGTATCGAAATATGATAAATATTTTTTTGCTTACCACACAAACTCGGATCAGTCGATCGGTAATTTTATATGGGAGGCCAAAATTATGTTTCATATTTCGATATATGTTCCTTGGGGAAAGTTGTTTAGTATCATGGACTGAATTCGCCCTTAACAGTTTCAGTATATTTTATTAGACCCTTTATATGTATAGATAAACACCCGAGACACAGGACAATTTGAAAAGGCCATTTTCCAACTTGCCCTGGCTCGGGATCGAACCCAGAACCTCCGGAGTGGCGGACTGGCGTGTTAACCACTACGCCACATAGGTCGTCAGTAGTTTTAACTAGTTCACAGTCTGTAACAATTACTGTTGTCTCTAGATGACACTCATTGATCTACGTCGCCTTTAGTAAGCTCTAAAAAATTTGACACCAGTGTTAATAATAATCTCGATAAAACAGAAGACTTAATTCATAATTTAATTCCCCCTGCACCATTCCACTATCGGAAAACACGACGTGGACAGGGATTCCACCCATTTGTGGTTGATATTCCTCCTCATCGTGCCTCCCGTTTCGCCTCCTCGTTCATTGTGCGAACCGCTAAGGTGTGGAATTCCCTCCCTGCGTCGATGTTTCCCTATACATATAATTTAGGGATTTTCAAGGCAAGAGTGGATAGGCATATTTTGAGTCCGCGTGTTGTAACACGCAGACCAAGGAGTACCTTAGACCTCATCTTAGCTTCCCATTAGGCTAGATAGAGGTCAAACGCACTCAAATCTTTAATAAAAAAAATACTTATTTAGTAATTGATATCGGAGTATACCAAAATTTAAAAAAAAATTAAAGTCATATGTTCATTCAGTAATTAGACCGCCGATGCTTTTACACGTCAATAATTTTTGTATATGACGTATAATGATTCTTTATATTTAAATTATTAATTATTTTAAAGAAAAGCTACCGATACTAGCGTTTCGCAACGACCACTGCTATGAAGAAACGCCGAAAGAAACTCATTTACACAGTATTGGTCGCCTGCTCGCCAGAAGGGCTTTGTCACAAGTTTTATAAATACTTATAGTACAACGTTAACACATTACAACATGTAAGAGAAACAAATGAATTATTATAATGTTTCTATTAATATATTTCTTGTGATTATATTTTCAGAGGGCCAAGAACCAGAATCTAAGTCAGATTTCGTGAAGAAGAAAACGATAGGTGAACAGCGGCGATTCTTGCCCGTGTTCGCTGTCAGAGAGGAACTGATGCAGGTCATTAGAGAAAACAGCGTGGTTATCATAGTTGGTAAGCATTACATTTTGTACCCGACTGCGCCAGAAGGAGGGTTATGTTTTTCGAGTGTATGTATTATGTAGTATAAATGGCTTGAGGTGTCGTTAGATTCATCTTAATTGGGTAGTATCCTGGGTTACAAACATTTGGTACTGTCTAGAGAATAAAACGTAAAAACAAACATGTCTAGAATATGTACTTATGAATAATTTTATGTTTGAGAACATTGTTTTAGTGTTGTATCTGTGTCAAATAAAGCATTTTTCTTTCTTTCTTTCTTTACCACGTCGTGACGTCATAGTTTATTCGAGTCAAATAGCGCTCTCAATATCAGTTTTTCTGCATTAATAAATTTCAAAACACGTTTGAAATAGACGTGATCAATGACAAGTGACATAATTTTCATCCGCGGGTGGTCCTGGGCCTTGGTCAAGTAATTTGTTTCAGATAGAACGGTTTTGGGCTTTCCAGCTTGTGACATTATTTTGTGACGTTTATTTCTCTTATCATTACAAAATAATTTATTTTAGGCCCTGGATTATTATTGTTGATTTGTTGTACAGGTGAAACGGGCAGTGGTAAAACAACACAACTTACCCAATACCTACACGAAGAAGGGTACAGCAAAATGGGCATGATCGGGTGTACACAGCCTCGCCGTGTAGCGGCCATGTCAGTGGCGAAGCGTGTCTCGGATGAAATGAACACTAAACTAGGTAACATATTTTCATATATTCATACATAGTTAGTCTTAGGATTTTCATAATTTCTTTGCATTATATTGACACTCCATCTATTCCAAAAATATGTAACCTTTTAAAGACTGGTTTGACTGGAAGAGATCCCTTCTTGGGATAAGTCCGCCTTTGTACAAGTTATTACTTTTTCTCTGTATTAAATAATGTAAATTTAAATGTAATTTTTGTGCAATAAAGAAATTAAACAAAAGCCTGTTTCCCACAGGGGTAGTCAGAGACTATGGACCTCCTCTTGCTACGATACATATTTTTATAACAAGTAATTATTAAAAAAACCGACTGCATGATACAACTGTAATATGCCTAGGATGCAACCGGGAACACGCTCGGATGAACGAGGTTATATGTTGTTTTTTAGCATTTCTCGTTTTAAATGACATTTAAACAATAAGTTTTATATATTTTTGTAATCCTTAAATAAAATCCTTTATTTTGATACCCAACTCAAAAACTGATTTTGGCGACAAAAGCCGCCATTTTTTTTTTAATATAGAGTGGAGAAATCCAATCTTCTCTTTTGTGAACTTTTACTCCAAACGTTATTTTTCTTATTGTCTATTCCCTCTTTTCTTTCATATTTCTTCCTACCATTACTTGACTATGTTTGTTTGTCTACAATATAATATTATCTTTACGAAACGACAAATAACACTAAAAAGTTTATTTGCTAGATCAAATTAAAAAAACCCTTGACTGTCAAGAAAGAACGCCATCTAGTGATGAGTAGCGGAATTAACGTAAGACTTGATATCCGTAGCGCCATCTATGATTCGCTAGAGAAAGCCCTGACTTTCAAGCGTTAACCCCCAATAACTTTTAAACAGCTGAACCGATTTTCATCAAACATAGCTAAAAACCACCGCAAAGAAATTTGTTTTCATGTAAAAATCACCACATCGATCAAGGTCTAGCTACTTAAATCCCTCGCATCACTCAGGATTCCACCGTAGAATCCTTCGTTTCGCTTTAGATTCAAAATAGCGCCCTCGCCTTATAACCTTTACCCCATTGTAGCACAAATATACTATTTGTTTTCGGTTTAATTTGATATACCTCAAGTAATAAAAAGTTGAGTCAAATGCCGTATTTTCAAAAGATTATCATGATTTGAAGACCTCTTACTTATCCAACATGTTTCAGGCGACGACGTCGGCTACGCCATCCGTTTCGAGGACTGCACCTCCCCCAACACCGTCATCAAGTACATGACGGACGGCATCTTGCTTCGAGAAGGTCTTCGCGAGCCAGATCTCGACCACTACTGTGCCGTTATCATGGACGAAGCCCACGAGAGGTCGCTGTCGACGGACATGCTTTTTGGACTTCTGAGAGAGGTAAACATTTGTTTATGTATTTTTTAACACACTTGGTCGTAAAGTGGCTCTAATTTCACTAGATGTAGATATATAAAGCAGCTCATAGATCACGCGTGTGTTATAAAATCAAATAGTGAAGTTTTATTCTGTAACTGCATTGCTATTTATATGCTGCATTTTTTTTTATTTGGAGCTGATCCGCCGTGCTGCGCCAGCCACTTAGGTATTTTTATATTGGTTAAACACACGAGGTGGAATTTAAGCCCGAGCCGAAGGCGAGGTCGTAAAAGAGCCGAGTAATAGGGCGTAATAAACACCATAACGCACTTATATCGTGATGTACTTTAAAGAAAATACCTACCATTATTACGCTTAAAGAGGTCCTTTAGGTTTTGCGGCCCTGGGCGGTGTCTGCTTAGAGCCGCAAGACCCAAAATACTCTGTCTGCCCCGTTAGGGATGAAGATGCGATAGTGTATTTTATATAAGTATATCTGTATATGCTTTTATTTTATATACTAACAAACGAAAAATACACAAATAAATTATTAATAGATATTTCCTATTTGTTTTGTCTTTACTTTACAGGTAAGTAATAAATAATCGACAAATCCGATTTTGCAGAGCCATCTCTGCAAAATCGGTGAGCAAAATCTTTTCATTTTCATATTAATTATATTATAAGTTATGGTGTTATCAATGATTGATAAGTAATAATTGCTGTTCTATTGTATTAGGTATAAAGCTGTAAAAAAAAGAATAAGTTTGGAGAATAAATAAATAAAAAATAATGCGGCGCACTAACACCAGTGCTCCATTTGAAATAAATTATTTTCTCTAAAATGAATTATGCATACTTAAATCAACATTTTTAGGGTTCCGTACCCAAAGGGCGCAAACGGAACCCTATTACTGAGACTCCGCTGTCTGTCCGACTGTCACAGGGCTCTATCTCTTGAACCGTAATAGCTAGGCACTTGAAATTTTTACCGATTATGTATTATTGTGGCCGCTATAACAACATATACTGAAAATAAAAAAAAGTTAAAAATTAAAGGGGGTCGCCATACAAAAAACGTGTTTTTTCAGCGTTTTTAACTAGATCTTTATAGTGGCATTAACTTGATACTTGAAATGTTCACAGATTATGTATTACTGTGGCCACTATAACAACAAATACTAAAAATAAAAAAGTTAAAAATTAAAGGGGGTCGTCATACATAAAACGTGTTTTTAGCGTTTTAATACATTGTACGGAACCCTTCATGTACGAGGCCGACTCGCACTTGCCCGTCTATTACATTGATAACTTCATAATATTTTCTTTTTACTAGCCGTTACTCGCGGCGTAACCCGCTTAGTTCTTCTTCTTCATCTAAGCGCGTTTCCGATTGCATCCTCAGCTGTGCTGCTTCGGAGCCCGAGGTGCGTTTTCCCGCTTTTTCTTCTTCAAATATGACAAACATGTCAATGGTCACCCAATAAAGCCAAAGAACTTGCGAAGTGGAGAAGAAATAGTGGTTCCGGGTTAGAATAGGCCCACTCCATCTCTTCCTGCGGATGTCGTAAGAG
Organism: Acrobasis repandana; assembly: GCA_963576875.1. Classification (NCBI taxonomy): domain Eukaryota; kingdom Metazoa; phylum Arthropoda; class Insecta; order Lepidoptera; family Pyralidae; genus Acrobasis; species Acrobasis repandana. Next base: position 3,074,257 of record OY756226.1, read on the forward strand.
GCGACTAAAGTACTAAGCACAAACATCTCGTGCTACAATTGCATTCCTATGGAGGGTTGACTTCGGGAGGCGGCCGGTTGTAAAACTTTTCGCACAAATACATTTCCAAAGAGGGTTGACGTCAGGCAGGCGGCCGGTCGTAAAAATGTAGCCAAATCTTTAAACTCTTCCGGCTATTTCTTCTCCAACGCAAGGTCTTTGGCATCCTTGGGTGACCCAAGATATGAATATTTGGAGTAGAAAAAGCGCGAAAGCGCACCCCGGGCTCCGAAGCAGCACAGCTGAGGATGCAACCGGGAACGCGTTTGAATGAAGAAGAAGCGTAGCTTCCGAGTACTTATTCATTCCGTGTTGATACAATTTTTTTCTCATTGTATCCGGTTATTGAACCAGCCATATAAGTATACACATATGTACATGTACATAGTCTGTGGTTATAGCCTGCTTACTCATTGATGACACTTCTAATTTATTGAGTGGGTGAAAAATATTGGTCGTTTTGGCACGTTAAATGATTGTTTTAATAAATTAATGTTTGTATGTAATATTTCTACTGCTTCAAAATTGTTGTGTTGATATTTGTGTTTCCGTTAAAACGCAGGAGAACCATTTTCAAACGCGAGAGTTACACAATAAATGATTTGCGCGAGCGCGAGCGCGAGCGTTTCTGCAGTGACGCATTTTTGAATCGCTCGTACACGAAGATTTGTAAAGAGTGGTCTTGACCACATGTACGTTTGTCATAGATGATCCGTTTCACGTTGCTTTATTATACACGATAAAATTTTTTGAAGGTTTTCTGCGTGGGAGAATATTATTTTTGGCTGACGCAACGATTTTAAAATAAGGTGTAATGTTATTACGTGGCTTGGAACGCGAGCGGTGACTTGGAAAACTACGTTTTGTATATCGATGACTCTCGCGTTCTTCCTTACATGACAGTCAAGGACAAAAACAAAACACAGTCGGCGATCGCCCGCGCTTTGCACCGCTAACATCAGAGCATCTCGGGGCGCCATCGTGCGCGCATCTCAAGTCACATTCGCCCTGAGGAAGACCTTCATTTATCGCATATAAATTATGTCTGTGTCTCACGTTAATTTTAACAACAGAAATAGAAAAAAACAGAATGTGTTTCAGCTGGTTTTCCACCTGCGTTGATGTCCGTCTAAAAAGGGAGCTTATTAAGATTTGTTATCATCATCAAAAGGTTTTTAGTCTCCACTGCAGGAGCACGACCCTCTCTGTACTACAAGAGCCATATATTAGCCAGAGAAGTCAGAGGATTTGGCCTTCACTCTCCACGCTGGCCAGACGGGTTGGAGAGGTCTCACTGATGTTTATTATCTTTGTTTAGCTTGTGTTTCCTAAGTCGCCTTCTACGATGTCCACGGGAAGACTTAGAGTGGTTCTATTCTACTTTGCCAGGAACCACACGGAGATTTTTTATAAATAAGCACATTGGTATCTAATTACTTTCCTTTTTATATTCTATTACGAGTATTCGAACAGCATCCATCGCGCAAGTCTTCCTCTTTTACCACAGAAAAATATTTTAGAATAAAAACTTGTTGTTGTGTTGTTCAGCCAGTTAGCAAATCAAATAAATTAAAAAAAAAAAGATAAAATAATCAAGTAATCATTTATTTAAAAAAAATGCTTCATTATAAATATAACATTTAACTTACGAGTACAATACTCTCACAACAGTCAACATCTGATTGTCACATAACATTAGGTCGCAAATAGTATGCTTCATAAATTAAAAATACTTTTAAACAACGCTTCGATACTTTTCAACTCTTTTATAAACGATCGCGAAAGGTGAATTAAATATAACGAATAATTTTCTTGGAAAATATTCAGTTGTTAATTTTGAACGAAATGTTTCTGTACTTTTCGCGGTCGTATTCCTCATTTACACAACAATTATTTTCATAGAAAATCAAGACAGTCTTCTTAATCAGAAAATCATTAAAGAAATACTCATAAGACTAGGGTTGTCACTCTCAGACCATAATAAGATTTCCTCTTAATTATTATCGCTTATGTTAAGATAAAGTATGATAAACACTGTAATATCAATAGATTAGAGCTCTATATCATAGAATTACAAAGTACAAGCCGAGGGGCGTCTTTTATCTTATCTCAGGAATGTTTTAGGTTTAAAATTTGCAGTTTCAAGTCAAAATAGGAGAGCGATGCAATAAGTGGAGCAAATCAAAGAGAGACGAAGAAAATACTGTCACAAAAGAGAATAGACGAAAGAAAAAAATGAGAATCGAATTGAAATTCAAAAAAGGAATATCCTTTCCGATGTCAAAACGTAATTCGAAATTCAAATTAGACGTTGTCGATGTTCTTAGGCCGTGGCGGCCAGAAACAGGCGTAGCAGGTTTTGTGGCCAGCGCTATCGCTGGCTAGTTGTACTCAGACTGACTTGGCCTTTTCTCTGCCGTGGCTCTGGCTGACGAGCATTACGCCCATGTTCATGCCGATGTTGCCCCACTTGAGCGACTCGCTTATCTGAAACAATGAAATTGGACTATTAACGTTTACGTCATTTACAATTCTTTGTAAGTCTGTTTTATTTATTATATATTTGTATTATGTCTATTTACAATAAAGCTAAAGTCAGTGTTTAGAAAAACATACGATAAATTAAAATATTTAAAGAGAAACCCCTAAACATCTTTATTCAAAATTTTGTTATTGTTATATAATCAAACAAGAATTAAGAATATTCTTAAAAGTTATGTTAAAATGAAAACGAAAAAAATAACTCGAAATAAAAACAATAAAAAATAATCAAAAATTAAAATAAAATGTCAAATTAATACACATGTATAATGTATATAAATCTTTTTTCTAATCTAAACTAGGATAAGGTCAAACATACCGACACGATTATAACATATATCTTGCTAAAACCGATCACCATTACAAAACTTATTACATATACTACACAATACATAGATAAACTTCAAGGAAAGTTATTGACTTTATTAAATATATAACTATATGGTTAGATAACACACATTTTGTTTGCAAAAGATATCATACTATGTATTTTATCCATTCGACTTTTCTTGGCGGAAAATATTTATAATAAATTCTCGTACTATTTGACAATAATAATACCTCTATTGTATCATTAAAAGTCATTAAAACAAAAAAGTAATAAAATAGATTAAAATGAAAAATTCTGTTACTTTTTCTACATCCTTTTCTTTGTAGTATATACTTTGCCTCGAACCTAAAGTCTATTTTTATTACCTATAAAAATATATATAAAAATAAACTTTACGTAACTATTTACCCATTCATTAATATGCATTAATTTTTACTACTGGTCTGCTACTGGGACCTAGATAAAGTGTTTTTTATTTTATTTTATTATATCCTCGATAAACAGTAACTATTTGAATTTGTGGCGAATATATAAGTATATATTTTTATAGCATTTGTGGGAAATTGTGCATTATCTGTTTATCGCAGTAACCTCAATATTATATATATAATTTATTGTCATAATATATTACCTTTTATATTTATATTTATGTATCAATTTCCTGATATTCAGATACATAGCAATAAATTAATATAATATGTAAGCAGTTTTTTGACAATTGATAATGTTATATATTTTTATATATATATTTTTTTACAATAGTTTTAAGTACACGTACTCGTATAACTGAAATATTTATGATTTTGCGTCGCTTTCAACAATAGTTATTGTTAAAGTAGAATTCTATTGTAAGTAGGAATGATCTCATTATTGATACAAGTGAAAACTTATTAGCTTTGAATGTGCTAGCAAAGGAAACTCGGTGACATACGGGAACGTAATATAATAACTCATATATATATATATATGATTTTACGTATAAATTTTTACTAATTGAGATTTTCTTTATACACGGTCACACGTAGTTGTTGGAATTTATCTAGATAGACTTTTGTCCTATGGAAATCATGTAAGTAGATCGGATTAATCAATATGTTAATATTTTCCGCAATCCACGTATCGTACTTTATAATTCGTATGTCAATGTTTTAATCATAGCATTTTCTAGATAATTGCCGATTAACATTCCTTGCTGTATATTCACGTTTTTATTATCGTTTCGCGTGTTACGTGCAGCAGATTCGTATTTTGTATAGTCATTTACGCTTAAAATGTAACATATAAATATATTATTATATAAAAAAACCTCATTTCTAAGTACTAAGTATAATACGAACGTCAAAATCCTTTCTATCCTCAGCCTACCGAATCAACTGTAGCAATGAAGTTGATATAAACTCCTATATACTGGGTGGCGCAAAAGTACTGGCACTAAAGAAAATACTTTTATTTTTTTTATATGACATTTTCTGTCATTCTGTTGTTGAAAATTGTGTAGTGAACAAATGTAAAATACACTGAAAATAAACATGGACCGTTTTACTCCCCAAGAACGTGGAATAATTGTGTCAATGTTCTTACGGAATAATTCATCAGTGATAAGAACACAACGTGAATTTCGTCGACGATTTCACCACCGTCCGGCACCGATTGGTCGCACAATTCGACGCTTTGCCACACGCCTTGAAGCAACTGGCTCAACATTGGATAGACCTAAGTCTGGGAGACCAAGAACAGGCCGTTCAGCTGAAAATATCGATGCTGTGCGCGAAGATGTGGAAGAGTGTCCAGAAACATCAACGAGGCGACGTGCCACGCAATTGGGCATTTCCAGACGGACCCTGCAGCGTATTTTGGTGAAAGACTTAAAGATGTTCCCGTATAAAACTCAAATGACTCATCAGCTGCTGCCTGCTGACCACCGAGCTCGTCTAGATTACTGCCAGCGCGTCATAAACCTCAACCTTGAAGAGGATGATTTTCCTTCAAAATTGGTTATGAGTGACGAAGCGCATTTCCATCTCTCAGGGCATGTCAATAAGCAGAATACTCGGTTCTGGGGCACTGATAATCCGCGCATTATTCAAGAAACACCTCTACACCCACTAAAAGTTACTGTATGGTGTGGCATCTGTGTTGACAGAGTGATCGGACCCTATTTTTTCGAAGACGCTGGAGGCAATGCGATAACTGTCACTGGAGAACGCTACAGAACCATGTTACGAGAGTTTTTGATACCCAGTTTGGACGAATTGGGGCTGGAGCACATCTGGTTTCAACAAGACGGCGCTACGGCACACACAGCGCGCGACACTATGGACTTAGTGAGGGACGCTTTTCCAGGCCGAGTTATCTCTCGTTTTGGCGATTTGCCTTGGCCTGCAAGATCACCCGATCTGACCAGTCCAGACTTCTTTCTTTGGGGTTTTTTGAAATCTCGGGTGTATGTGAACAAGCCACAGACTCTCGCAGCTCTAAAAGAAAACATTCGTCAAGAAATAACGAACATATCGCAGGAAGTGTTACGGCAAGTTATGCAAAATGTCATAAATAGGGCTCAAATGTGTATCAACTCTGGAGGTCACCATTTAAAAGACATCATCTTTAAATCCTAATGGTACGAAATTTAATGGCACAAATATACATTTAAAAAAACCTAAATCTAGTTTTCTAATTTAGAAAAAATGTTATAGCTGAACCAAATAGGGTCTTTACTTTTGCGCCACCCAGTACATATACCTATGATTGGGAACTTACTCATATTAGCACAGATGTATTCTATAATACATATTATTTTTTCAGTATGAACTATATACTACGGCAATCTTGAAAGTAACATATCTGTATAGATAAATAGGTTATTGTTTTGGGTCGTTATACATACAATAGGGACACATTGAAATCCGGTGTCTCAAACCAATGAGTAAAATTCAAAGCCTCACCGGTGTTATTGATGCCAGCTGTAAGTGTCCAAAGCGCCTCACTGATTACCATCAAAAGATGATAATCATAGGTGTTTTCGACGTCGTTAAGCTGATCTGTAACAAAATTGCTACTTTGTGCGATCTCTTTTTTTTATTCGTCGATCCCGGCATGCATTGCTCCCTTGATGTATGATCGCCGTCGCCTCCGTCGAACCAACTCGTCAATGAATCGCGTGCCCCGTAATTTTTACAATGCTTTGACATTCACAAAAGCGATTTGAATCGTACAACACTAAAAAACTGTCTTTACACGCACACAAAAGAATGGAAGTGACGGCGTTGTAAGGACAGCTTTGTATTTCTCATCCATTGAAATGAAGCATGCATTTGAAAACATTATCTAAAACCGACAATTTATGAAATGAAAATGTATTAGGTATATATAGTTTCATACCAAATTCAATTTTTGGATTGATTATGAAAATCATATGTGGGAAAAGCAACGATTTGATATTAAAAGTATTGATATATGAAATAGATTTGTTAAGATATTGCGCTAATAAATACGCAATTTAATTAAAAATATGTGTATAAGTTCAGCTACATGGTCGTTGTAAAAATGTTTAATAAAAAATACTTCTGAGTTTTAAAAAAATCTAAAAAGTCCTTGAACAAAAATAAAATAAGTATAGACTACATAGCCTGTTCCTTTCATATGTTAAGTAATCTCGCTCACAGATTAGATTGCAATCCAGTTTAGTAAATTGTCAATAATTTAAAACAATTCAATCTATCGCAATTCAATCTTCTTACGACCTTACGGTTGGCTTGTTCACGATCAGCATAGTGTGTAGTATTTATGATCAAACAAAACTGTGTAATAAAAAATAAAATGTAAATTTTCTAACATCAAATTCAGTCAATTTAGTTTACAAACAACTTTCTCCAAGGACGCATAAAAAGTCACGACAAGTTGACCAATTAGGCGTATAAGATAGATTGGAATTGATTAAGAATTAATTAATTGTTTGACGTTCCTTGGAAAGAATTGCACAGGATCATGTAATAAATATGCCTTTAAAAAGTTTATATAGTAACAGTATTATTTCATAGGACATAATAGGTATATGAATATCAGTAGAATGATTGAAATAAAAACTTCGACGGTGTAGCTATTGTCGGTTTTAGAATTTACTTAAAAAAATTAAAACAAATAAATTGTCATGTTGGTATATTCACCTGTCTCATGCGAGCTTCTTGCGGCGTTTCTCCATAACGACACCAGTGGACGAAGTGCAGTGTATTGTGCCAGTTCCTCTCGAACCTTGACTTAGTTGCCATGTCCAGCTGCAATCAGTAGAAGCTCCTTAGTAGCCGTTCCACTGTTCACTGTGACGCCACAGTGTCCAAGGAACAAAAGCCCCACGAGACTTTCGATATCTGAAATGAGAGGTTTCCAATTCTGACGCAAGCCTACGCATTTGAAGAAAGAACTTCCAAGTTCGATAGAAAACAATGATACACCATTCAAGGTTCGAATTGGTTCATGCATTAAAACAGCTAAGTTACAAGATGAGGTTTAAGACGTAATGGATGTTAAAATGGATTGTCTGTAAATAGAAGACGCCTTAAAAGTCAGTGAACCGTGAAAACTTGATCAAGACAATACTGTAGCGCGTCTGTTAGTTAATAGGGACGACTTATTTGCATGAATTGAGGTCGTTCGCAATGTAAGCTTAAATTTTAATAGACTTGCACTTCGGCAAGGATTGTTTACGAATCGAATGAGGTTAAGGCGTCTAGTGTGTAATATAATAGCATCTAATGATGCAAAGTTGCAAAAGGTTAAGAAATGAATCTCGTGACTAGACATTTGTGTCGTCATTGAAGGCTGTTCAATTAACAGGTGAAACAAGTTCAAGCGTTGATAAATGATCTGCGACGCCTCATCTTATTAATCATTCGCGATGACTTTATATGTTTAATGATGTAACGAAGCTGTGGGACTTGTTATTAACTCTTTGAAATTGACCGGCTACGTTAGATGTAAATTTTGGGGGGAATTGGAAACGTTTTGTACTTCCGTTTTGGTTAATTACCTTGGCTCTGATGTCCTTTTCGCTGTTAGGCGTCTCCTGTTTGTCATCAACATTGTTGATGCGAATCACAGAGTCTTTTTTCCAAAAGGCACCCAGTGTAGTCTTGACGACTCGTTTGCGCACACCTTTTTGTTGTACGGTGTACACTTCTATCTGTTCCGGGTTCTTTGTTTTTTCTGTTGACAAATTTAAATTGTAATTATATGCACTAAAACGTATGCTGCTGATAACATAAAACGAATTTATGTAATGACTTGATATTTCTGATTCTCAAGGAAATCTAATCCACTCATTGCTTTTCATTGAGAATTTTTATAAGAACCCGTCTAGAATACGATTTAAAGGACATCCTCGAATCGCCGGCGACTATCATACAATATCTGTTGATGTAATTAACAACGGGCGTGCGGACGCGACAGAATGAATTATGTACAAATTGTATTCTGCAGGCGTCGGGCTACGCGCGGCCGTGACCAAACGTCGAGCCAACTTTAGTACATACATCCATCAGTATTGCTTCAACTCTCATGCGTACCGCACGTATCGATGCCCTAAATTATTTTCGATAACTTTCGATTGGCAAGGCTGTTTAGTTATTGAATGAATATTAAAGTCAACATACCTTTACCCTTCTTCCACATGGCAATGGCGTACATATGATAGTCTGGTGACAATGTAGAGTCTGGTGGCAGTGGATCGTCCGCCCTGACTTCGAGTACGAATCCTGTTTCGAGGACAGCACACAATATGTTCTGTTCTTCATGCTTGAACCACTTGGTCTCGCGAAGTTTGTGAATAGCCACTGAAGAACCGAAACGGGGTTTTTTCGGTGCGAATAGTGCCTGGGCTTGGCTCCCGAAACGCGACAAGAGCCCCTTCACCGTCGGTGGCGGCGCGAGGCTCTTTTCGGGCGGCTTGATCTGCTGGAAACTCCGGCAGGTCACGAACCTCGCTTCCATTGAACCCTCTCCTCTCTCAAATTCACGAGATAATCCTCTCCCACTTAACTGTTGCGAAGTTGTTATTCGGCGGCCGTCGGCGCGGCAAAGTACTCTCACTGTGAAATCGCGTAGTATAAGCAACACTTTCACAATTTTGTGCGCGTGCTTTTGTTATCGCGAGAGCGTAGAGCTACACGGCGACGTTGTAACGTTAGACGCGGCGCGCGTGTGGAAGCTGGCTTATATACGGCCGGAGGGGGGGCTGGGCGGGCGCGGGGGCCGCCGCTCTTGGTTGACCTCACTAGTGATGGCGAGTGCACGATAACGAGTTACTACGTAGCCGTTGAATTCTTTTGTATCGTTACTTCTAAAGTAAAATGTCAATGATTTGATTCCTTGGCTTTTTATAATTCGATGCCCAAGGCAAGCTAGTGCATCTGAATATTTTATGCTAGAACTCGTTTTGTAATTTACCTTATCGCAGATCACGGAAGGACTTCTGTTAGGTACTTTAATCTTGATAGCTATTGATTTTGCCGTGTTCTAGTAATTTCCGTATTACTTTTTTTAAATACGATAATAAAAATGCAAATTAAATAAAAATTTTAGATGTTCTGAATACTACATTTCGCCGTGTTTTAGTAATTTTCGTATAACTTTTTTTTAAATACGATAATAAAAATGCAAATTAAATTTAAATTTGAGATGTTCTATATACTTACTACATTTAACTTTAATTGGTATATTTATGTGTATTTTCTTTAAAATCTTGTATAGTATGTTATCTTTCTTCATAGGTGGCATCTACTAGGAGTGGTTTATAAAGCCTACGCCTTATAGCATTGTGTGATTATACCGAAATCAGATCTCTTTCTTCTAAATATTATTTCATATTCGTCTCAAGTTTTCAGTGTTGCTGCTAACGTTCGTCTGTCCTATTTGCTAAGCTCCCGCATATATTTTCTACGTTTCTACGTCATGCCCTTTGCGCAACAGGTTACTTTAACAGTTATTTTTCAAAATAACGTGTTATCGTTACTGCTATCGCTCCTCTCTCGCGTTCCGTTGCATCGAGCTTGACCTCACTCAACTGTCACCCCTCCCCTCGCCTCTCACCCTCCCCCTAACCCCTCCCGCGCCGCACCGACACGCCGGCGCCAACCGGCAGGTATGTTTTTCTCGTTTTAATTTAACAGCAGTATAATTAAATTAGAGATAACCGTTAATCTAGGTGATAATGACTCTCAATGAGAGGTTATGTTGTTGACGGCAGTGATTGAGACGTACTTGCGGTAGAAAGTATGGATGGAGAATACTAATGGAATGGGTATAGGGGCGCGGTGGGATGGGGAAGGTGGTAAAAACTGGTATACGAGTACTACTGTTATAATATTATAACGTTATATGTATAGAAGGAAGATATTAGGTCCTTACATATGAAATTGCCGATTTTCAATACTGGCAACTTTAAAATCAAATATCTTGCGTTTTATTAGGAATTCCAAATTCAAATTTATTTCGAAATAAAGCCAGAAAAATATTGTTTTAAAATTCGTATTTCATTTGTTTAAACATCATTTGTTTGAGTTTCAACATTGCTATAACAACAACTATGGACAAATTGAAAATTCGCGGTATTTACGAATACGAGTTCCACCATGGCACCAGTGCTGTAGAAATGACTCGAAGAATTAACGACGTGTATGGACCAGGCACCGCTAACGAACGAACGGTGCGTTTTTGGTTTCAACGTTTCCGTTCTGGAAATTTCGATTTACACAATGAGCCTTGTGGACGACCTGATACTCAAGTGAATAACGAAGAGTTGAAGGCGATAGTGGAAGCGGATCCATCTCAAACCACTTCTGAATTAGCAGCAGCCTTCGGCTTAAGTGACAAAACGATACTTATCCACTTGCGCCAAATCGGAAAAATTAAAAAACTCGAAAAGTGGGTACCGCACGAATTGACTGAAGCAAACCAACAAACACGCGTTGCTTGCTGCGTTTCTTTGCTTAATCGCCACAATAATGAGGGGATTTTGAACCGTATCGTGACTTGTGATGAGAAATGGATCCTGTACGACAATCGGAAGCGATCATCACAATGGCTTGACCCTGGAGAACCGGCAAAACCTTGCCCTAAGCGAAAACTGACCAAAAAGAAGATTCTGGTTAGTGTTTGGTGGACCAGTGCTGGTGTTATCCACTACAGCTTCTTGAGATCAGGCCAGACGATTACTGCAGACTTGTATTGCCAACAATTGCAAACAATGATGGAAAAGCTCGCCATTAAACAACTGAGACTGATGAATTGCTCTAGCCCACTGCTCCTTCAGGATAACGCTAGACCACACACTGCACATCAAACGATCGCCAAGTTAGAGGAGCTGCGACTGGAACCTCTGCGTCACCCACCATACTCTCTAGATCTTGCCCCAACCGATTACCACTTTTTTCAAAATTTGGATAACTTTTTGCAAGGAAAAAATTTCAAATCTGATGAGGCAGTCAAAACCGCCTTCAAACAGTTCATAGACTCTCGCTCCCAGGATTTTTTTTCCAAAGGTATCAATGATCTGCCTATAAAATGGCGGAAGTGTATCGATAACAACGGCGCATACTTCGATTGATTAAATAATAATTTCATTAAAAAAACTAGTTTCACTTTTTTGATACTGAACGGCAATTTCATATGTAAGGACCTAATATTATACAATTTAGATGTCATTATGACAAAATATTTTTAAGTGTCTAATTGTTAGACTGTTGCCTTCGGCAGGACTAATTGGAAGCAGAAAGGGCAGGCCGTTGCCCACCAGTGGGACACTGAAAAAGGCAAATAAAAAAAACATTGTTATTTTTTTTTACTTTATTTTAGTTTCATATCCAGTTATTAGATATGTGGAACAGTGGTATCCAACCTTCATGCATATACATCGTTGTAAACTAAACTCATCAGATTTACGATCTGATCATAAAACGATAAACTTTATACATATTTATAGCTTACAAAGTTCACTACTATAAATAGTAAATTCTATGAATAACTCTATCAATATTAATTGTTCTTAACGTGAAGCTTAGGCTAAGTAAAGAAACTTTAAACAAATATCCAGATGCCGTCACATTTTGCAACACTCCGTTTGTTTACAATATAATATTATACGACCTTGTGCAATGATGAATAAAAATCGTAGATAATTATGATTGTGTTAATAGTTTGACAATGGCAGATTTACAAGACTTCATGTAATTAGTGTCATTAATGTGAGGGAAATAAAAGAAATTATATGTAAAATCTGAGAATTACGAGCCATGCCAAAATAATATACCCACACATTGATGCCAAAATGTGAAGCTGCATATTTTTTGTATTACTCATCAAAACAAAGCAAATAAGATACTCGTATTTTCTCACACACATGTTTATGCCGGTAATCCTAAGACTTTTTTACTACATAATGTTCTTTACTGAACTGAGTTCACAATAAAGGCTTGTAGGATTTTTTTTGACGTGACAACGTCTTATAAATTGGTTAGCCGGGTGACACTTCAAGAAACTGCGTTACGCTCCGCTCACGTTATGCGCTCACAATGAGAGCGAGTGAGAGGCACGCGTGCCTTTCACTTTTTATGTCTGTCTCTCTCGCTCTTAGGCGGGCTAACCATGCCCGAGTGGAAGTCAAGTTTGGAGTGAAGTGGAGTGAAGTCGTTGTCACGTAAAACTTTCGCCCGTATACCGACTTTACAGGCAACCAATTTTTTCGAAGAACTTATTATCTTTGTGCATTTCTAGTTGTGGACTTAGCTGTTTTGCTGCACCCGAAGCTTCGGCCCGGGGTGCACTTTCCAGTTTTTTTTTTTTCTCCACACCTATAGCCTGCCAATGGTCGGTCACCCAAGGTTGCCGAACATATACACATATATCATAACATACAATTTATTAGAACATTAAATCATCATTCATCATTTCAGCCGCACAATGTCCACTGCTGGACATAAGCCTCACCAAGAATTTACAAAATAACCGATATAGAGCGGTCTGCATCCAGCGCTTTCTAGCGACGTTGATCGGGTCGTTTCACTAGCTTGTGGGTGTTCTACGCTTCGGGTGCCAGTGCGTGGTCGCCAGAACCTTTTTGCCCCATTAATTAAAGTACTTACCTAATTTATTATGACTGGTGAAGCTCTAGGTAAATGCTAGTAATATGTTTTGTAATGAAGTGGGAGGCACTGGTGGGCAGACCGCTTAAAAGGTGGTCACGTAAGTTGGCGTTACGATACGACCGAATTATTTACATTGGACGACCTTGCCTGCTTTATATACGAATTCTTTTTGTCAAGTCGAATTGGTTCTAGTACCTATCATCATCATCCGAGCGTATTCCCGGTAGCATCCTCAGCAGTTATACTTCAGACCCCGGGTCCGCTACCTAAACCTAGGTGTTTTGACGAGGTAACTGGTTCTTACACAGAACTACTGCCGTCTGAATCTGCAACCCAAGGGTCCAGAACCAATCCTAGCATAGTTTTAAACAAACGCTATAAATGGCTTTCGTGATCCACAGCTTTACGTGTCTTCCGAAGCCAGCAATCATCTTTCTTTTCGGATAATCAGGTGATTCAAGCCTGCGATATCCCAACTAGACTAGAAATAACTTGAAAGAAAATATAAGGGTGCAGAAGTACTGATGGTTAAATATGATACACTATATTCTCTTACAAGTTCATATTTTGACTTTGAAAACCAGTTAAAACCTAAACTTCTTTTGTTTGGGAAAGTCTTATTCTGTCTAGGGTAAGGAGACACTTAAATCTATATTTTATCAATATCTGTAGATCAGCCTCATAATTAATGCCTTTTCAAGCCAGCCCATTCATCAGCAGCTCCTTCCGAGACATGTCGGAAGTCGTGTCGGCGACCTCGGTATACATACAACGAGCCTACACGGGTCTTATGAGTACCTACTGTAGTACACGAGTACATAGCTTTGTACTTACTCACCTACCTTTACTTTTACCAAGTTACTGCGTGTTTTACTACGGAGTACTGGTTCCTATTCCGTGGTTTAACTAAGTATATTTTAATATTCTTTCAATCGCATATAGCCGTGTGGTTCCTGGCAGAGTAGAATAGGACCACTCCAAGTCTTCCCGTGGATGTCGTAGAAGGAACGACAAAGGAAATACAAGTTAAACAAAGCTTATAAATATCAATAAGACCTCTCCAACCCGTCTGACCAGCATATTAAGCATAAGGCAGGGATCATATGTATTATTTTTTTAAATAACTCTTACATATTCTTTGTAAAATGAAAAAACCTTAAAAACCGGAAACGCGTAAACCAGCCTCATTGACCTCCCGTGATCTTTTCACCCCGCAAGGCTCGCTGTCTCGCTTCGGCTAGAGTAAATTTGTGTGCGTGGAAGCGGGAGCAAAATTTAGATTATTGACATCAGGCGCCCTCTTAAATGATTTGAATGACGTCAACCCTCTTTGGGAATGTATTTGTGCGAAAAGTTTTACAACCGGCCGCCGCCTGACGTTAGTGCTTAGTCCTTTAGTCGCCCCTTACGACTTCCACAGGAAGAGATGTAGTGGTTTATTCTAACCCGAAACCACACGGGTGCCGAAACCACACGGGACGCCTTATGTACTAATCCATAATATTGTTTTTACAAACTTTTATTTAGCTTGCCCTGTTTGTTGATTTGGGTCAAATCTTGCAAGTTAAATTAAGCTACTTCCCGATTTCCGATTGAGATGAAATTGTGTATGCTAATGTAAATAAGATGACAATGCAATATTATTATAACAAGAAGCTGATCTGATGATGGAGCCGAAAGCTGTAGAAACCCTGTAATAAAACGACGCAACCCCATCGAGTTTGGTTCATAGGCCTCAAAATCAACGCTTGTACAAAAAAAATGTTTTTTCTTAACTTATTTTTAAGCATGTTTTTCACAAAACATTATTCCTTTCCTTCTAGATTTAACAGTTGCGAGCATAATGAATACAATATTACAACGTGTTAAAACATCGGTTTATACTTATTTCTTTCATTTGAAACGATAACTTTGAACCGATGACGTAAAAGTTCTCGGTCAAAAGTTTACTTTCAACGTATCTGCAAAAGGAAGCATTATTAATTCTGGTTGAATGGCAGACCTCGTTTCCTTACAACTTAGAATCTCAAGCAGTATTAATTGTTTAAAGAATACAAAAGTCATATTAGTATAACTTGAAAAATTTCAAATGCGTCTTAAATTTGCTTGTATTTTATAACTGCTTAAGGCTATACACAAATTTTCCGGGATCCAGTGCTGCTCCCATTCGAAATAAATCATTTCAAAGCAATTGGAGATATCTTTTAAAATTTTGTCTACTAGATAACCCTTCATACTATTATTATATTTTATGAACTACTATGAAGTGAGAACATGAAGCTTTTCTTCGCGCATTTGCGAAAAACGGCCTCTTTTGGCAAATGTTCAAAGAAAAGCTTCACGTTCTCACTTTAAACTGTAAACAGTAGTTCATAAAATAGTTTGAAGGGTTATATAGGGCCTGGTAGAGACAAAAATTTAAATGATACCTCCGTTTCCATTAAAATGATTTATTTCAAATGGGGGCAGCACTGGACTGGACTGGCCTTAATTCAGTTGCATACAAATTGTTAGTGTAATTTTAGAGTATAAGTATATATAAACACTGTTGAAAATATTGCTTGGGTTGGTTCCTATAACAAGTCTTGTCATTAGGGTAGTCTTATAGGATCAAGTCAAGTCTTCTTTGCTGGTCTAGGAGAAAAGAAAAAACATAGAATGTACCAGCTGCTTCTCTTCCCGTGCAGATCGTAAAAGCCGATCGAGGGAATGGGCGAGAATCTGAATCATATGAATAGGCGATGCGGTTAGCAATCCATCACTATTATGATTTCCCTTTTCCACCTTAATGCCCACCATTACGCTAAAAGTGGCCTGGGCTTTCCCGCCCTTGGCTCTGTCTACCCCGTTAGGGATAAAGACGTGATAGTGTATCTGTATGTATCTGTATCTTATAGGATCACTCTCTTGTCTGTCCGTCCCACTGTCATAGCCATTTCGCTACGAAACTACTGGACCGATGGAGTTGTTTGGTTAACTGTAAGTCAGTGACCCAAAGACGGGCGTATAACGTAAATAAATATGGGGGCCACTTATGGAGGATAAATTAGACATTAAAAAAAATTTTTGATAAAGCAATCTAAGATGATGCGGTCTTAATTATTGTTTTGCATTTTATTTTACTTTTGTACTGTAAATAAATAGGTAGTATGTAATTGTTACCAGTATTTCGTGGCATTTCTAAGCTTTTTAGGGTTCCGTAGTCCACACGTTCGTCCGTCTGTCTGTCCGTCCGGGCTCGTACTCCGCCGCTACTGCACCGATTGTCACGAAAATTGGTGGAAAGATAGATATTGAAGTACCAAAAGTTGGTTTTTAAAATTATGACAAAATGTTTTTATTTTCTTAGTGAATTTAAAAAATTAAATTGGACTAACCCCAACGTGTGGGGTATCGTTGAAAAGGTCTTTTAAAATGCAACAAAAACTGCTTTGAAACTATGTAGATCAAACCCCCCAGTCTTGAGATAATCTAATACAAAGTTAAAATTTGAGGTGTCCCCCCACCGTAACTTTTAAAATATTACTAAAATAATTCTGAAAAAAATGTGGTAAATACCTTAAAGTATGTACTTTCAATTAAAACTATAGCGGTCTCGGTATCATAGATAGTTATTTTTTAATACGTCATAAATCGTAAACCTCAATTTACCTTTAGAACTTTTATATTATGTTACTTGCTGCTACGGAACCCTTCATGGGCGAGTCTGACTCGCACTTGGACGTTTTTTATATTGTACAAATCAAAGTTTTATTTTATGCCGGTCAGTAATATAATATTCGCTGTATTATTATACTATTATTAACGCTCTATAGGCGTCAATGTTCTGCAACGTCAAATTAACAAAGACATTGGGTTTTCTAAACATTTTTAGCAGTTTTTTATTAATTCCATGATTTTAGGGTAAAAAACTTATATCTATACATTATAATTTAACTCCTCGAATTAAACTTTTTCGTATCTTCTTCCTCACCTTATCCCACTCTACGAGAGCTCGGAACAGCATCTAAGTCTTCCATTTCCCTCTATCCTTTGTCATAGTACTTCACTTGTCACATTATTTTTATCCATATTAGCATGGAGAGTATTATTTCGAATATCATGCGTATACATTTTAAAAATGTATCAGACGATGTTTGATCTATAATTCAACATATTTACTTTATATATCGTTAAAACTATAACATATAAATGCTAAATACTACGTATATCGGCCAAATAGAACGCTAATTCACACGTATACACGTTTTACAAATTCTCATCAATTTGCATGTTTGTGGGCTTGTATGGTCTTCTGTCACGTTTCGTAATGGAGCACTATCTAGTCTATCAATTATTCCAGTTAATATAATTTTGTTTCGTTGACACATTTGATTTTGAAAAAATAGCGACGGCTATTTTAGTTAAAATTTTCCACAACCCTAAAAATTTTAAATCTACAAGATTTTTAGAATTTGAGTCGGCGACTCTACCACACTCTACTATCAAGAACGCCTACAAGCGCGCCTAGATCTCTCGTCGCAATATGTTTGATATAGTTGCTTTGTATACCAAAATGTGCTTGCTTTTTTTGGAAGCATAGTAAAAATTCTACTTTCGTTTCTAAAACCTTCTACAGAGCGAAACGCCTTCGTATACCACATACCACTGTTGACTGTTAAATGTAAAAGAAAGAAAACAATGTTGCCTTCTCAGTTGAGTCGTAGACCCTCATTAACATTCAGGAATTCAATCTGCAATTTCGATATTCAAATCTCAGATGACTCTGAACCGGTCCAAATATGCGTGTAGACAACACTAACAAGAAACTAGTAGTTTGCCTTGATAGGACCGTAAAAAATATCTGGTCTCGTGTGTGAGTCAACAAAAAAACCATGTGTGCGTAACTAGTTTGACACCTACTTGCTGTAAAAGTAAGATAGGGCTAAGAAGGTCATGGTACAAGTACTTTTAAAGCAGAGTTTATTTTTTATAATGAGTTTATTTGACAAGACGCGGCATTCGAACGTTTCGCGACGTATAATTCATAATTTATATTTGTAAAATATATAAATATAAATTATGAAGAAAAGGCGTAAGGAACTTCGTTCCTGAAGGAGGCCGCACATTTCCGGCTGCACATTTTTTTGGTTTAATCTCTTCTACAGATTTTCTGCAATCTTACATCACCAAAAAGCAATTCCCTTCCTGCCCATGACATATCTGTACAATCCTAATATATATGTGATTAGTCCTGTTACTATCATTGGCTTTTTCATTGGCTTCAAAAACTGTTATAATTTCTTAAAAAACTGACTTTTTCATTTAATCGACCTTAGGATGCTGTTTACTATTCAACAAGTTCCTACATGTTTCTGGCAAGCCGTCGCTTAGGGATTTCCCATGAGTGAGGACATGAGATAAAAATGCAAATATTACTAGTGGTATTTTGACGTCAGCGTCTCATAATTCACGTATCTGCACGTGATAGAGAAACTTGATTTTGTTCTGTTAAAAGTTGAATGCTCCTACGATTAAATAGCCTTCATTCAAATGATACTTAAAACCATCATCATCATTATCGTCCTACTCGCTATTTCCCTATGTGGGGTAAACTTTGTATGTCAACTACTTTCATTTCTTTCGTCATATACCATATTTATCATATGGTAATATCAAATGTCTCCTAGTAAATATTTACAATTTATTTTTGCAACCGCATTATCATCTCATGATTTCCGCATGCGATGTCTACAAAAGATTATATACACTATTATGTTACAAGCATATTTTTCGCTATATTTTTATAGATATCATTGTTCCTCGACAAAGTGCGTGTCGGACAAAAACTATTTAATTTAATTTATTTTTAACTACAAAATCATTTTTAAACTTCCAAAATACCTACTTTTATCCCTATTTTTATAGGTATGAGTAGTTTCGGTATCACACCACATTTTAAAATTAATTCACTTTGTAGTTCAAAATATCAGGTTAAGCGTGATATTTACACAAATACTTATACGTATCCCAGAATTGGAAACAACACAGCTAAGAACATGGACGCCGACAGCAGGGTGCAAAGTGCACCCTCTTGCACCTCCTATCAGGAAAGAAAATAAATGTTTTTTTATGATGTCTAGGTTGCTGTACAAAATATTTGTACATCACCAACCATCCATCCATCCAACCATCTATTACTACTAGGTGGACTTAAGCCTCATGGGATCTGTACTTCACGCGTCCGGAGACATCGATGCCGACGTCAAGGCCCGTATATCTGCCGCATGGGCAAAGTGGCGAGAGGTGACTGGTGTCATTTGTGACCCCAAAATGCCGGTTAGGTTAAAGGGACAGGTCTACAAATCCATCATTGGACCTGTCCTTTTATATGGCAGTTTGTTGTTGTTTGTTATATGGCAGTGAAGCGTGGCCATTGCTTTAGCGGCACATGCAGGAACTGCGTGTCACAGAGATGCAAATGTTGTGCTGGATATGCGGAGTATCACGGAGAGATCGCGTGTGAAACACTTGCATTCGCGGCAGCCTTCATGTCCGTGACATAGCTAGCAGACAAACTGCAAGAATGTCGCCTACGCTGGTATGGTCATGTCTTGCGGAAATCGGCAAGTTACGTGGGAAACAAATGTAAAGCCATGCCGCCTCTACCAGGGACCGGCAGACGCGGTAGACGCAAGAAATGCTGGCTTGACGTCGTCAAGAATGATATGCGTGCCAATGCTCTTACAATGAAGGATGCTCAAGACCGTGCGAAGTGGAGAAGGAAAAGCCTGAAAGCGGACCCCGAGCTTTACAGCATTACAAGAGAGAGAGAGAGAGAGAAAGAGACTCATGCTGACTAAGCAAAAAACAACAATAATTTATTTATTAGCAACAATATTACATAAAAGAATATTTTAAGAATCATGATGTTATTCAAGCATATTGATAAAAAGTTGTACATTTCTAAGAATAGGGGAAAACTACCGACGCTTGAGCTAATCCGATGAGCTAGACTTTATCGATCACAGGAGATAAAAGTGACAGGAACACTCATTGAGAAGAATGATTGCCTATCTCGGTTGTTTACCCGAATGTGTTTTCGAGAAGCTGTCCATTTATTCACGCAATGATGGAAAATTTATAATTGTTACATTATTTCAAAGGTGTATTTTTGCATTTCAAATTCAGCAGGGTCCAAATACTTGGTTTAATTTAATTAAATGAAAACACACTTTTTTTAAAATCTTACAAGTATTTCGAACACTGCAGGACATAAGCTTCAATGTAATGTAATGTAAATTGTAAATTGTAACTGTACATATTTCGCTAATAAACCATATTCTATTCTATTCAATGCACTTCAGTCTTTCCGATCTTTTGCGGTTCTTATACACATCGGACCAGCAACTTTCGCGTTGTTGTTACTCCATCGGGCAATTGCTCTGCTGTTTCTATATAGTCTTCAGTCAGGTAGTTTTCTGCACCTTATTCCGTCTTTCCTATGGCTTATGCAACCTAACCATTTCCCTATCTATCCATAGGTACCTATAGGCTTGTTGTTTTTTGATCAAGTCTAAGGTCAATTACTGCAGGTGTCATCGTTAGCTAATGTTGACTGTCGCTACTATTTCTTATTGTTCTTAAATTAAGATTTTGATTTTCGTTTTCCTACTTCACTCCCACCATTACACTAACGGAGGCCTTTAGATCTTGCAGCCCTGGGTGCTATGTCAATAAATACTTTTTGAGTTTTTCATTTGGAAATCTTAGAAGGCAATATAATTGCCAAAAGCCAAAACTTGCAACGCTGTGAGGATGTCTGACATTAACTTATCTAAAATTTGGTAACTTATCAGCGGCAATCGGTTCATTATAAAATTAATCACGTTTCGACAGCACTTGCATTATTTTAATGCAAACTAATCACGCGATATTAAGGTTCTTTATCTTATCACAAGTGAAACAAACAATACTTGTGACTTCTATGATTCAGCTCATGCACTCGTTTAAATTTTTTCTTGTCATTTTCCTTTAATGTTCTAGATTCATACTGGAAATACTAGATACCTACTGGGAAAGACAAATCACTTGTATGAGCTGGCCCAATGACGCGGCCTTTAGGTACTCCTTATGAAGAAACTTATACGAATACAATCAATTGCTTTAAGAAAATTCAATACAAGTCCTAGATAAGAAGCGACCAAAAAAATGTCTCGTGCTGGTCTGGGAGAAAAGTAAAAACCTAAAAAGGCGCTAGCTGCTTCTCTTCCCGTGCGTAATGCCGATCGAGGTAGTGGGCGAACATTTAGAGGAATCATATCAATAGATGATACGCAATCCGTAACTATTTAAATTATCCTTTCGACCTCGCCCAACATCACGCTGAAAGTGAGTTTTCGATCTAATGGCTCTAAGCTCTATCTGCCCACTTAGGGAAAAAACTTAATTAGTATGTATGTATGTATGAAAGTACCAAATTCAAGTAGGTAATCTAATGATAGGTATTTGATACTAAATAATTTAATTATATACTAATACAAAAAGTCAACTTTGACGTTGAGTACGTAATTATGTAAGTAATCTAATTAGTTTCACGGCTTCATACTTCCATGCTGGTCTGGTAAAAAAATCTTTAAATATACCAGCTGTTTACCTTTCCGCGTAGATTGTAATAGCCGAACCCATCACTGTTTTGATACCTTTTTCCATCTTCTCGCCCACCACTACGCTAAAAGGTGCCTTTGGGTTTTGTGTCCCTGGGCTCTGTCTGTTGAGAGCCGCAAGACCCTAAATGCTGTCTGCCCCATTAGTGATCAAGACGTGGTATATGCATACTTCTTAATACTTCACTAAATCAATAACAGGAAAAAATAAAACGTAATTAAATTTTTAACAAAAAAAAAACAACCGACTTCAATTTTTTTTTAGGAGTTTCTTCCATATTTCCAAGGTTCTTTATCATATCTTCACCAAATTAAAGTAGGACCAACTTGGTAGTAAAGGCTTTCAAATAAAAAAATAATTATCGAAATCGGTTTACAAATGGCGAAGATATCGCGTAACAAACATACATTAAAAAAAAACCATACAGTCAAAATGATAACCTCCTCCTTTTTTTAAGTCGGTAAAAAATATAAAATATAACATTTTGTGATATCTAATAGCCTTTACTACTAAATTGTTTTTGTTTTAAATATTATAATCCCACCTAAAACGCTTCCATCTCGATTCGTTTGCTGCGGAGTTTTATTCGTGCATTTGGTCACGTAGCTGGGGTCTCACAGGGCTGTGCCAATTCGAAAATAAACTTTACGGTCTTTATTTTTAGGTGTGTTTTTGATGTTTAGAAACGTTGAATTGATTTTAGTGGGCTTTGCAGGTGGCCCACATATAGGTTAACCTATTGTCATGTTATTTTTCTTTATACGAGTATGACGTAGTAAGAGGTAAGGACATATACATCGAAATATAATTGTTCGTAGGACATATACCTAAGTTACTTCGACTAAAGTAAGTTTATGTGTTTTACATAAAGATACTTATACTGTCCCACTCCTCGGCAAAAGTCTCCCCCAAATCCTTCGATTCCATAACCATACTAGACGACCTCTGTGGCGTAATGGTCAACACGCTAGTCCTCCATCCGTAGGTTCTCGGTTCTATCTAGCCAGCCAGGGAAAGTTGGAAATGGACTTTTTCAAATTGTTCTGGGCCTTGAGTGTTTATCTTTATAAGGATTTTATTATAAAAATATAGTATCGTTGAGTTAGTTATCCATATTAGTTTAAATTTACTTTGGCGCTAGCTCATTATGCGGTTGTAGACTAAAAAATCAGGTAGATTATTAAAAAATATACTATACGTATTTTTTCTTTTTAGCAAATAGTTACAAAAATACAGTGCATTAAAATTCTGCGTGACGTCACGATCAAGTACGATTTTTACTTGACGTTGACGTCAATTAACCCCACTCCGAAACTTCGACGCGCTGTATCTTTGTGAATTTTCACTACTTTGATAAACCGAAAAATATGGGTCCAGTATTTTTGGATAATATAACTGACGGGCTTATTAAAACACAATTTTTTGGACCCAGTTCACATCCCTATTAGTGTGAGTAGTTCCTATCTATCTAAATTATACTTACATGCCCGTGTGGTTCCGGGTTAGAATAGGACCACTCCATCTCTTCCTGTGGATATCGTAAGAGGCGACTAAAGGATTAAGCATAAACATCTCGTGCTACAATTGCATTCCCGAGGAGGGTTAACATCGAGCGGCGGTCTGTTGTAAAACTTTCGCACAAATACATTCCCAAGGAAGGTTGACGTCAGGCAGGCGGCCGGTCGTAAATCTATAGCCAAATCATTTATAATATTTCCGGCTATTTCTTCTCCATTTTGCAAGGTTTTTGGCATCCTTGGGTGACCATTGACATGTATGTTACGAGTATATTTGGAGAAGAAAAAGCGGGAAAGCGCACCCCGGGCTCCGAAGCAGGACAGCTGAGGATGCAACCGGAAACGCGCGTAGACGAAGAAGGAGATCTAAATTATACTTACATGGCTTGAAATTTGACGACGAAATGTATTTTTGATTGCCAGATGACACATCAAATGGCTATTAGGCCCTACGTGTAAATTATGTGTTCTGCGTGCTTTATCTCGTCCCAAATTACGCGAAACTGTCTGAACGCACGTAGACGGTCCTATTTAATACGAGTAGTTGTTGTGTACTGCCAACTAGCTACGAGTATGTTCGCCAAAGCCAAATGTAGGTTACTGGCAGTAATATGTCTTCCAGAGGATGTCATAACATAAGAGGCGATTAAAGAACTAAGCACAAACATCTTGACGACGACCTCTGTAGCCATGTGGTCATCATGCAATGACCACATGGCTTCATCAGGTTAAATTGGAAAATGATCTTTTTCAGTTTGACCTGGGCCCTGAAAGGCCGGTCTTGTTACACCCCTGGTGTTGCAGTTGTCTATGGGCAGCGGTGAACACTTACCATCAGGTGACCCGCTTGATCGTTTGCCGTCCTATAACATGAAAAACGGCTCAAGCTGTGGGATTTTTCCGTAAAAAAGTAGTCGGCAATCTCGTGCTACGACTGCTTTCCCAAGGACGGTCGACGTCGAGTCGTTTTAGTGGTTCCAGATTTTCCTTATTTCTTCGCTTGGTTTTTGGCATACCTACTTAATTTGCATGACACGCAGAGTCCGTCATTTTGTTTCGTTTTAAATACCCAGTGTCACCAGATATATTGAGAGAGAAGGTCCAAGCTCTTTGAGTGTCACTCTCAGAATCAACACAAATTAACACCACACAAGCTAATATTCACCAAGCCGTTGAGGCTGCAGAGCGTCCCAATGAAATATACAAAGGTACAGTCGAACATAATCCTCCTTCTGACGCAGTCGGATAAAAAATGGATAAACAAACCCCGGGCTAAAAATGCAATTGATACGGTTAAGATAAGATAAGAATAGTAAGACCTTTTTAATCCATATCTAATACACAGAAGTGCGAATATAACTCAATTATGACACCATGGTTCGAGAACAATACGCATTGAATCACGGCGGCAGCGTTAATGTCGTAAACAGACCTTGGTTTTAATTCCTATCTGATCGCAGTTTATTTTTATCTTTAGCTTCTAGGTCTTAAGTACCTACATTATGCACCCGGGTCAGATTTGGCTCTGAATATGCAAAATATTTTTCCGCTAGGGAGATGAGTATGTCAAGATGAAGTTGTATAGAGTTAATAATTTTTAAACGGGCAATAGGTGTAATCATAATTGTAACGTAAAATTAGTATACCTTTCATCATCATCCGAGCGTATTTCCGGTTGCATCCTCTGGTATGGCGGTAACGCTTCAGAGCCAGAGCAGAGATGGAGAGAGAGTAGGTACACAGAGCGACTGCCGTCTGACTTCCGCAACCCAAAGGGCAGAACAGAACCAATCCTAGGATAGGTTTAAACAAACACTTGATGGCGTTTGGGACCCAAAGCTTTACGTGCCTTCCGAAGCAAGGAATCATCTTTCTATAAATAGTTGCAGTAGTTTTAAAGATTAAAATTTAAAGTAAAATTTATACTACCTAGTCAGTAAGCGGAATACTGATTATAAACTAACCGACTTTGGCTTGTCGTGTCTATAAAGATTATTTTGATGATCTCGTTTGTTGACATTATTCGATCTTAGCCCGGAAATTAAACACGAACGGTCCAATGCCACGTACTAATTCCTCTACGAGTGTTAATGAGTACAAAACAATGAACAAAACGGTTTATATTTCTGTTAATTTATGCAGCTTATTGTAATGCGTGTCGAGAAATTCTGTAATTTTTTTAACTACTACAAAATAATTTTGTCTTTATTTTCCTTACTGTTCTTTTTGTTTTGAAAAAAACATTTCACTAACATATCGTAGAAATAAGTTTGTCGAAAAAAAATCATAGTTTGTACTTACAAGCTTTTATTGCAAGGCCTAAGTACTAAACTACTAAACTAATCTAGATAAATATAATAAGCCCAAACTCGTTGGGGTTACGTCGTTTTATTACAGGTAGGGTTTCTAAATAGCCACCTTCCGGCTCTATATATCATTAGATCACCTCCTTGTTATAATAATATAGCTTTGTCAACTGATTTACATTAACATACTAAATTTCATCACAATCGGAAACCGGAAAGCGGCTAAAAAAAATGGTTGCCTGTAAAGTCGGTTTTACGGGCGAAGATTTTACGTGACAACGGCGGCAGACCGATCATAGTTGAGTGGGAGAGAGACGCAAGGCATTCGGCGGGCCTCTCTCTCGTTCGGTGACTCATCGTAACGTTACCGAGCGTTACACTTTTTCATAAGTGACTCCCAGCCGCAACCTAATTTAAGACGTTGTCACGTCAAAACTTGCAAGATTTGACCGAAACAAATAAACAACAACAAACCAAAGGTAAAACCTTGTAAAAAAAAAGCTGACTTAGTTAGCATGCCTATTCTAAGTTACGCAGGTCGTAGGTGCATATGATTTATTCTACACCCGACTGGTAAATAGTAAATAAACTTAGTAAAAACTACTATTATAAACAGAAGTACCAAACAAAACAATAACTTCACTGTATTGGAAGGTGTACGCGATCTCACGCACGTAGTCCCAAGTCTATAAAAACTCGCAAAACGTGCTCTAGTGCCACGCGACGCGCCTTTGGAGACTTTACGGGGCGTTTGGCGGACGTCTTAGATAGGAATTTATTTAATTTTATGTTTTGAGGAGGGCGCTAACAATATATTTCTTTGTAAAAAAATGCGACGAAGTTCGTGTTGGTGTGTTGCTAGTAATTTAAATATTCATACTGAAAAGTAAATTTCCAAGCACAGCAGGGAGAAACAGCTAATAATTTATATATTTTGAAAAGTGCTTTTAAAGCCCTTTCATTTTATACCCCGCTCGGTATGATTCGATTTATTTTATTTTATAATTTATTACTTTATAGCCTAGAGCGCTACCGTGGATTTATTTGTGACGTCACATAGCCTATGATGACCAAGACAGCTAAGACCATAC
The DNA here is from genome assembly GCA_963576875.1 of Acrobasis repandana. Classification (NCBI taxonomy): domain Eukaryota; kingdom Metazoa; phylum Arthropoda; class Insecta; order Lepidoptera; family Pyralidae; genus Acrobasis; species Acrobasis repandana. The sequence goes on from OY756226.1 coordinate 3,100,861, forward strand.
CGACAATACCTCATTTGTCATAGTATCATGAATATCTTTGAAGGTACTAGGGAACAGATGAACATATCAGGGTCTAACAAAATATACTGAAACTATTTTAAGGGTGGATTCAGTCCATGAAACTAAAAAACTTTCCCCAAGGAACATATACCGAAATATGAAAAATAAGTTTTGACCTCCCATACAAGTTGACCGATCAGATGATCCGAGTTTGTAGGGAAAGCAAAAAATATTTTTTCATATTTCGACATATGTTACTTGGGGAAAGTTGTTCAGTATCTTGGACTTTATCCACCCTTAAAATAGTTTCAATATATTTTGTTAGACGTTATACGAGGGCTGTTTGATAAGTACCCGTTTTCTAAATATATTAATATCACTGGCCGCAAATAAGTATACCACCTTTTTAAGACATTTTTCAGAGGCGGGAAAATTTAAAAAAAAATGGCATTCTTTTGTTTTTTTTCTCATTTGACAATGATTCAGTGAAGGCGTGAACTTAAAATTGTTAAAATGGAGAAAGAACAGTATCGGTCTGTAATTAGATTCTTATTTTTGGAAGGAAAAACATGTGATGAAATAAAAGTAAGAATGCAAGCGGTTTACCATGAATGTGCTCCTTCTATGACAACCGTCAGATATTGGTATAACAAGTTTAAGCGGGGGAGATCAACCGTCTTTGATGAGGATCGCCCAGGCCGGCCAGTTGAAGTGACTACAGACGATATGGTTAAGAAAATTGAAAATATCGTTTTAGCCGACCGCCGAATTAAACTTCGAGAAATCGTTGATGCTGTAAATGTTTCAATCGAGAGGGTACAACACATATTAGAAGAAAAATTGGGTATGAAGAAAGTATCGGCGAGGTGGGTGCCGCGTTTACTCACGGAGGAGCAAAAACGGAACCAACTGACTACTTCGGAGCAGTGTTTGGCCGTGTTCAAACGTAACCCGAAGGAGTTTCTGCGTCGTTTCGTGACCGTGGACGAAACGTGGGTCCACCACTACACCCCGGAAATAAAAGAGCAGTGGAAGCAGTGGATTTTACCGGGTGAACCTGCTCCAAAGAAAGCAAAAACCGTCCCATCGGCTGGAAACGTCATGGCGACCGTTTTTTGGGATTCGCAGGGTATTATACATATTGACTATTTAGAAAAGGGAAAAACAATAACAGGGCAGTACTATGCCAATTTATTGGATGAATTTGACGCCGTGTTGAAGGACAAACGACCCCATTTAAAAAAGAAAAAAGTACTGTTTCATCACGACAACGCCCGCCTCATTCGTCCAGAGTTGTGACGGTTAAATTAGGACAGTTACGCTACGAACTATTGTCTCACCCCCCGTATTCTCCAGATTTGGCCCCATGCGATTTCTTTTTGTTTCCCAACCTAAAAAAATGGCTCGGTGGCAAGCGATTTGGATCAAATGACGAAGTCATTGCCGCCACAGAGGCCTATTTAATGACTTTCCAAAATCATACTTTTTGGATGGTTTATTGAAGCTTGAGTATAGGTGGAACAAATGTATAGAGTTAAAAGGTGACTACGTAGAAAAATAAATGCATATATACAAAAAAATTTTTTTTTTTCCATAAACGGGTACTTATCAAACAGCCTAGGTACATATAGCAGTGAAACATATAACTCTCCTTTTAACTTAGCCGTAGTCGGCAAAAAATTCGAGTTACGTAAACTGTCGCCAAAAATGAATTTTCGTGGTCAAAGTACCAAGCACAAAATTAAGTAGCGGCAAATTTAATCATAGTATGAGCCGTAAAATTCGATTTCTAGGTTACATAAATCACTTGGTCATGTTAATCGAACGAATCAATCGCATCGCAGCATTGCTTAGGCTTTCGCGATAAGAAAGTGGGACAGTACCGTGACGTGTTACGCGTAGAGTTGACTTTGATCCTGGATTATGATGGTAAATCCAATCTTAAGTAATATGATATTACACATCGTGTTATCGAAAGAACGCAAAACCTCTCAGATGGTACCTCAGCCCATGTAACTAAACAACTTTTATTCAACAACTTTCACGAAATCCAAAAAAAAAAAATCGGATTTTCATACAAATTGACTCGATCAGCTGATCAGTTTGTATGAAAATTCAAATTATTTTTTTTTTAGTTTCGTGAAAGTTGTTCAGTTACATGGGCTGAGGTACCATCTGAGAGGTTTTGCGTTCTTTCATTAAGTAATACGATGTATAGTTAACAGCAGAGTATACCCAAATCGTTAAAGACGTTGATACGACAGTTACAAAACCTTATTTGGTGTCTGAGAACACATTTTTCAAAGAGCACTAACTTGGCTCTTTATATTTTTATACGTATTTTTATGCGAAAAACGGCAACTTTTGGTAAAAAATGCTTAAAAAAACTTAACGTTCTCAAACAAGTTTAAACTGTAAACAGTAGTTCATAAAATAGTTTGAAGGGTTATCTGGAGCTTGATCAAGACAAAATTTTAAATAATATCCGTTTGGAAGGACCAAATAATTTATTTCAAATGGGGGGGGGGGCAACACTGGACCCCGAAAAATTCATGTAAATAGCACTGGACCCCGAATAATTCATGTGAATTTTTCGGGGTCCAGTGCTGCCCCCATTTGAAATAAATTATTATTATTAGTGGATACATATCCCCTAAGAAGAAATCTTATTCTGAAAACAGCATGGAAATAGATATTTAATAAAGCAGCAATTAGCATTTCAAATATTAGTATAAATAAAAGTGAAATGGTAGATCCTTTTTCGGTTAGATGACAGTTTCCCTTTCCAGCAGATTTGAAAGGCTTATAACTTAATTATTTATTGGTGGATTAATTTATTTTTAGGGTTCCGTACCCAAAGGGTGCAAACGGGACCCTATTACTGAGACCCCGCTGTCTGTCCGTCTGTCTGTCTGTCTGTCCGTCAGTCACAGGGCTCTATCTCTTGAACCGTAATAGCTAGACACTTGAAATTTTCACCGATTATGTATTACTGTGGCGGATATAACAACAAATACTAAAAATAATAAATAGTTAAAAATTAAAGGGGTCGTCATACAAGAAACGTGTTTTTTTTCAGCGTTTTTAATTGATTTTAGTTGATCTTTATAATGGCATTAACTAGATACTTGAAATTTTCACCAATTATGTATTAATATGACCACAATAACAACAAATACTAAAAATAAATTTAAAAATTAAAGGAACCCCCTTTAATTTTCGTCATACAAAAAACGTGTTTTTTAGCGTTTTAAAACATTGTACGGTGGTACGGAACCCTTCATGTACGAGTCCGACTCGCACTTGCCCGTTTATTCAGTTAGATGACAGATTTCCTTTCCAGCAGATTTGAAAGGCTTATATAACATAGTTATTTATGAGCGGAATAATTTATTTTTTTATATACTAAATTAATAAAAAAAATTTAGTCAAATACCGCATTCTTGTAAAATACTTCGCATTCAATGTATTTTCTGCACATAGAGATAAGATGGGATCCAATTTCACGACGCCCGCCGGGTGGTAAACAACCCCCGCGGCGGCGGGGGTATGATCTAGGTTTGAAGCTTCACTGGCCTGGGTAATACTTACATAAAATTCTTTATTTATTACGCTTTCAAGTACAAGACTAAGGAACACTTTGTTTTTGTAGCCACTTCCATGCAGATCTGGAAGCAAAAGAAACGTAGATTGTACCAGCTGCTTCTCCATCCGCGCAAGTCCTAGATGTGTACCGATGGTATGCGCCTACCTGAGAATATATCTATTCTAAAAAGGCGATGGTCTAACCACTTATAATATTTTGTCAAGCCCACCAACTTTATAAAAGTATCCTTCGGGTCTTGTGTGTAGTCTCTATTTACCCCGTAAGAATCGTTAACACTCTTCAACGTGTAAGGTACATAAAGCGTAATAAATAGAAGCACGGGCTATACGAGATCACTATAGTATTGTGACATCGCGCGGGCTCCAGCACTCCTCCGCCCCTCTTAGGCGCAGCGGGGGAGCCCATGCCCATATATAAGGCGCGGCGGCCGGCGCTCGCGTGGGTATTCGGCAGCATCTGAAGCTAAGTAGTTCTTCTACCTAGATTGCCAATTTAGCACTTTATATGCTAAATTTGGCACATTTTCTTTCTCTCTGGCACATTATTTTGTCGTTTAGCATATGGCATATTTTTTTAGCATTTTACCTTAAAAACAATAAATGAATTTAGGAAAAGATGAAACGAACAACTTTACTTTAGTTTAATAGAATTTAAACATGAAACGAACAATCTCTTTTACTCTGGCACTTCTAGGGGATTCCCCAATAAAACTGTTTCGTTTTGTCAGGTGGAAATCATAGACAAACAACATTATTTCTCTCCCTCTTCTCTGTGAAAGTGGAAGTGGAATCTTTGCGCTCTTTCGAAAATCATGGTTTTGTTTGCAAAATTGAGTTTTTAACTTAAATTATGCCTCCTAAGTACAGTCAACATTACCGGTCGGACTGGGAGCAAATGTCCGATTTCAAAGAGTGGTTGCAGCCCGTTGAAAATGATACGACAAAAGCCTATTGTAAGTATTGTAAGTGCGACATGATTGCAAAATTGTATTGCTTGAAGCAACATATTACATCAGTTAAGCACAGAAAAGCAATAGAGCCAATAAAGAGTCAAAAAACCATAAATTTTCCCATTGTGAAAAAAGATCTAAGCACACAGAAAGCGGAATCTTCATTAGCTATGTTCGTGTGCGAACATTGTGCGATTATGGCTGTTGACCATTTATCGGAGTTATGCAAACAGCGATTCAGAGACAGCAAAAGTAGCGACTTACGAATACACCGGACGAAATGCACCAACATAATCAAAAATGTTTTGGCGCCGCATTTTATTAAAGAAATTGTGTCAGACTTAAAAGACCAAGAGTACAGTCTTTTACTCGATGAATCTACAGATATTTCTGTAAGCAAAATGTTGGGAGTCTCTATCAGATATTTCAGTCAATCTCTTAAAAAGATAATTTCTACTTTCTTAGGGAAATTGAAAATGGCACGGCAGAGAGCATAGTCAACGGCATTAAGGGACTACTGTCAGCACTAAATGTAGATATTAAAAAAATGATCGGTATCGGGACAGATAATGCTACAGTGATGACAGGAATTAACAATGGAGTGCATGCATTGTTGAAAAATGCAACTGGCAACGAATATTTGGTCTTAGTTCGCTGCGTGTGTCATTCGTTGCAGCTGGCTATGTCGCATGCTTCAGAAGAAACTCTACCACGCAATGTGGAATTCCTTATACGAGAAACCTACAACTGGTTTAGCCACTCTTCGAACCGCCGACTCTTTTACAAAAATATGTATCAAACGATTAACGGTGGCTCCGATCCACTGATAATCCCACAAATGTGCAACACCCGATGGATATCAATAGAACCAGCGGTCAGTCGTATATTAGAACAATGGGTTGAATTAAAGCTCCTATTTGAAGTTGCCAGGCGGAATGAACACTGCTACATGGCAGAAATGCTATACAACATGTACAGTGATCCTGTGAATCACCTGTACTTATTGTACTTAAAACCTATCTTACAGGAAGTTCAAGTTGTAAACAAACTGTTTGAAAGCAACGATGTTGATCCAACAAAACTTAATAGGGATCTGAGCAGCTTAGTGGAATCGACAAGTCGGCGTATCCTGAACCCTACAGCGAGGGTAGATATTTTTACTCAAAACATAGATGATTACTTAAACCCTAGACCATATATGGGATATGCTTTTGAGACCAATTTACGTGAATACAATCTTCAACCTGAGGTGGCAAACAACTTACGTCAACGATGCATTAATTTCACACTGAAACTTGTGAAAGAACTACGTTCGAGATTACCCATTAATTTTAAAATGCTACAGAAAGTATCTATGTTTTCAGTACAAGAGACATTGAAAGTAGTCAAGCCTTCCATTGTCGAAATTACCGAAGAGTTCCAGGTGAATGCACCCACAATAGAGAGACTTGTGTCTCAATGGGCAAACATAGTACATATTAAATGGGAATGTACATCTTCCACCATACAGTTCTGGACCGAAGTCATCGAGTATCAAGATGCAGCTGGAAATAACCCCTTTGCAGATTTATCTAAGTTTGCAATATCTCTGCTATCGTTACCTCATTCAAACGCAGAGATTGAACGTGTTTTCAGTCAAATGAACATAGTAAAGACCAAGCTTCGGAACCGTTTGGCGGTGAAAACCCTAAATGCCATTTTATATGTCAGATTCGGCTTAAAGAGGGCGGGAAAGTGTTGTTATTCTTATACAGTTCCAGATGACGTACTGCGCTGTATAGGTACCAAAGAAATGTATGATTCGGACGCTCAGTCATCCACATCTACAGCTACTGTTGATGGAGATCAAGAAGATATCGACTTTTTATTTCAAAACTTGTAGTGATCCTAGGTACAAAAAATTTGTTATCTTTATTAAAATTTTAAATTAATTTGGCATTTTATTTTAGCACTTCATTTAAAAAATTACCACATTTTTGGCATTTTTTTAACAGCACTTTAGCACGTTTTGTATTAGACTAGTTGGCAACACTGCTAGAAGGGCTACTCAACTGATCTAGTGCCTATAACTCACGACCCTGACTACCTAATCTGTACCTAGTGTTCTTGTGAATCTTTGTAACTAATGTAATGTAATAGTTTCTTTTATCTCATCTATCTTCCTAGATCCTAAATCTAGGTTTTACTAACTGAAACGGTACAGTATGATGAAATGAAAAAAAAAACAGCCAAAAAACAAAAAAAAAAGCGACAATTCCATACAAATTGCCCCGTGCCGATTTCTTGTTTCTTATTTTAATTTTATTATACTACTAGCTGTGCCCGCGACTTCGTTCGCGTGGCTGTCGGAACGTAATGTTATATAGCCTAAAGCCTTCCTCTATAAATGGACTACCCAACAAAAAAAGAATTTTTCAAATCGGACCATTAGTTCCTGTGATTAGCGCGTTTAAACAAACAAACAAACAAACAAACAAACAAACAACCAAACTCTTCCGCTTTATAATATTAGTATAGATAGTGATCTAGCATAGCCCGTGTTTTTAATTTATTACGCATATGTTCCTTACACGTTGTGTATTGTGTTAAGGTGAATATAGAAGCAAATGGCCTTGAAGTGTGTAATAAATTGTTAACTCGTAAATATGGTAAGTATTTACATTAGTCCGTCTAGCTTTAAAACTTGCCTCCGCCAAAAGTGGCCACGGCAAGCTTTAAAGCTAGACGGATCTCCAATAATAGCTTCAACGGCAGTTCATAAATCTAATGCCTGACGATAAGCAATATGGAAATTATCTCCATATTTACGAGTTAACAATTTATTTCAAATGAGGGCGCCACTTTAAGGCCACTTGCTTCTATATTCACCTTAATTATAATACCTGGGCGACAAAACAGAGAAAAAGAGGTTCTATAAGAATGAAACAGACCTAGCTAGTTCGATTTTTTACCCCTTAAACCTCTTACATACCAATTTTCATTGGAATCGTTAAAGCCGTTTCCGAGATCCTAATAATCATATACAAAGTGGAAGGGACATACCCGTAATAAATTGAACCACGGGCTATACTAGATCACTAAAGTATAATGAAATTAAAATAAGAGTCAAAAAACCAAAAAAAAATTTCGACATTCCCATACAAATTGCCCGGGCGGCCTCACACTTTTGTATGGAAATGCCGAATTTTTTTTTGTTCTTTGGCTGTTATTTTAATTTCATTATACTATAATTATCTAGTATAGACCGTGGTTCGATTTATTACGGGTATGTCCCTTCCACTTTGTATAAGAATTGCTCGTTGAAAGTAATCGGTGATATTATTATTGTCAAGTGTTTCGGCTTCACTGGCCTGCAAAATAAACCCTTCTTTATTATACTCTCAAAGTTAAGGGAAATTACCTCAACGCTCGCGCTTTAAGCCTGTAAGTTCATATCATCTGGATTTGAGGCTTCACTGGGCTTATTATAATATACAGGCACTTTCAAGTGTAAGATTAGAAAGTAAATTGGCTCTGTTATACACTAGCAAGTATATATGTTACCGGCAATCTGTATAATCCGGCATTATATGCAACACCGACGCAATGTATAGAATGCCTAAAACGTGTAGGCAATGTATGAAATATTATTTATTTTATACTTTGCCTAGGTATTCTATACAATACCGAATCCGCAGCCGGCAGTATATGAAATGTATGTAATAGCGATCGGAAATGTATTAAATTCGCCCAGCTTTCTTTACTTAGTCTACGCTCGCTCGCTCGCTCTTGTGATGGTCACTGCACAACCATAACCTAACCTACCTTCCATGATTAATTGGGGGTAGATAATTAATAGATTACACACATTAGTCAACGCTCGCTCGCTTCGCTCGCTCGCTTCAGTGATGGTCACTGCACAACCATAATCTAACCTACCTTCCGTGACTAATTGGCGTAGATAATTAATAGATGACACACATTGTCGGTGGAACAGCAGACATTCTATACAATACCGAGGCATTATGTACAATGCCTAGGCAAAGCGTATAATAGATATTAATATTCATAATATTTCATACATTGCCAACCGGCCCAAGGCATTCTATACATAGTCTAGGCATTGTATAGAATTTCTGAATTATACAGATTGCCGGTGGCATATATGTACATTACATACGTATTGGTATACTTGTACATCTATATCTGTGTATACTTGCTTATATGCTTATCTAAGCTTATACGCAATAAGGGTTGAGATTTGTATGTATTATATTAAACGATGATTTGTTACAGTCTTTTCCTTTAACTTAGTTCAAGGTTAAGCATTACGTACTTTGAGTACTATACATTACAATGTTCATGTCATTTATAAATCTAAATCTAATTTAGATATCGCGTTTTCTGTAAAAGTTACAAAGAAAATGGCCATTGTACAAAAAGGCACCATGTGTGATACCCATATTTTCTCATACATAATTATATTTATTTATTAAATCTTTATTGACCACAATGGTACAAAAGGTGGACTTAATGCTAATGCATTCTCTACCAGTCAGCCTTTAGGAAAAACAGAAAAATTTTAATTAGCGATAGGCGCTAAGATTACGAGTATAGTGCGAAATCTTAAAATTTTATGAAATGGTCGTCACATTCGAACGAATAATTAATACTAATAGATAGACCGAGCAAACGAAGCTTCTAAATTTCGACATTAGCCCAAAATGCTTTTGTCCGTCTGTCTGTTCTCGCCTACAGGTCGCATTTTTCAACAGATTTTGACGAAAATTTTCTCGGAAATTCCTTGATTTGTTTAAGTTTTTTAGTCGATCGCCCTTTTTGATTGGGGGAGAAACAGGGGGAAACGGGGAACTTTTTTGTTGCATTATTTATCGACGGATTTCAATCTTTGAGAAGCACACCAAGGACTTCATTCTAGAAGTTGCTTGAAAAAGTAATACCAAAGGTGGGAAGTTGAGGGGGAAAAATGGGAGAGCCAGGGGAAAGAGGAAAGTATCGGTTATTGCATGGTTATAAGAGCTCGCGAGGTCTACTGTTCTCACAGAACCACTAGTTTATATTTTTGCATACAAAACGTGGTTGTATGCAAAAATTAACGGTCTGTCAAACGAAAATGAACTTTAATTCTATATACGAAATGTAGATGAAGGCGATATGAATACTTGGACGCAAATATTAGGTCCTTACATATGAAATTGCCGTTCAGTATCAAAAAAGTGAAACAAGTTTTTTTTTATGAAATTATTATTTAATCAATCGAAGTATGCGCCGTTGTTATCGATACACTTCCGCCATTTTATAGGCAGATCATTGATACCTTTGGAAAAAAAATCCTGGGAGCGAGAGTCTATGAACTGTTTGAAGGCGGTTTTGACTGCCTCATCAGATTTGAAATTTTTTCCCTGTAAAAAGATATCCAAATTTTGAAAAAAGTGGTAATCGGTTGGGGCAAGATCTGGAGAGTATGGTGGGTGACGCAGAGGTTCCAGTCGCAGCTCCTCTAACTTGGCGATCGTTTGTTGTGCAGTATGTGATCTAGCGTTATCCTGAAGGAGCAGTGGGCTAGAGCAATTCATCAGTCTCGGTTGTTTAATGGCGAGCTTTTCCATCATTGTTTGCAATTGTTGGCAATACAAGTCTGCAGTAATCGTCTGGCCTGATCTCAAGAAGCTGTAGTGGATAACACCAGCACTGGTCCACCAAACACTAACCAGAATCTTCTTTTTGGTCAGTTTTCGCTTAGGGCAAGGTTTTGCCGGTTCTCCAGGGTCAAGCCATTGTGATGATCGCTTCCGATTGTCGTACAGGATCCATTTCTCATTACAAGTCACGATACGGTTCAAAATCCCCTCATTATTGTGGCGATTAAGCAAAGAAACGCAGCAAGCAACGCGTGTTTGTTGGTTTGCTTCAGTCAATTCGTGCGGTACCCACTTTTAGAGTTTTTTAATTTTTCCGATTTGGCGCAAGTGGATAAGTATCGTTTTGTCACTTACGCCGAAGGCTGCTGCTAATTCAGAAGTGGTTCGAGATGGATCCGCTTCCACTATCGCCTTTAATTCTTCGTTATTCATTTGAGTATCAGGTCGTCCACGAGGCTCATTGTGTAAATCGAAATTTCCAAAACGGAAACGTTGAAACCAAAAACGCACCGTTCGTTCGTTAGCGGTGCCTGGTCCATACACGTCGTTAATTCTTCGAGTCGTTTCTGCAGCACTGGTGCCACGGTGGAACTCGTATTCGTAAATACCGCGAATTTTCAATTTGTCCATAGTTGTTGTTATAGCAATGTTGAAACTCAAACAAATGATGTTAAAACAAATGAAATACGAAATTTAAAACAATATTTTTCTAGATTTATTTCGAAATAAATTTGAATTTGGAATTCCTAATGAAACGCAAGATATTTGATCTTAAAGTTGCCAGTATTGAAAATCGGCAATTTCATATGAAAGGACCTAATATTTGTGCTAAGGGTACTGTACTACGTATCAGATAACTTCATACGTGAACTTCGGACGTGCATGGGTCCCGAGATTTATCATGATTATCATGAATGACCATTTACCATTAGCCGATGACGCATGACTGAAGGAAGATACTCGAACGTTACATAAATGTTATGTCATCTATAATTACTTAATATTACATTCTACGGTCACAGCCACTGATCTGTGTTGACCATACAATGACCTGTCAGTTCGATTACAGATTACGTTTGATGGAGTTGCAGTCAAACAATCATTCTCTAGAATCGTAAGTAATCCCGAAAAATGTACGCGCGATATGTACATACCGCGGCGGGCGGGGCTTAAAATATGAACATCGCGGCGCGACAGTTCGCCGTGACACTCGAGTCGTGCGGTTGCGTTGCAAGAAGGTTCCTTTGGGAATATTGCTGTGTTTTTGCGATAATCGATTCATTAAAAATGTCGTCATGTGCCGTGAAGTGGTGTAGAAGCCATACAGACATGAAAATTAGTTATTAAAAAAAAGTAACACGTAAACAAAGTTATTTATTTTAGCGTACTGCATAATAGTACCATCCGCGCGTTGTATCTCACCGCTCATTGCGTTGACTGCCCCACCCGACCGCCGACCACGCGTGACCTTGTCGCGACCAATCGCGTGCATCTTTGTCTATGTGTGCGTTCGAGTGTTTCGTTGTAATTACTGTTCGTTTGTTTGCGTAAATGGAATCAGAATCGAAGCGGTGAATTTAGGAGTGTTAGGTATCTAGAGTATTATATGTCGATGGTTATGATACATAAAACTTATATATGAAACCACGGAAAGATATGTACTTCTTATATTATTAAAATAAATCTTTTTTTATATTGTCTCGTCTTACTCCTATTCCATCTTCATCCTTTTTCTTCAAACAAGACCACACATTCTACATTACATTCAAATTATTTTTCACTTTATTTCTTACGTGCCAGCTACACATCCGTTCTCATCCTACATTATAAACTCTTTTGATAAACCTCACCAACATAATATTTAAACTACCAACATAATATAATTATGTTAAACTTTAATTTTAACATTATTTTATAAAACTTATATAACTTTGGCTTTGGAAGATCCAGCGTTTTATGTTTATGTTCTAAAACCGTTTTTCCAAGTTCCGTATCAAAATAATCGGTAAGTTAATAACGTAACCATTCTATTGGCCTATCAAACTTGTATCGTATATATTTATTCTATAGTCTTTTCGGATTTTATATGAAAATTCAGAAATTTTTTTAATATAGTTTATTTACTTTTAACTAAAGTATGTAAGTACCATTTTGTTCGATAACTTTTTGCCATCTTATAGGTAGGGACATGATCCCATTGCTATAGAAATTTTGGGGCTTCTGATCAAAAAACTGCGTCAAGTCGTTTTGGCAGTCCTCTCGTTATGTTAACCTGACACTGCCTAAAGAATTCTGAAGAGACCGAAACAGGTGGAAATCTGAAGGTGCCAGGTCAGGACTATACGGCGGATGCATTAATACCTCCCAGCCAAACTCTCTTAATTTTTGCTGAGTGGTTAAAGATGTGTGAGGTCTAGCGTTATCATGATGAAAAACCACACCCCTTCTGTTGATTAATTCCGGCCGCTTTCTCTCAACTTCTTGCTTTAATCTTATCAGTTGTTCACAGTAGAGTTCTGAATCGATGGTCCTGCCTGGTGGTAACAGCTCATAATGAATAATGCCCTTCCAATCCCACCACACACACAGCATCACCTTGTTGCGAGTTAACCCGGGTTTCGCCACAGTCTGTGAAGCCTGACCGGCCTTTGACCATGACCTTTTTCACACGTTCTTGTCGTACGTGATCCACTTTTCATCACCAGTTATCAATTTCTTCAAAAATGGTTCGGTCTCATTACGTCGTAATAAAGAATCACAAATGAGTACACGATTCATTAGGTTACTTTCAGAGAGCTCGTGAGGTACCCAAATATCGAGCTTTTTTGTGTACCCATATTTTTCAAATGCGCCAAAACTGTTTTTTGGTCAATTCCCAGTTCTTCAGCTACGTCGTAACTACTGATATGCCGATCTTGCTCCACTTTTTCAAAAATAGCATCCATTTTATCCGTAACAGGGCGACCAGAGCGACGTGCATCTTTGACATCAAAATTTCCGGATTGAAAACGCTTAAACCAAATTTGTGCTACTCTCACAGACACTGCACTAGGTCCATAAACATCGCAAATTTTTTTCGCGGCTTGCGTTGCATTTTTACCTTTTTGGTAGTAAAATATTAAAATGTATTTAATTTCTTCATTACATTCACTCATCTTGACGGTAAGAAAAACAAATGAAAATCACGCATTTTCCTAATTTGAATTTGGAATTATCTTCTTTAAAATTTAAACTTTTAAATGATACCAAAACCAGCCAGGTACAAATAGTAAAGCCAAAGTGGTTTTATTACAAGTTCATACATACTATATGCGAAAATTACTTTTTCCCCAACCTAATATTCAGTCAACATAGTGCTTATCTTTTCCTCTTCTTCATTTTAGCGCGTTCACGGTGGAAGCAACCGAGATCAGCTGTGCTGCTTCGGAGAGCGGGGTACGCTTTCCCGCTTTTTCAACAAATAGGCCAACATGTCCCCCTCTTTTATTCTCTATTATATTATTTATTGCCGACCATTGCCAACAATGACAATGGACAGAGACATAGAAGGAAATGGAAGAGACCTTAGCCCAGCATTGGGAAATAGGTTATAAAAACAAATGTTATCTATATGTTCAGTACTAGCTTTGCCCGCGACTTCGTTCGCGTGGTTGTCGGAACGTAATGTTATATAGCCTAAAGCCTTCCTCTATAAATGGAGTACCCAACAAAAAAAGAATTTTTCAAATCGGACCATTAGTTCCTGAGATTAGCGCGTTTAAACAAACAAACAAACAAACTCTTCCGCTTTATAATATTAGTATAGATTTATTACCACTTACTTTTGTCCTCGTAATCCCAAGGCCTGTTTCGCCTGTTCCAGTTTTTTTTTATTACTTTGGCCTTCGACCTGCTAACGGGTCACGCAATATTAATTCTACAGGATTGGCTACTTGCGTTTGGCACACCTATGGCGGTGAACCCACTGCACTGCGCACCGTCGCGAAACGCGGTTCAACACACTGATGCTCCCGCGCGTTGACGCGTTTTCAATTTTTCATTTGGACTAGGTGTGTTTTCTACGAGTTAAAGAAATTACGCAAAACCTCTCAGGTTGTAACTTAGTCCATGAAATTGAACAACATTTGTTCTACAACATTCCCAAAATGCCCAAATTCGGATTTTCATACAAATTGACTCGATCAGCTGATCAGTTTGTATAAAAATTCTTTTTTTTTGGGTTTCGTGAAAGATGTAGAACAAAAGTTGTTTAGTTTTATGGGCTGAGGTACCATCTAAAAGGTTTTGCGTTATTTCGTTAACACGTATACAAATTAAGGTACTTGCATACAATGTTAAAATCTGCCGCCCCGCGCTCCGCGACGGTACGCGGTCACCGCCTAATTTTGCAGGCGTCCATGGATTTAGGTTATATAGCTTACAATTAATTTAAATTATAGTTAAAATAATTCTATACTAGTACAGTTTCATACATTATCACGTCTTTATCCCTCACGGGATTTACAGAACATTTAACGTGATAGTGGAGATTCAAAAAGGGAATCAAAATAGTGATGGTTTGCTAATAGTCGCATCGGCTATTAATATGATTCAGATTCTCCACCCATTCTCTCGATCGGCTTTTTCGATCTGCGCGGGAAGAGAAGCAGCTGGTATATTCTACGTTTTTTCTTTTCTCTCAGACCAACATGGAAGATTTACATTTGATCTAGTTTATATTTGATCTAAGGCATACTGCGTAAATTGTCTCACGATACCCTTCATATCCCCGAGAGAATTAGGTCAGGGATTGGGGTGAAGACGTGATTTTCAAAAGATATTGCGCACATAATATCATATATGCGCAATATCTTTTGAAAGTCACGGGTTGATTGAGTTGGTATGCCGCGTATTAGTCAAAAACTAGTCGGATTGAACCAGATATTCTACGAAGGTATTCATTCACCCACGTTGGGCGCCAATGTAGGGTCGGTATAGCAGATAGTAGTCGCTCCAAGAGTAATAGAAAACTTGATAAATATGTAATTCAGCTCGGGTAAACACATGCTAATTATGTATTCATAATATTTATACTTACATAAATCAAGTATTCAAAGCGCGAAAGTTTAATCCCAACTATCCCATCCCATTTCAATCCCAACTTCCCAACTAATATTATAAATGCGAAAGTGAGTTTGTATTATTGTTTGTTTGTTTGTTTGTTTGTTTGTTTGTTACCTCTTCACGCTTTATCTACTGAACCAATCTTCTTTAAAATTCGTATACACATAGTTGAAGTACTGAGAAGGACATATAATAGGGTACCTTTTATCCCGGAAAAAAGTAATGTTCCCGTGGATTACGCGAGCAAAGCCGCAGGCAAAAGCTAGTCCTAATCCTTACTTCCTAACTAATATTATAAATGCGAAAGTGAGTTTGTATATTTGTTTGTTTGTTTGTTACCTCTTCACGCTTTATCTACTGAACCAATCTTCTTGAAAATTTGCATATACATAGTTAGGAGTACTGAGAAGTAAATAGGGTACCTTTCATCTCGGAAAAAAGTAATGTTCCCGTGGGAATTGGGAAACGCGAGCGAAGCCGCGGGCAAAAGCTAGTTACTAAATAAATGACTAACTAATTGTTACCTTTTGCCCAAGCCTGTTGTTGTAAATAAAAAAAAATACTCTACTTAATTCATTAATTACAACATTTTAAATGGAAGGAAATATGAGAAATCCTGTGCTTCAGAGAGAGATTACTGTTGCTTACCGCCTGGTAGTACTGGAACTATATCTAAACTGTGACAGGAAAGAAAATGAAGTTTTATTTCTATTCTAGTTATTTTTTAAGCTATTGTAAAACTTTTAAAAATTTCCTTAACGAAAATAAAACCTTACACCCCCACTCCGCCTACCGACCGGCACAGCGGCGCGGCGTTGAAAGCCGTGCATTGTGTAACGTCGTATGCAATAGCTTTACCGCGGCAGTCCCCGAGTGCCACAAGTTTTTTTTTTTATATTTTTCCAATACAACCAGCCTCCTGTTTGTCCAAATTGTTTAATATTTTTGTTTGTTTGTTTGGAATATCTTTATTGTAGGTACCAAAAACATGCATATAAATACAACATTCGCAGGAGACAATATACGAGTACAATAATTAAATTAAATATTATTAGGTTTAGATTTAATTTATAGCTTTTAAGTTGAATCCAATATTAAATTAATCTTAATTTTTCTTTAATTTAACTGTAATTATTTTAATCTTATTTTACTTATTCTTATTTAGTGAATAAAATGTTTTGATCGAAATTCTAAAATTTGGCGCGTCTGCCGCTCCCTTACTAACTCAATAGGGCATATTCATGTCTTTTTTTTATTTTTTAAAATGATTCTATAAGTTATTATATAAACGGAAAAAAATATCACACTCACAGAATATTATTAAATAAGCTTAAAAAAAATAATTAAAACTACTATCATTTTCGGACGACTTAAACGCGGTGCCATTTTGCGCTTTTATTCTGTGACGTCGCCGCTCACTGTCAATGTCAGAGTCAATGGAAATAAAAAATCCAAAAATAGTCGTACCATATTTTAGGTTATATTTAATTGATTGACTTGTCTCATAAGTAAAAAACTGAGAAAAATGGAAATTTATCAAATATCTATCTTATATATATCTTATTCTTCAAATATATATCTTATCTATAAATAAATTATTTACCTCGCGGCTTTTACTCCTATGAGTTCAAAGGATGTAAAATTGGAATAACTTGCGAAGTACGTAGTCATCATAAACACATCAATTTTAAGTAGATTATCTGACTGTATCTGCCACAACAAAACCGCTTTCAATCATTGTAGCAAGTCTTCTTTCACCAGGAGTCAGACTTTCAGCTAATAATTCTCAAAGAACACTAATAATTTAGCAAAACAATGAAAATAACCTCCAACAATCATACAAATTACAAACAACTTATTGACAGTGACAGATTCTCCTTTCTAATTTGTGGTTGACAGTACAGACTATTTAGAAAATTAAGTTTGACAGTGTTTGGTGTCGTCACGTTTCATTCCGCCAATAGCGTTGCGTTTCGGAAATTTGCGCGGGAATTTGAAAAAGACAACTTTTAAATCATTAATTTCTCAATGGAAACATGTTAAATTGAAAAAAAAAATATATGGGTATTTTTCTTTAGCAATAAAGTTTACACATATTTTTTTATGTTCGTTTCTGAATCACATGCATATTGTCTATTACCCTAATGTCCAATTTTCCATCCGAATGAACATTGTTTTGACGTAATCATGAAATTTGTTCGAAATTTATAAGCATTCGAGCATTTATGCTTGAAACTGGACGTCAGCTGTCCGATAAAGTACGGAATTCAATTCAATTCAAAATATCTTTATTATCATAGGATATTTATAATATCTCTTAATAATAGTCACTTTGTTTTGTTTTGCACAAATGTTGACGTCAAATCGTTACTTAAAGCTAAGTTTACGCCGCTTCCTAGGCGCAAGTGCAGAAGAAGCGGCAACAAACTGCACTGCACGTTTTCTCCAAAGACGTCAACTAACAAACTAAAAACTTAAAATTAGTTATATAGATGGACAGAGATTACATTGTTTATTATGTCATAATTAAATTGAATTATAAGAATTACGAAATTTAAAATAATGTCAATTTGTAAATTTAGTATGTACCAATGTACCTAAATTATGACATGTCTAAGTATACAAACCTTTAAGAGGGACCCGCGCCAAGCTCAAGCCAGACCTTTTTGTCTTTAAGATAGTCATCGGTCCTATAATAAGCCTTCTCACAAAGTACTTTCTTTACATAAGCTTTGAATTTTCTGTCTGGCATATCAAGGACCGATTCTGACAATTTATTATAAAAAAGTATACACTTCCCCATAAAAGACTTACTGACTGTATTCAGCCTGTAATACGGGCTAACTAAGTCATTCTTATTACGTAAATTTCTATCTGTAAAATCACTTACTTTATTGAACATGGAAATATTTAGGAAGGAAGGAAATTGGTAACTACCACTTACTATCCGACGCGCCCAAACGCTAGCCAGCTTTAAATCCCAAGTAAAATCGCATTTTCTATCCTTATGAAAGGTAATCTCCTTCCCTTGTTTCCACTTAGTTTCTTCATTGTGTCCTGTTATGTTTTCTTTGTGTAAGTTGTATGTATTTAAGTATAAGATGTATGTATGTTTATTATAATTATTGTATATAAGTATGTTTATTATATTGACCACCCCGCACTCGGTCGCGAAAACCTGAGAAGGTCGATGGCCCGGTGGGAGCATTTCTAGTGCTTTCGTAAGTTAAGCAACCCCGGGCGTGGTCCGTACTTGGATGGGTGATCACAAGTGACACAAAAATTTCTTGAGCTTATTTGTGCTTCGAAAGGCACGTTAAGACGTTGGTCCTGGCTGTCATCATTGTATAACAGCCGTCAAGCTATGTCAGATGCCTTATGGAAACTTGAAAAATCTGACGTCATCAGTGTTAGCCATGGTATGAAAGGGTGATTAAAGTTGTACGTGTACTATTGTATGATTTAACGTACCATTACAAGTACTGGATATTTACTGCAATCAGAGTTGTTCTCATTGATTGCGGTCCACACGTGACCGGAGCCGGTCACAATCAAGATTTGGTACCCTCTTAACTGTGTGTTACTTTATACGCCGTTATAATATATTTTTTATACTAGCTTAACCGCGGCTTCGCTCGTGTATCCCAAATCCTACGGGAACAGTACATTTTTCCGGGATGAAAGGTACCCTTTGTCCTTCTCAGGACTCCTAACTATGTGTATGCGAAATTTCAAGAAAATTGTTTCAGTAGATAAAGCGTGAAGTGGTAACAAACAAATATACAAACTTACTTTCGCATTTATTATATTAGATAGGATAGGATTGCCGCCGCCGTTTTATATTGCCATGTAGTTCCCGGAAGAGTAGAATAGGACGACTCCAAGTCTTCCCGTTGATGTCGTAGAAGGCGACTTAGGAAACACAACCTTAATAAACATCAATGAGACCTCTCCAACCCGTCTGGCCAGCGTTGAGAGTGTAGGCGAAATCCTCTGGCTGCTATGGCTAATATATCTCTGGTAGTACAGTGAGGGTCGTGCTCCTGCAGTGGTGACTTAAAAAGACCCGTTCATTATGTACTCATACTGCATATAAGTTGTAGTATGAAGCTGAAATAAACGCTTAAATTATAGTAATTTGACGATAATTTACAAGGCTCTTGGGGTTTTCGTGATTTATTTGTAAACAAGTTTTATGTATCCGCTGGGTATTATACACTATACTATATATCTCTGACTGTAGTGAAGGGAAAAAGCGAAATCCCTTTGGGAAATCTAAAGCAGGCATTAGCCGGTATTGTATCTTTCCTATGGAAAATTTAACCTAGGGCTGTAATATTTTACAAACATTTATTTTTTTGATTTTTTTTTTGCTCACTTACTGTATCCCATTGTTGGGCAAAAACCTACCTTCCAGCCTTCCATGCCTCTCTGTTAATGGCGAATATTATTTAAAGAAATTGCTTGGAAAAAATATTCGGGGTTTACGATTTATCTACCTCGTAAACCCCCGATGATATACAACTAACTCTAGCTGGGCAAATGTCTCTTCCATATGCTATTTATTTGTGTGTGTTTTTTGCTCTCGCCAAATAGAAAAATTGGAGTGTGTCGAGTTCATGACACCATCTCTTGTTTGGCCTTTTTCTAAAACGCAGATAGAATGAGTTACTCCATCTCCTTATTGGTCGTCCTCTACTCCTACGTCCTTCTGGCCACACAAGGTAGTCTTCCGGGCCCATCTCACCAAATGCATGCACATAAAAAATTATATTACTTTATGGGAATATTCCCAAAGTTTCCAGGAACGGCTCGTCACTAATATATAACAGCTATGTATTTTGACAAATACTTTCTCACACAAATATTTTGTTTTACGAGTATATAGGTATTCCTATTTTACTGAAGTGATTGATCACAAATAATTTTTTAGGGTTCCGTACCCAAAGGGTGCAAACAGGACCCTATTACTGAGACTCCGCTGTCCGTCCGTCTGTCACATGGCTCTCTTGAACTGTAATCTAGACACTTGAAATTTTCACTGATTATGTATTGCTGTATCCGCTATAACAACAAATACAAAAAATTAAAAATATTTTAAAAATTTAAGGGGATCGTCTTACAAAAAACATTGTACGGAGGTACGGAACCCTTCATGTACGAGTCTGACTTGCACTTGCCCGTTTATTTTTAATACTTCAATCTTGCAGCTTATTGCTACAAGTATGTTTTATATGTAAAAAACAAAGGCTTCATTACATAGTTACTCGACATAGTTTCATGTTTCTCGACCTTTCACCAAAGGGTTGTCAAATAACATATTTTATTCAAAACCCTAGGCGATCGATATAATTATATTGTGTACCTTGTAGTGTAACCTTAACATGCCTCGTAAATATTAAATGCTGTGGAAAAACGTAGAGAACTATCTGACTTCTACGTGTATATAAATATTTGCTGATTTTTCTATCCACCATCTAAATTTTTGGAGGTATTTAATTCAGTCCCTGATGCTACTCTCCATAAAAATAATTTAATGATGTATAAGTCTGGTAAGATGAAGGAATCTAGGAACCATCGCTCTACCTTTTCGCGGGCTCTTGGGTTATTGTTCTTATGAACGAGCTAAGAGGCTCTTGCCGTTCATGAAGTACCTATAAGAAAAAAAGTCGACCTTCCGAAACATCCGTTCGGTAGAGCGCTCGCTTGTGTTAGAGGACTAGAAAATTGTTTTTCCCTAGTTTTTGTGTGTTTTGTCTCAATTAATTTCCTCTAGTTCTTTTAATCATCTTCTTGGGATCAGCCATCCTTGTCTCTCTTTTCAACTTCGCGCGGCCCTGCCCTTCAGGGGTCTGTTAGTAGCGACTTCTGTCTAACATTTAAGAGCCAGACATCGCTTCCAGAATTGCGAAAGCCTGAGCAACATTTCCGCAGTTGCGCGGCCTGTGTCACTCCCCGTTTAGGTATCGAAAATGTACCTACATTATTACTATGCACACAGGCGACCCCTCCGGGTGGTAAATTCAGTTACGAATATCAAATACGAATCGTTTTTTCTAATCTATATTATATAATCGTTTGTAATAAGAATGAAATTGGCTTGCAATGGATGTCTAGGTATCTTTACGAAAAGGTGCTGAGTTCTGACGTGAGCTAAATTAAACCATATCGCTAGCCACATTGAGTAGATATTTCTTTGAATTTCTTTGCTGAGTGAGACTTCTGTACGTTAGTATTATTTATTCTGTGCCTATATGGATGTCGCGGAAGTTAACCCAAAGAGTTTAGCTCAAGATATTCGAGTCCAACTTAAAATCAGTGCTCTTATATGGCTGCGAAACTTGAAAAGTCACAAAGGAACTCACCCAGAAGCTCCAGGTTTTTGTAAACCATTGCCTACGCGAAATTCTCGGCATTCGCTGGCCCAAGACTATATCAAATGACTCTAGCGGCAGCTTTGTAACGAAACCCCGATCAACAGATAAAACGCCGCAAATGGAATTGGACTGGCCGCACTCTCCGAAAGCGCCCTGATCACTTACCTAAAAAGGCTATGTCTATAGGATTAGAATCCCCAAGGAAAGTGTAAAGTAGGCAAGACCTGGAGTGATGTTAAGCGCGTAGCTCAAGACAGATCGATATTTAGCGTGTTTGTGAACGCCCTAGGCTCTGCCCCTGAGGGTTGCTACACACTTATTCGGGCCGGCATGGTCGGTTCGGCAGTATTTGTCGTACAACAAAGCCGACCCGAAGCAATTATATCGGCTTTTCCCCGAACATTCATCTACATACAGGTTGATTTTGAAACACTGAGCTATATTGAAATCTTGTAATCAGAATCACTAATAGAACACAAAATAGCAAGAAAAAGAATACTTTTTTATACTATTTTTCATTAGGAAAAATCCCCACATTTGCAATACATGGCTAACGTATTATTATTAGTGTCAATGACCTCGCTGTCGCTCGATTCCTCCGTATGCCCGCCCCGCACCCTTCCCGCCAGCGGCGCGCGGGTCGAGCGATCATATGGCGGTCGGTATCACTGTCATTGGGAATTTGCTGTACAACTTTGAGGGCCTTTATCTTTGGTTTTTAGAAACAATGTAATTGTAAGAGAACATGTATATTTTATTTAGAGCATAGAGTAGATACTTTCCAGTTAAGTGTGTAACAACCCTGATAGGTGACATATGTAGGACCATAAGTCAAGTTACATAATGCAGTTAGACAATAATGTACGAGTAGGTACTCAACGTCATTCAACAAAATTCTATGTTTAAAAACCTCACAAAACTTCCCCGACCATATTTACTAAATTGATACATACTCGTAGTAGTTTACAAAAAATAAAGATCAACTATTGCCCTGTCTTATATTTGTTTGATAATAATATACCGCTACGCCATTGCCTTTGAGATGTCGCGTTTACATGTCGAAATCCAGTTGCATCGAGCTGATTATCATTCCTTATTGGTTAATATGTTGGAGACTGGATTACAAAGTAAGACGTTGAATTGAGGTTTTATTTCCATGCCACGCGCAAATTCAATTCAATTCAAAATATATTTATTATCATAGGATATTTATAATATCTCTTAATAATAGTCACTTTGTTTTGTTTTGCACAAATGTTGACGTCCAATCGTTACGAGTACTTACAGCTAAGGTTACGCCGCTTCCTAGGCGCAAGTGCAAAAAAAGCGGCAACAAACTGCACTGCACGTTTTCTCCAAAGACGTCAACTAACAAACTTAAAATAAGTTATATGGATGGACTAAGATTACATTGTTTGTTATGTCATAATTAAATTGAATAATAAGAATTACGAAATTTAAAATAATGTCAATTTGTAAATTTAGTATGTACCAATGTACCTAAATTATGACATGTCTAAGTATACAAACCTTTAAGGCGAAGATATAGGCAAATGGCCTTGAAGTGTGAAATAAATTGTTAACTCGTAAATATGGTGATAATTTCCATATTGCTCTACGTCATGCACTAGATAGCCCTTTAAATTATTTTATGAACTGCCGTTAAAACTATTATTGGTGATCCGTCTAGCTTTAAAACTTGCCGTGGCCACTTTTGGCGGAGGCGAGTTTTAAAGCTAGACGGACTAATGTAAATACTTTCAACGGTGGTTTATAAAATAATTTAAAGGGCTGTCTAGTGCATGACGAAGAGTAATATGGAAATTATCTCCATATTTACGAGTTAACAATTTATTTCAAATGAGGGCGCCACTTCAAGGTCATTTGCCTATATCTTCGCCTTAAGAGGGACCTGCGCCAAGCTCAAGCCAGACTTTTTTGTCTTTAAGATAGTCATCGGTCTTATAATAAGCCTTCTCTCAAAGTACTTTCTTTACATAAGCTTTAAATTTTCTGTCTGGCATATCAAGGACCGATTCAATTTATTATAAAAAAGTATACACTTCCCCATAAAAGACTTACTGACTATATTCAGCCTGTAATACTAGCTAACTAAGTCATTCTTATTACGTAAATTTCTATTTGTAAAATCACTTACTTTATTGAACATGGAAATATTTTTCCTTACATACATTATATTTTCAAGTATGAATTGTGATGCAAAAGTAAGAATACCTATTTCCTTGAATAATTCTCTGTGATTCTCTCGATCCTAAACCGTAAATGGCACGAATTGCTCTTTTTTGTAAAATAAAAATAGTCTGAATGACAATGAAATTTTCAATTCGAAATGAAAACATAACAATATTTTCCCAGTGCTCAATCTTAACGTCATTAAGAAAATTCCATGTTTTATAAAACCCACGACACTTTTCCAACAGTATTTACCAAATTACCAACATTGTAATCGCAAGTAAACATCTATTTTCGTACGACGCGACCTTTCCTAACATGGCGGAATAATACTCGTATTTGCTACTGTATAATATTATCAAATATTTATATATGTGCGCGCAAATATAAATACATATCACACTTTCACTTGATGTTATCATTTATGAGTAAATGGAAACTGTTTTTTTTATTGTAGTTATTAATATTTTATATATGCTATCATATATAATAATTATGAAATGTAATTTCGATCGAGTTGTAACGTCACATACTTATGTAATATGGGTAACAATGCAATATTAGGTACCAATGACCTAATCTCATGATGAAGCCGGTAGGTAGCCACTGCATCTCTGTGATAAAACAACATAACCTCGGTGGGAGTTTCTGCTCAATTGTTTCAAGTGCTCCACTTACTTTTTGGTTCATTGTTTTTAAAAATATTTTTTAATAATTACTTGTTAGAAACCTAACTTCGCTTTTTTTAGAGCTCTTGACTCATCCTTGTTGTAGATTTTAATTTAATCAAAATATGAATGTCGGTATTCCCTAAAAGATACTTATAAATTCCTAATAGGTTAAAGACTGCTAAACTCTTCACATATCTAATAAGAATAATAATCATTTGATAAGATAGCAGGATTAATGATGAATTGTCACGTGGCGTTAATCTATCAATATCTTTTAACTTTTGATTTTTTATCAAGTTTTGTTGAGGCATGCCAGATCTTCTTTTTATTAAGTGTGTTATATTTAATACATATACAAAGCGGAAGGGACATACCCGTAATAAATCTAACCACGGCCTATACTAGATCACTAAGTATAATGAAATTAAAATAACAGTCAAAAAACCAAAAATCAAATTCGACATTCCCATACAAATTGCCCGGGCGGCCACACATTTTTGTATGGAAATGCCGAAAATTATTTTTGTTTTTTGGCTGTTATTTTAATTTTATTATACTATAATTGTCTAGTATAGACCGTGGTTTGATTTATTACGGGTATGTCCATTACACGTTGTATATTATAAAGCCTCTTCTTCTTAGCGTGTCGATGTTCAGTATTAAATATTTCTCTGGGCTCAGTATTGAGCGACCTGTACTGCGTTAGGGCTTGCACTGTACAGGTCGTCCAGCGTGCCTTTACGTGCCATTATAACGCCTGTTTCCCACAGAGGTAGGCAGAGACTATACGAGTAGACCTCCACTTGCTACGATCCTGACAGACTGCTCTCGCTTCATCCACACTCATCCATCACTCTCTTGATGCATGCCCGCCGGTGTTTTATAATATAGACCGAGCAAGCGAAACAAGCGAAGCGTATCAGTTTCGAAGTTTATATAAAACTGCCATCGTATGTGTTTTCTTTCATTTCTCTTGTACATTTTGAAATAAATGTGTTTTGTGTTATGTTGTAGATTCATACTTTGGAAAGTGATTTCTGCCATTTCTTGTATTGTTTCTCCGAAACCGTTTTCAATGCCTTACGCCCCGGAAAAATATTCCTTATTTGAATCTCATGAAAATCGAATGAAACTTCTAAAGGAATTTAATATTTTCGCCGACTCATTTTCCATTCGATTGGAAGTGACATCTTGGTACTTTTAAATTAGCTGTCTAGTCGGGAGCTTAGTGAAGCTTATCGGCTGATAAATTTTGATAAAAGTGTTCTGGATTTTCCGATGTGAATTGATTTTCAGAGCGCTTTGAGTTTTTGCACCTACTCTAGAATGACAAATGACAACAAAATGAACTTGAGTGTCACTAAAATAAAAATCGAAAGCTCTAGTTAGTTATGCATACTCCCGCTTGGCCACCGAGCTCCTCCTTAAATCAAATTAACGACTTTGTGGTCACCCATCCAAGTGCGGACCACGCCCGGTGTCACTTAACTTGCGAAAGCGTTAGTAATGCCACATAATAAATACTAGTACTCACGTATGGGTACTTCTCGTAAGATAAATTTACGACATTTAAATTTAACTACAAGTACGTGCGCACTTTCGCTCTAATATTCCATGAAATACTTTAGAAAACCGTAATACTACGAATGAAAACAATTAATTGTGAAAGCGTGCCGGTTTCGAGGTAAAGCTGTGAGAATCGCGTGTCAGCATCACATGTCACTGTGCTATGCTACGCCAAGGCTATATGCCAGTATTGCCAGTATCCCACAGCCCGAGTAGCCTCATTTCAACATTCTTTTACATATTACATTACATTATTACGTCTTTATTCCTAACCGGGTAGACAGGGCCCAGAGCCGTAAGACCCAAGGGCCTTATTTAGCGTGACAATGTTTATCTTTACGCTAAACGTTGTCCTTGGGTCTTACGACCCTGTCCACCCAGTTAGGGATAAAGACGATCAAACACAACACAACACAAAAAAGAACAAAAATAAAAAAATTGTTTATTTTATTTTGGAAATAAATTAATTTTCTTTAAAGGGTTTCTTCCATACCACCATAGTTCTTCATCTTGTCTTCACAGTCTAGAGACAAACTTGGCAGTAAAGGCACAATCCGATAGTTTTTAGGGGGATACACGAATTTTTCGGAGTCCAGTGCTGCCCCGATTTGAAATCGTCGGATTGATAAATCTCCTCCTTATTTGAAGTCGGCTACAAACAACATACATACACGTGGGACTTTCTGGCACAAAAAATACAAAACACACACATGAGAAAAAAGATAAGCGTCTTAATATATATATATATATATATATATAACAGAGTTATCTAAAGAGTTACACCCACTTTTGTTGATGTTTACACGCCTACTTATCAGTTATCTGTTTATTACGTACTGTTACGTCGAAAACTAAAATATACATTGGCTAATATTCAACTGTATTGCATTCTAAATAGGAGTGGAAATGTGCATGTTTTTGACGTGACAGAATAATGATACTCGGAATAGATACGGGGGGGTTATTCGGCTAACTGTTAACTGACCCGTGATGGAGATGTAAATATTTTGATGTCTGTTAAGTTAAATTTATGATTTCCATTATATTGTACGCAATTTTTGTTCTAATTATAACTTTAGAATCGTAATTTAATCGTTAGACAATTTTAGTGCGCATATCTTTCATATTGGTCTGAAAAGAAATAAACCGGCCAAGTGCGAGTTAAGCTCGCGTGGAGAGGGTTCCGTACAATTGATTGAATTATTATAGGTTTTCCTGTAATCTACAAGCAATGAACTAAATTTTGTATTTTTTTTCAAAATTTTAGGCTCAGTAGTTTCGGAGATCAGTGGGGGGGGGGGGGGGAATGGTAAATTTTCGTCTTCTTTCTACTATTTATTTCACAATAATAACAAAAAATACATATATTTGAAATCCTCATAATGAGCCCTTTCATTCATCATATATGACACAGTAAAGTTTGCAAAACTTTGTTTTTTAATTTCCTAATTTGCCCCTTGAAAACGACCCTTATTAAAAAAAATATATGTTTACTTTGCACATATGTGTTTGGGTCATAGGATTAGAACATTCTACCAAATTAGTAGATTCGGAGAAAATTGGCTGTGACATACGGACGGACAGACAGACGCACGAGTGATCCTATAAGGGTTCCGTTTTTTCATTTTTTGTACGGAACCCTAAAAACTAAGAATGTATCAGATGCTTCTCTTCTTCTCCTCTGCTTCTGTTCTCTTCATAGAAATAAATACATGTACTTCATGCTTCTAGAAGACTCTAATGAAAGATGCCTCGTATTATAAACACCATTGTTTCTGAGAAAAACACAGCACGCGATCGAAGTCACGAGTAAGAACAACATTCGTTATTGATGTAGTAATAAATGCCTATAAAAAGGTAATTTCATAACAGAAACATCGCGAGTTTCATAAGGCAGGTAATCATCATATTCATCATATTCATCATAAAGCTACGTGTTTAGTCTCCCATGATTCAATACAAACCTTTGTCTAGATCTAGACAGTCACGCGATCAATGAAACAATTACAATTCTATCATAATAACAAACAAGATATAGTTTGTTCTAGTCTGGTTTGGATATTACTGGCTTGAATTATCTGATTATCCGAAAAGATCTTTCTGTTCGGATATTTAGATAATTCCGTGCTTCGGAAGGCACGTAAAGCTGTCGGTCCCGATCCCTAACACCATCTAGCGTTTGTTAAAACGTATCCTAGGTTTGGATCTGATCTACCCTTTGGGTTGCGGAGGTCAGACGGCAGTTGCTCTGTGTAAAAACCAGTAACCTTTTCAAATCACCTAATCTAGGTAGCGGACCCCGGGCTCTGAAGCGTTACCGCTGAGGATGCAACCGGGAATACGTTCGGTCGGATGATATAGTTCAGAACCAACAAGATATTGTTTAAGAAACTAAAACCTGACTACGGAAAAATTATTACTAAATATGTTTATCCAGTTAATGCAAGCTCAGCAGAAAGTAACAGATTTATTTGATGCCCAACACTAAAAATATGACTAACACTCGTAAAATCATTCAAAATGGAAGATACTGCACTTGAATTTGATTATTCCTAAACTAATCAATTTGAAATAATTACTAAGGAGTAAATTTGCGTGCCCTCGTTAGTTATAGCACAAACAGATAGCTAAGCCGAAACGAACAAGGAAATTAGACAAATGTATCCGATACTCTCATTGTAAACAGAGGCGCACTATCAGACGTTTATTTACTCTGTGACTACCATACTAATATTTATTCTGTGCTACCACTGACTGTTATTGCTACTCTTTTTGGAATCATGGGTCTTTTTACCTCGGTCCGCTGGGAGGCTTGCGTGGGGATACAGATCAAACACGTAGAGGTTTTGAGGTTAATTTCGTTTTACAAAGAATATTTAAGAGTTATTTGAAAAATAAGACATATGATGGCTGCCTTATGTTTAATACAATTATTATCTAAAGTTACAAGGGCTAATTTATTTTATTTCTTGAATACTTTCCGTTTTAGTATAATTCTGAGGTGATTTGGAGGCAACCTTGCAATTTTTTTCTATTGATGTTTTTGAAACGTATAATGTTTAGAGTTAGTCCTGAACTTTGCTGTGTTTTTATTTTTAAGTGAGTATTTCGTTAATATTTTAAGATCGCTCTAAGTACTCATACTATCAGGGTCATACGCGTTTTTAATTTCGTACGTGACAGTTACCGGTTTCACGTCCCCTCATAAAACCTAAAAAGTATCATCTTTTAAGTACTTATACTATATAAATAAGTGTTGCAATGCGGTTGGTTTTCTTAATAACCAAAGTACTTAAATAAAAATAAACGCGTAGGTATGGTACCCGGAACGTGGAGTGAGTCAACTAGATATAATATTATTTACCTAACTTACTAAGATAAAATGTGTAGTCCAGTGGTACATACTGTACATACAATACAATCCAACAGCAAATATTTTCTTTTGATTTGGTACAATGTCATACTCTTACTTGCTTTCCCGCTTTATTGGGGTGTCTGTATATTTATTTCTTTTCCGGCAAATATTATTTGCAAAGTTCAAATTGTATATATATGCTCATGAAAATTACTTTCGCTTTATGTGTTTTTTTTTAATTCTGAAATCACAGGCAGACATTAGTATTGTTTTAGGTGGGTCTATCAAAATATACTGAAACTATTTTAAGGGTGGATGGATACTAAAAATCTTTCCCTCAGGAATAATATGAAAAATATTTTTTTTTACTTTCCATACAATTTGACCGATCAGCTGATCTGAGTTTGTATGAAAAGCCAAAGATTATTTTTCATTTTTCGATATACGAGTATTTTCGTTGGGGAACGTTAGACGTTATATATAAATCTGATTGGTTCATTGTTCATTCACAGAACTATATTTTGTCTTTTTACTATGAAGATAAGTAAAGGTACATACAATGTCAAGACCAAATTTTTGATTGAAAGATTCTCTCAAATTAAAAAGTCATGCACCAATTGTTAATAAAAATCCCACTATCTCACATACCACAGTCTACATAAAGATTGCGACGTTAAGCAGTTCGCTCATGTACATTTGTGATATTTGGCACACACAATAGGTAGTGCTGCATGCAATGAGCCAGGTGGTCAATCAGACCAGGTCACTCCCGCAAATAAAAACAGGGATATGTATAGGAGGAAATATTGGACATACTCAAGGCAATGATAAGAGAACCTGTATTTACTTAGCTATACCTACTTATTTTTCTTGAACTTTTCTTTCTATAAAGTTAGAACGTGAAGCTTTCTTCGCACATTTGCCAAAAGTGGCCGTTTTTAGCAAATGTGCGAAGAAAAGCTTCACGTTCTAAGTTTAAAATGTAAGTAGTAGTAGTTCATAAAATAGTTTAAAGGGTTATCTAGGGATTACTAAAGACAACATTTTAAATGATATCACCGTTTCCTTTCACATAATTTATTTTAAATGGGGACCAGCACAGGACCCCGGAAAATTTATGTAGCCCCGTATGCGCTTTGAAGCGGTGGTCGCCAAGCGCTTTAGGAAGTGTCTAACAGACGCACGTCTGTGAGGCACGAGTTCGGTTCTCACTAGGTGCCACTTGTATCTCTGAGTTTGTACTCATGTATGTGAACATTCTCAAATACCGCCACTTTCTTCCGGTGAAGGAAAACATCGCGTGGAAACCTGCACACAGTTCACTAGTGTGTAATAATCTAATAATTGTTATTACTACATTACAGTCGGTAAGCTTTTTGGTCTCTTACAAGCAAGGATGCTCAAGACCGTGCGAATTGGAGAAGGAAAAGCCGGAAAGCGGACCCCGGGCTTTACAGCATTGCAGCTGAGGATGCAACTGGGAATACGCCGAGATGAGAGAGAGTCAGTAAGCTTTTTGACACACCCGATAAGAAAGAAAAGAGATGCGCAAAAAAATAGAGTGCGGCTCGGGACGTCTTCGTGTACGCGTTGGGGGTCTGAGGGTCCTTCGGATGAGGTCACCATCATCATCATCAACGGGTCCGTAATTATAGTCTCCACTGCAGGAGCACGACCCTCTCTGTACTACCTACCAGAGCTATACTTGGCCAGAGCAGTCAAAAGATCTGGCCTACACTGGATGAGGTCAAAAGATGTCTTTTTTAAGTGAGACCAGATTATTGCATATTAAAAAAATAGTTTGCAAGCTCATTATAAACTTAAATGATAAAGATATGAAGTATTCTAATGAAGATATTTATTATTTTCTGCGCTATATACAGTGGAAAATAAAGAATACATATAAAAAAGCAATCTGCAAAATATAATAATTCCTACTAATTCAACTCGTTCCCATGACCTTGCTCTAAAATGGCGATCGCTGCAAAATCCGATTACGTCGTAACACGTAACGTAACGTAGGTCAACATTTACGTACGACTCGCAAACACTAAACACTGACCAGCGTAACTACCAGTAACAACAATGTCATTCAGTTATGGTGTGGACATTATTAATTTTACTTTGTTTATTAGGTATATAAATGTTGTTTTCTAAATTATTGCATACGGGAATTAAGGCCATAAATGAATTATCCGGGTCCAGTGCTGCCCCCATTTGAAAATTAATCATTTCAAAGGAAACGGAGATATCATTTAAATTTTGTCTTTGTGAAGCCCTACATAACCCTTCAAACTATTTTATGAACTACCTGTTTACAGTTTAATGAGAGAACGTTAAGCTTTTCTACGCATTTTTGCGGAAAACGTAAAAAAACTCTTTGTTTATAAAAAAAAAATACGACTAAAACGAGGGGTGTTATAAATTTGTCTGCCTGTATGTCTGTGTGTCTGTGTGTCTGTCGAGATGGTTCTTAGCTATGTTTGATGAAAAACGGTTCAGCCTTTCAAAAGTTATTCCCAATAACTTTTGAACGCTTCAAAGTCGAGTGTTTTTTTTTAATTTGGCTGGCAAGTTAACTTGTATTTATATATGGCAACTGAATTGCATAATAAATAAGACGCAGTATTTAAAATACACGACCATTGCCAATGCAATGTCATACAGTGCACAAGTTTGTTTACAGATTATCTCGAAGGCGAGCTGTAGTCGTACAGTCGTATTGGGACACAATTATCGGCAATATAAAATAGTCAACATCATCGTCAGGTCTTTTTAAGTCTCCACTGCAGGAGCAAGAGCCTCTCTGTACTATCAGAGCCATATATTGGCCAGAGCAATTGGAGGATTTAGCCTACACTCTCCACGCTGGCCAGACAGGTTGGAAAGGTCTCATTGATGTTTATAGGCTTTGTTTAGCTAGTATTTCCTAAGTCGCCTTCTACGGCATCATCTATTCTACTCTGCTGGGATCCACACGGCTAAATATAATCAACATATACAATACAAGGTTATTTTTACAAACACACAGTAACTAGGGTTGCCAACTCTCGAAAGGACCAACCCGGGAGGTTTGTATGTTTTAGAAATGTAGGGGGGGGGGGGGGGGGGGCGTTTTGAAAGAAAATCGTTAATTAATTTTTAAATTTATATTTATTTTGATTTCGAGCAGCATCTAATGTTTGTCGGTTTTTAGTTTGTTAGTACTTACTTGTACTCTGCTTTTAGTAAAGAAATACTCATTTGGTTTCTTTCCTTGCTCCATACTTTACTTGCTCATGAAACTGAATGAAGCGAGTGAATAGCGACGAGCGAGTGACGGATGCTTTTAATTTTTAGAAAAACCGGAGGAATTATTGCTCTTCGGGAGGTTAACCATCATTACCGCAGTCTCCCGAGCAATCCGGGAGGGTTGGGAACCCTAACTATTACACAGACAGTCAAACTTATAACACCCCATCATCAATATATTTAAGAACTAGGTTCTTGTCGGTGGATTACTTACCATGTCTCCCTATTCCCGGCTAGATTTTCGACCTCCCATTTTTTTTTTTATTTAACTTCATACACAAATACAAAAGTAATGGCGGACTTAAAGCCTAAGGCATTATCTACCAGTCAACCACATACGCCATGACTTCTGCCTTTTCTTTTATTTCATCCACGAATGACCTTCTTGGTCCTCTTTTTCCTCTCCCGGCTTCCACCTTTCCTTCCGTGTAGTTTTGATTGGGGTTAAAATAGCTGAAATTCTTCATGTGTATTACTTAAACGATCCCATATCTATGGATTGTACCTACTTATCTATACTAATATTATAAAGCGGAAGAGTTTGTTTATTTGTTTAAACGCGCTAATCTCAGGAACTAATGGTCCGATTTGAAAAAATCTTTTTTTTTTGGGTAGTCCATTTATAGAGGAAGGCTTTAGGCTATATAACATTACGTTCCGACAAGCACGCGAACGAAGTCGCGGGCACAGCTAGTCTTACAATATTATGTCATTGTCATAGTGTTATTTTATTAAGGACATAGGAATGGGTTACTGGTCATAACACTTGCATTTATTGGCAACGTAATGTATTCGGTCAATGTTTATATGTGAGATTTCAAAATATTGAAATTTCATGACTCATTTTTGATTTCCTCTAGGTATATTTTCAAGCAGTGGCTTTTTTTATTGTCCTACCATGTCATTGAGAAATATTGCGCTCCGATCACGCGCTGATATGAACCCGAACTACAACGAAAACACGTTTCATCACACACTTCGTGACGCTAAGTTTTCTTCTCTTCAACCCTTGCCGTAAGCCGCGTTTACACAATACGCTGTGGCCGCCGAGACATCAGCAAAAACCGCTGCCGCGGTGGCGTAACGAATTGCTAACAAAATGCAAGCGCGTGGCGCCGCACGCAGCAGCAGCGGAAACCGCTGCTGCGGTGGCGTAACACATTACTAACAAAATGCAAGCGCGCGGCGCCGCACACGGCAGCAGTGGAAACCGCTGCTGCGGTGGCGTAACACATTACTAACAAAATGCAAGCGCGCGGCGCCGCACACGGCAGCAGTGGAAACCGCTGCTGCGGTGGCGTAACGAATTGCTAACAAAATGCAAGCGCGCGGCGCCGCACACGGCAGCAGTGGAAACCGCTGCTGCGGTGGCGTAACACATTACTAACAAAATGCAAGCGCGCGGCGCCGCACACGGCAGCAGTGGAAACCACTGCTGCGGTGGCGTAACACATTACTAACAAAATGCAAGCGCACGGCTCCGCACACGGCAGCAGCAGAAACCGCTGCTGCGGTGGCGTAACACATTACTAACAAAATGCAAGCGCGCGGCGCCGCACACGGCAGCAGTGGAAACCGCTGCTGCGGTGGCGTAACACATTACTAACAAAATGCAAGCGCACGGCTCCGCACACGGCAGCAGCAGAAACCGCTGCTGCGGTGGCGTAACACATTACTAACAAAATGCAAGCGCACGGCTCCGCACACGGCAGCAGCAGAAACCGCTGCTGCGGTGACGTAACACATTACTAACAAAATGCAAGCGCGCGGCGCCGCACACGGCAGCAGCAGAAACCGCTGCTGCGGTGGCGTAACACATTGCTAACAAAATGCAAGCGCGCAGCTCCGCACGCAGCGGATGCAATTAAAAATTAAAGTAAAACTATTGTTTTTTCATTATTTTATCTGGCATGTTAATCTCAGTAGACACACAACACAGACTTGCAATATTTTTCCTAGAACGACCAATCGACAGTATTTCACAATAGTGCAACAATAGTCAACAGTGTAAGTCACCTTCACACTCCTTAAAGCAGCGGTAATAGTGTCGAAATTGCAATGGATGTCTTTGCTTGATGTGCTGTAGTATGTACCAGCTTATCGGTCCTTCACTGCGACGCAGTTGGCACACCGTGCACAATTATTTCGGAATTCTTGTACAGTGCACTGCTGGTGCATTCGATATTTACTGGCAAGAATTTTCACGTTTCGTTTAAATGGCGCCATTACTACATTGTTTTTGGACGACCATTAAGGTGACGTGGGTTCACAATTATTAATTTTCATATAAAAAGGTGATTTTATAAAATAGTAATACGTATTATAAAGGCAAATTTAGAGGTATGTTTGTGATTTTTTTCTATCAAGCCAAAAATGCTCAATCGTGTTTTGGCTATTGTGGGTGTCTGTAGAAAATCCTTAAGATTTTTATATAATTTTTTTGTGAAATAAACTGTAGTAGTTTAATTACAGTGATTTTTCAAAAACACGCACAGTATTGCAAATTGTGAACCCACGTCGCCTTAATGACATCTGCCTCACCTTATCCCTACATCTGAGGTCGGCGCAGCCAGCGCAGTATGTCTTCTCCTTCTATATTCCTCTATTTCCCGTCATACTAACATCTATTACTATCCCTATCCTGCCTTACGCATTCCATCCACCTCTTCTTTGGTCTTCTCCTTCCCCTATTTCCATTAACAGACAAAAAATTTGTTTTAAGAAAAAACGTAAAATGTACCAGCTGCTTTTCTTCCAGTGCAGATGGTAGAAACCGATCAAGGGAATAGGCGAGAATCATATTAATAGCTGATTTGGCCCATCAATATTTTGATTATCTTTTGTACCTTTTCGCCCACCATCACGCTAAGAGTGGCCTTTTGATCGTACGGCCCAAGGCTCTGTCTACCCCGTTATGAATAAAGACGTGATAGTGTATCAGTATTTGGTTTAAAATCTTGCCTTTTCTTGTTATTATGGACTATATCCTTCACTATCTGTCTCTTCCCGGCTATACGCATGATATCCGAAAGATGGGCCCACAAAACAACAACATGGGTTCCTACAGACGGCAAGAGATTCAGAGGAAAATCTAGGATGAGATAGAGAGACGAAATGTCCGTTATTGATAAAGAATAGAGGGAAACTGCCGAAGATGGAAGTAATTGTAAAGAAAAAGTGGAGGCTTTTGCCCAACAATGGGAGGTAAATAGAAAAAAAAGTACTTCAATGTTTGTTTTTTTTTCGAAAATAAAAATATTTGTACATTATACATGTTCTTTATTCTTATTGTTAGCAGACGAGTGCATATTGGCACTCAGAACACTATTATAATCCTTGTACCTAAAGTACATTGTATATTCGATCGCAATTAATTTTACGGATTTTTTAAATGGCGCCAAATAAAGAACGACATAAACAATTTAGTTTTTGTAAATATTGTTTTCTATTTTTACTTTAGTTCCGTTAACATCCAAGATCATCGTGATCTTGGATGTTACACTCCTTGTCGACAGACTTTAAGAGGCTGATAAAATATTTTGACGAAATGACTTATTGGCTGACATTCAATAACAGTATACATACGAGTAATGTACAAATAATAATAGTCGACTGCGTCCATGGTCCAGTGATCAAGGCATTTGATTTGTGATCCTGAAGTTGTGGGTTCAAATCCCACTAGGAAGCATACTTTGTGGAAAGTTGTTTCCAGTCTGGTTAGGATATAGTAGGCTTGAACCACCTGTTTATCCGAAGAGAAAGATTGTTTCACAGTACATGCGTTTTACACTAAGCAAAAAATTTGATAATTTTTTGCTTACTGTAATACAATCGCGAGAAAATAAATATTTATCGAGTACATCGACCCAACGGCATGACCTCCATTGATTCGCCACAGGAAGTCCCTTGTTCCGCAAACTATTTATATTGCAATTAACTTATTTTAATTTGCTGTTGTATTAGGGTTCCG
Source organism: Acrobasis repandana (assembly GCA_963576875.1). Taxonomy (NCBI): domain Eukaryota; kingdom Metazoa; phylum Arthropoda; class Insecta; order Lepidoptera; family Pyralidae; genus Acrobasis; species Acrobasis repandana. The sequence goes on from OY756226.1 coordinate 3,137,585, forward strand.
TACCCAAAGGGTGCAAACGGGACCCTATTACCTACTGAGACTCCGCTGTCTGTCCGTCTTTCTGTCTGTCCATCTGTCACAGGGCTCTATCTCTTGAACCGTAGTACCTAGACACTTGAAATTTTGACTGATTATGTATATATTTACAATTTTTGTACTTAGTAGATAAACGTTGCACCTTACCCGTAACATAACTAAATTTCCCTGAGAGAGATTGCTCTGCAATAAGGCCGGCTTTTGTATACTTACATTTATCTTCATACATTGTGTTTAATTTTTTTCGTTTCTCATTTGTGTGCAATTCAGAGTAAATAAAACATAATAAACAGATCGTAAATCTTCGATAGATATTGCTGTTCCTACACAATACAAGCTTTATAAGAAGGTTATGTAATTAGTGATACTGCTACGTTGTTTATTTAATATTAATCCACGTGTATGCAAATAAGATGAGAACTGAGAAATCCGAAGGAAAAACTCATGTTTGTTCCTTTAGGTCAATTCCTAGTTCTTGTAAGCATAAGATAAAGGTAAACATTTTATTTATCGTTGGCATGGTTGGTTGAGCATTAGTTATTGAGAATACAAATAAAAAGAAAACAAGACTGAACTTGTACATTTAATATTATATCATCTCATCATTAAATGGTAATACTATAAATATTTATAATAATTTTCTATTTGCAGGTAAGTCACCCTTCGTGATGCTATTTCGTTAGCATCGTGTCCAGGTGAGTACTGGAAAAACATCTAGAAGTAACCCATTCAACCCCTACTTCCGCTTCCGTCTACTTGCCACTGACTTGTTTTTTTATTTATTTGACACATATAGTTTGCCCCAGACGCCATATCCAACTCCACCGGACACGTTTTGAGGAGCAGGCCAGAAGCCCGGCTTCCTATGTTTATAAACTACTAGCTTTTGCCTGCGGCTTCGCACGCGTATCCAAAATCCCACGGGAACATTACTTTTTCCAGGATGAAAGGATCCTACTCAGTACTCCCGACTATATGTATGCGAATTTTCAAGAAGATTCGTTCAGTAGATAAAGCGTGAAGAGGTAACAAACAAACCAACAAACAAATATACAAACTGACTTTCGCATTTATAATATTAGTTAGGATTGGGTTTCGGACTAACAAGTGCGCAAAAGACTTCCAAGGGGAATAAAACCTCGATTTTGGGCATGCTTATGGCAAAATTAGGGTGCTGCAACATCCATGTTTTGCCGGAAAGGTCGATTGTCAATTGCCACTGAGTTTCGTGACCAGTTATTAGAGGTGTTTTCTTAAACCGGTCGTGAAACATAATAAACGAAAATGTAAACATTTTCTCATTTTTCTAATGTTCATCACTTAAGGCCGTACCTGAATTTTCCAAGGTCCAGTGGTGCCCCCATTTAAAATAAATCATTTAAAAGAAAACGAAGACATTATTTAAAATTTTGCTACTACCAAGTCCTAGATAACCCTTCAAAGTATTTTATGGACTACTGTTTACAGTTTATAATGAGAACGTTAAGCTTTACTACGCACATTTGCCAAAAGTGGCCGTTTTTCGCAAATGTGCGTAGTAAAGCTTAACGTTCTCACTTTAAACTGTAAACAGTAGTCCATAAAATACTTTGAAGGGTTATCTAGGACTTGGTAGTAGCAAAATTTTAAATAATGTCTCCGTTTTCTTTTAAATGATTTATTTTAAATGGGGGCACCACTGGACCTCGGAAAATTCAGGTACGGCCTTAAGTGATGAACATTAGAAAAATGAGAAAATGTTTACATTTTCGTTTATTATGTTTCACGACCGGTTTAAGAAAACACCTCTAATAACTGTTGTGTGTGTCTGTGTAACACTGGACGCCGGAAAATTTAGGTACGGCCTTAAGTAGCGAAACTGGAAAAACAGATATTCCCCACCCCACGACTATTACGCAGTTCCATTGTAAAAGCTAAAGCTCCACTATAACAATAGTGAACACAAAAATTACATGCGATGATGCGATTGTAAAACCCGCCGGCCAAATTATCTGCCAATATAAATAAACTTTGGGAAATTCCGCCAAAACAAAGTCTGTCTGTTGTCAGATATCTACGGCACTCTTATCTACGAGTCAAACTAATAATACCGCACAATAAATAAGAGGTCAAGCAAAGTTAGATAAACTGCCACGCCTTTTAAATTCTCGAGTTAAAATATAAGTTGGTGATACATGATGTGGCACACATACGATATTAATTTAAATCACGGAAAAACACTAAAAAAAAAAGGGCATTTGACTGCCTTGGTCACCGAGTAAATTTTACGAAAATCTGTCTTTGTGTACTATATGTGTAATGAAAAACTAGTAAGTATATAAAATTAAAGAGTCTGAAAACAGATTGTGAATATAATCGAATCATCAAATCAAAATTTCTAATCATCGACAGTACGTAAACACATATATCTCGCTGTTTCTAATAAAATAGAATTAGCGTTACCAAAGGACCTACCTTAGTAGGACTGTTTTTTCATTTTTATTTTTTGTTTATAAAAGTCGTGTAACCATGACGCTGATAATTCTCTTTTAAAATTACCATCAGACAAGAAGTATAGGCGCTCTAAGACTGCATCACAATAGATGCATTTACTATTCGTCGCGACATTTAATTACGTGATGCATACATACTCGTACTCGTAGATCTCGTTGACGTGATGTAAGCTGTTATAAAAATAGATTCCAAGAACTTGTTTGTGTCGCTGTAATCGAGTAATACGCAAATACTTATTGATAAACTATTAATATTAAGTTTGTTTTCTTAAAAATAAACGGGCAAGTGCGAGTCAGACTCGTACATGAAGGGTTCCGTACCTCCGTACAATGTTTTTAAACGGTAAAAAGACACGTTTTTTGTATGACGACCCCCTTTAATTCTTAACTTTTTTTATTTTTAGTATTTGTTAATAAAGCGGCTATAGTAATACATAATCTGTGAAAATTTCAAGTATCTAGTTAATGCCATTATAAAGATCTAGTTAAAAACGCTGAAAAAACACGTTTTTTGTATGGCGACCGCCTTTAATTTTTAACTTTTTTTTTATTTTCAGTATTTGTTGTTATAGCGGCCACAGTAATACATAATCGGTGGAAATTTCAAGTGTCTAGCTATTACGGTTCAAGAGATAGAGCCCTGTGACAGACGGACAGACAGCGAAGTCTCAGTAATAGGGTCCCGTTTGCACCCTTTGGGTACGGAACCCTAAAAAGGTGCTTTGTAAAAATTAAGATACGCACTGGTAATTAAAACATATATGTTTTAATTAAATAGGTTATATTTTTTAATTATATTAATAGCGGAGGAGGAATTCTAATCGACGTGTATACCCTTCGACTAGAATACTGAATACCTCCTCCGCTCAGCGACGATTTTCAATTATCGAATTAAATTTATACTTTTTTACAGTTGAACTGCTTTTATAAAATTCTAATAAAATACGGATCTCTGAAAAGACCCGTGTTTATAATGAAACTGTGAAACTAATATATGGGGTCTAACAAAATATACTGAAACTATTTTAAGGGTGAATTCAGTCCATTATACTAAATTCACCTTTAAAATAGTGTTAGTATATTTTGTTAGTCAATTCATCACACACAATCAATCACTCGGTAACACTTCATTAAAAGGCCAAAGTTCAAATTCTAAAATTACAACTGACGTTGCAGACGCCCACGAAAACGATAATGTCTGAAAAGGGTTTGTTTTCAAAGGACCGTATTGATTGGAATAAAATTAATGAACAGCAGTATTGAGCGATTCGAATAAATTCTAAAGAGAGATACCAGATTCGTTTCGATCTAAAATGATGAATAAAGGAATAACCGTGCCTGTCACAGAATTTTATACTTTGAATACAAGAGTTTTGTATAGATCGTCGATCATTGTTTTTTTTTTCACATGTGAAGAGCTCAACTGGTGTTAGAGTAAAATTTATTTATTTTTGACGTGACAACGTCTAATACCTCGATACTACGGGCTGCATGCACGAAAAAGATGACGTCATTGTCGCGTTCCGCAAGCGAGAGCGTGGCACGAACGAGAGAGAGAAAGTTTGACGTTGTCACGTCAAACTACCGTCCGTAAACCGACTTTACAGGCAACCAATTTTTTTTACACCATATTTATTTTGTGTTAGTACAAAATACGGACTGAATTTTATACATAACATGTATAAAAGTTAAAAAATGACAGTCCGTATTTTGTAGTAAATAACTCGGAATTTTGAACTTGGTTTAAACTATTCGAATGAGATAACTTTCCCTTCGGCCCTGCCAGCCGCTTTCTCTATCAAACAAGATGTCACCCACTCGCTTTGCTTCGCTTTATTTGGTACGAGTAGTAATCGATAATGTTGCCAGAATACATGACCATGTTCCGTTGTAAATTGTACTCAACAATATTTCTCTCTGTCGATTCATTTGTAGTGGTGGTTTTTTATTTTAAAAAAATATAACACCTTGTGTCAGTTAAATCCCATCAAAAATATAAGTTAAAACAACCACCGCAGAAAAACTACTGCTGGATGTAGCCCTCGCCTAATGATTTCCAAAATAAATCACTATAAATATTAGAAGAACCTGTGTTCGCCTTTTTGCTGGAAATAAAAGCCAGTAGAAGTGCCCAGTACCAAACCCAGTAGGCTTGTAACAGTAAAACTTTGACCAAACTCACTGACTTAAGATATATATAGGTAGATAGGTTTATATAGGTTTATATTATATCATGTGACTTAGATTAGTCGGAACGAAATACACCAAACCAAAGTTAATGCTGTATTAAATCTACTTGCTTTTATAGCAACCTGCTGTGTCATAAATTCTACTTATATCAAGCCCAGAGCCAGCTAATACCACTCACCTTAGACCGACCAGGACCAGGCATATTCTGCAAACAATTCTGATTTCAAAGCAAGTTTCAATTTACTCTAAGTTAACTAAATTATAGACAAACTCTATTTATTTTCCCGCAGAAATTCCCGCTACAATATCGTAGTTCGACTCCCACGGCCTCTGTGTAAATCCAGATAAGCCAAATTGCATGCCAATTTGTTTATAGCCATTTTTAGGTTATTGAGTGACTAAACTTTCACATTTGTACTCGTAATATTAGTAGGTTATTTTGTTAAAACTCACGTGGGATAACTCCATAATCAATTAATTTAACGGTCGGCTCAAGTCTTACAGTCGGAAAAGGCGACCTGGTTTCGATCGATTTAGACGATCATCTTCAGGGTGAGTGTCAGCGGCGACCCGACGATGTCGCTGTCCGCTCAGCACTCAGTGCGTTTGAAATTAATTAATTAATATTATTATCGGATTTATTTTTGACACTACTGTTGCCGAATGTTTCAAGCTAATAAAATAATTAATAAACGCAGAATAACCGCCCAGGCTTGAACCTCGCGCAGTCACTTTCCAAGTTATTTACGACACGTATCATTATGTCTGAAGGCTTGTGAAAATTGTTATGACTATTTTAAATTATTATCATAATAATTCCGCATCTGTATGCGAGTGCTTAAGGCCGTACCTGAATTGTCCGGGGTCCAGTGCTGCCCCCATTTCAAATAAATCATTTTAAAGAAAACGGAGACATTATTTAAAATTTTGCTACTACCAAGTCCTAGATAACCCTTCAAAGTATTTTATGAACTACTGTTTACAGTTTATAGTGAGAACGTTAAGCTTTACTACGCACATTTGCCAAAAGTGGCCGTTTTTCGCTAATGTGCGTAGTAAAGACTAACGTTCTCACTTTAAACTGTATACAGTAGTTTATAAAATACTTTGAAGGGTTATCTAGGACTTGGTAGTAGCAAAATTTTAAATGATGTCTCCATTTTCTTTGAAATTATTTATTTTAAATCGGGGCAGGACTGGACCCCGGAAAATTCAGGTACGGCCTTAAACAAGAAAATCTGCATGGAAATCTTGCTTTCCTATTTCTGATATTAGTTATGATTTATTACTTAAGAATTTACCTACATTATTTATTATTTATTTATTAAAATCTTTATTGACCAAAATGGTACAAAAGGTGAACTTAACGCTAATGCATTCTCTACCAGTCAACTTTTAGGAAAAACAGAAATTATTTAATTGCGATAGGCGCTTTAAGGATGTACTTAATAATTTACTATTTACAAGTATACTTAAATACATTTATATAATACACTTAATGCATATAAATACTTATATAAATATACATACATATATATATTACATTACAGGCCAATTAAGAGCCCGTTTGACCCTAATAGTACTTAGAGCGATCTTAAATATTATCAATAGTAACGAAATACTTACTTTAAAATAATTACACAGCAAAGTTCAGGACTAACTTTATACATTATATGTTTTGAAAACCCGATTGCTTAAAATTTTCTCTATAGAAAAACATTGCGAAGTTGCCTCCAAATCACCTCAGAATTATACTAAAACCAAAAGTATTCAAGAAATACAATAAATGAGCACTTGTAACTTTGGATTATAATTGTATTAAACATAAGGCAGTCATCATGTCTTACTTTTAAAATAACTTCTAAATATTCTTTGTAAAACGAATAAAAACCTCAAAACCGAAACCAGCCTCATTGACCCGCCGCGATTCCCTACGCCCCGCATGGCTCGCTGTCTCGCTTCGCGTAGAGTAAATTTGTGTGCGTGGAAGCGGAAGCAAATTGTAGATTATTAACATCAGGCCCCCTTTTAAAAGCTTTTATTTTTTATTTATTGATTTTCAAGGGGAAACAACAGCTTTTACAAACAATAAAAAACGAAAATTTTAATGGATATTGGAGAGCCAATAAAAAGTTCCCACAGATAGCTGGGTTGTCTGTAGTGCGTTTTTAGATTGCCCTGTTTGTTGTATATTTGTTTGGGTCTAAAACTGTCACTAAACGACGCAACTTAATAGAGTTTGAGCTTATTACATTTGTTTTGATTACTACTTAGGCCTCACAATAAAAGATTGTACTAAATACTTATTTCTTCATGTTAGAACTTTTTTTGGTAGTTTGATTTACTGCTTTCGATTTTCCTATCTGATCAATAGTATATTTTAATACATATATTTATTAGTTTGTGGTTCCGGGTCAGAATAGGACCACTCCAATTCTTCCGGTGGATGTCGTAAGAACCGACTAAAAGAAAAATAGCACTTAAAGCTTGTGCTACAATAGCATTCCCAAGGAGGGTTGACGTCAGATAAATAGGTAGATAGATAAAATCTTTATTTGATCAATATATACAGAGTATATTAGCTTGATAAGACTAATTTATCACACCTTACTGTACTTATGGCGACCACATTGCTACCATTCCACTGCAGTTAGTGGCCTAGCCTATTTATAGAACATGCACTCACATGCATACATACTTATCTAACCAGTCATGTCCGACATTGTCGGTGTGTCAGACTCTGTATCTATCTTGGAATCGAATTAGTTGTTTGATATTTTTATTAATTTTTATAACTGTCGTTTTAAGGCTACGTGGGTTCACAATTTGCAATACTGTGCGTGTTTTTATACAATCACTTTTTTATATGAAAATTATACCAAAAAATGTATTATCTAAATATCTATCCGTTTTGGCTACAGAAAAAAATATAAACATAATACAAAAAAAAAAAAAAAACTGCGAAATATCGTCGAGCACGGCTCCAGGCCTTTCTTCTCTTTCGATGAATATTTTACTGTGTTTTATTTTTTTTTATTTTTTTTGTATTATATTAATTATTATTTTTTGTAGCCAAAACGGATAGATATTTAGATAGTACATTTTTTGGTATAATTTTCATATTAAAAGGTGATTGTATAAAATAGTAATACGTATTATAAAGGCCAATTTAGGCAAATTTAGAGGTATGTTTGTGATTTTTTTCTATCGAGCCAAAAATGCTCAATCGTGTTTTGGCTATTGTGGGTGTCTGTAGAAAATCCTTAAAATTTTTATGTTAATTTTTTGAAGAATAAACTGTAGTAGTTTAATAACAGTGATTTTTCAAAAACACGCACAGCTTTGCAAATTGTGAACCCACGTCAATTTAAGGTGAAGGGGTAAGCAAATGACCTTGAAGTGTGAAATAAATTGTTAACTCGTAAATATGGTGATAATTTCCATATTGCTCTTCGTCATGCACTAGATATACTTTTAAATTATTTTATGAACTGCCGTTGAAACTATTATTGGTGATCCGTCTAGCTTTAAAACTTGCCGCGGCCACTTTTGGCGGAGGCAAGTTTCAAAGCTAGACGGACTAATGTAAATACTTTCAACGGTGGTTCATAAAATAATTTAAAGGGCTATCTAGTGCATGACGAAGAGAAATATGGAAATTATCTCCATATTTACGAGTTAACAATTTATTTCAAATGAGGGCGCCACTTCAAGGCCATTTGCCTATACCTTCACCTTAAAAATACAACAAAAAGGGAAAGCTAAATAAGAACTTGTAAAAATACAAACAGTTTGTTATAAAAGCTTAAGTAAATCCAAGTTACAGCTATTTAAAGTGCAGCTCGCCTTACAAGGCCGTGGGTGTCCAGTTAAGGCGATACATGGTGAGACACGATCACACGACTGCATGTCTATTATGGGACCGGTCTCAGTCTCAGCAAATGCACGCTGCAAGGCGTGAGAAAAGGTGTGGTGAAGTACCTTCGTAATTAATGTTTAGAAAAGGATAAGTTAAAAACATGTGTTGTTTTAATTATTGATTGATACAGCATGACAAGAGCCACCAAGCTCTTAAATTTGAAAGAGAAGAAGACATCTTTACAATACTTGGAACAATATTTAAATGAATTTAGATGTGATTTCTTTTTCGTGGTGGAGGAGTTAGGTACTTGGAGAGCTTTTTCATTCTAATGAAAAACAGCGATAATTTACTTATATCTAGCACAGAAAACGATAAGTTGCAATTTGTGCTTTCTTCTTTCAAGCTGGTCTGGGCGTAAATTTAAAAAAACTTAGGATGTTCCAGCTTCTACTCTTCCCGCGCTGATTATAATAATTACTATTTTGATTCCTTTTTCCACCTCGCCGCCCACCATCACGTTAAAAGTGGTTGTCTGCTCTTGCGACCATGGGCTCTGTCTTCTTAGAGCCGCAAGCAAAAACGCTCTGTCTGAGTGATAAAGACGTATTCTATTTTCTTGCTTGTAGTGACTACAGGACCTGTGTTTCTGAAGTGAGGTTTAATTGACACTATATCGTAAATATACTCTCCATTTCAAATTTTCGTGCTCCACACCGCGTCTTGGTTATAGTGTATAATAGCAAGCTATGAATACAAGAAGATTTCATAGTTGCGTTCTCGAAATCCGAAGTAAGGGAAGTCTTACTTCTTACAAAAAAAATTTTTCGTTAAAATAGCTTTATCTTGAATTTACTTCAGCTTTTTGTAATAAACTGTTTGTATTTACGGCTTCTAAAAAACTGGGCATCCTCTCCAAGGTCCAACGGTATTTTACCCCTGACCAACTGTTGAGCCTTTACACAGCTCAAGTCCGCTCATGTATGGAGTATTGCTCCCACCTATGGGATGGATCTGCCCGCTATCAGCTCGAAGCCCTGGAAGCTATCGACAGACGTGCCAGAAGACTCGTTGGTGATGAGTTGCTTACGGCAGGACGGCTCCACAGCCTCGAACATCGCCGACTGGTAGCAAGTCTGTGTGTCTTCTACAGGTTGCACTTCGGGGAGTGTGCGCAGGAATTACATAATTTAATTCCCCCTGCACCATTCCACCATCGGACAACACGATTCCTTCTCATCGTACCTCTCGATTCGCCTCCTCCTTCATTGTGCGAACCGCTAAGGTGTGGAATTCCCTCCCTGCGTCGATGTTTCCCCATACATATAATTTAGGGATTTTCAAGGCAAGAGTGAACAGGCATTTTTTGAGTCTGCGTGATTCACCTTAGACCTCATCTTAGCTCCCCATCAGGCTAGATAGAGGTCAAACGCACTCAAATTTCTAATAAAAAAAAAATAAAAAAAAAAGTTTTTACAAGTTCTTATTTAGCTTTACCTGTTTGTTTTTTGGCTCAAATCTTGTAAGTTAAATTTAAACCCATTCCCGGTTTCCAGTTGAGATGAAATTTTGCATGCTAATGTAAATCAGATGACAGTGCAATATTATTATGACAATAAGCTGATCTGATGATGGAGCCTGAAGGTGGCCATGGGAAACCTGTAATAAAACGACACAACACCATTGAATTAGGACTTATTACATTTATCTTGATAAGATCTTAGGCCTCACAAAAAAAGGCTTGTACGAATAAAAATAATGTTTTCAAAAAAGCTAATATTTACTTTAAATAATGTTGATTTTTTGATCAAATAAAAGAAAAATTTAATGTCAAAACATATAAGGAGACTCACGTCAGCCTCACTCACGTCAAAAAGTAAGCTATTGGCCGATATGTTTCGACCCCACCTGGAGGCCTTACTCAGGGCGAATGTGACTCGCGACGCATACCTACACGAAGACGTCCCGTACCGCACTTGGAAACATGTCGGCCAGTAGCTGACTTTTTACGTGAGTTACCCCTTTATCGCATATTAATAATGTCTGTGTCTCACATAAGTTTTAACTAAAAAATTACGTATGTAAATTAATATTGACTAACGAACAAGGGAACGGGGAGCAGCGTTCATACCACCTTGTACGAACGCCTACCCGCCCGCCCAGCGCTCTGATGGCTTATCCTTACTTTTAGCAGATCCTCAATTGGAGAGGCCCTTAGTGCAGCAGTAGTAAAAAAAAATATAAGAAAATAGTCTTCATCGTCATCATCAGGTCTTTTTTAGTCTCCAATGCAGGAGCACGGCCCTCTCTGTACTACCAGAGTCATATATTAACCAGAGCAGTCAGAGGATTTGGCCTGCACTCTCCACGCTAGCCAGACGGGTTGGGCAGGTCTCATTGATGTTTATAATCCATGTTCAGCTTGTGTTTCCTAAGTCGCCTTCTACGACCTCCACGGGAAGACTTGGAGTGGTCCTATTCTACTCTGCCGGAGACCACACATACATCACATACTTAACAAGTTAATATTTACTAAGGTAGGAGGCAACGAGGAGTAGCGTTCTTAACACCTTCTACTATCACTAACCCGCCCAGCGCTGTGATTATGGCAAATCCTCAATTGGAGAGTCCATTGATCCAGCAGTAGTAAAAAAAAAAGAAAGTAGTAATATACGTCTTCCATACTATATGACAACATCAATTAGTGGTTCGAAAACGTTCCTTAACATATAAGGGTTGGGTTGGGATCAGGACAAATCTATCAGCACGGAACAGCACTTTCCTAAGCTGCTATCCTTTTCTGTCGCTTAAACCATCATTTGCTAGAGCGATCTCTCGCTCTCTCGAGCGACGGAACGCTTCAGCACCGGCCATGCTGAAGCGTTCCGTCCATTGACTCAAATATTGGTTCCGTCGCTCTCTCTCGCTCATGCAAATGACTGTTCTGATCGACAGAAAAGGCTAGCAGCATAGGAAAGTACTGTTCCGTGCTGACAGATGTGTCTTAACCCTAACTATACATCGGGAATAACACATCGCTCCCGGTGGCACCCTGGCAAAGCGCCACACCGGGCGACAGGCAACTAGTCGCAAAAATAATATTTATGGTGTTTTCGCTCGGCATGCCAAAGAAAGTGCATTCGTTTAGACAGCCCATTATGACGTTGCCACTTCATCACTTGTAAGCTAAAAATAGCTGCAACTTCTGTGATATTCATGTCCAAAGTGACGAGGCATTTGCGTTCACAGAAGGATGTCATTCCGTACCAGACGCCTTAGCTGAAATTTCTGTGACATTCATGTCCAAAGTGGCAAGGCATTTGCGTTCACCGAAGGATGTCATTCCCTACCAGACGCCTTAGCTGAAATTTCTGTGACATTCATGTCCAAAGTGGCAAGGCATTTGCGTTCACCGAAGGATGTCATTCCCTACCAGACGCCTTAGCTGAAATTTCTGTGATATTCATGTCCAAAGTAACGAGGCTTTGCGTTCACCGAAGGATGTCATTCCCTACCAGACGCCTTAGCTGCAATTTCTGTAATATTCATGTCCAAAGTGACGAGGCATTTGCGTTCACAGAAGCATGTCAACCCCTACCAGACACCTTAGCTGCAATTTCTGTGATATTCGTGTCCAAAGTGACGAGGCATTTGCGTTCACCGATGGATGTCATCCCCTACCAGACGCCTTAGCTGCAGTTTCTGTGATATTCGTGTCCAAAGTGACGAGGCATTTGCGTTCACAGAAGCATGTCAACCCCTACCAGACACCTTAGCTGCAATTTCTGTGATATTCGTGTCCAAAGTGACGAGGCATTTGCGTTCACCGATGGATGTCATCCCCTACCAGACGCCTTAGCTGCAGTTTCTGTGATATTCGTGTCCAAAGTGACGAGGCATTTGCGTTCACAGAAGCATGTCAACCCCTACCAGACACCTTAGCTGCAATTTCTGTGATATTCGTGTCCAAAGTGACGAGGCATTTGCGTTCACCGATGGATGTCATCCCCTACCAGACGCCTTAGCTGCAGTTTCTGTGATATTCGTGTCCAAAGTGACGAGGCATTTGCGTTCACAGAAGCATGTCAACCCCTACCAGACACCTTAGCTGCAATTTCTGTGATATTCGTGTCCAAAGTGACGAGGCATTTGCGTTCACCGATGGATGTCATCCCCTACCAGACGCCTTAGCTGCAGTTTCTGTGATATTCGTGTCCAAAGTGACGAGGCATTTGCGTTCACCGATGGATGTCATTCCCTACCAGACGCCTTAGCTGCAATTCCTGCGATATTCATGTCCAAAGTGACGAGGCATTTGCGTTCACAGAAGCATGTCAACCCCTACCAGACACCTTAGCTGCAATTTCTGTGATATTCGTGTCCAAAGTGACGAGGTATTTGCGTTCACCGATGGATGTCATCCCCTACCAGACGCTTTAGCTGCAGTTTCTGTGATATTCGTGTCCAAAGTGACGAGGCATTTGCGTTCACCGATGGATGTCATTCCCTACCAGACGCCTTAGCTGCAATTCCTGCGATATTCATGTCCAAGGTGACGAGGCATTTGCGTTCACCGAATGTTCAAGTCCCGAATCATCTGTTTGACTTATTGACTACAAACTTAAATAAGTTCCTGTTAATCCCTCAATGGCGATAAGCAACAAGAGACAATGAGAACAAGCCAAATGTTTACGTTAGACAGTTCGCGGATTTTGCGACAGTGGACAAAAGGGGTTATTGTATCGCAAAACGGTCAAGGTTTTCGTGCACTAGTCTAGCTAGAACCGTTTTAGTACATACTTTATGTAATTTTGTCTCGGTTTCTTAGAATAGTACATAAGGCCGACCTTACAACTGAAATAGTTAATTTAGAACGCCTAAAATAGTCTCAATTATTGTCGTAGGTCTGTCTGGAAAATATTGCTTATGTTCTATCTATCCTAATAAAGGGAGCGAATTGCAGTAGATGGTTAAAGTCGTTGATAAATGCACATTTATCTTCGGCGTTCGCGCCGCAGCCGCTGCGTTACCTTTTTTATTTTATTTTCTAATGACTAGTATTTTTATTTACTCTTACCAAGTCTTTTCATATAAAATTTTAGCACGCCTGATTTTCTACTCAGTATATACCTATTTTTGAAAATGCATGCAGAAATTTTGAAAATGAAAAAGCGCTAGCGCGCACCTTCTGCGTCGTGATTTATGTTGACAAGTGTATTGTCGGCTTTATTTAACATTTAAATTTCTCTTCAGTAAGTGCCTATTTTAATTATTAATGCTCTTGGTATATTATGTGTGTCATGTCTTTCTAATTCTTACAAATAGACGATAGTTTATTTACCATGACACACTTTTAGGGTTCCGTACCCAAAGGGTGCCAACGGGCCTTATTACTGAGACTCCACTGTCCGTCCGTCTGTCACAGTATAACTAGACAACTTGAACCGTATAACTAGACACTTGAAATTTTTACTGATTATATATTATTGTGGCCGCTATAACAACAAATTCTAAAAATTATATACAATTAAAAATTTAAGGGGCCGTGATACAAGAAACGTGTTTTTTTAACGTTTTACAACATTGTACGGAGATACGGAACCATTCATTTACGAGTCCGACTCGCACTTGACTGGTTTTTCTAAATGAGGTTAGCAGATGATATACCTCATGCCGATATCCATATTATTTAGAAATATAATGAAATTAAAAGTCACAATGAATATACCTACGTAGCTGTTTCCCAAAATAAACTGTATGAGAAAGTATCACGCGGCTTTTTCTTGAGCGTCACGGCATAGTGACATTGTTTCTGCAATTTTGTTGTTGACATTTTATGAGTTTCATTCAAATCAGTCACTGTCTCATACAATATAGCATGTTTTATTATCATCTTCAGTTCTTTTTTAGTCTCCACTGTCAGAGAACGACCCTCTCTGTACTACCAGAGCCATATATTAGTCAGAGCAGTCAGAGGATTTGGCCTACACTCTCCACGCTGGCCAGACGGGTTGGAGAGGTCTTATTGATGTTTGTAAGCTTTGTTCAGCTTGTGTTTCTTAAGTTGCCTTGTACGACATCCATCCATAGTATGTTCAGTGACATTTAATTATATGCTCAAACGCTAGTGTAGCTATTATTTGTATCTGTGTTTTTGGTGCAATAAAGTGTTACTTCTTACTTACTAGTGATGCCGTCATTGGAAAAAATATTTTCTCCTAAACAAGGACGGAAATCAAAACTAAAACTTCCCTCGACTTTCCCATTTCCCAGACTGCAATCCCCTACACACTCCATATCCTCCATATCCTACATACATGCTCACCTGGTTACTCGAGACTGGTACAGGTTTAACGAGGTCTAAAGCGACTGCGCTGGAAAAACGGAGACGACAAGCACCTATATCGGCCCGTGGCTGTAAGTGCAGTCACGTCCATTCCAAGGTGGACTTAGTTCCTAAGCTCTTGCTGCGAAACGCTGGCTGGGTGGGCACAGAACTGTACTGAACTGAACAAGGACGGAAACCAAAACTAATAAGTAAAAACTTGTTGCCGTTAATAAAGTTTCTTTCGTAAACTTATTAGCCATACGTACGTGCATATACACAATCACGTTTTTATCTCTAATGAGGCAGACAGAGCACTTTGGGTCTTACGGCTCTAAGCAGACAGAGCCCAGGGTCGCAAGACCCAAAGGCCACTTTTAGTGTGATGGTGACTAGAAGATGGAAAAGGGAATCAAAATAGTTTAAAATTAGGGGTTGACTGTAAGAGATCCCTTCTTGGGATAATCCGCTTTTGTGCAATTAATTTTTTTGCTTTTTATTTAAGGCCCCGTCAGTTCAGAGCCAAGAATACCGTAAGTGTTTTTGAAAAATCACTGTAAATAAACTACCACAGTTTCTCAAAATAGTATAGTCTTAAAGTTCTTATGTAAAATTTTTGAGAAGTAAACTGTAGTAGTTTAATTATAGTGATTTTTCAAAAACACGCACAGTATTGCGAGCTCTGAACCCATCTCACCTTAATGTGATTTTTGTGCAATAAGGATCTTAAACACACAAACAAAAAGTATTTAAGTTGCTTGCCGCAGCATTACCTCGATCGGTTACGATCTGCGCGGAAAGAGCTGGTATATTCTAAGTTTTTTCTCCCAAACCAACGTTTGTTTGTTTGTTTGTTTGTTTGTAATAACTTTTTTATACTAAAAACATGCATATAAAATACAAAATTCGAAAGAGCAAATATGCAATGGCGGACTTATCCCATATAGGGACTTCATATATTCATATTACTTATTAAAGTATTGTATTTAATTGTGTTTGTTTCATGTATACTTATTTTATATTCAGCTCGTATTGTGTACAGACTCACTATCGTCATTGTTTACTGTCTGACAGACGTATCGCCGGAAGGAAGGACTATTTTAATATTGATAATGTTGTCGCGAAATAGTACTGTCTGCTACTGCGACATCATTTTTCATTCATTGACGTTATTTTTAACCGACTTGAAAAAAGGAGATCTATCAATTCGACTGTATGTTTTTTTTATATGTATGTTACGAGATATCTTCGCCAATTCTAAACTAATTTTAATTAAACTTTTTTAAAGCCCTTACCTATTTAGTTGGTCCCATATTATATTGATGAAGATACATATGATGAAGAACTTTGGAGATATGGAAGAAACTCCTAAACGTCATACCTATAGGGTTTCGACTGAAGTCGAAAAAAAAATACAGTGGGTCTCCGGGAGTGCCGACTGAAGTGAACACTTGAACAATTACGTGAGGTGTCGGTTACGGTAACAGTGTCGCGAGTTCAATGGTTTCTTTCCATATCAAAAAATGCCCAACGCGCCTTAAGCAGTTTTTCGCTTGAAAAACTTCAAGTAAGTACTTATACCTAGCTATTCGGGTAGCAGTACGCTATTTTGCAACAAGTCAAATCAGATACTTTTCTTAACGTCAAAAACAAACATTTTGTATGAAATATCGATTTATGACTTCATAGTTCCTTGGAGTCAAATAGCGCTCTTAATATCCGTTTTTCTGCATTAATAAATCTAAAATCACGTTCAAAGTGGATGTGATCAATGACAAGTAGCATTATTTGTGACGTTTTATTCTATTAACAGTACCAAACAATTTATTTTTGGCCCACCAAAATACCTAGTTGTAAGAATATCAGTCCTTGCTGGTTGCAGTCAGATATTATATACCTCGATGCTTAGCCGTGTGACTTCCGGTAGAGTACCTAGAATAGGACCACTTCCAAGTCTCCCTACGGATGTCGTAGGTAAGGAGAAATACAAGTTAAACAAAGCTTATACTGGCTACTCTGACCAAGCAGTCTAGTACAGACACAGAATACATAATAGTGGTACATGGTACGGGGCCGTGACGTGATCCTACAGTGTACTCATAATCTTTTATGTTTGTATCATTTTGGACCACTGATAAGGAGTTGACAGCTTAGAGCCACCGACTTTTTTTTTATTTATGTTAGGATCGATGCCATAGTAATTTAACTAAAACCTATTGTAGCTTTTGGCACAATAAAGTTTTAAATAAATAAATAATTTTATTAGCTACCACAATTAGGCGAAGTCGAGTAACAATCACTTGTTAATTAAAAGTCGTCAGCTCCGACTTTTAATTAATGTGTGATAGCTTAAGAGCCCGTACTACCCTAAAGTTCTTAGAGCGATCTTAAATATTATCAATATTAACGAAATACTCACTTTGAAATAAAAACACAGCAAAGTTCAGGACTAACTCTAAACATATTATAGCATATTAGCATTTGTGACTTTGGATTATAATTGTATTAAACATAAGGCAGTCATCATATGTCTTACTTTTTAAATAACTCTTAAACATTCTTTGTAAAACGAAAAATACCTCAAAACTAGAACCAGCCTCATTGACCCACCGCGATTCCCGACGCCCCGCATGGCTCGCTGTCTCGCTTCGGCTAGAGTAAATTTGTGTGCGTGGAAGCGGGAGCAAAATTTAGATTATTGACATCAGGCGCCCTCTTAATAGCTTTAATTACCACACCTCGATTTATTGTGTTGTTTTGCACCCTTTTTCGGATCATTGCACATTGTATTGTATTTAAGAAAAAATAAATGTTTATAGTCTTAAATACTTAAAGAAACCGTATCTGATCTTCTTAGTCTCAGATGCATTGTTTTCATTTTTCTCCCGCCTGCAAATAGCGACCGTGACCAATTTACATGCACTACGCTCTACGGCGATTATACGAGGTATTCGTGGAAATGGGTCACTTACTAGTACGTTAAGCTTCACTTCAACTACTCGATAGTTGTAGTATTTTAACACTAAACTTTTTGTAACATCTTCCATTTAAAAGTAGATAGTGAGTATGGTATATTTCCTTCTTCTTAAAGTGCCTCTCCAATTAACGAAGGTCGGCAATCTGCTTGGCGTAGTCCTTCTTGTTTTTGGCTCGGCGGAATAGCTCAGCAGCGCTTGCTATCCCGGTCCACTCCCGAATGTTTCTCAGCCATGACTTCTTTCTTCTTCCAACCTTTCTCTTCCCTGCAACTTTGCCCATCTTTATAAGCTGTAGGAGATCATACCGCCGATTTCGAAGAACATGATCCAGGTATGAAATTTTACGCCTTTTTACCGTAAGCATAAGAGTGCGCTTTTGGCCCATTCGTTGCAGAACTTTGACATTAGATACCTTCTGCGTCCAGCTAGCAGCATACGTACATAGCTAGGATAGCATACGTCTATTAGGTATATTTCCATTTTATTTATATTTTTAACGACTTTCATCATCATCATCCCAGCGTATTCTCGGTTGCATCCTCAGCGGTAACGCTTCAGAGCAGGTCCGCTACCTAACCTAGGTGATTTGACGAAGTTACTAGTTTTATTTTATTTTTATTTTTTTTATGTTATAGGGCGGCAAACGAACAAGCGGGTCACCTGATGGTAAGTGATCACCACTGTCCATGGACAACTGCAACACCAGGGGTGTAACAAGAGCGTTACCGGCCTTTCAGGAAGATATAGACTCGTTTTTTGAAGGTTTCAATGTCGTATCGGTTCGGAAACACCGCTGCAGGAAGTTGATTCCACAGTTCGGTCGTTCGTGGCAGGAAGTTCCTTTTAAAACGTACGGTGCGACACAGAGCGACTGCCGTCTGACCTCCGCAACCCAAATGGTAGACCAGAAATAATCCTAGGATAGGTTTTAACAAACGCTAGATGGCGTTCGGCACCCACAGCTTTGTGTGCCTACCGAAGCACGGAATCATCTTTCTTTTCGGATAATCAGGTGTGTCAAGCCTGCAATATCATAACCAGACTGGAGAAATCTTTTCATGAAGTATGCTTCAGTGGGATTTGAACAAACAACCTGCGGATCACAAGGCAAACGCCTTGACCACTGGACCACGGAGGCAGTCGTATTTTTTGCCGACTTTATCTAGCTACATTTTCTCAAGTCGTAGTCGCACATGGTGAATTTTACACACATACAACCGATTGTGACGGCTGACGTGAGTTGAATACGTGTGTGCGTGACGAATTATAATAATTTTGTTATTGTCGCGTGCGCATTCGAACTGAATTCTAATTATAGCTTATCAAATTTCGCAACCATTGCACGAACGTGACATAAACATACCTACATGTTATTGCAATGTCATTTAATATTAATGATTAACCCCCGACGAGAAAGAGGGTTGTTATAAGTTTGACGTGTCTGTCTGAGTAGAATAGGACCACTCCAAGTCTTCCCGTGGATGTCGTAGAACGCGACTTAGGAAACTCAAGCTAAACAAAGCTTATAAACATCAATAAGACCTCTCCAATCCGTCTGGAGAGCGTGGAGAGAGTAGGCCAAATCCTCTGACTGCTCTGGCTAATATATGGCTCTGGCAGTACAGAGAGGGTCGTGCTACAGCAGTGGAGACTTAAAAAGACCTAATGATGACGAGTTTGGGTGTCTGTGGCATCGTTCGTAAACGAATAGACCGATTTAGATGCGGTTTTTTTAATCTAAATCCTTGTTTGTCGAAATGTTTCTTATCTTAGCAATGTTTGATGAAAATTGGTTCAGCCGTTCAAAAGTTATTGGGGGACAACGGTTTAAAGTCGAAGGTTTATTTTATTTATCTGGCAAATAAACTTCTTAATGTGTGATTTGTACACATCGGCATATCGTGAGGGTTTCTTGTTAAAATGCTGCTGGTTCATATTTATTTATTTCGCTAAATAAGATAATATACTTACTAACGTCTGTAGATACTCGTAGACAGTTACAATCTTTAAATAACATTACAATGCTCGGAAAAATGTCTAAATTAAAAATGTGTGCCTGTTACATTTTTTGTTTGTTATTAATTCAAATAAATAAAATAAGTAAGTGCATTCATGGCACAGGTATGGCGCTTCATATAAGCGGAGCAACATTTATGCCTACTACAATTTTTGTTTGTTTGTTAAAACTTGATTGTACACAAAGAACAAATACAAATTGCACGTAACATCAAGACATCAATAGGTACAAAGGCGGACTTATCCCAGATTGGGATCTCTTCAAGTCAACCTTAAATTGAAAGGAACATTTACAATGCAGGGTCTACACAAAAGAAAACAGAAAACCAAAAAAAAACAATCAATTTAACTTAACTACTACATTGAAACTTTTATGACTATTTAAAATTAATTCTAATACACAGCCAAAAAAAATAATAATTTAATACGTATTTTTTTTTAAATCACATAGATATAAATATATATACACTAAAAAATATATAATAAACTACATAATGTACATCAACTCAATTCTTCAGACGTTTCCAGGAGCTTCCTAGTTTTGTATTTAAAATAATGCAGAGACGAGGACATTTTTAATATATAACGTCTAGCAAAATATACTGAAACTATTTTAAGGGTGGATTCAGTCCATGATACTGAACAACTTTCCCCAAGGAACATATGTCGAAATATGAAAAATAATTTTTTGATTTCCCTACAAACTCGGATCAGCTGATCGGTCAACTTGTATGGGAGGTCAAAAATTATTTTTCAAATTTCGGTATATGTTCCTTGGGGAAAGTTGTTCAGTATCATGGACTGAATCCACCCTTAAAATAGTTTCAGTATATTTTGTTAGTCCCTGTATAAAGGAAGTTTGTTCCAAAGCCTAGCTACTGAACCGAGAACGACTTATCATTTATTTATTTGTAGGTAATTTAATAGTTATTATCAACCTATTTTTAGGAGGTAATTGAATAGTTTCTGTTTCAAGAAAATAATACTAAATTTTTTTGTAAAAGCTGTTATTGTGAGACCGAAGTACTAGTCATAATAGGTTTTCGTTATTTCATTACTGAGTTCCTATAGCTACCTCCCGGCTCCACCATCAGTTTACCAATATGATACGTTATATTGTACTGTCATTCTGACATGACACGGCTGCATTGTTAATCTGACGCGCTCGAGTAAATCCTAAAATCCCCTCTTGGCCCATACTATTGGAGCCTATCTTTAGTTTTGTTGCTTCTTTATTCCTAACAAGTTACAAGTTAATGGTGGTGAAGGCCTTTGATTGGTTCAACGGAGCTTCTGGCAACAAATCTATACGAGTCCACTGGTTTTCATAGTCGATTGAGTGGCGGACGACGCCCGAAGACGCCCCACGCAGTACGATACACAAATATCACTACAGCCGTACTATGACTGTCTTTTTCACTTTAACTTTTTTTAATTATTTCACATATAATTCATTAGCATGAGCATATATAACACCAATTTCACATTATAAATTCCACTAAAATCAATTTGCAAAGTAATTTAAATCAAATCTCAACCGAACCCCTTGAATTTCCGCCAAAAACTGTTAACTAAGTGTAATTTAAATGTCATTCGTGATGAAAAGCTATGCTAATCAGTAATCACAAGCACGTTAAAACTTTATTTAATTGAATAGACAGACAATACAACATTTAAGTCTATTTATAGTAATTCATTCTTTATTATGGCGACGTTTGCGACGGATGCATGAACTGCATAATTGATTGAAGTAGGTTTATGATATATTTCTGTGTGATTTGTTGTAGACATGTATGGAGTTTTAATGATTTTATTCAATGTAAATTTTTGTTGGATATCAGTAATTGTAGTGGAGTTATAATAAAATTGCTATGATTTATTTGTTCTTTATAAGGAGGTTCATGTGAATAAAGAAATAACAGCCTTTAATACGAACAAAACTGGCTAAGTAAGAATTAGACTGGCATTAAAAAGAACGTGGCGACTTGGAAAATCGGAAGCATTTGTTCTGATATTTTGTACAAAAAATTAACGAACACGTTTCTTGTTTGCGGATCAACCAAAAATTTTTAATTTAATTTAGGGGAAAAGCGATCGTCGTAGATTGGTCGTCGAAAGGTTTAAAAGGATAAGGGGGGCCTTATGGGAGTGGGGCAAATAGTTTAAACAAGAAAGAAATGTGATAATCTTTTTGGAGGCAATAAAATAATAAAATTATTTATTTCTGCCACAAAATAACAATTTGACATTTCACTTTTATACAACACGTAGTGGGAAACTGGTGCCTGAGCTTGGCAATGCCTGTATTTCAGGTCACCAGGTCTCCACCCCAAGGAATGTTTCCAGCTATATATCTACCAAACAAGTATAGAGTAGAGAATAATCATACAATATAAGTTAGTCTACCACAAACTATTATGTATAAAAACAGAATTAAATAATCAGATTTTATGTATAGGCTCTGTCTCTTGAACCGTAATAGCTAGACACTTGATATTTTCACCGATTATGTATTACTGAAGCCGCTATAACAACAAATAAGTTTGGAAAATCCAAAAGTGCACGCCTCATAGCGGCCACTCAATTTTCACAAAAAAAAAACAGAACTTGAATATTGCATATTTATCGGTGTATTATGAACAAAATAAAAAATTTACTTTTAAATCTTCGCGCCATTGCCCACACAGAAAAGAAAGGTACTGCGCATGTATTGTCAATGTCAAGAAGAAAAGAAAAATGAAAAGATTAACATTGTATCCAGAAAAAGAATGGAAATTAAGAATGGCTAAAAGGCAGATGCTAAACGCTGTAAAAAAAAATTTAAAAAAAATTGACAATGTCAACGAACCTTATTTACATAGATTTAGATATACCAACGATAGGTGGATTTCAGTTTATTGCTAATTATAATTAAACTACTTTAAATTAGACTGTGATTTTCGAAAGGACTTAGTTTTAGATAATACTTAAGCGTATGAAAAAAAGAAGGGTTCGATTTGTAAAGTTTTTCGGGCGTTATCGTGACCACGCCAGTTTCCATACATACCGACACACGGACGTCCACGAAATAATTTTCTTAAACACTTGTTTTATTATTTTAAAGAACAAAATGTCCCTTAAAAATATCATGACTGTTGAAACTAGTGTTTTTTCTTGACATTTGTGTGTAAATATTATTCTACAAGTACGATAAGAAATAAATACCGACATTTTTAGTTCGAAAAATCACTTGATTTTTGTAAGGCGAGAGTAGAGCACTACCTCAACGATCCGCTTATGAGGCGTGCAATACAAAAAAAAAGTTTAAAATTCAAGGGTGTCGTCATACAAAAAACGTGTATTTTCAGTGTTTTTAACTAGATATTTATAATGGCATTAACTAGATACATGAAATTTACACACATTATGTATAATTTCAGCTATACAATTTAATAAATTCCTAATTGTAATAAAGTTTCATCACCTCATCCTACTTTTTCCCTTCCAAAAGTTCTCTCCAACAACGAAACAATTTACAAACTTTGTATTGCTTTTATTTTTAGAATAAATGTAATGCAAACAATTAGCCGTTGTTCAACTTATTTTTACATATACCTACCTAACTGCGCAACGAGCTCTTGTATTTTTCTGGATCGCGCTAAAATGCGATTAATTGGACTGCGAAAAATGGCTCTTTGTGTCTGTTTTTACGACACTAAGTATTTTGTTTTGTTGCGTATTTTTTGGTCGAAAATTTAATTTTATTTAATAATGTCCTTCGAGAAAGAATCCCGACTCGAACATTTCAGCGTCAACTCGTAAATGAATACTTAGACGAAAACAATTTTTTATTTCTTATTTTATATTTTTTTAAAGTGCCTTTGGACTTCATCTTCTAACTAACTTTTCAAGACAAAGTAATTGAGCTCAAATTTTATGGGGTATTAGGTTCATTTTTAATAATAAGGACAAAATTTAATGAAATTCAAAAATCCGCAACACTTCGTCAAATTGGTCACAAAAATGTATTCGCAACATGCTTTGTCAAAATTTTCACAGTAATCTGCAACATGCTTACTACGCACATTTGCCAAAAGTGGCCGTTTTTCGCAAATGTGCGTAGTAAAGCTTAACGAAGGCCGTACGAAAAACGGCCACTTTTGGCAAATGTGCGCAGTAAAGCTTAACGTTCACATTATAAACTGTAAAAAGTAGTTCATAAAATACTTTGAAGGGTTATCTAGGACTTGATAGTAGCAAAATTTTAAATAATGCCTCCGTTTTCTTTGAAATGATTTATTTTAAATGGGGGCAGCACTGGACAACGGAAAATTCAGGTACGGCCTTAATTAATAAAGTAAATTGCGCTTAGTAAACATTTGAAATTGTTTACTTAGCGCAAACAGCAAAATTCTTTGTCCTTCGAAGTTTTTTCAAGAAAAGGTTTCTACAAGTATAAAATAAAAGTAAATAGTCAAGAAGTCAAGTCCTTCTATTGCAATCTTACGGCCACGAAAACCTTTTACAGCTCAAGTTCAAACTAGATTGTACAATATATTACTTTCTTAGTTTGAATGGATGAGTCTGGTTAGAATATTGCAGGTTAATCACCTGATTATCCGAAAAGTAAGATGATTCCGTGCTTCGGAAGGCATGTAAAGCTGTGAGTCCCGAACGCCATCTAGCGTTTGTTTTTAAACCTATTCCAGGATTGTTTCTAGTGTAACCTTTGAGTTGCGGAGGTCAGAATGCAGTCGCTCTGTGTAAAAACCAGTAACCTCGTCGAATCACCTAGGTTTAGTTAGCGGACCGCCAGGCTCTAAAGCATAACCGCCGAGGATGCAGGGAATATGCTCGGATGATGATGATGACTTTCTTAGTTTGTATGGACCCGTATTTTCTTCAATTACTTATGTAATTTATAAAATATCTAGATTTTTGAAGATACTCGTAAGACGTCCATTCTGTTCTAGTTCCTGGTTTATCGCGGTTTGCTGTACTTATAACTATAAACACACTCGTTATCGTTATCTTCACGATGCGCGATCGCCTCACGATTTTTGCACGTGACTTTGACTTTGTTTCATTATTATTGTAATGTAAATATGATTTCACTTTTAACTGTTGCTTCGTTTGTTGTATTTATCTACACAGATTTAATCACTGAAAGAATGAAAAATTGTTTATTTGGTACACAAATGAGAAATACAATTTACAATTACAAATTGGCGAACAGTACCAAATTTTTCTCCGCTCAGCATTTGGTCATGGGATTACGTGGACGCTGATCTTCCGTGGATGCCATACTTCATTTGATAAATAACTCATCCATTCTAACGTGGTGTTAGAATGGATGAGTTATTTATCAAATTTTCCATACTGATGGTCAAAAATGATATAATACACTATATTCTCTTTAAAGTTCATAGTTTGACTGTGAAAACCAAATATAACTCTAGATATATGCAATATCTTTAAATTTACCAATTTTTACCGAAATCTGATATGTCGTTTCAAAATAAAACGTAGACTACGTTTGTATGGGAAAGTCTAGGGTAAGGGGATTCTTAAGTCGGCTGGGATTTAATTGGGTGGTGGGTGGTGAGTGTAGTGTAAAACGTTGACGTCAAATTAAACTCAAATTAGAACAATTTATTTCTTGCACTTTCCTTTCCTTCTGTATATTTTGTATACAGGCCGTGTGGTTTCCGGAAGAATAGGACCACACCAACCAAGTCTTTCTGGGGATGTGGTAGAAGGCGACTTAGGAAATACAAGCTGAACAAAGCCCGTCTGGACCTTCGTGGAGATTGTAGGCCAAATCCTCTGGCTGCTCTGGTTCTAGTAATTAGCCCTAAAAATAATTGAAGCAAAATCAAGAGTTCAAAGTTCTAGCGATGACCCTAAAAAGAGAGCTCATCCGCTTTGCCGAAAATCCTAACAAAAGTCGGGCAAAGGTCATCCGCTTTGCCAAAAAGCCTAACAAAGGCCGACAGGCGGGACACACGTATTTAACCGGACGCAAACCGAAAAAGACAGACAGATGGCAACCCTACTTGGGGAATCATTAGTGTATGTGTGTGGTCCACTTGGTAACTAACTCATGGTCTTACAAAGGATATACCACACACCGAGACTTTAACATTGACGTCAAACAAGATAGGTATACTGGAAAATAATGAATTATTTAAACAGTTGTACGAGTATGTAGAATAGATGTTTGTTCGCTTGCTCGTTGTTTAAATTCTAAAAGTATTGATTGATATAGGTAAATTTTCTCCAGTTGATTGAAATTTTTTGTTTGCTTTATCATATCGAAGCTTCTTATTTCGTGGTATACATATTCTCTTTGTTTTAGAAATGAAATCGATCTATGCAATCCATTAATCTATTGTCAAAAATTATGGATTGTGTTTTTATATGAAAGTTTTGGTTTTCAAAACGTTTTGTTTATTTTTGAAATAAACATAATTTTTAAGTTAAAAAACATACAGCTGTATTGATAACCTCCTCCGTTTTTGAATTCGGTTAATATATGTATATGCGACCGAGTATGTTTGAAGTTTATTATTGTCCCTCGACCAGAAATTGGCATAGCGGGCGTAATAAAATACCACTTGTGGCCTCGAAAAGTACATAATATAACGTACATTCCTAAAATTTGCACAAAGTAGACCAAATCCATAACTTCCAAAATAACGTACAGTAAGGAACAAGGAAACAGACATCACACATTCCATACAACAATTCGTTAATCCTAATTTTACACTTCCTAGATGCAATATTTCCCAATTGCACTATACACACGGAAGTGAGATAAATGTAAACATTTGATATTTTGTATGTACTCCTTATCTTATTTACTTCCTTGATGGAAGAACTCATACTCACGCAAAGAGCTATTATGTAAAACTAGAGAAGACACCATATTTCTGTCCCGTCCAATTGTAGCTGTCTCCATAAACTTCACTTAGTCACTTATTAGCTCTATACGCCTAGCACTTTTGACAGTTTATAAGCGAAAACCATAAAGACATGGTAAACATTATTAAAAATGCCTTTGAAATGACGAAAAATTTACATCCATCAAATTTGAACATGGACGCTTATGTTTCATACATAACATTTCTAATAATGCTATCTCAAAGTACTTACTATTCCATCTTTATCTATAAAATATTCGCTGCGTCCCGTTCATATTTATCTGACATTGTAACAAGAAAGGCCTTTGAGAGTTTATTGAGTTACCTAGGGGGTCGCTCTGATAACACAATGCCGGAGGCACAACTCTTTGACAAATAAATCTAAAGATATACGGTCGGTACATCTTAACATTATTGGATTTATTTTTTAATTATACACATATAATTTACCTACACTCCCTCCTGCTCCGTGGTGTAATAATAAGTCAACACGCTAGTCCGCCAATCTGGAGGTTCCGGGTTCGATCCCCAGCCAGGGCAAGTTGGAAAATGGCCTTTTTTCAAATTGCCCTGGGTTTTGGGTGTTTATGTATTCATTATAAAATATAGTATTGTTGAGTTAGTATCCCATATTACAATGATTGCAGTGTGATTTGTTCTTATCTATTTATTTATTACAATCACGTCTATGTTCCTTGCGGATTAGACAGTGCCCAGGGCCATAAGTCCCAAAGGCCACTTTTAGTGAGATGTAAGGCGTGAAAGTAGAAAAAGTGATTCAAAATATTGACGGACATTCAGATTCTCGCACGAGTCAGATTCTATTCTTCTTCGTCTAAGCGCGTTCCCGGTTGCATCCTCAGCTGCTTCGGACCCCTGGGTGCGCTTTCCTGCTTTTTCTTCTCCAAATATAACATGCATGTCAGTGCTCACCCAAGGATGCCAAAGACCTTGCAAAAAAAAAATGGAGAAGAAATAGCCGGAATTGTTTAAATGATTTGGCTATAGTTTTTCATTTTCCAGCGTTTACGATTTCAGCAGAAAGAGGAACAGCTTAAGGATTTTCTTTTTTCCCAGACCAACATGGAAGAAAAAAACGCGCGAAGAAAATCTGCATTGCGTAGTAAGTAAGCATTGTTGTTTATGTTTATCTGACATTGTAACAAGAAAGACCTTTGAGGGTTTATTGAGGGTCGCCCTGATAAATAGAAGGCCGGATGCAACTCTCAGACAAATAAATCTAAAGATATGACGGTCAGTTCCTCTTGATGTTGATGAATTGGCTGCTTTTTAAAAAGAAACTAAAAAATAACTTTGATGACATTTTTGCATATTTTTTTAAATAAAAACATAAATGGTAGAAATATGATTTTTTCACATTTTCAAACGCTATCTGCCGCCATTTAAAAATTATCGAAAAACTAGCTCGGCGAAAAGAATCTATTTAAATAACGAACCTGCTTATTACAAAATTTCACAAGAATCGGTTGACAAATGCGACCTGTAGAGTTTTTGGCGGAAAGTCAAGGTGTTTGGTTGGAATTTTCTTTAAATTATTTTGCAAATTGATTTTAGTGGACCTTATAATATGAAATTGGTGTTGTTTGGTGTTATAAATGCTCATGCTCATGAACAATATGTGAAATAGTTAAAGTGGACAGTCATAGTACGGCTGTAGTGATATTTGTTTCGCGGACTGTGTGGGCGTCTTCGGGCGTCGTCCGCCACTCAATCGGCTATGGAAACCAGTGGACTCGTATAGATTTGTCGCCAGAAGCTCCCTTAGAGCAATCAAAGGCCTACACCAACCTTTGATTGTAACTTGTTAGGAAAAAAGAATTTCCCACGTTTTATTAACTTGTTCCTGGCTAAATACGCAGTAGCGTCAAGCCATAAATTAAAAAAAAGTGCGACCTGTATGCGAGATCAACCGGAAAACTGTAATTCGGTTACACGAAAGAATTTTTGCCGAAGCTGAAACGGCACCCTTCGTTTGCTTCGCTCCCTTGGTCAAATATGCAATCATTATCGTCATCATCGACAGCTTTCATCACTTCATCCCACTGTAGGGAATAGGCCTCTCAATGTATGCCACTGTCTCGGTCTTGTGCCTTCCGAAACCATCTTCGACCCACGATTTTTCTAATATCGTCGACCCATCTTGCTCTTGGACGACCAACGTTTCGTTTGCCAGTTATGGGCCACAATTCCGTCAAAATTTTACTCCACCTGTCATCAAAATCCTGCCTTGCCAAAATTTTATATTCGAAATATCTTGCCAAATATGTAATACTCGAACGTGATTTTTTTATAAAGAAACGAATTCAAACTGTCTTTGCGTCATATTTATCAGCGAGCTCACCCAGATTCCTCAAGGGATCGTATGTCAGACGCACCGCACGGAACGACAGCGGCGCCACCACAATGCGCCTGTCTCCACGTGTCTGAGACCTAGATGGCATGTACTCAACGTGAGAAGGTATGTTACGTGTCGTGACGATTGATCGATCAACGCATTTCACTGAGTTTTTATGCACGTCAACCTTTACTGTTAATGGACAGAAACGTCCGTTGGCTAAAATTCGAAGTTCTTTTTCGTTTCTAAGTCGTTCGTCTAAGTTCATTAACCTATAATTGAAGTATTAACTATAACGGTCCACAGGTGGACTAAAGATCTCTCTTAATAAAGTTACATTTGTAATAAAGTTATATAAATAAAATAAATAAATAAAGGGAAGATTTGCCAATAAGACCGTTTCCTTTAAATTATTTTGCTATTGTTTTCGTGGACTTTATAATATGAAATCCGCTAGATGACAATAAGTCAAATGAGACACTTTTTTCTAAATGTCATAACAAACATTTTCTATGGGATTTGTATGACAAACAAAACCGTGACGTCATAGATATTTGGAGTCAAATAGCGCTTTTAATATCAGTTATTCTGCATTCAAAAATCTAAAATCATGTTGAAACTGTATATGATCAACACTATTTTGTGACGTTTTACTCTCATAACAGTACCAAATTATTTATTTTTGACCCAGTCATCTACCCAATTGGTGTTGTTTAGTATAAATGCTCATGCTCATGAACAATATGTAAAATAGTTAAAGTGGACAGTCATTGTACGGCTGTAGTGATATATTCCGGATGGTGGTGGGCGTCTTTAGGCGCCGCACCGTCCGGCGCTTAATCGGTCGTCTCACTCAACCGGCTATGAAAACCAGTAGACTCGTATAGATTTGTCGGCAGAAGCAATTAAAGGAACTTCACCAACCTTTGATGAAACTTATTAGGAATAAAATAACGGAAACCTAAAGATAGGTACGCTCTAAGTGACTCAAATCTGCTTCTTCCTCACCTTATCCCACTTTACGTGGGATCGGGGCTTGGGACAGCATGTAAATCTGTTATCTCCACGCTGATGCTGAATAAAGATTTTGGCTGAAAATTTTACGACCGGCCGCCTGCCTGGCACCAACCGTCCTTGGGAATGCAGTTGTGGCAAAACAAGATGTAAGCAGTGCTTTGTCCTTTCGTCGCCTCTTACGACATCCACAGGAAGAAATAGATCGGTCCTATTCTAGACCGGAAACCACACGACAAGTGACTCGTATCTTATCGTAAAAAACAATCTAAAAAAAATACACCGGGGCTTGGCATTCAAATGATTTGAATCATGCTTCACCTACATTTGAGTTGATCGTCACATACTGCAGATGCATGTAGCCGTATTGACGCATGCGATTATCGCGTATCGGATTTCTGTACCGCAAGATCTTACGATGTGGAAGATTGACTGTAGGAGCACTTAATGAATCTTCACGTCAGAAATGATGGATGGCTTCTTCTAGTATGGACAAATTTGCTATACCGGTGGGCGAGTCGGGGAAATGAATGACGTCTATCGTATCTGGAGTTAGGTTAAAACTTCCATTAAAATACCTTAATGAATTAACAACTGTATAACTACAAAAAATATGTTTTTCAAAAAAAGTTTTAGAATAGAATATAATTTATTTTCCCAAAAAAATACAATACAACACAATAAATATAATGGCAATGATAGGATACAACACATACAATAACAATTACAAGAAGAAGAAAAAAATAGACAAGACACTGTTAGGAATAACTTAACAATTATATTTATTTTACTAGAACGCGGTGTTGTCATGCATACGTACAGGAGTGTGTTGTGAATGCACTCCGGGAAAATAGGGGATCCACTCAGCATTTGTCGTCGAACCCAAGAGTCCGCGACGCTGATTTTCAGTGGCACCCTGTTTTGTGATGTGACTCACGGGCGTGTGTGGTGGCATAATCTAGAGCAGATTTTTTGATGTTATTTACTGGTGACCTAATCAATCAAGTGTATTCTATGCTGTGTTTAATTGAAATCGGTTCAGCAGTTTGAAAGATAAAAAGGGGGTAAAAGAGGTACTTATATTTAACTTTGTAACTTAACTTGTACTTATATTTTAAGTTTTGTTGCGAGGTCTAAGTACTTTTCAAGACAAAATGTAGTAAATAAGCCCAAACTCGATTTCGTTGTTTTATTACAGGCTTCCTATAGCCACCTTTCGGCTCCATCATCAGATCAGCTTTTTATTATAATAATATTGCAATGTCATCTAATTTGCATTGACATACAAATTTTCATCTTAATCGGAAATCGGGTAGTGACTTAAATTTAACTTGCCAGATTTGACCCAAACTAATAAACAAGTACAAACGGGGCAAGCTAAATAAAAGCTCGTAAGGACTAAGCTAACCATTTTATATGGTAAGGTTTGTTACATACATACATACTATCACGCCTGTTTCCCACAGGGGTAGGCAGAGACTATGGACCTCCACTTGCTACGATCCTGACAGACCTCTTTCGCTTCATCTACACTCATCAACCTCTCCATACATGCCTATCGGTTACGGGTACTTCTTACCTCTCCTCTTTGTAAAGATTTTCTAAACTTTGGAAAGATGTCAAGCGGTGAAATAGTAGTTATAATTTGGCAACTGTATGAATGTTTGAACTTAGACGTCTTCGTCTTAATTCCTTAGATTTCATCATCATCATCAGTCGATCTAGCAGCTGTCCCACTGCTGCTTGAAATAACCCTCCAGCACATCTTGAGCTACCCTCATCCACGTTCAAACCGCGATCTTTCTAATGTCGACCCATAACGGACGACCTTCAAAAAAAAAATTCAAAATATCTTTATTATCATAGGATATTTATAATATCTCTTAATAATAGTCACTTTGTTTTGTTTTGCACAAATGTTGACGTCAAATCGTTACTTAAAGCTAAGTTTACGCCGCTTCCTAGGCGCAAGTGCAGAAGAAGCGGCAACAAACTGCACTGCACGTTTTCTCCAAAGACGTCAACTAACAAACTAAAAACTTTAAATTAGTTATATAGATGGACAGAGATTACATTGTTTATTATGTCGCTGCGCCTTCCATTATTGGGCCACCACTGTTAATATTTTGCTCCACCTGTTATTTTACCACGCTTGCACCACGATGAAACTCAAATGGAGTTGGGCTGGACACCTAGCCTGCCCAACTCGTTGCATCGTTCATATTACAATATCTTGAACTTTCGTTCTTTGCCGAATCACCATGTTGTTAGCTTCAACAGCATATAGTGTTTCATATGAATTTAAAATAAATATGTTCAATGTGATATCAGACCGTACTCATAATGAAATGAGACGTGTACAAGGTCAATATGTCAAGTATGCACTCCTAAATTTGTCTGTCAACTTAGATTGTTTACAGTCTTCAAATGAAAGTGACATCACTCCTTGTTTGAATTTGTTTGAAACGCGATATGCAGGCCTGGCCTTGGCACAAAATGTCTTCGCAAATGTGATAGAGCTTATCATCGTACGGGCATGGGGGAGATGTCCTGAATTATTTGAATGATTGTTTGATAGAAATAATGATCGGTTTCAGCTATTTATGTTGCTACTTGCCTACTGTAATCTGGTTGTTAACATATGTACATACATACTATCACGTCTTTATCCCTAATGGGGCAGAGCATGTTGGGTCTTGCGGCTCTAAGCAGACAGAGCCCAGGGCTGCAAGACCGAAAGACAACTTTTAGCGTGGCGGTGGGCGAGAAGGTGAAAAAAACCAAAATAGTGATTGCTAACCGTATTTTTCGCCCATTCCCTCGATTGGCTTTTACAATCTGTGCGGGAATAGAATCAGCTAGTACATTATGAGTTTCTTCTTTTTTTCCAGACCAGCATGAAAGTGCAGCCGGTCGTAAAACTATAAAAAAGTAGTTTTAGTAGTTCCGGTTTGTTCTTAGCGGTAACTACTCTATTTTGCACGGTCTTCGGTATCCTACCCATCCCATGCATTTCATTGGTTAAACCAAGGATGCTTAGTCATATTTGAATAATAAAAAATCGGAAATTGCACCCAAAGCAGCACAGCTGAGGATCTAAATTGGGATTGATTGATTTTTTTTAACCCCTAGTTTTTATTTTTTTATATCAAAATATAGCGTATTTCAAAAAACTTATTTGAATATTTTGTCATATTACGGCTAAGTTATTTTTTTATAAATTATTATAAAAATCATGTTAAAGACAAAGTCGTGTCTTAACAAAACAAACGGCCAAGCCCAATACATATTTTTTTTAAAACTCGCTAGTGTCATAATAGTCTTTGTCAGTGTCAGTGTCATTTAGTGAATTTTGTTGCTCATACACTATCACGTCTTTATCCCTAACGTGGCAGACAGAACCTAGGGCGGCAAGGCCCAGGCCACTTTTAGCGCCATATTGGGCATAAAGGTGGAAGAAGGAAATCATAATAGCGATGGGTTGCTAATCGCATCGCCTATTGATATGATTGAGATTCTTGTCCATTCCCTCGATCGGCTTTTACGATCTGCGCGGGAAGAGAAGCAGCTGGTACATTCTTTGTTTTTTCTTTTCTGCCAGACCAGCGTGGAAGAATGCCAGACCAGCATGAAAGAACATAGTTGCTCATGATTGGCGGAAAATTCTTTTAATTTTCGTTGGCTCAAACGGTGACATTTGACGTTATCGTCAGTGACGTATAAATACCATAAAAGCGACTCGTATTTTATAATGAAAGGACTCAAAGCATAAACCGATACAGCCGCGGAGTAAGGAAATACGTTTGTTTGTATAAATATCCAAAACCGTTGATTATTATGGCAAAAAAAATGACCAAAATGACCAACAACTGTTCATTAACTCTGTATCTCGAGATACAGAGTTCATCGGATCGGATCATCAACGGATTTCAAACGCTTTCCAAAAAAAAAAATTAACAATGCTTATTAAAAATATGTGATGAAAAACGCCACGAGTGAGATTCGAGCTCAATTACTTACGCATTTAAAAAGCATGCGTACATTTTCATTACTACCCACTATTTAAAAGTGTGGTACTCACAGTACAAATGTGAGGGGCGTGAGTTCGAATGTCACCGTGGCGAAATTTTTCATCACATATTTTAAATTTATGTTTCGAGCATTTTAATGCTTTATAAATCAATAAATACAGCTGAGGATGTTGCCAGGAATTAGCTAAATAAGAAAAAAGGCCTTCTTCTTCTAGGCCAAGAGAGTGAGAAGTGGGTAGAAACTGTCGCTTAACTAAAGCTTTTCAAACAAAGCAACTTAATGGCAGTTCCGCGATTCTGTTATGTAAATTGATTGCTTTCTTACAGGAAATGGCTCAAGTGGCCCTGTCATCACAAATCAAGGATAGTCCAAAAGGACTCGTTTTTTCCCTTTCTTCCCTTATGAAATCATCATCATCGCATTAGCCACAGACCACCCTTATTTTATAAAGTCTCTATAGCTTTTCATATACTTACTTTTTATGCTATTCTGCAATAAAAAAATAGTTTATCCCACCAGCCAGTACTACTCCTCCCGCACAGTCAATCAAGATAATTGTATTCTATTCTGAGTTCTACAATCAAGCCTCACGATTCTCATAAAAATTGGGGAAAGTGTGGACTCTCCAGTCATGTAGATAGGTTTTTACCTCTTCAAAATAGCTAATCTAGCCTGTGCAAACTAGATTAGCTATATTTTTAATTCGGTAAAGAGCTAGACTGTAGCAAAGTAAGTGGTGTAGGTAATTGTATCTTCCATAGTCATTGGCTTCATTGCCTCCCAGAATGATACGAGTAACTACAAAATTGTATATTGTTTACAAACAACATGGACTATAGCCAAAGTCACCTTGATCTTAATGAACATTCTAGTGTCAGCAAAGAGATGTAAGAAATTTAGAATTTCCAATGCTTCACTATTCATATTGTACTATTGCCTGTAATAAATATTTTATAAACTACACATTTGTGGTTTAGATATTTTGTCCTCAAGCAAGTACATATTTCATCTGCGCTTATACACTTGTGCTTGGACATTAAGTGGCTAGCTATTAGACATTCCGGTGCTTTCGTGTTGCATCGGAGAGTTAAAAGTTTTAACTTAAAACTTACAGTATAGTAACAATTGGGTATTATGGCATATGGTGGGTCAAAAATAAATTATTTGGTACTGTTAATAGAATAAAACGTCATAAAATAATGCCACTTGTCATTGATCACATCCACTTTGAACGTGATTTTAGATTTATTAATACAGAAAAACGGATATTAAAGTTTGGCCACCGAAACGTGATACTGAGATTTTATTTTTAAATTTGAATAATGTAGACATGGCAATCCTTTGTAAATTAGGAATAAGCACTCTTGATAGTATGGATGTAGACTAAAAAAATCTTTTAAGCTCATCAGGTAGATTATTGAAAATATTTAAAACCGCAATTTAACAAATAATATTTTAAATCCAATGAAATATGTCTTCTGTAAATAAATAGTTTGTATTCAAGACTTCTCTATGACCGAACCTCGTTGCGTGTTGCCTTGACGACTGTTTTGTTGATATTGTAACTTGTCAATCTATTAAAATATTTATTGAATATATGTAGAATGTGTTTAACACAAACTGTATGTAGAAACTATTCACCAAATATCAAAATCATTGCAGTGCACTAACCTATCACAGCCGTTATTTCATAGAAATATCGTTCTTTCTTGCAATTGCAGAGGCTAGTTCTTCCTGTTTCGCTTTAAATTTACAAACCATTGTATAAATTAACTTCCTCGCTGAACTTTTGAAAGGTTTCGACATAGTAACACAAGATAACCGTTTATTATTCCAAAAAATTTACACAATGTGACAGCCTACGTACTATGGTTTGACAAGTGTTCAGTAGCCAGACTCTAAGAGCGCTATTTTACTTCAAGGAACTACGACGTCATAAATCGATATTTCATACAAATCCCATAGAAAATGTTTTTGACGTTAAGAAAAAAGTTTCAGATTTGACTTGATGCAAAATAGCGTATTGACAAATTAGCAATCGTATTTCTTTGTTTCTTATTTTGCTTTTTTCTGGAGATATTAGCTTCTTCTTATCGTGTCTATGGTTCAACAAACTTTCTCTTATAATTTTTGGGGATCCGTTCCTAAAGCATGCCAACGGGACCCTATTACTGAGATTCCGCTGTCTATCCGTCTGTTACAGGGCCACTCTTACTGTGTTCTGTGACAGGGCTCCATCTTTTGAACCGTTATAGCTAGTCTCTTTAAAGAGGGTCGTCATATACGAAACATGTTTTTTTCAGCGTTTGAAAACATTGTTGGAGGTACGGTACGGGGTGCCGTATGAATGAAGGGTGCTTCATGTACGAGTCTGACTCGCACTTGACTGGTTTTTTTAAACCTATTTACTTTACTTACTAAGTACTTAACTGATATTATGTGCCGCACGTACCTCACAATGAAATAAGCTCATTCTAGATAAATGAAAATGAAATATTTTGATGTCACATAGACACAGAAAAAAAACCTAAAAATAATGTTGCTGATTAAAAATTATACTGCTGAGCAATAACTAGAATATTCAGTGCGCCTCAGCAATTTATCATAATAACACTTCTAATGACAGTAATGATGGATGACTCAAGAAAACTTGAAAGGAAAGCATCAATTTCCTTCACTCTATTACCCTTGACCTTATACAAGTTAACCTTGACATTTAAAGATAATTCCCCTCTCGTTGAAAGATATTCCTAAAATGTTCAAAGTAATGAAGTTACAAAACGTTTTCCTTATTCGCCTGACTGCCCCTTCTAGGGATGTACAGGGGCTACAGGGGCCTACAGCGCAGGCCAGTTAGCGAGCGAGAGGGAGGCGGAAGAGCGAGGGTAGCGTTCCGCCCATGCGAGCATCGTTTCACCTCTTCATATTTTAGTTCACACTGTGAAGCAAGGCTTGGAATACCGTTAAAAATCTGGTAACGTTAATTCTGTCAAACGGCGTTAACGTCATCAGCAAAGATAACGTTACCAATGATATTAACGGTAAAAAGTATGGTTGACACTGTATTTCTTTTCGATATTTGACAGAATAAATTGACAAGAGTTTGTCTAGTAGGCTACTAGAGCTACACGGATGTCGTAATAGTCTGTGCTTCCTCGGGTTCGATTCCCAGCGCGATGCAATACACTTGTATAATATTTATATAATATTTTACAAGTACTGAAATCAGTATCGTTACTTATATCGTTAATTGATAACGTTATTATAACGTTTTATAACTGTATTATCGATACCCCTTATAACGTTACCTGTATGAAAATAACGTTATTTAACGTTACTTTTAGTGTGAATTTGGTATCGTTAACAAGCCCTGCTGTGAAGTACAGAGCTATTGAGATGAACGAACAGCTTCGTTGGAATCGTCGAAAATATTTTCGTTTGCATCGTTGAATCGCTAACGTAACTTATTCTGTAGTTCGCGGTGAGAACCGAAATATGAAAAGGTGTGAAACGCTGCTAGCCCGGCTCGCTCGCTCGTCAGCTGGTGATGTGACCTGCGCTTAAGCAAAATTAGTAAATTCGAAAATCTTTTCTAGGTAGGCAAGAGCGGGCGGGGCAGTCACCAAATGATCAGGGGGCCCCAAAATAAAGCATTCTTGTTTCCAAGCGCACTAAATTACATTGGTGAATAGGAGAGGGCGGTATTTAGGCAAATTCTGTTTTAGGGGGAGCAAAGCATTCTTGTTTGTCTCGTAAATGGTCGTTGTAAAGTAGAAAGGCCCGTAAAAAATCTTGATACACATGGCCCGCCCTTCTATGCCATGTTACCCTGAAAATCCGGATTTAAGTACATACAGATCTGTTTGTTTGCTCGTAATAACTTTAATATACTTACCCAAACATAAATACAAAATACTAACATTCGAAAGAGCAAATATACAATGGCGGACTTATATTATTAGAGGATCTCTTCCAGTCAATTTGCATTAAATAGATCTTCTTGGCATTTTCGTCATTCATTTTTCTGAAAACTCAACAGTTTTTCTGCTATGTAAACACATAAATTCTTTCGTTCCCATTATTTTCTTACCGAAGATCTAATTTAAGTAGGTAGCTTATCAACCCAGTAAGAGAACTGGGACACGATCGTAAATATTTGCCTTAGGAAAAAAACTCAGCTCTTTATTTTCACGAGTCGATTAACTGTAAATAGAGTAGACAATTTGGGTCAAGAAATTAGTGTTTCATCCTCGAATATTGCTTGTTATTATTTTTTAAGAGTTTATTTGTACGACATAAAATAATTTACAAAAAACAATATAAGTATTAGGTATTTTTTAAGCTATTGCATAGCTTTTATCGCGGACTTTGAACGCGGCGACCGAATCAAGAAATTCCGTAACGAAAATAAAACCTAACACGGAGTGGGGGCACTCCGCCTACCATGTAGGCTTACAAGCTATATAGCTAAGCAATAACCAGACCCGGTTTTTTTTTTAATTTTCGGAAAATCCCCCCCCCCCCCCCCCCCCTATATCTTAAATTAAAGCATTTTTGTACTTTATATTGAGTTCTGAAAATACCTTATAAAATATATTTTTAATTTTCTGTCTCAAAAGTAATATTTTATACAGAATTGTCAATTTTTTTTAAGTGGATATTCGACGTTGGCAAAGACCTAGAAGAGAAAAATATTTCTACTTTATTAACTTACTATCTCGTGTTTTAAATTTAACTATTCGGTGCCAAAACGCCTAAACGCCTGATGAAACAGATGATGACTTTATAGACGCTTGTGATAGAAACCCTGCCAATGAATAGTACACCGTAGTAAACAGTTCAGAGGTCGACAAACTGTCAAGTTACATAATGCGATGATGGATGTGGACAACAATGCGAGGCTCTGCCAAGAGATAGCGGTGACGTCAGAGGTGTGCGTGCGTCAATTACAGCATTCTAAAAGTACTCGCCCATTCATGTGATCCGGAGAGAAACGGGGTAGCAGAAAGAACTAAGGATACATAACTATTGATTTTATATGTAGCTACTAGTTTACAGTAGTGCCCGCAGTAAATCTAAATAAACGGGCAAGTGCGAGCCGGACACGTACATGAAGGGTTCCGTACCACGTTAACGAAACACGTATTTTGTAAGACGACCCCCTTTAATTTTTAACTTTTTTTATTTTTAGAATTCTTTGTTATAGCGGCCACAGTAATACATAATCGATAAATATTTCAAGTGTCTAGCTATTATGGTTCAAGAGATAGAGCCCTGTGACAGACAAACAGACAGACGGACAGACAGCGGAGTCTCAGTAATAGGGTCCCGTTTGCACCCTTTGGGTACGTAACCCTAAAAAGAAAGAGTAGGCACCCTTTAGTTGAGATTTGTCGACTAATATTTCTGATCCTTCTGTCATCTGTAATAGTTTTCACAAGAGTCTGCTCTGCTGAGTGGCGTATATACCTAAGGAAGGAAAGGCTATCAAAGCTAATTTTAGCAGCAATACGAATGGGAATGCAATGAAAATCGCTAATAAAACAAGTCTTCTTTTTTTCTTATATTTAAGAGCTGGGCTCTTGTCGGTGGAGTGCTTTCCATGTCTAAGCAACACAAATAAATAAACAAGAGAGGAGATAGCTATGACATTAAAGTTGTCAGTTACACAATTTCAAAAAAAGTATTCGACCATTTATATGATCTATAGAGAAATGGAGGAGTAGAAAGTGATAAGTTTATGCATTGATGCATATTTAGGTATTTGTCTACAACAGCCTACTAGTTATACTTAGGTACTTAGGTTGAGATTTGAAGTACAATTTAAGCCTCCTATCATGTCCAAAGACGTGCAGCGTCATGTTTTTTAAAAAAGCTTGAAATCGCTCTATTCTTTATAATAGAGTAAGTAAGTAATATAATGAAAAATCAAACCTTATTTCCGGTGATAGGAATGCCCACACAAAACTCCTGCCAATAGCAAATAAGTCAGCGAGAGATAGCTGTGACGTCAGAGGTGTGTGTGCGTCAGTGACACCATTCTAAAAGTACTCGCCCATTCATGTGATTCGGAAAGAATTTGAAAAGATATATTTTGTCTGTAAAGAGCAGTTGTGAACACTTACGTTAAAGGCTTTCTTTATAATGTTTGTTTATTTATTGATCTCAGAATCAAGCTTTTTAGGCTGCCATGTAAATAAGAAAGAAAATATCTAGAAGAAAATCCATTCTTATTATACAACGAAATCCTCCGGCACGTATGTATATCTGCCTGTCAGTCTGTACTCGATAAACTTGAAAATTACTGGGCCGATTTTGATGCGGTTTGTACCGCTTCAGTTAGTAAAACCTAGATTTAGGATCTAGGAAGATAGATGAGATAAAAGAAAGACTAGATATCGACAAATGAGATAGGTATAATGAACAACTATTACATTACATTAGTTACAAAGATTCAGAAGAACACTACGTACAGATTAGGTAGTCAGGGTCGTGAGTTATAGGCACTAAATCAGATGAGTAGCCCTTCTAGGTAGAAGAACTACTTAGCTTCAGATGCTGCCGAAGACTCCCCCTCGAGCGCCGGCCGCCGCGCCTTATATATGGGCATGGGCCCCCCCGCTGCGCCTAAGAGGGGCGGAGGAGTGCTGGAGCCCGCGCGATGTCACAGGTTTTTTAACATGTAGAGGATTTTCCCGGGAAGGTTTATATCTATAATAATAGCCCGTGCGACGCGCTGGTTAGGCGATGAAGAAAAATCAATTCGGTGGCGAAGGCCCTAAAATCACTAGACCGTCTCAACAACTGTACGCGTAAATTTATTCACATCTGTTCCATTTCACAAAATTATTCACAAATCATTATGAAATTACTTCAATAACTGAGCGTTATTTGTAGTCTTTATCGCAAGAAACAATATTGTATAACCGAGATAACAAGCCAGCTAACCCGTATCAGGAATGTTGTATGTTTTCTACTTTTACTTTGCACAAAAACTGATATTCGCAAACCACTTTCATACAGTTTTGTGGATAAAAGTCGTAACAACTTTTTTATACATGTTTGTATTATACACGGGGGTACACGAACTTATATACGTACATAGACTATCGCGATTTTTCCCTTATGGCATAGACAGCCGTGTGGTTTCGGCTGAGTAAAATAGAACCACTCCAAGTCTTCCATTGGATGTCGTAGAAGGCGACTTGAAACATAAGCTAACAAAGCTAAAAAAATAAAAATTAATAAGACCTCTCCAACCCCTCTGGCCAGCGTGGAGAGTGTAGGCTAAATCCTCTTACTGTTCAGGCCAAGTATGGCTCTGGTAGTACAGAGAGGGTCGTGCTCCGCCAGACTAAAAAAGACCTCATGATGATGATGGGGTAGACGGAGCTTTTTAGGTGTTGTGGCTCTAAGCAGACAAAGCCCAGGGCTGCAAGTCCCAAAAGCCACTTTTAGCGTGATGGTGGGCGAAAAGATGGAAAAAGGC
Source organism: Acrobasis repandana (assembly GCA_963576875.1). NCBI lineage: Eukaryota > Metazoa > Arthropoda > Insecta > Lepidoptera > Pyralidae > Acrobasis > Acrobasis repandana. The sequence continues at coordinate 3,179,274 of OY756226.1, forward strand.
ATCAAAATACCTACAGCTTCTAAATAGATGACGGGCTGGCAACATCTCAGTTTCTAATTTCCGTTTTTCATATGAGGCCTACCAAACAACAAATCTATTTTTGTATCTTGTCTACTTTGGAACATAAAGTGCGCTTTCCGATTTTAACTGACTTTATAAAAAAGGAGGTTATCAATTCGACTGCATGTTTATGTTTAATTTTTTTTATGTATGTTTGTTACGCGATATCTTCGCCAATTGTGAACCGATTTTGATGATTCTTTTTTTATTTCAAAGTCTTTACTACCACGTTTGTCCCATTTTAATTTGGTGAAGATATGATGAAGAACTTTGGAGATATGGAAGAAACTAATAAAAAAAATTGAAGTGGGTTGTTTTTTCGTTAGAAATTTAATGATATTCATTATTTTTTAAATTTAGGCGACCTCTGTTGCGGTTTACACGCTAGTCGGTCACCCTTGGTCTTGGCTTTTTATCTATATATCTATTTATTTCATTATGAAATATAGTATCGTTGAGTTAGTATCCCATAAACAAGTTTAAACTGTTTGTTTGGTTTTCGTGTATGTAAGTTCCTAACACTGGTGTCAGATTTTTCGAGCTGCCTAAAGGCATCTGACATAGCTTGACGACTGTTATACAATGACAGCCGGGACCAACGGCTTAAACTTACTTTGGGGTTAGCTGAATCGATGACTTGTCCTTATCTATTTATTTTCCCCTTGGCACAGTCTCTATAATCAGCTATCAGACCGTTGAATTTGCTGAAACAATTCTTAAGATTTATTTATTTATTTATCAAACTTTATTGTCCAAAGTAAAAATATACTTTTAACAAATGGCGGACTTAATGCTAAGAGCATTTTCTCCCAGTCAACCATAGGGATAAGCAGAGAAAATTGTGCGGCGCAAAAGCTATAAATACCTATATACTTACATCAAAAATAATAAGCACTTAATACACACTATTATATATATTGTCGCGAACGAGATAGAATCTTCCCGAATAATATTCGCGAACGAATACTACGATAGAATGGTGCAAGCCAAATTGGCCCATATGTCTTGTGTCATAAAGTCTAGAGTTGCTTAACCATGTTACACTCACACACATACCCGGCGCCTGGATGCTTCGAAACACATTCGTCGACTATGTAGAATATTCGAGATTAATGTGGACCTATTCGATGGCGCATATAAATAGGGAACGTTGAGTGCGCCACGGCAGTTCAATACGAGCTATCAAAGCGATCACTTCGAAGCGAAGGAAACCTTAGTGCGACAAATGGAAGTACCTGCGACTACCTTGGCGATATACCTGGACCTCAGCTGCTACACGACTTGGACCTTGGACGTTTGGAAGACCATCTTCACGTGTCATCTTAGGGTTCCGTAGTGAATAAATCCCTCATACGAAGTTTGGCGTTTTTCTCCAAATACCGAACCCCAGTTTCGTAACATTTGGTGTCGGAAGTGGATTTGGAGATGCCAGTTTTCCCGAGGGAAGAAGAGGATACCACCAGGGAAGGTGTCAGGACCAGGGCCCAGCGTCCCATGGAGGCTCAAGGGGGCGTGGCTCAGGCCACGCCTACTGAACCTCAAGCCACGCCCACTGACCCTGAGGCCACGCCCACCGATCATCAGGCCCCGCCCACCGGGCCACAAGCCACGCCCACTGGACGTCAAGCCACGCCAATCGGATGTCAAGCCACGCCCACCGATCACCAGGCCCCGCCCACTGGACCTCAAGCCACGCCTACCGGGCCTCAAGCCACGCCCACTGGACGTCAAGCCACGCCCATCGGACCTCAAGCCACGCCCACCAGACCTCAAGCTCCGCCCACTGGCCCCGCCCACCTTGGCCAGACCACGCCTACTGGCCACGCCCACCAAACAGTACCACGTACATTAGAGGCATCAGTGGATTTAAACACCTTAATGCAGATGTTACAAGGCATAAGTGAAAATCAAAATGCAACTACAAAACGACTTCAAAGTATAGAAGAGGCACAAAATACTCGACTTCAACGCATAGAAGAAAAACAAGATGCACGATTTCAACGTATAGAAGAGGCACAAAATTTACGATTTGCACGCTTGAGTGAGGACCAGCAAATAGTTTCGAGCACTGTCAGCAAACTCAACAAGGCAATGGACCATATCCGTGAGGACGTTGATTTATTGAAGAATCGAATGACCGATTTGGAGATTCGGGTAACCGATCTGGAGAATAGGGTTGAAAAACGAATGGCAAGTTTGGAAAGAAAAGTTTTGCAGCTTGAGACTATGGAAGCGAAAACCATTCCAAGTACATCCGGAGGTCAAGTTCAGGGACTAAAAGTCAAAGTGCCACCTTATGATGGTACAACATCGTGGGTTGTGTACAAAAAGCAATTCCAAATTGTGGCTGCTGCTAATGGGTGGACGAATGAACAAAGGCTGGCCGCTCTCACCGTTGCCTTGAAGGGTTCAGCTCTGTCGGTACTGGAGGTACTGCCAGGCTCAGGCAGCACCTTTGAAGAATTGATAGAGGCACTTGAAACTAGGTACGGGGAACGGCACTTGGAATACGTGTTTCGGGAACAGCTGCGTGACAGAGTTCAACGCCCTGAAGAAGGATTACAGGAGTGGGCACTAGAAATTGAGAAACTAGTGCGCAAAGCCTATGCTTCGGTGGATTCCAGAATGGTAGATAGTAAAATCTTAGCATTCTTTATGGATGGAATCCGAGATTAGGAAGTAAGGGTTCCTGTAAGCATGAGACATCATACGTCGCTCAGAGACGCGTTGGCACATGCTCTGGAAATTGAAGCACTGCGACAGGAAACACAAGTGCACAGCCAGCAAGAATCAATAATGGAAACAAAGGTACTGAAAACTCCGTCGAAGAAGATTATTTCAATAGGGCCCTTGTGTTACAGATGTGGGGAAAGGGGCCATCTGCAGCTTAGTTGTACAAAGAAAGACGATCTTATGGATAAAATAACGAATTTAAAAGAATTGCTCGACGAAGTGACATTGGGACATGATACCTCATTTCGTGGAGAGAATTTTGACAAGAATTCTAATGAGGCTAATTGGCGAAGATCGAAACTCTTGCGTGAACGTTGGAATGGATTGCACGAGGTGAAACAAGGAAAACGCAAGTTCGACGAGAGGACGGACAGGTGCCACGCTAGAAATTCTCACAGCTGGCGAACTGGTAAGGACATCATCAGTTCAACCTCGAACGACGTAAGAGCCGACATCAATGAAGCATTAGTTAGACGTCAGAATCGGGCGAGATGGGAAGCTCCAAACAGGGTAGTCAAGCGAGTGAGTGACGATAGATATCAGAGTGATACACATAGGCCACCTGGGACGTTATCATGGCAGCAATTGTGACGCTCGGGACGAGCGCCTCTAAGAAGGGGGCAGTGTCGCGAACGAGATAGAATCTTCCCGAATAATATTCGCGAACGAATACTACGATAGAATGGTGCTTAACCATGTTACACTCACACACATACCCGGCGCCTGGATGCTTCGAAACACATTCGTCGACTATGTAGAATATTCGAGATTAATGTGGACCTATTCGATGGCGCATATAAATAGGGAACGTTGAGTGCGCCACGGCAGTTCAATACGAGCTATCAAAGCGATCACTTCGAAGCGAAGGAAACCTACCTTAGTGCGACAAATGGAAGTACCTGCTACTACCTTGGCGATATACCTGGACCTCAGCTGCTACACGACTTGTACCTTGGACGTTTGGAAGACCATCTTCACGTGTCATCTTAGGGTTCCGTAGTGAATAAATCCCTCATACGAAGTTTGGCGTTTTTCTCCAAATACCGAACCCCAGTTTCGTAACAATATGTATATATTATATATAAATACATCAGAGTAAATATTATACCTACTTACACAATACATATACTAATAAATATAATAACAAAGAAATAGCTAATGAAAAGAAGAACTGAATGATGATGACTTTATATAGAAAGGGAGTTTGAAAGGTGGGCGTGGACTTTCTTCTTAAAACAGAATTTAGTAGAAATTTCTCTAATATCAACAACAATTATCTATATCTAATTTATAAGAGATTATTTTTTTAAATTCCGTATTTTCACTTCATGGTTTGATTTAAATATTCCAGAAAAAAGTTTGGTCCCTATTTCGTATAACACAGTATCCCAAGAGACCTCTTAAAACTGTCTTGGAATAATTTACTGATTACTGTTGATTGGGCTTTCGTGTTTAGAATTGTTTACAAACAAGTTTGTTATGCTTTCAAGAACAAATTGTACCTAATTGGTATTTGCTGTACTAGTTTACAGGCGTCGAATTGTGTTAGTAGGCGATGCGGCTAGCAACCCATCACTATTTTGATTCCTTTTTCCACCCCGCCCACAACGACGCTAAAAGTAGCCTTTAAATCTTGCGGTCCTGGGCTCTGACTGCTTAGAGCCGCATGACCTAGTATCTGTCTGAAATACCCAAGTAACCCAGTAGGGATAAAGCCGTGATAGAAGCTGCTAACCGTTTGTATGTATGTATGTATGTTGTGTAAGTGCAGTGCTCAAAATTCCAATTGGTATTCAGTAATTAGTCCTTTGCAGGCACTTTTACTCGTCAATAAGTTTTGTATACGAGTACATTACGTGTAAAATTAATTAATTATTTAAAGAAAAGCTACCGATACTAGCGTTTCGCAACAACCACTGCTGAGAAGAAACTCCGAAAGAAACTCATTTATGCAGTATTGGTCGCCTACGCTACGCGCCAGAAGGGCTTTAACTTGTCATATGTCTGTTAATTTACACATACTTGAGCGAACAAACAAACATATTAAATAACGTAATAAGAAATAACCTAAGTCCCTCGTGGCAGCACTCGTTCACGAGTTGAACTCAACCATATTAGGGGGAATCCAGCGACACGACCCGCGACGCCGACACCAGTTTGGAGATTTTAATGAGCATGAGACCGACTCCGAGCTCGCAGACCTTGTCAAGTAATTGGATCCTTCGTCCACGCAGGTCTACGAGAAAAGATAACTAGCTGCTGCCTCTTCTCTGTTACCTTCTCCTTTTTTTATCGAGTCAAAAGTCAAGAGAAATGCTTTTACTCTCGCTTCAATTTCAGATAATCTTTGACCAGTATGTGGCCGGCGATCACTCTGTCGTTAGGTAATTTATGGTACATATCGTAAGGCAGTTCGGACATGACAGAAGGTGGTCTATTGACTCAGTTGCAGTCGCAAAGGTCGTTATCAGCGTGTCGCCAACTAACTCGGTTTTCTCGACACCTCCCAACACCAGCACGGAGTATTGAGACAATAAATAGAACTCTGTTACTTAGTCGCCTTAAGAGATTGACATCCCTAATCGTAACTAATTAACTAAACAATTATAAATGCGAAAGTGAGTTTGTATATTTGTTTGTTTGTTACCTCTTCACGCTTTATCTACTGAACCAATCTTCTGGAAATTTCGCATACACATAGTTAGGAGTCCTGAGAAGGACATAGGGTACCTTTCAACCGGAAAAATGTATTGTTCCCGTAGGATTTGGGATACGCGAGCGAAGCCGCGGGTAAAAGCTAGTACAGGATAATAACTTTACACCTACGAGAAAGAAGGGTTCATGTACTTACCTACTAACCTTACTTATAAGTGCATGTAAGCGAAAAATAAAGAAATGTAACAAGATTTTCCCAAGTTATTTACATCCACGCCTACGTGATACAACTACGTAATATCTTCAGGTTGAGTGCATGTTGACGTACGGAGAAGTAGATGTCGGGATAATATCTGAATGATGAAACAATGTTACGTTATGTTTAGAAAAAATATCTTTTAATACAACGTGTTAAAATGAATTAACACTTAACCTCTCAGATGGTACCTCAGCCCATGAAACTGATCAACTTTTGTTCTACAACAGTCGCAAAACCCAAAAAAAAAATTGAATTTTCATACAAACTGATCAGCTGATCGATTCAATTTGTATGTAAATCAGAATTTTATTTTTGACATTCATGGGCTGAGGTACCATCTGAGAGGTTTTGCGTTAGTTCATTATTTCATTTCATTTATTTCCATAAAACAATATAAATTGTGTCGGAATATACCTATAACTTAAAATTAACACGTTGTATATACAAAAATGAATTCCTGTTCGTTAGTCCTCGTTGTCCTCGTCCAATGCTCTGTCTGCCCTATTAGGGATAAAGACGTAAAAGTGTATTTTACAAAAGGATATATAGTTGACTGCCTCCGTGGTCCAGTGGTCAAGGCGTCTGCCTTGTGAATCCCACTGGGAAGCATACTTTGTGAAAAGTTGTTTTCAGTCTGGTTAGGATATTGCAGGCTTGAATCACCTAATTATCCGAAAAAAAAAAGATGATTCCGTGCTTCGGAAGGCACACAAAGCTGTGGGTCCCGAACGCCATCTAGCGTTTGTACCTATCCTAGGATTGGTTCTGGTCTACCCTCTGGGTTGCGGAGGTCAGACGGCAGTCGTTCTGTGTAAAAAACCAGTAACCTTGTCAAATCACCTAGGTAAGGTAGCGGACCCCGGGCTCTGAAGCATTACCGCTGACGATGCAACCGGGAATACGTGAGGATGATGATGATGAGTGTATTTTACAAAAGATAATATAAGACCATTAAAAAATTCAAAGGAACATTATTAACTCTTTTCACAACATAAATAAGAATTTTCCGAGCATATTTCCTTTTAAAGCTTTTATACACAGGCGATCATATCTTGTTCCTTTCAGTCAGAATATGAAATACATTCAGTAATAGTAGGTAGGTACCCACCCCTATATTCTATTTATCGCATTCAGAAACCCTTTGAGTTGTCAGCCGGTTTCAAAGGAGACCTACAAAACAAAACATTTGTATTCTCTCTGTTTAGTACAATATTTACTGACAATGCGTGTCACTGAATACTAAATGGTGGACACCATTTAGTATTCAGTGACACGCCTACTGTTATCATCTCTGACCTCATTCCTCCAGTTCATGAATTCTACGTTTAACTTTTACTAAAGATTAAATAGAATATTATATCTCTATATTATACAATGTGTAACAGAAAGGGGGTATCAACCCGAAAGGGTGCATCTTGAATGCCTAAAAAAACCATATAAAATTAACCCGAATGGGTGTTAACGTACTAACCAATGTGAACAACTTTTACAATGGGACCATCCCTGAAATCGAAAAAAAAGATCTGGACCTCCATACATGGAGAAAAAATGTATGGAGCTGCAGATTTTTTTTGCGATTTCAGAGATGGTCCCATAGAAAAAGTTGTTCACATTGGTTAGTACGTCAACTGTCTTTCGGGTTGATACCCTTTTTGTTACACGTTGTATATAATTAATTTGTTCACTGCTGGTCTGGGAAAAAACAAAAAACTTAGTACAAGATTTTTTTTTTAAAAATCATCAACATTTTCGTACAAGCTTTTATTGTGAGGCACAGTGTTCCATTTGACTCAAAAAATTTCCCTATGCTGATTATCGCATAAATAGATCAAGGAATGCATTTCAAATGCAAGACTAGAACACCCACGTGTCAATTCCAAATAGTTTTTTTAATAAAAAATAATACATGATTCGTGACCTTTAGCAAGAAAATTTAAAAAAAAAATTCTGTAGGCGTATCTGATCAAGATATATTTTTTTTATTAATACTTTTTAATAGTGGGTCTTTAGTCGCATATTTTACAGTTTTCATTTTTGGATTATCGCCTCTGGTTACCGAGTAATATTTTTTTTTTCAGAATTTTGTTTTTATTTTTTTTCTTCCAAAAAACTCAAAAGTGGGACTTGTGACTTGCACTGAAAGATTGCTCTTAATTAGGTCTATTATCCATAAAAAAATCACGTTCCTATGTCGCGGCGTTTGGGAGTTATGTAGAAAGGTCATACGGTACATTTTAGGGTTGTCACTAAAAGGTCAAACGAATTGCATATTTGCGAGGTTGGGTAAGCCCCTGCTGAGGCAAAGTGGCGCCATGGGTCTGTGACGGTTCCATGGTGCCTCACCCCCGTTTCTCTGGTTCATGTGTATGAGCATGGGGTTTAAGCATATGCCTGACGAGGGTGGACCCCTTCCAACGCTACGCATGAACCTTCATCGAAAAAAAAAACCTAATAAGATTTAGCTCTCAAAAAATGCCACTGGCTATTTTTAAGTATGTACTTAGAAGTATATATATATACTATTATATAATATGTATATATTGAACAAATTCAAATGAACAAGGTATCTTTTATTTGTAAATAATATACAGATTTAAAATGAAGGAAAAATTTTGATTAATTATGACTGAAATGAAAGGTCAAGTTGAGTGACAACCCTTACGCTATATTTTAAAATTCGATTACTCGTAAACGCCGCAATATAGGAACGTGATTTTTTTATCAATCATAGACCTAATTAAGAGCAATGTTTCAGTGCAAGTCACAAGTCCCACTTTTGAGTTTCTTGGAAGAAAAAAAATAAAAACAAAATTCTGAAAAAAAAAATATTACTCGGTAACCAGAGGCGATAATCCAAAAATGAAAACTGTAAAATATGCGACTAAAGACCCACTATTAAACTGTATTAATAAAAAAAATATATCTTGTTCAGATACTCTTGCAGAATTATTTTTTTAAACTTTCTTGCTAAAGGTCACGAATCATGTATTATTTTTTATTAAAAAACTATTTGGAATTGACACGTGGGTGTTCTAGTCTTGCATTTGAAATGCATTTCTTGATCTATTTATGCGATAATCAGCATAGGGAAATTTTTTGAGTCAAATGGAACACTGTGTGAGGCCAAAGTACTTATTACAAAGACAAATGTAATTAGCTCAAACTCGATGGGGTTGCGTCGTTTTATTACAGAGTTCCTATAGCCACCTTCCGGCCCCATCATCAGATCAGCTTCTTGTTATTGCATTTTCGTCTGTTTTACATCAGCATACAAAATTTCACCTCAATCGGAAACCGGGAAGTGTCTCAAATTTAACTTGCAAAATTTGACCCAAACATATGGCACTGTTGTGATCCTCACTAGTCGGCTTGTACCAAAGAGTGACGTATTTATGTACTGGTATTTACAACTACCAGCGCTTCTGGTGAAGGAAAACATCGTGAGGAAACCTGCACACTAGCTCACTAGTGTGCGTGTAATAATAATTGTTTTCACTAGATGAAAGTAACACAGATTTTTTAAGCTGCCTAAAGGCATCTGTCATAGTTTGACGACTGCCATACAATGATCACAGCCGGGACCAACGGCTTTACGTGCCTTCCGAAGCATGGAGGAGCTCGAGAAATTTTTATGCCACCCATCCAAGTGTGGACCCCGCCCGGGGTTGCTTAACTAGCGGAAACGCAATGCGTTCTCCCACCGGGCTAATGAGCTCACACATTATTGGCTATTAACAGATTTATGTTTACTGTAGTGTTCATTCAGTACATTGTTTTGGTTCTTGTAACCCCAACTCGACACCATTCTGTCTGGACAAATCGATGGTCGTTTCAGTTCCGTGATCCGCATGCCGTTGGATCTATAAATAGGACGTTGAACGTTGGAACTTTATTTCGAGATGTTAAAAATACTCCATCGCATAGCTATCAATGTCAAGATCGGTTGCGTGCTGCACTCTATCAATCTTTTCAAAGAGCAAAAAGTACCTTCTATTAGAGATAATCTGGTTAAAACCCATCTTTTGTCTCTTTCCCTCTTATCGGCATTTACTGGTGCTAGAATGAGACTTCGCTTAACTTCAAAAGTAAAACTGTAGCCTGTTTTCTGCTTAAGACGACAAAATTTAAATGACATTGTCTAATGACATTGACTTCTGTTTAGGTGACTTTTCTATTTAGAAGCGTCATTATAAGTCCAGGCGTACCGCGTAAAAAAAATACGCCACTACATTCCAAAACAGGTTACAATTTTGAAATTATGACACTTCATCGCGGTGTCTATATAATTCCAATTTCATTGATTTTATCAGTCTTATTTATTTAAAAATTAATTTATTCTTATTTTCCTTTTGTAAAGATTGATTGATTGATTGAAAGTATTTTTGAGGCGATCTGTAATTTTATTTAAGTACCTACTTAGTACAATGTATAAGCCAGATACTTATATACCAGCCAGAAACGCTAAAAGCGACTTTATTGTAACTTTTATTTTGTAAGGATAAATCCTTCTTTACGATTACTGACTATCCTATTCTATTCCTAGAACACTAGCAATCTCAGACCAACAGACCTGTGCTAGCAATATTGCCCGCGATATTGCATGTCAATGGATTATTTGTTGAACTAAGTTAGGTAAAAACAAAATCTAAAAGATAAATGTACTCGTATTAACATGCTATAGCATGTGAACTCGCAGTAAGGCTGAGCGCAACTTTCCTCAATGCAAATTGCAATTGAATTGATGAAGCAATTAACTTGCCTTCCACTTGAGAGTAATAACGTTAATTGTCGAGATCGGAACGTGATTCTGCAATATTCTGCGTACACAACGAGTGGTATTTGAAGGAGATGGCTTTTGTCTTTCTTTTCTCTAGGCGAGTTCCCAGTTGCTTCTGTAATTAGCTTTTTCTTCTCTAGATACTTGGCACGATCCTTATTGGCTGCCTTCCTGAGCAATTTGGGTAGTTTGAAATCCTTAGAATCTGTCTAAACTGAATTGTAGCAATATTAGCCTTTAGGACCAGAAAGTTTAATTCTCATAAAGTTGTAATCCCAAAATGTACACTATCATGTCTTTATCCCCAACGGGGCAGACAGAGCCTACGGCGGCAAGGCCCAGGCCACTTTTAGCGTGATGGTGGGCATGAAAGTGGCAAAAGGAAATCATAATAGTGATGGGTTTCTAACCGCATCGCCTATTGATATGATTCAGATTCTTGCCCATTCCCTCGATCGGCTTTTACGATCTGCGCGGGAAGAGGAGCTGTTACATTCTATGTTTTTCTTTTCTCCCAAAAAAAATCCCAAAATGTTGAATTTCCCATAATGTTTGGCTGACATTTCATGAAATACGAAGCAGAGGAGACATTGTTATATTTTTCTGTGAATAAAATTTAAATAACCACATAAATTTAAAAATAGCTACACGTGTCTACTACTGTGAAAGATCTAGAAAACACATATTTTCATTCTTGAGGTCGACATTTAAAAACAATTATTTTATTCGTGTATCAAAGCTTCACTGTAGTTAATTGCTTGAATTTCTCTAGCGGATTGCTCATTCCGCAATAAATTTTAGCGCCAACGCCAATAAAACGCGTGTGTTTATAATTCGAACAGAAGCCGAATTTAAAATTTCATCACGTGATTGGGGGCTTGGCTCGTAGTTACGTGATATTTATTTAACGCATTCAAATATTCGGTCCAATGCCGCTAATGTAATTCTATCTTTTTAATTTACAATATGGGTCATAGTAAATTGTAAGATATGTTTTAAGTATCCTCTACGTAAAAGGTTTCGGAATCGAGGTAATTAGGCGAGGCAATATGTAGGGACACTTGATAAGGCATGTTAATTTATGCGAATTATAATAGAACGCAAAATAGAAGGAACAGGGGAAAGAGGAAAGCCAAGGCACAGCTACATGAAGCAAGTCAAGGAAAAGGTGATTGGTGGAAGATAGAAAAGAATGGAAGAAACTCCACCGACAAGAGCGTCGCTCTTAAATTTTGATGATGATGAGGTTTCCTGAAATTCATACCATTAGTTAGCATCACCAAAGAACATGCGCAGTGGTTTCGAAGCAGCACACGACTTAATTTACAATACGAGACAGAGGGGCGGGTCATTTAAACGTTGGGTCCAAGCATTCAGTACACCGATGTCATTGAACAACATAACATACTCCGGAAGTGCCGACAGAAGTGAACACTTAAACGTTGAAGTGTCTGTAACGGTAACAGTGTCGCGAGTTCAATGGTTTTTCCCCATCTCAAAAATGCCCAACGCGACTGAAGAAGTTTTCACTTCAAAAAGTATTTCCAGTTTATTAAGTTGAAGAATCTGCCACTTGGTGCGTTTCGTATTTCAGAAACATTAAAGAGATATAATAAATTATGAACGTAGCAAAATTACATCCAAGTAATTCTAAAGCTATTTAATATTATATAATTAACCTGTTTACATAGCTCCACATTTCCGAAAGCACGAGTGACTATTTGGCAGACATTTAGGGGTTTTCCATTAGTCACGTGATGTTTTTAGCAACTTTCCCCCCCTAGTGATCTTCTTCTTCGTCTAAGCGCATTCCCGGTTGCATCCTTAGCTGTGCTACTTCGGAGCCCGGGGTGAGCTTCCCGCTTTTTCTTCTCCAAATATAATATGCATGTCAATGGTCACCCAAGGATGCCAAATACCTTGCAAAATGGAGAAGAAATAGCCGAAACAGTTTAAATGATTTTGTTCCCCTGGTGATATTGGTAATATTTTAGGATTAATGGACCATCCGTGGCTTGTTTATGTTTTAATAAGGTGTTGGTGTTAATTTATTTATATGAATAACCGCTATTAATCATCACCAGTGACTGACCCAATTTGGCATCCAACACTAAATATGAAACATCTTCACTTCATGTCGCGTCATATTCAATAACAGAAATGAGATCTGTAGAAAAATAACAAAGGCCACGGAACTGGGTTAACGGATTAGTACATTGGAGTAACAGTGGACGGGGCATTTAACTACATGAGTGGGACAGTAAGGTCTTCGATTGGCGACCTGAGTGAAGTCGCATAAAAACACTATCAATCGGCCACTTTGGGTCCTGGGCCTGGTAACGGATTTTCTTTTCTTCCAGATCAGCATGAAAATTCGCTGGTTATATTAACAGGTCTTTTTTAGTCTCCGCTGCAGAAGTATGACGCTGGTCAGACGGATTGGAGAGGAGGATTTTTTTTTTCATCAAATTCATATACGTGTCCGGTATCTATGGATAGGTCTTCAAAAATGATATTGAGGTTTCTAATACCATTTTTTTCTAAATTGAATAGTTTGCGCGAGAAACACTTCCAATGTGTGACTTCGTCGTCGTGTCGTCCCACCCCCCTGTAACTTCTAAAATAAGAGAATGATAAAACTAAAAAAAAATATATGATGTACATTACCATGAAAATTGGTTTGAACGAGATCTAGTAAGAAGTTTTTTTTAATACGTCATAAATCGTACGTAAACCGCAATTTACCTTTAGAACTTTTATATTATGTTACTTCCTGCTACGGAACCCTTCATGGGCGAGTCCGGATCGCCTTCGCCGCTTTTTTTAGGTTGTGTTTCCTTAGTCGCCTTCTACCACATCCACGGAAAGACTTGGAGTGGTCCTATTTTACTCTGCCACACGGAATTTTTATTACATATTATTATTAATAGTTAATGCTCTTTTTTTCTATTTAGTTTTTGTACTAATTGAAAAGTTTAAACTAAATAGTAAAAATGATTCATGCTTGAAACGCGGTGTAGTTTTATTGTAAAAAAAAATACAATAGTATTTTATCGGCAACTGACAAAAAATACATGTTATAGTCATGCATTTCAGTTGGCGTAAAAATGTCTACATTATATTGCTGAGTATTTGTACTGTATTTTATTGTATTGCACTCAGTCAAATGTATGTTTGACAATAGAACAATCACTTTTGGGTCAATAACATCGCCTCCTTTCATTAGTGATTGGGTTTTGTACGAGTATTTATACCGATGGCCGATGGGGCGAGGTTCTTGAATGGCGACCACGTACTGGCAAGCGAAGGACACCGCCAGAAACTCCTTGATGCTGGCTGCTTTATACAGGCCATTTTGGAAATTCTTGGGCGTATAAGCCACTGAAATCATTAGCATCATCATCATCAGGTCTTTTTTAGTCTCCACTGCAGGAGCACGACCCTTTCTGTACTACTAGAGCCATACTTAGTCAAAGTAGCCAGAGGATTTGTTTAGCTTATGTTTTAAGTCGCCTTCTACGACATCCACGGGAAGACTTAGATGACGAATTGAAGATTTTGGTTGCAAGGTACCAATTTTTCTTAACAATGGATAAAGCGAACAAAATTAAATTTATTGTCCGGATTCATCATGTCTTTGACTTTATTTTGCCTATTCTACGCTGCCAGGAACCACACAGCAGCAACCAAACGGTCTAAAGCCCCATATCATTCCACCATCGGACAACACGACGTGGACAGGGATTCGAACCATTTATCGTCGATTTTCCTCCTCATCGCACCTCTCCTATCGCCTCCTCCCTAATTGTGCGAACCGCTAAGGTGTGGAATTCCCTCCCTGCGTCGATGTTTCCCGATACATATGATTTAGGGATTTTCAAGGCAAGGTGAATAGGCATTTTTTGAGCCTGTGTAACACCTTAGACCTCATCTTAGCTTTCCATCAGGCTAGATACAGTTCAAACGCACTCTAATCTCTAATAAAAAAATATATATCATTCAAAATCGTTACAGAATGTTACATTGTAATTAATTTATAAGGTGCATTAAAATTAATTATTCCATACAGCAATTATCCTTGCGAAAGCACTATCAAACGTAGTTCACGTTTGGCAGCTGCACCATTCACGTTCCTTGCACGTTTCCTGTCTCCAACGTGATCGCAGTCGGCTAAACTATCTAAAGTGTTGTGATCTGCGTGTTTATGTGTTTTTAATCACTTCAGAGCGGTTGCACGCTACATAAGAGCGGGTCCACACGAGCATTGCATCGCCGCAACATAGAATTTGAAGTGAAGAAAATAAAGTGATAGTAGTTTCTCTAAACAAACCACTAAAGAGACAATAGTATATTCTAAATATAGAAAAAACGGTCTCAACAGTTCCTTTGAAGGAACTACACAACAAGACAAAAAAAAGCTCATTAGTTCCTGCAATGGAACCACTAAAGAGACTACTGAGTACAAAGGTCCTGTTCTAGGCGGGGAACCACATGGAACCACGGGACAAACACATCATAGTTTATATCATCATATTCCCGGTTGCATCCTCATCGGTAACGCTTCAGAGCCCGGAGTCCGCTACCTAGGTGATTTGACGAGGTTACTGGTTTTAACACAGAGTGACTGCCCTCTGACCTCCGCATCTCAAAGGGTAGACCAGAACCAATCCTAGGATAGGTTAAACAAACGCTAGATGGCGTTCGGGACTCACAGCTTTACGTGCCTTCTGAAGCACGGAATCAACTTTCTTTTCGGATAATCAGGTAATTCAAGACTGCAATATCCTAACCAGACTGGAAACAAGCTTTCACAAAGTATGCGTCCCAGTGGGATCACAAGGCAAACGCCCTGACCACTGGACTACGGATGCGTCACATCATATTATATATGTCATCATCATCATCAAAATATAAAAGTGACGCTCTTGTCGGTGGAGTTTCTTCCATTCTTTTCTATCTTCCGCCAACCTCTTGACATCTTGATACGAAACTGCTATCATCTGTGTATTTATATGTACTCGTATGTCATGTAAATGTTCAACTAGCAAATTGAGCGTTTCGAGACTTAAAGATTTAATTAATTAGTTGCCTCATTCGTTCCGCGCGTGATTGGGCGAATATTTTTAGCGTGCCGACTCCGATCCCGTGACCGCGTGACGTCACGCTCTGTCCCACGTAAAACATACGTAGACAGGAGATCCAACCACGAGTTTATTGCTTATTCGTTTGCGAGAGAAATTTATGAGTTTTTTTTTATGGCGCAAATGCATGTTTTCATGATCTTTTAAAGTATGGATTGATTAAAATGAATGATGAAATCAATCGAAAAAAAAAGCGGCCAAGTGCGAGTCGGACTCACCCATGAAGGGTTCCGTAGCAGCAAGTAACATAATAAAAAAGTTCTAAAAGTAAATTGCGGTGTACGATTTATGACGTATTAAAAAATAACCATCTATGATACCGAGACCGCTATAGTTTTAATTGAAAGTACATACTTTGAGGTATATACCACATTTTTTTCAGAATTATTTTAGTAATATTTCAAAATTTACGGTAGGGGGACACCTCAAATTTTAACTTTGTATTAGATTATGTCAAGACTGGGGGGTTTGATTTACATAGTTTCAAATCTCTACATCAACGAGCTGATTGTTGAGATCAGCAAGAACCATGTTGGGTGTCATATTGACGGTGTCAGCGTTAACAACTTAAGTTTTGCCGATGACATGGTATTGCTCAGCCTATCAATCAGCGGATTAAGGAGACTAGTGTCCATATGTGAAGCCTATGCCAAGAGTCATAGTCTGGTGTATAACTGCAGAAAGAGTGAAGTATTAGTATTCAGGGCAGGTACAAAGGAGCCTCAGTTTGTACCACCTGTTACTTTATATGAAAATGAATTGAAACGGGTCACTAGTTTCAAGTACTTAGGACATATTGTCAATTCAGCTATATCTGATGATGCTAACATCGAGAGGGAGCGCAGGGCACTAGCGGTTAGGGGAAACATGGTAGCACGTCGATTTAACCGTTGTACCACTACGGTTAAAATAACCATTTTCAAAGCCTTCTGCCAAAGCTTTTACACAAGCAGTCTATGGGTGCAATATAAGCGCCGGACCATTGGAGACCTACGAGTCCAGTATAATAACATCTTTAGGATACTGTTTGGGTTGCCATCTAGATGCAGTGCCTCAGGCATGTTTGCAGAGGCCCGTACAAACGGGTTTCACGCTATAGTGCGAAAAAAGGCCGCCTCTTTATTGCAGCGTGTGCGGAACAGCCAAAACAGCATCCTAAGGATGTTATCCTTGCGTCCCGACTGCTCCATGCTGAAAAATTGCATGAGGGTGGCCATAGGGGGCCGCATTTAATTAATTAATAATATAAAATAATTTTATTCTTTGTATTTACTTATTTACACTTTATTGTACACACATACAAATGTAATAGTACAACAGGCGGAGCTAATGCTAAAAGCATTCTCTAACAGTCAAACCTTTGGGTTGATTGGGAGAGTTTATGTGGGTGTAACACATAATAATAAATAACAATAAAAAACTAAATAAAATTTTATACTTAAAAATAAAATAAAAAGAAACATACTAAATATAAATATTATAATAATACTATACCTACATATTAAATACATACAAACGAGCAATAAATATATACATTTCTCTAAATACATATTATACAATCAAGTCTGTCTCATATTTAATTGAAAATGGAGGTGTCTAAAAATTCTAATTTTAAAGGAGTCGCTAGGCTGGGAGCCCTTCTGATGGACTCAGGGAGAGCATTCCAGAGTCGTACAGCAGTGACAGAGAAAGAGTTATCGAAAAAACCTGTACGGTGAGAAGGAATAGCTAGGGTAAGAGTATTTGAAGAACGCAGGGACCTCTCATGAGTAGAACTTAAAAGTTGGAAACATGATTTAAGATACTCAGGGGCCTGGGGATTATTAAGGATATTGTACAGCTGACAGAGAATATGTTGGTTCCTGCGTTGACTAATTGGCAGCCAATTGAGCTGAGAACGAGATTGTAATGTACTCGTAACTATGGAGAAATCCGAAATAAAGATTTTATTATTATTAATAAAGCAGTTTTTGTTGCCTTTTAAAAGACCTTTTCAACGATACCCCACACGTTGGGGTTAGTCCAATTTAATTTTTTAAATTCACTTTTCGTTGTATGGTTGAAAAAAACACATTTTTTCATAATTTTAAAAACCAACTTTTGGAACTTCACTATCTATCTCTCCACCAATTTTCGTGACAATCGGTGCAGTAGCGGCGGAGTACGAGCCCGGACGGACAGACAGACAGACAGACGGACGGACGGACGGACGGACTTGACGAAACTATTAGGGTTCCTTGAGGACTACGGAACCTTCATTTAAGTAGTGAGCCCAAGAAGGGGATTTTGGGATTTACTCGAGCGTCAAATAAACATGCAGACCTGTTATGTCAGGACGACAGTACAATATAACGGTATCATATTGGTAAGCTGATGTTGGAGCCGGGAAGTAGCCATAGGAACTCAACAATGAAACGACGAAAACCTATCGTGTTTGAGCTCATTTGATTTGTCTTGACTAGTGCTTTGATCTGACAATAAAAGCTTTTACCAAAAAAAAAATATTTTCTTAATCTGACGGTTTTTATAGTTTTCATTTCAAACCATCAGATTAAGAAAAGAATATTTTTTATGTAAAAGCTTTTATTGTGAGACCCTTGAAATTTTCACGGGTTATGTGTTACTGTGGCCGCTATAGCAATAAATAATAAAAATAAAGTTAAAAATTAAAGGTGTTCGTCATACAGGAAACGTGTTTTTACAGCGTTTTTAACTCGATCTTTATAATAACATTATGGCCGTACCAGAATTTTCCGGGGTGCAGTGCTGCCCCCATTTAAAATAAATCATTTCAAAGAAAACGGAGACATCATTTAAAATTTTGGTACGACCAAGTCCTAGATAACCCTTCAAAGTATTTAATGAACTACTGTTTACAGTTTAAAGTGAGAACATTAAGCTTTGCTACGCACATTTGCGAAAAACGGCCCCGGGAAAATTCAGGTACGGCCTTAACTAGATACATTAAATTTTCACAGAATATTATTGCTATAGCCAATTGTACGGAGGTACGGAACCCTTCATGTAGGACTCGCACTTGACCAGTTTTTTTTTATTATACACAATTTATTTCTAGCGCCCAGCGTGCTGAGGCTTTGCTTAAGAGTAATGTTAGCCCTTGTGATTCTAAATTTAATTTTAAGCATGTTAGCCCTAGCGATATAATAGATGCTTTTAAACAGATAAATTTAAAAAAATCAGAAGATCACTGGGGCATGTCAGTAGCCGTAGTAAGTCATATTATACACATAATTGCTGCCGATTTAGCTTTCATATTTAACGAATGTATTGATGAAGGTATATTTCCTAACTTAATGAAATGTAGTAAACTAATCCCCTTATTCAAAAAAGGAGAAAAAACAGACCCTGGCAACTACAGACCTATCTCTATTCTGCCAGTTTTGAGTAAGGTGTTCGAAAAGATAATGCTCAATCAAATGCTACTTCACTTTAAGACCAATAATCTTTTCCATAGCCAACAATACGGCTTTACTGCTGGAAAATCGACCACCGATGCAGGAGTAGCACTTATTACTAATATCTACGACGCGTGGGAAAACAGAAATGATGCAATTGGATCATTTTGCGATCTTTCTAAAGCATTTGATTGCGTTGATCATCCAACACTTTTGCTCAAATTTCGTCAATACGGTTTTGATGATAAGTCAATTAAATTAATAGAATCTTACTTAACAGATAGGCTTCAAACTGTTGATATAGACGGCGTAAAATCACACGGGTCTAATGTGAAAATGGGCGTTCCCCAAGGTTCAATTCTAGGACCGTTCCTTTTCTTAGTTTATGTCAATGACTTGCCTTACATGGTTGAGAAAGAGGCTGACATGGTGCTGTTTGCTGATGACACCTCGCTAATATTTAAAATAGATCGACATAACAGTGATGCTAGCGCGGTGAACAGCACCTTATCTTTAATTTCTGATTGGTTTTCGGCCAATAACCTCATGTTAAATGCGAACAAGACCCAATGCATTCGATTCTCTCTTCCTAATGTGAATCAAGCCTGCGTTGACATACTAATTAATGGCCAGAAACTCGATCTGGTTGAAAGTACTACCTTTTTAGGAATCACAATTGATTCGAAACTTCAATAGGGCGCTCATATAACTAAACTTTCTAATAGGCTTAGCTCTGCGGCTTACGCTGTTAGGAGAATAAGACAATTGACAGATGTAGCAACTGCTAGACAAGTCTACTTTAGTTACTTTCACAGTCTAATGTCTTACGGGATACTTCTATGGGGGAGTGCAGCCGACATTCAGACTATTTTTCTTTTACAAAAAAGAGCAATTCGTGCTATTTACGGTTTAGGATCGAGAGACTCACTGAGGGAATTATTCAAGGAAATAAGTATACTTACTTTTGCATCACAATTCATATTTGAAAATATAATGTATGTAAGGAAAAATATTTCCATGTTCAATAAAGTAAGTGATTTTACAGATAGAAATTTACGTAATAAGAATGACTTAGTTAGCCCGTATTACAGGCTGAATACAGTCAGTAAGTCTTTTATGGGGAAGTGTATACTTTTTTATAATAAATTGTCAGAATCGGTCCTTGATATGCCAGACAGAAAATTCAAAGCTTATGTAAAGAAAGTACTTTGTGAGAAGGCTTATTATAGGACCGATGACTATCTTAAAGACAAAAAGGTCTGGCTTGAGCTTGGCGCGGGTCCCTCTTAAAGGTTTGTATACTTAGACATGTCATAATTTAGGTACATTGGTACATACTAAATTTACAAATTGACATTATTTTAAATTTCGTAATTCTTATAATTCAATTTAATTATGACATAATAAACAATGTAATCTCTGTCCATCTATATAACTAATTTTAAATTTTTAGTTTGTTAGTTGACGTCTTTGGAGAAAACGTGCAGTGCAGTTTGTTGCCGCTTCTTCTGCACTTGCGCCTAGGAAGCGGCGTAAACTTAGCTTTAAGTAACGATTTGACGTCAACATTTGTGCAAAACAAAACAAAGTGACTATTATTAAGAGATATTATAAATATCCTATGATAATAAAGATAATTTGAATTTGAATTTATACCTATTATGTACGTGCAGTTTAATTGGTTAAGTCCTAATGCTGTATGAATCTAAACTTAAGGATACTTAAGTTCATATGAAAAGCCCACCCTTGAATTATTTTTCTTAATTATGTCCCATTTATGGGCAAGAGCCCCTCTTTCGTTCCACACATCCCGGTCCCTTGATATCACCGTCCACTCCTGCCCAAAATGAGTGAAATTATCCGCCCATCTTTTTCTTGGTCGTCCTGGCGTTTCTGGCCATCTAGACTCACATTTGTGGAATAAAATAAATTAGGGAATAGAAAGAAAATTCTAAAATAACATGTAAGTATTGAAGACAGCATTACGGTGTGCGTCATGCCTTCACAATGTGGCGCCTGTCGTCTAGACGAAAATAATGGGTTTCTTGAGTCAATCCGACTCCTTACCATATATGACATTCTGCACATGTGACGCGATAAGTAAGGAAACTTGATTATTGTGTGAACTCTATGCATTTTGTCTGGTTGGAATGGTTTGATTATTCTTCTATTGAGTGTGTTGCAGAGATATGGGAGGTATGTACGTACATTCCGCAACTAAATGTCAAAAGCGTAACCTGCCTTGAAACGTAGTGGCGTATTTTTTAAGGCCGTACCTGAATTTTCCGGGGTCCAGTGCTGCCCCCATTTAAAATAAATCATTTCATAGAAAACGGAGATATCATTTAAAATTTTGCTACTACCAAGACCTAGATAACCCTTCAAAGTATTTTATAAACTACTGTTTACAGTTTACAATACAATACAATACCCTTTGTTGCACAAAAGTAAAAAACAGAACATAATTATCTTAAAAATTAGGAAATGCGCAAAAGGCGGCCTTATCGCTAAGCCATTTCTTCCAGGCAACCTCGTTTATATAGAAAAAATGATGGGAAATTAGGTAGTGCGGGGTGGTCAATATAATAAACATACTTATATACAATAATTATAATAAACATACATACACCTAATACTTAAATACATACATACAACTTACACAAAGAAAACATAGCAGGACAAAATGAAGAAACTAAGTGGAAACAAGGGAAGGAAATTACCTTTCATAAGGATAGAAAATGCGATTTTACTTGGGATTTAAAGCTGTTTATAATGAGAACGTTAAGCTTTACCACGCACTTTTGTGAAA
Organism: Acrobasis repandana; assembly: GCA_963576875.1. Taxonomy (NCBI): domain Eukaryota; kingdom Metazoa; phylum Arthropoda; class Insecta; order Lepidoptera; family Pyralidae; genus Acrobasis; species Acrobasis repandana. The sequence goes on from OY756226.1 coordinate 3,201,124, forward strand.
AACGGCCACTTTTGGCAAATGTGCGTAGCAAAGCTTAACGTTCTCATTATAAACTGTGAACAGTAGTTCATAAAATACTTTGAAGGGTTATCTAGGACTTGGTAGTAGCAAAATTTTAAATAATATCTCCGTTTTCTTTGAAATGATTTATTTTAAATGGGGGCAGCACTGGACCCCGGAAAATTTAGGTACGGCCTTAACGGGATACGCCATGACGTGTACGACGCTACTAAATAGAAAAGTCACCTTTACAGAAGTCAATGTCATTAGGCAATGTCATTACAATTTTGTCGTATTAAGCAGAAAACAGGCTACATTCATACTAAGTCTCATGCTAGCAACAGTAAATGCCGATAAGAGGGAAAGAGTCAAAAGATGGGTTTTAACCAGATTATGTCTAAAAGAAGGTACCTTTTTGCTCTTTGGTGTGTTGTCTCAATGACTTTTATCTAGTGACAGTCATTATAATACACTAGTGAGGTAGTGTACAGGTTTATTCGCGATGTTTTACTTCACCGGAAGCAATTGGCAGTAGTTGAAAATGACCGTAAAGGAATACAAACGGGTCTTGTGAGGATCGAACTCGTACCTCATACCACAGAGTAAATACTAATACTAACGTACACAAGTCTCACTCAGCAAAGAAATTCAAAGAAATATCTACTCAATGTGGCTAGCGATATGGTTTAATTTAGCTCACGTCAGAACTCAGCACCTTTTCGTTTAGATACCTAGACATCCATTGCAAGCCAATTTCATTCTTATTACTCTGGACAAACGATTCGTATAACTTAATTTACCACCCGGAGGGGCCGCCTGCGCGCATAGTAATAATGTAGGTACATTTTCGATATCTAAACGGGGAGTGACACTGCTCATTCACATAGACGCTTAATTAATCGGTTCATCAACTAATCATTCATGGATTGATGACAAAACTTGATTTTTTGGGTTCCATACCAACACGGTGCCAACGGGACCTATTACTGAGACTGCGCTGTCTATCCGTCCTTCTGTCACAGGGCTCTATCTCTTGAACTGTAATAGCTATACACTTGAAATTGTCACCGATTATGCGACTGTGGCCGCTATAACAACAAATACTAAAAATAAGATAAAATTAAAGAGGGTCGTCATACAAGAATGTGTTTTTGTCAGCGATTTAAAATATTGTACGAGTCCGACTCGCACTTGACCTGTTTTTTAGAAATAAGCTAATATACACTTGCATCAACAGTTGTTACTTGTTGCACGTCTGAGGTTATAGTTAGGTGATATAGACAAACGGAGGCTTATGCCCAGCAGTGGGAACCTGAAAGCTGTTGATGATGATATAGAAGGAAGATAAAATATACATACCAATTTTCAATTAATCGTATTACGATGTTTTTGTAGAAACATATCTCCTCTTCCTATCATCTCTGACCACATACTAGCCTTTAAACTTTCTGAAGGAAATTTCTCAAACACTGTACAAAATCGACAATATTTCCATTGTCATAATAAGTATCCTTAATTGTGAAATTGTGATATAGTGACAGCTTTAACACAACCTATAAAGTATGTTTTCTCGAAACTCTCAACGAATCATATTGTATTTCAGTCCAGTCATCTTAGGGTTTAACTTCGAAATGAAACTGAATTAGCTGGGTTTTTGTGTAAATCTTTATTTTATCATTCTAAATGTTGTCTCAAAAGTCTCAAAAGATTACGTGTGACTCGTGTAAGCGTCCTTAGAAATAAAAGGTCAAAAGTAGCAAGTTTATTAAAGAAATATCTCTTTTCATTAAAAAAATGGTTGCCTGTAAAGTCGGTTTTACGGGCGAAGATTTTACGTGACAACGGCGGCAGACCGATCATAGTTGAGTGGGAGAGAGACGCAAGGCATTCGGCGGGCCTCTCTCTCGTTCGGTGACTCATCGTAACGTTACCGAGCGTTACACTTTTTCATAAGTGACTCCCAGCCGCAACCTAATTTAAGACGTTGTCACGTCAAAAAAGCCTCTTCCTCAAATCGTATTTGCTTTTATTATAAAAGTTGCAAAGTATTAAATTTTTAGAGATTTCACCGATTTAGTGATACAGCTCAAAGAGTGCGTTTGCAGCCAAATGTTTGTATTATTGATGACAGTGTTATTTTAGTAACATCTCCTTAAACCTATTATCTGTGACCACATTCTGGCCTTGAATATATCTTTCTAAAGCGGTTTTCTCATGCTCTACTCTGAAAATCGTATCGCCGTTAGTGGAAATTGCAGCGAATTAGAGCTATTAATCTGCTGCGTCAGCGGTCCGCTTTCGCGAGAGATTTATGCGGTGTGTGTCAGGAGGTAATGTTACAATTTCTAAATGATGTAGGGCATGCGAGATTTTTTCCAAGAAAACATGTCTATTCGGTCTTTATCTTGAGATTAGACTTGGTTTCATACGGGGATCGTGTTAAATCCAATGAGTAGGTAATTCCTTTCTCTTTCCCATTCAGTCCAGTCCCAACAACACATTTTTAGGGTTCCGTAGCTAAATGGAAAAAAATGGAACCCTTATGGATTCGTCATGTCTGTCTGTCTGTCCGTCCGTAAGTCACAGCCACTTTTTTCCGAAACTATAAGAACTATACTGTTGAAACTTGGTAAGTAGATGTACCTATTCTGTGAACTGCATTAAGATTTTCACACAAAAATAGAAAAAAAAAACAATAAATTTTGGGGGTTCCCCATACTTAGAATTGAAACTCAAAATTTTTTTTTCATCAAACCCATACGTGTGGGGATAGGTCTTTAAAAATTATATTGAGGTTTCTAATATCATTTTTTTCTAAACGGAATAGTTTGCGCGAGAGACACTTCCAAATTGGTAAAATGTGTGTCCCGTCCCCCCCTGTAACTTCTAAAATAAGAGAATGATAAAACTAAAAAAAATATATGATGAACATTACCGTGCAAACTTCCACCGAAAATTGGTTCAAACGGGATCTAGTAAGTAGTTTTTTTTTAATACGTCATAAATCGTAGACCGTAATTTACCTTTAGAACTTTTATATTATGTTACTTGCTGCTACGGAACCCTTCACGGGCGAGTCCGACTCGCACTAGGCTGGTTTTGAACGAAAGTGGTGCCCTTATTGACGGAGCGAGCGAAGCGTTTCAGTTTCGAGATTGCATGGCCAAAAATGCCTTTGTCCGTTTGTCTGGTCTCACCTACAGGTCGCATTTTTTAACCGATTCCGTCGAAAATTGGCACACAAGTTCCGACATATTATAGCACAAAAGTTACATTTATATTAATGTTTTAATCGATCGCGATTTTTGATTGCGGGAAAAGCCATTTTACTGAAATGGCTTTGCTGAGCCAGGGGATAATGTCGGTTATTGCATGGATATAAGAGCTCGCGAGGATATAAGAGGTCCCAGAACCACTAGTATTAAACATTCGCGATGGAAAGAAATGAGAGAAACTTTGTCTAACATTGGGCTAGAAGTGTAGTACTGTGTTCGGAGCGACGTTTATCGATGCACCGTTTTTCCGCAATGGATGCTTAGACATGGATAAACTCGACTCCGAGGAGTGTTTTGACTCACTGAATCTTAATACGCATCCGGTACCGACTCATCTTAATGATTCCTACTCCCTTATCGGCTCCAGCTCCGAGGTCCGTTAAGTTTCGCTATTGAATCTACAGAATACAGACGTCCTTTCTGGTACTGGTTTCAATACAGAATAATATTGACTCCCGACACGCGGCTCGCAGCTCGCGACCCGACAGGCGCCGCCGGTTCCCGGACCATGATCGGTGCGGACTCAATAACTCGCGGGAGCCGATAACGATTACCGGGATAAGTACGGGCATCGGCTCCTGTTGATGAATCAGCTTATTTTAATATTCGAATCCGGAGTTACCCGTATTTAAATGCTACATCTGTTCGTATTACAGTGGTTCGATAAAATATCTCGCGATCAAAATCCCTTCGAATACGTGTTAATCGGACTTGGTTATCAGACCCGTGTAGAAGTGATGAAAACTGACAAACCTTCCAGACATTAACAGTCTTATTTATTCGAGTAGTCGGATAAGACTACCAGTAATCTTTAGTGACCATTATCTTGTTTATCTAATGGGACTCTTTTCGCTTCGTCCATTTCAACCTCCCTGAAGCAGATTGCACCGGTTTGTACGGAAGACACCAATTCTTGTGTGTTAGTACACAACGTTACTAAATCATAAGAGTCTTTCACTACGTGCTACTGTAGTTCCTGGTCTGTTTGTAGATGATGCAAATGTTTGGATCAAAATTCATTTCAATTTTTTTTTAATAATGTGTCCCATTTGCTTCCTCTACAGTTTCGTACCCAAAGGATGTCAACGGGACCCTGATTACTGAGACTCCCCTGTCTGACCGTCTGTCCGTCCGTCGGTCACATGGCTCTATATTATGTATTACTGTGGCCGCTATAACAACAAATCCTAAAATTAAGATAGAAGAAATTAAAGCGTTTTTAACTCGGATCTTTATAATAACTAGATACTTCAAAATTTTAATTAATTGTACTTAGGTACGGAACCCTTTATGTACGAGTCCGACTCGCACTTGACCGGGTTTTTTATTTTTTCCGGTCTTGCATTCAACACGTATCATTTTTATGCCCCGACGCAAAAAGTTTGATGTGTCTGTATGTCTGTCTGTGTCATCGTAGCTCCTAAGGGAATGGACCGATTATGATGCGTTACGGTTTTACTTTGTTTGAAAACTTACGTGATCGAGATGGTTCTTAGCTACAGTTGCGTTCATCATCATCATCATCATATCAGCCACAGGAAGTCCACTGCTGGACATAGGCCTCCCCCAAGGATTTCCAAAACGACCGATCGTAAGCGGCCTGCATCCAGCGTTTTCCTGCAACCTTGCTCAGGTCATCTGACCACCTAGCAGGTGGGTGTCCTACGCTGCGCTTGCCGGTACGCGGTCGCCATTCGAGAACCTTTCTGCCCCATCGGCCATCGGTTCTTCGCGCTATGTGCCCCGCCCACTGCCACTTCAATGAGCTAATCCGCTGGGCTATGTCTGTGACCTTAGTTCTTCTACGAATCTCCTCATTTCTGATTCGATCACGTAAAGAAACACCTAGCATAGCCCTCTCCATAGCCCGCTGAGCGACCTTGAGCCTTCTTATGAGACCCATAGTAAGGGACCACGTTTCAGAGCCATAAGTCATCACTGGTAACACACATTGATTGAGCACTTTTGTCTTGAGGCACTGGGGTATTTTGGACGAGAAGACACTGCGTAACTTCCCGAACGCTGCCCAGCCGAGTCGGATTCGTCGAAAGACCTCTTCCTCGAAGCTGGAACTTCCTGCCTGGATCAATTGACCCAGGTAGATATACTGGTCTACAACTTCGAGGGTGGAGCTCCCAACAGAAACAGGTAAAGGCGTTACGTGCATATTCGACATGACCTTCGTCTTGTCAATGTTCATTTTCAGGCCAACCTGTTGGGAAACTCGATTTAGGTCTTCAAGCATCGTACTTAAGTCCTCCATCGATTCTGCCATGACAACGATATCGTCGGCAAATCGAAGGTGAGTGATATACTCGCCATTGATGTTAATGCCCAGTCCTTTCCATTCTAGAAGCTTGAAGGCATCTTCCAGAGCAGCGGTGAACAGTTTTGGAGATATGACATCTCCCTGTCTCACGCCTCTTTGCAATGGAATAGCCTTCGTACTGAGCTCCTGTACTCGGACCGACATAGTGGCTTTGTTGTATAAACACTTCAACACCTCGATATACCGATAGTCAATACGGCACCGCTGGAGAGACTGAAGCACGGCCCATGTTTCGATCGAATCGAAGGCTTTCTCATAGTCCACGAACCCCAAGCATAACGGCTGGTTATACTCCCTCGTCTTCTCTATAACCTGCCGCAGCGTATGGATGTGGTCCATGGTACTATAGCCTTTTCGGAACCCGGCTTGTTCGGGAGGTTGGAAGGCATCAAATCTGTTAGCGAGACGGTTCGTGATGACTCTCGAAAACAACTTATAGACATGGCTCAGAAGTGTGATGGGCCTATAGTTCTTCAAGAGAGTGTTATCACCCTTTTTGAAGAACAGAACCACCACACCCCCGTTCCACGCCTCTGGCGTCACTCCCTCGAGTAGAACGGAATTAAAGAGCCTTTGAAGGACTTTCAGTACCGGCGTTCCGCCCGCTTTCAAAAGCTCTGCTGTGATTCCGTCCTCGCCCGGCGCCTTGTTGTTTTTAAGCTGTTTGAGAGCCATCCTAATCTCGTACAGACTGATGTCCGGGATATCTTCGGTATGGTGTCGGGTTAACTTGGCTCTTGGATCTTTTGCCGTATTTATGTTAGGTTTTGCAACGGATGTATATAACTGCCCATAGAACCTCTCGATCTCTTCCAGAACCCCCTCCCCCGTCGACACAACGTTTCCGCCCTCCGTCTTCAGCTTAGTCAATCGGCTCTGCCCAGTAGACATAGCCCTTGCAAACACTTTGGAACCTTTGTTTTGTTCTATCGTCTCCTTAATACATTTAGTATTAAAGGAGCGAATGTCGTGTCGCAAGGACTTTTGAATTTGTCGGTTAAGCTTTCGATATGACTTAGCGTCTTCGGAGGTTTGCAGCGGCATGGATCGTCGCTGTGTCATAAGGTCTAGGGTCCGAGCAGAGATTTTTTGAGGTTTACTTTTAGGGCGGGACTTAAAGAACTTAGATCCCACTGCTTGAACAGTTTCTATAAACCCGTTGCTTATCTCGTCCACTGAAATGCAATCCTGGAGAAGTTCAAAGCGATTGGAGAGTTCAACTTGAAAGCTTTCGGGGTTTTGGATCTGGCTCAGTGATGGTCGGAGCGTAGACTTCATAAGCCTTGACCTTTCAAGTCGGAGGTCGATATTCAAGATGCCTCTTACAATTCGGTGATCGCTGCCGGTTTTAATCATATTGATCACGGAGACATCATTGAATATCTGCCTCTTCGCTGTCAGGAAGAAGTCTATCTCGTTCTTGACTGGGGGCTGGTTATTCTTACTAGGACCCATCCAGGTCCACTTCCTCTGTGGCGGCTTCTTGAAGAAAGAGTTCATCGCAAAGAGTCCCTCTTCCTCCAGAAAATCAGCCAGCCTGTGCCCCCTGTCATTGCGCTTACCATATCCAAATTGCCCCACCCTGATCTCTCCATCGCGTCCCTTCCCCAGTTTTGCGTTAAAGTCCCCCATAATAACCGTGAAATGGGTTTTGGAGGCGTGTATGGCTCTACTAATGTCCTCATACACTACCTCAACCTCCGCATCTGAGTGTGTTCCGGTCGGCATGTATACCTGTATGACCTTCAACGAGTATCTTTTGGATACTCTGAGTATCAGGTATATTACCCTGCTGGAAACACTGTCGATGGTCACTACGTTATTTATGAGGGACCTGTGAACGAGAAACCCGACACCATGCTGGGACTTCTTTTCGTCTCCCTCCCGGTGATAGAGTAGGTTACCGGACTCTAAGGTTGTCGTGCCCTCGCCCTCTCTTCGGACTTCAGATAACCCCACTATGTCCCACCGTAACCTACTCATCTCCTCTTCCACCTCAGTCAGTTTCTCGTCTGTCCTCAAAGTGCAGACGTTGTGTGTTACCAGGGCCAGTTTTCGCCGGTGGTGGTAGCTGGATCCCATCCGGGGATTCTTAGCACCCCCTGCCCTGCCGTTACCATGACCGCTACCGGAGTCAGGAATAGCAGGGCTGCCGGGTACTGGGGGCCTGGTCGCATTTTGTACCTTCATAGAGGGGTTTTGCCATACTCGCCACGCTTGGCAGGCGGGTTGGCGAAACAGTTGCGTTCAATTCAATTCAATTCAAAATATCTTTATTATCATAGGATATTTATAATATCTCTTAATAATAGTCACTTTGTTTTGTTTTGCAGCGTCGGGGGTTACTTACAATTTTTAATTTTAATAATACTTATTTCAAAATCTAATTTTGGGTCATCATCAGGTCTTTTTAAGTCTCCACTGTACTACTTGACCCTCTCTGTACTACTAGAGCCATATTTTAGTCAAAACAGTCACAGGATTTGGCCCACACTCTCCACGCTGGCCAGACGGGTTGGAGAGGTCTTATTGATGTTTATAAGCGTTGTTTAGCTTGTGTTTCCTAAGTCGCCTTCTACGACATCCACAGGAAGACTTGGAGTGGCCTTATTCTACTCTGCCGGGAACCACACGGCTTATAATTTTGGGTGAACGCTAGAAAATCGGGGGTATTTTATTTTTTTATAAATTAAAGTAAAATTGGTAAAACTTCTTAGTGGAACTTCTAGAAAACCTTGTAAAGAGTAAACAGCAGTTTGATTCGAAATTAGCATGTTGTGGTGATGGAACTTTGTAACCTTATGACGATGTAAATAAATTATTTATGATGTTTGTAAATAAATGAAATAAACAGCAATTTAAATTTTTTTAAGAATAGTTTAACAAAATTTTATTAAGTACGGTTTTTGTTGCACGTAATCAGGATTTGATTGCAGGGTTTTATCTAGGACTTATTTAACTATTATTACCCCAATCTCGAAAATAAAATACAAGGTCTCACGGCAAAAACCACACAAGACACCTAATCCCATACCAGGAAAAGTATCGTTTACTTCAGTATTACCTCACCTTTCATATTTTTATCTCATTTGTTTTTTCCATAGCCACCCATTGTTGTTGGTCTGCAAATAACTTGGTTTATTTATTGCGCAACGCTTTATCAAAGAGGTTTTTGAAGCGTGAAATTGATCGAGGCGTTTACTTCTATTATCATTGGAATTTATTTATAATATATACAAAAAGTAAAAAAATATGTCTAAAGTGGTATGCAGTTAATAGGTACTGTTATAATAAAATGCTTGATTGTTGTATTTAATTATTTTTGTAGCCTAACCTTTCAATCTGCCAATAGTTGCAATAATTTAGAATAAATACATTAATGGTCAAAAGCGTGCCGGTTCATGCTTATTATGGTTTCAGTCGCAAGTTTAATTTTTAAGGTGGTCAACTACTTATTTAATCTTCTAAAACCTTCATTTTAAAATTACTTACCCATATTTATTTTAATTTTTATTTCTCAACTTAATCGGAGCAGTAAAATTGCAAATTACAGGTTCCCAGTACCAAGTGTAGAGAACCTTAGTACTAGAAACGTTTAAAGTGCGTATGGATTGACAGAAAGACATACTTCATAAAAAAATATTCGGTTTTTGGTTTTGTCATTTAGATCTGGAAGCTTAAAAAATATATTATTTATTATGTATTGTACATTTACAAAAGGTATCAAGAGTAAATCAGCAAACTCACTGCTGGCTAATTTTTTTTAGCGTATCTGGTGTAAAACGCCGGACATAAACCGCCTTATAATAAAACCCACACTAACTTTAGGACTTTTTTAAACTACTCGTATTATATCCCAACCAAATGAAGTTGACAGTGACAAAAGAGATATTGCGGGAGGTCTTCTTGTTTTGGTCAGATAATGGTTTCAACCAAGTACTTCTAAACTAAGTTCATCGTCATCAGGTCTTTTCAGTCTCCACTTCAGGAGCACGACCCTCTCTATACTACCAGAGTCATATATTAGCCAGAGCAGTCAGATGATTTAGCCTACACTCTCCACGCTGGCCAGACGGGTTAGAGAGGTCTCACTGATGTTTATAAGCTTTGTTTAGCTGTGTTTCCTAAGTCGCCTTCTACGACATCCACGGGAAGACTTAAATTGGAGTGGTCCTATTCTACTCTGCCGGGAACCACACGGTGCGTTGGATATTAAATAAGGCGAATAATTCAAACAATGTGTAAAATGACCTCACCAATGAGCCACCTAATTGCTCCAATTATCTCTTCTTGTCTACAGGTGGTGGCGCGCAGATCGGACCTGAAACTCATCGTCACGTCAGCCACTATGGACTCTACCAAATTCTCCACCTTCTTTGGTAACGTGCCCACCTTCACCATCCCGGGACGGACCTTCCCCGTCGAGACCTTCTTCGCGAAGAATGTCTGTGAGGATTACGTCGATGGTGCTGTTAAACAGGTAAGTTTTTAAGTTTTATTTGTTTATTTATTTAACTTTATTACAAACGTAATAGGCGGACTTAAAGCTATAGGCTTTATCTACTAGCCAACCCACTGCTGATGCCGAGAAAAAGAAAACTTTAGAAGGAGGTGCAAGTTACGTAGGTATTGCCACATTTACCTTAAGAGGGTAGCAATAACAATATTATATATATATATATATATATATATATATATATATATTTTGAATGTAAGTTTATTCATATACCTATATATATATATATATATATATATATATATATAGGTATATGAATAAACTTACATTCAAAATATACATGGATATAATATATAAAAAACTATACGTAAACTATATATATCTTAATATCTATATTCTATCTAAAAGTTCACGAAGATAATGAGCACGCACTGCACTCTTGAACGCTACACGAGTACGAGCCTTCCGGATATTAATTGGTAGGGCGTTCCAAAGCTTTATCGCTTGAACAGTAAACGAACGTTCAAAGAACCCACTCCAGTGATTTGGTATAGCGAGACGGAGATTGCTAGAAGAGCGAAGATTTTTTACATGAGTATTACCACAAGTGATTTCATTTCTGCTGCTTGAACTCCACTGCTGAGCGTAGGATTCTGAAGTCCTCTCCTAAAACGATTTTACCTGAAAAATTATCAATTCTGACCTAAATAAACTTTAAATTTATTAGATTAAAATAAACTTTGACACGAAAATGTGTAAGGGACATATGCGTAATAAATCGAAACAAGGGCTATACTAGATCACTATAGTATAATTTTTTTTTATGTTAATTCGCTGATAACTTGAAAACGCCTGGACCAATTTGGAATATTTTTTTTTTATTAAAGGGTTTTCCAAGTGGCATAGAAATTTTATTAAAATCAGTTGTGTGGTTTTTTTTTTAAACGAAAATAACTAGAAATAATATGTCGTCTAACTATACAATTGTTTGCATATTTAGCTTTTCTGGAGTACCGCGTATTTTGTTTTGAAAAAATATCAATATATAAATAATTAGGTTAGAATTGATTATTTTTGAGGTAAAATCCTATTAGGAGAGGACTTCAGAATCTTACACTAGCAGTGAATGGCAAGCAAATTACTAATGTAACTAGTTAAGTCTGTTTTCCGAACAATTGGCTTTGTGCTGTAAATTAGTAATGACTAGTTCCGTGTTTAATATGCGAATAACTTAATTAGTCGTGACCTGAATGCAGCTGTCGTTAGAATTGTGTTGCTTTACACGAGTTTAGTGCTTTGAGAACTCTGGTTACTCTCTGTGGATGTCCAGGCGACTTAGCACAGTGCAACAACTGCTTAATGAGGTTTGCCGTCAATCAGGTAGCTTTTCGTCAAACCAGAACCAAATATTTTTTATGATTCCGGCCTTTTAGGGCTATCCGTCTGTCACAGGGCTCTATCTCTTGAACCGTAATAGCTAGACACCTGAAGTTTTCACCGATTATGTATTACTGTGGCCGCTTTAACAACAAATACTAAAAATAAGATAAAGTTAAAAAGTACAGGGGGTCGTCATATAAGAAATATGTTTTTTCAGTGTTCTAAAACATTGTACGGAGGTACGGAACCCTTCATATACGAGTCAACTCGCACTTGCCCGTTTATTTCTTCACTTCGTAGCTAGGTAGAGCATTTGTAGTACTACGTTCAGTCGCTGCAAATCAAATAACTGAATTACTATTTTCAAGTAGCGTAAAATAAATAAATAAAATAAACATATTAGGACAAATCACACTGATTAAGCCAGCCCCGAAGTAAGTTTTAAACTTGTGTTATGGGTACTAACTAAACACCCAAGACCCAGGACAATTTGAAAAAGGCTATTTTCTAACTTGCACTGGCTGGGGATCAAACCCAGAAACGGATTATGGTCTGAGAGCTGGCACGAATTTTTGGGTAGGTATTTGAGGTAAGTTGAAAACTTGTCACATACCTCTCTACTCTGCTACTCACCAGCCAGGTCTGCAGTTCCGTATTGGGGTATAATAGGAGAGGTATGTGACAAGTTTTCAACTTGCCTCAAATACCTACCCAAAAATTCGTGCCAGCTCTCGATCTATTAGCGGTCTAGCGTCATTACGCCACGGAGGTCGTCATGATGAACTACTTAGATGAACATAGAAATTAGTAAAAGTTTTGCTAATAATTTGTGTAAACTAAGCATTATGTCGATTCCAAACAATATTGATTTCAGTTGTTAATTAAATTAGAGTCCAATGTCTAATTGAACTTACAATCACAACAAACTGATCTTAAAAGTAATATTGTAATGTAAGTTGACGAAGTTTGTTGTTTATACTTTTTTTTAAATCTGAAAAGATTTATATATACAGGGTCTAACAAAATATACTGAAACTATTTTAAGGGTGAATTCAGTCCATGATACTGAACAACTTTTCCCAAGGAACATATATTGGAAAATTAAAAATAATTTTTGGTCTCTCATACAAGTTTGCCGATCAGCTGATCCGAGTTTCTATTAAAAGCAAAAATTTTCTTTTCATATTTCGATATGTGTTCCTTGGGGAAAGTTGTTCAGTATCATGGACTAAATCTACCATTAAAATAGTTTCAGTATATTTTGTTAGACGTTATATATAGTGAAAACTAAGCATTGTTGCGGATTTTTATTTTCATTGAGCCTAATGGCCTCCAGTCTAGAATAGGACCACTCCATTTGTCCTATGGATATCGTAAAAAGCGACCAAAACAATTTAAGCATAAGTACACCTTTTGTTACAAAAGCATTTCCAAGATGGCTTGACGTCAAGCCTATTCGAGCATATAAGTTAACTTACGGATTTTTGTATCGATTGATTTCTCGGTGGATGGATGTCTCTACACTTATGACGAAATATTAATTATGCGTTGAACTTGTGAGATGTCGCAAATTAAACCGAAATTTCAATGAATTTGAGTGCTTGGGATGTGGCTCTGTAGGACGGTTTTGCAATTTCACAATCTGGTTTTATTAAATACGAGTTTTTGGAGCCAATTATCTAATGCTATTTAAACTTTTAAAGTTATTATCTTATCTATGTCTATTTACCCTTCACTCACACCATTATGAATAAAACAGTTCGTTATGCTTCATAGAACAGTAGAACTGTTTAATATTTGCTTCACCGAGAGGCTGTTTAAACGCAAAGAAATCTCCATGTCTAGTATCAAAAACAGAAAGTGCCATCTAGTTATAAATAAACCGGCCAAGTGCGAGTTAAACTCGCGTGGAGAGGGTTCCGTACAATTAATATAATTCTTATAGGTTTTCCTGTAATCTACAAGCAATGAACTATATTTTGATTTTTTTTTTTAAATTTTGGCTCAATAGTTTCGGAGATCAGGGGGGAGGGGAGTGGTTAATTTTCGTCTTCTTTCATGAATAAAATCAAAACTATTCATTTTACAATAATAACAAAAATATATTTGAAATCCTCATAACGAGCCCTTTCATTTGATATAGAACACAGTAAGGTTTGCAAAACTTTTTTAATTTCCTAATTTGTCCCCCGAAAATTTAAAATTTTAAACAAATATTTATTTACTTGGCACATATGTGTTTGGGTCATAAGATTACAACATTCTACCAAATTTCACCTGATTCGGTCAAGTAGGTTCGGAGCAAATTGGCTGTGACAGACGGACGGATAGACAGACGCACGAGTGATCCTATAAGGGTTCAGATAAGATCTTGTGTAGACCGATTACTTCTAAAAACTTAAAAAAACTTAAAAATAATTTAGATAACAAATTATTATCAGTGGTATATACAGGAAATAATCCTGACGACCATTATAATAAACTATTTAGTACTGTTTCCTCTGAGTATTCTAAAACATTGAAACAAAAAAGAGTAGTAGTTCATAGTAAATCACAGTTTAGTGAATGGGCTACTACCGGCATCTACATAAGTAGAAACAGGTTATATGATCTATATGCCCAAAAACAATATAACTTTAATCCTTCTTTTATAGAATATGTTAGAAATTATTCTAAAATATTTAAAAAAGTTTGTAGACGAGCCAAGTCGAATAGTATTAGCAAAAAAATAAATAATGCTCCTAATAAAATTAAAGAAACATGGAGTGTCATAAATAAGGAAACAGGTAAAAATAAAACCAAAGAAAATATTTGCCGAATCAAATGTAGTGGTAAAAATACTTTAAAAACTGAAGAAACAGTAAATATATTTGATGATTATTTTACTAACATTCCTTTGGAACTCACTTCTAATGTGAGTTCTAGCGCCCAGCGTGCTGAGGCTTTGCTTAAGAGTAATGTTAGCCCTTGTGATTCTAAATTTAATTGTAAGCATGTTAGCCCTAGCGATATAATAGATGCTTTTAAACAGTTAAATTTTAAAAAATCAGAAGATCACTGGGGCATGTCAGTAGCCGTAGTAAGTCATATTATACACATAATTGCTGCCGATTTAGCTTTTATATTTAACGAATGTATTGATGAAGGCATATTTCCTAACTTAATGAAATGCAGTAAACTAATCCCCTTATTCAAAAAAGGAGAAAAAACAGACCCTGGCAACTAAAGACCTATCTCTATTCTGCCAGTTTTGAGTAAGGTGTTCGAAAAGATAATGCTCAATCAAATGCTACTTCACTTTAAGACCAATAATCTTTTCCATAGCCAACAATACGGCTTTACTGCTGGAAAATCGACCACCGATGCAGGAGTAGCACTTATTACTAATATCTACGACGCGTGGGAAAACAGAAATGATGCAATTGGATCATTTTGCGATCTTTCTAAAGCATTTGATTGCGTTGATCATCCAACACTTTTGCTCAAATTTCGTCAATACGGTTTTGATGATAAGTCAATTAAATTAATAGAATCTTACAGATAGGCTTCAAACTGTTGATATAAACGGCGTAAAATCACACGGGTCTAATGTGAAAATGGGCGTACCCCAAGGTTCAATTCTAGGACCGTTCCTTTTCTTAGTTTATGTCAATGACTTGCCTTACATGGTTGAGAAAGAGGCTGACATGGTGCTGTTTGCTGATGACACCTCGCTAATATTTAAAATAGATCGACATAACAGTAATGCTAGCGCGGTGAACAGCACCTTATCTTTAATTTCTGATTGGTTTTCGGCCAATAACCTCATGTTAAATGCGAACAAGACCCAATGCATTCGATTCTCTCTTCCTAATGTGAATCAAGCCTGCGTTGACATACTAATTAATGGTCAGAAACTCGATCTGGTTGAAAGTACTACCTTTTTGTAATCACAATTGATTCGAAACTTCAATGGGGCGCTCATATAACTAAACTTTCTAATAGGCTTAGCTCTGCGGCTTACGCTGTTAAGAGAATAACACAATTGACAGATGTAGCAACTGCTAGACAAGTGTACTTTAGTTACTTTCACAGTCTAATGTCTTACGGGATACTTCTATGGGGGAGTGCTGCCGACATTCAGACTATTTTTCTTTTACAAAAAAGAGCAATTCGTGCTATTTACGGTTTAGGATCGAGAGACTCACTGAGGAAATTATTCAAGGAAATAGGTATACTTACTTTTGCATCACAATTCATATTTGAAAATATAATGTATGTAAGGAAAAATATTTCCATGTTCAATAAAGTAAGTGATTTTACAGATAGAAATTTACGTAATAAGAATGACTTAGTTAGCCCGTATTACAGGCTGAATACAGTCAGTAAGTCTTTTATGAGGAAGTGTATACTTTTTTATAATAAATTGTCAGAATCGGTCCTTGATATGCCAGACAGAAAATTCAAAGCTTATGTAAAGAAAGTACTTTGTGAGAAGGCTTATTATAGGACCGATGACTATCTTAAAGACAAAAAGGTCTGGCTTGAGCTTGGCGCGGGTCCCTCTTAAAGGTTTGTATACTTAGACATGTCATAATTTAGGTACATTGGTACATACTAAATTTACAAATTGACATTATTTTAAATTTCGTAATTCTTATAATTCAATTTAATTATGACATAATAAACAATGTAATCTGTCCATCTATATAACTAATTTTAAGTTTTTTAGTTGACGTCTTTGGAGAAAACGTGCAGTGCAGTTTGTTGCCGCTTCTTCTGCACTTGCGCCTAGGAAGCGGCGTAAACTTAGCTTTAAGTAACGATTTGACGTCAACATTTGTGCAAGACAAAACAAAGTGACTATTATTAAGAGATATTATAAATATCCTATAATAATAAATATATTTTTGAATTTGAATTTGAATTTGTTCCGTTTTTTCAATTTTTGTACGGAACCTTAAAAATGAACTACAATTTTACAATCTGAGCTGGAGCCGATCGGCTGAGTTTATCCTCAAACCAACCAGTTTTCTCACACTTTGAGATCTTCATCATAAACTTATCGTGATCTTTATAGTGGGATTTACAAAAGTTGATTTAAAAAAACTCGTAAGTACCCTAATCGCCATCGATGTCTTCTTTTAATATTTGACGAGCTTAAATTATTAATATAAAAGTGATGGTGGGCGTTAAGATGGAAAAACGGAATCAAAATAGTGATGGGTTGCTAGCCGCATGGCCTATTAACATGATTCAGATTCTCGCCCATCCCTCGATCGGCTTTTACGATCTGTGCGGGAAGACAAGCAGCTGGCGCATTCAATTTTCTTTTATTTTAGCCCAGACCAGCATACGAGTATAATAATATTTTGTTTATTATAATACTTCCTGACTTGAAAATCGACTGTCAAAGAATCTTCGTATCTATGAATCGAATTAGATAAGCACTTGACAAATAAAAAAAACTTGCATATCTAATAGATTTATTGTAGAGTTCGTCGAACCCGTCGCGGAACGTAATCGATTATGTAATTTGATTGATAATAAATTGTTACAATAACAAAATGCGCGCGCGCAGTAAATTGTCGATTATTATGATCCGTCGGTGTTGTACCGTTAGAGGCTTCGATGTAAGTGTGTCATTGCGATATAATCATCGGAATTCTTCTTTTCCTGTCGGTTGAGTCAAGTTTCAATTTATACATACACACTATCAGGTTTTATTGCGGACCCCGGACTTCGCTGCATTACAGCTGAGAATGCAACTGGGAATACGCTGGGATGAGAGAGACTATCAGGTTTTATATAGCTTGCCCTGTGTTGTTTTTAGGGTTCCGTACCCGAAGGGTGCATACAGGACCCTAATACTGAGACTCCGCTGTCTGTCCGTCTGTCACAGGGCTCTATCTCTTGAACAGTAATAGCTAGACACCTGAAATTTTCACCGATTATGTATTACTGTGGCCGCTATAACAACAAATACTAAGTATAAAAAAAAGTTGAAAATTAAAGCGAATCGTCATACAAGAAACGGGTTTTTTCAGCGTTTTTAACTCGATCTGTCACAGGGCTCTATCTCTTGAACCGTAATAGCTAGACACCTGAAATGTTTATCGATTATGTATAACTATGACCACTATAACAACAAATACTAAAAATAAGATAAAGTTAATAATAATTAAAGGGGGTCGTTATACAAGAAACGTCTTTCTTAAGCGTTTTAAAACATTGTACGGTGGTACGGAACCCTTCATGTACGAGTCCGACTCGCACTTGCCCGTTAATTTTTTTTGTATTTTGGGTAATCTTGCAAGTAAAATTTGTGCCACTTCCCGGTTTCAATTGAGTTGAGATTTTGTATGCTAATGTAAGTCAGATCACCATCAACATGAGGTCTTTTTTTTAGTCTCCACTGCAGGAGCATGACCGCTCTGGCTATATAGCTCTACCAGAGCTATATAGCCAGAGCAGTCAGAGCATTTAGTTAGTCTGCACTCTCCGCGGTGGCGAGACGGCTACGACATCCACGGGAATACTTGGAGTGGTCCTATTATACTCTGCCGGCAATCACACGGTCGGCTAACATCCTATTTGAACATTTTCAATATATCGAATCAGTTTCGGTGCGATTTTTTTGGTAAAAGTTGTGGTTTTCCTTTTCTAGCAATTAAATCGAAATATTTACATGTTCGATTTCTCTACGTGATCGAATCAGAAATGAGGAAATTCGAAGGAGAACAAAAGCCACTGATATAGTCCAACGGATTAGCTCGTTGAAGTGGCAGTGGGCGGGACACATAGCGCGACGAACCGATGGCCGATGGGGCAGAAAGGTTCTCGAATGGCGACCACGAACTGGCAAGCGAAGCGTTGGACACCCACCCACAAGGTGGTCAGACGATCTGACTAAGGTCGCTGGAAAGCGCTGGACGCAGGCCGCTCTAGATCGGTCATTTTGGAAATCCCTGAGAGAGGCCTATGTCCAGCAGTGGACGTTATGCGGCTGAAATGATGATGAAGATTTACATATTAAGCACCTTACTGTCTCTATGTAGTATGTATAACCATAGTGTAGCTTTAACCGGCTGATTACGAAACTATATATCTCTTGCACCAGGGCTGGCGGTTCATCGACCCGCATGCAATACCGCCCACAATACTAAATACAGTATCGAGTTTATTCGGCTTGTTAAAACGACGAATGTACGAACAGATTGCAGACATTCTTAAGAGGAAACACCAAGGGCTAGAGAAATGAAAAATAGGTATTTTTAAAATCTATTGCTGTCGCGCTATGTCCGAACTACAACCGAGCAAGTGCGATAGAGACATACTGCAGCTTGGACTGAAAATACCTATTAAAAGAGCAGAAAATCAACGATTCGTAGTCCCCTGATTTCTTCTCCAAAACTAAAACCAATATAAGTACTTTTTTCATTACGAATTGACAAAGACTTGAGCGGTGTTCTTACGTTTTAATTTTGTTATGTATAATCTAGTCAAATTTGTTTTCTGGATGTTTGAACACAGTGGAAAATCTGGCCATTTTTTTAGGTTTTTGAACGTTTGTACATAGGGCGCACTGTAAGTTTCCGGAACTGGCCACTTACATAAACAATATTTAAAAAATTATTGCGACATTTGAAAATAGAACTCTTTGGCTGTAGAATGCAGTTTGTTTCATCTGACTGTCTTTTGTTTTTACCTTGTGGCGCCATTTAAAAAATTGTGTGTCTGCATCAACATGGATTTAACTCGGGAAAATTTTCGTAGTATGATTTTCTACGATTTTAAGTGTAATTTGACAGCTCAACAGAGCATCGCTCGGCTTGAAACAGCTTTTGGCAATGAAGCACCATGCAAGACAACTTTTTATAGCTGGTTTGCAGAATTCAAGCGTGGTCGTATTAATCTCAGTGACGAATCTCGCGATGGTCGGCCGTCCACCGCTGTGACCAACAAAAACATCAATGCTGTGCGCCGTATGATTGAAACAGACAGGCATGTGACCTACCATGAAATTCGCGCATCCTTAGAAATAGGCATGAGTCAAATACAATTAATCCTACACAAACATTTGGGTGTGAGAAAGCTGTGCTCGCGGTGGATCCCACACAACTTGACCGAGGCTCAAAAAACGGACCGCGTCACTTGGTGCAGTGCCATGCTTACCAGATTCAACGAAGGTGCGTCAAATTTGGTGTGGGACATAGTAACAGGTGACGAAACATGGATTTATTGCTACGATCCCAAAACAAAGCAGCAATCGAGCGTATGGGTCTTTCAAGATGAGCCGAAACCAACCAAAGTGGCGCGCGTGAAAAGTGCATCTAAGCGGATGATTGCTTCTTTTTTTAATAAAACTGGACACGTGGCTACTGTTGCTTTAGAGAATCGTCGTACAGTGAATAGTGACTGGTACACGACCATTTGTTTGCCGGAAGTTATTGACGAACTCCGTGAAAATAACCGTAAACGCCGTATCATCCTGCACCACGACAATGCTAGTTCTCACACGGCCAGACAGACAAACGACTTTTTGAAGGCGAAAAATGTAGAACTCATGAGTCATCCTGCATACAGTCCCGACCTGGCACCTTGTGACTTTTTTCTGTTCCCAGAAATTAAGAACCAATTACGCGGTCAACGATTTTCATCACCAGAAGAGGCTGTCGAGGAGTATGAAAAACACGTTTCAGAGGTCAAAACTGGTTTCATCGAATGAAAAAGTGCATAGACGCCAAGGGAGATTATTTTGAAAAACAATAAATTAATTTTGTACCTTTAATAGTATTTTTTCATATTCATTCCGGAAACTTTTAGTATCTCTTTTAATAATTAATTTGTGAATTGTGTTTCGCCTTAAAAAGGAGAGGTCAGAAGTACCTTTAACCGGCGCATGCGTAAAAAAAGAGTGATGAGTGTATATGAAGCGGGATAGAGGTCTGTCAGGATCGTAGCAAGTGGAGGTCCATAGTTTCTGCCTACCGCTGTGGGAAACAGCCGTGATAATATATATGTTAGTTAAAACGCAACTTTTTTTATTAGCCTGTTTCAATGTCCCACCGCTGGGCATAGTTCTTGACTGTCGAATGAAAAGAAAGAGGGGCTTTCTTTTCATTCTACAGTCAAGAACTTCAATTCGTCAGTCAACTTTTGGCCGTCGTTTTATTTCTTACTAGCTTTCGCCCGCGGCCACGCTCGCGTACCCCACGGGAACATTACATTTTTCCAGGATGAAAGGTACCCTATGTCCTTCTCTGTACTCCTAACTATGCGTATGCCAATTTTCAAGAAGATTGGTTCAGTAGATAAAGCGTGAAGAGGCAACAAACAAACAAAGAAATATACAAACTCACTTTCGCATTTATAATATTAGTTAGGATTAGGATTTGTTAATTTTTCATCAGTGGTCAATTTCTTATTCCTAGATGTCTAACCTGCAGCTTGAGCTTCATATTTTCAAGCAAGTTCATATTTTGACTGTAGAAAACAAGTTATATGTATAGATATATGCAATTTCTTTGAAATTACAAATACTGCCGAAATCTGACATGTCATTTCAAAATAAAAGCTCGACTACGTTTGTTAGGAAAAGTCTAGGGTAAGGGGACTCTTAAGCATTATTTACCTATATTTACATTCTACCCTTCTGACTGGCTTTCTGACTTTCTGTCTGGCTAGCGTGGAGAGTGTAGGCCAAATCCTTTGACTCTAGCCAAGTATGGCTCTGGTAGTACAGAGAGATTCGTGGAGACTTAAAAACTCCTGTAGTGGAGACTTAAAAAGACCTGATGATGATGATGATGAAAATTCTACATTTGACGTCATTCTTACATCCTCTGGAGAAAAGCTGCAGTGCAGTTTGTTGCCGCTTCTTCTGCACTAGCGCCTAGGAAGCAGCACTAAACTTAGCTGTAAGTAAAGATTTGACGTCAACATTTGTGCAAGACAAAAGAAAGTGACTATTGTTAAAAGATATTATAAATCTCCATCATCATCATTTCAGCCGCATAATGTCCACTGATATTATAAATATCCTATGATTTTAAGGATAATTTGAATTGAATTGAATTGATTTGAATTTAGGGATACAATTCTTTTCACACTTTTATCAGAATTAAAGGAAATGCGCGGGAGGTAAACAGAACCAAATACCATGAGAAACATGGTCCTGGTCGAACTTATCGCTTTTAGGCGCGTGTAAGCCAGCCGCAGCAAAACACGCAAAACCTTATCGCATCTAGTTTACGTTGCAAATGTAGGGTTGCCCCGTGTATGTATAAATAAAATAAAATAAAATACAAAATTAATTTAAAAAACTCTTCCATGCTAATCTGGGAGAAAAAAAACTTAGAATACCAGCTCCTCCTTTTTCGTAAAAGCCAATTGAGGGAATTTAAAGCATGCGTATCTCTTATAAGTTAGTTCAATGCGTACTAAGTAATATGTGGTGAGAAAAATCGTCACGGTGATTCGAAGTCACGGTAGAATAATTGCAAGTGCACTCACAGTATAGTGGTTTCGAATTTCACTCGTGGTTTTTTTTTTATTACATATTTTTAATTTAGATATTGTTCCAAGCATTGTAATGCTGTATAAATGATTAATTAGCTTCTATTTAGCTTGCCCTGTTTGTTGTTGTTTTTTTTTTGGGTCAAATATTACAAGTTAAATTTGAGCCACATGCCGGTTTCCGATTGAGATGAAATTATGTATGCTAATGTAACTCAGATGACAGTTCAATAGTATTATAACAAGAAGCTGATCTGAGGATGGAGCCGGAAGGTGGCTATAGGAACCCTGTAGTAAAACGACGGAACCCCATCGAGTTTAGGCTTATTACACTTGTTTTATATTATAATAATATATTATAAGTACTTACGAAAAAATGATTTTTTTTTTTTAAACTTATTCAACTTTCCCATCTCAGATCGAATATAGCTGATGTATCGTCTATCGCTATTTTTTTTTTTCATAAAGGCTGACTAATATAGAATAAATGAGCATTAAGTCCACCTTTTGTAAACAAATAATAATAATAGATATTGTCAACCCTATAACAGTCTATCGTGAATCGCTATACGTACGTAGGGGTTAATTAAATTTGCGTTTTATTGCCAATCGGTTCGTCGACCTCACCAAACCTCAATTTGCGTCAATAAACTTTAAGATTTGCCTGACTGTTTTGACTCTTTCTTCCCTTAGCTGGTCTGGAAGATTAGAAATATCACAGTTTCAAGTTTTCTTATCGTGCCAATGGCAATTGTTAACTAAATTGTATTGGCCCCAGAAATTCGCCACATCTATAGCCCTTTCGTTGGCCTCCATTAGATCGTCTTTAGAACAAGATGCGTTGGACGTGGGGCATGACAGCAGATGTTCCATGTGCTGGATTCATCCACAGGCACATCGTCAGAATATTTCCACTTTTTCTTTAGCTCCTGACATCTTCCGACGCCCACCCGGAGTCTATTTAGCGACTTCCAAGTGCGCCAGGGTGAATTGTGGCCTGGTGGAAGCTTTTTACTTATGGGAAAGCTGCTGGGAAACTTCTTTTGCCACAAGTCTACTCTGGCACTCGGGGCGATTAAGCTGCGTCGGCTTTTGAGTCGTGCAGTTCCAATTTTAACCCATTAGACTTAAAATAAACGGGCAAGTGTGAGTCAGACTCGTACTTGAAGGGTTCCGTATCACCGTACCGTACAATGTTTTAAAACGCTGAAGAAACACGTTTCTTGTATGACGACCCCCTTTAATTTCCAACTTTATTTTATTTTAAGTATTTGTTGTTATTGTGGTCATAGTAATACATAATTCGTGAAAATTTCAAGTATCTAGTTGATGCCATTATAAAGATCAAGTTAAAAACGCTGAAAAAAAAACAGGTTTCTTGTATGACGACCCCCTTTAATTTTTAACTATTTTGTATTTTTAGTATTTGTTGTTATAGCCGCCACAATAATACATAATCGGTGTAAATTTCAAGTGTCTAGCTATTACGGTTCAAGAGATAGAGCCCTGTGACTGACGGACAGACAGACAGCGGAGTCTCAGTAATAGGGTCCCGTTTGCACCCTTTGGGTACGGAACCCTAAAAATCAAGGATCTTGTGTGCCAATTTTCGTCAAACTCGGTTGACAAAAGGAACCCGTGGGTGAGAACAGACTGACGAACAAAAGCATTTGTTCACTCAGTCAATAATGGCGCTCGCGTTTGTCTGTTCGTTTGCTCATTACGAATTTAGATGCGGTCTAGACATTATGTATAGGCTAGATAGAGCATCTTCCAAGCTGGTATGGGAGAAAAGAAAAAAACTTAGAATGTACCAGCTGCTTCTTTTCCCGCACAGATCGTAGAAGCCGATCGAGGTAATGAGCCAAAAGCGAATCATATCAATAGGCGATGCGGCTAGCAACCCATCACTATTTCAATTCATTTTTTCATCTTCCCATCCGTCATCAATCACGCTAAAAGTGGCCTGGGCCTCTCCGCCCTAGGCTCTATCTGCCCCGATAGGGATTAAGACGTGATAGTGTAAATAGAGCATTTCTTCCGAAAGGTTTTCACATGCATAACGGGCACATACGTAGCTCGGGCGAGCTAGTACACAACATTCCTTTCATCTTAGCGCGTTCCTAGTTGCATCCTCAGCTATGCTGCTTCGGAGCCAAGGGTGCACTTTCCCGCATTTTTTTCACCTACGGTAGCCAAAGATCTTGCGGACTGGAGAAGAAGTGGCCGGAACAGTCTATTTTTATATGACCGGCCGCCTGCCCAACGTCAACTCTCTTAGGGAATGCATTTGTGCGAAGTTTTACAACCGGCCGTCGCCCGACGTCAACCCTCCTTGGGAATGAAATTGTAGCACGAGATGTTTGTGCTTAGTCCTTTAGTCGCCTCTTACGACATCCACAGGAAAAGGTGGAGTGGTCCTATTCTAGACCGGAAGCCACACGCAGGCCTGTGTCACTCCGCGTTTAGGTATCTAAAATATACCTACATTATTACTTCATGCGCGCGGGCCGCGGCGACCACTCCGGAGTGGTAAATTTCGTGGATTTGATTTAGATACCTCTAAACAAAAAAGTGCTGAGTTCTAACGTGAGCTAAATTAAACCATATCGCTGACCACATTGAGTAGATATTTCTTTGAATTTCTTTGCTGAGTGAGACTGCTATACGTGAGTACTAGTACTTATTCTATGCCACACGGGACATCGTTAGAGCTAGTAAACAACATAGTGTAGAATTCATAGAGCTATTTGTAGAGCAGCCTTCAAACAACATCCATTAGTGTATTAGCAGATTGGTGAGTCCATTAGCGACTTAGACGACGCTGTTAGCGGCACTTTCTAACGCTTTTAATTGGAGCTTGAAAGCGTCAACATTACTAGAGGGCAAAGATGTAATCGATCAAATAGTCAATGTCAAGGGGGCACTTTCTACAGACATCTTTTTCATATAGGTATAAATAAAAAATGTTTTTATTGTTTGTTCTGCGTTTCAAATTGATTAGATTGTGATAAAACTGTGGTAGGGTCCAGGGCTTCTGTGGATTGTAACGAATGCCGAGTGCAGCTAGTACTCTACGTATGATAGAATTACAAAGATAATCATATTGATACATTATCAGGTCTTTAAAGGGGCAGACAGAGCATCTTCATCATCATCAGGTCTTCTTTAGGGTTCCGTACCCGAAGGGTGCAAACGGGACCCTATTACTGAGACTCCGCTGTCTGCCCGTCTGTCCGTCTGTCACAGGGCTCTGTCTCTTGAACCGTAATAGCTAGACACATTAAATTTTCACCGATTATGTATTACTGTGGCCGCTATAACAACAAATACTGAAAATAAAAAAAGTTGAAATTTAAAGGGGGTCGCCATACAAAAAACGTGTTTTTTTAGCGTTTTAAAACATTTTACGGAGGTACGGAACCCTTCATGTACGAGTCCGACTCGCACTTGCCCGTTTATTTTATTTAGTCTCCACTGCAGAAGCACGACCCTCTCTGCACTACCAGAGCCATTTATTAGCCAGAACAGTCAGATAATTTGGTCTACACTCTCCACGCTAGACAGATGGGTTGGAGGTCTCCTTGATGTTTATAACTTGTGTTAGTCGCGACATCCACAGAAAGACCTAGAAGTGGTCCTATTCTACTGTGCCGGGAACCACACGGCTAATTAAACAGAGGATAATATCATATATTGTTATAATAGAAACATGTATATAAATGACAGGGCCGTAAGCCTAACTTAGTTGTAAACTTCTCCTTTCTCAAATTATGTCATTAATTATAACCAATTCCGTGCTTAACCAGATCGCATAAAATGTGTGCTACCGTCAGCCCAATAAGCATATATATATTATCTATTATGTGATGTGTTATATAAGCGGAAACAAGTTAGACAACATTAGAGTGCATGGAGGCACTTTAGTATCGAATAAAATGTTTACGATCTAATAAATTGCTTCTTTAGTAAATACGGTATCTAGGAATTTTGCCAACAACATACCTTTTGTTGGAGTATTGCACAAATAAATAAGTAATAAGTCAAAAATATTGTTTTTAATAATCCCGACACCACCGCAAGCACTTGACAGAATACGAGTGTGGACTAAAAAATATTATTAGAACACCATTAGGTAGATTATTAAAATATTGTATACATTTTTTTTCTAACATATATTTTTATTTATTTATTTAAACTTTATTGCACATAAAAAAAGTGTACAAATGGCGGACTTAACGCCTTATGGCGTTCTCTGCCAGTCAACCATTGCACCAATATATATGTATGGATATATGTACTCGTAAGTGATATATTTATCCTATATTGAATAAAAAATGTTGACTTTGACTTTGTAATAAAATAATTTGAAGGGCTACCTAGTGCGTGACGGTTAGCAATATGGAAATTTTCACCATATTTACGAGATAACAATTTATTTCAAAACTTGAAGGTCAATTGCTTCTAACTTCACCTTAAGATACAAATACAATATCACGTCTTCATCCCTAACGGGGTAGACAGAGCCCGGGGCTGTAAGACCGAAAGGCCACTTTAAGCGTGAAGGTGGGCGTTAAGATAGAAAAACGAAATCAAAATAGTTATTATTGCTAGCCGCATCGCCTATTAACATGATCCAGATTCTCTCCCATTCCCTCGATCGGCTTTTACGATCTGCGCGGGAAGAGAAGCAGCTGGTACATTCTAAGTTTTTTCTTGTCTCGCAGACCAGCATGGAAATTGGAGATGGATTGTGTTTTAAAGTGCCGGAAAATAAAACTATGTACCAACCGCCGTGATTAAATACAACCTAATTATAGCTATATCCTTAAAGGAAACTTGCATTTGAAGCAAATCAAGAACACTCCTTTGAAATCAAAGAAATGTGATAATTATATTAATTTATGAGTGTTATCAAATCATGAACATCCTTGCGACGCGACGGACGCAGTCTATTTATACAATCAGCTACAATGTTGTCAATGAAGCATTCTTTTAAAATGATAAATAAACCGGTCAAGTGCGAGTTGGACTGATACATAAAGTGGTAGCCTTCATGTAAGAGTCCGACTCGCACACCCTCTAATTTTTACCTTTACGAGTATCTTATTTTCAGTATTTGTTGTTATAGCAGTCACAGTAAAACATAATTACTCAAATATCTAGCTATTTCAGTTCAAGAGATAGAGCCCCGTGACAGACGGACAGACAGACAGCGGAATCTCTGGGTACAAAACCCCTTTGGGTACAAAACCCTAAAACGGAACTTTTTGTGGAAGAGGATGCATGAATGTCATGGAACAAGAAAATATGAACATGGATAAAACCAGAAACAAAGGAAAACCTAAGTAGAGCGGAACTATGTCTAAAGTCAGTTTTAAATTTGAAACACAATAACAAGATCCAGACTCTTAGAAGTAAGGGTTGAATCTCGCAACAGTGGTCGTTTGACAATAAAATAATAAAGAGAATTTGCTTAAAATTGCGTCTAATTCGACCGAGATTGCTAATTTCTTTGTAATAATAATAAATACTTCTTTGTTTTTTAAACTTTGTTTATTTTATAATCATGTCGAAATCCCAACGAAAAGGTACATACTCGTACTACGTCTCAGATTGTATTGTAAAAAGACTAAAAAATATGCCAGACCAGTAATAATAAAATGCGCTAACTTCTAATTCTAATCGAGCCATCGCTAAAGTAAAATAGAGAGTAAACAGAAAAATAATACTTGTACATCATTTTATGTATGTGTATGTATTTATTGTATATGGTATGTACTCGTATTTAAAAGTACTTGTTAGTATTATACTTGATATTCAGAGATGAAAACAGGTAAGCAAAGCAACTATATAATTTCACGTTATTACCCAGCAACCATCTTGATATATATACCCTTCTCGCTCTCTCGCATTGGCGGGAGATACACAAGAGCGAGATTGTAACATTACCGGATTGCTAATAAGCAATCCGGTAATGTTACATAGGCTCCTCGCTCACAGGTAATCACATACACGCAGATGCCAACTGGATTTCCGCGGGTTATAGTGCTAAATGCCATTGTTGACAATGACAACTTGACATGCTGTGTGTAAGCGTGAATCGTTATAAACATTTGTTTATTTTTATTGAATTTATTCATATAATTACCGTTTAGTTTTGCGCCGAATATGCAAATTACTATATTAAAATAGTGAATTAGTGAAATTAGTGCGTTACAATATAAATGACTCGATAATAATCAGTAAAGTGAACTATAGGTGAAATGGACAATGGACATAATGAAAAATATTTGTGAAGTGATATTACGTAGCTGTTTCCGACTTTTCTGTAACATTTAATACGTATAAAACAGAATATTTTTTACGTCATAGTGTTCGCAAATCTTCCGGTATGGAAAAATACAATCGTAAATATGTCGAACTCGTTAGTAGGTAAGTATTAAAATAATTCTGCGGTGCGACCCTAAGTATAAAACTCACACATCGACGTGTGTACAGATAAATTGTTTCGTTTGTTGTAGTAGTAGGTATATATGTTACTCTGAATCAATGGAGAGTCATACCAGTGCCACGGGTTTTGAGCGTCTTGGATCGTTACCTGCAGATTTTTTTTTGTATGGCTTTCGGGCCGCGCTTTCCAGCCGCGCGGACGGTCACTGTAAAACCAGCCTAAGTCTACCTATTGTCGCTTATTCGGCTTAATAAAGTTTGAATAAATCGTTTTTATATTTTATAATACTATAAGAGAAACTATTTACAACTACTATCATTTGCTGCCGGTGAACAAAAAACGAGCAAGTGCGAGTCTGACTCGTACATGAAGGGTTCGGTACCTCCGTTTTAAAACGCTGAAGAAACACGTATCTTGTATGACGACTCCCTTCAATTTTTAACTTTATCTTATTTTTAGTATTTGTTGTTATAGCGGCTATAGTAATACATAATCGGTGAAAATTTCAAGTTTCTAGCTATCACGGTTCAAGAGATAGAGCCCTGTGACAGACGGATAAATGGACAGACAGATAGACGGACAGACAGCGGAGTCTCAGTAATAGGGTCCCGTTTGCACCCTGTGGGTACGGAACCCTAAAAATCGGGAATAAGCTTTCACAGTCTTCTTCTTCTTTCAGTACCATGTTTAATGAAGGTCGGTTCGAATCTTCATTGCGATCTGCACTTGTGAAACGGCTGCTCGAAATAGGGATCGCGTACTTTTGTTATACCATTGGCGTAGATTTTTCAGCCATGTCCTCCTTCGTCCAGGCCCCGTCCAGGTCTCGTCCATTGCAGTGTCAAAATTGAGTGTATTCGACCTCTATCTAGCCTGATGGGAAGCTAGAAGAGGTCTAAGGTGTATCACGCAGACTCAAAAAACGCCTATTCACTCTTGCCTTGAAAATCCCTAAATCATATGTATGGGAAAACATCGACGCAGGGAGGGAATTCCACACCTTAGCGGTTCGCACAATGAAGGAGGAGGCGAATCGAGAGGTACGATGAGGAGGAATATCGACCACAAACGGTGGTTGGTGGGGGTTATAGATTTCCTACATCAACTCTTATGATTGATTTTAAGTTGATAACGTTTTGACCGCAACTCTCTCCTAACTTAACTCTACGCTGCGTGAAGCGAATGAGCATTTTTTTTGCTCCATCACTCATTCACGCGCATTTTGCTCTAAATATGGATAGTAGTCTGCGGATCCGCCACTGGGGTAGGAAAATAAGAAAAGCCTACTGGCGGCAAATTCGTTAATCCGCCAGAGTTTCTGAGGAAATAACTTTTTGACGAATAATATTTCTAACGGTATGTATCTGTTCTATCTTTAGTTTGTACCATTCAGGGTCACCTCAAGGGCGCCCTCCGCGACCTCCCACTTGACAGAGGCTTTTACTGACGCAGTGTGCATTTTATGAGTCACGCACCACGAGCGACAACATGTTATTATACGAGTATTAGTGTGATTGTTCTAGCACTATCAGTTTTGTTTTCATTTTCTAATGTTTATTAAGTAGATAACTTTTTCATTAGTCATTTTCTTGAAGTGTCTTTTTACCCCCCACGAAAGAGTTATAAGTTTGACGTGTCTGTGTGTATGTCTGTGGCACTGTAGATCCTAATCAATTAGAGCGATTTCGGTGCAGTTTTTTAATCGAAAGCCTTGCCTGTCGAGATGGTATCAAACATAGCTACGTTGATGAAAATCGGTTCAGCCGTTCAAAGTTATTGAGGATGAAGATGAACGGTTGAAAGTCGGGGATTTTTAGTCTGGCAAATAAACTTGTTTGTATATTATTATTTTTTGTGTTAAAAGCAAAAAATACACTATAATAAACCTAAACCATTTAGGCAAGAAACAGTATATAGAACATGCCTCTTCTTTCTGCAAACCGATTCGCCTCCGCGCGAGTTTTTGAAATCGTTCTAGGGAATAGGTACACTGTTAAAAAATATGCAATTTGACATGCAGAAAAATTATGTAATTTTACATAAACCTGTACAATTCCCGAAAAATCTGGAAAATTTGCGGAAAAATATGAAATTTTACATAATTTTTGTCATTTTTATATATTTTTCCGTAAATTTGTCAAATTTTTCGGGAATTTTACAGGTTTATGTAATTTTTTGCATGTAAAATTACATAATTTTTAACAGTGTAGGTAAATTTATTCCCGAGGTATATTTCGTTTACACTTAAATATACCTCGGGCACATGTTTTCTATCTTAAACCCATCATTGCGCTTAGGCCCATAATTGCGATAAGGCCGCTTTTTGACATCTATTTGATATAATCTATTAGTTAAATACAATCTTTATTGCACCAAAACATCTGTCATGTTAATAAAGATTTAAAAAAATATATTTTTGACCCAGGATACCACCTTATTTGTCACAATTGCAAACTGTATGTATATGAGTGTGATGAGGTGTATGCTCAGGGTGTAAGTATTATTATTGTTTGTTTGTATATACTTAGTATGTTTATCATTTTGACATTATTTTAAGTCAAGTACGTTGTCTTATAAAAACTACATTTGCTTAGCAATTGCTAAAGTTAAATGTAACGTAAACTATTCATAACACAAAAAATAAGTTGAACTTAGTCTTATACTAATTTACGGTTATCGTCTTAGGTTATCGACTATCGTATACAATATTTTAACACAAAATATTTTTTTATGTGGTAGGGTAAAAGAAATAAGATTATACGCGTATATTCCCAAGAATATACGCGTATAAACTTTTTATCAACAACAATGTTCATCCCCAAGGATAAACTCATTGTTGTTGAGTTCGTTTGGTGGTTTTTGTTAGCCCTTGTAATCATTGTTGCTATTTTTATTAGGTACTAGATCCATTAAGAGAAAATCGATGGGCCATATTTCCACGCAAGCGTAGTCCCCTGATTAGTGCCAGTAGAGCAATGTTTTTTTTTTCAACAAAACAAAACTATGTATATATTGGCATGTCCCTATGTTTTCTTTTTTCATAATTTAATTATTAAAAGAGATACGAACCTTCAGAAACCTGATAATTGGTAAGATTTTCCACTGTGTTCAAACATCAAGCAGATTTTGCGAGATTATATAACAAAAAGAAAAATATGAACACAGCCATAGATTTTTTTAATTTTTTTATGAAAAAAAAAAATTATTCGCTTAAGTTTTAGCGGGGAAATCAGGGACTACTTTGATTTTGTGTACTTTTCATAGGTATTTTCGCACTAACTCGGTTGTTGTTCAGGCACAGCGCGACAGCAATAGATTTCACAAATACCTATTTTCAATTCTCTCGACCTTAGTAGAATTAATAAATTAGTAGTAATTAGTATTATTCTTCGTCTTAGCGCATTCCCGGTTGCATCCTCAGCTGTGCTGCTTGGAAGCCCGGGGTGCGCTTCCCGCTTTTTCTTCTCCAAAGGTCCTTACATATGAATTGCCGTTCAGTATCAAAAAAGTGAAACAAGTTTTTTTTAATGAAATTATTATTTAATCAATCGAAGTATGCGCCGTTGTTATCGATACACTTCCGCCATTTTATAGGCAGATCATTGATACCTTTGGAAAAAAAAATCCTGGGAGCGAGAGTCTATGAACTGTTTGAAGGCGGTTTTGACTGCCTCATCAGATTTGAAATTTTTTCCTTGTAAAAAGATATCCAAATTTTGAAAAAAGTGGTAATCGGTTGGGGCAAGATCTGGAGAGTATGTATTAAATTGTAACCGGAACACTTTCAATGATTTGGCTATAGTTTTACAACCGGCCGCCTGCCTGACGTCAATCCTCTTTGGGAATGTATTTGTGCGAAAAGTTTTACAACCGCCGCCGCGCGACGTTAACCCTCCTTGGGAATGCAATTGTAGCACGAGATGTTTGTGCTTAGTCCTTAAGTCGCCTCTTACGACATCCACAGTAAGAGATAGAGTGGTCCTATTCTAACCCGGAACCACACCGCACACGGCAAATTAGTAGTAATTAGTATTCCTCTTGAAGTAGAAGATTTAACAAAAAGTACTTATCTTTGTACATTATTTTGATACTTGGGTTCTTGTGAAAGTTATAGCTATGCCTGTGGTCAAATGCATTTAGGCAGCTTAAAGAAATTACCACTAGAGTTGGCTACTAACACATTGGATAAAAAGAAATTACAGATAGTAGGTAACAAACATAAGGGCATGAAAACGTAAGGTCTATCTAATCTTAGTAATTCTATAATGACGTCAAAGAATACGTAATCCTAAGTGTACCTACCTATTTGTGAGAGTGCATCCTCATTACTACTTGACGCAAATCGACGATAAACGTTCGAGATTGCTATGTACATGCCATTTTACTTTCATGATAAGTCATAATGGGGCCATCCACATATGACGATAGCGCTAGGGGTCATGCCAAACGTGACATCCCGTGGATCGGAATCGGAATAGGGATCGGAAAAAGCGTGAGCGGCGGCGGAGTTTAAAAAGTCGAAATCTTGTGTGATGTAATATGTGGATGGGCCTAAGGAAGTTCTATTAATGGAAAGCTTTATAAAGTAACTTAAAATATAACTGGAACATAGGCCTATATCATGCGCTGGCTTTTTCAGTTCCGAAAATAAGTGAAAAACAAAAAAACGTGTGCCACTCGGGAACTGCCTGCGGTAAAGCTATTGCATAGCATTTTTTATCAACTTATGCAATTATAAGTCTAGTCGCACGCACACAAACACCGTGCCGAAGTCTGCCGAACTGAAACGACGCTAGACGATGAACGGCTTTCAACGCCGCGCCGCTGTGCCGGTCGCCGGTTGCCGAGTAGGCTGAGTGGGAGGTGTTAGGTTTTATTTTCGTTACGGAATTTCTTGATTCGGTCGCCGCGCTCAAAGCCCGCAATAAAAGCTATGCAATAGCTTAATAAATTGATTTAGCTGTGGTTTAACGACCGGTCGACCCATATCTATCCTTTTTAGGAATGCAATTGATGCACGAGATGTTTGTACTTAGTTATTTATCATCACCTTTCAATTTAAACAGGAAAAGTGCCTATCTAGGCACTTTTCCTGTATAGGACCATACCGGTCGTATTCTAGGCCTGTAACTTTTATGGCAAATTAGAAATATTCATTTGTTTATTTACAGATTGTATGTTGCGGCGCAATGAATAAATAAATTTATAAATATAAAGAGGCGTTATTCTTTTATTTTTCAGGCTCTACAGATACACTTGCAGCCAGACGACGGCGACATCTTAATCTTCATGCCTGGACAGGAGGACATCGAGGTCACTTGCGAGGTTTGTTTATAAACAATTTTCTTATGCCTTTCTTAATATGACCAACACATATCGGACACTAAGCACTAAGCTTGTATTTTGGGTCTGCTGTAAATAAATACAGGTGCACAGTACACAGGGACCAAAACAGTTATTTCTGGCGACGGGGGGAGGGGTGCAAAAATAATTTTAGACTTTTTTAGTAGGGATAAAATTACCATTACCAGTTATTTTGGCGACGGAGGGGGTGCAAATAGGGGTATTTAAGTTTGCCATTTTGTGGACCGCGGGAGTGACCGGAAGGAGGACGGGGTGCTAATATTTAACAATTTTAGCCCCCCCTGAAACTGAGGCGCGGGGCAGGTGCCCCGGTTTGCAGCCACAGGCCAAAAAACAGAACATGGAAAGAGTACAGTGTCTGCACTGGAAATTGAACCCAGGTTCAGTTAACGGACGAGTGTGCTAATAACCGATACGCCACGAAGGCCGTCAATGTTATCTTTTATTTATAAGTGAATAAGTATACAAACACACTTATCGCACTTACCGCGTAAAAAGCTTCCTTAGCAAAACTGATGACTTAAATACTATAATTAGTGGTGCTTATTTTTTACTTGTATGACTTTTTATCCGTTACATGCGTAAATAAATATTTATCGAAATACAAAATATAAATTTCACTTTACATACAAATCGAAGTAGTCAAGTGATCTACGAGTAGTTACCTACCTATGGGAAGTGAATTTTTTTTCGTATTTCGATATACATACATACTTCTAGATAGTAAATCAACCACATAGTGAATCACCACTTAAAATATTTGTACGTAATTAAAAATAAGTTTGTATAGTATTGTATTTATACTCATAATATTTTTTGCAAAACCAATATGTCGCGTAATTTTAATCTAATAAGA
Source organism: Acrobasis repandana (assembly GCA_963576875.1). Lineage (NCBI taxonomy): Eukaryota > Metazoa > Arthropoda > Insecta > Lepidoptera > Pyralidae > Acrobasis > Acrobasis repandana. The sequence continues at coordinate 3,235,735 of OY756226.1, forward strand.
TTTTTGTTCCGTCCACAGACTCTCACAGAGCGCCTTACAGACTTGGACAGCGCTCCACCGCTGACGGTGCTGCCAATCTATTCCCAACTACCTGCGGATCTGCAAGCCAAGATCTTCCAGAGGGCGCCACCGGGACAGAGGAAATGTATCGTCGCTACGAACATTGCAGGTATGTACGCATGTATTTTATTTCTTCCTAAGTCTAAGTCTCATTTAATCTAATTCCTAGTCTAGTCTAAGTCTCTCACAGAGCACCTTGCCGCCTTGGACAGTGCCTATATCTTACAACTACCTGTATCTGCAAGTTAAGACAGAGGGCGCCACCGGGACATAGGATCGTCGCTACGAAAATTGCAGGTAAACATATATTTAATTAATTCTTTTGTTTTGCCCATGGTATAATAAAACAAGATACTCTATTCCCGTGACAGCAGATCGCTGATTAGTCCAAGAATACGTCATCAGTCGGAAGTTACCAATGTCTGTGATTGAATTACCCGAGAATTTGCATTTTTTTTTACTTAACAAACCGATTATGAACTTAATAATATAACTTTTTTAGGGTTCCGTACCCAAAGGGTGCAAACGGGACCCTATTACTGTGACTCCGCTGTCTGTCCATCTGTCACAGGGCTCTATCTCTTGAACCGTAATAGCTAGACACCTGAAATTTTCACAGATTATGTATTACTGTGGCCGCTATAACAACAAATACTAAAAATAAGATAAAGTTAATAATTAAAGGGGGTCGTCATACAAGAAACGTGTTTCTTCAGCGTTTGAAAACATTGTACGGTGGTACGGAACCCTTCATGTACGAGTCCAACTCGCACTTGCCCGTTTATTTTAAGTTAAATTTAAATCGTTATCACCCCAGCCCTTCTTCCGCTACTTCTGAGCATAGGCCAAGTATTTTAAAATGAAATTTATAAATTTTTCAGAAACATCGCTGACCGTGGATGGAATAATGTACGTGATTGACTGTGGCTACTGCAAATTGAAAGTGTACAATCCGAGGATTGGTATGGATGCTTTGCAGGTTTGTCTTTATTTTGACTTCTTGACCCCTTAAAATATTTGTACTTAATTGAAAAGCACCCTGTATATAAACGTGGTTATATCCTTGGTTGTTCTGTTTTCCAGCTTTTCCTTCCGTCCACACGCACTACGCAACCTTATTTGTGAGACCATTGACACGTATATCATCCCTGTATCATCATTCATCAGTATTTACGCACCTTCGCAAAGCTTGCCCGCAAGGCAAGCCTTATCTATGTGTAGCGGAAGCGAGTTGATATGCTCGACCGTTACAAAGGGAAGATCTTCCCGCCAGGAATGGGGTTACTTGATCCTTGGTCTGTGGGATTACGCCTCGGGAACCGCGACTCTGACGGTGTATCGTCGGAGGTTGTATACATGTCCAGTTACAACCAGAACTCTGATATCGAGGATACTGTCAGCGCCATCTCGTATGCTTCTGGTGAACTATGATTTGGTTCTGGTTGTAGTTCCTCGAAGTGGCGTAACCGCCGTAATACGGTGTGGTTACCGGCAGAGGAGAATAGGACCACTCCAAGTCTTCCCGTGGATGTCTTAGAAGGCGACTTAGGAAACACAAGCTAAACAAAGCTTATAAATATCAATGAGACCTCTTCAACCCGTCTGGACAGCGTGGAGAGTGTAGGCCAAACCCTCTGGCTGCTATGACCAAGTATGGCCCTGGTAGTACAGAGAGGGTCGTGCTCCAGCAGTGGAGACTAAAAAAAGGTTTGATGATGATGATGTGGCATAGAGGTCGCCACATACAATATCGATCATCATCATCCTCACGTATTCCCGGTTGCATCCTCAGCGGTTACGCTTCAGAGCCCGGGGTCCGCTACCATACCTAGGGGATTTGACGAGGTTACTGGTTTTTACACAGAGCGACTGCCGTCTGACCTCCGCAACCCAAAGGGTAGACCGGAACCAATCCTAAGATAGGTACAAACGCTAGATGGCGTTCGGGATAATCAGGTGGTTCAAGCCTGCAATATCTTAACCAAACTGAAAACAACTTTTCACAAAGTATGCTCCCCAGTGGGATTTGAAACCATGATCTCTGGATCACAAGGCAGACGCCTTGACCACTGGACCACGGAGGCAGTCAAGCCACATACAATATCGATGTGATGTTTAATTTCAGATCTACCCAGTAAGTCAAGCGAACGCCCGCCAGCGCGCCGGGCGAGCTGGTAGAACTGGTCCCGGCAAAGCGTTCTGCCTGTACACACAGAGGCAGTACCAGCATGAGTTACTGGCGTCTACCGTGCCAGAAATACAGAGAACGAACCTGGCCAATACTGTGTTGCTGCTGAAATCTCTTGGAGTTGAGGATCTGCTCGCGTTTCACTTCATGGATCCTCCTCCACAGGTTTAGTACTATTCAACATATCAGCATGAAAGGATTCTTTATAATTTTAAACTAAAAAAACGGCTCCATTTTCTGGTCTTCTTCATCAGTTTTTCACCAAATCACACTTTCTAAATGCAAATTCTTAATATACTGATAAAAACATCTAAATCACTACGAGTATATCTATGCTTAGAATATTTGAGTTCTCTCAATTTCTCGAGGATCCCATCTACAGATCTTCACCTGGTGACAATGGAACCAACTTGCATATACAGGGTTATTTTTAATTAACCGGCAACTTTTTTGGAGCAGGTTCAGACCGTAATACTGAACCACTTTCCATAATTCCATAATCTGTATACCCTTTCAAATAAAAAAGAATTTTCTAAATCAGTTAAGTAACGGGGAAGTGATGAAGGAACATACTCGTATATGCATTCGAATTGAATGAGTGGTTCTCTGCAGTGTAGAATAGAACCACTCCAAGTCTTCCCGTGGATGTCGTAGAAGGCGACTTAGGAAACACAAGCTAAACAAAGCTTATAAACATCAATGAGATATCTCCAACCCGTCTCTGCTGCTTCGCCCTGCGTCACCCTGCTCTGGCTATTATATGGAATAGATGGCTTTTGTGGTTCAGAGAGGGTCGTGCTTCTGCAGTAGAGACTAAAAAAGACTTGATGATGATGATTCGAATGGAGAAGCTCCTCCTTTTTTGTTATCACTTCAGAGGTCGTCCTCCTTTTTAGGGTTCCGTAACCAAAGGGTGCAAACGGGACCCTATTACTGAGACTCCGCTGTCTGTCCGACTGTCCGTCTGTCCATCTGTCCGTCTGTCACAGGGCTCTATCTCTTGAACCGTTAAAGCTAGACACTTAAAATTTTTTACCGATTATGTAGGTATTACTGTGGCTGCTATAACAACAAATACTGAAAATAAAAAGAAGTTTAAAATTAAAGGGAGTCGCCATACAAAAAACGTTTTTTTCAGCGTTTTTAACTAGATCTTTATAATGACATTAACTTGATACTTGAAATTTTCACAGATTATGTATTACTATGGGGTCGTCATACAAAAAACGTGTTTTTTAGCGTTTTAAAACATTGTACGGAAGTACGAAACCCTTCATGTACGAGTCCGACTCGCACTTGCCCGTTTATTTGAAGTCACTTAAGAGGTCTTCCTCCTTTTTTGAACCCACTTAAGAGGTCTTCCTCCTTTTTTGAAGTCACTTAAGAGGTCGTCCTCCTTTTTTGAAGTCACTTAATAGGTCTTCCTCCTTTTTTTAAGCGCATAAATATACAGATATCATATAAATTTGTCTCTCCGCTAGGACACCATCCTGAACTCGATGTACCAGCTGTGGATCCTGGGCGCGCTGGACGGCACGGGCGCGCTGACGGCGCTGGGCCGGCAGATGGCGGAGTTCCCGCTGGACCCGCCGCAGTGCCACATGCTCATCGTGTCCGCCGAGATGGGCTGCAGCGCGGAAGTCCTCATTATTGGTAGGGACATATTTCAATCTTTTATTTTCTTTTTTCTATAGCCTGGTGGTGTTATGTAGTAGATGACCCAACGTCTTTCCACGTTTATTCTATCTCCAGAATGCACCTCTTCTCTGCTACTCTTTTCAGGACCTCCTTATTTGTAATTATTTTAACCCAGCTTATCCGTTCCATCCTACGCCAGCACCACATTTCAAAGTTTGTATGTTAGGTTCCATTATTTATTGTTTTCTAAATTTAATAATTATATCCCACTCTGCTGGGCAAAGGCCTCCCCCTTGCTTCTCCACATATTTGCATTGTTTTATTAAAATTACCGTGATATATATTCATTATTAATAATGAACAAACGGTTAAACCATGTAAAATAGTCTGAAAAGCCGACCAGGTTTCAATCGATTTATATTATACGTTCATTAGGGCGAGTGTTAGGAACGCCTATCCAATGGTATCCATGCCCTCTCTGCAATTGAACCCTGTTTAATAAACGTTAAAATCCGACAATTTTGTGAATAAGTAACGTATTTGTAAAGTTGTATAAACAAGTTTGGTATTTTCCCCCATCCCCTCGATCTGCTTAGAAAGAGAAGCAGCTGGTACATTCTAAATTGTGCAGACAAAAGGAGTCTAATGCTAATGGACTTTTGAATGAAGATAATGATGCTTATTTCGTTCCAGTGTCAATGCTGTCGGTGCCGTCAGTGTTCTACCGGCCGCAGGGCCGAGAGGAAGAAGCGGACTCCGTCAGAGAAAAGTTCCAAGTGCCCGAGTCGGACCATCTCACTCTACTGCACTTGTACAATCAGTGGAAGTCCAACAAGTATGTCAACGTTGTGTAATTAAGTATTTTTCAACACACTTGCTCGTAAAGTGGATCTAATTTCACCAGTTTTAGATATTTAAAGAAGCTCATAAAACACGCATGTGTTATAAACGCAAATAATGAAGTTATATCCTATAACCGCACTATTTGCTATTTATTAAAATAATGCTTCAAATTGTTTTCTTTTTCAAATGTCGAACTGGCCCGCCGCGCGGTGCCAGCCAGTAGGCATGATTTTAAAAAGTAAAATGGCGGGAAGACAACAGCGCATCGAGTATTTATGTTTGAGTTTTTTTTTAATTAAAAATTAGTTTTTTTGTTATTTTTCCTCGCGAGTTTGTTGAATAACGTCGTACAACGTCGTGCGTATATTGGTTAAACACACACGGCTCTATTACGCCTCGTGTGTTATAACCACCGTAATGTACTATTAAAACATTTTACTCTTGTAATATAGTCGGAAAAGGACGAGGTTTTGATTTTAGATGATCATCTTCAGGGTGAGTGTCAAGAACGGCGGTCCGACGATGTAGCTGTCTGACTATATTACACGGTTCAACGATTTCAAATTAATAATTTATGGATTTATCTCACGTTATTTTTAATAAAATAAATAAACATTGTGTGTTCAGATTGGTTTTTAAAACAAAGTACCTAGGTACTTAATAGAAATGTATTACAAGAAATTTGATAGAACTTAATAGAAATTTATTACACTTTTATTTAATTTCGCCTGTCCCGTTGTCTGTGTCCGTAATCAAATCTTGCAAGCTAAATTATACCCACTTCCCATTATTCGATCGAGGAGAAACGTCACATACTTATGTAAGTAAGGTGACAATGCAATATTATGGTACTAATGACCTGATCTAATATTGAAGCCGGAAGGTGGCCACGCATCTCTTTGATAAAACAATATAACACCGCTTAGTTTGGGCCCAATTGATTTGTCTTGAGTTAGGGATAAATGCGTGATAATGTATGTATAAAATTCGCAGTTACTCTTCCCAATGGTGCACCGAACACTTCGTCCACGGGAAGGCGATGAGGAAGGTCCGCGAAGTCAGGCAACAGTTGCGCGACATCCTGCAGCAACAGCGACTGCCGCTGGTCTCGTGCGGGACGGATTGGGACACCGTCAGGAAATGCATTTGTTCTGGTAAGTAGGAAATACGGTATTTGAATCAATTTTTTCATAGTTCATATTAAAAAGGAACATTAACCCGAAACCGAAAACAAAGTTCTCAAAAATTTGTTGTGCTTGTATGAAGCGCCTGCCTGTGCCTAGAACTAATTTTTTGGAATAAGTTCTTTAAGAAAATATTTAAATAATTGAATGAAACTGTTTGCAGCGTACTTTCAGCACTTTTTACATTTATTTCTTTAATTAACGTCCTCAATGTAAAATTAAAACTGTTTCCAGCCTACTTCCCGCACCTTTTCACCTTAATTCCTTTAATTAACGCCCTGAATGTATAATTAATTGAATGAAACTGTTTCCAGCGCACATCCAGCACCTTTTCACCTTCAATATATTATTAATGTAATGTGTAATGTAACCCGTGTGGTTCTGGGTTAGAATAGGACCACACCATCTCTCCCTGTGGATGTCGTAAGAGGCGACTAAAGGACTAAGCACAAACATTTCGTGCTACAATTGCATTCCCAAGGAGGGTTGACGTCAGGCAGGTGGCCGGTCGTAAAACTACAGCCAAATCATTTAAACTGTTCCGGCTATTTCTTCTCCGTTCTGCAATGTCTTTGGCATTGGGTGACCATTGACATGCATGTTATATTTGGAGAAGAAAAAGCGGGAAAGTGCACCCCGGGCTCCGAAGCAGCACAGCTGACGATGCAACCCGGAACGCGCTTAGACGAAGAAGATATTATTAATGTAATGAAACCGTCCGCAGCGTACTTCCAGCAAGCGGCGCGGCTGAAGGGCATCGGCGAGTACGTGAACTGCCGCACCGGCATGCCGTGCCACCTGCACCCCACCTCCGCGCTCTTCGGGCTGGGCTCCTCGCCCGACTACGTGGTCTACCACGAGCTCATGATGACCACCAAGGTTGGAAACAAATCTAGTTGTACTCATTAATATACAATTAACCGTGTGGTTCCCGGCAGAGTAGAATATGACCAATTAGTTTCGCTCGGAGTCCGTTTTAAGAAATATTTATGTATTCATCATCATCTTTATTTCAGCCGCATAACGTCCACAGCTGGACATAGGCCTCTCCCAAGGATTTCCAAAATGACCAATCTAGAGCGGCCTGCGTCCAGCGCTTTCCAGCGACCTTGGTCAGATCGTCTGACCACCTTGTGGGGTGGGTGTCCAACGCTTCTCTTGCCTGGTCGCCATTCGAGAAATTTTCTGCCCCATCAGCTATGGGTTCGTCGCGCTATATGTCCCGCCCACTGCCACTTCAACGAGCTAATCCGCTGGGCTATATCAGTGACCTTCGTTCTCGTACTAATTTCCTATTTTCTGAGTCGTAGAGAAACACCGAGCATAGCCCTCTCCATAGCGAGTTGAGCGACCTTGAGCCTTCTTTTAAGACCCGACCTTGAGCCTTCTGATTTTTTTTTTTTTTTGTAATTTTACGGCTCTGGATACAAGTCCTTTAGAGCCTATCTTTAATTTTGTTCTTTATTCCTAATCTTAACCTAACCTAATCCTAACAAGTTACAATCAAAGGTTGGTGTAGGCCTTTGACTGCTTCAAGGGAGCTTCTGGCGACAAATCTGTATGAGTCCACTGGTTTTCATAGACGACTGAGTGGCGGACGACGCCCGCAGACGCTCACACAGTCCGCAAAATAAATATCACTACAGCCGTACTATGACTGTCCCCACTTCAACTATTTTACACATTGTTCATGAGCATGAGCATTTATAACACACAACAACACCAATTTCATATTAAAAAGTCCACTAAAATCTATTTGCAAAATAATTTAAAGCAAACCCCAACCGAACCCCTTGACTTCCCGCCAAAAACTGTGAGCCTCCTTATGAGACCCAGTGATGACTTATGGCTCTGAAACGTAGTCCCTTACGGACTACGTTTCAGAGCCATAAGTCATCACTGGTAACACACATTGATTATACACTCCAGTTTTGAGGCACTGAGGTATTTTGGACGAGAAGACACTGCGTAACTTCCCGAACACTGCCCAGCCGAGTCGGATTCGTCGAAAGACCTCTTCCTCTTATCTATTATATAATTTATATTAATGAACAATATCTTATATATAATAAACTAATTGTTTCACAGGAATACATGCATTGCGTGACGGCGGTGGATGGGCGATGGTTAGCGGAGCTGGGGCCGATGTTCTTCTCGGTCAAGGAAACTGGCAAGTGAGTATACGCTATTTTGCAAGAAGTCAAATCAGATACTTTTTTCTAAACGTCAAAAACAAACATTTTCTATGAGATTTGTATGAAATATCGATTAATGACGTCATAGTTCCTTGGGAGTCAAATAGCGCTCTTAATATCCGTTTTTCTGCATTAATTAATCTAAAATCACGTTCAAAGTGGATGTGATCAATGACAAGTAGCATTATTTTGTGACGTTTTATTCTTTTAACAGTACCAAATAATTTATTTTTGACCCACCAAAATACCCAATTGTCAACACTGGAGACTCTGTATCTGTCTGTTCTGTCTTAGTATTAAAAAATATTTTATTTTTTTTTATAAAATTCATGTACACAAAATACAAACAAAGGAAAAAACAAAGTAAGGAAATAGAGTACATAGGTACTGCTTATTTCATAAGAAATGTCTTCCAGCACGACCCAGGAGAAGAAAACAGATAGTAGGCGTGTACAAAATAGACTAAAGTTACAAATACATTTATAAGGACTTATCTATTTAAACATTAACATACATATTATTATTGGTTTTTATAGATCGAACCGCGACAAACGCAAGGAAGCCGCAGTGCACCTCGAACGAATGGAAGAAGAAATGCGACAGGCAGAAGTCAAGATGGCGGAAGACCGACGCAAGAAAGATGAACTGGTGCCCGTCAAGCAAGAGGTCGCCACCCCCGGCCTGGACACGCCCAGGCGGACGCCGCACAGGCTTGGGTTGTAGAAGATACAAGTATTTTTTTTTTGTCTGACAGCTGTCAAAGTGACAGCTTAATCTGTACTGTCAAATTGACAGGTTATTTTACATTTTTGTAAAGTGCTTTATCTGTTTCGGTTCTTAATTATATTTATTTAATAATTTACATACAGATTTTGTACACCAAAATATCTGCATGCTTAGAGACTGATAATAATACTGGGTGGCGCAAAAGTAAAGACCCTATTTGGTTCAGCTATAACATTTTTTCTAAATTAGAAAACTAGATTTAGGTTTTTTTAAATGTATATTTGTGCCATTAAATTTCGTACCATTAGGATTTAAAGATGATGTCTTTTAAATGGTGACCTCCAGAGTTGATACACATTTGAGCCCTATTTATGACATTTTGCATAACTTGCCGTAACACTTCCTGCGATATGTTCGTTATTTCTTGACGAATGTTTTCTTTTAGAGCTGCGAGAGTCTGTGGCTTGTTCACATACACCCGAGATTTCAAAAAACCCCAAAGAAAGAAGTCTGGACTGGTCAGATCGGGTGATCTTGCAGGCCAAGGCAAATCGCCAAAACGAGAGATAACTCGGCCTGGAAAAGCGTCCCTCACTAAGTCCATAGTGTCGCGCGCTGTGTGTGCCGTAGCGCCGTCTTGTTGAAACCAGATGTGCTCCAGCCCCAATTCGTCCAAACTGGGTATCAAAAACTCTCGTAACATGGTTCTGTAGCGTTCTCCAGTGACAGTTATCGCATTGCCTCCAGCGTCTTCGAAAAAATAGGGTCCGATCACTCTGTCAACACAGATGCCACACCATACAGTAACTTTTAGTGGGTGTAGAGGTGTTTCTTGAATAATGCGCGGATTATCAGTGCCCCAGAACCGAGTATTCTGCTTATTGACATGCCCTGAGAGATGGAAATGCGCTTCGTCACTCATAACCAATTTTGAAGGAAAATCATCCTCTTCAAGGTTGAGGTTTATGACGCGCTGGCAGTAATCTAGACGAGCTCGGTGGTCAGCAGGCAGCAGCTGATGAGTCATTTGAGTTTTATACGGGAACATCTTTAAGTCTTTCACCAAAATACGCTGCAGGGTCCGTCTGGAAATGCCCAATTGCGTGGCACGTCGCCTCGTTGATGTTTCTGGACACTCTTCCACATCTTCGCGCACAGCATCGATATTTTCAGCTGAACGGCCTGTTCTTGGTCTCCCAGACTTAGGTCTATCCAATGTTGAGCCAGTTGCTTCAAGGCGTGTGGCAAAGCGTCGAATTGTGCGACCAATCGGTGCCGGACGGTGGTGAAATCGTCGACGAAATTCACGTTGTGTTCTTATCACTGATGAATTATTCCGTAAGAACATTGACACAATTATTCCACGTTCTTGGGGAGTAAAACGGTCCATGTTTATTTTCAGTGTATTTTACATTTGTTCACTACACAATTTTCAACAACAGAATGACAGAAAAAATTAAAGTATTTTCTTTAGTGCCAGTACTTTTGCGCCACCCAGTACAATAAGCTTAAATTATGTAATTAATAGAATTCAAATAATTAATCAAATTGTTAATAAATATTCTAATAGGATCACTAAAAACATCCACGTCATTGCACTGCACGAGCATGTCACCGAGCAGTTGTAGGGCTCTTGCTGTCGGAGCGTGTTTGGCGTATGTATAATATAACGGCTTAAGGTGCCTTCCGGAACACGGAGGAGCTCGAGATTTTTTCATGCCACTTGTGGTCACCCATCCCAATGATAGAATGAGAGACTACGCCCGGGGGGTTCCTATCATTACTAAATTAAATGCGTACGGGTTTCGAGTTAATTCCCGTACGCATTAGTTTGTAATGAAGTTAGACTGACAAAACAGTATTTTCCCTTCGGCGGATACATTTTACTTACCAACTGGCAACCTCAGCTGTGCTGCTTCGGAGCCCGGGGTGCGCTTTTCCGTCTCCAAATATAGTGTGCATGTCAATGGTCATTCAAGGATGCCGAAAACGTGCGAACAGTTTGAACGATTTGGCTATAGTTTTACGACCTGCCGCCTGCCTGACATCAACCCTCCTTGGGAATGCAGTTGTAGCACGAGATCTTTGTGCTTAGTCCTTTAGTCGCCTCTTATGACATCCACAGGAAGAGATGGAATGATCTTATTGCCGGAAACCATGCGGCGACTAACTGGCGCTTACTATACAATCACAATTATGACTAGTGATGTGCCGTCCAATGGGAAAATTCTCGTAAATTTACAGTGGGAAAATTCTCGTAAATTTGGAATATTTCCAGCGTCACATCAATAATCACCACCGAAGCAGATAGCACTCCCTTACTTATGACAAATTATGTAAATAGCGTTAAGAATTCAAAATAAATGAAACCACAAGTTGAGAAACAAAATTTTTATTCAATAATAATCTTCATCACATTATTACAAACTTAATAATGAACTACAATAGGAAGCTGTTTGGCAGTCCCGCTACATCCAATCTCGACCGTTAATAAACAACTAAAAATCTATCCGTAAATGACGTATCAAGCTTTTACATAAATTCGCATTTTGTCTGCTTGCCTGTTTGAAATTCGGATTTAGTGAATGGTTTTTACACGCAGACTATATGAAGATACTAACTGAAGCCCACGGGGTTGCCCGCGTGGTAACTTTTTTTTCAAATGGTCGGCGTTTCATACAAACTTTCATGCTGTATTTTACCCTTTTAAAGATTTATTTTAATAGTGAACTTTTGTTTTGAACCATGATCTCGTATGTAATTTTTTGGAGTTTGGTCTTGTCCGCCACGCCGAGCGGTTGCTTCTACGCGAGTTTGAGAGTGTAACCAGTGAGATAGACCCCTGCCTTACGGCTGTTAACCTAGCGTTCCGTGTCTCGTGTCCCTGGTCGGGTCATTGTCGAGTGACCGGTCGGATTGACCCCTGCCTTACGGAGCTTAGCACGGGCTACCAGTGTCTCGCACGAGTGGTTTATGATATCTCATATCATCTGAGTGTAAAAAAAAAGTCGGCTTACCCTCGAAAGAAACACCATATCAACCGTATTCCGGAATCTACTTGTAATTACAAGAAAATAAACCTTTATTCGTCCATGTCTCGACTAGCAAGAACTCCACCATCTGATAAGGTAAACATATCAACCTCAGAAACTAATCTGATAGATGCCCTAAGCGACAGTGAAGTTGCTTTTGTAAACTCAAGCCGACATAAACGCGCCAGAGTTGCATCGTCACCGACAAATGACCTGCTGGACTTTAAAACTGAAATTAAAGAACTTTTAAAGACCTGGAAGGATGATCAAGGGAGTAATATCACGAAACTGCTTGCTGAGCAGTCGGCCCTTATGAAAAACCTCATGAACGAAGTCACAAAATTAAAGACACAAAATGATGAAATAAAGAAGACCAACGAAGAAATTGTTGCTTCTGTCGGATTTTTCAATGAAAAATATGAGGAAATAAAGGGTGAATTAGAGATACTCAAGAAAGAGAAACAACAGCAAACCTTGCATATTGAAAGTTTGGAAAATAAAATCAAGGATATCCAATACAGAACTCGCACTTCGTGTATAGAGATTAGAAACGTCCCCTGTGACGAAAAGGAAACGATTACGCATCTTCAAAATCTAATGTGCAATGTTGGCAAAGCAATTAACGTTCCCATAATTCCGTCGAACATCAGAGACGTGTACAGAATTGGCAGTAAACAAAACAAGCAGCGCCCTGTAGTGGTGGAACTAACCACAGTCCATCAGAAAAATACAATCCTCACCAAAGTGCGCGAATTCAATAATTCCAGAAAAAGCAATACCGATAAAATTAACACTGAATCCTTAGGGATCCCCGGGAAGAGCCAACCTGTGTACATAGCTGAACATCTGCCGCTAAATTCGAGAAAATTGTTCCACGCCACTAGGACTTTTGCAAAGGAATACAATTTCAAACACTGTTGGATAGCAAACGGCAACATATACCTACGTCGGAGTGACGGCGATAAACACTTCTTGGTAGCTGACGAATCGTCCTTAAATGAACTAAAAACGAGTTTAAATTAACTTTTTACTGTGTTTTGTCAAACTTGTTAGTTTAAGTAATTGCGCTACCTGTTTGCTTCTCTACTCAATGTCAAATAAAACCTAATAATTTACATCAGTTTTTAACCTCACACTATACAACCTCAATCACACTTTGAAACTTGATAGTTTTGTGTAAGAACTTAGTGTATTTTTGAATTACGTCTACTGTGTTACATCCTGTTTGTATTACACAATATAATAAATAGAATTTATAAAACAAAGATGGCTAGCTTACGTGTTATAAATGCGGAGTTAGAAGATGTCACAGTTGCTACTGCTACTAAATGCGACCCAAATGACTGTGGCCAGATATTAAAAAACAGTACACATTCCCTAAATATTTTTCACCTGAATATACGTAGCCTTAACAAAAATTTCGACAAGCTTTGTATCCTATTACAGCAATTAAAATTGGAGTGTGATGTAATCATTTTGACAGAATGCTGGTTGAAGAATTATTCACACTTCCCCCACCTAGATGGATACACATCATATAAAACTGACATTAACCCTATTCAGAACGATGGAGTATTCATTTATGTTAAATCACATCTTTCATGTGTTATTAAAGAACCAACCTTTGCATGTGCTAATTGCCTTACTTGTATCATAAATGACTCTATAGCTATCATTGCTGTTTATCGCTCGCCATCCCATACGTCAAAATCCTCCTTCAATTCCTTTAAAAATAGTTTAGACAACGTCTTATATTCCTTCAAAAGTGTTGCCAATATTGTCCTAACAGGAGATATAAACTTAGATATTGCTCCTAACTATAATGATAGTAATTCAGATGAGTACCTTACTCTAAACGCTACTCATGGTCTTCTTCCAGCGCATCGTCTTTGTACAAGACTTAACAAATGTTATGACCATGTTATGCTTAAAACTAAGCTACCAGCTATTACCTGTGTACTTGACACTCATATTACAGATCATCTTCCTTTGATCCTAAATCTTAAATTAAAGAATAATCTCTCTAGCCATATTGCCACAAAAAGAAGAATTGACCATAATGCTATAAAACTTGATATTGACTCTACCGATTACTCAAAAATCCTAAACACTGACGATCCCAATACAGCAGCGGATCTCCTGGTCTCAACTTTAAGTGGCATAGTAAAAAAACATACCAGAGTTACACAAATTCCAAGAAAGAAACGAACCGTCAAGCCCTGGATCACCCCGGGACTAATCCGATGCATAAAACATAGAGATAAACTTCATAAACAAACAACAAGCTTCCCGGAAAATCCTATAATTAAACTAACATATACTAGATACCGAAACTTTTGTAATAAATTACTAAACAACCTGAAAACAACGCATCAAAAAAATGAACTACTCCTTGCTAAAAATAATTCAAAAGCCACATGGCATGCAATAAAAAAGATAACAAACACCGTAAAGAACCATTTACCTCCACGTGATTTACTCAAAATTTCAGACAGCTGCGTTTCTTCTCTTGATCATGTCAATAAGTTTTTTGCTGAAATTGGTGGCAAACTTGCATCAAACATCAGCGGTAGTGTTGATAGTAACTTCCGATCTTGTATCAAATCAAAATCAATTGTTAACTCCATGATCCTAACCGAAACTGACTTAGCGGAGATCGAATCTATAATCTTATCGTTGCGTATTGATACCTCACCTGGAATAGACAACATTTCTGCCTTAATGATACAAAACTCTAAAAATATTTTGGTACCCGTTATCTGTCACATCTGCAATTTATCTATAAATAGTGGTATTTTTCCGAATTGTCTTAAAATAGCAGTTGTTCACCCAATTTATAAGACTGGTGACATGGCCAGTGTCAATAACTATAGACCAATCTCTGTGCTGCCTATACTGTCTAAGATTCTTGAAAAAATAATTAATAATAGACTCATAAACTTCTTAAATGTGAACAATATTATTTCAGAAAACCAATTTGGCTTCCGCTCAGGAGTCAGTACTGAAGATGCCGTTACCCACCTAGTTGAGACGGTTGTTGGGGATCTTGATAGAAGGATCAGATGTCTTGGCTTCTTCCTAGACTTGTCAAAGGCTTTTGACACTGTTCATGTCCCTACCCTCCTGTGTAAACTAGAGAAGTGTGGTATCCGTGGTGTTGCCTATAAAATGTTCTCCGACTACCTCAAAAATCGGACCCAACATGTTAAAATAGATGGACAACTTAGTAACTCAGTGCCTATTACTTACGGGGTCCCACAAGGCTCCATTATCGGCCCTACTCTTTTCCTCTTATATATAAATGAGCTCTGTCAACTGTCTATACCTAATTGTCGAATCATCACATACGCTGATGATACTGTTATGCTTGTTTCTGGGGAAAATTGGAATTCTGTTAAAACAAACAGCGAAAAAGCTATTAAAATCGTACAAAATTGGCTATCTTACAACCGTCTATCTCTTAATGTTGCTAAAACTATGTACATCCCATTTTTCATTAGATCTTCTACTCGACCACCTTCTTCGTTTTGTATAAAAATTCATAACTGCAGCAATCCTACAGGCACTGAATGCGCGTGCCCTATTTTGAATCGTGTTGACACTGTAAGGTACTTAGGCATTATTATAGACGAAAGATTAAATTGGAAAGCTCAATTGGCCTCGGTCTCTTCTAAATGTCGAAGTTTAATTTACATTTTTAAATTACTACGCCAGTCCGCTGATGTTGATACTCTCCGGATGGCATATCTTGCGCTCTGCCAGTCCATCCTTGGCTACTGCATTCCTGCATGGGGAGGAGCAGCTAAATCTTTCATGATCACTCTTGAACGAGCACAACGGGCTGTACTGAAGGTCATATACTCTAAACGTTTCCGATTTCCCACTGCTGAGCTTTATAAGCTGAGCAATGTATTAACAGTTAGACAGTTATTTATCTCTCGTATCATTTTACGCAAACACCCTGAAGTTCCTGTGTCACGTGACCCAAATAAGCGCTCCGTAAGAAATATCTGTCCTGTAGTCCCACATAAAACAACTTTTGCTGCCAGGCATTATAAAGTAATTAGCTCTATAATCTATAACAATCTTGATAAATCAATTGATAACCTTCCTACTTATAATAAATACACACTGAAGCGAAAAGTTGTAGAATATCTTGTTACACTAAATTATAATAAAACCGAAGTGCTACTGAAGTTTTAAAATTAAAAAAAAAAAAAAAAAAAAAAAAAAAGTCCTAAACTACATTTCTGTCACTATTTTTGGCTTATTCCTGAAATCCATATGTTAAATATTGCCCACATTCACACCTACACCTATTACAAGCACTCACACACACAAATATACAGAGCGACGTATTTTTAATGAGAGTAGCCGCATGCAGCCAAGATTTATTTATAAAATTGTTCCTTCCTATTGTTCTCATGTAAAAAAAAAAAAAAAAAAAAAAATGTACCCCCACCAGACTCACAGTTCCCTAAGATACAGGTTCAATCCTAGTTTAGGGACCAGGGAATCACTACTAGTAACATTGCAAATGTTAAGGTAAAATAAAATGTAAGAACTGTTTAAATTTGTTACCCTTTGTAATGTATTATTTTTGAAAATAAACGTTTATTATTATTATTATTATTATATATTTCTAACTTCAAAATTGACAAACTTTCAACCCTCATTTTAATCCCTTAGGTGATGAATTTTCAAAAATCCGTGCACACTTACGTTATTTAAGGAACACTTATGCAAAATTTCATGCTTTTAGACCCAGACCGGTTTCAGCTGTGCGTTAATCGATCAGTCAATATGTCAGCCAGTCCATTTCTTCTTTTATATATAGACGCTGACTTTTTATCCACCAGCCAAATTTATGGAGCAATTTCAGTCCATGATACTGAACAACTTTCCATAAAAACAAAGAAAAACTAAAATAAAAATTAATTTCCTTTACAAATGAGCGCTCAGCCAAACGGATTTTGTATGGGAGGACGAAAAATTTTTAATCGATTTTTTATAACTTTTCTAGAGAAAGTAGTTCAGTAACTAAACTTGCTCCAAAAATTTTGGCCGGTGTTTAAAAAGTCACCCTGTATAGATAATAAATTCTTCATATAGTCCTCAATGTAACATAAAATTTCGAAGAAATTTACATCAGTCGCTGGAATAGGCTGACGATGAGGCATCGTACGATGAACGAAGTACTTTCAATATGAATAACTTTTCTCTGGGACCGAGATCTTACATCTTTCGACAAGTAAAATACGAGTTCATGCAAAAACCCCTTATTTCTTATCACAAAAAGTTAAAACATCGAAAGTAAAACTAACCATACTAAATATTTAACATTTTTCTTTATTTCACTAAAATCAAATATCGAGAACAAAATTAGGAAAAATCCGACACGAGAATCAAAATTATAATATTACATGATCCCGTCAATGAAAAACTATCGACTTCAACGTTATCGATATCGATTCATTTACAATATTAACGGCACTAGATATCGATGTTATTAGTAAATGAGATCTAATTGTAATGAACTGTTATATATATTGCTTTTCATTTAAAAATTATGCATGTCCAATGAAATTTAAAAAATGAACAATATTGCTTGGATAACATTGAGCAGTCATTTTATTTATTATACAATCGACATTGAGATTAAAATATACGTGAATAAAATTTAACAATGTTAAAGTGATTTTAATATAAAATTGAATACAAATGAAATAAAATACGAAAGCCTCTTCATTGAAAGACTAGAAAATTTAATTAAATTCACTGACAAACTTATTAAAAGGGCTTCAAGGATCTATAAATTACTTTAGGGAAGGGGCTTTTCGTGTGGAAGGGCCACACGACGTATTTTTTACGCTCGTACGACGCGGGATTTTAATGCGCGCGTCCTCTGCGCGTTTTCATCGCGTTTTGGCAGATTGAACACGTTGTCGCAAATGAAACGCGTTGTAAGCGCGCGTTTATATCGATACAAACGCATTTAAAACGAACTTCGAACGCGCGTTTGTATCGATACAAACGCACGCTTACAGCGCGTTTCATTTACGATTATTGAAAATTTACTGCACCTCAGTGGAGGGGTGCTATATAAACGCGATACAAATGCGCGCGTCCTGGTTGCGTTCGAAAAACGTGGCGTTTATATCGATAAAACGCAAGGATCGTGTGTAAAGGTTAAAACGTGCCGGCTTCCTTGCGTTTGCTGAGCGTTCAACTTGCGTTTGTATCGATACAAACGCGCGTAAAAAAAACTTCGTATGGAAGGGCCCTTATAGTTACTCAGATTGGATTACTTACTTTTCTGTTTATTTCCGTGACATAGTTTTATCAAATTTGGTTCAATTGGAGCACATTTAACCATCAGCTATCTAAATTATTATTCCTCCGAACAATATACGGGGTCGAACAAAATATACTGAAACTATTTTAAGGGTGAAATCAGTCCATAAAACTGAACAACTTTCACCAAGAAACATAATCGAAATATAAAAAAAATTTTTGCCTCCCGTACAAGTTTACCGATCAGCTGATCAGTTTGTATGGAAAGCCAAAAAAAAATTTATATTTCGATATATTTTCTTTGGGGAAAGTTGTTTACTATCACGGAATGAATTCACCCTTAAAATAGTTTCAGTATATTTTGTTAGACGTTATACAACGTGTAAGGGCCATACCCGTAATAAATCGAACCCCGGGGTACCACGAGTACATTACTAAAGTATAATGAAATTAAAATAAAGTTTGGAAAATCCAAAAGTGCACGCCTCATAGCGGTCACTCAATTTTCACAAAAAAAAAACAGAACTTGAATATTGCATATTTATCGGTGTAGTATGAACAAAATAAAAAATTTACTTTTAATACTTCGCGCCATTGCCCACACAGAAAAGAAAGGTACTACGCATGTATTGTCAATGTCAAGAAGAAAAGAAAAATGAAAAGATTAACATTGTATCCAGAAAAAGAATGGAAATTAAGAATGGCTAAAAGGCAGATGCTAAACGCCGTAAAAAAAATAAAGAAAATTGTCAATGTCCACGAACCTTATTTACATATATTTAGATATACCAACGATAGGTGGATTTCAGTTTATTGCTAATTATAATTAAACTACTTTTAATTAGACCGTGATTTTCGAAAGGACTTAGTTTTAGATAATACTTAAGCGTATGAAAAAAAGAAGGGTTCGAATTGTTAAGTTTTTCGGGCGTTATCGTGACCACGCCAGTTTCCATACATCCCGACACACGGACGTCCACGAAATAATTTTCTTAAACACTTGTTTTATTATTTTAAAGAACAAAATGTCCTTTAAAAATATCATGATTGTTGAAACTAGTGTTTTTTCTTGACATTTGTGTGTAAATATTATTCTACAAGTACGATAAGAAATAAATACCGACATTTTTAGTTCGAAAAATCACTTGATTTTTGTAAGGCGAGAGTAGAGCACTACCTCAACGCTCCGCTTATGAGGCGTGCAATAACAGTCAAGAAACCACAAAAAATTTCGACCTTCCCTTACAAATCGCCCGGACGGCTGTACTCTTTTGTATGGAAATGCCGAATTTTTTTTTATTTGGCTTTTATTTTTATTTCATTATATTATAATGATCTAGTATAGACCGTGGTTTGATTTATTACGGGTATGTCCCTTCCACGTTGTATACTTAGTAATCAAGACAACACGGATGATAGTCCCTTAGTACATTCATCCTCATATAATTAACCTTACCACAAGTCTATAGTCTGCGTAAGTTAAAGATCCTTGTCTCTTCTTGCCATTGTTGACTAAGTTTCTCCAATAATTAATTTCACGTTACACACTGTCTTTTCACTATAAAGTTAATCAAAATACAAATAATCACTAACGAAGTGATTATATCAATCGTGCGCACAATAAAAAAGAATCACGAAAAATTATTTAATTACAAAGTAAAACTTGAATCATCGATTTCTAAACATAATAAAATTGTTAAAAATATACATAAATATATCGATATAAACGTGTTAAAAAGAGAAATCTCTATAAACGTCATTCAATCGGTTTTTAGTAAACCCTTCAGATTCACGAGTGGAAGGATTCGCCATGTTTACGTAAAATGTCACGTTATTAAATTATATATAAAGAATATAATATAATATTTCTCTTTTTGGCTCCCTAAATTACCATGAGAATGGCCGGTATACAGGATCCAGTACGTAAATGTCTACATAAAGTTCATTCATTATACTGATTACATTCCCGTAGAATAGATTTGGACAAATTACACAGATTGAGCTAACCCCAAAGTAAGTTTATTTAAAATGGGATACTAACTCAACGATACTATATTTTATAATACATACATGTATAGATAAACACGCAAAAATACCATTTTCAACTCGCTCTGGCTGGGAACCGAACCAAAAACCTCGCGAGTGGCAGACTGGCGTGGTTACTAATACGCCACGTCGTCACACATAGGGAACCCACAGGGAAAACGATAATATTGTGTAAACCCTCGATATCTACTTTTGATCAACTGATCTTGCGTTTAGATGAGAAGTCCAAATATGGCGAACTTGCAAGAAAGGAACGAAGTTTAGTCTTTCTCCGTCTCTTTCAATTTCTTTACATGTTCTGTTTTGTTCTGCAATCGCGCTTGTCGGTTTTTTTATTTATTTTTACTTACTGCAACGTAAGATGGTTGCACTACACTAACGCAGGTAAAAACACAGGGCTTGTTAATACATGTTTTGACACTTTATTCCGCTTGGTGGCGCTGTGCGAAACGTCAACTCAAGGACCAAAAAAGTTTAGGTTTGTCTCGGCATCTTTGCAGAGGTCCACAAGGACCAATCAGTGATCAAAATCAAGGTGATCTAGAGAATATATAATGTTACCAAAGAAATTAAATACAATCTAGAATGACTACGAGTCTGTCTCAATCTCAAAAAAATTACATTGAAAATTAAACTTAATGCTTCGTACATAAAGTTTATATTTCCATAATGATTATGTAAATGTCCCTTATGTCAAACTGTCAGTGCAATCAAATAGGGAGAGACGCCTACAACGTTAGGCATCTTTAGGGAACGGCTCTGCCACTTCATAGGCATTGTAGATTGTATATAATGTATTTGAATGTTACATAAAATATCACGCTTGTTTCACAAGAACCAGAGAGTGTGGCAAATTGAAATTGATACGATGCATATACGAGTACATTTGCCGTTCAGTTTGACACTGACACAAATGTAGACTATTTCTCACCGCGGTACAAGGCGGAACAGTGCCAATACATCTTGCATTGCCTGGATTCCGGTCTTAACATGAAAGTAATGGAGGGCCAAGACACTCTCCGTCTTACTACCAAAAAGATAAACATGTGTAGAGCAAAAATGATACCAGAAATAATACACTCAGTTTTAGCACTGTTCTTGCTATTGCTAGCAAGCAAGAAGAGTGCTAAAACGAGTGTGTATTATTTTTGGTATCATTTTTGCTCAACAGATATACGAGTATCTTTTTTGTAGTAAGACGGTTTAGTTTTGATCAGCATAACGCTATCTATTGCTAAGAACTGCAGTAAAAAGCCCTTGTGTCACAGAATGACATACGTCGAATTAGGCACTAAAATAAACGGCGCATTCCTTTAATATACTATGTCTTACTCAATATTTTTATGGACAATCCGCATTAAAGAAAGGTCTAACCGTCGACTATATTTATAAGAACCACTAAGGCAAAAATGATTCATTAATCAATAAGAAACGTGGGACGAAATCCATTTTGTCACACGTACTTACCGTTTTTTCTTTTTTTTTCACTTTGATTTCTATAACGCGCGTCGCCCGGGCCTCCTCTCAATTCTTATAAAATTTCTGCGCGCATTCAATTTCAGAAAAAGCGCATTTTCTGATGACAAAATGACGAGAACGCGCGCAGAAATGCGGCGCGGCTAAACTGTCAGTGTGCGGTCAGCTTTTATCGCCCTTTATAACTGACGCCTTGGAGTTATATACCTACATTACGAGTTTTTTATACTCGACTAAAAATATGTATGAGTATGCACACATTTTTTGCCGTTTCTCAACCTAATACACTCCTAACGGACCATTCATTTACATCATCCAAAATGTTTACGATCTGGCTAAGTTAAGAAAGAAATATGACACCATCGTTCTCAAGACTTTTTTCGCAATGACAATCTTTTTATTGTGTCACATAGTGTTGCCATTACAAATAAAATTTAAAAAAAAAATACAGCCAGATTGTACGCTTCTAGGTATACAATTTATTGCTTCGAGTGTAATGCTAAAACGCGAATAAGCAGTAACGTAACCGTCTGGCTATAAGTCTGAAGAATAGGAGGCGCCACTAGCGCCAGTGTCTATAGCCGAAGAGATAATAGCAAATCTATTTTTTATGGAAACGACAAATTGTTGCAAACGGAAAATCATTATAATGGATACAACTGACGTTTCCGTACAACAAACGTCACAATATATACATTTAAAAATCTAAAACCCGACTACGGGAAAGTCTTACTGAAAAGTATGAATTATCTAATTGATGCAAGTTTGACAGCCATTTACGGCTTACAATGTAAATCTTTTTTAAATAAGCTTATTAAGACCTTTTATTTGATACCCCAAAAGAATATGATTCAAAAAAAAAAATTTGAGGCACTTTTTGTATGTATTTTACACATACAAAATGTAGCCTATGTTACCCAGAAGATAATGAAATGACGAATCGATTGACATCTCATTTGTGAAAATTGAATAAACAGTTTGAATGGAACAGACATGAATACATACATAGACTGCTAAAATCGTTGTTAGCCATTGTCGGGTAAAACCACAGTTGCAATTATATATGTTGGCATAGACAAAATGGTGCCCTTGCTTTTTCTTACTCTTTAACCAGACTTTAAACTAAGGTTCCTGTCGATACATACAGAAGTCAAATTAACTCTCCTTTTTGAAAATACACTTTCGGTCACACAAACCACTCCCTAACTTTTTGACCAAACATTTACCGAATTATTTACCATACCTTTACGATATTTAAAACAGTCGCATAACAAATTACTACATTTTAAAATTTTCCCGGAACACTATACTTTGTATAATATAGGGCAAGCCAATAACTATTTTTTTTCAGTCAATTTATTATTCTATTAAAGGGATTTCACCGCTGGATTAACAATTTTACCGTTACAAAAAAATTAAAAATCAACTATTATATTATATTAAACTCCAATAACGCTCTTGATGCTGTGTTTTGAATTGTTGTGATTGTGATATTATATTATATTGTAGATTACAAATATAGCATACATCAGTCGTATTGTTATTGCAATAAGATACGTTTTTAAATATGGCTCTGTCACATATGCAATAACAGATAATATCATTTCATTTGGCTATTACAGTACAAGTACCCTACATTTTGCAAAGTATAGTAACATATATACAATCCTAATTTCTCTTACTAATTTTACATACTTTTTCTCACACTAGTTACCATTTGACACATCCCTGAAGCTACAAAAATATATTATGACAATCTAACTACGTACTTATAGTACTCACATACGTTTTGAGTGTGTTACATTTGAGACTTTTGACAAAGGACTAAGGGGTGTTACCAGTTTTGTGAATAGTTTTTATAGATATTTAATCTCTTGGGACTTAAACATTTCGTTTGGCCATTTATGCTAAACTGGATGGATTTAACAGTATAATATACACTATTAGACTATATATAAAGAATTTCTGCGATATATTAGTACCTATAGCAATATGTCTTAGGTTTTTCGTCAAATCAGTTTTGTTTCATTATTAATTTTCTATTTTTTGTAAAATATAGGATGGGTCAATGTCAAATACGCAATTTTATATAACTGGTATCGCTCTTATTTCTAAGATATATTGTATTTTTATCCCGAATTTACAAATCATAACCATCTTAAAATAAATAATAATCAATGTGAATTATATATAAGTCGCAGTTAGATAGTATAATCCGCTAATTGATAAAACCTCTAGGTGTTTGGCATTACAGCTCGGTTTTGTTAAACAACTGAAAATCGTTCAGCTGGATGGTCTAAGATTGCGCAACGTGTTACGTTCATCGAAACCGCTAACTACGTTCCCAAACGGCTAGCGGTTTTGTTAAACAGCGGAATTTCATTAAAAAAAATTGTTTTCGTTTCTAGAAAAACGGTATATCGAAGTGACATTTCATATAAAGTATTAAGTAATCGATAAAACTGTTCATAAAAACATGTTTCGTGGCTCGTGCGTGTGTTGGTCGCAGTTCTACATAACCTAATTACCTAACCTATTGCCCTAACCTAGTAAAATGGATAGAACTTTCCTAGCAGGTCAGTTCCCAGTTGGTCGCAGTTCTAACATAACCTAACCTATAGGTTTGCCCTAAGCGGACTCGGACTCCATATTTTTATGACGACTGCATCCAATTCACTTTCTTCGCCACAAGTGTGACAGAATCAAAGAAATTACCTAAATACAATCTAGAATGACTACAAGTAATAATCTCAACAACAAAAAACATTGAAAATTAAACTGAATGCCATGTGTATAAAGTCTATATTTCCTTATTGCTTATGTTCAAATATCTAACGTTCTCAAAAACATACATAAAGGCATCCCTTTCCCACAAACTGCCAAAGCAATAAAAGAAAGGGACACCTACAACGGGTTTGCCACTTTGTAGGCATTCTAAATTGTATATTTATGTAATTCCATTCCGCGTATTAGGGTTCGCTGTTTAACAAAACCGAGCTATAATGCCAAACAGCTAGAGGTTTCATTATTAGCGGATTATACTATCCAACTGCGACATATACATACATGTATTTTGTGGATGTATAAAACAACTATCAAAGACCATTAAAGAAACAAAAACAAAGAAATTTTACGATAGAGGTCTGTGAATCTCCGGTTTGTACCAAATGGGGTCCTTAGTCTCTTACTATCCCTGTGGGGAACTGGCGGGACAGTATGTTTGTATGTATGTAACTCTATACGGCTTACTCACGAAGTGTAGTTGCAAATGGCAACTAGTTTTAGTCGATTTAAGCGACCATCTGGAAGAGCGTTAGGAAGAGCGAAAGGAAAGATCCGACGGTTTCGCTTCTCTCAAACCTACACTTCGTGAATAAACCGTCCAAAATATTAATTTTATTCGCAATAAATTATATATTTACGTTACTTTTATTCAAAAATGTTCTTAGGACATTTTGGTTTCTTTTTTTAGCTTTTCGTCCAAACGTAACACACTCCATTGACAAATCCATATATTACCTCTTCATTCAGGCGAGGTTCAGGCCGTGTTTCTCGATGTATCGCTGTCTCGCTTCCGCGATCATCTGCGCTTTTCTCTCCTGGAAGCTGAGCTGTCGCTCCTTGGCGCTTTTGGGAAAGACCGCCTGGGGCGCGGGGGTCACGTAGCGGGGCGGGGGGGGCGAGCTGGGGCCCGGCGGGGGGGGGGCCGGCCGGCTCGGGGGTGTAGGGGGTCACGCCCTCCAGGAAGTTCGTGATGGTCACGTCCACGCTGCGCGTCATGGCTGGCAACAAATTATACTGCTTTTAGTGGGGAACTCGCCATCATTTTGCAGCGGGAGCGAGGTGCTAAGCTCGACCGCCACAAAGGGAAGATCTTCCTGCTAGGCATGGGGTTACGCCTCGGGAACCGCGACTCCGACGATGTAATGTCGGAGGTTGTATATAGGGTGTTACAAAATGTACTGAAACTATTTTAAAGGTTGATTCAGTACATGATACTGAACAACTTTCCCCAAGGAACATATATCGAAATATAAAAAAAATTTTTGCTTTCCATACAAACTCGGATCAGCTGATAGGTCAACTTGTATAGGAGGCCAAAATTTATTTTTCATATTTATACAACGTGGAAGTGTCATATCCGTAATAAATCGAACCACGGCCTATACTAGATCATTATTAGTATAATTAAATTAAAATAATAGCCAAGGAACAAAAAAAAATTCAGCATTTCCATACAAAAGTGTGCAGCCGCTTAGGCAATTTGTATGGGAATGTCAATTTTTTTTTTGTTTTTCGACTGTTATTTTAATTTAATTATACTATAATGATCTAGTATAGCCTGTGGTTTGATTTATTACGGGTATGTCCCTTCCACTTTGTATATTATGTTCCTTAGGGAAAGTTGTTCAGTATCATGGACAGAATTCACCCTCAGGCGGTGAACCCACTGCACCGCGCACCGTCGCGGAGCGCGGGGCGGCAGATTTTAACATTGTATGCAAGTATCTCAGTTTGTATAGGAAACATGCCTAGTCCAACACACTGACAACGCGACAACGCGTCAACGCGCGGGAGCGCGGGGCGCGGTGCTAGTCGCAGGGTAACACATTGCTCCGCAGTACCTCCCGTTAATATACAAGGGACAAAGAAAAAAGAACTGTACGGCACTCATTCAGGATGCTTTCTTGAATGAGTTCGATATCCACGACGATCGACTGTAGTGAATATTTGGCGCGGGGCCGTCGAGGCAGATCTGCGCCTCCGTGGCCGCGCGCGGGATCTGCCGGCCCGCGCACCGCGGCGGGGCGCGTTTCCAGCGGGGGAAATGTTTCAGTATATTTTGTTAAACCGTGTATACAGCTTCCGACATTGTACCCTGTATATCAATGTTGGATATCCAAATAAATGAAGAAATAATTAAATTTTTACCAAAAAAAACAACCGACTTCAATTTTTTTTTAGGAATTTCTTTTATATTTCCAAAGTTCTTCATCATATCTGCACCAAATTAAAATGGGACCAACTTGGTAGTAAAGGCTTTCAAATAAAAGAAGAATCATCAAAATCGGTTCACAATTGGCGAAGATATCGCGTAACAAACACAACAAAAAAAAATAAAAAAACATACAGTCGAATTGATAACCTCCTCCTTTTTTGAAGTCGGTTAAAAAATCTGTAGGTACTGACCCAAGTCCCGCATGATGTCGGCGAGCGGCACGCTGGGCAGCACGTCCTTGACCTGCGCGGCGAGCCGCTGCAGCTCGCGCGGCGCGCGGCGCGGCAAGCGGCTGTTCAGCTGCTCCCAGCGGAACTCTGTTGTTTCCACCTGAGCACATTTTAAACCATTAATAAACATAATATAGGAGTTTTTGGCGGGAAGTCAAGGGATTCGGTTGGGGTTTCCTTTAAATTATTTTGCAAATTGATTTTAGTGGACTTTACAATATGAATTGGTGTTGTTTGGTGTTATAAATGCTCATGAACAATATGTGAAATAGTTAAAGTGGACAGTCATAGTACGGCTGTAGTGATATTTGTTTCGCGGACGGTGTGGACGTCTTCGGGCGTCGTCCGCCACTCAATCGGCTATGAAAACCAGTGAACTCGTATAGATTTGTCGCCAGAAGCTCCCTTAGAGCAATCAAAAGACCTTTGATTGTAACTTGTTACAAAAAAAGAATTTCCCACGTTTTATTAACTTGTTCCTGGCTAAAAACGCAGTAGCGTCAAGCCATTAATAAAATTACATACGTACTCGTATTTAAACCTGTAAACACCGTGTTTGTAGTGTAACTACCTTTTTGCAATAAATTTATTTCTATTTTATTTATTTATTTTAAGAGAATTGAAAAATAGGTATTTGTAAAATCTATAGCTGTCGCGCTGTACCCAAACAACAACCGAGCGAGTGCAACAGAGACAACTTCAACTCGGACCGAAAATACCTATGAAACTACACAAAATCAACGTTTCGTAGTCCCCTGATTTCTCCTCCAAAACTCAAACAATTTTCTTTTTTTATTAAAAAATTAAGAAAAGCTACATATGGCTGTGTATTTATGGATGTGTGCTTATGTTTTCTTTTTATAAATAATGTTGTTGAGGCCGTACCTGAATTTTCCGGGGTCCAGTGCTGCCCCCATTTAAAATAAATAATTTCAAAGAAAACGGAGACATCATTTAAAATTTTCCTTTTTTTAATTTTGCAAAACCAAGTCCTAGTTAACCCTTCAAAGTATTTTATGGACTACTGTTTACAGTTTACAGGGAGAACGTTAAGCTTTACTACGCACATTTGCGAAAAACGGCCACTTTTGGCGAAAGTGCGTAGTAAAGCTTAACGGGCAGCACTGGACCCCGGAAAATTCAGGTACGGCCTTAAAATTTGCTAGATGTTTGATCAGAGTGGAAAATCATACCAATTTGCCAGGTTTATGAAAGTTCGTATCTCTTTTAATAATTAAATTATGAAGAAATTTATTTGCTAGGCAAATTAAAAATAAACGGGCAAGTGCGAGCCGGACTCGTACATGAAGGGTTCCGTACCACCGTACAAGTACCCCGACTGTCAAGAACGCCATCTAGTGTTGAGTAGCGGAACTACCGATACGACATGATATCCGTAGCGCCATCTATTATTTGCTAGAGAAAGCCCTGACTTTCAAGCGTTAAACCTCAAACGGCTTTTATGGCAATTTAAACGGCTGAACCGATTTTCATCAAACATAGCTAAGAACCACCGCAAGGGAACTTACTTTCACGTAAAAAACCGCATCGAAAGCGGTTCATCCGTTTGAGCGCTACGATGCCACAGATAGACATTAGCGTCAAACTTATTTATTTATTTATTTAAACTTTATTGCACATAAAAAAAGTGTACAAATGGCGGACTTAACGCCTTATGGCGTTCTCTGCCAGTCAACCATTGCACCAAGTAGAGAAATAATTTGGGTGGTGCGACAGAGTGTGTAAACAAAATTTAAAAGTATCTATAAATACCTACAAGAATAAATCAAGAATATACATAAATATTAATTTTAAAGAAAAATATACCAATACAATAACTATAGATAAAATAAATATACAAAATATATAATTATGTAAATATAATACATAAAGAACTAATTATATATATGTATGCAGATAGATAAATACATATATGGATGACTACTAATTACCGCGCAGGGACACGACGAGAAGAGACTTCTTGGAGAAACCGTTTTTGAACCGCCCGTTTAAAAGCGTGACGACTAGGCGCTCGTCTAATAGAATCAGTAAGAGAATTCCAGAGAAGGATGGCTTGAATTTGAAAAGATTTATTCATAAATTCAGTGCGATGATGAGGGATGGATAATGTTAGAAGATTAGAAGAGCGAAGATTTCGCGAATGCGTAGAGCTGAGAAGAGAAAATTGAGATTTGAGATAAGCAGCTTATAAAACCCCTCTTTCTCATCGGGAGTTAAAAATAAAACATGTCATGCCAATATATATATCCACCGATTTTTTTTAATCATTGCTCTACTTGGCACTATCAGGCAAGGAATCAGGGACGCGTTTATGGGAATACGGCCCATCGATTTTCTCCTAAAGACTCACAGCAAGTGACTCGGCGATGGCTGCCCTCAGCCTGTGCGCGAAGGCGGCGTCGTCGTCCCCGCCGCGCTCCAGCGCCGGCAGCAGCTGCACGGAGAACACCGTGAGCGGCGTCCACAGGAACCACAGCGCGTCGCTCCACGGGAACTTGTCGCGCGCGTCGCCCGCGCGGTGCACCGTCACGTTCGTGTACATGCGCTCTACCTCTGCAACGGACCGACACACGGACAGACACGTTAATACTGTAATCCAATAATGTGACCAACAACGTGGTATGGCGATACTATATTCAAAATTCTACTCTGTGATGGCAAATGAGTGGAATTCACTCCCTTCGGATACTAAAATAGCATCATCCTTGGGTTCTTTTAAAAACAAAATTTTGAATTCCCTTCAGGATTCGTGAATTTCTCTTTCTACTATTCTACTCTGCCGAGGAACCACACGACACGGCACACGGCAGACACGTAAATACTCCAATCCAATAATATGTAACCAACACATGCTTCAATGCCGCCGTGTGGTTCCCAGTAGAGTAGAATAGGACCACTCTAAGTCTTCCCGTGGATGTCATAGAAGGCGACTTAGGAAACACAAGCTAGACAAAACTGATAAACATCAATGAGACCTGTCCAACCCGTCTGGCCAGCATGGAAAGTGTAGACTAAATCCTCTGGCTGCTCTGGCCAAGATGGCTCTGATACAGAAAGGGTTGTGCTCCTGCAATGGAGACTAATAAACGGGCAAGTGCGAGTCGGACTCGTACATGAAGGGTTCCGTACCACCGTACAATGTTTTAAAACGCTTAAGAAACACGTTACTTGTATGACGACCCCCTTTAATTTTTGACTTTATCTTATTTTTAGTATTTGTTGTTATAGTGGTCATAGTAATACATAATCGGTGAAAATTTCAAGTATCTAGTTAATGCCATTTTATAGATCAAGTTAAAAACGCTAAAAAAACACTTTTCTCGTGTGACGACCCCCTTTAATTTTTTACTTTTTTTTATTTTTAGTATTTTGTTATAGCGGCCACAGTAATACATAATTTGTGGAAATTTCAAGTGTCTAGCTATTACGGTTCAAGAGATAGAGCCCTGTGACAGACGGACAGACAGCGGAGTCACAGTAATAGGGTCCCGTTTGCACCCTTTGGGTACGGAACCCTAAAAATGACCTGGTGATGACGATGACTCAAGACTCAGGAAAATTTTAAAAAGGTCAATCCTCCGAGTGGCAGACTAGCGTGGTAACCAACCGCCACGGAGGTCGTCAGATCGTCTAATGAAATATGATTAGCCATTTAGTCACCTCTTACGACATCCATAAGAATAGATGGAGTTAGTCTATACCTATTCTAGGTTATAAAACAATCTTGTCAAACGTAGATTGTAAAAAATTCAACTCACTTATACTGACAGGCTGAACCCGGTTCCCAATCTGGAACGGCCAGTCGGTGAACTTGAGCAGGCCCTTCCCGTTGGTGGGGCCGCCCTCGGGCTGCAGCAGCACCGGCTTGCTGGGACACTCCGCAAAGTGCTGTCTGGAACAACTGCTTTTGTATCGTAACAATAACATGAAACAAGTAGATAATAAAAAAAAAATACCTGACTGCCAACATATAAGTTGTATATATTTTTGTGATCCTTGTATAAAATCTTATTAGCTTAAAATGATGATAGACGGGCGGGACCAACGGATTAACGTACTATTCGACTTCCGAAGCACGGA
The DNA here is from genome assembly GCA_963576875.1 of Acrobasis repandana. Lineage (NCBI taxonomy): Eukaryota > Metazoa > Arthropoda > Insecta > Lepidoptera > Pyralidae > Acrobasis > Acrobasis repandana. The sequence goes on from OY756226.1 coordinate 3,266,747, forward strand.
AGAGCTCGAGAATTTTTATGCCACTTGCGGTAACCCATCCGGCAGGATAGTACGCAAATATTCGGCATCCGGCCGGATACCGAAAAGAGAACGTGTAGGCCGGATACCGGATAGAGACCGAATATCCGTTGCAACTTAAATTTTTACTTACTTTCTGACAAACTGTGCAGCATTCTTTATTCCAAGGGTTGATGCAAAAAATGGTGGCACTTTCCATTTTCTTAACTGCAATAAACAAACAAGTAATGCTAATTTAATTACATTTCAATAGTACAAATATATAAAAGTGAGTTGTGTGGTTCCCGGCAGAGTAGAATAGGGCCACTCCAAGTCTTCCCGTGGATGTCGTTGAAGGCGACTTAGAAAACACTAGCTAAACAAAGCTTATAAACATCAATGAGACCTCTCAAACATGTCTGGCCAGCGTGGAGAGTGCAGGCCATATCCTCTGGCTGCTCTGGCCAAGTGTGGTTTTGGTAGTACAGAGAGGGTCATGCTCCTCCTGCAGTGGAGACTAAAAAAGACCTGTTGATGATGATGAAATAAAATAAAAAGTAGGTAGTTACAATCAAATATTTAAGTAACATCATATTTTTACAATTTTAAATGAATTTATGTTTGTTCACAATATCGCTAAGAACAATTTCTAGGTCAGCCATTTTGATAACCTCAGGCTGCCTAAGTACGAGAGTCGATTGAAAAGTTCGCAGCCTCACTTAGTAAACAAATATGTATTTTTAGGGTTCTGTAATTTAAAAGGTAAAAACGGAACCCTTATAGGATCGCTCACTTATCTGTCTGTCCATCTGTCACAGGCAATTTCCTATGAAACAACCTGGACCGATTGAGTTGAAATTTGGTACACATATGTAAGTTAGTGACCCAAAGATGGATGATAACGTAAATAAATGAATTTCAAATATGGGGCCACTTAAATAAGACATTTAAAAAAAAAAGCTTTGTGTACTATATTTGACATATCAAATGAAAGAGCTTTTTATGAAGATTTTAATTATAGTTTTTTTGATCCTTGACCGATATTTGACCTTTCCCCTTCCCACTCCTTATCTCCGAAATTAGTGGACCTGAAATTTTGAAAGAAATAAAGAAAATAGTTCTTTACCTTTAGATTTCAGGAAAACCATAAGCAGGGTTCCCTGCTTCCGCTAGTTTAACTCAAACATGACCAGTTTATATTTTTAAATTGCCCTCAATAAACAAATTGTTTATTTATAAGTACTTAAGTGTGCAAGTAAATACCCGAATGTTTACGACTATTTTTATAATTTATAATCTAAGGAGTCGGGACAGTTTCTGATTATGGAAAAATTTGCAGAAAAAACAAGCGTGTGGGATCAAATGCCTACAAAACAAAGGATCAACCCATAAATTAATGAAGTTTTGGTTATCACGTTATAAGGGTCTGTTCTGCCATTTTCCTGTATAAAAATTAAATGGCTTTTTTCATTTCAGGGTATCAATTCTCTCCCAGCTTCGTTTTAAGAGGATACATGAATTTTTCGGGGTCCAGTGCTTGAAAGGAAATTGAGATATTATTTAAAAAAATTTCTTGATCAAGCCCTAGATATCCCTTCAAACTATTTTATAAACCACTGTTTACAGTTTAAAGTGAGAACGTTAAGATTATAAGATATAGGAAAAAGCTTAACTTGAACTTAGTTTGAAGGGTTATCTAGGACTGAATCAAGACAAAATTTTAAATGATATCTATGTCTTTTCAAATAATTTATTTAAATGGGGGCAGCACTAGACCCCGAAAAATTCATGTATCCCCTTAAGTCATACTTTCAATAATTTTGAATAAAAACTTGCCTGTTTAAATAAGATCTTAGGAATAGTCTCAAGATGTCAAAAGTAACTTACACTGATTGTGCCGAGCACATGAGCTGTGGCCAGCGAGTCCAGACAAGACACGTAGTTGGCTACCATCACACTAGAGCGAGGGTCTCTACTGCCCTTCAACTTGACATACACTCCTGGAAAAAAAACCTATAGTTTCAATAGATGGATGAATTATATAATATTTGAATAATATTTGAATATTATTTTAGTCTTCTTCTAATTAAAGAGCTAAGCTCTTTTCTATGGAGCCATAATCTCCACTGAAAGTATTCAACAGAAATATTAACTCTGTGATACAATATTTTGTTACTGAGATAAAATTTGAAAATAAAGTTTTAATGACTTCTTAAAACTTTAGAGAAGAATGAGATGGATAAGGAATTAACAGTTTGAATGCCCATGCAGAAACAACGTTAACTGCACCATGCTCATGATGTACCAAAGTACTGTGAAGTTTTACATGGAGAACACACCCAGAGGCATGATGGGCTCGCCATGCAACCCTGTTTCACACACCTGCACGTGATCGGCAGTCAAAATGTTAGGCTTATCCATCTCATTCTTACAAAATGAAGTTACATAATGCATTTTAATGACCTCATATTATAGTGTCTATTAACCCATTGGATACCCCTATTTTTATAACAATACTTAGTTTTACAATGAATGTGACCACTCCGGGTCAGATATTGTGAAATTTAAATATTATTATTATAATATTCTCATTTGGTTGTTTCAAACCTTTGTGGGGTTTATTTTTAGATTTCCTCATATTGAAATATAGCCAGAGTGAGTTTGCCATTAAAATGATAATACTACCAATATTATTACGATATCAAATTAAATCAATGGCAACTGTCAGGCTGACCACACATTGGGCGTGTGCATTCCTCGAACGACGTTCACGCGTTGCTTTTTTTACAATCACTAACAAAATGTATTCTGACGACGCGGTGTGAGCTCAGCGTGCGCGCGGCGTTCACGCCCCACGCTGGTGAAGCGCGACGCTCGCAGTGTTCGCGTCGTTCACACGCTCGAGAAACACGTACGCCCAATTTGATTGAATCACAGCTTTTGCTGGATTAAGGCCAGCACACTTTATTACTATCACATTGAATAGTGAAAAGTACAGAAACATATAATAAAATGCAGACTAACTCCAAGACTCGGTTTAAACCATTATGCACCTAAATGAATTGAAAGTGACAAAACGTGACATGTTGCCGGAGGTCTTCTTATTTTATCCAGATAATGGTTTTAACCAAGTACTAAAGTTAGACGTGTTTTAAAATAATTCAGTTTATCAGTAAGATTTGAATTATTCTGAAATAAAATATTAGAGTATACTTGAGTTATACAAAAATATTTATTTATTAACACTTCAACTGTGGATAAACGCTTAATTTTCGCAAAACACACATGGTGCGTTTTTCCACAGTCAAGTGTTAAACTTAATTTCACAATTAAATGGTCTTCTAAAAGCGTTCCTTACTTTTAATATTACTTTGGAAGGACCTGAAAGTCCTCACTTTTAAAATTAGCAACTTATTTTTTATTTTATTTTTACTTAAAGACTTCAAATAACATTTAATTTACTTATTATTGAACCATATTAAATGTATTGAATGCAAATAGCTTCAGCACAAAAGATAATTAAAAAAACAGATTTTGTACTTATTGGGTGGGTAGGATCTTAGGTAATAGCTAAATAATAATACCTATGTATGTACTTTATTTTATCTTTTATTATAAAAAATATGACTTATATTCAAATTATAATGCTGTTATTTCAAGGGCATGTTTTTTATTAACTACATAACTATTGTTGTGACTAGCAATAAATTTGACCACTGATTAAAAATAACTTCAACACTCAGGTGGTACAAGATGAACAAAACAATAAAAAAATATTATGGTTTGGCACCATGAATGATGTAGATGGAACGTGTTTACACGACCTACAAACCACTTACCGAAGGTCCAGCACGCAAGAGTCGATAACATTTGGCCAACTGCAGATTTTTTTGGCAATATAATCGAAGCAACCCATAGAATCAACGCCAGTAACGTCCTTAGCGCCAGTATCAGGATGCCGAAAGGCAGGTAAAGTAGAAATTGGAACACATTATCACCTGAAAACCTGCGAAAACAGAACAATACCGTCATCACTAAGAAAAATACATATCGACAGATTTTGGTATTAAAACTTTCCCCTGATAAACCAAACACGTAAACAGCAAAACTATTACGTTTACCTATCGTCATTGATCAGCTTATCTACTGTAAGAGCCATGGCGAGTATTTTAACTTGTATATATCCTTTGAAACGTTTATTGTATTTTGTGTTGGGCAATTTCGAATTTCTCTCGATTTTATCGTCTCACACGTATGACATTGACCATAGACTAATAACAAATCAGTTTTTTTTTGACATTACAAAATCATTGTCTATGATTCACCGTCATTTTATTATCGGTTAGATATCGGTTCGGTAACTCAACAAATAGGTAAAACAAATGAAGTTGTAATCTGAGTTATTATTGATTTTATCACGGCAATACCAAAATATTGTATCAATGTCAAAAATCTGTCAGTCTGTCACCTCTCAATGTCAACAAAATTCAACAAATCAAAGCAAATTAAAAATCTGGGAACGTATGACGACAAAGACAAGGACTTTTGAACTTTTCTTATTCTCCGTATTCCCGTGTCGTAAAACAAAATTTGTTAAACATATTCAATTTGCGGGCAGTATTTTTGTAATACTCTCCATTGTTCAGAAGTGTATAGCGATTGTGATAAATTTTAGTATCAACAAATAGATTGTTTACCATTGAAAAAGACGCGGGATCAATAACAATGGAGAATATTGTGTCTTCTCCAGACAACACCTGTTCCGAAGAAGAAGGGGAGCAAAGGCCAGCAAGTAGAGGTAACGAAAACGGCCTCCGTTACACTACACCGAACACGTCTTACACGGCCCTGAATCAGATGGAAGGCAAAATGCGTCGTAAGTTGCAGTTTTTCTTCATGAATCCGATCGAGAAGTGGAAGGCCAAGCGTAAATTTCCATACAAATTCGTCGTGCAAGTTATCAAGATAGTGCTTGTGACGTTTCAACTGTGTCTGTTTGCACACAACAGATACAATCACGTCAACTACACGTGGGACAACAGGATTAGTTTCTCGCACTTGTTTCTACTCGGATGGGACTCCACTCGGGAGATCAACGCCTACCCGCCAGGCGCAGGGCCTCTAGCTATCTACAAACAACAAGATTTCTATGACACCTTAAATTTTGCATACACTGGCTACACAAACCTCAGCAATGCTATCGGACCCTATTCGTACAACAATGAAGAAAACAAAAGAGTGGATCCAGTGTTCTGCCAATACAATTACAAAGAAGGCATCATTTATGGATTCAACGAAAGTTATATTTTCAATTCTGAAATCATAGAGACTTGTGTCAATTTCACTCATAAAGATAATGAGTTGTTCTCATCTGAAATTTACTTAAAGAACTCTGGTATTGATGTGCAATTTGCAGCGTTGGTAAGAGCTAAGTTGATGTTTTCTGTAAACACCATTAATTTTAGGGCCGCTGGGCCAATCACTCCACCCGATTGTTACAGGTTTGATGTTGAACTCATTTTTGATAATGAAGATCACGATGGTCAAATGTCTTTGGTCCTAGAAGCTGAACCTTATAAGTTAACTTGTAGAGGAGATACGGCCTACGTAACTGACAACCAAATTGACCAAGTACTCAGAAGTATATTAAACATGCTCGTAATTTTGATATGTTCAGTTTCTTTTGCTCTTTGCAGTAGAGCCATATACAGGGCTCAACTACTCAAAGAACTGACTGTACATTTCTTCCGTCATACATATAATAAGGAACTAAGTGTTGATGGAAGGCTAGAGTTCCTTAATATCTGGTACATAATGATCATAATCAATGACATACTAATCATCATGGGATCTGCCATCAAGGAGCAGATTGAACGTAATCAGTTTACCAATGATCAGTGGAATGTTTGTTCTTTGTTCTTAGGAACTGGCAATCTTTTAGTTTGGTTTGGAGTCCTTAGGTATCTAGGGTTCTTCAAGACGTACAATGTTGTCATACTTACATTGAAAAAAGCCGCACCAAAAATATTCAGATTCTTGATTTGTGCTCTTCTCATCTACGCTGGGTTCACTTTCTGTGGCTGGCTGATACTAGGACCCTACCACATGAAGTTCAGGTCCCTAGCAACAACTTCGGAATGCCTCTTCTCATTAATAAACGGAGATGATATGTTTGCAACGTTTTCAATCATGTCCAGGAAATCACCGATGCTGTGGTGGTTTAGCCGAATATATTTATACTCATTCATAAGTCTCTACATCTACGTTGTACTTAGTTTATTCATTTCAGTCATTATGGATGCGTATGACACAATTAAACAATATTATAATGAAGGTTTTCCCAAAAGTGACCTGCAGCAGTTTATCGGTGAGACTAGTTTCGAAGAGGTCTCATCAGGGCTGTACAGAACACAGAGTTCTTCGTCTCTCAATGCAGTCATGAATTCGTTGTTCTGTTGTAATTTTTACAGGAGTGCATACTCAAAGATAGGCGGTAGGAGTTCGAATCAGAATTTAATATGAGCTCTATGGTTTCTATTGTTTTGAATAGAAATGTAGAGGCACACTAATTATCAGTTTCCTTATCAATTTGAGTGTTTAGGTGTATTAACTATTACAAATGAAATGACCTTGAAGTATGCTTGACTCATGGTAAATAATCTTCCCTGATAAGGTATTTAGGTCAAATTTAGGTGATTTCAATATATTATCTTAAGATATAGTACCATTTATTATTGTCAATGTCAATACATAATTATGTATGTACAATTTTTTGGGAACTGAAGTGTAAATGTTTGTACATATATTTGCTTATATAACAATTTAACATAGTTAATCAATGCCAAACATGCAAATAGAAAAGGAAATAATTTTGCATACACCCTTTGTGAAGGTTACATGTAATTGTATATTTATTTACATGTATTTGTATATTTTGTTCATTTTAAAATGTCGCAAAAGTAGTTAAGTAAATAAATTCATCGAACTTGCCAAAAAGCAGCATCATTCTAGATCATTGGCTTTAATTTAGGAAATAATTTTACTTCAATGTAAATCATAGTATAATTTGCATGTACACATAAATTTTAGTAGTTTTTTTATTTTCTACTCATGCTTGTCTATATGCCCATTGAATTATTTACTACCACTATTATAATTCAATGTATATCTATATACTACGTCTGCCCGCACGGAACTGCACCTTTCTATGCTGCTATCCTTTTCAGTCGCTTAGAAGCGTCATTTGCTAGAGCGAGAAAGCGAGCGGGTATGCCGAGGAATCGGCGATGCGGCCGCATTCTCGCTCTCACTTTGAGGTTGTGTTTTGCCGTTTTTTAACGACAATACATTTTTTTATCATTTGGTATAAGGCAAAGCATATTTTATACTTTACTGTATATTATAAATATCATTATATCTGCATATTATATTTTCGCATATATTGATTTCTGTGTCTAGTATATTTTATACTGGCTTGTGGCAATTTTTTGTTAGCTGTATTACATAATGGGAAAGTATATTCATAATTTTGTGTACGAGTATTATACTGTAAGATTGATAATATTTGAAGCTCAATGGTACTTTACTAGGCAGCCAACCTATTTGTTTATAACCTTTTTATTTATAATTGTCTTCACAATTTCACAATGCATTAGTACCATATAAGTTATTTACTTTAAATATATTTATTGTTAGTAAAATGGGGTTTTAGTGGTTACCATTGATAGGTATTGAGACATTTGCTGGTTTACGTAAGTATTCATTATTGCTAGTTTTTTCAAAAGAAATTACAAAATTTAGCAAACTCGATTTTAAATTTTCATGAATAATACCAATCATACCTAAGAAGATTCTCAATCAAGTCCCTTTCCAAACAAAAAATCTTTATCAAAATCGTTTCATCCGTTTGATAGCTACGAGCTACAATGTCAAAGACAGAGACATTGATTGATACATATTCAAACTTAAAACCTTTGTGCTTTGGGGATTAAAAAATATAGTCACTATCAGGGGTCAATACAAGCAGTCTTCATTATGAGGGACCACGATATACCCAGAAAGTATAGTTACCAAAATATGTACCTATTCATTTTAAACATAACTTACTAAGGGGGCGGTATGTTACTCGGTGACTATACGTCGGACGCTGTGCGATTTGGTGTAAACCTATATTTATTATGAATATTGTTAGTCATAAGCTACACTGAATTGTAATAACAAGAATTTCTACATAAAGTTTATAACGATTTTTTATTAAAACTGCTTGTCGCCTAGTTTGGCAATGGCCAAATCAGTGTAGTTTGAGCCTTAAAGGTTTTACTCACGTCTAACGATTTAGACGATCATCATCAGAGCGAGTGTTAGGGGCAGCGAAGCGAAGGTTTCGCTGCACTCTGCACTAAATTTAATTAAAATAAACCTACATTTGTTTATAAACACGTGTAAAATTCATAGAATTGATGATCTCAGGTAATGATTCATCTGAGTTAGTGGATCTCGTCGCATTGCGGAAAAATCTGTATAGGTAGTGTATCTGTATAGTAGTACCTAGTGGTAAATAGTGATAACGCGGATAAAAAAAATCATACATAGGTCTTTTTTAGTCTCCACTGCAGGAGCACGACCCTCTCTGTACTACCAGAGCCATATATTAGCCAGAGCAGTCAGAGGATTTGGCCTACACTCTCCACGCTGGCCAGAAGGGTTGGAGAGATAATTTCCTTTGTTGTTATCTTATTTATAACTTATAAATTACATACCGTAACTTATTTATAAAATACCACAGCCATGACACACTGCGCCAGCGTCCAATGTGTAGAGACCAGGTAGAGACCCATAAATTTCAAGATATACCTACCGTTGCCATTCATACTATTAATGTATTTTTAATAATCATGTAGGCAACTATACAAAGTAAAGATATATGTAAATAAAATGTATTTTTGTAGCAACATCTTGTTTTTTTACTGCACACAATCTTGCATGACCTCAGTCTTAAGGTGATTAAACTTACCTTGGACTTGACAATTGAAGACAAAACAAAACATTATAACGGATTTCATTTCTTCCTTGCTGGTCTGGGAGATAGAAAAAACATAGAATGTACCAGCTGCTACTCTTCCCGCGCAGATCGTAAAAGCCGATCAAGGGAATTGACCAGAATTTAAATCTTTTCTTTTCTTTGTAGGCGATGCGGTTAGCAAGCAACCCATTACTATTATGATTTCCTTTTTCCACCTTCATGCCCATGAACACGCAAGTGGCCTGGATCTTACCGCCCTAGGCTCTGTCTGCCCCGTTAGGGATGAAGACGTGATAGTAAATAGGTACCTAGTTAAAATTCACAAAGATACAGCGCATCGAAATTTCGGAGTTTACGCTAGCTAATAACGATTTTATGCTTTTTAGGGTTCCGTACCCGAAGGGTGCAAACGGGACCCTATTACTGAGACTCCGCTGTCTGTCCGTCTGTGACAGGGCTATATCTCTTGAACCGTAATAGCTAGGACACCTGAAATTTTCACCGATTATGTATTAAGACCCATTTACACAGTGCAAGTTTCTTGCCTGTTGCATACAATTTTATTGAAGCAATAAATGATTTGTATGGCTGATGTTCTGTTTAGACCATGCAAGTTTTCTATTGCTTCAATTTAATTGTATGCAACAGGCAAGAAACTTGCACCGTGTAAATGGGCCTTTACTGTGGCCGCTATAACAACAAATACTAAAAATAAGTTGAAAATAAAAGGGCGTCGTCATACAAAAAACGTGTTTTTTTCAGCGTTTTTAACTCGATCTGTCAAAGGGCTCTGTCTCTTGAACCGTAATAGCTAGACACCTGAAATTTTCACCGATTATGTATTACTATGACTACTATAACAACAAATGCCAAAAATAAGATAAAGTTAATAATTAAAGGGGGTCGTCATACAAGAAACGTGTTTGTTTCTTCAGCGTTTTAAAACATTGTATGGTGGTACGGAACCCTTCATGTACGAGTCCGACTCGCACTTGCCCGTTTATTTATTTATAAACCAAATACTACAGACTGTTGAAAAAACTATGGCAGCAAGCTGTTGCGACCAAGCTGGTAAGATGCAATCACTAAAATAAGTACTGATTGATAAAGCTCGTACCTATAACGAGTTAATGAAATAACGCAAAACCTCTCAGGCTGTAACTTAGTCCATGAAACTGAACAACTATTGTTCTAAAATATAGTAGGTATTGTTGAGTTGGTAGGTATCCCATAACACAAGTCTCGAACTTACTTTGGGGCTAGCTCAATCTGTATGATTTGTCCATATATATTTATTTAAAAACCAATGCATACGAATACGATAGCAGTCGCGAGGTCGATGCGTCGCGTCGCCTATATGGAACACACCACACGTGTCAGTTTCATATCGGTTAATTATATTTCATATCAGCCGTGTCACAAAATATGCTTATAATCACAAATAGAGGAGAACAGATACGCTACATTCACCCAGACTGACGTTGTCTGTAATGATTTATTGAATTGTATCATCATTCTGTAGAAGTAGAACAGAACCAATAAATAGGTTTAAACTTTAAACCTATTCTAGGATTGGTTTTGTTCGCCATCTAGCGTTTGTTTAAACTTTACATAAACTTAATTTAAATTTTAAACAAACGCTAGGTGGCGTTCGGTATCTTTCTTTTCGGATAATCTGGTGTTTCAAGCCTGCAATGTCCTAACCAGACTGGAAGCAAATTTTCACAAAGTACGGCCTCCGGTACGACTGACAAGGCAAGCGTCTTGACCACTGGACCACAAAGGCAGTTCGTAGGCATAGATTGTATATAATTTCCTTGGGTAACAAAGATTGAGCAGCAGTGTCCTCTGTTTAACCATTATACCATTTAGGTACTGCAATTAGCTACAAACCCGTCTGCACTGCTAGCTGATCGGCTACTTTATCCTTTGTTTAGGAAGCTACTTTATCAAACACGACAGTCGTCTGATAGTATCGTCTTATTTCAATGACAAACCAAATTAGACTTTATTATCATTTCGTAGCTCTCAATTTTGCTTGGCACACAAATACGGATACGTAGCTATAGCTACATACGTATGTATGTCGTTCTACGTACCATTTGGACGCACGAACTGTACGTATAAGGGTCGGGTTGGGACACATCTTTCAGCACGGAACAGTACTGTTCCGTGCTGACAGAAGTGTCCCAACCCTAAAACTATAGGTGAGGTCACAGAAATACCGAAATATGTTTTCACATTTATTATCGCTTTCAAACCATTATTATATCGATTTTACGGCTAATAACAACACATATATACAAACAAATTAGTTTTTTTACACGTTCATATAAGATGGCCCATGCGTCATGCTAAAAGTGAATAAGTAAAATTGCTACCTCAGGTTTAAAAAAGTGAATATATATGTATCAGTGGTTTCATTTAACCTTTACTTCATTACGTTACATGGGGGTTAATCCATAAAATAATACGATAGTCGTCCGATAGTGACATCCTATTTCTATGTCAAACCAAGTTAGACTTTAACGTCATTTATTAACGCTAAATGTTGCTTGACACTGATATGCGAATACGCAGTTACGTACGTACGCCTTGCGTACCGCTTTTAAAGTAACCCTATTGTTACTAAACGGGAATACGGAGTGCCGTTAAGACAGTGTTACTAATTGGGAAGAATATTAGTTTCTTTAAGTAACACTGGCACACATCGTGATTTTTTCCCCTTGAGTAATTAAAATTCAAATTCTTTATTTGCATAATACTCGTAAGATTACAATGTGGTTTTATAATTCAAATAATAGTCCTTATTGAAATTTTTGGGTATAGCAAAATTTTAACATTATTATTTATTGCAATATCATTTCCATTGTTACTTCTTTTTATTTCTGTGAAATATAATATACATTTATTTTGATATTATACCTACATTTATTATACATCGTGTTAATGAAAGAACGCAAAACCTCTCAGATGGTACCTCAGCCCATGTAACTGAACAACTTTTGTTCAACAACATTCACGAAATCCAAAAAAAAAAATCGGTTTGGTTTGTTGTCCCAATTAGTAACACCCTCTTGGCGTTACTAATTAGGACAAAAGCAGAAAATACGGTTTCGACTTCGGTATCAAACTAAATGTACATTCATTTCTCTTACTTTTTTGAAATGGCACTTACGATACATTCCACACCACTCACGAGCCACCTTTCAAAAACAACAGTATAATTTAATTATTACAAAATTTAGGAACATTTAAATTAATTCACTCTGTTTTTACAAATAAATCTAGGTACGAAAATATTACTAATATAATATGCTGATCTGATACGAGTTACTGGCCTTCGGTATATCAATAAGCAATAAATATTGTAACATTAATGGACTTTTCATAATGCCTATGAAGGCAGGGGCGTTAGCCTAAGGGTCAGTGAACACCGAGACGCGATGCGACGCGACGTAGCGCGCACTTTGGAAGAAATATAGCACTTGTTTACAAGACAAAAAGAGTGAGATTTCAGTAAGAGCCCGCTGCACCGCGCTACGCAGCGCGGCATAGCAGGCTGTCGCTGAAATCAGTATCTTTTTGCTTAGTAAACAAGTGCTTTATTTCTTCCAAAGTGCGCGCTACGTCGCGTCTCGGTGTGAAGTGACCCTAAACCCAATCGATCCAGGCAGCAGTACTGGTAAGTGTCGTAAATAGCCCCATCAAAATTGTATACAACGGTAGCTACGCCCCTATTGACGTATTCTTTTTATTGTTTTAAAAAAAAGAAAAAATCAATTATCTATGATTCTGTAAACTATGGATGTACATATCAATTCAGCAAATGTCAAAGATTTTACTTGATTTTCTGTCAATGTACGTAATTTTCCCCCTATTTTTATATTCAAAAAGCGTGTTAAATGCATTGCATAGCAGTTTCTAATATAGGCCAGCATGATATAAATTAACTCAATTTTCGTGAATCACTCTATAATTAAAGATTTTTTTGTTAACATATCATTATTTACAACATACCGTATCACTGACCAGAAGAACAAATATTTATTGAATTTAATAAATTGACTTAGTTACTTAATTTTCAACATTTAAATGTCCTAATAAAAAATTGCTTGAACGATTTATACAATTATTAAAAAAATCTATATGAATGATATTTCACATAGTCATTTACGGAAAAAAAGTAAGAAGTGATGAATAATTATAAAAAAGTTATACATAAATCAATGCAAAAGTAAAGAATTACTTAGTAAATAATTAAAATTAGACATCATACAATACACCGAGCCCTGTAATATTCCACCGTATTTCGAGGAACGGGAATTATATAGTTTTACATATAGTGCTTTCTCAAAAACCATTTATAGCGTATTGAAATAAATAAATAAATAACTTACAATAGTAATCTGTTTTTCTTTACAATAGTTTCTTGAATAAATATCAGACTTTGATAGACGTCAAATTGGCATTTACAATATTATTCTCAACATGTTTAACAATTCTCTGGTCAGAATTTCATAACGATTTTATACAAATTCAATGTTACATTATAAATATTGCAACCGCCAATATAAAGGCAGCTAAATATCAATATAAAAACTACAATGACATCCGAATATATGGCATATAGATATGAAACACTATACATATTACAAAATGTCATATGGCGTTCATTAAATCTACGAAAAGAACCTCTATGTGCATTTATTTACTATACTATATGTTCTTCAGATATATTATGTTTTATGCTTATATCTTCACATTCGTAATTTTAAACATTTTCGCTGTTTTTGTGGCAGATTTCGTCACATAGCTTACCTAAAGCTGACTCGCCAATTAGGGTATTGCACACACACATTTAAAGCCAGTGATAAGGGTCTACATATAAATGAAATGCATTAAGTTATCAAAGTACACCATTTACGTCTATGTATAATTTGCCTTCTCAAAATAGAGAGTAAAACTCTCGGAGTGCATTTTACTATATAACTACAAGTCTTGTTTTTTACATTACGATCCATCCATAGAGGTTCTTTGATGATAACAATATTCAATTGCCACTACATTACAACCGTCCCTTCGTAGAACATCGCAAAATCGGCAAAATATGGGACGCGACGCGTAAGTTGTTAGTGATACTATCCTAATGATATAATATATTCACGATCATCCAATATCTTTTGGACTAAAGCTTACTCACTTGCCTTAACATCATATATTACTCTAAACGAGCTAGCTACGAGGACCTACTATTAAATAAAAATAAGCAACTGTAAAAACAACATAAAAATAAATATATTAAAACTCTATTGTCCACGACGACTCGTCTTAAATCCGTCACTTAGGAGTCTGAAAAACCGCTAACTCTTTGGTATTAGGAAACAGTTTAATTGCTTGCAGCATTCATGATACCAAAGTAATGTAAGTCTGAGTATAAAAATACTATGGATGTATACCTTCAGTCTGTTGTTTCGTTTACTTTTTACTATCCTCTGTGTTGTTTCTTTGCTGTGGTTCTGCGCCGAGCATAACTTGGATTTCTTCAAGGCTCTTGCCTTTAGTTTCTGGGATGATGAAGAATACGAATATGAATCCTACAACCATGATGCTTGCGAACAGCCAGAAGACTTGTCCTGAACCAATGCTCTGGTTCAAAGCGTTGAAAGTACTCGTGACGGCAAAACTGAGGAGCCAGTTGAAGGTACCGGCCGTTGAACTGACGAAAGCCTTAATTTCAATCGTACATAAGTCACCTGCCATCATCCAGGGAATGGGACCCAAACCGATGGAGAAAGCGATCATGAAGAGAGACAATGCGAGTAGCGGCAGCCACGATATCGCGGCGACGATGTCCGAATTTTCTCCGTGTACGTCTTGCAGGAAGAAGAAAATGCCTAAAGCCGTGGAGCAAAGACACATGATCAGAGTCGAGAGCAATAGGAGGATTCTTCTCCCGAGCTTATCGATGACCAAACTTGAGCCGAAAGTGGAGACTACTTGGATCACACCGATGATTATGGTGGCTACAGCGCTAGGAATTGCTGCGCCGGCGGATGCGAATATAGCAGAAGTGTTGAAAATGACAGCGTTGATACCAGACAGCTGTTGGAACACCATCAGAGCGTAGCAGATGAGAATGACTTTCAATGCGATCTTGTTAGTGATCGCGGATAAGTAGGACACTTGGCTGTTCTTATTGTCTTCGGCGCGCTGTTTCAAAGCGTTCAATTCTCCATCGATATCGTAATCTGTGCCACGTAGTTTTACCAACGCTTCTCTCGCTTCATCGTTCTTGCCTTTCGTGACTAAGAAGTTCGGGCTTTCAGGCATAAAGAAGAAGACCGCGCCGAAGAAAATCGGGATACATGTACAGAGGATGTTAAAAAGGAAGACTGGCGTGTATCCTCCAACGCAGTAAGCAAAGAGAATACCGATGGTTATCATGAGTTGGAAGTAGCTTCCAAGCGTTCCACGGATAGAGTCTTGAGCAATTTCACTAGTATATGCTGGAGCTGTGACGCAGAAGGCACCTCCTGCTACGCCTGTTATGAACCTTCCGACCATAAGCATAGTGACGTTCGAAGCGAAAGTGATTAGCAACCATCCTAAAGTGAAGGGTAGAACAAGACATAACATAGTTCTTTTTCTACCTATAGCATCCATGACGATGCCGATCGGGATGCAGATAGCGGCGGCTCCGAGGTTGACGAGGGAGGAGATCCAGTCGCCGTCGGCCTTTGACACGGGGAAGTCGTAGTCGGTGTTGTTGGCTTGCGTTATTTTGAAGACCACGGGGGATGACCAACCGAGGGCTGAACCGGCGGCCAGCGCGCCGAGGGTTGCTGGAATTGGGAGAAAATTTGTTGTTAATAAAATCACAGAATTAATAAGTATTAACATACAGAATTGAAACTCGCAGCGTCTCTCCGCCGTTAACGAGTGCGTTTGTTGGCTTTAAAGACTGAAACTCACACATTGATGTCCGCATGGATTTATAGTTACTTTGTGGTAGTAGTAGTATATTACTACGAATTGAACGACTTGTATGAAGGACCATACCTGTTGTTGGGTCGTTCAGCCTCTTTTCATACAGACATTTACAACCTCTTTCCTCTAGGCACAGGCAATAACCCAGGGCTCCGAGGCAAACCAGCCAGGAATGCCACCAGAAAAGTGCTAAAATGATATTCTGCGAGGGACTGCCTCCGTGGTCTAGTGGTCAAGGCGGTTGCCTTGTGATCCGGAGGGCGTGGGTTCAAATCCCACTGGGAAGCATACTTTGGGAAAAGTTGTTTCCAGTCTAATTAGGATATTGAAGGCTTGAATCACCTGAATATCTGAAAAGTAAGATGATTCCGTGCTTTGGAAAGCACGTAAAGCTGTGGGTCCCGAACGCCATCTAGCGTTTGTATAAACCTACCCTAGGATTGGTTCTGGTGTACCCTTGGGTTGCGGAGGTCAGATGGCAGTCTCTCTGTGTAAAAACCAGTATGTCCAATCACCTAGGTTTAGGTAGCGGACCCCGGGCTCTGAAGCGTTGATGATGATATTTTTGTACCTGCGAGAGCTGCGATGTACTGCGGCAGCTTGCGCCCCCCCTCGCGCGGCTCCACCAGCACGGTCTGAGACACGCCCACCTCTGCCATCCTACCGTTGCCGTCTGCCGTCTGGAAATAAGAGAAAGATAACATTATGACGTTTCTATACAACTAAGTAGACAAACAGGCATACAACCCACTATGCTTAGCATTTTGGACATAGCCCTGGACTATGGGGTTCCAGTTGGAAATGGCTTTTTCAGGGTTCCATATCTAAAGGGTGCCAACGGGATTCTATTACTGAAACTCTGCTGTCTATCCGTAAGTCTGTCCGTCACTTGAAATGTTCACCGATTATGTATACATATAATAAACGGGCATGTGCGAGTCGGACTCGTACATAAAGGGTTCCGTACCACCGTACAATGTTTTAAAACGCTGAAGAAACACGTTTCTTGTATGACGATCCCCTTTGATTATTAACTTTATCTTATTTTTAGTATAATTGTTATAGTGGTCATAGTAATACATAATCGGTGAAAATTTCAGGTGTCTAGCTATTACGGTTCAAGAGATAGAGCCCTGTGACAGATCGAGTTGAAAACGCTGAAAAAAACGTTTTTTTTATGACGACCCCCTTTAATATTCAACTTTTTTTATTTTTAGTATTTGTTGTTATAGCGGCCACAGTAATACATAATCGGTGAAAATTTCAGGTGTCTAGCTATTACGGTTCAAGAGATAGAGCCCTGTGACAGACAGACGGACAGACAGCGGAGTCTCAGTAATAGGGTCCCGTTTGCACCCTTTGGGTACGGAACCCTAAAAATAAGATAAAGTTAAAAATTAAAGGGATCGTCAACAAGGAACGTGTTTTTTTCAGCGTTTTTAATTCCACTTTATAATAGCATTAACTAGACTTGAAATTTACACCGATTATGTATAACTGTGGCCACTTTAACAACAAATGTCAAAAATAACATAGAGCTAAAAATGAAAGGGGTCGTCCGTCATACACGAAACGTGTTTTTTTTTCCGCGTTTTAAAACATTTTACCGGGGTATGGAACCTTTCATGTACGAGTCCAACTCGCACTTGACCGGTTTTTTTTAAATTATTTTGGGTGTATATCTAAATATTATTTATTATAAAATATAGTATTTTTGAGTTCGTATCACATAATACAAGTTTAAACTCAGTTTAGGGCTAGCTTAATCAGGTGATTTATCCCTATCTAACTATTCATTTATTTGTTTTGCAAAGTGATAAGTATAATTAGACTGAATGATAATTCCAGTGAAAAATAAACCAAAACACGATGTGCAATTGTGCATGTCAAATATCAGTAACTCAACACCTTCAGATAGCAAAAAAATATAATTGAACCAGCATGGCCTTTAATTTTACATTCCATGGCCACTAACATAGCCACATCAACCACAATAGACTGAATAGGCATGATGACTGAAAAATTATTTTAGGTCCATCGGTAAGTTATTAAAAAACCTTACATGGTTTGGTTACCTTACCACAGAATAAATACCAGTAGTACAAAAGTCTCACTCCGCAAACGTTTTCAAAGAAATATCTACTTACAGTGGGCAGCAATATGGTGTAATTTAGCTCGCGTCAAAACGCAGCACCTTTTTGTTTAGACACCTACAGAAATCCATTGCAAGCCAATTTTATCCTTATGACTCTGGACAAACGATTCATAATACACACAAAACCGACTAAAATAGACTCAGCGAGCGACGCGCTAGGGTTGACTACTACAAGAAGCTACTATCGCCATTTAGCGCACTGTATTATCGGTTTTCCATGATGGTCTAGGGGACAAAAATAAAACTTGAATATAAATATAAATAGGTATGTAAGGACAAATCACACCGATTGAGCTAGCCCCAAAGTAAGTTTAAACTTGTGTTATGGGATACTAACTCAACGATACTATATTTTATAATAAATACATATACAGGGAGCATTTGAAATCATTGGCATTAATTTAACTTGTTAACATACTCACTTAAAGGATATTTTTTACGGTAACAATACTGCAATTAGTGCAGTAATTAAAAAGTATCAAAAAGTAAGAAAAATAAACAAAGTATCAAAACATCGCGCGTCGCGCTTGCGAGAGGGCTATGATCCCGGCGCTGGTAAGTACACTCACCAGCTGTGGCGCGGGCGGCCGGCACCCAAAAACAGACTTTAAGTTGCGTGGATAAGGTTTAAAATCGAGTGGGGAAAGGTGATGTCACGCGACCGATTGAGGGAACGAATGTTAGGTACTACGGAATCTACGACGACGCAATGAAATTAATACTATTATAATGAATTTACTTTTCATGAGTTTTATGATGATAAGTTTTTTTATTTATAATTGCAGTAATGGTGTCTATCAAGGAGTCTAACGCATGTTTAGAGGTATTTTATAATATGAAAATGACGACTTCTCATTGAAGTTTTAACAGGCTCACATTACTTTGTATCATGGGTATAGTGGATATTTAAAAGGATGCCAACGATTTCAATTCCACCCTGTATAGATAAACATCCAAGACCCAGGACAATTTGAAAAAGGCCATTTTCGAACTTGCCCTGGCTGGGGATCGAACCCAGAACCTCCAGATTGGCGGACTAGCGTGTTGACCATTACACCACGGAGGTCATAGCTGCTTCCCTCCCCGCACAAATCGTAGAAGCCGATCGAAGGAATGGGCGAAAATGCAGATCATGTTAATAGGCGATGCGGCTAGCAACCCCTCACTATTTTGATTCCTTTTTCCACCTTCTCGCCCACCATTACGCTAAAAGTTGCCTTTGCGTATTGCGGCCCTGGGCTCTGATTGCTTAGAGCCGCAACACTTAAAATGCTCTGTCTGCCCCATTAGGGATAAAGACGTGATAGTATGTATGTATGTATCATCGTTTGGTAGTAAAGTATAATGAATGAAATATAATATAACATGAGAGAAATAAAACACTGTTTTTTTTAGCTGGTTAGATACCAGGTAAAACAAAGTCTTTAAAGTAGATACCGAATTCTATAGGATGTACTTAGTAGGTACATACCATTTCTGTAACTTTCATAATTATTTTGCTAGCGAACAGAAAAGTTCTTAAGTAGGTGGGTTAGGTACCTACTTATAACGAAACAGATCGTCAATCTCAAACCAAACATCAGAAATTCGAAAGAATAATATGTATACTTATACCTACGTTCCTACTTATTTTCGTAACCTAAGAAGATACCTAGGTCCTAGGTATTAAACCTACTTAGTGTACCTATCATGAATGACCACATAATAATAACCACTTTAAAGTAGATCTTACCTTTCAGCGTCCTTAGGAAGTCTAAAAAAAGTTAAATTTGGATCGCAATCTTTGTTTAAACAGTTAAAAACTGCGCAGTATTTTTTAGCCTTCTTTTTATGTTTTTCCATTTTTAAAACGGCCGAATCAGTGAAGTACCTAGGCGACGAACAAAGCTCACGCGTGCGTCACTGCTCGCATGTGAGCCCCGACTGAATTAGCCACCCGAGAAGGCCGCTGCGCGTAGGTATATTTTTTATACCTACACGGGGAGTGACACAGGCCTGACCTTACTAGTACGTAATAACCTAGTAATAACCGTAATATTGTACACATTTTTTTTACGACAGTGCATTTAAATTTCTAACGCTTTCGTACGATTTTTACACACCGTTGGCGTCACAAGCCCTCACTCTAGAACTTAGATACTCTGTATCTTTATAAATTACTCTTTTGATAAATAGAATAATATGGGTACATTACTTTTGGATAATCTAACTAACGGACTAATTAGAATAAATACTTTTCTGACCCAGTCATCATCCCTATAGATACATGTACACGTACAGTCAAGAATAAAATTGTGGTGCCACTGACTATTCTTTCTTGCTTGTGAAACTGTCTTTAGTATTTGCTTTTCTTTTTGCTGTGAGGTTCGAAAGAGTTGAGAGACATGTTAAATACGAATGGCACTAAAAATATATACAATAAATTATCTGATAGTTTCAAGGAATTAATATAAAGACATTTAAATATAAACTAAAATTTTTGGATAAATGTTATTATTCCATAAAAGAATATTTAAATGACTAATATTTTACTATAATTTTAATTATAATTTTTACATTGCATAAATGTAATTTATTTACATTAAAACAATAAATTGTAAAATAGATAATATAAAAATAAATTTTTAATAATTATTATACAACGTGGAAGGGACATACCCATAATAAATCGAACCACGGCCTATACTAGATCATTATAGTATAATGAAATTAAAATAACAGCCAAAAAACAAGAAAAAATTTCGAAATTTCCATTTTTTTCATTAAAATTTTAATTTCATTAAAATAAGTCAAAAAACCAAAAAAATGGAAATTTAAAATATTAGTCATTTAAATATTCATTAAAATAAGTATTAATTACAAGTTTAGAACTTACTTTCGGGCTAGCTTAATCAGTGTGATTTGTCCCTATATATTTATTTATTATACTGTGTGATCTAGAATAGTCCGTGGTTTAATTTATTACGGGTATGTCCCTTCCACGTTGTATATAAATATCCTATTAAGAGAGAAGATGGAAGTATAGCTATATATTTTTATCTATATTCCACAATAATGACGATTTGCATTTAAAAAGTCCATGAGAGTAGAGTAAATAGATAAACATATTTTGTAAGTGAAGTTGCTTCTTTGTTGTCCACATTAAAGCTTGAAACTGCGGCGGAGACCTACAGATTTCTCTGCAGTTTTATAATATCATAGGTAGGTATACATTCCACATCTCATTCATACATCTTTCCAATTGAGCAGTCATTCATGACTCGGAAATGTGATCTAAAACAACTATCACTGTGAATGGATAAGACAGGAAATATGCAACAGTAACTGTTACTATCTATTACCCAGTCAAATTTTTTTTATTGTTTTATAAAGAGAAAAGAAAGATATAATACAAATGTTCCGAGTTCCATTTTGGTTTGAAATAGGTCATAGGCTATGGGCTGTTTTAAATATTAAATGTGATTACATTTTACTATGTGTGATACGTTTTTATTCGTAACTGAACTAAGTAGGTCTTCAATGAGATATTCAATAAAAACCATTGCCACAGGCCGGTCTTGCTAGCTACTACACAATATATTCATCTAGCCAAAACCTAAATAAGTTTGGAAAATCCAAAAGTGCACGCCTCATAATCTTATTTTTCACAATTAAATTGAAATTACGATTAAACTACATTGAATTAGACCATGATCTTCGAAAGGACTTAGTTTTGGATAATACTGAAGCGTATAAAAAAAAAAAGGAATTGATCAGATAAGTTTTTCAGGAGTTATCGTGACCACGCCAGTTTCCATACATACAGACACACGGACGTCCACAAAATGATTTTATTAAACATTGTTTTTATTTATTTAAAAGGCAAAATGTCTTTTAAAAATGTCATAAGTGTTGAAACTAGTGTTTTTCCTTGACATTTATGTGTAAATATTATTGTAAAAGTGCGATAGAAAATAAATAGAGACACATTTAGTTAAAAAAATCACTTGATTTTTGTAAGGCGAGAGTAGAGCACTACCTCATGCGCTTCGATTATGAGGCGTGCAAAAGTCTATACCCAATACATTTTAAATTTTTCATATAAGACATTTTTTTATTATACTATCACATCTTATCTATTATGGGTTGATAGATCCAAGGGTCCTACAACCCAGAGTCATGATTAGCAGGGTGACGGTGGTGAGAATGTGGAATAATGGTAGGCTGCTAGCCAATTGCCAGTACAGACGACGTTCCCTGGTTAATGCTCATTCCCTTGATAGACTTCTACGATCTGCACTGGAGGAGAAAAAGCTGGATTATAACCAGCATAATAAACTTTTTAAAGAAAAGTAAGAAAAACAAGTTTATCTGACTAATGCGTACACGAACAATAAACTCTTCAACGTAGTTTTTATCACACAATAAAAAAGCAATTACCTCATATTGAACATTGCTGGGGCCTGGAGATGAAAGTAAAGGTTCATGCTCCGAATCTTCTAAAACATTGCCTCTCCGATTTCGAAACAGTGACCATCTCATTGTTATATCAAACAGCCTATGTACACAATATTTTACACGATCTTAAGACTGAGATAATCGCTGGAGTCTGGACACGACTAGCAAATAACTTGTTTGAAATAAATGTAATAAAACTTCACAGGTACATATCGTGTTTTCAAACAATGCGCACAGCTGTGCAGTGATTGTGAT
Source organism: Acrobasis repandana (assembly GCA_963576875.1). Taxonomy (NCBI): domain Eukaryota; kingdom Metazoa; phylum Arthropoda; class Insecta; order Lepidoptera; family Pyralidae; genus Acrobasis; species Acrobasis repandana. The sequence goes on from OY756226.1 coordinate 3,289,603, forward strand.
TGAAGGTGACGACGTAGCGCTAATCACATTAATTACAGACTCTTTTTTCTACGAAATAAAGTTGGTTTTAGATAAATTATGTAAACAACAAATTCCGCACTCGTCACTTCGTTTCGCTGAAATTTGCATTCTGTCACTGTCAGTTGTCAATGTCAAACTAAACGTCAAGAATAATGTGGGTGCGTTTTTTTATGAAGTTCTTAATCAAAGATGCGTTCACACTTTGCGATTATAAAGTTATATTTATTATCACGCGTTCCAGCCGCGGCGGCGTCGCCTCGGTAGACCGTAGCAATGAACGGTGGCATGGCAATATGTAAAGGGCCATCCATGCTTATGCATACCTATAAAATCCAATTTTTACCGCAGCAGCTACGCTGACGAATGGTGGCGGCGGTGGCGAATTTTCCTATAGCCCGTAAGGATGCCGTAAGGGCCCGGGTCTACGATGACAATTTTACTAATGTGAATGACCAATGAAATGAATGACACGTATTTTCTGATGTTCAACCAAAATCACAAACTCACAAGCCACAATTAAGAAATTCAGGAAATATGCAAGCGTTTCTCAAAATGAAATAAGTAGGTTTTCAGATGTATGTATATAAGGTATGTTATCGAGGGTATTATAAATAAATAAGTAGGTACATAATAAACTCTCAGATTGAAAACTTTGCTTCAAAAATATGATAGGCGTTATTTATTCTTCGTTCAATAGAATCGAACCGAGTTCTATTCTAACTCCAAACCACTTGCTTTGTCCAAGTGGGTACTGGGTAGGTAGACAACGGCTAGTGGACCCATTTTTGAAACGCATAGTCTCTATACGATCGGATTTTTGTATGGAAAAAACATTCGTTTAGTGTTACAAAGATGCGACATGTACCTTCCTACATAGGTAATAGCAGTAATAGTATGCCTATGCACCAACTGTGTAAATTGCTTTGAACTTGACATTGGCACTGCGTTCCGCTCCGCCCTTGACTTTGCTCAATTAGAATAAACCTGCCAAATTGAATACGACATGTAGACGCGCGCGACGCGACGCGAATATTTCATGCCAAGTGCCAACATTATTTACGCGTGTTAACTTAATAACCGCATCGGGTTACATACCCGTGTGACATGTATTCAATTTATTATAGCTATTGTCAGTGTCGGATTTAGCAAGCGCGGGGCCCGTAGAAAATTCTATCGAAGAGGCCCCTGATCTGCTATGGGGAGTTCGGAGGCATAGCCAAAGCAATAAGATGGCTGTCAACAAGCTACGTATCTGCCTCTAGGCAGCTTGAACTCAAAGTTGACAACATTGTTGGCCATTTACGATAAAACAAAAAAAGAACGGTCTCTAGGTGAGCAGCTTTGAAAACGCGGGGCCCGTAGCAATCGCTACTCTTTCTATATGGTTACAGTGTTATTTTTGTAATGTTTTCCAAATGTGTGATTTGGGTTTTTTCAAAAAGATTGTTTTGTGCAAGAACCAAACAAAGAATAACGATATAAAACGTTGCCATAAAAAATTTACAGTCGTTTTTAATATATTACCTACATACTAGAGTATTAAAAACGACTGTATTTTTTTTTAGTAGGTATAACCAGGCATGTGTCACTCCCCGTTTAGGCAGTACGGTTCAAACAAAAAAAAACCGGTCAAGTGCGGTCCGACTCGTATCTAAAGGTTTCCGTAACCTCCGTACAATGTTATAAAACGCTGAAAAAAAAACACGTTTCTTATTGTATGACGACCCCCTTTTAATTTTAACTTTACTTATTTTTAGTAGGTACCTATTTGTTGTTATAGCATATGTACCTATTCTGTGGTTGTAGCGGCCACAGTAATACATAATCGGTGAAAATTTTAAGTGTTTGCTATTATGGTTCAAGAGATAGAGCCCTATGACAGACGGACAGACAGACAGCGGAGTCTCAGTAATAAATAAAATAATTGTTCTACTACCATTTAGGTACATAACATATGATTCAATTCTCGTGTCAAATAATTTTATCGATCAAATCGGACAAACAGACACATGGTTAGGTACATTAAACAGTCTATTGATATAGGTACAGCCACACACCGTGTTACACCAGTATTATTTATTCTGTGGTCACACGTAAAATTTTGTAGCATTAGGTGTTAAATGAACACATACTTACCTAGTTAGGTACATAATATCTACATCTGTACCACAGAATACAGTAAGAGTAAACAGAAGGGACTCTTCTAAGGTACGCGCAATATACGTCCCCGTTCCCCGCACCCGCACCTCTCTCCCGGTTCTTGACGGCCAACGTGAGAAATCGAGGCGAAAACGGGGGAGAGGTGCGGGGACGGGGAACGGGGACGCCTGGGTGACGCATATTGCGCGTACCTTAGGAGTTTCCGGCCTGTGTCTGTACACTAAATATCTAAAACTAAGATCAAATATCTAAAACTAAGATCAATATTAGGCGCCTACTCGCATAGAGACTCCAACTATGATTACTTGTTTTATGATTAATGAAATGAAGCCATGAAAAATCGCAAACCATTGAACGCTATTTCGGAACGAAAGATTGAATAGGCATTAGTTTCACCACGGACCATCGTTTATTATTTTCGTTTATTCGCACAAAACATACCGGCATTTCCATAACAAAGAATGTTTTGGAGTGCGTTGTGGATGTGTCGGCTTTGGAAGACGTTGGAAAGAATACCTACACGTTATTCGTTTGAAGTTTCAAACGTTCCTTTGGTATGACGGTTTCGCTTTTCATAATAATCTCTGCTGACAATGAATGAAATACGAATGGAAATAGTGCTATTCGAGGCAGTTACAAGCACATAAGTACGCTAGCTTAGTTATAGATGCTATACTATAGGTAGGTAAGGTACCTATCCTATTGATAAGAGGGCAAGATTGCCTGGGTCAAGTTTAAATTTAGTACAATTATTTAATTGCCACTGGGCCCACTTCAAGACCACTGCAAAAAACCTGGCAGCGCCACCTTCCACTAAGGTACCTATTTACCTACGCACCTATTTATAATGGCACAGAATGGCCTTCAAATAGGATTTGTTTGTTTGTTTGTAATAACTTTATTGTACTAAAAACATGCATATAAAATACAAAATTCGCAAGAGCAAATATACAATGGCGGACTTATCCCATATAGGGATCTCTTCCAGTCAAACTGCGATATATTGAGAGGACATTTACCCAATTAACAGGTAGGTGGTTGAGAGGTAGAGAGACAAAAACCTACAAAATAAATAATAAAAAAAGATATAATAATGGATTTATGTATGATAGGTTGGTAGGGTATGTATGCAACGGCTTTATGAACAAAGAGTATCGTAAATAATTCCTCGTTCTTATAAAAAAATCAAACATAAGTTTAATAACATTATAATGCTCTGTATCCGTTATACAGATTCGAGCTGTTTAAGTTCCCTTTGTTGTGTAATAGCACTTTCAAGTGGTAAGTAAAAACCTAATAGAATACTTCTGCGGGGGCTAGTATGGTTACGGCGACAAACGCTTTTCTTTTATAATTCATCATATGTTCATTTCGTTTACTCCACTTTCGGTTTAAAAAATAAACAAAACTAACCATGACACATTTGACGACATTACTGGTGACGATGCCAGCAAAAACAGCCCCGGGGCCCACGAAAGGCACGCTGAGGATCGCCAAAGTATTTCCACCGCCCCATCCAAACATCGCACTTCAGAATTCAGATAAATTCAATCTTGACACACACTGTCGAGTGGCTTTGAAATTCTGATATTCCGAGATGTGGTATCGCGTCCTTTCATCAATATTTACGATAAGGGTGTCAGAATTTGAAGATATGTGAGATGTATCTAAGTAGGTACCTAAGTTTACATTTTATCTAGATATCATGCAATAACATATTTTTATTTTGATTATTTTATTATCTTATAGTCTTAGCCGATACGCCAATAGTAGGTACTGCAGTATTGATAAATAGATACAATGAAAAACTTGTACCTAAGCAACATGTTTATTCATTGATGACTGATGATGACCAAACGTGCAGTGCCCGGACTATTGCTCAATTTGCTTTTATAGTCTTTTGTCAATTTATTCCATCGGAAGCTAGTTTACAAGAAATAATGTTGCCCTATTCCTGAGTAGATACATAATATATATCCAACAATTTAATTACGTAGGTACGTTAAGATTACTTACAATACCACAAGTAAGTTTTATCGTGCAATAACATTATTTTTATTTTGATTATTTTATTATGTCATAGGGTCATCATATCCGTTACGCCGCCGAAAGCTACTGAGGACTGAGGGCTGTGAGGATTGGGAGACAAAACATATCGAAGATAACAAAAGATTTTGTACCCATGATGAATCTACTACCAAATACTATTCTTCATTTTCTCCTTCACTAAATTCACCGGAAAACGCAGTCTAGCCGGATAATTCAAACCAAGGAGGGACATTTGAATGAATGTATGACCAGAGGCGTAGCTAGGCGTGGGCGACAGGTGCTCCCGCCCATGCCCATGGCCTCACGGTCTAAAGGGCCTCGCGTGTGAAGCGGGGTGAGCTTTTTTAAATAGATCTCATGCGTGCCTAAATAAATAAAATCTGAGGGGCCTAGCCCTTTCATATAAATAACTGACTTAAGTGGGTCTTAGGAACGAAAGAAAAGGGGCCTCGCTGATGCGACTTCGCCCACGTCTATAATCCACGCTACGCCTTTGTGTATGACAACCATACCACCGCAGGTGCGTAGGTATATGCGCCTATAGTAGAGATCAAGGATGAGTTTAGAGATAAGTACGACTTGTGTGACTGCTGGCTACGCGGCGAATAAAAGTATTTTGACAAAGATTGGCGTTTCAATCCCCCTACTCGCCTTTATAATAGCGCACATTCCTATATAGGTAGGTAGATACTTACTGAAAAACTTACATAAGCGAGCGCTCATGCCGCGTAATACATGGTATATTATGTGGCCATATAGTATCTATTTGCATATGCTCGAATCGTCATTCAAAACATCTTTATTTTTTCAATATTGACAAGGCATCAATCATAATTAAGTCTTGTGTCACAGACCACATAATAGTCTGTGTTTTGAAGACATATAGGTACAGGTTGTAATGTAAATGTAATGTCGCACGTCCTCTTTAGAATAATGGCGTCTCAGCCCGTCAATATGAAAACTTTCCTATGGGTCTCGTAATCTCGTATGAAATTTTGTCCGAAAACACCAACGAGATCTATGTACTTACGTACTGTCAATGGAAAACACACATAGGCAAATACTATATCACACACGTTTAACGAAAAACCTTTCAGATGGTACCGTAGCCCATGAAACGGAACAAATTTTGTTCTAAAACTTTCACGAAACCTGATCGAGTCAATTTGTATTAAAATCCGAATTTTATTTGGCTTTTTGGGAATGTTGTAGAACAAAAGGTGTTCAGTTTCATGGACTGAGTTACAACTTGAGAGGTTTTGCGTTATTTCATTCTCGTTGTATAAGTATAACATAAATAGTTTTTTTTTGAGATTTGAGATTTTTTGTGAGTCGAGGTCGCGGTAACCCCTTTTTAGTAGTTTTAATGTACCTACATACTTAGTTGCATGTGGTTCTAATTTGCAAGTAGTTTATATGTAGGTACTCATGTACAACACGACTCTCACATAATGTCAGCAAATACATGATTGTATGTTCGATATTTTCCTCGTCATTAACTTGCATTGACGTGCAAAACACTGTTTATGTAAGTAACTACCTAAATAGAACGATTTACACCCACGTAACATTTCCTACATTTTATCTTCTATATTTTCTTCCATGCTGGTATTTCCAGCAAAGAAAACAAGATATAGTCTTAAAAAACCACTAATTAAAATTGTTAAATATAATGCTTTAAATATTTTTTTGTCACAATATAGATTTTATGTAGGTACATTCAATGTTTAATTAATTTATGTATTTTTAAGTATAGTAAGTACTTACATACATTAATAAAATACCTACTTTTTACTTGTATCTATGATTATAAAAATTAAATTATAACTTCTTGTGACTTGATCACGACTCTGTGACCCCCCCCCCCCCCCCCCCCTGGCACCAAAGCTGGATCCGCCCTTGCATCACATAGCCTATAATCAGTGGACATCCAAGACGATTCCGATGATACCTCAGTTGTCAAGGTATCAGGCATATCTTTAAAGGAACATATAAACATACATGCAGATAATGAAATTAAAATAACAGTCAAAAAACAAAAAGAATCGACTTTCCCATTCAAATCGCCCGTGCGCACTTTTGTATGGAAATGCCGAAATTTTATTTTTGTTTGGGCTGTTATTTTAATTTTAAGTAGGTACTATAATGATCTAGTATAGACCGTGGTTTGATTTATACCCTTCCAAATAAAAAAAGAAATTTTAAATCGGTGTAGTTTTTTTTAGTGTCAAGTCAATGTTTTCTTACGGTTTTGTGTTCTATTGATGATTCTGATTACAGATTGGTAGGAGGTGCAAAATCACCTGTAAGTATATATATAACGTCTAACAAAGTATACTAAAACTATTCTCAGGGTGAATTCACTCCATGATACTGAACAACTTTTCCCAAAGAACATATATCGAAATATGAAAAATATTTATTTGCTTTCGATACAAACTTGGATCTGCTGTTCGGTCTACTTGTATGGGAAACCAAAAATTATTTTTTATATTTCGATATATGTTCCTTGGAGAAAGTTGTTCAGTATCATGGACTGAATTCACCCTTAAAATAGTTTCAGTATATTATGCTAGACCCTGTATATATATATGCGGACAGACTACATTACATATTATTGCATAACAAACATGCAACCTTTTCAAAAGCATTTATTATGTATGATAATTTAGTATGACTGTCGTTTTTCCTAATTCATAAGTAGGCACGCATTCAGGGATTAACTATATATTTCTTATCAAAAACTAACTTATGGTGTAAAAGTAAAATATATATAAGTATATATAAATACAAATATTGGTTACTTCACTGCGCTTATCATATCGGTCACTGTTTTGTTGTTAATTTACCAATATAAACAGTAAGGCACTAGGTCCTTCCGCGATTTTTTTCACTGTTTCATAATCGTAATATTGTGAAGACAAAGAGACAATGCAATTGATTTCTTATTAAGGTGCTCGAAAACAATAAGTCGTAAAATGTAGGTTAGTACTTGCTTATCTGCTGAGTTATATACGTACTCTGTTAATCAAAAGTACATAACGTCTGATGCTCTTAATAGATTGGCGCGACAAGGCTCACCAAAAAAAATAATCGAGACTTGCCTGGGCCATTGGATCCCTAATCGGTGCGAGACCTCTAGGCCTACTCGGTCTAACTAATGGTTAATCCAGCCCTGCGCAAAGGAGTACAACACTACACTGACTACAAACACGCACGCACGCAAGTTGATATGCATATTATGTTTGAAAGATGTGTGATGGAAAGTTACCATTAAACTTAAGGCCGTACCTAAATTTTCTGGGGTCCAGTGCTGCCCCCATAAATGATGTCTCCGTTTTCTTTGAAATGATTTATTTTAAATGGGGGCAGCACTGGACCCCGGAAAATTCAGGTACGGCCTTAAATACAATATATACATCCAGGTCATAAGTAGATTATTTCCTCAACTTCGTCAATATCGACATACATAAAAACATATTTTATTTTTATCGCCAGCGAGTAATAAACTCGACAAAACAATTACATTTATCGCTGTTGCGTATTTGCCCTAGGCCAAGAGGGCTCTAACTCCAAGAGAGATATGGTTTGGGGAGGCAAAACATGGGGGTGGCAAAAGGCCTGTCACACTAGAGACTACGTTACATATGATGTTTTAAGTACTCAAAGAGAACAATCTAAGCGCGGCTCAGATAAGTCAGCCTTCAAAGCATAATAATCATCCGTCTCTTTCAGTTAGTAAATTTCTTTCTTTATGTGTTAGATTTCCAAACTTGTAAAAGGCCATGAGCATATTTAGTTAGATATGGTCAGGTGCCTTTTTGAAAAGTATAGCTAATAATAAAACCTAAAGCCATCGTTTTTTGAAAGTATGTTAATATCTGGAGGTACGAACTATGAATTGTGGGCATAGTCAAAAGCACATGAAGTTTTACACATGTGGTGCTATGATCAAGTAAGTGGACAGGCCCAGTTGTTTTTCACACAGCTGTTTCAGAGACATCCGGGACCGTAGAGAACTGTGTCATGGGGCGGCCAAAAATTTCCCCGGATGTGCAACATATAAAAATACGCCACCATTTTATCGTATGTAGATGAACGGGAAAGTTAATCCACGTAAGTGTCTAATAAACATGGCATAAAATATATTTGATATATGCATGTAGGTACCTTATCTACATGTCATTAAAACGCATACGTATGCGTAGGTACATGTGTGATCGAGTTGTCGACCTCCCCTGTACATCCGTTTCCGCCCGGATGTTTCCGGAAATCTTTACATGTGTTGTGGCGGTGATAAAGATTTTTTATGAGGAAACTACTCATCTAGGCCTCTAAAATGCATTTTACCCATGGATTACCAGCTACTTTTTCCGCGTAGATCGTAAAAGCCGATTGAGAAAAAAGGGAAAACGAGGAATTATATCAATAGGCGAAGCAGCGAGCTACATATGGAAGAAATTTAAGTCGGATGTTATTTTTGTTAAAAAATTTATTTATTTCAACAAGAAAAAAAATTATACGCTAACGGACTGTGTCACCCCTTTAAGTGTCAACCGTACATTTCTACCAGGTATACTCGAAGCTGTACTATATGTATATTGTATGTAGATTTGTACATACTTATATATAAAAGGCGTTAGTGTTTAACTATATGTTCCGGTTCTTGCACCCATTGTTGGTAAACGACGGCTTCCTTGCATTCCTTAATACTGAATACTACAATTATGTCGTTAGACTCCTGACATGGCAATTTTCATATATGTATACATACATATATAAAATGAAATTGCAAATCATATAAGTAGGTATGTACCTATTTGATATGTAAAATTTAAAAATGTATCTATGATATATATTATATTTATATATATAGGAAGTACTTATATAAGTATATTTATCAATGTACATTATGAATTTTATGTATTACCTTTATCTTGCAATCCACATTTAGACTCTGTATAACCCAACGGTTGACTGGTAGACAACGCTGTTCACCTTCCAAAAATTGTTTGAAGTAAATAAAAGTAATAAGTAAATTCTGTACAATTTGCATTTCATGGACAATAAAGATTAAATAAAATAAAAATATTATAATAATAATTAATAACTTAAAAATAAGAATATAATAAACATTTGGCCTAGTTTCATCGAGACTAGTTGTCTCCAGACCCAAGAGCTGGCTGTTTTTACGCCCAGTGGATTAGCTTAGCTATCCAGTGGCGGAAGCTGCCAGCATTTTGGAAACGTTGCCTCGCAGTGGCGCTTTACATAATATATTATTCTGTATGTATTTTTTATTTTATTTTAAGATTATTTTTAATTTTTAGATAGGTAGGTATATAGTTTAGTTTTAGTTTTTTTGTAAACGGGACCCTATTACTGAGACTCCGCTGTCTGTCCGTCTGTCCGTCTGTCACAGGGCTCTATCTCTTGAACCGAAATAGTAGGCACCTGAAATTTTCACCGATTATGTATTACTGTGGCCGCTATAACAACAAACACTAAAAATAAAAAAAGCTGAAAATTAAAGAGGGTCGTCATACAAAAAAAGTGATTTTTTCAGCGTTTTTAACTAGATCTGTCACAGGGCTCTCTCTTGAACCGTAATAGCTAGACACCTGAAATTTTACCGATTATGTATTACTATGACCACTATAACAACAAATACTAAAAATAAGATAAAGTTAATAAACAAAGGGGATATTCGTCATACAAGAAACATGATTCTTCAGCGTTTTAAAACATTATACGGTGGTACGGAACCAATCATGTACGAGTCCGACTCGCACTTGCCCGTTTATTTTTATATTTATTTGTCTATATATCGTCTGCTTTTCTGTCAGCTTAAATCTATTTCCTAACACAAAATTACGATTACTAAGTAAGGTAAATGTACCAGTAGTTGATACTATAGTGAGAAAAAGACACGTTTTCTTTTATAACAATGTATTTATTTCAGTTAGAATTTTTAAAGTAAGTAACAAATATTAATCAGACTTTCATTTCTCTTACATTGAACTTAAGTCAGGATAATAAGTGTTATTTATTTTAATATAGATTTTTTTCGAGAGGACTAAAAATGTACCAGTAATTGATGGGCAAATTTTCAAGTGTCCCAGTAATTGACTATGACTTTTTCAAGCTAGTGAGCCAGTTCTTGATATGTATATTCTAAAAAAATACAATACACTAAAAAAATCACACTAACTGTAGAAAATAATTTCACAAAAGTTCTAAAATCAACATTTTTCTTAAAAAAAAAGTAAGACAAAAAGTAAAAATAACCAGAAAAAACCTAAAAAATATTCATATCATCAGTATCATCGCCATTGACCTACTACCAGAGGTGTTTTGCCATGCACTTTAAATGAAAAAGTGCTTTATGGGATATTTTATTTTTTAGACGCAGCGGATATTGAAGTCCCAGATTTTACCTCATTTGAATAGAATAGAATAGAAATTATATGCTTTCATTATATCATCTTCGGAATAACTGAACATTTTATCTTTTATTGGAAGCATTTTAAACGTATTGCACGCCTCATAAGCGAAGCGCATGATGCAGTGCTCTACTCTCGCCTTACAAAAATCAAGTGATTTTTTTAACTAAATGTGTCTCTATTTATTTTCTATCGCACTTGTACAATAATATTTACACATAAATGTCAAGGAAAAACACTAGTTTCAACTGTTATGACATTTTTAAAAGACATTTTGCCTTTTAAATAAATAAAAACAATGTTTAATAAAATCATTTTGTGGACGTCCGTGTGTCTGTATGTATGGAAACTGGCGTGGTCACGATAACTCCCGAATAACTTATCTGATCAAGTCCATTTTTTTATACGCTTCAGTATTATCCAAAACTAAGTCCTCTCGAAGATCACGGTCTAATTCAATGATTATGAGGCGTGCACTTTTGGATTTTCCAAACTTTTTTATCAATTTAATAAGTAGGTACCTTCACAAAAAAGAAAGACAACTTTCCTTTGTACTAGTATTTGTTATTTTATGTTCCAGTAATTGATACCCCTATCAACGACTAGGTAGGAGTCACTTAGAAAAGCCATATTTGAAACTAAGATAGTTCCACCTTAAGCTTATTGTACTACAGTAAAAATTCGATCGAATTGAGCAGATGAGAATATACCTAGTAGATGATATTTGTATCAAGGAAATCAGATGTTTTTTGTCCTAGTATTTGATACCCTTGTATTTCATTTAAATATTATTAAAATTGTTAAAAAATAAAACATTAACATAATATATACAATCCCAAATAGAATAATGAAAATACTTTCCATTTTATGAGCTTAAATTTTGAGAAACAAAGTTTTAAACAAGTAAGGTCCTTAGCAAATTCTTAACATAAACATTGAGAGGCGAACACGTGAGGACACTATTGTAAAAAAAAAAAAATATCAATGTCTGACAGCCATCACAAAGAAAGTAATTCCAGGTTGGATTATGCGATGTTGCTACTAGTATAATTAATAAACGTTTCATTGATACCTGTGGAGGAATTCTTATTATAATGAGTTAAAATGAAATTTATCAACTTCTAGGGCAGTATCAAGGATTGGTACAATTGAAATATAAAGATAGTGTAGATAAACATCAAGATTATCTCACTTTGCTATAACTTTATAATGTTGTTTAAAATTCTAACATTTAACAATTGGATTAGGAATGCAGGCTTTTACTAACTTGATTGTTAAGGCTGCGCCTGATGCTGATAATCTAAATTTTGCTCCCACTTCCACGCACACAAATTTACTGTAGCCGAAACGAGACAGCGAGCCATGCGGGGTGAAAAGATCGCGGCGGGTCAATGAGGCTGGTTTACTCGTTTCTGGTTTTTGAAGATTTTATCGTTTTTCAAAGAATATTTAAGAGTTATTTAAAAAATAAGACATATAATGACTGCCTTATGTTTATTACAATTATAATCCAAAGTTACAAGGGCTAATTTATTGTATTTCTTGAAAACTTTCCGTTTTAGTATTATTCTGAGGTGATTTGGAGGCAACTTCGTAATTTTTTTCCATCGAGAAAATTTTAAGCAATTGTGTTTTTGAAACATATAATGTATAAAGTTTGCTATTTTTATTTCAAAGTGACTATTTCGTTAATATTGATAATATTTGAGATCGCTCTAAGTACAATCAGGGTCATACGCGTTCTTAAGAATGTTTTATCAGATATACGACAGACAGATAGTGGAGAATTTGATAATTTATTTAACTTAGGATAATGTCACGTCCCGCTTGTGTATGTTGTAAAAAATATGTAAGTAATCTATTCAAGAGATTAAATATATTCTTATGATAGAAGATATACGAGATGAAAATATTTAAATTGATAACGAAAATTAAAAATCATTTATTCATAAGATAACTAAAAATAACAACATTAAACTAAAATTATCTATAACTACATACGTAAGTACTTATATAAAACAAAACTAAATAAAAATACTTAAATAATATAAAAAATGGAACCCAAATTGCTTCGCTCGCAGGGTCGGGTACCCAAGAGGCTGGCGGCATTCCCACGTTGAATGGCCAGGTTTAGCCTTTGGCCAAAATGCGCGCCAGTAAGTGAATATATTGTGTTTACTATAATTACATAATTTTTTTTTAAATAGTTTTGGTACCACTACAAATATATTATGCTATCGACGTACGTACGTAATCTGAATTTATGACAAAATCGGTGCGACCGACCAACCAAAAACCAAAAGATAGCAAATCTATGGTATTATTCTGAACATGTATGCTGACGAAGGTATGCATACAAAATACCTATACATGCTTTACTACAAAAATATCCAGTCATAGTAATCGGTGACAGAAATCTTGACAAGCTCGCCATTATTTTCGGCAATAAAGCGAGTTCACACACTTAATTCGGGCATTGTCGGTTCGGCAGTATTTTTCGAAGAACAAAGCCTTTTTTTTAACAGAGGCTTTTCCGCGAACATTCATCTACATATATTCGATTTTACCGGCCGGCTGTGCTGATAAATGCCGGCCCGAATAAATGTGTGGCAACCTTTACATAAATAAGCGTATTTATTAAAACAAAATCACTTCGCGCCCCGTCTGTTCCTCTGTATTTATGTAGGCAGTGCTGGTAAAACCGGTCTATCAGCGCCCTGGGCGAGATTTTCCCGCCCCCTCTCTCCCATCCCCCCCCCCCAAACTGCAATTCAGAATTATTTCTGCGGACGGGGACTGGGACGGGGTGCAAGGACGAGAGGGGGGGGGGGGTGCATACAAAAAAGAGTCTAGGAGTTGCCGCCATTAACCAGCCGCTATTTATATATTACCTGTGACGACCCCTTGCCCAAAAACGCCCCCTGTCGCCCCTTTTGTATCTGGCGCCCTGGGCGGTCGCCTAGCCGCGCCCTACCCTAACGCCGCTACTGTATGTAGGTATGAGATCTAAGTAATGCGATTTTCGTCAATAGATATAGTGATTCAGACGATGGTTTATATGTATAATACATACCCGTGCAAGGACGGGTCGGGACGCGAGTCATTATTTAATAAAATAAAATAAATGAAAGGTATGTACTACGAATATTTATTATCTTCATTTAAAAGTATTTAAGAAAAGCTTAGATCATTTGTTAATCATTAAACATTTTTTTTTATAAATACTTAGAATAGAATAGTCTTATTTCCCTATTTAACTTGATAGACCTAAGTTTCTTAAATAAATATATAATAACATATGTGATCCATCCAAAGGTATTAGAGAACGGGGAGAAAAAGGCAAATATTACAATTATTACAAATCATAGAAAACATAAGAGGGAAAATGTTCGGTCATCTACGACACGATGCTTTCTTTAAAGCAATAAAGGAAAGATAGAAAGAAAAAGAGGTAGGAAAAACAGAAGATGATTTTTTGATTAAATAAAAGAAAATTTGAGTGAGGAAAAACATGTATGGAGGTTAAGGCCGTACCTAAATCTCGCCTTAAACTTCACTCGGATAGCCCTCTAGCAATGTCTGTTAAAATATTCAACAAACTTCCTGATACAATTAAAGGCATACAAAATGATAAATCTTTCCTGAGGCAAATCAAAGACATACTGGCAAAACGATGTTATTACACAATAACAGAATATCTGGAAGATAAAATAATTTAAAATATATAAGAATTATTGATAATAATTTCGCATAGTACAATTCACTGCATTTTAAATAAATAACAATATAAATAACCCATTTATCATTCAATATTCTCTACATAAAATTAAATCCTTTCAATATCAATTATATGAAATTTGTTTTGAATCTTTGACATTTGTACAAAAACTACTTTCCTATCCTTTTAAATAGACTAAATATGTAATTAAAATTATTGACACCAAATATACGAAATTAGACAAGTCAGCCCCTCTTCGATTGCTGCGCCCGTCAGGGTCCTTAATTGATTCTGCACTATTGTAAAACGACCTATGTATATACATTAAGGATGCAAATAAAGTATTGATTGATTGATTAAATTTTCCCGGGTCCAGTGCTGCCCCCATTTAAAATAAATCATTTCAAAGAAAACGGAGACATATTTAAAAATTTTCAACTACCAAGTCCTAGATAACCCTTCAAAGTATTTTATAAACTACTGTTTACAGTTTATAATGAGAACGTTAAGCTTTACTACGCACATTAGCTAAAAGTGGCCGTTTTTCGCAAATGTGCGTAGTAAAGCTTAACGTTCTCATTTTAAACTGTAAACAATAGTTTATAAAATACTTTGAAGGGTTATCTAGGATTTGATAGTAGCAAAATTTTAAATAATGTCTTCGTTTTCTTTGAAATTATTTATTTTAAATGGGGACAGCACTGGACCCCGGAAAATTTAGGTACGACCTTAAGAACTTAGCGGAGAAAAAAGAGACAATGGAAACCACTCTACCGACAAGAGCGCAGCTCTTAAATACAAGAAGATGTGATCCATCAAAAAAACAAATAAAAAAAAATATTTGAAGTATATTACTGCTCATTAATTAAGTAGGTACTAAATCGTATAGATCTAACAGGTCAGTAGGCCTTTCGGTTAAATGTTGCGTGAGGAAATTGAAATACCTATTATTCTAATTACGAGATTTTCATAAATATTGCGAATACGTCTTGTTTCAATATAAAATATATTTTCCTATACTTTTTAGGGTTCCGTACCCAATGGTTGCCAACGGGACCTTATTACTGAGACTGCTGTCTGTCCATCCGTCTATCCTGTGATAGACGGACGGATCCTGTGATAGAGCCCTGTGGCTCTACCTCTTGAACTATTACGTAGCATGGTAAAAAGGTTGGGTTTAAGTTAGTAAATTAACTTTGGTTATACACTATACAGTTATTGTTATTGAATTAATAAATGACTAATTTCAGTGACGTTCATGATTCCGTACCAATAACCGATATCACACATCATGTTTCAAAACTTTTGTTATGAACAGTACTAAATGTAGATTAAATACGTAGGTAAAGATGTTTACTGGAAACTGTCTTTCATGTTCATATAATAAAAACATCGTTTACTTAGTTGTGTCAATGTTTGATTAATTAATAGTTAAGTACTTTTAACATACCTGTGTAAAACAGGATGATATCATCGAAATAATTATACTTATTTTTACGATAAAAAGTAACATTCTTCCTTCAACTCATAATAAAAATAAAATAATAACAATAAATCAGTATAATAAATGCTATTAAAAGACTTGAAAGTAAACAAAAATCGAGTGAAAAAGAGTTCCTTGAAGTGTTTTTTTTTCTTTCAAAATAAATAAATATATATAATATGTATTATAAAATATATATTCTTGTTCTTTATCAATCAAAAATTTTCAAGCTGTAATTTACAAGGAAAACATTACTCACATTTACTTAAAATCTAAACTCAACTGAAGTAGAAATATAAAAAATGCAACTCTAGTAATCTATACTAATAATATTATAAAACGGAAGAGTTTATTTGTTTGTTTGTTTGTTTAAACGCGCTAATCTCAGGAATTAATGGTCCGATTTGAAAAATTCTTTTTTTGTTGGGTAGTCCATTTATAGAGGAAGGCTTTAGGCTATATAACATTACGTTCCAACAACCACGCGAACGAAGTCGCGGGCACAGCTAGTAAGTTATATATAAAAATCTGAAGGCACTAGTATCACTGCTTTAACTAAATGAAAATAATACAATTTCAGTAAAAAAAGATACAAGGTTTGTTTGACACAATCTTCAAGATAGGATCAAGTTCTTGTGCAGATTATAATCTGCACAAGAACTTGATCCTATCTTGAAGATAAACAGTAAATTTGTTAAACGAAATCAAGTCATATTTTCAAACACTACTACCTACCCGCATATAAACCCCATACTTAGTTTTGTTAAATCACCCTCAGTTTTCATAAAACATCGCGAATTTTGCTTACCGACGTGTGTTTCCGAATAAATTAACGAAAAAATATTGAAATTAAAACAGTTTTTTTTGAGATTAGTATTATACATCATACTAAGATGCCGAGAGTGTGTGTAAACCATCCTGATAACTTCTGTTATATTTGCGGTCAACTTACTGTTAAAAGTCAACGTCGTAGTTTGTTACTTGAAAAAAAATTCCCAAAAATCAGTGATGCCAAAATAAAAGAAGAAATATTTGTAGGGCCACAAATAAGACACCTACTGGCTGATGAAGAGTTTGAACAAAAACTTAATCCGATCGAAAAATCCGCATGGACATGTTTTCGAAATATTGTTCGTAATTTTCTTGGAAACCACAGGGCCGAAAACTATGAAGAGTTAGTCAACAACCTCTTAGCGGCTTACAAGGACATGGGATGCAATATGTCGCTCAAGATTCACTTTTTACACTCGCATTTGGATTTTTTTCCTCAAAATTTGGGAGCCGTTAGCGACGAACACGGTGAGCGGTTCCATCAGGACATATCCAACATGGAAAAAAGGTACCAAGGCAAGTGGAGTCCGAACATGTTAGCTGACTACTGCTGGACACTCAAAGGGGATGTACCTGACGCTAAATATTCCCGAAAATCCTGAATAAACGTATATATAAGTTATTTTTTTCTTCATTTGAAACATTTTTTTACCGTTTTTATTTAAAAAAAAGATTAATTGCTGTTGCATAAAAACTGAGGGTGATCGAAATTTTCCAAAAATGCAGATTAGTTACAGACTAGTTGCAGATACAAAATAACCCATTCAATTACATTTAACTTTCATTAAGGTCATTTTTGTGATTAGAGATTCAACTATGTAATCTAATCACCTAAAACTACTTACGACAGAGCTTTGACGTAATATGTTCTAATGGTATCTATGAAGTTTTATTTTATATAAAGATTTTCATTTTTCCTTTATAGTAAAGACGCTACCTTATGAAGGTGGAAGAACTTAAGTGGTGGAAGTTACACACACATATTATTATCTGTTTGGAATTTATTTTTTTTACTATAAATGATAATTCGGATAATTTCCATTAATAAAACCAATAAACTTACCTAAAATAATATAAGTACTTAAATAAAGCAACTTGGCTTTCCTCTCACTGTGGCCGGGGAAAATTCAAAAATGTATTCCGGGAATTCCGCGCGAAAATATTTTTCTTTTAAAAATCGAACTAATCACAGACTACTTTCGATTTTCGAAAACTTTTTTCGCGCTCGCGTCAGGCAAAGGCTGCCAGATAGGCGGCCTATTTTCCTGATTAACACGTTGTAACTGGCCGGTTGAGCGGCAACTGAATCGAGTAAAGCTTGCATTGCAGGAAATTATCGCATATGGTCGAGATTTGCAGCGCATGCGTTGTAATAGATCAAGGCTTTCGCCAACGGGTTTCCCTGGTTTTCTTCAGTAAGCTTTTTTAGCGCTTATCTAAAAATGTTTTAATCTTACTTTATTTACGGTGATCTTTTGGACCATAAACAATAACATTTACTTTTTAATATTACGTACTTTCGACGCATATTCACCAAAACCCGGATGAAGTTAAAGCATTTTTATTTTTTAAGGAAGTTACGGCGAAAGTTTAAGAGAAAATAGATGATTTCCCCTTACTGTACAAGTTGGTATTTTACTTTACAAAATATGGAAAAATTAATACGAGTATGTTGAAAATTACTTAGGTAAGTTAAAACAAAATTTAAATTAAATTCTAGCAAACTATAATCACCATCTTCCTCGCCTTCTCCCTATTTGGGGTCGGCTCTATAATATTTTATAAAACTATAATATTTTATAAAACTATAATATTTTATAAAATTTATCGACTGGCGAGATATTTTCAACAGTTTCATAGAATAAGTACCAATTCTTGGAATTTTCGTTTGTTCTTGACCGTATTTTTTTGTGATAACTGCAGAACGTGGGATAAAGTAGGCTATCAGATGAATACTTGCCAGAGGTATGAAGAAAATATATTAATAGATAACAAGTTTCGTAAAGAGCTATTCACAGAATAAAATAAGTTTTCTACGACTATGTTGTTTAGACTAAGGAAAAGGTAGGCAAGTAGACATTGCATGGTGTATCTTATTTTATATTAGATTTAGCTATGTATTTAGCTCCGTTGGCGAGATGGGTAGACGACATCAGAAAATTCGCGGGTCGAATGTGGATGAGAGTAGCTCAGGACCGTGGTAAATGGCATTCATTGAGAGAGGCCTATTCCCAGCAGTGGGAGGTTCAAGGCTGGGAATGGTGATGATGATGATTTAGCTATGGTATTTAGTACGACTTATTAGTCATTACCTACTATACATCGTGTTAATGAAAGAACGCAAAACCTCTCAGATGGTACCTCAGCCCATGTAACTAAACAACTTATGTACAACAACTTTTTTTTGGATTTCGTGAAAGTTGTTGAACAAAAGTTGTTCAGTTACATGGGCTGAGGTACCAGCTGAGAGCTTTTGCGTTCTTTCATTAACACGATGTATAACGTCTAACATATATGCTGAAACTATTTTAAGTGTGAATTCAGTCCATGATATTGAACAACTTTCACCATGGAACATATTATTTATATCAAAATATGAAAAAGAATTTTTGTCTTTCCATACAAACTCGGATCAACTAAACGGTCAACTTGTATGGGAGGCCAAAAAATATATTTTTCATATTTCGATATATGTTCCTTAGGAAAAGTTGTTCAGTTTTCTTGACCAAATCCACCCTTAAAATAGTTTCATTATATTTTCTTAGGCCCAGTATAATTACAAAACCACGAATTTAAAAGCCATCCTTCTCTGGAATTCTCTTACTGATTCTATTAGACGAGCGCCTAGTCGTCACGCTTTTAAACGGGCGGTTCAAAAACAGTTTCTCCAAGAAGTCTCTTCTCGTCGTGTCCCTGCGCGGTGATTTGTAGTCATCCATATATGTATTTATCTATCCGCATACATATATAATTAGTTCTTTATGTATTATATTTACATAATTATATATTTTGTATATTTATTTTATCTATAGTTATTGTATTGGTATATATTTCTTTAAAATTAATATTTATGTATATTCTTGATTTATTCTTGTAGGTATTTATAGATACTTTTAAATTTTGTTTACACACTCTGTCGCACCACCCAAATTATTTTTCTACTTGGTCCAATGGTTGACTGGCAGAGAACGCCATAAGGCGTTAAGTCCGCCATTTGTACACTTTTTTTTTATGTGCAATAAAGTTTAAATAAATAAATAAATTTAAACAAAAACCTGTCAATACCGGGAGGGAGCTACGAATGTACTACGAGGCCTACGATTGCTACAACTTCGTAACGTTGCAACGTTACGTACTACGAGGCCTACGATTGCTACAACTTCGTAACGTTGGAACGTTACGTACTACGAGGCCTACGATTGCTACAACTTGGTAACGTTGCAACGTTACGTACTACGAGGCCCACGATTGCTACAACTTCGTCACGTTGCAACGTTACGTACTACGAGGCCTATGATTGCTACAACTTCGTAACGTTGCAACGTTACGTACTACGAGGCCTACGATTGCTACAACTTCGTAACGTTGCAACGTTACGTACTACGAGGCCTACGATTGCTACAACTTCGTAACGTTGCAATGTTACGATGCCATAGACACAAATATACAGGGTCTAGCATAATATACTGAAACTATTTGAAGGGTGCATTCAGTCCATGATACTGAACAACTTTCCCCAAAAACATAGTATAACGAAATATGAAAAGAATTTTTTGGCCTCCCATACAGCTTGACCGATCCGAGTTTGTATGGAAAGTAAAATATTTTTCATATTTCGATTTATGTTCCTTGGGGAAAGTTGTTCAGTATCATGGACTGAATTCATCCTTAGAATAGTTTCAGTATATTTTGTTAGACGTTATATACATAGTTTCAAAATTAGAACTTTTGTTTAATAAGTACCAAAAGTACCTAATCTCTAAGTGACATGAAAATGACGATATTCTGGAAAATTTATTTTGGTTATCTCATTACCTACACCGTAACTGTACGGCACGTAATCCACAGAAGATTTTAATATAGGAAAGATAATTGAAAAAAAATTAAGCGTCTAAAAGCACCGAATAAGATACTAGTACTCCGTACAGAAGTCTCACTCAGTAAAGAAATTCAAAGAAATATCTACTCAATGGGGTTAGGGGTATGGTTTAATTTAGCTCACAACGCGCGACGCGGCTAGCAACCCATCATTATTTTGATCCCCTTCACCCACCATCACGCTAAACGTGGCCTTTGGGTCTTACGGCCCTGGGCTCTGTCTAACCCGTTAAGGATAAAGTGATAATGTATCTGTATTAACCAATAAGTTTAGTATTTAGTATAAGTTCACCGATAACCTCACAATCGTCACATGTATCGATAAAGTCTAGAATCACAGACATGCCCTATCTCGATAATCGACAGAGCGACTTCTCGACTCGAGCCCGCTATCGATAAGATGCGTGTGGCATAGGAAACGTACTGGAGTCTGACCCGGAATGATCTTGGCTGCGTCAGCGCCATCCATTTCTGCTTTATCGATATTTTAATTAGTGTGGGTGCAGACTTTCATCGACCCGTATCGATCTATGTGTACGCGTAGATCTTTCTCGTTTGCGTCATTGATGCAGATCCAGAACCCAAAGTACCTATGCATGCATGTTTAAATAATATTATATTAGAGGAATCTCCATTCCAATATATTACAATATTATAAGTCAGTATCTTTTTTTGACGGTATTTTGTAATTTCAAAGAAATTGCATATCTAAGCGTATAACCAAAGAACATATACTCGTATCCCTTATCTCAGCATATAACTAGTTTTTGACAGTCAAAAATGTCAAAATATCAATTTGAAAGGAAATATAACGGTGTAGAAGTGTTCATACTGATACATTACGAGTATACTGTGAAAACCAGTTATATTCCTAGATAAGTATAAGCAAAGAGTATTACTTATACTCTTTGCTTATACTTATTAATCTCAATTTAATATAATTATACTTATAATATCAATTTAAAAAAACATTGAAATTACAAAATTTTGTCGAAATCTGATATGGCGTTTCAAAATAAAAGTTAGACAAGTTTGTATGGGAAAGTCTGTTTCTGTCTAGGGTAAGCACTCGAGCCGCTTTTAGGGTGATGGTGGGAGAGTAGGTACCTATATGAAATAACACTAAAAGTGGCTTTTGGGTGTTGCACTCCTGGCCTCTGCTTAGACTTTTACATTCTTATCACAAAACGTGGACAAACTTTATTACTAGGTTTAAAGTTTGAAACCATTATCCATCTGAAATAAGTTGACATCTACCAATATGCCACTTTCTAATCCGTCAGTGTCAACTTCATTTGGGTGGATAATGGTTTAAACCTAACTATTTAGTCGGTGTTTTTCTATAAGACGGTTAGTAACGACCCGAAATGCTCTATCTGCCCCTAGGGATAAAGACATGATAGTGTATGTATGAAAATTAAAATAGTAATGGGCCTCAACCCATCGACAATTGACATTTTATCTAGGTATAAGTATTTAAACATAGTTTTAAGAGTGCGGAACAACATATATGCGGAAATCCGCCCTGTTTGAGCACCGATGTTGTCAGTCTGTATCTGTATATTCGGATCGGTCTCGTGACTAAAAGTCATATTTTATAGCTTCCCGATTAGCAAGTTTATATATTTATCTGTAGTTATAAACAGATATAAATTCGAGTGATAACTTTCATATATCTATATACCTATATATAATATAGACTCTGGTTTTCACTAACTTAGCTGCAGAAGTAACCGGAATTATTATGTAGGTGCAAGACCAAGTTCCATGAATGGCGTCATTGACCGCTGATACCCTTGAGCGAAATTAAAGTCAGCACACCGATTGATCCGGACTGAATTCATTATCGATTACTTAGTTTTCCATTGTACCGATACAAATACTCTTTCACGGCATGTATTTAAACCACATGATATTATTGACCGCTCGTAAACTTCAAAGATTGGCGACCACTTACACAGCTCTTATTAACGTCATTATAATCTTATCAAGACATAAAGCAATATAATAAATAATAGTTATTTATTCAAACAGTTTAATCTTTACGCAATCAATAAAAAGTAATAAATGTTAATGTTGAAAACTGTGGTTGAAAATATGTTATACAGTCTCAGCACAAAAATAACCCCAATGTTTTGGCAGGAGCGAAGCGTTTCAGTTTTGAGGTTGGCAAAAAATGCTTTTGTCCGTCAGTCTGTCTGTCTGTCTGTCGGTTTGTTCTCGCCTATAGGTCGCATGTAAGTATATGTAATGTAACGGGTCGCATTCATATTGGATAATTACTTATGTAGAATTTTTTTTTCGAATCAGTTTTTGGTAATTTTTCAAAATGGCGGAGATATGGGGGTATGGATAAGAAAATCAGATTTCAGCCATTTCGAACTTTTTTGCTACCCTTATTAAGACGCAACGTTTTTTATTCGATAAACTTCAACGGGTTGAGGGTGAGTCGCGAGGTTTACGAGTACAGCGCACAGAGCCACTAGTTGTATAAAGACTGAAAGTTTCTCTATAAATAGTCCCAAATGTCCCAATACAGTTAAGTATAATTCTCGAATATGAAAGTTGGGTCAGAGGTGGCTTCGGTAGATATCAGGTAGTAAAGGTGTACGAAATTGGACCTCTATTCTCTCATTGCGTAAAGCTTAGTTTTAAACAAGCTTACTTATGATGAAGTACAATTTTTTTAAGGGGTGATTCAGTCCATCATTTTAAACAACTTTTCCCAGTAAATAATGTATATCGAAATACGATAAAAAGTTTTGCTTCCCATACTTATCAATGTGATTTTTTTTGTATTATAACATACGTATATTGGGAAAAGTTGTTCAAAGTGATGGACTGAATCAAGCCTTAAAATATTTGTACTTAATAAAAAATAACGTATTTATTTGTTTAACTTAAGGCGACGTGGGTTCACAATTTGCAATACCGTGCGTGTTTTTGAAAAATCACTGTTATTAAACTACTACAGTTTATTCCTTAAAAAATGTATATAAAAATCTTAAGGATTTTCTACAGACACCCACAATAGCCAAAACACGATTGAGCATTTTTGGCTCGATAGAAAAAAATCAAAAACATACCTCTAATTTGCCTTTTTAATACATATTACTTTTTTTATACAATCACTTTTTTATATGAAAATTATACCAAAAAATGTATTATCTAAATATGAGGTATGTTTGTGATTTTTTTTTATCGAGCCAAAAATGCTCATTCGTGTTTTGGCCATTGTGGGTGTCTGTAGAAAATCCTTAAGATTTTTATGTAAATTTTTTAAGAAATAAACTGTAGTAGTTTAATAACAGTGATTTTTCAAAAACACGCACGGTATTGCAAATTGTGAACCCACGTCACCTTAATTACAAAAACAAGTAATAGGCCAACTAATTAAGGCCTTTTCTACCAGTCAACCTACAGGTGGTGCTGATAAAAGCAAATTTTGGACGCTATAGCCCATTAACTATAAAATTATCAATATTTAAAAATATACCTAAAACATATATTAGAAGACGTTGTACTCGTATATATTTTATTCTTATTATGTTAGAAATCACATCGCACATTGCCAGACACTTTGTTCTGTCCCATCCCCTGGCAGACACTTTTGAAGCGCAGCTTAAAGTATCAAAAATTGTAAGTACTTCTGTCATATCATTGTATAATGGCTGAATTGTATATAGCCCACCACCACGCTTAAAGTGGCCTTTGGGCCTTGTGACCCTGGGCTCTGTCTGTTTAGACCCGCAAGACCCAAAATGCTCTGTCTTCCCCATTAGGGATAAAGACGCGACAGTGTATGTATGTATGTATGTATAAACCTGGGAGCAAGCAGGCTAAAAAACTACAAGCATTAATTAAGCTTAGTTACTTACCTTAACAAATTTTAAGAATTTGGCTGTTCTACAAATCATTACATAGTAGTATATTTTGGTAGAATTTCTCATCATCATCATCATCAACAGGTCTTTGTTAGTCTCCACTGCAGGAACCACAAAACCATTTACCACACCGCATACCACAAGAGCCATACTTGGCCAGAGTTTATAAGCTTTGTTTAGCTTGTGTTTCCTAAGTCGCCTTCTACGACATCCACGGAAAGACTTGGAGTGGTCCTACTCTACTCTGCCGGGAACCACACGGCTAAGAACTCATACATTGACGTACGAAGAATTTCTCAATACCTATTAAAGATATCGAATCAGGTCACCACACCAGTCAGTAGTTCAAGTAGTGTCAATCAAGAGATCTTTCAAGAGATAAGATTTACCATCGGATACTGTCATGGAGTATGTATGATGTATGAGACACCTTATAAATTTGTGCTATTGATAAGCCACTTGTACGAAACGCAAAAACTTTCAGCCAAGTTCAAAAAAGGAGGTTATGTATTCGGTTTTTTAGGTTTGTTCCAAACCATCACTGAAGTCAGATAATTTCCACGTTGTACTCTGCTGACTAATTGGGAAGCTTCTATAGAGCTTTAAGCATAAACTCGGTCATTCTGCTTGTCAAAACATTGCTCAATGGTAAATTCTAGTCAGTAAATATTTTTTTTCTTTGACCTTCCTTTTGCGTACCGCTTAAGAAGTTGTGTTGATTTTACCACCCTATTAATTTTTAAATTATCAGATCTCTTATAGGCTGCAAGTCCTAAGTCATCTTTTAAAATACGTAACTTGATTTTAGGTGCTATATTCATTTCTCGAGATAAAATCTTTTACTTTCGGACAGGATTTCTTCGAATTATTTACTTCACTACTTTGATCGCCATTTTCGTACGAATACTTTGTGGACGGCCAGATATTTTCCTGTTACAAACAGAGGAGGTTTCATTGTACCTATCTATTGATAGGTATGTAGGATATTTGTGTACCTACCCGGCCTATTGCCCGGTACACAAATATCGACTAATACCAAGCGGATGGAGAGTTTAAAAAATTGCGTTTGGCTCCATGCCTACTTGTATACTGCTATCAAAGCAATTCGGTTTTCTATCACCCCACTCCATTTTAATACCACCGATTGGCGCGAAAATGTGAAAACAATGAATATTCATATAAGATATAAGAATGACAGATTCTAAATTCATATGTAGAGATATCCAGTAGACACGATGGGTCTCCTGGGCCCCATGGACCCATCGTTTTTGGATTTTGATCCTTTGTGACGAGATTTCAACGCGTCTCCGCGATGTTACGGGCGATCCAAGGGCGGGCAGCTACTTTGCACAAAGAATTTATATCGCGGTGCAAAGGGGTAATGCTGCCAGCCTTCTGGATTATCTCGTGGCGAGGCGTTGGAGTCTCTTTTTATTTGTAAATTTTTATTTTATTTCTGTTTGTAAAGTATGTTGAAATAAAGAATTCATAATCCGCTAGTTTCCAAAAAGTCAAATCAGACACATTTTTCTAAACGTCAAAACAAACATTTTCTATGAGATTTGTATGAAATATCGGACATCATGTTCAAAATGGATGTGATCGATCAATGATCGATCTCTTAACAGTACCAAATAATTTATTTTTGACCCAGGAAACTACCCAATTCAAAAGTTATATATATTTTTTAATTATAGCAGAATTTATAGCCAGATTAAGTATATATTCTTTTTTTTATTGTAAATAAAAATCAGAAGTAGAAAAGGATAAGGAAAGAAGGCTTGACTGACATATTTCATGCGGTAAGAGAAGATCTTCTCCTTCCGCATACTTATATTTACCTCCTGTACTGTACTTTTATGATATGCTCCATAATTAGTATGTCTACCTAATTGAATGTTACCTTATATGTCATAGGTACATACGAGTATACCTACATATGATGTCACAATGCGGTGTATGATTCAACTAAGTAGCACATACAAATACATGCAGGTAAATCACGTAGTCACACACACTGTTGCAATGAATATTATTTACCTGGTTCTTTGTATTGTTAAAGTATTTTATGGATTAAGTATGACGGTACTGTAAATTCCTAAAAATGTATGTACTCATGTAACTGCTTAAGTACGTAGATAGGTACATAGGTACATAGGTACTTAAGTAGTTAAAAAGTTAATTTATAACTATTTTTTTAATGTCAATATCAATGAACATTATTTATTTTATGTATACCACTCTTACGAGTATACTTTATCTTGCTACCTACATTTAGACTCTGTATAACCCAATTCGACTGGTAAACGCTTTTAGAGTTCGCCTATTATTCTGTACAATTTGTATTTTATAGACAATACAGATTAAATAAATAAATACTTTGGTATTACATATTAAACAGATTTGCGGTGTTCATTTATAGTGTAGTATATTTCTTCCATATTTGTTGATTTATGCAGGTGCGTCAATCAACAGGCCAATACGTAGCAGAGCGGATTGCTAGTATACCTAATAGACGGGGCTGACGGGGCCTAGGCTTTCTTTCTATCAAATGTGATAGGTAATAGCCATTTTATCAAGCTCTCTAAAGACATCTAACATACTAAGCGATACCTACATAACTGGGACCCACACCTCCTATTAATTATTAAAACTTGTTACATAACTCATTTAGAAGACCTCTTTATTTATTTTATTTTTTACGTATAAACCGGCTATGATAAATTATCAAGTATTTAATACGCGGCGTAACTACATATATTTTCTGTAAAGAATTCACGTAGACCCATATATTAAAACGCGGATGTACGGGTAACCAAAGGAAAAATCTTTATCCTCATTGTGTTAGACTGTAGCTACCTACTAAGAAATTAAGTACCTAATTAAAAGATTCACGTTTTAGATAGTTAGTGCATTTGTAATAAGGTACAAAACCCTTGACAAATATATGCCACTAGATTAGACAAAATAATTTGGAAGCTTCTCTATTGTTTTTTAGGATTACTCATTAAAAATTACATTTAAACATATATTATAGGTGGTATACATTTTTTTTATCCCTTTAAACAATTCTTTTCTTTGATATCCCACTCGATAGGTTTTGAAAAAAAAAAAAATTTGAAGACTTCAAATTTGGCACCAAAAATCCGCCATTTTGTTTTTTATTTATTTTTGATTTATATAGCGACACCTCTCAACCTTAAATCTATCAAGCCTTTTAGGCTGCAGAGCTTGCCAAAAAAATAAACATATACATTCGAATATCACAACCCCCCTTCTGGCGCAGTCGGGAAAAAAAGAATGATGGATGACCGCCACAAAAAAATAAGAGAAAATATTTGAACAATGAAAAATAATTTGAGAGAATAAATGTGTTTTAATATAAATGTTTATAAAATCGATGTGTAATAAAGAATAAAGATAAAGGGGTAGTGTTAATTAAATTACTTAGTTTCTACAATCAGTGTAATTTGTCCTATTCTAATAAGCCTTTGTATATTTGCTCTTTCGTATTATGTTGTCTTTTATACTTTAATTTTTGGTACAATAAAGTTATTACAAACAAACAAACAATCTTATATAAGTTTAATTTTTTAATATCTTGGATAACTTATAATGAAAGTATTATGTACATGTTATAAATGTTATATTAAAATATTGTACCTTGCTCTTGTTTATAAATACTTGATTCATTTAAACAAATCCGGGGGCAGCCATTTCAGATATAATGTGACCTCAGGGGACTTTGATATTATTATATTATTACAAATATATTATTTTATTATTACATATTTACTTTAATTGGGTTTATTTTAATACAGTTTAAATTAAATTAAAGCTAAATAATATAGATTTTTTAATAAATTAAAACTTATAAGTACGTCTAAGAACTAAAACTAAAAAAAATACAAATTATGTAATCCCACTAAAATATTACCCCTCGGCAGCGTGGCCAAAAGGCTGGCAGCATTGCCACGTTTTATGGCAATGCTGATTCTTTGTGCCAGATAATTTTCAACCCTTTGGTCACGGGATACTTCGGATAATCTTGTGGACAAGTATTTAAATAACTTATGGGCTGAAGGACCCCACGGACCAAAAGTTTCTACCCCAAAAGGTTCAAATATGTAGTTTACTCCGATGTCTACATATTTGCGCCTTTCGAGGCCCTCTGCTGTGGCAGCTGCTGCGCCGGCCTTTGACTTGGTGACCTGAAGATGAGACGGTGCGAGGGTATCCACACTAGTGGCATCCCATACTAAGGGCCGCCCCAATTTCCAAGGCACCTAGGTCATCCCGTCCGGCCTCTTGCCATCATCTCTAGCCAGACCACTGGGTTCTAGAGTCGCGGGGATATTGATAGTGGCAAGAGAACGGAGGATAATATTACGCCCTAAACGGCCGGCACTCCTGGTGCAGGAAAGTCCGTGGAGTCCAAGTCCATCGACGGTATCCCCGCAGGGGCAAGGATGTGGGACTACACATGTGGCGCCTACCCGTAGCGCTACCCTACTTTAATTATATAAGAATGCCTTATTCTCATCATTCATTTATCTATACATATTTGATTCTGTTTTATATAAACTCTAGAAAGTAGTAAATGTTTACATATTATTATATATTTTGTATAAGTATTTTAATATCTATTGGTTATTTATAATTTATATTTTAATTTTAACTGCGCCACCTATTATCTTACTCATATACTTCGCACTCCTTCTCTTTATGGTTGCCTGTAAGAGATTGCTTCGGCGATAAGGCCTCTTGTACCTTATTTATTTATAAGTTCCGTAAACTTTGTAATTTTTTATTGTTTTATTTGGTGCAATAAAGATTTTTGTATTGTATTGTATTGTATTGTACATATCGTAAAAGCCGATCGAGGGAATGGGTGAAAATGTGAGTCATGTTAATAGGCGATGCGGCTTGCAACCCATCACTATTTTAATTCCTTCTCGCCTTCAATCCCGCTAAAAGTGGCAAAAGTGGCCTTTGAGTTTTGCGGCCATGGGCTTTGTTTGTTTAGAGATGCAAGACCCAAAATGCTCTGTCTGCCCCATTAGCGATAAAGACGTGATAGTACCTACATTAAACCTCAGTAGATATCTAAAGAAGTAACTACATGTATGAGGAAAATAATGTTTAATCTTTTTTTTTTTTTAATTATTTAACTAATAAGTACTTACTTAAATTCGTTTACAATAAAACCGTCAATCGGATTAAAAAAACAACCGAATTATGTATAAGTAATTAAATAATAATTTGGACACATAAAGTTGATCAATAAATTTAAATATGAATTATTATCACCGCTAGCAATGCAGATAAAAGGTCAACTTATAATAGACAATTTCCTATTCCTACTTTTCTTTTTAAAAATAAAAAAACCCTACCTCATTTTGAATTTTCCGGAAATATTTCAAGGACACCATATTAGTCCCGTCACTATTCTTCATTTTTTAAATCACTCACAACACAAGGCACAGGAATATAGTTATGTCAAAGGCTTTCCTTGAAGGCTACGCCCTCACTGGGCATCCCTGCAGCGGCTACTTGCTTTTATTGAATCGTGTCCGAACCATTTTCCTCGAACGACGGGTCCTTGTAAACTTGTATGTGGTACAAAAAAAACCCAAATTCTAAAATGTAAACAGTTCATATTTAACGAGCCTGTTCTATAGTAAGTGTATTTTTTATTGTTTTGGTCTAGAATAAAATATATGGCTACCTACATGTATAAGTCTGACGTAATAGAATTTATGTACAAATACAAATAGGTACAAATGTATAAATTAATATTGTTATGAATACAGAGGAAAATACAATTTGTCACCATTCACTAACACTAACTAATTTATATCTTCTTACAAGGGCGTCGTAAAAGGCGACTAAGGGAGACTAGTACATACTTAAGGCCATACTTGAATTTTCCAGGCTACAGTGCTGCCCCCATTTGAAATAAATTATTTGAAAGGAAACGGAAATACGTGAAGCTTTTCTTCGCACATTTGCCAAAAACGGCCACTTTTGGCAAATGTGCGAAGAAAAGCTTAACGTTCTCACTTTAAACTGTAAACAGTAGTTATCTAGGGCTTGGTTGAAACAAAATTTTAAATGATTAGTACCTATTCCCGTTTTCTTTGAAATGATTGATTTCAAATGGGGGAGCA
This sequence comes from Acrobasis repandana, assembly GCA_963576875.1. Taxonomy (NCBI): domain Eukaryota; kingdom Metazoa; phylum Arthropoda; class Insecta; order Lepidoptera; family Pyralidae; genus Acrobasis; species Acrobasis repandana. The sequence goes on from OY756226.1 coordinate 3,320,460, forward strand.
CTGGACCCGGAAAATTCAAGTATGAGTAATAAAAATGCATTTATATCAACTTCTATGAACCCCTCGTTTTCATCATGAAATAAATATTTGTTTCGAAGGTTAGTTAGTAGTCAACATTTTTGCGTAGTAGTAAAGACTAAAGGCATGTGAAATGGGAATAGAAAGAAATGCGCGGAATGTAATGTGAATTGGCCATCGTTGGACACAAAAAGTCCTTTCTGCAGGACATTGTACCGCCGGCCCTTTTTGGGTTATTATCATTAAAATTCTGGATAAAGCAGTTAAACAACTTGAGTTGAGAACAAGCAGGTTTGTTTATCAAATCGACGCAATATATTTTTGGGGTTCTACAAGAATCATGCATGATCGTTTCGAGTCCACTAAACAGTACCTATACGAGCATATAGATGCTTGATGTCTAGGCTTATACAAGCATATATACATTTCTCTTTACTTAAATACAGTCGATATCTCTACCTGAACTATACAGTGATTTTTCATATTTAGCTACCTTCATAAGGTACTGCGTACCATTGTGAGTAATTAAAGAGCTGGTGTCAAAAAAATTATGAATATTTCAATATCTAAAAATAACATTTACTAAACATTTATGTTGAACATCTATCTCTTAATGACATAACACTGCGTTATTCCATTACTTATGGCAAAAATATATTCTTAAACAAAAATAAACGGAACCTACTTAGGGAAATCCCTAGAATGTTTCAAGTTTACAATTTACTTCGGTGATAGTGTATTACCTTTCCTTATCGACATTGTTTTTATCTCATTAAGGCCTTACGTAAATTTTCCGGGGTCCAGTGCTGCCCCCATTTAAAATAAATCATTTCAAAGAAAACGGAGACATTATTCAAAATTTTGCTACTATCAAATCCTAGATAACCCTTCAAAGTATTTTATGAACTACTGTTTACAGTTTATAATGAGAACGTTAAGCTTTACTACGCACATTTGCCAAAAGTGGCCGTTTTTCGCAAATGTGCGTGAAGTGAAGCTTAACGTTCTCACTTTAAACTGTAAAAAGTAGTTCATAAAATACTTTAAAGGGTTATCTAGAACTTGCTGGTAGCAAAATTTTAAATGATGTCTCCGTTTTCTTTGAAATGATTTATTTTAAATGGGGGCAGCACTGGACCCCGGAAAATTCAAGTACGGCCTTAAAGCTAATCAATATCACACATATCACATGGTACATAGAAAATCCAAGAAAATGTAAATATTAACTTGGGTATTGATAACTAAAATAAATCCAGGGATCAAAACTTCAAAAGCGTGATTGTACTTGCTTTTAGGGAAGTCAGTTGGTCAAAGGCAGACGTGCCTACAGGCGCGTATCTTGTAATAAGTACCTTAGTACCTTCTTTATGGTAATGCGGTCATGACGAAGGAGTCACGGTGGGTGTGTCCACTGTGTCATACGATAGGGCAGCGAGGGATTGCTCAACTAAAATACCCATAGCCATAGCGCCATGGAGTCACACCACACATGAATACACCTAAGTACTATGTTTTCCTTATTTATTATGTTGTATGTTTGTACATTTTCAAGTGTGCTTGAATAAACAAAATTTAAATTTAAAAATAATATATTCTGGCCTCTTTCTAACAAACTAACAAAATATACTGAAACTATTTGACGAGTAGATTCAGTCCTTGATACTGAACAACTTTCCCCAAGGAACATATATCGAAATATGAAAAATATTTTTTTGGTCTCTCGTACAAGTTGACCGATCAGCTGATCCGAGTTTGTATGAATGAATAGCCAAAAATTATTTTTCATATTTCGATATATGTTTCTTGGGATTGTTCAGTATAATGGACTAAATCTAATACTAAAATAGTTTTTGCGAGTCGTTATACAACGTGTTAGTGAAATAACGCAAAACCCCTCAGATGGTACCTCAGCCTATGAAACTGAACAAGTTTGGTTCTACAACTTTCAATACACCAAAAAAAATATATTTTCATACAAACTGATCTGAAAATCCAAATTTTATTTTTGACAATTTGGGAATGTTGTAGAACAAAAGTTGATCAGTTTCATGGACTGAGTTACAATCTGAGAGGTTTTGCGTTATTTTATTAACTCGTTGTACGTATATAGTGACGTCGTCATTCTTAGCGGTTCTGTGTAAATAGGGATGTGGACTGGATCCGAAAAATTGTATTTTACCATCTCTATCCCACTGCTGGGCAAAGGCCTCCCTTCTTTTCTTCTACGATTCTCTATCCTTCGTCGTCACTCCTCCTCGTCATCCTCGGTCTACATCTCTTTCTGTATCCATCTGTTCGAGTCCAATTTGTGGCAAAATGGGTCCATCATACCGCACGCATACGGTCAATGTGACCCGCCCAATCTCACTTCGCCCAGCTTTTTCTTGCCTACATCCGTAACTTTAGTCATACATATCTATACTAATATTATAAAGCGGAAGAGTTTGTTTGTTTGTTTGTTTGTTTGTTTGAACGCGCTAATCTCAGGAACTAATGGTCCGATTTGAAAAATTCTTTTTTTGTTGGGTAGTCCATTTATAGAGGAAGGCTTTAGGCTATATAACATTCCGACAACCACGCGAACGAAGTCGCGGGCACAGCTAGTATAGTATATAGCACAGTGTAAATTATTGTACTAAATATTTTTTTTCTTTTTTTCAGAGTGCTGTTTCTAACTTTATCAATTAGTTTGACACCTAATATAATATATTAGTGTATAAATAAAATATGAAGTAAATCAATCGTTAAAAATGGATATAGACAATAAAGAGTACGTGAAGCCGTGACGCGATTTCTCAATCTGAAAACTCTCTAATTTTCAAGGCGAGGTTGTACTCACAATTCTCTTCCGACATTAATCTTATAAAGGGATTATAAATATACCTTCTTTCTAACTACTTTGAGTACTTGGTACAAACAATAGTAGGTAATTATTTATTTTAAAAGAACCAGACTGAAAAAATCTGAAAAGATACAACAGCAGTAGGTACCTATGCCTAGGATGCAAAGGGAGCACACTCTGATGTGCAAGGTTATAAGTTATAACTGGGGCAGAAAGGTTCTTGAATGGTAAACACGCAACAGCAAGTGAAGAGTAGGACACCCACCAACCTGGTAGGTGGTCAGACGATCTGAGTAAAGCTGCAGAAAAACGCTGAATGCAGGACGATTCCATGCGCTTTTTTTGGAAGTCCTTGAAATGAAGATGACCAACACTTGGGTTAGTTATAAATGTATCAGAAGTGACACGTCACACATTATACGTAGAGCAAGTTTATTTATCCCTAGACATAAGGGTTGCTACATATACTTAATCGGGCCTGCATTGTTAGTTCGGTAGTATTTGTCGAACCAGAAAGCCTACCCGAAACATTATATCGGCTTTTACCCGAACATTTATCTACTTGCATAATCGGTTTTACCGCCTGACTGTGCCAATTAATGCCAGCCCGAATAAATGTGTAGAAACCCTAACCCATAGAAACGCCTAATTTGCTGTTCTATATCTACTTTTTACTACAGTTTGATCTTGCACAATGCAAACTGGTTACCACTACCACAAAGTAAAGAATTACAGAAGTATAAGTCAAAACATCCTATCTATCTGATTCCATCCTCACGTAATATTCTATGCCTAGGTACCGTTTCTACACTACTATTTAAGGTACCGTACCGTACAGTTTATAGCGAGAACGTTAAGCTTTACTACGCACATTTGCGAAAAGTGTTGGCAAATGTGCGTAGTAAAGCTTAACGTTCTCATTATAAACTGTAAACAGTAGTTCATAAAATACTTTGAAGGGTTATCTAGGACTTGATAGTAGCAAAATTTTAATTAATGTCTCCGTTTTCTTTAAAATGATTTATTTTAAATGGGGGCAGCACTGGACCCCGGAAAATTCAGGTACGGCCTTAATATTTCTCTTTCCGTTTGTCACAATATTAAAATAATTATTGCATTGAAGTTATTATTTACTAATAAAACAGACATTTAGGTACAGCTGAGGATATATATTAAATAACTATTTTTCCTTATTGTTTTTCCTCCACATATCACATACGTGACTTCTAACCCAAAGAGTTTACACACATTAAAAACCATCCGCTTTGTATAAAAGTAATGAGGCGTTTTCTTTAAAAAAAAAATATTAGTACAATAAGTTAGGATAATAACTTAAATCGGTCTGTCAATGTCAAATTCATTTAAAATTTTCATGGTGTGTTTGGTTTTGGAATTGACAGAACAATTTCAATCGGAGAACGTTTAACGCCATCTATTGAGAATGTTTTTAATCTCTATTTTTTTCACTGGAAAACGCCTCATTGTGCAAACAGGCATACGGCCCACCAGTGGTTACTGTATCTATGGACGCCCCGCAACATCGGGAGTACCACTTTGCCGACCTAAAATAAATATTTTCATGCCCGTTTTGAATAACTTATCATGTTTTAGTATCTGTGAAAACGGTGTATAACAAAAGTATAGTTTAGTTCCACCAGCTAAGCCGAGACTAATGATGCTGAGTGCGGATGAACTATGTTTTGACAACCAATAGAATTCTGATGTTCCGATAGTTCCGATGTATCAACTCTGTAAGCTGTAAACCTCGCGACTTACCCCGATCCTTTGAAGTTTATCGGATAAAACAGTTGTTCAGAGAAAAAAGTTGTTTAGACATAAAAGTTGCGTCTTAATAAGGGTAACAAAATTGTTATATTGACACATTTGAAAATTTTTCTTCAAATGTGTCAAGTTCAAGTTGGGGCGAAAACACATTGTTTGTATGTATGTATGTTTGTTCCGCGATAACTGCCGAACCGATGGTCCGATTTTGATGAAATTTGGTAGGCATGTAGGAAATATCAATAGAATTTTCAAGTTCGTTGGGCATCAAAATCGGTTCAGTAGTTTTTGAAATACTAATAAAAATCGTGAGGTCTAAGTTCGCGGCGAACTACTAGTTATTTTAAAGTTTGAAACCCGCATATGTCCGCTATTTTGAAAAATTACCAAAAACGGAATCGACAAAAAAATTATATTTAACTAGTAGTTCGCCGCGAACTTAGATTTACTTGAATTAAAGCCCTCGCTCGCTTCGCTCGCTAGGTCAAAAACTTCACGAGAAGCAATTGAGAAATTCAACCTGTAGGCGAGAACAAACCAACAGACGGACGGACAAAAGCATTTTTGGCCAATCTCGAAACTTAGACGCTTCGCTCGCTCGGTCAAAAAAAAACATATTTGTTTGTTTAAATACAGTGGTGCCATTTTTGAAACGCTAAGTCACTAAACGAACAATTTAGTATGGAAAAAACATTATTTTAGTGACCCAGCGTTTCAAAAATGGTTCTCCGGCATCCTCGCCCGGCATCAGTAGTGTAGGCTTTACTCTCGTTAATTTGTGCCTCGGCACTGATACGCAATGTCTATGTCAAGGTCGGAACGATGCACATTATGCGATTACATCACACACGCGGCACGCCGCCATTTAAAACTAGCTCGCCGTTTTGCATAAAATGCACATTGTATACATTTTTAGACGCAATATCAAAAATTATTTACTCAGTAGCGTAATGGTTATCACGCTAGTCCACCACTCCGGAGGTTCTGGGTTCGATCACCAACCAAGACAAGATCAAAAATGGTATTTTTCAAACTTTCCTGGGTCGTGGGTGTTAGTCTATATATGTATTTATTAATAAATGTTGTATTGTTGAGTCCGACGATAACAAGACATGGGAGACATAGCTAAGAACCATCTCGACCACAGATCTCGACAGACAAGACTTTCGATTAATAAAACCGCATCGACGGTCTATCCGTTGAGGAGCTATGATACCACAGACACACAGAATACAGACAACAGACACGTCAAACTTTTTCTTCGGGGGTTAAAAGTAAAAAGTCGAAATAAAATTAAAAAATTAGTACATCAACCAAAAGACATCAACGCGACCGAATATCAAATTAAAGGCTTAAAAGAAAATAATGGCGTAATGGCAAAAACCGCATTTATCTACGGCTGCCACGGCGTACGCGCCACGCCGTATCAAATCAAATTGCAATTTGTAAAGATAATTAGATCGCACGCATTTTCTGGAATTTATGAAAGAAAGAAATATAATTTGTTTGGAGCATATTTTTTTTACAATTAAGTTTTATCATATAAGTCCTTAATTTATTATAATAACTAATATAGTTATTTAATATAAAATTATGATTGCAACCAAAAAGGTTTTCACTCAGCTTTTGAGTGAAAACCTTTTTAGTGTTAGTGCTATTTTTCATTGAAGGAGTCAGCGAAATACAAAATGTGTAGTTTTCCAAGTAACATAAATAAAAAAAGCAGCGTAAATCGGTCGGAAAAGGTTTTATTGACATTTGTAGCATATAAAAATGCGCCTTTTTGCTCGCTCGTGTGTTTCGTAATGTGTGAAAAATGAGCTTGGTGAGTGAGGCGCGACTAAATACTTAACAGATATAAGTAACATTACAATTAATTCATTACCCGTGTGGTTCCGGGTTAGAATATAGGACTACTCCATCTCTTCCATCTCCATTGGAGTCGTAAAAGGCGACTAAAGGACTAAGCACAAACATCTCGTGCTTCAATTACATTCCCAAGGAGCGTTAACGTTCGGCGGCGTTCGGTTGTAAAACTTTTCGCACAAATACATTCCCAAAGAGGGTTGACGTCAGGCAGGCGGCCGGTTGTAAAACTATAGCCAAAGCATTTAATCTGCTCCGGCTATTTCTTCTTAATTTTGCAAGGTCTTTGGCATCCTTGGGTGACCATTGACATGCATGTTATGTTTGGAGAAGAAAAAGCGGGAAAGCGCACCCCGGGCTCCGAAGCAGCACTGCTGAGGATGCAACCGGGAACGCGCTTAGACGTAGAAGATAAAATAACAATTCAATTTTAAATCTTAGGGCTATAAATAAATATAATAGGTTAGTATAATAGACTTTGACGTGATAATTGACCAAGCGAGCGAAGCGAGCGAGTTCTCTTAATCGAGTTGGGGGCGAAAACACATTGTATGTATGTATGTTTGTACCGCGATAACTGCCGAACCGATGGTCCGATTTTGTTGAAATTTGGTAGGCATGTAGGGAAATACAGTAGAATTTTCAAGTTCATTGGGCATCAAAATCGGTTCAGTAGTTTTTGAAATATTAATAAAAATGTCCGCGATTATGTAGCAAACGAAACCATAGCGCGTTCTAACTTTGGATAGCGCCATCTAGGTGTTACTTAGGGAACTATGAACGCGAGGTCTAAGTTCGCGGCAAACTACTAGTGTATCTGTATCTGTAATATTACCCATCGAGCTTTCTGTATAGGGGATTAAGAGTAGGATGAAAGAGAAAGAATCTAGCTCCATTTGGCGGGTTACACTTTATTCCCGGACCTTTATGTTACAATTATCGACAATATCATTACATTTATGGCTTATTAATGTTCCAAGAATTAGCGCTAGTTTCTGTAACGAGACATTTTTTAGCGTTCACACGATAAATGCAAGAAAAAACTGGTATATACGTTATGTGACAAATTAACTATTACATGTGGAAACTAACTTAAAAAGTAGTTTTATCGTTACTTACTATCTTGTATAGTTGTAGTAGTTTTTTATTTCGCTTAAATTTAATCAACTACTTCAGTTTTGAAATAAAAAATACATATTCTGACATACGGTATGTATCTTGTTTCATAATAAAAAACCATAGATTATCTATGGTATTTTATTTATTTTAACTGATATTATCAGCCGACAAATGCATGCTAAAAATCTCCCAATTGAATATCACCACTTGAATGTCTCATTTGAATGTATGTATGTATGTTTGACGATAACTCACGTAGTTTTTGATCAGAGCTCAATGGAATTTGATAGGCGTGAAAATAGAATTTTTAAGTTCGAACATATTTTATACATATTTTAATCACGCCAGCCACACATATTTTCTGCTTGGTCTTATGGTTGACCGGTAGAGAATGCCATATGGCATTAGGTCCACCACTTATACAATATTTTTGTGCAATAAAGTTTTTAAATAAACTAAATAAAATAAATGAGCCATATCGGTCAAAGGGTTGCCGAGTTAGGGGTTCGCGAGTTTACAGTTCGGGGCAAAATACTAGTCGATAAATTTAAAAAAATATAACTTGCAAAAAGTAAGTAGGTACCTATGTTTTACTAATTACTAAAACCTATTTTTCCTTTCGTGCAACTGCCACCTTTCCATACGTATCAAACAATAGCAAACTTATTGCTTAGGGCTGCCACGGGTCTTGTGCTTCTAGGCTTAGTTTTGCTATAAACGGATAAAGAAGTGATAAATACGTTTAGTTTACATTTACATACATACACAACACGGCCACGTGATCTAATCCGAAGATTCGTTTCGCACGTGAACCTATTAAAAATGTATTGTCGTCCTACTTGAAATGTAATCTCAAATCTGCACACTCATTCATCAGACTAAATTTAGATTAGAGTCATTGGAGTAAAAAATAATGATTCAAAGATGGCTTCTAAAATAAACATGCAAAAAATGTCAGAGTGCGAGCAAATAAGTAATAAAATATCTACTCTAATAGGTTCTGCTCGCGACTTCATCCGCGTAATATTACAAATATGCGCAGGAATTACATAATTTAATTCCCCCTGCACCATTCCACCATCGGCCAACACGTCGTGGACAGGGATTCCACTCATTTGTGGTTGATATTCCTCCTCATCGTACGTCTCAATTCGCCTCCTCCTTCATTGTGCGAACCGCTTAGGTGTGGAATTCCCTCCCTGCGTCGTTGTTTCCCCATACATATGATTTAGGGATTTTCAAGGCAAGAGTGAATAGGCATTTTTTTAAGTCTGCGTGTTACACCTTAGACCTCATCTTAGCTTCCCATCAGGCTAGATAGAGGTCTAACGAACTAAAACCTCTAAAAATAAATTAAAAAAAAAAACTTTTAACGTAAAATAGAAGAAACTTTTATGAAGTGAAAATCCCGCCTAATATGACAACGAATGCAATTCAAAGGAATAATCGTAACAAAAAAACCGGTGAAGTGCGAGTCGGACTCGTACATGAAGGATTCCGTACCTCCGTACAAAAAACAAGTTTCTTGTATGACGACCCCCTTTAATTTTGAACTCTATAATTTAGATCCCTAACAAAGTGGTATCAACTTTATCTCTGTCCACATTCTTTGTCGCATGACAAAAATTGTGATCCAATAAAAACCTATTCATTGTTCGGTGCGGTGTGCGGAAGACCCAATTACATAGGTTATGTACAGTTGCTCGAGTGGGCGACAAACAATTGTTTGTTTTGTTTACCTAGATTACGGCTGGTTGTTATAGGCTGACGGCATCTTCTGCAAAAAGTAGTACCGTTATTATATGGTTACGTTATCATTAGATATCCTCATAGAATTATACTAAGTCTTAATGCCGTCTGCCCCAGCGTGGTACTTATGGCCAAATCCTTCCTTTATGGAGGAGGTCTTTAGTCCAGCTGTGGACTGTTATAGGCTCATAAAGAAAAAGTCAATAGGATCATTGTTGTTATATTTGACAAGCGAAATCCTTGCGGAAAGAGAATGAAAATATCAAAAAATGAAAAACGTCTCGTAATATGTAAGCGCAAGGTAAGCGTGTTGCCAGTTGCCAAATGCTACCGCTGCAGCGATTTGCGCTTTGCGCTATCTGGCTTCTTCTTTTTACCCGACTGCGCCAGAAGGAGGGTTATGTTTTTCGAGTGTATGTATGTATGTTTGTATGTAAATTTCTTTGGCACGCTCTACAACCAAAACGGCTTGATGGATTTTAGCTTGAGAGGTGTCGTTAGATTTGTCCTGACTCTGAGAGTGACACTGGATATATCAAAAATTGAAATAATCCAAAATGGTGGATTTTAGCGCCAAATTATGTGTCTTCGAAAAAAAATTAATTCAAAAACTATCGAGTGGGAAAGGATTACAAAAATATTTACAACTTATATGTTAGCAGTCGGGTTTTTTGTTTTTTTAATAATTACTTGTTCAAACTAAAATTACTATTATTAGAATATTGACATACATATTATTATAGAGTAGGAAAACCTAGATGAAGATATTTCGATCAAATAAAAATAAAAAATGTGAAAACATAAGGAAGTTAAGGCCATACCTGAATTTTCCGGGGCCCAGTGCTGCCCCCATTTAAAATTAAACCTTTATAAAGAAAACGGAGACATCATTTAAAATTTTGCTACTACCAAGTCCTAGATAACCCTTCAAACTATTTTGTGAACTACTGTTTACAGTTTATAATGAGAACGTTAAGCTTTAGAACTTAGCGGAAGAAAGAGAGACATGGAAAGCACTCCACCGACAGAAACGCTGCTCTTAATTACAAGAAGAAGATATTGTAATGTAAATAATTATTTATATTTTTTCAAAACAAAAAACCGACTTTAATATAAGAAAAGCTAAATATTCAAACAGTTGTATACTTAGATGACATATTTTTTTCTCGTTATTTTCGTTTAAAAAAAAAATAACATAACCAATTTTAATAAAATTTATATGGGACCACCAAAAAAGTACACCCTTTCAAACAAAAAAGAATTTTCCAAATCGGCCCAGGCGTGTTTGAGTAATCGGGGAACATACGTAAAAAAATATTCTGACGAATTGACAACCTCTTCCTTTTTTAAGTCGATTAAAAATATGATATAGCTTTGTATTCTATTTGACAAATAGTTTCAATGCCAACATCTCCAAATAGGTACTCGAAACATCCCAAATATAGCAAGTGTCCCAGGAACACGCAGCAAGAGCCAGTTGTCAATAATAATAATAATAATAATAATATCATTTATTGACAGTTATTACATGTGCATTTTACATGAAGTCTCTGGTTTCCGAGTTAGTTCGCACTGTGTTTCGGAAACCAGCGTCTTCTCCCATTGGTGTGAACTTATGCCAATACTAACAATGTTTTTATCGGCTTATAACAGTGTTTTTTTTTTCAATTAGAATTTGCAAGCAACAAACGTATGTATGTGTGTGTGTGTGTGTGTGTGTGTGAGGGTGTGTATGTGTGAGTATGAGTGTGTGTGTGTTGTTGGAATATTTAATAAAAACTAGCTAGTCTGAGTGTCCAATACTTTTTCTAGAGAATCGTAGTCAAGTTTTTTAAGCCATGAAATTAGAATATTTTTAAAATTGAATTTAGTTATAATATTAATATTAATTTTTAACTCCTTTTTTATTTTATTATAAAGTCGGGGGGCAACACAATCAAAGTGTTTGTACGCAATTTGACAACAAGTGAAGGGTATAGGGCACGGGTTCAATCTTTTGGTAGTATGAGGTAAGGTTGGCACTACTCTTGAATGATATCTTGTAAGAATTTGATATATGTAGAGTTTTCTTACAGATAGTACTTCAGCTTTCTCGTAGACACTTGTAGTTGGATGCCTATATGGCAGATAAAGTAGCACTTTCAGTACTGCTCTTTGTGCACGTTCAACATCAATGATATGTGTTTTGGCAGCGTTTCCCCATGCGCTAATGCAGTAGCGGATGATGCTTTCACACAACGCTCGATATGTCTGTATTAGCAACTTAAAGTTAGCGACTGTGCGAAGATTTTTGAACACGTATATAAGTTTTCGAACTCGTGTTGATAACGTATTTATGTGGCAGACCCAGTTTAAGTTTGAATCGATCATTACACCCAAATATTTAATTTCATTAACATGAGTCAGTTTTTCGCATATGCACTGTTTGGGCATGTGAACGTTCAGACGGTTACAGGGGTATGTATGAATTGCTAGTTGAAACCCTGTAGGAGGACAGCTAGCAGCAGTTTTGTAAAAACAGATATATTTGGTTTTGCTGGTATTAAGAGATAAAATATTATCCTCTAGCCAGGAAGTAACTTTTGCGATGCCTAACTCAGCTAGTGTCGCTACTGAGTTCCATGTTTTGTCATGGAAAAGAAGAACCGTGTCATCGGCGAACATCAAGAGGTCCATTCCAGGGAGGGTCATTTCACAGAGATTATTTATATATATAAGAAATAAGGAAGGACCTAAAGTGCTGCCTTGTAGGACACCAAAAACGCTAAAACCGACATCACTTTCTACATCACTGACTTTAACCCTTTGTTCTCTTCTCATCAGATAGCTCTCAAACCATTTCAACGCTACTCCTCTAATTCCAATATTTTCAAGTCTTGCCAACAGGATTGGAATTGACACAGTATCAAAAGCTTTTTGCAAGTCCAAGAACACTCCTATGCAACGCTCTCCTTTGTCTAGATAGTCTTTTATTCGGGTAGTAAGGGTTAGCACAGCATCATCGGTAGACTTTTTAGCTCTAAACCCAAATTGTTTGTTGCTGAGTAAACCATGCTTTTCCAAGAACTGCGTAAGTCTTCTGTTGACAAGCTTTTCGAATATTTTTGATAACGTACTAAGCAGTGAGATGGGCCTATAGTTTGAGGGATTATTTTTATCTCCAGCTTTATGGATAGGACATATTGTAGCTCTTTTGCAAATATTTGGAAATATTCCTGATTCAAAACTTAGGTTGCATAAGTAAGTAATTGGTTCTATGATATATTCGATTATTTCCTTTAAAGTAAAGGCTGTAATTCTATCCCATCCAGGAGCACTAGGTGTTTTAAAGACATAATTATACGTCTTATTTCAAGAGGATCTGTGAAAAACAAAGTCATAGAGTGAAGTATATTGTCAATAAATGTATTTAGTCTTGAATAAACGTGCCAAGTGCAGTCAATTTATTTTAATTGCCACATACATCGGAATAAGTAGTCCCCCATCATAACGTAACACTCGTACATTGTCCAGATTAACGCCAGTCAATAGATCAATAGATCTGTTTGTTATCTGAAGTCATGGTCCACTTATGAACTGATTCAAGTTGTTATATATTTTGTTTATATCTGTACTGTGACTGTTTAATGTATACGATGGGTGGGTCACTTGAATGAATGGAAGTATCTAACCTACCAGTAGAATCAAAATCAAATATAGTAATTAAGTAGGCCTTTGCAGGCACTTTTAGACGTCAATAAGTTTGGTCTACATTACGGTAATGTAATTAATAATTCTAGTACTAATAGTCTGTAATTAAAACCGTAGACAGACAGACAGACAGTCATGGCGAAACTATAAGGGTTCCTTGTTTACTACGTAACCTCAAAACTACTTACAATGGGTGATTTGTTGATTAAAAAATCCCTTCAAAGGCTTCGGCACCGATTACGGGACACATTGTATAATTTTGTACTAATTGAAAAGTAAAAAAAAAACAGGAAAGTAAGTAACATTATTTACTTAATTTTTAACGAAGCAATCGTATGTTACATAACCAAATCGAGGACATTCGCCTGCTATCAGATGGCCAGCCTTATCAGTGAAACCTATTAGGCAACTCGAAGGCATTTTCCACAAATTTTCCTGTCCCACTAATTTGTTTACTGTTTTTATTACTACTGCTTTATTCTAGTTTTTTATCGATTGCCATTGCAATATTTTAGAGTGCATTCTTGAACAAGATTAGCTTTTTCATACAAACAAACGCAGTCTAGCGTGACCAGAAACATATACATATTAGCCAATTTGAAAAAGGCCATTTTCCAAGTTGCCCTAGCGCTGGCTGGAGATCGAACCCAGAGCCTTCGGAGTGGCAGACTGGCGTATTAACTACTACGCCACGAAGTTCGTTAATTCAAGAGGAGTCTGCACCCAGCTCCTCGCATACACCGCTAAGCCATCGAACTCCTCATATGGTCATGAATGAATCTAGAATTTTCTTAGCTAATTAAGTTACGAGCATTCATTAGTGATAAAACATTACGCCTTCGGAAATTTACAGATATTTACAGATAGATTGTTTACATCGTTAATCCAATTAGCAACTGCTACTCTTAATAACCGATTAAAAATAACTTTCGTTTGAGAAAGGTGTTCTTAACTAGTCTCTTGTTGAACCCATTGAGAGTATTAATTAGTTTAAATACCTACATTGAAAAAGTGGATCAAGCAAAAGACGTGTTATGGATTGTAGATATTATTACCATTATACGAGTAGATCACCTGAAATAGATTGACAACCTCCGTGGCGTTGGTTCAAATGGTTAAAATAGTCCGCCACTCCGGAGGTTCTACGTTCGATTCCCAGCCAAGGCAAGTTGGGAAGTCGCCTTTTTCCAATAGTCCTGAGTCTTGGGTGTTTATCTATATGTATTCATCATAAAATATAGGTAGTATATCCCATATTATAAGTTTAAAACTTACTTACCGCAGGGCGGGCATATTGTGACCCTTAGCGACTGAGCGATGAACTAGAAGAGCGCACAATATGACATACAATCTGCAGTAACAATCTCGTGTTGTACTGCAAATTGGGTAGATGACTGGGTTAAATATAAATTATTTGGTACTGTTAAGAAAATAAAACGTTACAAAATAGTGTCACTTGTCATTGATCATATACATTTTCAACATGACTTTAGATTTTTGAATGCAGAAAAACTGATATTAAAAGCGCTATTTGACTCCAAATATCTATGACGTCACGGTTTTGTATTTCATACAAATCCCATAGAAAATGTTTGTTTTGTCAATTAGAAAAAAGTGTCTGTTTTGACTTATTGTCATCTAGCGGATTGTAACACAACACTTTAACACCCATTACAATCTGCAGTACAACACGAGATTGTTAATACAGATTGTATGCCATGTTGTATTGATAGGCAGCTTTAATTGGAGACCCATAGAGACAACAAGAGGGAAAGATCATCTATCAAGGAGATGGGTCATGGATCGATAACATCAGGCGATATAGGTACGTCACTCACAACTGGACGAAGAAGGCTAGACAGGGAGGCAGTTGAATAAAACAATAAAAGAGGCCTATATCCGAAGAACCAACAAAACGTTGAAATGATGATGATATCTGGTGAAAATACCTACTTATCCCCATGCATTGTAGTATCTTTTGCACTTTATCCTTTCCCTACATATTATCTACGTATACGTCCGATATGAACATACGGCATTCAGCTCTGGCACAGGCCGGAATCTTCTAAGGTACGCGAAATATGCGTCCCCGTTCCCCGTCCCCGCACCTCTCCCCCGTTTTCGCCTCGATGACTTACGTTGGCCGTCAAGAACCGGGGGAGAGGTGCGGGTGCGGGGAACGGGGACGCATATTGCGCGTACCTTACGAGATTCCTTTCTGATTACTCTTACTGTATTCTGTGGCTCTGGGAAAGTTGTAGCAACTCGAACATCTCAATCTTACAGAGAATGCAGAATGTAATTCTAAGAACAATACCAGACTGTTTCATAGCCAGTTACTAACGCTGAAATAAGCCAAGAATAACTAATGAACACAGTTAAGGAGGATATACCTACTAAAGGTCTCTGAAATGTATAAGGGGAAACTGGAGGTCCACCCTAATGAACTGGCTGCCGGGCTGACAACACGCTTATATCGGGAGCGACTCAAAAGGAGAGACAATATTGTTGCTGAATGATGAGTAAAAGCTCTCGCTGGGAGACCCACTCAAAAGCCACAACAAAATTTGTGATAGCGAAACACCGCTGATCGCAAATGTATATACAGAAGACAAAAAAAACGTGTATTTACGTCTACCAGCCCACCAGTAGGAAAAGCAAGGAAGTAGTTACTCAACATTTCACGTAGATTATTTGTAACTGAACTATGTCTAACAATAACTCGTAATTATTGACGTTAATTATTTTTTATGATCTTATCGTTATTAATAATTTTAATTCGGTCCCTTTGAGAGTCGCGAGTACTATAAAAGGTAACAAAATAACTTCAACTATAACAATAGTCATGAAGAAATGGTGTGGTCGCCAATTGCCGCTATCAGCTTGGGTAACGTTACAGAATGTATAAAAACAGATCTAATTAAACTACGCAAATTACGTTGTCGAAAAGTCCCCTTCTTTTCTTACGACATTTGGTATAACGTCACTTGGATAACTTTTATGTTTATGACAACTGACTCGCACCGTGTATGCATAGGCAAATGTACCTACCTATTTTAGTAGGATAATCGCTCACTGCTTTAGAATAAATTAGTAGACAAATGAACAGCGACCAAAATGCGAAACCCCACTTTAATTCAAAAGCGAGGGAAAGTTAGGGAGATACGAGTACCTACCTCTCTTCTTTAATTTAAGAGCATGCTCTTGTCGGTAGAGTTAAGTGGAGATGCCTCATTCCTCTCTTCTCTCTGCCATCTTTTTAATGTCTAACCTTACTTACTCCTAACCCTTCCTTAATTTTTTGGAAAAACTTCATCCTTGGTCTTCCCCTTCTTCGTCTCCCTTTTATTTTACCTTCTACTAATATTCTGAATAGATTGTCATGTCTACATGTCTATGTCTCTCTCTATACCTACCTACACTGAAATATGTATATTTTTCTGAAATAACTTAACAGTTTGTGTTACACTCATTTATACTTAAAAAAATAACAATTTTAGTTATTATACACACACACACACAACACACATTTATCATCATCATCATCCATCATTGACAGCATTTCACATCCCTTTGCTGGGAATAGGCCTATCTTAAACTCAGATGCTGTATTATCTTACCTATATATGTATATTATGTCATAGATTATAATAAAACCGATTTGCACTATAATATTTTATCTTAAAATAAATATACGCTCTGTTTCACTCACTTCGCCTGCAGCAAATTCTTTGTTAATGTTCGACCTTCACTCTAGGGACAATGCTTCAATAAAATTCAAGAAATCCAATAAATATCAACAAAGTAGTGTTCCAAAACAATATTATAGGCAGTATCTTTAATATAATATTTGAAAGAAAAACGTGATTTGTATTATCTCGTATTTGCAACACGTGCCTTTTACAATGACTTCAATAAGTATAATAAACGGGCAAGTGCGAGTCGGACTCGTACATGAAGGGTTCCGTAACAACGTACAATGTTTTAAAACACTGAAGAAACACGTTTCTTGTATGACGACCCCCTTTAATTTTTAACATTTTTTCATTTTTAGTATTTGTTGTTATAGTGGCCATAGTAGTACATAATCTGTGAAAATTTCAAGTATCTAGTTAATGCCATTATAAAGATCTAGTTAAAAACGCTGAAAAAAACACGTATTATGTATGACGACCCCCTTTAATTTTCAACTTATTTTTAGTATTTGTTGTTATAGCAGCCACAGTAATACATAATCTGTGAAAATTTCAGGTGTTTAGCTATTACGGTTCAAGAGATAGAGCCCTGTGCTGTGACAGACGAACAGACAGCGGAGTCTCAGTAATAGGGTCCCGTTTGCACCCTTCGGGTACGGAACCCTAATAAAGGGAGACTAAGGATGATGAACTTCTTACACGTAAAAAATCCCGCATCGACATCGGTCCATCCGTTCGAGCGCTACGATGCCACATACAGACAGACAGACATTAGCGTCATACTTATAACTCCCCTCTTTTTTGTCGGGGGTTAAAAAGCAACATTTTCTAGTTAAACTAGAGTTCAGACGAATAGAGTTTAACACGATTTTAATACGGTGACCGACTCTACATTTTCTTTTGTAAAGTTTAAAATTAATTAAAAAGTACTCAAAAAACTTTGGGGCTTGAAGTATGTTTCGATTACCAATCGAAAATTTCATCATAACCATAATAATCATATTTATTCATAAACAAATGTTTACACGTCAATCTAGTATGTATAAAAAGAAAAATCGAGTAACAATAATAATTAATTACAAATCTGTTTGATAATACTGCAGTTATTGCGCTATTCATCACATCACAATGCAGTAAAGGCCGTACCTGAATTTTCCGGGGTCCAGTGCTGCCCCCATTTAAAATAAATCATTTCAAAGAAAACAGAATTATTATTTAAAATTTTGCTACTACCAAGTCCTAGATAACCCTTCAAAGTATTTTATGAACTACTGTTTACAGTTTATATGAGAACGTTAAGCTTTACTACGCAAGTTTGCCAAAAGTGGCCAATTTACGCAAATGCGCGTAGTAAAGCTTAACTTTCTCACTTTAAACTATAAACAGTAGTTCATAAAATACTTAGAAAGGTTATCTAGGGCTTGGTAGTAGCAAAATTTTAAATGAGGTCTCCGTTTTCTTTGAAATGATTTATTTTAAATGGGGGCAGCACTGGACCCCGGAAAATTCAGGTAGGGCCTTAATCGAATCTCCGCTTGTTATAACGGACATCTGCAAACACGTCAGCCATTTCCGCTTTTCTTTTCATTTGCCACTGTTATGATTACACGAACAATACGAACAATTGCTACGGATTTTCTGCTCTCTCTGAATAATGAGATAGTATTAAGAATATCAAACGTAGGTAATCCGCTAGTTTTCTACAAGATAAATCAGTTACTTTTTGACGTCAAAAAAAACATTATCTATGGGATTTGTGTATGAAATACCAAACCGCGAAGTCATAGTTTCTTGAAGTTAAATAGCGTTCTTAACTTGCGAGATTTGACCCAAACAAACAACAACAAACAGGCAAGTTTAATTAAAGCTTGTAAGAAGCATCATAACAATAGATAAATCTATAATAGTCATAGTTCTATAAATTTAAAATAGCATTATAAAAACTCTACTTTTAATGAATAGCAAAAGGAAAAGCGTGAAATAACCATTTTACTTTTATTTCTTCAACTATGAATTTTTATTGATATTAACAGATAAAATAATAAAACAATTACGTGCGTATACTAACTAAATTGCCTAGGTATTTCGATTTTGTTGTTTGTTATCTACAGAATTTACTTTTACGGAACAAAGCTATCACTTGTCTATGCTCACAATAATAAATATATATCTATTATGAATATGTAATTGTACCCGTTTGTTGGATTTTTTAATATCAGGGCATTAAGATTCGTTTGTTCATTTAAATTTGTTTTTATTTAACACGTTTAACTGTAACTATGCTGTGCTTATAATTAATAAGTTTTTTAAAGTTTAATAAATAACTTTGATATTAAGTATTTAAAGAATAAAATTAATAGAGCTCTTAATACTTTTAAACTATCGCGTTGCATTATTATTAAATTAATGCATACGGGAATTAACGCGAAACGTACCTTTTATTTATTTATTTTGCTGACGTTTCATTCGGGTTTCACCGAACGTCAAGCTGGGACCACGTTCGGTGAAACCCGAATGAAACGTCAGCAAAATAAATAAATAAAAGGTACGTTTCGCGTTAATTCCCGTATGCATTAATTTAATAATAGAGCTCTTTTCGAATTTTCGACGTAGTAAGTATATTTTAATTTATATAGGAACTTACTTAAGATTATTGTTCATATCGGTTACGCTCTGGAGCACGCGCCAAATAGCGAGGCCACAACATTTTAGTTCTATAAGATCCTTGCAGCTCAAATAAAAATAAGAATTTTTAAACCAATTCGATTTGATTTCATCAATAATTTTTATTATCGAATCTAAACTAATGTTTTTTTTTACTTACTCTGGATGTCCATCCATTTTTTTCGGTCATCACGAACCCCGAATTATCATAACCAAACTTTTCTTTCTCCATTTTCTCACGTCCAAATGGGATTTTATCACTGGATTCCATTTTAAATTACACTCTGTCACTTTTAGTAAGTATTTATTTCTATTTACTTTTTCTTATCACTGGTAACACGTGTGACGGCAGCCTTGAACACGGCGCATTTGCAAAATAACTGGAACGTCTAGAGCATAGCATGAAAAAGAAAACGATAAAGTCTATGGTTTAACTTTCCCGCCAAAATGTCTGTCAAGGTGACAGAGGTAGCGCGGGAAAACCGTTCAGTTTGTAGCCCCGGTGTGGACTGGCGGCGAAAGAAGAATAAATCAAATAAATACGTTGATCTACAGCACTACAGACCGGAATCAACCGAAACCGCCACCGGTGAATCGACATCGACAATGACCAGTCTATTTTTCAATAGCACGGACATCTTTTTTAGAACAGGTAAGTGAATTCGACTGTATGTTTTTTTATTTTTATGTATGTTTGTTACGCGATATCTTCGCCAATTGTAAACCAATTTTGATGATTCTTTTTTTATTTGAAAGCCTTTACTGCGAAGTTGGTCCCATTTTAATTTGGTGAAGATATGATGAATAACTTTGGAGATATGGAAGAAACTCCTAAAAAAAAATAAGTCGGTTGTTTTTTTTGGTAAAAATTTAATTATTCGGCAATCAAAATGTTTATTTAAAGCTAACACATGGATTTATTTAACTAAGTTTTTCATTAGTATCTAAGTAAGTAATTATACCTACTAAAAACAACAACTAGTTGCAACAAATTGCCGTAAGGGGCTGATGGCGAGGTGCTACAGCGCTGATTTTAAAAATGATCTCCATTAAGAGACAGTCACAGGGTCTAAAGCCACAGAATAAACTAGTCATTCGCCGCGAACTTAGACCTCGTAATTTTTAAATAATATTTCAAAAACTACTGAACCGATTTTGATGACCAACGAACTTAAAAATTCTATTGATATTTCCTAAATGCCTACCAAATTTCATCAATATCGGACCATTGGTTCGGCAGTTATCGCAGAACAAACATACATACATACATACATACATACAAGCAATGTATTTTCGCCCCAACTTGAATTATAGCTCTATAATACTAAAGTACAGAAGTCTCACTCAGCCAACAAATTCAAAGAAATATCTACTCAATGTGGCTAGCGATATGGTTTAATTTAGCTCACGTCAGAAGTCAGCACCTTTTCGCATAGATACCTAGACATCCATTGCAACCCAATTTCATTCTTATTACTCTGGACAAACGATTCGTATAACTGAATTAACCACCCGGAGGGGCCGCCTGCGCGCATAGTAATAATGTAGGTACATTTTCGATACCTAAACGGGGAGTGACACGGGCCTGCTAAAGCAGGGACAGCCGCAGCTACTGCAGAGACCCTCAAACGGCGCAAATATTAATAGGGGTTGAAACTTTAGGGCCGTGGGGACCATCAGCACACAAAATATTTAATACTGTCGCCCAAAAATTGACAGACGTCACACATGACCAGAGGGCTGGCCTCTATCAGGCTCAAAAGATTAGCAATGCCATACAACGTGGCAATGCTGCCAGCCTTCTGGGCACTTTCCCACGGGGCAGCGATTTCCCTGGTATTTTTAGGGTTCCGTAGTCCACAAGGAACCTGCTTTGAAACTATGTAGATCAAACCCCCCCAGTCTTGAGATAATCAAATACAAAGTTAAAATTTGAGGTGTCCCCCACCGTAACTTTTGAAATATTACTAAAATAATTCTGAAAAAAATGTGGTATATACCTCAAAGTATGTACTTTCAATTAAAACTATAGCGGTCTCGGTATCATAGATAGTTATTTTTTAATACGTCATAAATCGTAAACCGCAATTTACCTTTAGAACTTTTATATTATGATACTTGCTGCTGCGGAACCCTTCATGGGCGAGTCCGACTCGCACTTGGCCGCTTTTTTATTTATTTATAAGTAGTTTTAATTAAATAGTTTTAGTGAGTTTAAAAAAAAAAGTTTATATTATTTTGGTAGCCCCAATTAGTGTGATCAGAATAATGTTAGTACCTAGTAAATACTTATTAAGTGACCTTAAAAATATTTTTGATCATACGAAAACGCATCAAACGCAACACCGTGACCAAATGAATTGTGTGATATGAAATTAGCATGAAATCAGTACGCAATGTTCTTAATTAGTTTCCTATGTAGGTACCTAGTATTTCTAATGACCTGCATTGTGAATATTGTGATAACAGATTTTCATCTTTACTCCATTAATGACTTAATTTTCCGGAAACTTTAATTATCCATAATTTCCTTGTCTGTATGTGTCGTGGAATATTTTGGTCGGTTTTTGGCAAATATTTTTAAGAACGTCTATTTGGTCAACACATTAGTTAGAGTCTTCGAGTCATCTCTTCTGCCTCCACGTATTTGTCCTATAGCTTGTTGTAAATACATCAAACTATTTTAGTGTTTGTATTGATGGAAGAGTTTTGATGACGTAAGTTGATAATGTCCTCATATCGTAAGTTGGCATATTTAGGTATTTGGTGGATTGAGTTTTTTTTCAAACGTTATTCATATTAAGTATAACTGAACAAGTAGGTACCTATTCATTAAGAAAATTTACATTTATCGGATGAAAAAGTTGTTTGGGGGCAAAAAGTTGTCTTAATATGGATAACAAACAAGTTTTTGACATTTTTAAATCTTTTTCAAAATGGCTGTAATATAATATCTTTTACGTTTTCAACGCCCATATTACCGCTATTTTGAAAATTTTCGAAAATCTGCTTCGACAAAAAAATCTAAGTACATAATTATCAAACTTGCGCACAAAACACGAGAATCAGTTGCAAGATGCGACCTCTAGGTGAGCATTTTTGCCGAAGCTGAAACGAAGACCTTCGTTCTCTTCGCTCACTCGTTCAATTATAACAGTGAAGGAAGCGAAAAATGCAAATTCTCTGGACATGCCTAGACATTGAGCTGTTCATTTTATAGTTTCAGGAAAATGCCTCGATAACAATTGCAATCTAAACTCAAACGAACTATAAATATAAGATGGAATCTAGTTTTTAGATAGATGGTTGACAAGGAAAGAGGGGTTTAATTTATTGCAACAACGATACGGTAAATATAATTACTATGACAGGTCAGGGTTGAGTTCTAGGAAAAGGAGAAGTTAGAAGTACCTACCCGTAACCGAAGGGCATGTATGAAGAATATGAAGATATTGATAGTGTGGATGAAGCGAGAAAGGCCATAACAATTAAGGCCGTACCTGAATTTTCCGGGGTACAGTGCTGCCCCCATTTAAAATAAATCATTTCAAAGAAATCGGAGACATCATTTAAAATTTTGCTACTATCAAGTCCTAGATAACCCTTCAAAGTATTTTATGAACTAACTGTATACAGTTTAAAGTGAGAACGTTAAGCTTTACTACGCACATTTGCGAAAAACGGCCACTTTTGGCAAATGTGTGCTATTAATGATCCTGATTCCAAGATAAATAAATATAGCAAATTAAATTAATTATATAATAAATTAAATATAGCTACGGCGTGCATAATCAACCTGTATATAGCATAGGTAAATTAACCCCCTTTTCATGTATTAAACTCGATAAAAACTTTGGTCGCCCAGGTAGGTAGGTACTAGATATTCAAGTATACAATTTGTATTAAGCTAGTAGGCACATACTGTTTACAAGAAGTGATCGAACAATAAGAAGATAGAACATTAGGGTGACTGAACCATGATTAGCTTTCGTCGATAAATCTGCAGTTATAAACTGCATTCTACGAACAAGGCCCGCACAGCACACTACATTAAAATTTATTCAGACGACAGTAAAGTCGTGTTTCGTCCACTCTCATTACAGTTTCTACATACGACGTCAGCGTAGAAATTTCTCGGAATAATTTGCTTGCTTCATCCAACTTTATTGATATTACAATGTGTCAATTTCAACGTTAATGCACTTGACATTAGATACATTCGCGTTTATATACAGTACTTACCTATCTACCTACTTATCATCATATTAATTAAACAAAAACATGGACAAAGAAACACTGTAACCACATTACTTAACAAAATACTACTTTCTCACCATCACCTGTTGGTTGGCTGGTAGAAAAGACCGTCCGCCATTTACATATATAAAGTTAAATAAATTACTTAACTCTAACATTTTCACGTTCCTGCACAATTTTAAGTTACTCAGGTCTCAATCACAGAAGTAATATATTGTCTCAAGTTTCCGACGTAAAATAGGTTGACATAAACGAATTTGGACATTACCAAACCAATAAATAACTTTAAATAAACATTCCGTAAATTTTATTATTACCCTCTAATATCCTATGCCTACGAGTATGTTACATATCCTGAATGCAAAGAACGTGTCCTTGGTCAAGTACCTACGTAAGTTTTTAAAAAATATATTTTCTTCCTTCAGTATTATAGCTAAGTTAAAGTTTAATTCCGTCATAAAACCCATTTCATCAACGTCGTAAATAAGGAATTTCGAGATAGAAATATCCAATCATCAGCCTAGGTGTAAATTGCATTTTAGCACATCGAAATAGAGTCCTAAATCGAAAACTACGAGTCTAATTACGATTGGTTAGTAAAATATGGGGCTCGGTGTGCATGTGTGACGCAAATGTCAATGTGCTTAGTTTTTACCGACATGAATAAGGATCCATACTCACTACTCAATGGGTAATACGTAAAAGATAAATGGAATGTGATACGTCTAAAGACCGAGCGCTTTAATGACTGCTCGCCTGCGGGGTACAGGAGCGTGGGGTATGATATGATCTCAGTCGTCATACCCCGTGCCCCTGTACCCCGCAGGCGCAAACTCAAGCGTTCGATCTATAGTAAAGATGGACAATAGTAGAGTAAAAGGGAAGCGACTTATATGCGATGGCAACATTGCCAACCCAACATAATGGAAGAAAGAAGTCAGACGACCTCCGTGGTGTAATGGTCAACACGCTAGTCCGCCAACCCGAAGGTTCTGGGTTCAATCCCCAGCCAGAGCAAGTTGGAAAATGGCCTTTTTCAAATTGTTCTGGGTCTTGGTTATCTATATATGTATTTATTATAAAATATAGTATCGTTGAGTTAGTATCCCATAATACAAGTGTCAACTTACTTTGGGGCTAGCTCAATCAGTGTTACTTGTCCTTATCTATTTATTTAAGAAAATGAAAATTCTACCAGTGTTGGAGTGAGAGTGGAAAATAAGGTGAGGTGCGAAGGCAGATCACTGACTAAGTCAAAAATTAATAATATACCTACCTATGTAGCTTTCGCTAGAGTTCAACAAGTAATTATTTAAAAAATATTTTTAAAAGCAAGTTTTTATCTAAAACTGATTGATTCGTCGCAATTTAAAAGTTGCGACGAATCAATTGAACCCAAATCGGTGGGGTTATGATGTTTTATCATCACAGAGATGCCGTGGCCACCTTCCGGCTTCATCAAGTTTAGGTCCTTGGTACCAAAATATTGCATTGTCACCCTACTTAGATAAGTATGTGACGTTTCAGCTCAATCGATGTAATTTAGCTTGCAAGATTTGATTACGGATCGGATAAAACTAAATAAAAGCTTGTAAAAAGTAGAAAGGAAGCATCCACCTTAAACTCTCGAAATGTCAGTGGCCAACACTCATCATCATCATCAGGTCTTTTTTAGTCTCCACTGCAGGAGCACGACCTTTTTCTATTAAATTATAACTATTAATAAAAATTGTACTCTTAACTTGTTGCGTATGGACCTACCCTCATGTATTTATCCTATCCGAGACCGGACGCCCCTCGTTGTCTCGCATTACTGTCCATTGTGCTCTAAATATAGAAGACAGACAAACGGATAAGCAAACATAAGTAATTGTTCGCATACAAACGACCCATTTTCGCTTCTCAAGTTTTCTCACACTGAACACAAAGACCAGAATCAATAATAGAACACAAAATAGCAAGAAAAATAATACTTTTGTTTAACCATTTTTCATAGATAAAAATATTATAATTGGCATTAAAACAGGTAGAGAAAATGGATGTTAGAAACTCATTTTAGTAACATCAAAAATCTGACCCCAGCGTTGGCCACTTACACACACAAAAAACAAACAAAAGAACCCCAGATGTCAAAAAAAACAAAATAAATATGTTGATATAGTTATAAGATATTGGCCGTGTGGTTCCCGGCAGAGTAGAATAGGACCACTCCAAGCCTTCCCGTGGATGTCGTAGAAGGCGACTTAGGAAACACAAGCTAAACAAAGCTTATAAACATCAATGAGACCTCTCCAACCTGTCTAGCCAGCGTGTAGAGTGTAGGCCAAATCCTCTGACTTCTCTGGCTAATAAATTACTCTGGTAGTACAGAGAGGGTCGTAGGTACTCCTGCAGTGGAGACTGAAAAGGACCGGTGATGACTTTTTAACCATCAGCCAAATATTTGAATAATTTTTTACAGGATATGTATATTGCTTACACTCTAGTTACAACAATGTCGTGCCCCAGATTTTAACCGGCCATTAAGTGGCAATAGTCTTATGAAATGTTAATAGAAATGATGATTCATTTTAAAGTGAGTAAGAACTGTGATCTTTCCTTATAACAAGCAACGAATGAAATGCAGGGGAAAACCGAAAGCAATGCTGTACAAATTATTTCGTTATTATTATACCTAATAGGTAAGAACTGTTACTTTTTAACGGACTTCAAAAAAGAAGAAGGTTATCAATTCGACCCGTATGTTTGAATTTTAATTTTTTTTGTATGTACTTATGTGACGCGATATCTTCGCCATTTGTAAACCGATTTTGATACATACATACTATCACGCCTGTTTCCTACAGGGGTAGGCTGAGACTATGGACCTCCACTTCCTACGATCCTGACAGACCTCTTTCGCTTCACCTACACTCATCAACTTCTTCATACATGCCCTTCGGTTACGGGTACTTCTTACCTTTTTTAAGAACGTCTGCATGCTGATCGCAGAATGTTCGACGACGTCGACCCTGTCCCGCTCTTCCTGTCACACTTGCCTTATAAATATTTTTTGTTAATCTCTTCATCCATCCTTTCTACATGACCAAACCATCTTAACATCCCTTTCTCTACATTTGTCACTACGTCATCTTTAACTCCACACCGATCCCTTACTTACGACTCGCCAAAATCTACGTACGTACTTTCCAATCTTAGTACTACTTTCAAAAGTTTGCGACCCTACTAGGGGCTACTTACATAAAGTTTGCACATTGACCTATGATGTTTTCCATGCAACGAGCAACTGACCTGCGGCATCTACAGTTTATACCATTTGCATTTAATTGCTTTGATTGGGTTTCTACTTTGTGCTGATTACAAGTAGTAGGCTCTGTTTTCTGACTAGCAAGTGGATTTAATGCCTATGCCATATTTGTTATGGCTCTAAAGAGTATAAGTATATTATAGGGAGTAAAAAACGATATTTTGTCATTTGCAGCTGCTTTTTCCTTGTAGTAACATTTTTTGAGAATTATTTTACGGCCCTGGATACAAGTCTTTTAGAGCCTTAGAACCTAGATCTAGAAAAACTTTTATACCTACTTGAGTATATGTAAGATTTTCATCTGCTTGTTTGTGGAACGAAATTTGAAAAGGCAACGTAAGTTTATGTAAATAATTGAAAACAAGTGCACTTTGCTTAGGTCAGTGTGCTGGGTAAACTGATGAAGTGTCTAAGCATCTATATCGAATGTCGTAGCTCATTTAATTCGTGTTTTACTTTTACTTATGTATTATAATTACTTTTATGTATTGTTTAATCCTTAATCAACACCTCTTGTAACAACTTATTTAAACAAAAACAGAAAGATTTGTTTTATAACCTACAAAATCATCTAGATTTGCTTAGATAATAAAAAACATCTTTCAACCATTTAAGTGACAAGGACCAGTACTCGACGATTTACTACCCTGCTTACAATCTATGGATGTCTATTCCGCTTTCACGCCACAAGGGCTGAACAGATTAGAATGAAATTTGGCATGTAGATAGGTGTTGATAGCAGATATCTGAATTAAAAAAAACAAAATATAATTCCCAAAAAAATTGAGTTTCCCGTGAATTAGTCAAATTCCTTTGAAAACGCGGGCAACGCCACGGGGTTGAGCTAGTTTCTAATAAAGTTAAATATAAAACTAAAACACACGGTGGTCCGTGTGTAGGTTTTAGTTTTATATTTTTATTATAACGAAATGGAACGAAAAGTACGAAATGCCAGAGGCGATCTCGCCTCTGGCATTTTGTACTTTTCGTAGCATCTCGTAGGCGTTGCCTACGAATCCTACGGGAAAACGCCTACGAATCCCACAGGAAAACGCTTACCATCGCTACAGGAAACGCCCCCGCCTAGCGTTATGACATGATGCAATAAGTCGCAAATTGAAGATCACTTGTTATTCATTGTTAACCAACTGCCAGAGAAGGGGTGTCCTAAAGTGTTGTAAAAACACTGGAGTCTACATTTGCAAACTAGACTTAAGGCGACGTGGGTTCACAATTTGCAATACTGTGCGTGTTTTTGAAAAATCACTGTAATTAAACTACTTACTACAGTTTATTCTTAAAAAAAATTACATTAAAATCTTAAGAATTTTCTACAGACACCCACAATAGCCAAAACACGATTAAGCATTTTTGGCTCGATAGAAAAAATCACAAACATACCTCTAATTTGCCTAGATTTGCCTTTATAATACGTATTACTATTTTATACAATCATCTTTTTATATGAAAATTTTACCAAAAAATGTATTATCTAAATATCTATCCGTTTTGACTACAAAAAAGTTTATAAATATAGTACAAAAAATAATAATAAATAAAACACTGCGAAATATTCGTCGAGAGCGAAGAAAGGCCCGGAGCCGTGCTCGACGATATTTCGCAGTGTTTTATTTTTATTATTTATAAATTTTTTTGTATCATATTTATAATTTTTTTTGTAGCCAAAACGGATAGATATTTAAATAATACATTTTTTGGTATAATTTTCATATAAAAAGGTGATTGTATAAAATAGTAATACGTATTATAAAGGCAAATTTAGGCAAATTAGAGGTATGTTTGTGATTTTTTCACATCGACTCTACCCTGAGCTGGACTACTCAAGTAGCTGAGGTTGGTCGAAAAGTAACTGCCACCTTGCGCTCTCTCTATCGTCTCAACAACTTTCTCCCACTTAAAACAAAAATAACATTAGATCAAACCTTAATTCTTCCCTTTCTTGATTACGCAGATGTTTGTTATTGTGACCTTACGCAAGTTCTCCTTAACAAATTGGACCGATTGGCTAATAACTGCATCAGATTTATTTTTAATATCCGTAAATTTGACCACATCTCTTCATTTCGCGCTCAGCTTGCATGGCTCCCTATTCCCTTACGTCGTAATGCTAAAATACTCTCGATGCTATTTTCTATCTTGAACAATCCGCACTCCCCTAGCTATCTTAAATCTAAATTCAACCCTCTCAGTTCCACTCACTCTCGTTCACTTCGCTCCTCTAGCACTCTCATCCTTAGTTTTCCTCCTCATCGCTCTACCTTCATGAACAAGTCTTTTCAAGTCCAGGCTATCCGGCTATGGAATGCCCTTCCGGAGTCTATAAGAAAAGCTCCCAGTCGTTTGGCTTTTAAGCGAGCGGTACATAAATTTTTCCTCCAGCAGTCCTAGTCCCAGTCATCCTGATTATATTTATTAGTATTTATATTTATGTATTTATCTATTGTATCTTATGCATGTTAGTATATATGTATAGTTATTATATATTTAAAAATATATTTGTGTATAAGTGTATGTGTTTTTGATTATATATATTTTATTTATATTAAGTTTGCTTATTTTTGTGAATTTTATTACGCCAGCCACACATATTTTCTGCTTGGTCTAATGGTTGACCGGGAGAGAATGCCATATGGCATTAGGTCCGCCACTTGTACGTTTATTTTATTGTGCAATAAAGAATAAATAATTAAAAAATATAAAAAAATTGGCAAATTAAAGGTATGTTTGTGATTTTTATCTATCGAGCCAAAAATGCTTAATCGTATTTTGGCTATTGTGGGTGTCTGTAGAAAATCCTTAAGATTCTTATGTAAAATTTTTGAGGAATAAACTGTAGTAGTTTAATTACAGTGATTTTTTAAAAACACTCACAGTTTTCTTGATTCTGAACTGGCGGGGCCTTAATTTTGCATGCTTGGAAGACATTCTCAAGTCAGAATCGAGTCGAGCACGAGTCGTCGGAGTATGGACTCGAGTCAAATAAAACTTAGAGTCAAATAAGAAGTCGAGTCGCAGAAACAACTCAAGCTCGAATACCAAACTCGAAGCAACTTCTACTCTAAGCTTCTACTCAATAAACTCTCTAGTACAACGCATTACATCATTAAAAAATCCATTCGATATTAATAAGTTATAACTAATAACAATATTTTTTATTTACTTAAAATAAACAATTATGATTTTCTAAACTCCACGACTGTTTTTTATATCGACGAAGTTGACTCGGTCCATAAACAGACTCGAGCTCGGTATTAGTATACCGAACTAGAGTCTATTACGGGAGCTTGAGTATGACTAACATATTTAGCAGTGTAGTCTCTATTTATGAGTCGAGTTTTGTGATTTACAGTCGAGTCAGAATATTTAGACTCCCGGACTCGAGATTTTTACAACACTAGGATCCTATGTCTTTAACTCCGCTGCGTATAGTAAAGGTATGTTAGCAGTTTAAAATGTAGGAAAAATAAAGTTGTCAAAAAATACGTCCTTTTTCTTAAGGTTTCGTGTTCTATTAGGTAATGATTCGGATTCCAAGTTTTCAATATACCTAGCTAGGGGTGCAAAATCAACTTGTAGGTATTGTAACGATGTTTCCCGAAATGTTTCATTGTTAGAAAAGCACTAGTTAGCAAACAAAACAAACGATAAATCGACTTGTTTGTTTACAAAAGCGACTTAGATTAAAGTTCAAACATACTGAAAGCTTTTACTTTAACGAGATTGGACGAACGACATACGATATTGATTGATCTGGAAAATATAGGTGAGTCCTTAGAAATATTTAAACGGAAGGCAAGCTGCCAGTGGTTCTCACATAATTTAGGTTTAACTGCAAAACACTCACAAAAATATTGGTTAAAATAAAACTTAAACATTTTTGGATATTTGATGTCCTAAGTTAAATAATTCGGTTAATGATGCGCTTATTTGACAGATTGCTTATGTTCTTTCGTATAAGAGTAATATCCAAGGTTAAAATTATTTTGTACTGTTATGAGAATAAGACGACACAATATAATGTCACTTGTCATTGCGATATGACGTCACGATTTGGTATTTCATACAAATCCCATAGAAAATGATTACTATGTTATAAGGAAAAAAGAATACTTACGATTTGACTTTTTGAAAACTAGCAGATTTTTTTAAAGACACCTATGGCTCGACGATAAAACTCGCGGTGTATTCGTTGGATATTTACTGATTTTAAAAGACGAATGAGGGGATGTTTCTGCTATAAAGTTGAAAGAGATATGAGCATGGAAATTAGGTAATTGACTTAGTTAGATTATAAGTATTTTTTTTAATGGAAATAAATGAAAGTAATTACATAAGATAGGTATAAGTTTTCCACTGCTATATTAGAAATGCATCCTTGTCTTGTCATAACAGGATAAGCACCTCTATGTTATGTTTGGAAATTAGCAAGTTACGAACCACTCGTTGTCAACGTGTGCTAAGCTGTTTAGTCAACAGTCCAAGTAAATATAAAATTATTACTCGATTTGGTGTTATTTTTGACACAAATATCGAATTCATTCGTGTCAAGTAGGTAAGGTACCTAATTAGCTATTTGTTTTTTATTATATATAGTACCTAATGTATGTTCTTATAAGGAATAAACCAATGATGCCTCGTAAAATATCGTTGCAAAAACTTTCGAACTTACTACAATATTTACAAAAAAATTCTTGACGTCACAACCACGTCACGGAAACGCGTGAAAATTGACACACGAAAATGGACTTTAACACTTTCACATACGAAAAACCACCCAAAAATGTTGTGACCTTAACTTGACATTACATCACAGAACGAAGTAGCAAACACAAGATCACTTACCTTAATTTCCAGCAGCTTTATCGTTTCGCCAGGGTAATCCAGTTTTTCTTCAGACATGCTGATGGTTTTGTTCAAGAAGCTAGTAGTAAGTAATTGGCAGGGCCGGTATCGTATCCGTACTCCTGGCGTCTGTCTGACTGTCAGTCACCCCACGGCGGCACATGCGCACTGCGGCTGAGTGTCCCGAACTGGGACCCCTATTTTGCTATACATTTGTTTAAGTTGGGGTTCAGTGAACCAGTATCTTCGTGCTGTTGAAATCTCGAGACCACTGCAGTTAATGGATATATTATTATTTAATTAATTGCTTTGTCTCTATTGGTTAGATTACAGCATAGTGCATGCATTGATTTTAACCGAAGAGAAAAAGTTTTTTCTCTAAAATTTTGTTTTACTTGGTACAATTATCACTGAGCGGTGACGTCGCAAACCATCACTCAAGAGCTTGCTGCTCTGTATCTTTGTTACTTTTTTATAATACCACGCATGATGACTGAAAAAAATATTTTTGGCCCGTCGGTTATATTATTTAAAAATATTGTACACGTATTTTTTCTTTTCTATGAGAAACAATAAATTTCGCATGAAGTCACGCTTTCGTACGATTTTTACACATCGGTGACGTCTCAAGCCCCCACCCTTGAACTTTGACACTCTGTATCTTTGTGAATTTTTACTTTTTTGATAAACTGAAAAATATGGGTACATTATTTTTGGATAATCGTATTAACGGACTAATTAGAATAATACTTTTCTGACCCAGTCATCATCCCTATTATAAATCTTAAATTAAATGTCTATAATTTTTGGAAATTATTTTTTTGACCCATTCATCATCCTTATGTACTTAATATACAAATACAATCATGTAATTAATATATACTCGTAATTACTTACCTACCTACTTACTACTGCGGCCTTAAATGCTAACCACGTTGCCTCTTATTTACATTAAGAATTTTCGTAGGTAGGTACTAAAAAGACCTCCGTTCGTCTAAATCCACGTTAATATTCATTCAGAAAGCGTACGGAACCATTGCTTTTTGTAAGCAGTACAGAATTTGGGAGATCTCGATAACCCTTGCCCCATTATCACACGTTCAGGGGCGACTGATATGGAGCTAAATCCGTTACATATTATTGTTGACCGCTCACAGTAAGCATAGCCAAGATTTTCGTGTTTTTTGGCCCTTGCTACCTCGTGGTAGGAAGGCCCAGAAAGTTATTAGTAAAAAGTTTTTTGCTAGGTACCTATAGAAATTAACATAATGCATTTAATTGCAGTTCCCGCGTGACATAAAATATACCTAAGGATTTTTTCTCACAAAACAAAACAACTTCAAAATGAAAAGATTTCACGTAAAACTCATAGAAATGCTGGGACTTTCTTCCATATCTGCAAAGTTCTTCATTATATCTTCACCAAATTATTATGGGACCTTTTAAATTAAATCACGGTTTACAATAGGCGAAGATATCGCATAATATTACGTATACATACAAAGAAACATATCGGCGGTTCGATAACCACCTCCTTTTTTAAGTCGGTTACAGTTTTTGGATTAACTAGTAAGTAGTAATGTTTTTCTTATTTCACCACTGATGCCTATCATTTCAGCGACGGGAACCATTTCACAACGTTGTTTCACAACATTTGCATCAGACCAGAGATTCCAAGCTCTTTGCATCAGACAGCCCCTTGCCCCTCCCTCGCCCTTTACCCCTTATGACGACATCCCGTGACATCGTCATCGGCACTACACGATTACGTCACTCGACGAGAATGACGTAGAAGCTGTCTACGTCACAGGATGCAGTCTTCAATGGCGTAATTTAGTTTTAAACTTATTATTACCTAACAGGAATACATTGTTTTGTTTTTACAAGCTTTTCCAGGGACAGAACGAGATGGCGCGGACAGAAGGAGGCTTAGGTATGCCCAGCCCTGGGTCCCTAAAACCTAACAATGATGATGATGGTGTAAGTACGTACCTACTTAGTTATATTTCAGATAATGTTTATGCGGATAAAGATTTTGTTTCTAATAATTCATGTGGTCCTTTCTTAGCCCGGTCAATTTAAACATCCGAGGTTACAATAATTCGCACCCAGTGACGTTGGTAGTGTGACTTACTGGCAACACTGGTGGGCGGCGTTTGGTATATAATATGGCAGGCGCCGACTGACAGACGACACTTCATTATAAGACCACACTGTGTAAGGACGTGCCCCGTTGCCAGTGTTAGGTACTTTACCTTGCCGTGACGTTGCAGTACGTCACAGGTAGGATTGTTCAAAACACCATCATAACTGAAATCTAAAAAGTCCTGATCGATCCGTTATCTGGAAAAAAAATCTGGGGGTCAAAGGTCACAAAAACGGGGTTTACGCAATTTTCAACAAAACGGTAAATGTTATCCTACCAACTTTCAGCTGGGTGCGAATTATTGTAACCTCACCACAGAATACATAAGAGTCAAAACCTCACACCCATTTTTTCGTTTAATTTGACTGGGTTATTCTAGGCCAGACACATGGCCACAGAATACATAAGAGTACAAAACACGGCTGTAAATAGAGTAGGTATTACTTACTTTCCATATTGTGCGCAATAGAAGGGAAATTACCTACCGATACGTCGTTTACTTATGAATAGATACTACGTTGTGCCTTGTGCCACCCTCACCCTCGGCCACCCTTCTGACGAAATTCTGTCTCATCATAATTTCATCAGCGAGTACGGCTCTGTGGTGTGACGCAGTAGAGTGCAATAGGTACATATATATTTAGCCCAATATACCTACTTACTTACATCAAAGTAAACTTACAATTTTCTTTTCAATGGTTTTTAGGGTTCTGTAGTCCACAAGGAACCCTTATAGTTTCGTCATGTCCGTCCGTCCGTCCGTCTGTCCGTCCGGGCTCGTACTCCGCCGCTACTGCACCGATTGTCACGAAAATTGGTGGAGAGATAGGTATTGAGGTTCCAAAAGTTGGTTTTTAAAATTATGAAAAAATGTTTTTTTTCAGCCCCCCCATACAACGAAAAGTGAATTTAAAAAATTGAATTGAACTAACCCCAACGTGTGGGGTATCGTTGAAAAGGTCTTTTAAAATGCAACAAAAACTGATTTGAAACTATGTAGATCAAACCCCCCAGTCTTGAGATAATCTAATACAAAGTTAAAATTTGAGGTGTCCCCCCACCGCAACCATTTTTTTAATATCACTAAAACAATTCTGAAAAAAATGTGGTATATACCTCAAAGTATGTACTTTCAATTAAAACTATAGCGGTCTCGGTATCATAGATAGTTATTTTTTAATACGTCATAAATCGTAAACCGATATTTACCTTTAGAACTTTTATATTATGTTACTTGCTGCTACGGAACCCTTCATGGGCGAGTCCTACTCGCACTTGGCCGCTTTTTTATATTTTTATTTATTCTAAGACTAGCTGGTGCCCGTGATTTCGTCGGCGTAAATTCAATTTTATTGTGTACGTTGTTTGGCAAATTTAAAAATATAGTTAGCTTAGTAGGTATATACAGGGTTATTTTTAATTAACCGGCAACCTTTTTAGAGCAAGTTCAGTCCGTGATACTGAACCTCTTTTCATAAAAACGATTATCGAGAAACGAAAACAAAATTTCGTCCTCCCATACAAAATCCATTTGGTTGAGCGCCGATTTGTATTACGTTTTTCAATAATTGTTTTTATGGAAAGTGGTTCAGTATCACGGACTGAACTTTCTCCAAAAAGGTTGCCGGTTATTTAAAAACAACCCTGTATATATCATTTACAGTTCAAATTTTATATTACAATTCGGCACATATAGGTACATGACATAATAGTTTTATTAACCGAGCGAGCGAAGCGTCTCAGTTTCGCCTTCGAGATTGGCCAAAAATGTTGTCTAAACAACTTTTTTATCCGATAAACTTTAATGGGTTGGGGGGGGGGGGGGGGGTGAGTCGCGAGGTTTACTCACAGCTCACAGAGCCACTAGTTTATACTTGGTCGCATACCTTTATAGATTACAGCATTAGGTACTTACCTATTTACCTGCGAGCAGGCCCGTACAACTGCCCGTAGGAAAAACATTTAGACTTAGATTATCACATTTGTATCCTATACGGGGTAGATAGAGGGTCACACTGAGCAAAATAAAGGACATAAGTATAGAAAATGGGACTCGGAAAGTGAGACAGACCTATTGAGAAAAGATCCCGTATTGACAACTTTGATCATCGCGATTTCAACGGAGTAGTATTTTATGTAGCCCATCTACTATCGTGAGTAATTTTGAAAATTATTGTCCTAACAGAACACAAATGCGTGATCATCGCAAGTTCGCGCTAACTTTAGTCGTACGAACGCGCGATCAACATATTGATCTAAGGCGTCGTCCTAATTGGCAGCGATCGTACGAGCAAACGATGCGATTTAGTCGCACGACTCGTAAATAAGTGTGTCCTAATTAAAGCTCGCAAGTCATTGCACGAGCATAAAAATACTTAATAACGATCGTATGATGGGTTTGATTGGGCGATCATCCAATCAAAGCTACAAATCTCTTTAGAGTGTCCTAATTATTAACGCGACTTACGCGCGAGCACAACAACGTGTATAGGCGCGCGCATCGCGCGATGGACATCGCGGGAGCTATTAGGACACTTTTGGACCATCGCACGATCATTTTTATTTTATTTTTATTTTATTTATTCATGGCAACAAACAGTCATGTACAGATATATAACATTATATATAAGAAAAGTTTATATTCCTCGTATAGACCTAAACAGTGCCAGTAAAGTAAATATTTTAACAATAACATACTTTAAAAAGAATCTACTGTAACAGATGCGAATGAACAGATGCGATTTACTCAAAAAATAGAAAACATAACAAAAAAACAATTATTAAGCTAATAATTATTTGGATAAGTACAGTTTGTAACAATAATAAACTCTGGTACAATTTGTAGGTAAGTTACTCAGGAGATTTTCATCGTACGATCGTTGCCAATTAGGACGACGCCGACCTAATTGATATTCGCGCGATTGCAAATAGACCAATGCGATGGTCGCATAGCTTATTCGCGTGATGATCGCGTAGTTGCATTGTTTTAAGGCTCAATTTACATTGCCACGGAATGAAAGCGAATTTTTATAACTCTACAAAGCCTTTTGAACCTTCTCAATGTAGTCATGTATAAAAATGTGTCAAAAAAAAGAACTTTCGAACACGCGAGAATTCCCGCGAAGTTCCTTC
This sequence comes from Acrobasis repandana, assembly GCA_963576875.1. Classification (NCBI taxonomy): domain Eukaryota; kingdom Metazoa; phylum Arthropoda; class Insecta; order Lepidoptera; family Pyralidae; genus Acrobasis; species Acrobasis repandana. Next base: position 3,357,590 of record OY756226.1, read on the forward strand.
ATTCAATTTGTAATATAGTATTCTCCTAGATTATAAAATCATTATCCTCTGTAAAATTCTTAAATTTCGCCTTGAGCCTTACAACGCCTCAGGCGTGATAAATAATAGGCAAGACTAGTACACATACGCAGTCATAGGCGCAGGAATAGATTAAATTTGGTTTATATATTATAATAAAACCAGAAATAAATATTTCAAGTATTTTTTATTCAATTAAATTACCTTACAAACATTCGTACTGATTTGGGGCCGAAATGTCTCTCTATTATTTACATTGAGAACGGTACTATGCTAACAATATTTTGAGATGGCAATCTTTATTAATAATAATATCAGTCCACATCACAACTGTAATTTATAATTATAGTTATATTTTATATCCTAACGCTGGGATCACATTTGACAATCGAATCTATAATCCAGAACATTAATCGATTTATTGATGAATTTGATTTTTTTTTACTATGTTAAAGCGCCTAGCTTTATATAAACCATATAAAAACCCAACGATTTTCTATAATCTATATAAAAGATGCCAGTGTCGAGCCAAACTTCTGTCACGTCTATAAATTAATTATTGCTAAAATGTTATCTGCATACGTATGTTATCGGCAGTTAGTTTTAATTAATTTTATTAGCTGATCAAAAGATCACAGGTTACTGGATATTACTAACAACGTGAGCTAACATATTGACATAGTCAAGTGTGATCTCAAGATATCTTAGGGCGTCCGCCATATTAAGCGGGCGCACGCGACGTGTCAGTCTATCTCTGTCACAAACTTTACGTATGTAGTGATGTGCCGTTCCCGTTCCCCAGATTTCCGGGAACGTTCACGGGAATGTTCCCAAAAAATGAAAATGTAAGGGAAAGTTGTATCTTCCCTAGGAACGTTCCCAAATTTCCATATTCCCCGGAAACGTCACAAATTCCCGGGAATTTGGGAACGTTCCCGGGGAATTTGGCAAAACGTTCCCGGGAACGGCACATCACTCGTATAACAGAGTCGCGAGTCAGAGAGAGAATCACGCGATGGATTCTGCTCTTTCGCACGTAGTTTGTGACAGAGATAGAGTGAACACATCGCATGCGCACGTTTAACTTGGCGGACGCTCTTAGTCTACCTACTTATTGATAGGCCCTGTGGATATAGCGATGCACGAGTGGCTCTAACATTTGTGTGTACACAACAGCAGAACTATAATATTATATAAGAGTAACTTCCTTCATAAATTATCATCGCGCAAAACAGCCAAAGGAAATTTATTTAAAATGACTCTTGCGTGACGCAGCGTTACCTAGCGGCCAATGTCCGCTATGACGCAGCGTCATACAGCAGCGTGAAGTATCGTAATTAACGGAAAATGAGATGTACCGCTTAATTGAATGTACTTTTGATGTGGCAATTTTTTGCGCTTGATATAAAACGAATACAACAACGAATTCAGCCTGTGGTCGGCCGTACACTGATTTGAATTTCAAATGTTGATTTCATACACATTGCCTGTTTTGTAACGATCGACCAGAATATCATCAAAACTAAACCAGCAATATATATAGTATATAGATGAGCATCTGAATGTAAGCAAGAGTATTTTCAAGCACATTAAAGACATAGAGCATTTCTTTATCGCACGCTTATGTTATTGCATACTTCCAGCATTGGACTTCTTGTCACAATGCAATTACGTAGATTGATACGCGCGAAACGCTTTATCGAGTCGGGCTCATACCCAGAGCCAAAAAGGCTTTGGGTCACCGTAGCAACATTTTTACACGCGAATAATTTAACAAGGACATATCAGTGATATTTTGTTATTTACATATGTTATGACTGCTACTCACTGTAGTTTTCATTTGTAGTTTCTTTGCAAACAAAATATATTCTATATATTATAGACAGACAACGTACATTAGGAAGCCTTGTTCACTTATTTTAATGTTATATGTCCTGTTTACACGAACTAAGTACTTTCATGTTTAGCAAGCCAAAGTTACAATACACATAAGCGGAAAGTACCTAACTAGTTTAGTATAAAAAAAAAACAAAATATAGCAAAACGAAGCTCCCACGCGTAGTTATTGTCATTATTATATATGTGGTGCTCTGATAGAATTCAGTACACAGAAGATACTCAGGATATGCCCATTTTCATCATCCCCTTTCAAATAGTATCCAATTAACAATTAATTTATATTAGAATATTGCAATATCTTTTGAAATAAATATCTCCAAATTTTATATAATAACAAAACATACAAAAACTGTTAAAATAAACAAAGTATATTAACTTTGAAAATCCCTCAAAAACGCTAATACAATACCAAACAACAACATGTACCAAAGTGCGAAACAAAACAGTGCCCCACTGTCCACAAGCTATATATAAAACAGAAATAACAATTTATAAAAAGATATAATTTTTCAAAAATCACCAAATATTTCGCGTGGCAAGATAACTCTACAGTTATTATTAAAGCTGTTTACTTATCAATATATAGTTTATATAATAATTCAGAATTATAATATATATTAGGTATATAGTAACCTATAAATAATATAGGGTTCATGAGATACATTTTTCTGTAAATTAAAGAATCAGAATGCCAATAAAAATTATGTGCCAGTTAGTAGTCCCTTATTTTAATAATAAGTATAATTTGTATTATATATATTATATAATGGCTCAAGAGAGGGAGACATGGAAACTACTCCACCGACAAGAACGTAGTTCTTAAATTTTAGATAGATAGATTGTATTTATAATAATGTAGAACAAATAAAGAAATCAATTATATGGTTGACTGGGAGAGAACGCTTTTAGCGTTAAGTCCGCCAATTGTACCATTTTTTTTTTAATGTGGAACAATAAAGTTTTTTAAATAAATAAATTATATCCTGAAAATTGCATTTTGATCCCATGAACGACCCATAACATTTTTATTTCATTTTAACTAATGCTTAAATAAAAAAACGACGGGTTGCACTCCGGGAGTGCCGGCAGAAGTGAAAACTTGAATATATGCATTTTTGATATTTTGGAATTGTTAGGGAATAATTTTGCACGAATTGCTTTAATTATCAGTATAAAAGTACTATCATTTATGTCGTAGAATACAATATTTAATTATTGCTATCGTACACAAACATGACAATTTATATTACATTAAAAAGTTTATCTCTCAGCTAAACGAAACAGCAGGCGCAGGCATACATTTTCGCCGCGCCGTAGAAAGAGAGGGGGATACTTCCTCTCCTACGCCGCGCCGGCTGTCTACTCTCCATCCGTATTACGAATTTTCGATCAGGACACGTGTCCTAACGCGAGTTTAACATTTTTTACCCATTACAAAAAAAGTGCACAACGCCGCTTAAGAAGTTTTCACTTCAAAAAACTATACCGCGTACAGATGACAAATATCTAGCTAAATGAGCGAGATAAGATTAAAACTAGTTATAATACATATAAATACAGTACTATAATTAATTAGTAGTAATAGTTTTCGAAAAAACTTCGTTTCTTTAACTATTAGGCCGGTCCTACTACTCGATGTGTTAGATATTAAATATATATTAATTGACGATAACAATCGTTATTTATTATATAATAATATTTACATGAAAAAAAAATTATAAACACAAAGTATCAATGAATTAATAATTTATGTATTTACAAAAAATACAGTATTTATAACAGTGGTCTACAAAATGTTGGTGTTTGGCTGCTATATAACAACAAATAACCGTTTCTTATAGATTTTGTTATGCTCAATACGAATATAATTTTGCTTTATTTGCCGATTTGCCAGGAATCCTTAAAAATCTAAAATCAAAATTGTAAAATTTATTGTTGTGAATGTTTCAGTTCACTGTTTTATAATTATTAAGAAAAATCTATTTCATTAGCCAAAATGTAAAAAAAAGAAATGTTTATCAATTTATGATATTCTTGCTAGGAGATTTTTTTATAGTATCTGTGCCTCTACTAAGGTAATTAAACGTGATGTATGGAAATATTTACTGGGACCAAAAATATTTTTCTATTGGAATCGTAATTATACAAATAGTATCGAGACGAGAAAATTTTGCACTTTATTTATTAATGAGTACTTAAATGGTATTACTGCTCTATTCAAATAATAAAGAAGTAGTTCCAATTTTAACCACTAGCAAGGGCACAAAAGTCTTAGCTAAATTTGTTATATTTTGAAATCGCGTTTTAAATTTTGATTTTAGTTTTTCATTAATTTTGTCCACCTGCCAACATAATTGTTGGCCACCCGCCAACATGATAATACGACAAAACAAAGTAATTAGTCCATATATGATGTAATTCTTATCGCTAATGCCGTCCGCGGTGTCATCAGCGAATCTCTGTAAGTATCGACGAGAGGTGAAGAATGTTACTTAGTGGACGATTCTAGATATCTTTTATAAACAATATCACAGCACATATATATCTTATTTACACGAGCTTAGTTACAAGCGTTTAGTACGGATTCTCCTCCCGTTTACCCCCATATTTTTCTCTTTAATAAGTCGGTTGCCATCTGATAAGGCTGTAAAAGCGCTATTCTCACGTGGTCGTGACATGTTATGTGCAAATACGGTGTTGCTACGCAACTTTATGCAGCAGCCTAGCATATAAGACGTAGAATTCCTGGCATTTAGCATATTGTAAGGTGTCGGTTAGAAACGAAATAATTTATTAATGACTATATCGAAGTCGTATCGACTAAAGATCTTATGATATTATGACGATGATTTAAATTATTTTATTTGCCCTGATCTACGGCGAAGTTTATGTTAATAAGATATACATAGAGGCTACTAAACTACACTGATCGCACAGTTACTAAACATTGTCATTGGACAATGAGGCATAAAAACTGAACTTTAAGTGAACAATCCGAAAATAGACACAATTTTATTTTTGAAAGACTATATAAATCAATACAAAAGTATTAAATTGTTTACAACATAGTTTTTATCGCAATCACAGAAGGTATAAATAGAAGCATTCAAAGTAAATTTTAATCAAAATGTTAACACATATACAGGGTGACTTTTTATCCACCAGCCAAATTTTTGGAGCAAGTTCAGTCCATGATACTGAACTACTTTCAAAAAAAAATGTATTGAAAATAGATAAAAAAATTTCGTCCTCCCATACAAAGTCAGTTGGCCTGAGCGCCAATCTGTATGGGAAGGCGAAATTTCTTTATCGTTTTTCGTTAATTGTGTTTATGGAAATTAGATCAGTATCATGGACTGAACTTGCTCCAAAACTTTGGCTGGTGGTCAAAAAGTCAGCCTGTATGTATTGAAAATAAATAATCTGAATATAATTAAATTTATCAATAAGCAGATCTATTAATTTATAACAAAACTTACATTAATACATATTAAATAGTCGGGCATTTTTATTATTTAGAAATGCCGTAATAACATTTTATAGAGAATAACTATTTACATATTTACACATTCCAATATGTAGACGATAATTATTGTTTATTTATATATATAATTATTATTTATTATAATAATCATAGAGAATAAACCTTATATACTAGACATTTATCTAGGTTACAGGTACCCGAGAGAAGTATTAAATATCGTATTAATAAATTCTAAACCATGATATGTTTTTTTATAGTAGACACATCCGTACACAGTCCATATGGCGTTTGTATATACAGGGCCTAACAAAATATACTGAAACTATGTCAAGGCTGAATTCAGTTTATGATACTGAACAACTTTCCCTAAGGATTATATATCGGAATATGAAAAAACATTTTTGATCTCGAATCCAAATTAAAGCAAAAAAACATTATCGTATATCAATATTTATGTGGGGAATGTTGTTCAGTATCATGGACTGAAACTACCCTCAAAATAGTTTTAGTATATTTCGTAAGGCGTTATATAGACAATGTAGGTTAAATAGGAAACATATTAAGTTTATTTTATTGCTGTAGTAAGATTCATGGCAATGACAAAAGGTTCGTTCACATAAACTAATTGGAAACAGATATTTGTACACACCTTCTGTCAACAAGAATTAAGTAAGCTTATATACATATAAACGTATGTAGGTATAGAAAATTAACTTGAGGAACTGAGAATTGTCTGACAGGAGTAGACAATGAAAACTGAACCGTATACGTATACACATAAAGTACAAATTCGAGAACATGTTCATTATATTACAAACAACATCACAAGCTCCACGAGTATACATTTATTATAGATTCGAAGCCCTATATATTTAATATTAATTACTAGAAATATCTCTACTAGTTCAGTTTTGATATTTACAACTTTTTATAATTATTTAAACTGGATATTTTCTAGTGGTGTGAAATATAAACTTAATGTCAAATTTAACGTCAAATTGCATTTAATGTCAAAAACGATTTTATTACTTCAAATGCAATTATTTTGTTGACACATTTCAAAACATTCTTTAATATCTTTTCTTCTTTAATTCTTCATTCTTTAATATATTTTATTCTTTAGTATTTTCATAGAATGTCGGAGTGTTTGCATCGAAATCTGCATTTTTAAGACATGTGTAAGAATCTTTATATTCAACATATTTAGACAGAATATTTCACGCCAGTAAAATCATCCAATATAAAAAAAGGTTTGAATGAAAAGAAAGGGCGAATGGGTGACAATTTAGTTACTTATAACCTTACGTTAATCTGTCCACTATATCCATTTTTTTTTATTAAATATTTTTAATTCTACTTCGATAACGTTTAAGAGCTCTTGTAAGCTAAAGCTCAGTTTTATAAAATATTTTTTATGACCATTGATTTTGTTCCCGTCCAAAGCAAGATAAAAGGTGTTATTTTATTATTTTCAAATAGATTTCTCATTATCATATCCTACAATAATATGCTCGTGAATACTTACTAATCTGACTGTAAAAGATTTGAGTTCTCGCCTGAAGAGTACATGGGCGCGGGGGTGTACCCCCGTGCGGGGGAATACCATAGCGACTTAGGGGGCTGAGGGAGGTGCAGGCGGCGTGCGTGACATGCCCGCACCTCCGTCCCCTTAGTCGTCATACCCCCTCGCCCCTGTACCCCGCAGGCCAGAAATTATTAAAGCGGTTGGTCTATACAAAGAATATCATCTTTCAACTAAGAGTTAGGCTTGAAGCTGCATTGAGCGTGAGATCTGCGACGGTTCCAGTTCTGTCAACGACAGAGATAGCCGCATCTGTCGTGGATCACCTGTAGATAGCGGCCGACTGAAACCTTCGAGGGTCTCCGCTAACGCAGTTTACTCTCTTATTCTCGAGCCCTGGAGAATACTGTATAACCCAACCCTGAACGAGAGCGCGTCAACGACATCCCAAAATCCAATATCGCTCCACCTTCTAATTTTGTATCATAACCTCCACATCATCCAGCTACGTCATACCGTCTTAGATCAAAAATACAGACAGATGATATGCTTTTAAATAACCACTAACCAATTTGACTGTAAAAGATATATATCTACGATATTACCTTTCAACTAGTTTCCCGAGCCTGGAGCTATAACCCGACCCTGAACGAAAGAGCGTCAACGACATCCCAGAAGCCTACATCGCTCCACCTCCTGATCTTGTATCATAACCTGACCGTCACGTCTTCGTCGTCGAGCTCGCAGCATGACGCCAGCTCTTCAAACGTCATGCCGTCGAGGGTCATGGAGACGGAAGATATGCTTTTGAACAGGGCCTCGGAGTCGAGGTCTTCTGGCAGTTTGGTGAGGAACTGGGCCGCTGATATAAAGTCCATGTCTTTTAACTCCTCTTGGTAGAGATTGAGGATACCTGTGGGAATAGATATTACATTTTAATGAATGCAATACGAGTAAAGATATGGGTTATTAGTTTTACTGTAGTTTTTTTTTTTCGCACTATTGAGCTATCCCCAAAGTAAGTTTTAAACTTGTTATGGGGTACTAACTCAACGATACCATATTTTATAATAAATTAATACATAGATAAACACCCAAGACCTAGGACAATTTGAAAAAGGCCGTTTTCCAACTTGCCCTGGCTGGAGATCGAACCCAGAACGTCCGGAGTGGCGGACTGGCGTGTTAACCACTACGCCAGAAGGTCGTCGTTTGTTTAGTCTCCACTGCAGAAGCACGACCCTCTCTGTACCAGTCATACTTAGCCAGAGCAGTCAGAGGATTTGGCCTACACTCTCCACGCTGGCCCTACGGGTTGGAGAGGCCTCATTGATATTTATAAGCTTTGTTCAGCTTGTTTCCTAAGTCGCCTTCCATGGGACGTCTATGGGAAAACTTAGATTGGTCCTATTCTACTCTGCGGGGAACCACACGGCAAGTTACTGTAGTTCAAAGACGATAAATGGCGTGGATCAATTTTCATGGAGACCAACTTTATTGTTGCCCATATGATGTTTATATACATCATATGGGCTTCAAAAAATACATAATGTAAATAATAAAAAAATTAAAAAATACATATGCAGGGTTCAAAAAATATACTTTTTACTAACTATTTTAAGGCTTAATGCAGTCCATGATACTGAACAACTTTCCTCAAGGAACAATATCCAAATTTAAATTATTATTTTTTACATTTTAATAGTTTCAGTTTTGTTAGACTTTATATACTTAGTATGAGAAAATGTAATTTATAAAAGTGTACTTTAAGACTTGCGGCCTTGGGCTGAGTCTACTACCCCTACTAGCCACAAGACCCAAAATGCCCTGTCTGCCCCGTGAGGGAGGGATAAATACACGACAGCGTTAGTAAGATTTGTTATCTAGAAGATTCCTGTTTCCTCGTTAGAATAATCATATATTTTACCTACCTAATGCAGTATTGAACAGGAAAGTGTCGCCATCTCTTAGAAACACGTCCCAAACTCTGCAAGCGGCGTCTAAAGGCATGGCCTTAGCAAAGGCCGTGTATAACCACTCCAGTAGGTATAGTTCGGGAGCTAAAGCATCGGCAAGTGCAGGAACATTCTGGCGGAGAAGGCGTGTGTAAGCTTTCCATAGTCGCTGTAAAAAAGAGATTTTTTTTTGAAAATAGGTAATAAATGTAACGAACAATTAAGACTGCAGGAACGAAAATGCTGCCCTAATTTAGAATTAGTTATTTTTCAGGAAAAGAAAAAAATGCGTATGGTCAGATTATTATAACATTTCTTTTTGCAGCTTTTAGCTTCCGACCTAGAATAGGACCACCCCATCTTTTCCTGTGGGTGTCGTAAGAGGCGACTATAGGACTTGTGCTTACACAAACATCTCGTGCTACAACTGCATTTCCAAGAAGGGTTGACGTAGGGCGGCGCCGGTTGTAAAACTTCGCACAAATGCAGTCCCAAAGAAGGTTGACATCAGGCACGCAGCATGTAACAGGAGTTGACACGGCTCTGGTGGAGGTTATAATATAAGGTAAAATAGGAAAATGTAAGTATAAATTTATATGTACCTGCATGGTGTTCCCGTCTCTCGTGAAGGCAGCTCTGAGCACGGGGCCATCGAGCAAGTTCGCGAAGCACACGAAGGCTTGCGGAGCTTCCATGTTCAGGATGAGCACTGCAGCGATGAAAGACATACCCTGTAGAGAAAAAAAAATATATGTTTAAAAAAATTTGAGCCGTAAAAACTCGTCGAAAAACGTTGGAGGAAGTAATAAAAAAGATTCCTTCCGTTTGTAAGTGAATTTCTTATTAAATATTGTATGGAATATTGGCACGCCCGGTTTTCATACAAATCAAAGGACTTTCTTTATCTAGTAGTATATACAGATCTGTGGTCCCAAACCTTACATTGACTGTGATGTTTTTGTCAGTGCATCTAAGAAGAAGAATTCTAGAATATTGCTTTTTGTTTAAAATTATTCAGTGACAAGACAGCGGTATTTGACCTCCCTTCGCTTAATTTTTTTTTATTAAATAATTTTACGGCTCTGGATACAAGTCCTTTAGAGCCTATCTTTAATTTTGTTCTTTATTCCTAATCCTAACCTAACCCTAACAAGACAATCAAAGGGTGGTGTAGGCCTTTGACTGCTGCAAGGGAGCTTCTGGCGACAAATCTATACGAGTGCACTGGTTTACATAGACGATTGAGTGGCGGACGACGCCCGAAGACGCCCACACAGTCCGCAAAATAAATATCACTACAGCCGTACTATGACGGTCCACTTTAACTATTTCACACATTGTTCATGTCATGAGCATTTATAACACCAAACAACACCAGTTTTATATTATAAAGCCTAATAAAATCAATTTGTAAAATAATTTAAAGCAAACCCCAACCGAACCCCTTGACTTCCCGCCAAAAACTCCCCTTCGCTAAAGACTTCGACAACTCACATCAGAATACACATTGTCAAATCGATATACGGAAATACACCTGTAGATGTAGGTAAGTAAGTAGTATTATGTATGTTACGACTCACCCTGACCTATTTTCGTCGCCAAACAGCTCGGATTACCTACGCAGTTCATAAGTTAACAGCAAAATAACTACATGTAACTCTACTATGTATAAGGGTCTAACCACAGACCTACCACTACTAGACTTGCAACGATATTGCTAGAAAGTGTCTGTCAACAGTACAACGTGAGTGTAAAAGAAACGCTGATATGTTTTTTTGTCTCTATTGACGTGGCTGGCTATAAGCTGGCCTACTGTCAAAATCTGGGCCAAACAAGACAGTTATTAAATTTAGGGATTTCATCATTTAAAAGGTGATTTAGGGTTTTATTTGAGCTTATTATAAGTTAGTAACCATAGTGTGTTCTGTTACGTGTGCAAAATATGGGTGGAGGCAACAATCAAAGATAGAAAGAAATGCACTAAGGTGACCACGCACTATGCAGGTCTAGTAGTGGTAGGTCTGTGACTCGCACGCATAGTTAAATGCATTTTTATGGCGCATATCGATTGAATAAAACAATTGTTTTTTTAAGTGGTTTTTTGGTTTATTAGCGCCATGGAATCTAATTGAGACTCTTCAAAAATGGGTATAATACCCCATTGGCAACTATAACAAACAATACTAACCTGTATGTATCCAATATCCGGCCGATAGCACACATACGCCGCCAACAACTCGTGCAACACGTCGAAATACGGCCCTCCCGGTTGAAAAATACACAAATGCGGAAACGTCCTCGCTATATCCAACTGTATCAACTCCATGGAACATTCGTCACTATATTCTAGTAAATTAGGGTTGGATTTCGAACAGCACTTCTTCGGTTCCGCATCCATGTGCGACTTTAAATTCTGCTCGCTGAGGTTCCTTGGTATACTCAAACGTGATTTGGTTGACTCTTCTATATCATCTGTTGATTTTTGTTTATCTTTTTCGTCGCTATCTTTAGTACAATCGCATTCTTTTTTGACTTTTAATCGTTTTCTTCTGAGCTGTGCCTCGTGTAGTTTCTGCTTGGCTTTCGTGACGTACTCTTGGTACATGTCGTGGGTGATTTTGAGCTTGTTTTCGATGGCGAGCTGCCAGACCTTGCCTCTTATCGAGGGTGGAAGCCCGCTCCACCATAATTCGAGGGTACGTTTCGAGTTTTTCCTGGAATAATAAAATCTCGTGTAAGCATTTTTTTTACCTTTATTATAGCTGACCAAAGTAGTTTATAATATAATATAATAATTAAATTATCACAATTTTTATAAAATTGTAATTCTATTAAAGGTATGTAGGCAGATCTGATGTTGAATATTCTGCCTTGTGGTCCAAGTGGTGGTAGTAGAATAGGGCCACTTCAAGTTTTCCCGTGGATGTCGTAGAAGGCGGCTTAGGATACACAAGATAAACAAAGCAAGCTTATAAACAGCAATGAGACCTCTCCAACCCGTCTGGCCGGCGTGGAAAGGGTAGGCCAAATCCTCTGACCGCTCTGGCTAATATATGGCTCTGGTAGTATAGAGGGTCGTACTTCTGCAGTGGAGACAAAAAAAGACTTGATGATGTTGTATAAAGCAATAAAATGATGAAAATTACAGGTTTAGTCCCAAATCTTTTGCTGCGCCCACCGTGGTAAAAAAATGTAGAAATTACCACTTTTTAAGTGTTTCGCTACGCAACACGTTTTATATTCCATACATGGTTTTAATTTGTACATTTGTCTATATTCAATCTTATTATATTATTAGCACAATTTCAGTTTTTTAGGAATTTCGAATAACCTTGCAAAGTTATCCAAAGACGAATGCCAAGTGTGGTGTGGAGTAGTGAAAACGTACAAGGCTACTTCCATAAGAGGCTACATGTAAAGTTGTCGTATAAAACATCGTAATAGGCTTCTAAATGTAATTTAATTTACATTCGAGATGTGAGATAGGAGCTAGACCACAGAATATATTCGCAGGCTAGACCTTGCTTTGGACACAATATAAAACAGTAACAGAAGAGACACTGCTGCGACAGCTACTGGATTTACTTGATGGACTGTAGTTGATTTATGAAACTGGATATTATTTTATGTAGTGTGCAAATTTATAGGCTTCAGTCCATGTTACGGAGTTCCAATTAAAAATATTTTTATATTATGTTTTTAGGCAGTGTAATGCGTCTCATAGACTGTACTTTAAAAAAAACCCTTAAAGAGCCTTCTTGTCTAAAAAAGATGATGTCAGGGAATTATGTATACATATTAAGCACAATAACACACACAAATTTCAGTGGATTTCATAAGCCTTGAATATAAAAATGTATAAATGTGCTTACAACCACAGGGTTGACAGGCGAGGCGAAACAACAGTCGAAATAATATAAGAATTATTTTGTTTTTGTGCTCATATTATATTTTAACTGTGCAACGAAATTTTACAGTTCTGAAATCGTATCGCTACCTAAGTAAACGCGTATTTCATATACATATTAGCACATTTTTATTTTATTAACTTTGAACCAGAGAAAATGAGAGTAAAAAGAGTTATGGAAGGAAAGAGGCCTTTGCCCAGCAGCAGTGGGAAATGAACGGCAAAATTTAAAAAAAAACATTTTTTTGAACCGTCACCAGTGTACTTCTGTTCTTGTTTTATTTGCGACTCCCGCGTGAAGAATGTTTATCGTTTCGCGGCGACATCTGCTTTCCCTACACTTTCTGTCTCGTGTCGTGTCGTACTATGAACGTGATTATTTGTCGGAACCCATGGTATGTCAACATCGTATGAGCAACCATAATATTATGTTTTCACACGATTAGAAAAGAGCCATGTTTTTTTTTAATTGGTTACATTAAATGTCACAACCACTTCAAGTACGAAATGGTAGTGTTCTCTCACGTCTTTATCCCTTATGGGGCAGACAGAGCTCAGGGCCGCAAGACTCAATAGTCACACAGATAAAATAGCTTGACTGCCATACAATGATCACAGCCGGGACTAATTCGAGGAGTTCGAGAATTTGTATGTCACTTGTGGTGACACCCATTTGACGACCTCCTTGGCATAATGGTTAACACGCTAGTCCGCCGCTCCACCCGGAGGTTCTATATTCGATCCCCAGTCAGGGCAAGATGAAAAATGCTCTTTTTCAAACTGTACTGGGTCTTGGGTGTTCATCTACATATATGTATTTATTATAAAATATAGTATTTGTCCTGAAAAAACAAAATAATCTGGGACTAGCGTTTAATGATGAGTGAAGAGAGTACTGCTTTATGCGCCTTATGATGTATCATTTGTGATCACCAATCCAAGTGTGAACCAACCCCAGCATTGCTTAACATGCGTACTGCTAAGCCATCAACAATAAGTGATCTAAATTAGAAAAATGTTTACAATACAAGAAGGCTTCTCATACTATGAGTAACAATAGACTTCGGCGACAGGACCAAAACCCCGCACTGTTAGAAGAAATAATAAACATATCTTTGTTGTCTGGCACAATGAGTGACCTGCTCGTGACCGCAGATAACGGCCAAGATATACAGAAAAGCCTTTGTTGGTATCCTTTTCTATTGGTAACTGAATGTCTTTCAGGACGATAAACCAAAAACTTCTAAATAAAACTGTGTGGTGTGATCAAAAATTTCGTAACAAGTGAAATTCGAACTCACGCACACATCTGTACTGTAAATGCACTTCCAATCCGCTATTTGCCAACAAGTCAAAACAGATACCTTTTTCTAAAAGTCAAAACAAATATTTTCTATGGGATTTCTATGAAAAATGCACGGCGTGACGTCATAGTTTCTTAGCTCCAATTGGCGCTCTTGATATCAGTTTTTCGGCATTAATAAATCTAAAATCACGTTCAAAATGGATATGATGAATGACAAGTAACATTATTTTGTGGCGTTTTATTCTCTTATTTTTACAAAATAGTTTATTTTTGACCCTGGATGCTACCCAACTGTGCTACCGTGCCTTCGAATCATTATGACGAATTTCCTCATCAAATATTATTTAAAGCATGCGTATCTCTTCATTACTACCCACTATTTAGATGGGTGGTATTCAACTTGATTCATTTATGATGAATTAAAAGTCGATTAAAGTGAAGAAGGCTTTATTTTAATTATTGTATTGTACAGCATTACAATGCTCCGAGCATTGTAATGCTGTAAATATCTACCTAAATTTAAAATGTTTGATTAAAAACTTCGCAATGATTGAGATTCGGACTCCGCTCCTCACATGTGTACTGTGAGCGCACTCCATCATCAGCATTAGTTACTGGCGGTAAAATATTTTCCATGTTTCCTTTTTTCAGCTAAATATTCGAAAACTTAATTAATTTATTTATTTATTTAATCTTTATTGTCCATAAAATACAAATTGTACAGAACAATAGGCGAACTTAACGCTAAAAGCGTTGTCTACCAGCCAACCTTTGGGTTATACAGAAAGTCTAAATGTGGGTTGCAAGATGAAATGTCGTATACATAAAATACACAATGTACATTGTTACTTAAATATATATATATATACTTCCTATACATATATCAACATACATACATACACCAGATACCTTAAACTATTCTGAAACTGAATCGCTGTTAGAAATAGGTAAAATGCAATATAAGTAAATAAAAATATAATAAAAAATTCAAACTACGGATCAGCACACACACAATTGCACTAACAAATATGTACATAGATACGCACGCACGCGCACACACACACACACACACACACACACACACACACACACACACACAAATTGTAACAAAGATCTTAAGTAACAGTAGATAAAGAAGAGCGAAGCCTCCTGGCACAAGCATCTTTGATTGCCTAAAAGGAGACTTCAACACCTATAGACGTAAGATCACCTCTGTTAACGTAATAAAAACATTTTATTTATTTTATTTATTTATTTATATATACGCTACATATACTATACATATAAATAAATAGATAAATGCAGCAATTCTTAAATCAACTTTTATAACTTGGACAAGAAGTGTTCAAATACCTGTATCTTAAAGCTATCGCGACTAGGAGCAGTTCGAATGGATTCAGGAAGCGCGTTCCAGAGTCTTATTGCCGTAATGGCGAAAGAGTTAGAAAGAAAACCAGTACGGTGAGAAGGAATAGAAAGGGTCAAAGTATTAGAAGAACGCAGGATTCTTTCGTGAGTGAGTGAGAGAGAAATTTAAGTATAATGGCAAACATTACGGTAAGTACGTAAAATATTAAGACAAATCTTTGCTGCCATGTGGTTAGCTGCTTGACTAAAATATGAGCAATAAAGTTTCATTTTAGAATTTAATACACCACTGTTTTTACCATGGCTTTCCATAATTCACAATTTTTTACTCAAATATAAATAGTTATAGGTATAGGGACAAAGCCCCTTAGTAAGTTTTTTAAACTTATGTTAAAGGATACTAACTCAACGATACTATTTTTATTATAAATACATATATAGATGAACAGTAAACACCTAAGTAAGACCCAAGACAATTTGAAAAAGGCCATTTTCTAACTTGCCCTGGCTGGGGATCGAACCCAGAACCTCCGGATGGCGGACTAGCGTGTTAACCATTATGCCACGGAGGTCGTCACACATACAAAATCAAGTCTTCATGCATTTCGAGGTAAACAGAATCACGTCTTTATCGCAGGGCCATAAATGCCTAAAGGCCAAGACGGATGTCTATCGGAAAATAAATATTTCAGAATTGTTGCGTTCACAGAATTACCTCACATTCCAGAAATCGCGCACCGTTCTCACAAAATAAGGTTAGTACAGATGGCATTCGGGATAATTTTCTATACCATTCATCACGCGAAGGGAGCTAATGAGGAAATAGAGGAAATACATGTGAGCAGAGCATGTCTAGCAATGTACCGCCGGCATAATATACTTGAGGGGTGACTGAGCCCTGATAGCTATCATTATTGTTTTTCGACTTTCTCATACAAACTGTGTATGTATCGACCCTAAATTTACACTTATGTGAGACTTTTTCGGGAAAATAATAGTACAACACCAGAGTTAACACTGCGTAAAAAAACTTTGCAATCGCTATCTAACACTTCGTCATTTTAGAAAGTCCATTGGACATAGACTCATCCCGGATTTCCTAAATAACCATTTTAACACTTCGCCTGCTGAAAACGCACCGCATGTGTTTTCCTCTTTGGCAAAACACACACGGTGCATTTTTCAGCAGTGGAAGTGTGCGGCATGCATACAACGAGCGTTTTCCAGATCAACAGAAAGGCAAACTCGAAAGTTAGTAATTTTTGGAATGGTAAACGGATGTTTGTTACTTGATTTACCAGTCACTATAAATAAACGTTCTTTAAGCCCTTGTATCAAGCCGTCGCCATCAAAAGGTAATTTCTGCACTCACCTTATTTTATGTTCTTCATAATAACCACAGTTTACTGATAAATCCTCGCCAATAATTCAGCAATATCGCGGAATATATTACAGGCCGGTGTCACGGAGTGGGACCGTGACGTTAATTACACATTAATGAGAGACGATATTCAGTGTTGGTTATTTTACCACATTTTCAGCTAATGCCGCTATGAATGTGGTAAATATATTTGATTCTGTTTGAACGTTATGTAAAAAGAGGAACGTGCCTCTTCGTGCCTAGCCCATTTCCGATAGCATTTAGTACGTACTAAATTTTATCGGAAATGACACCAGTGTTGGCCACTTACACACACGAAAAAACAAAACAAACAAACTTACAGGTTGCCAATCCAGCAGTACAGTCTGCGGCCACTCCTTCGCATGCCTCGCGGGCCTCTCGTCTACTCTCCAGAGGACCTATAAGCGAGCGTGCCTCACCACTGCCTCGGCCTTCACTTACTATATAGCTAGTCATTATTGATTGATATTACTTACAGGTTTTGCCAATCCGGCAGTATAGTCTGCGACCATTCCTTCGCATGCCTCGCGAGCCTCTCTTCTACTCTCCATGTCTCCTGCAAGCGAGCGGTCCTCACCGCTGCCTCGAACTTCACTTACAGTAGGTAATCATTATTGATTGATCTCACTTACAGATTTTACCAATCCGGCACAATAGTCTGCGACCATTCCACATGCCTCGCGAGCCTCTTTTCTGCAAGCGAGCGTGCCTTGCCGCTGCCTTGCTGCCTCGACCTTCGAATACTGTAGCTATTCACTATTGATTGATATAACTTACAGGTTTTGCCAATCCGGCAGTATAGTCTGCGACCATTCCTTCGCATGCCTCGCGAGCCTTTCTTCTACCCTCCAGGTCTCCTGCAAGCGAGCGTGCCTCGCCGCCGCCTCGCGCTCGACCTTCCGCCTCGCTGCCTCGACCATACGCGCGTGCTCTGCCTTATGCCGTAACGCCTCTTCTGTGCATTTCGCTGGTAAGTTTGAAGGCCTGAAAAAAGTAAGGATCATTTGAATATAATTGAAGTGGCAGTGGCTGAAACACAGCACGACGAACCGATGGCCGATGGGGAAAAAAAACCGGCCAAGTGCGAGTCGGACTCGCGCACCGAGGGTTCCGTACAAACCTGCAAGGTTTAGTATTTGGTATGAATTTCAATTTAATACCTCTACGCGTTTATGAGGAAATGGGTAGTAAGTTTAAAATTATTAAAAAAATATATATTATGTGATGTAACTAAAAATTTATGGTTTTCGTAATTTTTCCTTTATCTATGCTATAAGACGTTGCTTCGTACCAAATTTCAAGATTCTGAGTTCACGGGAAGCACCCTGTAGGTTTTGATTCCCTTGCAAGTGTCGAAAATTTGCGGCATAAACGGCTGTATCTTTTGATTGCGTTGGCTTAGAAGTTTGATTTTTTCACAGCTTCAAGGGACAGTAGACCTGAGTAATTGATATAAATTTCAGCTTCATACCTCCACGCGTTCCTGAGAAAAAGGGTCTTGACAGACGGACGGACGGACGGACAGACGGACAACAAAGTGATCCTATAAGGGTTCCGTTTTTTCCTTTTGAGGTACGGAACCCTAAAAAGTACTCCAATGACGACCACCAGCACCACGTGCGTGCAAGTGAAGTGTAGAACACCCACATACAGACGACCTGACCAAGGTCGCTAAAAAACGCTGGATGTAGGCCGCTTTAGATTGGTCATTTTGGAAATCCTTAAGACAGGCCTATGTCCAGCAGTGTATGTCATGAGGCTGAAATGATAATTGTACTATAAAAGTCATCGCAGAAATTTGATATACATACTGAGATCATTCTTATCTAAGTAATTCTGACACTCAAAACTTATGTTTCCATAAGTAGGGAAGGCAAACTGATATTATCTACAAATAGATTTTGGCGGGCAATTTTCTTAAACCCTTGGCTAATTTGTATATGTTGTGTAATCTTTCGTACATAGTTAATATTAACAGGTAGGGTACTATCAAAGTTTAATTACGTCATAATTTACTAAAATAGGATAATAAATAAACCAAGATATACTCGACTTCAAACAGCAAGTCACGCAATTCATTAGAGGTAAGTGAAGTACTCGTACAAATCAATAGCTTTAATTTAAATTGAGTATGAACCAATACATCATGCATAGACCTTAGCCCACTTCGATAGTCTCACACCTATTCACCCTTTATTTCGCTTCTACAAAGTATTTCTCTTCTTCGCCTTTCTACTCCCACTGAGTATACAGGCTGACTTTTTATCCACGCAGCGTCATAAAACAGCAACTGATTGTGACGTAACGTCGTCAGTAACTGTATTGGAGAAAAAAGAGATGTAGTTTTAAATACTGCCTGCTTGAATGTACTTTTGATGGGTCATTTTGTGCATAATCAAGTTATTATGTTTCCATAGTTTTTTTTTTTTCTATAAAGTGACCAATGTCGGTCCTGTGTTGCTTTTAGACCCGCGATTTTGACAACTATGGTTGATGTCGTCAACTCATGGCACAGACTAACGTCCGACGACGACGAAAAGAAAAAATAGGGACATGCTTATAGTGGCTATAGATATTTAGGAATAAAAATATAACTCTACCGGCATTATCCAGGGAGGAAACAGGGGACTACGTTTGTATGGAAAAACGGCCCCTCTATTTCGTCTTAATATCAACAGAAAAAAACTATTTTTTTAGTGGTTTCATTATTCATTCAGTGTTTTTTTATTTATTTATTACTGAATCTATCAATAAAGGGCAAAAGCAAGGAGGTAAAAGGGTGTGATATCTTCAATGCGTGGCGTGAAACATTTAATATTCAAAAATAGCGTGTTTTCGTGATTTCATTATGTATCTGTGATAGTGGAATCAGAATGCATACTCGTAATGGTAAAATGTACCGTTTTTGTCATGTACTAGTCAGAAACGTGAATAGTTAATTATGTTTTTAGGGTTCCGTAGCCAAATGGCAAAAAACGGAACCCTTATGGATTCGTCATGTCTGTCTGTCCGCCCGTATGTCACAGCCACTTTTTTCCGAAACTATAAGAACTATACTGAAACTTGGTAAGTAGATGTATTCTTTGAACCGCATTAAGATTTTCACACAAAAATAGAAAAAAAAAACAAAAAAATTTGGGGGTTCCCCATACTTAGAACTGAAACTCAAAATTTTTTTTCATCAAACCCATACGTGTGGTTTATCTATGGATAGGACTTCAAAAATTATATTGAGGTTTCTAATATCATTTTTTCTAAACTGAATAGTTTGCGCGAGAGACCCTTCCAAAGTGGTAAAATGTGTGTCCCCCCTGTAACTTCTAAAATAAGAGAATGATAAAACTAAAAAAAATATATGATGTACATTACCATGCAAACTTCCATCGAAAATTGGTTTGAACGAGATCTAGTACGTAGTTTTTTTTTTAATACGGCATAAATCGTAAAATGTTACTTGCTGCTACGGAACCCTCCATGGACGAGTCCGACTCGCACTTGGCCGCTTTTTTTATTAAAGGTGTGTAATTATTTATTAATAGAAAATCACAAGTTGAAGTAGATGTATCGTGTCATGGAGAGGGAAAAAAAGAGTAATCTTAGATACGATAATGATAAATATGGATTCACTTCTGCCCCAAACTCATATTAGTTAAACATTCCTCTCAATTACTGGCCGGTTGACTGGAAGAAATCCCTAAACGGGATAAGTCCGCCGTTGTATGTTTACTTTTCTGTTTTTGTATCTGCTTCTCTTTTGTGTACAATAAAGCTTTATAAACAAATACAATACGGTATTTTAGTCTAAATGACAAAATATCTAAAAAAAATCTTGAGATAGCTGAGGCTAAAAACAGCCGGAAAATGTTAGTTTTAGTTCATAAAATAACAAAATAAATTTAAAAATTCAATTCAATGTTTTCAGTTTTTATAATCTGTTATAGCCGCCATGCTATTACATAGCATGGCGGCGTCCGTGTAATACGTCCGTGTAAACAAAAAAAGGCCAACTGTCAAAAGACATACATCAGCAGATTTGCATATGCATAACTGACGTCATGGACAGAGAGAAATATGGCGTCCACTGCTCTAATGATCAACATCATCCACGCGTATTCCTGGTTGCATCCTCAGCGGTTATGCTTCAAAGCCCGGGGTCCGCTACCGAACCTAGGTGATTTGACGAGGTTACTGGTTTTTACACAGAGCGACTCCCGTCTGACCTCCGCAACTCAAAGGGTAGACCAGAACCAATCCGAGGATATGTACAAACGCTAAATGGCGTTCGGGATCAACAGCTTTACGTGCCTTCCGAAGCACGGAATCATCTTTCTTTTCGGATAGTCAGGTGATTCAAGCCACGCAGGCAGTCCACTGCTCCAACGATAACAATATAAAATTGAAATGCATTTTTAACCGACTTCAAAAAAGGAGGAGGTTATCAATTCGAATGTATGTTTTTTTTATGTATGTTTGTTACGCGATATCTTCGCCAATTGTGAACCGATTTTGATGATTCTTTTTTTATTAGAAAGCCTTTACTACCAAGTTGGTCCCATTTTAATTTGGTGAAGATATGATGAAGAACTTTGGAGAAATGGTAGAAAATCCTTAAAAAAATTGAAGTCGGTTGTTTTTTTTGTTAAAAATTTAATTATATTATTAGTATCATGGAATCTAATTGAGGCACTTTTCTAAAATGGGTGTAATTAAATATTAGATCTAGAATATTATAAGGACAATATAGAAACGATTACTATCCAAATCAGTCTCATTTTAAAATAGCAATCGCTTCAAACTACTCACATCATTCAATGATGAACCTGAAAAATCTTTTTAAATAAAATTGTCTGCTGTATGTAAATCAGAAAAAGTTTGATACAGTTTTACATCTTACCTCGCTAATGTTTATTCATAGGCACTTAATAAACAATAACCAACAGGCGAGACGTGCATAATCTCCGAATAAACTGTATCTTCTTCGTCCAAGCGCGTTCCCGGTTGCATCCTCAGCTGTGCTGCTTCGGAGTCCGCTTTTATGCTTTTTCTTCTCCAAATATAACAGCATGACAATGGTCACCCAAGGATGCCAACGACCTTGCAAAATTGAGAGGAAATAGCCGAAACAGTTTAAATGATTTGGCTATAGTTTTACGGCCTGCCTGACGTCAACCCACTTTGGGAATGCAATTGTAGCACGCAGTGGCGTAACTATACCGTCCGAGGCCCGTGGCAAATTCATCGGATGCCACCCCAAATAAATTTACTTGATTTTTTAATAATTCACTTCAAATTAAAGGTACCTAAAAATATTTAACTGAGATACATATTTATTTGAGAATTATTTTACAGGCCTGGATACGAGCCCTATCCTGTCCTAGCCTATCTCGAGTTTTTTGTTTTTAATATAAGGAATAAAAAAAAGAAACGGCCTCCCGGCCCGGGGGTCCTTCCTGGCTGGAGGCCCGTGGCATTTTGCCGACTTGCCATCCTGTAGTTACGCCACTGGTAGCACGAGATGTCTGTGCTTAGTCCTTTAGTCGCCTCTTACGACATCCACTGAAAGAGATGGAGAGGTCCTATTCTACTCTGCCGGGAACCACACGTCTTCGAATAAACTGTATATTAGCTAGTATTTATTCTGTTTCTCCGTTATATAATACCTAGATCAGTAATAAATAATTGAAAAACTTTAAACCTTAGTTTTTGTAATATCACCGTGATGCGAGCGACGGTGCTAGATAGTTTCAATGATAATAGGCATAAATATTTCATTACTTTTTTAGGGTTCCGTACCCAAAGGGTGCCAACGGAACCCTATTACTGAGACTTCACTGTCTGTCCGTCCGTCTGTCACAAGGCTCTATCTCTTGAAACGTAATAGCGAAACAAATGAATTTTTTATCGATTATGCATTACTATGGCCGCTATAACAACACAAACTAAAAATAAGATAAAGTCCAAAATTAAAGAGGGTCTTCATACAAGAAACGTGTTTTTTTCAGCGTTTTTAACTCGACTTTATAATTGAATTAACTACCTAGATACTTGTAATTTTCACCAATTATGTATTACTATGGCCGCTAAAACAACAAATACTAAAAAAAGATAAAGTCAAAAATTAAAGGGGCCGGTCATACAAGAGATAGTTTTTTTTTCAGCTTATTAAAACTTTGTACGGAGGTACGGAACCCTTCATGTACGAGCCCAACTCGCGTTTGACCGGTTTTATTACATTTGCGTAGACCGATAAGCGATTCTAAAATTAGCATAGGTATCATGATATTTGCTTAAAGCCAAATTACGATCTACAGTAAATAAAGAGGTGATTTCTAAATAGTTCATAAGAATTTTTTTAGCTTTCTTCATGACCGTAGTAAACTTTTCAGTTGTTACTTCCATACCCTCTTGTTATCTTAGCGCATTTGGGTCTTACAGCCCTGGGCTCTGTCTACCCCTTTAGGGATAACGACGTGATAATGTATCTGTATGTAAAAAACCAGTAACCTCGTCAAATCACCTAGTGTAGCTAGCGAAACCCGGGCTCTGAAGCGTTACTGCTGAGAATGCATACGGGAAAACGCTCGGATGATGACAAAACCTCTCAGATGGTATCTCAGCCTCAGCTATGAAACTGAACAACTTTCACGAAACTAATTTTCATACAAACTGATCAACTGATCGAGTCAATTTGTATGAAAATCCGAAACTTTTTTGGGTTTCTTGAAAGTTGTTGAACAAAAGTTGTTCAGTTTCATGGGCTGAGGTACCATCTGAGAGGTTTTGTGTTATTTTATTAACACGATGTATATAGTGAAAGCAAACTGGATAAAACTTCATCAGGTTCACATCTTCTAAAAGCTATAAACTACCAGGATAGTAGTTTATAGCTTTGAGAAGATTATAATTATAGCTTTTAGAAGATTATAAATAGATTTCCATGAGGCACCAAATTCGTAGTTAATACCCTCGTAAACATACGAGTGGCTACAAACCCATTTGCATACTTCATCGCCATTAAAATACCTCTATAAAGGCTAACAGATGCGCGTCTATTTCAAAAAGAATTCCACGTACATTCGGCTATTAATCTGACTCATACTCACAACACAACACCACCTGAGAACTCTTCGAATTGTGATGTAAACAAGTTGGTTATTTTGTTTCAAAGGTGTTTGGTTCATCCTAGGTTCATCGTTTTAATTTTGTTATTTGATAGTCTTGACGACGTTTAATGACAGCTCTGAACCTCCATACATTGATGCAACGTCCGTTCGTACACACGTTATCCGTGTGTGAGTAAAACGGAGGGCTACCGTAGATCTACACATTTCACTCGACTATCTAATGTTGTCTGTTTATTATTGCATGTCACTTCATGGCAGTTTTAGAGTAATTTTAGATTCGTAGCGATAAAGAGAGTTACGTGTTGCGTGGGACACTGAAAAACGTAATCTCACGGAAGAGAGCTTCCGTTCTGTACGTTAACACTTTTATTTATAATACACAAAACTCTAAAACATCACAACTCCCCAAAATAACTAATATTTATTAACCTAATAAGCTTTACTCAAACCATTTTGACCAACACGTGACGTGACGTGATCACGTGACACGCGTTACTGAACTCTAATCACATGCGACTGGTCTCACGTGGACCAAATCTAATTTTATTATATGAATCCTATAAATTAAATTACACATAAAAATTGTACATACACTTTTGCTATAAAATATTCCATCAGCTTCTACGCAAAGGAATCAGCTGGCACTCACTTTGCTGTGCTATTAGGTTTAAAACTTTAAACCAATATTCACCAAAGATATTGGTGGTCTATGTACCTTATGTACCTTGGGGAAGGTACATACGAGTAAGGTACATTATAGCTCTTTGATATTCACCCTAAACAAGTTGACATTGTCACAAGCTGTCAATGTCTATTTGATTTGGGCGGAATAATTATTTAAACCAGTTAGGTTTAAAGTAATAAAGTTAGTCCGTGTTTTATACTATCATACATACTATCCCTGAGAGGCAGACAGAGCATTTTGGGCCATGCGGCTCTAAGCAGACAAAGCCCAAGGCCGCAAAAGACCACTTTTAGCATAATGGTGGGCCAGAAGGTGGAAAAAGCGGCTAAGTGCAAGTCAGACTCGCCCATGAAGGGTTCCGTAGCAGCAAGTAACATAATATAAAAAAATATACTTGGGTTGATTGAATGAAAGGTAAATAATGGTTTACGATTTATGACGTATTAAAAAAACAACTTAGTTCAAACCAATTTTCGGTGGAAGTTTGCATGGTACATCACATAATATATTTTTTTTAGTTTTATCATTCTCTTATTTTAGAACTTACAGGTGAAAATGTGTCCCCATTTTACCACTTTGGAAGTCTCTCGCGCAAACTATTCAGTTTAGAAAAAAAAATTAAAAAGACCTCAATATCATTTTTGAAGACCTACCCATAGATACCCCACACGTACCTATAGGTTTGATGAAAAAAATATTTTTGAGTTTCAGTTCTAACCCCCAAAATTTATTGTTTTTTTTTTCTATTTTTGTGTGAAAATCTTAATGCGGTTCACAGAATACATCGCCTTACCAAGTTTCAACAATATAGTCTGTCTGAGGTATAGTTCTTATAGTTTCGGAAAAAGTGGCATACGGCAGACAGACAGACAGACATGACGAATCCATAAGGGTTCTGTTTTTTGCCATTTGGCTACGGAACCCTAAAAAGGAATTAAAATAATGATGGGTTGCTAGCCGCATCGCCTATAAAGCATGATTCTGTTTTATTCTAAGTTTTTTCTTTTCTCCCAGACCAGTATTAGACCGCGCACGCACACAGTCACACCTCTTCTCATGTTCGCCGTTTCCCGGTTTAGTTTTGGGCCGTCGGACGCTGACATCCGCTTTCCAGCTTTTCTTCTCCAAGGATAAGTGCACATGAAAAATCTGGGAGCATTTAAACGGTTTCGTTGTACATTAACAATTGTTAAAATTAACAGAATGTAAAGTCCATCCATCCTTAGCAGCTTTTGTATTATCCTATTCAGGACATAGGACCTCCTCCAGATCTTTAGATCTTTCACCTGCATCCAGTTGCGGCCTGCGTGACGCTTCATATCGTCCACCCAACGCAACGCTTGTTGGCCGATGGTCGCCACTCCATAATCCTTCTGGTCCACCGACTTGAGTACATTATCGCTGTGTATTGCCCACTTCTATTTCTGTCTTTCGTCGTCGTCAACGTCGGACTTTGGGCTTTGGTCCTCTTTCAACAACTTTGAATATACAGTAGTTTTGTAAAATTACTCATAATGTATAATATATGTGACGTAGATATATAAAATTATATGTATTGTGCTGGTGTATGCATGATATGGCTGTAATTGGACAGGAAATTCCACTGGTAAATTGTTTGTTTACCACCAACGTTCTATATTTACATACAAGTACAATAGTTTTAGATTGCTATTGTGCGAAATCTAATTGCTTGTATGCTATCAGTTTATATAACTATGAACTATGTTGACATTGATTTTAATTTAATAAGAATAACACATATATAATAGTACATACAACCTTTATGTGTTTGTCTTATCTTATAGAAAGCTATGAATTATTTTAATAATAATTAACAAAATTTTTATTTATTGATTCAAATACTGACAAAAGCATCAAAAACACGTCTATAGACTGTTGGGCTAAGGCTCATTTCCATATGATCTAGTGAACTATTGCATTGCTTATAAATTTATTCATAATTAAGTCATAATAATATTCATGCAATCATGTTATATAAGAATACTTTTACTCATTCATTAGCAAATAATTATTTCGATTGATCATGATAGTAATAGATAAGGACCAATCACACTGATTGAGCTAGCCCCAAAGTAAGTTTAAACTTGTATTATGGGATACTGACTCAACAATACTACATTTTATGATAAATACATACATAGATAAACACCCAGGACAAATTGAAAAAGGCCATTTTCCAACTTGTTCTGGCTAGGGATCGAACCCAGAACCTCAGGATTGGCGGTCTAGCGTGTTGACCATTACACCAAGGAGGTCGTCAAAAACAATGTTTAGTGAAAAGTAACATTTAATTCATAAAAAAATCTAAAAGACAGACATCAGAAACAGACATCTTGACATAAATATTTATGTGATGCACTGAATACATTTCTCTTTACTCGAACGCGGCGTAATTTGCAAAACACGATTCCAGCCTTAATTTTCGCAAATTACCTTTAAATTCCGATGGGAAATGAGCAGCCGTGCATGCGGCATCGCGATTGACATAGAAACAGGTTGTTTGTAAACCTTAGCTACCACTGAGCTGAGTGAGCTGGGAATCTGGAGCTATACTTATTATACATCACTAGATATCTCTCATATAAACTATATACGAGTACATATAATGTTCAATTGCTTCGGGTCGGCTTTGTTGTTTGACAAATACTGCCGAACCGACAAAGCCGGCCCGAATAAGTGTGTAGCAACCCTAAGACGGTGGGTGTTGGACAGCCTTATGCTCGGTCCGCGGAAATGCCTCCGTAATGACAGCTCAGCCTGCAATTTGCTGGTCGTGACCGCCGCGGGTAACTGTACAGCTTTTTGTAGGGCTCCATGTTTAATTCATGTATTTTATCTTTATTCCTGCCAAGGTGGTCTCTACGTTTGAATTTCTTGGAAAGTAGGTAGTTCGACTTGTATAAAATCGATTCGTTTTAAGCACAATTGATTTTGAGCTGTCTGAAATCAAATGTTTATTATGAATATTTAAATAACATATATAGCGTGTAACTAACTGTTTCCGGGGTCCAGTGGTCAAGGCGTTTGCCTTGTGATCCGGAGTGATCGTGGGTTCAAATCCCACTGGGAAGCATACTTTGTAAAAAGTTGTTTCCAGTCTGGTTAGGATATTGCAGGCTTGAATCACCTGATTATCCTAAAAAGAAAGATGATTCCGTGCTTTGGAAGGCACGCAACGCTGTGGCTCCCGAACGTTATCTAGCGTTCGTTAAAACCTATACTAGGATTGGTTCTGATCACCCTTTGGGTTGCGGAGGTGAGACGGCAGTCGCTCTGTGTAAAAACCAGTAACCTCGTCAAATCACCTAGGTAAGGTAGCGGACCCCGGGCTCTGAAGCGTAACCGTTGAGGATGCAACCGGGAATACGCTCGGATGATGATGATGACAGTATGTAAAAGAGTAAACTGTATGACGTGTATACATTTGTAGCATGTATAAGTAAAACGTGAAATAATTAAGGCTAATCTACACTATTAATTTTGTAAAAGTTTGTCCTACATTACAGATCCAATCCAAGGAATCATTTAATTCTGTAGCTGGAAATCAAATCCACCTCTAAATATAATAAATGTGTTCAATATACTTAACTATGCCCGTTTTGAATCATTCAGTAGACCCATTCATCGGTATGAATAGAGCTCATGACCTTTGAACTGTCCCCATTTCTGTCGGAAGCAGGGAAGTGGGAAGCCAATTAAAGAGTATTGAACTTGGGTTGTTTCAGGTCAGATTACACATTCATCAAATGTTTTAGGTAAGCAAATAACGTTAAACACGTTCCTTGTTAGTATGGGATATAAGTATTATACACTATCACGTCTTTATCCTTAATGGGACAGACTAGAGTATTTTGGGTCTTGACTCTTGAAGCAGGCAGAGCTTTGGGCTGCAAGACCCAAAGGCCACTTTTAGCGTGATGGTGGGCGAGAAGATAGGTAAAAAAAATAATCAAAATAGTGATGGGTTGCTATGCGCGGGAAGAGTAGCAGCTGGTAGATTCTTAGTTTTTACTTTTCTTTTGTATGGGATCTTTTTTATTTTATTATTTATTTGTTGATGTAGCGAAAATAAACACTGAACATTTGACCTTGTTCTACGGTTCATGTGAAACATCTTGCTGACAAACAGACGCGGCATGGACGGAAAGCTGAGTTTAACACATCAACAGTCTATGTACCACGTGTGGCGTCCTAAACAGTTGCTTTTCTATTTGTATCTGGTAACTGGACTGTGAATGTGTATACTGTTGGCAGCATTTGGATACGGAGCCCTACTTTTTTTTTTTCATCGAGTATTTTCAAGCTCTCTTAAGGCATCTGCCTTAGCTGAATGTCTAACTAAACTCAGCTAGCCCTATGAATAATACGTACAATAATACGGAACCCTAAAGCTTAGGTGGATGTCCTATTCTACGTTTGTCGGAATATCGTCGTCATTCATAAAAGACATAAATACGGCAGTTCATAAAATAATTTAAAGGGCTATCTAGTGCATGACGAAGAGCAATATGGAAATTATCACCATATTTACGAGTTAACAATTTATTTCACACTTCAAGGCCATTTGCCTATATCTTCACCTAGGTAAAAGATAATCTTATGGCCACTCAATCAAAAAGTTGTAATCGGTTGGTTGAACATAAAATACGAATATATACTTATTTCAATTATTCGTGAAACGGTAAATTGTAAGTAGGTAGATTTGATGTTTGGTTTTGAACTCTTATGTATTCTGTGGTTTGGTCAGAGATTGAGAAAATGTATAAGTTTATATGCTAGACAAATTAAAAAACCGATTTAAGCATTCACCCTCAATAACTTTTGTACACAGTAGGGGTCTACTGCCTAAAATCAAGCTGACGTACTGTTCTGTTACTTCTGAACAATCATAATACGACGGAAGTCAGGCAGGCAGCCGGTTTTAAAACCATATCCTATAGTTTAATTAAATACAGTTTTTTCTTCTCTACTTATACTTGGAACTTATAAAGAAAACCATACCCCGGGCTCCGAAGCAGCAGAGCTACGGACGCAACCGAGAAAACTCTTAGATAAGGTGAACAGTCACCATACGAAGAC
This sequence comes from Acrobasis repandana, assembly GCA_963576875.1. NCBI lineage: Eukaryota > Metazoa > Arthropoda > Insecta > Lepidoptera > Pyralidae > Acrobasis > Acrobasis repandana. The sequence continues at coordinate 3,387,360 of OY756226.1, forward strand.
TTTGACTTGATGAAAGGAAGAAAAAGTAAAACTTGCTATGAAGAGAACTTACCGGTCATGCTGTATGAGAGCAATAGAACTGGCCACCAGATCTTCAAACTGCTTCTCACTGGCGGAACTTTCTTGCCGTTTGTGATGGTGGGGGGTATTCGCAGCCGACGACACCGGAGTCAAAGACTTCTGCACCTCGCAACTGGTCTTCGCTGCCAGGTTCTGCGTGGACTTGCTTCCGAACAGTCGCCATGTGACGGTGGGAGTAGACTCTTGGCTTTTCGATGAACTGCTTTTCCAGGGGAAGACGCCTCTGTAACAAGAAGAAAGCCTGTTAATTTTTTTAGTCTACTTGGAAAATTCGTCGTTTGTATGTATAAATGTTTGTATGACGATAACAAAATCTTTGTCCAGAACGCAGAACTTACTTTAAAAGCACAGATATGGCACTTCATACAAGCGGAGTTACATGTATGCCTACCAACTACTACAAACAAAACTATACATCCGTACACTACACACCCGTACGCACATCAATGTGTGAGTTTCAGTGTTCAAAGCGGAGAGGTGCGGAGCATATTGCGGGGAACGCTGCGAGTTTCTGTTCTGTGTCTTTGTGTTAAGCATATAATCGTTTTGGAAATCCTTTGGAAGGCCTATGACCAGCAGTGGACTTTCTGTGGCTGATATGATGAAGAACATGACCCAAATAGGTCAAGGTGCAAAATATGTGACATTGGGCTGTAAGAGGAAATCGTTACTTTTATAATCATGAGTCGTAGCATTAGCATCACCTAAGCTACTTCTAGGCGTAGATCTATCTATATCTTTTACCTTCTTCATTAACATTATTGGCGAACGAAATCCAATGCTAGACAGAGGCCGCCCCGTCTTTTAATTATTGTTATTAAAGAGTAAGCTCTTGTCTGTGGAGCAACCAATCATTTACATCTCTCTCTGTCCAAAGAAAGAGGCCTCATAAACATTTATTCTTTCTTTTCTTCCTTTCCCCTTATCGACAGCTAGGGTGTAGGCCTCCTCTCCTCCAGACAGTGCCATCATTCTCGATCTTGAGCAACTTCAATCCACTTCGATCCTGTTGTCTTTTTGATGTCATCATACCAACGCATCTACGGTCTTCCTTGTGGGCGTTTACTCCCCACGGTCTCTACTCTACCACGAACCTTATTTCCTAGCGACATTACCAGCCCTTTGCCATTTAAGCTCCGTAACCCGTTTGATGACGTCTGGACTTTACTTTGATTTATCAAGTCAATAACATTTATCGTCAAGTTGTGATGTAATCACTTCAAACAACCACAACATCTGTTCATTGCTTAAAATAAAAGAAATGGTAGTATCCACACAAATCAATTTAATAGGCTTGTTTTGTTTTCAATGTCCTCGAGAATGCATCTGTTCGGTGTTTATAAACATCCATTGTACTCGACCATATGCCACTGAGATTAGCTTTCAGTTCAGTTCACATTGTTTAATGGTTGTGGTTTAACGATCTTGAACCTTTGAATTGGACAAAGATCATCGTCATCATCTATTTTGAACAACCCACTGAGTATGTCCTTTTGTGGCCTAAACGTAGCATTTGAATCTTACAAGTTCTGTCTACCCTGAGGGATAAAGATGTGATATTGTGTGTATAAGAATAGAATGAGCGAACGCAAAATTTCTTGACAAGGTTTGCGAGCTTGGTCTTTTTAATACTTTTTATGCTCAGAAAAATGTCCGATCGCGATCGCGATCCGAGTCGCTGGATATCTCTAATATAATTAAATGTAACAATGGCTGATCAGTTCTGTGCGTTGCGTTGATGCGTGGATCACCCATCACTCAACTCATCCATATTAGAGAGAATCCAGCGACCAGACCCCGACGCCACCGCCAGTCTATAAACATTCTTGATATTTTTTTCTTCAGAGAGTGAAGTTGTATGTAAAGGGAACTAAACACTCGGACTGAGCCAATCGTTATACCGAATACTTTCTCCTCTATTTGACTATACGTATGAGAAAACTCATCACATCGTAACAAAAAGAACAAAACAGCACATAAAACAAAGCCGAAAAGGAAATTCGTATCTTGCAACAAAACATAAATAAACAATGAGAGCGCCAGCCAACTGTGGACTGGATTAGAAACCCACTAGCGTAGCAGGTTATCTATGGCACACAAATAGGGTTGCCATCTCCAAAATTATTGAGCCGGACATTGAGCCCTAAAAGCCGGATGGGATACAGTTATTTACTGTGCAGTGGTGAAGCAAGATCAAAGTTTAAAGAGTTCAAAGTTCTGGCGATGCCTAAAAAAGAAGCTCACCCGCTTTGCCAAAAAGCCTAACAAAAGCCGGGCCGGGTGGTAGTTCCGGCGGGGCCTAAAAATAGGTCATCCGCTTTGCCAAAAAACCTAACAAGTCGGACAGGCAGGTAGTTCTGGCGAGGCCTTAAAAAGAGGTCGTCCGCAAAAAGCCTAACAAAAGCTGGACAGGCCGGACACATAAATATTTAGCCAGACGCGACCCGAAAAAGCCAAACATGTCTGGATATAGCCGAACAGATGGTAACCCTACACACAAAGGAAATATTTCGTACTTCATACTATAAAGAAAGTCTGTATCACAGAGCAATTAAGATATGATTGTACGATGCACAATTGCCACGTAACCTTATTGCTATTTACATTGAGTTGGGGTTGTGGTCTTCTTTTTACCCGGCTTAATGATGATGAAGAACGATGACAAACAAAATATATTGTATGGTAGGTATGTAGTAGACATAACAAGTACTTTTCTATTACATGCTCATTACAGTCCTTAAAACAAGTGACCTACAAACAAACCAAATAAATGAAAGAAATTTATTTAAACATTTAATTAATATCGTAGGTAAAATGTTTCCTTCAATTATAGAGGGTCTGGTATTCTAAAATACAAGCTCTGCTTAGTTCAGATACCAGTCTCTCACAATCTCCTACTAACCATGTACCTGTGTCGTTGTTTTCATTATGTTTTGTAATGTAAGATTGAAAAAAAATGCATTTTTAATTAAATTTTGAATAAAAAAAATAAAAAATTTACATTTAACATATTAATATGACTAGTAGGATCGTAAACAACCTATATTATAAAACTGTGTTGCAGTTTTTTGCGCCCGATTCCGGAATTTGGTTTTCGGAATGCAATAAACAACTCATAAAACAGAAAGTTACACGTCAAATCTACGTAATATTTGCACATATAGGTATATAACGTGCCGGCTTGTTCAAGAAAGAAAGCAAACAAAACCATATGGAACTATCTCACAATAGCTCTGAGGCTCTGACAATATCTCACCTTTCACGCATTTTTCATTTACACAAATAGAACGTCACTACAAAAATGTAATTACCAAACGAAATACGCAACACAAGTGTCATTTCGATCACGGCTATTATGTGTGATACGTACGTACACACACAGATGTATAAAAATTGTGATAATTTTGTCTATATGTATTAATATTAATACAGATTGTGGCCAGCATCCATACTGTGGGCAACGCGTGTGGGCGGATGATAAAGTTAGTTTGGCCACTGTTGGCTAATCTTGTGTAGAATTTAAGATAATAAGAATAACCGACAGGATGCTTTGTACGTAAACATGATAAAAGAATAATTAAAGGTATCTCTCTCTCTCTCATCTTAGCGTATTCCCAGTTGCATTCTCAGCTGTGATGCTGTGAAGCCCGGGGACCGCTTTCTGGCTTTTCCTTCTCCACTTCGCACGGTCTTGAGCATTGAATTAAATTAATAATTAAATTATAATTAAATTATTTTTAGTATAAATTAATAGAATATGTTTTCTTTCTTAAGTTTTCAAAACAAATGTTTTGTTTGTAAGACCATTGGCACGCATATCATCCTACGACTGACGACGTCAAGCAAACATTTCTTGGGTCTGACTCCACTTAAAAAAATGGCGACCATGAAAGATTTGGAAGCAGTGCCATTATTGAACGCTCCGTACTTTATAGTGCATCAGAATTTTATTTTAGCTAGGTACAACTCTTCTCTCTGCCATCTTTAGGGATGGAGGCATCTCCACTTAACTCTACCGACAAGGCTCTTAAATTAAAGAAGAAGGTACAACTCTATTGTCTCTTGGCTTGGCCACATAGTCATCCATCAAACTGTAAACTTGCGACATACTCATATAGTTTGTCGCAAGTTCACCGTTTGAGGCAAACTATTAGTACCTAAGTGTTAAAATAAATCTGACAATATTTAACATGAATAAAACTTTATAGGTATATAAAGCTAATGCTAAACATCCTCATATTAGGAATAGAATATGAAATAAGTACGCAAGAAAACCGCATGTTTACGAAATCGGAACAACCACGGCTATTAATAAAGATGACAATAAATACATACATGCAGCCCAAATAAACACGCAAACCGCAGAATTATTGGCATGCATGAAGCGGGCACTTCCAATATTGGCCTTCAAAGTATTCGTGTAGCAATTACAGTCATTCTTATCAATCAAACACTGCTCTTTATGGTATGCTTATAAGGTTTAATATCATTTACATCAATGGTGGAATGACACAAAATATGTACAGGATTTTTGTTGTTGCCTTGGTTCCTTATGATTTGCCTGACTTTACATACTAAGGGGAATAATTAAAAAGCTTAAGCTATAATTGAAAAACATAATGAATACAAGAAGTCCCTGTATATGGGATTTGTCGATTATTCTAAAGCTTTTGATAGTCTGAAACACACATCCATATTTGAATAAAAAAATGTTTCGTCCTCTTATACAAATCAGCGCTCAGACAGACGATTTTTGTATGGGACGAAAAATTTTTTTTGTAGAAAGTATCTCAGTATCATATCTACAATATATCTCGGGGTGTGAAGTCGAGGGCAAGTCTTAGTGGGGGTGGCAGGTGGTGACCCTTCTACCTCCTATAAAATACTAAGTATCATTCTGCTGTGTGTTTATGGCGAGACACCTCAAGAAAGCAGACCCTCGGCCAGTCCTTGTGTCCACGTCCCCGTCGTACACCCTGGGACCTGCTGCAGCCGCGCCGCCGCGCGTTCGCCATCTCGAGCTGCAGTTGCTAACGGAACAGGGCGAAAGGCGAGCATTCTGCGCCTTAAAACAGATTCAAAGTTACCAGGGAGGATACCCGATACAAAACCGAGCCAGCATGTAGGCTCAAAGGTGGCAGCCCCATCAATATGCTAGGGTGCTATAGGTTAATCACCCGTACACCCGAAAATTACAGATTACTGAAACAGATACAGCAAATATCCGGACCGATTTTAAACCGACGACTTTAGGCATGAAGAAACGGACTCGATTAGGCTTAACGCAGCGGTTGACAGATCGGATTGGCGACGTGTTGTATCTGCCCTTTGCCCCGACAGGGGGACATAGGAAGCGAAGAGATCTCAGTATCATGGACTGAACTTGCTCCAAAAATTTGGACAGTGTTTAAAAAGTCGCCCTGTATATCGAAATATGAAATATATTTTTTGGCCTCTTCTACAAGTTCATTTGATCTATCAGCTGATCAGAGTTTGTATGGATAGCCAAAAAATTAATATTACATTCAATTTCTGATTTCAAGGCGTGCCAAACAATTTGATTGGCGAAAATATTCGACCTTTTATGTTATGATTTAACCTAATCGGTAACCGTGCTGTTATATTAACCCATTGTGCCATTATTGACATAACAACATATAGTAATATTATTGTAGTTTCCTTTCGATATGTGTCATCAAAAACATCAATTTGATTTGTCATAATATTTATGGTACCACCATTATTAATAAGCATGCTATTATATGTTTAAGATGCAACTTTATGCTATAGTGTCTAGAGCGTCCAATCGAACATCAGTGTGTCGATTTAGAGTTCTTTCGATGCAGTTCATCGATTGAGTGTATTTCTCGAACGGGTATCGGACTTCTAGTAAGATAATAATTGGAATACACTTCGAAGGAAATTACGAAAAATATATCATTATGATTAAGTTTCTGCTAGATGATTCTCCTACAGCCTCTTCCAAATATCATGAACTGGTCAAAAAATTGCCTATTAGCAAGGATATTTGTTTACACAATGCATGATTTTGCCGACTTGCCAAGAATAATATTACACTAGTCAGATTTTCAACTGTTTAAAGGCATTCGACTGAAAGCTTGGAGACTAATATAATATTCTACCGAGGCAAGGTGGGACCAATGGCTAAACGTGCCTTCTGAAGAAAGGTGCTTAAAAACATTGCTGATCAAAAACATCACATCATGATGAGCCCACAGTTCATTAGTGGCCTTGTCATGATTTGATGTTTTAGATGGAGCTGAAAAATATTGCTGATCAAACAACACACCGCGATGAGGCCACAGCTCAGTATACTTCACACTGAACTGTGGGCTCATCATTATTTGATGTTTTAGATGGAGCTTAAAAACATTGCTGATCAAACACCACATCATGATGAACCCATAGCTCAGCAAGCCTTGTGGGGTAAAATATGTAGTTTTAATGTTTACAAAAAATCATCAATCGTACCAGTTCTCACGGAACTAGTACGAGGAAGTATAAACGAATTGTGGTATTTTTTGTCACATATTTTCAAGATCCCATAGTATGTTGGATTACATAACTCGGTGTGTACTCGTATCTGTCTGTACATCTCGTGAGAACCTGTTTGACTAATTGAAGTTATGCTGAGCGTTATAATAAGACTCATTTCAATTTGTCGCTCTGAGTGTCATACTCAAAATAAAAATATTAGAAATGAGTGTCAGATACTTACTTTAAGTAGTGAAAAATCAAAGGTTTTTCTGTCAGTAAACTCATGAATTACAGCAAAATACAGCTGAAATACCTTTGCAGTTTTACACTTGTACGCCTTACTTTTAAATAGAGTATTAGATACTTGCTTTACTTAAGTAGTGAAGTCAAACGATTTTCTGTCAGGAAACTCAGGAATTACAGCAAAATACAGCTAAAATACCGTTGCAATTTGACACTTTACTTGAACGCCTTACTTTTAAATAGAATAAATAGAAATGTCATAGTTTATTGAACATTTGTTAATCGCGAAGAGTAAAATAGTAAAATCTACTTTTGCCTTGGAACTTCCAAGTTGGAAGTATTTTTACTAAAGTTGTACGGAAATAAATGTAGTATTGATGAGGTTTACACAGCATCTATTTTCGAAGAATTGTTAAGGAACACTACATTAAATTCAGCCTTTACGTCTGCCATAATTTCCCATTTAGGTGCTTGCTTACATAATATTTACATTTCATTACATGGTTCCAAAGAGCTGTCATAATAACTCACTGTGAATAAACAAATGTGTTAAACAAAAAATCTTTGGCGTAGTGCCAGTTACTTTGGGAATTGTAGAACTTGGCGGAAAAAATAGGAGCTCGTTATTCTTTAAAGCGCCGATTCCGACTGGTATTGCAGCAGACTCGCAGGGCACGTTTACTGTCAAACCATATTCACCCATATTTCTATGCAAGAAATGCATATAACAGCTTGAGAAAAACAAAGTTGTGCGGCCGCCCGAGGAGCCACGCGTCTACAAGCGGCCAAGTTGTTCTAAGAACTAGTAATAAATAGCCTGTTCGAATAATTTTCTACCAATATTCTTAACGTCTACACTAATTTGAACAGCTACTTTATATTCATTAAATATTCTTGGGTTTCGAGGTTTTTATTTTGTCGTTAGTGTTGTCTTGTCACTCAGGATGATTTTGGGTCTTGAATTTGTATTTCAGTTGATATTGTTTTTCTTTACATAAGATCTTGCGCTATGAAAATTGGCCTGTACTGTAATTCTTTTGTGTATAATTAAGAAATTAAGTACAGAGGGGTTTAAGGGACAGTTCGCTCCATCATTTGAAAGGATTACCAAAATTTAAAGGATTTTATATGCCTTAAAAACCGGCCCAGTAGTTTTCCAGTTCACCGTGTACAAACAGACAGATATATGCGCTAAGGGACATCCATTTATAGTAAGTATAGAATATCAATATTTAAATTGATTGTTAAGTTAAATTGATAGTTATTTTTTTGGTTTTCTGTTGTGTATTGTACCCACTGTTGTAAATGTTCCTTTCAATTCAAGGTTGACTGGAAAAGATCCCAATCTGGGATAAGTCTGCCTTTGTACCTATTGATGTCTTGATTGTTAAGTGTAATTTGTATTTGTTCTTTGTGTACAATACAATAACAAACAAACAAACAAACAATATTTGCTCGTCCTCCTCGACCTCTTCAGATTTGACTTTTTTATTACCGCAAGCGGCGGCAGGTTGAATGTCGTCACGTTATAAGTTAGAACTCGTATTAGTTACGACTGCAGGCGTACCACGGTGTACCATGCGCGGCTGGCACCGTGCGCAGGCGCATACTCCGCTCTCACGATCTCTCAGCACAACGAAGAATTACTCGCTTAATACCTGATACATTGCGTGTCAAAAACCTGTAAATTTAAACACTTAACGGTATAGGTGCGCAATGTATACGGTTCATAGCGCTTAGCTCTTGCAAGTTCATACATTTTCCCTAAGTTTTTACTAACAATTGAAAGGAAATATGGAATTATGCTAGCTATTGACGCGATTAAAAGCCTATTGTTAATGTTCACTATTTGTAATTCTGATACGTGTACTTAGGTTTTTATTAAACTGTTCATTCTTATGCTTTTAGAAATATGCCATTTGGATATTATATTTATTTTGTCCGCATCTAGAATATTACTGATGGATGACCCATAATTCGGGATTAAATTTCTCTATTTATCATAGTCTACTTTTATTTATTTATTTACAAAATTTATGTACACAACATACAAACAAAGGAACGTACAAAGTAAGAAAATAGAGTACATAGGTACTGCTTATTTCATAAGAAATCTCTTCCAACAGACCCAGGAGAGGAAAATTGAAGAAAACAGGTAGTAGGCGTGTACAAAAGACTATAGTTACAAATACATATAAGTTCTTATCTAAAATGTTAAACATATATAATACATCAATAAACATACACACATATTATACATAAATACATATAAATACCTAACTATAAACAAATACATATAGAGTATATAGGTATACTATTCATTACGTTGAGGAAAGATAATACTCTTTTACTCTCTTCCTAAAAACAGGGAAAGATTTGGAGCTTTTCTTCTTGATGTTATCGTACCTGTTTCCCATAGGGTCAGCAGAGACTACAGAGTCACCACTCTGTAGTCTCTACACTACTACACACCACTCTCGTGCTCGTTTCGTCTGCATCTGCGTCATGAAAACCAAGATGGGGTTTCCCAAACAACAATAGTTGCGACTGTGGAGCTATTCAAGCCATGACCCACTTACTATCATGTCCCAAATGCCCAACCCCTTGTTCAATAGATGACCTAAACTCGGCTAATGACTAACGACAGAGGAGTAAGTGTGGCCTCACATTGGTCCACACCACAGGTCCACACTCATATAATAATATTAGCCATTCCGACTCGCTAAGAAGAAGAATAGAAAAGTTATCGCAATTGTGTACAATTCCCTTTGTTCATAATCAGCTTACTAAGTTGGGTCCTAACAGGCTATTATCCTACAAACTGCGGTTTGCACGTAACGAGGTGGCTGCAATATTAAAATAATTACAGATGATTAAGTTGTTTCCGTTCCTAGCTATCAGAGTATTTATACTACAATGTTACTTTGTAGAAGGATATCGTTTCGACCGGAGAAATGTAATATTAAACAATCGGAATGGTTTGAAAATATTTCACTCTTGAATACATTTACATAACGTAGTCTAACAAAATATTTATGCTGAAACTATTAAAAGGCTAGATTCATTTCATGATATTGCTTCCCATTAAAATTTTGCTTCCCATAGAAATTTGGATCAGTTTCGGTCGGCTTGTATGAGAGGCCATTATTTTTTATCGTATTTCACTATACATATGTTCCTTTTGGGGAAAATTCGCCCTCAAAATACATAGTTTCAGTAAGCATAACCTTATACCAGTACCACCAGTACCCAAAAATTAAATTTAACCTCGGCAAAAATAGAAAAAAAAATACCAGTTACAGTACCTACACCAAAAAGTGATAATTCCGAGTATGCAAACAATATTAGGATTATCAAGTTACGTAAATATTTTACACCTGACTTTTCGATATGGCTAAATCAACAGAAAGGCACGTTCTCGTGATACAAGTGTTATTTTATTATAATGATATTTATAACGTTTGTTAACATACAGTATGGATAAGTTCCATGTTCGGAACGAAAAATAGAAAGAAAAAGAGGAGTAGGTAAACCCAAAAGATTTTTATTGATCAAATAAGAGAAAAATAAATGTGAAAACATAAAAGGAGGTTAAGAACTTCTATTAGCGAGAGAGAAACTTAAAGAGAGACTCTCCACCGACAAGAGCTCGGCTCTTAAATTCAAAAAGACCTACATATACTCGTATAAGCCTAAAAATATAAATAATGTTTTGCAGACTAAAACATAATACAAAGAGACAAATTAAGATCGTAACACTTATTTTATAATGTACCTACCCATGTATTTTTGCAAATAATATTTTCTGACTTCTACTAACATATCCAAACTCCTCAAGGCGACCTCAAATATGCACGACATTTACTACAAGCACACCGTGTCACAAAGGGCATTCAAATTACTTGAATTGTTGACCTTCTGAGAAAATTGCTTGTAATCTAAAACAAGTCAAGCCGATTTGAAGCCATCCTTAGTAGATATGATGTAGGGCACTGACAATCAAGCGAGGTCGGACGTAACGACGCGACCTCTCAGAGATAATCTGAGATGAACGACCCAGTAAAAAAATATAAATGCCTCTGACAGAGAAATTACGAAGAAAACATGGAATTGCTCTAAAGATTAAACGAACACAAAGACTCATAGAAATAACGTTCTTGAAAATAACATCATGTTTATAGTAAATCCAAGAATAGAATATAGTAGCACCAAAGACTGAAAAAGATTATGAGCATTAATTATAAAGATTTCCAGTTTAAAAAAACATTAGTTGAAGATATAAACAGCAGCCACATTTTTATTATTATCATGAAAATGAAAAATAGAATAAAGTTTGGAAAATCCAAAAGTGCACGCCTCATAATCTCATTTTTCACAATTAAATTGAAATTACGATTAAACTACATTGAATTAGACCGTGATCTTCAAAAGGATTAGTTTTGGATAATACTGAAACGTATAAAAAAAATGGACTTGATCAGATAAGTTTTTCGGGAGTTATCGTGACCACGCCAGTTTCCATACATACAGACACACGGACGTCCACAAAATGATTTTATTAAACATTGTTTATATTTATTTAAAAGGCTAAATGTCTTTTAAAAGTGTCATAAGTGTTGAAACTAGTGTTTTTCCTTGACATTTATGTGTAAATATTATTGTACAAGTGCGATAGAAAATAAATAGAGACACATTTAGTTAAAAAACTCACTTGATTTTTGTAAGGCGAGAGTAGAGCACTACCTCATGCGCTTCGCTTATGAGGCGTGCAATATTTAATAGTTGAGAAAATAAAAAGTTACGTTACGACGCTTAGTCTATTTGTTTGTAATAACTTTATTGTACCAAAAAAATACATTAACTATAACTATAAATTGACAACGGCTGAATTATGATGTGTACTAGATACGTGAAAAAATTCATAAATGTATTAAAAAACGATAAGATCACATATAAATGGATAAATCGTTTTAATTTAAATAATTTCTTGACTAAAACAGCAACAAGGCAAGACAGCACCGTCAGCATGGCAGCATCTACAACAATAGCGTCAGTCTCAGGGATGGCAACAATTCCAGACACCATGACGACATACCACAGCCATGTCAGATTTCGTCACAATGGTACACTGAGCTCCAAACTCAAATGCCATAGACCGCGTCATGGTAACTTCAAATACCGAATATAAGCCCCTGGAAGGCATCAAACTAGTCTCTTTCATATTACTTATTCATTGATACCACGTCTTTGCTCCTTCCGAAATAGACAGAGCATTGCGACGCAGGACCCAAGGCCACTCTTGCAAAATGTGGACTCATAGATGAAAAACATGAATCGCAAAAAGTGTGGACAATCAGGTGGGAAGACCACCGGAAATAATCGATAAGTTACTAGCTCTTTACAGAACTAATCAATTTCGTTCATACCTAGACTAACTATTTATTAATCTGTGCCTGACGACTTTGATTTGATAGGCACAGATTGACAATACTTTCTACAAATATGCACTAATTTCTAAAAAACAGTATATTTGATGAGTTTTGACGTCATCTGCTGATGAAGGTCATCAGCAGATGGCGGAATTTCGGAACTTTACTTAAAATACTCTTTTTGAATCGGGGTTCAAATCTACAGGTCGCAATCGACTGTACAGCCACACAACAGTAATATTGGATATGCCAATGAGCATCAATCAAACTACATCGAAGGCAATGTATTCAGACCACGCTCGGAGTCTTCCATTGTCGGATTGATAGCATTCCATTGTGTACGCGACCTTCTGGGCTTGGGCGCGTACAAAGTATGGTGTACCATGTGGGAAGCCCTTGATTTTACGTAGGCTTTGGAGAAAATAAAAAGGTTTCGTCTAAAGAAGACCAAGGTCTTGCCGCCTACAACTGTACTTTGTGGAAATTATTGTTGCGAAACATAATTGCATAATCTGGTAAAAAGATTAAAAAACAGTTAGGTACTTTTCGATGAAAAATTAAGAAAAATTTACTGTTGAATCTCTTGAGGCATTCTTAGGTCACAAGGTACTTATAGAACTAAACGATAAATAAATAAATAGATAAGGACAAATCACACTGATTGAGCTAGCCCTAAAATAAGTTTAAACTTGTTGGTTCTTCTTGGTTGCATCCTCAGCTGTGCTGCCCGGGGTGCGCTTTCCCGCTTTTTCCTACCCAAATATGACATGCCTGTGCCTGTCAATGGTCACATTGGTCACCCAAGGATGCCAAAAACCTTGCGAAGTGGAAAAGAAATTGCCGGAACAGTTTAAATGATTCGGCTGTAATTTTACGACCGGCCGCCTGGTTGACATCAACCCTCTTTGGGAATGTATTTGTGCGAGAAGTTTTACAACCGGCCGCCGCCCGACGTTAACCCTCCTTGGGAATGCAATTGTAGCACAAGATGTTTGTGCTTAGTCCTTTAGTCGCCTCTTACGACATCCACAGGAACCGGAACCACACGGGGGGAAGTTTAAACTTATGTTACGGGATACTCTACTCTACGTAGTATCTACGTTACTATATTTTATAATAAATACATTACATTACACCATACAAATACAAAACAACAAAAACCCAGGAAAATTTAAAAGGTATACGGCTATATGAACCCTTTAATAAAACGACGTAACTCCATCGAGGTTGGACTTTTTACATTTGTCTTGATAAGTTCTTAGGCCTCACAATAAAAGATTGTGCGAAGATTTTTTTTTTAACTTATTTAGATTCGTCTCTTCCGACTTACCAGACAAGTTGGCTCCCATTTTGACGCACAGGATCTATAAATATATTCCTTCGGGTCAGGGACAAGTTGCCTCGTGTTTTCTCTTCCATCTTGAATAATTTATCGCTCCGTACGTAAATAAAACTTTCCATATAAATAGAGTCTCCGAATTTGTCCGTCCGTGCGTTCAAACCCGCTTTACGTTCGGAACCATTAATCTCTTTCCACGTTGACAGGACCTGTCAGTTAGTTTCTACGTGCTTGTAATGCCTTAAGAGGTAAACACTGGGACTATAAGATAACGCTTCAACATTCAACACTTTAATGGCTTCGTAAGAACATAAGTAATCAGTATATTCATTTTGTTTAACTTTCATCTTCCGTGCTGGTCTGGGAGAAAAGAATACAATTCAGTTCAATTCTTTATTTGCTTAATAAGAGTTTTTACAATACACTAAACAACAGTTTAAGAAAACAATTATGTAGAATGTACCAGCTGCTTCTCCGAACATACTATTTTGATTCCTTTTTCACCTCGCCCATCACCACGCTAAAAGATGCCTTTGGGTTTTGCACCCCTGGGGTCTATCTGCTTAGAGCTGCTAGGGCCAAAATGCTCTGTCTACCCCATTAGGGATAAAGACGTGATAGGATATATGTATGTATGTTAAACTTTCATTGTCAAAACATAGAAGTACTACTGTACAGGAAATTATGGTACAGGAGCTAAACGTTATAGCGTTCAGTCAATGCATGGTACCATACGTACATACCATACGTAAACTTTATAGGTATGTTAAGATACATGAACCTAAGATGTTCGAATCTAAATGTTATTAAAGGGATCTTGTTTGAAATTTAATCGGGATGAAATGTATTAGTTGGTAATACCACGATTTTGTGACAATACCACAGAATAAGTACTTGATTTGCTTTTACAGAAGTATTTGTAACATCACTTATGTTTGGCTTTATGTCCTCGTATACATTTTTTAAATTATTCTTACAATTAAGTACTCTATTTACGGAATTATACACGCAATCGCATTCTGACCTTCACGACCGTGCCATGAAAAACGTATTCAGCCGGGCAGGCGACTTTAATTCGCAGTTAAATGTCATGTTCGTTTCAGTTAAACAGAGACACCAAAAATTTTAATATACATAACAGAATATGAACGAGGAAAGAGGGGTGGCCTTTGCCCAGCAGTGGGACATAAATGGCTAATAAAAAAAAAGAGTATGTATATGAATTCATCATGTAAAATGAATTCCTGATTATAGTTAGTAATTTAGTAATTCGCATAGTCATCACAGTGGAAGAATTCACCTTCTGTGCATAGCTCCTGATAAACCAATCTTTTACAGCCGCAATAAGTGCACTTATGGTCCACACTTCAAGTATTTCCTAAATAAAAGCAGCGTACAATCAGCGTTTTCCTGCGACTATTGGCTATCAATTATGCGTGCTATGTGCCTTAAGATATATTTTAGTGTCTTAAAAATAATGCCAGAACAGTACTTGTAATTCATAAAATTTTTACAAGTGTCTTTCAAAGATGACTTTTTTTAATATTCGTAAGTCTAGCGAACCGAAGCAATCTATATCAGATGATAAAGCGGAGATATTAAAAGCAAAGTATACTTGAGCACGTAAGCTTGACATCGAATATTGGATATTGGAACAAGATATTAATAAATTAATACAGTAAAACGCGTATTTAGTAATATAAAAAGATAGTTTGGCTTTTAGATCAGAATCGAATAAGCTTGGAAAAAATAAGACGAAAATCATAGATAAAAGAGATGTAAAGGATACTGATGTACTAGGCTGATCCGTCAGAAGAAGATATGCAAACATTTGGAAATTGTTCTTAGAAGCCAGGACAGACGGTACTTAGACTTAAATATTAGCTGAATAATGAATGTGTGTTCGTGACTCATAATAGTAAAAGCTTTTAGCATCACGAACTGTAATTAAGAATAGAGGACTTACTGAAAAATAATCAGGGAATTGATACTGCTATAGAAATCTGCCTTCTATCTAAGTGTAGTAAGTACGTTCTGTTGGTCATTTCGTCGAGCAAACAAAGGCAGCCGTACCACACTTTTCTACAAGCCATTAGAAGTACTTTGGACACCCTGTAACTTCCTTGTAAAGAAAGCTAGGGACCTAGATTCCTCACGACCAACTGAACGTACTTTCCTAATATGTACATCAGAATAACAAAAATAATAGGGAGGAATATATTATCAGGATAATGTATTCAATGCAAGATACTGAAAATAGTATCAGGAAGCATTCACTGATCACAGACATGACATAATAACAGCAGAAATGCCAACACTTGTTTTAAAGTCACTACAAAACAGTAGCAGCGGTCCACCTTGACTTTATGCAGCCGGTGACACTTTTCCCGGATCTCCCTTACAAAAACGGTGTTTAAGTGTTTATATCGCAATTTACTAATGTCCGTTTTGCAACATTTCTTAACCTCCGGTATCTTGAGACGACACGAGACGACGAAACGCAAAGCGTGAGAACCACAAGGTCTGACGTAAAGAAACGTGAGCGCCAACCACACCTAATAATACTGATTCATACAACTATGTCTTTAAAACGACAGTAGCAAGGTTCAAATTTAGAAAGACAACTGCAGATGAATTTGCAAATGAGTTGCAGTCATCCAAAATTGTTCGCTGCATCCTATATTCAGCTTATTGTGAAGCAGTAAAGTTTAAAATTGCAGAGCATAGTAACTTCCTGAGGATCTTGTGACTAATTGAGAGGTTAATTTAGTTACCTAGTTCTAGACATGATCACTACAACTAAACTATGCCCCTTTTGAATTTTTTGAAAAGAGATCTAGCATTTAACGTGTTTAATTTTCTTCAGATAATCTTTCTTAATTTGGCTATTATAAATGTTGAAAAACGTCAATAGTTGAGATAATTTGCATTGATTTTTAGGGTTCCGTACCCAAAGGGTGCAAACGGGACCCTATTACTGAGACTCCGCTGTCTGTCCGTCTGTCACAGGCTCTATCTCTTGAACCGTTATAGCTAGACACTTGAAATTTTCACCGATTATGTATTACTGTGGCCGCTATAACAACAAATACTAAAAATAAGAAAAAGTTAAAAATTTAAGGGGGTCGTCATACAAAAAACGTGTTTTTTTTCAGCGTTTTTAACTCGATCTTCATATTGGCATTTACTAGATACTTAAAATTTTTACAGATTATGTATTATTATGACCGCTATAACAACAAATACTAAAAATAAGAAAAAGTTAAAAATTAAAGGGGGTCGTCATAAAAGAAACTTGTTTCTTCAGCGTTTTAAAACATTGTACGTTGGTACGGAACCCTTCACGTACGAGTCCGACTCGCACTTGCCCGTTTATTTTCTTATAAAAATTACAAGCTTATAAATATAATTAACTACAAAAATAAAAAATGAGAGAGACAAATGGAAGGGAATTCATACTCCAAAACATTCTAGTTGTGATTTGTTTGTTCTCATGATTTATTTGTAACACAATAGCACTAATGACTATCGTCATTTGTTGTCACGAACTGTAGATTTGAATGTCATTTTTAGCTGGAGAAAGGTGACATCACGGAATGACAAAGACTTCCCATCAACTGTATCAAAATGGCAGAAAAGTTGGTAAATACATGGTAAATAGGAAAAGTAGTGAGTGGATGGTGTAAGGCAGGGATCTTCAACAAAGATATAATACGCTTTTAGCGTTAAGTCCACCAATTGTAACAATTTTTAATGTGGAACAATTAAGTTTTATAAATAAATAAATATAATAACCACAATTTTTAATGTGGAACAATAAAGTTTTATAAATAAATAAATATAATAACCTAGCCTTTGGCTGAACATCCGTGACTAACAGAAATAGCGGCATTTGTAGACAATAACACAAAATACGACATAATATATCATTATTATGAAATTGTATCAAATTAACGAAGAGTGGTTTGAAATTTCAAACTTTATATCAAGTTACGTATTCCATTCGACGTTGGCAAATTGCACATTAAATAATCAAGGCTACCGACCTCATCCCGGGTAATACTCGTAAAAGCATGAAATGAGTTTTATTTTCATCAGACCGCCCGCGCCGGGCTAGATGAAAAGCGAAATGCTGAAAAGCCACGCGAATTGTGTGACGACATAAAATATTTACGGAGTCAAGGCGATCTTAATTTTATTGTAATGCCTTAATGTCAGGGTCAAACGGAACAATTAAAGGGAGAAATAAATTCTAACGATCAAGTGGTCGATAAAAATGAAAGTAGTGTTCCAAACGATTAAATGCTTTTAGTGGCTATTGTCATTAGCTAAAACTTAGAAATATTCTAGCTTGTAATAAAATGTACGAATAAGCAAGAAAATGTCGTTATATGGTTAATCACGTAATGTCTACGAGTTCAGTGACCTAGGAGAATTAGTATAAATAATAGAATGTCTATATTAGGATTTACTAATTAATTTCACGATGATTGTTTTTTACAAAAAGTTAACACGTGTTAGACTAATATGTATTCTGTGGTGTTAGTTAAAACTACTATTTATAACAGAAAGAACGTCATCCTCTAGAATTTAATTACTAATATTACAGCCCTCTTTCCCATAACCTCGTGTTCTAATTTTACTTCATTATTCCACACATATTGACTGTTCCTAATGATGTGTGCGTCCCTGTTACAAGAGTTCAATGCTACATAATACGGGTGTTCCAATTACACGTCTAACGACCTAACCCAGAAATACTTCTAAGTTCTATTGAAGATGATCTTGAATTTTCAATAAAAGCGATACTTTTAATGAAAATGATACTAGACCTAATTTCCTCCGAGCCTTAGGAAATGTCAAAGTCTTGGATTGGATACGTTTAATAATTTATTGGTTCAAAATTGGAGCGATACGTCGTTCAATTCTTTTAATTTTCAGACAATGCCACGGTACTTTTCTTAATTCCCTTACTATGATACGGTAATGGACGGACTTGTCTTATATATTTTTTTAATTTATAATTACTACGCCTTCACCACTATCATGAGACTGAGTTGACATAATAGAAGGAAGATAAAGTTTAAAAACAGAAGACCCAAAAGTCGTCCTAGTAGAATAAGTATCCTAACCGTGTATTCTTTTTGTAATTGTTATTTTGTGTTGCCTATCATTGTTTTTTATATTTATTGTGTTAAAAACTGTATAATTATTAATAATTTTCCACTCATTTGAATCTGGAAAGCCTTGTATATTCTTTACATCGTAAATAATCCTAAACTGAAATACATCGCATATGACCAAGACCTATTTGCGAAGTTGGCAGAGGCTCAGTCTTTGGTTCGCGTAAATGGAAAGCAAATATTAATATTTGGACGCATAAAGCGACCCTTTGAAGGCATAAGAAGGGAAAATAGAACAAACACTGTACAATGTTGTTTTAGGAAAGGGGCGAAAGGCAATGACACAGAGCCATTTAGAGGAAATTCAAAACGTAGAAGGGAATAATTATATTTCCCAAACGTAATACGGGTATAATTAAGTAAAAGCCATGTTTTGTTTTGACTTCTTTTCATCTTAATAATGTTAAGGAACGACAAGTTAAAATAAATCTATACTAATATTATAAAGAGGAAAGATTTGTACCTATTTTTGTATGTTTGTAATGAATAGGCTCAAAAAGTACGGGGCCGATTTAAAAAATTCTTTCACTGATGGAAAGCTACACTATCCCCGAGGGACGTAGGCTATGTGTGTACCACGGGCGAAGCCGGGGTGGACTGCTAGTAATAAATATAGGTCAAATCACACAGATTGAGCAATACAACTTAAGACTGCAGTCTTCGACCGCGGGAATTTTTTATTGAACACCCGAATCTATATTTTATATCTACACATACGCATTGTGCTGTATTGTACATGCACTCTTTAGACGAATTCAGAAGCGCAGCGAGCGGTCTGCCTTATCAGCGCTTTCGTCCCCATATTTATTTGAGAATTTCGGAGAACTTTAAATTTTTCTATCTTTTTGCAAAAGACAAATTATTTTTATTTATTTATTGTACGTGTTTAAGCATGAATCAATCTTCATATATGTGTATTTTTTATTTTTTAACTCACTCGTTTGCGCAAGAAATCCGACGACGTATTCGCTTATATTTTCTTCAAAGTTTAACCTTTTTAACTAAGTTTTTGAATGAATTAAAAAAAATTACTAAAATCATTTTCAGTCACTTTTTAGGATTTTCCTTTGTCTTTATTTCTCTGTAATTTATACACAACTTCATGTTTTAAATTCCGTGTAAACAATAAAGACATGAACGTCGTGCACCGCAAAAAATTGAAACACGTCTCAGGTTATTTGGAATTAAACAAACTATTACAATGAAAATCTATAAATTGCCTCATTCACTTTTTTAATACTTAAATAAACTTTAATTTAACATATCTTAACATATTGTTACTAAGATAGTTTGGCTCCAATCAGCTCCGAAAAAGCTGTCAAAATCACTAAAAATAAGGACTGGGCCCTTAACGTTTTCCAATTAAAATGTATTTGTGAAGAAAATATACATTATTAAAAAAATCACAAGTTTAAATACTTTCGCTATTAATATTAAAGAAGATAAGTATAAAAAATAGTCCCAAAAGCTGATGTAATTATAAAAATAGATGTAATATAGTTGCTTTAAAATGTGGTAAAAATGGAAGAAGTATGGTTTTTCAGACTAGAACTTTACAGAACAATCAATACAAATATAATCTTCGGAGCTAATAGAAAACTATTTGACAAATAAGAACAATCAACAGACTCGACCCATTCCTATTAAATACTCGTACCACAAGAACGTAACCACTTACAGAAAGTATCAATGTCAATATGTATTGACAAGCAAAGAAAAACCAACACCAACACTATCTTGTTTTCTAAAGAGCTGTGTTGATTTATATCCCTTATCTCAGGTTGATTAAATTTTACTGTTGATGTAGCTCAATAGGTATCAACAGTACGAGTCAATGTAAAGAAGTAAAATATCATCATCATCATCAGGTCTGTTTTTGTCTCTACTGAAGGAGCACGACCCTCTCTGTACTACCAGAGCCATATATAAGCCACAGCAGTTAGAGGATTTAGCCTACAGTCTCCACTTTGACCAGACGGGTTGGAGAATTCTCATTGGTGTTAACATGCTTTGTTTAGCTTGTGTTTGCTAAGTCGCCTTCTAAGACATCAACGGGAAGGCTTGGAGTGGTCCCATTCTATTCTGTCGGGGACCACACGGCTAAAGTAAAATATAGTCTATTCCAAAAGCCTAACGTTATGATTGAACCTGTCGACTGTAGAATAGGAAATACAGTAGGGTTACTGCAAAAGCGGTACGCGTGACGTGTCAAGCAACATTGAGCGTTAATACTCGTACATGATGATAAAGTCTAATTTGGTTTTAAACATAGAAATAGGACGTCACTATCGGACGACTATCGTATTATTTTATGGAGTAACCCCCGAGGACTACACAACGGAATGTCGACAAACCGTATTTCGACAACATTTTATATCGACAATAAGTCGACGATTGGTTGTTCAGTCGACTCGAACTTGTTACAGAAAATAAGTTGATGTCAGTACTCACGCAGTATTTGAACACATGTTTATCACTGCTACGTGTTAAACTTAACAATAAAAATAAGCCAACGTGAAACACACTGTATTTACTCAATCCGGCAGACGGACTGAAATGCAGATGGCAATATGCTCATATTATATGCTCTGTTATAGAAGTTATTTAATATTTAAAAGTATATCGTCATTAAAATGTTCGGGATTATCTGTAGAAATAAGCTTCGACGTGAGAGTGCTCCTAAATAATGATGATTATTTATTTATTTATTTAATGGGAACAACAAAAGCTACATTATAAATACCAATACAATATATACATAAAAAGAGTTATCAATAACGTAGCCCACAGCATTGTTCACAAAATAACAAATGGTATTATGGGCTGCTAAATACATACAAGCTTACTAATTAAAAAATAAACATGTATAAATATTAAAATTGCTTTTCTGTGTCACAGAAGACACATATGTTTTACAGGCAAATACAGGATTAAAAAAAAGGAAAAAAAAACTAAAGTAAAAGGGGGAAAGTTAATTAGGGGAAGTAAATTTTTGGAGGACTAGATTCTTAAATTTAAACACACTGTGTGCAAAAATATCAATGTTTACAAAGTTACTGTTGTAAGATTCCATCATACGATGAAGAGGGGCTCTCAGTCCACTGTTCGTGCGACATGCGCTAAGTGCAAACAGGGGACGAGAACGATTATGACAAATATAATAATGCCATGAGATAAAGACTTACAACTTTACGGTGAGGTGCCACTCTTTTAAATAGAAGGGATCATATTTAAATGCAGTAATCCCAGTGCCAAGATCTGTCTCGATTTATATCACAGATATTGCATTCTTGAAGCCAAGTGCTTATAATTCAAATAACCGTTTATGTTTTCAATTTACATGAAGTTAGGAAGTAGTTTAGGTTAGCCAGGGATCGAAAAACCGATTCATAACGGTAACCTGTATAAACGGTTACCAATTCGGTTAGCAGATTATACATATAACCCATACAATTAAAAGATAAAAACCATTTCAGGTTTATCTGATAAGATTAATCTAGGTTTTCGGCGATGCACAGCCCATTGGATGAGTAGTGCAAGCGCTGTTGTAGGGATAGATACCGCGACTAAGTCAATGGAATGGACACATTAACCAATATTAACCTATTTCTAATTGGGTTATGTCAGATTATTACTGTTAGGTCAGCCCTAACCGGAATATCCCTATAGGCAGCATTGAGTCTGAATATGTAGAAACAGCCATATTGGTTGTGATTGTGACCGTATATTTTAAATATCAATTGTCGTGTCTAGGAGTCCTAAAACAATAGTTCTTTCCAAGATTTGATTTCTATTTTAAGTAAATAGTCCTCTACAACCACTGCTGGACTTAAGTCTTCTCCTATTAAACGGTGGATTTGCCCATAATCACCAAGATGGGCATAAAGTCATTGCACAGAGGACACTGCTGCCCGTTTTCTGTTACCTATAGCTCCCTTAGTCGCCTCTTACGACCCCCGGGGGAGAGGAAATGACTGTGTGGTGACGACAGAGAAGCAATTAGTATTAAAATAAATCTAATGGTACAAACAAATTATGCCAAGAGGTAAAAACCTGTTGAGTGACGCAGTAAAAAGGTCACTCCGCTACCAACTGCATAAGTTTGATAAAACAGCCATATAACATTTGATATCATGAATACTAAACACGGTAACTCATTTGGAGCTAGTAAATAAGAGGGTAATTATGAAAGCAGATCTGTGATATCACGTTCCACCAGAACCTGCTTTTAAGGTCAAGATACTCGAGATTACTTGAAAATATTGGAGCCACATCGGTCAATATAACGGAAGTGTACCTTATCTATTCGATCAAATAGGACAATAATTGCTTTCATATTATTTATTATAAAGTATTATTCTTGGGTTTTAAAACCATTTTTTTTTTAACTGGATTTATTTTAAGAGGTAATGTTAAATCAAACGACAAATAAGATACTGTTTGTTTATGGAATACAAATACGGACACGTTACAGAGTATTACAAGAAAAGTCCGAAAACACATAAACAGATTTTGATACCTCTGCACTACATGGTTGAAGACAACATTATTGAATTCACACATTTTCTCTTTCCAGTAAGTACCAGACATTTAATTCGATGTTTACCAAATGAAAAACATAATACCGTTACGCGTTGAGTGGACATTTGCAATTTGGCAAAGCAACTGTTTTGCGGTGAACTAAAATTAACTGAATCAAGGTGTGACATCACTGACGCCCACGCAGCAAATCGAGAGCTCGGGCAGTACAGTTACCGTTTATGGATAGCTAATCTTGAGGATTAATGGAACCTCTCGAATCTCCATTAAACTATTTTCAAA
Source organism: Acrobasis repandana (assembly GCA_963576875.1). Classification (NCBI taxonomy): domain Eukaryota; kingdom Metazoa; phylum Arthropoda; class Insecta; order Lepidoptera; family Pyralidae; genus Acrobasis; species Acrobasis repandana. The sequence goes on from OY756226.1 coordinate 3,410,954, forward strand.
AGATTTGTTAAAGTAAATAAAGTCTAGAGGTCAGGAGTTGGAAAGGAAATCGCGGTCGTTAACATCTTTACTGACAAAATTAAGGAAAGAGGTAGTAGAGGTAAGGTAAGTACGGGGAAGTAGATTAAATTCAAATGATTCATCATTTCCTTAGTTGATAAAAGGTATGGCTTGGAATGACCCAAGACACGAGATAAATAAAAAAATGGAGGAGGCTTTTACCTCAAAAGCGGCTCTTGCATAGCAAAAGAAGTACAAATTCTTATCATCATCATACGAGTTATTACGCATCCATTAGAAAGCTTGTAAGTATAGTAATATAACATTCGCACACCAAATTTCAGGTGTCGGCAGACCGTACGTCAGTTACTTAACCACTGCATTCTTTCTTGACTTTCCTTTGATTACGACATGACATTTCGTATTGCGTCGGTTTTCGTGACTAACTTAATTGTTCTTTCTTTTAGGTGGTTAGGGACACCATTGTCTGAATCTTTTTTTTTATTTCTATTATAAAAAGGAGCGTGCGCGTAATCTTTATCAAGATCTTTATTTGTAAACTTTCTACTACAGAGTTTCAGTAGTGAAAATAAAACATAATATAGTTCCACGTGAGCTAGCCCTCTTGTTTTAATGGACATTTAGCTAATGTTTGTACTCTTATGTTTTTCAGAATACCTTACCATTGATCTTAAAGATATTGTACTGTGGCTATAAAGGCTCGAATCATACAAACCTGGAACAAACAAAGTAAAATTTAGTATGAGAATTCATAAAATCAAACAAAGTTGAGTTGGTCCCCAATTGGAATCATTTTACACTGGTACAAGAATACAAGTTGTAATAGACCATCAAGAATTTTAAATAGTACCGAAACCCAAAACAGAATGTGTTTAAGTAATTTAATCTTGTTATAAAAGCGAAATAGCGTTTCGCAGTGTTATAGAGTGGTTACAAAATTTTAATGTTTTGCTCAAGAGTAACACGATATACATGTGTTTGCACTTCACGTGATGATTCCTCGTGTAAATGACCCTAATGGTCAATGTAAGTATGTGTAAGTAATTAAATTGTAAACACAACTTCATTGAAAAACATGAATAAGTATAAAACTAACAGAATCAGACATAATGTAGAAAGTGGAGCTTGTCCCAAAAACGGCTAGAATATTTGTATAATAAAAACACATACCATACATACCATATGATTGAAAGAAGCCATAAGCAATTCAATTTAGATTTGTGATTAACGTACTTAAATTGATTCCTTCCAGAAACTAATTGGTATATGTATTTTAAATCAGAAGCCTTACATAGCCTATCAACTTAAAATTTCTAAAAAGATTACCAACAACACAAAAATTTATATTGATAATTATGTATGTACATTTGAAAATACAGAGGGGACGAGCCCGCTTAATTGGAAAAACCTATAATAAAATCGATTCAACAAACAAAGCACCCTCCCTTATGAAATCGGACTTAGCCGCATGAAATTTGTAAAAGAATTCAATCAGTCAGAGCGAATCGCTATGGACCTATGGATAACAAAGGGAGAGTGGGATATAGGGGCGCAAGTGAATGCATTTGTTCAATCAAAGTAAATATTTTAATGGAATGTTTTTGGGGCAGCTTTAGTATTTATGATGAGGCTTTCAAAAAAGAGACGAAACGAACGAAGTGCATCAAATATTTAGTGTAGTAACATGAATTCGGGCACAATCGGCCTGAGAATTCCACATATGTTTGTGAATTATTAGTTTTGTTTAAAATTGAAAATTATGTTTTTTTTTTGTTAAAGACGTTAGACACTACTGTGTTATAGTTGATATTGGAATAAGGTACTCCTAAATCAGTGTTATTGATGCTACCTAGACGTGTTCCTTATCTCACTTTCTTCTCCGAGCGCGTTCCAGGTTGCATTCTAAACTGTTCTGTTACGAAGCTCATATTCTACAGAACTAAAATGCATCACGAAATTACCAACATCAGCTATAATTCTATGTTTCAGCTAATTTACTCGTAAAATGAGGCAATGACGTATGTACCACAATCTATAATTAGTTACGCGATAATTTAAAACGACGTAGACAGTGACGCGTATTGTAGTCCGCATCTATTTTTATTATTTCTGTCTGAGGTCGGTCTCGGGGACTTATACATATATTGACATATATGAAACTATTTTAATTTTATGTATTTAATTTTATATGTATTATAATACTGGTCAACAAGTTAAGATCAAAACTGACGGAGCTGTTTTTGAAAACACAAAATTAAAGAACGAAAATAATTATGGAATAAAGAACACTAATGGATATGAAAAACAAAAAAATACAAGAAAAGTAACATAATGGCTAGAATGAACGTGATAAAAACAGATACTGCGTTCGATGATATGTTAACTTGTATGTTTGATATTGTATTGGCTTTCAATTATTCATACAACGTAATAGGTCGATATGCGGAACTAAAAACAAAACAGTGGGTTTTTTTCTAGGCTTTGTCTCAGGCGCTTAAGTTCACTGGCCACCATCCAACCAAACAATGTTAACGAAACTCTAAATTATTTAACTTGTACATGAAAATCAGTCAGAGCCATGGATTTTGTATTACTAGAATATCGATTTTTCAGCTTGTTATTAAGAGGGTTAGTCATATTACTCTTTAGGACTAATTTTAGACAAAGAAGGTCGTCTAATTGTAACTCAATCTGGTCTGAGGAGACGTCAAGCTATATCAGATGCCTTTACGCAGCTTGAAAAATCAAGACCCAGTTGGCACACCCAAACAATCAAAACTGTGGTCAGTAAAAAACACAAAAATCCTAGGGTACTCGTAAATACTCTTTACTCCAATTTTTATAAAAACCAAAACGTGTGACATAATATAAAAGTCTTTACTAAAATTTTATAAAAAGCTCGTTACGGCGTGTATTCCAAAAAAATATGTATAACAATATGACGTTCACTCACAATATATGAGTCGCATTTTCGTATAGCTGCTTACGTACCTATTTGTAAACCAAGCAGAAATAAATTAAATTAACATTTCACGCATGCCTCTACCAGGCATGATCATAACCTTATTTCAAGGTAACTAGATACTTATTTGTAGTAACTTCTAGTGGAGAGTAAGCTTTACACACGAACCACAAAACAGTTTTAACGTTAGTTTTATATTTTGTACATTTATAACATTTATATACTATATTATTATATACTATATTACATATATTTAACGAAAGAAAAAGCAGTACGTTTATTTAAACCGCATTTTAGACTAATTTAAGACTAATTAGGGCTCAATGTAGAACCTTGCGGCACACATATTTCTGAATAAATTTTATTTTATCAAGCAAATAGAAATATTATCGCAGTGTCATTGTGTATCCACCTATTTATTATGTTTCAGCCAATCCTGTCACCCAAAGGTAGCCTGTAAGCGATTGCCTTGGCGATAAGGCCGCCTAAAGGCGATATTGTACACCTTTGATTTCTTTTTTGTATAGAATTTTTCAAGTGTTTTGGTGCAATAAAGTGTATTATTATTATTATATCTATCACTTCTTTATCTCTCACGGGCTAAATAGATCCCAAAGGCCACTTTTAGAAAGATAATGGGCGTAGAGGTGGAAAAGAAAATCAAACAAGTAATAGATTGCTAGCTTTTTTTAAATATTATGTAGGTATATCAGCCTCAAGCGCATAGTATCAAGTCCAGCAATCTGGATGGTCTCTATCATCCTTATAAATAGACGGCGACCATTCATTCAACATTCCTTGACCTTATCAATTGAAGCCTCGCCGCCGTAGTGCGAATTGTGAACTCGCAAAACTATTTCGGAAGCGCGACTATGAAGGAGATATTAATAGAGGAACCTCGTTATGTAACACAAAATTTATTCAGCTTGCCCACTTACAAGCCGAAAAACAAAAACAACAATCCAGCTAATCAAATAAGATTTTAGAGCCCAATCAATATAGAACCTTGCGGTACACCTACTTTTGAATAAATTACACCAAGCAAATGGGAATATTATTTAGCTGACACTGCCTTCTATCTATAGATGCTTTGTTTATCAGCCTAAAGTTTGACAATCTAGATTGCCACCACCATCCTTATGAATAGACGGCAATCATTTATTCGACATTGCTCGACCTTATCAATTGAAACCTCGTAACAGTGTGTATTGTGGATTGTGGACTCGCGAAACTTTGAAGCAATATTCCTTTTCTATTATTATTATTATATTTCGGCCGAATTTTTGGTAAAAAAATTACCGAACCGAATATTCGGCCGAATAATTCGGCATAATTAAATCAGCCGAGGAAACAAATACTGGTTGAAACGTGTTTATAGATCGAGAGCTGGCACGAATTTTTGGGTAGGTATTTGAGGCAAGTTTGAGAAAACTTGTCACATACCTCTCCTATTATACTCCAACACGGAACTGCAGACCTGGCTGGTGAGTAGCGGGGCAATAAACCATTTTGATTTATTTAGATGGACCTGGCAGGTAGAAAGTCCCAACAAAATGACCTGTCTTTTAGAGAATCTTATTTTTTAGTTATAAGTAATACCCTATTAAAACTTAAGCTGCCTCAAATACCTTTTTTATATTTTTTGAAAAATACTTTTGCACGCGCCTTGCAATATCAAAGCCCCGACTAAATCGTCTGGCTTATTGATTTTTTTATTCTTTAAACATTAACCTACAACATATAAAAAATGCATATTGCCTCAAATAACTTTTTTGACAAAAAAAAACTTAATAATCGCTACTCACCAGCTAGGTCTGCAGTTCCGTGTTGGGGTATAATAGGAGAGGTATGTGACAAGTTTTTAACTTGCCTTAAATACCTACCCAAAAATTCGTGCCAGCTCTCAGACCATTACGGGAAGCGCGCGGAATTGCGCCGGACCCTGCCGCCCGCTACCCCTGCGCTACGCGAAATGTCATTGCGTCATTCAGTACGAGTGAGTTGTCGCCACGTACGTTTGTTTTTGTTTTATTGAAAAGGTCAGTTTAATTGAGTATGGATTCATTTAATTGTCGTGGCTTTATAATGAGAGAAAAAATTACAAAGACAAATTCATTAAGTTATACGACAATAAGTCAAATCAGACACTTTTTTCTAAACGTCAAAACAAATATTTTCTATAGGATGTGTATGAAATACAAAACCGTGACGTCATAGATTTTTCGAGTCAAATAGCGCTCCTTATATTAGTTTTTCTGCATTAATAAGTCTTAAATCAAATTGAAAATTGACATGATCCACTGATCATGTCAATTTTAACTATAAATGACACTATTTTGTGACGTTTTATTCCCATAACAGTACTTAATAATTTATTTTTGACCCAGTCATCTACCCAATTGGTTACCTCATAAAATAATATAAACTTTGAGTACCACTTTGCCCAGTGACTCTGATGAGTGGAAAGAAAGAGAAACCTAGCAGCGGGACATAAATGGCAAGAAAAAAAAATTGTCGAACATTCGGTGATTTAGCCGAATCTTCGGCAGAATACGAATATTCGGTAAACCTGCCGAATATACCGAATATAAAACGAATATTTGGCCTATCACTAGTATTATTTTCTTTCGCTTAAAGAGTACTTTCCGCAGGTATCACCCTGTAGACGTAAATCAGTTGCTATTTTTATAGTGCCTGGCTGAGAGTATTAAACAACCGCAAGATATTAAAGATACGTGTAGTTAATGAGAAACGTACAACGAACTACAAAATGAACATTTTATAGGGCACATTGTTATAAATTCGTTTTAAGTAATATCTCTAAAATTATCGAGAGTCACGCACAACAATTAAATCTTTGTTACAACGAATTGCAGTAATTGCTCCAACAGCTTATAAAAACTAAAGACCAGTTTCCCATGAACTGACGGAAAACACTATCAAGAATATAAATACATAGCGTTAACTATCATCAATTAGACAAGAAGGAAGCAAAATTAATTTTAGTACCTATATTCTCAACCATAAAAAAACTACTAAGCTGTATAAAATAAAGTTTGGACTAAAGAAATACAATATGCTTTTGTACGTTTCAAGAACATTTAAATGACGCAAGGCTTTTATTGAGTGACGTTCACAAGAAAAATAAAGAAAAGAAAAAATCTTTATTAATAATAACTTTATTGGCAATGTAGTTAATATACATGACAGATAGTAATTAAAAGATATAGATAGATAAGGGCAAATCACACTAATTGAGTGAGCTAATATTTACAATATCTTATATAACAGGTTAGAATATACCATTATCATAGTAAAAACTTAACGAATAACGATCAATTTACGACTTCTGGATAATTAGGTGTGGAATTTATGTGAGAATTGCAAATTATTGCCTCGTAAAATTACTAATGCGATGCTAAAAGCGAACAATACGCGGTTGTTGTTGCAACTTTATGGTATTTTTTATACTGTATTTGTACTATTTCCCACCTACGAAGACTGTAGTATATCTGTCAAAGAGAAAATTGTTTGAGAAATTGCATAATTTCCTACAGATGGAATTTATCCGTGTAACATTTCAAATCTCAAGTATGGGTTAGCATTTTGTCAAAAATTAAGTAAATATCGTTAGGAAGCCATTTTTTTCGATCAACTTAAAAGAAAAGTTGAAATGGACTGCTCAAATAACTGAAATTAGTCGGACCGTTACTTATTCACTTCAATATCTTAACCGCTTCAGAAATTTTCTCCCTATTAAAACTAAGATCACATTGATCCAAACGTTGATTTTTCCCTTTATTGACTATGCTGATGTGTGTTATCCAGATCTTAATGTGGATCTTCTCGATAAGCTGGACCGCCTTCTTAACAACTGCATCCGTTTTATTTTCTGCTTGCGTAAGTATGATCACATTTCTGCTTTCCGTTCCAAACTCCATTGGCTTCCCATCCGACTGCGCAGGCAACAGAGACTTCTATGTTATCTTTTCTTTATTCTTAAAAATCCCTTTTCTCCGCAATACTTGAAATGTAAGTTTCAATATCTTGCGGACATGCATGGTCGGCAACTTCGCTCCAGTAACACGCTCAAGCTTCAAATTCCCTTTTATCGATCTAGCTTCATGTCCAATTCCTTTACTTCTCAAGCTATACGGCTTTGGAATGCATTGCCCGAGGACATCAGACAAATATCTAGTAGACATTTATACAAGAAAAAAGTGCATGATTTACTTTTTAAATCTTTCAACAATTAGGAGAATTCATCGTTTCTTTCTGATCTTCAAATATATATATGTATATATGTATGTATATAATATGTTGTATGTATAAATATAGTATATTTATTTTATACGATATTTATGTATGATCATTTAAAAGTACTTATTATTTCTGGATTGTTTCTATCTATTTTAGACGCCAACTATTCTATCTGTTTCTCTTTTCCTAAAGGTTGACAGGGAGAAAATGCTTTAGCATTAAGTCAAACCTATTGTAGCTTTTGGCTCAATAAAATTAAATAAATAAACAAAGTGAAATGTAATCAAAACGACGGTAATACAATAAATATGAGAACTCCTTTCCCGAATTACATAACAAACAACAGTACATTACATATCAATAATTATCCTCGAGTAATAATAATGAAATAAACGAAAGTTGTAACTACGGCTTTGCTCGCAATAATCCACGCCATGGCACTTTCACTGGTCGAAATTTTTACCGTAACCAAATTGGCCATTGTTCAGAATACCCAGCTGTGGTCTAATAATTTCATGTTAGTATGATGCAAACCGTGTATGACTGGTCAGACAGCCATTCTGTGGCCGAGAGGTCAAAGGCACAAATCAAGGCACAAGGTTCCAAAAAGACCCAAAGTAAATTATTATATTATGCCCAAAAGCTACGCTTAGCTAAATGGTGCGCTTTTAGGTGGAAAACCGTAATCAGAGGGTAACAGGTTGCAAGCCCATCGCCTATTTGGAAGAATCCCAATAACAGGTTTGTCTAATCCCTCCTGAACCATTCACAATTCAAATCTCTACGATTTATTCAAATTGGTCTCACAACTACGGATGCCGAAGATCTCCTAAGCAACATAACGTAGAAATTACAGATCTGTGAATATAACCAATTCTATAACTGGAAAGACGCTTAGATGAGGAGGGAGATTCGCAATCATTAATTAAGCATTCATCAATTTAAAATCAAAAATGACACACAGTTCCTTGTGCCTAGAACACGAGTGAGCAATTTATAAACTAGTTTTCAATTCAATGTTAGCGGTCTGACCATGCGCTGAGCTGAGCTGAGACAAACCAGATTCATTGCACAGATTAACAAGAATTCGTACTATAAAATTACAAATGGTTTTCTCAGAATTCACTGCAAATCTTCCTTTTTATCGGCCACGGACAAGATATCTGTGATATCATCGTGCCATTACTTTATTATTTAATTAAAACGCTTAATAATGACTATCACGATCATGATTACTAGAAGTCTCTATAGATCATTATATTTATTTTATTTACAAAATTCATGTACACAACATACAAACAGAAGAACGTACAAAGTAAGAAAATAGAGTACATAGGTACTGCTTATTTCATGCATGTACTGCTTATTACATGTGGCGAGCGAGCAAAGCGAGAGTGCCGCGGCAGCGGCCGGCGAGTGCTAGGAATGTTCTATCCATTTTACTAGGTTAGGGCAAACCTATACGTTAGGTTAGATTAGAACTGCGACCAACACACGTGCTAGAAAAGTTTTATCCATTTTACTAGGTTAGGTAGGACAAACCTATAGCAATATACCCTAATATAAAACAAAAAAATATAAAAATAAACCTATAGAAAACTATTCCACGATTTTACGTGGAATAGTTTTCTGGGAAATGAAATTCGATGTCAAAAAGATCGGTATTCTAATAGACACCCAGTTATATTTCATTATGGTAACCCTACACCAAATCCTTATCATAAATGTGTCGCAGTTGGATTGTTTAACGGTTTCGTCAAACAGCGAATTACCGCTATTGTTTAACAAAATCGCTAGCCATTTGGAAACGTGGTTAGCGGTTTAAATGAACGTAACACGTTGCGCAATCTTAGACAATCCAGCTGAACAATTTTCAGTTGTTTAACAAAACCGAGCTGTAATACCAAAAAGCTAGCGGTTTTATCAATAAGCGGATTATACTATCCAACTGCGACATATATACTGTGATAGGTAAAGTAAAGATAAACTGATAACTAATTCTAGGTACAAAGTAACATAGATTTTGGTAACAGCATGGCAATAGTATAAAGTACGAGTATATTCTGCTTGCATTTCGTCACGCCGCCGATTGTTGTGATAACTGTGTGGCATTTTACGCAATAGATAAGATGAAGAACACATATCGGTCGTCTAGTACATAAAAGATATTGACTTCCTGTATCGATACTTTGGATATTTTTAAGTTTTTTGAAAAAAATACTTTCATTGCGAGAACTTTGTCGACGCGGGCAAAATGCTAATACGGTTAAGACCGCGTATGACCCTGATAAACACAGCAAAGTTTAGGACTAGCTCTAGTCATTATAAGTTTCAAAAATACGATTGCCTTAAATTTTCTCGATAAAAAAAATTGCGAAGTTGCCTCCAAATTACCTCTGAATTATACTAAGACGGCTAGTATTCAAGAAATATAATAAATTAGCCCTTGTGACTTTGGATTATAATTGTGTTAAACATAAGGCAGTCATCCTATGTCTTACTTTTTAAAAATAACTCATACATATTCTTTGTAAAACGAAAAAGTCCTAAAAAACCAGAAACCCGTAAACCAGCCTCATTGACCCGCCGCGATTCTTCCCCCAGCATGGCTCGCTGTCTCGCTTCGGCTAGGGAAATTTGTGTGCGTGGATGCTCTTAAGGCCGTACCAGAATTTTTCGGAGTCCAATGCTGCCCCCATTTAAAATAAATAATTTTAAAGAAAACGGAGACATCATTTAAAATTTTGCTACTACCAAGTCCTAGATAACCCTTCAAACTTTTTTGTGAACTACTGTTTACAGTTTAAAGTGAGAACGTTAAGCTTTACTACGCACATTTGCGAAAAACAGTCACTTTTGGTAAATGTACGTAGTAAAGCTTAACGTTCTCATTATAAACAGTAGTTTAGTAGTAGCACTGGTATGACTCTCCATTGATTCAGAGTAACATATATACCTACTACTACTACAAACGAAACAATTTATCTGTACACACGTCGATGTGTGAGTTTTATACTTAGGGTCGCACCGCAGAGTTATTTTAATACTTACCTACTAACGAGTTCGACATATTTACGATTATATTTTTCCATACCGGAAGATTTGCGAACACGATGACGTAAAAAATATTCTGTTTTATATGTATTAAATGTTACAGAAAAGTCGGAAACAGCTACATAATATCAATTCACAAATATTTTTCATTATGTTCATTGTCCATTTCACCATTAGTTCACTTTACTGATTATTATTGAGTCATTTATAATGTAACGCACTAATTTCACAAATTCACTATTGTAATATAGTAATTTGCATATTCGGCGCAAAACTATACGGTAATTATATGAATAAATTCAATAAAAATAAACAAATGTTTATCACGCTTATACGAACAGCATGTGAAGTTGTCATTGTCAACAATGGCATTTAGCACTATAACCCGCGGAAATCTAATTGGCATCTGCATGTATGTGATTACCTGTGAGCGAGGAGCCTATACAACATTATCGGATTGCTTATTAGCAATCCGGTAATGTTACAATCTCCCTCTTGTGTATCTCCCGCCAATGCGAGAGAGCGAGAAGGGTATATATATCAAGATGGTTGCTGGGTAATAACGTGAAATTATATTGTTGCTTTGCTTACCTGTTTTCATCATTTGGAAATGTATGAAATATACGTTCTTTAGAGTATTGGGTGGATAAACAATTATTATACGCGCACCTTCTCACCATGATGGTTACTATTGGTTGACAGTTCTCAAGACAACACACGTCGCGTATTGCGTGCGGCTAGTAATTAAACCCTGGTTTGGTGCCGTCAAAGCTCACAAAGTGCGGGGGAGAGGTGCGGGGACGCCAATTTGCGGGAGACGCTGTGAGATACCATTCTGTTTGACTCTTATGTATTCTGTGGTAGTAGGACTATAATGTGACTATAAATGGATAATAATGTCTATGGACGGATTTTTTTTAATGAATCTTCATTGAAGATTCAATATTAAATTGAACATTAAATGTTCATTTCCCGTTTCATGGCGAGTGTAAGCAAGTTTACAAGTTAGATTAGAGAGGAAATTGAAAATCCGGTCTGACGTTCCAAGATTCTGCTATCTTGCAGAGGTTTCAGAAGAAAAGCTATATATAGCAAATATATTCTACATACTCCCCTATATTACCTATATACCACATAATGAGTTTTCAAAGATCTCTCGAGTTATCGTCGGACAAACATACAAACATAAACACTAACAGACTCTGCGGACATCACTCCCAAGTACAATAAAAAAATTGGCATAAAATATAAAAGTTACGCTAAGTTTTACTGTCACGGACCGTAAAAAATAATAAAAGTTTAAGGACTTATGCAAATTAAATAAAAAAGTAACCTTATAAAATTAGTAAATATACCGGTAAAATACAATAGCAAATAGCCAAATACCTTCCAATCTTCTAAAGCTGAATTGCAAACATCAAAATATCGACGCCAGTCCGTTACACCTAGCGGGTAAGTAGGGCAAGCCCGGGGGAGCGCCAGGGTCGACTCCGGCCGTCCCAGATTTGGTATCCGGGGATTTGGAATGAAACTTGTGAACAATTTTCATGATAATGGTTGTATCCATTCTATTTATTGATCCAGGGGCTGGCGACTAGACAGTACAATTCTATTTCGCTTAGTAAAAAAAAATGCTACATCCAGAACTACAGCCTTGTATTTTCTGCGTTCTCGTGTGAGAAGCCATAAAATAGTTTAAGGTTATATGTATAGTAAAAAGGAAGGAGGAGTTCGGGTGGCAAAAACCCCAGTCTGGTAAATTTTTCGTGTGCGCAAGTACCTTCACCGGTGTCAGATTTTTCAAGCTCCCTCCGGGACCTAAAATCGCTTTTGGTTATCAAATCGAGGTAAATCCCAGGCGTGGTGTGAATCTGTGGTGTGAACCATGCCTAGGATTTTAAACCGGTGATGCCACTGCTCCACGCACCGTCGCGGGGCGGCAGATTTTAACATTGTATGCAAGAATCTCTCTCTCTCTCTCTCTCTATAGAAAACACGCTAACCCACTACAAACGCGACAGATTCCGTAAAAACGCGGCAGATTCCGCGCACCGCGGCGGGGTGCGTTGGCAGTGGGTGAATCGCCTAAGCTTGCTAAATAAGTGTTAACGCTTTTATAGCAATATGGAGAGTTGACATATAGAAAGAAACGATAGGAAAATAAAATTACTTTCTACCAAAATAAATAAATAAATCGCTCATTTCTCCACAAAAACTAACAATTCTGGAAAGCCGCTGTGGGAAGCCAATTCAAATTTTTCAAAGAATTGCCACAGTCAAAGGAAATCGGCAACAGTATGCATGCAACAGTGTTTTGACTGAAATCGCTTGAAACGAAGCGGCTTAAGCAAACTATTGCAAACCGATTCTGGCAGTGTAACACGAAACTACAGTGACTTTAACGTGGATATTTGGAGCAGACTAAATTCTTCAGGAAGTTTAACACATACACAACACATAAAAACACGACCTCATCGATACTAGGCTAAATCACTATAATAGCATAATTATATTAAAATAACAGTCAAAAAACCCGGGCCGGAATTGCCCGGGCGGCTGCACACTTTTGTATGGAAATGCCGATTTTTTTGTTTTGTGACTGTTAAGTGATATAGTATAGCCCTTGCTTCGATTTAATACGCATATGACAAGTACACGTTGTCTACTAGGACTACCTAGCCTAGAATTTAATTCATAATACAATAACAAATAATTTAATCATGGCATGAAGAAGTAATGAACTTCTTTTATTTTAACGATGGAGTGATGATATAGTACTATTAGTCGTAGAACAATCATTACAAGCGGATAAACGTAGTACCTACCTGGCCTAACAATTAGTTGATTAGTCGTGTATTTGTAGTGGCCAACCTTTCTTTCTTTGCGTTATCAAAAATATAATTTTGAAAAGCTCAGCAACAAATAAAACACGATATATTAGAAATACTTTTGCAGCAGCAAAGCGTGGTGATTCAAGGTTATTGTTAAAAGCCGGGGAACTGTTTTCCAAAAATCTTATCTTTCTAGATGAGTTAAGATAATTGTACTATTACTGAATTTGAGAGAAATATTTGTACTTATATTCATATTTCCTGTTCCTGCACGTTTCCATACATCTATGGGATAATGCTTGTAGTCTTACATCATCTTACATCTATGGATGGGATATTAACTTGGGTTGGGAGTTTAGTGGCTGTTGTTTCAGTGTTTCTATTCTTTCCGCGGTCGGCTGCCTTTGGAGAATTAGTCATTAGCATATTATTATGAATGTACACGGTAGTAGCCGCATAATTCTGCCATTATTACAAAACAAAAAATAATAAACAAATGGACAGAAACGCAAAGATTTGCACCTTCTTCTTGTGGAGTCGAAATGTTTCACTGTAGCTTCAATTTCAAAAATCATCTTTGACTTGTATGTGGCTACGGCGATCCCTCTATCGTTAGCCTCATTAAGGTCCTCTATGGTACATGACGTAGGGCAGCTCGGACTGGACAGAAGGTGGTCCATCGACTGAATGGCACCGCAGTCGCAAAGATCGTTATCAGCGTGACGCCACCTAACTCTGTTTTTTAGACACCTGCCAACACCAGCCCGGAGTCTATTGAGAAACTTCCAGACTGACCAGGGGAGGTCTCTGCCCGGTGGGAGTTTTTCTGCAGGTGCGAGGTTTGACGGTGGATACTCCATAAGATTTGCACCTTTATTTCTAGAGCTTCAGACTGCGTGCTAATAATTACCAAGGTATACCTTGTACAAAGAATAAATTTTATGATAATGCATGTAAGTTAATTGTTGAAATTAAAGGACACGTACATTAAACATAAGGAAATAAAAATGTTCACAATGTCAAATAATCAAACTTTATATACAAACTGAAATCTTTTTTGAGAAATGAACCAGCGCAGCGAATGACGTAACAAAAGCATTTACAATTTACATGAAGAAGCAAAATTCACAAAGCAACGCTGGCGATACGGATTAGTCACCCGTAATCAACAATGGCGTTAATTATGTTTCTTAGTCAGAAATACCAAACGATTTCCTAGAATTTGAATACCTACGAGGGCTGTTTGATAAGTATCCGTTTATGGAAAAAAAAACATTTTTTTTTTATATATGCATTTATTTTTCTACGTAGTCACCTTTTAACTCTATACATTTGTTCCACCTATACTCAAGCTTCAATAAACCATCCAAAAAGTATGATTTTGGAAAGTCATTCAAATAGGCCTCTGTGGCGGCAATGACTTCATCATTTGATCCAAATCGCTTGCCACCGAGCCATTTTTTTAGGTTGGGAAACAAAAAGAAATCGCATGGGGCCAAATCTGGAGAATACGGGGGGTGAGACAATAGTTCGTAGCGTAACTGTGCTAATTTAGCCGTCACAACTCTGAACGAATGAGCCCGGGGCGTTGTCGTGATGAAACAGTACTTTTTTCTTTTTTAAATGGGGTCGTTTGTCCTTCAACACGGAGTCAAATTCATCCAATAAATTGGCATAGTACTGCCCTGTTATTGTTTTTCCTTTTTCTAAATAGTCAATATATATAATACCCTGCGAATCCCAAAAAACGGTCGCCATGACCTTTCCAGCCGATGGGACGGTTTTTGCTTTCTTTGGAACAGGTTCACCCGGTAAAATCCACTGCTTCGACTGCTCTTTCATTTCCGGGGTGTAGTGGTGGACCCACGTTTCGTCCACGGTCACGAAACGACGCAGAAACTCCTTCGGGTTACGTTTGAACACAGCCAAACACTGCTCTGAAGTAGTCAGTCGGTTCCGTTTTTGCTCCTCCGTGAGTAAACGCGGCACCCACCTCGCCGATACTTTCTTCATACCCAATTTTTCTTCTAATATGTGTTGTACCCTCTCGATTGAAACATTTACAGCATCAACGATTTCTCGAAGTTTAATTCGGCGGTCGGCTAAAACGGTATTTTCAATTTTCTTAACCATATCGTCTGTAGTCACCTCAAATCGCCGGCCTGGGCGATCCTCATCAAAGACGGTTGTTCTCCCCTACTTAAACTCGTTATACCAATATCTAACGGTTGTCATAGAAGGAGCACATTCATGGTAAACCGCTTGCATTCTTACTTTTATTTCATCACATGTTTTTCCTTCCAAAAATAAGAATCTAATTACAGACCGATACTGTTCTTTCTCCATTTTAACAATTTTAAGTTCACGGCTTCACTGAATCGTTGTCAAATGAGAAAAAAAACAAAAGAATGCCATTTTTTTTTTTAATTTTCTGCCTCTGAAAAATGTCTTAAAAAGGTGGTATACTTATTTACGGCCAGTGATATTAATATATTTAGAAAACGGGTACTTATCAAACAGCCCTCGTATGTTCGACGGAGAGCTATATGACTGGAGCTGGTTATGGGATCGATAACGTAATCGGTTGGAAACCGGGCCGAGCGGATAAATCAAATATTCAATAAGCTAACAGAATATTGCTTTTACAGCAATGGAAATGTCAATAAGGTAAAGCCTTCCAAACCTGGATCTATAATGGAGCTAAAAACCAATACTGAACTGTTTTCTTAGGCTCGTCTTCTGGTGGTTCTAAAATGACCGTCCTCAATTTGGAATCTTTCTGATTATGTGAAACTTGAATATTTGCTTTGATGACAACATACAAGCAAACACAATAAGGACGCATTTCCTGTTTACTGGACAAAACATGATTCATCGAGTAGTCCAATAATCGAGAATAGTCACACAAAGTAACAAACCTAATGTTAGTTTCTAAAAATGTATAAGTACTCATACCTGGTTTAATTAAATTAAAATATGATTTTGATACTAAAATAAAAAATGTAATGCAATATGAGACGTTAGGTTCACTAGGGCTCCACGTTCTGTTCTACTTCGTAAGTAACATGAGATTTATTTTGTAGAACCACTGGCGCGAGACGAGATGCTTCGGTGAACACAAATTTGTAAAATTATAAGGCTCACTTGGAAGGGATCCTGTGTCGTCTAGCTTTTTTATCAACACCGATATGAATTAAAGCTGCCATAATAAAAATAATCGTTGGGTTTGAGGAGCTATTTCAGATTTTCAAAAGAAACATGCTCTTATTTAGTAGGTGATTAGATAATTTTGTAAGTCAAATTCTAGAATTTGTAACGAAAAGGAATATATGAATCATAATAGCATACTCGTATGTATCCTTTTCAAATCTCAAGTGTCTCCTCAATCTTGCTACAGACATTAATAAATACTCGTATAAGCTTTGACTCTCGTATCCGTTTTGAATTAAAAGTGGTCTGCCGTTTTCCTCCCATAAACAAATACATTATTAACTTATACTGTCTTTGTATGGCCATTAGTGACCAGTGATTTTATTACTCTATGCAATTATGTTTCCTTTAGAATTTCCTTTCCTAGATTATAAGTAGTTTATCAAATAGCTTCCGCTGGTTTAATACTCTCGTATAATTTAGAACTATAACTTTCTTACATTATTATTACTATAATAACGTCATAAAGGTAATCGTAATTTAATCAAGTTTTACGACTTTCAAACATATTTCATAGTCAAGCGATAAGATATTGAAGTAAGTATGAAGTATATTGGCGAGAATACTATGACGACTATGCGACCTTACGACTATGCGACCCACTCCGGCTTCGCATTGTTGTACTTACTTAATTAAATATAAAAAATAATAATAATAAAAGTATGAATACGAAAAAAAAACATTGGTATAATAATATGGCAGAATATTTGATCACTTATTTCAGAGATTCAATTTGCCTCTAATCGATGCCATGCCATAATATTGGTAGGGCAGTTGTAGTACTACCAACCTAAGGCGATGATCCCACTGCACCGAGCACCGTTGCGGAGCGCGGGGCGGCAGATTTAAACATTGTATGCAAGTATCTCAATTTGTATAGAAAACACGCCTAGTCCAAAACACTAAAACGCGGCAGATTCCGTAAAAACGCGGCAGATCCTTGCATCACGGCGCGGCGGGGCGTGTTGCCAGTGCAATCGCCTTACAAAAATAAAAGTTAAACTTGACGATTGCTAACTCTATACTCGGATAAATAATGACAATAATAGACGTAATTGAACTGCTATCAGCTATCAGTAGCACTGATAGTGACGTGACGCGGCATGAATGAAAGGCAGCCTTGACTACAGCTGACGGTTAGTACGTCAGTATCGGTTTTAATACCAAGGCGAGAAGCACCGATTTAGAAAAGGTCTGCATGCCTCGAAAAGGTGATGTTGGAATCACGTAGGTAGACGATGGCGATATTTCGTTTATGGCAATTCATTATTCTACAGCTCGTACAAAAGTGCAACAGGCCAAAGACAGACCGTCTTTGGCCTGTTGCACTAAAGATCGCATCTAAAGATTTAGATTTCAGCAATCTAAATTAAGTATTAGAGATGTTTAAAAAAGGCATGTAATATTGAAATCGA
Source organism: Acrobasis repandana (assembly GCA_963576875.1). Classification (NCBI taxonomy): domain Eukaryota; kingdom Metazoa; phylum Arthropoda; class Insecta; order Lepidoptera; family Pyralidae; genus Acrobasis; species Acrobasis repandana. The sequence goes on from OY756226.1 coordinate 3,428,707, forward strand.
TATCTGTATATTCCCTTTTTTTGAACAAACTATTTTAAAGTTTCACCAAAAATACTGAATTCCACACTAATTATGCACATTAAATAAATAGTATACTGTTTATTGGTATTTGCAGAACTGTTTTACTGAACAAATAAGGGTAGTATTTAAACGCAAATCAAAATTACTGATTGCAAAGCAAAATACTTAACTGAAAATAAAACAAACTGCAATTTATATTTGTGGCGTAGTAAAATGGATAAAACTTTTGTAGCACACGCCGGCCGGTGCTGCCGCGGCACGCTTGCTTCGCTCGCTCGGCTCGTGGGTGTGTTGGTCGCAGTTCTAACATAACCTAACCTATAGGTTTGGCCTAACCTAGTTTTGATGTGAGTATTTATGATGAGTTTGTTGATTTATTTTAAAAGTGCAATTAATAATATCCCTTTAAAATTTGTAAAACATTTCCGTCAGATCAGACATTGTTAGTAATTTTTTCATTTACTTCGTTCGACCTGTGCATTAAATTCTTTTCAGTTACCGAATTCCATAAATAACATTTTTAAACCTTAAGACCGCATAATTAGTGTTTAATTCCTTTGCAAATTAAAATTAACTATGACCGTTTCTTTTTTTTGGTTTAAAACTTTTCCAGTGCATATTAGATATACTTTCGATAAAGAATATATTTATAAAATTAAAAAGATTTTCATCTTTAGTTTTACTACGTACGTACGAGTATAACTTGCTTATTAAACAACGTGCTTATAGCTGGTATAATGGCAAGCAGTCAGCTTGGCCTTGTGTGTCCTGTCTGTATACCATTAGCATTTTAATCGCCAACATCTGCCACCTTAAAGGTAATTATGCTTTTAAAATCTGATATTGTTCAACTCTATCCAAGACAGTTACAGCTGGAAATTTATAACAATTGTTATTTTTATTATGTTTGGCTGCAGGGTGTTATGAATTATTTTGGGGGAAAATATTGCTATTATCAGTTTTGGCATAGATAGACATAGGCATTAAGGGGACCCCGGGCTTCACAGTAAAGCTGTGAATGCAACTGGGAACACGCTGAGACGAGAGAGAGAGAGACAGACATTGGCATTTGGCATCCCTATTTTTTCTAATGTATAAGCAAGGCTGTAAATGGCGGACCTACAAAAAGTTAAAAGGCATCTATACTAAAACTGCATCTTCAATTGGATCCTCGTCCACTGCAAAACTACCATGATTTTCGGCCGCTACCTACAATTTGCGTCTAAACAATGTCAATAGCTGGCAAAGTCCACCAACAATATTCTGTCCGATCTCCCAACGCAGCAGTGTACATGGTACTACGAGATGGTGCATCAAGGTCAACATCGTGGTGAGGGCATCGGCCGTTGCCGCCGAACAGGTTTCCTCGGTCGGGATTGGCTATTGTGATTGTGCATGCGCATGCGCCGAGCTCGAGTGTTTTGCTGCATTGTTTCGGGAACAGGAATGGCTTGTGTTTTGCTTTATATTTTAAGTGGTTTTACTGCTTAGCTGTGGTCAGTCCATAAAGCTAAAATCTAAAGAGAATATAATAGAATAGTTGGACCCCGAAATTGATTTCTCAAATCTAACTATGTAGTTACTATATTTTTATAAGCTTAATAGTTGGTCCCTTTGCGGATAAAGCTGATTACTAAGAAGGCAACACTTAACTCGCTGACCAAAACCGAGGTTTCACGCTGACCAAAGCTCTGAGATATACCTCTTGAATCTGCGACTAGTGAATGATTCTAAAAGAAGTAATCTTCACAAGTACACATACAAGTAGACATACCCTCATAAGACTCATAAGAAACGACAAAGGTATGCTACCCTAAGGAGTCGATGATGCTCTCGACCTAACAAGTATTCTTTTAATTTATCCTGCAAGCAGTAAATAAATCTTCCCTAATGAGTACTAGAAGCAGATTATCATTAATGCTATCTGCAATTAGGCATTCCGGCCAGGTAATGCTAATTACTCGATTCCCGCGACTTCGAACGAGACTGTTACGGCAATGTTATCAAGTTGCTGATTACACGCGTCGCGGACACGTAACAAATCAAATGTTGACCCGGATTCAGTACAATCTTGCTGGGATTTTCCTTGTTTTGTTTGTGCAACAACATGTAAAGCAATGATACTAATCATCTCAAAATAAACGTTAATATTAAAAGAATTTTGTTCGAAGTGTAGGAGGGCAATGCCCAAACACTACAAAAAGCATTTTTTCCTGTTAAAATGTGTTCAGAATGAGACGATTTCGTACAAAATCAAATCGAGTTTATAGTTAGGTCGGGATTACGAACTCAACGACACTTATATTTTATAACAAATACATAAATAGATAAACATCCAAGAGGATTCGTCGCTTTTCGTCAGAAACGCAACTGGTCAGATAAGCATCTCGTCATCTCTCAGGATAGACTCGCAACTTGTCAGATACGCAACTCGACAGATATATGAAGTTATTCACCCAGATTGACGAAAGCACATGGGTAAAAGCTTGTATATATACTAACATACAAAAACTGTGCAATTCTGACAATACTAGCCCCGGCTTCGCCCGTGGTACATACGAGTACACTAACCTAACACTCAGGCGGCTATCCAACGGTGAAAGATTTTTGAAATCGGCCCATTAGTTCTTGAGATTAGTGCGTTCAAACAAACAAACTCTTCAGCTTTATTATATTAGTATAGATAGTATAGATTACAAATCGATAATTTCCTTTTTTTGAAGTCGGTTAATAAGTCAAATAAAAGAGTAAATAATAATCAGTGCCCTTTAATAAACACAATCAATATCAAATAACAAGTGCACTCAGCATATAAAACAATGTAAATTATTTTTTATGATTTTTGCATTGTGTCTATCTTGTACTGACGCGCTAGGACTGGCGTGGAAATTATAGTAATGGTCAAAAAATCAAAGCAATGGTAATTGGGATATCCGGTTATAAAAATATCTCATCTCGATAGGTAGGTACTATAGAGGTATAGAAATATGTCCGTAAAACCGATAAATTGAGATGGAGTTACTATCGTAGATTGATAAATTATAAAGAAGTTGCATCAATTATTAACTAATTTGTTTACTGCTTTTGTTCAGCAAGATACTTTTACAATGGAAAAATAAAATTACTGTGGAAAATATTAAGATTCCTGTTTTTTAATGATGAAATGTATAAAATAGGAAATAGTAAATTACTTAATTTTACTAGTCGCGTATATGTATAATGACTACAGTTTTTAAATTCTATTTATTAAATTGACTGTCGAGTCGAGATGCATATCTGTCGAGACGCGCATCTGTCAAGATGCGTTTCTGTCAACATGCGTTTTCTGGCGAAATGAGTATCTGACCAGTTGCGTTTCTGACAAAAAGCGACGAATCCAAAAAAGATCATTTTCCATTTTGACCTGACCGGGGATCGAACCCGGGGCCTCCGGTGTGTGTGACATCCTGGCATGATGACCACTAGGCCACAGAATCAATCTATACCAAAATAATAATTGCAAATATATTACGTAAGGTATATTAGTCACTGACAACACAACAAGACAAGTAACTAGTAAAGTATGCCATGACTTCTTTAATAAGTAGAAACAAAGAATTTTTATTTTTGTCTTATTTAACTCGACCTAAAATCTACAAATTCTCATTATAAACTCTTCTCTCAGACATAGTATTAAATTTTAGTATTTTTCCATGCCCATGAATTCAAAATTTTTTGCTTATTAAGAGCAGCGCACGTGCATTGAATTCTCAGATTATATTTATGACCGAGTTTTATGTACATTCGCCGATCTCCCGACGCATGTACAGTCGGATACAAGTGGAGTTGAATAACATGATTAATATGGAGGGCTTTATAATTTTCGTGTGATGTTGAAGGGATGGCTATAGTAAGTATTGAGGAATGAATTTATTAAATCAGATAACGGAGGGACAAGAACGAATAGGGTAAATGACAAAAGCTACCGATTTGAACAAATATATTTACGTTCGCATATTCTGTGAAGCAGATGTAATGTGGTTTTAGTTCGTAGCGATGTACCTTCTCATTTTCCACAAAGGAAACCTCCGTTGGTTTACAGTTATAGTCTGACGTGACGGTTAAATTCTTGTCTTCCTTCAATACGAGTAAATGCTCAATTTTTACCAACCTGAGGTCTAATTTCTTTACATCTCTCCACATTTTCGGCGATATTGGCCTGTTTTTGCATTGTAAATCTTGATTTTTGGATTGAATAAATTAGGTTTTCTTGACTTTTTTTGGTGCTAACCAGTACTAACATATAATTAGGGCAAAGTTAACCGTTTTTCATACGTTTTCAATCTATTCCGTCATAAATCTCTGTTTGCCGAGGCAAAAAATTTGATTATTATTTTTATAAAGGAGGTAAGATGTTATATGTTATATAAAAATATTTGTTTATCCGGTGACATATTTTTGCTGCTGAAAAATGTGTAAATTGTAATTGGGTATTTTACTGGGTCAAAAATAAATTATTTGGTACTGTTAATAGAATAAAACGTCACAAAATAATGCCACTTATTATTGATCACATCCACTTTGAACGTTTGAACTCCATTCGCAGTCAAGACGATGGGACCTTGGGGCCCTGATGCTAAGTTATTTTTTAAGGACGTCACAACGCGCCTTATCGAGGCAACTGGTGACCCTAGAGCTGGCGGCTTTTTTGCTCAGAGAATAAATCTCGCTATACAGCGAGGAAATGCTGCCAGCATATTGATAACGTTGCCTCGATGTGGCGCGTTGGAAGAGATATTTTATTTGTAAAATTATTTTATTTGTGTTATTTGTCCGTATTTAATTTCTTTGAACGTGATTTTAGATTTATTAATGCAGAAAAACGGATATTAAGTGCGCTATTTGACTCCAAGGAACTATGATGTCATAGTTTGATATTTCGTACAAATCCCATAGAAAATGTTTGAAGAAAAAAGTAAGTATCTGATTTGACTTTTGTAAAATAGCGTATTCTAGCGGCTGAAAATATAATGTTGACGATGATCTGCTAAATACAGCCAACATTGAAAATATGTTTCCAAGTGTACATTGTTCTGCGTACAATACACAATAGAGGTTAATTATTTTGCCGACGATAAGAAAACAAACCAGCATAACAAACCCAATCCTATGCGAGTCACTGAACCAATATTTTCCATTGTAGTTATCAATTACAATACAGATAGCTATTGACGTAACTGATAGCTAAATCTTGGATAATAATATTCAAATTATACAAATTGTCATTATTCTTTTATCTGAAAGATCGCACGTAAAATTGCTTAGATTATGTAAAATTATTGTGATTGCAAACAATGATGACAACCATAATAAGGCGAAGGGTAAGCAGAGTACGAGAAGAGGCGCCTGATTTAAAATAATGACACATTTTTTTGGCTTCACACTGTATCTACATTAATGTATGACGTCACGTTACCAAGAAATATGCACCACAAAGAATCTGCAAACATGCGAAAGGTCGTCTCCGATAAAACTCACAACACAACTTCACATAAAGTAATGACGTCACGTTACCAAGAAGTATGCAGCACAAAGAGCTCAAATGTAAACAGCAATGCAAAATTACGTCATTCCAACTGAGCGCTACGCATCAGTCATCACTGCTGCTGCAGCTGCTTCCAGTTCAAAGACCCTTTAATTAAATCTTAACGGGCCAATAGCCCAGATACCGCTGCGGTGCAACCACAGAGCCTAGACGAAAAAAAAAATATTCGAAATTAGAAAACTGACTGCCGGCTAATTTTAAAAATTTGATAATATCGATTAAAATTAGCCGAATCAAAATTAGCTAAATTTCTAAATAGCTATTTTAAACTTGGGAACGCAAGAGCAAACAGAAGGAATCATGAATTTTATAGTTTGAAGTTTCCAAGTATTTGCTTGTACGAAACTGTCCAGATGTGAGGACAACGTGGGCCCCACTAGGTAAACAAGTTTTAGCTTTAAAACGTAAGAGCATAACTCTGTGAATCCAATAAATGTTATCGACTCGCTTTTGAGTCATTCCAAAGCTGTCCGATAACACGGTCATCCATAACTACAATCCTCGCTTATAATTTTTATAAACAATGTTATTCTAATTCTAACGTCATATTCAGAGTCAGGACTAACGGTACAATGAGAATCCAAACAGCGCAGTGAGAGAAAGCGTAGAGGATTTCCAACAGAGTGAAAGCAGGCGTCGCGTCGTACGGACGACAACATAACCTCAAACATGTCGGTCGCGATCGCGTCTGCAGCCATTTTAACAACCGCCGCAGCTGTTTACTGGTTTATAAACAGACATAAACCAATGAAGCACATACTGAGCGAGCTGAGATACGCTGTCGACATGCAAGGAGCTGGTGTTGGCGGATTAATCGACGACTGGGTAAATATATGGAGAAACAAAGTGGTGTTGCCAGATGCGAGCAGGAAAATTGCCGTAGTCACGGGAGGCGCGCGCGGCATCGGCACGGAAGTCATACGAGGATTACTCAAAGCAAATATGACTGTTGTTATTGGAATAAGAAAACCGGAGCAAGCAACCAAATTAGCCGAAACAATGGAAAATGGTGTTAATCTACAAGCGTTCCAATTAGACTTACAATCTTTGAAATCTGTAAAACAGTTCGCGGAAAACGTTTTGAAAAATTACCCAGCTATTAACATTCTTGTTAACAATGCAGGAATAATGTTCGGCGATTATAAACTCACTGAAGACGGCATTGAAACTCAATTGTCTGTCAATCATTTGGGTCATTTCTACTTGACACATCTATTGTTGCCAGCGTTGAAAAAGGGCGGAACTTTTGAGGAATCTGCGAGAGTTGTGAACGTGACTTCCTGTGCCCATTATCCAGGGAAAATATACTTTGAGGATATTAATATGAAGGACCATTATGACACTACTGCAGCTTATGCACAGTCTAAATTGGCACAGGTATATTCTAGGTTCTTTCTTGTTTTGCTGTTTCTTAAAAAAAAAAATACAAATACATATGTAATAAAATATATTATATTGATTGCATTGAGTATATTGATTAATCAAACAATTTCATTTTTCCACTTTACCTTTTTTCCTCATTTTCTTATAAGAATTTTGTTCAGCAGGCTAATTAAGTTTTTAAATGAAATGTCTTTTTGGTTCCAGTTAATGAGTGCGAGATACATAAACAAGTTACTAGACCAAGAGGGCTGTCCAGTGAAGTGCTACGCAGTTCACCCAGGCATAGTTGACACAGACTTGTTCGAAGGCACATTATTTAGGAGGCTGTTTCCTTGGGCGATGAAATTATTCTTCAAAACTCCAACCGAAGGTGCAATCTCTATTCTCCACGCGTGTTTCAATAAGGATTTAGAAAAGACAAGCGGGCTCTATATTAGCAACTGCATAGAAGGAATCAGCAACCGGTTTTCGAAGAATGTTGAACACCAAAAGAAACTATTTGAAATATCCTGTGGATTGATTGGTGTTGAAACAAATAACTATGGCAAAGATGTATGACAGATATAATCTAGTCTTTATTAAATTATCGAGAGGGAAAGTCACAAAGCATTAGAATTAATTTATATAATTAATTAGTAATTTATGTTAGAGGAATATAAATATATATTTCATGTTTAATCATTTTATTTTTATTTTACTTGTATTCTGAATATTGCAGATTACAGAGACTATCACGTCTTAATCCCCAACGGTATAGACAGAGCCTAGGGCCGTGTTGCCCAGAGTCAACTTTAAGTAAAATAGTTCTAGATTGCATGCTATTTTGACTGTTGACACAACTCAGATTCTTTAACAATCTGCGTAGGAAGAGAAGCAGCTGGTACATTCTACAATATTTGTTTTATTTACTAGCATATAAGTTAATTTCATAAATCTCTAATAAAACAAAGCACAATAACACTGGTGTCTTGACAACACACAGAATACAAACAACACTAACAATCTTACAGATATATGGTTTCAGTCCTTGTCACTTTAATTATACAGTACAGACAGATTTTTTTCCATTGCTGCGTTGGATGGATAACTCTTAAAAGCGTTATTGAGTTAAACAGCAATGTACAGTGAATTGGTGCAATGATGGCCCACGTGTGAGCAACCATTATACGCAAGGTTTCATCATCATCATATCAGCCACAGGAAGTCCACTGCTGGACATAGGCCTCCCCAGTGGCATGCATCTAGGAAAACCCTGGATGCAGGCTGCTTCCGATCGGTCGTTTTGGAAATCCTTGGGGGAGGCAAGGTTTATCACCATGTAAATATTGTTTTATTATATTGCAAAGTGGGAGTTTACATTTTTAATTTATATATAACTTCTTTCCTTAGTTATTTGGACTATAAAAGTTGCTATACACACATAAGCGGGGCGGCATTATCGGATCGGAATAATTGTCGAACAACAAAACCGACCCGAAACAATTACATCGGCTTTTTGCCTGAACATCCGTAGTCAGCCTGCTTATGTGTGTAACATCCCTAAATAATGGTATAGGGAGAGGTCAAACTTATTGCTGATGAAAGGATGACAAGAGATAAGGTCTTAAATTATAGCTCTCTAAGATAGATAGACTAGACTTCGAAACTATAAAATTTTATTAATAAAGAAAACTATCAAGGCAAAAATGTTGCAATAGGCAGACCGATAAAGCATATTTGTATAAAAAGTTACATAAACAAACCACTAAAACCCTATGTGCTTTTTTCTATTATGTCATGTGTGATGAAAAATTAATATTAAATACCTAATGGAGTAATAGTTCATAATTATACAGTCTAATTGATGTCATGAAAGTATTTTTTTTTTTGTAGTGGACTTGTTTTGCAAGCCAGAAATGAAATAATTTGGCAACTACTTAACAACCGGTTCACACTAAGTTTGCCAGTCAGTAGAATGTGCCCCTCCCTTTAGTGGCAAACTTAGCGCGAATGATTAGTACACTGAAGTGAACTGGTAGACAATGCTTAGCATTCTATTTTACCTTCTGTATGATAATATTTAGATTAATATGCAAAAAATCCTACTAATATTGTAAATGCGAAAGTTTGTATGGATCTGTAAATGTATTGATGTTAGTTCCGCTTTCACACTGAAACGGCAGAACGGAATGGAATGAAATTGGGCATATAGATAGCTTATTACCTGGGGTAACAAATAAAATACATTTTATACCAGGAAAATGTGACGTTCTCATGGGATTGTTAACAATCTTACAGGCGGGCAATACTGCGGGCATCAGCTAGTATTTACTGAAATGAATTTAAATATTCTACTACCTACTGGACCCACACTGTCATAATTTCAGATACTGATTTCATATTACAATAATAATGCTTTAAACAATATCTAAACAATTATGATAAAAAAAACTTGTCGCAAGTGGGTGTTTTGTAATGATTGATCCAGCCAAAACATAATGTCTCAGTCAAAATGCACCAATTGATAGCATTGATAACAAACTGATAACCAAAGCATTTATTTGGTCTGTGCTGTGCATCTATTAACAGTGGTTGGAATGGTTTAGCTTTTACAAATAAAATCTGCCAGAGTCCAACACATCAAATCAGATAGTTTTTCTTTATGTCAAATCAAAAACCTATGGGATTTGTATGAAATACCAAACCGTGACATCATAGTTTTTTGGAGTCAAATAGCGCAATAAATGTCTTATCAGTGCAAAATAATTTCTTTTTGATCCAGATTATTAAAAAGTAATATTATTACAACTTACCTGCTGAAGAAACTTGAAATTCCTTTCTTCTTGAGTTTAGCTTGCTCCTGGTCTGGTCCACCGGCCTCAGTGGTCTCATCGTCCTTCGAGGCACTAGACCCAAGCGAGCACTCAGACAAACTGGACACAGTACTTGAGAATGAACCACCATCTTTACCACGCTGATGTCCACTCACACTACCCCACTGCAATGTACTTTTAGGAGAGTCACTTGTATCACTTTTCTCACATGTCGACATAGAGTAATTACCCTCATCGCTGAAACTACTCTTCTTGGACAACTTGTCAACTTCGTCAACACTTTCTACTTGTTTTTCGACTTTGGGACTTACAAAATGCAGTTGCTTTGTGATAGGGTTGTAGGCAAGTTGCATGCTGTCCAGCGCTTCGCTGAGGCGCATCCCGCCTTTCGGGCACGGGGTCGACATGGTGCACTCCGAAACTTACACAATCACAAACCAATTCCATAGTTTTTATAGACACAATATTTTGTCCTCGAGAATGCCATTGTTTATATTCTAATTAGTTAATCGCTAGGAAGTATGCCTTGGAATATTAACGTTGTTGGTTTTTGCTAACTCCGATAAAAGCATTACTAAGCAATCGTTATAATCTCACAATTTCACAAATAAATTAACTTGAAAATTTTTAATTTATTTTGTTACGATTCGTACATTAGTTAAATCGTAAATTTGACTAATTACTATTTACACAGCTACACTAATAGATATTTAGATACACTAAAATATTTATCATTGCTATGATTTTGAATTTTATTTCATAAAAACTATAATTCTAACTAAAATACAAAATAACAAAGCAACACACCCATCGCCTTTTACTTTCCACTGTAAATAAATTGACATTTGCATTTTTTACTCTGGCCTTTTTGGGTTACCAGCTTCTAAAAGCAAATAAATACCCATGCTACCTTTGCTGAACAGGACTATTTTTTATAGTTATTAATATCCAGGCAGGATGTTCCAGCTTCGAGGACGAGGTCTTATGACGAATCCGACTCGGAGAGGATTAGCTCGTTGAAGTGGCAGTGGGCGGGACACGTCGAACCGATGGCCAATGCAGCAAAAAGCTTTTCGAATAGCAATTATGTTCTGACAAGTGAAGCGTAGGACATCCACCCACAAGGTGGTCAAATGACCTGACCTGACCAAGGTTGGAAAGCGCGGACGTTATACCGTGGACGTTATACGGCTAAAATAATGTCTAACCTTATATGCATTATAAAATGTGTAAGTGTAACCATATAAGCAATAATAATACAAGTCATGCACAATATACTCAGCATATTTATTTTTAACTAGGCGTTGCAGCGTTGCCTGCGTGGTTAAAAAGTATTTGACTTTCCCACTGAAACCTCAAACCTTTTCGGGATAAAAAGTAGCACGGGGGTTAATCCAGGAAGCTTCGACCCAACGACCAGACGAGGACGGCCTTTTTTATCAATTTCCAAATACAGAAATAGAAATTGAAAATCTTTATTTGGAGCATAAAAATAACAAATGACAATATATACAAATATAGAATCGTTAAATTAGAATCCCATAACACAAGTCTTGAACTTACTTTGGGACTGGCTCAATCTGTGTGATTCGTCCCTATGTATTTATTTATTACTAGCCGACCCGGTAAACTTTGTTTCGCCTGCTCCCAGTCTATATTTTCTCGCCGTTTAAACCTTCCCTGGACTACGACAAACATTTCGAAACCAAAATCAGCTAAATCAGCCCAGCCGTTTTTAGCGAGTTTTAGCGAGACAAACGAACAGCAATTGATTTTTATATATTATTTATATATTAATTTATTTATTAGTAGTTATTTAAACGAATTTCATGGCAACATTTCTACCGTCAAAGTTGTCATGCAAAACAGTACGAAACGAAACGTCATTTGTTCGCCTAACCATGACTGAAAGATGTCAAAGGAAGTTTACAGAGAAATTTGATAATCAAAAATATATTATTTACTTCGGTGTTATAACTGCATCACTCACAGTTTTATACTTTTACAGGTGTAGTATCAATATAATTCGTTAGACATCAATTCACCTTCGTATTCTATGTGTAACCTAGATTTGTTTTTTCCAGATTTCACTTTGTTACTTTAGTTTTTAGTTATGGGTTGGGATGTGTGGCTTGTTATTACGGGCTAAATTCTAGTTATTTAAATAAATTAGTGGATCGTTTGAAGTGCCATTTCATCAGAAACCCGCCTGAAGAGAAGTTACAGGAAGCCGCCGTCAAAGTAAGTATAAGCTTGTTTTTGTTAATGAAATCGTAATTATGATTGACTAAGCTAAGGCTTTAGCAGTATTGACGTTTTTATAAGTAGCTTATCGATTCGTACACCTGATTTGACCAAGCAATCTGTAGTAGACCTTGGAATTATTGTTTTATTAATTAGTTATTCACAGGCACTGAACAATGATTGTCTGTCTGAAGAAGTATAATTAATTTCAATTAAAGTGTCAATTTATGAATGCTTATCAGAAAAATATGGTGATGAGCGTTACATAACATCAGGTGTATGAACTCTACATAATTAAGATTGTAAAACTTTAATAACCAAAATTTCATGTCATGTGCCTACATTCGGCTGGATTATTATTACAGTGGACCCCCGGTAGTCCGACAATCATTTTGCAGGGCAGTGTCGAACTATCGAATTTGTCGGATTGTAGAGTACTGCCTAAGACAGGGGCCGGATTACCGGGGGTCCACTGTATTTTATAATCTTTTTTTCTGTCTATTTATTCTTGATTAAAGTTAGAAACTCCAGTTAGATTTTATAATATGTTTGTTAAAAAATATATGTAAGTATTTGTATAAAATATAAAAAACAATACAAAAACTACCTAGATGGATGCTGGCAACGTTACAAGGCCCAGGTTGCTGGCGGTTAAGGCCGCAGAGAGAAACCTTGCAATGATTTGTTTTTTCATTGTATAACAAAACTACTGTATCTACTTTGTCTTTTGCCTTATCCATATTCACTATTTATGTGGGGTTGGCTCTGCATGTCAGTTTTTTTTATCTTGCTCTCCAGTCAATTTGTCTGTCACTCCCTACCCACATCCTCTCTAAGACATTCTAACCATGTTTCAATGTCTCTTTACGAAAAACAAAATTGTGGTATATGGATACTAACAAAAGACATTCTATCCATATTTCGATGTCTCTTTACAAAAAACAAAATTGTTGTATATGGATACTAATAACAAACATTCTATCCATGATTTGATGTCCTTTTACAAAAAAACAAAATTGTATATGGATACTAATAAAACAAATTTTCATTATATTTAACTTAATTTGTTTTAAGTAATCAAGGAACTAAAATGATTTAATTTGTTCATTAGGGCTGTGTGACATGTGGATCTAAAGAATGCTCCAGACATGACGGAGAGAGCAATACGGAGCCCTGGGCAGGGCTCCAAATACATAAACAACTTGATCAGGCCATAGAAGACGTAAGTATTCACCCCTTATAAGTGAAATTCCATTTTACTTATTCTGAAATAAGTTGTTAACCTTTCTAAGTAATTTACCGAACTTTCCCTTGACACATAAGCAATATGAGAGGAGATATGTATACAGGGTGCATTTAAAATCATTGGCATTTTACTTTTTTAACATACTCACATAAAAGATATTATGTTGAACAGTTACAATACTGCAATTCATGCAGTAATTAAAAACAATTAAAAAACTAGGAGAAATAACAAGTATCAAGACAATACTACAATTCATGCAGTAATTAAAAACTAAGAAGAAATAACAAATATCAAGACATCGTCGTCAATCCAGTTGCATGCGCGTTGAGTGCTATGACCCTGTCGATAGGTACGTTACCCACAGTCAAAGATAATATAATTACTAATGCAAAAGATACCTAACATCATACAAACTATTGGAAGGCACGTAAATATCAAACTTGTAGGCTAAATACATATTAGTACCAACTGCTTACATAGATGGCAGCACACAAATTACTAGTAAACCTGCGAAACAGGTAATGCAATAGCCCATATAATATAATAAAATAAAATTTCTGCCCATACAAAATGACCTTTCAGATATCAAGTTAAAGGTTTTTTTTAGTAAAGTAAGCTAAATTAAAAGAAAGAAAGTAGTAATTATCGAAATTGAAGACACTAATTTACGTGATTTAAGTTCTAGTTTGTTAGGTCATTAATTTTCACACCAGTAACTAGGTGATGCAAGCACTGTTAAATAAATTATGAAATGTTTCCTTTCCTAATGTTTCCAGTTAGCTATGCTGCTTTGGAGCCCGGGGTGCGCATACCCTATTGTTTTCTTCTCCAAATATAGTATGCTTGTCAATGTTCACCCAAGGATGCCAAAGACCTTGCGAAATCGAGAATAAATAGCGAGAACAGTTTAAACGATTTGGCTTCGTGAGCAAAGCTAGTATATGAAATCGGGAAGACAATAGCAGAAAAAAGAAACAACAATAACTGCCAAAAATCACAAGTCAAATCACACTTCCTTTCTTCTTTGTAAGTCACTCTTTTCCTTTCGCATCTTGTTTAGGTTCTTACTTTCTTTCGTGTACACTATCTTATTTATATTATATATATATATATATGTATATATATATAAGTATATGTAAATATTTTTCATATAAGAATGTATTATATGTATTCTATAACATTTTATTTGTATATCTCCTTTGAAATATTGCACCTCACCTGTAACATATCTAAATTTCTTTTGTATCCATACTACCCTAAGGTTGCCTGGAAGAGATTGCTGTGCGATAAGGCCGCCTTTTGTATGCTAACATTTATCTCTATTATTTATGTATAATTTGTTAAATTGTGTGCAATAAAGAGTAAAATAAATAAATAAATAAATAAAAATCTTCACTGTGTGCATCTATTTCCATACAATGACACTTTAAAAGAGACTGGCTCTTAAATATAAAAGAAAAATGAAAAGTATTGGCAAATGTTTAATACACTCATATTGTGTTATACTACGACATGACGTCATTGAGTGTATCTAATCAGGCATTTAAAGGTTTCTTGTATTGAAGTGGAAATTACGAAATGCGATAAAGTGACTGCTACATTGAAATGAAATAAAAAAAAATATTTGTAAGCCAACACGGTAGAAATACATTTGATATTTATTGAACAAACGTGTTGCACCAACAATCGGCATGCAAATTTTTATTTATTTATTTTTAAAATTAGTGCTTCATCATAACAATATAATAATAATAGTCACTATTGAACAATATCATACATGTCAAATAATTTACAATAATTTACAGTACCTATACAACATATAATTTTTTTTAATAATAATAATTATGTACCTATGTCAAATGATGATATGGGCGCTGCATGTCAAAATTTAAAGTCAAGAAATTCGTCAACAGTATAAAAGCATTTGGTCACTAACAATGTATTGAGCTGTTTCTTAAGCTTTGAATATGGCAATGATTTTAGATTTTCTGGTAAACAATTGTAGAGCTTTATTGCCATGTTGTAACTGTTTCTGCTAAACAATTCGGTAGTATGTTTTGGAATATCCAGGCGATTGGGGTACCTTTCGATAGTGGGATATTGCTTGCGCCTTTTTAAATAAATTATTATTTTTCTTTACAAACAAGCATATTTCTAATATGTACATAGAGGCTAGAGTCAGTATTTTAAGTTTTTTAAATAAGGGTCGACACTGTCATTTGCACATATTTTGAACTGAAGCCTCGGAAAAAAAAAATAGACAAAAAAAAAAAAAAATAGACAAAAAAAAAAAAAAACTCATTTGCACATATTATACTTATTGCAAATGTAGCAGTCACTTTATCGCCATTTATACTGATCATATATTCTATAGATGCACAGTTGCCGCCTAAAAACTGGCACCGGAAAAACAAGGCATAAAACAGTATTATGCCTTGTTTCGCTTCACATTCAGTGTTAGCATGTAACTCTAATTATTCTTTGTAATGAATGTGTACTTTATTGTAAAAGGTAAGGGTAAGGGTTCATTTTATAATACAGTTTTTTTGGATATGTGTTATTTAATTTTGATTTTTCTGCGTGTCATATAATTTTATTGCCTTATCTTGTCATCTTACAAGAAGGTAATATGTAACGAACTTATACGGATTTATTTCCACGCTTATCTCAGTTACTTAACGTTTAAATTAGATTAAACAAGTATGACACTAGAACTTTTTTCGCAATACTTGAAATGGTATTCATCTACCTATGTACGTATTGACCCGGGGACAATATTTTGTTTGATTTCGCAAGGCAACTGTGCATCTATAGACGATATGATCGAAGGTTTTACTTACTACTTACTTTTTTATGTATGTTTAAAGTAAGTATAAACATATATTTGTATAAATTTATTAGTAACTATATAAACAGCCCAGGGCCATAAGCCCCAAATGCCACGCTTAGCGTGATGGTGTTCGTTAAGATGGAATAAGGGAATCAAAATAGTGATGGGTTGCTAGCCGCATCGCCTATTATCATGATTCAGATTTTCCTTCATTCCCTCGATCGGCTTTTACAATCTGCGCGGGAAGAGGAGCAGCTAGTACATTCTAAGTTTGGTTTCTTTTCTTCCAGACCAGCATGGAAGCTATTAGTAACATTGCACCTAATAGAACTTTTCTGAAAATTTTAATACAAGAAAACCTACAATGTTCAAGTTCATGAACAGTTGTAATAAATCTAAAGTATTAGCACTCTTGTCCCACGGCTTAACAAAAGGCAGCATAAACAAATTAATATAGAGATATTTGTTTGCTAGTGCGATTAACTCGTAGTCACGCGCCGTTGTCATATCTTAATGTCTTATTATTTGAATGGAGTAATGTCTGAACTGAACTGTCGATGTGGCCTCTAAATCAATCAATCAAATGGAGGAATAGACTACCATGAGTGCATTCGTCATTAGGGCACAGAATACAGTAAGAGTATACAGAACGGAATCTCCTAATTAAGGTACGCGCAATATGCGCCCCCGTTCCCCGCCCCCGCACCTCTCCCCCGTCCTTGTGCGTCGGCGTCGACAAGGCGAAATCGGGGGAGAGGTGCGGGGACGCATATTGCGCGTACCTTAGGAGATTCCGTTCTGTATACTCTTACTGTATTCTGTGACTAAGGCGTGTACGATACACTAGGAGCTAGTTGTAAAAATTTAGTCTGATTTTAAACCGACTTCAAAAATGAGGAGTTTATCAGTTCGACTATGTTTTTTTATGTACGTTTCGGTTGCTACTCACATAAGCGGCATTAATCGGCACAGCCAAAAGGTAAAATCGAATATGTAGATGAATGTTCGGGGAAAACGCCGATATAATTGGGTAGTTTCCTAGGTCAAAAATAAATTATTTGGTACAGTAAGAGAATAAAATGTCACAAAATAATGTCCCTTGTCATTGATCTCATCCGTTTTGAACGTGATTTTAGATTTATTAATGCAGAAAAACGGATATTAAGAGCATTATATTTCATACAAAGCTTATAGAAAATGTTTGTTTTGACGTTTAGAAAAAAGTGTCTGATTTGACTTGTTGGAAACTAGCGGATTGCTGCGGGTCGGCTTTGTTGTTCAACAAATACTGCCGAACCGACAATGCCGGCCCGCTTATGTGTGTAGCAACCCCCAACGATACCGATTTGATTCTTTTTTTATTCGAAAGCCTTTACTATCTATTGATTAGTAGTTTGGTGAAGATTATGCAAATAGATATGTAAAGATTATACAAATAAAGAATTTGAATTATTGATATGAAAAAGAACTTTGGAGATATTGTTACGAAACTAGGGTTCGAATTTGGAGAGAAACGCCAAACTTCGTATGAGGGATTTATTCACTACGGAACCCTAGGTTGACACGTGAAGATGGTCTTCCAAACGTCCAAGTTCCAAGTCGCGTAGCAGCTGAGGTCCAGGTATCTCGCCAAGGTAGTCGCAGGTACTTCCACTTATCGCACTAAGGTAGATTTCCTTCGCTTCGAAGTGATCGCTTTGATAGCACGTATCGAACTTACCGGTGCACCCACGATTCGCTATTTATATGCGCCATCGAAAAGGTCCACACTAATCTCGAATATTCTACATAGTCGACGAATGTGTTTCGAAGCATCCAGGCGCCGGGTATGTGTGTGAGTGTAACATGGTTAAGCAACTCTAGACTTTATGACACAAGACATATGGGCCAATTTGGCTTGCACCATTCTATCGTAGTATTCGTTCGCGAATATTGTTCGGGAAGATTCTATCTCGTTCGCGACAATATCAAAGAAACTCCTCATTGTCCTCCTAGCATTTCGATTAAAGTGGCCTGTTTTTTTTAAATTATCAATTATTTTTTTGTTTTATTTCCAGTTCTACAACACAATACTGGATCAGTTCATAAACTCGTGGTTCAGCAAGATCACGCTTCAACCGTTTTTTGTGGATGAGCTGAGGTATCAGTTGAGATATGCGTCCGCTCGTCTGCTGCAGCGGGCTGTCAAGGTAAGTAATTCTTTTGGTTTCTTGTGTGTAAGTGGCCAACACTGGTGTCAGATTTTTCAAACTGCCTAAACGCTTGACGACTGCCATACAATGATGATGACAGCCGGAGATAACGGCTCAACGTGCCTTTCGGTGCGTGGCACACTTGTGGCCACCCATCCAACTGCGGATTACATCCGGGTTTGCTTAACTAGCGAAAGCGCTAGCAATGAGTGCTCCCACCGAGCTCCACAAAGTCAAAGTGGATTATATTTATATACAGGTTGATTTCCCCCTCCCTAGCTATTTTGGAATCAGATCATTAATAAGAACACGAAACTGTAAGAAAAAGGACTTATTTCTTGTAATTTTTTTCACTCCCAAATTTCTATTAAATGGCTAACCTACTAACTTTACTATACGCGTGGCCGTTGTCCTCTCCGCTAACCGGCCGCCCGCGCCGCCCGCCATGAGCCCGGTGACATTTAAATGGGAGATTTTTGGTATGCATTTGTCTGTTGATCAATCGTCGTGTCGTATCAGATGGTCTAACATCTTTCCTCATCTATTATTTATCGTCGATGTTTCCCCATACATATGATTTAGGGATTTTCAAGGCAAGAGTGAATAGGCAATTTTTAAATCTGCGTGTTACAGCTTAGACCTCATCGTAGCTTCCCATCAGGCTAGATAGAGGTCAAACGCACTAATCTAATAAAAAATAAATAAAAAAAAACTATTATTTCTAGAATGCACCTATTCTCTCCTACTCTTTTCAGTTCCTCCTTATTAGTAATTTTTTGTACCCACCTTATTCAAACTCAATCTAAGTATTTTATATTATAGATCAGGGGTCGCCAAATGGCGGACCGCGGTCCGCATCCGGACCCGCCGACCCATTTTGTGCGGACCGCGAAAACACAGCAAATTTCACTTTTTTTTTGAAGACCATAATAATTTTGTCATCGCTAAGATGTTGCATAATATAAGATGACAAATGTCGGTGCAGTACTACATGTATCCAGTTTGCGTGTGGCGATACAATTATCAGAACTATTTAATTACATCGATTTAACAAGGATGAACTTCATTAAGAATAAATTTCGATCTCGTCTTACTGATGAACATCTCCAAGATTTAATATCAATAGCTTGCACCAATCTTCAGACAGATAGTATAGTCCGGAACAAAATTCATTTTTCTCATTGATATGTAAAAAAATACTTTTTTTTCCGTAATTATAATTGTTTAATAAATATTTTTTTCTATAAAATGTTGTGCGGACCGCGATGGTCATTTCATTTTTTAAAACGGACCCCGAGCGAAGCTAATTCCCTCCCTGTTCTAGATTGACTACGCCCGCCTTATAACCGACCGCCTATTGCCGTGCGCGCTGCGTCACTTCACAGCGTGCTCGTACTCGTTAGAGTCCGATCGCAAACTGCCGCTGCACCCCGCGGTCGCGAACAGGGACGCCGAAATGAAGTATTTGCGGTGTGTCACGGACGCCATCATGCCGTACTTGCTGCGTGACGACGATGTCCAAAACGGGTGAGTGTTTTATACAGGCTGACTTTTTAACCACCAGCCAAATTTTTTGGAGCAATTTAAGTCCATGATACTGATTCACTCTCCATTCAAACAATTGACGAAAACCGATACAAAAATTTCGCGTTCCCATACAGATCAGCTAACTAACTGATTTTGTATGGGAGGACGAAAATTTTTTATCTATTTTCAATATTAATAATATTGTCTCTGAACCACCTGTCGGTTGACTGATAGATAAAGCCTAAGGCTTTAAGTCCGCAGTTATAAAGTTGAATAAATAAATAAATACATATTTTTATAGAGAGTAGTTCAGTATCATGGACTAAACTTGCTCCAAAAGTTTGGCTGGTGGATAAAAAGTCATCCTGTATATCCTGTAACGATGCTTCATGCTGCATGTTGCTATCCACCTCATTTCTACATCATCTCATCCTATTCGCTTTTCGAGAATTCATTTCATTCCAAATTTCATTTTCAAATTCATGACACGTTTCATAATTCATATTTTGGCTCATTTCTAATCATTCTCCCTAGTGGACACACGAGTACAATCAGGAGAACCACCAACTATAATAAAAGTTTAATGTATATTGAAAATTGTAATTTTATAACAGTGCTGTTAATAACCAGTAAAAGTAAATAACCAGTATTAAATAAGTCGTGTTCTTATTGCTCCTTGCTACCAAAATGGGTCAAGTCATCAAGGCTTATTATAACATACAAGCTGACAACAAGGCAATTTCAAACTAATTAAAAATGGCGGCTAATTTAAAATAGGTGTTTGTCACTTTTGAATTCGTTAGGTTAGTATAGTAACTTAGTTCAACAATTCATTCAAACAAATTCTTATAATTGTTTTACTTTCAGAGTGTTTCGTGTACTTATCAGAGAGATATTCGCCGGCTGGGTGCTGTTGTCAATAACGGATGTATTAGCCGACCCTTACATACTGAATACCATCATAATATTAGCGACAGGAGACGAAACCATGGCTCAATTACCCACCACTCCTAACTATAAGGTAAATCTAATATTAGCAGAGCATTTGATTATGTAATACCAAACTTTCTTTGTTAAATTGAAATATTTTGATGCAAAAAAGCAAATATTTGAGCTTTACTCATTTATTGTTTCAAAAAAAGAAGGTCGTAGTAAGTCTATCTTTTTAGTATAAAACTTCGTCTCGTCATCATGACTTCTTTAAGTCGGAATACTACAGGGTTGTAATCTGAGACCTCTGTCACTCAGCAGGAACAACAATTCTGTGTTTTATCTCTAGATATAGATATGAGTCGAATTGGACTACATGTTGACGAGATTTCTAAAGGGTTCGCGAGTGCAGTTCGGGTAAACTTAGAGTTAATTTTAATTTCAGTAAAATTGTCAATTTTATTAAATTTATATTCAATGTCAAGTAATCCGTAACTAATTTATTTAAGTTACGTTATATTTACTATTTTTTTTACGTTATCCTTGCCCTAATGGCTTCAAAAGTCTACATGTATATATATAAGCCGTGTGGTTCCCGGCATAGTAGAATAGAACCACTCCAAGTCTTCTTGTGGATGTCGTAGAAGGCGACTTAGGAAACACAAGCTAAACAAAGCTTATAAACATCAATGAGACCTCTCCAACCCGTCTGGCCAACGTGTAGAGTGTAGGCAAAATCCTCTGACTGCTCTGGCTAATATATGGCTCTGGCAGTACAGAGAGGGTCGTGCTCCTGCAGTGGCGACTATACACCTGATCATGATGATATATACATGTAGACGTATATATACGTCTATTAATATAATATATAGAAAGGGTCATCGAAGGATAATTAATAATTCAACGAACTTACCTGAAGTGAAGTTCTATAATTGTATTCCCAGGTAGAATTCCTGGAGACTTTCGTCCGCCACACCGAGTCGGAGTACGCGGCCCGGCCGAAGCTGCTCCGCGTGGACCTGCACGGCATCGTCTCCGAGCAGACCTCGTTCTACGCGCTGGTGCAGTACATGAAGACCACTAGTTGGCTGCAGCTGCTGCAGTTCTACAGGGACATCAGTGAGTCCATGCATAAATCATAAATTAATCATTTATTTCTAAATCTGCAGATACGAAAAAATATGTGACAATTTATCAATTAATTAGTCTTGAAACCACAGATCTGTATACCTTTACTAGATAAAGAAAATCCTTCAATTTGTATGAAAACCTGGCGTGCCAATTATCAACTGTCAAATGTATGTAATGTCAATGGTGACATTTAGGATAAGAACACTGTCCGCTCTAAATCGATTCAAACACATTAACACACTGACCAAGTGAATAAAAATGGATAAAAATTCGATTTTCAGTCGATTATACAATCACAATTACAAGTAGCTTCTCGCTGTTTGCCCCACTGTATGTATGTGCACTTAGAACTACGCAATGGATTTCAATGCGTGCATTTAATGCATTTCTGGCATGTTACTGTCAAACAAATTGATTACGGGGCAATTCATTGTTTTTTTTAATCACGCGTGGTTATCCAGTCTCCAACGAAATAGGACACCAATAAGGAATGATATTCAGCTCGATGCAATTGGAATTCGACCTGTTGTAAACGCGACGTCTCAATAACGTAGCGGTAAATTATTATAAAACAAATATAAGACGGGGCAATAGGGTAGTATTCAGGGTCAACAATAAATTATTTTGTAATTGTATGAGAATAAAACGTCACAAAATAATGCCTCTTGTCATTTATCATATCCACTTTGAACGTGATTTTAGATTTATTAATGCAGAAAAACTGATATTAAGAGCGCTATTTGACTCCCAAGGAACTATGACGTCACGCCGTGCGTTTTTCATACAAATCTCATTGCAAATATTCGTTTTGACGTTTAGAAAAAAATTAGTTGTTTTGACTTGTTGTCTATCGGATAGTTGTTCTTTGTTTTTTTAATTACTTCATTTTAATCATTGTCACCAGGTGAAGAGCTGGTGGTGGAAATCTTGAGAAATTGAGGAAACTCCTCAAATATTCTTTGCACACATACATGTAGTGATTCTGATGTTTTTGTCGATAAATCAAACATTTGCATTCAGAAAGTGTTCTGGGAACTAATGAAGAAAACTAGAAAATGAAGTCGCTTTTTTGTTGTTTAAAATGATATAACATAGCATCTATATGTGACACTATATTTTGTAGAGTCATTCCAGTCGCAGCTGCTCAATCCCGAGCCCTGCGCCGCGGACGTGGCAGCCCTGCGCCGGGAGGCGCGCCTGCTGGCGCAGCGCGCGCGCGCGGGGCTGCCGCTGCGGCCCGCCGTGCTGCAGGAGCTGGGGGAGCTGCTGGCCGAGGCTGAGAGCTCCGATGGGATCAAAAAGTGAGTGACGCTAGCCGCAACTGCAACGTTTATCGATCGATATATTTTTTATGACCGAATTTTTTGATTTTGAACTTCTTCCTTCTAGCTGACTCTTTTAGCGAATAAAAAATACATATTCTGTCTTAAGTATGTACTTTTATAGGGTTTTTTAAGCATTCAAGATGCAGTACTGAAGTACTCAAATTAAATAATGAAATAAGAAATGGTGAAAAAATACCACGACTATGCTCTTACCAACTGAGTTGGTAAGAGCATGGTCGTATTGAGACTAAGGTCGCGGGTCCAAGTCCTGCTCACATGGTATTTTTTCACCATTTCTTATTTCATTATTTAATTTAAGTACTTTGTTACACATATTAAAAACCAAAGATGTCAGCCGATAAATGCGTACCGTCAATCTCCCATTTGAATGTCACCGAACTCACCGCCCACTACCGGGCGACTGGCGGCCGGCGAGCGGGGAGGGCAACCAACGGCAACTCGTGTAGTAAAGACAGGTTAACCATTTCAAGAAATTTGGTGGAAAAAAAATAAACAAGAAATAATTCTTACGGTTTTGTGTTCTATTAGTGATGATTCCATGATTGTAATATAACTAGAGATGCAAAATCTATCTGTATTGTTTGACGCACAGAGTGTAATTTCGTTCTTTTTACAGATTACAAACGAGTCGAGCGTTATACGAAGCGGCGAGACAGTCGCATGCCATATTAGAGAAAATAATGCTGCCACGATTCTTACACAGTGAAGAGGTAAATAAAAATTGATTCTTCTTCTTCTCTTCTTTTTATTTAGAAGCTTTAGGCTCTTGTCGGTGGAGTATGTCCCAAACGTCTCGGTTCTCTGCCTTACTTTTTAGTGCTTAATACGACATGACCCCTGCTTTTTCTTTCAGTTGGTTTACATAGCTCTTTCCTTCTAGTATGTTTTTAAATAAGGAGTCATGTCGTATTAAATGACCAATCATTTTCCCTCTCCTATTTTCTATTTCGCCCAGCAGTCTTTTTTTCTCTCCTACTATTTCTAATACTTCCTCATTGGTTATCCTTTCCGTCCAACTGATCTTTTCCATTCTCCTCCAGCACCACGTCTCGAAAGCTGCCAGCCTGTCACTATCTTTTTTATTCAATATCCACGTTTCGCATCCGTGAAGTGCTATGCTCCAGATATAAGTATATGAAGTAAAATTGATAATAAACACATTTTAAAAATATACAATACCTATATACCTTTGACGACCTCCGTGGCGTAATGGTTGACACGCTAGACCGCTATCCAGAGGTTCTGGGTTCGATTCCCAGCCAGGGCAAGTTGGAAAATGGCCTTTTTCAAATTGTCCTGGGTCTTGGGTGTTTATCTATATATGTATTTATCATAAAATATAGTATCGTTAAGTTAGTATCCCATAACACAAGTGTAAAATTTACTTTGGGGCTAGCTTAATCAGTGTGATTTGTCCTTATATATTTATTATTTATTTATTTATAGCTTTTACTCCCTCGCATTAATTACGTACTTTTCAGTAAGAATTTTCCCTTAGTACACTGGCTGGTTTAAGATTTTTTTAAACTAGATCTTGTTCGTTAGATGAATTTTATTTAAATTGCTCTCTAGAATTTTGTAATAAAGATGAGATTTGAAAAATTATATTACCGGCTAGTTTAGAAACTTGTCTACTCAAAATAAGTATAAATAACATAATTGTGCATGTAAACAAAGTATGAAACTATTGATGAAATAAGTAGAAATTTATTTTTTTATGTTTTTTTTTTCAGTTCTACAAAATGGTTCTGGGTCCTAGATTACCCACCGGATATCAGAAACAAGTTAAAATGATAAAAAGGTGCTTAAAAAAGTTGTTTTCCAATATTGCACGCTTTTTTTTCTCACAGTTTTATTTCATATTTCTGAACTAAGAATTTAAATTTCTAAATAACTTGCTCTATACAAAGAGGAAGGGACATCCCCGTAATAAATCGAACCACGGTCTATACCAGGTCATTATAGCAAAATAAAAGCCTAAAACACGTTCACCTTACCTTCCACGTTGTATACATATATTATATAATATCTGTATTTTCATCTTAGTGCATTCCCAGTTGCTTCCTCAATTATGCTGCTTTGGAGCCCGGAGTGCGCTTTTCTTTTCCAAATATAATATGCATGACATGGTCACCCGACAATGCCGAGAACCATGCGAAATCGAGAAGAAATAGCCGGTACAGTTAAAACGATTTGGCTATAGTTTTACGACGGGCCACCTGCCTGTCGACAACCCTCTTTGGGAGTGCAGTTGTAGCACAAGATGTTTGTGCTTAGTCCTTTAGTCGCCTCTTACGACATCCACAGAAATAGATGGAGTGGTTCTATTCTAGGCCGAAATTCTATATTTATTAATTTATTTAATTTTATTGCACACAATCTTATATTTGAATGATTACACACATAGGTCAAACTTAACGCTAATGCATTATCTGCCAGTTTGCCCTTGGGACATGTCGAGAAGTTGGTAGAAGGGGTGCAAGTGTAGCATGACTATTATTTACACATTCCTATATAAAATTACACAATAAATATACATATAATTTAAATGGTATTCATTTCTACATCTGTTTATAATTTCACTGTTTACTTCTAGGCCCATTCCTCTACGAACCGAGTCCATTGACGGTCAAGTATTGGACTGTTTCATCAACCCTGACATAGAAGGCGATGGAAGCGAAAAAATGGACATTCTAAATTATTTGGACGCCCTATCGGCTGACGAGTTTCACACTAGGGAGCATGACTTGAGTAATTATAAGGTGGTGCTTACTAATGTTGAGACTAGGATGGTGAGTTATATCTTCATAGATAAACAATGGTGTAAACTGTAAAGATAGATAGAGAGGAAATTGCTGACTCAGCGAACTTCGTTCCACTGTTCCCGTTTCCCCAATTACTCATTAGTCTATATTCATAAATTATATTTTCATGCCCCCCCCCCCCAATATTTTTTAGTAGGGCAATTAGTTGGGTTTGTTTTTTTTTATTAGTCTTGCATATCCCACTGTTGGGCCTTTGCCTCCAAACTTTCTTTCCAGTAGTCTCTATTTTTGGTCTTTTCTATTAAATACTTATCTCGTCCTTGGTCTTCCTCGTTTCCTGTAGCCATCTGATGGGACCCAGTTTGTACATCTAACATTCATCAAATTCTTAATATGGAAGGGACATACCCGTAATAAGTCAAACCACGGGCTATACTAGATCATTATAGCATAATGAAATCAAAATAACAGCCAAAGAACAAAAAAAAATTTCAGCATTTCCATACAAAAGTGCGCAGCCGCTCGGGCAATTTGTATGGGAATGTCAAATTTTTTCTTAGTTTTTCGACTGTAATTTCAATTTCATCTATCATCTAAATATATATAACTCAAAGGTGACTGACTGACTGACTGACTGACATAGTGATCTATCAACGCGCAGCCCAAATCACTGGACGGATCGGGCTGAAATTTGGCATGCAGGTAGATGTTATGACGTAGGCATCCGCTAAGAAAGGACACGAGCGAAGCCGCGGGCAAACGCTAGTTATACTATAATGATCTAGTATAGCCCGTGGTTTGATTTATTACGGGTATGTCCCTTCCAATTTGTATACTCAAGTCAATATTTCTAAGTTTATATTATTTTAAGTTTACGTAGAGGTATACGAGTGAACTCATTATTTTTAGCAACTTCCTCCTCGCCGCGGCACTGTCCGCGTGTTCACGGTGGCCGTACATCGAGTGCTGGTGGAAAGCTTGGATGCCAATTTCTGGACCGTGGAGAGGAACGAGCACGACTTCCACCTGCTGCGGAGCAAGCTGCACGAGTTCCATGGAGATAAGATGCTGTTTGACCTGCCCCTGCCTTCTAGAAGGTATGTCAACTTCAGCTGGTGTTTTTAGTAGTTTGTCGTTCTCCGTGACGTATTGGTAATTAATCACGTTAGTCCGCCACTGGGTTTTTTATATCCAGGCGCCATCTTAGGTTCCAAAAAAAGCTAACCTTTAAATTATTTTATGAACTGCCGTTGAAACTATTATTGTTGATCCGTCTAGCTTTAAGGTGAAGATATAGGCAAATGGCCTTGAAGTGTGAAATAAATGGTTAACTCGTACATGTGGTGATAATTTCCATATTGCTCTTCGTCATGCACTCATTATTTAAAACTATTAATGGTGCCGTTGAAACTATTAATGGTGATCCGTCTAGCTTTAAAACTTGCCGTGGCCACTTTTGGCGGAGGCAAGTTTTAAAGCTAGACGGACTAATGTAAATACTTTCAACAGTGGTTCATAAAATAATTTAAAGGGCTATCTAGTGCATGACGAAGAGCAATATGGAAATTAATTCCATATTTACGAGTTAACAATTTATTTCAAATGAGGGCGCCACTTCAAGGCCATTTGCCTATACCTTCAC
Source organism: Acrobasis repandana (assembly GCA_963576875.1). NCBI lineage: Eukaryota > Metazoa > Arthropoda > Insecta > Lepidoptera > Pyralidae > Acrobasis > Acrobasis repandana. The sequence goes on from OY756226.1 coordinate 3,456,361, forward strand.
CTTAAATTCCAGAGACAACAGCCCTCTAGAGACCCTCCGGTACAAATACGAGGATTTCCTGCAACGCCTTCTCCAAAAGAGCCTTCTCCAGACCAGCGAGCTTCTCCACTTGTTCCTTACAGTGGACGGCGATTTCTCCACTGTGGTACAAGCGTCGACTCTGAACGCCAACAGCACTGACCTGGCGAACCTGTACCAGTCTGTGACGTATAAACTGAAGAAGGAGAAAGGACAGCATTTGGAGAGCTTCCTGAGGAATCTGCTGTTCTCGACTGATTTGGAGCGGTATCAGGCACTGTAAGTATACTTTATTAGCTGTCTGGGTGTTTATGTATATTACGTCTAAACGAAATATATTGAAACTATTTTAAGGGTAGAATCAGTCCACAGATACTGAACAACTTTCCCCAGATAACATATGTCGAAATATTAATATTTTTTGGCTTTTCATACTAACTCGGATCAGCTGATCAGTCAATTTGTATGCAATGTCAAAATTATTTTTCATATTTCGATATATGTTTTTTGGGGAAAGCTATTCAGTATCATGGACTGCACTTAAAAATGCCTTAAAATTGTTTTAGTATATTTTGATAGACCCTGTATGTGTATTTATTATAAAATATAATATCGTTTAGTATCCATAATACAAGTTATACTTTGGGGCTGGTTCAATCTCGATAGTTTTTATATATACGCCGGTGTATGTGTGTGATTAACGAAACCGTACAAACAACTCTTAGCTTTATACCATACGACACAAAGTCTAATTTCGCTTGCAATTGACGTATTTCTTTGGACTCCTACTCGCGAAACTTCTGCATATATCTCTTTCGCGACAATGCTAAACTTATCTTTCGCTAAACCATGCTATGGCGGCATTATGGTTTTGTTTTATGGCTACGTTTTAAATTTCCAGATTTATGAAATGTCATTTCTTTTTCAGTAAACAAGGCACGGGGAGAGAAGTAGAGGAAGGTATAGAAGTTAGTGAAGACGCGGAACTAGAGGCCTTCACTCGGCGACCGAGGAACGCCCGGGACATTCGGAACAGCGTGTTCGGGGACAACTGGCAGTGCGAGCCAGACTGCCAGGCCAGGGACCTGGCCCACCAGACTGTGCTGAGGGGATTCACGCAGTGCTTTATGTATTTATGTGAGTATATGTTGTCTACACAGTGGTCAAGGCGTTTGCCTTGTGATCCGGAGGTCGTGGGTTCAAATCCCACTGTGAAGCATACTTTGTGAAAAGTTGTTTCCAGTCTGGTTATTATATTGCAGGCTTGAATCACTTCATCATCATCATCATCATATCAGTCGCATAACGTCCACTGCTGGACATAGGCCTCCCAGGGATTTCCAAAATGAAAGATAATTCCGTGCTTCAGAAGGCATGTAAAGCAGTGGGTCCCGAATGCCATCTAGTGTTTAAAGCTATACTAGGATTGGTGCTGGTCTACCCTTTGGGTTGCGGAGGTCAGGCGGCAGTCGCTCTGTGTAAAACCAGTAACCTCGTCAAATCACGTAGGGTAGGTAGCGGACCCCGGGCTCTGAAGCGTTACCGCTGAGGATGCAACCGGGAACACGCTTGGATGATGATGTTGTCTACATAGTATAATCTTAGTTTTGTGCAATTTGATCGCGAGTCATACGGAGTAATGTGTTCGGGAACAAACGATCCAGCTACTACCGGAGCAGGATCTGAGCTATCAGACGGTGATAAAGGGATTTACACGGAGCTTTATGATTCTGGCATGTCTTATTATATATCATTTTTACGTGCAAATTCGTGAAAAAAAATGTATTTCGTAAATACATGTTATAACTGTTGTAGGATTTCGAGTCCAAAGCTGCTATAGTCGTTCTATGCAAACTACGCACGCAAGAAAGCCACTTTTTTAACCGCTAGTAGTTTAGTATCCTTTGCACGAGAAATAAAAGACCCGGTCAAGTGTGAGTCGGACTCGAACATGAAGGATTCCGTGCCTCCGTACATTGTACGAAGGCAAAAGTAATTTTTCAGCGATTTTAAACATTGTACGGCGTACTATGTTTAAAATCGCTGAAAAATCACTTTTCTTGTATGACGAAACGTCCTTAAATTTTTAACTTTATCTTATTTGTAGTTATAGTGGACACAGTAATACATAATCGGTAGAAATTTCAAGTTTTTAGTTATTACGGTTCAAGAGACAAATAGACGGTCAGATAACGAAGTCTCGGTAATAGGGTCCCGTTGGACCTTTGGATTATTTCTTTTTTAATTGTGCTGAATTTCTTTTCCATATTCCCCAGTGATGCGAGTGGTGTCGGCTCGCACTGTGTTGGCTCACGCGCTGGGCTGCGTGCTGGCGCGGTGTTCATCTCGCGCTGATGCCATGTTCTGCGGCTGGCTGGACCACACGCTCAGGGACTGGCTGTGCGAGAGGAGACTGGCGCACTTCATACGACTGGGACATAGTACGTATCAAGTTTAACTCATACCTTAGTTTCCACTGAAGTGAAGTGAACAATATCACAGAAAACAGAAAGAGTATTATATACAGAACGGAATCTCCCAAGGTCCCTTCCAATATGCGTTCCCGTCCCACGTCCCCGCACCTCTCCCCCGTTCTCGCCTTGTCTCAGGACGAGAGCAGGCGAACACACGCATTGATATGTGCACGGTGGCACATGATCCAAAAGAAAAGAAGAAGAATTACAAGTGACTTCAGTCTTAACTATTGTGGGATCAAAACATCGTTTTTCGATTATATGAGATGAAGAGAGTATTTGTAATGTATTGTGTATGTATTATAAAAAAAAGAGCGGGACAGGGTCGACCTCGGCGAAAGTTCTGCAATCAGATCGCAGACGTTCTGAAAAAGGGAGAGGTAAGAAGTACCCGTAACCGAAGAACATGTATGAAGAGGTTGATGAGTGTAGGTGAAGCGAAAGAGGTTTGTTAAGATCGTAGCAAGTGGAGGTCCATAGTCTCTGCCTACCCCTGTGGGAAACAGGCGTGATAGTATGTATGTATGTGTGTTCCAGATCTGCTGTTCGTGAAGAAAGCGTCCCTCCCGCGCGGCTCCCCGCAGCAGCAGCAGCGGCAGGCCGGGCGCCAGCTGCGCGGCCGCGTGCCCGCGCTGGCCGCGCTCCTGGTAGGCGGCGGGCTGCCGCGCGCCGTGCACGCCGCCTTCACACTCATACAGAAGCCGCAGTACAACAAACAGGTACAGCTGTAACTATACACGCTGATTTTTCATCGGTTATGGAAAAAAATGTATAGTAAATAAATCCCTCTATGCATATACGTAATCCAAATTTGTACATGACATAAGACAAACGTTATGAGAATGATTTTCGATCGAGAACACGTACTTACGTCTGTCTTTTTCAAAACTGCCGTGTGACCCCGATGAACTCGAATACGTACTACTCTCTACTCGCGTGGCGAACGACGGACTTTGTTACGTTACTAATTGATCTCACGTTTTTACTTTCGAGTTGTAGTCAACATTTTTTGTTACTGGATTTTTATTTTGACTAGCTAATTAGGTCTTACTAACAATCCATATAAAGTGGCCTTCGGCTCCAAAACCGATGAAAAATCACCGTGTATATCATGGACCAAAAAGAGGACTGACAATCTCCATACTTGTGTACTTGTGTAAATGTAGCTAGATGGAGCTACTATTTTAAAAGAAAGTAGTTTCGTAGTGGTGCCGCTTTATTTCGAAAAGAAAGAAAGAAAGATGACAGTATAAGCGTGCATTTTCTAGTGCGAAGAAACTAGCACCATCTCTGATTTTTCGTGGATATCGTCAACAGCATCTATTGTACGACTAGCGGGCGAGATAGTAGCGACATCTAGAAAAAATACAGGATTTTGGCTTTCTAGCAGAGTACGCTTTTTGTATGGGGGTTTCAGTCCTCTTGTGTTTTCCGTTCATGCTATAATCAATTAAATTTCCCATGTCACTATTATTTCCAAGAGTTAAGTCTATGTAAAGAGAGTAAAAGATTTTTTTTTATTATACATAATACCTCTATTTTTTCAGCTGGTATACAATCTACTGGATCTATGCCTGATGGAACTGTTCCCGGAATTAGGTGCCACAGACGAAACGACGGAGCCAAAGAGTTGAGACTGCCGCGAGTATTAGACCACGGGAAACGCTTTACACTTCGCACAAACTCGACCGCAATAACATGACGCGTTGTCATTGTCACTGTCAATGTCAGACGGATATTTTTTATTGCTATCCTTGTCACGCTTACCGTACTGAAATAGCGGTTAGTTTCACTCAGTGATTAGCGTAAGATTCGTAAGAACATTCATTCAAAATGCAAACCTACCCCAAGATTGGTGCTGCCACCCAGAGTTGCTCCGCAACCCAGAGGGTAGACTCTGGGTTGCGGAGGTCAGACGGCAGTCGCTCTGTGTAAAAACCAGTAACCTTGTCAAATCCCCTAAGGTAGTTGGTGGACCCCGGACTCTGAAGCGTTACCGCTCATGATGATTCGTTCAAAATGCATCAAACAAAGCGCACCCTCTGTTTAGAACAAAGCGTGCACATTATTGACAGTGGCAATGCGCCGTGTTCTCGAAGTCGAGTGGTTACATCGACGCTACTCTCGACTCCATATACGTGTAGTGAGATTCGTTCCGCCGGTCGGTAACGAGGGAGTGAATATTTAGAACAATCGACTATTCTTATGTATTTGTTAAATAGGATTTTTTAATTTTAACTATTTATTTTAAATTCTAAAGAAAATAAAACATTAATTACCTGACTACGGCGAAGAAAAATTTTAGTTTACATGAAGTGTTTCTGTATCGTAATGGTTAAAAAATTACATTAGAACATTATTTTGATCGAGAACAAGTGTTACAATGTGATTATTTTTTAAAATTTTGGTATTGTGTTCATTAATTACGTCAATATAAAATCTTTCTAGTTTATAATTTGAATTTTACGACATAAGATTAGTCACGTCACAGTTAATCCAATGTGACATCGTCTATAGGCCAAAAATAATAAACTAAAAAATAAAATAAATCTAATCATACCGTGTGTATCAAATGAAAGGGCATATATAGCCCATTTTAAAAATATATACAATATTAGCTGTTACTCCCTTCTTTGCTTGGATAAAAATACTTTTCAGTAAAAAAAATCCCCACGGTCGGATTTTAGTTTTACAATATCTTGTTTTGTTAATAAGGAATGGTGCCATTTTTATCGTGTCGAGTAGTTTTAATGTCAAACTGAATTCATAAAAATTCAATCAGGGTTTGGTGGTGATGACACTATACAGGTTGATTTTGATTTTGCTCTTCTTAGCTATATTGAATAATAGAATCATTAATTGGGTGGGTGTTTATCTATATATGTATTTATCATAAAATATAGTATCGTTGAGTTAGTATCCCATAACACAAGTTTAAAACTTACTTTGGGGCTAGCTTAATCAGTGTGATTTGTCCGTATATATTTATTTATTTATTTATTAATACGAGTAGAACACAACAGTGAGAAAAAGGACTTGTTTTTTGTCCCTACTGACTTACGCGCGACCGTTGCCCTCCCCGCTCACGAGCCCGGTATCGGGCGGTGACTTACAAATGGGAGATTCTTGGTATGCATTTGTTGGCTGATATCTTTGTTTTTTATTATGACAGAATATGTATTTTTATTTTGCTTAGGGCGTCCTCTGCGTGCGACAGAGACAGCATCACGCGATGGATTCTTCTATTTCTTCCGAACGTAGAGTTTGTGACAGAGATTAATAGAATATGATTTATTAGCGAAATATGTACAGTTACTATTTACAAATTGGTACTAGTACATTCATTAAACTAAATATGACGCTAATCCGACGTCCACTCAGCGTGTGTCGAGGAATTTTACAACACCCCGACGCTGGTCTTCCGGGGACACCGGCCAAACAAGAAGTACCACTGCGCACTGCAACGACACGCCGAACCGTGTACATGTCATTCGACATGACATATGATACTATTTCAAAGCATCACTGCATGCAACAATATCATTATTACGTACAGTAATACCTCAAAACAAAACCACATAATAGCAAGCCAGTATCGGTAGCTTTTGCACTAAAAATAACCAAAAACCTTCAACAAGTGATATATCTATCCTACATTGAGTAAAAAATTATTTTGACTGACTTGACAAGACGGTTATAAAAATAATAAATTTTAAATAACAACATTTAAAATAACAAGAGATAGACTGAAACCGTCGCGTGCGCCCGTTTAAGGCGCCCCTTCCCGTCTTACTTTTCATACAAACGCTCGTACATGATTATAGCTTTGTAACAGATCTTTCTTTAAAACTTTCGAACTAATAGGTATTTTGTGCGCTATTTCTAGGTTTCTATTGAAATCAAAAATCAAAATTTGGAGTAACAAATTCAGTATAAGCCCCCAAAAATTAGCTTTTTTGCTCAAATTTTACCTAAACTTCGACCGTTAATAAAGTAGTCATAAATTGTAAAAGTAAAGAAAATATTTTGATATAAACCTCGCAAATGTAATCAAGATTATAATGAATAACATTTATTTCACTAACTTGTAAGGCTTACTGAGAAACACGGTATTACCTGGAACAAGTTTTGTGAAATTTCCGTACCCTTATTTTTCGTACAATGTTCTCACTCGCTGCTGCATTAAATTGCTTTGCGCTGGATGAAACAACAAGCTTTTCTCAACCATGCTCGCATTGACGATAGACTTGCCGGGAAGCGTCCTCTTAAGGTAACGGACCCTCAAAGAAGTGGAAGCGGCCCTCAAAGAGTACTTCCATTCAGTATAGCTGACTTTTTACCACCAGCCAAAGTTTTGGAGCAAGTTCAGTCCATGATACTGAACTACTTTTCATAAAAACAGCAGGTTGACTGGAAAAGATCCCTACATGGGATAAGTCCGCCTTTGTAGATTTGCTCTTTCGTATTATGTTGTCTTTTATATTTTAATTTATTTGGTAAGTACAATAAAGATATAACAAACAAACAAACAATAACAATTAACGAAATCCGATAAAAAAAATTCGGAGGACGAAAAATTGTTATCTATTTTCAATACATTTTTTTATAAAAACTAGTTCAGTATCATGGACTGAACGTGCTCCAAAAATTTGGCTGGTGGATAAAAAGTCACGCTGTACAAGAGAAATGCATGTAGTTTTTTTTTGAAGTCGAAGTGGCGTCGATAGATTTTGTGAAAATATTTATAGTGTACACAGTACATGGTTGTTTACGCATTTTGTAAATCGCAAGTGATCACTTACTCTTTTTCACCTAGTAATTTGTATTTAATGTAAATATTCTATTGTATTATATTTAATTATATTTTTATATCGGTAGTGTTAATAACACAGTCGACTTTGTCGTCAAAGCGTGATGACCACTTAACTTGAGAGTATTTTTAAATATTCAAATGTTTTCAATGTAGAAACGAGACACCAGAAAATAAATTATTTTGATATAATTTATTTTGTTTCATTTCATTTCATTGTCCTATACTATCTGCCCTGCCTGCCTAAATACTGTCGCGAACGAGATAGAATCTTCCCGAACAAAATTCGCGAACTAGGAACTACTACGATAGAATGGTGCAAGCTAAATTGAGCCAAATTTTTTGTGTCATAAAGTCTAGAGTTGCTTGACTATGTTACACACACACATACCCTGCGCCTGGATACTTCGAAACACGTTCGTCAACTATGTAGAATATTCGAGATTAATGTGCACCTTTTCCATGGCGCATATAAAAAGTGAACCGTGGGTGCGCCAGTCAGTTCGATTCGAGCTATCAAAGCAATCACTTCGAAGCGAAGGAAACCTACCTTAGTGCGACAAGTGGAAGTGCCTGCGACTACCTTGGCGAGATACCTGGACCTCAGCTGCTACGCGACTTGGACCTTGGACGTTTGAAAGACCATCTTCACGTGTCAACCTAGGGTTCCGTAGTGAATAAATCCCTCATACGAAGTTTGGCGTTTTTCTTCAAATACCGAACCCCAGTTTCGTAACAATACTTTGTTCCTAATTATTATTATTTGCCAATGGTTTTTAAAATGTGCAGCAAAGTCAGAGGGTGAATGGCAGGCTGTCAATCCATTTAGTAACGTCGCCATCGACTTCGTGTATTTTTCTTATGCCACCCTCAATGGACAAGATTGGACAAGAGTCAGTAAGGTGAGACATATAATAGACTGTATACTCCCGCAGCATCAATTGAGATCTACTACAAATTTCCACCTGCACATTAGTTCAGCACATCTTCCTTGTGAAGGTCGGCATTTATTTATGTAGGGTGGGACCAGTATTTTCGCGGGAGATCAAAACCAGGCAGATTAGGGTTGGATATGAGGTCTTTGTTCCTAATGAAATCCAATGTCGTGTTGCCTTTGCCTCTATTCCTTGGTATAATCTATTTAGTCTTGACAAAAATAGCATGTTAATGATATCATTATTTGCGTTTCGAGTATTTAGCCATCCCAGCACCATTCAACAGACGCTCGGGCACAGTAGCTGGCATTTCATTGTAACCGAAAATACCACACTTTTTGTGTATATGGCTAAAAATCCCTGGAGCATGCTGGCAATTTATTATTTTATTAAAATTTCTTTCTGGCAATCTCGTCCCGATTGTCATGTTTCTGTCAGGTCAGGCTGCAGGTGTCACCATGAAGTTATAGTATATAACTTCATGGGTGTCACAGTACACACAGCCAGTGTGACCAGATGCAGTAGATTTCTACTTTTTCAGTAGATTTAGGCATTTCATCAGTAGGAAAAAAATTATGAGTATTTTTTGGTAGATTTTAGAATTGAGTCAGTAATTTTAGTAGTTTTTTATATTTCTAGCTATGGCCACCCTTTATACCCGATTCTCGTGTGTTGGGGACGGGGGAATTCCCCATTATCATCTTTCAAAATTATAAAGCAGGACAACTTATTATTGTTTTGGGTATTATGGATGAGACAGACTATCTTAAAGATTTCAATCGTTGAGTTTCATTCATTCATGGCTTGTTTTCAAGGAGAAAGTTTATTAACTTTGAAAAAGTTTTCTTTTTGCAATTATGAAGCGAAGATTTGTTCAGACCTACCGTGCCGGCCGAATGGGAGCAAGATCCCCTATTTTCAAAGTGGTTGTGTAAATCTAAAGACGACGATGGTGCTCGGTGAATAGCTTCTCTTAAGGAACACATGGCTACTGCAAAACATCAAAAAAACATGATTGGATTTTCCGGAACCTCTCAAGTAAGTTATTGTAACTGTTAATAGCAATTGTATTGTTATGTTATTGTTTGTGTTTATTTGTATTGTAGGTTATAGTGTAAGACTAACTAATATAATCTTGGTTTTATTTTCAGATCGACACCATGTTCCAAAAGACCTCTGTATCGGAAGAAGTAAAGAAAGCTAAAATTAAAGTCGTTGCTGCTCTTTTAGAACACAATATTCCTTTCCGAGTGATGGATCACGTGAGTGAAGTTTTGTCAAGAGCGTTTCATGACTCTGAAATTGCAAAAAAATTCGCCTGCAAAAGAACCAAATCGGCAGCCATAACTTACAATGTGTTGGGTGTAGATTTTGAAAAAAAAATGCTGGCAGATTTGCGAGGTCCTGATCTTGCGACTCAATCGGGAAGGGCATTTTCGGTCATCGTTGACGAAAGCACCGATATAAGTACTACAAAGATCTTGCAGTTGCAACAAAATATTACTCAGAGCAACTTCAATCTGCACAAACGAAGTTTTTGTGTTTGATCGATCTACAAGGTGAAACGGCGCAAGATTTATTTGATTGTCAAACAATACAAAATATGTTAAATAAAGCATTAGCTGATCGTAATTTAAGTTTGTCAAATTTAATAGGTTTTGCAGCTGACACTACAAACGTTATGTTTGGCGGAAGGAAGAGTGTAGTGTCAAAAATTAGAGAGATAAACCCTAACTGTATTTTTTTTTAAATGTATATGTCACTCTACTAACCTCTCAGTAAGCTATGCATGCAAGAAGCTACCGCGAAATATAGAGTTATTTGTTAAAGATGTTTACACATACTTTTCGCACAGTAATCAGAGGCTGAGAGATTTTACCGAGTTTCAAAACTTTATTGATACCCCAAATCACCATATGCTTCGCCTTTACGATATACGTTGGTTGTCGCTGTACGAATGTGTACATAGGATTATTGAGCAATGGCCAGCTTAAAAACTTTTTTTTGAAGGGCAATATTTGGGAAATCCAAATGCAAATGTGGTATGTAAATTCCTATTTGATAATTTGAATTGCGAAGAAACTAAACTCTACATAACATTTTTGGATTTTATATTACCTTTGACAAATAAATTTAATTTGATTTTTCAAAGCGATCATATAGTCATTCATAGACTTTACAGCGACATCCAAAGTATGTTAGCGTCAATTCTGAGTTGCTATATGAAACTGAATTATGTCAAAACTATACCAATTAATTTACTAGATCCAAATGCAACAATGCACTTTTTACCTTTGAGGTCTATGTATTTGGGCTCTAGCGTGGCTTTGATTATAGATTCTCTTAAAGACAATGCGGCAATGCGGCCAAAACTTGACGAATTTCTGAACAGATGCCAAGCGTTTTTTATTTAAATCTGTAAACAACTGATGCGTAGATTACCAATTCAAGACACTTTATTTCAAGAAATTTCATTTCTAGATCATCAAAAGGCTGTTTTTGGTGAAAACCATACCCTAACTCATGTTCTTGAAAGATTTCCCAACTTAGTTCCAGTTGAAAAATATCAAAATATTGACAATCAATATAAGGAATTAAAGTTGGATAAGGCAGTGTCTGACCTGCTGTATTGTTCTAGTTCAACCACTCAAACATTCAATGTAGACATGTTTTGGAGTGAAGTCAGCAAGATGTGCGATCTAGAAAATAAACCAAAATATGAAAATGTTACAAATGTTGTGAAGCAATTACTGTGTCTGCCAGTTTCAAATGCAAAAGTAGAGAGAATATTTTCAGATGTGAACAGAATTAAAACGCGTGATAGGAATAGATTTCTCAATACAAATGTAGCCTCAATTATGCATGTAAAAGAAGGATTGCGACAAATTGAAGGTGGATGTGTAAATTTTATCCCTGACGGTAATATGCTTAAGCTAATGGACTCGAAGACACTGTACAAAAATGTCAATGATGATTGTGATTAGTAACAAGTATTTTATTTTTAATAAAACTACGTTTTGAATAGCATTTTTGTTGTTTTATTTATGGAATATCACAAATTTCTTCAGAGTAGTTTTTTTAGTAGATAACGTTTTTTTTTCGGTAGAATTCAGTAGAATTTCACAGGGTGTCACAGTAGATTGGCCGAAAAATATCTGGTCACACTGCACATCTGTGCTGTAACTGTCACTTGATCACTTCAGAATTTCCGAAATAACCTCAAATCTAGTTGTCGGTAGAAATAATAAACTAGAAAAAGATTTACAGGAATTTTATTAAACTAATTTGTGATTGTTGGACTAAAAACAAGATCATATCTTGCAGTGTAATTGTAATTTTTCTGTTAAAATCAATAGTGTACATTGACAAGATGTAAGTATATTCATGCGTTAAAAATTGAATAAGTATTGTTTTGAATAATAAATAAATGAGTACACTCTCCTACTTACCTCTATCTATAGATCAATGAAATCTGTAATTTTATAATGGCATAATTGTTCTCAATAGTTTCACATCATAAGGCAGGTACATAATATAGGTAGAAGCTGATTAAAGTTAATAGGCCCGAGAAGATGTTAACCCCATTAGAGATAAATAAAGACGTGAACTGTCCTACATGATAACTACAATGTTACATACTTTCTTTTTCTGTCACAGTTCAAAGTGCTATATAAAATTTAATCACTTGTTTATTATTTTATTATCGCAATAATTACTTAGTAAATGGTGGACAATAGACTGTTCTGACTCTAAAGCCCATTCGTTTTATTTCTTTCTGTGCTCTAAAGTTAGTTGGTAGTAGGAATTTACTAAAATAAGATTTTTATATTAAAAAAATAAATTAATTGTTACAGAGAAATGACACTCCAGCGATTCTTTCAAGCAACAAGACAGGTTGTCTCTAAATGTCAAATTATACAATCCCAGATCCGACCAAGCTATTGCATATTACATCACAAATACAGCAGTGCAATCCGAAAATACACTGAAAGACATGAATGGGTCACCGTAGATGTCGATATAGGCACTGTTGGAATTAGTAAATATGCTCAAGATTCCCTCGGAGATGTTGTTTTCGCACAATTACCTGATGTCAATCAAGTTTTGGTCGCTGATGAAGAATGTGGTGCCTTAGAAAGTGTTAAAGCTGCCAGCGAAATTTATTCCCCGTTGAGTGGTACAGTTACCGAGAGAAACAAGGAGGTTGAGAAGAAACCAGGTCTGATAAATACTTCATGTTATGAGGAAGGCTGGCTTTTTAAACTAAGGCTTTCAGACGCCGAGGAGTTGGACAATCTCATGACGGAGGAGCAATATGAAACATATTTAAAAACAGATGTTGAAAAGTCAAAAGATGATTGAAATTTAGTCTTATGTTAAATATTGTTTTGTTCATCATACTTTTAATTTAGACGAGATATAGTCTGACAGCTTTGTTATCAAATTACTAGCTTCACCAAATATTTAAGACTTGTGTACTGTTCTGTATAAATTAGAATAAAAAAGCAGTATATAATTAGTGCATTATTTATTAAAGTGCATTTTTACATCTATAAAAATAACATCTACTTTGGCATAACAAAAAGAACATCTAAATGGTACACCTAAAAATATTATCACAATTATAAATTTTGAATTTCATGTGCGTATGTGTATACAGTGCGTATCGCAGTAAACATCACAAATAAATGAAGGACCGATATATTTAATTAATAGCGAAAACATATAAGTCAACATTGTCTAGAGTCTTACTGATAAATATCAGATATGTAATTTGTCAGATATACGAGGGCTGTTTGATAAGTACCAGTTTTCTAAATATATTAATATCACTGGCCGCAAATAAGTATACCACCTTTTTAAGCCATTTTTCAGAGGCGGGAAAATTTAAAAAAAATGGCATTCTTTTGTTGTTTTTCTCATTTGACAACGATTCAGTGAAGGCGTGATCTTAAAATTGTTAAAATGGAGAAAGAACAGTATCGGTCTGTAATTAGATTCTTATTTTTGGAAGGAAAATCATGTGATGACATAAACGGTTTACCATGAATGTGCTCCTTCTATGACAACCGTCAGATATTGGTATAACGAGTTTAAGCGGGGGAGAACAACCGTCTTTGATAAGGATCGCCCAGGCTGGCCAGTTGAGGTGACTACAGACGATATGGTTAAGAAAATTGAAAATATCGTTTTAGCTGACCGCCAAATTAAACTTCGAGAAATCGTTGATGCTGTAAATGTTTCAATCGAGAGGGTACAACACATATTAGAAGAAAAATTGGGTATGAAGAAAGTATCGGCGAGGTAGGGGCCGCGTTTACTCACATAGGAGCAAAAACGGAACCGTCTGACTACTTCGGAGCAGTGTTTGGCCGTGTTCAAACGTAACCCGAAGGAGTTTCTGCGTCGTTTCGAGACCGTGGACGAAACGTGGGTCCACCACTACACCCCGGAAATAAAAGAGCAGTCGAAGCAGTGGATTTTACCGGGTGAACCTGCTCCAAAGAAAGCAAAAACCGTCCCATCGGCTGGAAAGGTCATGGCGACCGTTTTTGAGATTCGCAGGGTATTATACATATTGACTATTTAGAAAAGGGAAATACAATAACAGGGCAGTACTATGCCAATTTTTTGGATGAATTTGACGCCGTGTTGAAGGACAAACGACCCCATTTAAAAAAGAAAAAGTACTGTTTCATCACGACAACGCCCCGGCTCATTCGTCCAGAGTTGTAACGGCTAAATTAGCACAGTTACGCTACGAACTATTGTCTCACCCCCCCGTATTCTCCAAATTTGGCCCCATGCGATTTCTTTTTGTTTCCCAACCTAAAAAAATGGCTCGGTGGCAAGCGATTTGGATCAAATGACGAAGTCATTGCCGCCACAGAGGCCTATTTGAATGACTTTCCAAAATCATACTTTTTGGATGGTTTATTGAAGCTTGAGTATAGGTGGAACAAATGTATAGAGTTAAAAGGTGACTACGTAGAAAAATAAATGCATATATACAAAAAAAATATGATTTTTTTTCCATAAACGGGTACTTATCAAACAGCCCTCGTAAGATAAGAGGTTACCTTAGCGAGCATACAATGTCTTGTCTCAAGTTACAAAACAGATGGCAATTTTTTTAGTTCTTTTCACTTCTGTGGTCCCGTTTTTGAAAGGCTGTCACTAAAAGAACGGTTTTTTGTATGGAAAAAACCATTTGTTTAGTGAGCAGTGTTTCAAAAATGGCCCTCCTGACTTAACATTGATTCTTATTATATTCATGTATCAATATTATTCTCAAGCATTTGGTAACACATCAGCTCGCTATTCATTTGTGAAGGACTTGTGGGGACTTCAAATAGTTTGGAAGTAGGTATCTGATGTAATAATCCAAATTCCAACTCCTGAATAAGAAAGGGTGAAGAACATACAACATTTTATCAGTATTTGGCAATAATTGTCTTATGTTATATATTTTTATTATGTGAGGCAGTGTGCAGTAGCTCTGTTACGGTAAGAAAGTCCAATGAATTGATATTGTAAGCACCAAAATTAGGATGGGATATTTGTTATACTTTATTATTAAAATATTGAAGTGCAAGTATTATATTCTGAATGTCAAGCATTCCATCAAAATTAAATGACGTCCAATTCTTAACACTTCTTTGATGTAACACTATTTTATTGCTCATGGTTGTGTCCAGCAAGGCTTTAAACTAGCGTTGCAGGACTATCGATAGTTGGCCTTGAAAAATAAACGAAGGCAAATATCGATAAGCCTGTCGATACTATGGATTGTTTTGGTTGTCATCAATAGTACAGCAAACTATTAGCTATCGATAGGCCTATCGATATTGTGACTATTTTTCAAGGACACAATACTATTGATAATACTATCGATAGTCAATACTATTGCTACAACACTCTGTTTTAAAGACTCGTGATTATACTGGGAAGACAATATTTCACAACAAGGAGTAACGGGTCTCAAAAATTTTAATTTCAAATTACACGCATTTTGCCTTTCAAATATTTTCAGCTATTCTTATTAAGATTTCACACTATTCTTACATTTTGAATATGTCTAGTATAAAATGTAAGTTATATTATTGTGTTATTTATATACAAAGGTTAAACCTATATTAACACCTATAATAATTAATTAATTTAGTAAATGTTCCTTCAACTAGGTAAATACAAATTATTTAAAAATCGCTGCATAATACTAACGCATTTTTTTTAAGGAACCAATATCTAGACTAGTAATTTCGTTTCCCTGTGTAAAACCAATATAGTAAAATGTTATAAGTGTGTGCTTTCAGCTAATAATCTGTGAAAAGGTCCCAAAAATAAATGCAGAAACTTCGCCTTTAAACAGAAGATTTATCGATATTTATAAGAGCGTACTTTTTTTCAATAAATATAGGGACACATAAAGTAAATTTAAACTTGTGTTATGGGATACTAATCAACAATACTATATTTTATGGTAAATACATACACAGATAAACACCCAAGAACCAGAGCTAATTGAAAAAGGCCATTTTCTAACTTGCCCTGGATCGAACCCAGAACCTCCCGAGTGGCAGACTAGCGTGGATACCAATACACCACAATGGTCGTTTATTGAGGAACTTCTTATACATACATAATTACTTTACCTTAAAATTTTAGTGAATATTATTTACTAAATAAAATCGCGACTTTAATTTAACTCTTACGACTAGACATTCAGACATTGAATCATAAGTATTTCTTCTTATAATTACTGGCCACAATTATTGACATGACTACCGTTCCTTCAAATTTCCGAAAATACAATTGCATTTTTCTTTGGAATACTACGGGTAACTATTATATTATTATAGTTTTAAAGATATAAATCCTATAATATTGCCTATCCTCTCCATTTACTCATGTACTCAAAATGCTTAGTATATCATTGCATTGTGAAAGCAAAAAAAAAACAAAAATCCTTTTCTAACAAATGTACACACACAAGCATTCATATTCCTTAAAAATAAGGGTTAATTTGAGCATATTATTCTAAAAAATATGAAAAAAATGGAGATAATTCATTATGGGCAAAAAAGAAATCAATAAAACCACCAAACTAGTTTCACGATTATTAGAATTCTTCGTACAAAAAAAATTTTTTGGTAAAAGGTACCTATATGATTAAAATCTAAATGTACTTTTCAACATTTTTCTTAAAATGCACCAGTTCCCCCTTTATTTCAGGCGACATTGGGTTATGCCAAGATGGATGTACTGAGCATTCTAAAACCTGCACCACCTTTGAGTTATTCTTCTAATAGGTAGAGAGGTAATTGTAACAGAAGATAGAAATGTTCTGGTCCAATATTAATTAATTGTAAAATTTTTCTTTTTCTTGATTAAACACTTTTTCTTTGGACCTTGTAAGGCTTCTCTAGATGTTTGAATCTAATATTCATTATGATAATTTCCTATTATCTGACATATCAGTACTAGAAAGGAAGGGAAACGTTCACTCCATTTCACTTTGTTTGCCTCACCAACTCAATTTATGCCCGTCCAAAGTCCTTCCCTCCGTGCTTCTGTATGGGATAATCTGACCATCTCTCTACCTTAAACTCTCCCTGCTTATACGTCCAGTCCAAATGGAATAGTTTATTAACAAGCAAGTTCAAATTAAACACTTCTAACACTTGAGTTTTCGGGTTATAAACAAACTCGCAGGGAGACTTCTTGCCTTTCTTGCACAGTTCTCCGTTCAGTGAGACGTTGTAGACGGTTGGCTGAGCGAAGATGGTGATGTTGCTGAGGGGGGGCACCCCGTACCCCCACCACGTGCTGACGCCGGTGAGTTCCGTGCCGTTCAGTTTGAAATTGGCGCTTGTGTAGCTATCTTCTTCGTAGGATCCTGCGAAAAAGAATTGAGTTAGAAGTCTGGCCACATACATAGAGATCGGATATTCGGACACATATTTACTTAACAGTAAGATGTCGGCAATTACGAATAGCACTTTTTATCTAAAAATCACGCGATCCCAGGAAATTCAAATTCAAGTGTATACTGCGTGAGATGTATTAAAATTTCACGTTAAGTAAATATACAGTCTGCTTAGCAACTCTGGAATCTCGGGATTTTATTTTTAATAAAACTTTACTTCAGATAAATATGTATCCAATTATCCGATCTCTACTCATAAACTCCACTCATGAATCATCAAAAACAACACAACCGCCGGTTGCGACTGTTGCTGGTGGAGTTGGGCCGTGTACACTTACTGATGCTGGTGGTGACGGGCCGTGTACACTTACTGATGCTGGTGGTGACGGGCCGTGTACACTTACTGATGCTGGTGGTGACGGGCCGTGTACACTTACTGATGCTGGTGGTGACGGGCCGTGTACACTTACTGATGCTGGTGGTGACGGGCCGTGTACACTTACTGATGCTGGTGGTGACGGGCCGTGTACAATTACTGATGCTGGTGGTGACGGGCCGTGTACACTTACTGATGCTGGTGGAGTCGGGCCGTGTACACTTACTGATGCTGGTGGTGACGGGCCGTGTACACTTACTGATGCTGGTGGTGACGGGCCGTGTACACTTACTGATGCTGGTGGTGACGGGCCGTGTACACTTACTGATGCTGGTGGTGACGGGCCGTGTACACTTACTGATGCTGGTGGAGTCGGGCCGTGTACACTTACTGATGCTGGTGGTGACGGGCCGTGTACACTTACTGATGCTGGTGGTGACGGGCCGTGTACACTTACTGATGCTGGTGGTGACGGGCCGTGTACACTTACTGATGCTGGTGGTGACGGGCCGTGTACACTTACTGATGCTGGTGGTGACGGGCCGTGTACACTTACTGATGCTGGTGGTGACGGGCCGTGTACACTTACTGATGCTGGTGGAGTCGGGCCGTGTACACTTACTGATGCTGGTGGTGACGGGCCGTGTACACTTACTGATGCTGGTGGTGACGGGCCGTGTACACTTACTGATGCTGGTGGTGACGGGCCGTGTACACTTACTGATGCTGGTGGAGTCGGGCCGTGTACACTTACTGATGCTGGTGGTGACGGGCCGTGTACACTTACTGATGCTGGTGGTGACGGGCCGTGTACACTTACTGATGCTGGTGGTGACGGGCCGTGTACACTTACTGATGCTGGTGGAGTCGGGCCGTGTACACTTACTGATGCTGGTGGTGACGGGCCGTGTACACTTACTGATGCTGGTGGTGACGGGCGGTGTACACTTACTGATGCTGGTGGTGACGGGCCGTGTACACTTACTGATGCTGGTGGTGACGGGCCGTGTACACTTACTGATGCTGGTGGAGTCGGGCCGTGTACACTTACTGATGCTGGTGGTGACGGGCCGTGTACACTTACTGATGCTGGTGGTGACGGGCCGTGTACACTTACTGATGCTGGTGGTAACGGGCCGTGTACACTTACTGATGCTGGTGGTGACGGGCCGTGTACACTTACTGATGCTGGTGGAGTCGGGCCGTGTACACTTACTGATGCTGGTGGTGACGGGCCGTGTACACTTACTGATGCTGGTGGTGACGGGCCGTGTACACTTACTGATGCTGGTGGTGACGGGCCGTGTACACTTACTGATGCTGGTGGTGACGGGCCGTGTACACTTACTGATGCTGGTGGTGACGGGCCGTGTACACTTACTGTTGCTGGTGGTGACGGGCCGTGTACACTTACTGTTGCTGGTGGTGACGGGCCGTGTACACTTACTGTTGCTGGTGGTGACGGGCCGTGTACACTTACTGATGCTGGTGGTGACGGGCCGTGTACACTTACTGTTGCTGGTGGTGACGGGCCGTGTACACTTACTGATGCTGTCCCCGTCGTCCCAGTACAGAGAGCCGGCGGCTGTGCTGTCGGGGCCGGGCACCGCCAGCAGCTGCATGGGCTGGCTGCGGCTGTTGCTGGTGCTGACGGGGCCGTGGCGAGGCGGCTCTTGGCACACTATTATAGCTCCGCCCTGTAACCATTGTTATATAACAGAAAATATGCAGGGCCTAACATAATATAATGAAACTATTTTAATCCTGAATTCATTATACTTAACAACTTTCCCCAAGGAACACATATCGAAATATGCTAAATATTTTTTTGCCACCCATACAAGTTGACTAATCATGATCTGAGTTTCTATGGAAAGCAATTTTTTAACAAGCAGGCGAGGAATGACCAACCAAGAAAAAAAATGTGTATGAGAATATCTACGAACAATAATTCTCTAGAATCGTAACTAATCCCAAAAAATCATTCCACGCGATATGTACCGCGGCGAGCGGGGCTTAAAATATCAACAGCGCGGCGCGACAGTTCGCCATGACACTCGAGTCGTGCGGTTGCGTGGCGTTATTGCTGTTTTTGCGTTAAATCGATTCATTAAAAATGCCGTCATGTGCCGTGAAGTGGTGTAAAAGCCATACAGACATGAAAAACACAGGACTCACCTTTCATATGTAAGTAAATAAAACATTTTAATATTGTACCTCACCGTTCGTGGCGTTGACCGCGGCCGTGTCGGTCGAGCAGCCGGCTTACGTGAACTTGTTGCGACCAATCGCATGCATTTTTGTCTATGTGTATGTTTGAGTGTTTCGTTGTAATTACTGTTACTCTGTTTGCGTAAATGGAATCAGAATCGAAGCGGTGAATGTAGGAGCATTAGATTTCTAGAGATCATATTTCGATGGAGAATATACATCTATTTTGCTTGTGAGCGTAATCGGAGTAGTGAGGCAAACAGTTTTAGATTAGACAATCTTTACACTGATGTTTACAAGTAATTAGTAAAAAGCACAAACAATACCCGATGCCTGATACAACAGCAGTATGCCTAGGACACAAACCGGGAACACGCTGGGATGGACGAAATAATAGGTTGTTTTGTAGCATTTTTTGACAGAGCACACAGACATTACTATATTTTGCATGACGTCTTCCGGATGAGTTCGAAACATGTCGGCCAGTAGTTGATTTTACACGTGATTTACCCGTGTCTAACATATAGTAATGTTTTGTAGCATTTCTCATTCCAAATTACATTTAAACATATAAGTAGTTTATATTTTTATAATTCCTATATAAAATCCTTTATTATGATAACTCACACGATAGGTTTTGAATAAAAAAAATTAAGACATATTTTGGCGCCGAAAATCCGCCATTTTGTTTTTTTACATATACTCGAAAAACGCTCCTTCTGGCTAAAAAAAAAAAATATATCATCTTTTTACTCACTCTAATGGCGACTGTAGCGTCTTCCCCCACTTCTTTAGTGTCATTGCAGCCTAGTTTATTTCCGTCTCTGATGTTGTACCAGGTGTGGGGCCCCGGGTAGTAGGCCTGCACAGTGTTGGCGCCTTCTTGCATTATGGGGGTCACCATCACGTAGGGCCCTATTAGGAACTGGTTGTCTATCGCGTGGACTGCCACATTATCTGGATATCTGTCAAATTATTAAAAAATATTATAAAAATTTAACAGTATTTATACAGGGTGACTTTTTGAACTACTTTCTATAAAAAAATGTATTGAAAATAGACAAAAACTTTCCGTCCTCCCATACAAAATTACTTGGGCTAAACGCCAATCTGTATGGGAAGGCGAAATTTTTTTATCGTTTTTTCGTCATTTTTTTGTTATGGAAAGTAGTTCAGTATAATTTACTGAACTTGCTCCAAAACTTTGGCTGGTGGTTAAAAAGTCAGCCTGTGTGTAAAAATTTCTTGAATTTATAATGATGGAAAATGCAATTCAAATATATACATATTTATTATTATGATAATCAAAAGTGTAACAAAACAAAGTGTCTTGTTTTGTTGCACGCTGCTGTTCACGTCAAATTGTTAATTACAGCTAAGTTTACTGCGGCTTCAATATAATCGTTTTAGAGTGGAACAAAACAATATTGGATGTTTTTATTAGTATTAGATAGAAACGCTAATAGTTTGAAGCTTTTTAGGTTTCCGTAGCCAAATGGCAAAAAACGGAACCCTTATAGATTCGTCATGTCTGTCTGTCCGTCCGTATGTCACAGCCACTTTTTTCCGAAACTATAAGAACTATACCGTTGAAACTTGGTAAGTAGATGTATTCTGTGAACCGCATTAAGATTTTCACACAAAAATAGAAAAAAAACCAATAAATTTTGGGGGTTCCCCATACTTAGAACCGAAACTTATTTTTTTTTAAATAATATCAAACCCATACGTGTGGGGTATCTATAGATAGGTCTTCAAAAATAATATTGAGGTTTCTCATATATTTTTTTTCTAAACTGAATAGTTTGCGCGAGAGACATTTCCAAAGTGATAAAATGTTGGTCCCCCCCCCCCCCCCTGTAATTTCTAAAGCGTGTCGTGCTCCTGCAGTGGAGACTAAAAAATACCTGATCGTGATAATAATAAATCAATAGACACCGCATGTATGTACATTTTATAAATGTATCAAAAAATAAGTGTGGGCGATAAGAGTAACTGAACACAAGTTATAATCTTCTACCACCTACACACACGACAGACAAGACACATAAAAAAAAATCCGCAGTTCGTTCGCCTTCGTTTGTTTAGACTGTGGCGCTTAAGACTATCCATCGACTTTTAAAAAATAGCCAAGCCGCCAGGCCAATCAAAACGTAACCACTCATTAAGCGCTATTTACTTTCGCTTGTAAATAAATATTAACAGGTTAGCAGACGCTATTCTAGGCGAGGTTTCTAGTTATAATATAATCTTGAATTACTTACTCAAAGAACAGCGGCCTGACTACGGTATCGCCGGCTCTGTGCGCCATGTTGAATAATGTATAATAGTACGGTAAGATCCGGTATCGCAGGCGTAAGGCGGAGCGACTCGCGTCTACCACTGATCTGCCCATGCTGACGGGGTCTTGAGGCTGTACAAAACATTTGTTTATTTATTCTTACTTTATTGTTCCACAACACGAATTGTTTTACAATTGGTGGGCCTAGGCTTGTGCCGTGTGGTTTTCGGCCTAGAATAGGACCACTCCATCTCTTCCTGTGGATGTCGTAAGAGGCGACTAAAGGACTAAGCACGAACATCTTGTGCTACAACTGTATTCCCAAGGAGGGTTGACGTCAGGCAGGCGGCCGGTCGTAAGACTATAGCCAAATCGTTTAAACTATTTCTTCTCCACTTCGCAAGGTCTTTGGCATCCTTGGGTGACCATTTGACATGCATATTATATTTGGAAAAGAAAAAAAAATGATTGTCTATAAAGTCGGTTTACGGACGGTAGTTTGACGTGACAACGTCAAACATTCTCTCTCTCGTTCGTGCCGCGCTCTCGCTTGCGGAACGCGACAATGAGCGCAACGGGATAATGACGTCATCTTTTTCGTGCATGCAAAGCGCACGCCGGGCTCCGAAGCAGCACAGTTGTGGATGCAACTGGGAATGCGCTAGGATAAAGAAGAGTGGTGGACTTAGGCTTGAAACTGCGTTAAGCGGAGACCCGCGAGGGATTCAGTCCGTTTGGTAGTTCGGTAGAGACATGTGACCCGCGACGGTGTCAGCTATCTTTATCGCACGTAGTGTTTGTGGTAGAGACGGACTGATACCGTCGCGGGCGTCCCCTTGATGTAGTTTCAAGCCTTAGACTAGTGTTGCCAAACTATCGATAGTCAATAGTTTAAATCAGCCACAATATCGATAGTATTGATGAGACTCAATAGTATCGATAGCACAAACGCAGCAATACTATTGATGGGATTCGAGAGTATCGATAGTATCGACCGTTAATAGCAGCTAAACAATCGATACTATCGATAGTATTGATGTTGACTATTGAACGCAAGTAGGACATTTTTCACACAATCAATAGTTGACACCGATTCAATAGTATTAGATTTTAATCATTACTATTGAATCGATGACTACTATCGATAGTGGCCTATCGAACGGCAACCCTACCTTAGACCGTGTCACAGGTATGAAACTTCATACAAGCGGAGTATTATTTATGGCTACACTACTGTAAACGAAGCTATACATCCATGCACACGTCAATGCGTATGTGTTCGCCCGCTCTCGCCCCGCGACAAGAAAAGAGCCTTATCGCGGAGATCTTGGGAGACTCCGTTCTGTATGAAATAATCTTATTAATTTCTGTGACCGTGTGGTACCTTGGAGGAGTCGGAGTTGTGGTTCCTGGAGAAGGGGTAGAAGGCCCCGAGCTGCATCCAGCGCTTGCACAGCTCGGGGCCCGCGTCCCCGCGGAACCCGCAGATGTCCGCGCCCATCAGCGGGACCCCGAACAGCGCGAAGCTCAGCAGTTCTGGGACCACCCAGCGACAAATAAATCAATACGGACTAATAAGACATACAACGTGGAAGGGACATACCCGTAATAAATCGAACTACGGTCTATACTAGATCATTATAGTATAATGAAATTAAAATAACAGGCAAAAAACCAAAAAAAAATTCGACATTCCCATACAGATCCCCCGACAGCAGACTTTTGTATGAAAATGCCAAAATTTTTTTTTGTTCTTTGGCTGTTGTTTTA
Source organism: Acrobasis repandana (assembly GCA_963576875.1). Classification (NCBI taxonomy): domain Eukaryota; kingdom Metazoa; phylum Arthropoda; class Insecta; order Lepidoptera; family Pyralidae; genus Acrobasis; species Acrobasis repandana. The sequence continues at coordinate 3,480,165 of OY756226.1, forward strand.
GTTTCATTATACTATAGCGATCTAGTATAGCCTGTGTGTCCCTTCCACGTGTATTTTTTTTTTGTTTAAATATGTATATTATACGTAAACTTCATATTTATTTACTATCGGCCTCATCAAGAAATTAGTCACATTTAAAATAGTTGTAAAAATAACCTAACAGTTCCTTAATAAAATTACTATTACAAAGACAACAATTGCGTGTTTTTATTGGTTTTCAATAAATTATTATTTTGAAGCAAGAGAACCAAAGCATATTTGACCTACAGTCATACACGTAAAAGGCGTTGTATTCCAATTTTAAAAAATTACGACACCCTTGTCTATATTTTATAATTTTAAAACAAAATTCTTTTTTTTAGCTGACTGCCAATATTATTTTTGATTCTACATTCGTGTTCGGTTTTCAAATGTGTTTTATTAACGCCTAGGGAATTTACTTTTTACTTTTCAGTGTCTAGAGAATTACCAGTGACTTTAGCCCCAAATATTTGGGATAAAATCATCGCTTTTCGAATAGATGAGATGAAAACAGTTTTTTTGTTGTTCGTGTGGATAAGTACCAAGCTGCTTGAAGGCACCTGACATAGCTTGACGGCTGCCATACCAAGATGTCAGCTTGGACCAACAGCTTAACTTGCCTTGAGCTCGACAAAATTCTTTGCCACTTGTGGTCACCCATTCAAGTGCGGACCACGCCCGGGGTTGCTTAACTTGCGAAAGCGCTACCAATGCGTACTCCCAGCGAGCCACAGAGCTCCTCGAGTGTTTGGGCGAACGAAGCAGTACTCACCGGGTACGGACATCTGCATGTCGTGCCACGTGCTCTCCACGTCCCCGCTCCAGTGGCCGGAGTAGGCTCCGATGCCGGTGTAGGACGAGCGAGAGATCACGAATGGCCGTTTGCCGCGGATCTCCTTCAGAGCGCTACAAGAAACACATTGCAATAAATACACGTCCAATCGGTATCATCATAACAGGTCTGTTATAGTTGTGGTAGAGCCACGCTACCGGCAAAACTCTGTTTTGCTAGTAGCATGAATGGGCCGGCTCGTCCGGGGAAGTACCACACTCACAGAAAATCGACGTCTGATTAGTAGCTTCACCGCTTCTATGCTTCGGTCGGTGAGTGAGAGAGCCGGAGCCCCCCTTCCCCCTCTGGGGAGGGCCCTGAAAGGCCCGTAACGCTCTTGTTACACCCCTGGCGTTGGAATTGTCTATGGGCAGCGGTGATCACTTACCATCAGGTGATCCGCTTGCTCGTTTGCCGTCCTATAACATAAAAAAAAGTCTCCACTGCAGGAGCACGACCGTCTCTGTACTACCAGAGCCTTATATTAGCCTGAGCAGTCAGAGAAATTGGCCTACACTCTCCACGCTGGCCAGACGGGTTGGAGAGATCTAAGATAAGCTTTGTTTAGCTTGTGTTTTCTAAGTCCCCTTCTACGACATCCACGGGAAGACTGGGAGTGGTCCTGTTCCACTCTGCCGGGAACCACACGGCTAGCTCGGCCAGTAAAAAAATATAGTACACGTATGTTTTCTTTAACAAACAATGAATATAAAAAATAAATTCAGTGCATTTGAATTTTGTATGACGTTACGGTCTCGATTTTTACAGGGCGGTGTCGTTACAAGCATTTACTTTGAAACTTTTATAAACATAAAAAATGGGACTATTATTTTACAATAATCTAACTGACGGACTAAACAGAATAATACTTTTCTGACCCAATCATCATTCCTATTGTCCATACATTTCATTGGCTTCATAAATTCTTTGCATATTTAATGTATCCATAAACATCAATAGACAAGTCGACCTAAACAAACTACTTACCTTTATTTATTATATATTTAATCAATGGTTTAAAAAAAAGAGCTTTGTGACAATATGACCCAAATTGCGTATTTCTCAGTTTTGAGTTGTTCGTTCATCCCCATTGTACTTAATTGACTCAAGTATGAAATAAAAAATTAAAATAAGTACTTACAAATTAGTGACCATAGCCTCCGCGATGCCATACAAATTGTGCCAGTCGTAGTGAATTCCCGCATAGTTCTGCGCGTCCATACAAATTGTATGGGTCTTGAGTTGTTCATCCCCGCCCAAATGTGGTCGGTATGGGAGGTCTTCCGGTTCGCAAGTACCAATGAGAGCGCCATCTACCATGTTTGATGGTTCGTTCATGTCCTGAAATGTATTTAAATAATAGGTACTATACTATCAGCCGTGTGGTTCCTGGCAGAGTAGAATAGGACCACTCCAGATCAGTGACATCTCTCCAACCCGTTTGACCAGCGTGGAGAGTGTAGGCCAAATCCTCTGGCTGTTCTGGCTAATATATAGCTCTGGTAGTATAGAAAGGGTAGTGCTCCTGCAGTAGAGACTGCAAGAGTTTGAGAGGTCCCACTGATGTTTATAAGCTTTGTTCAGCTTGTGTTTCCTAAGTCGCCTTCTACGACATCCACGGGAAAACTTGGGAGTGGTCCTATTCTACTCTTCCGGGAACCACACGACTTACTTAATTGGTGTTCTAAAAATAAAGTCTGTACTTTATGGTCCATCCGTCTTTATCTGTAAATCGATATGAAAATCAGTAAGTGTAAAACTTACAATCCACACGCCGTCGTACTTCACTTGGTCGTGGAAGCTCTGCAGCATCTCCACCCAGTATGACGTCACGTTGGGGTGCGTGAAGTCTGGAAACACTGTGGTCTCTCTGTTCCATACCTACAAATAATACAAGACATTTTATACAGACGTCAGCTTAATTTTTGAAGCAAGTCAATTAAAATTATTATTATTGAAAATAAAATTCATATACTATTTAGCAAAACAGTATACAAGATCGCACTCCTTTATAAACATCCGATATAACGCTCACTTGTATGAGAGGGGGGACCATTTATTTTTAGCGTAATTTGCTATCTCGCTCTAGCAAATGTTCTGAGCGACAGAAAAGGATAGCAGCATAGAAAAGTGCTGTTCCGTGCTGATAGACTAACTGCACTCGAAGAAACTATAAAGTTTCTTCGAGTTTTTGAGGGAAGTTGTTCACTAGCATCAACTGGCTGAATCTACTCTTAATACGGTATTTGACAATTTTTTTTAATTCTACTATTTATATCAAACAGTATCAAAAAATTTTTTGATCGACCCAAAATAGGGAAACTGTCAGTAACAGAAAAAGGAATCACGTATAGGCATGTGACGTCACTGTCTTTAGGTTTTACGCGTTCGAAAGAGATGTCCCCACCACGCGCACTTTTCTTCATACCAATATTTAGAATGCTAATTGCTGCTTCATTTAATAACCAATTTTCTGTCAGTTTCTAGAAAAAGATTTCTTTTTAGTGTTATTTGTTGTTTCGTAAAAAATATTTTCCAAAATCAAACACAGTCAAATACCCTTTTAATACGAGTTAATGAAATAACGCAAAACCTCTCAGGTTCTAACTTAGTCCGCGAAACTGAACAACTTCTGTTCTGCAACATTCCCAAAATGCCAAAAATAAAATTCGGATTTTCATAATATACAAATTGACTCGATCAGCTGATCAGTTTGTATGAAAATAAAAATATTTTTTTTGGGTTTCGTGAAAGTTGTAGAACTAAAGTTGTTCAGTTTCATGGGCTGAGTTACCATCTGAGAGGTTTTGCGTTATTTCATAACCACGTTGTATAATACATAAGTTATGTCGATGTACAAATGTTACCTTTCCAATAAACGGTTGATTGGTGTTGTTTAAAGTAAAGATGTTCATTTCCAGTCCACGTTCGAAGGGCGGGTATGTGCCGGGCTTCTCTGATGCACTGATACCTGGGTCTGTAAACAAATAAAATCATTCAACACTTCAATTGATAACTATTAGGAAGCAGGACACGATACATCCTGGGAAGGGATAGTTCCAAGTCGATGATAACGTCATCATCATCATCAGCTCCTTTTTAGTCTGCACTGCAGGAGCATGACCCTCTGTACTCATCTTCTAAGCGTGTTCCCGGTTGCATCCTCAGCGGTAACGCTTCAGAGCCCGGGGTCCGCTACCTACCCTAGGTGATTTGACGAGGTTACTGGTTTCTGTCTGACCTCCGCAACCCAGAGGGTAGACCAGAACCAATCCTAGGATAGGTACAAACGCTAGATGGCGTTCGGGACCAACAGCTTTACGTGCCTTCCGAAGCACGGAATCATCTTTCTTTTCGGATAATCAGGTGATTCAAGCCTGCAATATCCTAACCAGACTGGAAACAACTTTTCACAAAGTATGCTTCCCAGTGGGATTTGAACCCACGACCTCCGGATCACAAGGGAAACGCCTTGACCACTGGACCGCGGAGGCAGTCTGTACTACCAGAGCCATTAGCCAGAGCAGTTAGAGGATTTGGCCTACACTCTCCACGCTGGCAAGACGGGTTGGAGAGGTCTCATTGATGTTTATAAGCTTTGTTTAGCTTGTGTTTCCTGAGTCACCTTCTACGACATCCACGGGAAGACTTGGTCTTATTCTACTCTGCCGGGAACCACACGGCTTTTCGTGCCTTCCGAATCACAAGTGGAGCTCGAGAAATTTTTACGCCGTTTTTGGTCACCCATCCAAGTGCGGACCACGCCCGGCGTCGCTTAACTTGCGTAAGCAAGCTAGCAACGGGCCCGCTCCCCGCGGCCACGTACCCACGATCATGACGTAGTGCATGCCCGCGCTGTGCAATTCGTCCACAAACCGCGGCAGGCCGGCAAAGTTTTCCTTATCGTAGGTGAAGTCGTTCCTGTCCTGCATGTAGTCTATGTCGTTCCATTGCACGTCCTGAAAACAAAACATTTTCAGTATTCATCTATGAAGCACTTGTTTATTACCACAGAAATTAATTTAAAGTATTTCAAAAGAAGAAAATACCGGCCAAGTGCGAGTCGGACTCGCGCACGAAGGGTTTCGTACCATACGTAATATATAACTAAATATTCTGTAAATATTTCAAGCGTCTGTTGCCGTTGTTAATATTGAGCAAAAAACGGCAAAATCACGTTTTTTGTATGGGTGCCCCGCTTACATATTTATTTAATTTTGTTTTTAGGGGTCCGTAGTCCACAAGGAACCCTTATAGTTTCGTCATGTCCGTCCGTCCGTCTGTCTGTCCGTCCGGGCTCGTACTCCGCCGCTACTGCACCGATTGTCACGAAAATTGGTGGAGAGATAGATATTGAAGTTCCAAAAGTTGGTTTTTAAAATTATGAAAAAAATATTTTTTTTCAGCCCCCCCTCCCATACAACGAAAAGTGAATTTAAAAAATTAAATTGAACTAACCCCAACGTGTGGGGTATCGTTGAAAAGGTCTTTTAAAATGCAACTAAAACTGCTTTGAAACTAAGTAGATTAAACCCCCCAGTCTTGAGATAATCTAATACAAAGTTAAAATTTGAGGTGTCCCCCCACCGTAACTTTTGAAATATTACTAAAATAATTCATAAAAAAAGATGTACATACCTCAAAGTATGTACTTTCAATTAAAACTATAGCGATCTCGGTACCATAGATAGTTATTTTTTAATACGTCTTAAATCGTAAAATGATACTTGTTGCTACGGAACCCTTCATGGGCGAGTCCGACTCGCACTTTGCCGGTTTTTAGTATTTGTTGTTATAGCGGCAACAGAAATACAACATCTGTGAAAATTACAACTGTATAGATATCACGGTTGATGAGATACAGCCTGGTGACAGACAGACGGACGGACGGATGGATGGACGGATAGTGTGAAGTCTTAGTAATAGAGTCCCGTTATTACCCTTTGGTTACGGAACCCTAAAAATGGAAAAACAGAGGATTTTAAAAAAACTGATATTTTCTCATTCTATTCTATATTATACAACGTGTAAGGGAAATGCCCGTAATAAATCAAACCACGGGCTACACTAGATCACTATAGTAAAATTAAATTAAAATAACAATAAAAAAAACAAGAAAAAAAATCGGCTCCCATACACATTGCCTTTTTGTACTTTTAAATACTTACAAATGGTATTCCTGCATTTCTGTTGCTCTCCCACACCTCACGTGTTTTGTTCAGCGACAGATAGTTGAATCTACAAAATAAGAGAGAAGAATTACAATTTACAACTCTCTAGGCGACGCGACCAGCAGTTTAATAACAAGACATTATAAACTTTATGTACAGTGTCATAAGTTAGAGAAAAGCTTGATAGAATGAACGGAGCGCGACTACTCGAGCCGCCGCCGCGTTTCGTATCTCATGTTACATAAAGTGTATAATGCCTTGTTATTAAACTGCTCGGCGCGTCGCTGGCAATCCAGTGCATAGACTTTGCAATAAATTAACAATATATTGTTACAAAACTGGGGTTCGAATTTGGAGAAAAACGCCAAATGCAATTGTAGCACGAGATGTTTGTGCTTAGTCCTTTAGTCTCCTCTCACGACATCCACAGAAAGAGATGGAGTGGTCCTATTATAGGCTGGAAGCCAAAGTAAAGAAGTTCCTTTTTAAATCAGTCTGATACTGTGTCCAATTTTTCTTTAATAAAATTTTATATTAAAAAAAATGCCGATACTCAAATGAAATATTTACCTGCACAAATGAAAACCCAATGCCCAATAAGGCGGGAAAAATGGTTTGCCGATGATTTCGGTAAATTGCCTCATGACGTCACTGGGGGAGGGGCCCAAGAAGATGTAGAAGTTCAGGACACCGCCCACCGTGCGGAACGTGATGGCCGGGGTCGGCTGGACCACTATGTCTGCACATTGGGAAATTGTACATAAGTAAATATCTTTATCTTGCAACCCACATTTAGACTTTCTCCCCTAGAACCCAAAGGTTGACTGGTAGACAACGCTTTTAGCGTTAAGTTCGCCTATTGTTCTGTACAATTTGTATTTCATGGACAATAAAGAATAAATAAATAAATACATAAAATTGGCCAATCAAAATTTTACATTTTCACTTGTCTTGTCCAACAGCTGGGCATTATTTACAAAAATGCCACTTAGAACAATTATTTAAAACAAAAACTCAGACTGCGCGATAAGACAGCCGGTATGCCTGGAATGCAACCGTGTTTATATGTAGTTCTTAAGCATCCTTCGTTCTAAATCTCATTTAAACATATAATTTGTACATATTTTTGTAACCTTTATAAACTTATACATAAAATCCTTTATTTTGATACCCCACTCGATAGGTTTTGAATTAAATGGCCTATTCTACAGCAAGATAATGTATATGTTTATAATTTTGAAATATACTAATTTAAGCCCTGCACAATATGATTCGACTTATTGTTTTTTAGTTAATTACTTTGACATACAGAGGGCGCCATTTTTAATTTACTGTGACGTCACATAGCCTATAACCAACGGACAGCCAAAACGTTTCCAACAATGATACCTCATTTGTCATCGACATCATTGAAGATACAGGGAACAGATAAACATACATACATACATGCGAATTACACACAACCCTCCTTGTGGCTTAGCCGTAATCGGGTAAAGATAAATTATACGCCACGTCACGACTTACCCATAGCATTTGCGTTCAGAAACAGCACTCCATGCGTCTTCCCGTCGTTCTCTACGCCCATGTAGAACGGATGGGTTCCGTACAGGTTTGCCTGCAATATAACACAAAATGCTTTATTCAGTCTACGTGACCTTTTAGCAAGAAGCCAATATATTTTAGGTCGTCAGTTGAATATACTTATATGTATACAAGTAATATACAAAGTGGAAGGGACATACCCGTAATAAATTAAACCACGGTCTATACTAGATCACTAAAGTATAATGAAATCAAAATAACAGTCTAACACCAAAAAAAAATCGACATTCCCATACAATATTTTTATAGGGTGTTTTAGGCATTCTTATTTCATTATTCCCATACAAATCGCCTAGGCGGCGGCCGCACACTTTAGTATGGAAATGTCGAAATTTATTTTTGTTTTTTGGCTTTTATTTTAATTTTATTATAATATAATAATGTAGTATAGACCATGGTTCGATTCATTACGGGTATGTCCATTCCATGCTGTATATGTATACAATTAGGTACTTGTTGACTTACATTTTCCACTGGCGCTCTATCTCTGTTCCACAGCCCGAAGGTGTTCCAGTTCATATCCACCATGAACCGCGCTCGCCTCTCGCCCAACCCGAAGATGTGGTCGGTGGGCAGGATGGTGGACAACTGGAGGAACTTGTTCGATAGGATGAGACCACCTACGTCTTCTGTGTCGAAACTGAAACAGGATTCGCAAATCTAGTATCCGCTAGTTTCCAGCAAGTCAAATCAGATACTTTTTAGGGTTCCGTACCCAAAGGGTGCAAACGGGACCCTATTACTGTGACTCCGCTGTCTGTCCGTCTGTCACAGGGCTCTATCTCTTGAACCGTAATAGCTAGACACTTGAAATTTTCACCGATTATGTATTACTGTGGCCGCTATAACAACAAATACTAAAAATAAAAAAAAGTTGAAAATGAAAGGGGGTCGTCATACAAAAAACGTGTTTTTTTCAGCGTTTTTAAATCGATCTTTATAATGGCATTAACTAGATACTTGAAATTTTCACCAATTATGACACTATGACCACAATAACAACAAATACTAAAAATAAAATAAAGTTAAAAATTAAAGGGGGTCGTCATACAAGAAACGTGTTTCTTCAGCGTTTTAAAACATTGTACGGTGGTACGGAACCCTTCATGTACGAGTCCGACTCGCACTTGCCCGTTTATTTCTTAACGTAAAATAAAACATTATCTATAGGATTTGTATGAAATACCGGACTGTGACGTCATAGTTTCTTGGAGCCACATAGTGATCTCAATAACAGTTTTTCTGCATTAATAAATCTAAGATCACTTTAAAAATGTTGTGACATGATTTTGTGAGTTTTTATTTCAAACATACATACATTCTATCACGCCTGTTTCCCGCAGGGATAGGCAGAGTCTATGGACCTCCACTTGCAACGACCCTGACAGACCTCTTTCGCTTCATCTACACTCATCAACCTCTCCATACATGCCCTTCGGTTACGGGTACTTCTTACGCCTCCTTTTTTCAGAACGTCTGCAATCTGATCGCAAAATATTCGCCGAGGTCGACCCTGTCCCGCTCTTCCTTTCAAACTTGCCTTTTAAATATTTTTTGTTAATCTCTTTTCATCCATCCTTTCTACATGCCCAAACCATCTTAACATCCCTTTCTCTACTTTTGTCACTACGTTTTTATTTTATGTACAAAATAATTTATTTTTAACCCAGTCGACATCCCTGTTTGTCCAGATTAAGCATCAGTGTACCCGAGTCGGACCGACCCTCGCTCGATGCACAAAACCGAGAAAACAGGTTCTCTACTCCGAATCTCCTGTAAACTAAATTTCACCGAATTCGTTGAATCTCTTCCGAGACCCTCATTGATCATGCTCGTTTAAAGTAATAAAAGATACCCAGGATGGGTATGACCCATGATTTTAGTATCAATGGCAAACGTTATATTGACCCAACTGCAAACAGTGTCAGTGTGGTCATATCGACCAGACTACTCGTATGTCACACCGCTCCTGCCCATCGTGCCCCACCAGCTGCACTAAGCGTGACCTATGTGAGGCTACAGACAACGCTGTGAAAGTGGCAACCTTCTAGAGGGAAAAAAAAATAATTTAATTTTCAGCTTTCGACACGAGAAGAAGAATACCAATGGCGTAGCGGGGGCGAAATTTTGTTCCGGGCGGGACAAAATTTCAGTTCATTCCAACCCGTGTTCATTTTACCAATATAGACGGACATATTACCATGCAAGCGCCAAGATAATAAAATTAAAACTCACATGGTAACATTATCGCTGTTCCTAATGATCTTGAACCCTATAGCGGACCCGTCTTCCGGTATTTTCACTCTGTACTGTGGGTTCTTCAGCTTGGCTGTGAAGTCCGGTATATCCGGGTACGGGGGCTCGAACCTTTCCCGTTGCGCGTTGAATATCTGGAGCAAACGGTTATACATTTATACAGTGTGTCGATCGAGAGAATAGGCGATGTTAATGTAATAATGTTAATAGGCTAGCAACCCATCACTATTTTGATTCCTTTTCCCAACTTCACGCCCTGTGCTGACTGCTTAGAGCCGCAAATGTTTATTATTTGCATCCAAACTACCTGATCTTCTTTGTTTTTTATGCCTTGTAATTTTTTTTTCTTGTGCAGATAAAGGGCTGTTATTGTATTATACTACCCGTTCACGCTAAGTTTGCCGCTGACGGAAAGAAACGCGCATACTACGGACTGGCAAACTTAGTATGCGCATCATTGCGCGTCCCTTTCCGTCAGCGGCAAACTTAGCGCTAACGGTTAGTACACTCACTCTCACCCTCACGAAATTGTAAGATACTTTCTTAATGTTTACTATTATTACTCACTTTAATCCTGACGACATTGTCAGACACTTTAATCTGCATGGCGGCCATGGCGGCCACATCAAAGTACCCCGGATACCCGGTCGGCCGATCTTTCTCGTAGAACACATTATGTGTGTTTCGTTAGTGTATTATTACTTACTTTAATCCTAACAATATTGTCAGACAGTTTCTTAAGCGGCCACATCAAAGTCCCCAGGATATCCGGACGAGCGGACTTTCTCGTAGAACACATTATTTAGTGTTTATTTCATCATCGTCATCATTAGGTCTGTTTTTAATCTCCACTGCAGGAGCACGGCCCTCTCTGTACTACCAGAGCCATATATTAGCCAGAGCAGCCAGAGGATTTTGCGTACACCCCACGCTGGCCAGACGTGTTGGAGAGGTCTCATTGATGTTAATAAGCTTTGTTTAGCTTGTGTTTTCTAAGTCGTCTTCTACGACATCCACGGGAAGACTTGGAGTGGTCCTGTTCTACTCTGCCGGGAACCACTCGGCTAAGTGTTTGGCACATTATTACTCACTGACGACATTGTCGGACACTCTCTTGATCTGCATGGCAGATCCCCGGATACCCGGATGGTCGCGGTCTTTATCGTAGAATACATGTATTTACTATGATTACTCACTTTAATCCTGACGACATTATCAGACACTTTCTTGATCTGCATGGCGGCCACATCGAAGTCCCCCGGATATCCGGACGGGCGGTCTTTCTCGTAGAACACATTGATGTAGTGCTTGCTCTCCGTCATGTTGAGGAGCCGGAAGGTGCCGTACTTCGGCGGGTAGAAGCAGTACGGGATGTTGTCTTGCTGCTTCGTCGCGGCGGCCTTCCAGCAGCAACCTTCAAATTATATTATACTAGTAGTTCGCCGCGAACTTAGACCTCGTGATTTTTTATTAATATTTTAAAAACTACTAAACCGATTTTGATGCCCAACGAACTTGAAAATTCGAAAAACTTGAAATATGTTCTTTTGAAAAGTTGTTTACTATTATGGAAAGACTCTTATGTCGAAACATAAAAATAATTTTAAACTCGGATCAGATAATCGGTCAACTTTTATTATATAGAAGGCTAAAAAAAATGTCATATTTCGATATATGTGACGTTCAACAGGTAAAGGTACCTTATGGACGCTGGCACTTCTGACATTGTGTTTATTCAAGCTAAGTTAATTGTACGAATTGTTTTTCTAAACGTCCTTAGCGCCAGTGTCCAAAAGGTACCTTTACAATACAATACAAAAATCTTTATTGCACCAAATAAAAACAATAAAAAATTACAAAGTTTACGGAACTTATAAATAAGGTACAAGAGGCGGCCTTATCGCCGACCATAGAGAGAAGGAGTGCGAAGTATATGAGTTGAGATAACAGGTGGCGCAGTTAAAATTAAAATATAAATTATAAATAACCAATAGATATTAAAATACTTATACAAAATATATAATATTATAAAAAAAAAATAGATATAGGTATAATAAATTAATATATATATATATATATATATATTCATACTTATATATACATAGCATAATAATAAATACCTTTACCTTTACCTGTGGAACGTCACATATGTTCCTTGGGGAAAGTTATTTAGTATCATACACTGAATCCACCCTTATAATAGTTTCAGTATATTTTGTTAGACCCTGTAGAAATATAGACAAAGATACAGATAAAAATAAACTTTTCCTTCTCTCTCTCTCTCTCTCTCATCTCAGCGTATTCCCAGTTGCATCCTCAGCTGTAACGCTGAGAAGCCAGGTTCCGTTTTCCGGCTTTTTCTTCTCTATTTTGCATGGTCTTGAGCATCCTTAGTCGTACAACCATTGGCACGCATATTAACGACGGCAAGTCAGCATTTCTTGGGTCTACCTTCCCATCTTGCCCTGACCGGGTTAATGACATGGATTGGAAGCAGAGTAGAGTTGATGATGATATGTTAGCATACCTCGTTTGACACAGTCCATTTCGTTGGCAGCGCCCTGTGGGAAGCAGTCGAACCGTCTGTTCTCCTCCACTCTTGCGCACAGTTCATTCTTGACATCTAAATCCTCATCGTAGTAGCTCTTCTTGTTAGGCTCCTTCTTCTTCAGGTCTGTGTTATTCTTGTTCTTCGTGCTGAGGTTGTTGTGGTCGTGGTACCGGTATTCTGGTAGTATCTGGAAAAACGTCTTAAATTTCAAGACTAGGTTTTGGATTTTGTGTGTCTATCTAGGTATTGGGATCTAGTTTGTCTAGGCACTCGTATCTAGTATGTTTAGGCACTCGAATTTGGTCTGCTACTAACTGACACTCCAGAGAGAAAATTTGGAAGCCAATTTTCGCTGCTGCTTCTTATTTTTATTGTTTGGTTTTTTACACATAAAATTACTTAGAAATATAACTGCAAGTATAGTTATTTTACAATGAAATCGGTACTTAGGAAAAAGAAAAATCACATGATATCACATCTAAAAAAATTGTGTAAAGGAAAAAGACATGCATACGTTTGAGAAACATTAAGGAAGCTTAGTCAACTGAAACAGGCTCTGTCACTTGCTTCCTTAATTTTTTCTTAAATATATCTGTAAACTATGTACCTTATCATAGGTTATTGGTGCAGGAGGTTTCTTCACGTCGATCATATCAGGATGAGCTCTCTCCCACAACTTTCTGTAAAAATGGAAACCATCATAAAATACGAGTGTGATTTCTCATTTTGGAGCATGCCCGGTTCTCGATTGCAACCTCAGTTTGCGTAGTGGACATGACTGACTGAGCCCTTCACAACCCGGTATGCCTTTCGTATTTAATGTATAGTCTACGTGTATGTTTTTAAGCATATTACAGACTTTATAATCGTCATTCTCCAGTGGCTTTACTCTAAATGCACCAATCAACACATGTGTCCTTGCATCGCTGGGAAACTGCAATTATTGCGAGAATGGGCTTAAATGAAGTAGATTAGACTTCTACCTGTAATGTTCCTCCCCCCACGCGCCGCCCATGGCCCCGGTGGCTGCCCACCATGCTGCAATGCACAATGCACAGAGCAGTGCCACACCAAGCACGCCAGACCCCATGGATGGAAGGTGTTCCCAGGATCGCTGGAATATGTTGCGGCTCTCTGAGAACCGCTCATATCTGAAACAAATTGAACATTTCGATTCATTACACTAATTGCATCACGGAAGAAAAGATCAAGGCTAGAAAACACTAAACTTAACTATAACAAATAAATGATCTGTCGTCATCATTATAAAATCCATAGCAAAATTGACAACTAACCACAAAGTAAGTTTAAACTTGTGTTGTGTGATACTAACACAACAATGAGCATGGATCCACCCTCGTGGCCACGATGGGCATGCCCAGCACCCTAACAGACTGGTGACATCACAGTTTTACTGTCTATTGAATTTGAGGAAAGTGCAAATAGGAGATTTGCAGTAGTAAATATCCAAAATGCTCTGTCTGCCCCATTAGGGATAAAGTCGTGAAGTCACTAACTAAAAATATTACTTTATTAATCCACAACTTACTTAAACATGGGTCTCATTTTGCTCACAATCTATTAACTACTCCCAAATTGTATTCAAATAAGCGATTTTATACTTACAATGTACAAACAGATACACAGAAATGAGTAAATACAACACCGAATAACAATTTTATATCACGATTAAGTGTATAAAGTTCACTTATAAATAAATTGTAAAGATAAAGAGAAATTATAAACAAAGGAATTTTTGTAACCTCAATTAGTCATTTTGCAATTTAATGAATAATACAGATAATGCTAAAGTTCAAGGCCGATTGAGTAAGTAATTATTTAAAAATTATTCTTATATGGATAGAGACCCAGACACATTTTAAAAGATTCTCAAACATATATCTGGGGGGTTACTCCATAAAATAATACGATAGTGACGTCCTACTTCTATGTTAAAAACCAAATTAGACTTTATCATCAATATCATCATGTTATAACGCTTAAAAAATCTGACACCAGTGTTGGCTACTTACATACACGAAAAACAACAAACAACGCTTAATTCTGTCTGCTTGACACTGAAACGCAGATAAGCAATTAGGTATGTCTTGCATACAGCTTTTGTAGTAACCCTACTAACATAGTTCAACAAAGACCAGCAATAACTAGTGTACCGAGTAGGTTTTAATGCTAAGTTTTAAAATGTCTAATATGCCAGTTTATTATTATTTTGATTTACAACATTACAGTTATTATAAAAATGTTTTGTATTGTTAACACATTATGTTAAAAATGTTAGTGATTACTTATCAATATTTATAAATAGGCAATTGTAAAATAGGTAAAGTTAAAATTGGATCCCTTCCATGCTGGTCTGGGAGAAAAGAATTAGCTTAGAATGTAGCTGTGTGGTCCCCGGCAGAGTAGAATAGGACCACTCTAAGTCTTCCCGTGGATGTCGTAGAACGCGACTTAGGAAACACAAGCTAAACAAAGCTTATATACATCAATGTGACATCTCCAACCCGTCTGGCCAGCGTGGAGAGTGCAGGCCAAATCCTCTGACTGCTGTATAATATATATATCTGTAAAGCTCTGGTAGTACAGAGAGAGTCGTGCTCCAGCAGTGGAGACTAAATTGACCTGATGATGATGATGTAGGTGCCATGCTTCTCTTCCCGCACAGAGCGTGGGAATGGACATTCAATGATAAATATGTGACCTGAAGCTATCTTTATCACCGCATAGGGTATGCATACAATATTACACTATTTCCCAGGCAATAAAGGACTTTTAGAATTTGAATGATTTTGCTTTCTTTTTCTCTTTTTATTCTATGAACACACCTGTATACCTTTCTTGTATAAACATCTCCCATACACGGAAGATATCTCTTTTGAGATAAGTAGTGCCTTTGTACAACAATTATTTTATGTATTCTCTGTATACATTTTCCGTGTACATAAATAACTGAATGAAGCACACACTTAGGCCTTTTTAATATGTTCTATGCATGTTGAACTCATTACATTAAAAACTCACCTATGCTCCCTCGACGACCCTTCCCCTTCATTTCTAGGTTTGGGAATAACTCCACTGAACAGTGGAGGTCTTCCCGTCTTCGCATTATTGTACCGCCCAAAGGGCGCAAACGAATTTGACAACTTTCTTTTGAATGTAACATTCTTAGAACCATTCAGGGACGTCTCTGACTGCTGCTCAGCATCCCTACTGGTCCCTTCTTCAGCAAATTTAGACCCCTTGTCACTTTCATATCGGAGCCTGTAATTTATATTGTCATTTAACGTCAACAAATCCGTTTTAGAGCTCGGAGACTTGTCACAGAAGTCTTCGAAAGACACAATCTCGTAATCTTCATCGTCTTCCTTAGTTTTTTCTGGTTTATACGGTATTTTCGGCATTTTCTTAAGAGAAACTGCGACGCGGAGTGTAGAAAGCTAAATTTAGAAATACTACATTATCCACAGGAAACACGCACAGGAAAAATTTACACTTTTGGATGTGATTTACTTGCAATTTTATTCAGTCGTTTTATGTTGTAAATTATTTTTCAAAATAAATAAACAATACAAATACGAAACGAACGATCATCAAGGCAAGGTGAATGACCTTGATAAGAACTAAACTAGTGAGTGGTGTAGGGGGACCGGGGAAGTGAATGAAATTGTGTATGGACGTCACTAAGCTCAAGAAAATTGACTAAGCTCTAAAACTTATGTTCTTTCTTAACTTCTTATCTAAGCTGCTCAATATATTAGAAAGATTTTTTTATTTCATTTACAGAAATAAACAAATGCTTAGCCATATATTATTTAATAAAGATGAATCAAAATTTAAATTCTATGAAGTTGCAACCCTGTTACTTTTTACTATAAACTTGAAGGTAGTTTGTAGCAATTTGAGACGGTGTTACGGAGGGTAGTATAATACGTAAAACTTTAGCTTTCAAATGCGTGGACAACATGGTGGACTAAAGATTTGAAGCGACTGTTTTTTAATTTGTGAAACTAATAAGGAAACTAAACGAGACATCATGGATTGGAAAAGTACGAAAATGATTTTGGCTTCAACTGCCACAGTTATTGTCGCGTCTCAGGTAGCGAAAAAGCTGTACAAGTACTTCTTCGGACATCAAAAAAGTCAGCAACCTGAGATAAATGACGACACATGTAGCGAAATCCTTGCTTTGAAGACTCGTGAGATAAACGATGTGATTTTATTCTCCGATGATGTTGTGCGTCACACTATTCGAGTTCCACCAAACAAAGATATAACTATTTGTGAAAGTCGAGAATTGAACTGCTTCAAATTAATAAAGTATATCAAATCAGCACGTGAGACCTTGGACGTTTGTATGTATTTAATTACAAGCAGTGAAATTGCTGAACACATCATAAGGTTGGGACAAAAACATGTTTTAGTGAGAATAATGGTTGACAGTGATATGGCGTACACTCCTCCTTCACAAATTAAAAAGCTGAAGGAATATAGTGAGTACCTACTAATTTTAATTATTGACCGAGTAAGTGAAGCGAGCGAAGCGTCTCAGTTTCGAGATTAGCCAAAAATGCTTTATCTCTCAATTTGTCTGTCAGTTTGTTCTCGCCTACAGGTCGCATTTATTAACCGATTCTCGTGAAATTTTACAAGCAGGTTTGATAATTATATAGATTTATTTTGACGTTCCGTTTTAGGAAATTTTTCAAAATGACGGAGAATTGGGGGCTCAAAACTTTAAGAAAATCATATTTCAACCAATTAGAAAATTTTTCAAATATAGCATAAAACTTTATTTTTACCCTTATTATGACGCAACTTTTTTTTCTGAACAATTTTTTTATCCGTTAAACTTCAAATTCTTGGGAGAGGTCTATATCCAGCAGTGGACTTCCTGTGGCTGATATGATAATGATGAAACTTTAACGGGTTGGGGGTTAGTCGCGAGGTTTACAGCTCACAGAGCCACTACTTTTATTAATTATTGAGATGAGAAATGTAAGAAAAGGGTCGTCAACGGCATGTTGAGGGAGTAAGTAACAAGTTCCTCACTCATAACAATTTAAAAACTTCAAATACTTATTTACAGGCTTCATTCAGGTGCAGACGAACAAAAAGTCTATTTTAATGCACCACAAGTTCTGCATCATAGACGGGCCCAAGGCAATAACACGAAAGAATACCCTGAAGGCGTATGCAGAAAAACTGAATGTGCATGCTCAGTACACAAACACAAGGATGAATATAAAGCCACTAGTGAAACCCAAACAAGTGAAAGGTTTCGTAATGTCTGGCTCCCTGAATTGGTCCACTCAAGCTATGGTGTCGAACCATGAAAGTGTTATAGTTACTTCACACCCAAATATTGTGGGGAAGTTAGAAAAAGAGTTTGAGAGTTTATGGGTGGAGACTGAGCCGGTAAGTGTGTAATTTTTACCCAACTACGGTGAAGCATGTGTTTTAATCTGTTCCCTCCTATCTTCAATGAAATCTAATATACCTTAACAAATGGGGTAACGTTGTTGGAAGCGTCTTGGCTAGTTACTGAATAAACGTACTTTTAGGCAAGAATCTTCCCGTAGTCAGATTTTAATTTTCAAAACTAAGTATATCTTGTATATATTGTTATTACATTTCACTCTAACATGTATTTGTTTAAGAACAAACTTGTCAACTTATTGCAAAATATTACAATATTTATCTTTCTTTTTTACACTTTTAGTCTTCATTTTCTCTCTTTGCTTGTAGTTTGCTTACATTATTTACATAAGTACCTATTTCGTAAATTGCAAAAATATTAATTAGTTAATTTGTACTATTTTTCACAGGCACTCCTGTCTACAACTTCTTCGTGACAACAAAATATTCAGTAAGTAATAATGTATGTATAATACGTAGTATTACAATAGAAAATTCAAATAGGTGAGTACCCTTTCCTTTAAAGAATTAAATAAGAACTTTTTACGCAAGGTCCCTTTAACCACTTTTTGACATGAATGCGATGAACGTCGTCTTCGTCATACATAAAAATCATGTACTTTATACTCTTACAGTTTTAAAGTAACAAAAATGAAAGTAACGTTCTGAAGATCCATTCGGCGACACACAAAAATTTGTTTGACCCTCACTCCCTCCGATGACGGCATAGACCGCGGAAGTGAGCACTTAAAATGAGGTTTCGCGCGGACGCCGATCAGCACAACTCGCGATAGCATCCAAACTACTGTTTAGATTTGACCGAAATAAAATTTATTTGACAGACTAAAGTCGAAACTTTATTTTGACATAATAGATTGATATATTTAAAATATTTTATCACCCAGAAATGCTGAGACCAAAACTCAAAAGGACAAAAATAGTTAATACTTCAAGGCCTGAATCCCATTTGCGATCAAAAAAAAATTACCACCAGTGTAGAAAGCTGCCATGACTTCGCAGCCATCTACATCAACCGGTAAAATCATCGAATTCACAAAAAAACTAGCGGACTTCTCACCACCTAAATTTTTCATATTATACAACTGTTATTATTCGATTTATTATGAACAAAATAAAAGAATTTGAATGATATACAGTGGTAAAAATATAAAGGTAAAACGGATAAAGGTTTGTCTTGCACAATTTCAAGAGAGTTTGGTTATTTCTTTGATTTTTAAGAGTACAGACGATTTGCTTTTCCCAGTCATAAGTTCTTGAACTAGCCTGGTTCAGTCTCAGTCTCAGGTCTCACAAGTGGTGAGTTTCAGGCTCGGACTTAAAAACAGAAACTTCCTCATTAAAAACAAATATCATTCATTCATTTTGTCATAGACAAAATATGAATATGGTGTTTGATAATCTCTAAAATTTAACAAAATGAAAATAAAAACATCAAATGTTTTTATATTTATTTTGTATTTATATTTATAACAAATTTTATTCTTTTCATAATTTTTCATCAGATATTGGAGGTATTATTTTTGCTCTTTGTTTTTCCGCTATTTTAGCGCCATCTGTCCCCACTTTTTATAACTAAATTGACATGTTGACAGATAGGTGAACCATAGACACATCCATGTGCACTTCAAGTTCTTACGATCGATCATATGTTTTCTTTGTGTAGTTTTTTCAGCCGCTGTAATTCGAATTGGTTAGAAAGTTCACGTGTTAAAATCCTAAATAATCGCTTTAAATAGTGATACTAGCGGATCTCCCGTGCCGGGCTCTTAAAGGGTGTATTTCGAACAAAAAATATGTAGTGTACAAAGTTGCAATTTACAGTGCACGTGCTTGTTATTTTTCAGGCTAACTCATTAATGTTTCAGTAAAGTGGTATAAAAAGTGGCCTAAGGTGGTAGAGCAAGTCTTTATTAATGTTTTTTAGAGTTCTTAGTGTTTTTTTCGGCGATTTCGTGGAGAAACGTGCTCGTAAATAAGTTAGGTCGATGTGGAATTACTAGGTACTTGGTTAGTGGAACAGGTTATCATGATGTATTCTAATTCTTCGAGAAGTGCTTTCTTGGATGAAGTGTTAGTGGTATGTACAATATAATCTATTTGTCCCCACTTCTCAGTATTAATTTTATTATATCATTGCTTAATTCTATAATTAATTCGTGTGTTATTGCTACTTTGCTAGTTTTGTGCATTATAAAACATCTGAAAAATAATTGTTGTCACTAATATTTCTTGGGTTCTGATATATTTGAAGGGTTTTTAAATTTTTTGATTAGGTAAAAAAATATTCAAAATAGCATGTGGTTTTGTCCACTCTAATTTTATCAATCAAACGAAATGTATTTAACTGTACTATTTATGTAAAGAAATTCATACTGATGCAAAAAATAAATTCTAACACCTAACGAAATGAAATACACAACTAGCTACAGAAAAATGCAATCACATGTAATGATGCAAGATGTTTCGAAGAATTATTTTTGTTAAAATCTTCTAAAATTAATAAAAACTTTGTAAAATTTTAATTAATATCACTAATAACTTATGTGGTTTAGCTTATGAAGTATGTGTATATGTTAGAAATTCATGTTTTCATACGGAAATAATAAATATTAAGTTTTTCAAATTGTCTCTGAAGTACCACATGGTTTAAATTATTTATTCATAGTATACAAAAGCTACTAATAAAACTTTGAAGTGTACTCATGCTTAGCTATTGAATGCATAAATCCTCTAAAAATATATTTTTGATACCACATGCATTTTTGTTCTCATAAAGTAAGGTTAAATGTGCATACAAAGTTTTATTTATTTTGATTATGAACATCTGGCTAAACCAGTACCAAAACATGTACAATGTACATTCTTTTATTAAATCCAAATAATCTTTTATCTATACAGTAGTATACAATTTTGTTTTGTTTTTAAACTACTGAAAAAATAACCTAAGTAATCCGTGTTGTTTCAGATGAATGCACCGTTGATGCAACATGCCAAGTGCAGTGTAATTTGTGCCACAGATCATCAAGTGGACATTAATTGTAGAATTTATAGTGAAATCGACCATTCAAAAAGGTGATAAAAAATGTGAATAGCTAGATATAAAAATTTTATATTGTGTGAAGTGTGCCTATTGGATGCAGTGCTCTTCGCTAGATGGCGCTCTTGGGATTATTGCTGAGCAAGTGAGATACTTGTTCCGCTACTCACCGCTAGGTAGCGTTGGTAAGTAAAGCATGCTTTGCTTCATTTTTACAACTTATTATAGCGCCATCTATTGCCAAGTAGCGTTTCAGTTTAAACTGAGTTACTTTGTATGGAGCATAGATGTCTCTACAAGTATGAAAAGTCAAAGTTTTATAGCAATTATTACACGATAAATATGTTTTAAAATTATACATAAATAATTTTTTGTACTACTTTGGTACTACTTTGTAATACTTATATCATTGCATTACATTAAAAGAAGTTTTAATAACTGAATTAAATAATAATATTTTTTAATAATTATTATTACAACTGCAATCAACCTTGTAGTAGGTACCTAACCTACCTTAGTTAGTTATGTATTTGTGGCTATAAATATTTTAAAATCACGCTTATTTACATTACACAAATACAGGCGAATAAAATAAACATAATTATAGATAGGTACCACTAGAAATTCTTATTCGAAATAAAGTCAACTTCGCCCTTGAACCACGTAGACCTTCTGGAAACCAGTTCCCAAGGAGCTTGCTAATTAGAATTCAATCAGTCACTCCTGGTTCCACTTAGGAACGCATCGAAACGCAACGAGTTACCGAGTTCCTTAGTAGGTACCTACTTACTTGTTCTGCTAATTCTTAATAAAAACAACTTGTGTCACTTAATTTTATTTCTTTAGTAGATTTATTAAAATAGGTACTTACTGAATGCAGCAATTTGGAGCTTGTTATGGATTGTATTTATACTGTACTGGTATATTAACCGCTAGAAATAAAATAGGCGCGGCAAAACGCATGACAATGTGGGTTTATTGCGATCAAGCAAGGAAGAGATCAACACATTTTGGCAATGTTGCCATCACTGAAAAAATAATAGTTACATAAGTGTTGCTAGTTGCAACACTGAAGATACTAAATGTAATAAGGAATCTTACTTGTTACCCCGTTACCCGGTGCCTTAGTGGTACCTAAATTATTTATTTGAGTAGATCTTGAAATAGGTAGATGATAACCTTTGCCCAGCTGTAAGAAATACACCAACAGACTCATAAAAATATATATCCTTTAGCTTATTTTTTCGTGTTAGGTTCCTACGTTTCAATTTTTGCCTGGACAAATACGCAGTTGCGTCGAGTCATATAAAAAGAAAAAATATATGTAATATCGGTCTTACTGGATGATCTATTTTGAGATAAGTAAATAAGGAAATAAGTACCTACTATGTTAATTTTTTTATTAGTGTAGTGGTTAGTGTTGTAGTGTTCATGTAAATAAATAAATAAAAGCCAACACTAAATAAGTTACAACGATTATGTAAGTAAACTAAGTAGTAGTTTGCCTAAAGAATGTTGCCTTGGCATTGCGCAATGTTATGCAAAGTTAGATGCCAAAATTTCTGATAATAACTAACACAGATTGGACATCCGTAGGTATATAAAAGCTGGATAGGTAGATTTCCATATGCGAATAAGATAGGCTTAGTAAGTAGCCGCGTACATTTGCAAATAATTAGGTCAAGTTGCTGGCGATTCAGACAACTGTTTTTTAGAATTGTTTTACGGCCTTTGTTACCTACTAGTTCTTTAGCCTATCTTTAGTTTATGGACCAAATGTTGTCGTGGGCCCTTTGATTATCAATTTATCTATCTATTTGATTGCTTCAAGGGTGCTTCTAGCGACAAATCTATTCGAGTCCACTGGTTTTCATAGCGTTTCATAGTTTTCATAGCTTAGAGACGTGCCCCTCAGTCCACTAAACAAATATCACTACAGCCATACACTATGACTGTTTACTTAACTATTTCACACATTTTCATGAGCATTTAGTATCATAGTTAACCAAACTAAAACTTTGGTGTTAACCAAACTACACCAATTTCACATTATAAAGTCCACTAAAACCAATTTGCAAGCTAAACCCCTGGACTTACCGCCAAAAACTCCAAAATATTAGGCCACTTGTCTGAATGGTCAATTTATAACTTTATTATTTCTTTCAATGACGTTTCGGTAACCATCAAAATATAAAATGCCAGAACTCGCAACGAACTGGGTTCCATTCCATCGTGTATATCTAGGTATAGGAAAAGAGAAAGATCGAGGACTGATTGTCGTTTGGAAGAAATAAAACGCACCACTAGCATCAACTGAAAAAGGCTCGAAAGTCTACTTACTATCAAATAAGTATACGTTTTATGAATTGTAAAGGCCTAGTCGTTATTTAGAACTGCAGTCTTCGACCGTGGGAATTTTTGATTGAACACCCGAATCTATATTTTCTATCTACACATACGCATTGCGCTGTATTGTACATGTACCCTGGAGATGAATTTAGACGAATTCAGAAGTGCAGCGAGCGGTCTGCCTTATCAGCGTTTTCGTCCCCATATTTATTTGAGAATTTTAAAACTTTAAATTTTTCTATCTTTTTACAAAAGACAAATTATTTTTATTTATTTATTGTACGTGTTTAAGCATGAAACAATCTTTATATATGTGTATTTTTTATTTTTTAAATCAGTCGTATGCGCAAGAAATCTGACGACGTCGCTTATATTTTAGGTTATAAGTTTAACCTTTTTAACTAAGTTTTTGAATTAATGAATTTTTTTAAATTAAAATCTTCCCATTCACTTTTTAGGATTTTCCTTTGTCTTTATTTCTCTGTAATTTAAACACAACTTCATGTTTTAAATTCCGTGTAAACAACAATGACATGAACGTCGCACACCGCAAAAAATAGAAACACGTCTCAGGTTCATCATCATCCGAGCGTGTTCCCGGTTGCATCGTCAGCGGTTACGCTTCAGAGGTCGGGGTCCGCTACCTTACCTAGGTGATTTGACGAGGTTACGCAACCCAAAGGGTAGACCACAACCAATCCTATAATAGGTACAAACGCTACATGGCGTTCGGGACCAACGGCTTTACGTGCCTTTCGAAGCACGGAATCATCTTTCTTTTCGGATAATCAGGTGATTCAAGCCTGCAATATCCTAAACAGACTGGAAACAACTTTTAAAAAAGTATGCTTCCCAGTGGGATTTGAACCCATGACCTCCGGATCACAAGGCAAACGCCTCGACCACTGGACCGCGGAGGCAGTCGACGTCTCAGGTTATTTGGAATTAAACAAACTATTACAATGAAAATCAATAAATTGGAAATCTAATTCACTTCTTTAATACTTAAATAAACTGCAATTTAACATATCTTAACATACTCGTATTGTTACTAAGATAGTTTGGCTCCAATCAGCTCCGAAAAAGCAGTCAATATCATTAAAAATAAGGACTGGGCCCTTAGGCGATGCGGCTAGCAACCCATCTCGATTTTGATTTATTTTTCCACGTCTCGCCCACCAGCACGCTAAAAGTGGTCTTTTGGTCTTGAGGCCCTGGACTGGTGTCTGCTTAGAACCGCAAGACCCAAAATGCTCTGCCTGCCCCATTAGAGAGAAAGACGTGATAGTTTGTATATTTTACTGACCGGGCGAGCGAAGCGTCTCAGTTTCGAGATGGCCTAAAATGCTTTGTCCGTCTGTCTGTTCTCGCCTACAGGTCGCGTTTTTCAACTGATTTTGACGAAAATTGGCACACATGTTTCTATATTTACCTATTCAAATTGTTTAGTCGATCGCAATTTTTGATTGGAGGATAGAAATAGGGGGAAAGGGGAAACTTAGCTGTAGCGTTATTTATTGACGGATTTCAATCAAATTTAAGAGGCGCACTAAGGACTTCATTCTACACAAGATGTTGCAATAAAAAAACCAAAAGGGGGGATAAGGAGGAACTTTTCTGTAGCGTTATATATGGACGGATTTCACTGAAATGGCTTTGCTAAGCTAGGGGAAAGTGTCGATTATTGCATGGTTATAAGAACTCGCGAGGTATACTGTTCTCACAGAACCACTAGTGTATAAGCACAGAATAAATAATACTAACGTGCAGAAGTCTCACTCAGCGAAGAAATTCAAAGAAATATCTACTCAATGTGGTTTAATTTAGCTCACGTCAGAACTCAGCACCTTTTCGTATAGATACCTAGACATCTATTGCAAGCCAATTTTATTCTTATATTACTCTGGACAAACGATTCGTATAACTGAATTTACCACCCGGAGGGGCCGTCTGCGCGCATAGTAATAATGTAGGTACATTTTCGATACCTAAACGGGGAGTGACACAGGCCTGGTATAAGTGAGTAGGTAGGTATATTATGCACAAAAGTCACATACATTTCCGTGACTTGTTAGGGAAATTGTTACATCAGTGATCTTAAAACCTTTCTATTACATCGGGAGAATGTGTAATGGGTTGTTTTATAGCGTTATAAAGACGAAAGTGGAAGAATATAGCAGGATGTGTGTCGTAAAAGCGTTTTGTCTGTCTGTCTTATCTGTATCTGTTGCAACTAGTTTAGTACTTTCATCATCATCAGTTATTTTTTAGTTTCCACTGCAGGAGCATGCCCCTCACCAAAATTACTATCAAAGCCATTCTGTATTATTATACAGACTGGAGCAGCCAGAGGATTTGCCCTACACTCTCCACGCTGGCCAGACGGGTTGGAGAGGTCTCATTGATGTTTATAATGCTTTGTTTAGCTTGTGTTTGGTAAGTCGCCTTCTACGATATCCGCGGGAAGACTTGGAGTGGTCCTATTCTACTCTGCCGGGAACCACACGGCTAACTGATATGATTTAAATGTTTCTTATTTTCGTACTTGTAAATTTAGTGCTTATTTGAATAGCGGCTAAATTGCAACATAGATTTGGATTGTTAAAATGCTAGTCCACCACTCCGGAGGTTCTGGGTTCGATCCCCAGCCAGAGCTAGATGGAAAATGGCCTTTTTCAAACTGTCCTGGGCTTGGGTGTTGTATTGTATTGTATATGTTCATATATGTATTTATTGTAAAATATTGTATCGTTGAGTTAGTAGGTATCCCATAATACAAGTTAAAAAACTTATTTTTGGGGCTACCTCAATCAGTGTAATTTGTCCTTATATATTTACTTATAATTATATCTTATTATTTGTTTATTTTTTGTGGGTAAGTTGGTATAAATAGTTAATTTTGCGAATAAGGCGAGCAGCTCATTGGGAGAAACGACCCAAAAGGTGGGTACCCAAAAAATGATTTTTGTAACCAAAAAAAACAACCGACTTCAGTTTCTTCCATATTTCCTAAGTTTTTCACCAAATTAATATGGTCGACCAACTTCGTAGTGAAGACTCAAATAAAAAAGACTTCTCAAATTCGGTTTATCGCGTAACAACACATTTTTAAAGTCGGTTAAAATCTAGTGACAAATCTAGACATTTGTATATCGAGTTAAAATAAATACCCGTAAAAAATCGTTTGCGAATCATGGAAGAGATTGCAGTTGAGATAAGGCCGCCTTTGAGCATTTGTTTTCTGTAATGCTATTATTAATTATTAAATGTTTTGTTGCAATAAAGATTCTTCTCTTTCTTCATCTAAGCGCGTACCCGGTTGCATCCTCATCTGTGCTGCTTCGGAGCCCGGGGTGCGCTTTTTAATATCTTGAAGAAGTTTTATTCGTTACCGATATAGAAGACTTTCAATCTTCTGCGAAACATAATCGGTGATAAAAATAATGCATCTCCGCTCCACAAAGTTATCTAACTTAGGTTGAAACTTAATAAATAATTAGTAAATCGTTTTAACAAAACTATGTAAAAAGCAATAGGTATCAAGTAGGAAAATCAGTCAGTCGAGCTAAGACCTTTCAAAGTTAAACCGTCGTTAAACCGGCAACATTGTAGACGTTTTAAAACAAAGTGTTTTAAATTAAACCCAGGGAGTTATGACTCACGTACGTTTTAAAGCGAAGAGTATGCAGAAGTGGCGCCCTCTTTTTCTTTGGGTTTCGTTGGATTTTTTTTGTCTCTTTATTATATGTTAGCCCAGTAGAGAGCCACTTCGACGGCGTTATCATTTATACTATTTTTATAGGGTTTTTTAGGCATTCAAGATGCAGTACTGTGATGTATTAAGTGATGGCTCAGTTGGTAAGAGCATAGTCGTATTGAAACTAAGGTCACGTGGTATTTTTTCACCATTTCTTATTTCATTAAAAAAGAAAAAAAATATATTTTGAATGAGGACGCCACATCTGCATATGCTTCGCCTTAACATATAAAATGTTTTATATTTACAAACAGTGCTATAATGGGGTGAACAACACAGGATGTCGGATAATCGACGGAAGGATACGAAAGCCCATTCAGTATGCTTGTTAATATTAAAATAAAGCAAGGTTTTTGACTTTTGGGCTCTTAATCGGGCAGGCCATGGGCCACTGGGGTCATGTTTGGTTAAGCCCATTTAAATTTATAATGATGGGATCATGGGAACGTGTACTAATCGATTGGTTAACTGTGTAGCTGATTAAATTTTACTAACAGACAGAAATACAGGGGTCGGTAAACTCATACATAAAGGTAACCCTTTATAAACGGTTATCGATTATTCGGGGGACCTATACAATAAGCCTTAACAGTAACCGCAGTAACCGTTATCTGAAAAGGTTAATCTAGGTTTCGGCGATGCACAGCCGTTTGGTTGAGTCGTGGTGATAGGTACCGCGACTAAGTGACGAATGAAAATCGTGTAGTGACCTAGTGACATGCAGAAACCTAGCTTATATCTATATCGAGTCTGTTAAGGTTAACCGCTATTCGCAATTATCCTGTGGCTATTTTGGTTAACCCAAATTATATGTTAACTCGACATTTCCAATTGGATTAATAACTGATTATTTCGGTTAATTCTAACCGTCCGAACCCTGCAGTAATATTCTTATTGAACATCAACTTTTAAAGTGATTCTGTAACACAGAGCTAGTTAGGGTTCCGTACCCAAAGGGTGCAAATGCAGACGAGAACGGACAGACAGCAGAGTCTCAGTAATAGGGTCCCGCCCTATTACTGAGACTCTGCTGTCTGTCCGTCTGTCACAGGACTCTAGTTCTTGAACCGTAATAGCTAGACACTTGAAATTTTCACCGATTATGTATTACTGTGGCCGCTATAACAACAAATATTAAAAAAAAAAGTTAAAAATTAAAGGGGGTCATCATACAAAAAACGTGTTTTTTCTGCGTTTTTACTTAGATCTTTATATTGGTATTAACTAGATACTTGTTCACAAATTATGTATTACTATGACCACTATAACAACAAATACTAAAAATAAGATAGTTAAAAATTAAAGGGGGTCGTCATTCAAGAAACATGTTTCTTCAGCGTTTTAAAACAATGTACGGTGGTACGGAACCCTTCATGTACGAGTCCGACTCGCACTTGCCTGTTTATTTCTAGTAAAATTTTCTGTATGTCCAGATATACAGATACGATTAGACGATGTAAGTTGTCGTCGTTGGAAAAAATGCTACATTGCAGTTGCCTCTCTGCACTTGCGTTTAGAGGAATTGAACCCGGGATCCCTCGAGATACCATGATCTTATACCTGTGCCGGTAATAATATTTAGTAGGCAGCTCATATAGCAGTGACGTGCACAAGATTTTTTCATAGGGTAGGCACTGCTAATCTTACCTAAATTACGACAACGGCTCCATATCAAACGTATTTCTCGCTACTCATCATCAGGTCTTTTTTTAGTCTCCACTGCAGGAGCCATACTTGGCCAGAGCAGCCCTAAGATTTGGCTTACGCTCTCCACGCTGGCCAGACGGGTTGGAGAGGTTTCATTGATGTTTATTTATACTTAATCTTTGTTTAGCTTGTTTTTCCTAAGTTGCCTTCTACGACATCCACGGGGAGACTTTGAGTGGTCCTATTCTACTCTGCCGGGAACCACACGGTTATCCGACATTATATTAATAAATAAATATATAGGGATAAATCACACTGATTAAGCTAGCCCTAAAGTAAGTTAACTAAACTTGTGTTATGGGGTACTAACTCAACGATACTATATTTTATGATAAATACAATATAGATAAACACCCGAGACCCAGGACAATTTGAAAAAGGCCATTTTCTAACTTGCCCTGGCTGGGGATCGAACCCAGAACCTCTGGATTAGCGGGTGTTAGGGTGTTAACCATTACACCACGGAGGTCGTCTATTATTATATTAAGATATTAGTATATTAAGATGGCACAGGGTAGACAAATTCTATGTGTCTGTATGGTGACACGCTTCTGTCATATAGTGACTACATTATATGCAAATATTCCAGACGCCTCAGTAGTTTCTAAGTCGCATACGAAGCACCCCTCTTTACGACTTATTAGTGGACTCTGTCGCATCTTAATTCACATCAAATTCGAGACTACTCAGAAACGCAATAATATGTTCGTAATACCCCATCGGAGCGTGTATAGCCAGTAAAATTCCCGCTCACTACAATACCCTGAATCTCAGTACTTACGTTTTATTGCCGCCAGTAAGCATAATAATAGAGTCTGCCCCTCATCGGTTGCATATTCACTTACTCGTATAATTTACGATCAATTTGTAAAAGTGGCCGTTTTATGACACTCCAAGATATAAGGCTGCTCGCATAAAGGCCTTTTCTAATGCTCGCAGCCGTTCGAGGAAACTGCATTCGAGACGCTCCAGATTCGTATTGTCAATAGACGCATAATTGAATTTTACGTTTTCTATAACTGTAACATCACCTGCATTCGGCTGTGATAAAAAAATGGATCCCCTGCAGTATTTCGCTTCTCGTTACTCAATGTCTTGTGCTTTTATCCTCGAATTATTGTTCGGATCACTGTGTAAGCGTAGTTCCGTGCCGACCAATTAAGGCTTTATTTATAGGGGGATAGTGGTGATTTACGACAAAGTTATGATGGCGGATAGTGCCGTTTTAATTTCGCAACAGGCGTCTTCCCGCCAGGTGCGAGTTTGAATTTTTTGCTCGGATCTTTGTTCGATCAAGCTTCGGTTTCGTTTCGTTTCACAATGGATGCGAGATTTGCACAAAAACGTCTTAGGAAGGGGGATTTGAAAAAAAAATACCGTGCATGGCGATGCAGCGGGGCGAGCAGCGCGGCCGGCGCGGTCGCGTGCCGGTCATTGAAATAGAATATTATAGACCAGCTATCTCAAACATTGGCCCCTGTTCTATTCTTTATATTATATGGCGGCATGAACTTTATCATACGTATTTATTTTTAAACAATGAAATCTGGTTACTTACTGATGGAAAGTTATCTCTTTACAATTGGCCATGTCCCTTGTATTATTTTTACAGTGTATTAACAAGGCAAGGAATTTTTTATTATGTTTACCTTGTTTTCGTATGGTTTTCGCTTATAAACTGTCGAAAGTACTAGGCGTATAAGAGCTAGCAAGCGACTAAGTAAAGCTTAGGGAGATAGCTACAATTGAACGGAACAAAACAGTGATATGTGGTGTCGTCTCTAGTACAGTAAATAATAGCTCTTTGTATTTAATAGGTTTCGCTGTCAAGCTTCTCAGCGTGACGCGTCCATTCTCCTCCTGTACTGCAGAGCTCGTTTATTATTTAATCATTTTTGAATAACAATGCTCCCGAAACTGGAATGCTTATTTTATATTGGAAGTTTACGCGAGCCGTCTTTTCCTTTACCAAGGCGCTATTTCGAGAACAATGTTGCCCGGTAGAATCGTAAAACATCTGCCCTCGGGGCGTTATGAAGTTTCTGTGGGTCTTTTACAATACAAAGATTTTTAATCCTTTTTGCTAGCGTTTTGTTTGTAAACTTTGTTAGTCGTGAAATCTTGGCTTTCGTTGCGTCGAACAGAGAGCGACAATCATAATGGGCTGTTTGACAACATTTAAAATAAACCATAACTATGTACTATCGTCGACGAAGAGAGGCCTATGCTCAGCAGTGGGCGGAAGGAGGGCTGGGATGATGATGATGATGTACTATTTATATAATAATTAACTAAAAATTACCAATTTTATCCATTTTACCAAATTTCGAACATTCGAACACTATTTTCATCAATGCAATGTCAAAGACCACAGCAGCGCGGCAATAAATTTGTATAAAAGATTTATACAATCGGCGCGCACTGTGTAACAAACATGTCGGATTGATTTTTTATTGCCCACTATATCGATTGAATGACGTGATTGAGCTTTTGAACGACAAACTTCTGAAGCTTTGATGAATGACGCTTGTGGGAACTTTGTGAAGTTGATAGTTTTAAAGCTGTGAGTGCTGTGACGTTTTATTACTAGACTGTCAATTGTCAAACAAAGAACAATTTAAAGCTGTCAATGAGGTAAAGTCTATAGTGTCGTAAAGTTGTCTAGTAAGCAGATAAATAGCAGTAAGCAGATAGCTCAGTTTTGCAATGAACTTAAATAGGTACAATACACATATATGTATTTTTTGAAGCTGAAAGAAAATACTTTCCTATTTTTTCTATAACATTCGTACAAATCACGTCTGATAGACTGACAGATTTATTTCGAGAAAAAACACAAGACATAAAATACACAATGATTTTTAACCTCGTAGCTTTATTCAATATTCAAGGAAAATACCTAAAAATACATAGTTTTTCATAGGTAAGTAACTTGTTTGATGTTTCATAATAAAAACCATAGATATCAGCTGTCAAATGCATACCGGAAATCTCCCATTTTAATGTCACCAGTCACCACCCGCTGCCGTCACACTACGAGTACATACATACTCACGAGTAAAAATACATAGTCTGCTAAAATCATTATCCTACCTTTTTAGTCACCCGACTACGGCAAAAAATGTGCTAACTGCGAAGTGTTGCGTCTAAATTTTTTATTAATTTTTACCTCACTTCAAAAAAAAGGAGGTTATCAATTCGTTGGAGTCTTTTTTATGTATGTTTCCCGATTACTCAAAGACGCCTGGACCGATTTGGAAAATTCATTTTTGTTTAAAACGGTATACTTTCCAGGTGGTCCCATAATTGTTTTATTAAAATTGCCTGTGGTTTGGAAACTGGAAAAAATATGTATGTCGTCAAGTATAGAATTGTTTGAATATTTAGTTTGTCTGGTAACAGTCGGTTTTTTGTTTTCAAAAAATATCAATAATTATATCTTAACACAAACATTGTTGTCAAGTACAATTAATCCAAAAGTAACAGAAAAACAACACTTTATTATTGTTTTGTTGTTTTTCGTGTAAGTGGCCAACACTGGCGTCAGATTATTCAAGCTGCCTAAAGGCTTCTGACATAGCTTGTCGACTGCCATACAATGACAGCTGGGACCAACGGCTTTTATGCGCCTTCCGAAGCACGGAGGAGCTCGAGAAATTTTTGTACCACTTGTGGTCACCCATCCAAGTACAGACCACGGCCGGGGCTGCTTAACTTGTGAAAGCGCTAGCAATGATTATTATTATTAAACACAATTTGATATTTCGCATTAATAAACCTGCCAATTATCAACACGACCTACCGATAGCCTTAAATGACACAAACACCTAAGTACTTATGTATTATGTTGTGTAGTTTTCCAACATATTATGACATATAATTCAGAAAGGCAATGTAAAGTGGGTCGACTGATAATATTTTTTAAAGTTCGTGGGTCGAGTGTGTTCTATAAATAATTGGTGTATTACTTAAGAGTGGTGAATCGGTCAAGGGTGAGTGGCGTTTTAAAGAAATAAATTAGTTCATCATCATCCGAGCGTATTCCCAGTTGCATCCTCAGCGGTAACGCTTCAGAGCCCGGGGTCCGCTACCTAACCTAGGTGATTTGACGAGGTTACTGGTTTTTACACAGAGCGCCCCTGCCGTCTGACCTACGCAACCCTAAGGGTAGACCAGAACCAATCTAGGATAAGTTTAAACAAACGCTAGATGGCGTTCGGGACCCACAGCTTTACGTGCCTTCCGAAACACGGAATCATCTTCCTTCTCGTATAATCAAGTGATTCAAGCCTGCAATATCCTAACCAGGCTAGAAACAATTTTTCACAAAGAAATTAACTAGTTTGTCTTAAGACTTTTGCTTCCCCGTGGGATTTGAATCCATGACCGGTACACAATGAACACACCTTGACCAGTGGACCACGGAGGTAGTTAGAATATGAAAGTATAATTTGTTAAGCCTATTCGTAAATAACGAAATAATGTAAAATCAACATTATGAAATTTCTGAGAAAATATTAAAACGGCCAGTCCCTATTTTAATTTCATTATTGTAAAGCTTACTTAGGACTCATTCATTGAAAACAGGAACTTTTAAAAGGTTTCTCCGCTCCTAAACAAAACCAGTTGAGTGTGAAATAATTTTACTTATTTAGGGACCCTTCAAGTATTACGTTAGAACCAAATTCTGAGTCTGATTTCTGGGGGTCTTTGATTTGATTATTTTTAATGACATAGGGGGCGAAGGGTTCTGGACTTACATTACTTGAGCAATCTTATTTTGCTACTTTATATATTTCTTGCCAAATTTTTGTAATTATGATTTGAAATCAGACAATATAATAATAGTTACGAACTACGAACATTTGCTCATAGAAACAATAAAAAACTTAAAAAGAATTAAAAAAAAACAATACTTACGTAAGCACAGGAGGAGGACTAAGAAATTTGCTTACTTTTGCTGACAAAGGGGTCGGACGGTGTTAAAAATTACTCAAATTCTGCTTACGTAATACTTGAACGATCCTTTAAGTAATTGTTTACTTTTCTATTGGTCACAAAATGTCCCAAGTTTATTGTACTTTTAAGTGTTCCTTCTTTCAAATTTCTATTGTTGTTCGTACACAGATTACTGATTGAGGAACAGGTAGGTTCGAAATGGCTGAATAGCAGCAAAATTAAGAAGCGGGCATCATCAAAATTGAATGGATTATTATTGGTGGAATGGATATTCTTTGTGCAAAACTTATTATTGATCTTTCTTCGTTCTATCTACTTATAAGTGACCAAACCCCGTGACCAAGCGTGTTATTTTGAAGACGCTCTTCTTCCTCAAATGGTCACGTAGTATGTGTACGGTCCAGGGCTTGAAATAATCATGTTAAAAATCTGGTAACGTTAATTCTGTCAAACGGCGTTAACGTTATCAGCAAAGATAACGTTATGCTGGGTAATGGTATTTTTCCCACTATTTACTGTTAATCAGATAACGTTACCAATGATATTAACGGTAAAAGGTATTGTTAACACTGTATTTCTTTTCGATATTTGACAGAATAAATTGATGAGAGTTTGTCTAGTAGGCTACAAGACCTATTTATATAATAGTTTACAAGTATTAAGAAAAAGTATCGTTACTTATGTATATCGTTAATTGATAACGTTATAAACTGTATTATCGATACCCTTTATAAAATAACGTTATTTAACGTTACTTTTAGTGTAAATTTGGTATCGTTAACAAGCTCTGGTACGGTCCCTATTATGTATAGGTGTACTACGGGCCTTATCGTTGTATACGAATCCATTTGAAAATACTTTGTTACGACTCGCCTCCTAGTCTGACTTTTATGTATTAATGTAACATAATACTCATGAAAAACTTCATAATTACTGGAAGGCATCCCAGCCGAGCATTCTTGTTGTGGAAGCTACGCATTCGCGCATATTGATTTAATTTTCTCAAAGACGTGTGCGCCTTGACGGTAGTCAATTTAATTAATTTAATGACGGACGGCAAAAAGTAATAATCTGTGGATAAGGTCCGTCACGGCTATGGACCATAAAGTACTGAGTGTATTTTTAGAACGCCAATTAGGTAGGTCCACTACTTTATACATTCTAATAAGGCAGTTGATTGACCGCGTTTGAAGACAAGGCGAATCAATGTTTTCACACATCGCGGCGTACTTTTTTTCCGACTGGGTTTTTCTCCCAATTTTATGATAAATACATAACGTGACTTAGTACGAACCTTTTTTATTGTTTTGTCTAACTTTCGAATAAAAGACTGTGTTTCAAGCATACAGATGTGAAAAGTTTAATGATCTACGATACATTAACGTATTTCTGCGTTAAAAAAATTGTGTTTGTTATTAATTGAAATTACAATTTTATGTAGAGCCGTTTTGTTTGATCGCGCACGTCTCGCGTGCCAGTTCCGTGTAGGCTAAATATTTATGTATCAGTTTATTAAATATTAATAGCTCGTTACAGCACGCCATAACGTCTAGACGGGAAGTAGTAGCCGTTTTTATGGCTTGAATTAGGGCTGCCAGTTATCTCCCGAGTGGGGAGTGCCGGTGCAGTAAGGTCGATGCACACCATGTCAATGTGATTATAAATAAATAAATTAGGCCCCAAAGTAAGTTTTTAAACTTGTATTATGGTATACTAACTCAACGATACAATATTTTATCCAGGACAGTTCTAAAAATACCTTTTTTTCACCTTGCACTGGCTGAGAATTGAACCCAGAACCTCCGAAGTGGCGGACGAGCCACGGAGGTCGTGTCATGATAATAACTTGTAAATACATACTTTGTAAATAATTGAGTTTGCTCAATAAGGAATATGCATGTAATACCAATCCGGCTCATATTTTTATTTTACAATTTCTATTATTACGTTACCACGCCTAGTTAATTATTTTTCTTATTGACTCTTATTTGGATTAGAAATAAATTATTGAAAATATGCAAATATTGCGCGGGAACTTTTGACGAAAAAAGGGAAATGACGACAAAGTTCACAAAAGGGAAATGACAAGTTCGGGTGCGTTCGGTAGGATTGTCCGTCCATGTAGTTTGACTATCGATGACATTCGAAATGTATGTACTTTTATATAGAGGTTTAACAAACATCACTGGCTGATAATATCGAAAGTACCCAAAAAAGAAAAACATGCGTTGACAGCTTCTGTCTCTAGCGGATATTGCAGACCTTGACGTCATTTTTTAAAATGGCGTGTTTTAGTTGTTATAATCTACTTGCTATTTTTAATATTGAATTTCTACACCATATACATGTTTTTCGGCACTGATTTATTTTTTGCGGCTATTTCTCGACGAGGACTATCGATTAAAAATATTAAAAAAATGCATGCATACTCTCTATTCTCTTGGTCAGAAGTGTGTTGACATTGACTGTTCGCTGGGGAAATTCACAAATGAGGCATATAAACATATACCTTCTTTGTTATATGGTCTATAGCTATGTTGCATTAGGGAAAGCCTGTAAAAACGAGCTGTATTGGAAATAAATAAAATAAAATCAAAAAAACTCTAAGGATTATGAGGACCAAACCATGGTCGATCTTTTTTATGTCAAAACTGTCTAGCCTTCCATACTGGTCTGGGAGAAAAGAAAACAAACATGCAATGTAGCTGCTTATCTTACCGTGCAGATCATAAAAGCCGATCGAGGGAAAATCTGAATCATGTAGGTACATAAATAGGCGAGGCGGTTAGCAACCTTTACCTATTGATTCCGTTTTTCCATCTTCACGCTAAACGTGGCCTTTGGGTCTTACGGCCCTGGGCTCTGTCTACCCCGTTAGGGATAAAGACGTGATAATGTATCTGTATCGTACTCACCTACACCTAACTGCCTCCGTGGCTCAGTGGTCAAGGCGTTTGCCTTGTGATCCGGAGGGTTCCAATCCCACTGGGAAGCATACTTTGTAAAAAGTTGTTGCCAGTCTGGTTAGGATATTGCAGGCTTGAATCACCTGATTATCCGAAAAGAAAGATGATTCCGTGCTTCGGAAGGCACGTAAAGCCGTTGGTCCTGAACGCCATCTAGCGTTTGTACCTATCCTAGGATTGGTTCTGGTCTACCCTTTGGGTTGTGGAGGTCAGACGGCAGTTGCTCTTTGTAAAAACCAGTAACCTCGTCAAATCACCTAGGTAAGGTAGCGGACCCCGATTAATAAATAATTACCCCGGGCTCTGAAGCGTAACCGCTGACGATGCAACTGGGAATACGCTTAAATGACGATGATCGTACTCACCCACAAAACCTAGAAATTAAATTTTAGCGTCGGCAACCCTAGCTTAAACCGAATCTGGATCTCTCCCCCTTGTCAAAAGGCGGTGGGGCAAGAACTGGTTATGCTAAGTGTGAACCGGTCGTTAGACAAATTAATTGGAGGATTACCAGGATTAAGCAAGTACTTACCTACTGCGTATTAGCAAACATTTAATTTAAATTCAATGACATTTTGGTTATTTTTTTTTAACCTGTAGTGTCTCATAGTATTAATAAAAATATTTTTATTTTACGTTAATTATTACAAGCTTTTATTTAGCTTGCTCTATTTGTTGTTGTTTTTTGGGTAGAATCTTGCCAGTTAAATTTGAACTACTTCCCGGTTGCATATTAAGATGAATTCTTTTTGCTAATGTAAATCGGATGCAATATTATATGAAAATGGACCCGGAATGTGGCTATAGGAACCCTGTAATAAAACGACGCAACCCCATTGAGTTTGGGCTTATTAGGTACATTTGTCTTGATAAGTTCTTATCACAATAAAAACTTGTACGTAAAAAAAAATTATATATATCTGATAAGGCCAAGCACTGCCGAAAAGAAACGATTTTAAATGGGGGCAGCACTGGACCCCGGAAAATTCAGGTACGGCCTTAAAGATCGCACGCACTTAATCCGCTAGTTTCCAACAAGTCAAATTAGACACTTTTTTCTAAACGTCAAAACAATGCTTTTACGAGCGGGCTTTACGGGCGGTTTAAAAACGGTTTCTCCAAGAAGTCTCTTCTTCTCGTCGTGTCCCTGCGCGGTAATTAGTAGTCATCCATATATGTATTTATCTATCCGCATACATATATAATTAGTTCTTTATGTATTATATTTACATAATTATATACTTTGTATATTTATTTTATCTATAGTTATTGTATTGGTATATATTTATTTAAAATTAATACTTATGTATATTCTTGATTTATTCTTGTGTAGATACTTTTTTAATTTTGTTTACACACTGTCGCACCACCCAAATTATTTCTCTACTTGGTCCAATGGTTGACTGGCAGAGAACGCCATAAGGCGTTAAGTCCGCCATTTGTACAATTTTTTTGTGCAATAAGATTTAAATAAATAAAAACAAACATTTTCTATGAGATTTGTATAAAAAATCGGACTGTGACGTCATAGTTTATTGGAGTCAAATAGCGCTCTTAATATCCGTTTTTCTGCATTAATAAAATGTAAATTCACGTTCAAAATGGATGTGATCAATGACAAGTGACATTATTTTAGTACCAATTTTTTACCCAGGAAACTACCCAATTCAATATAAGCAATATTTACATTATAGGTGCTGTAGTGAATGTCCGTCGGTCTTGTATTCGGTTCCCGTGCCGGGACAAATATTTGAACGCGTAAAACAAGTGGTTATTCGGGTTCTAGTGGTGTTTTGTCATTATCGTGTACCGAAAACAATGGTGGCGCCTCCGAAAAAAAGAATGCCTACATATTTTGTTTGGGAAGAGTTTGAAGAGTTACCCTAGACAGAATCAGACATTTCTATAAAAACTTAGTCTAAATCTTAGTTTGAAACGACATGTAAGATTTCGGTAAAAAAATATTTCTAGGCTTATAACTGTTTTCCACAGTCAAAATATAAACTTTAAGGGGAAGTATGTATCATATTATATTTGAACATCAGTATGGAAAACTTCTACACCCTTATAAATTCATATATTGACTCGAAAACGGGTAATATTGGATGCCTAATATATGCAATTGCTTTGAAATTACAAAATACTGACTGATTGTATATATATATCTTTTATACTATTGCCGCGCCGCGGCTGTGGTCTTTGACATTTTATTGTTAAGTAAATATACTGTTCGTATTGAAATTGGATGCATTGGGTAGGTTGCTTGTTTTATTAAAGTTAAACGATTAATTAATCAACACTTTTATTTGCATTTGGTTCATCATCATCATCAGGTCGTTTTAGGGTTCCGTACCCAAACTATAAGGCGATGCTAGCAACCCATCACTATTTTTATTGCCTTTTTCCATCTTTATTCCCACCATCGCGTTAAAAGTGGTTTTTGAATCTAACGGCCTTAGGCTCTGTCCACCCCGTTAAGAACAAAGAAGTGATAGTGTATGTGTATATCTGTATCAATATAAGGATAAACCCAGGAGGTTTAGTCCTTATGATGGACTTTATGTTTTTAAGCTAAGCTTCCAGACGAGACAACTGCTTAAATACTACTCTGAGTCAAAAGGTCAAAGTCCAAAACTCCATAAATCAGTGTTTATAATTACACCAATCCATTTTCGCAACCCATTCGAAAAAATATCTAACAAAAACACAAAAACCGTTTTGTTTTACGTTTCCCGGTACACGGCGGCGAGCAAAAAGGTCGATTGCAACTTTTTTAAAGCCTCCATTCACGTTCGGGACGTAATTTGAACCTTGCCGGGAGGGATTTCTCACGCGCTCTCGATTTTGGACGCGAGTTTGGACCGCTCAGGCGATAGGCTGAGGTTTGCCTGACAGAGAGATACGGGTTTTTATTGTCACTATGCTCAAGGGTCATAAACTCCCATGGGCCCATTTTAAGTGCCTTAATCGCCTTTGAACTAAGGTCAGACGGACTAAATACAATCAGAACCGTTCGACAGCTATATTTATTGTTCGATTTTACACCTCGCTTTGATTTGTATTTTTTTGCCATTTGTTCTATTTCGCGCGTCATAATCTTTAACCGTTAACCTTCAAGAACTAATTGTGCCCAGTACAAACGCTGACCAAGTCGCGCAATATTGACAGCAGACATGTTAGATAATGTTAATAAATATAATTAAACCACCCACATGAAAAGAACATTGGCATTTGAGTTGGTCCCTTTAAGGTTGGATCTCATCTATCGGCACGGATCTATCTTTCAAGTGCTATCCTTTTGCTGAAGCGTTACTCGGTGCTGAAGCGTTCCGTAGCTCTTTCTCGCTCTAATAAATGACGCTTCTGAGCGACAAAAAAGGATAGCAGCATAGGAAAGTGCTGTTCCGTGCTGATAGATGCGATCCAACACTTACTATCTATATAATTAGTGAAGAAAGGGTAAACTTTGACATTTGCTAAGTGATAGTATGTACATCCTCAGTTTCTCTCTTATCATTACAAGTAAATAATTATTAACTGATAATCTACTTTTGAATGTAAACTGCAGGTCACGCATGACGAGTGTCGGCTCGCCTACATAATTAGTTAATAGTAGTGGCGTCTATCTAGGGATGTTAATTGGATGTGATCAAGACCACTCATCATACTAACTGCCGCTCTCAGAGCTATCCTTATGTGTCAGTCATTGCTTCAATATTACAAGGCATTATCCTGTCATGCGCTAGAAAGTGGAAATTAAACGGAGTAGTATTAATATTTCTTAAGAGTCTCCTTACCCTAGACCAAATCCGAGTTTCCCATACAAACGTAGTCTACGTTTTATTTTGTAACGACATGTCAGATTTCGATAAAAATTTGTAACTTTAAAGAAATTGCATATATCTAGGGTTATAATTGGTTTTCACAATCAAAATATGAACTTGAAAGAAAATATAGTGCATTATATCATTTTTGACCATCAGTATGGAAAAGTTTTGCACCCTTATATTTTCTTTCAAGTTCATATTTTGACTGTGAAAACCAATTACAACCCTAGATATATGCAATTTCTTTAAACTTACAAATTTTTACCGAAATCTGACATGTTGTTTTAAAATAAAACGTAGACTACGTTTGTATGGGAAAGTCTAGGGTAAGGGGGTTCTTAAGTTTCATTTATTTTGTAAAGTTACACTGTAAGTTGTCAATCATCAATTAAATACAGTATTTGAATCGTAGTGAAATCGAATAAGAAAGTGTAGGTTGTTTTTTTATACTAATTGGTTTTAACAAGTGATCTGGCGTTTACCGCTGTCGATTCAACCCGCGCTTTACGTGTCAATCATTATCGTCTGAATATTAGTGCAGCTTGTGACATGCTGGGAAAAGAAAAAAGAAAATTAAACGTTTCATTAAGTATTTAAAACTGTTAATGGTAATTACTTAATATGCCAATTGGAATTAGTTCTCTGACCGCGATTTCGGTCGCGTAGTCGTTGTAGAAACGAAACAGTATTAGCAGTAGCTATGTCTAGCAGTGCTCTTCCTGTGGATGATGTGATGATTCATCCATCATGAACGTTTAAACTTACTTTAGGGCTAACTCAATCAGTGTGATTTGTCCTTATCTATTTATTTATTACCTAGCTGTAATGCCACAGACAGATACACACA
This sequence comes from Acrobasis repandana, assembly GCA_963576875.1. Taxonomy (NCBI): domain Eukaryota; kingdom Metazoa; phylum Arthropoda; class Insecta; order Lepidoptera; family Pyralidae; genus Acrobasis; species Acrobasis repandana. The sequence goes on from OY756226.1 coordinate 3,521,504, forward strand.
TAAAACTTATAGCATCCCTGTCATTGCGCGGGGGGTTAATTAGTAGCTCAATAAATTATTAATTTTTACCATGCCAATAATTTTGAATTGTTGTTTAGATAATAAAAATTACCCCTTGATCCAATTTCCTCTTGAAATTATACAAAAAGGCGCTCCTGTTCTGCGGTCGCGTCCGCGGTGGAGACCTTGTGGTGCACATGCCATGCCTCCAAACCGCAAAATTCAATATTTTTACTACCAGTAACCTGAAGCTACCAATAAAAAATATGAATAAAAGTGAAAGAACATAAATTGATTGCAGGCTTGAATCACCTGTAATTTTCCAAAAAGAAAGATGATTTCGTGCTTCGGAAGGCACGTAAAGCTGTGGGTCTCGAACGCCAACTAGCGCTTGTTAAAACCTATCCTAGGATTGGTTCTGGTCTACCCTTTGGGTTGCGGAGGATAGACGGCAGTCGCTCTGTGTAAAATCCAGTAACTTCGTCAAATCAGGTGATTATAAACAGCGGTAATGCTTCAGAGCCCGGGGTCTTAGATAGGGTAGGTAGCGGACCTCGGGCTCTGAAGCATTACCTATTATAAGCATTACTTGTTGCTGAACATCCGAAGCTTCTTCCACACGCCCTAGCCACCATTCTGCCAGAACCTTACTCTACCTGCAATCATCCCAGTGAGTTAGTTGACCTGCCAAATTCCATTTGATATTTATGACCGTTTTTTCGTCGTGTACGGCATAGGAAACGTGACGATACCGATGATGGCATTTTCAAATTAAAATCTCTAAAAATTTTGACTGTGTATGTAGTTACGATCAGGAAGTCTCGAACAGTTAAAACACCCTGCAGGCGAGAATTTTAAGCAATATGATATTAGCAATAATCTGAATCTAAAGAAAAAACCCTATTGTTAGAAAAGTAAACTGGCAAGATCTCTATCCTTATATTACCTCTACTCTACCCTAATAGCACCTTTTATCCAAATCTCAATGTCAAAGGCATAGACAAGACATTTGGCTCATCCCGAATGTATAGCGAGGGTGCATTGTTTTTTTTTCTTTTTTTTTCCCATCAAATTGCGCTATGCAGCCAACACGTGCTGCCTGGAATTACAGTCCCTGGAACCTTTGTTCGATATAGTTTTGATATGACGTATGTTCAGTTTGTATGGTGACGAAGTGAGAAGGGAAGTTGGGATATTTTTATAGGTGTTGTATTGTGATTTGATTATGGGTTTGCGTTTAATGTTACGGGCTGGTCATGGTTTATTATCGTATAGTATGTGGATACATCTTTTCGGTGCACCAAAATCTTTAGTCCAGATAAGGCAAAATTTTCAAACCTAGATATTGAATTGTTTACTTATGTTATAACTACCAGAGGAGCATTTAAGTAAATTTGTCTGTCCTAACGACTTAACTTCTTTTAAAATAGAATCTCCTGTAGCAGTCATTGTTAATTTTTAACCAACGCCTAAAGGCCGTAAAAAACAATAAAATGACGACTACTTAGTTAATATTTTTTAATACAAATGACATGTAGAATGTTTCCCAGGAAAAGCGCCTGTTAAACACGCCCAATACGCCCATAGATCTATCATAGCATTAGGTGAATGGATGTAACGTACGATAACATCGCAGCCATTATTTCGCCTTTGTATTCGGCGATTACACGTGTTGCTGCGTCTTCGTTCGTCCCACCCAATCCAACACAATAATGATTCCAATTACACGACTTGAAATATTTATTATCCCGAACTTGAAGTCGTTTTGCCTAAATTAGCGCTAATGCGCTAAATGCGCAGTTTAATAACTGGGACTGTCCGCGGGTTTCTTGACGTTTGCTCGCAGCGCAAGAGAGCGAGCGCCGGCTGCGTCATATGGCATGGCCGAAAAAAAAAGATTAACAGAAGAATACCTCGTGTGTAAAGTACTTATCTATTAGGCTGCGGATATTGCCAACACACTAGCTCTAAAAAGAAAGTGCTGCATGCCAAGCACTTGCTTAAAGATCCTAATTAGATTTTATAATAAATTTGTGGTCGGTTTTTTTTTTGTATACTCCGCTTTTAAACTCTGACGGCTAAACCAAATTAGCGTAACGTCTGCTGCAGAAAGTGAGTTGCGCAATTTCTGTTTTATAGAAATTAATAATTCACAAAAAGCACAAACAGAACTTCTATGATACCGAATGCAGCAATAATTGTGCAACTCATTTTCTGCAAAAGTAATCACACTTCACCCTAAATCCTTCTTAGACTTTTCATACAACTTCTGTCAAATTCGATTGAACTTCTATGCGTTATGCCTACAACATCTAAGTCACACCAGGCCTGTGTCACTCCCCGTTTAGGTATCGAAAATGTACCTACATTGTTACTATGCGCGCTGCCGGCCCCAGGTAAATTCAGTTATAAAAATCGTATGTCCAGAGTAATAAATATTAAATTGGCCTGCAATGGATGTCTAGGTATGTAAAAGAAAAGGAGCTGAGTTCTGACGTGATATAAATTAAACCATAACGCTAACCACATTGAGTAGATATTTCTTTGAATTTCTTTGTTGAGTGAGACTTCTGTACGTGAGTATTATAATAGTCTCTATTCTGTGGTCATACGTACTTTAAGTATATGTTACGAGTATCTGTGTCTGAATATGCGTTGCTTAGATCGTGCATTGGATTAATTGTCGCATCTACACTTCTCTTTATTTTCTAGGCCCTGTTGCTACCTCCCTATTCTATTGGCCATCTAAGAAGATCCAATTATTTTACCCCAAACTGATTGTGATCGCCGCCATTGTACCTTGCATTGTCCATTTGTACCCAGGGCTGCATTGTCGGAGAAATTCAGTTATTCTTAGGCAAATTGCAATTTTTCTGTTGCCGTTGCAATTCTGCGAAATCTGTGGGAACGAGGATTTGCAGTGGATTTTGGATTATGGGGGATTCTGGGATACAATGAGGATTTGATTATGTTGCTTTCCCTTTGCAAAGTTTGCACAGTTTTGAGAATTGCGGATTAATTTTTTTTTTGGTCACTAATTATTTGGAAATACCTATGTATGTAAAAGTCATTTTGTAGCTTAACTTGAGAAGCAAGTTTGACTTGACGTAACTTTTTCTAAATTTTCATTTCATTTATTGAGCTAGCCTCAAAGTATGTTTTTAAACTTGTGTTATAGGATACTACTCAACAGTACCATATTTTATAATAACTACATAAATATGGAAACCCACCCAAATCAATTTAAAAATTCAATTTTCTACTTGCTCTGGCTGGGGATCGAACCCCGTACCTCCGAGTGACGGACTAGCGTGGTTACCAATCCAATACGCCACGGGTGCCAAATTATAAGACAGCATATTTTTTAACTTGTAGTTCGCGAAGCGCCCACTTCATTCGTATACAATTTTCTGTTATTTTTGACATAATGTAAGTAGGGACTTGATAATAACCTTTGTGGTGTTTGTGGTGTAATTGACAATCATAATCAGGAGATCAACAAAGTTTATTTAAATCAAAGCAGAGTCACAGAATATTGTTTAATTCTTGGTTCTTACGTACGATCATCTACGAGTACTAAACTTAAATGCATTCTTCAAATGCGAAACATACCTACTTTAAAAATTCAAAGAGCATCCATGAAAATTGTCAACGAAGTGCGCGCTTCGCACTTCATATTCCATATTCAAATCCTTCGTGTTTATTGGTCCATAACTCCGACCGCGCTATTAGGCATTCCATCTAGATTAAAACGATGCACGATGTGCCTAACGGCCGATACGTGACACGCATTCGGTTAAAAGTGCCCGCTAATTTTTTAAACGATCATCCGCGAGATTTATTGCTCAATTACTTGTGTAATAGGTACGTGTTATGAGACGGAGGAATGTCGTGCGGAAACAGAGTTAACTAGAAAAGAGCGGAAGCTGTATAGATATTATTGCTTAGCGTAGCTCGCGTTGTGCAACGTCACCCTAACGGGATACATTTTGCATACACACATCGCAAAAAAAAAAAAAAACTTACTTTGGGCACAGGCCGGAATCTCCTAAGGTACGCGCAATATGCGTCACCCAGGCGTCCCCGTTCCCCGTCCCCGCACCTCTCCCCCGTTTTCGCCTCGATGACTCACGTTGGCCGTCAAGAACCAGGGGAGAGGTGCGGGTGCGGGGAACGGGGACGCTTATTGCGCGTACCTTAGGAGATTCCGTTCTGTTTACTCTTACTGTATTCTGTGCTTTGGGGCTAGCTTAATCAGTGTAATTTGTCCGTATATATTTATTTATTTATATCGCGACTTTATTCCTTACGTTGCAGATAGCTAGTCCGTCACTTGGAGATTCTGGGTTGCATCCCCAGCCAGGCCAATTCTCAACCGATTCTCGTAAAATTTTATAAGCAGATTCGATAATTATATAGATTTATTTTGTAGATTCAGTTTTTGGAAATTTTTCAAAATGGCGGAGATTTAGGAGGTTTGAAACTTGTTTGTTATTATTAAGACGCAATTTTTTTGTCTGAAAAACTTTTTTATCCGATAATCTTCAACGGATGGGGGGGGGGGGGGGGGGGTGAGTCGCGAGGTTTACAGCTCACAGAGTCACTAGTTTAAAGGCCCCGTTAGTCCAGAGCCAAAAATAGAGTGTTTTTGAAAAATCACTGTAAATAAACTACTACAGACTGAGCATTTTGGTTTTTACGGCTCTAAGCAGACAGAGCCCAGGGTCGCAAGACCCAAAGGCTAATTTTAGCGTGATGATGGGCGGGAAGATGGAAAAATGAATGAAAATAGTGATGGGTTGCTAGCCGCATCGCCTATTAACACGATTTTCATTTTAAGCAGCTGGTACATTCTAAGCTTTTTCTTTTCTCCCAGACTAGCATGGAAGAGGTCCTCAAATACACCACGGAGTTCGTCAAATATCTAGAAATACAATTGTATTTTAAATCTTTGTGAAATTGTTAACAAATACTGATACTGAACTGATAGTTACACGTTTTTGGGCTACGAAATCACCTTCTTCACAACTAACAACTGTTGCTGTGCCATTCTTCTGGTCGTGAGTTCTACTTTTAACTTAAGAGCTTGCTCTTGTCGGTGGAGTTAAGTGGAGATGCCTCCGTTCCTCTCTTCTCTCTGCCATCTTTTTAATGTCTTGATAGGACCTTACTCCTAACCCCTTAACTTGTTGGAAAAACTATGAAAAACTTGAAAAACTGGTCGTGAGTTATCTACCCTAAATGTATTCAGTCATTGACTCGACGAAGAAGAAGAACAACCAATATTACAGTCAGAGATTTCTTACTCGTCATAACTTCTCTATACAACAAGTTTATTTTCCAGACAAATTAAAGAGCCTCCGACTTTCAAGCGTTCGCCCCCAATAACTTTTGAACGGCTGAACCGATTTTCATCAAACATAGCTAAGAACCATCTCTACAGACAAGGCTTTAGATTAAAAAACACCGCATCGAAATCGGTCTATCCGTTTAGGAGCTAAGATGCCACAGACAGACACACATACACGTCAAACTTAAAACACCGCTCTTTTTCATCAAGAGTTTAAAACTAGTCTACGACCGACGTTATACTCGAATAACGGGACACGTCCATACTTACATATATTTTTCTGGACCCACGTTCGACCCTCCCAATGTAACGCCATACATTGCGCCATCAAAGCTATCTACATTTTTTTTATTACACTTCTATCCGGTAATGTAAAAGATGATAAAGTTTCTTGACGCTTGTTGTGCGGTCGACAATAATATAGTTTAGTGTAAATCTTGTGAAGGTACAAATAAGGGCGAATGGAGTCCAGAGTACAGATGTTCCGAAACACGTTATCGCCGCGACGTGACCGGCCTACAATTGCAGGCTTTGACTGTTGTAAACCCTTTTTTACCCGACTAGGGCAAAGCCAAACGGAAGGGTAATGATTTTAGCAGTCTATGTATGTATGTTGATATCTTTGTGTGTTCCACCGTAGCATCCAAACTACTTATCCAATTTTTGACAAAAGAGATGTCAATCGATTTGTATGCAAAAAGTCATATAGCGAATGTTACATATAAAAATCAGCGAGTAATTTCTTTTTTTTGTTTTGATATCGAGTGGGGTATCAAATGGAAGTTCTTAATTGGCACATTTCAAAAATATATACATTGTTAGCCATAAATGGCTGCTGAATTGGATACAATACAATATAAAAAAAATATTACACCAAATTACATTATCAAATAATTCCCGTAGTCGAATTACTATAGGTATGCTATAAACGGGTAACATGTCAAAAGTCAGCAGCTACTGGCCGAAATGTTTCGACCTCATCCGGAGGCCTTTCTCTGGGCGAATGTGATCGCGACGCCCTCAGTGTTCAGTTTAGTGTGGCTCGGGACGTCTTCGTGTGGGCGTCGCGAATCACATTCGTCCTGAGGAAAGCCTCCGAATGAGCGGCAGATCACTATTCTAAATGACCTAAGCAAGGTTGCAGGAAAACTCTGACTGCTGGCTGCTTCCGATAGGGCATTTTGGATAGCCTTGGATAACTTTATATCTATCAGCGGATTTCCTGCGACAGAAATTATGCCGACGTTATCTCAGTATTCCGCATTTAGATTATAATTTCAACATAACACACGTTATAGTTAACGTTGAGACGTCTTATAACGTGTTTATTTACCTATTGCATAATCTCATATGCAATAAATAAACACGTAATAAGACGTCTCAAAAGTCAAAACTGAGCTTCACATAGCAGTAAACTGCTCATTCGGTTGTATCGAGATCATAAACTTTACGTCTTGCTCAAACAAACTAACATTTGTGTGGTTTCGTGCTAAGGTGCTTTTACACTGACGCCACGGGCGAATTGGAAATAACACTCTTTTCTAACAAAAATTCTAGCACGAAAATTCACGTGGGAAAAATTGTAAGCTTGAGCGAAAAATATAGGAAAATAGACAAATACTCGTTTAAGTTTTGATAGTCTTTTTAGGTTTCCGTACCCAAAGGGTGCAAACGGGACCCTATTACTGAGACTCCGCTGTCTGTCTGTCCGTCCGTCTATCACAAGGCTCTATCTCTTGAACCGAAATAGCTAGATACTTGAATTTTTCACAGATTACATTTTACTGTGGCCGCTATAACAACAAATACTAAAAATAAGAAAAAGTTACAAATTAAAGGGGGTCGTCATACAAAAACGTGTTTTTTTCATCGTTTTAAAACATTGTACGGAGGCACGGAACCTGTACGAGTCCGACTCGCACTTGCCCGTTTATTTAAATAAGCAAGCCTAGTTTCGGAGTCTTTTACTTACTACTTTGACTGGAGTACTGGACAATCCGGCGGCGTTTATCGACTAAGCGAGCGAAGCGTCTCTGTTTCGAGATGGGCCAATAATGCTTTGTCCGTCTGTCTGTTCTCGCCTACAGGTCGCATTTTTCAACCGATTATAACGAAAATTGACACACATGTACATGTACTTATAAAATTTTTTAGTCGATCGCGGTTTTCTATTGGAGGAGAAATAGGGGGAAAACGGGGGGAAATTATACATGGAAAGGGGAAAATGACGGTTATTGCATGGTTATAAGAGCTCGCGAAGTCTACTGTTCTCACAGAACCACTAGTATGTATTAAATAAACGCGCAAGTGCGAGTCGGACTCGTAGATTAAGGGTTCCTTACCACCGTACAATGTTTTAAAACACTGAAGAAACACGTTTCTTGTATGACGACCACCTTTAATTTTTAACTTTATATTATTTTTAGTATTTGTTGTTATTGTGGTCATAGTAATATAAATTGGTGAAAATTTCAAGTATCTAGTTAATATCATTATAAAGATCAAGTTAAAAACGCTGAAAAAAACAAGTTTCTTGTATGACGACCCCCTTTAATTTTTAACTAATTTTTATTTTTAGTATTTGTTATAGCGGCCACAGTAATACATAATCGGTGAAAATTTCAAGTGTCTAGCTATTACAGTTCGAGAGATAGAGCCCTGTGACAGACGGACAGACAGACAGACAGACAGACAGCGGAGTCACAGTAATAGGGTCCCGTTTGCACCCTTTGGGTATGAAACCCTAAAAAGAGGGAAAACGCATCATGGACTCCAAAGCAGCATAGCTGAGGATGCAACCGGGAACGCTCTAAGATTTGACACCTCCGCGCTTCTGTGCTATTCAGTGGAAAAGCTCCTTTCTCATACCCGTTGAGGTACTACCTTGCAAACTATTCGGGAGGAATGCTGGTATCTTGTTTGATCTCGTGTGATTTACTTTTAGGGTCCACCTTTGTTTCATTCACCGCCAGAAATACTAGCTAGGTAAGTGCCTGCGGTTTTATTAATTTTAACTCCTCACGTCATTATAAGAGCATCACATTGCTGCGTGGTTCCCGGCAGAGTAGAATAGGACCACTCCAAGTCTTCTCGTGGATGTCGTAGAAGGCGACTTAGGAAACACAAGCTAAACAAAGATTATAAACATCAATGAGACCTCTAACCCGTCTGGCCAGCGTGGAGAGTGAAGGCCAAATCCTCTGGCTTTTCTGCCCAAGTATAATTCTGGCAGTACAGAGCGGGTCGTCCTCCTGCAGACTACTAGAAAGACCTGATGATGATTACGCCGCCGCGGCAGCGGTTTTCCCCGCTGTGATGCCGCGCGCTACATTTTTTTCTTTCTTCCTGATGCTTGGAAGACTGCTTCTTAGGCGTCAATTATCGTTAACAATTCGAATGGGCTATCTGCAATTTCGCATACCAGACACGGTACGCGATTAGCGAACACACATTGCAAGTCGCCAAACGACTTATTGGAGCGCCAGGATGTGACTCACGTTTTCCTAAGAAGTATTTAGCGTGTTAGATTCGTTAGGAAGTTATTTACAAAATGCAGAATTACAAAATGCAGGGGAGCTATTTACAAAATGGAGGATGTGACTCACTCTTGTAATTTGGCTACAATTCATAATTCTTCTTCACGCTCACCTTATCCAAAGATAATATACTTAATTACTAGACTAACATTATAGATACACAACGTAATATATACTATTGGATTGGCGATTTTTACTTATTTTATTTATTTAACTTTTAAATTAACCTTCAACACAACTGTAAAGGAACGAGCATAGGCCAACTAAAGCATCATTCCTATTGGATTAAACCATCATTCGTAATGGTTTCCAATTTAAACGTTTCTAAATGGCAACTCACATAAAGTCAAACAGTGTTAGATGTTTTATAAATATTTATCTATTTAGCAGCCAGAAATAAAGGAATCAAAATAAATAAAAAATTACCCTTCGTCGGCGTTCGGTCCCCACTCGCACCCATTATTTAGGATTAACTGCGTTAATGTGCCACTCGTATTGCCTATCCGTACTTTTCACCTTGGTCCCCTAACAGGCAACTACTCGTAAATTTAGTATATTATTCAAAATGAAACGACCCGTCTAGACAGTGTAACTACGCTGCGGGGGAAAAATAAAAACTTCTTTGTTTTCCCTCTAATTCACATGATCTGCCACTTACGCCACAAAATAAAGAGCTGTAGAGGGATAACTTGCGTTTTTGTAAATTGTATTTATTTATTTACCAAAAAAGAATGATACAAAAGGTGGACTTAATGTTAATAGCATTTTCTGCCAGTAAAACTTCGGGATAAATAGAAAAACTCTCCTGGTTGTTATAATAAAAAGAAACATAGACAACTGCAACACATTCTTATGATTGTGAAAAGGAACAGAGTATCACAACACCTAGTATAGTGAGTGGTGGTCAGTCCAAGTTACTCTAGCAACATGAGACGATACTGGCTACCTTCGTTAATCTGAATGTCCACTTCGACAATCTAGCATATGTATAGTCTATGTATGTATTCGTTCAATTGTATGGTGTGCTGTCGGCGCGCTTCAAAGGCGGCATCGGCTTTTACAAAGACGCAGCATTTTTGGCACGCCGACGACATGCACACCAATTTGGCAAATGAACTATATGTTTGACTATGTAACTACAACGATTACTTTTAAACGGAATTTCTAGTTTGGTAGGTGTGTGAATGGGGCAAAACAATTTTAAAGTGCGAATAATAGCCAAATCGTAAGAAAGATCGCGAGTTGACAGTTCAGAGAGTTTAGTATGTTAGTAGCCGCTTCCACGCTATCCGTCATTCCCTGTAAAAATAAAACATTCAAAGGAATGATGGGAAGCATGGGAAACTAACATACTTACATCCAATACGGATACTGTCCCTAACACCCGTTTGCACTAAACGTTAGTTAGGCTTGTCCTAGTTAAGATACACCTAAGCCTAAGAACAGCCTAGCTAAAATTGTTTTTTGCACTAACAGATTTATTTTAACCATGTCGTAGCTCAGGCATTGCCTAGTTAAGAGAATGATTGAATTAATGAAAAGATTGATTTTTTATGGTTTTTATATGTTGGCCTTGTCTTTACATTGATTCAGTCGTGAGTTAAAAGGAGATATAAGATAAGGTCTTAAACATTGATGCATTTTGTTTGAAAACATAAAAACGCCAAAAGGAGCAGGCAGATTTGAATTCTTTTGGTACGTTGAATTGGTCTACAATACAAATATGATCGTGGAATAATATGGAAAATAAGCTTAAGGTGAAGTTATAAGACTTATAAGCAAATGATATTAAAGTGGTGCCCTCGTTTAAAATAAATTGTTAACTCGTAAATGTGGTGAAAATTTCTATATTTCTTAATATTAGGCACTAGATAGCCCCTTAAATTATTTTATGAACCCCCGTTGAAAGTATTTACATTAGTCTGTCTAGTTTTAAAGCTAGATGGATCATCAATAATAGTTTCAACGGCAGTTCATAAAATAATTTAAAGGGCTATCTAGTGCCTAACATTGAGAAATATGGAATTCAAATTTATTTCAAATGAGGGCGCCTCTTCTGCTTGGTATTAACCTTAAACAAAAAAGAACTTGTGTACTCCAAGTTTTCGGCAATGTCTAATATCCACAAAACTGTTCTTTTGCACATCCAGTACCACTTGAAGAAGTCGATTTCATAGAAATTTTGGAACCAGTTTGGTCTTGCGTGGTCTTGTTATACGATTCTCGCGTGTTGTTTATTATGAAAATCGACTTTAACAAATTCAAAGTTTAATATATCCTCTGCCATGTTGAATGCGATCTGTCTGATTTTGAAAAAAGGTTTGAATTTAATAGCCACTTTATTACAAAACTTAAAAAACTGCTTGAACTAACTAAATCAAAACCAAAACACAATATTTTGTAACACAAATGATCCACAGATTACAAAAAAACACAACTTATATATATATATATATATTGCCTAAACCCAGGCGCTTCCTAATCGGGCTCATAAAGTTAAGAGTTTCCTAAGTGGACTTAGGAATGGCTTAAGGTTAGTGCAATCAAATTTTTTGCTAGGAGTAGCCTAAACAATTTAGGAAGAACTTATAGGTGATTCTTATGTTTAGTGCAAATGGGCATAAGACTCGTGACATCTGTACTTTCGTTAAGTCGTGCTGGCGCTACTTAATCTTGTAGAATATTTAAGCTGAAGTTGTATGTTATTTGCTTCTAGACGATTTATTTGATTTTATCGCCAAACGGTGCCCGTTTTATGGCTTCAGCTTAATAAATATCATAATTTAAATGTGATTTGTGTTTGTAATGTTTAAATTAGTGTTGAAATAAATAAATTCCTAGCTTTTATTGCTTGTTTTATGAGAACAAATATTAATTTTATTACTGTTTTTGTACTTTCCATTCTTTCCTAATATTTAAGATTCCAGCTACTTCTTTCTCGAATTAATAGATTGACATTCATTAGAGTCTATTACTAGTTAGTTTATTATCAAGTAAGTAAGTTTGAAGTATCATCATTCGTCTAGCTGAAGGTAGAAGTCCACCTTAGACCTTTTTGACGCTGGCATTAATTCATCTTTTGAATAAACTGAATGAAAAATCTCTTACATAAATTAATCACAAAAAACGACACTCGCCACATTTGATTTTGACCTCTCATAAAAATATCTCTTTTTTTTTCATTTTATACATACACATAATTTGTTACGGACGTGTTAACACTGCGGTCGGCGGCTTAAACTCTAAATATTGATCGATAGGGTCGTGCCGACCCGGGCGGTCGATCGTGGTTCCCCCACAATGCCGTACGCAAATATTGGTCGAGCGCATTCCAGAGCCGCACTAAAAGGCGCTCGGGGGTCAGTTGTAATCGGGTTTACATGAATGCAATGGATCGCCGTGATATCAATGTTTTGACATTTACCTATATTTTTAATGGAATTTGTATAATTATCGATTTATGACGTCATAGTTCCTTTGAGTCAAATAGCGGCTCGTAATATCTGTTTTTCTGCATTAATAAATCTAAAATCACGTTCAAAGTGGATGTGATCAATGACAAGTGGCATTATTTTGTGACTTTTATTCTATTATCAGTACCAAATTATTAATTTTTGACCCACCGTAATACCCAATTGAGTATGACAAAGAAGAAGACTTGATAGAAATTGTTGAGTAGTTGAATTATTTTCTTAAAAGCACAGCTAAGTTCAAATTCAGACTCATATTCATCATTCTTATTCAGACAGACACAAGAACAACGGTAGACCATACAATAAACCTAACCCGAATCATTTCCTAAGAATGCAAACTTATTGGTAGGTACAAAAATTTACCGATGTAAAAAAATGTGAGGATTACAACATGCCAATCTCGGGTTAACATGTTATCAAAATCACGCTTAAAATATGCGGTAACTATTCTGACCCAATCAGAAACTAATTAGGACGAAATAATCAGATAGATTACTGAGAAGGGTCAGCCTAAATGGTAAGGTCACACGAGTTAAGTATAATCTTTGTTTTGTCAGCTTGTTTCGTATGCTATAATTTGCTTTGATTTGTTGTTTTGATTAATCAAAGCCAAATAATCGCTTGTTTTTTTTGGAACATTGAGACACTTGATTGACAAGTAACATAATTAAATAAATACGTTGTTTAATATGTTTTGTGTTAGCCTTGTATTTTATCGATATGATGGAGTTTTAATTTTAAGTACGATAGATTCTTTGCATCGTTTTGAAGTAAAGGGTGGAAAACAAATAAACTTTCACATTTATCTTATCCTTATTTTGTAGGTGTTTTTTTAACTAGCCTAAAAAAAAGAGGTTATCAATTCGACAGAGGTATGTTTTTTTTGTATGTATGATCTTTGCCAATTTTGAAGATTCTCTTTTTATTTGAAAGGCTATTACTACTTGTTGGTCCTATATAAATTTGCTGAAGTTATGATAAAGAACTTTGGAGAGCTGGAAAGAAACTCTCCGCAAAGATAATGAAGTCTGGTTTTTTTTGTTAAAACAATGAATTACGTCCATTGAAGCTCGGTCGCCGGGCATACGAGTATCTTAAAATGATCTTTGTCGAGTATTAATTTAACAATTGACTTCAGCGAGTATTCTCCGTTAACAGGTGAATAGATATTAGTAATATACGAGTACTACTTTTAGGTAGCCGTATGGCGTGAGGTGGTACTCGAATAGTTAGCAGCAAGTAGCCTCAGCAAGTTTGTGTCCCGGACTCCGGAGGCACCTCAATGTAATCTACATTGAGGTAAAATTGGAGCTAAACGCTATGAGTATTTATAATGTACTTACCAATGTCTGAACTGTTGCAAATCCAGCTTATTTAAAAACTCATGATAGTCTCGTGCGTTATTTCTGAGTAGTTGCTACGCGACAGCCGCGTTCGTACGTAGACTTCTAAATGAATGGATTTGTAAATCTTGTAGAGATATGAGATCTTGAAAGTGAAACATAAAATAACAATATAACAGACAACAACAGATAATATAACAATATTATTATGCGCTATATAATATATAGTGGGCGTTTAGTTTGTGATTTATTCGGGTAAATTCGATTGTTCACTTATTTTCTAGACAGATGCCGTATAATACTTATGTTTACGGTACCTATCTAGGATGCAGTAGGATGTCTAGGTTGTCAAGTATATAAACTTGTATGTTAAAGTATTTGAAAAACGGCTAGCAGAAGTCTAACGTTGACTACGTTTTCCCTATAAAAGTGCTACTCGAGTGGGCGTTTAGTCACGTGACTCAACCGGTTATTACCAAGATTCTTCTCAATCCGACCTGAACTACGTACCTACAAAAAAATTACACATGGTCAAGTCTAGTAAAAGTTGCATAGTCAATATTTGCACTATGAAAGTGCTACGCTCGTGGGCGTCTAGCCTGTGACACCCGGTTATTACCAACATCCTCCTCAATCCTACCTCAACTACGAAACATGCAAAGAAATTACAACTATTACCGTGCTAAGTCTAGCTAGTATAAGTATTATAGTCAATGTTTGCCCTATGAAAGTGCTACGCTCCTGGGCGTCTAGTCAGAGACCCGGTTATTACCAACATCCTCCTCAATTCTACCTTAACTACGAAACTTGCCAAGAAATTACAACTATTACCGTGCTAAGTCTAGCTAGTATAAGTATTTTAGTCAATGTTTACCCTATGAAAGTGCTACGCTCCTGGGCGTCTAGTCAGAGACCCGGTTATTACCAAACCAACATTCTCCTCAATCCTACCTTAACTACGTAACAAAAAATTACAACTACATACTCGTAATAGTTAGTTGAAATATGGTAATCTCGTGGGCGGCTAATCAGTGGCTTACTCGGTTATTCCCGACATCCTCCTCAATTCTACCTCAACTACGAAACATACAAGGAATTACAACTAACTATTACACTGTAAAGTCTAGCTAGTATAAGTAGTCAACGTTTGCCCTATGAAAGTGCTACGTTCGTGGGCGTCTAGTCAGTGACTCACCCGGTTATTCCCGACATCCTGCCCCAATTACGGCCGGTTAAGGTGAAGCGCGTCCAGTTCCGACCGGTTTGAGATAGTAACGGCGTCTGGATAGACCAGTCTCTAAGGACCAGTCTGACAGATGGTTGTGATGCGAGTTTTTACGCCGTTCATGCTTTTGTGCTTTTTTCTTTGAAATTCCTGCCC
The DNA here is from genome assembly GCA_963576875.1 of Acrobasis repandana. Classification (NCBI taxonomy): domain Eukaryota; kingdom Metazoa; phylum Arthropoda; class Insecta; order Lepidoptera; family Pyralidae; genus Acrobasis; species Acrobasis repandana. Next base: position 3,536,587 of record OY756226.1, read on the forward strand.
TCGGGCGAAACTGAGATGCTCAATGGTCTTTATGCGATGTTTTTATTTCTTTGGCTTTTGATTGTTCCATTTTTAAATTCTTGAAATTTGGATTTTTTTTTGTGCAAATAATCTCTTTGTTATTTGGATTAAGAGATAGTTTCCGTAATATGTGGCGGCTACCCGTTAGTATTTTGGTTCTATTTTCTATCAACATGCATATCACGCTAGCCGTGGCATTTGGTAAAGCATATAGGCTCCGTCTATCCCGAAAAGGCATGATAGTACCTCGTATGTAAAGATGATGGTTGACAGCCCTTTGCGTTTTCTTGTTTCTTTGCTCATAATCAAAACTTGCCTTGATTTCACGTGAAGGACGAACAAGTAAACAAAACAAACTCTTTCACATTTATAAAACATATCTAAACGATATCTTGCCAGCTTCAATCTCCCGCAGATCCGCCTGCACCGTATCGCTCCATAGCGATATCCGATACCTTAACACCACGATGAATACCCAGGATAGGAGCATAGATACGCATCCCCTTAACGCATCAACACGTGGGCCGGCCGAGTCGCACGATTAGCTGAATATTCCGAATGCGAAGGAATGCGGAATAATGCCAACACAGTGTGGACGTATGTAACGATGTCGTTATGCTAGTAACATAGTTCACATAATTATATGTATACATACATCCTACATATTTGTTTGTCAGTATATTAAGATACGAGGGGACAGATGAACACACATAGCGGCGAAAAACATAACCCTCTTTTTGGCTCCGCCGTAGTCGGGTAATAAATAGGCTTCAATGAATTTATATTATTGTATTTATTAATTTTATTAAAAAAAAAATTATTGTACGTCAGCGATAGTTACAGTCTTCTTCTTTAATTTAAGAGCTTGCTCTTGTCGGTGGAGTTAAGTGGAGATGCCTCCATTCCTCTCTTCTCTCTGTCATCTTTTTAATGTCTTGGTAGGACCTTACTCCTAACCCTTCCTTAATTTGTTGGAAAACTTCATCCTTCGTCTTAGATACAGTACACATAATAAAATAACAAGGTTTTATAAATAAAATAAATTATTTGTTTTAAACAAAGACAGGTACCATAGCATAAATGGCCAGGGAATGATTGTTCCTGGAGACCGTTCTTTCTTTATTGAATGAAAATTACCAAATAACTTAGGTTCTGGAGCAGTAGTGGTTACTAGTGGCCAATTTAGGCACGGGTCTGTGCGTCTGCGAGGCACGCCGCATGAATTCTTGTCCGATGAAGGAAAACATAGTGAGGAAACCTTGCACACCAGTTTACTAGTGTGTAATAATGACTATTAATTGTTTTACTGGGTCAAAAATAAATTATTTGATACTGTTAATAGAATAAAACGTCAAAAAATAATGCCACTTGTCATTGATCACATCCAGTTTGAACGTGATTTTAGATTAATGAATGCAGAAAAGAACTATGACGTCATAGTCCGATATTTCCTACAAATCCCATTGAAAGTGTTTGTTATTGACGTTAAGAAAAAGTATCTGGTTTGACTTGTTGTAAACTAGCGTATTGTCACTAGATTACTACTTACGTCAAATCCCATTTAGAAACTCGGAATATTTGACACCAGTGTTAGCTATTAACATCTATATTAATATCGATAAAAAGAGAACTTAGGTTCATTGAATCAGTAATGTTGGTCCGCATGAAAATCCTCGAACGAAATACTTTACCAAATTAACCTCAAAACCCCGAGTAACTTCAGAAATGTCGCATCAAGCGGCTATCAGAGCATCCGTACAAAGGCAGTCTCATTACCGACGTCTCAACGCCCTAAGTGCGCCGGCGACTCGATAAACATTCGAACGATCGCAATCACACACCGATTTATTTAAATTTACGGCCGTTTGAACAGATAACGTCTGCGAAGCTGCAAAATGTTGAGGACGTAGAGGTGGCAATAGTTAGTACACGGTATTCAGCAGACTTCTATGATCTCTGCTGTTCCCAGTTGCATCCTCAGCTGTAATGTTGTAAAGCCTGTGGTCCGCTTTCCGGCTTTTACTTCTCTTCGCACGGTCTTGAGCATCTTTGGTAGTAAGACCATTGGCATGCATATCATCCTTGCCATCCGGCAGACTTCTCACATCTCAGTTGTTCCCAGTTCCATCCTCAGCTGTATTGCTGTAAAGCGTGGGGTCCGCTTTCCAGCTTTTACTTTTCTTCGCACGGTCTTGGGCATCCTTGGTAGTCATTGGCACGCACATCATCCTTGCCATCCGGCAGACTTCTCTCATCTCAGTTGTTCCCAGTTCCATCCTCAGCTGTATTGCTGTTAAGCCTGGTGTCCGCTTTCCGGCTTTTACTTCTCTTTGCACGGTCTTGAGCATCTTTGGTAGTAAGACCATTGGCATGCGTATTATCCTTGCCATCCGGCAGACTTCTCTCGTCTCAGTTGTTCCCAGTTTCATCCTCAGCTGTATTGCTGTAAAGCCTGGGTTCCGCTTTCCAACTTTTACTTCTCTTCGCACGGTCTTGGGCATCCTTGGTAGTAAGACCATTGGCACGCATATCATCCTTGCCATCCGATCTGGCAGACTTCTCTCATCTCATTTGTTCCTAGTTCCATCCTCAGCTGTAATGCTGTAAAGCCTGGAGTCCGTTTTCCTGCTTTTACTTCTCTTCGCACGGTCTTGAGCATCCTTGGTAGTAAGACCATTGGCACGCATATCATCCTTGCCATCCGGCAGACTTCTCACATCTCAGTTGTTCCCAGTTCTATTCTCAGCTGTATTGCTGTAAAGCGTGGGGTCCGCTTTCCAGCTTTTACTTCTCTTCGCACGGTCTTGAGCATCTTTGGTAATAAGACCATTGGCACGCATATCATCTTTGCCATCCGGCAGACTTCTCTCATCTCAGTTGTTCCCAGTTCCATCCTCAGCTGTATTGCTGTAAAGCCTGGGGTCCGCTTTCCAGCTTTTACTTCTCTTCGCACGGTCTTGACCATACTTGGTAGTAAAACCATTGATACGCATATCATCCTTGCCATCCGATCTTTAACTCTTTCTTCAGAAAATCTTTAACTGTTCAGACTCAATCAAATACAATGGTTCTGTAATTATAGCCTTTGTGCGTCTGCATTATTATTTGCAGTTTTGAGGATTTTCTTTAAATTGCCTTATTTCCAAAGTACAAAGGACTTTTTGACATAACATAGGCGATGCGGCTATTAACCTGTCGTCCCCGTTAGGGATATAGACGTGAGTTGTATCCACGTATAAAAATGTGAAATTGACAAGAGTATAAATTACTTATACTTCTGTATTGTTATCATTTTGCGACACAACCCCTCCTTGAGGTGAACAATACGTATGTACTGACAATAACCGATAACTCTTCGCGCAACGACGCGAGAACGGCGTGCGAACAATAAATTCGAAAAGCAATCGTCTCCCACCACGGATTCGAAAAATGAAAAGTAGTGCGCCTACTCTATTATACAAGCACTCGATTTATTCCCGTGTTTATTGCTCGCTTTTCGGTTAAATACGGGGCGCAATGTATACGATGCAATTTATGATTCTCGATAATTTTAGGGGCTCTTGGATTTTACGCTATTATTGCGTTTGCGATTAAAAGAAATTTATCGCATCTCACTTCGGGAAACTTATTGCGTTCGTCATTTTCAAGGATTTAATGTGATTGCGATGTTACAATCTAATAGTCGTTGCTGTAATGTTTTGTTTGGTAATTTTAAAATAAACGGGCAAGTGCGAGTCGGACTCGTACATGAAGGGTTCCGTACCTCTGTACAATGTTTGAAAACGCTAAAAAAACACGTTTTTTGTATGACGACCCCCTTTAATTTTTAACTTATTTTTATTTTTAGTAAGTATTTGTTGTTATAGCGGCCATAGTAATACATAATCTGTGAAAATGTCAAGTATCTATCTAGTTAATTCCATTATAAAGATCTAGTTAAAAACGCTGAAAAACACGTTTTTTGTATGGCGACCCCCTTTAATTTTTAACTTTTTTTTTAGTATTTGTTGTTATAGCGGCCACAGTAATACATAATCGGTAAAAATTTAAAGTGTCTAGCTATTACAGTTCAAGAGATAGAGCCCTGTGACAGACGGACAGAGAGCGGAGTCTCAGTAATAGGGTCCCGTTTGCACCCTTCGGGTACGGAACCCTAAAAACGGTCAAGTGCGAGTGGAATCGGTATACCTACAAACAACGTGTCACTACACTACATACGTTAGTACGAAAAATCTAACACCACTGTTGGCCACTTATACACGGAAAACAAACAAATCATAACACTAGGTTGCATGCATTGAACGCAGCAGTAAACGTTACAGCAGGGGGGAGTTTATGTCGCAGTTTATGATGATTTTCAATCACCGGCGCCGATGTGTTTTGACGGCCATTATTATTTTGTTATGAGGAAATTATTGTTATCACCGGGCTGTTTGTGCGTTACTGACTGGCAAAAATACAGATACACTATCACGTCTTTATCCCTAACGAGACAGACAGAAACCAGGGCCTAGGACTCAAAAGGCAACGTAAAGCGTAATGATGGAAAAAGGGTAACAAAATACAAATAGTGACAGGTTGCTAGCCTCATCACCTATTGACATGATTTAGTTCTCACCCATTCCCTTGAACGGCTTTTACGATCTGACTAAGAAAGGCTTATATTATATGTACTGAATTGCACTATTTTTATTCCGGAATTAGGTACTTAATTGTCGATACAAATAAATAAAAGGAAGATGGATTATAGAAATAAAGGAATGGATAAAAAGAATGTGACAAATACCATGACAAAGTATAGAGGGAAATGGAAAAGACACATGCTGTCCCGAATCCACTTAGAGCGGGGTAAGGAGTGGAAGAAGAAGAAATACAAAATTATACGTAAAGACGAGACAATAAGAATAAGAAAAGAAGGGAGTTATGATGATAGGTAGTGTGATTAGTGATGTGCCGTTCCCGTTCCCCAGATTTCCGGGAACGTTCCCGGGAATGTTCCCAAAAAGGTTAATGTCAGGGAAAGTTGTAATTTTATTTATCAGACATATTTTTTATCACTGTAAATATATATTACTACTTAATGTAAATGCATCACTTGATATGGTACTACAAATACATATATCCAATATTCCGTAACATTCCCTAGAAATACGGGAACGTTCCCAAATTCCCGGGGATTTGGGAACGTTCGCGGGGAGTTTGGGAACGTTCCCGGGAACGGCACATCATTCAGTGTGATACATGTATTACAGTCAGTGAAAAATGTAGCATAATTGACACTCGAAAAATTTAGAGAAAGACTGAAAAACTGCAAACGAACATATATCCTTCAACGAAGAAATAAACACAAGATTTTACATTTTCAGAGTTACATAAATTCGTACGGAAGCGCGATTTCTCGACAATTTCGCAATGATAAATTATAAAGTGTAACAAAGAGTTTATTTCGGCTCGCTTGGCAAATGCAGCCAGCATTCGGCACGCGCGTGATTACGTCGCTAAGTACGAGTAAAACTAGGTTTTGAACACCTACAACATTCTAGAAATATAGAAAGTTAAAGGTTCTTGTTTACGAATATACCTATACGTTTTAAATTTTTGTATGTAAAACTTTTTAGGCATTTCAATTCAAACCTCAGTAGTTTATAGAAATATCGTGTGAATGTTCTGTTGTTGTACTAAGTATTAAATAATGTATTCTTATAGCTTTGTAAAAAGTATTCATCATTTCAGCCGTATTAAGTAAGTACTTATAAAGACAAATGTAATAAGCCCGAACTCGATGTGGTTGCGTCGTTTTATTTCAGGGTTCCTATAGCCACCTTCCGGGTCCATCATCAGATCAGCTTCTTGTTATAATAATATTACATTGTCATCTGATTTACATTAGCACACAAATTTCATCTCAATCGGAAACCGAGAAGTGACTCAAAAACTTGCAAGATTTGATCTAAAAACAAATAAACAACAACAAGATGAGTAAATAAAAGCTTGAAATAAAAAATATTGTGAAATTTATTTGACTTTCTTGAATATTACTTGGTTGTGATAGGTCGTATTGTGCAATACGAGTACCTAAAATAGCACCGCTCTTTCAGTCATTAGCGCAATCGTAAACAAATGCACGTGGATCGTTCGTGTGTTTTGAATCTTCTTATCTAACTACAACTCTCATTGTTCAAGTGATAATCACTTCTTTGCACTTTTAGGGTGGGTTTAATATGAGTATCTTCGCAATTTGAATAACACGCCTAAGATGGCTCGTGGCTTCATCTTATTTTTCGACTAAAAATCTAATACTGAAGAGATTTTTCCTTAAACCTTAAGGCGACGTAGGTTCACAATTTGCAATACTGTGCGTGTTTTTGAAAAATCAGTTATTAAACTACTACAGTTTATTCCTCAAAAAAATTACATAAAATTCTTTAAGAATTTTCTACAGACACCCACAATAGCCAAAACACGATTGAGGATTTTTGGCTCGATAGTATTCGTTTTGGCTACAAAAAAAATTATAAATATAATAAAAAAAAATGATAAATAAAACAACGCGAAATATCGTCGAGCACGGCTCCGGCCCTTCCTTCGCTTTCGACGAATATTACACGGTTTTTTTTTTTTGTATTTTTTTTTGTACCTGTATTTATAATTTTTTTTGTAGCCAAAACGGATATATATTTAGATACCTAATACATTTTTTGGTATAATTTTCATATGAAAAGGTGATTGTATAAAATAGTAATACGTAAAGGCAAAAGAGGAATGTTTGTGATTTTTTTCTATCGAGCCAAAAATGCTCAATCGTGTTTTAGCTATTGTGGGTGTCTGTAGAAATTGCTCAGATTTTTATGTAATTTTTTTGAGGAATTAACTGTAGCAGTTTAATAACAGTGATTTTTCAAAAACACGCACAGTATTGCAAATTGTGAACCCACGTCACCTTAATGAAAGTATCATTTATTCCGAGACGCTTAATCTAATGACTAGATTAAGTGTCTCGGAATAAATGATAATTTAATTCTATGAAGTACTTACTACATTAAATAATTTTTGGGCTGGAGCTTCATCATCACCATCCTCCACGCCACTTCCCTATTTGTGGTTGGCTTTGTATGTCAACTGCTTCTACTTCTTTCTGTCATTTACCATGTCTGCACTCTGTTTCAAAAAATCTAGTTCTGTGTTTGCACTAGCTCCCCGTTCCTTTACATTAGTATTTCCACGTCAGATGATGGATTTTCATCTTGTCCACTATTGGAGCAACCTTTAAGCTTCATCTTATATGTATAATCGTTCCGTATCTAATCCATTTTCGTTACACCGCAGATCCACCTTAGCATGCACATCTCCGCCACATACATCCTAAGCTCCTCTTTCTTTTTGGTCGCCCAACATTTCGCGCCATAGCAGAGTAGGCCTTATTATCTAGGTTAAATTAAATGATGTCATGATGATATAAAGGTTAAATTAAATGATGTCTCCGTTTTCTTTAACATGATTTATTTTAAATGGGGGCAGCACTGGACCCCGGAAAATTCAGGTACGGCCTTAATAAAAAAAACTGACATTACCTATAACCTATATGTAGATTTTTAAATATGTCCCCCGTCCTTGTACCACATCGTCTAGGCAATCATCACATTTTATAAAACTGGGCTAACTACCCACCGCTTATCACACACCGTTTTTTTTTTCTACACTAAATCTTATCTTTATTAGTCGGCTGCCGGAACGATTTGTACTATCGCACGTTTTTCGAGCAACCTTGAAGATAATCCTGTAAAAATTGGCTAGACTCTCGATCTACGACATTGAAATGCTAATTTACAGTTCCATTCATTTTGATATAAAAGTGCTACAACCAGAAAGACGAGAATGAGGTGTCACACGAAAAGTCTCGGAGGGATTCTTGTAGAGCTAAAAATATGAGAGACTCGGAAATATCGATCTTAAAATCAAGCATGCTTTTTGGGGAAGTCGTTTTGTTTGATTTTTATGTCCTTACTTTGACAACTTTTTAAATCTACTTTAAGTATAGTGTAAGACTTTAATTTACAGTTCCATTCATTTTTAACCGACTTCAAAAAAGGAGGAGGTTATCAATTCGACTGTATGTTTTTTTTATGTATGTTTTTTACGCGATATCTTCGCCAATTGTGAACCGATTTTGATGATTCTTTTTTTATTTGAAAGCCTTTACTTTTACTACCAAGTTGGTCCCATTTTAATTTGGTGAAGATATGATGAAGAACTTTGGAGTCATGGAAGAAACTCCTAAAAAAAATTGAAGTCGGTTGTTTTTTTGTTAAAAAATTTATTATGATACAAAAAGACGAGAATGAAGTGTCACGCGTGAATTCTCGAGGGATTCTTGTAGAGCTAAAACTATGAGAGATTCGGTAATATCGGTCTTGAAATCAAGAATGCTGTTTAGGGAAGTTGTGATGTTTGATTTTTATACGCTCCTTACTTTGACATCTATAAGTTAGATTCCGTTGTGTACGTTAGTACTTATATTAATTCTGTGTGCGTAGATTATCTGCAACAAGACCTACTAAAATTGTTACACAGACTATACCTTAATATTCTGCCATAAAGTAAATATAAATGTAATTTATATATTCTCAAAGATAAATAACGCTATAGGATTATTTGTATCAAATGTTTAATCGATAATTAAATAATTTAACAGAGATTCCAATAGATTAATAACTCTGTAGGACCCTCAATAAAATTATCGTGTTAAAACGTAGCGGAATTTTCCTGATATTCGCACTTCGCAAACTCATCTCAAGGCCAACCAATATACGCAGCGGCGTGCTCCTCACACATTATTAATTGTAAATCTATTTCGAGTGTATAACACGTCCTTGGCGTCTCACACCCGCGCAGTAATAAGGATGAACCTTCTTCATCTTATGCGTTCCCGGTTGCACCCTCAGCTGTGCTGCTTTGGAGCCTGGGGTTCGCTTTCCCGCTTTTTCTTCTCCAAATATAACACAAATGTCCATGGTCAGTCACTCAAGGATGACAAAGACCATGCGAAATCAAACAGAAATAGCCGGAACAGTTTTAACGATTGGGCTATTGTTTAACGACCGGCCGCCTGTCTGACGTCAACCCTATTTAGGAATATAGTGATGAAAATAGAGATATTTTTATTGAAAAGTTGTTCAAAATAACGGACTGAATCACCCCTTAAAATATTTGTACTTAATTAAAAATTACCTTGTATACAATATCATCAGTAAATCTTTCATGCTGGTATGGGAGGAAAAGAAAAAACGTAAAATGTACCAGTTGCTTCTCTTCCCGCGCAGATTGAAAAAACCGATCGAGAATTTTAACCATATAAATAGGTGGTGCGGCTAGCCACTTATGCTTTTTTATGTCCTTTTCCATCTTCTCGCCCACCATCACCCTAAACGAGGCCTTTGGGTCTAATGTCTCTGTCTACGTCGTTTAGGATAAACAAGTGATAGTGTATACTACAATATCTGCCAGAGATAACGGCCTGTCAAGTTACAGTGGCACGTGGACTGTAATATCCATAAAACTCCATAAATTACATGACAATCTCTTCAGAATAATAGTAGAAGGAAAAATAAAAGGGAGACGAGAAAAAGGAAGACCGAGGATGAAGTTTTTTCAACAAATAAAGAAGTTAGGACCAGGACATTAAAAAGTTGGCAGAGAGGAATGGAGGCATCTTCACTTAACTCGACCGACTAATAACTTGCCATGATTTATGATACAAATCCCAGCCTACGCCAGCACCACATTTCAAATTGTTCTAGTTTTTTCATTTCTTTTCGAACAATAATGAATGAATGAAAAACTCTTTATTGCACCTAAAAATAATTAAAAAATTAACAAAATACAAATTTTAAAGATATATACATAGGTACAATGGGCGGTCTTGTCGCTGACAGCGATCTCTTCCAGACAACCATACCTATATTTCTCTCCATCCAGGAGAGAAATATAGACACGTGAAAAAGAAACGGTGGCGCAAAGAAAACGATAAAATAAGATAAATAGTTACATAAATAAGGCTACTTTTCAGTTAGCATATATACAATAGTCAATACCTCGCAGACAAATAAAGCAATGGTCCAGCTGTATGTATATTTAATTGAGCCGTTTTCGTGACGTTTTGCTGTTAGAACGGACAAGCTGGTGTTAAAGGGATTACGTTACGACGACTTCATAAAGACTATCATTGAAGGAAAGATAGAAGGGAAAAATGACCACGAAGACCGAGGCATAGCTACATGAAACAGATAAAGGAGAAGGTGAACGTAGTTTTGTACAACGAAGTAAAACAGCTGTCGGATAAGAGAGACAAATTGAAGATAATTCATACTCCACTGAGAAGAGCATAGCTCTTAAATAAATAAAAGATAGATAGATGATACAAGTAATCGTGAGAATCATTTCAAATACCATAAACACTCTAAATCTGTTACTATAATTTGCCAAGATTGATGATACAATCGTGTACCAATAATACCTACTCTTAATCTGAAATTCATATACTACGCGTTATCACCGTCACAGCTAGGCTTATTATACCTCTGGTTGCGTATGAACTGGCACAGTGACCGAGTAGCGCCGGCGTCTGCGCATGACGCAACCCCACGTGACTGGGAACTACTAATATTTCCTGCGGATAGCATGGGCGAGATACTCTACTGTACAGGCGTTTCCCGCTAAATACTGATATTCGACGACAAATTAGCGACATGTTTTCTTCGTATTATATGTGTGACGTGGTACGGCAAAAATGTGTCGTAACTATATAGTTGTTTGTTTTCTATATTGAAAATATTGGCATGAATTGAAATTGAAGGTAAGTTGAGTCTTTGATCCTCGGAAGCACGATTAATTTAATATTCTTGCCGCTAGCAGCCGTTCTTGAGTTTTAAGCAGAGTTTTATATATATATATAGAATCTTCTATATATCTAGAAGATATATAGATAGATAGATATAGATTATTAGCATTCCCAGAGAGGGTTGACGACAGGCAGGAGGCCGGTCGTAACCAAATCGTTTAAAATGAAATCGCTTGGTCTTCAGCAATCTTGGGTGACCATTGACATGCATTTTATATTTGGAGAAGGGAACGCGCACCTCGGGCTACAAAGCAGCACAACTGACAGGTTGTATATCGATATCTCTATGTATATATTAGTCGTTAAATAAAAAATCGGATGTTTGGTTGTTTCGCACCAGGAGCTAAATCGTAAGTAATAACCCTTTTTGAATTGACAGTTTCGCCCCTTGGGTCGAACCTGATGCATTCGGAGCCTGTAACATACTTGCAAAAAAAAAAAAATTACCGAGGGAAAATTTAAGACAAGTATGAATTTAAATATGCTGCGCAAAAAAATTCAGATATCACAAAACACATACTCTTTTTATCATCACACGTGTTCATTATAGCAATTTAAAGACGATAATTTTTACTTTTACGTATGTTTTCAAGGCCGAATTATTAGGTACCAAACTAGCTTAAACCCGCTTCGCATGTGTGCTATGTTACCTATACGCTGGTGCTGATGTTCGAAATATACCTATCATGTAAAAAAACACGTCTATTCGTTGCTTTGTTTTCACTTGAAGGACGCACAAACACATTTTCGTGTATGTCTATAAAAATATGTACCAGCTTTTGCTTCCGGAGATGCGTGGTCCAAATGTAGGTAGTATAGTTCCATAATTGACAATACCAAGGGAACATCACATCATTCTGAAATGCAGTATCCTATTTTCATTTTGTCACATTTCGTACTCCGTTCAGTCGTTTGGCTTTAAAGCGGATCAGACATCCATACTAACTTTCCCATATTGTCAGTACGTTAGGATCTACTAGTTAGGATGACTTTAGTCACTGTTTTATTTTTAACTTCGAATAAATATATTCTTTCTCCTTTGCTTTAGGCGTTTATAATAAAAAATCTGATTAAATTGTCTTACCTACCTATATGTTTGTCATTTCCTACAACCATGCCATGATACAATGATGATTCTCCTTTAAGTAAACAAATGCACTTCCCTGTGACAACACGGATGTACGTGATTTTCTTCGTCCTCACGTGATGGGGTGAACACGCGATGTCAATAAAGCTATTAGATGACGGACTCCACTGATAGCTGGGGACGTTGAAAGAGCCATGAGCTTGGGAAAAAATGGGATAACATAAGATATAGGTTTAAAAAAATAAACGAAATACATATAAGTAACTAGTAGTTCACCTAGCACTGTGTAATCGCTACCCTTTTACAACCCGTTAAACCTCATACCTAGAGTGTATCTTGACCGCTTTGGCTCGTGTTTAAACTTACAAATTGTATTCTAATGGTTTCATTAAGTAACACGTCTAGCATTTTTACAAGCTTTTTTTGGCTTGCACAAAAACTTACAACAAATTTCATGTAGATCCGTTTATTTATACATTACAAATGCCGGATCTAAGTGACTCTAAGTACTTCGTTCACTTGTTCAACGATGTGCAGTGTTATTGTGATTTGTCCGTATCTATTTGTTTATTACGTATTTGTTTATTTATATTGTCAACTGAATTTTTCATTAGATCTTCGCTAAAACATTTAAAATTGCGACATTTGGGAAGATGATTTAACCACAATCAAAAATCGTCAAGGTCAAAATTTCTATTTTATTTTCTCGGACCGCATAGTCACCACGCCAAGCGAGGGTAGGAGATAACACGACCAATTTGCAGATCTAATATCGGCGCCCAAATTATAGTGTAAGGGCAGGGTGACGGTCCGAGTGGGCTTGCTTTATGACGTCCGAACTATGCCATTTTATTAATGCCCAAATGGGAAACATGACGTAAAGACAGTTTTTTCCAGTTTGGTCCTTTTCACTTGGTCACCCGTTGTGATTCTCTTCAAAATTTATGATCTCTTAGTAGATAATATAGGTTTCTCTCCGTGTCTATGGCTGGATTCTACTTTTCTGTTTTATTTATCGGTGTATCAATTAACTCGATACTTAAGAGTAGATTATACGAGGGTAGTGAAAGATATTGAGTCTCAGAGTGAAGTCTCAGATCACATGAATTGGCCATTCGAACTAAAGGCAAAGGCGAAGGTTATTATCAGATTAATATGTCTTTATATTTATTTTCCTCTTTTCATACATACACAAATGTACAAAATTCCGTTTTAAGTACATATATTAAAAAAATACAGTTTGGGCATAGAGAGCAATTTGGTTTAGTAAACAATTAAGTAATCGCTAGTTACTACACTAGGCACCATAAATCATAACCTATGCTGTAGGCAACTAGTATGCAAGTCAAGTAACACGTACCACCTACCATATATGACACTACCTAATTACAATACAATACAAAAAACTTAATTGCACTAAATGACATTTATATAAAGACAACATATAATATAAGGTACAAGAGTCGGCCTTATCACCGAAGCAATCTCTTTACAGGCAACCATAAAGAGAAGAAGTGCGAAGTATTTAATAAAGATAACAGGTGGCGCAGTTTAAATTTTATGGGTACACTAAATTAATATATCAATAAATATTCCAATAACAATAATGAATAGATATTCTAAATATACATTATATAGCATCATAAATAAATAGATATATTTAGAGTCATCCCGAAAAATCATCCCACGCGATTTGTACCCCGGCGGGCAGGGCTTAAAATATGAACAGCGCGGCGCGACAGTTCGCCGTGACACTCGAGTCGTGCGGTTGCGTCGCAAGAAGTTTCCTTTGAGAATATTGCTGTGTTTTTGCGATAATCGATTCATTAAAAATGCCGTCATGTGCTGTGAATTGGTGTAGAAGCCATACAGACATGAAAATTAGTTATTAAAAAAAAAAGTAACACGTAAACAAGGTTATTTATTTTAGCGTAGCGTACTGCATAATACTACCATCCGCGCGTTGTATCTCACCGCTCATTGCGTTGACTGCCCCACCCGACCGACGACGACGCGTGATCTTGTCGCTACCAATCGCATGCATCTTTGTCTATGTTTGCGTTCGAGTGTTTCGTTGTAATTACTGTTCGTTTGTTTGCGTAAATGGAATCAGAATCAAAGCGGTGAATGTAGGAGCGTTAGGTTTCTAGAGAATTATATTTCGATGAATCGAATACAAAAACGTACAAATTACCCGAACATTTTCACTCTACCGTACATTTACCCCGAGAGATCCAGTAAATCTTAGACCAAGATACCTCACATACGTATAGTAGAAAGATAAATTATTTTGAGCCTGTTTATTACTACTCGTAAAGTGGAATCATATTTCGCTCGTGAGCCTCGGGCGGCCTTGTTAGGAGTTTCGTCTCCCCTCCTTTTTTTGTGCAAACACCATCTGTTGGTCTGTCTGCATACATGATGTAGTGTAAATGACATTTGTCTGTATAGAATTAAGGACGTATTGTATTCTTTTGATGATGTAATTCGATATACATATTTATATGTAGGTATGCACTTTCAACTTTCGCGCAGGTCTGGGAGCAAAGTATCTCTTCAAACTGACAAAGCCCTTCCGGCGCGTAGGCGACCAATACTGTGTAAATGAGTTTCTTTTGGCGTTTCTTCTCAGTGTGGTTGTTGCGAACGCTAGTATCGGCTAGCTTTTGCACTAAAAATAATTTAAAAAAATGACCTTCAATAAGAGATATAGTTATCCTAAATTGAATAAAAAATTTTGACTTTGACTTTGAAAGATAAAACGTAAAGTAGCTGCAAAGCTTCCCGTGCAGGAGACCTAGTTTTGAAAGCCGTAGTTAAACAACAAATTATGTACGCAAATTATTCTGTTTGGAAAGTTGAAAAAAATATTTTATTGCTATAACTTTCATCCAACCCATATGCTAGCAACCCAAAGAAACATTTTGCTTTCTTATCTCTCCCTTCTCGCCCACCATGACGCTAAAAGTGGCCTTTGAGTCTTACGGCCCTGGGCTCTGTCTGCTTAGAGCCGTAAGACCCAAAATGCTCAGACTGCCCGGTAGATAAAGTCGTAGTAGTGTATGTGTTTATTATTTTTCAATTTCAATAGCAGGACAAACAGACTTTCAACAAAATAAGCAAGTTATTTCAGGGCCAACCGTTAAATGCCGACCTAAATATCTGCTAGTGTTTTCCTTAAGAAAATTACAAATGTTATTGAAAGCCTAACCCTCTCGGTCGGTTTGTTTAAGTAAACACCGAAATATCGGGTTTGTTTTAGTAGAATTGAGGCTTTATTTTAGCAGAGATGGTTATTTGGTTCCATATTTTAATTTGAAACCAGAAATAACGATTTTAAGTTATCAGATGCCTTTAAGTAATTTGAAATTTTACGTAATAAGAATGACTTAGTTAGCCCGTATTACAGGCTGAATACAGTCAGTAAGTCTTTTATGGGGAAGTGTATACTTTTTTATAATAAATTGTCAGAATCGGTCCTTGATATGCCAGACAGAAAATTCAAAGCTTATGTAAAGAAAGTACTTTGTGAGAAGGCTTATTATAGGACCGATGACTATCTTAAAGACAAAAAGGTCTGGCTTGAGCTTGGCGCGGGTCCCTCTTAAAGGTTTGTGTACTTAGACATGTCATAATTTAGGTACATTGGTACATACTAAATTTACAAATTGACATTATTTTAAATTTCGTAATTCTTATAATTCAATTTAATTATGACATAATAAACAATGTAATCTCTGTCCATCTATATAACTAATTTTAAGTTTTTAGTTTGTTAGTTGACGTCTTTGGAGAAAACGTGCAGTGCAGTTTGTTGCCGCTTCTTCTGCACTTGCGCCTAGGAAGCGGCGTAAACTTAGCTTTAAGTAACGATTTGACGTCAACATTTGTGCAAAACAAAACAAAGTGACTATTATTAAGAGATATTATAAATATCCTATGATAATAAAGATATTTTGAATTGAATTGAAAAATCTGCCCTCAATGTTAGCAACTAACATCATCATCGTCATTATCATCATCAGGTCTTTTTTTATTAGTCTCCACTGCAGGAGCACGACCCTCTCTGTACTGCGAGAGCCATATATTAGCCAGAGTAGCCAGAAGATAGCAACTAACACACACGAAAAACAAACAAACAGTTTGATATTACTGATATTTATTTTATTTTATTTATTCAAGTACACTTGGAAAATAACAAACATACACATAAAAAATAAGGAAAACATAGTACTTAGGTGTTACTTATTTCTAAAGAAATTTTTTCCAGTAGACCCGCGAGAGGAATGGGAAAAAAGAGGTAATTGGCGTGTACCTACAATACAAAACTAAATAAATAAATAGACAAGATACATACCTACATAAACATACATAAATTTACTTACATAAATACATAAATAAATATATATTCATAAAGCATAAATATAATAAATACACATATTAACAATTCTAAACATATTAGGATGATAAATACAGATAGTGATCTTTTACTCGTTTCTTGAACGTCGTTATGGTTTTAGACTCTCGAATGCTCGGTGGTAGCTGATTCCATAGCCTAACTACCTGCACGGAAAAGGAGTGAGTATTGGTAGTGGTGCTATTTGTTGGGAAATGAAGGTTGGATTTACGGGCAGATCTACAAGGATTATATGTTAAATTAAGTAAGTAATAAGAGATTTTAAACTTGTATAATTACATAATAGGTATACGGTGGAAGCTGCCAAAGTATCAATTTATTACTATTTTTGATGTCATGTTTCTAGGTGCTCCCACACTGCTGTTAAAAATGTTTACAAACAGAACATTTTCAAAATTCTAATACTTATAATAAATTAATATTGTTATATTTGTTATTATAAGTATTATTTTTTATAATATAATAATGAATATTAAACAGTATTTCAATATGCATTTTTCTTTTGTTAGAAAATGTTTGTAAACATTAGAGGACCCCGGGCTTTGAAGCGTTATCGCTGAGGATGCAACCGGGAATACACTCGGATGATGATGATGATTTACACAGGGATCAGATATAATACATGACTACCGTTTCTTCAAGTTACAGCTCAATTGAGTCTTTCCCTTCGCGTTCCGACTACAATTTCGCACGACTCGTCCGCCTGGCAGACATATTAATTGTCCGGCAGACATCCGGCGCAGACCGAGTCTGCAGACGCCGCCGCGCGCCGTGAGTGGATTTCGTTATTAATTCATGTGCTAATGTGCACTTAAAGTGCAATAAGCAGTGGCGGATTTACTAGCAGGCTAAGTAGGCTGGAGCCTAGGGCAGCAGATTTTAGGGGGTGGCAAATTTCCACTTTTAATTTCGAAAAATTCAGTAACTTAGGTATCGATAAGTTTAAAAAGTATGTACCTATCTCAAATTAAAAAAAAAGAAATTAAAAAATAGTAAATGTTATTATTTTTAAAATCCCCTTTTTGAGGTTTGATATGAGTATATTAGAACATTTGGCGTATGTTTTACAAAAATTTACAAAGCGGTCTCCTACCTGGTGGAGCCCAAACTTGGTAGGTATGTCTTGAAAATGTTTCTTGGATTTTAGAAAACATGTGGCGGAAAGGTCATGGTGTAGTATATTTTTACCCCCTTTCATTTGATACCACACAAGATAGGTTTCTTAAAAATAAATCAGTTCCTATACAAAAAAAATATGACGTCATTACTGCACATCATGAAAATATTTTTAAAAACTACCGCTCAAAATGATTGTTTTAACCTAAAGTATCCGTGTACGAAATGACTATCCTGTACATCGATTTGCAGATTTTTTTACGTAGGTCTACCACTACAAGGGAGATAGGGTTTATTTTATGTGAGCTTTTATAAAAACAATAAAACTTTTATATCTAGAACTACAACTCATGGCCAACAACGCCAGGGGAGTGCCACAAGTAACTAATGTTTGTATTCATACTTAGTAGTTACTTTTAACACGGTTTACTCGTAATTTAGTTTGTAACTTAGTAAAGTTTTTCATGTGGATTTTGATCTCAAAACTTTTTACGGTGGAGAAGACCAGCCTGGGTTAGAATAGGACCACTCCATCTCTTCCTGTGGATGTCGTAAGAGGCGACTAAAGGATTGTAGCAAAAACATCTCGTGCTACAATTGCATTCCCAAGGAGGGTTAACGTCAGGCGGCGGCCGGTTGTAAAACTTTTCGCACAAATACATTCCCAAAGAGGGTTGACGTCAGGCAGGCAGCCGGTTGTAAAACTATAGCCAAATCATTTAAACTATTCCGGCTATTTCTTCTCCATTTTGCAAGGTCTTTGGCATCCTTGGGTGACCGACCATTGACATGCATATTATATTTGGAGAAGAAAAAGTGGGAAAGCGCACCCCGGGCTCCGAAGCAGCACAGCTGAGGTTGCAACCGGGAACACGCTTAGTTAGACGAAGAAAAAGAAGACCAGCCTGTGGGACTGGCTTAACTTAACAAGTATTGTTTTTGAGGGGGGTCCCGTCTCTTTTTGCAGATGATCTCCGCAACAGTAGGTATCTAGTTCTAGTCGGTCTTTTCCGAATGTACTATAGTCTATTTGTTCAATTAGTATGGCATGCCGACGAATGGCGGCAGCGGCGTGCACACCATTTCAGTAAATTAACTATACGAGTACGTGATGTGACGGGAATATATTCATAATGAATTTATCTCACGTTAGGTTTAATAAAGGGCATACTTGAATTTTCCGGGGTCCAGCGCTGCCCCTATTAGAAATAAATCATTTCAAAGGATTCAATATGAACTACTGTTTACAGTTTAAAGTGAGAACGTGAAGCTTTTCTTCGCACATTTGCGAAAAACGGCCACTTTTGGCAAATGTGCAAAGAAAAGCTTCACACTTTCTTAAAATTCAAGTATGGCCTTAATTAACTACAAAGTAATTTTCATATTTTTAGTTATTAGTTGCGTTTTGTTAATTAAGTGATTTAAATTGGTAACCATTGTCATGTCGAATCCATTTATTATCTTTGTTAAAATTATACTCACCCACTTTGATTGAATCTACTTATGAGGTTATTGATCTAAAGCTACTACGCAACACGACTTTTAGGACAGACTTACTGAGGTACTCGTATTGTATTGATCCCAAGCTACTACGCAACACGACTTTAGGACAGACTTACTGAGGTATTGTATTGGTCCCAAGCTACTACGCAACACGGCTTTTAGGAACTGTACTTACTGAGGTATTGTATTGATCCAAAGCTACTACGCAACATGACTTTTAGGAACTGGAAAACCGCTACAAGTACCGGATCTTTGTCGATTGCTAACGGCTAGGTATTTACCTACTACGAGAATCTGTTATTCAAATGAAAGGGAATACCTATGACGTCTAACGTTGAATACTGCAGTCTTCGATCTCGGTTCTTGATTAACTTACATTGCCGTAGAATGGAAGAGAATTTTTAAAAACTCTACTATGCATTTTGAACCCTACGTCAATGTGGTAATGTATAAAATTGTGTCAACAAGAAGAACTTCCGCGGAATACGCGAGAACTCCCGCGAAGATTATTTCTTCATGCCAATTTGTACTGTCTTCTCCTAAATTATAGTAGTCATTATCCTCTGTGAATTTCTTGAATTGCGCCTCGATTCTGCTGCAATGTAAATTGAGCCTAACAATGCTTGCCTTGCCATGCGAAAAGCACGCACAGTTTAGAGATATTATCTAGATGGAGAGAATAGTAGACTTATTTGGACTTATTGCGTTCACTGAAATACGATTAGAAAGGTATCGCATTCTAGTATTAATAGTCTGGTCTACGCCATTGTGCCGCAAAGGAGCCGCTAAATATAGCGTTTCCAGCTATCTGGCTAGGATCGCCGCTACGGTACACGTTTTCACTATTTTTAGCACGCGCCGCGAGGTATAAGCGGAAGCGGAGAAGCTTTCTAATAAACTATTAGACAGGATCTAATGTAATCAGTTACTAAGGATATCTTCATGCATCATTTAAAGACATTTCTATGTTTTTTAATTGTTTTGTTTTAGTTTTAACCTAAAACCTTTTTACTTAAAAAGGACACATAAAATTTTAGAGAAGATAGGAAGAGATGTTAGGCTATCTTATCAGAAATTATCATGCTACGATAATACAGATCAGGTAGTGACTCACTACCTATGTCATGAAATATTTCAATCTTGCCTAAGAAAAAGATTTACACAATACAATATGATTTTGAACCTAGTAGCTATATTTAGGCCTTTACCCACAGTGCCCGATCCGATCAGTTCTACCGATACGAAATTAACGCATGCGATCACTGTAATCAATGGCCGCGTGTGTACGCCTCCCCACTGCCTGCGGTAGAACGCATGCGTTACATGGATCGCACGACGATCGTCTCCGGAGGCAGAGAACGCGTGACCGCGTTGCGGCTGAAGAAGGATGGACGATTACTTGTATCGCTGGTATCGTCATTAATATTGCGTTGCGATCAAATCCAGCGATCCGTTCTCAAGATGCGTTCTAGAACGTATCGGTGGATCGTATCGGGCGCAGTGGGTAAAGGCCTTTTAAGGAAAGTACTCTTTTTTTTTAAGCCTTTAGTGTCCCATAGTTGGGCAAAAGCCTCCCCTCTAGATTTCCACAAACTTCTATCAGTGGCGATAGTTTACCAACTCCTTCGTATTAAATAAGCCGCCCTTAAATCGTCTGCCGACCAAGTTTGGAAAAAAGAGTGATAAAAAGAGAAAAAACCGGCCAAGTGCGAGTTAAACTCGCGTGGAGAGGGTTACGTACAATTGATTGAATTCTTATAGGTTTTCCTGTAATCTACAAGCAATGAACTATATTTTATATATTTTTTTTTTAATTTTAGGCTCATTAGTTTCGGAGATCAGGGCCCCCCTGGGGGGTGGTCAATTTTCGTCTTCTTTCGTGAATAAAATCAAAATTATAAGGGTGATCCTATAATAGTTCCGTATTTTAATTTTTTGTACGGAACCCTAATAAAAATACATAATCTGTAATAAATAATGTATCTGGTTTCATTATAAAAATCATAGAGATCAACCCACAAATGCATACAAAAAATGTATATGGCCGCGGGTATAGTAGGTTAATAAATGTGAGAGAAAAAAAAGTTGGAAAAAAATAAGTCATTTTTTGTGTTTTATTAGTGATTCTGATTCCAAGCTTTCAATACATATAGCTAGGGGTGCAAAATGAATGTGTATAATTAAGATTTATTTTTAACTCTTCCTGAAAATAAGTCGCAAATGCTCGTCTATGCCTTGTACTACATAACTGCAAACCTATGTACAGCCCTTGACATATAACTGTAGAACCATACAAACCTATAATTTGCAGTCGAGGTGAATCGTGAACCTTATCGCCATAAAGCAGATTTTACAATGACAAAACAGTGTTTATGATTGGGCGGCAGTAATAACACACTATTGTACTACAAGTACAAATCATTCATGAAATGTGTTCAGTTGACTGATTTACAGTTTTAGCACATTTTTCCCACGATTTTCAGCTTTATTAGTATCGATATAAAGTCAGTAATTTCTAGTATTTGTTCACATGTACATACATAAATACCGCGTTCAAGGTATTTTCGCTTATGGTGTAATTGAGTTTCTGTTTAACGATGTGTTCAATGATAGATTTTATGAAATATGCCAGGAAAATGTTTGCCCTGAATACTACGAGTACATTTCTTCCGCGTATCCATATGTTACTTTCTAGGAACTCTTCGGAGAAGCTAAGCTCTGTCATTAACCATTTATTATTCTATGGGTTTGCAGTCCTCGTTGATATATTTATTTGCAACAGCATGATTTTCTTCAAGCTTCTGTAACTAACCACCAAAGACACATATAAATTATATTCAATAATATGTACAGCAAAATATTCTAAGGCGGCCTATTGTATACCTGTACTGGCAATATCGCCAAAGCAATCTCTTAATTCTTCTGCTACCTTCGATTATGGCATGCTAATTCGATATATGTTCCTTGGGGAAAGTTGTTCTGTATCATGGACTGAATTAACCTTTACATAGCCATTATATATTTTTTAGATCCCTTATATCCCTAAAATATCTTATTAATAGTGACACTAGTGGCTTTTTTTTTTACAAAACTTGGCTCTTTGCCATTACTTAGGCATGCCGTTTGGAAAACAAGCAACCTGGAGGCTCTCTCTAGTAACAGGAAATATATTGCTTTCTGCATCCAGCGGCGGCGGGACGTGACTCTAAAGCGGAATTTTTACACCGACTTTTTATTACGGGCATTAAAAAGTCCTTCGCAGTTAAAAATATGATCATCCTGTATTTTACACGCTTTGTCCGCGATATAATTTTAAATTTATTTAGTATGTCGTTATTTTGTTTGTACGCATTTTATTTATTCGTGCATTTAATTTTATTTACCTAGAAAGACGTGGGGGGAATATGTGAACCTTGATATGAAGGAGAGGAGGGCTAGTACAGATATGGTGAATGATAGAAAACGATGGAGGGAGTTGACATACAGAGCCGACCCAAATAGGGAGAAGGCAAGGAAGATAATGATGATGCATTGGTTGTACTTGGGTTTAGGTATTAAACAGTCGAGAATAGCTTGGTTTGATATGTCATCTCTAGGCGACAAAAGGCCTAAGATCAAACATCTCGTGCACCTAATACATTCCTAAGGAGGGTTAACCTAGCGCGAAAGCGCACCCCAGGCTCCGAAGCAGCACCGTATATACTTGTATGATGTGAAGAACTTTGTCCTTTTCTCATCATCATTGCTAATCATGTCGATAGGCGTTGCGGTTAGTAACCCATCACTATTTTAATCCCTTGTTCCACCTTCTCGTTCACGATCACGCTAAGTACTAGCCTTTGGGTCTTAAGGCCCTGGGCTATGTCTGCTAAGAGCCGCAAGTTCAAAGTCAGCTCCAGGAACAATATTCTACGCCATCTCACTTCTACCCGTTGGGGTGCATCACCTCATGTTCTGCGAACGAGTGGCCTGGCCTTATACTACTCGGCAGGCGAATATGCAAGCCCTGTGTGGGCTCGCTCTGCACACGCAAAAGAGGTAGACATAGCTCTTAACGACTCATGCCGAACCATAACAGGCACTCTAAAGCCAACACTTCGATCCACCTGTATACCTTATCTGGCATTGCTCCGCCAAGTGTCAGACGTGATGTGGCAAGTGCGGTGGCAAAATCTAAGCAGGTAAACGACAAAAGGCACCTACTCTACGGACAGACTCCGCCACCAGGACGTCTCAAGAGTCGTAACAGCTTTCTCAGGCAGCCAAGAATACCAGCAATAGAGGCTTCTAATGCAAAAGTTGTGAGGTGGATAAACAAGTATCCACCTTACGAGTCAAATATCCCACCTGCTGAAAAACTCCCACCGGGTAGAGACCACCCCTGGTCAGTCTGGAAGTCTCTCAATAGACTCCGGGCTGGTGTTGGGAGGTGTCGGAAAACCGAGTTAGGTGGCGTCCCCCTGATAACGAACCTTCTGTCAGTACAATAGAGGACCTTAATAAAGCCAACGACAGAGGGATCGCCGTGGCCACATACTGGTCACAGGTGATTTGAAATTGAAGCTACAGTGTAACCATTTCGACTAGATAAGAAGAAGCCGCAAGTTCCAAAATTCCATGTCTGCCCCATAAGGGATAAAGACGTGATAGTGTATACTTAGTATAAGAAGAACTAGTCTAGTCTATTACAAGTTGCATGCATGCACATCTATCAGCACGGAACAGCACTTTCCTATGCTGCTATCCTTTTTGGTCGCTCAGAAACATAATTTGCTAGAGCGAGAAAGAGGGACGAAACGCTTCAGCACCGGCCATGCTGAAGTGTTCCGTCGCTCTCTCCCGCTCTAGCAAATGACTGTTCTGAGCGTCAGAATAGGAAGATAGAATAGGAGGATTGCAGCATAGGAAAGTGCTGTTCCGTGCTGACAGATGTGTAGCAACCCTAAGTTATCCCTTTGTTTCATTCTATATTTCGACACCGCAGTGAATAAATAAGTCTGATTTTATACCGCGCAGCATAAAGTATTCAGTGTGTCCAGCTTTTTGGCAACGCACACATGTGCTAGACATAATTTCGCCTGATTTGACGCAGTATTTGTATAAAACCCAAGAGAAATTGTTCCTTTATGGAGGCATACGTGAGTACATAGACACATTTGGCACGAAATGAGATGTTTCTTTGTAGCAGAAGCAGTTTCGAATTTAAAAGTACGTTTTGATGATTTTAAACAAGATATTTCCACCGACATAGGTATAGGGAGAACATTTAAAGTGTGGTCGCGTTTGTTTTTTTGTAAAAGAACAAACCTAGAAGATAACTTACTTCTGTACTTAGGTACTACAAGTACACCAACATTCATAATTTCTGCCGCATATAGTCCATTGCTTGACATAGGCCTCTCCCATGAATTTCCAATCTAGAGCGACCTGCATCCATCGCTTTCCAGCGACCTTTTAATAATTAATAAAATTAACAATTATCAAAGTAATTTAGATTTTTGGAGAAAAATAAATATATTTTTATCTTTTTAGGGTTCCGTACCCGAAGGGTGCAAACGGGACCCTATTACTCCGAGACTCCGCTGTCTGTCCGTCTGTCCGTCTGTCTGTCCGTCTGTCTGTCCGTCTGTCTGTCCGTCTGTCTGTCTGACCGTCAGTCACAGGGCTCTATCTCTTGAACCGTAATAGCTACACTTGAAATTTTCACCGATTATGTATTACTGTGGCGGATATAACAACAAATACTAAAAATAAAAAATAGTTAAAAAAAAAATAATCATACAAGAAACGTGTTTTTTTCAGCGTTTTTAACTTAATCTTCATAATGGCATTAACTAGATACTTGAAATTTTCACCAATTATGTATTACTATGACCACAATAACAAATACTAAAAATAAAATAAAGTTAAAAATTAAAGGGGGTCGTCATACAAGAAACGTGTTTCTTCAGCGTTTTTAAACATTGTACGGTGGTACGGAACCCTTTATGTACGAGTCCGACTCGCACTTGCCCGTTTATTTACCTTTATCTTTAGTCAGGTCGTCTGACCAAAGTCGCTGAAAAGAGGGTGGGTGTCCTGCGCTTGCCAGTAGGTACGTGGTCGCCATTCGAGAACCGACCGAGTTTTGTCACAACTGACAAAACTCATTCCTATAAATTCATTGTTTCCGTAACTTTTGTAGCCAAGTTACTCGCCTTTCTGCACTTCACTTGATGGTAAATCCACTTAAATTATTTTTCTACGGCAAAACTTGTAAATTAGAGAGAGTATAACCATTCATCATTACTTTACGAGACCCTCAGTGGTAGTTTCTCAGAAATAATAAATTCAAGGCACTTAACCGTTGGAAATCAATGATTAATCTTCCGCCGACAATGGAGATGCAAATGTGTCGGTTCGTCTGTACTGCCTGCTCTCTGGTGTACAGATTTCCCTTTATTCCTGGGAACAAAAGGTTTTTGAGTGCAGGTGAGGTCGAAGCGCGCGTTTCACTGATTTCTTAAGTAGTGTTTGTTTTATTTAACTTAGGAGAGACAACTTTAAGAAATATCCCTCTTAATACATAAAATGGTTATCGTTCAAGCAAACTTAAAAATTTTCTTCGTCATGCTTTTCCCGTTACAATCAGACGATCCGATAGACTTGAAGGTCCTGTTGGGCAGAGGACTCCAAGAGTCTTTTTCCATCGTGATTGGCAACGCGCTTTACTTCGGGCCAGGTTAGCCTGATTATCTTCATCTCCGCGCAACTGTGCGCCGCCAGGTCTGCTTGGAATGGCCAAATTTTCACTTACCCCGGGAAAAAATGTCATAAGACTTTTTTGTTACCCTATAAAGACGCAACTTTTTGTCAAAACAAATTTTTTCATCCGATAAACTTCGTGGGGTCAGGGGGTTTTTTTTTTTTAATTTATGGCTTGACGCTACTGCGTATTTAGCCAGGAAGAAGTTAATAAAACGTGGGAAATTCTTTTTTCCTAACAAGTTACAATCAAAGGTTGGTGTAGGCCTTTGATTGCTTTAAGGGAGCTTCTGGCGACAAATCTATACGAGTCCACTGGTTTTCATAGCCGATTGAGTGGCGGACGACGCCCGAAGACGCCCACACAGTCCGCGAAACAAATATCACTACAGCCGTACTATGACTGTCCTATTTAACTATTTCACATATTGTTCATGAGCATGAGCATTTATAACACCAAACAACACCAATTTCATATTATAAGGTCCACTAAAATCAATTTGCAAAATAATTTTAAGAAAACCCCAACCAAACACCTTGACTTCCCGCCAAAAACTCCGGGTCAGGGGTTGCAAAGTCAAACTCACGAGCTGTAGACAGCACTGCTCACAGAGCCACTAGTAATAATATCACCACTTTGTCACCTTCAAACTGTAAAACCAATCAAACTATATAAATTTTAAATGCCAGTTTAAAATGTGAAACTATTGAATCATTTTCATAGTCGATGCGCCACCCATTCAGACAATGGACAAAAAACTTTTAAATATTCAAACTCCGTGGCGCTACATCGGAGCAAAGGCGAATTATGTAAAAAATCCGTTAAACTATTAGTGACAGAATCCCCGGTTATGTCGACAATGGCGGGTGCTTTTTTCAATATTGTACATCATTTGTCACTGGACCTCTTTCTGAGGGGCATAACAGAAATTGGGAATGGCGGTGTGTGGCGCGAGGTATGAGCAGAAGCGATCTTTTATCAAGTCGCCTCAAGGTATCTGACGAAGCTCATTGACGGTCATCTCACTAGATGACCGTCAATGACCTACTTCAGATGCTTTCAGGTTTGTTTGTCACTACAACAGTCATTACTAGGTACCAGGTTTTCTCACAATGTTACTTCACCGGAAGCAAGTGGTGATAGTTGAAAATGACCGTACATGAGTACGTATGTACATTAACTCTTAGTTACAACTGTTACAAGTCGCCTAGTGAGGATCGAACTCGTGCCTCATAGACGCACAGCCAGTGCCTAAACCGCTTGGCCACGATCGCTTTGGAAGCCAGATTTATAAGTTGCATGTTGTTTTCCATCAGAAAAAGTATACGTATACAGATATAATTATTCTAAATTCTTCAGACGTACAGTTACAGATGAGGGGAGAGTTGCACTCCAAATTGAACACTCGCAAATACATTCCCAAAGAGGGTTTACTTCAGGCAGGTGGCCGGTCGTAAAACTATATCCAAATCATTTAAACTGTTCCGGCTATTTTTTCTCCATTTTGCAAGGTCTTCTTAAGCATCCTTGGGTGACATGCATGTTATATTTAATTTTGGAGATGAAAGCAGGGAAGCGCACCCCGGGCTCCGAAGCAGCTCAGCCGAGAATGCAACCGGGAACGCGCTTAGACGACGAAGAAGACATTCGTAAGAGTTCGCAAAATAATAAGTTCCTCGAAGGACACTATCTATTTACAAATCGCTATTTTTAAATTGAAACCTTTTATCATTCTGTCACTTGGACCACACTTCCTAACCAGACCACCGCGCTGATAAGTAGTGGATTTAGCGACCATTATGTATGCTATGATTAATGTCAGATACAATCCGCAATTTGTATGAGTTCGCCACGCGTGAAAACCAAAACAAGTGTCTATTGTGTGTGTTACATTGCAGTCACACACACTTCTAGGGTTCCAAAGATAGTTCACCAAACGGATTAGAGAGGTACATTACATTCCATGACCGTCAGTTTGGCAGTCTGTCTATTTAATTTTATTTATTCATGTATCAGCTCGAAATAAAAATAATAAATATTCATGTATACTTCAAAACTCACATAAAATGTGCGATATGCACCAAATGCCGATCGCGATGGAGAAAGTCTGTTAAAGCCCACCTTAGGGATTTAAGGCCTTAAGTCAAGTAAATCAAGACGATATGCACTTACTTGTAAGAATATATCTTCAGTGACCTGACGGCAGACCTGAGAAAGGTCTATTTCAAGATACATCGTATTAATTTATTTATAAACATAGGCTGAATGGAAAAATCTATTTCTTTCGAACTTAAGCTCGAGAGAAGTATAGGTGACTAAGATAATAAAGACAGAATTGGCAATTATCCTGAATAGGCGATTCGTTAGCAAATTAATTTCCTCTTGTAAGCCCACTACTTGACTTTGAGCTCTAAATCTCTGGCACTATTTTTTTCCTTAACTTTTTTTGCTTTTGGTATCTTCTCTACAACTTAACGGCTATATACGGAACCATATAAAGATCAGTTCGATCTGCTCTTGAACATGTAGATTTACATTGTGGTCCTATGTCATGTGTGACTAATGGTTGCTTTTTTAATGATCCTTTTAAGACTGGCGGAGCGTGTGCGCACAATAGATAATGTATTGAAATCCCAGAC
Source organism: Acrobasis repandana (assembly GCA_963576875.1). NCBI lineage: Eukaryota > Metazoa > Arthropoda > Insecta > Lepidoptera > Pyralidae > Acrobasis > Acrobasis repandana. The sequence continues at coordinate 3,565,012 of OY756226.1, forward strand.
AAATTAGGGCTGCCGTTGGTGGTGGCGCTGGCGCTATTATTTTGATAAATTTTTGTGGGATTAGTAATGTTTGAACTAAATTCCTATAGTCTACGTTAGATAAGATGACTATCTCCATTTATGTTATAAAGGAAACCCAATACAGTTCTTACATCTGCTTACAGAAGTTTAACACTAAAATATCAACGAGTAAGTACATTATAAAGGAGTTCACAAACCCTATCGTATGTAACCTAGTCTTTCCTTCTATCTATTTTTATTTGCGTAAGTGGTTCATTTACAGAAAACTGGTGATATAGCATCTTAAATCCCTCGATAACTGCAATTTAATTATGAACGGACCAACAGTTTAACGTGCCTAGGAAAGCACGGAGCTCGAGATATTTCATAAAACAATGTGACTGTCGCCCAGGGTGCTTAATATGCGAAAGTTCTAATACCTAAAGCTTACCCCCTAGTATTTTAATTGATACATGGAAATTGACTAGGAAGCAGAAAATCTAAAGATAGAAGCATAAGCGCCTAATTTTTCCATTCTCCCACATTTATAAATGGACCGAAGGTCGAAGGTGGGTGTGTAAATGCTACATTTACAACTACGTTAAATGTTCATGCATCGGAGACATTAATACGCAATTTTGCTTTCATCTGCGCTGTATTTCACAATATTCAGGCCAGGTTTGTGGAATAGGCGCACACTACACAAATACCGAATGTATAGAAATTAAAACGATGATATCTCGAAATCCAATTAATAGCACGAGTGCCTAAATTTTCCGTTATCCTACATTTATTAATAGACCAAAAGTAGTTGTAAATGTAGCTTTTACACACCTAAAAGCTACTTTACAACTACGGCATGTAGCCTTAGAGACATTACGCAGTTTCGCTTTCATATGCGCTGTATTTTACATAATTCAGGCCAGGTGTGCGAAGTAGGAAAAAATTACACAAACACCGAATGTATAGAAGTGACAACGATGATACCTTGAAATTAATTAAATTATTCTCCTCTTTAAGTATTTTAATGAGTCTTAAAAGATTTTCCCGGACACTTTAAATATTCTTAACTGACACTGAGATATGACAAAGAACTTCAGGCAGGCCTGTGTCACTCCCCGTTTAGGTATCGAAAATGTACCTACATTATTACTATGCGCGCAGGTGGCCCCTCCGGGTGGTAAATTCAGTTATACGAATCATTCGTCCAGAGTACATAAGAATGAAATTGGCTTGCATTGGATGTCAAGGTATCTTTACGAAAAGTTGGTGAGTTCTGACGTGAGCTAAATTAAACCATATCGCTAGCCACATTGAGTAGATATTTCTTTGAATTTTTTTGCTGAGTGAGACTTACGTACTGTACGTTAGTATTATTTATTCTGTGCTTCAGGTGAGTAGAAGACAAAGACTGCCGATTATGATGATGATGATTACGGTTGATGATCATTCCGAAACAATCAAACTACGTAATGTATTTAGACATGAAAAAGAGCCAGTGAAGGCCTAGTTTCTGACTACATACTTGCATATTTGATTGAGAAATGAAGGTATTGCAAAAGGGGTTGACACATATACTGCAAAAAATATTGAAGAAGTAGTAGCCATTCAACCTGACAATTAAAAATAGCCTGTAATGATAAAGCGGGTCTTTATCACATTGCAGAGAAATCGCTTGAAATATTAATAGACATAAAGAACTTTAAGCCGAACGCAGGATGCTGTATTCCGTGTACACGCTCTGTTCCTAACTATTTTGTGGCACAGTTTAAAAATAACTCGAGCACTAAGCAACGATCAGTTCACACGCATTCTTCAGCGTCCTGATGAATCAGGACCAAAAAATCACTAAACCAAATGAAACTTTCTTGTTTATGACGCATAGTTGAGCCTTTACAGTAGGCACTGAGCGGAGTTCAAGCTATACCTTCGTGTACAAATCCTGTACACTTTACTGTTATGTAGCACAGGCTAAAAATAACCTGAGCAATATAGTTCAGCCTATACAGTAGTCACTGAGCGGAGTTCAAGCTTGATACCGTCAATAGCAGCACATCAGGCTACTCAAATTCATACGAGTATATACATAAAATTGGTCACTATTACCACTGTGTAAAATGCATAAAGAAGGGTAACAGTTGACTGAACTCTCCACTGGAAAGGAAAATGATTAATGGAAAGGCAAATGATTTTATTCCATTCTTTGTCCCAAACTAAGACAAAGTACATAAAATTACTGATTATCGTTTCGTATAGCAGTAGCACCATTGCCACATTTCTGTTTAGGCACAGCTATCGACCGCTTTTCTTGGAATTCGAATCCATAGAATCCAAAGGTGGCCATTGCCAATTGCTAATTTTACTTACACCTCTTGATTGAAAGATGTAACTGTCTTAAAACTAATCAAACGTCCGGCCCCTACGACTTAACGTAATAAGGCCTGCGCCTTTTTATTCCTGCGGCTTTCCGCAGGAAGACATTAGGCCATTTTGGACTTCTTTATTCCTATGTTCAATATGGCTGAAAGGATCAAAGTAAAGTTGTAAAGTAAGTTGTTGAATGCATAGGCAAACTACCGAGTGTTGGTAACTTACTAGATAAACAACGTACCTATTGGATGATTTTTCCTTTACAAGTTTCCAGTCTCAACTATTTACTAATCGATTGTTTAACTATACAGAGAAAATACTAATAAAGTTGGGTCTCTGCATTGTATCTCCTTCAATATACACTATTTCTTCCCGGCATTGCTCTAATTCATAGTGCAGTATAAATAGCAGCATTTACGAGGAAGGTTGCACGAAATCTTTGGTTGACTTACCATTATTGTTTTTGGATTACACTCGGTGCCCTTGGCACTGATTCAATTCGTCATCCATCAATACGAACCTTGGGATTCAAATCAAATGCCCGTCAACCGTCATACCGTTCTGGTTTCCTATATAATGTCTGACAAAGTAAACTTTAAGTAACTATACGGAGTCAGCCTTCAATGGCCCAGTAAGCCTCATTTTGTCTGCGAAATTGTATCGAATTTCTTCTGACACTAGAACATAATATTCTTCTAAAAGGGTTTGAAAATACTTCTTCAGACTATTTCTTTACTACTTACCATCAAGTGGGCCGTAATGGCTGTTTGCAATTTTGCATACATCATCATCATTATCATTAGCTTTCAAAAACCCTCTGCTGGGCATAGCGTGTTTTTATCTGCACAATCCTGTACTGACCCTGGCTGCTCCGATCCAGTTCTTGCCACGTAACTTGCTTGATATCGCTAATCCATCTAGCCGCCGGACCTCCCTGCAATTTCTGGGATTCCACTCGGTGATGGCCTTACTCCACCTACCTTCTTTCTAGCCCGGTCTCCTGCCCAATTGCATTTAAGAGCTGCAACTCTAGATTACGTCATGGACTTTTGTCATTGCATACATTGTTGCATAAAAATATTCACTCCACAAACAACATGGAAGATAGTGTGCATCTATCTCATCGTCATCCGAGCGCTTAAAAAATCCCTTTCCTTACTTTACTAACAATATTGTTATCAGTATTTGGAAGGTATGTGTAGCAAAAATATAAGTGACAAGATGATACATCATAGCGACTCATACTTTGTTCTCAGATATTTTTTTTTAACTACGTAGTGATGACAGGTAGGTTAGGTAGGAGCAAGCGATTTCAAATGTTGTGCAAGAGATACGTGGAATAACATTATGCAAGAGAAAGGATGCCAAACGAATCGCGTTGTTATCCTTGTGTTGCTGTAATTGTTTCTAACTTTATTTTCCTCAATCCTTTTTATGCAATCGTTTAATGTTATAAATGTTGTAATCTAACGATCGATCCTTCTCGATACAGTTTTAATTAATAATTAAATAAATAAATATATAAAGACAACTTACGCTGATCGACTTAGCCCTAAAGTAAATTATAAACTTGTGTTATGTTATGGGATACCATATTTTATAATAAAAACACCCAAGTCCCAAGACAATTTATTAAAGATACGAAATGCTCATCCCGTTAACGCGCAGGAAAGGTTGCTTGTTTCATATACTCTTTCATACTGGTCTGGGAGAAAAGAGAAATCTTATAATGTACCAGCTGCTTCTCTTCCCGTGCAGATCAAGCCGACCCAGGGAATGGGAGGAAATGCAAATTATTTAAATAAAAAAATTAAATTACTATTTTGCTTCCTTTCTTATGTTGGAACTTAGGTACTTGCAAAAATTCTTTTCTCAGCTTCGCCTACCATATTTTATGGCTTTTTAATCAAATATACTCGAGATATCGTCGAGGAGACGTATTTTAAAAGCCGGGATGTCAAATAAGACTTACTTGACATTAGTTAGCTTTGTTAATTCAAATAGCGATATCCAAATTATTGCATTGATTTTGTAAAAGCATTAACATTCGAGAAGTTTTCAACATGCGTCATGTGTTTTTTTTTTGTTAAGCTTACGACTTGGATGCCTACTAAATTCACACGATTTTCGTATTTTATCCCTTTTGGGAGTCCGTCCTTCTACTTCGTATCCGCTCTCCTCTCACTCATTCGATTGTTTTGGCTGTCACACAATTAAGGAATGACATGTTTGTCGTGCCGGTGTTTACGAGTTAATGGCTTGTTTGTTTATTTAAACGCTTTGTTCTTTATTGCCAAATAGTGTTGAAATTGTGTGGTTGAATTTTTATCGTCTTGTCATGTGGGTGTTTGAAAGACTTGGATTGGAGGGCATTATCCTAAGCCCACAGGTCACTTTGAGCAATACATACACAAATAGGCATTTTAAAATTACACACATCATTACGTATATAATATATTAGTATTTATATTATGTCGACGAATGTTCGACGACAACTTGAGTATTTTTGATTGGAATTTCAATTAATTAGGCGAGTAGATGAGATCAACTAGTCGTTTGGTGACGGCAGACTAGAATACATATAAGAGGCGATTAAGGGATGTCATATACTGCAATATACCATGTACATGTTGCGAACACCAATCCGTCTGTCCAGCGTGTTGATTAAAGGCAAATCCTTCCCATATTGGGAGAGATCTTTAGACCAGTAATGGACTTTTAAACGCTGATAAAGAAGAAGATAAAAAGATGAGTCTAATATTTTTGTTTAAAGTTCTGAACATGATCCAAACGGTCAAGTGGTTGCCCAGGAAGGTTTTTAAGTGAGGTCACAATTCGGCCAAACTACTAGTTGTTTAATTTTTCTAGCTTTCGCCGAGAAATTTAAATGCCGGTACAACCAACATAAACGCAAACTAAAATTGAAACGAAACTTTTATCGCATTCCAAAATCATATTGTACCCCAAAAACGCTCCCTCCAATAGTCGGCAAATTATAACTGCCCACATAATGGCCAGTTGCAATTTTTGTTATAGGGGCTGTGACTCACGTAACAAATAAAAATAATACAGATGCGAGACACTTTCTAGAAGGTGCAGTGCAAATAGAAATAATAGTATCTTCTGAAATTAATATATAGCTTAATTTTTATAAAATTGGCTACTGTTTTTGAACAAATTACCTGTTAACATGGTAGCAAAATATGTCCATCAGGGCTAACATGCCATAGCACGCGACGTTCGAGAAAATATGACATGACAAATATGTATTAGTCTTTCTTCATAAGTTGAATCTCAATCAAAAACATTATTTTACATTACATTAATGTTGTAAAATAATGTTTTTACATTACCTAACTAATGTTGTACATTTATTAACAACGCCATTGTCCTCGTCCACTCTTTATCGTATAGTACTAATAAAATAAAAATATTTTTTGGAAAATTCTATCAAAGAGTTGGCAACCATCTCCTGGATGATTCGGTTAATATATACTTTTTAAATTAATGTGGAATGAAACACCCGCTGTCGCATAATATGTCGTCTAATTACCTATGCAAATTTGTATGGTATGCAAGGGTGTACTTCATTTCCTTCCAAATATCTTTACTTGACAGGCCAAACAAGATAGTGACATTCGCAAATTGAATAAACATTGGCTAGAGGTACTGACCTGTACCTCACTTTATTTTGTGGTCGCGGCTCACGCCTAATTATGGCTTTGGACTAAAATAATCTTTAATGGCGTCGAAATTGGACGAAATTAACAGTTGCATTCTTGATATTATCACGTCTGTTCGTCGTTAGTGAACATTGAAACAAAACGAAATATGAAATTGAATTGGTTCCAAACGATATGCCAAGTGAACGTACGGTCTGCAAAGGCGAAGCCTCTTGTTTTAAATGGTTTTACCAGGCCTGTGTCACTCCCCGTTTAGGTATCAAAAATGTACCTACATTATTACTATGCGCGCAGGCGGCCCCTCCGGGTGGTAAATTCAGTTATACGTATCACTAACAACATTGAGTATATATTTCTTTGAATTTCTTTGCTGAGTAAAACTTCTGTACGGAGTATTACTATCTATTCTGTGGTTTTACTACCATGAAAATCATCATCATAAAAATTTAAGAGCGAAGCTCTTGTCGGCGGAGTTTCTTCCATTCTGTTCTATCTTCCGCCAACCTCTTGACATCTTGGTTCGACACTGCTATCACCTTTTTCTTGACTTGCTTCATATAGCTGTGCTTTGGCTTTCCTCTTTCCCTCCTTCCTTCATTCTATTTTGCCTTCTATTTTTTCTTTTCTTTCCTATTCACATGAAATTGTCATGCCGTATCAAGTGTCCTAACATATTGATAGATAGATAAAATGTTTATTTGAAAGATCAACATTATTGCCTCGCCTATTTCCGATTACCTCGAGAGTATGTGTCTCTTTTCACCTACTATGATAATATAATAGCTAAAATCCTTGCACTGGGCGGAGCCAATCGTTGGTGAGCAATAAACCAATAAAACCATAGCATTGTATCCCAACAGCTCATCTGCCCAAAACGTGCCTACACAAGTCCACCGATGGCTTACGTGGGGTGAAAACAACGGGGTCCGATTTCTTAGTCGCGTGTCACATGCGGGCGACTAATATCGTGTATTAATGACTTAATATCTGTGTCGTCATCCGAATAGGTCCCGTATACGCACGCCCGTGGGGTGAGCGTGTAGCTTTTTTTTAAATTATTGTTGCCGGTACATTAATTTCCTCATTTGTAGGGAAAATTATACGAGTTTTTTTTAAAATAGGACAATATTACTTAGATTAATGAATGTGGTTAGGATTATTTTATCATCTGCAATGGCCTGAAATTGTGTCAATCATAGGAATGCATTGCAATAAAAAGTCAAAACTGGAGAAAAAAGGGCACAAGCAAAATAATTTGGATTATACTGTAATAAGGAAAATATATCCAGGGCTATTTTTGGTTAAATATAAGCTCCGATAAATACATAGTTAAATTTAATTTCTCTTTCATGTATTCTCGCCATAAAAAAGTACTGTAATGATTTGGGATTGGAGTAAGGTTGTTTGTATCTCAAATAAAAACGTCAAGTTTCCATAGACGTTAACATTTATTAAGTTAACCAACGCTATTGTCCTTGTCTGTCAAACTAAACTTAAAGAAGTTATTTTATTGTACACTTCATCTTAAATACCTTTTTAAAAATTCTATCTAAGAGTTGGCAATCCTCGCCGACAAATGCTGGATGATTCGGTAAATATATATATATTTTTTTTTAATTGATGTGGAATTAAACACCCGCATGCTGTGTTTTGATTTTTGGGGACTTTATGCGTTATTAAACGTCATGAAAATAAATATGAGTAAGTGAATCGAAATTTTATACACGAGTAAATAAAATAAAAATAATTTTAGGACGTAGGTAGACGGAAAGTGGAAATGGGCAAGACTTTGGAAGAAGAGAAGACAGTCGGTGAATCAAAGCAGTAATAGAGTGATGTGGTGACCAAGACAGGGGAAAGACCAGTAGGGAAACCACCTGCCAGCTAATCAAACGACGTTGGATAAGACTATAACAGGATTAGTTCGGTCAATCGGACTAACAACAAAACTACTGCAACTAAAGGCAGGACCATAGAGAGTGGAACAAAAAAGGGAGGCCTATGCTCCATAATAGGTTGAAGTGGCTGAAAATGACGATGATGAATAATGGGGTTATAGTACGTCGCGAGTTCACAGTTGGGATCAAACATCTAGTTAATATTATAATCACTGTACGAGCATATAACGTGAGGGTTCTCGGCTCGTACACTAAGCACAGAATTAGCATTTATTCCCAAATAATTTTAATAGATAACATCTTTTCGGATGTTGAGGTGAGAGGATTGTGTGACCAGCATTACATTTGTGTAGAATACTGAATGCTTTGTTTTGTATAAATTTTAAGGTTACCCATACTTAGAACTGAAACTCAAAACTTTTTTTATCAAACCCACGTGTTGGGTCTATGGATAGGTCTTCAAAAATGATATTGAGGTTTCTAACATCATTTTTTTCTTGAATAGTTTGCGCGAGAGACACTTCCAAAGTGGTAAAATGTTGGTCCCCCCCCCTGTAACTTTTAAAATAAGAGAATGATAAATCTAAAAGAAATATATGATAAACATTACCATGCAAACTTTCACCGAAAATTGGTTTGAACGAGATATAGTAAGTAGTTTTTTTTAATACGTCAAATCGTAAAATGTTACTTGCTGCTACGGAACCCTTCATGGGCGAGTCCGACTCGCAATTGGCCGCTTTTTTGTTGGGTTCGTTGTAACAAATATCGTCTTATTTTACAAGCTTTTATTTAGTTTTACTTGTCCCGTTGTGTGTATGTCCGTAATCAAATCCTGCAAGCTCTAATTTAGCTTGCAGGATTTGATTACGGACACACAGCCACTTCCCATTATTCAATCGAGTTAAACCTTAACACACTTATGTAAGTTGGGTGATATTGCAATATTATGGTACCAATAACCTGATCTCATGATGAAGCCGGAATGTGGCCACGGCATCTCTGTGATATAATTAAAATTTAACCAAAAAAAAACAACTGACTTAAATTTTTTAAGGATTTTCTTCCATATCTCCAAAGTTCTTCATCATATCTTCACCAAATTAAAATGGGACCCACTTGGTAGTAAAGGCTTTCAAATAAAAAAGATCATCAAAATCGGTTCACAATTGGCGAAGATATCGCGTAACAAACATACATTTAAAAAAAACATACAGTCGAATTGATAACCTCCTCCTTTTTGAATTCGGTTAAAAATGACATAACCTACCTAGTTTAGGCTCAATTCATTCGTCTTGAAAAGCTTGCTTTTAAAAATAAATAATTACTTGTTTAAAGCCATCACGAAAAATTTTACAAAAATGATGCTGTTTTTTTAAATAAATTTTCTCGAAATTACGAAGTTGAAAATTCAGAATTTCCGAAAATGAATGTTTAGACAACCATTCCGTGTGAAAAGCTAGTTTAGTTATTTTTCGTGTAAGTACATCAAAGTTTTAGGACGTGCTTCCTTATTTATAACATTATTCTTTAATTTTCAGGTAAGTTCATGCACGCAGAACAGACTGCTGTTTTCTTAACTTTGGTAAGAGAGTAGACTTAGATAATTTTTATATGTATTATTAAATATATGTCCTCTTCCCGCGCAGATCGTAAAAGCCAATCAAGGTAATGGGCGAAAATGCGAATCATGTTAATTGGTGATGCGGCTAGTAATCCATCACTATTTTGACTCCATTCCCACTTTTTTACCCACCATCACGCTGAAATTGGCGTTTGGATCTTGCGGCCTTGGGCTCTGTCTGTTTGGAGCCGTCTGCCCCATTAGGGATAAAGACGTGATAGGTACCTATTTGTATAGATGTACAAACTCTTTGATATAAATTACTTTGTGTTCATTACCTACCTAATCTTTTTCAAATGGGTAAGTGATTGATGTTAAGTTTTGCAAGCTGTCTAAAGGCATCTGACATAGCTGGACGACTGCCATCTTTGTGACTATATATACTCGTAAATAAGCGATATTTCACAATTCAATAACAAATCTCGTAAATAAGCGATATTTCACAATTCAATAACAAATAACTTATGCCAAAATCTTCCTCTCACAACATTCCATCGGACAAAAAAGCTGAACCGGAAACTGTATACTTGTAATACCGCCTAGTGTCAACACGGTCCTTCTGCGAAACTGCAATTAGGAGATTCATGTCAAAATGAGAAAAAAGTGCCACCATCGACTTTGATACAAAAGGCACCGATTGTGTTTGTTTTTTTTTTAAATGTAGTTTCATTCGTCCCCCTTTTGGGCTCGTATTTAGTTTGAGTACAATTGACATTAAGTTCAATATGCTGTGTACGATTTCGTTGCAATAATTCTTTTCGCTTTGATTCCGCCGCAGTGTAAATTGACCCTTAGTATACTGTGACATGTAAGAGTGACGGATCACAGCACGTATCGGTCGACGGCACTGCGTACGATAAGCGATGGGAGGTCGCGTCGCGACACGAAGACGTTACCGACCGATAGTACTCGTAGTAGTGATTTGTGATAGATAAAAAACGTCAGTAATCATTTTCAAAACTGTTCACGCTTGACTTTTTTAATATATGTATAAGTAGTTCGTGTTTATTCTTTTGTAATACGACATCCGTGGCTTAGTGGTTAATACACCTGTCCGCCGTTCTGGAGGTTCTGGGTTGAATCCCCAGCCAGAGCAAGTTGGCAAATGGCCTTTTTCAAATCGTCCTGAATCTCACCCAAGACCATAAACACCCGTTTATCTATATATGTACGTATTTGTTACAAAATATAAGTATCATTGAGTTTGTATCCCATAACACAAGTATAAACTAACTATGGGGCTAGCTGAATCAGTGTGATTTGTTCCTATATACATATATATATTTTATTATATTATCATAGTCTTCAATACATACTAGCGCCAGATTGTTCGAGTCGACTCGGAACTTCGCCAACGCGTCGTTTCCGCTCAGGACTGCGTATTTCACAAACACTAATGTGTCCCCGAGGAAATTATTCTTCTCATCAAAGTAATTGTCTGGTGTGGCAAAATTGTACCTTAAGAGTTTTTGGACATTAGAACGGAAAGTCACAGCGGTAACTGTTTAAAAAGGGCCCACACTTGCATGTAAACATATGCCTTACCGTGTGGTTAGCCGTGTGGTTCCCGGCAGAGTAGAATAGGGCCACTCCAAGTCTTCCCGTGGATGTCGTAGAAGGCGACTTAGGAAACACAAGCTAAACAAAGCTTATAAACATCAATGAGACCTCTCCAACCCGTCTGGCCAGCGTGGAGAGTGTAGGCCAAATCCTCTGACTGCTCTGGCTAATATATGGCTCTGATAGTACAGAAAGGGTCGTGCTCCTGCAGTGGAGACAAAAAAAGACCTGATCATGATGATGATGATATGCCTAACACAAATTGCAATGTAGACAAATAGCCACAAACGAACCAGTCAATTCGAAAACGCTTGAGAAATGACACGGGCGCTGAAAGTGAAATACCTACATGTGGATCAAGACTGTACCTGTGACTGTACTTAGACAGATGAGAATTCGTCTAGCCAGCAGGTAGACATAAAAATGTTTAATACGATAATGTATTTTCTTTTTCAAAAATTCAATTTTAGAAATAATGGTTCTGAGTTTTTGTTATAAAACTTGAGGTTGTTTTGAATAGAGCTATTTTGATAGCTTGACGTTTTAAGGACTGTATGCACAAAGCCACGTGGTCGGATTTGGCTCTGAAATATGCAAAATTTTCCCGCTAGGGGGATAAAAATGTCAAGATGAAGTTACATAGAGTTAATAATGTGTAAACGGGACAGTAGATGTAGGTAATCATAAATTGTAACGTAGAAGCTTACTTGTTTCTTTTCGTCAAGACTTCCAGTCCGCGATACTTATTAAAATTTTCAAATCAATCAAATCAAAGAATTATTTTGTTTGAATTATTATTTCTGAATTAAGGCCTTGGCAGACGTCATTATAATGTACTTAACACTTTAGTAGACAGGCTATCAGTAGAAAAAGGCTAAAGTCGAAAATACAGTAGTGTGCGTGAATGCAAGACGTTTATTTAAAAAGTGAGTTTAAATATATGTGAAATTCATATAGCACTTTCTAAAAAATCCAAGTTATAGTTATTCGAATCTTGCGTAAAATTTATTACTTTTTCAATTTATTAGTCGACCTCCGTGGCGATTCCTTAACACGCTAGTCCGTCACTCGGAGGTTCTGGGTTCGATTCCCAGCCAGGGCAAGTTGGTAAATGGCCTTTTTTAATTTTTTCTGGTTCTTGGGTGTTTATTTTATCCCATCAAAAACATAAATGTAAAAATGCCAAGTTCAAATTCCGACAAAACAATTGAAATTTAAATATCTGCCAAGTTATGTAGGTAGAGAAAACTGAAATTTATTCATAAGAATCTCAACATTTGACTTGGACAACATTAAGATTGAAAGCACGGTCACCCATCCTAACTGTGACCAAGCTAGAAGTTGCTTAACCTGTAAAAGCACGGTCATTCATCCATCAATTTTTGAATTTATCGTATGCGAAGTGGAGCGAAATATTTGCACAAGTGGTTTTGATTACTCGTATTTTGAAATTTGTTAAAGCGCAAATGACAAAGAACCCTTAGAATAGAGAATCTTTTTAGTTTCACGCAGCTGTTTAGGGTTCCGTAGTTAACAAGAAAACCTTATAGTTTCGTCATGTCTGTCTATCTGTCCCCAGTTTAACTCATAGACTATTAGTACTAGAAAGCTGTAATTGGGCATGGGCATGGATATGTGGTAATAAAAACTTGAGAAAAAATATGTGTGGTGTGAGACGTCGTTGAATAGGTCTTTAAAAAATATTGTAAGATTATGAACACCCTTTTTCGTTTTAGCAATCCGTTTGTGAAATATTTGGTTTTTGATTGCAAATTTTTGTTAGAATCATGTGTCTTCCCTCTCTGTCAGTTAAACGGTTGTATATGGACACTTAAAAAAAATCACGGCAGTAGTATATAACGTCTCCCTGTACTAAAACTAATTTAAGGTGGATTCAGTTCATGATACTAAACAACTTTTCCTAAGGAACACATAATTAAATATGAAAAGAAAATGTTTGCTTTCCATTCGACCTCCGTGGCGTAATTGATAACACGCTAGACCGCTAATCCGGAGGTTCTGGGTTCGAGCCCCAGCCAGGGCAAGGTAGAAAATGGTCTTTTTCAAATTGTCCTGGATCTTGGGTGTTTATCTATGTATGTATTTATCATAAAATATAGTATCATTGAGTTAGTATCCCATAATACAAGTTTAAAACTTACTTTGGGACTAGCTTAATTAGTGTGATTTGTCCTTACATTACCATACATATATTACATAAATATTACATTTTGCCAAATCTTGTGTGTAAGAGATCAAAAATAATTTTTGTATTTCGTTTGTTCCTTGGTGAAAGTTGTTCAGTATCATGGACTGAATTCAGACCTAAAGTTAGGCAGTTGTTAGTTACATAAAACAAGTAGGTACTGACTACGGAACCCTACACGGCACGTGGCCCGTCACGGCACGTGGCCCGTCACGGCACGTGGCCGGTTTATTTTGGTTAAGTTGTAATTTTAGGGAACCATAGACAAATTTATGATATTTCTGTGTAAATCAATATTACTTATCGCTGACATGACGTTCTCAAAAATACAATCAAATAGTATATTACGCGAGCGGTGATTTGGAAAACTACACGTTTTGTGTTCCACTGACAGAAAATGTACACATTTGAATTTTCTTTGTGAAACAATACGTTTAGCGACCATCTGCAATCGTAACACCTTTCACTTCTATTCACCTTATTATGTAATTACGGAGGGTAAAAAAGGATTGCACGTTGAACAGATCACCAGTCTTGGCGTAGCAGCTGTACTTGCTCAATCAAAGACTTGACTGTTTGATTTTGTACAATATTTTTAACGAATCAACAAAGAGCACTAAAAAGAAATCTTTTCCTGAAAACAGCTAAAAAAATTGGTTGATTAATGAAGCAGTAATTAGCATTATTGCACCCTTTTATTTTTTATCTTCTAATAGGTTTTCCTGTAATCTATAGGTAAAGAACTATTAACTGTATATTTTTCAAAAGATTGGGTTCAGTGGTTTCGGAGATAAGTGTATTTTTATTATTTATTTTCAAAAATAACTTCAAAAACACCAATCTAAAAAATATAGAAAAATATATTTAATATTATCATAAAATGCTCTTTCATTAGATATTTTACGCGATATAGTTCACAAAACCCTTTTTTTAATGTCTCATTTATCTCCCATAAAGTGGCCCCATTTTTTATTTATTTATTCATTTACCTACATTTTAATTCCGTCTTTGGGTCACAAATTTACATTATGTGCACCACATTTCAACTGAATCGGTCCAGTAGTTTAGTAAATTTTCTTTTGTAGGGGGTAAATTTTCGCCCATTTTCTTAAATAAAAATACCGATCTAAGAAATAATAAAAAATAAATATATTTAAAATTGTCATAAAAAGTTCTTTCATTTGATATGTCACACGATTTTGTTATCAAAACTTTTTTTTAATGTCTAATTTACCCACAATAAGTGGCCCCCTTTTTTAAATTTCATTTATTTACATTATACGTCTATCTTTAGGTCACTAATTTACATAAGTGTAGGTACTAAATCTCAACTAAATCATTCTAATAGTTTCGTAGCAAATTGGCTGTGACTTAGGACGCTTGTGCATTGCTCCGAATCCGAACCATATTCAAATCAAATCCGAATCTGACTCAAATTGGCCTTCCTAGTGATTGTATGGATGCTTGTGCACTTAGTCGTAAACGGTTCAAATCCGATTCGTATTCAAACCAAGAATTCTCACTTCGGGTCGTTTTTATTTTGGATCAAAACCGACTCGAATTGGCCGCCGTAGAAATTGTACGTACGGCTGTGCACCCACTCGAATTCGATTCATATTCGAATTTCGGGTTAGGTACGGGGAGGGAAGCACACGTTGCACGCCCCGCCCACTGTCCCGTCTCGCCCGATAGTGTTGCCGAAAATATATAAATTAATGTATAATATCGACAGTGTTATAGATAATGTTTCTTCTATTGCTATAACAATCGATACTATTTATAGTTCTTCTTTGCTGGTCTGGGAGAAAAGAAAAAACATAGAATGTACCAGCTGCTTCTCTTCCCGTGCAGATCGTAAAAGCCGATTGAGGGAATGGGCGAGAATCTGAATCATATGAATAGGCGATGCGGTTAGCAACCCATCACTATTATGATTTCCCTTTTCCACCTTCATGCCCACCATTACGCTAAAAGTGGCCTGGGCTTTACCGCCCTTGGCTCTGTCTACCCCGTTAGGGATAAAGACGTGATAGTGTATCTGTGTACTATTGATAGTTTGATATTATAGATAAATTAATGACCTTTATTTAAGTAGGTAATATTGGTTAGGGGGCGTCCATAAATTACGTGAGGTTTTTTTTTTTAATTTTCTGTCCCTCCCTCCCCCCCAGGTGAGATGTCGTGAGATTTTATTCAAGCCCCTCCCCCATACCCCAATCTCACGTGAGATTTTTCAAAATGTGGGTTTCTTACGTAAACGCGTTGGATTGTTATTGTAAAAAGAAAAAAAAATTGCTTCGTGCTTTTATTTACGACTAGTTAAGACTAGTAATCAATATTACTGAGAGTTTAATTATAAGTGTAATAAAAATTTAACAATAGACAGGCGGGCTACACTGTACCGTAAATTCAGATTAAATTGAGCTATTTGGTATAAAACAAATATGGTGGTTTGACCAGTCAGTAGATGTATAACGTCAAAGTATGAATGAAATTATTTTCTTTCGAACGAATTAGTGAATGATCTTAATCGTATTACGATTACGCTTAAGAACGCTGAAGAAACACATTTATTCTATGACGACCCCCTTTACTAGGAAGCGGCGTAAACTTAGCTGTAAGTAACGATTTGACGTCAACATTTGTGCAAAACAAAACAAAGTGACTATTATTAAGAGATATTATAAATATCCTATGATAATAAAGATATTATGAATTTTGATTTTTTTTTTTTAATTTTGAATTTTTAACTTTATTTTATTTTTAGTATTTGTTGTTATAGCGGCCACAGTAATACATAATCCGTGAAAATTTCAAGTGTCTAGCTATTACGGTTCAAGAGATAGAGCCCTGTGACAGACGGACAGACGGACAGACAGCGGAGTCACAGTAATAGGGTCCCGTTTGCACCCTTTGTGTACGGAACCCAAATAAATTAGTGCGAGTCCTCTAATTATCTGTAATTAATATATCTCAAATAGCCATAACTAAATTAGCCATCTATACTTCTATACTTCTATACTAATATTATAAAGAGGAAAGATTTGTACCTATTTTTGTATGTTTGTAATGAATAGGCTCAAAAAGTACTGGGCCGATTTAAAAAATTCTTTCACCGTTGGAAAGCTTCACTATTCCCGAGTGACATAGGCTATGTGTGTACCACGGGCGAAGCCGGGGTGGACTGCTAGTATTAAATATACAGATATAATCTCATTTGATGTCTATTTGCATATTTTAAAATATAACTAGGTTAAAAATATATTTGCCAGTAAAAAATGTAAACATATACGTGTCAATTCGTATGTTCCCATACAATGGGTAGATTGGGTTAAATATCTGGCATGCTAATTTGTGGGAAATATTTGAAAAAGTTGATGGAGGATGGAAGAACTCGTCAATACAAATAACTTTTGTTCTTAGACCAACCCCGAAATCAGTAGTTTTGGCCTTTAAATAAGCAGTCAAAAATAATTCTCTCTATGTTTTGCATGAGGGGTGTCCATATGTTGACATCGCGTTTGATGTCTGATTACTTAGTTTAACATATAATTAGGTCTACAATCATTTTCCAGCAAAAAATGTAAACTGAGACGTGTCAATTCGTATGTTTCCATACAACGGTTGGGGTAAATAAATAATAGGTATAATAATAGTGCCAGCAACTGACGGCGGTTAAATGCAGGCAGGACACATAGTGAATGCGGCCTCTCTAATCAAAGTCTGGCGGTGCGCTAACGAAATCAGTGGCCTCGAAATTCACGAATTCGATTCGGATTCGGCTGCAGTGCACAGACGCTACTCAAGAATTTTCCGTCCGAATTTTTCTCGTTTTGGATTTGATTTGAATATGGTTCGGATTCGGAGCAATGCACAACCGCTCTTACGGACAGACAGACAAGCGAAACCCTAAAAACAGTAAAAACACTGAAAAAATCAGTTCCTATACAAATTTCCCGGGCGGCTGCACACTTTTGTATAAAAATTCAGATTTTTTTTTGTTTTTTGACTGTTGTTTTAATAACATTATACTATACTAGCAGTCCACCCCGGCTTCGCCCTTGGTACACACAAAGCCTATGTCACTCGGGGATAGTGTACCTTTCCAACGGTGAAAGTTTTTTTTAAATCGGTCCAGTAGTTTCGGAGCCATGTAATGCAAACAAACAAACAACCAAATCTTTTCTCTTTATAATATTAGTGTAGATAAATAGCCTACTATAGCCTGCCTGCCAAGCCAAGTATAGATCTAGTATAGCCTGTGGTTCGATATATTACGCATTATGTCAATTCGTATTTTGATATACATTCATGGGAAAAAGTTGTTCAAAATTTCAGACTGAATCACCCCTCAAAATAATTGTAAAACCCTAATTAAACAGCACCTTTTATTACAAAAACAGTTAATATGATTCCGCGACCCGAGAAAGTTCCAATCCGATTTTCACCCTAATCGCCAATTAAAAAATATAGGTAATAAATCAAACCAAATTATTTTTTTGATTGACTTAATTTTCAATAAAATTAAAAAAAAAAGTGCGATGCCGTATCTGCGATAGCATTACATCTTTACTTGAACGTCAACAAAATGTCAAAACTGTACCATAGTGTAGCAAAAGTATGACATAATTTGGCAGTTTGTACATAGTTTTTTATTGAAATATTTTAGACTGTAATGCAATTTTACGTAATTTGAAAATGGATTTTTTTGAAAAATTCGACACGGCCTCCTTCCTGAACGCCCGGCGGGCAACTGAATTTGTATGGAAGAATCATGGCCGCCATTTCAGAGATTTCTGTCAAAAACGTTGCAAAACATCCAATTTTTAAAATTATTTTTTTTATTATTGCGTGATTGCATTGTAAGCAAATATTAAGAATAATGTTTCAAAATAGCCTTTATTTTTTTAAAATATATGCAATCCCTTGTTAGAATATTTCTTTACGCAGAAAAACAAGCCAGTTTGTAGCAAGATTTTCTAAAATATTTCTTTCAGGTTTCTTATCAATTATCTTACTTTTTCTGAATGAAAATTAAAAAAATACGATTTTCGTCTACTGGCTAGTCTATTCACCTATAACTAGGTATGTAATTTTCTTAGTGGTCTTTTCTACTTAAGCCATAACTATTGCCCGCGCAAAGTGCGTTTTGCATGTTTTTGGGTAAATTCAATGCTTGTTTTTAGGAAAACTACAAAATATTTTAAAATATCCTTTTTTTCGTCTACTGTCCCAACTCTTCCTCTATCTATGTGTATACATTATTTGACGTAAATCAAACGCTTTCTGTACAAACTTGTTGCCCGCGCAAACCCAGTTTACATGGTGCCGACCCTTAATAGTAGATGAAATTGGAATAATTTTCGTTACTTTAGTTAGGTAACTATTTTTTAAAACCTTACCTATACAGGCAGATTTTTAATCCACCTGCTAAATTTTTGAAGCAAGTTCGGTCCATGATACTGAACTACTAAAAATCGATAAAAATTTTTGTCCTCCCATAGAAAATCCGTTTGGCTGAGCGCTGATTTGTATGGGAGGACGAAAAATTTTTATCGATTTTTAATAACTTTTTTTATAGAAAGTAGTTCAATATCATGGACTGAACTTGCTCCAAAAATTTAGCAGGTGGATAAAAAGTCAGCCTTTATAAGTACATACTGACTACTAATCTATGATACGCGAGTAAAACTTGATACGAGTATCTACTTGTATTAGGTGTAATACCGATATTTTTATTGAATAAAATACGTGACTCATTTATTAAGTTTTCGTTTACAAAATAATTTATTTAGCTTAGGTGGTCACGAATTAGTACTCATAAGTACTAATTTGAGAACTTTTTAAACTTAGGCATATCTTGTGGTATATTAGTAGGTAATTTCTTCGGTGCCACCTTTCATGACCTATCTCATAAAAAATTATATTGTACTTTTATCTTCCCATATGTTTAAGAAATCCTAAATTCTGTATCTGTCTGGCCATATGATGTCATTATGAACACAAAGTCAACATTATATCGGCAACCATAAAGCGTGCATCGAACTTAGATAATCCAGCGGGAGATCCGTCTCCAGTCCAGGCCCCTAGGCTCACGCTCAAATAGGGCTGCTTCTCTGAATATTTAGAATGACGGACAATTTACACTTGTTATTACAGGACCCCGGGCTCCGAAGTGCCACAGTCAAGTATACATCCTGAACACAAAGTTAAGAGTGTGGAAGAAGTGGATATTACACACGTTTTCGTGTGACTCCTAAGCAGGACTCCTGGCAGATCGGCTTGACATAGCAGATAGCTATTAACTAGAGTTTCCGGTCAAGTCAATATACTTAGTTTTGCCAACTCCCAACTGCCATGTTTTGCTAGATCGTCTTGGTTCTCGTGGTGTTCTGATCCTCTGATGATGTGGTGTGATAGAAACCTATCTAGACACCACATGTATAATAAATAAATATAAATATTAGTACTAATACCCGGTTACTATTATTAACACATTAGCAGTCCGTGTACTACTTGTAGTACACAAACAATTGCTTTACTATTGTGTCTAGTAAAATTGGACTGCTAATGTGTTAAGTTCGCTTCTCGGATTAAAGAGTGGAGAACCCTGGCACAATAGCTTGTGTGGTTGTGGGGTCACTCAGTCCATGGACCACCTTATGTCATAAAATAACTGCCCGACTCCCTGCAAAAGGACAGATCTCAATGAGGCCGCGACAAGGCGGTCACTGTTGCCAAATTTTAGTCAAAAAAATCTAAATTTAGCCATTTTCGGCTCGATAAGAAGAAGAACACCCTGGCACAGGCAATTACATATATGCTTAAAAGGATTCACTACACTACTGTAACTCAACTTCAATAGTATAAATAAAATATTAATTATGTAAGTTTTATCTATCAACCTGCTGATACAAATACTAAAAAAGTTTTTAAGAAATTATACGAAACCCTAAGGCTTAATGTAAACACAAGGCAATCGGACAAGTAGGTACCCTTTATACCCGATGCGGCAGCCCTACCGTCGAGCAGGCTCCGAAGGGCGTCCGCAATGTCACTTCTATTCGCCTTTGCCTGGGAGAGGTAAACAAACTGAGCCGATTCCCGTTCCCACTGCGAGCATCGATCCGAATTTTAGACATGTTAGACGAAAGGATAAGTAACAGAAAATTTGACTAGAAACAAATTAAAATTATAATCAAACCCATATAATAATTGCAATAAAGATAAGGAAACATACAAAGAATAAAAGGAAAAATACAGGCATCAAGTTACGAACTAGGGTCTTGTCAGTAGAGTCCACCTCCATTCTCTATGTACGTTTCTCAATGTTAAACCAATAGGGATGATGACTGGGTCAGAACAGTATTATTCTAATTAGTCCGTTAGTTAGATTATCCAAAAATAAAGTACCCATATTTTTCAGTTTATTAAAAAAGTAAAAATTCACAAAGATACAGACTATCTAAGTTCCAGAGTGGGGGCTTGTGACGTCGCCGATGTGTAAAAATCGTACGAAAGCGTGACGTCATTCAAAATTTTAAAGCGCTGTATCTTCGTCATTTATTGTTTCTCAGAGAAAAGAAAAAATATGTGAACAATATTTTTTAATAATCTAACCGATGGGCCAAAAATATTTTTTCAGTCATCATGCCTATTGTCAACGCGATCTTTAACAACTAGTACTTACTACTAGACAAGTTTTTCAATCACTTACAGTTCAATTTGCACAGAAACAATACGGCACATACCGAATGACAACGTCAGACATACATATCAACTAACACAATTGATTGAATAAACTCAAATATAAGGCGATAAGGCTGCCTATTGTATACCTATAGGTACTATTGCCTATTGTACACACACACCCACCCACCCTCACACACACACACACATTCACCATGCCTCCCCCCTCATTATGTGGCTGATGTTTCCATGTTATATTAATTGGCTAAATGTAGATTTTACTGTTCCATTATAGTTTTTAAACTTAAATTTTCCTCGCTGCTCGTCCTAAACTGTAAAAAGTTAAAAAACTAATTCCTTCTGATTGCCCGCGATACAGGCTTTTGCCTAGTGCGGGGGTCGTTTGTTAAGCTCATTATATATATTGACTTTTCGGTAAATAAATGATTTTGTATTTGTATTTTGTACTATACATATTTTTGGTTCATTTTATTTTCTTGTGTCTCTTCTCCGAATTTGCAGCCGTCATATAGCGCCTAACGTTGTTTTGTGCTTGTATTTATTTTCCTTGTTTTATTTACCTTTGTTTGCTTATAATCCGAACACATCCTATTCCGTCCGAACCCATGTAACAATGAAAACCGGCTCTTTCGAGGGTTCCTAAATGGATTGAAGTTTTACCGCGAAACAGATAATTAAAACGTCTAGCACTAGTTCTTCTTGAAATATTGGTTGGATCCTCTAACTGATCATCAGGTATCTTAAACAAATTAAGGGCCTGTTTCTAGGGACGGTCTCAAGGTGACTTTCCAATGAAGGTTGATTTAATTCCGAATTTTCGTTATTGAGTTACTCGATTTGATTGGAAACATTTTTGGTAAGTGAATTTTCTGTAAATCTACGTTGATTTAATTTTCGAGCAAGCCTGCCTTTGAGATGGACAATTTGAAAAAGGCCATTTTCCAACATGCCGTGGCTGGGAATCGAACCCTGAACCTCCGGGTGGCGGACTAGCGTTACCAATATCGTCAAATTTAACTAATGTTAGGATGTAATAAAGATAGTCTACGCCCATGGTTTTTCCTCCACGGAATTAGATTACGAGATCGCTTTGTGAACATTTATAAACACTTGCAATACCTAATGAAACTTAAATATTTTTGGGTCATTCGGGAATTGTTACAAGGTACAGGTCGCGCCAAACTTCTAGATCGCTCTGAAGTTAAGGCGATTCGCGTCGCAGTAGTAAAATACAGATACCCATAGCAGATAGAATTTTCTTTATTTTTGTTTATTGTGTATATATATCATATCTACATTTTTGCAATCATTGTGAAAAAAATATTATTGTGGTAAATATTCTGTCCCTGTTTTTAACCTGAGTGAGGAGACTTCAGAGCGATCTAGAAGTTTGGCGCCACCTGTACCGATGATTATGATCGCTGACGTGTAACCATTTATCTGGAAGTATGTTTTATGGTATTATTATTATTTTTGTATATTTTGTACACTTTTTTCTAATGCCTGAGGGTTCGCTAAATATTTATTATCACCATATTTACGACTGATCAATTTATTTTAAATGAGGGCGCACGGTACTCGGCTTAAGTAAGTAGCTATAGGCGTGTGGTTCCCGGCAGAACTATTCTATTCTGCCGGACCTTTCAAAGTCTTTCCGTGGATGTCGTAGAAGGCGACTTAGGAAACTCAAGCTAAACAAAGCTTATAAACATCAGTGAGACCTCTCCAACCCGTCTGGCCAGCGTGGAGAGTGTAGGCCAAATCCTCTGACTGCTCTGGCTAATATATGGCTCTGGTAGTACAGAGAGGGTCGTGCTCCTGCAGTGGAGACTAAAGAAGACCTGATGAAGATGATAAAGTAGCTATATGATGTTATTGCAGTGATGACAAACATAATTAAGAAGCCTGCAGCCTCCTTCGAGGTAGGTTATTTACTCGCGTTCTTTTGCACATCTTGCAAGGACATATTGCCTTTGGCAGTCAACTTCTTCTTTTAGAGTGTCGATGTTCAAAAAATTAAATATTTCTCTGGGCCCAGTATCGAGTGACCTGTACTGCGTTAGGGCTTGCACTGTACAGGTCCTCCAGCGTGCAGGTATCGGGGCACGCTGGGCAGCTTAGTAGGTGTGCCATAGTCTGGAGATGCACCACAGCCACAGACGTTGTCGTCTCTGTGTATGTATTTCCACCTGACCAGGTTATCCTTACAACGGCCAACCTGGGTTCTCAGCCTGTTAAGGCACTTCCAGATTGGCCATGGCAGTTCACTGCCAGATGGTAACTTGTGTTGCAACTCAAGTGGTGCAACTCCCCAGCCAGCGACTCAACCTCGCCGTAGCCACGTCAGACGTCATTGGAGCAGTTTTATGCATGAAACTGCGTCTTCTCTTTAGCCTCCTGTCAACTGTCTGTTTGTTGTTTGGCAGTCAACTGTATGTCAACCACATTTCCCACATACGAAGGTGACTTATCTCCGCTCTTTTGACCCCAAACAAAAATATTTATTATAGCAATTTTAAACGGTGCACCAGAATTAGACTGCACCGGGGTCAATGAATCGTTTAGTGGTGTCCTTGTTTGTCCACGATTGGGCTTATCAGTTGCCCAGTTGGTATTATTAAACGTTACCACGATTTGCATTTGCTTTAGATTGCTGATAACAGTCACTTGAATTTGTTTGTTGATGGTAAGCCAGACAAGTTTAAAGTTATACATAAAGTTTCCGTCCAAATAATAAGTAATGTGAAGTTTACAACCACACGATCTAAAATCAGCATACACATGTATAAGTTCATTTGTTGAAATGGCGTGTATGCCGTCGGCGCGCCACCAAGGCCGCGTCTTTGAAACAGCCGACAGCACAACTACCACAGCCTGTAGGTATGATTTTTCTTTACCGGATACTAAGTGCTTCTGTCCAATCACAATCACTGTCACTTTCTCACGTCAGGTTATTGCAGTATCATACGAGTCTAACATGTTTCTTCCATGACTCCTGATCTACGAAACTACTGAGCCTAAAATTTAAAAAGAAAATACAAAATATAGTTCATTGCTAGTAGATTACAGGAAAACCTATAAGAATTCTATCAGTTGTACGGAACCCTCACAACGCGAGTTCAATTCGCACTTGGCTGGTTTTTTTATTTATGTTCCCTCATAACTTCTATTATTTTTTTTTGGCAAGGGTATACTTGTAATGTATATGCAAGTTGGTCCCATTGTCACAAGGAAAAGATCTGATGATGGAGAAATCGAGGGAACTCCTCTAATATTCTACCATAAATAGTCATTTTGATGTTGAAATCAAGCATTTACATTCAGAAAGTGAGTTTTGGTGAAGTTGATGTGAGTGGATGAAGCACGCCAGAAACTGAAGTCGCTTTTTTTTGTTTGAAATTATTTTATTAGTTAAATTAGGTAGATATAACAGAATCGACAAAAAAATCCGATTTGTGATACTGCTGTGCTGAATATACTCTTAACCACAGATCTGTACACATAGTGTTAATGAAAGAACGCAAAACCTCTCAGGTTCACGAAACTAAAAAAATAATTAGAATTTTCATACAAACTGATCAGCTGATCGAGTCAATTTGTATGAAAATCCGATTTTTTTTTGGATTTCGTGAAAGTTGTTGAACAAAAGTTGGTCAGTTACATGGGCTGAGGTACGATCAGAGAGGTTTTGCGTTCTTTCATTAACACGATATGTACGAGTATACTACTAGATAAAGACAGTCCTTCAATTTGTATGAAAACCTGGCGTGCCAATTTTCAATACAAAATTTAATAAAAAAAAATCACAAACGGAAGAAAGCTTTTTTATTACTTCCTCTAACGTTTTTCGACGAGTTTCTACGGTTCAAAACGGCTGAGGTAACGGTTTTACAGTAGAAAGCTCAATGTCCGATCTAATGAATTGACATACACGGACTAAAAGTGACCATCCTAAATGAAGTCAATTTGACGTCAGATTGACACGCAAATTCATACAGAGGCTTTGTCTATCTTGATTCATGGTCTGTGCTCGTAACTTATTGGTAGTGCCGGGGGGGGGGGGTACAAGTACGGTATAGGATTCTTCAAATTTGCCGCCCCATTGTAAACGGAGGGAGGGAGGGGTGCATACAAATAAGACTAGGAGTTGCCGCTATTTATATATTTATTATTACCTGTGACCTTTGACCCCCCCTTGCCCAAAAACGCCCCCTGTCGCCCCTTTGTATCTGGCGCCCTGGGCGGTCGCCCAACCGCGCCCTACCCTAACGCCGCTACTGCGCCTAGGCTTCAATACCATTCATATATGATATGATATCAATTTGAATGTCCTATTACCTTAATCATCCCGCTGCAAAAAAGAAAAAATTCAAAACTTAGGGAATTCACAAGTACTTAAGTCTCGATTAATGAGTGGCAGTAAAGACCCCTGGCGCCCTGAGCGGTCGCCCAACCGCGCCCTACCCTAACGCCGCTACTGCTTATTGGATTAATCCTTTCCCTACCTTTCACACATTAAATCCATCACACACATAATCAATTCGGCGAGCTGTTTTGAAAACAAACCCCAATCATGTAAATCCATTCAGGCGCCGCATCGACATTGCTCTCGTTTGCGCTTGTTTTCAAGTCGCCGGAGTGCATATCATTGACCTACGGTGCCAAGTACAAACGCATACGAATACATATATCGTGATCGTGATCAGATCTTTGCTTAGTTTAGGTCAAACAGATAAATGTTGTTATATGTAACGTCTTACAAAATATACTGAGACTATTTTAAAGTACCTAGGTTTAGTCCGTCACATTGAATGAACACCAGAACACAATATCGAAATATAAAAAAAAAAAATGCTTTCTATGTAAATTTGTTTCAGCCGATCAGTCAATCATAAAATATTTTTATTTTTTATATTTCGATATACTTAATATGATTCTTGGAAAAAGTTGTCCAGTATCATGGACTGAATTTAGCCTTAACATAGTTTCAATATATTTTGTTTCGACCCTTAATATAAGGCCTAACAAAACACACTCAATCTATGTAAACGAACCCTATGCCTATGATGCTTTAAAAATATTTTTAGTTTATTATAGAGTTTGTTGTAAAAATGACATTTGACATACAGAATTTGTCGCAAGCTCCCTTGAAGCAATCAAAGGCCTACACCCAGAGCAATAATGTACCTTATGTCTACACCACACCACTCTTTGATTGTAACTTGTTAGGATTAGGTTAGGTAGGTAGAAATAAAGAAGCATCAAAACTAAAGATAGGCTCTAAAGGACTTTTATCCAGACCCGTCAAATTATTCTCAAACAAATGTACAAGATTTACAGAGCATCACAAGCTTTGACATCACAAACCCTAAAAAGAAATGAATGGTACATAAGACCACATTATATCTATTTAATCGAGCCATAAAACTAAACCACTTTAGTTTCGGTTTCTTTATTTGAAGTTACAGTTAGCGAGGTTATGTTTTGTTGAGATTGGAAAAGCCTAAGCAAAGATTAAAAGCATATATCTTTATCTACTACACAATGATCATGGTTTCCATGAAAAACATATCACTTCTTTCCTCACAAGTTCATTATAGAGAGGATCACGTTATAGACTTGCTGCGGATTATCCGTCTTTCCCCGAAATGGAATTGACGCCCTAGCGCGTGACGTGACCTTCAGTTGGGGTTCCAATCCAATATGCTTTGTATCCCTCATTAGATTTATGTCCGCACGAGATTTTTTTGGACAATCGTTTACTTCTTGGTTTTAGGTCTCTACGGTGCATTTTCTTTGCATATTATCTTTGTGTAAAATAAAATACACTTTTTCAGTGTTGAGCAATTATTTTTCAAGTCGGCAATAGCCTCAATGTTTTAAAGGCTTAGTTTTTAATTAAATTCTAGTCCACAGAACAACAAAGGTCTATCTAACTTCCCGCTCACATCATTAGCTAGTTCCATTTCGGAGTCTAAAGCTAAAATACAAAATCATTGAGTTACCAAAAAAGTTAATACATTTTTAACAAAGCAAAGTTGTTACTTTGCGCTATACGATTCCTCACTAGCATCATCCGAGCGTATTCCCGGTGGCATTTTCAACGGTAACGCTTCGGAGCCCGGGGTCTGCTACCTAACCTAGGTGATTTGACGAGATTACTGGTACACATAGCGACTGCCGTCTGACCTCCGCAACCCAAAGGGTAGACCAGAACCAATCCTAGGATAAGTTTAAACAAACGCTAGATGACGTTGTTCGGCCAACAGCATAGCGTGCCTTCCGAAGCACGGAAAAATCTTTATTTTCGAATAATCAGGTGATTCAAGCCTGCAACATCCTTTTTTTTTTTGACGCTGAGAAAATCCCTTCGGATACCTAACCGGTTACGGGACACCGGTAAGGTTATGTGGTGTTACCACTAAAATCTCCGCGGTGTCGCGGTTTTAAGAAATATTTTTGCGAAATTTCCATAGTCCCGTTTGACAATTGCTTAGTATTCCGTGCGTCAATAAAACGAACATTTACCCACCACATGATCGCGTTCTACATAAACGTGGCTGACATAGGTACATCATATGGAAATGCGTTTCGGGTTTTGTAAATATTTACCATTTTATCGATTCCACCGTTGTATTGTAAACAGATCTCGTTCAGACAGATTCAGGTCTTCTTAAGTATCGAATTAATATGTCAACTGCTTCTCCTTCGAACGAATGAGTCATCAGCATCCTCACGTATTCCCGGTTGCATCAGCGGTGGAGCTTCAGACTCCGGGGTCCGCTACCTAACCCTAAGTGATTTGACGACGTTACTGGTTATTACACAGAGCGACTGCTGTCTGACCTTTGCCACCCAAAGGGTAGACCAGAACCAATCCTAGGATAGGTTTAAACAACCGTTTCCGAAGCACGGAACCATCTTTCTTTTCGGATTAGCAGATGATTCAAGCCTGCAATATCTTAATCAGACTGGAAACAACTTTTCACAAAGTATGCTTCCCAGTGGGATTTGAACCCACGACCTCCGGATCACAAAGCAAACGCCTTGACCATTGGACCACGGAGGCAGTCTCCAAAGAGTCTTGAAGCTTCAATTTCTTGTGTGTGTAGTGTTTTACTTGCAAGTCTTGCAACTGGTGACTATGTTTATGGTACCCTAAATAATAGAAATGTTGCAGAAATTGTAACTATGCAATAATTTTGTGCGTTGGCGAGGTACCATGAGTCATTGAGGTTCCTTCACCTAGAACAAAACTACGTGCACTTTCAGACATGAAGTTACCTACAGATACAGGATAACTGGTGAGTCGACCTACATGCATCCTTTGCGAGGAGTCGTTAACACAAAAACATCAAAATAACTGGGCTGAAATGCTAAGAAAAAATAAATTACAGCCATTAAGGCTGTACCTGAATTTTCCGGGGTCCAGTGCTGCTCCCATTTAAAATAAATCATGTCAAAGAAAACGGAGACATTATTTAAAATTTTGCTACTACCAAGTCCTAGATAACCCTTCAAAGTATTTTATGAACTACTGTTTACAGTTTAAAGTGAGAACGTTAAGCTTTACTACGCACATTTGCGAAAAACGGCCACCTTTGGCTAATGTGCGTCGTAAAGCTTAACGTTCTCATTATAAACTGTAAACAGTAGTTCATAAAATACTTTGAAGGGTTATCTAGGACTTGGTAGTAGCAAAATTTTAAATAATGTCTCCGTTTTATTTTAAATGATTTATTTTAAAAGGGGGCAGCACTGGACCCCGGAAAATTCAGGTACGGCCTTAAACTAAGTCAAAAGAGATTTTTCTGAAATACACTGAAATGTCCAAAATCTCTTAAACTTATCACCTTTTTGTGAAGCGAATAGGGGGTGAAAATGAAAGCTGATCGTAATCATCTAACTCTTCGCGACGGATGTAGGTTGACTAATCAGTAATCCTGTATATCTGAAACGATGTTCAAATTGGTATTGAATACTTTTAAGTACTTCGCGACATTGGGACTACTTGTGCAGGGACACAACAAGTCAAGTTTGTAACACATCAGGGCAAGTTGGAAAATGGCCTTTTTCAAGTTGACCTGGGTCTTGGGTGTTTATCTATATATGTATTTATTATAAAATATAGTATCGTTAAGTTAGTATCCCATAACACAAGTTTAGAACTTTAAGCTAGCTTAATCAGTGTGATTTGTCCCTATATATATATTTATTGATTTATTATTTATTTATCAGCTACAATCAGCTGATGGTAGCTGAAGTTGCTTTGAAGTACTAACGTCACCTAACTTAGCGCGGAGAAGCTCGATGACTAAGTACGCGCGCTTTAGTAGCGATCATGCATGACATGCTCAATACGGTGCCCATTTGTCTACAAATCGGAAGGTCAACTCAGGGTGTAAGTAGCGAACACTGCTGTTAGATTCTTCAAGCTGCCAAAAGGCATCTGACATAGCTTGGCCAACAGGAAACCTCAAGGGCTAGAGAAATGAAAAATCGGTATTTGTAAAATCTATTGCTGTCACGCTGTGCCCAAACTACAACCGAGCAGGTGCGATAGAGACATACTGCAGCTTGGACTAAAAATACCTATTATAAGAAAAAAAAATTAACGATTCGTAGTCCCTGATTTCTTCTCCAAAACTTAACCAATATAAGTACTTTTTTCATTACGAATTAACAAAGACTTGAGCGATGTTCCTATGTTTTAATTTTTTTATATAATCTAGTCAAATTTGTTTTCTGGATGTCAAACATAGCGGGAAATCTGGGCATTTTTTTAGGTT
The DNA here is from genome assembly GCA_963576875.1 of Acrobasis repandana. Classification (NCBI taxonomy): domain Eukaryota; kingdom Metazoa; phylum Arthropoda; class Insecta; order Lepidoptera; family Pyralidae; genus Acrobasis; species Acrobasis repandana. The sequence goes on from OY756226.1 coordinate 3,594,852, forward strand.
TTTGAACGTTCATTCCTCTTTTAATAAATAATTTATGAAAAAAAAGAAAACATAGGGACATGCTAATAGTGGGGCTATAGATATAAGGGAAAAAAAATATAACTGCCGGCATTATCCAGGGAGAAAACAGGGGACTACGTTTGTATGTAAAAACGGCCCTTCTGTTTCGTCTTAACGTACCGAACAGCCTACCTAACATGCCATCCGAAACACAGAGAAACTCGAGACATTTTACGAAATAAAGGGCATTGGCAGACAAGTAGCGAACCGCTGCTTGTCACAAACGAAAATAATATTTCGTTTCATACAAACGTATCAACAAAAGCAGTTCGTGAACGAATTAGAAACGCCCAGCGACCGAAACGTGCCACTGAAATTAGACTTGGTAAATTTCACCACTCCTTTTTTATTTAAGTGTCTGGTCCCCATGCTAATTTCGACCACACGAGCTTGCCAAAACAGTTTTTGTCTAGTATTCTCAGAACAGAAGTTCATAGAACTCACCTTGGTGTGCGACCTCTTGTATTAGATTTTTCAACTTTTGTAAAGCTTTTACACAGACTTGTAGGTTTGGTGTGATCCGGCAGAAATGCCGTTTTTACTTTTACGTCGGCGGATAAGTCATGTTTATATGTATAACAACGTAGTTCACACCTTTTTAAGTAATTAAAATTATACATACATAGTTATTTAGTTTTTAGTTAGTTAGACAAAAAATTCAATTAAATAAAACCATACGTGTCGAATTGATAACTTCCTTTTTTTTTTGAAGTTGGTAAAAAACATGTTCGCTTTGCTCAGAATTTCAAACGCAAATCGTTTAAAACAACTTACTTCAGTTGGCCATGGAAATTCACAAGATTAGAAATTTTTTCTTAAAAATTTCAATTCAAAATTAACCTTTGGTGTTACGGTAACACCTGGAGGTGTGTTCTTATAATTTTCAGCGCGAAAACTATTTAGATAGTGCGTGACCCGTCTATACTTATTTTCGAACCATTTTGAAGTGAACCTGTTATTAAACTTTGCATGCAACTTACGCTGTCTGAATTTTTATTATTTCTTTTTATATTACTTGGTATCACGTCTTAATACCTAAAGGGTTAGACAGAGACTAGGCCCGCATGATCCAAAAGTGTTTTGCGTGTTGATAGGCGTAAAGGTGGAAAAAGGCCTCAAAATATAAATAACCACATCGCCTATTGACATTGATCAGATTCTCGCCCATTCCCTTGATTGCCATTTACTACAGGGAAGAGAAGCAGCTGGTACATTATGTTTGCTTTTCTCCCAGACATTTATTTTATTAGTCATATCAAAGAGTTACATACGAGTAGTACGAATGTATGTATCAAAGAGTTAGTAAGTTATGCCTTTCCGTGCTGAACAGGGAAACTGTCAAGTTACAGAAAAAGGATGCACGGATGGAATGAGGCATGTGTGTGACGTCACTGCCGTTAAGTTTCGTGAGAAAGAAGATAGCGAAACGTCCCCACCATGCTCCCACTCTTCATACAAATATTTGAAATGTTAATTGCTATAATTCATATTTCATTTACAAACAAATTTTCTTCCTGATTTCAGAAAAATATTTATTCGTAGTTTTATTTGTTGTTTCGTTAAAAATATTGTACAAAAACAAACAGTCAAATATAATTTCGGCCCTAATTAACTTATTATTCGTGTGATGAATTGCTTTGCTTCGAAGAAACGCTCCAGTTCGAAGGTTCAATTAACTTAAGATTTTACGTTTCACGGAAAGCTACAAATAAACATTAAACATTTACGCCGTAAATTTTACATACAGATGGATAGTTTACTTAAGAGCCCGTATGACCCTATTAGAGCGATCTTAAATAATATCAATAGTAACGAGGTACTCACTTTGAAATTAAAACACAGCAAAGCTCAGGACTAACTATATACATTATATGTTTCGAAAACACGTTTGCTTAAAATTTTCTCAATAGAGAAACATCGCGAAGTTGCCTCCAAATCACCTCCGAATTATACTAAAACGGAAAGTATTCAAGAAATACAATAAATTAGCACTTGGAACTTTGTATTATAATTGTACAGTCATCATATGTCTTACTTTTTAAATAACTCTTAAATATTCTTTGTAAAAAGTAAAAAACCTCAAAACCAAAACCAACCTCATTGACCTTCCGCGATCTTTTCACCGCGCATGGCTCGCTGTCTCGCTTCGGCTAGAGTAAATTATATAATGATGATGATAATCTATGTTTTGCTCCCGCTTCCACGCACACAGCGTAGAAGCGGGAGCAAAACACAGATTATCCACATCAGGCCCAGCCTTAAAACGTTTCCATAGTTATTAAACTTATCTGTAAATAAACTAGTGGTTTTTGTGAGAACAGTAGACCTCGCGAGCTCTTATAACCATGCAATAACCGCCACTTTCCCCTAGCTTAGCAAAGCCATTTCAGCGAAATCCATGGCGTTAGTGGTTAACACGCCAGTCTGCCACGCTGAAGTTTCTGGTTTGATCCCCAGCCGGGGCAAGTTGAAAAATGGCCTTTTTCAAATTGTCTTTGGTATTTAACTAAGTATGTACCTATATACTAGTTACAAAATATAGTATCGTTGAGTGAGTATCCCATAACACAAGTTTAAACTTTAAGGCTAGCTTTTGAGCTAGCCTAATAATTAATTAATACATAGGTACATACATATTAATATGTCCCTTATATCCCTATGTATTAATTAATTTATGTATTAGCAATATTACACCTGAACCGTATTGCCAAAAGTAGCCTTGGCGTTTGAATTCTAGTACCAAATGTGGTTTTAGTTTGGTCATAGAATAATAAATGGGACACTGTCGTAGTCCAGGCCACTCTGTAAGGAAAAAAGACGTGTCTGCGACAAACCGAACATAATATTTGAGGAAACGCGTTCTAATACAAAATACCGTCTAAAAATAATTCCAATTGTTGCGTGTTCCAATGCGCAGAAACGAATGGCGTCGCAAAAAGTCGCACCCACGCCGCATTGCACCAGGTTGCAGGATTGAGACCCGGCACGTCTTTGGATGGACTCCGACGTAAATTTATTTACTTTATATGTTCTTGTTTGTTTGTATGTTTAATTTCTTTATTGCACAAAAATTACATTTAAATGTACATTATTTAATACAAAGGGAAAAAGAAATAACTTGTACAAAGGCGGTCTTTTCCTAAGAAGGGATCTCTTCCAGTCAACCCAGTCTTCAAAAGGTTACATATTTTTGGAATGGGTGGAGTGTCAATATAAATACAAAGAAATTTTGAAAATCCTAATACTAACTTAAAATCATAAAATACTAAAAAAACATAAAAACAAATAAAAAGATAAGACATATTTATAAATAAATATTTTTATATAATACATATACATACATACATATAAGCATATGTATAAAATAAATACTTGTTGTTGAATATCTTTATTGTACCTACATAAACAGTTACAATCATAGAAATAATACAAACCATATAATGTGTAGTTACAAGTGCGGACTTATCCCGTAATGGGGTCTCTTCCAGTCAACCAAGTATTAGCGAAAGGATACAATAATATAAATGAGCACGAGTAGAAGTCATAATGTACGAATTAAAAGAATTCTTATTTTTACTACTTAAATTACCATCTTAGGTATAGATCTGTCCATATTTAAGAACAAAACTCTTGTCGATGTCATGTATGGAAAGAGACGCACACAATGACAATTTTTAAAGCAAAGATAGTGGAGTGGTATGGCATTGCCTTCTTTAACTTTTCCCAATAAATGTATTTATATCGAAAAAAAAATAAAAATATAGGTTTTCATACAGATCAAAGTATTAAGGTTTTTTTCGTATTTCGATATACATTTATTGGGAAAAGTGGTTCAAAATGATGGACTGAATCACCTCTTAAAATATTTGTACTGAATTAAAAATCATATTGAACTTATATGTTAATTTATATGGTAAATATAAGAAAGAGGGTTGACGTCAGGCAGGCGGCCGGTTGTAAACATAATAGCCAAATCGTTTAAACTGTTTCGGCTATTTCGTGTCGATTTCTCAATTTCTCATGGTCTTCGGCATCCTTAGGTGACTAAACAAGCGGGAAAGCACAAACGAAACAAGGCATAATACTTGTTTTGCCGGTGCCATTTTTGTGCTCCACGGTCGGTGGGAGCATTTTTTTAAATTTTTCTAAATATAAGAGGGCACGAAACGCGAGTAAACGGTGGAGGCATTTTTTTTTAATTTTGATGAACGCACGAATCGCGACTAATTTACATGTTTTCAAAAAGTCAACGACGCACGAAAGCGCCCAGACCCATTTTTGGGCGGCAACAGTGCATCTACAGAAATATATTATCAAGTGTAGTAATTATAAAAATCTCATTGATCGTTACTTTCGTAACGAAACAATCCATGTATATGAAATCAGAAGTAAATGTACGAGTGTCAGTGTAAAGCTGTATGCGACAAAAATTTTACTGCTTGTAGTGAACGAAATATTACAGAACTTTGAGAGAGAAAGAGATTGAGTGTCCCCCTCATTTTTGGAAGTCCTAAAAATAGTGATCCAATCCAGTCCGCAATGCAGCACGCCTGCAGGAATGCAGTTCGTGTAGCCATTATCGAAATTATCAGCCATGTCCGAATGTGCTTTTATAACGCGATGCGGCAAAAATGGCGGTCTCCGAAATGTTTGCATGCACGGCTTTATTGTGGCAAGGTAAGAATTCAAATTGGACGGTTTACCAGAAACTCGAGTCGGGTTTTACCACTATTAAAAGACTATTACGTGCCCTTAAGTGCCGTGTGGTTCCCGGCAGAGTAGAATAGGACCACTTCAAACCTTCCCGCGGATGTCGTAGAAGGCGACTTAGGACACAAGCTAAACAAAGCTTATAAACATCAATGAGACCTCTCAAACCCGTCTGGCCAGCGTGGATGTAACGTACTGATCTTCCTTAGCGTAATGACAAGCTGTGGGCGGGGCTAAGAATGAAGACACCAATTTTGGTGTCTTTTAACTGGTATCACATTCGGGTGGCGTAAATGGTATCTGGACCTTCCTTTAATCTGAGATCTATTGAAATTATCAGCCCTGCATGTCCTCATGTGGTTTTATAACGCCGTGCGGCAAAACTGGCGGGCTCCGAAGTATTTGCACGGCTTTATATGGCTTTATTGTGGTAAGGTAAGAATTCAAATTAGACGGTTTACCAGAAACTCGAGTCGGGTTTTACAAATATTAAACGAGAAGTATTTATTGCCTATTGTATCTTTAGGCCGAAAGGCTTGAAAGATCTATTTTCTATTGTAAGTTTTTCTTTTAATATTTACTAATTTAATATTAATATTTCCATTTTGAATCCAAATTTTATTTGACCAACGCACTTGTAGTAATTATAGTAAATCTTTAAATCTTTTTAACTATCTTTTTACATCGATTTGTTAATTCAATATTATAATATTATAACCAAATTATCTCCAAAACTGATACTTTTGAAAAAATGCATACCTACGATGTCGTCTGAGACATATTAAATGAAAGGGCTTGTTGAAAGACTCTAAAATATATATATTTTTTAAATTTAAGATAAACATTTTTGAAGTTATCTAAAAAAAATGTGAAATTCGACCCCCCCCCCCCCCCCCCCTTATTTCCGAACTTGTACACTGCTCAAAACATTATGAGTTAGTTATTAGTGGAAACTTTACTGATGTATGGTTAAGTTATTATGTGAAATCTATTTGTACAGACGGTTAATCAGATACCTGTGCCATCGCGCGCGTCGCGCACTATGTGAGCGTGGCACAGGTGTCTTAACTTTCCTCTGTACAAGGCTATTGTTTGTTTCCCAAATATATATATAAAAATATAGAACTTACTGGGCCTAAAATTAAAAAAAAAAAATAGGGAATAGTTTTTTACCTACATATTTAAAAATTCTTTGATATACATGTAGGTAGGTACACAACCAACGTTTGTCTGAGCGTACACTTGCAAATGTAGGAACCCAAAATTAAATACATCCCGCAAAACGACCGTTGCAATTCAATTAAATGTTGTAATTAATCCAATGCAATTACCATAATTATTATTGCATTACTAATAGTCATTTTGAACTGTAGCTGTAGACGATATCAAAGCGAACGTCTACAGTTGCCGGCTTGGAAAAAACTTTATCTATATCAAAACTGAGTGCGATGACCCCGATGTTTCGATCGCGCCGGTGTACAGTCTACATAGAAATTAATAAGTACAGTTTGGGCAAAGAATTTTAATATTAATTTGGTTTCTAGACAAGATTGTGTTGGTAACTATTTTGGTAAAGATATGTTCAACCTGGGCACGCTTGCAGAATGTCCAAAATGTCGCCTAGTTGCAAAATGTTCCTTTTTCCAAATATTCCTTTCGCAAAAGGCTCCTTTCGCAGAATAACTTTCGCAAAATGTCCTCTTTCACAAAATTTCCATTTTGTATAAAATGTTCTATGAAAATCTAAAATTTAAGCCGAATATTATTATGTAAAATAGTCATAGTAGATAGATATATACCCGTGTGGTTCCGGGTTATAATAGGACCACTCCATCTCTTCCTGTGGATGTCGTAAGAGGCGACTAAAGGACTCAGCACAAACATCTCGTGCTACAATTGCATTCCCAAGGAGGGTTAACGTCGGGCGGCGGCCGGTTGTAAAACTTTTCGCACAAATCATCGAAGCACAAATACATCCCCAAAGAGGGTTGCCGGCGTCAACCCGTCAAAAGTTTTACGTCTTGCCTGGCGTCAACTTTACGCCAGGCAGGCGGCCGGTTGTAAAACTATAGCCAAATCATTTAAAGTTTTCCGGCTATTTCTTCTCCATTTTGCAAGGTCTTTGGCATCCTTAGGTGACCATTGACATGCATATATATTTGGAGAAGAAAAAGCGGGAAGCGCACCCCGGGCTCCGAAGCAGCACAGCTGATGATGCAACCGGGAATGCGCTTAGACGAAGAAGAAGTCATAGAAGATATATATATTAGGGTTAATTATTAGAAATCGTGAGATTATTGTGCAATAAATATTAAATATATATTTTTTTGAAGTGAAAACTTCTTTCGCGGCGTTGTGCACTTTTTTTGTAATGGGTAAAAAATGTTAAAATCGCGTCAGGACACGTGTCCTGATCGAAAATTCGTAAGACGGATGGAGAGTAGACAGCCGGCGCGGCGTAGGAGAGGAAGTATCCCCCTCTCTTTCTACGGTGCGGCGAAAATGTATGCCTGCGCCAGCTGTTTCGTTTAGCTGAGAGATAAACTTTTTAATGTAATATAAATGGTCATGTTTGTGTACGATAGCGCAATAAATAAATATTGTATTCTACCACATACCTAAATGATAGTACTTTTATACTGATAATTAAACCAATGCAAAATTATTCCCTAACCATTCCAAAATATCAAAAATGCACAACGTTAATATTCAAGTTTTCACTTCTGCCGGCACTCCCGGAGTGCAACCCGTCGTTTTTTTTTATTACCACGAGTGGTGGTAATTTTTGTGTTCAGCGGACACATCCCACAACAATTTTCCATCCTTAGTAATCACATTGAAATACAAAATGTGTTAACAAGAGCAATTCTAGCCGTCATAAAACCTCGGACACAAGTCTCCAACGGGCGCCCAGCAACGCTCAGCTCGTAAAACCTTTGTTGGTCAACAAAAAGTGAAGCCCACATTTAATATTTAATTAAGAAATAACGACCCGTCCATTATCATGTCTAATTACCCTAAAGCTTGACACACATGACGGAAAACCTATGTTCCGAAACCCGAGTGAAGTTCAGTTTACACGGATGTAGTAACTTGACGTCCTCCTTGAGAGTTGGGGTTTCGCTTATGCAAAACTCAGCATATGCTAATTTGCACACCATTTTGGTGGATGAACGACAGACTGTGTTAATTTTTTATAGTATGTTAATTAATATGATATTCATTGTAATTGTTTTGTACTTCAAATACAATTTTACCTATCTATCTCCGTGTAGTTATGGAAAACACGCTAGTCCAACACTTATTCGGAGCGTTTTTGTAAAATCTTGCAGTGAGGGTTTTCTAAAATCTGAAATAGCATAGCAGAGTTAAATCGTCAGGGTCCAAATACCTGCACCTTGGATGACCTATGTGCCGCTTCCGACAATGTAATGGAGGTGGTCCAATTCTGGTCTAACAAAGTCTAATCACCAAACCGTCGACACGACAAAAAGAAGATGCCAGCAGATACGGACTACCATTTAGTAGGTAGGGTACCATTTAGTGGTTATTCCACAAAACCTTTATTATAACACTAGCTGTGCCCGCGACTTCGTTCGCGTGGTTGTCGGAATGTTATATAGCCTAAAGCCTTCCTCTATAAATGGACTACCCAACAAAAAAAGAATTAGCGCGTGTTACGGGCTCTTAGCCCTATCCATATACCTAACATTCCCACGGATTGATCACACATTGCGAAACCTTTAAGAAGAATATATGAATCACTCGTGGAAACTGCTGACATGAAGCCACCTGCATTGTGAAGCCATCCTGGGAACAGCTCTGAACAGCCAGAGCGAGTCGAGAGTTTGATCGTGAACCACACGTCCGTCGTGGTGCCTCCTCGCTGATCAATCGCTGATCATTAGAAGTAAGTTTGATCAATCGCTGATCACTAGTAATAAGTTTTTCTGTACTATTCGCCTTTTTAAAAACCTCCGCCGACGTCCCGTTGACGTATCTGGCGCAGTCGGAGCGGATAGTTAAATCGTGCGTGTTTCCCACTTCGAAATAGTGCGCGATCTAGCCGAATCGTCGGCAAGTGAACTATTCGTCATAGAACCTACGGACTAACGGCGTCGCGCGGGTTTACGCGAGTGACTGGTGAAAGCTTCGTTCGTGGTCATCTAAAAATCGATGGAACAGCCCGGACAGACTACCATGATCTCTATGTGAGTAGCTTTATACACAATTCTATTGTTGATTGCTATTCCTTCCCGAATTAGTACAGGATACTCCCCGAAAAATCCCACTTAGATTTTTCTACCCTAGTATATGTAGATTTAGCTGTTTTAGAATCACACATCGATTCTTATAAAATAGATTAGATATCTTCCTTACATAGGTATATAAATAACGTCCAAAATTTTTCGTCCACATAAAGACCCTAATATAAGACCCGATTCCAGGGCTTATATCCGTGATAGAAAATCCCGCTTTCATAGGGAATTATTAGAATCATTCTTAGAAGAGCCTTTAGAGGAAGAATTAAATATGACCGAAAATAGTCAACAGACAATGTCTCCGATCACAGATAAGGCAGATCAAATCTGGAAAGCCTTACGCAATGTTCCTGAATTTGACGGCAGTCCTAGTGTCCTTATCAGATTTTTAAGTATTTGTGATCAGCTAATATTGAAATATACCGATCTAGCACCGGGCAATGAATTAAATAATTCAATTTTATTAAATGGGATTTTAAACAAAGTTAAAGGCAATGCTTCTAAAACGTTAGTTACGAATGGCATTCCCAATGACTGGAACGGTATACGGCAATCATTAATTAACAGCTTTTCTGATCATAGAGATGAACCAGCATTATATACTGATCTATCCATGTTATCTCAAGGTAACGACACTCCGCATATTTTTTATGAACGTGTACAGCACTTACTAAGCACTATCATGGCTTACGTAGAGTTGCATGAATCTATTCCTACAACGGTAGCAGCTAAACGCGAGCTCTATTCTAAACTAGCTCTAAAAACATTTACTCGTGGATTACGTGAACCAGTGGGCTCCCGAGTTAGATGTATGCGCCCTGATTCTTTGCTGCAAGCGTTAGAGTTCGCACAGGATGAATTAAATGTCATGTATATGCAGAATAAGGTTGGAGCGCCTAGCTCATCTAGGTATCAACCCCCTCGCAACTATAATCAAAAGCCTATGACCTTTTCACAAAATAATATTCCTCAATTGAATTACCAACCTATGACAACCCCTCATGTCAATAACTTACCCCATGGTCATGGACACAACCCTAATAGTTTTTCACCAAATTCTATCCCAAATGTTAGGCCCAATCAGCCAGGCCCATCAAGAACCCAACAGATGATGAGAGCTATGCCTTCCAATGTGTCCACCGGATTTAAAATTCCACCTAGACAAAATAATAGACCATTCCAGCAAAATTATCCTGTCCCTATGAGTGGTATCAGCCACCCTGTAGCAAGACAGTTACCCCCAACTGCGCAGAGACAATTAAATATGAACGAGTATGAACCTATTTATGACAGCTATTCCGACTACGACCCTTATTACTCAACTGCAGGGAATGAGGATCAACACTGTGACAATTACGTTTATGACGAGCCACAGGAACATTCTGAAGTTGCAGAGTGCAACGAAGAAGTAAATTTTCCTCCGGCCTCTGCTACGAACCACCCCAAATAGAATTAAATTTACAATTAAATAAAAATTTACCTTTTATACATATTGCGAACCCTCCATTAAAATTGCTTATAGACACGGGCGCCAATCAATCATTTATAAGTCCTGAAGCAGTACAAGATTATTTTCCAAATTTTCCTTTAAACTATGATCCATTTGTGGTAACAAATATTCATGCCAGAACATACAATGAATTTTCTATTACACTTCCCTGTTTTCCCGAATTCAATGACAAAAATCCTATTAAATTATTTGTCTATAGATTTCATCAGTACTTTGATGGACTAATTGGCCTTGATTTATTAGAACAGTGGCAAGCAAGTTTAGACTTTAAAAATCATGTGATTAAGACCACATTTGCAGAAAACCCCATCCTCATGCACAGTCCTGTAAACATAAATTTATTTCGAACCACCATTCCCGCAAAGTCATCTCATATAACTAAAATTCCGGTCACTGTAGATAACGGCGACGTATTTATAAGTGAGCAGACTATAGGGTGTTGTAACATAAATGAGTGCGTTTCCACTTCCGAAGACGGTCAGGCCTTTATAGAAATTATTAATACCTCAGACGAAGATGTAGCTTTCTCTCTAAATACACCAATTTGCGCAGAAATTTTTCACGAACAGACTTTACCTAGACTGACTGACATTGACTATAATGACTCTCGATTCCGAGAAATTTTATCACGTTTGCGCACTCAACACTTAAACACGGAAGAGAATTGTAATTTATTAAATTTAATTAAAGAATACTCTGACATATTTTATCTAGAGGGCGAACCACTTACTTTTACAAACAAAATTAAACACCGTATTTTAACTACCGATGAAGTCCCCGTTCACAGTAAAACCTATAGATATCCTTACATTCACAGGCAGGAAGTTAAAAGTCAAGTTCAAAAAATGTTGGAACAAGGTATCATCCAACCTTCTACTTCCGCTTGGAGTGCACCAATCTGGATTGTCCCTAAAAAAGCAGATGCTTCTGGTAGAACAAAATGGAGACTAGTTGTCGATTTTAGAAAACTTAATGAAAAGACCATTGACGACCGGTACCCAATCCCCAACATCACTGACATACTTGACAAACTTGGCAAATGCCAGTATTTCAGCACTTTAGACTTGACAAGTGGATTCTATCAAGTCGAAATGGATCCAAGAGACATCCACAAGACTGGGTTTAGCGTAGCAGACGGAAATGGGCACTATGAATTCCTCCGTATGCCTATGGGTCTGAAAAACAGTCCTTGTACGTTCCAAAGAGTCATGGACAATGTCCTGAGAGGTCTCCAGCACGTCATTTGTGTGGTTTATCAAGATGACATCCTGGTGTTCTCAACGTCACTCCAAGAACACATAGTAAATCTGCGTAAAATCTTTGATAGACTCAGGGAATCAAATTTCAAAGTGCAGCTAGACAAGTCAGAATTTTTAAGACATGAAACAGCTTATTTAGGTCATATAATAACTCCTGACGGAATAAAACCTAACCCTGAAAAAATTAACGCAATTTTAAAATATCCCATCCCCAAAACAACTAAACAGATAAAAGGATTTTTAGGCCTACTAGGTTATTATCGACGTTTTATTCCCGACTTCGCACGTTTGACTAAACCACTGACTTTATGTTTAAAAAAAGGCGCAAAAATAAACCTCACAGACGACTACGTAAAATGCTTCGAGCACTGTAAGACACTACTTGTTAACGACCCCATACTACAATACCCAGACTTTACAAAGGACTTTATACTGACTACTGACGCATCTAACGTTGCACTAGGTGCCATTTTGTCCCAAGGAACTGTAGGTTCCGATAGACCCATCGCTTACGCATCTCGCACATTAAATACTAGTGAACTTAATTACTCCACTATCGAAAAAGAATTGCTTGCGATAGTTTGGGCCGTTAAGTATTTTAGGCCGTATATATTTGGACGCAAATTTAAAATTATTACAGATCATAAGCCTTTGCAATGGCTTATGAACTTAAGAGAACCTAATTCTCGCCTCACTAGGTGGAGACTTAAACTATCAGAATATGATTACACTATTATCTACAAAAAGGGCAAAAGTAATACCAATGCAGATGCTCTGAGTCGTGTAGAAATACATAACGAAGAAGTCATAAGTTTGAGTTCAAGCAATAGTGTAATCAATCTATCTAGCTCATCTGAATCCACAATCACAGCCCCTGATGATAGAGCCATCATCAGTCAATCATCAACAGACACTGCACCCTCTTTTAAACCATTAAGCAGCCCTTGTTCTACTCAGCGTTCTATTCAACAAGAAATTCAAGACGACTTACAACATTTGACTTGTGACGCAACGATACACACTTCTAACGAACACCCTGTATTAGACATTCCTATCACTGAAGACCCTTTAAATAAATATAAGAGACAATTAATCATTAAAATTACCAATAAATCAACACAAAGTAAGCCGAAAACTACCAGTCCTTTTGAATCATACAGGAGAACCGTCGTAGAAATATCTGAAGCCAACATAGAACAGGATATTATATCTATTGTCAAAAAACATATTGACCCTAAACTACACACTGCAATTCTAGTAGAACCCCTAGATAAAATGTATACTATCGTACCTATCCTTCAACGAACTTTTAAAAATTCTGCACTAAAGCTCACATTAGTAAAACGAGAATTACAAAATATACCTGACTATTTAAATCAGCAGGACATTATCTCCAAATATCATACAGGCAAAACCAACCATAGAGGCATAAATGAATCCCATCAAGCACTTTCTCAAAGATACTATTGGCCTAAATTAAAAGACAGTATACAACTTTTTATTAATAACTGTGCAATATGTAACCGTGCTAAGTATGACCGTGACCCTGTACGCCCAGAATTTCAGATTGTGCCCCCACCTTCAAAACCTTTCCAAATCATGCACTCAGATGTTCTTACAATAGAGCAGGATAAATTTCTAACTTTAATTGATTCCTTTTCTAAATATGCTCAGGCATATCGCATTCCCGATTGCACAGCTCCTAATATAGTTAAAACATTAACTTTCTTCAGTACTCATCATGGGTTTCCACTAACGCTCATTACAGATAACGGTACAGAGTTTAGCAATCAAATCGTTGCTGAATTCCTGAAACTACATAAAATAAATCACCATTCCACAGCCCCATACGCACCAAATGAAAATGGAATGATTGAACGTTTTCATTCCACCCTTCTCGAGCATTTGCGTCTCCTAAAAATACAACACCCAAATGAACCCACACCTAGCTTAGTCCCATATGCATTGATAGCCTACAATAGCTCAATCCACAGTTTGACTAAATGTCGACCCTATGAACTCTTATCTGGACACTTTGACCCAAGAGACCCAATAGACATAGACTTGACGGAACGATTAATGCAACAATATTTAAATGAACATCGTGGTAGAATGGAAACAGTCTACAATATAATTCACAACTCAGCGCAATCTTCCCGTGAAGCGATAATGTCGAGACGCAACCTTGACCGCGAACCTGTAACACAATACACTGAAGGTCAGGAGGTATTTATTAGAAACCCAGCTGCAAGCAGGCAAAAACTTGCTGCACGATACACCGGCGATCAGGTGATCAGCAATCTGCCCATACATATTTATACTTCGCGAAAACGCGGTCCTGTCGCCAAAGCTAGAATAAAAAGAACCAAGAAAACTAAACCTACCTCGTTGTTGCAGGCTTCTACTAATAACCTCGACCCCAGTTCTGGGCCAGCTCGACCTCCCACCAGCAAGGACCATACAACTTGACGACTTATCAAACGGCCCTGGACTGTTACCCTTTAAATTGGGAAAAACCAAGATAGTATCCCATGACCATACTTTTCTTCAACAAATCGACATTGGACAAATTCAAGAACAGACAAACTCTCTAAAAATTCAACTGACAGACATTGCCAATAAGGTACCTAACCAGACATACAACTATTTCAGGCAACAAATACTATACTTATTTAACAGACTGGACAAAATTTCGCTACAACTTGAAACGTTTGAGCCTAAAAGAGCTAAGCGTGGTATCTTAGATCCATTGGGAACATTTATAAAAAGTATAACCGGTAACCTTGACCATAACGATGCGATAAGATATGAAAGCGCACTTAAATTACTTCAGAAAAATGATCAAGAAATTGCTGTTAACTTAAACAAACATATTAGTTTACACAAAGAAATGATATTCCAACAAAATCAAATTTTAAGCAACTTAAGTCAAAATCAGGAAAAACTGCAAAAAGTAGTACTTTCCTTATACAATGTTAGTAGCAACAGTAATCATTTAATTCGCTTTATGCAACTATCTCACATTTTCGGTATAATTGGCGAAAATGTGCAAGATTTATCTTTAGAAATCTTTAGCTTAGGAGAAATATTAGCACTTTCCTATTCTAATGTTATGCACCATTCTATTTTAACTAGTAAGGAAATCATTAATATGATAAGCAAATTGAAGACCTTATACGGTCAAGATAGAATATTGGACGTAGAAGTAAGATATTATTATAATTTGATTCATCTAGGATCATATTACGTAGATAATAAAATAGTGTTAGTTCTCAGGTTCCCAATCACATCTCCTTTTTCATATGACCTATATCGATTATGCCCAGTTCCTAACCGTAATTCCGAGGTTATCCTACCACCCTTTCCTTACATAGCAATTAACTCTAAAGAATTTGTATACATGGAGGCAGAATGCCCGAAGTCCGACTCTTGGTATGTCTGTGAAGAAAAGATAAGCCATCAAACCCGCACCCAATATGACTGTGTGCACCAGCTAATATATAGCCAAGAAGTGGACTCGCAATGCACACCTACTACAGTTGCGCTGACTAAAGAAGCCCTATTAGAACTGGACAGTCGACATTATATTATATCGTTTCCAAAAAGTACAAAAGTCATATTGTCTTGTGAACAAGAAGAACATCGCATACTGAAAGGCAGTTATTACGTGACAATTCCGCAAAACTGTTATATCAAAACTCCAGAATTCTCTATTGTTAACATAGATAACAGATTACGAGGACATGCACTTGAAATAATGATGACACCTAATATTAACTCTAATTTTGAAGAAAATCTACCGCGCTATAACTTGACTACAATAGATCTGAATAAACTGCACAACATCCAAAATCAAGTCATGACGCAATCTAGACTAGAACCAGATTCTCTCAATTTCTCAAGTATATATCATACTACTTTACCTATATATGGAATCGTATTGTTGAGTGCAGGCGTACTTATCATACTTTATGTGCGGCGTCGACGAAGTAACTTACCAGTGAAATGCGACGTAGCAGCCTCATCCTCGGACCTATCCCTAGAGGAAAGAAAAGCCGCAATTTTTGCCTTAAACATTGGCAAATAGTTGCTCTACTAAGGGGGGAGGTGTTACGGGCTCTTAGCCCTATCCATATACCTAACATTCCCACGGATTGATCACACATTGCGAAACCTTTAAGAAGAATATATGAATCACTCGTGGAAACTGCTGACATGAAGCCACCTGCATTGTGAAGCCATCCTGGGAACAGCTCTGAACAGCCAGAGCGAGTCGAGAGTTTGATCGTGAACCACACGTCCGTCGTGGTGCCTCCTCGCTGATCAATCGCTGATCATTAGAAGTAAGTTTGATCAATCGCTGATCACTAGTAATAAGTTTTTCTGTACTATTCGCCTTTTTAAAAACCTCCGCCGACGTCCCGTTGACGTATCTCGCGTTTAAACAAACAAACAAACAAACAAACAAATCTTCCGCTTTATAATATTAGTATAGATTACATATTGCGAGAGTAGGCGAAGTTAAAATACTGTAAGGCTTGCCACTTTCTAATGTCGTTCACTACTAATATCGTGTAAATGGACCATTTCCCGGGCTTCGTCTAGCCGTAAGTAACGTACACACGTCGAATGTTTGCTCTACACTTGAGCTTTGATTTCATCGTTGTGCCCGGCCAAAATAAAACGGTCATTCATTGACGACAGCCTCATACATTTTTAGTGACTTTTCAACATAATAAGATTATCATGAACATCAGGTCACGTTTGAGCGCCATTTCCACCTCATCCATCCGGCACGGCTGCCTGTGTAAACCTCTTCGAGATAACCTACCATTCCCGCAAGCTCAGATTATATATTCAAAGTCTATTAGACCTTTTATTTGTATTTGTACAAAATATTTGAGACTTCAACAAAGGAATCCTTTTTCAAAGCATTTTTTCGGACTGGTCTATTATGATTTTGCCACTGATCTTAATTCAGTCGGCTATAAAATAAAATTTACAGCGAGTTTTATCGAGCGCTGAAATTAATTTCAGGGAAAGTTTATATGGTGAGAAAATATGGAAAAGTGAATAGCAGAATAACGGGAACGCTTCGATCAACAATGCAACTAGATATCGGTTCGGCGCAAAAATACGGCTCATCAAATAAGAGTGCTCTCCCGGCAGTGAGCTCTTATTTTGTTTAGTTTAGTCAAGCAAAAAAAAACACTATACGTAGTGTAAGATTTGACTTTACAGTGACTTCTTCTTCGTCTAAACGCATTCCCAGTAGCATCCTTAGCTGTGCTGCTTCGGAGCCCGGGGTGCGCTTTCCCGCTTTTTCTTCTCCAAATATGATATGCATGTCGCCCAAGGATGCCAAAGACCTTGCAAAATGGAGAAGAAATAGCCGGAACACTTGGCTATAGTTTTACAACCGGCCGCCTGCCTGACGTCAACCCTCTATGACTTAACAGTGACTGTTATTTGATATTCAAGCAGACATCTTGCTTTGATTTTCTTACGTTACGCGTTATCTAGTTGTATCCTTGATCGAAGCGGGAATGGGGAACAGGGGGACCGAAGTTTGCCGGGTTAGCTAGATTATACAGATACCTACGCTATCACGTGTTTATTCCTAACGGGGCAGACACAGTCTAGGGTGGTAAGGCCCTGGCCACTTTAGCGTGATGGGTTGCTAACCGCATCGCCTATTCACATGATTATAGTATATGTACCTATAATTAGCTAGTTTATGTACCTATAAAAATAAATTTAATATCCATTTACTTTGTATGTGATGGTAACATTCCACTCTTGTTGCAGGTCTGGGTTCAACACTCGATAACACGTGAGTACTGAATTTTTTTACACAGATTTAGTTGCCACGGTGATACGGTATCTACCCGTACTAGTGGAGCGATAAGTGCGTTATCACGGTGATGAATTACGTTGGAACATGTTTAATAGCGTTACGTAAGTGACACTTTAATTAATATATTAATAGTTTTGGTTGGTGCTTATTGAATTCATTGGTGAAAATAGTGCGTACGTGGAAGTGCAAAATCAGATGATGAGAATATTTAACATTACATTTTCAAAATAAAAGAATAGCGTAAAATATAATATACTCTAGGTTCTGTCCGAACAGGAGACCTCGCGAGCTCTTATTACCATGCAATGACCGACACTTTCCTCTTTCCCCCTAGCTTAGCAAAGCCATTTCAGTGAAATTCCTACAGCAAACTTCCCATTTTCCCCCTCCACTCCCCTTTTGAAATATTTTTTTATTTCAAATCTTGTGTAGAATGAAGTCCTTAAGTATGCCTCTAGATATAATAAATAGATTTCTTCTTTGCTGATCTGGGACAAAAGAAAAAACATATAATGTACCAGCTGTTTCTCTTCCCGTGCAGATCGTAAAAGCCGATCGAGGGAATGGGCGAGAATCTGAATCATATGAATAGGCGATGCGGTAAGCAACCTATCACTATTATGATTTCCCTTTTCCACCTTCATGCCCACCATTACGCTAAAAGTGGCCTGGGCTTTACCGCCCTTGGCTCTGTCTACCCCGTTAGGGATAAAGACGTGATAGTGTGTATAATAAATAGCACTACAGCAAAGTTCCCCTTCCTCCCCCTATTTCTCCTCAATCAAAGATAGCGATCGACTAAAATATACAGGGTCTAACTATATACTGAAACTATTTTATGGGTGAATTCAGTCCATGATACTGAACAACTTTCCCCAAGGAATATATATATATATATATATATATATATATATATATATATATATATATATATATATATATATATATAATATTTTTTGTCTTTCCATACAAAGTCGGTTCAGCTGATCGCTCAACTTGTATGGAAGATCAAAAATTATTTTACATACATATTTCGATATATGATCCTTGGGAAAAGTTGTTCAGTATCATGGACTGAATTCACCCTTAAAATAGTTTCAGTATATTTTGTCAGACGTTATATTTCAATAAATCAAGGAACTTTTGTGCCAATTTTCGTCAAATTCGGTTAAAAATGCGACCTGTAGGCGAGAACAGACAGACGGACAAACGCATTTTCCAATCTCGAAACGGAAACGCTTTTTTTTTAACGCGCGCTTTCGCTCGGTCGGTCAATAGTATCACCTTTTACCATGATAATTTAATCACCATAATGATATAATTGTCGCGACATATTATTGTAATGTAATTCCAAATCACTGGTAGTAAATAGTTACCCCCTAAAATCGACTATCCTTTTTTTTTCTTCATTTATTTGGGTAAGCAAACAATGGCACATTGTATATTTCCACAAAAAGTTACAGAGTGACACGATGAATGTGCCATCCAAATCGTCAACCACACTGATTACCACAAAAGTATTAATAAAATTCGACAGAAAGTTATATGATATAATTGATATTTCTAATGCTTTACAAGCTTAGTTTACAACTAACATAGCTTGAATATTGTCTAATATTGCTGATTTAAACGCACCGATGCACGTTGACAAAATTTCAACATCATTAAATAAATTGTTGTATGACTCAACCAATCAATGCAGTGTCAATATCCTTGAACCATTTACGTTACCTGCCTTCTTTTACTTAATGGCCATAAATAATTTTCCCACCGAATATTTTTCTAAATCCCTATCTGGACACGGGAGCCATACGGCCACACCATACGGGCGGTTCACCGGCCCATAAATCAGAGCACTCCTCAAAATGGCTTAATTGTTACAGTTTTTTTTGTAATTTTTTCTGCAATAACTCACGTATTGACTCGGGCCGTTATCTCGAATAAATCACGGTTTCCTGCAAATTTCAACCGCTCACAAACCTATTGTTCGAGCTATGATGGATGGGGACGGTTAGAAACAGGGAAGGGGACACATATTCGCCGTTTGCGCGATTTTTTTCGACTGCGGTTTACGAGGATTAGTGCAGTTTTGTCCGTTTTATTTGTCGAAACGTCAGTTTGTGTTGTCAGTAATAAATCGACTCAGTCCTAAAAAGATGTTATTAGTTTTGACGACAAAAGATCAAACAAAGTCAACAGTTCGGAAATAGATCACGCGACGCGTAAAAAGAAAGCAGTAATTTGCATCAAAGCAGCTGTTACGGCCAAGTCCTATTTTATTCTATTATGTGAATTCCTCGTTGTCATATCCGGTGACTTTTATAGCTTATTAACTTATTATTCAGTATAAAAAGTCGTAAAATGTTTCCCAAAACTGTCCCGTTTCTCGCTTCCCGGCTACCGGTTTAACGGCGCCGGACGCGTACGCCATAATATGAACGTTTTCGCTGGTATTTGTCGATGGTATTTAAAACCAATGACTACCCGGCAACCGGAACATGTGAAAAAAGACAGAAAAAGTCGTAAAATCGTTTCCTAAAACGGCGCATTAGATATGAATCCCCTCCATAAAGGTGCCGTTCGTGCGTTAGCGCTATTTCGCGGTGTTACCACGCGCCGCCGCGCCCTTTGTTTTGATCAGACTCCAATGAATCGTATCTAACCATCACTATTGTAACAAACTGTGACAAAAATTAATTACATCGTAAACATTTGGACGAGGTCCAAGCCGCGATCGTTGACACGCTAAAACGCTATTTACATCCGCCATTTTGTATATTTAGCGTTCCAAGTTTGAAAATGGGAAGTGAAAAAAGGTAGACCACCTGTAGTGACCGTTTTGCGATTTTGAAAATACCGTTTGTATCTTCTTTTGTTAAATTGGAATTTCCAAAATGCATTAAAACGTTGCTTTGTAGAAATTGTCCTCATTTTTAACAATTTCTTTTTGTCAACACCGTTATATTTAAATACAATCTAATAAATTGTAGGAGTTAGCATCTATTACAAGTAATAAAAACTGCAACTGAAAATAAACGTATTGGAGAAAAGAATTTAATTAAATTTTTTCTACTTATATACGAGCCAAACGGTGACTGACCGCCTCTGAAAAATAAAAAAATAAGCGGCGTTGCTGCGTGGCTAGCAACACATCATGATTCCTTTTTCTACTTCCACGCCCATCATCACGCTAACAGTGGTTGAGGCCCTGGGCTCTGTCTGCCCCATTAGGGATACAGACGTGACGTAAGATACCACTAGCGCACGTAACATGAATAGTTGTGCACCGTGGGAAAGTGTGCGATCACGATAAATATTGACTGAGAAATCAATGCGCTTCTCACTCACGACCGATAGTGTGTGATGGAATGGATGCCACGTCTGACGGCACCGACGTAAATGATGTTGCGACATGACCTTAAAGTCGATATGGGATTGGAAGTAAGACCCTTAAGCGGTTATTACAATGTCCAATTTTAAGTAATCCTAACAAGGAAATCGGAAGATGTAATCGCTGTTAGAACTGATTGGATCCGATTTAGAGTAATAAATGGGCAAGTGCGAGTCGGACTCGTACATGAAGGGTTCCGTTCAATGTTTTAGAACGCTGAAGAAACACGTTTCTTGTATGACGACCCCCTTTAATTATCAACTTTATCTTATCTTATTTTAGTATTTGTTGTTATAGTGGTCATAGTAATACATAATCGGTGAAAATTTCCGGTGTCTAGCTATTACGGTTCAAGAGATAGAGCCCTGTGACAGACGGACAGACAGCGGAGTCTCAGTAATAGGGTCCCGTTTGCAACCTTCGAGTACGGAACCCTAAACAGACGATCCGACCGCTCTACTTCCTTGTAATCTGTGAATTCATTTCGCAATAACAAGCAACATGTTATAATATAAAAGCAAATAAGATTTTGTATGCGTCGCTGCCAGTCACACGGCTCGATTTTGGATGCAATTTAGGTAGTATGTGATATCAACCTAAGGCGATTTTCACATTGCCCTGCACCACAGGCCGGAATCTCCTAAGGTACGCGCAACATGCGTCCCCGTTCCCCGTCCCCGCACCTCACCCCGTTTTCGCCTCGATGACTCACGTTGGCCGTCAAGAACCGGGAGAGAGGTGCGGGTGCGGGGAACGGGGACGCATATTGCGCGTACCTTAGGAGATTCCGTTCTGTTTACTCATACTGTATTCTGTGCCTGCACCACGCAGCGTAGCGCTTGAATGTGTGTTCTAACGTTGCTTGTATGTATCTCCGTTTGTATAGAAAACACGCACAGTCCAACACACAGAAAACGCATTCAGAAAACGCAAAATGCAGCGTGATGCGTGGCAGTGAATAGTGCAATAACCGCTTTAGTTCTATTGAGCTGGTTAGAAACACCATGCCCTAAAGAGTCTTCGAGGCGGGGCAAAACTGGAAACAGGTAGGTAATTACTTAAAAAATATTTTAAAAAACAATATTTTATCGAAAACAATGAACTGAAAAAGTTTAAAGTGAATAGAATATAGAATAGAATACGAGTAGAATATGGTTTATTAGCGAAATATGTACAGTTACTATTTACAAATTGGTACTAGTACATTCATTAATCTAAATATGACGCTAATCCGACGTCCACTCAGCGTGTGTCGAGGCTGTAGTGTATGTGAGTGAAAGAGAAGGAAGCATTATGTCATCTCTAGCGCACGTGCGGTCGTAAACAGCTCAGTAAGCTGTGAGCGGCGGAAGTGAGAGGGCGCGCGCGTCTAAGAGCCGACAATATTAAAGGATATACCACATTTTGGCGACGAGGATAAACTGCAAATAGTATTAATATATTATTAATAAAAAAAAAACTAAAAAAAAAGTGTGTGTAAATGGGTGTTTTGAAAAAAAAAAATAACTAATAAAATTTGTAGTACAAGTTTTAATAAATAATGTTATTCAGAAAGTTTTTACGAAACATAAACACAGTGTTAATGTTATTAACAAAAATATACTGTTGTTTTTAAATTTAAAAAACAAAATCGTACGTTTATTATCTGTATGTCAAGTAAACAAAAACGTTGACTGCCATTTTATTTTTATAAGGGACGTTAAACTATCAGAATCGGACCTGATAGGTAAGCAGTGATTAAGTGATATTTCTTTATATTGTGACTTCAGATATATTTAATTATTTGGACTTTAGGTTGGCATTGCACATGATTTATAACACTAGTCGTCCGTTTACTATAAGTGGAAAGAAAAAATCGGCACGGTGATGGTAGCAAAGTTCTATGTTTTTATTACTGACTTATTTTCTGCTGAATGCAGAAATATTTCACAAAAGTAAGTAGGTACCTACATTTCATTATAAAGATATCTATTAAAACAATACAAATAATACTGACATTACTGATGAAAAGTTTACAATCTAGCATTTGTTACTACTGGTATGAAGTCACCATGATGGCTGTACCGTAAAGCCTAGATTTAGGATCTAGGAAGATAGATGAGATAAAAGAAAGACCAGATATCGGCGAATGAGATAAGTATAATAAACAACTATTACATTAGTTACAAGGATTCACAAGAACACTAGGTACAGACTAGGTAGTCAGGGTCGTGAGTTATAGGCACTAGATCAGTTGAGTAGCCCTTTTAGGTAGAAGAACTACTTAGCTTGAGATGCTGCCGAAGACGAAAGAGGACGAGCGCCGGCCGCCGCGCCTTATATATATGAATGGGCTCCCCCGCTGCGCCTGAGAGGGGCGGAGGGGTGCTGGAGCCGATGTCACATGGCTGCTGTTGTTTCTGTGCAAGTATGTTTTGTGTAATTTTTAAATTAATTTTTAGCATTTAGCGGAATGACGCTAAAATAATGATTTTAAGGAAATTTAAATACCAGTTGACTTAAAGATACATTAGGACCACAATAAAATAGATTTTGAAAAATCATAAAATTGCCTATTGACCGCACCGTATCTGTTTGTTTATGCTGTAGGTTATTATTTACTGCCTAAGCGATTCAAGGTTAAGGCAGGCCTGTGTCACTTCCCGTTTGGGTGTCGAAAACGTACCTACATTATTACTGTGCGTGTGGCAACCACTCCAAGTGGTAAATTCGGTTATACGAATCGTTTGTCCAGAGTAATGGAAATGAGATTGGCCTGCAATGGATTTCTGGGTGTCTGAACGAGGGGGTGCTGGGTTCTGATGTGAGCTAAACCTCGTGAGCTTGAATCATATCGCTGGCAACATTGAGTGGATGATTCATCGAGTTTCTGTGCTGAGTGAGACTTCTGTGCGTGAGTACTGGTACTTATTCTGTGGTTAAGGTTGGAATTGCAGAAACGGTCGGCGTTTGTTTTTGTTATTGTTATAAGTACTTACTTATGAAGTCGTCTAAGCACTATTGAAAAATATGTCCAAGACTTAACTAATACATTAATATTTTAACGTATAATAAAAAAAAATGCATTGGATCTACGGGCCAGGTTCAATTCCGGGTCGGTTCATGATGAAGTATCTATCTCAGATTAATTAATTAAGATAAATAAAGAAAAAATCAAGTCCGCCACTTGTTCGTTTGTTTTGTTGTGCAATAGAGAATAAATAAATAAATAAAAAATGGGTTGGTACATTATGTGAGTTACATGATGGTTTAATACATACTACTAGACCAATGTAGATTGTTTAATATTGTATCAAGAAATTACGCTCATGCAAAGGAGAACATGGTCTGTTTTATAGACTAAATTACAGGTGATGCCTGTATGAGACGAGTACATGTTGTGATGCAATGTAAATATGTCAGAGTGTGATATAATATGGAAGTCATACGGTGACGCCCGTAATCAGAAGTTGTATGGGTAACGCCCGTAATATGAAGTTTTATTCGGGTAGCGCCCGTTTACTGAAGTGTGTGATATATGTAAGTCATACGGCTGACGCCAATAATTGGAAGTTTGTACGGGTAACGCCCGTAATAGGGTATTTGACTGTGTTTGTTTTTGGACAATATTTAATTCGAAACAAAAAATATCACTAAAAAGAAATCTTATCTCGAAAACAGCACGAAAATTGGTTAATAAATGAAGTAGTAGTTAGCATTTTAAATATTGGTATGAGGAAAGGTGGGAGCGTGGTGAGGACATCTCGCTATCACTTTCGTACCCGCGAAACCTAATAGCAGTAACGTCACACAGCAGTACGTGCATCTTTTTTCTGTTACTTGACAGTTTCCCTTTCCAAACTGAAACTTATTTATTTTTGTGCAGAAAAAAAAAATTGTTTTCGGTTTCAGATTATGTAACTTTTAAAAAGCAAAGAAATAAATAAATTGAGTCAAATGCCGTATTGAAAGTTTGTACGGGTAACACCCGTAATCTGAAGTTTTATACGGGTGACTCCCGTAATTGGAAGTTTGTACGGCTAACGGCCGTAATCTGAAGTTTTATGCGGGTGACGCCCGTTTACTGAAGGTTTATACGGGTGACGCCCGTTTACTGAAGTTTTATACGGGTGACGCCCGTTTACTGAAGTTTTATACGGGTGACGCCCACTTACTGAAGTTTTATGCGGGCGACGCCTGTTTACTGAAGTTTTATGCGGGTGACGCCCGTGATTGGAGGTTTATGCGGGTGGCGCCCGCAGTCTGAAGTTTTATACGGGTGACGCCCGTGATTGGAGGTATGTACCGGTAGCGCCCGTAATCTGAAGTTTTGTATGTGTAGCGCCCGTTTGCTGAAGTTTGATAACAATTACTAGAAGTCTTGTAACGGCTGTCACTGGGGCGACATTGAGTTGGCATTCATTGAGTGTTTTGATGGGTTGTGTTGGCGCCTCGGGGTGTCCAGTGAGGCAGCTGCCGGTTCGCTTTTAAATGTTTGTGTTTAGTAATTGTACCATGTACCCGTGCAGGGAAAAGTGAGGAAAATGTTCATTGTTATTATTAAGTTCATTTACAAGTAATAAGATTTTAATTTCATTTAATATTACACATTGTTAATAATATTATAAAGATGGCAAAGAATGATTTTGATAAATAATATAAGCTATACGTTATAATCGTATTCTGCAGACTGTAAAATGCCCTAGAAGGCGTATCGAAACTGTATGGCTAATTACAGTATTATTAATAACATTATAATAATTAATAATTAACTCTGGGATTATTAAACGCCTTAGTGTAGCCAGTTTCTAGGTCAGTCTTGCAATACAAACTTTCCGACATTAAGCTGACAGTTATACTTATGTAGTTTATTCTTGCATTTCGTACAAGTGATTACGGTAATCAAGTTTATAAGCTTATTCCATGTTTAGTTTTGAGCATTTTGGTTAACAATTGAGACTTATAATAACGAAGTAGTTGCAAATTATTTTATATGTTATTGCTAGGGTTTGTCAATGGTCCAAGATATGTATCTTGGACGGACGTAAATGAATTGACGGTCAAATCAATGGAAATATTTCCGTCTTTTATTTTAAAGTATAATTACATACATATATAGGTAGGTGTTTAATGCTAGTAATAATAATAATAGCTGTATTTCAGACACAAAAGATACATAGATAAAATATAATGAAAGTGTTTACGATGAAAGTAATAAGGATAATATTGTTATAAAAACTTGGCGGCAATAGCCAACCATGTCGGTAGGTGTTAGTGGTTATAAGTCTCTCTGCCAGACATTGCACAATGCTGTTTTTACGCATGGTAACCCTGGGCATAAGGTTAGCTACACGATGACGGCGTATGGCATTTGAAGTGTTGACACTTCCCAGACATACTACACAGGGCCCCATAAGCCCCATAATTTGGCCCCATGGGGTGTCTAAAGATGTTGTTACATGCTACTGCTACCCTTCAACCCTAATTTGACGTATGTAAGCGTAGCCTGACGCGGCTTGGACGTGTTCAGTTGGCGGTTGGCATCTCTTTGATGTTTACGTGCGAGCTATACTACTGAGTTTGATGTTGTGTGGCTGACCTCTGCCTGACTTCACTGCGCGTTCAGAGAATGGGCTGTTTTTGTCGAGAGATATCGGAGACATCGTTTGTTAATGTTGGATGCAAGTAGTCGAGAAGAGTGGGGCAGACCTTCGGCTGGGTTTCTAAGTTATTAGTTCGACGCCCACCTTTCGGCAAGTTGAGGAATGCGGGTAGAACAAGTGAAGTGAGAATCCGCTTCGCTATTGAGGTATTAATGCATCTACTACATATTGATATCCAACATGGAGTATGGGTCACTTCGTTCTAATCCAATTTAATCGAGCTGAGTATCATTCCTTGTTGGTTTCTGTGATTTAGGAGGCGGGATTACATGGTGACAAGTTGAATTGAGGTTTTATCTCCATGCCACGCGTGATAAAAGGAAAGAAATAGGGATTGCTGTCGTATGGTTCGTGATAACCGCTGCGTAAAACAATAGCCTCGCTCTATATCACTTACATATGATACATTTTTGATAAAATTTTATGCTTAACAGGATTAAATATATTATTTGATGGGTCTGGCTGGCTGGACGAACCAGGGGTTTAACATTTTGAACGTTCAATATTGTAACCACTCGATTATTTATCCGCGATCATTTGGGAATCGAAGTGCATCCGAGAATTGAGAGGTTTTCTAATAGGCATAGAGTCCCCTTAGGTACAATCTTATTAATAAGATTGTGTGATGTTTAATCTTGATTTCATTGGTAGGCTTGGGTAATTATTTCTTCCCTTATTTGTCAGCCTGTGTTGGCCCACTGCTGGACTGAAGGTCTCTCCCAGGGCTTTGTAATTATGTTTATTCACTAAAGTTTGCTGTTCAAATGCTTCAAAAAAAAAAATATATATATATAAATAATGAAATCTGCCAGTCAGTAAAATAGGAAGCAATAAAGGTGAATGTCTTTTTAGTTGGAAAAGGTGATGTGTTATGAAATGGATTGGACTATATAAAAGGAAACACACAATGGGTACGCAACACATAAAAAAAAGTGGAGGGAGAATGGTAATCTGTGAGCAAAGGGATTGATAGACGGAATTTAGAAATTGCAGTAGAAGCGAGTTTAGAATAAGATATTTAAGAATATCACTCAGAAGACTAGAATAAAAATAAAATGAGAAAATTAAGTTGATTGTTAATTTTGTTATTAGAAGTCGTGGTAATAATAAATTTACGAAGTAAAAGAAAAAACTGAAAAAAACACTAATAAAATAAGGAAGGGATGTAGTGTATGTGAGTGAAAGAGAAGGAAGCATTATGTCATCTCTAGCGCACGTGCGGTCGTAAACAGCTCAGTAAGCTGTGAGCGGCGGAAGTGAGAGGGCGCGCGCGTCTAAGAGCCGACAATATTAAAGGATATACCACAGAGGCATTTTAAAACACCCCGACGCTGGTCTTCCTGGGACACCGGCCAAACAAGAAGTACCACTGCGCACTGCAACGACACGCCGAACCGTGTATATGTCATTCGACATGACATATGTTTCTATTCTGAAGCACCACTGCATGCAACAATATCATTATTATGTACAGTGATACCTCAAAACAAAACCACATAATAGCAAGCTATTATCGGTAGCTTTTGCACTAAAAATAACCAAAAACAATGACCTTCAATAAGTGATATATCTATCCTACATTAAGTAAAAAAACATTTTAACTTTGACTTGACAAGACGGTTATAAAAATAACATAAATTTTAAATAACAACATTTAAAATAACAAAATACTTAAACGCTTGCAAAGGTAATTATAGAATTTGTAATTAAATAACTAGAGTAGTTTGTACAACACAGCACAGGCTAAGTTAACTTCTGTTTATTCAAAAGAAACTTTAATATTCAATTTTAAAAGATTTAACAGTTTTTTAGATTTAAAGTGCTCTATAAGGCGAATCAATCGAGCCCAAACTCGGTGGGCATAATCAATTCAATTCATTTTAAAATATCTTTATTTATCATAGGATATTTATAATATCTCTTTCTTGATAATAGTCACTTTGTTTTGTTTTGCACAAATGTTGACGACAAATCGTTACTTACAGCTAAGTTTAGTGCCGCTTCCTAGGCGCAAGTGCAGGAGAAGCGGCAACAAACTGCACTGCAGCATTTTCTCCAAAGACGTCAACTTATATGTTGTTTTATCACAGAGATGCATGCCATGGCCAATACGGCCATCTCCCGGTTACATCATGAGATCAGATTATTCGTACCATAATATTGCATTGTTACCCAACCTACATAAGTATGTGAAGTTTCAGCCTAATTGAATATGAAGTGAAATATGGTCGACCTCGGCGAACGTTCTGCGATCAGATTTTAGACGTTCTGAAAAAGGGAGAGGTAAGAAGTACACGTAACCGAAGGGCATGTATGAAGAGGTTGATGAGTGTAGACGAAGCGAAAGAGGTCTGTCAAGATCGTAGCAAGTGGAGGTCCATAGTCTCTGCCTACCCCTGTGGGAAACAGGCGTGATAGTATGTATGTATGTATGTGAAATAGGAAGTGGGTCTAATTCAGCTTGCAAGATTTGAATACGGACACACAGACAACGGGATAGGTAAAACTAAATAAAAGCACCAATCTCCTGATTTTGGGGTTTAAATAACATATCTGGAAAGACAAAATGTCAGTTACTTTTTCAAACATGGCCTCTAATCCATCGCTAAGGGCTGCAAAGTTTGAACGAACATTGTAAATCATTAAGCCAGCCATCGATTTATCGTAGATTTTATCAGATCACAACTGCTGTTGTTTTTTGTTACATCCCCCGAATATAGGGACTATTGTCTCTGGACATCAACAAAAGAAATAATGATATATTTGACATTTGGTAATTCAAAATAATATCCAAAATTTTTCGAAAATATATTTATTTAATCGTATGGCTAATATTACAGTCGTTCTACAAATTAAACACATTCACAATCTGCATCCATTGGATTGTGTCGTTTTCCAGGGTGAACAAGTCTGCTGCGATGCCTTCGTATTTTGTGAGTGGGCAGTCTCGGATGGTCCATATCTGGTTCAGGCGCGCCACACCATCAAGCTGCAGAGTCGATCCAGCCGCACCGGAACTTTAATCCTCTAGTTCGTCTCTCGTCCCCATCCAGTTCTCAGTCTGTTGATCTGGCACCATCATCTGCGTAGAAGAGAGAACCCTGATGGTTTCTCAGTTCAGGGGTTAATGGTTGTTCAGGTGTGTTCGCTTTTTATTCGTTTTGCCATTGCTCTTTGATGGTACAGATGTTTTTCAATATATTAAAAACCGACATACGAGTAAGTTTAGCACCTAAAAATAATTATACGAGTAATCACGGTATAAGCTTTATAGAGTGATTATTTTACCCGTGTGGTCCCGGATTAGAATAGGACCACTCCATCTCTTCCTGTGGATGTCGTAAGAGGCGACTAAAGGACTAACCACAAACATCTCGTGCTACAATTGCATTCCCAAGGAGTTGTAAAACTTTTCGCACAAATACATTCCCAAATAGGGTTGACGTCAGGCAGGCGGCCGGTTGTAAAACTATAGCTAAATCATTGAAAGTGTGACGGCTATTTCTTTTCCATTTTACAAGGTCTTTGTCATCCTTAGGTGACCATTGACATGCATATTATATTTGGAGAAGAAAAAGCGGTAAAGCGCACCCCGGGCTCCGAAGCAGAACAGCTGAGGATGCAACCGGGTATGCGCTTAGACGAAGGAGAAGAAGCTTTATAGAGTGATTTTTCCGGTAGGTAATGGATTTTAGCGGCTTTAACTATTTCACATATTGTTCATAAGCATGAGCATATCTAACACCAATTTCGCATTATAAAGCCCACTAAAATCAATTTGCACAATAATTTCAAGCAAACCCCAACTGAACCCCTTGACTTCCCGCCAAAAACCTATTGTAAGCAGTCAAATTATACGATGAATGAGTGACATTTTACTTTCAGAAATAGCACTCCTTTTTACCGACGACGTTAAGGTGCGAGTTAAACATGTTTGTTTGTGTTCTATTTCATGTACCTAATAACTTTGTCTTTGAGGATTTCGGGTCGTCTTTCGTCGTTTCATTATCATCACCGGGTCTTTTTTAGTCTCCTCTGCAGAAGCACGATCCCCTCTGTACTACCAAAACCATATTAGCCGGAGCAGTTAAAGGATTTATCCTACACTTTCCACGCTGCACGCTGGCCAGATGAGTTGGAGACTATTGGAGAGGTCTCATTGATGTTTATAAGCTTTCTGTGATGTGGTGGCTCTCCTGATTTTACATCTGTTCTGTTCTGAGCTGCCCAGCCAGCAGTTACGCTGCAAGAGCGTTTAAATGAGGTCTACCTTGGAAAGTGCATCATCACGCTTACAGACTAAAGCCGATACGTGTACCGACCTCATGGAGCGCCCTCCTGTTTTTACTTCTTCAAAATTTATATGCTTCTGCCAACGTAAATATGTATACCAATAACAGAACTTATTATTATTAGAGTGATCCAGCATCGCTTTAGTATTTCCTCATTTTCCCCGTGCCGATGGAAATGCGATCTCTCGGCCGCGCTTGCTGGGGTGAATAAATTCCGACGATCTTGCCCCAACGTACTTTAACGGTCCACAGCATAGAGCTACGAGGAATAGATAACGCAATAGGTCCATAACTATTGCATTATCTATTTCCAATAATTTATATCATTGTAAGTTTACCTTTCCAGTAAGATTGTAGGACAAATGAGTACTTAAGGCGCAGAAATTGATTTGAAATATTTCGGAATCCACCAGCACCCCGCACCCTTCCTGTAAAAGAGACCTTTGTCATGTGCACTAAGTGCAACCATCTGGAACTAAATATGTGCTTTTGATTGGAATCAAATATAAAATTTTAGTTAGGTTTATGTACCTGATATGTGATTTTGCATTGTTAGGTAACCATTTAACAGCACAAGATGTAGGTACACAACTTGCTTAAAAATCCTTATTCATATATCTTAAATTATTTTCTTATGAATTTTACCTAGTCATGTTTTTAAACCTTTGGGTTAAGGGTTTAGATCAAAAAGTTTTACGTGTCTTATTCTGTCTATCATTGTAAAGCTATGTCAGATTCGTAGCTAAAATACAAACCTTATTCCATATCTATCCATATTACACCAATTTGCGGAGGACACTCAGGTCATCTCGCGAGAGGAAGGGTGAACTGCCGTTCTGTATATTAATTCTGTGGCAAAATTCAAACGCAACGCTTGGTAAGATCACCAGGTCTTTAGTATTTTTTAAGGAGTTTCATATACTTATTCATTTATTTATTTTTTATTAAATCTTTATTGACCACAATGGTACAAAAGGTAGACTTAATGCTAATGCATTCTCTACCAGTCAGCCTTTAGGAAGAACAGAAAAATTTAAATTAGCGATAGGATAGTACTTATGTACATCAAATGTCAAAAATAAGAAAGAAGTGTGACGTCGCTGCATTACATATCTATTTGTATATCCAGTGCACGGTCCACATGCATTGCATGCTGCCCGTCCATGAGGCTGGCAATATTTTTTAATTATTAATGAACCGTGCTTACGGATGGCAATTTGCTCGCGAAATTATGTTTGCTTTTTGTTTTCACCGCAGGAAGCCGATTAGCCTTAACAACATATTTTAAACTAATGAAAATGTTTGAAAAACTGACGTGTGTGTGGTTCTAATCTTTTGATGTATCGCTTTGTGATTTTTTTAAGTACTTGCTAGTTATGTTTGTGTAAATAGAACTACAAGCAAAAAAAGCGGCCAAGTGCGATTCGGACTCGCCCATGAAGGGTTCCGTAGCAGCAAGTAACATAATATAAAAGTTCTGAAGGTAAATTGCGGTTTACGATTTATGACGTTTTAAAAAATAACTATCTATGATACCGAGACCGCTATAGTTTTAATTGAAAGTACATACTTTGAGGTATATACCACATTTTTTTCAGAATTATATTAGTAATATTTCAAAAGTTACGGTGGGGGGACACCTCAAATTTTTAACTTTGTATTAGATTATCTCAAGACTGGGGGGTTTGATCTTCATAGTTTCAAAGCAGTTTTTGTTGCATTTTAAAAGAACTTTTCAACGATACCCCACACGTTGTCTTGGCGGGGGGCTGAAAAAAAATCATTTTTTCATAATTTTAAAAACCAACTTTTGTAACTTCAATATCTATCTCTCCACCAATTTTCGTGACAATCGGTGCAGTAGCGGCGGAGTACGAGCCCGGACGAACAGACAGACAGACGGACGGACATGACGAAACTATAAGGGTTCCTTGTGGACTACGGAACCCTAAAAACACAGACAGATAGTTCGCAGACGGTGACTCGACAACACGACATTCTAATCACACTCGCCTTGTATGTACGGAAAGACTTGACTTATGGTTCTATGTCCCTTATCTAGGACAGAGGTCTACAACAAACACTCTCCATCTGGACCTGTCTTGAGCTATGCGATTAACTTCACTCCAGATCTTGCCGATTTTCTTCATTTCACCGTGCACTGTAGGTTTGTTTGGGGCGGCCGAGTTTACGCTTTCCTTGGGATTCCAATCCATAGCCTTTTTGAGTATATGATCAGGTATTCGGAGAGTGTGGCCATTGCAATTCCTTTTGCGGCTTTTCATGTGTTAGTCGATTGAGGTTTCGTGACATAGCTGTCACAAGCGGTCATTCGATATAGTCCCGGGCCAGCAAATGCCAAGCTGTCACAAGCGGTCATTCGATATAGTCCCGGGCTAGCAAATGCCAAGAATCTGGCATAGGCAACGGTTTACAAAAGCCTGGAGTTTCTGAGTGAGTTCCACACTGATTGACTGATTTTTTAAGTCGGACAAGAATATCTTGAGCCAAACTTTTCGGGTTAACTTCCGCGAAATCCATATAGGGCGCAAAAGTTGCACGGGCTTTGGCAATTATGGAAGCAAAGAGGCTCCGAATTCATACACAACACTACCGAGATAAGTAAAAGTTCAGACATGTTCCACGGATTCAGTGCCAATCTTAAGCGGCATTATGTTTTCCACCCCAGCTCGCATTTCCTGCGTCTTCTAATTGCTCATACATATTGAATTTACACAAGTAGAAGCATGCTTCGATATCTTTTAAGAAGCTGGTAAAAAATTCTAAACGATATACTTAAGTAAGTTTATCCAAATGGAAAATATTTGATGAAAAATTGCATTGTAATGCTATTAAAAATAATAATTTATATAAGTATTTATTACAAGAGGAGATGAAAAATAGAACTCAGGCAAGACATTTTCGACCTCCGACCTTTCGACCTTGCGCTTTAAGCATCTGGAGTTAGATGGAAAGATGGAGGTTTAAGAAACCCACATATGGTTTCTTAACACGTGACCAAGATATGTGATTTTTCTTATTTTAGCTTAGAATAATAACGCCTATTTTAGTAAATAAATTAATATATACGGACAAATCATACAGATTGAGCTAGCCCCAAAGTAAAATCGAGACTTGTGTTATGGAATACTCAACGATACTATATTTTATAACAAATACATATATAGATAAACATCCAAGATCCAGGGCAATCTGAAATAGATCATTTTCCATCTTGACCTGACCGGGGATCGAACCCGGGACATCCGGTGTGACTATCTGGCATGATGACCACTAGGCCACAGAGGTCGTCATGGTTTGAACGGTGGATTACAGAAAAAGATCAGCAGAATCGGCTGTGTAGCGTTTGCCCGGGGCGTGGTGATTATGGGGCAGATCAATTCTTTATTAGGAGATGCCTTGGGATTGGGAGAATCCAGCAGTGGACTGATACGACGTGGATACGACTACCCATCATCATCCGAGCGTATTCCCTGTTGCACCCTCAGCGGTAACGCTTCAGAGCCCGGGGTCCGTTACCTTACCTAGGTGATTTGACGAG
Source organism: Acrobasis repandana (assembly GCA_963576875.1). Lineage (NCBI taxonomy): Eukaryota > Metazoa > Arthropoda > Insecta > Lepidoptera > Pyralidae > Acrobasis > Acrobasis repandana. The sequence continues at coordinate 3,629,397 of OY756226.1, forward strand.
GTTACTGGTTTTTACACAGAGCGACCTGCCGTCTGACCTCCGCAACCCAAAGAGTAGATCAGAACCTAGGATAGGTTAGGGAGGAACCTAGGACAAACGCTAGATGGCGTTCGGGACCTACAGCTTTACGTGCCTTCCGAAGCACGGAATCATCTTTCTTTTCGGATAATCAGGTGACTCAATCCTGCAATATCCTGACCAGACTAGAAACATCTAATCAAAAAGTTAGCTTTGCTTCCCAGTGGAATTTGAACCCACGACCTCCGGATCACAAGGCAAACGCCTTGACCACTAGACCTGGTATGAACAATACATATCCTCCGCCCAGTCTTGTCCCTAGTTTACAATGTTTATACATAACCGTTGGCGCGGTCGCATAAAAACGAAGCCCTATTTCCCAGCTAGCGCTAGGCGCCCCGTAGCCACCCGTGACTGTTTATCTATTTACGCACCACAGTAAAAACATCGTAAACATTCCAACAAACTATTGTTGTATAAACGTTTTTACGATTGTTTTGTACTGCGCGTACTTGCTATGTACAGAATAGTGCGGTTCGAGCATATAATTTTGTGTATAGATTTTCATGCATGTATCGAAAATACATAGGATACATTCACTATCTCGTCTTTATCCCTAACGAGGTAGACTGTGCCTATATATATGATAAATGAAGGAAAATATATAGGAATATTTTTCTTGATGTAGGTATTCAACGTTCGCGTGAAGCTTCGTTCGGTTGTTGTTATTTTATATTTATTATTTCTTAATTGACTTACAGGTCGCCAAACCCAAACTTCTAGATCGCTGTGAAGTTGCCTCACTCAGGTTACAAACAGGGACAGAATATTTACCACAATAATATTTTTTTCAGAATGATTGCAAGAATGTAGATATGATATATATGTCGCAGTTGAATGGTTTAATTCACTAAACCTCTAGCTGTTTGGCATTACAGCTCGGTTTTGTAAAACAACGAACCCTAATACGCGGAATGGAATGAACGACTTGTATTCATCCATGCGGCTAGAGAAGTTGTTGAACATTCTATCTAAATAAATTATATACAATTTGGAATGCCTACGAAGTGGCAATGGCGAGCAAGCGAAGCGAACGTGCCGCGGCAGCGGCCAGCGAGTGCTAGGAATGTTCTATTCATTTTACTAGGTTAGGGCTAACCTATAGGTTAGGTTAGGTTAGAACTGCGACCAACACACAACTAGAAAAGTTCTATCCATTTTACTAGGTTAGGGCAAACCTATAGCAATAAAAATCGTGAATAGTTTTCTGGGAAATGAAATTCAATGTCGAAAAAATCTTAATGCATGTGTCGCAGTTGGATTGTTTAACGGTTTCATCAAACAGCGGATTACCGCTACTGTTTCACAAAACCGCTAGCCGTTTGGAAACATGATTAGCGGGTTGAATGAACGTAACACGTTACGCAATCTTAGACAATCCAGCTGAACGATATTCGACTGTTTAACAAAACCGAGCTGTAATGCCAAACAACTAGAGGTTTCGTGTATTAGCGGTTTATACCATCCAACGAAATAAACATGTTTATACCATCCATCCATCAAATTTGATTTAATTAAATTAAAAAATAGCCTTTCGACTCGAGAAGAAGAAGAAGACCATCCAACTGCGACATATACACAAAAATAAAGCTAATTCTATCTGGTATGGGTATCTGTATTTTACTACTGCGACGCGAATCGCCTCAACTTCAGAGCGATCTAGAAGTTTGGCGCGACCTGTACTGTACACACCTAACTAAATAATTTGTTAGTTTGCCGTATAACATATTAAAACTTAATATGAAACAAAACTACAAGTAATAAAATTAAAAATTTAATAACCCTCGATACAACTGAAGCTAACTCGATCACGTCAGATTTAAAACAAAAAAAAACGCATTACAGTCGGTCGATTCTCAACACCTTCTTTTGCGTCTTTTTACTATTTGCATCGGGGGTTAAAAATTTACATAAGAAATTAAATAAGTTAAAATATCTCAGGATGAGTTACCATACCAATATCGTAGTATTTCTGCATCAAAGTCGTGAGTTCGGTCTTCAAATCGTCATCATAAAAAAACGCAACCCCTCTTCAGGGACCATTTTCCCTCTCAGCGTTTGTTTTTCCTGAAAATAAAATAAATGAGGGCATTAAAATATGTAAATATAGGTACACTATGAATAAATGAATGGTTATTTCGTCCTTCAGGCCGTGGGCTCGTCGCCATGCAAACAGTGGGGGACTCAGATTTATTTTCGCTAACGAGAGGTGTCTGGTGTCAGTTTTAGGGATCTTTACTTAAATGTTGGAACCCTTCTTCTTGTATTTAAGAGCTGCGCTCTTGACGGTGAGTGCTTGTCATGTCTCTCTTTCTTCCGCTAAGTTCGTAACCTCCTTATGATGAGTTTTCACATTTTTTTTTATTTGATCGAAAATCTTTTTGTGGGCTTGGAATTGGAACCCTATTGGGGTCATATCAGCTGTTTCATTGACTTAAGCTTTATCCGTCTTATTATAAAAACAGGACTAACTTTATTACTATGTTTAAACCATTATCCACTCAAATCAAGTTGACATTGACAGGTGAGATACTGTGATATTACTAGATGTCAACTTGATTTGGGCGGGTAATGGTTTAAACCTGGTAACAAAGTTAGTCCTGTTTTTATAATAAGACGGTGTATGTCCAAACTGGAGATTGAAGATGAAATGTTCTTCATACGAAGGTTTAGGTAGATACTCAAACTAGAAAAAAAAATCAAACACGAAATGTTTTTAAATCTCGATTTAATTATTCCGTGTTTTTATGTATTTAATTAAACATACCTACATTTAACACCTAGAACAAAATTAGATACTTATTGTTTTGTCTTTTGATAAAAATAATATGAAAAAGACAAATTTAACAGTGGGATATGAAATACTAATAAAAAATATGATAGGATAGCATACTAAAATGCCAGGTAATTAGGTATATAATACCATTACCATCTATAGTCACCGTTATTATAATTCAAAGCGGTATGTATATTTTAATAACCCCTAGTTTTTGAATCTCGGTTCAAAAACTAGAATAATTTCTAAAAGCAATTTAGATTCAAAAAGCTAAGACAAAACAGTTGATCTATTATTAGGTTCTGTATTGACAGAAAAGGATGTGAAACGATATAGACCGATGACTTATACTTATTTGCGAGTAATTCCTAGTTCCAACCTATAATATAAGATAATTGTAGATAGATTAAAGAGATCTGAGTTTACAGCATAAATTATTAAAAGTAAAAAAGATTAAATTTGCTGGTGTGGCATAATCTTCAATGCTGGTTACGAGCGAAGAAAAAATATTTGGAAAAAAAAAATGTTTATTAATAGTATAAGTTTTTATTGTAAGGCCTATGAACACATCAAGACAAAACTAATAAGCCCAAACTCAATGAGGTTACGTCGTCTTATTACAGGGTTCCTACAGCCACTTTTCGGTTCCATTATCAGATCAACTTATGTTGTAAAAATTTTGCATTTTCATCTAATTTACATTAGCATACAAAATTTGATCCCAATCGGGAACCGGGATGTGGCTCAAATTTAACTTGCAAGATTTGATCCAAAAAAAAACTACAAACAGCTAAATAAAAGCTTGTAAAAACGTAGGTCGAAGAAGTTTTCTAAATAACTGGTTGACAATCTGTAATGACAAGTCTGTCTGTGTACGTTTGATTCCCATTTTTAACCGACTTCAGAAAAGGAGGAAGTTATCAATTCGCATGTATGTTTTTTTTTATGTATGTTTGTTACGCGATATCTTCGTTAATTGTGAACCGATTTTGATGATTCTTTTTATTTAAAAGCCTTCACTTACCAAGTTGGCCCCATTTTAATTTGGTTATGATATGATGAAGAACTTTGGAGATATGGAAGAAACTCCTAAAAAAAGAAAGTCGATTGTTTTTTTTTTGTTAAAAATTTAATTATTCATGCAAAAGCTCACTTTTCTTGTAGTTGCCGATGCTTATAAAGAACAAATTCTTCTTTTTAACGAACACGTACAGGATTAATGATTTATTTTTCATTGCAAAATTAGAGCATGACGAACGATAAATAATTTTCATCATACAATTAAATTAGGTCATGTCGCCAGGAAACAAGGTTCGTGGTAAAGACCGTGGGGAGAAAAACGCCCACAAGGAAGACCGCAAATGCGTTGGTATGGTGACATCAAAAGGACAACAGGATCATAATCATAATCATATTTATTCATAAAATTTTTTACACGTACATAGTATGCACAAAAAGAAAAAATTTAATAAAATGGAAATTAATTAGAAATAAAATTATTATAATAATGTTATGAACTAATAGAGTGGATAGAGGTTGCTCATGATTGAGAACGATGACATTGTCTGGATCTGGAGGAGGCCTACACCATAGCGAGAAAGGCTGAAAAGAAGAAAGATATAATTAAAATCTCTTGAATTAAGAATGATAGAACTGATTTTTTTTCGATTTAAACATTATGAGCTTCGCATCTGTACCTGTGTCTGTACTATGTTTTTGTAAATCCGAGTTTATGAACCCAAAAAAATGAAGTGATTCCGGAAAAAAGCCCCCAGAAATCGTAATTGTAAGCTATTAGTGCGTTAACTGAGTGTAATTATAGGAATTAGTAATTAAAGGCGTTATTCTAACTAAAAACAAGCACGCTATTACTCCAAATTACCGGTTGTTATGTTTTACTTATCATTACGCTCTCCCCTTACCCAGTGGTTCTTAACATTTTTCTTATGGGGAACAAATATAATTTCAGCGTTTATATTGTAATATTGACACTACGGAACTTACCGCTATTACATTTCGAGTTTCGCGGTCATTCTTTAGTTTTTCTCGCTACCTAATTAACGCGTCACCTTCTTTTCAACTAAAAGAAGCGACGCGTTAATTAGGCGAAGACGGGGATCAAAACAAGATATTGAACCTACAGTCGATAGATTTTTACATTTGATGTTAATTTTGTTAAAGAGCGATGGACAAAAAGTGACGCGTTAATTAGGTAGCAAAAAACAAAACTGGAGAATGACCGGCTGAAAATTGTGATTGGTTTTTGGTTTTTTACGACATTGACATAAAGATATCATCTTTGGAGAACAAAAAGACGGAAACCGCGCCACAGGCTTTGAAGCAGCAAAAATAGGAAGAATATGAAAAGGATCAAACCGAGAACGCGTTAAGAAGAGGGTTTGATATTTTATGGTCAAATACCCAAACGCTAAAGTTTGGGCCTAATTAAGAGCGGTTTCGCACTATGTCCGATCCAAACCCGATCCGAATTCGTGAAGTAGTGCGTAACCGCTCTTTTGTGATGTGTGAGAGCGGTTTCGCACTACTTTCACGGATTCGGATCGGGTTCGGATCAGACGTAGTGCGAAACCGCTCTAAATCTGTACGAATTGTTCTTATTTACATTAATATTATTTGCAAATGGTTTTCTAAAATATGTAAAAAGGTTCGAGGTTGAATGGAAGTCTGTAAATTGTTTCATGTCTTTATATTTATAAAGATTTCATTTCGTCATCTCAGAAGCTAAGTAGGTTGAATTATCCTGGAGTGAAGTCATGAGTGCAGCGGTTGACAGATCGAATTGGCGACGTTGTGTGTCTGCCCTTTTTCCCGACAGGGGGACATAGGAAACGAAGAGAGAGAAGAGGAGATATCATTAGTTTAAATGCGTTAAATTAAGAGTCAATTGGTCAAATGCTTAGTATCTCGCCTACTTAGTTGGATTTGCCCAAGGAGATGATATTTTCTGGATGGGTAGAAATCCATACGCACTACGTAACGTACTATTAAGAGTGAATTGGTCACATGTTTAGTATAACTCGCTTACTTAGTTGGATTTGCCCAACGAGATGATATTTTCTGGATGGTTAGAGATCCATACGCACCATGTAACGTAACGTACTACGTGTACGTTAAAGAGTTCTTATTATCTTGAGGATTAGACCACAGAATAAGACGGGCATCCACACAAAAGGTCGGAGTGCAAAGACTCTCGAATCGCTAAATAATTACATAAGCATTCAATTATAATGTCGCTGATTGACAGAGCCAACATTGAGGACCAATCTTTACGAGAGAAATTCACTGTCAAGTCATAATCACGCACTCAATACATTAAAAATATCAACAACACGACAACATAAACATCATTATCGACTTCGCAGAAAATCCTAACGGCAACATTTTATACTACCGCTTGCCCACGACTTCTTCCGCGTGCACTGGACAACTTTCCCCAAAGATCACATATTTTTGAAATACACATATAAAAAATGCTTTCTACAGAAACTTGGATCACCTGATAGGTCCATATATAAGAGATATAACTTTAACTTCCAACGTTCAAGAGGGGTGCTATAACTAAGTTAGTCGTGTCTTTGTGTCTGTCTGTGGCTCCTAAACGAATAAACCGATTTCGATGTGGTTTTTTAATCTAAAACCTTGTCTGTGGAGTTGGTTCTTAGCTATGTTTGAATGCTTAAATGGCTGAACTGATTTTCATCAAAGTAAATCAGTTCAGCCATTTAAGCATTGACAGACAGGTTATAGACATTTCGTTGATTTATTTATTTACACTTTACTGTGTAAACACATACAAACAAATGTTATTATAACATAACATTCGTTGTTTGTCAGTATCTACAGGCCAATAACCTTATCAAGTGCGGCCTTGAAAGTTGAGAACGAATTTGAACGCCCCGTCAATATTTTGCTAGGATTTGTATAAATAACAAAACAAACTAAAGCATATAGAGGTAAATACCCTTTATTGCACAAAAAAATACAGGACATAATCTTAAAAACTGAATGCGCAAAAGGCGGCCTTATTTTTTAGCAATTTATTCCAGGCAACCTCGCTTATCTAAAAAAAAAATACGGCAAATTAGGTAATGCGGGATGGTCAAGATAATAAACTTAGAGTCCCTAAGTCCACCCTAGACAGAATCAGAGTTTCCCATACAAACGTAGTATACTTTTTATTTTGAAACGACATGTCTGATTTCGGTAAAAGTTATATATCTAGGGTTATAATCAGTGGTCGGATAATCGGATGCATATTTACCTAAACTTCCGCTGGTACCTAAAACAGCTTTGATAACCACCAACATATAATAAAAATAATTGTGTTTCACAGATTCAACTTTGCGATTTATGGTTTACATATAGGTAGTCTAGTTGTATAGCCACGTATTAGCCTTGCACAGTATTTTAGAGAGGGTAACTTATAACGTTCTTTAAAATACTGTGCAATTAGCCAATACGGCAATGCAATTATACTATATGTAAACCATAAATCGCAAAGTTGAATCTGTGAAATACAATTATTTTTATTATATGTTGGTGGTTGTATTAACGCTGTGTTAGGTACCAGCGGAAGTTTAGGTAAATATGTATCCGATTATCCGACCACTGGTTATAATTGGTTTTCACAGTCAAAATATGAACATGAAAGAGAATATAGTGTGTTTTATCATTTTTTACTATTAGTATGGAAAACTTTTACACCCTTATACTTTCTTAGGGCAATCAAAGGCCTGCACCAACCTTTGATTGAAACTTTCAGGTAGAAATAAAGAAGCAACAAAACGAAAAGACTTGTATCCAAGGCAGTAAAATTATTTAAAAAAAGTCATAGTGTGTATTTAGAGGCTATTAAGTTATGCTTAACTAATTTAGTTACTATTTCTATTTTAATTTTTCGTTAGCCTCTTAGATTACTCGTTGAAATTAAAACCAAGACTCTATTTACTTGAAAGCAGCGGATAAAAACAGACAGACGCGGCGGGCGACTTCAATTTGTAATAATTGTAGTCCAAAATTGATTACTATCAAACTACTGGGTGGCACTCGTTGTCTCGGAACGATTGCTTTTTTCATCCACTTTTTAGAAGCTTTAATTTAGCTTACCCTGTTTTTTGTTGTTTATACGTTTGGGTCAAATCTTACAAGTTACATTTTCGCCACGTCCCTTTCACGGTTTTCGTTGATATGAGATTTTGTAAGTATGCTAAAAATCTGATGACAATACAATGTTATTATAACAAGAAGTTGATCTGATGATGGAGCCGGAAGGTGGCTTTACTCGTAGGGACCCTGTAATAAAACGACGCAACCACATTTAGTTTGGGCTGATTTGCCTTCTTTTAAATATACATATAAGGAGGACAAATCACACAGATTGCGCTAGACCGAGACCCAAACTAAGTTTAAACGTGTACCTATTATGGTATACTAACTCTGTACGAGCCATGCTCGCACATTTCGGCTGCACGCAGCTACACAATGTAGGTCGTGTGTCAGCTGTTTTAACATTACATTTTAAATCTAATAATAGTAATCAAATGAGACACTATCGAGCAGCGATCGAGAAAGGACCCGTCCCACCCAACTCTACACCATGTGAATAACTAAAAATAAACCAGTTTCAACGTGACGTGGTCTTGTGTCTCCATACCTTCATCATCAACCAACCTCAACAACATCATCTCTTCATGTATGGCGTGGGCCGACAACCAAAGCCTGCGCCGTACAAACTCAACGATACAATATTTTACTAAAAATTCTTAAAACACCGAAGACCCAGGACAGTTTTGAAAAGACCATTTTCCATCTTGCTCTTAGAAGGCCTGATGGCCAAGTTTTTAGGCCTAAGTACTCTAGTACTTAACCCTCACAATAAAAACTTGTACGAAAAAATATTTTTTTTCGAAGGACTTATTGTCTCCAAATTGTCGTGTTTATTTTGTAATCGGCAGACTAGATGTCAGGTGTTCCCAACACGCACGGTGCCACCTTTTTTACCCCATCATTTTTGTAATTGAATACAAAATTGATACGATTATTGGTTTTTGTGTTGTTAGTACTACTTTTGAAATCAATAAGCGGTATCTTTTTGATTTAATTTGTAAATAGTAGCAGGTGAGGTCCAAGAAAGAGATCGATCATTATTTGTTCGCAATAGTAACAGGGAGACTTTTGGCCAACATTGTGGCAATATTACAGGTTAGGAAAAATAAATAAGTACATATATAAAAATATTTTTTCACCTTACGACGTTCTCAAACTTTTCTCGGTAAATTCTGAAAGAAAAAGCGGGGAGGCTGCTGAGGATGCAACCAAAAAGAAGCTAATAATAATACGTAACAACTGGGTCAGAAAAGTATTATTCTAATTAGTCCATTTTGTAGATTATCCAAAAACAATGGACCCATATTTTTCAGTTTATCAAAAAAGTAAAAATTATCAAAGATACAGAGTATCTAAGTCCCAGAGTGGGGTTTGTGACATCACCGCTGTGTAAAAATCGTACTTAGCCGTGACGTCATGCTGTAAATTTAAATGAGCTGTATCTTGGTAATTTTTTGTTTCTTAGAGAAAAGAAAAAATACGTGTACAATATTTTTTAATAAGTCGTCATGTCTATTCCTTAGGTCATCAACTTGCATTTGTAAACCAAGTATGATTGATGAATTAACAATCAGTAAAGTACCCCCTTCGACACGACAATAGCCCGAACAGCACACTACACCGAACGAACTATGTTATTATAAGTAATTCTAGTGTACGCAACACTAACAACATAATTGTAATGTCTCAATAAAATTTTATTAAATGACTGATGGAATACTATTACAAAGGACCCTTATACATTTCTGTCCGTAGACTTGTATGGATTAACTGTTACATTTTTTTTAAGTGGCCAACACTGATGGTGTTCGAGTTTTCAAGCTGCCTAAAAGCATCTTGCTACAGATTAATAAATAGTTACTACGTAACAGATACATCACTCCCATGCAAAAGCGAAAATACCTACACTATTCATAATAATAATAAGAATAAAGTATGGACGATTCGAAATTTCTTTTCTAAGTAAGCCGTTCGCCATCACGATCTAAACATGTGCAAGATTCGCCTTTCTGTTACATTGTATAGAAGTCTACGTCAACAGCTTCGAAATAACTTCATCGGCGACTTGTGGGGCGTTGACACTTTTGAACTGATTAAACGAATTATAGGTTGTCCAAACACAAAATTTAGTATGTTTTTATCTGTTTGAAGTTGTAGCCGCGGCGGGGCAATAAATTAACGATTTCTATTAACTGACATAATCATATTTACAGTACTTAGCATTAGCGCGCGATAAAAATGTAAGATATGAATAAGAAATATTATTAGCCTTGACTCTTTCATTGTTTCAGCTTGGATTTATTAAACTTTTCATCGCGCCAAGTATACAAATTACAGATACCTACACTATCACGTCTTCATCGAGAACGGGGTAGACAGAGGCTCTAGGGGGCCTTAAGAGCTAAACGCAAAAGTCACGTTAGTGTGATGATGGGCGTGAAGATGGAAAAAAGGAATCAAAATACTGATGGGTTGCTAGCCGCATCGCCTATTGATTTGATTCTATTTTTCGCCCTTTACCTCGATCGGCTTTTACGATCTGCCCAGGAGAAGCAGCTGGTATATTCTACGTAATTTCTTTTCTCCCAGACCAACATGGAAGCAACACAAGAGTAAAAAGAGAGGTAGGTATACAAATTCAAGAGTTCTATCAAGAGTTCCGTTTAAACAGTAAGGTAGCCGAATTGAGAATTGTAGTAGAAACTATTGAAAAAAACTGCGGTGCTGTCCAGTCAATGACCCATCTATTGTCTTGCTCCAAATGCCCTACACCTTGCTTAATGCAGGACCTCAACGAGGCAAATGATCGGGCGGTCACTGTAGCCAAGCACTGGTGAAACCTTCTATAAAAACATATATATATGCTAATTTGTACATATATATTATAGCCAATCGACTCGAAAGAAGAATAACTATTGATTTTGTTACATAACGTGCACTTTCAAGAAATATACAAGCAGTAAGCTAAATAACAATAAAACAGTGATATTCAACAGCGAAATTCAAACATATCGTGACAAGGATGTGTACAGTTCCAATGCACACACTAGTGGCCAGCAAACAAACATACATCACACAAACCCAACCCCGCTAAACATTCGAGACCTCTATTTGGTACACTATTGCCGTAAGACCTAACCTTATATCATCTGAACTAAGATCAGCACCAAGAAGTTTTTTCAGCTGCGTAAAGTCCACTGCTGGAAACTGGCTTCTCCAAGAAATTTCAAAATGATAGATCGAATATTCTTCGTTGCTAATCTGGGACAAAAGATAAAACATAGAATGTGCCAGCTACTCCTCTTCCCGTGCAGCTTGTAAAAGCTTATCGAGGCTATGAGCGAGAATTTGAATCATATGAATAGGCGATGCGGTAGCAACCCATCACTATTATAATTTCCCTTGTCCACCTTTATGCCCATCATCACGCTAAAAGTGGCCTGTGCCTTATCGCCCTAGGCTCTATCTGCCCCGTTAGGGATAAAGACGTCTATCTCGATAGTCTATCTGTATCGATCGAAAGTGGGTTAGGTACTTATGCCCTCCGTTCTCTTATGCCTGTATGTCAAGATGTCTGATGCTATTTTTGCCGTGACATTTGAAACGAGTAGAAACTAGTATAGAGGGTAATGTTAAAAGAAGAGTTAGTGCGGGTAACCAAGTGAATGAAGCGTTGCATTCCTTTATCTAGGAAGGTCTTGCTGTTAATAAAGGAGTACTAATACCTACTTTAATGTACGGTAGTGAGAGTTGGGTATGGCAGAGAAAGAATGAAAGTAGAATACATAAATGCAGTTGAAATGCGAGCGTCAAGAAAAATGTGGTGTTACCTTGCAATCAAGAAATGATGTCATAAGGGAGCGGTGTGTTGTGAAAGAGGACTTAGTAACAAAATAGAGAAAGTGATGTTAAGATGGTTAAGGCATGCAGAAAGGATAGATGAAAAGAGATTAACAAAAAATAGGAATAAGACAAATGTGAATGGAAGAGCAGGACAGGGTCGGCTTCGGAGAACATTCTGCGACCAGATTACAGATGTTCTGAAAAAAGGAGAGTTAAGAAGTAACCGTAATCCGAAGGGCATGTATGAAAAGATTGACCATTGTAGATGAAGCGAAAAAGGTCTGTCAGGATCGTAGCAAGTGGAGGTCCATAATCTATGCCTACCGCTGTGATGAAAACAGGAGTGATGGTATGTATGGATGTAGTACAAATTGTCTTATTAATAAACGGATTCTTCTTTCATTTATAAGAGCTTGGGAATTTTCAGTGGAGCTTTACGTGTCTCTGTCTTCCTTTCTTCCAAAAAAAGTTTTTACACTGAAATAAGTTATTGTGATACAAAGTATTGTGGAGGATTGAGTTATTTTCCGTCATATTATCTAATCAGAGACAACAAGATGGCGTTACTTAAAATGCGTTTAAGTATTTATAATTTTGATATAAGTAAGTCTTATATTAATTCAGAAGCGCAAATGCAAAAATGACAACAAACTGTAGCTGTGGAATAATTTTCTCCAAATGTTTTGTAAACCATTGTCACATGCATGAGTCAACCATATTAAAAGACACGCCATTGTGTTTTAATGTTGACCGAGGAACCAGAAGCAGGTGCTTCTGCAATCGTAAGTAATTTACAACCACATAAAATACGATTTCCTATTAAGGCCAAAATCTAGGGTAGGAAAAGAAGCAAAAAACGTCCATTAAAAAGCCATTGGGCGCGTATTAACAAATGTTTAAGGGATCATTACGAAATGGGCGGGATCCAAAACGGAATAAGGCCTTTTTCTGACTAAGATTTTACGATAGGCGATATATGTATGTATATTGTGTACTTACCTATTGTATGAACGGTCTTACTTTTCTGACTACCTGACTTCGTAGTCAGGAAAAAGCACAACATGACTTTTACTGCAATAGCAACATCTGCTGTAGCCTTTGACTTTATAGGAAACACTTACAGAATGAAAAGTACACCCTTTCCTTTGATCAAAGCATTTATAAAATGCAAAACTTTAATTTCGTTGATAATTTTTAGAACCATGTATGCACATGCGAGTAACGTTTATTTATTTCTGTCGATGAACTTTTCTAAATTCAAATGTTTATTCAGTAGCTAGGCCTTTGCAGGCGCTTTTACACGTCAATTAGTCTTTTATATATTGCGTGCAATGTTTATTGATATTGAAATTATTAACTATTTAAAGAAAATCTAGCGTTTCGCAACGACCACTGCTGAGGAGAAACGCCGAAAGAAACTCATTTATACAATATTGGTCGCCTACACGCCAAAAGGGCTTTGTCATTATATCTGTCAATTTACAAATACTTACTCATATATTATTTATTACAATGTTGACACATTATTACATGTAGTTCTTGCGAACGAGCGAAAAAACATAAATTACGTAATAAGAAATACCAAGTATTCCAAAAACGAAAAACAATGTCCGTCGATTAAGTAGAGTTGTCCCAGTAGACATCCCTAGCTAGTTTAGTTTTAGCATTAGTCTCTAGTTACTTGGGTATTAGTCTCTATTCTGTAGTTTTAGTTTGTCCAAATATAATATTATAGTTTAATAATATCTAAGCGAAACAAGTAAATATAATCATTATTTTTTTCTTGATCTGAGGTTCTCTGTTGCACTAAAAAATCTCTCATATCGTGATCCACCACGTCACGGACCAAGTCTGGAAACGGCCTAAAATGCGGCCGAAATTTACGACCAAAATACCGGTCACCTGCCACGTTCGTGTCAGGATTAACATCCACGAGCCACAGTATTTATTGGTGGCTTTGATAATTCTGTTTGAATTAATCGCCGACACGTAATCTTGGAAGAAATATTATGTCTTGCTTAATTTATATCTATACGAGATGATTGTACTTATTTAACTGGTCGTTAATAGACGTTTCAAAATAAAGCGTTATGAAACTTTAAATAAATATCTTTATCATCAACATCATATATTATAAACTAGTACATAACTCGTAAATATTTCCATAAACACATAGTTTTGAACCAAAAACTCGTATATTAATTTAATTAAGGGTATGTTTCCTGACATACTTACTAGATTGTAAGTCAATTGATGAAAGGTCCATCAAAGCGAAAGCTTTTCTTGCCTGAGTACAGAACTCTGAAATCGCGATAAAAATAATGTTTCACTTTATGATGATTGAAGGGCATCATAAATAACAGGAAGTACAAACGAGTGAATAACTTTAAACCATAATCAATTTCCCAATCCAAACAATAATTACATTGAAGGATACAAATCCAAATACATAATTAAGGCACACTCATCAAAACGAATGCCTCAACGGGGACAAAGATAATTTAATAGGGAAGCAGCAAGCAGGTGGTGCCAATTACGAATATAGAAACAAAGCAACCTTCGCGGATCACCTTACCTTGGAACACCTTTCCAATGCAGCTGCCGCCATTAAAAAGGGAAGTGTCATAAATGACGCTTAGGATAATGTTTGCCTTCTTTTGACTTTCAATAAACAAAGCCAAGGTCTTGACTATGAATTGTTAGATTGTTACAGAACGCTCCATACCACCCATAGACATTCATAAACCAGAGTCAATAAAAGAGATGGCAACAATAGATCCCGTTTCGCCTTTGTTCTTCGTTTGAGGGTAGTTTGGGATGCGTCTTTCTAGTAAGATCGGTTTTGTTGTTTCTGATGAATAAATTTTTATTGTTTACTCTTTAGAATGGTTTTTTGTAAGACATGCTGGGGCCGACTGAACGTAAAATGTAATATAGTGACTACAATACATAGTTTTTCCTATTTATAATGAACCACTCTTTCATTTACGATAAAAAATAGAAGATTCCTAGCATTACGAGTATATAGTTATGATATTTCTAACTCTGACTGTAAATATTTTTCCTGTTAAATTCTAATTTGACTTTATAAATTCAGATTTCTAGCTAAAAAGTGGATTACTTGGTGCTGTATAGTATGTGTTACTCATTCATAGAATGTCAACAAGCTATACGAGTACCACTTAAATTTTCCTTGAATCGAATTACAGAGTAGAATGATTTGACTTTGACGACGTTACTAAATCATGTCTGATTGCTAATCAAAACAATTTAGTGCATTTCGTAGAATCAGCGCTCTGTTTTGAAAGGTCTCCGTTATTTTTAAACCGTCTTATTTTTTTACTTATTTATTTTATTATCATACTCGTATTACATACTAAGTACAACAAAACATTTACACGACATTTCTATTAAACCACTGAGGTTTGTAATGAAATGCCTGAAAATTTTTTCATACAAACATTTTAAACATATTTATTGTATATCCTCGTACTTATTAAAATTAACAAACGCCTGCTGAAGAGTAAATCCGTTCAATTGGTGGATCAGACCGGAATAACTCGCCAAACTAGACTAAATACATGCTTGGCCTTTTTATTAGATGGTGGTCTTGTTTAAATTGATATGTCACTTTTGTT
Source organism: Acrobasis repandana (assembly GCA_963576875.1). Classification (NCBI taxonomy): domain Eukaryota; kingdom Metazoa; phylum Arthropoda; class Insecta; order Lepidoptera; family Pyralidae; genus Acrobasis; species Acrobasis repandana. The sequence goes on from OY756226.1 coordinate 3,644,859, forward strand.
GACAATGAATCAATCAAAATGTCTCTTCCGTTTTTTTCTTGTTTCCTTTTCATTGAATATATCATGGGCAAAGCACCGCTCGTTCGAATCGATCGTGGCAAACGAAGATAAGGTAAAGTTTACAAAAAATAAGAAAAAAAAAGTGTTTCTTGTTATCGTTAAACCTCCAACAATTTTGGTGCATCGATTCGTGAAGCCGTTTGTCGGCGGGCAGCTTAGGTTTATAGCTTTTTTCATTCATGCCCGTTCTAAGAATAGCGGCGGCTTTTTGGCGCCTTCGAAAAACATCACCTCTCTTTTTTTTTATGATAAAAAATTTGGCGCTGGATCGACTTTGAATGCACTCTGTTTACTTACGTAATAATCGACGTTGAGATGTTGTTTTTTAATTTTGTTACATTGCTTTGCATTGATGAAGTTAGATGTAATATTTAAGTTTGATAAAGGTTAAAAGGCCACCCATAGCGTACATGTACCTAGTTTATATTTGTATTAACAGTTTTTCACTTATTGTACAATAATGTGTTACTCATTCTATAGCAAGTGGAGGTCCATAGGTATTCTTTGCCTATGCTGTGGGAAATAGGCGTGATAGTATGTATGTATGTAAAAAAGTGTTACTCGCACTTGAAACACAACAATTGTTTTTATTTGGTTGCATTTACATTGATTTGAGACTTTTTTGTATTATATAACGATACCTGCAACTGACAACTTCGTTACGATATTATTTTAGTTATTTTGCATTTATTTGTGTGGCATTACAAGTCATACCGTCCAAAAGTCATGAGCCGTGTGGTTCCCGGCAGAGTAGAACAGTCGCCTTCTACGACATCCAGGAGAAGACTTGGAGTTGAGTCTTCTCGTGGATGTCGTAGAAGGCGACTTAGGAAACTCAAGCTAAACAAAGCTTATAAACATCAATGATACCTCTCCAACCCGTCTGGCTAGCGTAGAGAGTGTAGGCCAAAACCTCTGACTGCTTTGGCAGTATTTATTAATATATGGCTCTGGTAGTACTGAAAGGGGCGTGCTCCTGCAGTGATGACTAAAAAATACCTAATGATGGTGATGATGAAAATTCATAAATTGTTGAGTTTAATACAATGAAACCTGGAATGACATCGCAATTATAAGACACGGCAAATACTTTACATGATTAATAACTCCAGCTAAAGAGTAAAAAGTCGAGCGAGTGTGTTTCGACAGATTGAAGTCTTTGATCGAGAATTGATGGCCAAATAATTGCAGGGTGTGGGATCGAAATGCGATTTTCGGCAACCCATGCCCTTCCATCATTTGTTCAAGTCAAGCACTAACAAATTAAGTTAGTGTTGTACTTAAACAACAGTTTCCTAAGCCTTCATTTCGATTGTAAACTTGTGTATATATAAAAACTTTAGTTAAGTTTGTTGTAATTTTTCATTTGTAAGCAGCTCCGAAACCAGAACTGATGGGATATCTGAAATAATTTTATATCCACGAGTATCCAGAATCTTGATCTGGATTTCGGATCTGGATTTTCATATCCATAGTATCCCTGGTAGTTAGGAATCTTAGATAGTCTTGCCTTGAGTCTCTTATTCTTGGCCTAATTTCTACGTTTCTACACGAGCTCAGACTCTACATTTTAGGTATCAACTTACGTTGTACTTAGGCACAAATGTTTTTACAACACTTAACACGTTACTATACTTATTTAACTTATCATTTTCTTTGTTAACCGCAATTTCTTTTACGAATAATCTTTTAAAATGTTTTAATTTAATCATCCGTACGCAAATTCCGAAAATAGCCTCAATAAAATGGGGTTGCAGAAATTACGCAGCGAATTTTGCAACGATTAAAATCTCGTGCCGCTTTTTTACCCTTCAATGGAACAATAAGGTGATTAGCAACCCTTAGGGCTAACCCTACTCCCTTTTGAAACGTTAGAATTACTTCTCAGAACTGTTACGATGTTTTGATAGCAGGGATCGCTGTTGGAAATCTTCGGCGGCTTTCAAATCTTCGCCGCCCGCCATTTTGCCCTTTTTCAATTTGGCTAATGTCTTATTAAGCCGTCACTTGTGTTTTAGGAGTTGTTGCTTTGCATTTTTGTTGCTTGTTTTGGTATTCTTTGATCATGATTACTTTTATTTATTCTTCCGTGCTTGTCTGGGAGAAAAGAAAATACTTAGTGTACAATCTTTTTTTTTTTATTCGAGATTTGAGTGCGTTTGACGTCTATCTAGCCTGATGGCAAGCTAAGATGAGGTCTAAGGTGTAACACGCAGACTCAAAAAATGCTTATTCACTCTTGCCTTGAAAATCCCTATATCATAGCTACTTGTCTTCCCGCGCAAATAGTGAAAGTCGATCGACGGAATGGGCGAAATTTTGAATATTCTTTATAGGCTATGCGGCTAGCAACTCGTCACTATTTTATTTCGCATTTTCCACTTACGTTTGTGAAAGTTGACCGGATCGGGAAAGTAGACCGATTGTACTGGAGGACACTCCCCAAAACACGCTAAAAGTGGACTTTGGGTCTTACGGCTTTAGGTTCTGTCTACCCCGGGATAAAGACGTGATAGCGTATGCCGTTCCGCAGATCGGATATTATACATTTGACTCAGTTAATCATGCAAACGGGTATCACCTTGACCTTCGAGTTAGAATATAGACAGTGAACGACCGAGTTCCACTCGAGAAACATTGTCTTTGGGTTGCTGAGCAAAGCCCCTTTTTTGCGGGTCATAGAAATGCTAAGAAAGTAAGAACTGCAGATTGCGACCCACATCCGACACCACTGCAAAATTCCATTTTTTAGGGTTCCTTACCCAAAGAGTGCCAACGACACTTTACGTTTGTCCGTCCGTCTGTCACAAGGCTCTATCTCTTGAACCGTAATAACTAGAGCCTTGAAGTTATCACAAATTTTGTATTGCTGTGGCCGCTAGAACAACAAATACTAAAAATAAGATAAAAGTTAAAAATTCTTATTTATCATACAAGAAATGTGTTTTATCAGCGTTTTAAAATATTGTACGGAGGTAAGGAACCCTTCATGTACGAGTCTGACTCGCACTACCACCACTAACCACGTAAAAACAAGACAATAAACGCAAAAATAAAAGTACAGTCTACAATATTTAGCCAAATTGAACACATTTTTTCACACATGCCATTCCGCGGATCGGATATAACTCGCCCGAATCCATTTGACTCAGTTAATCATGCAACCGGGCGTCACCTTGACCTCCGAGTAAGAATGCAGACAGTGAACGACCGAGTTCTACTCGAGAATCATTGGCAATGAAATTAGTGAAGGTTTGTTTTGATGAAATTACGTCGTGACTTCCGTAAGTTATACAAGGTGAAGTTCTCGGCCGCATAGTTCTGGTTGCGTAGTTGTTGGTTTGAAAGTCTGAATAGAATGTGTATGTACTAAACAAAATACAAATAAATAAGGAATTATTAAAAAAACAAATACTCGAGTGCCAGATACAACAGCAGCATGCCTATAAGATGCAACCGGGAAAACACTCGGATAAGCAGGGTTAAATGTTGATTTTTAGCATTTCTCATTCGAAATTACATTTAAACATAAGTTGTATACATATATTATGTACTTACATATTTGTGTGATCCGTTATTATGATACTACAATCGACAGATATTGAATAAAAAAAATTAAGACAATATTTGGCGCAAAATACGCCATTTTTAGGGTTCCGTAGCCAAATGGCAAAAAACAGAACCCTTATGGATTCGTCATGTCTGTCTGTCTGTCTGTCTGTCCGTCCGTATGTCACAGCCACTTTTTTCCGAAACTATAAGAACTACTGTTGAAACTTGGTAATTAGATGTAATCTGTAAACCGCATTAAGATTTTCACACAAAAATAGATAAAGAAAACAATAAATTTTGGGGTTCACCATACTTAGAACTGAAACTCATTTGTTTTTCATCAAACTCATACATGTGGGGTATCTTTGGATAGGTCTTCAAAAATGATATTGAGGTTTCTTATATAATTTTTTTCTAAACTGAATAGTTTGCGCGGGAGACACTTCCAAAGTGGTAAAATGTGTGTGTCATCACTTCTAAAATAGGAGAATGATAAAACTAAAAAAAACCGGCCAAGTGCGAGTCGGACTCGCGCACCGAGGGTTCCGTACAAACCTGCAAGGTTTAGTATTTGGTATGAATTTCAATTTAATACCTCTACGCGTTTATGAGGAAATGGGTAGTAAGTTTAAAATTATTAAAAAAAAATATATTATGTGATGTAACTAAAAATTTATGGTTTTCGTAATTTTTCCTTTATCTATGCTATAAGACGTTGCTTCGTACCAAATTTCAAGATTCTGAGTTCACGGGAAGCACCCTGTAGGTTTTGATTCCCTTGCAAGTGTCGAAAATTTGCGGCATAAACGGCTGTATCTTTTGATTGCGTTGGCTTAGAAGTTTGATTTTTTCACAGCTTCAAGGGACAGTAGACCTGAGTAATTGATATAAATTTCAGCTTCATACCTCCACGCGTTCCTGAGAAAAAGGGTCTTGACAGACGGACGGACGGACGGACAGACGGACAACAAAGTGATCCTATAAGGGTTCCGTTTTTTCCTTTTGAGGTACGGAACCCTAAAAATTAATATATAATGTACATTACCATGCAAACTTCCACCAAAAATTTTGTTGAACGAGATCTAGTAAGTAGGTTTTTTTTAATACGTCATAAATCGTAAACCACAATTTACCTTTAGAACTTATATATTATTATGTTACTTGCTGCTACGGAACCCTTCATGGGCGAGTCCGACTCGCACTTGGCCGCTTTTTTTATTTTTGGTTCATACCAAAATACAAGGTCATCCTTGTGTTACTCACAATCAAGTCAAGACGAATCCAACGACACCTTTCAAGCTAAAATCTATCAAGTTGTTTAGGCCTGCTTAGGCTGCAAAGCGTGATAAAGAAATATATGTACAAACTTGCATAGCATCATACATACACTCAAAAAATAGATACTATATATATTTATATAATAATAAATATATTATTGAAAGTGTGAAAGGAAGAGCTGTACAGGGTTGACCTCGGCGAACTTTCTGCGATCAGATTGCAGACGTTCTAAAAAAAGGAGAGATAAGAAGCACCCGTAACCGAAGGGCATGTATGAAGAGGTTGATGTGTGTAGATGAAGCGAAAGAGGTCTGTCAGGGTCGTTGCAAGTAGAGGTCCATAGTCGCTGCCTACCCCTGTGGGAAACAGGCGTGATAGTATGTATGTATATTATTGAAATGTGCTAATTGTTAAGCCTTTCATATGATACCCAACACGATGATATACAGAGGTCGCCATATTTAATAACATCTTATATATAAAATTCTCGTGTCACAATGTTCGTTCCCGTACTCCTCCGAAACGGCTTGACCGATTCTCATGAAATTTTGTGAGCATATTGAGTAGGTCTGAGAATCGGCCAACATATATTTTTCATACCCGTAATCAACGCGGGCGAAGCCGCGGGCAAAAGCTAGTAATATATAACCTTATTGGCCATGAATATGTTTTTCTCCCAAGTCATCTTCACACGTCCATCACAGGTGACAAGTTCGGATTTCAATCCGGTGACGTAACCTTTCCCCACCATATAAGTCAAGTGCCCCCTCCACCGTTACTGGTATCTATTACGATGTCAGTGTAGGGTGTCGCCCGTCCAGAAATATCTGGCTATTTAACAAAGACCTCTCTTATACGATCGTGTAACATATTACATTGCTTTTCCATACATAATATTAACTTACATAGTACGAAATTGGCATGACATTATGTTCAGATGTTATCTAAAAGGGATCAGAATTACAATCGATTTGTACTTGATTGTTTATTCGTTTATTGATACAAAATATTAAAGTAGGCAATCTGTGCTTTTGATACGCTTTTGTCTATTCGCAATCTCAGCTCAATTTTTAACCGTCTTCAAAAAAGGAAGAGGTTATCAATTCGTATGTTTTTTTGTGTGTATGTTAAACGATATCTTCGCCTTTTAATGATTATTTCTTTATTTGAAAGCTACGAATAATAATCCCTAAAAGCGTAACTAATCTCGAAAAATCATTTACTGTACCGCGGCGGGCAGGGCTTAAAATATGAACCGCGCGGCGCGAGAGTTCGCCATGACACTCGAATCGTGCGGTTGCGTTGCAAAAAGTTTCCTTTGAGAATATTGCTGTGTTTTTGCGATAATCGATTCATTAAAAATGCCGTCATGTGTCGTGAAGTGGTGTAGAAGCCATACAGACATGAAAAACCTAGGACTCGCCTTTCATATGTAAATAAAGAAACATTTTAATAATCGGCCCCTGAGCCGGCTGCTCGACCGACGCAGCGATGACCCGTGCGTGACCTTGTCGCGACCAATCGCATGCATCTTTGTCTATGTGTGTGTTTGAGTGTTTCGTTGTAATTACTGTTAGTTTGTTTGCGTAAATGGAATCGTTAGATTTCTAGAGATTATATTTCGATGTTTGAAAGCCTTTACTACCAAGTTGGTCCCATATTATTTTGGTAAAGACGAAGATGATGAAGAACTTTGGAGATATGGAAGAAACGCCTCAAAGGAAGACTGCGGTCGAGCGACGTGTCACTAGCTGCGGAAGCTATGTCATAGAAATAGATACCAAGTAGTGTCGCAGCGACAGGTTGTCTGCTGCTGCTGTCGGCTACTGACTTGTACCTTAAATATTAATAATATTGATAAGTTGCTAATCGCATCGGTTACTGACTTGATTCAGATTCTCGATTTTTTTTCGTATTGCATGAAATTTTCCTTTGCGAAAATTGTTCAGTGTTGTGGACTAAATTAACCTTTAAACATAGTTTGAGTATACTCTGTTACACCCTGTTAAGTTTGTAGCGTTAAGTTCACCAATGGTATTTAACAATTAGAGAACATTTTTTTTTCCTAGCCTGTTGGTGTTATGTTCCACTGCTGAGCAAAGGCCTCCCCCTTCCTCTTCCACTCGTCTCTATTCTCTGCTTTCTCTTGCCAATTATTGGCATAACTATCGAGGTCATCCCGCCATCTCTTCCCGGTCTGCCTCTACTCCGACGGCCATCCGGCAGCCAGAACGTAGCTAACGTAGATGGGCGAAGTTAACAATAAAATTATAATAAATAAATAGCTTTTATATCTAATGATATGTGCTCACTTTCTTTTACGGCAGTTCCCATTTTGGCCACCGGACCACATAGCTCTGCAGCACTTATTATTAACTTATCTAAAGAAACCATCAACAGTCAATACACATGTATGTAATTACTTAAAACTAAATGTACTGTCAGTCCGCATTATCTCTAAATTGATTGGGTTTCGACCGATGTGATTGATGGTCCGACTGTAGCAGTGGTTATTGTTTTAGCAAGACTAATTGTATGTGTTTTGAACTATAGATTATATATTATCTCATTGATAAACTGTCTGTAGCGATGAGTAGAAACACTTGATCTGATTCGTGTTTTGAATGAAGATGAGATATGTCTTCTTTTTGTTGCTGCCAAAAATGTTGACGTTGTAAAATGTAATACTAAAACTACGAGGTCATGTGTGGATTGATTACAGTAAGACTTAAAAAGAAAATATTTATAAAATGGAATTGGTGGTCAGATTAAAGATCTGATATTGAAAAAGTCTTGGAATCGATCAACTAATCACAGTATCATTTTTATAATTGTAGATTAGAGTAAATATTGTTTTATACGAGTATTAATGTTGCATGAATCATCTTCATCATCATTATCATTTCAGCCGCATGACGTCCACTGCTGGACATAGGCCAATGATTTATTCCAAGGCTAGAAAATAAGCGATCTAGAGCGGCCTGCATCCAGCGCTTTCCAGAGACTTTGATCAAGTCATCTGATCACCTTGTGAGTGGGTGTCCTACGCTTAGCTTGCCTTCTTTGCTACGCTTCGCTTTCGTTTGTTAGACTTCTAAATGTTGCTAACAGTAAATTAAAATATCAAGAACGTCGTCCAGGTAAAAATGTTTTAATGCACTTTTTTATCCTGATTTCAATTATGGGTGGACATAACACTTAATATAAAGTGCATGCCCTTAAATAAAAGATGTTCTCGACCTTCCATCTCAAAGAGATACAAGGATGCCTCCTGACTATAGATCACGAAACTAACAGTACAACAAAGTTTATCTTTTATGTACGCCCAGCGGTACTTACTACTCAACCGGTTATACACACAATAAATTGATTTCAACTTTTTGTCGTCAACAATTTCGATTGAAAAGAACACAGAAATAAAGAGGCGATTCGTCGCGCTCGTCGCGGTGTAAATGCGTCCGCGTAGATTAGGATTGCCCGTTCGGCTGGATTTGGCCGATCCCGGCGTAGACTTCTATGAGGTGCACCTGTTAATGTAACGTTACGAGTCGTATCGGTAAAATATGTGTTATGGTGCGTATATACGCACATTCATACGTTTTCGTTTACGATTCATTGCTGATAGAGATACGTTTAACATATTTTTCTTTTTGTCAAAGTATGTGTGGCCCATAATGGGTATGGGCAATGTTGGGGAGCTATTTTTCAAAGCATCTGCTAAAGTCAGTTTTCTATTTTAGTCTATCTGGTTCCTGTTCATGCATATTTGTGCCTGTCGTTGAATTCACAATGTGTATTACGAGTATGACCTACATTTGTTTACGTTTTGTTATGACTCATCCATCATCCAACTAGTCTTTGTCTCTGAATTCGTTCGTTCCTACATACTTTTTGTCGCTGAGACAATTCTAAATCGGGTTGGGTCGTTGCCGCCTTATTCTGGGCAACACGGCTTCCTGTTGCGTAACACAGATAAATGGGCATGTTCAGACGTACGAGTTTTTAAAACGGATGAAAAATCGCCCTGCGCTTTTCGGAATTTAAATTCGGGCTTTAAGAGGCAGGGTGTGGTGTGTCACTTATCGTGTTTTGGGATAAGGATGATTTAGCGTTTGTTATTCGAGAATGCGAAATGATAAATAGATACAATCTAAACATAACGTGTTCTCGCTGACTGTCTGATTCATCAACGACGAGATGGGATCGTTGGAGCTAACTGTGGAAAGGGATTTGAGAAGGTATATTTCGAAATTGTCCTCTCGTGAGAATAAACATGTCGACGCTCCGTTTTGGTGGTCATTACTGTAATATTATGTGATCTCTGGATCTGAGACTACCATATATATATTTTTTCTTCTAATCCTCCTCATGTAGCGTATTAATTTTTATAGTGTACAAACCGTTTTGTTTTTATTTTATATTACTCCTAAAATTTTGATTTGATTAACCCTAACCCAAAATCGGGATTAATTTCTGCTTAATACGACAAAATTTTAATGACTGTCTAATGACATTGACTTTTGTTAGATGACTTTTCTATTTAGTAACATCATATCCGCCCTACTGGCGTATCTCGTTAAAAAATACGCCACTACGTTTTAAAACAGGTTACATTTTTGAAAGTTCATCGCGGAATCTATATACCTCCCATATCTCTGGTTATATCTAACTAGCAAAAACGAAATCCCATGTTTAAATTACAATACAGATATATTTTTAGAATGTTGCTGAGACTCCCCTGGTTCTGTAGTGCCTCTGAAATGTTTGCACCGACTAGAACGGACGGATTTCATGCCGTAATCCGGAAAAAAAATGGCATCACTGTTAAGAAGAGTGAGGTCGAGTCACAACAGCATTCTAAAATTTGTGGCGGATATACTGGATTCGTCAATAATGGGACACCTTGTGCAGGGGACCATGCCATGTCCGCCGGGCCCTCTGTACACAGAGGTTGCATGCTGTGTACCAAAATACTGTGTAGCTATAAGAACTAACACTAGTTTTAAGTGTAACTGTAATACTAACAAATCATGGATCATAATTATCCGAATAAAAACAAATGAATTGAATTAAAAGTCCATTTGCCTCTAGTGGAGTTTTGCCAAGTTTAATGACATCTGTACTTATACTGGCAACTTTGCTAGTAAGACATCCGATACCATAGACAGATAGCAAGCCGATCCTATCGTTGATAAGACTGCCATCCATCGACAAGTGCTGTTTCCCGTTAAAACGCGTCTTTGAATACAAATTAACGTAACACGAGGATTATGTAACCGCTTAATCGATGCTTTATTCAAATCCAAATAGTTCAATAGCTTTTTGTCCATTGATTGTGTCGAACAAAGACGATCGTGAATAATTTTGTAGTTTTGAACGCGTTTTAACTGATATTGTTTTAGTTACTGGGTTATTGTTGTCCGTAAATGGTACCTAATGCAATTGTTAAATGGCTCTAAATTTGTATATTTCCACACAACTAGCTGGAAAATTACTAACTGCCTTCGTGGCCCAGCGGTCAGGCGTTTGCATTGTGATCTGGAGGTCGTGGGTTCAAATCCCACTGGGAAGCATACTTCGTGAAAAGTTATTTCCAGTCTGGTTAGGATGTTGCAGGCTTGTATCACCTGATAATCCGAAAAGAAAGATGGTTCCGTGCTTCGGAAGGCACGCAAAGCTGTGGGTCCCGTAAGCCATCTAGCGTTTGTTTGTTTTATCCTAGCATTGGTTCTGGTCTACCCTATGGGTTGCGGAGGTCAGACAGCAGTCGCATTCAGTAAAAACCAGTAACCTCGTCAAATCACCTAGGTAAGGTAGCGGACCCCGGGCTGAAGCGTTACCGCTGAGGATGCAATTAGGAATACGCTCAGATGATGATAACGATGACAACTAGCTGCAAAATGTAGAATTTGGAACTATTTAACCGACTGCCGAGGGACATTATTTGGCACAGTTTCTAATGAGCTCTTTTCTTTGTCGTTGTTTATTTGTATTTTGGGTCAAATCTTGCAAGTTCCCGGTTTCCGATCGAGATGAAATTTTGTATGCTGATGTAAATCAGATGGCAATATTATTATGACAAAAAGCTGGCTGGTGGCTATAAGAACCCTGTAATAAAGCGACGCAATCCCATCGAATTACGGCTTATTATATTCGTTTTGGTAAGTATACTTAGTTAGGCATCACAATAAAAGCTTGTAATTCTCGATAAACTTTGTATTCAAGCATTTATTTAACGTACCAAGTTGGTACCTACATATTTACGAGGAGGTATGTTTGTAGTTTGAATGTAACTAAGTTGTCAGTGTAGGATCCTCTGACTGCTCTGGCCAAGTAGGATAGCTCTGGTAGTACAGAGAGGGTCGTGCTCCTGCTGTGGAGACTAAAAAAAAGACCTGATGATGATGATATGTTTGTAGTTTGAATGTATCTTATCTTACACTAGCTGTGCCCGCGACTTCGTTCGCGTGGTTGTCGGAACGTAATGTTATATAGCCTAAAGCTTTCCTCTATAAATGGACTACCCAACAAAAAAAGAATTTTTCAAATCGGACTATTAGTTCCTGAGATTAGCGCGTTTAAACAAACAAACAAACAAACAAACTCTTCCGCTTTATAATATTAGTATAGATTGGGGTCCACAATGGGAAGCACGTCGAACCTTTGGGTTATATTGTACTTTAGTTTGAATGTAACTAAGTTGTCCGTTTTAATAGTAACAACCATTTTTCACGCACTAACGCGCATAAATTTTACCTACCCTCTCACATTTATTTTAATATTTCTGATAACTCTTCCCATATCTCCATCTCATTAGTAAATGTGTCAAGTATTCTTATTATGATTTTTTTTTTCTCTATCCACCTTATTCTAGTCTAGTAGATATACATATCTTCAAAGCATGACAATTTGACGATCTGGACATTCCTTACGAAATCACTCAAATTCAAAACGTAGTAACGACGTCATTAAAAAATAAAATTATACACTTTAAAGTCATATATCACGATATAAAAATAAATGAGAGGTGTAAAATAGCTAATTAGGTGAGTGTTTGTTTTTGAATTAAAACGTGTAATTAACTAGTATTATTTATTAGCGGGTGTCGACCTGGGAAGCTTCACGGTCGTGCTCTCGACCGTGAAAAAATAAGACGGAGCGCGGTGAACGAAGAAAGTAGTATAAATTTTCACAACATCGTTTAAACTAATTGAACTCAGGCGTTTTATATTAATATTTATTATCCGGGAATTCTCAAGGGGTGTTGATATTTTGCAGCAAAAAGTATTAAAATCCAGCCTAGAACCAAATAATCTCGACACATACACATATGATATATATTTTAATGATAATAAAAACATATTCTAAAATATCTTCTGTAACATAATTTGACTTGTTAAATAAATTGTTTTTGAATTTGAACGCATTACACAGCTTGAAGGAGCTTGAAATTATATTTTTTCAAAACAATAAACCGACTTCAATTCCAGAAAAGCTAAATATTTAAACAATTGTATAATTAGACGACATATTGTGGTTTGGTGCCGTGTGGTTCCGGACAGAGTAGAATAGGACCACTTCAAGTCTTCTCGCGAATGTCACAGAAGGCGATTTAGAAACACAAGCTAAACAAAGCTTATAAACATCAATGAGAGCTCTCCAACCCGTCTGGTCGGCGTGGAGAGTATAGGCTAAATCCTCTGGCTGCTCTGGCTAATATATGGCTCTGGCAGTACAGAGAGGGTCGTGCTCTTGCAGTGGAGACTACAAAAAAGACTAGATTGATGATGACACGTTTTTACTTTTTCTCAGTTCGAGACGGCACGTGCGCGCGCATACAATCACTACATACTCATTAATAGTGTTTTTACTCGGCGGACGATGACATGACGTCTGTATTCTGCAAAATATTAACTTTTGTTGTGTGCATTTATTCATTTGTTTTTTTTTTAATGTTTTTTTTTTCATATGTCCCTTTATTTATTTATGTGATTTAATATTTTAACGGGAGATTATAGAGTTATAGTATAGCAAATAACTTCGTCAACGTGGATTTTTCTAAAAAGGGCAAAAGTGTGGTATAACTCTAAATCTATCAGCTTTTTGTTGAGGCGGTGGGGGGTGGAATCGAATTGTTTTGACCTTATTTGGCACCTCGCAGCGGATGTGGGTCGATTTACTAGTAATCCTGTATATTTATGTACGTATCTGTTTCTGTACGCAACAAATTACCTGTTTATCCCTATGGTTGACTGGGAGAGAACGTTTTAATTGTTAAGTCCGCCAATTGTGAACATTTGTTAATTGTGGAACAATAAAGTTTTAATAAATAACATAAAAAAAAATGCCTCCTGATGAACCCTGTTGTAAAAGTTGACATCTGGTGATCCGAGTTTTTTTAGGAAAGAAAATACTTCGAAAATTAAATTTTCCTTGTTTAGTACTACTTTTGACATGTTTACTTGGAAACTTGCTTTTTTAATAATTTATGTTATCACAATTAGTATTCGCAATTTAGTTTGCTTATGCGTTTTCCTCTAATTTGGGATTTACCTAGTTCTGGGTTTTTCATCGTTCCACATTAGAAGTATGTCCTGCAAATGTTTAACCCAGAAAATACATACTTTCTGTACTCATAAATAACAAAAATAATCTGGTTTTTTTGAAACAAGTCGCACTTATGTTGTATGTTCACTAATTAAATATTGTGATAAAGTTTCATTTAAAGGAAAAAAAAGTCTTTATGTGTAAAGTATAGGTCGCGTCATGTAAAAAGAACGCTGGAAAAATATAGAGGGGGTGTGTTTGCGCATGGGTACACTCGTGCACGAAGGTACTAGGCCTATTGTATTATTTTCACTCGCGGCTTGGTATAATTGGCTATTAAAAAAATATATTAGGTATAATATTCATTAAATAGATAGATAAATAGCCTAATGCGCAGCTTGACAGCCAGCGTTCTTTTTACGTGACGCGACCTGTAACAACGGATTTTTTTGTCGGATATTTCTCATAGAAAGAATTTTATAGATTTTTGAATCGCAAACATATACTAATACAAGACGAATATAATATACGTTGTAAAAAAATCCTTCCATGCTGGTCTGCGAGAAAAGGAAAACCTTAGAATGTACCAGCTGCTTCTGTTCCCGCGCAGATCGTGAAAGCCGATCGAGGGAATAGGCAAAAATTTCTGCTAGCAAGCCATCACTATTTTGATTCTTTTTGGCACCTTCTCGCCCACCATAACGCTAAAAGTGATCTTTGAGTCTGGCCGCAAAACTTGCGGCCTTAGAGCCACGAGGCCCATAATGCTCTGTCTGCCCCATTAGGGATAAAAACGTGACAGTTTTTTATGTGTATGTTTGTAAATTTCCAAGTGTACTTGAATAAATAAAATAAAATAAAATAAATAGTTTGTATGTATGCATGTAAAATATTACGATATTTTCTATAGTTTGTAAAATATAACTACAAGCAAGATAACCCAATTGTAAATTTTTTGCTTCATTGAAAATACCGTAAGGTAGCCGAGTTTAAAGCGTAATAATCTACACAAAATATTTTATCTAGTAGAGCCGACGTTTCTAGGAATCTTTCAACAAATGTAAATAACCAATTTCTTGCGACCGATTTTCGGAGTAGTCGATTGATACGAGTATTTAGCAACTGCTTGGAAGTACAGTTTCTAATTATCGTGTCGAAAGAAAGATCCTGCATTTCAATTTAAGAGACAGTTATTGCTGTACACAGGTATCTACAACGTGGAAGGGACATATGCGCAATAAATCGAACCACGGACTATACTAGATCACTATAGTATGGTATTAAAATAACAGACAATAAAAGCCGGCCAAGTGGATTGAATTCTTATAGTTTTTCATGTAATCTACAAGCAAAGAACTAAATTTGTATTTTTTTCAAAATTTAGGCTCAGTACTTTCGGAGATCATGGGGGAATGGTCAATTTTCGTCTTCTTTCTTAAATAAAATTAAAACTAACTTTTACTGTTATTTTAATTTCATTAATACCATAGTGATCTAGTATAATATCCCGTGGTTCAATTTTATTATGCATATGTCCCTATTAAATATGGCATAACGTATCATCTAGGGTAGCCCAGGGCTGTAAAACCCAAGGGGCCACTTTTAGCGTGAAAGCTTGATAGATTACTCTTATTAAGATACATGAAATACTATTTTCTGGATTTTTAATATACTCGTAGGATAGTTCTTGACTTATAAGAAAAACAAACGAGTAGGATAAATTTACACACGACAATGCGCATGTAAAGAAATCAGCTATTTTCTTGATACATTGCCTGCAATAAGTAGTTTTGTTTTATAGTTTCTTGATACAAGCGAGGAATGCGAGCATGGGACAACACGCAATTATTTTTTTATTTCTCTTAATAACTTGAAACGATTGCAAAGACGCTAGAGCGTTTACAAAAACGTAATAGCTATCCGATTGCATCTGGATAGACTGAAGAATGTAGCTGTCAAATTATGGATAAAGATACATTATCACGTCCTTATCTCTGACGGGGTAGACAGAGCCCAGGGCCGTAAGACCCAAAGGCCACGTTCAGCGTGATGGTGGGCGTGAAGATAGAAAAAGGGGATCGAAATAGTAATTGGTTGCTAGCCGCATCGCCTATTAAGGTGAAAATATAGGCAAATGGCCTTGAAGTGGCGCCCTCATTTGAAATAAATTGTTAACTCGTAAATATGGAGATAATTTCCATATTGCTCTTCGTCATGCACTAGATAGCCCTTTAAATTATTTTATGAACCACCGTTGAAAGTATTTACATTAGTCCGTCTAGCTTTAAAACTTGCCTCCGCCAAAAGTGGCCACGGCAAGTTTTAAAGCTAGACGGATCACCAATAATAGTTTCAACGGCAGTTCATAAAATAATTTAACGGGCTATCTAGTGCATGAAGAAGAGAAATGTGGAAATTATCACCATATTTACGAGTTAACAATTTATTTCACACTTTAAGGCCATTTGCCTATATCTTCACCTTAAGAGAAAACACCAAGGGCTATAGAAATGAAAAATAGGTACATATTTGAATTATCTATTGCTGTCGCGCTGTGCCCAAACAACAACCGAGCAAGTGCGATAGAGACATACTGCAGCTTGGACTGAATATACTCGTACCTATTAAAAGAAACGAAAATCAACGATTCGTAGTCCCCTGATTTCTTCTCCAAAACCCAATATAAGTACTTATTTCATTACGAATTAACAGACTTGAGCGGTGTTCCTATGTTTTAATTTTTTTATATAATCTAGTCAAATTTGTTTTCTGGATGTTTGAACACAGCGAAAAATCTGGCCATGTTTTTAGGTTTTTGAACGTATCATATCTCTATTAATAAAATTAATTTATGAAAAAAAAACATAGGGACATGCTAATAGTGGCTACTCGTATAGATATTCAGGAAAAAAAAAAACTACTGGCATTATCCAGGGAGGAAACAGGGGGCTACGTTTGTATGGAAAAAGGGCCCACGTGTTGCGTATTTTTTTAATTTATTTAGCTTTATTAAAATACATGTAAATGGCGGACTTGAGGCCAAGGGCCTTTTCTACCAGTCAACCAACAAATGATGCTGAGAAAGCAATCTTTTGAGGTAAGTACAAAGAAATAAAAATATAATTATGTTTTACAATGTAAGTATAGACATACGAGTACATATATATCGCATATAAATCTACACAAAAATATTATTAACATGATTCGGATTCCCGCCCATTCCCTAGCTCAATAAGTGTGATTTGTCCTTAAAAAAATAAAAATCGCTTGTGGTGTTGTTGCATGCGGCACGCGTGCGACTAATGAAGATGTAAAAGGGCGCACATTAGCGACGGACTGTCCCGGCTGTTATCTTAACTATTTCAGGCGAGATCACAAACAGATACATTTATTTCCCTCGCAGTTTATTTATAAGTCGCGAGGGAGACCTGTCTATGCGACAGATTTAATTTATCACAATGACAAGGTGACTTTTTCCTCGACGATACCTAGGGTTGCTCTCTTTATTTTGGGCTTTCACTTTACTCTGTCTTCGTTGTTATTAATATTGTAAAAAATATAGGGATAGTGACTAGATGAGCTACCAATAGGGAAGGAATTCTAGTATCGGTCAATAGTTCCTTGAAAGAAGAGGAATATCGCTATCAGTATTATCTTATATAAATAAACTAGCGGCCCGCCCCGGCTTCGCACGGGTATGTATTATACATATAAACCTTTCTCATGAATCACTTTATCTATTAAAAAAAAACCGCATCAAAATCCGTTGCGTAGTTTTAAAGATCTAAGCATACATAGGGACAGACAGTGGGAAGCGACTTTGTTTTATACTATGTAGTGATAGGAAATGACAAATCACACAAGTATTGTATTATGAGATACTAACTCAGCGATACTATATTTAAGAGATAAGATAAACACTCAAGACCCAGGACAATTGGAAAAGGCGACTTTCCAAATTACCGTGGCTGGGGATCGAACCCAGAACCTCCGGATTGGCGGACTAGCGTTCAATACGCTAGTCCGCAAATCCATTACACGGAGGTCGTCAACTGGAACATATGGAATGACTAAATCGACAAAAAAGAAAATATTACTCAATATTATCTTCATCATGTCTTTATTAGTCTCCACTGCAGGAGCACGACCCTCTCTATACTACCAGAGCCATATATTAGCCAGAGCAGTCAGAGGATTTGGCCTCCACTACTCTCTTCGTGTTGGCCAGACGGGTTGGAGATATCTCATTGATGTTTATAAGCCTTGTTTAGCTTGTGTTTCCTATGTCGCCTTCTACGACATCCACGGGAAGACTTGGAGTGGCCCTATTCTACTCTGCCGGTATTGCCGGAAACCACACGGCTAGATATTACTAAATCAGAGGAGTTTAATTGGTTTGTACATTTTGTCTTAGATGCAGTAAGTAATGGCTAAGTCTAATGAACCACACACTTCAAAAATAAGTTCCGATCAAGTGAATTTTGGCCGTTACCACAATAACATACAAAGTAAACCAAAATGATATAAAGTAAACCAAAGTACGGCCCAATTAATTTTAACGTGTACGTTAACCGCGACTAATCCATCAAATGGACATGAGCTCCCAAAAGCTACCATAAAACCTAATTACACAACTTAGCCATAGAATACTTAAGTAGCACATAAAAATAAATTAGTGGACTGGCCACTTCAAAACCGGAAACAATAAAAATCATGGGATCATAATATGCACTTATAAATTAAAAGGCGCATCGCCCAGACCTTGTATGTAATAGAGCGCGTATTAGTATCGCGGCATATTTAGGATGAACATTGACTACAGTTGAACAGGCAACAACTTTCAATTTAAAATTGTTTATTTATAATTTTATATGTAAATATAACATCTCTTAATGAAAGACAATTTGATTAATTGTATAAAAATTGTGAACGTCCTAATTAACATAAATAAATAAATACTTGTGTTCTCCTCTAAGTGGTTGATGTTTGTCTCTAAATTCTAAATTTTCTAAATTTAAAAACGTGAAATAAATAGATCAATCCCTTGGGATTATGTATCCTCTTTCTTATTATATTTTGAAAGCTTTCAGAAAATAATATTAACTCCTCTCTTCGCACTTCCCCAAAATCCTGTCAAATACACTATAATCCTGTAAAATTACAGCATATATCAATCCACTGTTTGACTTAAAGCGTCTCTTAATAAAGGGAGGTTTTGTTGTCTATAATCACCATGTTGGTGATCGCAAGAATTATGTTGCCAGGAAAGGAGTGACATGTCGTTCTACTTAACCATCATCACACGGCTAAAGTTTTATCATTTATGCCTGCTACTACTACAAACGAAACATCCGTGCACACCCGTGCTCACGTCAATGTGTAAGTTTCAGTGTTCAAAGCCATCAAACGCCGCTGAGAACGCTGGAGAGATGCGGGATGCCAAATTGCTAATATTTATATTCATTCTGTGTCCTAAGTCTATAAGTTATATTGTCAATGTACTCTGTACTTGCCGTGACTCGTGGATACTTCGTACCACATGCCCGTGAACCATCAGCGTTGCGTAACGATAGAATATGATTGTGTACTTACATATACGAGTATGTGTGACTGACTGTACAATAATTGAGTTTTAAGTGAACTCTGACAGGAAGACCGAGATACTGTAATAGCAGTGATGTATCGGAGGATAGAAAATTATGAGGCAATCAAGTTTTTTCTTTTTAACCGACTTCAAAAAAGGAGGTGGTTATCAATTCGACTGTATGTTTTTTTTAAATGTATGTTTGTTACGCGATATCTTCGCCAATTGTGAACCGATTTTGATGATTCTTTTTTTATTTGAAAGCCTTTACTACCGAATTGGTCCCATTTTAATTTGGTGAAGATATGGTTAAGAACTTTAGAGATATGGAAGAAACTCCTAAAAAAAATGGAAGTCGGTTGTTTTTTTTTGTTAAAAATTTTATTATTAAACACGCATTTAATAGCTTCACTTGTATGTTTGTTTGTAACGGAATCTTCGAACGCGATTTTCACAAACTTCATAACGTCCGATGAATTTGAAACTTTGTATACCTATCAAGGGTCAATGCAAGAAATTTAAAAATAGTTTTAGAAATACACTTTATAAAGTAACTAAAAAATGAACGCTGCTTGTACGACATTCTTATTTCACCCCATGCTTTTTTGCACAATGACATTAATTTTCTCGCTAATCACTTTATTGTTATATTGAAATTTATTTTTTACTATTTAGTTCGGTTTACCATTAAATCGTGTTTTTTTTAAATATATAATTTATTTAAAAAAATAAATTAAGATCAAAAATCTTATACAAGCAAACTATTAGATAACATATACTTTTAATTCTCCTTTATTGGGAGAGAGGCCTTTAGTCCAGCTGTGGACTTAGAGTACCTATATAATTATATATCTTATTACTTTATACCTACGAGCAATTATTTTATTTATCAATGCCATGCTACCTGGGTTGGTATATAAGCGAGTATCTACGTTTAATCGGTCTAGTGGTGTGTTACTAGATGTACACTAAAAACAGACATGTAACCGTTTTCCACAGCTGTGCTCTAAGGAAATAAAATACCACGGAATCAGCCGAAATGAATAATAAAAACATAAAAGCTATCATTATCCAACCAACAAGTTACACCATTAAAGCAGTTAATTCAAATATCATTTCACCGCACGCGAGGCTTTCAGAAAAACGCCGCGAAACCGCCGCAAAAACGCGTCTGAACGTCTAATGAAGATCTAAAGGGCGGGCGAGGTATGCAACGGTATGTTGCTATGCTGTTGGCTGCAATTGCAAAATAACTACGGATTATGGATAACTATGAAAAAAATTATGTGAATGCAATGTGTTTACGAAGCTCTCATCCAAATGGCTTTTATTGTATAATGCTCAAACGAACGAGAATCTCGAGTCATGTTTAAAGACAGTGCGTTAACCCATCATTTATATATAATAAATTTTGATATTTTTTTTCCATCATCACGTTTAACGTGGCCTTTATTCATATGGCCTTTAGGTCATATGGCCTTAGTCCCTGTCTACCCCGTTAGGGATAAGGTTTAGTGTATCTGTATTTAAAGCCTCATGACAGCTTTAAGATTATCACCTAAGAACAGCAGTGTATTGCAGCTTGAAAAATCTGACACCAGTGTTGGCCACTTACACACACGATAAACAACAACAATCAGTGTATTTAAAAAAAATTAATTTACCATTATCTAGAGTGTAATAAATAAATAGGTAAGGTTAAATCACACTGATTTTGCTCTCCCTAAACTAAGTTTAAACTTGTATTATGGGATACTAACTCAACGATACTATATGTTTTATAATAAATACATAGGTATATAGATAAACTCCCAAGACCCAGGATAATTTAAAAAGACCATTTTCCAACTTGCCCTGGCTGGAGATTGTATCTAGAACCTCCGAAGTGGCGGACCGGCGCGGCGTGTTAAGCAATACGCTACGGAGGTCGTCCCACTAATATGTAGTAACATTTAAGTAACAAGCCAGAGCTTGGCAGGTCATGGAAGTAATGGCCTTAATTTTTTTCGTCGGGGATTGACAATAAGGAGACTAAAAGTTAGACAAGGCACAGAAATTCCTAGCATTTTTAAAGCTCAAGCACATAATAAAGTACTAACGGCTTGGCTGAGCTTCGGAGTCAGAATGCCTGGGGCGCTACGGACCGTCAAGCGCTTGAAGCTGCTCATTACCAGTCACACGAGTTTTTATCGAGTTTAAAACTTTTTCTACAGCCTCGCGTGTGCAGATGGTACTGGCTGGATGGAAATGACAATTAACCATTTGAAATATATGTAGGTGCTGACTTTTATGTCTGGTCTCTGAGCTGTCCGAGCGCGATGGAAAAACTTCATTACTCGTAGTATTTTCCACACATACTATCACGTCTTCCCTGTAAATGTTAGGTATTATGTCATGCGGCTATCTAGTCGCAACGCCTTTAGACAATTCTACTATCATGCATGCATAAGCTAAAACTTAAATTATGTCTACAGGTCTATTACTTATTGTCCTGTCCTCTGGGTGGTTCCAGAGGGCTGCTACAGTACTTCTCCATCTCGTTCTGTTATGAGCTAGGTACTCGCTTCGCTTCTAGACATGGGTAACTCCGAATTCAAATATTTAAATGAGCCGATTCATCAACAGGAGCCGATACCCGTACTAAATCCCGATAATCGTTATCGGCTCCCGCGAGTTATTGAGTCCGCACCGATCTTAGTCTCGCAGGGAATCGGCGTCTGTCGTGTCGCGAGCCGCGAGGCGCGTTTCAGCTCCACCGCGTCTCGGGAGGAATCGGGAGTTAATATTATTCTGTATTGAAACCGGTACCAGAAAGGACGACTTTATTCTGTAGATTCAATAGCGAAACTTAGCGGACCTCGGAGCTGGAGCCGATAAAGGAGTAGGAATCATTAAGATGAGTCGGTACCGAATGCGGAGTAAGATTCAGTGAGCCGAAACACTCCCTGGAGTCGAGATTACCCATGTCTATTCGCTTCAGGCCAAAATAGCCCGATTGTCTTCATTTCCGTTGCTACCGAGGTCTAAAGATCTATAGACCTAATCATTTTTGACCCAATCTTACGATCGGCTTTTATTAAAACTAGTTTAGCCTCAGTGAAGCCTTCTTAATTGTGTACGCCAGAAGTTTTTATCCGGCACACAATCAGCTGGTATCTATCGCGTACGAAATCCACAGGAAGATATGGAGTGGTCCTATTCTAGGCCGGCAACCACACGGCATGGCATTAACTTCTACTTTTTAAATCCACAAAGTAGGATTGGCCTCTGATTGAAGCCTTCTTAACTACGACAGAAGTTTTTATCCGTCAGACAATCAGCTGGGATATCGCTTACGATATCCACAGAAAAAGATGGAGTGGTTAGGACCACTCCATCTTTTTCTAGGCCGGCAACCACATGGCACGGCATTATATTGCTTCTTCTTCATCCAAGCGCATTCCCGGTTGCATCCTCAGCTGTGCTGCTTCGAGAGCCCAGGGTGCGCACCCTGGGCTCCGAAGCAGCACAGCTCCCTCCTTTCCCGCTTTTTCTTCTACAATATGCAATGGTCACCCAAGGATGCTAAAGACCTTGCGTTGGAGAAGAAATAGCCGGAAGAGTTTAAAGATTTGGCTATAGTTTTACGACCGGCCGCCTGCCTGACGTCAACCCTCTTTGGGAATGTATTTGTGCGAAAAGTTTTACAACCGGCCGCCGCCCGACGTTAACCCTCCTTGGGAATGCAATTATAGCACGAGATGTTTGTGCATAATTCTTTAGTCGCCTCTTACGACATCCACAGGAAGACATGAAGTGGCCCTATTCTAACCCGGAACCACACGGGGGACTCGGAACCACACGGCATTATATTGCTGTTCTGTATTAATCCTTGTAACTAGGAGTGGCCTCTGATGGAAACCTACTTAATTGTCGACGACAGAAGTTTTTGTCCCGCTCACAATCAGCTGGTGTAACGCGGCGGGCGTCGACCCTGATCGATCTCTTGATATCTTGGCCAGAGATTGCGTTTAGGTCCATCACTTGCCAGTTCTGATTGATTGGCGCGCTTCTTTTTATTGCGTTTCAATCTTCTTGTCTTATTATTGACTTGTAAGTAGAGATTATCGCATGTTTATAATTTATAGCTTGACTATGGCTGGTATTCATAAACAATATAAACGTTTGAAAAAATGTTGTTGTTGTATATCGTTATTGTACATAAATAGTTTTACAAAAACTAATATCCAACTACGGAAAAATTCTTACTGAAAAGTATGAATTAGGTACATCATTTTTTGACAATGTTGCTGATTCGAAAACTATTTCCAGGAATAGGAGCTATTTGCAGTAATCGAAAAAATTTATAAGCATGTAGTTATTTCTTTATATGCAAAACTATGTATGACCTTCATTTCATTTAACCTTCATCATATTGTCTCTGCTGGACGCTCGTGACGTAGTACCACATACATAAGTCTGAAAAACGTAAATAAAATCACTTAATTTTTTTTTGTTCAAATTACTTCTTTGATATGGTCTATTCCATCGGAAAAGCAGAAATTTGGAAGGATTTTTTTTTAGATCTAGCCAATTATCCAATTAATCTAAGCTCCGGCCATTTACGGCTAACAATGTAACATACATAATTTTAAAAGTACCTTCATTTGATACCACACTCGATATTCAATCCTTCCTTTTGGATTTGCCAAAGTCGAGTAGAAAGTTGCAATTCCTTAAACGGTTGTCTGTAGTCTAGTTTATTGTCAATAGCCTTGTGTCGATTGATAGATGTCTACTTTTATTATCATTATTTATTTTTAAATTGTTTGTTTTGTATTTATGTTTCGTCTTTGACATTTCTCTAAACAAATCTACTCATCAGTTCCTCGTTTAATTTTCTTCTCTACATTTACTTTCTTGTTAAGATAACCCTTTTCTCGATGGAAAGTTCAGACAAATACATATGCAATATATCTACTGTGCTTGATTAAAAGGTACTTACAGCAAAATAAGTAACGAAAAATCTTTTAGGCCGAGTCCTGTAAGTTGTTTAGATATCTCGTATATAAATATGATTAATAAGTATTAAGAAATGCTTTTCACTGGTCCCTTTATTTTGCGTGGCCACATTAGCGAACAATGACTGTCGGTGCCTACAGCAATAAATCATTTGTGACAACCCTAAGATAACGGAATAAATGCAAAATCACGGCGGGTGGTTTTGGACGCCAAATTCGGGATAAAGGCTTGTGCACAAGTGAGTTTTGGAATAGTGAACATGAGTACCTACATTTATACAGAGTCTAATAAGATATACTCTTTCCCCAAGATATCGAAATAAGAAAAATATTTTTTGACTACGTCAAAACAAACATTTCCTTTGAGATTTGTATGAAATACCAAACTGTGACGTCATAGTTTCTTAGAGTCAAATAGCGCTTTTTCTTATTCTCTGCATTCTTAAATCTAAAATTACGTTCAAAATGGATATGATGTTGACAGTTCGCTATGATACTCGAGTCGTGCGGTTGCGTTGCAAAAAGTTTCTTTTGTGAATATTGCTGTGTTTTTGCGATAATCGATTCATTAAAAATGCCGTCATGTGCCGTGAAGTGGTGTAGAAGCCATATACATGAAAAACACAGGACTCGCCTTTCATATGTAAGTAAATAAACAATTTAATAATCGGCCCCTGAGCCGGCTACCCGACCGACGCGGTCGGGTAGCAAGGCTCAGGGGAGGCTGCTGCTCGACCGACAGGGCGATGACGCGTGCACGACCTTGTCGCGACTAATCGCATGCATCTTTGTCGATGTGTGTGTTTGAGTGTTTCGTTGTAATTACTGTTAGTTTGTTTGCGTAAATGGAATCAGAATCGAAGTGGTGAATTTAGGAGCGTTAGATTTCTAGAGATTGTATTTCGATGGTACGATTATTTTTTTACCCTGGAGTTACCCTATTAGTACTACGTCTTATGAAAAAAAAAGGTTTGACTGTTAGAGAATGCTTTTAGCATTAAGTCCGCCTGTTGTACTATTACATTTGTATGTGTGTACAATAAAGTGTAAATAAATAAATAAAAAAAAGCTGCACTTTTTGGTGAAAGCAAACCGCTTTTCACAGCGATAGTGAGGACCAAAATGACTGCCTTCGTGGTCCAGTGGTCAAGGCGTCTGCCTTGTGATCCAGAGGGTTCAAATCCCACTGGGAAGCATACTTTGTGAAAAGTTGTTTCCAGTCTGGTCCTAACCAGACATTGCAGGCTTGAATCACTTGATTATCCGAAAAGAAAGAGATTTCGTGCTTCGGAAGGCACGTAAAGCTGTTAGTCCCGAACGCCATCTAGCGTTTGTACTTACCTATCCTAGTGTTGGTTCTGGTCTACCCTTTGGGTTGCGGAAGCCAGACGGCAGTCGCTCTTTGTTAAAATTCAGCAACCTCGTCGAATCACCTAGGTTAGTTAGCGGACCCCGGGCTCTGATACAACTGCTGACGATGCAACCTGGAATACGCTTGGATGATGATGATGAGTGGGGAGTAAAATAAGCGAAATGATCCCGCAGCAGCGAAAGTTTCATCCCTTAGATCTTTTCCCTTAGATAGTTTCATCCCACAGATGTATACATATATCTGTGTTCCTAAGGACCAAAAAGGAAACATATAAATATGATCAGCGGCAGTTCTTGCACCAAATAAACATACACAACAAAGCATAAACAAACTGGCGTTTATAATATTATTAGGATTTTTTCCATAAAATAGTAACGTCGTCAGTTTAAGTTTTTTAATTTTCTCAGAAAGCTTACCGTATTTTATATTTATTTCTGCAGGTACACAGGGGTACTAAATCTGCGTATACAATGCACAAACCTAGATATTGGTTAACAGTACACCCGCGGTTATGACATCGCAATGGCGGGTGTGCTTTATTTCCGAAATATCATGGGTACACAGATTTTCAGTAGAGGTACGCAAAGGTACCATATAACAACAATAAATTTAAGCCAATCTGAGAAATACACCCGCGATTCTGACGTTCATGAATGTTTGGTAAATAACACGCAATGTTGCAAAATAGGTTGATTCCATTGGGAGCTACGTTGCCACAGACCGACCGACACAGATGACGTGAAAGATACACCCCTCTTATTGTCTAACGGGTTAAAAAAAGAACGAATAATCTTTACTTGCACCTTAGAATTCAGCACATAACAATGAACATTCCAATGTCTTCGGTCACAATTGGTAAGCAGTTCCTTGAATATTACTCTAGATAGATAGGTTTCATTAGATAGATGTAGAAACCTAATCTATTTCCGAAACGGCCAGTCATGCCCCATTGGCGGACTAACGATTCTTGCTTGAGATATCGCAACAAATGCGATTCGAAAACTAGTGAGCCGTCCGGTTGATAAATTTATCAAAGTTGTTTGAAAAGAAAACAATACCTTAAGTTGATGGAGACGAAGTTACCCAGTTGCATCCGCAGCTGTAATGCCAGGGGTCCGCTTTCCGGCTTAATTTTCGTCACTTTGCATGGTCTTGAGCATCGTTGTTGGTACGAGTAGGAAGACCATAGATTAGCACGCATATCATCCTTGACGTCAAGCCTGTATTTCTTGGGTTTACTTTGGTCTTTTATTAATCTAGCGGTATGATTTTTTTTTATTTCAAAACATCAAATTAAGAATAATCCTCGAAATAATTGTCAGATTTTAGACAAGCACGACTAGGACTGCAAGCGAAACCGTCTGTAAAATTAACTGACTTGCGCGCTTGAGTATTTAACATTTTTGAAAATCTGTAAGCTTTATCCCCACTGGTGAAAAGGAACATATTGTTTTATTTAACCTTTTATTATTTTTTTCTATCCGTGTGGTTTCCGGCAGAGTAGAATAGCACCACTCCAAGTCTTCCCGTGGATGTCGTAGAAGGCGACTTAGGAAACACAAGCTAAACAAAGCTTATAAACATCAATGAGACCTCTCCAACCTGTCTGACCAGAGCGTGGAGAGTGTTGGCCAATCCTCTGACTGCTCTGGCAAATATTTGGCTTTGGTAGTAAAGGGTCGTGCTCTTGCAGTGCAGACTAAAAAAAACCAGATGACGATGGTGATGATTTTTTTCAATTTTTTAAAATCTTTTCTTAAAAATTCAATAGGTCTCCACGACACTCGATTAAATCCCCTTTTAGCATCGTGGGCTGCCACTGCTATAATCAGCAAAAAATCTTTTTCAAACTTAACCTAGACAACTCTTAAAAGGAAAATCGTGAAAATTCTTACTACTACTAAAACGTGGTAAAACACGTGACTGATGCTTTTTAGGGTTCCGTACCTCAAACGATAAAAATGGAACCCTTATAGGATTACTTACTTGTCTGTCCATTCGTCTGTTCAGCCAATTTGCTAAGAAACTACCTGAAACTGGACCGATTAAGTGGAAATTTGGTAAACATGTGTATTGTGTAAGTCAGTGACTCAAAGAGAGACGTATATGGTAATAAAATGAATTTCACCACTTTTATGAGAATTTCAAAAGTATGTATTTTTTATAATTTTTTAGTTCGATATTTTTGAAGTCCTTTAAGAAAATTTACCATCTTATCTTTGGAACTCATTGGTCTTAACTTTCGAAAAAAAATACAGAAAATAGTTCTTCCCCTATAAATTTTAGGAAAAACTATTAGAAGTACGGAACCCTCTTCACATGAGTTTAACTATCACTTGACAGGTTTATTTTAAATAATACTAACAGAATCTGCTTTGTGTTGCAAATTAGCATACGTTCTTGACATCTATTGTTTCGTATGAGTCCTCGCTAAGGAAAGTTACCGTTTCTTCAAAAAGACAATGATTTTTGTTACGTTTCAAAACATTCCGAATATCGAACCCAACTATACAATGGATTAGAAAATTGCAATTGCATGCATTACATATATTTTTGATAACCAACACGGCAAAGGTATATCCTTTACTATATCCATAGCCGTATCTTTCCACTCATCTCGATTTAGCGCGACCTACCAATTCCTCTCAAATTATCTGATGTAATAGTGTGTCAGATAGTGTTAGGGTTAGGGCAGGGCCTGATGTGGATAATCTATGTTTTGAACCCGCTACCACGCACACTTTACTCTACTCTCCGAAGCGAGACAGCGAGCCATGCGCGGTGAAAAGATCGCGGTAGGTCAATGAGGCTGGTTTTAGTTTTGAGGTTTTTTTCGTTTTACTAAGAAAATTTAAGAGTTATTTAAAAAGTAATACATATGATGACTGCCTAATGTTTAATACAATTATAATCCATAGTAACAAATGCTAATTTATTGTATTTCTTGAATACTTTCCGTCTTAGTATAATTCTGAGGTGATTAGGAGGCAACTTCGCATTTTTTTTCTATTTAGATTTTTTTTTTTAAATTTTTATTTATTTATTGATTTTCAAGGGGAGAAAAAATCTTTACATTTTAAGCAATGTTTTTAAAACATATAATGTATATAGGTAGTTAGTCCTGAAATTTGCTGTTTTTATTTCAAAGTGAGTATTTCGTTACTATTGATAATATTTAAGATCGCTCTAAGTATGAGGGTCATACGGGCTCTCAAACGTGGAATTTCGTTCAAAAATGGAAGTTGTCTATGTAAGGCACGAAGTCGAACCCTTCAAAGTATTTTATGAACTATTGTTTACAGTTTAAAGTGAAAACGTTAAGCTTTACTACGCACATTTGCGAAAATAACCACTTTTGGCAAATGTGCTTAGTAAAGCTAAACGTTCTCATTATAACCTGTAAACAGTAGTTCATAAAATACTTTGACGGGTTGTCTAGGGCTTGGTAGTAGCAAAATTTTAAATGATATATCCGTTTCTTTTGAAATGATTTATTTAAAATAGGGGCAGCACTGGACCCCGTAAAATTGAAGTATCCCTTAAGTGGAATTGGGTGGGCCACGTTTTCTGGATTCACCCAGATACCACGATTTAAAAAAAACATGGTATACGCGACGGAAATTATATGCCTGTATGTTTATTTACCTGTATAAAATGTCTAATCCAAATATCACACGGTTGCAACGCCGCCGCCGCACCCAAACATCGCGTTGCCACAATAAAATGGTTGGACCGGTTGCGAAATAAAATCAAGTTCCGAGAACCGCACGGATTTAGGCATTCAGTTTCCTTGTAGACGGCCGCACAAGATTTTTTTGACGTTGAACTATGACATTTTGACGTGTTCGTTCGTAAGGTTTTTAATACGTCAACCTTCTTTGGGAGTGTATTTGTGCGAAAAGTTTCACAACCGGCCGCCGCCCGACGTTAACCCTCCTTGGGAATGCAATTGTAGCACGAGATGTTTGTGCTTAGTCCTTTAGTCGCCTCTTACGACAACCACAGAAAGAGATGGAGTGGTCCTATTCTAACCCGGAACCACACTGGTAGTTATGGCCAATTAAGGCCTTATATATCTCCTGTATCTCCGACGAAATTCTTTATTCTAATCAAGCATCATCAGATATATCGGAGTCTGCATTTTAGTAACGAAAGTAAAAAATGTCTAATAGAACTTTGAAATGAAAAGCGTATATTTTATTTCACATAATGATTATATTTTTTAAGCATTTAAAAAGGCGACTAGGTACGTACGAGTATATGAAAGTCAAATTAAAAGTTATTACTATTGACGCTTGCAAAATTTATAATGAAATAAATCAGAGAGATAAAAGAGCAAGAGAGGGCGACCTCATATCAAATTCTGGTGGAGGGGAGGGTAAAGAAAAAATGTAAGAACTCTGACAATAGCGTTGCTTTTAAATTTTGATGATGCATTAATTGAATGATGAATTGAGAATGATGCATTAATTATCGAAGGGGTAGATCCAAAATCGCTTACTTGACGTAAGCTAAAAGATGATATGCGTTCCAATAATAATGAATAGTAAATAAATATGGACAAATCACACTGATTGAGCTAACCCAAAGTAAGTTTTTAACTTGTATTCGATCTATGTAGACGATCTAAATTCGGCTAATGACAGGGTAGTAAGTGTGGCCACCCATTGGTCCACACTCATATAATAATTTCAGCCATTCCGACTCGATAAGAAGAAGAACTTGTGTTATGGGATACTAATTCAACGATTCATAGATATATAAATAAACACCCAAGAACCAGCACAATTTTAAAAAGGCCATTTTCCAACTTGCCTTAGCTGGGGATCGAACCCAGAACCTCCGAGTGACGGATAGCGTGTTAACCAATACGCCATGGAGTCAATAAAGTCGTCAATAGTGACACGCACTATCACGTCTCCCTAATGGAGTAGACAGAGCATTTTGGATCTTGCGGCTCTAAGCAGACAGAGTCCCGGGCCCCAAGAACCTAAGGCCAATATTGGAAGGTGGAAAATGGAATTCCTTTTAGGGATAATGACGTGATAGTGTCATCAACATCTTCTGAACGTATTCCCGGTTGCATCCTCAGCGGTAACGCTTTAGAGCCCGGGGTTTGTTACCTAACCTAGGTGACAACAGACCGACTGCCGTCTGACCTCCGCAACCCAAAGGGCAGACCAGAACCAATCCTAACATAGGTTTAAACAAACGCTAGATAGCGTTCGGGACTCACAGCTTTACGTGCCTTCCGAAGCAGGGAATCATCTTTCTATATACAATCAGGTGATTCAAGCCTGCAAGGCTTGAATCACCTTACCAATTCCTTAACCAGACGCGATAGTTATTGTGTGTATTAATTGATTATATTGATTATATGATATTATCATACAAAATTTATTGTGTCAATGTGTTCGGTCAGCCTAAACCGACAAGCTTGTTCCAGAGGAAATACCTACTACGCCTACGTTCCGTTTAGCATTGATGCCTATCAAAAATTTACCAAACAGTTGTTCATTCACTCGTGAACGGATACATTCTGTTTTATACGTTGGGACATTCCTTTTCAAACACGTCATGCAGATGACAAGTCTGGCGTACGGTGGAGGAATATGAATGAATGTGTTGTCAATGGGACAGTTGGTACTGTTGATTTATCTAAAGAATGTTTGCATTTCACAAAATCTTACGAATTTATCAGACCAGTGATGCTATTTCCATTCCAGCGAGCGTGGAGAGTGTAGGCTAAATCCTCTTGATGCTACGGTCAAGTATGGCTTTTACGATCTGCGCGGTAAGCAGCTAGTACATTCTAAGATTCCGTACCCAAAGGGTGCCAACGGGACCCTTTTACTGAGACTCCGCTGTCTGTCCATTCGTCTGTCACAGGGCTCTATCTCTTGAACCGTTATAGCGAGACACTTGAAATTTTAGCCGCTATAACAATAAATACTAAAAATAACATAAAGTTAAAAGTTAAAGGGGGTGGTCATACAAGAAGCGTGTTTTTTTCAGCGTTTTTAACTCGATCTTTATAATGGCATTAACTAGAAATTTTTAACGATTATGCAACGTGCCAAAAAACAAAAATAAATTTTGGCATAACCATACAAAAGTGTGCAGCCGCCCGGGCGATTTGTATGGGAATGGCGAAATTTTTTTTGGTCATTTGACTGTTATTTTAATTTCATTATACTTTAGTGATCTAGTATAGCTCGTGGTTCGATTTATTACGGGCATGTCCCTTCCACATTGTATATTACACTGACTGCTATAACAACGAATACTAAAAATAAGATAAAGTTAAAAATTAAAGGGGGTCGTCATACAAGAGACGTGTTTTTTCAGCGTTTTAAAACATTACGGAGGTACGGAACCCTTCTTCTTTCTCTCTGATCAGCATAAAAGAATTGTATAACGTACAGTAAATATTAATTTACAATGTTTGGACTTGACCTTGGCATCATACAACTTGTATGACAAATCTATTTTATTAGTAGGAAGTGGATGTCCGTTTTCTATAAAGAGATATCCGCTTTCAATTATAGAAGACAATTATATCTTGTATGTACATAAGGTACTCGTGTGTATAAGACACGCATTGAATAAAATACAGTCAGTGCCAAAAGTGAAAAGTAATTTAGACAATTTCCCTTTGCCAAACTCAATAACAACATAAAGAAATTAATTTGCGAGACAAATTTTAAAATCCCCCGACTTTCATGCGTTCACCACCAATAATGTTTGAACGGCTGAACCGATTTTCATTAAACGTAGCTATCCACCATTAAGAACCATCTCGACAGACAAGACTTTCATCACATCTCGGAAGACTTTCTATTAAAACATCGAAATCGGTCTATTCGTTTAGGAGCTAAGATGCCACAGACAGACAGACAAACAGATACACAGACACGTCAAACTTATAACACCCCTCTCTTTCGTCGGGGGTTAAAAACAAAGTAGCGTGTGTTAATCCAGTTAATGCAAGTCATTATATATTATATCAATTCAGCATGGAGTAACATATAGCAACATACAGCTAATAATTTATTTATTCCGTATACGAGTACAACCTGTTAATGAACTAACGCAAAACTTCTCAAATGGTAACTTAGCCCGTGAAAATGAAAAACTTTTGTTCTACAACTTTCACGAAACCCAAAAAAAAAATATTTGAAATTTCATACAAACTTGTCAGCTGATCGAGTCAATTTGTATGAAAATCAGGATTTTATTTTCGGCATTTTGAAAATGTAGAACAGAAGTTGTTCAGTTTCACGGGCTGAGGTACCATCTGAGAGGTTTCTGCGTTAGTTCATTAAGGTTGGGCCTGATGTGGATAATCTAAGTTTTGCTCCCGCTTCCACGCACACAAATTTACTCTAGCCGAAGCGTGACAGCGAGACCATGGTTTTGGTTTTGAGGTTTTTTTCGTTTTATATAGAATATTAAGGAGTTATTTAAAAAGTAAGACATATTATGACTGCCTTATGTTTAATACAATTATAATCCAAAGTTACAAGGGCTAATTTATTGTTTTTTTTTTAATACTTTCCGTTTTAGTATAATTCTGAGGTGATTAAGAAGCAATTTCGCAATGTTTTTTTATCGAGGAAATTTCAAGCAATCGTGTTTTCGAAACATATTATTAGAAAGTTAGTCCTGAACTTTGCTGTGTTTTTATTTCAAAGTGAGTATTTCGTTAATAATGATAATAATTAAGATCGCTTTGAGAACTTTAGGGTAGTACGGGCTCTTAACACGTTGTATTTGTCTTTACCAAATTAATAACAGTGTTTAAGGCTTTCAAATAAAAAAAAATATCAATATCACAACTGGCAAAGATATCGCGTAGCGTACAAAAAAACATTCCGGCGAATTGATAACCTCCTCTTATTTTGAAGTCAGTTCAAAATTGCCAACCTCTCGTCCATTCATTGTCCTATTGAAACCAAATGATAGCTCGTTCATTCGGAAGAGATTAGGATCAGAGGTTACAAGAAGTTAATCAAAACAAGATTACAATTTTTGATAATTTGCCAGGTTAATAATGAAACTAGATAGTTAATTAGCTGTACTGTATGTAATTAACTGAGTCCGCAAGCAGCTCTTCACTGGTGGTGAAACAGAGACATCAACGTGCTTTAACTGCTTGAAAAGTGCTTTACTTTGTATCCATCATCAGGTCTTTTTAAGTCTCCACTGCAGGAACACGACCCTCTCTGTACTACGAGAGCCATACTTGGCTAAAGCAAACAGAGGATTTGGCCTTCACTCTCCACGCAGGCCAGACGGGTTGTAGAGGTAGAGGTCTCATTGATGTTCATATACTTTGTTTAGCTTGTGTTTTCTAAGTCGCTTTCTACGACATCCTCTGGGTGCTTACCTCTGCCGTTCTTGCCGCCCGAGGCGTTAAAATTCCCACCCCTCCCGCGCTAGATCTGGGAAAGGGGCGGGGGGGGGGAATTTTTCCGCGCGCCCGTGCCTAGTTTGCCTTTAGGATAATCCGCTACAGTGTGTGCCAACCCTTAGGTCAGAAAGTGACATAAAAGTTTTGGTTTTGTATCGAATCTTCTTAAAGTAGGCGACAGGGTCTGAGGTTTTGCCCTGTTGCCTACTTCGTGAAGATTCGGTATTTCACGCCACCACAAACAAGGTCGGTATCTGCGAAGTGCGAGGCGATGGCGCCGGCATCGTTCAAGCGCTGCACGTTCGGAGACAAAACCAGTACATCGCGCGCCTGTACAGTTAGAAGCCTTTATGTCACACAGTTCCCTTATGGCTTGTCCCCAACAGACCACTCGGGTACTGTGCGCGATAAAGGTGTAATTTGCCTCGCATAGCGTCACCTTCGACAGGGCTCCTCTTGTAAGTACTTGTCTAGTCTAGTCTAGTCTAGTCTTGTAAGTCTTATTGTGTATCTCTATGTTCTCAAGCTTCAAAGGAAATTATGATAAATTAAATTTTACCATCTTAATACATTAGTATGCCATTGTCAGACGTGTTTATATATATTTTTGCTAAGTGCAAAAAAAAATGTTTACTTAAACAAAACAAAAGCATTGAGAAGTAACGTATGTAATCTTTGTAACAATTTTTTTCATGTATTAAATCTTATATTGCATACGTTTTTGTTTAAATCATGCACCTTTGGCTAACCTATACCATGTTTTTTTTACTTTTCAAAGACTATTAGAAAGAACCAATCAAGAAGTTACATAATCCGAAACAATAAACAAAAATAACATAAATAATTAAATTAGAAGCCTTTTAAATCTAGTGGAAATGGAAACTGTCAATAACAGAAATAAACGGGCAAGTGCGAGTCGGACTCGTACATGAAGGGTTTCGCACCACCGTACAATGTTTTAAAACGCTGAAGAAACACGTTTCTTGTATGACGACCCCCTTTAATTTTTAACTTTATTTTATTTTTAGTATTTGTTGTTATTGTGGTCATAGTAATACATAATTGGTGAAAATTTCAAGTATCTAGTTAATGCCATTATGAAGATCAAGTTAAAAACGCTGGAAAAAACACGTTTCTTGTATGACGACCCCCTTTAATTTTTAACTATTTTTTATTTTTATTATTTGTTGTTATATCCGCCACAGTAATACATAATCGGTGAAAATTTCAAGTGTCTAGCTATTACGGTTCAAGAGATAGAGCCCTGTGACTGACGGACAGACGGACAGACAGCGGAGTCTCAGTAATAGGGTCCCGTTTGCACCCTTTGGGTACGGAACCCTAAAAAGATGCATATACTGCCTTTGTGACGTCAAAGAGAGCGAGATATCCCCACTACGCTCCCACTTTTCTTCATAACAACATTTGTTGGGTCAAAAATAGATTATTTTTAATAAAACGTCACAAAATAGTGTAACTTGTCATTGATCATATCCATTTTCAACATGATTTTAGATTTATTGATGCAGAAAAACTGATATTAAGAGCGCTATTTGACTCGAAAAAATTCGTCACGGTTTTGTTTTTTATACAAATCCCATTAGAAAATGATTGTTTTGACGTTTAGAAAAAAGTGTCTGTTTCGACTTGTTGTCATCTAGCGGATTGCTATTATATTGAATAAATAACCAATTTTCATGCTGTTTTTAGAAAAAGTTTTCTTTTTTGTGTGGGTTTTTTTTTGGGCTTGACGCTACTGCGTATTTAGCCAGGAACAAGTTAATAAAACTTGGGAAATTCTTTATTTTTAACAAGTTACAATCAAAGGTTGGTGTAGGCCTTTGATTGCTTAAAGGGAGCTTCTGGCGACAAATCTGAGAAAAAAAAGACATGATATTTTCCGAGACTACCCTCTCCCCAAAGTAAGAATAGATGAGATTCGGCTCGATCCCCTCCCCCCTTGAACGTCTCATGTAATTAACCTAATATTGTTCAAAAACAAACAGGGAAATTATCTATAGTTGAACGTACATTTGACGGTAGCATAGTAGTTAGGTAGGCTGCTACGCCGTAGTCGATGCTGTGGGTTGGTGACCCCGGTCAAGGTCAATTTTGACACGTTCTCTAATATTGATCTTATTTACTAAACCAGTATACTGCTGTAAAACCTGCTTTGCTGTGGGTGAGGAATGTTGGGCTACGAAGAAGAAAGATGAATATGCAGTTATGAACATGTAGCAGAAATGCGGATGCTTAGGTGGATGTGGGGGTGACGAAGATGAATAAGATCAGGAATGAATGTATTTATAAGGGCCGGGGCACATTTGGCTTAGGGCAGTGCAGCAAATTTTTCAGAATAAGATGGAAAATTAAGACGGTTTGGACGGGAGCCGCCATTTTGTCACCGTCACTAGTACTGTAGTCCGTATTAGATGTTATTACAACGCAAACAAAGTCGATAGTAGGCAGGTAGTGAAAAATTCGCTGCGCTGCGCTTCGCCAAATGTTCCCCGGCCCGAGTTTAAAGGTAGCACCGATTGTAAAGAAGTTACAAAGTCACCGTTTAATATGGTAGGTCAATGTGTGGAGCGGGACATGTAGGAGAGGGTGTTTAGTACAGATATGTTAAATGATAGAAAACGATGGAGGGGGTCGACTCCAAATAGGAAGAAGGCGAGGAAGATGATGATCTAAACCAGTATAAGATTAGTCCCATTTCATTGCGAGATTTAAAAAATAAGCTACTGATACTAGCGTTTCGCAACGACCACAGCTGAGAAGAAACGCCGAAAGACACTCATTTACACAGTATTGGTCGCCTACGCGCCAGAAGGGCTTTGTCAGTTTACAAAGATTGTAATTTAATTATAAATAAACATTTGACATAATGTACACTACAATTATTGATTTGTAATGTAAAAGTACCTGCAAAGGCCTAATTTCCTAAAAATATTTGATTCCTCTTGATTTTTTGATTCTTTATTAAGTGCCTTTAGTCCAGCTGTGGGCTAATATTAAGGCTTGTAAAGCAAAAGTTATAAAGAAATAGTTATACATAAAAAGAGCAATGAATGTTGGCATTGACTGTACGCCATAGACGACAGTGCCATAGCTAGTAGTTTATGTCTGTACTTCCATAAGCCATGGACTTGCGATCTTGTGAGGTCAAGGTTAAATGACGGCCAATGTTGCGGCCAATGCCTGAATATTGATCTATTTATACCTCTAGTCGAGATTGATAGGCGAAAAAAAAAAAAAGACCTACTACCTAATGCTGTGAGCATACGTAGATTGGCATAAAATGATAAAGATGAATATATTATAGAGGCAACATTAAGAAATAAGTTCTAGATTTAAAAAAAATGCCGTGTGGTTTCTGGCCTAGAATGGGACCACTCCATCTGTTCCTGTAAATGTCGTAAGAAGCGACTAAAGGAATAAGCACACACGTCGTGTGCTACATCTGCATTCCCAAGGAGGATTGACGTCGGGCGGCGGCAGATTGTAAAGTTTTTCGCACAAATGCATTCTCAAAGAGGGTTAACGTCAGGCAGGCGACCGGTCGTAAAACTAGCCAAACCGTTTATGTTCGAGCTATTTCTTCTCCACTTCGCATGGTCTTTGGCATCCGTGGTGTAATGGTCGAGTCAACACGCTGCTAGTCCGCCAATCCGGAGGTTCTGGGTTCAATCCCCAGCCAGAGCAAGTTGGAAAATGGCGTTTTTCTAAATTGTCCTGGGTCTTGGGTGTTTATCTATATATGTATTTACTATAAAATGTAGTATCGTTAAGTCAGTATCCCATAACACAAGTTTAAAACTTACTTTGGGGCTAGCTCAGTCAGTGTGATTTATCCTTATATATATTTATTTATCCTTGGGTACTCTTTGCTCTCGACGACAGGCGGAAGATCCGGTGTAATGGTGGAGGCGATGGACACACTTTGTCGGAGCTGAGCTGGTATTGATTCTTGTGGTAACGTAGACTTAACACGTAAACACACGTGGAGTGGAGACTAAGACGGGACAGGATAATGAATTCATTAAAATCGCCTATTTTACATTATTATTTTTCTAAATGTTATTACGGAGGAGTCACATGCTATCACGTTGCGAGATGAATTTGTAAATTAAATGCTATTAGAAAACATTGAGGCAGACTAAAGAATCATGGCTGTGACTGTACGTAGTTATGGCCTCGTTCAAGGTTAAACAGCGGCCAATGTCGTGGTCACGTCACGTGCCCAAATATTTATCAAAGACTCGTATTTCTGGCTGGTGTCACAGTATAATAAAGTGCTTGTGTATTGCTTATGAGAAGGCATGTTAAGGGCCAGTATTCATTAGATGGTAGTTCTTCTTCTCGTGTCATTGGCTTGGCAATTATTTTTCCCTCCAGAATATTGCCATCCGCATCTAGGCCTGCCATCCGACCGGGTTTCCCCGGATTTGTCCTAGTTTGTACTGCGTCCGGGGAACGTCCGGGCGGGGTTCTTAGTGTCCGGGTAAAACACTATTTTATCCCCCGCCCCCGCCTACGTCCGTCACCCCAGGCACCAATGCCCCCCATTCCTCCGGCCCCGGCGCAAAATTATTTCCAAGCGCGTCCTGGTAAAATTCTTTATTACTCTGAAATCTCTGGGATTTTTGAAAGTTTTGTCCGGAGTCCGTAGTTTAGGTGATGGCGGGCCTACCCGCATCCGACATAGCTTGACAACTGCCACAAGATGGCAGTTCTTAAACTATGTCAGATCTCTATGCAACTTGAAAAATCCGTTGCTATTGTTGACCACTTACGTACAAAAACCAACAATAACAAGGCAACATTTTAAATGAAATGGACTTCAAATAAACCGGCCAAGTGCGAGCAAACTCGCGCGGAGAAGGTTCCGTACAATTGATTGAATTCTTATAGGTTTTCCTGTAATCTACAAGCAACGAACTATATTTTGTATTTTTTTCAAAATTTTAGGCTTAGTAGTTTCGGAGATCAGGGGGGGGATGGTCAATTTTCGTCTTATTTCATGAATAAAATCAAAACTATTTATTTTACAATAATAACAAAAATATATTTGAGATCCTCATAACAAGCCCTTTCATTTGATATATAACACAGTAAGGTTTGCAAAACTTTTTTTTAATTTCCTAATTTGTCCCCCGAAAATGACCCTTATTTTATGAACAGACAGACAGACAGAGGCACGAGTGATCCTACGGTTCCGTTTTTTCACTTTTTGTACGGGACCCTAAAAAAGCAAAGAAAGATCAAAGTTGGCCGATAAAAAATATTAGAAAAAAATACTGAAGACGAAGTGTTTCTTTGACATTTTGACCTCAATTTATTTTTGTTTAATTATATTTTTTAATTTTTTTAATTTTTTAATTTATGTATTTTATAATTTATTTATTTGCCAAAGTGTATTTCTAAGAACAGTTCGCAATGATGTAGTTACAAATTCAAACTCAATTTCAATTAATTTATTTGCCAAAATGTATTTCTATTAACAGTTCGCAATGATGTACAATTTCAATTCATTTAGGTATAAGCAAAAGTGTATTTCTATGAACAGTTCGCACTGATGTACAAATTCAAACTCAATTTCAATTCTTTTATTTGCAAAAGTGTATATCTATAAACAGTTCGCTATGATGGTTAACACATGACAGATAAAATAAAGAATTTCACATGACTGTTATTTTGGATTTACATCATGTCACATTTTCAAATTGTCATCGTGCTAATCTTTTCGATTAGTGTGGAGTTCATCAACACTGAGACATGGCCGGCGAGGCCCGAATACGGCAAGCGACTTTAAAGCACAAGTGCTAATTGCGGTGTAAGTGCAGGTGCGACGAATAGGGAAACACGCGATTAGCAAGATATGTTGTTACGGGAACGTGGCAACGTGGCAGCGGCTGGTGGCCAACGACGTGTAGATTGTGGCGTTCCGGGACGAAGTCCTCTTGACCCGCGTGGAAACGGCTGGTCAAGGGCTCCCAGGAACGAAGGACGCGGGTATCAAAAACGTGATCGCACGTGCTGATGGAGAAGATATGTGGTCCAGGAGTAATTATGTACTCCCGACGTAGTTCCCCAAATTGGGGAATAGAAAACGTAAATTAGAGCGGGGAATGGCCGCTAGTATAAACTTGCTGAACGTGTGTTCGCTATGAGAGATAACAGCAACTGAGCCTATATATACACAAGGGCAGGTCCATGGTAGGGGAAAGTTGTTCAGTATCATAGACTGAATGTATCCTTGAAATAGTTTCAGTACATTTTGTTAGACGTTATGTTTATCTGGGGGAAGTTGGTCAGTATGTTTGACAGAATCTGTACTTAAATTTTAAAAAAATTAAGCACAATTAAGAGAGTTGAACAATGGCAAGTTAAGAAAGGTATTTCGAGACTAGATTAGTTATTTTATTTATTTATTAAATTATTGACCACAATGGTATGTGACTCTTAAATAAAAATACTCTTAGATAAAACCAACTAGTGACAGCATCATTATCATATCCACTTCATTTAAGCCTATGACATATTTGCCATCATGTGTACCATCCACATTCCATCAAGGCGTTTACCTAATCAAGATTTTTAATGATCAATATACGTGTACAGTCATCGGCAAAAGTAGACAAACATATAGACTAGGGCCTAAACGAATTTATCAAGCGTAATCCATAGATTGGCAGTTATCAAGGTAAGCTTGATAGCAACATAACCTCAAAAGGACCACTGCTGAAAAGAAACGAGTTGACGCGTTGATCAGCCATCACTGAACTAAACCATATGTACAACGGATAAACCAACAATCTTGTCTATGCATTATTCACACCTAAATAGCTGGCAATGTTTCCGGTATACCGAAGAACTTCATTCGTCATCCTCATTTAAAATGCACTGTGTCGCTGACGCACTTATTTTTCCATTAGTCCTGGCAAAGACACGAAATTTCTAAAGCATCACAAACAATATTTAAACAGGTGCTTCCAACATCTTTCCACTACGAGTGAAACTTTGTCAAGTTCAAAATCCTGTGATCTATTTCTGCCCCAACCGATGTCCGAAACTCTGATCCTTGGCATGAATAAATCAAACCACGCGAAGATTTGCGAGGTTCAAAAGGGGATTTTAAGTTTGCAAAATCCTTTTTTTAAATATAAGGGAGTGCAGACGAATCGATTAATCTGGGGGTAAGTATAACCGTTAACGATGTCTGAAAGTCAGTGACGGTGACGTAAAAGGTTTTACATTCTCCCGGGCCTCTAGTAGCATTTATGTCCGATAAATGCCACTAGTATAGAAAGTGGCATTTTATGGTTCATGAATACAATTTTACGTTGAAAAAAAGAGTAAGACCAAATATTTATTACCCTCCTCACTGTCCTCGGTTTAGGCAACTACAACCTTAGATCTAAGACATTTTTTACCCAAGTAGATATGTATGTAGTTGTCTATAAGTCTATATTTAAGAGCTATGCTCTTGTCGGTGGATTATGAATTCTCTTCCATTTGTCTCTCTCATCTGCCAGCTATTTTACTTCGCTGTACGACACGACGTTTACCTTCTCCTTTATCTGTTTCATGTAGCTATGCCTAGATCTTGCTGGTCCTCATTTCCCTACTATCTTTCCTTCAATGATAGTCTTTATGAAAATGTCGTGTCGTAGCAGATGATCTTTCCTCATCTATTTTCTATTATATCCAGAGTGCACCTTTTTTCTTCTACTCTTTTATGTAAATTTATAATGTAATAATATAATATAAATTCCCAAGAGTTTTACCGCATATTGCCATCCTTCAAACCGATACAAGAGAGGTCGCCAATAAGCATGCTGAATACTTTTAAAAAATACTTCAAAAAGAAGTAAACTCTTATTTAAAAGTGGAAATTAATTATTCAAATGAGTGAACAAAAATAGATTTAGCCGCTCTTGAACTTGGGTGTACGAGGTTAGAAATTTATCATATAGACTTCGAACAGAGGCACTGAGGTTGTAAAAACATTTTTCATTAGCAATGGCAAGGCCGTGCGAAAATAGACGCGCTGCGTTGATGGCCGCTCAGACTATGCTAAGTAGGTACCTACTGCATATTGTACTACATAATACCCCATATGTAATCGCGATGCTTATAGCGCAATGAAGTCATGCGTCAAGCACTATGAGACTATTGAAATTGACACCCACACATCATCCTTGGAGAAGAAGAAAACACAAGGGGACCCTGGGCTTCGAAGCATCACAGACAAATATGCAATCAGAAGGCGTAATGCGCATGTAGTACTGGATCTGACGAAGACAGACGTGGCGCGGACGTTTTTCCATTCAAATTTCGAACTCATTGAAAATATTGCAATTTGAGCACACGCAATTGAAATGACATCGCGCATTGCGGCGTCCATGCCCAAGATTATATGCTCGGTGTTCAATTAGAATTTATTTCCATGCATTTTGGATAAATTTAAGAAAAGTATTGGAGAGATGTACGCGCCACGTCTTTGCCCGCGCCAGATCCAATATTGCTTACGCCTAAAATGTGAAATGTCATAAGGCTTTTTTTGACTACATGACAGAAATACTTAATTACTGGTTACTTTGAAGTTAAGCGAAGTCTGCACGCCACTTTATACCATCGGATTAACGAGGTGGCTTGCATTGATTAGTCGCCCAGCGCGAAAGCTAGTGCCAGCTGCAAAAAACCTATATCATTGTCCAATTTGTAACGACAAAAAATACGATGTTTTCTGTTTTAAAGCTTACCAAAATTGTAATGTCTCGGTTTGTCTGTAAACTGGCTAATACATACACCTATAACACCTACTAGAAGTAGAAGAAGAAGGCCTACTAGAAAAGATCTCTTTTGTGATAAGTAATGCCTTTGTAAGTACAACTTTTATTTTATGTATTCTCTATATACATTGTCCGTGTACATAAATTGGTAAAAAGGTTAGTCGACATCACAGGAGACCGAAGAGCTGGCAGCTACCTCGGACAAAGAATCAGTCTAGCTATTCAAAGGGGGAACGCTGCCAGTATCTTCGGAACCTTGCCTAAAGGGACTCCTTTTAATAATATATTTTAGTTATTATATAATATTTTTTAAGGTTTTTAGTTTTAGGTTGTTTCTAGTTTTAGCTAACTTTAGGTATTATATATTATGAGATTTTCTATGACTAATAAATAAATACAGGTTTTGACAATTGGTAAATACCTAATCAATAAAGAAATATAATTCTCCGTTTAACCAGGCCTGTGTCACTCTCCGTTTAGGTATCGAAAATGTACCTACATTCTTACTATGAGCGCAGGCGGCCCCTTCGGGTGGTAAATTTAGTTATACGAATCGTTTGTCCAGAGTAATAAGAATGAAATTGGCTTGCAATGGATGTTTAGGTATCTATACGAAAAGGTGCTGAGTTCTGACGTGAGCTAAATTAAACCATATCTCTAGCTGTGGCTAGAGATATGGTTTAATTTAGAGTTTGAGTAGATATTTCTTTGAATTTCTTTGCTGAGTGAGACTTCTGTACGTTAGTATTATTTATTCTGTGGTTTAACCTACAATAGTATTCCGTGGTGTAATGGTCAACACGCTAGTTCGCTAATCCGGACGTTTCGTTCGGGTTCGATCCCCAGCCAGGGCAAGTTGGAGTATGGCCTTTTTATGCCTAGCCTATTCTCGATGTATTTCGAGACTACTTTTTATCATTCCGTAGTCCAGCTTTTTTACGTGAGTTTATTTTTTTTCGGTGTGAAAAGGAAATCACTGCAGATTCTACAGTATGTCAAACCAACATCATCCCAATAAATAAATAAATAAATATATAGGGACAAATCACACTGATTAAGCTAGCCCCGAAGTAAGTTCTAAACTTGTATTATGGGATACTAACTTAACGATACTATATTTTATAATAAATACATATATAGATAAACACCCAAGACCCAGGGCAATTTGAAAAAGGCCATTTTCCAACTTGCCCTGGCTGGGGATCGAACCCAGAACCTCCGGATTAGCGGTCTAGCATGTTAACCATTACGCCACGGAGGTCGTCGGGATCAATAGGGATGTGGACTGAGTTAAAAAAAATATTTTGTACTGACTAGAAAATAAATTTTGCACTGACAAGAAAATATATTTTGTACTGACAAGAAAATAAAAAGAGAATAATGTTACTTGTCATTGATCACATCAATTTTGAACGTGATTTTATATTTATTGATGAAGAAAACCTGATATGTATTAAGAGCGCTATTTGACTACAAGAATCTATGACATCACAGTCCTATACATCATACAAATCCCATAGAAAATGTTTGTTTTGACGTTAAGAAAAAGTATCTAATTTGACTTGCTGGAAACTAGCGGATTGCCTCAAGAGGTAAAAGACCCGGATGTTCTGAAATTGAAGTCCGAGGTAAGACAATGTCATCTCGAACATAAAGAGTTTAATATCAAATGTGGATCTACTTGCAACAATTTTAGAAAACAATTGTACATGGAAAACAATCTAGCTAGATTAGATCTCGGTGAGCTTCGTAGCAGTGTCGGTGTCAAGGTACACTGTAATAACACCACTTTGTTTCGTACGAGATTGTTATCTTTGAGGAGCACACCCACTGAGAGCGTTCGTTGTAATGATATTACAAGACATTATTGTTAAGATTTGTGCACATCTTAAGTTCGTTAGTTAAAATCTTTATTGCACCGAAACATAGTGATACAGAATAATAGATTATAGAAAACAGATATCAAAAGGCGGCCTTATCGCAACTGCCATCTCTTCCAGGTCTTCTTTAGAATTAAGTTTCTTCTTTTCTGTACAGCCTAGTTTACAGCTGCTTCTCTTCTCGCGCAGATCGTAAAAGGCGGTGCGTTATCAACCCATCACTATTTTGATTCCTTTCCTATCTTTCTGGCCCACCATAACGCTAAAAGTGGCCTTTGGGTTTTCGTCTCAGGGCTCTGTCTGCTGAGAGCTGCAAAGCCTAAAATGCTCT
Source organism: Acrobasis repandana (assembly GCA_963576875.1). Taxonomy (NCBI): domain Eukaryota; kingdom Metazoa; phylum Arthropoda; class Insecta; order Lepidoptera; family Pyralidae; genus Acrobasis; species Acrobasis repandana. The sequence goes on from OY756226.1 coordinate 3,689,674, forward strand.
TTTTGCCCCAATATGGATAAATACATGTTAATGTTTCTGTATCCATTGGATTTATGGTTTAAATGCCTCTGATAATAAAGGTAGGGTTTGCCCGTAATCGCCACGCTGGGCAGGCGGATTGATGATCACAGAACCCTGTTACAAACCCCTCCCTTAGTCGCCACTTACAACACCCGTGGGAGGGAAAAGGGGTGGTGACAAGACAAATCGAATTCTATTCTGACATCACCATAAGGCTCAAAAGAGAAATTAAGAATTAAAAAAATCATCATGTTCATACTATAGGTATGTAATCTAGATGTTTGATGAATAAGCAGGCTCATTTAACTACCACCTAATATATAATTTAACTACTTTCTACTTACAAAATGTTTTCGTCAGCACATACCTTTATCCAAAAATCCCTAGCGACACTCATAATTCAAACCTGAGGTCCGCTATCTTTAGTAATAACATAGCGAAGGCACCCACTAATTATTAATGTATGATAATTTGTGAAATCTATATCTACATATAGTAATAACATATTTTTTGCGTGTGGCTTTAATGAGAGCATTGTACTTTTAATCCTTAGGACTTAAGTAATCGAGAAGTTATAAAAGTTATACTACAATAGTTCGCCACAAATGTCACGGTGTTAATATTTACAATAATTAAAGTTATTAATGCCATATTATTACCTGGTCGTAAATATAAAGAATGAAAATGCCATTGACATCATAAATTACTTATATGAAACAGTGGGGAATAAAATAAATGCTCTTTTGTTGTTGAAATTGCAGCTGTAAATAAAACACTATTAACCATGAAAACGGTATAACAGGCAGAAAGGCTCCAAAATCTGAATTGTCAATTTTTTTTTATAATTTTCCACCCTGCTCACAAAATTTCACGAGAATCGGTTGAGCAATGCGACAGACAGCCGGACAGACGTACGAAAGCATTTTTGCCCAAACGGAGATGCTTTGCTCGCGCTCCGAGCTCGTTCGGCCAATAAACACTAGTACAGTACAGTAATTGAATTATTTTATTGATTCAACTCATTTAACTTCATTAAGTATGATATCCATACGTTAATTTATTATCACAGTTCATTATACATTCAAGATCGATTTGTCTTGTTTGGTATTCATAGTTAATAAATGCATTACCGACCAGAACCGGGGTACTAAATGGATGCAATTGCTATAATGCCTTCCATGACAGCTGACTAATGCCCTCAGGCTACTTAGCATCGGAATATGTAAAAAAAGATATAAAGCAAATAGAATTTATGCTTATAATGTTTTGTTGTGAGTTAATGGATTATTTTTTATAGTTTTTAATTAATTATTTTGTAGTACACCTTGTGAGAATACATTTACTGCAAAAAGTTTTATGGTTTAACTCGCCAGTTTATGTGGTCTTATAAATCTTAAAATCTTTCCTGATGTTAATCAGAAGAGGTGTAGCTAACCGGTTAGGCATTACCTGTGCGTCTGTGGCACGAGTCCGATTCTCACTAGACGCGTTTGGACCTCTGAGTTTGTATTAATTTACGGTCATTTTCAACTTCTACCAATATTGTTAATTTTTTTGGAAAGCTTTATTTTGAAATCCGTTTCGAGATACAGGGTTAATGAACAGTTGTGGGTAATTTTTTTGCCAAAATAATCAATAGTTTCGGATATTTCTTCAAACAAACGTATGAAATTTGTTTGACCTTACTCCGCGGCTGTATCGGTTTAAGCTCTGAGTCCATTCATTAAAAAATACGAGTTGCTGCCTCTATGGTATTTATCCGTCACTGACGATAACGTCAAATGTCACCGTTTCTGCAATCATAAGTAAGAAAAGATCGTTTTGGCTAAACGATGGAGCCATAACCTTAAAAAAAAGAAAGAAAGAAGAAGAACTTTCCACCAATCATGGGCAACTGAATTCACTGAATGACATTGACACTGACAAAGACTATTAAGACTCTAGCCTGATTTTATTTTTTAAATATGTATTGGGCTTGGCCGTTTGTTTTGTTAAGACATGACTTTGTCATGATTTTTATAATAATTTATAAAAATTGAGCTAAGCCGTAATATGACAAAATATTCAAATTAGTTTCTTGAAATACGCTATATTTTGATATAAAAAAATAAAAATTAGGGGTTAAAAAAAAATTTACAATCCCAATTGCTTCCTGCGAAGGAAAACATCGTGAGGAAATCTTAGTTCACTAGTGTGTTATAATGAGTGTTGTCACAAGATGACATATATATGTAACATTGTGTAGTTGTATCTATCCACTGGACAAAAGGTTCAAGTTGCACGCTTTGCTGATTTATCATCCTGAATTTAAAATATTCTAGGCTAAATTTTAAAGAAACTTTGTCACATTTGCTTTGCGAATCTGAGACGCGTGAATTTGGTATTCAGACACTGTGTTGTCATCAAAAAGTATCGCAGTCTGAAATGTTCTTCTATTAGTGAAACCGTAGTTTCAGGTTTCCAAAAAATCTAGTTTCCTCTAACAATGAGTTCGGGCTGCAGCAAACAAAACTCTTTGGTCTAGTTGCCGCAGTATCAATGTCGGTGTCAGTGGTTTGGGAAACAAAAAAGTAATGAAAGCGATGTTCTGTGTTCCATCCAGATTGTTGCCAATTCTAAATCTAGTCGGGTTCAAGGTCGGTCGGGACACAGGAGCGTCGGGAGCAACGTTCATCTCAGCTGACGCTGGCTTTTGAGGTGTGTTCGCTCGTTGCTATATGTGTTTTGTCTGGGGTGAAGGCCCTAGAAGTATCTCGCGAGATTTTTATGAAACTAATTATGATCATACATTTTTTTTATTATTTAGTATTCATTTTTATTTTACTTGAATATACTAGTAATACTCGCAAATACAGGCGTAAATATTTAAAAAAATACTTGATTTGAAGTATATTTTAAAGTTTGCCTTGAAGCATGCGAATAATTTTTATTATGTTCCATTTTGTATCTGATTTAAAAGTGATGAATCGACTTGGTAGTACCTTAAATTATTGGTCATTTAACCGCTTCAGGGTATTTATCTAGAAGAGAGTTTGTAAAAGTTTACTTGCTTTGTATTTCCATGGTTAACTTTGATTACTTGCACACACCCTTTTAAGTAAAAGGATTATCTAAATCCGTTGAAATTGAAAAGCTCCTCCCTTTTCGAAGTTGCTTAAAAAGTTGACAGCGATCACGTCAAAGCGTCACAAGGCACGTGTGTGTAAGTAGTCATCACTGGTGACTAAATTATCAAGCTGTCAAGGCATCTGACATAACATAACATCTCCCAGTTACAAAATGACTTAACATGTCTTTCGAAGCACGGAGAAGCTCACGATATTATATGTCAGTTTTGGTTGCCGTGTGGCTCCCGGCAATGTAGAATAGGGCTATTCCGCAGGGAAGACCCGTGGATGTCGTAGAAGGCGACTTAGGAAACAGAACCTAAATAAAGCTTCTAAACATCAATGAGAACTCTCCAACCCGTCTGGCCAGCGTGAAGAGTGTAGGCCAAATCCTCTGACTGCTCTGGCTAATATATGGCTCTGGTAGTACAGAGAGGGTCGTGCTCTTGCAGTGGATACTAAAAAAGACCTGATGATGGTGATGTGGGCTTCTCAGGAAGCGGATATCAGATATATAAGGACAGGTTGTTCGCCCGTCTCCTAGTAGTCTTGTGATATAAAAAGTTGACAATGATCACGTCAGAGTCACGAGGCACGTGTTCAAGTTCAAGGGCGGCCTCTGGTCGTTACTCTCGCGCTTTTTGCGGCGTTTGCGTAACTAGTCGCCCAGACACATGTATTGATGACTGCCATGTATGTTACGTATCAAAGAAATTTATTTTGCTAGAATACACTTGTGAATAGGCGAAAATCTCGAATGATGCGATCAGTAACCCATCATTATTTTGATTCTAATTCTAGATCTTATTCCATTTTCTTCTTCTGCCGCATTTGCTCCAACTACTTGTTTGTTGTTGTTTAGACGTTTGGGTCAAATCTTGCAAGTTTAATTTGAGCCACTTCCCGGTTTCCAATTGAGATGAAATTTTGTAATGTACATCAGATGACAATGCAATATTATTGTAACAAGAAACTGATGATGGATCCGAAAGATGGCTATAAGAACCCTGTAAAAAAACGACGCAACCCCGTCGAGTTTGGGCTTATTACATTTGTCTTGATTATTACTAAAGCCTCAGTGTTAAGAATAAAATGGCATTCTAAAGAGCTTATCAGAATGACACGCCAAGCGGCTTCTATCCCTACACATTTTCTGTGTTGAGCTGATCTCGTGAGTTCGAAATTCTTTTGGCACGATACCACAATTTATATTTCACTTCCTTTATTTACATTTGCGTTGGTAAAAGTATTTCCCAGACATATTTTTGGACCTTATTAGCTTGCCAACCAACGACAGATGTTGGTTATAAATATACAGAGATCTTTGAAATGAATTTTAATGACTAGTGCATTTAGTATTAAAAGTACTTGAACAAATTGAAACCTTCAAAAAACGAGTACTATATCTTCCTGAAAGGCCGGTAACGCTCTTTTTACACCCCTGGTGTTGCAGTTGTCCATGGACAGTGGTGATCACTTACCATCAGGTGACCCGCTTGTTTGTTTGCCGCCCTATAACATAAAAAAAAATGACGATGTATTATTACGTTCTATCATGTCATTGTAAAATGGCCTTTTTCAAATTGTCCTGGGTCTTGGGTGTTTATCTATATATGTATTTAGTATAAAATATAGTATCGTTGAGTTAGTATCCCATAACACAAGTTTAAAAACTTACTTTGGGGCTAGCATTGTGATTTGTCCTTATATATTTATATATTGTTTATTATTATTTATTATTGTTTCCGGCTAAAATTAGCATTGAACTTTTTCGTAGATGTTGCAAAGTAGCGTTGCATTTATCTACGTAGTTCGTAGATGTAGACTACTTGCACCTAGTTGGCACATACTGCACTAGACAAAATAAACAATGAATCGACAAATTTTAATGAGTAAATTAATTGAATCAAGGCCAAACATAATATTAAACATTGTCTGTAATGACCGTATATATTGTTTGTAGGTATTCTTCTAATCTTAACTCATCTTTGCATCCTCAGCTGTGTTGCTTCGAAGTCGAGTTCTGCTTTCTGGCTTTTTCTTCTTCTAACCTGGCCAACACTGACGTCAGATTTTTCAAGCTGCCTAAAGGCATCTAACAAAGCTTGACGACTGCCATACAATGATGACAGCCGACTTAACAATTAAGATATATATTTTTTCATTTTCATTAAACATTTCACTGTATATTTGTGTGCTCATGTCTGGGCGGTTACGGTTAGGCCGCGTAACGTTTGGCGGGTGGTCGGCGGTCGCGCACCAATTGTCATAGAAAATAAATAAACAATTACGCTCCAGTTCACGCTCCGGACGTATGTATATAAATCCAGGCGTCTTCGTGTTTTTATGAAGCGACAGTTAGATGTACCAATTGATTTTGAATTGAATAATTTTAAACAAACAAAAGCTACTTTAATTTCTGGTCTTTTTTATCGCTTCCACTTCACCAATACTTACACACTTTCTGAATGCAAATGCTTGATTTCTTGACAAAAACATCAAAATTACTATATGTGTTAATAGAATATTAAAGGAATTCCCCCAATTTCTCAAGGATCTCATCATCAAATCATCATTTGGTGACAAAAAGACCAACTTGCATAGGGTATATATGCAAGTTGGATCTGGCAGTTCAAACAAAAAAATAATTTTCTAAATCGGTTAAAAACGGAGCAGTTATGGGGGAACATACAATAGCATATACATATTTATTCGAATTGAGAAGCTCGGTTTTTTGATGTGTCTCATTTCTGTTTAATATTTCACTGTATATTTGTGTATCGGTGTCTGGGCGGTTACTGGGCGTCACGTCTGGCGGGTGGTCGGCGGTCGCGCACCAATTGTGATGTAAAATAAATAAACAATTACACACCGGTTCACACCATAGGACGTCTGTCTGTGAAGCCAGGGGATCCTCGTGTTTTCATGAGGCGACCGTCTGATGTAATGATTTTGAATCGAAACATGTAGGTACAAGTCTTTCTGTATATTTTTAATTTTATTTTTAAAACAAACGGGACATGTTTCAGGCCTGTGTCACCCCCGTTTAGGTATCGAAAATGTCCCTACATTATTACTATGCGCGCAGGCGGCCCCTCCGGGTGGTAAATTCAGTTATACAATTCGTTTGTCCAGAGTAATAAGAATTATATTAGCTTGCAATGGATGTCTAGGTAAAAGGTTAACGAAAAGGTGCTGTTCTTACGTGAGCTAAATTAAACCATATCGCTAGCGACATTGAGTAGATATTTTTTTTAATTTATTTGCTGAGTGAGACTTCTGTACGTTAGTATTATTTATTCTGTGCACGTATCGCTATTATTACCGTAGTTGTCATTTGTGTTTTGAATTCCTGTTAAAATAAATATATAAGGACAAATCACGCTGATTGAGCTAGCCCCAAAGTAAGTTTAAACTTGTGTTATGGGATACTAACTCAACGACACTACATTTTATAGTAAATACATAGGTACACCCAAGACCCAGGAAATTTTTTAAAAAGGCTATTTTCCAACTTGCCCTGGCTGTAGATCGAACCTAGAACCTCCGGGTTGGCGGACTAGCGTGTTGACTATTACACCACGGAGGTCATCTGTTAAATAAATAGAAAGTAGGTAGACTACGCAAATGTAAAGTCTAAGTTACTACATAAAGACATCTTGTACACATTTTAACCTTTCTTAAGTTCACATACGATTTTACGTGTAAAATAATGTTATTATACATTTTACATACCTGTATTGTTCTGCTGATTTTACGAAACCGCGACGGTTCACCATTCAAGGACTTCCTTATAGCTCACGGATCCATCTCGCATATACCGATGACGATATCACTAAGATCGAGGATACAAACAACAAAAATGGCAATATCGAGTGCATAGTACTAAGATTCAACTCGCAAATCTTCATATTTGGTGACACACATATCTGTGGGCGTGTGAGTCACACTAGCCCCAAACCAGGCAAGGTCGCGGGACATAACATAAAAAGTTGGTAGAAGATTAACTTGTGTTCTGCATTCTGTGATAATTTAACGCAACACTGACCGCATAACCACGACCACGTTCAGCACAAGATGCGCGACACAATTTTCGTCGCGTTCGCGCTTACATGGCGTTTTATAGAATTTTCGAAAAAGTCAATTTTCTAACTATCCCTGGCGACTGATCGAAGTCAAACCCAGAACCTCCGGCGTGGATACTGGCATGTTAAGGCTGTACCTGAATGAACGTTTGGCTTTACTACGCACATTTGCCAAAAGTGGCCGTTTTTTTGCAAATGTGCGTAGTAAAGCTTCACGTTCTCACTTTAAACTGTAAACAGTTCATAAAATACTTTGAAGGGTTATCTAGGGCTTGGTAGTAGCAAAATGTTAAATGATGTCTCCGTTTTCTTTGAAATGATTTATTTTAAATGGGGGCAGCACTGGACCCCGGAAAATTCAGGTACGGCCTTAACCACTACGCCACGGAGGTCGCCTGTAAGTAAACGTGTTTACACATGATTCTGCTCTACGGTGCTACTACTGGAACTGTATTATAAAATATGGTACCTATTTAAGGGCCTGTCGTCAGGAAACATAGTTTACCATGTTTAAAATAATTATAGACATGGTATTATATACTATGTGAAGGTACTCGGTGAAGTTAACATTTTGATGATCTTATATACTACGGCTGAGCAATCAACATTTTATTGTACCCTCAATAGTACTCTAAATATAGGCCAGGCGTGAGGCCTCTTTGGGTTCTGGTTTCTAAGTGGGGTTGGCACTTGTACTGCTTCGGCTTTCAGCGAGTATATTCATTATAATCTTGATGTTATCTATAAAAAAGTACTAGAAGTACTCACCAGTGGCTTCAGGTATAAAGTTTTTCTTTTTCATGATTTCGGTTTAAAATTGGGATAACCACTACCAATTAATAGTCATAGTACACTCTATAAGAAATGGCATTATTTTCCTTTAAAAGCGACTTTTAAAAAGAAGCACCTCAATTCTAATGTATATACATGTTGTTTTTATAAGTATATTCTTCAATATCTTCTTCTTTTTAATGTTTCGTACCCGAAGGGTGAAAACGGAACCCTATTACTGAGACTCCGCTGTCTGTCCATCTGTCACAGGGCTCTATCTCTTGAACCGTAATAGCTAGACACTTGAAATTTTCACCGATTATGTATTACTGTGGCCGCCATAACAACAAATACTAAAAAGAAAAAAAAGTTGAAAATTAAAGGGGGTCCTCATACAAAAAATGACTTTTTTCAGCGTTTTTAACTAGATCTTTATAAAGGCATTAACTAGCTACTTGAAATTTTCACAGATTAAGTATTACTATGGCCGCTATAACAACAAATACTAAAAATAAGACGTTAAGTTAAAAATTAAAGAGGTTCGTCATACAAGAAATGTGTTTCTTCAGCGTTTTAAAGCATTGTACGGTGGTACGGAACCCTTCATGTACGAGTCCGACTCGCACTTGCCCGTTTATTTTTAACTTATTTAGAAATTTTTATTTTTATTTTAGCGGGTGGTATACATGCAAATTGGTCCCATTGTCACCAAAAAAAGATCTAATGATGGAAACCTTGAAAAATGGAGGGAACTCCTTAAACGTTCTATGGACACGTGTGGTGATTTAAATGTTTATGTCAATAAATCAAACATTTGCATTCAGAAAGTCTGTTTTGTTGAAGTGGAACTGATTTCGAAGACCAGGAATTGAAGTCCCTTTTATTTGTTTAAAATAATAAAATAATTGTTTATCGGTACAAACAAACTTTATTTTACCAATGAATAGATGTCTTAATTTTTGGTAGATACATATATTTGATTTGTAAGTACACAACTACAATATAGATTCTTACTTCCAGCGAAGGAAACGGGTAAAGGTTTTATTATATGTATTATCAAAGTATAATATCAATACCCCAAATTCACACATTGACTTACAAACACAAAGACATGTTTGAATTTTAAAAAGCCCTTATCTACATATTCCCCGTTTCTAGAATGGAGCGGAAATCTTCCAATTCTCAATGAGAATCGAACCCATGACCTCGCTTCCGATACCGTTTGTTGGATGTTAACCGCATATCGACACATCCAGTAGTAGGGTTACCTACTAAGTGGAATATGATGTGTCTTGCCTGATAAGTAGGTATATTAGAAGTGAGGTCACCATCATCATAACAATCGTTTGACATTCAGTATACTAGGTTACTAGATTTAAAAGGTTTTTTTTTTAAAATTTTGGAATTGCCTCATCATTATTTCAGATCATGTCTTACACGTACAAGTCACTGACATAGCCCTGCAAATTAACACATTGAAGAGGCAGTGGACGTGGAACATAGCATAAATGGGGACCACGTACTGGCATGTAAAATCGTAAAATCCAACTACAAGGACGAACGTAAGCCGCTTCTGCATAACATCCTGAATATAGGCCTCCCTAAAAATTTCTAAAATTACCTATCGAATGCTTTTTCAGCAACCTTGATCTCGTCCTCCATCTGGTAGGTGAATATCCTGTCCTGCTGCTGTTTGAATGTGTTTCCATGTATTACCATTAGATGTGTTCTACCAAACCCGTTGTCAGGCAAGTGGCCGGCATACTTGGGTGAGATGACATGCATGCATATTTGACCGCGCGAGCGAAGTGTCCCCGTTTCAGCTTCAGCAAAAATTCTTTTGTATGTCTGGGTGTCCAGAGTCCAGATTGTAGGTTGTTCTCGCCTGCAGGTGGAATTTTTCAACTGATTCTCGGGAAATTTTGTGACCAGGTTCGATAACTATACCAAATTTTTTTGTGGATTCAGATTTTCGAAATGGCGGAAATATAGGGGTAACTTAAAATATTCATATTTCTCCTACCTCGCGAGTATATACTAGTAGTTCTGTCAGCTGTAGACAGCACACATAGTTACTAGTATATTTGGAGAAGAAAAAGCTCAAAAGTGCCACCGGGCTTTGAAGTCGGACGGGCACAACTAAGGATGCAACCTCGTGTTAGGAGTTTTAAGCATAAATTCTATGGAAGCAAAAAGTCATCATCATCATCAAAAGTACATTCAAGTAGACAATACCTACTTAAAAATTATCTATATATCTTGTTTTCCACCAATACCTTTATTGACGTTACTTTACGCCAGTTGCTGGACCAATCAGTGGCTGCTGTATGATACTGCGTTATAGCGGACATTGGCGGACAGTTGACGCTGCGTAATGCAACAGTGTTTTATATAAATTTCGTGGGGCCATTATGCGCAATGATAATTTTTGAAGTAAGAGCGAACCGAATGCGTGAAGAAGTGCGAAACCGCTCTCGCACACCACACAAGAGCGGTTTCGCACTACTCACGGATTCGGTTCGGATTCGCATCGGACGTTATTCGGACCGCTGTTACTCTTTTATTTTTGTTCGCTGGGAGTTTTACCAACCCTATTCGCACAGGATAGAGTTCGTTGGCAATTACAAACGTAACTGTGCCGCTGATTCTGTTCCCAGAAATTTACAAGTACATATATTGTTATTGATGACTCACTTATCATTGCTAAGCGGTAGTAATAAATTAAACTAGAGATTTTATGACATAATTGAAGTCTATATGCTACCTGTATTGTATTGTATTATATAAACATTAGTTTTAATCATCATCAGGTCTTTTTCAGTCTCGACTGCAGGAGCATGACCCTCTGTACTACCAGAGCCAAATATTAGCCAACTATATTACTAACTATATTAGCCAGAGCAGTCAGAGGATTTGGCCTACACTCTCCACGTTGGCGAGACGGGTTGGAGAGGTCTCATTGATGTTTATAAGCTTTGTTTAGCTTTTGTTTTCTAAGTCGCCTTCTAGGCATCCACGGGAAGACTTGGAGTGGTCCTATTCTACTCCGCCGGGAATCAAACGGCACTTAGTTTTAATAAAAAAAAAATATTAGGTTAGGTAGGTGTGTTTTTATTTTACAAAGTCCTCGGTCTGCGTTTCCCACCTTCGAAATACAACTTTTAGTTTTCAATTAGACCGCCTGTTTGTTGAATATATATTTTATAAAAATAAAAAAGAGGGATGATGACTGCGTCAGAAAGGTATTTTTCTAATTAGTCCGTTAGTTAGATTATGCAAAAATAATGTAGGTAGGTGGTATCTATATTTTTCAGTTTATCATAAAAGTAAAAATTAACAAAGATACAGAGTATCTAAGTTCCAGAGTCGGCTTGTGACGTCACCGATGTGTAAAAATCGTACGAAAGCGTGATGTCATGCAAAATTTCAATGCGCTGTATCTCCGTCATTTATTGTTTCTTAGAGAAAAGAAAAAATATGTGTACCATATTTTTTAATAATCTAACCGTAGGGCCAAAAATATTTTTTCAGTCATCATGCCTATTGTGTAGAAATCCAGTATTGCACTGGTTTCTATAATATTTATTGGAACGTTATCAGTGCGCGGCAAATTGCACGCGACGCGATCAACAATGTTTGTGTCACGAGAGCGCACTCGTAAACATCGGAATGACATTTATTGCAACACTTATCTTGCTTTCCTTGTTGCGTGAGATTTAATTGATTCTACATTAATAAATATTTCTTACTTTCCAATAAAATTGCTTGGCTTCTTCCAATGTGATGTGATGTGTATTTAAGTACTGACGTATCTCGAATTATCAATAACTAATATTTGACGAAGGTTGATCTTCGTATTATCTTAAGAGGAAACACTAAAGTCGAGAGAATTGAAAAATAGGTATGTATTTGTAAAATCTATTGCTGTCGCGCTGTGCCCGAACAACCTGTTGCGCTGTGCGATAGAGACAACTGCAGCTTGTACCAAAAATGCCTATGAAGAGTACGTGTGCCCTTCGATTCGTTTAACATTTTTGTTTCTAATTTCACTTCGCCGAACCTTATTGGCCTAAACTTGGCCTAATGCAAAATTATTGTTTAGCCTAATTTATGTCTTTGCACAATAATAGTAAAGCCTATAAATTGTTAGCTCTAATTTTAGAATCTCTAATATTAGATATTCTAAAATCGTTTGGCTTTTATATGTTTACACGTAACGATAACCTCGTATAACTAAAATGGGAGACAATTATTTACGCGACTAAAAAGATGGCGGAATTTTCAAAAAAATTTTTAAAACAGCTAAATTTTGTGCTATCAAAGTCAGTTGCCGACCAGCAAGCCGAGGCTGCGGTGGCGAAAGTTCTATCCATTTTACTAGGTTAGGGAAAACCTGTAGGTTAGGTTATGTTAGAACTGCGACCAACACACGCTAGGAAGGTTCTATCCATTTTACTAAGTCAGGGAAAACCTATAGGTTAGGTTATGTTAGAACTGCGATCAACACACGCACGAGCCGAGCGAGCGAAGCGAGCGTGCCGCGGCAGCGGCCGGCAAGTGCTAGGAAAGTTCTTTCCATTTTACTAGGTAACATATTGAAACATGTTGTTATGAACTGTTTTATCGATAACTTAATAGTTTATATGAAATGTTAATTCGATATACCGTTTTTCTAATAACAAAAACAATTTTAAAATATTTTTTTTACGAAATTTTGTTTGAATATATGAAACTGCGATGATATACTATTCAATTTCTTAAGAAAAATATAATATATTAAAAATCATGGAATAGTTTTCTGGGAAGAAATTCGATGTCAAAAAAATCTGTATTCTAATAGACTTTGCTGCATGCTTGATAAGGCGTTACAGTTTTGTGCCTAATGTTTTTGTGCGAAATATTAATAAGTAATTGTAAATATTAGGAGTATTTAATTATTGGGCCTAATGACTAATTGAGGAAGTAAATATACGGCAATAAAAACTTAGGGAAATCAAAAATAGGCCATAGTAAATTAGGAATAATAAAAATGAACGAAAAAATTTTGTGCTAAAAGTTTGTGCACCAACCTAAACTAGGAATGTAACACAAAAAATTAGGGGAGCCAATAGAGACCCGAAAAGTACACATAATCAACGTATCGTGGTCTCCTGATTTCTCCTCCAAAACTTAACGGATTAAATTTTTTTTTTCATTAAAAATGTAAGAAAAGCTATAGCTGTGTTTCTATGTTTTCTTTTTATAATACATAAATCTCGTCTTTATTTGCTAGATGTTTCAACAGTATCGTATCTCTATTATTAATGAAATTATGGAAAAAAAGAAGTAATAGGGGACGTGCCAATATATCAAACTATATTTTTTTTGGTAAACAAACATTGCTCTACTGGCACTGGCACTATCCGGTCGAGAAATCAGGGGACTACGCTTGTATGGAAATAAATACGGCCCATCGATTTCCTCTTAAGGATGCGATAAATATTATATGATACAATCATATGATAACTAGTATCATTGATTGTATCGGTTTTCCTCAAGCGCCAGTGAGTCACCACCAGCAGCCAACAATCCATAAACCTGACTCAATGACTAGCTTACTAAGAAATCGCATACTCATTTATTTATTTTAGGATGTCTTAGTGTTTGTAAACGAGTGTGGTAATATCATGCCTGGTATTCAGACGACATACGTAATAACATTTGTTTATTTTAATTTTATTGATTCAAGTACAACACAGTTTTGTTGAATCGTAGCAAGTGGAGGTCCATTGTCTCTGCCTATCTACGGGAAACAGGCGTGATAGTATGTATGCATGTATGTATATATAAGTGTGTAAGTACACTTGAAAATTTACAAACAATACGTAAAAAAAAGGAAAATATATTTATTTAAACTTTATTGCACATAAAAAAGTTTACAAATGGCGGACTTAACGCCTTATGGCGTTCTCTTCCAGTCAACCATTGGACCAAGTAGAGAAATAATTTAGCTGGTGCGACAGTATGTAAACAAAATTAAAAAGTATCTATAAATACCTACAATAATAAATCAAGAATATACTTAAGTATTAATAAAAAAAAAGAATTAATATTTATACAAACTGACAGCTGATAGAGTCTATTTGTATGAAAATACGAATTGTTTTTTGAGTTTCGTGAGAGTTGTAGAACAAAAGTTGTTCAGTTTCATGGGCTGAGGTACCATCTGAGAGGTTCTGCGTTATTGTATATGTATTATCGTCATTGTATATTGATCACTCTACCATCAACGGTTGAAATCGTATGGCAACAATTTATGCAAAAAATAATAGATATATAAAGTCCTGCTTTTTATAACACAGTTGTTTTTTGTACGAGCGCGATGGGTTTATTGACTCCGAACTCAAAAAAGGATTGTGTATAATACAGCAATTATTTTTGATAGTCCAAAAATGGTCATTGGTTTCTTTCTATCTGTTGATAATTCTTAGATCGTGAGAATATATACGTTTTATTAGGTTTACTATAATTATAAATTTTATCAAAATTGTTTAGGTAATTCTCATCTGTTTCCTAGTTTATCTGATGTCGTAATAAGAAACCACCGTGAGATATATTGTGATTATTTGTGACAACTTGTGTCTTCAGTCATCCAGAACTGCTTTGTTGCACCCCGAGCCCCTACTGACCTGCGCTGAGCGTTTTTTTTTAATTTTCCAAGATGGCCGCCAACAGTCAACTGCTTCCGATTTGACTGATACAGTATGCAAGGCTTTTTTGGATTGCGGAATCCAAATATGTAATTTTTTTTAAATCCAAGATGGCGTCTTGATTTTTTTTTTTAAACTTTATTCGTTCATAACGTCCTACTGGAACATCGAAGGGGTCTGAAATTTTGTATACTGGGGTAAATCATCCCGCGGAACTCAAAACTGCCAACAAGTTTTAATTCCAAGATTTTTCCGCCCACACATTTTTTGATGTTGCCATACTGACTGCAGTGTTTTACCTATTTTCTCAAGTGAACATAGAATCCAACCACCTTCAACAGCTGCACGAAAAGCCGCGGGCGGCATGCAGCCCGCGCAACGCCCGAAAAGCTAGTTTTATACTTAAACTAGTTTTTGTCCGCGGCTTCGCCCGCGTTGATCACGGGTATGAAAAATAGATGTTGGCCGATTCTCAGACCTACTCAATATGCTTACAAAATTTCATGAGAATCGGTCAAGCCGTTTCGGAGGAGTACGGGAACGAACATTGTGACACGAGAATTTTATATATAAGATTAAATTTTGTTTAAGAAAAATTATCAATTTTTGATACATAAGTGTCATATAGTATTAAGGAGATTTTATCTGATAAATTGTAAAATGACTTTGTCTTAAACCGTAGTATATTCATAGATTCAGTCTGATTCAGTATATTTTTATGATAGATGATAGCCTTTCTGACTAAAAATATCTTGTAACACATATTTGGCCGTGTGTATCGGTTGAGCCGTGTGGTTTCCGGCAGAGTAGGATAGGACCACTCCAAGTCTCCTCGTGGATGTCGTAGAAGGCTAAGTCGAAACACAAGCTAAACAAAGCTTATAAACATCAATGAGACCTCTCCAACCCGTCTGGCCAGCGTGGAGAGTGTAGGCCAAATCCTCTGACTGCTCTGGCTAATATATGGCTTCGGTAGTACAGAGAGGGTCGTGCTCCTGCAGTGGAGACTAAAAAAAGACCTGATGATGAAAAAATGATGAAATGACATATTTGGTAAAAAAAAATAGGTTTATCTTTATCTTAGTTTTCTTGGGACCCTAATTTTTATCCCATTTTAAATTTAAGTGAGAATATACATCACTCTCACGTTTTTGTATGCTCTGCCTCTGTAGGGATAACCCTAATGTGGTAGACACAGCATTTTGGGCCTTGCGGCTCTAAACAAACAGAGCCCAGGGCCGCAAGACTCGAAAAGCACTTAGCGTGATGTATAAGTGAGAAGCTTAAATTATACATTCATTTATTGACCTTTTTAATGTAATGCAAATATTTTAATGGCAGTTTGTGACATTGAACAACTTTCACCAATTAACTGATATCGAAATAGGAAAAAAAAACTTTTTCCATTTATTCTGTACATATACTGTATGTACATACATTAATTATCAATGTAATTTAACTGTTCCGGCTATTTCTTCTCCACGTCGCAAGGTCTTTGGCATCCTTGGGTGACCATTGACAAGCATGTTATATTTGGAGAAGAAAAAGCGGGTATTTTTTTATGTGTTTTATTATGGTTCAATTAAGTTAATATGTATTTATTATACTATAATACATATATTGTACGAGAAGACTGGGGACTCCCGCTCCGGCACGTTTTTAGTGCAAGGAATGGCCATTGGTGCAAAGAAACGTTAAGGGGCGGGTTTTATATTATTTTTGACTGTATTGACAATTTGTTTATATTTTACGTGTAATTAAATACTGTACTTATGAATAATCTAACTGACGAAGTAAATTATTTGTATAACTTTCAAACGCTAAAATATGAATGTAATAATTATATAATATACGCGTACATGTAAATAAAGTTAATGTTAATTTATTTTTGTTCCAGGTTGAACCATTAACGATCTACATTCATGTAAGTATTCACTTTTAAATTTATCATTTACTTCTCAATTTTGGAATATGTAGGTATAAAAAAGGTTGATGTAAACGATTGCGTTTACGTCAAACTGTTTCTCCATTACGTCAGATGAACGTAATGTTTGACGACGTTTTTGACGTAATTACTTAAAGATGTCCTCGAAAATCTTAATTTCTGCTGTTTGTTTTTCGTATGGTAAATACAACACTGGTGTCAGTTTTTTCAAGCTGCCTAAAGACATCTGAATTTAGCAACATTATTTCTGCTAAAATCTTGTTACTTAAAGTTAACTAAAACTACACTGCATCTACGTTTTAAAAAAAGGGAACTCTATTTGGTATTATATCAGACCTTTAGAAATCATTATACGATGTGGTCAAATATTATAAATTTTCCAACACCTTTGAAGGAAATCGATGGGCTGTATTTTCATAAAAAATATCTATGGATATCTATTGCATGCATGGCATATATTGCATGTATGGCATGTCCCTATGTTTTTTTAAATAATTTAATTATAAATAATGATATATAATTTATAATCATTATATATCATTTATAATAATTATATATAATTTATAATTTATAAGTATGATTTAGGGATTTTTAAGGCAAGAGGGAATAGGCATTTTTTGAGTCTGAGTGTAACACCTTAGACCTCATCTTAGCTTCCCATCAGGCTAGATAGAGGTCAAACGCACTCAAATCAATAATAAAAAAATAAAAATAAAAAAATAGTAAAACAGATACAAACCTTCATAAACCTTAAAAATTGGTAAGATTTTCCACTGTGTTCAGACATCTAGCAAACTAATTTGCCGAGATATATTATAAATAGAAAACATTAAAACTCAGCCATAGCGTTTCTTCAATGTTTAATGAAAAATATATTAAATCGGTTAAGCTTTGAAGGAGAAATCAGGGGACTAAGAGACGTTGATTTTGTGTAGTTTTCGTAGGTATTTTCAGTCCGACCTGCAGTTGGATAGACCTGCGATAGGGACCTATCGCACTTGCTCGGTTGTTGTTCGGGCACAGCGCGACAGCCATGGATTTTACAAATATGTACCTATTATTCAATTCTCTCGACCTTAGTATTTCCTCTTATACCCAGCACTCGTGGTCTTTACGGGTTAGGCTTTTTTCTCCACTACACTCGTATTCTAGTTTACAAAGTTTTTGCTGTTCGCATACTTGCAGCGGTTTCGTAAAGAATTCAGTACAAAAAACACATTATCTGGTTATAAAAAAAATTAAGACGTCTAAGTTTTTAAATATCTCATGTCAAAAATTAAATTTTCGTAAATTTTGCCAATTTGAAAATTTTACTATAAATTCAATTACTTTTTTTGGAACTTTTTAATTTAGGTTTATTATAGTGCAAGCCATCCATTGTACAATTCATTTAGATCACAGCTCAATTCTTTTACGAATTTGAGCTATTCGCGTTTTTGTATAGGCCGGTATATTGCCATACAATGCGCACGGTGCTCAAAGTATGAGAAATGTTGTCGCAACTTAAATTTCATATATCTGTGTACATAAGAATGATAGAGGGATAAATCAAATTTTATTTCGATTAAGAAAAGTGATCTTTTATTTTACAATATAAAAGTAAATTATAAGCAGAGTAGTTTATTTTCTAAAAAAAAATAAAAAAGGTGAAATTGGTAAAATTTGGAAACTTGTTATAACAATACTTCCAATTCTGACGTCCTAGAAAAAAATCATAATCAGATCCATACGGATCTGATTATGATTTTCTTCTGATGATTTTTGTATGCTAAATACTTAGCATACAAAAATCTAAAAGAAACAACAAGTTTCATATGTGCAATACAAAAAATTTAAAAAATTGTAAACTAATGTATTAACAAGGGCGTGATAAAACCGAACCATACTTAAACTCATCTAACTTTAAAATTATATTTCTTACTCGCACATACACAACTAAAATATTATATTATACATAACAAAAATATTATACATAAATGACCAGCCTGTTTCTCACATATTTCCAATAGGATAACTCCATAAAACAGGTTTAACATTAACTATATGGCATTCCATCAACATTTCACATTTATTACGCTGTCGGTACAATATGATTACCCTGGCGTCCACTCACATAAAGCTTCACTTTATCTTTTTGCGTATCATTTCTCGTCATTTGCATCTATAAAAATGTTGTTTTGTGCTGTTTCTGGGAACTGCAGGTTAAGACGGTGCCATTAAGTTAAGCGTTATGTGGGCGAATACCATCGCAGTCCCGTACGTAAATTAAAATTAGTTACATATGCGACACAATAGACTTACCGAGTGTATCAATAGCTAACACTGGTGTCAGTTATTTCGAGCTGCCTAAAAGCATCTGACGCAGCTCAATGACTATTATCTATTGACAAGTCATTATTACAAACTAGTGAACTAACGAGATACACAAGACATAATAACGAGAATAGCAATGGCAAAAATAGCATTTAATAAAAATAAAAGTTTACTTACATCACATATTGCAAAATCGATCCAAAAAAGAAAAATTAAGGTGTATATTTGTAGCATTGCTCTATACGGCTGTGAGATGTGGACACTAACGAAGAAGGAAACGAAAAGGTTGGAAGGATAAAGTAACAAACATAGAGGTATTAAATAGAGTAGGTGTAAAGAGACACATACTCGAGGTAATCGGAAATAGGCGAGGCAATATGTTGGGATACGTCATGATAATTTTATGCGAATTATAATAGAAGGCCAAATAGAAGGAAGAAGGGGAAGAGGAAAGCCAAGGCACAGCTATATGAAGCAAGTCAAGGAAAAGGTGATAGCAGTGTCGTATTAAGATGTCAAGAGGTTGGCGGTAGATAGAAAGGAATAGAAGAAACTCCACTGACAAGAGCGTCGCTCTTAAATTTTGATGATGCTGATGAGTGAACTAGTGTGCAGGTGCCCTCACGATTTTTTCCTTCCGGTAGCAAGTTGAATCTACCCGCGTGGTTCCGGGTTAGAAAAAGACCACTCCATCTCTTCCTGTGGATGTCGAAAGAAGCGACTAAAGGACTAAGCACAAACATCTCGTGTTACAATTGCATTCCCAAGGAGGGTTAACGTCGGGCGGCGGCCAGTTGTATAACTTTTCACACAAATGCAATCCCAAAGAGGGTGGACGTCAGGCAGGCGGCCGGTCGTAAAACTATAGCCAAATCATTTAAACTGTTCCGGCTATTTCTTCTCCATTTTGAAAGGTCTTTGACATCCTTGGGTAACCATTGATATGCATGTTATATTTGGAGAAGAAAAAGCGGGAAAGCGCACCCCGGGCTCCGAAGCAGCACAGCTGAGGATGCAACCGGAAACGCGCTTAGACGAAGAAGAAGAAGCAAGTTTAAAATGACCGTACATGATTACAAAGTCAGAGGTACTAGTCGCGCGACTGTAACGAGACTAAACCCCAGGGTATCCTTCTGTTCCTATATAATTTATTTATTTTACGGCCATAGCAATTCAGGGCTTAATGTGTTACATTTATTTTAATATAAAAATCGTGTGGAAACCTGCTCAATGGCTGATTAAATGAATAAGAGAGAAATACGTTTATTGTATACTAGCAGCCCCTGCTTCGCATGGGTATGTATCATACAATATAAATTTTCCTCTTGAATCAATATATTGATTAAAACCAAGACGACATATTCCTGGTACGCGTTATTAGTTCATTAGGATATGGATTTTGGATATGAAATGTTTTGGTGTGACTCATTGGGTGATTCATTGATGGTATCAAAGTCCACTGTAGTAAAGTGATGGACTTTGCACAAGTATTTTCCTCGAACCTATGTCTTACATACCTTAGTTATGAACATAATCATGTAGCAAATCCTGTCAGATTTGTATCACCATCATCATTTCAGCCGCATAACGTCCACTGCTGGGCTTAGACTTTTCTTAAGAGCCCATACTACCCTAAAGTTCTTAGAGCGATCTTAAATATTTATCAATGTTAACGAAATACTCACTTTAAATAAAAACACAGCAAAGTTCAGGACTAACTCTAAACATAATAAGTTTCGAAAACACGATTGCTTAAAATTTTCTCGATAGAAAAACATTGCGAAGTTGCCTCCAAATCACCTCAGAATTATAGTAAAACAGAAAGTATTCAAGACATACAATAATGTACGACTTGTAACTTTGGATTATAATTGTGTTTAACATAAGGCAGTCATCATATGTCTTACTTTTTAAATAACTCTTAAATATTCTTTGTAAAACGATAAAAACCTGAAAACCAGAACCAGCCTCATTGACCCACCGCGATTTCCGACGCCCCGCATGACTCGCTGTCTCGCTTCGGCTAGAGTAAATTTGTGTGCGTGGAAGCGGGAGCAAAATTTAGATTACTGACATCAGGCGCCCTCTTAAAGATTTCCAAAATGACCGATCTAAAGCGGCCTGGATCCAGCGATTTCCAGCTACCTTGATCAGGTCATCAGTATCGGTGGCCGAGGACCTGTTTGCCCCATCGGCTCGTCGCGATATGTGTCCCACCCACTGCCAGTTCAATTAGATAATCCGCTGGGCTATGTTAGTGACTTTTGTTCTACGGATTTCTTCATTCTGATTCGACCACGTAGAGAATCACCGAGAATATTTGTATACTTACATACATATTATATTATTCCGTATTTATCCATTGTGTGTACATACCATAAATGGTGTTTCTAATATATTCAAAGCACATGGTACCTGTTTAATGCCACACCCGGGGTGGGTGTGGTCCGTATTTGGATTGGTGACCACAAGTGGTATAAAATTTTCTCGAGCTCCTGCGTGCTTCGGAAGGTACTTCAAGGCGTTGGTGCCGGATTTTATCATTGTATGGCAGTCGTCAATGTCAGATGTCTTCAGGCAATTTGAGAAATCTGACAACAGTGTTGGCCACTTACATACACGAAAATAAAACAACAACAAACCGCTCTTTTTTGACTCAAAAATACAATTACAAGGTGTACAAAGTATGTATGGATAGTATATTATGAGAACATTTCTTGCCGAATTGCCGATGCCGATTTAGAAGATTTAATATGTTTTTAAACTTTTGAATAGGGATGAAAACTCATTCCTATACAACGTATAGGAATGAATTTTCTGAATGAACTAACGCAAAACCTCTCAGATGGTACCTCAGCCCATGAAACTGAACAACTTTCAAGAAACCCAAAAAAATTTTTAAATTTTCAAACAAACTGATCAGCTGATCGAGTTAATTTGTATGAAAATCCGAATTTTATTTTTGACATTTTGGGAATGTTGTAGAACAAAAGTTGTTCAGTTTCATGGGCTGAGGTACCATCTGACAGGTTTTACGTTAGTTCATCAACACGTTGTATAGGAATGAGGTTTTCAACATAGATATTTTATGCCATTTTTAGTAAATATATATAATTTAAATACTGTTTTAAAATGACATGTTATTATTAATTTTTTAACTAAAGAAAACAACCGACTTCACTTTCTTTGAAGAGTTTCTTCCATATCTCCAAAGTTCATTATGTCTTCAACCAAAGTGTTTGCAGATTGTCCTTGAACTAAAATTAAAGTCCGTGCCTATTAGGTCTTCATATCTAAAGGTGATAATTACAGTACACTACGAGAAATATACTCGTATGTATGAATTTCTATATCTTCGCTACAATTTGACGCGAGCAAGTGGTTATTTTGTATGCAAAATAGATAGTGAGCCCCTCCATCAAAACAAGTCAATAGTTTTTCAATCTCCCGCCGACTATCATACAAACATAACACAGCGATATTTCAAACTCCCAAACTTGCTTCTTTCGCCGACAATCGGCCCGGCGGAAATCTCGGTTTATCGGTCTCGGGTACCGATATCGACACGCCGATAACCCCCATTTCTACGAAACGATAACGATGTCGCTTGTGAATTGACTGGGTGAAAAAATAGGCCAAGAGCCAGTCGGGTTCACGTACGAAGGGTTCTGTAGCACCAAACTTTATTGACCGAGTAAGCGATGACTAGCGAACGATGTCAGGTCGAATTTCTCGACCGATTCTCGTGGAATTTTGTCAGCAGATTCGAATTATGTGTAGAATTTGTTTGTCGAACCAGTTCTTCGAAATTTTTCAATGGCGGAAAACGTAAAAAATGTTTGTATTCTCGTCTAAAAATAAATAATAATAGTAATATAGATATCATCGCCGACATGTCCCGCACGACAAGAACCTCGTGAAGGCCGAGAAGGACAAGCTTAACAAGTACCTTGACTTGGCCCACGAGGTGATTGCTATGTGGGATGTGGATTCGACGATCATTGTCCCGATAGTCGTATCGGCGAACTGCAGCCCTAACCACCGGGTGGCGCCGCCGCCGGTAGCTTGTTTTATAGTATGTTTATTTTTAGCATTATGTTTAATTGTTTATATTTCACTTTTTATAGAAATATTATTAAACCTAGCCTAAGATTAAAATTAAATAAAGGGATATAAATATAAATAATAATCTCCACTAGGTATCTGAAAACTTTATATGTCTACTTATTGCATCTTTAGCTGTCTTATTTCGGAGCTTTGAACCCGAACTATCTACACTATACATATAAGTTTCAAGGATGCCTTAGTAATAAGTCTTGTTGGCGCTCTTTTAATGCGGAACCCTAAAAAGTAAAAATATTCGTGGTGGGGAAGTGATATGATAAGTGAGCGTCCCTAGGGTAACGGTGTTTTACAATGTTATGATTTCATTTTCGTTTGTTTTCCTTTTGAGCGTTTTTAGATTGCTATGTTGAAAGTTTCAGCCTTTCTGGATGTGAGGCAGCTTTTTAAATTTAAATATAAATCCTAATAAATATTTAAAAAATCATGGATTAGTATTGATTGAATTTTTAAATAATTATTTCATAACTAGTATGTACCTACTACCTATTCATAATTATTTAGTCTGAGGATTTAGTCGGAAATGAGGAAATTCGTAGGAGAACAAAAGTTACTGACATAGCCCAGCTGATTAGCTCGTTGAAGTGGCAGTGGGCGGAAAACAGCGCGACGTTTCCATGGCCGATATGGGGCAAAAAGGTTCTCAAATGGCGACCACGTACTGACAAGCGAAGCGTAGGAGACCCACCCACAAGTTGGTCAGACAACCTGACCAAGGTTGCTGGAAAGCGCTGGATGCAGGCCGCTCTAGATCGGTCATTTCGGAAATCCTTAGGAGAGGCCTATGTCCAGCAGAGGAGGTTATACGGCTGAAATGATGATTAAAAAAAGCCGCTGACTAAGATGTTTTTTTTTCAGTGTGCCAAAAGGAGCCTAAGATTTAGCTACTCCGCAAGGAATAGGTAAAGACAAAAACAACAAGAATAAATGTTCCTCAGCAGTATAAAATAATGCTATTGTTGCATTCCCATAGCCTCATTTAAGAATTTAAATACGTCCATTCTTTTACCCTTGTAAACCGTTCACAACACAAACCCGAGTCGACTTTTTGCCCCGTCTGCCTCGAATACCGTTACCGGCTTTTTCCCAACTTTTTTCGTCATTAGCCCTTTCCGAACAGGTTCGAAACTCCGAAATAAATTAAAAAGTCATCAGAATTAAGGTTTTTGTTCGGGCTTGTGATTCGTAATAACGGTGACAGTTGGTATAGCTATTGTGATGGGTTAAATTATGTGACACATCTATGTTTTGGTACACCTGTGACGGGTTTCAAGTTGATACGATGGTGTGATAGCAAGCAGACAACATTCAACCACTTATCTAAACGGCCTCATCCGTTTCTATAAGTAGACAGTTAAATGTTTTTTTTTTGATAGTAATGCCGATTTTATCATTGCTTTAAAATCAAAATTGAACGATTATTCATAAACTAGCTTTTACCCCCGGCTTCGCTCGCGTATCCCAGTTCCTACGGGAACAGAACATTTTTCAAACTTCAAACTTCTTTATTTGTGGAAACAAGTTACAAAAGATGACAATTTAATATGGAGATACAGCACTCTGTTTCCTGCCCATAGGCGTACAAAATTACATAACTTACAAACTACAATATCATAAAATAAAAATAAAAACATTATTTTAATTGCTTGTCATTCAATTTATAGTAACATTTCTGAGCTAGTAGATCATGGAGGGTCTTTTTAAAGTGTCTTGTACTCGTACTTTGAGTCAATTGTAGTTGTTTAGGTAATTTGTTGTATATGACAGGAGCTCGACCAAAAACACTCTTACGCAACAATTCCGGGATAAAAGGTACCCTATGTCCTATTCAGGACTCTTAACTATGTGTATTAGAATTTCAAGAAGATTGGTTCAGTAGATAAAGCGTGAAGAGGTAACAAACAAATATACAAACTCACTTTCGCATTTATAATATTAGTTAGGATAGGACAAGGCGTTTATTTCTTTCACGTTAATTACTATAAAAAAAACTACTTTTCGGTCAAATTTGTACCGGCTGTTATGTTTGTCTGACTTGGGCTCCCCAACTATTACGTTTTGTCTTTTCTCCCAGACCAGCATGGAAGCTTTTACTTCCAAAACAATAAAAATCGATACCAGGCAGGTTGATTCAGAAGCTAAAAATAAATTGAGGCCAAATAGGGTGCCTAATCTAAAATGCCCAAAAGGTTTAGTGACGTCATGACGTCATGGAGCGGCTGAGTCATGGGGGGTGGTTAGAGGAGCCATCTGACTTATCAATGAGTAAGTGACCTTTGCACGGATGAGGCGTGTGATTCTGGCTAATAACAAAAAAAAGTGAGTCATACATTCATAAATACTAATAGCATCCTATTCATACAATCGCATCTGTTTCCCACAGGGGTAGGTAGACTATGGACTTCCGATTGTGAGTCATATAAAGTTTAATTGTTATAAATAAACATCTGTTTTAAATACTTACTGGTGACAAATCTGTTTTTGAAGTGAAAACTTCTTTAGCGGCGTTGTGCACTTTTTTTGTAATGGGTAAAAAATGTTAAACTCGCGTCAGGACACGTGACCTGATCGAAAATTCGTAAGACGGATGGAGAGTAGACAGCCGGCGCGGCGTAGGAGAGGAAGTATCCCCCTCTCTTTCTACGGCGCGGCGAAAATGTATGCCTGCGCCTGCTGTTTCGTTTAGCTGAGAGATAAACTTTTTAATGTAATGTAATTTGTCATGTTTGTGTACGATAGCGCAATAAATAAATATTGTATTCTGCCACATAAATGATAGTACTTTTATACTGATAATTAAAGCAATTCGTGCAAAATTATTCCCTAACCATTCCAAAATATCAAAAATGCACAACGTTAATATTCAAGTTTTCACTTCTGCCGGCACTCCCGGAGTGCAACCCGTCGTTTTTTTTTTATGAACTGATGTCTTGATATGATTGAAATTTGTATTTAGTTCAATACTTTAGTATTTATTGACTGAGCGAGCGAAGTGTCTCAGTTTCGAGTGGTCAAAAATGCTTTTGTCTGTTCTTGCCTAGGTCGCATATTTAACTGATTTTGACGGAAATTGGCACACAACAAATCAAGGAATTATTTGTTAAAATTTTTGAGTTGATCGTGATTTTTGATTGGGGGTGTGTCAAAGGGTCGGTTATTACATGGTTATAAGAGCTCGCGAAGTCTACTGTTCTCACAGAACCAAGAAGTATTCTTTTTTAATTAGTCCTTATTTAAGTGTTTGGACAGTTTGTATGAAGAAAAGTCAAAAAATATTTTCAATAATCCGATAAATGTTCCTTGGGGAAAGCTGTTCAGTATCATGAAATTAATCCACCCTTAAAATAGTTTCAGTATATCTATTTTGTTAGACGTGATATATTTTGCGTCAAATAGACATACAGCTAGCCGTGAGGTTCCCGGCGGAGTAGAACAGAACCACTCCAAGGCTTCCCGTGGATGTCGTCGAAGGCGACAAAGCTAAACAAAGCTTATAAAATCAATGAGACCTTTTCAACCCGTCTGGCCAGCGTGGAGAGTGTAGGCCAAATCCGCTGGCTACTCTGGCCAAGTAAGGCTCTGGTAGTACAGAGAGGGTCGTGCTCCTGCAGTGGAGACTATAATAGACCTGATAATGAGACATATAGCAATTGAGTAAGTAACATTATATATAAGCTTAGCATGTTAATTACTTTCTAAAGTTATATGGTCGTAAAATGCAATGAGTAATGAAATCTCAAGCGGTAATCTTGTTAAGACTATAATCATATTCAATGACGTTAAACAATACGGTACACAATACGACAGAAGATCATAATTTTCTCATATCGATTTCTAATAAACAGACAGTTATGCACAAATGCGCAGATACCTAAAGGACTCTGCACACCAGTGACGTACACAACAATTTTTTAAAGGGTAGGTACTCATTTTACCTAAATTACGAGAACGGCACCAAATCGAACAAAATACATTTCTTGCTAGTATGCAACATTTTATGAGAGTGGCACAGGGTAGACAAATTCTATGTGTGTATATGAAATGCACGCTACTGCTGCACACGGCTGGGTGTAATAACTTGATCCAGGATAGAGCCAGATGAGCAGGAGTTTTGAAAAATAATCCGCATTTAAAGGACATTTTTCTGTGCCACAGCTTTATGTAAGAAATGTCCAGGTTACTTAAAAAATTACTAATACCTTCAGACAGGCTGGATCCAAAATAAATATATGTCGTTATATGTACGTTAATTCAATCGCTCATTAAATCTTTCCATATTTATTCAAGATAAATGGATAGTGAAAGCAATAAGGAGATACTAGAAATAGTAATAGAACAAAAAAATATTTTAAAACTATTGAAAAAAGCGGAGGGATGATTGGACATCTATTAGATGTCCAATCATCCATGACAATCTTTTCAGAAAAATAATAGAAGGAAAAGAAAGCCCGAATATTTTTTAGCAAATTAATGAACATTCAGGACTCAAGGTCCTACCAGGACATTAAAACGATGGCAGAGAGAAGAGAGGAATGGAAGCATCTCCACGTTACTCTACCGAAAAGAGCAAGCTCTTAAATTACAAGAAGAACACATGTCGAACTAGAACCACGACTAGAACATACTTGTTGACTACAGAAAGATTGCCATTTGGATAAAGATTTCCAAATATGTCAAAAAATCAGAAACAGATGTTTGAAAAAAATATGAAAATATTTATTTATTTATTTCCGATAGTGTATAGAGTAGTTTATAGTGGTATTCGCAACATTATAAAGACTATCTCTTACTAGCCGCTATAAATGTCACGGCGAGTATAATTTCATGAAATAATAACGCGGTGGCTGCAGCACAGTACGTGTAAGAGCACCATAAAGCATCGCCAATAATTGGTGGTAATGGACCCTAAATGTCAGACCGCAGGCCATTTCACGTCCTTCAGCGGTTGAGAGATAAAACCAGCAAATTAATTTATTGTCATCATATGGCAAATCTTAAAATATTCAAATCAACCTCTCTCTCAAACTGCCTCTGACTGTTTTGGCTAATATATGCCTCTAGTAGCATAGAGAGGGTCGTGCTCCTGCAGTGAAGACTAAAAAAGACCTGATAATGATTCAAATTAAATAATGAAATAAGAAATGGTGAAAAAACACAACGTGAGCAGGACTTGACCTCGCGACCTTGGTGTAAACACGACCATTCTCTAACCACTGAGCTATCACGTGTTCGGTCCCACACGCCGCCGCCCGGTTGAACGGTTCTCTAGATTGTCCTAGGTCTTGGATAATATAAGCCAACAGCGACCCCTGTGCAACGACTTTATACATCTAATGTTATTACTAATAACTATAACTAACTAAACCTGCGATTATGGGCGAATCCTCCTGTTATTTGGATCTGTTGTCCAGCTGTGGACTGTTATAGGCTTGTAAAGCAGGAAAGTATCATTGAGTTGGCAGCCCATAATACAAGCTTACTATTTATTTTAGTGCTAGCTCTGTTAAGTACAATATTTGTGTTTATTTATACAAGGAGACTTTTTTAGCCTGTTTATTTAAACTTGCGGTGTGGTTCCCAGCAGAGTAGAATAAGACCACTTCAAGTCTTCCCGTGGATGTCGTAGGCGACTTAGAAAACACAAGCTAAACAAAGCTTATTAACATCAATAGATAAGACCTCTGCAACCCGTCTGGCCAGCGTGAAGATTGTAGGCCAAATCCTTGCTATTCTGGCTAAGTATGGCTCTGGTAGTATAGAGGGTCGCGCTCCTGCAGTGTAGACTAAAAAGACTAAAAATGATGATTTAAACTTCATTGCACAGTTAAAAAATGTACAAGTGGCGGACCAAATGCCATATGGCATTCTCTCCAAGGGAATGCGTTCGTTGCAGGTCGCTTCTGTTGCCCGAAGCTCTGTCTATAAAGTAAATTACGTAGCCGTCCGTTTTGCATGTGAGGTCATCGTATCAAACCTAACCGTAATAAAAGTCACCTTCCAAAGTCTGTCAATTCAACGACGCAGTTTACGAGTGCTATGCACGTGGGCTTGTAAGGCTTCAGGGTTGCCAGGTTGCCACATAGAGGTTACTCATAGAGTCCACTAGTACTAGTGGTTCTGTGAACAACACCTCGCAACCGATACTTTTACTCGCCTTTCCCCTGGCTTAGCAAAACCATTTCAGTGAAATCCGTCCATGTATATGTGTCCGCTACAGCCAACTTCCCCCTTTCCCCCTCCACTCCTACCTTTCGGATTTTTTGTAAATCCTGTGTAGAATAAAGTACTAGTGTGCCTCTAAAATTTGATTGAAATCCGTCAATAAATAACGCTACAGCATAGTTGTTTGCCTCCACTTCTCCCCCAATCAAAAATCGCAGGCGAAAACAAACAGACAGTCAAAAGCATTTTTAGCCTATCTCAAAAATTATTAGAAAACTTTCATTTGTGATTTAAATGGCATAGCTAGTCCGCCCCGAACAGTGACTGAGCACTCCCAATCACTTTTAAAACTCATATCATCGTCAAAAGATTGCCATGAATCTTTTCACTGATTTGAGTGACATAAGTTCAAACAGATTCGAACTTAATCAAATCTCTCAAATCAAATCTTCTTGCCTTTGATAGGCAAGAACCTTATAAAATTCGAATCTTGAGTTATCGTCGAAGATGATTGTAATTACAAAGAATTTTTGTATGTACAAAGAAACGCCGATTGCGAAGTTGACGTAGAGAACTTCGCTCGTTTTCGCGCGCTTGTTTAAAAAGAACGTGGACTATTATTGGTATGAACATTTGATTATAAATAAATAAATTTTAAAAACATTTGATTATAGGAGATGTACATTTTATAGAAATGTCATATAATGTACCTCAAACTCTTACTAATTTTCCAGCTTACTTTGCCCGAATGAAGAACCAAACCATACCTACGCAAAATTTGAACTAGATAATAGATGACCAAACTATAAAATAGTTGTCCGAACTAGTAACACTCTGGTTTTGTGGCAATGGCAACCCTGTGTGGGTCCCGGCTAGTGACGTCAGCAGCGGATGCCGAGGACTTTGCACTGATGAGTCAGATTGCAATCGAATAATCGAATTGCATCGATGTAAATGTACAATGTACATTGTACAAGCGTACAGGGCTTAAACAACATAAAGTTGTTGGATACTTATGCCTGCCTACAAGTATCCGACAAACATTCACAAACTACATACAAACATACACAAGATATTCACAAACTTTTGTCATTTATCCCAAAATTAATATAAGTACATTTTATAATAGTGGACAAAGATTTGAATAATTAAGTGAACAACTTAATTATTTATTGCCGAATTTTGTAACGTGACCTTTGGTACTTATGACTTTAGGATTTGTCTATCCCATCAGGGATAAAGACGTGATTAGTATTATGTAAGCTTAAGGTGATACATGAGGTCCAGTGCTGCCCCCATTTGAAAAAAGATATTTGTAAGGAAATGGAGATATCATTTAAAATTTCATATCAGTAAACCCAAGTGAGAACGTGAAGCTTTTCTTCGCACATTTGCCAAAAGTAGCTGTTTTTCGCAAATGTGCGAAGAAAAGCTTCACGTTCTCACTTTAAACTGTAAACAGTAGTTCATAAAATAGTTTGAAGGGTTATCTAGGGTTAACTAATATGAAATTTTAAATGATATCTCCGTTTACTTTTAAATATTTTTTTTCAGATGGTGGCAGCACTGGACTCCATGTCATGTCCATCTTAATCAAAAATTTTGAGAAATGGAAATTTATTCCAATGTTTTCAATCACTAACTTTTGAAATAATAGTTAGGTTACACCAAGTTATATATATTTCGTGAATTTGTTTTTCCTTTATGCCCAAGGACCTGCCTGTTAGGTCTAGAAAAAAAATGTCAGTTAAAAGTAAGATTGAATGTCGCAATTTGCCATTTCTGTCACGACAAGGCCGCTTGCATCTGCTGTCCGACCGAACGCCGGCGGCTATACTATGCTAGGTTGATATGGACTGACTACTAAACTTTGTAGGCAGAAAGCTATCCTTGGTGCTAAGGCACCCAAGTTACTAGCTGAATAATGACTTGACTCCGTGCTTCGGAAGGCACGTAAAAGCCGTTGGTCCCGGGTGTCATTGTATGGCAGTCGTCAAGCTATGTCAGATGCCTTTAGGCAGCTTGAAAACTCTGACACCAGTGTTGGCCACTTACATATACGAAAAACAAAACAAAACAATGACTTGTATTTTCAAATCGCCATTTCTGTCGCGACAAGGCCGCTTGCATCTGCTGTCCGACCGGACGCCGCCTGCAGCAGGCGGCCTGCCACATTTTACGCTGGGCTGACATGGAATTCCCCACCAATATAGACATATTTAACTGTGTACTGTCATATGTGACAACTGTGTACTGTCATATGTGACTGTTGCTTCCCCTGTCGTTTGGCAGAACCATCTACTGAACTGTCCTCTACGAGTATGCCCAACCACCTGCACGAAAGAGGACGTAGGTACTCGTTATAAAGGGCAATGACTGAGCTATAGAATTCGGTCACGTAGCCCATTTTTAGGGTTCCGTACCCGAAGGGTGCAAATGGGACCCAATTACTGAGATTCCGCTGTCTGTCTGTCTGTCTGTCCGTCTGTCATAGGGCTCTATCTCTTGAACCGTAATAGCTAGATACTTGAAATTTTCACAGATTACGTTTTACTGTGGCCGCTATAACAACAAATACTAAAAATAAGAAAAAGTTAAAAATTAAAGGGGTTCGTCATACAAAAAACCTGTTTTTTCAGCGTTTTTAACTAGATCTTTATAATGGCATTAATTAGGTTTGAATCACTGATAAATTTTCTCTTATTAGAACGTAGGCTAAATCCTCTGACTGCTCTAGCTAATATATGGCTCTGGTAGAGAGGGTCGTTCTCCTGCAGTGGAGACTAAAACAAAAACTGATAATGATGCTTCCACAAGTTTAAGGTATTTCCTTTTAGAGTTATCTCTTCTTCTTTTTATGTCTTTAAACTCAAAGTCAAAATCATTTATTCTTTGGATACTTTTATCACTTGAGTTTGAAACTATTGGTTTACTTCATCATCAGGTCTTTTTTAGTCTCCACTGCAGGACCACGACTCTCTGTACTACCAGAGCCATATATTAGCCAGAGCTGACAGAGGATTTTTGGCCTACACTCTCCACGCTGGCCAGACGGGTTGAAGAGTCTCGCTGATGTTTATAAGCTTTGTTAAGCTTGTGTTATCTAAGTCGCCTTCTACGACATCCACGGGAAGACTTGGAGTGGTCCTATTCTATTCTGCCGGGAACCACACGGCTAATTGGTGTACTTAATTGTGTTTGATTTTTAATTTTATTTTTTTATTTCTTAAAACTATTGATCCACAATAATAATTGTTGACAATTAGCGGACTTAACGCTAATAGAGTTGTCTCCCAGCCAACCATAGGGATAAACAGATAAAATCAGTTGCGGCACAAAAATAAATAATAAAGTATTACAATAAGGAATATGCATGTAATACCAATCGGGCTCATATTTTTATTTTACAATTTCTATTAATACGTTACCACGCCTAGTTAATTATTTTTCTTACTGACTCTTATTTAAATTAGAAATAAATTATTGAAAATATGCAAATATTGCGCGGGAACTTTTGACAAACAAAAGGGAAATGACGACAAAGTTCACAAAAAGGAAATGACAAGTTCGGGTGGGTTCGGACTGTCCGTCCATGTAGTTTGACTATTGATGACATTCGAAATGTTTGTACTTTTATATAGAAGTTTAACAAACATCACTGGCTGATAATATCGAAAGTACCCAAAAAAGAAAAACATGCGTTGACAGCTTCTGTCTCTAGCGGATATTGCAGACGTTGACGTCATATTTTAAAATGGCGTGTTTTAGTTGTTATAATCTACTTGCTATTTTTAATATTTATTTTTTACACCATATATAGTACATGTTTTTCGACACTGATTTATTTTTTGCGGCTATTTCTCGACGAGGACTATCAATTGAAAATATAAAAAAAATGTATGCATACTCTCTATTAATAATATATTTAATCATATTGTAAGTACGCGGTCATGTCTATTTATATCACGATATGAAATCAATATATTGAAGTCAAATATAATATGTATTATATTACATATCAGAAATTCAGAATAACGACTTAGTTTATCAACATGTCACTATGTCAGTGACAGTATCTAGCTCTTGACCCAAATATTACGACAGTCCGTGATACTATTGAAGCTATAAACCGATTTTATGGTAGTTTACTTTATAAAGATAAAACAAAAACCTATAAACAACACAATGTACAATAAATTTATTTCTGTGTGCATTAATTGATAGGCAATCAAAATTAGATATTACTAGTACATGTCTGTAGATAATCCTAAGGAGGGTTGATGTCAGTCAATTCGTTTAATTTTTTCGGATTTTCACTTTCCGCTTGTAAAAGAAAAAGCTGTAAAACGAAGAAGGAGTACAGTTGTGATAAAAGTCGGCTGAAATCATATAAACTAGATTAAAAACAGCTAATATAAATGTATGTAGACGACCAATGGATATTAATCATGTCGCTAGAACACACCAACACATGTTTGAAAGTACACGATTTAGGAATAAAAATGTCCTCGCCATATAATCTCATGCTACTTAGTCCGTGCGAACCGGGTCACCGAGTCCCTAACTCGTGAATTCGATCCCAACTTGCAATCGCATATTTTACCGCATGTAGTCGCAGGGGTGATTGTCCTGAATAATTATTATAATCGTTGCCAGTATAATTTTGATATTAAAAACTATAGGTGTTCTATAACTATTTGAATTTTTTCTTGAATTCCGCGCCATATAACCCCACGCTATCCCGATCCCGATTCGCACGGGATATGCCGATATCCCGTGCGAATCGGGTCACTGAGTCCCTGATGAATACGATACCGATTTGCACTCGCTTGTAGTCGCAGGGGTGATTATTCTGTTCCAAATTTGAATGATTGGAATATTTACCGTGTTGCCAGTTTTACTTAATTTTAAACTAAAATTGTTCTATAACTATGTATTTGAATTTCTTCCTGAATTCCGCACCATATAACCCCACGCTACACGCCCGTGCGAACCGGGTCACCGGAGTCCCTGACTCATGAATGCGATCGCGACTTGTACTCGCTGTACGCACATGTACTCGTACTTATATTTGCAGGGGTGATTGCTCTACACTGCATACCGCAGGTAATTGACACGTTCGTTGCTAGGCGACGGCGGTGTTTTGAGCTTATTAATTGTATGTACACTGTACTTAGTGATTCGATACAGGTTAAATAATTGTAGATCCACGTCTTAGATTATTACTTCGAAAACGAATTAGGCTAGATTTGAAGATTAGGATTTGTCCGTCGGCTTCACTAGTAGTTTGAAAGTCAACTACTGGTTTGAAAGAGGATAAAACGTAAAATTGCATGCAAACGTACAAATTCCCTAAGTTCCGGCTCCCAGCCGGCCCAGGCAAGGGAATCGAACCTAGGGAGTTTTCGTAAATAGTTAATAAGCTTGCACAACAACCAGTTATTTATTACTGTTTATTATTTAAAAAAAATAAAAAATTACTGATAGTGCTGATGTATCTTGTGACGCTGTCTATTTATCTCCGCCTGCCCCTGTAGTTAACAGGCGTGATAATATGAATGTATGTCTGTAAATGTGTATCTGTGTAACGATGCTGCATGCATCATGTTCAAACCTCCTATCTTTATCTCATCCCGTCCGTTTTTCATTAAATTTAAATATAAATAAATATAGAAGGACAAATTACATTGATTTGATTACATTCTTCATTTCATTTCAAATTCCCTTTCATTTTATTTTCAAATCATTGACTGCCCTTTTCACTCATTCCACCATCATCTCTGAAACTGTTCGCTCACTTCTCTCTATCTGTTCTTCTTCTTCTGCCTCACCTTATCCAACTTTACGTGGGGTCGGGTACTTCTCACTATCTGTTGTACCTTATTAAATATTATTCTTTTATACTCTGTAACAGTCAGTATCAGAAATTAAATTATATACCTATAATCTGTGTTGTTATCGAGAGCGCCGGGACAGGTCGAGGTCCCACATCTGTATCTGTATATTTTGAATAGATTTGGATATAAGAAATACTTACTGTCTAAATATGTATGTGTGTATGTGTATCTGTGTGTCTGTCTGGCTGTGGCATTATAGCTCTTAAACGAAATGGCCGATTTCGATGCGGTTTTTTTAATCGAAAGCCTTGTCTGTAGAGATGGTTCTTAGCTATGTTTGATGCAAATCGGTTCAGCCGTTCAAAAGTTTTTGGGGGCGAACGCTTAAAAATCGAGGATTTTTTTTATTTGTTTCGCAAATTAACTTGTTATATTAATAGTATAAGAAACGCTGGCTTGATGTCAATGCCAAAGACCATGTTAAGAGGAGGAGGAAAAGCCAGAACCGACGCCGTTCTCCGAGGCAACGCAATGCAATAATGCAACCGGGAACGTATGAAGACGAGAGAACAAGCACTTAAGTATTAAAAAAGATTTTAAATTAAAACAATTTAAATCATAAAAAATAATAATTAAAAAAATTACCTAAAACAATGAAAAGTGCTCCTAAAGACAAATCAATGGAGCCCAAACTCGGTGGGGTTATGTTGTTTGATCACAGAGATGCTATGGCCACCTTTCGGCTTCATCATGAGATCAGTTCATTGGTACCATAATATTGCATTATCACCCAACTTACATAAGTATGTGAAGTTTCAGCTCAATCGAATAATGGGAAGTGGGTCTAATTTAGCTTGCACGATTTGATTACGGACACACAGACAGCGGGACAGTTAAAACTAAATAAAAGCTTGTAAAAATGGGCGATGATTTCTAAATAGTTGTCCAGCTGTGGATTTGGGGCAGCTGAAATAATGACAGCTAATGATTGCAATTTTTTTTACACCTTATTCATAAGCCGAACAACTATTCTTTAGCAAGAACACTTTAAAACCGAAATCAAAAGAACTTATTCATAAAAGAAAAAATGTTTGACCAGACTAACATTTGCACAATTTTTTCTAACTATTCTGAGTAAAATGGATTCTCGAAATTGTTTGTATTCAGTAGAACGATATTTCATAAACGCTTTGTATGAACAGTTTCTATTATTCGGAGACAATATCTGTGCGACTTTCAGTCGGATGAGTCCATTGATCGCAATGCTTCCCAAATTGAAGAGGTAACAGAACAATAAGTCAACAAATGCACTAGCTAGATAAAATCTCGTCCTTTGCTATGACGCTGGGTATGGGGTATATTCTAATTGTCTAATTCTATTCATTACATTGAGTCAACTTAGGCAGAATGTCATTTGTATGTACATATGTGTGTAAGTGTATTGCATTGTGTTCTAATATTGGTGCTCCCACACTTCTATTAAAAATGTTTACAAACATTAGAATGCATAAAAATAAAAGTTATATTTTTTTTTCTTTAACCTATAATCGATTATGCAGACGTTTGCTATACAAATTTAAATCAATTTCTTCTACATAAACTCGACAAACTAGCTAACAACTGCATCAGGTTTATCTTCGATCTTCGTAAATATGACCATATCTCCTCCTTTCGGTCACAATTGGCCTGGCTCCCTATCCCCCAGCGTCGAAACGTTAGAATCCTATGCATGCATTAATGCTATCCTCAATAATCCTTACTCCCCTGCTTATCTCAAATCTCAATTTTCTCTTCTCAGCTCTACGCATTCGCGAAATCTTCGCTCTTCTAATCTTCTAACATTATCCATCCCTCATCATCGCACTGAATTTATGAATAAATCTTTTCAAATTCAAGCCATCCTCCTCTGGAATTCTCTTACTGATTCTATTAGACGAGCGGCTAGTCGTCACGCTTTTAAACGGGCGGTTCAAAAACGGTTTCTCCAAGAAGTCTCTTCTTCTCGTCGTGTCCCTGCGCGGTAATTAGTAGTCATCCATATATGTATTTATCTATGCGCATACATATATAATTAGTTCTTTATGTATTATATTTACATAATTATATATTTTATATATTTATTTTATCTATAGTTATTGTATTGGTATATATTTCTTTAAAATTAATATTTATGTATATTCTTGATTTATTCTTGTAGGTATTTATACCTTAGATACTTTTAAATTTTGTTTACACACTCTGTCGCACCACCCAAATTATTTCTCTACTTGGTCCAATGGTTGACTGGCAGAGAACGCCATAAGGCGTTAAGTCCGCCATTTGTACACTTTTTTTTATGTGCAATAAAGTTTAAATAAATACTGGCCCACAGGCCGCAGCTGCTATTGTTCGACAATAATAAGTTATTTTACTTTTGAAAACGAATATGACGTATGAACTTATGAAGTACCTATCTTTTTAAAATCCTTTGTAATCCTATAAACAGAAACATTAGGTTCACTTTGCCGTAATGCCTTGCCCTTGCCAGCTATGACGTGATTAGGTCTTATTAAAAGAGCTAACATTTTGAAATATTCGTTTGACGAAAATTTTGTACCCATCGTATGGCTGTTTCTTTACGCATTTTTAGGAGTTTAAACTATGCATGATTTTGCAGGATTAGCAACGTCTTAGAGATATTGCTTGAATTTATTTTTTGTTTTCGTTGGCAATGTCAATGTGTGTCGCATCTGGTACTGCTTTATTTTGAGTAACTTGCACTAGAAAGGCGCGATTTTCACCGAAGCGAGACCAAACCTTCACATTTACATTTGTGTCCATAAATCAGAAGTTTACCTTTTCACGTCCCACCGCAGGTGTCGTCTCGCCGGGACGTCCATTGTCGGACCGCCGTTTGTACGAGCACTATACATTCATTCACCTGCGATTTGTCCATCCCTTTATTAGCTCGTCGATACCGACCTCGCCGCGTCCTGTAGACGCCTCATCACAAATGGTCGTGTAATCGCGTCGCGTCTTTTCATCTTCCACTTCAATTCTAATCCTATGTAATAAGACATATATTTCTTTATCTTGTTAGACCGGATGGGAAGCCGAGATGCTGTAATTTGGTCGTACAATACCGTGCAATAATAATCGCGGCGGTTCGTAATTGCGACGACATCCGTTGCACAAGATGTAAGTAGACATGTGTTGTCCGTGTGAAAGTTCGAAAGGGAGTAGGCTGAACATGGAACACTCGTTTACACGCGAGCTGACGAGGCCGGTGCGGAGGAGATAGCAGCAGACGTTAAGAACGTTAGCTCTATTAATTCTGTACGTTAAACTTTTTTGCGTAAGACGATAATTGTCGTTTTTTGACCCTCTCCTCCCCCTGGAAAAATAAGGATCGGATAACATCTCCTCCCCCTGTTTAATTACGTCGTTAGTACGTAAGAATCTAAAGCAAAAAAGTATTGGTATCATATGTTTAAATTTTTAATTTTTAAAGAAACAATACGTACAAAGAATGTTTGTTTAGTAGGTAGGTACAAAAAAATATATTTTTTTTAGTCACATTTAACCTAAACGATTTTTATGATATGGGTCCCTGGCCATCCAAATCGTTTTCCCGTATACGCATCAGAACGCGCGCCTCCGCGTCCGCGCAGGAGCGCACGCTTTTTCAGAGTGTAATATTAGACTGCGAAAGTATAATACCAGACTCCCTCACAGCCCCTTTGTAAGAAAAAATAAGACTGGTCGACCTCCTTCCCCTAAATCAACTTACATAATAAATTAATGGCGCCCAACTTGCTACAGCTATTACTTTTATACTTTCGCTTGGCACCAGTTGCAATCTTTCTTCTAACGCCTTTGTAATCATCATCATCATTTCAATCTTTAGAACTACTTTTGGTTATGGCCCAGGCCCACTGGTTCTATACGCTGCTCTAACTGATACGTGGTCGCCATTCATTGTTACTCCCATTCTTATATTCTTTCCAGAGAGTAGTTGGCTCAAGTCTGTTCCTATACCAAATTTCAACAATTATTGTTAGGTACTAATTACTATGTGTTAGCATATATTTTACCTACCTCTCCAGAACTCTATCCATTTTGCCAATAATGGCATATCATATTAATAGGCCTATTTTCAGCAATGAGTTACGTAGTCTGTGAAAGGTGTAAATCCTACCTGGTATGAGCCTTCGAACAGATATAAAAGGTATATCGGGAGAATTAAAAAGATCTGCCTCTCGAGAAAGTTCCTCTGTGATCGCGTTATCAGAACCTGTTTCCACGCATTACATATATCGGCTTTCATCACTCGATATTCGAGATTTCTCGGGAATTTTATTGCTTTTAAATTGATTCAAGCATTCTTCTTATGTTTATATCGACGGCTTTTATGTCGTTTGCTGTAAAGAAGGATTAGGCGGCCGTTTCACACCTAATAACCAGGCGGGACAATGGGGTTGTGGGACATATGGCTACTTTGGGCCGATTGTTAGGATTTTTTCCGGAGCGGATGTCCTATTGTGGGCTATCGTGTGGCCACTGTCAAATGTGATTTGTGTCTGTGTTTTGACAATCGGCGTTAGATAAACGCATGGCTCAAACTAACAATGTCCGGTTTCCGTTAAAATTTAATGCTGTAGACTTTCGAAAAATGCTTTGTGCAAGATCAGGTATGTAATTTTTAAATAATGCCGTTTAATCCGATAAGATCTGTTTCCGATGGTCCGCACCCGCCTCTAAAGGTTTACTTTCTTGTATTTATTTAATTTTGTCAATTTGTTGATGGTAAAAAAAGGCTTTGGTTGCGTGGGCGTGGGATCATCGCATCGATTTAAAAAACCGGATATCCTCTAGTAGCGTTTTGTTATACCTTCAATCTATTCAAAGGATTTAGAAGCTCTATTAAACAGATTTAAAAGGGTAGATACTTTTTGCTATTAA
Source organism: Acrobasis repandana (assembly GCA_963576875.1). NCBI lineage: Eukaryota > Metazoa > Arthropoda > Insecta > Lepidoptera > Pyralidae > Acrobasis > Acrobasis repandana. The sequence continues at coordinate 3,729,667 of OY756226.1, forward strand.
ATTATACAACGCGGGTTCTTATAAAATTTACTCTATGGTATCAATTTCCAATTCTAAAGAGCTCGCTCGAGCAAAAAATTCAATGCAAGTGGGGAATATCGGAATTGAGAATCATAGTTAACGTAAAAATTATATGTACATACATTAGGTTCGAGCTATAGACACTTAAGTATTCTGTGCTATAGATAGAAACTTTTTACGCGGCGAACGAAAACATACTTTTTGCTGGCTGACTTTTTACACTCCTTTTTGTTTACATGGGGTCAAAGGCAGGTCATTGAATAGTATTGAATCAAGTCATTTCACTAATAAAAACTAAATCATCTTCAAACTCACAATGCATTACATTACACGTTTTAAGACAGTTCATATGCACGATGGATAACTGTTACATTAAACAAATAAGCGTGTGGCCATTAAAAAAAAAAACGACTAAGTACGTCTCTCTGTCTAGTGGCTGTAAGATTCAATCACGACAGCCGTTGCTTCCGAGAACACGTTTTTATTTTATTTTATATCTTTATCCAACGGTACATGAGTAATGTCTTATTAAATCCCATTTTACTAGGCGAAGCAAAAAAGTGATAAGTACGAGCTTTTTTGTCGATTTATTTATACCTACCTGTTTCCTCAATTTCACTCTTTTGGAGATTTACCAATTTTCCAGTTTATTTTTATTTAACTGTCTCGATCTTTTTTTCGTTTTAAATGAAACTCTTCTTTTTCTCCTTTTATTTATTTAAAATTTAAAGCATAAAATTGTAAGCACTTAAAACTGGTATAGTTACCAAAAATCTAATTCAAAACCATATGACAGTCTGTGCCATTCAACAATTGGAATAATACAAAGTTTCTGTGGTGCGACGAACCTAATATTGGGCCCGTCTTATTGTGTCGATATAGTTTGATGGTTATATTTTGTTAGACCAGAAACGGGCCACCTCTATTTCATTGTCGGAAGCTCATCTAAGCTCATATAAGGTTCATCCAAGGTGCAGGTGTTTGGACACCTCGGACGTGACATAAAGATGACTTGACTGGGAATGCATTAGCATCAGTCCACCTTTTGTACCATTATAAATAAAATCACGATAGGTCTTGGGCCTATAAAGCTAAATACCTACTTGTAATTTAAAGTTTATTACTATTTTACTATTAAAATAAAGCTATAAATTTTGATTTTAACTCGCCAAGACAATGATCTCCAACAGTCATAATATAATACAAAATACGCGGACCAACAATAGTACCTTCTACTTATCAACTACGCGGCTTGAACATTAAACAAATACTCGTAGACCTACACCCCAAACTAGTTGTCATTACTCTCTCCACTGGTAGTGTCAAACATATTTACGATGGATAATTGTTTAGACCAAGTTAATTTTATAGGTAACAACACAGACAATGTGTAACTGACCAACATCAAAGTCAACCGCCAACCGCTAAATCAACTTCAAGTTTCAGCGGAATTATTTTTACCAGTCCTTAGTGCGATGACCCGATGCCCGGTGCCCATTACTGGTCAAAGGCCAGTGGACAAACTGGTCGGTTCACATCGCACCCTTTCTGTCGCCTTGTCTTCCTTTATTTGGTTTCGACTATTTTACTGGATAAGTAGTCTCACATAAACTACTCCACTATACATATAGGTAGGTACTTAGTAGAAAAGTTGAATGAATTTGGCTAATTCGTTCTACTGCTCATGTAGATCGGGGTTCATGGACTAAATCTGCTCTTAAAGTAAACGATTGTATTGTCACTAGAACGGACATAATCAGTTGGGAGCAAAATGGTTTTAAAATTCATTCGGAAGATTGGCCAAGATAAATATTAAAATTATCATGATTTAAAAAAATTGGCTTGTAATTAAGGCTATTTTACGAGCTTTTATTTAGTTTCAGCTGTCCCGTTGTCTGTGTGTCGATAATTAAATCTTGCAAGCCAAATCACCCAACTTACATATAAGTATGTCAAGTTTTATCGAATCATGGGAAGTGAGTGTAACTTCCCATTATTCGATTAAGCTGAAATTTGACATACTTATGTAAGTTGGGTCACAGAATACATAAGAGTTGGGTGACAATGCAATCTCATGGTGAAGTACCAACGACAATCTCATGATGAAGCCGGAACATGACCACGGCATCTCTGTGATAAAACGTCATCACCCCACCGAGTTGGACTTGATTGATTCGTTTTAAGGAGCATTTAATATAAAACTGTTTTAGATAAAATATTTTTTTTTAAAGATTTTTCTGCTTAATCTACACAATCATTTTGTTGCAAACCACCTCTAAATATCAATAATACTCATATAAATAAACGTTATATCTCAGAAGGTATGTTTGTTTCTGTAATAATTAATAATAGTTCCCCATTTTCACTATATCTAACATTCCGGTTCATAAATTACATCTTTCTCAAGCACAAATTAATTTGTCTAATATAAAACCCTTCTAAGTGCCGCCGTAGATCGCTCTTGACTGTTTTTTACCCAAACACCAATCAGCCGGCAGTCGTGAGCCTAGCTTTTTTATTCCCGACCCGTTACCGCACATCACCACCCGTCAGCTCGACAAAAAATACCAGTACACTTTAGATGAACTCTTTGGTACGTCACATTCTTCATTCTATTCATTCGGAAGCAGCAACCGATCGCGCGTTCCGAAGTGTTTCGCCGTTAGTGCTAAGTGGTTGTTTTTTTCTCTTTCACTACAGACAGATTTATTACATTTCCCACAGACCACCTTGCAGACGACATTTTGATGATGGAGGGTTGCGAAGATGCGCCCCACGTGTTCGTTTTTTCATTTCTCGGCAGTTTATGAGATACGTGACACGTTTTGTTATTCATAAATCGAGCGTTCTTAGAAATGTTTTTAATTTAGAAGCTTGCTTAAATCCTTTTTTGTGTGTCGCTGAAGGTTTTCTTCGAATTACTTTTCTTGTAGTACGTTAATAGGTAGTGATGTCATAAGCTTATAAGGGAGCGGTGTAACGTGGATTGAAAGATGTATAAATTGAGACTGTACTCTCTCTTTATTGCGTATATTTTAGTGCAGATTTCTTAAATGTAATTGAATGATCCAAAAAATTCCAATCTTTTCAACATAAACCGAATCCGAAAATTCGTAATTTCACTACTGAATGTATCCATCAGTAAAAGTAACAGAATACCGTCCGAAATTAATGAGGTTATAACGCAACTTTATACTTGTTGCACCAATAAAACTTAACGTGCCTTAAGCTCCATTTCAATGTTGACAGCGGTTTATTGTGTCGTTACGAACGCGTAATTTGTTGTGTAGTTAAATAAAACATGTTTAAAAAACCGGTTAAGAGCGAGTCGGACTCGGCCGGAGATCGGACAGTTCCGTACAATGTTTTAAAACGCTGGAAAAACAGCTTTCATATATGTATGACGAACCCCTTTATACCTTAACTCATTGATGGACACTAAGCCAGACACAATAGAAATAACAATTGATTACGTCTATAGGCGTCCTACTGTCCTTCAATGTGTTAACTTTATTTTTAGTATATGTTTTTACAGCGGCCACAGTAATACATAATAATCTGTAAAAATTTCAAGTGTCTAGCTAACGGTTCAAGAGATAGAGCCCTGTGATAAACGGATGGACAGACGGACAGACAGCGGTGTTATTAGGTTATGTTATGGATATGGGCACTTCATTAAAACAAGACCTATTTACTACGAACTATTTATTAAAGTGCAAACACCTACCCCCAACATCAATATCATACCGACAAGCGGAGTCTCAGTAATGGGCCCTATTACTGAGACTCCGCTTGTCGGTATGATATTGATGGTGGCTCCCTTTGGGTACGGAACTCTAAAAACGCCAAAATAAAATTTGCTTGCTAAACGACACCGTTTTAAAGGAAGTTCTCAGAATATTTTTATGATCCTCTGATGTTATTTTTGACACGATTTACAAAAAAAAACATTATGTTGTTTCTTAATTTCAACGCCAAATTGTTGTGTTGTACCAGGCCTGTGTCACTCCCCGTTTAGGTATCGAAAATATACCTACCTACATTATTACTACGAGTAAGAGCGTGGCGGCTTCTCGGAGTGGTAAATTCAGTTATAGGAATCGTTTGTCCAGCGCGAGTTCTGACGTGAGAACGCATATCGCTAGCCACATTGAGTAGAAATTTCTTTGCTGAATGAGACTTCTGTACGTTAGTATTATTTATTCTGTGCTTGTACCTAGAGTTAAATGTTTTTTATTCTGATGCCTATAACTTCGCACCTCACCTGTTTTTGTCAAACATCTCCAAGTGCCTCGGTTGCCTGGAAGAGATTGCAGTTGCGATAAGGCCGCCTTTTGTCATCTGTTTTCTATAATTTAATCTGAATCACTATGTTTCGGTGCAATAAAGATTTTAACAAACTAAAATTTTAAGAAAATAAATCATGAATTATGAATGAATAAATACGTCAGACAGCACGGAATTCGCGAAATCATTTTCCACGTCAAAACACTCGTTGTTTGTATCGTAAAGTACGATTTTATCCGCGCTGGATACCGGGCATTACGCCGGGCAGCACCGTGACGGGAGACGGCCAGAAACGCCCAGGTACAGCTGGGAAAATAGGGCTGGCACTGGTTACTTCTAATAAGCTTTGGAATCGATGGCTTATTGGACCAAGATCTTTAGAGAAAGACAACCGTGCTCTTTCTGTTCGCCTCTACCTTCGCTTTCTGAGTCAGTAAAATAAGGGATGTTGAGAAACGGCCTAGTACGCCTGGGCGTACTTGAAGCTATACCTCCGATCCGAGTTGGTATGGAAAGTTGTTCAGTATCATGGACATATTATGTTAGACGTTATAATTCTGTCGCATCGGCAGCCGGACGAATGTCACGTTCCATAGGCCTCTTTAGGCTGATTTTGACATGTAGGTTTCTACCTCTACATGTCATGTTTTGCGGCATAAAATAATTTTCTACATAACACTTACAATGCAAACTATAGTCACAGAATACATACGAGTACAAACATAATGGAATCTCACAGCGTCTCCCGCAATTTAGCATCCCCGCACCTCTCCCCCGTTCTATGTGCCTCTTATTGCGCTCATAAACAGGGTTAGTTGCTAGCCGCACGCATTTCGCGACGTGTCTTGAGAACTGTCAACCAATAGTAACCATCATGGTGAGAAGATGCGCATATAATAATTTTTTATCCACCGAATACAATAAAGAACGTATATTTCATAGATTTCCGAGTGATGAAAACATGTAGGCAAAGCAACAATATAATTTCACGTTATTACATATAAAACAAAAATCTCGAAGATTTTTATGTAAAATTTTTGAGGAATAAATTGTAGTAGTTTAATTATAGTGATTTTTAAACAACACTCACAGTTTTCTTGGCTCTGAACTGGCGGGGACTTAACGTGTGTATAGATATATTGTTTCATTTGTAGTAATAGTAGGTATATATGTTACTCTGACTCTAGGAAGTGTCATACCTGTGCTATAGGGACATGTAACAGTGACAGCCCTACCTAAACGGCTGCAACAATGTCAGAGGCGCCGGCGCCTATTACAGATTGTATTATATCATTTTATAGCGATAGCAATGATTGAGGTCTTCCAGTACAGGACAACATGACATTTATTCAACTCTGTACTTTCATTGTTGTTTTGTTTTTGTGAATGTTAAAAGGGCTTTGGCAAGTTAAAATGATAAACTTATGATTAAGTGGTCTGTCAACACTGTCTCATCAAACCAAGTTTTGCTTAACAAGCAACCCTGAGGGTTGTCCATTCGCTGGGTTGCTGAATATGTAAAATGCTAGTAATCCGTACTTCCGTTAAATTATAAGTAAAGTCACAGATTACATTTAGGGTAGTTTCTGGTACTTATAAAAGTCGTACAAAGACACTACTTATCTCAAAAGAAATATCTTCCAGTAGGCCTGTGAGAGGAGATGTTTCTACAAGAAAGGCATACAGGCGTGCTCATAGAATAAAGGAAGAAAAATAAATTAACTATACAGTATAGAAATAAGTATTATAAATCATTATATCCAAGACACAACAAAACTAATAGGGAAACTACCAGCCAGTTGGTCAGATATATGACATTGTGAGGTTGGGGGGGAAGCATTGGATGAGTGAGCCTGACGCAGGACCGTAGAAAATGGCACGAAAAAAGCGACGCCATGGGTTCAAGATGAGGATTCTAGAAATAACCGTATTTTATGACGGTACGATGATAAAAATAAATGGGCCAATATATTTTATGATCAATTTTGAATGCATTTAGTTCTAAAGGTCGATATTAACTGTGTACACAAGAGTTATTAAATAAAGGTTTAATTGTCGATTTGCTTCATGGCGAAGCACTTAAAGCACAAAGTACCTATAGTCCTAAAGTACTTAATTATATTTAGTAATTAACTAATGTGGTATTTAAAAGATTAACCTGAGTCTCAAAATAGTAGCTACATTAGCCATACAAGCGATCCTAGGATGACGAAATAAATAATGTGTTAGCCCTCAATAATCAATCGCCTGAGCGAAGTAGATATTTCCGTCCTTGAACCCCCTTAAGGCCGTACCTGAATTTGCTGGGGTCCAGTGCTGCCCCCATTTAAAATAAATCATTTCAAAGAAAACGGAGACATCATTTAAAATTTTGCAACTACCAAGTCCTAGATAACCCTTCAAAGTATTTTATGAACTACTGTTTTCAGTTTAAAGTGAGAACGTTAAGCTTTACTACGCACATTTGCGAAAAACGGCCACTTTTGGTTAATGTGCGTAGTAAAGCTTAACGTTCTCATTATAAACTGTAAACAGTAGTTCATAAAATACTTTGAAGGGTTATCTAGGACTTGGTAGTAGCAAAATTTTAAATGATGTCTCCGTTTTCTTTGAAATGATTTATTTAAAATGGGGGCAGCACTGGACCACATAATCATCATCGTCATACCGTCTTTTACATATAATTTTATTCCAGTCTGTAGGTCTTTCCGATCTCACCTAAATAAATACAGGGTCTAAAACTATTTTAATGGTGAACTCAGTCAATGATACTGAACAACTTTTCCCAAGGAACATATTATTGTATCGAAATATGAAAAATAATTTTTGGCCTCCCATAACAGTGGACCGATCAGCTGATCCGAATTTGTATGGACAGCAAAAAAAATCTAATTATATATATAATTACTCGTATATAACGTCTAACAAAATGTTGTAACGTTATACTCGTATATGGACGGATATCACTGACATGGCTTTGATAAGCCAGGGGATAGGGGAAAGTGTATAAATATTCAAAAGACAAGGAGGTTTCGTTTTGAACTCTTATGTATTCTGTGCTTTCGTGTGCAATATCTGTAATATAGTTTTGGTCTGTTTCCAAATTCGATATGCAAGGACATTCAGACACCGTAGTTTCGAATGCACGGCAAATCTACGCAGGCACTGTCTCGGGTCTCGGGTACAGTACACTTAGGATACATATGTAGCATAAAAAAGTCGTAAACTTATAACACTAACTTCTCATATCGCCCGACACCGAAGTTTCGAATGCACTAACAAACGACGGGCAAACTGCGTCAAATCGATACAGACTTTGTCTCGGGACTCGCTGCATTTAGTTCAAGCTTCAGAGTGTGGGGTACACTAAGGACTTTCCAAGAGTTAAAAACTAAGGCGGTGAACCCACCCATTAACCCTCCCGTGCATTGACGCGTTTTCAGTGTGTTGGACTAGGCGTGTTTTCTATACAAACTGAGATACTTACATACAATGTTTAAGAGCCCGTACTACCCTAAAGTGATCTTAAATATTAACAATATTAACGAAATACTCGCTTTGAAATAAAAACACAGCAATGTTCAGGACTAACTCGTATACGTTTCGAAAACACGATTGCTTTAAATTTTCTTGAGTTGCCTCTAAATTAACTCTGAATTATACTAAAACGGAATGTATTCAAGGAATGCAATAAATTACCCCTCGTTACTTTGGATTATAATTGTATTAAAAATGAGGCAGTCATAATATGTCTTACTTTTTAAATAACTCTTAAATGTTCTTTGTAAAACGAAATAAACCTCTAAACCAAAACCAGCCTCATTGACCTATCATGATCTTTTCACCCTGCATGGTCTCGCTATCTCGCTTCGGCTAGAGTAAATATGTGTGCGTGGAAGCGGGAGCAAAACTTAGATTACCCACATCAGGCGCCCTCTTAAATCTGCCGCCCCGCGCCCGCGCTCCGCGACGGTGCGCAGTGCAGTGGGATCACCGCCTATGAACCACTAAAATATAGTTCAGCTTAAATCTCATCCCAATCTCGCTACTGACATTTGAGAAATGGGTACCTACAGAGTGATTAAGGCAAAAAAACGTTGGTCCACGAAAGACCAAAGAAAAAAAGAAAAGTTTCATACCCTGTTACGGCTGCCATAAGATGATTATTATTATTCCGTTTACCTTTTTGGAAAAACCAGTCAGGTATTTCTAGGAAAAAGCTGAATTTGTTTTATTTATTTTAAAACTATTTCCAAAGTAAAAACATACTTTTGACAAATACTAACTTACTATCCTGGCTCAGCGACTCAAAGTGAATCTTGGCCTCCATGACATACTTTTGACAAATGGCGGTCTTAATTCTAAGAGCATTTTCTCCTCATTTCCTCATCTCCTTCAGAGATCGGGAAAAAACTAGCATTTATTATTATGTGAAAAACAGTTGTTTCTTCTGTCTTGTTGTAGATTTTATGTTATTTTACATATAATTTTCTATTCTTTCACCATTATTATAAACTAATTCGAATTTCCTTAATCGTCAAATATTTTGTGGTTTAAAGCTGCAACGAGCAATTTTAAAATTTTGACTAACGCTGCTTGAACGTGAGACCGAAATGAGTCCTTAGAAGTTGAGTTGAAATGTGAATAAGTTCTGTGTATCCCCGACCTAACTGCATACACAGCCAAGTTAATAGCGAACATCGCATCTCTATAAATAGACTTCAGTCAGACGCCTGACGCCACCGTGTAAATCGACCTTAACGTCTACGGTATAAAGTTGTTATTTCAACCGTTCATCCCAACCATGCAAAACTGCACTTTACTACATTAGTATTTTAGTGTATAATCCACTGCTGCAATACACGCTGTAAAGTTAGATCTGAAAATGAAACACCGTTTATAGTACTCTATCGTACTATCGTAGTAGTTTGCGCATGTGTGCGTGCCCTCGTATGCATCTCGGTGCAGTGTGGGTGCACTGTAGATATATTTTATGAATGGAGTTTATATTTGCAGTCTGAGGTCTCGACGCCATATTGATTTTTTCCCGCCGTTTGTATGCACTGACGTAGGTTTCTGGGCGATTTATCTATCTGCTAATGTTTACGTGCCTTTATATGATAAAAGGAGATTGTATATTGTATCCCATATGTCAAGGGCAGCGTTATTATTATTTATGATTCTCGCAACAGTTTGTTTGTATAAAAAAAATAAATTAATATATCTCACTCAGCATAATTATGGAATTTGGTCTGTTGTACGAAAACTTTTTAATTTTTACAAGATTTTTACAAGCTTTTATTTAGCTTGCCTTGATTGTGGTTGTTGTGTTGTGTTATTTGTTTGGGTCAAATATTGTAAGTTAAATTTGAGCCACTTCCCGATTTCCGATTGAGATGACATTTTGTATGCTAGTGTAGATCCGATGACAATGCAATATTATTATTACAAAAAGCTCTGTAATAAAACGGTGCAACCCATCTTGTTTAGGTTTATTAGAGTATTGTCTTGATTAGTAGACGTGATTCGCATTTTCGCCCATTCCCTCGTTCGGCTTTTACGATATGCGCGAAAACAGAACCAGCTTGTACATTCTAAGTTTGTTCTTTTCTCCAGAACCAAAATGGAAGTTTTTTTTTTTTTTTTGATCCGTATTATTTGGAAAAAGGATTGTTGTGCGTCATCACATCACAATATTGATACAAATAGTTGGTAGGATTGGAATGTGTTTCTGCTTGTTTAGGACGATTGTGGTTGTTTCCGGTGTACACAGGGCTAATTCAAACGTGATTTTGGATCTTAACCTCGGCCACGGTAATATTATCTAACAGTATTCTGTCTATATTTATGTATAGTGTGTAAAACCAGTAACCTCGTCAAATCACCTAATTTTGCCTTCCCATACAGATTGGCGCTCAGGCCAACTGTTTTCGTATGGAAGGACGAAAAATTTTTATCTACATATTTTCAATACATTTTTTTATAGAAAGTGGTTCAGTATCATGGACTGAACTTGAACAAAAAATCGGCTGGTGGATAAAAAGTCACCCTGTATATACCTATTTGGAGGTGAAAAAGCGGGAACGCGCATCCCTGGCTCCAAAGCAGTACAGTTGAGCAATGCCCTAAGATGAAGAAGAAGATGAGACTTGTTTCAATTTATTGATTAATTTTGTATTTTGTAGTCATTTTACTTTTACTCTTTACAGGTACAAAGAATCTCTAGAGACCAACGCCCCATTTTCTACCACTTGCAGCAATGGTTAGTATTTTGAAATGTCTAATTTGGTTATCTACCAGCAACACCAATGATCAATAGGTACTGTAATTGACATATGCTTTAAAGATCGAACCACGGGCTATACTAGATCACTATAGTGTAATGAAAAAAAATATCAGCATTTTCATACAAAAGTGTACAGCCCGGCAATTTGTATGGGAATGTCGATATTTTTTGTCTTTTGATTATTTTAATACGAGTATATACTATAGTGATCTATTATAGCCCGTGGTTCGTTTTATTATTATTACGTATATGTATATGTCATCATATGGTAGACAGAGCATTTTGGGTCTTGCGGCTTTAAGACGATACACGGAGTCCAGTGCTATTGAAATAAATTATTTGTAAGGAAACGGAGATATCATTTAAAATTTTGAGCTCGTAAAACCTAGATAACCCTTTAAACTATTTAATGAACCACTGTTTACAGTTTAAAGTGATAACGTTAAGGTGAAGATATAGGCAAATGACCTTGAAGTGGCGCCCTCATTTGAAATAAATTGTTAACTCGTAAATATGGAGATAATTTCCATATTACTCTTCGTCATGCACTAGATAGCCCTTTAAATTATTTTAAAAACCACCGTTGAAAGTATTTACATTAGTCCGTCTAGCTTTAAAACTTGCCTCCGCCAAAAGTGGCCACGGCAAGTTTTAAAGCTAGACGGATCACCAATAATAGTTTTAACGGCAGTTCATAAAATAATTTTAAGGGCTATCTAGTGCATGACGTAGAGAAATATGGAAATTATCACCATATTTACGAGTTAACAATTTATTTCACACTTCAAGGCCATTTGCCTATATCTTCGCCTTAAGCTTTAGTTTGCATTTTTGCGAAAAACGGCCACTTTTGGCAAAACTGTAAATGTCCTTAAGGTGAACTGGTAGACAATGCTTAGCAATAAGGTTTTCCTTTTGTATTATAATCGTTAGATTATTGTGCAATAAATATTAAATAAAATAAAAAAAATAACAGTAGTTCATAAAATACTTTGAAGGGTTATCTAGGGCTTGGTAGTAGCAAAATTTTAAATGTTGTCTCGGTCTTCTTTGAACTAATTTATTTTAAATGGGAGCAGCACTGGACCCCGGAAAATTCAGGTACGGCCTTAACATGATTCGTATTTTCGTCCATTCCCTCGATCGGTTTTAATATTCTGCGCGGGAAGAGAAACAGCTGGTACATTTTAAGGTTTTTCTGTTGTCCCTGACAAGCATAGGAGAATACGAGTAAATGTACAACATTGTTGTTTATCGCTGCTGGTGCAGCTGTTAAACAAATCAGCTGACTAATTTATTTATTTATAAATGAAGGGCCAGATTTTTTCATCTTTCGGATTTCACATTTTCATCCAACTGATCGAGTACTGGATAAATATTCTGCAGGATACATATTTTTTTATAATTATTAATCGACTCGAATCGAATCGATTTTGACTCGATAAGAATTTAAGAGGAGTAAGTACTGGAAAAATATCGTACAGGATTCAACATACTTTTTCATAATAAATTGATCGGATGATCTCACGCTTGTAAATAAAGTATTTCACAATCCGCTAGTTTCCAACAAGTCAAATCAGATGATTTTTTTAACAAACATTTTCTATGGGATTTGTATGAAATGGCAAGCTATGATGTCATAGTTTCTTGGAGTCAAATAGCGCTCGTCGTAATATCAGCTTTTCTGCATTAATAAATCTAAAATCACGTTCAAATGGATAAGATCAATGACAAGTGACATTGTTTAGCATCGTTTTATTCTGTTATCAGTACAAAATAATTTATTATTAATTAGTTTTGACCTAGAAAACTACCCTTTTCATAAACTAGACTCTCCTTAATATGTACTTCCGTATAGAAAAAAAGGTCTTACTTATTTGATACCGAATAATCTTTTACTACAATAAATCCTTCTATAAGTATCGTAGAGAGTAAAATAATTTGAAGATAATCTCTTTTAACGTCCTTCTCGGTCTATCGATGAGAATTTATTATCAGATAAGGTGCCGATAATAGAGGCCGCCCGGTAGCCCGAGGGGTCTAGTGAAGTAGGTATTCTTATCTAGGTATTAGAAGTGGCACTAATTCAAATGTCTTATGTAAGTACTATTCTAGATTGTGTCTAAGAAATTTTATTAAAAAAATATGGGTTTTTAATTATGTGTACGATCATAGTATTCAAGGGCCACGTTTCTCTAACGAATTATACGAAAATTAATCAATGCTATATATACTTCCTCTTCTTCTTATATTTAAGAGCCGCGCTCTTGTCGGTAGAGTGCCTCCCCTGTCTCTCTTTCCTCTTAACCTCCTTATATATTGTCATTTTATTTTTTCTTTTATTTGATCAAAAAATCTTGTATTGGGTTTTAGTTGTTTTTTAGTTAGTCAATAAAAAAAAACGAATTATACGAGTAGTAGTACATTCAACATTAAGGCACAGAATACATAAGAGTCAAACAGAATGGTATCTCACAACGTCTCCCGCAAATTGGCGTCCCCGCACCTTTCCCCCGCACTTTGTGAGCTTTGACGGCTCCAAACCAGGGTTTAATTACTAGCCGCACGCAATACGCGACGTGTGTTGTCTTGAGAACTGTCAACCAATAGTAACCATCATGGTGAGAAGGTGCGCGTATAATAATTGTTTATCCATCCAATACTCTAAAGAACGTATATTTCATACATTTCCAAATGATGAAAACAGGTAAGCAAAGCAACAATATAATTTCACGTTATTACCCAGCAACCATCTTGATATATATACCCTTCTCGCTCTCTCGCATTGGCGGGAGATACACAAGAGCGAGATTGTAACATTACCGGATTGCTAATAAGCAATCCGGTAATGTTACATAGGCTCCTCGCTCACAGGTAATCACATAAACGCAGATGCCAATTAGATTTCCGCGGGTTATAGTGCTAAATGCCATTGTTGACAATGACAACTTGACATGCTGTTCGTATAAGCGTGATAAACATTTGTTTATTTTTATTGAATTTATTCATATAATTACCGTATAGTTTTGCGCCGAATATGCAAATTACTATATTACAATAGTGAATTAGTGAAATTAGTGCGTTACATTATAAATGACTCAATAATAATCAGTAAAGTGAACTAATGGTGAAATGGACAATGGACATAATGAAAAATATTTGTGAAGTGATATTATGTAGCTGTTTCCGACTTTTCTGTTACATTTAATACATATAAAACAGAATATTTTTTACGTCATAGTGTTCGCAAATCATCCGGTATGTAAAAATATAATCGTAAATATGTCGAACTCGTTAGTAGGTAAGTATTAAAATAATTCTGCGGTGCGACCCTAAGTATAAAACTCACACATCGACGTGTGTACAGATAAATTGTTTCGTTTGTAGTAGTAGTAGGTATATATGTTACTCTGAATCAATGGAGAGTCATACCAGTGATTAAGGTCAATCACACAGACTAAGCTAACTAGTATTAACTAACTAAAAAAATTAGTGTATTTGGGACACAAAAAGGTAAATTTTCACCAAATTTCGAGAAAAAAAAGAAAACGTAAAAGATAAAAATAAAAAACCAAAAACTTGGTTTTTTGAATTTTTCACATAAATTTTGAGGTTATGTAAAAAAAAATTTAAATACGAAAGTTGTAGATCTTTTTATTAGGTATCTAAAAAGGTACATGATTGATTTATGTGATAAAAGAAACACTTAAGTACCTAATTACTTGTAAAAAAAAGCTTAATTTATTAAATTTCTATTTTCATATCATGATCTGTGTGATGATGATGTAATCCCCTGTTACATGATACAATATCATCATTTATCGAAAGAGGATCCTGTTATCACTCTTCCTGGGTTTTCTTGGTTGGTTCTCCGAAGTTCAAATATTTATAATCTCAAAAAATATCTATTGAACTATTTGCATTCCCTTTATTTGGTTGGTTCCCTGGTTTGATCTACGACGACGCCAAAGAGCGTCTCCCACCTGAGAATGTTGAAGAAATGGCATGGTATAATCAAATATGGTATTCTCTTCCCGTGACAGGTGGTCACGTGATTGGCCCAAGAATACGTCATCAGTTGGGAGTGTTGCCACTGTGTGATTGAATTACCCGAGCAAAGTGCATTTTTTAACCTAACAAACCAATCATGAAAAAATAAATAAATTTATTTTATTAAAAATTGTACTGATGAATCATACGATATATAATATGAAATATTATAGTTAGTATTTTATTTTACATTTAATAACTTATTGAGAAAGTCCTTAAAACTAAAAATAACAATTAGTTGTAAAACTTCTCGTGACATTCGTGATATCGGTGAGTTATATTGGGAATAAAATGTCTGGCCATACCGACTTCGCCAGGCCCTGGCAAAAGAGAAAGAAATACTGGCCTAACATGTACATGATTTCTTTTTTTTTTTTGATGCGCGCCTATGGTGTCATAACTAAGAATGCTGAAGTGTAGGAGAAAAATTCGGAAAGCCTCAAGGCCCCGAATAGCACATCTAAAGATGCAACTTCTTCAAATTTAACAGTCACGTGATTTTACACTATGATCGTGTAATCCCTCAGCCTCTTATCAGACCTCCTAAACGTGTTATCACTCTGATATACATTTGGGTTATATAAATATATTCTTTTTTTAATCGGTTTCATTGGAATATAATACCATTGACATATCTATTGATAAGTAAGTACTATATCTATGATATATGTATGAGTGATAAGTTTATCCAGTTTATCTATTCTTCGGATCGGCTTAGTAGTATATAGATAGATCCAACACGTAGAAAGAGGCCCTTTGGAGAAGTTTATATATAATTTTATGTAGGCCCCTCCCGCCAGAACACATTATTATTCATTGTGACTTATAATGAGAAGATATACTCGTATCATCATCATCTCAGCCCTTTTTCCGCCAACTGTTCAGCATCAGCTTTGTCTTCGTCGACGTCACCATACTTGCTCATTTTTTACTCTCATATAAGTACGACCCGCTTACAAGTCTACGATGTCCGTCGCGTCGTTCAGCTTTCTTTATATTTCTTCTGGGGCAGCTCCAGAGGCAGTAATTTACAACATGAGTGGAGACATAACATAAGTATTAGTAAAACCGTATGGCTCCAGTGTTCCACTACAAAGGAGACATCAGTACTTGAAAGTTATCGTGACCTCACTGGTGGAGATGAGCAGTAGGGTAGGACCGTAGGGAGTAAATGAATCGCCTATTAACATGATATAATTCTAATTTTGTGCAGCTAGTCAGAAACGAGAGGAGGTATGTACAGTAAATACATACATACTTTCACGCCTGTTTCCCACAGGGATTGGCAGATACTACTACTGGTTTTCTATTTGCTATGATCCTGACAGTCTTCTTTCGCTTTATCTACACTCATTAATCTCTTCACACATGCCCTTCGGTTACGGATACTCTTCTCTTCTCATTTTTTTTAGAACGTCTGCAATCTGATCGCAGAATGTTCGCTGAGGCCGACCACGTCCTGCTCTTTTATTCACATTTGCCTTATAACGATTTTTTGTTAATTTCTTTTAATTCATCCTTTCTACATACCCAATCCATCTGAACATGTACATATATTTACATATGTATATATATCGCCCTGTGGTTCCCGGCAGAGTAGAATAGGACTACTCTAAGTCTTCTCGTGGATGTCGTAGAAGGTGACTTAGGAACACAAGCTGAACAAAGCTTATAAACATCAGAGAGACCTCTCCAACCCGTCTGGCCAACGTGGAGAGTGTAGGCCAAATTCAGTCTGACTGCTCTGGCTAATATATGGCTCTGGTAGTACAGAAAGGGGCGTGCTCCTGCAGTGGAGACTAAAAAAGACCTGATGATGATGTATCATATATTGAATTAAAGTCTACATTACCGACTAAAGAAGAAGCCACATAATTAAAAACAACTCATAAAAATGCGACAGGAGACCGCAATAATTATTAATATAACACCGTGGCGAATTGTGCTGAAAGCCTCGTATGTATAAAAGACAACCTGAGCACACTTGCGTCATGAGCAGCCACAAAGCATGGTAACCAATTTGTTCAGGTGCGCGAGCGCTGGCGCCGCGCCGGTACCGGACAATGAAATTCTCGATAAAACTATGTCACCAGGTCGTTTTCTGAAGAACCGAACACAGATATACTAGATGAATAGACAGCACATAAGAAATTGCTGTTCTATTATATTGGGTACAATCATCGAAATATAATTCTCTAGAAGCCTAACTAATCCCGAAAAATCATTCCACGCGATGTGTACCGCGGCGGGCGGGGCTTCAAGTATGAACTGCGCGGCGCGACAGTTCACCGTGACACTCGAGTCGTGTGGTTGCGTCGCAAAAAGTTTTCTCTGAGAATATTGCTGTGTTTTTGCGATATTCGATTCATTAAAAATGCCGTCATGTGTCGTGAAGTGGTATAGAAGCCATACAGACATGAAAAACACAGGACTCGCCTTTCATATGTAAGTAAATAAACATTTTAATAATCCATAATTGACATCAGACACCTCACCGCTCGTTGCGTCGGTCGAGTAGCCGGCTCGGGGCAGCCGGCTGCTTGATCAACACGAAGATGACGCGTGCGTGACCTTGTCGCGACCAATCGCATGCATCTTTATCTATGTGTGTGTTTGAGTGTTTTGTTGTAACTACTGTTAGTTTGTTTGCGTAAATGGAATCAGAATCGTAGCGGTCAATGTAGGTGCGTTAGATTTCTAGAGAATCATTGTTCGTGGGGTACAATACAAACAAACCTGTAAAAATAGAATAAGTCAATTGGAGAATAATAAATACAAATGTATGACACTCCGTGGCACGGTTTCCACGGAAAAACTGCTGCAGCAATAATTAGCTATCGATTATATTTCAGTTCATAATTATTTAATTTTGATGTAAAATTGGGTCAATTGGTCAAGTTATGAATTACTTATACCAATAAAAAAAATTTTTTGGCAAGTAAAATTCCTTCTGCTTTGTCCGATTTTTACCCCCCGACAAAAAAGAGGGGTGTTATAAGTTTGACGCTAATGTCTGTCTGGTTTGTTTGTGGCATCTAGCGCTCGAACGGATGAACCGATTTCGATGCGGTATTTTTACGTGAAAGCAAGTTCCCTTGCGGTACTTCTTAGCTATGTTTGATGAAAATTGGTTCAGCTGTTTAAAAGTTATTGGGGGTTAACGCTTGAAAGTCAGGGCTTTCTCTAGCAAATAATAGATGGCGATAGTATCGGTGGTTCCATTACTCATCACTAGATGGCATTCTTGACAGTCTTTTAATTTTCCTAGCAAATAAACTTGTACCTATAACATCTGCATTCTAAACAGATCACATCGCCAATGATTATGGGCAAATCATCCCTTTATTGGAAGAAGAGATCTTTAGTCCAGCAGTGGACTAAAGATAGGTTATTAAAGAAGAAGTTAATAAATATAGCTTCTTGTACAGTTCTGAAACTTGTGCGGTCTATTTGTATGTCTGTGGTGTTATCGATTTCGCAATGACGTCAATAACACCTAGTATTGAAATTCATTACCTTTTACAGCTATCCCATTGTTCTCAAACATATGGCATTTTCAAATAGTACAAGTACTTTTAATGATTTTTGTGCAAATAATAATACAGCTAAATAAATGATTCTAATGGTCCCCTTTTACTACTTTTGGATGGTAAGTATGCCAAGGACATTTAATTGCGGACATAGTAGCAAACAAAAAAAAAGTTTGGACGTCAACCTGGTTCTCCTCCTTCCTTCATTCATATTGGTTGTAGTTCAAACCATTTGTAGTTGAAACCAACTTGTCGGTATGGTTTTCATACCAATAAAATGTTTTGTGGCATTTCTTGTCAGTTTGTTTGATACTCAGAATATTTGATATAATAATTCACGAGTCTTCCATGCTGGTCTGGGAGAAAACGAAAAACTTAAAATGTAACAGCTGCTTCTCTTCCAGCGCAGATCGAGGGATTTGACGAAAATGCAAATCATGTTAAGACCGCGTATGACCCTGATAGTACCCAAAGCTATCTTAAATATTATCAATATCAACGGAATACTCACTTTGAAATAACAATACAAAGTTCAGGACTAAAGTCATTATATGTTTAAATAACACGATTGCTTTACAATTCTAAATCACCTCAGAATTATACTAAAACAGAAAGTATTTAAGAAATACAATAAATTAGCCCTTGTAACTTTGGATTATAATTGTATTAAACATTAGGCAGTCATCATATATCTCACTTCTTAAATAACTCTTAAATATTCGTTGTAAAACGAAAAAAATATCAATTACCAGAAACGTAAACCAGCCTCGTTGACCCGCCGCGTTTCTTTCGCCCCCGCATGGCTTGCTGTCTCGCTTCGGCTAGAGTAAATTTGTGTGCGTGGAAGCGGAAGCAAAATTTAGATTATCAGCCTTAGGCGCCCTCTTAAGGCCGTACCTGAATTTTCCGGGGTCCAGTGCTGCCCCGATTTAAATTTATGAACTACTGTTTACAGTTTAAAGTGAGAACGATCAGCTTTACTACGTACATTTGCCAAAAGTGGCCGTTTTTCGCCTGTAGAATGTAGATATAACATGACTGAACACTGAAATAAAATGATAATGCGTTGCGTAACACATGCTGGAACCTTGGAACTGGAATATTGGTATTAAGTTTTTAGGGTTCCGTACCCAAAGGGTGCCAAAGGGACCTTTTACTGAGACTTCGCTGTCTATCCGCCTGTCCGTCTCTCCGTATGTCTGTCTCAGGGCTCTATCTCTTGAACCGTAATTGCGAGACAGTTGATTGTTTTTTTCAGCGGTTTTAACTTAATCTTTATAATGGATAGATACATTAAATGTTCACCGATTATGTATTACTTTGGCCGCTATTACAACAAATACTAAAAATAATATCAAGTTAAAAATTAAAGGAGGTCGTTATACAAGAAACGTTTTTTTCAGCGTTCTAAAACATTGTACGGAGGTACGGAACCCTTTATGTACGAGTCCGACTCGCACTTGATCGTTTTTTTTGACGCCAGCTTCTCATATCACGTTACGCAATCCCTTTTAAGGAAAATGTCTCAAAATCCTTATCTTTCCTCAAATCTGTGTCAGGCAAGTTCGATCATCTGCGCAGGAGTGTGCGTCAGGAAAACTTCAAAGATCAATGGCCTGTCTCATTGACTATAATTACTCCAAAAATAACCGCAGGGAACCACTGGCACAGCTCGCTATGGCAACAAGATTAGGATATATGATCACGTTTCGAACGGTCATTAGCTCTAACGGGGTAGAGTGAGTTTAGGGCCGCAAGAATTAAGAACGCCTTTACCCTAGACTCAGGGGTCGCCAAACGGCGGACCGCGATCCACATCCGGACCGCCGACCCGTTTTGTGCGGAGTTGCGGACCGCGAGAACACATGTAAAATCGCTTGCTTTTTTTTTCGACGATGTACTTAAATAAGTATAATTTTTGATCTCAACTTACTGATGAACATCTCCAGGATTTAATGTCAAAAGCTTGCACCAATTTTACTTCAAACTTCAGACAGATAGTCCGCAACAAAAAATGAAATTTTTCTCATTGATGTGTAAAAAAGAACACCTTTGTTATTTTTGTAATTACATTTATATATAAATATATTTATTTATTTGGTTTAATAAATATTTTGGTTGTACATCAGTAGGTCGAGATCGAGATTCATTCTTAATGAAGTTCATCTTCGAAAAAAAAGTGCAAGTTGCTGTGTTCCCGCGGTCCGCACGAAATGGGTTGGTGGTCCGGATGCAGACCGCGGTCCGCCATTTGGCGACCCCTGTCGTACAATAATACCCGTAGAGTAGTCGCTGGCACAGTTCGCCATGGCAACAAAACTATTGTTATCACAGTTTAGGACGTTATCAATCAGAGTTTCGTCATGCCCTCGATAGCGCCTACGCTTCGCCGTAATCTTAACGATTTACCTCGATTCCTAATCCAATATATAACCATCATAAGAAGAACTCTCGCAACGAATTATCTGTTTTAAAACAAAGCTCTTACATATCGTTGAAGGACCAATGAAATTGGTCGTTTGTGATAATAGTAGGTAATTTATGAAGTAGGGTAATTTGTTTAGAACTTGTCTGCCAAAAGTCTCTTTTCGATTTTGCTACTAACAATTCTATTTCTAAGACACGATTTTTAAGATGTTATTCAGTTTCATAAATAAACTTTAAAATTGATTCATTTAAATACATTCACTACGTCAATTTGTACTCGAAATTAATTCATGCATGCAGGAACTGGATATAAATCACAAAAATGTTCATGCTTCCTGTGTGGAGTGACCAAAGGCTGGTATTGAATTCTGAATGAAAGCACATTTAAATCAGCTATTTGGGCAATGTAATCTTTTTAACGGCCATATGTCTATGTTGCAGCATGATTACGCATATCGAAACACAGAATAAGTACATAACGATTCAACAGTAGATCTTGAAGCATACGATCTGTAGATATCTAACTTTGAAATGGAAATGTGACGATGTTAAGACGTCATGCGTAAATCGATTCTCTTGCCTCAACTATCCTCGTTTTGATTCGATTACAATATAATTTGCCTAGTAGTTATCTATTAAAATATTTGACATTTCAATCAAACTTGATTCTAACTATTTCGAAAATTGGATATTTCGGCTATTAAGAATACTGCGTTCTAAGCTAAGTGTTTGATTGAAATTAAAAGTTTATTTATTATTTTAATTATCTTTGGGTCTCTGCATGAGAACAACATGATTAAAGTAATTAAAATAGGACGCCTACGATGGGCAGGAAACGTAGTAAGAATGGAAGAAGCACGAGTACCCAAACGATTATTGGAGAGTCAGTTAGAAATAGTAGAAATCGCGGCAGATCCAAGCACAGATGGTTAGATGGTGTTCGGCAAGACTTGAAGAATATCAACATCAGAGGCGGGAGGTAGAAAGCCAAAACTAAAACTATCAGGAAAAAAATATAGACCAGGACCAGGCTTACCCGCTGCTGTATTTCGGCAAAAGAATAGAGACTTAGCAAACCAAGACAAAAAGCTGATATAGTTTAGCTATTAATACTATAACGCCTGTTTCTCACAGGGGTAGGCAGAGACTATTAGCTATTAATGTTGCGCAGCATACTTAACTACTCGTACCTAAGACACGAATTTAAAACATTTTACATCACACACAATATGTACACTTTAATGACTTTGTTTAAAGCCTTTAATTTATTATTGGTTAAAACCTAAGCCTTGCGTCATTGAAATTATTTTTTTCCCCAAAATGTGTTATAATATTATTATTTACCTTTAATTTATTATTGGTTAAAACCTAAGCCTTGCGTCATTGAAATTATTTTTTTCCCCAATATGTGTTATAATATTATTATCTACTCAGCGTGCGCAGCAATTCTGCACTTTAACATTTCATTCAACGTTATTGATTCAAAAATTTAAAAACCGCGTCGTCATCCGGTTAATATTAATCTCTGCCCCCTCTTAGATTTATTACGGGATTCGTCACGTCGTAATTTGACCAAATTGAAAATACATTTCGCACGAACTTGCCACATCGGCGGTCTTTGTTATCTTCGACAATGTGCAAGTATATTAAATCTAATAGTTGGTGCTTCGTCATCAGTGCCAAGAGTACTCTCTACGACACAGTCCCATGAGACTGCGCTTTTGAGTTTTTAATTGACTACCGTTTCACGCATTTACTTTATCCAGATGTGTTTATTTTGCAGTATTGAAGTCTATAGAGTAATTGTATAGTTTGAAGTGACTTGCTCTACGTATTCAGATTTTGGGAATTCATCAATTGTTGCTAAATGTATTTCTTAGGCGGTGAATGTACTGATCTGAGCTCCATTGTTATCGATCGTTCCCTTTTTGGGATTTAGTTTTAACGCAAAATAGTTTTTCATTCGTCTTCATATATCATCGACTCGTTGTCATTATGGACTTTCCGATGATTTAATTATTTTAAATAATAAAGATATGACATCATACTTTGTTTCATCGTAGATTAAGGATTTAGCTCTCGTTATCAAAATTATAAATTATTTGTATTCCTTGTTACAGATACAACGCGATACATCTGTTGCAGTAATTTAGAAGTTCCGTCGCTCATCGCAGTCCGCCATACTTGATTAGGCTCTTCGTGTTACAATGACATTGTCAGAATTTATACTACGACATATCCTAGCATAACTTAGAACACAAAAAACTAGCAGTTGACTATTATCATGAGTTTCACTATAATTTGTATTATCATCACCTTTCGTCACATGATAATGTTTCACTGCGGTTTCTTCTGTTCTTAGGAGTATTTGATTTGTAACATTGAGTAGTCCAATATTATCATATGAACTGTTATTGTTGTTAAAGCTAACATCTACATTGATAAGCTCTCGGAGGGAAACGCAAAAATGCTCTCTTAGTTTATAAGTTAAATGACTTTGCGAATTGTGATCCTCATAACATTTTTCCGTTTTCCTTCGAGATCCTGACACGTTCGCGCATACTTTTTTAATATTTTGTTTTAATGTATACATTTATTTTTTGTGTAAAATTTTATGTGAATTTTATTGACTAACAAATACTAAAATTTCTAACGCATGACCTTACATTTTACAATTTCAACTCGCGAGTGTGCATGACGTTCAATGTTTTAATAGTTTTAATTTTTCTGTTTTACACATTGTTAAATATTTAGACAACCTGGTACGCTGACATGTTCTTTTTAATTTTATATGAATATTGATTTTGAAATTTTTACTTCAACAATTTGTACATAGTGATCAGGAAATTTGAAGATCAGTTAAATCGTACGCCTTGCTCCATAAAACTTGATTTTAGGTTTAATCGAATTGTTCACTTAAATTCGAGTTTTAGTTTATGCATGGCAATACCCGGGGATTGCATTCTAGTTTTTTTAAGAAGAAAAATTTGATTATGCAATCTGATTAAATTGAAATCGATGTAATTTTATTGAATTTGATTATAATTTAAATAAACATTTCAGCATGACGATGTTGTTTGATTTAAACCTTTTGATTCAATAGCTATGTATAAAAGATTGTTGTGATCTTTATTACAGTGGCATAAAGTTCAATATTTATGTAGTTCTGGCATCAAAGTCTCATAAAGGTTTAAGATTCCATGTGGACCATCCTCGGAAGACGTTCCCAGCGTTCACATGAATAGCTCGTTTGGAGGTCGGACGTAAAGTCATTTTTCAATTAATCCAATGTCATCAGGACAGCCCGACCTTTCCGAACCGGCAAAGCCATCTTCAATAAACATATCCCACTCGAAAATCCACTCTATTATTTACGTATTATCAGTTAATTTAAATGAATCGTCGCTATATAGACTATCTATTAGCAAATTGAAACAGTTGGTGCCATGAATTCGTTTTCCTATCGCTCTGGGTCGATGAAGGTTGAAATTTTCGCGGGTTAGTAAGGCGATTCTAGAGCGTATATATTTAAAAATTGGGTCGTGTTAGTGGCACAGTAGTGATTTACTCATTGTTATTGTGGGCTAAAACGTATGGAAATGTATTCGCTTTTGTTGCAAAGCTAGGTAATGTAGGTGGATTTATTGTTTTCGTAATCTAGATGTGAAACTTATATGTTTGATTTTTGTGTGTGTAAATGGCACATTGTCAGATTTATCAAACTGCCTAAAGGCATCTGACATTACTTGACTGCCATACAATAATGACAGCCGGGATCAACGGCTTAACGTGCCTTCCGAAGCTCGGTGGAGCTTGAGATTTTTTTGCCACTTGTGGTCATCCAAGTGCGGACTACGCCCTGGGTCACCTAACTTGGGAAAGCGCTAGTAATGCTTCTCACACCGGGCCACCGAGCTCTTGATTTATATGAAACAAATCCACGTGATACTTATAAGGTCTTAGACATTTTAAGGTAGCTATTTCTGATACTTATTACAAGACTCAGCTAGAATGATTTACGAAAAGGAATTGCACCCAGGACTTCCGAAGTAGTTATTCATTACGCCACGGCGGTCATCTAAGATAATAAGGATAGATGATAGTACCTAAATGACAACAAAAAGTCATAATTAAAGAAGTAATTTTTTTTTGATTCTTCCAACAGCCTTCTAATGTCTAGTAAGAGGATTAGTCAAACTAATTAATTCGTCTTGTGAAGTGCTGTCAGAACGTCAGAGCGTTATCAGTTATGATCTAGGCGAGGGCATTCACCCGTCAAATCTCACAGATAATTATCGTATTAAGAACGATGTCCGATCAAGCTGTGTAATTGACATTTGCACCTAGACAAAGGACGAATTAGTTACGTGCTTCGAAAGGCACGCAAAGCCGTTGGTCCCGACTTTCATTCTTTCATTTTCAGTAAACAAATGACAGGTTACGTGATTGCATATTTTAGTAGGTACTGTACAATGTACATACATGAGGGAAAGTTGTTCAGAATAATGGACTGAACTGGCCCTTAAAGTATTTGTAAGTACCTGCTTAATTAAAACGACCTAAGTATAATAAATTCATCAACAGAAAATATTTTAAATATCTGAAAGCATACACGCTGGGACATAATTCAATAAAAGGCATAGTATCAATAAATTTAACTTTTAAGATAAGGCAGTGTAAGTTTTTACTTTCACATTTTATTAAGCACTCCACAAGTCCAAGGCATTATACGTTTTTAAGAAGAATGAATATGCAGAGGTGGCACCCTTATTTAAAATAAATGTAAATTTCGTAAACATATGTACAAACATGACAGAGCATTTTGGGTCTTGCGGCTTAAGCAGATAGAGCCGCAAAACCCAAAGGCCACTTTTAGCGTGATGGTGGGCAAAAAGGTGGACAAAGGAATCAAAACAGTGATGGGTTGCATTGCCTAATAACATGATATGCATTTTCGCCTGTCCCTCGATCGGCTTCTACGATCTGCGCGGAAAGAGAGGCTGAGAGCTGGTACATTCTAAGTTTTTTTCTTTTCTCTCACCTTATTTACGAAATTTAGCTTCCATGCTGGGAAATTTATATTCCATGAAAATTAACATTTTGTTAACATTCAACATAGATCTCCCTCATCTCAGCATATCTCTCTCCCTAGTCCCGACTCTTTTTCGACGTTTTATACAACATGTCATTGACATATGCGGCATATGCGTAATAAATCGAACCATGGGCTCGTTACGTGTTATAATAATAATAGCCTTTATTCAGATTCGTTAAGTGTTACTTTATAGTAAAATTGTAAGTCACAAAAGCTATTTCCGAAATAACCTATACACGATCACTATAGTATTAAAAAAAAAACGAAATTTCCATACAAATCGCCGTCCGGGCAACTGGCTGCACACTTTTGTATGAAAATGACGATTTTTTGTGATTTTTGACGGTTATTTTAATTTCATTATACTATTGTAATCTAGGATAGCCCGTGGGCCGATCTATTACGCATATGTCAATTACACGTTTTATATTTCATTTAGCTTTATTTTACGACCGGCCGCCTGCCTGAAGTCAACTTTCTTTGGAAATGCTATTGTAGCAAGAGATTTTAGTGCTATTTTTCCTTTAGTCGCTTTGTGCGTACGACATCCACAAGAAGAGATGGTGTACACGTTGAAGATGATGAGGTCACTGCCACTTCGACCCTCGCCTCAGGTAAACGCTGATGCTCCGCTCAGCTGCCACGTTACTGGTTCACGTTAGTGGTCTTATTTCTATCGGTTTATCGTCAGGTAGATAGCCATTTAAATTATTCTATGAACAACTGTTGAAAGAATTAGAGTCGTCTATCTTTTTTAAAACGCTTTTCAGTCAATAGTGACAAAAATAGTGGGACTTGTGACAAAAACTCGTTTTAAAGCTAGACCAACGACAAATAATTGTTCAACAAAAAACAGTTGTTCATAAAACAATTAAAAAGGCTATCTAATGCCTGACAGTTCGCAAAAAAATATTTTTCACCTTATTTACCATTAAACAATTTATTTCACATGAGGACACTTTTGCGTTCACCTTGCCTTAAGTATTCCTCAGAATTTTTTTAAAGGGTTTTGTTTAGGCATTCAAGATGCAGTTCTAAAGTACTCAAAATAAACTATAAAAATATTGTATGGCTTTCCTACACTCTAATTGATTTTCAACTTCATTGTAACATGGGTTAAATCAGATACCTTACTTGTAATAGTGGGTAGTAGTGTTAGGTGACGCAAGCCTAAAGCATGTAGGAATATCAAATGGTGGCGAAATTCGGCGTGCGGGGTTGAACACGTGATGGCTCAGTTGGAAAGAGCATAGTCGTATTGAGACTAAGGTTGCGGGTTCAAGTCCTGCTCACGTGGTATTTTTTCACCATTTCTTATTTCATTATTTAATTTGAGTATTCCTCAGAAGTCGAAAGCAATGCACTTTTAAACTGAATGAAAGCATCAGCCCAGATCAATAGCGCGTGAGATAAAATTACACAAACGACCAGTATCAAGTCAAGGATGTTGGTGAAGGTTGTTTAAATATCGATACCAGACAAATGCCGATAGTCGATAAAAACAAACTTTTGTAATCATCTAAAAAGCCTGGATATTTATTTATGAGATTTAGAAAACGAATTAAGTAAGTTGTTGAAAAGCTAGTAAGTGTTACTTATGTTATATTGTAACTCACAAAAAATCTTGTAAGCGGTTTAATAATTTATTTTTCAAATTAGTAAAATAGCCTAAGAAGTAAACCAAGAAGGTGATGGCGCGATGAACAATGGAAGGAGATAACGCAGGACCGGACTGATTAGGAGCAGTGGAGGGAGGCCATTGCCCAGTAGTGGGACACATAATGACTCATCATCATCATCAACAAGTCCTTTTAAATCTCCACTGCAGGAGCACGACCCTCTCAGTACCACCTACCAGAGCCACCTTGGCCTGAGCAGTCAGAGGATTTGGCCTACACTCTCCACGCTGGCCAGACGGGTTGGAGAGGTCTCATTGATGTTTATAAGCTTTGTTTAGCTTGTGTTTCCTAATTGAAGAAGTATACATTCTTTTAGGAGAAATACTAACAATTACTGATAATGACAATCCGATAGTGTAAAAATATGAAAAATTCAGTTTTATCGAAAATATCGATGAAGCATAACGTCATGACAGCGCTATTCAAGAATTTACCGCATACCATCAAAATTAAACTCTGACATTTTTATAAGCGGCTCCTTATGGCCGCCTCGGATAAATAAAAGTTGTCACGCCACTGCTTTCGGCTTGCGAAATAAGACTTAATTGGGTTGCCTTCAATTTTAAGCTTTAAAGTACGCTATCCACCAAGACAACAGCTAAATCAAAAAGGCAGAACCTAATTTACATGTTTAAGTGATGTTCCAGGTACGGATTTTGGTAAATTAGTCACTTGTTAGTTATTACTTATTTCTCTTAATTTTAAACTGACCTTACCTTTAAACTGGACTGTTAAACTTAGAAAAAAGATTTTTTGGGATTCATATATTTTGCTAAATAATTTTTAGATTATATTAGGCGCTAAGAGTTCAAGATGCTGCACTGCTGTTCAATTCCTCTCCGTAGCATCATATCTATAATCAGCACCATATTGAAGTAAGTAGCTTACATCATAAATCACTGCCTTACTCCAGACATCACTTACTGGTGATCAATCTTTGACTTTCATAGGTATGATTTTGTTATAAAGCATGTTATGAAAAACTGGATCACGATGGTCAGTCACAGAATAGCATGGCACAGACAAAAGGAAGCTTTTGAAAGCTGGTGATGATGGGAATGTTATTAAAGTCACTATTCGAATCCTATTCACGTGTGAAAAATAAAGTATGGTTAAGACATTTGACCTTCCTATGCAAAAGAAAACAATCCAAATGGTTTGGCTCTACAAAAAATACTGAAACTAGGAATGAATGGCGAATAAGAAATTTACCATTTCGATCAATTCAAAAATCGATCCCCTGATTGTCTATTGCCAGTGAGAGCCGCAAATAAGTTTAATCTAGCCGATAAGAGAACAATCCGCAATTACTCACGATTTGCACACAATAACTCTGCATATGTGCTTGAAAGCCCACTTAGTCCCAGTATCAATCAACAATGATTGAACATCAAGTTTTATTACGTGAAGAAGTGAGTTAGAAAGATTATTACGTTCTGTGAAACAATAAAGATGGGTTCAAGTTCCACAGATTGTAACAAATATTACATTAATATTAGCTTCCCATCAGGCTAGATAGAGGTCAAACGCACTCAAATTTCTAATAAAAAAAAATAAATAAATAAAAAAAATATATATACTAGTACACTTGGCCGTGTGGTTCCCGGCAGAGTAGAATAGGACCACTCCAAGTCTTCCCGTTGATGTCGTAGAAGGCGGCTTAGGAAACACAAGCTAAATAAAACTCATAAGCTTATTGAGACCTCTCCAACCCGTCTGGCCAGCGTGGAGAGTGTAGGCAAAATCCTCTGTCTGCTTTGGCTAATATATGGCTCTGGTAGTACAGAGAGGGTCGTGCGCAGTGGAGACTAAAGAAGACCTTATGATGATGACTAGTAAAATCTGTGCTAGTAAAACATCAAATTATGTTGTGCGTACAAATTATTTTTAAGGCTAGGCCTGATGTGAATAATCTAAGTTTTGCTCCCGCTTCCACGCACACAAATTTACTCTAGCAGAAGCGAGACAGCGGGGTGAAAAGATCATGGTAGGTCAATGAGGCTGGTTTTGGTTTTGAGGTTTTTTTCGTTTTACAAAGAATAAAAAGTTTAAGTTAAGTTTTAGTTTAGTTTAAAAAGACATTATTATGACTGCCTTATGTTTAATACAATTATAATCCAAAGTACGAGTAACAAGGGGTAATTAATTGTATTTCTTGAATACATACTTTCCGTTTTAGTATAATTCTGAGGTGATTTCGAGGCAACTTCGCAAGGTTTTTTTATCGAGAAAATTTTAAGCAATCGTGTTTTCAAAACATATTATGTAGGCATAGAGTTAGTCCTAAACTTTGCTGTGTTTTTATTTCAAAGTGAGTAATTTGTTGTTGAGTAATATTTAAGATCGCTCTAAGAACTCTAGGGTAGTACGGGCTCTTAACAATATGCATGAATATCTGCCATAGTATGTCAACGCGCGAGCGTAGTTCTACGGTAATACTAAAAAAATATAGCATTTATATGTTGTATGTAGACAATGTGTATAATAGTCGGTGTTATCGCCAAGGCAATCCCTTACAGGCTACCTTTAGGTGACAGGATTGGCTGAAAAATATAAATAAGTAGGTGCGATTGTGAGACTAGTACTTACTTTATTATATCGTTATATCAAACAGTAAAAATATAGAGTTGTGAGGTTATGACTTATGAGTCATATCATAAGAGTCATCTTTATATCGTTAATTCGCAAACAATAGCTTTCACTATACAAAATCTCAACTTGCAGCTCTGCCCAAGCATCCGGATCGCATACGACACAAAAACTGTTGTATAATATAATTATATAATTACAGTGCGGTCCAGTAAGTCATGCGTATCGAATTGCTTGTCATAATATCAGTTCACATCAGTAATCTATAAGTATATACATATATTATATAAAAGCGAAAATCACTCACTCATCACGAAATCTCGAAAACTACTCAGCCAATGAAGATGAAATTTGGCAGGAAGGTAGTGTGTGACTAGGAGACGTCCGCTAAGAAAGGATTTTTGGAAATATTATCCCTAAGGGGGTGAAATAGGGGTTGACAGTTTGTATGAAATTTCGTAATTTTTAAAGTGAGACACATGTAATGTTTAATGTATTTTAGTAGTTAGTAGAAAATTATAATGCGTTAATTACATTTTGAAAATGACATTTGAATCTGAATGGGTGAAATAGGGGTCTGTTGTTTTTGTCGTATGTAAGTGGCCAACACTGGTGTCAGATTTTTCAAGCTGCCTAAAGGCACCTGACATAGCTTGACGACTGCCATACAATGACAGCCGGGACCAACGGCTTTTACGTGCCTTTCGAAGCACGGAGGAGCTCGAGAAATTTTTGTATCGCTTGTGTGTAGTGGTGGATATGCGATAAGCGGGGGTGGCTCACGTAAAAATTCAGCTACCGGCCCTAAGTTATATGTATATGCAAAATACGAAAAAAATCGGGGGCGGGAAGCATAAGTACTAAATCAATCAATCTAAGTTACAAAAAAAGCCATTTTCCTACTTGCCCTGGCTGGGGATCGAACCCAAACCATAGAAATTTAATATTGATTGACTATGCTAATAACAAAGTATGAAGTTAAATGTCATTGGCGAAGCGTTTTCTTTGTGATTTGTCCTTATTTATTTAATTATATTTTTTTATACAAGTACTGATTATTATAACACATAACCTTTTTTTATTCATTCCTGTCTCATCATTACGCTGTCGGCGGTCTAAAATTCTATTATCAATTAATTTTGACAAGAGATTATAGCATTTATAGCTTATCAGACTTACCTGCAATTAAGTGCAGGGATATGGAAATTAAGGCGAAGATATAGGCAAATGGCCTTGAAGTGTGAAATAAATTGTTAACTCGTAAATATGGTGATAATTTCCATATTTCTCTACGTCATGCACTAGATAGCCCTTTAAATTATTTTATGAACTGCCGTTAAAACTATTATTGGTGATCCGTCTAGCTTTAAACCTGCCGTGACCACTTTTGGCGGAGGCAAGTTTTAAAGCTAGACGGACTAATGTAAATACTTTCAACGGTGGTTTATAAAATAATTTAAAGGGCTATCTAGTGCATGACGAAGAGTAATATGGAAATTATCTCCATATTTACGAGTTAACAATTTATTTCAAATGAGGGCGCCACTTCAAGGTCATTTGCCTATATCTTCGCCTTAAGAGATAATTATGAGAATCTACTATACAATTATAGGTAAGTATTTATATGTATAATTGCTCTGATTTAACCGAATAAGTTATAAATCAAAAATCAAAATCAAATCAATACATAAGAAATCGAACCACGGGCTATATATACTAGGCTATAGACCACTATAGTATTAAAAAACAGTCAAAAAAAACGACATTCACATACTTATTGCCCGGACTGCAACTTTTGTAAGGAAATGCCGAACTTAAATTTAAATTTTGTTGGCTGTTACTTATTTTACCTTCATTATGCTATAGTGATCTAGTTTAGCCCGTGGTTCGATTTATCACGCATATGTCAATTACACATTGTATAATTATTAATGGTTCGCAGACAGAAAGGGCGAGACACCATTCACACTGAGCGAGGGTGGGCTGCAATTACAACTAATGACATTTCGTTAGTGACACATCGAATAAGTTAGACATATTAGATAGTGACGTCGGAATCTTCTTATTCTTAGTCGTACACTCTTGAAAATGGTCGTAATCATGAAGTGGATTGTTCATCCATAGCCACTGCTCTTGCAATTTTTTCCACGGTCATTCTCCAGATTTTTTGCAATTTTTTGTTAGTCAAGTGCCCTGAGTCAGCTAAACGGTTAAATATGGACAGGTGAAAAAAATCACGGCTGTATATATATATATTACGAAGTTAAAAGGAAAACTATCAGAGATACGTAGGGTTTACAAATTAAAAGAGTATAGTTGAACCCTAGATTAAACATTGGTTTGTACAACCAATGTATATAAGAGTCGACCAATAGAATTAATGAAAATTATTTAATTTCATCTCATTTTCTAGTCTCACTCGCCATATCTCCTTTTTGCCCACATCAATGGTCCAATCTAAACAATATCTAGGCAGACATTTCTTAGAAGTCTGGCGTCTAGACTCGGCTAAGACCTAAGGTATTTCCATTTGGAGAGCCGGTTCGAATTCTTGCGCTATTGTGACTGCGACCTAGAGGTATTCATTTGCCGCTTCAGCAGTCCGGATGAGATAGCGGCTAAATGGATATTGAAAATGATAATTTTGACAATTGTTTGATGATAAACTGCCTGGCAGTTTGGAAAAATGAAATTACAGCCTATAAAATTAGAATAAGTTAATAGGAGAAACTCGGTGAAAGAGATGGAGGAAACTCCATCTCTTCCTGTGGATGTCGTAAGAGGCGACAAAAAGGTATAAGCACGAAGATCTCGTGCTTCAATTGCAATACCATAGAGCGTTAACGTCGGGCGTCGGGCGGCGGCTGGATGTAAAACTTCTCGCACAAATACATTCCCAAAGAGGGTTGACGTTAGGCAGGCGGCCGGTCGTAAAACTATAGCCAAATCATTTAAAGTGTTCCGGCTATTTCTTCTCCATTTCGCAAGGTCTTTTGGCATCCTTGGATGACCATTGACATGCATGTTATATTTGGAGAAGAAAAAGCGCACAACGGGCTCCGAAGCAGAACAGCTGAGGGTACAACCGGGAACGCGCTGAGATCAAGAACAATAAATAAATAAAATAAACAAAATTTTAGATTAAGTTTTGGAAATGAATTAATTGAAATTGAATTGATGAAAATGAATTGGTTCATAATGAAGAATTAAGACAATAACTGATACTTTTGATGAAAAACAAAGTTATATATAAGATATCTAAAATAACCACTATTAGTAAGTATAAATGGGTATATACCAATATAAGTGCTCAAGTAGATAATTATCTTCACAAATTGTCATAGAGTATATTATAAATATTTACGTAGTATATGTGGGTTATTTTATAAATTGATAATTTTATAGTAAATTAGAATGTGCCATATCGTCCAAATTAGCTATTATCGGCACTCCTGAAGGTTGACAGGTAAAAAAGGTCCTGGGCTTTAGGTCTACCTGTTACATGTTTTATAATTAAGTTAAATAAATAAATAAAAAATCAAAACATTAATGACTGTCGTTGCATTTCAAATTTAATTTTTAAGCATGAGCGACTTCGCTCATTTAATGGCTTTTTTTAAATGCATTGCTTCCTCCTATATAGGTTGGAAAAGTTATTAATAAACGTTAATATTCTCGTTAACATTACTACGTGTCAAAAACGATATGTAAAAAGAGTAACGACTTGACAACAAAAGTAATAAAATGAAAATTGCCTTTCGTCGAATTCGAAACCTCCTTAAAATCTTAAGTATACTCATTACAAAACCATTTGCGGTGTTAATAAGCCAAAACCGCTTTAATTGGTGCAGTAATGGGTCGGGATCAGTCCGTCTTTGGCGCAAGGGCCGTGCCCAGGAACCCTGACCCCATGGGGGCGTCGAAAAGCCAATATGTGATCATCATCATCAGGTCTTTTTTAGTCTCCACTGCAGGAGCACGACCCTCTCTGTACCACCAGAGTCAGAAGGTTTGGCTTACACTCTCCACGCTGGCCAGACTGGTTGGAGAGTTCTCACTGATGTTTATAAGCTTTGTTTAGCTTGTGTTTCCGTCGCCTTTTACGACATCCACGGGAAGACTTGGAGTGGTCCTATTCTCACCTGCCGGGAACTACACGGCTAATGTTATAGTCGTCCTACCCAATTCCAGTCCTGGTGAGGCCTATGTCCAACAATGAACTTGCTGCGACTGAAATAATGACGAGGACCTTTTTTGTACAATTAATATTTTAATAGTAAAAAAACGAGCGAGCCTTACAGTAATCGCATATTATTGTGATGTAACATCAGACTTCTTACCTTGGTAATTCTTCCACCGCGCGCGCTCATTGGTAAAATTACATATCTTGCGCACATGCAGGATCGGCAACTTCGCTCTAGTAACACGCTCAAGCTTCAAATTCCCTTATATCGATCTAGCTCCATGTCCAACTCCTTCACTTCTTAAGCCATACGGCTTTGGAATGCATTGCCCAAAGACATCAGAAAAATATCTAATAGAAATATATACAAGAAAAAAGTGCATGATTTACTTTTTGAATCTTTGAACAGTTAGGAGAATTCATTGTTTCTTTCTGATCTTCAAATATATATATATATATATATAATATGTTGTATGTATAAATATAGTATTTATTTTATACGATATTTATGTATGATCATTTGTGGATTGTTTCTATCTATTTTAGACGCCAACAATTTTATCTGTTTCTCTTCTCCTAAAGGTTGAAAGGGAGAGAATGCTTTAGCTTTTGGCTCAATAAAAGTTTATATAAAAAAAAAATGAATAGCGCGCGCTTACCCGGATTTCTTTTACACACTTCCGTCGCATTTCATAAAAACACACCACAGATTGCAGGAAAGGGAGAGGAAAGATGACACACACCAAAAAAACAACTACTTTGTTGTTTTACACAAAATTGTAAAATTATACAGACGATTTGTCTCAGTCCCAGACAACGTGTCGTAGTGTATTTTACATTTTGGCTTATGGCTTCCGAATTTCAAATATTTACCTATATACCTTCCTACATATACTTAAACTATCATCATCATCATCATCATTTCAGCCGCATAACGTCCACTGCTGGACATAGGCCTCTCCCAAGGTTTTCCAAAATGACCGATCTAGAGCGGCCTGCATCCAGCGCTTTCCAGCGACCTTGGTCAGGTCGTCTGACCAGTACGTGGTCGCCATTCGAGAACCTTTTTGCCCCATCGGCCATCGGTTCGTCGCGCTATGTGTCCCGCCCACTGCCACTTCAACGAGCTAATGCGCTGGGCTATATCCGTGACTTTTGTTCTCCTACGAATTTCCTCATTTCTGATTCGATCACGTAGAGAAACACCAAGCAAAGCCCTCTCCATAGCGCGTTGAGCTACCTTGAGCCTTCTTATGAGACCCATAGACTTATACTATATAGAGTCACAAAGGTGTTTAAATTGAGGCAGTGGAAAAACAAATTTACTTAATAGGTTTATTAATTTTATACAGGTTGATCTAGGAATCAGAATCATTAATAGAACACAAAACCGTAAGGAAATAGACATATTTTTTGTCATTTTTTCCCAAATTTCTTTTAAATGGCTAACCTGTTGACTTTAGTATACCCGCGGCCGTTGCCCTACCCGGTCACCGGCTGCCACCCACCACGTTCAACTGGAAGATTTTTGTATGCATTTGTCGTCTGATAGGTGTTTTATTATGAAAATAGGTACTTACATATGACAGAATATGTGCTTTTTAATTCGCCTAAAGAGTACTTTCCTGAATTATAGTTACGAGGTTCAAAATCACTTATACTTTCCAACAGCCCCAGTATAGGTTGGTTGCCCCGGGCTCCGGCACGGTTACACAGCTTTATTTATAAAACGCAGTTACATACCTAAACCCACACACTTAATACTCACTTGTAATTTACATATTATAAAAAAAACAATAAAACTATACGAATACGATACAAACATATCTATAAACAGGTGATTTATCCCCTAGTTATTACTTAGGAATGTCTAAAATATTCTTAAATACAGTTTTTAGAAGCATGTTAATTTTAATTATGGCGCATACCCGTATTTTATTTGGTTATAGTTGGTAGTCAAGCACGCATGAAGTGAATTTGAATATTTTGGAAGTGTCCTTAATTGATTTAAGCCGAGTAGGCACGATAAAGGCGGTCGTAAAGTAAGGAAAAGGGACTTTTTATGACTATTATAAGTTAGGGAATCCCGAATGAAACATTTTTATGGAAATGGCGTTCGTTTGTGAAATCTATTTATTAGTCGAATGCACTGACTGCGTGGTATATTTCGTTTGTTTTGTTTATTTTTGAAAAGTTTCTATACAGGCTGACTTTATTACCACCAGCCAAAATTTTGGAGCTAGTTCAGTCCATGATACTGAACTACTTTCCATAAAAACAACTAACGAAAAACAAAAATAAAAATTCGCCTTACAATATAAATCAGCGTAGCTAAACGGTTTTTGTATGGGAGGAAGAATTTTTTTTATCGACTTTCAACCTTTTATGGAAAGTAATTCATGGACTGAACTTACTTCAAAATTTGGCTGGTGTTTGAAACTTTCACCCTGTATTTGTAATTAATTAAGAATAACCTCAAGATAAGAAGAAGATAGGGAGACAATAAGGAATATGCATGTAATACCAATCCGGCTCATATTTTTATTTTACAATTTCTTTTAATACGTTACCACGCCTAGTTAATTATTTTTCTTACTGACTCTTATTTGGATTAGAAATAAATTATTGAAAATATGCAAATATTGCGCGGGAACTTTTGACAAACAAAAGGGAAATGACGACAAAGTTCATAAAAAGGAAATGACAAGTTCGGGTGCGTTCGGTAGGACTGTCCGTCCATGTAGTTTGACTATCGATGACATTCGAAATGTATGTACTTTTATATAGAAGTTTAGCAAACATCACTGGCTGATAACATCGAAAGTACCCAAAAAAGAAAAACATGCGTTGACAGCTTCTGTCTCTAGCGGATATTGCATATTTTAAAATGGCGTGTTTTAGTTGTTATAATCTACTTGCTATTTTTAATATTTATTTTCTACACCATATACATGTTTTTCGGCACTGATTTATTTTTTGCGGCTATTTCTCGACGAGGACTATCGATTAAAAATATAAAAAAAAATCATGCATACTCTCTATTGCCAACGTAGATCAGTACACCAAGAACAATAAATCAATAACATTCTAAAATCAAGTTTTCAATGAATCTGACTCACACACGGATGTCTCACTCACTCACCAGCCGACATTTGTTTATCTACACCAATCAAACACTCACTCAACTAAATCGAACCGACAAAACAACTTATTATCAAACGCAGTATTATCTACTTTCTCTTTCTCAATATGTCAGTTGAAGTGGTCTAGACCTGGGCTTGGGTTCTCAAACTTTGTTTAATATGCTTATCAAAATCGGTTATTTTTTGTATTTCCATTTTCTTTATTTTAAAAACTAATAATACGACATAAAACTTAACTAAATCAAAACTAAACAAACTAAAATATAAGCTTAAATATTTAATTATTAAAATAATCTTGGCATGCCCGATGATTTGTGGGCTAGTCACAACAATGTTGACTGCACTCAATCGAAAAAGAAAGCCGAGTAAACCCAAAAAGAGATGGTGGGAGGACATTGACACTTTTTGTTGTGACCGCGATACTCTTAAATCATATATCTGGTCTTCTTCTCGTGTCGAAATCTGGTATACATCTGGTAAGTGGATATCCTTCGCTGCCTTTATTGACCCGTAATCTCCATTTACGGAACTTTCTGTTCCATACTAGCCATAGGTTACCTATAAGATTAAGAGAGTTTTAAAAGCCTTTCTAAAAGTGAATCATCATAATCATCACCCGCAGTCTTCAACCTCCCATTGAATACGCCCGTCTCAATTAATGGAGGTAATAATAATTATAACAATAGGATACAAATAAGGCAAAAGTAAAAAAGATTTACCAAAAATGGGAACCTAGGAATATTTATATCTTTGAGAAGGCAGCCAGGGATAGATCAAAATGGCAACAAATCGTTGTGGAGGTCAAGGCCTACAAAAGGTTGTCTTAGGTAGTTGTACTACACTTTAGATACCACTGGCAAGTCATTTAGACATTGTCATGCCCCGCGGTCATGTTTGTCTACCGCGCCTGGATATTTACATGAGCTACCTAAATGTCAACAGATAATATAAAGTCAAACCCGTCAGAGACCAATAAGGGATCTGGAATCCTACAAATGATTCCTAGACGGTTATCTCACCTTAGTTTTAATAAAACTTGCAAAGTCACATATATTTTCTGCTTGGTGTTATGGTTGACCGGTAGAGAATGCCATACATACTCGTATATGGCATTAGGTCCACCACTTGTACAATAGTTTTGTGCAATTAAGTTTTTAAATAAAAAATAAAAGTTTTGAAAGAAACTCCAGGAATGCAACTTCCCGAAGGCTGCATGGTGTAAGCTAGTCTAGTAATAAATACATTGTAAGTACAGGTTCGATGCCACGGAATGCGATGTGTTCGTTGACCCCGACTTGTCCCGATGTCGTAAAGTGTGACATTTCACCTCGGGATGCCGTAGGGTTGGCACACGTCAAGGTAAATTCCTGACGTCATAATGATGGTTTGTGAAACTAACAGATGTTGCCTTAGACCCCTCGCCCACGACGACTTTTTGACGCATCGCTATTAACGCGCGTTGCAAATGCGACATTTGCAACGCGCTACAGCATCGCGTGAGGAGAACGGAGTTACTGAATCGCGTTTGCATCGCGACTGAATCGTGTTTACGTGGGCGTGGGTACACAGCTTGCGACCGCATCGCGATTGTATCGATGCGAACGCGCGACAGAATCGCTATAAAAAGTCGCCGTGGGCGAAGGGCCTATAAAGACTGACTTTCTTACTCTTGTGAAAGGTCAAACGTTTGCTAAAGTTAGTTAGTTTGTCAAAATATGTTTTGTCTTGTTCTTGCTATGTCAAATATTGAAAAGAGAGATAAGGAAAAAACTATTGAAGTAAAATCTTTTTTAGGTACGTTGGAAATTTT
The DNA here is from genome assembly GCA_963576875.1 of Acrobasis repandana. Lineage (NCBI taxonomy): Eukaryota > Metazoa > Arthropoda > Insecta > Lepidoptera > Pyralidae > Acrobasis > Acrobasis repandana. The sequence continues at coordinate 3,768,767 of OY756226.1, forward strand.
TTTTAAAGGAAAAAAGAACCCATTGATTTCGCGACACTGTTACCGTTACCGACACCACCTTGTTCAAGTTTTCACTTATATCGGCAATCCCGGAGTTCCACTGGGCACACAACTAAATTGGGCTTAGCAAACGTTTGATATTTTTTTTTTGTTAGTATTATGGCCCTGGAAACGAGTCCTTTAGAGCCCTAAAAAGAGAATTGTCCTTCTTACTTTAATGTATTTTTTTTATAAATTCGGCAGCTAAAGTTTAGTCTTACAATGTCGGCTTGTTTTCTTAGCAGAGACAGCCCTAGCCGGGAATTGATTCCTGTACTGAGTATAGATGTGTGATTAGAGAGAAAGTGATTGAAATTATCTCATTGGACGAGCCGTGGCATGAATAATTCAAAATAAAAAAACGTTTAATATTTTTTATTTTAATATTTCATTCATCTTACAGATAATAAATAGCACCAGTTTATGTTGATGATGTGCAGTTTTCTTCTATAATTTATTATCTTCGGAATGTTTTTTTAGCAAATAAACGTAAAACATTAAATTAATTTTTGTTGTGCTTTCCTATTTTTAATTTAGCAAAGCGCCGCGGATAGATTAATAGAATGAAATTAGATAGATTAATCATAATATTCGTATTATGACTTGTAGGTATACATTAGAAATCAGCTATGATAGTTATACATTTTTTTTTGGCGCTGTTCTTTTAATAACATCAATACTCGTATTATGACTACTAGGTAGGTATACATTAGATATCTAAGCTAGTATAGTTTTACATATTTCATTAAAATATGCCTCCCAGTTAATGCGGTTTTTTATCTTAATGCCTCGCGTGGCATTACATAACCTAACCTAAATACCACCAGTTCACATTCCGCCAGTGTACTTTGCTCTGTGTACACTACAAATCATACTTTTTATCACAATGGAGTTTCCAGCACGTCATGCGTGAGTACAGTATGTCATAAATTGCTTTTATGTTGGAACTATATACCTAGGTACCTATTTAGTTTGCGGTATCCTTGTGACTGTCTCCGTGGTCCAGTGGTCAAGGCATTTGCCTCGTGATCCTGAGGTCGTGGGGTCAATTCCCAATGTGAAGCATACTTTGTGAAAAGTTGTTTCCAATCTGGTTATGATATTGCAGGCTTGAATTACCAAATTATCCGAAAAGAAAGATGATTCCGTGCTTTGGAAAGCACGTAAAGCTGTGAGTCCCGAACGCCATCTAGCGTTTGTTTAAACCTATCCTACGATTTGTTCTGGTCTACCCTTTGAGTTGCGGAGGTCAGATGGCAGTTGCTCTGTGTTAAACCAGTAACTTCGTCAAATCATCTAGGTTAGGTTGCGGACCCCGGGCTCTGAAGCGTTACCGCTGAGGATGCAACCGGTAATACGCTCGGATGATGATGAATGTAGTTAAATAATTTATATGCCTAAGTAATCGTAGGCATCAAAACAAAGCGATATCAACTTTCCAACAAAACTTCCCATGCACAGTCTGCGCCTACGCCCTTTAACTTTCATATCATTCATATGCCAAACCTTACCTACTCACTCATACATACCTAGACAATCTCCATGGTGATTTAATGCCGAGTGATTTCCGGCCTAGAATAGGACCATTCTATCTCTTACTGTAAATGTCGTAAGAGGCGACTAAAGGACTAATCACAAACGGTATGTTATGCATCAGTTAGTTAAAATCTTTATTGCACCAAAACATAGTGATACAGATTATTAGATTATAGAAAACAATGAGAAAAGGCGGCCTTATCGCAACTTTTTAATTAATTGAGTAAGCACAAACATCGCGTTCAAAAACTGCCGAAGGGCAACGTCGCCGTCGGTACAACAACCACAGTCATCAACATATATCAAGCAATTCAAATTAATTTCAATATAGACAGCGATACCAGACTGAGTGGTGCCTGATTTATTAACTTATTAACTAGCGATCAGCCCGGCTTCGCACGCGTATACTTACATGTAAACCGTCTTGAGAAAATCCAAAACATGTAAGTAAAAACCGCATCAAAATCGGCCCAGTAGTTTCAGAATCTATTGAATATAGACACAGAATAAATACCAGATATAGACAGACACGCGACCTACATTGTATGTAGCCGCGTGCAGGTGCAACCGAAATGTGCGAACATGGCTCGTACATATACGCAACCGACTTTATATTTAAGGCGAAGATATAGGCAAATGGCCTTGAAGTGTGAAATAAATTGTTAACTCGTAAATATGGTGATAATTTCCATATTGCTCTACGTCATGCACTAGATATCCTTTTAAATTATTTTATGAACTGCCATTGAAACTATTATTGGTGATCCGTCTAGCTTTAAAACTTGCCGTGGCCACTTTTGGCGGAGGCAAGTTTTAAAGCTAGACGGACTTATGAAAATACTTTCAACGGTGGTTTATAAAATAATTTAAAGGGCTATTTAGTGCATGACGAAGAGCAATATGGAAATTATCTCCATATTTACGATTTAACAATTTATTTCAAATGAGGGCGCCACTTCAATGTCATTTGCCTATATCTTCACCTTAATAAGTATATGTATTGGATAATAATCTGCCTATTGAAAGATAGATACACATATATTTAAGTATACATACGCAATAGGCAACCGAGGTGTGCCCACATATTGTGTATGTTCTTCAATCTTTGTATAACCGTCCAGCTTCTTTTTTTTTAATATGGATCAATTTAAATAATTTACGGGCAATAAATTAACGGTATCGATACCAAACGGCTTTACAGTAATTGTATTCAATTAAATTATTCAAATTCGCACACGCCCAAAATTTACATTGAAACGACTTAACATGTGTTATTATCATGGGCGTATACACAGTAGAGAGGATAAGGGAGTCTGGACCACCCATCCTTAGTATATACTTATACGCTTATCTATTTTCGTCATTATATAATAAAAATCGCGTTACATTGGACGGACGACAAAATATAACTTGTGACGAAATTTTTTTATTCACATATTTTTAATATAGTTGGACAGCACTACAGTTTCATTCCCATAGCCGTAGAAACCTTGGGATGTTGGGGTACAGACGCCAAGCGTCTAATCCGGGAGTTAGGACACAGAATAAGGGAAAAGAATGGTGACTCCCGCTCAGGCTCATTTCTGATGCAAAGGTTGGCCATTGCCATTCAACGCGGTAACGCAGCTAGTATATTGGGCACCTTTGCAGCAGAAATGTCAAGGGGCGGGTTAGAAATATAGTGCAGATTGTATTTTTTTTAATTGTATTATAAATATAAGACCTCATGTAATATAATAATATAATTTTGAATAAATATAGTTATTGTCCCGAACATTGTAATGCTATATAAATCAATAATATAAGTACAGGGTGTATATGAATAAAGGTACGATGGACGTACACTTCGAAGGGCGATATGTCATATCTCACATGAATAACTATTCATATGAGCAATGCTGTAATCGCAAAAAAAAAATTCTCGGTCTGTGAACACTTTTGTACAAAAAAGGTTATTTCTAGATAATGTATGAGCTATCATCTCGTACATTTTAGCAAATATTTTATACCTACATAGGAAGCAATATTTTAATCTACATTTTAATATCTGCATAAGCAATTCACGATTATGTAATCTGTGTCATAAAAATAAATTTAGTGTAAAAAAAATCACTCGACGGGTTTAGTTATATTCTCTTCGGAGTTCTTCCCGCCTAGCTAGCATTCCTTTAGCTCATCTTAGCCTGACTTACTTAGCTCTATGTGTGGTTATCTCATACATAGAGCTCATAGTAAGACACAGGATAGCATTGGTGTAAGTAATAGACAAAAGATTTTCAAAACGTTTTGTGTGGGCACGCGCCGCGACAATGGACGACAGATACGCGCTCGTGCGCCCGCCCATTCCTACTACACTCATACAAGGGCGAAGAAAGGGGAAGGGCGGCATGCGAGCGACAGTCATAGATGCCCCGTGTAAAAGCTATAGCTACGCCCGTGCTTATTATTATAAAAAATGTGATTGTATGCCCACTCGAGGTGAATGAAAGCTGATTCACACTCATCGATCATACACTGACTCATACAAACCGGACCGTAAGTGAAACATTGATAGAATACTAGATATGTACGTTTATATTTTTGTCTTCAAAAGAACGGAGGGTTGAAAATTGGATATAGCGGGTGTTTGATAGAAAATGAATTTTTTGCAAAACATTTTTACAACCTTTTAATAAAAGCTTCTGTTTATTTGTTTTTTGGGTCAAATCTTACAAGTTATATTTGAGCTCCTTCCCGTTTTTCCATTGAGATCAAATGCAAATCAGATGACAATGTAAAATTATTATTATAAGAAACTGATCTGATAATAGAGCCGGAAGGTAAAATAAAACGACGCAACCCCATCGAGTTTGGCTTAGGCTTATTACATTTGTTGATAACAAAAGCTTGTGCGAAAAATGAAATTTTTTCGAAAAACTTATTGGGAATTGAGTAGGTGAAAGTTTCATCCCATTAATTTTTCAAAGTATGTGTTGTGCAATTCGTCCCAATATTTTTATTATTATATTTTTTAAATTTATTTTGTACAGACAGCAACACAAGCTTAATCAAAATAAAAATAAAAGACAAAATATTGATTTGTAAATAATATTCATTTGTAATTAAAAGAAAATCAACAATAAAATGACAAAAAATTATAAAATGGTAATCATTGGTAATGTTATAAAACCCTGAGACAACACCTAGTAAGCCTAATATTAATAATATATAATTAGTTTGATTTTTTTTGCTGACATTACTTTCAGAAAATCAATGGGACGAATGGCACACAGAATTCTAAATTCTTTTTTGTGTGTTTCGTCCCATTGCGATTGGGACGAAAATTTTATGGGACGAAACGCTCACCTACTCTTGGGAATTTAGACAAAAAAGTAATTAAAAATAAGGTAAGTCTGAAATTCTTTTATTCACTTACTTGTATTTTTATTATAGCCTTGGTATTATGTCGACTTATTTAATATTTACCTGTACATGATACTTAGAGTTGCAACGGAAATCCGGTCACTATCCGGTATTTACTTTATTCATTGTATACTATGTATTATATTTGTAGTGTATAAACCTTATTATTTCTTATTGTTTTCTGTTGTTATGGTACTTTCTTCTTTCTTCCTATTAATTTAGTATAACTGTCTTCTGTCCAACTGGTCGACTGGAAGAGATCTCTTCTAGGATAAGTCCACCTTTTGTACCATTTATTTTTATTTATTTATTTAACTTTATTACAATAAATGTAAATGGCGGACTTAAGGCCAGGGGCCTTTGACCATTGTGTTTGGAACAATATGTATTGTTGTGTGTTATATGTACAATAAAGTTTTTAAAAATAAATAAATTAATGAACTCAAACTTTTTCTTGCTTGTTTCCGTAATAGTGTCGGAGCTATTATTCGTAGGCCGGAGGTAGCTTGTTAGTTTGTTTCGTGTCCAATCCAACACTGGTGTCATATTTCTACGAGTACCTAAGCTTGACGACTTTCATCTAATGGTGACAGCAATGAATTCATCACCTTAATTACAATTAAAAACGATAATTTCGAATAAGAGTGCCCTATCTTCTTGCGAAGGTCGGAGCAGGTCAAGATGTGACTACAATAAAACAATACGTATGTGAACTCTTCCCAGACGTTTTCATCGCTTGTATTCCGCATCATTCCCAGTCCTAACTCCCCTGGTCCCAGTTTCCTCCTTACCATAAATTGCCAGTAATACAGGACCCACTTGGCTTTCCAATCGAAAACACGCACCAGAGTATTATTTATTTATAGAGTTGCACAAGGGTCCCAAATAAAGATAGTACAGAAATGTATCTCTATTGAAATTTGTATGATCTATTTGATTAAAACGAACTCCATAAATAATTAATATAAAGCGGTTGACTCACGTAATGTAGTCGGAAAAGGCCGACCAAATTTCGATTTAGACGATCCTCGGGTGAGTGTCAGGAACGGCGGTCTCCTAAATCGATCGAAACCTGTTCTAAATCAGCTAATCAAATTAGTCATCATCGTCAAAACGTAAGAGCGACGCTCTTGTCGGTGGAGTTTCTTCAATTCCTTTCTATCTTCCGCCAGCCTCTTGACATCTTGATACGACACTGCTATCACCTTTTCCTTGACTTGCTTCATAAAGCTGTGCCTGGGCTTTCCTCTTCCCCTCCTTCCTTCTATTTCGCCTGCTATTATAATTCGCATAATGCCGTATCAAGTGTCCCAATATATTGCCTCGCCTATTTCCAATTACCTCGAGTGAGAGGTAAATGTTTTCGCTAATCAAGGATTGAACTGTATAAAATGTGCGCACTGAAAAATTAACCTGTTAAACTTAATGGTATGTGTGTAGCTAGCTTTAGCTAAGGTTCATCATCTTTAGGTTCACTATTTTAGCAGGGGTGCGTATCGTATCCGAAACGCGCGGTTTACGAGGTTCGCGTGTTGGCGCCCATTATCATCCATTCTGATCGCCGTTGACATTTCCAATGGAAGAATACGTTTTTATATCCCGGTCGGTAACTCTTTAGTACATCTGCTATCGATGTTGCTAGTTGAGAAGGATTATTTATAAACAAAGTTGTAATAAGGTATAGTGAAAAAGAGATAATTTGAAGAGCTCATTGCATGTGGGAGGTTGCATTCTTCGCTGTGATGCATCGGAGCCCAGGGTCCGATTTTGGATGTTTTTTTCACTCCACGAATTGAGTATCAATGGTCTTATAGCCAAGAAGCATCCTTACCAAAGACCGTGCAAAATGGAGAAGAAAACACGATTTGAGTGAAGTTTTACATCCGTCTGCCTAACAACCTATAATATATATAGCTTTAAGTCCGCCTTTTACGTTTGTAATAAAGTTAAATAAATAAATAAACCTACTTGGGAATGCATGTATGAGAAATGTTTTATAACCAGCTACCGCCTGATTCTACCCTTGGAAATGCAGTCCTTGGGATTGCATGTGTCTGTGCATACCTAGTCCTTCAGCCGCCTCTCATGACATCCACAGGAAGAGATTGTAAGATGTAGTAGTCTTAATCTAGGTCGAACTCGAAAACCACACGGTACGTTTTAAGACCCTTTTAATGTAAGGACATCAAATTTTAGACCCTTCTAATGTAATGACATCAAATTTTAGACCCTTCTAATGTAAGGATAACAAATTTTAGACCCTTTTAATGTAAGGACATCAAATTTTAGACCCTTTTAATGTAAAGACATCAAATTTTAGACCCTTCTAATGTAAGGACATCAAATTTTAGACTCTTCTAATGTAAGGACATCAAATTTTAGACCCTTCTTATGTAAGGACATCAAATTTTAGACCCTTCTTATGTAAGGAAATCAAATTTTAGACCCTTCTAATGTAAGGACATCAAATTTTAGACCCTTTTAATGTAAGGACATCAAATTTTAGACACTTCTAATGTAAGGACATCAAATTTTAGACCCTTTTAATGTAAGGACATCAAATTTTAGACCCTTCTAATGTAAGGACATCAAATTTTAGACCCTTCTAATGTAAGGACATCAAATTTTAGACTCTTTTAATGTAAGGACATCAAATTTTAGACCCTTCTAATGTAAGGACATCAAATTTTAGACCCTTCTAATGTAAGGACATCAAATTTTAGACCTGTCTAATGTAAGGACATCAAATTTTAGACCCTTCTAATGTAAGGACATCAAATTTTAGACCCTTCTAATGTAAGGACATCCAATTTTAGACCCTTTTAATGTAAGGACATCAATTTTTTTGGGTTAAATTAACGTGAGACACAGACATTACTAATATGCGATAAACAGGTAAGTCACGTAAAAAGCTTTCCTCAGGGCGAATGTGAGTCGTGACGCGTACACGAAGACGTCGCGAGCCGTACTACTATGACATGACGGCCAGCAGCTGAGTGACGTGAGTTGCCCGTTTAATGCATAATGACATGTTATTTATTACATGCTATACAGCGCGGCTATGCCGCCAGTATCATGGGAACATTTGAGCTGGGTATGATACGGGGTGGTCTTGACAAAGCATGTTGTGGATTTTTGAATGTACTTAATTAATTATGAAAATCAAATATGTATTGTACTTAACATTAAAAAAAATATTACTAAATATGTTTTGGTGCCTGGTTCCCTCAATAAACATGTCACAAGAACCGCGTATCTCACTTTTTATTTGTTTTTTATCCGCACAGCAACAGGCCTAATTGTCAACGCGGATGCGTTATCAGGCCGGTGCTACATAATGTTTAAAAAGTCGTTAAATGATACACGTACTTGTTATTTTTAGAAAGATGGCCTTGGAGAAGTTTTAGATGAGAAAAATGTAAATCACAATGTTCTGAGTTGATGATTCAAACAAGTGAAGCGGGTAGAGCTCTCCGAGTCTATTGGGACGTTTGTGTGTTTGTTTGTATGTTCTTGTTCGGAAATTAATGAAAGGCATCGGCGTTTAGAATGATGATGAAAATCGGTTAAGAGTTGCCAAGATCTTAGCGAGTTCTCCACTGCATCCTCAGCTGTGTTGCTTCGGAGCCGGGGATGCGCTTTCAAGACTATGCGAAATATAAAAAAAATAGCCAGACAAGTTTACGACATCAATAATGCATCCTATTCCCAAAGAGGGTTGACATCGGGCAGGCGGCCGGTCGTAAAACTATAGCCAAATCGTTTAAACTTGTCCGGCTATTCCTCAGTGGCAAAAAACTGAACTAAATTCTAATAACTTGCTGAATCTTAATCTGACATCTTCAAAGGCAGTCCTTTGAAGATGACTGACTTAGATTAAGCCAGCCATAAAAGTCAGCACTGAATTTGCCAAGTTGCTAAACGTTGAATTCTAGTTCATTAATAAAACTAACGACTTAGGCATCCAATTGGATGCCGGCGTTCAAGGAGCTGCCTAGGCACCCAATTAGCTGGCTATTTTAACCAGATGGTTGCGACATATCTATATACATTTGGTATGTCAGTCACATACAGCATAGTGTAAAGAGTTCATAGGAGTCATGAGAGGTCAGTGTCTTCTGTCGTCTAGAAACGTGGCAAGTTTTTTTTGGCAACGCTTGGAAATGGAAATGCGTTGGCGGCCCTTTGAGTTGACTGTATGTCATTGCAAAAAATTGGTGCGCAGCCCAAAGAAACAAATAGTACGTGGGCGCACTATAAGTTTCCGGAATGAATATGAAGAAATACTATTAAAGGTACAAAATTAATTTATTGTTTTTCAAAAAAATCTCCCTTGGCGTCTATGCACTTTTTCATTCGATGAAACCAGTTTTGAAAACTTTTGTGCCACTCCTCTGTGGTGACCTCTGAAACGTGTTTTTCATACTCCTCGACAGCCTCTTCTGGTGATGAAAATCGTTGACCGCGTAATTGGTTCTTAATTTTTGGGAACAGAAAAAAGTCACAAGGTGCCAGGTCGGGACTGTATGCAGGATGACTCATGAGTTGTACATTTTTCGCCTTCAAAAAGTCGTTTGTCTGTCTGGCCGTGTGAGAACTAGCATTGTCGTGGTGCAGGATGATACGGCGTTTACGGTTATTTTTACGGAGTTCGTCAATAACTTCCGGCAAACAAATGGTCGTGTACCAGTCACTATTCACTGTACGACGATTCTCTAAAGCAACAGTAGCCACGTGTCCAGTTTTATTAAAAAAAGAAGCAATCATCCGCTTAGATGCACTTTTCACGCGCGCCACTTTGGTTGGTTTCGGCTCATCTTGAAAGACCCATACGCTCGATTGCTGCTTTGTTTTGGGATCGTAGCAATAAATCCATGTTTCGTCACCTGTTACTATGTCCCACACCAAATTTGACGCACCTTCGTTGAATCTGGTAAGCATGGCACTGCACCAAGTGACGCGGTCCGTTTTTTGAGCCTCGGTCAAGTTGTGTGGGATCCACCGCGAGCACAGCTTTCTCACACCCAAATGTTTGTGTAGGATTAATTGTATTTGACTCATGCCTATTTCTAAGGATGCGCGAATTTCATGGTAGGTCACATGCCTGTCTGTTTCAATCATACGGCGCACAGCATTGATGTTTTTGTTGGTCACAGCGGTGGATGGCCGACCATCGCGAGATTCGTCACTGAGATTGATACGACCACGCTTGAATTCTGCAAACCAGCTATAAACAGTTGTCTTGTATGGTGCTTCATTGCCAAAAGCTGTTTCAAGCCGAGCGATGCTCTGTTGAGCTGTCAAATTACACTTAAAATCGTAGAAAATCATACTACGAAAATTTTCCCATGTTGATGCAGACACACAATTTTTTAAATGGCGCCACAAGGTAAAAACAAAAGACAGTCAGATGAAACAAACTGCATTCTACAGCCAAAGAGTTCTATTTTCAAATGTTGCAATAAATTTTTAAATATTGTTTATGTAAGTGGCCAGTTCCGGAAACTTACAGTGCGCCCTATGTATGGGACTCCGAAAGTCGTCATCATCATCCGAGCGTATTCCCGGTTGCATCATCAGCGGTAACGCTTCAGAGCCCGGGGTCCGCTACCTAACCCGGCCAAGTATTGCTCTGGTAGTACAGAGAGGGTCACGCTGCTGTAGTGGAGACTAAATAAATTGGCAAGTGCGAGTCGGACTCGCACATGAAGGGTTCCGTACCTCCGTACAATGTTTTAAAACGCTAAAAAACACGTTTTTTGTATGACGACCCCCTTTAATTTTAACTTTTTTTTTATTTTCAGTATTTGTTGTTATATCGGCCACAGTAATACATAATCGGTGAAAATTTCAAGTGTCTAGCTATTACGGTTCAAGAGATAGAGCCCTGTGACAGGCGGACAGACAGACGGAGAGACGGACAGACAGTGGAGTCTCAGTAATAGGGTCCCGTTTGCACCCTTTGGGTACGGAACCCTAAAAAGACCTGATTATGGGGATTTTTTTCTTGCGGACATTGTAAGTTGAAAGTAATGAAAAAAATCATCGGCTAGCTGACACTTTTGTATGAGAAAGTCAACTTTTTTACCCGACTGCGCCAGAAGAAGGGTTATTTCAAGATACTACTCGTAGTACATATAAATTACCCCTAGCTGGCGATAGAGACCAGAATTTCCGCCGTCGCGAGCTAGCGTGTAAGCTACTCGTATTATACAGGCTGACTTTTTATCCACCTGCAAAATTTTTGGAGCAAGTTCAGTCCATGATGTTGAACAACTTTCCTTTCGACCTCCCATACGAATCAACGCTCAGCTAAACGGATTTTGTATGGGAGGACGAAAATTTTTTATCGATTTTTAATAACTTTTTTTATAGAAAGTTGTTCAGTATTATGGACTGAACTTGCTCCAAAAATTTGGTAGGTGGATAAAAAGTTAGCTTGTATATACCACGAATATCATCAATTAAATAATATAAAAATGTTACTTGAACCGATTGACAACTTGAAGTATCACTTCCAGTGGCCACACCAACCATAACACATCGGTGTTCACATGGGTAACTGAATGTGAAATATCCGAGTAATCGTGCGTGTCCATCGATTGCTCCAATTGCTCGATTTTAGATCGATGCTCGACGAAAACAATGACTTTGCCCGACAGAAGAATACTGAGATGTAGATAAAGCCATTCAAATACATATACCGTAAGTACATAATAATAATCCAGTTAATAGGGAAATGATGGAGCCTTTGCCTTGCAAAAAGTGGTGTAAGTGATGTGCCTAAAAACTTTGGCAATATTCCCATAAACCTACCCGTAAACATTCCCGGAAATATTCCCAAAAATAGAAATTTAGGCTAATAGTTACGGAAATTTTGGACTATTCTAGTAAATTTACAATGGGGAAATTCTCGTAAATTTGGAGTATTTCCAGCGGCACATCATTAAGCGATATCGACGTAATGTGGTAAAGGTATGAAGGTTTCATAAAAATCCAAGTTTTCGACCTTGGGGGATATACGATGAGAAGTATGTGTGTTTTACGGACGCATACTCAAATGTTTCTATGGGACCAAGCAGAGATCTAGCAAAAAGTTTGACCTTTTTCATACAAACGTGTTCAGCTGACCGGACGATTTGAATCCCTTCAAGTTTACGTCAGGTACCAACTGATGGGTAATTTCCCGAAACTTTTCCGAAAATGATGGAAATTTTTCAAAATATTGTATAATGTATTCAAATCCCATCCCTCCCAATCCCTCCACCACCTCCTAAACAAAATTAAAAGCATACGCAGTAAATGTTAATTAAAGAGGTAATTCGTGTAATTATTGTTTTTACTTCAAAGCATAGTGAACTTTTCGATTAGGAAAGATAATAAAAAAAATTGGAAAATTTAGAAAACTATCGCAAAAAAGATATTTTCTTTTTTTTCTGAACGACTTTTTCCATTAAGGCCTTACCTGAATTTTCCGGGGTCCAGTGCTGCCCCCATTTTAAATAAATCATTTCAAAGAAAACGGAGACATTATTTAGGAGGCGAAAAACGGCCACTTTTGGCAAATGTGCGTAGTAAAGCTTAACGTTCTCATTATAAACTGTAAACAGTAGTTCATAAAATACTTTGAAGGGTTATCGAGAACTCGGTAGTAGCAAAATTTTAAATAATGTCTCCGTTTTCTTTGAAATGATTTATTTTAAATGGGGGCAGCACTGGACTCCGTGTCTCGTCTTAACCATCTAATGTCGCCCGGTATATTAAAGGTGAGTTTATGTAATAGAATTATCTATTTCTTGATAAACTAAAAGGAACAGAAAATAAACACATCAAACACGTCCATTGTTTTTTTCCCTTTTTTATTGTCATAGGACTGCAATGTCTATTCTGATCTGTTAACCTATTCCACTTGTTGTTCGTTTTCGCTCGTCTGCCAGCGATATATCCGGCAAGGTATTCGTCGACATATTTGATTCTCACTGGATAGATCTATTGCCGTTGCTAATGAATATGTCTGTCTTCTTCTTCTTCAACTATCACAAAATCCATAAAAAAAAATCGGATTTTCATACAAATTGACTCGATCAGCTGATCAGTATGTATGAAAATTCAAATTTATTTATGCAGGCTGAATTTTTAAACACCAGTCAAATTTTTTGAGCAAGTTCAGTCCATGATACTGAACTACTTTCTATTAAAAAAGCTATTAAAAATAAAATTTTTCGTCCGTCAGTATCATGGACTGAACTTGCTCCAAGAATTTGGGTGGTGGTTAAAAAGTCAGCATGTATACATATATAATAGCCGTGTGGTTCCCGGCAGAGTAGAATAGAAACACCCCAAGTCTTCCCGTGGATTTCGTAGAAGGCGACTTAGGAAACAGAAGCTAAACAAAGCCATAAACATCAATGAGACCGCTAACCCGTCTGGCCAGCGTGGAGAGTGTAGGCCAAATCCTCTGGATGCTCTGGCCAAGTATGGTACAGAGAGGGTCATGCTCCTGCAGTGGAGACTACAAAAAGCCCTAATGATGATTGAGCAACAAAATCACTCGAATGCTTTCGGCTTTTCTTCTCCACTTCGCACAGTCTTTGGCATCCATTAGTGTCTTCTTCTTCTTAGCGCGTTCCTGGCTACATCCTTAGCTGTGCTGTTTCGGAGCCTGTGATGCGTCTAATATGCTCAGCACTTTAGAAAAAAATACAAGCACTTTTGGAATTTTGGAATTTTTTCGGTCAGGTTTATTTTTAATAATTACTTGTTTTACTAAGACACTACATCAGACAGACAGACAGATACTTAAAGTTCTTCTCTTTTGAGTACTTGTCTGCGGCGATATATCGAGCAACAATGGCGTGCTGGAGAGAGTCGATCGCCTACGTATCATTGTCGAAGCTCAGAATAAATCACTTTCCATGACAACCGGTCCAGGAGTGGGCTAAGACCGTCGCACACTACAAACGAAGTGTCCGGGTCTGGGTTCTTAGCATGTCCCCAGTTGCATCCTTGCTGTGCTGCTTCGGAGCCCGGGATGCTTTTACTTTCCCAGAGATAATGTGTCGATAGTCACCCATGGATGCCGTGGGGCTTCCGGCCAAGAGTAGGACCACTTTATCTCTTCCTGTGGATATCGTAAAAGCGACTAAAGGACTAAGTACAAACATCTCATGCTACAACTGTATTCCCTTGGAAGATTGACATGGGGCAGCGGCTGGTTGTTAAACTTTTCGCACAAATGCATTCCCAAAGAGAGTTGACGGCAGGCAGGCGGCCGGTCGTAAAACTATAGCCAAATTGTTAAAACTGTCCCGGCTATTTCTTCTCGATTTCGCATGGCCTAGATTCGGCATCCTTGGGTGCACATGCATATTATTTGGAGAAGAAAAAGTAGGAAAGCGCACCACGGGCTCCGAAGCAGCACATCTGAGGATGTAACCACACGCTAAGCATATGAAGAAGTCACCCATGGATGCCAAAGACTGTGCGAAGTGGAAGGAAAAGCTGGAAGCTTTCAAGTGATTTTGTTGTGAATCAAGAATCAACGTGGGCACGTAGCTACGTACGTGTGTCGTATGGCTTTTGGAGTAAAGGTCCTAGGCTATAATTTTTCAAGAAGAACGATTTTCTTTCTTTCTTTTTTACCATCTATGTTCTTGGTATGTTTATTTCGTATCAAAGTAGATTTGTCGTCAAGAAATATTGGAAAGTACTACATTAGCGCCCACACTCAGTACGCGGCGAGCTTAAAGCGTAGGTGCGCCCGCGCAGGAAATAGTGAAATGTGAACGAAACACTGAAACCATTAATGCGCTTCTGGTCTGTGGGCGTGGGTTGTGGGCTTCGTGACGTCACTACTATAACGCAACGAGAGTAGAGAAAAAGGAGTATACCAAAGGCCGTATGGTTTTCGGCAAAATCTTCCTAAGGATGAAAGACCTAAGCGCACAAGGAGTGACGACGTCGGGTAAAATCACAATCACATCGTTTTGATAGTCCTGTCTTTTTTTCTCAACTTCGCTATGTCTACAAGACTTTTACCTAGTCTTAATTTGTACCTAGTGTGTCTTACATTATCATGTCTTTATACCGAACGGCCGTGCCGTGTGGTTCCCGGCAGAGTAGAACAGCACCACTCCAAGGTTTCCCGATGATGTCGTAAAAGGCGATTTAGGAAACACAAGCTAAGCAAAGCTTATAAACATCAATGAGATCTCTCCAACCCATATGGCCAGCGAGGAGAGGGTAGGCCAAATCCTCTGACTGCTCTAGCCAAGTATGGCTCTGGTAGTACAGAGAGAGTCGTGCTCCTGCAGTGGGAGACTAAAAAAGACCTGTTGGTGATAATGATGACTTTATACTTACGTTATTTTGTGGTATGTAGCATGGTAGTGGGTTTCGTGACGTCACATCTCTATATACCCAACAGCTGGGCATTGACTTGCTTTGATGCTGAAATATTTTTGTGGCAGAAAGCTCGGTTGTGATGTAGCACCTAACTTTCTTGTAGTTAGGCGCTTATCTTATTCTATTCATTTTCATACATTTCAGTTACGTGGGAAACAAACGTTTATACATCGTGTTAATGAAAGAACGCAAAACCTCTCAGATGGTACCTCAGCCCATGTAACTGAACAACTTTTGTTCAACAACTTTCACGAAACTAAAAATAATAATTTTAATTTTCATAAAAAATGATTAGCTGATCGAGTCAATTAATATGAAAATTCGAATTTTTCTTTGGATTTCAAGAAAGTTGTTGAACAAAAGTTGTTCAGTTTCATGGGCTGAGGTACCATCTGAGAGGTTTTGCGTTCTTTCATTAACACGATGTCACTGGTATGACTCTCCATTGATTCAGAGTAACATATATACCTACTACTACTACAAACGAAACAATTTATCTGTACACACGTCGATGTGTGAGTTTTACACTTAGGGTCGCACCGCAGAATTATTTTAATACTTACCTACTAATGAGTTCGACATATTTACGATTATATTTTTCCATACCGGAAGATTTGCGAACACTATGACTTAAAAAATATTCTGTTTTATATGTATTAAATGTTACAGGAAAGTCGGAAACAGCTACATAATATCACTTCACAAATATTTTTCATTATGTCCATTGTCCATTTCACCATTAGTTCACTTTACTGATTATTATTGAGTCATTTATAATGTAACGCACTAATTTCACTAATTTACTATTGTAATATAGTAATTTGCATATTTGGCGCAAAACTATACGGTAATTATATGAATAAATTCAATAAAAATAAACAAATGTTTATCACGCTTGATGATGATGACAAATTGACACGCACAGCATGTCAAGTAGCAATCCGGTAATGTTATAATCCGCTCTTGTGTATCTCCCGCCAATGCGAGAGAGCGAGAAGGGTATATAATCAAGATGGTTGCTGGGTATAACGTGAAATTATATTGTTGCTTTGCTTACCTGTTTTCAACATTTGGAAATGTATGAAATATACGTTCTTTAGAGTATTGGGTGGATAAACAATTATTATACGCGCACCTTCTCACCATAATGGTTACTATTGGTTGACAGTTCTCAAGACAACACACGTCGCGTATTGCGTGCGGCTAGTAATTAAACCCTGGTTTGGAGCCGTCAAAGCTCACAAAGTGCGGGGGAGAGGTGCGGGGACGCCAATTTGCGGGAGACGCTGTGAGAGACCATTCTGTTTGACTCTTATGTATTCTGTGACGATGTATACTATGCCGCCTCCGCCGTGCCCGGGGCAAGTTTCAAAGGCCGCTTTACCGTGATAGTGGGCGAAAAGGTGGAAAAGGAATCAAAATAAAGAGGGGTGGTAGTGGTAGCCGCCTGTTGACATGATTCACATTTCACTCATTCCCTCAATCGGCTTTCACTATCTGTGTTGGAAGAGAAGCAGATGGTAAGTCTACCTTACAATTTCTATCCACCTGTGACAATTTTCTGTAATAAAGTTAAATAAAAAAAAAGTGTTTTATTTTCTAGTGTTTTATGCTCGGCATGAAAGTAGCTTTACTAAGATAACAATTAGTTTATGTCTGAGTATCCCATAAAGTATTAAAAATACAGTATATCCGTATTGGCCAAGTATTAAAATTAAAAATAAAACCAGCCAAGTTCGAGTCGGACTCGCGCATGAAGTGTTCCGTACCATACGTAATATACAAATAAATATTTTGCGAATATTTCAAGTCTACCTGTTGCCGTTATTAATATCGAACAACATACGTCAATAAATCACGTTTGTTGTATGGGAGCCAACTTAAATATTTATTTTATTCTGTTTTTAGTATTTGTTGTTATAGCGGCAACAGAAATACATCATTTGTGAAAATTTCAACTGTCTAGGTATCACGGTTCATGAGATACAGCCTGGTGACAGACAGATGGACGGACGGACGACAGTGGAGTCTTAGTAACTGGGTCCCGTTTTTACATTTTGGGTACGGAACCCTAAAAAGGAGCAAAAATGTATCCCGAGCGCCATTCACGACTTTTATAACGGTTGTCAATCAAAAATTATCATTTGAGCCGATGTACCGGTACTTTTGATTTTCTTTTTTATTATCTGGACCATACCTTAAATACCACGTCTCAGTGGCCAGTATTAGCTATTCAAATAATAGTCTATTCATCATTAATAAGAAATGTATAACAAAAAAGAAATTATAACTAGATGTATCGATGTGGGTGTGTAGTTCTTTGAACCTGCATATTGACAATTTAGAAAAGTGTTTTTCCAGTTTACGACCCTATTCAAAGAATAATAGGGTCTACAGTGTGTGATAATGTTTTTAAAACTTGAAATTGATTTGCTAATTTTTACAATTAATTTTGGAATCTCCTTACATTACTACATATTTGACTGTCATAAAAAAATATATCTAAAAATAATATGAATTTGGCCAAAATATAATTTATAGCTGCATTTTAATCCATTTTAATAAAAAAAAAATACCTGATTAAAACACTACACATATATCTTACTTTGCTTTATTTATTAGCAGCGTCCACATACTAGAGTGATTATCATATAAATTGCTGTTTAATTGCTTTTTTTTTTGCTTTAAAATAGGTAATTATTGCTTTAAAAGGTCCATAGATGCCTGCTGCTACTGTCGGAATGCAAAAGCATCTTTATTTTTCGTGTATCATACCTATTCTTTAAGTTTTTAAATTACAAGAAAATGATTTTTTGTCGTATTTTAGTATTACGCTTATTTTGGAAAGTTATTTAGTATCATGGACTAAATTGGCCTTTAAAACACTTAAATACTCACTTGCGGTATTCAAATCTAAAAATGCTAAGCTAATCTGTTCTTTTTTTGAAGTAAATGGCCAGTACTTCGATTCTCGACCAAAGAGTATTTTTTCACTACCATTAAAAACCGCTACAGTGTCCTCAGGCCAAATGCGCCAATAAGATAATGTCGGCATTTTAGTTCCAAATTAATCAAATTATACATCGGCGGTAGGGTGTTGCGCCCCATCGAAATGAGCGCCCAGGAATGGGCTCGTTTGGACCAGCCCAGCCAAGACCATACGCGAGAATTGGTTGCAACTTTTGGGAATTTTTTTTTGTTAATTTGTTAAGAAGCTCTATATACTAAACTAAAACTGCCCAGCTTTGATCTAATTGTTCAAATTTAACCAAAAAACGTACTTAAATTTGCTCTAAACAGTTCAAAGACAGCTCATTAGTGTCGTGATCCACCAGCTAAAATATCAAGGATATCAATTTTCAACGTTTCCACAGAGAATTAACGCTCTCCAGCGTTTGCCCTGAATAATACGAGATTATCTGGCTATTTCCAAGTACATTCTAACAGTATCGGTTTTGTTTCTAAAATATTTAAAGTTACAATTTTAATTAGGTGGTGTAGTGAGTGATTTGTTAAAGAATTCCCCTATGCATTACTTACAAATAAGAATATATAAATGCATCTTATTCGAAAATTTACAGGTATTTATCCGCAACAGGCTTAGCAAAAGCACAGGTATGACTTCATAGAAGCGGAGTATCATTTATGCCTACACTACTACAAACGAAACTTTACGTCCGTACACACGTCAATGCGTGTGTGTTCGCCCGTTCTCGCCCCGCGACAGGGCGAGGACGGGGGAGAGGTGCGGGGACGGGGAACGGATACGCATATTGCGCGGGACCTTAGGAGATTCCATTCTGTATGAACTACTCTTATTAATTTCTGTGGCGAAAGGTTGCAAAGATTTTATCAGCAACAAACTTCACCAAAAAGTGTACAAAAAGTATCCACAACATGCTTCGTCATAAGTTGTACTTACCTAGTTACAGATATCGATCAGTTAGTCAATTTTAATTACATTTTACATGCCAGACTGTGGTGAAATGTGTGCCATCTTTACAGAAATACCAGCCTGTATATTGATGATGATGATGTCGTATAGAATAGGATACTATACTACACACAGTCTCAATAGAATTTTCTTGCCATCCATTCGCGCAAAAAAACTCGCACACTAATTTAGAGCACACACAATTGCGCCCGCGCACCTATACATATTCGCATTGTCGAACCGCTCCGGTTATTGACCCTCAAACTGGTACCTGTCTTTTGAGAAACTTTAAGCAGACCCACCATTTTCGTTTCGCGTTTTTCGACCTCCTTCGAAGGAATTTTGATATGATTTTCGTTGAAAGTCCGACGTAAGTATGCCGAACCTAATTAATGTTTTTTTCTGGAATTTGAGCTGTATTGCCAACCGATGTCAGACGTGATCAGAATCTGTCATACAATGTTCTGTGTAAAAAGTTGAAGTATTTGGTTTATTTTCGCATACACGCTAGCATATACAAGCTTTTCTATCTTCAGCCGGAATGCAAATCAACCCAAAAAGCTCATAGTATGAACAGCTTTTACCATCATAGCAAAGAAAACCGGAAATCGGGAATTACTTAAGTATCTGTTTTTTTTTAATGAAAATCGATGGAATATATGCAGGCCGCTTACGATCGGTCGCTTTGGAAATGTTTGGGGGAGGCCTATGTCCAGCAGTGGACTTCTTGTGATTGATATGACTTATGTGCTCTTTAGAGGACCTAGTCGAAGGGAACGGAACGATAGAGCTCCTAAGGTTGTCCATAAGTGCGCCCACAATATACTCGTATATGTATATCGACTAACAAAAATACGAAAATGATTATAATCGTAGACTCAGTCCATGATACTGAACAACCCCAAACTACTTAAAACCCCGAAATTCGTACAAACTGACCGAACAATTTGAATGGGCCAACAATTATTTTTCATATTTAGATATATATGTTCGTTGGGGAAAGTTGTTCAGTATTATGGACTGAATTCAACATGAAATAGTTTCTATACCTATACTTTGTTAGGCACTGTATAACTCCTTAAAAGTACCATCGACTTGCGAAGAAGTTTAATTTACAACAGTATGGATTCCACCTGAAAATGAAGGGTTCCATACCTCCCTAAAATGTTTTAAAACGCTGAAAAAAAAAACGTTTCTTGTATGACGACCCTTTTTAATTTTTAACTTTATCTTATTTTTAGTATTTTTTTTATAGCGGCCACCGTAATACCCGTGGTAATACCTACATAATCTGTAAAATACAGACAGCGGAGTCATAGTAATAGGGTTTCGTTGGCACCCTTAGGGTATGGAACCCTTAAAAGGTGCATGACGTCATTTTAAATGTCCATCATTACTCCGCTTAGCCGCTAATAGGGTTCCGTTCGCACACTTTGGGTACCGAACCCTAAAAAGGTGCATAACGAACGTCATTTTAAATGTCCATTATTAGTCCGCGACTCCGCTTGCGTCGAGATAAACAATGTACTCTAATTTAACCTTTAGGTTTTTATAGAATGATCGATGTGGGTTGGATTAACTTAGCTAGGTTAGGATGCCTATTTAAAATGTAAAATGATCTACTGCAAAATTTGAAGGGGATAGGCATTTTGGAAAATTTTGAGGAGTGTCCTAGATTCCTGCTCATTTTTAGGGTTCCGTACCTCAAAAGGAAAAAACGGAACCCTTATAGGATCACTTTGTTGTCCGTCTGTCCGTCCGTCCGTCCGTCTGTCAAGACCCTTTTTCTCAGGAACGCGTGGAGGTATGAAGCTGAAATTTATATCAATTACTCAAGTCTACTGTCCCTTGAAGCTGTGAAAAAATCAAACTTCTAAGCCAACGCAATCAAAAGATACAGCCGTTTATGCCGCAAATTTTCGACACTTGCAAGGGAATCAAAACCTACAGGGTGCTTCCCGTGAACTCAGAATCTTGAAATTTGGTACGAAGCAACGTCTTATAGCATAGATAAAGGAAAAATTACGAAAACCATAAATTTTTAGTTACATCACATTTTAAACTTATTACCCATTTCCTTATATACGCGTTTCCTCATAAACGCGTAGAGGTATTAAATTGAAATTCATACCAAATACTAAACCTTGCAGGTTTGTACGGAACCCTCGGTGCGCGAGTCCGACTCGCACTTGGCCGGTTTTTTTTTATAAATATAATAAGTGATTGCATAGGTACCATTCATGTCTTTGTAGGGTTTGTGAAATAAAAGCTTGTGTTGCTGTGTAAATAGAGATTATTTAAGTATACTGGAAGAAATTTCTTTAGAAATAAGTAGCACCTAAGTACTATGTTTTTCTTATTTTTTTATGTGTATGTTTGTAAATTTCCAAGTGTACTTGAATAAATTAAATAAAATTATAAATATATATATATATTTTATTTATGTCACCCAACTTACATAAGTATGTGAAGTTTCAGCTCAATCGAATAATGGGAAGTGGGTCTAATTTAGCTTGCACGATTTGATTACGGACACACAGACAGCGGGACAGTTGAAACTAAATAAAAGCTTGTTTGTAATAATTAACCGTTTTTCAATCTTAAGGTTGATCTCCATATTGATTGAATTTTCTTGAAATGACACATATGATGTATATGTGTCTCTTCGTAGTATGTCATCACGTCGCGGATTAGGAAATGTTTCAGCTAGGCTAAAGACCACAGGGACCACAGTTGCTAGCAAATAAGGACAAAAGGAGTAAATCTCTTTTCTTGCGCCTTTTGCAGTGAAACACATCTACACTAATATTATAAAGAGGAAAGATTTGTACCTATTTTTGTATGTTTGTATGTTTGTAATGAATAGGCTCAAAAAGTACTGGGCCGATTTAAAAAATTCTTTCACCGTTGGAAAGCTACACTATTCCCGAGTGACATAGGCTATGTGTGTACCACGGGCGAAGCCGGGGTGGACTGCTAGTACAAAATATTCAAAAATATGTACAATACAGTATAGGTAAACAATAGGCGGCCTTATCGCCAAGCCACAGGCTAACTTTGGGTGACAGGAATTGTGTTAAAACTATATGGTGGTGCGATGAAGAGAGTAATGTGAAACAATAATTTAGTGATATTAAACAGTAAAATACGAAGATGAAGTACAGTTTAATAAGGATGAAATTGGCCTGCCATGACTGTCTAGGTATCTAAACGAAAAGGTGCTTAGTTCTGACGTGAGCTAAATTAAACCATATCGCTAACCACATTGAGTAGATATTTCTTTGAATTTCTTTGCTAATTGAGACTTCTGTACGTGAGAACTGGTTCTTATTTTGTGCTATGCCATCTTTATCCATAGTAATCCTTTATTATAAATAATTAAATTAGAATTTAAGAACTTATCAAAAGAAATTTAATAAGCCCGACCTCAATGGGGTTGCGTCGTTTTATTACGCATTTGTGGCATGGCATTGTCAACTGATTTACATAAGCATACAATTCATATCAATCAGAAACGGCTCAAATTTAACTTGCAAGCTTTGTCCCAAAAAATAACAAACAGGGTGAGATAAATAAAGCTTGTAAAAAAGGTTACCAATGCGGTTGTTACTGGCATCGCCTATTCATCATGATCAGGTCTTTTTTAGTCTCCACTGCAGGAGCCATATATTAGCCAGAGCAGTCAGAGATTTGGCCTACACTCTCCACGCTGGCCGCTGGCGGGTTGGAGGGGTCTCATTGATGTTAGTATAAGCTTTGTTTAGCTTGTGTTTCCTAAGTCGTCTTCTACGACATCCACAGGAAGACTTAGAGTGGTCCTATTCTACTCTGCCGGGACCCACACGGGGGCGGTATCGCCTATTAAAATGATAAATTTTCGCTCATTTCCTGGATCGACTGCGAGAGAAGCGGCTGTTACATTCTAAGTTTTTTATTTTCTCCCAGACCAGCATGGAAGATAGAAAAATAAAATAACACAATTTGATCTCAAGTCACAAGTTTTCGCGATCGCGCTCGCCAGCGGCCGCCACCCACGGGCAGGTGAAAGAACTCACCGAAAATATTACGGCGGACTGTGATCTCATCGCAGGATTTGCTATTTGTGGCGCGGAAGCTGGGCTGAAGGCAGCCGTCGACAGCACGGCCTGGCGGACGTCTCGTCTTATTCCTTTCGGGCCTTTTGGAAACTCTAGTATTTTCGGCTCCAGACCACCGAACTAAAACTTCCTTGCTACCATGCTACCAAAGTATCACGAAATATTTACGTAAATCGTAATATACACGTAGTTACCTGGTAATAAAATGCTTGTTGCTCAATCAAAAAGTAGGTAGGTTAGGTACATATCCACTTTTCTACGTCTGCCTATTAGTCAATTAGCTGCTAATAGATATGCGTAAGAATTCTATCTATTAGCCACTAATTAGATATGCTTAAGAATTGTTCCACCCGTGTGGTTCCGGGTTAGAATAGGACCACTCCATCTCTTCCTGTGGATGTCGTAAGAGGCGACTAAAGGACTTAGCACAAAGATCTCGTGCTACATTGCATTCCTAAGGTTAACGTCGTCGGGCGGCGGCCGGTCGTAAAACTATAGCCAAATCATTTAAACTGACATGGATGTTATATTTGGAGAAGAAAAAACAGGAAAGCGCACCCCGGGCTCCGAAGCAGCACAGCTGAGGATGCAACCGGGAACGCGCACCGATTGTTCGTGTAGTAGGTACAAATACAATCCTTTAAAAGTCACACAAAAACATTAAATTTCTGGTTACATTTCTAATTGCGCTACATGTATTTTGTACTTTAAGCATCATTTACGCAGCATGCGTGGGTACTGATCCATAAACATTTATGGGTAAACTTTATGGGTTCATTTCCATGGCTCTCTTGCACGGAATGCAAAGTAATTTTAATCTACAACTTTTTACTAGCGTTTTAACGTTTTTAATATCTACCTTTATCGTCGTATAAAGCCAGTTAATTCTGAAATTGATTGAAACTATTTTTGAAGCGGAGAAGTCAATAGAAATAAAATGGAAACAAGAAGGAAAAAACAAAAAAAAGACGGTCAAGTGCGAGTCGGACTCGTACATGAAGGACTCCTCAAAAAAAAAATGATTTAATCGCTGAAAAAAACACGTTTCTTGTATGACGTCCCCCTTTAATTTTTTAACTTTATGTTATAGCGGCCACAGTAATACATAAAATCGTTGAAAATTTCGAGTGTTAAATTCAAATTCAAATTTCTATTACGGTTCAAGAGACAGAGATAGAGAGTCCTGTGACAGACGGACAGACAGCGGAGTCTCAGTTAATAGGGTCCCGTTGGCATTAACGGAAACCATGGAACACTAAAGAATTAAAAGAATGGCAAGTTCGTGTAGGGAGGTCAAATATCTATGTTCCTACGTATATTTATGTATGCCATTCAAACAATAACTTTATATGTTTGCAATTAAATACCGAGCCCACAAAAAACTCTCTTGAACGGTACCATAATAAATTCATGCCAATCACATCTGATGAAGAAATCAAGACAGACTTCTTTCGCTCACCGAAAAAAGCCTCCTCTTACTCACGCGATAAAAAAAGAAAAAGACAACACGTTTGAAGTTTTCGGTCTAAAAAGGTTATAACCAAATGAAGTGTGCTAATAATAAGTTCATATTTTTAATTGTTTTACTTATTATAAACGTAACTAGCGGCCCGCCCCGGCTTCGCACGGGTATGTATTATACATATAAACCTTTCTCATGAATCACTTTATCTATTAAAAAAAACCGCATCAAAATCCGTTGCGTAGTTTTAAAGATCTAAGCATACATAGGGACAGACAGTGGGAAGCGACTTTGTTTTATACTATGTAGTGATAGGTGGACTAGGCTTATCTACCAGTCAACCTACTGGTGATGCCGAGAAAAGACATCGTCATCATCATCAGGTCCTTTTTAGTCTCCACTGCAGAAGCACGACCCTCTCTGTACTACCAGAGCCATATATTAGCCAGAGTAGCCAGAGAATTTGGCCTACACTTTACACGCTGGCCAGACGGGTTGGAGAGGTCTCATTTCACATTCAATACACATAATGAGACCATCAGATTAAAAAAGACTTTTTTTAATCTGAGGGCCTCATTATGTGTATTAGCTGAATAATAAATAAATAAATAATAAATATAAGAATAATAAATAGGTGTAAATTATGTGACTTATAAGTTCTAGTTAAATAATAGTTAAATAAATATTGCTAAGTTATTGGTTTTAAAATCTCTTTTCGCAGAATAAACAAAGTTGGTATTAAAAGCTCGGTTTCTTGAGTTATATCGTCCAGACATACCTGAATTATTTTAAAACAAGATTTACATTAAATGCAAGGTAGACAAGCAAACATAGTGCAGTCAGATATCTATCTATAGTATGATCAGAGAATTCGTTAGTTGCCATAAAACTATTATCTACCAAAACAAATTGACAGCGACAGATGAGAAAGTTGTAGATGTCGAATGGTCTAGACTTAGACCATTACCTATTAAAGATTGTCCTAGTTTGTAAGTAGACAAATATCACACACAGTATTTGTTTAAAGTGCAAACTCGCGTTGCTTCTAAGCTCCTCGACTATCGGGGTACAGGTATCGGAATGCAATATTCGTTTTAAATAAAAAAAAGTGGCCCGATTACTGCGATACTATCTCGCGTTTGTTCGCAGACTCTGTTGCCATGGCAACCGGTCCAAATTCCGTATTGAAAAAGTTACAGATGTGGCACTTTGAGTGTACGTTGATGTGGCACTTTGAATGTACGTTTAAGACGTTCAAGACTTGAAATATCCGCAAGGCAACATGCTTCGTAACTTTTTCCAATTGGTAATCCACAACATGCTTCATCAATGTAACAGCAATATTATCCGCAATCCGCAGCATGCTTGGTCAAAATGGTCAAAAAACCATACCTGCAACATGCTTCTTCAAATTTTTCAGTTAGTTATCCACAACATGCTTCATCAATGTAACAGCAATATTATCCGCAACATGCTTCCTCATAACATTAATCTAAATGACCGCCCTGTATCGAACCAGATTCTGATGTTCCCATGATACTGGCGTCATTGCCACGCTGTCTAGCAATGAGCCAGATAAAATACGGAGTCTCTACTTCGACTTCTTGTCGACATTAAATCTTAATCTGATTTTGAATAATTGAACTTGAGGAGATTACGGTGTACAAATGTTTTTTTTTTCGATTTCCGAAGGAGAGTTGACGTCAAGCAGGCGGCCGTTAGTAAAACCAGTCAGGTCGTTTACATGGTTATGTTTTTTCTTTTACATTACCTCACGCATGGTCTTCGGAATCCTTGGGTGACCATTTAAATGTGAAGAATTTATAAAGAAGTTGTATGGAAACATGATGACGATTATGCTACGTGTGATGTACTCGTATGCTACGATGAATAGGGTTTTAGCATTTCGATCGATAGTATTTACATAGATTGCTCCAGTAAAGGGCAACCTCGATACATAATATTGACTACCCTATAATACTATTCCTAGGTTAAAATTTCGCACTGTTAAGAAAATAAAACGTCACAAAATTATGTCACTTGTCACTTGATCACATCCATTTTCAACGTGATTTTAGATTTATTAATGCAGAAAAACATGAGAAAAATTATATATGTATATTAAGTAAGAGCGCTATTTGACTCTTGAAGAAACTATGACGTCACGGTTTGGTATTTCATACAAATCCCATATAATAGAAAATGTTAAGAAAAAAATATCTGATTTGATTGGTTTGGGATTGTTCTTCCTTCTGTAGGTTTATTCATTTTGTATCCCAGTACTGATTTATCATTTGGCGAACGGGTCCACCGTAATTTGGGCATACTCTCTCACTAACTGGTTTTTAATGCATTTCTCGATAGTTTGCTTTTGGTTTGCGATTTATTTAATTAAGCGTTATTTATCACGAATTTAATTAATGTTTATTTTTATTTTTGTAACTTAATAGGATTAAAAATATTAGTTGTGATTAATAAGTTTAATAACGATTATCGATTTATCTGTTTCTGGTTTTTTGGCTACCATTTGACTTTAAATACATTAATTATTACGTCGCTATCAATACTGAGATGAAGATTAAACAATTATAATCTCTTTTTAATATTTTTTTTTGCAATTAGTTGTTTACCTACCTACCTTCATTTTAAGTAAGATATATTTAGTTAAATAGGCTCTTAGTACCGCTCAGAACAACTCTCTTTGCTGTCATATGGTATCAAAATGTCTGACAACTCAATGCCGCTTCCCCTCTTTTAAACCTGTCTGTGTTAGTACCTCGATGACTGACAAATATTTCTCTAATCCCAATTCTATTTTTAGAACTGACTACTGATGAAGGCGCTGGAGAATGGTAAAAAGAGTAGTGTATTTATATTAACGGAGGCGGGAAAATGTTGTATTGGATTGGATGTGAAGCCACAGAAAACAATAAGAGTAACAGAACGGAATCTCTTAAGGTACACACAATATGCGACCTCGTTTAATTTGTATGAAAACCTGGCGTGCCAATTTTCAATACAAATAATTTATAAAAAATTTACTTACAAACGGAAGGAAACTTTTTATTACTTCCTTTAACGTTTATCGACGAGTTTCTAC
Source organism: Acrobasis repandana (assembly GCA_963576875.1). Lineage (NCBI taxonomy): Eukaryota > Metazoa > Arthropoda > Insecta > Lepidoptera > Pyralidae > Acrobasis > Acrobasis repandana. Next base: position 3,796,741 of record OY756226.1, read on the forward strand.
GGCTTAAAACGGCAGATCTAGGGATTACAGTAGAGAATGAATGTCTGATCTAATTAATGAATTGACATACACGTACTAAAAGTGACGATCCTAAATGAAGTCAATTAGACGTCAGATCGACACGCAAATTCATACAGAGGCTGTGTCTATCTTGATCCATGGTCTGTGAATTTATCGGCTTGATACGTTGCTGAGCTCAGACTACTTTAGTACTTTTATGACGAAGCATGTTGCTGATGAATAATATTTGTAACATTATTTAGAGTGGAAGAAATTATTTCTAAATGTTTATAAAAAAAGAAATGTATTTTCTAAAATCTTAGCACAAAAATCAAAAATTCAAATTAATGAGGTGAGGCGAAACTTTTTGCAAATTGGCCGTGATAGATGGATACCATAAAAAAAAATTATGACATAAATTCAGGAATCCTGATTTGGATAATGTATTATAGTGGTTTTCATCTCTTTTGTATCAGTTTATGCGTTTCGCACGCTTTCATGGATTTTATTCATATATAGACTTAACAACCTGTTTAACGGTCGCATATCAACACTTATGTTATTTATGAAGAATGCGGCCAAACAAATTAAAGTAAATCTACTTTTGTGTCCACTTTACACCTACACTGGTAGAGGGTGGGAGTTGTTACACTTTGAACAGTCTTGATATTGATTCACCATTTTTGACCTATGTCCAGCAGTGGACGTAATGCAATTGACATGATGATGATTATTTTTGACGTATCGGCTAACACGCTCTTTCATGAAGGCTTTGATTTGATATCCAACGCGTGTAGGTACTATCATTTTCACAGGTTTTTGCATACTGCAAAAGCAAATCTCTGTATTTGTGTCCATCGAACCTACATTATAGGATTACTTTGTGTGGTGCGGAATTTCCACTTTTGGATTCCGTAAAATAATAAGGATATTGTTTCGATTTATGCATATACAGTTACACACATATTATTTGGAAAGTCATCTGTAACTACTAAAACTTCCTAACTCTATCACACTGCATCGTTTAAAATTCAACCTTAGTCTTATTAAAATAAAGTTGTAAATAAAGAGTCAGATTTCCCAAAGTACACATGTCAGATCTGCCGTTTCGTATGTTTCGATAAAATCGACTTCGAACATCTGTTGGTGATAACATCGAAATTTAATTAGTCGTAGAGTTTGGAGTGACATGAAGTTAAATGGTGCCTTTTTTGTTGCAACGATACCATTTAATTACAACAACCTTATTGCGAGTAAATACAGTTTATTTTGCATTCCAGATGTTCATAGACAGATTGGTAGAATATGTTGGTGGCGTTTTCTTGTTAAGCTCCTTCGTCTATATATTATGTGACTGTCACTTAAATTTAAGTAGGTATTACTTAATTATACTCCATGTCATTTGCCGTGTGGTTCCCGGCAGCTCCAAGTCTTCTCGTGGATGTCGTAGAAGGCGACTTAGGGAACACAAGCTAAACAAAGCTTATAAACATCAATGAGACTCTCCAACTCGTGTGGCCAGCTGGAGAGTGTACGCCAAATCTTCTGGCTACTCTGGCAAGTATGTCTCAGGTCAGAAAATGCTAAGTATTTGCCGAAGGCAGCGGTTGAAGAAAACTTGGATCAGCTGCGGTAACTTACAGGTATAAATAAGTAAATACACATCTTCCTTGCTCTTGTCGGTGGAGTTAAGTGGAGATAAATACTTTTAAACTATCGCGATGACATAGGCAGGATGACGGGCAGGAGGAGGCGTAGGCGTCATCGCACTCATCGCTGCTTCAGTCAAGCTGGGACCACGTTCGGTGAAAAAAAAAGGTACGTTTCGCGTTAATTCCCGTATGCATTAATTTAATAATTAAGTGGAGATGGCTCCATTCCTCTCTTCTCTCTGCCATCTTTTTAACGTCTTGGTAGAGCCATCGCGAGCCATAATTATATTACCCTTTAGAATACATACAAGCTAAGTTTATTAGTGAAATAAAGCAGCCAGCGGAGCGGATTACGTTCGTTAGGCTTTACTTTTTTCGTTACCCGACTGCCGAAGGAGGGTAATGTTTTTTTAGCTAACTGCTAAATAATCGCGTCGATAAGTGCATATGCAGCGGTCTATGAAAATGTTAATTCAGTATTAGCATGCCTTTATTGTTTCTTTGGTTAAGTAATGCGGTGCGGGTATTATGTATTCCAAAATGTGGGTATGGTACAGTCGTCGACATAGATCCCTGCACGATACAGATACATTCTTCTTCTTCACCTGAACGCGTTCCCGGTTGCATCCTCAGCTATGCTGCTTTGGAGCCCAGGGTGCGCTTTCCCGCTTTTTCTTTTCCAAATATACCAATGGTCGCCGTCGAAAAATCTAGCGAATTGGAGAAGAAATAGCCGGAAAATTTAAACGATTTGGCTATCCGCTTTAAGGCCCTACCTGAATTTTCCGAGGTCCAGTGCTGCCCCCATTTAAAATAAATCATTTTAAAGAAAACGGAGACCTCATTTATAATTTTGCTACTACTAAGTCCTAGATAACCCTTCAAACTATTTTGTGAACTACTGTTTACAGTCTATAATGAGAACGTTAAGCTTTACTACGCACATTCGCCAAAAGTGGCCGTTTTTCGCAAATGTGCGTAGTAAAGCTTAACGTTCTCACTTTAAACTATAAACAGTAGTTCATAAAATACTTTGAAGGGTTATCTAGGACTTGGTAGTAGCAAAATTTTAAATGATGTCTCCGTTTTCTTTGAAATGGTGTATTTTAAATGTGGGCAAAATTCAGGTACGGCCTTAAGGCGTGGGCCCTACACGCCAGTGTTCGCCTGCTAGGTTGTATAAAAAATGGTTGCCTGTAAAGTCGGTTTTACGGGCGAAGATTTTACGTGACAACGGCGGCAGACCGATCATAGTTGAGTGGGAGAGAGACGCAAGGCATTCGGCGGGCCTCTCTCTCGTTCGGTGACTCATCGTAACGTTACCGAGCGTTACACTTTTTCATAAGTGACTCCCAGCCGCAACCTAATTTAAGACGTTGTCACGTCAAAAAAATGGATATTGATTAGTACTTTAAAGGCAGGCCGACATATCGCAAAACCTAATTAATAAAGTTATAAAGCACAAGTCGAATGTAAAATACATTAGTTAATGCGCTGACTAGGTAATGACAATGCGATGAGTTATGGCTGTAGATAAATGTAAATGTCAGCCACGAAAGGTTAAGCAACATTGTTAGGTCTCGTAAAAATTAACTGTATCCTTCATATGTTGCAAAGCAGTTTCTATTCAACATAAGCCAGTCTATTCTATACACCAGATGTTGGGCAAGTAGCTAAAGTTTATTTCTTAACCTGTATTATCCCACTGCTGGGCAATAGTAGATTGTTGCACTGGGCAGAAAGTAGTAAAGTTAAGCAACAAAGTTACGCTTTTATTTGTGTTGGATGTGATATGTAGTTTAGTTATGATAGAATTGCAGCGTTGGAAGAAAAGGTTTTTGGTATGCAATATTATATCGAGTAAGTTGTTATTTATATAATCTCTCTCCAAAATTCCCTATATACCACTTTTCTCATATGTTTGGCGGCGGATTAATTCCTTAGTGGATAGGAGGCTTATTTATTTCTTTACACTTAATTGTACACACATACAAATGTAACAAATATAGCGGACTTAATGCTTAAAGCTGATCCGATAGTCAAAATATAACTTTTTACTTAAGCGGATAAAAAACTAAGCAAACATAAACTTAACTACATCCTAACTTAAAAGGTACTTTCTATAGTTACTTACACTTACTTCAGTTTAATGTCTAGGACTGTACCTTATAATGGTCACGCGATCATCTCCAACTCAAAAGAAACGGTCTACGGATGCCTTTGATTCCGAACTAAAATAGTTATTTTTTGTAATTTAGCCGCTTTTTGCACGGAAACAGACGGCGAGCGCCTGTCGGTGTTTACAAATAGCCTGTACTCTATATTATTGCTTCGTGTTAATCAATGACCGTATGGATAGCTCTTTATAGGTTTAGTATTGTCATTGTTTTTGCTTGTGAATACATTTGATGGTCGATAAACTGCTATACGAGCAATAATATGCTACATTAATATTAAAATTCAAAATTTCGCCTATAACAGTTTTTAAATTAATTATTTTGTTAATTTATTTTTTTATACTTCTCTAGGTATAACTATGGCATATAATTATAGTAATAAATTTTCATTTGAGTACCCGATTCTGATTAAGTATTGTTCGCAAGGTGACGTGATTGAGAATGTTCTAAACTACATATGATTTGAAATGATAAAAAAATTTGAGTCGAGAAATTTTAAGTAAAAGCTTTTATTTTAAAATTAAGTGTAGAATTCATTCAAAGACAGGCCTTGCATATGTAAGATACAATACTGGTTGATCCGCAGAATGACATCGGAGAAATAGTCTAATAGAGTAACATACATACTATCTAAGGATGATAGGCATGAATTTATCTCACGTTAGTTTTATCAAATTAATGTTTGGGGTTTCCCCTACAATGTAATGTTAACTTCCTTTTTGTTATCTTATCGTAATAATTTAACGTTTAACATCACATTAACAATAACCATTATAAAGGTTCCATTCAACTGAACTTACAAGAATCTGTCATCGTGTTAGTTCAAAACATTCTTGCTCTTTTATTCAAAACGCCTGTAGGGAAATCCCTGAGACATTTCGTCCATTCATATTTTTTTAACCATAATAACTTTTATGATCACAAAAAAGACCTCCATCGACTAGCGGTATGGTTTATTTTTTTCGAGTTAAACTGAACTTTTTGCTTTCGTCTTTACTAGATTCCAAAAAATCTGGTCTTAATTATTGTTTCTCTGTGATCTGATCACACATAAATATGTAAAACGTCACTTATTTCGTAAATGATTGAAATAAGAAAAAATGTCTTTAATCGTAAAATAATTAAGTTTTTTTTATCAGCATCAAATTAAATATGTATATGGTGGTACGTATAGTGTCTTTGAAAGATCGTTGATATTTGACATTGTTTAGTTATTTATAATAATAATTTACTTTGTTTTTTTCCTGATATGGTCTAGAGCCAGACCATCCGAATTCCGGATGTCTAGATTTCCGGATGTTCTCGCCTAAAGGTCGCATTTCTCAACCGATTCTCGTGAAATTTTGTAAGCATGTTCCATAATTATATTATTTTGTCGATTCAGTTTTTTGGTTTTTTTTTTCAAAATGGCGGAAATATGGGGTTGAAAACTAGACTCGCGAGGTCTACAGCTCACACAGCGACTAGTGTAATTTAATCGGCTTTTACTATCTGCGTGACAGGAAGAGCACGTAACGCTAATTCCCAATTGGAATAATGTCGCCAAGACAATGCAGAGATTTAAACTGAAGACGCATTAACGAGTACGCCGCATTGGCAAGTGCAAATAACTACTTTATGCAATAAAAACGCAGTCCGGCGCTATTCCTCTTTATTTCGAAGTCGGGTAAAAAGAATCCAGCGGGTCTCATTAGGTTAATATAAAGTGCGCCGCGCGCCGCGAGCCTTCCCAGAAATGCTGACCCTACACAGAGCAGCGAATACAGTACGACACAAAAAAACTCTTTACTAAGATTGAATAAAACCAGTCTTCCTAAGTATTTTTTTAATTAGAATACAATACAATACCCTTTATTGCACAAAAGTAAAAAACAGGACATAATTATCTTAAAAACTAGGAAATGCGCAAAAGGCGGCCTTATCGTTAAGCAATTCTTCCAGGCAACCTCAAGGCAAGGCAAAAGAATGGAAATGATAGCAAATGCTTACAATTTGCTCATAAACAAGAAAAGAAAGTGAACACAACTGACCCGATAAGTGTCGTACAGTGAGGAGCTCATTGGGTACAGTGAGGAGCTCATTGGCCCGGTGGAAGTACTCTTTGTTAGAGTATTCGCAAGTTAAGCAACCCCGGGCGCGATCCGCACTTGGATGTGTGACCATAAGTGGCATAAAATTTTCTCGAGCTCCTCCGTGCTTCGGAAGGCACGTAAATCCGTTGGTCCCGGCTTTCATCATTGTATAGCAGTCGTCAAGCTATGTCGGCCTTTCGGTAGCTTGAAAAATCTGACACCAGTGTTAGCCACTTAAACACATAACAAAAAGTGTCGTACATGAAGTTCATAAGTACTTATTTATTTATTTATTTATCAAAACTTTATTGATCCACAATAATAATTGTTTACAATTGGCGGACTTAACGCTAATAGCGTTCTCTCCCAGTCAACCATAGGGAAAAACAGATACAGAGTTGCGGCGCAAAAATAAATATTATAAGTATTACAATTAATTTATGAATATACTTATACGATATAACATAAATAATATACCTGCAATCACTACATATCTAATATACTTACTTAATATCAACGAGACGTACATATATATCATTCAGTAGACTCGTATAAAGTTGAAAACTAGGTATGTCCAATTTTAGTTTTACTATGAACATAAAGAAATGTCACAATCGCATACATTGTTGTAATACAAAAGTAACAAATCACCAAGTTACTTAGGTACTGATATTTCCGAACTGTGACGACGACGAAATTTATAACCCGACAAAATCAAATCAACGCCATAACGTATGTTGGCACTACGTCACGCCAACCAACACAATTCAACCCTCAACAAATTGCGGATGCAAGCCGCCGATTCGCAAAGGCATCATGCCCTCGGTCTTCGCCGACATTGTGACTACAATGTGATTTATTCGGGTTATAAAGCCGGGCTTGCTTTAGTGCCCCTCGACGAAATATGAAAACGGTCTGAAATTCAAGTAGTTTCATTTTTACTACTTTTACTCTGTTCTCGTATATCCAGCTCGCAATTTGGTTACGAAATGGGGCGCACTTTATGTTGATTTGTGTCTTCTTCTTATCGAGTCGAAAATGGCTTATATAAATAAATATATATAAATACATATATATAAATATATAGGGACAAATCACACTGATTAAGCTAGCCCCAAAGTAAGTTCTAAACTTGAGTTATGGGATACTAACTTAACGATACTATATGTTGTGATAAATACACATATAGATAAACACCCAAGACCCAGGACAATTTGAAAAAGGCCATTTTCCAACTTGCCCTGGCTGAGGATCGAACCCAGAACCTCCGTATTAGCGGTCTAGCGTGTTAACCATTACGCCACGGTCGGCGTCGGAGCTTAAGGCTTAAACTAGTGTCACTAGTGGTTCTGTGAGAACAGTAGACCTAGCCAGTTCTAATAACCAGCTCTTATAACCATGAACCGATACTTTCACCTTTCCCCTGGCTTAGATCTATAACGCAAACTTCCTCCCCTTTTTTTGTACGAAACCCTTGCTCCACATCCTTCCCACTCTTGGTCATTCCTTAACGATCTCCATCATGGACAGTCAGTGATCCAATTAATAATAATGCGGGCAGCAAAAACAAGGCCCAACGTGCGATTTTCTGACCGAAATCAGCCCGAATTCTTGCGCCCGCGGGCGGGTCAACGCTCCCAGAACTGGTCCAAAATAATTTGGCCAAAAAAGCCCTTGGCAGCCGTGGGACTGAAGGGTTAGGCTCGCGGAGTATAGCTATACTTACTTGCTTTGATATGTGACGCCGCGAAGTGAATATGACTCCTATTTTGATTGGTCAAAAATATACTTACTACCTTCCATGCTGAGAGAAAAGGATAAACGTAGAATGTACCAGCTATCCCCGAAAATCGGAAAAACTGATCGGGAGAATGAGCTAGAACTGTAGTTATGTCATTAAGTATGCGACGCGACTCGTGACCCTTTACTGTCTTGACTCTATTCTTAACCTTAGCCCTTGAAACGCCATGAAAGTGGCCTTAAGGTCTTAGGGCCTTATTAGGCTCTGCCGATTAATATGTCATCTTGATATTTCTAGAAATTTTTTCTACCCCATCTGTTTTCTTATCATTACAAAAACGCAAATTGTTCGTTGCGGGCTGCGGCTGACCGCATGTTCGGCGAGCATGGGAATATGCATTCTAAGTCTAAAAGTATAAATTTCTGCAATGTCTGCGTAAACCTTATTCCTAAGCTGTCAAGAGTCATTAACTGTTTAATATGTTGTAAGGTTTTAGACGTTAGGATGGTCAATAAGCTTCCTGATTCCTATATCGATAAATTCCTTATCTTAGCTGTTGTTGGTGCTACCGGCATTGCGATGTTTTATTTATTTTTGTTTACAAGCTATTATTTGCGTAATAGGTGAAATATCAAGGGATTGATATGAATACATATATTCTTTTGTAAGATTGTCTTGTCATTGTTTTTATTTAACTCCTTTCGTATTTTTTTCAAGAAATTCTAGCAGGAGTGTTTTAGAATATGGCTGGAACACTAGTCACGTTTATTCTTCATCATCATTTTTGTCGTCTTATACAGAGTATCCCGTCAGTGTCGGAGCCTAAAGTGGTATGATGTATTGCAATTTCTTATTAAAAAATCACTCTTCATAATTTTCATAATAAAATTTTCTCCTTCAATAGTAAAATGGCAGCCATTTTTTTTAGTGGGACCGAAGCTTGCTTGTACTAATCAAGTCATTACTACTTACGTAGGTAACGGTCCTATTAATAAAATCATTTTATAGCTAAACAGGTAGACAAAGAAGTTATTCTTCTTCTTCTTTTGGTGTTCCTGTATCTAGCATTTTAACTTGTATTTTTTAGAATTCTTTGTATTTGCTTTTACAACGGTCTTTTAATATTAGGTCCTTACATATGAAATTGCCGTTCAGTATCAAAAAAGTGAAACAAGTTTTTTTTAATGAAATTATTATTTAATCAATCGAAGTATGCGCCGTTGTTATCGATATACTTCCGCCATTTTATAGGCAGATCATTGATACCTTTGGAAAAAAAATCCTGGGAGCGAGAGTCTATGAACTGTTTGAAGGCGGTTTTGACTGCCTCATCAGATTTGAAATCTTTTCCTTGTAAAAAGTTATCCAAATTTTGAAAAAAGTGGTAATCGGTTGGGGCAAGATCTGGAGAGTATGGTGGGTGACGCAGAGGTTCCAGTCGCAGCTCCTCTAACTTGGCGATCGTTTGATGTGCAGTGTGTGGCGTTATCCTGAAGGAGCAGTGGGCTAGACCAATTCATCAGTCTCGGTTGTTTAATGGCGAGCTTTTCCATCATTGTTTGCAATTGTTGGCAATACAAGTCTGCAGTAATCGTCTGGCCTGATCTCAAGAAGCTGTAGTGGATAACACCAGCACTGGTCCACCAAACACTAACCAGAATCTTTTTTTTGGTCAGTTTTCGCTTAGGGCAAGGTTTTGCCGGTTCTCCAGGGTCAAGCCATTGTGATGATCGCTTCCGATTGTCGTACAGGATCCATTTCTCATCACAAGTCACGATACGGTTCAAAATCCTCTCATTATTGTGGCGATTAAGCAAAGAAACGCAGCAAGCAACGCGTGTTTGTTGGTTTGCTTCAGTCAAGTCGTGCGGTACCCACTTTTCGAGTTTTTAAATTTTTCCGATTTGGCGCAAGTGGATAAGTTTCGTTTTGTCACTTACGCCGAAGGCTGCTGGTAATTCAGAAGTGGTTTGAGATGGATCCGCTTCCACTATCGCCTTCAATTCTTCGTTATTCACTTGAGTATCAGGTCGTCCACGAGGCTCATTGTGTAAATCGAAATTTCCAGAACGGAAACGTTGAAACCAAAAACGCACCGTTCGTTCGTTAGCGGTGCCTGGTCCATACACGTCGTTAATTCTTCGAGTCGTTTCTGCAGCACTGGTGCCACGGTGGAACTCGTATTCGTAAATACCGCGAATTTTCAATTTGTCTATAGTTGTTGTTATAGCAATGTTGAAACTCAAACAAATGATGTTAAAACAAATGAAATACGAATTTTAAAACAATATTTTTCTGGCTTTATTTCGAAATAAATTTGAATTTGGAATTCCTAATGAAACGCAAGATATTTGATTTTAAAGTTGCCAGCCAGTATTGAAAATCGGCAATTTCATATGTAAGGACCTAATATTATACCTAGTCAACTGCGGTGTGTGTACAAGAATTTAATATTAAAATTTCATTTTTTCACTTCATTCCTGTCGGGAGTTGTCACCCGAAAACGCCAATACTGGGTTCCGTACAGCCAGGTTCTGGGTTCGCATTAACAGGCAAGTTGGTTCTAAACTGGAACTAGTGAATGAAAAATCAAAACATTTGTAGGTGAGTGACTTAAATCAATGAATAGAATAATTTTTTGTGATGTTCTAGTACAAATTGAATATTGTAAGTAATTTTTTCAAATTAGCCCAAAGTATTTGCAGTCGGGGTTATGCCTGATTAACATCACTGTTATTTAATACCTAAATGTAGTTGCTTTTCCAACGGTCTATTAATGCCTGTGTGTCCAAGAATTCGATATTAAAATTTCACCTGTCGGGCGTTATCAAGGGGCGAGATAATGGTTCAAACTGCCGAAACTCGGTTCGGTACAGACCGGTTCTGGCTTTGCATTCATGTTCAGCTAAATTAAAACTGGTGAAAGAAAAATGTGCGTTATCTGACACTATGTTAAAAACCTTCAAACGGGTGATGTTCTGATGTGCACAAACAATTTTAATCTCATTTTCGAATCAATTATTTAATTGCCCTAAAATGCTACTGTCTATAATCCAATTAACGAGTGCTTATGAGTATTTAATATCTCTGTTATTTAAGTGAAGACCTTTTTGTAATGGTTTTTCCAACGGTATTTTGATGCCTGCGTGTCCAAGAATTTGGTATTAAAATTTCACCTGTCGGGAGTTGTCAAGAGGCAAGATAATGGTGCAAACTGCCGAAACTCAGTTCGGTACAGACCGGTTTTGGATTCGCGTCAATGGCAGGGCACGATCACAGGTTGATCGAACATTTTGTTGCGCTGATATGAAATGTAACCAAGTTATTAGTAGATCTCATTCATGGGTTTTGCTTTATTTATTTAGGCTCTTATTTTTTTTACAGCTTAAAGCAAAACCTCCAAAGGAAACAATATCGACCACCGATGCAGGAGTAGCACTTATTACTAATATCTACGACGCGTGGGAAAACAGAAATGATGCAATTGGATCATTTTGCGATCTTTCTAAAGCATTTGATTGCGTTGATCATCCAAGACTTTTGCTCAAACTTCGTCAATACGGTTTTAATGATAAGTCAATTAAATTAATAGAATCTTACTTAACAGATAGGCTTCAAACTGTTGATATAAACGGCGTAAAATCACACGGGTCTAATGTGAAAATGGGCGTACCCCAAGGTTCAATTCTAGGACCGTTCCTTTTCTTAGTTTATGTCAATGACTTGCCTTACATGGTTGAGAGAGAGGCTGACATGGTGCTGTTTGCTGATGACACCTCGCTAATATTTAAAATAGATCGACATAACAGTGATGCTAGCGCGGTGAACAGCACCTTATCTTTAATTTCTGATTGGTTTTCGGCCAATAACCTCATGTTAAATGCGAACAAGACCCAATGCATTCGATTCTCTCTTCCTAATGTGAATCAAGCCTGCGTTGACATACTAATTAATGGTCAGAAACTCGATCTGGTTGAAAGTACTACCTTTTTAGGAATCACAATTGATTCGAAACTTCAATGGGGCGCTCATATAACTAAACTTTCTAATAGGCTTAGCTCTGCGGCTTACGCTGTTAGGAGAATAAGACAATTGACAGATGTAGCAACTGCTAGACAAGTGTACTTTAGTTACTTTCACAGTCTAATGTCTTACGGGATACTTCTATGGGGGAGTGCAGCCGACATTCAGACTATTTTTCTTCTACAAAAAAGAGCAATTCGTGCTATTTACGGTTTAGGATCGAGAGACTCACTGAGGGAATTATACAAGGAAATAGGTATACTTACTTTTGCATCACAATTCATATTTGAAAATATAATGTATGTAAGGAAAAATATTTCCATGTTCAATAAAGTAAGTGATTTTACAGATAGAAATTTACGTAATAAAAATGACTTAGTTAGCCCGTATTACAGGCTGAATACAGTCAGTAAGTCTTTTATGGGGAAGTGTATACTTTTTTATAATAAATTGTCAGAATCGGTCCTTGATATGTCAGACAGAAAATTCAAAGCTTATGTAAAGAAAGTACTTTGTGGCAGAAGGCTTATTATAGGACCGATGACTATCTTAAAGACAAAAGGTCTGGCTTGAGCTTGGCGCGGGTCCCTCTTAAAGGTTTGTATACTTAGACATGTCATAATTTAGGTACATTGGTACATACTAAATTTACAAATTGACATTATTTTAAATTTTGTAATTGTTATAATTCAATTTAATTATGACATAATAAACAATGTAATCTCTGTCCATCTATATAACTAATTTTAAGTTTTTAGTTTGTTAGTTGACGTCTTTGGAGAAAACGTGCAGTGCAGTTTGTTGCCGCTTCTTTTGCACTTGCGCCTAGGAAGCGGCGTAAACTTAGCTTTAAGTAACGAATTGACGTCAACATTTGTGCAAAACAAAACAAAGTGACTATTATTAAGGCGAAGATATAGGCAAATGGCCTTGAAGTGTGAAATAAATTGTTAACTCGTAAATATGGTAATAATTTCCATATTGCTCTTCGTCATGCACTAGGTAGCCCTTTAAATTATTTTATGAACTGCCGTTGAAACTATTATTAGTGATCCGTCTAGCTTTAAAACTTGCCGTGGCCACTTTTGGCGGAAGCAAGTTTTAAAGCTAGACGGATTAATGTAAATACTTTCAACGGTAGTTCATAAAATAATTTAAAGGGCTATCTAGTGCATGACGAAGAGCAATATGGAAATTATCTCCATATTTACGAGTTAATAATTTTTTTCAAGTGAGGGCGCCACTTCAAGGTCATTTGCCTATACCTCCACCTTAAGAGATATTATAAATATCCTATGATAATAAAGATATTTTGAATTTGAATTGAATTGAATATCTTACTAATCTTCTTCTTTCCCTGAGTTCTTACCTGCCTTTTCCCTATTATTAACATATTTTTTATTTATCTTTATCAGCCTATAACAGTCCACTGCTGGACTAAAGACCTCTACCAATAAAGGAAAGATTTGACCACTACGCTTTTGGGCAGACAGGTTGGTAATCGTAGTAGATATAATGTTACCCGTGTGGTTCCGGGTTAGAATAGGACCAGTCCATCTCTTCCTGTTGATGTCGTAAGATGCGACTAAAGGACTAACACAAACATCTTGTGCTACAATTGCATTCCCAAGGAGGGTTAACGTCGGGCGGCGGCCGGTTGTAAAACTTTTCACACAAACACATTTTTTTTTTTGCACACACTCATTCCCAACGAGGGTTGACGTGACGTTTTACTCATTAAAACTGTTCCAGCTATTTCTTCTCCACTTCGCTAGGTCTTTGGCATCCTTGGGTGACCATTGACATGCAGTTATATTTGGAGAAGAAAAAGCGGAAAGGCACACCCCGGGCTCCAAAGCAGCACAGCATTCTGCCGTCACCATACGGCGAGTTCTGATATTTCCTTCGTGTTTCTGACTCCTGTTCGAAACAATTCAAGCATCAATTCATTTTAAACAAACTTAGCAAATGAGTAGGCCTATATGTTATACCTGAAAATATGATGGCTGTTATGTTTTAAGTTATTTACATTGGTTATTAGTGTATTACCAAAAGGATGGACCACCTGGTTACAGAAAGACTATTCGTTAACCTTATAAACAGACTTTTTTTGGATCGGGGTTAAAATAGTTCATACGAAATGAACTTACATCTTTTTTAAAATCACTAGCCGGGAACCTCATAATTTGTTTTTCTTTCCCGGAAAACTCATCACGTCGTCTTCCATTCCTTGGACCCTCAGGTTAACGACCCGAATAGTAAATTATTCAAATGATCGTAAACTTCATAGTATCTGCTTTTGATTACTCTGCGAGCCCTGGGGAACATCTCATTTGATCTGGAGCGCCGCCATCTTTGCTTTTTTTCAATCTGCAGTCGCCGGTAGGTAGACTGACCGACTGGTATGGTAGGTACAAAGATGTAGATTCACTAGAAGGGGATACGACCACATTCTAAACCAGTAGTTTGCCCAAAACTAAGAATTCACTATCCCTTTACAACCCATATCTCGGCAATCCCTTGATCAAGTTGGCTCTTGTTCGTAACTTGGTCTCATCTACTCGCCGAATTAATAAAGCTCCGATCAAGAACACTGATTGAGCTAGCCCCAAAGTAAGTTTTTAAACTTGTGTTATGGGATAGTAACTCAACGATACTATATTTTATAATAAATACATATATAGATAAACACCCAAGACCCAGGACAATTTGAAAAAGGCCATTTTCCAACTTGCCTAGCTGGGGATTAAACCCAGAACCTCTTATTGGCGGACAGGCGTGTTGACCATTACACCACGGAGGTCGTCAAACATCGTTAACATCGTAATATCCTCGAACATCGTAAAAAGTAATCGTGGAAAATACTTATGTACATATAAACTACATACTTATACATAGAACTTCGCTCGTAAGCCTAAGTCCTAAAGCGGAATCGGAAAGCCACTCATGGCAAGAAGTCTTATTAGTTATTATAATATAGATCGTGTGTTTACAGATAATAAATACTTGCCATGCCCGACATGAGCGGCAGTCGCTGTGTTTTGGGTAAGTTATCGTCATCTATTCAAAATAAAACTTCTCCTGCCCGCAATAAGGAATCAGAGGACACTTATCATCTTCTAATTAGCTAAGCATCATCACCATCATCATAAGCTAGCATCTTCTAATCGCCGTGGCCACAGACTGGTTACAGGTGATTTGAAATTGAAGCAACAGTGTAACCATTTCGACTCGATAAGAAGAAGAATTAGCTAAGCTCTTATCTGTGGAGCAACAAATCCCATCCAACTCTTTCTGTTCAAAGCCCACTCCTTCACATCTTTGTAGGTTCTCCTTTTTCATCTTAGCGCGTTCCCGGTTGCATCCTTAGCTACACTGCTTCGGAGCCCGGGGTGCGCTAATGCATTCCTTAAATCTTTGTAGGTCGAAACATGGATTTGATATTACAATTGTTTTATGATAACTACAATGAGAAACATTTTGGGTAGCTGCGACCTGCGACCTGCGACTCAATAGATACCTACCTGTCTCCTGTCGGCCCTGTCGCATCTAGTCGCAGAATGCTCGACGTCTTCCCCTTTCCCCCGCCACCTACATTATGCACTTCGCAATTTTGCACTGTACGTAATTACATAGCGTTTTCGACTCGAAATTTTATGTTAAGCAGTTTATATTTTCTTAAAATAATGAGTAGGTAGCTGTAATTGCCTTGAAATGGGGAAAATCGGCTTGTTTTATCTCAAATCTCAAGCGTCGGCTTTTTAAGCTCCATTTTCTTGTGACATGATGATAACATGTTATACTTACTTCAAAATGGCGTGAAAACGTTTCTTCAGGATTGACACCATATAAGTACATATAGACTCATGCATGATCACGCCAGTAACCAAATTCAAACTTCAAAACATCTTTATTATCATAGGATAATATAAAATTTGGAATAGAAGTTCTCAATGATATAAAAAACCATCGAATCGCAATGCAGCATCAATGCCACTTATACATGTATTTACGTGAAATTGAATTTGGTTGTGAAGTTCTGTGTGTTATAAAAACCATCGAATCTCAATGCATTCGCAAACGCTAAAATAATCGTGGGTGCCGAGCTCCTAAATGCCAAATTTGCCATAAAATTTACAGTCTGTCCGACTTTAGGGCGATACTTAAAACTGAAATAAACCCGAGTCATAATAATTTACTTGTTTGACTTAGAAAACACTTAAATTTTAAAGTTTTAGTAGAATGTAAACAAGATGTCTTACAAAAAGGAGACTTTTGCCCCTTTTTTGAAATGCTGAAAAACAATATTGTCTTATTATTAAACAAGTAACACACATTCTGTTTTATGGATTAACGCATTCATGACAATGTTTGTTTTTCTTGTGTATAAGTGGCCAACACTGGTGACTGATATTTCAAGCTGCCTAAAGGCACCTGATGTAGCTTGACGACTGCCATTTATATATGACAGTCGGGACCAACGGCTTCCGAATTGGTTCGATTTATTACGCACGACAATAAGTTTTAGAATCAATTAAAAGACCAAAACTGTTTCGTCGATATTTTATTATTATTGCATGTAATGTATTTTTCGGTAATTGGATATGCTTATTTATAGCTTAAGTGAGGAGTGTAGTCCATTCAACGAGTTCAAGTTTTATTGAGGACATAAAATTTGAGTAAACAAACGGAATGTGTTGGATGAATTTATCGTCTTATTACTACTGTAATTAAATTAAGAATTTAATAAAATCCCGGTTCTACCTCCCAAAGCGGCTGAACGGATGATTTCAATCAAACATCTAAGCTCTATTAAATCACGTTTCAAAAGTAAAACAAGAATTTATTAAAATTTACAAAAATCTGCCATTTTGTTTATATTATAGCCAGTGTCACGTTGACAATTAAGACGAATCTAACGACACCTCTCAAGTTGTAATTCCGTTAAGGCTGCAGAGCGTGGCAAATAAATATAGATACATACACTAGAAAACATAAGCTTGGTGCAGTCTGGTTAATATGTAGCTTATTTCGTTCCGGAATTATGACACTACCAACATGTCAAACACATTTTATATCGGGGGTGGTTGACATACTTCAGGTCTTTTTTAGTCTGCACTTCAGGAGCACGACCCTCTCTGTACTACCAGAGCAGTCAGAGGTTTTGGCCTACACTCTCCACGCTGGCCAGACGAGTTGGAGAGGTATCTGCCGGGCACCACACGGCAATATACTTTGTTCAAATTACTTTAAAAAATCTATGCTACGTACTCATTCCTTTATTAAACTTTTCAGATGTTATCTACCATAATAACCACAAATACCAATTTTGGCGTTACCAAACATGCCATTTAATACGCTTCCGCGAAGAAAAAATTCATTATATTTGCCGCCTTCATTCCTTGAAAGGTGTTCCAATTCTATAGCTGACATACCCTCAAGCTATGCCTTACGCCTTACTCGTTAAGCCACCTCGTCTTCAATGGTGACCGCTCACTTCTATTCTTAGGACCATGAGGATCTGAGCACATTTCCGGTTGCATTCGTAGCTGTGCTATTTCAGAGCCCGGGGTATTCTTCTCTAAAGATTCTATGCCTATCATTGGTCACCCTAGCTTGCGGAAGACATTGCGATGAAGAGAAGATAAAGCAGGAACTATTATTAAAACTGTAACAATTACTACAATTACAGCATTTTTTTAAAGAGATCTCGACCCCACTACTGATAGCCGCCGCTGTGAGATAACTATTTTTCGCTCAACGGATTAGCATTTCTATCCAGCGAAGGGACGCAGGTTCTTGCTACCTTGCCGCATGAGGCAACAATGATTTTATTTTATTTTTAACTAGGTTTTTTTTATGATTACATTTAATGTAATTGTATTTCTCCTCTCAATAAAACTAAATAACAATTACTTATTATGAGGCTATTTCCCACCAAAAGTGGTTTAACCATGGGCTTTTGTGATAAAAGTTTCCGCGAAGAAAAATTTAATTATCGAGCTTCGAGCCTCCTTTCAATTTGGGGAGTTTTCGGGCGAAAATATCGGATAATTGTACTTGAAATTGTTCGCCCGTTTCCGTGAGCCCAAACAATTTGCGACGATTAAGTAATTTTTGATAATTTGATTCTTGAAAGTGTCGTGCGATTGTTTGAAACTGACGCCGCGATATTGATCTCCATTTCACAGACTATCCACATTAGTTAATAAATTAAGGATCATCATCAAGTCTTTTTTAGTCTCCACTGCAGGAGAACGACCCTCTCTGTACTACAAGAGCCATTGCTTGGCCGGAGCAGTCAGAGAATTTGGCCTACACTCTCCACGCTGGCCTGACGGGTTGGAGAGGTCTCACTAATGTTTATAAGCTTTGCTTAGCTTGTGTTTCCTAAGTCGCCTTCTACGACATTCACGGGAAGACTTGGAGTGGTTCTATCTTACTCTGCCGGGAACGACACGGCTATTTTACTCTGCCGGGAACCACATGGCTAATAATAATAAATCAAGGATAATTATGTAAAGAATGTAAAAGCGTGAAATACCAGACAGTCGAAATTAAGACGTTTATTACATACGTTGCACATAACATAAGTTGGTAAGCCCTACATAAATGGCTAAACGTTGATTGACATATCATTAAACGTTGACCAGTTGATATGGTCAGTTTTATCTGGCCACATCATGAAATTCAACCATTTCATGAAATCTGGCCACGACATATATGTCGTATAGTGTATACACTAACGTATGGTGTAGACACAGTCATAAGCATCTTGCGGTCCTGGGCCAGAACCTAGGGCCGCCAGACCCAAAGGCCACTTTTAGCGTGGTGGCAAAAAGGAATCAAATAGTGATGGGTAGCCACCCATCACTATTTGATTGCGGCTAGCCAGCCGTATCGCATATTAACACGATTCACGTTTTAGCCCATTCCCTCGATCGGCTTTTATGATATGCGCGGAAAGAGAAACAGCTGGTACATTCTAAGTGTTTTCTTTTCTCCCTGACCAGTAGGTATTCCTTTTATCATCTCATTCTTTATTCCATTACCAAACTACATGTCAAGTGGAAAAATCGTAAAAATCTCGGTTCCCGCGAACCGCGGCCACTGTCCGAAACTCGCATTGCATTGTGGCCTTTATTACTGGTAATTGGCTACCAACCAATTCCTTACCTTATAAGGAAACTCTAAATTTTTTTGTCGCGATTGAGATCTGTCTTTTTGTTTATAAAACAAGAATTTTTAAGTTAATTTTGATGACAGCCTTTGGTTGACAGACATTGTTAACGGATTGATGCTAAAATGAGAGAAAAATCTTAAGGAGATATCCTTACTTGATACTTGTATACCATAGCTCATCTTTTACGGGTGTAGGGTTGCCATCTCCAAAATGATAACAGCCGGACTCATGCCAAATAAGGCCGGACATTAGCATTTTTTAAGGCGGAATGGATACAGTGGTGGAGCAAAATCAAAGTTTTAAGTTCTGGCGATACCTAAAAAAATGCTCATCCGATTTGCCAAAAAAAATTGCCTTATAAAAGCCGGACCAAGTCATCCGCAGTGCCAAAAAGCCGGACAAGCTGGTAGTTCTGGCGAGGCCTAAAATATTTGGCCGGACGCGACTCGAAAAAGCCAAACATGTCCGGCCGGACAGATGGCAACCCTACACAGGTGTCGCAAGAGGCGACCAAGGGAGGTAAGTACTAACATAGAACGAGCAGCAACATCATCGGCCATATCCTCTCTTTACTGGAAAAGGCACTATGAGGTAATGGTTGAATTTTAAGCCATCGTCGTGTAGGGATTGGTTCACTTGTACTCTGCGTTACCGAGTACTAGCTATCCAGGTGCGCCGGACGTCGACTGCTCGTCACTCGGGGAGGCTTCCTGCACCCGATAATTGTTTAATTTGACCCGATGGCGTTATATTGACCCAACTGCAACACAGTGTCAGCGTGGTCATAACGACCAGACTATGTCACACCTCCGCTCCTGCCCATCGTGCCCCACCAGCTGCACTTAGCGTGACCTATGTGAGGCTACAGACAACGCTGTGAAAGTGGCAACCTTCTGGAGGGAAAAAAATATTACATTTTGAGCTTTCGACACGAGAAGAACTGGAAAAGGCCTTGAGTCCAGAAGTGTAAAAAAGAAAAAATAAGCCTGTGCGAAGTGTCAGTTCGCTTTGGAGTAATCAGTCAACGACATAGACCTAAAAGCAGCTGGCAATTTATTTCTTTGCTCTAAGTCTAGCAAGTAAGACTATGGGCTAGTGACGTCACTGATAACTAAAACGTAGCCGCGGGCGAAAACTACCTAATTTATTTAACATCTAATAATAATAATGTGTAAGCAATTTATTAGGTACTCGCAAATTACACTCTTAAGCTCATAATAAAAAGAACCCCGTTAGTTGGTAAAACAAAACCAACATGATTAGACCCACGTTAGATCGGTTGAAGGATAGGCGCAAATTACTATCAACCGTCCAGCGAATGGAGACCTCTAGAACTTGAGTACGGATTGACTAGAGAAAGACCAAGTTATCGCGGTTCTTTTCTTATAACAAATATACGCCGAGTTTGGTTTTATTCGTAAAATGACCTACTGCAAATGCTTCACCCAATTTTAGATAACAAATTGCTTATTAGCGTAATTACTTGATCTCTTCTTTGTTAAACTTCGCACAAATGCATTCCTAAGGAGGGCTTAGAAGGGTCGACTAGGCTTGCGGTCAGTCGTAAAACCACAACAAAATTATTTTAAAGCTTCTGGCTTTTTGTTCTCGTCTCCACCCTTGACATTGTTTTCAGTATCCGTGGGTGACCATTGTCATGCTTTCCATCTTTGAAGAATAAAAAATCAAAAAGTGCGGGATCCGATGCAGCATAGCTACGGATGCCACCGTAAAAACGTAATACGCAAACGAATAGACTCCTAGGGCATTTTCAGAAAGCATTCCTTGAAAACATCATTGTAAAACATTAGGTCATAGTGCGAACAGTCACACTACCGCACCCAAATAAGCAGTAATTGGAGTAATAGCAAGGAGAAATTGATTTAATGCTAATAGACATAAGAATCATAATTGTTTCTATTTTTTTGACGTGGAGTCACGATTCGCCGTAGGGTACACGGGTACACGGCCTGTTAATCTGTCAAAGTCGCGAACTAGTAGAGATGGCACAAAAAATGGCAGACGAAGTATAGACAGCAGAATCGTTGACAGTGTATAAGTTTTTGCTCGGATTTAAATGGAATAGGTTTTTTAAGGTGACAACACCTGGAGGAGCGGATATACAAGATGCTTTTTAATTAAATACAAATATTCAAAGGGGTGATTCAGTCCATCATTTTGAACAACTTTTCTCAATGAATATTGTATCGAAATACAACATAAAATTAAGTTAGTTCTCATACATATCTTTAAACAATAATTGAAGGAAAGGTAGAAGGAAAAAAGGATTAGGAAAACCCAGAAGATTTTTGATCAAATGGGAAGATTAAGAACTTAGCGGAGGAAAGAGAGACATGGAGACCTTCCACCGACAAGAGCGCAGCTCTTCAATCCAAGAAGAAATAAATATATCAATGTACATATATAAGTTGACATCAAATCATTTAAGTACTGGTACTAAGTTAAATTTATAGGGCCGTACGTAATATGTTCCTTTCCCTTTCTTATCTTTTAAACTGACATTTTATAGGTACTCGTTTTTAATAACTATTACAAAATAGCGGATCAAAAGCTCTATTTAAAATACCAGTCAAATGTCAATGACATCAAACGGTATAGACTTGACGCAACCAGACGGCGTGGTGCCAGTGCCACAACTTTCTATTTGCCCCTCCTAAAAAAGTCTAGGTACATCTGGTACTATTAGATATTATATCACCGCACCCGGTACCACCTATACTAGCTACGCTAGTGCATGGGCGTGCCCAGAATTTTTTTAAGGGTGAGGCAGAAGCAAATAAAAGTAAAAACTCCTTTCTTTGACATTACTTGACATCCTCCTCCTTGACATTAGAAATGTCTTTTCGTTTGCTCCAGTGTAGGCTCCAATTTCACGAAAAAGTGCGATCCCCTTATATCTCGAAGAGTTGTGAAGATATTATATTAAAAAAAGGCGTGACTCAAAAGACGCGTATTCACGAGAGCTGTAAGGTGCAAAAAATTATTGGAGAAAGTCAAAAACGAAAAAGTTATTGCCGATATAGTTACAAAAAAAAATCTTTTCCGAATTTTTGATTAAAAAAAAATCTATTATTAGCTTCGAGTAAGGGTGAGACCAATGCCCCACCTTGCCCCACTATGGGTACGCCCTTGTAGCAGCGTCCTCTGTGCAAATACTGTATACCATCTACTGCGATTACCACGTGTCTGTTCACCACGTGTATTGAAGAGACCGTTAGTCTAGCAGTGGACTCACAAGGTGCCGTCATCTCATTCATTTTATTGCATTCTAATAAATAGGTGTAGATAAGCCGTGTGGTTATCGGCAGAGTAGAATAGGACCACTCCAAGTCTTCCTGTGGATGTCGTAGAAGGCGACTTATGAAACACAAGCTAAACAAAGCTTATAAACATCAATGAGACCTCTCTAACCCGTCTGGCCAGCATGGAAAGTATAGGCCCAATCCTCTGACTGCTCTATGGCTAATTTATGGCTCTGGCAGTACAGAGGGGGTCATGCTCCTGCAGCGGAGACTAAAAAAGACCAGTTCATGATATATTTATGTAGGTATTAGCTTTTAATATCGGTAACAAAATATCGGATCATATTTAAATACGACTAAATGTCAATGACATTAAACGGTATAGACTTGACGTAACCAGACTGCGTGGTGCCACAACTTTCTACCATCTGTCAAGAGCGGGTTTTCTCTATGGTACGGACCACACGCGTGCGCTTTTTGCGGTAATAATATTACCAATGGCAAGTTAGACGCTGAACGTCTAGTTCGCAAAAGGTCGCAAAATTTATCGTTGCGCCGTTGTTTATCAATATCAATGAGGCGGGTCAATGAGGCTGGTTTATGCGTTTCTGGTTTTTGAAGTTATTTTTCATTTTACAAAAAGAATATTTAAGAGTTATTTAAAAAGTAAGACAAATGTTGACTGCCTTGGTTTTATACAATTATAACCCAAAGTTACAAGGGCAAAATTATTATATTTCTTGAATGCTAGCCGTTTTAGTATAATTTGGAGGTACCATCGCATTTTTTTTCCATTGTGAAAATTTTAAGCAATAGTGTTTTTGACTAGAGTTAGTCCTGAACTTTGCTGTGTTTTTATTTCAAAGTGAGTATTTCGTTAATATTGATAATACTGAAGATCGCTCTAAGAACTTTAGGGTAGTACGCGCTCTTAATGTTCGTGTGGAGGTAACCGCTGACTTATCCCGAAAATACAATGTTGCAGATTGCTCCTATATTATTGTATACTAGCAGCCTGCCCGAATTTGCATGCCAATTAACATAGTATACATATATAATATACATAGTTAACAAGCAATTATTATTTACATGCTAGAGATTAGTAAATAAATATAAATATATAGGGACAAATCACACTGATTGAGCTAGCCCCAAAGTAAGTTTTAAACTTGTGTTATTAGTTGTTAATATATTATACACGATTCACGTCTTTATCCCTAATGGGGCAGACACAACATTTTGGGCTTTGCGGCTCTAAGCAGACAGAGCACAGAGCCACAAGAGCCAAAGGTCACATGGTGATGGTGGGCGAGAGGGTGGAAAAAGGAAATAAATTTTAAAGAATAAATGTCTTATAACAAATCATTTTAGTATGTGAGTCAATGATTGATTATTTAGTTGAAATAGTTATAAAATAAATTATTAATGATGAATAAGCTAAACGCAAATTATTGCCAAGATATCAGTTCATTGTATCAACAATTTACGTGTTAATTACCTACGAGTTAATTTACTTGAAAACAATTTGCAATGTTGAAACAAATCAGCTTTAATCTTCATTAACAGCTCAGCTGAGCCTGGGCTAAGTACATACTAAGGTTTTGTAAGCCCGAAGGTCCTATTAGGCCGGGTTTCGAAAGGGAACTGGGTCGCGGTTGACTGGTCCATAGACCAGCATTTGAATAGATTATGCAAGAGAACACTTGCATGGTCATCTCACTTTACAACTGATTTACTATATTATCACGACTTAACTCGTAACGGGGCAGACAGAGCCCAGGGCCGCAAGACTCAAAGGCCACGTTTAGCGTGATGGTGGGCGTTAGGATGGAAAGGGGATCAAAATAATAATGATGGACCCGCATCGTCCATTACAGGTCGCGTCATGTAAAAAGAACGCCTACGTACCTACCAATAACCAACTATACTAAGCCGTGAGCGAAAATAATACAATAGGCCTAGTACCTTCGTGCGCGAGTGTACCCATGCTAGACATGGGTAATCTCGACTCCGAGGAATGTTTCGGCTCACTGAATCTTACTACGCATCCGGTACCGACTCATCTTAATGATTCCTACTCCCTTATCGGCTCCAGCTCCGAGGTCCGCTAAGTTTCGCTATTGAATCTACAGAATACAGATGTCCTTTCTGGTACCGGTTTCAATACAGAATAATATGTCAACATTATTCTGTATTGAAACCGGTACTGTATTATTATATTACTACTATTATTATTTTACTGTATTATTATATTATTCTGTATTGTCGGGAGTCATCCCGACTCCCGAATCCTCCCGAGAATCGGTGAAGCCGAAACACGGCTCACGGCATGGCTCGCGACCCGACAGGCGCCGCCGGTTCCCGGCGGGATCAAGATCGTTGCGGACTCGATAACTCGCGGGAGCCGATAAGGATTACCGGGATTCAGTACGGGTATCGGCTCCTGTTGATGAATCGGCTCATTTAAATATTCGAATCCGGAGTTACCCATGTCTAACCCATGCGCAAACACACACCCTCCTCTTTCTTCCAGCGTTCTTTTTACATGACGTGACCTATACCATGATTCAGATTCCCTCGATCGTCTTTTACGATCTAAGCGGGAAGAGAAGCAACTGGTACATTCTAAGTTTTTTCTCTTCTTCCAGATGGAAGTTTCAACAACAAAAAAGAGGATTTCATGCTTCGGAAGTCGAAAGGCACGTAAAGCTGTGGGTCCCGAACGTCATCTACTGTTTGTTTAAACTTTAATCCTATCCTAGGATTGGTTCTGGTCTACCCTTTGGGTTGCGGAGGTCAGACGGCAGTCGCTCTGTGTAAAAACCAGTAACCTCGTCAAATCGCCTAGGTTAGAATAGCGGACCCCGGGCTCTGAACGTAACCGCTGACGATGCAACCGGGAATACGTGAGGATGATGATGATGATGATTTTCAATGATATGATAACATACATAACATCATCATCATCAGGTCTTTTTTTGTCTCCATTGAAGGAGCACGCACGACCCTCTCTGTACTACCAGAGCTATATATTTTATTAGCCAGAGCAGCCAGAGGATTTCACCTACACTCTCCACGCTGGTCAGATGGGTTGGAGAGGTCTCATCGATGTTTATAAGCTTTGTTTAGCTTGTGTTTCCTAAGTCGCCTTCTACGACTTAAATTGGTCCTATTCTACTCTGCCGGGAACCACACGGCTTATACTTACGAGTATGTACTTACATACTATCAGGTCTTTATCCTAAATGGGGCTGACAGAGCAATTTAAGTCTTGCGACTCTAAGCAATCAGAGCCCAGGGCTGCAAGATTCCAAGGCCACTTTTAGCGTGATGTTGGGCGAGAAGGTGGAAAAAGGAATCAAAATACGAAGGGTTATTAGCCGTATCGCCTGGACTTGCATTTTTACCCATTCCCTCGATCGGTTTCTATGATCTGCGTGGGAATCGAAGCAACTGGTACAGTCTAAATTTTTCTTTTCTCCTAGACTATCATGGAAGGATTGAGACCGACATTTAATCGCATTTCGTCAAATGTCCACAGAATATTTAAAAAATGTTTCTCATTCCATCGGTCTTTAACCTATTTGTTAGCATGTCTATGAGTCAGTCAATTTGAGTCACTCGCTGACTGTGTCTGCGGAGTAATTGCATAGATCTGGACGGTGAAGGCCGCGTTTTCACTAGATTCCTTTGCGGAAAACTAGTTGCAGATATTTCGTTTCCTGTTTACGTAATAAGGTTGAATTTACGTCGAAAAATCATTGTAAAAATAATATAATATGATTGCGACAGATGTGCAAATGTTAATTTTTCGTCAGGAAATACATATAATTTATTTTTCGGCATATCGCCTATTTTAGTTCGGTGCCTTCGGCTTGACCTTTCGAAACGTCAGATTCCTCCTTAGGCAACTCATCTGTTTGAAGAAAAAGCCCTATCAAATATGTTAAATAAAAGATAAATACGGGGCATCCCAGGTGTTCCACAGCAAACCCCGTGAGGTGAGGTGAGAGAGAGATAGGTTCCGAAAACCCAAGGAGGCTCACCAACATTAATAAATAAATATATGTATAACGAAAAATCACACTGATTGAGCTAGCCCCAAATTAAGGTTTTTTTTAACTTGTGTTATGGAATTCTAACTAAACGATACTATATCTTATAGTAAATACATATATAGATATACACCCAAGACCTAGGACAATGTTGAAAAAGGTTGAATGAAAAAAAATTTTGAGAAATGTTAAAATTTTTCAACTTGCGCTGGCTGGGGATCGAACCCAGAACCTCCGGATTGGCGGAGTAGCGTGTTGACCATTACACCAGGGAGGTCGTCGTAGAGAGGAGAGGAGAACCCAAGAGCCGCTTACTACCACCCTCGCTCCGGTCCAGCCCGCTTGAGAATCTTTCTCTTGGCAAAGAGATAAGTTGCCGATTGAGGAAGGTGATGTTTTGAAAGGTCAAGCCTCGGCATCACCTAAGATAATAGTTTTCTTCCCTAGGGGGAAAACAATTAGCGCACAAATAGAAACGGCTTGTACATTCTAGGTTCCAGTCCTGAAAATTAGCACTTGCACACTCCAAGGCTAGCACGCACAATCGTGAGCCCCTTATAAAATAGGCTCAGACATTTTAACAGGCTGAAATTTACTAAATATGGCTCGTCACGAGTCACGAAGCGACAGCACTTTATTGGTGATTTGGTGATATTCACCTTATTGAAGATAGGGTTGTCGAGCGTTGGATCTTCTTCGCGTTAATTTTTGTTAAGTTAAAAATGAATCAAAATAGTGATGGGTTGCTAGCCGCATCGCCTATTGATAAATATGATTCGCAATTTCGCCTATTCCTTCGATCTGCTTCTACGATCTGCACGGGAAGAGAAGCAGCTGATAATTCTAAGTTTTCTTCTTTTCTTCCAGATCAGCATGGAAAAGTTTTTTATTTAAAATTGTGATAAAAATAAATTTAGACTTTTTAGATCGTTTAGTTTTAAAATAATTTAAATTATAACAAATCTATATTGAAAAATACTATTGTAAGTACCTTTAATATCTCTTGCTAATAAAGGTTAGCATGGCGACCACGTACTGGCAAGCGAAGCGTAGGACACCCACCCACAAGGTGGTCAGACGACCTGACCAAGGTCGCTGGAAAGCGCTGGATGCAGGCCGCTCTAGATCGGTCATTTTGGAAAACCTTGGGAGAGGCCTATGTCCAGCAGTGGACGTTATGCGGCTGAAATGATGATGATGATGATGAATAAAGGTTACCTATTTCACGATGTATGACACTAACCTGCATTCGTCAAAAACGTGATACTGTATCCGTTGTAAATGAAAAAAATGTTAACTGATAATTCAGTTAAAAGTAATGTAATATTATGTATATAACGTGATATAATCGTATATGGCCGTGTGATGACCGCAGAGTAAAATACAATTTGTCAACATCCCTCTCTTCTCCCACGAGTGTCGTAAGAGGCGACTAAGGGAGGTATAAGCACAGAATAGATATTAATACTCCGTACAGAAGTCTCACTCAGCAAAGAAATTCAAAGAAACATCTACTCAATGTTGTTAGTGATACGGTTTAATTTAGCTCACGTCAGAACTCAGCACCTTTTTGTATAGATACCTAGACATCCATTGCAAGCCAATTTCATCCTGATGACTCTGGACCAACGATTCGTATAACTGAATTTACCACCCCGAGGGGTCGCTTGCGCGCTTAGTAATAATGTAGATCTGTACATTTTCGATAACTAAACGGGGAGTGACACAGGCCTGGTATAAGTAACAGAATACGGGCAGCAGCGTACTTAATATCATCTACTGCTGACTTTATATTATCTGAAATAATCACCAACCCATCAGCCCACCGCGGTGATTATGGGCCTATATATTATAAATTCTCCCCCTATTGGGAGAGGCCTTTAGAATAACGTAATATCAGGCCCGTGTCACTCCCCGTTTAGGAATCGAAAATGTACCTACATTATTACAATGCGCGCAATCGGCCCCTCCGGGTTATACGAATCGTTTGTCCAGAGTAATAAGAATGAAATTGGCTTGCAATGGATGTCTTGGTATCAATACGAAAAGGTGCTGAGTTCTGACGTGAGCTAAATTTAACAATATCTCTAGCCACATTGATAGATATTTAGTAGATATTTCATTAAATTTCTTTGCTGAGTGAGACTTCTGTACGTTAGTATTATTTATTCTGTGGTAATATTAAGAAATCGTAAATACCTATGAAGCTTTGTTGACCCCGGTTGAATATTTACGTGAGTAACTCGTTAAATTTTTATAACTTTTGCTTTGTTGACTCGTCAACTGAAGTTGACTTGTTAACTCAGTCATGAATGGCACCGTACCAATGACACTGAATTACAGGAAAGTTGTTATAAATATTAACTTTTCTTCCAATAAACATACCTACATACTTGTTTATGATATTATTCCCAAACAGTTCATACCTACTTTTTGAAGTTTGCATGGTAATGTACATCATATATTTTTTTAGTTTTATCATTCTCTTATTTTAGAAGTTACAGGGCGGGGGACACATTTTACCACTTTGGAAGTGTCTCTCGCGCAAACTATTCAGTTTAGACAAAAATGATAGTAAAAACCTCAATATCATTTTTGAAGACCTATCCATAGATATCTTACACGTATAGGTTTGATGGAAAAAAAAATGAGGTGTTTTTTTTTTTTTTTCCTTTTATTAAATTGGACCACAAACAAGTTCATACAAATTGTGGAGCAATAAATAAATACATCAAAGCAGAACAAACAGAAATACAGAATGAAAGTGCTAAATCAAAAATAAGTGAAAACTTGATAAGTGCGCTTATTTAATTATTAAATACGTACACAATATAAAATGAGAGAATTATTATAATCTTATTATGGTATACCATTATAGTGTCAAGTGCAGTGCGAGGAGCTTATATTTAGAGTGTACTGTACTGTTGAGAAGATGTAAGTACATCTTGTTATAATAAGTTAAACAGACAAAATCAAACTGTTAATTATCGGTTACAGAAAGTGTTCCAAAGATCCTTCTTATATGAGGAATACTTTAGATTGAATATATCTAAGTGTTGAAACAGTTTGTTAAACAACATAGCCATACGATGAAGAGGACACCTGGAGCCAGCATTAGTGCGGTTGGTTCCAGTTCAAAATAAGTCATAAGAACGCAAAGGTCGCATGTTAGATCGAAACGGAACTTTAAGACTTATCTCGTTAACAATCTCCACACAGTCGTATCGATTATGAAGTATGTCGTACAACAACATCGCTTCAAGCTGTGTTCGTCTTGACTTTAAGTCTAAAAGCTTATACTCTTTAAGTAGTTCATCATAAGACAGGCGAGTTCTACCACACCCAAACTGCATACATCTCAAGAATTTTTTTTGAACCATCTCTAGTCCGTCCACATACTTTTGATAGAAAGGATTCCAAATAGCAACTGCGTGCTCAAGTTGAGATCTCACAAGAGATTTATATAAGCAGAGATACGTGGAAGGTTGCTTGAACAACACGGATGACCGCATGACAAATCCGTACATTCTGAACGCTTTATTGGTTACACTTTCAATATGTAAGTCTAAATGGAGCTTAGAATCAAGAATAATACCAAGGTCTCTGACATTGGTATCTCTTTTTAGGGTCGAACCACAGATGGAATAGGAGAAGTTACTGGTTTGCTTTTTCTTCGAGAAATCAATGATTTTACACTTAGCTATGCTAAGCTACAGTTTATTTTTATTGCAATATAAAGAAAAACGATTTAAATCTTCTTGAAAATCGACATGGTCATTATCATTTTTAATAGTTTTATATATTTTAAGATCATCTGCGTATAACAGAAAATTACAGTGCTTGAAGCAGAATCTATAAGGGTTCCGTTTTTGCCATTTGGCTACGGAACCCTTAAAAGTATCATAGATAGATAATCATTAAACACCCAATAGGAAAGATATTTACCCAAACTTTCATTGTCATAAAATTGAATCTCTTCTTCTTCTTATTTAAGAGCTTAGTGGCTCTTGTCGGTGGAGTATGCGCCAAAAGAGTAAAATTGAAATCTACTGATCTATAGTTTTTGTGTGACAACCCTATTACCCGCGACGAGTCTAGCATATTAGGAGCATCGCAAATTTGTGAAAGCACACGTCGTGAAATAACTGTTTGCATATATAAAGACATATTAGTACTAGAACAAAGTTTTTTTTTATGCATAGAAACATAAATATTAGCCATGCCTGCAATCATATCACATAAGTTCCGGGTTAACCTATTTGCCTTCCGTTATCTTTATTTTCCTTCAGCCTTTTTACTAAATTCATTATCATCATCATCAGGTCTTTTTCAGTCTCCACTGC
Source organism: Acrobasis repandana (assembly GCA_963576875.1). Taxonomy (NCBI): domain Eukaryota; kingdom Metazoa; phylum Arthropoda; class Insecta; order Lepidoptera; family Pyralidae; genus Acrobasis; species Acrobasis repandana. The sequence continues at coordinate 3,827,250 of OY756226.1, forward strand.
AGGAGCACGACCCTCTCTGTACTATCAGAGCAGCAGATGATTTGGTCTCCACGCTGTTTAGAAAGGTTGCAGAGGTCTCATTGATGTTTATAAGCTTTATTTAGCTTGTGTTTTCTTAGTTGCCTTCTACGACATCCACTGGATAACTTGGAGTGGTCCTATTCTTCTCTGCCGTGAACCACACGGCTAACACTAACTGCGTTAAGTAGTTACTAATACAAAGTACATATGAAAGATGTTGACTGTCATCATCACCTGAGCGTATTCCCGGTTAACTCAGCGGTAACGCTTCAGAGACCGGGGTCCGCTACCTAACCTAGGTGATTTGACCAGGTTACTGGTTTTTACACAGAGCGATTGCCGTCTGGTCTGACCTCCGCGACCCAAAAGGTAGACTAGAACCAATCCTAGGATAGGATTAAAGTTTAAACAAACAGTAGATGACGTTCGGGACCCACAGCTTTACGTGCCTTCCGACTTCCGAAGCATGAAATCCTCTTTTTTTTCGGATATTCAAGTAATTGAAGCCTAAAATATCCTAAACAGACTGGAAACAACTTTTTACAAAGTATGCTTTCCACTATTGGCAAACTTTTTCATTACATTTTCATTTTAAATACTATAAGGAAAAACTTCTACAAATTGTTTCAGGAAATGCTTGCTAACTCAAAATTTTAATTTCAGAACCTGTGAACGGAAACAAGACATATATCATTCAGTTAGTCACCAGGGATCGGATAACTGGCTATAATTAATCTGCTTTGCTGCTAGATTACGACCCTGCAAATGTCATACCAAGAAAGAGAGAAAATTATAATATGAAAAGCATTCAAGTAATGATAAATCAAACAAAACCCAAACTTCATACCTGTGTTGGAAGTATGTGCTGAAAAACTATCATTTTCCAAAATAATAATAATGCGCTTTATATTGCTTTTAGTTGAAAGTATTTTATTATAGTGGACTGAACATGCACCAAAAATTGGTTGGTGGTTGAAAAGTCAGCCTATATAGGTCTTTGGCAAACCCGGCTTACTGTTGCAACGAAGATAAAGACAAATTTTTACAACCTTGTAAAGGGTGTTTTTTTAGAGGTATACAAATTCAAAATAAAATAAAATACGTAAAAATAAATTTAATTATCATGGATTTGATTTTATTTAAAACATATTTTTATGCCATTAGTGTTTAAAAATGATTTCGAGCATATGGGCGCGGCTGGTTCGAATGAAGCGTAATCGGGAAGTCCAATTTTCGACCTCTTTTTCGAGCAATTGGGGCCGTATATCGGCAATAACGCGGCAAATGTCGGCTTCCAAGTGGTTCAAAGTCTGTGGTTTCTTTCTTTACATATCCCCAAAGAAAGTATTAATGTAGCAGAGCTGTGGTGTCGAAAAAATTAAATGTTTTTAAAAAACATAACTAAAATAGGTTAAGCAAATATTTTTTATGAATCCGAGGGGATCGGTTGTAATCCCTACGTGTCAGTCGAGAGCCTAGTGCTACTCTACTATTTATATATTTGTTTTGTTTGTTTGTATTAGTTTGCATAAGAGCGAAATATATACTAGTATTTTAGATGCCCGGTTTCCATCCCTGCTCGTCACACGAGAGCCAAGCGGCTACTCTACTATTTCTGTATTGTCAAACAATAGTTTTGTTCTAGTTTTGTAGTTTAATGTTTTTCGAATGGGCTGGCTATATTTACCAGTCACGTATGCCGTTGGCTGGGCGTCGGTGTTTCTCAATGACCTGACGTTTACAGTTTGCCAGACGGGATTTTCGTATAGTTCATTCATCTATCGTTTAAATTTTAAAATTTAAGGTTTTTTACAGCATGCCAGTTTGTAATAATACTCGTAATTAGGTACGATTGCCAAAGAAAGATATGACAAAATCTGACAAAATACATTATTTTCCTCTCATACTAATGATGAAAAAGAAAATATAAAAACGCGCGATCGAACGGCTGGTTTGATCGTGTTTTTTTTTTAGGACAAATCACACTGTTTATACCAGCCAGTCCCTAAGTAAGTTTTAAACTTTTCTTATGACATACTCACTCAACGACGGTTATTTTATGATACAAGGTGCTATAATGATGCAAGGTATAATAAAGTACAAATATTTTAATGGCTGATTCAGTCCATCATCTTGAACAACTTTTCTCAATGAAGTTAATATATTTAAAAAAAATATTAATATTATAATAAACAAAAAAAAAAATAGAAATGGAAGGAATAACGCAATCTAGTAACTATAGGAAGTGAAAAATTCTTTTTCGTATTTGATATTGATTGATTTTTACATTTATTGGGAAAAGTTGCTCAAATTGATGGACTGAATCACCCCTTAATATATTTGCATTTTCCAACTTACTCTGTGGATCGAACCCAGAACCTTTGGATTGGCGGACTAGCGTGTTGACCATTACACCATGACCATATTTATAACTTCGTGGAGTATTTAGTAGTTTGTGTAGTAGTGCTGTGGTATAGTTACCTATTTCTTCCGATCAACCTTTGCCCAGTGGGAACTACTTGTCCGTCTCGGGTTTCCAATTCACCTTATTGTATCAGTCACTCAGTACTAATCAGTTCGGTCTACGTGACAATTTTGCAATGTAGCTTCCATCAAGTGTCTTGTTACGCTGAATCTCATGTAGAATATCCTGTCTACTTTAAAACAATCTATGAGTTTATTGAAAATTTTATACTTCGATAAAGTAAAAAAAAAAGCGGTCAAATGCCAGTCGGACTCGTACATGAAGGGCTGTACCTCAGTACAATATTTTAAAACGCTAAAAAACAGATTTCTTATATGACGGACGACCCCCTTTAATTTTTTACTTTATCTTATTTTTAGTATTTGTTGTTGTAGCGGCCACAGTAACACATAATCGGTGAAAATTTTTTAGTGTCTCGTATTACGGTTCAAGAGATAGACGGACGGACAGACGGACACACTGCGAAGTCTCAGAAAAGGGTCCCGCTGGCACCTTTTGTGTACGGAACCCAAAAAACGAAGAATTAAGTAAAAGGGAAGCAACTGGTCTGGACATAAGCTAAACAAAGCTTATAAACATCAGTGAGACCTTTCCAACCCGTTTGGCCAGAGTGTAGGCTCCTCTTCTAATCTTCTGGCTCCTCTGGCTAATATATATGGTTCTGGTAGCACAGAGAGAGTCGTGCTGCTGCAGTGAAGACTAAAAAGACCTGATAATGATGGTCTGGACACGTTTCGTGCGTCGTCGATTTTTTGTAAACAAGTAAATCAGTCGGAATTCGTGCGTTTCCGGAAGTAAAATTTAAAAAAATCCCGTCTGCGAAGGGACGAATATCAAAGCGAAAAAAATTTAAAAAGCCGTTCTTATGATCGAGGCCAAATATCTCAACTTTTCCGCCCAAAACCTTATTCCATATCAAAGGTAATGTTATATAACCAGATATACAATCCATCACTCCTTTCGACTTGTATATTTATAACCGCATATTAATGAACTGTTTTAACGTGTGCTACATTAAAAACGTTTTAATCAGAGAGCTCACGATCAATCAACGGACGTTGTAGGGTTGCCAATAGCTGGATTTACGGGAGACCTATTAACATTGAGTTTTCCTTCTTTTGACAAATAAATTATACCAAGGAACAAGTAATTATTTAAAAGCTATTTTAAAAAATAAGGTTTTGCCCGAGACCACCTTTACTTGATAGAGTTGAAACTTCACATACTTATGTAAGTTGATGACAATGCAATATTATGGTACGGTAACGGTGTCACGAGTTCCATGGTTTTTTCCCATCCACAAAATGCCCAACGCGCCTAATAGTTTTCACTTTAATACAAACTTGTAAAAATGATTTGTATGATTTCCTTATTTTGAAGTCTTCTCCATCAGGGTAATAAAGTAGGTGGGCTAAGATTTAGTTGTTAGGTAATATTTTTGTGTGTTTCATGTTAGTACTTATTTTACAACTTTGCACAAGTAAACCATAATGTGGCCGAGTAATAAAAAATAGAAATAAGTTCTTTATACCAAAATTTACTTTTAACGGTGTTGCCTTTTACAGCCGTGGTGTTCGTATATATTTGGACAAACTTCACTCTACTTTTCGACTTATGCAATTTTTTGTTTCTCACTCACAGACAGATGATGTATATGCCATTACACGAGTGATAGTAACCGCGTCGCCATATAAATCAAGAACAATATATGTATTTAGTTCAAATAAATTTCCAGATGGAAATAGCCCTTACAGCCACTATATACAACATATATGTGCAGTTTAGACAAACTTACGTCACTCATCATCAGGTCTTCTTTAATCTCCACTGCAGGAGCACGACCCTCTTGTACTACCAGAGCCAAATATTAGCCAGAGCAGTCAGAGGATTTGGCCTACACTCTCCAAGTCTCCACGCTGGCCAGACGAGTTGGAGAGGTCTCATTGATGTTTATAAGCTTTGTTCAGCTTGTGGTTCCTAATTCGCCTTCTACGACATCCACGGGAAGACTTGGAGTGGTCCTATTTTACTCTGCCGGGTACCACACAGCTGGACTACGTACGTCACGTCACTCGACGGACGCCAAATAGACTTCATTTCTCCTCTTTAAAGTTGCATTTGTTGTCTATTTACTTTGCACTAGTGAACATCACTTCTTGTATATTCACTAGTTGAAGTCGGTTCATATGAACATAACTCATCATCATCTGAGCGTATCCCCGGTTGCATCCTCAGCGGTAACGCTTCAATGTCCGCTTACTAAACCTAGGTGTCTTGACGACGTTACTGGTTTTACAAAGAGCGACTGCCCTCTGACCTCCGCAACCCAAAGATTAGACCAGAACAATTCCTAAAATAGGTTTCAACAAACGCTAGATAGCGTTCGGGATCCACAGCTTCACGTGACTTCCAAAGCACGGAATCATCTTTCTTTTCGGACAATCAGATGAGTCAAGCCTGCAATATCCTAACCAGACTGGAAACAAGTTTTCACAAAGTATGCTTCCCAGTGGAATTTGAACCCACGACCCCCGGATAACAAGGCAAACGCCTTGATCATTGGTCCACGGAGGCAGTCACGGAGAAGTCGATTCTTATACTATTATACTTTATAAGAAGGTTTAACCCTCATATACTTAGCTATATCTGGCTTTCTTTAGGTGCCACCTAGCCGGTTCGTCAAAGTAAGTATGGGCAAAATTAAATTTCCCGATAGCGGTAGCCCTTACCCGTCGTCTATATACAGTTTTAGACAAACTTTAAAGGGACGTCACGTCACTCTCGACGGAAGCCAAATAGACATTTTTTCGTTTCCCAGTCGTTGAACTGTAGGAGACAGTGGCTTCACTTTTTTATTTCCAATTTCAATACTGTTGTTATTTTTGGCACTTCGTTACTAGAACATTACTACTAATATAATTAGTTGCTAGAACGTCACATACTGTGTGTACCAATAGTTAAGCCATAGTCACTTAAGGATGCCGCAAACCATGCGCAATCGAGAAGAACAAAGAAAGGAATGTTTATACGATTAGGTTTTACAACCGGCAGCATGCCTGAAGCCAGTTTCGGATTTAGCAAGCAGAAGAAGCGGCAAAAAATTGCTTGCACGTTTTATCCAAAGATCAACTAACAAACTTAAAACTTAAAATTAGTTATACGGATGGACTGAGATTACATTGTTTGTTATGTCATAATTAAATTGAATTATAAGAATTACGTAATTTAAAATGATGTCAATTTGTAAATTTAGTATGTAGTAATGTACCTAAATTATGACATGTCTAAGTATACTCGTACATACCTTTAAGAGGGGCCCGCGCCAAGCTCAACTTTTTTGTCTTTAAGATAGTCATCGGTCCTATAATAAACCTTCTCACAAAGTACTTTCTTTACATAAGCTTTGAATTTTCTGCCTGGCATATCAAGGACCGATTCTGGCAAGTTTTATAAAAAAGTATACACTTCCCCATAAAAGACTTACTGACTGTATTCAGCCTTTAATACGGGCTACCTAAGTCATTCTTATTACGTAAATTTCTATCTGTAAAATCACTTACTTTATTGAACATGGTAATACTTTTCCTTACATACATTATATTTTTAAATATGAACTGTGATGCAAAAGTAAGTATACCTATTTCCTTGAATAATTCTCTCAGTGAGTCTCTCGATCCTAAACCGTAAATGGCACGAATTGCTCTTTTTTGTAAAATAAAAATAGTCTGAATGTCGGCTGCACTCCCCCATTGAAGTATTCCGTAAGACATTAGACTGTGAGAGTAACTAAAGTACACTTGTCTAGTAGTTGCTACATCTGTCAATTGTCTTATTCTCCTAACAGCGTAAGCCGTTACAGTTTAATCCGGCACTGTCTGAAGCCAACCCTTTTGGGAATGCATTTGTGCGAAAAGTTTTACAACCGGCCGCCGCATAACCTAAACGAGGGTTGACGGGAAATGGGAATGCAGTTGTGGCACGATATGTTTGTGCTCAGTACTTTAGTCGACTTACGACATCCACAGGAAGAGATGGAGTGGTCCTATTCTAGGCCAGAAACCACACAGCCAATTTTATTTAAGTGCTATTATGAAATAAATTGATCTACTTTTAGTTATTAACCAATTACTTACGTTGCAAAAAATATCCACACGACATTATCGCAATAAACAAACATAACTTCCGGTCCAGTGGGTTCACATTTCAGAATTCGTACGGAAAATGTTGCAATACAAAAGTGCATTTACGTAAAACACCAAATGTTACACAACTCGTAGTATCGTATGAATGGAATTTGGTTTGTACAATTTGCAAGCTGCAGCGGCATGAATGAACGTTGCGTCATTGCAAATATGTGTTGCGGGGCGCGTGGGAAAGCGGCCATTTTAAAACGTGACTATTCTCCATTTGGTTATGTAGGTATTTAAATAAATCTTGAAATTACTTTTTAATGAAAAATACACTTTACAAATTAATATCTTTACACATTACCAATTAAGTATGTAATTTATAATTTATGAAATAATCAAGTTGTAATTTGCATAGGTATTGATTTATAAAGTGTATATTTTAATAAAAAAACATGTCAAGATTGTTTACATTTATTCAAATACCTACCTAACCAAATTAAGTATAGGTAGATAAACAAGCTTATTTTTAATTAAGTACAAATATTTTAAGGGGCGATTCACTCTATAATTTTAAAAAACTTGTCTTAATTTATATCGAATTACGAAAAATAAATTTTTTCCCCATACAAATAGTTACGTAATCTAGTTACTGTAAGTAGTAAAAAATGAAAAATTCGTATTTTGATATTCATTTATTGGGAAAAGTTGTTTAGAATGATGTAACGAACCATCCCTTAAAAATTTGTACTTAATTAAAAATAAGCTAGTATACTTGATTTTAAAATCACGGCGTATATGGATATATGGCGTATAGATACATATATACACTGTCACGTCTTTATCCCTAATGAACCAGACAGAGCCCAGGGCCGTAAAGCTCAAAGACCGCGTTTAACGCATTGTGGCAAAAAGGTCAAAGTCAAAGTTATGCCATTTCTATTGTCATACTTGCTGTTTGTTTGCTTTTCATGATCAAAACTTCGAAACTTGTCAGATTTTTGCAAAATGCCTAATGACAACTAGCATAACATGACTATGACTTATGACCTATGATGACAGCCAGGACTAACGGCTTAGCATGCCTTCCGAAGCACGGAGGAGTTTAAAATATTGTATGCCTTTTGTAGCCATCAATCTGTATGCGGTCCATATCCGAGTTTGCTAAACCTACTTAATTTACGATACGAGAAGAAACTGGTTTTACTTCTGAATGTTAAAGTGAAAAATGTGTCTTTAGGCACATATCATAATTCCTTATTTTCCGAACCGTATGCAACACTCTGCAAAAGGAGCGCGCAGTCATTCATTAAACCCTAGGTCGTCTCGGTTTTATTTGTGAGTACTAAGTGAGAAAAGACATAACATCCTGTCGGGATAACGTCAGCAGAACAGGCCCACAATCTTGTTATTTTCTGATGGTATTTTTAAAAAATTTCCTACAAATATTTGTACTTTAAAAATGTTTGAAGGGCAATATTTCAGTCCTATATTATAAACTTTTGGCTTTTGCCCAGCAGTGGGACACAAACAGCTAATTAAAAAATACGGACAACTTTTATTTTAATGTACGAATACGAAAACTCGAAAAAAAATGTTGGCTTCCAAAATACAGGTTGACTGTTTAAGCACCAGCCAAATTTTTGGAACAAGTTCTGTCCATGATACAACTACTTACTTTCTATAAAAAATTGAAACTCGATAAAAAAAATTCGTCCGGGAGGAAAAAAAAATCCGTTTGGCTTGAGCGCTGTCATTGTTTGGGAAGACGAAATTCTCTTTTTCGTTTTTTTTTAGTTGTTTTATGGAACTAGTTCGATATCATTGACTACACTTGCTCAAAAATTTGACTGGTGATTAAAAAGTCACCTGGAGGTATATAGCAACGGACACATGATCTGGTTTGATACGTAAGTGAAAAAATATATTTTTCGTGTTTCGATATATTGGGTTCATTGGGTAAAGTTGTTTAGCGTCAGTGATTGAACTTGGTCTTAAAATGTTTGCCATGAGCTCTGCTTGCTTCAGTAGGCACGTTAAGCCTCTCACTAGACACTGTTCTAATACGGTACTAAGCGGCATAATGTAAGATTTTTCTATCTAAAAATTTCTAACGCCCACCGGACGACTCTGCCCATAAATTTTGTTGTAGACCTCGATCAGACACATCCAAATTCTGATAATATGTGGAGTCAAATTTAAAAAAATCCACTCCGCCTCTTGCCACGCTTACGTCATCGATCAAAATGGCGCTGCTTAGAAGGGATAATATGCCGGCAATTTGACAAAACGTAAACAATAGGTACATACGAAAAGAAGGGTCCACCCATTGTATTGTGATGTGACGACTAACGACACACACAAAGCCCCTAAGTCCAGTACATTATTGCAGCAACCTTATTGTGGCTGAGGCGATAGATTTGACAGTTTACGTGCCACCTCAAAGACTCAAAACATCCAAAATGGCCTAAAAATGGACATGTTATGCAAAGATGAAGCGTAAATTTTAATAAAACTGCGTCTTTTAAAATGAAAATTACGCTGATCGCCAATTTTTCAGAATCAAAAAGAGAAAATAACAATAGTTTATTGAAATTGACTTCGATTCCAAGTAAAACATTTGGGGAAAATCATTTAAGTATCGAATTTATTATTATTTGAAATGAGGATTGAGGATGTTTTCGAAAAAAATACACTTTCTTAATACATATTTAATATATTAAAGAAACTACTTTCGTTATAGGGCTTTATTAAAGTTTTTAAACTGATTTTTTCTTTGATTTTTAATGAATATTTTCTAGAAATTATTTGTTATCTAGGTATATACATATATATATAGGTACCTAAATGTGATGTGATGTGACAGATTACAGTGAGCGTAGGTGCGAAAGATAACTTAGATGGCCTGAAAGAATATAAAAAAGGGTAACCCTGTCATATTTACGAGTATAAATGCCCTAAAAAAATAATCAATCAATAGTGTAAGTAAGCTACTCACAGACCTACCACTACTAGACCTGCATAGTGCGTGGCCACTTTAGTGCATCTCTTTCTATCTTTGATTGTTGCCTCCACCCATATTTTGCACACGTCACAGAACACACTATGGTTACTAACTTATAATAAGCTCAAATAAAACCCTAAATCACCTTTTAAATGATAAAATCCCTAAAATTAATAACTTTCTTCGATCGTTTTGTGGTTTGTTTGGCCCAGATTTTGACAGTAGGCCAGCTTATAGCAGCCACACCGATAGAGTCAAAAAAACATATCAGAGTTTCTTTTACACTCACGTTGTACTGTATTTGACAGTCTCTTTCTAGCAATATCGTTGCAAGTCTAGTATTGGTAGGTCTGTGAAGCTACCAATATAAGGACTGCAAAACATTTAACGAATGTGACTTCTGTCAAAATCTGTTATGACATCGGTTAGATTCTAACCGTTAGAATCTTTTTCTCGCGTTTTTGCCATAGAGCTATTATGTAATAAAGTACAAGAGAAGACGCCATACATATCATCGTTATTTCCCGTTTAACACTTCCACTGCTGAAAACGCACCGTATGTGTTTTCCTCTTTGGAAAAACACACACGATGCATTTTTCAGCAGTGGAAGTGTATGGGCCGACTACACCATACTTCACTTAGTCGCTAGCTCTATGTGCCTACAACTTTCGACAGTTTATAAGCGAAACCCATAAAAAAACATGGTAAACATATATTAAACATGCCTTGGTGTGTGTTAAAATGTTGGTAAGAATATTTAAAAATTGTAACAAATCATCAACATCACTCAAAAGTAAATCGTTAAGAAGGAGAATTGGCATTTACACCCTATTTTGCTGGTATATCATTATGTTAACAGGTTTTAGCTGTAGCTATGTAAGTATTATACTTACTAACTTATTGTAAATAAGACGCTACGTTTTTTCGAAAGCCGAAATAATATTTTGTTTGTGACCAGTACCCTCAGGGTGGTGTGGGAAAGCGCGGGCGTCATCGCTAATTTAGCAAACTTGCATGTGTCCGTCTGTTTGCACTGTCTGTTTGTCTTATACAATACATGGCGGGAACATGTGTGACAAGTGCTGGCTCCTTCGTCTTTCTTATCCTTTAAATTTCTCAAAAGCTAAGAAATATCTGAATAATTCTTCTGGAGACAAACAAATTTACGATGCTTTCTCAAAATTTTAGATATATTTGGTGTTTTTGATGTTTATCAGCAATTTGATTACTTATTTAAATTCTATTAATCACATTATTTAAACTTTGACATAAAATTCAGTATTAATTTTCATTCTAATATTTTAATTTTAAAGACATATTCATAAATTTATTAGGTGATTGACAATTTATTTTGTAAGTCCAAGCATGCAGATATTTTGGTATACCTACTGTAAATCTGTATGTAAATTATTGTATGCTTAAATATAAATTAATAACTTACGAATCCGTTTTGCTAGTAACTATCATTGCTTTTGTGACGTCATATCGCTGATGTAAAAGTTCGAGCAAATAGTAAATTGATGTCGTTAGAGACAACGCTCCAGCTCAGTTTGTTGCCGCTTCTTCTGCTTTCTCTACTTGCAAGGAAATGGCACTTAAGTGAGAAAAAGTCGGAAAGAATCAATATAAAATTATCAATTATTAAAAATGTACCTAAAATGTATACCTATTTAAAGATATTTTGCTTTTATATACATACATTCATAGACCGACATACAACAAGACACAAATATTTTACATACATAGATAGATTTTTATTTGAAATACATATATCAGCTAAGAATGCAACGGAAGCGTACTTAGATGATAAGAAACATAAAATCTCATAAAAAAATATCTCTATACAAGCGTTTAGGATTTACATCAAATGGAAGCCGGGAAAAATATAAGGTAGGTAAATAAAATACTTTTTAAATTGCGTTATCATATCATTTACTACATGTGGCGCCGAGTCGTTTGCAGAAAACATTGGCAATGATAAGGTATAATATATTGAAGTACTGTTATCATTATCACGTATTTGGTTAGCTGAGCTAGTAACTGCTGATCAAGTGCCGAAAAGTAAAGATGTGTAGATAAAATAGGAGGAAAAATTAGAAAAAACATTCAAGAGTCTAAAACCATAACGACGTTCAAAAAACGAGTAAAAGATCACTATCTGTATTTATCATCCTAATATATTTAGTAATTATTACATATGTATTTATTATATATATGCTTTATGAATATATATTTATTTATGTATTCATGTAAGTATATTTATGTATGTTTATGTAGGTATGTATCTTGTCTATTTGTTTATTTAGTTTTGTATTGTAGGTACACGCCAATTACCTATTTTTCCCATTTCTTCTCGCGGGTCTACTGGAAGGAATTTCTTTAGAAATAAGTAGCACCTAAGTACTATGTTTTCCTTATTTTTTATGTGTATGTTTGTAAATTTCCAAGTGTACTTGAATAAATTAAATAAAATAAAAAAAAGATCACTATCTGTATTTATTATCCTAATATATTTAGAAATATTAACATATGTTTTGTTTGTAATTTGTTTGTAATAACTTTATTGTACTAAAAACATGCATATAAAATACTAAATTCGAAAGAGCAAATATACAATGGCGGACTTATCGCATATAGGGATCTCTTTATGTATTTATGTAAGTATATTTATGTATGTTTATGTAGGTATGTATCAATTTTATTAAGCTAAAAACCCTGTTAAGATATTTTGAGATCCTTTTTCGTCAATCGCGTGAAAAAGGTGAACCGACCGGTAGCTTCTCGTTTTTAATGAATCGACTTAAAATTGATTTATCGCATTACACACATTATACTGATAAGAAATCGCATTTTTGTTGGAATCCATTAGTATTTTACGATAAAAACATCTAGATTGGCTCAAATAACGTTTGACGTGTCATTGACAGGCATTTGGACCCTTTTCGAAGCGATAATGTAAATTCCTCACTAATTCTGCTTAAATTTTTAATGTAATATTACTTTAAAATGTGCTTGTATTATTTTCAATTCACAGATTAAAATCAAATATTTTTTTATTTACTTACAATATTCGTATATATATGTTAGATTAGAAGTATGTTTGTATGTTTTTTTTTAAATATATATTTATTAATAAATAATAATATTTAATATAAGGCACACTAAAATAGGCTAATAAAAAAAAATGTAACGTAATGACTATTTAAAAAATATATATTTTGCGGCAATTTTGTATACACACTCGCAAATTAGATGACAATGCAATACAGGGTGACTATCACTAGCCAATTTTTTTGAGCAAGTTCAGTCCAAGATACTGAACTACTTACTATAAAAAAAATATTGACAACCGATTAAAAAACATCGCCCTCCCATACAAATCAGCGCTCAGCCAAACGGATTTTGTATGAGAAGCCGAATTTTTTTTATCGACCCTTATTTTTTTATTATATATAAAAGTAATTCAGTATCATGGACTAAACTTACTCAAAAAAATTGGCTGGTAGTTACAAATTCACCTGTATAACGATTTCAAACACGGAGCCCCTTCGCAGCGTTGCAACTGTGGATGCAACTGGGAATACGCTGAGATGAGAGAGAGAGAATGATTTCAAAGACCTGATTTTGACTCACCACTTCTTCTTCTGCCTTATCCTCATCCCTTATTCTCTTTATGTGGGGTCGGCACAGCATGTCAGTTTTTTCCATCTTGCTCTATTTTGATTCACCACTGACGATGGAAAATACTGAAGATGGTCCTGGAACTCTATAATGAAACCACGCAGTCTCGTTGGATTTGACTGAGTTATCGTGTCATTCTTACCAACTATGACAGACGGAAAAGCCAAAAGACAAGCATAATGATTTTCAAAGTAAACAAACAAACCTATTTCCCTAAACATTTTACTTGACTCAAGAAAGAAAATCCCTATCCACTTGAGATTTATTGCAGCTTTCTCTGTCCTCAACATAAGTAGATAAATAAACTAGTAATGTATCTTTCACCCTAGAAATATATTTTTGGTAAGCCCTAGATTAAACTATTAGTACTGCACTACACAATACAATTTGCACCTTGTTTTTAGAACAATAGAGTTAACAATGGCTTGTCTAATGCAAGTTATCAATGCATCTTATCAGTGAAGTTATTAACCTACTTTATGCCTATGTATATAGAACATTTTGTAATGTTTGAAAACTCATTCAAAGAGTTAGGTAATGTCTGTCACTTCCACTTCGTAATATAAATCCGTCACTACCTACTGCAATTTCATCAAAATATGTAAAGATAACGAATCAGATTACATAAAAATTACTTCGTAAATAACGCGATGAAAGTTATTGAAAGAAAAATGTGAACTATTAAGCCTTATCATCATCATCAGCTCTTCTTAGGGTTCCGTACCCGAAGGGTGCAAACGGGACCCTATTACTGAGACTCCGCTGTCTGTCCGTCTGTCACAGGGCTCTATCTCTTGAACCGTAATAGCTAGACACCTGAAATTTTCACCGATTAAGTATTACTAGGAGATGTGGGTGTCCTACAGCGTAGGACACCCACCTGCTAGGTGGTCAGACGACCTGAGCAAGGTTGCAGGAAAACGCTGGATGCAGGCCGCTTCCGATCAGTTGTTTTGGAAATCCTTGGGGGAGGCCTATGTCCAGCAGTGGACTTCCTGTGGCTGATATGATGATGATGATGATGTATTACTATGACCACTATAACAACTAATACTAAAAATAAGATAAAGTTAATAACTAAAGGGGGTCGTCATACAAGAAACGTGTTTGTTTCTTCAGCGTTTTAAAACATTGTACGGTGGTACGGAACCCTTCATGTACGAGTCCGACTCGCACTTGCCCGTATATTTTAATTATTACTTGTTTAAGAATTATTATTTTTATATTTATTTTATTTCAAAACTTCAACATAAGACTGTATTTTAAATATTTATTAACACATTTTTGATAAGAAAAACTATGGTTAACGGTTTTTGTCACATGACGGTAGGTAATAATTCTATTTACCGAATTTTGTCCATTAGTATGGCTATTAGGTATTTTTTTGGGTATTAGATTATGTTATCATTTAGTTACCAGCCATATTAGGTTTTAATGGGTTAGGAAATTTGAGTTATTCATTGATCTAGATACTTGTATAGAGGAAACAGATAAGTAACAATGTGTTTTCCGCAATGTTATTGTTAAATAGCACAATTGGAAGTGCACTCACAGTACAGATGTAAGGGGCGTAAGTTCGAATCTCAGTCGTAGCGAAATTTTTCATCACATATTTTTAATTTAGCCCCCTAATTATTACTCCTTGGCTCGCAAACGCACGAAACGCGACTATACGATGAAGGCATTTTTTATTTAATTTTCGGAAACGCACGAATCGCGACTAATTTACTTGTTTACAAAAAAATTACGTCGCACGAAACGCGTCCAGACCCTAGCAAAGAGTTGTGGTATCAACTTATCAAGACATGGCAACAGCAAAGTACCTACATATAACAATTATATCAATTCCGGAGAAATTGGTTTTTACCGTGGATTACCAAGGATTAGTGCCGAGGTATTCGTATCACTATCTAACGACACGGCGCCGCAGTTATCATGATTTCCGAGATATGAACGCGTTGCGGCGCTAGTATAGCACAAACACGGCCCCTAGGCGAGGTTTCAATTGCGCCCTATATAATCTTCCTCCGATTTTTCCAATACTTCAAAACACAGAAGTTCATTATAACAACACAATTCTTGCGTTTTGCAATTGCGCCGCACAATTCTTTTTTTCTCTGTATGTCCCTATGGTTGACTGGGAAATAATGCTCTTAGCATTAAGTCCGCCATTTGTTAAAAGTATATTTTTACTTTGCAACAATAAAGTGTTGAAATAAATAAATATGACTAGCACAAAAAGTAAACTCTACAATTAATTTGCTGTAGAATTTACTATTTTTCTATAAGGATTATTATGAACTAGTGCCGGGGAATTCGTATCACTGGAGATACAGATATCATGATTTCCAAGATATGAACATGTTGCAGTGTTATTTTAGCACAGACGCCTTGGGGCGATATATCTTTTCGCCCTGAATGATCTTTCTTTTCCGACTTTTTCAATACGATCATAGGAGTGGCAATAAAAAATACATAAGTATGATCTATGCCTAGCAGTGGTTGCGACATTTTCAACTGAAATGATGATAATGATAAATTACTTTACGAGTAATTTAGCATGTACTAATGACTACTACTACCAGTGAACCATACATAGCTCTCCAAAACCAGAGACTATATTAAGAAAAGTTGCGTACATTACTGTACACTTATTTTGGGTAGATAGTATTACTGATTAAAGCAGACATTGAGGCAAAGAAAAAGCAAACTTACAACTTACCAGTATGCCAATTTAGAAGTTAGTCCAAAATAGTGAGAAGGTAGTCCAAAATAATAGAGTTAGACCATTACAACTCCCGGTACCCCCAAGTCAACCTGATGATGTATCTGCTTTATTAGATTAAGTATTGGAAACCTCTGGACTTAGCACTCCATGCTGGCGCCCCCTTTTTCCATCTCTTCCTGTGAATGTCGTAAGAGGCGACTAAAGGACTAAGCACAAACATCTCGTACTACAACTACATTCCCAAGCAGGGTTTAAACGTCGGGCGGCGGCCGGATGTAATTTTTTCGCATAAATCCATTCCCAGACGCTTAACGTCAAGCTATCGGCCGGTCGTAAAACTAAAGATAAATCATTTAAACTATTTTGGCTATTTCTCCTCTACTTCGCAAGGCCTTTTGGCCAAGGATGCCAACCGAGTACAGGTCGCGCCAAACTTCTAGTTCGCTCTGAAGTTGAGGCGATTCGCGTCGCAGTAGTAAAATACAGATACCCATAACAGATAGAATTTGTTTTATTTTTGTTTATTGTGTACATATATCATATCTACATTCTTACAATCATTCTGAAAAAAATATTATTGTGGTAAATATTCTGTCCCTGTTTGTAACCTGAGTGAGGCAACTTCAGACCGAACTAGAAGTTTGGCGCGACCTGTAAGCGTAACCCGGGCTCCGTAGCAACACAGCTGAGGATGCAACCGGGAACGTGCTAAGGTGAAGTTGGCGCCCCCTTCATGCCTAGGCGTAATGTATGTAATAATCCACGTCACCCGGGACGTTCTCTACACTATAGGGCCGCCACTGAGCACATATAAACGTTATCACCGCGATAGTAAATGTGTTACAGCAGGAAGTCAGACTTAGTGTTTACATTGGTTTCTTTAGGTAGCTTTGACATTTACATGAGTTTTCTGGTATTAACTGTTTCTTTATTTAGTTACGTTTGTACATGAACCACAAATAGTCCATATTTTTTATGGTTGGATGGTTCGATTATCTGGGTTTAGCAATTGATTTTTCAATAATACAGGCTCACTTCTATAACCACCATTAAGTAAGTACTTACACGTAGTAAATTCTGTGCCACCAGCCAAACTTTTGGAACGCATCATAGCTTCATATGCTGCTCGAAAATTGATCCAGAGCGTGTACAAGAATGCTTTCCGCTGATGGCTCATTTATATGGGAGAAGGGATTTTTGAAGACTAGATTACGAGGACAAAGCTAGCCCCAAAGTACGAGTAAGTTTAAACTTGTGTTATACGATACTATATTTTATACTATATTAGGCTGGGGTTCGAACCCACAACTTCCGGACTAGCGCGTTAACCAATACGCTAAGGTCATCCCACTCGTGAGAGATAAAATTATTGAACTATGACGCACTTTTTACATATAAATCTGAAGTACTTAAGTATTTTGTTACGATAACGGATGATTTAGTCATAGGTACATTATATATGCAAAACATGATATTGCGATGGGTTGTACACAAACAACATATTCGAGGTATTATCAATGCATGGCTTATTCGCGATTATGATACATAACTACTGATAACAATAGTATGTACAGTCATCGTACCTTTTTTCGCGGAAATGCAACGTCGCCGTTTCCTTGAGACAACAAATTAAAAACAATATTTTCTTATAGTAAATTAAGGTTGTCTCAGATAATAGAAATTAGCTACCAAAGCGGAATGCGGGGTGATAAAAATTAGTTTTTTTATCATATTCGATCATATTGTCCTAACTAGTAAAAACACTTCTGGGTACTGTACCTCCGTACAATGTTTCAAAACGCTGAAAAAGACACGTTTCTTGTATGACGACCCCCTTTAATTCTTAACTTTATCTTATTCCTAATGTTTGTTATTATAGCGGTCACAGTGATACATCAACGGTGTACTGTTACGGTTCAAGAGATAGAGCACTGTGACAGACGGACGGACGGACAGCGAGGTCTCAGCAATAGGATCCCGTTGGCACCCCTTGGGTACGGAACCCTAAAAACACCATCAGTTTTGTTTAAACAATTGTTTTTGCGTCTAAACGTATGTGCTCCTTTGGTCGAGCACTGCGATCTCAATCCAGCATAAGGAGATGTCTCCCACAATCTGTCGTATCATTTGAGAATTTAATTAATCAACTTGAAAATGGTCGGGTTTTTTAAGAACTAAATTATAATGGTAATGATCAATGACTGAGGCACTGGCACATGTGATAAATGCAAAAATACCGAATAACATCGGCGATAAGACATCATAGTGACGACCTTCGTGGCGTAATGGTTAACACACGCTAGACCGCTAATCCGGAGGTTCTGGGTTCGATCCCCAGCCAGGGCAAGTTGGAAAATGGCCTTTTTCAAATTGTCCTGGGTCTTGGGTGTTTATCTATATATGTATTTATCATAAAATATACTATCGTTGAGTTAGTATCCCATAACACAAGTTTAAAACTTACTTTGGGGCTAGCTTAATCAGTGTGATTTGTCCGTATATATTTATTTATTTATTTATAGTTTCCGAAATTGTTTTTTGGACTTCACAGTGCACGTGTGCTGCATTTGTTATTTTATAATTTATAGAATTGTCGTATGAATCAGCGTTCATGCGAATACGGTATTAACCTCATTTTTAGGGTTCCGTACAAAAAATGAAAAAACGGAACCCTTATAGGATCACTCGTGCGTCTGTCACAGCCAATTTGCTCCGAATCTACTGGATCGAATTAGGTGAAATTTGGTAGAATGTTGTAATCCTATGACCCAAACACATATGTACAAAGTAAATAAATATTTTAAAATAAGGGTCATTTTCAGGGAACAAATTAGGAAATTAAAAAAAAAAGTTTTGCAAACCTTACTGTGTCATAAATCAAATGAAAGGGCTCGTTATGAGGATCTCAAATATATTGTTTTTATTATTGTGAAATGAATAGTTTTGATTTTATTCATGAAAGAAAACGAAAATTGACCTCCCCCCCCCCCTGATCTCCGAAACTACTGAGCCTAACATTTTGAAAAAAATACAATATACAGGGTCTAACAAAATATTCTGAAACTATTTTAAGGGTGGATTCAGTCCATGCTACTGAACAACTTTCCCCAAGGAACATATATCGAAATATGAAAAATATTTTTTTTGCAGAAAGTTGTTCATAGCATGTTCGTAGCATAGACTGAATCCATCCACCCTTAAAATAGTTTTAGTTTATTTTGTTAGACGTTATATAGTTCATTGCTTGTAGATTACAGGAAACCTATAAGAATTCTATCAATTGTACGGAACCCTCTCCACGCGAGTTAAACTCGCTCTTGGCCGGTTTATTTTTTATTATTTATATCAAAAAGTAACATAATGTGAAATCGAAAACAAAAATATTTGTTTTAATCCGCTCAAAACTAAGTAAGTTATAAGCCTTTCAAATCTGATGGAAATGAAAAAAAACAGAAAAATGATGCACATACGAGTACTGCGAGTGCGACGTCACTGCCATTAGGTTTCGCGCGACCGAAAGAGATAGCAAGATGACCCCGCCACGCTTCTACTCTTCTTCATAACAATATTTGAAATGCTAATTGCTACTTTATTAAACAACCAATTTTATTGTTATTATCAGAAAAATACTTCTTTTTAGTGTTATTTCTTGTTTCATAAATAATGTTGTCCAAAATCAAACACAGTTTAATACCTTATTGGCTAAGAATAATAATTGATATAAAGACTCTCTTCTCTTATCGAGTGTAAATAGTGAGCTTATACACTGGTGTCAGATTTTTCAAGCTGCCTAAAGGGATCTAACGAAGCTCAAATTAGAAGACTAATTTTATTTTACATGAATTAAATTCGCCAGCTAGGTCGCCCCACGCTGCAGGCTGACCTACGGTGGATGGAAGCTGTCAGCTGGCAAGATACCATCTTATTTTTTAAATAATTTTTAAATTAATCAATTATGGCAAAATATCGTTCAGAATAGAAAATTGTGTCGCTCTCTCGTCTCGGAGGCCAAGATCCACTTCGGCTCGCTGAGCCAGCGGAGCGTAAGTGCTCCTGGGAGCATACGTATTTTCAACGAAGCTATTGCAGTGATGTGCCGTTCCCGGGAACATTCCCAAATTCCCAGCAATAGTGAATTTGTGAACGTTCCCGTATTCCTAGGGAATGATACGGATAATTGTTGTTATTTGTATTATAACCATATCAAGTGATGCATTTACGTTAGTAAAATATATTTACAGTGATAAAAAATATGTCTGATATATAAAATTACAACTTTACCTGACATTTCCATTTATTGGGAACGTTCCCGGGAATCTGGGGCGACTCGGGGACTACAAGTTTTCTAAGTGATAATTAAGTTCAGTCAATTCTACATAGGAACGAACATTATTGAACACGGCTGGCCTACTTTGGGTTCGAGGGGCCTTCATGGTACTCTTGCATAGTTAAGTAGGTTTAATTTATCGAAAATCTACTTCCTTTTTTGTATTTTATATTTATAGAACGACAACGAAATACAATACAATTCACGATTCTGCGATCAAACGAATTCATCAAGTGAAGTTTATTCTATTCTTTTATTCGAATAAGCGGCAACATATCTAAATTATGGCCAGTGCTAAAAATACGATAAAAATAAGGAAAAATCAGGTCACATTGTCCTAATTAGTAAAAAACTTAAAATGCAAAAAAAATTTAGGACTGCAAAATATCGGGTTTGATAATAAAATGGTCATAAATCGCACAATGCCATTTAAATTTAATTTTAAAATTGTTTATTTCTTTTGAGATACTACAATGACTGAATAATTGCCAATTATTTTATTGATTTTACCACAATTCACAATTCCTTAGATGTTAAGTAAGATGTCATACTGGCTTGACGTCGTCAAGAAT
The DNA here is from genome assembly GCA_963576875.1 of Acrobasis repandana. Lineage (NCBI taxonomy): Eukaryota > Metazoa > Arthropoda > Insecta > Lepidoptera > Pyralidae > Acrobasis > Acrobasis repandana. Next base: position 3,848,196 of record OY756226.1, read on the forward strand.
AGAAAGAAAGTTCCAGCTTCCAGCCTAGAATAGGACTACTCCATCTCCTGCGAATGTACGAGTAGTAAGAGTCGACTAAAGGACTAAGCACAAACTTCTCGTGCTACAATTGCATTCCCAAGGAGGGTTGACGTCAGGCGGCGGCCGGTTGTAAAACTTTTTGGCATAAATGCATTCCCAAAGAAGGTTGACGTCAGGCATGCGGCCGGTCGTAAAACTATAGCCATATCGTTTATTATACTGTACCGGCTATTTATTCCCCACTTCGCAAGGTCTTTGACAACCTTAGGTGACCATTGACAATTTGACATGTATATTATATTTAAAGAAGAAAAAACGGCAAAGCACATCTTGGGTTCCGAAGCAGCACACCTGATTATTGCTGAGGCACGTTCCCGGTTGCATCTGTCTTGCTCGCTCGCGTGGAGAGGGTTCCGTACAATTGACTGAATTCTTTTAGGTTTTCCCGTAAACTACAAGCAAAGAACTACGAGTATATTGTGTATTTTTCTCAAAATTTTAGGCTCAGTAGTTTCGGAGATCAGGGGGGGGGGGATGGTCAATTTTCGTCTTCTTTCATGAATAAAATAAAACTATTCATTTTACACTAATAACAAAAGTATAATTGAGATCCTCATAACAACCCATTTCATTTGTTATATGTGACACAGAAAGTTTTGCAAAACATTTTTTTTTATTTCCTAATTTGTCCCCCGAAAATGATTACTTAAAAAAAATATTTTTTTTTACTTCGCACATATGTGTTTGGGTCATAGGATTACAACATTCTGCCAAATTTCACCTAAATCGGTCCCTCACCGAATGAAGCATAGAAGCGGTGAAGCTACTATTCAGACGTCGATTTTCTGTGAGAGTATTGTGGTACTTCCCCGGACGAGCTGGCCCATTCATGCTACTAGCAAAACTGAGTTTTGCCGGTAGCGTGGCTCTACCACAACAAAACTATGATGTTTACATGCTTATAAAATATAAAATATACATACAACGTGGAAGGGAAAGATCTGATTAAGTAGTTCACCATCATCAGGTCTTCTTTTTGTTTCCATTGCAGGAGCACGACCCCTGTCTGTACTTCCAGAGCCATACTTGGCCAGAACAGCCAGAGGATTTGGCCCACACTCTCCAGATGGGTTGGAGAGGTCTCACTGATGTATAAGTAAAAGCTTTCGCCTTCTACGACATCCACGGGAAGATCGCCTTCTACGACCTATTCTACTCTGCCGGACACCACACGGCATTAATCAATAGTATCAACAAATAAATGATAATGATACGCTTTCCGCATGCCAATTGATTTTGATGTCGGTACCTACGTAAATTTAAAAAGCGACGTTAGGTCCCTAACCCCCAGTTTGTTAGCTTGCCGTCTGGGTGTTGTTATTAAAACCTAAACTGTATTCTCCATAAAGTTTACTATTAATATTAATTCTCAGAACAATCGGGCGTCGTCGCCTTTTTTTACATACCATAAATTAATCATATAACAGATGCGAATCTGACGTAGTATTTGCATTTTACAATACACTATCATGGCTTTATCCCTTACGGGGCAGACAGAGTCCAGGGCGGTAAGGTCCAGGCCACTTTTAGCGTAATGGTGGGCGTAAAAGTGGAAATGGGAAATCATAATAGTGATGGGTTGCTAACCGAATCGCCTATTCATATGATTCAAATTCTCGCCCAGCATTCTCCCAAACCAGCAAAGAAGAATCAATTTTACAATGAATGCATGTGTATAATCCAACCGAAATTAAGTAAGGTACCTTATATTACTTTGTATTGTTTAAATTAAACTCTATTTGAGAGCACACCATTTGTGATTAAAGAGAAAGTGAATTTATGGAAGCGGCTTCTTAGGATATTTTTATTGAAAATAAAATCCTGGGATTCCGGGCAACCATATTCCGTTGTAACAGGGCTATTGTCATTTGTGCTATTTTAGTCTCCACTGCAGGAGCACGACCCTCTCTGTACCACCAGAGCCATACTTAGCCAAAATAGCCAGAGGATTTGGCCTATATTCCATGGATTAATATTGTATATACTGAAATTGCTACATTCTCCACGCTGGCCAGACGAGTTGGAGAGGTCTCATTGATGTTTATAAGCTTTGTTTAGCTTGTATTTCCTAAGTCGCGTTTTACGACGTCCACGGGAAGACTTGGAGTGGTCCTATTCTACTTTGCCGGGAACTACACGGCAATATGACAAATATTAGTGCAGTAATACTCGTACATGTATCATGTACCCAGTTTGGGTGTGGCGATACTAATATCAAAATTATTTACATCGATTTAAAGTTAAGTCTGCTTGCCCTTTGTTTGCTTGCTTGCTGTCGCTTGAGTTTGATGCCCTTCTGTAACTCTCTGTGGAATAATTTTGTGTTAAAAATGTGTGATATTTTTAATTCATGAATCAAAACGCAGTCTGCATGCGCATTCAAGTTAAAATGTTCATTTCCGGACGTACACATTTTTGCAAACACGTGATTAGAATGCTTTTGCTTTTGAAGATGGTGCAGTGCCCTTTTTACGTGAAAATATGCCTTTTAAGGATTCTAGACAAAAAAATAACTGTATTTGGTGGTAAAAAGTTGCCACTTTTATTTAAGATATTTGATGGACTGGATTTAGACTCCCGGGAGCGATTCTGAGATCCCATATTTTTTTTTCCATTCTCATACAAATTTACTGGCCAGCTGCTGAACACTTTTGTATAAGAACGTCGAACCTAGTAATGGTCCGACAGGAGTACGCTTTCCTAGCGCTTTTACGTTAAGCAACCCCGGGCGTGGTCCGCACTTGAATGGGTGACCACGAGTGGCATCAATTTTACTAAAGCTCCTACGTGCTCCGGAAGGCACGTAAAGCCGTTGGCCCCGACTTTCATCATTGTATGCCAGTCGTCAAGCTATGTCAGATGCCTTTCAACAGCATGGAAAATCTGACACCAGTGTTAGCCACTTACACACGAAAACCAAACAAAATCATGAAGTCTTTTCTAGACGCAACTACCTACCTTCAACACTATATTAATTTTAATATAGGTATGTTAGTTTGTATGTAACCGATTTTTAACGACAATCCAGTTAAACAGCCGTCCCTGCAAAGTTTGATCTTCCCATAAGCCGTGCTAAAAGAAAAACAAACAAACACGTTAAGACACCTCTTATTAGTAATATCAATCAGCGATGCCAACTTCGGTTCTGCAAAGTCGGTTAACAAACACATAAAATGCTCCCCGTTGAAGAGTGTATTCTCAATGGATCTCTTAGTTTCTCTCTTCTCTTTATATAGAGTGTTAAATGCTGGTTTACATTTTGACAAGTGGCAAGTGATAGTGCATATCCACTTGTCAGAAGTGTGAACACCACTTGTCAGTGTTTTGTTGTCACTTGTTAAAATGTAAACCAAGCTTAGGACTTTTCAAATTCTTTCTCACATTCTTCCTTTTTTGCTTCTTCTTCACAATCTAAGTTCCCGGTTGCATCCGTATGGTTCGTAGCTTCAAGTCCGCTCTTCGGCTTTTTAGACACCTAGTATTCTCTCTCATTTCAGCATGAGGCTGTGAACCCTGGGGTGTCCGTTTTCCGGCTTTTTCTTCTTCACTTTGACTTTTCCATATTATAACACCGTTGGCACGCATATCATCCTTGACAACGTCAAGCCAGAATTTTTTAGTTTACCACGTCTGCGGGGGACTGGCGGAAGCGGCATTATTCACCTCGTATAAGTGGAAAAGAAAAACCAGTAACCTGTAAGTTAAAATGCGTAAATCTTCATAAACTACACATTAATTAGTAGTAGTTTAACGTATAATTAGTGGGTAGTAATGAAGAATTACGCATGCTTCGAATGCGTGAGTAAGTAATACATAAATGACAAGGAAATTCGTCAAGATGATTTGAGGTCATGGTAGCACAATTAGAATTTGGAAGTGCACTCATGGTAAAGACTTGAGCGGCGTATTCGAAGTTCGAATGTCATTCATGGTGAAAACACACATATTGTTTAAAAAACTTTGTGAAAAGAGAGCAGGGAGGTCGGCACTTCTGGTTCAACTGGAAACACATTGACGGGGCAAGCAATAAAAAGGCGAACACCATTTATGGCTGATTTCCGTTGAAGGTCTCCGAAGGGCCACATGCTAATGAGGACATCATTCCTGAAAAGCCATCGTTACGACTGTTGCAATTTGAAATTAAAATGTTTGTGCTCAGGAATTTAAGTTTGAAAATCAAGCGCCGATTTTTTATTAAAAAATATATTTTTACTGGTCTTCTGTAAACGTCTGGGAAAAAAGAAAAAAGACGTAGTATGTACCTCTCCCTCTCGCATCTCCGGTGGATCTTGGCCTCCGAGATGAGAGTGCCGGAATTTTCTATTATGAACGATATCTTGCCAGCTGACAGCTTCCATCTCCCGCAGATCAGCCTGCACCGCACCGTGTCGTTCCGACATCCCACTCCTAGTCAGTCTGTATCTTCGGCCTGATACTTTTTATAAAGATTTTCTCTATAGATAGATAGCCGTGCGGTGGTCCAGTATTTATTTTAAATACTATGAAACGTGCAAATTCCATTAGCATTCCAAACAAGCCTTGCCCCCGGTGTCACTTCTGATGCTGTCCAAGTGTCGAAGAATCGGAGGAAATCCGCCAATTTTGATGAATATTTGATCATCCATTGTTGCCAAATACAACTTATGTTGTATTGATGAGGGCTTTATGGCTCTAAACGGTCAATAACTCTTTGACATTAAGTTGTACCTGTGCTAAGGATATACAGGTTGGACTAAACTTGCTCCAATAATTTGGTAGCAGTTAAAAAGTCACCCTGTATAAACTGTCATACATACATACTAATCATGTCTTTATTCCTAACGGGTAGGCAGAGTCTGGATTACTTCCTTCGCTAAGCTAAAAGTAAGTTTTTTTTATTTTCTACCGAATTGACGTATATTTGTAGTTTACAACATGGACTCGGTCTTTTAGTTTTTTCTGATGTTTATTTAAATTCATGGATAAATTCTTTAATTTCATAGATTGTTTGCTAGCCAGCAACTAGTATCTCTATATATCTATATATAATGACTATTAAATGAATTAAAAATAAGAATATTGTCGGATGAAACATTAACACGATTTTTATGGATATTACTAACCCATATAATAAATGGTTTACTACCGAAAAAGGAATTAGCTGTAGTAGCTTATTCCACACGCGATATTTTAAGAACATATACGGCAGTTGATGTATTTTATGTTAATATAAACTATTTAGATGTTAATGATAATATTTGAGACGCTTAGCAAATCTGTTTGATGATTAGTGATCACATCACTGATCCCGAAAATTATAAAACTCACGTGAATTTATATATCATCAATTTTTTCATCACATATTTTCAATTTGAATTTATAAATAAAAAAATATATAAAGACAAAACACATTGATCGATCTAGCCCCAAAGTAAATTTAAACTTGTATTATGGGATACTAACTAAACGATGCAACACTAGTCATCATCATTTTAGCTGCATAACGTCCTCTGCTGGACATAGGCCTTTCCCAAGGATTTCCAAAATGACCGATCTAGAGCGGCCTGCGTCCAGCGCTTTCCAGCGACCTTGGTCAGATCGTCTGACCATCTTGTGGGTGGGTATCCAACGCTTCACTTGCCAGTACGTGGTCGCCATTCGAGAACCTGTCTGCCTCATCGGCCATCGGTTCATCGCGCTATGTGTCTGTGTATGTGTATCAGTGACTTTTGTTCTCCTACGAATTTCCTCATTTCTGATTCGATCACGTAGAGAATCACCGAGCGTAGCCCTCTCCATAGCGCGTTGAGCGACCTTGATTGAGACTTCCTATAAGACCCATAGTAAGGGACCACGTTTCAGGGCCATAAGTCATCACTGGTAACACACATTGATTATACACTTTTGTCTTGAGGCACTGAGGTATTTTGGACGAGAAGACACTGCGTAACTTTCCGAACGCTGCCCAGCCGAGTCGGATTCGTCGAAAGACCTCTTTCTCAAAGCTGGAACTTCATGCCTGGATCAATTTACTTAGGTAGATTTAAATTTAGTAGTCTACAACTTCGAGGGTGGAGCTCCCAACACAAACCGGTAGGGGCGCAACATGGACATTCGACATTACTTTCGTTTTGTCTATATTCATTTTAAGGCCCACCTGTTGGCCAAACTCGATTAAGGTCTCCGAGCATAGTTCCATGGATTCTGCCATGACAGCAAATCGAAGGTGAGTGATATACTGGCCATTGATGTTGATGCCAGGTCCTTTCCATTCCAGAAGCTTGAAGGTATCTTCCAATGCAGCGGTGAACAGTTTCGGAGATATAACTTCGCCCTGTCTCACACCTCTTTGCAGTGGAATAGGAATGCAACACTAGTAAACAAAACTTTTAAACATCAGTAAGACCTCTCCAACCCGTTTGGCCAGCGTGAAGAGTGTAGATGGCCTACTCCTCAGACTACTCTGTCTAATTATGGCTCTGATAATTCAGAGAGGGTCTTGCTCCTGCAGTGGAGACTAATAAAGACCTGATGATGATGATATCAACAATAATAAGAGACAAGTGTACTGATTTACCAAAGCCATTTTGACAGTTTTTTAGCTGTCAAAATGGCAAAGAGCAATAATGTACCTTAAGTACCTTCAAAATGGCGTTGGACGTTGACGCCCGGCCAAAACTGGCTCTCGACATACACATTTTATAAAATTGAAAAAAATCATGAAAATTACTGCTTCGGATGCTGTCATTTGTATGTAAATACACAGCACGCCACAATACTAAAATATTTATATAGTGTATTCTTTTTTTCTCCTTGACCTGGTATAATACGTCAGTTTCCTTCATTGTTACTTTATAAGTATGTCTAGTTAAATTTTTTTATCCTTAAGAGAAACATTTTTTTTTGACAGCCTACTACATATGTAAATAATATTTTAAAGGCATAATAATTCCTATGCAAAAAAAAAAATTTAGTATGTATTTGACATAAGAAAAGAAACGCATTTGCACATAACCTTTCGTGGAGAGGTCACGTGGGCGTTTAAAATTCATGTAAAAAAAAAATTATGTTACACGTCAAGTTTACAAAATTTTGCGATATACAATTTTGACAGCTGTCAAAAAGTTGTGTTGTAACTAAGAGCAAGAAAGGATGTACCTTCCCCAAATCTCTGTGTTGTAACAATTTTTTTTTATATTTCTAGCCTTTTCTGAAAGTAAAGTTAATCCTTCAAGATATCCAAATACAGGTTTGATATAGACATCAAACCTGTATTTGGATATCTTGACGGATTGTATACCACAGAGTTCACACAGTGGCATAATATATATGTGTATTAGCTCTAAAAGTATTTCTTTATTATCGAAATTCTCCCAGTAAAGTATCTTCACTAGTTATTAGGGTACCCGTACTTTGACTCTTATGTATTCTGTGCCCGTACCCAAAGGGTGCCAACGGGACAGTATTGTTGATACTTCGCTATCTGTCCGTCTGTCCGTCTGTCACAGGGCTCTATCTCTTGAACCGTAATAGCTAGACACCTGAAATTTTCACCGATTATGTATTACTATGACCACTATAACAACAAATACTAAAAATAAGATAAAGTTAATAATTAAAGGGGGTCGTCATACAAGAAACGTGTTTGTTTCTTCAGCGTTTTAAAACATTGTACGGTGGTACGGAACCCTTCATGTATGAGTCCGACTCGCACTTGCCCGTTTATTCTGCATTAATAAGTCTAAAATCATGTTGAAAATGGATATGTTCAATGACAGTGACAATATTTTGTGACGTTTTATTCTCTTGACAGTACCAAATAATTTATTTTTGACCCAGTCATCCACCCAATTGTATAGATCTGTATGGAATCCCCTACAAAACTGACGCCGGGCCGTGTAGAAACCGGGCTCGTGAACACAGAAATGAAATAATAATATAATAATAATAATATAATAATAATAATAATATATTTATTTGCTGTAAAAGTGGTTACAATAGTTGTTAATTACAATTTTTAGATCACACTTCTAACCTGTCTAGGCATGCAAATGTCAATTAAGTTATCATTAATTTAATTATTTATTGTATTCATATCTTTCTATTCTATAATTATATTAGTATTTGGTCTAATTTGTTATTACTAACGTTTAAAAAATTTAATTAGTAATAAGTATTTTATAAGTAACAATTCTATGACCAAAGATATTCCTGTATCGAGTAGAAACCCTTCTCCAGCAGGAAACTACGCAGCCTGTTCTTAAAGACTGGCAACGGCAATACTTTGATATCTTCCGGCAGCCTGTTGTAGATACGAACAGCCATCCGACAGCTATTTTGGTCACATAAAGCTGTTGATACATTAGATAACACAAGCCTGTTGGGGTATCTGCCACGATAATTAGAAATTACCTCACAATTTCTTTGAAATAAATATGAGTGTACCTTTACAAAGTGACACATTTCATAAATGTAGATGGATGGTAGTGTCAACAATTTAAGTTTTTAACAACAAATCAACAAATTAAGAAAATTGAGTTATGTAAATTTTATTGAAGAAAATAATTCTTGTTTCAATTTTAGTTTTTATATTGCTAAATGTTGCTTCACAAAGAGTAATATCAGTGTGGATGCATCCTTAGGACGACCTTCGTGGCGTAGTGGTTAACATGCCAGTCCGCCACTCCGGAGGTTCTAGGTTCAATCCCCAGCCAAGGCAAGTTGGAAAATGGCCTTTTTCAAATTGACTTGGGTCTTGGGTGTTTATCTATATATATATATATATATACAGGGTCCAACAAAATATACTGAAACTATTTTAAGGGTGGATTCAGTCCATGATACTGAACAACTTTCCCCAAGGAACATATATCGAAATATGAAAAATAATTTTTGGCCTCCCATACAAGTTGACCGATCAGCTGATCCGAGTTTCTATGAAAAGCCAAAAATTGTTTTTCATATTTCGACATATGTTCCTTGGGGAAAGTTGTTCAATATCACGGACTGAATTCACCCTTAAAATAGTTTCAGTATATTTTGTTAGACGTTATATATTTATTATAAAATATAGTATCGTTGAGTTAGTATCCCATAACACAAGTTTAAACTTACTTTGAGGCTTGCTCAATCAGTGTGATTTGTCCCTACATATTTTGAATAGTTGCAAGTTCTATGAGGAAAAAAGCTACGAAAACCATTTTGAATTTTACTCAAAACTAGTTTGTTCAGCTTGATCGGTTTCGTATATGCGTATAATATAATTAATATTAATTATTCGCGAATTTGCGTCACCCGTGACCTTTTATTAAGTCTACACCCTTTATTCGATTAGTCTAATAGTCCACTGTATATCTTATACGTTCATTAATTCAGGCCTGTTCATAATGATCTATGTGTACCTTATAGTCTCTATAAGATCATCTGTGCCGTGTGCCGTGTGGTTTCCGGCCTAGAATAGGACCACTTCATCTCTTCCTGTGGATGTCGTAAAAGGCGACTAAAGGACTAAGCAAAGCACTAACATCTTGTGCTACATCTGCGTGCCCAAGGAGTGTGGACGGCGGCAGGCGGCTGGTTGTAAAATTATAGCCGGCTATTTCTTCTCCACTTCGCAAGGTCTTTGGCATCCTTGGGTAACTATTAACACGCGTATTATATTTAGAGAAGAAAAAGTGGGAAAGCGCACCCCGGGCTCCGCAGCAGCAGAACTGAGGATGCAACCGGGAATGCGCTAAGATGAAGAAGTCTCGATAAGATTATCTCGTACTACTGAGCTATAATAGCGAAGTATGAGTAAAGAAATACGACGCTGCATTGATATCAACAAATTTAAAAAAAAAACATTGCATGAATATCTTGCTGAAGTCCTAATTTTTAATTGTTTTAACACTTTATTGTACATTTAAAAAAAAAAGTTAAAAAATATATGCATTACAAATACATTTTATACAGTTTTTTTAGTAAAGTGCTTATGTGTTGTAATCTTTATTTAATTTTAATTAATTCAGTTGAATAGCATTATGCTTAAAAGACTTACTTTTTATATCTTAAATCATAGCTAAGATCATGTCTTCATAGTTCTTTGCTATATATGATCGAATGTTTAGCCGAGGGGTTTTAAATGTTTACTTGTCTTGTTAATTTATCTTTACAAAAATTATCAAGCTATTATATTTATTTATTTAATTTTATTGAGCCAAAAGCTACAATAGGTAGACTTAATGCTAAAGCATTCTCTCCCTGTCAACCTTTAGGAGAAGAGAAACAGATAGAATAGTTGGCGTCTAAAATAGATAGAAACAATCCAGAAATAATAAGTACTTTTAAATGATCATACATAAATATCGTATAAAATAAATATACTATATTTATACATACAACATATTATATACATACATATATACATATATATATTTAAAGATCAGAAAGAAACGATGAATTCTCCTAATTGTTGAAAGATTCAAAAAGTAAATCATGCACTTTTTTCTTGTATAAATGTCTACTAGATATTTGTCTAATGTCCTCGGGCAATGCATTCCAAAGCCGTATAACTTGAGAAGTAAAGGAATTGGACATGAAGCTAGATCGATAAAAGGGAATTTGAAGCTTGAGCGTGTTACTGGAGCGAAGTTGCCGATCATGCATGTCCGCAAGATATTGAAACTTTTCAAGTATTGGGGAGAAAAGGGATTTTTAAGAATAGAGAAAAGAGAACATAGAAGTCTCTGTTGCCTGCGCAGTCGGATGGGAAGCCAATGGAGTTATACAATATTGCTTGTTGCCATGTAGATCCAAATGACCTTGTAAAACAAACAGTCAGATCCCGGACTAGACATACCTACAGCGATTATGACTCATATGAAATCAAACAAAAACTCAAGGACCTGGAACAATGCATCTGTATTGATCAATTTAACTCATTGAATTTTTGGACAAAAATGTTTGAACAGGTTTCTGTAGGCGCCGGTGAGTAGCTGCTCAAGGCTTTTTTTTAATTTTCTACATACTGTATACCTCTATAATGCACGTTTAAAACTACGCATTTATAATATAACATTTATAACGAAAGACAATGAGCAAGCTTAAATACAGGATGAGTTTTAGACCACCACCCAATTTTTTTTTATAGAATTAATTTGTGCATGATACTGAACTACATTCTATAAAAAAAATCATCCTCTTAAGGCGAGATAGGTTCACAGCTCGCACGTGTTTTTGAAAAATTACTGTATTTAAACTAGAGATGAAACGAATAGCAGTTTGGCCGGATACCGGATACCGGATATTCGGCCAACCATGTGGCCGGATGGCCAGATATCCGGCCGCCGGTTATCCGGCGAATCTTAGCCGTTTGCGTAGGCGACGCGCGAACGATCGGGTGGACTCGGTTCGATTCGGGTCTTGTCGAAACAAAGTTTGCCAAAATCTACCTTTCTGCACCTTGCAGCAATGTGTATAGCGAAAGGCTTTTTTCTGTAGCTAGCCTTATTTATGCAAAAAAACGCAACCGCCTGCTACCTCTCAATGCAGAGAAATTAGTATTTATTCACCATAATTTGCCCTTAGTGCAGTATGAGTACTAATTCATTCATTTTCTTCGTATTACATTAATTTACTATTGTGTGATTAAAAATTTAAAACTAAAACTAATTTTATTTAAGTGATACTCTAAGACTAACTAAATAAAACAAATAATTACTCAAAAATATGTTTCTTTTATCCAGTTTTTTTTTATTCGGCCGAAAAGACATCCGGCCGAATAGTAGCTATCCGGTATTCGGCCGGATAGTATTATGGCGGCCGGATAGGCCGTATACCGGATAGTTACCGGATATCCGTTTCACCTCTAATTTAAACTACTACAGTTATTTCTCTAAAATTTTACATAAGAATCTACAGACACCCACAATATCCAAAATACGATAGAGCATTTTGAGGTATTCCACTTAGGGCACCCGACTGAATAGCACCTGGACGAATAGCACCTATTATTAGGCCTATTCCACGAAATGAACCTACTTTTATTTAAATTAAGACTTAAATTTATTTTTCCATTTTTGTCCACGAATAGCAACTATAATTTAGCACCTAGTGCCTAATACACAAACATACCTCTAAATTTACCTGTAAATAATTATATTTTTAACAAAAAAAACAACCGACTTCTATTTTTTAAGGAGTTTCTTCCATATCTCCAAAGTTCTTCATCATATCTTCACCAAATTAAAATGGGACCAACTTACGTAGTAAAGGCTTTCAAATAAAAAAAGAATCATCAAATTAGAAAAAAAGATATCGCGTAACAAACATACATAAAAAAAACATACAGTCGAATTGATAACATCCACCTTTTTTGAAGTCGGTTAAAAAGATATTACAATTTTATACAAACACCATTCTAAGGCCCCCAGGTGTGGCTGAGGGCTTCAACATTCTTTTTCCATCGCCATCGGTCTTTGGCTACGCACTTCACTTCGGGCCAGGTTAGCTCGATTGTTTTCATCTCCGCGGCAACAGTGCGCCACCAGGTCTGCTTGGGACGGCCAACTTTACGCTTGCCCTGAGGAGCTAGGAGGCTTGCCTCGCGATGTGTGAGGGCGCCCTCCTGAGAGTATGGCCTATCCATGTCCATTTGCGGCGCATGATCTACTTGTCAATTGGCATTTCCCGGCACGCCTCTCACAGGCATTCGTGGAGATCTCAGGCCAAAAAATGCCAAGTTATTGCCGCAAGCAGCGGTTGATGTAAACCTTGATCTGCTGCGTGATCTCTTTGGTAACCTTCCATGTTTAGCACCTAAAGAGACAGATATATTTAGTCAACTTTTGGCCGAAAAACTATGTTACTACGCCTTTTTTTGGCAAAATGTAAAGTTTTTGGGAAATTAGATTTTTAAGACATAATGTACTATATGACGTTTGGTGTTTCTTGCATCTAGATTTACTGTCCCCTTGGACATCCAGACACCAGGTCTAACATACCCCGAAAGAAAATAAACAAAGGTTTTACTCTACTAATTTTCAGTTTATTGGTACTTAGATTACATTTTTTGGTATGAAAACGTGTTCGTAAAATGACTGTCAGCAATATGGACTAAGATTTATAAAATGATCTTGACACCATTTACGATGACAATAAGATAATAACAGAAATAATTCATTTATTCGCTTGTCAATATGAAACAACTAAACTTATGAATGGCACAATCGCGTGGAAACTACGATCACAATGATTTCCTATGAGGCTGTACTTGGTGACTGTTTGACAAAAAAGTGGGCAAGAGTATGTTGCATATAGACACTAGTGTTCTATACTTTAGCGGCCAAAGGTCATATGAAATAAGATCATACAAAATCAAGTTATATTATGAGGTCATTTTAAATTTAGTAAATATTTTGAAAATGGTTTTAATCTTAAATTCATTTGTTTAAAACTTAATAAGTATTTTAAATGTTTTAAATAATTTAATATACAAAAATAGCAAAAGAAAATTAAATCTGATGTTTAATTATTTTAAGAAAAAGTTCCGTTTATAATATTAAAAGCCCTTTTGCGCGTAAGAAAACAATTAAAAACAATACATTTAATTTCGCGTGACGTCACGGCTTCGTTTTATTTTTACAGTACGGTGACGTCATAAACCCGCAACCCGGAACAATGCTCTGTACCTTTGTGAATGTTAACAATAAATCGAAAAATAAGTGTTCATTATTTTTGATTAATCTAACTGACGAACTAAACGGAATATTTTTTTGACTCAGTACACATCCCTATTATAAAATTTCCGCTTTAACCATTTAACTTAAGAACCCTAAAGAACCTCGTAAACTCTTGACCATGGCCTATTGGCCGAGGACAAGCAGCACGGGCCGTGAGAATGCTGCCTGGGAATCTCCTAAAAACTGTTTTGCTGGGGAACTGCTGTGAAGGACTCGGTTTGATGTGTCATGTCATAGTATGCAAGGTTAAAGGAAAAGGCTTATGTATTGCGAAATGCGAAGGAAATGTCATCCGAGCGTTTTCCCCGTTGCATCCTCAGCGGTTACGCTTCAGAGCCCGGGGTCCGCTACCTAACCAATGTATTTGACGAGGTTACTGGGTTTTACACAGAGCGACTGCCGGACTGCCGTCTGACCTCCGCAACCTAAAGGGTAGACCAGAACCAATTCTCCAATATCGAAGAAAATTTAATGTAGGTATATAACATTCTTCATAAACGTACAGTTCATTTTATATTCACTTATCAGTACGATTTTACAACAAGGTCTATGGTACCCGTGATGTTACCGAAATAGCCTTTGAATAAAATACGAAAATTGAAGATTTATTTTCCGTATTTCGATATTGAAATTTTTTTTAATATCTTTTTCTATGCCTACAGAGTCTAACATAATATACTGAAACTATTTTAATGGTGAATTTAGTCCATGATACTGAACAACTTTCTCCAAGGAACATATGTATATCGACATATGACAAATAATTTTTAACCTCCCATACAAGTTGGCCGATCAAATGATCTAAGTTTGTATAAAAAGCAATATGTTTGTATATGTTTCTTGAGAAAATTTGTTTAGTATCATGGACTAAATTCACCATTAAAATACATAGTTTTAGTATATTTTGTTATACGTTATACAACGTGAAAGGGACATACCCGTAATAAATTGTACCACGGTCTATACTAGATCATTATAGTATAATGAAATTAAAATAACAGTCAAAAATCCAAAAAAAAAAAAAATGACATTCCCTTGTATTTTTGTTATTTTAATTTATTTTTAGGAACTATAATGATCTAGTAATTCTAGTATATATATATATTCTAGTATGTATATAGTATATCACTACATAGTATAAAACAAAGTCGCTTCCCGCTGTTTGTCCCTATGTATGCTTAGATCTTTAAAACTACGCAACGGATTTTGATGCGGTTTTTTTTAATAGATAAAGTGATTGAGAAAGGTTTATATGTATAATACATACCCGTGCGAAGCCGGGGCGGGCCGCTAGTTCTAGTATATAGTAGTAGTGGTTCGATTTATTACGGGTATGTCAGTTCCACGTTGTATAGTGTGTCTATGTGTAAACGAACATAGCTCCTCATCAAATCGCATTTCCCGTTAAGTCCTTAGGTATGTTATTTCGGAACCCGGGTGCTGTTCCGGCATTTTCTTCTTCAAGGATAAGTAGATTGACTATCCTTTCGATACGGAATGGCAATTATATCAGCCATCCCGACTCCCTAAGAAGAAGTGGAGGAAATAGAATATAATAGAATAAAATAAATCTTTAAAATAATCCGGAGCCATAACGATTCAGTTACTTTGTTACCTATGTGTTCGAAAATGTTGCAACCTTTTACATGACTTACGAGTACATCAGTCCTATATTACATTCTGTGCCTATGGTACGATACATGTATTCATTTATAAATGACACAATTGACGAAATTCTTTGTCAAAATACAGGCAGGGGTCCATGTTGGTGTGCGTGTTTACACAAGTGGACACACAGCCACGTGACTTCACATCACATGTATGTATAGGTATCAATTTTTTTTCGAGGAATCACGAAAACAACCCATGTTGATCTTATTATGCCATTATTTAAAAACATTTTTATAGGTTTACGTTATATATTACGTACGTACGCGTGTAAAGGTTTGTAAAATTACCAGCGTTTTTTAACCGACTCAAAAAAAGGAGGAGGTTATCAATTCGATCGGATTTTTTGTATGTATTGTTAGCAGTATAATTCACTAATGAAACTATTATATGGAACAACTCTATTATTTATTACGTAGACACACGCAATTACGTCACAGATAGGTAAAATATCAACACGTCTTATCCGAAAGCAATGCCAGGGGGCTCTGGAGAGATCTCAGACTGCAGGCTTCGCAAGCGCCGCTGCCGCCACTTTGATACTCCTATGACGTCATCACCGCAGATAACAGTATGTTACGTAATATTATTTTTTTATAATTAGTGGCTTGTTCCTGGCTAAATACGCAGTAGAGTCACTACTGCGTATTTAGCCAGGAACAAGTTAATAAAACGTGGGAAATTCTTTTTTCCTACCAATTTACAATCAAAGGTTGGTGTAGGCCTTTGATTGCTTTAAGTGAGCTTCTGGCGACAAATCTATCCGAGTCCACTGGTGTTCATAGCCGATTGAGTGGCGGACGCCCGAAGACGACACAGTCCGCGAAACAAATATCACTACAGCCGTGCTATTGAACTACTGAAATAGTTAAAGTGGACGACTGTCCACTTTAACTATTTCACATATTGTTCATGAGCATGAGCATTTATAACACCAAACAACACCAATTGCATATTATAAAGTCCACTAAAATTAATTTAAAGAAAACCCGAAGGGAAGTCAAGGGGTTTGCCCTTGACTTCTCGCCAAAAACTCCTCCATCTTTGCCAATTGTGAACCAATTTTGATAATTCTTTTTTATTTTTATTTAAAAGTTGACCCCATATTCATTTGGTGAAGACATGATGGAGAACTTCGGAGATAATATGGAAGAAACTCCTTAAAGAAAATTAAATCGTTTAATTTTTATGTTAAAAGAAATATTTATTTTCAAAACAACGCATGATGATTTTAGTTATAACACTATTGCTAAAAAAAAAGTTATGGTGGAAAGGTCCACTATAACTTCAATTTGACTAATATATGCTTTATATTACTTGGATCTTTAGTAAGCAGTATGGTTTCCGGCAGAGTAGAATAGGACCACTTCAACTCTTCCCGTGGATGTCTTAGAAGGCGACTTAGGAAACACAAGCTAAACAAAGCTTGTAAACATCGGTGAGACCTCTGCAAACCCGTCTGGCCAGCGTGAAGAGCGTAGACCAAATCCTCTGGCTGCTCTTGTCAAGTATGGCTCTCGTAGTACAAAGAGGGTCGTGCTGTGGTCACGCCACAGCACGACCCTCCTGCAGTGGAGAGAGACTAAAAAAGACCTGATGATGATATTGATGATTAGTAATCGAAGGCACGTATAAGCCGTTGGTCCCGGCTGTCATCATTGTATGGCAGTCGTCAAGCTATGTCAGATGCCTTTAGGCAGCTTGAAAAATCTGACACCAGTGGCCACTTACACACACGATAAACAACAACATCGTTCTTTATCCCGGGAGACATTGGCTGCGAAATTTTTGAAGTGAAAACTTCTTTAGTTGCGTTGGGCATTTTTCGAGATGGGAAGAAAAACCATTGTACTCGCAACACTGTTACCGGCACCACCTTGTTCAAGTTTTCACTTCTGTCGACGCTCCTGGAGTGCCACTTTTTTAACGCAGTTCTGTCGACTTATTCGTCACGCAGAATTTTAATTTTTCAGACATCTCCTGCCCGTCCTAATTGTCACGCTTTTTTCCTATACCTGCCACATTTGGCAAGACCCTCCCCCACCCCCCTATCGCTGTGACGTAATATGTGGACCCTATTGAAGATTGCACAGACCTACCACTACTAGACCTGTATAGTGCGTGGCCACTTTAGTGCATCTCTTTCTATCTTTGATTGTTGCCTCCACCCATATATGTCACAGAACACACTATGGTTACTAACTTATAAGAAGCTCAAATAAAGCCCTAAACCACCTTTTAAATGATAAAATCCCTAAAATGAATAACTTTCTTCGATCGTTTTGTGGTTTGTTTGGCCCAGATTTTGACAGTAGGCCAGCTTATAGCAGCCACGCCGATAGAGACAAAAAACATATCAGCGTTTCTTTCTCACTCACGTTGTACTGTATTTGACAGTCTCTTTCTAGCAATATCGTTGCAAGTCTAGTAGTGGTAGGTCTGTGTAAGATTGAGTAGCCTTTGGTTACGCTGTAAAAATTTGCGCTTGGGATTAAATAAAAATAGAGCCACTACGAAAATTAGGAAACATAAAATATGATCCTACAATTGTGTCACTGAGTCACGTGACCCAGCGATGATATAACCCGCAATTAAGTGATGCTAGCCAGGGCCCATCTATTATACTAATTAATAAAATTAGTGTTTAGCCAGACTTTAGCGTACTGTGGTAACGTAGGCATATGGTATCTTGACGCGATCCCGGTTGCAACCTCAGCTGTGCTGCTTCAGAGCCCGGGGTGCGCTTCCCACGTTTTTCTTCTCCAAATATAAAATGCAATGTTCACCTAAGGATGCCAAAGAATTTTCACAATCGAGAAGAGATTGCCGGAACAGTTTAAAACTTGATTTGTGTACGACCGGCCGCCTGCCTGACTTCACCCCTTTTTGGGAATGCATTTGTCCGAAAAGATTTACAATCGGCCGCCACCCGACGTCATCCCTCTTTTTGAATGCAGTTGTAGCACGGGATGTTTGTGCTTAGTCCTTTAGTCTCTTACGACATCCACAGGAAGAGATGGAGTGATCCTATTCTAGAGGTAGGCTGGACTGCTGGAAGCCACACGACCGGCTGGATATTATTTATCACGCGCATTTATACACTGGTGATAGCGGCGAAATCGCAATGAATTTGAGTTTTTCGGTTTGTAAGCGAAATTAGTTTTGAAAAAATATTTTTATTTGTAAAAGCTTTTATTTTGAGGCCTTTATAAGAACTTATTAAGTCTGGGTTTATAACATTAGACAAATGTAATAAGCCCAAACTTGATGAGGTTGCGTCGTTCCATTACAGGGTTCCTATAGCCACCTTTCAGCTCCATCATAAGATCAGCTTCTTGTCATAATGATATTGCATTATCATCTGATTTACACCTAGCATACAGAACTTCATCTCAATCTGATACCGGAAAGTGGCTCGAATTTAACTTGCAAGATTTGACCAAAATAAAACCGGCCAAGTGCAAGTTAAACTCGCGTGGAGAGGGTTCCGTACAATTGATTGAATTCTTATAGGTTTTTCTGTAATCTACAAGCAATGAACTATATTACGTATTTTTTTTCAAAATTTTAGGCTCTATTATTTAGGAGATCAGGGGGTGGAATGGTCAATTTTCGTCTTCTTTCATGAATAAAATCATAACTATTTATTTTATAATTATAAAAAAAATATATTTGAGATTATCATATCGAGCCCTTTCATTTGATATATGACGCAGTAAGGTTTGCAAAACTTTTTTTTAATTCCCTAATTTATCCCCCGAAAATAAGCCTTATTTAAAAAAAAATATTATTTACTTTGCACATATATGTTTGGGTCATAGGATTACACCATCTTACCAAATTTCACCTGATTCGGTTCAGTAGATTTGGAGCTAATTGGCTGTGACAGACGGACGGACAGACAGACGCATGCATGAGTGATCCTATAAGGGTTCCGTTTTTTCATTTTTTGTACGGAACCCTAAAAACGAAAAACTTAGGTAAAGAGGTGGGTAGGTACCTATCAAGTTGAATATCCCGTTAAAATATATTTGGAAATATTTTGGGTAGTAACAGTAAGTATGTACTTGTAATTATAGGAAAGTACTATTTGCTAAGTTTACTATCAATTATCGTCCCATTGTTATGTACTAATGACACCCAAAGGTTGACGCGTCGCATCGGCATTCAACCGCAAGGTCACAGGTTCAGTTATATTCCACTATTTGAGGTATTCATTACCATGTCCCAAGTCACGGTACTTGCACGGTGAGTACATGCTCCTACAAGCTAAGTCGCTTAGCGGTTGCGTCGATTTTAGAGTTCCAAAATGGAAAGACGAAATCTTTTGGAACAGAGATAGGCCGTGAGTTACGTATCTCACAGCCTGTCTCCGTATACTACGTAATCATCATCATCATTTCAGCCGCATAGCGTCCACTGCTGGACATAGGCCTCTCCAAAGGTTTTCCAAAAAAACCGGTCTAGAGCGGCCTGCATCCAGCAGCGCTTTCCAGCGACCTTGGTCAGGTCGTCTGACCACCTTGTGGTTGGGTTTCCTACGCTTCGCTTGCCAGCACGTGGTCGCCATTCGAAAACCTTTTTGCCCCATCGGCCATCGGTTCGTCGCGCTATTTGTCCCGCCCACTGCCACTTCAACGAGCTAATCCGCTGGACTATGTCAGTGACTTTTGTTCTTCTACGAATTTCCTCATTTCTGATTCGATCACGTAGAAAAACACCAAGCATAGCGCTCTCCATAGCGCGTTGAGCTATCATGAGCTTACTTGTGAATACTTAGTTACATTAAAATGCAAGTACGTAGACCAACTAGCACTTATCCAGTTTTATTTTTAGGGTTCCGTACAAAAAATGAAAAAACGGAACCCTTATAGAATCACTCGTGCGTCTGTCTGTCCATCCGTCTGTCACAGCCAATTTGCTCCGAATCTACTGGACCGAATCAGGTGAAATTTGGGAGAATAATGTACTCCTATGACCCAAACACATATGTGCAAAGTAAATATTTTTTTTTAAATAAGGGTCATTTTCGGCTTAGGTCAAATTAGGAAATTCAAAAAAAAAAATTTTGCAAATCATACTTTGTCATATATCAAATGAAAGGGCTCGTTATGAGGATCTGAAATATATTTTTTTCATTATTGTAAAATGAATTTTATTCATGAAAGAAGTCGAAAATTTACCATTCCCCCCCTGATCTCCGAAACTACCGAGCCTAAAATTTTGAAAAAAATACAAAATATAGTTCATTGCTTGTAGATTACAGGAAAACCTATAAGAATTCAATCAATTGTACGGATCGACTTGTGGTTTGTTTGGCCCAAATTTTGACAGTAGGCCAGCTTATAGCAGCCACGCCGATAGGGACAAAAAAACATAGCATTTCTTTCACACTCACGTTGTACTGTATTTTCTCTTTCTAGTGTTTTGGTATATAAAGTGTTTTATTATTATTAATCCGGATCAGCTGATCAGTCAACTTGTATGGGAGGCCAAAGATTATTTTTCATATTTATTTCCTTAGGGAAAGTTGTTCAGTATCATGAACTGAATTCACTCTTAAAATAGTTTCAATATATTCAGACCCTGAATAAAGGGTAATAAAGTAAGTCAAATTTAACTAGCTTGCATGCAGACGTGCAAATATTAATGATATGTACGCACACTTACATAACATTCTAACATATCATCATCATCAGGTCTTTTTAGGGTTCCGTACCCAAAGGGTGCAAACGGGACCCTATTACTGAGACTCCGCTGTCTGTCCGTCTGTCCGTCTGTCACAGGGCTCTATCTCATGAACCGTAATAGCTAGACACTTGAAATTTTAACCGATTATGTATTACTGTGGCCGCTATCACAACTAAAAATTTAAAAAAATTAAAAATTAAAGGGGTTCGTCATACAACGTGTTTTTTTCAGCGTTTTTAACTAGATCTTTAGAATGGCATTAACTAGATAAAAAATTAAAAATTAAAGGATGACGTCATACAAAAATCGTGTTTATTTAGCGTTTTAAAACATTGTACGGTGGCAAGGAACCCTTCATGTACGAGTCCGACTCGCACTTGCCCGTTTATTAAGTCTCCACTGCAGGAGCACGACCCTCTCTGTACTGCCAGAGCTATATATTAGCCAGAGGATTCGGCCTACACTCTCCACGCTGGCCAGACGGGTTGGAGAGGTCTCACTGATGTTTATAAGCTTTGTTTAGCTTGTGTTTCCTGAGTCGTTTTCTAAGACATCCACGGGAAGACTTGGGGTGTTCCGATTCTACCCTGCCGGGAACCACACGACTAGCATAACGGCTGACTATTTAACACTAGCTATGCCCGCGACTTCGTTCGGGTGGTTGTCGGAACGTAATGTTATATAGCCTAAAGCCTTCCTCTATAAATGGACTACCCAAAAAAAAAAAAAATTTTTCAAATTGGACCATTAGTTCCTGAGATTAGCGCGTTTAAACAAATAAACAAACAAACTCTTCCGCTTCATAATATTAGTATAGATTTAATAATTCTGAATTTAAATGTATTTCAATTCGTAATGATTGTATAACATAAGACTTAACCCTAGATTTTTTTACTGCGTATAAAAGAACTTGCATCAAATGCTCTACGAGTGCACTTTTCTTTGCCAATGCTGAGTATTGTTAGATTGTCACTTTCATTATGTCGGCATTCCTGGTATAATTGCAAAATGTGAATTTTGATAAAGTCAGTGTTTTGCAGTATCCTGTTTCCACAATGACTTTTGTGCAAAAATGCATAGTTACGAAATATAGTAAAATTACAGACTGTAAGTGCAATAAATTTGCTGCAATTAGCACACACCTAGGAAAGCGATGGATCCAGACCGCTCTACTTATAGATAGGTGGTTTTGGAAAACCTTGGGAGAGGCCTATGTCCAATTGTGGATTTTATGCGGCTGAAATGATGATAATAAACACACAACCATAAACACACATACAATCATGACTAATTCCCTAATGGGGAGAGCATTTTGGGTTTTCATCAAAAGCAAACATATGTGACAAAAATGTCTATCCATGCCGCCTC
Organism: Acrobasis repandana; assembly: GCA_963576875.1. Lineage (NCBI taxonomy): Eukaryota > Metazoa > Arthropoda > Insecta > Lepidoptera > Pyralidae > Acrobasis > Acrobasis repandana. Next base: position 3,870,704 of record OY756226.1, read on the forward strand.
GACCGCCCTGCAGCAGAAGGTCAAAATGCTGGAGTCTACCGTGATGTCGATAATGTACGTACAAGGATGTTGAACGTGCCCAATGGTCACCCAACTCACAAGTTCACAACCCAGCACTGATACCGTGTGAACTAGACAAGGAAATTCCCTTCCCATTCCTTTGGTCGCATATTACGCGAGAGAAGAAGCAGTTGGTATACGTATATCCTACACTTGTATCTCAACCCAGCATACATACATACTATTACCAGGCCTGGGTCACTCCCCGTTTAGGTATCGAAAATGTACCTACATTTTTACTAATGCGCGCAGGTGGCCCCTCCGGGTGGTAAATTCAGTTATACGTATCATTTGTCCAGAGTAATAAGAATGAAATTGGCTTGCAATGAATATCTAGGCATCTATACAAAAAGCGGCCAAGTGCGAGTCGGACTCGCCCATGAAGGGTTCCGTAGCAGCAAGTAACATAATAATAAAAGTTCTAAAGATAAATTGCGGTTTACGATTTATGACGTATTAAAAAATAACTATCTATGATACCGAGACCGCTATAGTTTTAATTGAAAGTACATACTTTGAGGTATATACCACATTTTTTTCAGAATTATTTTAGTAATATTTCAAAAGTTACGGTGGGGGGACACCTCAAATTTTAACTTTGTATTAGATTATCTCAAGACTGGGGGTTTGATCTACATAGTTTCAAAGCAGTTTTTGTTGCATTTTAAAAAACCTTTTCAACGATACCCCAAACGTTGGAGTTAGTCCAATTTAATTTTTTAAATTCACTTTTCGTTGTATGGGACCCCTCCCATGCAACGAAAAGTGAAAAAAAAACGAAAAGTGAAAAGACTAAAAAAAAACATTTTTTCATAATTTTAAAAAGGAACTTTTGGAACTTCAATACATATCTATCTCTCCACCAATTTTCGTGACAATCGGTGCAGTAGCGGCGGAGTACGAGCCCGGACGGACAGACAGACGGACGGACGGATGGATGAACGGCCGGACGGACGGACATGACAAAACTATAAGGGTTCCTTGTGGACTACTTTCGTAGTCCAGCCCTAAAAAGGTGCTGAGTTCTAATTTGAGCTAAATTAAACCATATCGTTAGCCACATTGAGTAGATATTACTTTAAATTTCTTCGCTGAGTGAGACTTCTGTACGTTAGTTTTATTTATTCTGTACCAATGGTCTCACAACTCACAAGTTCACAAAGCAGCACTGAAGACCGTGTGAACTGGACAAGGAAATTCCGGATTCCCTTCCCATTCCTTTGGTCGCATATTACGCGAGAGAAGAAGCAGTTGGTATACGTATATCCTACACTTGTATTTCAAACCAGCATACGTACGAGTACATACAGTTACGCCTGTTTGTTTGATGATAAAAATAAAAGCATACTTATATATAAAAATATTACCCATTTGTATTCGGAACGATCAAAAGGGTATAAGGTACCTATGCAAATTCGTATAATTATTACCATTGCCAAACCTACTTCCTGTTGCGTGTCGGGAATCAAACCCATTGTTCTTCTAGTTAAGATGTCAACATCACTAGTGGCGGCGTAGACGTGTCGATAACATCTAAACACTAGATTTTAGATCGGCAATTGGGGCTGTCAGTTGTTAAAAGTGTCTGTCAGCGGCCTTACCATGCCCTCTTAGGCCCCTCGCCCATGGCGACTTTTTGTAGCGATGCTGTAGCGCGTTGCAAATGCGACTAACGCGCGTTAGTAGCGATGCTGTCGCGCGTTTTCGAAACGCGCGTCAAAAAGTCGTAGTGACCTATAAGAAAACAATATTACTTAAGGCCGTACCTAAATTTTCCGGGGTCCAATGCTGCCCTCATTTTAAATAAATCATTGCAAATTGTTTTGTTTTTGTTATTCGTGTGTGTAAGTGGCCAACACTGGTGTCAGATTTTTCAGATTGCAAATAAAACGGAGACATCATTTAAAATTTTGCTACTACCAAGTCCTAGATAACCCTTCAAAGTATTTTATGAACTACTGTTTACAGTTTAAAGTGAGAACGTTAAGCTTTACTTCCACATTTGCGAAAAACGGCCACTTTTGACAAAAGTGCGTAGAAAAGCTAAACGTTCTCATTATAAACTGTAAACAGTAGTTCATAAAATACTTTGAAGGGTTATCTAGGACTTGGTAGTTGCAAAATTTTAAATGATGTTTCCGTTTTCTTTGAAATGATTCATATAAAATGGGGGCAGCACTGGACTCCGGAAAATTCAAGTATGCCCTTAATGGTTGCGTCCGCGAGCAATTTTGGTGACGTCGCAGCAAATCATTCACTCAGTGCGTACCATTCCCGGCGAAAGCGTTTACCGAGTGAAGATTAAAATCAGGTTGTTTTTATCCCGAAGGCATTTTGACCCATTCGCTGTCCGTTAACAAATATAGTAAAACAATTGATTTGTTCATATATGATATATGTATGTATGTATGTAGACAGGGAACCTGTAAAGACGTAATCGCAGACTGACAAGCCTCTCTAAGCACATTCTCGGTTGCCTCGTAGATGTGCTCTTTCGGATGGCAAAGTAAAAAATATTGTATAATCACTAGTGGCTCTGTAAGCTTTAGACCTCACTAAACCCTGACTTATTGAAACCTAAGAAAAAAGTATTGTGACAAAATAATTTATCAAATCTGCTCACAAGTCACTCACAAAACTCGCGAGAATCGGTTGAGAAATGCGACCTGTAGAAGAGACTAGATTAGACAGTGGCGTAGCGTGGCCTTTCGCCACTCGGGACCGACTGGAAATTTGCCGCCCACACACCACCGTACTGTTTGGCGCCAGTTTCTTTTGACGACGGTGGGGGAGGGGGGGGATCTCTAAATTTGCCGCCTTTACAGCCGCCCCATTGTGACCTTTAATTGAATTTGAAATAAATATTGCCGCGCTATTATTTCAATTTCGTCGCCACCACAAATTTCTAGCGACGGGAGGGGGGAGGGGTACTAATAGGAGTCTTTAAACTATTTTTAGACGATTTTTAGACTCCTATTTGCACCACAAATCGTTAGACATAACTAGGGAAGATCTTGAGAGAAAAAAAAGGGACCTAACTGATGTGACTTCGCCCTAGTCAATAAGTCCACGCTACGCCTCTGACGCCAGCCCACAAGGGTAGTATAGGCAGAGACTATAGGCATCCATTTGCTATTACACCTGAGATGCCTTATTTGGCTTGCTTCTATATTCAAAGTCTATACAGGGTGACTTTTTCTCCACCTGCTAAATTTTTGGAGCAAGTTCAGTCCATGATACTGAACAACTTTCTACAAAAAAAGTTATTAAAAATCGATAAAAAAATTTCAATTTTGTCTTAATATTCTATTATTCTAGCTAGAGGTAGTAAAATAGTAAATAAATACTTATGTATGTATAATTATATTTTCCTGTACAACAACAAATGTTCATTAAGTAATAGTGGCATGACTATGACATATATTAGGTTATAATAAGTTTTTTTATAAACTGTGTATATTCGACTGATAGTAATAGTAATTTTAAGGTTTTATTATATAGCAATTCCGATATTTGGAAAATCTCGAATGAGATTATGTAGGGTAAAAAATCGACATTCCGGAATGGCAATTTTTTTTTGTGGGTTTTGTGTTTGTCTATCGTAGCTCCTAAACTAATAGACCGATTTAGACGCGGTTTTATTTAATCGAAAGCTTTGTTTGTTTTTTTGTGTTTGTTTGGTTTTATTTAATCGAAAGCTACCTTTGATGAAAATCCGTTCAGCCGTTCAAAAGTTATTAGGGGTGAACGCTTTTTAATTTATCTGACAAAAAAACTTGTTTGATAATTCTGATAAATAATTTTAAAGTCTCATTAGCAACATGTAGAGATTGCATTACCTACTTCTATAACCTACTAAGATATCGCGTAATACTAATTTTATAACATTTTGTATTGGCAATTGGGCTTATAATAAAACAAATGCAGATTGTTTGCTAGCGATTGCGTCATAGGTATGAAATTGAAAAATAATGTGACCAAATACCAGTATTGTTTACAGACGCCTGTTTCTGAGCGACCCGCTTAGGAACAATAGTTTTTAATTGACTTACATTTCATATAAAATGTAAGTCATGCTTCCATTTTTAATCACGGAGGAGTTTGAGAATTCCTAGGGCCACTTGGTTACCCATCCAAGTGCGGACCACGTCTGGGGTTGCTTAACTTGCGTGTAGTAGTGTGTTAGTAATGCGTACTCCCAGTGAGCCACCGAGATCTAGATCGGAGCTTTTTAGAGTAAACCTGGGCGACGGCCTTACTCCACCTACCACCGTTCCTTCCAGCCAGTTTTGTACCACCAAAAAAAGAAGAAAACATAAAAAAGGTTTTAAAAAAACATACACACTGTTTTTTTTACAGAAGTGAAAACGAACAAGGTGGTGTCGGTTACGGTAACAGTGTCGCGAGTTCAATGTTTATTTCCCATCTACAAAATGCCCAACGCGTCTGAAGAAGTTTTCATTTCAAAAATCAGTGAGACTCCGGGAGTGCCAACAGCAATGAAAACTTGAACAATTACGTGAGGTGGCAACAATGTCGTGATTTTAACGGATTTTTCCCATCTCAAAAAATGCCCAACACGCCTTACGAAGTTTTCACTTCAAAAAACTAAGAAAATCTTTCTGTTTTTAGGGACCAGCCCTACGGTACAGGAAGATCCGCCATTTAAAAATGGCGTCCGCGCACGTCTGGGCTGCGTCTGCGCCGCGCCATGCACCTCACGACTTCCCACCGGAGTCAACAAACTCGCTTTCCTCTCAGTGACGTCACAGGAAGGTGCTACGTGAGCGTATGGATGGCGAATTGTCAGAGGTATAATGGTTCAAGTTTTCTTTGTTTGGAGATCGACGAAAGTACTTTTATAGCCTTTTTTGGTATAAAGTTTTGTTATAACTAATAGGTCATGCAATCTTTGAAGCTGATTCGTTGGTAGAGAGCACTCACAGTACAAACTTGAGAGGTGGTGACATCTTATATCATTTGGTGCTAGATTTTTTGTTAATATTTTTAATTCCTTGTTACTTTTGGTGGTATATTTGACAGTGAAGTTAGTAAATGAATTGACAGCACCCTCTAACTTTGCTGCATATACTGGAAAACCTTTCAAAAGCTTTCTGAAAATTGATAGGTACTTGATGAGACAAATAGAATCTTAAAGTTTGAATATGAGCCAAATTGATTAAGACATTGCTTAGCTTTTCTAGTTTTTAGGGTTCCGTATCCAAATGGTGCAAACGGGACCCTATTACTGAGACTCCGCTGCCTGTCCGTCTGTCCGTCTGTCACAGGGCTCTATCTCTTGAACCGTAATAGCTAGACACTTGAAATTTTCACCGATTATGTATTACTGTGGCCGCTATAACAACAAATACGGGAAATAAAAAAAGTTAGAAATTAAAGGGGGTCGCCATACAAAAAACGTGTTTTTTCAGCGTTTTTAACTAGATCTTTATAATGGCATTAACTAGATACTTGAAATTTTCACAGATTATGTATGACTATGGCCGCTATAATAACAAATACTAAAAATAAAAAAAAGTTTAAAACTTAAGGGGGTCGTCATACAAAGAACGTGTTTTTTTGCGTTTTAAAACATTGTACGGAGGTACGGAACCCTTCATGTGCGAGTCCGACTCGCACTTGCCCATTTATTATATTTCTTGTGCAATAATCTCAATCCTCCATGCTGGTCCGAGAAAAAAAAGTTAAAATGTACCAGCTGCTTCTCTTTCCGTGCAGATTGTAGAAGCCGATCGAGGGAATGGGCGAAAATGTGAGTCATATTAATAGGTGATGTTTTTTTTTAAATAGAGATTTGAGTGCGTTTGACCTCTATCTAGCCTGGTGGGAAGCTAAGATGAGGTCTAAGGTGTAACACGCAGACTCAAAAAATGCCTATTCACTCTTGCCTTGAAAATCCCTAAATCATATGTATGGGGAAACATCGACGCAGGGAGGGAATTCCACACCTGAGTACGATGAGAAGGAATATTAACCACAAATGGGTGGAATCCTTGTCCACGTCGTGTTGTCCGATTTGATTCCTTTTTCCACCTTCTCGACCACCATCACGCTAAAAGGATCTTGCGGCCCTGGGCTCTCTCTGATTAAAGCCGCAAAACCCAAACTGCTCTGTCTGCCCCATTTGGGGTCAAGACGTGATAGTGTATGAATGTATACAACGTGGTAGGGACATGCCCTTAATAAATCGAACCACGGTTTCTAGATCATTCATTAAAAAATAATAAAAGAAAAATAACAACCCAAAAACAAAAAAAAAATTCAGCATTTCCATACAAAATTGTGCAGCCGCTCGGGCGATTTGTATGGGAATGTCGAATTTTTTTTGTTTTTTGACTGTTATTTTAATTTCATTACTCGTATACTTTAGTGATCTAGTATAGTCCGTGGTTCGATTTATTACGGGTATGTCCCTTCCACGTTGTATAAAATGTGAGGACCCCGTGGGAATGTCAAAAATTTGACCACGTGGACAACGCTGCATCAGTTACTAAGCTATATAACCTTCGACCACAAGGCAACTGAGCGTTTCATATGGGACTACCTTTACAAAAGCACACAAGCTCTTGTAATATTTGCCAACAACTGGCAATATTTGCCAACAACTGGCAACACTTGTACAAATTATGTTCTGACAGTTAGTAAATCATTAAACTCTTTGTTTCGCCAGACTGTGTCGATAGTTCGTTGGAATTTTCCCATTAATTCCAATAGCTTCGCGTATTATTAAATATTCAACATATTTTTTTCAATAAATATTTTTTTTAAACATTCATAAGTACATACATATGTATTTCATCATCATTATTTCAGCTGCATTACGTTTACATATACACATTACGACATAGGCCCAAGGATTTACAAAATTACAGATCTAGAGCGGCCTGCGTCCAGCGCTTTCCAGCTTTTCCAAGTATGGGTAGCCTATGCTTCGCTTACCAGCACGAGAACCTTTTTGCCCCATCGGCCATCGGTTCATCGCACTATATGCCCCACCCACTGCCACTTCAACGAGCTAATCTACTGGGCTATGTCAGTGACTTATGTTCTCCTAAAAATTTACTAATTTCTTATTCGATCACGTACAACCGAGCATATAGCCTCTCTATAGCGCGTTGAGCGACCTTGAGCCTTCTTATGATAACATCAGCCTCACGTCCCGGTTGCATCCTCAGCGGTAACGCTTCAGAGCCCGGGGTCCGCTACCTAGCCTAGGTGATTTGACAAAGTTACTGGTTTTACACAGAGCGACTGCCGTCTGACCTCCGCAAATCAAAAGGTTAGACCAGAAGCAATAACAAACGCTTAATGGCGTTTGGGACCCACAGCTTAACGTGCCTTCCGAAGCACGGAATCTTCTTTCTTTTCGGATAATTAGGTGATTCAAACCTGCAACTTTTCACAAAGTATAATTCCCAGTGAAATTTGAACCCACGACCTCCAGATAACAAGGCAAACGCCTTGACCACTGGACCACAGAGGCAGTAAAATAAAAGGTCTTGGGTTTAAAGAATTTATTTATTTGCTCACAAGAACTACATAGGTAATCATTTAGGTAAGTGAGTCTATCTATACATAATTAATACACTTCATAAAAAATCGGTGAATGTAGGTAGGCATCACAAAACTCATAAACACACAACAGTCTTATAGTATTCATACATATGTATTTGTATATATTCTTGACTAGTTATTGACAGTCCCAAGCTGGACTAGAACTAGGCCTCCCCCAATTAAGGAGGAGTTTCGTTGGTGTTCGCAGTAGATGGCATATAGTTGATACACTGATAACCCTCTACTATCAGGCCTGTGTCACTCCCCGTTTAGGTATCGAAAATGTACCTACATTATTACTATGCGCGCTGGCGGCCCCTCCGGGTGGTAAATTCAGTTATACGAATCGTTTGTCCAGAGTAATAAGAATGAAATTGGCTTGCAATGTATGTCTAGGTATCTATGCGAATAGGTGCTGAGGTCTGACGTGAGCTAAATTAAACCATATCGCTAGCCACATTGAGTAGATGTTTCTTTGAATTTCTTTGCTGAGTGAGACTTCTGTACGTTGGTATTATTTATTCTGTGCTACTATCCTTCTCTGTTACTTATACCTCCTTTAGTCGCCTCTTACGACACCCAAGGAAGAGAAAAAGGATGTGACAAATTGGATTCTACTCTGCGGTACTCGTATAATTTGTAACTAAGATGTCTGAAAGTCTGTACCATATCTCGAAAAGCGACATGATAATGTACATCCTACCCCGTGATGCATGCAGTGTCAAGCAAAATTCTTCTTCGTCTAAGCGCATTCCCGGTTGCATCCTCAGCTGTGCTGAGCTGTGCTCTTGTCAACAAAAAACAAATACGCCCAAACTCGATGGTGTTCCGTCGTTTCATTACAGAGTTCCTATGGCCACCTTCCAGGTAAATAGGTATTTACCTGTTCGGCATATTTATGTAAGTTGGGTGACAATGCAATATTACGGTACCATCGAGCTGATTAAATGATGGACCCGAGATGTAGAGACTTAAACTGAAGGTAAATTAGGCAAAATATGCAATCAAAGTAAAAGCTTGCGCAATAATGTATTTTTGATCTTTTGATTGTTTTAGCAATTACTAAAGTAGAGCAAAATTCTGGACACCATTTTACTCCATGTTAATATGTAAGTAATAGAGGCAAGGACTTTTCCGTTAGGAAGAAAATTTTAAATCTATAAACATTTTTAAAAAGTTTTTCGATATAAATCATTTTTTCGTACAAGCTTCTATTGTAAAACCTAAGTACTTATAAAGACAAATTTAATAAGGCCAAACTCGATGGCGTTGCGTCGTTTTATTACAGGGTTCCTATAGCCGCCTTCCAGCTCCATCATCAGATCAACTTCTCGTTATAATATTGCATTGTCATCTGATTTACATTACCATACAAAATCTCATTGCAATCGGAATTCAAAAATTAAATTAACTTGAAAGATTTGACCCAAACAAAGAAGGCGATAAAGCTGAATTAACTTTCCGTTCCCGTTTTCATCATTTTTGTTTATGCCAATAAAATGAAAAAGAATAAATTTCTTTGTTGCTCCAATAATACAGTATTACTTATGTAAAGCTTATCTTACAAAAATAGACGTCCTGTGTTGGGTTGTAATACTCTCTTTATCTGAAAATAACATAACAATTACTTATATATACTCACAACAAAAGAAAAGGTAAAATATTCATAAAATGTTCGAAAATTTTATTAATAAGTCAATTGTGGCATTGTGTAGGTAAATCCTTTAGAACTTTTTATGCACATCATTAGAAACGTAGGTGTAAAGGGACACATACTCGAGGTTATCGGAAATAGGCGAGGCAATATGTTGGGACTATTGATACCGTATGACAATTTTGTACAAATAATAATAGATGGCAAAATAGAAGGAAGAAGGGGAAGAGGAAATCCCAGGCACAGCTATATGAAGCAAGTCAAGGAAAAGGTGATAGCAGTGTCGTATCAAGATGTCAAGAGGTTGGCGGAAGGTAATTTCGAAACCATAAAACTCATCGTATTCAAATTTTTTACAAGCATTAAGATGATAAATATCTAGATCTGTAATTAGTTTTGGTTCGAAAATAATAAACAAAAAAAAAAGTTATAGCAACTTAAAATTTGCCTTTTTTATCGACGAAATCGAGTAATATTTAGACGCCTATTACACTTATAATTATATTTTCGATCCTTATGGAAACTAATTATACGACTAGAGTGAAGACTCTAAATTCCAAATAATTTAGTTTTATTTGGGTATGTATCGTATTTATCGAAATAAACGAAAACTACGAAAACCTTTCGATTCATGGCCTATAACGGCCCGTTTATTACACCTCTTCCGTTTATCACCCTTATTACACCTCGCGCGGGTGCCGGCGGTGTGACGGATTCTCTGTCTCGTTTTTTTAGCGCCCTTTCTCTTTCTCGACGAAATAGCAACACGACGAAGCGCGTCGGTAGGCAACTCGCTGTGGAGTTCGCCCGCGCCTCCAGTACCACCTTAAATTTTGATGATGATGATTAGAAAAGTGACTGAAATTCATAACTAATTAATCCAATATTTACAAAAAGTCTCCCCCTATCGCCTACCACTTTTTTCCACTTTCTAGGTGTTTGACCCGGGATTATACATATTTACATAAAGCCGAGTGCGATTATTCATGTACATAATTAACTGTTTGTATCTCTGTGATCTAAATTAAAGGCCGGTCACGGTGTATTAATACGATTAACTGCGAGGAAGTAAATAAATGAAGTTTGCACTAACTAATGGATATTTTTTTTATATAAAAGCTAACTCTATTTGTATTTCAGGTTATGGTCGACGGAATTCTAGATTTTAAGCAGTATTTTGGTTGGTCGGTCGTGATACGCTGGCGCCTCTGGTTAAAGAGACAACACACTTGTTAAAAATACATATTTGTCTCATTATGAGTTTGATGATTGTTTCTTGGAAATAATGTCATTTGTCTGTTTGTGGAAGAAGTCTAATGGTTTTTTTTAACAACATTAGTTAAAGTGTTTGTTTATATTATAGGCTGAAACGCTAACCAGCTTTAAATCTCAAGTGAAGTCACACTTTCTATCCCTATTATAATATGACTTTCTTTTATTTAATATCAATTGTCATTTATATTATTACACTTTCTTTATTTCCTCACTTATCTTGTTCGGATTATTTTTTTTGTGTACATATTGATATATGTATCAGTGGCGTAGCGTGAAAAAAATTACAATTGAACCCGGACCAAAAAACGGACATAAGTAAAATATAGACAATCGTTCTTCTTTGGCTCGGTACAGCCGCCATCGAAGTAACCTTTTCTAATTATGTAGTTACCTAAAACAATAAACAGACCTGCCTCATCGCGCGCCCATCGCCGGTCGCCGCGCCGACCGCAGTTACGACAAAACAAAACAAATCACTTATCCATCACATAAACATCCATTGATTAAGAAGATCACTACATACACACCTTAATTAACTAAAACACGGCATTTCTCAAGTTAATTCACTCACCTTCACTGTTTTTAGTAACATCTATCATATTATTTTGCAATAAACACAACGTATAAACAAAACACTGCAGCCATGAACATGATACACCGCAACACAGTAAGAGTATTTTAATTGGCCGCGATGTTGATAAGTGATTTTGATTGGATATTTAAAAATCGACACACTAGCGCCAGAGACGTCATTGTAAAAATGACTTTAGTTACGTGTACATTAAGTTTCATTTTTAAAATGCATAAGCCGCTAAAGAACCGAGTTACTTGAGCACTATTTTGCTGTATATATGCACAAATTGTCCTAGGTAAGTAGTGCGTCTGTGTGCGTGTGTTCATAGAAAAATGACATTGTGTGAGCGTGATAGAATTCCTGATAGATCGGCCGAGTTGTTTGCAGGTTTTATCTGTAGGAGTGCGAGTTAAAGTAATAAATGTGTGTGTGTATGTTTATTATGTCTATTTGTTAATATTTGAGTGTGTGCGATTAACTAAAGCTGTGAATTAGTCGGCTTATAAGATGGGGAAAAAAATTTAAAGCGCAGTACGGAGATGAACTAGCGAGGGTAAGATATAATTTTTTATAATAAAAAAAATTGTATATTTTAGGATTCGCCAAGGCAACTCGAAAGGAATCGTGTTATATGGAGAAGACGCTCCTGATATGTATGTATTTATGTATATATATTATATTTGTATGTATGTATATATGTTTCTTTATTAATATTTTTCCCTCTCTTGCTTATAACTTCAAATCTCACTTGTTTTCGTCAAACATCTCCAAGTGCTTCGGTTGCCTGGAAGAGATTGCAGTTGCGATAAGGCCGCCTTCTGTTATCTGTTTTCTATATTCTAATAATATGTATCACTATGTTTTTGGTGCAATAAAGATTTTAACAAATTAACTACACTAAACTAACTAACATAAATAATTATGGGCAAGTCACACTGATTGTGCTAGCCCCAAAGTTTATTAAACTTGTGTTATAGGCGACTAACTCAATGATACTATATTTTATAATAAATACATACGCATGATACTTTCAACCGGTACCTAAAAATGAAATGCTTATTCTGTAAAGGCCTCTGCAGGCATTTTTACACCACAACTGCTAAAAAGATAAACTCATTTACACAGTATGTATTTATCTAATTTTCGGAATTCCTAACAGGGGCCTGTGTCCAGCACTGGGCTTCTTTGTTTGCTGGCGATGACGACCCGTGGGCAAGCTCCTTTACGCGATGCAACGGACACGCGATGCAGTTATATTGAAACGTCAAAACGCTCTACAGAACCACAACATAGTTTGAACAGAAAGTTCTGTCAGGATCGTAGCCAAGTGGATACTCATAGGCTCTGCCTACCCCTGTGAGAAAAAGACGTGATGGTATGTATGTTTATATGCTGTTAGGGCCACAGGTTATATATATTAGATAACATAATGCCTATTACTCTGCCACGGCATTTAAAATCGCTATTACAGAAGGTCATCCTCAAGTGGTGGATAGGGAAACCCGTCCGTAGCCAATGCAAGGAAATAAACTACTTACCTTCGCGGACCATACAGACCAAAGAGTAAAATTCGTCAACAAATCTAACTAGCGAATGATATGTAATGAATATAAACAGAGCTTACACACAACTTTTAATGTGTGTTTCGTGGCATTTTGTGCGGTCTCTGTCTACCCTTAGGGATAAAGTTGTGGCCTTTGGGTCTTACGGTCGTACACTCTGAGTTTCCCGTTAAGATAAAAACGTGTTTAAGGTGAAATGGTGGCATAAGTGGCGCCCTCATTTCAAATAAATTGTTTAAAACGAAATATGGTGATATTTAGTTTTAAACCATTTATTTCAAATGAGGGCGCCACTTATGCTATCACTTCGTAATCTTTTTATAAAAACTTATTTTTCGTAATTGTAGTTAAGTGGCTAACAATGGCGCCAGATTGGTCCAAGCTGGCCAAATGCATCCGACGTAGCTTAACGACATTGATGACGGTCAGGACCAACGGATTAACGTCTTCCGAAGACGGAGGAGCTCGATAAGCATGTCACTTGTGGTCCCTAATGTAAATGTGGTTCACTCCTGGGGTTGTTTAACACATCAACAGTCCGTGTACCACATGTGGGTACACAAATTGTCTAGTACATGGACTGCAAATGTGTTAAGTAACATGCAAAAGCGCTATGTAGCTAGCTTTTGTATGTTTGGCTCATCCGTTTCGTTTCCGACCTCCTCTGCCATTCGATTACTCCCAGAAGTCCTTTCTAGCACTGTCCCCCGGGGTGACAATTGGGAATTTCCTTCCCAATTGCCACTTGGGTAACAAATTCTGCCTAATACGGCTAATACCCAAACACAAAGACACACTTATTCACAGATAAACTTAACACCAGCCTTCTTGCATCAGAGTTTAAAAATAACTAAACAAAGCAGACACTCTTAGTGCCCTCGTAGAAAAGGGCACACTTAGCTAGAAATGGCTCAATTTCCACGTCTAGTAAAATAGATAGTACAGCAGTAAAAATAAACACTGGGGTGTGCGATAGTGCAGTCGCATATATCACATATCGCATATATATAGTCGGATTTAAAGCGACGCTTTTAGCGGGGCAGAAATACTCTGTCTGTCGTAGTATTGATCTTATTCGGAGGTATACTGATGGCGCTTTTAGTGGTAACTAAATACAATATAGTAGTATGCCATGGCCCATGAATAAGAGCTCTTACAGACGAACGACAGTGAGCCCGCGACACTTGTCGGCGACGCTTGGCGCCGGTCGGCGATCGACATATGTCTTACGACGTATCTCAATGACTGTCATCTAGTACAGTAATTTATAATTAGTACGCAGGTTTCATCGCAATGTTTTCCTTCACCAGAAGCAGGTAGTCGGTAAAAATTACCTCTACTTTAACTAACTACAAAGCATTTTTGGGTCCTGCGGCTATACTAACTTGAAGGCGAATTGCTGCCACGAAACCAACAATGTAAGTAAATATCTGCTTTAACAATGCTATTTGAATCTTCTTTTTGTTGTACGGTATCCCATCGATAACCCGCAGCTAGGTTCGCCAAGTCTTTAAACAGAAAAGACGGACAGACCAGCCAGTTTAGCCGGACATTAAGGTAAGAAGGCGCATCCTTAATTTTTACTACAGACCGAAGCGCTAGATTGGAGTGGAGATAAAGCATGGCGGAGTGGTGGCCGTGGGCAGTGCTAGTCCGCTCGCTTGCGCTAGCGATAAAAGGTGAGGCAAGTGGAGCAGAAACCAACACGTAGAAATGTATGCCAAATTTAAAAAGTCGGACAGGCCGGACACCGTCTAGTTTGGTCGCACACGCAACCAAAAGTGTCCGGCTTTATCCCGACGCTTGGCAACACTACTCGTGGCCATAACTGCCCATCTTACAATGTAAGCTACGAATTGCACTAACATTTCTCGAATACATCGCAGACTAATTACCGAGTTTATTTGCGGTATATCTCGTGCAGAGTAGCCATTTATTATGAAACAATTAGCGCGCTAAACGCCCTATTTTCATATACTAGGAAACATTTACGGTTGTTGCACAATTCGTGACAGACAAAACAATGAAACGACTAAATTTAGAAGGCGTCGGAAAAATTCCCGCGGAAATTGCGTTTACTCTCACATCCATTGCGGTGTATTTATGAAATAGTTGTCAGAATTGATATAGGCGAAGCTATGTATGTTAAATTGGATGCTGGTATGGATATTTTGGTAGGTAGAAGTGGAGACATTATGACCTACTTGGCACTGTCCCTATACACCGTTTGCGCCCACGACCGTCGCCGTCGCGCGGAAATCAAAGAAATACAACTGTCTCTAAGCAAGATAATATTATATTTTTTTGTGTATAATGTCTAAAATATACTGAAACTATTTTAAGGGTGGATTCAGTCCATAATACTAAACAACTTTCCCCAAGGAACATATATCGAAATATAAAAAAATAAATGTCAATGGTCAACTTGTGGCGTTGAGTTAGTATCCCATAACACAAGTTTAAAACTTACTTTGGAGCTGGCTCAGTCAGTGTGATTTGGCCTTATTTATATAATATTAGGTCCTTACATATGAAATTGCCGTTCAGTATCAAAAAAGTAAAACAATTTTTTTTTGATAATGAAATTATTATTTAATCAATCGAAGTATGCACCGTTGTTATCGATACACTTCCGCCATTTTATAGGCAGATCATTGATACCTTTGGAAAAAAAATCCTGGGAGTGAGAGTCTATGAACTGTTTGAAGGCGGTTTTGACTGCCTCATCAGATTTGAAATTTTTTCCTTGTAAAATGTTATCCAAATTTTGAAAAAAGTGGTAATCGGTTGGGGCAAGATCTGGAGAGTATGGTGGGTAACGCAGAGGTTCCAGTCGCAGCTCCTCTAACTTGGCGATCGTTTCATGTGCAGTGTGTGGTCTAGCGTTATCCTGAAGGAGCAGTGGGCTAGAGCAATTCATCAGTCTCGGTTGTTTAATGGCGAGCTTTTCCATCATTGTTTGCAATTGTTGGCAATACAAGTCTGCAGTAATCGTCTGGCCTGATCTCAAGAAGCTGTAGTGGATACCACCAGCACTGGTCCACCAAACACTAACCAGAATCTTCTTTTTGGTCAGTTTTCGCTTAGGGCAAGGTTTTGCCGGTTCTCCAGGGTCAAGCCATTGTGATGATCGATCTTCCGATTGTCGTACAGGATCCATTTCTCATCACAAGTCACGATACCTACGGTTCAAAATCCCCTCATTATTGTGGCGATTAAGCAAAGAAACGCAGCAAGCAACGCGTGTTTGTTGGTTTGCTTCAGTCAATTCGTGCGGTACCCACTTTTGGAGTTTTTTAATTTTTCCGATTTGTCGCAAGTGGATAAGTATCGTTTTGTCACTTACGCCGAAGGCTGCTGCTAATTCAGAAGTGGTTTGAGATGGATTCGCTTCCACTATCGCCTTCAATTCTTCGTTATTCACTTGAGTATCAGGTCGTCCACGAGGCTCATTGTGTAAATCGAAATTTCCAGAACGGAAACGTTGAAACCAAAAACGCACCGTTCGTTCGTTAGCGGTGCCTGGTCCATACACGTCGTTAATTCTTCGAGTCGTTTCTGCAGCACTGGTGCCACGGTGGAACTCGTATTCGTAAATACCGCGAATTTTCAATTTGTCCATAGTTGTTGTTATAGCAATGTTGAAACTCAAACAAATGATGTTAAAACAAATGAAATACAAATTTTAAAACAATATTTTACTGGCTTCATTTCGAAATAAATTTGAATTTGGAATTCCTAATGAAACGCAAGATATTTGATTTTAAAGTTGCCAGTATTGAAAATCGGCAATTTCATATGTAAGGACCTAATATTTACAAAAAAATTATATATAGTCAAGGGGCCCGAGTTACTATGTAAATATAGGTAACCCACTTTTAGGAATAAACGCTATACAACTGCGTCAACAAAACACTTTTTTTTAATGAAGACGTGGTTGTATCAGAAATAATATAGAACATTGTGAGTTCGTGCTTAGTACTCAGTAACGTAAAGTATGATGGTACAGATACGTCAAAAACCCCTAAAAACATTGAAGATGGAAACCTTGCCTATTATTTAAAAAAAATTGTTTGAGTATTTAAAAGCTGCATTATTTTAATTTAAATACATTTTCAATAGAAACCATATGTGCTTCCATACTTGAATTTGTCATTATTCTAGCTTCTTGTATACATTTATTTAAATTAATAAAAATGTTCATTAAGGTGAATATAGAAGGTTGAATCCTCAATTGGCTGCTTCGGAGCCCTGGTTGCGCTTTCCTACTTTTTCTCCTCCAAATATAAGTACCTATACACACACATGGCAATAGTCACAAGGATGCCGAAGTCCATGTGGAATCAAGAAGAAATACCTAGGTGGAATATTTAAGGTGAATATAGAAGCAAATGGCCTTGAAGTGGCGCCCTCATTTCAAATAAATTGTTAACGCGTAAATGGGTGAATTGCCCAAGCAAAAAAAAGTACACGGCAATCCTGAGAAAGATAGTGCAATGTGCTAGTATATGGTTTTGCAATTTTTGTCTTCGTAAGGTAAGTAATTCTCTACCTTGGCAAAAAAAAAACATTGAGAAAATGCCTCTATTTCATTTTAAAAAAAAATTCATAATGTCATTTTATCATCACGTTGACCTGTCCTGAACCTTACTCCGCTAACAAAATATCTTCCCCTGCAAATACATTCATTATTTGGATTTAAATTGATTTTAGTATTATTAAATTATTATATAGCTTATTCACAAAAACTATTATTGTTTGTTTATCTTCTTTCTAATACATTCGACAAGCAATCAACTTTTGGCCGAAAAAAAAATTATCATTTCAGAGGACAGTAAGTTTTAGTAGAATAATCCTGTCAACATTGCGTTGTCGCGCCCCCTTGCCTTTCCTCACTTCGGATCAGTCTGCCTCAAGCTCGCGACGTGCACGCACCGGTCGCAACGTCATTGTGGATTCCAGCCAAAAAGTAAGTTTATCATTTCAGTGATATGGGGACAAAAATGGTTTCATTACGGTGGCCTTTATAACTCGTGCTAGATTCATTTAATTTATTTCAAAATTGTGTTATAAATTCGCCGTAAGTACTGATTTGTTTGAGTAGTGTTGAGATTTGAATAATGATTTTAATTCGGAGTTAAATGTAAAACTAACCTTTTTTATTATCTCGGTGTTATCATTTCAGTGAATTCGGTGGACTGTAATACCGATAATAGTCCATGGGAATGAAATGTACCACCGAAATGATAAATCCATAAAAGTTTTAGAGATCCTTGTGTCAAATATTGAATCATTTCATTCTTTATACAACGTGGAAGGGATATACCCGTAATAAATCGAACCATGGGCTATACTAATTCACTAAAGTATAATGAAATTAAAATATACATGCATACAAATCGCCCGGGCGGCTGCACACTTTTGTATGGAAATGCCGAAATTTCTTTTTATTTTTTGTCTGTTATTTTAATAACATTATACGAGTATTAAAATGATCTAGATCATTTGATCTAGATCTATACTAGTATAGACCGTGGTTCGATTTATTACGGGTCCCTTCCACGTTGTATACTTAATATTTATTTTTTAGGCACATCTTTTATGTGCGTGTGCGTATGGTTGTTGTGAGGCCGGATAAGAAATTTCGATGATTTTGCTGATTTCACGTGTTTTTATATACTTGATTTTACAGTTAAAACACTGAATTTTAATAATGTTCAATAGATATTAAAAAATACTATTTCAGAACACGTAAACCAGCAAAATCATGAAATTTCGTATACGGCCTCATAAGAAATATGTGATGAGTAAATGCATCGAGGGTGTGTTTTTCCGTACACGCGAGAGAGCTAGTGTGTCTGTGCTCGTGGATATACTGAAGGTATAGTATTTTAGAGAAACTATGTAAGTCCTGACAGGTAATTGAACCCGGGACCTCCTGAGTAGCCGACCGAAAATTTATTTAACAAATTAGTAAGTATTATAAAATAATAAACAAGAATATTTACAAGGAATCTGGTAAACGAACCTTAAAAGTAAGGAACCCTAACTACGCAGACGATTGTTCTTAGCTGTATCATTTCGGTGGACTAATTTCATTCCGGTGCACAGTCTATCACTTCGGTGGACATTTTTTATAATTTCGGCGGACACTTTTCATTTCAGTGGATTCACAAAAATTTAACCTTAAATATTTAAGTAAGTTTAGATGATATTTGATGTCCACTCCCGCACAAACGTAAAGGCTAAAGTTTTATTTGTTACTAAATATATATAGATAGCATTGTTATAAAAAAATCCCACCGAAATGACACATAAAAATCTCTTGTTGAAAATAACACAAATATGGTGATAATTTCCATATTGCTAATCGTCAGGCACTAGATAGCCCTCTAAATTATTTTAAGAACCACCGTTGAAAGTATTTACATTAGTCCGTCTAGCTTTAAAACTTGCCTCTGCCAAAAGTGGCGACGGCAAGTTTTAAAGCTAGACGGATCACCATTAATAGTTTCAACGGCAGTTCATAAAATAATTTAAAGGGCTATCTAGTGCCTGACGATTAGCAATATGGAAATTATCACCATATTTACGAGTTAACAATTTATTTCACACTACAAGGCCATTTGCTTCTATATTCACCTTAAAAAAAGGCTACTGAACTAGAAGGGACGACCCCATCGAGTTATGCGAAATAGGTTCGGGAGATAAGAAAACATTAACAGTGGAAATCGCGTCATGGCCAGTTCAATATAAAAATCACTTAAAATAAAAGTTTCAAAATGCAATAGAGTACCTAAACACCTCCCTAATTATATTATGTGTTGAACTGAATGCATCACGGAACAAAAACTAAGATCGAAATGCTTCTATTGTTAAAAAGCTTTTCTTTAAATACTTATTAGTTTAAATTAATGCCTTATAAGAAAACAATTCCATGGACCTACCTGAATAGAAAAGAATACATCTACTTTTTGTGATACGTCCCAAAGATGAACTGGAAGACAATGCTGAGTATTAAAGTGTACCTTTCGTGAGATAATTTTTATATTGTAAGTGCAATAAACATTAAATTAAAGAAAAAAGAAGTGAACTAAAATTAGAATTACAGGAATTTTTCATTATTATTTTGACAAAGATCGGTCGGCTCTGTGTTATCTGTAAGTCTGTGCTATTCTTTGTGTACACATGTAGACCTTCGCGGCATAGTAACAGCGACAAAATTTGTTATCTGTGTAAGAGAACCAACAAAAAATATGTATATGAGAACGTAGAATTTTTTTTTTACAACTTTAGAAGACAGAGCCGTCATTAGCATAGTTGCAGTAAGTCGGATTTTTGCTAAAACTGAGTTAGATATACTGCCGTGATCACAAAAACGAGATCTATTTACGTAACTGACCCATTCTTTTTAATCGTTTCTTGATCCAAAGTTATTAATTTAAATTTTGCAGTAAGTCAAGCATTTTTTTTTACATTACAAAGCATGACAACAGTGGATACACTTAAGGCAAAAGTTGTTATTCAGAGTCTCACGGCATAAGTACGGTATGACATCTATACCCCTTACATTTAAAGTCATTTGCTATATCAAAATTAGGTATGGACCGAGCAAATAAACACTAAGGAGATTTATTTTATTTCTACGCAGTTTCCCAATATTTAAAAAACCGTATGCCGCGATACTGCATGTATGCTTAGTAATGATCCTTGGCGAAAGTTTCAGTTTACTTACCACAAATACAGTGTCGTTGCTATATTACGTTTCTGTTAAATGACATAATCCGATCTATCTTGTGTGCAGATCTGCCGTCAATAACATAGTTGCAGTAAGTATACTCTAAACTGTTTCGAGAAAAACTTGGTTATAGTTTTATTTTATCAGTAATGGTAATAAAACAATCACTTATTAGTTTTAATTATTGTAAATGTATATAAAAAATATAATAATCTTGTTTCATATATTCTGTTAATAACTGTTGCTTAAAATATCAATAATAATTGACGAAGTTTAAAGAATGTAGTTTATTTAAACTTATTTCTTACAAAGTAGCCTTTATGATAACCTTTTATTTTCAAAAATTTCGCCGTTTGGTTCCCGGCAGAGTAGAATAGGACCACTCCATCTCTTCCTGTGAATGTCGTAAGAGGCGACTAAAGGACTTAGCACAAACATCTCGTGCTACCATTGCATTCCCAAGGAGGGGTTAACGTCGGGCGGCAGCTGGTTGTAAAACTTTTTGCATAAATACATTCCCAAAGTGGGTTGATGTCAGGCAGGCGGCGGGTCGTTAAACTATAGCCAAATCATTTAAACTGTTCCGGCTATTTCTCCTCCATTTTGCAAGGTCTTTGGCATCCTTGGGTGACCGTTGACATGCATGTTATATTTGGAGAAGAAAAAGCAGGAAAGCGCACCCCAGGCTCTAAAGCAGCACAGCTGAGGATGCAACCGGGAATGCGCTTAGACAAAGAAGAAGCCTTTATGATAACAAAATAAATAACAAAATTACAAAAAATACATATAAAATTTGTTATGAGTTAATAGAATCAGTCTTCCCAGGTACAAAAATGGCACTGTAGGACCTCGACCTGTCCCGGCGCTCTAGGCGAGTTCCCACATGGAAGATAGTAGGAGAAGTGGATAATAGAGACTCGATAACAACACAGATTATATATAATTTATTATCTGATATTACAACTTGTTAAAAAAGAATAATAATTAATGTATGAAGGTACAACAGATAGAATCAAGCAAGTGATCAGCGTAAGAGATGATAGTGTAATGAGTCAAAAGGGGTGAGTAAATAATTTGAAAATGGAATAAAAGGGAATCTGAAATAAAATGAAGGATGAAAAACGGACAGGACGAGATGAAGAAAGGAGGTTTAGAACATGCAGCATGCATGTGGCATGCAGCATCGTTACAGCACAACTCAGATTTTAATCACTCAAGTTTATTTAATAAGCATTATTCAGTCTTCTCAATAATAATTATTTTAAAATCACAGACGCTTATGCAACAGGGAATTATCTTAATTAGCTTTACATTTCAAACAAACTAAAAATCCTTTCTTCAATATTAAATCAACACTTTTAGATTTATTAAACATCACTTATGGATCTTATAGACACTTAAGCTAACATAAAACTTTAAAACATAAAATTTTCTTCTAAAATATTGTTACAAAATTAAAATAGTCAAAATTCAATTAAAATAAATTTAAATAAAAAGAAACTTCTATAAGTGTTGATTTGATATTAAAGAAAGGATTTTTAGTTTGTTTAAAATGTAAATCTAATTTATATAATTCCTCGTTGAATTAGCTTCTGTGATTCCTAAAATAATTATTATTGAGAAAACTGAATAATACTGATTAAGTAAAAGTGATTAAATTCTGAGTTGTGCCATTTTTGTAACTGGAAAGACTGATTCTATTAACTAATAACAAGAAACTATTTATTGTATTATCAAAGTTACTACTTTGTAAGAAAGAAGTTGAAATAAACTATATTCTGTAAACTTCATTTATTAATAGAACATATAAAACAAGATTATTATATTTTTTTAAATACATATTGATAAAATAAAACTTTAAACAATCATAAACTTGTATGGTTACTTCGCATACATACAGTAAAAAACACACTTCCTGTGCTTATGCTAAGTGTTTCCTATCAAAGAGCTTGTAGGAGATACTTAGAAAAACAATAATAATGTCTTTAATTTTCTTGCAAATACTCAGTATTGGTTTCCAACTAAGTAATTAGATAGGTGATGAGATTCTCTTTCATTTAAGGTATCAACCATCATGATGTAATAACAAACACAGGATTTATTGAAGAATTTCGCGCCAAAACTTTAACCGCGTTTTTCTCGAAACCGTCTAAATCATACTTACTGCAACTATGCTAATGACGGCAGCAGATACTTATTTAATTATAATAGTAAGTTAAAAACTCAAATAAACATAAAAAACGCAACATATTTTCTGCGACTTACAACTCAAAAAACTACCCACTTTTTTTGGATGGGTCGGCCTAATCCAACAATAGGTATGTATGTAAATGTGGAATTTTTATTTTGATGATTTTTGGTTCCCTATAAGTATCTTCTTCTTCATCTTAGCACGTTCCCGGTTGAATCCTCAATTGGCTGCTTCGGAGCCCTGGTTGCGCTTTCCTACTTTTTCTCCTCCAAATATAAGTACCTATACACACACATGGCAATAGTCACAAGGATGCCGAAGTCCCTGTGGAATCAAGAAGAAATACCTAGGTGGAATATTTAAGGCAAATGGCCTTGAAGTGGCGCCCTTATTTAAAATAAATTGTTAACTCGTAAATATGGAGATAATTTCCATATTGCTAATCATCAGGCACTAGATAGCCCTTTAAATTATTTTATAAACCTCCGTTGAAAGTATTTACATTAGTCCGTCTAGCTTTAATACTTGCCTTTGCCAAAAGTGGCCACTTGAAACAATCGTTTAGTAAATCCTTGTTTCGAAAATAAAGCTCATTACACCGTGGTTCGAAATTCATTATGAAACAACTTGTACCTATATTTTATTTATTTATTTCATTTAAAACCATAATAAGTATACGATACATTTACTGGAAGAGATCTGTATTCATTTTCCGTCTACATAAATTGGTAAAGAAATAAATAAATACAATCCATGCACATACAACGCTATAATAATTTTATGAGAGATTTTCCACATATTTATTACATTCATACAATAAAGACATAAAATCAACTACTTATTACGCTTATTTCATTGTTATCTCAATACATCTACAATAAAACTATCATATGGATATAGATAAATATGAAATTTACAACAGAATTAAATCTGACGGAGTTTTTTCCGTTTCAAATGAGATCAGCGTAGCATGGCACCGTTGATAAACATAGATAACGTTTATATCGCTCGACGGGCTATCGCCATCACTCTCGTTATTATTATGTAAAGCGAGATAGTGAAAGATGATAGTGCTCGATAAACCCTGTCACCGGTGTCATGCTATGGGTGCATATCTGCAAATGACACGATTTTGATTAGGGCTGCCATGTCAAAAATCAAATAATTTTTTGTAAGTCGATTAAAAAGACTTACAAAAAATTATTTAATTTTTACACCTTGTCCGTCACCACGATAAAACTGGCCTTTGGTCTTGTAGCTGTGGGTCTGTCCAGGGCCGCAAGACCCACAGAACTTTGTCGAACCCGTTAGGCATAAAGACATGATAGTGTATTAAAAAAGGAGTATGTTATCAATATACGAGTAGTTGTATTTTTTAAATGTTTGTTACCGTATAACTCCGCCATTTATAAACCGATTCTAAAAATTATTTGTTGTTTGAAAGAATATAGTTCTAGATTGGTTCCATAGAAATTTTATCAAAATCGGTTAAGAAGTTTAGTTTGTAAAACAAATAAACTTTTCTGTTTTTACGGTCTTCGGAATTGTCAAAATACATCCATCAGCGCATTTGTTTGCATGAATAACTGACGTCATGAACACAGAGCAATATGGCGTCCACCTGCTCCATTGCATCCGGCTAAGCACGAAATTTGAAAATGTAATTTTCAGTTTGCAATAAAATTATTCGGCAAATTCGATTGTTGTTTATTTCATACTTCACGACCCGGATTTGTCTGACATCTTTGTCATCCCTAACATTAATTAAATGTACAAAGCCTAAACAGGGAAACGTTAAACGAATAACGTCATTAAGGCCTTACCTGAATTTTCCGGGGTCCAGTGCTGCCCCCATGTAAAATAAATCATTTCAAAGAAAACGGAGACATTATTTAAAATTTTGCTACTACCAAGTCCTAGAAAAAACCTTCAAAGTATTTTATGAACTACTGTTTACAGTTTATAATGAGAACGTTAAGCTTTACTACGCACATTTGCCAAAAGTGGCCGTTTTTCGCAAATGTGCGTAGTAAAGCTTAACGTTCTCACTTTAAACTGTAAACAGTAGTTTATAAAATACGTTGAAGGGTTATCTAGGACACAGTAGTAGCAAAATTTTAAATGATGTCACCGTTTTCTTTGAAATGATTTATTTTAAATGGGGGCAGCACTTGAGCCCGGAAAATTCAGGTACGGCCTTAAGTCATTATTTTCTCGAATCACCCTTTTTACCAGGTAACCCTAATAAGTATATGTAACAATTTAACATGATAAGATAATTTAATCAGTAGGTACAACATTGTAAATTCCATATACATAATTATTGTAATAAATTACCTACTGCGGCGTATATCTACACTTCTACACTAATATTATAAAGAGGAAAGATTTGTACCTATTTTTGTATGTTTGTATGTTTGTAATGAATAGGCTCAAAAAGTACTAGGCCGATTTAAAAAATTCTTTCACCGTTGGAAAGCTACACTATTCCCGAGTGACATAGGCTATGTGTGTACCACGGGCGAAGCCGGGGTGGACTGCTAGTATATTATATAGAAATAATGAAAAAGAAGTTTTTAACCTCTGATGCAAGAACTGAAAATTATGTTTCATTGGAAAGTGCATATAATAAATCTAAAATCACATTTACGAGTAATATGATCATCAGTATTATCACAGGTACTTCTTCTTCATCTTAGCGCGTCCCTGGTTGCATCCTTAGCTGTGCTGCTTCGGAGCCTGGGGTGCGCTTTTCCGCTTTCTCGTCTCCACATATAATATGCATGTCACTGGTCACTCAAGGATGCTGCAGACCATGTAAAATCGAGGTAAAGTGGTTAAAGTGACTGAACAGTCGTAGTACGGCTGTAGTGATATTTGTTTTTATCATACTGTAGTTTCACGGACTGCGCGTCTTTAGGTGCCAAGCAGCAAAAATGTACCATCTTAAGGCGCCATCCGCCACTCAAGCGGCTATGAAAACCAGTGTACTCGTTATAGAGATTTGTCGCCAGAAGCTCGTTTGAAGACCTCGTAAAAGGTAGGTAAGGTAGGGCAGTAAAATAATTCTTAAAAAAATCTTTACATAGGATTTACAATGTAGACTAACCAGTATCGCATCATTAACCCAATTACCTATAAATTATGAATTATATATTGATATATGTCTTAACTTTTATCGCTATCTTATCACGTAAACGAATTCCCAATTCGGTCTACCTTTATGCACACACACACACACATCTGTAAAATCAACACGTGGTCATTTTATATGAGTACACTTAAGTACTAAGATAAGATACAAAAATAACCGCGGATTTTCTGACAGTGTTAATAAATTTCCTATTACTAAATTTGGGCGTGCCAGTTAAGTGTCCCCTTACCCTAGACTTTTCCATACAAACGTAATGTAGATTTTGAAATGACATGTCAGATTTCGGCAGTATTTTGTAATTCACATATTCTCATATAATATCTCTTTATAATACACTATATTCTCTTCAAGTTCATATTTTGACTTACAAAATATGAACTTGAAAGAGAATATAAATTATAAAAGCTAAATAACGTTTGTATGGAAAATTCTGAATCTGTGTTGGGTAAGAGGACTCTTAAGTAGAGAGAACGACACAGGATCACAGGGGCGTAGGACGACCAGCATAAAGATGAGCCGATGACATAACCCATGTGATAAGAAAGACCTGGATGAGAAAGACTCCAAACCGAAGAGACTGGCATGCATATGAGGATATTATACTTAACAGTGGGGGGAGAAAGGTTAAAGTAGGGATTACTAAGTTATGTTGAAACGTGCAATTGTTTGAACGAATGTCTTAAGTACATATATGAATATTCAATTTTTATTGTGTGGCGTGCTTTACGTTTACTTCTGTATATTTTATTTATATAAGGTCGTTTTGAATTGAGTACGCAGGTATTTTACTACTCTTTCTATTTCAAATTATTTATTTATAAAAATTCGACTTGTATGGGAGACTAAAAATTATTTTTCATATTTCAATATGTGACAATTATATCTTTATTATCATAGAATATTTATAATATCTCTTAATAAAAGTCACTTTGTTTTGTTTTGCACAAATGTTGACGTCAAATCGTTACTTACAGCAAGCTTGCAGCTAAGTTATGCCGCTTCCTAGGCGCAAGTGCAGAAGAAGCGGCAACAAACTGCACTGCACGTTTTCTCCAAAGACGTCTACTAACATACTAAAAACTTAAAATTAGTTATATGGATGGACTGAGATTACATTGTGTGTTATGTCATAAATAAATTGAATTATAAGAATTACGAAATTGAAAATACTTTCAATTTGTTAATTTAGTATGTACCAATGTACCTAAATTATGACATGTCTTAATAACCCGTGCCAAGCTCAAGCCAGACTTTTCAACTGAAAAACTTGCAACTTAAAATTAGATATGGTGGATAGTGCGGATTTTTAAAAATACAGTGTTTATTTTTATGAGAGGAGTTCAGATACGACACAATAGTCACCCTACATATCTTGGCGTGACCCTTGACAGAACACTCAGCTTCAAAGATCATTGTTACAACACCAAACAGAAGATTAATGCTAGAAACAACTTGCTCCGCCGCCTCACCTCTTCCAAATGGGGTGCCTCTCCTAATGTCCTGCGCACTACTGGCATGGCTTTGTGCTTCTCAGCGGGTGAGTATGCGTGTCCAGTTTGAAATAGGTCTGCCCATACCAGTCAAGTGGATATAGTACTTAATGAAACTTAGAATTATAACGGGATGCCTAAAACCAACTTTGGCGAAAATGCTGTATCTACTTGCTGGAGTTGTTTCTCCCAGAGTCCGAAGAGTTCGGCTTGCGCAGCCGAACGCAAAGTTCAGGAGCAAGACCCCCGCCACCCTTTATTTGACTATTGCCCAGCTCCCCAAAGATTGATAAGTCGCCATAGTTTTTTGTCAAGCGTAAACGCCTTGGATGATGATGCTAAGACAGTCAGATTAAGACTTTGGGGGAGAGACTCCAATTGCACTCAAATAAAATTTCAGTCTATGATACTAAAAACCTTTCCCCAAGAGGCATATACCGAAATGTGAAAAATATTTTTTTGGCATTCTATACCAGTTGGCCGATCGACCGACCGAGTTTGTATGGAAAGCAGAAAAAAAAATTATTTTTTTCAATATTATGTTCCTTGGAGAAAGATTTCTAACATTATTATGAATAAAACATAAATATAATATAACTAAGTTTTACTAATATTTAGGTTTAGTAATACGACAGAATGGGGGTCCTATTTGGTACACCTTTACTACCTGATATCTACCAAAGCCGCCATGATCCAACTTTCATATCCGGGGATTGTTCCTGTATTGGGGCTGTACTACGTGAGTACAATATGTTTTCTGTGGCTGTACATAGAGAAACTTTCAGCATTTATAAAATAACGGAGAATCTGCCCCTCGCGGGCTCTTGCTCTATAAGAAATGATATCAATTCTGAATACTTACTGATACTGATATAAACTCGAATTATTAGGTAATCGATAGATACAGCACTTTTAATAAGCGGCTACTTTAAATATAAGTCAACATTACGATATAATACCACAGAATAAATAATACTAACGTACAGAAGTCTCACTCAGCAAAGAAATTCAAAGAAATATCTGCTTAATGTGGCTAGCGAGAACTCTGCACCTTTTCGCATAGATACCTAGACATCCATTGCAAGTCAATTTCATTCTATTACTCTGGACAAACGATTCGTATAACTGAATTTACCACCCGGAGGGGCTGCCTGCGCGCATTGTAATAATGTAGGTACATTTTCGATACCTAAACGGGGAGTGACACGGGCCGGCATAATACTAACCTTTTGGAAGTATCGGTCCTTTCATGTATTTCGGTATCCAAATACATATGTACCTAGTGGACTTTATGGAATGAATTTTTAACTTACGTACAAACGAGTAATTATTATCACGTGGATATGCACAGATTATGGATCTTCACTTGCTACGATCCTTGCAAACCTCTTTTACTTTGTCAACAATCATTTTTTTTTCTTTTTAGCATGCTTTAACGACCTCCGTGGTGTAATGGTTAAGACGATACACGGTGTCCAGTGCTGCCCCCATTTGAAATAAATTATTTGTAAGGAAACGGAGATATCATTTAAAATTTTAAGCTACTAAAACCTAGATAACCCTTCAAACTATTTTATGAACCACTGTTTACAGTTTTAAGTGTGAACGTTAAACTTTAGTTTGCATTTTTGCGAAAAACGGCCACTTTTGGCAGCACTGGACACCGAGTATCGTCTTAACACGCTAGACCGCTAATCCGGAGGTTCTGGGTTCGATCCCCAGCCAGGGCAAGTTGGAAAATGGTGGATGGTCTTGGGTGTTTAGATATCTATATATGAATTTATCATAAAATATAGTATCGTTGAGTTAGTATCCCATACAAATCCCATAACACAAGTTGAAAACTTACTTTGGGGCTAGCTTAATCAGTGTGATTTGTCCTTATATATTTATTTATTTTCCGGTTTTGACTATTGCTACTTCACCTGAATTCTTAAGTTTCACAATACAGGGTGATTTTAAACCTCGTAGTATCGTATAGTATATATATTCAAGGAAAATACTCTAAAAAATAATAGTATTCTATCTCAATTATTCGATATATTATGAGGCTCCACTGAACGTAGGTAAGTGGCGCCAAATATGAATATTAGCCTACTAACTGGCGGCAAATGTGAACCGTACTGTACCTTAATCCGCCACTAATGATAAGATCAGTCGAGGTCACATCGTCTGAGGTTAAGGTCACGTCGATGGGGACCATGGGATCTGCCGAATGTATCAATAATTGACACAATAGGTATGATGAAAATCAAATATGTGCATACATACTTACAAACATTCTATTACCCGTGTGGTTCCGGGTTAGAATGGGACGACTCCATCTCTTCCTGTGGATGTCGTAAGAGGCGACTAAAGGACTAAGCACAAATATTTAGTGCTACAAGTGCATTCCCAAGGAGGGTTAACGTCGGGCGGGGCGTCCGGTGTGAAACTTTTCGCCCAAATACATTCCCAAAGAGGGTTGACGTCAGGCAGGCGGCCGGTCGTAAAACTATAGCCAAATCATTTAAACTGTTCCGGCTATTTCTTCTCCATTTTGCAAGGTATTTGATATCCTTGGGTGACCATTGACATGCATGTTATATGTGGAGAAGGAAAAGCGGGAAAGCGCACAGGCCCGGGCTCCGAAGCAGCACAGCTGAGGATGCAACCGGGAACGCGCTGAGACGAAGAAGATACATACATACTATCACGCACGCCTGTTTCCCACAGGGGTAGGCAGAGGCTATGGACCTCCACTTGCTACGATCCTGGCAGAACCTGATAGTCCCGAGCCACCCTCTTGTGGCTCGTTATCAGTTATCATTATCAGTTATCGTTATCAGTATCAGGGAGCAGTTTCAGTTTATTTTGTTAGACTGTATGAATGTCTGTGTCTCAGGTAAGAATATAATCAGGTGATTATATTCTATAGGGAATTATATACAACGAAAGGTCTATTTCTAGATAGCTATAATTTTCCTTTTATAATATTTTAATTCTATTATTTCTACGCAGATGTTTAAACGTAATTGCAAAAAGCCATAAAAGGTTGCCTTTTGTAAAGAAAGCCTTAGAATATTACAAAATGAGAAAGAAAAGATAAATATGTATTTCTAGTTAACACCCCCAATAACGAGTTATTGTCTTGAAATAAGAAAAATGCCTGTTTTTTGGTAAGACCTTACTTTTACAGCCTTTTGTTTTCTTTTGAATGCGTAAAATTAAAAGAAAGATTAAAAGTTTAAAGAGACCTTGGTTTATGATGGTCAAGGTTTGGATCTTTGATGATACCGTGTTTGAAAGAGACAATGGTGATATTTGGGCATTCAATTTTGTTAGTGAAAACCCTGCAAGGCTATAAAAAATTTGGTACAAAGCTTTGGTTTTTGTTGTCCATGAACAAGTTTAAATTGTATTGTCGTTGTGTTAGTATCCTATAATACAAGTTTAAACTTACTATGGGGCTAGCTCAATTAGTTTGATTTGCCCTTACATATTAACTGAAACTATATTAAGGGTGAACTCAGTCCATAATACTGAACAACTTTCCGCAAGGAACATATATCGAAATATGAAAAATATTTTTTGTTCTCCTAACAAGTTGACCGATCAGATGATCAAAGTTTGTATGAAAAGTCAAAAAATATTTTTCATATCACGATATATGTTCCTTGGGGTAAGTTGTTTAGTATAATATCATGGACTGAATTCACCCTTAAAATAGTTTTAGTATATTTAGTTAGATGTTATTTATGATTTTTTTAATCAAGTTACATATTACACACAATTGGGTAGTTTCCTGGGTCAAAAATAAATTATTTGGTACTGTTAAGAGAATAAAACGTCTCTAAATAATGTCACTTGTCATTGATCACATCTATTTTGAACGAGATTTTAGATTTATTATTGCAGAAAAATGGATATTAAGAGCGCTATTTGACTCCAAAAATCTATGACGTCACAATCCGATATTTCATACAAAACTCATAGAAAATTTTTGTTTTGACGTTCAGAAAAAAGTGTCTGATTCGACTTGTTGGAAACTAGCGGATTCGGAAAACTGTTTTAGTACACATAAAGCTGAGAAATGATCCAAAACGGAAAACTGTCCGATCGACCCCATACAAACAACAAAAATAAACGGTATTTCCATAGAAAAGTGTGCGGCCGCCCGGGCAATTTATATGGGAATGTCGAATTATTTTTTTGTTTTTTGACTGTCCGATTTTAATTTCATTATACTTTAGTGATATAGTATAGCCCGTGGTTCGATTTATTACGGGTATGTCCCTTCCACTTTGTATAATCAAAGATCCGTATATAAAAAATATATTAAGAGAAAAGATTTCATTGTTGTGTGTTTGTTTGTTAAAAACTACTGATCCTGTTTTAAAAATTCTTTCACCTATGGAACGTTACATCATGAGCGAGTAACATAGGCTATATTTTATCTTTCAAACATCTATTCATGATTCATGTGTAGTCCACTGTATGCTTACACATATTTAATTTTCGCAAACATCTACGAATTCTGTGATATCACTTACAGATCACATGTGTAAAGCATCCTAAATTTACAAAACGCAGGTGTTTAACTTAGTTTATGAATTAAAGAAATGGATATAGTAATCCGAGATTGAATACTATTGTTAAAAATGGTTACAAGCCGTGGGAATGTATGCAAGGTGCATTTGGTGCAATGTGAGTAAAGGATGAAGGTAATAAAAAAATAGTTTTGTCGAAGAGAGAAACGAGTCAATCATCTTTGGTATTGTTAAAACTGATTTCTTTTGCACAGATTGGGTGTCGAAAAGTACAAAGCATTAGTATTTACCAAGGGTTATACATTTACCTTAATTATCTAATATTTAGCCGTGTGGTTTCCGGCAGAGCAGAATATAATATTATATTATATGACCACTCCAAGTCTTTTCGTTCTTTTCGTTCATAATATTGTCGTAGAAATTATATTATCTAAAATTATATTATTATATTATAAATAACTATAAAAAGAAATAATAAATAAAATAGAAAATGCTAGAATTTATTATGATACACTATAACTTCTTTATCGCTAACGGGACAGACACAGCTTAGGTCCGTATAACCCAAAGGTTACGTTTAGCGCATTTGAATAAAGAAAGGTGCCAAAAGTGGCCGTTTTTCGCAAATGTGCGAAAAAAAGCTTCACGTTCTCACTTTAAACTGTAAACAGTAGTTCATAAAATAGTTTGAAGGGTTATCTAGGGTTTACTAATACGAAATTTTAAATTATATCTCCGTTTCCTTTCGAATATTTTTTTTTCAAATGGGGGCAGGCCTGGACTAATTTTTTTTTTTCAAAAAAACTTGTGTGTATTTATTAAGTTATTACCTAGAATATAGAACCAAATTAAAATACGGCAGTATTTTTTCTGTGGGCATGGCAATGCGTTCGCCTTTAAATTAAATGTTTTATTTTATTTACAAAAGGTAGCCCCATGCGGTTGACACGTCATTATGTATATGCACGTTTGAATGTTTTAAAAGCTTGGGGAAGGAAACAAAAAGAGGATTAGCGACTTTCTAACGCATAATGAGGATAATCTGTCTCCTTATTGATAAATTGCCAGTTACCACTTACCACCCTGAGCGCGACACGTCTTATAAATATAAATTATTGTTATAATGGCTCTTGTTAGGAAGTACGAGTATTTTTTATGTTGTGACAAGAAAGTTTATATTCGAACTTGGGAGATCTTACTTTTTGACAAGACATTGGCAGTCGGTTTGAATTATGTATTATCGAATTTCTTAAAGATTATAAATAAATAAAGATAAAGAGATAAATTTAAAGATTTATTATTATATATTTTATTTATTCAAGTACACTTGGAAATTTACAAACATACACATAAAAAAAATAAGGAAAACATAGTTCTTCTGCGAGACTTCACCTGCGAGAGGAAATGGGAAAAAAGAGGTACTTAATTGGCGTGTACCTACAATACAAAACTAAATAAATAAATAGACAAGATACATACCTACAAAAACATACATAAATATAAATACATAAATAAATATATATTCATAAAGCATATATATAATAAATACATATATTAATATTTCTAAATATGTATATTAGGATGATAAATACAGATAGTGATCTTTTACTCGTTTATTGTAAAATTAATCATAACTATCTAAGTCCATGCTAAATAAAACTTTCTTAATTTACGTCAAAATACACGGACAGATTATATTTAAATTGTATATAAGTACTTAGTTACTTTTTTACGTAAGTACCTATTTTTTGTGTTGAAATATGTTGTTTATTTTCAATGATATGTATTTTAATGTTTATACTTATAAAACATATTATTAACAATAGGCACAAATTTTTTTTTATTATAATAGGTAATTACTTTTTAATTTTTTGTAAGGTGACCCCACTTGACTTCAATATACCTACTCATTATGTGCTTATAAATATAACTAGCTTTTCGGGCGCTGCGCGGGCTGCAAGCAGCCCGCGGTTTTTCGTGCAGCTGTTGAAGTTGGTTGGAATCTTATTTCCAGTTGAGAGAATAGGTCAGGTGCTAAAGTCAGTATAAAAAAATAAAAACGTACACGGGCCGCCATCTTGGAATCAAATTTTGTTTGCAGTTTTGAGTTCCGCGGGGTGCTAACCCCAGCATACAAAATTTTATACCCCTTCGATGTTTCAATAGGACGTTATGAACGAATAAAGTTAAAAAAATTAAAATCCAGACGCCATCTTGGATTCCAAAAAAAATGTCAGATTTGGATTCCGTGACGCAGAAAACCCTTGCATTTTGAATTTCAGTCAAATCGGAAGCAGTCGAGTATTGGCGGCCATCTTGAAAAATTAAAAAAAAACGCTCAGCGCTTGGTGGGAGTGGCTCGGCCTACGGCCTCGCCACGCAGCTCGGCCTGCGGCCTCGCAGAACATCTCAGCCTTCGGCCTTCGGTCTCAGGCTTCGCTTAGTGACTTGGGGGGGGGTTCTGGGGGAGGGGGGAGGTCAGGAGGGGCTCGGGCTTCGCCATCGCCACGCAGCTCGGCCTACGGCCTCGCGAAAGAGGTCTGTTTTTGGCCTTTGGCCTCTGACTTCGCAAAGACACTTGAGGGGGAAGGGGTTCTGGGGGAAGGGGGAGGTCAGGAGAGGCTCGGGCGTCACCCTCGGAACGCAGCTCGGCCTGCGGCCTCGCTTTCCGCTCGACCTACGGTCTCGCGGTACACACTCGGAAATTGTCCTTGTATGGCGGCCATCTTGGATTTTGAAAAAAATCTAAAAACAAATGACAGTCGTCAAATTGCTTACAACCCCCTACATTTTGAAAAAAAAATCACGCCCCTAACCCTAACCGTTTTTGCAGGCTGTACCTCGTCCACATCAAAATCTGATGATCTTCAACATGTCCGATTTATCTGGTACTCACTGGAGCACCCTCTACACGACCATATATCAATCATTACCCCACCCACCCGGGAACAGGTCAAACAACTATGTCAATCAGTGAGTGAGTCAGTGGTAATGTAGGTTTATATATTATAACTAGCTTTTCGGGCGCTGCGCGGGCTGCAAGCAGCCCGCGGTTTTTCGTGCAGCTGTTGAAATTGGTTGGAATCTTATTTCCAGTTGAGAGAATAAGTATGGTGCTAAAGTCAGTATAAAAAAAATAAAAAACTATACGGGATACGTATCTTGGATCAAATTTTGTTTACAGTTTTGAGTTCCGCGGAGTGCTTTACCCCAGCATACAAAATTTCAGACCCCTTTGATGTTCCAGGAGGACGTTATGCACAAATAAAGTTAAAAAATTTAAAATCCAGACGCCATCTTGGATTCCAAAAAAAATGTCAGATTTGGATTCAGCGATTCAAAAAACCCTTGCATACTGAATTACAC
The DNA here is from genome assembly GCA_963576875.1 of Acrobasis repandana. Lineage (NCBI taxonomy): Eukaryota > Metazoa > Arthropoda > Insecta > Lepidoptera > Pyralidae > Acrobasis > Acrobasis repandana. The sequence goes on from OY756226.1 coordinate 3,905,872, forward strand.
TCAAATCGGACGCAGTCGACTATTGGCGGCCATCTTGGAAAATTTAAAAAAAAACGCTCAACGCTTGGTGGAAGTGGCTCGGCCTACGGCCTCGCCACGCAGCTCGGCCTGCGGCCTCGCGGTACAACTCAGCCTTCGGCCTTCGGCCTCAGGCTTCGCTTAGTGACTTGGGGGGGGATTATGGGGAAGGGGGGAGGTCAGGAGGGGCTCGGGCTTCGCCCTCGCCACGCAGCTCGGCCTTCGGCCTCGCGGAGAGCTTAGTTTTCGGCCTTTGGCCTCTGGCTTCACTTAGTGAATTGGGGGGGGGGGGGTTCTGGGGGGGAGGGGGGAGGTCAATAGGGGCTCGGGCGTCACCCTCGGAACGCAGCTCGGCCTGCGGCCTCGCTTTCCGCTCGACCTACAGTCTCGCGGTACACACTCGGAAATTGTCCTTGTATGGCGGCCATCTTGGATTTTGAAAAAAATCAAAAAACAAATGACAGTCGTCAAATTGCTTACAACCCCCTACATTTTGGAAAAAAAATCACACCCCTAACCCTAACTGTTTTTGCAGGCTGTACCTCGTCCACATTAAGATCTGATGATCTTCAACATGTCCGATTTTTCTGGTACTCACTGGAGCACCCTCTACACGACCATACATCAATCATTACCTCACCCACCCGGGAACAGGTCAAACAACTATGTCAATCAGTGAGTGAGTCAGTGGTAATGTAGGTTTATATATATATAATTCATATACATACAGGCTGACTTTTAAACCACCAGCCAAATTTCTGGAGTAAGTTTAGTCCATGATACTAAACTACATTCCATAAAAACAATTAGCGAAAAACTAAAATAAAAATTACCCTTTTCATACAAATCAGCGCTCAGTCAAACGGATTTTCTATGGGAGGACAAAAAATTTTCATCGATTTTTAATAACTTTTTTTATAGAAAGTAGTTCAGTATCATGGACTGAACTTGCTCCAAAAATTTGGCTGGTGGTTTAAAAGTCAGCCTGTATATGTAAGTATGTAATAAAATCTTCATGGTTGAGTTAATAGTAAGTATGTATGAATAAAACAATAATAAAATGAATGACAAATAATAAATCATTAAGAAGGCATTTTGAAGTAATTATTAGTTCTTAAATGCAGTTATTATCGCGAAGGAGTTAATGACTTGGAAAAAATGCTAATTAGATAATCGACCAAGAAATAATGTAGGTGGGGTTTTGGCAACATCCTTTATTTCGAACAATTAACTGTCGTTAACAATGTAACTACAATATAAAAAAAATACCTACTTAGTAATTAAAAGAATTGTTTAAAAAAAACTATGCGCCGATTAAACATCGTATTTCATTACATGCATAGTAATAATTTACCGACAATATTTGGCATTAGGTAACCTAAAAACTGAACCACTTGTAAATACTGGGCATCTACTTCATTAATTCAAGTAAAAAAACAGTTCTTATATGCCAATCATTTAAAATCATTTATATTAACATTTACACATATAAAGATATTTCCTTAAAGTCTCTTAATAATAGCCCATTTATTAAAATTAATAACCGAATAAAACTGATCCTAACACAACCCTATGAATAATCAGTTTATAACTGTATTTTCGTACTTAATATCTTTATCTGTAGTCCACTTTGATCGTCAAAACGTGTCACTTGTCAAAATAATAAAAGTGACATGTCGTAAAAACTTGACGGTTGACATCCCTGGACGAATTTGTTTGAATAAAGATTATAACGGGTCTGGGCTTCCCTATATTCTCGTCACCAAAGCCATAGGGCACAGAATCCTAACTTTTTAAAATTGAAATAGACAAATAGGGAACATTGTTTGGTAACCCTAGGAAGTATTTTTACTTCCTATACTTTTTTATTTTTGTAAGGGTTGGATGAATGTGAAATTAATTGAAGGGCGCTTCGGCCCAAGGGTTACAGGTACTAGGGCTCGTGTGATCTATTTTTTACGAGTCCGTGACAATAGCCCAGCTGGGGTTTTGTATGCACATAGATTACTGATAACAAACAAAATCTGGCAGGAAGTTTGCGTTTTGCATTTAAGTAAATTTAGTATTTAAGTCAGTGTGTTATATTACAGATTTCTCAAATCTCTAATAGGGATGTGAAATGGGTCCGAAAACTATTGTTAGATTATCCAAAAATAATAGAACCATATTTTTCGGTCAAACCGATTGGCTCACGTGAATCGTGATATATTCGGAAAAAAACTGCAATAATTTCAACTAGGTACGCTATATACGTCAATGCCTATCGGATTTTAGAATACAGACATTTTAAGGCGACGTGGGTTCACAATTTGCAATACTGTGCGTGTTTTTAAAAAATCACTGTTATTAAACTACTACAGTTTATGCCACAAAAAAATTTTCATAATAATCTTAAGGATTTTCTACAGACACCTACAACAGAAAAAAATTTAAATTTATTACAAAAATAATAATAAATAAAACACTGCGAAATATTCGTCGAGAGCGAAGGCAGGGCCGGAGCCGTGCTCGACGATATTTCGCAGTCTTTTATTTATTATTATTTTTGTATTATATTTATAATTTTTTCTTTAGCCAAAACGGATAGATATTTAGACAATACATTTTTTGGTATAATTTTCATATGAAAAAATGATTGTAGAAAATAGTAATACGTATTTTAAAGGCAAATTTAGGCAAAATTAGAGGTATGTTTGTGATTTTTTTTCTATAGAGCCAAAAATGCTCAATCGTGTTTTGGCTATTGTGGGTGTCTGTAGAAAATCCTTAAGATTTTTATGTAAATTTTTTGAGAAATAAACTGTAGTAGTTTAAAAACAGTGATGTTTCAAAAACACGCACAGTTTTGCAAATTGTGAACCCACGTCACCTTAAGAACAAAACATTTAGCAGAAAATTACCTAAGTAATTTGAAATAATCCTCTACGACAAGAAAATTTTAGGAAGGAATAGTTTTATAATTCTGTCTGAGTAACGTTAACGCTCCTATTACCGCCAGTTTAAACTTTGTTCAGATTCGCACCCATATATTAGGGGTTAGCTGTAAAGTTGATATAGGATTTTTAATTTATTCATTATCTGAATTTAGTTTTCTATGAAGTTCAGAAGTTAATTTAAATATTAAATCAATTGTTATTTAATAAATAAAATTTTATACTGAAATGGCAATTGTTTCTATTAACGCCCCAAGAAAGGGGTTTGTTTCTATTACCGTGTTTTCTGTTTCTAATACCGACCACTGCAAAATATTCAAACAATGACATAAATAATAATATTTATGTATTTAAATTTTGCTATTTCAAAATTATAAATAAGTAATCCGTCTCAAACAACAGTCTTGAAATTATACTTCTACTTTTTGTCATAAATAAAAGATAATAAAGTAAAAATTAAAATTAATAAAAATACAATAGGTTAAAATTCGCACTTGAAAATGACTGAAACAAAAAATTTTTCATTTATATATTTATTGTCTCTCTTATCGCGTAGGGCAGATCTAGGAATACCATAGATTTTGGATACTTCATATATACTTTTTCCTTCATTTATAACTATGAGAGCAGCTTCAAGTTGAATGGCACTATATTTGTCTTTACGGTGCTCCATGTTTATATAAAAAATCACGAAATATAATTAAGAAAAAATTAAAAAATCCGGCTAATATTTTAAGAGCAGAGCCCAAGTGTTTTACAGTTCTTGTACCTACTAGTCAAATGTTTATAGGCTGTTGATAATGATTATTCATAGCTAACAGACGGACTTTTTTAAATATCAGCCACAATGATAAAATCCGTCATAAATCAGTTCCTAGTCAAACTAGTGTATTTAAGTATTTATATTTAAAAGAGAATAAATACTGAACTCCTTACGAAAAACATATGGATCCCTAAAAAAGGAAATGGTAAAACTGAAAAATACTGGCTATATAGCATAGGTCGGAAGATTGAATAAAATATATAGCCATACAATACATTACAACATTAGTAACGTTTAATTGTGTTTAAAAAAAATCCTTAAGGCAAAAAATATGGCGTTAATTGGTCAAATGACGCGGAATATATTTATGAACAAAATTATTCAAAGAAACTAACTAAAATAACATATATAATCATATATAAACGAAAATTCTAACTACTGTCAAAAGTCTAACACCGCCATGGGTCGTTTTTAAAAACAATTTGTAAAAATATGATTCTAATGCCGCTCTAATTAAAAATTCGATTTAAATATGAAGAAACAGTAGAAACAGTAAAATTAGATGTTAATATCGAAAACAAATGTATAAGTTGTAATCTTTAAATATTCACATGTGCGTACATTGGTTTAAACTGAAGTTATTTCCTTAAGAAAAAAAAAGAATACCTTCGTGGCTCGGAGCGCATCACTATGGAACGTGCACCCGATCAGAGGTAGTCCCGCTGATTGTTTTATTATTACGTTAACTGATAATTTACACACTTAAACTTTATTCTGAACGTTTCATAATAAACATATTTAAAATGTTTTTCAGTAATAATGGTCTGAAATTTTTATTAAATATCTTTTAAGATAGATTGAAAATAACGAGCGGTAATAGAGTTAAATTTTTGTAGGGCGGTAATAGGCACCTTTACGTTAAATACTTATATTTTGTTATTTTTCATCTTGACCTAAACGGGGATCGAACCCGGGACCCCCGGGACAGCCTGGCATGATGACCACTAGGCCACAGAGGTCGTCAATATACCTTTGTTAATAGGTAATGATCACTATTTTGAAGCCTCTTTCCCTTCTCGGCTTCTCGCCCACCATCACGCTAAAAGTGGTCTTTAAATCTTGCGGCCCTTGGCTCTGTCTGCTTAAAGCCGCAGGATCCAAAATACTCTATCCGTCCCATTAGGGATAAAGACGTGATAGTGATATTGCCCATAGTGCACATGGACTAAGCACAAACATCTTGTGCTACATTTGCATTCCCAAGGAGGGTCGGGCGACGGCCGGTTGTAAAACTTTTCGCACAAATACATTCCCGAAGAGGGTTGACGTCAGGCAGGCGGCGGCCGGTCGTAAAACTATAGCCAAATCATTGAAACTGTTTCGGCTATTTCTTTTCCATTTCGCAAGGTCTTTGGCATCCTTGGGTGACCATTGACATGCATGTTATATTTGGAGAAGAAAAAGCGGGAAAGCGCACCCCGGACTCCAAAGCAGCACAGCTAAGGATGCAACCGGGAACGCGCTTAGACGAAGAGAATCATCGAGTTAGATTATGTAGTGGAGGTAGGTTCGTACAATTTATATGCATGCGCTTGGTGTTAATGAGTTTTGTGATGCCTACCTACATTCGCCGATTTTTTATAAAGTGTATTAATTATATATAGACTCACCTAAATGAATACCTATGTAATTCTTGTGAGCAAATAAATAAATTCTTTAAACCCAAAAGGAATTTAAATATAGAAACGGCGTGTGTCAAGGCAAAACTTTATTTATACTCTCTGATAGTCGGGGATGCATTGATAAATATACTGCAAAATGTGTCAGATTAAACTTTACTTTATGGCACCGTTCATAAAAGAGAGAGATGAAATGAGTTTTATTAGCCGTAAATCCTGCATTGCTAACCTGTGCTGGTTTAGGGGCGTGTAAAGCAGTATTTAAACCAATCAATTTTTTATCTACAGGTTGACATTGAAGTGGGCGTTGATGCCTGCGACCAATTGTTTAAACTATTGCAGGTACTACATGATGTTTTGAAATGTCTGTATACTGTCCTAATAAATATATTTCATTTTATTTTTTTCTTTGACAAATTACATAGTGGACTTCGTGTCTACATTTAATAGCCAAGTTCTTGTCGGTGTCATTGGTTGGAACTTCTTCGTAAGTACATGTACATATACAGAGTGACTTTTTAAACACTAGCTAAATTTTTGGAGCAAGTTCAGTCCATGATACTGAACTACTCTCTATAAAAAAAGTTATTAAAAATCGATAATATTTTTACGTCCTCCCATACAAAATCCGTTTGGCTGAGCACTGATTTGTAGATCATTTTAAATTTTAGTTTTTCGTCAATTGTTTTTATGGAAAGTAGTTCTGTATCACGGACTGAACTTGTTTCATAAATTTGGCTGGTGGATGAAAAGTCAGCCTGTATGTCTGCCTCATTTTAAAGTGAAGATATAGGCAAAAGGCCTTGAAGTGGCGCCCTCATTTGAAATAAATTGATAACTCGTAAATATGGAGATAATTTCCATATTGCTCTTCGTCATGCACTAGATAGCCCTTTAAATTATTTTATGAACCACCGTTGAAAGTATTTACATTAGTCCGTCTAGCTTTAAAACTTTTCCTTCGCCAAAAGTGGCCACGGCAAGTTTTAAAGCTAGACGGATCACCAATAATAGTTTCAACGGCAGTTCATAAAATAATTTAAAGGGCTATCTAGTGCATGACGAAGAGCAATATGGAAATTATCGCAATATTTACGAGTAAACAATTTATTTCACACTTCAAGGCCATTTGCCTATAACTTCACCTTAATTAACATTAAGAAACGAGATAAAAATAGGGAACTCAAACTATTTTAATTACTTTATTGACTATCTTTGCATTATAATAAGTGCACTAATTGCGTTTAGTCTTTATAATTCAAATGGTACCAGAGACATTATATTCTTTGAAATGAAGTCACTAATGACTTCAATTATTAAATATGCTAGTTATACTTACCATGACCTGAAGAAAATAGTAAATTAAGTTATAAATATAAATAAATATGTATACCTATAAGATGTAAGAATATTATCGGCTTTACATAAATCTACGTCACATTTTTTAATAAACAGTACATAATAGGTACTTACAGGTCTTCATTTCCGATTACAAACGAGTGATATTTAGCATGTCTATCAATTATTATTTATTGTGAATAATAATTTGAATTTAGAACTAGGTAAGTACTTTATTGTTGTCTTGTTTCTGATTACATATTGTAATATCGAACTTACTTTGGGGCTTGCTCAATCAGTGTGATTTGTCCGTATACAACGTGACCTAACGCAAAACCTCTCAGATGGTACCTCAGCCCATGAAATTAAACAACTTTTGTTCTACAACATTTCCAAAATGCCAAAAATAATATTCAGATTTTCATAAAAAATTGACTCGATCAGCTGATCAATTTATATGAAAATTAAAATATTTTTTTTTGGGTTTCGTGAATGTTGTAGAACAATAGTTGTTCAGTTTCAGTTTTGCGTTAGTTCATCCTTTCACCGGGAGACTTTATATCAGTTGTCGTGCTCCCAGCGCGAGGAATTGTGAATATCCATAGTTTTTGGTCGGATATATTCGTCGCTCGCGAAATGGGCACGAAAATGTTTGTCGGATTAATCCGACGAAAGGATTAAAGGGTTAACACGTTGTATAATTATTTATTTATTTATTACGCCTTTATCCCTAACGGAAAAAGTCTAAATCCAAAGAGGAGTAAGTGTATAGATGAAAAAGGAAATCAAAATAGTAACGGATTGTTAGCCACATTGCTTAAGGTGAAGATATAGGCAAATGACCTTGAAGTGGCGCCCTCATTTGAAATAAATTGTTAACTCGTAAATATGGAGATAATTTCCATATTACTCTTCGTCATGCACTAGATAGCCCTTTAAATTATTTTATAAACCACCGTTGAAAGTATTTACATTAGTCCGTCTAGCTTTAAAACTTGCCTCCGCCAAAAGTGGCCACGGCAAGTTTTAAAGCTAGTCGGATCACCAATAATAGTTTTAACGGCAGTTCATAAAATAATTTAAAGGGCTATCTAGTGCATGACGTAGAGAAATATGGAAATTATCACCATATTTACGAGTTAACAATTTATTTCACACTTCAAGGCCATTTGCCTATATCTTCGGCTTAATTAATTGACTTTATGATCTGCGCGGAAAGAGAATTTTATGTATTTTGTCCTAGACCATCATAGATGATTAATTATAGAGGTTTTAAACAATACGGAACCTCGTCTGCATTTAAAACGCACTTGCCCGTTTATTCTGCAAGCACTGCAATGTGTGGAATGTACGAGGTCAACGGACTTTATCATGGGAAAGTAGGGTTGTGAATGTTGTTTTCGTCTGTGGCGAATAGACCCTTGCTGGGTGGTATTGTTGGTAACATATAGGATGTAGGTACCTTCCTATAAACATGTATAATCCGGTTATTTAACAAAGTAAGTTCGCCACGGAAAAAAGTACCTATGTGTTTTGCCACAATTCTATTTTTGTGAAGTAAATTCGTAATCCTGTGTCGAACTTACACATATTTTTAATGCATGTGGCAAATTTTATTATGAATAGGCCGCGTTCTGTATTATGACGAGTTACTATGAAGACCTGAGCCTGAGGTCCGTTTTGAAGAAATGTATCCTCTAATAAGTACGTACTTATTAGTAATAGGTAGGTAGGTATACTTTTTTGACGAAGCATATTGCGGATTTATTTCTGTCAGCTTTTGACGAAGCATGTTGCTGATGAATGTTTGTGATAATCATATTTCATGTTTGAATAAGTATTTATGTTATAAGTCTACCTTCACAAACAAACAGAAGTAATAGGTACCTACTTACCTGTGTGTAGGTTGGTCCATATCTATATGTATTACATCGCAACGTTAGTAGGTAGGTAGGTCAAAATCTGTAGGTACCTACCTATAACGAAATTTATTTATTAATTAATTGAATCTTTATTGTACTTTTGGTACAAAAGGTGGACTTAACGCTAATGCATTCTCTACCACTCAACCTTTAGGAAAAACATAAAAATCTATTTTGTTGCGATAGGCGCTACAAAAAGAACCTATACATACATATATAAATACTATAATACATACACATAAATAATATTTAATACTATTTATACAAATAATAGGTATATATTAACATTTACACAAATACATACCTACTCATAAATACCTACATAAACTACAAATGTGAAGATAAGGACTAGTTCTGCTGCAACAAATTACCAGAGAGGTGCGTGTGGACCTTTTTCTTAAATATATATCTATTTGAGATATCTTTGGTGTCCTCAATACCATATAATGTCGATAAGACTAGTTATAAAAGGTGTAGGGTGTACATTCATAAGTTGCTTAGTAGGTAGGTACATACACTACCTACTACCTAAACATTGGATTTATTATCTATTTCAGACTTTGTATCTGACGTTATTCAAGAAATCTTAAGTATTGTTTCTATGTAAGTAAGCAGTTATCTATACGAGGGATTTATTTTCCTAAACCTTTCTTATACTTCAGGCCGTACCTGAATTTTCCGGGGTCCAGTGCTGCCCCCATTTAAAATAAATCATTTTAAAGAAAACCGAGACATCATTTAAAATTTTGCAACTACCAAGTCCTAGATAACCCTTCAAAGTATTTTATGAAGTTTACAGTTTAAAACGAGAACGTTAAGCTTTACTACGCACATTTGCCAAAAGTGGCCGTTTTTCGCAAATGTGCGTAGTAAAGCTTAACGTTCTCACTATAAACTGTAAACAGTAGTTCATAAAATACTTTGAAGGGTTATCTAGGACTTGGTAGTAGCAAAATTTTAAATGATGTCTCCGTTTTCTTTGAAATGATTTATTTTAAATGGACTGCACTGGACCCCGTAAAATTCAGGTACGGCCTTAATCACTAAAGTAATTGTAAGTTCGTTAAGTTTTAACGAATGCCCATAAACTCAACTACCTCTTGCAAAATGCTTATTGTTTTGCGGACTCGATAATAAAACTGGGCAATTCATCAGAATCGCTCAGGCATCTATGCTTCGCGCCATAAGCCGTTGCAGGAATGCCGATCGACAACCGGCTTCGTCGAGCGCAATGACAACTGACATAGGTCTTGCCTCCATCACGGCTCGCAGCCGAATGCGGTGCGGCGGCGGCGCGGCGGCGGCGTGGCGGCGGCCGATACGGACGGAATGAAATGAAACTTCAAGTCAAGCTATACTATATACTCCAATATAGCCAGCCAAGCCATACCAACATAGGTACATACAATATAGCTAGCTAGCCGCACTCCGCACTCCTCGTTTTTTCTCCCACAGAAATACTCACACAAAGACCATTTCACCCACACAACCAAACCCGAATGCCGCTGTTTCCCCGCTTCCTTGAAACCCGCGACACGCCGGCAGCGACGAATTCTTTACGCCTGTCGTAAAGTAGTTTTCCAATAACAGTACATCATTTCTAGCATATATTATATACTTTTTGAAGCATTATTATAGAGTTTTACTAATTGCGAGTTGTAGTTTCAGAGTATTTCGCGAATGGCATAAAATTAGCCGGTAGGGCGCGGCGCGGGCCCCGAGGGGCGCGGGGCGAACGGCCGGCGCGCGCTGTCGCGACGGCTTGCGACCGGCGGGCGCAGTACACGCAACCTCGCGTTTTGCTATTCAGTCGTGTTCACGGCGTCACACGGAACGTACGCGCGGCAAATCTTTGAACCGGCCGGCTCCCGAATAATGTTTCAGTGTTTGACAAACTCAATCGGAGGTCTCGGAAGAAGCGTATTTAATAATTTACACTGTATAACAGATCGCATATTCTTAGTGAGTGTTACGCAGTGTGTACGGAAAAAACTTTGTCGAAGATTCTGAAGAATCTTGTGCAAAATTGTGTAATTCGCCGGCTGCGGTCGGATTGCGTTTTGCACAAACTTTTTGGTGAGTGATAAACATTTAATTATATGATATCTGTGTAAGTTGGTCAGAATAGTAGTCCAGTGTCATAGTGGTAATAAATTGCGGGTACCTGATGGCTATAAGTTTAGATAGGTATGTACCTATTTAGTACTTAGAATGGCGGGGCGTTGCCGGTGCTAGTTCGAGTTCCTTTTTGCAAATTGGTGGCAATAGAATTCCTTGTAGTATTATCGACTATAATCTGTGTGCTAATAGTGTTAACGCTGAATATAATAAAATGTCAATTCAAGGCGCGAAGTAGCACTTAAAGTGGGTACTTGTGGAGTCATTGATATTACGTGGTGTTGTATTGTATACTACGACATAAATTGCTACTTTGATGTTTACACGACAGCGATGAATGATATTGCACAATCGGAAAATAGTTTTGTGAAATGATTGCGCTTTTGCCGCCAATATTGATATAGTTATATTTTGTGTGTCTTCTCTTTGTGAGAAGTAGGTAGGTACCTACTTCCTAATTATATACCTATATATTTTGTCATAAAATGTTGAACAAAATTTTTGAATAGATATGGTACTCATTGAAATTATGTTCGCAATTGACGGGCATATCAAAGGGGACATTAACATCACTGTCAGAAAAATATTTATATAATTATGGACTTAGAGAAATTTTGCTTGGTAGGTAGGTACCTACCTAACTACGTACCTACTTGTTACTTAAAAAAATAGGCAACTACTTACCTACCTATCTACCTGATAAGGCACCAAAATCACCACCTAAACAATAAATAAAAAAGCTTTAACCTCCTTTTGGCGAAATATCAATTTTTACCTGCCAGCCTATATTAAGAATTGTGTCAAAAAGAAAAAAAGAAAATGATATGTACCTACCTATTACTATAAGCATCTTTTTGTATACCTGTTTATAAATTGCGTTTGCATTTTTGCGCGATTGAAAAACAATGGAAGTACCTACCAGATATATGTATTGTATTTGAAATCCTTGTCTCCCTATATTCCCTATTGATTGGGCATAAAAGTACGTAAGTACCTACCTACCTACTTAGTTAATCAAATCTGTAAAAGGATTATCGTTATCAATGAGTTAGGTTGGTACAAAACTTTCGAATTTTGTTTCGATTCCGACTTACGAGTAGGTATGTAGTAGGTACCTACCTAATCTGTTTCTCAAAAAATCTGAGACAATTAGTTAATTTTCGTCCCCTGATAGGTACTAATTTACCGAACAAGAGTCATACCTACCACCTACATACGAAATTGAATAATTAAGTCTTAACGATATCACAACATACCTACCTACCTACAACCCGCAGAAATGAACTAGGCACCTCGCTGCTCTGATGAAAAAACATTCCTCGCAGGTGCCAAGTTAATTTCTGCGGGTTAAAATTCTTATAATTAGTTAAAATAATATTTAATGTAAGTACCTATGTACATTTTAGTATAAAATACAACCCGCAAAAATCGACGTCTTAGTATTAGGTAGGTACCTAGTTATCAATCTTAAGTCCCAAATTGCACAAACATAAAATTTTGTGCCTATACGAGTACCTAGTTGAATTAGCATCTATCATATCATTCATCTATCATACGTCATTTAGTGCGAAAATTAAGTCTCATGCTCCTACCAAAAATCTTTGTGTTTAGTTCGTTATTTGATCGTAAAATATTGTAGGTAGCAACTTTGAAAATGCATGCAGCTGTAAAATAGCGGGAAAAGTGCGTTTGTTCCGATCGCTTTATTAGTAAACAATAATTTCGCGCCATACCGAGCTTGTAAACAAAAACAGTTTTTGCGAAAATTTTACCTGGGCCAATCGGCGTGAAATTCGAGGAACTAGTGATGTACCGCCGGCAGGTAAACGGAATCGAGATAAAGAAATCTGGGGGAAAAAAAGGTGCGGGGTCTGTTCTCGGGACAAAGCTAATTGTTGTTAGACTAAAGTAGGATATGGCCCAAGGCCAACGCACTCTTTAAAACTGTTTGATTTCGCATCCAGACTTCAGTCTGGTTTTGAGCTTCGTGGTGGACACTTCCTGGTTAATTGTGACCGGTGTCCCATTGTCATTTGTTTGTAAATACGAGGGGTCAACACCCTTCTGCAATATTGTTCTAGTTTTTTATTTATTTAAATTGATTTACAATTTATTTAAATGAAATATTTTACGTGTGTCTTAAAGAGTGCTGCTGTGTTGTTAAGTGAATAATTTTTTAGTTAGGTACTTATGAACTTCGTGCTATTCACGAATTTTAATTTGGATTTCTATATTAAAAGGTACAGTTCTTTTTTTTTTGTTTTCTGCACACTATTATTTGGTAATATGTTAGGTAGTACGGCTTCCTTACTTGCAGTTTAATATTTTACTCAAATATTATCACTGTATCTACAACAAATTATAGTTTTACAGCGTCCCTTTATTTTTGTTGTTTATTTATTTATTTATATTTATTGCACATAATTTTATGATGGATTGATAACTTTCATTTGTTCGAAATACGCGCATATTTTACCAATTTTGAGACTTCGTTGAGATGGTACCCACCTACTTAAGCATTAGAGTTTCGATACTTAAAATAAAATTAGGTATTTATATGTATTATTAAGTATTTTTTTATTTTTTATTTTCTATTGATTGGTGTTTACAATAAGGATATTTTATTGTTTCAGACGGTGTGCGTAGATCCTAACGCGCATCGTTTCCTGTGATAAGAGGCTCCTGTGATAGCGACAAGTTCGTCTTAGCTTTAAAACTAGTTAGTCTTAGATATAACATAAAATGGCGGCACTAGAACCTGCAATTCTTCATTTTGATGCATGGGATCAAATGGATGAGGCAACAATGGAGTTGGCCCTTACTTCCGAGTTTTGGACACAAGTGCAGACTGAAGTAGAAAACATGGACTTGGTACCGCCCGCCAATTTAGAAGATTTAGTTACTGACAATGAGCCAGACTGGAGAATACTTGATGCACCCGAAGAACCCAAAAAAGAAAAAATAGTACATCATGATTGTATGTGGGCCGGTTCGTGCGCTGACTCTGTTCATCCTGGCAACACATTCGTGCCGTCAGAACAAATAACGACAACACCTGGACAGAGTCTTCTACGAAGAAGAGAGCCGTCACCGCCTAGACCTGAAACGCCACCTTCGTTAGACGGCGACGAACCTCCGCAATTCCGTCACACAGTGGATGTTGCAGTCACTGCCCGAAGACTGTTACGAGACGTTGCTGCTGATCACTCATACACGTTAGCCAGGCAAAACTTCGACAGCCTTGGCGTTCAAACACCTTCTGATTCTGGTGAATCAGGTATGTATTCATTTAATATTTTTCGTAAGGTAATTAATTTGGGAGTTCATATTTCGGTACCTTCCCAGATTTGGTTTATGTTAGAATTAAAAATTAATTTGTGCTCAAATACTCGCTAATCAAAATTTCATGAACATGCGTCCAAGTATACTCGGAGAACTACATTCACTCGTTCAACAATAACATAGTTTTTTGCTAGATGTCTTTTACTTTTAGCTCATTTGAACTATTCAAAATAGAAAGGGAAGTCGTAGGAGTGGGTCAACCGCTTCCGACGAATTTATTTTATTTGATATCACTATTAAACTTGGGGTAGGTAGATGATTCTTAAAGTAGGCGGCGAGTTCACCGGGAATGTCATGAGGACGCAGGCGCTATGTCGCGAGCGCGGGAAACTGCGCGTATAAGGCGCGTATCGACCGTCCCGCGTCCCCCTCTGCGTCTAGACGCACCCGCGGCTCCGCTCTTCCGGAACCTTCGCCCATTGCGACCTTGAACGCCCCAACCTTCCTTAATGTCGGATTGCGCAACCTTCGCACCCACCCACACATCTCTCGGGATTGACACATTTAATTAGAATAGGATTAATAAACCTACTCTGCGAAAGGCCTGCCGATGCGATTAGGACACAACTAAGGTCGCTGGTGCGTCGACCGAGACGACCTGACCTTGACGCATCCAGTTACAAGTAGGCGCTTCCCGTCGGTCGACAGACAAATCGCGGGTCGAGTTCATACTTAGTCCGTCCCAGTATCTGTTTAAAAATCTAGGGAGCCGAGTGGATCAAAAAAGCAAACACTCGTTTCTCTTACGCTCGGAATCAAGTTAATATTTTCGAATTGAAATTCTGATTGTGCCAACTTTACTACTTATTAGATTAATACTCCAACAAATTCTTATTAAATTCTAAGTATTGTTTTATTCTTATGAATCCATACTGCATTGTAATCGGCATCAATGTTCAGACTGACCCCAAAAGGATGTCACAGATATTAGTATGCGAATACAACGAATGTTATTATTTATACTGCTAACGTTGATAGCAGTGGGTAAGGTCGCGATGAGCATGTGCTAAATCACCTGTGCTTTGTTTAAAAACTTGTTGCGCAACATTCATTACACTAAAGACAAATAGGCATTTCGGCTGTAATTTGAACCGTCTGAAATAAATTATACAGATCGCTGCGCTGTAAAAGCAATAAAAAGTCTGCCGCAGCTTCTGCAATCTTGTAAAGACCGTTATTCGAATAAGAATACAGTGGAATGTAATGGAATCTCATTGAAGTGGAGTTCGCCCGGCCGCCAGACCGGTTTGGAACGCTTTACTCCCATGTCTATCTCGACCGGATGACAATTTGATAGACAGTGTCTCAGTAATCGTGATTGAAAACCAGTCAACTTGAAATTTAACCGATCGTTGATCTTACTAGGATTAATCCATCAAGTCAGACTTTCACCTCAAAACATTCTGAATTATATTAAGTTACACCTAAATCGATTATGAATTTGAAACGCACCGCCGCGTGCCACATCACTAGTGCTTGGAGCGCGCTAAAAATTTACGACGCATGTGCACTTTTATCGTTTCGCGTACGCCGCCACGTTACAAACTGTAAATGGTTGGAGTTGTCACATTTTCGCGCCAATTTAGTTCGTAGTTGCATACAACAATTTTATTTTATCGCATACCTTTTTTACTGCGATGTTCTGTTTAACTACTAGACAGAAATTACTATGCGCCTCGTTCCAGGTACTAAATCATGTTTATTATCAAACACGAACGGCCCGAGTTTAATTTAAACCCATATTTACGTTACTTTTTATGAGATGTAGCGGTTTATTTTAGCAAACGTTAATTACCTGTTATAACGAAAGATTATTTCCAATAAACGCGCCTTATTGTCAGAATTTCCGGTTATTTAATAAAATTGTTTATCTTCAAGTCATAAAAAAATAGTAAGCAATACGATTCTTATATCATGATTAATTAACAAATATCATGTTAAAGGTATATTTTTATATGTACGTTTTACTATAATTATGATATCTGAGTAGTTTTTTTTGTAGTTTGCATCGGTAAAGTTATCAAAATTAACACAAGAGATAAGGTAGGTGGGTTTCGGCACTATCTCGACAGGTCTGCACGTGATATATCTTAACGCTAAAACTAGGTCGTCGGTCGCCTATAGAATTGTAAATTCCTATAAGCACAGAATAAATACTACTACTATAAAGGCAATTTAGGCCGTCGGATCCGGTTAGGTCGAATGTCCTAAACACAGTAGCAATCAGTGAGCCAAGGCTATGTTCACTTCTAGATAAATTAAATCCCATTCTAGACTTAAAGACAAGATTGACTGTCCCCGTTTCTAAGTGGCCTTTTTCGCTCGTTTAACTTATCTAGCCCATGAAACTTGATATCTGGTATTAAGAATAAATGTATAAAAATACTTGAAAATTTTACCCGATTAGGTTGGTTTAATTGCGTCGAATTATTTTTATCAGAAAAATTTATGAATCTCGTCTAATGAATTATAAAATATTGAAATTAGTCTAATTCATAATCTACTCGTAATTTATTGGTTATCGCGTTTTTCGTGTTAGATTGGTTTTGGCATTTATTTAATCAGTTGCTAGGGGCGTAGTTAAAACGATTTGCGCTTTATAGTTGACTGGTAGTAGGTAACAGCTGACCTTAATTTGGTGATCGCTGAATTTACTTACTGGCCTTAGCATAGCGGCCCTATAACCTACATTCAAAGAAGCCCCAAGCTTATGGTTTACAGCGTGACTAGCACTATCTGTTTCATATACTTGCTCTTATTTAATTTAAAATATTGTCTGGCGCAGTCTTACTCTTGCATTCTTCAATATCAATAAACAGTAACATGAACTACGCATTTAAATCTTCGAGCTCTGTATGATGTCGATGTATTTCTTGATTCCTATCAGGCGCCAAAAATTACATGACATATTTTAAATAAAGCCACTCGATAATACCACTTATTTCCCTTATCGGATACCTATTGATAACTTCGTAGTTGATATATCGTTAGCCGATACTATGTACTTGAGTACGAGTATGTAGTGGAAACGTCCTTGGTCTTATCGTCGCGAAATTATGCAGTTAGATATTAAACAATCGCTGTAAAGTTATCATTTTTTTCTATATAAACGAGGTTGCCTGGAAGAAATTGCTTAGCGATAAGGCCGCCTTTTGCGCATTTCCTAATTTTTAAGATAATTATGTTCTGTTTTTTACTTTTGTGCAATAAAGGGTATTGTATTGTATTGTATTGTATTGTAAAGTTATGTACCTATTTCTTGTCCACGATTGGCGAACATTAGGGACGGGAAACGAAAAGCACAATCGATTCGACTATATTGATTCCGTTTGTCTTCCTTATTTAAAATCTATTTCACATTATAATTGGTCTTCTTAATTTAAATTGATAGGGCTTTCGTACATTAAATTTTCTATACATTGTTGAAAATCGGACATTGTATTGTGCACAAAATGTTACTTAAATATGCCAAGTTATCAACTACATCACTCGCATGTCTAAATGACTTCTTGGCCTCACCGTGGCCTTCGCCAATTATCAATGGAGATAACAATAATACAACGTGACACCCTAACATAAATTTGTATTGTCTTATCATCAGAACCCGACTGACTGACGAATGATAAAGTAACTTCGCAACAAGATAAGGTTATTTTATTATATTATCTACCTTGATCTCTTCAATAGCCCGGGTCGGATTCACGCGTCCCATCAAATTGAATGATAAATTTATAGCTGGTCGAGTTTTTAACATCGGCATTTTCCATTGCGTTTTACATAATTAAGTTAGATGTAACATTTGGGACTGGTTTCACGATGTCGCGAATGGGCGTGTCGAGAGCATACATAAATATAAATATTCACATGACGCAATAATAGCCCATTTGAATTTTATTGCTCCGGAAATTTGGCTTGTGTCTCACTGATCACTTTTCAGAAGACTCCTCATTTTTGAAACTTGTTAGTTAGGGCTGTTCTACAATTATTTATTTATTTATTTATAAAATTTTATTGTTCCAAAGTAAAAATATACTTTTAACAAATGGTGGACTTAATGCTAAGAGCATTTTCTCCCAGTCAACCATAGGGATAAACAGAAAGTTATTTATGTTCAATAAATTATTTTTGTTTAACGCAGAAATTAATAAAACTCAGACGGCTTCATACATAAAGCTATCTATATTATGGACCATAATATACCCATATTATGGTCCATAATATAGATAGCTTTAAGCTGTTGGCTTCTTGGATACAAAATTTTGCATACGGTAACTCAACAGTCGCCTCACGTGGGTGACTCTTCCGTTTATTAAAGACCAATAAAAAAGCAATTGCGTCACGTTTCTATCAACTTAAGCGTCCGTGAACTTCCGCACGAACTCCCCAAGGTCGTAGCTGGTGCGATCGATCCATGATACCCATCGTAAATTAGACAACCGTCTATTTTGGAAGTCGGCAAATCTCGAGTGCTTCCCAAAGGCCAGATGACCGACTTTTGCTGGTTGCGTAATAGTTATAAAATAGAGTTCAGTTCAATATAATATGTATATGTTTGAGTAGGTCCGTCAATGGTGTATTTTAGATTTTTACATCCAGGTAGGCTTTCGTGGTGCAAGGTAATGAACGTATCTACCCATTTTCAAATTACGTAGTTACTTAAATTTGTTGTTCACCGTATCGTATTGCCTCGTTAAATTTCTATTACTAAAGTAAATGTCGTGGTTTGATCAGAATCAAACTTATCTTAATAATAATGTTCATAAATAAAACCGAGTGGCTGTTGAATCGTAAAGTCTGTAAAACAAAATAATGCTTATATTGCAACCTGTGTGTCAAATGTAAAAACTCAGCAGCTTCCGTAAGAAGTTCCGTGGGATAATAGAAAGTTTGTTATAAAAATAATCAGCGCTTAAGAACTGGTACTGGCGTGCATTGTACTATCTCATTAACATCATGTATAGTATACCTTCATATGACTAGTCTACAGGTTGCTACTGTATAATGAGAAAATTAATAAAAAAACCCAGACAAAACTCAACGATCGCGCCAGTCTTCTGCAAAAAGTAGTTTTTATTGCATCGAAGGCGTAGTTGTTAACAAATTGCTGTATTTTAACACGATTCACAATTTACCGCGTAAAAAACTATCTGCTTCAGCTTGTTCAGACTACGAAGTTACGGAATCGGTTTAAATGAATTAGATACGTAATCTCGTTAACAATTTTTTTGGAGTCTAGTTTTGATCACGCTGTGTAAGATGGCGTGCGCCGCGTGAGCGTCACTATAATTTTTAATTATCGCGCTCAAATGCCAGTGAACTTGGCCTCGCAGCCGTGGCCAGCCAGGCGTGCCGCGGCTCCTACCAGGTCACACTTGACGACACTATTGCATTCGTTCCTTTTTCAAACAGTTTTCTTTTTCTTTCGACACCTGCCAGTACTTGTCGGAACCAAAAAAAATTAATTTCCAACTTTTTACGATTAGTGGTAGATAATTTGACACGCCTGATTTAGAAGAATTTCATGCAAAGTGTTTAAGTTTTAACAGATGACAGAGCTATTTCAGGATATACCCAAACGTTTTGTCTCGAGTATTCTATTAGCCATTCATGCATTACGTCATATTAGTTACTTGGAATTTTGTGAGTAATTTCGAGATTTAGCTATCTAGATTAATTGCATACTTTTTTAATTCTGACTAATCAATCAGATACGTAGTCATTAAATACTAATAGATCTAGCGATATCGGAAATCACGTAAAGGAACGGCACGAAGACTAGTCATTGAGAGCAAATTTTTTGTTCAACACAGATACTGGCTAATGAAAAGCGGATTATCTGTGGTATGCTTTTAAAATTGGAACATCAGGGGATCTGAGAATCTCGTCTAGAGCTATGGCGTTATAATAGATATGCACTAGACCGGACCGGCGGCGGCGCACCGCGACAATACCGCCCATATCGCTTACACGGAGAGCTGAAACAAATACTCTCTGGTGACTGTTAATCGCGTTGGCGCCGAGGAGAAAATAGTCGCCTGGAAATCGACTCCAGTTGCCGTAGGGCTGTCCTTGTTCTAACGGTACAATAATAGTTTTAATTGTTTTAAAATGTCAGGGATAAGTAGCATTTTTATTTTACATTGCGCGATTAAATTAATTGAAGAAACGCGCCAACCCTATCGCTACATTTAGACACGTAAGAAGGCGTGTTTGACGACAGGCGCCGATACTCGAATTAGATTGACGCGCAACCACGATAAGCGATGTTGTAACTATGCGGAAATAGGATAAAAAGATCGCGGGCGTATAAATTTATCGTCGCTTAGGTAGATAATGTGTCTGATGCGCAGTTTTTTTTTCAATCTACTGCGTAGTCGAACATTTCGCGAGCGTCCCTGACTCACATACCGCTAACAGCTGTCACATAACTAGTTTCTATTTCAAGCGTCTGAGATGCTAGGAAATCCTCGTCCTTGCTGCTACGTAAATAGCGGTGGGAGCTAACCGGTAACCTTTAATCACAATGAACCGCTGACATAATTATTTGTTAGTGTAACCGGATAGCGCGGCGGATTCCGCGAAACTTGCACTACGACGTAAACATGAGGCGGCTAGCCGGCCACATCCGCACTGTAATACTTGCAATCCGATCACCAACCCGACGCTTGCATACCAACTCATTCATAGAAACGAACACACTGCCCTCAGCAATCAGCAATCATTTCGCGCGGTTGCAGAATCGACCGGAATACGCGACACATTTTACGAGCTCGATTATATTTTTATCGTTTATCGATTCTAGACAATGTAGTAAAACCCTATCCTGCTACATTTGGGGATCCCGCGCTCTTGTGGCCTCGGTCCTAGAAAATGCAGGAAAATTATAACTAGATAGACGCCCGTGTTGAGGCAGTCACGTTTGACGCCATGCAACCCCGAACGTCTCTCACATATATTCAAGTTTAATTAGATGAGTAGAGTTGACCGATAGGAAGATGATAGATGTACCTACTAGTCTGACCGGTCGGTAGCATCGGTAAACGTGCTAGCTGAGAGCGTTATCGTGCAGCCTTCGCTTGACAGTTAATTTCGAATGGCTTTGTTAAATGGGTAGAGCGAAAGCCGGAAAGCGTGTCCACCGGTTGATAATCCGAAGTCCATTGAGTGCGGACGCTGCGGCAGCGGGCCGCGCATGCGCGCTCGTTTTGGCGCGAATGGCGCGCCGTGACGTCAGTCATCAGGCGTCTGGATCGATGGCGGCAGACGCTGCGGTAGTACGATGGGGTCGTCGGCCTCCCCCCTTCCGCGTTCCGCCCACCCCATCCCGCGCACCTGACTACTGCAGTCGCATCTCGACTCCCCGACTAGATTTAGTTCCATATCTATAGATTCATTTCATGCACTATCACAATCGCAGCCCGCCTTTTATGGTGATGCGAATGATGAACGTTGTGAATGAAAGTATGCGAGGAATGTAACGGTAAATGCTGGTTTCTAAATACATTTTGATAACGTACAACAGGTTTGTCGCCGGCATGTGATTGAACGCGCTCTCTCTTGTTCACAGAAGAGGAAATTGACGTGGTATCCATCGGCACATCTCAGCAGCTGCTGGTTGCAACCCCACACGTGCGCACAGACTCCTTGCCGCGCGCGCCTTCAGCCCAGGAAAGGCAAATTTTCCAGCGGACTGTCGCCAGCGCCATCACACCAAGGTCCCCCCGGCCAGCCGCCAGGAAACGTCTCATACCACCAACTAGCATAGCGTCGTCATCATCCGTGCAGCGCAGGCGCAAGGGTCCCGGTCGGCGCGGACGCCGGTCTAACACCGACACAGACTCTGAAAACGACACTCCCGAGACTGAGCGTCGTTCCATACACAACGACATGGAGCGGCTCCGGCGCATTGGCCTCAAAAACCTCTTTGACGAACTCAAAAAGCAGATCCCGGCCACGAGAGACAAGGAGCGTGCGCCCAAGGTAGTGATACTCCGCGAAGCCGCCTCTCTGTGCCGCAAACTGCGGGAGGAAGACCTCCAACGTGAAGTCCTTAAGAAGCAGCAGACCAAACTCTTGACAAAGCTGAAAAAACTGCGTACGTTGACGGCTCGTTACCGCGCGTACTGAGCTCGCGTACGTCACTGATGGTAACGGCTTAGTTCCACGGGTGGAACTCCGAGGGTTCTGCGCCGCCACACAGTGGTCTGGTAACTTATACAAAGTCTATTCTAGGCGTACTAGTAACGTTTCAACGGTTTAAATTCAATTCGTTCGCGCCGCGAGCAGCTCCGTTTTGCGGCCGCATTGTAAATTTGTACGTATCGAAGTCTTTAGAGTGAAGTCCTATTGTTGTTGGGAATTTGTTATATGTATATAGAAAGTCAGCTTTTACGGCTTACTCTGCTTCTGTAGTCGTATCGTACCGGGTGACGTAGTCAAAAGCAATAACTACGAGTTTGTTTTGCTCAAACGATGTTTTGCAGTGCCAAAGTGAGCCCTAAAGCTGTTGTTAAATAAATCCTAGGTCTTCAGTAAAATATCTTTATTATTACAGACTGCTTCGTAAACTTGTAGACTGGTTATACCTCTAAAATGTTTTTTGAATTATCATTAAAGTATACATAGTTGACTTAACGCATTACAGATTTACTCCGTGTTGACTAATCGAAAAATATGACATATATGTTGATGTATTGTTTCGAATCGGTGAATGAAAGATTTTTTACTGGACCTCCTTATTAGTGTATTTTATATGCAAATGCAGTCAGGTTTTAGTTGTGTGAGATAGTTGAAAGGTAGGACGACCACCTCGGTGGTCGGGAAGGGATGATGGTGGATGATTGGCCTTTATATGTTTTTGGCCCGATTTGATTGCTGTAGTATAATAAGTCGCGTCGCGACGTCGTGTAGTGATATCCGCGAGGTTACTTTTAAGCATAAATTACATTAAGTTAGGTCTGAACGCTTTGGTACCTAGATTTTTGTTATTTTGTAAATTTTAACACGTTTAATGTTTTTTTTTTTACATTTTAGTCACGCGATTAACTCCAAATGGAATTGTTATTATATTGGACCACTTTACTGTATGCACCGACGGCTTTTATATGAATAAAATATTACATTGACTAATATATAACATTAATCATGTATCACCTAATTCACCTACCCGTTTAGATTCGCGCTAATATCATAAATTATCAAACTCGTTTTACTCGCTTTTCGTATATTTTTAGCTATTCGATTGATCGTAATTATAAATTTAAATTAAAAATCATAAAAAGGACGCTCATTTCCAAAATCAATGACGTCAGACGGGTAGAGTCCGCATCGCATTTCATATTGTATTATGCCCACTTATTGTATTACAATCGATACATAATTATTGGTTTGTCAAGCAATGGAATTAGCTAATCGAAGTTACATTTAGTAGCACATATAATTTCTACATAAAATAGGACCGAAATATATTATTATAGTCCATTTGACATACATACTGTGAATAATAAAAATCTCAGTGACAAATTTGTCTTATTATTATGAAATAGACTGTGTATTTTGATAATAACATCAAAATCTATAAACCCAAGAGTCCGTGGACTTAAAAAAAATAACCAAGTAATAGTTCCTCATAGTACCTACTTATAGTAAATTTGCATTTTTCTTTATTATATTTTTTATTGCAGTAAGTTAGTGATGTACTCGCGACAGCAAATGCGTTAAACCTGGACAGAATAATAAAGACAAACCGTATAGAAAGTTGTAATAAATTGTTGAAATATAAAATGTTATATCAGTGGATTTAGACTAAGTTTTCGTTTTTTATATCTCGCCAGCGGGATTTTGTTAGAGCTATTTTAACCGAATATAAAACTTAGTTGGAATGAGGTTGATTGTAAAGACTACGAATTCGTCATTATGATAAGCCTAAAGGACCTTTAAACTCCATTGCAGTGTCAAGCAACATTGAAATAGGACGGACGGCTGCCGTGTAATTTTTTTGCATGGATTTCTTTTCTCATACCAACAAAGTCTTATATATAAGTTGTATTAGTTTATCGTTCTGCCCAGGTCCGCTAATAGTTGATGTTTTATCAAGCACATGGTCGGTCGGTTTGTATCGTGGCTTTTAATGAGTGCGGAATGTGCCTTGCTATGTATATATATACCTATATATATAGATAATTAGGTTTATACTCGAATTAGTTGCAAGAAATATTTTTTTGTGAGAAATATTAATAAGTTAGGCGATTGTTTGTTAGTAGTAGTGGGTTACACGAAAGATTTATAGGTATCGTGTTAAAGATTGTCAGTTTATCTTCCACTAGTGTAAAATGTACATAATAGGGCATAGTTTTTACACGTACGCCTGTATAATGTTTGTAAACGGCATTTTCTTCTAGTGATCATTAGTTTTTCTTAAACTATAGAGTTTTCTCGAATGTTGTACCTGCATTTTTTGTTAATCTTATCTTGACATAAATAAATAGTTTAGTTATCGGACAGCCAAAACCTGCCCTCTCGGTGATAAAGTACCCAGTTGAGCATTAAATTCAAGACAGTTCTGTCAGTACAGGTTTATTATAAGAGTCGTCAGCTTTATAAGTCATTTTAAGCAGATCGAGTTATAAAATAGCCAGATTAGCAAGATATTATTGTTGACAAGGCACATTTCCACTACTGCCCAGATGGTAAAAATTTCATAACGTGTACATTCTATAAGTAAGCTATGAATCGCATAAGTCATGTTATTAGTTCTTTTTATTGTGTACTTTTTATATTGCCTAGTATCCGATTAACACCTGGCCGCTGGACCTTCGTGCCAACTGAAGGTTGGAAACCAGAGTTGGTGGTTCAGTTGGCATTGCGGTATCCAGGGTCTGCTGCCACCGCTACAGAGAGTGCACGGCGCAAAGAAATTCCGCCTAATATTAATGATGCACTATGCAATCTTTGAAGCGGCGCCCGAAGTACTTACCATCAAGCGGATACTAGTTTATTATTGTGAAAAGTTTTTGGTTTTTGTTCCTTAATTACGTGTATTGAAAGCATTAAGGTAATATTATTATGTAATAAAGGAGTCGCGCGAGACAGAGCCGGGGAACGTTTGATTGTGATTTTTATACTGTTTCGGTGTAATTAGGGGTTGACATATGTATATGTAAAGATTCTGTGATTTTTGTACCTGTACGGTACTCTGGGGAGATGTTTCGAAAGCTCTGCCTTGTTCGGCTAGTAAAAATAAAGAAGTTCTTGTCATTTACACATTTCCCTGTTCTCTCCTTTTACATTTGTATGTACACATCACAGAAAACTAGTGAAAATTATGAGGAAGGAAACAACTAATGACACCTTGTTGTTGTTGATTGTTGTTGTTATTGTCAAAACAGCAGATTTCTAACAATTTATTTCTATTTAATGATGGAAAGATCAAGGTGTTGATAGTTGGGTACTTTACCCTAATTGAATATGCAATTGCAACAAAGAATTACACACAACACAAATACCTACACTAATTAATTTAAAAAAGATGATACTAAAGATGCTATAGCTGGTACTGTGGTTCGACTCCCAGTTAAGGCCTGCGCAAACGAGATACTTTTGCCCGCGGATGTCAAAAATCCCAGAATCGTGAATAAAGTGTCCGCCGAGGGCTTGCCGGACAACGCATAGTGTCCAGTTGTCCTCGGAAACACAAATATTAAGCGGACTAAAGTCCACCATGTGCGTTGCTCCGCCTAGTCACACGAGTTCTATTTTTTTCGTGGACTCCCCCCGTACTTTTGTCCGGTCCGCTCTCTGCATGTCCTCGGTTATTCGGAGGACTTTTTGTACGCGGTACTTTCAATCCCTCGTTTGCGTTACTCGATACAGTTGTAACTGTTGTAAGCGATCTATTTTAGCGGACAAAAGTCCGCGGATAAAAATCTCAAGCTTTTACAAAAAGCTTTATATAAGGGATACCTAAAGAACGGTCAAGTAATAAAAAAAATCTTGAGGGTCTCGTGTACAAGGTCTATCAATATATATTGATTGAATTAGTCCAGGAAAATACAAGCTTCCCTGAGGATCGGAGAAATCCAGATTGACTCTTTAACCACCAGCCAAACTTTTTATTAAAAAATATTAAAATCAATTAAAATTTTTTTTTTCGTCTATTGTTTTTATGGAAAGTAGTTCAGTATCATGGATTGATCCTGCTCCAAATATTTGGCTGGTGGGTAAAAAGTTACCCTGTATACGAAAATTGGCCCACATTTTTGACCTATGAAACGCAAAAGAAAAAGATTATTGGTAGTTTCAGTGTCTGCTCTTCTGATTCATATGTCAGAGCACCTCTGTCCTCTGCCTCTAACAGAGGTACATGACCTAATATGTGAAACCTACCAACTTAGGTAGGTACATAGGTACCTTACTTACAAACTAGACGTTCCAGGCTGGAACATCTAGTTTGTATAATATTCCAATCTCTACAACGCAACCTCCGCCCACCATTAAATTACAACGTGACGATTTTTACTGGGAGGGCATCTGATGAATTTGCCACGGGCCTCAGTTGGTAGATACGCTACTGGTTCCAGCTCTATGGTTATCCGAATGAAATCACTATTCTCCTTCAGGAAAAAGGTGTTCGTTGGTCATCATAATACGCATGAAGGACGAATTATGGTTGGTTTAACTCACAACATGCTCGTCTGTGGTATGTAAAGTCGATAAAATATTATGTAAGTAAGTAAGTACTTACTTAATATCAAAATATACTTTGCAATTAGCTTTCAGTCTATAGAACCACAGAATACATATACTACAAGATAGAACTAGTAGTGTGCACAGAATAGTACTTGGCTTATGTCATGTCATAACTACAAGAACAACCCATATTATTGAACTATAATGCCGTTTATGCTATAGAACGTTTCAAAAAAACAGACACACTACACGTTATGAAACAAAGTTAAGTACCTACATATCTTTTTATCAAATCAGAGTACCTAAGTACATAATTATTTTCTTCATATCATAAGAAGGTACGCATGAGGAGCTAGTTGGCCCGGTGGGATGGGAGTGGGAGTTCAAAAGTTAGCAACCCTGGACGTGGTCAGCACATGGCTGGGCGACTATAATTTGCATAAAAAAATATCTAGTTCCTCCGTTCTTCAGAAGGCACGTAAAACCGTTTGTCCCGGCTGTCATCAATGTAGGTACTTGGCAGTCATCAAAATATTTCATTCCTTTTTTAGCAGTAATTCGAATGCAAAATGCTATGAAAAGTTGTTCTTGAAACGGAGCGGACTTATAAACTTGACAGCTTCACGTAGGTTGTCAAAACTTCAACTTCAAAACAATAGTGAAGTTCGCGCGTTCGGCCTGATGATGGCTCTTCGTAGTGTTGTGTCTTCTAGAATACCAATGGTGATCATTTTAGGTGCAACTGGTACAGGAAAAACTAAGCTAAGTGTGGAACTTGCGCAGAAATTCGAGACGGAGATCATAAGCGCCGATTCTATGCAGGTAAGTCCTAAAAGATTTCGCTTTATAACCTCAAAACTATTCTTCAGATTTACAGACTTAGATGGCTAAATTCTTATCTGAATTTACTGAATATGCATTTGATGAACAGAAACCAACGTACTGAATGTCTTATTAGAATGTTTCATGTTAGAATTCCATTTTAATAATTTACAAACATTGAGTGAAATATAACCTCTAAACTGTCTTTGCTTTAAACGAACATTATCAAAACTTGATTAGGGACTAAGAATTATTGAAGAATGAGAATGAGGAAACCTTATTAACTTGTTAGAATTAGACACCTGAAGAATTGCACTGCAAATAGACAAAATTCTTACTTATTAATTATTAATAAAACTAAAATTTTCAACATAAAATAATAAAACTTTGAATGCACTTACTTGGATGCAACAAAAAATCTTCTAGATAAACTGGATTGTTAACAAAACCTATGCAACCGTTTTATCTTTGGATTGAGGAAGTTCGACCGTGTTTCCAGATATTATGCTCATCTAAAATGGTTGCCTCTACGGCTACGTAGAAACAGTCGCATTCTTTGTCTCCTTTATAACGTTCCACACTATCCCTCTTTACCCTCCTATCTACTGGAATGTTTCTCCTTTTTTTATTCTCCAAATTCTCACAGATCCAACCTAAAACCTTTCCTTAAATACCTACCCTCCCCATAGCAGCACTACCTTATCCTACTCATCGTCATCTAGACATGGGTCTGGCTTTTAGGGCTAAATGTCCAACCTAATTTAGGCGAGATGCATAAAAAAAGTCCAAAGTGGAAAATTGTAAGTCATAAATCATAATATTTAAAATGAATATGTACCTATTTTATTTATTACTTTTATAGTCTTAGCTTTTGCACTAAAAATTATTTTAAAAAACTGACCTTCAAATAAGAGATATATTTATCCTACATCAAATAAAAATACACATCTGTGAGATCCAATAAGAATTTCTTCGCCATAACCTTTAATAAAGACTTGCCTATAGAAACAAATGTTCACTTCGTAGGAACGTTCATTTTCCTTTTACCCATCTTATTATAGGTAAACGAAAAATGTACCTACCTTAGACTTAGTTTGTGTACGAGTATAAATCTGTCCTACATTCACAGCCAATAAATCAGGACTTAATTTTTTTTTGTCAAACAGAACTACAACCTACAACTTTGTCTAAACAAGTCAAGTCAGCTAGTCTAGGAGAAAATAATAAAAAAACAAAGAGATTACTAGCTTCTCCCCCGAGTTTTTGGCGGGAAGTCAAGGGGTTCAGTTGGGGTTTGCTTTAAATTATTTTACAAATTGATTTTATTAGGCTTTATAATATGAAATTGGTGTTGTTTGGTGTTATGAATGCTCATGACATGAACAATGTGTGAAATAGTTAAAGTGGACTGTCATAGTACGGCTGTAGTGATATTTATTTTGCGGACTGTGTGGGCGTCTTCGGGTGTCGTCTACCACTCAATCGTCTATGTAAACCAGTGCACTCGTATAGATTTGTCGCCAGAAGCTCCCTTGTAGCAGTCAAAGGCCTACACCATACACCTATGATTGTCTTGTATTGACACAATAGTTTTTGATTCTTTATTGTTAAAAAATACTCCATGCACTTACATTTTCCCAACGCGTGCGCGTGAGTCAGGTACAAGCTTAATATTAAGGCCGTACCTGAATTTTCCGGGGTCCAGTGCTGCCCCCAATTAAAAATAAATAATTTCAAAGAAAACGGAGACATTATTTAAAATTTTGCTACTCTCAATTCCTAGATAACCCTTCAAAGTATTTTATGAACTGCTGTTTACAGTTTATAATGAGAACGTTAAGCTTTACTACGCACATTAGCCAAAAGTGGCCGTTTTTCGCAAATGTGCGTAGTAAAGCTTAACGTTTTCACTTTAAACTGAAAACAGTAGTTCATAAAATACTTTGAAGGGTTATCTAGGACTTGATAGTTCTTTGCAAAATTTTAAATGTTGTCTCCGTTTTCTTTGAAATGATTTATTTTAAATGGGGGCAGCACTGGACCCCGGAAAATTTAGGTACGGCCTTAACTAAATAGACAAATAACAAATATCAATAAATTTCTTAAAATAATCGTAGAAAATGTATTGGCATCCGAGCAATCAAGGCGTTGAGTAATGTAACGGCTTGATATATTGGTTTTGGGTCTTATGGCCTTAGGATTTGTCTATCCCGTAAAGTATAAAGATGTGATTAGTTTTAATTTAAATAGTCAACCCGTATTAGAAAAGAACCTAGGGTTAGGGTTGCTACACATTTATTCAGGCATTAATCGGCACAGCCGGGCGGTAAAATCTAAAAACGATATGTAGAGGAATGTTCGGGGCTTTTGGGGGAAAAGCCTTTATAATTGCTTTGGGTCGGTTTTGTTCTACAAATACTGCCGAACCGAAAATGCCGGCCGAATAAGTGTGTAGCAACCCTAACCTATACCACAGTAATTGAAGGCGCCGGGGAACGAAAAACGTCCTTATTTGAGCTGTGCATAAATTAATTGTCGTTCTTCTTCATCTTAGCACTTTAGGTTTAAAGATATTTTATTGACTCATAAAGAATACATTTACTTACAATGAGTCTTAAACTTTATATACACAAATGATGTTCAAACTAAATACACGCATACAAATTGTTACATTTGTACACAGTGTTTAAAGTACCTAGTACATTTTTTTTATAACCTTAATTGTCCCATTTTTGGGCAAAGGTCTCTCCCATCTTGTACACAAGTACAATGTTAGGTGTTTTTGTAAATATGTTTTTTCAGTCTTTCCGTAAACATAGTCAAAGATTTGCATTCTTTCAGTTCTTTGGATAATCCATTATACATTTGGGCCCCTTCGTACAATATGTCCCTCTTACTATAATTAGTTCTAGATGCGATGAGTTTTATTTTGTTAGTATTTCTTAAATTGTGTTTATATTTTCTTTTGCTGAACGTTATTTGTGTATGGACTTTTTTAGTGAACCCTTTCACCGCGAGACTTTATATCAGTTGTCGTGCTCCCAGCGCGAGGAATTGTGAATATCCATAGTTTTCGGTCGGATTAATCCGACGCTCGCGAAATGGGCACGAAAATGTTTGTCGGATTAATCCGACGAGAATGCACATTCTGTATGTATAAAGTTGCTTTAAATTAAATAGATTAGTTTTTTTATATATATTTGCTGTTCTAGTTAGGTTTAGGAAATTAAAGAGGGTTTTTATTACTTTATTTTGAGACCGTTGACTTTCCCGGTTGCATTCTCAGCTGTGCTACTTCGGAGCCCCGGGTGCGATTTCCCGCTTTTTCTTCTCCAAATATACCATGCATGTCAATTGGCACCCAAGAAAGCCAAAGACCTTGTGAAGTAGAGAAGAAATAGCCGAAACAGTTTCAATGATTTGGCTTAGTTTTACGACTGCCTGCCTGCCTGACGTCAACCCTCTCTGGGAATGTAAGTAAATAGTTCTCTTTTACATAAATAAGAAAGCATATTACTCTGCTTGGAATAAAGTCACTTCCGATAAGAATTTTTTATTCTTATTAAAGCAAGGTCAAGAGCGTGTCGTTCACGCTCGGTGAGGAGTGCCGTGGCCGTCGTAGATAAAGACCTGGCTATAGAAACTATATTATCGTAGGTCGTACGTACAAACATGTAACTAGATAAATGCAGAATGTAGTACATTCTATTTCTCTTCTTATTGCTAGCTATCTGAAAGCACTCAGGTGAGACACATACAAAGAGAAGTGGGAATCCCAAATCGCAATGCAGTCTTTTCCACCGTAAACATTTTTGAGCATTAATAGGTTTGTTTGACGGTATCCGAATCGTCTGTGAGAAAATAAAATAGAAATTGTCGATTCGGCCACGCGAATATATTGTGTAATATTAAAATAAACCGGCCAAGTGCGAGTTA
Source organism: Acrobasis repandana (assembly GCA_963576875.1). NCBI lineage: Eukaryota > Metazoa > Arthropoda > Insecta > Lepidoptera > Pyralidae > Acrobasis > Acrobasis repandana. The sequence continues at coordinate 3,937,430 of OY756226.1, forward strand.
ATTTCGCGTGGAGAGTGTTCCGTACAATTGATTGAATTCTTATAGGTGTTCCTGTAATCTACAAGCAATGAACTATATTTTGTATATTTTTCAAAATTTTATGCTCAGTACTTTCAGAGATCAGGGGGGGGGGGGGGGGGATGGTCAATTTTCGTCTTCTTTCCTGAATAAAATAAAAACTTTTTATTTTACAATAATAAGAAAAATATATTCGACATCCTTATAACAAGCCCTTTCATTTGATATATAACATAGTAAGTATTGCATTTTTTTTTAATTTCCTAATTTTTCCCCCGAAAATGAAGGGTCATTTTCGGGTCATTATAAAATAATATTTATTTACTTTGCACATATGTGTTTTGGTCATAGGATTACACCATCCTACTAATTCACCTGATTCGGTCCAGTAGATTCGGAGAAAATTGGCTGTGGCGGACGGACAGACAGACGCACGAGTGATCCTATAAGGGTTCCGTTTTTTAATTTTTTGTACGGAACCCCAAAAGAAAGCGGCCAAGTGCAAGTCTGACTCGCCCATTAAGGGTTCCGTAGCAGCAAGTAACATAATATAAAAGTTCTAAAGGTAAATTGCGGTTTACGATTTATGACGTATTAAAAAAAACTACTTACTAGATCCCGTTCAAGCCAATTTTCGGTGGAAGTTTGCATGGTAATGTACATCATATATTTTTTTTAGTTTTATCATTCTCTTATTTTAGAAGTTATCAGTTACCCAAAAAGTCTACATCGCCCGGCCAGCAATCCTATTGTATGACATGTAATTTGTTTTGGTGCAAGAAAAGTGTCAACTCGGCCAAGTGGTCGAATTCTCAGTTCGTACCCAAAAAGTTTACATCGCCCGGCAATCCTATTGTATGACATATAATTTTTTTTGGTGCAAGAAAAGTGTCAATTTGGCCAAGTGGGCGAAAATCAGGTGGTCGAATTGTCAGTTACCCAAAAAGTCGACATATCGCCCGGAAATCCTATTGCATGACATGTAATTTGTTGCGGTGCATGAATTTCGCCGACTTGTCCGAGTTTGTCTACGCATTATATAACCAGACGCCGTGGGATGGCGGGCAGCCTTCGGTCGCCGATGTAGTATATGTTGCGTAACCAGATAATTACGGTCAAGTTCAATGTCGCGCCATGACGGTTCTCATGATATGTAGAAAGTTAGTGTGGTGAATATATGATTTGTGTAATATAACGGGACTTAGCATTTTTAAGAAGAAGCGTCTCAGTTTCGAGATTGCCCAAAAATGCTTTTGCACGTCTGCACAGAATACAGTAAGAGTAAACAGAACGGAATCTCCTAAGGTACGCGCAATATGCGTCCCCGTTCCCCGCACCCGCACCTCTCCCCCGGTTCTTGTGGGCCAACTTGCGCCATGCAGTGTGTGTTCGCCTGCCCTCGCCCGTCATCAAGGTGAAAACGGGGGAGAGGTGCGGGGACGGGGAACGGAGACGTATATTGCGCGTACCTTAGGAGATTCCGTAAAATTTCCTAAAAATTTCTAAATAACGAAAATCTGTTAAACTTTTGTCTGTATAAGAAAGTACTACCGTGAATAATTGATTATGGTGATCACGGGTAGGTACTTACTCGTCTTGAAGTCTGTCAGACGATGATATATGTATAGTACTTTTTGAGACTGACGAACTTTGTTTCTATGCTAAACATTACACTGTAGGTAAATGTTTTACTAATTAAGAATTATTTTGATCATGTATGAGAACAATATGTTTACAGACGATGTAAATTTCGTTTGTAATTTTTTTTACGTTTGCCTGTCATATTTGCACATTAGCATCTTACACACAAGGGTTTGAGTTGCTGTCAAGTAACACCTATAAAAAACTGGCCAAGTGTGGACGCGCACGAAGGATTCCGTACCATTATAGATCTATACAACATCGTTAGACACTTAATTTAATATTGAGCAGAAAACGGCAAATTAATCACGTTTGTTGTATGGGAGCCCCCTTTATAAAATACTAGCTGCGCCCGCGACTTCGTTCGCGTGGTTGTCGGAACGTAATGTTATATAGCCTAAAGCCTTCCTCTATAAATATGGGTAGTCCCCAACAAAAAAATAATTTTTCAAATCGGACCATTAGTTCCTGAGATTAGCGCGTTTAAACAAACAAACTCTTCCGCTTTATAATATTAGTATAGATTTATTTTATTCTGTTTTTAGTATTTGTTGTTATAGCGACAACAGAAATACAACATCTGTGAGAATTACAACTTTCTAGTTATCACGGTTCATGAGATACAGCCTGATGACAGACAGACAGACAGACGGACTGTAGAGTCTCACAGCGTTGCAGCTGTGGATGCAACTGGGAATGCGCTGAGATGAGAGATGAGAGAGAGATAAAATATCATAAAGTAGCCAAGCGTTTAGCTTAATTCATTGATCTGGGCAGACCATATCATGAAATGATTAAGGCAGGGCAGGCACTTCCACGCACACAAATTTACTCTAGCCGAAGCAAGACAGCGAGCCATGCGCGGTGGAAAGATCGCGGTAGGTCAATGGGGCTGGTTTTGGTTTTGGGGTTTTTTTCGTTTTACAAACAATATTTAAGAGTTATTTAAAAAGTAAGACATGATGACTGCCTCATGTTTAATACAATTATAATCCAAAGTTACAAGGGCTAATTTATTGTATTTCTTGAATACCTACTTTCCGTTTTAGTATAATTCTGAGGTGATTTGGAGGCAACTTCGCAATGTTTTTCTATCGAGAAAATTTTGAACAATCGTGTTTTCGAAACATATAATGTATAGAGTTAGTCCTCAACTTTGCTGTGTTTTTATTTTAAAGTGAGTATTTCGTTATTATTGATAAATATTTAAGATCGCTCTAAGAACCTGAAGATCGCTCTAAGAACTGTAAGGTAGCATGGGCCCTTATAACATTTAAAATACTCGTAGTGATCGTGAAGGTTAGAAACACCAAAAACTGGCACGCATTTTTTATTACGTATGTATGCTTTATCTTGTAATTTTTGTGTAATGTGTATACAACGTGTTAATGAAATAACGCTAAACCACTCAGATGGTACCTCAGCCCATGAAACTGAACAACTTTTGTTCTACAAATTTCACGAAACCAAAAAAAATTAGAATTTTCTTACAAACTGATCAGCTGATCGAGTCAATTTGTATCAAAATCCGAATTATAACTTTGGCTTTATGAGAATGTTGTAGAACAAAAGTTGTTCAGTTTCATTGACTGAGTTACAAACTGAGAGGTTTTGCATTATTTCATTAACTCGTTGTATAGGCTAAGGCAAGTTTCCTAATCAGTTCGTTAAATATTTCAAGTGTGTTGATCAAATGAACAAGTCTTTAGACTTTGAAGACCTTTCTGGAAAAGTCGAAGCTACTATTGCTTCCTTACCTACTTATTTAAATTTAATTATACGCTAACTCTGACTTCATTTTCTCTGTACTGTGTAATATTTTTACAAATTCAAAGATATTGACGTATCAAGAGCAGTAGGGCTGTCAGCACGTAACAGCACAGAGAGAGCGACGACGGAATGCTTCAGCATGGCCGGTACTGAAGCCGTCTCGCTCCCTCTCGCTCTAGCAAATGACGCTTCTGAGCGACAGAAAATGCTGTTCCGTGCTGACAGATGTGTACAAAAGAAAGATGAAAACATTGTCAGTACCTACGTATTAAACAGCTGGTACAGACGTTGTCTCGTTTTATCTGCCTAAGTCGCGTGTACTTCACAATTTTGGCAGGCCGTGTTTGCATTCCGGCGCGGGTTTAACGCCTCGGCCAAGGCCAGTGCTAGTATTTCCCGCCACCCGCCGGCGCCTCCTCTGCTGACCAGATCCTGACGTGGATATATATTATGATAGAATAGGATGATTTGGCTACGTATGAGAAAAATGGCGAACTGTTGCCTGGCCACTGATAGAGATATTACTTGGAAGAACGACCATCCATCGGCACTCCCACTGCCGAACTAACCAGATTTTTACAAGGTTTTACTTAGTTTCTGGTTGTTTGTATGTCCGTAAATTAGTTAAATAGACTTACTTCCTATTATTCACATAAGTACTTAAGTAAGTTGAATGACTGTCTGGGTGACGTCTCATAGATAATTACATTTTTAACAAAAAAAAGCCATTTTTTTTAGAAGTTTCTTCCGTATCTCCAAAGTTCTTTATCATATGTTCACCAAATTAAAATGGGACCAACTTGGTAGCCAAGGTTTTCAAATAAAAAAGAATTATCAAAATCGGTTCATAATTGGCGAAGATATCGCGTTACAAACATACAATTGAAAAACAGTCGAATAGATTCTTTTTTGAAGTCGGTTAAATGTATTGCCCCGTTTTGCAGGCATTGCAAGAATAATTTTTGATTGGTTTGGAACTTTATGTCAAAGGCAAGGTTTAATTAAATGTGGGATCAGTGCTGCCACTGTTTGATTAACCTCGCACCTCGGAAGCGGCCTGAGTCGAATCAAGAGCCGCTTGAACACTGAGACGAATCTCAACTTTATTTCATTGACATAAACACATTGGTTCCCTGACAAAAAATTTTCCTTGGAAGGTTGGGTTATATAACCAAATTGAGTTATGTTATATGTTGTCCTTAATATTTTGTAATTGTAAATGTTATTTAGTGCAATAAAGAGTTTTGTATTGTATTGAGTTACCACTTCAATACGTGACACCGGTATATTCAATTGGCATATCAAATTCAGAATAATCCTTTGTTTTCTATTTATAATTTAATATGGTTTTACCATCGTTCAAAAGTCATAACCAATTTGTCTAACGTCTAAATAAACAAAAGACCGTAACTTTTTCCTTGTGCGTTTTGTTTTCCTTAACGACCGAGTTTAGATGAACTGCTATTTGCTTAGGTTACCTTTGTTTATTTGATAAACGAATATCTACACGTGTTCCGTGCTGATTCGGAAAGTAAAAAAATTCCAACTTACTATACCTACCTCGGCTGCCTGTAAGAGAATGCAGTGGCCGTAAGGCCTCCTTTTGACATCTGTTTTTAATTTTGACGTTTTATTTCGGTGTTTCTTTCATTCTTTATTCAAAACAATACAAAATTATAATTTAAGTACATTTTAACAAATATCTCTTCCAACGCACCACATCGAGGCTATGTACCCATGCCGGCAGCGGTAGCATATGCTGGCAGCATTTCCTCGCTGTATAGCGAGACTAATTCTCTGAGCGAAAAAGCTGCCTGCTCTAGGGTCACCAGTTTATGTTTTATTTTGTTCTGTAACATAATGTTTTGGTGCAATAAAGATTTTGACTAACTATGTACCTATACTGCCGCACTGATAGTAGCAATCAATTAAAGGAATGGGCGCATAGGCACAGGCACAGATTAATTAATAGTTACTAACAGGCATAGGCTATCATTTAGTACTAGCAACTAGTAATTTTTTCTGATCCTGTTTAGGATTTGGGGGCCCTGTACGCATGTAATATATAAGTCAATGGGGCCCTGACTCTGTCTACCCAGTGAGGAATACCCGTTGTATTACGTCGTCGTATGAATAAAATAAAGCTGCATCACAATGTCGACTACAAATCTGCACCCTTGAATATTTATAATCTATGTCCTTGATAGAAAAAAATACTTTTAAAATAAATATTTTAAAAAGTATGTTCACCTACTTATAGTATTTACTGTACATGTAAAAATGATAAAGACAAATGTATATAATAAGCCCAAACTCGATGGGGTTGCGTCGTTTTACTGTAGGGTTCCTATAGCCACCTTCCGGCTCCATCATCAGATCAGCTTCTTGTTATAATAATATTGCATTATCATCTGATATACATTAGCATACAAAAAAATCTCATCTCAATCCGGGAAGTGGCTCTTTAACTTGCAAGATTTGACCCATACAAATAAACGACAATAAACAGGGCAAAGCTAAATAAAAGCTTGTAATAACTCAGCTTATCATAAAGCCCATCACAGACGTGGCTATAATATATATTTCTATTACGTCACTTAAAAAAAAGTGGACATATATTAACGCAAGATATACTAATTATACTACATAAAGGTAATTTTAAAGGCAAAAATATATTTTAAAGTATAGCAAACGTGTGTGGTAGCTTACTATAATAATAATATATGTTATAGCTACGTCTGGAACGGTCTTAAAAGTATATTTTACGAGTGAATTAATGAAGAGGCTTTCTTATCTGTGACGACATAACGGGAAAAATACTGCACCAGAGTCGGTTAGTTTGTGTTTATGTCATTTTGGGCAGTGCACTGTATGATAAGATTATGTTTGGAGGTAAATACTGCTGCCTCGAGTTATACGTGTGGGTTTGTATTTTTAATATTAGTTTGTTTGTTTGTTTGTTTGTAATAACTTTATTGTACGAAAAATTTTACTATAAAAGACAACATAATACGAAAGAGCAAATATACAAAGGCGGACTTATCCCATGTAGGGATCTCTTCCAGTCAACTTGCGATAGTTTGAGAGGATATTTACTCTGTTATATATAAGGTAGAAGCCGGGACGTATCAATTTAACTACAAGATACTTACATATCTACACACATAAATATATACAAACATACTTACATATAGCAATACACATAAACAAACTATACATAAAGTATATATCTTACATACATAAGTATATATTTAATAACATTTTAAAGATAAGTACTTAATTTAGTCCAAGTATGACGCAACTAGAGAGGACTTCGATAATCTAGTTTTAAATGAATCCAGTGAAGGTGCCATCCTTACATCAGCTGGAAGTGAGTTCCAAATTAGTATAGCCCTGGGCCGCAAGATAGAAAGGGGTAATCTTGCAGCCCTGGGCTCTGTCTAAAGACGTGATAGTGTGTGTGTGTGTGATAAGTACGTTTATCCAGTTAATGCAAACACAGCTGATAGTAACAGATATATTATATGTATTTTTGAAATGTGCTAATTAAGCCTTTTCATTTGATACGCGAAACACATAACTCTCTTATTGGCTTCGCCCATTGACTTATATATTACTAGCGTAAGGACTAGGCCAACCGCGCGAAGAAATGGCACCAACTCGTTGACCCAAAAAAGTCAGTTTTTGGACGCGACTTAGTCGTCCTCGGTCCGCGGAAAAGTTCATTCGTTTTTGTTTACATACTTGTATTGCCATAAATATGCCTAGTCCCGTATTTAAAGGCTGCAAAAACTAGGGTAAAAAAATACATGGAATATTTTATCATCGGTTTAGGTGTCTAACTTCTATTATTTTTAAAGTATATTATAGTAGGCGAAACTACCTACTATATTTTATCAGCAGTCACTAAAATCAGAGCGCTTTAATTTTCTTTTAAAAATAATTTTTAAGACAGGAAAATGGACAGTGGCTTGTGGCAGTGGCACCATCATCAATGATCCTGGCCAATGGCAGGCCTGTGTCACTCCCCGTTTAGGTATCGAAAATATACCTACATTATTACTTAAGGCGAAGATATAGGCAAATGACCTTGAAGTGGCGCCCTCATTTGAAATAAATTGTTAACTCGTAAATATGGAGATAATTTCCATATTACTCTACGTCATGCACTAGATAGCCCTTTAAATTATTTTATAAACCACCGTTGAAAGTATTTACATTAGTCCGTCTAGCTTTAAAACTTGTCTCCGCCAAAAGTGGTCACGGCAAGTTTTAAAGCTAGACGGATCACCAATAATAGTTTTAACGACAGTTCATAAAATAATTTAAAGGGCTATCTAGTGCATGACGTAGAGAAATATGGAAATTATCACCATATTTACGAGTTAACAATTTATTTCATACTTCAAGGCCATTTGCCTATATCTTCGCCTTAACGCGAGGCGGCCACTCCTTAGTGGTAAATTCAGTTATACGAATCGTTTGTCAGTTAAACGAAAAGGTGCTGAGTTTAATGAGCTAAACCATATCGCTAACCACATTGAGTAGATATTTTTATGCTGAGTGAGACTTCTGTACGTGAGTACTAGTTCTTATTCTGTACGAATGGTGCAAATGAGACTGAACGGGCTAATGATCGACTCAGTGATAAGGATTATAGTCCCTCAACAACATCACCAATGGGTTAGGTACCAAAAAAGAAAGCAAAGTGACTTCAGAAATATAAAATTTAATGGCAGTCTAAATACGACTGTAAGAAATAATATATCATTATTAATGGTTTCCTAAACATTTCTACAAAAATAAAGAAGCAGCGCGAATCGGAACAGATTAGAGAACGGAAAGGCTTTTTTGACTTGCATGCTACAAATGTCAACATTACGAGTGGTCGGTTAATACCACTCGTGCAAATCCTTCACGTACGACCGATTAAAAATGCACCTTTTTGTTGCCCTTTTGAAAACGCTCGCGCAAACGCCCATTTAAAAATAGTACTCCAGAAAGCACTCCAAATCGGCAACGAAATCCGCATTTATTGTCACTGATAACGTGATAATGCGATGATAAAAATAAAACAAATTGCAAATTAATTGCAATCTAATTATGTCCAACTAATTAAGATGCAGTGTGCCTACGATGACGTTACCGGACGATGCGATAATGCATTACGAAAGGCAGGTGAAAAACCTCGAGCATTACTTAGCAGGTTGTTAATGGGGCTCTGGTGCTAAAGTCTACTAAAATGCGGTTTGCTTCTTTTAGCAATACATATAATGTGGTCTTAGGGTTGCTACACACTTATTAAATAAGCACTTTGCTGCAGGGCTTGAAATACCGTTAAAAATCTGGTAACGTCAATTCTGTCAAACGGCGTTAACGTTATCAGAAAAGATAACGTTATGCTGGGTAACGGTATTTTTCCAACCATTTACCGACAAATCAGATAACGTTACCAATGATATTAACGGTAAAAGGTATTGTTAACACTGTATTTCTTTTCGACATTAGACAGAATAAATTGATGAGAGTTTGTCTCGTAGGCTACTAGAGCTACACGGATGTCGTGATAGTCTGTGCTACCTCGGGCTCGATTCCCAGCGCGATGTATTGTAATACACTTGTATAATTTACCGACAAATCAGATAACGTTACCAATGATATTAACGGTAAAAGGTATTGTTAACACTGTATTTCTTTTCGATATTTGACAGAATAAATTGATGAGAGTTTGTCTCGTAGGCTACTAGAGCTACACGGATGTCGTGATAGTCTGTGCTACCTCGGGCTCGATTCCCAGCGCGATGTATTGTAATACACTTTTATAATATTTATATAATATTTTACAAGTATTGAAACAAGTATTGTTACTTATATCGTTAATTGACAACGTTCTTATAACGTTTTATAACTCTTATAACGTTACCACTAATACCTGTATGAAAATAACGTTATTTAACGTTACTTTTTGTGTGACTTTGGTATCGTTAAGAATCCCTGCTTTGCTGCTCTTTGCTAGGGTAATTCAATCACTCACAGTGGCAACACTCCCAACAGATGACGTATTCTTAGGCTAATAACGTGACCAGCTGTCACGGGAAGAGAATACCTAGTTTTATTATACCATGGGCGACACAATGATGGCAATGTATCAGAATAACGATACCAGCACAGATCATGAACCCAAATATTTCATGTCAGTACATCTACGAATGCCTACAACAATTCAGAATTATGGTCTCGTGCAATTCCTATGACACATAACAGTATGTTAGATGACATCATTGCTGTTACGCCCATCGTCCACGAGTGATCTGCCATGATTCACTCTGTGGCCGGCTGTACCCGCTGTTTCGCGATGATTGTCTTCGATTAATTTGATTGGTCGCAAAATGGCTAATTTATTCTAATTTGTAAGAGATAGGCTTGTTTAGAGCGTAGTTTTTAGGGTTCCGTACACAAAGGGTGGAAACGGGACCTAATTACTGAGACTCCGCTGTCTGTCCGTCTGTCACAGGGGCTCTATCTCTTAAACCATAATACCTAGACACTTGAAATTTTTACCGATTATGTATTACTGTGGCCGCTATAACAACAAATACTAAAAATAAAAAAAAGTAGAAAATTAAAGTGGGTCGTCATACAAAAAATGTGTTTTTTCAGCGTTTTTAACTAGATCTTTATAATGCCATTAACTAGGTACTTGAAATGTTCACAGATTATGTATTACTATGGCCGCTAGAACAACAAATACTAAAAAAAAAAGTTAAAAATTAAAGGGGATCGTCATACAAGAAACGTGTTTCTTCAGCGTTTTAAAACATTGTACGGTAGTACGGAACCCTTCATGTACGAGTCCGACTCGCACTTGCCCGTTTATTCCATGGGATTTGTATGAAATACCATGTCGTATCGTGTTGTCATTTTCATCATCTTGGAGTCTAATAGCGCTCTTAATATTAGTTTTTCTGCATTAGTAAATCTAAAATAACGTTCAAATTGGACATGAATAAATTGATCAATGGACAAGTGGCATTATTTTATGACTTTTTATTATCTTGTCATTACCAAAAAAAATATTTTTGGCCCTGAATACTATATTATCCAAGGTTTGATTTTCTTTTTATTTGGAACGGCTGACTAGTTTTGGTCCTGGCCAGTGACATCCAGTGTTAGGTAAGACAATCCTCAGAGTTCTGAGGGAAGCTTAACAGTCTTACGCCAGTAACACACGCCCTGACGATGGCCATCTTTAAAGAGTTGGTGTTTCAAACTGTTTTACTTGAGTAAAACAGACTAGAACTTGTAAATACTTACCCTCATATAAATTTTTGCATCAACGCAAAACGTGCAAAGTTTAGTACTTAGTAAATAATAATGCCAACAATGGTAGGTAAGGTAAGGACTTAGGACTTGCTCTGACCTTAATGTGGGCTGACCATATAATACTCGTCACTTCTACATAGTGCATAGCTAAGGGTATATCATAGGAGCCTCCTCGTGGCGCACCTGGAAACAGCTAGATTCGGTAACGCAGACTAGGCTGGCCAATCCTGTCACCACGATGGTCCCCCCAAATAAGATAAAAAAGACCAGTTTGCCGGTCCTTGTGTGCGCGTCCCTTCCCGTCAGCGGCAAACATAGTCGAACCGAGCGTAGTCGGGTATAAAGGAATTAACTTGACTTCAATAAATATTAAGTTTAATTACAATGAAGCTAAAGTAAAAGCACAGGCCGGAAACTCCTAAGGTACGCGCAATATGCGTCACCCAGGCGTCCCCGTTCCCCGTCCCCGCACCTCTCCCCCGTTTTCGCCTCGATTTCTCACGTTGGCCGTCAAGAACCGGGGGAGAGGTGCGGGTGCGGGGAACGGGGACGTATATTGCGCGTACCTTAGAAGAGTCCCTTCTGTTTACTCTTACTGTATTCTGTGGTAAAAGGCAAACATACGTCTGCACGTGATTTCGGCTTGACTTCATGTTGATGTACAATAATAGAAAAAGTACCAGTAATGTCACACCTCTTGTATTCTTAACATTGTTAAAACTGTTTGACGACTGAATAATATTTGTCTGTGGTCTGTCGTAGTGTTTTGTGATGTGATGTACCCGAATTTAATAATAAAAAAACTGATCTCAAACAATTACTTTTAACTTTCTTCCATAATTGTGGTAAGGTTTTGGTAAGAAAATACTGGAGTAGGATCCTTTATCAAAAACAATACCCGTGCGAGCAATGGCGTTAAGCACACAGCAATGCTGAAAATTGAATCGATGTCTGTTAATCTAAGAAATTGAAAAGAAAGTGGCAACAGTCATTATATGACACTGGTTTGTCTAACAATTAGATTAATTACAAATTGTTACAATTTAGCCGTGTGGTTCCCATCCACTCCAAGTCTTCCCGTGAATGTCGTAGAAGGCGACTTAGGAAACACAAGCTAAACAAAGCTTATAAACATCAATGAGACCTTTTCAACCCGTCTGGCCAGCGTGCAGAGTGTAGGCCAAACCCTCTTGACTGCTTTGGCTAATATATGGCTCTGGTAGAACATAGACGTTCGTGCTCTTGCGGTGGAGACTGAAGATTCCCTGATAATTAATTATGAATGAATGTGTCTAATAATGACTGTTATCACTAGTCGCCTTTAGGCAGCTCGTTAAATCTTACACCAGTGTTATTTATCAACACACTCGTTATGAGAATAACAACTACAACAAGACTCGAAGTACATATTCTCCGGATGTTTCTTGTCTATTGTTAAAAGTAACAGCTAATTAATAGACACTCAAAGATTCTCACGAACCGACAAATGTAGGATGCTGTCAATGTTAACCCAGAAATGACGAGCAGTCACGAAACGCCCACGGCGCAAAGAATTGACAGGTTTGAAACGGTTTCAGGTGGGATACGTCCAAAAATGATCTAGATAAGATGTGTATAGGTACCTTTCTATTTGTAGACTCGCATACTTTGATCATATATTCTATAGATGCACAGTTGCCGTCTAAAAAATGGCACCGGAAAAACAAGGCATAAAACAGTATTATGCCTTGTTTCGCTTTCATTCGCTCGGTGGCCGCGCGCGTGACGTTACGTCAAAGATGCCAAAGTGCGTGATGAAAATACGGATTTATTTCCACGCTTATCTCAGTTACAAGGTTTAAATTAGATTAAACTGTATGACACTAGAACTTTTTCGCAATACTTGAAATGGTATACATCCACCATATTGAAACGGGGACAATATTTTGTTTGATTTGGCAAGGAACTGTGCATCTATAGAATATTGAACTAAGCTCGTATAAGCACACTAAATACTACTTACTAAATTATCATCCAAATCCAATTTTCTATCGATTCGACTGTCATCTTTACTTTTAGCAATGTTTTATTACCTGTTTGTTGTTTTTTGGGTCAAATCTTGCAAGTTAAATTTGAGCCACTTCCCGGTTTCCGATTGAGATGACATTTTGTATGCTAATTTATCAGATGACAATGCAATATTATTATAACAAGAAGCTGATCTGATGATGGAGCCGGAAAGTGGCTGGCTATAGGAACCCTGTAATAAAACCGCGCAACCCCATCGAGTTTGGGATGGATAACATTTGTCTTGATAAGTCACAAACGTCACAATAAAAGCTTGTTACGAAAAAAAAAATGTTTTGTTTATGTTTTTATTGTTTTTGACAAAGTTCTTATATTGCAAAATTTTAAAACTTTTGTTCGTTTATTTTCGTTCACAACATCAAAAGCACATTCAAATACCTATTTCCAATACAACACACATTTTAACGAAAATGTTATTCAAGATTATTCACAATTACATTACAACTGAAAATCAAAACAAACTTTCAGGTTAGTGACTTACGGCTCAGACTAAGTTTGAACTATCGTGACCCGTCTTCGGTGCAGGTTTAAAGTTTGTTACCGTACTAATATCTCAAACTTAGGTAATACTACTAAACCATGATTAGGGCCTTTTTTATTATTTCTAAATCTGTATTATTAATAATATGTCTTTTATACTATGTGTTTTATAATAAGTTATTATATCATACTACCTTCAGCACTTGGTTTAAACCATAATAGGACGAACTTACTTCTGTCTTCTTTCTGTACGAGTAGTATTTAATTTCTGTCATACCTACTTCTATCTACTGCGTATTGTATTTTGAGTCCGAACTTCATTCTAACAATATCATGAATGGCTTCAAACCCATCAATCTCCGCATTCTCAGCTGAAACTCTGAAACCAGCAAATGTTTTCATTGTTATCGTAATATCTACAATAACCCTGTAAACAGCCACTAAAGATTCACTTGTTACTTGTCATTTGAAATAAAAGGAGTCTTACGTACTCGGGTCGTTGTATCGGTGAATGCCAGATAGTGTCATGGAACTGCTTACAAATTAAAAAGGACATTAAGTGAGGATGTGTGCATTATTTGTTACCCATCATCATCTACTTACTGCTTTTAACTCAGTTACATCACATTTGTCGACAAGATCAAAAAATTATTATTCTATTTTATCTGTCAGTTCAATTATAATCATACATATTTTTTCGTTTATCACTAGTAAAAATTCATAAAGAGAGCGTCGAAGTTCCAAAGTGGGCGCTTGTGACGTCACCGACCAATACAAATCTTATGGGTCAGTGACGTCATGCGAAATTTAAATGCGTTGTATCTTTGTTATTCGGAGAAAAGAATACATATTTTTTAATTATTCTACCTGATGAGCCAAAAACAGTTGTTCATTCCACATACGTATTCCCGACTGGCCTGATGAGAATGGTCGCAAAGCTGAAATTGGGAATAGAAAATGATGTAAAATTATTGGAAGGCTAAAGGTACTGGCGCAAAGATTAGTTTTAATTTTTCAATAAAAAAAATTTAATCAAAATGATTAAAAAATACAATAAAAATATATGGTGTGCAAGAACGAGTTTTATTATTGGTACTTCCTCTAAAAGAAGGGAGATTTCTAATATCTCAGAGTTGTGTTTATACTGTTTCTTCTTCTTCTTATTTAAGAGCTTAGTGGCTCTTGTCGGTGGAGTATGCGCCAAACTTCTCGGTTCTCTGCCTTACTTTTTAGTGCTTGATACGACATGACCCCTGCTTTTTCTTTCAGTTGGTCTACATAGCTCTTTCTTGGTCGTCCTGGACCTCTTCTACCTTTTATCTTTCCTTCTAGTATGTTTATACTGTAGCTGGATTATTTTCCGGACTCTCGATATTTTGTAGTTGTGTATTGACGAGATTTGACAATTGAATCTTTTTAGACTTACAATAGAAGACATGAAAACACTGAGGACACAAATATTTGTGTCGTTGTCTTTGCAGTGCTAGAAAATGAAATTTTAAAAATAACATTCTTGTTTACTTTATAATTTCATTGAGATTTTAGTAATATAACTTTTTTAGCGCGTTCTTAGTTGCATCCCCCCTCCGATTTCCTTAGGTATAGAAGACCAAGGCATGTACTCAACGATCTTTGTCTATTCGGAATTCGGATTCGGGAATATCACGAGATTCCCCCATATACAGGCTGACTTTTTAACCACCAGCACAGGCCGGAATCTCCTAAGGTACGCGCAATATGCGTCACCCAGGCGTCACCGTTCCCCGTCCTCGCACCTCTCCCCCGTTTTCGCCTCGATGACTCACGTTGGCCGTCAAGAACCAGGGGAGAGGTGCGGGTGCGGGGAACGGGGACGCATATTGCGCGTACCTTAGGAGATTCCGTTATGCTTACTCTTACTGTATTTTGTGCCACCAGCCAAATTTTGGAATAAGTTCAGTCCATGATACTGAACACCTTTCCATAAAAAGAATTGACTAAAAACTAAAAAAAAATTCGCCTTCCCATACAAATCAGCGGTCAGCTAAACGGATTTTGTATGGGACGACAATTTTTTTTTATCGATTTTTTATAGAAAGTAGTTAACTGAACTTGCTCCAAAAATTTGGCTGGTGTTTAAAAAGTCAACCTGTATATATTAACGATATTTACATAAATCTTTATGGTTTAACATAAGTCCTTATGTAAAATAGGGTTTAGACGGTAGACCGAAATGATTGTTATTAATCCAATTGGAAATGGGTTAACAATAACGGTTAACTGCGGTTGCTGTTAACCCTCCAAATCAATCGGCAACCGTTTATAAAAGGTTACCGTTATGCATGGGTTTTCCGATCCCTGGTTTAAAGTAGTATTTTACTCATAGGAGCCCGCGGTAACCTTGGAAATCTCGGAAACATTTGTTTGGGTAAAATGTTAGTAGGCAGGCATAACTATATGTGTAAAAGTATAGGTATGAATATGTTTAACATATACATAGGGGCCCACTCTTACGTTGGACGTGGCCCTGAATTTGGTAAAACTTGTAGTAATTAACTAGTCACATAGTTAATTGTTTACTGAGCTCCTTCGACTTGTCGCCTCAGCGATTTTTGTTTATTGTTTATGTGTTAAACGTTTGTGGTCTTGGATTTTTTTATTCGAATTACATATGTCACACACACACACACTCTCTCTCACACACACACACACACACACATAGAACTCACTCGGAATATAGTATTTTTATTTTTTGCGCTAAGTAAAATACATTTATTTCTAAAAAAGTCAATACATATAGGTCACATTACAAATTAATAAAATAAAATAAAAATTACAAATAACAAAGAGACTCCAACGCCTCGCCGCGAGGCAGGGTACCCAAAAGGCTGGCAGCATTACCCCTCTGCACCGCGATAGAAATCCTTTGTGCAAAGTAGCTGCCCGCCCTCGGATCACCCGTCACATCGCGGAGACGCGTTGAAATCTCAGTCACAAAGGTTTTGCTTCTGGGCCCCATGGACCCATCGTCTCTAGACGATCGACACACAAAAATTCTTGAGTAAAAGTAGATAAAGAAGAGCGAAGCCTCCTGGCACAGGCATCTTTGATTGCTTAAAAGGAGACTTCAACACCTATAGACGTAAGATCTCTGTTAGCTAGGTTCTGGCTGCCGGATGGCCGTGTCGAAGTAGACGCAGACCGAGGACGAGATGGCGGGATGACCACGATAACTTTATCACTGAATGGCAAGAGACCACAGAAGACAGAGGCGAGTGGAAGAGGAAGGGGGAGCTTTTGCCCATCAGTGGTACCAGGCTTGTGTCACTCCCCGTTTAGGTATCGAAAATGTGCCTACATTATTACTTTGCGCGCAGCCGGCCCCTCGGGGTGGTAAATTCAGTTATACAAATCGTTTGTCCAGAGTCATAAGAATGAAATTGGCTTGCAATGGATGTCTAGGTATATAAACGAAAAGGTGCTGAGTTCTGACGTGCGCTAAATTAAACCATATCGCTAACCACATTGAGTAGACAGTTCTTTGAATTTCTTTGCTAAGTGAGACTTCTGTACTGGTTCTTATTCTGTGGTGGTACATAACACCGACAGGCTAGGGAAAAAAAATAGCCGTACAGAATATTTTCGCGCTCTGTCCCTCTAATAAGTCTAGAAACGGAATTAAATTTTAGTTTTAATTTAATAACTGCATGAATAAATTTTAGTTATATCAAGCGTGGCGTCAAGGTAGCCTATATGGGAAATGTATCAGGCCGGAGACCAGTGGGTCGCACTAGATATCGCTGGGGCGGTACGGTGTAGGCTGATCTGCGGGAGATGGAAGCTGTCAGCTGGCAAGATATCGTTCAGAATAGAAAATTGTGGCGCTCTCTCGTCTCGGAGGCCAACATCCACTTCGGGTCGCTGAGCCAGCGGAGTAAGTAATGGCAAGAACATGTCTTCACACAACAATTATTATAATAGTTGCGGTAGCGATGTATCCCTTGTTATTCTCTGGCGTCCATAATTTTTAGTAGTTATTAGCGACGTTGTATCTTTTCCCATTAGGTATAGCGTCCAGCAGTGGTTCTAAACTCTATGATGGGTAAGTGAATTGACCTTCTTCATCCAAGCGCGTTCTCGGTTACATCCTCAGCTGTGCTGCTTCGGAGCCCAGAGTGCGCTTTCCCGCTTTTTCTTCTCCGAATATGCAAGTCAATGGTCACACAAGGATGCCAAAGACCTTGCGTTGAAGAAGAAATAGCCGGAAGAGTTTAAAGATTTGACTATAGTTTTACGATTGGCTGCCTGCCTGACGTCAACCCTCTTTGGATATGTATTTGTGCGGAAAGTTTTACAACCGTCCGCCGCCCGACGTTAACCCTCCTTGGGAATAATACAATTGTAGCACGAGATGTTTGTGCTTAATCCTTTAGTCGCCTCTTACGACATCCACAGGAAAAGATGGAGTGGCTCTATTCTAACCCGGAACCACACTGGGGTTTAAGGGTCGGCACCATGTAAACTGGGTTTGCGCGGGCAACAAGTTTGTACAGAAAGCGTTTGATTTAAGTCAAATAATGTATACACATAGATAGAGGAAGAGTTGGGACAGTAGACGAAAAAAAGGATTTTTTAAAATATTTTGTAGTTTTCCTAAAAACAAGCATTGAATTTACCCAAAAACATGCAAAACGCACTTTGCGCGGGCAATAGTTATGGCTTAAGTAGAAAAGACCACTAAGAAAATTACATACCTAGTTATAGGTGAATAGACTAGCCAGTAGACGAAAATCGTATTTTTTTAATTTTCATTCAGAAAAAGTAAGATAATTGTAAAGAAACCTGAAAGAAATATTTTAGAAAATCTTGCTACAAACTGGCTTGTTTTTCTGCGTAAAGAAATATTCTAACAAGGGATTGCATATATTTTATAAAAATAAAGGCTATTTTGAAACATTATTCTTAATATTTGCTTACAATGCAATCACGCAATAATTTTAAAAATTGGATGTTTTGCAACGTTTTTGACAGAAATCTCTGAAATGGCGGCCATGATTCTTCCATACAAATTCAGTTGCCCGCCGGGTGTTCAGGAAGGAGGCCGTGTCGAATTTTTCAAAAAAATCCATTTTCAAATTACGTAAAATTGCATTACAGTCTAAAATATTTCAATAAAAAACTATGTACAAACTGCCAAATTATGTCATACTTTTGCTACACTATGGTACAGTTTTGACATTTTGTTGACGTTCAAGTAAAGATGTAATGCTATCGCAGATACGGCATCGCACATTTTTTTTAAATTTTATTGAAAATTAAGTCAATGAAAAAAATAATTTGGTTTGATTTATTACCTATATTTTTTAATTGGCGCTTAGGGTGAAAATCGGATTGGAACTTTCTCGGGTCGCGGAATCATATTAACTGTTTTTGTAATAAAAGGTGCTGTTTAATTAGGGTTTTACAATTATTTTGAGGGGTGATTCAGTCTGAAATTTTGAACAACTTTTTCCCATGAATGTATATCAAAATACGAATTGACATTATGCGTAATATATCGAACCACAGGCTATACTAGATCTATACTTGGCTTGGCAGGAAGGCTATAGTAGGCTATTTATCTACACTAATATTATAAACAGAAAAGATTTGGTTGTTTGTTTGTTTGCATTACATGGCTCCGAAACTACTGGACCGATTTAAAAAAAACTTTCACCGTTGGAAAGGTACACTATCCCCGAGTGACATAGGCTTTGTGTGTACCAAGGGCGAAGCCGGGGTGGACTGCTAGTATAGTATAATGATATTAAAACAACAGTCAAATAACAAAAAAAATCTACATTTTTATACAAAAGTGTGCAGCCGCCCGGGAAATTTGTATGGGAACCGATTTTTTCGGTGTTTTTACTGTTTTTAGGGTTTCACTTGTCTGTCTGTCCGTAAGTCACAGCCAATTTGCTACGAAACTATTAGAATGATTTAGT
Organism: Acrobasis repandana; assembly: GCA_963576875.1. Lineage (NCBI taxonomy): Eukaryota > Metazoa > Arthropoda > Insecta > Lepidoptera > Pyralidae > Acrobasis > Acrobasis repandana. Next base: position 3,956,692 of record OY756226.1, read on the forward strand.
TGAGATTTAGTACCTACACTTATGTAACTTAGTGACCTAAAGATAGACGTATAATGTAAATAAATGAAATTTAAAAAAGGGGGCCACTTATTGTGGGTAAATTAGACATTAAAAAAAAGTTTTGATAACAAAATCGTGTGACATATCAAATGAAAGAACTTTTTATGACAATTTTAAATATATTTATTTTTTAAGATTTCTTTTTAGTGCTCTTTGTTGATTCGTTAAAAATATTGTACAAAATCAAACAGTCAAGTCATTGATTGAGCACGTACAGCTGCTACGCCAAGACTGTTGATCTGTTCAACGTGCAATCCTTTTTTACCCTCCGTACTTACATAATAAGGTGAATAGAAGTGAAAGGTGTTACGATTGCAGATGGTCGCTAAACGTATTGTTTCACAAAGAAAATTCAAATGTGTACATTTTCTGTCAGTGGAACACAAAACGTGTAGTTTTCCAAGTCACCGCTCGCGTAAAATACTATTTGATTGTATTTTTGAGAACGTCATGTCAGCGGTAAGTAATATTGATTTACACAGAAATATCATAAATTTGTCTATGGTTCCCTAAAATTTCAACTTAACCAAAATAAACCGGCCACGTGCCGTGACGGGCCACGTGCAGTGTAGGGTTCCGTAGTCAGTACCTACTTGTTTTATGTAACTAACAATTGCCTAACTTTAGGTCTGAATTCAGTCCATGATACTGAACAACTTTCACCAAGGAACAAACGAAATACAAAAATTATTTTTGATCTCTTACACACAAGATTTGGCAAAATGTAATAATTATGTAATATATGTATGGTAATGTAAGGACAAATCACACTAATTAAGCTAGCCCCAAAGTAAGTTTTAAACTTGTATTATGGGATACTAACTCAATGATACTATATTTTATGATAAATACATACATAGATAAACACCCAAGACCCAGGACAATTTGAAAAATACCATTTTCTAACTTGCCTTGGCTGGGGCTCGAACCCAGAACCTCCGGATTAGCGGTCTAGCGTGTTAACAATTACGCCACGGAGGTCGAATGGAAAGCAAACATTTTCTTTTCATATTTAATTATGTGTTCCTTAGGAAATGTTGTTCAGTATCATGAACTGAATCCACCTTAAATTAGTTTTAGTACAGGGAGACGTTATATACTACTGCCGTGAATTTTTTTAAGTGTCCATATACAACCGTTTAACTGACAGAGAGGGAAGACACATGATTCTAACAAAAATTTGCAATCAAAAACCAAATATTTCACAAACGGATTGCTAAAACGAAAAAGGGTGTTCATAATCTTACAATATTTTTGAAAGACCTATTCAACGACGTCTCACACCACACATTTTTTTTTTCAAGTTTTTATTACCACATTTCCATGCCCATGCCCAATTACAGCTTTCTAGTACTAATAGTCTATGAGTAAAACTGGGGACAGATAGACAGACAGACATGACGAAACTATAAGGTTTTCTTGTTAACTACGGAACCCTAAAAAGCTGCGTGAAACTAAAAAGATTCTCTATTCTAAGGGTTCTTTGTCATTTGTGCTTTAACAAATTTCAAAATACGAGTAATCAAAACCACTTGTGCAAATATTTCGCTCCACTTCGCATACGATAAATTCAAAAATTGATGGATGAATGACCGTGCTTTTACAGGTTAAGCAACTTCTAGCTTGGTCACAGTTAGGATGGGTGCCCGTGCTTTCAATCGTAATGTTGTCCAAGTCAAATGTTGAGATTCTTATGAATAAATTTCAGTTTTCTCTTCCTACATAACTTGGCAGCTATTTAAATTTCAATTGTTTTGTCGGAATTTGAACTTGGCATTTTTACATTTATGTTTTTGATGGGATAAAATAAACACCCAAGAACCAGGACAAATTAAAAAAGGCCATTTACCAACTTGCCCTGGCTGGGAATCGAACCTCCCAGTGACGGACTAGCGTGTTAAGGAATCGCCACGGAGGTCGACTAATAAATTGAAAAAGTAATAAATTTTACGCAAGATTCGAATAACTATAACTTGGATTTTTTAGGAAGTGCTATATGAATTTCACATATATTTAAACTCGCTTTTTAAATAAACGTCTTGCATTCACGCACACTACTGTATTTTCGACTTTAGCCTTTTTCTACTGATAGCCTGTCTACTAAAGTGTTAAGTACATTATAATGACGTCTGCCAAGGCCTTAATTCAGAAATAATAATTCAAACAAAATAATTCTTTGATTTGAAAATTTTAATAAGTATCGCGGACTGGAAGTCTTGACGAAAAGAAACAAGTAAGCTTCTACGTTACAATTTATGATTACCTACATCTATTGTCCCGTTTACACATTATTAACTCTATGTAACTTCATCTTGACATTTTTGTACCCCTAGCGGGAAAATTTTGCATATTTCAGAGCCAAATCCGACCACGTGGTTTTGTGCATACAGTCCTTAAATGAATTGACCTTGTCTAGTGTTAAAAAACGTCATTGGTTTCCTTTTTAAAGCCACCATCGCCGTAAGTACTTAATTTTTCCCTTAAGCTCTAACGTGTGACGTTAATTTTGTCTACTTACATGTAAATTATTCATTTGTTATGAAAAAAAATTAAGTCTGCGTGTTTTAGGTGTTTATTAAGATTTTTTTTCGCAATTTTCGCAGACGAGTGACGTAACTGTTAGACAAAGAACAATGTTAGATTAGAGCCGGTAATATTTGACATCCGATTGTCATGGTGATGGCGTTGACTATTGACTGTGTGCGTTGTGTGACTTGTTCTTACGTCCTCCTTCTCATCTTAGACGACCTCCATAGCGTAAAGTTTAACACGCTAGTCCGCCATTCCGGAGGTTCTGGGTTCGATCCCCAGCCAGGTTTAGTTGGGAAATGGCCTTTTTCAAATTATCCCGGGTCTTGGGTGTTTATCTACCTCTATACAACCTGTTAATGAACTAACGCAAAACCTCTTAGATTGTAGTTACCTCAGCCCATGTAACTGACTTTTGTTCTACAACTTTTACGAAACCCAAAAAAAAATAAAATATTTTCGTACAAACTGATCAGCTGATCGAGTCAATTTGTATGAAAATCCGAATTTTTCTTTTTGGCATTTTGGGATTGTTGTAGAACAAAATTTGTTCAGTTTCATGGGCTGAGGTTCATTATTAACACGTTGTATATGTATTTATTATAAAATATAGTACCGTTGAGTTAGTATCCAGAACAGAAGTTGGGACTAGCTCAATCAGTGTCATCATCATCGCTATCATTAGGTCTTTTTTAGTCTCCACTGCCAGAGCTTATACTTGGCCAGAGCAGCCAGAGGATTTGGCCCACGCCCTCCACGCTGGCCAGACCAGGGTAAGAGAGGTTTATCAGTGTAATTGGTCCCTATATATTTATTTAGCACGTTCGTGTCCACATAACTAGTTTTAAGTTTGTTAGTTGACGTCTTTGGAGAAAATGCTGCAGTGCAGTTTGTTGCCGCTTTTTCTGCACTTGCGCCTAGGAAGCGGCACTAAACTTAGCTGTAAGTAAAAGTAAAGTAAAGTTTGATAACATATTGTACTGACAATAGTGTGAATAGCCACATTTCCAGCTAACCAAACATCATTAGTAGCCGATACCCTAATAAGTCCTCTAATTTACATTTTACAACTATTAATTAAGTTAAATAATTGTGTAACTGCTTTCCGTGTCTGTCAAAAATCAAGAGCGTTAAATTGACAGCTGTAAATCAAAATGATAGCTTTAAATTAGTTAAGATCGTGGTTCAATGAATACTACGGTCTTTTTTAATCAATTTTTACTTGTTTATAAGGACAGTGGAAAGGAAAGTAAGCCAGGAGAGGATACCAAAGACCAAGAACGTCGTTAAAATAGTTATAAATGTAGTTCAATGAATACCACAGTCCATTTAAATCAATTTTCACTTATTTATAAGGACAGTGGAAAGGAAAGTAAGCCAGGAGAGGAAAATAAAGACCAAGAACGTCGTTTGTGGATGAAGTTCAACTACATTCAATGGTTTCTATACGTTCTCCGGCTCAAGGTCACCGGCGTTTGAACTCTCACGTACAGGGAGTGTCGCCACTGTGACACTAGTTCATTAATTTAAAATAATGACTATAGTTACTAGGCTAGGCCCAAAGGCCACTTTAAGCGTGATGGCGGGCGAGAAGATAGCAAAAGAAATTAAAACAGTAACGGGTTACTAGCCGCATCGTTTATTAACATGATTCGCATTTTCGCCAATTCCCCCGATCGGCTTTTACGATTTGCACAGGAAGAGAAGCATCTGGTACATTCTAAGTTTTCCTTTTCACCCAGACCAGCATTGAAGATAATTAATGACATACCCATCTATATAGCTATGTGTATGAACAATTGGATTATGATAATCAGCTCCATAACGCTAATGAACGCCTAATTCAGGCGCCATTGTTATGAAATGCAATCAACGTGCGATACACTTTATATTAACTGTCAGCCTGTGGCATACCAATTAGATATCGGTGAATATTTTATAATTATTATTATGACACAGTAGGAAGGTAAATTTTTAAACTCGATTTGAAATTTAAAATCGAATCCGCGCTCGAATATAGTTTCCACGAAGTTAAATCAGATAACTGTTTTCTTTGGGATTTTAATGTAATACCAAGCCGTGACGTCTTAGTTTCTTAAAGTCAAATAGAATATGTATAGTTTTAGGTGGTAATAATCGACATAATATAATATTGTTTTTTTTACATAGATTCCAAAATAGCATGTGGATGTACTGCTTATCATTTAATCATAACGACTAAAGCAACAAAGGCGTTCCCGAGCAGAGTTGACGTTGGGCAGCACCAATGGCCGGAATAAAACAAAAAAAAATGTATGAGATGAAAACCGGCTGTCGCACGACTGTCACGCGACAGTTTGCGACACTAGTCGCTGACCAGGATCACGAGCTGGCATAATGTGACTCGTCTGTAAAAGCACTTAGCGGCATTGCTAAGGGGACGGAGAACACGATTCAATTCAATTCAAAATATCTTTATTATCATACGTTATTTATAATATCTCTTAATAATAGTCATTTTGCTTTGCTTTGTTGCACATGTTGACGTCAAATCGTTACTTACAGCTAAGTTTAGTGCCGCTTCCTAGACGCTAGTACAGAAGAAGCGGCAACAAACTGCACTGCAGCATTTTCTCCAAAGACGTCAACTAACAAACTTAAAACTAGTTATGTGGACACGAACGTGCTAAATAAATATATAGGGACCAATTACACTGATTGACCTCTCTAACCCTGGTTTGGCCAGCGTGGAGGGCGGAGGCCAAATCCTCTGGCTGCTCTGGCCAAGACAAACATCCAAGACCCAGGTCAATCTGAAAAAGATGATGGCAATGGTCGTGATATTCTGTGACAATATCCTTTCCAATGGTGTGTAGTTTAAGGCTGCATGTGATGATATTATAGGTTGCTAGTTAAAGTATGAAAAAAATGTGTAAAGTAAATTAACAGAATTACAGCGACATATTATCTATACAGTCGAAATGTGCTCGTATGGTTTCCGGCCTTAAAGTACAACCAGCTTCATCTCTGTGGATGTCGTAAGAGGCGACTAAAGGATTAAGCATATTGTTATCTCGAGCTGAAAAACTGCATTACCATGGATAGTTGACGTCTTTCAGCCGACCGTGGTAAAACGTGGGTTTGTTGCTTGATAAAGAAAAATAACGATAAGAGGACCCCCGGCTTCTAAGCAGATAAGAATACTTAGATGAAGATAAGCCTATTGATATCATAATACTCGTATCTGAATCAACAAAAGACTCATCCAAGAGCTAGACACTCATTCCAGGACGTCCGCCAGGAGCGTCACAATTGGTATTCACTGAAAGACACCTTTTCTCCGTGATGTAAATGGCAGGAGATGACGATTTTAATGATGATGGGACTAGATACTGTATAAACATAATAGTGTGAATTGACAGAATTTAACACAAGAACGTAAAAAGTTATCAATACATTGAATCAACAAAAGACATAAGTAGTATAATAGAACCTGATACCCTTATAAGTCCTCTAATTTACATCTAATAACTATAACAGAGTAAATGAACGTTTTTCCGCGTCCGCCAAAAGTCAAGAGCGTTCACGATTCGGCTGTGAATGTGCAGACGCAATATTTAGCACTAATCTAAGACCGTGGCCTCGGTAGGTCAATGGCTCATGATGTCACGGTAGAAACTTGAAATATTCCGCGCTCTTCCTACTACGGTTGTATCAGTTGGCGGTTTTTATTGTTTTGACGTGAGTTAGTAACATTACTTAGCCGTGTGGTGACGGCAGAGTATAATAAGATTTGTCACCACCCCTTTTCTCCCACGGGAGTCATAAGAGGCGGCAACTAAGGGATGTATATGTAACAGAGAATGGAAAGCAGCGTCCTATGGGCAAAGACTTAATGCCGTCAACTGCGATCACCAACCGGTTTGCCCAGCGAGATGATTATGGACAAATCTTTCCATTATTGGGAGAGGCCTGTAGTCCAGTAGTGGACTGATATTGGCTAGCTTAATTTTTTTTTTAACGACCTCCACTCCATGGCGTAATGCTTAACTAACGTTGCTCCGGTGGTCCTAGGCTCGATTTGCGGCAAGAGCAAGTCTCCATGGCGCAGTGGCTATCTCGCACGCTAGTCCGCCACTTTGGAGGTCCTGGTTTCGATCACCAGCTTGAAGTTGAAAAATTTATCTTTACTTTTATCTATACAAATACATACATATGTAATCTGTGTATTTTTTGTAAAATATGTATCGTTTTGTTATACAACTAAGTTGGCAAACAGGACCTTTACTCCAAAAGCAGCACGACATTCGTACGTAGCTACGTGTCCCCGATGCAGTGTCAAGTTGAGCACTACGATATTAGGATAAAGTCTAACTTGGTTTTACATAAATATAATGACTCTACCGGCGACTGTCGTGGTATATATATTATGGAGTAAAGGTCCAGTCATACTGCCTACCAGTAGGTATGTGGTTACTATAGCGTATGAACGTGTAACACCAGGGGTGCCAGCCGCACGCGCGTTACCGACCCATAAGAAAAGTTTTCACGCCCCTTTGGAAGAATCTCAGTTTCTGGAAAAAACCATGGCATGATGGGAGCTCATTCCACAATTTATCGTTAATCGTAGTTTAAATTTGTATTATGGAATACTTATTCCATAATACAAATTTAAAAGGGTTTCATTATATTTATCTTTATTTAATTCAATCTTAATGATTTTATGTGATAATTACCATGATAATAAGTGTTTTTTATCTTCTTCAAATCTAGTTGATAGCTGATGGGGCAGAAATTATCTCAAATTGCGACCACTTAGCGTAGCGTAGGACGTCTATCTACAAGATGGATCTGACCAAGGACGCTGAAAAACACTGGATGTTAAGAGTACTTAGAGCGATCCTAAATATTATCAATATTTATGAAATACTCACTTTGAAATAAAAGCACAGCAAAGTTCAGGACTAACTCTATACATAATATGTTTAAAAAACACAATTGCTTAAAATTTTCTCGATAGAAAAAAAATGCGAAGTATTTAAGAAATACAATAAATTTGCCCTTGTAACTAATATGTCTTACTTTTTAAATAACTTTTAAGAGTTATTTAAAAAGTAAGACATATTATGACTGCTTTATGTTTAATACAATTATAATCCAAAGTTACAAGGGCTAATTTATTGTATTTCTTGAATACTTTCGGTTTTAATATAATTCTAAGGTGATTTGGAGGCAACTTTGTAAAACGAAAAAAAACTTAAAAAACCAGAAACGCGTAATCCAGCCTCATTGACCCGCCGCGATTCCCTACGCCCCGCATGGCTCGCTCTCTCGCTTCGGCTAGCGTAAATTTGTATGCGTGGAAGCGGGAGCAAAATTTAGATTTTCTACATCAGGCGTCCTCTTAAGTGTTATTTATGAAGCATACCTTGATAGCTATCATAGAAGTTGAGCACCCCTACCAGGAATAGAGCGTGTGAATTTATTTCGCCCATGACATCACGTGGTACTGACCCAGCGAGGTCGTCCACGACAAGAATGTGTTGATAACTAGGAGGACATTTAGGGTTGGATCTCATATATCAGCACGGAACAGCACTTTCCTATAATAATAATAATAAAACGGCGTCGGGACGACCCCATCGCCCACTGGATTCCCAGTGCAGTCAGTCAACGGCGTCGGGATGTGACGACCCCATCGCCCACTGGATTCCCAGTGCAGTCAGTCAACGCAGGGCAGCTTATGACGAGCTGGTGGTGAGTGGCGACACCACGTACCCTATCTCCAAGGATACCATACACACATGCGCTTACACATACACACAGTTACACACCCCCGCCTCTGTCTTGCCTTAACCGGCCGGCCAGGAAGTGTCGCAAGAGCAGAACATACGCTCCAGGGTAGAAGTGTTTTGCACGTAATGGCGTAATAACGGGGAAACCCGCTCTCGGGGGTAAGCCCCGTAATGGTGAAAACGGAGTCACACCTCTCGACACCCTCAGCTGCTCACATTGTGTTGCGCCCTAGCCGCATCTTCGTGGCCAGTTAGGGTGCCCACAGGCAGTGTAGCCAACGAGCAGCAAGTTACCAGCCACCAGGTTAAAATTGTTGTCAGAGATTTTTAGGTAGATGTCCGTATCTCACTCCAAAACCCATTCTGGTTAGTAGAAGTTTCTTCTAAGTATATTGTTAAAGAATCCAGTCAATTTACCTTATCATATACATTACCTTAGGTTAGGCACTTTGGTAGAGTGCAGACCCCAAAAGCAACTTTTATCGTCTTGTTTGTCTAAATAGGCGAAAATTTTAAATGAGTAAGCCTAGCTTCTTGGAAAACATGTAGTGTAAGAATAGAAAAAATTGTCTAGAAGATGTAATTATCATTTTATTTTTCTTTTTACCTACGCATAGAATAACAGATGTACTTATTATAAGTTATAACACTTATGACATAAACAGACTTTTTGTACAGGCTTGTTCTGGTGAATCTTTGTGGAAACTGAACCAATTAAAAATAGGGATTACTCTAGTAATACTGTGTGACCGTTGGGCCACTAACTATCACTCCATCCATATATTAACTTTTCATCATCATCTTTTAAAACTTACATATACCCACTGTTAAATAAATAAATAAATATATAAATAAATAAATATATACGGACAAATTACACTGATTAAGCTAGCCCCAAAGTAAGTTTTAAACTTGTGTTATGGGATACTAACTCAACGATACTATATTTTATGACAAATACATATATAGATAAACACCCAAGACCCAGGACAATTTGAAAAAGGCCATTTGCCAACTTGCCCTGGCTGGGGATCGAACCCAGAACCTCAGGATTAGCGGTCTAGCGTGTTAACCATTACGCCACGGATGTCGCCAACTGTTAAGCATAAGTATCTTTTTTTTTCCGCCATTTTTACTGTCATGTGCCAGTAGAGAAACCATTGAATATAGTTTTTGATTAATTTGATCATGTAATCTTAGACTATGTCAAATCCTGATTAAAGTATCTACAGGTCCCGCGTAGTCTAGACATTGTCGTCGAAGTAAATAAAACTGCCGTGTTTAGAACTGATGGATTAGGCGGCCTCGATGGGTCACTGGCACTGGCAATGATGTCACAGCTGATCGCAGATATTCCGGCTGCTGTAGTTGCGACCGTGTTAGGGTTGAGTGTTTTATGAAACGCGCATCAAAATTTGACTATGTAATAAATCCTGCCTAAAGGCAGGCAGACATATTATAGCAACTACCATTATAATGATTACAGCAAGGATGATAGGCTTTACGTACATTCAGAAGCACGGAGAAGCTTGGTATATTTAGCCCAATATCCTGAAACTGCCGTTGGGATTTCCGTGTACCTAAAGGCCGAAGTCTAGACGTTGCCGTCAAAGTAAATATTGCTACTTCTGTTTAAAACTGATGGATTAGGCGGCCTCGATGGGTCACTGGCACTGGCAATGATGTCACAGCTGATCGCAGATATTCCGGCTGCTGGAGTAGCGACCGTGTTAGGGTTGAGTGTTATATAAAACACGCATAAAAATGGACTATGTAATCAATTTTAAAGTATCGGTCCAGCACAGTCTAGATTCTAAAGTCAAAGTAAATATTACTACCATTTTAGAACTTATGGATTAGCCGGCCTCGATGGGTCACTAGCACTGGCAATGATGTCACAGCTGATAGCAGAATTTCCAGCTGCTGGAGTAGCGACCGTGTTAGCCACCTCGCGCACTAGACGGCCACGACCAAGACCAGTGGCCGCAACGAGAGAGAAAGTTTGTATGCTAAAGTATAGCACCCGCGGAATTCGAAACTGGAATCAGTTTTTGGATCCAAGATGGCCGCCCACACATATTTTGATGTCTTTTTCACTGACTGTAGTTTTCTATTCATTTTATCAACTGGACATGGAATTTCAACAGCTGCACGAAAAACCGCGGGCTTCTTGCAGCCCGCGCAACGCCCGAAAAGCTAGTTATAATAATTACCTCGCTGTGACAGCCCTAAACCGTTTCGCACTAAGTTATGCCATTTCACACCTAGCACCCAACAATACCACAGACAGACCGTACTATTTTACTAGTTATCCGCTATTGTTGTAGTGCACTTAGTTTTGGCGAGGCTAAATATGTATAATACCAGATTGGTGGTAAAAACGAGTCTGGAGATTGTGCGCAAAAAAAACTTTAGATAATTATTTCAACTTAAACTTAAACGTGAAAGGAAGAGTGGGACAGTGTCGACCTCGGCGAGCATTCTGCGATCAGATTGCAGACGTTCTAAAAAAAGGAGAGATAAGAAGTACCCGTAACCGAAGGGCATGTATGAAGTGGTTGATGAGTGTAGATGAAGCGAAAGAGGTCTGTCAGGATCGTAGCAAGTGGAGGTCCATAGTCTCTACCTACCCCTGTGGGAAACAGGCGTGATAGTATGTATGTATGTATTAAACTTAAACCTTATTTAACATTAGAGACTTCTATTACTTACTTTTTTAATAGCAGACACTTTTATTTATAACTTAAGGAAAAATAACAATTAAACTGACTATAACTATGCATATAAAACTAAATAATTAAAAATTAAATAATTCGAATGATGCTGCTCTCATAATTTCGATCGAACTTCACTTTGTAAGTTCGTTTGATCTTCAAAAATGGACCCCACATCACTATGCTCGCAAGGTAGGGTACCCAAGAGGCTGGCCAAATTCCTGCGTTGAATGGCCAGGCCCTGCCTAGCCAAAAGTCGTGCCAGCCCTTGGATCCCCTAGGGCATCGATTAAGCGTGCGGAAATTTCCTTGTATGACTGACGGGCTTCTGCACCCCAAGGCCCCAAGGTCTCCACAGCAAAAGACGCAAATATATACGGCAGGGTACCTAATATTCATAGCGTTCCGATCAAAAATCCATCCTACAACCGGCTTTTTCTTGTCCAGTTCGCTAGGACTTCGGCATCCTTGAATGACCCATACGAGTACCATCTTCGAAATTTAATAGTGTAGTAAGACAAGAACAACATTAAACTTAAATAATACGTTTAGATAAGTTATTGGAATAAGAAAAAACAATTTCTATTGTGACTTGTGACACGTACTAATCAAGACAAATATAATAAGCCCAAACCCGAAGGGGTTGCGTCGTTTTTTACAGGATTCCTATAGCCACCTTTCGGCTCCATTATCAGATCAGCTTCTTGTAATAACAATATTGCGTTGTCGTCTGAAATACATCAGCATACAAAATCTATCGGAAACCGCGAAGTGGCTCAAAAACTTGCAAGATTTGACCCAAACAAATAAAAAACAACCAAACAGGGCAAGCTCAATAAAAGCTTGTAAAAATCGTTAGCGGTTTAATGTACGAGTACTCTTCATAAGGATACTTACTAGCAAATAAAGAAAAAAGGATTTATTTCAATGCGTTTAAGTATCTGGCCGTTGAGACTGACGTAAATCAAGTAGCATAAAAAGAAAATTTTAAAGAGATGCAAATGAAATTCCTGAATTCGTACTAAAATATAGACTTGAGTTAAGTGCTTAATACATCGCGGGTACAACGTCCAGTGGAGCTGATAAGTTTTCCTTATTGTGAACCATGACTTGTAGCATTCTATTTATTCTAGAGTTTTTGTAGATGCGGCCATCGACATCTCGGGAATCGAGTATTGGGTGCAAAAACAGGAGTGTAGAGAAATATAACTCGTGTCATCAGCATCATTAGTAGTAGTAGTAGTCTTTTTTAATCTCCACTGCAGGAGCACGACCCTCTCTGTATTTCCAGAGCCACATTTAGCCGGAGCAGCCAGAGGATTTGGCCTACACTCTCCACGCTGGCCAGACGGGTTGGACAGATCTCATGTTTATAAGCTTTGTTTAGCTTGAGTTTCCTAAGTCGCCTTCTACGACATCCACGGCAAGACTTGGAGTGGTCCTATTCTACTCTGCCGGGAACCACACGGAAAATCATTATCATTTCATTCGACATTATATCCACTGCGAGACATAATTACGTGACGTCAAATAACTTTTTTCCCCACAAACTACATCAGGTCCAAGCGAAACAGCAAGCGGTATTTGAAGTGCCAATCCCGTCCCACAGTTCCACATCTGCACTCTATACAATTTGTGATTGGGGCATACTGAGTACTTGTGACGTGCAAAAACTATCAATTTGACCAATCTACTACATTTTTGGGCGTTCGTTTGGATTTTTGTTTTTCAATCGTGTTTTCTATTTTGACGCTGTTCGGATTTTTTTGAGACGTGAGAATTTGTTGTAAAGTTTACTTATATTGTTTTATGGCTGTACAGTGCTTTGAAATTCAAGTGGATTTTGTATGGGAGGACAAAATTTTATATCGATTTTCGATAATTGTTTTTATTGAAAGTAGTTCAGTATCACGGACTGAACTTGCTCTAAAAACGTTGCCTGTGTTTAAAAAGTAACACTGTATAGGTTTGGCTCATACCTAGTAGCTTGTACCTTCAACTTCAAAAATTACCACTATTTATGTACATAAGAACATATTATCCTATTATCTATGGCGGTTACCAAGTCATTCAATATAGTTCTTAAAAAAAAAAAATTTACTTGTTCAGAATAACCATAAAGATTAATTATTTTTAGTAATATTGATGTTGCGTTATTTATTATTATTACTAAAATCCCATTTCCTGAAACCGTTTTCCAAAATGGCCGCCCGTGAATTTCTCTATCAATAAGCTATTTAAATTCTAATTTATTACAGCGCGACCGTTAAATCGCTCTAACTATTCATTTATTTTTTTTTAAGCTTAGAAATTCAATCTGTAATTATTAGCTGGTTAGGACACGATTATAAGAGATTGACGTATAATGTGCGATTCGCAAAATACGCAATGGATTCAAAATGGTTAATATTTGTCAATTAAATGAGCAAGTTACATTTTTGGTCTTTCATTTTTGATCTAAATTGAGTCAGATAGTTCGTTTTATTTTGAAATTGCTAAAACAAATTAAGTAAGTATACTTACATAAATAACATGATGTCTTTCGTGAATTTTGTCATAAGTAAACTATATGCAACTTATTCGTGTAAACTTGTTTGTTTATAATTTAGCATGATTTGTACTAATGGCAAATGTCAGTTTTGTGTTTATTGAATACAAGCTTTTGCCCGCGGCTTCGCTCGTGTATCCCAAATCCCACGGGAACATTGCTTTTTTCGGAATGAAAGGTACTCTATATCCTTCTCAGTACTAACTTTCAGTACTACCTTTGCGTATGCGAATTTTCAAGACGATTGGTTCAGTAGATAAAGCGTGAAGAGGTAACAAACAAATATACAAACTCACTTTCGCATTTATAATATTAGTTAGGATTTTGTTAGTTTGTTTACTAGCCGCTTTTTTTTATCGTGCATTTTGCGTTCATTGTAAATTCTGCAGGTTCTGCATTTTGCGTCAAACATGCTGCACGATTATAGAATGTAGGCTGGCGGCAATGGCAGCTGATTCACTTTCATTTCGCATAATGGCGGACTAACCCATGACATTACGGTTTCCGCGGTCGCATTGACCCCTGCAATAGGGTTGCCTCCAATTTTTTATAAAAATATATAAACCTTTTTCTAATTGTTTTCTGTGTGATACATTTTTTGTTTGAATATTGGGCGTACAGGTTTTTATCCATATTTTAAAATAATTACTATCAAGTAATAAACGTTGAAAGCTTTTTGTTTTCAAGAGCTGTAAGTATAATGTGGTTACAGCGACATTATTAAAAAATTAATACAAAAATGTTTTATTTATTTTTCTCTACATTAAGGGATCGTTCACGTATTACGTAAGCTGAATTTGAGACATTTTTAACCTCTCCGTCGCCCTTGTCAGTATAAGTAAAGAAATCTGTAATCCCCACTTTAATGCTTACGTAAGCATTGATATATATTTTTTAATCTACTGAATTTTTTTATTGTTTTCATGAGCAAGTGTATGTTTTTAATTTAAAATCAAATTTCCAAAAAAATTACAAGAAATATAAAAAGTAACTAAAAAAGATTGCTTACGTAATGGAAGACTAGCCTCCCCGCCCCCTATGTCATCAAAAATAAGCAAATTGCCTGCCCCTTGGTTCTTACCTAATAATTGAACAGTCCCTAACTTAAACATCAATCTAACAAATTATGTGGAGATATATAAAGGACTGCCCACGAACATAGAAATTAATTAAAAGCAATATAGTAATAACAGAGAAATTAAACAAATATTTAAAAAAAAACTTTATAAATAATGAATGTAAAGAAAAATATATTTATATCTTCCTAGTTAAATGCTTACTACAACAAGTAACAAAGTATATAACAGATATCACGACAAAATTTATATCTTGTATTAACTAGAAAAAGATAATTTTATTTTAATCATACAACCTGGAAGGGACATACCCGTAATTAATCGAACCACGGGCTATACTAGATCACTAAAGTATAATGAAATTAAAATAACATTCAAGAAAGCAAAAAAATATTCGACGTTCCCATAAAAATTAAATTAATGCATACGGGAATTAACGCGAAACGTACCTTTTTTTATTTCTTTTGCTGACGTTTCATTCGGGTTTCACCGAACGTGGTCCCAGCTTGACTGAAGCAGCGATGACGCCTACGCCTCCCCCTGCCCGGTGTGATCTTCGTCCACCGTCATATTGTTCATTCTCCAAGTACCGTCACACATTAATTATAAGTATGCATTAATTTAATAATAATGCAACGCGATAGTTTAAAAGTATTTGTTCCCATACAACCCAACCAGCAAAATTAGCTGCTGTGAGGCTATAGAGCCAATCCGATTATTCCTCAAGGTGCTAAGCGTAAGAAATAGACCACGCTATGCAGCAGCTATAAGGCAACTGTATCGCCAATTGGGCACCACTTTTTGCAGCCCATAGTTCTAATTCTACTGCATAACAGCAGCATAAAAGTAGCACAATAGCTGTAATTTATAATTATTACCACTTTGAAGCCCTTGTAGCGCTTAGTGAACGAAAGATTGAACGAATGATTATATTCGAAGCTCCTTCATAACTGTAATTCTTTCATTCTTTTTTGACATCCACAGTATTAATAGAATATCAGTGCAGTGCATAATACCAGTTGGCGGCCATCAAAATTATTTATTCAATCAAGTAAGTATTATATTTTTGAGTCTTAAGTGTTTTATATGCGTATCGCAAAACGCCGGCAAGTTTACCGTGCAAAAAGGTAACATTATTTGGAGTAATTTTAACGCGCCCTTGTTTTATCATCAAAGTAATAAAATTTAATTTGTTCAATTTACATACGGTATTGAAAGTAGATCTTAATTTCCGTTGTTATTGCTTTTTTACATATGAGAATGTTACTAAACTTGAAAGGTAATCACAAGCTACTTATAAATTGGTCTATTTCTCTAGAGTTTTGCTAAAAAAATACTATATAACCTAAAAATGTAAACAAACAAATCAAAATTATCATAATCAAAATGGCGTTTGAGTCATGCAGCTACAAACCCTTATTTTCACCTTATTGGCTCTCTTTTGCAGCTTTGAGTGATTTTTACTACCTTAGTACAGTCAGAACCATTAAAAGAGCCGCTATTTCGCCTTATATGCAGTTGGAAGAGATTAAATATTCTCTTCTGCAGTTTTAATACTCGTGGATATAGACAGACAATTTCAGAGATCCGTGGGCTAAATAAAAAAACAAACCGTGAAGTTGATATTGTATGTGTGACTTTATTGTTTCTGTTATTTTTGCTCTATTTATAAAATACTTATGATATATTTCCTTTTCAGAATGACGTTTAAAATTGTAAAAACATATAATGAAAAGACACAACGAGAAGAATTGTGTATTTGCCCATCAGCATGGGAAAAAAATAATCTTCTGTTCTGGCCTAAGAAAAAAGGAACAAAACTATCAAAAATAGAAAATTCAGTACCACAACCTGGTTGGTTACAAATCAGTTGCGTAGTGAAAAGAAATAAAATAAAATCATATGAGTTGGCAGACCAATTACTAGACGACATGATGGAGTGTTCCACAACAGAACAAGATCAAGCTCAAGAAATTATATCACCAGTGGCAACCGGAACGCAACGTACTATTCAAGATTTCAACCAAATGGCTGAACAGGTAAAATCTATCTCTTATCATGTAACAAAAAAATTCAGAGAAACAGCCGCCTGTCATTTGATTCATAACGCGTACCCGCCAAAAACAAGTCCTAGGAAGTTTGTTTACATTTGTGTTATCTGGCGAAGAGTAGACTAACTACCTACCTGCCAGCCAATTGCGCTCATGTTACAGCCCCTCCCCCCATACCTCGAATATTGTATACTTATTTAGTTTATCATCTCAGTGAGCGTTGACTTGTACTAACTTGCGCAAGTGTTTTGAATGCTTTGATACTTATTAGCCGCAGTACACTGTCCAATTTTTATTTATAATTGAGCTAGAAAGAAGACATTGACAATGGTAAGCGGTACCACTTTACTAATAATTGATATTATTATTGATGGAAAAATTCAGTCAGGTAGGTACTCTTTGATTGGGTACGCAGGTACATTATGAATGACAGAAAAAGTATAAGAGATATAAATAAGTAGGTATGCAAAGTTCCCCATTTTGAATACTTACTTTAGAGTGCTTTAGATAATAAGGCGGCACATACATAGAGTATTCGAAAATTCGAAAATAGCATTGAATTTATCTACCGGACTTACTCTAGGAGTATTTCTTATAAGTTAATTATGTTTTTATATGTGTATATGTTTTACTTATTTATATGATACTTATGTAGGCAGGCAGACTGTAAAGGTGGGCGTCCACTGCACCGTCATTGTTAATTTAATTACATTATTAATTAAATTACATTTATTTTTCGTTTTCTAAAATCTCTCATAAGAACTGATTCTGTGTGTAACATTCACATTTACACATTAATGTATGTACCTTCTTATTCCAATAAGATTATGCCTAAGTACTATTTTTTGCCGGGTGCTGGCGGCTTAAAACATTAAAAGGTGACTAAAAGACTGAACCTGATAATGGGCAGCAGCGTTTTCTGAGAATTTTACAGCTATAATTTTACGGCAAAACCTCTCATGGAGACCTCCATAGTCTTGCAGTGGACTTCTGATGGCTGTCATGATACATACCAACATTTTGATAGAACTATTGTAGTGAATTTGATTTTGTTTTTATTTTCAGGCTGCCGCACCCGCAGATCTCGCTGATCCTTATGACATAATAGCTCCTGCACCTGAAGCTGAAGAAAATAGAAAAGAGGAAACCGTCTATACTATTTCTTTAAATGGAAACGAGGCTTTATTGACTGTTGATGCTTCAGATCTCACAAAAATCTCTAGCAACCAAATTGAGATTTTTAACAACCAAAAGATTATTCTGAACAATCAATCAGAACTTAAAAAAACTTGTTCGAAAGTTTTGGAAAACCAAAATAAGTTGATGCTAGCTTTGGCGAACGTTTCGGTCCAATTGGAAACAGTTATGTCGAAAATCAATAATCCTGTAGTTTCAAAACTAAGCGAAAATATGAAAAAATCTGCAGAAAATTCGCCTTTACTGTTGCAACCTATCCGAACTTTGACAGAACTGTCTCATCTTGAAAATTTGTTAAATGACAGCCACATTAAAGAGGATTATAAATTAAAATACAGCATTGTGTGTCAGCCCGGAAAAGCTATGGACTGTGCTTATCGTCTCGTTGATGTGTTCTTTTCTAGAGATTTTTTGACACAATGCTCTTGGTCAGGAAGTACTAGAGGTGCGGGAGCAAAAATATGTCTAAAACTATATAGAAATGTTTTGAATCTATTTTTTGAGCTTGTTTTTGACTGCGATAAAAGCCACACTATTGTTGGAAATGAAAACTTTTTTAAATCAATTTTGAAAAATTCAACTAAACGCAAAAATTCGATACTGCAAAGAGCTTCAACAAGCCGAAGGAGTGCCAAAAGACAAAAATTACCAGGAGTAAGTGTGTCAGAACAAGCCGTCGAAGAGAGCTCTGAAGAGGATAGTGTTGCCAATGTACCAGAACAACGCAGGGCCGAGAACGACAACAATGCGCCACAGCAACGCAGGGCCGAGAACGATATCAATGCGCCAGAGCAACGCAGGGCTGAGAACGACAACAATGCGCCAGAGCAACGTAGGGCCGAGAACGACATCAATGCGCCAGAGCAACGCAGGGCTGAGAACGACAACAATGCGCCAGAGCAACGCGAGGTAGAATAAAAATAAACATATACCTATATTGTTACATATTTTTGAAACTTTGCTATTCTTTTTTTTATCTGTTGATTTTGATAATATTTTTTTGTTGAGTACGATCATTAACATTAAGACAATTTGTTGTAATTATCGTCTTGCTTGTATACTTATATATCCTATCATTTAATTTACAAGACGATTAAACTGTTAATCTTTGTTCAAACCTGTCCAGATTTGTTTAAGGTTAGTTTTTATTTTTATTTTATATCGTCAGAAAAAAACAAATACTTTTTACAAGGTGGAGCAAATTTGCCGAAAAATACTCAGAGCTCTTAAAATTGAATAACTTTCTCTATAAAACATAGGATCATAGATCAGTTTAAAAAAATTGAAGAAAAAAAACATTTCTGAACCGTTTTTCATGGAGAAAGTTATTTATTATTACGGTTTGCATTTACGAGAAAAAGTGAGAAAGTTATTCAATTTTATCAGCTCATTAAGCTTGTTCCCACTAATCACTACCATGAATACCTACTATATGTATAGTAGGTATAGTGTGAATTTTTTTCCCAGTTGATCTACTAGTAGGAATTATGGGAAATCCGTGTATCGATGTCACTTCACTACCGTTACTCACACACTGGTAATGATATTGATAAATGGATTTCTCATAATTCCTACTAGTAAATAAACTGGGAAGAAAATTCGTACTTTATCTACTAGTAGGTATTTCATGGTAGTAATAGTGGGAACAAGCCGCTCGTTCACCTATTTTTTATTGCCTAGATTTATAAGGAAAAATGATACTCGTTAAAATTAAGATAGAAGAAGTTCCTATTTGTTGTTAATAATAACATAATTTAGTTTTACGTACCTTAGAAGATAGGTTGTTTTTCACCAGAAGATGGGTGTGTTAAGTTTTTTTTTTTTAATTTGGAGATTGTTTTTAAGAAATTGCATTAAATACTCTACCTACAGCTACAGAGTGAAATCGACAACATTTTGAGGTGAGTTCAAAATATGAAACTGAACAACTTTCCCCAATAAACATGTGGAATAAAATAATTTTTCGACCTTCCATACAAAATGTACGATCAGCTGACTACAGGTACTGTGGAAAAATTAAAAATTATTTTGATTCAGGACCCCACCTAGTGGAAAAATGTTCAGTTTCATAGTGCGAACTTACTCTAAAAGTTTGTCGAATGATTTTGATCATTAAATTTAGTTACGTTATCTAGGTGCTGATTATGTTATAAGATAGCTACTAAGATGTTTTTAAGTTTGTTAGATGAAAGAAAGCAATAAAACACGTTGATTCATAAATTATAAATGGCTATATTATTCTACCAGACAAGTTACAGCTTCCTTAATTATAGATTTCGTAATCTTCATTAGTAAGAATTAATGATTTTGATAACTAAATACAACATATTATTATCTTAAAATTATGAATATTATTCAGCTATTGTATGTAGTAAAGGTATAAAATATAATTCAGACTCGAACTTAGTAACTACAAATTTACATTTCACATCTGAAGGTGAACAATTGTATTCTATTCTTGAATTTGAAGTACATGTGCTTTTAAAAATATTGAGGTAAGAAGAACGAATAGGAACATCAAAAATGTTTTGTATTTGCTCAATTTTTTCACATAATATTTTCATTTCATTTTCAACTCGAATAACTTTCATTATTTCTTTTTTGAAAGTTAAGAAATATCTGTCAGCACTATTAGTAGAAAGTACAAAATTTTTGAAATGCAGAACAAACTTATGGCTCTTTGAATTTTCTTTCACGTGTGGATAACTTATATCGGATCGATGAACATTCTGTTCATTATCAATGCACTCATACTCAGTAAGTCTTTTCGCTACTTGTACAAGTGGTTTATTGCCTTGTCTAAGCATATTTTTTATTAAATACAGTTTATTTTCAAATTTGTATGCGTTAAACGTGTCTAATGTTCCAAATCGTCGAACTTCTTCAACAACATGATTTAAATTATGAACGTTGCTAGTTACATGGTCGACACCGTAAAAAAATTTATAGTTTAAATTAAAGTATTTTAAAAGTTCTTCAGCCAGAGATAAAAAACTAGTATATTCTTTACTTTGGCATATTGTAATAGCACAGAATAACGTAAGAAAATGGTGAAAGGCATCTTGCTTTAAAACCTTTGGTAAAATTGCTAAACTTAGATAATGAAAGAAAGTACGGTACTCGGATCCTTTCCAATGACTTAAGCAATCTAGTCCTCGAGCTGCTCTATGAATTTCAGACGGAGTCTTGCAGGATTTCAAATAATTGTTCACAGTTTCTATATCCATAGCACACCATTTGGTATATTTTTTGCAGAAGTTACCATCTCGCCATCCGACAAGTAACCTTTTCATTATTCCCAAGTCTATTAAATGTAAGGAATCGGCGACAGGAAATGCTTCAACCATGTCAATTGGTAATTTTAGTAACGGTGAGTCGGCTTTATGATGTTGTCCATATTTTTTCTCTCGAAAATCTTTATCATTTCTTAAAGTATAGTCTACACCAGGGAATATAACAGTATGCGAGATATGGGAATATTCCCCAATGATTGTGCACTTCAGACATCCATGTCTTCCATTAAAATTGCAGACACCTGAAAATAATAGGAAATGTGTGAGCGAATGAATGAACTTGGACAAGAAAATAGAACGGACTTTAATTTATTCTTACAATGAAATAATAATGAAATGGACTATGGCTGGGTTGGATGGACCGAACGGACTGGACTGGACATAAATTACGTACATATCTATTCCTGTTTCATGAAAACAAGTTTACTTACCTTTTACTAATGCTCTGGCAGGAGAATCGCATACAAAGCATTTAAGCGCTACGCTGATTTCATTATTTTTTATTTTGATGCCATTTTGAAGAACATCGTTAACTTCGTCGATTAGAGCTTCAAAAAATGCATCCAAATCTTTAGGTTTCGTGGTTCCTAAGTAAATTCCACATATAAAAGGACTCCAGGTAGGTTTTTCAAAAATGCTGCAGAGTATAGGCCAAAACTGTTGTTTTGAACTTTTGTATAGGGGCACACCATCTACATTAAATATGAGAGAAATCCTTTCGGGTATTTCGGATGTTTTTTCTAATGTCTTCATTAAACATTTTTTTAGCCCGTTGTGCCAGTATTCTCCAGGATCCACAACGGTTATAGTTATTGTTTTTGGTGTTTTAAGTAGTGTTCGTGGGTCTTTAGGCAAGGCATTAAGAGATGTTTTATTTAAAATTTTGATTAAGTCTCTCAAAGCATCATGACTTAAATTATATTTTATAGCCCAGTTTCGTATCCGATCGCGGTAGTCACATTTGCTTTCATAATCGTTAAAATATGATCTTTTGTCAGAGTCATTTTCAGAATCCACGAAATCACACCTGTAAACAAAAAACACGATCACACTCATAATTCCCACTAGAATTCCCTGTACCAGGACACCATAAAAACACACACAAAGACATGCACAACATATCACCCAAACCCAGAAGAAGACAGACAGAAGACAGATTCAATAACAAAAATATTACATTAACATCAAAAATTAAAATATATCTTAAGTCCGTATTTATAAACGCCGCTCAACTTTGAGTTCGAATTTGACTACAATCTTGACATATAAAATAGCCAAGTTCGAACTCACACTTGGTGACGTTAACAAATACGGTCCTTTAATTTATTAATAAATGTAATAATTTAATTTTTTCACTTACCTCTCTTCATTAAAAACTATTCCAAAATCATCCGTTGAAGAAAATATATCTACGGAACCCTCACTCGAGTTTCGTGTCAAACTTGGTACATCGTTTTCATTTGGTTCTGCTGAATTCCTTCAAAGTATGGGTAAATTAGATAAATTATTTTGTGATAGAATAGGACGTAAAAACAATTACTTAGTTTTATACTTACTTGGACAAATTATGATTAGAATTTGATGCATTTAAACTCGAAGCTACACCAATAACTTCACCGATATTAGTAAGCTTCAGCATGTTTTCGTAAGCTTTGCGTACTTTTCTGCGGTAACCACCTGTTTTTTTTAACGATTTCCATCCTTTTGTATTTATTTTCATCAATAATTCACTAATTTTGATAAAAAAACACTCGATTTCTCAATTGCGACGAAAAAAGATGGCCGCCTGGCCCATTGGACACTTGTTAATCAAAGAAGCCCTTGCTTCCTTTCTAAAAATTGAAAGCAGTCTTTAGTACCATAATGCATATTATTGAAACTAAAACCTGCTTAAGAATACAGGGTTATTTCCCCTATGGTACTGCTAGTAGTACAACAGTAATCATTAAATACTTTATGCAGCTACATTCAAATACCTGTAACAAACTCACTTATGCAGTCAAACGGATTATAAGATGCGCAAACGCAGCTATTATGTAGCTTAAAGTGGTAACCTATCATTTACTAACTCTTATCTAAGGGCTTAAGAGGCAAAAGAGTTCTTAAAAGATCTTTTGTAAGATTTAAGGTGATAATAGAATCAACTTTTAGCACTTAAAGTAGCTCATGCAGCTATAAGCAGCAACAGAAGCAATTGTACTACTTTAAACTGCTTCCGGAACTCTTATTACACCATTATACAACTCTGAGTAACAAAATAGGCAGCAATTTCAGCCAATTTGCTGGTTGGGAAGTCATTTACATAACTTGCACCTCCTTTTAATGTTTTCTTTTTCTCGGCATCAGCAGTGGGTTGGCTGGTAAATAAAGCCTATGGCTTTAAGTCCGCCTATTACGTTTGTAATAAACTTAAATAAAAAAATAAAAATCGCCCGGGCGGCCGCACTCTTTTGTATGGAAATGCCGAAATGTTTTTTTGTTTTTCGGCTGTTATTTTAATTTCATTATACTATAATGATCTAGTATAGACCGTAGTTCGATTTATTACGGGTATGTCCATTCCACGTTGTATATTGCATATACTACATAACTATTATAGATATTTTTTTCGATTTGTCTTTAACAAAGTAGACAAAAATAAATTGAACATCGCTTTGTAAATCTGTGTACAAACGCTCTAATAGAACGCTATAGTCCGATTATTTCTTTTTCCATATTTCTGTCCGTGTGACAAGCCTGCCAGTATCACAAACTGCTAAAACATTCCCGCTGGCAGGATCCCTTTTTTGTATAGGCACTGGGCTCTTTTATTAACTCAATACCAACACAAATTTTGTTTACTCTGTGATTTAGAATATTATTTTTAAAATCATCTTTTTCGCCTGTCAACCCTACTGGTATCACATGAACCGACCGGCCTAAACTGTCGAAACGCCCGTGATGACACGGCACCCATAACTGTTGATTTTTGTTGCCCCATTGTTTGGAAGGAAAACATGTAAAGGTGTTCCGAGGGCTGGTTTTTTCATGCATGGGAAAATTTCACAATGGTATCGCAGAATTGGATTGGCATAGTCTGCATGTCTCGTATAATAAATATTTATTCTTTGTGGACACAACCTAGTGTAATGGGCCTATTCTTAGATCAGAGGAATCCCTATTGAATCCCCATTTTTTTGTTTGGTAAAACAAATAAACGCCGAGTAAACAAAAAAATTGGTAGACATATGAATGACGGAAACATATGAAATGAAACAGTAGGTACCTTTAGAAATAAATATATTAGCGGCCTGCTGGTAGAGAAAGGTCGTTCATTTTTTTTTTGGTTGCATTGAAATAAAATATAAATATGTAGATATCAAAAATCTAGTATATATTTTAAAATACACAGTAAATATTTTAAAATATGCTTTGTCTTCATCATCATTCACAGCCTTGAACCTTCCATTGCTGGGAATAGGCCTCTTTTAATGAATGCCTTGTCTTATTTTGATTAAAACATATAATACAATACCCTTTATTGCACAAAAGTAAAAAACAGGACATTATTATCTTAAAAACTAGGAAATGCGCAAAAGGCGGCCTAATCGCTAAGCAATTTCTTCCAGGCAACCTCGTTTAAATAGAAAAAAAATGATGGGAAATTAGGTAGTGCGGAAGATATATACCCAAGAGAAAATAATGGACTTTCCTATAAGGGACTTTCTAGAGTTATCGTGCTGTTAGAATCTACGGAGTGGAAGTAAAATCTTCATGTAATAAATATAAAATGCTTATTCTCAGCTTCATTATTAAGTAATTCAAACTGTCTACAAATGTCTAGATTAAAGCGGATAACTTTATATAGAAAGTGGCCTAATGAAATGTACTTAATCTGATAGTGAACTGTGCGTTAATTTAGCGTTTAATTACATAAAGATAATTAGTAATTAAACACAAATTGCTTTTGAAATACCTCCAACGATTTCTAGTCCTATTAGAACGTTTTATGAGATCTCTTCCGAGAATTACTTAACTTCAATCAAGAATCAAATATTTATATACCTCAGTAAATTTCAAGACTTCATCTTAGCGCATTCTCGGTAGCATTCTCGACTGTGCTGCTTCGGAGCCCGAGGTGCGCTTGCCCGCTGTTTCTTCTTTAAATATAGTATGCATGTCAATTGTTACCTAAGGCCGCGTCCACGGCCACGCGGCGCGGCGTCACAGAATACATAACAGTACAAACAGAATGGAATCTCACAGCGTCTTCCGCAAATTGGCGTCCCCGCACTTCTCCCCCGCACTTTGTGCGCTTTTTTGCGCTCTAAACCAGGGTTTAGTTACTAGCGGCACTCAATTCGCGACGTGTCTTATCTTGAAAACTGTCAACCAATAGTAACCATCATGGTGAGAAGATGCGCTTATCCACTTAATACAACAAAGAACGTATATTTCATAGATTTCCGAGTGATAAAACCAAAGCAACAATATACTTTCACGTTGTTACCCAGCAACCGTCTTGAACCCGTCTGGATGACTTGTAAACCGGTCGACCGATTTGGTTAATGATCGAACTTAGAACTCTGAAAGGAGTCTAGTAGCTTACTCTTGCAATTAAATTCTTGAGTTATCGTTGAGTTTACATACATACATACATACATACATACATACATACATACAAACATTCATACATACATACGAACAAGGAATATCATCTTTCATAAAGAACAATGGCAAGAAAATGTAACATTCTAACGTCTATATTGTAGGTATTTGTATGAAAGTGAAAACTTCCCGGACCCGCCATTGAGGCTCATTGTAGCTTATCTGTGACACCGTGACCTTGCTGGGACACCTCGTGCGGTGTAAACAAATTCTGAAAAATGTATCAAACTGTAATGTCTCTTAAAGAACAATGGCAACAAAATGTAACAATCTATCGTCTATATTGTAGGTATTTGTATGAAAATGTAAACTTCCCTGACCCGCCATTGAGGCTCATTGTAGCTGATCTGTGACACCGTGGCCTTGCTATGTCACCTCGTATGGAGCTGTAAACAAATTCTGAAAATTATATTAAAATGTCATCTCTCATAAAGAACAATGGCAAGAAAATGTAACATTCTATCGTCTATATTGTAGGTATTTGTATGAAAGTGAAAACTTCCCTGACCTGCCGTTGAGGCTCATTGTAGCTGGTCCGTGACACCGTGGCCTTGCTGGGTCACCGCGGCATGTGGCTGTAAACAAACGTGGACGTGGGCGTCACAGTCCAACTTTTATGTCGTTGTTTTTGTTTTTCGTGTGTGTAAATACAACACAGGGGTCAGATTTCTATAGCTTAGGACATCTGACGATAGTTGTTGATTCTAGTTTGGAGGACATTGCAGGCTGATCACCAGGGAGTTCGGAGCACCCAATAAAATAATAGTCGTCCGATAGTGACTTTCATGTGGTAATCGCTTTTCACGTATAAGATGCGGCGCGAGTGACCTTTGGGCCACCCCTACGCCACGAACATATTTTTTATTAAAATATTTTATAAGAATCTTTGAACAAAGTGACCTTTTTAAATAATAATATCCACTTTTTATTGAATATTTACAAAAAATATCATCATCATGCTCAGGCGCAAGAAGTCCACTGATTTATTCTAATAGTATATTCTGTTTTATTCTAATAGTTAATATTTTGGAAACCGCGGGGAATCCCACAGTTTCCAAAATTAACTATTAGAAGGCCAGCATCCAAACAAATATAAACTTCTTTTATTTAAGATAGATAATATAATGCCTCCATTCCTCTCTTCTTTCTGCCATCTAATCTCTTAGTAGGACCTTACTCTAACCCTTGCTTAACTTGTTGGAAAAACTTCATCCTTGGTCTTCCCCTTCCTCGTCTCTCTTTTATTTTTCCTTCTACTGTTATTCTGAATAGATTGTTATGTCTTATTAGATGTCCAATCATTCATCAAATATAAACAACAGATTAATTGAATTTTCCAAATAAATATAAAATTTCAAATTCCACCAAAATACTGTTGAACTGTGAACAAATGACACGCGTTAGAAAGTCCGTAAATTCCGTAGCCTCATCTAATTAGCGCGACTCTCAAAACATTTCGGCGCGCCCTGTTGCTTGGCGGAGTGACGTCAAAACCTAGGCTGTGCCAACGACCCGCCAAGGCCAATCCGCCAGTTTCGATAAAATCATTTTTTAGGGCTTCTTAAATAACTTGAATTTTGCTATTGTATTGTTACTTACTACTAAAATATGATGAAACTATACAGGGCCTAACAAAATATACTGAAACTATTTTAAGGGTGAATTCGGTCCATGATACTGAACAACTTTCTCCAAGGAACATATATCGAAATATAAAAAATAATTTTTGGTTTCTCGTACAAGTTGACTGCTGATCCGATTTTGTATGGAAAGCAAAAAAATATTTTTCATATTTCGATATATGTTCCTTGGGAAAAGTTGTTCAGTATTATGGACTGAATTCAACCTTAAAATAGTTTCAGTATATTTTGTTAGACGTTATACGAGTATATATGTACTACTAAAATATGATAGCAAGCCTTGTAGCTTGATGGTAGCACGTCAAAACCTAGGCTGTGCCAACGACCCGCCAAGGCCAATCGGCCAGCTACATCGCCATCATGCTTTAGGGCTGACAGTTCCTATTTATTTATTTATCACAACTTATTGTTCCATAGTAAAAAAATTCTTTTAACAGCGGACTTAATGCTAAGAACATTTTTTCTCAGTTAACCATAGGTATAAATAGAGAAAAGTGTGAGGCGCACAAAGAAAAAAAAAATACCCTATATGACTTTTGTTTCTACACTTTTACACTGGATATTCTACAATATGATAACCACTTTTAAGAAAATTATTTCAAAGCGATTAGTAGCTAGGGTGGAGAGACGTCAAAACCCAGGCTGTGCCAACGACCCTTCAAGGTTAATCGGCCAGTTACGACGCCATCTTTTTTGCCCTAAACCTTTAGCAGTTCTTATAAGTATAAGTTCTTATAAATAAGTAACTTATTGTTTTATTCGAAGTCAGCATCTGTTCTTTTCCTGTCGATAGTTAACTATATGATTTTAACAACAATAAGATATTTTAATTTACTTATTTGTTTTTTGACATTATTTTATACGTAACGTCAGGCTTCACTTCCGGTTGTCAGATTGATAAGACTTGTTATTCGAGCTCCTATTATTTTTAAACAATAATTAAAGAATCTTCGAGTTAAGCAGGGAACGAAGATATCAAAACTAACCTCTACAACAGCACTCAAGGTACGACGATAAATTTATATAATATAACACCACATTTACATGAAAAAACTGATAATGAATTTCACTCAGAACAATTAACGGATTCTTTTTTGAAAACTTCATCATTGTTTTGGACAAATATCGACCAATAAGACAGAATTTGTAATTACATCATACGGCGTCCATTAATTGAAACTAAGTGTAAATAAACATTTGACAACATTGACACTTCCAATGCTTCAATCTATCTGACACTGACATCGATGACCATAGACAGCACAAGTGAGGTGAGGCAAAAGAAAATCTGAGAATATTAGCACATGTAGAGCATACATCGTGTATATTAAAAATTAAAAAAAAAATGGCAGATAAATGTTTAAAATGCAATTTAATATTATCTAATAAACAAATATTGAAATGTAAAAATTGCAGTGGAAATTATCATCTACATTGTACCACAGTATCAGAACAGAGGTTCCTCAACACATTAACTGGTGAACACAGAATTAATTGGAAATGTGACACATGTTTAAAGACGAATGCTGATTCACACACTATTTTACCAACTTTGCTTATTAGCGAAAATCAACACACCCCTGAAAATGAATCCAATACACATATAATTAATATCTCGACCGAAAATTCATTTCAATCTCTTACATTAGATTCAGAAGAGGAAATTGAGGAATTCCCAGCTGAATGGAATGATATGTCGGTAGATGAGTTAAGGAGAAGACTATTAAAAGCAGAAAGTAATGTTGAAGCTTTAAAGAAACTTAATCAAGAAAAAGATAAAAAAATACGAGAATTACAAAAAAATCAGTGTACACCTAAATGTGCACAAGTAATCAAAAACAAAAATAAACGTATAATTAAGTCACAAGAAAACACGATTGATGAGAACTACAATACAAATAATAATGTAAAAGATCTAATGAGCAATACAGAAAATGACAATAATTCATCGTTTGGCAATGTCACTCATCGTAAAAAGGAAAACAGGCGGGCAACTACTCCGAAACTGAACAATATTTGTATCATTAGCAGTAATCCAAAAATCAATACTCTAGAAGTTACTGAAAATCGGTTTCATCGTTCCAAAATATGTCATTACCTGATGCCAGGGGCAGGTGTTCACGGCATGTTGAACAATTTAGAAGAAAAACTTAAAGACTTTTCATGTGAGGACTTTTGTGTTATCTTTATGGGTGAGAATGATTTCTTGAAAACAAATAATTATGCTCGTACAATAGATTTTATCCGAGAAAAGATATTATTAGTGCAACATACAAATGTTATTATATGCTTACCTACCTATAAATGTTGCAACTATAAGACATTGTATAACAAAAGAATTGAGGTTTTCAACAATCTATTGTACTTAGATAATTTGACATATGAATATGCTTTCCTATTAGACTCCAACAAAAATTTATCATACAACTCAAAAATGTTTAATGGATTTTATGGTAACATTAACAAACTAGGATTTAAGGTGATTTTTGACGACTTGGTACAACTAATAGATTCCATTAAAGATAATAATGTTAATCATAATAATGATCAGTTAGCTTCAGACTTTTTTCGTGAACAATAGATCTAGAACTATTTCAGAAAAGAATGAATTAGTTATACTTAGTCAAAATATTCAAGGTTTACTGAGTAAAATCAATGATTTGGAAATCAATTTGCATGAAATTTCCGTAAATCATGGTCAAGTGGACATAATTTGTTTGACAGAACATTTTATTTTAAAGGGACATGAAAATAATGTTTATCTTAACAATTATAAGCTTTCAACATGTTATTCCCGGAGCAATAAAAAACGAGGTGGGTCAGTTATTCTGGTACGTAGAGGAATCGAATACAAAGAGTTGACAGAGCTTAATAATTTATCAATTAACTATGCATTTGAATGCAGTGCAATCGAAATTTTGAATTGTAATTTAATCGTTGTTAGTATTTATCGTGTGCCAAAAAAAGAACATCTTCCAGTATTTTTTACTCAAATGGAAATATTGCTACTAAAACTAAGTAATATGCGCAATAAGAAGGTTATTATATGTGGTGACTTCAATATAAATACTTTAAAAAATGACTTAACAAGCAAAAATTTTATAAATCTACTTAAAAACTACAATTTTGTTCTTCATTTCAAAGAAATCACAAGACCTATTAGCAAGACTTGTCCGGATAACATAGCTCACAATATTCGTGAATGCAGTGGTAAAGTTCTCCATCTTGGCATATCCGATCATTCAGCTTTAATTTTTAAATATCCAATAAAAACTGATTTCACCAGAAAATATTACTATACCACAACAAGTGATTACTGCGCTGATAACATGAAAAAATTTAAAGAGAGTCTAAAAAATTTAAGTTTTGACGATGTTTTCTCTTCTGAAGATCCAAATACAGCATATAACAAGTTCCATGACACTTTTAAACTTTTTTATGATCTCTGTTTTCCAGTGGTTCGAAAGCGAGTAAACTTAAAACAAAGAAGTAAATGGCTTACACCTGGATTAAAAAAATCTAGCAAAACAAAGCGAAAACTTTATTGGCAAAGTTTACAAAATAAAACCAAAGAATATTACCGTAGATATAACAAAATATTTAAAAAAGCAGTATTTATATCACAAAAAATTCTGAATCATAAATTTATCAAAGGTGCCAAGAATGTGACCAAAGCTTCGTGGAAGGTAATAAACAGAGCTAAAAACCAAGCAACGAAACAAAATATTGAAAAAGTAATATATAAAAATAAATATTTGACAAAACCACATGACATAGCGAATGCTTTTAATGACACATACGTAGATTTAGTTGACAACACTACACAAATGACATGTAATAAATCATCTAATTATATAAAGCCTAATATTCAGTCCATTTTTTTGACACCAACGGACCCTATTGCAATAACATCAATTATTAAAAACTTAAATAATACAAATAGTGTAGGATTTGATAAAATAAGTACTAGGGTGATTAAGCACTGTAGTAACGAGATAGCGGCTCCTCTATGTCATATCATTAATTTATGTTTATCAAAGGGAATATACCCAGACAAATTAAAAATAACAGTCATAAAACCTTTGCACAAAAAAGGCAGTAAAGATGTTTGCGACAATTATCGCCCGATAGCTTTAATACCAGTTCTCTCTAAATTATTTGAAAAGATTATTTATGATAATCTATATAGTTTTTTTGCTAAATATAAAATAATAAACGAGGAGCAACATGGTTGCCAGAAAAATAAATCTACTCATAATGCTATAGATGATTTATTAAGGAAAGTTACTGAATGTATAAATAATAGGCGTCCAATAACCACTCTATTCATGGATATGACAAAAGCTTTCGATTTCGTCTGCCATGCTATACTATTGAATAAATTACACACATATGGCATAAGAGGACCAGCATTTCATCTTATCAAATCTTATCTTCAAAATCGGAAGCAAGTGACATACGTAACTTATATAAATGACGAAAATGTAGAAACAATCGCCAAATCTAATATAAGGACTGTAAAACATGGTGTTCCACAGGGCAGTATTTTGGGACCTCTCCTATTCCTAATTTACATCAATGATTTGCCGAAACACGTTAATCAAAAAATGGTTTTATTTGCTGATGACTCCACTGTTCTGATAAGTGACGTAAATTCAGATGACCATGAAAAAAGTTGCAATAATGCACTAAAGGAGACTATTAACTGGCTAGATAAGAATAAATTATTACCAAATCTTAATAAAACAAAATGTATGCAATTTCACGTCCCACAAACCAATCCAAGTAATGTATCAGTTAAATACGAAAACAACATTATTGAGTTCGTCAAAGAAATTAAGTTTCTGGGAGTTACCCTTGATCATTGTTTAAGCTGGAAGCCACATATAGATGAAATGATTTCTAAATTAAGTAAATATGTGTATGTATTGAGGACAATAACAAACACAGTGTCTCAAAAAACAGCTGTATGTGTTTATCATGCATATGTAGCCTCTGTTTTAAGATATGGCATATTACACTGGGGTAATGCTGCCAATGTGCATATACTCCCACTTTTTAGAACGCAGAAAAAATGTGTCAGGGCCATGTTTGGTGCAAGGCAAACAGAGAGCTGTGTTCCTTATTTCAAAAAACTTAATATATTAACTTTATACAGTTTATATATTATGGAAGCATGTTTATATGTAAAACAAAATTTGGATAAATTCAAACAGATTACTAATAGGCACCCCAGAGCCTGTAGAAACAAAATACAAATACACCCACAGCAAAATTCCAACATGGCTGCATATGACAAAACAGTGTATATTTTAGGACCTAAATTATATAACAAATTACCTGACTGTTTGAAAGAACTTAATACTAGACTATTTAAATTTAAATTGAAACAATTATTAGTACAAAAATGTTATTATAGTATAGAGGAATTTATATGTGACAAATTATATGATATTGAATGATTTATAATTAAGTAATTATTTTTGCAACACCCGAGAGGGTAAGTAAGGAGAACTGTATATAGTTATAAGACCTTGTGAACTCTTACTATGCAAATAAAGAATTGATTGATTGATTGATTGATTGAACAACAAACAATCTTTTTCTAAAAACAACAAGAAAGTTAGTTATTAAATGAAGCAGCAATCGAAATAAATAGCAAAAGAAGAGGATATCTCGCTATCTCTTTCGTACGCGCGAGACATTATTTTTCTGTTAGGTACTTCACAGTTTACATTTACACCAGCTTTTAAGGGCATACAAATTTTTGAAAGGATTGAAAATCTTTTTGTTCTTGGTTTCGTATTATGTTACTTTTTGATATGTATAATAAAAAAAAAAATAGTCCAATACCTACCGTATTTTTTAAATTGGCAGGCAATATTCTTTAGCCGACGCGCGACGGTGGTTCCACCCTTTGATGTATTTCAGCGTTACTAAAGGTTTTCTCGAAATGTACAAAAATAAACTTTTACAAAAAAAATCTGGTTTATTTTGACAACCCTTCTGATGTTATATAAAACCACTATGACTCGACGATTTCAGGATGTCAGGCAGGTCTGCTGAATGACTTAATTATGATATTACATATTCACAAAAGAAAACGATCATTACTGCGATATCTCTTAAAAAAGTCTTACATCAATGGATCTGAAACGGAAACTAAAATGCCTAGGGTTTACATTCATTAGTGCACTGTCTGTACTTTTTAATTCGTAGGGATCACACATTACTATCGTTAACTATTTGTATAGTGTACGATCAGACGATCACACATAAGTTGGTGAACAGCTTATCTTGAACTCCCCCCTACTTCGGAAGGTAAGTTGAGCCGTTTTCCCCAGCCGTTGTGGCTTCCGGTCTAGAATTCCTGTAGATGTCGTGCCGTAGGAGCGTGCCGGAAAGACAAATTCTATTAAAAAAAATAAAAGAAAACAACTTTCTTCTTTTTCTTTTAGGAGTTTCCTCCATATCTCCAAAGCTCTTCATCATGTCTTCACTAAATTAATATGGGACCATATTGGTAGTTAAGGCTTTTAAATAAAAAAAAGAATCACCAAAATGGGTTCATAATAGGCAAAGATTTCTCGTAACATACATAGAAAAAAAAAGTACGGGTCGAATTTATAACCTCCTCCTGTTTTGAAGTCGGTTAAAAAGTGAGAGCGTCATGGTTGGATGCCGGCCGGCCAGAATGTGCTTAAAGGCTCGAGCCCAAAAATCCTACACCCCGTACTTACCACCAGTTTTGGCCACTCACACGAAAAACAAACAATCCTTTTTCCAACCCCGCTACCGCTCCAGCCCCTACCTCAGTGTAGGGTTACACTGAGGATTCCTTCAGCTCAGGTAGATAGCTTTTACCGAGTAAACAATTTCATTTTCTATTAAACAACGGGAACAATACCACCCATATAATGGCCGATGACGTAACCATTTCGTTTAAAAAGCACGTTTTAGAATTTCGGTCTGTTTGTTGGTAAACAAAGTTGTATTACGGTGGCTTTGATAAACAGATCCGTAGATGTAGCAGCGGCGTTCGAAAACGTATGTTTTTAAACCACGTCGCAAAATAAGTTTGTCGTCGTGGCTGTCTATTGTCTGTCTGTATTTGGCATCGTAACTTAAACGGTTGCAGCTATTTTCATATAGTTTTTTTTTTGCTTGTAAGGTGACTTGTCGAGCGTGTTTTTAGGTGTTTTAGCTACATTATTAATATAAAGAGAATGACTTTATGACTTTTGAAACTTTATTAAAGTATAAATTAGCAAGCTTATAAATCTTTGGCATGGCTTCTATTCTAATGATTACAACTATTATTTCATTCTTTTTTGTCGGAAGTAATTGAACCCTCTCAATAGAAGTCTTGGAAATGCAAGGCGCTCCATTGACAAGAGCGTGGGTCTTAAAAGCAAGAAGTAGAAGTCCAGATTCGTCAATATAAAAATGTTATTAAAACTAACGTGAGATAACGCCATAAATAATAAATTTAAACCGGTTCACTCAAGTGATATAGTCGGAAAAGGCCGACCAGTTTTCGATCGATTCAGATGATCATCTTCAGGGCGACAGCCTTTTCCGACTATAGCACGTGAGTCAACCGGTTTAAATTAATTATGTTATATTGTGTTTGTATTGTTAATCTAAAAGTAAAAATAATGCTTTCCGAGAAAGTGCCTTAGCACCATTATAGTCTGCTAATCCGGAGGTTCTGGGTTCGATCCCCAGCCAGGGCAAGTTGGAAAATGGCCTTTTTCAAATGGTCCTGGGTCTTGGACGTTTATATATATATATATATTAAATATATGTATTCATTATAAAATAAAGTATCGTTGAGTTAGCATCCCATAGCACAAGTTTAAAAAACTTACTTTGGGGCTAGCTTAATCAGTGTGATTTGTCCTCTATATATACAACACACGTATGGGTTTGATAAAAAATAAATTTTGAGTTTCAGTTCTAAGTATGGGGAACCCCCAAAATTTATGTTTTTTTTTTTTGTATTTTTGTGTGAAAATCTTAATGCGGTTCACAGAATACATCTACTTACCAAGTTGCAACAGTGTAGTTTAGTTTAGGAAAAAGTGGCTGTGACATACGGACGGACAGACAGACAGACATGACGAATCCATAAGGGTGTCCGCTTAATATAAATATTAAGCATTCACTCAGTTTTTCATTTATCACAGTCACATCCCTAAACACAGATTATCTATATGTATGTCGCAGTTGGATGGTATAAACCGCTAATTCACGAAACCTCTACTTGTTTGGCATTACAGCTCGGTTTTGTTAAACAGCTGAATATCGTTCAGCTGGATTGTCTAATATTGCGCAACGTGTTACGTTCATTTAAACCGCTAACCACGTTTCCAAACGGCTAGCGGTTTTGTGAAACAGTAGCAGTAATCCGCTGTTTGACGAAACCGTTAAACAATTCAACTGCGACACATGCATGATAAGGATTTGGTGTAGGGTTACCATAATAAAATATAACTGGGTGTCTATTAGAATACAGATTTTTTCGACATCGAATTTAATTTCCCAGAAAACTATTCCTCGATTTTTATTGCTATAGGTTTGTCCTAATCTAGTAAAATGGATAGAACTTTACTAGCACTCGCCGGCTGCTGCCGCGGCACGCTCGCCACATTGCCACTTCGTAGGCATTCTACTCGTAAATTGCATATAATTTCTTTAGATAGAATTGTTCAACAACTTCTCTAGCCGCATTGATGAATACAAGTTGTTCATTCCATTCCGCGTTTTAGGATTCGCTGTTTTACAAAACCGAGCTGTAATGCCAAACAGCTAGAGGTTTAGTGAATTAGCGGATTATACCATTCAACTGCGACATGTATAAGATGTTAAATCTTTTTTTTACATTTCGATGCAGCTTTGAATGGAATAAGATGCAACATCTTTAAAAAGTAGAACATCAGTGTAACAACCGCGTTTTGGTAATTTTTTTTTCGTTGTTTGGTAAACAAAGTTGTGTCCGTCGTTTTTTGGATACGAAAAGGCGTAAAGTCTTTTATGTTTTCAATGCTCTTTTGTAATTTTTAACAGGAAAGAATTAACGCCCCTTAAAATTTTGCTTTTTTGATGTGAATTTTTAAACCGGATATTTTATGATGTTACGAAATATTGTAGAACGTACACGTAGACAAAAAAAAATCGTTTTACGCTAAATACTTGGACAGATGGAACATATTATATTCTGAAGACCTTTGCGCTTGTGTTTGACTCGACATGAAACGTTAAATCCAATCAAAGAGTTTAAAGCTTTCTTTATACTTTCACGAAGTGTGTGACCCGTGAGGTTCCGGGTTAGAATAGGACCACTTAATCTCTTCCTGTGGATGTCGTAAGAGGCGACTAAAAGATTAAGCACAATCATCTCGGGCTACAATTCCCAAGGAGGGTTAAAGTCGGGCGGCGTCCAGTTGTAAAACTTTTCGCTCAAATACATACCCAAGGAGGGTTAACGTCGGGCGGCGGCCGGTCGTAAAACTATAGCCAAATCTTTAAACTCTTCCGGCTATTTCTTCTCCAACGCAAGGTCTTTGGCATCCTTAACTCTCCTTGGGAATGCAATTGTAGCACGAGATGTTTTTGCTTAGTCTCTTAGTCGCCTCTTACGACTTCCACAGGAAGAGATGGAGTGGTCCTATTCTAACCCGAAACCACACGGCCAATCATTGTGGAAATATTTATTTTACATAATTCTGGTTTGAAAGAAAATTGTGCCGATGGCGAAGAATACATGCTCGTACGAGTATGTAGCTGCAAGCGTTACTGACTACTTCTTTAAGCCCAACTGACTTCGGATACCGAGTAAACCCAGGTGGGAAATCCGGGTGCCATAATACAATAAATTAGGCAGGCTGATGATAAACGTGGCTAGCTAGCACTGGCCACGGCACGTGTATGCAAACATTTTCGGCACACAAACTCTTGAACAGCATTTGATAATATGTTCTGCACTTGCCTGTTCAGACATTAAAGATTAAATAAGTAGCAACATACCACATGTTTTTACGACTGCCTCCGTAGTCCAGTGGTCAAGGCGTCTGCATTGTGATCCGGAGGTCGTGGGTTCAAATCCCACTGGGAAGCATACTTTGTGAAAAGTTGTTTCTAGTCTGTTTAGGATATTGTAGGCTTGAATCACCTGATTATGCGAAAAGAAAGATGATTCCGTGCTTCGGAAGGCACGTAAAGCCGTTGGTCCCGAACGCCATCTAGCGTTTATACCTATCCTAGGATTGGTTCTGGTCTACCCTTTGGGTTGCGGAGGTCAGACGACAGTCGCTCTGTGTAAAAACCAGTAACCTCGTCAAATCAACTAGGTTAGGTAGCGGACCCGGGCTCTGAAGCGTAACCACTGACGATGCAACCGGGAACACGCTCGGATGATGATAATGATTGTAACATGTGTAAAAATATTGCGAGTGATCACATTTTCTTGCATCTTAACCACTGAAGACGCGTGCCACTAAAATTAATTAAGAATAAATTTATAGTGTCACACAAACTTTTGTGAGTAAAAATGCGGTTGACATTTGACATTTAAATGTCAAACGCTAGAACCGTATTTTATGGACATAATATTAATTTTATGTCAATAAAAGACAGTTAAAATGACGAAATTTACACCTTTCGTGCATGAATTCATTTCGATCGAGTTGGAAATTAAACTCCTGGTCACTAGCGACAAAAGTACACCCAATTACTAATGCTCTGACATTAAATGTTCTAATAAGCGAGGGGCAAGGTATGCATATAGCCCTTTGGCAGGGTATTATTAAGTACAGTATTCTGGTATTATGTATGTGACACCCGTGCACTAAGTACATTGCACAAGTGTATACATTTTCTTGTGAGGATTTTTCATTTCAATTGAAATTTTGCTGCCCCATGGCCAGTAGGGGGGGGGGGGGGGGGGGGCTGCAAATAGGAGTCCTTTTGTGGGATTTTTATTTATTATAGAGTTGATTAACTTCTACTGTTTATATAGGGTTTACCACCTTCTTCGTATCCAGTCGAACATTTCAGAAGCTTTTGGCTTTTGGCTGAAAAGTGCCTTTTCAGTTCAGCGCTTGGAAATGAAACGTTGTTTAGGCACTTGGAGCGCTATTTGTTATTTTGAACCATTTCGTGGCGAAAGGACCAGCTACTCTGCGTTACCGACTGACTGTCCTCGCAGATTGCACAGGGTGCGCCTGACGTGGAACAGTACGTCACTCGGGGAGGCTTCTTTTGTGCACCCCTAAATTATCACACGCAATGAGCGGCCTTAATATACCCTTAATTATATTTGAAGACCTTATTGATGTTTAATTTAAAGGGTTTATTTTGTATTCAAATTATTTAAATATTTGCTATATGTGTAAGAGGGACTTGCAAGATTCAAAAGCATTTCAACTACAAAAGTATACCTTATACAGACAAGTGTAGAGTACAGTTTTGTTAAGCTTTCTAAAGGGATAGCCATACGAATAACAATAACATTTAATCTAAACCCCACCATTATTTTTCCCTTAAAATAAAAAGTAATGGGTTAAAAATATTTGCTGTTACAATTTAGATCTTCAGACAAAGAGATAAGTGTTTTATTAGTTTGTCAGTGTCAATAAAATTGTTTTTGTTGTAAAGGCAAAGAAATAAGTACTTTGTATGTTTTAGACGTACAAAAAACATGTTCAGGTTCCAATATTCATGACATGAAATTGTCGGAATAATTACCATTTATTTTGTGTTTGAATACCTTTTCTCTTTTTTATAGGTACAAATGGAGACAGACATGAAAATATTGGGAAAAATTGTAGACATCAAACACAGATGTATTTTTTGGTTTGTATTGTATGCAAATTTGGTAAGTATTTAGGTTTCGTTGTTTGTTTGTTAAAACTTTATTGTACACAAAGAACAAATACAAATTACACGTAGGTAACATCAAGACATCAATAGGTACAAAGGCGGTCTTATCCCAGATTGGGATCTCTTCCAGTCAGCCTTGAATTGAAAGGAACATTTACAACACAGGGTAGAGAGTGGGTACAATACACAACAGAAAACCAAAAATTGACATTCACTTTAACTTAACTTCTAATACATTAAAACGTTTAAGACTATTTTTTGTTCTAATACATAAACAATATAATAGAATTCATATAAACTTAGAAAATAAAAAGTAAAATAGGTATAAATATATACACACTTAAAATTATATAATAAACTACATACATACTCGTACATCAACTCAACTCTTCAGACGTTTCCAGGAGCTTTCTAGTTTTATATTTAAAAGAATGCAAAGACAAGGACATTTTAATTTCTAAAGGAAGTTTGTTCCAAAGCCTAGCTGCTAAAATCAAGGTAATTATTAATCAAGATAGGCATGTATTAGTCCATCAAGGAACTGAAATTCATTACAATTTTGGTGCTATTACGGCTGCATATTTCAATTCAATTCATAATACCTTTATTATTATAGGATATGTATTATATCTCTTAATAATAGTTAAGTTAATAATAGTGTTTGTTTTGTTTTGCACAAATGTTGACGTTAAATCGAAACTGCACTGCAGCATTTTCTCCAAAGAATGTCAATTTAACTTACAACTTCAAATTTAAATTCATTAACTTATATAAATGGACTGAAAACATAAAATCAATATGTATATATATATGAATATGTATATATATATATAAATAGATATATATTTATATACCTATATCTTTTTTTTATAATGTTATATATTTTGTATAAGTATTTTAATATATATTGGTTATTTATAAGTTCCGTAAACTTTGTAATTTTTTATTGTTTTTTATTTGGTGCAATAAAGATTTTTGTATTGTATTGTATTGTAATCAAGGCGTTTAGGCTGCAGAACATCCAAAAAAAATGTACATACATACACACGAAAAGCATAACCCTCCTTCTGGCGCAGTCCAGCTTTACTTCTCGTCACATTTGAATGAAAGAGATCACCGCAGTGTTAGTCCGCACGTCCGGTGTAATTGTGTTACGCACTCCATTTCCCCGGCTTCGAGCCGACCTTGGCTTCGATAAGTTCTGTGTGAGTTATGAAAAATGATCGTGTGATCCGACCTTTATTGTTTGCTCGCTGGTTACGGTTATTGATGAGTAAAGTTTTGCGTACAGAAAATATAGGTAAATAGTAGATTGTGCTACAAGGGATTTTGTAAAGGTAATATAGCCCGGTCAATTTAGACATCCGAGGTTACAATAATTAGCACCCAGCTCAAAGTTGGTACCTAGGATTGTTTAAACACCATCATAAATGAAATCTAAATAGTCCACATCGATCCGATACCTGGAAAAAAAATTACCCGGGGTCAAAGGTCACAAAAACGTCTGTCTTTCACCAGGCCGTATCTAATGAACCAATGATAGCTAGACAAGACAGTTGTAATTTTTACAAATGATGTATTTCTGTTGCCGCTATAACAACAAATACTAAAAACAGAATACAATAAATATTAAAGGGGGGCTCCCATACAACAAACGTGATTTTTGAGATTTGGCGTGATGTATGGGAGCCCCCTTACATATTTTTTTTTTTAAGTGAATATTCTTCGTGTTAATGAAAGAACGCAAAACCTCTCAGATGGTACCTCAGCCCATGTAACTAAACAACTTTTGTTCAACAACTTTCACGAAACTAAAAACCGTTTTGCTGAGAATTTCGAAAAACCCGTTTTTGTCATCTTTGATCCCTAGTAATTTTTTTCCAGGAATCGGATCAATGAGGACTTTTGTGATCAGTGATTTTATTTATGATGGTGTTTTGAACAAACCTACCAACTATGAGCTGGGTGCAAATGACTGCGAACTATTATAACCTCACTCCCATTTTTTGGTCTAATTTGACCGGACTACTATTTTTAAGGCGAAGTGCGTAGAAAGAGTTATTTCTCATCACAAAAAGTGAATGAAAGTGAACACCGCAGTGTTTGTCCAGTCTGGTTAGGATATTGCAGGCTTGAATCACCTGATTATCCGAAAAGAAAGATATTTCGTGCTTCGGAAGGCACGTTCCCAAGCGCCACCTAGCGTTTGTTTAAACATATCCTAGGATTGGTTCTGGTCTACACTTTAGGTTGCGGAGGTCAGACGGCAGTGTAAAAACCTCGTCAAATTACCTAGGTTAGGTAGCGGACCCCGGGCTCTGAATCGTTACCGCTGAGGATGCAACCTTACTATTCTATAGTATACTAATAATGATTTATTCTATAGCAGTTC
The DNA here is from genome assembly GCA_963576875.1 of Acrobasis repandana. Lineage (NCBI taxonomy): Eukaryota > Metazoa > Arthropoda > Insecta > Lepidoptera > Pyralidae > Acrobasis > Acrobasis repandana. Next base: position 3,998,496 of record OY756226.1, read on the forward strand.
TCAAGCTATTTCGGACTCGTAGCGACAAACCTTATATACAGGGACTAACAAAATATACTGAAACTATTTTAAGGGTGGATACAGTCCATGATACTGAACAACTGTAAACTTGTAAACTACTGCAGGTATCATCGTACATGATGTTTTTAAATGGCCTTGTATTTGTTCCTAATAAAGATTTATTATAGATTTATTATAACTTTCCCCAAGGAACATATATCGAAATATGAAAAATAATTTTTGGCCTCCCATACAAGTTGACCGATCAGCTGATCCGAGTCTGTATGAAAAGCCAAAAATTATTTTTCATATTTCGACATATGTTCCTTAGGGAAAGTTGTTTAATATCACAGACTGAATTCACCCTTAAAATAGTTTCAGCATATTTTGTAAGACGTTATATATCTATTGTAGATTAGCCCAACACTCAGGAGCGTCATCTTGCTAGAGCTTCCGTTCTGTACGTTAGTAGATATAGTACTTATATTAATTATATGCCATGTGTTCAAATTTGTGGAGTCTTACCAATTCAGTTGAATAAATTAATTTTATTAAAACACAACTACTTTAATAGTGAGTTGCAAACTAAAATTGAACATGCTGTGTGCACGCGTGCCATCGCTCAAAACCGGTTGTGCACGGAGCGCGCAAACAATGTCTATGTAGGGAGGACAGCGCGTTAAGGCCGTACCTGAATTTTCCGGGGTCCAGTGCTGCCCCCATTTATAATAAATCATTTCAAAGAAAACGGAGACATCATTTAAAATTTTGCTACAACCAAGCCCTAGATAACCTTCTTTAAAATGATTTATTTTAAATAGGGGCAGCACTTGACGCCGGAAAATTCAGGTACGGCCTTAATAGGTACCGCGATCAATCAACTCATTGCCAGATGATATGAAAAAACAACTTTCCATAAAAAATATTAAGTTAAAAAGATACTTTCTAGAAAATATTGATAAATTAACCTTTAACTTTTGACGTGGCTACCCAGCAAAGGTATTATTTTGTTTTATATACTCGTAGGATAGGTTTGGCAGGCTTTTGTCAAATTTTTGAGTACAAGAATATATTGTATGTTTCAAATTTTTGTATGTGAACTCGTTAGGCATTTCATTACAAACCTCAGTTGTGTATAGAAATGTCGTGTAAATATTCTGTTGTACATAATTGTAATATGATAGTAAAAAGTATAAATAAATATTTCTTTTAAATAAGGGTAATTTTCGGGGACAAATTAGGAAATTTAAAAAAAAATGCTAACATTAGTGCTAACAGTACATAATTGTAATATGATAGTAAAATAAATAAATAAAATAATTTTAAATTTAATTTTGTATGGAACAGTCCATTTTATGTTTGTGTCAGAAATCTTCCTGTTGTAAAAGTTTTTCATGTTAAATGAGGTGCCTTCAAAGTATTTTAAATTAATACAGCCCTCCCTTAGTATTCCTTTTCGTGACCTAAGGCATTTTGCAATCGGCTAGGGACCCCCATTAACATATAACACGTCTTAGCGGCCATTGTTTTGGGGGTCAAGTGGGTCATCAGGTTTGGGAGATTTAACGTTTTTTCAAACAAACGCATATATTCGACAGTGGTGGTAGGTGTGTTTCTGCGTTCTAATGTTGGTTCCGTACTAAATTTGAACTCCTACTTTTACTTGGTATGTTTCGCTATGCCTTGTAGTTCCCTACAAAATAGAACCACTCTGCTCTTCTTGTGGACTCTGTCGCGAGAGAGAGAGAGAGACGCAAGGAAATTAAACGAGAAGGGTAAAGGGGGTCTGTTCCAGTTCCAACCGAACCATCAAAAATAAAAAAGTCGGCAAGCTCTAACGACTTCTGCATAGGTAGGGAGCCATAGTCCCCCGTTCCGGACACCCATGGCCGCTGCGCCTATGTTCTTTGATTTACAGCGCGCCTTCAGCCCCATCGATTTTTTTTTCGGGATTTAGTATCTTACATAGCAGTACTTATCGAAAAAAAAGCGGCCAAGTGTGAGTCGGACTCGCCCATGAAGGGTTCCGTAGCAGCAAGTAACATAATATAAAAGTTCTAAAGGTAAATTGAGGTTTACGATATATGACGTATTAAAAAAAAACTACTTACTAGATCTCGTTCAAACCAATTTTCGTTGGAAGTTTGCATGTTAATATACATCATATATTTTTTTAGTTTTATCATTCTCTTATTTTAGTAGTTACAGGAGGGGGGGGGGGGACACATTTTACCACTTTGGAAGTGTCTCTCGCGCAAACTATTCAGTTTAGAAAAAATATATATTAGAAACCTCAATATCAACTCAATAAAAAAGTCTACATCTGGTATTGTTGGATATTGTATCACCGCATCGGGGCCAGCCTTGCTAGCTACGTCACTGCTCTCATCTCTCCAGGACAAGATGAAGAATGATCTTTTTCTAATTGGCCTGAGTCTTGAGGTAAAATTTTGAAATTCGTGAGCGTCCGGCGGCCGAGCGCGTCCCGGAACGAGGGTCTAACGTTCGGACCCATTAATTGTAAAACTACAATATAGGTACTTATATACATTTTCACAAATAAAATATTTCTTCCAACGCACAACATCGAGGCAACGTACCCAATAAGCTGGCAGCATTTCCTCGCTGTATAGCGAGACTTATTCTCTGAGCGAAAAAGCTGCCAGCTCTAGGGTCACCAGTTGCCTCGATGAGGCGCATTGTGACGTCCTTAAAAAATGTCTGCTTCAGGGCTCCATCGTCTCTACTGCAAATGGTAGAAATACAAAACTGTCTGCCAGACCCGCGTATTTCCGCTTTTTGGCAGCCTCTGCAGTCTTGGATGTAAATCTATACATCTATGTATTTATTATAAAATATAGTATCGTTGAGTTAGTATCCCATAACACAAGCCTCAAACTTACTTTGGGCCTTAGCTCAATCTGTGTGATATGTCCATATTTATTTATACCCATCTTTATCGACATCTATGACTTGCCATTTTTAGGGTTCCGTACCCAAAGGGTGCAAACGGGACCCTATTACTGAGACTCCGCTGTCTGTCCGTCTTTTCGTCTGCCCGTCTGTCTGTCCGTCTGCCTGTCCGTCTGCCTGTCCGTCTGCCTGTCCGTCTGTCACAGGGCTCTATCTGTTAAACCGTAATAGCTAGACACTTGAAATTTTCACCAATTATGTATTACTGTGGCCGCTATAACAACAAATACTCAAATAAAAAATAAAAAAATTACAGGGGGTCGTCATATAAGAAACTTGTTTTTTTCAGCGTTTTTAACTTGATCTTTATAATGGCATTAACTAGATACTTTAAATTTTCACCAATTATGTATTACTATGACCACAATAACAACAAATACTTAAAATAAAATAAAGTTAAAAATTAAAGGGGGTCGTCATACAAGAATCGTGTTTCTTCAGCGTTTTAAAACACTGTACGGTGGTACGGAACCCTGTACGAGTCCGACTCGCACTTGCCCGTTTATTTATAATAATTCAGCTACTTTTGTTGTGAACTGGAGTAACCAAATAGAATAAAGAGCACTTATTTGAAAGTTAATTTGCCGGACAAATTAAAAATCACCAGACTTTCAACCGTTCACGCCCAATAACTTTTGAACGGCTGAACCGATTTTCAGCTAATAAGAATAATAGAAAGGCAAGGCTTTCGATAAAAAAATCGCATCGAAATTGGTCTCTTCGTTTAGGAGCTACGATGACACAGACTCGACTCAAACTTCTTAATTGTGATCATTTACAAAAATATTTTAAAAAGTTACGGATATATTAGCTTTATTGTTTGTTTGTTTGTTTTATATCTTTATTGTAATAGTTACAGTTAAATAGTTAAGTAATAATAGACCAAAATATTTATTATTTTTAGGGTTCCGTACAAAAAATGAAAAAAACGGAACCCTTATAGGATCACTCGTGCGTCTGTCTGTCCGTCCGTCTGTCACAGCCAATTTGCTCCGAATCTACTGGACCGAATCAGGTGAAATTTGGTAGAATGTTGTAATCCTATGACCCAAACACATATGTGCAAAGTATAAATAAATATTTTTTTTAAATAAGGGTCATTTTCGGGGGACAAATTAGGAAATTATAAAACAATGCAAACATTACTATGTCATATATCAAATGAAAGGGCTCGTTATGAGGACCTCAAATATATTTTTGTTAGTATTGTAAAATGAATAATTTTGATTTTATTCATGAAAGAAGACGAAAATTGACCAGTTACCTAAAATTTTGAAAAAAATACTAAAGATAGTTCATTGCTTGTAGATTACAGGAAAACCTAAAAGAATTCAATCAATTGTACGGAACCCTCTCCACGCGAGTCTAACTCGCACTTGGCCGGTTTATTTCAATAACATAGTTTATCTGTCATCTTTAAAAGGGCAGTCCAGCACTTGATTATCTCTTCTTCATTTTACAATGTTTAATGTCGCGTTAGTTTTAATTAATGTAACTATTTTATACTGTAGAGGTAGATCTCTCCTCGCGAATCTGTTTTCGCACACCATAATAATATGATATTTTAACTTATTTTTTGGCATGAAGTAACTAAGTTTGCCTTTACCACAAACCGACAAGGGCAGCGTACACACCTATCTAATACCTGGTGGCCAGGTCGTCTACCTGGCCAATGTTGCAGTAAAACGCTGGGTGTAGACCGCTTTCAAATACTTCGGGGTTAGGGCGTGTGTCCACGAGCACGGTTTCTACACGGCACGGCGCCGCCCGGCGCCAATTCATTGTATATTGCTGTTTAATTAACAAAAGCGTTTGAGAGTTTTTCATCCCACGCAGCAATGGACAAAAAATCTGTGCAATGATGGCCCATCGTGTAGTGTCGTGGAGCTATTCTATATATGGAACTCTAATACATATCTCTACAATGAAGCCGCTCAGGCTCTACTTGCGCCGGTTCATGTACAACCTCTATGGAGTTCCATACACACAGGCCCTTATTTTGTTAATGTTTGATACTGCTTCCATGCTGGTGTGGGAGAAAAGAAACAACTTAGAATGTACCAGCTGCTTCTCTTTCTACGCAGATCGTAGAAGCCGAGGGAGTGTGCGGAAATGCGATGCTGCTTGCAACAGCTTCAGTTGCCACCCATCACTATTTTGTTTTATTTTTTCACCATCATGCTAAAAGTGGCTTTTGGGTCCCGCGGCCCTGTTTCTGTCTGCTTAGAGCCGCAAAATCCTAAATGTCTGCCCCATTAGGGATAAAGGCGTGATAGTATTTATATGTACTTAGGCTGCTTCACTTCGTCTAAGCGCATTCCCGGTTGCATCCTCAGCTGTGCTGCTTCGGAGCCCGGGGTGCGCTTTCCCGCTTTTTCTTCTTCAAATATAATATGCATGTCAATGGTCACCCAAGGATGCCAAAGTCCTTGCAAAATGGAGAAGAAATAGCCGGAACACTTTAAATGATTTGGCTATAGTTTTACAACCGGCCGCCTGCCTGACGTCAACCCTCTTTGGGGATGTATTTGTGCGAAAAGTTTTACAACCGGCCGCCGCCCGACGTTAACCCTCCTTGGGTATGCAATTGTAGCACGAGATGTTTGTGCTTAGTCCTTTAGTCGCCTCTTACGACATCCACAGGAAGAGATGGAGTGGTCCTATTCTAACCCGGACCCACACGGGTATTTATATGTACTTAGGCTGCAGCTGAAGATAAATCTGCCTTGAACACATTGAAAGCCATGGGGGTCACCGGTGACCCCCGAACAATCATAAATTGTGTCTGCAATGACCAGTTCAAAGGCTTTAGTTTCATATTTTGTTAAGATCTTTCAAAAACTTAACAATACGCAACCGGTAACATATTATTATATACTTATTCATATTAGTTCTACAACTTGAAAAACCTTACCAAATACATATGTGTACATTATCCCTTAGCAGAATTAAAATACCAAACATAACTTCGTAACTAAAAAGACCTTACGAGTTGCACAATATGGCACAAAGTCGTGAGTGATTAATTGTCGTTACGTACATCGCAAATTGATTCTTATCGCGTAGGCAACAAAGGTGCGCATTCCGGTGACCGGGTCACGTGCTGTCACACGTAGCACGGTCTAATCGATTTCCTCTGGTTTGATAAAAAATATCCCAGTAGTGAGTTAAGTATGATTTCCTTTTCATCACGTTTTCTAAACTACTTTCATTCAATAACTGTTACATTTACAGTTGCATTGTAGTTATAAAATTTTCGGCTGTTTAGAGCACTCATTCAAAAAAATATTAAAATTACAAACTGAAAATTCAAGATAATATTTAAATTAACCGGTCAAGTGCGAGTTGAACTCGCGTGAAGAGAGTTCTGATTTCCTGTAATCTACATCGTGTTAATGAAAGAACGCAAAACCTCTCAGGTACCTCAGCCCATATAACTGAATAACTTTTGTTCAACAACTTTCACGAGACGAATAAAAAAAAAAAATTTCATACGAACTGATCAGCTGATTGAGTCAATTTGTATAAAAATCCGAATTTTTTTTTTGGATTTCTTGAAAGTTGTTGAACAAAAGTTGTTCAGTTTCATGGGTTGAGGTACCATCTGAGAGGTTTTGCGTTCTTTCATTAACACGATGTTATAGGTAATAAAGAACTATTATCTGTATTTTTTACAAAAGTTTAGGCTTAGTAATTTCGGTGATAAGGGGGATGGTCAAGTTTCGCCTATTTGCTTAAATAACTTTAAAAAAAATGATAAAAAAATATATATTTAAAATTCTCATAAAAAGCCATTTCATTTGTTATGTTATGTCACACGCACGATATACATAGTTCAGAAAACTTTTTTTCAAATATCTATTTTTCCCTCCATAAGAGGCCATATTTGAAATTTATTTACGTTATACGTTCGTCTTTGGGTCACTGACTTACATATGTGTACTTACCAAATTTCAACTCAATTGGTCCAGTAGTGCCAGACGGACGGCCAGACGAGTGAGTAATCCTATAAGGGTTTCGGTTTTACCTTATGTGGTACGGAACCCAAAAAAGCTATGTTTAGATAAGGTTGCTTTTTTTTTCAAAAGACTGATCTGTTACCTTTAGAAGGGAACTTAATTTACCAATTTTCACTTTTTGCTTCACCTCACGTAAGTTTTAATGTAACTAGTGGTTCTGTGAAGTGTAGACGTCGAGTCTATCAACCACCATTGCTACGCCGTTTTAATTTTTAATTCCAAAAACCTTTACCAAATTTCACGAGAATCGGTTGAGGAATTCTGTTCAGGAGAGAGTCATCTCTCCGTCATCAACCCGTCAGGGTTAGTTACAAGAAAGGTATTGGTCGACGAAAACTAGGTCTGATCTTCAGATTCTGTCAAGTAACAGCTGCATAAAAGTGTTATTTAAGGCCGTACCTGAATTTTCCGGGGTCCAGTGCTGCCCCCATTTATAATAAATCATTTCAAAGAAAACGGAGACATCATTTAAAATTTTGCAACTACCAAGTCCTAGATAACCCTTCAAAGTATTTTATGAACTACTGTTTTCAGTTTAAAGAGAACGTTAAGGTTTACTACGCACATTTGCGAAAAACGGCCACTTTTGGCTTAAGCTCAGATTAAATATAGGTCCAGATACCATATACGCCACCCAAAAGTGACGCCAGTTAAAAGACACCAAAATTGGTGTCTTCGTTCTAGCCCCGCCCACAGCTTTTCATTACGCTATGGAAGTTCACGGCGTCACTACGTAACGACACGGTGATAATTTATTGTAAAAATGACTGTATGTGCAGTGAAATCTTGCAAAAATTACACTAAAATAAAAGACCAGGAGACGGTCATCACTTTTCATAAGTAAGTAAGCAAATTTTCGACTAATTCCTACGTATTATTCGTAAAATTATTACGTAAAAATAATGTCAACAAACCAACGCCATGACATCTAGTGTTGCCAGAGCGTGGAATATTTTTACCATCTCTTATTATTGAGTCGACAAATCGTATGATTTGGAGAACAATTTTTTGTATGTATGTTTACTTGTACGTTTTGCTATGTATGTTTGTGTGAGATATTAACGTTAACATTTTCATATTGCACTAAGAAAAAATTATAATATATTGGTAAGTAGGTATGTATTGATGAAATTTTGATGTGGCCGTATAAAGTTGAGTTAGTTATTGAGGATAAAAATGTAGTCGTTATAATGTTATTTACAAATAACATTTATTTTTACCCGACTGCGCCAGAAGCAGGGTTATGTTTATCGAGTGTATGTATATGTATTTCTTTGGCACGCTCTACAGCCTAAACGGCTTGGAGGATTTTAGCTAGAGAGAGATTTTAGATTTAGGATTTTAGCTTTATCTTTTTAGCGGAGTTGAGAGGTGTCATTAGATTTGTCTTAATTCTGAGAGTGACATTAGATATATTAAAAATTTTAAAAATACAAAATGGCGGATTTTTGGCGCCAAATGACATATATTTATTCATTTCAAATATTTTTTCGTTGTTAACCAATCAAGTGGTTTATCAAAAGGAACGATTTTATATAAGGATTACAAATATATCTAACGTTTTAATGTAATTTTTAATGAAAAGTACTAAAAACAACATACAGGCTGACTTTTAAACCACCAGCCAAATTTCTGGAGCAAGTTCAGTCCATGACACTAAACTACTTTCCATAAAAACAATTAACGAAAAACAAAAACAAAAATTCGCATTTTCATACAAATCAGCGCTCAGTCAAACGGATTTTCTATGGGAGGACGAAAAATTTTCATCGATTTTTAATAACTTTTTTTAAAGAAAGTAGTTCAGTATCATGGACTGAACTTGCTCTAAAAATTTGGTTGGTGGTTTAAAAGTCAGCCTGTATAATCACGCTGATGCTGTATCAAGCAATCGGGTTTTTTTTAAAAATAATTACTTGTTTTTGTAAATTTCCTACTGATCCAGTCATTGGACTGAAATAATAACGGAAAATGAATTCTGGTGGAAGTGGCAGCCTAAAGAAAGAACGTTTTCAGCTAACTTTCGTGTCCAGGACACATACACAACAAAGAGTTATAGTCGAACAATCGCTCAGGGGCTGTATCTAAAAAGGTATTTTATGGATTTTTAAGGACTCAAATAAATAATGTTGATTTGATATGTGTTTTTTTCTTTTACCTAGGTATTTTAATATAATTTTTGTTCACCTACATACACAATAAAGCTTAGCGGTCGTCCACATACTACGTCACGCAAAATTTCTGGACATGTCACGCTTTTTACGATCCCTATGACACGTACCGACACGTTTGGCATGACTCCCCCTCCTCCTATCACTGTAACGTAATATGTGAATGGCCCTTACGAGCTTTAATTTTATACACTTATTTATAATTTGTCAATATGAATAAGAACAACACGTCAAAAAATCTTTCACATTCTGGGGTAATTTTCTTGCGCTGGGAACAATTTACTTAACACACACAAGAACAGTAATGGATAAGTAATACACGCGTTGTGGGCGGTGCTCACGCACACGCATATCACAAAATAGCTTCACTTTTAACGTTGCATTTTGTTTGAAACGCTCAATCTAGATTAATCTAAGGGCTTGAGCTTAAAGCTTAACGTTCTCATTTTTAAAATTTTAAGTTAGAAAATTTTTAATAAAGTCTCCGTTTTCTTTGAAATTATTTATTTTAAATGGGGGCGGGCAGCACTGGACCCCGTGAAATTCAGGTACGGCCTTAACTCACATTCCGAGAAGAGACCAGCATTTGGCAGTCGTCACGCGTCCAGGCTATTACCGAGCTAGATTCGGTGGTACCAGGTGAACGATCTCAGTACAAGGCCAGCAATCGCTTGCTCACTTTTTTATTATATTATTAGTACTTATACGTTCGCGGGTATCGACCTGACAGAAAAAATCGACGTGTAGAGTATAGGCAATACAGAGGTGACGCTAGGGTTCCCAACCCTCCCGGATTGCCCGGGAGCCTCAGGTAATAATGGTTAACCTTTGGGTGGGTTGGGTTTCTAAAAATTAAATGCATCCGTCGCTCGCTCGTCGCTATTCACTCTTTGTCTCGCGAGTTGCAACTACTAACAAACTTAGATTGTTCATGTAAAAACTTTTATGATTTTGTGGTGAAAAACCGACAAATATTAGATAGTCGTACGATAGCGTCCTATTTTTATGTCAAACCAAATTATACTTTATCATTATGTATTAACGCTCAATGTTGCTTGACACTGAAACGCGGATACGCAGTAACGTACGTCTTGCGTACCGCTTTTGGAGTAACCCTACAGCTCTACGTGCCCTGTCATAGTATAATATTTGATTTTATGATAGTAAGGAAACTATACGCGAGTCTGTAAATATCTTTAAAATTTTGCAAAACAATTGCAGAAGTTTGTTACAATTTTGCTTTTCATGTATATTTTTTATAATATTAATAGTGGACTTTTTCTTCGCAAAAGATTATATAAATCAAATACTGTGAATAACATCAATTACAGCGAGCTACAGCCCGCCAGTCTGACATGTATGTATCTAAGTCATCCCGCCATCCCCGCCTAGGTCTGTCTCGCTTTCGACGACCATCTGGTCGATGTGGTCAGTTTTGCCCACCTGTCCTGCCTTATGCGGCAGACGTGCCCCGCCCAGTCCCATTTCAGCTGTACGTATTTTACACCTACGTCCTTTATTTACTACAATACATAAGAAAAGAAAAACAATCAAGTACACCTTTCCTTCTACAGTATCAGTACTTTATGTCAACAGACTAAACAACGTTCGGTTACGCTAAAGATTTCCAAAACGAGCGATAAGCGATCGGAAGCAGCCTGCATCCATCGTTTACCTTCAACCTTGCTCAGTTTGTCCGACCACCTAGTAGGTGGGTGTCCTGCGCGGCGCTTGCCGATACTCGGCAGCCATTTGAGAACCTTTCTGCCTAGTCGGCCATCATTTTCTACTGCTTTGCCACTTCAATGAACTTTTGTAAAATTAGGTAAAACATGTCCCAAATATTCAACTTTATGCTATTTACCAGGCTAGTCCTAGTATCTCGGGTATATATTTATATAAGTTCATATACAAAGTGGAAGGAATATACCCGTAATAAATCAAACCACGGGTTATACTAGATCACTATAGTATAATGAAATTAAAACGACCAAAAATAAAAAATAAAAATTGGCGTTTCCATACAAATCGTCCGGCCGGCCGCACACTTTTCTATGGAAATGCCAAAAATTTCTTTTGTTCTTTGACTGTTATTTTAATTTCATTATAATATAGTGATCTAGTATAGCCCGTGGTTCGATTTATTTAATTATTAAAACTTTATTGCACATAAAAAAGTGTACAAATGGCGGACTTAACGCCTTATGGCGTTCTCTGCCAGTCAACCATTGGACCAAGTAGAGAAATAATTTGGGTGGTGCGACAGAGTGTGTAAACAAAATTGAAAAGTATCTATAAATACCTACAAGAATAAGTCAAAAATATACATATGTATTAATTTAAAATAAATATATACCAATACAATAACTATAGATAACATATCTAAATTTCTTTTGTATCCATACTACCCTAAGGTTGCCTGGAAGAGGTTGCTGTGCGATAAGGCCGCCTTTTGTATGCTAAAATTTATCTCTATTATTTATGTATAATTTGTTAAATTGTGTGCAATAAAGAGTAAAATAAATAAATAAATAGATAAAATTAATATACAAAATATATAATTATGTAAATGTAATACTTAAAGAACTAATATATTTGTACGGATGAATAAATACATATATGGATGACTACTAATTACCGCGCAGGGACACCACGAGAAGAAGAGACTTCTTGGAGAAACCGTTTATGAACCGCCCGTTTAAAAGCGTAACGACTAGGCGCTCGTCTAATAGAATCAGGAAGAGCATTCCAGAGAAGGATGGCTTGAATTCGAAAAGATTTATTCAGAAATTTAGTGCGATGATGAGGGATGGATAATGTTAGAAGATTAGAAGAGCGAAGATTTCGCGAATTCATAGAGCTAAGAAGAGAAAATTGATTTATTACGGGTATGTCCCTTCCACGTTGTCTATCATTCATCAATAAAAAAGTAGGTAGGCACTTTTTTGCATGGTAGGTGCGACATGTATCCAACTAAACATGTTTTCAGATTAGGAGCCCATTGCTGAGCCCATTGCGATGAGATGAATTAGAGCTAATTGTCTTGAAATGGGCATGCGTGTTTAGTACGATGGGTTTTGGCGAAAGCCATATGTGGAGCTTAAGGTGCGGTTTGTATGCAACGATTATAATGGAAATTGATGATCACATCTTTAAATGTATTAATTCTTGATTTCGCCACTTGGTCTGTAATAGGTACAGTATGTCGCCGCGTAGGTACCGAAATATATCAAAAATTAATACCTACTGATTTCATTTAAATATTACTTCTTCATTCAAGAGTTAGGTTGTTGTCGGTGTCATGGTATGGAAAGAGAAAAATGTAAATTTTTTTTGACATTGATAAATTTAGTAGTTTTCCATTGTCGTCTCCAATTCACAGCGTAATAGGCAAATATTATGTAAATATTATAAGTTAACAAAAATTGCCACTACATAAAAGCGTAAACAATGTACACACACGAAAATAAATTCATAAGTCACCTAGTATTTATTATTAAGTCTATGTATTGTTGGAACGAATATTTAGCGCCTTTCTATCAATAAGGTACTTTTAGAAAATGTTGACCTGAATTGTTTCGTGTTTCATTCATTTTGAAACGTCAGTGTAATATTGAGAAGTCACATGATACCGTTATATTAACTTAATCATTTCTACAAAAATTTTTTTGGAATCATTGACTTATATATATATATATTTTTAATTTATTGCACTATAAAATTAATGTACAATAGGTATAATCTTTACGCTAAGCGCTGTCTACCAGAGAATACCTTTGGGACGTATAAGAGAAGGCGATAAACTCCCTTGCCGCAAGGGAGTTTTTGGCGGGAAGTCAAGGTGTTTGGTTGGGGTTTTCTTTAAATTATTTTGCAAATTAATTTTAGTGGACCTTATAATATGAAATTGGTGTTGTTTGGTGTTATAAATGCTCATGCTCATGAACAATATGTGAAATAGTTAAAGTGGACAGTCATAGTACGGCTGTAGTGATATTTGTTTTGCGGACTGTGTGGGCGTCTTCGGGCGTCGTCCGCCACTCAATCGGCTATGAAAACCAGTGGACTCGTATAGATTTGTCGCCAGAAGCTCCCTTAAAGCAATCAAAGGCTTACACCAACCTTTGATTGTAACTTGTTAGGAAAAATAATTTCCCACGTTTTATTTACTTGTTCCTGGCTAAATACGCAGTAGCGTCAAGCCACAAATTTAAAAAAAAAAAAAAATGGCGTGCAAGCGTATACAAAACAGGAATGAGGACTATATACACTATATAAATAACATATAAGAAGTCATATATTAAATATATATATAACATACTTAATATAATATACTTAATATATTACTAGCGTAGTTGGAATGCATATTTAAAAAGTTTTTTTTACTCGCTATACCAATTAGCTCTTTTGATTATTTGAATTTGTTTTAATTAATCTATTTTTAAATGAAACAGGAATAACATAGGTTGATTAAATATAAGTTATTCTTCATAAAGATCAAGATTTTTATGCCTACTCAAATTTCAAAATCAACTTTGATATTGTCAAATTATCTACAAGAAGCGGCAACAAATTGTAAGAATATACAACCTAGTTAATATTTTTAAATTAAATAAATGATGTCATATTAGCAAAATTAAATGTAATTCAATTGTTATATAAAATATAAGTACCTGCACAGTTTAACAAAAAATAATTATTGTAAGTAAAACAAAATTAAGACTGTGCGTACTGTACGTAAATTATCTTGTTTAAGAAACTCTACTTTAAATGAAAACTTTAATGTCATCTGTCGACTTATAAAGGTACGAACCATGACATTGATCCTGCTACTTTGAGGACACAATACTTGCTAATGGCGATCAATCAAACTTGCACTTTATACATATATTAAATGTTAAGAAATATTTTGATTTGTGGGAAACGTACTTTCGAAAGTTTCTACTCGTAATGCATTTCTTGGGAATGTCTTTTCCTGTAAAACTCGAAGATTGCACGTTTCAACCGGGACGTGTCTATTATTTAATGAAACCTGTTAGTTTATTTCTTACGTTCAGAAATAATTTTAAGATTTTAATTTCTGAGTTATGGTCGAACGGGTCTATCTATTGAGTTGTAATTTTGTAGCTACCGTTATTTTATAATAAGACTTTAACGTCTTACGAAGAGTATTTATTAAGATGTTAGTGAAAATAGTAGTCAAATATATTACACTATATCTATACTAATATTATAAAGCGGAAGCCGATTTGAAAAATTATTTTTTTGTTAGGTAGTCCATTTATAGAGGAAGGCTTTAGGCTATATAACATTACGTTCCGACAACCATGCGAACGAAGTCGCGGGCACAGCTAGTATATTATACATAAATGGAAAAAGGATGAAATTCCCGAACACTGCCCAGCTGACTCGGATTCGTCGTAAGACCTCTTCCTAGAAGCTGGAACTTCCTGTCTGGATCATTAGTAGATATACTGGTCTACAACTTCGATGGTGGAGCTCCCAACAGAAATAGGTAGGGGCGCGATATGGACATTCGACATTACTTTCGTTTTGTCCATGTTCATTTAAAGGCCCACCTGTTGAGAAACTCGATTAAGGTCTCCGAGCATTGTACTTGTCTTCCATGGATTTTGCCATGACGACGATATCGTCATCAAATCAAAGGTGAGTGACATACTCGCCATTGATGTTGAATGCCAAGTCCTTCCCATTCCAGAAGCTTGAAGGCATGTTCCAGTGCAGCGGTGAACGAACAGTTTCGGAGATATAACGTCTCCCTGTCTCATACCTCATTGCAGTGGAATATCCCTCGTGCAGTGCCGGTTTTAGCTCTACCAGCGCCCAGCGATATAGGATTCTTCAAATTTGCCGCCCCATTGTAAACGAAGGGAGGGTGGAGGGGAGGGTTGCATACAAATAAGAGTCTAGGAGTTGCCGCCATTAACCAGCCGCTATTTATATATTTATTATTATCTGTGACCCCCCCCTTGCCCAAAAACGCCCCCTATCGCCCCTTTGTATATGGCGCCCTGGGCGGTCGCCCAACCGCGCCCTACCCTAACGCCGCTACTGACCTCGTGCACTGCTCCTGTACTCGGACTGACATAGTGGCGTTACTGTATAAGCACTTCAGCACTTCAATACACCGATAGTCAATACGGCATCGCTGGACACTGAAGCACGGCCCATGTTTCGATCGAATCCAAGACTTTTTCCAAGTCAAGTATATTACAGCAATATTATAAAAGTAACAAGAAACGAAACTAGTATAACACATTTTTTTTTGAAGTCGTTTGAAAATCCAATCAACACGTCTTATAGTTATTCAACACATGCGTCGCGTCGGAAAACTTCGTTATTAATATCGGCATGTGCGGACTAAGGCAAAGATAAGTTAGCGATTCCCCCTTTTGTTTTTGGGGCACTGATTGCAATCTAAAGGTCATTGGGGTTCAGGGTTTAATGGGATAAATCCGTTTTTATCCCATTAAACCCTGAATGCGTAAATCCTTTGCTTTACGCATTTCAAGAACTCAAGATCTACTCAGGTAGTGTGGTTTTACAGTGCCGCTTTCGCAACGCCAGATTGTGCTTACATATGCATTACATCTACCTAACTTACTTCAGTTCGGATGCGATTGAAGCAACTCCATGTGGCCTGGCGGTTATGACCTGTAAAATTACTGTCGTCTATAGATGACTTTGATGGTTGATGGACTGGAAAATCTGACACCACGTTAGCTATTAACACACTCGATGAGAAAGTGGTCTCTTCTTACTCACCTTATCCTACTTTACGTGGGGTCAGGACAGCATGTGAGTCTTTTCCATTTTCTTCTATCTTTTGTCAAAGCACTAGTTACTGAAATGACGATATTGAAACGTTACACGAGGGCTGTTTGATAAGTACCCGTTTATAGAACAAAAAAAAATTTTTTTTTTGTATATATTCATTTATTTTTCTACGTAGTCACCTTTTAACTCTATACATTTGTTCCACCTATACTCAAGAAACCATCCAAAAAGTATGATTTTGGAAAGTTATTAAAATAGGCCTCTGTGGCGGCAATGACTTCGTCATTTGATCCAAATCGCTTGCCACCGAGCCATTTTTTTAGGTTGGGAAACAAAAAGAAATCGCATGGGGCCAAATCTGGAGAATACAAGAGTGGTACGGGGTGAGACAATAGTTCGTAGCGTAACTGTGCTAATTTAGCCGTCACAACTCTGGACGAATAAGCCAGGGCGTTGTCGTGATGAAACAGTACTTTTGTCTTTTTTAAATGGGGTCGTTTGTCCTTCAACACGGCGTCAAATTCATCCAATAAATTGGCATAGTACTGCCCTGTTATTGTTTTTCCCTTTTCTAAATAGTCAATATGTATAATACCCTGCGAATCCCAAAAAACGGTCGCCATGACCTTTCCAGCCGATGGGACGGTCTGCTTTCTTTGGAGCAGGTTCACCCGGTAAAATCCAATGCTTCGACTGCTCTTTCATTTCCGGGGTGTAGTGGTGGTGGGTCCACCACCACCACCGTTTCGTCCACGGTCACGAAACGACGCAGAAACTCCTTCGGGTTACGTTTAAACACGGCCAAACACTGCTCCGAAGTAGTCAGTCGGTTCCGTTTTTGCTCCTCCGTGAGTAAACGCGGCACCCACCACGCCGATACTTTCTTCATACCCAATTTTTCTTCTAATATGTGTTGTACCCTCTCGATTGAAACATTTACAGCATCAACGATTTCTCGAAGTTTAATTCGGCGGTCGGCTAAAACGATATTTTCAATTTTCTTAACCATATCGTCTGACGGTTGTTCTCCCCTGCTTTAACTCGTTATACCATTATTTGACGGTTGTCATAGAAGGAGCACAAAATTAAAAAAAAAAAAAATTCAAAATATCTTTATTATCATAGGATATTTATAATATCTCTTAATAATAGTCACTTTGTTTTGTTTTGCACAAATGTTGACGTCAAATCGTTACTTAAAGCTAAGTTTACGCCGCTTCCTAGGCGCAAGTGCAGAAGAAGCGGCAACAAACTGCACTGCACGTTTTCTCCAAAGACGTCAACTAACAAACTAAAAACTTAAAATTAGTTATATAGATGGACAGAGATTACATTGTTTATTATGTCATAATTAAATTGAATTATAAGAATTACGAAATTTAAAATAATGTCAATTTGTAAATTTAGTATGTACCAATGTACCTAAATTATGACATGTCTAAGTATACAAACCTTTAAGAGGGACCCGCGCCAAGCTCAAGCCAGACCTTTTTGTCTTTAAGATAGTCATCGGTCCTATAATAAGCCTTCTCACAAAGTACTTTCTTTACATACGCTTTGAATTTTCTGTCTGGCATATCAAGGACCGATTCTGACAATTTATTATAAAAAAGTATACACTTCCCCATAAAAGACTTACTGACTGTATTCAGCCTGTAATACGGGCTAACTAAGTCATTCTTATTACGTAAATTTCTATCTGTAAAATCACTTACTTTATTGAACATGGAAATATTTTTCCTTACATACATTATATTTTCAAATATGAATTGTGATGCAAAAGTAAGTATACCTATTTCCTTGAATAATTCCCTCAGTGAGTCTCTCGATCCTAAACCGTAAATAGCACGAATTGCTCTTTTTTGTAAAAGAAAAATAGTCTGAATGTCGGCTGCACTCCCCCATAGAAGTATCCCGTAAGACATTAGACTGTGAAAGTAACTAAAGTACACTTGTCTAGCAGTTGCTACATCTGTCAATTGTCTTATTCTCCTAACAGCGTAAGCCGCAGAGCTAAGCCTATTAGAAAGTTTAGTTATATGAGCGCCCCATTGAAGTTTCGAATCAATTGTGATTCCTAAAAAGGTAGTACTTTCAACCAGATCGAGTTTCTGACCATTAATTAGTATGTCAACGCAGGCTTGATTCACATTAGGAAGAGAGAATCGAATGCATTGGGTCTTGTTTGCATTTAACATGAGGTTGTTGGCCGAAAACCAATCAGAAATTAAAGATAAGGTGCTGTTCACCGCGCTAGCATCACTGTTATGTCGATCTATTTTAAATATTAGCGAGGTGTCATCAGCAAACAGCACCATGTCAGCCTCTTTCTCAACCATGTAAGGCAAGTCATTGACATAAACTAAGAAAAGGAACGGTCCTAGAATTGAACCTTGGGGTACGCCCATTTTCACATTAGACCCGTGTGATTTTATGCCGTTTATATCAACAGTTTGAAGCCTATCTGTTAAGTAAGATTCTATTAATTTAATTGAATTATCATCAAAACCGTATTGACGAAATTTGAGCAAAAGTGTTGGATGATCAACGCAATCAAATGCTTTAGAAAGATCGCAAAATGATCCAATTGCATCATTTCTGTTTTCCCACGCGTCGTAGATATTAGTAATAAGTGCTACTCCTGCATCGGTGGTCGATTTTCCAGCAGTAAAGCCGTATTGTTGGCTATAGAAAAGATTATTGGTCTTAAAGTGAAGTAGCATTTGATTGAGCATTATCTTTTTGAACACCTTACTCAAAACTGGCAGAATAGAGATAGGTCTGTAGTTGCCAGGGTCTGTTTTTTCTCCTTTTTTGAATAAGGGAATTAGTTTACTACATTTCATTAAGTTAGGGAATATGCCTTCATCAATACATTCGTTAAATATAAAAGCTAAATCGGCAGCAATTATGTGTATAATATGACTTACTACGGCTACTGACATGCCCCAGTGATCTTCTGATTTTTTTAAATTTAACTGTTTAAAAGCATCTATTATATCGCTAGGGCTAACATGCTTAAAATTAAATTTAGAATCACAAGGGCTAACATTACTCTTAAGCAAAGCCTCAGCACGCTGGGCGCTAGAACTCACATTAGAAGTGAGTTCCAAAGGAATGTTAGTAAAATAATCATCAAATATATTTACTATTTCTTCAGTTTTTGAAGTATTTTTACCACTACATTTGATTCGGCAAATATTTTTTTTGGTTTTATTTTTACCTGTTTCCTTATTTATGACACTCCATGTTTCTTTAATCTTATTAGGAGCATTATTTATTTTTTTGCTAATACTATTCGACTTGGCTCGTCTACAAACTTTTTTAAATATTTTAGAATAATTTCTAACATATTCTATAAAAGAAGGATTAAAGTTATATTGTTTTTGGGCATATAGATCATATAACCTGTTTCTACTTATGTAGATGCCGGTAGTAGCCTATTCACTAAACTGTGATTTACTATGAACTACTACTCTTTTTTGTTTTAATGTTTTAGAATACTCAGAGGAAACAGTACTAAATAGTTTATTATAATGGTCGTCAGGATTATTTCCTGTATATACCACTGATAATAATTTGCTATCTAAATTATTTTTAAGTTTTTTTATGTTTTTAGAAGTAATCGGTCTACACAAGATCTTATCTTTTCTCAAATTACTGGTGGACTCTTTGACAAAAGCTACATATACACCAGAATGATCTGAAGGCAATTTATTAATAACAGATTTATCACAATATTGAATATTACTAAAAAAATTATCAAGACATGTGCCAGATGTAGCTGTAATTCTGGTTGGCTCAAAAAATAAGTTTTCTAATCCATAACACTTAAAAAGATTTAGGAATTGTGTGCTCTTTGGATTATGTACTAAAATATCAACATTAAAATCACCGCAAATAATTAAATTCTTTTTACTAGTTGAACAGGACTTAAGAACCTGGTCCATTGCTTTTAAAAAACTTTTGAAATTACTATCTGGTGGACTGTATACACAAACAATTATATGATGATCAAGCTCGGCACAGGCCACCTCACAACAGCGCTCAACAGAATGTCTGACAATATCTTTCCGCTCTTTCCTACGGAAAGAATCTTTTATAAAAATTAAAGAACCCCCTCGTTGAGCAGACTTTCTGTTAAAGCAGCTAACAATAATATAGTTGTTTAGGCTGAACATCATCTGACTCTCATGCAGCCAATGTTCAGTCAAACATAAAATGTCCACATCCATTTCTTTTAAAACTAATTCTACTAATAATTCTTTGCCGGAAAGACCTTCTAAGTTTTGATGAAGTATTCTTAATTCATGAGGCCTTCCCGTTGTCTGAATGGTCAGTTTAAATCTGTCGTCAAGTCTACAGAATTACCGTTACATAAACTTGGTAAGTCTGTAGGTGTCTTAAAACTAGAATCTTGTTTACAATGTAAACTCGTCCAAAAATTAATATTATTTGCTATCAATGTAGCAATCTTATGTCTAAAATATTTTGAAAGATAAATATTATCTTTTGTCACATGACATTCACTTATAAAATTGTTAGTGTCAAAAAACACTAATTTATCACTGTAATGACATGTCATATTATGAATCAAAGTATTGAGATAGTGAATGATTTTGTTAGTTTTTGGAGACTGGCAATGTAGATATGGGAACGCACATAATATTATTTTGCTTACTTCTAGTTCAGATAAATAATCCATACAGCTGATTATTTCTTTCTTTCCTACTTTGTTACTATTGCCTATTAATAATACAACAGTAGATTTACAATTCAGTTTGGTTGATTTAATTTTATCTAAAATTTGAGTATAGGTTGCGTCCGGGAAGCAGTAATTTATACAAGTTTTATCTAGAATTTTGTTTAACATGCAACCCATATTGCGACCTATACTGTCAGAAAATACTATTGTATTACATGGAGGGTCAATAAAGTCAACACAATCAGACACATTACTACACAAACTACCGTCACAAGGAGAGAGCTCTGGTGTGGAGACACTGATGGTGGGCTGGGTGAATTGCCCGCAGGTACATTGCTTAGTTAATAAATCAAGAGTTTCTTGATTGTACCTGCTGTCGTAAATCAATTTCTCCACAGTCAGCATGTGTTCGGTATTTTGTTTTTGTTGGAGGTCATACTTAGAGAATAATTTGGAATAGTCCTCCTGCAACTTAATAATATGAGATTCAAGTCTAATCCTGTTGTCCTCATATGACTCCTGACTTTCCGCCAATTGTTTATTACATAACTCTAACTCTGACTGCAATTTACAATTTAATGAACTGGATTTTAATAAACATGATTTCCTGAGATTAATTTTTAATTTATTATTAGTTTTCTTAATTTTTTTGGATAGTTTTACATATTTTTTAACTTGGTTATGACTAATCATTGATTTTGAGATATCTAAATCAATACTACTCGATGATGTCTCACTAGTGAGATCAATAACTGGAGAATTAGTTGAGGGAGACATAGCGACACTATCAATGAGCTGGTCATATAGGCTGGACACCTCTGCTGACTGACGCATCTGGGCATCTTGCTCATAGCTATTAATTTGTCTGTATGCCTCGCCCAACTCCTTTTCTAATTCAGTGGTACGTCTGAGGGTCTGCTCATACGTATCACCACATTGGCGGAAAGAATCTATTTCTAACTTTGATCGGTTTAGCTGCTCACTCAAATCATCACATAACTGAAGACTCTCAGAGAGTTTTTGTTCAAGTCTAATGTTGTTATTTCGCATCAATACATATTCGCGTTCATTATCTTCCCTTTCCAGTAATAATTTCTCGTTGTCTTCTTTTTCTGCCTTGAGCTCGAGTAAGACTTGCTTCAGCTGGATTTCCAGTTGTCGGGCAGTCTCAGCACGGGTTGAGGAGGACATATTTTACAAAAAGGGACAGATGTAATGTCTAGGGAAGATAATAAAGGCTAGAATTGCACGATAAAGCTAGCAAAACCGATCACCTAACTAAAAAATAACAATAACATAACCTAATCTACTTTGTCAATTTACATCAAAATTAGATGTGTTTATGTACGATAATTTTCGCAAATATGAAAAATTGTGCACAAAGGACGCTGTGTTTTAGTGAAATATATAAACGGGATTAAATATTGTACCGTTCTTACCTTGTAAAAGTTGCAAAAAGCCGGTAACAATTTATACCCACTGAACGTCAACTTGGAACACCATTATTTCACAAAATACACTAAATTTACACAAACAAATTATGAATTATGTAAGCACCTATCTCATTTTACGATTAAATAATATTATTTAATGAATTAAACTATAAAAATATTTAAATTTACAATATTAAATACGGAGCAATAAAATTGACATATAAGCTCCTGGGTTGCCAGCCGCCAAAAAGAGCACATTCATGGTAAACCGCTTGCGTTCTTACTTTTATTTCATCACATGTTTTTCCTTCCAAAAATAAGAATCTAATTACAGACCGATACTGTTCTTTCTCCATTTTAACAATTTTAAGTTCACGAATCGTTGTCAAATGAGAAAAAGAATGGCATTTTTTTTTAAATTTTCCCGCCTCTGAAAAATGGCTTAAAAAGGTGGTATACTTATTTGCGGCCAGTGATATTAATATATTTAGAAAACGGGTACTTATCAAACAGCCTTCGTATTATTCAAATTGACAGGAAAGTAGAAATAATTTATACTAAGTGAAAAATTTTGTAACAAATGAAATGTACTTTACAATATAATATAAAAATATTTATTGCACCAAATAACATTGACAAAACAAAATTTACAGAACTGTATAAAAATTTACAGAATTACTTATTTCCCTTTAGTACGATTGTATTTCCAGATTTTGATTATTTTGTGGTTATACTCGTATTGTAACTTCCTGTATGCATTTCGTCAGGTCGCTTAGACAAGGTAACCTGATTAATATATACTATGAATAAATTTATTAATTATTAATTCTATATTGTAATTTAATCAATATTGAAGGACGTCTGATCAATATCAAATTAATGCCACTGGATCATTAAACTTTTTTTATTATCATTTTATGCCGATTTTTGCAATAATTATGAAATGGAAATCTAGGCCTCCAAACGAGTTGTATTTGATAAAACTATTTGTGTGACATAAAAATAAACGGGCAAGTGCGAGTCGGACTCGTACATGAAGGGTTCCGTACCACCGTACAATGTTTTAAAACGCTGAAGAAACACGTTTCTTGTATGACGACCCCCTTTAACTATTATTAACTTTATTTTATTTTTAGTGTTTGTGGTTATAGTTATACATAATCGGTGAAAATTTCAGGTGTCTAGCTATTAAGGTTCAAGAGATAGAGCCCTGTGACAGATCGAGTGAAAAAACGCTGAAAAAAAAACACGTTTTTTGTATGACGACCCCCTTTAATTTTCAACTTATAGTATATTTAGTATTTGTTGTTATAGCGGCCACAGTAATACATAATCGGTGAAAATTTCAGGTGTCTAGCTATTACGGGTCAAGAGATACAGCCCTGTGACAGACGGACAGACAGCGGAGTCTCAGTAATAGGGTCCCGTTTGCACCCTTCGGGTATGGAAACCTAAAAAAGAAACACAATAAAAACGAAAATATGAAATAAAAGTTTATTTCATGCTAGTCTGGAAGGAAAATGAAGCAGACAAGTATACATGTACGTAATAGCTGCATCTCCTCACTCGAAGGTAACAGATGTCGATCAATAAAGGGACTCTAGGTATTCTTCTAATTACTAACTGTGAAAAACTGGCCGTGTGGTTTCCGACCTATAATAGGACCACTCCATCTCTACCTGTGAATTTTGTAAAATAACTATGGCGACTAAAGGACTACGCATAAACATCCCCTGCTACAACTACATTCCCAAGGAAGGTTGTCGTCGAGCGGTGGCCGGTTATAAAACTATAACCAAATCGTTTAAAAGTATTTGTAGTCGATTTCGCATGGTCTTCACCATCCTTGGGTGACCATTGACATGCATATTATATTTGGAGAAGAAAAAGCGGGAAAGAGCACCCCGGGCTTCGAAGCAGCACAGCTGAGGATGTAACTGTGAACGCCCTAAGATAGTCAAGCGCGGTCTTAGAGTTTTGCGACCGGACACCGGGACAAGTGGAACTAAATATTATTTCTACCGTACAGTCCACTGCTGGACTGAAGGCTTCTCCTAATATAGGAAGGTTTTGCCAATAAATCACCACGCTGGGCAAACGGGTTGGTGATCGCAGCAGATGGTATAACGCTGGACGCTGGTGCCCGTTCTCTGTTACCTATATACCTCCCTTAGTCGCCTCTTACGACACCCGTGGGGAGAAAGGGGTGGTGATCAATCGTTTTCTACTCTGCTCATATTGTACACGGCGTCACCACACGGCTCATAAAATGAAATAAAAGGTTGTTCATAAAAATAATAATTTTTCGTAACATACCCGTAATGTATCAAACTACGGTGTATACTAGATATTAAAATAACAGTCAAAAAACAAAAAAAAATAACATTCCCATACAAACCGCCCGGGCGGCTGCACACTTTTGTAATTTGCTAATTTGTAAAAAAAAAATATTGAAATAAACTTGTTAAAAGCTTTTCTTCTGTTTACTTAGTTCATTTGTTGTAGATGTTCATTTATTAACAAGCTGTACCTAAACAATGTGACGTGTGTGGCCCGCAAGTGTAATTGCATAAGAAAGTAAGTAGTAACAGGTTGACTGATTAAGACAGATTAGCATCAGGTTGACTACGCTGCCGTTGGTGTAACGGACTGTACCTGTTTCGAAATAATCCCATGACAGTAATGTACATTTAAGCGACTTAAAAAAATAAGCAGGAACTTTTCAATTCGAATGTACTTATATAATTATATACATGTCATTTTTATGTATGTTCATTAATAACTTCTCCGTTTTATAACCGATTCATAAAAATCTTTTTAGGGTTCCGTACAAAAAATTTCGGGGGATAAATTAGGAAATTGAAAAAAAAAAGTTTTGCAAACCTTACCTACTGTTTCATATATCAAATGAAAGGGCTCGTTATAAGGATCTTAAATATATTTTCGTAAAAATTATAAAATAAATAGTTTTGATTTTATTCATGACAGAAGAAGAAAATTGACCATTCCCCCCCCCCCCTGATCTCCGAAAATACGGAGCCTAAAATTAAAAAAAAAAAAACAAAATATAGTTCAGTGCTTGTAGATTACAGGAAAACCTATAAGAATTCAATCAATTGTACGCAACCCTCTCCACGCGAGTTTAACTCGCACTTGGCCGGTTTTATTTATTTGAAAGGGCATTCAAGTTTGTCCCATTGTCACTTCTTCTTTTCGTGTCGATGGTACTTTACTTTCTATACTTAGGCCACTTCGGTAGCTGCATCATTTGCGGCCATCAGGTCATCCCAGGTGCCGGTTTTTGGGCACCACAAGCCACAGTTTGTGGAGAGAAACCACACTGGCAAATATTTTGCGATCTGTCTATCATTTTCCACCTGACCAGATTATCTTTACAACGGCCCACCTGCGTTCTTAGTCTGTTTAAAGATTTCAAAATGGGCCAGGGCTGATCATTTCCAGGTCGAAGTTTCTCTCGCGGGGTGATAAAATTGGGTACAGTGTGGTCTCTCTCCCAAAGAATCTGGCTGTCTTAGCATCATCATCCAAGGCGCTTACGCTTGACAAAAAACTATGCCGATTTATTAATCTTTGGGTAACTGGGCAATAGTCAAATAATGGCCGAACGCAAAGTTTAGGAGCAAGACCCCCGCTCCTAAACTTTGCGTTCGGCTGCGCAAGCCACCTCTCTTCGGACTCATGGAGGGGCAACTCCAGCAAGTGGATACAGCATTTTGCCCATTGTCACTAGGTGAAGCTGATGATGGAATCCTCTAGAAATCGACGGAACTCGTGTCTTGCTATTACGGTTCAAGTGGTTGAGCCCTGTGACGGACAGACAGCGGAGTCTTAGTGCATCTAACATTTTCATTCATCTATACTAATATTATAAAGAGGAAAGATTTGTACCTATTTTTGTATGTTTGTAATGAATAGGCTCAAAAAGTACTGGGCCGATTTAAAAAATTCTTTCACCGTTGGAAAGCTACACTATCCCCGAGTGACATAGGCTATGTGTGTACCACGGGCGAAGCCGGGGTGGACTGCTAGTTATATATATTTATAAGCGTTTGAAATGTGGTGCTGGAGGAGAATGAAAAAGATACTCGTAAGATGGACAGACCAAGTTACAAACGAAAAGGTATTAGAGAATGTGGGAGAGAAAAGGCAAATACTACAAATTATATAAAATAGAAGAGGGAAAATTTTCTGCCATATACTACGTCACGATTCGTTTTTTAAATCAATAATGGAACGAAAAATAGACTGATCTACTCTTCCACTTACATTAGCTTTAAAAACCTTTTCAGTAAATCTCCTTTCGATCCTTTCTTTATGCCCAAACCATCTCAACATTCCTTTCTCGATTTTTGTTTGTACCGTAACATATACAAGACTGTTGACCATTTGACCAGTCCACCACATGTTACAAATGTAACCTCTTTTGGGGCCATCTGTGGTTTGACCCAAAGGATTTCAATTTGTCCAGTTGTCCAATTCAAATATGGCGATCGCAATTAAGAGCCGGCCGTTCACCTCAGCCTTGGCATTGCTTATGCTTACGTCACCTGTCTATAGCCGCCAAATTGGATGAGTATTGGCTTTCTCTAAGGTTTGATAAGATTAAAACTAAACATCTAGATTCTAAAGTTAGTAAACATCATCATCATTCAAGCGTATTCCCGGTTGCATCGTCAGCGGTTACGCTTCAGAGCCCGGGGTCCGCTACCTAACGTAGGTGATATGACGAGGTTTCTGGTTTTTAGACAGAGCGACTGCCATCTAACCCCCGTAACCCAAAGGGTAGACCACAACCAATCCTAGGAGAGGTACAAACGCTAGATGGCGTTCGGGACCAACAGCTTTACGTGCCGAAGCACGGAATCATCTTTCTTTTCGGATAATCAGGTGATTCAAGCCTGCAATATCCTGACCAGACAAAACAACTTTTCACAAAGTATGCTTCCCAGTGGGATTTGAACCCATGACCTCCGGATCACAAGGCAGACGCCTTGACCACTGGACCACGAAGTCAGTCTAAAGTTAGTAAACATATATGGGACTAAGGTACTTAAAACTTTTTATTTATGTAGAGGTATATAACGTGTAACAAAATTTACTGGAACTATTATTGGGTAGATTTAGTCCATGATAATAAATAACTTTCCCCAAGGAATATATATCAAAATATAAAAAATAATTTTTTGGTTCCCCATAATAGTTGACCCAAGTTTTAGTTGCAATTTTTATATTTTTTTTTATATTTCTATAAGTTTTTTGGGGAAAGTTGTTTGACTGAATCTACCCTTAAAATTCAGTATATTTTGAAAGACTGTATATTTTCTGGTTTATCTGGAAGACTTATCTATTATTATCCAAGTAGGCTGGCAACTTAAATCCCCTAATTTGTATATGTATAGACTTGTGTGTTGTTCAGCCAGTTAGCAAAATAAATACAACGTGGAAGGGACATACCCGTAATAAATCGAACCACGGACTATACTACATCATTATAGTATAATAAAATTAAAATAACAGCCAAAAAGCAGTAAAAAATTTCGGCATTTCCATACAAAAGTGTGTAGCCACCCGGACGATTTGTATGGGAATGTCGAAATTTTTTTTGGCTTTATGACTGTAATTTGAATTTCATTAAACATTCTCGTAGTATAGTCCGTGGTTCGATTCATTACGGGTATGTCCCTTCCACGTTGTATAAAAAATAAAACTCGATTTGAAAGTCATTTTACATTTTTAATCGAAAGAGTTATATTCATTTCATTCCTGAAAATAACATAACGGCAATGCCCTCCATCACCGAGACAAGCAGACAGACAGACGCCTTTCAAGTTTCATAATAACGCGTTTGGGCGCTATTAGATGTAAACTATAAATTAGTTAAGAATTGCCGTGGGATTCGGTATGGTTGGGCACGCGATTTAATTGACGTTTGAGCTTTAGTGAAAGCTTTTTAAGTTTGTCTGAATAACAAGTCAACTTTCTAGTTTCTTAATTTGTTTATATAAATGTTTAAATTCAGATGTTTGGATGTTGGGATATGTATTAGGTACTCATAGACCTTGTTTTTTTTAGTTTTGCCATTGATCAAATGTTTTACTAAATTATGTAAAATGGCCACTTTATTGCTACTAGTTTACTGATATCAAGCCCTACAGCACCGCCATTTTAAAATATTTCATTTTATAATATACCTATTTCATCTCGTATATTTACTCTTCTAAATTTGCGTACAAGCATTTTTATTTTTTATGCTTAGTAGGTTTAACGACCGATTGATTAATAACTATCATTGATAGGTACGGAATGTTAAACAAATTAATGTAGTTTTTGTAGTGAAAGAAAAACTTAATTTCAATATCGTTTGGAAATGCCGAATTAAGCATGATATTTTATGATTGTAATGAATGATATTATTGGACAGTGACTAAATATTATGTAGATACATGATTCTTATGGAAATTTAAGCATCCGCGGCAGCCTTCATGTCCGTGACATAGCAGACAGACAGAGGGATCGCCGTGGCCACATACTGGTTAAAGATAATTTGAAATTGAAGCTACAGTGAAACTATTTCGACTGGATTAGAAGAAGCAGACAATTTTGACAAGAGAGTCGCCTACGCTGGTACGGTCATGTCTTGCGGAAACCGGCAAGTTACATGGGAAATAAGCGGCAAGCGGCATGTATATAACTATGCCGCTTCCGGGGCCCGGCAGACGTGGTAGACCCAAGAAATGCTGGGTTGACGTCGTCAGGGATGATATGCGTGCCAATGGTCTTACAACCAAGGATGCTCAAGACCGTGCGAAGTGGGGAAGAAAAAGCCGGATAGCCCCCGGGCTTCACAGCATTACAACTGAGTATGCCACTGGGAAGATGCTGAGATAAGAGAGAGAGATAGTTCACAACACGCGCAAGTTGCGCGGTTAGAAATTTTATGAACGACGCAGTTGCATCGCGCATTTTGCGCTGCGTGTGGTTCGACCCTAAACCGTTTACAATATTGATAGTGATGAAGAAGTTTCCCGTAACTACTTTAACTTATTTGTAGCGAACGGTTTAGGTTATACAAATGAAAACATTGTTTTTTTTTAATTTGCTACAACTCCTATACGAGATTTTGTCAGGTGTTTGACCTGATCAAGTAGTTTGTAACTCTTATAAAAACAAGTAGGTAGGTAGGCGTTACTTGATTTGTTCAAGCTATTTTTACTCGTGAGTTTCGCAATGACGCTTGTTAAGCGCCTGAACTATTTTTAGTAGGGTAATAAGGTTCGATGAACGTTTGAAATTACGTGCGCCAGTTCTAAAAAACAAGATTTTTGATTAATGATGATATGAGATATCATCATCATATGATATATCATGTCATAGAGAAAAGGCAAATATTACAATTCATAGAAAATAGAAGAGGGAAAAAGTTCGGTCATCTACTACGACATGATGCGATCTTTAAAACAATAATTGAAGTAAAGATAGAAGGAAGAAGAGGAGGAGAAAAACCCATAAGATTTTTTGATCAAAGAAAAGAAACATGATAAATAAATGAAACGTGAAACATACAGGCTGACTTTTTAACCACCAGCCAAATTTTTGTTGCAGGTTCAGTCCATGATACTGAACTACTTTCGCTCAGCCAAACGATTTTGTATGGGACGACGAAAAATTTTTATCGATTTTTAATAACTTTTTTTATAGAAAGTAGTTAGTATCATGGACTGAACTTGCTCCAAAAATTTGGCTTGTGTTTAAAAAGTCACCCTGTATAAGGAGGTCAAGCTTAGCGGAGGAAAGATAGACATTGAAAGCACTCCACCGATAAGAGCGCTGAATACAAGAAGAAGACGTGTCATAGAAAATCATTAGTTGCTCAAGAGATCAATAATAAACTCAACTAGTTATCATAATTAAATATTTGTGGGTAGGTACAAACATTTGGTAAACTCTCTACTTTTTAACTTTATCTTATTTTTAGTATTTGTTGTTATAGCGGCCATAGTAATAATTAATCGGTGAAAATTTCAAATGTCTAGCAATTACGGTGCAAGAGATAGAGCCCTGTGAGTCCTGTGACAGACGGACAGGCATCGGCGTTTCAGAAATAGGGTCCCGTTAGCACTCTTTGGGTACGAAACCCTAAAAGTACATAACCTAATCTAGACATTGGAAAATAATATTTCTGCAAGTCAATAACTGTAATTCAAATCCTCGTCAAAAGATTTTCGATTCATTCGCATTTCTATAGAAAACCGTAAAAACTGGAATAAATGTCTGCAACTGGGCAATAAGAAGGAAGCCGCAGTTCTCTTCTTACAATAGCATAAAAGGTAATATTACACTTCGTATGTACTTTGTTGTCATAGGTTGCAAGATTTCCAAGTAATCCACATATTTTGTGGCGAAATGTTTGATTTTTCGAGTTTATTTGGGGGTTCCGTATCGGTAGAACTTGTTGAGGTCATTGTGTTTTTTTTCTTTAGGTACGTAATTATACGTATGTACGGTGTGTCCCGTCTTGGGCGTTGGAGCGATATAAGATCTCGTACGTTAAATAAATAGTGTATGAATTTATTAGTACAAGCGCCCAACTTCTGTGCCACTAAAAACAAAATGGCTGCCATTTTAGACACATAGATAGATTAAAAAATTATTTGTTCACTGTAACACACAAATAACATTCAATTAGATACATTAACAATCAATTATATAGTATATTAAATGAAAAAAAAAATATATATTAAAATATTAATGTAACATGCAGCTGTGTGCCACAGTCACACAAAAAGGCTACAGCTCAGCCAAATGCTACTCTGAGAGAGTAGCAGCTGGCGCCCTTAATTGAGAGCACGCGAACAAGACCCACTGCTGAGGTACGTTTAAAAATAATAATTATAAGAAAAATAATATTAATTAAAATTGATAAAATACAATCAACAAATACGTTGAAAATAACAATATTAATATTAAAATGCATAATCCGCTAAATGACAATAAGTCAAATCAGACACTTTTTTCTAAACTTCAAAACAAATCGCTCTTAGAATGCCGGCTTATTGAAAATAATAATTTAGGTTTTGATTTGGTTACAGAACCCTAAAAATATGACTAACAAGCGCAATGCTGTCACATGGGCGTGTAACGTGTTGCGGCATTTAGCGTAATATAATATGGTGGGCTGAAATAACTAGGAAATAGCTGTGTTGCCACCTCGGTAGATACTACATTTTATACACGAACTAACGGCCCGCCCCTGTTCATATGTATTTATAGTAAGATCTTTTTTTTTGACTGCAAGTTGCGTTCTTGATAGTGGTTGTCCACATATATTATTAAGTACGCAGAATTTTGACCAGAGATATTGAAGGTATATACAGGCTGTCCGATAAAAATTTTTCGTCCTCCCATACAAAATCCGTTTGGCTGCGCGCTGATTTGTGTGGGAGGACGAGGATTTTTTTTATTGATTTTTAATAACTTTTGTTTATAGAAAGTAGTCTTTTTTCTAGAAAGTAGTTCAGTATCATGGATTAAACTCGCTCCAAAAATTTTGCCGGTGGATAAAAAGTCACCCTGTAGATTCCGCAATGAAGTGTCAACAGTGTAACCTGTTTTGAAACGTAGTGGCGTATTTTTTAACGCGGTACGCCAGGACATGTATGATGTTATTAAATAGAAAAATCACCTCATTAGAAGTTAAGGTCATTAGACAATGTCATTTAAATTTTGTCGTATTAAGCAGAAAACAGGCAACATATTTACTTTTGACTTTTAGCGAAGTCCCATTGTAGCAACAGTCACTGCTGAAAAGGGTTTAGTTGACAAAAAATGGGTTTTATTTAACCAGATTATCTCTTAAGAAAATGCCTTTAATTTTCAAACCCCTCAATTCTTTAACACATACTGTCACATTTGACATGACAAGACAAAAAGATATCATTACAGTGTACATCCGGTAACAGAGAAAGCAATTAGCCTCCTGCCATCACAGATCATCTATTTATCTCTCACACACTGGCAGACAGATTTCGGCGAACCGTCCGCCGAGACAACACGCCGATAGCATTGTGTGGCATTGTCTTCCTCACAGTGAGCATAACGGCATTCCGATACTGATCGGAAGAACAAAGCAAGGCTGTGACGTAGCCGTAGAGTAATAGTATACAGAGTCAGCAACATTAGATAGCTAAATCTTTTGTACAATCTATCTATCTCTCACACATTAGCCGACAGTTTTTGGCGAACCGCTCGCCGAGACACGATAAGTATTTTTAAACGACTTCAAAGTAGGAGGTTATCAATTCGACTATGTTTTTTTTTGTATGTACATATGTTTGTTACGCGATATCTTTGCCAATTGTGGACTGATTTTGATGATTCTTTTTTAATTTGAAAGCCTTTACTACCAAGGTGGTCCCATATTAATTTGTTGAAGATATGATATGAATTTTGGAGAATTGGAAGAAACTCCAAAAAAAATGAAGTCTGTTTTTTTGCTAAAAATTTAATTATAACAAAAAGGTTTACAGTAAATTAAAAAGTTCACAGACATTCCTTACTTCTCGTTGAAAAGTGATATGAAAGTGAATTCAAATAAAATCAAAAATATTAGCAGCGGCAAATGTCAAAGGCAACCGCTAGTTAGTAAATTATTAAAACTGGTATGAATATGAAAACAGTTTTCCTTCCTGGATAGTTGTAAAATACTGTGTTGCAGGATTCTTGTAAAATTTTAATAGGTAAATGATTAAATAACAAAAATCGGGAATGGAAATATCTTACCAATGTCGGCTATTTATTACATGTTAAATAGTTGAATGTTCAGTGTTGCCACGTCATAAAAAAAGAAACAAAAAATAATTTATTTTATCACGTTGCTACACGAAAATCGCGTTACAAAGTAATTATAAGTAGGTCAGTTATATATTATCTTAATTCACATTAACCCCCGAAAATAAAAACTGACCTGGCGTGTTTATATTTGTTTATCTGTGCAACTCGAGATATAGTGGAGCAGTGACGTGACTGACGACTCTGCGTCGACTTGACCTGTGCTTTATCAAAACGAAATAAGAGCAGGTCCGGTTGGCGACTTACTCGCATGTTTTGATTTGGGGTTCTGTATGGAATGCCGTTCGAAATGTTTTTTTTTTTTTGTATTAAGTATAAGTGTACTATAAAACTTAAGTTCTTTCTCATTTCACACACAAACAACGAAGTGTAGGCCTAGTGCCCTTTTTTTCTCGCACGGTCTTTAACATTTTTGGGTAAGCTTATGCTTTTTCTCCAATGATATGCATATCATTGGAGAAGAAAAAGGAAAGCCCAAACCCAGGCCACGAAACGGCACAGCTTGGGATGTAACTGGGAACGCGCAAGGATTAGTATATACGAGTACGTGTTTGATAAAGTATTTGTGTTTCTTCTAGAGTACAAGGGGAGACCCTTGTCCACTAGAAGAAACACAATACTCTCCGCCTCTGTTTCTATCGTGTGTGATGAGCCTCCCAAGTTTTTTCAGAAGCCACCAAGCCTCTCTTTTGCAATGTCCTTGTCTTGATGAACCACCTGAGGGTTGCGCAATTGCAATTGTATTTGCTATAATTTATTATTCTTTAGAAAGTTCCTGTGTCTTGGATGATTTTTACTCGTATTATGTTAGTCAAAGAGCTCGGTGTAAAGCACCGCTGGGTGCAGTATACACCAAGATGGGTGTGCCTCACAGTGGATTTCTGGACGAATCTTGAACTCCTCCGGACTGAGGAAGGTACTTTAAAGCTGTGCTCAATTCGTTTAAGAAAAAAATAGAACCCAAAATTGATTTTTGATTCACGCTTGACCGAAATACATGCGTAGATTGTCCAGCCTAGGGTCACCTTAAGAGTTTTTTGCGCACAAGTTACTGAGAGATAGGCTCGGAATCCAATCTGCTCACGGTACAAGTGACGCAGTAACGGGATTATCATTAAATTTGCGCTTAATTAAATAAATTACCGACATTTTTTGTAATAAATTAATTTGTTTTACTAACCTCTACTGTATCTATAAACATTTGTAATTAAGACCACGTTTGACCACGTCTCTGACTTTCGCAAACAACTCAAGTGGCTCCCCATCCGTCTTCGCCGGAACACTAGAATCCTTTGCCTCCTCTTCAACGTCCTGTACAATCCCTCATATCCTCCTTATTTGCGTGAACGGTTTTCTTTCGCACGTTCTGTCGACGCTCCTTGTAGATCTGCCCGTAAATCCATCCTTCATTTCCCAACACATAGCACCACTAACTAAACTCACTCCTTTTCCGTTAGGCTATGGAATCAGCTACCACCGAACATTCGAGAGTCTAAAACCATAACGACGTTCAAGAAACGAGTAAAAGATCACTATCTGTATTTATCATCCTAATATATTTAGAAATATTAATATATGTATTTATTATATATATGCTTTATGAATATTTTTATTTATTTATGTATTTATGTAAGTATATTTATGTATGTTTATGTAGGTATGTATCTTGTCTATTTATTTATTTAGTTTTGTATTGTAGGTACACGCCAATTACCTCTTTTTCCCCATTTCCTCTCGCGGGTCTACTGGAAGAAATTTCTTTATAATAAGTAGCACCTAAGTAATATGTTTTCCTTATTTTTTATGTGTATGTTTGTTAATTCTCCAAGTGTACTTAAATAAATAAAATAAAAATAAGAGTACCACTCGGCGGCCAGACCGCCAAGCTACAGCTTATGAAGTCCCTCCGAAAATCTACACAACTGGTGAGCCAGGTTTTTACGACCCGGGCTTTGAAGCAACACAGCTAAGGATGCAACCTGGAACACACTTAGATTAAAGAAATAAAAGTTCTGTCGTTACATAACTTTTGAAAGCTGAATATAAAGCTTCTTTTAACACAATCATCACTTAAATCAAAGAATTCGGTTCTTTTTCGTGGAGTATTTTACATGTGTTGGCCTGTTTTTAGCTGACAATATATTTTTCTTTGTTCGTTCTGGTCCTGGTCAGGGAGAAAAAAAACTTGGAATGTACCAGCTGCTTCTCTTCCCGCGCTATTCGTCGCCGATCGAGGAACAGGGTAAAAATGCAAATCATCAATAGCCGGTGGGACCACGGGTGGCGACTCCCTTTTTCCATCTTCTCACCCAATCTCACGCTAAAACTGGCCTTTGAGTCTTATGGCCCTATGTACTTAGAGCCGTAAGACAAAAAATACTAGCGAAACGTCTCAATATCGAGGTTATGGCCCTGTGTACTTAGAGCCGTAAGACACAAAATACGAGCGAAGCGTCTCAATATCGAGATTATGGCCCTGTGTACTTAGAGCCGTAAGACACAAAATACGAGCGAAGCGTCTCAATATCGAGATTATGGTCCTGTGTACTTAGAGCCGTAAGACACAAAATACGAGCGAAGCGTCTCAATATCGAGATTATGGCCCTGTGTACTAAGAGCCGTAAGACACAAAATACGAGCGAAGCGTCTCAATATCGAGATTATGGCCCTGTGTACTTAGAGCCGTAAGACACAAAATACGAGCGAAGCGTCTCAATATCGAGATTATGGCCTTGTGTACTTAGAGCCGTAAGACACAAAATACGAGCGAAGCGTCTTAATATCGAGATTGGCCAAAAATGCTTTTTGTCTGTCTGTCTGTCTATCTGTTCTCAACTACAGGTCGCATTTTTCAACCGAATCTGACGAAAATTGGCACACGAGATCCTTGATTTATTTATTTTTTTATGTTAATCGCGATTTTTGATTGGGGGAGAAATAGGGGGGTGGGGGGAAACTGCTGAAGCCAATGATATCAACTATATATAAGTCCATGGCTGAAGCGTTATTTATGAACGGATTTCACTGAAATAGAACTAAGCCAGGGGAAAAGGGAGAGTGTTGATTATTGCATGATTATAGAGCTCGCGAGGTCTGTTCTCACAGAACCACTATAAGATAGTGTATTTTAACATTAACTAAAAACATACTACAATATGATTTACTCATGTGTCCTTATAGATTATTCTAATAATAAGTTTAGTACGAGGTAAAACTTGACATATAGTAGAGTTTTCCTCTACTCGGCAGCCAGCGGCGTGGCAGCGTATCGCTTAACCACTTCCTCTGTAAAAATGTCTACTGTTTAATATCCAATTTATTATGAAATGACCTTCATTCCTTAGTAGCATTTACACTATGCTACGATTTATCAGATAGTGGCAATTTGTTGTTCTACTAATATTCTTCTTCTCCTTAGCCTGTCGATGGTACTTATATTTGTTTGCTCCAGTAAAGGCAACCTCAAGAGTTCTTTCGTTGGCTGCGACTAGGTCCTCCTAAGTGCAGGTATTTGGGCACATAAGACACGGAAGTAAGTGTGCCATCGTTTGTGGAGAGCCACAATGACAGATATTCTGCGAGCGGTCGATTTTTATCCGCCTGGTCTAATTGTCTTTACAGCGGCCCACCTGGATTTGAAGTCTATTAAGAGACTTCCAGGTGGACCAGGAAAGATCATGGCCAGGATGTAATTCTGCTAGTGGGGTAACGAAGTTGCTCAAAGGGTGACTTCTCTTCCAAACTTTAAGCCTAGTGTCTTTAGCGCTTTCTTTCAAATCTTCAGGAAGCTTTTGCGGCTTTTCAGTCTTCGGGCTTTTCAGACAAATATTATAAACTAGCAGTCCACCCCGGCTTCGCCCGTGGTACACACATAGCCTATGTCACTCGGGAATAGTGTAGCTTTCCAACGGTGAAAGAATTTTTTAAATCGGCCCCGTTCTTTTTGAGCCTATTCATTACAAACATACAAACATACAAAAATAGGTACAAATCTTTCCTCTTTATAATATTAGTATAGATGTGAAAGTATTGATGTAGGTATGTATGGACGTTAGTAACGCTTTCGCGCTGAAATGGCTGAACGGATTGAAATGAAATTAGGTATGTAAGTAGCTTCTTACATGGATTAACACATAGGATACTTTTTATCTCAAAAATACTTGCGGTTCCCCTGTGGTATTGTAAAATAACCTTTGACTACAATATTTACTCCCATAAAGTAAATAAATAAATATATAGGGACAAATCACACTGATTAAGCTAGCCCCAAAGTAAGTTTTTTTAAACTTGTGTTATGGGATACTAACTCAACGATACTATACTTTATGATAAATACATATATACTCGTAAATAAACACCCAAGACCCAGTTGCGTTCCGTCAGCCGAGCAGTGCACACGCGTTTCGCGCTCCGCTCCCGGAAAAAATAGTTAAAAAATAATTAAAGTGGAAAATCCTGTTCGGGTTATGAAATTTTTGTGACCTAAGTGTTTGGGGAGCGTCGTAGCGTGGAAGTGTGCCGAAGGCTCGGCTGGATCCTGAGATAGCACGCTGAAAAGCTGTGCAGACACGTGGTAAGCGCTGTGTTTTTTAAAGTCCCTGTTTTTAACCAGTTTGACTGTTGTTTTTTTACCACCTGACCCCAGCCTGTTTTACCGGGCGACACATGCGCAATCCTTATAAAGGAAAATTACCACGTGTCACGTAACGCAACGCATTTTAGGTAGGCTAGATTTTACATTTTTAACGTTCGACATTGATTCCGTATTTTAATTTTCTGACTATCTAGCGTTTTTATCTCGTTCTGACCATAATTTCTACTTGTTTTTTATCATTTGACTATAAAATAACGACTATGGCCCCCCTATACAGGGTCAAAAGAAATTTTAGTTTTACATTTAACTTTTTACTTTTACCCTCACTTTAAAATCTTAATTTTATCCTTTGACTAAGAACCCCCTGACCAGCATGGAATTCCCCCCAACACCAGAACCCCGTCCCCTTTCTCCTGCTTCAGACGATGGGGACTTCGGCAACCCTTGGTTTGGCGAATATCTGCGTGAGGCACTTGTAGAGGGTTGCCTAGATGAGAGAGAGGAGACCCCACCAGGTGAGGTCCCTCGTAAGCCGGTGAGGGCGGTCCCGGGGGGGGGGGGGGGGCGGACCGTGCGAGGCCTCCAAAGAGAGCGAAGAGGTACTTACGGTACTCTCCGCTCTCTGAGGAGGAACGGTGCGAAAAATGGTTCGCCCATACCTCGGATCCTACTCCCGCCCCGGCTTACGAGAGATACGCCGCCGAGGCCGACGCCGTCCTGCGCAGGGCGAGGAAGCTCCTCAATGACTCCAGAAATCTCAAAACTGAGATTAAGTTTGGAGTCATTGAGGCAGTCGAGCGCCTGCACGGGATGGTGAAGGCCCTGGAGGCGGGAACAGCGAGGGAGGATTGGGCCCCCGCTGCGCCCGCCCCCGGTCCGGGGGAGGATTCGCGCGAAAGGGTCCAAACGTCGGACGAGCGGTCAGCCGGGCTTGCTCTTGCCGAGGAAATGGAGGAGCAGGCCCGGCTGATCAGCGAGAACGCGTGAAAGTTGGAGATTAGGGAGTTGGTCGCGCGACAAACTTCTGGTGCTTTGTCTTACGCAGACGCTGTGTCCCGCCCTACCTTGGCGAAGCCGACCGAGCGGGGGCCCCTGCTGTCCCTTGTCATCACATCTAAGGATGCGTGCGACACGGGGGAGCAGGTGCTCGACAAGGTCCGCGAGGCGGTTGACGCCAAGGAAGGGTGGGTCCAAGTGAAGCGAGTGCGTAAGGCAAAGGACCAGAATGTAATTATGAGCTGCGCGTCGGAAGAGGAGCGCGCCAAGCTGAGGACAGGATTGTGAGGGCGGGCAACCTCACTGCCAAGGAGGTGAAAAACCGGGACCCACTCCTCATCCTCTGGGGCGTCAACATACGCTACAGCGATGATGACCTCCTCGGAGCGATGAGGAAGCAGAATCCAGAGGTGTTTCATGGCCTCGGCAGGGGGGAGGACCGCCTTCAGATAAAGTACAGAAAAAAGGCACGCAATCCGAACAATAGCAATATTGTGCTCAGCACATCTCCAGCGGTCTGGAGGAGGGCACTGGATGTCGGGGCCCTCCACGAGGACCTTCAGCGGATAAAGGTTGCGGACCAGTCCCCCTTGGTGCAGTGCTCGCGCTGCTTGGGCTACGGCCACAGCGGGCGGTTCTGCACGGAGGGTGAGGACGTGTGCAGCCACTGCGGGGGTCCACACCTGAAGTCGGAGTGTGCTGAGCACAAGGCGGGTACGACGGCCACCTGCCGTAATTGCAAAAAGGCAGGTGGCGACAGGGTTGACCACAATGCCTTCAGCGGGGACTGCCCGCTGAGGCGAAAGTGGGACGCGATTGCAAGGTCGGCAATAGCGTACTCCTGACCTTGCAATCAGTACAGCGTCATCGATGAGTGGATATGCCGTTTGTTGCCATGGTAACCCCAGTGCATAAAATATGACTTTCGCGCAAATGTAATTTGTTATGATCAAGGGAGTGAAAATGGAACAAAGCGGCATGGCCAAACATCGAACAGAAGTGGATCGCTGAAGGCACTGTGGGAAGGGGGCAATGGGGTGTTTTTCCTTTAAAAATTTTAACGGCAAATTTTAAAAAATTTATTATGATAATAAATTTAACTAAAATTTTTTTATGTAAATATATAGTAAAAAAAGGAAAAACACCCCATTGCAGTTTAGGTAGTTAGGCAGCCTTTTTTCTGTACTTTATTTTATTTGTAGGAAAAGTGGAAGTGGGTGCGGAAAAATTGTTTCGAGGTGCGCGTCCTTTCCATTGCGGGGCGTGAGGATGTACCGGGGGTCGCCTTAGGCCATATCTCCGGGCTCCGTCTGTCCTGCAATGGACGTCGACGTGTAAAAATGGGCTCGTCTAACTTTCGTGTGTAAAATTTTAGGTAAGCGTATCGCGTCCCCGCCCGCGGGCGGCGTAGCCGTTGGTCGGGCGGGACCGATGGACCCGTCAGACTGGACTCTGGCCGCTCCGTAGCGGACTGGGACGTGATTAACGCTTCGTGAAAAAACACGTTTTTTTCTTTCATCGACTAACGTTTGGTATATTGACTAAGTGTTGGTCGCTGGCGGAGGGAAGCGTGTGTTCGTCGAGCGACTAACAACGTTTGGAACTTTTCGCGCCGGTAGGTCGTCGAGGCGGGAGAAAGGTAGATGGTTGAATTAGGGCTGATCGGGAGGTGCACCGCGGAATCCAATGCTGGCATTGCACACCCCGATAAGTTTTTGTATTTAATTTTGTAAAATATATATTTTTTGGCACATATAAAGCCTTCCTCTATAAATGGACTACCCAACAAAAAATAATTTTTCAAATCGGACCATTAGTTTCTGAGATTAGCGCGTTTAAACAAACAAACAAACTCTTCCGCTTTATAATATTAGTATAGATAGTATAGATATAATTATTTTATTATTATATATAATATTTAAATTTATTCTAAATTATATAGTAAATAATTAATCTGCCAACATAGGCCCTGATTACGTCAGGGGGTTCATTAAAAAAAAAAAACACCCAAGACCCAGGACAATTTGAAAAAGGCCA
This sequence comes from Acrobasis repandana, assembly GCA_963576875.1. Taxonomy (NCBI): domain Eukaryota; kingdom Metazoa; phylum Arthropoda; class Insecta; order Lepidoptera; family Pyralidae; genus Acrobasis; species Acrobasis repandana. The sequence goes on from OY756226.1 coordinate 4,039,091, forward strand.
TTTTCCAACTTGCCCTGGCTGGGGATCGAACCCAGAACCTCCGGATTAGCGGTCTAGCGTGTTAACCATTACGTCACGGAGGTCGTCAAGAGAGGTGTGTAGTAATTAACAACTAATTAACACAAGCTAAACAAAGCTATACATCAATGAGACATCTGCAACCCGTCTGGCCAACGTGGAGAGTTTAGGCCAAATCCTCTAACTGCTCTAGCTAATATATGGCTCTGGTAGTACAGTGAGGGTCGTGCTTCTAAGATGGAGACTTAAAAAGACCTGATGACGTGTAATTAACAACTTAAACAAGTGATACTTCTATTTCCTTGTAACATCATAGGTTTCATACTTACGACTTCTCATTTGTTTAATGAGTCACGTGTTAGTTTATTAATAAACGTGTGGTATGATTAATAGCCATGTTACGGGACGAAGAAAAATGTGTAGCGTTTCCGGATTGTCGTCTAGAGGAGGCGCCTGGTGAGGATTTTTGAATGCGGGAGTCAGCGAAACACAAAACATGTACTTTTCCAAGTCAACACTCGCGTTCCAAGTCACGAAATACCATTAAATCGTACTTTTGATACTGTTGTTTAAGCAAAAGTTATTTTCTTTTACTCAGAATACAAAAAAAATGTTAATGGTTATCAAAAAATTTCAACATAAATAAATAAAACAGCGTGAAATGGAACGGACTCTCCATGACAAACCACACGAAGATTTTTTGACTTGTAGCGATAAACAAAGGTCCTGTGGTTCATCTTTCTCTGTAAACGAACGTAATATTAATTAAAAAAAAAATATTACCGTAAACGAGTAGTCAAAACCATTCCTTTTCGTACGAGCGATTAAAAAATGCGACAGTTTGCGACTGCCGCATTGAAGAATAGTTCTCCTGTTACGAAACGGATGCAATAATAGAGCAGCTAATTTCGGATGCAATCGTGACAATACGGAGCGACGAATTGTTTCTGAATGACGTAATTATTTTAATATACCTGGATTTTTATCTACTGTTATTTAGAGAGTTTTGAGATACGATTAGGTCCGCCACTTGTACCACAGAATAAATAATACTAACGTACAGAAGTCTCACTCAGCAAAGAAATTCAAAGAAATATCTACCCTATGTGGCTAGCGATATGTTTTAATTTAGCTCATGTCAGAACTCAGCACCTTTTCGGATAGATACCTAGACATCCATTGCAAGCCAATTTCATTCTTATTACTCTGGACAAACGATTCGTATAACTGAATTTACCACCCGGAGGGGCCGCCTGCGCGCATAGTAATAATGTAGGTACATTTTCGATACCTAAACTGGTAGTGACACAGGCCAGCTTGTACGTTCATTTTATTGTGCAATTAAGATTAAATAAATATATAAATACAGTCGTTCAAATCGATTTCAGTGTAATATGATTTTTAATTGGTTTTACAAATATATATTTGAATTTTCATACAAACTGATTAGCTGATCGAGTCAATTTGTATGAAAATGCGAATATTTTTTTTTGATTTCGTGAAAGTTGTTGAACAATAGTTGTTCAGTTGCATGGGCTGAGGTACCATCTGAGAGGTTTTGCGTTCTTTCATTAACACGATGTATTCTTATACATCGGAGCGCTTTTCCACTTACTTCTTAGTAAGTGGAAAAGCGCTCCGAGAACGCGCTAAGATGAAATTTCCTATAATTAAATAAAGTACTTATTACAAACGAGGACGCCATTTTAACGACCAGCACCATCTTAAACTGATTAAAACTTGGAACAGATGAGGTTTAAATTCAAATGTTATGATTTATTTGCCGACCCTCGACGAACATACCAGGAGATTTATGTTTTTATGTGTGTCATTACCCTTACTCTAAAAGTGGCAGACGTACGTAGCTACCTGTCCGCGTTTTAGTGTCATACAACATTGACCGTTACGCATAGATGATAAAGTCTTATTTGGTTAAATATAGAAATAGGACGCTCTATCGGATGACTATCGTGTTATTTTGTGAAGTAACGATCCAGTTTCGGAATTGTCCTGGGAACCCGAAATGTGAAACATTTTTCTTTTATTATTATTATTTTTTATTTCTACAAACTATCCATCTTTAGTGAAACCCTAATGCGATAGAAGCTGCTTAATCTAATAACATATGACAAAATATGCCACCCTTATGAATTCATTCAGAGAACAACCGAATAGGTCCAAATGACTGGCAACAGCAAACTTTTTTTTCATGAACACTATGATTGTATCATTAAACGTTGTTCAGGTTTACTCGGTTTTATATGTAGGATCACAAAAGACTTCAGAAAGACCATCAGCTTTGTACATCTTTTTTACTCCCTTGTTCGTAGTATTCTTGAGTATAACTCAGCAATTTGGTCTCCTTATTACAGTGTGCACAGCGATCGGATTGAAGGAATTCAGAGACGGTTCTTAAAAATCCTGAGCTATAGACGTGGTATGAGCCGAACGCTTTCTTCCTACAAGGAGCGCTTAGAGTATTTCCATATGACTTCACTTAGTGTACGCCGTGATTACATTAATCTTGTATTACTGTACAAAATAATCCATGGTCTTCTCGATTCTCCCAATCTTCTTTCTCTACTTAACTTTAATACGCGGTTTAGGTCTCGAAATCGTAACTATAATGCATTTACCCTACAAGTTTACTCGAACAACACATCTTATTATAATCCTGTGGTCAGAATGTGCCGCCAATACAATGAAATCCTAGTCTCTAACAGGGACATTGATATCTTTCATTTTTCGATTTATAAGTTTCGGCGGCAAATACTATTACAACTTAGTACTTAATTAACACTTTGTTTGATCTACCTAATTTGTTGCAATTATCTATCACTTTTGTATTTTTATATTTACAACGTGCCCTAGCTTCTGTATCTTTAACTAATTAGCTTTTAGGCATACTTGTTTTAGGATTGCAGACTAGATCGGATCTTATATTTGTATTATTAATTTGTGTTCTTTTTGTGTTTGTAATCTGTTAAGTGTGCTTACAAATAAATAAATGACGTTAAGTGTGTAAAGCGCACGCGTCAGTGGCGCCTTATTGACGAGGTTGGTCCGTCCGTCCGCGCGGCACACCTGCAGCAACACAGGCTGTCACCGCCGCCCCACATGCTCTTCTGGGACCGGTGACATATGTATATGTCACCGTATATATACATCGTTTAATGAAAAAACACAAAACCTCTCAAATGGTAACTCAGCCCATGTAACTAAATAACTTTTGTTCAACAACTTTCACGAAATCCAAAAACAAAATTCGGATTTTCATACAAATTGACTCGATCAGCTGATCAGTTTGTATGAAAATTCAAATGACTTTTTTTTTAGAAAGTTGTTGAACAAAATTTGTTCAGTTACATGGGCTGAGGTTCCATCTGAGAGGTTTTGCATTCTTTCATTAACACGATGTATAATGTAATACCGGGAACATTAATATGTAAATGTCACCTTATGATTGTGAACGTCGAGAGTTTATAAACTATTGCGCGATATTATAAACTGTCGATAAATTGTGAACTGTACCGTATTGCTCACAATACCTATAACGTATTAATTAACGATAGTTTATAATCTACCCACGTTAAATCGTCAAATTGTGAGATGACATTATACTTGAATGACTTCTGTGTGAACTGCACGTTAAATTCTGTGAATTGGATTAGGTACTTGTTCGCAAGCTTTGCATATGTTATATTGTGATAACATTGTATTAGGATAATATCTTTGTAAACTGACAAAGCCCTTTTGTGTAATAAACATCACACGTAATGTACACGAAAATTATTGACGTTTAAAAGTGCCTCCTCCAAATGCCTAATTACTGAATTAATACTTGATTTTTGATTCTGGACATATAGTTCTGTGCTTCGGAAGGCACCTATCCGTTGGTCCTGACCCCGACGCTATATTAGATGCCTTTAGGCAGATTATAAAAAATAAGATAAGAGTTGACCCCACCCCAATTAAAGATGAAACAAAAGTAGCCAAAACGATGTCTTGCGTACCTAAGGTACCGTAACATATGTACTCGTACGTAACTAACCAAAGACTTAGAAAGTAACTTCCACACGTCCTTTCGTTAACATTGGCTTGTTGCCGCCAATGATGGTTTATTTCCTCAAGATATCGCATCACATAGATAACACTCTTAATTCTTGATGAGATTCAAATGTTTGTACTTGTGTTTCAATAGACGTCTAATGTGGCCAACACTGTCACATTTTTCAAGTGGACTGAAAGCAACTGACATAGCCATCTAATGATGACAGCCATTGTGCCATTGCCATTAAAAGGGCGCCTGATGCTAATAATCTAAATTTTGCTCCCGCTTCCATCCACACGAAACTCTAGCCAAAGCGAGACAGCGAGCCATGCTGGATCGGAAGAAACGCGCCGGATCAATGACGCTGGTATACGCGTTTCTGGTTTTTGAAAAGAATATTTAAGGGTTAGATAGTGAGCCGTTTGGTTCCCGGCAGAGAAGAATAGGACTACTCCAAGTCTTTCCGTGGAAGTGGAACTTAGGAAACACAAGCTAAACAAAGCTTATAAACATCAGTGAGACCTCTCCAACCCGTCTGGCCAGCGTGGAGAGTGCAGGCCAAACCATCTGACTGCTCTGGCTTATATATGGTTCTGGTAGTTCAGAGAGGGTCGTGCTCCTGCAGTGGAGACTAAAATAGACCTGGGTGATGATGATGATGATGGTTCAAGAGTTATTTAAAAAATAAGACATATGATCCATGCTTTATGTTAAATACAATAATAATCTAAAGTTACAAGGGATAATTTATTGTATTTCTTGAATACTTTCCGTTTTAGTATAATTCTGAGGTGATTTGGAGGCAACTTCGCAATTTTTTTCTATAGAGAAAATTTTAAGCAATCGTGTTTTGGAAACATATTATGTATAGAGTTAGTTCTGAACTTTGCTGTGTTTTTATTTCAAAGTGAGTACGAGTGTTTCGTTAATATTGATAATATTTAAGATCGCTCTAAGTACTATCAGGGTCATACGCGCTCTTAAAAGCACGGAATCACTAGGTATAAATCCAGTGTAACTAGTTTCGTAACTCTGGTTTGGTTGACGGCCGAAAGGATATTTACATAATATGGTATTTAACTCGACTTTTTATTATTATTTATATCAAATTTTAACATATTCGAAACCGAAAACAAAAATATTTTTTTAAACCGCTCATAAATAAAATAAGTTATTAGCCTTTTAAATCTAGTGGAATCTGTCAAGTTACAGAAAAAGGATGCAAATACTGCGCTTACGACGTCACTTTTATTAGGTTTTGCGCGTACGAAAGAAATAGCGATATGACCTCACCACGCTCCCACTTTTTTTGTACCAATATTTGAAATGCTAATTTAATTTCTGCTTCATGAAATACCCATTTTCATGTCGTTTTTTCTTGTTAGTGTTATTTGTTGTTTTGTATAAAATGTTGTCCAAAAACAAACTCAGTAAAATACCTCATTGCCACATCTACAGATTTCTTTATCAAAGGCGCAAATAAATTCCAAGTTGCAGTTTGGAGAATTCAATTATGAGCACTTTGGCTTGGAATTTATATGTTTGCCCGATTTCTTATTCGTCGCAATGCACCACGAGTTATGCTGTGTTTGTTGCAGGTGCAGGTTTGTGGAAGTCCGTTAGAAATGTTGCTTTAGGGTAGGGACATATCTATCAGCACGGAACAGCTCTTTTCTATGCTGCTATCCTTTTCTGTCGGTCAGAACAGAACCGTCATTTGCTAGAGCGAGATAGAGCGACGGAACGCTTTAGCGTGGCCGGTGCTCAAGCGTTCCGTCGCTCTCTCTCGCTCTAGCAAATAACTGTTCTGGGCGACAGAAAAGGATAGCGACATAAGAAAGTGTTGTTCCGTGCTGACAGATGTGTCCTAACCCTTATAGCCGCTTTTTGGATCCAAGAAGTTTTTTTTACTTGTCGCGAGCTGTCGCTTGTTTTAGTTAGACAGGCGACAGCTGTCGAACCTGGTCGAAGACGGTCAGCGACCATGAGTGCTATTTTTCAACGAGGGAGTCAGCGAAACACAAATCGTGTAGTTTTTTAACTCAACTCTCGCGTTCCGACGCATTGCATCGTATTTTTGAAACCATCGTGTCATTGTTCCACGCACAAGTCCCTTGATTTATTTAATTTCTTTTGTCGATGGCAATCTTTAGGGTTCCGTACCCAAAGGGTGCAAACGGGTCTAGACATGGGTAACTCCGGATTCGAATATTAAAATGAGCCGATTCATCAACAGGAGCCGATACCCGTACTGAATCCCGGTAATCATTATCGGCGCCCGCGAGTTATTAAGTCCGCACCGATCTTAGTCCCGCAGGGAATCGGCGGCGTCTGTCGGGTCGCGAGCCGCAAGCCGCGTTTCAGCTCCACCGAATCTCGTGAGGAATCGGGAGTCGGGAGTTAATATTATTCTGTATTGAAACCGGTACCAGAAAGGACTTCTTTATTCTGTAGATTCAATAGCGAAACTTAGCGGACCTCGCAGCTGGAGCCGATAAGGGAGTAGGAATCATTAAGATCAGTCGGTACCGGATGCGGAGTAAGATTCAGTGAGCGAAACACTCCTCGGAGTCGAGATTACCCATGTCTAAACGGGTCCCTATTACTGAGACTCCGCTGTCTGTCCGTCTGTCACAGGGCTCTATCTCTTGAACTGTAATAGCTAGAAATTTGAAATTTTCATCGATTATGTATTACTGTGGCCGCTATAACAACAAATACTAAAAATAAAAAAAGTTAAAAATTAAAGGGGGTCGTCATACAAGAAACGTGTTTTTTTCAGCGTTTTTAATTCGATCTTTATAATGGCATTTACTAGATAGTACTTGATATTTTCACCAATTATGTATTACTATGACCACTATAACAACAAATACTAAAAATAAGATAAAGTTAAAAATTAAAGAGGGTCGTCATACAAGAAACCTGTTTCTTCAACGTTCTTTCGGTGATACGGAACCCTTCATTTACAAGTCCGACTCGCACTTGCCCGTTTATTGATTAAGTAGAGGATAAATAAGGGGGGGGGGGTAGGGGGTCAATAAATAACGCTACAGCAAAGGTCTCCTTTTGCTGTGCTTTTGTGTGGCACACTGAGGACTTTATTCTACACAAAATGTTGTAAAAAATTTCCGAAAGAGGGGGAATGAAGGGGGAAAGGGAGACAGTTTGCTGTAGGGTTATACAGGGTTATTTTTAAATAACCGGAAACCTTTTTGGAGCAAGTTCAGTCCGTGATACTGAACCACTTTCCATAAAAACGATTATCGAAAAACGAAAACAAAATTTCGTCCTACCATACAAAATCCATTTTTCGTTTTTCATTAATTGTTTTTATGGAAAGTGGTTCAGTATCACGGACTGAACTTGCTCCAAAAAGGTTTCCAGTTAATTAAAAATAACCCTGTATATGGACGGATTTCACAGAAATAGCTTTGCTAAGCCAGTGGAAAGGGAAAAGTTTTGAGAATAAGAGCTCGCGAGGTCTAGCTGTTCTCATGTACTCGTATTTTTAGAAATCCTAGGAGGATGCCTAAGTCTAGTAGTGAAATTCCTGTGGCTTATAACATGTAATAAATGTCTCAGGTATATGACACAGTAAGCGGAAATTTATACACGTACCCGCCATTGGCTGCTTTCACTGCACGATGTAAGGTCTCCTTCGCATTTAAATGATTTTCCTTGAAATGAGGATGCAGGGCTTCCCAGGCCCAGTTCACATGGAAAGCACGCAGTAACTGTGTTCTGAGTAAATATCTATTTAACAACTTTGTCGCGGCCTTATAAACAGGGTATATACTTTTAAACATCAGCAACATTTTCGTCATCATCGAAAATCTATAAAAGTTTCGTCCTCCCATACAAAATCCATTTGGCTGAGCGCTGATTTGAATGGGAAACCAAAGTTTTTTTTTTTTCGTTTTTTGACTATCGTTTTTACGGAAAGTAGTTCAGTGTCATGAACTGAACTTGCTCCAAAAAGGATGCCGGTGTTTTAAAAGTAACCCTTTGTTTATGGGGTACCTTTTTGGATTTGTTTACACCACCAGCCGTTCGGTCGATACGACGATGCCTGGTTGACCTGGTGGTTGTTTGTGCATAAACATTTTAGTAAAGTTTGGACTTTTCTTGGATCCGTTTCTGGGATAAGTCCGCCTTTGTACTAATAATAAGATTAGATAAGATAAAACTTCTTTATTGCACCAACCGAGTATATTACAATAATCAAAAGTAAATAATAAATGAAACATTGCGAAATATTGTGGAGCACGGCTCCGGGCCTTTCTTCTCTTTCGGCGAATTTTTCACTGTGTTTTATTTATTATTTTCTTTGTATTATATTTATAATTTTTTCTGTAGCCAAAACGAATAGATATTTAGATAATACATTTTTTGGTATAATTTTCATATAAAAAGGTGATTGTATAAAATAGTAGTTATATTATGTCTCTACACTTTGTCCCATACTAACTTTAAATGCATTTAACTTTTTACTCATAAGTTGTAGAAATATGGTATGATTACATTTTTTATTACTTAATATAAGACAAATAAATTTGTATAATTTTCATAGTCCTACACTTCGTCATAAGACGGTACCACCAGTCTATAGGTCTCTGCCAATCTTCTTTCAGAGAAATAAAGACAAAGGAAAATCCTAAAAAGTGAATGAAAATGATTTTAGTATTTTTATTTTTAATTCATTCAAAAACTTAGTAAAAATGGTTAAACTTTGAAGAAAATATAAGCGAATACGTCGTCGGATTTCTTGCGCATATGACTGAGTTAAAAAATAAAAAATACACATATATGAAGACTGATTCATGCTTAAACACGTACAGTAAATAAATAAAAATAATTTGTCTTTTGCAAAAAGATAGAAAAATTTAAAGTTCTCCGAAATTCCCAAATAAATATGGGGACGAAAACGCTGATAAGGCAGACCGCTCGCTGCGCTTGTGAATTCGTCTAAATTTGTCTCCAAAGTGCATGTACAATACAGCGCAATGCATATGTGTAAATAGAAAATATAGATTCGGGTGTTCAATAAAAAAATTCCCACGGTCGAAGACTGCAGTCTTAAGCGATTTCTTCCAGCCAACCTTTGGGTAAATTTAGACTATTAAAAGATGTGAAGAATAATCTGAATGTACCTAAGTTTTTACGAACAAACAAAAAGAATAAGACTTGACATGCTATTTGATTGTAAAATGCTTATTTCTAATTGTTCGTTATGTACCTTACCTTTACCGTTACTTTTGAAATATACATTTGAAAGTAAAGTTGGCAGTGACAGTGCGTAGGATAGTGACTGAGTGGAAAAAATGTAACTCGACGTCCGGTATTTCTGAGCTGGTATTCCGGTGTCCGCCCACCGGACCGCACCGTGCACTTGGAAAAATGGGTGCGTTATACGAAACTTCTGGTTGAACAAGTATTTTTTTTTCTTGTTATTTGTGTTCTGCCATCTCTGTGAGCAGCTGGTGGTACTACTAACTTGTTACCAAGTTTCTGATATTTGCCCTCCAAAAGTTTGAATTACATTGGGTTATCTGTAACGTTAGTAATGAGCACAGCTATGTATATACTACTAGATAAAGAAAGTCCTTCAATTTGTATAAAAAAAAAACGTGTGGCACTCGGGGACTGCCGCGGTAAAGCTATTGCATACGACGTTAGACGATACACGGCTTTCAACGCCGCGCCGCTGTGCCGGTCGATAGGCGGAGTGGGGGGGTGTAAGGTTTTATTTTCGTTACGGAATTTCTTAATTCAGTCGCCGCGCTCAAAGCCCGCGATAAAAGCTATGCAATAGCTTAAAAACCTGGCGTGCCAATTTTCGATACAATATTTAATAAGAAATTTACTTACAAACGGAAAATTACTCTTTTTTATTACTTCCTCCAATGGTTTTCGACGAGTTTCTACGGCTCAAAACGGCAGATTTAGGTATTTTACAGTAGTCAAAGTCAATTTCTTTTATTTAATGTAGTATAAATATATCACTTATTGCAGGTCATTATTTTTAATTATTTTTAGTGCAAAAGCTACCGATACTAGCGTTTCGCAACGACCACAGCTGAGAAGAAACTCATTTACAGAGTATTGGTCGCCTACGTGCCGGAAGGGCTTTGTCAGTTTACAAAGATATTATCTATACTAATATTATAAAGCGGAAGAGTTTGTTTGTTTATTTGTTTGTTTGTTTGTTTAAACGCGCTAATCTCAGGAACTAATGGTCCGATTTGAAAAATTATTTTTTTGTTGGGTAGTCCATTTATAGAGGAAGGCTTTAGGCTATATAACATTCCGACAACCACGCGAACGAAGTCGCGGGCACAGCTAGTGCCTAATACATGTTATCACAATACAGGCTGACTTTCAAACCACCAGCTAAATTTTTGGAGCAAGTTCAGTCCATGATACTGAACTCCTTTCCATAAAAACCATTAACGAAAAACTAAAATAAAAATTCGCCTTTTCATACAAATCAGCGCTCAGTCAAACGGATTTTCTATGGGAGGACGACAAATTTTCATCGATTTTTAATAACTTTTTTTATAGAAAGTACTTCAGTATGATGGACTGAACTTGTTCCAAAAATTTGGCTGGTGGTTTAAAAGTCAGTCTGTATAACATGTAAAGCTTGCGAACGAGTGCCAAATCCAATTAACAGAAATAAGTAACACTGAGTAGTCCGAGCTGACCAGTCCCTACTGGCGGCACCCGTTCACGAGTTGAGCGAGTAGAGAGCTCAATGTCCATTCTAATGAATTTACATACACTGACTAAATGTGACGATCCTAAATGAAGTCAATTTGTTGAACATGATGACGTCAGATCGACACGTAAATTCATACAGAGGCTGTGTCTATCTTGATCCATGGTCTGTGGTAATTAGATTTTCTTTGGCACAGCGTAGGCAGGTGAGTGCAGCAGTGTTGCAACCCATTGCGTCCGGTCGCCCACTGCCACTATATCTACGAGTACTACTGCTATCTTCGCGGGCGTATCTAGTTCTGACTCACATTGTGTGGGAACAACTCGTCGCTCTTATCTATTGGAGATATTTAAAAATGATCCAATTTGATTGTTGCTTTCTCCTTTTTAAAATGAGGAACCAGTTAATCAGTGCTTCGGAAAGCACGCTAAGCCGTTGGTCCTGGCTGACACCGTTGTATGGCAGTCGTCAAGCTATGTCAGCTGCCTTTAGGCAGCTTGAAAAATCTGAAAACATCGTTGGACACGAAAAACAAAAAAAACAATAGATATTTTAAATGAAACGCAAGTCCAGTCAATTGATATTTATTGATTTATTGATTTATTGATCAACTTTCCCAAATGAATTACGACAGCACAAAGCACAATCGATGCACGAACGATCCTAGTTCTTGATGCCGCAATTGTCGTTCATTAATAATTTCTAACTTTTCTTATAATAAACAATTTTATTATAGCTTCCCCGCAATAAAATTGTAAGTGTATAAAGGCGTAACATTAAAATCTGCCGCAATTACATAATTGACAACTGATAAGCGTTAAATGGAATTTGGTCTATGCGTTTATCCGCAGAGATAACAAAATCCTTCTGACATACATAGTTACTATTACGTAAGAACTAAGAGCTGTTACGCTAACTGCAATAATACTTTACAATTTGCTTCTTGCGAACTGGGAAGTATTATTTCTAGTGGCCTACAATTTGTCTCTTTTAGTTATGTGTTAGCCTATTCTTATATACTATACTATCACGCCTGTTTCCCACAGGGGTAGGCAGAGACTATGGACCTCCACTTGCTACGATCCTGATCGCTTCATCTACACTCATCAACCTCTTCATACATGCCCTTCGGTTACGGGTACTTCTTACCTCTCCCTTTTTCAGAACGTCTGCAATGTGATCGCAGCACGTTCGCCGAGGTCGACCCTGTCCCGCTCTTCCTTTCACACTTGCTTTATAAATATTTTTTGTTAATCTATTTTGATATTTTCATCCATCCTTTCTACAAGCCCAAACCATCTTAACATCCCTTGCTCAACTTTTGTCACTACGTCCTCTTTCACTCCACACCTATTCTTATAACCATGCAATAACCGACACATTTCACCTTTGCCTGGTTTAGCAAGGCCATTTCAGTGAAAACCGTCCATATATAACGCTACAGCAAACTTCCCCCCCTTTTCCCCCCTCCACTCCCCTGTTTTGGATTTTTTTCAACATCTTGTGTAGAATGATGTCCTAGTGTGCCTCTCAATTTTAATTGAAATCCGTCAATAAATAACGCTACAGCAAAGTTCTTCCTATTTCTCCTCTAATAAAAAATCGCGATCATGAACTTGTGTGACATTTTTGGTCTAAATTGATTTTTAAGAGAACAGGCAGACGGATAAAAGCATTTTTGCGAATCTCAAAATACTGAGACGCTTCGCTCACTCGGTCTTGAAGGATTTTCAGGTAATCGAGGTTATCGCCCATTCTTCAGTCTGTCTTTTCGCCTATCCGTTCGTTGGTCGGGCCGTCTGTCCATTTGTCAGCCCGTGAGCCTGTCCGGCCTCCGTCCCGATATTTTGTCCATCCGTCTACCATGCGTCTGATCATTCTTATCCATCCGTCTTTTCGTCAGTATATTTGTCCATGTATCCATTCGTCTGCCCGTGTACCTCTCCCATTCTCTTTCTGTCTGTCCGTCCGTCAAGCCGTTGCTTGTCCATCTGTTCATCTATCTTTCAGTCTGTCCGTCCGTCTGCCAGTCCGTCACGTTATCCGCCTGTAAGTGGGGTCGGCACAGCATGTTAACTTTTTCCATTTTGATATTTTCTTTGTTACACATTCCATCCACCTTTTCTTAGGCCTCCCTATACCCTATACCCTTTCTGTTACCATTCACTGCCATGTTTAGTGCTTTCTTCAGAACGTTGTTTTCCACTCTCCTGATAACATGACCATACCATCCTAATCTATTACTTCTTAGTCAGTTATTGGCGCTACCTTGGTACTCCGCCACAGCGGCTGCATCTTTCATTTTGTTCCCTTTTAGTATGCAATCCTCTTAACAGTATTCACTATCGCCGTCGTCATATCGGCGATAGCGGGCGGACGTCACGACCTACGTCCCCACAACGCCCACCCATCCACAAGCGCTTTCATTCTGAATGGAACTTATTGATTTCGGCATTGCGTGTCATTGCCAATTATGGTAAAGGTTGTAATCTACAAATTTGAGAAGAGAGAGAAGAATGCCATCAATTTCTTTCGTCCATCGAGTTCTTCGTTTCTAGTCATATGCATACAAATCTGGAAAGTGCTTTTTGTTGTAAGGTCTCGAAGATACTCATTACTATGGCGTCGGTTCTTAGCGTTCACATGAAAATAGCAAGGAAAGATGCTCACAGTGACGAGTCTTACATGCTGGTCTGGCTTGGCAATCCATCACTATTTTGATTCTATTTACCCGACTGCGCCAGAAGGAGGGTTATCTTTTTTGGCACGCTCTGGAGCCTAAACGGTTTGATAGACATTAGCTTAAGGGGTGTCAATAGTAAGAGTGACGCTAGGTATATGAAAAAATAAAAAGGTGGATTTTTGGCGCAAAATCATATGGATTACATTTTTTTTACTTAAAACTTATCAAGTGTGGTAAGTATTATAAAAGGATTACTTCTTCCTGTATTTAAAAGCCGCCTCTTGTCGGTGGTGTGTTTGCCATGTCTCTCTTCCCTCTGCTAAGTTCTGAACCTCTTTAGATGTATAAAATTCATCATCATCATCCAAACGTATTCCCGGTTGCATTCCTCACCGGTTACGCTTTAAAGCCCGGGGTGCGGACCCCGGGCTTTAAAGTACTTACCCTAGGTAATTTGACGAGGTTACTGGTTTTTACACAGAGCGACTGCCGTCTGACCTCCGCAAGCCAAAGGGTCGACCAGAACCAATCCTAGGTTAAAAGAAACGCTAGATGGCGTTCGGGACCCACAGCTTTACGTGCCTTCCGAAGCACGGCGTTATCTTTCTTTTTAGATAATCATGTGATTTAAGCCTGCAATTCCCTAACCAGACAAGAAACAACTTTTCACAAAGTTTGCTTCACAGTGGGATTTGACCCCACGAACTCCAGACCAAAAGGCAAGCCTTTACCACTGGACCACGGATCCTTAGATGTACAAATAAAGTACTATAATTGCCAACATACTAGCGACCATACGCGTCCTTCCTTCCGGTACTCATTCACGGCCACACACGAAGCCCCCGGGGAGAGCCCACTGCGTACATCGTACGTCCGTCAATCTGGACATTGTACGAGTACTTAATTAATTAAGTAGGTTAATAAGTTTCATCCATTGTTTATTGGATGAAGAAGGTGTTTATTTGTTTGTAAAGATTTATTGTATAAAAGAATAAAAAAGCGGCCTAGTGCGAGTCGGACTCGCCGATGAAGGGTTCCGTAGCAACAAGTAACATTTTACGATTTATGACGTATTAAAAAATAACTATCTATGATGTCGAGACCGCTACAGTTTTAATTGAAAGTACATACTTTGAGGTATATACCACATTTTTTTCAGAATTATTTTAGTAATATTTCATAAGTTACGGTGGGGGGACACCTCAAATTTTAACTTTGTATTAGATTATCTCAAGACTGGGGGGTTTGATCTACATAGTTTGAAAGCAGTTTTTGTTGCATTTTAAAATACCTTTTTAGCGATACCCCACACGTTGGGGTTAGTCCAATTTAATTTTTTAAATTCACTTTTCGTTGTATGGGCTAAAAAAAAACATTTTTTCATAATTTTTAAAACCAACTTTTGGAACTTCAATATCTATCTCTCTACCAATTTTCGTGACAATCGGTGCAGTAGCGGCGGAGTACGAGCCCGGACGGACATGACGAAACTATAAGGCTTCCTTGTGGACTACGGAACCCTAAAAAGTGACTATTGATGAGCTTACCTTACCCAGGAAAGACGTTACAAAATACAAAAAATATATATATTATAGAAATTATTTGTAAGATCTGAAGTCTGATATTTTCTTTGTTTTTTGCCTAGATTATTCTTTTCTTTTTTTCATCGTATGCTTAAAAAAAAAATTTTTTCTTATCTTCTTTTCGAAACAGTACTTATGTAGAAGTATAACAAAAAGTTATAATACAACAGCGGACGCATCCTATAAATATATTTCTTCCAGTCAACCAACCAATAAAATCAATTTATTTTGAAAAAGTATCAAATTTTTAATCCGCATAGTTTAATAAGCATTCTAAACTAGCAATAAATGAAATCGCAGCTTAGATAAATCGCAATCGAAAAAACATTGATTTTCAAATTCAAATTCAAAAATGGAACGATTGGTTTCGCCATAAAAAAGAAGAATTTGCAGGAGTCGAAACCAGTCGGATAGGAGAATCCAGTTTTTTTTGGTTTCGGCAATGAAATAAAGGCGAAACAGAAGTGATCAGAAGTGAAAGGTACTTCACATCAGTCTGTTGTAAATTTCATTAGTTACCTACATGATCGAAGGGTACCTACCTACTAGAAAAAAATGCAGTTTCCGGGCTAGAATTGGACCACTTTCTGTAGATGTCGTATGAGGCGACGCCGCACAACGACGACGTCCCGAACCACATTCTTTCGCACACTACAAACATCTGCATTCCCAAGGAGGATTAACGTCTGCCAGGCGGCCGGTTGTAAAACAATAGTCAAATTTATGGTATCGGCTTCGTCTTCGCAATCCTTACGAGTAGATGACCATTGACATGTATGACTTTGGATAAGAAAAAAATATATAAGGTGACCCCGGCCTCGGAAGCAGCACAGATAAGGGTGCCAATGGGAAAATAAGAAAAAAATATATAAGGTGACCCCGGCCTCGGAAGTAGCACAGATAAGGGTGCCTATGGAAAAACGCTAAGTTGATGAGCGACAAATGTTGAATAGATAGAAAGAAATAAGCTGCAGTTGTTTAATTAAGTTATTCTTTTGTCCGTTCAATATTTTATAAGGTCCAGTTTTTTTAGCATCGGCGTTCGTTCACCCGGCAAAGGTTATGGGAAGAATGTCCGGGCGAGACGGAACGGAAGCCATCTTGGATTGCATTGGGACGTTATGTCCAAGGTCTGCTCTTAATTGTAGTTTATGATGTGTGCATGCAAGGGTTTATCGTCTCATCGAGAATCTGCAGCCGTGACGATTTATCCTTTGCGTATTGGGCGTAAAACGCCACTTGTAGCCCGAGGGACGTAAAGGTGTCTTCTAACCACCTTCTGGATTAAATATGTTTTATTAAGAGCCCGTACTACCCTTAAGTTCTTAAAGCGATCTTAAATATTATCAATATAAACGAAATACTCGCTTTGAAATAAAAACACATAAAAGTTAAAGACTAACTCTATACATAATATGTTTCGAAAACCCGATTGCTTAAATTTTCTCGATAGAAAAAAATTGAAAATTTGCCTCTAAATCACCTCAGAATTATACTAAAACGGAAAGTATTCAAGAAATACAATAAATTAGCCCTTGTTATATGATTGTATTAAAAATAAGGCAGTCATAATATGTCTTACTTTTTAAATAACTCTTGGATATTATTTGTAAAACGAAAAACCTTCAAAACCAAAACCAGTCTCATTGACCTACCATGATCTTTTCTCCCCAAATGGTCTCGCTGTCTCGCCTCGGCCTAGAGTAAATTAGTATGCGTGGAAGCGGGAGAAAAACTTAGATTATTCACATCAGGCCCAGCCTTAAATGAGGTGGAACATTTTATGGTAAGAATCGTATATTTAGATTGGTCAAACTTTTGTTTGTATGTTTGTAAATTCTTTATTTTACATAAAAGGATACACAGAAAAGTAAAAAAAAACAACACAAAGGCGGACATATCCCTTTAAGGGATCTCTTCCAGTCAGTTTTGTCGGTTTGATATTTCATCAAAATAGTTTCATTAAATGTATTTTGCTAAATTCTGAAATGACTATAAAATTTGTACACGACATAACTGACACCTACAGTCCTTTTCGAGTATTTTTTTTCTTGTAACGAACTCTTAAAAAGTTTATTTTTTTGTGAAAAAGCAAAATCAATTCTACCTAGATTCACTCTAAAACTGTTTTGAATCCTACTGTAGATATTATGATATCGCACAATTGAAAAAAGCTATTTCGTCGAATGTAGGTAGATATGTACAAAATTTAATCGGTTACACTTTATCTTTGTAAACATTTGTCGCCAAGTGTACGAAGCAAATAAAAGATATCAGAACATCAAAAAATGTGAAATAAATTTATACTTTCCGGTTGCACAATATATTTTTGATATAATGTAATTCTACTAAAATGTTTCTGTCCAATGTAAAGCTAAGCGGCGCTACGTTTAAAATCAACTGATCGATATAGACAATTTTTTTAAAGCAGTACTAAGTTGTTACGTTGCCTTTAATTCCTATGAATGAAATATGTGTAAAGATATTATTACTACTGGCATCCAAAAAAGTTTCGTAAATTCCATAGTACTATCACAGAATAGATACTGATACTCCGTACAGAAGTCTCACTCAGCAAAGAAAGTCAATGAAATATCTACTCAATGTTGTTAGGTTTAATTTAGCTCACGTCAGAACTCAGCACCTTTTTGTATAGATACCTAGACATCCATTGCAAGCCAATTTAATCCTTATGACTCTGAACAACGATTCGTATAACTGAATTTACCACCCGGTATTTACATTTTCGATACCTAAACGGGGAGTGACACAGGCCTGGTACTATACTGTTTAGCTTCACATCGGATGGACGATATTTGTATATGGCAGCAATTAGAAATAGCGTTCGGCTTATTTAGTTTACCTTGACGAAGTTCCAATCTTCGAAGAACATACATAAATTGTCATACATACTGAACAATCAGACTGTCCAAATGAAATAAATTCGCTCGCTCGTTAAAAATATAATTTTAGGTTACCGAAAGATATAGTATGCTATGTTTCGGTGTAACCTGACCCTAATTTCAATAATTGAGTTTCATTATCAGTCGATAACTCCCGGTTCCAGGGTCACGTGAGTTCTTATAACCTTCTTATCGCCTAAAAATGGTAGCTGTTGCTTCCTTTAAATATATGGACTTATATCAAAAGATAAACCAAATTGTATTATTAATACAGATACCGACACCATCACGTCTTTATTCCTAACGGGGTTGACAGAGTCTTGAGGTCGTAAAACCCAAATGCTACTTAGCATGTAAATGTAAAAAAAAATAAAAGTTGCACAATTGAGGTAACATTTATACCTCTAATATTACCTCAATGACTTAGCATGTTGGGGTGGACATGAAGGTGGAAAAAGGGAATCAAAATAGTGGTGGATTGCTAGCTGCGGTGTTTGCACATTTCCCTAATCAGCTTGTACGATGGCGGAAATAGAAGCAGCTGGTACATTATAAGTATTTTCGTTTCTCCTAGACCAGCCAGTGTGGACGTGGACAAAAAAATCGTTTTGGCTTATGACATCACTCATCCATCAGGCATTATTAAAAAATATTGAATACTTACGTTTTTTTTTATTTCTCTGATGTAATAACGAAAATACAGCGCATTTCAATTTCGCATTACGTAACGATCTAGTACGATTTTCACTAGACGATGACGTTGATCGTTGTTTACTACTTCGATAAACCGAAAAATACATGTTTATTATTTTTCAGTAATTTTACTAACGGACTAAATAAAATAATATATTTCGGACCCATTCCACATCCCTCATCATCATCATCTGAGCGTATTCGCGGTTGCATCCTCAGCGCCCAGCGGTAACGCTTCAGAGCCCGGGGTCCGCTACCTAACCCTAGGTGATTTGACGAGGTTACTGGTTTTTACACAGAGCGACTGCCGTCTGACCTCTGCAACTCAAAAGGTAGACTAGAACCTATCCTAGGATAGGATCCTAGGATTAAACAAACGCTAAATGGCTCTCGGGATCCACAGCTTCATGTGACTTTTGAAGCACTGAATCATCTTTCTTTTCGGGTAATCAGGTGACTGAAGCCTGCAATATCCTAACCAGTCTGGAAACAACTTTTCACAAAGTATGCTTCCCAGTGGGATTTGAACCCACGACCTCCAGATCACAAAGCAAACGCCTTGACCACTTGACCACGCAGTCAAGGCAGTGACATCCCTATTGAACCGAATAAAAGAACGAAGTTATCAATTTACATAAGTTCGCGACGTAAACTATTGAACCTAATAAAAGAACCAATTCATCCATTTATATAAGTTCGTGACTTAAACTATTGAACCTAATAAAAGTACCAAGTCATCAATTTACATAAGTTCGCGACGTAAACTATTGAACCGAATAAAAGAACCAAGTCATCAATTTACATAAGTTCGCGACGTAAACTATTGAAGCGAATAAAAGAACCAAGTCATCAATTTACATAAGTTCGCGACGTAAACTCGCACAAGTGAAAGACAAACCCACAACGGTTTTACATATCAATTCTCGGAATCGGATTGCGTAGGTTAGTGCAAATATTAGCGCTTGCCACGGCGCTCCCTAGGGGGACGCGATAACAGCTTTTGCTATATGCACTTGGAATTTTATAGGATATTCGTAGCCTAGAATTTCTTCCATGCTGCTTCTCTTTCCGCGCGAAATGGGCGAAAATGTTAAGGGGGATCATGAATTTTTCGGGGATCAGTGCTGCCCCCATTTAAAATAAATTATTTGAAAGGATATGGAGACATCATTTAAAATTTTGTCTCCAGAATCCCCTAGATATCCCTTCAAACTACTTTATGAACTACTGTTTACAGTTTAAAGTAGGAACGTGAACCTTATCTTGGCACGTTTGCGAAAATCGGCCAATTTTGGCCACGATGCCATCACTATTTTCATTTCTTTTTCCATCTTCTTGCCCTCCATCATGCAGATCATGCTAAAAGTGGCATTTGGGTCTTGCGGCCCTGGGCTCAGCTTAGAGCCACAATAACCAAAATGCTCTGTCCCATTAGGGATAAAGATGTGTTATTATAGATATATTTGCCCAGGTTATTCTGAGGCGGTGGATTTTCCACTTTTATAAGGGGTTCCAAGTCATCCCCTGTTTAGTTACTTCTTTCAAAAATGGTAAAAGTATCTTTTATGACATTTTTCAATTAATTTTTAGTGTAAAAGAAAACAAACTACCAACGATTTGGTAGTAGATTAAAAACTGGGTTGTTCCGTATTCATCCTACTCATTATTTTTTCCTTACTCAACCTATTTATGTGCCTTACTCAACACACAACAAAAATTTAATTTTATATTCCTTATTCATCCCATCAGATAACTCAACCTATTGTAAAAATACCTAAAAAAATGTAAGAATTGTACGTACGGTCTGAAGAAAAATATCAGTTATAGAAATATTTTTAAACTAAACTTTAGCTCTTATGTTGTTCTATTACTAAATAAAAGCGGCCAAGTGCGAGTCGGACTCGCCCATGAAGGGTTCCGTAGCAACAAGTAACATAATATAAAAGTTCTAAAGGTAAATTGCGGTTTACGATTTATGACGTATTAAAAAAATAACCATCTATGATACCGAAACCGCTATAGTTTTAATTGAAAGTACATACTTTGAGGTATAAACCCCTTTTTTTTAGAATTAATTTAGTAATATTTCAAAAGTTGGGAGGACACCTCAAATTTTAACTTTGTATTAGATTATCTCAAGACTGGGGGGTTTGATCCACATAGTTTCAAAGCAGTTTTTGTTGCAATTTAAAAGATCTTTTCATCGATACCCCACACGTCGGGGTTAGTCCAATTTACGATTTTTAATTCACATTTAGTTGTATGGGAGGGGGGCTGAAAAAAAATTTTTTTTAATAATTTTAAAAACTAACTTTTGGAACTTCAATATCTATCTCTCCACCAATTTTCGTGACAATCGGTGCAGTAGCGGCGGAGTACGAGCCCGGACGGACAGACAGACGGACGGACATGATGAAACTGTAAGGGTTCCTTGTGGACTACGGAACCCTAATAAAACGCAGAAAATCTGATGAAATCATATATAAAAAAAATAATAATAGAAAATAACACAAAACTGATATATGTTCTCACAAACAGAATTAACTTATATGTTATACTATCCATACTTTTTTGATAATATTTGGTTTGGGATGAGTAAGGAATGCATTGGGGTTGAATTAAGAAAATATATTAAAATAATTTAATAGGTTGAGTTAGAAATACTAGTTTGATGAGTAAAGAAATGGGATGAGATGTCATAGGATGAATACGGAACAACCCTAAAAACTGCTATATAGCCGCAGGCCGTATCACAGAAAAAAATACATACAAATAAGTTTTTAAGGTGAAGATATAGGCATAGACCTTGAAGTGGCGCCCTAATTTGAAATAAAATGTTAACTCGTAAATATGAAGATAATTTCCATATTGCTCTTTGTCATGCACTAGATAGCCCTTTAAATTATTTTATGAACCACCGTTGAAAGTATTTACATTTGTCCGTCTAGCTTTAAAACTTGCCTCCGCCAAAAGTGGCCACGGCAAGTTTTAAAGCTAGACGGATCACCAATAATAGTTTCAACGGCAGTTCATAAAATAATTTAAAGGGCTCTCTAGTGCATGGCGAAGAGCAATATGAAAATTATCACCATATTTACGAGTTAACAATTTATTTCACACTTCAAGGCCATTTGCCTATATCTTCACCTTAATAAATGAAATAGAAATCTCATTTAACTATGTTTAGTTCAATAGAGAAAACATGCTAATCAATAAAATAACAAAAAGCCTCATCATGAATATGAAACGTGGAAAGAAACCTTCGTTTACTATAAGAGGTAAGTACTGGGAGTGTAGGCATTGGTAAAGCATTCGCATATTTAGAGGTAGAGGTACATGTTTAGGAATTAATTATTCCGTCCATGGTGTTAATTTTATTTATTTCTTAAATTAATTATTCCGTCCATGGTGTTAATTTTATTTATTTCTTAAATTAATTATTCCGTCCATGGTGTTAATTTTATTTATTTCTTAAAATAAATCCAATTAAACTGCACTCTAAAGTACATCTTTTTCTCATCATAACGCGTTACCTGCTTAATACTTTGCTGTGCTAAGTTCGTTTTTAGGGTTCCGTACCCGAAGGGTGAAAACGGGAACCTATTACTGAGACTCCGCTGTCTGTCCGTCTGTCTGTCTGTCTATCCGTCAGTCACAGGGCTCTATCTCTTGTACCGTTATAGCTAGACACTTGAAATTTTCACCGATTATGTATTACTGTGGCGGCTATAACAACAAATACTAAAAATAAAATAAAGTTAAAACTTAAAGGGGGTCGTCATACAAGAAAAGTGTTTCTTCAGCGTTTTAAAAAATTTTATGGTGGTACGGAACCCTTCATGTACGAGGGGAGAGAAGCAGCTGGTACATTCTAAGTTTTTTCTTTTCTACCTGACCAGCATAGAATCAAGCAGAACAACATTTTTTTCCCCCAAGGAACATACGAGTATATCGAAATAAAAAAAATATTTTTGGCCTCCCATACAAGTTGACCGATCAGCTTAAACTATGTAGATAAAACCCCCCAGTCTTGAGATAATCTAATACAAAGTTAAAATTTGAGGGGACACCTCAAATTTTAACTTTTGAAATATTACGAAAATAATTCTGAAAAAAATGTGGTATATAGATACCTCAAAGTATGTACTTTCAATTAAAACTATAGCGGTCTCGGTATCATAGATAGTTATTTATATACAACTCGACCAACTTATGTAGTTACAGTCGGCCGAACAAAATGTATGGAGTCAACCGCAAAATGAAAGAACTTGTACGAGTAATATCTGAATACATTCTAAAACTTTCGGACCATCGGATAGCTACGGAACCCTTTCATGTGCGTGCCCGACACGCTCTTGGTTGGTTTTTTCACTTAAATGACATGTATTCAGGGCCGTAACAAAACTTTACCTATATCGTTATGGTTAAAAATTTCATTATAACATCGTTTTGTTCGGGAAGAAGTGTTATAATAGTGATTCTATTTTGAAATTTTGATATTATGTTCATAAAGTACGTAAATATTAAATCGTTCTGAAGTTAATAATTTGAATTTTACGACATGAGAGTAGATGAAAATAGTTTCAGTATATTTTGATTACACGTAAAAATTTTATAAAGGTGGGTGTCAGCCATCTTTAATCCAAACATAATTTTGTGACAAGGTACATGGCATCCTTGTTAACTTCACAGAAATAGGTGAAGCTGATACCTAGTTTTACAAGGTTTTAAAACAAGCTTTTATTTAGCCTTGCCCTGCTAGTTGTTTTTTTTTTTGTTTATTGTGTCAAATCTTGCAAGTTAAATTTAAGTTACTTCCTGATTTCTGATTTGGATACAATATTGTATGCTATTGTAAATCAGATGAAAATGCAATATTATGACAAGAAGCTGATCTAATGATGGAGCTGGAAGGTGGCTATAGGAACCTTGTAATAAAACGCCGCAACCCCATCGAGTTTGGGCTTTACAATTTTCTTGATAACTTCTTAGGCCTCACAATAAAAGCTTGTACGAAAAAAATATTTTTATTTCAAAAAACTTATTACGAAGTTAACAAGGATGTCATCCTACGAACAATAATTCTCTAGAATTATAACGCTCCTACATTCACCGCTTCGATTTTGATCCCATTTACGCAAACAAACGAACAGTAATTACAACTAAACACTCTAACGCACTCATAGACAAAGATGTATGCGATTGGTCGCGACAAGGTCACGCGTCATCGTCGGTAGGGGCCCCACCCTACCGACGCAAGTCAACGCAACGAACGGTGAGGTACAACGCGCAGATGGTACCTATCATGCAGTACGCTGCGCCAAAATAAATAACCTTGTTTACATGTTAGTGTTACCTACTTTTTTTTTGAATATCTAATTTTTATGTCTGTATGACTTCGACACCACTTCACGGCACATGACGGCATTTTTAATGAATCGATTATCGCAAAAACACAGCAATATTATCAAAGGAAACTTCTTGCGACGCAACCGCACGACTCGAGTGTCACGGCGAACTGTCGCGCCGCGCTGTTCATATTTTAAGCCCCGCCCGCCGCGGTACATATCGCGTGGAATGATTTTTCGGGATTATTTACGATTCTAGGGAATTATATTTCGAAGATGTCATCTTAAATAAAATATCACAAGGAGCCCAAATTACTTTATAAAGACAACCATCTCGATTTCGTACCAAAATACTGGTCGCTATGATTTACAAATGGCCATTAAGTCAACTTAAAGTCATTTAAGATTTGTGTAACTTTATTTAAAACATTTAATTCCAGTTATACAGATATATTTTGAAGCCTAAAAGCTAACTTTTACTTATTACTGTTATATTTGCTGAACTAGATTCGGAATTCAGCCAAATGGTGAAAGGAGCGGCGTTTCTTAAAAGTCACTTGATCACACTCAACTCAACCGGTCGTCGACGTGACGTGACGCATTGAGAAACCTTCAGATGAATTAACTGAATTGACTCATAGTCAAAAAGTTCGTTCTTTCTTTCGAATGGGTTGGTGGCCACGATGGTGTCATATTTTTCAAGATATCTGACAAAACGGCGTTCTGCATCTAGCGATATTAACTGGGACCAGTCTATCATCAACGGTGCCTAGCATGGCATTAGGTCCACCCCTTTAACAATAGTTTTTAAATAAAAAAAATATATACTAATTTTCAACTCTTATTAAGGAGTCTTAGAACGTCACATATTTTTTTATTACCAAATAATGAAAAATATAACAAATTTAGTTTGAAATATAAATATGTAAATAGATTTCTACTTAATAATTATTTTTCCATGCTGTTCACAGCTACATTTTCAAAACAAATCGTTTTTCCCAACTACACAGGAGACATTCACAGAATGACACAGAAAATACATTTTTCTCGCACATTTTTCAAATATTATTCAAATTTCGAAAACATCTAGTTGTTTATCTAAACATTCCCAAATCGAAATTTAAATTTCAGTCACATGTGCATTCAAGAAAACCAAAACAACGAATTGTGATTGTGAGTCATGGCGACGTAACGTTTTCCCGCCTAAAACGCTCTTGTAATCTTATCTCTGCGGTTAATATCCTCCTTAATACGTTGATATAAGGCTTAATCTTGTTTGTTTTGGAAGCAAATACTGCTGTGGATTATAAATAGTGCAGTGTTCTGCGAATCAGTCGAGCCGATTTTCCTGTTCGAAGGAATGCTGGTGTGGTGTGACGTCACTTTCGAACGCACCTTGGTTTAATCAAAGTAAAGCCGTGTTAATATTGCTAATCAAGTGAAACGGGACACTGGTGACGTTTATTAGCAAAAAGCTGTACTAAAGTAGGTACTAGAGAAGACACCAAATATCACTGTTTGACGGTTTGACGTTACTTTCGAATGCACCTTGGTTTAATCAATGGCTAGTCAAGTGAAACGGGACACGGAACACGGATGACGTTTATAAGCAAAAAGCTACTATGTACTAAAGTAGTAGAGAAGACTCCACATATTACTGTTTTGTCCCGTTCAATTGTAGCTATCTCCATAAACTTGTCGCTTGCTAGCTCTTATGCGCCTAGTACTTTCGACACTTTATAAGCGAAAACCATACGAAAACTTAGTGCGGGTTAAATATGTACTGTAAAAATAATTCAAGGAACACGGCAAAGTTTCAAGAATCTTCAGTAACCAGATTTCATTGTTTGAAAATGAAATACGTATGATACAATTCACGGGGGCCAGTGTTTGAGATAGCTGGTCTATTCTTTGTCAATGTGTATTAGGGGTATTTCTTTTTATCATTGGTTTAGGAACATTTTTTAACAGAAGCGGTATTTTATTATAATACTAGCTGACCCGGCAAACGTTGTTTTGCCATATAAAGACTACCCCTAACATTTAGGGGGATAATACATATACTAATAAATATAATAACAAAGAAATAGCTAATGAAAAGAAGAACTGAATGATGATGACTTATTTATCTTTATAATTTATCTAAGTGTCGAGCTCCTTAAGGACCGTTCAAGTATTACGTAAGCAGAATTTAAGCCATTTTTAGCCCCCTCCCCCCTCAAACGAGACGGACTCTTGTCAACTAAAATTAGCAAGTCTCTTGTTCGCCACCTTCTATGCTTACTGCATTGATATTTCACAAAATATGCTTAAGTTTTTTTTTTTTTACTAAGTTCTTATACTTATTGTTTGTAGATATTCTTTTACTGTCCGTATAATTTCAGATCAAAATTACAAAAAAATTGCCAAGATAAGTAAAAAAAATAACTAAAAAAGATTGTTGACGTAATAGAAGTCCGCAGACACCTCCGTCCCCATGTCATAAAAAAATTGCAATTTGGCGATGCTCTATTTTTTTTTTTTTTTTCATAACTTCTTTTTTAATAGAAAATACACCAAAATAAATAAATAAAAATCATTCATAATATGGGAAACGTTTTGACAGTCTACCAAAGCTGGTAGAGTACTTAGATCTGCTAGACTGTGCTAGTTGACTCTACTGTTTACTCCACCCGTGTAAATTAGCTATAAGGATAACGGCACTAAGACCCATAGCGAAACGGTTCAGTTTATTTGCATGTACGTATGAATATGAGCGAGAATTGCATATGTATTCTAATGCATAACAAGGAAATTTAGCGGGAAGTTTTTTATATAAATTTATGGATTTTATGCAAGTACGTAAAAGCCGTTGGTCCCAGCTGTCATTGTATTGTATGGCAGTCGTCAAGCTATGTGAGATGCCTTTAGGCAGCTTGAAAAGTCTAACACCAGTGTTGGCCACTTACATACATGAAAAACAAACAAACAACATGCAAGTATCCGTATGTAAATTGTCTAAAGTCTCTGTATCTGCATTTAAGAGCCAGGCTGTTGTCGGTGTTATTGTATGGAAAGTGACGCACGCAATCCCCGGAATCCGAAGCAGCAATGGTTGATTTTTCTTTTTCATTTATCATCCTCAAAGAAAAACCTACTAAACGGGCAAGTGCGAGTCGGACTCGTACATGAAGGGTTCCGTACCTCCGTACAATGTGTTAAAGCGCTGAAGAAACACGTTTTTTGTATGACCACATTGACAACCCTCTTTCATTTTTAACTTTATCTTATTTTTAGTATTTGTTATAGTGGTCATAGTAAGGTCATACATAATCGGTGAAAATCTCAAGTATCTAGTTAATCTATACTAATATTATAAAGCGGAAGAGTTTGTTTGTTTGTTTGTTTAAACGCGCTAATCTCAGAAACTAATGGTCCGGTTTGAAAAATTCTTTTTTTGTTGGGTAGTCCATTTATAGAGGAAGGCTTTAGGCTATATAACATTCCGACAACCACGCGAACGAAGTCGCGGGCACAGCTAGTGCCATTATAAAGATCTAGTTAAAAAAACACGTTTTTTGTATGACGACCCCCTTTAATTGTTAACTTTTTTTTATTTTTAGTGTTTGTTGTTGTAGCGGCCACAGTAATACATAATCGGTGAAAATTTCAAGTGTCTAACTATTACGGTTCAAGAGATAGAGCCCTGTGACAGACGGACAGACAGACGGACAGACGGAGTCTCAGTAATAGGGTCCCCTTTGCACCCTTTGGGTACGGAACCCTAAAAAGCACACTCCGGGGCTCTGAAGCAGCAATGATTGATTTTACTTTTCTATTTTATATTATACTAGCTGTGCCCGCGACTTCGTTCGCGTGGTTGTCGGAACGTTATGTTATATAGCCTAAAGCCTTCCTCTATAAATGGACTACCTAACAAAAAAAAAAAAAATTCAAATCGGACCATTAGTTCCTGAGATTAGCGCGTTTAAACAAACAAACAAACTCTTCCGCTTTATAATATTAGTATAGATTATATAAAACCGGCCAAATGCGAGTTAAACTAGCGTGGAGAGGGTTCCGTACAATTGATTGAATTATTATAGGTTTGCCTGTAATCTACAAACAATGAACTATATATATATATTTTGTATTTTTGTCAAAATTTTATGCTCAGTAGTTTCGGAGATCAGGGGCTCATGGTCAATTTTGGTCTTCTTTTTATTTAACAAAAATATATTTGAGATCATCATAACGAGCCCTTTCATTTGATATATGATTTGACACAGTAAGGTTAGCAAAACTTTTTTTTTAATTTCCTAATTTGTCCCCAAAAAATTACCCTTATTTAAAAAAAATATTTATTTACTTCCAGTCCGTCCAGTCGATTCGGAGCAAATTAGCTGTAACAGACGGACGGACAGACAGACGCACGAGTGATCCTATAAGGGTTCCGTTTTTTCATTTTTTGTACGGAACCCTAAAAATATAGTGCCGTTGATTTAGTAACCTTTTATTACTAGTTAGTAATTTGTACAAATAATACACATAAAAACTCGTATTTATTGCTTCAAAAGGCAGAAAATAAGTTGACGACAATCCCCAATTTCACTGCTGTAAAAGTTTAATTTTCCCCTGTCGACTACAGTGTATAATGATGGAGGAAATCTGGAAATTCGATCCCACGGAGGGTGGTTAATTGACTGTTAACCGAATAAAGGTTGGTTCTTTCCTACTTTACAGTGTAAAGGTTTTATACTAGAACACTATCATGTCTTTATTTCTAATGGGGCAGACAGAGCCCTATGGGTTCTTCGGCTTTGGGTCGTTAAAACCTAGAGCCGTAAGGGTCAGTTCCCACCGAGACGCGACGTGACGCGACGTAGCGCGCGCTTTGGAAGAAATATAGAACTTGTTTACTAGGCAAAAAAAACTGATTTCAGCGATAGCCCGCTATGTCGCGCTGCGTAGCGATGCATAGCGAGGCGCAGTGGGCCCTTACTCTTTTTGTCTAGTAAACAAGTTCTATATTTCTTTCACGTGCGCGCTACGTCGCGTTGCGTCGCGTCTCGGTGTGAACTGACCCTAAGACCCCAAAGACCACTTTTAGTGTGTTAGTGATGGGTTGCTAGCCGCATCGCCTATTAACGTAATTCACATTTTCATACATACATAAATAATAATAAAAAAATAATGAAAAAAAAAAAATACTATGTGCATATCATATAGTACTATACATATATTAGTACTATACATAGTAGTAGTAAAAATATTATTATTTATAGTATTAGTATTAATAATAATATTTTTTTATTATAATCTTAATTAAAATAATTAAGAGATTACATTACATTTTTAAATACATTATTATTACATATAAGGCAATATTAACTAACGGTGCCTGATCTAGGATGAAAATCATATATAGAAAAACAATCAAGACCCATGGTAATTTGAAAAAAGCCATTTTCCAACTTGTCCTGGCTGGGGATCGGCCTACAAACGGCGTTTTGTCCATGTAGACATGTTCCCGAGGACTATCCTTTTTTTTGGGTATGTCATTTTAATAGCCTATGAACCTAAAAAGCTTTTTTTGTGACTGTAAGTTTTATATAAGTAACAGCCTTATGTTTAGGCTAAAGCCGTTTTTGAGACTCAGCCTAAGTAAGCCATCATAATTGTGAATAAAGCATTTATTTTATTTTTAATTTATTTTAAAAATATAAAAGAAAATTAATATTCTACTTGGGTATCGGGGCTAAAAGCCTCGGGAACACTAATGTACACTCGTGAACTGCAGAACTTTGCTCGCACTTTTAATAATATATGAACATTTTTGTGGTTTGCATATAAATATATTGCAAAATCAGAAAACAAGGAGTAGTTTTGCGTAAAATTTAGGAATTTAAAGTGGCTCCAATTTCTTTCCGTTGGTTAAACAGTGAATCTACATTTTTGTGAAATTCGATATTGGTAGTATGTTGTCATAGGTACTATGTACATTATTTGCCATTGCTCACTTTATTATTTTTATTCGTGCGATTTTTATTAATATTAATCCTTGATACGAAAATCAGACATTTTATCATCCCAGCCCTTCTTCTGCCCACTGCTGATCATTCTCATCTAGGTGCCACTGGCGACTTTGATTATGTCATAAACTCATCGCATAGGCGGACGCCCGACGCTTCTCTTACCCGTTCAGGCCACTATTTAGTCAGGGCCTTGCTCCACCTGCCATCACTCCGTCGGGGCCAGGTGCTCCTGCCAGGTTCCACTTACCGTTGTAGCAATCTCGTACTTTAGTACGTTGTCGGATTACGATGTTGGGAACGCGATCATGCAACCTGATGCTATTGTATTTAAAGAGCTGTGGATTTATTAGATAAATTAAAAAAATGTGTAGCTCGCTCCACGGCTACTCCCAATCATCAGACATAATTCAATTTCAGGTACTTTTACTCACTTGCACTTCCATTATTCATTTTAGTAGAGAAAGCCATTTTACACAACATATATATGACAAAGCGTGTGAAAATGAAAGCCACATACATCCTAATCGCACTTTAGACTGTTCTGGAAATTTTCTTTAGACATGTCACAAAAACCAATAGTCCGGTATTAGTTAAAACAATGGCCGACTGCTTTCTGAAGAAATACGAAATGAAAAATGACGCGTGTCCAGAATTGTGTGGGAACAGTTGCGAGGTCATTTTATGATTATTACTTACTAATTTAGTCTCAAAATGAACTTAAGGTGAATACAGAAGCAAATGGCCTTGAAGTGTGAAATATATTGTTAACTCGTAAATATGGTGATATTTTCCATATATATTGCTTATCGTCAGGCAATCGTCTGTATATACGGACTATATGGATATTATAATAATAATATACTGTAACAATTTTGGGAGCAAATTGAATGCATGAAATAAAAAAAAATCTCTATGGAACATATACACTCGTAGGTATTTGTGTAGGTACTTACCTACCGATGTACGGAAATTAATTTTCGGCCTCGCCCTTACAAGTACACTCACAGGCAAAGTCTCAAACTAATTTATTTATCTGTGGATATTTTCGTCACTTAATAATTGGCAATTTCGTTTTAATATTTGTTGACATAAAATCTACGACATAAAATCATCTACTTACAGCTAAGTTCAGTGCCGCTTCCTAGGCGCTAGTGCAGAAGGAATTGATATTCCTAGAACGCATTAGGCTTGCGTAACCTTCACCATGCCCTATTTAGGGTTCCGTACCCGAAGGGTGCAAACGGGACCCTATTACTAAGACTCCGCTGTCTGTCCGTCTGTCACAGGGCTCCTATCTCTTGAACCGTAATAGCTAGCAACTTGAAATTTTCACCGATTATGTTTTATTGTGGCCGCTATAATAACAAATACTAAAAATAAAAAAAATAGATTAAAGGGGGTCGCCATACAAAAAAATTGTTTTTTCAGCGTTTTTAACTAGATCTTTATAATGGCATTAACTAGATACTTGAAATTTTAACAGATTATGTATTATTATGTCCGCTTTAACAACAAATACTAAAAATAAGATAAAATTAAAAATTAAAGGGGGTCGTCATACAAGAAACGTGTTTTTTTCAGCGTTTTTAACTCGATCTTTATAATGGTATTAACTAGATACTTGAAATTTTCACCAATTATGTATTACTATGACCACTATAACAAGAAATACTAAAAATAAGATAAAGTTAAAAATTGAAGGGGGTCGTCATACAAGAAACGTGTTTCTTCAGCGTTTTAAAACATTGTACGGTGGCACCCTTCATGTACGAGTGCGACTCGCACTTGCCCGTTTATTTTATTTAATTTTTATTTACCATATAAAGAATAACATGTAATTTTTTTCAACATAAATAACATACATAAACCACGAAGGTTTGTCCTTATGTTATTAATCATTTACATCGGTACTTATATAAACTTACTTATATAACCAGATAAACATCAGATATTCTCCAAAAAATATTTCTTTAAATTTACTTTAATATTATTAGCTATAAAAATTTTATATCTTGTTGTAAAACGTTATGTAAAGTTGATAAATACCCAAACGTTCAACGATGTTAGAAAACCTTGAGACATCAGCGCGAAGAGAGTATTATTTCAAAACAAAACAAATGGCGCGGGGCGGTGAATGAAAACACGGGTGCATCGACCCCGGTTTAGTATGCAAATCAGACGCGAAAATTGCACGAATTCTTTGCATTCTACGACCCGACTTGCGTTTTATGCGCCAAAGAGATTTGGGGAATAGAGCCGGCATTTTGACTCTATTTTAATATATCGAGTCCAGTGGTCGACACTTTTCAATATTGTTTTTTTTATCAAGCTCCCAGCATTTGTCCAAAAGGAAAAATTGATCATATTAATGGGCCGAGTCGCCTTTTGCAGGAGTATATGTGAATATACTTATTTATAACTTTGACTCTAGCACCCATGCGTGTTTCCAGTGTGGTACTTGGAAGACTGTGATTCGCTAAGCTAGTTATACTTTTTAGTCATTATTTTGTATATTAAGAAAATAAAACATCACAAAATAATGTCATTTGCCATTGATCATATCCATTTTGCATGTGATTTTAGATTTATTGATGCAGAAAAACTAATATTAAGGGTGCTATTTGACTCCAGGAAACTATGACGTCATGGAGTGGTATTTCATACAAATGCTAGAGAAAATACTTGTTTTGACGATTAAAGTATGTGATAAGACTTGTTGTAAAATGTCACATTTTATTGAATGTCATTTCTACGAGTTAGTAATTTAATTTCTTTGATGCGCGTAAAGTAATCCGGCAAAGTTTTACTATCTTCAAAATTGCTTCAAATGATGAGGGAGAAAAGTAAAATGTACTAAAACATAAAAAGCTGTTTTTCTCACAGTAATCGTAAAATCTTCAGAATTTTCATAAAGATTATTATTATTATACATAACTATATTATTATATTATAGTTACTCCAAAACCTTATATTTTCCTCTGTGGTATGGTAATAAGCTTGTTGGCATCCGGTTTACATGCACTTATGAATCGTACGATACATTATCCTGTTATATTTCCTTGTTAACTTCATTAATTAATGTTAATAATTGCGAATTTGTGACATAAACGTAGCTTGGACTATCAAATACAGAAAAAAACAATGAGGCCTGTAAAAATACGATCATAATTATGAATGAATTACACTGTCCTACTAATATTATATACGTTTATTTATTTTATTCATGTCCCGACCTTGACAAATTGTTGTGTTGATTTTGACAAATTCTCTTATGTTATAATATAATAACATTCACACAAAGAGATTGAGCTCGTACTGTTCTAAAGTATTGAAAATGTAAAAAAAAAAATTGGTTGCCTGTAAAGTCGGTATACGGGCGAAAGTTTTACGTGACAAGTCTTTTTATGTCTGTCTCTCTCGCTCTTAGGCGGGCTAACCATGCCCGAGTGGAAGGGACGCGTGCCTCTCACTCGCTCTCATTGTGAACGCATAACGTGAGCGGAGCGTAACGCAGTTTCTTGAAGTGTCACCCGGCTAACCAATTTATAAGACGTTGTCACGTCAAAAAAAAACGTATAAATTACAGAATGAATAACTAAAACTACTCGTAAAAGTCCTTGATAAATAAATAAATAGAACATCGTTTTTTATCAACCATCAATGAGAAAATATGATTTAAGGACAAGTCACGCTGATTAAGTTAGCCCCATAACTAAGTTTGAACTTGTATTATGGGATACTAACTCAACGATACTATATTTTATTATAAATACATATAAAGATAAACACCCAAGACCCAGGGCAATTTGAAAAAGTCCCTTTTCCGTCTTGCCCTGGCTGAGGATCGAACCCAGAACTTTCGGAGTGACGGACTGACGTGTTAACATGCATGTAGAGCTAAGACGAACCCTACATAAAATACACGTATGTGGAATAGTCCTTATAATATGACTCTCAGGGTGTAAAAAAAGACTGTCGCATAAAGTCTTTTCGATAAGAATACTTTAATCTCATTGATTATAACATATTATAATATAGAATAATTTAATAGGTACCTGATCTCTCATATAGTTAACACATTCTCCTGAATGTGAGAAGATGGAGAATGTGTTAACTAGAGGAGAGATCGGGTAGGAATGAGAAATGGAAATGGAGTCAAATTAAAGGGATGTGTGAATGGTTCGAAAATGGAATTAGGGAATACATTTTTAAAATTATTATTAAAATTAAGTTTTGAAAAGAGGACAGGATGTAACGATGCTGCATTCAAACCTCCTTTCTTCATCTCATCCTGTCCGTTTTTCATTCTTCATTTCATTACAAATTACCTTTGATTCCATTTTCAAATCATTGACTGATCCCTTTTCACTCATTCCACCATCATCTCTTAAGCTGATCACTTACTTCTCTCTATCTGTTGTACCTTATTAAATTAAATATTATTATTTTATATGTAACAGTCAGTATCAGATAATAAATTATATATAATCTGTGTTGTTATCGAGTCTCTATTCTCCACTTCTACTACTATTTTATTTTTTTATTTTTATTTATTTATTTAATTTATTGCACTATAAAATCAATGTACAATAGGTATAATCGTAACGCTAAGCGCTGTCTACCAGAGAATACCTTTGGGACGTATAAGAGAAGACGATAAATGGGTTGCATGCGTACTCGTATACAAAACAGGAATGAGAAAAAATAATGTGGGAACTTGCCTAGAGCGCCGGGACAGCTCGAGGTCCCACAAGGATAAGATAAAGAAATGAGGTATGAAAACAAGATGCAGCATGCATTTGGCATGCTGCATCGTTACAACCACAACGCCACGGAGTTCGGCAAATTGATAAGGCATAATCGTCAAATTGATAAGTATAAATTATTAATACTATCGTAACTATAGGCAGAATAAATAGTGGTCGCGCCATACAGTCTACAAGGAAACTTATACACAAAAATAATCCTTTAATTTTAGGTATTATTTTTGTTCATTAACATCGATAAGGTGTCGGAAAGGCGAGACATAATGACGCCAATGAATGGAAATAATAAAAATAGTTCAGTAGTTAGTAGGCTTTTAGCCGTGTGGTATTCGGCAGAGTAGAATAGGACTACTCCAAGTCTTCTCGTGGATGTCGTAGAAAGTAACTTAGGAAACACAAGCTAAACAAAGCTTATAAATATCAATGAATCAATGAGATCTCTCCAACCCGTCTGGCCAGCGAGGAGAGTGTAGGCCAAATCCTCTGGCGTGCTCCTACAGTGGAGAATAAAAGAGATCTGATGATGATAGTAGGCTTTAGTAGCTCTTACTGTCTAAAACTGTGTTGTCTTGTCTAACTTAACTAGATAGATAGCGCGATTTTTGGGCCTGTTGATGGAAAGCGGAAAGCAGAAACAGTGACAGTGGCTTTTGAGTGAGTTTTTGGCGGGAAGTCGGTTTGGTTGGGGTTTACTTTAAATTATTTTGCAAATTGATTTTAGTGGACTTTATAGTATGAAATTGGTGTAATTTGGTGTTATAAATGCTCATGCTCTCATGAACAATTTGTTAAATAGTTAAAGTGGACGGTCATAGTACGGCTGTAGTGATATTTGTTTAGCGGACTGTGGTGAGCGTGTTCTGGCGTCGTCCGCTTGAGTAATCGGCTATGAAATCCAGTGGACTCGTATAGATTTGTCGCTAGGAGCTCCCTTAAAGCAATCAAAAAGGCCTCCACCCACCTTTTACTCTAACTTGTTAAGAATAAAGAAGTAACAAAACTAAAGATAGGCTCTAAAGGACTTGTATCCAGGCCCGTAAAATTATTATAAAAAAAGAAAAAAAGAAACTGTGACAGTCTAGGTTACTCCATCACTCATTTATAAAGATTCCCAGCCCCCGTAGCATGTCACCGGCGACAGCGTTATCATATCATTTATCTCTGTCTCGCTCTACGTAATAATAAACAAGCGGGATGGTGCTAGTCCATCGCGCGTACTATAACATATAAACTTTGTGTGGATTTATCCACGGTGCTGTGCTACGGGCCTTACGCCCATTCCCTTATTGATCATCATTTTACGATCTGTGCGGGGAGAGTTTCAGTTGCACTAGCAGCAGCAGATGTATATATTTTGTATCAAACTCTTACCTAAGTTTATACCCGCGACAGAAAAACGAAATGTGTACTTTGGCTAAAATGTGTGCAAACGAATGTTGCCATTTTTAACCTACTTCAAAAAAAAAAGAGGAGGCTATCAATTCGACCCTTATGTTTTTTGAAGTGAAAACTTCTTTAGCGGCGTTGTGCACTTTTTTTGTAATGGGTAAAAAATGTTAAACTCGCGTCAGGACACGTGTCCTGATCGAAAATTCGTAAGACGGATGGAGAGTAGACCGCCGGCTACCCATGCAATGAATATTTGACGTAGCGCCATCTAGTTATTCCTTTCAACATTAATGATAACATTACAAGCATTGAAAATTATTACAACGCCATCTATGAACGAGTAGCAAAACTATTTCGTTGAAGTGAAAACTTGTTTAGCGGCGTTGTTCACTTTTTTTTAATGGGTAAAAAATGTTAAACTCGCGTCAGGACACGTGTCCTGATCGAAAATTCGTAAGACGGATGGAGAGTGTCTACTCTGTCTGTCTAGCCGGCGCGGCGTAGGAGAGGAAGTATCCCCCTCTCTTTTTACGGCGCGGCGAAAATGTATGCCTGCGCCTGCTGTTTCGTTTAGCTGAGAGATAAACTTTTTAATGTAATATAAATTGTCATGTTTGTGTACGATACCGCAATAAATAAATATTGTATTCTACCACATAAATGATAGTATTTTTATACTGATAATTAAAGCAATTCGTGCAAAATTATTCCCTAACCATTCCAAAATATCAAAAATGCACAACGTTAATATTCAAGTTTTTATTTCTGCCGGCACTCCCGGAGTGCAACCCGTCGTTTTTTTTTGTACGTACTCGTATGTTACGCGATATCTTCGCCTATTGTAATTCGATTTTGATGATTCTTTTTTTATTTTAAGCTTCACTATCAAGTACCATATCATAATTATTTAGTGAAAACATGATGAAAAGCTTGGGAAATATGGAAGAAACTCCTCAAAGACTATTATGAGTATTTATCGCTAATATCGTTACGCCTAATCACTGGGGAACTTGGGCGTTAAATGATAAGTCGTTCAAAAATATTTTAATTGAGGAAAATCGCGAACAAATACCCAATTAAACTAATGAGAATGTATCTGGAGGAAGTGCGATATGAACCGCGGTCTTCCTGTGTTTATCGCGCTCCCAGGGTTCGGGAAAAAACTCGGTGCTCCGCCGATAGCCTTGTACTTGTCGTATTTGAAGGACTTGAATTATTTATAGTTTTATGTCTAACGATATTTAGGTAAATTGGACTTTGTAATAATTTTAATAAGAGGTTCTCATTGTCAATACATTATAACTTTATTATTTTAAGTTTTATGTCTATTTTATTTATTTATTTTTTTATTTATTTTTTATATTATTTATTAGGTACACCAACAGGTTACATGACAAAAACTTACAATTATCGTTTTACATATGTACTAGCATGCAACCCAATTACAGGTGAACACAACATTCTTAAAATAATTAAAGCAGTAGTAATAGGTATAATTAAGTATTAAGTATAAATATTGAAATTGAAATTTTGTAGCTAATCAAATAATGAATGTGAATATTTAAATAAAATATTAAAAATATATTGATGTTCTAATGCTAAATTTATATTAATGTATTTCGAAAACTTATGTTGGCTGAGCTGGCCCCCAAGCTGAAATATCTAAACATACAATTTCATCATCATCATTATCATCATCAGGTCTGTTTTTGTCTCCACTGCATGAGCACGACCCTCTCTGTACTATCAGAACCATAGTTAGCCAGAGTAGCCAGAGGATTTGGCCTACACTCTCCACGCTGGCCAGACGAGAGAGTTCTCATTGATGTTTATAAGCTTTGTTTAGCTTGCGTTTTCTAAGTCGCCTTCTACGACATCCACGGGAAGACTTGGAGTGGGAACACATGTACGCATGTATCGTTTTCCTGAAAACGATTGCGGCTAAATAAAAATTTTAAAATTTATTAACGTGGAAGGGACATACCCGTAATAAATTAAACCACGGTCTGTAAGTACTACTCGTAGATCATTATAGTATAATGAAATTAAAATAACAGCCAAAGAACAAAAAAAAAATTCGGAATTTCTATACAAAAGTATGGATCCGCCCAGGCGATTTGTATGGAAATGTCGAAATTTTTTTTGGTTTCTTGACTTTTATTTTAATTTCATTTTACTTTAGTGATCTAGTATAGCCCGTGGTTCAATTTATTACGGGGATGTCCCTTTCACGTTGTATAAGACCTAATTAAATACGAATGTCTGTTGCAATAAATTAGAGGCTTTGGAACAAATTTCTAAGTTATTAAAATAACGAAATTATCAAATCTACTTGCTGCTTGAGTATTTTGAATCCCCTACTAATGTTTAGGTGTTACTTGTTATCAAGGAATCTATTATGTTTCTCCCGAATCAATGGTACTTATGCTATTTTTATCATTTCTTTATTAAATATTCTTCTTCTTCCCTCGCCTTTTCTCTATTTGGGGTCGGCTCTGTATGTCAACTCCATCCATCATTTTCTGTCTGCCGCGATCTCCGTTCACACATATCCGATCTCACGCATTCTTGCCACGTATTTCTCGTTCTTCCTTTTCCTCTATAACTTCAAATCGACCATTTTTTTACCAGATGTTCGGTATCCCTTCTCATTACGTGGCCATACGTAGGTACATACCAAGTCATTATGGAATTAGACAGCCGTGTCTGTGTCCCACTGTCATCATTACTGCTAGGTATCCCAGACGGGCCAACTTGTACTCGTTGGTACGAACGCCAGCGGTATCTATTAACTTGATAAGAGAAATAGACATAAGTCAACCCTCGACGATATCGTGAGTTTCCGTAGTAACGGTCGTATTACGAACCCCAAGTTTAAATGATAATTCCGGAACCCGCCTATTCGCAGCCTATTTAACGCCGCCAGACTATAAACAGGGGTGTTCCTTAACGCAGATAATACATGTCTGGCTCATTTTGTGGAGATGTAAGGACTTATTCGTATAGATATGAAATTGGTGACAAATTGAATGACTATTAGTGGGTAGATGGGAAAGGGAATCAAAATAGAGACTGGCCCGATTGTCCAATGACATGATTCCTCGAGATTTTCGCCCATTCCTTCGGCTTTTACGGTCCGCGCGACGAGGGGAGCAGATTTTTTCTTATCTTCCAGAACAGCATAAAAAACCTGTAGTTTTGTTTTTGCTTTATTAAAACGTCCCTAAATATTTCTCATTATATTTTCTTAATGTCCGGCCGTGTCGTTCCTGAGAATAGAATAGGACCACTCCAAGTCTTCCCGTGGATGTCGTAGAAGGCGACTTAGAGAACACCAGCTGAACAAAGCTTATAAACATCAATGAGACCTCTCCAACCCGTCTGGCCAACGTGGAGAGTGTAGGGCAAAGCCTCTGACTGCTCTGGCTAATATATGGCTCTGGTAGTAGAGAGGGTCGTGCTTCTGCAGAAAAAAGACTTAATGATGATGATATTTTCTGAATAAAATTTGACTCGATCGCCAGACGTAGACATTTGGTTTTCGTTCATTACATTAATTTCAATATATTAATTGCTAAAACACTTTGCTAATGTATTGGACTTCCGTCCAACCATTTGTCCAGTATAATGGACCGTTTCTATTAACCACACTATAGATATAGAATAGGGTAATAGACGAACAGTTTGCTGTTGAAATTGTGCATTCACTTGGATGCAAAGTTATTTTACTCGCGTAAAAGGCACAACGATTTTTAAAAAGATCTTTTTTATTCTTAGGCGCAAAAGAAGGTTGTTACGAGTTTGAAATATATATATCTGTGTTTGTGTATAAAGGTTTGTTTTGTATCCCCTCCTGGCTATACTGAAATCTCGTAATTAAAATCATTAATAGAACACAAAACCGTCAGAATGTGCAATTTTTTCTCCCAAAGGAATCGTTGCCCAAATGTATGGGGAGCCGGCTAGGCCACTGAACACCTACCTGAAATTTGCATTTTTGGGTCGGTATCAATATCAATGCCTATAAGTAAATCTGATAAATTTTAACCTAACCTTTCTATCGTACATTTGGATCATAATATCGTAATTAAGGTTAGTGAGTTCTGTCAAAATGGCCGACACCCATTATTTCAACTGACCTGACATTGATAATAACTGCGAGTGATGTTTAAATCAGGTTGCGCACGTATAGGAGCCATGTGAGTGTATCGCCATTGTACGATAATAAGCGATTTTAAATGTATAAAATGTAATTTTGATTTGTACACTATCAAGATCACGAAAATACAAATATATGATGTCTTAATCGCTTTTTGATATTTTTTCTGATATTTGGGGAAGTGTTCATGACCTAGCCGGTTGTGCAACATCCGCTTTCTAATAAATGGCTAACTTACTGACTTTACTAGCGGGTGGCGACATTCAAATGGGAGATTTTTGGTTTGCACTTGTCGGCTGATATCTTTGGTTTTTACTCGTATCGATACAAGATTCATTTGACAGAATTTGTATTTTTTATTTAGCTCAAAGAGTACTTACCTTGAATACAGCTACGAGGTTTAAAATCACTGTATGTCCGTTTGTTTCGATGTTTCTGACGCGAGTGAAACCGTATATAGAATTCATAGTCATCTACTTAGTAACCAAAGCCAAAGATCTGTCGAAATTGTTTTAGTTATTTTGGCTAATAAATAAGTCGAGATACATCTTTTGGTAGCTAATTGGGTCCCATTGTTGGACAAAAGCGACAGACGTGTCCCGCCCACTCCCACTTCAGTTTAGCTGGACTTTTTACATATTGATGTAGGAGTAAAAGCAGATAACTGTATCTAAGTGATAGAGCGCAGTGTGGTCACTACGCTTCATCACTAAGAAACACTAGTTTCTTAGGGTCAGTTCATACCGAAACGCGACGCGACGCGACGTAGCGCGCACTTTGGAAGAAATATAGAACTTGTTTACTACACAAAAAGATACTAATTTAAGCGTTTGTCTAGTAAACAAGTTCTATTTATTCCAAAGTGCGCGATGTCGCGTCGTGTCGCGTCTCGGTGTAAACAGTTTACGCGATCTATTCGCCTGACACCTAGAATAAAGAAAAATAATAAGCACTTACAAAATTTTAATAACTTTTATAAATATACAGCAATATGCAAAAAAAGTTATATGAATGTTATATTTGTCGTTTATGTACAGACATAAATTCAGGTAAATAAAACTTGGCCGTGCTGAAAGATTTATTTACCTAAAGTTCATTTCGTATGTGTCTAGAAAGTTTTCCAATCAATTACCTAATAACTTTCCTAATTGCTCAAATCCCTGAAGTAATCAGATTTGCCTCTGTATATATATTATACTAATTAAGAAGTAATTATGTTATCTTGACTAATTACAACGAAACCTACAAATGTTTGATTTATCTACGAATTGTAGGTTTCTAGAGTATAGGTTTTCAACTGTATAAAGAATTTTTAAGTTATGAAAATAGTTTTCTTTCCTCCAAATCAAGGTTTTTTGAGGATCTAAGTATGTATTTGTATCTATTGTTTAATTATACATACAAGACATAACATAACAAGTAATTATTTTAAGCAAGCTTTTATCTAAAACAATAAACTAAAAAGTTGCTTACGATAAGGTGTTGAGTTCTGACGTGAGCTAAATTAAACCATATCGCTAGCCTCATTGAGTAGATATTTCTTTCAATTTCTTTGCTGAGTGAGACTTCTGCACGTTAGTATTATTTATTCTGTGATAAAAGCCTATTACCTTACAAATATGAAGCATTTATGGGTGGTGTGTCGAACATAAGGCAAGTTGGTTGCCAAGATTGTCTTTGAAGGATGTCCAGCGGTGAACTTAAATTATTATAAATGTTTTTTTTGTACTTTAATTTGTTTGATTTTTTAGTAAAAAACATGTATGCTGATGTGCAGTTAAAGAATAGTACGTAGTAGAATAGTTACGTCACGGAATATCAGAAATAACACAGAATAAATAATACTTACGTACAGAAGTCGTCGAACGTATAAATATTTAGACATCCATTGCAAGCCAATTTCATTCTTATTACTCTGGACAAACGATTCGTGTAACTGAATTTACCACCCGGAGGGGCCGCCTGCGTGCATAGTAATAATGTAGGTACATTTTCGATACCTAAACGGGGAGTGACACAGACCTGGAAATAATTAGAAAAGTGAATTTGTTCATCTACAAAGTGTACCAAGTCTATGGACCAGCAGGGCTGTAAATCTGTCAAGGTTTGGCATTTGGCCAAACTGGACTCGGCTTGTACTATTTGACGGACTTTAGAAAACTAGTTTAAATAATTTAAAAAATCTAAACAACCGGCAACATGACTGTTATGTGGGGGCATGGCAATATTCCCGCCACGTCAA
Source organism: Acrobasis repandana (assembly GCA_963576875.1). Taxonomy (NCBI): domain Eukaryota; kingdom Metazoa; phylum Arthropoda; class Insecta; order Lepidoptera; family Pyralidae; genus Acrobasis; species Acrobasis repandana. Next base: position 4,081,661 of record OY756226.1, read on the forward strand.
GGAAAAGTCAACAAACAAACAAAGGCTGTGGAATTGTCAAGTATAAGATTTATTTTTAACTGACTTGATCATGTGGATTATGATCATCATCTTAAAACTTTTACGGTGGATAAGTCTGAGTTGTGGTTTAGCGAGACTGGCATCCTTTGACAGATTGTTTTGATTTATTATGTGGCATTGTATTAAACGAGCTTTCCGACGCGCCATTTTATAAGGATTATTAAGTTATATTATAGGTGTCATCATCATCAGGTCTTTTCTAGTCTCCACTGCAGGAGCTCTACCCTCTCTGTACTACCAGAGCCATACTTGGCCAGATCACTCAGAGGATTTGGCCTCCACTCTCCACGTTGGCCAGACGGGTTGGAGAGGTCTCATTGATGCTTATAAGCTTTGTTTAGCTTGTATTTTTTAAGTCTATGTATGTATTTTCGGTTAAGGTAAGTATAAATGTATATTGATATGGGCCTAGATGTTTCTCTCTCATCTCAGCGTATTCCCAGTTGCATCCACAGCTGCAACGCTGCGAAGCCTGAGGTCTGCTTTCTGGCTTTTGCTTCTCCACTTCGCACGCATGTTTGTTGCCCGACAGAAATTAAATAATTATTTAATCTTTCAGATATTGGTGTCTAAAATATAGAAATATAAATATTTATATAATTGCTTTACAAATTTCAGTTTTTTTCAAAAACCCTGTAATTAAAAAAAGTACATTTTTAAGCTTAAATTTAATTTAGATTGCCTTTTTGATACGGAGGGTCAGAACCTCCTTTTCTTTGGAAAAGTATGATGGCTAAGATATCTAGAATAAGCGTGGACTAAATCTGTAGAATTAAACGCGAAGTCCGAAACCTTCAAACCTGGTGACCCATATGCCACGAATTCACTTTCGCTCACCTCCAGAATGCTGACCGCACAGCCGGCGGTTTAGCTCGTAAATCGTAGTATAAAATATAGTGAGAAGAGGAGTAACCCTGTGGCTGGACTCACAGACTCAGGGCTTGTTAACGATACCAAATTCACACTAAAAGTAACGTTAAATAACGTTATTTTCATGCAGGTATTACTGGTAACGTTATAAGGGGTATCATACTTGAATGTTGTATATAAATACTGTTGGTGTACCTTATTTAATAAAATAAAATAAAAAAGGGGTATCGATAATACAGTTATAAAAAGTTATAATAACGTTATCAATTAACGATATAACTCTTTTTTCAATACTTGTAAAATATTATATAAATATTATACAAGTGTATTACATCGCGCTGGGAATTGAACCCGAGGAAGCACAGACTATCACGACATCCGTGTAGCTCTAGTAGCCTACTACACAAACTTTCACCAATTTATTCTGTCAAATATCGAAAAGAAATACAGTCTTAACAATACCTTTTACCGTTTATATCATTGGTAACGTTATCTGATTAATCGGTAAATGGTTGGAAAAATATCGTTACCCAGCATAACGTTATCTTTGTTAACGTTAACGCCGTTCGAAAGAATTAACGTTACCAGATTTTTAACGGTATTCCAAGCCCTGCTCACAGTATCTTAAATTCATAATGCTGGTTTTATATACATTACATATTTTGAATTTAAATACAGATGAGTATACATTCATCTTCTTAGCGTATTCCCCCGGGTGCATCCTCAGCGGTAACGGCCCAGAGCCCGGGGTCCGCTACCTAACCTAGGTGATTTGACGAGGTTACTGATTTTTATTTACACAGAGTGACTGCCGTCTGACCTCCGCAACCCAAAGGGTAGACCAGAACCAATCTTAGGATAGGTTTAAACAAACGCCAGATGGCGTTCGGGACCCACAGCGTTTACGTACCTTCCGAAACACGGAATCATCTTTCTTTTCAGATAATCAGGTAAATCAATCCTGCAATAGAAAACCAGACTGGAAACAACTTTTCACAAAGTATGCTTCCCAGTGGGATTTTAACTCAAGACCTCCGGGTCTCAATGCAAACACCTTGACCACTGGACCACGAAGGCAGACGTATACATAATGATGACTTTATCCCTAATGGGGTAGACATAGCCTAGGGCCGTAAGACGCAAAGGCCATGTTTAAATAGTGATGGGTTGCTAGCACCATCGCCTTTTAACATGATTCAGATTCGCGCCCATTTCTTCGTTCTTTGTTCCTCGATTTGTTTTATAAATATATAGTTATAAATATATATTTTAAATATATTGTTAATAAATATAATAGGCTAAAGCCTATCTTTTAGTTTTTCGTTTCTGTATTCCTAACAAGTTTCAATCAAAGATTGGTGTAGGTCCTTTGTTTGCTTCAAGGGAGCTTCTGGCGACAAATCTTTTCGAGTTCACAGATTTTCATATCCGATTGAGTGGCGAACAGCGCCTTAAGACATCCACTACAGTCCGCTAAACATTCATAACAGCCGTACTACAACAGTCCTCTTTATCTATTTCAAATATTGCTCATGAGCATAAGCATTTATAACACTAAACGCGACCAATTTTACATTATCAAGTCCACTAAAATCATTTGCAAAATAATTTAAAGCAAACCCCAACTGAACCCCTTGACTTCTTGCCAAAAAGTGCCGTCCGTGATTTGATTTTAAATATCGAGTGTCACAAGCCTATTTGCTTAAAAATAGTTTTCATGCATCTGAGAGCGGAAAATTACTAAAAATTGTACATGACTTGTTGGTATGGACTTAAAAAATCGGACGGACATGTGTATTTACGTCGAAATGTAGTATTAGATGATCTAGACAGTGTTTTTCAACATGTGGGTGAAGACCCCCTAGGGGTAAGCAAAGGGGTCGCGGGAGTCGCGAAGCCTAAGTAAAAATTAAAAATGCCTTTTTAAAATTGATTCATTTTTAATAATTTCAACAAGTCACATGAATAGTGAGTTCAACATTATAACAATGGCTAGTGCTCGTTTGGCGACACACAACACTGCCAAATGGCGCCAAATGGCGGTTTGGCGGATATACCCGGACGAAATGTATAAATATAATGAATCCATGTAAAAATGTCTGTTGTAGGTACTTGAGTATGTATCAGGTATTGCTAATTATTATGAACAAAAATGTGTGGATTTGATACTTGTAACATAGGTAGGGGTCGCGAACATTTTGTACATACTATGGGGGTCGCGTCTTGAAAATGGTTGATAAACACTGATATAAAACAAATGCGAAATACGTAGGCGAGTTATACTTCTGTTGATTTTCCGTTTTATACCGTGGGGCAGGTCGCGGCCCGGGTCGGAAAAAGAACAAAACGAAACGATCATAAAATACGAGACCCCCTTGCGGCTCGGCTTCGATTGCAGTTTTTAAAAGGCTGTATTTTTAGTTTTTAAACTACCGACGGTTTATAGCATATATGGAAAAATATGTTGTAGTATGTGAGACTTATAGTAGGTTTTATTTTTATTTTCTTTTTAAGTGGTTTTCATGTGTCTAGTGGCTACCATTGGAATCAAACTTTTCAAATTAACCCTTGGTCTACCCTTTCCAATTTTTTTGTCAGTGTGTATAAGTGACCGATACTGATGTCAGATTTTTTTAATTTTTAGGTTGATGTCACTACGATTGGGAGGGGGGGGGGGGGGGGTGATGCCAGATGTGACAGTACGTGTTAATGGGTTAGCAAAAGCGAGAAAGCGCACACCAGGCTCCGAAGCAGCACAGATGTGGATGCCCTAAAATGAAGAGACCTACTATTGGAATTTATTTGAAAGTAGATCGAATTTCCTTTCGCGACATTTCTCACATCTTTTGGCTTCATATAGGTATCCTATTTCAGAATTCCGTAATTCTAATGTTTTTGCTTACCATTTGACAGACCTAATCAAAATAAATTTTACACAAACTTATTCGAAATTCGACTTTAATACCATCGTTCAAAGATCATATTCAAGCGTAATATATTCTCGTTTACATTAAATTTATTTGATGTATAACAAAATGTGCAATTCATGACGGACGCACGAATTTGCTAGGTCATTTCCTCTGCACCTTACACTAAGATTTAAAATTACATAATTTTTTTTTTTTAACCATTTTATATCTTTGAGGCGAGGTGGGTTCACAATTTGCAATACTGTGCGTGTTTTTGAAAAATCACTGTTATTAAACTACTACAGTTTATTCCTCAAAAAATTTACATTACAATCTTAAGGATTTTCTACAGACACCCACAATAGCCAAAACACGATTGAGCATTTTTGGCTCGATAGAAAAAAATCACAAACATACCTTTAAATTTGTTAAAATTTGCCTTTACGATACATATTTCTATTTTATACAATCACCTTTTTATATAAAAAATATATTTTTTCTCTCTCCTTCTCGCCTTAATGATATTTTAAAGTCTAGTTTAATATTCGCCGTCTTTAAATGTTTTCTTTCATGCTGAGAGAAAAGAATAACTTAGAATGTACCAGCTGCTCCTCATCCCGCGCAGATCGTAAATAAACGGGCAAGTGCGAGTCGGACTCGTACATGAAGAGTTTCGTACCACCGTACAATGTTTTAAAACTCATTGATGTTTACAAGCTTTGTTTAGCTTGTGTCTCCTAAGTCGCCTTCTACGACGTCCACGGGAAGACAAGTGGTCCTATTTTATTCTGCCGGGAACCACACGGCACACACATGTTATAGTGTATGAATGTTAATTCGCCGAACCAGCTAATTCCTTGTAACAATATTTCCGTAAAGACAACATATCTATTTACTGTGTTAATTGTATAATCCTTGAAGTCTATATGCAAATGTCTCGGTTCTTGGAATTAATTTATTTCTGTGAACGAGTGACGCGATTGGCATTTATGCCTTATTCCTAAAACACCTTATTTCGTCCTCTAACTATCAAACTATTTAAAATAAAATAAAGTTGGGTCGAAAAAGAAATGAAAGAAGGAATTTTGCACTATGATCTCAGACTATCGAGATCATAGTCATAGTGTAAAATTCCTTCTTTCATTTCTTTTTCGACCCAACTTTATTTTATTTTGAACAATTTATAAACGGAATATACAGTTACTGTTTCATAAAGGGTCGTGTGTTTTAGAGATAAATAAATAAATATATAGAGACAAATCACACTGATTAAGCTAGCCCTGGGATACTAACTCAACGATACTATATTTTATGATAAATACATATTAAGATAAACACCCAAGACCCAGGACAATTTGAAAAAGGCCATTTTCCAACTTGCCCTGGCTGGGGATCGAACCCAGACCCTCCGGATTAGCGGTCTAGCGTGTTAACCATTACGCCACAATTAAATAGCATGCTAAAATGTGTATGGGTTTTACGGTTATATTTATTTTAAAACTGTATTACATAAAATTGATAGAATTAAATCACTAACAATATTACAATAAGTCATAAAACATTAAAACATAACGAATTGAGGCGCAATATTTAAACCACTGTATTCATAAAAAGTTGAAACTCCCTAAATTATTCATTTAAGTAAAGTGATTTGCCATCGCTGAAAACTTTGAAAATATTCCCGGAAATATTTCCAAAATGGCAATTTAGGGGAATAATTATAAAAATATTGGAAATATTCCCATCAATTTGCAATGGGAAAATTCCCATTATCATCATCATCATTATAGCATTTCTTCCGCGCATTGCTGAGCATAGGAGCATAGGTCTGAGCATAGGTCTTTATCAACGATTTTGACGAACGCCACGATGCGCCTTGGCGAGCTTTTTTCCAAAATTCCCGTAAATTTTGAATACCATGGTATAACACTACTAATTTAAAAAGCACTGTCTTTTCTGTAAAATGCATAAAAAATCTCATTAAATTGGTAGCTAACTCACTATATGCGACTGAATTAAGAGAGTAGTAGACTAGTTACGTAGTAGACTAGTAGTTTGTATCTTTTGCAATTAAAATATATAAAAAATATTGCCTTAATTAAGTGCTATATATTTTTTTAAGGACAAATCACACTGATTAAGGTAGCCCCAAAGTAAGTTATTAAAACTTGTGTTATGGGATACTAACTCAACGATATTATATTTTACTATCTTTTGCCCGCGGCTTCGCTCGCGTAGATTTATACAAACTTTCATCACCTATTTTATCCCCTTAGGGGTGGAATTTATCAAAATCCTCATAGAAGCTTTACGCATGCAAAGTCTTAGCCCGATCGGTTAAAAATTAACAAAGTTTCATACAAACTTTCATCCCCTATTTCATAACATCTACCTGCATGCAAAATTTCAGCCCGATCCGTCCAGTGGTTTGGGCTGTGCGTTGAAAGATCACTATGTCAGTCAGTCAGTCAGTCACCTTTGAGTTATAATTATATTTAGTGAATGACCTAGGACAATTTGAAAAAGGTCATTTTCCAACTTGAACTGGCTGGGGATCGAACCCAGAACCTCCGGATTGGACTAGCGTGTTGACGATTACACCACGGAGGTCGTCAAAATTATTTAACATTGAATAAAAAAAAATGACTTTTATGAATTAAGCAGGAAATGCTTATTCAATTACTAATGCCACATATAAGTACGAGTATGACTGCGAAATTTAGTTGCCAACCGACCATTAATGATGTCACATACATACATACTATCACGCCTGTTTCCCACAGGGGTAGGCAGAGACTATGGATGATGTCACCATAAAGGTACCCTTCGATATGAAAAAAAATATGAGGCTGAGTGCTGCGACGGACAATTTTAAATATATGAGTTTTTTCGAAAAAAAAAAAATTTTTGAGCAAACTTTTATTGTGAGGCCTAAATACTTATCAAGACAAATGCAATAAGTCCAAACTCTATAGGGTTGTCTCTTTTTATGACAGGGTTCCTATAGCCACTTTCCGGCTCCATCATCAGATCAGCTTCTTGCTATAATAATATTTTATTGTCTTCTGATTTACATTAGTATACAAAATTCATCTCAATTGGAAACTGGGAAGTGGCTCACATTTACCTTCAAGATTTGATTCTAAAAACAAATGAACAACCACAGGGCAAGCTAAATAAAAGCTTGTACTCGTAAAAATACAAAATAACAACTTAAATATTCATAAAGCAAAAAGTATAAAGCAAGTTTAGATATATATGCAGAAACCTGTTAACTAATTGTGTTCCTAGATATTTTAAGTACTATTTACAGCATAACGCTACTGATTTAAGGTGAATATATAAGCAAATGGCCTTGAAGTGTGAAATAAATTGTGAACTCGTAAATATGGTGATAATTTCCATATTGCTCTTCTTCATGCACTAGATAGCCCTTTAAATTATTTTATGAACTGCCGTTGAAACTTTTATTGGTGTCTAGCTTTAAAACTTGCCGTGGCCACTTTTGGCGGAAGGCAAGTTTTAAAGCAAGACGGACTAATGTAAATACTTTCAACGGTGGTTCATAATAGTAGATTGTGCTACAAGGCGTAAAGGTAATAGTTTTAACGCCAGGGCGCTACTTTGAATCCAGAGCGAAACGAAGGATGCCACAATAGAGATTCTACGGTGGAATCCTGAGTGAAGCGAGGGATTCAAGTATATCGCCCGAGATAAAACGATTACCGTACACCGTGTAGCACATTCTTCTTTTCATCTCCATCTATGAGAAAAAGCAAATATATACCTATAACGAAAGTAGAATACCTACATATACCTAATAAGAGTTTAACAGTCAGTTACTAACTTTTATTTGGTGGCGTTTACACTGAAGAAGTACTATGAAAATATTTTTCTAGGACCACTACATCTTATACATTTTCCAGTCATTAGAATCGTTTCATTACTTTTTCCTTGTGTGTTAATTCTTTATATATTTAAATATGTATATTATACGTAAACTTCATATTTATTTACTATCGGCCTCATCAAGAAATTAGTCACATTTAAATAGTTGTAAAAATAACCTAATAGTTCCATAATAAAATTACTATTTTAATCAAAGGCAACAATTGCGCGTTTTTATTAGTTTAAAAAAAATATTATTTTGAAGCAAGAGAACTAAAACATTTTGACCTACAGTCATCCACGTAAAACGTTTAGTATAATATAATATTCCAACACAGAATACATAAGAGTCAAACAGAATGGTATCTCACAGCGTCTCCCGCGAATTGGCGTCCCCGCACCTCTCCCCCGCACTTTGTGAGCTTTGACGGCTCCAGGGTCTAATTACTAGCCGCACGCAATACGCGACGTGTGTTGTCTTGAGAACTGTCAACCAATAGTAACCATCATGGTGAGAAGGTGCGCGTATAATAATTGTTTATCCACCCAATACTCTAAAGAACGTATATTTCATTCATTTCCAAATGATGAAAACAGGTAAGCAAAGCAACAATATAATTTCACGTTATTACCCAGCAACCATCTTGATATATATACCCTTCTCGCTCTCTCGCATTGGCGGGAGATACACAAGAGCGAGATTATAACATTACCGGATTGCTAATAAGCAATCCGGTAATGTTACATAGGCTCCTCGCTCACAGGTAATCACATACACGCAGATGCCAACTAGATTTCCGCGGGTTATAGTGCTAAATGCCATTGTTGACAATGACAACTTGACATGCTGTGTGTAAGCGTGATAAACATTTCTTGTGTATGTTGTGATGATCAACATTTTATTTCAAATGAGGGCGCCACTTCAAGGCCATTTGCTGCTTTTACCTTAAGGAGCACAACAGTGCACTTCATAAATTTTATTATTATAATCACTAAATGACTGAATTAGGAGTGCAGATTTAAAACAAAGAGTAAGAGGTTACCTTAGTCCTTACATGTGAGTGTAATGCACCAACTACAATCCATTCGTTCAATTGGTTAGAATTCCGTTGAAATAACAACAAACAAACGGGAAAACAGCGTCGAATTTTTAAAAGATGCACGCTATTCCAATACAATTTTAGAATTTCATAGAAAAAAAAAATCTTTGTCGCGCTCAGCCTTTAGTTTTGGTCCGCACAGACCCATAGAACCCGGAACCCCAGACAAGATGGCCGGCGTCTGGAGGCCACCAACTGGTTTCCTTTGTTGCGCAGCCATGACCTACCTTCGCGCAGACATGGTCGTCGATCAGGTATATTGGGTTTATGATTTGCTAATTAGATTTTTATTTATTTTGGGCATAAACATGATTGTGATTAAGGCGAGGTGGGTTCACAATTTGCAATACTGTGCGTGTTTTTGAAAAATTACTGTTAACAAACTACTAGTTTATTCCTCAAAAAATTTACATAAAAATCTTAAGGATTTTTTACAGACACCTACAATAGCCAAAACCCGATTGAGCATTTTGAAAAAAATCACAAACATACCTCTAAATTTGCCTTTATAATACATATTACTATTTTATACAATCACCTTTTTATATGAAAATTATACCAAAAAATGTATTATCTAAATATCTATCCGTTTTCGCTAGAGCAAAGAAAGGCCCGGAGCCGTGCTCGACGATATTTCACAGTGTTTTATTTATTTTAATTATAATTATAATTTTTTCTGCATTAATAAATCTAAATCACGTTCAAAATGGATATGATCAATGACAAGTCTTTGGGCGCCCCGCGCCGCCGCCGCCGTCCGCCACTCAATCGGCTATGAAAACCAGTTGACAAAGAAGCAGTAAGCTTAGCAGAAACACTTTTTATGACCAACAGATTCTTGTTATAGATACGTGCGAATTTTATTTAAGTATGTATATACGAATGTATATCTATGTCATTTTATATCTGTAAGTATATTTTTACAGCTGTAACTAGTGTTTTTAATTGTGTTTAACTTTGCGCCGCCTTAGCTGATTTCGTCAAACATCTCCAAGTACCTCGGTTGCCTGGAAGAGATTGCAGTTGTAATAAGGCAGCCTTTTGACATTTGTTTTATATTTTATATTGTTCTGTATCATAATGTTTTGGTTCAATAAAGATTTTAACTAATAACTTTGGCGACCTCCGTGGCGTAATGATCAACACGCTAGTCCACTAATCCGGAGGTTCAGGGTTCAATCCCCAGCCAGGGCAAGTTGGGAAATGGCCTTTTTCAAATTGTTCTGGGTCTTGGGTGTTTATCTATACCTATGTATTTATAATAAAATATAGTATCCTTGAGTAAGTATCCCATAACACAAGTTATAACTTTGGGGCCAGCTCAATCAGTGTGATTTGTCCCTAGATTTTTTAAAAAACAACCCTCCTCTTGAAGACGGCTAAAAATATAAAAAATAACTTCATCCATCCATATAAGTCAAACTAATATTATTGTTACCGAAAATATAAACAGATGTCTTTAATATTGTTGAGGTAGATAATGTTCGGCAATCTATTTCGATTCGATCGATAAATACCTGCGTGGGCGTCGCAAACATCAACATCCGATACTACGCCCACGGCAAACAGTATACTCGTACCCTTGTAGCACATAAAGGTGCCCTAAATAGGGTAAATTGAGACGAATCATTATTTGATATTTGTCAGTTTCAATATAATCGTTTAGATACCTCACACACTTCTTCTTCATCTTAGTACGTTCCTGGTTGCATGCTCAGCTATGCTCCTTCGGAGCACGGGGTGCGGTTTTCCGCTTTTTAGGGTTCCGTACCCGAAGGGTGCAAACGGGACCCTATTACTGAGACTCCGCTGTCTGTCTGTCTGTCAAAGGGCTCTATCTCTTGAACCGTAATAGCTGGACACCTGAATTTTTTACCGATTATGTATTACTGTGGCCGCAACAAATACTAAAAATAAAATAAAAACGACCAAGTGCGAGTTAAACTCACGTGGAGAGGGTTCCGTACAATTGATTGAATTGTTATAGGTTTTCCTGTAATCTACAAACAATGAACTTTATCTATATTATTTATTATTATATTTGTAGTTTTATTGTATCAGTAGTTTCGGAGATCAGGGGGGTATGGTCAATTTTCGTCTATATAACATCGAATTATAACAAAAATATATTTGAGATCCTCATAACAAGCCCTTTCATTTGATATATGACACGTAAGGTTTGCAAAACTTTTTTTAAATTTCTTAATTTGTCCCCCAAAAATTACCCTTTTTTTATAAAAATATTTATTTACTTCGCACATATGTGTTTGGGTAATTTCATCATCTTACCAAATTTCACCTGATTCGGTCCAATAGATTCGGAGCAAATTGGCTGTGACAGACGGACGGACCGACAGACGCACGAGTGATCCTATAAGGGTTCCGTTTTTTCATGTTTTGTACGGAACCCTAAAAAGGTTGAAAATTAAAAGGGGGCGTCGTACAAAACACGTGTTTTTTTCAGCGTTTTTAACTCGATCTGTCACAGGGCTCTATCTCTTGAACCGTAATAGCTAGACACCTGAATTTTTTACCGATTATGTATTACTATGACCACTATAACAACAAATACTACAAATAAGATAAAGTTAATAATTAAAGGGGGTCGTCATACAAGAAACGTGTTTCTTCAGCGTTTTAAAACATTGTACGGTGGTACGGAACCCTTCATTTACGAGTCCGACTCGCACTTACCCGTTTATTTTCTTCATGTCAATGGTCACCCAAGTTGCCGAAGACTGCGAAATCGAGAAGAAATAGCTGGAATAGTTTAAATAATTTGACTGTAGTTTTACGACCGGTCGCCAGCCTGACGTCAAACCTATTTGGGAATGCATTGGAGTACAAGTCGGGCCGGGCGTCGATTGAACCACGGACGTTTCAGTTCTAGGCTGCGCTCTTAAACAACTAGACATACCGCTGTTTATTCTAATAGAATCGCAATGGGTTTATGGGTCACAGGCTTACAACAGATTGCCAGGCCTGCGTGGGTGCATTTCCATTCACAATGACGTCATCGTCTAAGTACCACGGAGTCAGTTGTCTCTTCATATTGTTTAACTAGCTGTGCCCGCGACTTCGTTCGCGTGGTTGTCGGAACGTAATGTTATATAGCCTAAAGCCTTCCTCTATAAATGGACTACCCAACAAAAAAAGAATTTTTCAAATCGGACCATTAGTTCCGGAGATTAGCGCGTTTAAACAAACAATCAAACAAACAAACAAACTCTTCCGCTTTATAATATTAGTATAGATGAGATCTTTATTCTTAAGGATATTTTACATACATACACTGACATTTCTTTTTCTAGCCTGTATTGTATGTATCCCACTGCTGGGCAAAGGCCTCCCCTTAAATCGCTTATCTAATATAAAAATTGTGTATACAATAGACAGATGAGAAGTATAGACAGAACAATTTGGTCTTGCGGCTCGTAAGCAGAGAGCCCCAGGGTCGCAACATCAAAGATGAAAAACTAGCCGCATCTCTTCGCATTTTTGCCCAAACATTTGATTGGATTTTACGATCTGCACGGAAAGAGAAGCAGCTTTTAAATTTTACTACAAATGTCGAGTATGTTTGGGTTAAATTGATTTCGAATGACAGCCACGTACCGACAATCAAAGCATAAGACACCCACCTGCTAGGTGGTCGGACGACCTGAGCAAGGTTGAAGGAAGACGCTGGATGCAGGTCGCTTCCAGTTGGCCGTTTAGGAAATCCTCGTGGTAGGCTGTCCAGCAGTTTCTTTTTTTCCAATGATAATGATTTGTTTAAATATTTTTTTTATTCAGCACGACCTTCTCTGTACTACAGAGTCATACTTAGCCAGAGTAGCCAGAGGATTTTGCCTATACTCTCCACGCTGGCCAGATGGGTTGGAGAGGTCTCATTGATGTTTAAAAGCTTTATTTAGCTTGTGTTTCCTAAGTCGCCTTCTATGCCGTGTGATTCCGGTAGAGTTGAATAGGATCATTCTAAGTCTTCCCATGATGATGATGAGAGATCCCATGAGCACAGAATACATAAGAGTACAAACAGAATGGAATCTCACAGCGTCTCCCGCAAATTGGCGTACCCGCACCTCTTCCACGCACTTTGTGCGCCGTATTGCGCTCTAAACCAGGGTTTAGTTACTAGCCGCACGCAATTCGCGACATGTCTTGTCTTGAGAACTGTCAACCAATAGTAACCATCATGGTGATAAACCAATAGTAACCATCATGGTGATAAAGATGCGCATATAATAATTGTTTATCCGAATACAACAAAGAACGTATATTTCATACATTTCCGAGTGATGAAAACAGGTAAGCAAAGCAACAATATAATTTCACGTTGTTATATACCCAGCAACCATCTTGAACACCGATTGATATATATACCCTTCTTGCTCTTTCGCATTGGCGGGAGAATACACAAGAGAGTACACAAAAATATTTGTGAAGTGATATTATGTAGCTGTTTCAGACTTTTCTGTAACATTTAATACATATAAAACAGAATATTTTTACCGTCATAGGTGTTCGCAAATCTCCCGGTATGGAAAGATATAATCGTAAATATGTCAAACCCGTTAGTAGGTAAGTATTAAATTAATTCTGCGGTGCGACCCTAAGTATAAAACTCACACATCGACGTGTGTACAAATAAATTGTTTCGTTTGTAGTAGTGGTAGATATATTGTTACTCTGAATCTATGAAGTGTCATACCATTGCAATGAGATTGATTTCCTCAGAAGCAGCTAGCTTTGTCTAAGAACCACTTATCAAATTGATGAGTCAAAGCAACGCTAGCTAGGCTGAATGAACTCGTGGGAATCCCTAACACCTAACAAGATCTAAAAGTCGAAATCCGTTCTAAAAAAAGATTTCCAATCAGTTAGGCAGGAAGTCTGTCATTGGCTCAATTTATTTTTAGTTGCCGTAATATTTCTTCGGTATCGGTTCAAACCGATTTTGTGGGTTTTAGGGAGCTCGGTCGCCCGGGAGTACGTGTTGCTAGCCCTTTTGCAGGTTAAGCAACCCGAGGCGTGGTCCGTACTTTGATGGGTGTCCACAAGTGGCATACAATTTTCTCGATTCTGAAGGCACGTTAAGTCCTGGCTGTCATCGTTGTATGGCAGTTGTCAAGCTAAGTCAGATGCCTATAGGCAGCTTGAAGAATTTGACACCAGTGTTGGCTATTTACACACACGAAAAGCAGACAAATCTGAGTACATTGCTACCATGTTTTAAATTTTCTGGCAGGACCTTACTTCTTACTTTTCTTTTATTTAAAGATGGCAGAGAGAAGAGATGAATGCAGGCTTCTCCATTTAACTCCACAGCCAAGAGCAAGCTCTTAAGTTGCAAGATACATTGCTTCCTCTCTATCTCTCTCGAATGTGGCTGTGGTTGACGCTGGTCTTAGATTTTTTAAACTGCGTACAGGCAGACATAACAACCCGATCAACGGCTGTGTTAGCAACGTGTGTTCCCAAGCTTGAAGGAGCTTAGGATAAAAAGCCACTAACATACACCGACTGGACATTCTTTTACTTATCCGAAGATGTCTTAAATCTTAAGTAAGAATAAGAGACGTAAGTTTGCTTTTGTCTATTAATAAAATAACTAAAACAAATCTTAGGTCCAGTAGTACTACCTAATTTCGAATGAGTATGACTATCACATGAGCAAGAAAATCCCACCTGACAATCTTACTCTTAATCTAATAAAAAACTAGGTCATTTCGCATCTTACGCCAGTTTTTTTTTACAATATGCGCCAAAAATGTTATTTTTGTTCTGGCGAAGAATATTTCCGCAGTACGAAACGCCATTATGACGAACACACACGATTTATAACAAACTAAAATAGGTATACTACAGTGTAAGGCCGGTCACACACGGTTTCCATTGTCTGATTTTCCTGCCCTTAATTGTAAGATCACGCCTTTGGCCCTAACGGGGTAGACAGAGCCTAGGGCCGGAAGACCCAAACGCCACTCTAAGCGTGATGGTGGGCGTGAAGGTGGTAAAAGGAAATCAAAATATGTAGTGATGGGTTGCTAGTCGCATCGCCTATTTACATGATTCCAATTCTCGCTAATACTTCCCTAGATCGGCTTTTACGATCTGCGCAGGAAGAGAAGCAGCTGGTACATTCTACGTTTTCCACACCATAGCATGGAAGAAATAATAATCGTTACCTATATAACTATTTTTTTATATATTTTCAGAATAAAAAATAAATATTAATTTTTTGTAGCCAGCTAAGTGTCCCAATTCCATGGTTGGGCAAAAAATATAAAAACAAATATTAAGATTTTCGACTTATGAGTTGAAGAGTTTTAAGATGCTAGAGGGTTAGCCAGTTAGCCAAGGCAGTAAAAAAAATGTGATCAATTTTTTTTAGTCGATATAATTCTGTACAGGCATTTAATAGTAGATTGTGCTACAAGGCGTAAAGGTAATAGTTTTATCGCGAGGGCGCTACTTTGAATACAGAGCGAAACGAAGGATGCCACAATAGAATCACGTTTTGACCTGCAGTCATCCATGTAAAACGTGCTGTTTTCCAATTTTGAAAAACTACGACGCCATTGCCTATATTTTATAATTTTGAAACTAAATTCTTCTTTTTTTTTGCTGACTGCCAATATTATTTTTGATTCTACATTTGTGTTCGGTTTTAAAATGTGTTTTAACGCCTAGTGAATTTACTTTTTACTTTTCAGTGTCTAGAGAATTACCAGTGACTTTAGCCCCAAATATTTGGGATAAAATCCTCGTTTTTCGAATAGATGAGATGAAAAACTAATTAAGTAGTCTGTATTCTGTCTACCCCATCTTCTATATAATATCTAGAAGAAGAAACTGACTGGCTGACATATTGGCGGATTGATCAACGTACAGCTGAAACCGCTGGGTCTAGAAGCATGAAATTTTAAATGACGTAAGTGAGCACTAAGAAAGGGTTTTTAAGGAATTCATCTCCTAAGGAGTTCAATGAGGGTTGGTTGTTTTTTTTAGGAATTAGTAAAAGTGATGTTCGTAGTTCAAACAGACTTAACTGTGCGGATATTTCCTCCTCCCACAAACACTGTCAATTTAATTAAACAGCTCACACTTTATTTCACTTTTAAATGTTTGTAAACAAAAAACAGTTCGCTTGTCTGCTACCGGCCTTATTTTATTTTCCACTAAGAATAGAACTTCTTGTGTAAATTCGCGGTGAATTTGCACTTTGACATTATTGTGACATTGCAAAGCCGCCAGTTTCGGCGCTTACGCAACTACTTTTGATACATATATTATGCCTGATATGTGACATTCAGATAGGTCAGGGGTGCCATTCCTTAACTACCTGTCCGGTAGTTTAATGGATATGTCATACGGGTACGCGGACCCGGCCTCCCGAGCTGCTATGGACTCACTCCTTATGTCTTCCGAGTCAGTAGTATCCCATAACCTCTTGTTCTATCCCAATCCTAACCAATCCTGTCCTTATCTATTTATATATCTCTCTATATGTTACTTTCTCCCTGCCTTCTTTTTCTTTGCCAATCCAAGGTCTGCCGTGCCGAGGGATGCGTGGCTAGGGGCGAGCCTAGTCTCAAGCGTGCCGATTTGCCCTGAGGTTGGGCGCCCTCAGAACAAGGCTAGCCTTCGCCTGACAAGGGGCTCTGTCAGGTGCGACCGTCTAAATCCCCATTACTCGTGGGAACGCAATGATTCCAAAAAAATTAAGAAATCAGTATGGCGGCGACGCGGTTCGCAATCCGTCACGTCCCGTTTCCCGCAGGTGCGAAAAGCGGTCTTTGGACAGCCGCTTGGCTACTTTGAATATTAGAGGAGGATTGAATGGTAAAATAGATGAGGTGTATCAGATGATGAGTGAAAGAAAGATTGATGTCCTGTGTGTGAATGAGACGAAACGGAAAGGATGCGGGACCACTAAGTGTGGTTCTTTCTATATTGGTCAGGAGTACCAGAAACTGCTAAAGGCTGTCAAGGAGTTGGCCTCATTCTTTCTAAAAGAATGGCAAAGTGTGTGAATGAGTACGAATTTGTAAGTTCAAGACTTGTCTGGATTAGAATGAAAGTTGGGTTGAATCGGATTTTTATATTGGGAGTGTATGCACCTATAGAAGGTAAATCTAAAAGAAATAAAGAAGAAAGAAAGGAATTTTGGGATAGTGTAAATGATGTTTTGAGTGGTTGCAAAGGCAATGAGAAGATAATTATACTTGGTGATTTTAATGGATGGGTTGGTATTAAGCGAGATGGTTATGAAAAGGTGTTGGGTTTGTTTGGCGATGAAAGAGAGAATGAAAATGGAAAAAGTTTGCTTGAGGTATGTCTGGAGAAGAACCTTTGTGTGACAAACACTATGTTTGATCACAAAAAGATTCACATGTACACAAGGGAGGAAAACGGAGTGAAGAGTATGATTGATTTTATAATAGTGGATGAAAGAATGAAAAAGGATGTGTTTGATACAAGGTCTTTCCGTGGAGTAGGGATTCTACAGACCATTATTTGGTAATCTGTAAATTGAGAAACCTTTTTAGAAAGTGGCGAAACCATAAATTTAAACCCTCCAATCGGCTGGAAAGGATAAAAGTTGAGAAGTTACAAGATGAAGATGCAAGAAAGGAATATAAATCATTACTAACAGACAAATTTAAAGAACTAGAGGATCAATGTGAGGTAGAAAACGTGTGGACAGTATTAAAAGAAGGAATGATTGACGCTGCTGTTAAAGTATGTGGTTCAACCAAAAGAAGAAAAGGCAACGATGTGGTAAATGTATGGTGGGATAAGGAAGTACAAGACGCAGTACAAAGAAAGAAGAAAGCATGGAAGGATTGGTTGTCAGTACGAGGTGATCAGAGTAAACAAAATGCGAGGGATAAAAATGTTTTTGCAGCGAAACAAGAATATAAGAGGATGAATGTAGTTGTGAAAGAGATAGTAAAAAAGAAGAAAAAAGAAAAAAAGGATGATTTTGATGTAAGATTGGCTCGAGATTTCCAAAGTAATATTAAATACTTTTGGAAGAGCGTTAAAACAGCTAGAGGGAAAAATACGACTTCTACGCTTAATAATATCAGAGACAAGAATGGAAGATTATTAGTCGGGTTACAGAATGTAGTAGATGGATGGAAGGAATATTTTGAAGGACTGTTTGAAAAAAATGAAATGAGAGTGCCAGAGCCGGAAAATGAAGTACAGGGGAGTGATGTGCAAAATTATGATGAAGAAATAAGTATGGAAGAAGTAGTGACCGCATTAAATGGTATGAAAATGGGAAAAGCGGGAGGGTATGATAGGATTACTGTCGAAATGCTAAAGGCTGGACAGGGCATTGTAGCTAGTCAATTGTGTGACCTTTGCAATCTGTGTTTTAAAAAATGTGTGGTTCCAAAGGATTGGTGCAAGGCGGTAATTGTATTTATTTATTTATTTACACTTTATTGTACACACATACAAATGAAATAGTACAACAGGCGGACTTAATGCTAAAAGCATTCTCTAACAGTCAAACCACTGTACCACTGTTTAAAGGAAAAGGTTCACAGCAAGACTGTAAAAACTACCGAGGCATTAGACTTCTTAGCGTGGTTGGCAAATTGTATGCAAAGGTCTTGATAGAAAGGGTTGTGAAAGATACCAACGAGAAGATATGGGATGTACAAGCGGGATTTAGAAAGGGTATGGGATGCACAGATCAGGTCTTTTCTTTAAGATGCATTTTAGAGAAACTTTTGGCCAAAGATCGAAAAGTCTATTGCATCTTCGTAGATTTAGAAAAGGCCTATGATAGAGTGGTAAGGAATGAATTGTGGTCAACACTGTCTACGTATGGGTTGAGCAGCCATCTGATCCAGGCACTGAAATCTCTTTATAAGGATTCTAGTGCTTGTGTCAGAATTGACGGCTAATACACAGAGTGGTTTAACATCGAAAAAGGTGTGAGACAGGGATGTGTAGCGTCGCCTTGGCTGTTCAACATATTCATGGACAGTTGTTTGACAGATTTGAAAGAAGATGAATGTGGTGTTAGAATGGATGAGTTATTTATCAAATGCCTTCTCTATGCCGATGACCAAGTTATACTTGCGGACTCAGAGGAGGAATTACAGAGGATGATAACTGTTATGAATAATGCATTAGAAAAAAAGGGTATGAAAGTTAATGTAAGTAAGACTAAAGTTATGGTTTTTGAAAGGGATGATAGTTCAACAGAATGCAATATTTTAATAAATGGGGTGAGAGTGGAGCAAGTGAAAGAGTTTGTATATTTAGGATGTAAGTTTACAAGAGATGGCAAGCTCGAGGGTGATGTGGACAGAAGAGTGAATGCGGGTAACCAAGTGAATGGAGCGTTGCATTCCTTTATGACCAGCAGGAAGGTATCAGATAAGGCACGTCTTGCTGTTCATAAAGGAGTAATAATACCTACTTTAATGTACGGTAGTGAGAGTTGGGTATGGCAGAGAAAGCATGAAAGCAGAATAAATGCAGTTGAAATGCGAGCGCTGAGGAGTATGTGTGGTGTTACCTTGAAAGACCGAGTAAGAAATGATGTTATAAGGGATCGGTGTGGAGTGAAAGAGGACGTAGTGACAAAAGTAGAACAAGGGATGTTAAGATGGTTTGGGCATTTAGAAAGGATGGATGAAAATAGATTAACAAAAAATATTTATAAGGTAAGTGTGAAAGGAAGAGCGGGACAGGGTCGACCTCGGCGAACGTTCTGCGATCAGATTGCAGACGTTCTGAAGAAGGGAGAGGGAAGAAGTACACGTAACCGAGGGGCATGTATGAAGAGGTTGATGAGTGTAGATGAAGCGAAAGAGGTCTGTCAAGATCGTAGCAAGTGGAGGTCCATAGTCTCTGCCTACCCCTGTGGGAAACAGGCGTGATAGTATGTATGTATGTGACATTACTTTAACATTCAATCGAACACTTATACAACGTGTAACAAAAAGGGGGTATCAACCCGAAAGGGAGTAAACGTACTAATTAATGTGAATAACTTTTACTATGGGACCATCCCTGAAATCGCAAAAAAAATTTGCAGCTTCATACAAAATTAAATACCTACCCTGTGCCATAATGTATGGAGCTGCAGATGTTTTTTTTTTGCGATATCAGGGATGGTATAAGATTTTTATGTAATTTTTTTTGAGGAATAAACTGTAGTAGTTTAATAACAGTGATTTTTCAAAAACACGCACAGTATTACACATTGTGAACCCACGTCGCCTTAAGAGCTCACAATTTATTTCACTTTCAAATGTTTGTAAACAAAAAACGCTGGTCCTTTTCTGGGTCAGGAACTCAGGAAAACTGTTCGCTTGTCTGCTACCGCCCTTATTGTATTTTTCACCAAGAATACAACTTCTTGTGTAAATTCGCGGTAAATTCACACTTTGACATTATTGTGACATTGCAAAGCCGCCAGTTTCGGCGCTTACGCAACTACTTTTGATACATACGTTATGCCTGATATGTGACATTACTTTAACATTCAATCGAACACTTATTCTACAATGCCCGCTTGAACGGGTTTAGTAACTTTTAACTTATAGACATCTATACAGGGTGACTTTTAAAGACCAGCCACATTTTTAGAGCAAGTTCAGTCCATGATACTGAATTACTTTCTATAACAAAAGTTATTAAAAATCGATAAAAAAATTTCATCCTCCCTCCCATACACAATCCGTTTGAATGAGCGCTGATTTGTATGAGATAGCGAATTTTTATTTTAGTTTTTTGTTTATTGTTTTTATGGAAAGTAGTCCAGTATCAAGGACTGAACTTGCTCCAAAAATTTGGCTGGTGGTTAAAAAGTCACCCTGTATACCTTAATTATACAACGTGTAACAAAAAGGGGGTATCAACCCGAAAGGGAGTAAATGTACTAATCAATGTGAATAAATTTTACTATGGAACCATCCCTGAAATCGCAAAAAAATCTGCAGCTCCATACAAAATTAAATACCTACCCTGTGCCAAAATGTATGGAGCTGCAGATGTTTTTTTCGCGATTTCAGGGATGGTCCCATAGTCAAAGTTGTTCACATTGGTTAGTACGTTAACTCCCTTTCGGGATCTTACAATTGGGAGGATGGGTCAAAAATAAATTATTTGGTACTGTTAAGAGAATAAAACGTCACAAAATAATGTTAGGTACTTGTCATTCATCATATCCATTTTCAACATGATTTTAGATTTATTAAGGCCCCACCAGTTCAGAGCCAAGAAAACTGTGAGTGTTTTTAAAAAATCACTGTAATTAAACACAGTTTATTCCTCAAAAATTTTACATTGGAATCTTATGCCTTTTCTACAGACACCCACAATATCCAAAACACGATTGAGCATTTTTGGCTCGATAGAAAAAAATCACAAACATATCTCTAAATTTGCCTTTATTTTATTTTTTATTGATTTATTTGTATTATATTTATAATTTTTTTATATGTATTAATATAAAAAAATTATAAATATAATACAAAAAAAAAAAAAAACACTGCGAAATATCGTCGAGCACGGCTCTGGGCCTTTCTTTGCTCTCGACGAATATTTCACTGTGTTTTATTTATTATATTTTTTTATATTATATTTATAATATTTTTTTGTATAATTTTCATATAAAAAGGTGATTGTATTAAATAGTAATATGTATTTATAAAGGCAAATTTAGGCAAATTTAGAGGTATATTTGTATTTTTTTTCTATCGAGCCAAAAATGCTCAATCGTGTTTTGGCTATTGTGGGTGTGTCTGTAGAAAATCCTTCAGATTTTTGAGAAATAAACTGTAGTAGTTTAATAACAGTGATCGTTCAAAAACACGCACAGTATTGCTAATTGTGAACCCACCTCGCCATAATGCAGAAAAGCTGATATAACAGAAAGCTATGACGTCACGGTTCTGATTTCCATACAAACCTCATAGCATAGAAAATGTTAGTTTTGACGTTTAAAAAAAGTATCCGATTTGACTTGTTGTCATCTGGCGCATTGATCATTCCATACGAATATTACATGGAGTAGACCACCTAGAACACTGTAAACCGCTGTTCAAAAAGTCGAAGATTCTACCTCTTCCATGTCTCTACATTTTCGAAATATGCTTATTTGTAAAAAGATATCCGCATCTTTTCCCTCTGAACGACACTGTTTTAAAAAAGAAGAGCAGTAGAAACCCAACCAAACTGTATATCCCAGCACAGAGACTGCAACTCTACGGTAACAATGTCTATTGTATGGCAATCAAAGTGTTCAATGCATTACCGAGGGAAATTAGAGAAATTAATAGAGAGAGTGCATTTAAATCAACTTTATTTAATTGGCTGCTAGATAAATGTTATTATACTACCGAAGAATTATTTAAATGACAGCTAAATTGTATATTAAACGCTTTGACATGTAATATGATTTGTGAACATAAATAGGTATAATTAATTTAAAAAATAATAATAATTAAATCTTAATCTTAATTTAACTAAATATTCCTACGCCTTATAGGCAGATTATGTAGCACACACACAATTCTGTAACACCATTGTATCACCATATTCTAAGGAATAAATGAATATCTATCTATCTATCTATCTATCTCAGGATATGGCCGACCGTTTTATGAAATGGTTAGGTAGTACCTCCGTGTAAAACTGCCATAAACTTTTCCTTATCACTCCTCACTTAACAGTTACGTTACAAACATCCGAAAATGGACTTTAAACCGCATCCTCACGTCACTCTTTCACTTGCAGTTATTATATTAAGATATAGTATATAACAACAGCGTAGTAATTCGAATAGTAGCGATAATATATGGCCTTGTATATACTTATCTATAAATTAATGCGTGCCACATGGTTGCTGGGCCAGTGCATATCGAAATGGGAGGCTGAAACCTATTAGCGGATTATAGTTTCTATATAAATTTCAAACGTATGGTTTATCTATGATAAAACACACACACTATCACGTTTTTATCCCTCATGTGGTAGACAAAGCATTTTGTGTCTTGCGGCTCTGAACAGATTGAGCCCGGGGCCGCAAGATTTGGCCCTGAGGACGCCGCCTTCGAATGTAAAAAAAAATGAGGTTTTCGGATGAGGTCGAAACATGTCAGCCAGTAGCTGACGTTTTACGAGAGTTACCAGTTTATCGTATATTAGTAATGTCTCACATTAGTTTTACCCAAAAAAAACATGGAAATAAGTACATGTGAATTTCATAGTACATGCAAATGCAATTAAAGGATTCTAGAAACTGATCGTCCTTCGACTGACTGCTGTAATGCCGTCTCAAACAATGTGTCTGCGACCTTGCCTGATGTAGGATGTGTCTAGGAAATTATTTATAACAACTTATTGTAATAATATTAATACGAACAATAACGTCTGAAGGAGAAAATGGGCGGGCAAAAATTCATTGATGGAAAATAACCACGCAATTTTGTAACGCCAACAAAATGTAGGTAGACAGACACATTATCACGTCTTTATCCCTAACGGGTAGACAGTGCCTGGGGCCGTAAGGCTACATATGAAGTGATAGTGGTCGTGAAGATGTAAAAAGGATTAACATAATTACATTTTTAACAAAAAAAAACAACCGACTTAATTTTTTTTAAGAGTTTCTTCCATATTTAAAAGTTCTTCATTATATCATTTCTCACCAAATTAAAATGGGGCCAACTTGGTAGTAAAGGCTTTCAAATAAAAAAAGAATCATCAAAATCGGTTCACAATTGGCGAAGATATCTCGTAACAAAAATACATAGAAAAATATTTAAAAAAAACATACATTTGAATTGATAACCTCCTTCTTTTTTGAAGTCGGTTAAAAAGTGATGCTAATGATAGCATCACTTTTCATCATCACATAATAATTAGAATGTACCAGTTGCTTCTCTTCTCGCGGAGATCGTAAAAGCCGATTAAGGGATCAAATGGGCGAAATGCGAATCATTTTGCATTCAACCCATTACTATTTTGATTCACCCCCATCACGGTAAAAGTGGCCTTTGGGTCTTGCAGTCTTAAGCTCTGTCTGCTTGCTTAGAGCCACAAAATTTAAAATGCTCTGGCTGCCCCATTAGGGATAGATACGTGAAAGTGTGTGTGTGTGTGTTACATCATACATGACATGTAGCACATCATGGAAATTAAGTATAAATTCATACGTATGATCGTGAACATGATGAGAGTCATGAAGACTGCCTCCATGGTCCAGTGGTCAAGGCGTTTGCCTTGTGATCCGGAGGTTGTAGGTTCAAATCCCATTGGGAAGCATACTTTGTGAAAAGTTGTTTCCAGTCTGGTTAGGATATTGCAGGCTTGAATCACCTGATTATCCGAAAAGAAAGATGATTCCGTGCTTCGGAAAGCACGCAAACGCTGTCTAGCTAGAACCTGTCCTAGGATTGGTTCTAGTCTACCCTTTGGATTGCGGAGGTCAGACGGCAGTTACTCTGTGTAAAAACCAGTAACCTGGTCAAATCACCTAAGTTAGGTAGCGGACCCCGGGCTCTGAAGTGTTACCGCTGAGGATGCAACCGGGAATACGCTCGGATGGTGATGATCGTAAACATGATGATCTGAAGTTACTGGGTATCGAGCTTTTTACATTCGCTATGGTCTGCCTATGCTCCATCGAGTTACCGTAGCTATAATATTTACATAACTCGTAATTCTTCGCAAACGTGACTATTGCAGCCTTCAAGGCATCAGTTCCTACTAGAAACACCATCGAGGAATGCTGCTCATTTCACACGCTGCGTAAAGAGGTAACTATACACGTGCATTTCAAAATAATTTAATTTTCAAATCAAACAATCATGAATCAACAAACGGAAGTTTTTGGCGGGAAGTCAAGGGCTTCAGTTGGGGTTTTCTTTAAATTATTTTGCAAATTGTTTTTAGTGGACTTTATAATATGAAATTAGTGTTGTTTGGTGTTATAAAATGTGAAATAGTTAGACACACACACACAGTGTGTGTGTGTGTCTTTAACTTATAAAATACTTGATCACAGATTATGTATTACTATGGCCGCTATAACAACAAATACTAAAAATAAGATAAAGTTTAAAATTAGAGGGGTCGTCATACAAGAAACGTGTTTCTTTAGCGTTTTAAAACATTGTACGGTGGTAGGGAACCCTTCATGTACGAGTCCGACTCGCACTTGCCCGTTTATTTCTAAAAGCAAAAGTAATTCTTCTGCGTACGCTACTAGTCTTTTATGTTTCCATAACAACATAATGCTAACTAGTGGCAGCCTTAGCGAATTTACAATAAACTATGGTAGGTAATAAAATTGAATATTATTAAAATGCATTTCTTATTTGTATACTAAATACCTTGAATGTTTGTCATACGCAACTATAAAATTTATGCAATTTTTTTTTTATTTATGCAGAGAAGAAATAGGTGATTTTTTTGTGAAATAATGTTCAAATTAGTCTTTCTTGTCTGGATCTCGGTACAATCTCTTGTGTACCTTTACTAAATTTTGATTTTTGATACCATTTGATTAGGGTTGTTCCGTATTCATCCTATGACGTCTCATTCTACTCATAAATTTTTCCTTACTTAACCTATTTATGTGCCTTACTCAACCCACAACAAAAATTTAATTTTATATTCCTTGTTTATCCCATCAGTATTCGTAACTCAAACTATTGTAAAAATACCTAAAAAAAAAATTAAGAATTGTGTGTACGGTCTGAACTAAATATCAGTTATAGAAATATTTTTAAGCTCAGTTAACTTTAGCTTTTATGTTGTTCTATTAAATAAAACGGCGGGAAAGCACATTTAATCTCTGATACTAGGTAAGTATTTATATCGTATGCATATTAATATTTAGAAAAAATATCAAACTTCACCTTAAATGATTAGTGAGAAAATAAGTTAGGTCTGGTACTAGCGGCTCTTGGTCCATAATACAGACAGATAGCCTAGATTTAGCCTTGCAACGAACGGAACGGCAACAAGAAATCGACAATATTACCTAGATATACCTGACCTCGCCAACGCGGCACTCAGAGCCAGGAATCCGCCAAAACCCATACATTTATCAAGCAAACCGTAACTCTGTTGGCACGCCTCCAAAATTGTACGTTTCAATACACGCTTCATCTACCTGATGGATATTTACGACTAGTATTAAATAAATATACCTATAATTAGATACGGTTATTTCATAGTTAGTGCACATACTTATATTTGAAATGGTAATATGAAGATTTAAACAGTTATAAACGTTTTATTGAATTTTGTAAACGACAGTTTGTTAGTAATACCACAGATTACATATAATGTGTAACAAAATATAGTGAAACTATTTTAAGGGTAGATTCAGTCAATGATATTGAACAACTTTCCCCAAGTGTTAGGAACGCCATGTATTACTTAACTTTTTATCAGGGTACTTTTAAATAAAACTAGGGATGCTTTAAATCTTGTATATTTCGTATTTCACTGCGTAAAAACACTTTACAAAAAGATCTATACTTTCTGTACAAAAACGCGGCACTTCTTACAATGTCAAAATTGACAGTTGACAGTTCACAGCTTGGCCGATGTTGCACTTCCAAATTATCTTACAATTTAGGGTTGCCAGTATAAATAAAAATATGGCAGATTTTGGAATTGCTAACACAAGGAACATTATATCTTAATATAAAAAAAAATTTTGGCTTTTCATACAAGCTCGGATCAGGTGATCGGTCAGGCAGGATGATTATGTATGGGTGTCCAAAATAATTTTTCATATTTCGATATATGTTCCTTGGGGAAAGTTGTTCAGTATCATGGACTAAATTCAGCCTTAAAATAGTTTCAGTATACTTTGTTAGACCCTGTATAAGTTACGTTGTACGGTTATATAATCAACTAATATATTGTTTTAAAGAGCATCTACAATCGTTTGGCGACCTCCGTGGTGTAATGGTCATCACGCTAGTCCGCCAATCCGGAGGCTTTAGGTTCGATCCCCAGCCAGGGCAAGTTGGAAAATGGCCTTTTTCAAATTGTCCTTGGTCTTGGCTGTTTATTATAAAATATAGTATCGTTGAGTTAGTATCAAATATTATGTTTCAACTTACTTTGGGGCTAGCTCAATAGTGTTAATTGTCCTTATCTGAAAAAAAAAATTAAAAATATATCTGAAATAAAAATTAAATTTCATCCATTCTGGTATGTGAGAAAAGAAAACCTTAAATGTACTAGCAATTTACTAGTAGCTTCTCTTCGCGCTCGTAAAAGGCAATTGAGGGACTGAATAAAAATTCGAATCATTTCGAATGTCAATAGGGATGCGGCTAGCAACCCTTCAATATATTTATTCTCTTTTTCCTTTACGTTAACAGTGGCCTTTGGGTCTTGCGGTCCCAGACTCTGTCTACCCCGTTAGGGATAAATACGTGAAAGTTTGTCGGTATAAATAAAACAAGAAATCGACGTGATCATGCGATGACTACCTGGTATTTTATTTTAATGAAATGTTTGACGTCATACGACCTAAATCCAACATACTGCATCGCCTCTCTCAAAATTCACTTCTCTCTCTACCCAAAGGTTGACTGGAAGAGATTGCTACCTATGCGATAATTCCGCCTTTGTATCATTTTTTTTTCCCTGTCTTGTATTTTCTTTGTTTGTAGTGCAATAAATAGGTACTGTATTGTATTGTATGTATTTTACATGTGATGTAGTCTTACATGTGATGAAAAATCGTCAAACATAATGCAACTACGAATATATTATCTTTATTCTGTAATAATTTTGGAATTGGGTCATATTTGTAAGAGACGGCCTGATAGAGTAATACCACAGAATACATAAGAGTACAAATTTACACACTGGGTACCTGAGGACGGTCGTCGAAATAGAGTAGAGGCAGGCCTATAAAGCGTTGGCACAGAAGACAGTAATAGTATGACATACAGAACGGAATCTTCTAAGGTACGCGCAATATGCGTCCCGTTACTCGTCCCCGCACGTCTTCCCCGTTCTCGCCTTGTCTTCTGTGGCGTTCGCGTGTAGACCTCGACGCTTTTCAGCGTGGATGGTCTGAAACGGCTCTGGTCAGAGACAAATGGAAAGACGGGGAGATATCTTTGGCCAGCTGAGGGACAGCATAGGTTAATACCATTTTTTGAATTGGACGGACCACGTCCGTCATATTACGATACTTAGCAATGTATTTAAGGAAAATATTTCTATGTTCAAAAAAGTAAATGATTTTACAGATAAAAATTACGTAATATGAATGACTTACGAGTAGCTACACGTATTACAGACTGAAAGAAAACAGTCAGTTAGGACGTTTATGGAGAAGTGTATACTTTTTTAGGGTTCCGTAGTCCACAAGGAACCCTTATACGGGTAGTTTCGTCATGTCTGTCCGTCCGTCCGTCCGTCCGTCTGTATGTCCGTCCGGGCTCGTACTCCGCCGCTACTGCACCGATTGTCACGAAAATTGGTGGAGAGATAGATATTGAAGTTCCAAAAGTTAGTTTTTAAAATTATGAACAAAAGTTATTTCTTAGCCCCCTCCTCCCATACAACGAAAAGTGAATTTAAAAAATTAAATTGGACTAACCCCAACGTGTGGGGTATCGTTGAAAAGGTATTTTAAAATGCAACAAAAACTGCTTTGAAACTATGTAGATCAAACCCTCCAGTCTTGAGATAATCTAATACAAAGTTAAAATTTGAGGTGTCCCCCCACCGTAACTTTTGAAATACATATTACTAAAATAATTCTGAAAAAAATGTGGTATATACCTCAAAGTATGTACTTTCAATTAAAACTATAGTGGTCTCGGTATCATAGATAGTTATTTTTTAATACGTCATAAATCGTAAACCGCAATTTAACCTTTAGAACTTTTATATTATGTTACTTGCTGCTACGGAACCCTTCATTGGCGAGTCCGACTCGCAATTGGCCGCTATTTTTATAATAAATTTCCAGAAGCGGATCTTTATATGCCATACAGAAAATTCAAAGTATACAAACGTGGAAGGGATATACCCGTAATGAATCAAACCACAGTCTTTACTAGATCATTATAAATAAATATAAATATATAGGGACAAATCACACTGATTAAGCTAGCCCCAAAGTAAGTTTAAAACTTGTGTTATGGGATACTACTCAACGATACTATATTTTATGATAAATACATATTACATAAACACCCAAGACCCAGGACAATTTGAAAAAGGCTATTTTCCAACTTGTCCTGGCTGGGAATCGAACCCAGAACCTTCGGATTAGCGGTCTAGCGTGTTAACCATTACGCCACGGAGGTCTTTAAATTATAGTGTAATGAAATTAAATAAACAAACAAAGAACAAAAAAAAATTTCGCCATTTCCATACAAAAGTGTGCAGCCGCCTGGGCGATTAGTATGGGAATGTCGAAATTTATTTTTATTTTTTAAATGCTGCATCATAATTTAGTGATCTAGTATAGCCCGTGGTTCGATTTATTACGGGTATGTCCCTTCCACGTTGTGTAAAGAAAAACCGATGACTATATTAAAGACAAAAAAAATCTCTCCTATATCTTCATCTATCTAACACCATAATCCCTATAAGCTTTCAAGATAGTTTAGAAATAAACAAACTTTCGTACAATGGTCGATAAACAGATAATTTCCGCTAGAATCTGTTACTCTGTGATACTTAGTAAGAGGCCCATTGTGAGGTAAACGTTCTCGGTCAGGGGTTACAGATGATATAACGATAAGACACGAGTTACGTATCCGGTCCTACCACAATACGTGACAAGGATTTGAAGGTTACTCAGTGTTAATGGGAGGTGCGGTCTATGTATGTTGTAGACATAATGTATTGTTTTTTTTTTTTGTTTTTTTTTTTTTTTTTTTATTTCATTGAGCCAAAAGCTACAATAGGTAGACTTAATGCTAAAGCATTCTCTCCCTGTCAACCTTTAGGAGAAGAGAAACAGATAGAATAGTTGGCGTCTAAAATAGATAGAAACAATCCAGAAATAATAAGTACTTTTAAATGATCATACATAAATATCGTATAAAATAAATATACTATATTTATACATACAACACACTATATAGATACATATACATACATATATACATATATATATTTGAAGATCAGAAAGAAACGATGAATTCTCCTAATTGTTGAAAGATTCAAAAAGTAAATCATGCACTTTTTTCTTGTATAAATGTCTACTAGATATTTGTCTGATGTCCTCGGGCAATGCATTCCAAAGCCGTATAGCTTGAGAAGTAAAGGAATTGGACATGAAGCTAGATCGATAAAAGGGAATTTGAAGCTTGAGCGTGTTACTGGAGCGAAGTTGCCGATCATGCATGTCCGCAAGATATTGTACGCTTACATTTCAAGTATTGCGGAGAAAAGGGATTTTTAAGAATAGCGAAAAGAGAACATAGAAGTCTCTGTTGCCTGCGCAGTCGGATGGGAAGCCAATGGAGTTTGGAACGGAAAGCGGAAATGTGATCATACTTACGCAAGCAGAAAATAAAACGGATGCAGTTGTTAAGAAGGCGGTCCAGCTTATTGAGAAGATCCACATTAAGATCTGGATAACACACATCAGCATAGTCAATAATGGGAAAAATCAACGTTTGGATCAATGTGATCTTAGTTTTAATAGGAAGAAAATTTCTGAAGCGGTTAAGATATTGAAGAGAATAAGTAACGGTCCGACTAATTTCAGTTATTTGAGCAGTCCATTTCAACGAGGAGTCAATAAAAAGACCAAGATTTTTTACCACTGGTTTAAATTCAATAACGGCACCATTGTATACTACTGGTAAAACAGAAGTTAAGTTAATTTTTGCCAACTGCTGAGGACTGCCTAATATCATTGCTTGACATTTGGATGCGTTCACCTGTATACCGTAATCCTGCGACCAGGTGAGAATATTGTCTAGTGGAAGCAGCGAAAGAGTAACTTTAAACATTGTTATAGCGCAAAATGGCCCCACGAAAATTATATAAAATACAGATGTGGTCAAAAAATGTCTTTAGCTCATCAGGTAGATTATTAAAAAATATTGTAATCGTATATTTCCGTTTTTCGGATAAGCAAATAATTACAAAAATACCGCGGAATGGGGTTTCATTGATCAATATGAAAATTCAAATAGCTGTATTTTTCTTAAATGAAACCGTATTAAAACAAAAAAACAAACATCATTATCGGATTTTACTATAGAATCGAACTTGATAATTTTTTATTTAATATTTACCTTGAAAAAAAGAAAAAAGAATGAATGGTCAATGTTATACGATGAGTGGGGTACTTTGAAACCCCATCATTTTTTAATGGAAAACGAAAGTATACCCTTTAAGGCGAAGATATAGGCAAATGGCCTTGAAGTGTGAAATAAATTGTTAACTCGTAAATATGGTGATAATTACCATATTTCTCTACGTCATGCACTAGATAGCCCTTTAAATTATTTTATGAACTGCCGTTAAAACTATTATTGGTGATCCGTCTAGCTTTAAAACTTGCCGTGGCCACTTTTGGCGGAGGCAAGTTTTAAAGCTAGACGGACTAATGTAAATACTTTCAACGGTGGTTTATAAAATAATTTAAAGGGCTATCTAGTGCATGACGAAGAGTAATATGGAAATTATCTCCATATTTACGAGTTAACAATTTATTTCTAATGAGGGCGCCGCTTCAAGGTCATTTGCCTATATCTTCACCTTAAATTACACTTTTGTTTAAGAACAAAAAAAATCGGTTAAATAAAAAAAAAAGTTTTAATATTTTTGGGGTAACTTTGATCACGAGAAATACACAAATATAATTCAAAATTATATTTTTTTAAATTTACGTTACATATTCTAGAGACATTAAACATTAAATCACCGTTTAATTGAAGTCTAACAAAGTAATATCCGTCATCATTAAACTTATTATCATATAATAACACCATGGGTCAAAACTTATCAAAATAAAATAAATTAAGAGACTGTTCTGCCTCGTGTGTCCAAAACATTTTTTGCAAACCTGCGCAAATCCATTATAGTGAGAGGATATCCCCATTCGGCACCTTTTGCACAAGCTTTTAATATATTTTCTTCCTCACTTTTGAAAAAAACAGGCTGTGCTCCCGGCTTTTTTATAAATTTCCCATAGTACTAATTAAAAACCGTACATATGGTATTTTAATATTTTCAGAAGCTGCTCTTAATGTCATGCGACCTTCTGCTACAGCTGTAAAAGCTCGCTCCAACACCTCTTCATTATAATTTTTATAAGCGCGAGCGCCTAAACGCTTTGTGTGATATAAAATATTTATATAAAAATATAAAATATATATTATATATTGAATGAATACATAATATATTGAAATTTCGTCATCAACATGATAAATAAAGGTTTTTTTAGATTTCGGGGTGAGATTGATCAATGATCAAAGAAACCCATGCATTTGGTCAATGACACCCCGTAAAAAATCAAACCGTCGGTAAATGAAACCGTTGAGAATAGAATATATAGAAAAACTTCATTCTCAAGTTAATAGAATACTTAGCAACATAAACAATCATATTTCCTAGTACCCTTTATACCCATTACGGTAGCCTTAAAGTTATTTAAGCCTATAAATTATTTAAAAAGCCATACTCAAATTTATTTACGAAAATCTCCGGCATCAACACGTCCGTTCATGCAGTGTTTGAACAGTGACAGAGAGTGACATTCAGTGCTGCCAACGCAATAAACAAAATCGTATGGTTGCGTTCAGAAATTAAATATTTCCTATTTTCCTAAATTATAAAGTTTTTATCAAACTCACCCCGCGAGTCAAAGTAAACCCATTCCACGGTACAGCGCATTTAAATTCCGCATGACGTCACGATCAAGCACGATTTGTGCTCCGAAAGTTCGACGAGCTGTATCTTTGTGAATTTTGACTACTATGATAAACCGAAAAATGGGTCCATTACTTTTTTAATTGTTTATTTCAGAGCTTAAATCTATCTTTACAGTTTACACCAATACGATAGAATAGCACCTTAAATACGCTTATAAATTCGCTCAGAGAACAAGAGAATAAATCTACACATTCTGCGATTTGATTGGGGTTGCGTAACATTTTTGGATAATCTAACTTACGGACTAAATAAAGTAATATTTTTCGGACCAGAGAACTTTGCTCATTGATCGTTTTTCAAATTGCCCTAGGTTTCGGAACGCTAAGTCCCAGGACAATTTGAAAAGAGTATTACTACAGATAGCCATTATTACATATACGAGTACATTATACAATCTACCTATATGGCTTAATCAGTGTGATTTGTCCCTATATATTTATTTATTTATTTATATGTGACGGATGAAAGACACTGCATGCAGCGGAGATGAGAATGTTAAGTTGGATGAGTGGAGTGACAAGAAAGGATAGAATTAAAAACGAGTATGTAAGAGGAAGTACAAAGATAAAGATAAATTAAATTCCAATAACGGAAAAGTTGAGAAGTAATAGACTAAGATGGTATGGACTTGTAATGAGGAGGGAGGAGAGCCACGTTAGCAGAAAGGTGCTGAATTTGAAGGTTACAGGAAATAGGAACAGAGGAAGGCCTAAGAAAAGGTGGATGGAGTGCGTTAAGGACGATATGGAGAAAAAGAATGTAACAAGTGCCTTGACAAAAGATAGAGGACAATGGAAAAGACTCACATGCTGTCGAGACCCCACGTAAAGTGGGATAAGGTGAGAAAGAAGAAAAAGATGTTCCTTTCACGTTGTAAATGTATTTATTATAAAATACAGTATCGTCCATATCTAAGTATTAATTTATCTACTACTTTTTTGTGATTGTATAAATTTATTACGTGTTAACGTGAAAACCATTTATAGGCGCCTATACGGAGCTATGTCGTCGCAAATGGACTGATAGCGGCAAGGTCGTAGTGTACTTGTGAATGGAAGGGTCCCCAGATAACCCGAGACGTGATCTCAGTTTTTTTAATGTTTGCGCAAATGAGATAATGTTTGACTTTCAATGTACTATTACGTGATGTCTCGTTCGAAAAATGTAGTCTAATGTATGTAATATTTGTAAGTTTCATGTAATATAAAGTGTCAGAATGTGATTTAATATAATACTTTAACTATAAAGGACATGTTGGCTAGCGTCAGTTTTTTTACACCCAAAGTATATCATACCAATAAGTTTTTTGAAAAAAAACCAAAAGGCAAAACGGAGTCCCATTGCCAATCTATCCAAAATAGAATCCAAAGATAGAGGGATCGAGCCTCTATCTTTATGAATTTAAAAAAAGAACCATAAGCGCCATTTTTGAAACGCAGATTCACATAAACGAATGATTTTTTCCTTATGCTCCTGCTCCACCTGCGTTAGCGTTTAACGTTGACTTAATGCCAAACTGCGCGTCGCTTATTGCATTAAAAGTGCGCGTTGGCTACATTAGGCATTAACGCCGCAAAAAGTTATTTCTCACTAGTTAACGCGTTATCTTACAAGTGGAGGGTGAAACTACAAAAAACCAATTTGTTGTATAGACGTAATTTTTACCTGCGCCTGATTTTAAAGATTTTTTGTATTTATTTAAATGTATACGGTAATATCCCATTAGGGAATCTTTCTTCTTTTTTAATTCTTCCAATGTCGTTGGAAAGGATAAAGACTGCATGATACGACGCCATGCATCATTAACTGCCGAGCGATTTTTATGTGATTACAGTTTTGGATTCCAAAGACATGGTTCACATTGAAGCAATTCCAAAAACTCCAACGCCTTTTTATTGGACCACTCCATTGTCGTATTTAGTTCGCGCCAAAAGAAAACAAATACGTCGTTCCTCTACGCATGCGTCGGGCGTAATGAGCCGGCGTTAGCATGCCTATGAAACTTAGAACAAAGCAGAATTTTGATAAAAAAATTCAATAAAACGCCATCTAGTCACGAATCAGCTGACCTAACTCCTAAGGCGTGTTATAGAATAGGAATATCAAATGGTGGAGAAATTCGCCATACGAGGTAGAACACGTGATAGCTCAGTTGATTAGAGCATGGTTAAAATAAGAGCAACGTTGCGAGTTCAAGTCCCGCTGTATATTTTTTACACCATTTTTATTTGATAGGAATATTAAATGATGGATAAATTCGACATGCACGGCTAATCACTTAATAGCTCAGTTGTTTAGGCTATAGAACATAGTCGTATTTGAACAGAGATCGCGAGTTTAAGTCCCATTTCACGGAGTAATTTTTTCACCGTTTTATTTCATCTTTTAGTCCTTTGGTGTTAGGAAAACATGTTACCAGGTGGCGCCACTGGTTTGATCTAATGTTAAAGCTACAGTTTCTTATCTATTTCAGTATATACAATATTAATCTATGGTTAATGTAGCTAACATCCTCTAGCACGTTACACTGCGCAGTAAAACCCTTTGATGTGTCCAAAAAACCGACACCCGAGCTATCGCTTAGCGTTTAATGTCATTAGTAATGACGCTAGTACGTTAACACGTTAAAACATTGGCCACATCTACGTAGCGTCTTGATTAACGTGCTAATTAACGCGTAAAGACGCAGATGGAGCAGAGGCATTACAAAAAAACGTTCGATTAGTGACTCCACGTTTGAAAAATGGCATCATTGTCTTGAACGCGCGTTTCACTACCACAGATTCGAAATTAAAAAAAAATACATGTTTTTTGAATTTACGTCGTATCGTACGTACGTCACCATTTTTGTTCGTAAATAGCTTTTAAAAAAATGATTACTTTGTTGTTTACAAAAATGAGTGATACAAGCTTTGATAATACCTACACCATCAGATATTTCTAATGCAGCAAAGGACATTTCTAACCAATTATTACCAGAAAAGTCGAGAAAACAATATGAAAAGGCGTACCAAGATTTTATTAATTGGACAATATCAAAGTACTAATTGTACTTACATCATTTTCTAAAGATGTGATAATAGTATATTTTCAAGAATTATCCGAAAAATTCAAATCTTCATCCCTATGGACCTTCTATTAAATGCTCAAAAGTACGCTGAGTATTAATCACAACGTGGATATCTCAGAATATTCAAAATTAATTGCCTTGCTAAAACGTAAAGCAGAAGGTTATACCTTTTATAGAGGATTCATATCATGGGTGGAGATGAGAAAGTATTGTATGCAACTAAAGAAACAGTTTAAAATTAACCAAAATATTTTCGATAACCGCTTAATTTTAGAAAGAGTATTTTATGTATCGTTTTAACCGGTAATAACTCCTAAACGAAACCGGTTAAACTCAGGCGCACGCAGTAACGCCGCAACCGCTGCCCCGCACCCACCGCCCCCCATTCGCTTGTACCGAAAACAACTGATGGCGTAGCTTACTTATATTGTTATATTCATTTTAACCGGTTATTTTCCTTCAAAATTAGCAAAAAACCGGTTATTTCATAACCTGTTAAAATACTGGTAAACGAAACCTTAACCGAAATCCTTTCCGGTTCGGGAAAATGATCAAAACCGGACTGAAAAATTTACCGGTATCCGAGCCCTGGATAGTCGTCTAAATCAACAAAACTAGTTGGCGTTCCCGACTACCTATAACTACGTGAGTAAAACCGTAGTTCGTTTAATATTCTTTAATAAAAAGACCGAGGTATCCCGAGACCAAAGGACTGGAAACTGTCTAGCACAACGAATCAGCATTGCAATACAACGTGGTAATGCTGCCATAATGTTGGCTGTTTGTATTTTCTTTAGTTTTAGATTTTACTTAGTTTTAATATATCAAAATATTTATTATCTAGTTTTAATTTAAATTTTAATTGAACCAATAAATAAACTTACACTTATTTATTGATTTTAATTTTTTTATTAATAATAATAAAAAAATACTACGAAAAAAGACGTGGTATGGAAAATTTATGAATGTACCTCCAGTAGGACATTTTAAGCTTTAGTAAGACAAATATAGACAAGAAGTGGGACGCAGATTCATCAGGTCGAGAACAAACGCCTTATTTCTAAACTCATCAATATTCATGCGAGCCATATAAATTGTTACAAAACACAAAATAAAGATGAGAAGAGAAGACATGCAAAAATGCTACACATGTGGCTTATTTAAAAACATCTGTTTAAATTTTCGTGTTCAATCGTGTTTTGGCTATTGTGGTGTCTGTAGAAAATCCTTAAGATTTTTATATAATTTTTTTGAGGAATAAACTGTAGTAGTTTCATTACAGTGATTTTTTAAAAACAATAACAGTTTTCTTGGTTCTGAACTGGCGGGGCCTTAAAACAAAAACGAGGCACCTCTTTCACTCCTGAAACCTCGAACATTGTTTTCTTTCTTCTCTATTATATCATCTTCCTTTATGATTTAGTGATTCCCGTTTCTTTAATCATTGCCACAATATTAAAGCCTATTTCATTGATAGGGGCCTTAGGCCATGCGCAACGCTTGGCCTTGTCTACTTCAATCCTTGTAACCCATGTTAAGCCCACTTGATACTGTGTGTTTGCCTTCACTTAGACCATTGACATAGTCGCAATTCCGTACTCTTCATATTTTGTAATACAAAGGCTATCCTCGTAAATAAGTCAATATGACAATTATGTTAATTTGCGTAAAATGTATGAAATGTATGTAATAGGGACGCGGGGGATCCGTGTGAATAATCACTCTGGCAGCGTGCATATTCAAGAAGGCCGGGTAAATCTGGCTCAAAGGGCGCTTCTGTCAGAAACCTAAGGACTTGCTTTATAAATATCTTCGTGTCCTAGGCTCCTGCTTTTTAACCCAAATTGTATTGACTTCATTTTAGTAGCGCGGTGATTTCCGACTCTACACCGTGAGAGTCGGAAATCACCGCGCTAAGCGCTAAGGTCTTTTTAGACATTGATACTGTCTGACTGATCAATGTCTAAAACCTTTACCTTAAGGTAAAACAGTTGATTTGTATCAATGTCTAAAAAGACCTTCAATCTCGTCAAAAGTGGCCACTTTTGGCGAAAAACCGTTTTAAAACTAGACGGACTACCAATATTACTTTCAAAGGTTATTCATAAAATAGTTTAAAGGTCTTTTTAGACAATGATACAAATAAAATTTTTAAATATCACCATATTTAGTTTTAAACAATTTATTTCAAATGAGGGCGCCACTTATGCTACCACTTCACCTTAATGAAAGAACGCAAAACCTCTCAGATGGTAGGTACCTAAGCCCATGTAACTGAACAACTTTTATTAAACAATTTGCACGAAATCCAACAAAAAAAAATCGGATTTTCATACAAATTGACTCGATCAGCCGATCAGTTTGTATAAAAATTCAAATTATTTTTTTTAGTTTCGTGAAAGTTGTTGAACACAAGTTGTTCAGTTACATGGGCTGAGGTACCATCTGAGGGGTTTTGCGTTCTTTCATTAATACGATGTATAAGTGTATGTTCCACATCGATCTGCAATATTCCCATCATCATCGTACCCGCATCAAAATCACCGCTGTAATGCCTGAGATCTTTACAAATGAAGTGTCGTTTCGACTAATATCGGTGTCTCAAAAAAATTAAACGTTCTGTATTTTTTTAAAGGTCTTATAAAGGTAATTTTAGGCAAATTTAGAGGTATGTTTGTGCTTTTTTTTATTGAGCCAAAAATGCTCAATTGTGTTTTGGATATTGTGGGTGTCTGTAGAAAATCCTAAAGATTCTTATATAATTTTTTGGAGAAATAAACTGTAGTAGTTTAATTACAGTGATTTTTTAAAAAAATACGCACAGTATTGCAAGCTGTGAACCCATCTCGCCTTAAATTAATTTTAATTGTCACGTCCGCTTGAATGTTCCATAAAGTGTTAAAATCAAGAAAATCAGTTCAGCAACCATTTCAAATAACCATTTTAAAATTGTTTCAGATATACAAAGGCCTGGACGTGGTGACAGCCAAAGCGAGCGCCCAAGAGCGGGAGATGGCCAGGCACCACCTCTTAGACATCTTGGAGCCGCATCAGATGTTCACCGTCGTCGACTTCAGGAACAGGGCTCTTAAGCTTGTATCCTTTGCTATGTTTAGTACATATTTCTATATTATTATCTGAAGCCGCTGCCTTTGCTTTTTTCTTTTTCTAAGAGAAAACTTACTAAAATAAAATAAAACTTAGATTTATCTTTTCATGTATGTTTAGGGACATTATTAATAGGTGATACATTTATAAACTATCACCTATTAATAATGTGCCATGTCGTCCAGATTTGCTATTATTAGCACTACCTGTAGGTTGACTGGTAGAAAAGGTCTTAAATTCGCCTGTTACAATTTTATAATACAGTTTTTTTTTTAGTTATGTAAATGAATGTGCGCGTGTGTGTTGAGGTATGAAGACCTCAATGCTTGCAACATATAGTAGAAATGGATCTGTATCTTTTGCATCGTTTTTAGTAAATCAATATTAGAATGGTTACACTATTTAATATAGTTCCTTTTGTTTCTGACACTGGATACGTACGCTTCGGAAGGCACGTAAAGCTGCTGGTCATAAACGCCATCTAGCGTTTGTACCTATCCTACTATTGGTTCTGGTCTACCCTTTGGGTTGCAGAGGTCAGGCGGCAGTCGCTCTGTGTAAAAACCAGTAACCTCGTCAAATCACCTAGGTAAGGTAGACCCCGGGCTCTGAAGCGTAACCGTTCACGATGCAACCGGAAATACGATTGGATGATGATGACTATAGATACCTAACGATCTTCAGTGAAGTCTTTTTTTGAGATTTATCGTGTATTTAAGTGGCTAACACTCGAGTCACTTTTTTTAAGCTGACGAAAGACATTTGTCTGACTGACATAGCTTGAAGACTGTCTAATGGTAATGATCGCCGGAACTTACCGTGCCAAGCTTAGATCATTTAATACAGGATAAGTTACGCAGACAAATCTTCTTACAAAACTTTCTGCCGTTTTTGGTGCGGGGGAAGGGTACTACTACATCTAAAAAACACACACAGTCACAAAAATAATTTGTGTCGTTATAAACGCACACTTACGTAAAATTGACACACTAGTTTATTTTCTGCACACTAGCAAGACTCACACTAAAACAAATGTGTATGTACACGTAATAATACACCCTAGTGCAAAAGGATTGAACAACAAAAAAAAATATCGACATCGATATTTCGGAAAAAAAAATTACGTTCGTTTTAACTCTGGAATGTTTTCATATAATTATGTCGGAAATTCGGGATAGAAGTTAATTCGTCACGTGAGGCACCACGTGAGCAGTTTAAATAATAGAACTTGTTTAGTATCTATTTAGTTTTACAAGTTTTATTATTTATACTGCCCACGTGGCGCTTCACGAATACTATAAAACTTGTTAATTAGTTTAATAAGTTTTATTATTTAAACTGCCTACGTGGCGCTTCAAGCATACTACAATATAATACAAGTTTTTTAGTATTTAAACTTGTATTATGGGACACTAACTCTACAATATATATTTTATCATCTTCTTCATCTAAGCGCGTTCTCGGTTGCATCCTTAGCTGTGACGCTTCCCCGCTTTTTATTCTTCAAATATAATATGGTCACCCAAGTAGGCCAAAGACCTTGCGAAGTGGAGAAGAAATAGCCGAAACAGAAAACTTATAAGCTTGTATTATAGGATACTAACTCGACAATATATATTTTATCATCTTCATCATCTAAGCGCGTTCCCGGTTGAATTCGTAGCTGTGCTGCTTCTCCTCTGTTTCTTCTCCAAATATAATAAAGTTATATACCCAAGGATGCCAAAGAACTTGCGAAGTGAAGAAGAAATAGCCGAAACAGAAAACTAAAAAACTTGTATTATGGGATACTAACTCAACGATTGTATATTTTATAATAAATACATATATAGATGGGGTTATGGGGTTATGTCGTTTAATCACGGAGTTCCTATGGCCACCTTCCAGCTCCATCATCAGACCCTGGATACCATCTGAAGACAAAAAACCCGTCAAGATGAATCATACGAGCCCAAACTCGATGGGCTTATGTCGTTTAATCACGGAGTTCCAATGGCCACCTTTCAGCCCTATCATCAGACTCTGGATACCATCTAATGACAAAATACTCGTCAAGACAAATCTACGAGCCCAAACTGGATGGGGTTATGTCCTTAATCACGGAGTTCCTATGGCCACCTTGCAGCCCTATCATCAGACCCTGGATACCATCTAAAGACAAAATACTCGTCAAGATGAATATTACGAGCCCAAACTTGATGGGGTTATGTCGTTTAATCATGGAGTTCCTATGGCCACCTTCCAGCTCCATCATCAGATCAGATCCATGTTGCCATAATATTGCATTGTCACGCGACATACGTATGCGTGCAAAATTTCAGCTCAATCGGAAACCAGGAAGTGGGTCAAATTTAACTTGCAAGATTTGATTACAGACAGACAGACAACGGGACAGGTAAAACTAAATAAAAGCTTGTAAAAAAATTAAAATATTTCGATATTAAAATTATATCACAAATAAAACGATCAAGGAACTGTGATTTTTATCGTCATCGATAGTAATGCGATGTCTCGTCACTCAAAAAGCATTGTGATAAGCGATTATAGATCTTTTTGGTATGGTTATGGCAGTAAATAAGATAAAAAATCGCTTGGGATGGCAGGTGCAAGCAGTTGCAAATTTGACTCGATTATTTTTGCCGTAATCTAAACTGAAAGATATTATATCGATTTTTAAGTAATTACATTTAAATAGAAATCAATGTTAATAAAATAAAAAAATACTTACAAATGAAAGGTTATTCCATCTTTACTAGGATTAGAAGTATTTGACCTCTTTTTACATGCATTAACTGCACAATTTGGCATTTTTAATCGAGCACTTGTAGACGTCCTTTCGATACTTTACCGATGCACATAATGATCATAATCGATTACGCAACTAGTTTTTATGAACGTATTAGAGCATGCGATCTTACACTTCGGCAGAGGGGAACGCGCAGGTAAGGCTTATCCTGTATTAAATGATCTAAGGTGCCAAGCCAATAAAGTATTCTTGCATTTGCCAAATCATACATAATTATATAACGTGGAATTGACATATGCGTAACAAATCCAACCACGCACGGGCTATACTAGATCACTATATAGGTAGTATGATTATATTATAATAACAGTAAAAAATGGACTTTCCCATACAAATTGCCCGTGGAAATGCTGATTTTTTTACTGTTATTTTAAATTTCATTATACTATTAGTAATCTAATATAGCCCGTGGATTGATTTATTACGCACATGTCAATTACATGTTGTATCACTTAAACGACCGGTCATTAGTCACGTGCCTTTGAAAATAGAAATTTATCGTTAAATATCAATCACGGATGCTCACGATTAATGTCGATCTCCCAAAATATACTACACGAACATAACGGAAACTTGTGTGCTCACTTTTTTTTTTCGTTCATATCTTTATCTTTTTTATAACTTTACTCGCGTGCATCTTTCGGAAACATTATTTCGTGATGAAATATAGTTTACGAGTAGGTATGTATTTTATAGTTTCTTAAATAAAGCAAGAGTACGCTCTTAAGTTACGTCGATATTTAACTATGATAAATGTTCATTAACGATCCCTTACCTAAAATGAAATATAGTATTTCCTCGAAATTGGTTATGAAAATCTAAACTGCCTTTTGTAAGTGTTTAACGAAGAATAGGTGTGCTATTCTTCATTATTTAATGGTAAAGTGAACGAGTAGAGACTGGATCATGTAGGTCGCGAGAATACAGTTCAGGACAAACTAATAGTTTATTTTTTTTCGTCTAGCTTATGAAGGCTTAGATTTAAAATCAATATCCTACATTCCTTGAAACAGTCGCTTTTGGCTAAAGTAGATTTTAAAGCTGCTCGTGAAACTTTCCAAATGCTTAAAAAAATAATTTGAATGAATGACTACACATTTACTACAGAAACTGTATTTTTTATAATATCACAAATACTTTAATTCTAGTCACTATAGCCTTTGTCATTATTATCATCATATCAGCCACAGGAAGTCCACCGCTGGACATAGCCCTCCCCTAGCCTTCGTATAGCCTGTTAATGTTCAAATGTTACATAGCCATATTTCCTTTTATACTCCAATCCATTACAAATGCAGGCGTGCAAGAAACTTGAAACGTGTAGTTTTAGAACAATTAAGAGGCAGTTGATAATGTAGCCCCGAATCATAGGTTTTTTGTGTGTGTTTGTACAACTGTGCGTTGGAATGTTGCTAACTGTGTAAGTGTGTACGGTGGTTCTCAAAATGGAGAGTGACCCTACAATAGTGCTTACTGATCGAGCGGGCGAAGTTCTCCGAATGTGCTTGCTTGGCCAATATTGGTTTGTGTGTGTACTGGACACAAGCTAATTTTTAATTAAGTACAATATACATTTATTCAAAATTATGAAAATTTGTTCAAAATTATGAAGTATGAAAAATATTTTTACTTAATTAACAATAAGCTTGTATAGATAAATCTTCTTTATCTGAACGCGTTCCCGGTTGCATCCTCAGCTACGCTGCTTCAGAGCCCGGGGTGCGCTTTTCTGTTTTTTCTTTTTCGAGCATAATTTGCATATCAATGGTCACCCAAAGACATCAAAAATCTAGCGAATTGGAGAAGAAATAGCCGGAAAATTTTAAACAATTCGGCTATATTTTTACGACCGGCCGCCTGCCTGACATCAACCCTCCTTGGGAATGCTATTGTAGCACGAGTTTTAAGTGCTATTTATCCTTTAGTCGCCTCTTACGACATTCACAAGAAGAGATGGAGTGGTCCTATTCTGACCCG
Organism: Acrobasis repandana; assembly: GCA_963576875.1. NCBI lineage: Eukaryota > Metazoa > Arthropoda > Insecta > Lepidoptera > Pyralidae > Acrobasis > Acrobasis repandana. The sequence continues at coordinate 4,125,380 of OY756226.1, forward strand.
GAACCACACGGGTAAACTTGTATAGATAAATATTCCAAATTAAATTTGATCCAATAAGCATTGTGACTGCAAAAATTGGCAATACAATTTTTGCTGGGCGGTGATGTCACAAGCCCCCAGTCCCGAACTTAGATGCTCTGTAACTTCGGATAATCAGATGATTCAAGCCTGCAATATCCTGACCAGACTGGAAACAACTTTTCACAAAGTAAGCTTCCCAGTAGGATTTGAACCCATGACCTCCGGAGGCTTGACGACTAGACCACGGAGGCAGTCATATACATTATTAATGTTACCATAGAAATAATATAACTCGTGTAGGTTAGTAGGTTTCTTTACCATGGTGTCGTGAATAGAAGATAAGACCACCAAAATTAGATTAGAATGGTTGTCGAGATACTGTTATCTATTATGGTGTCATAGACCATTGATAATGTTTTATAGCAATAAACTATGGAAAATAAATATAAGTTACAGCAGATTCCATATTTATTAGTTTGATTGTGGGGGGATAATACTAAACTACGTGCAAAAGTAGATATTATGTGAAATATGTATAAAGAAAAGTTGGAAAACCACCTATACGTATTATATCTTTATCTATAAATAAGCTTTTGCCCGCGGCTTCGCTCGCGTATCGCAAATCCCTCGGAAACATTATTTTTTTCCGGGCTGAAAGGTACCCTATGTCCTTCTCAGAAGTCATTACTATGTGTATGTGTAATTTTCAAGAAGTTTGATTCAGTAGATAAAGCGTGAAGAGGTAACAAACAAACAAACCAACAAACAAACAAATATACAAACTCACTTTCGCATTTATAATATTAGTTAGGATAGGATAGGATTAGGATAGGATATTGGGCAAGATCTGGATGCGAACTGCAGGAGACTGGGTCACATAGAAACATATATAGGCTTGAGAAAAAGAAGCAAAAGAACATGTAAAATAGATGGCGCTTTTAGAAGTTAAGTCGTAAGTACTGAAAACAGCTATAGCAATATTTGTATTACAAGTACAATGTTGTCTAGCTTAAATACGAGGAAGTTTGAGAAACAATGTACCTAGCGATTGCAAAATACCTTTGTGATTATCAGAAATATTTATTCTTTGTTCTATACTTAATCGTTTTAATGAATTCAAACCCTTTAATTATCAACTTTATCTTATTTTTAGTATTTGTTGTTATAGTGGTCATAGATTAATACATAATTGGTGAAAATTTCAGGTGTTACTATTACGGTTCAACAGATAGAGCCCTGTGACAACTGACAGATCGAGTTAAAAACGCTGAAAAAAACACGGTGTATGACGACCCCCTTAATTTTCAACTTTTTTTTATTTTTCGTATTTGTTGTTATAGGCACAGTAATATATAATCGGTGAACATTTCAGGTGTCCAGCTATTACGGTACAAGAGATAGAGCCCTGTGACAGACGGACAGACAGCGTCTCAGTAATAGGGTCCCGTTTGCACCCTTCGGGTACGGAACCCTAAAAACAGTAATCCTTCAATCAGTAGCATTATACAATATAACAGACTTAAAGAATGCAGAATTTAATTCACATTTAATTATTGCACGCCTCATAAGCGAAGCGCATGAGGTAGTGCTCTACTCTCGCCTTACAAAAATCAAGTGATTTTTTAACTAAATGTGTCTCTATTTATTTTCTATCGCACTTGTACAATAATATTTACACATAAATGTCAAGGAAAAACACTAGTTTCAACACTTATGACATTTTTAAAAGACATTTTGCCTTTTAAATAAATAAAAACAATGTTTAATAAAATCATTTTGTGGACGTCCGTGTGTCTGTATGTATGGAAACTGGCGTGGTCACGATAACTCCCGAAAAACTTATCTGATCAAGTCCATTTTTTTTATACGCTTCAGTATTATCCAAAACTAAGTCCTTTCGAAGATCACGGTCTAATTCAATGTAGTTTAGTTATAGCGAGCAGCAAAAAAATTCAAATCGTCGCGCGTGAGCTCGCCATTTTGTTACAAACCAAAATCTTACTGTCAAACACAAATCAGGGTGACAGAACTTGAGCTGCTCTTCGCGCACGCGTAGCTCGTCGGGGTGTCCTCCTTCACAGTGCCCGCTATATCTTTCTCAGCGGGAAGTTAAAAATAATCTCCAGTCGTGCGTTAAAGCCGACACATACTTTTCTTCGTTTTAAGTTAGCAATAAAACAATCAAAATCAATTTTATTGTGAAAAATTAGATTAAAAGGCGTGCACTTTTGGATTTTCCAAACTATTTTTTTATTTAATATATATAATTTTAATTTTGTTATCCTAATCCTAACTAATATTATAAATACGAAAGTGAGTTTGTATATTTGTTACATCTTTACGCTTTATCTACTGTACTAATCTTCTTGAAAATTCACATACACATAGTTAGGAGTACTGAGAAGGACATAGGGTACCTTTCATCCCGGAAAAAAGTAATGTTCCCGTGGGATACGCGGGCGAAGCCGCGGGAAAAAGCTAGTTATTAATAAATAATAGTAAAGCGTATAAAAATCCTATTATATCTGAACTTTTTAAGTAAATGAGGGCTATTTTTGTATCATAGAAGTGTACTGTCTGTATTTTCTTGTAATTTTGACTTCTTATGAATAAAGGGGCGACAGGGGGCGTTTTCGGGCAAAGTAATAATAAATATATAAATAGCAGCTGGTTAATGGCGGCAACTCCTAGACTCTTATTTGTATGGGGTGCATACATTTGAGGAATTGTATATCGTACTTGCACCCCCCCCCCCCCCCCCCCTGTCAAAAATAAATCCTATAAGATTGAAGCCTATGTTAGAGTCTGAATTGTTTGGGGGGGGGGAGGGGGAAATCTCGCCCGGGGCGCTGGTAGAGCTAAAACCGGCACTGAACTCATCGATCAATTAACGGTGCATTCAAAAGACGCCAAACACGACAGTAACAAAAAGATGACAATATTAACGAAATAAACGTTATACCGTTGGTATAAGGATGATGAGCTTGACCGGGTGTGACCTAACCTATGGGATTTATAAGGCGATTATCGGGTGAACGACCGATGGGCAAAAAAGATAAACCTATCACGAAAATATGATAAGTATATAAGTAGGTTCACGTGTTAATATTTTGTAAGTGTGCACGTAGCTGATACACCACAAGTTGTAGTATTTTACAATACTTTATATAAAGCGTAAAAACGTTCTATTTTTCTTTAGTTTCTTTTTAAAACATAAAAAATAAAATTTAAAGAAATCTTAAAATTTGAATTGTCTTAAATTTCTTAACAATTTAGACTATTTTCTACACTTACAAGTTATATTTGCGCGAAGAACTCCTGTTTAAGTTTATCTATTCTAGCGTTAATTGCCTGTAAAGTTAATTTTTCCTGAAAAGTATTTTTTATTTTTTTATTTAGCCATGCATGTCCCACTGCTAAGCAAAGGCCTCCCTTCTTTCCTTCCAGTATTCTCTCTCCTTGGTCTTTTCCATCCAATTCTTCTCAAATAAAAGTTAGAAATTGTAAATTTTTAAAATATTAATTTGTACTATTATTGTTGTCGTATTATAAACCGCAACTTAAGCGATTTCGCTTGTGTCCGTGGTGAAAAATCTGACACCAGAGTTGGCCACTTACACACTAAAAACAAAATGTCAATTAAAACAACAAACAAATACAAATATCAATATCAGATATATTAAATCGTAATTTATATTATATGTACTGTTTACATTTATCTGTACTGGGTGTATCTTGAGTGGCGATTGTCTTGCAAGTCAAATAGGTCGTAGTTTACAGTAATGGAAATTTAAACGGTGTCCTATCATATCTTTTAAATGTACTTTCTATCGGTTAATTTGTAAATGTTTAGGGAAGGCATATGTGCAGCAATGAAAACAAACTCATCATCGCAGAGTACGTATACATATAAATGACATAACTATTCTTAAAAGAACGCGGGTGAAGTCGCGGGTAACATAACAGCTAGTGTAAAAAAACAGTGTAATTATTTTACACCCTCATTAAGCTCTCTAACAATTTAAAGTTTATTAAATAAAGCTTTAGTATCAAGTTCGTCTATTGGCTATATGAGAAGATATTAAGTTTAAATAAAAATAATGTTTTATGACGCAGATTTTGTTTGGTTTTCGTGTCTGTAAGTGGCCAACACTGTTGTCAGATTTTCAAGCAGCCTAAAGGCATCTGTCATAGCTTGACGACTAAAAATAAAGGTTTACTTCGTAATGAAAAATCAACAAGAATACTACGATTTTCTGGTGTCGTCGATTCATTCATGAGCTCTCGACACGCCTTCTGCCTTTTTGAGCTCTTCTGTGATATCTTTATTTCCTAATTAGAACGTGTATTTGGCGGCTTATTTGATTAACAACAGCGCATACTTGTAATTACGCCTGACATGTGGTTAGCGCACTTCACAACTCACCCGGACGTATTTATTAGCCTAACCTAGGCTAATTGACCGAGCGAACGTAGCGAGCGAGGGCTATAATTCAAGTTGGGGCGAAAACACATTGTTTGTATGTATGTTTGTTCCGCGATAACTGCCGAACCGATGGTCCGATTTGGATGAAATTTGGTAGGCATGTAGGAAATATCAATAGAATTTTCAGGTTCGTTTGGCATCAAAATGGGTTCAGTACTTTTTAAAATATTTATAAAAAATCGCGAGGTCTAAGTTCGCGGTGAACTACTAGTATTATAATATAGGTATGTTGCAAAAGACTAATTTCTATAAGGCACAAGTTTTCTAACTTGTTCACGTCGTACCTTTGAGTTTGTTGACCAATCCGCAACTTATTTCCGGTAAAAGAATACACCGAAAGGAAACCCTACTATATTCACTTCATTATTGTGTAAAATAGAGTAGGTAAATCACTTTGTTAACTTTGCCTATCTTATCCATTTTGTGTGCAAATAACAGATTAAAAGTCTGGCCCTTAGATATCTCTTTTAAGGCCGTACCTGAATTTTCCGGGGTCCGGTGCTGCCCGCATTTAAAATAAATCATTTCAAAGAAAACGGAGACATCATTTAAAATTTTGCTACTACCAAGTCCTAGATAACCCTTCAAAGTATTTTATGAACTACTGTTTACAGTTTGAAGTGAGAACGGTAAGCTTTACTACGCCCATTTGCGAAAAACGGCCACTTTTGGCTAATGTGCGTAGTAAAGCTTAACGTTCTCATTATAAACAGTAAACCGTAGTTCATGAAATACTTTGAAGGGTTATCTAGGACTTGGTAGTTGCAAAATTTTAAATGATGTCTCCGTTTTCTTTGAAATGATTTATTTTAAATGGGGGCAGCACTGGACCCCGGAAAATTTAGGTACGGCCTTAATAGATAGAGAGAAAAAGTGTAATACATGTAGTCATGTATGTAAGTAAGTATAGGAGTTATCTATCGTTCTTTGCTACGAGATTGTGTTGCTTAGTCGGTTGCTGTATACATATTTTAATAATGATTATCATCAATTAGGTATAATTTTGATCTTCTAACATTTGGCAACACTAAAAGCAATCATTTGGCAAACTTTCCAACTGACTCCGTATTTTGGCTAGCAACAAGTACAGATGTCAATGATTCCACAGTAGTTCAACCACCTCCTAATTGTTCTACTATTATTACTAGCATTGTATTTACTCATAACGTTAAATATGATGCTTATTACCATATTATACATACCTATTCATTGTAATTTCTTTAAAACACAGCTTCAGATCGATTATTTGTCAGAACAGGGTAAAATACCTATTATCGTTGGCGGAACCAACTATTACATAGAATCCATTGTATACAAAATACTAGTTGAAGCCATCGACGATACAGAATCACTACTTTGGGGCAGAAGTAGGCGAAAAAGAGATTTTGAATGCCATAATGATGATGAAATTGTAAGAAAAAAGATTGCCACAGACGAAGATATTAAAAAAGACGTTGAATGTTCCAAAGAAATCAATAAATCTAACGAAATTGATGTAAAGCAAAGTTCAAGTGGAATAGAAAGTCAGGAAGATGTGCAAATTATAAAAGAGAAGCTGCAAAACGATGTGAATAATGAAAAGGATTTCTCGAATGAAGAAATACACGCGAAACTGAATTCAGTTGATCCTGTGATGGCGGCGCGGCTGCATCCGAACAATAGGAGAAAAGTCCTAAGGTAAGCATTGTCAATGTTTCTCCAAACGTGACTAATCAGTCAATGTACATTTATTGTGTCATATTTTTTGTTTTAATTGTTGACCTAGCGAGCGAAGCGAGCGAGGGCTATAATTCAAGTTGGGGCGAAAACACATTGTTTGTATGTATGTATGTTTGTTCCGCGATAACTGCCGAACCGATGGTCCGATTTTGATGAAATTTGGTAGGCATGTAGGAAATATCAATAGAATTTTTAAGTTCGTTGGGCAACTACTAGTTATGTTAATCAAATATATTTATTCTGTATTATATTATTCTAGCGCCTCGTCCCTACTAGTCTATTTCGCTAAAATTTGCGCTAGCAGATAAACAGACAAACGTGAAAAGATACTTACCAAAATAAGTTTTAAACTTGTGTTATGGGATACTAACTCAACGATACTATATTTTATAATAAATACATATATAGATTAACACCCAAGAACCAGGACAATTTGAAAAAGGCAATTTTCCAACTTGCTCTGGCGGGGGATCGAACCCAGAACCTCCGGATTGGCGGACTAGCGTGTTGATCATTACACTACGGAGGTCGTCAAAGGACCATTAAAGATGTGAACTATTTATTACATCGTATACCAATAGTTGATCGGACTATATTGTAAGGTCAGTGAGAAAGCAGTGGATGAGACTGCCACAGGAACGTATAAAATGGCGCAAAAAAAAGGGAGGCCTATGCCCAGCAGTAGGTTGATGTGGGCTGAAAATGATGATGAATACCAAAAGAAGTTTCGTAAAAGTATTATACGTAAGTCTTCTTCTTCGTCTAAGCGCATTCCCGGTTGCATCCTCAGCTGTGCTGCTTCGGAGCCCGGGGTGCGCTTTCCCGCTTTTTCTTATCCAAATATAATATGCATGTCAATGGTCATCCAAGGATGCTAAAGACCTTGTAAAATGGAAAAGAAATAGCCGGAACAATTTAAATGATTTGGCTATAGCTTTACGACCGGCCGCCGCCAGACGTTAACCCTCCTTGGGAATGCAATTGTAGCACGAGATGTTTGTGCTTAGTCCTTTAGTTGCCTCTTACGACATCCACAGGAAGAGATGGAGTGGTCCTATTCTAACCCGGAACCACACGGGTAAAAAGTAAAAAGTATTGTACGTGAGTAAATACTTTTAAATTAAAAAAAATTAACATGTCCATATGTACGTATTTTCCAAGTAAAATAGGGCGAAATAAAGAAAATTCCCAATATTGATCAGCGGACTGCGATTATTTTTTATTTCATAATATTTCTGTATAGTAAACGGTTAACGGGTGAGAGAAGCGTCGGGCGTTCGCCCATGCGATGGGTTGACGACATAATCAAAGTCGCGGGTCGCACCTGTAGAGTTACTTCAAAAGCGGTACCCAAGACTGCGTATCCGCTTTTCATTGTCAAGCAAAATTGAGCGTGAATATATAAAGTCTAATTTCGATATAGAAATAAGACATCACTATCGGAAGACTATTAAATTATGGAGTAACACCCCCGGATGAGAGCCCGAGATGGAAGGAAGAAGGGCTGGGATGATGATGATTTTAGTAGAATGTAACCAACTAGTATTTTGGAGTAAACTAAACATGTCTGAAAAATTGTGCGCTAGAATTAATGTAGTGTATTTTTTATGGCCTCCAAACAGATAGATAAACATAGGTTTTATTTAAAGTCAAGTTACCGTTAGTCAATAGTCTGCGAAACACCATGTCTAGACAATTACGTAACCGCTATCACAAGTTCAAAATAAACGCCTACCAATTTTATTCCACGTAGAAATTCACGAAAACAACTCATTGTGACGATTTTATGAATGAAATCGTCGCTCGTTTGCTTCACGAGCATTACTTTCGATTTCGTAGAATTGGTCTTTACGGCTTTAGAAATAAGTGTCTTTAGATTTGCTCGAGTAGTTTGTCTAACGATTTTATCTCTTGCTTGTAGTTTAATGTTAAAGTTCACACAATCAGGGAACAATCGGTTTCTATCAATGACGTTATCGGTGACTTCGACCCTTTGAATGTTTCCTGTTATACAATTTTCCAATGATACAGTTCTGGTCATTTCATCATATACCTGGTGTTGATAACAATGTCTATCTTCGTAATGTTTGTGTTGTAGTTATGTCTATGTAATATAGTTTTATCTATTTGTGTTGTAATCTCAAGTTTCTAATTAAATTTAATTAATTGACATAGTTCTTCTTGTTTACGTAAATTAAATGAATAGAATGCTTATATTTTAAAACATGTCTGCCTTATTAGGGATTAAGACGTGATAGGGCATCACGTCTTTATTCTTAATGGGACAGACAGAGCATTTTGGGTCTTGCGGCTCTAAGTAGACAGAGCCCAGGGCTGCAAGACTCAAAGGCCACTTTTAGCGTGACGGTGAAAAAAAGGAATCTAAATAGTGATGGGTTAACAATGTGAACATACATGATTCATATTTTCGCCTCCTTCGATCTGCTTCTACGATTTGCGCGGGCAGAGAAGTTGCTGGTACATTCTAAGTTTTTTTTAATTTTTTTTCCCAAAATTTTTGCCGTATTAGTATAGTACCTATACGCCAAATTTCTTTATCGATTTCATTTTACAAATGAATAAGGTAAATGTTCAGAAAAATATCTTTTATCAATGACAAAATATAAAAGAAGAACTATTTAGCTTTTTTTTAAGTCTTTAGTATTCGTTAGATAATTTTAATGACATGTATAGAGAACAAAATTATTAAAGCTAAAAATATTTGGAATTTTTTTTAAAGTGACCCTCGAACACGCTAAACGGACCAGATTCGCCAATTGTTTATAAATAAAGATAAAAGTTACTACGCAATTTCAGCAATGACGCATTCAAAAACCGGCAGTACTGGAGCTCAGTTTTTGAATTTATACCCCATTTATACTACTTCACTTTCAAATTGTAGTGCCACGAAAATATGTCTAATGATCACTATGTCTTTATGTTTTTGAACCTGTGTCCACAAAAATTAATTTGAACGAAGTATATAATAATGACAATCCAAAAAAAATATTGGTCCGAGAGCTGGCACCAATTTTTGGGTAGGTATTTGAGGCAAGCGGAAAACTTGTCACATACTTCTCCTATTATACCCCAACACGGAACTGCAGACCTGGCTGGTGAGTAGCGGGGCTAAAGCAAGACCTAAATTTTAAAAAATATTTTTTTTATTACTACTACCTGGCAATGTCAAAGCCCCGACTTAACGTCTGGCTTATTTATTTTTGTATTCTTTAAACATTAATCTACAACATATAAAATGCATATGGCCTCTAATACCTTTTTTTGGAAATAAAAAGATACTTTATAAATTTTGGGGTTGCTTCAGCCCCGCTACTCACCAGCCAGGTCTGCAGTTCCGTGTTGGGGTACAATAGGAGAGGTATGTGACTTTTTAGCTTGCCTCAAATACCTACCCAAAAATTGGTGCCAGCTCTCGATCTATATTGTCATTCATCGTCAAAATAGGATTGTCGTTTCCTTTCCTATCCCCAACCCACTCTCGTGACAATATGTTGGGATAACAGTACCAACTTAACCTTTCTAAAAGTTTTTATTTATTTAATGTCTATCATATTTATATCCATCTGTATAGAAAACAGTTCTACTGGTAAGTACTGGATTAAAAAAAAATGATATGGACAAATCACTAAAATTAAAATAGCAATCAAGAATTTAATGCGGTTTTATAGTTTACATTTTTCAATTCGATCAAATTCAAAAAGTGCACCCCTGGGGAGGGTTGTGACAATAGGTAATCTTTTAGCGCTATTGCATCACTTAACTCGTCAGTCCACGCATTTCAAATGTAAATTGGGTCATTGCTGAATTAAATCTATATAAATTAGTATGAAAATTTGACGAGCGATTAAATATGGTGATTTATGGAACAGGTGTGCGATTGGGTTCTGGTGCAAAATGTACAATTCCTAAATGACAGAAAAAAAATCGAGAAACGGGGAATATACAAAACGTGTAATCTACCTAAATGGGTATTCGTATAAAGAGCTTTTTTAAACATTCAATTTAACGTAAGGTTAGTTTTGTTTATGATTACCTAAACGTTTCGAGTTACGGTCCATTAGTAAATATATAATAATATTTATACTACGACCAAATTAATAAAAATATAATAAGACTTAAAGAATTTTTTTTTAATTTATAGATATTTTAAATAGTAACTGTATTATGTATTTCAGAAAATTACTAACAAAACGTTCAACTTTTAACTTTTGGAATAAATACATTATATTATAGTCGCATGGCGTCATTTGTACATTTTGCACATCGTCCATTCTGAGCCGCTATCGGCCTGTTGAAAAGGATAGTGGTCTGTGAAGGTCAAAACTAGGTTGACCTTTTAAACGTTTCAGTAAGGTTAATGCCAGGGAGAGGCGGTTTTTGTACCGTGTTCATTGTTCTATCGGACGTATTTTGGCTGTCTAAATCTGGCCTTATTTTTTTGGAGTCTGTTGTCTTAGTTTGCTATTAGGTTATGTTTACAAACAGAGCTTGTTTCTCCTTTAAAAGTTGAAATATAGGTAGAGATTGTTATTTTATTGTCATTTTAGCAAAGATATCTATTTATGCAAGTTAGGTACCTACGAATAGGAGTGACGACAAGGTCAGAAAAGTACTATACTGATTAGTTCGTCTTGTAGATTATCCAAAAATAATGGACCCATGTTTTTTAAAAGTAAAGATTCACAAAGATACAGAGCATCTAAGTTTTAGAGTGGGGACGTGTGACGTCACGTCCCCGCTATCTTATGTATTCTGTGCCGCTATGTAAAATATGTACTTAGCCGTGACTTCATACGAAAAAATGCGCTGTATCTTTTTCAATTTTTGTTTAGTGTCGTGTAGTAATTTAAAGAAAAAATACGAAAAAAAATAGAAAAGAATTCCGAAGTTGCCTCTAAATCACCTCAGAGTTATACTAAAACGGAAATTATTCAAAAAATACAATAAATTAGCCCTTGTTACTTTGGATTATAATTGTATTAAACAAAAGGCAGGGATCATATGTCTTATTTTTTAAATAACTCTTAAATATTCTTTGTATAAAACGAAAAAAACCTTAAAAAACCAGAAACGCGTAAACCAGCCTCATTGACTCGCCGTGACCGTTTTACCCCGCATGGCTCGCTGTCTCGCTTTGGCTAGAGTAAATTTTTGTTCGTGGAAGCGGGAGCAAAATTTAGATTATCCACATCAGGCGCCGTCTTATGTTTAATTTAAAACTAGTTAGTGAAAAAAAAAAGTCAAAAGTTTTTATTCAATGTAGGATATATATCACGTAGGTCATTATTTTTAATTATTTTTAGTGCAAAAGCTACCGATACTAGTGTTTCGCAACTACCACTGCTGAGAAGAAACGCCGAAAGAAACTCATTTACACAGTATTGGTCGCCTATGCGCCAGAAGGGCTTTGTCAGTTTACAAAGCTCCATCAACAAAAGCTTGTAATCTAAATAGTTACATAATAAACAAATTTTATTTTATTTTATTTATTATTTATTTATAACAAAGATATTATGCCTAATACAATGTTATCACAATGTAACATGTAATATTGTTAAAATTATGAAATAGTTGAAATATAATATTTAGGTCTCATATTTTAATATATTATCAAGAATGTCCAAAGTCCATCAGTATAAATTATTTATTGCATACATAAAACACACTACAATACCGACATAGAAATAAAAAAAATTAACCTAAAATAAATCAAATACTAATTTAAAGTACTTAATGTTTCTTTTATCAATTTATGGTTTTATAAATATTTTAAAACAAACCTTGAGTTTTTGATAGCGACAACGCCCGGCGATACGCTGAAAAATTAAATTCGATGCAAAACCAACCTTCCTGATAAATATATAAAATAACCTTCGCAAAATTTGCTGTCGAATCTAAATACAACGAAATACTCGACGGTTAGCAACCCAAATAGACATACAATCATGTGCTTTACATAAAACTTCGAAATTGAAGGTCGCCTGACATGACTACGCCAATTGTAGCGTGAGCTCCCGCGCTGCCTGGCTTCCTACTTTTATAACGCAGAGGAGGTGGAGGGAGGTGTTCTGAGGGTCTAAATATACTGGTTGAGTTAACTTCCGTGGGTCTACGACCGAGCCCAAGGATTTCGTAGACATTGCGCGTTTGCGTATTATGTAACCTTGACTTTACTATCCGCTAGTGTGGCCACGCGACTGGGGAATCGCAGACTGGGTCGCGTGACGAATAGTCCATTTGGGTATTCGCGATAAATGTATTGTCATGCTATTTTATTGGAATGTTTTATCGTGAAATAAATGGCTGTTGTCATGGGCGTTATATTTTACTTTAAGTACCTACAATGTATTTAAAAAGCGTGAAGTATTGCATACTAGTTTGTAATGAATGTATTAAAATTTTTTATGCCGGTGTTGCTAGTAAAAAAAATTCTGACGGGCTTTTGTAAACTGGTTATTTTAAATCTTCTACTCACTGTCTCTTTTTTGTGAAGCCAATTCAAATAAAATTGCTTGTATTTCCAGGATTTGTACTCGTTTTTTTATTAAATATTGTAAATTTTATATGAACAATATTTTTTTATATGTGAAGCCGTATTTACCTTTTTACTTACAGATTTGTTATATACAATTGGATGTAAATTATCCTTTAAAATCTTTGTCAGAAAAGACAAGCAAGACTTAAATGAATAATTGCGAAAGCGTTTTCATTCCTCAATTTAGGTTAGAATCAAGATTATTCTTAAAAACTAAAAAAATAAAACACAGACTACTTCTCCAACTCGTAACTATTTACTGCCACAATACTAGAATAGGCTTTTCTAGTATTGTGGCAGAAAATAGACACAAACCATATTATTTATTAAAATAAACATAATTAACAAAATAGTAACAATTTATACAATGTAATTATTTCAATAATTATGACAAAAACATTAATCTTAACTCATAATTATGACAGAAATGTATTTTCAGTCCACATATCTAATTTTAATATAAATTTAATTGTAAGTTGACGTATTTGGAGTAAATGCTGCAATGCTGCAGTGCAGTTTGTTGCCGCTTATTTTGCACTTGCGCTTAGGAAGCGGCACTAAACCAAGCTGTAGGTAAATGTTCTAAGATCAACAAATACTATGAAATTGAAAGAAAGAAATAACAGCTAGGTATCAAGTGGTACAAACATCCAAAGATAATTAAATGATTTTGACTTTGAATTCCACTCTACATAACAAACTTGTTTTGTACATTATTAATAATTTTGTATAAACTCAGTCATTGAAAAACATCATGATTTACAAACAGATAGCAGTACCAACCTGACCCACATTCCCCTCGCGGCGTGGTCACCGCAGTGGTATCGCAGGCCCTGATAACCCCGAATTATTTATCATCCGATTATATTATTACACACAGACGGCAAATCCGACAACTGCCACTATCAAATATATTTTATTGTGGTTTCGTGAGTTTATTTAATTATATAACTAACTTTATGCCAATGGTTTTATAGGAGCGTGTGGAAAAATCCTACGAATATGTAGAATAATTTTTATAGGAGCTTTAAATGTTTTTGTATCATCGTACATAGGTACATACTATTCCTAGTGGGGCAGACAGAGTCCAGGGCCGCAAGACTCAAAGGCTACTTTTAGCGTGATTGGTAGGCGAGAAGGTGGAAAAAGAAATCAAAATAGTGATGGGTTGCTAGCCGTCCTCCTATTATATGATTCGCATTTTCACCCATTCCCTCGATCGGCTTTTACTATCTGCGCGGAAAGAGAAGCAACTGGTAGGTACTTTCTAAGTTTTTTTTCTCCCAGACTATCGTTGAAAAATTTTCTATCGTTTTTAGGGTTCCGTACCTCAAAAGGAAAAAACGGAACCCTTATTATAGGATTACATTGTTGTCCGTCTGTCTGTCAAGACCCTTTTTCTCAGGAACGCGTGGAGGTATCAAGCTGAAATTCATATCAAATACTCGAGTCTACCGTCCCTTGGAGCTGTGAAAAAATCAAACTTCTAATCCAACGCAATCAAAAGATATAATTTTAAACTTATATACACTTGGGTTTGTACGGAACCCTCGGTGAGCGAGTCCGACTCGCACTTGGCCAGTTTTTCAAAGTAATGTATGTTTATTCTACCATGCTATTCTTTATTATATGAATGTTCTAAGTCTTCGAGCTAAATTAAATGAATTAAATTGTATAGCTGTATTTCCTCCCGCGCGTAAGGGCACTTTCCCACACTCGGTTCTAAAAAATAAATGGGTAAGTAAGTATTATATTACAAATGTTCAAAAATTATTATCGGTGTAAAATTATAATACTTCTTGCGATATTATTAAATACTGATCAAGTGCATTGTAAACTTATTAACCTAACCTTCACCTATAGGCTAAGTAAATCTCTTATTGCAGGATTTAAAAATGTGCCGCGATAACAATTTCAGAAATAAGTTCAACTACTTTTACTTCTATCTTTCCCTTCAATGATAGTCTTTATGAAATCATCGTGTAGTAGCAGAAGGGAGAAAAGGACCAGGAAGACCGAGGCATAGCTACATGAAACAGATAAAGGAGAAGGTGAACGTCGTGTCGTACAGCGAAGTAAATGAGACAGACAAATGAAAGAGTATTCATACTCCAACGACAAGAGCATAGCTCTTAAATATAGATAGATACCTAATTTTACGATTATCCATAAACGTGAGTCAATAGGGGCCAATAAAACAAATATATAACATACTAAGGAAATTGAAAGTGTTTTTTTCATACATTAGGAGTTTCATTTTATGTAGTAACACCGAAACTGCCGTTTGAAACACAAAACTGGTATTTATAGACGAGCAACGACGTAAAAACTGATAATACGCACTCGTAAAAATGTCAATGGATTCGTACAATCAGTATAATATTACCGCAGAGATACAAAATATAGAGGGCAACAGAACTTACTTTTCTTTTGAACTTATTTTTCCTATCTGTATGTTATACCTTTTGTAGAATTGGTTGTGCTCCGAGAAATGTTGTTTGTTTGTTTGTAATCTTTTTATTGCACAAAAAAAACATAGGTAACATAGACAGGCTTATTGACCGAGCGAGGGCTATTTCAAGTTGGGGCGAAAACACATTGTATGTATGTATGTTTGTTCCGCGATAACTGCCGAACCGATGGTCCGATTTTGATGAAATTTGGTAGGCATGTAGGAAATATCAATAGAATTTTCAAGTTCGTTGGGCATCAAAATCGGTTCAGTAGTTTTTGATAAACAATCGCGAGGTCTTAGTTCGCGGCGAACTACTAGTAAATTTATTAGAATTTGCGTCCCTGTAAGGTCTCTCTTTCAGCCAACCAAGTATCTGAAAGGATCAGTCACGAAGAGAGGGTGGACTTGATGTATAAGTGGCCAACGCTTGTCAGATTTTTCAAGCTGCCTAAATGCGTCTGACATAGCTTGGCGAATAGCATACAATTTTTTTTTACCGGTACCAGCGGCTTATTTATTTATTAAATCTTTATTGAACAAAAACGGCTTATCGCCTTCCGAAGCACGAAGGAGCTCGAGATATTGTTTGCACTCCGAGGAATCGTTTAACATGATGCCAACTAAGGGCTACTTTCCAAATCTTCACCATAGTGCCTCCATGCTCATACCCTAGGCTGGAACCAAAAGCGCCACGTTCATTACGGTTTTTGAGATTTTTTTCCTACATACGATTAAATTGTAGAATAAGGTATGAGATATTATAATTAAATTTTTAACAAAAAAACAAATGACCATTTTTTTAAGAGTTTCTTCCATTATTAAATTAATGCATACGGGAATTAACGCGAAACGTACCTTTTATTTATTTATTTGGTGCACAATCGGTTAACCACCAGAAAACGGTTGCGTTACGGAATAGGGACACTGTGAGTGTAGTGTGTGACGGTACTTGGAAAATGAACAATATGACGGTGGACGAAGATCACACCGGGCAGGGGGAGGCGTAGGCGTCATCGCTGCTTCAGTCAAGCTGGGACCACGTTCGGTGAAACCCGAATAAAACGTCAGCAAAATAAATAAATAAAAGGTACGTTTCGCGTTAATTCCCGTATGCATTAATTTAATAATAATGCAACGCGATAGTTTAAAAGTATTTATAGTTTCTTCCATATCTCCAAAGTTGTTCATCATATCTCCACCAAATTAAAATGGGACCAACTTGGTAGTAAAGGCTTTCAAATAAAAAAATCGCGTAACAAACATACATTAAAGAAAAAAAAAACATGGTCTTTGGGTTTTGCGGCCCTGGGCTCTGGCTGCTTAGAGTCACAAAACCCAAAAAGCTCGGTCAAGGTCGATAAAGACGTGATAGTGTATGTATACGAGTATGTATGTATGTTCGTGCACTTATGACTTATCATTAGGTACCAATGATTGGCTGCCTGATTAAAAAAACAGTTATCCTTCTGGACTCTCAAAGTTTAGCAGCAGAGGCTTCCTACTGGTGAAAAGCGGGTGACGCAACGCTGTTGCCAGGCGGACGCCCGGCTTAGGAAGGTTTATAGGGCACCGTCTAGGGAACGGTATACGCACGGATTTTGATCCGTGCACGGAAGAAAACTAGAATAAGTCAATTGTATTTATCTACAACGTATTTTATGTCTTACTAACTTAGCGAATATAGCGAAGGCTCCGGTTGTTTTCCTTTCCTTCTCATTCTCCCTATAAGATGTCTCTGAACTCTGTGTGCCTCCTGGCAAAGGCCTCCACTTCCACTGTTCTCTATATCTTGCGACTCTTCTCCAATTTGGACCCATGAGTTCATCCTCCTATCTTGTACCTGTCTTCCTTGGCTTCTTTTGCCGTCACTTGGAAACGAGTGGGTTACAATTTTACTCCACTTTTCTTGTCTGCTTCGCAACATGTGACCGCTCCATTTCCATTTCATTCAGACAATAACTCCAATAATAAAGAACTAGAACTAATCTCAAATAACCATATTGGATTTCAGCATTCAGACAAGAACTCCAATAATAAAGAGGAACCAATCTCAAATAACCATTTTGAATTTAAGCATTCAGACAAGAACTCCAATAATAAAGAGGAACCAATCTCAAATAACCATTTTGAATTTAAGCATTCAGACAAGAACTCCAATAATAAAGAGGAACTAATCTCAAATAACCATTTTGAATTTAAGCATTCAGACAAGAACTCCAATAATAAAGAGGAACTAATCTCAAATAACCATTTTGAATTTAAGCATTCAGACAAGAACTCCAATAATAAAGAGGAACTAATCTCAAATAACCATTTTGAATTTAAGCATTCAGACAAGAACTCGAATAATAAAGAGGAACTAATCTCAAATAACCATTTTGAATTTAAGCATTCAGACAAGAACTCGAATAATAAAGAGGAACTAATCTCAAATAACCATTTTGAATTTAAGCATTCAGACAAGAACTCCAATAATAAAGAGGAACTAATCTTAAATAACCATTTTGAATTTAAGCATTCAGACAAGAACTCCAATAATAAAGAGGAACTAATCTCAAATAACCATTTTGAATTTAAGCATTCAGACAAGAACTCCAATAATAAAGAGGAACTAATCTCAAATAACCATTTTGAATTTAAGCATTCAGACAAGAACTCCAATAATAAAGAACAAGAACTAATCTCAAATAACCATTTTGAATTTCAGTATTTAGACAAGAACTCTTATAAAGATACTTTTTCTTCACGCGAGGTGTAAACGATCCCTTATAAATATACAAGGCGCCGACATAGCGGACTTATTATTCCCGGAATGTTGGCACTCATGCCCTAGACATTACGAAATTCTGGGCGAGCAGCGAGCACGTCTCACACTTTTTGTAGATGGAAGGCTTGAGCCGGGGATAAATTTGATTTCTGGGACATTGGTGGGATCTACATGCAAAATTTTTATTAGTATTTATTCCAAAGGCGTAATACAGAAATTAAAGAATATATATAGAGAATATATAAGAATATATATATTAAAGAATAATACAGAAGTTATTTTTAGGTGATGGTTGAGCTTGCTCCTGGTTTATGTGTATGGACTGCATTAAGTATAATAGGCGCTCTGGGCAGGTATATATATTTATTGGAATAAAAAAAACTTGCAAAAATTAAGTGTCTGATGCAAGATGGTCGGTGGTAAGAATGAGTGATGTGATGTTGTTTCTGGTGTTGCCAGTGGCCGTGTCAGTCATCTTAAAAGTATTTTTATTTCTCTATTACTTTTTGGCCTTTTTTAGCTTAAAAGTTAAATCTTAGAATATACCAGCTGCTTTACTTTCCGCGCAGATCGTAAAAACCGATCTAAGGAATGGGCGCAAATGCGAATCATGTTAATGGGTGATGCGGCTAGCACCCCATCACTGTTTTGACTCCTTTTTCCACCTCGTCGCCCACGCCTTGAACTCTGCCTGCTTAGAATCGCAAAACCCACAGTTTTCAGGCCATAAGTCTTACATCTGGCAACCGTTGACTATCAAGTATTCATAGGATGAAGACATCTATATTGCATATAATTTAAGGTAATAATTTTGAAATTAAGTTTTTATATAGTGGTATAGTATAGAGTATTTTTATAAACTTACACCTAAGTGCTAACAGCAGCTTTTTTAACCGACTTTGATGCGTTTTTTTGTTGAAAGCTCTGTTTGTCGAGAAGTTTTTTAGCTATGTTTGATGAAAATCAGTTCAGCCGTTCAAAAATTATTGGAGGTCACTTAACAGTCGGGGTTTTTTCTCTGGTAAACTTGTGTTAATGATCTTAAGATTAATATTACAATGAAAGCCATAATATAAATTATATTGTTATTTCAGGTAAGAAACACGCTCAATACAAGATAAGAGAGTAAGTACCTTTAAATTTAAATCAATCAAAGGTTTAACCATTTAAAATTTATTTAGGCGCCTCGCGCACTAGCGGCTACGACCACGACCAGTGGCCGCAATGACCAGATTAACTAAAGAAATAAGTTGCGGCCAAGTGCGCGACTTTCATATGGCGTAATGGCGTCTTTAGTTATGTGGTCGTCAAATATTTATTTAGTAATTAGGCCTTTGCAGGCCCTTTTTAAGCGACATCAAAAAAAGAAGGAGGTTATCAATTAGTCGGTATATTTTTTTAATGTATGTTTCCCGATACTGAAAGACGCCTGGACCGATTTGGAAAATTCTTTTTTTGTTTGAAAGGGTATACTTTCCTCGTGGTCCCATAGACATTTTATAAAAATTGGTGGGGTTTGTTTTTAAACGAAAATAACTAGAACAAATATGTCGTCTATGTATACTAATGTTAGAATATTTAGCTTTTCTAGTACATTGAAATCGGTATTTTGTTTTCAAACATTTTCAATAATTTTCCACGTCTAAAATGTTAGTGTACATTACGTGTAATGTTTATTTATATCTAAATTATTATCATTGTTATTATATAAAAAAAAGCTACCGATAATTCTTCTTATCGAGTCGAAATGTTCACTGTAGCTTCAATTTCAAATAATCTTTGACCAGTGCCTATGTGGCGACCGATACTAGTATTTCGCAACGACCACTGCTGAGAAGAAGCGCCGAAAGAAACTCATTTACATAGTATAGTTCGCCTACGCGCCAGAGGTCGTGCCGCCACTGGTCGTGGTCGTGGCCGTCTAGTGTGCGAGGTGCCTTAACATGTAAATGACGTGTTAAGCATGAGCATGGCTTGAGCATGACGAATTCGGCAGTTTGATCTTTGAACCGGGAAGTGAATCACAATGGGCTACGCAGAATCTCGTCCCTTGACTGTTGCCCTTGGCGACGATTTGGCAAATCTACGAATTTTTACACTACGCATAACCACGACCTCCGCGGCGTATTGGTTATTAACCTCTACGTCGTCGTGGCTTTTCGTAGTTTTAAACACGCAAGTCAACCACTCAGGAGGTTCCCAGGGCAAGTTGGAAAATGGCCTTGAGTGTGTCAATTTTTCACTTTTAAGAAAACCTAACACACACATACCTCTGATAATCAATGATCAAGCTCTAGATTGGGTACCCAATACCAAGTTTTTGGGCTTAACTGTGGACAAAAAATTACAATGGGACAAACACATTGAGTTCACTGCCAAGAAACTTAGTTCGGCAGCTTTTGCGGTAAGGGAAATCAGACGATGTACTGACGTTGAAACGGCCAGGCTCGTATATTTCAGTTACTTTCGTAGTATATTATCTTATGGTTTGCTTTTATGGGGCAAAGCGGCAAATATCTATACAATTTCGTGTTACAGAAGACAGCAATTAGGTCTATATACGGTCTAACGCGATTCCTTAAGAGAGTTATTAAAATCTATAAATATTCTTACTGTGGCATCTTAATTTATTTACGAAAATCTTGTTTTTGTTAAATCTAGGCTAAATACTTATCAGAAAAATAGTGATGTTCAAGATTTAACACTCAGAACAAAAATAAGTTTCGTATGACTAAATTTCGACTTACTAGAGCCAGGCGTTGAGAGCTGGATTTGGGAAAAAAATATTTAAAAAACTCCCTGAAACGGTAACAAACCTACCCATGTAACAATTCAAAAAAGAAGAAAAAAATTTTTTGATGGAAATGCGTATTATACGGTTAGGTACTGATTATTTGAAAGACAAAAACGCATGGAAAGTTTATATTGAAAAAATCGTCACTTCACTCCACACATGAAACTCAACTCAACTGTTTTTCATAATGTAAAATATGTAAGGACTGCGATCAATAGGTGACAGCCAAATTAACCTAATATTTATTCTTTCTTAGTAAGCTCTGTTAGCTCGAGCCTGCTTACTAAAATGTCCAGACTGGTGGTGGCGTCGTGGGTCGGGTCGCTGGATTCCCTCTAATGTGGTTGAGTTTAGCGATGGCTGTTCCATGCGTCAACTCGTGAACGGGTGCTGCCAGTAGGGACTGGTCAGCTCGGCTCTCTTTTTTAAGACTACTTAGTGTGACTTTCTGTAAATTGGATTTGGCACTCGTTCGCAAGCCTTACATATTATGATGTGATAACATTGTATTAGGCATAATATCTTTGTAAACTGACAAAGCTCTTCTAGCGCGTAGGCGACAATTCTCGGCAGTGGTCGTTGCGAAACGCTAGTATCGGTATCTTAAAAAAAAATAATAGTAATTATAATATTATAAATAAACATTACACGTAATGTTCACTAAAATCCGCTAGATGACAAAAAATCAAATCTGACACTTTTTTCTAAATGTCAAAACAAACATTTTCCATTGGATTTGTATGAAATACAATACCGTGACGTCATTGATATTTGGAGTCAAATAGCGCTCTTAATTTCAGTTTTTCTGCATTACAAAATCTAAAATCACTTTGAAAATGTATGATCTATGACAAGTGACAATATTTTGTGACGTTTTATTATCTTAACAGTACCAAATAATTTATTGTTGACCCAGTCATCAACCCAATTATTGACGTGTAAAAGCGCCTGTGAAGTCCTAATTACTGAATAAATATTTGATTCTCTGATTCTTCTTTGAACGACTGTCTAGTCTATTTAGCGAAATACGAAAATAAATTCAGGTCTCCTTACTAGCCATAACTATTTCGTGGAATGCATCAGTATCTCCTTAAAATTCTACTTGCAATATTATGAATTTCCTTTCTTAATTTAATTTTTTTATTTAACCTTTGATGGAAGCCCTACATTAATGATATGGCCAAACGTTAATTGACATTGATATGTCACCACCTAAATCAAACGTTGACGTGTTAATTATATGGTAAGTTTTAGCTGGCCATATCATAAAATATAACTATTTCATAAAATGGTTGGCCACATCATGAAAGGATCATTCTGCGATTTGACCACGGCATATGTCATAGTACCTTGGACTAACTCGCTCTAATAAATTGTAGAAACTGCACTAGAATCTGGAGGCTCCAGAGCCTCGAATATCGCCGACTAGTAGCAAGTACGCGCCAGAGGTCGTGCCGCCACTGGTCGTGGTCGTGGCCGTCTAGTGTGCGAGGTGCCTTAACATGTAAATGACGTGTTAAGCATGAGCATGGCTTGAGCATGACGAATTCGGCAGTTTGATCTTTGAACCGGGAAGTGAATCACAATGGGCTACGCAGAATCTCGTCCCTTGACTGTTGCCCTTGGCGACGATTTGGCAAATCTACGAATTTTTACACTACGCATAACCACGACCTCCGCGGCGTATTGGTTATTAACCTCTACGTCGTCGTGGCTTTTCGTAGTTTTAAACACGCAAGTCAACCACTCAGGAGGTTCCCAGGGCAAGTTGGAAAATGGCCTTGAGTGTGTCAATTTTTCACTTTTAAGAAAACCTAACACACACATACCTCTGATAATCAATGATCAAGCTCTAGATTGGGTACCCAATACCAAGTTTTTGGGCTTAACTGTGGACAAAAAATTACAATGGGACAAACACATTGAGTTCACTGCCAAGAAACTTAGTTCGGCAGCTTTTGCGGTAAGGGAAATCAGACGATGTACTGACGTTGAAACGGCCAGGCTCGTATATTTCAGTTACTTTCGTAGTATATTATCTTATGGTTTGCTTTTATGGGGCAAAGCGGCAAATATCTATACAATTTCGTGTTACAGAAGACAGCAATTAGGTCTATATACGGTCTAACGCGATTCCTTAAGAGAGTTATTAAAATCTATAAATATTCTTACTGTGGCATCTTAATTTATTTACGAAAATCTTGTTTTTGTTAAATCTAGGCTAAATACTTATCAGAAAAATAGTGATGTTCAAGATTTAACACTCAGAACAAAAATAAGTTTCGTATGACTAAATTTCGACTTACTAGAGCCAGGCGTTGAGAGCTGGATTTGGGAAAAAAATATTTAAAAAACTCCCTGAAACGGTAACAAACCTACCCATGTAACAATTCAAAAAAGAAGAAAAAAATTTTTTGATGGAAATGCGTATTATACGGTTAGGTACTGATTATTTGAAAGACAAAAACGCATGGAAAGTTTATATTGAAAAAATCGTCACTTCACTCCACACATGAAACTCAACTCAACTGTTTTTCATAATGTAAAATATGTAAGGACTGCGATCAATAGGTGACAGCCAAATTAACCTAATATTTATTCTTTCTTAGTAAGCTCTGTTAGCTCGAGCCTGCTTACTAAAATGTCCAGACTGGTGGTGGCGTCGTGGGTCGGGTCGCTGGATTCCCTCTAATGTGGTTGAGTTTAGCGATGGCTGTTCCATGCGTCAACTCGTGAACGGGTGCTGCCAGTAGGGACTGGTCAGCTCGGCTCTCTTTTTTAAGACTACTTAGTGTGACTTTCTGTAAATTGGATTTGGCACTCGTTCGCAAGCCTTACATATTATGATGTGATAACATTGTATTAGGCATAATATCTTTGTAAACTGACAAAGCTCTTCTAGCGCGTAGGCGACAATTCTCGGCAGTGGTCGTTGCGAAACGCTAGTATCGGTATCTTAAAAAAAAATAATAGTAATTATAATATTATAAATAAACATTACACGTAATGTTCACTAAAATCCGCTAGATGACAAAAAATCAAATCTGACACTTTTTTCTAAATGTCAAAACAAACATTTTCCATTGGATTTGTATGAAATACAATACCGTGACGTCATTGATATTTGGAGTCAAATAGCGCTCTTAATTTCAGTTTTTCTGCATTACAAAATCTAAAATCACTTTGAAAATGTATGATCTATGACAAGTGACAATATTTTGTGACGTTTTATTATCTTAACAGTACCAAATAATTTATTGTTGACCCAGTCATCAACCCAATTATTGACGTGTAAAAGCGCCTGTGAAGTCCTAATTACTGAATAAATATTTGATTCTCTGATTCTTCTTTGAACGACTGTCTAGTCTATTTAGCGAAATACGAAAATAAATTCAGGTCTCCTTACTAGCCATAACTATTTCGTGGAATGCATCAGTATCTCCTTAAAATTCTACTTGCAATATTATGAATTTCCTTTCTTAATTTAATTTTTTTATTTAACCTTTGATGGAAGCCCTACATTAATGATATGGCCAAACGTTAATTGACATTGATATGTCACCACCTAAATCAAACGTTGACGTGTTAATTATATGGTAAGTTTCAGCTGGCCATATCATAAAATATAACTATTTCATAAAATGGTTGGCCACATCATGAAAGGATCATTCTGCGATTTGACCACGGCATATGTCATAGTACCTTGGACTAACTCGCTCTAATAAATTGTAGAAACTGCACTAGAATCTGGAGGCTCCAGAGCCTCGAATATCGCCGACTAGTAGCAAGTCTGTGTGTCTTCTACAGGCTGCACTTCGAGGAGTGTGCGCAGAAATTACATAATTTAATATCCCCTGCACCATTCCACTATCGGACAACACGACGTGGACATGGATTCCACCCATTTGTGGTTAATATTCCTCCTCATACCTGATTACTCCTCATTTGTGGTTAATATGCCTCTCGATTCGCCTCCTCCTTCATTGTGCGAACCGCTAAGGTGTGGAATTCCCTCCCTGCGTCGATGTTTCCCCATACATATGATTTAGGGATTTTCAAGGCAAGAATGAATACGCATTTTTTGAGTCTGCGTGTTACACCTTAGACCTCATCTTAGCTTCCCATCAGGCTAGATAGAGGTCAAACACACTCAAATCTCTAATAATAAAAAAAATAAAATAAAATAAAATAAAACAGTTCTCCCTGTACCCATTCACCTGTCAACGGCTGAGTATTCACCTAAATTAATTGTTTAACTATTGTTTTCAATTTATGTACAGGTGAAGGGTCAAAAGACAAAACAAAACAATGTGGATTCAGAATTGTACACTAGGTTTAGTAGTGTACAAAACAATTGACACCGAAACGTTTAGTCGAAGGACTTTGCATCATATCACTGGTCTTCCGGGGTACCAAGTAATGGGTAAGGATTTACACAATGTTGCATCTTCCGGGGTACCAAGTAATGGGTAAGGATTTACACAATGTTGCAAAATGAAGTGTTCGTCAAACAACCTTCATAAATTACCGATATAGGTACTTGTTCTTTACTACACTATAAGGAACTGTAAATATTAGCCAACAATGTAACAACATTACGCTACGCATTACGAGTACATAGTAAAGATTTACTGGTATAAAATCTGACGAATATTCCCAGTAGTCATCAGAAAAACCAAATAAACATAATTTTTGTTTTAAAAAACAACCGAACTCTTTTTGTTTCTGAAGTTTCTTCCATATCTCCAAAGTTCTTCATGTCTTTACCAAATTAATATGGGGCCAACTCGGTAGTAAATGATTTCAATAAAAAATATTCGTGTGGGGTTTCTATGGATAGGTCTGCAAAAATGATATTTAGGTTTCTAATATCATTTTTTTCTAAACTGAATAGTTTGCGCGAGAGACACTTCCAAAGTGGTAAAATGTGTCCCCCCCCCCCCCCTGTAACTTCTAAAATAAGAGAATGATAAAACGAGTTTGAACGAGATCTAGATGAACGAGATATCATATATCGGAAACCTTTAGAACTTTTATATTATGTTACTTGCTGCTATGGAACTCTTCATGGGCGAGTCCGACTCGCACTTGGCCGCGAAACAATAAAAAATAACAATCAGTAAAGGTACATGTGAATAAATTAGCAGTATATTACAGACAATTAGCCTTATATTACAGACTGCCGCGGTAAGTACACATACTGTGTCCTCAGTACTCATATTATAATAAATCAGTCAATACACAACGCATTCCGAGAGGTTTATTCTGCTATCACGTAGGCAGGCGCTTTATTTACGCGTTTTATATTATTAAAATAAGATAATTTTGAAACTTTACCGTCCGTCGAAATTGTCGTGTCATCAATCGCAACCCGTCAACAATCCACTATGATTATGGTCGTATAAAGTATGGAACTATGATGATGACTTAAAAGTATGGAACACTGTAATATTCTATAGGAATTTTGTTTTAGTAAATATTAACCATGCTTCACTTGCATTGCACTACACCCCTTCTACCAACTTCTCGACATGTCTGGTAGATTGCATGCGTTAAGTTTGACCATTGTAATCAAGCAAATATAAGTGTTTATTGCATAAACTTAAATAAATAAATAAAACACTGCAAATTTTTATTTCTCAAATGTATTTATTGAGGTAAGCTGAAGTGGGAGTGGGCGGGACACGTCTGTCGCTTACACCTCGAAAGATGGGGCACAACTTACCTGTTGTTTTTCGGCCACCATAAATTGGATTCCAGAGAATACAATTTATGGTGGCTGAAGAAAACCAGGACGACTAAGAAAAAGATGGGCGGATGATTTGTTACAATTTGAGAAGGAGTGGAGTGTATCAAGGGACCGGGATATATGGAAAGAAAGAGGGGAGGCTTTTGCTCATGATTGGGATCTAATTGGCTAACAATTGACGGTTAACACGCTAGACCGCTAATCCGGAGGTTCTGGGTGCTGATCCCCAGCCAGGGCAAGTTGGAAAATGGCCTTTTTCAAATTGTCCTGGGTCTGGGGTGGGTTATCTATATGTGTATTTATCAAAAAATATCGTTTAGTTAGTATCCCATAACACATGTTTAAAACTTACTTTGGGGCTAGCTTTATCAGTGTGATTTGTCCGTATATATTTATTAACAAAATAAAAACATTTATTTACTTAAGTATCCTTTTTGATATTGTTATAGAAATTATAGAAAATTTTGCTACACTTTTGTAGTTTGTCTGTGTATAAATTTATGGTTGTGACCTAATGTATTTTTCTTTAATTTTTTTCTTTAGGTTTGCTCTGGACCTCTTTTCGCCTGTCTGGTATAGATGCAATAAGATTTTTAAATAATATATTTAGCAGATATTGAAATAAATAGAAAGGTAGTCTTGAATATATTTCCAGAATAAGAGATGGTAGTGGAATAAAACCTATGTTGATGTTAAGGGAAAGTGTACAACGGTTGGATTTGAGGTTATCCGTCATTGTGATACTATTCCCCGTGTCTTTTTTAAAGCACAATTTTCTGCACGATTTTTATTGATTTTTCTTTTCTAAATCTTTCTGTACAATGATAGTATAGAATAGACCTCTCGCGGACAATTGGACGCACTTCCCTATTGTAGGGCTTACGTCACCAGGCAAGTGCCAAGCGGTGGCCACTGACACGGTAAATGACCCACTGACGAGTATCTGGAGCCAAGGTCATGAAGATTAAATTAATAAAAAGGAGTCATGATGGTTAAGTACTGATAATATAGGAGTATTATTTATTGATCGTGGCCTGTCACTGGGCCATAAGGTTGCCATCTGTTTCGTCATCATGTTTGGCTTTTTGGGTCGTATCCGGCTAAATATTTGTGTGTCCGGCCTGTCCGGTTTTTGTTAAGCTTTTTAGCAAAGCGGATGATCTTTCTTTAGGCCTCTCCAGTACTACCAGCCTGTCCAGCTTTTCTTAGGGAGGCAAAGCGGATGATCTTTTTTAGGCCTCTCTAGAACTATTAACCTGTCCAGCTTTTCTTAGGCTTTTTGGCAAAGCGGATTCATTATTATAATGATCATTCATTATTTAGGCCTCTCCAGAACTACCAGCCCGCCCTGCTTTTTTTAAAATTAAGTACGATCTTTTTGAAAATTAACGTTCTTTGCAGTGTGATGACGGCAAAGTAAAATACCATTTGTTACCACCCCTTTCCGGGACTGACACCAACGGTAGGGTTACTCCAAAAGCGGTACGCAAGACGTACGCAACTGCGTATCCGCTTTTCAGTGTCAAGCAAAATTGAGCGTCAATACATAATGATAAAGTCTAACTTGGTTTGACGTAGAAATAGGACGTCACTATCGGTCGACTATCGTATTATTTTATATTTTATGGAGTAACCCCCCTGACTGTCCCTTTTCTCGGTCACCTGTCCCATTGTCCCTAACCGTGCAAAAATTAATAAATTATTTTTTAACTCAAAACGAGTCATGGATTTTTTTGTAGTAAGTACACCAATTAGCAGTTTACACTACTAGTATCCTATTCTGTGCTACTAGGCAGTAAAACTTTATTGAGGAAGTCGCAAACATACCTAACATACACTACACACAGTCCTTTCGGTCGGTTAAAAATATGAAGTGTTTAAAAATACTTGATAATAATGGAGATAGGCTGCCTAGGCTGTCATTCACGAGGGTGCGTGTGAGTAGGCGCCATCGAATGACGTCATCCCATTCACAGTCTCTCATTCATGGAAATTGCCAGCGCTTTGCACTCGATAATCAGCTTTATTACGTTTTGTTTAAGTAGGGTTTGCATTAGAGGTGAATATACCTAAGGTTGAAGGTTGGCGACTGGTTCCGAAGAATTCTGCAGTAGGTATAATTACGGTTATTATTAGGTAACAATTGACCTATTGCCTAGGTTATATGAATGGAATGAAATTATGTGTAGGTTATTTTATTATCTGTACTTGCGTATGTTTTGTTCAATCAGTGATAAAAAAAATAAGTTTATTGCCAAAAAGCAGCCAAGTGCTAGTCGGGCTCGCCCATGAAGAGTTCCGTAGCAGCAAGTAACATAATATAAAAGTTCTAAAGGTAAATGGCGGTTTACGATTTATGACGTATTAAAAAATAACTATCTATGATACCGAGACCGCTATAGTTTTAATTGAAAGTACATACTTAGAGGTATATACCACATTTTTTTCAGATTTATTTTAGTAATATTTCAAAAGTTACGGTGGGGGGACACCTCAAATTTTAACTTTGTATTACATTATCTCAAGACTGGGGGGTTTGATCTACATAGTTTCAAAGCAGTTTTTGTTGCATTTTAAAGACCTTTTCAACGATACTCCACACGTTGGGGTTAGTCCAATTTAATTTTTTAAATTCATTTTTCGTGGTGTGGGAGCGGGGCTGAAAAAAAAAACATTTTTTCATAATTTTAAAAACTAACTTTTGGAACTTCAATATCTATCTCGGCGGAGGCGGAGTACGAGCCCGGACGGACAGACAGACGGACGGACGGACGGACGGACGGACATGACGAAACTATAAGGGTTCCTTGTGGACTACGGAACCCTAACGTGACGGTAGTCTGACTTTTGAACGGTCAGCCTCGTCCCGTCCAGCCTCATTTAGTTGAGATGCTCACTAGTTGCACACACATATTTTACGATAATCCTCGGGGACTGCAGATTAGCAGTGAGGAGGGAGGGTCGCTATATATCTCAGGGAAATCATCTCATATAATTTTGATAGAACTTCACTTCAGGTAAGTTCGTTTAATAAGTACCTATATGTCATTACTATTTAAAAAATCAAACCGACGAAAAGTACGTTCATGAAATAATTACCGTTAAGTTAGGTAAGTACATATAATAAATTAACCGATAAAAAGGAAATCATCTCATTCGAAACAATATGCAAATGAAGTTGAAAGTACATAAAAAAAAGGTTTTGACCGCTTTTAAAAAAATACTAAACCACTACCATTTTTTTTTTATTCGTAAAATTTAACTCAGTGTTGAAGAAAAATTGTGTATAAATGGAATAATTACATTAATGTTATCTTAATAGCACATTAAAAATTGTAATGGTCTCTCTCACGATCATTAGGGAAGGAGAAGTATTGGAAATATCCCCGCTTTTTTTGGCATTTTTGAATATTTAACGCTTACGCCGTTGCGAGATATCAAATTTCGAAAAAAATGTATTTATGTCCCTTGTTACATCTCGTTAAATAAATGAAGAAGCATTTCAGCTAAGTGTAAGTCATTGATTTAAGAGCCCATATGACCCTGATAGTACTTAGAGCGATCTTAAATATTATCAATATTAACGAAATACTTTGAAATAAAAGCACAGCAAAGTTCAGGACTAACTCTATACATAATATTTTTCGAAAACACGATTATTCAAAATTTTCTCGATAGAAAAAAATTGTAAAGTTGCCTCTAAATCACCTCAGAATTATACTAAAACGAAAAGTATTCAAGAAATACAATAAATTAGCCCTTATAACTTTGGATTATAATTGTATTAAATATAAGGCAGGGATACTATCACGCCTGTTTCCCACAGGGGTAGGCAGAGACTATGGACCTCCACTATTAAATAACTTATTAAAATCTTTTATTTTGTAAATAACTAATATTCTTTGTAAAACGAAAAACCCCTTAAAAACCCAAAAACGCGTAAACAGCCTCATTGACCTCCCATGATCTTTTCAACCCGCATGGCTCGCTGTCTCGCTTCGGCTAGAGTAAATTTAAGTGGCAACACATCAGACCCCGTCTAAAAAAAGGATTTATTCTTATACTATCCTTCCTAGCCAAATCTTTTAAACTGTTCCGGCTATTTCTTCTCGATTTCGCATGGTTTTCGGCATACTTGGGTGACTATGACCATTGACATGCGTATTATAGAAGTAAAACCGGGAAAGCCCACCCTGGCTCGGAAGCAGAACAGCTAAGGATGCAACCTGGAACTCACTAAGATGAAGAAGAATACTAGTTTATACTTTCTAGAAGGTTTGTTTGACGTCAGATAGGCGGCCGGTCGTAAAACAACAGCCAAATCATTTTCGTGCTTCCAGCTTTTTCTTTTGCACTTTACATGGATTCAAAGTTCTTAGGTAACGTTTGACATACGACTACATATTGTAGAAGATAATTAAATAAATAGATTAGGACAACTGACACTCATTGAGCTAGCCCCAAAGTAAGTTTAAACTTGTATTATGAGAACTCAACGATACTTTATTTTATAATCTATACTAATATTATAAAGCGGAAGAGTTTGTTTGTTTGTTTGTTTAAACGCGCTAATCTCAGGAACTAATGGTCCGATTTGAAAAATTCTTTTTTTGTTGGGTAGTCCATTTATAGAGGAAGGCTTTAGGCTATATAACATTCCGACAACCACGCGAACGAAGTCGCGGGCACAGCTAGTAAATACATATAAAGATAAACACCCAAGACCCAGGAAAACTTGAAAAAGGCCGTTTTCCAACTTGCCCTGGCTGGGAATCGAACCCAGATCCTACGGATTGGCGGACTAGCGTTAGTAATATACAACCATCTCTAAGATGAGGACTATGATGAGGATGTTCTTTCTTATTCTTAACCCACTATTTTGAGGGGTATTCATACGGAATAAGGATGTGGCCTAAGAAAATAGTTTTGACTCATCAGGTAGATATTAAAAAAAAATTGTACACGTATTTCTCCTTTTCTCTGAAAAGTATTGACAAAAGATATGTGACATCGCGCGGGCTCCAGCACTCCTCCGCCCCTCTTAGGCGCAGCGGGGGGGCCCATGCCCATATATAAGGCGCGGCGGCCGGCGCTCGTCCTCTTCGTCTTCGGCAGCATCTGAAGCTAAGTAGTTCTTCTACCTAGAAGGGCTACTTAACTGATCTATTGCCTATAACTCACGACCCTGACTACCTAATCTGTACCTAGTGTTCTTGTGAATCTTTGTAACTTATGTAATGTAATAGTTGTTCATTATACCTATCTCATTTGCCGATATCTGGTCTTTCTTTTATCTCATCTATCTTCCTAGATCCTAAATCTAGGCTTTACTAACCGAAACGGTACAGATATAGCTCATTTAATTTTCGCACGACTTTTACAGAGAGGTGACGTAACAAGCGCCCACTACGGCACTTCAATGTGCTGTATCTTAGTGAATTTTTACTAAATTGATAAACATCCCTATTGAAGGAGAGGGAATTTAATTAACAAAGTTAATTGTTTCTTATACGAAAAATCAATTATTAACAATTTCTAATTAGTTACACAATAAAATAAACAATTTAAATAACATTATCTAACACTAATTCCCAACTGGTTCTCATTCAATAACGATGATCGTAAAAGAAAGGGAACAAAAGTTACGACCCCGCAAATAGATTAATGGGGAGTGTACGAAAAGCCCCCTGCGTCTTCACAGCTATTTGTTTTTTGTATCTGACGCCTTCCATGTAAATCTAGTCGGCAAAGATCGTCATATAGATTGGATAACAAGGAAGGTAAACCCTAAGACACTACCTTGTGAAACACCGTAGTTTATGGTTCTATTTTCGTTTATGTACTTATCGATTTTGATTGTTGTATTTGTCACATTACAAAGTTTTCCGCTATATTAAATCAGTCACATGAAATCTACTGCTGGGCAAAGACCTCCTCTTAGCCTCAAGGATTTCCAACCGATATCATCCAGCGTTGTCCAAAAACCTTTCTGAAGTTGTTTGACCACAAAAAAGTAGGTCCTAAGCCACTACCTTGTGAAACACATAGTTTAAGGTCTCTCTTTACTTATGTAGTTATCGACTTTGATATTTGTTTGTTGTATTTGTCACATTGCTGATTTTGCCGTCATATCAGACACAAAAAGTTTTGAGGGCGCAGCGCACAAAAAATGTCTTCCTGAAGATCGAAAGAATGAGTCTTTAAAAAAGGCTATGCAGTAAGCAACTTTGATTGCTTTTGCAAATACCATGACGCTAAACGTGGTCTTTGGGACTTATGTATAAAATAACTGTAGTCTTTGTCTATCCCGTAAAGGAGTAGGGTAAGGGAAAATGCGTGATTAGTATGCGTATGTGAATGTGTATGTGTGTGTGGTATACACACACATACACATCTATTTTCTATTTAATTCATACTGAAAATCGATAGAATTTTGTCGTCTTGTTACGATATTGAAATAACATCGTTGTATTATGACAAGAGCTATATACATTGAGTATATAGCTCTTGTCATCGCTCCTGTATACGTTGAGGTAGCTTGAAAAATCTGACAATAGTGTTGACCACTTACCCAAAACAATAGGAATTTTATTGAAAAATTATTCACCGTTGACGTGAAACTGCGAAAAAAATCGAATGTTCGCGCGCTTTCCTTTCTCCTGAAGTTTTCTGGAACACTTCGAATGACATTTATCATTTCTTATCTTATACCAGCAGTTGCTACCCGAGTCCTTATCAATCGTCAACCCGCAAACCTACAAGTAAACTGAAGTGTGGCATATAAAATGCTCACGAACGGCGGCGGAAACATAAAAAATTTACGCACTACGTCCCATTGTCAAAAATGGAGTCAAGGGCGGCCAACGCGGCTGGAATGATTGACGGCGTCGTCTTGCACATGCGGGGAACTGAGGCGCCGTGTGAAACTTAATTTTTTTTTATTAAATAATTTTACGGCTCTGGATACAAGTCCTTTAGAGCCTATCTTTAATTTTGTTCTTTATTCCTAATCGGATTAGGAATAAAGAACAAAATTAAAGATAGGCTCTAAAGGACTTGTATCAAGAGCCGTAAAATTATTTAATAAAAAATCCTAACCCTAACAAGTTACAATCAAAGGGTGGTGTAGGCCTTTGACTGCTTCAAGGGAGCTTCTGGTGACAAATCTGTACGAGTCCACTGGTTTTCATAGACGACTGAGTGGCGGACGACGCCCACACAGTCCGCAAAACAAATATCACTACAGCCGTACTATGACTGTCCACTTCAACTATTTTACACATTGTTCATGAACATGAGCATTTATAAACAACACCAATTTCATATTATAAAGTCCACTAAAATCAATTTGCAAAATAATTTAAAGCAAACCCCAACCGAATCCCTTGACTTCCCGCCAAAAACCGCTTGTGAAAAACGGTAAAACTTTTTTTTAAATTTATTTATGAGCCACCACGCTGGAGGTTACATATGGATGTGGACCTCATCAACCGAGCGAGCGAAGCGTCTTAGTTTTGAGATTAGCCAAAAATGCTTTTGCCCGTCAGTCCCGTCTGTCGGTTTGTTCTCGCCTACAGGTTGCATTTATCAACTGATTCTCGTGAAATTTTATAAGCAGGTTCGATAATTATATAGAATCTTCTTGCCGATTCAGTTTTAGGAATTTTTTAAAAATGGCGGAGATATAGGGGTTTAAAACTTTAAGAAAATCATATTTCAGCCATTTCGAAAAATTTTCAAATACTGTCATAGTCTCATAGACCTTTTTTATTACCCTTGTTAAGACGCAACTTTTTTGCTGGAAAATATTAAGGCGTATTTAAATTTTTTATCGCTTCCCTATTATTTAGGAAAATATGGTTCGATTGATTAATTTTTTCTTTCTTTTGATGAATTCGTTTTCTCTCTTCAGGAAGGCTAACCTTTCACTATTTCTGGTTCTTGATTTCCCTCTTTGGCCTACCATTTTGCTAAGCGTCTTTGAAAGTTGCGATCATTGTCGTTGGAGATAGACAAAACCTCTCAGATGGTAACTCAGCACATGAAACTAAACAACTTTTGTTCTACAACTTTCACGAACCCCAAAAAAATAAATTTGAATTTTCATACAAACTTATCAGCTGATCGAGTCAATTTGTATGAAAATCCGATTTTTTTTTATTGGCATTTTGGGAATGTTGTAGAACAAAAGTTGTTCAGTTTCATGGACTGAGTTACAACCTGAGAGGTTTTGCGTTATTTCATTAACTCGTTGTATATGTAACGTGTCCTTCAATAGATAACATACTGTAACTACTTTTGTATATTTTAAAGACTTCCGGCATAAGTAATGTAATTTGCAGATAAGGCTCCTGTCACATTTTTTATCATCGCTTCCGTTTGCTCTCGGAAAATTTTGACAAGTTGCTATTTGCGAACATGTGTAGCTATCGTCCGCGGCTTTGCTGGCTCGAAAAATATATTTATGCTAATAACTTAAATAAATCAATGTTTTCAAAAAAGTAAGTAGGTACGTAGTAATAGTCTTCATATATATATATATATATATATACTTAAATATAAATAAAAGATTATATATATATATATATATATCTATATAATAGTATATATTGTGTAAGTAGGTTAATTCTGATATTATTAAGTAGATATGTTATTGTTTATTATATAGTCATATTTAATTATGTATATTGTATTGCTTTTATGCGCTGCATATTTTTTTCTGCTTATCCCTATGGTTGTTGCTGCCGATTTAATAAAAAGGCATAATATTTTCCTGACTGAAACAAAATAATAGAAAATTTTACATTAACACCGTTGCGATACAACCGTTGCTAAACAATCTGTCGCCAAAATCCTCCCTCCTGGTAAACCTGGAAAGAGAACTCTACAGCAGAGGGTTTGTTTGTTTAAACTCTTTATTGAACATTTAAAAACAAATTACAAAATAATATGCATTACAAAATAAAAATGTACTTACGATGGTGGGCTTATCCCAGTAAGGATTTCTTCCGGGGTTTAAAGGAAACTCGAGAACGTTTTAATAAAAAGGCATGATATTTTTCAGACTGAAACAAGATAATAGAAAATTCGTTGCTACACAACCGTTGCTAAACAACCTGGGTTGCCAGATCTGTCGCCAACAGTTGTCTGGTAGAAAATGCTCTTAGCATTAAGTCCGCCGGCGCCATTTGTCAAAAGTATATATTAACTTTGAAAAAATAGTTTTTATAAAAAGTTTAATAAATAAATAGAACATTATGTAAACTGCCCCGAAAAGTTAACGCCTAGTTTCTAAATAAATTTTGATTTTTTGCATGCTGCATACATGTAATATTAATTTACACAACAAACACAATTACTATCTTTTTACTACTAGTAATTATACTAGAATAATACAAGCTTTTTCTTATTGTTAGAAGCAATAATAGGTTAAAATTTTATTGAGAGAACAGCAGAAACTTTGCTAACTCCCGTATAAACATATACTGACATACGGACAGACATAATTCCTTTATAATATTAGTAATGATAACGTTTAATATTAGCCTTGACAGAGAGGACATTATTGTTTCATTAAAACATCTGCCGGACGCTATGTTGTGTTGCGGACACTCGACTAATATGGCCATGGACTAAAATGGCAAATAGCTATTTCTTTTATCGACTAATAATCCCTAATTTGGACTAATAAAATATTTAATAACAGTTGTAAATCATTACTTTATCGCATTAGTAGAAATAATAAATAGTAACTGTTTATTGTGTTGTGTCTGGATTTAACAGTAATTTTAGATTGTGTTGGAAATTAGAAAGTTTAGAAATAGAGACAGTTTCCTGATCGTTTTCTTCTTTCTCGCCTTTTGATGTTTGGGAACGGATCTGTATGTCAACTCTGTGCATACTAGGCATGTAACTAGGAAAATATTTTGGCCTATCATAGTTTCTTCTACTAACAGCGTATTTTAATTTTGCATAACGTTACGGTATACCATTTTTACAGGGCGGTATCATAAGCCTCCACTCCGTAACTTCGATGCGCTGTAGGTACCTTTATGATTTTTTACTAATTTGATAAACCAAAAAAAATGTCTCCATTATTTTTTGATAATCTAACGAACGTAACGGTATTTTTAATAACTCTTCTTCTTCTTCGTCTAAGCGTGTTCCCGGTTGCATCCTCAGCTGTGCTGCTTAGGAGCCCGGGGTGCGCTTTCCCGCTGTTTCTACTCCAAATATAATATGCATGTCAATGGTCACCCAAGGATGCCAAAGACCTTGCAAAATGGAGAAGAAATAGCCGGAAAAGTTAAATGGTTTGGCTATAGTTTCACAACCGGCCGCCTGCCTGACGTCAACCCTCTTTGGGAATGTATTTGTGTGAAAAGTTTTACAACCGTCCGCCGCTCGACATTAACCCTCCTTGTCTTTTATGTTTTTTCAATAAAATCAATTAATATTACTAATGGTAAAATTTTGAATACTGAATAATTTAGGGTTTTGTATAGAATATTTATTCCAAATGTCAGTTGAATGTAAGTGATGAGAAAATGTGTGAGACTCTACGTGAATTTTGTTCCACTAACATTGTACCGCACTATACGCAATAAACATAATTTAATTTCATAATTGTTAGTACCTATAGACCGACCGCTTTAATGAGTCGCCTGCGGGGTACAGGGGCGCGAGGATATGACGACTCGTTGCCCGCAGGCAAGGATTTATTTAAGCGGTCGTTCTGTAGCAATACGCGTAACTATTAATGACTGCAACATGTTCGAGTATGAGATAGTGAGATCCCATATTCATGAATGAACCGTCCTTGAAAAGAGGAACACCGAACACGCCTCCCTGACTCATCCTTAACTACATTGATAACGCAAATTTGACTGGCAAATTAATAAAAATGTTTTTGATGATACTCGTCTACAATTCTTTTTTTTTAAGTAATTTTATGGCTCTGGATATAAGTCCTTTGGAGCCTATCTTTAGTTTTATTCTTTATTCCTAATCCTAACCTAACCTAGTCCTAACAAGTTACAATCAAAGGGTGGTGTAGGCCTTTGACTGCTTCAAGGGAGCTTCTTGCGACAAATCTATACAAGTCCATTGGTTTTCATAGACGATTGAGTGGCGGACGACGCCCGAAGACGCCCACGCAGTCCGCAAAACAAATATCACTACAGCCGTACTATGACTGTCCACTTTAACTATTTCACACATTGTTCATGAGCATGAGCATTTATAACACCAAACAACACCAATTTCATATTATAAAGTCCACTAAAATCAATTTGCAAAATAATTCAAAGCAAACCCCAACCGAACCCCTTGATTTCCCGCCAAAAACTCCTTGTACAATTCTCGTACCTCTAGTTTTTTTTTGTAGTATTTTGTAAGGCCCCTCGCCCACGGCGACTTTTGTAGCGATTCTGTCGCGCGTTCGCATCGATACAGTCGCGATGCGATCGATACAGTCGCGATGCGGTCGCAAGCTGTGTACCCTCGCGTCCCTCGCCCACGTGAACACGATTTCGTCGCGATGCAAACGCGATTCTGTAACTCTGTTCTCCTCACGCGCCACCCTCCCTCCGTCCTCTCCCCGATGTCGTCCGACACGGTCGCGCGTTTGCACCGCTACAGTCGCGATGCTGTAGCGCGTTGCAAATGCGACTAATGCGCGTTAGTAGCGATGCTGTCGCGCGTCAAAAAGTCGTGGGCGAGAGGTCTTAGGTGTATTAAGACTTTTTTGAAAGAAAAAAAACTAATTAAGCCAATTAACTATAAACAGAAAGTATTAACTAAACCTAAAAATAAAATATAGTCTAAATTACTAATTTAAAAATCTAAAATATTTTGAACGTGCGGCAAAATCTTTTGGATTTTGCTGGCTGCATTTCCTCTCTACAATTCTTTGAGTAGACAATTGGTCCCAGACAGAACCATAAGAATAGACCGCTCGAGCTGAAGGCATAGACGATAAATTTGATGATAGATAATGTTTGATGTTACCTTTTATAGTATACTCGTTCGTTAATCTGAGGCTGTCTTCATAGATTTGCCTAGTAACCTGAATGATTCTTTATTTCACCGCCCCTTTAAACTACTAATAAGAAATTCCAAACAGATTTCTTTACAGTAACCGGCCAGTAGCTTTATTACCATTTAGTTCAACAGATCACGCGTATAAAACTATTCAGAATTAATTTATATGTAATAAAAAAGCCATCAAAAATAAAATTAGTATGCCAACAAAGGCGTGTCGGGCCGGAGCAGTTAAATTGTCAACTGGATTCGAAAATCGATTCGGACTAAGATGAATATCGATTAACATCGATACAATTACGTGATAATTTATGAGAGCGGGCTCTTGGCGAGTCGATCAATTCGAATTTGCATCGGGAAGTGATTTTGATGTGTTTCCGACTTTCGAATTTGATTGCTTGTGATGTATATGATTTTATCACGTTTTATTATGGGTTTAATCACGTTTTATTGTTTATTTATAGTATCTAAACCTTTTCCCCATCCAATGCAAATTGCAACAGTCGCAACAGTCTCATGATCTGTTAATATACTCGTAAATAGGGAAAAACATTTATTACCTATTTCGATACAAGTTTTCAGGGAAAATTGTTGATTATTGACTGATTTTTGGACCAGTGCGTGTGATGACGGTGCATTCCGTATCAGAATGAACCATGAGCTGGAGACACTGATCAATAAAGAGACAGTTCTGTAAGTCACAAAGGCTTAGATGTGTAAGTCTCCTAGTAATGGATGACACCTGGGCTGTTAAGTGCATCACCAAGTGGACCCCGCAACAGAAGACTTCGCGCTGGAAGGACTGCGTCGAGGAAGACCTAGGCAGAAGAACATCTTGGAGAAGTGAGGCCAGTAACAGAGCGAAATGTAAGAAGATTGTAGAGTAAACCAAGGTCTACAAAGGGTTGTAGCGCTGCAGGAAGTAAGTAAGTAGTAAGTGACTGATGGATTTTTGGAAATATTTTAGGAGCAAGTTTTCTCAAATGACCTTATAGCGAAATACAAAAAATATTTTACTTTCGCCCGTGCGTTGCTTAACTTTTTTTTATGTTATAGGCGGCAAACGAGCTAAGTTTCAATATTTTACAAACATTTTATTTTTCATATTACGGTAAAGAATGTATCATTAGGATGTCTTTTCAAAAGGATAGCGCTTGCGCTTACAACACCTTAAAATATCAATATTTGTACTGAATTCAAAATTACCTATAATATAATTTATGACCTAGTGGCATTAACCTTTTTAATATAAAATAAAGTAAAAATGTCAAAGATAATATAATGCCTAGAGGATTAATATATTATTCATGGAGAAGTCATCGATTGAATAATATATAATTGCTCAACTTTCTATTTATCATAACATAATCTTTATGTCGCGTATCAGCATCAGTTATCTATTTTATAAATAACAAGAAAGTGTGTCATATATTTATTTCTATATGTAAGAGCTATGTCTTGTTCGCACAGTACACGTTTCGATAGTCTTATATGCCAGAGTATAATTTGCAACCTCTGTGTGTCAGATTTCAAGCTCAGACAGTTTGATATTCTTATAAGTTTGTCTTTTAGGAGAGCGTAGGTGATGTACGAAAGACTGATGTTCGTACGGTTGCGCGAAAGAACAGAGGTGCGAAGAACGGTGACGCGAAAAAATGGAGGTTATAGTGGTAACACCTCCCGAAGAAACGAGGAACTCTAGAAAAAGTTCCACTAACAGCCGCAACCATCTAGGGCTCCGACGATACAATGATCTAGGGCCAGCCTTTTGCCATTAATTATTTACATGTGTTTTTAAGAGAAACCACTAAGGTCAAGAGAATTAAAAATATATATATGTATTTGAAAAGTGTATCGGTTGTCGCGCTATGCTGTGCCCGAAAAACAACCGAGCGAGTGCGGTAGAGACAACTGCAGCTCGGACCGAAAATACCTACGAAAAGTACACAAAATGAACGTTTCATAGTCAACTAAAATAATTGAGAAAAGCTATGGCAGTGTTCCAATGTTTTCTTTTTATAATTAAATAATGAAAAAAAAAGAAAACATAGGGATATGCCAATATACCTATCCTAGATTTTGTTGGAAAGAATCATTGCTCTACAGGGGTAGTCCCCTGATTGCGTTTGTATGGAAAAACGGCAACGGAAACTAATCGTGCGCACCGCTGAGCGCCGAACCTCTTTCTCTCCTCATTCATTCATTCCTCACCAGAAATGCCAAACATACGGAACCAGTTCTCCTCCGCAACCCGACACGCTATAAGTAACAACGATTAACTAACATTAATGGGCGACATTGAACCAAACCGACTCACAGTACATACTAAATACTAATATGTTACTAGCTTGGCCGTGGGAAAATTCTACGAATGGTTTAAATATTTTCTTAAAACCTGTCTTTTCACTTTTCCCTCATACAACAAGTAATTTTGTCGTGGATAGAAAGATTATTGCCGTTGCTAAAGAAAAATTTACCTGTGTGGTTCCGGGTAAGAATAGGACCACTCCATCTCTTCCTGTGGATGTCGTAAGAGGTGGCTAAGGGACTAAGCACAAACATCTCGTGCTACATTTGCATTCCCGAGGAGGGTTGACGTTAGGCAGGCGGCCGGTCGTAAAACTATAGCCAAATCATTTCAACTGTTCCAGCTATTTCTTATCCATTTAGAAGAAGAAGATAAAGAAAAATTTATCTGTTTCTAGACTTAAACTGGCTAAAACTAAAAGTGGCCTTTAGGCCACCTTTAGGTCTTGCAGGCCTGCGCTCTGGCTGCTTAGTACAGCAAAACCCAAAATGCTCTGTCTTCCCTCATCATCATCCGAGCGTATTCCCGGTTGCATCGTCAGCGGTTACGCTTCAGAGCCCAGGGTCCGCTTAACCTTACCTAGGTGATTTGACGAGGTTACTGTTTTTTACACAGAGCGACTGCCGTCTGACCTCCGAAACCCAAAGGGTAGACCAGAACCAATCCTAGGATAGGTACAAACGCTAGATGGCGTTCGGTACCAACAGCTGAACGTGCCTTCCGAAGCACGGAATCATCTTTCTTTTCGGATAATCAGGTGATTCAAGCCTGCAATATCCTAACCAGACTGGACACAACTTTTTCACAAAGTTTGCTTCCCAGTGGGATTTGAAACCATGACCTCCGGATCAAAAGGCAAACGCCTTGACCACTGGACCACGGAGGCAGTCAAGGCAGGCTCTGTCTTCCCTATAAATAAATAAATATGTAGGGACAAATCACACTATTGTGATTGAGCTGGCCCCAGAGTAAGTATTTTTTAAACACTTGTGTTATGGCTGTGGTTATGGTATGGGGTACTAACTCAACACTATATTTTTTGATAAATACCATAAATACTTATATATATAACGGAGGTTGTCCCTATAGGGATAAAAAAGTGATACGTGAACGTGTGTGTGTGTGTTTCTAGACTTATCAGCCAGATGGTTGTAATAATAGGGTATATTCATGTCTTTTTTTTATTTTTTTAAATGATTCTTTACGTTATTATATAAACGGAAAAAAATATCACACTCACAAAATATTATTAAATAAGCTTAAAAAAATAATAATTAAAACTACTATCATTTTCGGACGACTTAAACGCGGTGCCATTTTGCGCTTTTATTCTATGACGTCACCGCACACTGTCAATGTCAGTGTCAATGGAAAAAGAGAAACAAAAATAGTAGTACCATATTTTAGGTTATAATTAATTGATTTACTTGTCTCATAAGTATAAAACTGAGAAAAATAGAAATTTATCAAATATATAAAAATTATTTACCTCACGGCTTTTAATCCTCTGAGTTCAAAGGATGTAAAATTGGAATTACTTGCGAAGTACGAAGTCATCATAAACACATCAATTTTAGGCAGATTATCTGACTGTATCTGCCACAACAAAACCGCTTTTAATCATTTTAGCAAGTCTTTTTTCACCAGGGGTCAGACTTTCAGCTAATAATTCTCAAAGAACACTAATAAATTAGCAAAACAATGAAAATAACCTCCAACAATCATACAAATTACAAACAACTTATTGACAGTGACAGATTCTCCTTCTTTCTAATTTGTGGTTGACAGTACAGACTATTTAGAAAATTCAGTATGACAGTGTTTGGTGTCGTCACGTTTCGTTCCTCCAATAGCGTTGCGTTTTGGAAATTTGCGAGGGAATTTGAAATTTACAACTTTTAAATCATTAATTTCTCAATGGAAACATGTTAAATTGAAAAATATATATATGGATATTTTTCTTTAGCAATAAAGTTTACACATAATTTTTTTTGTTCGTTTCTGAATCACATGCATATTGTCTATTGCAATTAGACGAGTTTTTCCTCATCCTAATTTCGGCGTTCAAGTACAAGATATTTTGCCTGCTGACATCCAAACTTCATTACGAAGATGGCACCCAACGATAATGATGATTTCGGCTAATAGTCTGTTACTTTTATTTCTAAGTAACATTGTTTATGTATGCAAATTAGCCCACAAAGGACGCAGAGGTTCACCCAAACGGTCGGCCGGGCACACCACACGTGTCCGCGCCACGCATCCATTGTCTCTTATTTGGTTATTCCATAAAAATAACAATTAAAGCTGCTAACACGACGTTCCCACGCACCTATATAAGTGTACCGATAGCATATTAGGCTCCGTTCACATATTTCATATGTTCTTTAGAAAGGACGATAACTTTTTCCGGGTAAAAGTGGGTAAAAGTGGTGGTGGTAAAAGTCCATTGTAAGGCAAACTAAGATGGACGTTCTCTAAAAAAGATATCAAGGTTTATTTATTTATTTATTTAGTATCTGTGCCATGCGTAAATATTGTCTTTTATTTGATTATTCTATAACAATGACAATAAAAGCTCTAAACTCAACGTTCTCACGCATCCATGTAGTGTACCCATAACACAATCTCCGTTAAAGATTCATATGTTCTTTAGAAAAGACAAGGAAATAGCCCAGGTGAAAGTGTCCAGGTCACGCGTAACAATTAAAGCTATGTATGTGTACCGATTGCATATAAGGCATTATTGAATATGCTCGTTTGAGTCACTCCTACAATAAATTGAAGTACTTATTTATTCGTATCTCTATATGCTAACGGTACTAGTCCGATAGGTGCATAGCGTGCGACGATCACTGATTAATAACGTCATCGTGTGCACTCGCCTTTATTACATAC
The DNA here is from genome assembly GCA_963576875.1 of Acrobasis repandana. Classification (NCBI taxonomy): domain Eukaryota; kingdom Metazoa; phylum Arthropoda; class Insecta; order Lepidoptera; family Pyralidae; genus Acrobasis; species Acrobasis repandana. The sequence continues at coordinate 4,169,175 of OY756226.1, forward strand.
ATGTATGTTAATGACCCATCAATGAATCGGCGTTGTGTAATGAATGCTAACTGCGTATTCATATAAGTTCTTTACTTCCTTAATTGCTGGCATATTCGCTATAATACGACTAATTAAGGAATACAGTTTGTTGAAGTGAAAACTTCTTTAGACCGCACCTAAAGAAGTTTTCACTTCAACAAACTGTATTTTTTTGAGATTTGAAAAAACTATTGAACTCGCGACACCGTTACCGTAACCGACACCACCTTGTTCAAGTTTTCACTTCTGTCGGCACCCCCGAAGTGCCACTATTTTTTTATGAATATGAAGGTATGAAGTATTTAATTTTGACCTTTTTTGTGCTTCGGCAGGTAAGTTTTAGGAAGTTTGTAGGTAAATCAGGTCCACCAGTCTTAGATAAGTCACCGACATTTAGACCACCAAGTTCTAGGCCACTTGACGGAATTATATCCCAAGTAGCATTCGGGGTTCTATATAAGAGGTTTTTTTTTTTTTTTTTTTTTTATGCTATAGGGCCGCAAACGAACAAGCGGGTCACCTGATGGTAAGTGATCACCACTGTCCATGGACAACTGCAACACCAGGGGTGTAACAAGAGCGTTGCCGGCCTTTCAGGAAGATATAGACTCGTTTTTTGAAGGTTTCAATGTCGTATCGGTTCGGGAACACCGCTGCAGGAAGTTGATTCCACAGTTCGGTCGTTCGTGGCAGGAAGTTCCTTTTAAAACGTACGGTGGTTGATTGCCAACTATCCAGGTGGTGTGGATGGTATTTTAATTGTGTCTTATCGTTCACATATACTCCACAAGCTGAGTAAGTCAGCTGTATAAGAGCTGTATAGCTTGCTATAATGCTTGTATAGAACCAGTTTGGGCACAAATTAGACAGCCTTAAGTTCACTATGGCTGTACATTAGCAGTATAACAGCCTTATAATAGCAGTTTAAGTAGTAACATCGGACTTAAGGCTGTCTTACGGCACTATATGAGACGCAGTGTGAACCATATAACGTACATGAGCGTAATAAAGAGTAACAAGTGGCTAAATACACAGCCTTCACAGTTATAAAATCCGATAACAGTACTCCAGTGCTACCTAAAGTTTACGTGTGTCCTACACTATTTCTTTATTTTATAAATTATTTATTTGTTTGGTTTTGTGAGTGCCATCAAGCAGACCTTACTCCGGCGGATATATATTGGATAAAAATTTATGATAACACGCGGTATAAGTACCTGTTTCAAAGACTTAATAATGTTATTGCCATGGGAATGCAACTTTATCGTGAAATGTATACATATTTACAGCTAAAATATTCACGCGCCTCTACAAAAACGCGATATTCACTTTAAAATATTTAAAACTGACGAAGAGGAAATCTACAATTTTCAGTTTTCGATATTATATTGGCATTATAACTATACTACGGTAATTAATTATATAATAAAACCAAAACTCAATCGCTCTATCTGCCTTTATTGTGATAAATCTGCATGATAATTTTGGAGATTTATTATTAGGTAAATATTTTAGGTTAGAACAAAATGGTGGAAATGAAATACGGCTATGTGAACTGTTATAACTCCAATTAAATGCGGTGAGCGTATATAGGTTCACATGTGTTCTGTTAAAATGCTGTTATCTATTGAATTTATAATTATCCTCCGCATTATGTATAGAACCACCAGGAACAGTTGAAGTCGCACTTGTTGAAGCCGTATCGACGGGCTCATTTTCGGGCGTCGTTGTCAATCGACTGTTTATATTTACAATTTGCGAATATTCTTTTGCAATTTTCCTTCTTATTCCACCGGTTCTCGCTCTTATTTTCCAAGATTTTTTATACATTTTCACGTGACGAAATAAACACACCGCAGCTTGTGGGATAAGTGTAATAGAATATCACATTCACATTCATGTTCAGCTTACAGCAGATAAAAGTGGTACTTGTGGACAAATAAACCGCTATTGATGTTAATAGACAACACATATAGTCTTTTTAACAGCCTATAGTGCACATGCGAACCATTTAAACACTTCTGTACAGATAGTAAAAAAGGTTATTTTAATGATCACAAACAAGTCCTACTGCAGCTACTAGCTGTATAACAGTCTAAAACAAGTAAACATAACAGCCTTTGGCTTTATAAATGACCATGTGTGTTCTATTATAATGCTGGCTCTATAACATCGTACAAGTAGGTCGTAAAGCAGCGGTTGCCGTATCTCTACCCTCCTATAATGCTCTTAGTCAGACGGCTGACTAAAGGATAGTTGTGAGAGTATTATAACACCAACAAACGTATAAAAGTATAACTCTACACTCCTATAAGTCCCTTAGACAGGTATAGGTGTTATTAATTGCAATAATGCAGCTTATACATCACGAGTGAACTGTAATAATGCTTCAAGTACACATGGGAACTAAATGTGTACTCTTAAATGGAGTAAAATGTTACTTGGGATAATCTTAAATAGTTAAGATAATATATTAACTATTTAAGAGCTTTTTCAATCCATTATACTGAACATTTTTACAAGGACCCTTCACGAAGTATTAAACATTTTTTTGCTGTCCTTACAAACTTAGATAACTTGACAAATTGTATTTTACTGTATTTTTACCCGACTACGGCTAACCCAAAAGTAGGGCTATGTGTTTTTCCGCTATGTATGCATGTATGGATCTAAATGTCCGGCCGTGTGGTTCCCGGCAGAGTAGAATAGGACCACTCCAAGTCTTCCCGTGGATGTCGTAGAAGCACAGGTAGAAGGCAACTTAGGAAACACTAGCTGAACAAAGCTTATAAACATCAGCGAGGCCTCTCCAACCCGTCTGGCCAGCGTGGAGAATGTAGGCCAGATTCTCTGACTGCTCTGGCTAATATATGGCTCTGGCAGTACAGAGAGGGTCGTGCTCCTGCAGAGACCAAAAAAATAAAACAGATGGTGATGTATGTTCATCTATAACCTCGTTTCTTCAATGATATTCATAATATGGAAGCGCCTTGGCTGTCTGTTGGTTATATGCACAGAATAAATAATACTAACGTACAGAAGTCTCACTCAGCGAAGAAATTCAAAGAAATATCTACTCAATGTGGCTAGCGATATGGTTTAATTTAGCTCACGTCAGAACTCAGCACCTTTTCGTAAAGATACCTAGACATCCATTGCAAGCCAATTTCATTCTTATTACTCTGGACAAACGATTCGTATAACTGAATTTACCACCCGGAGGGGCCGCCTGCGCGCATAGTAATAATGTAGGTACATTTTCGATACCTTAACGGGGAGTGACACAGGCCTGTTATAGGCTATATGATGTCACCGTAAATTCAATTTGGTGTCCTCTATAGGCCATAAAGTAATTACCGAAAAAATTAAATTAATCGGTGTAGGGTATCAAATGAAACGGCTTAAATAGCACATTTCAAAATACTTAATTAGCTATTTCTCCCTGCTGTGCTTGTATTAACGGGATGAACGTATTAAAGCCTTCTTTTCTCGGCATCAGCAGTGGGTTGACTGGTAGATTAAGCCTTTGTCTTTAAATCCGCGTATTAAGTACATTTGTAATAAAGTTAAATAAATAAATATGTAACTAACCTATAAAAGATCAGTGGCAAATAGATGCAGCCGCAGAAGTCCTCAAAAATCCACCTAACAAAATCCTCCACGGTTAAAATTACATTGACATTGACAGTGGCATACGTATTGTCGTATTGTCTATGCATTCGGCTAAGAATTGGTTCACGGCCGGACGTCGAACCCGGTGCATAATGAATCACAAATGGTTGGGTCACATCGTAAACATGAAGTGAGTACAAAACAAGTAGTTTTAACAGTTTCAAAATGTTAAAGAATTTTTTCCCGACCTCAAAGAATTTTAGAAAGAATGAATATTTAAAGACCACAAAGGCCACGCTTGAGATGACGGGTAATTTAAAGACACTTAGGGCCATTGATTGATATAGATGTATTGGGGCCCAGGCAAAAGAGGGTATATTTATTATTAAATTGTGAGTCGCGTAAATGAGTTGCGTAATTTACGTTGGGTAGAAATCTCATTTTCTGTCGCTCTATGTGGCACATTAATTCTGTGGGCACAAACGGACTTCCGTATAAAACCGAACGCAGCAGAAATTGTGCAACTCATTTTACGCGACTTATAAATAACTCAATAAATAGACAATATGCATGTGATTCAGAAACGAACAAAAAAAATGATGTGTATACTTCATTGCTAAAGAAAAATACCCATATATATATCTTTTCAATTTAACGTGTTTCCATTGAGAAATTAATTATTTAAAAGCTGTATTTTTAAAATTCCCTCGCAAATTTCCGAAACGCCACGTGACGTCACAAAACATTGTCAAACTTAATTTTCTAAATAGTCTGTGCTGTCAATCACAAATTAAAAAGAAGAAGACTATCTGTCACTGTCAATAAGTCATTTGTAATTTGCAGTGTTACCAGATTGGGTATTTTTTACGCAATTCTGGGTAAAAATGGGAAATTTTAGAGAAAAAAAATAAATCTATTGGAGAATTTTGGGTATTTTTTTTCTTAAATAATATAAATTTGTTTAATTAATTACGGTAGGTAGTACATTATCTTATAGCTTATAGTAGCAGGCAGCTAGTCTACTACCTATTAAATTATAAATAATTGAAGTAGGTACTTACAATACTACTGTGTAGTTTTGCAAAGGATGACACTACTCATTTTGCTCACAATATGTATTTTTTGTTCACAATAGGTATGTACAGTTGCAGTTGAATGGTATAATCAGCTAATTTACTAAACCTCTAGCTATTTGGCATTACAGCTCGGTTTTGTAAAACAGCGAACCCTAATACGCGGAATGATTCCTTACATTTGCATATTTGGGCATATGAAAATATATTTTGTCAGGTGCAGTTACGATGTTATTTTTGCACATAGGAACCGTACAATATTTATAATAAGATTTTGTGCGCACTTCCATTTGTAATGAATTGATATTAAAAGCTTTAATCACTCACTTATAATCACAAATTAGATAGTATTACTTATAAAATAAAACTGTGAATCCAAAACTTCGTTGTTTTGTTGATAATATTTTGAATTTGTAATTTGCACTTGACTGACACTGACATATAAGTGTTTCTATGACATTGACAATGCACGGTGACGTCACAGAAAAAAGCGCAAAATGGCAGCGTTTAAAGTCGTCCAAAAATAATAGTAATTTTAATTATTTTTTTAAGCTTATTTAATAATATTCTGTAAGTGTTATATTTTTTTCCGGTTATATAATAACTTATAGAATTGTTTAAAAAAATAAAAAAATAACATGAATATACCCTATTACGCTCTTTTTCCTGGTTTATGTTGTTCCTTTGAGAACTGAAAAATCTTTCTAAAGTATGGTAAATAAATAAGACATGGTGAAAGAATCACCACGTCCTTATTTGGTTTAGTACTGCATACTGCATATTATCTCTTTCAACAATTAGAGAGTACATCGTTTCTTTCTGATCTTCAAATATATATATATATGTATGTATATGTATTTATATAATATGTTGTATGTATAAATATAGTATTTATTTTATACGATATTTATGTATGATCATTTAAAAGTACTTATTATTTCTGGATTGTTTCTATCTATTTTAGACGCTAACTATTCTATCTGTTTCTCTTCTCCTAAAGGTTGACAGGGAGAGAATGCTTTAGCATTCTACCTATTGTAGCTTTTGGCTCATTAAAAAATTAAATAAATAAATAATTATGTAATGGTTTGAAACCTAAACTAAAATATCTATAATTGTATGTATAAAGTAGTATATAAGTATGTTTTTTACGTCCTTGCTTCTTCTGCCTTTTAATCGAGTAAATATCCTCTCAACATATCGCAGGTTGACTGGAACAGATCCCTGCATACTCGTATATGGGATAAGTCCGCCATAGGGATGATGACTGGGTTAGAAAAGTATTATTCTAATTAGTCCGTTAGTTAGATTATCCAAAAATAATGTACCTATATTTTTTAATTTATCAAAAAAGTGAAAATTCACAAAGATACAGATTACCTAAGTTCCAGAGTGTGGGCTTGTGACGTCACCGATGTGTAAACGTACGAAAGCGTGACGACATCCGATATTTAAATGCGCTGTATCTTCTTCATTTATTGTTTCTTAGAGAAAAGAAAAAATATGTGTACATTATTTTTTAATAATCTAACCGTAGGGCCAAAAATATTTTTTCAGTCATCATGCCCATTGTATATTTGTTCTTTCGAATTTTCTATTTTATTTTTGTGGTTTGATACGATAAAGTTATCACAAAATATCGAAGTAGACTCTTCTCTCCTGTACTCTATGGTCATAGAACACCATTTTACCTACAAACTACAAACAATTACTGTGTTATTGTACGGCGGGTCATGGCCGCTAGGCTGCCTGCACACGATGATGATGGGATAGCTTCGCGATGATTTATTGATTCACAAATACAAGAGAGTCTAGTAAGTGCCATGTATTAGTGATTAATGTCTGGCAGGCACGTGGAGAGTACTTACAAATACAAAAGAGTAGTAAGTGCCCTGTGTTAGTGATTAATGTCTGGCAGGCAGGTGGAGAGTACTTACAAATACAAGAGAGTCTAGTAAGTGCCCTGTGTTAGTGATTAATGTCTGGCAGGCAGGTGGAGAGTACTTACAAATACAAGAGAGTCTAGTAAGTGCCCTGTGTTTGTGATTAATGTCTGGCAGGCAGGTGGAGAGTACTTACAACTAATTAATACTAGTGACCCTGTGAGCTGTAAACCTCGCGACTCACCCCCAACCCGTTGAAGTTTCTTCTTCTTCTTTAATTTAAGAGCTTGCTCTTGTCGGTAGAGTTAAGTGGAGATGCCTCCATTCGTCTCTTCTCTCTGCCATCTTTTTAATGCCTTGGTAGGACCTTACTCCTAACCCTTCCTTAATTTGTTGGAAAAACTTCATCTTTGGTCTTCCCCGGGGACGTTGAAGTTTATCGGATAAAAAACGTTGTTCAGACAAAAAGTTGCGTCTTAATAAGGGTAACAAAAAAGCTTTATGACATATTTAAGAATTTTTGAAAATGGCTGAAATATGATTATTTTAAAGTTTTTAACTCCCATATCTTCGCCATTTTGAAAAAAATCCAAAAACTAAATCGATAAAAAAAATCTATAGAATTATCGAACCTACTTATAAAATTTCATGACAATCGGTTGAGAAATGCGACCTACAGGCAAGAGCAAACCGACTGACAAACTGACAACCGGACAAATTGACGGACTTATCAATTAACCATCGATGTCTCAGATAAGGCTTCCCTTTCACTCCTCCATGACTCTCGATTGCCAATTTTTAACTGACTTCAAAAAAGGAGGAGGTTATCAATTCGACTGTAGGTTTTTTTTTATTTTTTTTTATGTATGTTTGTTACGCGATATCTTCGCCAATTGTGAACCGATTTTGATAATTCTTTTTTATTTGTTAGCCTTTACTACCAAGTTGGTTCCATTTTAATTTGGTGAAGATATGGTGAGGAACTTTGAAGATATGGAAGAAACTCCTAAAAAAAATTGAATCCGAGACATGGTAATAGGCGATGCGGCCAGTAACCCATCATATGATTGCGCCTTATTTAGCTTCTATATTTAGAATGTGTACTACACGCAGGATCTTTCCCTAACATGATGAAATTGAGTAAAGTTATCCCTTTATTTATATCTGGCTATAAAAATAATCAAACAAATTACCGACCTATTTAGCTCTAAGCAAAATATTTGAAAAGTTGATTTAAAACCAATTATTAGATTTTTTTAACAGTAATGGTCTGTAATGGTAAACAGTATGGATTTACATAGGGTTAATTAATCATTACAATTAATGAGTACAGAAAAATATAATTGCGTACCTACCTTCAAATTTTTCACCATGTCTTATTTATTACATACTCAGTATTTACAATAATTTTGTTAAATACTTTCCAGTGCGCAATTTGAAAAATATTTCGGCCTTACAAGATTAAATATGAAATAACAGATGAAACTAATTTATGACACTAAATTACATAGTAAAAATAATTATTAGTACATAGAGCAAATACATAGAAAATAATTAATTTGTAATGTTTTGTGAAACAATTAAATATTTTAACACTCACCTATTTATCACGAACAAGTCACATATATTATAATCTCGCACGAAAAATGTAAATAATAGTCAATTGGTACGTTACGTCTGTGTAAATCGTAAATTCCCACAGTAAATTCTTTCAAAAGACCCCACAGCTATAAATTATCCGATTATTTACTCAGTAAAAGACATACAGATAATTCACAAGATAAGACATATCATGTGTGATATCAAATACGCGTATAGCTTTAGAAGCGTAATTTCGTCAGCGCTTCAAGCGGCGCCGTGGCTTAGTTGGTTAAAGCGCCTGTCTAGTAAACAGGAGATCACGAGTTCGAATCTCGTCGGGGCCTGCGTTGTAAATCTTTTTTTCTCTGTAACAAGTTTTTTTTTGCATATATCTGCATTTTGGTTGTGATAAAATGCAATTCCGTGTGCTAAAACGATTATCGAGAGCACATTCCTTTCAACATTCACAAGCCAATCTTAATATCAAACTTAAGTCATCGCGTTAAGGTGTAAAATGGTTGGATTTGGTGACAAAGAAAGTAGTTTATTGGGAGATTTTGTTTCTTGATAAAATTGACATTCCAGTGCAGTGCATCGAAAGTGGAGTATTGGAATATGTGGGTGAGAATGAAAGGAAGGCGCTAAGTGTATCAAATTAAAATATTTATGAGCAAATCAATGAAATATCAAAATGTCTTGTGTAGGCGAGGAATGATAATAAATATAATTCAGACATATACGAGTAGAATCAATTATAACGTACGGTACACGTTTAAAATACAGAAAGAATATGAAGTGAAGATAAAAATCGTTAGTCTAGAAATAAAGCAATAGGTACTCGTAGGTAGGTGTTTGTCGCTTGTTTAAAATATTTCTTAATATAAATAAATTCATAAATAAAGTCAGGTTTTATAAACAATAATTCTGTAAAAAAAGAAAAACTTTTTTTTTTCCAAAATATGATCTTACGGGGTGTGAAATATATGTATATGTAAGTATATAAGAATTGAAATAAGTATGTGAGAAATATGGAATAAATATGAAAGACTATAATGTAAATTTCCATCAAACGAAGTCAGTTCCTTCCTTTTTACAAATTATTATTAACTTTCACATTAGGAAACTACCTAATAAAATATTTTTTCTATAAATTAATACATTGTTGAATAAGTAGGTAAGGTCTTTACGTATCTATAAACTCAAATTGGTATTTGAAAGCTTATCCAGTTATGAGCTATACGGCCTTTAACAGTTATCAACAAGTAGATAGCAATTTAGGCTGCATCCACACAGTAGCATTCTTTCATTAAGTAGTTAGTAAATCGTAAGTGGCTGCATGTTTGTTATTCTAGAAAGGTGTTGTGATGTGAGGTAATCAAATCATGTTTAACCAGCCAGATATTCTATAGTAGCAGCGTAGGAAAGTGCTGTTCTGTGCTGATAGATGAGATTCAACCCTAAAGATGAAAAAAACTGTTGCGATTGTTGCGTGACTAGCATTTCTTTACAAGTAATGTTTTTTGCAGCGCTTTGTCCTACAGCAGAAGAGTGATTGAAAACCAAAACTCCACCGTGTATTCAGGTGCTTAGAGTAACTACTAAATTATATTGTAAGGTAGCGAAACGCAGATAATCTCCCAATATGTCAGGGTTACAGCATTGTTTGACGCACAATGCCCGCTGTGGGGCAGAAAGTAACAATGCTCCTGTGGAACGCAGGGGGCAAATTATATAGATTCTAGATAGGAAGCTTCGTTTACGTGACGCGGTATTGCGAAAGTCAGACAATACATAATTACGTGAGAAAAGTTAATAATGTGCGTTACCGTGCCATTGCCACCAAGTAATGTTATTTGACTTCAAAACTCAATTACAACAAACCGTGTTACGACAACATTTTATAAGGACAATATGTGACTGCTATACGTCTTAATTTCGACAATAGTTTAGTTCGAAATATCTCAAGTCCGGTATTATTGTACTGCGATGCGCAAAGCGTTTCTTCGACATGACTTAATTAGGAGACGATATGACAGCAGATGTTCCATGGACTGGATGCATCCACAGGCACATCTGTCGTCGTCAGAATTTTTCTTCACTTCACACTTCTTTAGCTCCTGATATCTTCCGACGCCCACCCGGAGTCTATTTCATCATCAGGTCTTTTTAGTCTCCACTGTAGGAGCACGACCCTCTCTGTACTACCAGAGCCATATATCAGCCAAAACAGTCAGACGATTTAGCCTACACTCTCCACGCTGGCCAGACGGGTTGGAGAGGTCTCATTGATGTTTATTAAGTTTTGTTTAGCTTGTGTTCCTTAAGTCGCCTTCTACGATATCCACGGGAAGACTTGGAGTTGTCTGATTCTACTCTGCTGGGAACTGCACGGCAAAATACGGTGACTGATGCAAGAATGATACGAGTGGATTACGCGATCAGTCTCCCATCAGTATTTCATCATTCAAAACAGACTGACAAAATTATAATTTTCATCATTCCGAACCATCAGTCTGTCATTCCATGGGTTACACGATCGTTCTCCGATTATTCTGACCAGACTGATGGACTGAACTGATGCCAAACTGAGCGTGTAACCTACATTTATCTTTCGACAATATATTTAATCGTATTTAATCGTCGTAAAAGTATTGTTTTTGAGATGGTAGATTTTATTACTTTTCTGACCCAACCATCACTCCTATTGTTGTATGCTGCTATTGCTGCTGTCTATGCGGCTGCAGCTCTGTCACGTAGGTCGGCTTTGTCTTCGCGATCGTGAAACGACCAAATAACGCAATTTGAATAAAATAAATCAATTTTCATCAATATCCATTGCTAACTTAATTCACGATTATGTGAAGAATTTTAAGAATCTTAATCACGAGCCTAATGAGGCAAGCTGTTTTACGGCATTTGTTTTAAGTTTAAGAGACTCACTTCTGTACTCTGTGATTTGTGCTAAGGGTGTGTTCCGATGGTATCGACTATTGAGATGTTCATTTCGTTAACGAAATAATTTGTAGGGTACTAACGTGTCTAAATAGCAAAAATCTATGTTTGTATGCTAGCAACATTTTATTAGAAGCTTATATAAAAATTCATCATCATATAAAAATTAAATTAAGTCAAATTTTAATTTATATGCTTGTTAAATAAACAAATATTTTACTGGTTAACATTATAATTTTTGGTTTACTGACGTGTCTAAAATAGCATCAATCTATGTTCGTATGTAAGCAAATTTTTTATAGAAGCTCATAAAGAAATCAAAGCTTAATTCAAATTATTGTCATTTTTATATTTGTTAAATAAACAAAATTTTGTTTACAGGTAAGCACGAATTCAGAAGAGAAGTGAGTATTTTTTCGCTAATATCCTTGAAAAGAAACATTATTAGAGCTACTATGTTATAAAGCACCTTATTATGCAACATTTTTAAATTTCATCGTGCTAGTAAGTACTCGTACGAGGGTGACACTGCACTTGCTTTGTTCTAACAATGCAGGTGGCAAGTACTATCATCAAGTATTCACACCCTCAAACGGCGGCTACTTTACGTCCGAAACTGCTACTCGAGCGTCCTACTTTGTAGTGTCCTCCATTTGTGACGTCCCCAAATGTGCACACAAAATTCTATGGTAATAATTTGCTTATACACTTACACGAAAAACAAACAAATTAACAAGCTAATAGGGTTCAAATCGAGTAGGTATATTTTGCTTTATTTGGTAGTAGTGGTTACACATTTGCAAAAAACGGCCACTTTTGGCAAATGTGCGAAGAAAAGCTTCACGTTCTCACTTTAAACTGTAAACAGTAGTTCATAAAATAGGTAGTTTGAATTTTATCTAGGGCTTACTAGAACAAAATTTTAAATGATATCTCCGTTTCCTTTTAAATAATTTATTAGCACTGGGCCCCGGAAAATTCATGTAGTCCCCTTAGTAGGCGATGCAGCTAGCAACCCATCCCGATTTTGATTCCTTTTTCCACCTTCTTATTCTCCATCACGCTTAAAGTGGCTTTAAGGTCTTACGGGCATGGGCCCTGGCTGCTTAAAGCTGCAGAAACCAAAATGCGCCAATGGGGACAAAAGACGTGATATAAATGGGGTCTGGTTCATAGTATCGCCAGTCACTACATCGTTGGTCGCCGTATCGAAAATGCTCCATCGACGGGTTACTGTAGCGAGAGTACCTCATATCGATGGTTGCTGCATCGAGAGTTCAGCATATCGATGGTATGGCGTACCGACAGACACAATATCGAAGGTGTGCGTGCCTCAGCGACTGGTTGCCTTATCGATCAATGCCACATCGATAGTACATCATATCGAATATTTAAATTTACCAGGAATAAATGTGAAATTTTTTTTTTACCTTTCCTTCCCGTTTTTATTTCTTCCCGCCGCCAATCTCTAAACTTGACAGCTAGAGGTAAATTAATTCTGAATGTTCTGTAGGTTAGGTAAGTACATATTTAATCACAACTAAAATGTCAATGTTTTCTTTATCTTGTATCAACTTTAAAACTTGCATATTATGCATTTTATTACTAATTTTAAATTGCTATGGGTAGATTTCAGCTTATGTGATAAGTAAATGAATAAATGAATACACATTGACTCAGCCATTTTCAATATTTTTTTTGTACTACCCCATAAAGTTTGTGTGTAAATATGGTGATAATTTCCATATTGCTCTTCGTCATGCACTAGATAGCCCTTTAAATTATTTTATGAACTGCCGTTGAAACTATTATTGGTGATCCGTCTAGCTATAAAACGTGCCGTGGCCACTTTTGGCGGAGGCAAGTTTTAAAGCTAGACGGACTAATGTAAATACTTTCAACGGTGGTTCATAAAATAATTTAAATGGCTATCTAGTGCATGACGTAGAGCAATATGGAAATTATCTCCATATTTACGAGTTAACAATTTATTTCAAATGAGGGCGCCACTTCAAGGCCATTTGCCTATACCTTCACTTTAAAGAATAGTATGACAGCTCATAATCATGCTCCACAACCAGGTGAGTAAAAAATTAAGTTTTTGAATGTTATATTTTAACCCTGTTATTCATAAAAAGTTATAGCCTACTTCAATGAGTGAGGTCACAGAATACATAAGAGTCAAACAGAATGGAATCTCACAGAGTCTCCCGCAAATTGGCGTCCCCGCACCTCTCCCCCGCACTTTATGAGCCTTTGACAGCTCCAAACCAGGGTTTAGTTACTAGCCGCACGCAATTTGCGACGTCTCTTGTCTTGAGAACTGTCAATCAATAGTAATGAGAATCATCATGGTGCGAAGATGCGCATATAATAATTGTTTATCCACCGATTACAACAAAGAACACATATTTCATTAAATGCGAATAAGACCCAATGCATTCGATTCTCTCTTCCTAATGTGAATCAAGCCTGCGTTGACATACTAATGAATCTGAAACTCGATCTGGTTGAAAGTACTACCTTTTTAGGAATCACAATTGATTCGAAACTTCAATGGGGCGCTCATATAACTAAACTTTCTAATAGGCTTAGCTCTGCGGCTTACGCTGTTAGGAGAATAAGACAATTGACAGATGTAGTAACTGCTAGACAAGTATACTTTAGTTACTTTCACAGTCTAATGTCTTACTATAATTATTTATATATATTTATATTTTTATATATATTATATATATATATATATATTTTTTTCTTTTACAAAAAAGAGCAATTCGTGCTATTTACGGTTTAGGATCGAGAGACTCACTGAGGGAATTATTCAAGGAAATAGGTATACTTACTTTTGCATCACAATTCATATTTGAAAATATAATGTATGTAAGGAAAAATATTTCCATGTTCAATAAAGTAAGTGATTTTACAGATAGAAATTTACGTAATAAGAATGACTTAGTTAGCCCGTATTACAGGCTGAATACAGTCAGTAAGTCTTTTATGGGGAAGTGTATACTTTTTTATAATAAATTGTCAGAATCGGTCCTTGATATGCCAGACAGAAAATTCAAAGCTTATGTAAAGAAAGTACTTTGTGAGAAGGCTTATTATAGGACCGATGACTATCTTAAAGACAAAAAGGTCTGGCTTGAGCTTGGCGCGGGTCCCTCTTAAAGGTTTGTATACTTAGACATGTCATAATTTAGGTACATTGGTACATACTAAATTTACAAATTGACATTATTTTAAATTTCGTAATTCTTATAATTCAATTTAATTATGACATAATAAACATCTCTGTCCATCTATATAACTAATTTTAAGTTTTTAGTTTGTTAGTTGACGTCTTTGGAGAAAACGTGCAGTGCAGTTTGTTGCCGCTTCTTCTGCACTTGCGCCTAGGAAGCGGCGTAAACTTAGCTTTAAGTAACGATTTGACGTCAACATTTGTGCAAAACAAAACAAAGTGACTATTATTAAGAGATATTATTAATATCCTATGATATGATAATAAAGATATTTTTGAATTGAATTGAAAAAAAAATAGATTTCCAAATGATGAAAACAGGTAGCAAAGCAACAATATAATTTCACGTTATTACCCAGCAACCATCTTGATATATACCTATACCCTTCTCGCTCTCTCACATTGGCGGGAGATACACAAGAGCGAGAGGGGTTATCAATCGACAGCAGTGTAACCGGTAAAAATAAATAGGCTCCTCGCTCACAGTTAATCACATACACGCAGATGCCAAGTTGATTTCCGCGGGTTATAGTGTAGTGCTATAATGCCATTGTTGACAATGACAACTTGACAAGCCGGGCGTAGAAGCTTGAAAAGATAAACATTTGTTTATTTTATTGAATTTATTCAAATAATTACCGTATAGTTTTGCGCCGAATATGCAAATTACTATATTACAATAGTGAATTAGTGTATTTAGTGCGTTACATTATAAATGACTCAATAATAATTAGTAAAGTGAAATGGACAATGGACATAATAAAAAATATTTGTGAAGTGATATTACGAGTATGTAGCTGTTTCCGATTTTTCTGTAACATTGAATACATATAAAACAGAATATTTTTTACATCATAGTGTTCGCAAATCTCCTGGTATAGAAAGATATAATCGTAAATATGTCGAACTCGTTAGTAGGTAAGTATTAAATTAATTCTGCGGTGCGACCTGAAGTATAAAACTCACACATCGACGTGTGTACAGATAAATTGTTTCGTTTGTAGTAGTAGGTAGGTTACTCTGAATCAATGGAGAGTCATACCAGTGGTGAGGTTTCATAGATTCGTAATAATGTCGCGAGTGACACAGCCTATATCTTTTTTTACGTTATCGGGTTATACATACATACTTACGCCTTAAGACCCAAAGGCCACTTTTAGCGTGATTGTGGGCGTAAAGGTGGAAGAAAGGAATCAAAATATTGATTACCTACAGAACATTTAGATTTAATGTACCTCTTACTCATAAAATTTTCCGGATGGAAATGGCGATTTTTTTTGTTCTTTGACTGTTATTTTAATTTCTTTGTATGGCATCGTATTGTATGGCAGTCGTCACGCAATTTCAGATGCCTTTCGGCAGCTTGAAAAATCTGAAAACAATGTTCAGTTACACACACACAGGAAAATCCAGACAAACAAGTTAAGCCGTATTCTCACTCCGCCTATTACTGTGGATGTGGTAAGAGGCCACTAAAGGAACAAGCACGAACATCTCGTGCTACCACTGCATTCCCAAGGAAGGGTTGACGTCGGGCGGCGGCCGGTTTTCGCGCAAATGCATTCCCAAAGAAATATATACAAAATGATTTATATATATAAGGATGACTGTAACTAGGACTGCTGGAGAAACAATTTATGTACCGCCCGCTTGAATTTCATTACAGCCACAAAAAAGAAATGGAGAAAAAACACAAACCATAACCATTCTTATTCTATAATTTCGGCACTTAACCCTAATATAATACCTTTAGAAATAATGCAGTAAGATACAGAAAGTGGCGTCTTAAAAAGGTTGTGCCAACACTGTTCCCTCACGCCACCTGTAAGCATTAGGGTTGCTACACATTTATTCAGGCCAGCATTAATCGGCACAGCCGGGCGGGCGGTAAAATCGAATATAATGTAGATGAATCTAAATTAAATCTAAATTTAAAGTAAGTAGGCATTGACTTATATATTACTAGCGTAAGGTCTAGGCCAACCGCGCGAAGAAATGGCACTAACTCTTTGACCCGATAAAGTCGGTTTGCGGACCAATGCGACACGTCTTCGGTCCGCAGAAGAGTTCATTAGTTTTTGTTTCATACTTGTAAATGCCATAAAAATGCCTGGTTGCGCATTTAAAGGCTGCAAAAACTACGATAGGTAAAAAAAGTACATGGAATATCGTATCATCGGTAAGTAACATAACTGTTTGTTATAATTAAAATACTAAGGAATTTTACCGCGCTAATTTTACAACCGACTGGCGGGCATGATCGCGGCTTCTCGCCCGGAGTGACAACAGCGCATGCGCTATGGTTGCTCCGGGCGCGACGTTGATTGTATGAAGATATTTTATGCAAAATGTTCCGATGGGCTCATTCTTAGTTGAAATCATTGTAAGTATCTAAATGTTTGGGGGTTGTTATAAAGCTAACTTAAAACCTGTCGTATTGTACGGAACCGAGACTTGGCCTACCAGAGCGGCGGATGAAAGAAGATTGCATATTACGGAGATGAGAATGTTGAGATGGATGTGTGGTGTAACGCGGAAAGACAAAATTAGGAATGAGTATATAAGAGGAAGTGTGAAAGTGGCACCTATAACATAAAAATTACGGAGTAATGGCTGGCTACGGCTGGTATGGACATGTTCAAAGAAGGGAGGAAAGCCGGTAAAGGGACAAAGAAACAGAGGAAGATTAAAGAAACGTTGGATGGAATGTGTAAAGGAGGATATGGGTAGGAAGGGAGTGACAGACAAATTGACTGGAGATAGAGCAAGATGGAAAAACTGACATGCTGTGCCGACCCCACATAAAGAGTGGGTTATGGATAAGGCAGAAGAAGAAGAAGATAAATATTCGGGGGAAAAGCCGATATAATTGCTACGGCTTTGTTGTTCGACAAATACTTTGAAATACTGCCGAACCGATAATGCCGGCCCGAAAAAGTGTGTAGCAACCCTAAGATCGTATCGCACAACCCTAGTCCCATTAATCAGAGAAAAAAAAAACAATATTCGTTACAAGGTACTCGACTATAAAATTGTATAATTTAAGTAATTATTTTTAATGAATAAACACGAAAGCTTAACTTTCCTAATTAGCGGCTTTTTTATTAAGGGCAGTCGGATATTCGTAACTTAACACCGTAACACGATATGTTTATCTGTTTGGTAGGACGATATTTTTTTTTGTTAAATTAACTTTGTGGTTAATTTAAAATAAAATGATTTATTTTAAATACTTTGTGGTTACAAAGTATTTTAAATAAATCATTTCAAAGAAAACGAAGACATCATTTAAAATTTTGCTAAGTACTACCAAGTCCTAGATAACCCGAGAACGTAAAGTTTTTCTACGCATTTTTGCGAAAAACGGCCACTTTTGGCAAAAATACGGTATAAAACAATATCCACCTGATGGCTCTTGACAAAAATTTTGGTCATTGTGAGCACGGCTTTAGAATATTTTATAGAAGTTTTTTCGCAATAATGTTATACTAAATGCCAGTTTATTTTCCTCTTGACTTATTGTTTTATATCTGGCCTACCGTAATCATGAAAAATGTTGACAGTAAAAAAATATTAGTAACCAACGATTTGTTAACATAATCTCCTTTCATATTTAAGATGACTGTCTTATTTATTACTTCGAATGTGTCCGGGATTCTTAGCCAAGTATTAAAATATAACAATAAAAAAAAAAATATCTGAATTCGTAACACAGGTAAAATCTTTATTTTCATTAAATTGTTTAAACACTTCTAACTCTTAGAGTGAACCCATACGAGCGTAATTTCTGCTACATTCAGTTTCATACAAAAGTCTTGTTTAACAGTAACACATGCTCTTTTATCTAGATTACTTTGGCTCAGTGTGTGCTTCTGCCACCAGTTAATTTATGCAAACTATTGCCGGCCTTGCCGTGTGGTTCCCGGCAGAGTAGAATAGCACCACTCCAAGTCTTCGCGTGGATGTCGTAGAAGGCGACTTAGGAAACACAAGCTAAACAAAGCTGATAAACATCAATGAGACCTCTTCAACCCGTCTGGCCAGCGTGGAGAGTATAGGCCAAATCTTCTGACTGCTCTGGCTGATATATGGCTCTAGTAATACAGAGAGGATCGTGCTCTTGCATTGGAGACAAAAAAAAAATAGACGTGATGATTGCCGGCCTGCGCCCACCCACTTAGTTCAACTGTTAATCCCAACATACATTTCACCAATATTTGATGCATGCCCCTCCCTGCCTATCGACTATACAACCGACGTAAGAGTATACAGAACGGAATCTCCTAAGGTACGCGCTATATGCGTCCCCGTTCCCCGTCCCTGCACCTCTCCCCCGTTCTTGTGCGGCTGCATGCGCCGTGCAGTATGTGTTCGCCTGCTCTCGCTCCTCGACAAGGCGAGAACGGGGGAGAGGTGCAGGGACGGGGAAAGGGGACGTATATTTCGCGGGACCTTAGGAGATTCCGTTCTGTATACTTTTACTGTGTGACCTGTGCAGTGCAGCATCATCGGCTGTCGTACTCGACAAATACGAGTAGCATGTTACTTTGATTTCCGCAAAGAATCTATTATCTATCTTAGGAATTGAGTTGTCGTTTTCTATGGAATAGACATTGTGCAACTCATTTTCTGACGCAAAAATTACGCTCGTTTGGCTTCACCCTTATTTATAAATTCCTTAAAGATCACGGGTCTTTTCACCCGGTCTTTTGAGAGGCTAGCGAGGGTATACAAAGGGTATACCAACACGTAAAGGTCTTTGGATAAGTTGATGTAATGTGTTTTTGTTACTACAAACTACAAGTCATTATTAAACAATCTAAAAATATTTATACATTTCAAAAAGCTTACAAAGAAGACTTGAAAAAGCAAATTGAACATACTATAAAACCATCAATAAGTTAAAATTGAAATGCACGCTTACATTTTTCTAAGTATTTTAAGTAAAAAAATTGTAAGAAAATATTGATTTTAAATAATAGCTTTTCGGTCTAATTTTGTTATCACAGAATAACAATGTTCAAGGAATAATTCGCACTCTAAAACCACTTATCAATTATTGTGTATATGCTAGGTACCTACTGAATAACTTGTCACTGTTTTTGTGTTCCAAGCACTAAGAAAAACGCATCATATTTTTCCTTAAAATATTTGCCTACATTTTACTACATACATACATATGTACGTACATACTATCACGCCTGTTTCCCACATGAATAGGCAGAGGCTATGGACCTCCACTTACTACGATCCTGACAGACTCTCTCGCTTCATCTACACTCCTCACTCTCTTCATGAATTATTAAACAGAATAATGGGTGTAGCTTCTACTAATATTTGAATATTTTCTATTTGTACTCGCTAGTTATTTATTATATTTTTCATTTATTGATTTATTGATAAATCATTACAAGCGTTTTCAAAATTTCATCCTTTCCCTATTGAAAGGATGAAAATGTTGAAAAAGATTCAATCTTTTTCAACATTTTCATCCTTTCTGCTGTTACATTCCTTTTTACCATAAAAAATAACTTCTTATAGTTTTACATTTTTCTGTTCAGTCAATTCAAAGTAAAAAATAGTTTATTTTAAATCACGTTAAATTAACTCCCATACGGCTGTCATCGCCACTGATTTTGTCCTCATTTTGTCTACCGTCTGACGTATAAAATAATGTCATGGCAGTTGAAAACTTCACTGTCACAGTTGTCCAAATGTGGCAGATATGTATGACAGTTGACAACTTTCTTTAAGACTACTTACTATTTTACAAGCTTTTATTTAACTTGCAATGTATGTATGTAACTAAGTTTGTTCAGGTGGAATCTTACAACTTAATTTTGAAGCAGATATTTTTTTTAAACTGATTGAGCTGAAATTTTACGCGCTTATGTATATCGCGTGACAATGCTATTGCATTATGATGACTTGGAGCTGATCTGATAATGAAGCTGGAAGGTGGTCATATCAACTCTGTAACGAAAAGTCGTAACCCCAACGAGATTGGGCTTATTT
Organism: Acrobasis repandana; assembly: GCA_963576875.1. NCBI lineage: Eukaryota > Metazoa > Arthropoda > Insecta > Lepidoptera > Pyralidae > Acrobasis > Acrobasis repandana. Next base: position 4,189,556 of record OY756226.1, read on the forward strand.
GTTTTGTGTTGACAAGACCTTTGGTCTCACAATAAAAGCTGGTACAATTTTTTTTTTCTATTAAAACTTATTTAATTATTTAGGGTTGCATATTTTGATACTTTTCATAAATATACAAAGCATTTTTATGTATATTTAAACTTTTTTATGTTGCACATAGTATTATAATGCGGTCACTAGGAATCGCTGATTGTAAGGAGTCAGCCTGTTTACCATATAAGTACAAAGTCATTGTCTTAATTGTAATTTCACCAGTTTCCCCACTTATAGAAAAGTTAAGAGTGTTCCTACGTGTTTTAATGCACCCAGCATTTTCCAATCCCCCGCTAATGTGAAAAGGATTTTGTGACGTCATCTGACATCTCAAAGGGTAAACTTTCCCGTTACGCAACACGGATTTTACTTTGTTTTCCCCCCACGTAATAATTATAATTAGTAAACCTGGAGTGTGTTGCTTAACTCGTTTCTACTCATACTTTGTTTGGAACAAGTGATAAACTTTCATATGAGAATTCCTAATAATTATTTTTCTTTTCTGCTGATTAGGAAGAAACGGAAAAGCAGAACCAATTAACGATTTGGCTTACGTTTACACTTAAATATTTTTTTGGTAATCCTCAACTCTACCTTCCATGCTGAAAAAATTACATAGACCGTCTTATTATAAGAACAGGACTAACTTTGTTACTAGGTTTGAACCATTATCCACCCAAATCAAGGTGATATTGACAGGTAAGATAGTGTGACATTACTAGATGTTAACTTGATTTGGGCGGATAATGGTTTAAACCTACTAACAAAGTAAGTCTGAGTTTTATAATAAGACGAAGAATGTTTCTCTTCCCACGCAGATCTATAAATGTGAATTGAGGGAATGAGCGAAAATGCAAATCATGTTAATAGGCGATGCGGCTAGCAACCCATCACTATTTTGATTCCTTTTTAGGGTTCCGTAGCCAAAGGGTGCAAACGGGACCCTATTACTGAGACTCCGCTGTCTGTCCGTCTGTCACAGGACTCTATCTCTTGAACCGTAATAGACACTTGAAATTTTCACCGATTATGTTTTACTGTGGCCGCTATAATAACAAATACTAAAAATAAAAAAAGTTAAAAATTAAACGGGTTCGTCATACAAAAAACGTGTCTTTCAGCGTTTTTAACTAGATCTTTATAATGGCATTAACTAGATACTTGAAATTTTTACAGATTATGTATTACTATGGCCGCTATAACAACAAATACCAAAAATAAGATAAAGTTAAAAATTTAAGGGGGTCGTCATACAAGAAACGTTATTCTACAGCGTTTTAAACCATTGTACGAAGGTACGGAACCCTTCATGTACGTTCCGACTCGCACTTGCCCGTTTATACCACTTTCTTGCGGCTATGGTCTCTGTCTGCTAGAACTAAAATGCTCTGTCTGCCGCATTAGGGATAAACGTGATAGTGTATGTAGGTATCCTCATCTCGCCTACTGAATAACATTATGATCTGATTGAGACTATTGATTGATGTACTAAAAATTACGATAAACTTCTACGTAAGGTACTAAATCTCGAAAAAAACGATACACTACTGATTTAAGGAGCACTGTTTTTTCTGTCAATTGCTCGAAAATTTCTGCACTCCTTAAATTGATAGCATATTCGATATATGATTTAGGAGGACCATTTTTTATGAAAATGAGTACTCGTGTAGCAGAAATCAATAAGCTACGCTAACCACTTTCTATCAGGTGTGTTGTATATACTCGTATGTGCTGTATGCCTTTTTTAGTACACTTGAAAATTTACAAACAATACATTTAAAAAAGAAAACATAGTACTTAGATGCTACTTATTTCTAAAGAAATTTCTTCCAGTAAGTTTCTTCCAATTGCCGTTTTACCTACTGACCTACTTGATTAAGAAGTGGGATTTCTTTTGACTTAACCCATAACTCTGTGCCATAACTTCGTACGTTATCGTATGTTACACGGCAGAACGAATAAGTCGCTACTTTTAAAGAAGTCGGTTAAATACGCGCCAACTTGTCGACGTGTGCACGCAGCCGAACACAGGTGGTTGTGATCACCATGATCCAGAGGTTATGTGGAATTTTTCATGTATTTTTATTTTATTCTCTTTACTACTACTAAACATGACATTTTTGAATTGCTACTACATTACTACTGTCATGTATATACACTATACTAATGTCATGTGTCTCGCTTCAAAAATGACGAAGATTCATACAAACTTGCAACCCCTATTTCACCCCTATAGGGATGTAATTTTCAAAATCTAATAAATGCATTGCTATTTTCTACCAACTACTAAAATACATTAAAAATTGCATGTGTTTTACTTTGAAAATTACGAAGTTTCATACACACTGCCAACCCCTATTTCACCCCCTTAGGGATGGAATTTCCAAAAATCCTTTCTTAGCAGACGTCTCCTATTCACAATGTACCTTCCTGCCAAAATTCATCTTCATTAGCTTAGTAGTTTTCAAGATTTCGTGATGAGTGAGTGAGTGCGTTATCTTCGCTTTAATTCATATAGATTTTCGACTTTCGAAATGGGCCCAGCGGCAGAATTCCGATCTTATAGTGAAGAGTCTTGACCGACATCTTTAGACTTTCTCGCTAGATAGCTGTATCAAGAGTCAGATTCAGAAGGCAGTACTCCTGGACTTGGACACGACACGTATTGTCAGGAGGTTTCTCTATCTGCGACCCTAACCGTCGGTAGCTTGGACCTTGCCCCGCTGTCAGCAGTGCCGTAACTGGCCTTCTGAGCGCCCGGTGCGCATTTTTATAACAGCGCCCTTGAAATTTTTTTATGTTTTTACACAGATTAGGTACTAGTACTTATGTACAGAAGTCTCACTTAGCAAAGAAATTCAAAGAAATATCTACTCAATGTGGTTAGCGATATGGTTTGATTTAGCTTACGTTAGCACTCAGCACCTTTTCGTTTAGATAGACATCCATTGCGGGCCAATTTCTATATTTATTTATTTATTGAACTTTATTACAAACGTAATAGGCGGACTTAAAGCCATATATATTATAGCTATATCTAATTATTACTCTGGACAAACGATTTGTATAACTGAATTTACCACTCCGAATGGCCGCCGCGCGCTTTGTAGTAATGTAGGTATATTTTCAATACCTAAACGGGGAGTGACACAGGCCTGGTTTTTATAAGCTTATAATTAGCTTGCCCGGCTGTTTGGTGTTGGGTATTGGGTCAAGTTTTGCATGTTATAATTAAAAACCACTTCCCGGTTTCCGATTGACATAAAATTTTGTATGATATTGCAATATTATCATAACAAGAAGCTGATCTGATGATGGAGCCGGAAGGTGGCTATAGGTACCCTGTAATAAAACAACGCAACCCCATCGAGTTTGGACTTTTGACATTTGTCTTGATTAGTACTTAGGCCTCACAATAAAAGCTTGTACATCTTACAATTTTTTCGAAAAACTTATTCCATATGTTCATTGATGTTGCCGCGATCGACCTCCACCGCGATCACCTCTGCTCTAAATTATAGGTATTGTTTGTGGTCCTGGTCTGGTCATTTCTGCGCCCCTCCAGGGTCTGCGCCCTGTGCCTGGGCACCGCTGGCACCGCCCTAGTTACGGCACTGGCTGTCAGCGGGCAGCTAGGTTAGGCTTTTATAATGTGTCTATATTTTATATTATGTTTTATATTTTACTTTTTGTACAATATTATAAAACCTAACTTAAGGAATAAGATAAATAAAGTGGATAATAATAATGTAATAGTAATAACTAAGGAGCGGGCGGCTGTTTGGCCGTGAAAGTAAACGCGATATTTATTAAATTTATGTTTTATTAGATAAAAACTATTCTATTTCATAAAGTATAAATAGACAATACATTGAAAAACGTTTAAAAATGCATTCATAATTATTTAATAAAACAGATTCTCCGAAGCGACTTTGCAAAATTTTATCTCAATTTGCAGATTTAGAGCTAACTTTACGGTTTTTTTCTATAGTGGAAATTTGTATGAATTGTATTTTGGCTTCCGCCAGCGGCTGATAAATATTTTGGGTGGCATTTCGCCTTAATAGAATATTATGTTGTTGATAATTTGATATAAAGTCAAGTATCATCAAAGATTGATAAATTACAATGTTACGGGTACTTGTTTATATTTATATGGTTTATTAATAATTAGAACTGATATTATGATGGTGACCTCGTAGGAAGGTGAGTGCGGGGCATTGGCCCAGTGGAAATATATATACCTATTTACAAGAAAATAGTTTGTATTTTGATATACTTTGATAAAGAAGACACTCTCTGAACCTAAATTAGGGTGGATTTTTAAGCGTAGGGCTCAACAAATAAAAAGGTTCGTGCTAACACTTTTTATTAAATATTCATGAATGAAGCGATGGATTAAAAATCAATGTTTTTTTTTTCATGTGTATAAGTGGCTGACGCTGGTGTTAGATCTTTCAAGCTGGCGAATGGCATGTGACATACATCAACGGCTTTACTTGCCTGTCATTGAGGAGCTCGAGAATTTTTTTATGCCTCTTGTGGTGACCCATCCAAGTGAAATCTAAAATGGCTGCCAAGTTCTGTAGAGAATCCTGAAATGTATTTATAAGAATCTCAACGTTTGACCTGGCTAGTTTTTTACCAGCAATTCTGATAATGGAAAATATAGCACTTCTTTTTAAAACTATATATTGTCCCCTATTTTTGGAGCGACATGGTCACCATACCAATCCGTCAGTAAGTATTAGAAAAGCGTTCATCAGGGAGTCACAGTTCGTTGTAAATATTGTTAATTGGGCACCCTTGCCTTGAGGTGTGCGTTGTTAAAAAGATCGATGATTAGAAATGAGGTTGTCATAATATTACGGGTATATAGTATATGTAGCATGTACACTGACTTTCAAAATCGTATGAATCAAAATAGGGTAATTTATAAATAACAAAGTATATATCTTACTAATATTATATTTGCGAAAGTTTGTAAGAATTTGGTAAAGATAGGTACATATGTATAAACTTTCTCATTTATAATATTCACCCGGATGTTAGTCAAGTTTTAATCTTTCAAATCAAAATGTTTGACAACGGTTTAGAATAAATTTAGGCATAAAGGCATACTACCTAGATTACTTTAAATCGCGGCAAATGTGAAGATCCCAAGGGATTGTCAAATATCGAACCACTTGGGCTACGCCGCAGGTAACAGCTTGTATTACATTTTTTATGTACCTATATACCTATGAAGATTCCATGAAATAATACTTGTTGACTGGCAGAGAACGCCACAAGGCATTAAGTCCGCCATTTGTACACTTTTTATGTACAAAAAAGTTTAAATAAATTAATATGAATAAATATAGAATTTTGCTCCCCATGTTCACCGATTAGCTGATCCGAGTTTCTTAATTAATAATTCAATGTACTCGTATGTTTTTTATTTATTTATTAAAACTTTTTTGTACATAAAAATTGTACAAATGGCGGACCTAACGCCTTAAGGCGTTCTCTGCCAGTCAACCATTGGACCAAGTAGAAAAATAATTTAGTTGGTGCGACAGTGTGTAAACAAAATTGAAATATAAATAAATACCTACAAGAATAAATTAAGAAAATAAATATTAATTTAAAAAGAAATAAATACTGATACGATAAGTATGGAGGAAAGTAGTGGGGGAAAGTTAATATCACGAACTGAACTTGCACTTATAATATATGGACTTAGTTAAAACTGGCGTGAAAAGTATTTTTTTTTTAAATTATTGTACATTTGCCTCAAAGTAAGTTAGTCACATTTTTGTACACTCCAAACATTGAAAGTAAAATCGCCTGCATAAAAATAAACCGGCCAAGTGCGAGTTAAACTCGCGTGGAGAGGGTTCCGTACAATTGATTGAATTCTTATAGGTTTTCCTGTAATCTACAAGCAATGAACTATTTTTTGTATTTTTTTTTCAAAATTTTAGGCTCAGTAGTTTCGGAGATCAGGGGGGGGGGAATGGTCAATTTTCGTCTTCTTTCATGAATAAAATCAAAACTATTCATTTTACAATAATAACAAAAATATATTTGAGATCCTCATAACGAGTCCTTTCAATTGATATATAACACAGTAAGGTTAGCAAAACTTTTTTTTAAATTTCCTAATTTGTCCCCCGAAAATGACCCTTATTTAAAAAAATTATTTATTTACTTTGCACATATGTCTTTGGGCCATAGGATTACAACATTCTACCAAATTTCACCTGATTCGGTCCAGTAGATTCGTAGAAAATTGGCTGTGACAGACGGACGGACAGACAGACACACGAGTGATCCTATAAGGGTTCCGTTTTTTCATTTTTTGTACGGAACCCTAAAAATTATGTAAGTTCGTCAGAGGGTAGGTAAATAATAAAGAATTTACTTGATAAAAACAGAATTGTGGCAAATTTACACATAAGTACTTTTGACGTGACAACGTCTTAAATTAGGTTGCGGCTGGGAGTCACTTATAAAAAAGTGTAACGCTCGGTAACGTTACGATGAGTCACCGAACGAGAGAGAGGCCCGCCGAATGCCTTGCGTCTCTCTCCCACTCAACTATGATCGGTCTGCCGCGCGCGTTGTCACGTAAAATCTTCGCCCGTAAAACCGACTTTACAGGCAACCATTTTTTTTTTCCGTGGCGAACATACTCGTACTTCGTGGCGAATGTACAATAACCCATTTTTTTTAATGTTTATAGCTGATGTCCAGCTAAACCAACTTTTGCTTTACTCATATGTTATTGTGGAAAACACTTCAATTGAAAGTAAGATCTTATCATTATCGGTCACGGTAATTTTTGTTCCAAAATATAAATAATAATACCCTGAGTAAAATTTGTGTGCGGGTGCAGTGGCTTAACTCGCAAAACATGGAAAATATAGAAGTAAATATAGTAGCACCTTTGCTTTTTACATGTTTTTTTCAAAGTTAACATTTTGAACATAGTTTAGAAAAATACAAATTTTAAACACAACTCTTGTTTTCCAGACTTTAATTTATGTATACCTATTATAATATGCTGTATAGTTTGGTCAATATACAGAAAAGTAAAATAGGGGCACCCAGTATCAATAGGCACGGAAATAGGGTTGATTGTTATTTATTTTGACGTTTTTGTATTATTATTTTATTCTGGTTCTTATGTCTGCCAGACCATAAGAACCAAATGCCTCTATCAGCGTGATGGTTGGTACCTATTCATGAAAAAGGGAATCCAACTGATGAATGTTGATCTCATTCACCTAACCGCCATTTTTCTACTGTACCCAACACCTTTTTCTTCTTTAGGTGCCGCTTCATTCCTCAAGATTGGCAGTCAGCTCTTTAAATCTGGCTTTGTCCATAGCAAGCCTAAACAGTGGTAGTTCAACCGTTTTGACACCAGTTCATTGTCGGATATTTCCGAGCCTAGACATTTTGCGACCCACCAATAGGGGGGGGGGGGGGGGGGGCATCTACAAATCACGTCACACGAATTTCACGATTTTTTTACTCGCCCCCCTCCTTTTCGTCACAGTTGATCACAAGTTTAAGACACCCGCCCCCTAATGTCTAGTCATGTAGTCGTATATTTAAAGATTATTTACATCTTTTTTTTATTGTCATAATCTTAGAGCTTGAAATATTTTCCAATTTTTTTTATTAACAGTACAAATGTTACCCTTACGAGTCTCACCTCATGTCACACATCATTGATTCCCCCTCCCGCCCCCTTAACGTGTGATGTAATGTAGGGATGGCCCCATATACGTATATTATTTAATGTGTAACGGCGGTAGTTTAACTCGATTCGGGACGTAATTAACGTGAGAATAGCCCAATTAGAGCATTATTTATAACCAGGCCGCCGCTGAAGGAACAATGGCTTTATGAATCCTATGTCTGGGATCGAGGTTCGATTCGCGAGTGTTAATGGAGAATTGGAATTCTTTGACATAAAGGAAATAAGTGGATTAAGTTCTAGGACGAATTAAGAGAGAAAAGAGGAAAAGTTAAGAGCTAAGTATCTCTTAACTTTTCACAAGTAATAAATTAGAAAAAGACTCGGTAATTTTAAAAGCTTTCTGCTCACCGAGCTTTTTGTTGAGCTTTGACATTTTACCCCAAGTATTCTAGGTTATTTTTTAATTAAGTACAAATATTTTAAGGGGTGATTCAGTCCATAATTTTGAACAACTCCTCCTATCAAATGGATAACGAAATATAAAAAAAATCTCTTCACATAGTAACTAGATCATGTAAGTACCTACTTCAATTTGTATGGGAGGACACAAATTTTTTTTTCGTATTTTGATAATAATATATCGGGAAAAGTTGTTCAAAATGATGGACCACCCCTTTAAACATTTGTACTTAATTAAAAAAAACCTTGTATAATTTATTACTGCCATTATTAATTCTGCTATGAAACATGATTTTGGAAGGCCCTTAGATCAAGTCATGTAATGTGTTAGTACATTACATGATTTGATCTAAGGGTCTAATTCTGCAAAAACACCCTTTAACAACTAAGGCTTCATTTATAAGCCTCATATTCTAAGATGAGCAAACTGACCGAGAATTTCCTACGTAAGACAAATCAAAGTCAAGTCAAAGTTCAATTCATTTACTTATCTTTGAATTTTTTTATCACTTAATAATTGATAATTTTGTTATAGGTTTCAGAATAATTGTTGACGTTAAATCATTAACTTACAGCTAAGTTTAGTGCCGCTTCCTAAGTGCAAGTGCAGAAGAAGCGGCAACAAACTGATCTACAGCATTTTCTCAAAAAACGTTAACTTCAACTGATATTAAAATAAGACATAAGGAATGGACTGAGTATACATTGTTGGGGTCCGTTCACATATGACGCTACACAGAATTTTGACTTTTTTACAATCTTTTATTTAGTTTCACCTTGTTGCGGAGCGGGCCTGTAAACTGGAGCTACTAAGGATCCCTACTGCCGCTAATGATTGAAACTTGTTTTGTTGTAATGGACTGTATTTAAATACGTTTACAAATATAAATTCCCGACAGCAAACGTATCGCGCGCACAGCTGATCTCACGGAGGGCAGAAGTCAAAGTATTGACGAGTGATGTGACAGTGACAGTGCAATCTGTCACACTAATCGATGTGAAGTGCGCCGCCTGCGCCGCCCGTCCGCTCTGACGTTTGTACGGGCGGCGCCGTCTAGTTCTTGATGGTATATGCCGTGTTGCCAGCAACACACCTGTCCCGTTGTCTGTTTCCGTAATCAAATCTTGCAAGCTAAATTATATTAGACCTCCATCGAGTTAAAACTTCACATACTTATGTACGTTGGGTGACAATGCAATATTATGGTACTACGAGTAATGACCTGATCTCATGATGACCCCGGAAGGTGGTCACGGCATCTCTGTGATAGATAAAACAACATAACCCCACCGAGTTTGGGCTCAACTATTTCGTCTTGAGGAGCACTTTATATATACTTTATAATTAAGTTTTATTTAAAAGCTTGTTTTTAAAAATATTTTTACAATAATTACTTGTTTCCTATCCCTTTAACAGGTACTGTCACATTGGGTATAAGTTATAACCCCCCTTCCCTCATTTTTGTAACGTTATATGTGGACGTACCCTTAAGTCATAATTTTAATTTAATTAAGATTTTTCGAGCGTATAGAGTCATGAGGGTACGAATTGTATTTGAACTTGATCCTTTTCTCGTATGTCTGGATGTACTTAATAAAAAGGCGCAACAATAATCCTTTGGAATAAATAGGCCAGGGGAATTCCAAGCTTGCCCTTGAATAGTGACGGACTCGCTCGTATCGATAAAATGTAATTTGTTAATTGTTACCTATGAAATTGCGTATAACAATATTAACAATAAACAAAAGATACCAACGAACATTCATCATGATACTTACTTACATAATACTTTTGAACCGTGATTTTTTATGAGTACTTCAGATTTCAAAATGTTTTCTACGGCTTCTATTTTACCCCATAGTGATTTCGAAAGTTTGGAATTTAATCTCGATATGTAGTATTATCACAGAATAAATAATACTAACGTACAGAAGTCTTACTCAGCAAAGAAATTCAAGGAAATATCTACTCAATGTGGCTAGCGATATGGTTTAATTTAGCTCACGTCCGAACTCAACACCTTTTCGTATAGATACCTAGACATCCATTACAAGCCAATTTCATTTACCACCCGGAGGGGCCGCCTGCGCGCATAGTTATAATGTAGGTACATTTTTGATACCTAAACGGGGAGTGGCCTGGTATTATTGGTATTGAATTGGCTTACCGAAATTAGTTTTTCTGAGTGTTGACATAAAATTACGTTTTTCTACCTACTCGTTTAGTGTTCAATTTTAGTGAAGTGCGTCTGTATTCGAGTTATCGTAAAACAAACATACATACATACAAATTCCGCGCCGGACTGTTCAAGTAGAGAAGCTCTAATAACTTCGCTCGTTCAATCAAGATCATTATGAAATAAGCCTACATGCGTAACACAGACCCATGATTGCTACATTTTTATTATCATACAGTCGTGACCGCGGCGTGTTCCCCGAATAATGATTTGGCTCAATACGAAGCCGCCACGTACGCTAACGTATGCTTTTGCCGTACGTGGACGGAAATCACTCGAGTAGGTATATTATATACGCTCGTAGAAATACTAACAATATGTTTAGGACATTTAATGACTATCTGGTGCCTTCATAATATATCTGCATTTATAAAATGAGGCATATGGCACAATACAATAAGTGCTGGAGGTGAATAAAAAAAAATGGACAGAAAAAGTAATAATAACATTTTTCACAAAAAAAATCAACCGACTTCAATTTTTTTTAGGAGTTTCTTCCATATCTCCAAAGTTCTTCATCATATCTTCACCAAATTAAAATGGGACCAACTTAGTAGTAAAGGCTTTCAAATAAAACAGAATCATCAAAATCAGTTCACAATTGGCGAAGATAACGCGTAACAAACAAACATTAAAAAAAACATACAGTCGAATTGATAACCTCCTCCTTTTTTGAAGTTGGTTAAAAAAGGAAAAGGTATTAGAGAACGTGGAAGAGAAAAGAAACATTACAAATCATAGAAAAGGAGAAAATGTTAGGTCATTACTACGACACGATGCGTTCTTTAAAACAATAATTGAAGGAAAGATGCAAGGAAAAAGATTAGGAAAACCCAAAAGAATATTTTTTGATAAAAAAAAATGGTTGCCTGTAAAGTCGGTTTTACGGGCGAAGATTTTACGTGACAACGCGCGCGGCAGACCGATCATAGTTGAGTGGGAGAGAGACGCAAGGCATTCGGCGGGCCTCTCTCTCGTTCGGTGACTCATCGTAACGTTACCGAGCGTTACACTTTTTCATAAGTGACTCCCAGCCGCAACCTAATTTAAGACGTTGTCACGTCAAAATATATATTTTATGTAAAAATACATAAGGAAGAACTTTGTTAGAAACACTCCATCGAAAAGAGCGCGGCTCTTAAATACAAGAAGAGTACAATAATATCGATTCAAAAATGTTACGTTATTTCCGATTTAGATAGAGATGGGGCATACCACAATTATGCTTTTTTTATAAACTATCTTGCAGGACAAACGTTTCGATCCTCAAGGAACTTCGCATTGACCAGAGGAACCAGAGTACCTCCAGACTACTCCAGAGTATTTCAATACTTTGGTCATATAGCCAGAAAATGGGGCTAACGACAGAGGGATCGCCGTGGCCACATACGGTCAAATATGATTTAAAATTGAAGCTACAGTGAAACCACTTCGAGTCGATAAGAAGAAGAATAGCCAGAAAAACTAGAGAAACTTATGACCGTTTATTAAATTGCACATCACTAATAGTACTATATATAATAGTTTAAATCCTGGATAGCAACAGGGTGCGTCATTTTTACTTTTTGTCTGTCACGCCTTGCATGTCAAAAGGATGTTCCGTTCAATACTGTGCCCAGCCTAATACTGTACTAATATAATTTGTTTCAACAATGTTATTTATTAGGTAGCTCTTGACCTTGCCATTTGCAGGAAATTCAGGAACTATTCCGGGGTATTTTTCTTTCATGCTGGTCTGGAATAAAAGAAAAAACTTAGAATCTACCAGCTCCCATTGCGGGGCGTGAGGATGTACCGGGGGTGGCCTTTGGCCATAATCCCGGGCTCTGTCAGCCCCGTAATGGACGGGGACATGTAAAAAACTGTCTAGGCTTTGTCAAACCCTGGGCTCTGTCTGCTTAGAGCCACAAAACCCAAACCGTCTTATTATAAAAACAGGACTAACTTTGTTACTAGGGTTACTAGGTTTAAACCATTATCCGTCTTAATCAAGTTGACATTGACAGGTGAGAAAGTGTGATATTACTAGATGTCAACTTGATTTTGGCGGGTAATGGTTTAAACCTAGTAACAAAGTTAGTCCTGTTTTTTTATAATAAGACGGAAAATGCTCTGTCTGCCCCATTAGGGATAAAGACTTGATAGTGTATGTTGTATGTAAAAGTCGGTTCTTATTTATACAAATTTTACAAACAAAATTATACAGAAACATTTTTACAAATAAAATATCTCTTCCAACGTGCCACATCGAGGCAACGTACCCAATGTGCGCTGGCAGCATTTCCTCGCTGTATAGCGAGACTTATTCTCTGGGCAAAAAAGCCGCCAGCTCTAGGGTCACCAGTTGCCTTGATGAGACGCGTTGTGACGTACTTAAAAAATAACTTTGTATCAGGGCCCCAAGGTCCCATCGTCTCCACTGCGAATGGAAGAAAAATAAAACCGTCTCCCAGACCCGCGTATTTCCGCTTTTTGGCAGCCTCTGCAGTACAAGCCGACGCTCCACCAAGATTAGACGTTGCAGGCAAATGTGAAGGTGCAAGAGTATCCACACATGTGGCATCCCAAACGAGGCACCTACCCTGCCTCCATGGGACCAAGGACAAGCCATCAGGTCGCTTGCCATCAGTGCGGACGATCCCATTCGGTTCCAAAATGGATGGAACACCGACAGTGGCCAAGGTTCTATGAATTATATCATTAATAGATGCATGTCGGGGGATTCTGCCCGCACTTTTAACACAGGCTAACCCATGGCGACCGTACCCATCTACATTAGCACCACAATGGCAAACATGTGGTTCATTAATTTTTGCGCCTAGACGAAGGCCCATAGCAAGAGTAAAGATGCAATTATCGAGAAGGGTGCCGACATGTGCAGAAGGAAGCGCCTGCAACCAATATCCAGACTCTCTCTCCGATAGCGCCATGAGGCGAGAGCGTTCCTCCACTCGAGAACACTCTGCAATCATTCGCTGCTGGATATCTTTACAAAGAGGATTGTCCCACTGTTTTTGAGAGCATAAATTTAAAGGCAGTGCATCGAGTTCATTAGATAGCCATACCTCCTTAGCCTCACTCACGCCAGACACCTCAGCGGAACCCATTACTGGGCCAAGAAGACTACCGCTGTTAAATACGATAATACTCTATGTAAGTGAGGTGTAACAAATTATTTTGAACCTAGATTATATTTATTTTAAGAGTAGGTTCAATCTCTTAAGCCGTGTGGTTCCCGACAGAGTAGAATAGGATCACTCCAAGTCTTCACGTGGATGTCGTAGAAGGCGACTTAGGAACATCAATGAGACCTCTCCACCCCGTCTGGCTAGCGTGGAGAGTGTAGGCTATATCATCTGACTGCTCTGGCTAATAATTGGCTCTAGTGGTACAGAAAGGGTCATGCTCCTGCAGTTTGTTTGTTTTTCGTGTATGTAAGTAGCCAACACTGGTGTCAGATTTTTCAGGCTGCCTAAAGGCATCTGACATAGCTTGACGACTGCCATACCTTGATGACAGCCGGGACCAGCGGCTTTACGTGCCTTCCGAAGCTCGGAGGAGCTCAAGAAATTTTTGTACCACTTGTGGTCACCCATCCAAGTACGGACCACGCCCGGGGTTGCTTCACTTGTGACAGCAGTGCTCCTGCAGTGAAGACTGAAAAAGTCCTGATCATAATCATAAGGTTCAATCCACAATTTTCTCCATTGATCCTGTCGAAGCTCTGTCACCATTGCAATGTTTAGCATTCATACTCAATGACACCATCGCTATATGTTTAGCATTCATACTCAATGAAACAAGTTTCATAACCAAGGGAAATTGTGCTGTTACTATTTTACGACATAATTCAGCTATCCTTGGTGTTCTGAGTATAAGCTATTGTATGCAAAAGTGTGTTACTAGGCGCACCAAAATGTACTATTGCTTCGTTCGCATAATAAGTGAAGTCGCAACTTGAAGATAGACCACACGAATGACCACACATGACTATTCCCTCTAAGTTGAAATGTGCATAAAAAAAGGCTAAGTGCCAGTCGGACTCGCCCGTGAAGGGTTCTGTAGCAGCAAGTAACAGTTCTCAAGGTAAATTGCAGTTTACGATTTATGACGTATTAAAAAAAAACTTCTTTCTCGTTCAAACCAATTTTCGGTATATTTTTTTTTTTGTTTTATCATTCTCTTATTTGAAAAGTTACAGGGACACATACACACACACACATTTTACCACATTGGAAGTGTCTCTCGCGCAAACTATTCAGTTTAGAAAAAAAAGATATTAGAAACCTCAATGTAATTTTTGAAGACCTATCGATAGATAGATGGGTATGGGTTTGATGAAAAAGAAATTTTTGAGTTTCAGTTCTAAGTATGGGAAACCCCTAAAATTTATTGTTTTTTTTATTCTATTTTTGTGTGAAAATCTTAATGCGGTTTACAGAATACATCTACTTACCAAGTTTCAACAGTATAGTTCTTATAGTTTTGGAAGTTACGATAATTTAAATAACTATCACATTGTGTCCACGACTATTGAGACCTAGTTAAATCATCGCACTATTGAATAACCATTGGATAAAATAATTACTTTGTAAGATAACTTCACTTTGTAGCCCCCCATAGTATAAATACCCCTAAAGTTCTGGGACCTTGCGACCTGTGTAACAGGTATTTTACCTACTTTAGCCATCAGTCCTTCGCGAAGATAGGAATTACAAGGAACAGAAACATCCGTCTTAGTATTTAAGAATGATTTTTCGTATAATCATGTTGTCAAATTAATTTTAAAAAAAAACGTACATTTTATTTATTTTTATTAGAAGGATTTGGAGGGGAACACATGTGATGCTGGTTAACCTCTAATGACTTAACCCATTCCCGCCTAGCAACAACCACACATTACTATGTACGACGCACGTAGACCAAAAACGACATGTTGGCACCACATGCCAAGGATTAGACTACCAATCAATGGTTTTGTCATTCATGCTCATGGTGCCACGAACGACCTTACCAAAAATACGAAGATACGACCTTTAATTCGCGAAACGCGAGCGTGCCATCTGAATATATTACGTTGTATATGCCCATTAACACACATATATATATATATATATAAGATCGTTGCGCAGTTGAATTGATAATATTTTTGGTTTAGGCGTTTGAAATTTTTGTTGTAAACGTCTTCATCGTCAAAGGAACCGTTGACAGGTTTTTTCACCTGTTTCTTTTCACTGGTATTTAATTCAATTCAATTTCTTTATGGCTTTTCACATTGTACAAAAGGAGTTTCAAACTCATTGAAGTGGTAGTAGGTGAGGCAAATAGCGCTTCAAACCTTGAATTACGAAGTAACTTATATTGCTTCGAACAATAATTATCTAGAATTGTAACTAATCCCGAAAAATCATTCCACGCGATATTTACCGCGGCGGGCGCGATTCATTAAAAATGCCGTCATGTGCCGTGAAGTGGTGTAGAAGCCATACAGATATGAAAATTAGTTATTAAAAAAAAAGTAACATATAAAAAAGGTTATTTATTTTAGCGTAGCGTACTGCATTATAGGTACCATCCGCGCGTTGTACCTCACCGCTCGTTGCGTTGACTGCCCCACCCGACCGACGACGACGCGTGACCTTGTCGCGACCAATCACATGCATCTTTGTCTACGTGTGTGTTTGGTTGTAATTACTGTTCGTTTGTTTGCGTAAATGGAATCAGAATCGAAGCGGAATATTTCGATGTTATTTGTAACCTAATAAATTTAACTAAGTATAAAATTAACGTGTTATACGTTTCTCTATAATTGTTGTGTGTTACGATTTCTGTTATATTGAGGTAACAAAATTGAAGTTTATTTAGTAAAAACTAACATTTCTATTATTGTTCAATAAAATATAAGCAAATAATATAAGTAACCAAGTTTCGATATCCATATTTAAAGTTACAAAATATGTAAAACTATCCAAAAAAAATAAGAAAACTAATAATAAATTAAAAATTAATCTCAGGAAATCATGTTTATTAAAATCCAGTTCATTAAATTGTAAATTGCAGTCAGAGTTAGAGGTATGTAATAAACAATTGGCGGAAAGTCAGGAGTCATATGAGGACAACAGGATTAGACTTGAATCTCATATTATTAAGTTGCAGGAGGACTATTCCAAATTATTCTCTAAGTATGACCTCCAACAAAAACAAAATACCGAGCACATGCTGACTGTGGAGAAATTGATTAACGACAGCAGGTACAATCAAGAAACTCTTGATTTATTAACTAAGCAATGTACCTGCGGGCAATTCACCCAGCCCACCATCAGTGTCTCCACACCAGAGCTCTCTCCTTGTGACGGTAGTTTGTGTAGTAATGTGTCTGATTGTGTTGACTTTATTGACCCTCCATGTAATACAATAGTATTTTCTGACAGTATAGGTCGCAATATGGGTTGCATGTTAAACAAAATTCTAGATAAACCTTGTATAAATTACTGCTTCCCGGATGCAACCTATACTCAAATCTATATAAATAAAAATGAATTGCTGTTCGTTAGTCTGCTTAAAACTCGAGAACGGCTGAACCGATTTGGCTAATTTTGGTCTTGAAATGTTTGTCGTAGTCCAGGGAAGGTTTAAACGGTGAGAAAATATGGGAATAGGAACGGGAACGGGCGAAACAAATTTCGCCGGGTCAGCTAGTTTTAGATAAAATTAAATCAACCAAACTGAATTGTAAATCTACTGTTGTATTATTAATAGGCAATAGTAACAAAGTAGGAAAGAAAGAAATAATCAGCTGTATGGATTATTTATCTGAACTAGAAGTAAGCAAAATAATATTATGTGCGTTCCCATATCTACATTGCCAGTCTCCAAAAACTAACAAAATCATTCACTTTCTCAATACTTTGATACATAATATGACATGTCGTTATAGTGATAAATTAGTGTTTTTTGACACTAATAATTTTATAAGTGAATGTCATGTGACAAAAGATAATATTTATCTTTCAAAATATTTTAGACATAAGATTGCTACATTGATAGCAAATAATATTAATTTTTGGACGAGTTTACATTGTAAACAAGATTCTAGTTTTAAGACATCTACAGACTTACCAAGTTTATGTAACGGTAATTCTGTAGACTTGACGACAGATTTAAACTGACCATTCAGACAACAGGAAGGCCTCATGAATTAAGAATACTTCATCAAAATTTAGAAGGTCTTTCCGGCAAAGAATTATTAGTAGAATTAGTTTTAAAAGAAATTTATGTTTGACTGAACATTGGTTGCATGAGAGTCAGATGATGTTCAGCCTAAACAACTATAATATTGTTAGCTGCTTTAACAGAAAGTCTGCTCAACGAGGGGGTTCTATAATTTTTATAAAAGATTATTTCCGTAGCAAAGAGCGAAAGGATATTGTCAGACATTCTGTTGAGCGCTGTTGTGAGGTGGCCTGTGCCGAGCTTGATCATCATATAATTGTTTGTGTATACAGTCCACCAGATAGTAATTTCAAAAGTTTTTTAAAAACAATGGACCAGGTTCTTAAGTCCTGTTCAACTAGTAAAAAGAATTTAATTATTTGCGGTGATTTTAATGTTGATATTTTAGTACATAATCCAAAGAGCACACAATTCCTAAATCTTTTTAAGTGTTATGGATTAGAAAACTTATTTTTTGAGCCAACCAGAATTACAGCTACATCTGGCACATGTCTTGATAATTTTTTTAGTAATATTCAATATTGTGATAAATCTGTTATGAATAAAATGCCTTCAGATCATTCTGGTGTATATGTAGCTTTTCTCAAAGAGTCCACCAGTAATTTGAGAAAAGATAAGATCTTGTGTAGACCGATTACTTCTAAAAACATAAAAAAACTTAAAAATAATTTAGATAACAAATTATTATCAGTGGTATATACAGGAAATAATCCTGACGACCATTATAATAAACTATTTAGTACTGTTTCCTCTGAGTATTCTAAAACATTGAAACAAAAAAGAGTAGTAGTTCATAGTAAATCACAGTTTAGTGAATGGGCTACTACCGGCATCTACATAAGTAGAAACGAGTTATATGATCTATATGCCCAAAACCAATATAACTTTAATCCTTCTTTTATAGAATATGTTAGAAATTATTCTAAAATATTTAAAAAAGTTTGTAGACGAGCCAAGTCGAATAGTATTAGCAAAAAAAAAATAATGCTCCCAATAAAATTAAAGAAACATGGAGTGTCATAAATAAGGAAACAGGTAAAAATAAAACCAAAGAAAATATTTGCCGAATCAAATGTAGTGGTAAAAATACTTCAAAAACTGAAGAAATAGTAAATATATTTGATGATTTTTTTACTAACATTCCTCTGGAACTCACTTCTAATGTGAGTTCTAGCGCCCAGCGTGCTGAGGCTTTGCTTAAGAGTAATGTTAGCCCTTGTGATTCTAAATTTAATTTTAAGCACGTTAGCTCTAGCGATATAATAGATGCTTTTAAACAGTTAAATTTAAAAAAATCAGAAGATCACTGGGGCATGCCAGTAGCCGTAGTAAGTCATATTATACACATAATTGCTGCCGATTTAGCTTTTATATTTAACGAATGTATTGATGAAGGCATATTCCCTAACTTAATGAAATGTAGTAAACTAATCCCCTTATTCAAAAAAGGAGAAAAAACAGACCCTGGCAACTACAGACCTATCTCTATTCTGCCAGTTTTGAGTAAGGTGTTCGAAAAGATAATGCTCAATCAAATGCTACTTCACTTTAAGACCAATAATCTTTTCCATAGCCAACAATACGGCTTTACTGCTGGAAAATCGACCACCGATGCAGGAGTAGCACTTATTACTAATATCTACGACGCGTGGGAAAACAGAAATGATGCAATTGGATCATTTTGCGATCTTTCTAAAGCATTTGATTGCGTTGATCATCCAACACTTTTGCTCAAATTTCGTCAATACGGTTTTGATGATAAGTCAATTAAATTAATAGAATCTTACTTAACAGATAGGCTTCAAACTGTTGGTATAAACGGCGTAAAATCACACGGGTCTAATGTGAAAATGGGCGTACCCCAAGGTTCAA
Source organism: Acrobasis repandana (assembly GCA_963576875.1). Taxonomy (NCBI): domain Eukaryota; kingdom Metazoa; phylum Arthropoda; class Insecta; order Lepidoptera; family Pyralidae; genus Acrobasis; species Acrobasis repandana. The sequence goes on from OY756226.1 coordinate 4,209,083, forward strand.
TTCTAGGACCGTTCCTCTTCTTAGTTTATGTCAATGACTTGCCTTACATGGTTGAGAAAGAGGCTGACATGGTGCTGTTTGCTGATGACACCTCGCTAATATTTAAAATAGATCGACATAACAGTGATTCTAGCGCGGTGAACAGCACCTTATCTTTAAATTCTGATTGGTTTTCGGCCAATAACCTCATGGTAAATGCAAACAAGACCCAATGCATTCGATTCTCTCTTCCTAATGTGAATCAAGCCTGCGTTGACATACTAATTAATGGTCAGAAACTCGATCTGGTTGAAAGTACTACCTTCTTAGGAATCACAATTGATTCGAAACTTCAATGGGGCGCTCATATAACTAAACTTTCTAATAGGCTTAGCTCTGCGGCTTACGCTGTTAGGAGAATAAGACAATTGACAGATGTAGCAACTGCTAGACAAGTGTACTTTAGTTACTTTCACAGTCTAATGTCTTACTTCTATGGGGGAGTGCAGCCGACATTCAGACTATTTTTCTTTTACAAAAAAGAGCAATTCGTGCTATTTACGGTTTAGGATCGAGAGACTCACTGATGGAATTATTCAAGGAAATAGGTATACTTACTTTTGCATCACAATTCATATTTGAAAATATAATGTATGTAAGGAAAAATATTTCCATGTTCAATAAAGTAAGTGATTTTACAGATAGAAATTTACGTAATAAGAATGACTTAGTTAGCCCGTATTACAGGCTGACTACAGTCAGTAAGTCTTTTATGGGGAAGTGTATACTTTTTTATAATAAATTGTCAGAATCGGTCCTTGATATGCCAGACAGAAAATTCAAAGCTTATGTAAAGAAAGTATTTTGTGAGAAGGCTTATTATAGGACCGATGACTATCTTAAAGACAAAAAGGTCTGGCTTGAGCTTGGCGCGGGTCCCTCTTAAAGGTTTGTATACTTAGACATGTCATAATTTAGGTACATTGGTACATACTAAATTTACAAATTGACATTATTTTAAATTTCGTAATTCTTATAATTCAATTTAATTATGACATAATACACAATGTAATCTCTGTCTTTCTATATAACTAATTTTAAGTTTTTAGTTTGTTAGTTGACGTCTTTGGAGAAAACGTGCAGTGCAGTTTGTTGCCGCTTCTTCTGCACTTGCGCATAGGAAGCGGCGTAAACTTAGCTTTAAGTAACGATTTGACGTCAACATTTGTGCAAAACAAAACAAAGTGAGTATTATTAAGAGATATTATAAATATCCTATGATAATAAAGATATTTTTGAATTGAATATTTTTGAATTGAATTGAATATGCGAAAACCTGTTAATTGTGTTCCTAGATATTTAAGTTATTACGTATGTAGACATAAAAACTGTATTGGTTTTCCAAATAAAATAAAATAAATCTGTGCCCTGGGGGCGATTGCTGGGGCAGAAAAGTTCTCGCGATCACGTATCGAAAACGAAGCGTAGGACGCCCATCTGACCTACTAGGTGGTCTGACGATCTAAGACTGAGTAAGTTAACTGAAAAGGCTTGGATGCAGGTCGCTTCCAATTGGTCATTTTGGAAATCCTAGGGGGAAAAAAATTGCATTTTTCTCCCCCTAGGATTGCAGGGCCGATCGTTGAAACTGTTACGGATTTATCTACTCGATTTCACACGGTCTTCGTCCTTGGGTGACCATTGACATGCATATTATATTTAGAAAAGAAAAAGCGGGAACGCGCACCCGGTCTCCGAAACAGCACAGCTGAAGATACAACCAGGAACGCCCTAAGATAAAGCAAAAGAACTCGCATCAAGCCCATGACCTTTGGCATTACCTCCTCTGGATTAAAGGTTGACTGAAAGAGATCCCTATAGGGATATGTATGTATTGGCTTCTTTGTAATTTTGTTGTGTCTTTTTGTACAATAAAGAATTTGCATACAAACAAATTTTGTAACAAGAAAAGGAAAATCCTGTAATGTAACCCACGTACAAGCGAGCCCTGCGAATTATAAACTACGCCTAATTTATTAGAAAAAAAAAACTATTGTTGTATGCAAATTGTATGAACAAATAGTACGTGGTTGGCATTACGCTTTTAATTTATTGTAATGTATTGGTGCCCGGAGGAAGGAAGGGACTACAAGGTTACGGGTTCGAGTCAGGTGCGGAGCACCCGTCGCTAGTGAGTTATGAAATGGCCTTCACAGTTTCTGATATAATTTTCCATCGACACGATCACATCATGATCAAATGTGGCCTTTTTAGGTTTTAAGGCTGTATAAATATTAGTAACGAGAAATAGTTCGAAACCTATTTTCTATAAATAATACTGGCCACTTACAAATAGTTGCAGAAAAAGTAATAAAAAATTGGATTCCTATTTTGTAATTTTTTTTGTCACTTCGTATTTTTTCCTTAGTATGTTCTCATGTTTTATTTGTGAATTAGGTTACTACTTAAAATATAGTTTTTCTTTATTTTTTAAACCACTACGTTGTTTCCAATCATTATCATCCCCAGCCAATAAAATTCCTAAACAATGGCGCTGGGCTCTTATCTGCCCCACCAGGGATAAAGATGTGATTAGTATGTATGACAGTGTGGCGACGGCAGAGTTCTTCAACCACGGGTGTCGTAAGAGGCGACTAGAGAGAGGTATAACAGAGACTGGGCAGCAGCGTCCTTTGTTCAACAGCTTTATACTAAATAAACATATTCTTAGATCTTATTGTTTCCCATAGATAGTATATCTGATAAAAATAAGATACAGTAGAAATAAGTACTTATATCTGCGTAAGTTACCCACGAGAACAACTGCCGACAAACTGCTGCGTTGGCAGATACTGTATATTGTAATTGTACTGTTTTTATAGTGAATAAACTTTTAAATAAATAAATACAATCTACTGTGATCAACTGATCACCAACCCGTCCCTCCAACGTTTTGATAATCTCCAAATCCTTCCTTGACTAAAGAGGCCTATAGGTTAGCTGTTAATGTGAATTGACCATTTCGTCGTTTCGTTCGATCGTTTTGGACTACAGCTAGGGTAATTTGGAAAATGGCCCTTTTCAAATTGTATTGGGTCTTGGGTGTTTTTCTATATATGTATTTATTATTAAATATAGTATCGTTGAGTTAATATCATATAACACAAGTTTAAACTTACTTACTCAATCAGTGTGATTTGGCCTTATCTATTTGTTGATTTATTTTATTTATTTAAATTTATTACTGTGCGTCACGTTTTTCGTTAAAAATTGGCGTGTGATAACCCTAGCAATCTGTGACCCGCTACCAGCTACTACAATCGTGTTCGCAAGTCACGTGAATCAAATGATTCACCAGTAGTAATAATAACCACTGAGAAATAGTCCTGAAGCTAGGAAGAGATATTACACTTTTCTTTCTTTCTACATTTAAGAGCCAAGCTCTTGTCGGTGTCATTGTTTGAAATAGACACACACAATATCCATCTTTTTGCAGAGATAATGAGGTGGTTTGCCATTGCCTTGTCCATTTAATGGACTGTAAAGTAACAAGGGAGTATATTCGTACGTTTACGACTATATCCAAGTATCTTGATGATTAGATGGGAGTGGGACTTATGAAGTAGATCTTCCGAAAATGGCCGTTTGGTTCCCGGCAGAGTAGAATAAGACCACTCCAAGTCTTCCTGTTGGTGTCGTAGAAGGAGAGTTAGAAAACACAAGCTAAACAAAGCATATAAACATTAGTGAGACCTCTCCAACCCGTTTGGCCAGCGTGGAGAGTGTAGGCCAAATCCTCTGACTGCTCTGGCTAATATATGGCTCTAGTCGTACAGAGAGGGTCGTGTTCCCGCAGTGGAGACTAAAGAAGACCTAATGATGAGATGATGATGAATGTGGGAGATCATGTCGCGAGTGTTCTTGTCATTTTATTGAAGAATTTAATAAAATGAAACAACGTTCTTACTGAAACAGATAGTGATCAATCGAGAAAATCAATAGAAAATATAAGTTTAAACACGGTTTATTTGTAGATGCCATATTAAAAATTAAAGTTTCACAACTCTTTTACGGCTACGTATCTCGGTAACCTCTTGACTTGACCAATTTGCATTGTGTTATCAACAATGCACAACAAATTGCAGGCTTATTAGGTGATACTGAACCACTTTCCATAAAAACAAATATCGAAGAACGTAAAAAAATTTTGGCGCTCAGCCAAATGGTTGGAGACCGAAATATTTTTATCGATTTTCGATAATTGATTTTTTTGGAAAGTAGTCAGTATCACGGACTGAACTTCCTTAAAAAACGTTGCCAGTGTTTAAAAAGTAACCCTGTATATTACATAATTACATGAATGCTAGTCTGTAAGGTATTTATTCTACGGACCTTTAATATTATATCTCGTTGCCTAAAATAAATAATTTGATTGTCCAAGTGTACACGGCGTTCTTGCTCGTTCAAAAAAAAAGTTTAACTTGCGCGCTGTCCCCGGGACTATAGCGGAGCGCTCCTATTGACCCAAATATATCCGCTCGGGCGACAAAGAAACGTAATTGAGGAAGTCTAAGAATTTATCGGAGTTTTAGCTCCTGGATTAGTGCTGCCATGACGCAACACTGCATGAATTTAAACATTTCTTAGAGCTGTTTAGGGCCAGAGAAAGCTTTAGGCTGATTGCCATTGTGTTACATTCGTTGTAATTGATAAACTCCAATAGATTCTTGGAGGTCGCTTCGATAGGGTCGGAATATAAATCAGTGTGCTACATCCATCTTTTAATACATATTCCTTGTCTCTATATATTTATTTATAGGTAATAAACGGGTAAGTGCGAGTCGGAATCGTACATGAAGGGTTCCGTACCACCGTACAATGTTTTAAAACGCTGAAAAAAACGTTTTTTGTATGACGACCCCCTTAAATTTTTAACTTTTTCTTATTTTTAGTATTTGTTGTTATAGCGGTCATAGTTATACATAATCTGTGAAAATATCAAGTATCCTAGTTATTACCATTATAAAGATCTAGTTAAACACATTTGTTGTATGACGACCCCTTTTAATTTTCAACTTTATTTTATTTTCAGTATTTGTTGTTATAGCGGCCACAGTTATACATAATCGGTGAAAAATTCAAGTGTCTAGCTATTACGGTTCAAGAGATAGAGCCCTGTGACAGACGGACAGACAGCGGACTCTCAGTAATAGGGTCCCGTTTGCACCTTTCGGGTACGGAACCCTAAAAAGCAGTGTCTTCTCGTCCAAAATTCCTCAGGCTTCAAGACGAAAGCGTTCAATGTGTGTACCAGTGATGACTTTTGGCTGGAACGAAGCCACGTCTACGCGATTAAAAGTCGCGGGCGTGTCAAAATAAACGCAACGATTCGCGACTGACGCATTGTCGCCTTGGATAGCTTCTCGCTTCCTATGTGTATTTCTAGTGAAGCCTATAAAAATGAGGGTCGATCCGCGAGTTGCGTTGAGACAGATTTAAATTATTGGTACAGAATTATTTTGCAACTTTTGTGTGAATTAATATTATCGGGTGCCTCTTGAAAACCTGACGTGATTGAAGACTACTCGTAGCTTCGGGAGCAAACACTAAGGTCGAGAGGATTGCAAAATAGGTGTTGAGATAACTGCAACTCGGACCGATTGTGGGCAAATCCTTCCTTTATTAGTAACGTAAAGTACTAGTAGTAGTAACAGGAAAAGAAAAAAAATCTCTTCAGCCGCAATTTATGGAACAGGCTACTTCAACTGCTCAGTTTTGTATTTGATTTTAGTTCATGGAAGTGACATTGTAAGGGCGAAATAGTTATGCGGAAATAACATTTTGGTACAAGCGCTCTTTTGTTCTAACTTCAATCAATCAATCAATCAATACGTTTATTTGCATAAAATGTAGGTACATAAAGATCTTAAAATTACCACTCCCTTTTACATTTTACCTTCTTGCGTAGGTATGCAAATTTTAAATGTTTTTAAATTATTATTTACAATTAATTACAGTATAATTATTATTACAATTTAAATAATATTAGTAACAATTAATTAAATAAATACTAGCGGTTATATTTTATCATTTAAAAATTCATTAACATTATAATAGCATTTTTTTATTAATAATTCCATTAGTTGTTTCTTAAATAGATTAAAACTAGAATTCCTTATTTTTTTTGGAACCTTATTATGTATTATTGACGCCATTCCAAACACACTTTCACTGAACATAGCTGTCTTGTGTGACATCTGCCTAATTCTGTCATTAATGTGATTCGAACCAAGGCATTGAAAACGGTGTATGTTTAATTTTACAAAAAGAGCTATTTCATATATATACCTTCCAGGCAATGTTAATATTTTTAGTTTTTTTAAAATGTGGTACACATGAATTCCCTTCGGGTATTCCACACAATAAACGAATGCACTTCTTCTGTGCTTTAAATGCCTCTTCTTTTCCTGTTGCATTACCCCAGAAAATCAGACCATAACTTCATTGTTGCTTATATAATACCAAAGTTCGTGTCTAGACAAAACAAACAAACCCTAATCGATGTGTTGACGTTATATCGTTTATGTTAGATAATAGTTTAGCGAATTTCGATTGTAGAGAAGTTAAAAAAACACCGTTTAACATGGTACGGTCATGTCAAGAGTTTGGATGCCGATCTGGCTTATAAAATGGTTAACTTGAACAGGGATGGCCACAGAGATAGAGGTGACCTAGAAATACGTGGGGGGAATGTGTGAAGCGGGACATGAAGGAGAGGGGGTTAGTACAAATATGGTATTGATAGAAAACGATGGAGGGAGTTGAGATACAGAGAGGGAGTCGACCCCAATTGGGTAGATGACTGAGTCAAAAATAAATTATGCGGTACTGATAAGAGAATAAATCGTCACAAAATAGTGTCACTTGTCATTGATCATATCCATTTTCAACATGATTTTAGACTTATTAATACAGATAAACTGATATTAAGAGCGCTATTTGACTCGAAAAATCTATGACGTCACGGTTTGTATTTCATAAAAACCCATAGAAAATGTTGGTTTTGACGTTTAGAAAAAAGTGTCTGATTTGACTTATTGTCATCTAGCGGATTAGGGAGAAGGCGAGGAAGATGATGATGATTAGAATAGTGACTTGAAGATTCAATCATCAGACCTGGTTGACCAGACGTTACTCCATTAAATAACACGATAGTCGTCCGATAATCATCATCAGCCTTCAAAAACAAAAGCATTGGGCATAAGCCTTTGTCCGCGCCATCCCGTTTTGTCCCCGGCTGCCGCGATATAGTTCTTTCCAGCGACCTGTCTTATATCCCACACCACACTGCGCCTACCATTCCTGGGATACCACTCACTGGCGGCCTTACTCCACCTACTATCGTTCCTTCTAGCCAGGTGTCTTGCCCAGTCGTCCGATAGTGTCGTTCTATTTCTATGTCAAACCAAATTACACTTTATCATCTTCTTGTAACTCTCAATGTTGCTTGACATTGAAATACGAAGTAATAGGGCCCCGTTTCCCGTTGGCAACCTTTGGGTACGGTACCCTAAAAACATACGTGTCAAGTTACGAAAAGCTACTCGTATTACCAACTGGACTTAGTTAACGCAAAGAGCCAGGTATCTAAGTAATATTTTTTTAATAGCCTGCATTTGTTTCCCACTGCTGGGCAAAGGCATTTCCTTTCTTTTTCCACTGAACCCTATCCATTGCAGCCTGCTGCCATTCTCTCATGAAACTGTCGATTTTATCTCGCCATCTCCTTGGTCGCCCTCTTCTCCTGCGCCCTTCTGGCATACAAGGTAGTCTTCCGGGTCCATCTCTCCGGATGCATGCGGCACACATGCCCCGCCTAGTCCCATTTAAGTTTGGCTTGACTCCGAAATTGACAACTCCAGTCCGCACCGCAGAAACGCAGATCACTAATACGTACCCTATCCAGTCTTCGTACTCGACTTTTGACTTTCAGTCAGAGACCAAAATTTATTCTAGGTAATTAAATGGATCCCGGGAATAGATTAATTACATTTCTTGGACTTTGGAGTCTATAAACTTTTGGATTAAAGCCAGCTTCTTCCATGCAGATCGTTAAAAAACTATCAAAAACTGACGCATAACCAGACAGGAGTCGTTCAAGGTTGGGCAACGTCTATTGTAAAAAAAAAAAGATTGCTTTAAAAGCGATAAGACCGCCCATTGTAGTTACCTAATGTAAAGTTATTTCAAGTTCTCTGTTATATTTTTTAGTGTACAATACAGTTTTTCTATTCTATTACGACACCATAGATGAAACTGTCAGGCATAATTAAATATCAATTATAAATAATTTTAGAATGAAAAGGGGCTGCTTTAAATATTTTATGATACCAACTGGCCAATGGCCCACAGCTACGCAGACCCATTTCTTTGACAAATGATGCGTGCGTCTCTTATACTGAAAGTTCTGTATTACATATGTATAAACTATAGCCGTGTGGTTTCCGGCAGAGTAGACTAGGACCACTCCAAGTCTTCCCGCGGATGTCGTAGAAGGCGACTGAGGAAATACAGGCAAAACCAAGCTTATTTAAATCAATGAGACCTCCCCAACCCTTCTGGCCAGCGTGGAGTGTAGGCTAAATCCTTTGGCTGCTCTGGCCAAGTATGGCTCTGGTAGTTCGTGCTCCTGCTGTGGAGACAAAAAAGACCTGATGATGATAGCGTTGCATCATTCATTACTAAAGGTTTTCATTTTCGGTACGCTTTTCAGCTACAGGTCCATGGGGACCCGGTCCTTTGAGGCGTTCATGGGGCCAAAGCCAACATGAAGAGACCTTTTAGTATCTTTTTATCTTATTATTATTATTTTATTGGCGACATCGTCTAGACGGCGTAGGGCTACCAACCTAATAACGTGAATGGGTGAACGGAATTTCCCAACTCATTGACCGACTGAAATAGACGCATGTGCGACGTTTTAAGGCGAATTTCTTTACGTTAGCATGAATAATTCAAATTATTTCTTTGGAAGCACACATGATTGTTAGGAGCTCGGTGGCGCCGCGGGGTACATGTTAAGCGACTGCGGGAGTCGTTTTTTTATTTGTGTTTAGGAGTGGTTTCTTCTTCTATTTATGATCTCAATTGGCATAAAGTATTTCATGAAGATGCTGTTAAGCCGTTGGTCCCGGTTGTAATCATACATACATACAATGGCAATGCCTTTAGGGAGCTTAAAATTCGAAATACTACGACTGCAATGACGTCGATGATGCCATGTTGTTCTTATTGTCAAATGAATTGAAAATATTTGATAAATAATATCATGAAAAATATTATACTGCTAAACATGAAAAAGAAAGCATTTGAAAAATAAGTATTCTGAAAGGTGTCGCCTTAAAACATAAATTCTCCGCCCACCGCTGCTTTGAACTCAGTTCACGTGATACTCGTATCGTGACGACACACGCGCCGCCGTCATAACCCATAATCGGTTTTATTGCATACGTCATCGTTGCTCGCATATTTCTGAATCAATTTATTCTCAACGAACGAGACTTAGTTATTCAATAGTAGATACACCGAGGGCAGTCAGAGAGAAAAGAACTTTTGATATAAGGCTTTCCTAATTTGTACCCAATTACGAAATGATTTTAATAAGTCATCATCATGTTCCCTTACTATGGGTCTCATAAGAAGGCTCAATGCTCGGTGTTTCTCTACGTGATCGAATCAGAAATGAGGAAATTCATAGGAGAACAAAAATCACTGATAAAGCCCAGCGGATTAGCTCGTTGAAGTGGCAGTGGGCGGAACACATATAGCGCGACGAACCGAGGGCCGACGGGGCAGAAAGGTTCTGGAATGGCGACCACGTACTAGCAAGTGAAGCGTTTGACGCACACCAACAAGGTGTCAGAAGATCTGACCAAGGTCGCTGGAAAGCGCTGGACGCAGGCCGCTCTAAATCGGTAATTTTGGAAATCCTTGGGAGAGGCCTATGTCCAGCAGGGACGTTATGCAGCTGAAATGATGATTGCCCCGATTTGCTTTTAAGGAATGTAGAGTGCAGAGGAGCACAATACATATTATAGTATATTATTTTCGTTGTATGTATATTTCGTAAATAAGCAACTACAACAATGTGTCTGCGCCCATACCAAATTCCGTGGAAAGCGAAAAGCGTTATATTATCACGTGTAATTTTATTGTGTTGGCAGCGCCGCACCGCTCCGTGTTTAGCCATAGACAACGCTGACGCCGCGCTGTGACGCGAAGAGTGGGCGAGTACCTACATACAATCGAATCGAATTCGTATTTTTATTACACCAGGAAGCCATTCGGTTCTAAATTTAAAATTAATTCGTAGTTAACATACTCGTGGTGTTAACTATTAACACGAACTGGCTGATTAGAATATTTTGCGTTTAGAATTCGATGTCGGTCTGAATTTAAAAAATACTGCTTTTTTATAGTCTATGAATCTGACTATAAAGTCTAATTATCTATAATCGTCCAGGAGGTTCCAAGTGCAAGTAACAGCTTGACAATACGAAGCACGCTCTAGCCTTCGTAAAATGACAAAAGAAATCATACTTTTTACAAGCTTTTATTCATTTTCACTTGTCCCGATGTCTGTGTGTCTGTAATCAAATCTGGCAAGCTAAATTAGACCCACTTTCCATTATTCGATTGATTTGAAACTTCACATACTTATGTAAGTTGGATGACTAGTCGTTACGTTTTTAAACGGGCGGTTCAGAAACGGTTTCTCCAAGAAGTCTCTTTTTCTCGTCGTGTCCCTGCGCAGTAATTAGTAGTCATCCATATATGTATTTATCTATCCGCATACATATATAATTAGTTCTTTATTTATTATATTTACATAATTATATATTTATTTTATCGATAGTTATTGTATTGGTATATATTTATTTAAAATTTTTGTATATTCTTGATGTATTCTTGTAGGTATTATAGATACTTTTTGATTTTGTTTCCACACTGTCGCAACAACCAAATTATTTACGTTAGTAATTATATCATCTTTGACTTGGTCCAATGGTTGACTGGCAGAGAACGCCATATAAGGCGTTAAGTCCGCCATTTGTACACTTTTTTATGTGCAATAAAGTTTTAATAAAAATAAATAAATAAATGATAATGCAATATAATGGTACCAATAAACTGTGTCACGACGAAGCCGGAAGGTGGCCACGGTATCTCTGTGTTAATACAACATAACCTCACCGAGTTTGGGCTCAATTGATTCGTCTTCTCAATATTTGGCCTACACCTCCACGCTGGCCAGACGAGTTGGAGAGGTCTCATTGATGTTTATAAGCTTTGTTTATTATTAATCTGTGGTTTAGCTTGTGTTATTTATTTCCTAAGTCGCCTTCTACGACATCCACGGGAAGATTAGAGTGGCTCTATTCTACTGTGGAACCACACGGAGCTGGGCGAATTTGGCGAGTAGATGAGTTAATTAGAATTTACAAGTTTGAATTTGAACATGAGCCAAAACGGTCAAGAGGTTGCCGAAAAATGGGTCGCGAGTTCACAGTTCGGGGCGAACCACTAATTCTGTGTGTCAATTTAGAAATTGCATCACTTTTGCAACATAATTTATTTATGTGTTTAGTAATTAATTCAGAAATCGTAATTTTACCAGTTATACGATAGTACGCGTTGACATTTGGCACAGTGGCCTCAATTTGCAAATAGCGTGGTTAATAAACACTAACTGGTCTACTTTGACCCCTATGAGTCGTATCACGCATGAATACTTTAAACACTATTAAAACTATAATGGTCTTAAATTGTTGTGAATATAGAGTTAAAATAAAGTCGTGAAAACATTGATAGAATTTGAATATACTTACTATTTTATAGTTTATGTAAGTTAATACTTTTTTTTAGGATTCATATTAAGTAATTAACATTTATTTAACATTTATATATAAATTAACTAGTATACATACATACATATACAACGTGGAAGGGACATACCCGTGATAAATCGAACCACGGGCTATACTAGATCACTAAAGTATAATAAAATTATAATAACAATCAAACAACCAAAAAAAAATCGACATTCCCATACAAAAAGCCCGGGCGGCTGCACACTTTTGTATGGAAATGCTGAATTTTTCTTTGGTTGTATGTAATTTTAATATCATTATACTAAAATGATCTAGTATAGCTCGTGGTTCGATTTATATTAGATATATTTAACGGGTATGACCCTTCCACGTTGTATACATATATTTATATACAATATATAAATTAATTATTTATACAGCATTAAAATGTTGTATAAATGCGGATTAATGTCTAAATTAAAATATGAGATTTAAAAAAGTTTTATCTTACACGAAAACTTGTTCAATTTTTTTGAGCTCGTTTGTATAGGAAGACGAAAGTACTTATTACATCAATATTTTTACGGAAAGTTATTTAGTATCATGGGCTGAACTTGCTCACTGGTGGGTGGTGGTTCTAAAGTCCTCCTGTATGTTGGTCAGAGTTCTCAAACTTATTACTGTTTCTCAAACTTATTTTGGCCGCACGTATAGCAAAGTACGGTTTTGTGTTCTATTATTTCCCAGAGCCAAATATATGCTCCCTTGGCGCTTATTTTTATATTGTGCTATTGTGATGAATTCTCTATGTACTTGCAATATCCATGTCTGGCTGGACATGTCCTTCGATAATAATCAAAAGTGTCGAAGCACGACGTGCATTGATCAGGCCACTTCCCAAATCGATTAGTTTTGTGGGGAGAATGACGTAGCGATTACTTCAACTTTGCTGTTACATAGCATGTAACAGAAAAGTTGATCGCTTAAAAAAATCTTAGATCTTAATGATTTTTTTACAAGATTTTTGAGTTTACGAATGCAATCACATATAATATAAATTACAATAGACATATAATAATATGACCATTTTTACCCGACTGAGCATGAAGGGTTATGTTTTTAAGTGTCATCATCATCATCATCAGGTCTTTTTTAGTCTCCACTGCAGGAGCACGACCCTCTCAAGTGTATTGATGTATAATACTTATGTATATGTCTTTGCCACGCTCTACAGCCTAAACGGTTTGATGGATTTTAGTTTGAGAGATGTCGTTAGATTCCGTCTTAATTCTGAAAGAGACACTGCGGCTATATCAAAAATTTAAAAAATGCAAAATTGCGGATTTTTGGCGGCAAATTATACATATACAACTCTACTATATAAACTCGGGTCTACTGGAAGAAATTTCTTTAGAAATAAGTAGCATCTAAGTACTATGTTTTCCTTATTTTTTTATGTGTATGTTTGTAAATTTCCAAGTGTACTTGAATAAATAAATAAATATACAATATTATTAAAATTTAAACCTATCATGTTAGGTATCAAAATAAAGGATTTCATATAAGGATTATAAAAATATATGAAACTTATATGGGGTAAAGCACCCCGCGGAACTCTAAACTGCAAACAAATTTTGATTCCAAGATGGCCGCCCACACATTTTTTAATGTTGCATGTACTGATTGTACTTTTTACCTATTTTCTCAACTGGACATAGATTCCAACCAACTTCAACAGCTGCACGCAAAACCGCGGGCTGCTTGCAGCTCGCGCAACGTCCGAAAAGCTAGTTATATCTTTAAACACGCAGAACACGACCACCCACAACAGAAGTTAACGCACCAAAAATGCCATTTAATTCCTCGTAATTTAAATTCCCTTCACACATTGCGCAATATCTCTATCGGATAGCACCCCGCTTTTTCCTCACGCAGCCCTAATCCGCGCGCCGTGAACATATTTTCGCGAACCTAGGCTGTGGCCATGAAAGCAGGGGTTTTGATGCGGAAAAGAGTTCGATACATGGTCGGATGAAGCGGTTATTACATTATGGATAGTGTAATTGCCTAGTTACGATTTGAGGAATCCTAGGAAATCGGAAGATTGACTGATTGGTTCCGATTTAGAGTAAAAATGACGTTCCGACCGCTCTACATGCTTGTAATCTGTGTATTCATTCTAAAACGCAATAGGTCACAAGCAACATCTTTTTTTAATACCCCCCTGCCATGATCAGGGCTGGCAGGAATAACCTTATAATAAACGCATAGATACTTTTTGTATGCGTCGCCATCGGTCACGCGCCTCTATTTAGGATGCAATTTAGTACAGTGTGAGCACTGGCTAACAATTTAGAAACCTTACTGTTCCTAGTCAGAGTTCGTACAAATTGGATAGTGTAATATTGAACCTGGCAGAGTAGGCAACTGCTTAGGGCCCCGCATCGACTAGGGGCCCAACAGCTCAGGCGTATTCCGACGCCAATCCAGCTTCTTCTCTCTCTTCTCTTCTTCGAAATAAAAGAAACGGTAGAGATAGGCGGAAATTCCATCCGCATAAAGATTTAAAAGATGATGTATGAAAGGAAAAAGTACCTATGCGGTATGATAGAGCAAGTGGCATAAAAGTGAGAAATGGAATGAAAGAGAACATGTAGAACACAGCATCTGATCATGTTAGAGGTAGCAGTTTAAAAAAAAAGGGAGACCTTGCCGATAATCACCACACTGGGCAAGCAGGTGATCGCAGTAAATTATATGTCCTTGCACAGAGGATCTCTGTTACCTGAACCTCGCTGTTTACAAGTTCAGCCTGTGAAATCCTCCCATAAAAAATCTGTTGGGCTTTGCGCTGATTTGTATGGAAAAGCGAATTTCTTTTTTTCGTTTTTTCGTTTCGTTTTCCTTTTTTCATTGAAAGTACTTTATGTAGTAGTATAGTGTAATGGACTGAACTTGCTCTAAAAATTTGGCTGTTAAAAAGTCACCCTGTGTATACCTATGTCTTATGGAATACTTAATTCACATTTGATAGAAGGCCCTTAGTCCTCGGAGGTGCTAAAATGTCTATGTTTATTTTATTTGGCAGGATATAAATCAATCAGTTGGTTGAAAAGCAACAGACCGTACGCTATTCCTAACTTGGTTTACCCAAGCCTTGTGTGTTGTTTATAAATATTAATAGTAGGTCTAAAAACATTGAATTACTATAATTATCTTATTTGCGATAAAATAATGAATTTGCTATAAAATAAACTTACAAGAGTTTCTGTTAATATGAGTACGAGTTATCAACATTTAATCTTGACAGAAAATAAACATGCTTATTATTGAATAAATCAGCCTTAGGTGTTAATAATGCAAGCGTTCCTATAAATATATGCAATCGATTGCTTTATTTATAATTCCACTACAACTAACTCAGTCACTTTTTTGTAACGAAAAGGAAGTTAACGAACTCAAGTTGAAAATAAATTGTGAGTGAAAACTAAAATAGATCTAATCAAAGAAGAAGTCAACTGCCGGCAGCCCAAAGGAAAACTGCCAAAGATTCTAGGATTTTGGCGTAAAATTCGGTTTCTGCAATTCTATGTTCTATTTTGATCGCACTAGTCTGTTCAGGTGTTCTAGTATTTTACTAATATTTACCTCATACTAAGAGCATCGCAATAATGGAACAGGGTAACGGACATATTTGTTCAGCTAGGTGTTTATCACAGATTTAAAAGTGACATAAAAATATTTAACCCATTTCACGTAAGCTACTTTAGTGCTATTACGCATTCTGTGGTGACCCGATTTCATCAAAAAAATGGCATTGTGTTCTCAGTTCCCTAGGTGCTGGTACAGATTATACCACATTATACTTAGTTAAAACTGAAATGACGATGGCATGTCATTTAGTGAATTTGGTACTTACCAGAATTTTCCTGTATATGGCGTATTGGCGATAATTACAAACGTTTATCGACCTAACTACACAAAAAAAATTACCCTCAATTGTAAAAAAAAAAAAACAAAAGTGGCAACGTTCGGAAGGAACGGATTGTAAAGCTCGACGACTATACGTAAAACTTTCTAATAGTTACGAACCTTATAACGTATTATATTGATATGAATGTGATGTTTTACTTTTAGCAGGCCTGTGTCACTCCCCGTTTAGGTATCGAAAATGTACCTACATTATTACTATACGCTCAGGTGGCCCCTCCGGGTGGTAAATTCAGTAATACGAATCGTTTGTCCAGAGTAATAAGAATGAAATTGGCTTGCAATAGATGTCTAGGTATCTTTGCAAAAAGGTGCTGAGTTCTGACGTGAGCTAAATTACACCGTATCGCTAGCCACATTGAGTAGATATTTCTTTGAATTTCTTTACTGAGTGAGACTTCTGTACGTTAGTATTATTTATTCTGTGGTTTTAGTGCTATATTAATGTGTTGTTCAAGATAACAGTCGCTATTTCGGTGGCCCCACTCAAACGAGGAATCGATTCGGCTATAAATCGGTGGCCCTTGGCGACACGACGTGAATACTATTATAACGCGTATTTATGACGATAAGACAGCATTCCTCGGGGAACAAGACCTGTTTATTCTTTTCGCAATTTGTGTTCCGCGGTCCGCCTATACCTTTATGAAGGAACTTGACCTGATATTCAAATGATTGATTTTTTGGAAAAATGTATTGGTTGGTGTTTCGATCTACAATACAACGCCAAATAGGGCTCAACTCACTCTGGCGCAGAGTCGGAAGCGTCTCGTGTCGCAATATATATTATGATGTATTACGCCCTACGAACCATAATTCTCTAGAATCCTAAGTAATCCCGAAAAATCATTACTCGCGATATGTACCGCGGCGGGCGGGGCTTAAAATATGAACAGCGCGGCGCGACAGTTCGCCGTGACACTCGAGTCGTGCGGTTGCGTCGCAAAAAGTTTCCTTTGAGAAAATTGCTGTGTTTTTGCGATAATCGATTCATTTAAAATGCCGTCATGTGCCGTGAAGTGGTGTAGAAGCCATACAGATATGAAAATTACTTATTCAAAAAAAAAGTAACACGTAAACAAGGTTATTTATTTTAGCGTAGCGTACTGCATAATAGGTATCATCCGCGCGTTTATCTCACCGCTCATTGCGTTAACTGCCCCGCCCGACCAACGAAAACGCGTGACCTTGTCGGTACCAATCGCTTGCATCTTTGTGTATGTGTGCGTTCGAGTGTTTCGTTGTAATTACTGTTCGTTTGTTTGCGTACATGGAATCAGAATCGAAGCGGTGAATGTAGGAGCGTTACGTTTCTAGAGAATTATATTTCGATGATTACGCCTTAAGTATATTCATCTCTATTTTTCCATTATTAAGGTACAAATTTGTTTTGGTGCGAAAAACATGCCGCGACGCTTCGACTTTCCCGTGTGGTTCCGGGTTAGAATAGGACCACAACTCATCTCTTTCTGAATATCATTTCCAAGAAGGGTTGACGTCAGGCAGGCGGCCGGTCGTAAAACTATAGCCAAATCGTTCAAATTGTTCCGGCTATTTCATCTCCAATTCGCTAGATTTTTGGCATCCTTGGGTGACCATTAATATGCATATTATATTTGGAAAAGAAAAAGCCGAAAAGAGCACCCCGGGCTCCGAAGCAGCATAGCTGAGGATGCAACCGGGAATGCGTTCAGATAAAGAATAGAATGGGATAAAAGAGATAAATATCCTGTACTTAGGCGAAAAACATGCCGCGACGCTTCGACTTTCCCGTGTGGTTCCAAGTTAGAATAGGACCACTCCATCTCTTTCTGTAGATGTCGTAAGAGGCGACTAAAGGAAAAAAAGCACTTAAAGCTCGTGTTACAATATCATTCCCAAGAAGGGTTGACGTCAGGCAGGCGGCCGGTCGTAAAACTATAGCCAAATCGTTCAAACTGTTCCGGCTATTTCATCTCCAATTCGCTAGATTTTTGGCATCCTTGGGTGACCATTAATATGCATATTATATTTGGAAAAGAAAAAGCCGAAAAGAGCACCCCGGGCTCCGAAGCAGCATAGCTGAGGATGCAACCGGGAATGCGTTCAGATAAAGAATAGAATGGGATAAAAGAGATAAATATCCTGTACTTAGGCGAAAAACATGCCGCGACGCTTCGACTTTCCCGTGTGGTTCCAAGTTAGTATAGGACCACTCCATCTCTTTCTGTGGATGTCGTAAGAGGCGACTAAAGGAAAAAAAGCACTTAAAGCTCGTGTTACAATATCATTCCCAAGAAGGGTTGACGTCAGGCAGGCGGCCGGTCGTAAAACTATAGTCAAATCGTTCAAACTGTTCCGGCTATTTCATCTCCAATTCGCTAGATTTTTGGCATCCTTGGGTGACCATTAATATGCATATTATATTTGGAAAAGAAAAAGCCGAAAAGAGCACCCCGGGTTTCGAAGCAGCTTAGCTGAGGATGCAACCGGGAATGCGTTCAGATAAAGAAGAGAATGGGATAAAAGAGATAAATATCCTGTACTTAGGCGAAAAAAATGACGCGATGCTTCGACTTTGCGCCGGAGTGAGATGAGCATGAGCCTAAGAGCGCACTCCAGAGGTGAGCTTTTAATTTGTTTAGTTCGGTTAAGGATAAAAACATTTTATACGTAGTTCAATAAGGTTGACTGCATGCATATTGATTGATTGTTTGTTTTGATTTTGTAGGTAAGGCCGCGTCCACGGACACGCGGCGCGGTGTGCGATTAGTTTGTAGTTGCGGCGGCCCGCTCAAAACAAACTACGGAAATTTTACGGCGGCCCGCCTGGCGCCCCGCGTCGGACGCCGCGCCGCGTGTCTGTGGACGCGGCTTGCGATATCTAGGTCTGTTGTTGATCGAAGGGTTGGGTGCCATAAAGTTTAATGTTCTCCGACCAAAAATTAAGTTGGTTTTCATAATGTTTGGTGATATGGGTTCCATTATAGTGGCGTATACGTATACGGCAACAAGAACCGATATTTCAATAGCTTTTTTCAATATTATAAACGTATAACTACTTAGTTAGATGAAGCGAAAGAGGTAGTTAGTTAGAGGTAGTGAAAGGCGTCGGACAAACCTTCGTGGTTTATAGGTGCATATAATTGTAATTATTGTTATTTTTGGATATAAATAAATGAAAAAAAAAAAAAAAGGTCTATGTCAGGATCGTAGCAAGTAGAGGTCCATAGTCTCTGCACACCCCTGTGGGAAATAGGCGTGATAGTATGTTTGTATGTATGTTCTTTCCTACCTTTTTTAGCCTTGTAAGCTACGAACAATAACTTGTAAGCTACATACTGAACATTTTGCAACACTATTGGCCTATCACTAAACGAAAAAGAAAAAAAAAAGAAAAGTCTTGAAGTCCCATTCCATGGGTTGCAGTTATCAGCATCTCGCTGTCACAACCACGATCAGACTCGGCGGCGGGGACCGATTTTTTAATGGCTTTCTTTAGACGTGCACTGCACCGTGAAAACAGTAATTTGATAATAAGACTCTAAGGGGGGCTTCTATTCGTAAATCAGTCTTTAATTTTAAGTCAGTGCTTTTATTTATCAGGCATCTCCACTTAACTCTACAAGAGCAAGCTCCTAAATTACAAGAAGCATTTATTTTAAAAGTAGGTTTTAAATATATTTTGACCGTCTAGTGAGACTCCCACTCTCCGAATATAATGTTGGAAATTGAATATTCATGCTTTAATCAATAAAATATCGAAAATGATAGAATAAATGTATCTTTTTTGTTTGATTTTATTTTGCTCGACTTGGGAGCTTATTTTTTTTTAATACTAATTAAAACTAATGTTTGCCCTTCAATGCCCATGAAATAATGTCATGACAAATGTAGCAAGTATAAATTTTTATTTTAAAAAAATCTTATTTTTTAGGGTTCCGTACCTCAAAAGGAAAAAACGGAACCCTTATAGGATCACTTTGTTGTCCGTCTGTCCGTCCGTCCGTCCGTCTGTCAAGACCCTTTTTCTCAGGAACGCGTGGAGGTATGAAGCTGAAATTTATATCAATTACTCAGGTCTACTGTCCCTTGAAGCTGTGAAAAAATCAAACTTCTAAGCCAACGCAATCAAAAGATACAGCCGTTTATGCCGCAAATTTTCGACACTTGCAAGGGAATCAAAACCTACAGGGTGCTTCACGTGAACTCAGAATCTTGAAATTTGGAACGAAGCAACGTCTTATAGCATAGATAAAGGAAAAATTACGAAAACCATAAATTTTTAGTTACATCACATAATATATTTTTTTTTAATAATTTTAAACTTACTACCCATTTCCTCATAAACGCGTAGAGGTATTAAATTGAAATTCATACCAAATACTAAACCTTGCAGGTTTGTACGGAACCCTCGGTGCGCGAGTCCGACTCGCACTTGGCCGGTTTTTTAATAAGATATAATTTAAAAGTTAATTAAAATAAAATTTAAAAGTACTGTCAAGACGTAAGTACACTAGATGACAAAAATGATAAAAATAAATAAATAATAAAAATTGTTTATTTGGTAACTACATACTTCAATTACTATGTTTTGTTGCTGAAGAGTCAAATCAGACACTTTTTTCTAAACGTCAAAACAAACATTTTCTATGGGATTTGTATGAAAATCAGATCCGTGGCGGCAGAGTTTTTTCGAGTCAAATGGCGCTCTTAATATCAGTTTTTCTGCATTAATAAATCTAAAATCATGTTAAATATGAATATGATCAATGACAAGTGACCTACAATTGCATTCCCAAAGAGGGTTGACGTCAGGCAGGCGGCCGGTCGTAAAACTATAGCCAAATCATTTGAACTGTTCCGGCTATATCTTCTCCAATTTGCAAGGTCTGTGGCATCCTTGGGTGACCATTGACATGCACGTTATATTTGGAGAAGAAAAAGCGGGAAAGGCACCCCGGGCTCCGAAGCCGCACAGCTGAGGATGCGACCGGGAACGCGCTTAGATGAAGAAGATGATCAATGACAAGTGATATTATTTTAACAGTACCAAATGAATAAACTTTTACCTAGTCATCTACCCAATTAGGCAGAGATAAAGAATACTTCGTTTTTCTTTTGACTTACAACATAATACCAACCAAACTAAGGATACAATTATAGAAAATAAATTAGTACACGCTGCGGCATTACTGCTTAAAAGCTATTTCTTTATGGCAACATTTTCTTATTATCCACTTCTAATTTATTTACATTTTAGTATTATTTTATTCCAAAAATATACCTAAGCAAGTACCTAGTTACTATGCGTAAAAGATCATAAGTTCGTAATTACAATTCAGTTAATCCTTGAAGCTAGTTCCGGCGGTGGTAGATAAGGGCTGAGCTTTTAAGCTCATCCATTAGGCGTTGACAATTTAGTTGTTACATACTAGAGAGCCGATCGAAATAATAGGCGAAAATCTTATTAAATCATGCCAATAGACATGGCTATCAATCCGTTATTAAGGCCGGTACGGGTACGGTAAAGCTTAACGTTCTCACTTTAAACTGTAAAGAGTAGTTCATAAAATACTTTGAAAGGTTATCTAGGGCTTGGTTGTAGCAAAATTTTAAATGTTGTCTCAGTTTGCTTTGAAATGATTTATTTTAAATGGGGGCAGCACTGGACCTCGGAAAATTCAGGTACGGCCTTAACGAGTATTTTAAACTTTTTTTCGTCAGATTGCACTGACCGTGGTGAGACCGGGTCGATATAATCCGAATAAAACTTCAGCTAACAATATATAAAAAGGTACCTAAGTTTTCGATAACTTGCCAGGGCATGTTGGAAAATGGCCTTTTTCAAATTGTCCTGCGTTTTGGGTGTTTATCTATTTATTATAAAATATAGTATTGTTAAGTTAGTATCACATAACACAAGTTTAAACTTTGGATCTAGTTCAATCAGTGTGTTTTGACCCTATATATTTATTTATTTACGTTAATTACAATACTATTTGGTAATTCGTCATTATTTTGTTTAATACACGTTGAAAGTAGATTTTGCGTCTTATGACCCTGGGCTTTGTCTTCCCCGTAAGGATTAAAGACGTGATTACTAAGGATGTATTTTCAAAGCAAGGAAGTTTGAAAATCTATAAATGGAGTCATGGAAGTAAGTTATATCAGTATGTAGAATTTGTAAATAACGAGTCAATCGCCCTATACTATAGTCCTTTTCTCGAATTGCTAATGAGCCCCTAGGTCGCGGAATCAGACTGATCTGTATTATATAGCCCAGACAACAAAGAGTGCATAGGTTCTGGATCTGGACATAGTACAGCGATGTAGCAGAAGGTTAACTATTGACGTATCATCGTACTCGGCCATCGTACCTCAGACGGTAGTGGTGTGTGTTGGTAAATCTCTATATTATAATGAGTTCAGTTGTAAAAATCGTAGCCATATTATCGTCAAGAGGAAAGCGGTGAGGGATTAGTAAAGTCGGAAGTTCGTTCGAAGTATATCTATCACACACAATTAAATTAATTTCTGTTTTTCCTAAAGCTTGACTGGTAGAGATTGCATTAAAGTTAAGTTCACCTTTTGTACCATTGTGGTCAATAATGATTTTAGTAAATAAATAAACAAAAAGTTTAGCTTTTCTACTAAATAGGCCAACCGCCTGAAAAGTTCGCCATTTACATTGCAACTTTATGTGATAAGGTTAAATAAATAAAGAAGTCGTAATACATTTGATGTCACATAATTTATTCTTAAAAGTATCATTTTTTACTTTCTATCATAATATTCTGTGAGCACTGTAATGCACTAATGAAACTATTATATGAAATAACTCGTATTATTTATTACGTAGGCACACACGATACGTCACAGGTAGGTAAGTAGGTAACAGATCAACACGTCTTATCTGAAAGCCACGCCAGGGGGCTCTGCTAGATCTTCTCAGGCTCCAAGCTTCGCAGGCGCCGCGACCTTAAGACTCTAATGACATCATGATAAGAATACGTTATTATTTTTACACGTTGCTTAGCTGGAAAGCTGACTGGCGGCTCCGAAGCATCATATCTAACGGATACAACATGGGATCCCACTAAGATAAAAGAGATAGATTTATGTAGCTGCTTGGCACTAGCTGAATACGTATGTGTTTAAGTATGTTCGTAAAGTTGTACTTCTGTTGTAACTGTTTACTGTGGCATATCGAATCTGCGTAGCTGGGCAGGTGCGATGACCGTCTGGCTGATGATATGCCAACGTTGTAATAACACTTTTTTCGTACACTTTACTCGTTAGACATGTAAAAAGCTGATGACGAATATATTTAACTTGTTTGTTAGTTAAATAGGAATGACACATACAAAGAGGCTACACGATAAATCATCGTGATACCATAAACACAACATAGATGATGAAAATAAGGTTGCTTTTCGACTAACTTGTTTTTTCCAGTACGCAAGTACAGTCCATAGTATTTATTTTCATTCCCATACAAGACTTTCAAGCGTTCACCCGGAATAGCATTTTGAACGGCTGAACCGATTTTCATCAAACATGACATAACAAGCTAAGGACCATCTCGACAGACAAGGCATTCGATTTAAAAAAAAAAGGAATCGAAATCGGTCCATTCGTTTAGGAGCTACGATGCCACAGACAGACACACAGACGCACAGATACACGTCTGTGTATTTGTGCGTATCTACGTCAAACTCACAACATAACACTCTTCTTTTTCGTTACAAAGTCGAGGTTTAAAAAGAGAGGAACACCAATAAAATGATTTGGTTTTATGACCTAGCTGTCGCTTGTCTGACGTCAACCCTCCTCGGGAATGCAGTTGTTGCACGAGATGTTGGTATTTAGTCGCCTCTTACGACATTCACAGAAAGCATGGGTACAGAAAGATACTAATGGATGGTCCCATTCTAGGCTGGAAATCTCACGGCACTGAATTCATGCTAATAGCTGTCGAAAATCTAAATATCTATTTTTTCGTGGGCTAGGTTACTTGTTCCAGATTTGGGTTGTAAACTTTTGTTGTAAACTTACGACCATTGTAAACCCACCTCCTAATTATAAATTCCATACATTCGGAGTGTACTTTTTGTTGTAAAGTCACCACCAGATTTTTATAATTTTTTGTCTTTTTAAAGTACCGTTGGTAAAAGTACCAGTTTTTTGCCAATATTTTTTAATTAATTTGTTTATATGGTATACATTACATCGTAACTTGCGTGATTAGAAGGTACTGCGCATTACGAAGTAGACGCTTGTAATTTTACTAAATGTCTGAGGAAATTCGCCCTGGAGTGGATAGAGGGGTGCGGTTTGCCACCAGGGGAAGATCACGCGCGTTTACGTTGCGTACACTATGCACGTTAATTACCTACATTGCAAGCAAATCCGCAGACCGTAAAAATAACCGTGTTTTTTGCTGTTTGTACAATAAAACCTTTATATACTACTACAACTTGCACCCCTTCTACCAACTTCTCGACGTGTCCCAAAGGCAAACTGGTAGATAAGGCATAGCGTTAAGTTTGACCCATTGTAATCAATCAAATATGAGATTGTGTGCAATTAACTTTAATTATTTACACGGGTACCTACAAAACTTGAAAAAATTGTCTCCATGTGACATGGTGCCAAGAGCGCTGTCAGAATTTCCAGTTTTTTTTTTTGTTTAAGTATTTCGGTTGACAGCCAGGATAACTGCAGTCTAGCTAATAAGAGATATTACTTCGATGTTCTGCCGCCAGAGTGAAGCATTAGCGCTCAGACCGTAAATAAATGTTTGACAAGAACTCGCTTTTTTGTAAAATTATATAGGTAGGTATTTAAATGGCCGTAGGAAGCCAGAACAACACGTCACAGGTTTTGAATTAGTGAATAATAATAAAACTATTTAATAGTTTTATTTAATACTCTCATTATTTGTTGGGAAAAAATATGACGTAGAATGACAGTAGATTGTTTACTGTATGTGCTGGTGCCGCCATCTGCGCAGAGTTTTGCGTCATATGTCCTATTGTTATTAGGAGTATTATTTTATTTCAAATAAGGTGATGATTAGATATTGGCATTATGATTCTTATGACTTATTTTAAAGGGGCTGGAAGATTTTTACTCGAAACAGTGACGAGATTATATAAAGTGTCTTTCTTATTGAAATAATTGTTATTGTGTTATATTTCTTTGTTCTGTCTGGGCTGGGGGAAGAGTTCTTGGGTTTTTTTGAAAATACCCCTCTAAAGCCAGTCAAATGACTAATTTCCTGCGATGCTGTCACTTCCTATAACATAAATTTACACGAATTAATGATATCCTGTTTGGACATGTTCTTTTCCTAAGTTCCTCATATGCACCATTCACTTGACAAAATCTTAAAATTATTAAGTACCTACTCTTCAGACTCTTGAAGCTAACATCAGAATACGCGAAAAATGTTATTCCCGTAATTTCGTTTCCTAATTAGGTCTCAGATATGTATTTATGAGTTATACAACAGTATAGTGATAAACAGCATAACAGCCACATAAAAAACATAACAGCTACAGGCTAGTAAAAAATAAATAAATAGTGATAAACAATATGGCAAACGGGGTAACGTACATTTTATTATCGACTGTGTTCATGCAAAATGCGGCTGTGGATAAGGCATCGCGTATAGGCGGTGATCCCACTGCACTGCACACCGTCGCTGAACGCAGGGCCGCCGCGGCAGATTTTAAGAGCTTTATTTGGCATCAGTTCAGTTTATCAGTCTGGATTGACTTGACTGACGAATGATGGATGATTTTCACGGTTACATGGTCAATCTAGACTGACAGCAGACTGCTAAAAAGTACGTGTACGGCAAAGAGCTTTACTACCTTTTCTGCTACGTCCCTAAGATGAACTGGTAGACAATGCTTAGCATTAAGTTTTACCTTTTGTATTATAATCGTTAGATTATTGTGGAATAAATATTAAATAAATAAAAATAAATAAATAAAGAGCTATAATATACCTTATGTATCTTGGTGTACGGTGTGTAGTAAAGTACGGTGACTGACGCGAGAATGATACGAGCGGATTACGCGATCAGTATTTCATAATTCAAAACAGACTAACAAAATTATAATTTTCATCAGTCCGACCATCAGTCTGTCATTCTGTGGGTTACACGATCATTCTCCGATCATTCTGACCAGACTGATGCCAAACTAATCGTGTAACCTACATCTAACATTGTATGCAAGTATCTCAGTTTGTATAGATAATAAATAAATAAACCTGAACGTGGTTAATATACAACAAAACATAATTTAAAACATAAGAGAAATAAGGTGAATTTACACATATTTTTTTAGGTTGTGAGTTTACAACAACCCCATTTTTTTAGGGTTCCGTACGCGAAGGGTGCAAACGGGACCCTATTACTGAGACTCCGCTGTCTGTCGTCCGTCTGTCCGTCTGTCCGTCTGTCCTTCTGTCACAGGGCTCT
The DNA here is from genome assembly GCA_963576875.1 of Acrobasis repandana. Taxonomy (NCBI): domain Eukaryota; kingdom Metazoa; phylum Arthropoda; class Insecta; order Lepidoptera; family Pyralidae; genus Acrobasis; species Acrobasis repandana. The sequence continues at coordinate 4,235,396 of OY756226.1, forward strand.
ATCTCTTGAACCGTAATAGCTAGACACTTGAAATTTTCACCGATTATGTATTACTGTGCCCGCTATAACAACAAATACTGAAAATAAATAAAAGTTAAAAATTAAAGGGGGTCGCCACACAAAAAACGTGTTTTTTCAGCGTTTTTAACTAGATCTTTATAATGGCATTAACTAGATACTTGAAATTTTTACAGATTATGTTTTACTATGGCCGCTATAACAACAAATACTAAAAATAAAAAAAAGTTAAAAATTAAAGGGGGTCGTCATACAAAAAACGTGTTTTTTTAGCGTTTTTTTAAAACATTGTACGGAGGTACGGAACCCTTCATGTACGAGTCCGACTCCCACTTGCCCGTTTATTTTTTTCTATTTTGATAGCAAGGAAGGAACCCTACGCTCAAATACTGGTATTGTCGATGTGTAAGGCAAAGCTGCCAAGCTCAAATGAGACTGGGCGGGTCACGTCTGCCGTATGCACCGAGATCCGAGATTGTTATGGCAAAAGGGGTAGGCCAAGATGGAGTTATAAATAAATAATAGATACGGACAACTCACACAGATTGAGCTAGCCCCAAAGTAAGTTCGAGACTTGTGATAAGGGATACTAACTCAACGATTCTATATTTTATAACAAATCCATATAGGTATAGATAAACATCCAAGACCCGGGTCAATCTGATTTTCCATCTTGACCTGACCGGGGATCAAACCCACGGGACCTCCAGCGTGACTGCCTGGTATGGCGACCATTAGGCCACAGAGGTCGTCAAAAGTGATGTGTTAAATTTATTAAACGTTGGATAGACGCTTAGTAGAAGAAAATGGGTAAGACCAGCCCAGAAGTGTTGTTATACAATATTAATCTATGGTGTTGTGGGACCTCGACCTGTCTCGGCGCTCTTAGTCGAGTTCCTACATATAAGGAAGTAGATGGAGTGGAGAACAGAGACTCGACACAACAGTAAGATTAAATTTATTTGTCACACAACTTATAAACTTCTATATACATATTATATTATAATAAGGTATAACAGATCAGATAGAACGTAGGAACAGTAGGGAACAGTACGAGAGATGATGATAGAATGTGAGATGACCGAGAGAGAAATGATTTGAAAATGGAATGAATTGAAATGAGTGGCCAGGATGAGAAAATAAGGTTGGAAGAGATGCAGCATGCAGGTGGCATGCAGCATCGTTACAGTGTGACAACTTTGATTTAAAAAAACATGGAAGTGAAGTCAACGAAACTGTATAAATAAGTATTTTTAATTAAAAAAAAAACATATTTCAAATGTTTTTTCACTAATCACTTTTTTACATGTTATTTTTTTTGTATACATAACGTGTAAAATTAATTATTTAAAGAAAGCTACCAATATTAGCGTTTCGCAACTACTTCTGAGAAGAAACGCCGTAAGAAACTCATTTACACAGTATTAGTCGCCTACGCGCCAGATATGAAATACTATTGCAAAGTGGCATATATATATATATGATATATATGGATTTCCAGTTTCCCACCAGACCCGCCAGTTCACCTCCCAGCTGGCACCCAGGCCGATCCGATCGGTTGTACAATGGAACATAAAGTAAACTAATTAAATTTATTGTTTTTCCTACTATTGTATTGCGATCGCGCTTTCGATAATTCCAGTTGATTCTAGTACGGCCTTTGGCTTTGTTAACTGAATTTGAGATAATCATATATATATAATTATATTATAAGAGAAAATAAACTTTATATGCTCAAGATCGTGCGAAGTGGAGAAGAATAAGTTTATAATTTTTTGGTACAAGCTTTTGTTGTGAGGCAAATATCATCATCATGTCTTGTTTTTTATCTTCTGTACTACCAGAGCCATATATTAGCCAGAGCAGTCGAAAGTTTTGGCCTACACGCTCCACGCTGGCCAGACGGGTTGGAGGATCTCATTTCGCCACTTTCCGGCTCCATCATCAGATCAGCTTCTTATTGTAATAATATTTCATTGTCATCTAATTTACATCAGCATACAAAATTTCACCTCAATCGGAAACCGGGAAGTGGCTCAAATTTAACTTGCAAGAAGAAGATTTAATAAGATGCAAGGCTTTACAGCATTACAGCAGAGGGTGCAACTGGGAATACGCTGAGATGAGAGAGAGGAAGTAATTTAAACAACAACTAATGAGGCGGAGCTGCTCTAACTCTCTCTCAACTCTAAGATTGAGAAAAATCTGACGCTCCGTAAGTAATTATTTTGCCTCAGTAACTATTTGATTTAGCTTAACGTATAAGTAGTCCACGTGTACAGCATATTTCATAGTCAGCCGACCGACGTCCTGAGCTGCCGGCCATTGTTATGCGGGAGGTAGCTCGCCGCACTGCGGTAGTTAGGCTACTACTCCAGTAGGTCGCGCCTAAAACTTAGAACATAGTCCAGTCTTATAATAATGGAATAACGTAAAGTATATACGTAACTTTGATAAGTTACTTCTAGGTCTACGTGACTTTAGGTGTTATACATAAGATACCTCGCGCCCGAACTTCGGCGAAATTACGCTAATTATTAGCAACCTATACCAAAATTACAACGCATTTTTCACGATGAAATAGATTAGCCGCTCAACTTCGGCACAGTGTGTTGTAATTGTAACACATAAAGACATTGTTCTTAATACTTAAAGCTATGTGAGATACTATATGATAGTTTAAACTAGTCGTAAGTTGACCGTTTTACAATCTCAAATCTCATGAAAAGTTATGATAGGGTGGGAAGGGGGATTAATTGTCGGTGTAGGTGTCAAAACAGCAAAGTTGAAGTGGGAGTGGGTCGTCATGTTTGTTGTATGAGATCGGAAAGATGGACAAGAAAGACATTGAAAGCTAAATAAGTGGGTGGCAGCAAGCTGTCTTGGATCACTACATAGGCTAAAAAAATACTAAAACTCAGGATTGTACACTCTATGAACTTCGTTCGCTTATTCAAAATAGTACACCACTGCTGGCCTACTTACAAAAAAGAAAAAAAAAAGGGCCATAAATTGTATCGGAGAACAAAAATACTTGTAGGGTTTTAAATTATTATAATCGTCATTGTCGAAATTTGAGGCATAAAGCAAGTCTAGCTTTATCCCGGTCTCGACAGCCAGGAGAAAAGGGCGGCGCGTGTGCTCGGTACATGCGTACTGACGAGACTTCATAGACTAACGATATACAGAAAGCCTAAACTTTAATTTCCTATAACAGTCTTAGACTTATATCATTTTTATCTATCTATCTACAATTTATGAACTACCTTCTTGTCGGTGGAGTAGTTTCCATGTGTCCCTCTCTTGAGCCATCCTTTTGACCTCCCTATACGAAACGGCGTCAACTTTCTCCTTTACTTGATCTATAAATGCTCTTCTTGGTCTTCCCTTCCTTGTCATATATACATTTTATCACGCCTGTTTCCCACAGGGGTCGGCAAAGTCTTAGACTATAAGAGCAATAATAAAGCAAGTCTAGCGTTATCCCGGTCCTGACTCTCCTGACAGTCTGGACGAAAGGGCGGCGGGTGTGCTCAGTACACGCGTACTGTTCATAGACTAACGATGTACAGAAAGTCTAAACTTTTTTACCTATAGTAGTCTAAGACTTAGATCATCCTTGTCATACATACATATTATCACGTCTGTTTCCCATAGAGACAGGCAGAGTCTTAAACTATACTCGTAGCAGCAAATAAAGCAAGTCTAGCATCATCCCGGTCCCGACTCTTCTGATAAGATAAATGCGACGGATTGTCAACCTATATCAGATGCCTTTTTAAGTAGCTTTAAAAATATGATACCCGTGTACTGTTAACCACTTAAGAGTCCCCTTACCCTTGAGTACCCTAGACTTTCATACAAACGTAGTCTAGCTTTTATTTTGAAACGACATGACAGATCGGTGAAATTTAGCAATTTCAAGAAATTGCACTTACGAGTATATAGTCTTATAGGTTTTCACAGTCAAAATATGAACGTGAAAGAGAATATAGTATATTATCAGTATAGTGTATTATCATTGTTGACAATCAGTATAGAAAACTTCTACGCCCTTATATTTTCTTTTAATTTCATATTTTGAATGTCGAAAACCAGGTATAGTAAGCCTAAATGTATATACAGGGTGACTTTAACCACCAGCCTAATTTTTGGAGCAAGTTCTATAAAAAAATTAACGAAAAACGATAAAAAATTTCGCCTTCCCATACAGATTGGCGCTCAGGCTAACTGATTTGTATGGGAGGACGAAAAATTTTTATCTATTTTCAATACTTTTTTTATAGAAAGTAGTTCAGTATCATGGACTGAACTTGCTCCAAAACTTTGGCTGGTGGTTAAAAAGTCAGCCTGTATATAACGTTTAACAAAATATACTGAAACTATTTTAAGGGTGGATTCAGTCCATGATACTGAACAACTTTCCCCAAGGAACATATGTCGAAATACGAAAAATAATTTTTGGCTTTCCCTACATACTAGGATCAGCTGATCGGTCAATTTGTATGGGAGGTCAAAAATTATTTTTCATATTTCAGTATATTTTCCTTGGGCAAAGTTGTTCAGTATCATGGACTGAGTGCACCCTTAAAATAGTTTCAGTATATTTTGTTACACCTTGTATATGTAATTTCTTCCAAATTACAAAATAAAAGCTACACTACGTTTGTATGGAAAAGTCTAAGGTGAAGGGTACTCTTAAACATTCGAACAGTCTGGAGGTTAGAACGTTGTAGGCAATAAACCGTACGAAAATTTTCGGTTGCTCTATGCCAAAGGGCGCCGCCGCTAGGACAGACGGGAGTCCCCACAACCTTATACTAATCTGAATGTCGAGAAACGAACAGCATTCCTGCTTTACTGTATTATATAGGACAGAGTTCGGGGATTACAATATTTACAATACAAACGGCATTTTGCGGTACAAGTATTTTGTTTTCCAATCCAACACGGGTTGACCTTTGCATATTTGGTTTGTTTTAGACCTTTCCTACCGAATGGAATGGAATAGTTGTGTTAACTGGGTTCTGTTTATGGTTGGCTACGTGTTCGGAATCTTCATATTCATGGCCTTTGAAAGTTACATACACATCTTTACCTCTTATATGTAGAGGTACTCAACTGTCGTTAAACCTAAAAGACATTAGCAAGATTGCGCTAGTCTGGGGAAAAAAAACCTTGGAGTGTACTAACTGCTTCTCGATGGAGGAAATGCGAAAATGCGAATTATGTTTTGCTATCGCTATTTTGATTCCTTTTTTGAATTATAGAGAAGCTCGGTGGCCCGGTGGGAGTACGCATTGCTAGCGCTTTTGCAAGTTAGGCAACCCCGGGCGTCATCCGTACTTGGATGGGTGACCAAAAATGTCATAAAATTTTTTTAGCTTCTCCGGGACTTTAAGCCGTTGGTCCCGACTGTCACCGTTGTATGGCAGTCGTCAAGCTCGGTGATATGCCTTAAGACAGCTTGAAAAACCTGCAGCAGTGTTGGCCACTTAAGAGTCCCCTTCATCATCATCCCAGCCCTTCTTCCGCCCACTGCTGAGCATAGGCCTCTCTTCGTCGACGCCACCCATCTCGGTCCTGTGCTGCTCTCATCCAGGTGCGACCCGCGACTTTGATTATATCGTCAACCCATCGCATAGGCGGACGAGTCCCCTTACCCGAGACAAAATCAAAGTTTCCCATACAAACGTAGTCTACGTTATATTTTGAAACGACATGTCAGATTTCGGTAAAATTTTGTAACTTTAAAGAAAATATAGTGTATTATATCGTTTTTAACTATGAATATGGAAAACTTTTACACCCTTGTATTTTCTCTCAAGTTCTTTATAGTTACAAATTTTTACTGTAATCGAAAATGTCGTTACAAAATAAAACGTGGACTACGTTTGTATGGGAAAGTCTAGGGTAGGGGATTCTTAAAAACAAAAACAAACAATCCTTTTTTCCACCTTCTCGCCAACCATCACGCTAAAAGTAGCCTTTAGGCCTTGCCGCTTTTGACTCCTTAGAGCCGCAGACCTCTAATCTCTATTGAACAAATTTTCCCAATAAATGTATTCGAAATACGAAAAGAAAATTTAACTTCCCATACTTTGGTAAGTCCTACCAGTTACTGCCTATTTGATCTAGTTACTACCTAATCACCCCTTAAAATATTTGTATCTAGTTTACACAGCATCTCTTCATCTTGCACCTACTTGGCTGTCCATTGGCACTTCCTTTGCGACTCACGAAAGCTTAAAATAAAAAACAAACAAAAGACGTCGGTGGTCCAAACTCTTCCCGAATATAATGTTACATATGTTTCATTCATCCCAAACGAAAATAGACCTGGTAACCGATTACCGGCGGTGTAACGGAGGCGACCCAAAAAGACCAGGCAGAAACAAGACAAGTAAATTTAGAAAAATGCAACGGAAAATTTCACGGATAGTATGCGTGCGCGCATCGACGGGATAAAACAAAGTTGAGTTGAGGTTTTTTTCTTAGTCTTTGATTAATGTTGTTTTTATTTTGATTTTAAACAGATACATTTTATTTTATTGTTAAAGTTCAACTACACTTGAGGCGTAAGAAAAGGTGGAAGGATCATTCAGTATCATGGACGGAACTTGCTCAAAAAAATTGTTTAAAAGTCTTACTGTATGTAAAAAAAGGAAAACATAGTAGTTAGGTGCTATTTATTTCTAAAGAAATTTCTTTCAGTAGACCCGCAAAAGGAAATGGAAACATATACATTACAATACATATACATTATTACGTCTTTATCACTAATAATCAAAGTTTTGTAATAATCAATAAGTATAAGTTTTAAGTTTTTTAGTTGACGTCTTTGGAGAAAACGTATAGCATCATACCTCATAGCACGGTTTGCCGTACCAACGCTGGTAAAAGATCACCACTGCATCGATTGGTTGAGTCATACAACAATTTATTTAATGATGTTGAAATTTTGTCAACGCCCATCGTTGCGTTTAAATCAGCAATATTAGACAATATTCACGCTATGTAACCTGTAAACTAAGCTTGTAAAGCATTAGAAATATCAATTATAGGAAATTAAATGTAACCCAACCCATCTCAACTTTCTGTCGAATTTATTAAGGTGAAAATATAGGCAAATGGCCTTGAAGTGTGAAATAAATTGTTAACTCGTAAATATGGAGATAATTTCCATATTGCTCTTCATCATGCACTAGATAGCCCTTTAAATTATTTTATGAACTGCCGTTGACACTATTATTGGTGATCCGTCTAGCTTTAAAACTTGCCGTGGCCACTTTTGGCGGAGGCAAGTTTTAAAGCTAGACGAACTAATGTAAATACTTTCAACGGTGGTTCATAAAATAATTTAAAGGGCTATCTAGTGCATGACGAAGAGCAATATGGAAATTATCTCCATATTTACGAGTTAACAATTTATTTCAAATAAGGCGCCACTTCAAGGCCGTTTGCCTATATTCATCTTCACCTTAATACTTTCGTGGTAATCAGTGGCTGGCATTTGGATGGCACATTCATCTGTCACTCTGTAAGTTTTTGTGGAAATATACAATGTACCATTGTTTGCTTACCCAAATAAATGAAAAAAAAAAACCTGCAGTGTGCTTTGTTGCCGCTTCTTCTGCACTTGCGCCTAGGAAGCGGCGTAAACTTAGCTTTAAGTAACTATTTGACGTCAACATTTGTGCAAAACAAAGTGACTATTATTAAGAGATATTATAAATATCCTATGATAATAAAGATATTTTGAATTGAATTGATTTGAATCCCTAAAGCTGTGGGACCTCGACCCGTCCCGGCGCAGTCAGGCGAGTGTCCACATAGAAGATAGGAGGTGGAATGGAGTGGAGAACAGATAGACTCAACAACACAGATATATTAAATTTATTGTAATGATACACTTACATCATCATTATCATCATCAGGGTTTTTTAGTCTCCACTGCAGGAGCACGACCCTCTCTGTACTACCAGAACCATACTTGGCCAGAGCAAGTAGAGGATTTAGCCTACACTCTCCACGCTAGCCAGACGGGTTGAAGAGGTTTATGACTTTACAAATATAAGTACCTGATTGGAATCCAGCGTTTTACTGCAATCTTGCTTAGTTGTTCTGACCACCTAGCAGGTGGATGTCTATTGTCCATGTCCAGTGCTGCTTTTGTGATGATGTGTGTGACGATACTTCATAAGCAGCATGACATACGTACGTAGCTACGTGTCCGTGTTACAGTGTCGAGCAACATTGAGTACTACGAAATGATGATAATAAAGTCAAATTTAGTTTGACATTGAAGTAGGACGACTGTTGTGTTTTATGGAGTAAAGGTCTATTCACTCGATATTACGTATACTCGTACGTAATTCGATTCTCTCAATATTGATTGTCTTTTTAAAATGGTCCCACGATCCTCTTTGATTTTCGCATTGACGGCTACAAAGAGAAGAGTATAAAATAACCGAGTTGTCAGCAAAAACTGTAACAACCTTATCAAATTTAAGTCTAACTAGACTGTGGGAAAGACGGCGCCGACATTACAGTAATTAATATGAGTGGTTTAGGTAGCACTTTGATGTCGCCGACTGCCGTCCGCGCGTGACGCGAAATTGATAGCGAACTCAGAATATGTATGTCGCAGTTGGATAATATAAACCGCTAATTCACGAAACCTCTAGTTGTTTGGCATTACAGCTCGGTTTTGTCAAACAGCCGAATGTCGTTCAGCTGGATTGTCTAAGATTGCGCAACGTGTTACGTCCATTTAAACCGCTAACCACATTTCCAAACGGCTAGCGGTTTTGTGAAACAGTAGCGGTAATCCGCTGTTTGACGAAACCGTTAAACAATCCAACTGCGACACATGCATGATAAGGATTTGGTGTAGGGTTACCATAATTAAATATAACTGGTTGTCTATCAAAATAGGTACAGATTTTTCGACATTCATTCCCTAGAAACTATTCTACGATTTTTATTGCTATAGGTTTGCCCTAACCTAGTAAAATGGATTGAACTTTTCTAGCACTCGCCGGCCGCTGTCGCTACACGCTCGCTTTGCTCGCTCGGCTCGTGCGTGTGTTGGTCGCAGTTCTAACCTAACCTAACCTATAGGTTTGCCCTAACCTAGTAAAATGGACATTTTACTAGGTTAGGGCATTCCTAGCACTCGCCGGCCGCTGCCGCGGCACGCTCGCTTCGCTCGCTCGCCACTATGCCACTTCGTAGGCATTCTAAATTGTATATTTAATAATATTGTATATGTAATTTCTTTAGATAGAATTGTTCAAAAACTTATTTAGCCGCATGGATGAATACAAGTCGTTCATTCCATTCCGCGTATTAGGGTTCGCTGTTTTTCAAAACTGAGCTGTAATACCAAACAGCTAGAGGTTTAGTGAATTAGCGGATTATACCATTCAACTGCGACATATACATAACGCAAAACCTCTCAGATGGTACCTCAGCCCACGATACTGAACAACTTTTGTTCCACAACTTTCACGAAACCCAAAAAAAATTTTTGCTATTTCATACAAACTGATCAGCTGATCGAGTCAATTTGTATAAAAATCCTAATTTTATTTTTGGTATTTTGGGTATTTTGTAGAAAAAAAGCTGTTCAGTTTTATGGGCTGAGTTACAACCTGCGAGGTTTTGCGCTCGTTGTATAGCGAAGTATCATTTTTAACTAACTTCAAATAAGGAGGAGGTTGTCAATTGGACCTTTATGTTTCTTTTTTGTAATCGATTGTGTACCGATTTTGAAGATTCTTTTTTGTTTGAAGGCCTTTACTACCAAGTTGGTCCCATACAAATGGAACAAAAGTGTTGCCACATTTTTTGAAGATGCTCAAAGGCATCATCTGGCATCTAGCTACTCGATAACAACCGGCAGTAACGGCTTTTCGTTTCGAACATGCAGGAAACATGCAGGAGCTCAAGATAGAGTCTCCATTATAAGAATAATTTGCAGTAAGACCGGTTAATACCAAAGGTAGAAAGACTACGATACGGACTCATGAAGGGCTTCGGAGACAAGGAAGGCCAAGAAGGAGATGGTGAGATGACATCGAATGCTATCAGAGTGGGTGGCAGCAAGCTGCCCAAGATCGTGATCTGTGAAAGTAGAAAGGCCTTTACCCAACATTGGAACACTTAACAGGCTACAAAAAATGATGGCTAAATGTTGTCATTAAAGATCCCAGGACATGCGAAATCAATAGAATCTATGTCCAGGATACAGCGAAGTGGAAGTGATTAGTGAGGAAAGCGGACCCTTTCAATAGACGAGACAAATGCTAGACAGGGATCGGAAAACCCATGCATACCGGTAATCCTTTATGAACGGTTACCGATTAATTCTGTTAACCCATACAATAAGGGTCAACAGTCATTCAGTACGCAGTTAACCGTTATCTGAAAGGTTAATCTAGGTTTTCGACGATGCACAGTCGATTGGTTGAGTCGTGCAATCGCTTTTGTAGGGATAGGTAAACTGAGTGACGAGGAATGAAAAACGAGCAGAAACCTAAATATCGATTCGGTTAAGGTTAACTGCAATTATCCTGTTGACAGTCTATTTCGGTGAACCCAAAATATATGTTGACCCATTCCCAACTGCGTAAAAATTTGGTTAATAACAGATTATTTTGGTTAGTTTTTATTTATTAATTGTATATAGGGTTTACAAACAGTGTAACTATACAGATTTCGTTAACTAATTAAGGTGAAGTGGTAAGCAAATGACCTTGAAGTGTGAAATAAATTGTTAACTCGTAAATATGGTGATAATTTCCATATTGCTCGTCGTCATGCACTAGATATCCTTTTAAATTATTTTATGAACTGCCGTTGAAACTATTATTGGTGATCCGTCCGGAGGCAAGTTTTAAAGCTAGACGGACTAATGTAAATACTTTCAACGGTGGTTCATAAAATAATTTAAAGGGCTATCTAGTGCATGGCGAAGAGCAATATGGAAATATGTATATATATATCACCATATTTACAAGTTAACAATTTATTTCACACTTCAAGGCCATTTGCTTATCCCTTCACCTTAAGCATTACTAAAAGCTACACCAACAACATTAACCACAGTTTACATTACAGAGTTGAGTTGAGGTGATCAACAACTAGTTATTTGAGAAAGTAACATAGGTTAACCTAACCGTCTGAACCCAGGAGGATGATGATGATGAAATACGTTGCTGTATGTTGCAACAAGAAATAACCTACGACAACACTGAAAAGCTGCCAACAGCGGCCCCACAGGAAATCTGTCTAAATCCAAACTGTTCTCAAGTGTCAAACTCGACAACAATGGAAAACAATGGTTTCAACTTTCTTGCGCATTTTTGCTCTGAAGTCTTGAGACATGAGTAATATTTTACGAAGGTCAAGGTCAAAAGTTCTGTGTTTCTCAATTAGTTGTAAGTTATTGACAGGATAACTTTGGGGTCCGATGTCTCTAGTCACAAAGTAGGTAGCAACCAGCCAATATTTTAATTCATTTAACTTCTATAATAAACGTGGTCTTGTGTTTTTCAAATTGAAATAAAACTTAGTGTTTGTTTTAATTCGATTTGACCATAAATAAGAGTTATAATAATTTGAAGAATAACGTCAAACATATGTGCCGCATGGCAATAAAAAAATGGACTGTAAATTACTCACTAAGCTGACAATGCTTTTTCAATTTGTCAAACAATGTGCGCATAAAACTAAATTTCACGCGGATGAAGTCGCGGGCGCCAGCTAGTACGCGCATACATAAAGTCCGTCAAAACACCATGTTTACTTGCGTGTGACGTCATCGGAGTAGAAACCATACACAGGGCGTTCCCGTCATAAATACATAAATATTTAAATTTTGTCGTTTAGGTATTTCGTAAAAACCGTGTAGGTAAGTATTATTTATTTATTTAATAATATATAATAATTAAGTGACATATGTTTCTATACGATCTTAAAATCTGAAATTATAGTTCATTTTAAAAGTTGTACATAATCACACTACATACTCGTATACAACGTGGAAGGGACATACCCATAATAAATCGAACCACGGTCTATACTAGATCATTTTAGTATAATGAAATTAAAATAACGGCCAAAGACAAAAAAAAATTCGCCATTTTCATACAAAAGTGTGCAGCCACCCGGGCGATTTGTATGGCAATCTCGATTTTTTTTTTTGTTTTCTGACTATTGTACGGGTATGTCCCTTCCACGTTGTATAGCTATTTCAGTCTCATAAAGTGATATATCATCAGCATATTAATTTCTCAATATGCCACATGAAATGATGATGACAAAAACAAAAATATCGCTTAGTATGTAGATCAAAGCGGCTTTCTAAAAATAAGCCCCGAATGCAACATTCGGAATGCGCGGAATTTAGAGTTGGGACACGCCGCCGGTGGCGTTAGGTTAAGTGATACAATTTATATATTTTCACTCTTTTTCTGGAATGTTAATTTTGATATTAATCATTTTTGTTTTTCTGTTTTAAAACATTCATACGTTTTTGTTTTTTAAAAAAATTCTTTATTTTATTTACAAACTTTTATTTAGCTTGCTGTTCACTTGTTTGGGTTAACTCTTGCAATTTAAATTTGAGCCACTTCCCGATTTCTGATTGAGATGAGATTCTGTATGCGAGTGTAAATCAGATGATAATGCAATATTATTATAACCAGAAACTGATCTGATGATGGAACCCCTGCAATACAACGACGCATCGTCTTGATAGAAACCTCAGAATAAAATCTTGTACGAAAAAATGTTTTTTTTTTCTTCTAAAAACTAATGAAATGAATGATGTGCACAGTGTGCACTAATTGACAGTCATACAGGGCGCCTTAAAAGTTTATTCTATCAATACATACATTATCGATATCACAAATTTATTGTAGATTCGTATCCCCGTCCTAAAATAACCGAACCCCCATGCTAAGCGAATTAGCATAAACTCGTCGTTAATGAGAGAGGAATTTCGCGAAAATTATGCATTTTAAGCACGTGGGTGCTGCATTAATGCATTTTTTGCAATTCTTAGTATTTAGGTTTAGTGCGTCATAAATTTTTACATATTATCATGAACGTACGGTACGGACGGACAGTCTTTCAAAAATGCATGTATAGTAATGGGAAGTTTTGGCGACATAGCTGTGGCCTAGTGATCATCATGCTAGGCTGTGACACCGGATGTCCCGGGTTCAATCTCCGGTCAGGACAAGATGAAAAATGATTTGAGAAGGTGAAAAAAGGAATCAAAATAGTGATGCTGATTGCTAGCCGCATCGCCTATTAAGACGATACACGGAGTCCAGTGCTGCCCCCATTTGCAATAAATTATTTGTAAGGAAACGGAGATATCATTTAAAATTTTAAGCTACTAAAACCTACATAACCCTTCAAACTATTTTATAAACCATTGTTTACATTTTAAAATGAGAACGTTAAGCTTTAGTTTGCATTTTTGCGAAAAACGGCCACTTTTGACAAAAACGCAAACTAAAGCTTAACGTTCTCACTTTAAACTGTAAACAGTGGTTCATAAAATAGTTTGAAGGGTTATCTAGGTTTTACGAGCTCAAAATTTTAAATGATATCTCCGTTTCCTTACCAATAATTTATTTCAAATGGGGGCAGAACTGGACACCGTGTATCGTCTTAACATGATTTGCATTTTGGCCATTTCTCTCTAAGGAGCCGTCCTACGATCTACGATCTGCGCGGGAAGAGAAGAGCTGGGACATTATAAGTTTTAATTCTTTTCTCCCAGACCAGCTTGGAAGAAATAAGGTGCTTGCCACTATGGTACTTTTTAATAAAAGTCGGTTCGTGAAGACAAGTGAAGTCTTTACTAAACCTCTAATTAATTTCTCAAGGTGAATATAGAAGCAAATGGCCTTGAAGTGTGAATTAAATTGTTAACTCGTAAATATGGTGATAATTTCCATATTGCTAATCGTCAGGCACTAGATAGCCCTTTAAATTATTTTATGAACTGCCGTTGACACTATTATTGGTGATCCGTCTAGCTTTAAAACTTGCCGTGGCCACTTTTGGCGGAGGCAAGTTTTAAAGCTAGACGGACTTAATGTAAATACTTTCAACGGTGGTTCATAAAATAATTTAAAGGGCTATCTAGTGCCTGACGATTAGCAATATGGAAATTATCTCCAAAATTACGAGTTAACAATTTATTTCAAATGAGGGCGCCACTTCAAGGCCATTTGCTTTTATATTCACCTTAAACAAATTCCTACGCTACTACATCAACACATTTCACTAAGCAGGTTCACAAAAACCTATAACCCATACTGTTTTCATTAGAAATTTTAAAAAAACCTTGAAAAAAAGAAAAAACGTCAAAATAGGAAAACAAATAAGGAGAACCTGCTACTTTGCGGTCGGCCCATCTGTCAAACGACGACATATGGCGTTTTTACGGCTCTACGATTTGTTTGTATACCTTTCTCTTTTTTTCCGATCAATTTTGTATTTGCATCTCGCTCTTACGTAGTTTTCCTTCAAGGTGCGGGGTAATTGAAACTGAACACTGCATGCGGGCAAGTGAAAGGACTTGCATGTCAAAGAATAATAAATTGACCAAAGATGATGTATAGAATCCCCATAACATGTTTAAAAAAATATTATTATGCATCAGCATATTTCATGCTTTACGTCCTCAATTATTTGTTTTTATTTTTTATTTATTAGTTTGGCAAGCTCAATATTAATTATTAAATGTATTGTCATGAATACAGTTAACCGAATTGCATAAAAATAACCTTTTTGACTTCAATAAATGTCATACTGTGAAAACGAAAACAAAACCATGAAGTAAGTATTTTATAATTTATACATATAATTAATATTAAAAATTTTACTTTGCAACTTAAAACTGGTTCTTATACATGTATAGTTGTATACACATAAGTTTCAGTTTTAGGTTGCAAAGTACTCTATCCGTGTGGATAGAGTCACGATTAAATAATACAAATCGGTAGTTAATTTGACATATTCTTCATTTAATTTGAAAAAAAAATTACTTTTTACTCATATTTCCAAGACGTTTCTAAAGTTGCTAAGTTTTAAAATTTTATATTGTTTAACGTATTTTTAATAACGGCAAGGACATTCATCAAAGAGCTTGAGAGAGCGGGCAAATGATAGACGATCTATACGCTTATCTTATCTGGCTCAAAAAAATTCCATTGCCATACAGCGCGGCGATGCCGCCAGTATCATGGGAACATGAACAAATTTGAAAAAAGCATGTTGCGGATTACATTGTGAAATTTTTTGATGAAGCGTGTTTTTAATCTTTTTTACTCTTATGATTTGTTATGTCACATGTACTCCTAGCGTCATACATAATTTAGGCACTAAACCACCTTTTTTAAACTTCATCTTTTCACGGCATCACGTGGGGCGTTGACCCCTAAAGGATACCATTGTCTTAACATGGGATACGGTGACATGGGATATATTGCAATATTATGGTTACTCTTGCTCTGTAACTGATATTGATGAATAGCAGGAAGAAAGATTTTTCAATAAAACTTTTTTTCTTATTATACTTACAAATCTTTTTATTAACCCTCGACGAAAATGAAGGGTGTTATAAGTTGGACGTGTCTGTGTATCTGTTTGTCATGCATGTCTGTGGCATCGTAGCTCCTAAAGGAATGGACTGATTTCAATGCGGTTTTTTTAATCGGTAGCCTTGTGTGTCGAGATGATTTTTTAGCTATGTTTCGCCAGCACACTGCTGAGCAAAGGCCTCTCTTCGAATAAGTTTATTCAAATATTTGCACGTGAGACTACGTGTTATAAAATAATAAAAAAATAAAAAAAATATTTTTTCATACTTACATGCTTTTATTGTAAGTCCTAAGTACTATACAAGACGAATGTAATAAGCCTTAACTCGATGGGGAATTCCTCTAGTCACTTTCCGGCTTCAACATCAGATCAGCTTCTTTTCATAGTAGTTAGGCATTGTCACCTGATTTACATTAGCATACAGAATTTCTTCTCAAAAAACAGCACAAATTTTACTTGCAAGATTTGCCCCAAATAACAACATACAAGGCAAGTTAAATAAACGCTTGTAAGAGCTTGTAAAAACGACTTTATTATAATATGAAAGCTGTTGAGTTACAGGCCGCAATAGTAGGTCAAAGTAAGAGTGCGAAGGATAGCTTTTAGCTTTTTTTGTAGCTTTTTGAATAAATATTAATAAATCAATTCCTATGCCTATTTTATTATACTTTATTATTAATATTCACATAAAATTGTCCCGAGAACGCATGTAATCTCAAATTAAAAATGCGAATGTTTATTCTGAACACGCTGTGAAGGTCGTTCTGAATAAACTAATTTACATAAGTATTGTAATTCATTTAAAAATATTGACATATAAAATTTATAGAAAAGTTGTTCGTATTGACGGGCTGAGTCCCCTTTTATCATCATCAACACTATATTTAAGAACTATGTTCTTGTCTTCTTCCTTTTATATGTATAGATAGATAAATAGATATAGATATAAAACGTATATTTGTAGCCATAAAGTCACACACATAAGTGGAAAAATACACAACCTAAGAACAAAATACAAAACATAAGAAAACATGGGAACATATACCAACAATATCTTCGTATCTGTGTGGTACAGCAATCCAAAAAGGTCATAGCTCAGTGCTTAGTTGCAAAAAGCAACTCACTGTAATTTAAATGGGCCGGAAGACCCACAGGTATCTACGAGTATCTGCCCCATTAGGGATAAGGATGTGACTGTGTATATGTTAAATAATGAAATAAGAAATGGTGAAAAAATACCACGTGAGCAGGACTTAAACCCGCGACCTTAGTCTCAATACGACTACGCTCTTACCATCTGAGCCATCACTTGTTCAACTCCGCACGCCGAATTTCGCCACCATTTGATATTCCTACACGCATTAGGCTTGCGTCACCAACACTACTACCCACTAGTCGTATTGAGACTAAGGTCGCGGGTTCAAGTCCTGCTCACGGGGTATTTTTTCACCATTTCTTATTTCATCATTTAATTTGAGTACTTTAGTACTGCATCTTGGATGCCTAAAAAAACCCTATAAAAATATTTGTATATGGTATTCGTCTCCTTCCACTAACAAGTCCCAACAAAAAGATTTCATCAGTCCAAAGCGTGGAACATTAAAATATCTTCACGCCATGCTGCCAGCAGCGTGAAATCCAACCTATATTACAATGGGATGGTGTTTTATTGCGTTCACTAGCTGTTTCCTCTGGCGATGCTTGCCAACATACTCATTTTGAATTTTTACCAAAAAAATCAGAATTAGAATGTTAGTCCCATCCTTATTCTATTTACCCGGTTTTTTTTATAATCTAAATATCCTATAATGTGCTTGTGAAATCGGACACTAGGTATTTGTTGAGCCAAATGCTACAAAGGTAGACTTAATACTAAAGCATTCTCTCCCTGTCGACCTTTAGGGAAAGAAAAACAGATGAGAAAGTTGGCATCTAAAAGATAACATATAAAAGATAGTTACTATATCTTGATATTGTATCTTTTATCTGGATATAATCATCATCATCAAAATTTAAGAGCGACGCTCTTGTCGGTGGAGTTTCTTCCATTTTTTTCTATCTTCCGCCAACCCCTTGACAAATAGATACGACACTTTTTTTTTTTTTTTTTTTCAATTCAATTCATTTATTGCATTTCGTAATGTACATCAGTTCTAACTACTTAAAGTCACTGTATTAAAATAGCACACTATGAACCCTATCGGGTATCGCAAAACAAAATTTGGAACGGCAAGCGAGTTTTATGACATGCAGTTAATTTATGAATATAAGCCTTACCTAAGTGTTTACCAAATAGGTTCTTTGATACACTGATATCACCTTTTCTTTGACTTGCTTCATATATATAGCTGTGCCTTGGCTTTCCTCTTCCCCTCTTTCCTTCTATTTTGCCTTCTATTATATTCGCATAAAATTATCATGCCATCAAGTGTCCCAATATGGATATAATAAGTACTTATAATAACTAATACCATCGTAAGCTGTACTGTTTTAAAGCTCGTAGTGCGTTTTCGCGATTTCTTCTTTAAAGATATTGTGATGTGAATGTCAATGGTCACCTCTTCTTGTGTTTTTAGCGAGTGTGTTGATAGCTAACACTGATGTAGATTTTTTCGAGCTGCCTATAGGCATCTGACGTAGCTCAATGACTGTCATGTAGTGACAACAGTCATTATTACACACTAGTGAACTAGTGTTTGCACGATGTTTTCCTCTTGAAGTAAGTGGGGGGTAGTTGAAAATTACCGTACATGAGTACAAACTCAGAGGTACAAGTCTGGCGTGTAAGGATCGAACTCGGGCTCTTCAGACGCACAACCAGCGCCATAGGGTTAGGACGCATCTGGTGAGCACGAAACAGCACTTTCCTATGCTATCTTTTTCTGTCGCTCAGAACAGTCATTTGCTAGAGCGAGAGGGAGCGACGGAACGTTTCAGCACCGGCTATGCTGAAGCGTTCCGCTATGTCAGCAAATGACACTTCTTCTGGCGGAAACCGGCAAGTTACGTGGGAAACAAATATATAGCCAATGCCGTCTCCGCCGGGCCCCGGCAGACGTGGTAGACCCAAGAAATGTTGGCTTGACATCGTCAAGGGTGATATGCATGCCAATGGTCTTACAACCAAGGATGCTCAAGACCGTGCGAAGTGGAGAAGGAAAAATCGGAAAGCGGACCCCGGGCTTCACAGCATTACAGCTGAGAATGCAACTGGAAATACGCTAAGATAAGAGAGAGAGAAAATGACGCTTCTGAGCGACAGAAAAGGATAGCAGCATAGGAAAGTGCTGTTCCTTGCTGACAGATATGTCTTAACCCTTAACAGCTTGCCCACCATATACCGCGTCAAATGGTCACCTAAGGATATCGAAGACCGCAGAAGGTAGAGAATAAAAAGCTTTCATGATTTGGCTGTGATTTTACAACCGGCCGTCGGCTTAACGTCAAGGGAAGGCAGACGGTAGGTTGTAAAACCTTCTGCGAAAAGCTTAAACGGTATATTCGTGATATTTTTGTTTATACACCAACAGACAGACATTGCACGTTGTGAAGAATCCCGAATCGATTACATAACGATTTAGACATGTAATCGATTTAGGCGTGTAGTCGTTAACGCATGTATCGTTCACACGTCGGAGTCAATAAAAACGTCTAGTTTTCAATATATTTTACCGATTTTATAGGACGGATGGGAAGATAAATACTTATATACTTACTTAAAATTATTTTGCTAATACCTATGTACGAGTAAATTTACTGCAAGTATATAAATCAATCAATCAATGAATTCATTTTATTTCAGGCAATAAAAGTTTACATAAAATAAAAATTTATAGGCCTATATCAATATATACATTAACCTAAAATATATATAATATATTATAACTTACATCTACGAATATGTAAAGTGAATAAAAAATAATGAAAATATTTAGACTTGGACTGAGTGTGGAAAGTCGACATCTTTATTAATTTTTATTTTATTAGTTCAAGTACCATTGAAAATTTACAAACTATGTAAAAAAAAATAAGGAAAACATAGTACTTAAATTTGGTATCTTTCATATTTTATTTACCACTAGAGGATGCCCTCGGCGTTGCCCGCTTGGTCAAATTTTTGACAATGCCACGGGAACCTCACGTTTTCCTGGGATAAATAGTATCTTGATATTATAGCGGCCACAGTAATCCATAATCGGTTAAAATTTCTATTACTGTTCAAGAGATACAGCCTTGTAACAGACGGACGGACAGACAGCGAAGTTTCAGTAATAGGGTTCCGTTGGCACCCTTTAGGTACGAAACCCTAGAAATGGTGTGCAATGGAGGCCTATATCCTGCAGTGGATACGTCTAGCTAGATATTTAGGTCACTGCCCAAAGACGCGGGCAGATAGTTGTATGTTAAAAATAAATAACAAAACTTCCCATATAAATCAACCACGGTCGAAAATCCAACTTTGTTCCTGTAATAATATATTTTGTGTGCGAATCCATTTTTTTCCAAATTTATGGCACAGGGGAAGGCCACCGAAATCATATTTCAAGGTTCAGTGCCCACCGACTGTTTGGTGTTGGGATGGGTTTGGGGTACTATGATTACACATTTTATTTTTGACCCCCGTTGTAAAGACAGGGTGTCTTAGAATTACGAAGGTAGTGGTGTGTTTTTTTTTTATTTTGAAGCAATGGGCAAATCATAAAAACAGGATTTGAAGTAAAATGTTCTTGATTGACACATAAAGCAATGTGAAAAATGTTTACCCGACTGCGCTGGATTTTTTGTTTTTTTTAAATAATTACCTACTTGTTGTAATGAACCAATGATAAGTTTCTAGAAAAAAAATTAAAGTCCCATAACAACTTGTCAGGTCACCTAAACATTTTCATAATTGAAAATATGCAATACAGATTTTTGGCATATACTTTTATCTAAATTATGATGTTAATAACCCCTTCCCCTCGATTATCGTAAAAGGCGACTCAGGGAGGCGTAGTTGAAAGAGAAAAACAGCAACATCGTCTGTGCAACAACTTAATACCTCTCTCGCTCTCTCATCTCAGCGTATTCCCCGTTGCATCCTCAGCTATAATGCTGCGAAGCCCGGGATCCGCTTTCTGCCTTTTTCTTTTTCACTTCGCACGGTCTTGAGCAACCATGATTGCAAGATCATTGGCCCGCATTTCATCCCTGACGAGTTCAAATCAGCATTTCTTGGGTCTACCACGTCTGAGCTGTGGTGGCATGGCTATACATTCTTTCGAACGTAACTTGCATGTTTCCGCAAAACATTACGATTACCCTGCGTGGTGTTTATGGGCAAATCCCCCCTTTTTAGGGAGAAGCTTTACCCAAAAGGGGATATAAAATTTAAACTGAATTTAAAGCGGTGTGAGTTCATCCTTAAATTGTAGGTTGTTTTCGGAATGTACTAACTGAAGGATTCCAGGAATATAATGAATGAATTATTTGTGCTGCCGAGACCCACACAACCCTAGATTATAGGTAATTATAGAAGTAAGTGTGGCAGCCACCTGCCTCGTCACATGCTGCCCGGCACATGTGGAAGCTTCCGCTAATTTACACTGTTTCCGTTGTCACACGAGAAAACTTACGGATGATTTTCTTTTTAAGGTTTGTTGGTTTTTCGTGTGTGTAAGTGACAAACACTGGTGTGAGGTTTTTCAAGTTGCCTAAAGGCATATGTGCCATACTATACTTAATGGCTTTACGTGACTTCCGAAGCACGGGTGAGCTCGAGAAAATTCTTTGTCTCTTCCCACCCATCCCAGTTCGGACCCCGCCCGGGGTTGCTTAACTTTCTAAATCGCGCAATGTCTACTCCCAACGCGCCACCGAGATCCTATAGCTCCTTTCTTTTAATAAATACATTCTAGTAGTTCGCCCGAAATGTAAACTCGCGACTGCTATTACAACCCCATATCTCGCCAAGCCCTTAATCGATTTGACTCACGAAACCAATTGAATTTTTAAGTATGAACATGAGCCAAATCGGTCAAGGGCTTGAGGAGGTAGAGATAGGGTGATTAGTTGAACGACTGACATTCTACTCCGAACTTAGTAAAATTTGGCAGCAACTTTATGAAGTGTATTTACGATCTGCACGGAAAGCTAACTAGCTGGCACATTCTAAACTATGAAGGAATCGACGTCAATCATCAAAATGCTTCATACTACTACTAGTTGTGACTATTATTATATTGTTTTAATCATGGTGCGATTCTACTGATACATTTTTCTACATAGTCTCATTTTGTTTTAGTCACTTCGGACCACTACAAAAATGAAACCCTTATTTTCCTTTCTTAAACTATTTATTTAGTAGTATAGTAAACTTAATTGTTCTAAATCCGACTCTAATACTTCGCCGTCCTTGAGCGTTTTATCTGAATCAATCATATTTTATAATAAAAGCTACCAATCAATTACCTCTTTCTTCCCATTTCCTATCGCAGGTCTACTGGAAGAAATTTCTTTAGAAATAAGTAGCACCTAAGTACTATGTTTTCCTTATTACATATTAGTATAGTTTGTAAATTTTCAAGTGTACTTAAATAAATAAAATCGTATCGTATGTCAACGCAAACGAGTCCCCAATTCGTTGACAAATCTTTTATTAACCTACTCCCGACCCCACGGACTGTCTTAATGCTTAATTAATGACTATTTATTATTATAATACACTGAATTGGTCGCTTAACATATCATTACACTACCAATTTTATAATTCGGTTCCCAAAATATGAATTGTCTTAACTCGCTACTTTACGTCGAACATATAGCATCGCCCTAAATTTAAATGAACAGCAAATAAAAGTTTGTTTTAATTATGTTACTCAACACCATAGGAACGTGGCCAGACTTGTTTTTTTTTTAAAGTGATGTCAATCAAGTTTTTCTTTTTCTTCAATGCCATGCCAGTCCGTTTTAAACCGAATTGGGGATTTTCCGATTTGAATTTTTCATTATAACCTTTTAAAAATGGAATCATTTGAATTATTTATAATTGTCAGCCGGTATAAAGTCTAGACTAGGCGGAATAGGTCATAGCTAAACTGACCTATATGATAACTAAATTCGTTCGAGGTTAAATAAATGAGCCATTTACATAAATTTAACAATTATGTAGATGACTAATATAGAAAATGTGAATATTTTACAGTGCTTTATTATTTCCTCATTCTTAATTAAGAATTCAGTTGGTGTCGGTTGTATAAGTCAACATTTTAAAATGTTCATAAGTATACTTACTATCCGACGTACGTCTTTGGCATCCTTGGGTGACCATTGACATAGATATTATATTTGAAGAAGAAAAAGCGGGAAAGCGCATCCCGAGCTTCGAAGCAGAGCAGCACAGCTGAGGATGCAACCGGGAAAGCTGAGATGAAAAGAAGAGATCCTAGGTAGGTCCGCCCTACCCTCGATCGACTTCGGAGGAGATGGAGTGGTCCTATTTTAGGCCGAAGACCACACGGTACATACATTTTTAGATCTTGTTATTACAAAAAGTTTTAATTTTTATATCAATTGGATCATCATTTGATCTCACATCAACAGTTACGCAACATTAACTCCTGAAATGAGTAGACAAAAAATCATAACTCACAAAAACACGGCCATTGACCCCGGGCAGAGGTGAAAAAAAGTATACATACTCGTACAGTGTTATAACGAACTCATTAGTTCTTAGAACATAGAGAACAAAGTTCCATATTCGAATTTGATTTTTTCTGTAATGTCACACGCGAAGTGTCACTCATAGTGGGGGATAATTGATGATCTGTCACTCTTCTTACATACCATTTCTTGTGATAGAGGTGGCGTGGTGGAAATAGTTGTTACTGGTAAAATATAATTAGCAGATAGTAATCTTTAAATTAGCTAGGCCCACGTAATTGGCAGAGTGAATTTAGTCTTTTTTCGCTACGTCTCTAAAGGCACAGGCAAACGAGCGTAATTTTGAGTTCTGAGTCGCAGAATGTGAGTTGCATAAGTTCTACTTAATTCAGTTTCAAGTTCAATCAGTACTTAACAATTTTTTTCAATAAACATGTATCAAAATCCAAAAAAAATCACTTATTTCATAGTAACCTCGTCACGTGACTGCTATATTTTTACCGAGATTTTTTTTCGATAATATGTATAAATAAATAAACATGTACGGACAAATCACACAGACTGAGTTAGCCCTAAAGTAAGTGCAAGACTTGTGTTAAGTGATACTAACTCAACGTACTATATTTTATAACAAATACCCAGGACATCTAAGACCCAGATCAATCTGAAAAATATCATTTTCCACCTTGACCTGACCGAGGATTGAACCCGGGACCCCGGGTTTGATCCCCGGTCAGGCCACAAAGTCGTCATTATCAATATAATCATAACTATTTTTTTTATGTCATAGGACGGCAAACGAACAAGCGGGTCACTTGATGGTAACTGATCACCGCTGCCCATGGACAACTGCAACACCAGAGGTGTAACAAAAGCGTTACCGGCCTTTCAGGGGAGAGAGTATTTTTAACTGTTACCTCATCCTGATTTCTTTCAACTCCTGTTTTCTTCAAGTAATACTTAAAATCAACCTTTACAGTGCTTTATTAATTCTGCATTTTACTACTGGTCCTAATTGCAAGAGATTACATGAATGACAGCGCAACCATTAATTTAAAAGTACTCGATTGCTACTGCCCAGATCAGTTTGTCCCGTTTGTAAATTAAATATTTTTTTTTATTTCTCTTAAAAAAGGAGTGATTTTTAGGGTTCCGTACCCAAAGGGTGCAAACGGGACCTTATTACTGAGACTCTGCTGTCTGTCCGTCTGTCACAGGGCTCTATCTCTTGAACCGTAATAGCTAGACACTTGCAATTTTCACCGATTATGTATTACTGTGGCCGCTATAACAAAAAATAAAAAAAAGTTAAAAATTAAAGGGGGTCGTCATACAAAAAACGTGTTTTTTTTGCGTTTTAAAACGCACATTGTACGGAAGTACGGAACGAGGGACGGAACGTTCAAATGTTTTTTGGATTTCGTGAAAGTTGTAGAACAAAAGTTGTTCAGTTTCATGGGCTGAGGTACCATCTGAGAGGTTTTGCGTTATTTTATCACGTATAGGTACTCAATGAGAATGCCCTTTCACCTTTCTGAAACAGCCTCTATGTTTGTAGGTACTTAAGTATACTTAATTAAAAAGCATTGTCTGGTCATACACACACTATCACGTCTTTATCCCTAATGGGGCAGACAGAGCCCAGGGCCGCAAGATCCAAAGGCCACTTTATGCGATAGGGTGGAAAAAGGCATCAAAATAGTGATGGATTTCTAGCCGCATCGCCTATTAATATGATTTGCATTTTGCCCGTTCCTGAATCGGCTTTTACGAAGTGCGCGGAAAGAGAAACAGGCTCATTCTAAGCTTTTTCTGTTCTCCCAGACCAGTATGGAAGAGAATGTCTGGTATAATTATTCTATACTTTTTAAAAATTATTGGTCAATCCACAATTATTTTATACAGGCAGACTTTTTATCCACCAGCCAAATTTATGGAGCAAGTTCAGTCCATGATACAGAACTACTTTCCATAAAAACAATTAACGAAAAACTAAAATAAAAGTTCACCTTCCCATACAAATCAGCGCTCAGCCAAATGGATTTTGTATTGGAGGGCGGAAATTTTTTATCGATTTTTACGAACTTTTTTATAGAAAGTAGTTCAATATCATGGACTGAACTAGGTCTAAAAACTTGGCTGGTGTTTAAAAAGTCACCCTGTATGCAATCAAGATGGCTCGGATTCCATTGCAAAGCATTGCTCCTTTCACTGTCCACTAGCGCTACTTAATGAACAACTTGGAATTCACAAAGCGTACGCCATTTTTAATTTAATTGTTAATTAAAGGTCGTCTGGTTGCGCTTTTGGCAATTGCCATTGCCATTGCGCCTGCGCATTCATAGCGTCGTAGGTTTTTCTTTGTTTGCTTACCTCGTCTGGCTTATTTACGATATCGTCCAAGTAGATCAAATTGTGACCTATTCTTACCCGACTACGGCGAAGACAAAAGGAGTTTATATGTTTATCTGTTCCCTTGTATCTTCAAAGATATCCATTATACTAGTAAATCCACTGTGGCGCCCTCTAATAGATCGAGAACTGGCACCAATTTTTGGGTTGGTATTTGAGGCAAGCTGAAAACTTGTCACATACCTCTCCTATTATACCCCAACACGGAACTGCAGACCTGGCTGGTGAGTAGCGGGGCTAAACCATTTTGATTTATTTAGATTGGCAGGTAGAAAGTCCCATCAAAATGACCTGTCTTTTTGAGAATCTTATTTTTTAGTTATAAGTAATACCCTATTAAAATTTCAAGTTGCCTCAAATACCATTTTTAAATTTTTTTAAAACATACTTTTGCACGCACCTGGCAATATCAAAGCCCCGACTAAATCGTCTGGCTTATTGATTTTTTAATTCTTTCCACATTAAACTACAACATATAAAAAAAGCATATTGCCTCAAATACCTTTTTTGAAAAAAAAAACTTAAAAATTTATAGGTTGCTTTACCCCCCTCTACTCACCAGCCAGGTCTGAAGTTTCGTGTTGGGATATAATAGGAGAGGTATGTGACAAGTTTTCAACTTGCCTCAAATGCCTACCCAAAAATTCGTGCCAGCTCTCGGACCATAAAGCCCATAAAGCAATTAACTAAAAATATAAAATATATCAAATCATACGGCTCTCACATCATCTCCGGCTCTCACTCACCGAACGAAGCATAGAAGCGGTGAAGCTACTACTCAGACGTCGATTTTCTGTGAGAGTGTGGGTGGTACTTCCCCGGACGAGCCGGCCCATTCATGCTACTAGCAAAACTGAGTTTTGCCCGTAGCGTGGCTCTACCACAACTAAACGGCTTTTAAGACGTATACGTTTAATTTCTATACCAAGAATAATGGATCTCAAACAGCATCACCATCAAGCTGATAGACAGTTAAAACGTGTGTACATAACCCTAAAACAACTATCTATTCGCGAAGTCGTTAAAATGATATTAAACTTGGAATTTGGAGTACGACGTAAATTATTGTGGCGTACTGTATGCATGCGCATGCGCATACCATGGCGTAGTAAAGCCACGTTTGTTTTTTAATGTCCAATGCATTTAAACCTTTTTCGCCCTTAAACTTAGAAGAATAAGGTCTGATGTCCCAACAGTTATGCGAGTCGAAGAATGCACGTCCATGAGAAAAAAAGCAAGAACTGACATAACTAACATTACTTGCGACAAATATGGTAGTTGATCGATTTTTAATACTAGCTATGTTCAATGAGCATATGTTGGAAATAACAATGCTTTGTTTTGTGAGAGGCCTTTGTACAACTTTGTATGTATTGTTATGGATATGTTATTTTATTAACTAAAACTTTATAGATATTCGTATCAATTAAGGGAAAAGTCGCTTTGAAATAAGATACAGTCTAATAAATTTAGCTTGGTAGTGAGGTGACGGTAGAGTAGAATACGATCTGCCAGAAGGGCTATCTAATGCCTGACGATTAGCAATATGGAAATTATCACCATATTTACGAGTTTAGTTTATTTCAAATGAGGGCGCCACTTCAAGGCCATTTGCTTTATTCACCTTAAGTAACAGAGAACGGGCAACAGACTCTATCACATCTACTGTGATCACCAATCCGTCTGCCAACGTGGTTAGTATTGGCATACTCGTCTTGTCTTCGTCTTCCCATACAAAATCCATTTGGCTGAGTGCTGATATGATAAGAAGCCGAAATTTTTTCGATATTGGTTATTATGAAAAGTAGTTCAGTATCATGGACTGAACTTGCAACAAACAGGTTATGCGTTAGATACCAGTATTAGTTCGTATTACATATTATGTAATACCTGTTAGCTGGGCCGTAAGTACACTTGCCGTGCTTTGCGACCTCCATGCATTTATCTCTATGTACATTGTACACCAATAGTTTAAATTAACAGTCCATGGTGACTGGTAATTAAAATTCAATTAATGCGTCAAATGCGATTAGAATAGCTATCATGTTTGAACTTCCACGACAAACATGGTGGGAACTTTTTGAAATAGTAATTTTTTTTTTAGAAGAAGATTTTTGGGTTCTAAAGAAACTTCCAAGCTTGTTTGGGAGAAAATAAAAAAAAAACTCACGTGATAATATCATCATCATCATCATTATCATGATTAGGTCATTTTTAGTCTCCACTGCAGGAGCACGACCCTCTCTATACTCGTACTACCAGCCATATATTAGCCAGAGCAGTCAGACGATTTGGCCTACACTCTCCACGCTGGCCAGACGGGTTAAAAGAGATCTCACTCATGTTTGTAAGCTTTGTTCAGTTAGTGTTTCCTAAGTCGCCTTCTATAACATCCACGGGAAGACTTGGAGTGGTCCTTTTCTACTCTGCCGGGAACCACACGGCAATGTGATAATATAACTTTAATAAATATTTTGACATAAAGAGTCAACCCCAAATAGGGAGAAGGCGAGGAGGTGATGATGATGTATCTTACCCAATGATTTGTCAAAAGGAATGAAGGAAGATTTTAAAGAAGAACAATCAAACAATCAAATTGTTATTTAGTAATTAGGCCTTACAGGCACTTTCACACTTTAATAATTTAGTGTACATTAGGTATTTAATTGTATATTTTATTTTTATTCAAAAGAAAAAAGCTACCGATGCTAGAGTTTCGCAACGACCACTGCTGAGAAGAAACTCCGAAATAAACTTATTTGCAAAGTATTGATCGCCTACGCGTCAAAAGGGCTTTGTTAGTTTACAAAGATATTATGCCTAATACAATATTATCGTCACAGTATAACATGTAAAGCTTGCGAACGAGTGCTGCCAAATCCAACTTACAGAAATAAGTAACACTGAGTAGTCTTAAAAAACGAGCTAACTTGTGAGAATTTAAAACCTCATCCGGACGACGAAATTCAGTATCAAACTCTTGCTATCAGCTGGTATGGTACAGTCTGCAGTCTTAATGAATGACTTCCTGCCTTATCATTATCAATGAGCGCAGACGCTGCCGTATCTCGAGGGCAAGGGATTAGTAATTAGTGTGGGAAACGCGGTGACGTAGCATGCGAATATGACTCAACGAGTCAATGAATGACGATACGTTACGTTTTTTTAAAGTCGGTACCTATACATACATACAATCGTGCATGTAAATCAGATATTTTTTCGGGCTACCAAAGGTGCCAACGGGATCCTATTACTGAGACTCCGCTGTCTGGCCGTCTATTCGTCTGTCCGTCTGTCACAGGGCTCTATCTCTTGAACCGTTATAGCTAGACTCATGAAATTTTCACCGATTATGTATTACTGTGGCCGCTATAACAACAAATAAGTACTAAAAATAAATAAAAAATGAAAATTAAAGAGGGTCGTCGTAAAATAATACGTGTTTTTTCAGCGTTTTTAACTAGATCTTTATAATGGCATTAACTAGATACTTACAATTTTCACCGGTTATGTATTACTATGGCTTCTATAACAACAAATACTTAACACATTGCTGGACACACTACGTCTATACTTAGATGTAGATCAATTGTTCTTTCTATTGTGTCTGGCTGAGTGTCCCACTTTAATCTACTACCCTTGACGCAACATTGACAATACGAGTCTATGAGCACAGTGTGGTATTCCGCACTCGGTCGATAAGTTTCACCCCGAGCATACTCCGCTCCATATCGTGCTCCCAAACCTTCAGTTTGCGCTTCCGACCCGTAGCATGGCAGCGTTGATAAACGTAGATAAAGTTTATATCGCGCGACGGACTAGTGCCATCCTGCTTGTTATCATGACGAAGAGCGAGATAGTAATAGAAGTCGCCGTTACCATGCCAAGGGTGCCGTCAAAGACTATTGATAAAATTATAAATTGTGCTCTGTAAAGTTCTGTTTCCCGCCATAACTCTAGGTTAATGAATGAATTATGTCTGTTTTCTTTTTGGGCTTAAACGTCCTCGTCGTGGCACCCAGCGTTTTTGCCACCAATTACGTTTTGTTTATACCTATCATCGAAAGTGTTCCATTGTCATTTCACGATCGAGGAAAAATGTTAATGACATTTCCAGCAAAAAATCTGGTAAAATAAAAATGTGATCAACTTAATAGCTTTTGAATTTCATCCGGTTTTTATAGCATAACTTGTTAAAAGAAATCCATTGTATTGAAACAGATCTGATGGCATTGTTCGATGAATAAGCAAGACCGAATATGCAAAGTATCAACCTCTTTAGAGATACTTGCTCAATGGGAACTCAAAAAACGGTCCAAACTCATCGACCGAATCGTAACATAACATTTTATACCGCCATTTTTTCCCGCCAAGCCATGATGTAACCGAGGTCGACGCCCCAACACCTGTTGCTTATGTTTTTTTTAATCACACGGGCACTGGACATTCGTCTATTAAGCACTCAGTTTTTGTTGTAACCTCTTAGTTGGTTATTGATTTATTATTACATCGCGTTTGAATTTCGAACGCTGACTCGTTTTACTTCGTCGAGTTTATGGTGTTTCGTATTCGACACTTCCATACACCATGGTGCCATTCATTCACAAATGAATGCTATTGTCTCTTTCACGCACTTGCGGAAATACGTTCTGTTTCAGTCTCTCACGGATTCGTTCGTCTTAAAAGTGAATATTTATAAGGTCTGCAGTACTGCAGAATTCCGTGAATTGGTAGTGAATTCTGCTTTATATGGGCGCATTGCCGCCAGCCGTGGACGATGCATATCTTAGGAACCTCATCATAATTTATCAAAGCTATTATACTCACGCTTTGCGAGTATACACATGATTGGATGATGATAATTATAACGAATTTTCGAGTCATCATTTTTCAGATTTGTTTTTAACCCCCGGCGCAAAAAGAGTGGTGTTATATATAAGTTTGACGTGTCTGTGTATCCGATTACCTATGATGCGTTTTTTTTTTGTTTGAAAGCTGACGAACGAGATGGTTTTTAGCTACAGTTGTGTCGGGGGTTAATAATTTATTTTATTTTATTACTTTTTATTAAAAATGGTGAGTGAATAGATAACATTGTGACATGACATTTGCCATCACGGGACGCCAGGGATTATATCCGGACCAATGTTTTTACAACCAAAGATGCTAAATATTTTTTCATCTCATCTATTCGAAAAACGTTGATTTTATCCCAAATACTAGCTGTGCCCGCGACTTCGTTCGCGTGGTTGTCGGAACGTAATGTTATATAGCCTAAAGCCTTCCTCTATAAATGGAATACCCAACAAAAAAAGATTTTTTTAAATCGGACCATTAGTTCCCGAGATTAGCGCGTACAAACGAACAAACAAACAAACAAACTCTTCCGCTTTATAATATTAGTATAGATTTGGGGCTAAAGTCACTGGTAATTCTCTAGACACTGAAAAGTAAAAAGTAAATTCCCTAGGCGTTAAAACACATTTGAAAACCGAACACAAATGTAGAATCAAAAATAAAATAAAAAAAGGCAGTCAGCAAAAAAAAAGAAAAATTTAGTTTTAAAATTATAAAATATAGGCAACGGCGTCGTATTTTTTTTAAACTGGAATACAACACGTTTTACATGAATGACTGTAGGTCAAAATTTTTTGGTTCTCTTGCTTAAAAATAATAATTTATTAAAAAAAGTAAATTTATTATGGAACTATTAGGTTATTTAACCTAAACTATTTTAAATGTGAATAGTTTCTTAATGAGGCCGATATACTAAGTAGGAAGTTTACGTATATATACATATTTAAATATATAAAGAATTACACACAAGGAAAAAGTAATGAAACGATTCTAATGACTGGAAAATGTATAAGATGTGATAGTCATAGAAAAATATTTTGATAGTATTTCTTTAGTGAAAACGCCACCAAATAAAGGGTAGTAACTGTATGTTAAACTCTGATTAGGTATATGTAGATATTCTACTTCCGCTATAGGTATATATTTACAAATTTTCCTCATAAATGGAGATGAAAATAAGAATGTGCTACACGGTGTACGGTAATAGTTTTATCGCGGGCGATATACTTGAATCCCTCGCTTTACTCAGGATTCCACCGTAGAATCCCTCGCTACGCTCGTGATTTTATTGTGGAATCCTTCGTTTCGCTCTGGATTCAAAGTAGCGCCCTCGCGTTAAAACTATTACCTTTACGCCTTGTAGCGCAATCTACTATTCAAAGTAGGGAAGTAATCAGTTTTTTGATTTAGGAATTTCACATCTGTTTTGATAAGAATTTATCAAGAATATGTAAAATGCCCCAACTCGATGGGGTTTGCGTCGTTTTATTACAGGGTTCCTATAGAGAGACACCTTCCGGCTCCGTC
Source organism: Acrobasis repandana (assembly GCA_963576875.1). NCBI lineage: Eukaryota > Metazoa > Arthropoda > Insecta > Lepidoptera > Pyralidae > Acrobasis > Acrobasis repandana. Next base: position 4,267,481 of record OY756226.1, read on the forward strand.
ATCAGCAGCATTACATTTCATCTCAATCAGAGAGATTGAGTCAATCAGAGTGCCGTGTGGTTCACGGCAGATTGCCGTATGGTTCCCGGCAGAGTAGAATCGGACAACTCCAAGTCTTCGCGTGGATGTCGTAGAAGGCGGCATAGAAAACACAAGCTAAACAAAGCTTATAAACAGCAATGAGACCTCTCCAGCTCGTCTGGCCAGCGTGGAGAGTGTAGGCCAAATCCTCTGACTTCTCTGTCCAAGTATGGCTCTGGTAGTAAAGAGAGGGTCGTGCTCCTGCAGTGGAGACTATCAGAGTCCCCTGATGATGATCTCAATCAGAAACCGGGAAGTGGCTTAAATTTAACTTGCAAGATTTGACCCAAAAGCTACAAACAGGGCAAGCTAAATAAAAGCTTGTTTAAAAATTACACGAAGCAGCTAAGGATGCAATCGCGATCGCGTTATGATGAGAGAGATAGTAAATGTCATGTCTGCTCATTATGTACATATCAGTGCCAGAACGAGTATAACTACCTATTTTCATAGTGTGGGAAAATACACAAGGAATAAAGCAAGAACGTGCATTTTGTCTAAAAATCTAGCACTATTTATCATCGCTGTAAGCCGTTACAATCTAGAAAAAAGCTCTCAACATTTTTTTGTAATAATTACTGAACATCAGTGTTTATTTTTTCTCACACCCAACTGACCGGTCGTGTTTGCGTGTGTTGGTCTGTTGGTACGAGGGCGTGTAAGGTGAGGTATTTGGTCGATTCGCCCCAACAACTGTTCGCCCCATGGTCCGAATCGTACGAGTTATTTTTAAATTGTCAGATTCGCCCCCGCCGGTTGAATTGAAACTTAATAAACCAGCCAAGTGCGAGTTAAACTCGCGTGGAGAGGGTTCCTTACAATTGATTGGATTCTTACAGTCTACTACTACTTGCTTCTTGGTTTTTCTGTAATCTACAAGCAATGAACTATATTTTGTATTTTTTTCAACATTTTAGGCTCAGTAGTTTCGGAGGTCAAGGGGGGGGGATGGTCAATTTTCGTCTTCTTTCATGAATAAAATCAAAACTATTCATTTTACAATAATAACAAGAATATAAATTGAGATCCTCATAACGAGCCTTTTCATTTGATATATGACACAGTAAGGTTTGCAAATCTTTTTTTTTAATTTCCTAATTTGTCCCCCGAAAATGACACTTATTATAAAAAAAAATTATTAACTTTGCACATATGTGTGTGGGTCATAGGATTACAACATTATACCAAATTTCACCTGATTCGGTCCAGTAGATTCGGAGCAAATTGGCTGTGACAGACGGACGGACAGACAGACGCACGAGTGATCCTATAAGGGTTTCGTTTTTTCATGTTTTGTACGGAACCCTAAAAACGATTACATTCTGTAATTAACGCATCGAAACAGATAAAGATAAAACTTATAGCTGTCTAGTGACATCCTAATTCTATCGGTTGTCAAAACACAGCACATCCTCGCGACCAAAATATTGTACTATTGTTTTGTAATCTCATCATCATTCTCAGCCCACATCAACCCACTGTTGAGCAAAGCTCTCCCTTTCTTCGCGCCATTTTCTACGGTCCTGAGCCAGTCACATCCACTGCTTTCCCGTCAACCTCGCAATGTCTTCTTAATAACGGGTCGGTGGTTTCCCTACTGGTCTGTTCCCTTGTCTCGGGCCGTGTCATGATGTCTCAGGCCATGATGTCTCATTGAAAAACTTTAAAATTAAAAAAGGTCCTTGTACCATTTGGACCACAGGGCAAACAGCTCGTGGGGCGAAACGACCGAACCCGTAAGGCGTGTTGCTGTGGTCAATAACTTAAAGAGTGGGAGGTCGGTAATCAATCATTTTGGTGGAAACTACGGCGCTTGTACATTTGTGACTGGTTCGGAAGACAACCTTTGAGCGCTGTTTAACATAACAGGTGAAACGAAAATTTAAAAAAAAGTGAAAAATTAAAAAAAAAACTTACAGTGTATCAGCTGCTTCTTTTCCAGCGCAGAATGACATGTGAGATTTCAGCAGTATTCTGTAATTTCAAAGAAATTGCATATATCTAGGTAGGTATACAACGTGGAAGGGACATACCCATAATAAATCGTACCACGGTCTATAGTAGATCATTTAGTATAGTCAAATTTAAATAATACCCAAAAAAAAACAAAAAGAAAATTTGGCATTTCCATACAAAACTGTGCAGCGGCTTCGGCGGTTTGTATAGGAACAACGAATTTTATTGTTATTTTAATTTCATTATACTTTAGTGATCGATGTAGTATAGCCCGTGGTTCGATTTATTACGGTTACGTCCCTTTCACGTTGGAGTTTTTGGCGGGAAGTTAAGGGGTTCGGTTGGGGTTTGCTTTAAATTATTTTACAAATTGATTTTAGTGGGCTTTATAATATGAAATTGGTGTTGTTTGGTGTTATAAATGCTAATGACATGAAAAATAGTGAAATAGTTAAAGTGGACAGGCATAGTACGGCTGTAGTGATATTCATTATGTCCGCCACTCAATCGTCTATGTAAACCAGTGGACTCGTATATATTTGTCGCCAGAAGCGTCCTTGCAGCAGTCAAAGGCCTACACCACCCTTTGATTGTCTTGTTAGGATTAAGAATAAAGAACAAAATTAAAGATAGGCTCTAAAGGACTTGTATCCAGAGTTGTAAAATTATTTAATAAAAAAAAATATAACTATTTCGGCGGTCAAAATATGAACTTAAAAGAAAATAATAAGGATGTAGAAGTTTTCCATACTGATGGTCAAATATTATATGATATGATACACTATATTCTCTTGCAAGTTCATATTTTGACTGTGAAAACAAGTTATATGCCTAGATAGATATATGCACCCGTCTGGTTCCGGGTTAGAATGGGACCACTCCACCTCTTCCTGTGGATGTCGTAAGAGGCGATTAGAGGACTTAGCACAAACATCTCGTGCTACAATTGCATTCCCAAGGAGGGCTAACGTCGGGCGGCGGCCGGTTGTAAAACTTTTCGCACAAATACATTCCCAAAGTGGGTTGACGTCAGGCAGGCGGCCGGTCGTAAAACTACGAGTAGCTAAATCATTTAAACTGTTCCGGCTATTTCTTCTCCATTTTGCAAGGTCTTTGGCATCCTTGGGTGACCATTGACATGCATGTTATATTTGGAGAAGAAAAAGCAGGAAAGCGCACCCCGGGCTCCGAAGCAGCACAGCTGAGGATGCAACCAAAACGCGCTTAGACGAAGAAGAAGATAATATACAATGTCTTTGAAATTACAAAATACTGTCGAAATCTGACATTGACATGTCATTTCAAAATAAAATATAGTCTACGTTTGTATGTAAAAGTGTAGACTCTTTTAAGTTTATTGATTGATGTCACTCTTCAGTGTTTAGGTAACCTTATGCCTACAAAGCGTCACTTCCGTCTATTTAGTACATCCCTGAATTAGATGTGCAGGTGATAAATATCAAAAATGGTGAGTACTCGTATGTAATTTCTTTAAATTACAAAATTCTGCCATTGTCTGACGTATCAAAATAAAATCTAGAACTACGTTTGGAAAAATCTGATTCTGTCTAGTGTAAGGGGTCTTCATACGCCCGATCTACTCATTTTATATATATTTTTTTATTTTCCGAAGACGATTGTACAGGGCCCATAATAGTGCATGGAACCATATATTAATTTCAGCTCGCGTGAGCTTTCAATTGGCATTTAATTACTATATCCGAACTAATAAAATTTAATTATATACCATAATACCGTATACCGAGCCCATACACAAACGTCATTAAACGTGATATATTTCTTATTGTTTTATTAAGGCCATACATGAATTTACCGGGGTTCAGTGCTGCCCCCATTTGAAATAAAGCTTTTCTACGCATTTTTGCCATACATTATATATTTTATATAATGATACAGTAATTATATTTCTATGTCAGACACAAAGCCGCTAAACTAAAGTGGGACTTGGCGGGTCACGTGGTTACCATTTAGGAATTTGGAAAGTCCTGATAAAAAGCGTGACATTTCTATAAAAGTCCGAATTTTTTTTAGTCACAAAAAGCAAACATTACCTGCTTAGTTCTAATTGTATGGACTATGGTAGTCTTGCTAACGAAAGCTGTAACGGTACGGAACCCTAAAAATGAAGAAGACTTAATTTAAAATGACTTTACGAGTGTACCTATACAAATTACAGCTATTCGATCAATATCCTCTTGTAGTAAGTTAGTAATCATTCGAAACGTTGCCGCTTCAGCGACCTCGCTATGTAGAACTAATGTGGTTAAACTAACGGACACCATGATTTGTACTCTTATGTATTATGTGACCAAGATCTACACGTCGCCTATGTTTAGATCTTAATTGTGATAAAACATTTGAACTCATTAAAAATATTTGTTATTTTTAACCCCCGACAAAAAAGAGAGGTGTTATGATTTTAAGTTTGACATTAGTACATACTTTTACAAATTGACATTATTTTAAATTTCGTGACATAACCAACAATGTAATCTCAGTCCATCCACATTACATGTCAATTTTTAAGGTGTAAGTTTGTTAGTTGACGTCTTTGAAAAAAATGCTGCAGTGCAGTTTGTTGCCGCTTCCTAGTTGTTGCCGCTTCTTCTGCGCTAGCGCCTAGGAAGCGGATCTGTAACTGTAATAATCGTTCGTGTGTTGGTCGCAGTTCTAACATAACCTAACCTATAATAGGTTTGCCCTAACCTAGTTAATTTGATGTGCAGTCAGTATTTATGATGAGATTGTTGATTTATTTAATGTAAAAAAGTATATAAATGATGAGATTAAATTGATGGGTGATTATTTATTTGATGTGCAATTAATAATATCCCTTATTTTAATTTCTTTATGCTATAATGATCTAGTATAGACCGTGGTTCGATTTATTACGGGTATGTCCCTTCCACGTTGTATAAAGATAGAAGATAGATAACACACGAAATCCCTTCTTAGTGTGCGTTCGCTATTTGAATTAAAACAACTGTCTAAATTTCACGTTTTTATCATTAGCGTCACGGCTGTGCGTGTATGTATGTATGTATGTCAGTCAGTGGGAACTTCTCCTTTTATATACAACTTGAAAGTGCCCATACCCGTTATAAATCGAACCACGGGCTATACTAGATCACTAAAGTATAATGAAATTAAAACTAGTAGTTCGCCGCGAACTTAGACCTCGCGATTTTTTATTAATATTTCAAAAACTACTGAACCGATTTGATGCCCAACGAACTTGAAAATTCTATTGATATTTCCTACATGCCTACCAAATTTCATCAAAATCGGACTATCGGTTCGGCATTTATCGCGGAACAAACATACATACATACATAATGTGTTTTCGCCCCAACTTGAAGAATACCCCTCGCTCGCTTCGCTTGCTGGGTCAATAACAGTCAATAAACCAAAAAAAAATTCGACATTCCCATAAAAATCACCTGGGCGGCTGCACACTTTTGTATAGAAATACTTAATTTTTATTGTTTTTGTTTTTCAGCTATTATTTTAAGGCATGTATTTAAATCGATATCTGTACATTACCTTCTTTTGAACAAAATATTTCTTACACGTTCTATAAAGATGGAAGATAGATAACACACATAAAGAGCACGCCTTTAAAGCACTATAGGTAAGTGACGTAAGTGCAACTAAACTCCGCGCCGGCAGCGGCGCCGCAAAGCCTGTGAAGTGCCCGCCACACTCGTAAAACTACTACTCAAGAGCGACGAGTAGTTTTAAAAAGCCACGTAGGTACGATCCCGGAGATTTCGTAGATCAGGTCCATTGCGGGCAGAGCCTCTTTTATGAGTTTTTAAGTGGCTATTATGAGGGAGCGGAGAGTTAATGTCATTATATGGAATCTCTATGTGCGGCGACGTTGGTGCTACGTTTGTATCGCTGTTGTAGACGAGTACTGCAGTACACTATTGGTTTAGGACAGTAATTTGCTTTACACTGTCTTCTGAGTAATGTAAGTCATTCAAAGTTGCTTATTAGAGAATGAGTTTTTAATCTTAATTTGAGTTAATATCTTTATACGGAATCTCTTCGTGTTTCGTTCTTGTGTAGTTGAGTTCTGGAGTATTATACTGGTCTAAGAAAGTATGTTGCATTCCCATGCCTTTTATATGATGTTATGAATTAAGAGTCATTTTAAAGGATGCTAATTGGAGAATGATTTCGTGGATCAGGTCCATTCCGGCCAAAGCCTATTGCTGGTGCTGCGTTTAGCTAACTTTAGTCTTAGAAGCGATAACTGAAAACGATTTTAAGTGCAAACGATTCTACTGTACTTTGCATTCCAATATTGTTTATCGTCTTTCTAAGTTGTAAAAGTTTCTAATCAGTAAGTAATTAAATACTCTGCTTCCCAATTACTTCTGTCTCATGTACAATATATATTATAACTTAGGTACATAACGAAAGGGCAGTGAATACAGGACGGCTTACAGCAGAATCCCTGAAGTCTATTTCAACTATTTCATCAATTTGCTAACTATGAATATTAAAAATGTTTGTCCAATCTCATACTTCTTTTAAAAAAAGGGAAGTAAAAGCATAGCTCAAGCTTAATAAAATCATTTAACAAGTTATTATTAAAAATATTTTTGAAAACAAAATTTTATTCAAAGCAATGAACAAACCTACAGGCAAATCAATTAAGCCCAAACTCGGTGGGGTTATGTTGTTAACCACAGAGATGCCATGACCACTTCATCATGAGACCAGGCCATTGGTATGGTACCATAATATTGCATTGTCACCCAACTTACATTTGTATGTGAAGTTTCAGCTCATTCGAATAATGAGAGTAGGTCAAATTTAGTTATTTTCATTTCATCCGGGACAATACATAAATGATGACTAAATACTAATCTTTACCGTAAACAATCAATATAGCTATTACTTTTTCTGGCAAGTTTCTGAACACAATCCAAACGCGCCACAAAACAGCATACAGGAAGATGCGGTGTCATTTTTTCGCCCCATTGCCTCGGATTTAGGTAACATGATATTGTTGTCACGAGAATGGTATCGGCGTGAGAATGAGACGCTTCTGGCCAAGTGATTTGTCAGAACCACGTTTGTAATAAAAAGGTTAATGTCATGCTCTGATTGCAATGGTCACACCCCTCTTTTATGAAGATGGACGGACTGGCAGGCGAATCACGAGGCATAAAAATGACGTGGGACCTTATAGGAGTACATAAATAAACAATATTTATAATGTGTAACAATATACTGATGCTATTTAATGGGTGGATTCAGTCCATGATACGGAACAACTTTCCCCTAGTAAAGTGTCGAAATATTAAAATAATTTTTGACTTTCCATACAAACTCGAATCAGATCAGTTGATCGGTCAACGTGTATGGGACGCCAAAAAATTTTTTTCATGGGGAAAGTTGTTCTTTATTACGGGCTGAGTCCACCTTTAAAATAGTTTAGGCCTTAGGGCCTAAACCCCTATAATCTTTAATCGTGGCAGTTGCATCTTGCCACTCTTGGCTGATTGGCTGTGTGTGTATACTCTGTGAAGATTAGTTAATAGTATAGATACTCGTATGAACTTACTTTAGAGTCATATGCCAATGCGGGTGAGTATGTTATGTATAAAGTTAGTGCTTCCTAACTTGGACCCTTAATGTCAGATAAAATATGAAATGAAATAGGTGATGGTTATACATACAAACATACTATCACGCCTGTTTCCCACAGTGGTCGGCAGAGGCTAATGGACCTCCACTTGCTACGATCCTGACAAACCTCTCACTTCATCTACACTTATCATCTATCTCTCTTCATGCAAACCCGCCCCCGGTTATGGGTACTTTGACCTCTTCCTTTTTAAAAATGTCTGCAATCTATTTATTCCTTGCCTAATATTGTGACTTCTTCTTTCACAGGTCCATTGAAGTATTTCTGAAGTCCGGTCGTCTTCACAGTGAGATTTTGGCTGAGCAGAAACTGAGCGAAGGCCAGCTCCGGAAGCCTGGCTCCACAATCATTTTCTGGCTGAAATGCGAACAGGTAAGAGTTTTGTTCGATAATCAACGTCTACCTACCCTGCATACGGATGTGGAAAAAATATTTTTAGCTCATCAGGTAGATTATTAAAAATATTGTTTAAATATTTTTTATTTTTTCTAATTTGCAAATGAAACAAAGATACAGCCCCCATCTAAACTCCAAAACTTCGACGCGCTGTAAATTTGTGAATTTTCACTACTTTTATAAACCGGAACGTCATATGGGTCCATTATTTTTGGATAATCTAACTGTAACTGTACTGACCTAGTTTCTGTATTCCGTGGTACTGACGAACTAATTAAAATAAATTTTTTTGGACCCAATCCGCATCCCTATATGCTAACATTTCAATTTGTAACACACTTTTTTGGTCTCACGTGGTCTCACGGCGGAGTAGCGATTTATTTGTGAACACCGAACTCCATAGATATAATCTACCGTGCGAGTTGACATCAGTGTGTGAGTGAGCGAGAGAGGGCGACGGAACGCTGCAGCACGGCGCCGATGCTGAAGCGTTCCGTCGCTCTCTCTCGCTCTAGCAAATTACTGTTCTGAGTGACAAAAAAGGATAGCTGCATAGGAGAGTGCTGTTCCGTGCTGATAGATGAGATCCAACCCTTATACGTATTCCTTAATCTAAGCATTTTATCTGCACAGTCAAATCGTTGCAATTTATTGGGGCGTCTATAGCCCCTTTTGCAAATATGTAAAAATCATCCAATCGCACTGCATACCAACTAAGTCAATGCCATATTTATATGAACCAAGTATTTATGGCCCATACAGGTGGTCCAAACGCTCCTTGTCGGGATAAAAATTACATTATACACATAGAAAAATACCACACAAGTGCTTCGACCTTTTATTGAAATGTAGTGTTTCCTACAGCAAAATTTCCGTAAGTATTAAAATAAAAAACCGGTCAAATGCGCGTCGGACTCGTACATGAAGGGTTCCGTACCTTCGTACAATGTTTTAAAACGCTGAAAAAAACAAGTTTCTTGTATGACGACCCCTTTAATTTTTAACTTTATCTTATTTTTTGTAATTGTTGTTATAGCGGCCACAGTAATACATAATTGGTGACAATTTCTAGTATCTAGTTAAGGCCGTACCTGAATTTTCCGGGGTCCAGTGCTGCCCCCATTTAAAATAAATAATTTTAAAGAAAACGGAGACATCATTTAAAATTTTGCTACTACTAAGTCCTAGATAACTCTTCAAAGTATTTTATGAACTACTGTTTACAGTTTATAATGAGAACATTAGGCTTTAGTACGCACATTTGCCAAAAGTGGCCGTTTTTCGCAAATGTGCGTAGTAAAGCTTAACGTTCTCACTTTAAACTGTAAACAGTAGTTCATAAAATACTTTGAAGGGTTATCTAGAAATTGGTAGTAGCAAAATTTTAAATTATGTCTCCGTTTTTTTTTAAATAATTTATTTTTAATGGGGGCAGCACTGGACCCTGGAAAATTCAGGTACGGCCTTAATGCCATTATAAAGATCGAGTTAAAAATGCTGAAAAAACATGTTTCTTATGACCGACCCTTGAATTTTTAACTTTATCTTATTGTTAGTATTTTTGTTATAGCGGCCTCAGTAATACATAATCGGTGAAAATTTAAGATGTCTAGCTATTACGGTTCAAGAGATAGAGCCCTGTGACAGACGGACGGACAGACAGGCGGAAGGAAAGACGAACAGACGGACAGGCAAACGGACGGACTGACAGACAGACAGCGAAGTGTCAGTAATAGGGTCCCGTTGGCAGCCTTTGGGAACGGAACCCTAAAACGGGCATATGTGAATGCCATTGGAGTAACATACAGTCGAGTGCTTCCAAGCAGCATCTGCAAGGGTTATGTGTAGTAAAAAGCTCCTCCGACGTAGGGTTGCCAAGTCTTTTTTATTGTTGTTATACAGGGAATGGGCGAAAAATATAATTTTGTTAATTAGCGATGCGGCTAACAACCCATCACTATTCCGATTCCATTTTTTCACTTTGACACCAACACCACGCTTTAAGTGGCCCTGTCTGACCCGATGAGGGTAAAGACTGGATTATATATTATTGTACGAGTATAATACGCAATCTCGTGAATTATACTCAATCTAGGACGTTTTCAGTCCATCAGTACGGACAACTTTCACTATGTAAGGGTTGGGAAACAGCGAGAGAGAGCGACGGAATGCGGCAACATCGTCGATTCCGCGGCGTTCAGTCGCTCTCTCTCGCTCTAGCAAATGATGGTTCTGTGCGATAGAAATGGATAGCAGCATAGGAAAATGCGGTTCCGTGCTGACTGATGTGTCCCAACCCGAATGAACAAAACCTGTTTAAAACAGCAGATTTTTTTATCTCAATTTTAGTTTTATTTGTTCAGTTTTGATTAAAAAAAAAACAAAATAAAGAATTTGAACATATTTTTTCTACTGTAAGTTTATTCTGATTAGATAAAACTTGGGACTTTTTTTAAGAGTTCTCGGACTGTGTTTACCATCTAGTTCATTTAATATCATAATCGTCATCATAGCTAGGCAGAGGTCTTAATTTATCACAATCATTAGACCTTAGGACAGTCTCAGGGCTAATGTGCGTGATAACTGTTAAAGTTATCACGTACATTAGCCCTGAGACTGCCCTAAGGCCTAATGATTGTTCGTTCGCCTAGGTTCGTTCGCTATCTCGTTTTATATAAATAAATAAATACATAGGTACAAATCACACTGATTAAGCTAGCCCCAAAGTAAGTTTTAAACTTGTGTTATGGCATACTAACTCAACGATACTAAGTATATTTTATGATAAATACATATATAGATAAACACCCAAGACCCAAGACAATTTGAAAAAGGCCATTTTCCAACTTGTCCTGGCTGGGGATCGAACCCAGAACCTCCGGATTAGCGGTGTAGCATGTTAACCAATACGCCACGGAGGTCGTCAATATAATACAGAATATTTTTTTATTTAATGCATACATCGGTGAAATATTTATGAACTATTGTTGTAATTAATTTACAGCGAAAAAATTAAGTAGGTACCTAGTTATTCGGTGCGGAGGCAGCCCTAACCCCTAGGCGCAGATGTCTGCGCTCGCCACCTGCCAATCTCGGCGCGCGCAGGTGAACGCGCGTTGTTTACGTTTTTTACAACCCTAGCATCCAAGATGGCCGTCCACAGCTCGCCAAGGAAATATTACGGTGCTTTAACCCGCTTAATTCGTTTTTTGCTCAAAGACCTAAACGCCCGATCTATCAAGCGTTTTTGTTAATGACTATTAATTTATTCGGTTTTATTATCTGTCCCATTTATGGATTCGATATTTTAATGACGTTTGTTATTGCGCGTTTTACTGTACTTGTTATATTAAGTTCTCAGTTATACAGGCTGACTTTTTATCCACCGGCATAATTTTGGAGCAAGTTCAGTCCATGATACTAAACTACTTTCTATAAAAAAAGTAATTAAAAATCGATAGATTTATAGATATAATTTTTCGTCCTTTCATACAAATCAGTGCCAGTGCTTAGCCAAACGGATTTTGTATGGGAGGACAAATATTTTTATCGAATTTTCTACATATGTCACGTTTTTATCCCTCGAGGCTTACAGAGAAACAGGTTCCAAAACTCAAAAGCGACGCTTTGCTATTTATAGAAAAGGAGGAAATCTAAAAAATGAGTCAGGTTAGTAGTATAATATTGGGAAGTCTAAATCACTCCTGTTCTTCAGACTCACACTTCAATGTGTTCGTCTTCATCACATTCGTGACTTAGACTTCCCAATATCATACATTTAACCATTTCGATACAGTTGCTTGTTTCCATCAGTCCTAAAAATAACTGATGAAAACTGTGATCGGATTAGCTCATAAATCAGAATAAATCAATTCTTGTGTAACATAATGTACCGAACACTAAATAATTCTCGAGAAGATTTTAGAATTATAGTTATTTTCGATAATTTATTTTATTTAAAATAGATCACGAAACAAAAAATAATAATTAAAAATCAATCGAACTGTGAATGCGTTAAAAGAGCAAAACGGGCGCGCGCTTTTCGAGCCCTCCTCGAGGTTGAATATAGGACTTCGGTTTCGAAGGAGAGGCTCTTAAGCGCGCTTCCCGTTTTGTTGGTAAAGGGCGAGTCATATTTTGGGAAGGGAAGAGGTCGCAATGGAAGGTCCTGATTGGGGGCAGGTCCAACCGTTAGCAACATTCACCCGCTCTGTTCGCTCAGCAATGTAAACTGTGCCCCAATGTGTCGTAACACCACAGATACAAAGCATCGTTACTAAGAGTCCCATTTACTATCGTCGAAAATTTTGTATATATGTTCACGAAACACAAAAACTTTAATATCGCGATGCAGAAAAACTACTTTATGAACGCAATTGCAAACTCGATATCTGTTGTGAAACATAATAAACATAAGTCATGTATTCCCTTGCACCAAATGCATAAAATAAAATTGTATATGTGAGCGAATTCGCGTCATAGTCACGTCATGATGCGAATCAACGAACAAACAACGTCACGTATAAGCTAAATGCCCATTCACACGTTATAATGGATTCATATGAATAGCAAACAAGCATACGGTTGCTGTAATAAGGTACGTAATCATCATAGCCGTTCGCAAACCTTTTTTGATACAAGCGTTTGTATCAAAGCATACCGTATTTATAATGAAACGTTACATCGGATCACGTAGGTATTGTACATGCTACGTGTGTGTTCATCAAAAAAATCATTATACTAAGACATAACTCAGGTTAAACCAAGCAAGAAAAAAAAAAAAAAAACTCTTTCGAATCCAACAAATAACTCAAGGATTATTTTTAACTATACTAATTTATATACATCGTGTAGAGGAGCTCTTATTATATACTTATGACATACCTAATAATATTTGTTTGCGGAATACATGTTAATTGTCGGATAGCTTTGAAATTTCATTCCCGCAATAACGATTACACGGTAGTCTTTGACATATGATTCTACTGCTACTAAACTTTCAGGAAATGGTTGTAATATGGTTTTGCTAACTTTGAATATTTTATACCTTTTTGTAAATTATGGTGTAATCAACCGAAATGCATGGACTTAAGATTCAATTTAAATAAATTGTAATGATTTGCTAGCACGACATATTTTATCCGGCTACTTCTAAGGTGTTATAGTTATACTCATACCACCACAATCATTGTCCTGTTTGTGCTTCTGCCATCTTCTTGAAAAATGTAAGTATTATCTTTATCACACGCCCATACCTACTATATTTATTTATTTAATAATTATGAAGTAATGTAACAGTGGATTTATTTATACGAAAAGAAAATTCATACTCATGAGTATGAATTTTCTTTTCGTTAACCAGATCATCTGCCATAAGGCAGTCGAATAAAACAATGCTTCTACTATTCTTAAAATGAAGTTTTTGTGTGTTTAATTACAGGTCGGGCTATGAAAGTGATGATTCAAATTATAATTATATGACAAAAAAAAGAAATGTGGGTTTTGAGACGGGAGAAGAGACGGGAGAAGAGATAGGTCCTTTAGGAATAAGGTACGTACCTCTTTCTTAGCTAATCTAAGTTTGAATGTGATTTTGTATGATGATTTGTGAATTCTAACCTTCAAACTTTGTGAATAAATAAGACAACGTCAACGAATTAGATTAGTCTACCCCATCGTTACCTCATAACTCCGTCAAATATAAACCGATTTAAAAAATATATGTTTCGTTTTAAAGAATGCATTGCAAGGCAAGTCCCATGTATTTTTTTAAGATCAGAGAAAATATCTTGAAGCTGGAGACCGAATTTCTCAACAGACAACTGCAGCTTAAATATTAATTAATACATTTGCATGCTCATATAACTTTTTTTTAATTATTTTCTTATAATTTGAATGAAGATCGGATGAAGGGTTTAAGGATAATGATCTTCTTTTCGGATTGACTGAGGTCTTGAAAGTTTATCTAGATATGTAATAATATGCATAGTATTATTGACATAGTACCTCATAACTCAAGTCTCGCTCTTACTTTGGGGATATCTCAATCTGTGACAGTTAACCGTATATATTTATTTATTTCAATTTAATTAAAACTTGACGAACTATCTTTAAATAAAAGAAATCATTCATAGTTCAAATTTTTCTTATCTCGTTTTCAGATCTAAATCATCGGAACCGGAGTCGATACTGATATCGGACTCTGAAGAGTCAGACGAAGAGAAGTATGTATTAACATAAATGTAAATAGTTACTGCATTTATTTTCTCATAATACGAAATTGTTACCTATTTTTTATGTTATAATTGAACTAACCATACCACAAAAAAAGTACAAGTACTCACGTACAAAAGTCTCACTCAGCAAAGAAATTTAAAGAAATATCTTCTCACTGTGGTTAGCAATAAAGTTTAATTTAGCTTATGCCAGAACTCAGCAAAAAGATCTTGGAGCTGGAGACCAAAATTCCTCAATAGACAACTGCAGCTCAAATATTAATATTTTTTTATGTATGTTACCTCATAACTCCGTCAAATATGAACCGATTGAAAATATATGTTTCGTTTTAATGAATGCATTGCAAGGCAAGTGCTATGTTATTTCTTAAGATCAGAGAAAAGATCTTGGAGCTGGAGACCGAATTCCTCAACAGACAACTGCAGCTTAAATATTAATTAATACATTTGCTTGCTCATATAACTTTTTAATTATTTTTCTACTAATTTTAATGAAGATCGGATGAAGGGTTTAAGGGTAATGATCTTCTTTTCGGATTGACTGAGGTCTTGAAAGTTTATCTAGATATGTAATAATATGCGTAGTATTAATCTTCTTTGCTGGTCTGGGAGAAAAGAAAAAACATAGAATGTAGCAGATGCTTCTCTTCCCGTGCAGATCGTAAAAGCCGATCGAGGGAATGGGCGAGAATTTGAATCATATGAATAGGCGATGCGGTTAGCAACCCATCACTATTATGATTTCCCTTTTCCACCTTCATGCCCACCATTACGCTAAAAGTGGCCTGGGCTTTACCGCCCTTGGCTCTGTCTACCCCGTTAGGGATAAAGACGTGATAGTGTATCTGTATGCGTAGTATTATTGACATAGTACCTCACAAATCAAGTCTCGCTCTTACTTTAGGTTTATCTCAATCTGTGACAATTAACCGTATATATTTATTTATTTAAATTAAATTAAAACTTAACGAACTATCTTTAAATAAAAGAAATCATTCATAGTTCAAATTTTTCTTATCTCGTTTTCAGATCTAAATCATCGGAACCGGAGTCGATACTGATATCGGACTCTGAAGAGTCAGACGAAGAGAAGTATGTATTAACATAAATGTAAATAGTTACTGCATTTATTTTCTCATAATACGAAATTGTTACCTATTTTTTATGTTATAATTGAACTAACCATACCACAAAAAAAGTACAAGTACTCACGTACAAAAGTCTCACTCAGCAAAGAAATTTAAAGAAATATCTTCTCACTGTGGTTAGCAATAAAGTTTAATTTAGCTTATGTCAGAACTCAGCACCTTTTCGTTTAGATACCTAGAAACCATTGCAAGTCCATTTCATTCTTATTACTCTAGACAAACGATTTGCATAAATAAATTTACCACTTGGAGTGGTCGCCGTGCGCATAGTAATGATGTAGGTATATTATACCTAAACGAAGAGTCACACAGACCTAACCTTACTTACACTCTAATTGACGACCTCTGGAGGTGTCTGTGGTTTAGTAGTCATCATGCTAGACTGTCACACCGGAAGTCCTGGGTTCGATCCCCGGTTAGGTTAGGATGGAATATGTTCTTTTTTAGATTGACTGAGTTCTTAGGAGTTTATCTACATATGTTATTATATATGTATGTTATGACATTTGTCCGTATATATTTATTTATTTAATCCTTAACGAACTATCTTTAAATAAGAAATTATTCGTAGCTCTAATTTTTCTTATCTCGTTTTCAGATCAGAATCATCGGATATGGACTCTGATGAAGAAGAGTCTGAAGACTCCAAACCTGTAACTCTAACTATTTATATATATTAAAATTAAAAGATAGGTACTGTCATACAAAAATCATGTTTTTTTTTTTTTCATCGTAAACTTAAACTTAACTAAAACTTAAACTTTATCATGACATTAACTATATACTTGGAATTTTCACCGATTTTGTATTACTGTAACCGTTATTACAAAAAATACTAAAAATAAGAAAAAGTAAAAAATTGAGGTACAGTCGGTTGCAAAGTCCATTTATAGCTTAAAGATTATAATCGCTTCCACTCGTCTGCCACACAATTCACTCACACATATTTAAATAGAACATATATTCCATTAATAGAAATGTAATCTTTAACGCCTCAGATTAATATGAAAAATGTTCTCATTTTTCTATGTCAGCTTAATAACAAGGATAAAAAAGAGACAGAGATAACCGGTCACTGAGCTGATCTGATAATAACCGATCGACGGAAACTGTCACCTGAATTTACTTTGTGTGAGAGATCAAGTTAATGTTTTCATTATAAGTAGGAAGTTGCTTTATTCACAGCCTTCTCATAACATTTTGTGGTGGACTAGTTAATACAAAAGAATAAATAACTTATTGCATGATAGGACTTTGGATCGAGTCATATGACAGAGGCTATTTTTATGTTTTATGTTTTTGATGTTAAGCTTTTTTTGTTAGTGACCAACATGTTTGTATTCAACATGCCAATTTTATTAGGCGACTTTTATCTAGATAACAGCCGAGATATTTATTAATTTATAGTAAGACATTGGCCTTACCATAATTTACAGAAAAAGCTACTACTATTTTTGCATTTTTATGTTATTTATTTGAGTTCACATAGGATTTAGGACATAATTATCTACCTGTTATCTACACACTTTTAGTAATCATAAACTATTCTTTTGCATTTTTAAGGTTATAGCTTAAGGCCGTACCTAAATTTTCCGGGGACCAGTGCTGCCTCCATTTTAAATAAATCATTTCAAAGAAAACGGAGACATCATTTAAAATTTTGCAACTACCAAGGCCTAGATAACCCTTCAAAGTATTTTATGAACTACTGTTTACAGTTTAAAGTGAGAACGTTAAGCTTTACTACGCACATTTGCTAAAAGTGGCCGTTTTTCGCAAATGTGCGTAGTAAAGCTTAACGTTCTCACTTTAAACTGTAAACAGTAGTTCATAAAATACTTTGAAGGGTTATCTAGGACTTGGTAGTTGCAAAATTTTAAATGATGTCTCCGTTTTCTTTGAAATGATTTATTTAAAATGGGGGCAGCACTGGACCCGGAAAATTCAAGTACGGCCTTAAGTATTCGTTTTCAGGACGAAAAGAAAATTGAAGCTGTCCTTAAAAATACCATCTATTCTTTATGATTTATACGCTTTTATTGTAAAGCCATGCGACGACGCAGCCTTACTTATTTGCTTATGTGCTGTAATAATAAGATAATAGTCGGTAGAAAAATAAATTTGATAACTAAAAACTTACACAGTTAAATAAATTAAATCTGTTTAGTTTGGAGAATTAAAAAGTTGTTACACGTGAAGGAAAGTCTAAGTACAAACGTGCTCAATTCAGGTCAACTTAAAAACATGTACGGACAAATTTTAGGTTGAAAGACCTATGAATTGCTGACTGTGTTGAAAATAATATTTAAACACCTAATTTGAGCACGAATAATATCACTTCGCAAGTAACGATATTGGGAGCTGGACAATAGTTAGCTGCACTAATTACTTCATAATCACCAAGTGAGTATATATAGTTTTGTAAATGTACACTGTAATCAATTTATTAATTATTGATATAAACTATTTATACTAAATTTAATTATTTCTTTGTTGCAGAAAATGGAAGACAACACAAATGTTATGTTTTCACAGTACGCACAAGATCCTTATGAAAACTTAACACAAGAAATAGAGCTATTTGCACAAGAGCGCGAAAGACAAGAGAGGAGAAAGCAAGATGTGTCTAGAAAAAGGACTAAACTCTCGTCGAAGTCCTTCATCATCAGCAAGCAGCAAAAGGGGTTAAAATTAATTCAAATAAAGATAGTGGACTTGGCTCGTGAACCAGCTAGTGCGTCAAGCTCGGGTATCAACGATGTTGTCAGCGCGCAGTATGTGGTACAAGATCAGTGTGATGAAGTGTTAGACCTCACGGAGTCACTTGTTAGGACAATATCGAAAAAACTATGTGCTGATAATTTTTAAGTGTATTTTTTAATGATTGTATATTTTTTCTGTTTAGCGTGTAAGTAAACCTTATAAGTATGTTAATTATTTTTAAGAGATAAATAATAAATAGAATACCTAAGATTTTTTTTATTTTTTTTTTTATAACCGAATATGCTATAATAGGTTTAAACTAACCAAGGATATGAATAAATAAAAGAAAATATATTGTTTCCATCTTATAATATTTATTTACACTACGAAATATTGTCTAAATACCATTTCTTTATACAAATAACATTTTTTAGCGCACAAAAGTTCTTATGACTTAAACAATTAAAGCTACATTCATTTTTACAGTAGTTTTCATATAAGGTCGAAAATGTAGGACTCCCTCGATTTTCTATGTCAATCAAATTACTTCCATCACATAATTCTCTAATCCATTTCTGTTTTTCAAGACCTTTCATTATAATAATTTTATTTTGCATGATTGGTACAATAATTCTCTTAAATTCTCTATAGTCAATGTGACCTTCACTCCAAGTGATTCCTCTCTGTCGCTCGAGGTATCGAACAGTCTTCTTTTCTTCCGGAGATAATGTAGTATATGCATATGGAGGTTTAATTAGAAAAACTTGAGTGAAATCCTTAGTAGATAATGCAAACTCTTTGATTATAAATTTATTACTGCGATCCTTAAATCCTTGCACATCAACGAAAATAATCGAGTTCATGATATTTTACGAACAATGTTACTCAGAGGTCTGTATTCGACTATGCAGTCATTCAAAATTAGACAATATGCTGATGTCTGATCTGGTATCACTTTGTCACACTCTAGTTCGAGGCGAATGTTGATCACCGGTCCTGATTTAATATTATCGTTTTGTCTAGAACAGTCTATCACGAATAATGGTGCAAAATTTTTAAACTCTTGTGCAGTCAACAATGCGTTGCATGGGCGGTTGTAATAAGACTGCTGAAAATTTACATATTGCTCGTATATTAAAGCATAGTTATGATATGAAAAGTTGGTGTTGTAACTTTCGTACGGGTAATATGTAGAGTTTAAAAAAACTTTAACATCTCGAACATTGCAGTGATCGAACTGAGACATATCGTTCATAACGTTGTTCTTTCTGTTTGTTTGTAAACCTAAAATGACATATCTCGGTTTTTCAATTTGTGACGAAGTTTTAATTGACCAAGTGTGTTTTGTAGTCTTTGGTAACAAAGGGTACTCATAAAGGTCCCAGTTTCTATACACTAATTGAATGGGTCTATCTTTTTCAAGTATTTTAAGTAAATTAATTCTTTCTCTATCTGATACTTTAACGTGAGGAACTCGCCATACAATCTTTTTTATGTCAATACTTTCAACTCTTTCGCCAGTGTTTAGCTTTAAAGCATTAAGGTTAGTATTACTTCGTAGCAACACAAGTTCGTGTTTGCAATTGACAATAATTTTTTTATAATCTTCTGCAAAACCTAATATATTGCTGAGAGGTATTGACGCAGCAAAATGACCTGCAATTTCATTTTTTGTACCTTGTATATCCCAACCCCACACTTTGGATACCTTCGCCTCGTCTGCGTTCATAGACACCAGTGCTTTCATAGTAGTAGTTATACCAGCATTCTTCACTTTGTCTATTTCAATACCGTTCAATTCATATCTTATATCTTGAAAAAGGAATAGAAGGGGGTTGTTGGTAAAATGTACGGTTTTAACTGTTTCTTTCTTCTCAACATTGATAACATTTACCACAGCTTCAACATACAAGGTACTTGAACATGGAAGCACATATAAATCTTGTTGGTTTATAGGTATCCGAATTTCATCATTTATATTGAAAGTAGTGGTATAGGGCTTGTAAGAATGAATTTCTATACCGTCTATGGAGTTATCATAAGCGGGTGGGTTAGTTATATTTAAAATACTCATTATAGTAATCCGATCGATTTGAGAAAATGTATATTAGTAGAGGTTAATTTCTTTTTTTTACCACGAGTATGTGTGGTCTTCTTGATTGCTTGATGAGTACTAATCTTTCGAAAAGATGTAGTTGTGTATTTATTGTAGTCAATCATATTTTCTTCAAATGTAAGTACAATTGTACTTCCTCTCCGCGAAAATTTATTAAATTGTTTTTTATGTCCAATATTCTTATATTTATACTATTCACCGTGCTTCTGTTCACCGGAAAATATATGGTATTTTTTGGAACTTCTATTATTCTGTAGCCAGGAGGAACATTCAATGCGAATTCGTGAATTATATGACTTGATTTTCCATTAATGTAGGAACCTCCGGTAATATCACATTCAACCCGCACCACGGTTGTAGGAAGAATGTTCACTGGTAGTGGGGATTTGTACCATTTATCCCTCATCATGAAAGTTTTTCCATATCCTAGTAGAGGTCCAATAGAATTTGGTTTTTCAAAATGAATTTCTTTAGAGCAGAATATCGAAAGCCTCAAGGTGTTATTGTTGCACAATAACTTTAAAACACAATTGTTTACTTTTGATTGTAAGAACTCACAGATGTCTAGGAGTTCATATGCTCCCTCAGGAATTTCAACAACTTCGTCAACGCCATAATAAAATTTATTATTATTATTTGTAATATTTGGTATAGAATTAAATGCAGAGAAGTGTAAAAGAGAGCACTCATATTGACCATCAAGTTCCAGTGGAGGGGAATAGTTCGATGTTAGTAGTGAGCTGTTTCCAGTTATGGACAGAGTGAAAGACATTTTTAGAATGATGTTTTATTCAAACGTAATAACTATTATATAATATTGTTACACCAAAAGTCTTGCAAAAATTTTATACATAAATGACCACAATTTACAGTATCAAAGTTTTGAAATCTAGTATAATTATAATGTATATCACTAACATTTAAATATTTTACCAATTCTTTGGGCGGTCTTAAGTTACCAAAACTATCGAAATATTCACAATAATTATTTATTTTAGCAAAGGCTACCCAGTGTGTTCCGTTATTCTTATAACTGTCTAAGTTTAATATACCACACTCTATGGGTTGTGGTTTACGTGGCAATCTATCCCTCATATATACACCTCGAAAATATGGAATATTTTTAGTGTATTTAATAATATCGATATTTGTAAGAGCACGTTTGGGTAGCCTGCTTATTAGTTTTTTGTAGATTTCAAAAACAACCCACTTCCTTTTTTATATGGTTTAAGATAAAATCCTTTTCCTATTGCAATAGCCTCCATAGCTTTGTTATGACGTTCAGATTCATGTAAATTCTGTTGAGCAGTTTTACAATCATTTATAGTTTTAGCTATACCAGCAGCACCTCCTGCTAAAGCGCCTAGTGCCGATAAACCCGCAAAAATTGGTATCAAAGGTAAAATCCCTCCTGTTTTAGGAATTGGTATTATTCTCGGTAAACGAACGTGGCATGTCTTAGGAAACAATTTTTTTGCTGCCTCATAAGCATACTTAATAGCAGTTTTATTATCCTTTGATTTCAGTTTTTTTATTTGTGAACGTATTTTTGATACAATGGTTTTAAATTGTTTTATCCCGGCACCTGTTTTTAATTTTGCTTTCATAACTTTGTTAACTATCCAAGATGCTAACTTTTCTCCTTTGCCAGCGTCTTTAGAATGCAATCGCTTCTTAGCCATTTTCATCAGTTGTAAATCTGCTTTATGACGAACGGAGAGACTTGGGTTGTTGTATGCAATATCGTGGTATTTACAAGCTTCGTCTAATTTGTTGACACCTTTATCACCTCTCAATAACCTTTCTTGCAACCTGGTGCCTGGTCCGCAATAGTTGTAACCTGGCAAGTGAAGCTCAAACGGGGTATTGTTTATCAAATTATTAACAAGTCCACCTCCATTCATTTCTTATAATATAATGAACAAAATATACGATGCTTGAACTTATATGTGCTATGATACGATAGACTTTCTATCTACCCAACTGTTTTCTTCGTCAGGAAGTCCTAACCATTTGACAAACAATTTATTGCCTTTTTTCCTTATAATTTTTTCAATTAAGTATATATTCGGATACTTAGTTTTTTGTAACTCTTCTCGATAGAATGAACCCAATATATTTTGTTTTCGTTGATCTTGTATTAAATATGTAACAGGTTTAGTATTATTAACCGTTTTAATAGTAAAAATTTCCGTAGACCAATTAGGTGTATAACCTTTTGCAAAATTACTCTTATATTTACTTATTCTAACGTGGTCACCTATTTTAAATTTATTTTTGATAAATTTACACCGTTTCCTTTGGAATTCCTTAATGTTATCTTTTACTAGGTTTTCATTTTTTGTATTTACATCTACTGGTTTAAACTTTGTAACGCTATGTTTTTGATTGTTATATGAAAACAAAACGTCATTTAAAGTTTTTCCTATCCATTTATAGTTACCATTATAACTGAAACATTTATATAACTTAATCTTCAATGTTTTGATTAACCTTTCTACAATTGAAGCTTTTTTTGTTGAATACGATGAATAGTGGTTAATCTTCATAAACTGCATTTGTCTATTAAATACATCGTTATAAAACTCAGTGCCTCTGTCAGTTTGTAGGTTTTTAGGGAAACGTCCACTTTCCCTTATAATTTGAGTAAATGCATTAAGCACCTCCTTTTTTGATTTAGTTTTCAAAGGAATCATCCAGGCATATTTTGAGAAACCATCAATGACAGTTAAAATGTAACCGTATCTATTATTGTACTTTTTTAATGATTGAATATCAATCAGGTCCGCTTGCCATAAGTCGTCTATTCCTTTCAAGATCACATTACGACGATCAAAATTTCTGCGTGCTGATCTATGAATTTCATTTACCACTTGCTGTTTTACCATTTTGTAGTTTAGTAATTTTATCGATGTAGTCTTTAGTATAAAATTTTTTTTCGAACTGAATAAGGTTATTTATCACATCATCTTTTATTAACTTTCTAAGAGCGGTTATTTCATCAAGGATCTTTTTATCAACATATTTTTTGTTCACCGCATCATCATGTGCAACAGGTTCTTGAACTCCTTTCAATCGAGATGATTGTAAATCAAAATCTCCGGTTTCCGATCTAACTAGGTGATTACTGGGACAATGTAGTATTTCTGTCAAACGTAGTCTTTTATGAACATGGTGCCCGAATTTATCAACATTCATTTTGGATTGAAGTCAGCCGCAGTGAAATAATTAATGAAGTAAATAAGATATGCACTTATTAATTTATACTACCATTTTCACGTAGTTCTTCTATGATTGAAATTATTTCATTATCAAGACCAGTGTTGCCTGCATCTTTAGACGCAATTAATAATTTCAGCCTTTCTACTAGTTCGTTAGGATCATCCCAGTAAATGTAATCAGTATTTTTCTTAAATTTCTTTTTAAGTATCAAACCTTCTCCTGCTATATTATCATCAGTATTACTGACAGACGATGACGAAGGCTTTCGCAGTCTAAAAAGTGGTTTAATGATGTTCAAATACTTCCGTCCTTTATTAGATTTAATTGGTTTACTAGGATCAAAGTCTCGCCGGTGAGCATTAGTAGCTATTAACATGGTTTTATATTCTTGACAATCATTTTCAGTCACCAGTTCTAAATTAGGTATTTTTTTTAACAATAACTCCTGCAACCCTGACGTTAATTGATAATCATGTCCAGCTACAGATATAATATTTTGATCATTTATATGCACACGTGCTGAACCCAACATTAATTTACCTCGTTCTTGTCTAACACCAAAAGGTACATCATTAAATATTTCGGAGGAAAGTGACCAGGACGAAGTATTATGACTAGGGCTAGGTATTGACTCAATAGTTTTAAACGATGAATCACTGGTATTAATATTCGTATTAGTAGAGTCGCCTGATTTTTCTAAACTATTATCTTCATCAGAATCATCTTCAGCATAATTTTGTGGGGAAATATTGTGCTTAAGAGTTTTGTTGAAATACGATTTAGGTGATTGAATTTGCTCTTTTGCACAATATTTTTTTATGAGGTCATCCTTTTCTTCTATTGATTTAATTTTACTGCTTCGATCCGTAATCAATTGATGAATTGGGTCAGTAACAGGTCTAAAAACTGTATTTAAAACATTTTCACTGTAGGATTCCATAGTTTTCATATCTTTGATTTTCTTTTTAACAGATTTTGCTATTTTAACTATCTGAGTCTTTAACTCTTTTTCCATATTAAACTTGATGAATATACGTTATTTGCTTAATACGGTAATAGTTTGACTGAAGATGAATATCGAATAAATCTTCTTATATGCTCGTATTTTTATCCTCGTCAAACAAAATAAAAGTATCAAAATTCTTCCTGTAACAGCCTTTGTTCTTTAAACAATCTTTATTGATTACCAAATAGTTATAGGGTTCGCTCCATACTTTTGAACACATTTCTCGAAATTCTGACCACGACATGTCGGTATTAACGTGTTCATCATAAACATGATGGAGGTTCACATCATCTTGTTTGAATAATATTAAAAGATTTGCATTGTCTCTTACTAGCTGTTTAGGTATCTTGCTGTACGTTTGATTCAAATAAAAACAGTCAATAAATTTATGTCTACCCATTGCGAAATAATCCCTCATATTGGACTGGTTTTCACATGCAACGTCATCGAATATTATTATGGAGTGTGGTTTTGCATCGTGAGGACTTAAAATAAGTTCATTATCTTTATATTTTGCAAACGTTACATCTGGCACTAAATTAAGAACATTTTCTAAAAACACATATTTTGGTTGATACAATGTTTTTGAATAAAGATAAACGTTTTTGAAACGTAAACCATTTTCATGTAATAGAAGACCTATGACTACATTAGTTTTACCACAATTCGAGGGACCGCAAATAATACATCGAATAGTATTAGGTAGAAGGTCACAATGTCGAAAAACATCTACTTTTTCATCTGGACATATTCGACTCAATTGTAAAGTTTGAGATTGTTTAACGAATTTCATCCTTTTAACCGCTAAGGCTGTTTTTGGTTGAATGTTTTTAATTTGTAAAGCAACGATTTATATATATATTTAAAACGAACTGACTCTGTGAATGCTTAATGTTGGAAGCTCTTATACCTGAGTGACATGATATAAGTAAGTGATTCAATTTCAATTTTGATCAGTTATTGTAAAGTAGTTCTGTAAACAGGGTATAAGCTATTTCAAAATATTTACCTGTTCATCGAAACAGTTGACATGTCATTAAATATTGGAGATCACGTGGATATAGTTATCATGTATAAGAGAAAAATATGTGGCATTCGCAATGTGAAAATGATTATCACCAGATCAGTTGACACATCTTTGAATATTGGAGACTACGTTGATATAATAATTACTTCTGAGAAACTACTTGGTCTTCACATAGTTAAAATTATAAATTATGAGCAATATGATGCTATTCTAATACCTTCGCAAAAATACACTACATTATGGTCTAAAATTCGATTGGAAGTTACCCGAATAGATGGAAAAGAAGTAGACCTGACTGAAGTGGAAGATTCGTTTCCAGAAATGCTCATCGACATAAAATGCGACTGGAAGCCCAAATGGATGTAAATATAGAAGCCCTGTCCTGTCTGAAGTGTAAGACTGAAATACGAACTGTGGAAACAAGCAACTGTATCGAAATGGTTAAATGTATGATATTGGGAAGTCTAAGTCACGAATGTGATGAAGACGAACACATTGAAGTGTGAGTCTGAAGAACAGGAGTGATTTAGACTTCCCAATATTATACTACTCAGGTTGCAACCCCATCGCATATTTCGAAGAATTTCCAAGTTAACGCTCTTTTCCTTGACTCTTAAAATCTACGCAGCACAAGCTGTATTACTTACTTCGTACTAATATAAAGACACCGACCACCCACAACAGCTCTTTTAAATGAAGTCACACTCGACTGAAACCACGGTTAAACTAGCCAGCAATAAAAAAATACACCACAGGAGCGGATATGTCTGCGATAACAACTCAAAAAAGTAATCCTTATGCATAAACCGTTTTTAGCACTAAGCTGTGCATGCCGCTAAGACATTACTTTTAATTACATGCATAGCCTATCACGCAAATATAAGACGCCACCCGATGCCATCGACTATTGTAACAGTTCTTAATTATTATTTTTATATTATATAGAATAACATTACGTAAAGTGTCCCCTTACCCTAGACTTTTCCATACAAACTTAGCTTTTGCTGTGGCATGTCAGATTGCGGGAGTATTTTGTAATTTCATATGATTGATACACTATATTCTCTTCTTCTATTCTAATCAGACTTTTATATCCAGACTAAGTTTGGATGGAATAGTCTGACCTGAGTCTAGGGTAAGCGGACTCTTAAGAGAAATAAATAAGTACTGTTTTATTTATAAACAGGGGTATGTTTAATCAGTTGCACTTCTTTCGTCTTCACCGGAAAAGAATATTTCTCTTCCGGTGACAGCTGTCACGTGGTTGGTCCAAGAATACGCCATCAGTTGAGAGTGTTTTCGCCGTGTGTGACTGAACTAATTTATTAAAACTTAAACAGATGATGAATCACACGATGTACGAAATAGTAAAGTTAGTATTTTTTTAATACTGAAAAGATCAATCACTGGTAACACTTATTATGATATTCGTATAGAGCCATCGCCTTTTTTTTGTTTGAAAGCTGACGTGATCGAGATGGTACTTAGCTACAGTTGTGTCGGTGTCGGGGGTTACTTATTTTTTTCAATTTTATAACTTGTTGTTGTATTGTTAATCGTTGAAAGGCCGACCAAGTTTTGATCGCCTTTGACAAGAGTGTTAAAAGCCAAGATTCAGCCGAAACATCCATACCAAAAATCTCCCATTTGAATGTCACAACCCGCTACCGGGCTCTTGGCGGGCGGCTTGACTTCTTACGGTTTTGTGTTCTATTAATAATAATGATTAAAAGATTTCAATATAGCCTAGCTAGGGGGTGTAAAATCAACCTATATTGGCGACCTTTTGCCATTGCGTAAAGGTGTCGCGAGGAGTACAGTTCGGGGTAAAGTGCTACTTAATTTATATTTTAATTCCTAGGAAGAATAAATATATTGATTATGATTATCTTTTAATTATCACTTGCCTTAAGGCTGTTGACTTCGCAGATGATCACCAACTATCGTATGCCATGCCGCGTGTGAGTGCCCGATATGGAGGCACCTTTACTTTTTCTCTATTTCTAAGCAGATGTTCACAATGATGCATTTATTTATCGAACAGGTGTGTGGTAGAACTAAAGTGGATTTTGTTTTCTTATTTTTATTCTAATGGGTGTATTTTATTCAAACCCTTAGTTTTAAATGTCGACGCTAAATCAGTTATAAGTTTGACGTGTGTGTCTGTATGTATCTACATACAAGTTCATATTTAGACTGTGAAAACCAATTATAACCCCTAATATATGCAATTTCTTTAAATTTAAATTTTTTTACCGAAATCTGACATGTCGTTTTAAAATAAAACGTAGTACGTTTGTATGGGAAAGTCTAGGGTAAGGGGATTCTTTTTTTTTTGGTTTAAGGTGTGTATGATCGTGTGATGATGGATCGTGATTGTATATAACGTCTAACAAATGTACTGAAACAACTTCAAAGGAGAATTCAGTCCATGATACTGAACAACCAAGGGACGTATATCGAAATATGAAAAATATTTTTTGGCTCTCCATACAAACTCGGATCAGCTGATTGGTCAAGTTGTCATCATCATCAAATTTTAGCCACTTCCCGGTTTCCGATTGAGATAAAACTTTGTATGCTGTAAATCAGATGTCAATACAATATTATTATAACTAGAAGCTGATCTGATGATGGAGCCGGAAGGTGGCTATAGGAACCCTGTAATAAAACGACAGAACCCCATCGAGTTTGAGGTTATTACATTTGCCTTGATAAGTACTTAGGCTTCACAATAAAAGCTTGTATGAAGAATTGAAATTTTACATAAAAACTTATTTCCGCACAAGATCGTAAAAGCCAATCGCGGCAATAGGCATTAAGAATCTGAATCATATCAATTAGGCGATGCGGTTAGCAACCCATCACCCATTTCCTTTTTCCGCCTTTGCCTTACCGCCCTAGGCTCTGTCTGCCCCGTTAGGTATAAAGACGTGATAGTGTATCTGTAAACTTAGCTTTCCGGCAGATGCGCTGTCTGATTAGTTTTCTATTTCTAGTTCCTATAATAGGTTTAAAATGAAAAAGTCCTCACCTCCAGGTGGGGCCTTATTTGCTATTTTAACTCATTTGCCATAAACGATAGAATTAATTTATGTCCCATTTACACGATAACCGATAGACAATTTTAGATTAGAACTTAATTGAACAATTAGTTCTAGTTCTAAACACCTTGTGGCTAGTTTCAAGTACAAATTAAATAAGACACTTAATGCAACATATCCGATCCCCAGCCAGGGCAAACAGGTTTTACATTGCTTCTATTCTTTTCTGTCGCTCAAAACCGTCATTAGCTAGAGCGAGGGGAGAGCGACGGTCGCGAGTGTCGCGACGGAACGCCGCGGAATCGGCGATGCTGCCGCATGCCGTCGCTCTGTCTCAATGTGTCTTGATTAAGTAAACGTATTATTGCTTAAAAAAGGAGTTTCGGTAGAATCAGTGCAGCAAAATAGATATAAACTCTACAAAGTGTATGTTATACTTAATTAAATACATATGTTTAAACAAAACAACAATAAATTAACTACAAACAATATCAGAATGTATTGCCTTTTACTTTTCTTCTTTTGCTCCTATTTTGTAATAAATTGCGTATAATATTTTCTATGAAAATATCAGTCAATAAAAATCATATCCATTTCGAACGTCAGCACACGTCAAACAACTGGACCATAGAGCTGTATACTGTATAATTAGAGGCGTCGATAAAAAAAGAACACCTACCTTATCGTTCACCGGGGCAGGTGGAGAACGAAGGTGCGCGTGCTCACAGGTTATCATTCCAGGTTGCGCATAGACATTTCTTTACTTTTTTTATTTTTTGTCATGTCTATAAATTACGGACTGCGAATAAAAATAGTTTTCTTTTATTATGGTACTCGTATTGTATTTGAACGTCTGGTGCTGTTTTGCAGTTAAGAAAATTTAATACAGAGTCGCCTTGTAGGGATCAGTAAAAATAGGTAACACCTGAGTCAGACCAGAGCAGCTGGAAGGGGTAATGCACAAATAATAATATATATAAAAGCGAAAATCACTCACTCACTCATTATTACGAAATATCGAAAACTACTAAGCCAATGAAGATGAAATTTGGCAGGAAGGCAGATTGTGACTAGGAGACGTCCGCTAAGAAAGGATTTTTGGAAATTCCATCGCTAAGGGGGTGAAATAGGGGTTGGCATTTTGTATGAAACTTTGTAATTTTTAAAGTGAGACACATGAAATTTTTAACGTATTTTAGTAGTTAGTAGAAAATAATAATGATTTATTAGATTTTGAAAATTACATCCCTAAGGGGTGAAGTAGGGGTTGCAAGTTTGTATGAATCTTCGTCATTTTTGAAGCGAGACATATGACATTTTTGAAAAAAATCAA
Organism: Acrobasis repandana; assembly: GCA_963576875.1. Taxonomy (NCBI): domain Eukaryota; kingdom Metazoa; phylum Arthropoda; class Insecta; order Lepidoptera; family Pyralidae; genus Acrobasis; species Acrobasis repandana. The sequence continues at coordinate 4,297,432 of OY756226.1, forward strand.
TCTAATTTGTGTAGTTTACGCGGGAGAAGCCGCGGGAAAAAGCTAGTAATAAATAAATACGAACTTCTACTACAATACAATACAATACAATACCCTTTATTGCACATAAGTAAAAAACAGAACATAATTATCTTAAAAATTAGGAAATGCGCAAAAGGCGGCCTTATCGCTAAGCAATTTCTTCCAGGCAACCTCCTTTATACAGAAAAAATGATGGGAAATTAGGTAGTGCGGGGTGGTCAATATAATAAACATACTTATATACAATAATTATAATAAACATACATACACCTAATACTTAAATACATACATACAACTTACACAAAGAAAACATAACAGGACAAAATGAAGAAACTAAGTGGAAACAAGTGAAGGAAATTACCTTTCATAAGGATAGAAAATGCGATTTTACTTGGGATTTAAAGCTGGCTAGCGTTTGGTCGCGTCGGATAGTAAGTGGTAGTGAGTTCCATAGACGTACGGCTCGAACAGACAAAGACCGCGAGTAAAAGTCGGTGGAGTGAGCAGTGACTCACGTGGATAATCAGATACTAGCCGGCATGTTCCACTTCATCCGGAGTGTGTGTGAATTGAGTGTGGTTCGGGACGTCTTCGTGCGGCGTCGCGCGTCACATTCGCCCTGCTGACGACCTTCTGATGAGGTCAAGCATGTCGATGAAACATGTCGGCCATTAGCTGATATTTCACGTTAGTTACCCGTGTATAACATATAGTAATGTTTGTGTCTCACGTTAGTTTTAACCAAAAAATCTACTGCAACATCAACCCTGAAGTAGTGGAAAAATATCAGCTGTCCTGATCCTCAATAATGTGGAAACATTATATTTTTTATTTTAGATAGAATTATATGAAAAGAAAGATGATTCCGTGTTTTGGAAGCCATGTGAAGCTGTGGGTTCCCAACGCCATCTAGCGTTTGTTTAAAAGTTTTTTTGAGTTTTGTTCAAGTCAACATGTTTTATTGAATAAGATACTGTAGTGTTCTGTATTCACTGAATACGTTGTCTCGTACACACGGGTAGTGTGGAGGGGACGGCAGTTGCGTGCGAGCAGTGAGCGTGAGCGCACGTCGCCCAATACTGGTGTGTGACCGAGCCAACAGGTAGTGTTAGTGACACGGGGAGTACTACAGATACCTATTTCATAAAGAATGGAATTGTTACACCACGTTAAAATATCACGAATACTTACACAAAGAACACTTTCGACTAACGGTGGTTACAAGTTTTTGTTACATACATACATACTATCACGCCTGTTTCCCACAGGGGTATGCAGAGACTGTGGACCTCCTGAGAGACCTCTTTCGCTTCATCTACTAGTTTTTGTTATTTCCTGCTACACATATCGGACATATGTCTCCACTGCAGGAGCGACCCTCTCTGTACTGCCAGAGCCATATATGAGCAAGAGCAGTTAGAGGATTAAGCCTACACTCTCCACGCTGGCCAGACGGGTTGGAGAAGTCTCACTGATGTTTATAAGCTTTGGTTCACTTGTGTTTCCTAAGTCTCCTTCTACGACATCCACAGGAAGACTTGGAGTGGTCCTATTCTACTATGCCGGGAACCACACGGCTTACTTTACATACAATTGAAGCAATATATGTATAGTAAGCCGTGTGGTGTGGCTCAAAAACAGACGAGTCTATTTTGCTGTGTTTTTTTCACTAACGTTTCACCGGTACGTAGCTTTGAATGGTCCTATTCTAGGTCAGACGGCACAATTTTAACGATAATATATAACGCCAATAATTACATTTTTAACAAAAAAAAACTACCGACTTAATTTTTTTAGGAGTTTCTTCCATATCTCCAAAGTTCTTCATCATATCTTCACCAAATTAAAATGGGACCAACCTGGTAGTAAAGGCTTTCAAATAAAATAAATGGGCAAGTGCGAGTCGGACTCGTACATGAAGGGTTCCGTAACACCGTACAATGTTTTAAAACGCTGAAGAGACACGTTTCTTGTATGACGACCCCCTTTAATTTTTAACATTTTTAGGGTTCCGTACCGGAAGGGTGCAAACGGGACCCTATTACTGAGACTCCGCTGTCTGTCCGTCTGTCCGTCTGTCTGTCTGTCTGTCCGTCTGTCTGTCTGTCCGTCAGTCACAGGGCTCTATCTCTTGAACCGTAATAGCTAGACACTTGTAAATTTTCACCGATTATGTATTACTGTGGCGGATATAACGACAAATACTAAAAATAAAAAAATAGTAAAAAATTAAAGGGGGTCGTCATACAAGAAACGTGTTTTTTTCAGCGTTATTAACTTGATCTTCATAATGGCATTAACTAGATACTTGAAATTTTTACCAATTATGTATTACTATGACCAAAATAACGACAAATACTAAAAATAAAAAAATAGTAAAAAATTAAAGGTGGTCGTCATACAAGAAACGTGTTTCTTCAGTGTTTTAAAATATTGTACGGTTGTACGGAACCCTTCATGTACGAGTCTGACTCGTACTTGCCGTTTATTTTATTTTTAGTATTTGTTGTTATAGTGGCCATAGTAATACATAATCTGTAAAAATTTCAATTCTCTAGTTAATGCCATTATAAAGATCTAGTTAAAAACGCTGAAAAAAACACGTTTTTTGTATGACGACCCCCTTTAATTTTCAACTTTTTTTTATTTTTAGTACTTGTTGTTATAGCGGCCATAGTAATACATAATCGGTGAAAATTTCAGGTGTCTAGCTATTACGGTTCAAGAAATAGACAGCGGAGTCTCAGTAATAGGGTACGGTACCCTAAAAATCATCAAAATTGGTTCACGATTGGCGAAGATATCGCGTAACAAACATAATACATACCTACATAAATAAATATACGGGCAAGTGCGAGTCAAACTCGTACATGAAGGGTTGGTACCACCGTACAATGTTTTAAAACGCTAAAGAAACACGTTTCTTGTATGACGACCCCCTTTAATTTTTAACTTTATTTTATTTTTAGTATTTTTTGTTATAGCGGCCACAGTAATACATAATCAGTAAAAAATTCCAACTGTCTAACTATTACGGTTCAAGAGATAGAGCCCTGTGACAGACGGACACATGGACAGACAGCGGAGTCACAGTAATAGGGTCCCGTTTGCACCCTTTGGGTACGGAACCCTAAAAAACGTAGTCGAATTGATAACCTCCTCCTTTCTTGAAGTCGGTTAAAATTACTCGACTGCAGACAGATATAGAAATTAGTTTTATACGAAATGTGTCTTCCGTAATCATCATCAGTTCTTTTTTATCTCCCCTGCACGACCCTCACTGTACTACCAGAGCCATTGTACTAATGATATTTTAAGTTATTTGTTTATATTGTTTTTTCTTTTGGTGTACAATAAAGAGTTTTTCTATTTTCTATTTCTATTCATATATTAGTTACAGCCATCAGAGGATTTGGCCTACACTCTCCACGCTGGCCAGACTGGTTGGAGAGGTCTCATTGATGTTTATTAGCTTTGTTCAGCTTGTGTTTCCTAAGTCGCCTTCTACAACATACACGGGAAGACTTGGAGTCAAGCTTGGAGCGTACTTATTCTACTCTGCTGGGAACCACACAGTCTTACAGTAAACAGTTTACCAAAATAAATGGCCAAGCTAAACCTCAAACACCAGGCGTGTGTCAGCGTCGATACGTTGACACGAGCGCGTGCGGACTGCGGCAGGTGGCCACCTGTTGTGGATACACCCTTACCTTATCGAATACAGCCTGTTCTTTTTTTATGAATACCAATAATGTTTTTAAGACGATCTTTTCATTCCCTCTATGGAGAGAGTTGGAGTGCTGGAAGGGAGGTCTTTGCCTTATTTAAAAAAAAAAATATTTATCGATCAATGTTTTTTTTAAATAAGTCACTAGATGGCGTTTTTTTAAATTATTTTATTTATTTTAATTTATAAAAGGCAGCACGACGTATTTTAGCAAGGCCTAAGATAATTTATTCCACTAAATAATATAATATAATAAATAATACATATAACATAATAATAACATTTTTACTTTTCCTCCGACCATTCAAAGTCCTTGCTCAAGTTTTGAACTGACTTTAAATGTTTTTTAATGATCTATGCTCAGCAGTGGGCGGGAGGAGGGCTGGGATGATGATGATGATCTACATGATTAAACGAAATATTTCTGAGCTGTCTATTTGAGATATTTAGAAGTCTAGGTTGGTGCGTACTAAGAAATATAAACTAAATATTGCTTCTCAGTTCTCGTCAAAGTTTGATATTAAACGTAGAATTTTCTATTTTCTAGCTGAAAGTTTGATTTTCCGAGCCTCAAAGTTGGAAATAACAAAGCATTAGTTTTCCACTGACTTTTCCGCGCATTTTACATGCCTATGTCTACAGACAGGAGATTTTTTTTATTTCGTTTAGAATTGCTCTCTTTGCGGCGGTCTGCTCAAACAATACTACAAAAGAATAAGTTTTAAAAACAACCTCTACTCAGGGAATTTCTTGAATCATTGCTAAAGCTCACTCCCGAACAACATAGACTTAAGACGATACACGGTGTCCAGTGCTGCCCCCATTTAAAATAAATGATTTGTAAGAAAACGGAGATATCATTTAAAATTTTAAGCTACTAAAACCTAGATAACCCTTCAAACTATTTTATGAACCACTGTTTACAGTTTAAAGTGACCACTTTAAGCTTTACTTTGCATTTTTGCGAAAAACGGCCACTTTTGGCAAAAACGCAAACTAACTTTAAACTGTAAACAGTGGTTCATAAAATAGTTTGAAGGGTTAACTAGGTTTTAGTAGCTTAAAATTTTAAATGATATCTCCGTTTTCTTACAAATAATTTATTTCACTGGACAACGTGGATCGTCTTAAAAGCAAAATCCTTATTTTTTTTTTTTACCACCTCCGTCGCGTAATCGTTAACACGCTAGTCTGCTAATCTGAAGGTTTGATCCCCAGCCACGGCAAGCAATGGCCTTTATCAAATTGTCCTGGGTCTTGGGTGTTTATATTAAATATGTATTCATCATAAAATACAAAATACCTATAGTATCGTTGAGTTAGTATCACATTATACAAGTTTAAAGCTTCAAAGTAAACTTTAAGCTTACAGCTTAAAGCTTACAGCCTAAAGCTTACTTTGGGGCTAGCTCAATCAGTGTGATAAGTCCCTATATATTTATTTATTTATCAAGTGTGTTAATAGCTTACACTGAAGTTATATTTTTCGAGGTGCCTAAAAGCATCAGCTCAATGACTCTATCATCTAGAAACAACAGTCATTTTTACACACTAGTAAACACCGGAAGCAAATAGTGGTCAAATTCGGACGAACGGATGAAATGATAGGTCACAGATAGATACACCCTTCAAAATTATTACACACTTTTACGTTATGGGTTAAATCGAACCATCCAGTCGTTTTTTGGGTTACGTACCCAAAGGGTGCCAACAGGACCCTTAATAACTGAGACTCCGCTGTCTGTCCGTGTTTATCCGTCCGTCTGTCACAAAGCTCTATCTCTTGAACCGTAATACATAATCGGTGAAAATTTCAAGTGTCTAATACTTAAAATTTTCACCGATTATGTATTACCACAGTATTACTGTGACCGCTATAACAACATATAAGATACAAGTTAAAAATTAAAGGGGGTCGTCATACAAGAAACGTGTTTTTTTCAGCGTTTTAAAACATTGTACGGAGGTACAATAGTTCGACTCGCACTTGACCAGCTTTTTAAAATATAGTCATAATTGTTAAAATTAATGGACTTTCATCGTAAAGTAACAGCCTGTATCTACGGATGCTTCTACCACAGCACCTGTCGTATTTTTTCTTCGAGTTCCCTTTCTTCAACTAATATGCATTAAGGTAGGTCGTTATAATTTAACCTGGGATATGTTGTAACTAGTGATGCGCAGTGCTCAGATACTAGGTACTCGTTCTAAATACTTCTTCCATCGAGTCGAAAATAGGTAAAAAATTTGTTTAAACCAGAATTTCGCCTCCTCCTTAATTGTGCGAACCGCTAAGGTGTGGAATTCTATACCTACGTATGATTTAGGGATTTTCAAGGCAAGAGTGAATAGGCATTTTTTGAGTCTGCGTGTAACACCTTAGACCTCATCTTAGCTTCCCATCAGGCTAGATAGAGGTCAAAGGCACTCAAATCTCTAATAAAAAAAAAAATTGGTTGCATTTGTCCACTGACCGCCTTGTTGTTGGCATCCAATAAAATAACTTTGTTGTTAAAATAAACCAGATAAGAGTGTAAAGATATTTCACGTAATTATTATATTAATAATAAACAACAAAAAATTATTTTTTATCTATGACGGAAACACCCTGTGAATGGCTTACCCCCAATAAGTTTCCGTACCGATTTTCATCAAACATAGCTGAGAACCACTTCGACAGACAAAACTTTCGAATATAAAAAACCGCATCGAAATTGGTCTATTCGTTTAGGAGCTACGATGACACAGACAGACACAGAACACAGACGTGTGTCTATGGTTCTATGTCTATCTACCGACGCAAAAAAGGGGTGTTATAATTTTTGTAGACACGTCAAAATCCCCTCCCCTTTTGCGTCGGAGGTTAAAAAAATACCTAAATGAAAAATATGAATCTTGTATAATGCGCCCAAAGGCAGTACCTATAAACGAAACCGAATACCGAACAAAAAAACAGAGGCACTCCGGGAGTGCCGACAGAAGTGAAAACTTGAACAAGGTGGTGTCGGTTACGGTAACGGTGTCGCGAGTTCAATGGTTTTTTCCCATCTCAAAAAATGCCCAACAACAAAACAAATGCCTAAAGAAGTTTTCACTTCAATAAACTTAAAAAATACGTATTTATCGGTGGTAACCTCAGCGCATCCCTAGTTCTAACCTTTGCGTTTTTTAGACTTGCGACTAGTCGCATTCCTGCGAAAATATTCTCTAATGACTCAATTTATGTTAGGAATCTCATTGAGACGGAACTTATGCGTCGTTAGGCCCGAACGAAATAACATAAGTGCATATTTTTGTGCTTTCAGAATAGTTTTTTAATTAAATAAATTAACATCGCCGTTATTGCTATTTAAATATTAAAAATGAGTAAATTATACATGATCGAAAGTTTTATTGTCAAAAATTTATTTTTGTACTCGGTAATTAATGCAAAACTTAACTTTTTTTTATTACATGACTAATATTTATCAGCGATCAAGTTTAGATGATCAATTGACTAGAAATAACCATTACTATATAAATAACTAATCTTAAATTGTCTTTGGTACTTTTTGTTGTCTGTAATTTTCTTGCGGAGGCACGCGTAATGTTTTTTAAGTAATAACTTGGACAATAAATATAACTTAAAAACTGTAGTATGTAACACGCAATTAACAAAGCGTCAATTAAAATGTGGTTGTTGCAATACCATATATACAGTTAGGCCTGGTTCACACTAAGTGTAATCGTTATCAGACGAATAATATTAAATTCTAATTTTGATTAGTACTTTTTTTATATTCAATTTGGAAGGTCTATCAGTTTAGTATCTCTTCGGGGTGCATATACCCTTTTTTTTAATTATGTAATTTTATACATATTTTAATCACGCCAGCCACACATATTTTCTGCTTGGTCTTATGGTTGACCGGTAGAGAATGCCATATGGCATTAGGTCCACCACTTGTACAATATTTTTGTGCAATAAAGTTTTTAAATAAAAAAAATAAATAAAATAACCTGAACTACTGAAACTTCAGCTTTCTTATAAAATAAGATATTTCATCATCATCAGGTCTTTTTTAGTCTCCACTGCAGGAGCACGACCCTAGTCTCTGTATTACCAAAGCCATATATCAGCCAGAGCAGTCAGAGGATTTGGCCTACACTCTCCAGTCTCCACGCTGGCCAGACGAGTTGGAGAGGTCTCACTGATGTATATGTAGGCTTTGTTTAGCATGAGTTTCCTAAGTCTCCTCTTCGACATCCACAGGAAGACCTGGAGTGGTCCTATTCTACTCTGCCGGGAACCGCACGGCTGAATATTTACTTGCGGAATTTAAGTTTCGAGTAACTAATATTATTTGAAATGAGGGCAGCACTTTAGTTTGTGCACAGAAAGCTAAAACATTTCTTTGTTACCCGATCACGCTAGAAAGAGGATTATGTTCTTCTACGTCTTTACTTGATTGCCAAAGAGAGGTAAACCTAGTTTTTTATGTGTGATAATACTGATATAATTGATGTTACGGATATATTATTATGTCGAATTGGTTGTAGACACGTTGTGAATAAAGTAACAGTTTCTTGCAGAATTGTTTCGATTTCTACCTCGTAACGTTATTGCGGTTAGCAAAGTACACTTTGCGAATAAAAACTTCAATGAAGCATACTGTTGCAGATTATTATTTGCTTTTTACTTTGTTTTTACTTATTATTGGTTAACTGTTAACTGATGTTGTGTTTGCGTGATGATTTATTTGTTTTTTGATAAAGAAATGTGTAGATAATGGAAGTAGTTTGTAAGTTATGTAATTTTTTACGCCTGTGGGCAGGAAACAGAGTGCTGTAACTTTATATTTAAATTGTTATCTTTTGTAACTTGTTTCCACAAATAAAGAAGTTTGAAATTTGAAGATTCGCCAGCGTAGATATGACTTATAAACACTTATAGAGCATTTACTACGCGTTACCTTCACATGCACTGGAAGCACATTTTTTAAACTTTTATAATATTTTGAGGCTTTATCTTCCTTCTGGAAAACTAATTTATTTATCAGCAGTACCTAGATTTTTTTTTTTTTTTCATTTGTGTTTAATTTTGCGCCTCACCTGTTTTCTTCAAACATCTGCAAGTACCTCGGTTGACTGGAAGAGATTGCAGTTGCGTTAAGAACGCCTTTTGTCATCTGTTTTATGTTTTATATTGTTCTGTATGATTTTTTTGTGCAATAAAGATTTTAACAAACTAATTCCTATAGGGATAAAAGTTTTATATCTGCTACCTTAGAATTCCGGTTAGCATATAATCTACCTTTGAGACAAGTATTCATTTTGCTAGCTTGGTGTGTACCTAGAATTAACGTATTCCTATGACATAAATGTTGCTCTGCAACTTTGTTTTTGTAATGTTTTCTGTTTAGTTTGCAACAATGTTGCAACATACCCCTATTACCATATACTCGATTAGGGAGTCACCAGCTGTCTTGTATGAGAAAATGAATTGTATGCAATTATAAGTCCTACTTTTTATTAATTTGCAAAACAGTCATAAATATATGTATTTAAATTGTGCTGTCATTGTATTAAATTAAGTTACTTCAGTTCCATTATGCTGTCATTGCAGTAAGTTAACTTACTTCACTTTTAGTTGCTAACGCATTAACAATGAAAAAGGGAGACCAAGGTAACGGTGGAAAGAGTGCGCAAGGGAAGATATGGGTTAGAAAGCAGTAACGGACAATTTGCCAAAGGATAGAATGTAAGTTTAAACTTGTATTATGGGATACTTAACGATACAATATTTTATAATAAAAGCATATAAATAAACACCTAGGACGATTTGAAAAAGACCATTTTCAATTTTGACCTGGCTGGGGATCGAATCCAGGGCCTCCGGAGGGCGGACTAGCGTGTTAACCTCTGTGGCGTAATCGCCACGGAAGTCGTCACAATGATATAGATATATAGAAAACGGGATGTAGTTTGGGTATAGTGTGTTGCTAGTAGTTGAAATAGAATTGTAGGAGCAATTTCGTCAAAGTTCGCTCGCCCAACTTCGGCAACCTACGTAAATTTCTACTAAATTAAGTTTGAAAAAAGTAAAAGAAGTTCTTAGGTAAACGTAAGGTAAGTATGTCGTAGAATAAAAAATAACCTTATATTCATAGGAAAAGATAGAACGCGTGTATCATATTTTTATTCGATAATACGAGTATAAAGCACTACCACAACATTACAATGTTTTGCTAGCATTATGTTTTGGTATGATATTTATTTGATGATAATATATTTTCATTTCTCAGAAGATCTACCGTGGAACAATAGACGTATATGTAGACGAGCTCATAATGTTTCTAAGAGGCAACAGATTTTTTCATCATACTATGTCGTATGTCATAAAAAAAACTGCGACAGCAAAAAATTCGTAACTGTGAAAAAAAGTTCTTTAGGTCGTAATATAGATTTGTTTTATAAATAATACAATGAATAAATCTATAATATAAAAATGAATCGTTGAATGTGTTGCTAAGCGCAAAACTCGAAAGCAGCTGAACCGATTTCGCTAATTCTTTTTTTAGAATATTCCTTGAAGTACGAGGATGGTTTTTACGGAGCTTAAATACCCGTGCGAAGCTGGGGCAGGCTGCTAGTAATACAATGAAAATGTACATGCAGCCGGTCTGCGTGAGTCATTCATTAAGTAAGATTTTCAATATTTTTAAGGGATCTATTAAACTGAATAAATTTAACGTTATTTATCCTTGAAACAAAATTTTAACAGAATATCTGAATTACTACCTACTATACTGTACACTATCACGTCTTCATCTCTAATGGGGCAGAAAGAGCATCCATCACTTTTTTATTCCTTTTTCCACCTTCTCGCCCACCATCACACTAAAAGTGGCCTTTGAGTCTTGCGTCTGCTTAGAGCCGCATTAAGACCCTAAATGCTCTGTCTGTAAAATAAAGTACTCAAACAAGATGTATTTAAATTAATAAATCAAAAGCGTACAAATTATGTGGTATTCCAAAGTACTCTATGTCAAAAAGCCACAATTTTTCGTCTCATACTCGTAATTATGATGAGCTTTCAACGACTCAACGTCTCAATCTTGTAACGTCCCAAATCAAATATTGGAACTGCGTGTCGCCTTAACTAGTGGAAAACGTGGTGTGACGAATGTGGTAAACGAAATGAGGTAACCATGGTATAATATAATAAAACATAATGTTGTCTTCCCGTGACAGCTGGTCACGTGCTTGGCCTAAGAATACGTCATCAGTCGGGCGGGAGTGTTGCCACTGTGTGCCCTTGCCAAACCAGCCAAACATGCCGAATGTTTGAGGCAATGTTGCATGAAGGAAGGAAAGCATGTTTCCAGCGCTACACAACGCTATTGCTTCATTGAGTTTGACATATATAAACGTGACCGACTTTTATACTTTTCAGCCTGGTTTCTGTCAAATTTGTATGGAAATTCGACTACCTCCGTGGTCCAGTGGTCAAGGCGTTTGCCTTGTGTTGGCCGGAGGTCATGGGTTCAAATCCCACTGGGAAGCATACTTTGTGAAAAGTTGTTTCCAGTTTGGTTAGGATATTGGAGGCTTGAATTACCTGATTATCCGAAAAGAAACATGATTCCGTGGTTCGGAAGGCACGTAAAGCTGTGGGTCCCGAACGCCATCTAGTGGTTTGTTTACCTAGGATTGGTTCAACCCTTTGGGTTGCGGAGGTCAGACAGCAGTCGCTCTGTGTAAAATCAAGTAATGTCGTCAACTCACCTAGGTTAGATAGCGGACTCTGAAGCGTTACCGGTAAGGGTGTAAACGCTCGGATGATGATGATTGTATGGAAATTCCCTTTTGCCGAGGCCCTAAGATGTTATGAATTACGGGAAATAGATGGCTATTTCCCATTATTCATAACTATGAAATTCTTGATTTTAACTAAAATGGCACTATTTGTGTTTGCAAGAAAACAGATGTTAAAGAAACATGCTTTGAAAAGCCTTCTTCCACTAAACCGCCTAAAATTAATCCTCATACGGTCTATGGGGAGGACCCCATTTACACAGTCAACAGGCCAGTAAACAAATAAAGAAGTACCTAATGACTATGTAAATGACGTGTCATTCAATTTGGCTGGTGTTAAACAAGGTACCTTCCACACGATGCCGCCTCCAAGTGTGGTACAAGTAATAAGAGATTAGTATTTTGAAAATTAGATGTTATTTTTGGTATTGTTCCAGGAGCGAGAATATCGCGACGAGTAGACGTACGATACGTAAGTCGTATAAACACGATGGTATCGCCGTGTGGAGACACGTTCATATAAAGATTTATACAACGTGGAAGGGACATACCCGTAATAAATCGAACCACGGGCTATACTAGATCATTATAGTGTAATGAAATTAAAATAACAGGCATAGAACAAAAAAAAAATTTAATATTCCCATACAAATTGCCCGAGCGGCTGCACACTTTTCTATGGAAATGCAAAATATTTTTTTTGTTCTTTGGCTGTTATTTTAATTTCTTTACACTATAATGATCTAGTATAGCCCGTGATTCGATTTATTACGGGTATGTCCCTTCCACGTTGTATAAATCTTTATATGAACGTGTCTCCACACGGCGATACCATCGTGTAAAGACATGGTACGCTGCTGCCGTAGCGTTGAGATACTCGTATTTTAATGTTTTTTAATTTGGTTGGTACGAAACATTATGGTACGCCTCCTTCAACATGATACCGCCTTCATCCGACAGGATGTGGTACCCACAAGTGATGGAGAAATCCTCCTTTTTTGGGAGAGGCATTCAGCTCAGCAGCGGACTGATATAGTTTTATAAGAAGAAAGAAGAAGTGATGCTTTCTTTCAAAATTACTTACACCTAATGTTTATCAAATTTATTAAATTGCCCGCTGCCGCCCATGCCTCAAGCCATCTGCGGACAAGGAACTCTCAGACATTTATACTTTAAAAAAGTGCTTGACAAACAAAAAGCGTATTTGTGATTTTGTGATTAGGGGGCATCGCCGCGGTATTCGGTTGACCAAAGTAATAGGGGGACACCTATGTCCATGTTACGTAGTACGTGGAAAATTTTGATCTCGAGATCGAGAGGGCCAGTCTCTGCTAGTTTTTTTTAAATAGGTTTTAGCTGTATATTTTAGTGCTAATAATATTGTTTAAGCGCCGTGTGGTAGGTACCCGGCAGAGTAGAATAGGACCAGTCCAAGTCTTCCTGTAGATGTCATAGAAGGCGACTTAGGAAATAGAAGCTAAACAAAGCTTATAAACATTGATGAGATACTCTCCAACTCGTCTGGCCAGCGTGGAGAGTGTAGGTCAAATCCTCTGACGGCTCTGGCTAATGTATAGCTCTAGTAGTAAAGAGAGGGTCATGCTCCTGCAGTGGAGACCTAAAAAAAACCTGATGATGATGATATCACTTAAACGATTTCATTAGTCCAGATTTTTTATAGACAAAATATTTATACAGGGTCTAACAAAATATACTGAAACTATTTTAAGGGTGGATTCAGTCCATGACACTGAACAACTTTCCCCAAGGAACATATATCGAAATATGAAAAATATTTTTTGACCTTCCATAAAAGTCCGAGTTTGTATGGAAAGCAAAAAAGTATTTTTCATATTTCGATATATGTTCCTTGGGGAAAGTTGTTCAGTATCATGGACTGAATTTACCCTTAAAATAGTTTCAGTATATTTTGTTAGACGTTATATATACGAATTAACTCACTCATCTCTACATTCCTTTGATCATTGATTTCAATAAACTATCAATACTCGTACATTTTTTCAACATAATTGTTTATTATGAAGAAGTCACGGCAACACAACCTTTTTAAATGAATTAAAGTAATTAATATTACTCGTAGCTTAAGAACTTAATTGTTGTGCCTATTCAACAATGATGAATGGTCGCACACAACCCATGGTCCATACATCAAAAGTAATTGGGATGAGTACCGGTGCATCACATTCCTTTCATAACTCAAATAAGACATCATTGGGACCTATAAATCATGTTAATAAATAGTACTTTGAGTGCAATGATATTTTATTTTGTTTAGATGTAACTGATACTGTATTTCTATAGTCGAGAGCCGTTAAGCCGTTGGTCCTTCTTATATTCTTCATTATCTTAGCGCTTTCCTGGTTGCATCTGAGTACACATCTCAGCACAGCTGAGGAGCTGTGCTGCTTCAAAACCCAGGGTGCGCTTTTTAGATTTTTCTTCTCCACTTTGCATGGTCTTAAGCATTCTTGGTTGTAAGACCATTGGCACGCATATCAACCTTGACGACGTCAAGCTAACATTTCTTGGGTAGACCCAAGAAATGCTGGCTTCTCACTCACTGATTTTATAGACTTTTGTCTTGAGGGGTTCAGGTAGATATATTGGACGAGAAGACACTGCGAAACTTTCCGACCGCTGCTCAGCGGGTCCTATTCGTCAAAAGGCACTTTTGAGCTCTGGTGAATCATCTACAGATTTTCATATCAGTGTTTCGACGCCCCAACCGTCAAAACTGTCGATATGTACCTGATATCAAAGTGCCGACTGGATACACTTGACGTCACAAAAAGTAGCCGCCTCTGAAATTCTGCCTAATAATCACACCTGTACTTAAGGCCGTACCTGAATTTTCCGGGGTCCAGTGCTGCCCCCATTTAAAATAAATAATTTCAAAGAAAACGGAGACATCATTTAAAATTTTGCTACTGCCAAGTCCTAGATAACCCTTCAAAGTATTTTATAAACTACTGTTTACAGTTTAAAGTGAGAATGTTAAGCTTTACTACGCACATTTGCCAAAAGTGGCAGTTTTTCTTAAATGGGGGCAGCACTGGACCCCGGAAAATTCAGGTACGGCCTTAATATTTAATTCAGAAATGATCAATAAATTTAAAAATATTCGTCTATTTTTCCAAATCTAATTCTAGAAAATACATTAGATTTTTAAAGGCTAAATAAAATTAAAATAATATAATCTCCAACTTTTACGTGAACAACGGAAGAGGGTGTGCTTGAGTAAACATGAGAAGTCACTCCCTCAGAATACTTGTTCTGTATTCTTAAATCACACCATACATAAGTTTCCATCAAAATTCAAGACTGTCCTGGTAATGGTGTACCTTTGTCATCTGTTGTTAACATAGATTAATAATAATAGTTACAGTGCAATCAAAGAGCAATACGCGCTTCTCAACCGTAGGCCGGCCGCGTTCTTTAGGTACGATAAATTTTCTAAAATACCAACTGTACTCTCATGCTCGGGAGTGTACGAGATATCGATACCAAACGTGGGTCGATAGCAACTCGAGTCGTGGGAGTCTGTGAGGCGGCGTTCGTAGACCTCGACAAAAACTGTGATGATTAAAAAATTGAAACACGTCTTGGCCATCGCGCCTGACGTAGATTAAATTGTAATATGTGAGGTATTACGGCTTTTGTTTATTTTTATTGGCGGCCAGCGCTTCATTTGAAAAGTTATCGTTGCTAACTGGCCGCCAATATTTGAAAATGGAACGAGTTTAACATCGATACTTTTTTGCAAAAAGGATATCAAAATAGTTCATAATAAATTGATGAAAAAGTTTGATTGTACCGTCTGCATTTTTGCTCGGATCACAATAGTTAATCTAAGTTTTGCATCTTTTGTACACTCTCGCTCCGTCGAACGGCCATTTATACTCAGCGCTGTGACTCACAATTTTTTTGCAATTGTAAGGATAGTTTAGTGTATTGTGTGTGATACTTTGATTACTTTCGGACCTTGTACGCGTAACTGTTTTTATACTTAGTGTGTATGTTTTCTCATGTATAAGTGAAATGTAAATTTCTTTATGAAAATAAATATCTTATACCTTAGTTTTGGAGTAGGACATGCAATCTGTAAATATTACGAATCAATATAGGTACCATGTTGTGTCGTGTCGTTCCCGGCAAAGTAGATAGGACCACTGCAAGTTTTCCCATGGATTACGAATACATGGACTTACGAAACACAAGCTAAACAAAGCTTATACATCAATGAGATCTCTCCAACCCGTCTGTCCAGCGTGAAGAGTGTAGGCCAAATCATCTCACTACTTTGGCTAACACATGGCTCTGGTAGTACAGAGGTGCTAGGGTCGTGCTCCTGCAATAGAGACAAATAAACGGGCAAGTGCGAGTCGGACTCGTACATGAAGGGTTCCGTACCTCCGTACAATGTTTTAAAACGCTAAAGAAATACGTTTCTTGTATGACGACCCCCTTTAATTTTTAACTTTATTTTTAGTATTTGTTGTTATAGCGGCCATAATAGTACATAATCTGTAAAAATTTCAAGTATCTAGTTAATGCCATTATAAAGATCGAGTTAAAAACGCTGAATAAAACACGTTTCTTATATGACGACCCCCTTTAATTTTTAACTTTATCTTAGTTTTAGTATTTGTTGTTATAGCGGCCACAGTAATACATAATCGATGAAAATTTCAAGTGCCTAGCTATTATGGTTTAAGAGATAGTGCCCTGTGACAGACGGACAGTCAGCGGAGTCTCAGTAATAGGGTCCCGTTTGCACCCTTTGGGTACGGCACCCTAAAAAAAGACATGGTGATGATGTTGTGTAATTATAATTTCGATATTATCTCTACCTTGTAAAAAAGATGAGTCTCTGCATTCTAAACAAGTTACAATACATTCCAAGTGAATCGTATATTTGGCATATCTTCCAAAGCAGTAACATATCTTGAACCCAATTGACTTTAATTAAGAGACGTTAATATTCTAAGAGCTTGTTACAATCAAAGGATATCCTCGCATTTAGCACGAAACCCTTATAAAGTGCCGAACTTATTGTCATCCTCCGTCCCGACCTGACGTGAGCCGGTCACACGCCCTGATTCCGACCCGCAACACGTAATTGTATTGATAACACAATAAACAAGGTGGATATTCGGCTGGCATATTTCCAGTGGCTCTAATTCCCATAATTTGCACATTTAAAACCAAAACGTCTACAAGTTAATGGAAGCGATGAACTTTTTACTTTTTTGTGCCAAACGCCAAGTGCGCCGGCCTTTTTTTGGTGCGCGCGAAGCCAACGCCTCTTCAGTTTTGGCGCGAACTCGTGATGTGAGTTTGTCTATGTTTTTCTGCGTTCTTTTTTTTCGCACAAAAAACTGCCAGTTCTTCCCATCAATGATAGCCATTTAATGGCATCACGACGAGATAAAAAGCTAAGGTATCGATACATAAAAAAATGTAGATCGCTCTGGAATGATCATACGTGAGGACTCTTTTTGCGCAGCCTCATTGTTGTCGCTATGTTTTGTTTTGTTATGAGTTGCAATTTCTTTTCAAAAAGTGTGCGCAGTGACCGCCATTTTGGGTCAACTTATGTGCCGGGTATTGTAAGTACATACGTTACAGCAAATACATATATAGATTAAATATTCCTGATTAAAGTTAGATATTATTCCAACACAAATGATGGGTGACTAACACATCCAATTTGTTATTATTTTTAATAAATTTGGTATAAAATGTAGGTAAGTTTAACTAGACTGTTTTCATTTCACTAACTAGATTATGTTTATTTTTGTACACCACGACCAAGACCACAATCCGCGACAGACGAAAAAATGCTTTTACTTTTTCAAGGAATTTGCCAATACGTGATCGAGGAAAAAATTTGGTCGCCAACGTCCGGCTTAGGAGGCTCGTCTGGCTACCATTAGTCGCGTACGGAGTCAAGGGCGGTCGAGCAGCAGCTGGCCTCCTACTGAATTTTAATACCTTGCCAATCGTGAAACTACGTCTTTATACTAGTTTTACGACCGCGCTCGAGGCCATGCGATAACTACGCCAGTGCTGAATATTTTAAAAAAAGACGGAAGCTACCATCCAAATGTGCATGTATCACTCGGACAATATTTTGACAGGATTTCGAAAATAGAACGCGTAGTTAAGCACTGTCAGCTGTCGTCGTATCGTCTTCTCGTTCTATTTTCAAAGACAACAGAAAGTTTACTTATTTGATTTTATTTGAATGGTACATTTCGAATGTTATTTACGGCCAGTATTTACGTTTCCCGGCTAATCGAGTGGGATCTCTTAAGGGAGATATTTTAGGAAGAATGTTTATCTTCTTGATTATACAAGACATTGCCGTCCGTCCCACTTTCGGGACAATAAATAGATATTTCTTTTATAAAATATCGTTTAATATGAAATTGTTGTTTTAAGAATCTATTTGTTGTAAGTATAATTTAGAAAAATATAAAAAAATACCTCTGTTACTATTACTAGAGATAATAGTAACTACTTACAGAACATTTTGTAAAACATACTACATTAGGTCATAAATATAAAGTTCATACCTGCTTCAGAAAATAAAGTATGGACAATTGAAAAAACGGATCTAGCGCTTTATTTAATCCCCGACGAAAAGGAGGGGTGAAGTTTAACGTGTCTGTGTGTTAGTGTGTCTGTCTGTGGCATCGTAGCTTCTAAACATATTGACCGATTTCTAAGCGGTTTTTTTAATCGAAAGCCTTGTCTGTTAAGATGGTTCCTTGCTTACCTTGCTAAGCTTGTTTGATGAAAATCGGTTTAGCCGTTCAAAAGTTATTGGGGGTGCACACTTGAAATTCGGAGGTTTTTTAGTTTGTCTGGCAAATAAACTTGTTCTCCTGTTGCTCATATTATTAGAAGTAATAATATTTAATTATACATACATCTGGCTCCTTGACTACCACTTTACCTACGCAATAATGTACCTAACCACCTACTTAATTAAAACGCGACGAGTCCTCATTTCATTCATCGAAATAACGCGACGTCGAATATTTAACATAAATTACCTAATTATATTGTTACCAGACGCGATGTAATAATTAATAATGAATGAGCTTGTTTTATTTGAATGGCGAAAACTTGTGGCATGGTCCAAGGCCGCCCGAGTTTCAACTTTCAAGGGTAGACCCAGTGGCGTAGCTTGCATGAACGGGCCCTGTATCAGAATATGTTAAGGGCCCCGCCATATCTGACTGCGGTGATGCATGTGAGCTGGCGGGTGAGAGGGGAAAGGGTGCGAACTATGCTAGTCCGGCCAACGAAAGCTGTCCATGAAAAACAGCGGCAAATTTATAAAATAAACATTTTTTCTTTTTTTGAAGAATTTTATTTTATGTATAAATCTTAAATCTATTTTACAACATATACACAAAAAAAAATACAAAGCAATATAAAATCTAATACTATTTCAAACGTATCTGATATTCACATTTCTTCATGAAAAAATATTGTTAAAATTATTTTACAAATTTTTCAAAGTTCAATGTCAATACCATATTATTGTGTCCTAATTAATATAATCAATGTTAAATTAAATACCAAATAAAAGTTTTAACAACTTTATAAACTAAAAAGCTATAAGGAGCAATCTGCTTATAAGGAGCGAAAAAATAAAAAAAATCTTTAGATTTAGGTAGACATAAGACAACTTTCGTTGCCCAGACTATAAACAGAATTAACCTGAATACGACAGCGCATGTACCAGTACACCAATGTGATGTGGTGCTAATACGAATTTAGCCCTTCCATGATTTCTTTTCCAACTTCTCGCCTAACATCACGCTTAGAGTGGCCTTTGGGTCTTGCATCCCTAGGCTCTATCTGTTTAGGGCCGAAAGACCCAAAATGCTCTGTCTACCGCCCCATTAGGGATAAATACATGATAGTGTATTCCCCATGATTATGGGGTAGACAGTGCCCTATGGGTCTTATAAGATCCAAAGTGAGTATCCTCTGGCTTCTCTGGCTAATAGATGGCTCCGGTAGTACAGAGAGGGTCGTGCTCCTGCATTGGAGACTAAGAACTGATAATGATAATGACTACTTTGATAAACCGAAAAATGTGGGTCCATTATTTTAATATAATGTAACTGACGCCAATGACGGCCTAAATAAAAAAAATATTTTTTGGACCCAATGCTCAATTCAATTCAATTCAAAATATCTTTATTATCACAGGATATTTATAATATCTCTTAATAATAGTCACTTTGTTTTGTTTTGCACAAATGTTGACGTCAAATCCTTACTTAAAGCTAAGTTTACGCCGCTTCCTAGGCGCAAGTGCAGAAGAAGCGGCAACAAACTGCACTGCACGTTTTCTCCAAAGACGTCAACTAACAAACTAAAAACTTAAAATTAGTTATATAGATGGACAGAGATTACATTGTTTATTATGTCATAATTAAATTGAATTATAAGAATTACGAAATTTAAAATAATGTCAATTTCTCTCAAATCTAAATTATGACATGTCTAAGTATACAAACCTTTAAGAGGGACCCGCGCCAAGCTCAAGCCAGACCTTTTTGTCTTTAAGATAGTCATCGGTCCTATAATAAGCCTTCTCACTCTCGCGCTCATCCCTGTGAGCAGGTTCGATAAGTAGTCTTTTTTTTTTTGTTAATTCAGTTTTTTGGTTTTTTATCAAAATGGCGGCGAACATTTATTCATGTTTATAGTACACAAAGACTCGCCTGCTCTACGGCTCACCGAGCCACTAGTAAATATATTTTTGACTTAATTACTTGGTTACTTTAATTAATTACATTGATTTATGGTAGTATTTGCTTGAAACCTACCGGAATAAGCAGTCGGACCTAAAAAGTCAGTGTAAAAAACTAAAAACTACAACTCAATATATAAAAAGGGGTTTATAAGCCGTGACTGGCGCAATGCAGGAAATTCCCGTCTACCATAGTTTACATGAGGTTAGAAGCTAAACACAAATACTAAGGTCTTGAGGCAAAATACATTTTATTTTTTGTAATAACCACAGTCAGACCTTAGAATAATAACGCTCAGACTGGAAAACTTTGCAGAGGAAAAAAAAATCTTCTGATAGAAACATTGTCGACAACAATTTTCACCTATTTCAGTCAGGCAATTTTTCACCTATGCAATAAGCATAAATAGAATAATAAACGGGCAAGTGTGTGTCCGACTCGTACATGAAGGGTTTCGTACCTCCGTACAATGTTTTAAGGCCCCGCCAGTTCAGAGCCAAGAAAACTGTGAGTGTTTTTAAAAAATCACTGTTATTAAACTACTACAGTTTATTCCTCAAACATTTTACATAAGAATTTTAAGGCTTTTCTACAGACACCTACAATATCCAAAACACGATTGAGCATTTTTGGCTTGATAGAAAAAAATCACAAACATACCTCTAAATTTGCCTTTATAATACATATTACTATTTTATACAATTACCTTTTTATAATAATAAATAAAACACTGCGAAATATCGTCGAGAACGGCTCCGGGCCTTTCTTCGCTCTCGACGAATATTTCACTGTTAACTATGTTATCTTAAATCTGTAAGTTTAAAGATCGAGTTAAAAAGCTGAAAAAAAACAAGTTTCTTGTATGACGACCCCCTTAAACTTTTAATTTTATCTTATTTTTGTTATTTTTTGTTATAGCGGCCACAGTAATACATATTTCATCTATTATGATTCAAGAGATAAAGCCCCGTGACCTTCGGGTACGGAACCCTAAAAACAAATAAACGACAACAAACAAGGCAAGCTAATAAAAGCATGTATAAATATGTATAGGAATTTACAATTGTAGTGTATCAGACAGAACAGTTCACCCCAATTTAGTACTATACATGACCCAGACAGTTGGTTTTGGAGTAATCTGCTTCGCTCCACTGCAATCCTATTATGTTGAGACATTGCAATCTTGCCGTATGGTCCCCGGGAGAGTAGAATAGGACCACTCCAAGTCTTCCCGTCGATGTCGTAGAAAGCGACTTAGGAAACACAAGCTAAACAAAGCTTATAAACATCGATGAAACCTCTCCAATCCGTCTGGCCAGCGTGAAGAGTGTAGGGCAAATCCTCTGACTGCTCTGGCTAATATATGGCTCTGGTAGTACAGAGAGGGTATCCTTGCAGTGGATACTAAAAAAGATGTGATGATGAATGCAATCTTCCGATATTTTGGAGGAGCCAAGATCTCACGGGATCCTAAATCAATCTCGCGAATCTCTCCATTTGCGAGATCTCACGATTAAAGTCTTTCTTGAGTTTTCTCTTATTTCTAAAGACCGGCAAATTAACTCTAAAGCGCCCAAAATGAAGATCCGGAACAGCCGACTCGTCACAAGTAGTTCCATTGACAACTAGTCACGTTTCTAATTCAATAGTTTATAGGGCAACAGTAAACGTGTTTGACAGCTTGTCTAGATGTCAGCAACCATCAAATGTCAAACTGTAAATCTGATTCTATACTGTGTTACTATGCAGTACGCAATATTGGAACTGGTCAGTCCAAATTGGATCGAGATGTTTAATAAGATCTACAGTTTTTAAAACACGTGAGATATCTGTTGATACGTAATTATACTCGTAAAACATGCTGATTATGTTTTTATTCGTTTCGTGATAGATAAAGCCTAAGATCTTAAGACCCAAAGGCCACTTTTAGATTGAATTTGGCGAGTAAGCAAAGTAGTGACGGGTTATTCTTCTAATGACATTATTCTGACAGCAGACACGACTTGTGCGGTCGAGCGACGTGTAGACAGGCCACGTGTCGCTAGCTGCGAAAGCTATGTCATAGAGAAATACATAGAAACCAGCCACGACACGTCGTCTGCTGCTGATGTCTACAGTCGTCTGAACCGTACCTCAAAAAAAATTCTACTAATAAAAAAATTGTATCGGCCCGTATGGCTTGTCAATACGTCAGTTGTCAGCGTGGACGTTTGATTGACCACAAATTGACCACGATCCAAAATGGGCAAGACAGTATCGCTTGGAAATACACGAATTCAGTTTATACTTATATACCTACTAACGTCATTATTCCTTACGAGCTAGATGACTGGGTAAAGAGGGGGATGAAAGATTGCATGCAGCGGATATAAGAAAAATGGAGTAACAAGAAAAGATATATAGAAACGAAGATAAAAACAAGAAGAATTATAAAAATGGTTCCAATAACGGAAAAACTGAGAACCAATAGACTGGGATAACATGGACATGCGATAAGGTGGGAGGAGAGCCATATAGCCATAGAGCCATAAAGGGCACAAAATTTTGAGGTAACTGGATACAGAAACAGAGAATACGCAGAGGCAGACCAAAGAAAAGTAGATGGAGTGCTTGAGGGTAGTGGTAAATGGAAAAGACACGTAGATTAGTTCTTAAGCTTTGAGCGCGGCGACCGAATCAAGAAATTCTCGGCAACCGGCAACCGGCACAGCGGCGCGGCGTTTAAAGGCGTGCATCGTCTAACGTCGTTTCAGTTCGGCAAAATGCTATGCAATAGCTTTACCGCTTTCAGTCCCCGAGTGCCACACGTTTTTTTTAGTTAGTAGTAATTTGTATATTATGTTATTTATGTTTCATATTATGTTATATTGTGTTCCCTTCTAACGCTTTAGGAATTATCCTGTAAAGTTAGTTGTGAATAGGAATAAATAAAAAATAAACTTAAAAAAATTAATGGATCTCTAAAGCCGGCTGTTCGGTCGCGTTCCGTTATGTTTAATGACAACTTGGACTCCCGAACGAGTCCGCCAACATAATAATAATGTATCGGGACAGTTCGGACTGAATTTTAAGCCCTAATCTCAGACTATACTCAATACTTTATTGCTCCTCAAATTACATGCAGATTACATATACAGTGTTGTATGATCCCACACTCATTTAAGGACCCTGTTGGGCACTGCAAAGCAGAGAGTAGGAATCTCGTCACAGTTATGCATAATTTCATACTAGAATGTGTTTTATCCCGCTGTGGTATTCGATTCAGTTCAACTGCCATCAGGGTACCAGTTGGGCTTAGCACGGACATAAATGTAGCTTTTCGTCTATACATAATTTACATAATAATCACGTCTCTATCAATTTTAGCGGTAGACAGAGCCTAGAGCTATGAGAACCAAAAGCCACATTCAGCGTGATAGTAGGCATGTACATAGGTGGAAACAGGAATCAAAATATTGAGGGATCAATCAATCAATCATCAAGCTGCTATTTTTACAAGCTTTTACTCAGCTGGCCCTGTTCGTTGTTTTTTTTTTCGATTGAAGTGAAATTTTGTATGCTAATGTATGTAATGTAACAAATCAATATTATTATGACAAGAAGCTGATCTGAGGATGGAGCCGGAAGGTGGCTATAGGAACCCTGTTATAAAACTACGGAACCCCATCGAGTTTGGGCTTAGGTATTACATTTCTCTTGATAAGTTTTTAGGCCTCACAATAAAAACTTTTACAAAAAATTTTTTTTACGGTTCCGTACCTCAAAAGGAAAAAACGGAACTCTTATAGGATCACTTTGTTGTCCGTCTGTCCGTCCGTCCGTCCGTCTGTCAAGACCCTTTTTCTCAGGAACGCGTGGAGGTATGAAGCTGAAATTTATATCAATTACTCAGGTCTACTGTCCCTTGAAGCTGTGAAAAAATCAAACTTCTAAGCCAACGCAATCAAAAGATACAGCCGTTTATGCCGCAAATTTTCGACACTTGCAAGGGAATCAAAACCTACAGGGTGCTTCCCGTGAACTCAGAATCTTGAAATTTGGTACGAAGCAACGTCTTATAGCATAGATAAAGGAAAAATTACGAAAACCATAAATTTTTAGTTACATCACATAATATATTTTTTTTTAATAATTTTAAACTTACTACCCATTTCCTCATAAACGCGTAGAGGTATTAAATTGAAATTCATACCAAATACTAAACCTTATAGGTTTGTACGGAACCCTCGGTGCGCGAGTCCGACTCGCACTTGGCCGGTTTTTTTATCAAAAAACTTATTTTAAAGCAGACTCGTTTTATCAAAAGTGGCCGTTTATTTTTCCGATTTTGTACTTATATTTTCCTTAAGGTGATAACACACGGACACACCGACACATAGGTAATAAAAGTCTACTACCAAGTTTTTCTTAAAATACACGGTTCCAATACCTAACATACACTCATTGACGTATTGCTTTAGATTAATAGATATTATTAGATAATTTATTTAAATTATATAAATTAATAATATCCTTTCATAGTCTGTAGCAGCTCCGAGCATTGTAATGCTGTATAAATCAATAAATATTATAATATTTTTAAACATCGAACGTAAATCCTTCAAAAAAAGAACGAACCACAATGCAGGCACTCGCGTGACCGGTTTTTTTACGCACAAAAATTCTCACTGATAAAAATTTGACATTCAACGTCGGAGTTCATTCACACGCGGGCTATCCGTCTGTATTGCTTAAAATTAAAATTCTAATTGCTAGGAATAATACCAGGTTTTTTTTATTTAATTAATTTATATGCAGACTACGAGTTAGCACGCAAAGTACAATTTAAAAGTCAAATGCAAATTACTGATATTAAAATAAACATTGTTGTTTTTATCAGAAAGGCTTGTAAAGCCTTAGTAAAGTATATCGACTTTAACTTTACAAGCCTTTCTGTAAGCCAGAAATAGTGTATATTTCGTTACAATTTTATCACCATCCTATCTCTTTTTCCGTTCAGTGCTGAACATAGTCCTCACTTCGTCTACCCCACCCTGGTGACGTCATCCATCTTGGTCCTCTAAAATTTAATACTGTACAATACCTACTAACCCAATCTGACGGTGTAAAAAACTTTTTCTATAAGAACAATGCAGAAATCTCTAAAAAAATCTATTTTTTCATACACAAGAAGTGTTTAGATGATTATGATAATTTGTTGATTATAGTAATTGAAATTTGTGTGGAAATACAAATACAAATTATCTTTATTGCACCATAATAATTCATAAAATAAAAATAACAAACACAAAGAAAATATTGGTACAAAGGCGGACTTATCGCTAGATGCGATCTCTTCCAGTCAACCTTTGGGTAGAGGAAAAATTAATAGTACGGAATAAGGTGGGCGCAGTATCTATACCTAATTATATACTTACATATTAATACTTATACATATACATACATACATATACGATACTAAAATATTTAAATGTATTTAGTGACACTTAACAGAACTGAGACTTACTGGCATAACGACAGATAATATTTATGGAGACGATTTTTAAAGCTTGTTTTAGTCTGAGCAGTACGAACTCTACGAGGAAGAGCATTTCAGAGGTAGACAGCTTGGACTGTAAATGTCGAAATTATCCTTGTGACCCCAACATTTTTTGGTCCTGCGACCCTATAGGGTTACCCCATAAGCAGCACGCAAGACGTACGTAACTGCGTATCCGTGTTCCAGTGTCAATCATCATCATTGAAGTTAATACATGATGATAAAGTCTAATTTTGTTTGACATAGACTTTATAATAATGTATTAACTTCCAATGATGATTGACACTGAAACACGGATACGCTGTTACGTATGGAATGTCTCTATCGGACGACAATCGTATTATTTTATGGAGTAACCCGCCTGAGCTCTGTCTGCTTATAGCTTGTAGCGGGAGCTAGCTCCACTGTCACAAAGAGATCTTCCCGCCAGACGTGGTGTTGCGCTTGGAGAGCCGCGGTTCCGACAATGTATTGTCGTAGGATGCAACCAGAACTCTGATATCGAGATGTAGGATACTGTCAGCGCCATCTAGTATGCTTCTTGTGAACTATTGTAGCTTCGCTGTTGTGGTTGTAGTTCCTCAGTGGCGTAGAGGTCGCTGCAAAAATGCTCTGTTTGCCCCATTAGGGATAAAGTCGTGATAGTGTATGTATAGTTTATAGATCCCAACTTTATCCTGTAGGTTAAAAAAATTGTCTTTTTCAAATCCGCTAGATGACAATAAATCAAATTAGACACTTTTTTCTAAACGTAAATAAATAAATAAATATATAGGGACAAATCACACTGATTAAGCTAGCCCCAAAAATAAGTTTTAAACTTGTGTTATGGGATACTAACTTAAAGATACAAAATTTTATGATAAATACATATATAGATAAACACCCAAGACCCAGGACAATATGAAAAAAGCCATTTTCCAACTTGCCCTGGCTGGGGATCGAACCCAGAACCTCCGTCAAAACAAACATTTTCTATATGATTTGTATGAAATACCAAACCGTGACGTCATCGATTTTTCGAGTCAAATAGCGCTTTAAGGCCGTACTTGAATTTTCCGGGGTCCAGTGCTGCCCCCATTTAAAATAAATCTTTTCAAAGAAAACGAAGACATTATTTAAAATTTTGCTACTATCAAATCCTAGATAAACCTTCAAAGTATTTTATGAACTACTGTTTACAGTTTAAAGTGAGAACGTTAAGCTTTACCACGCACATTTGCCAAAAGTGGCCGTTTATCGCAAATGTGCGTGGTAAAGCTTAACGTTCTCACTTTAAACTGTAAACAGTAGTTCATAAAATACTTTGAAGGGTTATCTAGGACTTGGTAGTTGCAAAATTTTAAATAATGCCTCCGTTTTCTTTGAAATGATTTATTTTAAATGGGGGCAGCACTGGACCCCTGAAAATTCAGGTACGGCCTTAATATCAGTTTTTCTGTGTTAATAAGTCTAAAATCATGTTGGAAATGGATATGATCAATAAAAGGTGACACTATTTTGTGACGTTTTATTCTCATAACAGTACCAAATAATTTATTTTTGACCCAGTCATCTATCCAATTGTCTTGGGTCTTGGGTGTTGAGTTAGTATCCCATTATACAAGTTTAAATCTTACTTTGGGGCCAGCTTAATCTGTGTAAATTGTCCTTATCTATTATTATTATATAATTATACCCTGTATCTAATTTACAGTTTCCAACACCAGTACTATAAATCAGGCGCCTATGCAGCAAGTTAATGACATTAGAATTTAGGTGCAGTATCTAAAGTCCTAAAATGGTCACAGTCGAGATGAAATAGCTTTCGTGAGTCATGCTACCCAGTCTCCGTGGGTTACTCAAGGCAAAGATAATTTAATAGTATAAAGTATGACATACTATTTATTTGTTTTTGTTCTTAGTGTATGTCGAAAATCAGATCTGTAGCTGTAAGATTTGAAAGATATGCAATGTGCGGTATTTTTTCCTGTTATCTACATCTACACTTCTACATCTACACTTCTACACTAATATTATAAAGAGGAAAGATTTGTACCTATTTTTGTATGTTTGTATGTTTGTAATGAATAGGCTCAAAAAGTACTGGGCCGATTTAAAAAATTCTTTCACCGTTGGAAAGCTACACTATTCCCGAGTGACATAGGCTGTGTGTACCACGGGCGAAGCCGGGGTGGACTGCTAGTATGTTATATATGTAAACTTATTTCCGAAACGGGTCTCGGCAGGACCACTTCACTATATGTATTGCTTAACTACCATCTAATTACTACTACCATCTATGCCAATTTATGAGCGCTACATTCATGCCAAATTTCATCCTTTCTTGCGAATGGGACCATAACATATTTTTTTGTTAGGACAAGGACCCGTATCAAACGACGACAGCCAGGGCTAACAGCAAATACCTTGTGAGTGACCACTCATCCATTTGCCGGGTTGTTTTAAGCTTACATGATGATGAGCTCATCACCATTGTCAACTCACCACCTAAAAATGATGTGTAAATTTACAAAATTCACTTTTTTTTTTATTTGCTACTTTTGTTTGATTCAAAGTAACCCATGGTGTTTTTATACAGACAGCAAAAAAACACATACAACATCACGGATTTACTTGCAATATAATTAATTACTCACTATTTTGACTTCTTTTTCCATCTTCTCGCCCACCATGGCGCAATGGTTAACACGCTAGACCGCGAATCCGGAGGTTCTGGGTTCGATCCCCAGCCAGGGCAAGTTGGAAAATGGCATTTTTCAAATTGTCCTGGGTCTTGAGTGTTTATCTATATCATAAAATATAGTATGGTTAAGTTCGTATCTCATACATAACACAAGTTTGAAA
The DNA here is from genome assembly GCA_963576875.1 of Acrobasis repandana. NCBI lineage: Eukaryota > Metazoa > Arthropoda > Insecta > Lepidoptera > Pyralidae > Acrobasis > Acrobasis repandana. Next base: position 4,326,164 of record OY756226.1, read on the forward strand.
CTTACTTTGGGGCAAGCTTAATCAGTGTGATTAGTCCAGAAAAAAAAACAAAAACCATGACGCTAAAAGTGGCCTTTTCTTATTTTGGCCTTGGTCTTGCGGGCTCTGTCTGCGTAGAGCTAAAATACTAAAGACGTGATAGTGTACAATACTGCGCACACTTTTTCCTCTAATTATACCTGCGCAGAGCCGCCATTTTGGGTCAACTTATGTGCCGGGTGTATTACTGTATATATTAACACAACGAAATAGTTACGAAGCAACTTCTAACTATGTAATCTGTGCAAATAGTGTCAACGCTTGTACTCGGTAAATGGGATACAGGTCACACACAGTCACGATTGGTCCTGCATGTGATTTGCATGGCCGCCGCGATTACATCTAATGCCGTATGAATTATCTCAGCAATTGTGTGGACTGTATCTCCTCTACAGATTAAAGTTTTTATTTAGCTTGCCGTTTGTTGTTTTTTAGGTCAAATCATGCAAGTTAGGGAACCACTTCCCATTTTCTGATTGAGATGAAATTTTGTATGCTAATGTAAATCAGATGACATTGCAATATGATTATGACAAGAAGCTGATCTTATGGTGGAGCCGGAAGGTGGGTATAGGAATCCTGTATAAAACGAGAGGTTGGGCTTATTTTGATTCGAAAAAAAAATATTTTACTAGCAGTTCGCTCCAACATGTGAACTAGCGACCCCTTCTAAAACTCTGTCTCTCGGCAACTTCTTGATGGAACTGCCTCAAGTCTGAACTAGAATATAAGATTTTCTCATCTTCTCGACTACCAATACAATAATCTTACTTGAAGTTCCGATCAAACGCAAGTAAACTTGAAGAACTACTTACGATCACTTCTAAGCTGGTCTGGGAGAAAAGAATAATGTACAATCGTGCTTTCCGATGCACGGAGGAGCTCGAGGAATTTGTATGCTACTTGTGGTCAGTCATCCAAGTGTGGACCACACCCAGGGTTGCTTTACTTGCGAAAGTGCTAGCAATGCGTCACGCCAACGAGATAAACGTATAACATACATATTCATTATTATATGTATGTGCGAATTACTACAGATTAAAACTGGTTTGTATACATATATAATAAATAATCGTCATTATGCCCAGGAAAACTATAAGAGACTGGCTTATAAGACAAGTTCCCACATTATAAATATGTATAGTCTATAAAATAGATACTTATATCGAACGGTATTACAAAGACAAAGAGCCATTATAACTAGATGAGACACCACATATCACGTTTTGTCCCTTTCAATTGTAGATATCTCCATAAACTTCATTTAGTCGCTTGCAGCTTTTAGTTTAAGTTTCGATTTTATTTTTTTAAATATTAATGATTTTTTTAATGAGCCTGTCAGCAATATATTATTTTTTATTATTTTAAATACAATAGAATAATGGAGCTCTATCAAATAATATATTATTTTTAAATGTTTCAATTTGTGTATTTTATACATATTTTTTTTCTTTAATCAAGCAAATATTCTTTTTACATTTTTTTTATTTTACATAGTCATCTGATTCGTGCAAATATTAATCTAAACATGAATTTGGCATCCTTAAGTCATACGAAAATGATACCAAACTTGGCATAGTAACTTAACCAATGCATCTATCAAGATTGAGCTGGAACTCTCAAATTTTAGTTATAATAGCTAGAAGTTGTTATACTTAATTATAATTAAATATACGTTACATGTCCCAGAACCTCAAACAACTTACATCAAAAATCTTGGTAGCTTTACTTCCTAATTTGATCTTTGGGCCCTAAGAACCAATCCTGCCAAAGGAAATCTTTGGTTCACGAAACGCCGTATAATATGTCGTACAGACGCAACTATATACGCCTTGTACTTTTGACAGTTTATAAGTGAAAACCACCACCAAAACCATGTTTGAAAATTAAATACGTATAAAATTCACCCCGCCATGTGGTGGCTACTTCGTTGGGTCCGAAATTATTTCTGATTGTTCTAGGTCTGACGCCAGTTACCACGAAGAGCGCCAAGATGTTGTTATATCAAATGAGAATTTGATTCTACGATTATGAGATTCTATCATCGGTCCAGCTTGGGTATCTCGATGGGGGCATTGAGGTGGTAGGTCATTTAGCGTCTCCTGTATTAGCATAATTTTTAGCTGGGATGTCTCTTATTCATATATATATAGATATATACATAGATATAGAACAGAAGCCAATGTTTCACATAGCTGGTCTATATAATCTTTATCAGTGTAAAAAAAATCCTACTCTCACAGTTATTAAGGGTAGTCATATAAGTAATGTTACGATTATTATTTAAGTTATCTTTGTGTAATAAATAACACGAGTGTTAGATATTAACTCACTCGATGGCATGTCCCTATGTTTTCTTCTTTTTTCATAATTTAATTATTAAAAAGAGATACGAACCTTCATAAACCTGAAACATTGGTAAGGTTTTCCACGATGACGATGTTCAAACTTCTAGCAAACTTTGCCGAGATTATATTCTAAAAAAAACATAGGAACCACAGCCATATCATTTCTTAACTTTTTTATAAAAAAAGAAATTAAATCGGTTAAGTTTTGGAGGAGAAATCAGTTGACTACAAAACGTTGATTTTGTGTACTTTTAGGTATTTTCGGTCCGAACTGCAGTTGTCTCTATTGGTTGGTTGTTGCTCGGGCTTACGTTATAGTAATTATATTATCTTTGCTCGGGCACAGCGCACAGGCGAATTTTTTTTCAATTCTCTGGACCTTAGTGTTTCCTCTTAAATAGTTAGATATAATGTATGATTAGCCAACATAGTAAGGTACACGAAACTGGCACAAGGATTCAGGAGTGGTGCACCGTGTGTGCATACATGCATGCACCAACGCCGACCTCAATGACATAAGTGCACTGATGTAACGCTTTCAAAGTTATATGCGTAATTAGAGCTTGATACAGCAAGCTGGGTCTCGAGTGACATGAATCAAAGATTATGACATTTTCTCATAGGTCTTATGTCAACTTCTATTTACGAGTAGGTGCATATTTTTTACCCGACGCCTCCTTTTGGCTCCATGGACAGGTAAAAATAAAGTAAAAGTAAAAAAAAGTAAAAAGTCATTTATTACTCCACAAATCGTTTAAAATGTTTGACGATGACAAGTACATTTTTATAGGTTACCAGTACCGATTGAAGGAGACTGGAGACTGATAAAGCTGTAAAACATCCAAATCTGTCAAATCCATGTACTGTACTAAATTGATATTATAAACTAATAAAAATAAAAGACGAAAAGCAGAGGTAAGTCAAAATTGGGAAGACCGAATTTGGAATGAAAATTGTGCTTTTGTTGGGTAGTTTATTGACACCAGTCAATAAATGTGAAGTAAGTAGGTATGTTTAATTTATAGATAGTAGAGTAATAATTTATTTGAGAGTAATGAGTAAATTTACAGTTTCGTCATAGTGGAGTGTTAGATGTTTGGAAACAAGTAGTTTACAGGAGAAAGGGATAAGATTTTTTGCCTTAAGTCTGGAACTTGTTGTATAAAAAAAATGGACCCGTGAAACAGAGTGTTCAAATTCAGTGACATCATACCAACCAATTAAATTTACATAATTCAAAATAACCTATCGTTAAGAGGTTCAAACTGCTAGTTGTTCTCCATCAACTGTTATTACCATCTGTTAGAAATGATCACAATGGTCTAACACTAAACCCACTTTGAATCCCACTGCTGAGCTCCTTTTTGGAAAGGGATTTAGTTCGCTCTCCCGCCACGTGTTCAAATAAAAACTTTTTTCTTTAAATTAGGTTAATGCGGTGATAAATTGTAGCCTTGTAACGTCCTAGAGAGACGTATAATTATTTTAATTCTAAATGAATTAATTGAATATGAGACAGTTAAACGGGATTGGTAAATTATGTCATCATCATCATCAGGTCTTTTTTAGTCTCCACTGCAGGAGCACGACCCTCTATGTACTACCAGAGCCTTATATTAGCCAGAGCAGTTAGAGGATTTGGCCTACATTCTCCACGCTGACCAGACGGGTTGGAGAGATTCTCATTGACGTTTATAAGCTTTGTTTAGCTTGTGTTTCCTAACTCGCCTTTTACGACATGCACGGGAAGACTTTAAGTGGTCCTATTCTACCCTGCCGGGAACCACACGGCTAGTGATGCAACGTTTATATAATTAATTATTATGCAATTGCCTGTATATTGCGCCAGAGCACAACACATCGCGTGCAACTTCTGACTTTGACGTCATTTAATTGTGACGAAATTACCTAGATAAACTATGTATTTAGGGTATTTATAGAATTTGTTAAAGATATTTCCTTCCATGCTAGTCTGGCAGAAAAGAAAAAACTTAGAATGTAGCTGCTTCTCTTCCCGCGCAGATCGTAATAGCCGATTTAAGGAGTGGGATAGGCGATGCAACAACCCTTCACTGTTGAAGAAGGTTTGTCTTCGTAAACCCCGGAGACAGTTACTTTAGTTTGGTCGATCACATATTATTTATTTGTTTAAATAACAAATTTTCTACCAAACTTATTTTTATAAGCTTTTATTGAGCCGTTGTCTGTGTTCGTAATCAAATCTTGCAAGCTAAATTTGACCCACTTCCCATTATTCGATCTAGTTGAAACTTAACACACTTATGTAAGATCGGTTTCAATCACAAGTTTCAATGCAATATTATGGTACCAACGACCTGATCTCATGATGAACTCGGAAGTAAGCATCTCTGCGATATGATAAAACAACATAACCCCTCCGAGTTTAGGCTAAATTGATTCATGTTGAGGAGCACTTTAGACTTTATTCTTTCTTAGATAAAAGCTTGTGTTTGAAAATATTTTTAAATAACTACTTGTTTTAATAGCAGTTTTATATTATTTTCAGTCGGTACACGATAAACGGCTGGACGACCGAGTGGATGCCATGCTGCAAGAGGGACTCATCAGGGAACTCCTGGATTTCCATGACAGGCACAACAAACAGAGGATACAGGATGGAAAGTGAGTTCAATGTCTATACTAATATAATAAAGCGGAATAGTTTGTTTGTTTGTTTAAACGCGCTAATCTCAGGAACTAATGGTCCGATTTGAAAAATTATTTTTTTGTTGGGTAGTCCATTTATAGAGGAAGGCTTTAGGCTATATAACATGACGTTCTGACAACCACGTGAACGAAGTCGCGGGCACAGCTAGTTTTTTATAAAATCTATTAGTGTTCTAACTCTTATTTAAAACTTATCGTCCTATCCGACTAGCTTAGATCCACATGGTCTAACAAAGGAAGATATATCGAAATATGAAAAATATTCTTTGGCCTCTCATACAAGTTGATCGATCAGCTGATCCGAGTTTTTAAGGAATCAATTTTTTTTCATATTCCCTATAATTTACTTGGGGAAAGTTGTTCAGTATCGTGGACTGAATTTAGCCTTTAAATAGTTTCAGTTTATATATTTTGTTATACCCTGTATACATATGTAAGTATGTATTATTATTTATTAGTTATTTTAAGGTAGTCTCTGACGAAAACCGAAAGTCAATCAATCATAAAATTTCGGCGACCATTAGCAATTTAAACAATGAGCAATCAGTTCTCACGACCGATAACTCGGAGCCCGACGGCGCAGCAAGAACAAAACGCATTCCAGCCACAAATTATCCGTGAAATTAAACGCTAACGAAACGTTGGAGTCGTTTGATCGCGCCAGTCCAACTCGACAATGGCGAAAATTAAAAGAAAGTGCGAGTGGGTTTGCGGTAATAGTTCCGTATATTTTTTGAATGATTAGGATTCGTTCTGACCCGTTATTTGCTAGTGCGAGAGAGAGCGAAGGAATGTGGCAGCATCGCCGATTCCATCGCTTTCTCTCTCGCTCTAGCAAATGGCGGTTTTGAGCGACAGAAAAGGATAGGAGGTTTTCCCCCAAGTCAGCATTCTGAATATCAACATATTTTGTAAATTATGCGTCAATTGTTTGTAATCTTTGATTCTTTGATTTTATTGTATTGAACTATTAAAACCAAAATTGTCCCTCTACTTCTATAGAAACAGGACTGCTTCAATATTTTAACTCTATTTTGAGAACTATGAACCTAAAGAGCAAAAAAAGGTACATTCTTATAGCGATAATCTGGTTAGACCCCATCTTTTGTCTCTTTTTCTCTTATCGGCACTTATTGTTGTTAGATTTTTTTTTTTAATAATTATTACGGCTCTGGATACAAGTCGTTTAGAGCCTATCTTTAAATTTGTTCTTTATTCCTAAACCTAACCTAACCTAATCCTAACAAGTTACAATCAAAGGGTGGTGTAGGCCTTTAACTGCTTCAAGGGAGCTTCTGGCGACAAATCTGTATGAGTTCACTGGTTTTCATAGACGACTGAGTGGCGGACGACGCCCTAAGACGCCCATACAGTCCGCAAAACAAATATCACTACAGCTGTACTGTGACTGTCCACTTCAACTATTTTACACATTGTTCATGAGCATGAGCATTTATAACACCAAACAACACCAATTTCATATTATAAAGTCCACTAAAATCAATTTGCAAAATAATTTAAAGCAAACCCCAACCGAACCCCTTGACTTCCCACCAGAAACCGACCACTGTTGCTAGAATGAGACTTCGCTAAACATCATAGGTCCAATATCTCTCTATGAACCCTAAAAGATGCAGAAAAGCAAGATGGCCGTCTCGGGCAACGTCCGCGCGAGTAGCATCTGCCGTATAGCTGCGGTCGCCTATGGTTTTATGTTACATGCGTGCTTCTATTTTAGTAACAACTAATTGTCTTTGGTACTTTATACTTATTTATTTATTTATTGATAAAAATTGACTCCCACGTACACTCGCTTTGTTGGCGACATAGCACACGGCAAGCAAAATAGGACGTGTGCTGACACAGATCGATGTTCACTTGTGTAATTTTTTTATATAACTTAGTACACAGACGGGGTTAGGTTAGGACTATCCATATATTAGACAGAGCTGGGGGAAAGGTGGGGTCATGCCAAATGTAAACAGTACATATTGAAATGATAGGAAAAAACCGTAAAAAGTCAAAATTCTGTGTGACTCACGTCACAGTGGACGGCCCCTTACGGCCCATTTGATTGTTCCGGGCATGGTACAAGAATACATGGTATTCTCTTCCCGAGATGGCCAAAGACTACGTCACGAATGTCACGATAAGTGTTGTGATTGTTCTTTTCAGTAAATTTAAGGACTTTCTCCATTATTTAATGAATATAAAATACTATCTAACTTAACTATTTCGTATATCGTGTGATTCATCTATATTTTTTTTATATATTTATATTTTAATTATTAGTTTATAATTGGTTTGTTAAATTAAAAAATGCATTTTTCTCGGATAATTCAATCATACACAGTGGCAACACACCCAACTGATGACGTATTCTTGGGCTAATCACGTGACCAGCTGTCACGGGAAGAGAATACCGTGTTTTATAATACCATGGGTTGATGAAAACAATAAATCCCTACATGGATGGATAAAATAACAAAATAATTATAATGATGTAAGTTAAGTACGTTTCCATTTTATCATTAATTTTACACTGACCAAGGTCAGTATTGTATGAGATATCCAAAGAACTATTATGTAATAGAGGAGACAAGACATATCACTGTTTTGTCCCGTTCAATTGTAGCTATCTTCATAAACTTTACTCAGTCGCTTGCTAGCTCTTATACGCCTAGTACTTTCGACAGTTTATAAGCGAAAACCATACGAAAACATAGTCAATAATTTAATTTTTAACAAAAAAAAACAACCGTCTTCAATCTTTTTAGGAGTTTCTTCTATATCTTCAAAGTTCTTCATCATATCTTCATCAAATTAAAATGGGACCAAATTGGTAGAAAAGGCTTACAAATAAAAAAAGAATTATCAAGATCGGTTCACAATTGGCGAAGATATCGCGTAACAAACATATATTTTTTTAAAAACAGTCGAATTGATAACCTCCTTTTTTGAAGTCGGTTAAAAATGCCTTGGTGTGTGTTACTTAAAATACTGTAAGAATTATTCAAGGAACACGGCAGTGCAAAGAAGCTACTTTCCATATCGGTACGTAACCGTAATTCATTGTTTGAAAATTAAATACGTATGATAAAATTCACGCCGCCATATACGCCAAATTTTTGGAGCAAGTTCAGTCCATGATACTGAACTACTTTCTATAAAAAAAGTTATTAAAAACCGATAAAAAATTTTTGTCTTTCCATACAAAATCCGTTTGGCTGAGCGCTGATTTGTATGGGAAGGCAAATTTTTGTTATAGTTTTTCGTTAATTGTTTTTATGGAAAGTAGTTCAGTATCACGGACTGAACTTGCTCCAAAAATTTGGCTGGTGGTTAAAAAGTCAGCCTGTATATTAAAAAATAGAACAGGGCCCAATGTTAGAGATAGCTGGTCTATTTACGAGTATATGCTATGTCAATGGAGATATCCCGTTAAGACACAGTGCTTGGGCTTGTTAAAAATAAACTTTTAATTAAAGAGTATAATCTTATGAGTACACATGATAAATGACCTACGCTAACTCAGTTTTGCGATACTAATTATTTATATCTAATGCAAAAACCTAAAGTATGATTACATAAACGAAAATTAACCCATAAAAACACACACTGTGATAAGTACATATAATTAATGTCTATGCTCTTTTCGTTTTAAAACGTCTAGACCTCCGCCAATCTATGGTCTGTTAAGAGATAAAGTTTTTAGAGTTCCTTGCCGAAATAGGAAAAAGGGAACCTCAAAACTTTTTTATGTGTTTTTATTTGCTTGCTTACCCTATTATTATAGTACTACGAGTATAATACAAATCAAAAAAGCAATTTCTTGTATTATTTCTTTGAAATTACCTAGAATTCAAAACTTTGAAATCTGAATTTGAACTTACCTATTAATAATTTATTTCATAAATCCGTAGTTGGATTCTATAACTAGTATGACACAGTAATTTAGTTATCAAAGTACCCTATTGGCACTACACTGCTGTAAAAAATTTAACAAACATTTTCTAGGGAGTTTTTGGCGGGAAATCAAGGGGTTCGGTTGGTGTTTTCTTTAAATTATTTTGCAAATTGATTTTAGTGGACTGTATAATATGAAATTGGTGTTGTAAATGCTCATGAACAATATGTGAAATAGTTAAAGTGGACAGTCATAGTACGGCTGTAGTGATATTTGTTTCGTGGACTGTCGTCTTCGGGCGTCGTCCGCCACTCAATCGGCTATGAAAACCAGTGGACTCGTATAGATTTGTCGCCAGAAGCTCCCTTAAAGCAATCAAAGGCCTACACCAACCTTTGATTGTAACTTGTTAGGAAAAAAGAATTTCCCACGTTTTATTAACTTGTTCCTGGCTAAATACGCAATAGCGTCGAGCCATTAATAAAAAATTAAAAAACATTTTCTGTATATAGTTATACTATCGTTGAGTTAGTATCTCATAATACAAATTAAAAACTTACTTTGGAGCTAGCTCAATCTGTGTCATTATGTCCCTTTATATTTATTTAAATATAGATTTTATCTATCTGTCTAATTCGTATCCAAAAACGTTCGGAACCTTGATTGAAATTTCGGACTCGCGCTTGTCTGGTTTTTTAACCCGCAAGGAAGCACTGCCGCTTTCGCTAAGTGAGGTTCGATGTTTTCAGTTCGAGTACTTTAGATAGTAGTCCTACAGAGTTGCAGACAGTGAACTTTAGGCCTTATAGATGTAGTTTATATTATATAGCTATTTAATTCTACTAAATAACGCCTCGTTATACAATAACATTCCGTATATTTTAGGTCTCGGCTCAAACCAGACAGAGCTCAGGGCCACAAGACTCAAAGGCCACTTTTGGCGTGATGGATGAAATCAAAATAGTGATGGGTTGCTAGCCGCATCGCATATTTGCTTACATGATTCGAATTTTCGCCTTGATTGACTTGTACTATATCTGCGCGAGAAGAGAAGCAGCTGGTACATTCTAAGTGATTTCTTTTCTCCCAGACGACCATGAAAGAGTTTTATAAAGCGTTTTGATTTCATCAGTGCTTCTAGTAAACTAAATCTTTTAAAATTCAATCGTCAAGTATCAAGTAGGTGATGTCGGCTACAGTCGCACACGCAGCCCGGTAGCTGGTTGTCACCACAAAATACGTCTCTACTCTAGCGTCACCCACGGACATCAGACGACTAGAAAAGTCAGATAATACCATGGTATACAACGTGGAAGGGACATACTCGTAATAAATCGAACCACGGGCTATACTAGATCATTATAGTATAATTAAAATAAAATAACAGTCAAAAAACCAAAAAAAAAAAATTCGACATTCCCATACAAATCGCCCGGGTGGCTGCATTGTATAGAAATGCCTAATTTTTTGGCTGTTATTTTAATTTTATTAGGTATACTATATAATGATCTAGTATAGCCCGTGGTTCGATTTATAACGAGTATGTCCCTTCCACGTTGTATACATGTAATAAAACACGGTAATCTCTTCCCGTGACAGCTGGGTCCCGTGATTGGCTTAAGAATACATCATTAGTGTGTTGCCGCTGTGTGCGATTGAATTCATCATCATCCGAGCGTATTCCCGGTTGCATCGTCAGCGGTTACGCTTCAGAGCCCGGGGTCCGCTACCTAACCTAGGCGATTTGACGAGGTTACTGGTTTTTACACAGAGCGACTGCCGTCTGACCTCCACAACCCAAAGGGTAGACCAGAACCAATCCTAGGATAGGTACAAACGCTAGATGGCGTTCGGGACCAACGGCTTAACGTGCCTTCCGAAGCACGGAATCATCTTTCTTTTCGGATAATCAGGTGATTCAAGCCTGCAATATCCTAAACAGACTGGAAACAACTTTTTCACAAAGTATGCTTCCCAGTGGGGTTTGAACCCATGACCTCGGGATCACAAGGCCTTGACCACTGGACCGCGGAGGCAGTCACAGTCGCTGTGTGCGATTGAATTACCCTAGTAAAATGCATTTTTTATAAACTAATAAATTCAATATATAAATTTATTCAAGTAAACAGGTGAATGACTCGATATATTTTATTTTTATTAACTAATAGAGAAAGTCCTTAAATTCACTGAAAAGAACAATCAGTGGTAACACTTACGGGAAGAGAATACCCTATATTCTTGTACCATGGATAATACAAAATCCACCATCATCAGTCATCTGATATTACATTAGCATAAAAAATTTCATCTCAATAAGAAACCGGGAAGTGGCTCAAATTTCATTTGCAAGATTTGACCCAAAAAACAACTATAACTATAACTATAAATGGCAATTTTTATATATCCTTCGGTAAATTTTTTTCGTCGAAAATGTCACTTCCAGCGTCTCTTTGAGAGCTCGTAGGCTTTCCTCTCATTGGGGCACACTTTGTTCCCGCGCTTGCCTCATTAACTGACGTCACGCTTCACAGCCTGACCAGCAGCAGACCTGACGTCGAAGTGACACAACTGTCAAAATCTTGTCAGAATATTGCCATTGGGGATAAAAAGTTAATTCCCATAGTTAAATTTAAAAAGGGAAACTTTAAAAAAATAAAGTTATAAGGGATCGGTGTGGAGTGAAAGAGGACGTAGTGACTTTGGGCATGTAGAAAGGAAAGAGAAATGAATGAAAAGATATTAACAAAAAATATTTACAAGGCAAGTGTGAAAGAAAGAGCGGGACAGGGTCGACCTCGGCGAACGTTCTGCGATCAGATTGCAGACGTTCTGAAAAAGGGAGAGGCAAGAAGTACCCGGAACCGAAGGGCATGTATAAAGAGGTTGATGAGTGTAGATGAGGCGAAAGAGGTCTGTCGGTATCGTAGCAAGTGGAGGTCCGTAGTCTCTGCCTACCCTTGTGGGAAACAGGCGTCATAGTATGTATGTAAATTTAAAAAATGTAATGAAAAATTTCGCCATGAGTGAGATTCGAACTCTCGCCCCTCACATCTGTACTGGGACTGCACTTCCAGTGGTGCTACCGTGACTTAGAATCGTTTTAATTTAGATATTGTTCAGAGCATTGCAATGCTGTATAAATTAATATTAATTCCCTTCGCTTTATGAAGCTTATAAATAAAGCCTACATTTGGGAAAGTTTCCAGGTTTTTTTTATTATTTGGTAGCATCATTAGACTCATTTTCGTACAAGTTTATATGGACGTGTTCAGCGACCGAGTTAAAATTAAAATAGTCTCTTTTTTCTTGAAATCGCTGACTAAATGTGTTAATTTACCTTTTTATTTAATAATTATGATCCTAATATACAACGTAGGATACCCTTAATAAATCAAACCACGGTCTATACTAGACCGTGGTTAATAATAAAATTAAAATAACAGCCAAAATACAAAAATAATTTTCGGCATTTCTATACAAAAGTTTGCTACCGCCCGGGCGATTTGTATGGGAATGTCGAATTTTTTTTTTGTTGTTTGACTGTTATTTTAATTTCATTATACTTTAGTCATCTAGTATAGCCCGTGGTTCGATTTATTACGGGTATGTCCCTTCCACGTTGTACCTATATAAGGGTTATCTGCAAAAATAAAAACATTACAGTTTTGCTCAAAGACGAATCGAATATAAAGTTAATTCACATTGACAATCTTGATACTTACGAGTGCAATATAAGTACAGTTATTAGCTCTACAGACAAGCTACAAAAGCAGTCATAAAACCTTCCAGAAGATCGTCAGATAATGTGAATGTGAATATTTTTTTCGTACAAGCTGTCGTGTGGTTCCCGGCAGAGTAGAATAGGACCACTCTAAGTCTTCCCGTAGATGTCGTAGAAGATGACATGAAACAAGCTAAACAAAGCTTATAAACATCAATGAGACCTCTCTAACCCCTCTGGCCAGCGTGGAGAGTGTAGTCCAAATCCTCTGACTGCTCCGGCTAATATATGGCTCTGGCAGTACAGAGAGGGTCGTGCTCCTGCAGTGGAGACTAAAAAAGACCTGATGATGATGATGATGATGATGACAAGCTTATATTGTGATTGTGAGGCCTTTATAAGAACTTATCAAGACAAATGTAATAAGCCCAAAACTTCGGTCGTTTTATTACAGGGTTCTTAAAGCCAGCTTCCGGCTCCACCATCGCTTCTTGTCATAATAATATTGCATTGTCATCTAATTAGCATACAAAATTTCATCTCAATCGTAAACCGGGAAGTGGCTCAAATTTAACTTGCAAGTTTTGACCCAAACAAATAAATAAACAACAAAGCCCTGTTTGTTTTGTAAGCTAAATTAAAGCTTGTAAATCAAAAATCCATTGTCATGTTCTGGCCTAATGCGAGTAATTATATCCAAAATTCTAACGCCAAATTACATAATAAACACACGGACGATCACTCGAGGTGGCCGTGGCTCAACCAACATAAAAACAAGCAGGTTGCTGACTCTATAGTTTTTGCTGTCCATTCAATCTGGTTGGTTACATAGCGTGAAAGGTCTAGCGTGGTCTAGCCCAGGCTACAGGTCTATCAAAACACAAAGGAAAAATAATATTTACAAAACAAAAACCGACTTCTGTGCCATACCAGTGACCGTCAGAAAACTAAATACGCAACAATCTTACTTTTACAAAATCTAGAAACAAAACTACTGAACCGATTTTAATAAAATTTTGGAAGTATATACTTTCAAACAAAATGACCACACTTGGATGGGTGACAAGCAGCAAATTTATCGAGATCTGTGCTTCGGAAGGCATGTAAAGTCATTGTTCCCGGCAGTCGTCAACCGAGTATTGTGTCAGAGACAGATGACATAGTTGTAGGATAGAATATAGAATATACTAGCATAATGCGGGAATAGATGTAACTTAAGATATGGCCACGGTAGCTCGAAAGAAATAAATTTTATTTTTTTATTTTTATAGGCAGCTAAAAAAATCGTGCCATCATTGTCGGCTTACACACACGAAAAAACAAAACTCGCTCAAGTACTTCAGGCAAGTTGTAAATCTATCTGGCTAAATTAGTTTTAGATCCGCCGTACGCACTCCGATACGTTTAGTTCTAGTTTTTTTTTTTGTGCTAGAACCTCATTTCATTCGAATGTATAATTAGATGCCAGTTAAGATTTCTTATTATGAACTATTTTAATACACCCGTTAAATTATTTTGATCTGTAACCTAGATGCGACCCGGAACTACGCGCCGATAAAGAATAAAGTTTTTTTTTTAAGAAGATGTCTAGTCTGTCTGTGTAGACTTTTTAGAAGCGAATACAAACGTGTCTGATTGCTTTTGGCATGGTTTGAAGTTGGACAACTCAAATACGACTGAAAAATGAAAAAGTATAGAAGTTTTTGCCCCCTTTTAAATGAACGGTCTGTCGAAAAAATTCAACGAAATCATTTTACCTTTTTAGAGTTCCGTAGCCAGGTGGCATAAAACGGAACCCTCATGGATTCGTCATGTCTGTCTGTAATGTCTGTCCGTCCGTATGTCACATCCACTTTTTCCGAAACTATAAGAACTATACTGTTGAAACTTGGTAAGTAGATGTATCTGTAAACCGCATTAAGATTTTCACACAAAATAGAAAAAAAACAATAAATTTTAGAGGTCCCCCATACTTGGAACTGAAACCCATTTTTTTCATTAATCCCATACGTGTGGGGTATCTATGGATAGGTCTTCAAAAATGATATTAAGGTTTTTCAGATATTTTTTTTCTAAACAGAATAGTTTTCGCGAGAGACACTTCCAAAGTGGTAAAATGTGTGTCCGGTCCTGTAACTTCTAAACTAAGATAATGATAAAACTAAAAAAATATATGATGTACAATACCATGGAAACTTCCACCGAAAATTGGTTTGAACGAGATTTAGTAAGTAGTTTTTTTTTAATACGTCATAAATCGTAAACCGCAATTTACCTTTAGAACTTTTATATTATGTTACTTACTGCTATGAAACCAAACACACAAACATCTCGTGCTGCATTCCCTAGGAGGGTTAACGTCGGGCGGCGGCCGGTTGTAAAACTTTTCGCACAAATACATTCCCAAAGAGGGTTGACGTCAGGCAGGCCGCCGGTTGTAAAACTTTAGCCAAATCATTGAAAGTGTTCCGGCTATTGCTTCTCCATTTTACAAGGTCTTTGGCATCCTTGGGTGATCATTGACATGCATATTATATTTGGAGAACAAAAAAAGCGGGAAAGCGCACCCCGGGCTCCGAAGCAGCACAGCTGAGGATGCAACCGCGAATGCTCTTAGACGAAGAAGACTTGCTGGTACGGAACCCTTCATGGGCGAGTCCGACTCGCACTTGGCTGCTTTTTGTATTTGTTGTTTTCTTAAACAATACTCTTGTATTGATATTATAATGTGAGGGAAAGGTTATATTTTTTCGTATTTAAGGGTCGGCACCATGTAAACTGGGTTTGCGCGGGCAACAAGTTTGTACAGAAAGCGTTTGATTTAAGTCAAATAATGTATACACATAGATAGAGGAAGAGTTGGGACAGTAGACGAAAAAAAGGATTTTTTAAAATATTTTGTAGTTTTCCTAAAAACAAGCATTGAATTTACCCAAAAACATGCAAAACGCACTTTGCGCGGGCAATAGTTATGGCTTAAGTAGAAAAGACCACTAAGAAAATTACATACCTAGTTATAGGTGAATAGACTAGCCAGTAGACGAAAACCGTATTTTTTTAATTTTCATTCAGAAAAAGTAAGATAATTGTAAAGAAACCTGAAAGAAATATTTTAGAAAATCTTGCTACAAACTGGCTTGTTTTTCTGCGTAAAGAAATATTCTAACAAGGCATTGCATATATTTTATAAAAATAAAGGCTATTTTGAAACATTATTCTTAATATTTGCTAACAATGCAATCACGCAATAATAAAAAAAATAATTTTAAAAATTGGATGTTTTGCAACGTTTTTGACAGAATTCTCTGAAATGGCGGCCATGTTCCTTTCATACAAATTCAGTTGCCCGCCGGGCGTTCAGGAAGGAGGCCGTGCCGAATTTTTCAAAAAAATCCATTTTCGAATTACGTAAAATTGCATTACAGTCTAAAATATTTCAATCAAAACTATGTACAAACTGCCAAATTATGTCATACTTTTGCTACACTATGGTACAGTTTTGACATTTTGTTGACGTTCAAGTAAAGATGTAATGCTATCGCAGATACGGCATCGCACATTTTTTTTTTTAATTATTGAAAATTAAGTCAATGAAAAAAATAATTTGGTTTGATTTATTACCTATATCTTTTAATTGGCGATTAGGGTGAAAATCGGATTGGAACTTTCACGGGTCGCGGAATCATATTAATAATTTTTGTAATAAATGGTGCTGTTTAATTAGGGTTTTACAATTATTTTGAGGGGTGATTCAGTGTCAAATTTTGAACAACTTTTCCCCATGAATATATATCAAAATACGAATTGACATTATGCGTAATATATCGAACCACAGGCTATACTAGATCTATACTTGGCTAGGCAGGCAGGCTATAGTAGGCTATTTATCTATACTAATATTATAAAGAGGAAAGATTTGGTTGTTTGTTTGTTTGCATTGCATGGCTCCGAAACTACTGGACCGATTTAAAAAAAACTTTCACCGTTGGAAATGTACACTATCCCCGAGTGACATAGGCTTTGTGTGTACCAAGGGCGAAGCCGGGGTGGACTGCTAGTATAGTATAATGATATTAAAATAACAGTCAAAAAACAAAAAAAAAATCTGAGTTTTCATACAAAAATGTGCAGCCGCCCGGGAAATTTGTATAGGAACCGATTTTTTTGGTTTTTTTACTGTTTTTAGGGTTTCGCTTGTCTGTCTGTCCGTAAGTCACAGCCAATCTGCTACGAAACTATTATAATGATTTAGTTCAGATTTAGTACCTACACTTATGTAACTTAGTGACCCAAAGATAGACGTATAACGTAAATAAATGAAATTTAAAAAAGGGGGCCACTTATGGTGGGTAAATTAGACATTAAAAAAAGTTTTGATAACAAAATCGTGTGACATATCAAATGAAAGATCTTTTTATGACATTTTTTAAATATATATTTTTAAATATATTTTTCTGTCAGTGGAACACAAAACGTGTAGTTTTCCAAGTCACCGCTTGCGTAAAATACTATTTGATTGTATTTTTGAGAACGTCCTGTCAGCGATAAGTAATATTGATTTACGCAGAAATATCATAAACTTGTCTATGGTTCCCTAAAATTTAAACTTAACCAAAATAAACCGGCCACGTGCCGTGACGGGCCACGTGCAGTGTAGGGTTCCGTAGTCAGTACCTACTTGTTTTATGTAACTTACAACTGCCTAACTTTAGGTCTGAATTCAGTCCATGATACTGAACAACTTTCACCAATGAATAAACGAAATGCAAAAATTATTTTTGATCTCTTACACACAAGATTTGGCAAAATGTAATATTTATGTAATATATGTATGGAATACGTAAGGACAAATCACACTAATTAAGCTAGCCCCAAAGTAAGTTTTAAACTTGTATTATGGGATACTAACTCAATGATAGTATATTTTGTGATAAATACATACATAGATAAACACCCAAGACCCAGGAAAATTTTAAAAAGACCATTTTCTAACTTGCCCTGGCTGGGGCTCGAACCCAGAACCTCCGGATTAGCGGTCTAGCGTGTTAACAATTACGCCACGGAGGTCGAATGGAAAGCAAACATTTTCTTTTCATATTTAATTATGTGTTCCTTAGAAAAAGTTGTTCAGTATCATGAACTGAATCCACCTTAAATTAGTTTTAGTCAGGGAGACGTTATATACTACTGCCGTGAATTTTTTTAAGTGTCCATATACAACCGTTTAACTGACAGAGAGACACATAATTGTAACAAAATTTTCCAATCAAAAACCAAATATTTCACAAACGGATTCTAAAACGAAAAAGGGTGTTCATAATCTTACAATATTTTTGTAAGACCTATTCAACGACGTCTCACACCACCCTTTTTTTTTTCAAGTTTTTATTACCACATATCCATGCCCATGCCCAATTACAGCTTTCTAGTACTAATAGTCTATGAGTAAAACTGGGGACAGACAGACAGACAGACATGACGAAACTATAAGGGTTTCTTGTTTACTACGGAACCCTAAAAAGCTGCGTGAAACTAAACAGATTCTCTATTCTAAGGGGTCTTTGTCATTTGCGCTTTAACAAATTTCAAAATACGAGTAATCAAAACCACTTGTGCAAATATTTCGCTCCACTTCGCATACGATAAATTCAAAAATTGATGGATGAATGACCGTGCTTTTACAGGTTAAGCAACTTCTAGCTTGGTCACAGTTACGATGGGTGACCGTGCTTTCAATTTTAATGTTGTCCAAGTCAAATGTTGAGATTCTTATGAATAAATTTCAGTTTTCTCTACCTACATAACTTGGCAGCTATTTAAATTTCAATCTTGTCGGATTTCAATGTTTTGTCGGAATTTGAACTTGGCATTTTTACATTTATATTTTTGATGGGGTAAAATAAACACCCAAGAACCAGGATAAATTAAAAAAGGCCATTTACCAACTTGCCCTGGCTGGGAATCGAACCCAGAACCTCCGAGTGACGGACTAGCGTGTTAAGGAATCGCGACGGAGGTCGACTAATAAATTGAAAAAGTAATAAATTTTACGCAAGATTCGAATAACTATAACTTGGATTTTTTAGAAAGTGCTATATGAATTTCACATATATTTAAACTCGCTTTTTAAATAAACGTCTTGCATTCACGCACACTACTGTATTTTCGACTTAACTTTTTCTACTGATAGCCTGTCTACTAAAGTGTTAAGTATATTATAATGACGCCTGCCAAGGCCTTAATTCAGAAATAATAATTCAAACAAAATAATTATTTGATTTGATTGATTTGAAAATTTTAATAAGTATCACGGACTGGAAGTCTTGACGAAAAGAAAAAAGTAAGCTGTATACTAATTCTACGTTACAATTTATGATTACCTACATCTATTGTCCCGTTTACACATTATTAACTCTATGTGACTTCATCTTGACATTTTTATCCCCCTAGCGGGAAAATTTTGCATATTTCAGAGCCAAATCCGACCACGTGGCTTTGTGCATACAGTCCTTAATAGTTGAGGTAGTTACCTATCTTATAATTGCTGTTCGTTAGTCTCATGTTATTCGAGAACGGCTGAACCGATTTGGTTAATTTTGGTTTTAAAATATTTGTGGAAGTCCAGGGAAGGTTTATATGGTGAGAAAATATGAAAAAATAAATAGCAGAGTAACAGGAACGGGCGGAACAAAGTTGGGAAGGTCAGCTAGTAGTTTTATAAAATAATTACATAAAAGAACAACAGGCGGTTGCACACTTTTGTATGCAAATACTGAAATTATATTTTGGTTATTTGACTGTTATTTTAATTTCATTATACTATAGTGATCTAGTATAGTAAGTATAGCATGTATATTTATGTATCGCATTATGTATTTTTGTAATTATTGTGCCTACTTGTACTTTTACGCCCAGGCTTTGTAGGCACATACGAGTATACAATAACTCGAAAACTACTGTATTGTTAACTACCTACATAATAACTTCTTGCCGACGGACTGCAATGTATAATATGTATTGATTGATTTATAAATAACTAGACAGCAAAAAGTTGACAATTATTGGGTAGTTGGGTACCTATTTATCCCGACCTAGTAATGTCACTACCTGTCTCCCTTGAAGCCCAGACAATAAAGATTAAAAAAATAAGTTGAACGCTCGAAACAATGTTGCTTACTACGATTAAAATTGTTTAATAATTGCCATGGTGATTGCGAGGTATCTGCAAAAACAGCATTCTATATAACTTTTTTGGAAAGGACTGCTCGATCTCTTCCTTCTCTGGATGTCGTAAGAGGCGACTAAAGGACTAAACACATAGGTACATCTCGTGCGAAAAGTTTTGGGTTGACGTCAGGCGCTTGTAAAACTTATCGCAAATACTTATGAATTACAAAGAATGGTTGACGTCAGGCAGGCAGTTTGTCAACCTACAGCCGAATCGTTTTAAGGCCGTACCTGAGTTTTCCGGGGTCCAATGCTGCCCCCATTTAAAATAAATCATTTCAAAGAAAACGGAGGCATCATTTAAAATTTTGCTACTACCAAGTCCTAGATAACCCTTCAAAGTATTTTATGAACTACTGTTTACAGTTTATAATGAGAACGTAAAGCTTTACTACGCACATTTGCCAAAAGTGGCCGTTTTTCGCTCTGTTTGTTCTGTTTGGTTCATGAGTCAGGGTTTCCGTCTTCTACGACGGTCCTGTATCGCGAATATTTGAATAAATTAATTGATGATTCTTTTTCATTGAATAATTCACAAAGGAAACCTTTACGCTCGCTGATACGATAAATTTAATTTACAGAGCAGAGATACACTTATCTTTGTTTTGCATTTTTAATTGTACTTTACATATGTGTAGGTGTTTATTTGAAGCATTCATAAAAATTGCAGCTGGTACATTCTAAGTTGGCCAGATCAGCATGGAAAATTAGACTGACAAAAAAACTGTATATATGGTTTGTATGTTTGACCACAGAATAAATAATACTAACGTACAGAAGTCTGAGTGAGACTTCAAAGAAATTCAAAGAAATATCTTCTCAATGTGGCTGGCCGATATGGTTTAATTTAGCTCACGTCAGAACTCAGCACCTTTTCGTTTATATACCTAGACATCCTTTGCAAGCCAATTTCATTCTTATTACTTTGAACAAACGATTCGTATAACTGAATTTACCACCCGGAGGGGCTGCCTGCGCGCATAGTAATTATGTAGGTACATTTTCGATACCTAAACGGGGAGTGACATAGGCCTGGTTTAACTGGTTGGTAACGGACCATGTAGGTACTAACAATCACTTAAGGCGAGGTGGATTCACAATTTGCAATACTGTGCGCGTTTTTGAAAAAATACTGTTATTAAACTACTACGTACAGTTTATTCCTCAAAAAATTTACATAAGAATCTTAAGGATTTACTACAGTCACCCACAATAGCCAAAACACGGTTAAGCATTTTTTGCTCGGTAGAAAAAAGTCCTCTAAATTTGCCTTTATAATACATATTACTATTTTATACAATTACCTTTTTATATGAAAGTTATACCAAAAAATGTATTATCTACATATCTATCCGTTTTGGCTACAAAAAATATTATAAATATAATACAAAAAAAATAATAAATTAAACACTGTGAAATATCGTCGAGCACTCTTTTTTTGTACCTCTAAATTTGCCTTTATAATACATATTACTTTTTTATACAATCACCTTTGTATATGAAAATTATACCAAAAAATGTACTAAGTATCTAAATATCTATCCGTTTTGGCTACAAAAAAAATATAAATATAATACAAAAAAAATAATAAATAAAACAGTGAAATATTCGTCGAGAGAGAAGAAAGGCCCGGAGCCTTGCTCGACGATATTTCGCAATGTTTTATTTATTATTTTTTGGTATAATTTTCGTATAAAAAGGTAATTGTATAAAATAGTAATATGTATTATAAAGGCAAATTAGAGGTATGCTTGTGATTTTTTTCTATCGAGCTAAAAATGCTTAATCGTGTTTTCGCTATTGTGGGTGTCTGTAGAAAATCCTTAAGATTTTTATGTAAATTTTTTGAGGAATAAACTGCATAGTTGCAACATAGCAACTGAATAGTTTAATAACAGTGATTTTTCAAAAACAAGCACAGTATTGCAAATTGTGAACCCACGTCGCCTTAAACATTACAAAAGAAATGACTAACTTATTAGGTAAATTAAATACTTTTCAGATGTAGGTACTTATTCAATTTTTTTATTATTTCAGCCCACCAGACTACACCAAAGGCATCTTCCAAACGCTCGGCTTCAAAGAGTTTCACGACTACCTGATGCTGTCGGAAGACCAGAGGGATTCTGAAGATGGGAAGAAACTGCTCCAGCAGAGCATCGAGAACATGAAGATGGCCACGAGGAGATACGCAAGACGGCAAAACAAAATGGTCAAGGGCAGGTTTTTGGCACACCCGTTCCGAGAGGTAAAGTTATTGTGCTTAAAAATGATTTTGTAATATTTATTCAACATTAATCATTAAATTTGACGCGATATTTTAAGAGTAGACACAATCAAACTTTTTTGAAAAAAATCGCTATTTGACAAATTGTCAACTTGTAAAGTTTGGTGAAACAGGGGCGCTCTATTAGACAAGCCCATAATATTCTAATAGAGCGCCCCTGTTTCACCACGTTTTTAGACAATAGGTACCTAAAAGTCGAGTCGAGGTAAACTAAAATGGTCAGGTCATGATACTATTGTTGAGTTGATTTTTAGGGTTTCGTAGTCCACAAGGAACACTTATAGCTTCGTCATGTCCGTCCGTCCGTCTACTGCACCGATTATCACGAAAATTGGTGGATAGATAGATATTAAAGTTCCAAAAGTTGGTTTATAAAATTATAAAAAATTGATTTTTTTTCAGCCAATACAACGAAAAGTGAATTTAAAAAATTAAATTGAACTAACCCCAACGTGTGGGGTATCGTTGAAAAGGTCTTTTAAAATTGCAACAAAACTGCTTTGAAACTATGTAGATCAAACCCCCAGTCTTGAGATAATCTAATACAAAGTTAAAATTTGAGGTGTCCCCCCACCGTAACTTTTGAAATATTACTGAAATAATTGTGAAAAAAATATATACTTACGCAAAGTATATACTTTCAATTAAAACTATAGCGGTCTCGGTATCATAGATAGTTATTTTTTAATACGTCATAAATCATAAACCGCAATTTACCTTTAGAACTTTTATATTATGTTACTTGCTGCTACGGAACCCTTCATGGGCGACTCGCACTTGGCTGCTTTTTATTAACTGGATTAAATCTACTAGTCCAATGAACCGTGAACCGTCCAGCAAACACCGGTATAGGTACTTAGTAACTTTTGGTTTCACAAAAGGTCAATGAGTAAATCATTTTTATTACAACAGTCTAATAATTTCGTTCCTCAAGCAAACAGTCAATAGATCGTACGGTACGATATGGTTCAAAGTATCGCGTGTGATTGTTTTTATTGCTGCCATACTTACGTACCTTTACAAACATAAATGCGTTATAACTTTAACGTTAAATAGCAAAAAATATAGCCCAATAAATATTCCTGTACGATTAAATTATAGTACGAACGATGTAATAATTTACGATATATACCTATGTGTTTGTGTGTGTGATATCTACATCGTGTTAATGAAAGAACGCAAAACCTCTCAGGTGGTACCGGTACCTCAGCCAATGAAACTGAACAACTTTTGTTCAAAAACTTTCACGAAATCCAAAAAAAAATTAATTTTAATAGGTACAAACTGATCGGCTGACCGAGTCAATTTGTATGAAAATCCGATTTTTTTTTTTGATTTCGTGAAAGTTGTTGAACAAAAGTCGTTCAGTTAGATGGGCTGAGGTACCATCTGAGAGGTTTTGCGTTCTTACATTATCACAATGTATTTTTAACACATATTGTGATATGCTAAATGAATGAAATATTTTCTATCGCGATAAGTAAATAAGGAATCGGTGTGGAGTGAAAGAGGACGTAGGATGGGTGAAAAGAGATTTAAAAATAAAAAGGAGAACGAGAGAAGAAAAAATATTTATAAGGCAAGTGTGAAAGGAAGAGCGGGACAGGGTCGACCTCGGCGAACTTTCTGCGATCAGATTGAAGGCGTTCTAAAAAAAAGCGGCCAAGTGCGAGTCGGACTCGCCCATGAAAGGTTCCGTAGCAGCAAGTAACATAATATAAAAGTTCTAAAGGTAAATTGCGGTTTACGATTTATGACGTATTAAAAAAAAACTACTTACTAGATCTCGTTCAAACCAATTTTCGGTGGAAGTTTGCATGGTTAATGTACATCATATATTTTTTTAGTTTTATCATTTATTTTACACACACATTTTACCACTTTGGAAGTGTCTCGCGCAAACTATTCATTTTAGAAAAAAATTATATTAGAAACCTTAATATTATTTTTGAAGACCTATCCATTGATACCCCACAAGCAGGGGTTAAATGAAAAAAAAAATGAGTTTCAGTTCTAAGTAGGTATGAGGAACCCCCAAAATTTATTGTATTTTTTTATTTTTGTGTGAAAATCTTAATGCGGTTTACAGAATACATCTACTTACCAAGTTTCAACAGCATAGTTCTTATAGTTTCGGAAAAAAGTGGCTGTGACTTACAAACGACAGACAGACAGACATGACGAATCCATAAGGATTCCGTTTTTGCCATTTGGCTACGTAACCCTAAAAAGGGGAGGTAAGAAGTACCCGTAACCAAAGGGCATGTATGAAGAGGTTGATGAGTTTAGATGAAGCGAAAGAAGTCTGTCAGGATCGTAGCAACTGGAGGTCCATAGTCTCTGCCTATCTGTGGAAAACAGGCGTGATAGTATGTATGTATAAGCAAACGTAATTTTCCAATCCAATAACGCGCAAAACATTTCTTTTCTTTGTTTCTACTCCACGTATAAAAAAAATACTCGAAACTATAATATTTTAGTTCATAATCCCAAAGACTAGCGACAAATAGAGATTTTACAACGCCATCTAGCGTCGAGTAGAAAGATTAGTAACCAAAGTTTTACTGGCACCATCTAGTGGCGAATAGCTGAATTAAAAATATATATTCGTTGTAGAATGTAAGCTAGATGTCAGCACATTTTTATTAGAAAATAATATTTCTTCATAATTTTTGTTCAGCACGGTGGTTCCCGGCAAAGTAGAATAGGACCACTCCATCTCTTTCTGTGGATGTCGTAAGAAGCGACTAAAGGACTTAGCACTAACACCTCGTGCTGCAATTCTATTCCCAAGGAGGGTTAACGTCAGGCGGCGCCCGCTTGTAAAACTTTTCGCACAAATACATTCCAAAAGTGGGTTGACGTCAGGCAGGCGCGGCCGGTCGTAGAACTATAGCCAAATCATTTACACTGTTTCGGCTATTTCTTCTCCATTTTGCAAGGTCTTTGGCATCCTTGGGTGACCATTGACTTGTATGTTATATTTGTTTAGCACATTTTTAATTAGAAAATAATATTTTCTCATATATTTTGTAATTTATGTTTCAGGTTCCTGCAGTTTACGAATTGGATACCACTGATATTACATTGTGGGAAGAAAAAGTGAAACGTAAAGCTGAAAAAATAATTGAAAGTTTCCTGAATGAGTCCCCTTGTGAGTATGAACCACTAAAGATGGAAATAGATGAGGAGAAAAGAAAAATAGATGGCAACTCCCGTAATTACTGTGAAGTTTGTGAAAGGATAATAATAGGAGACAAAACATACAATATACATTTGAATTCGCAGAGGCATATGAAAGTTCTGAATAAGAAGAAAAAACTGGAAGAGCAACAAACAACTAAACCCTGAAAGTTAAAATGACCTACACTTAAAAGTTTAATGATTTATTGTTTTGGAATTATTCATGTTAGTGTGAAGAATAAAAGTGTTTCTTTTTTAACTAAATTTTTATTTCTTTTAACAACAACTAAACTTATTATTATTTACATAGCAAAATAATTATATTTCTTCTGTTTCCGCCATCTCCAACCCTATTTGACTTACTTCCTTCTCTTTATTTTTATTTTTTGGTGCCCTATAATCGTAATTCTCCAACTCAGGATATTTCTGTATAATCTGACTGTATGCTTCACATATTCTCGCAAATTCCATGTTGGCAATTTGAAATGGTCTTGTAACAGGATCAATATCAGCCATTTCATACATTCTGTAAGCCATTTCTTCTCTGACATTCTCTGGGAATAAAGTTTGTGCACCTCTGATAGAATATTTTTGCCTCATTGAAAATATTTGGCGGACAACTTTCTCAACGAGCTTGAACGGCAACTTTATTATAGGATTTTTTAAAGGTGTTAGTGTGACAACACCAACATCCACTTCAGGCTTTGGTAGAAAGGCGGAACCTGGGATATCAAACTTGTATTTTACTGTGCACCAACTCTGGCACATTACTGAGAGTCTACACCGCTGTTTATCCAAAATACGTGCAGCCATTCTTTCGGCCACTTCTTTCTGAAATGTTAGTGTCATTCGGGTACGACCAAAGGCCCAAGGGCCTTCTTGTTTTGAAATCATTTCCAACCAACGAATTATTAGTATTGTTGAGACACTGAAAGGTAAGTTACCAATTAGGTTAATAGGAGGAGGTGGATCATGCCAGTCTGCTTTAGTGTCCTCTGGAATGAATGGTGTTAGGTCTGTTCTCAAGATATCTCCAGTTATGATATCCATTTCCACTCTATCTTTACATGCATCTGCTATTAGTTCTAACGATGGAATAAACCGGCGATCTTTCTCTACAACAATCACTTTCCGTGGTGCTTGACGTATAATAGAGCGCGTGATGCCTCCAGGCCCAGGACCGACTTCGCAGACGACATTATTTTCGATGTAACCAGCCGCACGCACTATTTTATCGATTAACTTTGGTTCCATAAGAAAATTTTGAGAAAGTTCCCTGAGGGCTCGTAATTTGTACAATCTAATGACATCTTTGATACTTGGAAGAGGAGGCAATCTTATTTGGAGAGATTTTCTTGCCACTGCCATTACTGTTGGATTTTGGCTGGTTCGTTGAAGTCGTCCAGGAATGTCTCCTGTTTGATGGCAAATATAGAATACAGATAAATACTAAACACTCCAGCTCCTATAGCTAATCCAGTATACCTATTCCTTTTAGCTATGAACTGCAACTTCTGCACTCGTTCGCGGTTTCTCTCCTCTATTATTTTCATATAATCCAACTCTGCTTTTTTCAGCACGGGATCCTGTTTTCCTGGACCAGTTATCTTCGGTTTGAACGTAGAGTCTCCCATTCCGAGATCAAAAATCTACAAATATAACCTCAATTTCACAGACCGAAGCCCATCCGCAGTACGCCCAATCAAAAATCATCCATCAATAAAAAAATAAATGTGAATGAATGATACAAATGTCAAAAATTATTAAAAGAACGAATGATATACGGTTAATTTTTATATAATAATATAGCAACTAATGAGCAAAGACATCGAATATTATGCATCCAAATATCCAGAATAATTTATTCATGTCATAGACAACAGAGTACATTTACACGACTTTAGTAATTTACACTAAACCAACCTTCCAAAAAGTAAGTATACAAACATACAACCAACCAGACAAGTGATTATTATACCTACTCTTTGAAGTTTGAACCAGAAACCTGGTCTCACCGTGAAGAACTTCATTATTATTCATATTTACCTAGGTACTTATTCTTTTACTTGAAAGAAAGAGAAAATTCGTTTATTTGGTAGTTGGTAGACAAGTAGACATCACATACTAACACACATTAAACTTAAATCTATCTACCAAAATGGTCTCCGCTCAGCATATGTCGGGCGTGAGCCACGACGCTGGTCTTCCGCGGACGCCATTTGCTGGAGTTACTGCTTCGTCGTGGATATTGCGAGATAACCAGTGTATTGATCTGGATTCTGGAGTTCTAATACAACCAACCAAGTGGATTATCTAAGCTAAACTTAACCTAAATCACAGAAAAGGTACATATTAGTACAAGCCTAAATCCCACCATGTACCTATGCAGTCATATTTATAATTACATCTGAATATTCGTAGGTTTATCTGTTACCTGCTAATGGGTTCGTCGCGCTATAATGTTGGGATTGGGACTCTTGATAGTGAGATGAGATGGACAGAACGAGCGCGAGACCGTCCTAATCTTAACCGCGCCTCCGATTTCCGACTTAAGACTGCAGTCTTCGACCGTGGGAATTTTTTATTGAACACCCGAATCTATATTTTCTATCTACACATACGCATTGTACATGCACTCTGGAGACGAATTTAGACGAATTCAGAAGCGCAGCGAGCGGTCTGCCTTATCAGCGTTTTCGTCCCCATATTTATTTGAGAATTTCGGAGAACTTTAAATTTTTCTATCTTTTTGCAAAATACAAATTATTTTTATTTATTTATTGTACGTGTTTTAGCATGAATCAATCTTCATATATGTGTATTTTTTATTTTTTAACTCAGTCGTATGCGCAAGAATTTCGACGACGTATTCGCTTATACAAAGTGGAAGGGAAATACTCATAATAAATCGAACCACGGTCTATACTAGATCGTTATAGTATAATGAAATTAAAATAAAATCCAAATAACAAAAAAAAATTAGCTTTTCCATACAAAAGTGTGTAGCCGCCCGGGCGATTTGTATGGGAATGTCAACATTTTTTTTGTTCTTTCGACTGTTATTTTAAGTACGGTATACTTTCGTGATCTAGTATAGCCCGTGGTTCGATTTATTACGGGTATGTCCTTTCCACGTTGTATTTTCTTCAAAGTTTAACCTTTTTTAACTACGTTTTTGAATGAATTAAAAAAAATTACTAAAATAATTTTCATTCACTTTTAGGATTCTCCTTTGTCTTTATTTCTCTGTAATTTATTCACAACTTCATGTTTTAAACAAAGACATGAACGTCGCGCACCGCAAAAATTGAAACACGTCTCAGGTTATTTGGAATTAAACAAACTATTACAATGAAACAAACTTTTCCAAATTATTTTATGAACCACCGTTGAAAGTATTTACATTAGTCCGTCTAGCTTTAAAACTTGCCTCCGCCAAAAGTGGCCACGGCAAGTTTTAATGCTAGACGGATCACCAATAATAGTTTCAACGGCAGTTCATAAAATAATTTAAAGGGCTATCTAGTGCATGACGAAGAGCAACATGGAAATTATAACCATATTTACGAGTTAACAATTTATTTCAAATGAGGGCGCCACTTCAAGGCCATTTGCCTATACCTTCACCTTAATTAACCGATTCTCCGAGGGTAGCTAGCCGGGGCCCATGCCCCGGGCGCAAGGTCAGAGGGGCGGCAAAATCGATATTTGCACCCCTTCCAACCCACCTTCCCACCCCCGCCAAATACATTTTTTACTGAAAATGGGGCGGCATATTTACATTGCCCCTCCTAAAAAAAGTCTAGATCCGGCACTGAAGTGCAGCCACCAGCCACTACTGGCGTCAGATTTTTCAAGTCGCCCCATTTGTTACTTATGTACTTATTTCTTAATAAATAATGATTTTTTAATACAAGCAAATGTGCACAGCAGGATTATAAGGTAAAGCACCCAATTAACGGACAATAGTGTCACAATAATCACCATTGTCCCTAAAACATACGATTCTGGGATATTGGTATGGGCCCCATAATTAAAATGTCAACAATAAAAAAACACAACAACAGCTGTTTCTGACGTCTCGCGAAGTCAACACAACAAAATCCATGCGCCATGCGCACATCCCTCTCTTTCTAAACAACATCGCCTCTCGTTCTTGCACACACCATTTGCATTGAATCGAGCGGGCAACCTCGCCGCTCGCTTGCGTCAAGTCAAGTCAAATCCCGTTTTGCGTCGTCCGTGTTAACCCGTGCGGAGGCGACGCATCGTCGCGTTGTGAACTTTGTTGTGTTTTTGTGTAAAAATGCCTTTTATTTCAAAAGACTGGCGATCACCAGGCGAAGAGTGGGTAAAAACTCAAGAGGGATGGGAAAAGAAAAAGGTTCTCGAGTGCACCGCGCAGAGGTAATGTGTTGCAAAACAAATCGTTTCTTTGTTCGAGTGCTGTGGTGTATCGCAAGTCGCAACGAAATACGATACCAATACAGAGGCAGGATACCCAACTAACATACCTAATTGAAATAGATTTTCGCTTGTTTGTAATTAAAGTAGGTATTTGGAGATTTTGTGTGTAGAGTGTAAAGCTTGGTTTTTTTGTTATTCCAGATATCCTGCTCTAACTAACTTTAATAACACTGAGAAGCAAGAGAAGTGGTAAGTGTTTATTTGTTCTTGCTTTCACACCAATCAGCTGTTTCTGTTGTTGCACTCTTTGTATCTAGTGTGTATTGATTTTCTTGCGCCTGTGTGAGTCCTTTGCTCGTAGTTTAGTATGTGTAGATCTGTAGTTTACTTCTTTGGAATATCATCTTGCTTGAGGCTTGTGTTTCAGTAGTTATTTACCATTTTTACCAAAGTTATACAGCTACGTCTATTGACATTGTCGGACTAAATTTATTAATTGGCTGGAGGTTGTCCACTCTTAAATAAGATTCAACTTGGAGAGCTGAATACACAGAACGCCTACACGTAAATTAATTTATACTCATTCGGAAAAAGGTTCCTACACTTTTGACCTATCCATTTAATTGTGAAGTGGATACGTAAGTAATTCTTAAAGGGATTAGGCACTTAAGGTTAATTTTAGGCAATTAAAAATTTGCCTAAAATCAACTTTGTTGCAAACACTCCTTAACCCAAGGTGTCCAACTGTCCAAGTTTCTGCACATCATGTCTGTCCCGATGTTTCATTAGACCAGCAGTATGTCATACTTACACAACCGTATAGGTAGTAGGTAAGTATATAGGTAGGACATAACTGCTTTAACGAATAATATTTCAGTTCCTATTTTAAACAATTTACATTCAAACTGATAATGCCTCAACCTGATATTATATTAAACTGATAAACCTTTGAAATAGTTAATATCCATCAAAGGCTTTTTGACTGAATCCCACAATTCAGCCACTGCAGCTGTCACTTCAAAGCCAATAAATTAATTGTTTACCAATCCCTCCACAATTCAGAATACTACTTTGCTGAAGGAAAAATAATAAACAAATCACAAAGGTCGACCTGCCCCAAAAACCCAGTTCGCATGAAGATAAGATAAATAAATGAATAAATGACTGAATCCGATTGTATTGTTACTTAGACGCAAGGCAAGGGGAGACGGCCAAGATAGTGCCTCGGGTGGTCTGGTGCCAATTGAATGAATTAAGATAGACATGTCTTATGTAAATGGTATGACAGCAAAATATGATCTATGCAAACTCGAGCAAATAGGTAGGTACAAAGTTCCTATACCAATTCAAAATATCAGACTAAAGCCCTCGCCCCGAATATGAAACTTCAAAACGAACCTACCTACTTATTTTTTTGTGAATCTAGAGTTTAAAATCACCATTAATTTCAGTCAGAGACTTCACAATCAAACAAATTTACACAGTCAATAGTGCAACACTTACTCCATTTTCATTAAATCGAACGATAAAGTAAGTAGGTAGCTACTTACTAGTTTTTGTGCTAGTATAAAAGCCTAAGTTATCAATTTATCGTACAATAAAAAAATGGCACATATATACTATGTTTTATGTCGATGCAGAACCACAATATAGATTCACAGAGAACAGAGGACAAAAAAGTTTTAAAAAATTTTGTCTGTGTTTGTAGTCGCTAATCTCCAAAGTTACTAAACGGATTTTTTGCGGGTTATACAAATAAAGCTCAAATTGAAGCAACATTTAAGCTTTGTTTCATTTAAATCTGATGTCAGTGATAAAGTTATCGTCATCTTAAAATTTTACGCAAACGTCATCAAAGGATATCATCGATACTGACTTCGGAATCGGAAATGTGTACCCGCTAAAGGGTTAAGTTTTCAGTCTCAGTCTTTTGTCAATTTTTAGGTCAGGGACGTATTCAAAAAGCTAAAAATACGGTAGGCGAGTACGTATATTACATTTTATCATCCGTAATCCCTTTTAATAAATATGTAGGTAGGTACCTACTCACAAATCTAAATATAGAATTTGCTTAAACAGGGAACTCTGCGAAATAGAAACTGGGACGAGAAAACAGGCATCGCAGCAAAACTCGAGCCAAAATAGAATAATAATTGAGGCAGGTAGGTACCTACCTACTCGTATTTATATTATATTGGACTTTTTCATATTGTACACTACGACTTAGTAGGTACAATACCTAGCTAAGTAGGTTCCTTGCTACCAAGGACCATGGTAGCTTTAATCTCTTGGATGCCTGTAGAGGCCATAGGTATCCAAGACATTAAGGCCTACCTCAGTGCCTTTACTTTTCAAAATTACTGATTTTAAAGCAGCCTGCATCTGGCGATTGCCAGCGACCCTGGCCACGTCGTCTGACCACCTTGGGGAAACCTATGCTACCTATGGTATTTACTTCAGTACCTACCATCTGTCTGACCCATTGATGTGGCTCTCTTCAAGTACTGCCCAAGTGGCCACACACAACATAACGCCAATCTTAGCACCTTTTCTATATTGTAAGTCTGTTTAAGTCGTGTATCATATTAAAGTAGTAGATAGAAGAATAAAGAGAGAGACACGCAGACATTACTATATGTTACATACGGGTAATTCACGTAAAAAAACGCGGCCAAGTGCGAGTTGGACTCGCCCATGAAGGGTTCCGTAGCAGCAAGTAATTTAAAATATAAGTTCTTGTAGTTCGTTGTAACTTTGATCGATAATGAAAGCGGTTTACGATTTATGACGTATTAAAAAAAAACTACTTACTAGATCTCGTTCAAACCAATTTTCGGTGGAAGTTCGCATGGAGTACATTATATATTTTTTTTAGTTTTATCATTTTCTTATTTTAGAAGTTACAGCGGGGGCATACATTTTACCACTTTGGGAGTGTCTCTCGCGCAAACTATTCAGTTTAGAAAAAAAATATATTAGACATTTTTGAAGACCTATCCATAGATACCCCCACAGGTATGTATGGGTTTGATAAAAAAAAAATTCGAGTTTCAGTTCTAAGTATGGGGAACCCCCAAAATTTATTGTTTTTTTTTTCTATTTTCGTGTGAAAATCTTAATGCGGTTTACAGAATACATCTACTTACTAAGTTACAACAGTATAGTTCTTATAGTTTCGGAAAAAAGTGGCTGTGACGGACGGACAGACAAACAGACAGACATGACGAATCCATAAGAGTTCCGTTTTTTGCCATTTGGCTACGGAACCCTAAAAACATTTACCCGGATGAAGTCGAAACATGTCGGCCAGTAGCTGATTTTTCACGTGAGTTACCCGTATCTATACTAATATTATAAAGCGGAAGAGTTTGTTTGTTTGTTTAAACACGCTAATCTCAGGAACTAATGGTCCGATTTGAAAAATTCTTTTTTTGTTGGGTAGTCCATTTATAGAGGAAGGCTTTAGGCTATATAACATTACGTTCCGACAACCACGCGAACGAAGTCGCGGGCACAGCTAGTGTAAGATATATAGTAATAAAGAGAAGAACTTAGGAAAACGAAACTAAAAAAATCTGAATGTAAGTAAGTAGGTGTATCTTACTAATTCTTCACCTATTAACAGACGAAGGCCGTATTGGCTTGGCAAGCCAAAATCCAAGTTGTGAGCAAACAGAAATTTGTTTGATGAAATCTAGGTCAGGCTGAAAAATACAGACCGACCGCTCACTCGGTTATACAATATTGGGGCTTCGGAACTGGAGAGGCAATTTATTTCGTAGAGTTTTACATTATTTATGTGACTCGTCGAAGCGTTTTTGACCTTAAATTAAACTTAATTTCACTTTGCCTATATTAGACTTGTAGGTATCTACCTATTTATTTGAGTAAGTACTACATAAAAAAAAGAACATAATTAGATATAATATGTTTACTGGGGATAAATTATCATCATCATTGTTATGGTGTTCCTAAGTACTTAGGTATAAAAGCAATGTCATTGTCAATAAGTTACCTAATTTACTTACAGCTTGGCTAAAATATAGTTTAGCAAGTGTACCAACATTGGCACTATTACCCTACCAAAATAAAATTAAGTATCACAGTTTTCAATTATTTATGGATTTCAATATAGTAAAATAATTATATAAGTAATTATGATACACGCAATAAAATGCATAAAACAGCCTCGGACATCTACAAAAAGATGACGGATTAGTACCTGTATGCCCCAAAAGCCTTTGGACACAAAGAACACGGGAACATGATAAAGTTTTGATTGGTAATTTGTAATACCTAACGACATTTATCTGCCCGCCCACGCTAATCACGCATTTAATTGTATCTGACTCAGCTTACCTTTTAACATGTCCCAACAGGAAAGGCTTGGTTTATTTTGAATCCTCTGAAAATATTTTCTAAACAATTTCTGCTATGCGAAAATGTATACGCAACGAGATCTATGTACTTACGTACTAGAGAAGACGCCACATACCACAGTTGTGTTCTGTTCATCATATGCTATCACTGTTAACCTCACATTAGTCACTCGCTAGCAATACGCGCATAAAACACTCCACAATTCATTAAAGAAAACACTGTCAACTTAGTCAAAAATGCCTTGGTGTGTGTTGAGATACTGCACTAGTAATTCAAAGAACAAAGCAAAATATGAAGGAATAACTTTCCATCGGTAAGTAACTAGATTTCATTGATTGAAAATTAAATACGGATTGCAAAATTTCGGCTGCCATAATGAATTTATTTTTATTTTATTTTATTTATGATGATATTTATTTATTTTATAATGAAATGAGTGAATGATCTGTCAACCGATGGAATGATTCTTCATAGACTAACAAAACAGAAGTGAAATGTAGACATCATAAATATGCCTACATTTCACTTTCTTCATGGAAGCATCGAAAAACTATTTGTTTGCTACTCAGTTATTAATGTTTGTAAAACGTTTAAAAATGTTTAAGTTTTATAATTTTTATATACATATGCTATAAATGCTTTACAAAAGTTTACTAAAATCGTAACGTCTCACTAGGACCTCCGAAGGCTCGAAAATTTTGTATGTGGGGGCTGTACCCCTACAAGTGCCCCACGCAACTTGAAACTGCTATCAGAATTTGGATCCAAGATGGCCACTTACACATTTT
Source organism: Acrobasis repandana (assembly GCA_963576875.1). Lineage (NCBI taxonomy): Eukaryota > Metazoa > Arthropoda > Insecta > Lepidoptera > Pyralidae > Acrobasis > Acrobasis repandana. The sequence continues at coordinate 4,361,139 of OY756226.1, forward strand.
TGATGTTTTATTATGTTTGTCCCTATAATTCTGTTTCCTCGTAACTACTACGCGGCTAAATCGATTTTGATAAATTATTATATAACTATAAGCCGATTACAAATCGATGATAGTCGTGGGTCTGCAATCTAAAAATCTATACAACCATACAACCATCCATACACCCATCCGAACATCCAGCCATACTTACCAACATTCGCATTTATTAAAATATATGTAGGATTTAATTTGAACCACGTACTCGTAGGTATGTAAAAATATATTGACCTTTCTGTACTACTCTCGTGTTTAGTCTATATTACCAAAAAGGACATGGCCGTCTTTGAAGACGCCGAGTCTATATATTCATGTCAATGTGTATACGAATGTTTATTTAACATCGGAGCACATGTGCGCAAAACTTTAAAAGATTTGAAATAAAAATCCTACCAGTATTTAGCTACCTATTTAAAATCCATTCACATTTCGATTTTGTAATTTAAACAATGCCATTTAATCATTGACTTTTATATTACTATCATTGCATTTAAGGCCCCGTCAGTTCAGAGCCAAGAATACTGTGAGTGTTTTTGAAAAATCACTGTAAATAAACGACTACAGTTTATTTCCCAAAAAAATTACATAAGAATTTTAAGGCTTTTCTACAGACACCCACAAAATCCAAAACACGATTATACGCATTTTTGGTTCGATAGAAAAAAAACACAGACATTCCTCTAAATTTGCCAAAATTTACCTTTAAAAAAGATATTACTACTTTATACAATTACTTTTTTATATACAAACGTAGTGTTACTTTTATTTTGAAATCACAATTATTTTCTAATACAACTACAAATAGTATAGACTATCTGTTAAAAACATTTGTGCAGCTAAAGACGATCTGGACGATTTGTTACGAAAATTGACATCGTGAGAACATTGCCCTGCCATGTTCGTGATCGTAAATATCGTTGCGTAATCGTATCGGCCATCATTTCAATTTATGTGTCATTAATGTCATTATATGTATTGCTGGTTATATTATATCACTAAAACGCCGCCATGAGCCGATTGCACGTATATTACATATCTTAACTAATATTATAAATGCGAAAGTGAGTTTGTAGGTATATTTGTTTGTTTGTTACCTCTTTACGCTTTATCGACTGAACCAATCTTCTAAAATTTCACATACACATAGTTAGGAGTCCTGAGAAGGACATAGGGTACCTTTCATCCCAGAAAAATGTACTGTTCCCATAGGATTTGGGATACGCGAGCGAAGCCGCGGGTAAATGCTAGTATTATATAGGTATATTAGTCGCATATAGGTACTTACGAAAATAAAACCTTACCTTAATTACCTATTTATTGATATTACCTATACCTACCTGAAACATTCGAGTAACGCAATAATGGAATCATCTTTTAGTTTTATATTTTTACAGGTAAGAAAAAAAAATTTGATGAAGTTTTAAGAGTCAATCCAACATAGGTATCGTCTTATACAAGTATGTAGCCTTGTGTACCTTTTCAAGGACAAATTGTTAATTTTTTTTAACCCCTAATTTTTTTTTTATATCAATTGCGTAATTTTTATTTTTATATGTATAGCGTATTTCAAGAAACTAATTTGAATATTTTGTCATATTACGGCTTCGTTAAATTTTTATAACAATTATTATAAAAAAGTCATGTCAAAGACAAAGTCGTGTCTTAACAAAACAAACGGCTAAGCCCAATACATATTAAAAAAATACAATCACGCTAGTGTTATAGTAGTCTTTGTCAGTGTCAGTGTCAATTCAGTGAATTCAGTTGCCCATGATTGGCGAAATTTCTTTTCTTACATATGATTGGCGGAAACGGTAACATTTGACGTTATTGTCAGTGACGGATAAATACCATAGAGGCGACTCGTATTTTTTGATGAATGGACTCAGAGCTTAAACCAATACAGCCGCGGAGTAAGGTCAAACAAAGGTCATACCTTTTTTTGTTGAAATATCCAAAACCATTGATTATTTTGGCAAAAAAAATACCCACTTGAAACGGATTTCAAAATAAAACTTAAAAAAAAAAATGAACTGCCCATTAAATAGTATAATATTCTAATGTTATTTACCTACCTTAAAGTGTAGAAACAGGAAGTATTCCTACATGACTTCTATAATACTCGTTAAAAACCAACAGGACGGGGTAATAATCCTATAATATACATTATTTATAAGTACTTTTATTAATAAGTATTTTTCTAGGGAGTTTACATGTAACTTACAATGCAACAAAGAAAAGATTCAGGAATATAAACTCTTCCCGTCTTATTATAAAAACAGGATTAACTTTGTTACTAGGTTTAAACCATTATTCGCCCAAATCAAATTTACATTGACAGGTGAGATAGTGTGCTATTACTAGATGTCAACTTGATTTGGGCGGGTAATGGTTTAAACCTAGTAACAAAGTTAGTCCTGTTTTTATAATAAGATGGTTTATGTGTAAAAGAAAACAAAGGAACAAAAGAGTTATTGAAAATTATAATGATATGTCGTATTTGTTAATTATTTCAGGAAATATATTTATTACAAACTCTAAACCCAAAAATTTTACGAAATGACGCATTCTAAACCAAAAGTATGCAACTTGAGCCCATTTCGCAGTTCATTTGCCTTTACGTGCCGAAATTAGCATCGCTTACCATAATTTAAGTGGTAACGCATCTGCATATATACTTCTGGATTCAGTTCACGATGTTGTTAATCGTTGGATTAATCATTGGTTCGGTTTATAAATCAATCGTATTTTGTTTCTTTAATTACAAACTTTTTTGGTTGTAAGTATCTATTCTAGATCTAGATCGATCATACGTGCACATAGTGCACGTATGATCGATTTCGATTCAAACGTACATTTAACTTAAATCACATTTTTATTTGACTCATATTTACTCTGTACTTTATATGTATATAACATTTTAAAATCGACTAGCTATCTTCGTAACGAGATTTTCTTTCTTTCTTTCTAAAGGGTATATTTCTTAGGCCTTTGGACGTTTCTTAATAACGTAAAAGTTTTATTAACTTTTTTGTTCTCTTTGCTTTAAGTATTTCAACGAAAATAAAGAACGCTATTTTGTTTATTGTTTAAAATATAAGTTTATTTTGTACACTTGTTTGCAAATGCTTAGATAGAATATCATTTCTTGGGTGTAGGCAGTAGGTGCCTAATTTTCGTAAACAAACTCTCAGATAACCAATTATCCTTGAAGTTTCTTTAAAGGTGCCATTACTACCATTTTAACGATGTTCATAATTATCCTCTACAATTTCGTTTCACCCAGCTTTATTATTAAGTTCTGCATTTTTCACTGCTATTATTAAGCCTACTTTCGAGTATGCGTTTGTAAATGTTATAGCCAGACCAGTTAATGAATCAGAAAATTGCTTAGCGGAAAAGTAATTATATTCTGATGCTTGCAAGGTTAATTGAAAAACTAGGACTAACTAGTTTTCTAGATTATGAATAAGACGAGTTGTTAGCTCCTAGTTATCCCTCGTACAAAAGTTTTGATTAAGTAGATCAAATATAATTGTAGTTTGAAATAACGCAAAACCTCTCAGATGGTACAGAGGAAAGTTAAGATACCTGTGCCACCTCACGTAGAGCGTGATGCGCGCGGTGGCACAGGTATCTGATTAATCGTCTGTTCTGCACCTCATTTCCAAAATGCCAAAAATAAAATTCATAAATTATAAAAATAAATTATTTGATTAATATATATAATCGTCCATAAGTTTAAATTAGATCAAATATGTAGTCCTAACGTGAACAATAAAGGTTGTGCCTACAATTTACCACACAGTAGCGCTCGAGTCTGCAGGAGTCTAGTATAGTAGCGTGTAATCTCCAAAGACATTTTCCTTTCCCCTTTCTTGCCCTTCAATGTAAATACGGGGCTTTTTTATTTGGTCTGAGGCATTTATCAACATTTTCAGCTGTCACGAATCACGATCTGCTAGACGTCAATCGGAATGAATTAGACCACGCCTGTGACCTTTGGTCCACGCCCAAAGAAAAGGTTGGAAAAACCATTTGCAGATTGCAGTGCTATATTTCAATCGCTACTTGTATATAAAATAGAGGCGATAGAGCCGCCAAGATTCTCGAGTTATCGTCGATAGAAAAAAAAATGCGAGGTTGACTCTAAATCACATCAGAATTATACTAAAACGGAAAGTATTCAAGAAATACAATAAATTAGCCCTTGTAACTTTGCATTATAATTAAAAATGCGAAGTTGACTCTAAATCACATCAGAATTATACTAAAACGGAAAGTATTCAAGAAATACAATAAATTAGCCCTTGTAACTTTGGATTATAATTGTATAGGGTGGCGCAAAAGTAAAGACCCTATTTGGTTCAGCTATAACATTTTTTCTAAATTAGAAAACTAGATTTAGGTTTTTTTAAATGTATATTTGTGCCATTAAATTTCGTACCATTAGGATTTAAAGATGATGTCTTTTAAATGGTGACCTCCAGAGTTGATACACATTTGAGCCCTATTTATGACATTTTGCATAACTTGCCGTAACACTTCCTGCGATATGTTCGTTATTTCTTGACGAATGTTTTCTTTTAGAGCTGCGAGAGTCTGTGGCTTGTTCACATACACCCGAGATTTCAAAAAACCCCAAAGAAAGAAGTCTGGACTGGTCAGATCGGGTGATCTTGCAGGCCAAGGCAAATCGCCAAAACGAGAGATAACTCGGCCTGGAAAAGCGTCCCTCACTAAGTCCATAGTGTTTATTCCACGTTCTTGGGGAGTAAAACGGTCCATGTTTATTTTCAGTGTATTTTACATTTGTTCACTACACAATTTTCAACAACAGAATGACAGAAAATGTCATATAAAAAAAATAAAAGTATTTTCTTTAGTGCCAGTACTTTTGCGCCACCCAGTATTAAAAATAGGGATGCATCCGATACCGATGCCGATATATCGGCGATACTTCGGTTTTCCCGATATATCGGCATCGGCGATATTTTTATTGCCGATACAACGATACTTTTTAAATTTTGCGCTTCAAGAAGGTAACGTAAACGCGTTTGCTGTTCGTCTATTTGATTTAAGATTTCTTTATTTTCCAAACTATCAAATAGACGAATATATTATACTGGGTGGCGCAAAAGTACTGGCACTAAAGAAAATACTTTTATTTTTTTTATATGATATTTTCTGTCATTCTGTTGTTGAAAATTGTGTAGTGAACAACTGTAAAATACACTGAAAATAAACATGGACCGTTTTACTCCCCAAGAACGTGGAATAATTGTGAGTGAGGGACGGAGGGACGCTTTTCCAGGCCGAGTTATCTCTCGTTTTGGCGATTTGCCTTGGCCTGCAAGATCACCCGATCTGACCAGTCCAGACTTCTTTCTTTGGGGTTTTTTGAAATCTCGGGTGTATGTGAACAAGCCACAGACTCTCGCAGCTCTAAAAGAAAACATTCGTCAAGAAATAACGAACATATCGCAGGAAGTGTTACGGCAAGTTATGCAAAATGTCATAAATAGGGCTCAAATGTGTATCAACTCTGGAGGTCACCATTTAAAAGACATCATCTTTAAATCCTAATGGTACGAAATTTAATGGCACAAATATACATTTAAAAAAACCTAAATCTAGTTTTCTAATTTAGAAAAAATGTTATAGCTGAACCAAATAGGGTCTTTACTTTTGCGCCACCCAGTATATATATTTATATTACTTACCTACAACGATTAATCCTCGTTACAAAGCACGAATATTTCAATTACAATTTACTACTTCTAAGGCAAAAAAGCGTCTTGAAGAGCTACTCAATCTCGATGTGGCTCTGCATTCTGAAAATATTTCAGACACACCTATACCACTGGTATGACTCTCCATTGATTCAGAGTAACATATATACCTACTACTACTACAAACGAAACAATTTATCTGTACACACGTCGATGTGTGAGTTTTATACTTAGGGTCGCACCGCAGAATTATTTTAATACTTACCTACTAACGAGTTCGACATATTTACGATTATATTTTTCCATACCGGAAGATTTGCGAACACTATGACGTAAAAAATATCCTGTTTTATATGTATTAAATGTTACAGGAAAGTCGGAAACAGCTACATAATATCACTTCACAAATATTTTTCATTATGTCCATTGTCTATTTCACCATTAGTTTACTTTACTGATTATTATTGAGTCATTTATAATGTAACGCACTAATTTCACTAATTCACTATTGTAATATAGTAATTTGCATATTCGGCGCAAAACTATACGGTAATTATATGAATAAATTCAATAAAAATAAACAAATGTTTATCACGCTTGATGATGATGACAAATTGACACGCACAGCATGTCAAGTTGTCATTGTCAACAATGGCATTTAGCACTATAACCCACGGAAATTTAGTTGGCATCTGCGTGTATGTGATTACCTGTGAGCGAGGAGCCTATGTAACATTACCGGATTGCTTATTAGCAATCCGGTAATGTTACACTTTCGCTCTTGTGTATCTCCCGCCAATGCGAGAGAGCGAGAAGGGTATATAATCAAGATGGTTGCTGGGTAATAACGTGAAATTATATTGTTGCTTTGCTTACCTGTTTTCATCATTTAAAAATGTATGAAATATACGTTCTTTAGAGTATTGGGTGGATAAACAATTATTATACGCGCACCTTCTCACCATGATGGTTACTATTGGTTGACAGTTCTCAAGACAACACACGTCGCGTATAGCGTGCGGCTAGTAATTAAACCCTGGTTTGGAGCTGTCAAAGCTCACAAAGTGCGGGGGAGAGGTGCGGGGATGCCAATTTGCGGGAGACGCTGTGAGAGACCATTCTGTTTGACTCTTATGTATTCTGTGCCTATACCTCTATACCTAGTACAAGTTCTAAGATGAATCTGTTTTTGGAGCATTTATGAAAATGTTATTAGAGAGCCCGAGGAAGATGAGCCCCTGTCCACTCTGAGCTGTAATTCTCTCAAAGAATAAGTCGAAAGATACCTAAGGTCTCCTAATATATCGAGAGATGCAGACCCGCTTGTTTTCTGGCGCAATCATGTCTTATACCAATTAACCAAACTTTTAAAAAAATGGCACAGAAATACTTTAGTTTTTAAATGAGTTCTGTCGCATCTGAGAGACTATTTTCTACTGCAGATCTCATTCAAACAGTCTTGCGAAATCGCCTTTTCCCGCATAACTTGAGAATACTTTGTTTTTTAAACAAAAACTTTAATAATGTTAATTTTAATACTAACACCTTAATTCTAAATTTAATTATTAATTTTAATAATTAATAATGGCATTCTAAGTCTGTAATTTTTTATATGAAATACATTTTTTTAAATTTATTTTACCATTTTTATATTTTTTTAAGCGTATCGGTATCGGCATCGGTATCGCCGATATTTGTATAGGAGTATCGGTATCGTATCGGCAAAAAGGCGTATCGATGTGTGGCGTAGCGGACCTGCCGTACGCCAACCTTCTTTGTAAATAATCTCATAGAGATGATGACATCGTCGAGCGCACGTCTAACAGTGCGCGCGCATGGATGGCCCCTTCATATCGAACCTGTCAAATCGGCCGTCACGGAAAATTTCCTTGCATATATTTTATTAATTATTTTATATCAAAACAGTGCAATAACTCATTGTTAATATATAAATAAATACATAGCAGCATACCAAATACTTTCACTGCTATATTGGTGACCCCGACGTGATCCCGCAACCGTACTTCGCGAAGATGGAAAAGGATGAAAATTTTGGAATCCCAACGGCCGAACCAACTCAAGGTACATTTCAACAAACATTTAAAGTCGGCGTCAAAATTCCGCCATTCTGGCCTGACCGCCCAAACCTATGGTTCGCACAATTAGAAGGTCAATTCATATTAGCCGGTATAACAGCCGATATACTACCAAATTTTATACTGCGTGTAGTTACTTAGAACATCAGTATGCCGTTGAAGTCGCAGATGTCATTGAGAACCCGCCCAAAGAGAATAAATACGAAACGCTCAAGAGAGAGTTGGTGAAGCGTATGTCAGCCCCAAGAGAGGAAAAAATCTTACAGTTCCTGAATAAAGAAGAAATGGGCAATCGTAAACCTTCGCAGTTCTTAAGGCACTTAAGACATCTGGCGGGCCCTCAAATCTCAGACGAATTTATACGCACGGTATGGTGTAATGGCTTACCTTCGCAAATACAGCCAATTATTGCGTCGCAGACCGACTCACCACTAGAGAAATTAGCTGATTTGGCTGATAAAGTAATCGCTATCGCCTCGCCCGCTTCCCAGGTATGTGACGTCAGACCAACAACTTCTTCAGCTGACCCGTATTTAGGTATAATGGAGAGTATGGCCAAGCAAATAGAGGAGCTGCGCAGTCAAGTACAGCAGCTAGCCACGCGAGAGAGTCGGCCCAACTTCAGACGATATCGGTCTAGTTCGCGATCCCGGTCACGTGGTAATGGCCTATGTTTTTACCACCGCAAGTTTGGTGCTGCGGCCTTCAAATGCACAACGCCCTGCGCATATAAAAAGCCGGAAAACTCCAGCGGCAGCCACTAGTGGCGGCAAATGACTGCCCGCAAGGAAACGGCCGCCTCTTCGTCGTCGACAGGAAGACCCGGGTAGAGTACCTCATTGATACAGGATCTGACCTCTGCGTATTCCCCAAATCGATGGCCAAAGGGTTCCGTCCTCGTACTACGTATGAGCTGTATGCAGCGAACAACACCCGTATTAATACGTACGGATTTCTGGATTTGTGCCTTGATCTTGGCCTGCGTAGAGACTTCCGCTGGCGCTTCATCGTGGCTGAGGTATCCAGGCCCATCATAGGAGTTGACTTCTTACAGCACTACAATCTTCTGGTAGACTGCCGACAACATCGACTGGTTGACGGACTCACAACGCTTTGGATCACAGTCCCATGTCGTCACAGCACTTCGCCAGAGACCGAAGCAGTCAAGACCATCAGCGGTGACTCCAAATACCTGGACTTGCTGAAGCAGTACCCAACCCTCACCACGCCAGCAGGTAGGCCCACAGAACCCAAGCACAATACTAAACATCACATCCGCACGACTCCAGAACCTCCAGTGGCAGCTCGTCCTCGCAGATTGGCCCCTGATCGCCTAAAAATCCTAAAGCAGGAGTTTGATGCTATGTTGCAGAATGGAACAGCACGACGTTCGGAAAGCTCATGGTCGTCCCCACTCCATCTCGCTCGTAAGAAAGACGATGGCTGGCGCCCATGCGGTGATTACCGTGCTCTCAATGCGAGAACAATTGCAGACCGCTACCCAATTAGGCACATCAACGACTTCACTTACCAGCTGTCAGGTGCCAAGATCTTCTCGAAAATTGACATGATCAAGGCGTATAATCAGATCCCAGTCGAAGAAGCTGATATTTCGAAAAATGCCATCACAACACCGTTCGGGCTCTTCGAATTTCCGTACATGACATTTGGTCTACAAAACGCAGCTCAAACCTTTCAAAGGTTCATCGATAAAGTACTGCAAGGCTTGGATTTCGCGTACGGATATTTGGACGACACCTTGATCTTTAGCAGGTCTGAAGAGGAACACCTCCAACACCTGGAAATCTTGTTCGAGCGTTTCAAGGACTACGGCTTACTGATTAACGTGTCCAAGTGCGTTTTTGGCGTTGAGGAAATACAGTTCCTAGGATATTCTGTTTCCACAGATGGTATCAAGCCCTTAACAGAAAAGGTAGAAAGTATACAAGCCTATCCTCCTCCGTCAACAGCTAAACAACTTCGACGTTTCTTGGGCATGTTCAATTACTATCGCAGATTCGTACCAAAAGCTGCTGAACTTCAAGCACCGCTCGACAAAGCCCTCACTGGCAATATCAAAGGAGCTACTCCCATTAACATGACGGACGAAATGTTATCAGCTTTCAACGCTTGCAAAAACTGCCTATCTCAAGCTGCACTTCTTGCACACCCAGATGTCAACAAAGAACTGGCATTGTTCACTGATGCATCCGACGGAGCCATTGGTGCAGTTTTGCAGCAGAACAACAACGGCAGCTGGGAGCCTCTCGGTTTCTTTTCCCGCAAACTTTCGTCATCACAAAAGAAGTATAGCCCATATGATCGAGAGTTGTTGGCTATTTACGAAGGCATCCGATACTTCAAGTACATGCTGGAAGCTAGAGTGTTCACGGTTTACACAGATCATAAACCCATCACATTCGCTTTCACCACCAAAAGAGACGGATGCTCACCCAGACAGTTCAGATACCTCGATTACATTTCACAATTCACCACTGACATCAAATTCATATCCGGTTCTGACAATGTCGTCGCTGACGCTATGTCCCGCATTGAACAAATTTCATCTTTCATCAACTTCGCAGATCTTGCAAGAGATCAGGAGCAAGACCCTGAACTGCAAGACCTGTTAAGGCAGAAATCATCCCTCATCCTCAAGAAACTGCCTGAGAACAATTTATACTGCGACATCTCATTAAATCACCCACGTCCATACCTAACCCCTTCCTACCGCAGGAAAGTCTTCGAGAAGATGCACGGTTTGAGCCACCCCGGAACCAAGGCAACCGCTCAACTCATCGCCGAACGCTTCATTTGGCCTGGGTTGCGCAAGGACTGCACCCGCTGGACTCAGCAATGAACAGATTGCCAACGAAGCAAGATCTCCCGTCATCTCTCTTCCCCTTTTCAAACTTTTCCTGTACCTTCAGAACGTTTTTCCCACGTTCATCTTAATCTCATTGGTCCTTTATCCTTTTCCAAAGGGTATAAATATTGCCTCACCGTCGTCGACCGTTTTTCCCGCTGGCCTGACGCCTATCCCCTGGCGGACATCACTGCAGAAACTTGTGCCAGTGCCTTTTTATCCAACTGGATATCGCGCCATGGTTGTCCTTCCACCATCACTACCGACAGAGGACAGCAGTTCCAGTCACACCTATTTCAAGCCATTTCGCGACTGATTGGTGCAGAACATCGCCCCACCACTGCCTACCATGCGCAGTGCAATGGACTGGTGGGCGTCTCCATCGCCAGCTGAAGGCAGCCATCATGTGCCACAACAACCCGCAGTGGACAGAAACCCTCCCTCTTGTGCTGTTGGGCATACGAGCAGCTTGGAAGGAAGACCTCGGCGCGTCGGCTGCTGAGATGGTTTACGGCGAGCCTCTGAGACTACCTGGACAATTCTTTACTCCATCTTCAGCCAGTCATCTGGATCCTGTGGACTACGTGTCACGCCTAAGGAAACACATGGCTGGATTGTCTCCTGTGCCTACATCAAATCACGGCAACAAAACTTTCTACGTGCCAAAGGACATACATACGTCGGATTACGTATTTCTACGCCGGGGCCCTGAAAGACGAGCCCTTGAATTGCCATACGTCGGCCCATATAAGGTACTGCACAGAGGAGCCAAAGCCTACAAAATTGAAGTCCAGGGCAAAGAAATTACTGTCACTGTAGACAGACTGAAGCCAGCGTATCTTACTTTAGATGATAATAAAACTTCAAACAAGACAACCGTCCATCCTTCTTCAGCACCTGAAGAAAAGGATCCTCCACGGACAAGGAGCGGACGTGTAGTCAGATTCCCCGTTCATCTTCAGCACTATCGACCGTGAACCGGTCTCAGCGGGGGAGTAATGTGGCGTAGCGGACCTGCCGTACGCCAACCTTCTTTGTAAATAATCTCATAGAGATGATGACATCGTCGAGCGCACGTCTAACAGTGCGCGCGCATGGATGGCCCCTTCATATCGAACCTGTCAAATCGGCCGTCACGGAAAATTTCCTTGCATATATTTTATTAATTATTTTATATCAAAACAGTGCAATAACTCATTGTTAATATATAAATAAATACATAGCAGCATACCAAATACTTTCACTGCTATAGATGCATCCCTGATTAAAAATAAGGCAGGGATCATGTCTTAAAAATTCTTTGTAAAACGAAAAATACCTCAAAAACCAGAAACGCGTAAACCAGCCTCATTGACCTCCCGTGATCTTTTCACCCCGCACGGCTCGCTGTTTTGCTTCGGCTAGAGTAAATTTGTGTGCGTGGAAGCGGGAGCAAAAAGATTATCCACATTAGGCGCAGCCTTAAGTTACCACGAGACAAGTAATTAACTAAAATAATTATTTTGCAGCGGTATACTAACAAATAAATTGTTCAATTGGGTCATATAGATCGCATAGATGATGGTCAGGATGTGTGTTTAGTTGAGCAATCATAGATTAGACGGATTGTTCGCCAGAGTGGTTCGCTCATTATTTGATTTTGCAAAATAATTTAACTATATATGATGGCAATGAGCGAATATTATAGATTAAATATACCTACGAGTATAGTCTAGTAAGCATGCTGTATATAACACAATAATCAAAATGTAATCGTTTGAGCTTGATCTCTTTTATCTTCGTTTATTCCCGGTAGTTTATGCATCTTTAGCTATTCCTGTTTAAAAGCATATAAAAAAAGCGGAAAAGCGCACTCCGGGCTCTGGTCCGGAGTGCGCTTTACCGCTTTATCTTCTCCAAATATAATAATAATATGCATGTCAAAGGTTACCCAAGGATATCAAAGACCATGCGAAATTAAGAAGAAATAGTCGAAGCAGTTTAAAAAAAATTTAATATGACTTGAGTTTGATTCCTGTAAAGGACAAAATGAGATCTTATTATCTCGTAGGGTGTGCTATCGTACATACTCCATGTGATAGATAGATACTCGTAAATCTAAATCTGCGATCTGACTGAAACAACGCGGAAAACATCCTTACATAAAGAAAGTTTTCCATTCAATCTTATCTTTTTGTTCCTTGTCATTGTCGACTCCGTTGTTCGCTTTAATATGACGGACTTTGTCACTTTTTGCACGGCCATTGTTTCGCTGTGGTTTCGCTGTTACAACTCGTTCGCGGTAGGTTTGCTGGTCCGTGGAACGCACGTCCCCTCCCGCCAGCGGCAAACTTAGCGTGAACGGGTAGTACTGTTTTATTATTCTATGTTCGTTCCTGTCTAATAGGAGGGATAGAAAAGATTCAAGTGATGAAAGTGACGAATCTTTCTCGGGTATAGTACAGATAGTATTACCCCTTTACTAAGGTTGACTCTAATTCTCTGACTCTGATTCCGGTCAAGCAATTTATCGGAATAGGATATACATATTTTGAAGTGCTTATTTTTAAAATACTAGTACTATATGTACCCGAAGTCATTCGAGTTACCGTTAGCAGAAGTCACTTATCAATTTATCTCCTAAATATAGTATCCTATACCCGAAGATGACCAGCCCTGTGACGTCACTGGCGTCCCCACAAGGTATATTTTGTAAATACGCGACGAAGCCCTTGACTACTCGCAATATCAAGATGATTTTTCTTCTGAACTGGGTCACCGGGTCTGCCAAGCGACAACTGCAATACGGGCAAGGTGAGACATACTCGTAAGTATTGTTTTTAAGAAGGTACGATATGGGAATTTTATGTGCAGCAAGTAAAGTAAAAAAAAAATTAAGTCCTGAAAACACTGCAGAAGAATTTTGTAGATGTATTTCTGGATCAGTATTCATTCAGAGTATTTCTTCCAAAGCATTCCATAAAATAGGTAGAGGTTGGGAATGGCTACCACATGTGTGTAATGAACCGACTAGAGCACTTAATAGATACTGACTAGCCTATTAATTGTTGGTAAAAAAATTCAGGTTAAATTTAAGAGGCATGACATATTTTGCATTTCAAGAGCAGAGGAAAATTAGAAATTTGGACGTAGCAATAGCTTCTTGGCCTCTGTCAGGTAGCCAATTTCAATGTCAGTGCCTTTGAGAAACTTTTCGAATTCAGTTTTTCTAAAATTGGGTTGATGGCTAGACTGAAAATAGCTGGCCCTAGAGGATCACCTTGCTGGCGATTTTGGTTCCTACTTCACTTACTTTCTTAGGCGCTGCAACGCTTTGTGGGTCTTGGCCTCTTCAACGATTTGTCGCCATTTTGGTTTGTCTCCGGCCTGTCTTCTCCATGCTGTGTACTTTCCCATTTTCCTTAGGTCTTCTTCGACTCTACGAGTATCTCTCCAGCGCTTCCTGGACTTCGGGATATTTTTTGTTGTGGTGTCCAGATAGTTATTATTTTTACTGCCCTGCCGTCGTCCATCCTTTCGGTGTCCTGCCCTGCCCACCTTAACCGTTGCAACTTGCAGTACCGCAAAATCGTTTGATTTTGATTCCTTGTTCCTTCCTATACTAAAATATTTGAATGAATAAACGGGCAAGTGCGAGTCGGACTCGTACATGAAGGGTTCCGTACCACCGTACAATGTTTTAAAACGCTGAAGAAACACGTTTCTTGTATGACGACCCCCTTTTATTTTTTACTTTATCTTATTTTTAGTATTTGTTGTTATAGTAATACATAATTGGTGAAAATTTCAAGTATCTAGTTAATGCCATTATAAAGATCGAGTTAAAAATGCTGAAAAAGACACGTTTCTTGTATGACGAACCCCTTTAATTTTAATTTTTTTATTTTTAGTATTTGTTGTTATAGCGGCCACAGTAATACATAATCGGTGAAAATTTCAAGTGTCTAGCTATTACGGTTCAAGAGATGGAGCCCTGTGACAGACGGACAGACAGCGGAGTCTCAGTAATAGGGTCCCGTTTGCACCCTTTGGGTACGGAACCCTAAAAATTGACACGTCTGTAAAGTTTTACTTATTTTTCTAGGCTTTTTACCAAACTTTATGAGACCTACAATGTACTCATCATTCATCCTCATCTATTGGCACATTCATTATATGTACTCGTAGATATCATATGTAATGTACCTAATCAAAGATGTAGAAAAACCTTACAGTGCCTAACTTGAACCCATTGACATAAATATAGTACATAGATCTCGTTGCTTGAACCATACAATGAGTCGTATTACTTTCGCTTACCAGCTAACTGCTAAGGAATAACACTTAGTAATGACATCAACTCTAACCACGTTACTCGTTCAAGTTAAAAAGTATCCATCCTTCAAACAAATCAGCCCAGAGCAGTGACACACTTCAAACAGTCAAGTTGCAGTAGAAGTAGGGAGTGAAAGTGCCAGTCGTTTATTTTCAGTGCACTGAAGTACACGAATAGATCGAGATATGGACGAGGAAATTCTCGAGGGTTGATTGCCTTCTTAGTAAGGTGCAAGTTACATAAGAATCCATAGGGTGATTCACGTTATATGTAGTTTTACTAGGTATGTCTTTGGAGTGAATGATGTTATGTCAATGTAGTTTGGCAGACTGTGCGGTGGACATAGATGAGATACAACGTACAGACGTAACTGAACTCTAATTCTACATTGAATAAACAGGTCAAGTGCGAGTCGGACTAGTTTATAATTTTTTTAATTAGTGTTCCGTAGTCCGTACCATTGTACAAAGTTTTAAAACGCTGATAATACAGGTTTCTTGTATGACGACCCCTTTAATATTTAACTTTATCTTACTTTTAGTAATAATTTGTTTTTATAGCGGCCACAGTAATACTGTAATACATTGCATAA
Source organism: Acrobasis repandana (assembly GCA_963576875.1). NCBI lineage: Eukaryota > Metazoa > Arthropoda > Insecta > Lepidoptera > Pyralidae > Acrobasis > Acrobasis repandana. Next base: position 4,376,776 of record OY756226.1, read on the forward strand.
GCCGTGTGACGGACGGACAGCGGAGTCTCAATAGGGTCCCGATGGCACCCTTTGGTTACGGAACCCCAATAAAAAAGAACAACAAGAAATGTAAAGCCTTGGAGAACGTCAACACTTTTTAAACCATCTAGACCTTAGATCTAGACCTTTCTTTAATCTGAGCCATCTATCTACTGCGATCACCACCCCGCTTGCCCAGCGTGATGATTATCGGAAAATCCTCACTTTATTGGGAGAGGCCTTGACCCCGAAGTGCACTGATATGGGTTATAAAGAAAAGCGATAAAAAGATAAATAGCAAGCGCCTTTCTATATACAAAAAAGTAAGGACAAAGATCGCGTAAAGTTGGGTAGACGACTGGGTCTAAAATAAATTATATGTTACTGTTAAGAGAATAAAACGTCACAAAATAGTGTCACTTGTCATATTGATCATATCCATTTTGAACATGATTTTAGATTTATTAATGCAGAAGACATTAAGGCCGTGCCTGAATTTTCCAGGGTCCAGTGCTGCCCTGCAGAAAGTGGCCGTTTTTCGCAAATGTGCGTAGTAAAGCGTTATCACTTTAAACTGTAAACAGTAGTTCATAAAATACTTTGAAGGGTTATCTAGGACTTGGTAGTAGCAAAATTTTAAATGATGTCTCCGTTTTCTTTGAAATGATTTATTTTAAATGGGGGGCAGCACTGGACCCCGGAATATTTAGGAACGGCCTTAAGAGCGCTATTTGACTTGAAAAAATTATGACGTCACGATTCTGATTTTCATACAAATCCCATAGAAATGTTCGGTGTGTCGTTTAGAAAAAAGTGTCTGATTTGACTTTTTGTCATCTAGCGGACTGACAAAAACGAATACAATATTGACTCAACAACTCGTAGACGACAGATCAGTTAGGTACCAACCAGCAATTAATAACGGGAAACAACTGAAACAATTAAAACAATTACCGTGAAAGTGTAACGATGTCCGGACATTGTTACATGCGTCACGATAACGTTACGTAACGGAAACCGCGTCACTGTTCGTGATATGCTGGTTGCAACTTTTTTTCTACATCGGTGGAAGAGGTTGGTGATCACGTGGTAAGAGCGCCTGTAATTGAGAAGTTCTTAATGATTTGCAGTGACCCTAATCGTAGTCTGTCTGACAATGATGATCACAATCATTTGTATCCATAGTCTCTTTATTTCAATAATGAACGAAATCATCATGGACCACAGATTATAAAGTATTCACTGTTTTTTTTTTTACTAATTTGGTAACATGCATTATTTGGGGTCCTATTGGACTTTCGCACAAGTTTGTATGGACGTATTGTGCGAAAATACTAAACAGTCGATAGATTTGATTCAACAATCTCACTTTCAAAAGACAAATGTGTATTATATTGCTCTTCATCTTAACTTTGCATCGATATTCGTAGATATTGATGGTATTGAAGTTTTCCTAAATAAAGTTTTTCTTGTCTTGTGCGTGCTTGATTAAAGTTTGGGTACTTTTATTGTCTCTGTTTGATTTTGTACAATATTTTTACGAAACTACAAATAACCCTAAAAAGAAATGTTTTCTGAAAACAGCAAGAAAATTGGTTATGTTATGATGATGATATTTCAAATATCAGTATGAAGAAAAGTAGGAGCGTGGTGGGGATATTTTTCGTACGCGCGAAACCCACAGACCATGGATTGATCTGTGGCGTAACCTCATGGCAGTGATGTCATATTTCTAAATATGCATCCTTTTTCTGTTATTTGACAGTTTCTCTTTAACCAGATTTGAAAGGTTTATATTATATTATAATTTACTTAAGTACTTACTTATTTTTGAGTGAATAAAAAAAATTGCTTCTTTTAGATTACCTAGGTTACTTTTTGATATAGATAATAAAAAATGAGTCAAGTAACGAATTCAACTGCATGGTAACAAATACAACCAATAAATATTAAAATAACAGTTGTTAAAGCTTGTTACGCTAACTCAACTATTAACACGTTTTCTGTAACCATTGGTGCACTTGAAGTCTCTATTGTTTTGAAACATTAACGTAATTCGTTATTGCAATGTTTTCGAATTAGATGGAAACGAGCCGCAGTAACTTTATTTACAACCGACCTCAAAAAAGGAGGAGATTGAGCCGTTTTTTTATTGTATCGGGCCGGACAGCTCGATATTATGCCGCAAAAGATAAATATTATTTACTATAAACACATATAGGTACCTAACTATAAAGTATACACTTTGAAATATACACCTTTCCAATTTCCATTGAAAAAGGTTTGGCAGTGTCAGCTAACATGTGCCCAATATGAAAAGATTGTACAATGCGTCTATTTTCTTAACGCCCCTCGGCAATCATCGGATTTCCGATTACAAACGAAATGTCACGTCCTATGAAAAGATCTCACATATTATATTTCCTCTTTTGCTTATTAGGTACCTACCCTACTCGGTGACTACAATACTAAAATACGCATATAAACATCTACATAATGTATTCGGTCTTTGATCTCGTGTAGTTTGGATTTGGTTATAAGTAGATACAATATGTATGTATATAAAAGTTCAGCGACATAATTTCAATCCAGCTTTGTTTAGAATGTGACATTTCACTCTAAGAACGTAACAAAACAATTTAACTTCTAAAATGGGAACGAAATCGTTTAGTTAGTATATGTCGCGGTGATCAAAGGTTGGTCGTTGGCCGACCATCCTTGGCAAAAAGCCAGGGTGCCACCTCATGGCTAGTCTCCTCGTTGGCTGGTGTGACTATATAGCTGTCTACTGTCTACTGTGTCTTATTGTCTATGGATGCTTTTCTCGAAGAGAACTCTGAGAATTGCGTGATTTTCTCGAAAACTGCTGGGTGGATTTCAATGATTCTATGCATAATGTCATTAAATATTAGTATAAGTACAAATGTGCATTTATTTAATACGCTAATGTCTTTTCCACGTTGTGTAACAAAAGTTGGTTTACGAGGAAACGAAAATTGAACAGTAAATCGCCAGTTACAGTTCAATTTTCGTCACTCGCCAGTGGGCCTAGCTAACATCTTTTTAAATAAAATTTTGCAATTTACTAAGGTTCACAAGTTTGTTAAATACCTGTGATAAAAATAGAGTATAATGCGCTCTGCAATAGCTATTGCACCATGACCTTGTCACCTCGAGAGACGGACGGGTAGACCTGCAAGTTCAACTTTTATTATTATTGATATGGCCTTGCGCCGGCGCATTGTCATTATAGCTAGCTCGATGCCTAGTTTATGCGCAAATCTCTTTACCAAGATAAAATGCAAGTTACTTGCAGTGCCATATTTGAGCGCTCTCTGGTTCCACCCGAAATTGTAGCATGGAACTAGAAACGATCGAACAAATACAATTTTCCAAAAAATTACATACATACTATCACGCCTGTTTCGCACAAGGGTAGGCAGAGACTATGAACCTCCACTTATACAAAAATTAAATCTACTATTGCTTATTGTTCTTTAAGGACAAATGACATTAAACAAAATCCTGTAGGCTACTAATATTTAGTTTCACAAAAGTGCAATTTTTAAACGTCTTTATCCCTAACTGGGTAGGCAGAACCTAGACCGTAAGGCCGAAAGACTTCACAGAAACGTTCTAAAGATTTGCGAATAACAGACTGCAAGCACAGGATTACTAATATAGAAGTCCTAGACAGAATAGGCGAAAAGAGACAATAAATGCTATCGGGAATAAGCTAGGAAATATGTTAGGAAACTTGGTAGGTACGGCATGTCGAATTCATGAGAACGATAATAGGCAAAATAGGAAGAAGGGGAGAGGAAAAAAAAAGTGGGAGTAGGTGTCGTACCAAGATGCAAAAAGGCTAACTAAAGATACTCGTAGACAAGAATGAAAGGAACTTCACTGACAAGGGCATCGCTCTCGATTAAATTTAAATGAAAGACTGCAAGTTCAACATGTACTGGGTGGCGCAAAAGTAAAGACCCTATTTGGTTCAGCTATAACATTTTTTCTAAATTAGAAAACTAGATTTAGGTTTTTTTAAATGTATATTTGTGCCATTAAATTTCGTACCATTAGGATTTAAAGATGATGTCTTTTAAATGGTGACCTCCAGAGTTGATACACATTTGAGCCCTATTTATGACATTTTGCATAACTTGCCGTAACACTTCCTGCGATATGTTCGTTATTTCTTGACGAATGTTTTCTTTTAGAGCTGCGAGAGTCTGTGGCTTGTTCACATACACCCGAGATTTCAAAAAACCCCAAAGAAAGAAGTCTGGACTGGTCAGATCGGGTGATCTTGCAGGCCAAGGCAAATCGCCAAAACGAGAGATAACTCGGCCTGGAAAAGCGTCCCTCACTAAGTCCATAGTGTTTATTCCACGTTCTTGGGGAGTAAAACGGTCCATGTTTATTTTCAGTGTATTTTACATTTGTTCACTACACAATTTTCAACAACAGAATGACAGAAAATGTCATATAAAAAAAATAAAAGTATTTTCTTTAGTGCCAGTACTTTTGCGCCACCCAGTATATTATTATTTATACGGCTTTGGCTTTCCACTGCACGTATTGTGATTATATTTATTTATTTATTCATTTAAACTTTATTGCACATAAAAAAAGTGTACAAATGGCGGACTTAACGCCTTATGGTGTTCTCTGCCAGTCAACCATTGGACCAAGTAGAGAAATAATTTGGGTGGTGCGACAGAGTGTGTAAACAAAATTTAAAAGTATCTATAAATACCTACAAGAATAAATCTCTATAAATAAAAATGAATTGCTGTTCGTTAGTTTGCTTAAAACTCGGGAACGGCTGAACCGATTTGGCTAATTTTGGTCTTGAAATATTCATGAAAGTCCAGGGAAGGTTTAAACGGTGAGAAATTATGGAAAAGGGAACGGGAAAGGGCGAAACGAAGTTCGCCGGGTCAGCTAGTCAAGAATATACATAAATATTAATTTTAAAGAAATATATACCAATACAATAACTATAGATAAAATAAATATACAAAATATATAACATAAAGAACTAATTATATATGTAGGCGGATAGATAAATATATATATAGATGACTACTAATTACCGCGCAGGGACACGACGAGAAGAAGAGACTTCTTGGAGAAACCGTATAGTTCACATGATAACTAGCTCAATGGCTAGGTTATGTGCAATATCTTTGTCGGTATGATTACTCATTGTTATGTTCATATCTTTAATCAATTAACGATTAATGAATAGGTAAGTATAACACAAATAACAATGCGGGTATTTTCCTTGCCGTGTCTATTTTTAATGCCAAAGTTGTTTGTTATATTTAGACGCTTCAAGGCAGTTTGCTATTGTGACGAAAAATGAGGAAAGTATATATCATATTTGTCTTAATTTAAGAAGACCGATTCTTTATTATTCCCTAGTTATCCTCATAGCAGCTTACTTTTTTACCTGTATTACTGAGGATCTGGTGCTTAGATTTGCCGCAAATGTTTGAGCGTCTTTTTGTGCTAAATTGAAATGCATGCGGTTTGTTACGTTTAAAATGTTCAAATGCAGTGTTTGAGAAATGTTAAAGATTGCCACAACCGCCAGTCATGAGTATTGCGCACGCGGCGACCCGGAATCACTTCACTTCAGGAGCAGGTTTGAATACCATTATAACCTGAACTTTACTGAATATTAACACGCAAGCTTTTACATAGAAACCGAGAGGCCAACATAGGTTAGATGTTGTGAACTGTTATACTGCTCTATATTTAAATTATGCTCTTATTTCGTCATTATGCGTTCCATTTATGAATGATGGTTTTTAATTTGTTTTGATAGCCTGGCTGTTACGATAATGAAGATGTTTTTTTTGCGTTTAATATTCACTACCAAAGATAAGATCCATATATCTTGTATTTATATAAACTATCAACTTGTAGTATTTTAAACTCGTGCTACGACTGACATTATAAGAATATTGAATATTAATTATTATTATTTTTGACTTATTCTCTTAAAACAAGTCAATTGCATCTACTAGGCTAAATTGTCTGAATAGTTATATTATAACTACCTCTTTCTTCCCATTTCCTCTCGCGGGTCTACAGGAAGAAATGTCTTTAGAAATAAGTAGCACCGTACTATGTTTTCCTTATTTTTATGTTGTGTAAGTGTATTGAATAAATAAAATAAATAAATATAATAGATAATTCCAAATTACCAGTATTAGTATTTCTACATATTAATTTAATTCACCTCAGTACTTATACAATAAACGTTATTTAACATATTATATTTTTCATATTTAACAGTTATTTTTTATAAAAATACTTAATACCAACCCATTTATTGGGACACGACACGCTGATGTTCGATGTGTATAAAAATATACTTTTCAAGATCCACATATACTTACTACATTCTTATTAGGTACGTAGGTAACTAGAATGGACAAGATATGGAATTTTTTCCCAAATTATCGATCTAGAACGACCTGCATCCAGCGCTTTCCAGCTAGCGCTGGATGCAGGTCGTTCTACATCGATAATTTGGGAAATTCTTGGGAGAGACCTATGTCCTGCAGTTGACGTTATGCGGCTGGAATGATGAGTTTTCACTTCCATTTCTTGCTTCCAATATTGCGAAGCAATTATAACTACGGGCACAAATACGTAGTGTAACTATATAAATAGAGATTGTCACTTTCACGCGTCTAGTGCAATTAAAAACGCATTAACGAAGCAGTGCTGAATGATATGAGTTTCAGTGGAAAACTCTCTGGGGTACTTAAGTATACTTACTTACGTTTTTTTTTAATTACCACTTTTCCCAATTTTATATCGAAAAAAATCACTTCCCATACAAATTGAAGTCGTCACGTGATGTAGTTAGGTAGTATGGGAAGTAATTTTTTTTTTTATATTTCGATATACATTTATTGGGAAAAGTTGTTCAATATGATGGACTGAATTAGCCCTTAAAATATTCGTACTTAATTAAAAATTACCTTTTCTTAACTATAGTAATATTATCCAAAATTGCTTGTAGAAGCTTTATCGGATTAGCCTCTCTAGTTCCATTCGAAATTGTACCATGGACCCGGGACCGTTCTAGTTCTATTAAATAAAACTGATGGTTGTTTTTTTTCTATGACTAAAATTACTAAATCATAATAATTAATTTGTGTCTGTGCTAGCAGTATAGGTAATGTATTAGCACAGATAGATGCACATTGCAATAGCAAATCCCGTGTCAACGACCTTCTCAACTATTGCACTCCTCATTAATCGCGCCAGCTTATCTTGAGCCCCCTCCTCCGTCACAGCTCATACATTAGTAGACATTAGAAGTGGGATTGAGGGGGAAAGAACAGTTCTACATTAGCTGGTCGGTCGCAAGTCGCAACGTAAGACGTTGAGAAACGTCATTGAAAATGCAAGAGATTGTGATGAGTCAGTGTTACACTTGAATTTATATTTTTAGGTTGTTAATATTAGGCAATACTTTAATCTTTTTTTTTTGCTGATTGTACTTGTTTTAGTGAATATCTTTATTAGCATTCCTTCAAAACTACCTAATCCAAAAAAACTGGTCAAGTGCGAGTCGGACTCGTAAATGAAGAGTTCTGTACCTCCGTACAATGTTGCAGAAGACAGTAAGAGTATTTTATAAATACGTTTTAAAACGCTGAAATAACAAGTTTCTTGTATGATAACCCCTTTATTTTATTTTATTTGTAGTGTTTGTTGTTATAGCGGCCACAGTAATACATAATTATCGGTCCTATGGAGTGGTCCTATTCTAACCCGGAACCACACGGGTAATTTAATTACCTATTTATATATATACAAGTGTATACTTTAAAACGTAGGTAAAATTATATAACTTTAATTCCACGTTTCCAAGTCTCAAAGTCGAACACACAAATTTCCTATATTGTTCCATTACGTCCACCTCGCATAATCAACAAAACACAAAATTATCCCATAATCAATCTAAATCGACCATGTTACATAAAACTTTCTACAAATGTCTGCTAATATGGCACCTCCATTACGAATACGATACGATACGGCGTAGCAGACCATAGATTGACATAGAATAGCTGGGAACGGATATGAAAAGAAAGCGACTAATGGATATAAAATGTACTGTACAAATGAATCATTCAAATTCCGTGAAACGTACATATGTATGTATTATATTTATTGCGTAATTTACGTTCTTATTTACATTAGGTACCTAAGTATAATTAAATAGGGTATACTTACAAATACATATACATACGAGTATATAGTATATTTAGCAGGAAAGTAAGTACCTATTGTTAACTTATTCCATTTCTGCCATACTATCAAAAGTTATGTAAAAACGGGCGAAAAGTTGGATATACAGATATATACTACAGCATGGAAAGCCATTTTCCCCAGTAGTGGTGTAAAATAACAACAGGCCTATAAAAAAAAATATCCCGAGTAGTATTTTGAATAATTAAAAAAAATATATTCTATCATTTTTAATATTCTTTTGCATTTTATTTGCAAACCGTACCAAACACCGAAGTGACCCAATTTCGAAAGGAAAACTTCTGTACGTCGTCGTGAAATAACACATTTAATTGCTATTTGTTTAAAAATTGCCAGACTTTATCTGCATTTAAGAGCTAAATAACTAGTATTTCAGTCATTCCATTTATTGTTTCGGACTCTGGGAAAGAATGGAACAGAATTCAAGGTTTGTAAATGCGTCAACTTTAATTCTTCCTCCAGACAATAATGATGGGTAAAATTTCCGGAAAGCGCAAGGTGGGGATCGCAAAATGTCTTGGCTGAGGCACATCCAACAATGGACTGGTATGAAACAAAACAGTAGAACAACTGTTCAGGCTTGCCATAGTTACCATAGACAAATCAAGATTTAAAGAGCTGACTGCCAATCTTCAGGAATGAAACGGCAATTCTATCTAATTTACCATAACAATCCGTCATGACAAAAAATTAAATAGGTAGCATTACCATAGTACCTACCTAACTACCTACCTACCTGCTTATTTTAATATTTTAATGGTACCCGATGTTTTCTATATTTCTGTTAGAAGCATGGTCGGTCAGGTACCTAAAATTGAACAGAAAATTAAAGAGTCTAGTTACTTGTACAGTCTAGGTAAATGTGAGAAATCCTACAAAGCAAAATGTACAAATCAATACCAAGGAGTTGCATCATCATATTTTATCATAAAATAACATCCACCTGAACATTGACTACCATTTCATTAGACCCCTTTCCCGGTATGTTTTGTTCTACAGGCAGGGCAGTATATCGTCGGTTTTTAATATAGGTCGCGCATCTAGCGACCTATTTTCCACCGTCAATATTTTCGGTTTTCCGTGGTTATTTCTGTTCGGACCATCAAGTTTTACGATATACCGATACATACATACATAATGCAGGCTATTTAGAGGAAAGGGATTTAGTAGTAAATCTGTTTTTGATTGCGCTAGTACTTATAGCCCGTGTAGATTTATTTCGAGGGGACGCAAGACCTGAAAATAGTGCCTACCTTGTCTTCTCCATCGAAATGTGTTGATCAGGGGGGGACACTAGTTAATACTAGCCACCAGATCTAACGTGGGGTATTTTAAGGGGTCTTCATCATCAATTCTAAGAGCTAGGTTCTTTTCGTTTAACTATTTTCCATGTGACCCTATTTTCGGCTAAATGTTTGACCATACAACACGAGTTCTGCCTTTTTTTTCCTTCATCCATGGACGTCCATCTTGTTTTCCTTTTCCTCTCCTGGCTTCTACCTTTCCTTCCTTCCATTTTTATGAGATGTACAGACATCATTCCTCGTCTTATCTCTATTGTATGCATTGCCATTAACGTTCTGATCTCATTGACCAGTTCCTGCACTTCCTTGGTGGTTTCTGTCTGTCCAGTTCATCCTTTCCATTCATTTTGAGGGGTGCCCATAACATTACGTGGGGCGGCATAATCGTTATTGCACGTGGGCGTTCAAACAGCTATCGGCTGGTTCGAGTTACTGCGAGTTGACTGCGGGCAAGGCACGGGGCGAGAGACAAATTGGCCTCAAATTCAGGCTGAATACTACTGGTAAATCCGCCATTGCTGCTTTAAATTGTCGTAGGTTTTTATTTTTAACTAGCGATAGATAAACAACGCCTAATGAAGATCAGATCGTTTTTGCTGTGCACTCTTGGCGCCTCCTGCAAGTAATAACATCGAAAGCTAGCTGATCTAAGGGCTCGCTCTCAATGGCTAATCGGACGGAAATGTCGCTTTCTCTGGACGATGGCAGCATGGCAGCCCAGCTGAGCTTGACGCAATTAACTTGACAGTTGCTGGTCTGATGTCGACACTGATTTCACACTTCGTGGTTGCTGGACGTAATTGCTGTGTGATGATGATATTAGCTGCGTGTTATGTTATAGTTAGACCATACACCTTTTTAACTTTTGCTATAGGTTGACAGGGAGAAAATATTCGTTCCTGAAAAGAGAATGTACCTACCTGCACCCGTAACATAGCATATGCGAGTCCAGCGACAGCGTTTATCGAGCGCTATCATCTATCACTATCTTGCTCTGCGTATTAATAAAGAGCGGGATGGCACTAGTTCGTCGCGCGATATAAATGTGGGTTTATCAATGTTGCCATGTTACGGGTTTAACCTTCGGTTACGGGTACTTCCCGTACTTCTAACCCATCGATTCTAACCTCTCCTTTTAGAATTTAGAATTCCATTTAAAAATGAACTTTTGTCCCCAGGAACCAGGAATCAGAGGATGGTGACAAATCAAACGACCTAACAGCGAGGGTCCCCCCGCACTGCCACATCACAATCAAATGTACTAGAGAAGTAAGTTGCCTACTCGTATTTATTTAACATAAGCATGGGTCCGGGTCTTAGTTCGCTCTCGATGAATATTTCACTATGTTTTATTTATTTATATTTTTGTATTATATTTATTATTTTTTGTGCAGCGAAATCGAGTAGTAATTTAGATTATAATTTTTTTAGTATAATTTTCATATATAAAGGTAATTGTATAAAGTAGGTAAAAGGCAAATTTAAAGGTGTGTTTGTGATTTTTTTCTAACGAGCCAAAAATTCTCAATCGTGTTTTGGATATTGTGGTGGGTGTGATACCAATGTAAAAAAATTGAGAAATAAACTGTATTCTTAGTAGTTTTATCACAGTAATTTTTCAAAAACACGTATTGCGAGCTGTAAACCCATCTCGCCTTAATGGGCAAGGGCTTTTCGCGTAGACTCACAAGAACCTCGCTTGCTCGTTCAATTATTAACTTACCTCTTTTTAGATTGCAGGCTTCAACGGCCTATCAGAAGCAGTCAGACGGCTGGACTTCTCGTCAGCTGTTCGTGACGTCAGACGGTTCAACTACATCTGCGCCTTGCTAGAACTGCTCCTAGGGGGGCAAAAGCTAACGCATCTGCCTGGGGCGGCGCAGAAGCTACTTCTCTCTATGCTGGAACAGTTGGCGGACCAAGGTATGAGTACCTACAATCTTTGTCTCGTCTCCTTTTCATCGTAGCAGGTGCGTCCTTAGGGGTCGTCTATAAATTACGTCATACGTTAAGGGAAAGGGGGACAGTGATATTGTTTGAATTAGGAGTCGCACAACGAATGATTTGCGCGAGTGTTTTCAAGCGGGCGCATTTTTTTATTGATCGCGAAAATTTTGACATTTGTAGCGTACAGATGTCAAAGAAGCCTTTCATGGAGGATCCGTTCCGTTTTACGCTGCTTTTTTTACTTATGTTGAAATGTTTGTAAAAGCACGAGTAAAACAATATTAATTATCGCTGACCAGTCGCTGACACGTCGGTTTCAAAAATACGATGCAATGTATGCAATGCGTCGGCACGCGAGCGGTGAGTTGGAAAATGACATGTTTTGTGTTTCGCTGACTCCCTCGTTTAAAAGTAGCACTCAAGGTTCGTAACGTGACGGCAATACATAATCTACATCTTCTAAACAATAAAACACAAAATTTTTACATATAATAAAAAAAACTCTAAAATTCTAAAATATTTCCACATCTATCAGCATGATAATGAGGCTTCGCTCGCTTGTTGAATATTATATGCTTTTTAAATTAAATAAAGCTATTTCGTATTTAACTATTGTATTGATGAAATCGGCCGGCCTTCATTATAATGCTGGTCTGGGATAAAAGTAAAAACCTAAAGCCTACTAGCTGCTTTTCTTCCCGCGGGAATGGGTCAAATCACTATTTTGATTTCTTTTTTCATATTCTCGCCCACCATCACGCTAAAAGTGGCCTTTGAGCCTTGCGGCCCTGGGCTCCGTCTGCTTAGAGCCGCAAGCAAGACCCAAAATGCTCTGTCTGCCCCATTAGGGATAAAGACGTGATAGTGTATGTACTTATTCATGAGAATTTGAGATGTGAGCGTGTTGTTCTTCTTTTTGGCAGCGAGCATAATCCGTAACACAGATAAAAAAATAGGTGGGGCCATCTTTTCAGCCATGGTTTAATTGAACGAGCGAGCGAGGTTTCTAAATCGAGTTGGGGGCGAAAACACATTATTTGTATGTATGTATGTTTGTACCGCGATAACTGCCGAGCCGATGGTCTGATTTTGATGAAATTTGGTAGGCATGTAGGAAATATCAGTAGAATTTTCAAGTTTGTTGGGCATCAAAATCGGTAATTTTTGAAATATTAATAAAAATGGATAGCGCCATCTAGGTGTTACTTAGGAAACTGAATTGTGTTAAGAATCGCGAGGTCCAAGTTCGTGGCGAACTACTAGTTATACAACATCTCTTTATTTCACAGTGGCAACATCCAAACAAAATTTAAATGCTCTACGCGCGCTTGTGGTCGCTTTGTCAGCTTTGCGTGAGGCGGAGCGGCGAGCGTGCTGGGGCCGCCCGCTGGGCTCGCGCGCGCTTTGGGGCCACCACGACCACGCCATCGCCAGGATCAACGATATCGCGAATAGCATATGTATTCAAGAGGTTGGTATTACCACTTGTTTGGTATAAAGTCGTTGCACTAACGACGCTGATGTCTGTTCTCTGACACCTATACACATTATACAGGGCTGGACTTGGGCAAGGGCAGGCCGAGCTACTGCCCCGGGCGTCCACAAGAAAGGGCCCCCAAAGTTTTGGATGTATGAAGATTTTACGAAAAAATGGAAAATAAATTAGTGGCCTCGGTCTCTTCGTTGCCCCAGGACCTCCAGACCTCCAAATCCGGCCCTGCCTATACATACCGTAATCGCCTCTGACACCAGTGGGAGAGGTGATTTTACCATACACCGTCTTATATTATTTAACCGAACAATTGTTCGCAGAAATCACATTTCGCCGAAACACAGCCTTGCATTGATTCGGCCAAGCTTGATTTTTGCAAACAATTATAAGAATATTTTGTTCTTATGAATGACAACATAAACTTGGGTTTATTGCGTTGTATAATTTATTGAGCTTTCGTTTATTTTACAGCCTGGCCCGGAAGTAGTGCCTAAACTCCACGACTTGCCTGAAGAATGTATTAGGGAGATTTTATTAAGGATATCGGATCACAGGGATTTGGATGTAAGTTATTATTTTTAATTTCAATAAGTTTTACTACTTTTTTTTAGCTTAGTAGTAGTTAGTAACTAGTAACAACTAATTACTCGACAAGAGAGTGACTTTAAATGCAAGAAGAATAGGTAGTTACTCCTAAAATGTACATCTTTTTTATTAAAACCATGTAACTATCTGATGTAACCTGTGGCAATAGTGTAAGTAATCTAAACTTTCCTTATTAACCTTATTCCAAGTAAAGTAACAACTTTACCTGTCGTTTTTAAAATTTTAATTCTTGTGTTTTAAATGGGCATACTATTACTAGTTTTCCCGTTAGATTGTTTTAAGTCATTAATTTTTTCATCATTCCTCAGTCTGCATCATCAGCGTGGAATGTGATGGCCTCCGTCTGTTCCGAACAAAGGGTGTGGCGCGAACTGGTGACGTTCCATTTCACGCAGCAGCAGTGCGACGCGCTGCTCAAGGATAAAGAAGAGAAGGATGTCGATTGGAAGAAGGCGTTCCATCAGCTTAGGAAGTAAGTTTTTATGAGCAAGTTTTAATGAGGATCTTAAATATTTATTTAAAATGCTACTTTCTTATAAGTAGTTAGTAATTAACAATTTTATACAACGTGGAAGGGACATACCCGTAATAAATCAAACCACGGTCTATACTAGATCATTATAGTGTTATGAAATTAAAACAACAGCCGAAGAACAAAAAAAATCGGCATTTCCATACAAAAGTGTGCGGTCGCCCGGGCGATCTGCATGGGAATGTCGAAATTTTTTTTGGTTTGTAGACTGTTATTTTAATTTCATTATGCTTTAGTGATCTAGTATAGCCCGTGGTTCAATTTATTACGGGTATGTCCCTTCCACTTTGTATAGAAATTTTACTACATATATTTATCTATTTCGCTCAACAAAGTTTGCTTTTTTAAGGTGAAGATTTTATTTATTTATTTTATTTCTTCTTACTCTTAGATATAGGCAAATGGCCTTGAAGTGTGAAATAAATTGTTAACTCGTAAATATGGTGATAATTTCCATATTGCTCTTCGTCATGCAATAGATAGCCCTTTAAATTATTTTATGAACTTTTTAAATGAGGGCGCCACTTCAAGGCCATTTGCCTATACCTTCACCTTAAGTGTGGCGTGCGTGATAGGTAAAGATTCGTTAAATACCATAATTATTGTTTAATAAGTACATTTTTTTGTTTTAAGGCTATATGGTCTTCGAGAAGACGCCCAGTATGCAGAAACACTGTCCCTGTGTCGTCACTGCAAGTGCCTATTCTGGCGATCTTTAGGACATCCTTGTATAGCCGACCAGGTAATATTTTAGATAACATAATTGAAAATTGTAGAATATCCATTTTTATGATTAAAATTGAATAAATAGTAAGTATAATTTAATATATAAAAAGTAGTAATTATATTAATTCTACAATCTCCTATTACTTTAAACGAGCAATATTCTTTCTTCTCTATTGCTCTGGTTTACATCGAGCGAAGCTCGGTCGCCCAGGTATGATATTAATAAGATAAACTATAGGGCTACATCCAATTGCGCCATTCTCATTTTTCTTCAGTCCTTGTTAAACGTGTTAATAAAACTGGAGTCAGATTTTTTGGGCTGCCTAAAGGCATTTAACGTAGCTCGATGACTGTAATGATAACAGTCATTATAACACACTAGTGAACTAGTGTGCAGGATTCCTCACGATGTTTTACCTCGTCACGTGATCCAATGCGGTAGGAAGGTATGTTATAATGGCCTAGCTAAACCTCTTAGTTTAGATAGATAGATAAAATCTTTATTCACTAAAGAGGCCACAGGTACATGAATAAGTCACACAATGCCTAACAAAGATCCAATATTAGAAGTAAAAGTATGTAGTAATGCAATGTGATTGTACCGTGAGAAGTGATAGTCCAGGTTCTGACTCAGCAAGATGTCACAGACGACCTGGTCGGGCTGCAACGCTGATAATTCTGCCAGAACCAAGGGTAAGGTCGGTAAAGCGATACGAGGATGGTTTAATTATATTTCTATATTTCTGTGAAGTGTTTCGTTAATAGGAATATCATACGTGGCTATATACTCGTAGTACTACTCAATGATGGAAGAAAGAAAGCATTGATGTAATATTTCCAAATACTTATACCTAGTTGTTAATGTTTGCAGTGCCCCGAGTACCGCGAGCGGCTAAAGGAGGCTGGCGGGCCGCTGCCCCCGCACCCCGTGCCGCCCGCCGCCTTCCTGAAGTTCTTCTCGCTCTAAACACAGCGAGAGTTCAGCAGCTACAGACGCCGAGCCCCAACGCTTACTGCCAGATAGAAAGAAATTTTTCAACACACTTGCTCTTAAAGTGGATCTAGTGGTTTATAAACTCAAATAGTAAGTTATATTCTATAACCGCACTATTTGCTATTTATAAAATTTTCATAGTTTTTCTATAAAGCTTCAAATAGTTTTTCTTTTCAAATTTCGAACTGGCCCGCTGCGCCACTCCTGCCAGTAGGCAGCGCGCCGATTTAAAAAAAATAAAATGAATGACTTTAAAAAGTAAAACGGCGGGAAAGCAACAGCGTGAATCACAGTTTTATGATTGAGTTTTTAACAATAAAAAAAAATCAGTTTATTAGGTATTTTTCCTCGCAAGTGTGTTGACAAACGTCGTTTGATATACGTGCGTATATTGGTTAAACACACTCGGCTCTATTACGCCCTCGCCTTTGTCTCGGGCTGAAATTCCGCCTCGTGTGTTACAACCATAACGCACTTATATCGTAATATACTATAAAATTACTTAATGGCCGATGAAAAATATCTGAAGTTGATTAACATGTAAGGCCTATGATCAGGTAAAATATTTATCATCACATTTCATCAGAAAGAATTTCGAGAAAGTATTTTTAAATCTGTTGTACATAGTTGCTTGCGTTGCGTCTGCTTATTTTTTTTTCTCTTTAATTGCGGTAATCGATTTCCCGGTTCCCCTTCCTTAAATAGTACAGTACCAAGTATATGTATACCGTACAGTATTCGCAAGTAATAAACAATACGTTTAAGCATTAATGTGACACTTCTCTGGTTTTTTCACGTTTGTTATTGACTTTCATTTTAACTAATAACGTAATATATCGTAATTTTAAACTTATTTTTATAAACTGTAGCTTATAAATGAATGAGCGTATTAAACATGAAAGCTAAAGTAGTAAAAACTATCAAAGACGACTGATTACGATCTCAGGCAAAATGGCCTATAATACTTCTACTGATGTTGTTAATAAATTCAAAAATGTGTTCCATTTTAAAATAATGTTTTGAAATCGTTTCCTGTTACACTGTTGTAAACCAGTGATTTGAATTTATTAGAACTGATGAATATGTTTGAAACCATATTTTATCCTACTTAAATAAGTTTTTTTTTATTGTGTACTGGTAGGGATTTAGTTAATTTTACGAAACTAATATATATCGTAAGGTTTGTTTCACACATATAATTGTTTGCGCAGCTACTAATATGCTTAAAACAAACTTATTAATGCTTTAAGAGGACTATGTATGTGATATTTTCCAAAATTATATTGAAAGTGTGTTCTGTTTGTATTGTTCTTGGGTGTTGTTTGTTATGTTTAAATATAATTTATACGAGTACGAGTATAATATCGTTTTCAAGTCCAGAATAAAAGTAAAGCTTTCTTTAACTATTTTTTAGGATCCTATGTATTAAGCTAAACAAAGAGATTTAAATATGAAAAGTGATTAAACTGATTAATCTCTTTGTAGCCAAGTAAGTATTATTGAACAGGTGTTTTGCAGCTGTTTACAATGGTGAAAGGTTTGCCAAGATTTTCATTGTCACAGTCCAGTTTACTAAATATAAATATGTAAAAAAGAATTGGATGTACTCTAGATTTAGTTCCTGTTTTTAGATTAATTTTAAAAGCTTAAGTACTCATACTGCAGCTGTAATTAAATTCATGGACCTGTTGATTTCTGCATTTAACTAGTGTGTACCTACACCCAGTAAGTACCTACCAACAATTTCGTGCAAATTACCCGTCTTGTCTTTCCATAAAGATTTTCCAAGTGAAAGGGACAGTTATAAATGGTATGTAATTATTGTTACTTATTTATTTCACACTATGAATTATAACAAATACAGCTTTTCCCAAAATGTGCTGTGTCACATTTAAGTGCAAATTTGGTTTTGTCGGACTTTATTATTATAATGTACTTCATGATTCGTAGAGAATGATAAAATTAGACTAAATTTAACTTTATTCTAGATAAGATAAAGCAATATTTTAATACAATCTCATGAAATTATATTATTAGAATTCATAACTTTATACAGAATAATCTTTGAGCAGTTCAGTTTTTCTCAGAAATAACGGTTCGCCGAAAATTGTTTCGGTGAAACATGATTTCTGAGAATGATTGTGAGGTCAAGGGTGATCGTGTATTACGTTATTAACCATATTATTGTAGATATCTCTTTATTTTCGACGCCTCTGATGTCAGCCGGCGAAGCGTCTGTTAGACAAAACACTGCTAGCATCAGCCAGTATTGTATGGACACTTTGTCTGGCATTTGCACATTAAATGAGCGTCGCATTTAAAAAAAAAACTTTACTAAGCTAGTGTTAAGGACTTAAAGCTTATTTAGAAAGGCTGATATCAATTCTAAAGTTCAGTTGTTATTAAATTGCATCAGTGTTCAGTGTTGACTACTGTTGACTATGAAAATCCATAAAAATGGTCCAAAAATGTTATTTGTATTGGATAAGGTATTTTTGTTAGGCCTAATAAATTTTCAGTCCATTAAAGAAAAGGTAGTTCGCAGTAGCTTTCCTTGTGTTGTCTCAGTGACTATCTGGCAGGGTTATTGCCTAAGTGTGGATGAAAACTTTTTATTGTTACAAAGTAAAATTGTGCAACAAAAACATTTAAGTAATAAAAAAGTACGTTATCTTTTTAAAAAACCTTGTCTAAATCATGGTTTGTTAGAACAAGGTATTCTCTTTCCATAACAGCTGGGTCACGTGATTGGCCCAAGAATCGTCAACAGTCGAGTGTTGCCACTGTGTGATTGAATTACCTGAGCAAAACAAACAAACCAATTATGAACTAATAATTCAATTTATATATTCAAAATTAAACAGATAAATCATACGAAGTAATTAAGTTAGTAAGTATTTTATATTTGAGAGTCCTTAAATTTACTAAAAGGAACAATCAGTGGTAAGTTTGTAACACTTATCGTGACATTCGTGATGTAGTATTGGGCCATAGCGGGAAGAGAATAACTACCCTATTTAAGTATCCCATGGTATAAAGAAGAATGCAGCAAAGTCACCAAATCATTTTGTTTAGTGATTTATTTTATGTTATCATGTCATGTCTTTGTGAATCGTGTTTTCTTTATTGTTTTTGATTGATAGCTATATGGAGTCATCCAATTTGTCACGTCAAAGCGCTATAGGGGTCATGCCAAATGTGACGGTCCATGGTTACGTTATATGTGGACAGCTTCTACAATCTTCAGAAAGTATTCATCATACCACATAGTTGTATTCATATTCAGATTTTTCCAACTTCAATATTTACCAGATTCTTAGCCAAAGGTAGGTACCTATATTATTTTTCTCAATTATTATGAAATTAGCTATGAAATATTATTATTACTTTTAATTGTTTGTTGTCATGATACTGTTGTAACAATCAAATTATCACCAAAAGTTCACTGTAGTAGTGTAGTTGTTGATATTGTGATATTTTAAGAAATTTATTGTAAGTGATTGAATCCCAAGAAGCTAACATGTAGATTATAAATGCAGCTTACCTACTCATTTGAGTCATTTTAGTTAATCTGTGATGTTTGTTTGTGTAAGGCTAAATTTACATTGCGGCAGAGTCGCAGAGATTCGCCGAAATCGTACATAGCATAATGAACTTTATGTCAATCGTATAATGTTCAAACTAAATTTGAGCGCAAAAAGTCGTCGCGCGTCAAGCGACAAATTCTCACAAAGTCGCCGAAAGACGCTGGAAAACGTTAACAATATACGATTGACATAAAGTTCATTTGCTATGTACGATTTCGGCGAATCGCTGCAACTCTGCCGCAATGTAAATGAGCCTAATAGGAATTGTTTCTGTGTTCTCACTATATTACATACATACTTTAATATGGTATTTTGAAATAAAGTTATTTTGACTACAGCCTTACCCTTTTACTGTGCATGCTCATAAGCACTCAATATGACAATCTTCTTTTCTATGTCTGTACAAACACGGGTATGGCGCTTCATACAAGTGGAGTAACATTTATGCCTACTACTACTACAAACAAAACTATACATCTGTGCACACGTTAATGTGTGAGTTTCAGTGTTCAAAGCCATCAAACGCCGCCGAGAATGAGGCAACGGTGTACCTACATTCTGACAGACATTCTGTATGTTGCTTAAATTTATCCTGTGGTACAAGGCCAACCTTATTATTATAAGATAAATATGAATTAATTCCTTACAAGATTTTATTTACATGGCACATTTATATAACACTTTTCACAATTTTTCCATGTTACTATGTTACATGAACTATGGACTAACTTTACATTTACTTAACATTTGAACCGATACCCATCTAAATCACATCATTGACTGACAGTTGACATTGACAGGTAAGATAGTGTCATTATACTAGATGGGAGTTATTTTGGCGGGAAGTCAAGGGGTTCGGTTGGGGTTTGCTTTAAATTATTTTACAAATTGATTTTATTAGGCTTTATAATATAAAATTGGTGTTGTTTGGTGTTATAAATGCTCATGACATGAACAATGTGTGAAATAGTTAAAGTGGACCGTTATAGTACGGCTGTAGTGATATTTATTTTGCGGACTGTGTGGGCGTCTTCGGGCGTCGTCCGTTACTCAATCGTCTATGTAAACCAGTGCACTCGTATAGATTTGTCGCCAGAAGCTCCCTTGCAGCAGTCAAAGGCCTACACCACCCTTTGATTGTCTTGTTAGGGTTAGGTTAGAATTACGAATAAAGAACAAAATTAAAGATAGGCTCTAAAGGACTTGTATCCAGAGCCGTAAAATTATTTAATAAAAAAAAAATTATACTAGATGTTAACTTGTTTAGGATGGTTAATGGGTTTTTATAGGTAGTGATCAACACTCAACAAAATGTAGTAAATTACTACCAGACACTATTTTTGTGATCACTCAACAAAATGTAGTAAATTACTACGAGACTATTTTTGTGATCACTTAACAAAATGTAGTAAATTACTACCAGACACTATTTTTGTGATCACTCAACAAAATGTAGTAAATTACTACCAGACACTATTTTTGTGAACACTCAACAAAAAGTGGTAAATTATTACGAGACACTATTTTTGTGATCACTCAACAAAATGTAGTAAATTACTATGAGACACTATTTTTGTGATCACTTAACAAAATTTAGTACATTACTTCCAGCCACTATTTTTGTGATCACTCAACAAAATGTAGTAAACTACTATGTGACACTATTTTTGTGATTGATCACAAGTGGTAGGATAATCGGGCGCTTATTTACCTAAACTTCCGCTGGTACCTAACACAGTGTTGTACAACCACCAACATATAATAAAAATAAAATTGTATTTCACAGATTCATCTCTGCGATTTATGGTTTACATATAGGTAGTATAGTTGTATAGCCACGTATTAGACTTGCACAGTATTTTAGAGCGGGTATTTTAGAACTTATAACGTTCTTTAAAATACTGTGCAAGGCTACTAACTGGCAATACATATAATAATAATAGAATATACAATACAAAAACTACACATTTGACATCCTCGCTGATACAATCAAGCCAGTCAATGCAAACAAATACTTATCACCATAATAACTCTAGTTTGGTCCATAACTGCACTTTACAGAACGCCCACAGTTGCCACTTTGATCATGTAAGTTCACTTTTCATTCTCCCACAATGTCGCACGAGATCCTTCAATTTATACACCAAGTCTTGAAGCTGCTGACTCCCGCAAGTGAACCTCACGTCGCTGCCACCATCTGTCTTCAGGATAACTGTATATATCAAGTTATCAGAGCCAACTCCAGGAGTATTCGTTGCAACTTCTAGTTTCCATTCTACGTCGGTTATTTTGGGTAATACGCTCAAATCTAAGCTTTTAGCCGGTTCCATGATTACAGAATTACGCAACCAGTTATTTAACGTGTAATTTATGTGTAAATAAAGCCGTAATAATAAAAATGAAAGCAAAATAAATTTATCTGATTTTCACGACCAAACCAACTAGCACAAGCCACAAACAAATTAGATAGACCTCTGAGATAGACATCCAACTCGTGACGTTTTTTTTTTTATTAAATAATTTTACGGCTCTGGATACAAGTCCTTTATAGCCTATCTTTAATTTTGTTCTTTATTCCTAATCCTAACCTAACCTAATCCTAACAAGTTACAATCAAAGAGTGGTGTAGGCCTTTGACTGCTTCAAGGGAGCTTCTAGCGACAAATCTGTACGAGTCCACTGGTTTTCATAGACGAGTGAGTAACGGACGACGCCCGAAGACGCCCACACAGTCCGCAAAACAAATATAACTACAGTCGTACTATGACTGTCCACTTCAACTATTTTACACATTGTTAATGAGCATGAGCATTTATAACACCAAACAACACCAATTTCATATTATAAAGTCCACTAAAATCAATTTGCAAAATAATTTAAAGAAAACCCCAATCGAACCCCTTGACTTCCCGCCAAAAACTCCAACTCGTGACGTGAGTCGTGGTCGTGTGTCAACACTGTCAATGTCGTTGTCGAATTTAAAAAATGTCACTTAATTTTTTGTGATAGATGAATGAATGGGTGAATGATATTTTTAAAAAAAGAATGCAGTGTTGCCAAATCCCAAACATAAATAAGATGTAGACAAAGAATTTATATATCAAGTAGATGTACCATAGAGAATAATCATTCTATATTTCCGGATAGCTAGTTTTTTTTTTTTTTTAATTAATGGCTTGACGCTACTGCGTATTTAGCCAGGAACAAGTTAATAAAACGTGAGAAATTCTTTTTTCCTAACAAGTTACAATCAAAGGTTGGTGTAGGCCTTTGATTGCTTTCAGGGAGCTTCTGGTGACGAATCTATACGAGTCCACTGGTTTTCATAGCCGACTGAGTGGCGGACGACGCCCACACAGTCCGCGAAACAAATATCACTACAGCCGTACTATGACTGTCCACTTTAACTATTTCACATATTGTTCATGAGCATGAGCATTTATAACACCAAACAACACCAATTTCATATTATAAAGTCCACTAAAATCAATTTGCAAAATAATTTAAAGAAAACCCTAACCGAACCCCTTGACTTCCCGCCACAACCTCCCGGGATAGCTAGTTACATACCGTGGAACCCAAAGGGGGATTGTAGAAACGGAATCAAAATAGTGACTGGTTGCTAGTTGCTAGCCGCATTGCCTATGACGCAGATCGCCAAAGCTGATCAAGGGAATAATTAAAAACCTCGAGGAATCATTACCTTTATCCGGATAACATTCAGGCTATCGTTTGCAAACCGTAGATCTGTTTTTTATCCGATTTAGTAAATAAATTTTTTAATAGGTCCCTACGTAAAGAGTGAAATAAAACAATAAATTTTGGTAAATATTTATTACAAAAATGTTAGTATATTAACAACTTTATGAAAGTTGTAACATCAAAAATATATAATTATCTCATATAATTTTAAATTGTTTTACATATTTTGTCATCACGGCATTCAATAATCAGTAAGGCACGTTGGAAGCAAAAAATATTTAACACAATCATAATTAAAATCTCATTCTACGTGAAACTATCATAATCAATGTGTGTTCTGTTTACTTTCTTATGCATATGTTACACATTATACAATAATAAAGGCAAACAAAGATATGAAATGAAGTTTCTATATATCAATTCTTCTGCTCTCTATTTTTCATTAATATCGCCTCATAAGGCTTCACAACACAAAAAGCAGAATAAATAACTAGCACAACAGGATGCTACAATATACAGCTAAATACTAAAGAGATTCGTAACTAGGGACTATTCGAAAGAAAAATCGAGAACAGAAGTATTCCACCTTCAACTAGGACTGGTCCAAAAAGTTGTGTACCTAAATATTAGAAATTTTAAAAAAAATCTCAAGTGAAGTAAAGGGTAGAAAGGTATGGTCCGGTGTTATTTTAAATGAGAGCAACACTGGATCTAACCCTTCACCATGAAGATTTATTCACAAAAACGTGACAAAAAAAATACAAATACCATTTGGATAAATTGTACACGTGTATGGCTGTTTTTTATTGCATAACATCTTACAACATTCACAATTGTTTCGTATACATACCTAGAATCATATGTGTGTATATATATCGTATGTATGTACTGACTTGTAGTATGTACCTACTGACTTGTTAATAAAATCCTTTTCCTTAATCTATTCCAGAATAGTCACGTTGTTTAGCACCTTACATTTGTCGATTAACCAGTTTATTTATTTTTGTTAGCCTACATTTCAACCAAAAAAACACAACCTACTTACTAAACAACATTAAATACTGGCAGTTATACACGCTGATTTTTCATTGGCTTTAAAAAAAATATATTGTAAATAAATTCCATCAAGCACTAAAGAGTAAGGCAGAGAACCGAGAAGTTTGGCGCATACTCCACCGACAAGAGCCACTAGGCTCTTAAATAAGAAGAAGAAGAAATAAATTCCTCTATCCATATACGTAATCCAAATTTGAGTACGACATAAGACAAAAAAGTTGCGATAATGATTTTCGATCGAGACCACAAAGTTACAGGTCTTTTATACGAAGTCGTAGGTACTCGCGCGGCGAACGACGGACTCTGTTACGCTACTAATTGATATCACGTTTTTTTGAGTTTTAGTCAACATTTTTTGTTTCTGAATTTTTATTTTGACTAGCTAATTAGGTCTTTCTAACGATCCCTATGAAGCGGCTCCAAAGCCAATGAAAAGTCACCCTTAATGTACATATCTTGTACATCTCTACATAAATATATTGTGATCAATTGATCATGGCACTACATTAAATACATACATTTTTTTTTATAATTCATATTCTTAAATCAAGCATTTAATGTGTTATAAAATACAATTCCATTAGGTGCAATCTTAGTGTCGCCGCACACGGGCCACCGAAAAACGCGGCCACCGTCCACTTTCCTACTAATTTAGTGGCCGCCATCGGCTTCACCGTGTGCGGCGAGTCCATACAAAATGTATATGAACTACAGGAAAGTGGTCGGTGGCCGCGTTTTTCGGTGGCCCGTGTGCGGCGACACTTATTGGCACTACATCATTTATTTATTTTAACTTTAATTGTTAGTAAGTACACTTTTGATATTTATTCACAAAATTTTAATTTGAAACTCTAGTAACCATATAGCAGTCATCAAAAATCCCTTCTCAAATATTTTGCTGCTATTTTGTAGTTAAACAAAGCTAGTTAAATTGTTAGGCTTGGATTTTTCAATGGCATGAATCAATAGTAAAGGCCTATTCTAACGGAAGCGGTATCCACTACCGCCGTAGATATTTCGACAACGCTCGACCTGTAGTGTCGTTGTCGACTCTTGTTTGCTGCACATAGATTTTCAGTATTTTAGAGCGCTCCACTGCGGAACGCGGTTACGGTTTCACGACAGCTGCGATAATGCCATACGAAATACCCGGCGGAATACCGCTTGAGTACACACGGCGGTAGCGGATATCACTACGGTTTGAATAAGCCTTTATATGAATATATTGTACCTTATTTCTTGAAATAATGTCATCTTATAAAATGTCAAAAAACCATGCAAGCCCTTCAGTGACTTAATTAGTGCAATCCTTTTCGAATAACATTTTATACTAAAAAAATCTCGTATAAATCGACACAAAATTTATAGCGGTTGCGAAATAAGATTTATCTGATATCATTTCGTATAACTAGGACCCTTTTGGAAGGGCGGGAGAGAATTTAAAGTTCTTCCCACAGCCTATTGTATTTCTTCGTAAAAGTCCGAGTTGATTTATTGATATCGACATCACGGGTAACACCGCTATTAATTAAGAGTTAGGTTAGTTAAACAATGTCAGATTAAAGCAGTCTGCCTAATATCATTGCAACTGTATCGTCGCCAAAATATTAGGTCCAACTCAAAACGTATCACAAGACCCGTATCTAATATAGATATATCGATAACGGTTTATCGATAAATTAAAAATTGCACCACAACACTTCCGCTTCACAACCGCTATAAAAAAATGTCATAGACAATATATATTTTTTTAAATCATTCACTCACTGGCGCTTCATCTTCTCCAGAATAGGTAGAATCATTTCGAAGGACGGTCGTTTGCCGGGGTCTTCGTTCATGCAGATCTTGATCAGTTTGGAGATGTGCGGCGACACGCCGGGCGGGATGGTGATCCGTAGGCCTTCTAAGGCCACCTTCATGCCGCATTCCATGGGCGAGAGATCGGCGAATGGAACCTGAAAATGAAGAACAAAAATCTTTAAGTTTAAGTTTGACTGAAGACCTAGTAGTAACCATAGACAAGAATGAAGATAACGCTCGCACCTCTGAGTCGCAGCGATTCCTGGCATGGTCAAAATGGAAAACTATCTTTTATTTGATGTTAATCTATTATAAATTAATTCAATCACACAGTCTCAACACTCCGAACGATGGCGTATTCTTAGGCCAATTACGTGACCCAGCTGTCACGGGAAGAGAACACGGTTCGGCATTTTCACAAGCAGTCAAAAACCAATGACAAAAAATATTGTATGTACTGAGAATAAACATCTATTTTGCTAGTGAGCCTGAGGTTTCGCTCGCTACACTACTTTGGTAAACCAAGGAGTGTCAAGAGCAATTTTAAATTAGACCTCTCTGGTCGCGAGCTCCCACAGCAGTATCGCGAAGCTCCACATGTCCGCAGCCTCCCAGTTCCTCTTGTGCGCGGGCTTCTGCAGCGTCTCGGGCGCCATCCAGGCCGGCTGGTACACGCGGCCCTTCTCCTGGAACGAGAACTTGGCGTCCGCCATGTTGATGCGCGCTGTCATGTCTTCGTCGATCTGAAAATAATAAGTATTTTCGTTAAGGTACTGCACCTCCTCAAAAACCGAAAGGTTGAGGAATACCTCAACCTTTCGGTATTTGAGGGGGTGCAGTGGGATATAGTACGTAATTGTAATAAAATAAGGTTGAAAGTGGCGAAACCGTCACCAGTCTCAGTTCAAACCCGTGTCTGCCATTTCGGTTGTTATTTTTTAGTTTTAATTTAATAATTCAATAATTAAAACCAAATATTGTAATTTTTTTAGGTATCCCTCGTGCTCATTAAGTTATACTTTTTATAGACGTAAAAAAGTCGGTAGTTGTCGCTGAAAATATTAAGAAATTCGCGACGAAACTTTTTCTGGATATAGCTTTTTTGCTATTTTATCTTGCTAGGGTTTAAATATATTTTTAAAAATATTTTGATGTAATAATTTATTTTGATCTTTGAACTGTACTTCATATTTTTTTCATGCTGGTATTCCATGAAAAATAGGGCTAACTGCGCGACGAAAAAATAGACGTTTTACGGTATTCCTCTGATGCACAGCGCCTTAAGGGTCAGTTCACACCAAGACGCGACGCGACTCAACGTGGCGCGCACTTTTCAAGATATACTTAGTTGTAGTTAACTTGCTTTTTACACAAAAAGTTCGGAACTTACTGAAATGAGGCTTGAAACTTCGTCAAGCGGACTTCCGTGACGGGTTCAGTCCACCTCTGTCACAAACCCTATGTGCGATAGAGATAGCTTGTAACGATGCTGCATGCATCAAGTCCAAACCTCCTTTCTTCATCTCATGCTGACCGTTTTTCATTCTTCATTTCATTTAAAATTCCCTTTCATTCCATTTTCAAATCATTGACTGCTCCCTTTTTACTCATTCCACCATCATCTCTGAAGCTGATCGCTCACCTCTCTCTATTTGTTGTACCTTATTAAATATTATTCTTTTATAACAGTCTCTTATACTCCGTATTTCTAATGTAACAGTCTGTATCAGATAATAAATTATAATAATCTGTGTTGTTATCGAGTTTATTCTCCACTCCTATCTTCTATGTGGGAACTCGCCTAGAGCACCGGGACAGGTCGAGGGCCCACAAGCTGATACCGTCGCGGGTCACGTGTCTCTATCGCACGTAGTTTGTGACAGAGACGGATTGAACCCGTTCCACTCCATTTAATTTAGGAGCTCGGTGGCCCGGTGGGAGCATTGCTAGCGTTTTCACAAGTTAAGCAACCCCGGGCGTGGTCCGTACTTGGATGGGTGACCACAAGTGGTACAAAAATTTCTCCAGCTTCTCCGTGCTTCGGAAGGTACGTAAAAGCCGTCGGTCCCGTCTGTCATTGTATGGCAGTCGTCAAGCTATGTCAGATGCCTTTAGGCATCTTGAAAAATCTGACACCAGTGTTGTCCAGTTACATACACGAAAAACAAACAAACTTTATTTAATCAGGCCTGTGTCACTCTCCGTTAAGGTATCGAAAATGTAGCTTCATTATTAGTATGCGCGCAGATTCAGTTATACAAATCGTTTGTCCAGAGTCATAAGGCTGACATTGGCTTGCAATGGATGTCTAGGTATATAAACGAAAAGGTGCTGAGTTCTGACGTGAGCTAAATTAAACCATATCGCTAAACACATTGAGTAGACATTTCTTTGAATTTCTTTGCTGAGTGAGACTTCTGTACTGGTTCTTATTCTGTGATTTACCGCAGTTTCATGCCTTAGTATCTTTCTGGTCATTTCCCAACTTGCCCTGGCTGGAGATCGAACCCAGAATCTCCTAGTGACGGACTGGCGTGTTCACCATTGTGTAAATTATTTTCGTTTTCGGTCGGACACTAATTGTTTAAAATAATAAGATGAATCGCTCACCATGATATGCCTGCTGTTGAGGTGGTAGGTCGGCAGCTGGTGGTCGCGCTCCCTCTGCAGCGAGTGCAGGTAGGCCATCCCGGCGGCCACGTGCGCGGCCACGCCGACGGCCGCGGCCGCGTCCACCACCACGCGGCGCCCGCCCGCGCCGTGCAGCAGCTCGTGCAGCGAGCCCCACGGCAGGTACTGCGAGATCACCACCAGCGACGGCGGCGACACGCAGCACCCCACCTACAACAACAATAGTGACCACAGCCTCAGAATAGTAAATTGTTGCATCGAGCAGAAAGTAAGTTATCATTGCACCGAGTGTGAGGGCTCTAAAAAGCATGAGTGCAGTATAAATTACTTAATTAGTAGTGCATAATCTGCTTTTCTTTCAACTACTGCAAGCAAAGCTTATATTTTAAGTAAAATTATTAGGTAAGAAATAGCATACATCACTTCACACGCACACTGTATAACTCCATACGGCCGTCTGGTTGGCCAACTGAACGCATTTGAAGAGCTCGGTGGACCAGTGGGTGTACGCATTGCTAGCGGTCTCAAAAGTTAAGCAACCCCGGGCGTGGTCCGTCCTTGAATGGGTGACCACAAGTGGGGCACGGCACGTAAAGCCTTGGTCTCGACTGTCATCATTTTATGGCAGTCATCAAGCTAAGTCAGATACCTTTATGCAGCTTGAAAAATCTGACACCAGTGTTGGACACTTACACACACGAAAAAACAAACTAAACGCATCGTATATCTAGGCTAGTTTTATGATAAATGAGCTTGACTTCCAGCTGTATGCAAAGCTAGCATAAGTCAGCAGGAGTTTACTTTTGCAGACTTATGCTATCCTGGTACTTTTCCTTCATCCTTCTTGTTCACCTAGTTCTAAGAGTAAGCGAAAAGACAATATCACTTTTCTCTTTCACTCTATCTCTCCACCGATACACCGATTAAAAAAACTAAACAGTGCAGTAAAGGATTTCCAATATTTCTATACATTTTTTCTGCTCTAGTATTATTCTAATTAGTTCGTCTTGTAGATTATCCAAAAATAATACACAAATATTTTTCAGTTTGTCAAAAAAGTAAACATTCACAAAGATACAGAGTATCTAAGTTCCAGAGTGCCTTGTGACGTCACCGCTAGGTAAAAATCGTACCTAGCTATGACGTCATGCGATGCGAATGTTGTGGTTGTAAATAGACCTTTTTGTACAACTCTCAGTAAAGCTTGGCTATGGCCCGTTTTTGTACGGAGTCAATTGTTTTTGGTAAGATATGTCTGAGGGTACGTGTTAGTTAATTTATGGGTGATTTTTCATTAAGTTCTTGTGGATCTTCGTGAATCGCGAGAGTGATCTTTAGAACCTCGCGAGATCTTGGCTTCCCCAAAATCTCGCGAGATTGCATTCCCTAAGTATTATTGAGTTGCCAAAAAATCGTGTGGATCTCAGTGACAAATAAGGATCAAGATGGTAAGGTCAAGATAAAAAATTATCTTTTTCAGATTGTCTTGGATCTTGGATGTATATCTATACATCGTGTTAATGAAAGAAAGCAAAACCTCTCAGATGGTACCTCAGCCCATGTAACTGAACAACTTTTGTTAAACAACTTTCACGAAACTAAAAAAAATAATTTGAATTTTCATACAAACTGATCAGCTGATCGAGTCAATTTGTATGAAAATCCGATTTTTTTTTTTATTTCGTGAAAGTTGTACAAAAGTTGTTCAGTTACATGGGCTGAGGGACCATCTGAGAGATTTTGCGTTATTTCATTAACACGATCTATATGTATTTGTTATATAATATTATATAGTATCGTTGAGTTAGTATCCCATCCCAGAACACAAGTCTCGATCTTACTTTGTGGCTAGCTCAATCTGTGTGATTTGTCTAAACATACCACAGGCAAGATGTTGGGGTGCGAGAATATCCTTAGCTTGGGGAACTCCTCGTTGAAGTCGCGCTGCACGCGCGGCGTGCACTCGCGCACGGCGAGGATCTTCGCCACGATGTCGTTCTTCTGCCATTTCCCGCGCCATGTTTCGCCTGAAAATAATCTAATTTACAGTACGGTACCGCCTTTATTTCACAATAAAATTAATAAAGGTGTTAATAAGGTAGGTAGGATCATATTTAAGTTTGATTGAAAAACATGAAAATACTCGTAATAAGGCAGTTTGGTGAATACCAAGCAGAAGTGGCGCCCTCATTTGAAATAAATAGGGATGATGACTGGGTCAGAAAAGTATTATTCTAATTATTCCGTTAGTTAGATTATCCAAAAATAATGTACCCATATTTTTCAGTTTATCAAAATAGTAAAAATTTACAAAGATACAGAGTATCAAAGTTCGAAAGTGGGGGCTTGTGACGTCACCGATGTGTAAAAATCGTACGAAAGTGTGACGTCATGCGAAATTTAAATGCGCTGTATCTTCGTTTTTTATTGTTTCTCAGAGAAAAGAAAAAATACGTGTACAATATTTTTTAATAATCTAACCGATGCCAAAAATATTTTTTCAGTCATCGTGCGTATTGTTAACTCGTAAATATGGTGAAAATTTTCATATTTCTCAATGTTAGGCACTAGATTAGATAGCCCTTCAAATTATTTTATGAACTGCTGTTGAAATTATGATTGGTGATCCGTCCGTCTAGCCAATGGACGGACTAATGTAAATACTTTTAACGATAGTTCATAAAATAATTTAAAGGGATATTTAGTGCCTAACATTGAGAAATATGGAATTTTTCACCACATTTACGAGTTATTATTATTAGTTTATTTCAAATGAGGGTGCCACTTCAAGGTCATTTGCTTCTAACATCGCCTTATAAGCTTATTTCGTTGATGCCTCCATTACTAGTAAAACCAAGTTAGTTTTGATGTAATTTTTATCTCGTAAATAGGTTCGTTTGATAAAATAAATAGTAAATAACTGATATGAAGGATTTTTTGTTGAATACCTGAAGGGGTTGCCGCGATCTGGGTGTGCAAGGCGAGCTCGTTGATGTTGATCCCCTTGTGGCGGGACAGTGTGGCGTCGCGACTCCGGGTCTTCAGGCCCAGCCAGGACTGGTCCTTGAACTTGATCTTCTTCAAGTCCTGGCCTTGATTGATCGCCATCTCGTGGAGTCTAGAAATTGTAATCTCCTAGCTATATTCATGGGAAGTACTCTTTAAGCGAAATAAAATACAACGTGGAAGGGACTTACCCGTAATAAATCGAACCACCGTCCATTCTAGATCATTATAGTATAATGAAATTAAAATAACAGCCAAAAAACAAAAAAAAATTGGTGATCTAGTATAGCCCGTGATTTGATTTATTACAGGTATGTCCCTTCCACGGTATATATGTTTCAAAAATAAAAAAACTGTTTATATTATTGATTTGTGACGACCTCCGTGGTGTAGTGGTTAACACGCCAGTCCGCCACTCCGGAGGTTCCGGGTCCGATCCCCAGCCAGGGCAAGTTGAAAAATGGCCTTTTCAAATTATCCTGGGTCTTGGGTGTTTATCTATGTATGTATTTATTATAAAATATAATACGAGTATCGTTAAGTTACTATCCCACAACACAAGTTTAAACTTACTTTGGGGCTAGCTCAGTAAGTGTGATTTGTCTCTATATATTTATTTATGAAATAAGGAGCTCAAGCAACTTCCTTCCCCCTTTGTTATACATAATATTGTATCACTCAGGAGAAAAGGCGCTTCCTAACTCGTGTCGTTAAGTAAAAACTAAAATATGTGTGGTGTTTAGATCTTGATTAAACCGGGTAGGTTTTATCAAGACAAAGTAGATTATGTATACTATAGACGGTGAATTTTCATTGGCTTTGGAGCCGAGGGCCACTTCATAGGGATCGTTATTAAGACCTAATTAGCTAGTCAAAATAAAAATTCTGAGATATTCAAGCTTCCCCCCAAGCAAAAACCCTGGATCCACCACTGGATTCTGTCTCAGTCACTCATATATTTGAGTGCAAACAGTGTCGGTTTTAGCTCTACCAGCGCCCCGGGCGAGATTTTGCCGCCGCCCCCCCTTCCCCCCAAACTGCAATTCAGACTCTGACTCTTATAGGATTTATTTCTGCCGACGGGGGGGAGGGGTGCAAGTACGATATAGGATTCTTCAAATTTTCCGCCCCATTGTAAACAAAGGGAGGGAGAGGGGTTTGCATAGAAATAAATAAGAGTCTAGGAGTTGCCGCTATTTATATATTTATTATTACCTGTGACCCCCTCCTTGCCCAAAAACGCCCCCCGTCGCCCCTTTGTATCTGGCGCCCTGGGCGGTCGCCCAACCGCGCCCTACCCTAACGCCGCTACTGAGTGCAAATGTCAATGTACTAATAAGATAAGCCAATGTATGTACAGGTAAGTGGCAGATAAAGAACAAGATATAATAATAATAAATGATAACATCAACACTGTTATTATCATAAAGGTAGGTACATTATATAATAAAGAAAGTCGGCGTACGCCGATTGTAAAGTGCAAAGTGCCAAAATTATTTTATTTGTACTTATTCAAGTACTTGACTAACAAATTACGTATAGCAGAATAATATTGTTGGAAAAATTCATCAATTCTGATGGTTTTGTGCTTGGAGAGCTGAAAATGCTTTGCTTGTGATTATCTTAACAAAAATCCTATTTATGAAATGAAATGTAGTTTATTGCTTAAAAGTTGGTACAATTTTGGTGGTACAAAAGTCATGTAGAGTCTCATACATTTAGTCATCACTGACATGCAACAGATATTGGTATATCAATTTAATTGAAAAAAATTTTTTAGTTATTATATTATTTATTGTCAATTAAAAATCCTATATTAGTCAAATTATTATTATATATTATTATTATTATCATTATAGAATTAATATAATTATAGATGCGGATAAAAAGTCTTTAACACTATAAAAACACTTCTTAACCAGCCAGTCATACAGTTTTTGTTTAAATGATTTAAGACTATGTATTGATCTAATATTATTAGGCAGATCATTGTAGATTCGTACAGCCATAGGAAAACTGTTTGAACCATATAACCATGTTTTCATTGTGGTATGTATTAATCTGTTGGGATTTCTTTTACTGTACGTACTTGGCAAATCATTACTGGTTTTCAATAATTCTGGGTGTGATCTTACAAATACGCACATTTCGTATATATACATACTCGGGAGACTTAATATATTCAGTGTTTTGAATAAGGGTCTACAGCTTGTTACAGTTGAGACCCCAAAAATTGAACGTATGCATTGTTTTTGTGCCATAAATGCTGTGTTAAGTTCTGTAGCTGTTTATTAATTAGTAGCTTTCGCCCGCGGCTTCGCTCGCGTATCCCACGGAAACATCACATTTTTCGGGATGAAAGGTACCTTATGTTCTCTCTGTACTCCTAACTATGTCTATGCGAATTTTCAAGAAGATTGGTTCAGTAGATAAAGCGTGAAGAGGTAACAAACAAACAAACAAAAAAATATACCAACTCACTTTCGCATTTATAATATTAGTTAGGAATTTGGAATAGTTAGGAATTAGGATTTGGATAGGATTCAGACACTTTTCAGGGTTCCGTACTCAAAGGGTGCAAACGGGACCCTATTACTGAGACTGCTGTCTGTCCGTCTGTCATAGGACTTATAGGGCTCTAATCTTTTGAACTACAATAGCTAGATGCTTAAAATCTTCTCTCAATGAAGTACGATTTTCATTTGACGGTGACGTCAATCCCCCCATTCCGAAACTTCGACGCGCTGTATCTTTGTGAATTTTCACTACTTAGATAAACCGAAAAATATTAGTCCATTAGTTTTCGATAATCTAACCGACTGACTAAACAAAATACAATTTTTCGGACACAGTCCATATCCCTATTGTTGATGGCCCCTTAGATAAGAGACGGGTTGCTAGCTGCATCACCTATTGACATGGTTCCACGAGATTTCCCCATGATTGCATAGTGAACTGAAGACGCGCTTAAATACTTATAAGTATGTAATTCTTCAAATGCCTACCTCTGCACCAGTTGCCCCCTGGTCTTGTCGAGCGGGGTGTCGCCATCTTTGTTGGCGAGCGAGACCAGAGCGCCGGCCTGCACCAGGTCGTCTGCGATCGCATTGTACCCCCAGAAGCAGGCGTAGTGGAGGGGTGAATTACCATGCTCGTTGGTGAAGTTGACGTCTACTCTGTTTTGTAATAGCTGGAAAAATAATTTTTATTAGTAAATCTAATAAGGCCTTATGTTGTTGCTGTAGCCATATGGACACCAATCTGTTGTCGATAAAAAAAATATGTCTTCATCGTCAACAGATAGGTATTATCAGATATATTTAATTTGTTAAATTGGTGTGCATGCCGTCGGCGCGCCACATAAGCCGCGTCTTTGTAAAAGCCGATGCCATCTTTGAAGCGCGCCGACAGCATGCCATCCAATTAAACGAATAGACTGTATCTTTCACTGGAAAGACAATGTCACACCTTTGATCAGTGGGACATGACAGCATGTGAGGCTCGAAAGGGGGAGGGGTTCGGAAAAATCACGAAATATCACAAGGGGGAAGGGAGGATGTTGTGAGATATCACATGTATTTATATATATTTTTTCGTTGAACTCACGATTTCTCAACCAAAAGGGATGGGATTTGGGAAGGGAGGGAGGGTTAGTCTAAACCTCACAACATATTACTAAGAGAGGTTGAAAAGTTGCTAAAAAACATCACGTGATAAATGGACGACCCCTTAGCATCAGCAATATTATTGAAATACAGTCCCAGTAATAACGTCTGAGTAACTTCCTCGTATTATTAATTAGGTTTTCCTGTTCACGTTCATTATTATATATTAGGTCCTTACATTTTAACGCAATTCGAGCAATTCATCAGTCTCGGTTGTTTAATGGCGAGCTTTTCCATAATTGTTTGCAATTTTTGGCAATACAAGTCTGCAGTAATCGTCTGGCCTGATCTCAAGAAGCTGTAGTGGATAACACCAGCACTGGTCCACCAAACACTAACCAGAATCTTCTTTTTGGTCAGTTTTCGCTTAGGGCAAGGTTTTGCCGGTTCTCCAGGGTCAAGCCATTGTGATGATCGCTTCCGATTGTCGTACAGGATCCATTTCTCATCACAAGTCACGATACGGTTCAAAATCCCCTCATTATTGTGGCGATTAAGCAAAGAAACGCAGCAAGCAACGCGTGTTTGTTGGTTTGCTTCAGTCACTTTTCGAGTTTTTTAATTTTTCCGATTTCGCGCAAGTGGATAAGTATCGTTTTGTCACTTACGCCGAAGGCTGCTTCTAATTCAGAAGTGGTTTGGGATGGATCCGCTTCCACTATCGCCATCAATTCTTCGTTATTCACTTGAGTATCAGGTCGTCCACGAGGCTCATTGTGTAAATCGAAATTTCCAGAACGGAAACCAAATACGCACCGTTTGTTCGTTAGCAGTGCCTGGTCCATACACGTCGTTAATTCTTCGAGTCGTTTCTGCAGCACTGGTGCCACGGTGGAACTCGTATTCGTAAATACCGCAAATTTTCAATTTGTCCATAGTTGTTGTTATAGCAATGTTGAAACTCAAACAAATGATGTTAAAACAAATTAAATACGAATTTTAAAACAATATTTTTCTGGCTTTATTTCTAAATAAATTTGAATTTGGAATTCCTAATAAAACGCAAGATATTGGCTGTGACCGATCGACGGCCAGACAGATGCACAAGTGATCCTATAAGGGTTCCGTTTTTAAAAATTTTGTACGGAACCCTATGTTAAAGTAAAAAATTTTTTATTCAATGTAGGATAAATATATCACTTATTGAAGGTCATTATTTTTAATTATTTTTAGTGCATAAGCTACCGATACTAGCGTTTCGCAACGACCACTGCTGAGAAGAAACGCCGTGTAAGGGTTGCTATACCCATAAGCGGGCCGGCAATAATCGGCACAGCCGGGTGGTAAAATCGAATGTATGTAGATGAATGTTCAGGGAAAAACTGATATAATAAATTCGGGTCGGCTCTGTTGTTCGACAAATACTGCCGAACCGACAATACCGGCCCGTTTATATGTGTAGCAACCCTAAAATTTTTGTTGAATTGCATAATATAATTAAAACCACAATATTCTTACCAACTGCACAATAGGCCTGTGTCCATGTGCGGCAGCCAGATGCAGAGGTGTGTCATCCCCCATATTGGTGACATTGATCCGCGCTCCCCTTCTTATGAGCATCTCCACAATCTTGAGGTGGCCCTCTTTGCAGGCCCAGTGGAGAGGACTGAAGCCATGGTCATCACTACAAAGAAGGATTTAGGTCTTTAAAATGAATGTTGAAACAAAGTTGTGTATAATGCTAGTAATTTTTAAATACATAAATAAATAATCTACACTATGTGAAAAACAATACTAAAAGCTTACTTTCAGAATAAATGTTTGATGCTTCAAAAGTAAAGGATGGGCTGAAATCATCTTAAAAATAGGTTGTACCTTATTGTCCCCATTTTTTTTTAATGTCTTCTCTCAATATATTCGTTACCAATCATTCATTCATACACACTTTTAAGATTATCTTAAAACCTTCTCTTTTTTATCTTACTCAATATCAAACCGGCAAGTAAATAAACCGGCCAAGTGCGAGTTAAATACACATGGAGAGGGTTCCGTACAATTGATTGCATTCTTATACTTTTTCTGTAATCTACAAGCAATGAACTATATTATGAATTTTTTTTTTCAAAATTTTAGGCTATAATTTCGGTGATCAGGGGATTATGGTAAATTTTCGTCTTCTTCCTTGAATAAAATCAAAACTATTTATTTTATAATAATAAAAAAATATATTTGAGATCCTCATAACAAGCCCTTTCATTTGATATATAACACAGTAAGGTTTGCAAAACTTTATTTTTTAATTTCCTAAGTTGTCCCTCGAAAATGACCCTTATTTAAAAAAAATATTCATTTACTTTGCACATATGTGTTTGGGTCATAAGATTACATCATCCTACCAAATTTTACCTGATTCAGTCCACTAGATTCGGAGAAAAATGGCTGTGACAGACAGACAGACAGATGCACAAGTGATCCTATATGGGTATCGTTTTTTCATTTTTTGTACGGAACTCTAAAATTAACTTCAAAAATATGTTTGTGTAAAAAGTAATCCTTTCATATTATGTATGATTTCGATTTATCTTTACTTAGGTATGTGATAAAATATCTGCTGGCTAATAATATCTGCATGCTTATTGCTAATTTTCAAGTTCTACTTTTAATAAGAGTAATTACATTGTTTATTAATCAGTGGCCTACACCTGTGTTACCAACTAACTCATAACAGGAGCACTATTTCAGCAAGTACTTATGTATGGCATGCAATATAAGTCTTAAAGCATAGAAAACAGAATATTAAAGCTGCCTGCTTTACTCAAATTTGAATATATTAACTAATTAGACCTTATTAATTCATAAAAATGATAATGACTATCGAATAACACTTTTGTTAATGCTATGTATTACTCTATTACTTGAGAGCAAGCTGACACATAACTACCTACTACCAGGGCCATGAAATCATGGTGGGCGTGTACTAAGCACCAAATATGGGTCAACCACACATCCATATGGCACACTTACGAGTTAAGATCGTAGTAAATATAGTATTTTACCCCTGATTCATATCATGTTCCGTGTCGTCCAGCCAAACCCTCACTTGCAGAGCATTTCCTTCCCTACACCACTGAAATATATCTTCCATTTTTTATACTGTATGGTCACTGATCCCGAATTCACACACCACTTTTTTATTTTAACAAGGACGCTTTTTGGTATAGTTTTAAATTGTAAAATATCTAACACGATTTTATATTTACGAAAATAAATAAATAAAAAAACACATTGATGCACTCATTTGTACGTACCAATTTGACACTTTCGCAATCACCGAAAATAAAGTTAACTCTGAAAATATAATAAAGCATCTACTTACTGTTGCTATCTTAGTCTACCAAACAAACTTTTTTATAGCGTGTCTCATTTTTACTGTCATTAAACTACCTACCTTATTTAGTCGCGTTCGTCGATGTCAGGTGCGTTCAAAATCGTTACGTAGTGAATTTTACGAACGTCAAAAATATATTAATTTGATAATTGATTCGGTACAGTTTTTGAACGTGCCTTTGGGATGGAATGGATGGACAAGACGAATCCATCCATGTCGAATCGAATAATGTTCAAGGAAGGGAGAATATAGTTAAATAATTCTAATTATAGCAGGCCTGAGGCCAGGCTGATTGTATATAAAGAATTCTTTAACGAAAAAAAAAAACCGAATACAGACGTTGAGGGGTTTCTTTTATATTCTAAGTTCTTCGAAGTATCATTACCAAAATGAATATTGTGACCCTATAGGTACAACAATCCTACCTCAATGCATGGGACCAACTAGATGTATAGGCTTAAAAATAAAAAAAATTGCAAAGATGTACATAGATCTCGTTGGCAAAGATAATCTAATTCATGACCTCCTCCTTTTTTGAAGTCGGTTAAAAAGGAAGTCTTTTTAGCAGGATCGACAGGATCTTAGATGAGATTTTGGCGGGAAGTCAAGGGGTTCGGTTGGGGTTTACTTTAAATTATTTTGCAAATTGATTTTAGTGGACTATAATATGAAATTGGTGTTATAAATGCTCATGCTCATGAACAATATGTGAAATAGTTAAAGTGGACAGTCATATCATAGTACGGCTGTAGTGATATTTGTTTCCCGGACTGTGTGGGCGTCGTCTGGCGATTTGTCGCCAGAAGCTCCCTTAAAGCAATCAAAGGCCTTTGATTGTAATTTGTTAGGAAAAAAGAATTTCTTACGTTTTATTAACTTGTTCCTGGCTAAATACGCAGTAGCGTCAAGCCATTAATAAAAAATAAAAAAAAGGATCTTAGATTATGCGTCTCGTGAATTCATGGTTTTCTGTTTAGTGAAGTGTTAATGCTAACCCATAGATCTATTCGCTGTGCTAACGACATTATTTTTCAGGTATTTCCGAAAATAACAAGTCAGACTGACTTAATAACTAATCACAGCCATAGAGAGCTGTTCAAGCTCAGTGCAAAGCTTAAATCAGATCTCACGAACACAGTTACTTTATTTACTTATTAATTAAATGTTACATTTCACACTATTTTTTAGCAAATGTAATTTTCATAGCATGCGAAGGAGTAATCTTGAATCCTTGGAGGGCTTCTTTTGCGGCTGCTGATTGCATTTCATTTGCAAACTCAACGAAAGCAATGTCATGTCTGTTCGGCACAAGACGGACTTCTTTGAAGCCAGGGAATCTGTAAACAAAAATAAAAAAGTTAAGAAGTGTGTTTAGATTGCTGTAGAAAAACATCACAACTATGGAGACTGATCTACATCAGTCTCCGTAAATGTGATGATTTTCTACAATCTCTCAAATCTAATATGATGTTCATGTCGTCTATTTTCACAGGTGCATGATAGAAGTTTGGTGCACAGTATATTAATCTGTTAGGTCAATTCTGAATTTAAAATCTGTGTATCACCAGAATCCTGTATTGTGAAAGTGCTAGTTTTTGTATAATTTATCATCATCTTCTTTCTATTCTCCAATACAGGAGCATGACCCTCTCTGTGCAGCGAAAGGATTTGGCCTACACTCTCCACGCTGATCAGAGTCCAGACCACTGGAGAGGTCTCACTGATCAAATAGAAATACAAGCTACAACATCCACGGGATGGCTTGGAGTGGTCCTTACACAGTAAAAGCTTTTATATGTATAGTACATTTCTAAACAATTAAAACTTACTGATTGAAAAGCATAGACAACATCATCTCTGAGGTTTCATCAGGTAGATTTGTGAGGAAGAGGATCTGGTTAGGCGGTTGTTCAACATTGACATTGTTGAGCAGACTCGGAGCCCCAACACCAGGGATTTGACGACTGGCGTCTTGCTTCTTCTTCTTCCTGCTGTCGTCGTGGCTTTTTGGCATTTTCGGGCGCTTCGGCCTTTCTTGGTATGTGCCTTTCATTTTGGCAATGGCATCACTGTCCGTTTTACAGTATTGGATTCTCTGAAATTAAATACAACGATTAGACATAGAGAAATTAAAAACTGATGAATTATAATTCATCACATTGTCTGTTTGTTAAATGATATCAAATAACTCGGTCTTGAGTCTTTACATAACGCATCAATAACCAAAACGTTGGGTAAGTATTGAACTACACGATTTATTTTTTTACTAGCATAAAATTAAATACTTGCCATAGGTTTGTCATAGAAGGGGAAGCCTTGCATACTTCGTAACGCTACGGTAGCGCTAGATATTTCCTTAAAAATAACAAATGCTTGCCCTCTCATCTTGATATTTTTGAGTGCAACAATATCCAATATTTGCCCGAATTGTGAGAAGATGGCATAAAGAGATTTCTTTAGCTCCTCTTTCTTGATTTTCTCATTGAGATTATTTATGTATATCGTGTGGTTAGGGCGAATGTCCAGAGCTGTAACAAAAAATAGGACATTTTGAGGTTATAAATTAAGTGTGCAATACAAACTGGAAATAAATACATGACTAATATATTAACGATAGGGTGTATGGGATATAATGATATAGACCAAAATACCTAAAATTACTTACTCATATTGGAAAAGTTACAGCTAAATGGTATCAAAACGAGATAGACTCCAAAGGTTAGGTAAACTCTTGAGTTGTAGTAAAAATTTACAGTTTTTATGTTATTTATCACATCAGAACAATTTAGTTTTGTTCTTATTTGCCAGTCGGTAAAGAACTTAAAAATTAATCACACTGTAAGCAAAACCAACGACCAAGCAAGCGAGCGACGCGACGCCTCAGAAGAATTTACTCCTACTCCTATTCGGAGAAGAATAACAACCGCATACAATACAATGAAAGTGTAGACAAAATGCAGATGTCATTTTTTTTTTATATGTCATTGGTCATAAATTATCCCACTCATGGAGATTGGCTCTGTAGAATTAAATTAACCAATGAGAATGGCACTTTTGCCGTCGTAGTAGGTAGGTAGAGGTAGGTAGGTATTATACCTATATATTCCGTGGTAGTAGGTTAATTTATAATTATACTAGCTTTTGCCCGCGGCTTCGCTCGCGTATCCTACGGGAACATTACATTTTTCCGGGATGAAAGTTACCCTATGTCCTTCGCAGTACTCCTAACTATGTGTATGTGTATGTGATTGAGAAGCACGAAGTCGAGCCATACTATCGCGGCGCTGTTCACGTGCAATTTCTTGTCTTCTTCAGTCCTTTCATTTGCAGTATTTCGTATTCTTCTTGCATCACGGCTTTGTCGGGAAAGATTCGATCGTCTTGGTCGCGGCATTATTAATTAAACTTCATTTAAGTTTTTTAGGTGTAAAAACTTAAATTTTCAAACATACCGAGTTTTATAGTTCACTTCACTGTTTATACGAATGGGCAATTGGGCAATAATGTTAATTATTTATTTAATAGAAATAGTTTTATTATTGATTTCTTACAAATATAAAATTGTCATCCATACGTCATTACATAGCTGTCATTATACGTCAATTTTGTTATTCCAAGTCTGATTCTTTTTTGTTATACCACGTTTTATAGTGACTGACGTTACATGTCAAGTCACACGGGAATGATGTCGAACGGGATAAAAAGCTGTCATTATACGTCAATTTTGTTATTCCAAGTCTGATTCTTTTTTGTTATACCACGTTTTATAGTGACTGACGTTACATGTCAAGTCACACGGGAATGATGTCGAACGGGATAAAAAGTATCCTATGTCCTTCTCCTGGCTCTAAACTACCTCCCTGCCAATTTTCAGCTAAATCGGTTCAGCCGTTCTTGAGTTATAAGTGAAGTAACTAACACGACTTTCTTTTATATATATAGATATGTAGGTACCTAACATAAGAAATAAAACAAATAAGAATTACTGACAAGGATTTATTAATAATAAATAATTTAAAACACTAGACAAATCATAATAAGACCGGCGACAATAGAGGATCCTTTTTCCCGGCTTCAAAACACGGAACAGTTTGATGAACTTTGATGCCATCTTCTATAGCCACACTTAAAACATTTCTGCCTGTTTTCTTTATCTGACATTATTTATGGCACTAATTACGAGTATTTTCTTACTAACTAAGCGTCAAACACAGGCTCATGGGAATATTTTTTCTTGGAACTTCCAAAAAACGGAGTAACAGAACAGCTGTTCAACAACGTTCTCTGACATGATAATTAATATCTCATCAGAACAGTTTGCAACGCAACACAGCAAAGTCGAAGTAATTTCTTAATGGAACAAAAACTTAACTCGACGAAAAACACACGATTAAGTCCAAAACTCCGGTTCATTGTGAAAAAATCGCCATTTTGGTTTGACATTGATTAGCGTTGCCAGTACTATTGAAAAAAAGGTACTACAACATTTGTTTTTTCTGCTGCA
Organism: Acrobasis repandana; assembly: GCA_963576875.1. Taxonomy (NCBI): domain Eukaryota; kingdom Metazoa; phylum Arthropoda; class Insecta; order Lepidoptera; family Pyralidae; genus Acrobasis; species Acrobasis repandana. Next base: position 4,419,960 of record OY756226.1, read on the forward strand.
ATAGTAGTAAGTATAACTTGTTTACAGCCACACTGGTTTTATCCCTCGTAGGTAGGTAGTTTTTGAAGGCCCGTACTAACTTGACCAGCGCAACGCATCTATCAAGTTTTGTTTGACATATTTTTTTTTGTAACTTCATTCGGTAATCTCAGTTCAGTTCGCACTTCGTAAGATTCGTTCATTACTTTAGTTTAGTTTTATTATATCCCATATCTCTAGTTTAGTTGTGGCGTATCGGACCTGCCGTACGCCAACCTTCTTTGTAAATAATCTCATATAGATGACGACATCGTCGAGCGCACGTCTAACAGTGCGCGCGCATGGATGGCCCCTTCATATCGAACCTGTCAAATCGGCCGTCACGGAAAATTCCCTTGCATATATTTTATTAATTATTTTATATAAAAACAGTGCAATAACTCATTGTTAAAATATAAATAAATACATAGCAGCATATCAAATACTTTCACTGCTATATTGGTGACCCCGACGTGATACCGCAACCGTACTTCGCGAAGATGGAAAAGGATGAAAATTTTGGAATCCCAACGGCCGAACCAACTCAAGGTACATTTCAACAAACATTTAAAGTCGGCGTCAAAATTCCGCCATTCTGGCCTGACTGCCCAAACCTATGGTTCGCACAATTAGAAGGTCAATTCATATTAGCCGGTATAACAGCCGATACTACCAAATTTTATACTGCGTGTAGTTACTTAGAACATCAGTATGCCGTTGAAGTCGCAGATGTCATTGAGAACCCGCCCAAAGAGAATAAATACGAAACGCTCAAGAGAGAGTTGGTGAAGCGTATGTCAGCCCCAAGAGAGAGAAAAATTTTACAGTTCCTGAATAAAGAAGAAATGGGCAATCGTAAACCTTCGCAGTTCTTAAGGCACTTGAGACATCTGGCGGGCCCTCAAATCTCAGACGAATTTATACGCACGGTATGGTGTAATGGCTTACCTTCGCAAATACAGCCAATTATTGCGTCGCAGACCGACTCACCACTAGAGAAATTAGCTGATTTGGCTGATAAAGTAATCGCTATCGCCTCGCCCGCTTCCCAGGTATGTGACGTCAGACCAACAACTTCTTCAGCTGACCCGTATTTAGGTATAATGGAGAGTATGGCCAAGCAAATAGAGGAGCTGCGCAGTCAAGTACAGCAGCTAGCCACGCGAGAGAGTCGGCCCAACTTCAGACGATATCGGTCTAGTTCGCGATCCCGGTCACGTGGTAATGGCCTATGTTTTTATCACCGCAAGTTTGGTGCTGCGGCCTTCAAATGCACAACGCCCTGCGCATATAAAAAGCCGGAAAACTCCAGCGGCAGCCACTAGTGGCGGCAAATGACTGCCCGCAAGGAAACGGCCGCCTCTTCGTCGTCGACAGGAAGACCCGGGTAGAGTACCTCATTGATACAGGATCTGACCTCTGCGTATTCCCCAAATCGATGGCCAAAGGGTTCCGTCCTCGTACTACGTATGAGCTGTATGCAGCGAACAACACCCGTATTAATACGTACGGATTTCTGGATTTGTGCCTTGATCTTGGCCTGCGTAGAGACTTCCGCTGGCGCTTCATCGTGGCTGAGGTATCCAGGCCCATCATAGGAGTTGACTTCTTACAGCACTACAATCTTCTGGTAGACTGCCGACAACATCGACTGGTTGACGCACTCACAACGCTTTGGATCACAGTCCCATGTCGTCACAGCACTTCGCCGGAGACCGAAGCAGTCAAGACCATCAGCGTGACTCCAAATACCTGGACTTGCTGAAGCAGTACCCAACCCTCACCACGCCAGCAGGTAGGCCCACAGAACCCAAGCACAATACTAAACATCACATCCGCACGACTCCAGGACCTCCAGTGGCAGCTCGTCCTCGCAGATTGGCCCCTGATCGCCTAAAAATCGCAAAGCAGGAGTTTGATGCTATGTTGCAGAATGGAACAGCACGACATTCGGAAAGCTCATGGTCGTCCCCACTCCATCTCGCTCGTAAGAAAGACGATGGCTGGCGCCCATGAGGTGATTACCGTGCTCTCAATGTGAGAACAATTGCAGACCGCTACCCAATTAGGCACATCAACGACTTCACTTACCAGCTGTCAGGTGCCAAGATCTTCTCGAAAATTGACATGATCAAGGCGTATAATCAGATCCCAGTCGAAGAAGCTGATATTTCGAAAAATGCCATCACAACACCGTTCGGGCTCTTCGAATTTCCGTACATGACATTTGGTCTACGAAACGCAGCTCAAACCTTTCAAAGGTTCATCGATGAAGTACTGCAAGGCTTGGATTTCGCGTACGGATATTTGGACGACACCTTGATCTTTAGCAGGTCTGAAGAGGAACACCTCCAACACCTGGAAATCTTGTTCGAGCGTTTCAAGGACTACGGCTTACTGATTAACGTGTCCAAGTGCGTTTTTGGCGTTGAGGAAATACAGTTCCTAGGATATTCTGTTTCCACAGATGGTATCAAGCCCTTAACAGAAAAGGTAGAAAGTATACAAGCCTATCCTCCTCCGTCAACAGCTAAACAACTTCGACGTTTCTTGGGCATGTTCAATTACTATCGCAGATTCGTACCAAAAGCTGCTGAACTTCAAGCACCGCTCGACAAAGCCCTCACTGGCAATATCAAAGGAGCTACTCCCATTAACATGACGGAAGAAATGTTATTAGCTTTCAACGCTTGCAAAAACTGCCTATCTCAAGCTGCACTTCTTGCACATCCAGATGTCAACAAAGAACTGGCATTGTTCACTGATGCATCCGACGGAGCCATTGGTGCAGTTTTGCAGCAGAACAACAACGGCAGCTGGGAGCCTCTCGGTTTCTTTTCCCGCAAACTTTCGTCATCACAAAAGAAGTATAGCCCATATGATCGAGAGTTGTTGGCTATTTACGAAGGCATCCGATACTTCAAGTACATGCTGGAAGCTAGAGTGTTCACGGTTTACACAGATCATAAACCCATCACATTCGCTTTCACCACCAAAAGAGACGGATGCTCACCCAGACAGTTCAGATACCTCGATTACATTTCACAATTCACCACTGACATCAAATTCATATCCGGTTCTGACAATGTCGTCGCTGACGCTATGTCCCGCATTGAACAAATTTCATCTTTCATCAACTTCGCAGATCTTGCAAGAGATCAGGAGCAAGACCCTGAACTACAAGACCTGTTAAGGCAGAAATCATCCCTCATCCTCAAGAAACTGCCTGAGAACAATTTATACTGCGACATCTCATTAAATCACCCACGTCCATACCTAACCCCTTCCTACCGCAGGAAAGTCTTCGAGAAGATGCACGTTTGAGCCACCCCGGAACCAAGGCAACCGCTCAACTCATCGCCGAACGCTTCATTTGGCCTGGGTTGCGCAAGGACTGCACCCGCTGGACTCAGCAATGCACAGATTGCCAACGAAGCAAGATCTCCCGTCATCTCTCTTCCCCTTTTCAAACTTTTCCTGTACCTTCAGAACGTTTTTCCCACGTTCATCTTGATCTCATTGGTCCTTTATCCTTTTCCAAAGGGTATAAATATTGCCTCACCGTCGTCGACCGTTTTTCCCGCTGGCCTGACGCCTATCCCCTGGCGGACATCACTGCAGAAACTTGTGCCAGTGCCTTTTTATCCAACTGGATAGCGCGCCATGGTTGTCCTTCCACCATCACTACCGACAGAGGACAGCAGTTCCAGTCACACCTATTTCAAGCCATTTCGCGACTGATTGGTGCAGAACATCGCCCCACCACTGCCTACCATGCGCAGTGCAATGGACTGGTGGAGCGTCTCCATCGCCAGCTGAAGGCAGCCATCATGTGCCACAACAACCCGCAGTGGACAGAAACCCTCCCTCTTGTGCTGTTGGGCATACGAGCAGCTTGGAAGGAGGACCTCGGCGCGTCGGCTGCTGAGATGGTCTACGGCGAGCCTCTGAGACTACCTGGGCAATTCTTTACTCCATCTTCAGCCAGTCATCTGGATCCTGTGGACTACGTGTCACGCCTAAGGAAACACATGGCTGGATTGTCTCCTGTGCCTACATCAAATCACGGCAACAAAACTTTCTACGTGCCAAAGGACATACATACGTCGGATTACGTATTTCTACGCCGGGGCCCTGAAAGACGAGCCCTTGAATCGCCATACGTCGGCCCATATAAGGTACTGCACAGAGGAGCCAAAGCCTACAAAATTGAAGTCCAGGGCAAAGAAATTACTGTCACTGTAGACAGACTGAAGCCAGCGTATCTTACTTTAGATGATAATAAAACTTCAAACAAGACAACCGTCCATCCTTCTTCAGCACCTGAAGAAAAGGATCCTCCACGGACAAGGAGCGGACGTGTAGTCAGATTCCCCGCTCATCTTCAGCACTATCGACCGTGAACCGGTCTCAGCGGGGGAGTAATGTGGCGTATCAGACCTGCCGTACGCCAACCTTCTTTGTAAATAATCTCATAGAGATGACGACATCGTCGAGCGCACGTCTAACAGTGCGCGCGCATGGATGGCCCCTTCATATCGAACCTGTCAAATCGGCCGTCACGGAAAGTTCCCTTGCATATATTTTATTAATTATTTTATATCAAAACAGTGCAATAACTCATTGTTAAAATATAAATAAATACATAGCAGCATATCAAATACTTTCACTGCTATATAGTTACCCTTATTTTACATCAAATACACTTTTTTACATTACTAACTCTTGGGTTACCAGCTTAAAAAAGTAGGGAAGTAGTCTATGTTTTTTTCGTTTTAAGCAGCTGGTTGTCAAAAAAGCGCGCCTTTCTGTCATCTTGTGTTGTCAAAATCCTTAATTTTTTGAGTGACCTTGTCGAGTTTAATATTTGTGTTTCTCTAATTAAAATTAACATTTGTATAATTGAATAAATATATTTCGGATTACGGATTACAACTCGTACAATAAGAATAACAGTTTTATATTTTTACAACAGAAGTATAATAATAAAACCAAAATGCATGACCACAATTTTGATTTTGAAACGGTGACTCCTGATTTATGGATTGCAAATGAGAATGAGTGGCGGGAAAGGCTTCAGCAGCTTCCAAACTGTTACCAGGTGGGTAACTTCAGAGTCTTGTACCCAAGGGACTTTCAAATTGCCTATTATATATTGTTTGCCAAAAGCAATTTAAAAAGAAAACATCAGCTGATCAACGTTAATCTGAATGGAATTTGTGATTTTCAACTTTTATAGCAGTGACTTACAAACAAAGTGAGTCCTTATCGTTTTTAAAAGAGAATATAAATTTTTGACCTTGAAATAACCTTTCAGATTCCTCTAATAAACTGCAATGCGTCTCACAATCTCGCTGACAACAAGCTGGTCCGGTTCCGAGGAATGATTCAGGACATGCATAACCCAGAGTTCTATTTCGATCAGTTTGAAGTGTACAACACGGCTACTCAAGAGATTAAGCAGAAAAGTGGCAAGTTTCGGGACACAGCTATCATAATGGTAAGCAATGAGGCTAATGATTGCAATTATTAAATTTTTATAAAAAGGTATTAAAAGCCTATGTCACTTGGACAATATAAGGATTTGAACAATACCACATACATCCCAATCCATTCAGGCAACAGGTGCATTGAATGACAAAAAAATTACTTAACAATATTAAATATTAAAAAAATATGTATGACTCTAAAGACATATTATGCAAGTACTTACTGAAAATAACTATTTTTGTATAAAAAAAAATTATTATCAGTAAAACTAACACACCCAATGTTGAAAGGGCAGTCACATTATTGAAATTATAAGTACTTTTAAATTAATTTAACTGTCTAACGAAGTGATTACTTTGGCAATGTTAATGGTTTCCGTTTGCTATTTCTTCTTTGCAATATTTCACACTAATACCTTATACACAGTGGCGTAGCTAGGGGAGGGGGCGAGATGGGCAGACCACCCCTATTTTTCTCCTATTAGCATTTATTTATCTTTAGAAATACCTGGACATGGGGCAGCATATTAGATTTTGCCCCTCCTAAAATAACTCTTTGTACATCGGTATGGTTGGATATTGTATTACCGCACCGGGTGCCACCCATGCTAGCTATGACACTGCTTATACATACATATATGTATAACTTTTAGGAAAATGAAAAAATAAACTACACCGAAAACTTCAAAGGTGCACAGCGTCAGACCATGGTTGTTGTATCCATGCCAGGTTTCAACGACTGGGCACAGCACCTAGAGGACAAAAAGAACATCCTCAAGCATTTAGACCAACAGCCTAACACATCGAGACGTCTCAGTCAGTCTAATATAAAACTAAAAAGGAGTTACGAAGATGATGAGGATGGTGATGCGATGGAGGTTGTTGAGAATGAAACAAGGGTAAAGGAGATAAAGGCAGGTGAGGACGCCTCAAATACGAGCAATGTGGTCTCCAGGGAGCATTTGTTGAACTTCCCATTGCCCGATGTGGCTAGTAAATCCTGTATTGTAAAGGTATGTTGTTCTTTGTCATATAAGAATGCTTATAATCTTAAATATCTTTATAAATGCTTATATATCTTAGCTGCTCGTCTAGACGAGCATATATTTATTATAAAGTAAAATAAGTATAACAGGATATAATCATATTGGAATAGTATGTCAACATTATTATTTAAGTTAAGAGCCCTTATGACTGCAATAGTACTTAGAGCGATCCTAAATATTATCAATATTAACGAAATACTTTGAAATAAAAACATAGCAAACTTCAGGACTAACTCCAGTCATTATGTTTCGAAAACACGTTGCTTAAAATTTTCTCTATAGAAAAAAATTTTGAAGTTGCCTCCAAATCTCCTCAGAATTATATTAAAACAGAAAGTATTCAAGAAATTCAATAAAGTAGCCCTTGTAACTTTGCATTATAATTGTATTAAACATAAAGCAGTCATCATATGTCTTACTTTTTAAATAACTCTTAAATATTGTTTGTAAAACGAAAAACACCTCAAAAACCAGAAACGCGTAAACCGGCCTCATTGACCCGCCGCGATTCCCTACGCCTCGCATGGCTCGCTGTCACGCTTCGGCTAGAGTAAATTTGTGTATGTGGAAGCGGAAGCAAAATTTAGATCAACATCAGGCGCCCTCTTAAGTGGTTATCAATATATAAAGTATTAGCCATTGATCACACTATACTAAATTGCTTTCTAAATTGAGGCGCGTGACCTATCAAGCATACAAGAACTATCTTTATAGCTTTTATTATATGGTCTCTCAAAAGGTTAATCATCAATGAGAGATAATAGGAATCAATGTCACCAAACAGTCAGTAATCATAGGAGGAAGTTGAGCTTGCTAAAAGTAAATAGCATACATAGATCTAGAATTGTTTTACTTTCTAAATCTATGGTAAATAAATAGCAGACCTAAAATATTTTTTACCGTCTAAATCTATGGTAAATGGCATAGACCTAGATTTTTTTTTACTAAATCTATGCTAAATAGCTTTCCTTCTCATTGGAGCTAAGTAAAATTGATTCCCTCATTTTCAGATATACAATGACCAAGACAACCTCAAACTTAACGAAATGATTGAAGTGATTGGCTTCCTCTCCGTTGACCCGGCTCTGTCGGGAGAATTCACGGAGAAGAACCCATTACAACCCGAGATTGAGACAGAAGCGGAGAATATTACACACAACCCACCTCCGAGTTTAGTACCTCGTGTGCATGCGGTGTATGTGAAGAAACTGGAGCATTGCAATCCGTTGGTCAATGATGTTATAGATCAAGGTATAACATAGGCATAGGTATGGTGCTTCATACAAGCGGAGTATTATGCCTACTGCTACTACAAACGAAACTTTGAATTTGTGCACAAGTCAATATGTGAGTTTCAGTGTTCAAACTAAACAAACGCACCCGAGTACGGGGGAGAGGTGCGGGGAATCTGCGTGTTTCCGATCTGTACATTAGTGCTTATATTAATTCTGTGCCATAGGATAAGGTTACTGTGGCGGATGGACTGTATGTTAAGGCCGTACCTGAATTTTCCGGGGTCCAGTGCTGCCCCCATTTAAAATAAATCATTTCAAAGAAAACGGAGACATCATTTAAAATTTTGCTACTACCAAGTCCTAGATAACCCTTCAAAGTATTTTATGAACTACTGATTACAGTTTATAATGAGAACGTTTAGCTTTACTACGCACATTCGCCAAAAGTGGCCGTTGTTCGCAAATGTGCGTAGTAAAGCTTAACGTTCTCACTTTAAACTGTAGACAGTAATTCATAAAATACTATGAAGGGTAAAACTTGGTAGTAGCAAAATTTTAAATAATGTCTCTGTTTTCTTTTAAATGATTTATTTAAAATGGGGGCAGCACTGGACCCCGGAAAATTTAGGTACGGCCTTAATGGAAAATTACTAAATGAGGTGCGATTATGATAAGAAATGAAAATAAACTTTTTAGAGCCTTGTATTCCTTATGTACAACCAAAAACTGACAAAGTCAATATAAAAACAAAATATATTTGTAAAAAAGGAAAATAACTATATACAAAATCAAAGAGTTCGTTACAGTTACCTATAACAGTCCATTGCCGAACTAAAGGAATCTCAAACTAAAGGGGGGATTCGCACAGGCAAATCCCGGATACAGGATAACAGTATCACTTGGTGGTATTGTATTTTACATTGTTTGCAGCGGCGGTACTGAAAGAAGCGACAGTCGCTAGGGAGCACCTGTTGAAGGCTCTCAAGGAATTGCTACTAGGAGACGAGTTGGCGGCTGAATACCTCATCTGCCATCTCATAGCTTGTGTGTAAGTATATCTAAACACTAATAACGTGTTGTCGCTATGTCATGAACCTCCATTGACCATCAGATAAAATGCCGCAAATGGAATTGGATTGAAATGACCATTTTCAGATTGGCCTGGGTCTTTGATGTTTATCTATATATGTATTTATTTTAAAATATAGTATCGTTGATGTAGTCTCGAACTTACTTTGGGGCTAGTACAATCTATGTGATTTGTCAGTATATATTTATTTATTTTATTGAAATCCTCAAAGAATGCGTAAAGTCGGCCGCCCGGGCCCCAAACAAACTTGGCGACGTACCTTCACAGACGACAGTAAATTACATACCGAACGGAATCTCCTGCGGTCCCTTGCGATATGCGTCCCCGTCCCCCGTCCCCGCACCTCTCCCCCGTTATTGTGCCGCCGTGCACACGTCAATGCGTGTGTTCGCGAGCTTTCGCTCTGAGACAAGGCGAGTGCGGGGGAGAGGTGCGGGGACGGGGAACGGTGACGCATATTGCGCTTACTCTAGGAGATTCCGTTCTGTATGTAATACTCTTACTGTCTTCTGAGGTACCATGCTCAAAATTAAGATAATTAAATTTTTAACAAAACAAAAAAACAACCGACTTCAATTTTTTTAAAGAGTCTTCCATATCTCCAAAGTTCTTCATCATATCTTCACCAAATTAAAAGGACCAACTTGGTAGTAAAGGCTTTCAAATAAAAAAAGAATTATAAAAATCGGTTCACAATTGGCGAAGATACCGCGTAACAAACATACATAATTTTTTTTTAAAAAAAACAGTCGAATTGATAACCTCCTCCTTTTTGAAGTCGGTTAAAACTCAGTTAGACCTGAAGTGAAGTTAAGCGCGTAGCTCAAGATTGAGATGTAGTCTATGTAGATGCCCTCTGCCCCAGATAACTTTCCATTATTTCACATAACATTATTACATTTACATAAACTCTAGCCGATGATATGCGGCATCCATAAATACTAATCGTTTATACAATAGAGAGTATGCATGCATTTTTTTTATATTTTTAATCGATAGTCCTCGTCGAGAAATAGCCGCAAAAAAAAAATCTGTGCCGAAAAACATGTTTATGGTGTAGAAAATAAATATTAAAAATAGCAAATAGATTATAACAACTAAAACACGCCATTTTAAAATATGACGTCAAGGCACAGAATACAGTAACAGTAAACAGAAAGGAATCTCCTAAGGTACGCGCAATATGCGTCCCCATTCCCCGTCCCCGCACCTCTCCCCCGGCTCTTGACGGCCAACGTGAGTCATCGAGGTGAAAACGGGGGAGAGGTGTGGGGACGGGGAACGGGGACGCATATTGCACGTACCTTAGGAGATTCCGGCCTGTGGTCAAGGTCTGCAATATCCGCTAGAGACAGAAGCTGTCAACGCATGTTTTTCTTTTTTGGGTACTTTCGATTTTATCAGCCAGTGATGTTTGTTAAACCTCTATATAAAAGTACATACATTTCGAATGTCATCGATAGTCAAACTACATGAACGGACAGTCCTATCGAACGCACCCGAACTTGTCACTTCCCTTTTGTGAACTTTGTCGTCATTTCCCTTTTGTTTGTCAAAAGTTCCCGCGCAATATTTGCATATTTTCAATAATTTATTTCTAATCCAAATAAGAGTTAGTAAGAAAAATAATTAACTAGGCGTGGTAACGTATTAATAGAAATTGTAAAATAAAAATATGAGCCGGATTGGTATTACATGCATATTCCTTATTCAGAGTATTGAGGTTCAGATTCAAAAAGGTCTGGCTTGAGCTTGGCGCGGGTCCCTCTTAAAGGTTTGTATACTTAGACATGTCATAATTTAGGTACATTGGTACATACTAAATTTACAAATTGACATTATTTTAAATTTCGTAATTCTTATAATTCAATTTAATTATGACATAATAAACAATGTAATCTCTGTCCATCTATATAACTAATTTTAAGTTTTTAGTTTGTTAGTTGACGTCTTTGGAGAAAACGTGCAGTGCAGTTTGTTGCCGCTTCTTCTGCACTTGCGCCTAGGAAGCGGCGTAAACTTAGCTTTAAGTAACGATTTGACGTCAACATTTGTGCAAAACAAAACAAAGTGACTATTATTAAGAGATATTATAAATATCCTATGATAATAAAGATATTTTGAATTGAATTGAATTGAGATATTTAATACCTATTAATATTTTTAAATATAACTGTTAAATATAACGCTGAACCAAACTATTTATTAATCTGTGGCTGAACGTCATTTAGCTGTTTTACAAAAGCGAAATGTATTATCAAACTGCTAGCGGTTTTGTCAAACAGGGGATTATACGATCCAACTGCGAAATGCATACTGTCGTCGGTGAGCCATAAAGAAAGCGTCATTGAAAGAACCGATGCCGCCTTTGTCGGCGCGCCGGTAACATTAGAACGAATAGACTGTACTTTTTTGTGACTTCATTGATGTACTTATTTTTGTTTATCCTTATGTTCTTATTGTTATGAAGAATTTTGTTGGGAGTCTGATTTTTTACTTATTTTTTCTTCGGTAATACTACAGATACCTTCGCCAAGACACCCTGGCCCTGGGCCAGTTCTGCCTGAACATCTCCAACCTGCCCACCGATAAATACCCCAACTACGCCAAACAGCTGTACGACATCATTCGGCAGTTCGTCACCAAAAGCTACTACTTGCCGCTTACCATTGAAAACATGAATACTCTCGCTCTGTTGCCCAAGTAAGTCTCCATCTCATCTATACCGTTAATAATCAGCATCATCAGGTCTTTTTAAGTCCCCACTGCAGGAACACGACCCTATCTGTTTCTGATTTGCCAGGAACCACACGCGGCTACATAAACCGTATACTCGTAACATGGAGAGGTACTGACAACCTTTAATACTTTGAAGCGTTATTCGATTTTCAGTGTAAATCTTGTAGCTAGATGGAGCTACTAGTTCGAAAGAAGGTAGTTTCGTAGTGGTGCCGCCATCGAAATGTAATTCTCTAGAATCGTAAATAATCCCGAAAAATCATTCCACGCGATATGTACCGCGGCGGGCGGGGCTTAAAATATGAACAGCGCGGCGCGACAGTTCGCCGTGACACTCGAGTCGTCCGGTTGCGTCGCAACAAGTTTCCTTTGAGAATATTGCTGTGTTTTTGCGATAATCGATTCATTAAAAATGCCGTCATGTGCCGTGAAGGAGTAACTCCCATCCGGCCCGGTGAGCCTGCCCCGGTGACGGGACGGTTGGGAAGAATTGTTTCATCGACCCCGGTAGATCGGCCCCGTTGATCAACGGGGTAGATGGCACAGATTAAGTATCAACTATCCCGGTGTGTGTTTTAAACAGAGCGGATAGCACAGAGTGAGTAGCATACGCCCCGGTAGTCTAAATAGCGGAAAAATTGAGTATTATCTAAGTTTACAAAAATTTATCTCGTCTCAACGCTCACAGCTAGGGTAGGTAGATAGATAGATAGATAAAAAAATTATTCAGAGGAAAAACACATTTCACAAATTAAAAAATATTTACAGAAAAATAATAAAATAAAAATGTGATTAGTCCCCCAAAATGGACTTCAACTCAGCATGTGCTGGGTTTTGCATCAGCAAAACTCAACGCTGATCTTCCGTTGGAGCCATAACTAGATATGTTTTAGTAACCGGGGCAGACCACCGGGATGGTTGAGAACATCAATCCCGTTCTTCGTCGGGACCGAAATACCGGGGTCGATGAATCAATCCTTCCCAACCGTCCCGTCACCGGGGCAGGCTCACCGGGCCGGATGGGAGTTACTCGCCGTGAAGTGGTGTAGAAGCCGTACAGACATGAAAATTAGTTATTAAAAAAAAAGTTACACGTAAACAAGGTTATTTATTTTAGCGTAGCGTACTGCATAATAATCACCGCTCGTTGCGTTGACTGCCCCACCCGACCGACGACGACGCGTGACCTTGTCGCGACCAATCGCATGCATCTTTGTGTCTATGTGTGCGTTCGAGTGTTTCGTTGTAATTACTGTTTGTTTGCGTAAATTGAATCAGAATCGAAGCGGTGAATGTAGGAGCGTTATAATTCTAGATAATTGTTGTTCGTAGGGTGCCGCTTAATTTTGGAAAGATAAGCGTTCATTTTCTACGGCGGTATAAGCGTTCATTTTCTACGAAAAAAAACAAGCGCCATCTCTGATTTTTCGTAGATACCATCATCCTAAGTACCCACAATGTTAAAAATCATGTAATTTTACATGCAAAAAAATTATGTAATTTTACATAAACCTGTAAAATTCCCGAAAAATCTGGGAAATTTACGGAAAAATATTTAAAAAAGACAAAAATTATGTAAAATTTCATATTTTTGCATGTAAAAAAATTACATAACTTTATGTACAATTACATAATTTTTAACAGTGCAGCATCCTTTATATGGCTAGCGGGCGAGATAGTAGCGACATTTAGAAATAATGCAGGGTTTTGGCTTTCTAGCAGAGTACGCTTTTTTGTATAGGGTTACATGTTTTTAGCAAGAATTTTACCATAGCATGGACGAAAAATTACCATAGTCAGGTTAGAACTTTTTAATTAATATCTTAATATCTAATAACATTTGTGTTTTCAGGAAAGACTATGAATGCAATCGCCTCACAAGCGGAGTCTTACAACTGAGCAAACACACTCATCTCATTCTAGACGAGACCAAAATGCAACAAGGCACTTTAGACGCAACCGGAGTCAATAACATTACAGCCCTTGGCAATATGATCAAGAATCAGAAAGTCGAATATGACTTCAAGTATTACAAGATGGAGTTTGACTCGGATATACCGGTGTTGGTGCTGTCTGAAGGGAAATCTTTGTTACCCGTAAGTTTTACATATTTTATAATATTAGTATTTATTTTATTATTTCGGCCAAGCCATTCCCACCAAGCGCTGAGCTTTCTTTTTAATTTTCCAAGATGGCTGCCAATAGTCGACGCTGCTTCCGATTTTACTGAAATTCAGTATGCAAGGGTTTTTTAGAATTTTAAACTTATTTGTTAATAAGAAGGAGAAGGGGTTTCGAATTTTGTATGCTGGGGTAAAGCACCCCGCGGAACTCAAAACTGCAAACAAATTTTAATTCCAAAATGACCACCCACAAATATTTTGATGTTTTCTTTACAGACTGTAGTTTTTTACCCATTTTTTCAACTGGAGTTGTACTTCAGCCAACTTTAACAGCTGCACAAAAAACTGCGGAGAAGCTAGTTTGAGATTAGGTATATTTATTTTCAGAGTGACTACCATGTCCCCTTGAGGCCCGAAGAAGCGTCGCTGAAGATTTTCGACGCCATCGTGGAAGCAGCCACGTACTATCTGAAGGAAGACATCATGAACGTCATCAGAACATATTTAACTAGTCTTAAGCTTGTCAAGTATACTATAAGTGAAGATTTGAAGGTAATAACCATTTTCACTGTTCACTAAATATAGACACAAGCACCCACTCTACAATATGTAACGAAAACCCTGTCCGAGCCGTTAAGGTCATGTTGGGTAGCTTGTGTAGATTCTACTTATCGGTTTCTCGCCAGAGAATAGGTACAAAAAATTACCCCTGACAAAATTAAATTTTAATTTGTAACTTACATGGCAACTCCGGGGGCGACGGCGACGGGTGGGAAGCGCCTGAGTCGCGGCGCGGCGGCTTCTCGCGGCGCGATCAAAGGAGCCGACAGTCGATGACGCGCTTGCCTGTGTCTAGACATGCCGCCACCTGAGACAGTGTTGTTGCTTTCTTTGAATTTCCTCGATTTAAGGGAAATAATGTAAATTTCTGATGTTTTAGAAATTAGATTATTTGAAATTCGATTTTTAGTTTAAATGTTGTTGCTAGTTTGAAAGAAGGTAGTTTCGTAGTGCTGCTCAATTTCAGAAAGATGGCGTTCATTTTCTACGAACAAAGAAGCGCCATCTCTGATTTTTTATGTATACCGTCAGCCTAGGCATCCATTGTGTGACTAGCGGGCGAGATAGTAGCGACATCTAGAAATAATACAGGATTTAGGCTTTCTAGCCGAGTACGTTTTGTGTATAGGCATAGAAGACAGTAAGCGCAATAAGTAAAAAGAGAGTAAGTACATGCAGAACGGAATCTCCAAAGGTGCGCTAAATATGCGTCCCCGGTCCCTGTTCTCCCTTGTCTCAGGGCGAGAGCGGGCGAACACCTGCATTGACGTGTGCACGGCGGCACAAGAACGGGGGAGAGGTGCGGGGACGGGGAACGGGGACGCATAATGCGCGTACCTTAGGAGATTACGTTCTGTATGTAATACTCTTACTGTCTTCTGCGGTATAGGGTTGACAGTCCTCTAGTATTTGTTCGTCCGTGAGTTCCATGGTCCATGACACAGGGTTGGAAATTATAATTGAGTTCTTACATTGTCGCAGTTTGTGGAAGATGACTTCATAGAAATGCGTCGCGCCTCCGACCCCCAAAACCCAGTCAGCGCTGACGAGCTACACCGGCTGCTGGTGCTGGCCCGGCTCGTCAGCTTGTCGCGGGGGCTCCACACGCTGCACAAGGAGAGCTGGGACATGGCCAGGCACATGGAGAGGGAGAGGACGCAGCGGCTGATGAGTAGGAACGCGAGCTGAGAGAATGTTATTAAACCTTTTTTTTATTGACATGTATTTTTTATCTACCTCCCCTCCCGCCCCTTCCTCCTACTAGCTAGACTCGTCAGCTTGTCGCGGGGGTTCGACGCACGCTGCAAAAGGAGAGCTGGGCAGCTGGGACATGGCCATCACTATTTCACTTCCATTTTGTCACCTCCTTCATGCAGTAGCGGCGTTAGGGTAGGGCGCGGTTGGGCGACTGCCCAGGGCGCCATATACAAAGGGGCGCTAGGGGTTGTTTTTGGGCAAGGGGGGTCACAGGTGACCTATACTAATATTATAACGCGGAAGAGTTTGTTTAAACGCGCTAATCTCAGGAACTAATGGTCCAATTTGAAAAATTCTTTTTTTGTTGGGTAGTCCATTTATAGAGGAAGGCTTTAGGCTATATAACATTACGTTCCGACAACCACGCGAACGAAGTCGCGGGCACAGCTAGTAATAAATATAGCAGCTGGTTAATGGCGGCAACTCCTAGACTCTTATTTGTATGCACCCCCCCCCGTCGGCAGTAATAAATCTTGATTGATTGAAGATTGAAGCCTAAGTTAGTCTGAATTGCAGTTTGGGGGATGGGGGAATCTCGCCCGGGCGCTGGTAGAGCTAAAACCGGCACTGCCTTCATGCTCACTATCAAGCTAGAAGTTGCCTTTGTGCAAAATTCTTTGACTCGACCTTCCCCGTTTAAGTCTTAAACTAACGGGGTAGGCCAAGCCTGTAAGTATTTGTTTTAAAAGATTTTTTCTCCTTTTTGCCAAGTTTCAAGTAAAAATATTCACAGGTTCAAACCTCGCAAGCAACAATAATGTATTTTAGCCGTGAATGAGATCTATTAGTGAGAGAGTGTAAATGCAAATAAGACTCGGCCAGCACAACTTCAAGATCCAACTAGACCAAGACTATATTTGTAGCAGTCTAGACTACAGCCCTCAAGGAAGAAAGGACTCATCATAAAATAAAATATATATAGTCAAACATAGAACCTTCTTTTTAGAAGTCGGTTAATAATTTGTGAAAATAAGTGATTTTTTGTGCTGGTAACTTTGTTAATTGGAAATGTCATAGTGACGTGTACAAAGTATTTGAGATTTGAGGTTATTTTATTGATTTGATTAATTTACAGTTTGAAATAAGATAGTTTTGTAAATTAAAGATACAGTTTCAGTGTAAATATGTCATCTAAGAGTAAGTCTCCGGATGGTGCCAATAAGAATAAGAGCAAAGAGTCAATATGGAAGAAAGCCTTTGCGAGCAAAACTGATTGGCCTGACAAGGTTAAATTGCTTACAAAATCTCGAATTCTGATTACATTACTGCAGCAATTTGGGTAATATTGATGTTATTATTTTAGGAGGAGTTTCTGGACGTGATCTACTGGATGAGACAAGCAATAGGCATAATTCTAGGGCTGTGCTGGGGTATGTTGCCTCTGAAAGGATTCCTGGGTTTGTTACTGTAAGCATTCTTCGCTTATCTATTAACTGATGTAATATCTTTATAGTTTGTTGAGTAATTTCGTTCTTGTTCCATTCCGTTTATTCCATTCTATAACTACTATTATTATTTTTGTTATTTTAACAGGATATTAAGAAGTTATGTGGAAAGAAACATTTAGTTTAAGCTGTCCAACCAATTATGTATAAGGAATATCTTACCACAACTTATTATTACAGATTTGTGGTTGTGAATGCGGCAGTGATATACTTTTACGTTAATAATTACCAAAGTGTGGATGAAGAAGAGTATGGTGGCATGTGGGAGATAACAAAAGAAGGATTCATGACTTCTTTTGCTGGATTTTTGGTAATTTTTTTTTTCTCATTAAGAGTCAGGCTCTTGTCACTTGAATTGTTTGCTGGACCAACCTTTGTCGTAACACATTTATTGCTAAAAAAATACAACTCAACTTGTGATTTATGCAGGTAAAAGCAGCTGGTACATTCTTTGGTCACTATTTGCTCCCAGACCTACAAAAGCAAATTAAAATTTAAATTTGCCTAGTAGAACTGGCACCTCCAATTAAAATTTTGTTTTTTCAAAAAATTGTATTAAATGTTAATTTATAGTGTATTTTTTGTTTTCTGTCAGTATTAACACTTTCATAGTCTGTGGATGCATGTGGTACACAAAACTATGTACTGTGTTCTATAAAATATTTTATTTTAATTATTTCAGGTTACATGGATCATAGTGTACACAGGTCTACATGGGAGAGATAGTTTATGAGACGCAAATTAATGAAAATGCAGAAACAGAGAAGATACTGCCAGAGTAGGACCTGTTGTAGATTTAGGGATAAAACCGAGGTTGTAAGTTAACAGATAAAACTTATAAGATGGCAAATCCCATGTACCAAGTTAATCATAATTTTTTCGGTTGACATGAAATAGTACAAAAATAGGTAACTAATGTTTTTATTTCATACCAATGCAATATTTGTTAGTGTTAATACATTGGCAGTGTAAAGTCAATAAAATACCAATGAATTAAAAAAAAAATACACAAGAAAAATGGCAACATTCTTCAAATTCTATGCAATACATTTTTCAGGCATAAAGGATAATTTCACACATTATGAGTTTGTTTATGGTCTTTTATTTCTTAATATGTTGGAAGGTTAATTTAGAGGTGGTAGGTATAGATAGAACTATAAAGCTAAAGTTTCCTGTATGATAAATGGGATATGCCATGTTATTTTAGATCACTAAGGCTTGAAACTGCATTACGCTGACGTCGCGTGCGTCAGGCGCGTCCTTGCGTCCTCGCGGCGAGGCCTGCTTCACCGTGATGGAGGCACGCGCGGTTTTTTCCAGCGGCTTGGGCTTGTTCAGCGTAGATTATAGAGCAGATACGTACATACTAAGTTTTATGGAGATTGTTGGAGCAGGTTCTGAGATACGCTCGGGATAGAGCCCGTACAATGTATTGTACGGGCTCTATTCCGTGTATCTAAGTGTTCAGTAAGATTGAGCGGGTGATGTTGTAACATCACCCGCTTAATCTTACTGAACACTTATTTCAGAGCACTGCGGGCCAGGGCCTGATTAAGGGGAGGGCAACCGGGTCTACCGCTTCGGGCCTCAACAATAGACTTTGGAAAAAAACACTAATACTAATACATATAAAATTAGCATAATGTGTTTCTCGCCTTAGCCCTACCTTACCGTTATAAAACATAAGTTTTTTTTCTGTGTGTGCACTCTAGGTGTCCACAAAATATTACTGCCTATAACTATACACGAATTCCTATCATTCATTATGAAATTTACCTTTAGATTTGTTATTTAATTGTACACTCCTTTTGTTCATCTTATATTGGCCTTATTGTTTTTCTTCGCTAGCTAGTTGCAGTGGGTACGTAACATAAACTATCTATTAGAAGGCACGTAAGTAGCAAACTTAAAGACAAAATGTTTTTAAGCTATTGCATAGCTTTTATAACTGGCATTGAGCGCGGCGACCGAATCAAGAAATACCGTAACAAAAATAAAACCTAACACCCCCCCACTCCACCTACCGACCGGCGCAGCGGCGCGCGGCGTGGCGTTGAAAGCCGTGCATCGTCTAACGTCGATTCAGTTCGGCAGACTTCGGCACGGTGTTTGTGTGCGTGCGACTAGATGTGTGCGTGTAGACTAGCTGCTCTGCTAACTGCTCATAACTGATTCTATCTCTTTTAGACACGATGCTAGGTGAGACAGCGTGCTTTTTGGCCGCGTCCACGAGTGAGTTCGAGCCCGCGACTAGTTGAACCTTAACGTGTATGTATATGGTACGACTGTACGAAGCTCGCACGGATCGAGACGAGCTGCTCCGAATAATTATAATTGCATAAGTTGATAAAAAATACTATGCAATAGCTTTACCGCGGCAGTCCCCGAGTGCCGCCCGTTTTTTTTATATATTATCTACCATACGCAGGTTAGCGTTAGTAATTTGTGTGCTGCCATCTATGTGAGCAATTGGTAGGTACTAATCTGTATTTAATTTAGTCTACAAGTTTGCTATTTACGTGTCTTTCAATAGTTTGTAAGACGTTGCGGGTATCTGTTACGTAGCTGATCAAAGATAGTATAATTACTAATTATACTATCTTTGATCAGCTAGTGGTGTTGTCTAAATACAAAATATATTTTTGGTGAAGGCATATGCATTTCCATAGTTGAAATTATAATAATATTAATTAATTAAGCAAAATAATTGTTATTTGTTAAGTTTTATCGAATGTGTAATACTCTGGTGTTGAATACTTGAATCAATAATGTAATGTTTAATTTATATACTGCTAAATAAGCCCGTAATGTTATTTGTTGCGTGAAATAGCCCTGAGTTTCTTTGAACAAATGAAATATTAATTTGATGAAATAAAAGTTTTTATAACTTTGAAAATTTTATTACTTGTTGGGTTATGGTAAGGTATACATTGCGATTACAATAATAATAGGATCAGAGATATTGGAGTAGGTTCAAGCTCATTGAATAGGATCGAACCGCCGCCATTGTGTGACGTCATGCTGTAAAAACATTTTCAAACTTCAGTATGATGTGCAAAAAAAATTAGGGCTAAGTTTATGTATTTATAATATAGAAATTTTAATCGATAGTTCGAAAATAGATGAGGTGTAAAAACACATGGGATATTGATTATATCTTTTTAATAATTTTTTATTGCACCCGGTACTAAAGCGTCTGAAGTTAGCACATGGTCGGCCGTCCGTCCTATTCTTTTGTAATCGCATTGTACCTATATTGGATTTCTTTGTGACTGAAAATTGATATCTAGAAGAATCTACTGGACCATTCTGATATTGCTTTTCTTTTCCTGAAAATAAGAGCACATATACATACATAAACTATCACTTCTTTATCCCTAATGGAGCAAACAGAGCACTTTTACCCAAGACCACGCTCGAAAAAGACCGTTTTCCAATTTTAATCTTCTGGTGTGACGGACTAATGATACTGGAAGTCGATAAAAAAGTCAGTGATACGATAAAACTTTATTCAATCATCTCTCCACGTGACTAAAACATCATCAGTCCTATATCTCTGCGTGATGGTGGTATCACTGAACTCCATTCTGGTCCCGGCCGCGAATGCGACTGCGCCCGCGTGCGCGATCATAACCCCGTTATCGATACAAAACCGTTCGTCCGTCGCGAAGATTTTGGAGCCGCGCTCTGTACACATCACACCCATCATCTCTTGTAAGCGTTCGTTGCAACCCACACCGCCAACTATTAGGACCTGGAATAATAACACATTGGGGTGTCACAATCTATTAATACTTGCACAAATATAATACAATAATATTATAAAAATAAATATTATATCAATATTGTTATTGAACATTAAAAACATATCCATATTTGTCCTCTTTTTTGCTGGTCTGGGCGAAAAGAAAAAACATAGAATGTACCAGCTGCTTCTCCTCCCGTGCATTCCCGTAAAAGCCGATCGAGGGGATGGGCAAGAATTTGAATCATATGAATAGGAGATGCGGTTAGCAACCCATCTCTATTATGATTTCCTTTTCCACCTTCATGCCGACCATCACGCTAAAAGTGGCCTGGGCATTAGCGCCCTAGGCTCAGTCTGCCCCGTTAACGTGATAGTGTTGTTCTTTCAATATATAAAACATCACGACGATATTGGTTGCTACCTATATCGCAAAAATTTACATATTATATTGTTTTTAATATTCAATAACAAAATTATTATGTTTCTGCAAGTATTGTCGGTAAAAATGCGAAAAAACGTAAAAGTTGCCAACCCTTTATTTTTTTTTTATTTTTTGTTGGGGCTCGGGGGCAATAGCCCCGCCTGACCTCCAAATCCGGCCCTGCTTGAGATGTGGAAGCCCATCAATGAATTCAATATACAAGGAAATCTTCGCAAGTTTGATTGATGTCTTTAGGAATCCTGGAGCTGGTGCGCATTTTGGTCAAAGCCTCACCTCATCAGATCCGCAGTGAGCCATAGCCCTCTCCGTAATCTCTACCAGCATAGCAAACACGGTCTCCTGCAGAGAGTAGCACAGGTCATCTGGAGTGTATTCCTTCAGTAGCTCATCTATTTTGTCCTCCATGTACGATAGTATGCCTGAGAAGCTTACGTCCATTCCTGAAATAATGAGATGAAAATATTAATAACGAAAATAGTTTAGTGGAGGGGACAGAATGCAATCCATAAGCAAAAGTTTTTGTGCTCGAGACTACGGTTTCGTACCCGTCAAAGGGTCCTTCTCGATCAATACTTGCTTCCAATGTAGAAATACTTCTTAGTTTTTCAGAAAGCACTGTTGATCCCGCTTGCTATTACTTTTATTAGCGGTGGTGCTTATATAAGTACCTAGCTACCTCTGAGTTCAATCAAACACATATACGGTCTTTCATTGCAACCCAAAGGGTAGACCAAAATCAAGCATAGAATAGGTTTAAAGATACGCTAGATGGCGTTCGGGACCTACAGCTTTACGTGCCTTTCGAAGCACGGAATCATTTTTTGGATAATCAGGTGATTCAAGCCTGCAATATCCTAACTAGACTGGAAACAATTTTGTCACAAAGTATGCTTCCCAGTGGGATTTGAAACCACGATCTCCAGATCACAAGACAAACGCCTTGGCCATTGGACAACTGACGCAGTCTACTACTATGGCTAGTAGATATCTATATAGCCAGTAATCAGATAATCAAGAGTAACTGTTTATTTATTTATTTTTACTTTTGATCATCTGATGACTGGCCATCTTACCTTTGACACAATAAGGCAGATGTAAATATTTCTTTCCCTTCTTAGCAGCTTGTTCAATGTTGTATCCTGGACTAGGAGCATTGGACAGTTTGAGGACCCTAGCAAACCTATAAATAAAAGAACAAATTTAAACAGCTACTCAGCCTTTATAAATGACAAACTAGTTATACAAAACCCTCCCAGCGTGGTTCCGGGTTAGAATAGGACCACTCCATCTCTTCCTGTGGATGTCGTAAGAGGCGACTTAAGGACTTAGCACAAACATCTCGTGCTACAATTGCATATCCAAGGAGTCGTCCGGTACAACCGCCCGCCGCCCCAACGTCGGGCGTCGGGCGGCGGCCGGTTGTAAAACTTTTCGCACAAACACATTCCCAAAGAGGGTTGACGTCAGGCAGGCGGCCGGTCGTAAAAATAGCCAAATCTCATTTAAACTGTTCCGGCTATTTCTTCTCCACTTCGCTAGGTCTTTGGCATCCTTGGGTGACCAATGACATGCATGTTATATTTGGAGAAGAAAAAGCGGGAAAGCGCACCCCAAGCTCAAAAGCAGCACAGCTGAGTATGCAACCGGGAACGCGCTTAGACGAAGAAGAGTTACACAAAACCCAGCGAACTATCATCATCACGCAAAATGGACCCGCGAAATTTATATAAAATTGCCATCGCATGTCGCAGTGACTATTGTCGGCCAATGGTTGCTGTGACGCAGCGACATACAGCAGCTTTTGAATGTTATGTCAAGTCAGTAACGGTATTGGCGGAAAAAGAGATGAAGTTTGTAAGTACTTGAACGTACTATTTATGGGGTAATTTTTTCCGCTTGATTATGGCTCGATTATATAATCGAAGTTTGCACTAGGCTCGCCAGTGTTAAAAAATGCTATCATTTTTTTAACACTTTTTTGGCGAGCTAAGTGCAAACTATAGATTCGATTTATTTCATAATATATTCATAATTTTTTTCTGTCAACTTTTTATCCAACGTATTTACTTCACTGTTATAATTTATTCAAGTAGCATTTTTTACCACTTCTTTGTCAAGACTAACCCGGACCCCGGGCTTTTGCATTATCACTTATACCACCAAAAACGTAAACTCCGAAGGAGTCTATTAAACTTATTAAAGTTTGCTATTTAAACCCTGGCAGTAGGTTTTTACTTCAGGTTTGTATATGTTAAGCCATGAGGGGATGGCAAAATAGAACATGATTTGTAGCAATCACTTTCCTCTTCCATGGAAAGGTGTCGTAAGAGCCAGTAAGAGGTGACTAAGGCGATAGGTAACACAGAATGGGTTATAGTGATTATGGGCAATCCTCCCTTTATTGGAAGAGGCCTTTAGTCCAGCAGTGGGCTTATATAAGCTGGTAAATAAAGTTTTACATCTTACCTATCCAGACAGTTTCCTACAGCAATGTCTATAGTTTCACCGAAAATTCTGTACCTCTGTCTAGAATATGCAATGATTTGTGTGTTACCGCCACTCACATACAAAACTGTGGGGTTGTTCGCTTTTGTTATTAGTCTGCCCATTTCTATATCTGTATTAGACTATGTAAGGAATGAATATTATTTTTGTTTATTCAGTACAAAACAGAAAATTTAGGAAAAAACAAATAAACTACAAACTGTATATGGGTATAAACTGGATAGCCCATGTTGCTTGGCACGGTGACAATGTTTATTGAGCACTATTATCTATCACTACCTCGCTCTATGTAACAATAACAAGCAGGATGACACTAGCCCATTGCAAAATATAATCTTTATCCAGGTTTATCAATGGTGCCATGCTACAGGGGCTGCAGTTTTGATTTATCTACTTTTATGTAGGTAATAAGGAATATGCATGTAATACCAATCCGGCTCATATTTTTATTTTACAATTTCTTTTAATACGTTACCACGCCTAGTTAATTATTTTTCTTACTGACTCTTATTTGGATTAGAAATTAATTATTGAAAATATGCAAATATTGCGCGGTAACTTTTGACAAACAAAAGGGAAATGACGACAAAGTTCATAAAAAGGAAATGACAAGTTCGGGTGTGTTCAGAAACGTATGTACCTTTATATAGAAGTTTAACAAACATCACTGGCTGATAACATCGAAAGTACCCAAAAAAGAAAAACATGCGTTGACAGCTTCTGTCTCTAGCGGATATTGCAGACGTTGACGTCATATTTTAAAATGGCGTGTTTTAGTTGTTATAATCTACTTGCTATTTTTAATATTTATTTTCTACACCATATACATGTTTTTCGGCACGGATTTATTTTTTGCGGCTATTTCCTGACGAGGACTATCGATTAAAAATATAAAAAAAATTCATGCATACTCTATTAGTGCATTATGGTCTAAACATAATGTAGGTATGGCAACCCATAATGTAGGTATAGCTCATAGCTAACAACAATGGGTGACAAAATTACAAAACTACTAATAACTAAACTTTTCTGTAAAATTGGCATAAACATAATATGAAAAGGATACGCCCAATGCAATGATTGACTCCTAAAATAGGTTTCTTCCACAGCTTAGACAGGGTCCTAGCGACTATAGCACCAACCATCAATGGGGCCCCCATCCCTGGGCCCTTTGTGTAGCAAATCACATCTATATCCTTTGGACTGAGACCGGATTCCTTCATGGCTTCCTGTAATACTTCATGGATGTGTTCTTGATGATGTTCAGCTGTTTCTCTTGGTAAAAAACCTAAAAAGTAAGTAATAACATAATGATATCTGAAAGAATGTGATGTTTTTCATTACTGCCATACCACACTACATTATAACCATGACATAAGGTAACATAGGATCGAAATATATCTAGAAGCTATACTTCATCACAAGTTTATTTAATTTTGGATACATTGATGATCGTTTTAAGGTTATGTTACAATCAGAATTATTTACAGGACAACATGAAAATCATGAAAAATATAATGTGTTGTGTTTTTAAGGTAAGAAATTACCGTTTATCTAACAAGATAATTTAGACATGATTTAGACTTAACTTAAAAATCGCTCACCTTCGCCCGGCGGAGTAATGTAAGTTCGTCTGCAATTTGCGAGTATTTCTCCATCTTTTACGATGCCAACCCCAAGTTTATTGGCACTGCCTTCTATTCCAAGAGCTATCACCATTTTATGTATTAATTTAATTATTTTAATAATTCAACGACAACAAGGCCTCGTCTCGCTCGTGTTTACAATTTTTTTGACGTTTTTAATTTTGACATTTCTTTTTCAACAAAGGTACAAGAACTGCTTGGCAAATACAATAAAGCATGCGCGGCTTATTTATTATACTCGACTAACTCGACGTATACATTGATTTGTTTTTCGAATTCATTATCATATATACCTGTACATCGATTTTAATATTTCAAACTGCAAACTATTGCCAGAATATTTTAAATTTTATTATAATACAACAAACTTTTACATTATTCTCAAAAAAAACGAAGTACCTTAATATCTTAAAAACTTAAATAAAGATAAAAAAATTACCCACTAAACTACTTAACTAATATTTACAAATAAAAAAGGCCGGGTACTATTGCTTCAATTTATTTCGCAATTTTTTCATTATTTATTTTCTTTCTACTTTTTATCCAAGGTATTTATTTGTTTGCTGTTATAATACTTATAATTATGTAGGAAGCTTTTTTTACTATTTCTTTTTCAACCTCTGCCTGGGGCCTGGGCTAATAGTCTTTTGCTTTAGATTCTCATACCACCACCACAGATTACCACACACGTAAACCCCGAAGAAGTGATAATATACTTGAAGAATACACAAATTATTAGGGAATCATTTTATTCATCACCTATTTAAATGATTACATTATTAAAAAACAATTTTAAGCTTAAATACTATCGCCCAGTTGCGGAATGGCATATTAAAGCCGTGCCGTCAGTGCCGTCTGCTTCCATTAGTGACAGTGACAGTACAGTTTAAATTTCTTTAAAAAATGCCACTCTGAAACTTGGCGTGTAACTTTAAAACGTCTGCTTGTAGCATACATTGGCACAACAATTACACTGATATATCACTTATACCACATTCTCTTCATTGACTTCGTCAACAAAATCAGCTAACATATCATCAACCGTCACAGCATCATTGGCAGCAGTTATTTTAACTGTTACCTCAGGAACTATAACTTCATCTTCAACCATTATCTCTGGAGACTTAGTCCCATTTACTTTAGGAATTTCGACTTCAATTTCTTTGACTTTCTCATTATCGTCTTGTGAACTTTTGACAACTTGCCCGCAAGTTATCTGTATGTCATCAGTATCATTAGTGCTTGGAAGGTTTTCGTCTTCCATTTTTTCTAATACAGGCACTTCTTTCCCTGTAGTTGGTAAGTCGTACGCTATCTCTATTGATAATGGCATATCTTCTTCTTCAACTGTATCATAAGATGCATTTATAGGCAGTTGAGTTTTAGCTTCAAAAATGTTATCTTTTTCTCGCCCACTTGCTTCTTTTATCGTATCATCAGTTAAATTAATATCCATAGGTATTATTTTATCAGGTGTATCTACCACATCATTTGTTTGTATCCTACTCTCTATAGATTTTGATGTGGCCTGTATTTCAATCTCTTTAGTTCCTATAACGTCAATTTCTATTGTAACCTCATTCTTTTTATTTTCTTCTTCATTTGCTGCACCGTTTTCTTGAACTATCTCGACCTCTCCCTCAGATTCGTCGCTTATTTCGACGGAACTGACGGAATCGCTGCTTACGCTTATTTTATCAGTTGAGTCTTCGATAAGTCTGGGCTTCTTGTTCGATGGTTCGTCTGGTATTGTGATAACCTCATTGGAATTTTCAGTAACCCTGTAAAGAAATACAAATATAAATAAAAACAAATATTCTTTATTTTTGTATAAAGTCAGGATTAATTTATTAATGAGTCCCATCGAGAAAATCTTAACATTATTAAACATTATAAAACAGGGCAATGTCAAATACAATAATATTTTTCTAAAATATGTACATGGGATGACTGGTACAAAAAATGAGTATTGAAGAGATGGTACAGTATAGTCTAGGTTGACAAGTAAATATACTAAAAATAATGGAGCCATAACCCACCAAATAGTTTTAAATCTGTACTATGGGCGGTAATGAGGTTTTCTCAACTACGACAGCATTTACGCTCCAAACTTTTTATTTATTTAAGTAAAAACTTCTTAAGACGACGCATGGAGTCCAGTGCTGCCCCCATTTGAAATAAATTATTTGAAAGAAAACGAAGATATCATTTAAAATGTTGATCTAGTAAAACCTAGATAACTCTTCAATCTATTTTATGAACCACTGTTTACAGTTTAAAGTGAGAACGTTAAGCTTTAGTACGTTCTCTCCATGCATCGTCTTAAAGCGCGTTGGACATTTTGAGATGGAAAAACCATTGAACTCGCGACACTGTTACCGACACCACCTTGTTCATGTTTTCACTTCTGTCGGCACTCTCGGAATGCCACTGTTTTTTTTTAAATTTCTAATTTAAGTACCTGTTTCCTAAGAAAGCTTCCAAGGCGGCTTTATTCCTCTCTACCATCTTGGCCTTCTTGACCTCCGCTCTCTTCTGTTTGTCGTCTGCGAGCTCCATAGCGAAGTTGATGGACGGCGGCGAGCAGTGCAATTGCAGTCGGATGTCCAGGAGCGCTTGCGAGCTGAATTTTGATATCTGCGGAGAAAACAACTCGATAATTTATCAATTCATGTACACGGAAAATGTATGCAAAGAATACATATAATTTTTTAAGTAAACGGAAAATGTATACAGACAATACATCAATTTTAATTCATGTACACGGAAAATGTATACAAAGAATACATCAAATTAAATTTATGTACACGGAAAATGTATACAAAGAATACATCAAATTAAACTGTTAGAGTACTGGCCGTCAAGAGACCTTTGAATTGTCGTTTACTTTTGATAGTTGTCAGTGTCTTATGAAAATGTCTTGTGTTGAAACATGATTTTGTCTGTATAAAAATAAGAAAATAAACATCTATATTCATTCAGAATATTTATTTGTGATATGAACACTCCATACGGATTAAGGACAGTCAATTTACATTAAGAGGTTATGGGCCATTATTAACGGAAAGCCCTTTAAAGAGACAAAAATGGAGTTGTCAAAAATTCAGATCACGAAACTTGATGGTAACAGTAACTGGATCTATTGGAAGTATCGAATGTGTGCCTTGCTTAATGGCATGGATGGCCTCATTGATATAATAGAAGGGAGGACAGTTGAACTAGAAAAACCAGTAGTATCAGGAGATGGTGGACAAGCTATCTTGGAGAAGTACAATAAGTTGTTTCTGGAGTATAAGAAAAATAGAAGTACTGCCCTGTTATTAATAACAAATAATATTTCTAATGAAATATTAGATAAAATCATCAGATTTTCGGAGCCCAAAGAAGTCTGGGATGAATTACACAGATTGTATGAAGGTGTCAATGAAGATAAGTTGTATGATGCTTGTTTGGAATTTTTTAAGACAAAAATGGAACTATCGGATGACTTGAAAACGCATATTTCGTAATTGAAAAATTTGTGGTATAAATTGAATCAAGAATTAATGAAATCAGGTGAAGGAACAAAATTACCGGAGTTTTTATTAATTTGCAAGATTCTGGATACATTACCGGATACATATTTTTCATTCAAGTCGAGCTGGATGCTGATGTCGAAAAATAATAGAACTATTGACAGCCTTACAAGTCAACTGTGTGTTTATGAAAAATCTATGGCAAGTAGTCAGAATGGAGAACGTGCTGAGGCACTAACAGTGAAAACTAAAAAGAAAAATGTTAAGGTACAAGAACATGTATCAGGAACTTCTAGAAAAGAAGGCAGGCGGTGCTTTCTTTGTAAGGAAATTGGTCATATAAAGAAAGATTGTCCGAAAAAGAAGTCTGATATTACAGTAGAAAGCAAAGCTGGTATAGTGCTTCTATTAACTCTGTTTCTATAGATTGAAAGACCAGAGCGATTGGTTTGTTGACAATGGTGCAACTAGTCATGTTAAGATGCGAGAAGATTTATTTGAAAATTTCAAAGAATTTGAGAAAACTCACACCTTTACTACAGCTGATGGAAACATTGTCAAAGCAATTGGTAAAGGAGATATCCAGTTTGAAAATTTCTGCCTAAGAGATGTTTGGTACGTACCGTCGATTAACAGGAACTTGTTCTCAGTACTGTCTGCACAAGACAAAAACCCTTCAAGCATGTTTGAGTCACGAGTTACGTCTTGCATATTTAAAATTGACGGAAAACTGATTATTACGGGTAAACGTATGAGGAATGGAGGTCTATACAAACTGAACTGTAAGGCTGTTCCACCAAAAGTTTCAATCAATGTAGTGACAGAACAGAAGGAGGATATATTACAATTATATCATGAACGTATGGGACATCAAAATAAAAGGCACGTTAGTCGTTTGATTGAAGAGGAATTTGGAATAAAGACTATAGACAGAAGAGAGTTGTGTGATGGATGTATCTTTGGAAAATCTCATAGATTCAAGTTTGGCACTAGAGAGAAAGCTACAAAAACCTGGTGAAAGGTTACACACAGATGTCTGCGGCCAATTTCCTTAATCATATTAAAAGTATAGATATTTTCTGATAATTAAGGATGAATTCACTAAATTTACATTTGTTTTCTTTTTGAAACAAAAATCGGAGGTTCCAGAAAAGCTAAAACAAATGTTGTCTGAAGCAAAGAATGCTGGACATGTTGTGCAGGAGCTTTTGAGTGATAATGGAGGTGAATTTGACAATGAGAGAGTTAGAAAAATATTGGCGGAATACGGATCGAGACAACGCCTGGTGATGCCATATACTCCGGAGCAGAATGGTTTGAGTGAACGTGAGAATCGCACTGTCGTGGAATGCGCACGCTCAATGATGCATGCTCATGAGGAATTACCTCAGAAATTGTGGGCTGAGTTAGTTAATACAGCTGTTTACATTCTGAACAGGACTGGACCAACTACTGTTAGAGACAAGTCACCGTACGAGCTTTGGTTTGGTAAAAAACCACAGATTAAGCATTTAAGGATTATCGGATCGTCTTGTTATGCTCATATTCCGAAACAGAAGCGTAGGAAACTTAATAAGAAAGCTGTGAAATGCATACTGATCGGTTATGATAATGATGACGGATATCGCCTATGGGACGCTAATTCAAGCCCTATGGTTAGATCAAGAAATGTGATTTTTGATGAAAAACCACTGGAGGAACCACAGTGTGACTTGAATACTTCTATAGAAAAGGATGTTGAGAATGTTAATGAATACGAAATTTCTTTGAAACCATCCAGTTCTAAGGATTGTCCAGATAGTGTACCATACATGACACTAGATAGATTCAATGATGTAGAAGAAACGAATGATAGAAATATTGAATTAGGGGGAGAAATGGCGATAGTTCATGAAGATGATAATGAAACGGAAATGTTTTATAATGATGACATGGATGTGACTCAGAATATTGATCATGAATTAGTTCAAGGAGTTGGTGGACTAAGTGAACAGGAGATTGCAGAACAAGGTTCGAGAAATTTAAGGGATCGTTCGCAACTCAAACCTCCATCTAAATTCAAAGATTATATTACACAGTTTCTACATAACACAGAGTGTGGACATATTGAACCTTTAACATATAACGAAGCAATTAAGAGTCCTGAAAAAGAACTTTGGCTGAAAGCCATGGAAAGTGAAATGGATTCTTTGAAGGAAAATAAAACGTGGTCTTTGGTAAATTTACCTAAGAACAGGAAAGCTATTCCTTGCAAATGGATATTTAAAGTTAAATTGAAGGCTGACGGGTCAGTAGACAAGTACAAAGTCAGACTTGTGATTAAAGGTTATTCACAGAAACAAGGCTTGGACTATGATCAAACTTTTAGCCCTGTTGCCAAGATGGGAACTGTAAGAGCGGTACTAAGTGTTGCTGCAAGCGAGAACATGGCTCTTAGACAGTCTGATGTATCTACAGCATTCTTATATGGTAATCTTGATGAGGAAATATATATGAGACAGCCTGAGGGATACAATGATGGTACAGGACGAGTATGTCTTTTGAAAAAGAGTCTGTATGGCTTGAAGCAGGCTCCTCGCTGCTTCAACAAGCGCATTATAGATGTTTTTAAAGACATTGGATTTAAAGTTAGCACTTCAGACCCATGTTTGCTGATCAAAAACTCGAAAGCCGGTAAGCTTATAGTTGCGCTATATGTGGACGACGGATTAGTTGCAGGAACAAATGAAAAGCTGATAGAAGAGTTTCTTGAGCAATTAAAGAAAGTTTTCAAAATAACTTCAAAGCCAGCTACTTATTTTCTAGGAATAGAGATTAAAACCAGAGAAGAAGGTATAAAGGTATGTCAAACTTCATATACAAGGAAAGTGTTACAAAGGTTTGGAATGCAGGATTGCAGACCGGTAACAACACCAATTGTGAAAGACACTGGGAAGTTAGATAACAAAGAGGATGAGGTTTTACTCAAAAACTACAGGCAAATAGTGGGAGCTTTAGCTTATTTAATGGTTGGCACAAGACCCGACATTGCTTTTGCAGTGAGTATAGTGTCAAGGAATCTTGAAAATCCAAGTCAGGAAGACTGTAGAAAGGTAAAGCAGATCATGCGGTACCTACAGTTTGCACCAGAAACAGGGATACTATACAAACGAGACTACAAAAAGGGCATTGTTGAAGCTTATTCTGATGGAGATCACGGAGGATGTACAAACACAGGCAGATCCACATCTGGTGTTTTGTGCATGTATGCTGGTGGAGCAGCTTCATGGATGAGCTAGCGACAATCAAGTGTAGCAATTTCGACTACTGAAGCAGAAATTGTAGCTGCTAGTGAAGGAGCTAGGGAATGCATTTGGCTGTCACGCATCATGAAAGATATAACCCAGATAGAAAATCTTCCGATTTTAAAGGTAGATAATGAAGCAGCAATAAGGCTTGCGGAGAATCCTGAGTTTCATAAGAGAACGAAACATATCAGGATAAGACATTTCTTTGTCAGAGAGCTAGTAAGCAATGGAGAGCTCAAAGTACAAAAAGTTAAGAGCAACTTGCAGTTGGCAGATGTTTTTACTAAGGCTCTGCCTAGACCGGGGTTGTATAGGATTATACAATTAATAGGCCTACACGACGAGAGAAGATGTTAGAGTACTGGCCGTCAAGAGACCTTTGAATTGTCTTTTACTTTTGATAGTTGTCAGTATCTTATGAAAATGTCTTGAGTTGAAACATGATTTTGTCTGTATAAAAATAAGAAAATAAACATCTATATTCATTCAGAATATTTATTTGTGATATGAACACTCCATACTGATTAAGGACAGTCAATTTACAATAAGATAAACTTCAGTAAACGGAAAATGTAAACAGAGAATACATCAAATTAAATTTATGTACACTAAAAAATACATACAAAGAATACATTAAAATTAAATTTAAGTAAACGGAAAATGTATACAGAGAATACATCAAATAAAAGTTGTACAAAGGCAAAAGGTAGATCTTTTCCAGTAGGCCACCTTAAGACTAAGTAAATAAGACTTACCTCTCTCTGCTGTGAGTTGATCAATACACACTGTATAGTTGCCAACAGAATTGCGTAGGTGGCGGTACCGTCGTCGACGTAGTCTTTCTGGTAGCTTCTAGAACGCTCATTCGACATGTATCTAGAATTCAACGGAAAGTCAACCTTATGTCTTGGTTCATAGGGCTCACTTCTCTCTGCTGTGAGTTGACTAGCACATTGTATAGTTGCAAACAGTATTGTGTAGGTGGCGGCACCGTCGTCGACGCAGTCTTTCTGTTAGCTTCTAGAAAGCTCATTCGACATGTATCTAGAATTCAGCGGAAAGTCAACCTTATGTCTAGGTTCATAGGGCTTACTTCTCTCTGCTGTGAGTTGACTAGCACATTGTATAGTTGCAAACAGCATTGCGTAGGTGGCGGCACCGTCGTCGACGCAGTCTTTCTGGTAGCTTCTAGAACGCTCATTCGACATGTATCTAGAATTCAACGGAAAGTCAACCTTATGTCTTGATTCATAGGGCTCACTTCTCTCTGCTGTGAGTTGACTAGCACATTGTATAGTTGCAAACAGTATTGTGTAGGTGGCGGCACCGTCGTCGACGCAGTCTTTCTGTTAGCTTCTAGAACGCTCATTCGACATGTATCTAGAATTCAGCGGAAAGTCAACCTTATGTCTAGGTTCATAGGGCTTACTTCTCTCTGCTGTGAGTTGACTAGCACATTGTATAGTTGCAAACAGCATTGCGTAGGTGGCGGCACCGTCGTCGACGTAGTCTTTCTGGTAGCTTCTAGAACGCTCATTCGAAATGTATCTAGAATCCAATGGAAAGTCAACCTTATGTCTAGGTTTATAGGGCTCACTTCTCTCTGCTGTGAGTTGACTAGCACATTGTATAGTTGCAAACAGTATTGTGTAGGTGGCGGCACCGTCGTCGACGCAGTCTTTCTGGTAGCTTCTAGAACGCTCATTCGACATGTATCTAGAATACGGAAAGTCAACCTTATGTCTAGGTAAATAGGGCTCACCTCTCTCTGCTGTGAGTTGACTAGCACACTGTATAGTTGCAAACAGTATTGCGTAGGGGGCGGCACCGTCGTCGGCGTGGTCTTTCTGGTAGCTTCTAAAGCACGAAGTAGGGCGAGGGCTCTCTCGCTGGAGTAAGCCTCTAGGGTGTAACATTCGCGCACTAGAAGTTCTTGGAAGAGCTGTAAAGTAAAGCGAAAAAAAATTTTTTTTCAGACTACCTCTCGCTAACGTTTCTATTATATATACGGGGTGATTTTTAAACACCAGCCAATTTTTTGGTGCAAGTTCGTCCATAAATAAATAAATATAAGGACAAATTACACTGATTGAGCTAGCCCCAAAGTAAGTTTTTTAAACTTATAACCACGATACTGAACTACTTTCTATAAAAGTTATTAAATTTCGATAACAATTTTCCGTCCTTCCATACAAAATCCTTTGGCTGAGCGCTAATTTGTTTGGGAAGGCAAATTTTTATTTTAGTTTTTAGTTAATTGTTTTTATGAAAAGTAGTTCAGTATCATGGACCGAACTTGCTCCAAAAATTTGGCTGGTGGCACAGAATACAGTAAGAGTAAACAGAAAGGAATCTCCTAAGGTACGCGCAATATGCGTCCCCGTTCCCCTCTCCCCCGGCTCTTGACGGCCAACGTGAGTCATCGAGGCGAAAACGGGGGAGAGGTGCGGGGACGGGGAACGGGGACGCATATTGCGCGTACCTTAGGAGATTCCGGCCTGTGCTGGTGGTTAAAAAGTCAGTATGTATTTTGACGTATGAATTGAATAGAGTTATTTACTCACCTTATGAGTGGTCGGTTTAAGAAATATGCCACAAACAGTGAGGAATGTTTCTGCGCATTCTAACGCAGCAATCGCAACTTCGTCGTTAATTTCTTCAGACCTGCAATAAATACATCAAACAGGAACTAATAGTATACATACATGTGAGTGTGTTTGTTTGTTGTTCAGTTTATCACAAACAAGCAATGGATTGTCGCAGCGAACTATAATACTATTCTGGATCAACGGGTTCAACACCCCCCTCCTTGGAAATAAATTCTGCGGTCTTTTAAAAATCTTAGGACATTCTCTAAATACCGTTAAAGTCCCTTTCTGAGAAGCCCAGCATTGGGACAGAAACGGCTCGTTATAATAATAATAAATAGTACTCACATTGTTACTTTATTCTTCATCCCTGGCATATGCGATGCAATATTACTTGTTTGGAGCATAGAATTAGCTAGTCTTTTCCTCGCCTTCTTACTTAAGTTCTTTGTTGGCTGTGGGTTCATCTGAAAAGAAGATTGTCTTGAGTTATCTTATTCTTTTTTAAATTATCGACATATCGACATAAAATCTTTGCTATATACAAAAGGGTTGTTAAATAAATACTACATTAATACATGCTTATACTAAAAGGGTAAACTTTTTGGTTAAATGTGCACACCTTCTAAGGTGAACACTTGCTTGCTTTATAACCACCACATTTTTTTTTTCTACAAAACAATAATTACTTAATGGAGTCCAGTGCTGCCCCCATTTCAAATAAATTATTTAAAGGAAACGGAGATCATTACAAATTTTGTTGTAGTAAAACCTTTAAACTATTTTTTTAACTACTGTTTACAGTTTAAAGTGAGAACGTTAAGCTGTAGTTTGCATTATTGCGGAAAACGGCCACTTTTGGCAAAAATGCAAACTAAAGTTTAACATTATCACTTTAAACTGTAAACTACTTAGTTCATAAAATAGTTTGAAGAGTTATCTAGGTTTTATTGGAACAAAATTTTAAATGATATCTCCGTGTCCTTTAAATAATTTATTTGAAATGGGGGCAGCATTGGGCTCTGTGTATCATCTTAACCCAAAACAGAAATCTTTTGATTAAATGAAGCAGTTATTAGCATTACAAATACATATTAATATGAAGAGCAGTGGAAGCGTGGTGGGGACATCTCTCTGTCTCTTTCGTACGCGCAAAACCTAATGGCAGTGACGTCACATTTCTATACGTGCATCCTTTTCCTGTTACTTGACAGTTTTCCTTTCCACCACTTTTATTAAAGAACTTTGAATGTGGTTGGAATATAAAATAAAGATGCTTACAGTTAATTAAACGACATGTTTGACGGGTGTGACGTCATCTATAATGTGTTTTGCAATCACATCCTCCCACCAGCGCCCTCTATCGTTTGTAGAGCGATGGGCGTATACAATGTGGAAGGGATCGGACAACTTTTCACAAAGTGTTTGAAAGTAATTAGAATGGTTATTTATTACCATAAAAAATAATATTTTATTTAAATAGGGCTTTAAATATGCATAAATTACATTTAAAATTCGTATGCATAAAAATGCCGCGTAACGCTCCCATCTGTCACCTTGGCCGCGTGACGTCATCTGTTTGTGAGTAAACATCAAACAATCAAGTGGTGAAAAGGATGGCACTAGTGTAGGCCACAAATTCACATAGTAATGTTGACATCTATGGTTGACATTTTGAGGTTACCCCAGCCGTCAAAAATGACAATTACAAACGAATAAAGTAACGCGCTGTGATAGGTGTTTCGTTCAAGGTGGCGAACAGATTAAAAATATTGCAATTAAAGCATTTTATATCTTGATTTAAAAATATAAATCATTATTATTTCACAAAAATACTCATTGAATGGTCAGTTTATTTAATTAACATTATTTCTAATTTGAATAAAGATTTTTTGGTGAGACCTGTCTGATCCTCTATTAAGCTTACAGCGGGTGTGACGTCATCTGTGATGTGTTTAGCAATCTCGTCCAGGGCTTGGAATACCGTAAAAAATCTGGTAACGTTAATTCTGTCAAACGGCGTTAACGTTATCAGCAAAGATAAAGTTATGCTGGGTAACGGTATTTTTCCCACTTTTTACCGATAAATCAGATAACGTTACCAATGATATTAACGATAAAAGGTATTGTTAACACTGTATTTCTTTTCGATATTTGACAGAATAAATTGATGAGTTTGTCTAGTAGGCTACTAGAGCTATTTCTATAATATTTTACAAGTATTGAAAAAAGTATCGTTACTTATATCGTTAATTGGATAGCGTTATAAACTGTATTTCGATACCCCTTATAACGTTACCACTACTACCCGTATGAAAATAACTTTATTTAACGTTATTTTTAGTGGGAGTTTGGTATCGTTAACAAGCCCTGATGTCGTCCTCCCAGCAGCGCCCTCTGTCGTTAGTAGAGCGATGTGCGTGAAGTATACAATGTGGTGTAGTAATAAGTTATAAATATGCTTACAGTCAATTGGACGACGTGTTTGACGGGTGTGACGTCATCTGTAATGTGTTTAGCGATGTCGTCCTCCCAGCAGCGCCCTCTGTCGCTAGCGGAGCGATGTGCGTGCAGTACTCCCAGCCATCGGACCAAGGTGTTGTACGCTGTGCACCGGACCTTGCTAAAGTATCATAAACGAATATAGTGATATCTATTGAATTTCCAGTCTGAAGATTTCTATAGCAAACTCAGTTAGTTCATAATACCACAGAATAAGATACTAGTACCCTCGGCAAATTTAAAGAAATATCAACTCAATGTGGTTAGCGAGATTGTTTAATTTGGCTCACGTCAGAACTCAGCACCTTTTCGTTTAGATACCTAGACATCCATTGCAGGCCAATTTCATTCTTATTACTCTGGACAAACGATTCGTATAACTGAATTTACCACTTGGAGGGGCCGCCGCACTCTTAGTAATAATGTAGGTATATTTTCGATACCTAAACGGGGAGTGACGGGAGTGACACAGGCCTGGTAAACAACTCG
Organism: Acrobasis repandana; assembly: GCA_963576875.1. Classification (NCBI taxonomy): domain Eukaryota; kingdom Metazoa; phylum Arthropoda; class Insecta; order Lepidoptera; family Pyralidae; genus Acrobasis; species Acrobasis repandana. Next base: position 4,457,685 of record OY756226.1, read on the forward strand.
ATAAGATTTTTTTTCAACTTTCGTAATTTCATTCTTAGCGAAAGCAATTAGTATCGTGGACTGATCTTGCTGTAAAAAGGCATGCTCATAAAAATATCCTATACACAGGTGGCAATGATAAACACACACTATCACGTCTTTATCCCTAATGGGCCAGACAATCCCTAATGGGGCAGACAGAGCTTTTGGGGCTTGTGGCTCTAAGCTGACAGAGCCCAGGGCCGCAAGAGCAAAAGGCCAGTTTTAGCGTGTTAGTGGGCGAGAAAAAATTTAATTACATTTTGAGCTTTTGACACGAGACGAAGTGGGCGAGAAGCTGGAAAAAGGAAACAAAATAGTGATGGGTTGCTAGTAACATCGCCCTGATTCACAAGTTCACTCATTCTCTCGATAGGTTTCTTACGATCTGCGTGGAAAGAGGAAGTAGCTGGTACATTCTAAGTGTTTACTTTTAATCCAGACATGAAATAAATGATACTTAAAGTGAAATGACGATACATACCTAGATTCATTGCCGGAATTTTCCGAGGTCCACTTAAGAGTCTGCATCACAAACCTGATGACCAGTGCCGAGAATGGAATGAGGTTAGCACCAAGGCTATAATGTAAAATAACATTTATTATGATTTATGTCATACAAAAACAGTATTATTTATTATACATTTGCCACCTAGATTTGTAAATATTAAACTGAAAAAATTAATTTGCATTTTTTAGGTTTCAAAAAGTGCGCCTAATTGGAATTGAAGTTAAAATACCAATAACATTTGCACTTTTTTGTTAATTGAAGAATATTGAAAAATGTTTATTAAAAAAAAATAACATGGATGAAAAATGATGAACACGGATGACAGAGGGCTGACAAACTCATACAAAAAAGCGTACGCTGCTAGAAAGCCGAAATCCTGTATTTTTCTATATGTCACTACTATCTTGCCCGAGCCATACAAAGGAACTGAGTACCAGTGCCGGATTTAGCAAGCGCGGGGCCCATAGCAAATTCTACCGAAGAGGCCCCTGATCTGCTATGGGGAGCTCGGTTCGGTGGCATAGCGGAAGCAATAAGATAGCAGTCAGCAAGCAACGTATCTGCCTTAAGGCAGCTTGAAGTTGAAGAAAAGAACGGTCTCTAGGTAAGCGGATTTGAGATCGCGGGGCCCGTAGCAATCGCTACTCTTGCAATATGGTTAATCGGGCACTGCTGAGTACTTAGGCTGACGGTATTGACCTCCCGCCCCGCATCCGGTTTGCTCAGACATTAGCAAGTTTCAAGAACCAGGTAAAGTCGCATTTTCTTTTAACTTTACAGTAATTTATTTTTTATAAATTTTTATATTATCTTCGTTCTCCTTTACGTTGTGAGTTGTGTACGGCATGTGTATTTTATATATTTGTATGTATGTATATGTGTATAGTGTTTATATACGTATATATTTTTTATTTATAATCAATATTTATTTAATATTACATTAATATTTCAGGGTTTCCATCTTCGCTTTATTTTATACTGTCAGATATCACCATATAATTACGTTTATAATATTATAGTCTCATAATAGCACCACCTTTTTATTATTTTTCAGCCAATCCTGTCACCCAAAGGTAGCCTGTAAGAGATTGACTTGGCTATAAGGCCGCCTATTGTACACCTTATTTGTATTGTCTCTTTCTAGTGCAATAAAGTGTTTTATTATTATTATTATTCACGAAAAATCATAGATTACGTCTTTTCGAAATTAAGCGGAACCACTACAAAACTACCTTCTTTATGTAGTTTAACTTACCACCCAATAAGAGCATCTACTGTCCTCAGAGCTTGTATTTTAATGACTGAGATGTCAACATTCGAAGCACTTCCTGGTACCACGCTTAAAGCTCTCACCAGAGCTTCTAGAATAATCTGAGGTTGAATTGGTTTCGCTATTGGATATACTTCTCTGTAAAATAATAATGTAGTATTACTGTCATCTTGTCGACTGGAAGAGATCCCTTCTGGGATAAGTCCACCTTTGGGAGTATTACCTAGATTCCTATATTATTTTAGAAAAAAAAAAATTAAGAAAAATCAAGCATAAGTCCTGTTTAACAGTGCATCAAATCAGGCCTCTGCAAAAGAAAATCACAGCAAGCTGTGGTCCATACAAGCTAATAGCATCAGCTGTTTCAGCCAGAGCCTATTCATTGCATTGAATTCATTGGTAGTATAAACATTTTGTCGTGTGGTGACAGCAGAGTAGAATACAATTAGTCACCATCCCTTACCCCTCTCACGGGTGTCGTAAAAGGCGAATAAGCGAGGTATAGGTAACAGGTTAAGGGCATAAGGGTCTCTCTGCACAATAACTTTATACCATCTACTGCGATCACCAACCTAGCTGTGTGGTGATTATTGGCAAATCTTCGCTATATTGGGAGAGGCCCGTTATCTTAGACTTTTCCATACAAACGTAGTCTAGCTTTTATTTCGAAATTATATGTCAGCGGTAGTATTTTGTAGTTTCAACAGACAAAATATGAACTTTAAAGAAAATATAAGGGTGTAGAAGTTTGCTGTGTTGTATAGGGAGGTCAAAAGGATGGCTCAAGAGAGGGAGACATGGAAACTACTCCACCGACAAGAACGTAGTTCTTAAATTAAAGATAGATAGATAGAAGTTTGCCATACTGATCTATCTTATCTTGCATTGGGGACATTGCCATACTGATGGTCAATTGTGATATAATTTAGTATCTTTCAGGTTCGTACTCGTATTTTGACTGTGAAAACCAGTTTCATACATGCGTACAAAATTTTGCCGAAATCTGACATGTCGTTTCAAAATAAAAGTTAAGACTATGTTTGTATGGGAAAGTCTGATTCTATCAAGGGTAAGTGGACTTGTAAGTCCAGCAGTGGACTGTTATAGGCTGATAAAGAGGATAATATTTTAAAACAATGATACATACACAAGCATAGCCTGAATGAAGACGAAAACATTCCTCAGTCTAGTACAAAGTTGGGATTGTTTATTCACACTTTTGTCTGAAGTTTTGAAGCTGTTTATATTTGTTAGAGCTAACGGAAATGGCGAATTCATAGTATGTGGCTCTTCATTCTGTAAATATAAATAAAATATTTATCAATACTACGTGGAATACGGTCAGAAACAATAAAAATAACAATGGTTACACCTGTAGAGTATCCCCCTTATTTACTTAACTTTGACTTCCGCGAAGTAAAACCTAAATCTATTAACTAAACTTTTGTACTAAACTAACTAAACGTTTGTAAACTAAGCTTGTAAAACATGAGAAATATCAATTAAAGGAAATTAAATGTAACACAACCCATCTCAACTTTCTATCGAATTTAATGTTCATAAGGCAAACATATAATAAATACTAATATTTATTAATACTTTTGTGGTAATCAGTGGTTGGCGAATAGGATGGCACATTCATTTGTTACTCTGTAACTTTTTGTAGAAATATACAATGTACCATTGTTTGCTTACCCAAATAAATAAAGAAAAAAAAAACTAGAAAAAAGGATACCATCATACTGCACTGAGCAACTACTTTATGCCATCTATTGCGATCTAAAACCCGCCTGCCCAGTTTGCTGATAAATGTTAAATTCTCTTTTTATTGGGAGAGACCTCTAGGGTCAACTCACACTGGCCCACAGTCGAAGCGTCGTGTCATGTTTTTCGTCAACTCTCTATTATCCCATTATTAAGGTACAAATTAAACAGTTCGACTCCAGCGAAACGTAGACGCGAATCGACGCGAGTCATCGCGCGATTCTATATTTTCTTATTACAATTTTGTATCTTATTATTGGGATAATAGAGATGAATATACTTTAGGCCAAACATGACGCGACGCGAAGCTTCCGACTCTTCGCCAGTGTGAGTTGACCCTTAGTCCAACAACAGAGGACTAATACCACAGACTAATACAGGCTGGTCAAGAAAAAGAAAATGTGTTTTAGCACCTGTATTACATATTTCCTTACCTCTGTGTTAGCATTGTACAAATCCACCAAATTTGGGAATATACCGCTGAGCAATGTGTGCACTGCGTTGCAAAGAGCCTTCATCTCATCTCGCCAGCAACTCTTAGCTGTTGCCGCCTTCTCCTGTGGAGGCCGCACCTGAAGCATGACATATTAGTTTAGTTAATAGTTTCTTTATGGTAATTGAGAAAAGACCGAGAAAGACATAGGAAGAATACGTCGGATGTGGGAGAATGGGGTGTTACTACGGAGATGGCGAAGGACATAAAATTATAGAGGGTGTTGACATACAGAGCTGACCCCAAATAGGGAAAAGGCGAGAAAAAAAGAAGAAATTGGTGGGAATAATCATCAACTACTTTGTAAACTTAGATACTAAAGGCTGCGCTAAAGGAGCAACATTATAAAAAAAAATTACATTCCTATACAAATTTTCGGCTGCAAATTTTTGTATTTAACCCTTTTCATGCGGCTGGCGTAATATTACGTTCCAACTTAAACCGTTCACCACATGGGCGTATTATTACGTTAACATTAAATCTTCTTTATAAACAGCTAGACCAATAAGAGACGTAGTTCTCCTGTAAGGTGAATGAAAACACAGCGAACTTGCATGAAGCGATGGAAAAATACTCACTTATTATTATGTATACGGTGTTGTGCCTGGGTTGCATGCTTCACATTATTCAGTTTCAGTGTTATAATGGATAACTTGATAAATTTGACAGCCTCCGCGGTCCAGTGGTCAAGTTCAAATCCCACTGGGAAGCATACTTTGTGGAAAGTTGTTTCCAGTCTGTTTAGGATATTGCAGGCTTGAATCACCTGATTATCCGAAAAGAAAGATGATTCCGTGCTTCGGAAGGCACGTAAAGCCGTTGGTCCCGGACGCCATCTAGCGTTTGTACGTATCCTAGGATTGTTTCTAGTCTATCCTTTTTTAAACTTGGTATGCAAGTTTCTCAATTTGTATCGAAAACACGCCTAGTCCAACCCACTAAAAACGCGGTGGATTCCGCGCACCACGGCTGGGCGTGTTGCCAGTGGGGGAATCGCCTTATTAGTATTGTGTTATCAGCACCATTTTAATATTGTTGTACCTGTTCATAAGAAGTTATTACATGCATACTATTATGTCTAAAAATAATTTAAACTATTGATTTCTTGTTGATCAATTTCTTACCTTTGTTATCCATTATAACACTAAAACTGAATAATGTGAAGCGTGCAACCCAGGTACTACAACCATATACGTAATAATAAGTGAGTATTTTTCCATTGTTTCATGCAAGTTCGCTGTGTTTTCATTCACCTTACAGGAGAATTACGAGGGTTGTTTGATAAGTACCCGTTTATGGAAAAAAAACCAATTTTTTTTGTATATATGCATTTGTTTTTCTACGTAGTCACCTTTTAACTCTATACATTTGTTCCACCTATACTCAAGCTTCAATAAACCATCCAAAAAGTATGATTTTGGAAAGTCATTAAAATAGGCCTCTGTGGCGGCAATGACTTCGTCATTTGATCCAAATCGCTTGCCACCGAGCCATTTTTTTAGGTTGGGAAACAAAAAGAAATCGCATGGAGCCAAATCTGGAGAATACGGGGGGTGAGACAATAGTTCGTAGCGTAACTGTGCTAATTTAGCCGTCACAACTCTGGACGAATGAGCCGGGGCGTTGTCGTGATGAAACAGTACTTTTTTCTTTTTTAAATGGGGTCGTTTGTCCTTCAACACGGCGTCAAATTCATCCAATAAATTGGCATTGTACTGCCCTGTTATTGTTTTTCCCTTTTCTAAATAGTCAATATGTATAATACCCTGCGAATCCCAAAAAACGGTCGCCATGACCTTTCCAGCCAATGGGACGGTTTTTGCTTTCTTTGGAGCAGGTTCACCCGGTAAAATCTACTGCTTCGACTGCTTTTTCATTTCCGGGGTGTAGTGGTGGACCCACGTTTCGTCCACGGTCACGAAACGACGCAGAAACTCCTTCGGGTTACGTTTGAACACGGCCAAACACTGCTCCGAAGTAGTCAGTCGGTTCCGTTTTTGCTCCTCCGTGAGTAAATGCGGCACCCACCTCGCCGATACTTTCTTCATACCCAATTTTTCTTCTAATATGTGTTGTACCCTCTAGATTGAAACATTTACAGCATCAACGATTTCTCGAAGTTTAATTCGGCGGTCAGCTAAAAGACATTTTAAATTTTCTTAACCATATTGTCTGTAGTCACCTCAACTGGCCGGCCTGGGCGATCCTCATCAAAGACGGTTGTTCTCCCCCGCTTAAACTCGTTATACCAATATCTGACGGTTGTCATAGAAGGAGCACATTCATGGTAAACCGCTTGTATTCTTACTTTTATTTCATCACATGTTTTTCCTTCATAAAATAAGAATCTAATTACAGACCGATACTGTTCTTTCTCCATTTTAACAATTTTAAGTTCACGCCTTCACTGAATCGTTGTCAAATGAGAAAAAAACAAGAATGCCATTTTTTTTTAATTTTCCCGCCTCTGAAAAATAGCTTAAAAAGGTGGTATACTTATTTGCGGCCAGTGATATTAATATATTTAGAAAACAGGTACTTATCAAACAGCCCTCGTACGTTTCTTATTGGTCTAGCCGTATATAAAGAAGATTTGATGTTAACGTAATAATATGCCCATCGTGTGGTGAATGGTTTAAGTTGGAATGTAATATTACGCCAGCTGCATGGAAAGGTTTAAATGTGCAGAGGGATCACCGCCTAACAAACAAAACTTGCTCACCTGCTGAAGCACATGAGCGCATTTAGCTGCCTCTATTACATAAAAGTAATTGTTATTATCTAGAAAGTTAGATAAATATGTTTCTGCTGTGTTTCTATGTGACATACAGTATTTGGGGAACCTGTTGACAAAACAAGATTATAAATAAAAGTTTATGTCTGTCCAGTAGCACAGACAGTTAAACAATAATATAAGCTTGAAAAGATAACAGTCATTGAAATAATTCATCAAGTTTATGGCGTATATTGTAGGTTAAAATACCGGGTGATAATGTTTTCTAAAGCGCGCAGCCATCTCACACAGTCCACCTCCGAGTACTTGTTAAGGTTTTGGAAGAAGCTTGATAATGCATCTTTTACAGCATCTCCATTATTCGGGTCTACGTCCAGCACTTTGTTCAAAATCTGACCTGTAAGTTTTCATATATCATTATAACTCAATTTCAAAGATTATAACCACTTTTCACACAGTTGTTGTCTTATGCGTAATGCTTACTCATTTCTAATGTTTTATTGAAAGTTTTTACTCATTAAATGTAGGAATTATAATTAAATATAGATTTTATTTTCAAGTAAAAAACACGGACACATCGAAAACACATGTGGAAAAGTTTTTTGACAATACTATTTGACTTGACATTGACGTTTTGTTTTTGTTTTATTTTAGTCAGCTCCTCCTCAGAACAATAAAACCAACCCATATCTCTGAGCTCCACAGAACAATAAAATCCCATGTCTCTGGTCAGCTCAGACACCCCGCAGTCGCACGCAAGCTTAAACTTCGTGGCTGGATGGATATGCTAGTAACACCTGTGGTAACACCTTACCGGATAAGTAATACTGTCAAAAAATTCTTCTTGATGTCAATGTCATGCCATCCATTCCATGTGTTATGTCAAGAAGGTAAAATTTCCAGCCAATCACAAAATAAAATAAAATTCATATGAATAGGTATATCCTGTGGAATATATTCACCTCTCGTCAGAGAGTATTATTTTCTTTGATATTCACAAAGATCACAAACAACACAAGTTGGTGATATTTTGAGCAAATGCACATAAATAAACACTTCTTCTTTTCGTGTCGATTGGCTCAGACACATTATATTTTAATAAACACTACATATCTACTTTTGTTTTTGTGTGTATACTGAATGATTAATGTTATTAGTGTTTTATTTACTTTGATTGCCCTGAGAGGCTGTATGTAGCCACAGAATACATAAGAGTCAAAGCTTAAATACACTTCATTTTTTATATAGTGAAGGAACGAATAAATAATGTCTCAAGTTCAATTTACATTGTCGTGGGACTCTTTCCAGCAAAATGTTTGCAGTGGGTTAGGTTCTCTGCAACAGGTACCTTTGTTATATTACAGCTTATCGTCAACTATTTGTTTAACAACTTGCGTTGCTTCTACAAAATATTTTTCCAGAATGAAGAACTTGTGGATATGACGATTGCCGCAGATGGCCACTTTGTGAGAGTTCATCAACTAGTGCTATCCCTGGCTAGTCCTTACATTAAGGACCTAATTAAGTCTGCACAATGCCAAAATCCTGTAATATTTTTAAATGTAAGAAGTTTTTAAATATTTATCTTGTGGATTTTAATTTTGGAACATTTTGTAATAATAAAATATGTTAAAAATATAAATCTTGAATTTTCTCTGTAATCTAAAACAAAAGTAGTTTGAAAATTAACATTTTTAAAAAGTTAGTAATTTTTTTCAAATATTAATTTTCATCTTAATATTATGTCAGGCTTACGAGAAAATTCAAGATACAAGTCTGGTGATGGCTTGGTACCTTAGTACTTGACTGTACAAGAAGTCTAAAGTGAGCATTAGAAAACAGATATAGTGAAAAGCAGCTTCAGTATTGTACTATTATCTTCATTGTCTTAATATTGTTTAGTAAATTTTTTTTCCACTGTTTTCTTTTTTTTTAGAAAATATCGTACACTTCTCTTTGTTCAATATTAGAGTACATTTACACTGGCCAAGTAGTTGTGGCTAAAGAAAATTTAGACAACCTCATGGAAGCGGCTAAGGCATTGCATATTAAGGGTCTCAAAGACATGGTATGTATTTAACTAACTTCTTTTTCTTTACCTTATCCCACTCTAGATGGAGTCAGCATAGCATGCAAATTGCTTCACACTCATTAGTGCGTACCATAAAAGCTACTCAAACTGATAAGAGGTTGCAGTAAAGGGTGAGAGGGGTGTGCCCTCCCCCCTCTCCCTTTCCCCCTTTTCATGTTCCAGTACACTTTGGAATTATACATATAATATAAGTTTATAAAATAAAAAGCGGCCAAGTGCGAGTCAGACTCGCCCATGAAGGGCTCCGTAGCTGCAAGTAACATAATATAAAAGTTCTAAAGTTAAATTGCGGTTTACAATTTATGACGTATTAAGAAATAACTATCTATGATACCGAGACCGCTATAGTTTTAATTGAAAGTACATACTTTGAGGTATATACCACATTTTTTTCAGAATTATTTTAGTAATATTTCAAAAGTTACGGTGGGGGGACACCTCAAATTTTAACTTTGTATTAGATTGTCTCAAGACTGCGGCGTTTGATCTTCAAAGCAGTTTTTGTTGTAATTTAAAAGACCTTTTCAACAATACCTCACACGTTGGAGTTAGTCCAATTAAATTTTTTAAATTCACTTTCATTGTGTGGGACCCGACTGAAAAAAAAACATTTTTTCATAATTTTAAAAACCAACTTTTGGAACTTCCATATCTATCTCTCCACCAATTTTCGTGACAATTGGTGCAGTAGCGGAGTACGAGCCCGGACGGACAGGCAGACGGACAGACGGATGGACGGACGGACGGACGGACGGACGCTCATGACGGAACTATAAGGGTTCCTTGTGGACTACGGAACCCTAAAAATGCTAACTCATGGATTTGGGGTACAAAAACAAATATAAATAAATTAAATTTTCAACCAAAAAAAACAACCGACATCAATTTTTTTTAAGGAGTTTCTTTCATATCTCCAAAGTTCTTCATCATATCTTCACCAAATTAAAATGGGACCAACTTGGTAGTAAAGGCTTTCAAATAAAAAAAGAATCATCAAAATCGGTTCACAATGGGCGAAGATATCGCGTAACAGACTTACATAAAAAAAAATAAAGAAAAAACATACAGTCGAATTGATAACCTCCTCCTTTTTTGAAGTCGGTTAAAAAAAATACTATAATTTTCAAAATTGCTTCCATGACGTTAAATATGAGTATATCACAATTCAATTGGCGTCTGTTTTATAAAAAATCATCCAGCTGTTTTCTACCTGCAGGAGCCCGAACTTGGTATGTTTCGAATTTTTTTTTTGTTTTTCAGAAAACATGTGACTGAAATGTAATGATGTAGTATATGTCTCGAATCAGCGCATAAAGCCCTTTCATTTGATACCCCACACAACTAGTTTTAGATTTTTTTTACATACAAATAATTGATTACATCATAACCCCCCACTACACAAAAATTCAAGATGGCTTCCATTCTTAAAATGGTCTAAGGGTTCAGAAGGGCAAATCAGTGGATGGTGGGTGTAAAGATAGGAAAAGGGAATCAAAATAGTGATGGGTTGCTAGCCGCATAGCCTATTGTTTCAGATTCTCGCCTATTTCCTTGACCAACTTTTACGAATTACGCGGGAAGCGAAGCAGCTGGTACATTCTACGTTTTTCTTTTCTCTTTTCTCTCACACCAGCATACTACTATAATTATTACATTTGCATTCCCAAGGAAGGTTTACTTCGGGCGGCGGCTGGTTGTAAACTTTTCGCAGAAATGTATTTATAAAGTACAGCCAACTCTTTTTAATTAACCTATCTGTCCTGGGGGGTTACTCCATAAAATAAAACGATAGTCGTTCGATAGTGACGTCCTATTTTTATATCATCATGTATACGCTCAATGTTGCTTGTCACTGAAACGCCGATACCCAGTTATGTACGTCTTGCGTAGGTTACCCGTGTGGTTTCGGGTTAGAATACGACCACTCCATCTCTTCGGAAGTCGTAAGATGCGACTAAAGGATTAAGCACAAACATCTCGTGCTACAATTGCATTCCCAAAGCAAGTTGACGTCAGGCAGGCGGCCGGTCGTAAAACTATAGCCAAATCTTTAAACTCTTCCGGCTATTTCTTCTCCAACACAAGGTCTTTGGCATCCTTGGGTGACCATTGACATGCATGTAATATTTGGAGAAGAGAAAGCGGGAAAGCACACCCCGGGTGTCAAAGCAGCACAGCTGAGGATGCAACCGGAAACGCGCTTGAAGAAGTACCGTCTTGCGTAGGTAGGTACTGCTTTTGGAGTAACCCTACTATCCTTGAACGCACATCTACACACTGGTTTAACTTTAAGAGTACCAATTTTTAATCATTTTTAGGACTATCAAGTAGCAGTATCTAAATCTCCTGGAGTATCTGAATATGTCAGCAGTTTACAAAATAAAAATAGGCTTAACACAGAAAAAGAAACACAGGGAAAAAACAAAATAATCGAGGAGAGTAATAAGTGAGTATTAGTAGGAAGTAAAAGTAATATGGTATTTAAGATAATAGGGGAGATAAATAATTTATTTCCCCTATTTTCTTAAATTAAATAGTAATTTTTTGCCTATTTTATTAAATTTCTTTAAAAATATCCATCTAAAATATTATTATAAAAAGAATATATAATTAAAATTCTCATAAAAAGCTCTTTCATTTGATATGTCACACTCATACGATTTATGTCAAAGTGCTTGAATATATATCAAAGAGGTATTTTTGTGAATTTTATTACGCTAGCCACAAATATTTTCTGCTTGGTCTAATGGTTGACCGGGAGAGAATGCCATATGGCATTAGGTCCGCCACTTGTACGTTTATTTTATTGACTTTATTGTGCAATAAATATTAAATAAATAAAAAAAATTATGTACCTTCGTAGTTCACAATTTTTTTTAATTGGCTGTGACCTTAGGTGACATACGGACGATAGACAAGTGAGTGATCCTATTAAGGTTCTATTTTGATCTCAGTTTGACCTTTTGAGGTACTAAATGAATACAAAATAAAAACTGGTCACTTACGACTCGGACTAGTACAGGAAGGGTTCCGTACCTCCGTTTATTTATTTATTTATAAGCCTTGTACTTGCCAACTATAGTCGGCGTGTCTTCAGACACAAAGGCCTCCTCTAGCTTCTTCCAAGCTTCTTTAAATTTTGCGGTTCTCTGCCATAGTGGGCCCCCAGTCTTTTTATGGCGTCAGACCAACGCTTCCGTTGTCTTCCCTTTTTTCGTTTGCTTTGAAATCTAGGGGTCCACTCTGTTAAAAAAAGCTTTGAAATATAATAAACCGGTCAAGTGCGAGTCGCAATCGTACATGAAGGGTTCCGTACCTCCGTACAATGGCTTAAAACGCTGAAAAAACACGTTTCTTCTATGACGGCCCCCTTTATTTATAACGTTATCCTATTTTTAGTACTCGTATTTGTTGTTATAGCGGCCACCGTAATACATAATCGGTGAAAACTTCAAGTGTAGCTATTACGAGAGATAGAGAGAGCCCTGTGACAGACGTACAAATAGCGGAGTCTCAGTAATAGGGTTCCGTTGGCACCTTTTGGGTACGGAACCCTTAAAACACTTAGACAATCAAAATACTCGCCTATATACTATATTTATATAAATACTATAATACAAAATTATTTCTCATTAGACAGACTTTAGACATGAGAGGCAAAGCGAGGTGACAAGAGAGTTAATACACGGTGACTTTTTTAACACCAGCCAAATTTTTGGAGCAAGTTCAGTCCATGATACTGAACTACTTTCTATAAAGAAAGTTATAAAAATCGATAAAAATTTTTCGTCCTTCCATACAAAATCCATTTGGCTGAGCGCTGATTTGTATGAGAAGGCGAATTTTTGTATTAGTTTTTCGTTAATTGTTTTTATGGAAAGTAGTTCAGTATCATGGACTGAACTTGCTCCAAAAATTTGGCTGGTGGTTAAAAAGTCAGCCTGTATAATTAATTATTTATTAACTTATTTATTTATAAATTACTCATCAAGCAACTATATTTATGATTTATTTTATATCCCTATTGATGCCCAATTGTGATGCAATTTATGATTATATATGCCAGGAAATTATCATATTTAATATTTTGTTTTAATTTCAGCTTTTCCAATCTTGGATTCCAAGATACTGAAAATGAAAGTATGGATGAACCTTATGATGACCCACTAGTATCGTCGAACTATGAACACTCAGCACACTCAAGTAAAAAAGATCATAATAAGGAGACACAAAGTATGTATTAATGTACTGAATTCTTTAAAAAAATAAACCGGTCAAGTTCGATTTAAACTTACTTAAAGAGGGTTTTGTACTTATCCTAGGTTTTCCTGAAATCTATAGGTAAAGAGCTATTAACAGTGTAGCTTTTTAAACTTTCACGGTTGTCAACATTAGTATGAAATAAAACGGGATATTTACCGTGATTATTATTATTGTTGACCCATGCAACTGGGCCGAAATATCGAAAACTCAACAATAATAATAATCACGGTAAATATCCCGTTTTATTTCATACTAAAGGTATCAACAGTATGTTTTCAAAATTTTAGGCCCGTTAGTTTCGGAGATAAGGGGAGTGTTCCTATCCTACTTTTTTAAATAACTTTAGTAACTTTATTTAAATTAAAAATATAATATTAGGTCCTTACATATGAAATTGCCGTTCAGTATCAAAAAAGTAAAACAAGTTTTTTTTAATGAAATTATTATTTAATCAATCGAAGTATGCGCCGTTGTTATCGATACACTTCCGCCATTTTATAAGCAGATAATTGATACCTTTGGAAAAAAAATCCTGGGAGCGAGAGTCTATGAACTGTTTGAAGGCGGTTTTGACTGCCTCATCAGATTTGAAATTTTTTCCTTGTAAAAAGTTATCCAAATTTTGAAAAAAGTGGTAATCGGTTGGGGCAAGATCTGGAGAGTATAGTGGGTGACGCAAAGGTTCCAGTTGCAGCTCCTCTAACTTGGCGATCGTTTGATGTGCAGTGTGTGGTCTAGCGTTATCCTGAAGGAGCAGTGGGCTAGAGCAATTCATCAGTCTCGGTTGTTTAATGGCGAGCTTTTCCATCATTGTTTGCAATTGTTGGCAATACAAGTCTGCAGTAATCGTCTGGCCTGATCTCAAGAAGGTGTAGTGGATAAGACCAGCACTGGTCCACCAAACACTAACCAGAATCTTCTTTTTGGTCAGTTTTCGCTTAGGGCAAGGTTTTGCCGGTTCTCCAGGGTCAAGCCATTGTGATGATCGCTTCCGATTGTCGTACAGGATCCATTTCTCATCACAAGTCACGATACGGTTCAAAATCCCCTCATTATTGTGGCGATTAAGCAAAGAAACGCAGCAAGCAACGCGTGTTTGTTGGTTTGCTTCAGTCAATTCGTACGGTACCCACTTTTCGAGTTTTTTAATTTTTCCGATTTGGCGCAAGTGGATAAGTATCGTTTTGTCACTTACGCCGAAGGCTGCTGCTAATTCAGAAGTGGTTTGAGATGGATCCGCTTCCACTATCGCCTTCAATTCTTCGTTATTCACTTGAGTATCAGGTCGTCCACGAGGCTCATTGTGTAAATCGAAATTTCCAGAACGGAAACGTTGAAACCAAAAACGCACCGTTCGTTCGTTAGCGGTGCCTGGTCCATACACGTCGTTAATTCTTCGAGTCGTTTCTGCAGCACTGGTGCCACGGTGGAACTCGTATTCGTAAATACCGCGAATTTTCAATTTGTCCATAGTTGTTGTTATAGCAATGTTGAAACTCAAACAAATGATGTTAAAACAAATGAAATACGAATTTTAAAACAATACTTTTCTGGCTTTATTTCGAAATAAATTTGAATTTGGAATTCTTAATGAAACGCAAGATATATTTTGATTTTAAAGTTGCCAGTATTGAAAATCGGCAATTTCATTTGTAAGGACCTAATATTTAAGTATATCAAAAAATTATAAAAAAATATATATTTTAGATTCATACAACAAGCCCTAGGATCTGCAAACAATTTCACATGACATAGTTTGCAGATCTCTTTAATAGCTCATATGAAATAACAGGATAGACTTCTTAAAGTTTTTTCTGTAATCTAGGTACGGAACCCTAAAATATTAAAAGAAAAAAATATGATTTTCGAGTTATATACATCGTGTTAATGAAAGAACGCAAAACCTCTCAGATGGTTCCTCAGCCCATGTAACTGAACAACTTTCACGAAATCCAAAAAAAAAATCGGATTTTCATACAAATTGACTCGATCAGCTGATCAGATTGTATAAAATTAAATTTTTTTTTCATCGTTAAAGTTGTTGAACAAAAGTTGTTCAGTTACATGGGCTGAGGTACCATCTGAGAGGTTATGCGTTCTTTCATTTACATGATGTATTTAGATATAATATTATTTTTGAATATATTTCATTTTAATTATAAATGTAACTAAACATAACATTATTATTAAACTAAAATTAAACTATTACTTACTATTATTATTATTGCTACCTATGCATAAGTCTGCCTTTGTATCATTTTTGTTTTCTTTTCTCTGTTAGTATTGTTGTATTTCCTTTCTTTATGGTGAAATAAAGAGTATTTGTATTGTATTGTTGTAGTGTTGTTTTTTTTTTTAATTTACTTGACTGATATAACGTATTTAAGATATTATTTAAGATTAACTGTATTAGTTTAACGTTAAGGTAGCAAATGGCCTTGAAGTGTGAAATAAATTGTTAACTCGTAAATATGGTGATAATTTCCATATTGCTCTTCGTCATGCACTAGATATCCTTTTAAATTATTTTATGAACTGCCGTTGAAACTATTATTGGTGATCCGTCTAGCTTTAAAACTTGCCGTGGCCACTTTTGGCGGAGGCAAGTTTTAAAGCTAGACGGACTAATATAAATACTTTCAACGGTGGTTCATAAAATAATTTAAAGGGCTATCTAGTGCATGACGAAGAGCAATATGGAGATATATATATATATATATATATATATATATATATATATATATATATATATCACCATATTTACAAGTTAACAATTTATTTATTGTATTGTTAACTGACTATATCTATATTGTTATACATATGACTCAAAATTGACTTTGATGGAAACTTCGTAGAATTAAGAGATCAATTTTATTTCATAGCAATTAAATACTTAAATCCGAAGAAACTGCTGGGAGCAGAAGGTGCTCAAATCCAATACAGTGTTTCTAACCAAGGCAACTTACAATTGATACTGAACCGTTATGTATATTATATGAGATATACTGGAAAATCTTCTCAAAGAAAATGGTATTGTATGGACAGCAAAAAGACAAAATGCCCCGCAACGGTTCTAACTAAAGACAACATTGTCGTGCAAAGGTAGGTCTTATTACAATGTTTTAAAATTACTTTATCATCATACCAGCCACAGGAAGTCCACTGCTGGACATAGGCCTCTCCCAAGGATTTCCAAAATGAGCGGTCGGAAACGGCTTGCATCCAGCGTTTTCCTGGAACCTTGCTCAGGTCCTCCGACCACCTAGCTGGTGGGTGTCCTACGCTGCGCGCCCCGGTACGTGGCCGCCATTCTGGCCGCAAATGTGCGAAGAAAAGCTTCACTGTAGTTCATAAAATAGCTTGAAGGGCTTGGTAAAAACAAAATTTTAAATGATATCTCCGTTTCCTTTAAAATTATTTATTTCAAATAGGCCCCACTGGACCCCGGAAAATTCAAGTATGACCTGACAAGTTAAGCGTTCAAAAATAATTTTACATGAAATGTGTTTAATCATTTTCAGGACACATGCTCACATACATCCATTTCACGACAAGACAATTGGGAAGAAAGTAAGAGAGAACTCAGTCTTTTCAATGGTGAAAGAGGCGGAGCAACAAGGCGAAACTTTAAAGAAAAGCAGAAAAACCGATGACAAATAAATATTATTGATAAAAAAAATATTCTTTGTTTTATAAAATCCTGCCTTAAAACTTACATAAAGCATGGAAGTCATTAATTAGTTACGCACTCAGATTAAAGATTTACGGTTTTTAAAAGTTACGCATTTACCCACCAAATGGGTAGTTACGGGTATTTACCCAAATTGTTGGATTGGGTAGTTCCAATCCAAAAAAAAGATAGTTGCATTTTGAGTAGGTAGGTACCTAACTTTAATGATTTAAATTTATTGATTTAGAAGTATTGTTTTTTTTTTTAATTTACTTGACTGATATAACGTATTTAAGATATTATTTAAGATTAACTGTATTAGTTTAACGTTAAGGTAGCAAATGGCCTTGAAGTGTGAAATAAATTGTTAACTCGTAAATATGGTCATAATTTCCATATTGCTCTTCGTCATTCACTAGATAGCCCTTTAAATTATTTTATTAACTGCCGTTGAAACTATTATTGGTGATCCGTCTAGCTTTAAAACTTGCCGTGGCCACTTTTGGCGGAGGCAAGTTTTAAAGCTAGACGGACTAATATAAATACTTTCAACGGTGGTTCATAAAATAATTTAAAGGGCTATCTAGTGCATGACGAAGAGCAATATGGAGATATATATATATATATCACCATATTTACAAGTTAACAATTTATTTCACACTTCAAGGCCATTTGCTTATCCTTTCACCTTAAATTGTTGATTATATGTATTATTACAAGTGATTCATAAATTTCATAGGACATATCAAAAATAATTATAAAAAGATAAATAGGATACTTAATGAAATTAAATATTCACTCGCTGAGTTGTCGGCGGCAAAATATGATATTAGTATTTAAGACCATTGTATACAATCATATTTGTGGTGAATAAATTACTGATTACAAGGGTAGTGGTAAGTGGACTAGTGGCATTCTGGCATTTATCAAGTATTTAACCAGCGACCACCGCCTAGCTTTAACTATGCAGTACAACAGGTGGATTGGGGTATTTACCATTACGTGGCATGCTATTTTGTGGGAAATGTTTTAAAAAGTTGATGAGGGATGGAAGAACTCGTCAATACAAATTAGTTTTGTTTTGGGACCAACCCCGCAATCAGTAGTTTTGGCCTTCAAATAAGCAGTCTAAAATACTTCTTTCTATATTATGGAACTCGTCACTACAAATAACTTTTGTTTTGGGACCAACCCCGATATCAGTAGTTTTGGCCTTCAAATAAGCAGTCAGAAATACTTCTTTCTATTATGTATGAGGTCTTTTTACTTATTTTAAACACCCCCCAGCAAAAAAATGATAATTAAGAAGCCTTCTTTCAATGTATGATAGATAATTATGATGTTTTCATATACTTTAACGTCGCATTTGGCGTTTACCTGCATTTTAAGCGTATTATAGCATCTGCACTGCACACATTTCCCGACAAGAATTGCGATGTAATTACCCATATAATTCAATGTACCCACGAAATGGGGTAGGTGGGTATTTACCCAATCTACCGGGTAAATAGCCAAATGGGTAGATTGGGTATTTATCCACCGCCCATCTCTAGCTATGCTACAGTACTTACTACTACTAAGCTCATGTAAACTTAACACAATGCTCGAGAACATGACGAATGATAACGGACGACCGAGTCTACAAAAACTGAGTTTTTGGCGGGCTTCTTAGTCAAGGGCAGGTCAAGGGGTTCGGTTGGGGTTTGCTTTAAATTATTTTGCAAATAGATTTTAGTGGACTTTATAATAAATAAAATACATTTATTTCAGGTAACTATTTGACCCATAATACAATTTAAATAATAAAAATGTCAGTCGCTCGAAAATTAATACAATAAAATACATAAAACACACATACAATTTTAAATGACAAAAAAAAAATAACAATTATTACGGCGCAACAAAAAAATTAAAAATTAATATGGACGCGGCGCGCTTGCGCATAGAAGCATGAAAACAGTCAGTATGCGCGTCTGCAAACATCCCTGATGCGCTACAGAAGCGAGGCAGCCTAAACACCGCTCTGAACGCGTTATTGAAATTATAATTTTAATTATATGTAATATGAAATTGGTGTTGTTTGGTGTTATAAATGCTTATTGCTCATGAACAATGTGTGATAATATGTAGTTGAAGTGGACACTCATAGTACGGCTGTAGTGATATTTGTTTTGTGGACTGTGTGGGCGTCTTCAAGCGCCGCCACTCAGTCGTCAATTAAAACTAGTGGACTCGTACAGATTTGTCGCCAGAAGCTCCCTTGAAGCAGTCAAAGGCCTACACCACCCTTTGATTGTAACTTGTTAGGATTAGGTTAGGATCATAGATCAATATTGTATATACTGAAATAGATAAGAAACTGTAGCTTTAACATTAGTCAAACCAGTGGCGCCATCTGGTAACATGCTTTCGCAATACCAAAGGACTAAAAGATGAAATAAATAGGTGAAAATATTACTCCGTGAGCTGGGACTTGAACTCGTGATCTCGGTTCAAATGCGACTATGTTCTATAGCCTAAACAACTGAGCTATTAAGTGATTAACCGCGCATATCAAATTTATCCATCATTTAGAATTCCTATCAAATAAAAAAATGGTGTAATAAATATACTGCGCGAGTGGGACTTGAACCCGCCAGTGTTGCCGTTAGGACAATCTAGTTTGTGGCTACATAGAATTAAAAAGTGGCCAGTTTAAAAAAAAAAACGCTTTCGAAAAGTAGCTAGAATTGGCTAAATATCCTTTGCCAATTTAATTTACATACAGGGATAGGGATAAGTAATAAAAACAGTATTTAAATTAATCATGTAATAAAAACTAGTGACAGTAAAGATTTGTACCTATAAAATTAGGTACTGCTATTAATATTTTTTAAATAAATATTTTTTATTCTTAATTAAGTTAAAAATCAAGTTGTAACTCTACAATGTCATCTGGTAATTCTATGGTGTCTTCGTCAATGGGTGATGATGATGTAGATGGTGCTGGGATTTGTTTCATAGGTTTGACTGTTTTTGTGATTTTTTTTAAAACTACAGGTGGCAAAACATAATTGTGGCATTTTTTCTTCATTATTTTCAATTGGTTTCTAATCATAATAACAGAATTAAGTGTTAATGCACACAGTCTGTTTCTTAATTTATTTTTTACTGTGTTCATGACGCTGAATAGCCTTTCTACTTCTGCGTTAGAGTGGGGAAGGGACAAGGCAGCAATAGCCAAGTCGGCTAATTCTTGAAATGTGTTTACTCCTGCCGCATTTTTGTATTTTAGAACGTGAGCCCAAAATTTGACACTATCATCTGTAGTTGTCCATTCTATAAATTGAATAGTTTTCCACTGTTGGACAATTTTATCGGTCTTTTGCTCATCGAACCCCAATTCTCTTGCCAGTCCAATCAGTGAATGAGGATCTTTGATCTGTTTTAATGTATTTTCAGGACTTAATAATGTTATTTTGGCAAGAATTTCGTAATTGGAAGGTATTCTGTTTTGAATTTCTTTCACCAATTTGACACTAAATTCGATGCACCGTTTCTTAATGTTCAAAATTGACTGTGGAGATAATTTGCTTTTACTGGCATTAGATTCGAAAAGATGTCCCAAGTGTGCAACTGGATCTAGATGATCTTCTACTTTGATTGTGAGGAAATCTTTGTCTGTTGTCGCGGCGCCTGGTATTATTATTCTAACGCAGATAGATCGTAACAAAGTCATCAGAGTTTCTAAGAGTTTGACAGGATCAATATTTTCACCTTCAAATACCTTAATGCCAATTTGAACGTCGTGAAGAATACTTTTCAAAAAGAATAGGTATAGCTGATTACCCTCGTCGTTGTACATTTCCCAAAGAAGTCCCGCTGTATAACACTTTTCTCTAGCTAAAGAAAAATGAAGTTTTAATTCGTTCCATTGCGCTAATATTCTTAACACAGCAGGCTCAATCGATAACCAACGGGTATCACACACTTTCAATATTTTTAATGGATCATCCCCGCAATTGATTGTTTGAAACAGTGCTTTATATTCGTCCCGGCGTTTTGGAGAATTTGAGAACCAGTTGTACGTCTCTCTTATCAGAAATTCTATGTTACGTGGCAGACTGCTTTCAGAGGCATGGCTGACCGCCAATTGCAAAGAGTGGCATATGCATCTAATGAGGATCAAATTTGGCAAATTATATTCTCTCTTCAAAATTTCAATTACGCTGTTATTTCGACCCGTCATGACCGAGGCATTGTCGGTGCCGACCCCTATCATATTTTGTATTGGAAGGCTCAGTGACTCCAAACATTTTACTAAAGTTGTGACAATACCTCTCGCATCAGCTTTTTCAATAGGCTCCAGAGACAGAAATGACGATACAATAGCATTCATATTCTGGCTAAAATATCGTATTATTATTCCCATGTACTTTGAGACACTAACATCCGTTGATTCATCTAAAATAATACCATATTTCTGTGTGCCAATATCTTTTAGAAGATTCTCCTTAAAATGTGGTGCCAGCACTTGATTTATTACTTGTGTGCATTTAGTCCTATGCATTTTTATATCTTTGGCACACTTTGAATCATGAAAAACTTCTTTACAAAGGTCTGTAAGGTGGTCAATGTTGGATATGGAAGAATGTTCAGCAATAAACAAGGCAAGCTGGCCTTCAGCTTTTTGGCTGTTCGTTGAACCATCAGGTGTAGAGGTAAACTGAATTTGTTTATTTTTTGTGATTAATTCACATTTCGCTTTGTGTTTTTTAGATTCTCTGTGCTTACGCAAATCATAAATTTTGGCAGCTATTTCAACATGACAATACGTACAAAGGGCTTTCGTTGGGTTATCCGCTATTGGCTTTATCCACTGTTTAAAGTCTTCGTCATTCTCCCATTCACTTCTATATTTTTGAATGTAGCACTTCTTCTTGAGAGGAACTTCCATGATCTCACCTTCCAAGACAAGAACTCAAGTATCACCTTCAAAACTTAACAAAAATCAAAAAAGAATGACCTATCCACGCGTTGAGTTGAGAGGCTACGGCTAAACAAGACAAATGACTGCAATGGAATGCTCGTTTCGTAATTTCGTTCGACTTTCGGTACCTACACTACATTATGAAGGGAGTTGGGGAAATCCCGATCATAGATTACATATAGGTGGTAGTACTATTGTGAGGGGAGTTGGGGAAATCCAGACCATAGATTACATATAGGTAGTAGGACTACGGTACATTATGAGTGGAGTTGGGGAAACCCCAATCGTAGATTACAATTGCGGCGCGGACACACGCGGAGAACGAACCGCACCGAGTGGTGTTGCCTATTTAGTAAAAGGTGATAACCACATACACATTTAATTAAAGAACTAATTAGCTCTAACAATAATTACCAGAAGTAGCTAGAAGTAGCTAGATTTGTTTTGGTGGCTAAAATAGATTTTCTTTTGGCTGAAACCGCTAAAAATCCGCTAGATCTAGCCACAAAGTGGCTAAAACGGCAACACTGGAACCCGCATCGTTGCTTTGATTTTAACCACGCTCTAATCAACTGAGCTAAGCTCTAATCAACTGAGCTATGACGTGTTGCACCTCGTATGGCGAATTTCTCCACCATTTGATATTCCTATTCTATAACACGCATTAGGAGTTAGTCAGCTGATTCGTGACTAGATGGCGTTCAATTGAATTTTTTTATCAAAATTCTGCAATGTTCTAAGTTTCATAGGCATGGTTAGGATTAGGAATAAAGAACAAAATTAAAGATAGGCTTTAAAGGACTTGTGTCCAGAGCCGCATAATTATTTAATATTAAAAAAAAACTGTCAGTTTGACAGTTTTGACATTTCCGTTAGTGTTTGTTGATGTGCGTGCGATTTCGTTGATTAAATAAAATTTAATTAATTTAAATTTTGTACATATAGATTTGTTACATAAAATAAAATTAACAGCAGATTTTTGAGTGTGAATATCAAGTTTTCTTTTTACAACTTAATTTGCTATGGCTACTTTGGAGGACAAGATATTGGGGGAAAAGCTGCACAATTATTGCAGTAGCAGTGAAGATGAGGGCGAATCTGATTACGAAGATAGTCGGAGCGGCGATGAGGAAGGAAATCAGCCAAAGCCAGAAAGCAGTGCAGAGCTACCGCCCGTGAATAGTTGGAATGGTTCTGCTAGCAATACGGGACCAAAAGGAGTCTTAGAAGACTGGAGACGCTTCAAGCAGTTGGAAGCCGAAAACAGAGCGGAATTAGAAAAAGAACGCATAGCTTTGGCCAAAAAACTGACTCTCGCCGTCAGGCCCGAGCGTGAGGAAGAACAAGCGAAAGAAAGAGATGAATTGGAAGACGAGTTAAACGAACTGATAGACGAAGGCTTCCTCATGAAATACCAACAACAAAGAATGCAAGAACTTATGTCGCAGCTTCAAAAATCACCGAAGTTTGGTAAAGTACTTACTTTGAAAACTCAAGAAGAGTTTCTGAATGCTATTGACAAGGAGGATACTAAAGTAACAGTGATTGTCCACATTTATAATACCAGTTCCCAGGCCTGTCAGACAATGGATGGCTGCTTGAATGTTTTAGCGGGAGAGTACCCTACAACAAAGTTTTGCCGTATCCAGGTAGACGTAACTGGCATGAGTCGCCACTTCCGAGTGGAAGGAGTTCCAGCATTGTTGGTGTACAAAGGAGGGCAGATAATCGGCAACTTTGTTCAGCTCGCAATGGAGCTTGGCAATGACTTCTTTGCTACAGATGTTGAGCGTTTTCTTATAGAGTTTGGGATGTTACCTGAAAAGTAGTCCATTAATTATAGCTCAGTAATAAGTATTTTATATGGAATTTTAGGATTAGTACTAATAGGATAAGACACTACATTGTCGTCGTATACTGCCTTTTAAATGGTGTTCAGTATCATCACTCTTTTTGTAAGTTATTGCTAATGGTAGAAAATATTTGTATTATCCTAGCAAAATACAAGCTGTTGAGTAAGAAATCATATGATATTGATTTTGCAGTTAACATATTCATGCACCTATGAAAATCAATTTGAATGCCTATTTGTTATACCTCTCACATCATGCTGTCATATCGTTTTATTAATAATATTTTACCTACCCCCTAGCATGAGACAGGGGGAGGGGGGTTGTGCATCGATTGCCCACTCTAGGCCTGGTCTAATAAAATATATGCAGTGGGGGTTGCATATATTTTATTACACCATGGTTTTTTAGTGCATGTTTTAAGGGATGTAATTTAATCTTATTACAAATATCCATTTGTAATTCATAATAATAAGATTAAATTATGTACATCCCAAGTTTTTTCTTTGTTTTTATCACTAAAAACCATGCTATATAATAAAATATGGTATTCTTTTCCATGAAATGTCCATGATATACAATCTGCTGACACATAGGGATAGCAGAGGTTTAGTTATAGGGTTCCTTTGGCGCATTCGGCATACAAAAATTTTAACTAAATGAATGGGTACCTTCCTAAACTAAGTAGGTTGATGCTTGTACTCTGGGTCACAGAACATTTGATCCATACATTTTGCAGGTTTAATCCTATTTAATACTTGTGAGTTGTGGCTTTAAGTGTGACATCTGCCATGGATGAGGAAAATTTATGATGCTATGTTTGCGATGATTAACTGGTTTTTACTTTTGCATCACGCATGGAAATTGTTTTTGTATTTTACTGTTTCTCTGTGGAAACATACAATAATGCTTCAGTTTAATTTTATTGATGTTATTTTTAGTCTAGATTGTATTTTTTGATTTTATTTTTTTACTAACAAATTATGAAGTTTTTGTGGAAAATAGTAGTTTTGTATTAAGTAATAGTAATAGTAGTTTTCAAAGGGGTAATTTAATTTATTTAATAAGAATACGAGAATATGGATGTGGACTAAGAAATATTTTTAGCTCATCAGGTAGATTATTAAAAAATCTACATATTTTATTTTATTGTATACATACCTATTTCTTTCAATGATAAGCAAAAATTTTAAAATGATACAGCTCATTTAAATTCCTAATAACGTCACGATTTAGTACGATGTTCACTTGTCGGTGACGTCAATCACCTGCACTCCGAAAGTTCGACGCGATGTATCTTTGTGAATTTTTATTACTTTGATAAACCGAAAAATATGGGTCCATTATTTTTAGATAATCTAAGTGACGGCACAGAATACAGTAAGAGTAAACAGAACGGAATCTAAGGTACGCGCAATATGCGTCCCCGTTCCCCGCACCCGCACCTCTCCCCCGGTTCTTGACGGCCAACGTGAGTCATCGAGGCGAAAACGGGGGAGAGGTGCGGGGACGGGGAACGGGGACGCATATTGCGCGTACCTTAGGAGATTCCGGCCTGTGGTGACGGATTAAAAAAAAAAAACAATTTTTCGGGCACAGTCCACATCCCTACTGATACTGGCAGGTTTTTCAAAAAATTAAAAATCACTTGTAATGGAACAATTCAATTCAATATATATTCTTTAGTTAAATACCTTTGGATGTTGTGAACATACTTTGTAAAGAAGTAGAATAAGGAGCTAAGTTTTGCATTTCTTGATTATTGATCCCGCCTATGTTGTACCTAACATTATTGAAGTATTTTAAGAGCCCCACAAGCTTCTTAATAAAGGATTATTTTAAAAGTACACAATGAGTTTGAAATTGTAGAAATAATATCAAAAAAATAAATGTGCACAGTTTAAACTAGTTGTTCTGTGCGAACAGTAGACCCTGCGGGCTCTTACTGCCATGCAATGCTGCAGGTTGACTGGTAGAAAAGGTCCTGAGCCTTAAGTCCGCCTATTTGGTCCTTACATATAAAATTGCCGTTCAGTATCAAAAAAGTGAAACAAGTTTTTTTTAATCAAATTATTATTTAATCAATCGAAGTATGCGCCGTTGTTATCGATACACTTCCGCCATTTCATAGGCAGATCATTGATACCTTTGGAAAAAAAAATCCTGGGAGCGAGAGTCTATGAACTGTTTGAAGGCGGTTTTGACTGCCTCATCAGATTTGAAATTTTTTCCTTGTAAAAAGTTATCCAAATTTTGAAAAAAGTGGTAATCGGTTGGGGCAAGATCTGGAGAGTATGGTGGGTGACGCAGAGGTTCCAGTCGCAGCTCCTCTAACTTGGCGATCGTTTGATGTGCAGTGTGTGGTCTAGCGTTATCCTGAAGGAGCAGTGGGCTAGAGCAGTTCATCATCATTCATGCCTCGGTTGTTTAATGGCGAGCTTTTCCATCATTGTTTGCAATTGTTGGCAATACAAGTCTGCAGTAATCGTCTGGCCTGATCTCAAGAAGCTGTAGTGGATAACACCAGCACTGGTCCACCAAACACTAACCAGAATCTTCTTTTTGGTCAGTTTTCGCTTAGGGCAAGGTTTTGCCGGTTCTCCAGGGTCAAGCCATTGTGATGATCGCTTCCGATTGTCGTACAGGATCCATTTCTCATCACAAGTCACGATACGGTTCAAAATCCCCTCATTATTGTGGCGATTAAGCAAAGAAACGCAGCAAGCAACGCGTGTTTGTTGGTTTGCTTCAGGCAATTCGTGCGGTACCCACTTTTCGAGTTTTTTAATTTTTCCGATTTGGCGCAAGTGGATAAGTATCGTTTTGTCACTTACGCCGAAGGCTGCTGCTAATTCAGAAGTGGTTTAAGATGGATCCGCTTCCACTATCGCCTTCAATTCTTCGTTATTCACTTGAGTATCAGGTCGTCCACGAGGCTCATTGTGTAAATCGAAATTTCCAGAACGGAAACGTTGAAACCAAGAACGCACCGTTCGTTCGTTAGCGGTGCCTGGTCCATACACGTCGTTAATTCTTCGAGTCGTTTCTGCAGCACTGGTGCCACGGTGGAACTCGTATTCGTAAATACCGCGAATTTTCAATTTGTCCATAGTTGTTGTTATAGCAATGTTGAAACTCAAACAAATGATGTTAAAACAAATGAAATACGAATTTTAAAACAATATTTTTCTGGCTTTATTTCGAAATAAATTTGAATTTAGAATTCCTAATGAAACGCAAGATATTTGATTTTAAAGTTGCCAGTATTGAAAATCGGCAATTTCATATGTAAGGACCTAATATTACGTTTTGTAATCAGTGGCGGATTTGTAGCCCTAGCCGCTCTAGGCCCCAGGCCATGTGCCGCCCCTTTATCAGCACCCATCATATAGACTAGATACATAATTAATGAATTTACTTTATGGCCCGTTTAAAGTGGCCACAGAAGTGAGCCACTTGTCCGTTTGCCGCCCTGTAACATAAAAAAAAGTTATGGCACGATTTGCCGCCCTTCATATCTGGCCGATCAAATCCGTCACTGTTTGTAATAAAATTAAATAAAAAAAAATAACAGCCACTTTCCCCTTTCTTTAGCTTAGCAAAGCTATTCCAGTGAATACTTTCTCCATATTAATGCTACAGCAAACTTCCCCCCAGTGAATTTTTTTTCTTGTGTTGCCCTCACCTCTCGAATTTGATTGAAATCCGTCAATAAATAACGCTGCCGCAAAGTTCCTCCCTATTTCCTCCCCCAATTAAAAATCGCTAAAAAATTTAGATCAATTTCCGTCAAAATCTTTCCTGAAGGCGAGCACGGACAGACGGACAAAAGCATTGTGGCCAGTTTTGAAACTGAGAAGCTTCGCTCGCTCAGTCAAAAATTGTACCCAGGCACAGGCCGGACACTCCTAAGGTACGCGCAATATGCGTCACCCAGGCGTCCCCGCACCTCTCCCCCGTTTTCGCCTCGATTCTCACGTTGGCCGTCAAGAACCGGGGGAGAGGTGCGGGTGCGGGGAACGGGGACGTATATTGCGCGTACCTTAGAAGAGTCCCTTCTGTTTACTCTTACTGTATTCTGTGACCCAGGGATTGACTACTTTTGATGCAGTATAAAACAGGAATAATTTTATAACTTTATTTACGACAGTGACAATATTTTTCATACAAGTTACGATCTTAAACTAAATCGAAAAAAATTGTTGTTCTTATAAATATCACTCATTTGAGAACTATAAATCTCCGAGACACATTTTAACTTATTGCTCGATATATTGAAATACTTTATAAAATACAATCGAAACATCAGGTAAAGAAACGTGAACAGGCTACAACATTGGCCATAAATGAATGTCACTAACAAAGTTCAACCACTTCATCGCTTATTTCAGTACGCCTGCGTTTTGGGGGCTTTACTGTTTGTTCGTCTTCATCTTCTTCAATAATCTCCATGTCACTGTCACTATCCTCCCTGGACCGTGAGGGGCCCGGTTTGGGTTCGTTTGAACCGTTACCATTTGATCCGTTTGCTGGTTTTTCATCTTCTTTTGGAGCGGGCATTGGTGCATCGCTATCTGTGACTAAACGCCAGGATTTTTCTTCATCTTCTTGTTGTAATCTGACTCTGACTTCATAGTTTTGTAGGAAGTCGTCTACGAGTAAAGCACATCCATCGTTAAGTCCTATTTCCTCTAGAGTTTTGTCATTGTTGTGGTCCGTCTCACCGGGTTCTGATGAAAGAACCACTAAGCCTTTGCCCTCGACTGTGGCATCGGGAGCTTGCATGTTGAGGCCCTCTTTGAAAGCAGAGGTCAGATCTTTGAGAGTCAGCTGCTTCAGGTTGCAGGCGAGGCCTACTTCTGGTTTGGGAGCGCATACATAGCATTTCGGGTTTGGTGGGGTGAGTGCTGAAACAAAAGAAAAGTTCATCATTACATACATGATACTATGACACTTGTACCCGCCAGGGGTATGCAAAAACTATACCTCCACTGTTTACGATCCTGACCTCTTTCGCTTCATCTACACTCATCTATCTTCATGCCCAAAGTTCATTAGCCCTAGCAATGTAGGTTCCATCTTACGAATATTTTCATTCACCGTTAAAAATGCGTGCAAAAACTTAGTTGAAGATAACAAAAATTTGAGTTCATCACATCCGCGATGCCGTGTGATCCAATTTTGGTGGTAATTCGTTTTTCTCTGCTCATAGCCCATAACCACACTGGCATCACTTCCAAGAACCAGGTTACTAGTAGGGGCGTAAAAACTCAAAGGCCACACACGTACACACAAACTCATACACACCACACACATCGGCGTATTGGTCGGCGCGAACGTTTGAAAAGGGAATCAAAATAGTGATAGGTTGTAAGCCGCATCTCCTGTTGACATGATTCAGATTGTGGCTTCTAGCGACACGGCAGCTTTGTCAGGAGGTTTCCTTCTGTGGCCATAACTGGTAAGCCGGTAGCTTGGGTCTTCCTCTGTTGCCAGCGGGTTGTACTATGTATTATATTTTACTGTTTATAAATGTATTATACTGAAATCTATCCTAAGAAAGAAGAAATTAAATACAATCTAGAATTACTATGAGTAATAATCTAAAAAAAACAACATTAAAAATAAACTTAATGCCACATACATGAAATTTATATTACTATAATGCTTATGTTTAAATACCTAAAGTTCACCGATCAACTGATACGAGATTGTATGGAAATTCAAAAAATATTTTTCATATTTCAATATAATATGTTTCCTTGGGGAAAGTTGTTCAGTATCATGGACTGATTTCACCATTCAAATGGATTCAGTATACAGGGTAGAATTGAAATGGTTGGCATCGTTTTAAATATCCACTATACTCATGATACAAAGTAATTTGAGCCGTCGTCATTTTCATATTAAAGAAAACCTCTAAACATGCATTAAATTCCTTGATAGACACCATTACTGCAATTATAAATAAAAAAACCTATCGTCATAAAACTCATGAAAAGTAAATTAATTATAATAGTATTAATTTCATTGCGTCGTCGTAGATTTCGTACTACATAACATTCGTTCCCTCAATCGGTCGCGTGACATCGCCTTTCCCCACTCGACTTTAAACCTTATCCACGCAACATAAAGTCTGTTTTTGTATGCCGGCCGCCCGTGCCACAGCTGGTGAGTGTACTTACCAGCGCTGGGGTCATAGCCCTCTGCAAGCGCGACGCGCGATGTTTTGACACTTTGTTTATTTTTCTTACTTTTCGACTTTTTAATTACTGCACTAATTGCAGTATTGTTACCGTAAAAAATATCCTTTAAATGAGTATGTTAACAAGTTAAATTAATGCCAATGATTTCAAATGCTCCCTGTATTCTGTTGGACGTTATATGTATTGTAAGGCCGTCACCAAGTGGTATCCTAGAAATGGGAAACATAATGTAGGACGTCCGGCGGTTAGGTGGGTCGACAATGTCAAACAAGTTGCTGGCAAGAATTGGATTGCAATGGCCAGGGACAGATTAAGATGGCGCAGACAGAAGGAGGCTTATGCCCAGCAGTGGGTCCCTGAAAGCTGACGACGATGATAATAATGATCATATATGTATTGGCGATTTCTTTGCCCAAGAATAAAATGAAGAGAATACAAGTCTTACTCTTCTCGGGCACGAACAGCTGTCCGCGGTGGTTGACCTTGGGCCGCAGGTACACGCTGGTGCAGCCGGGCGTGTCCCCGCGGAGGACGGCCTGCGCGCGCAGCACGGCCAGCCCGGCCACGATCGCGTTGGCGGTCGCGATGGCCGGGATTATATTGCCGGCCATTGCTGAGGATAACACGATTTCCAAAAGGTATTGAAAATAATAATAACGGTCCTGGATACGAGTTCTTTAGAGCCTTTCTTCAGGTTTTCGTTTTTTTATTCCTTACTAGATAGGTACCTATATTAATTATTACCCTTGTTACCCTGGAACAGGCCAAACAACTATGTCAATCAGTATTTCGTATAATGCACGACTTGTGGAATTCGTCCCGACCCTGTAACCTGCGAGAAGAAACTTCGTTCCAATAGTTTAAGCAAATGTTTGATATTTTTTTTATGAATATAAGGGTATTTCGCCGTGCCGTGTGGTTCCCGGCAGAGTAAAATAGGAGTCTTCCCGTGGATGTCGTTGAAAGCGACTTAGGAAACAAAAGTTAAACAAAGCTTATAAACATCAACAAGACCTCTCCAACCCATCTGGTCAGCGTGGATAGTGTAGGCCAAATTCTCTGGCTCTGGTAGTACAGAGAGGGTCATGCTTCAGCAGTGGAGACTAAAAAAAGATATGATGACGATGATATAAGACGACTTCTGTGGCCTAGTGGTCATCATGCCAGGCTGTCACAAAGGAGGTCCCGGGTTCGATTACCGGTCAAGCCAAGATGGAAAATTATCTTTTTCAGATTGACTTGGGTCTTAGATGTTTATCTATATATTTATAAAAATAGTATCGTTGAGTTAGTATCACGCAACACAAGTCTCGAATAATTTGTCCGTATATATTTATTTATTTATAAGGGTAAAAATAGAGCGCTTCAAAAACTCAAACTTACATTTGATCTCGAAGCGCGACTTGAGCGGTATGTTGAAGATGTGCGCGCGGATGTTGGCGCACGCGGTGACGAAGTCCATGGCGCTCTTGTCGTCCTTGTCCCACAGCAGCTGGTCCCCGGCGGGCCGGCGCGCCAGCTCCGCCTGCAGCGCGCGGCAACTTGCTGCCAACACCTGCACACATTTCATA
Organism: Acrobasis repandana; assembly: GCA_963576875.1. Lineage (NCBI taxonomy): Eukaryota > Metazoa > Arthropoda > Insecta > Lepidoptera > Pyralidae > Acrobasis > Acrobasis repandana. The sequence continues at coordinate 4,489,096 of OY756226.1, forward strand.
GGTTTGAACCCTCGTGTCCACTGCAACATTTGGCGCGCGACATGCCGCAAAACAATGTTGAAAGTTAGCGCGGAACTCTTGTTTAGCAACGTTGTCTGTCTACGCATGATCAGTGGTCGATAACATGTCACGGGAGGAACTAGTGTTGATTTCAGCGACGATGGTTATAATTTTATCGAAAATGCATCAAAAAGGAAAAAAACACGTCGGTGGGTTAGAAATTAATTAATTTGAGCACTCGTTCGTTACACCACATTACGGATATTGGACCAACGACTTAACGTGCCTTCCGCACGGAGGAGGTCGAGAAATTTTTGTGTCACTTGTGGTCACCCATCCCCCGGCGTGATCCGCGCCCAGGGTGCTTAACTTGCGCAAAATTACCACAGAGCTATTGAACTCTGCCTGCATGACTGCATCTTAACAGAATAGTCCTATTCCAAATTTAAAATTTACTCCGAAGCCCTGGACAATTTGAAAAACGCCAAAATATCACTGGCTTCGATCCCCAACTAAGGCAGTTGGGGATCGAAGACAGTGATATTTTGTACAGGTAAGATTTTAGTCTGCCTCGAACAATAAAATAACCTACTTAAATTTATTCATCTTCAACTGTAGCTTGTGTAAAAGCATATAATTTAAATACCAAGCAAGTAGTAAAAACCTAACTTAACCTAGCCATGTGATTGCCGCGAGAGTAGAATAGGACTATTCCAAGTCTTCCCATGGATGTCCTAGAAGGCGACTTAGGGTTGGAACACATCTGTAAGCACGGTACAGCACTTTCTTATGTGCTGTTTTGTACTGACAGATGTGTGCCAACCCTTAGGAAACACAAGCTAAACAAAGCTTATTTAATAAACATCAATGAGACCTCTCCAACCCGTCTGGCCAGCGTGGAGAGTGTAGGCCAAATCCTCTGACTGCTCCGGCTAATATGTGGCTCTGGTAGTACAGAGAGGGCTGTGCTCCTGCAGTGGAGACTAAAAAGACCTGATAATGATGAAGTAAAATCCAAATAGTTACCTGAGCGCACTCGTGCACGGACCACGTCCGCTGGTCGGGCAGCCCCGCGTGCGGCGCGCACGGCTCGCCCCGCCCGGGCAGGCTGTCCCACACCAGCGGCGTCGGCGGCCGGCGTTTCTTCCATAGATTCTCCATGGACAGCAAGTAGCGAATGTCGTCGCCGAACAACTTTGTGAACAACTTCTCCGGGTCGTAGTTGGTCTCGGCGGCCCATGCTCTTGTGCTCTTGCGTTCGACGTTGCCTGTAATTTTTTTTTAAATATTTGTATTATAATTATTCTGCTATATAAGTTTAGAAAAAACTAAAACCTGACTACAGGTAAATTATTACTGAAAATAATGTATATCCAGATGCAAGCAGGGAGTAACAACCAAAAATGTAAATATATTAGGAATGTGCTAATTAAGCCCTTTCATTTGATATCCATACACGGTATGGTTTTTTTTTAGTTAATTGGCTACTTTAAGGCAGATAGAGGGCACCATATTTGATTTGCTGTGACGACGCGTTGACAGCCTCACCCGACCGACGACGACGCGTGACCTTGTCGCGACCAATCGCATGCATCTTTTTCTATGTGTGCGTTCGAGTGTTTCGTTGTAATTACTGTTCGTTTGTAAGCGTAAATTGAATCAGAAGCGAAGCGGTGAATGTAGGAGCGTTAGGTTTCTAGAGAATTATATTTTTTTATAGGGTAACTATATAGGGTAATGGCACTTGGTATAGACCAAGACTGGTGCATCCATTGATGACTATACCTGCGTTAGTTCCTTCAGATGACAACGCCGAGGCTCCAGCATCGCCTGCGGCCTCAGGGTCAGCTGTATCCGGGCTGACATCTTGATCCGGGTCTTCTTCGCCGAACAGCTGGTTGAACAGATGCTTGGCCCAGACAATGCAGTGGATTGGCTCAGATGGTGTGTTGCGGATGGTGCAGCCCGGGAACGACTTCTGTGGCGCTTTGGGCTGGCATTCGTAGCATTGGGTCAGGCCTTTCTTGATAAGCTCCACCTGGTAGCAAAATACTTGAACTTGAATGTTTTTTAGATACTTAATAACATAATTATAATATTCTGTAACATGTTGTAGAAAATGTCACGTAATGTTATACATAGGATGTTATCGTGTTACCCATTGTTTTGTAACTGCTATGTGGATGCACCTTAAGTGGCTACATGAATTTTCTAGGTCCAGTGCTGCCCCCATTTAAAAAAATATTTAAAAGAAAATGGAGATATCTATTTTATAAACTGCTGCTGTTTCAAATTGTAAACAGTAATTCATAAAATAGTTTGAAGGGTTATCTAGGACTTCACAAAATCAAAATTTTAAATGATATCTCCGTTTCTTTTGAAATGATTTATTTCAAATGAGGGCAGCACTGGACCCCGGAAAATTCGATTAAAGACGATCATCACCAGGGTGAATTAATATTCAGGAGCGGCGTCCCGACGGTATCGCTGCACTCTTTGCACTGCTACCGTGGCACCGTTTAGTAACATTAAATAATTTATCTCACGTTAGTTTTAATAGTGAGTGTACCCGGCAGAGTAGAATAGGACCATGACTTAGTGGATGACGTAGAAGGCGACTTAGGAAACACAAGCTACATAAAAGCTTATAAACATCAATGAGACCTCTCCAACCCGTCTGGCCAGTGTAAAGAGTGTAGGTCATGCTCCTGTAGTGGAGACTTAAGACTTGATGATGATAGTTTTAATAAAATAATCTTACCTGTCCGGCATAACCAGCAGTGCCAGTCTCCACCAGGGGCACGTTGGCAGCGAGGCACATCCTGTCAAAGCATCAATCAAAAATATATTAAGAAAGGATGTTTTTTTTACAAGCCCTTTTTCGTCAATATTATAGGATCATTTTGAACTAAATCCAGATGAAATTGACTGATATATACATACATATACACTGGATTCTAAAAATACAGGCGCCAGCCTAGTTTGGAAATCAGGGTTTAAAAACTAATTTGTATTATCCATAATAACCTTTTTTGTATTCCTTAACTAATTTGTAAAAACTGTACAAATCTTTAAGTGAATAAAGAATTTATTTATTTATTATTATTTTATAGAGATAGAGTAATTTTAAGGCTGGTTTTACAGTGACACGTCCGCGCGGCACGAAAACCATACAAAAATATTATAGGGGCAATCATTTAAGCCATAACCGTCTCCAACTAGGGAACTCTTCTAAAGGCTGGTTTACACAGGGTCAGTGACTGACTCCGAATTCGAAACAAGTCAGCGCTGACCCGAAAAAAACCCAATGTAAATTGATTTGAAGTCAGTACAGCGGTGTGAAGTCAGCGCTGACTTGTATATTCACATACGAATATTTTGAAGTCAGTCGGCACTGGCGCCGCTACTGACTTGTGTACTGACCCTGTGTAAATCAGCCTTAATGGTAAGAGATAGCAAGATTTTTAAAAGACCGGCGGTGTCTTTAAACCGCCAGATCCCCCCGCTCGGTACGCCTATGGTATGTAATACAATACAAAAGTAGGTAAATACAATACAAAAGTAGGTAAATACAATATAAAAGTAGGTAATACAATACAAAAGTAGGTACTTAATACAATAAAAAATAATAATAATACAATACAAAAAAAAGTAATACAATAGTAAGTAATACAATGCAAAAGTAGGTAATACCTGTTGACGTGGTTGCGTGCTACGCGGTTGTCGAGCGCGTTCATCACAATGTTGAACTGTTTGAAGTACGACACGCCGTAGTCATTGCTGGAATGAATAACAGGAATCATTTTACACATTTTCACGCCCTATTTTTGGATAATCTAACTGATGGACTAAATAAAAGACAATTTTTCAATCCCAGTCTACATCTCTATTTTTACTAGACTATGGCAAAGCCAAACGAAAGGGTAATGATTTTAGCAGTCTATGTATGTATGTATGTATGTGGATATCTTTGTGTGTTCCACCGTAGCATCCAAACTACATATCCAATTTTCACAAAAGAGATGTCAATCGATTCGTCATTATCGTCTGGGTGACATAGGCCACATTTTGTATGCAAAAAATCATATACGAATGTTACATACAAAAAAGTGAGAGTAAAAAAAAATTTTTTTGTAACGATATCGAGTGGGGTAGGTATCAAATTAAAGGTCTTATTTAGCACATTTCAAAAATATATACATTGGAAGTCTTAAATGGCTGCTGAATTGGAAATAATACAATATAAAAAAAAATATTGCACCAAATTACATTATCAAATAATTCATGTAGTCGGGTATTAGTTTTTTAAACGTTAATCTTGTGATGAGTAGATAAACTAACCTTATAACACTATCATGGTGTGCAACTATGTTAACGTTGGGGTTAAAGCTGAGTGCACTGTCCTTGGCCACCTGGGCCTTCGACTTGCCAACATGCTCCTTGTGGAACAGGAACTGGCGGTTCAGGTTGCTCACATCTATTGTGTCCAGATCAATCTGAAAAAATTCTGTGATTAACACTAATTTTCCATGTATTGGGTTGAGGCTGCCAACTGCAGCATTTGTTATTGTTATACAATGATACTTCTTTTTTATTGTTAAACTGTTTGTAAAGTGTAAAATACAGTGTAAACCCTATGTAACGTCACTTGATTTAACGTGCAATTCCTTATAACGTCGAAATTATTTGGCTCTGGTTGGTTTGCATTGTTTTCCATACAATGATACACTCTATGAAGCTTCGCACCCACTCCAAATAACGTCAAAAATACGTCATCATTAAGCATTAAAGAGTACTTTCTTTGCAGATGTGGACCGTTTTTTTAAATTTTTTTGTTTATTGTCTAGCACGTATTTACCAAGACTGACCCCATCATACGTACCAGAGATTCTAAGAAATTAATTCTTTTGTTGGTTGTAATTACTTGCACGTATTTACGTCGGCCGCTAGACTGTCGATAGGTTGTTTTGGCAGGCAACAAAGAATCTCACGAAGATAACAGACTTTTTCATGCGTCAATAGACTACAGCAATATGCGTTCTAAACTTTATACTTTATTAGTAAAAACATATTTTAATAGTAAAATTATATTGATTTTTTTCTTCACTCCATATTACGACAACTCTCTATAACGTCGCAAAATGTGCAGTCCCTTTAGTGACGCTATATAGAGCTGTAATTAAAATAAATAAATACTTTGATTGGAATTATGAAATTTGATAAGCCAGTAGACAAGAACAAGTACCAACAAGGTCAAAGAGTTGCCGAGATATTGTGTTGCGAGTTCACAGGGGAATTTGCCTTGTAGACATTTATTTGAGGCATTTTGCTTCCTTGACAAATTTTAGAAACAAAGACTTTAAAATCAGAGAGGTTTTATGTTACACATTAGTATGTATGTATGAAACATACATACTATCACGTCTTTATCTCTAATGGGGCAGACAGAGCATTTTGGGTGCTGCGGTTCTAAGCAGAGCCTAGTCTTAATAGGCCACTTTTAGCGTGATGGTGGGTGAGGTGGAAAAAGGAATCAAAATAGTGATGGGTTGCTAGCCGCATCGCCTATAAACATGATTCGTATTTTCCTATTTCCTCAATCGCCTTATACGATCTGTGGGGGAAGAGAACCAGCTGGTACATTCTAAGTTTTTTCTTTTATTCCAGACCAGCATGAAAGAAGTTTATTTAAAACATGTTTATTTTGTTTCTTAGATTTACATGTACTATACTTTCGTACATGTTACTTTTTATTTCATAGGACGGCAAATGAACAACGATGCAGGAGTAGCACTATTACATTACTAATGCATTTGATTCTCTCTTCCTAATGTGAATCAAGCCTGTGTTGACATACTAATTAATGGTCAGAAACTCGATCTGGTTTAAAGTTACTACCTTTTTAGGAATCACAATTGATTCGAAACTTCAATGGGGCGCTCATATAACTAAACTTTCTAATAGGCTTAGCTCTGCGGCTTACGCTGTTAGGCGAATAAGACTATTGACAGATGTAGCAACTGCTAGACGAGTGTACTTTAGTTACTTTCACAGTATTAGACTGTCTTACGGGATACTTCTGTGGGGGAGTGCAGCCGACATTCAGACTATTTTTATTTTACAAAAAAGAGCAATTCGTGCCATTTACGGTTTAGGATCGAGAGACTCACTGAGAGAATTATTCAAGGAAATAGGTATACTTACTTTTGCATCACAATTTATATTTGAAAATATAATGTATGTAAGGAAAAATATTTCTATGTTCAATAAAGTAAGTGATTTTACAGATAGAAATTTACGTAATAAGAATGACTTAGTTAGCCCGTATTACAGGCTGAATACAGTCAGTAAGTCTTTTATGGGGAAGTGTATACCTTTTTATAATAAATTGCCAGAATCGGTCCTTGATATGCCAGACAGAAAATTCAAAGCTTATGTAAAGAAAGTACTTTGTGAGAAGGCTTATTATAGGACCGATGACTATCTTAAAGACAAAAAAGTCTGGCTTGAGCTTGGCGCGGGTCCCTCTTAAAGGTTTGTATACTTAGACATGTCATAATTTAGGTACATTGGTACATACTAAATTTACAAATTGACATTATTTTAAATTTCGTAATTCTTATAATTCAATTTAATTATGACATAACCAACAATGTAATCTAAGTCCATCCATTAGTTATAAATAATTTTAAGTTTGTTAGTTAACGTCTTTGGAGAAAACGTGCAGTGCAGTTTGATGCCGCTTCTTCTGCACTTGCGCCTAGGAAGCGGCGTAAACTTAGCTGTAAGTAACGATTTGACGTCGACATTTGTGCAAAACAAAACAAAGTGACTTTTATTAAGAGATATTATGAATATCCTACGATAAAAAAGATATTTTGAATTGAATTGAATTGAAGAGTGTGGAATTAAATTTTGACTTGGGCCTTTTGAAAAATTACTTTTGTAATCAGTATTATGAAGACATGTAAAGGATTTGTATCGTAAACTCTGAAGTGATAACATAATACTTATCAAAATATTATGATTTTGTTATTATGCGAGCGTCAGTGACGGCCTGACGGCATTTTCCAACCTCCTACGTCACAAGGGCGAACATTTTACCACAACTGGTTTTAGTAATAATTGAAGATACGTTAAATTGATGAGATGTATGTATTATTTTAGTAATCATACAAAACTTACGATTTCTATCTGCGGGAAGCCGGTTAGCACGAGATTCTTCAAGATTTCACAACCTATACCGCCGGCACCCACCACCAAAATCTTTGAATTGGCGATGGCTTCGGTCAGTTTCTCATCAAAAACACCGGCCACTCTCGCAACCATATTTAATTATTATTATTTTTATCACAAATATTAAGACTTTATCCCGTTTTTAATTAAATTTGCATCGAATACACGCAAACAAAAACTCATTCGACGATTTCTTTGGACAGACCAGTCGACAACTGTCAAAGTCGGCGTCAGTTTATGCGTTTAGTTTACGTTACAAGATGGTTAGAAGTTTATGACCCAAAGCAATATAGTTAAAAATATACTTAAAAATGTATATAATAGGTACATGACCTATATTTTGAAAATGTTTATAATAGGTACATGTCGTAATTAACTATTGCTAATTTTGGTATTATTTTTATGAAAGTAAAAATTGCTAATGTGTGCAAAACATTTGCAAAAACATCTGACTTAGCGTTTTATATTTATTACCTAATTAAACGATTATTTTGTATTTTTCGGACCATAGATTAATATTGTATATACTGAAATAGATAAGAAATTGTAGCTTTAACATTAGATCAAACCAGTGGCGCCATCTGGTAGCATGCTTTCGCAACACCAAAGGACTAAAAGATAAAATAAATCAGTGAAAAAATTGCTCCGTGAGCTGGGACTTGAACCCGCGATCTCGGTTCAAAAACGATTATGTTCAATAGCCTAAACAACTGAGCTATTAAGTGACACGTCGAATTTATCCATAATATAATATACCCATCAAATAAAAAAATGGTGTAAAAAATATACTGCGTGAGTGGGACTGGACCTCGCAACGTTGCGATTTTAACCATGCTCCAACTGAGCTATCACGTGTTCTACCTCGTATGGCGAATTTCTCCACCATTTGATATTACTATTCTATAACACGCATTAGGAGTTAGGTCAGCTGATTCGTGACTAGATGGCGTTTTATTGAATTTTTTTATCAAAATTCTGCAATGTTCTAAGTTTTATAGGCATGTTTCGGACTTCAGGCAAGCAGAAATGTATTAGTTTATACTTACAGCCAATTTTGATTATATATAGGTAGTTCTTGCGCTTCCAAAGCTCAAATAAAATTTTACTAATGTACTTGGGAAGGCACTTACAGCCGTTGTTGTTAGTGTTGTTACCCGATGATACATAGGTATCATCGGGTAACAACACTGCCTTCCTAGATATAGATCTGGATGGCAGATTGACGAACGAATGTTTCAAAGGGGTCTGTTGATATGCTTAGTGGCCATGGGGCCCCACCAGAAACAACGTTCTTCATGCTTTTTCTTTTAATATACTTTTTTCGTTAGGTAGGTACTCGTAGAATAATATAACATTTTCTTCTTTTCAACTCCTACCACCATCCTCGTTAGGAACTAAGTTCGAAAAAGCCGGGACCATATTATAAACGATTTCACTGTGGTTTTACGACTGGCTTTCTGTCGAACATCATCTCTCCTTGATAATGCAATAATATTATGAAGTTTTATGATCAGCCACCGACGCCCAACGTCATCTTATTTGGGAATGCAGTGTTGCAGAATGTAGAATGTTGCACAAGACGTTTGTGCGTCTTTTAGTTGCCTCTTACTCTTACGAGTACCACAGGAAGAGATGGCCTTGTCCTATTGTAGGCCAGAGTCTTCATCTTAGCGCATTCCCAGTTGCATCCTTAGCTGTGCTGTTACGGAGCCCAGGGTGCGCTTTCCCGCTTTTTCCTCTCCAAATATAATATGCATGTCAATGGTAAGTGGACCTTGCGAAGTGGAGAAGAAACAGCCGGAACAGTTTAAACGATTTGGCTACAGTTTTACGACCGGCCGTCTGCCTGACATCAACCCTCCTTGGGAATGCAGATGTAGCACAAGGTGTTTGTGCTTATTCCTTTAGTTGCCTCTTACGACATCCTCAGGAAGAGATGGAGTGGTCCTATTATATTGTAGGCCAGAATAATTTGTATGTCATGTTACGTATAAAATAAAATAAAAATAAAAAAGCCTTTATTCTACCAAAACCTTACAGTGACACTTAATATTTCAATTACATTTTATCCTTCATAGGTACTAGGTATTCTATAGGTAATATTTTGGAAGTCGCCTGTTGCATGTTACATATATGTAGATCTAATGTATGTAATAGCCTGATAGATGTAACTTTAGTTCAAAAGTGTTTACGCGAAATGAATTACGTACCTACCTACATTAAAATTGCTTTTAACTATATGGAACAGCACTCAGCTTTCGGAGCCGCAACATATTTGCACGAGTAGCCAAAAGGTTTAATTAAAATGTACTACCTAACAGTACTTCTCTACTGTCTCCGCTTACCTACTTACAACTAAGTATACTATATGTATATGTAGAGGTATATAAGGTCTTATGAAATATACTAAAAGTATTAAAAGGGAAGATTTAGTCTTATGCACTAAATCTTCCCATATAATTTTCCCAACTAACCTAACGATTTTCTCCAAGGAGTATAATAAAATAAGTATCGAAATATAAAAAAAAAACAATACAAATCATGTTAATTGACGATGCGGCTAGCACTAGCAACCCATCACTATTTTGATTCCTTTTTCCACCTTCTCGCCCACCATCACGATAAGAGTGGCCTTTGAATCTTGCGGCCCTAGGTCAGCTTAGAGCCGCAAGACCCAAAATGCTCTGTCTGCCCCATAAGGGATAAAGACATAATAGTATGTATGTATGTGTACTGAACTTACCCTTGAAATAGTTTCAGTACTTTTATTTCGCATATACTTTTTCTAACGAAATATAAGTTTAGTCCAAACACAGACCATGGATCAAGCAAGATGAATGAATTTGCGTGTCAATCTGACGTCAAATTGACTTCATTTAGGATCGTCACTTTTAGTCCGTGAATGTCAAATAATTAGATCGGACATTGCGCTCTCTAGTCGCGACTGTAATAACCAAATCTGCTGTTTTAAGGTGAAGATATAGGCAAATGGCCTTGAAGTGTGAAATAAATTGTTAACTCGTAAATATGGTGATAATTTCCATATTGCTCTTCGTCATGCACTAGATAGCCCTTTAAATTATTTTATTAACTGCCGTTGAAACTATTATTGGTGATCCGTCTAGCTTTAAAACTTACCGTGGCCACTTTTGGCGGAGGCAAGTTTTAAAGCTAGACGGACTAATGTAAATACTTTCAACGGTGGTTCATAAAATAATTTAAAGGACTATCTAGTGCATGACGAAGAGCAATATGGAAATTATCTCCATATTTACGAGTTAACAATTTATTTCAAATGAGGGCGCCACTTCAAGGCCATTTGCCTATACCTTCACCGTCGAAAAACGTTGGAAGAAGTAATAAAAAAGATTTCTTCCGTTTGTAAGTGAATTTCTTATTTAATATTGTATTGAAAATTGGCACACCAGGTTTTCATACAATTTGAAGGACTTTCTTTATCTAGTTGCTAGTAGTTTATACAGATCTGTGAGTCCACAACACTGACGATTTTTTGGGGGAAACAGAGCCCCTTTGCGACGAACTCTTTTTTCAAGAAGCAACCGCAATTAGAGTGGACCAGGATAGGTCCAGGAAAGAAATTGACTTCATCCTGTTCATCGATCCTAACGACAAAGAAACAAATATTCAACGATGTCTCAGTGATCGCCCACAATCACGCTAAAAGTGGCCTTAGCGTGTTGCGGTATATAGATATATAGTGTAATGCGGTATACATCGTGTTAATTAAATAACGCAAAACCTCTCAGATGGTACCTCAGCCCATGAAACTGAACAACTTTTGTTCAACAACTTTCACGAAACCCAAAAAAAATATTTTCTCCGGGTAGTCTTTTCTCATAATCAAGAGTGGTACGTCCTAAATGTTGACGATAACACAAAAATCGTAAGCACTTTTGCTGAACTCGCTCTATATCATCCGTATGTACTTTGTAGTGTGGGGGGGGGGGGGGGGGACACCATATTGGGCTGCCATATTCTAAAATGGATCTGACTAGGGCATCAAACTAATAAATAATTGATCGAGGGTTTTTAAAATCTTTAGTGGACCTTAAGACGAACCCGAGTAGTTGATTTGCTCTTCTTGTTATATGATCTCGTAATGTGCTCTGGAAGTTAGTTTGTCATAGAACATAATACCTAGATCTTTCGTCATCATCATAATCATAATTTATTGCAAACCACTGTTTTACATTTAGATCTTACATTTTTTCAGTACAAGTAACGCCCTGTAAGGGCACAGCAAACATAGAGGCACTAGATGCCAGTTACTTAAATATTAAATTATATTATTAAAAAGATTTAATTTCATAACATTTTTAACATAACATCATAAATAAATAAAATAAAATAAAATAAATTATGATTTATATATTATCATTAATACATTATACTGGGTGGCGCAAAAGTAAAGACCCTATTTGGTTCAGCTATAACATTTTTTCTAAATTAGAAAACTAGATTTAGGTTTTTTTAAATGTATATTTGTGCCATTAAATTTCGTACCATTAGGATTTAAAGATGATGTCTTTTAAATGGTGACCTCCAGAGTTGATACACATTTGAGCCCTATTTATGACATTTTGCATAACTTGCCGTAACACTTCCTGCGATATGTTCGTTATTTCTTGACGAATGTTTTCTTTTAGAGCTGCGAGAGTCTGTGGCTTGTTCACATACACCCGAGATTTCAAAAAACCCCAAAGAAAGAAGTCTGGACTGGTCAGATCGGGTGATCTTGCAGGCCAAGGCAAATCGCCAAAACGAGAGATAACTCGGCCTGGAAAAGCGTCCCTCACTAAGTCCATAGTGTCGCGCGCTGTGTGTGCCGTAGCGCCGTCTTGTTGAAACCAGATGTGCTCCAGCCCCAATTTGTCCAAACTGGGTATCAAAAACTCTCGTAACATGGTTCTGTAGCGTTCTCCAGTGACAGTTATCGCATTGCCTCCAGCGTCTTCGAAAAAATAGGGTCCGATCACTCTGTCAACACAGATGCCACACCATACAGTAACTTTTAGTGGGTGTAGAGGTGTTTCTTGAATAATGCGCGGATTATCAGTGCCCCAGAACCGAGTATTCTGCTTATTGACATGCCCTGAGAGATGGAAATGCGCTTCGTCACTCATAACCAATTTTGAAGGAAAATCATCCTCTTCAAGGTTGAGGTTTATGACGCGCTGGCAGTAATCTAGACGAGCTCGGTGGTCAGCAGGCAGCAGCTGATGAGTCATTTGAGTTTTATACGGGAACATCTTTAAGTCTTTCACCAAAATACGCTGCAGGGTCCGTCTGGAAATGCCCAATTGCGTGGCACGTCGCCTCGTTGATGTTTCTGGACACTCTTCCACATCTTCGCGCACAGCATCGATATTTTCAGCTGAACGGCCTGTTCTTGGTCTCCCAGACTTAGGTCTATCCAATGTTGAGCCAGTTGCTTCAAGGCGTGTGGCAAAGCGTCGAATTGTGCGACCAATCGGTGCCGGACGGTGGTGAAATCGTCGACGAAATTCACGTTGTGTTCTTATCACTGATGAATTATTCCGTAAGAACATTGACACAATTATTCCACGTTCTTGGGGAGTAAAACGGTCCATGTTTATTTTCAGTGTATTTTACATTTGTTCACTACACAATTTTCAACAACAGAATGACAGAAAATGTCATATAAAAAAAATAAAAGTATTTTCTTTAGTGCCAGTACTTTTGCGCCACCCAGTATATTCAGCTTATGGATAGAGACATCTTTAACTACATTCGATCTTTTAAAGGACTTGGTTATTTTTATTTATTTACTTAATATTAATTGCACAATAATCTAACGATTATAATACGAAAGGTAAAACTTAATGCTAAGCATTGTCTACCAGTCCACCTTAGGGACGTAGCAGAAAAGGTAATAAATGGGGTGCAAGATTAACTATTTAAAATAAAGAAAAAAGAGTGTTATATACAAATAATAAAACATATATAATTCGTGTAATTACATAAGATATATACACTATACATATATTCATATATAAATTCCATTAATCCGTATACATATTTACATACTTAAAATAAACTTACATAAATATAAATACATAAGCATAAAATAAAGTACTTACTTAAATTATTGCATCAAAGCTTTTTTGCGATAGTGTCAAATTACCAGCATTTTGAAGTGATCCCGCGTCTGTGCTCTCATGATGTTATCAATGACTTCAATGACTAATATTATAAAGAGGAAAGATTTGTACCTATTTTTGTATGTTTGTATGTTTGTAATGAATAGGCTCAAAAAGTACTGGGCCGATTTAAAAAATTCTTTCACCGTTGGAAAGCTACACTATTCCCGAGTGACATAGGCTATGTGTGTACCACGGGCGAAGCCGGGGTGGACTGCTAGTCAATGATATAATCATTAAAGATTTTATTACACTTGTTAGTGAACGTTATAACGAAACACTTGTCTATGTTAAGGTTTATAAGTTTTACCTTGCAACAATTTGAAATAGTATTCAAGTCTTTCTGTAATTAATCACAATTATTAGTAGTGTTAGTAGTTTTAAATATTTTGAAACATCGGCGTACAACAAACATTCACAAGACAAGCGCTTGATGAGATCGTTAACGAACACAACAAACAACAACGGTCCTAAATGATGAATATTCTTCAATATGTATTTTGTTTCATAATAAAAACTTCCTAATAATAAAGAATCTCCCATTTGAATGGTACCATTCGCTATTGGGATTGCGGCGGGCGGGGCGGCCGATGAGCAGGGAGGGCAAAGGCCGCGCGTATAGTAAAGTCATTAGGTTAGACATTTTTTACAAAAGATTTTTTCTATAAATACATCAACATCGTCCTCCCAGCCCTTCTTCCGCCCACTGCTGAGCACAGGCTTCTCTTCGTCGACGCCACCCATCTCGGTCCTGTGCTGCTCTCATCCAGACATAAATACATAAATGTCTTTTTAGGGTTCCGTACCCAAAGGGTGCAAACGGGACCCTATTACTGAGACTCCGCTGTCTGTCCGTCTGTCACAGGGCTCTATCTCTTGAACAGTAATAGCTAGACACCTGAAATTTTCACCGATTATGTATTACTGTGGCCGCTATAACAACAAATACTAAAAATAAAAAAAGTTGAAAATTGAAGGGGGTCGTCATACAAAAAACCTGTTTTTTTTTTCAGCGTTTTTAACTCGATCTGTCACAGGGCTCTATTTCTTGAACCGTAATAGCTAGACACCTGAAACTTTCACCAATTATGTATTACTATGACCACTATAACAACAAATACTAAAAATAAGATAAAGTTAATAATTATAGGGGTATCGTAGAACAAGAAACGTGTTTCTTCAGCGTTTTAAAACATTGTACGGTGGTACGGAACCCTTCATGTATGAATCCGACTCGCACTTGCCCGTTTATTTTCTTACGGTTTTGTGTTCTATTAATGATTGTGAAACCAAGATTTCAATATAGCTAGACGTGCCAAATCAATTTTTGGTAGTGGACCCACCGGCTTGTCCCACTAATAATTGTAAGACGAATTTGGAAAAAATTAGAAAATCTCTACCACAAATTACATAGTAGGTATGTACTACAGCTCTACCATAACAACAAAATAAAATTAAGGCATTTCGACACTTCTAGCAATTTGGGGGTAATTTGTTGAACCTTCTGCGCAATAATTCTGTCATTACCTTCACCGTAATTAAAGGTTACGACGATGTAAATCAAATTAGGGTAGGTATCAAACGTGATATTCCAGTCGAAGAAGACACACGGCGAGGTGTATGGTGCGAATAAAGGAGAGGTCGTGTTAAAATGGTAGTTTCGGAAAATAACCAAACACTATTTTCCGGATTCACTGATCAGGAAAATAGTTACTGTCCGTCTGTTTCTGTTTGTGGTTCCATTTGTTCCTATTCGCTAAGGTTTTCATTAACTACGCACTACGCCATAAAAATTTCGAATATAAACTCACTCGGTACGGAGATACGTTCTATGTGCCCGACGTTGCAAAACTGAGCTTGTTTGACAGTTCAACTCACAAGTTCAATTCGAGTCAATCCAACACAATTATATTTGATACTCGATAAGCAAATCAATTTTTTATTTTGATATTTTAGAACACACGAACGACGAAAGAAACCTAGGAGGTAAGTAAAACTATGGACACAAGTTATCATTGTTTTCCCTTTATCTATAGTCTATTTGTTGAAATGGCTTGTTTTGTATGCCGTCGGCGCGCCACAAGTCTTTGAAAAAGGTAACGCCGCTTTGTTGGCACGCCACCGACGTCATGCCAGTCAATTGAACGAATGGACCACCTATATTCAGACGTGTATACCATTTTAAATTAATTTTTAGGTACAGAAGAGCTTATGTGCCTTAATCCACCTACATCTGTGATTAGCATTGATCAGTGGATGGTTGGAATCCGTGGATGGGATGGTAGACTTAGTATCCGCAAATTATCTCACTTAAGAAGATAGTATTTATAAAATAGAAATAAAAAGAAGTATTTATTTGCGCGGCGAATCAAAACTTTCACGAATGAGGACCAAGTCGTTTGATGTTTGATCTTCTGACAAAACTGTCATTTGACCGCTAAATTGTTAAGGGTGATGGTGCACCTACTCTGTATTTTTGTGTCGCATTTCTGCGTCGTCCCGTTTACAGAATTAAATGGGGCAAGATAACGGAAATTACAGCTTTGTGAGAACAGGACGTGTGGGTGTTACGTTAAGATAACAATACGAAACAGAGTGACGGAGCAAAGGAATGAACGACGGTCTTGGGATAATTTAAGTGACGGAAACATTGCCCTCTGGAAATTAGCCTATTAAGTTGGCCTACGAAAAGTTGCACGCACATGATAGGTAACATTATAATTAGGTACAAAGTCCTTGTACCTATACAAATACACACAATATTACGTCTTTCATTTGTACATAATGGGGCGGATAGAGCATTTTGGGTCTTGCCGCTCTAAGCAAATAGAAGTCTCAAAGGCCACTTTTAGCGTGATGGTGGCGAGAAGGTGGAAAAAGGTATTAGAATAGTGATGAGTTGCTAGCCGCATCACCATGCTTCTTCTTTTCATCCATTCTCTCAGAAGCAGGTGGTAGGTACAATCTAAGTTTTTCTTATCTCCCAGACCAACATGGAAGAAGGAATACAAATGGTTTTATCAAGGAAGCCATTCTTATTACAATGGTACTTATTGAAACCGCCATTTTGATTCGAGGTAGTACACAAGCTATAAAAACAAGTAAGTAGGCCTTACCTAATAATCTTGTGCTCAGAAGTCAACATTCTTATTTATCCTTATTATTATTTAGCCTTTTGAGAAGCACGTTGTGCTCAAGTATTTACCAGTAAACGAATCGGAGTTAGTATCGACTGGTCGCCTACTATTCTACAGTAAAATCTAGAAACTCGTCTCTTGTCTTAGTTGCAAGTAAGTAGGTTGTCTGTCGTACGTTCATGCCAAACCTTTTTAAAAAAAATTATAGTTTGAATTTTTCATGTTTTTGATCAAAATTATATCCCATATCTCTGGATCAAAAAGACAAAGTGTCACCTGTGTCACTATTTGTCATGTCACCACTTGAGCAAAACTGCTGATTTTTTTTTATTTAAATCTAATTTTTCCGTTGAATCCCTACAGCTACATACACTGAACCAGAAAATGTGTCCAAGCATAATAATAGACTACCATTTCTGTAATCTGTTCATGTAAATACTGACTTGACTTGCTAAGACACCCAAATTCTCAGTAGTCGAAATGCCTCCCAAAGGAAAAGCGAAGGGTAAAGAAGCCAAGAAAGACCCAGCTGCAGCCAAACTGGCGATGACGGGGCCTCCGCCTAAGCCTAAGAAGATTCCACCGCCGCCGGCCTGCTTCACGCCTGAAGACTTGGCCACGTTTAAAGAGATGTTCAAGGCTCATGATGAGGAGAATATTGACAAGGTAAGCAGTCTTCTTCTTTGCGTGTCGATGGTTTTTATTTATACTCGTATTAACTATATTCTCTCAGCGCAATAATGGGTAACTCCAACGGCGTCTTCAGTAGCCGCAAATAAATCCATGAGAGCATAGGTGTTAGGGCACCCTGGACAAGAAAGTAGGTGGGACGTATTTTGTGGGGAGGAGCGACGCTCGCACCCATAATGCGAGTAATTACAGAAAAGATCTCCACAGCGACCTACTTGGCTCGCAGTCTGTTGAGTGACTTCTAAGCAGTTCAGGTAGTAATCCTCTTTTGGTGTTGTGAAGTTGGGCACAGTTTCAACTTTATTGGCCTATATCTCTGGTAACCATGACCTTGTTATAATTTAAAGACAAGCTAATAAACGGATAACGTAGCTTTTATTTGATGCTAATATCGCTGTTCTGGCTGGCTTAAAACGTTTCGTTTCAGCAAAGAATTTTAAATCGGTTCACATGTTTTCAAAAACATTATGAATAGCGAAATTTTAAATAGGACGTTGTTATGTCCAATTAAAAATATTTAATAAAAGGCCTTCGGAGGATTTCAAAGGCAGTTGATTTTCTAGAGAAGGAGTCCATGGGGAAGAGGATTGATATTCCCCCGCACTTATTCTCCCTGGGGGAATTGTATAGTTTTCGAGATATTGTAAAAATGTCGTCTATGGTAGAGAGAAGTTATTATTGCTTTATAGCATCTTAAAGTTTTTTCGTCTTGCTTAGACTTAAATTACGTTGTTCGTAAATCATTGCCTAGTTTTCAAGTTATTGCAAATCTGTCGTCTATGTAGAGCGAAGTCAGTATTGTCTTGTAGCATTTTATAGTTTTATCGTCTTGCTTTGACTAAAATTACGTTGTTCAAAAATTATTGCCTTAAGTATAGCCAAAGTAAAATAAATCCTCAAATTTTACCAATTCATTTTGAACTATTAAGTACAAAATGTTGCGTGTTTGCCCAGTGATTTAGCGTTACATCCGCGCTCAGCGGGCCGCCACTTTTATGGGCCGTTTGGCTGCATTTGCTGTGTAATGCACGGGGTAAAATAGGTTAAATGCACGACTCGTGTTAAATAAATACACAACTATTTACAAATTACAAACAGTTGTTTAACTAATCTTCTTACTTATCTTCTATAGTACGTATCAATGTATGTATATTTATGTAGATAAATTTTATTGTTGAAGTATAGTAGTTTATGTAGAAACACAGGCCGGAATCTCCTAAGGTACGCGCAATAT
Organism: Acrobasis repandana; assembly: GCA_963576875.1. Lineage (NCBI taxonomy): Eukaryota > Metazoa > Arthropoda > Insecta > Lepidoptera > Pyralidae > Acrobasis > Acrobasis repandana. The sequence goes on from OY756226.1 coordinate 4,507,575, forward strand.
GCGTCACCCAGGCGTCACCGTTCCCCGTCCCCGCACCTCTCCCCGTATCAATGTATGTATATTTATGTAGATAAATTTTATTGTTGAAGTATAGTAGTTTATGTAGAAACACAGGCCGGAATCTCCTAAGGTACGCGCAATATGCGTCACCCAGGCGTCACCGTTCCCCGTCCCCGCACCTCTCCCCCGTTTTCGCCTCGATGACTCATGTTGGCCGTCAAGAACCGGGGGAGAGGTGCGGGTGCAGGAAACGGGGACGCATATTGCGCGTACCTTAGGAGATTCCGTTCTGCTTACTCTTACTGTATTCTGTGGTAGAAAGTAAATATATATCTGAATGCTTATCAATATCTCTATTGTACCCATTTTATGTTTTCTAACAACCCAAAAGTTGGCTGTCAGATAATGCTTTTAGCATTAAGTCCGCCTATTGTGAAAAATTGTATTTTGTACAATTAAGTTTAAATAAATAAATAATATATTTACTTATTTATTATGTATCGCCTTTTGGAATCACGGATCTTTTCACTTAGGGAGACTTGCGTGGGGATACAGATCTAACACGTAGAGGCCCTTTGGAGAAGTTGATGTAATGTGGCGCTCCCGCCAAAGCCTATTCTTGGATATACCGGTGAATGAAATGTGTACCCTTGAACAGGTTTCGGCAGAAGGAGAATCTATTGCAAGAAAAGGAAAGGTTTATGGGTTATGCAATGTACTGATGCTTGGCTATTGCAATAGAAACAAGAAACAACGGCACCTGCCATAATCATGATTACTGACTAATTGTAGCCAAGTGGTAACTTGCAGCCCACTAGATGGGCGTCAATTCATGAACGGGTGCGGCCGGTAGGGACTGGTCAGCTTGGCTCCGTTTTTTAAGACTACTTGTACTCAGTGTAACTTATTTTTGAAAATTGGATCTGGCACTCGTTCGAAAGCTTTACATATTATATTGTGATAACATTGTATAAGGCATAATATCTTTGTAGACTGAAAAAGCCCTTCTGGCGCGTAGGCGAATAATACTGTGTTAATGAGTTTCTTTCGGCGTTTCTTCTCAGCAGTGGTAATTGCGAAACAGTATCGGTAGCTTTTAAAAAAGAAAAAAATAATTTAAATATAAATAAACATTACACGTAATGTACACTTGAATTATTGACGTGTAAAAGTGCCTACAAAGGCCTAATTACTGAATAAATATTAATTTGATTTTGATTTTGGGCCCCTCAAATGAGGCGACAATAGTTGCCGGCAAAGGAGCAACACTGGTGCAAACGACTCAGTGGTGTCGAGACGTGTGCTGCACTTTCTCCGTAGTTACTTGTGGCATGATGCCCTTTAATACTTTCACCCCTGGAGCAACAGCTCTAACGACCAGAGTTGAGAGTCCTGCGAGCCCTCTTGGGTCTCTACCCCGACCGATGAAGGCACGTCGAGGACGAGGGCTCAGATCGACTCTCTGGAGCCTGGTTCTGCGGTGTCGTTACTCTCCAACAGCTCGCCACAAGCTGCCCTGCGGCTATTTATTTATTATTATCATTATTTCAGTCACATGATATGGCATAAGGCTCCCCTAAGGATTTTTAAAATGACTGATGCATTTTCCAACATGCTCGGTCACATGACATGTAAGCTGGTCAGATCACATGATCTGATCAGCTTACATTTGTCTTGATGAAATGGTTTTCATAAATATAATTAGCTTATACATACCCTTATTTTTCCAGGTGCCATTAGCAGCCATCCCTCTAATGTTAAGGAAACTCGGCTTCAACCCCAAAACGGCGGAAATAAAGCAACTCTTCGTTCTATTTCTCGAAGACGACTTGGTTGATACTGTAGAATACCACGAGTGGTTGTTCATGATCGAAGCCAAGATGGCTTGGGGTGATGATTTCGAATTAGCTGTGACTAAAGCATTCGCTGCTTTAGGACATGACGACGAAGAAACGGGCTTCGCAGATTTCGAACTTCTAAGACATGAATTAGAAAATTGGGGAGAACCGTTACAAGAAATAGAATTCGTTGACTGGATTCGAATGGCCATCAAAGATAAAACATTTAATATAGAAGAAGGTACGTTCAACTATCCAAAGTTCATTGAGAATATGAATAATAAAGATCATAGATTCCTTAAGGAGCCTATAAACTTCTTCAAGCTGGACCAGAAGACGTTGGCGGAGATGGCCATAAAGAAGGCGGCTGAAGAAAGGGAGGAACAAGAGAAGAAGGAAGCGGAGAAGAGGGCTAGAGAAGAAGCTAGGAGACAGAAGATGATTGCGGATGGATTATTACCTCCTGATTAAAAATTTTCAAGTTTTATTTTTGTTTTTATTCCGCTGTTCTACGAGATAGAATTTGTAAAGGAAGAATGTAGGTAGGTACTTAATTCTTCAAGAACCTATGGTATGTAAGGGCGTGCGCTATATCACGGGAATAACTGCAATTTGCAATACATTCGGGTCATCTCTATCTAACACCGCATATCCATCTAAGTACATGTTTCCAATGATGCTGATCAATCGGGTTAAAGGCCGTTTTGCCCCTTGCGCTGTTCGCCCCATGGTCCTAATCATACATTATCTTCTTTTGAATTAGTAGTTCTAATTTAGTAGACCTAGAATTAATATAAGTAGGGTACTACCATAAAGCGAATGGTATATTTTTTTGTTGGGTTAAGGTCTCCCCCTATCTTCTTCCACTTGTCTCTTTTACGTATAAATCTCGACCATCCTTTTTGGAATGCGTCTAGATCGTCTATGGTCTACTTTATCTAATATATTTTTTATATTTTACCATTTCAAATATGTAACTACATACTACCTACATCTAAAAGTATATCTTCATGTAACGTCACGTCTTATCATCAACATTAATGCGAGTTCACGCGTGAAAAGTCCGCCATTTTGTACGTACCATTTCTTTGTAAGGTAAGAATTATGCAAACTTACTATCTGCGCACTTAGCGCTCTGCAATGAATATGTATGGAGCGGGACACGAAATCAGGAACGGTTTTAATTAAGATATTTGTATTCATATGCACCAGTTCAAAAGTACGTACCTTCAATTCGAAATATTTCCAGGTATGTGCCGAGTACGAATTATTACTTTATTAGACATGATAGCCGAGTGCGACATATACGATGACGGTCATGTCACCCTCATAAGAGCAAAAGAGATAGCGATCAAACGAATAAGAATCTCTATGAAACGCCATGTAGATGTAGGCGTGTATGTAACGCGGTTGCCCGCGCGTTGACGCATTTTTAGTGGGTTGGACTACGTGTGTTTTCTATACAAACTGAAATACTTGCTACAATGTTAAAAACTGCCGCCCGCACTCCGTGACGGTGCGCGGTGCAGTAGGATCACCGCCTCAGTGGGTAGAATAAGGCGGTGAACCCACTGAACCGTGCACCGTCGCGGACCGCGGTTCAACACACTGACGCTCCCGCGCGTTGACGCGTTTTCAGTGGGTTGGACTAGGCGTGTTTTCTATACAAACTGAAACCTAATCCGCCTAAGGCGGTGATCTATGCAATTATCTCAGTTTGTATAGAAAACACGCCTAGTCCAACCCACTGACAATGCGTCAACGCGCGGAAGCGCGTCCCGCGCGCAGATTCTGCCATTCTGCGCAGGGGCGCGGTGCTAGCCAACACATTGCTCTGCAGTACCGCCCGTGTTTTTACGTATAAAAGGACAAAGAAAAAAGAAATCTACGACACTCATTCAAGATGCTTTCTTGAATGAGTACCGAACTAAATTCAAGAAAGCGTCCATTCTCCACGACAATCGACTGTAAAGTGAATGTGTACTAGCACTAGCAGCGGTTCGTAGCTCGTAGCCGTAGCAAGAGCAGCGCAGCAAGTCTTATCAAGTTAAGAGACTTGGACTTGCTACGCTGTAGCCGTTGCTACAATACCTTTTTACATTCTTCTACGGCAAACAATAAATGTTGTCCTTTGTAGCGGCACTCAGTTCAGCTTGGTCTCTATATACGTGATAACGATGGAATTTCCATCGTATTTGTATCTAAAATAGAGAAAGCCCATATTTTGAATCACTTTTGACCCTACTCTATTCTAGGAGCCATATTCTAGAAGTATATTTCAAATAGAAATCCCAGTGTAGCTGTTACACGACTCTTGGCTCCTTTCCAGGTTGAAATAAGGTATGTTCACAAAATAAAGTTTATTTAGATGTAAAACAGCATGAATAATGTGCGTATAGACACTCACAGACAGGCCAAGCCGGTAGAATAATTACTCGTACTTTTTTATTGCTTAAAAAAAACGATTTATTGCATTTTACATCGCAAGTTTAAACATAAATCACATCGTTCCGGCCCTTACTTCCTTCTTCTTTATGAAGACATATTGGGCCTTATATATTATACCTATGCAGGAAGTCACAGAAGACAGAGACGCGTGGAAAGATAAGGGTAAGGCCTTTGCCCAGCTGTGGGACACAAGGCTTGTAAAAAAAAATCAATTGGCCTTGTGGTTTTCGGCTTAGAATAGGACCACTCCATCTCTTCAACATCTTAGCGCGTTCCCGGTTGCATCCTCGGATGTGCTGCTTCGGAGCTTGGGGTGCAATATCCCGCTTTTTCTTCTCCAAAATTTATATGGATGTAAATGGTCACCCATGAATGCCGGAGAGCATGTGAAATGGAAAAGAAATAGCTGGAACAGTTTAAACGACTTGGCTAAAGTTTTACAACCGGCTGCCGCCTGAGGTGAACCCTCCTTGAGAATACAGACATGCTTAGTCATTTAGTCGCCTACAGGAAAAGATTGAGTGGGTCTATTTTAGGCCGGAAGCCATACGGCCAATAACATAATTGAAGATGTGATGTTTATTCTACTGAACAAGTTGATTTGATTTATTTATTGTCACAAATTCAAGTCAATTAATATTCATTTAATATGTATTAATTGACTCATATTGCTGTTATAATTTAAGCTTTTCTTCTGCGTTTTCGATTTTTTTATTGGTAGGTTCGTTCGGGATAAGCCATAAAATATCTACGTGCCTGTCAGCGCCTAAAACTTTTAAGGCTGCGTAACAAGGTACCTTTATGATTTTCTTAACGAACTACCAATTCATTCTCGTTTCTCCCTTGCCGCCCCTTTGAACCTTTTAGTTTGAGGTTTTTCTCAGTGACTGTCTTATCTATATTTTAGATGCTCTAATACATAATGATTTTTTTACATTTACAAAATTTTTGTACCTTTGTGTTTAATAAAGATATAATTAAAAAATAAAATTTATTTAAGGGGGGGGGGGGAGGGGGGCATAGTGCAAACGCAAATGTTAGCCCATGTGTGATTTTGGCTACCTACTTCAGGTGATTTCGGCGCCCCCCCCCTCAAGGATGGCGGCCGGTGCGGTAAAATAATAGTCCATATAAGTAGTTATTGAGATGTATCGATCTAAGTGCGCTTTTGTTCGATGTAAGAATACGTACGTATTCTTATTTTGAACAAAAGCGCGCTTACACCACGCACATCCTGTTCTGACAGAAAGTAAATAATGGACCATAGCCACGCAAAAAAGAAGGAAGAGGTTTATCTTGTTTAAAAAAAAACTGCGTATCTTTTAATAACGAACTTGAACTAACAAGTATATAATTTGACCAAAATACTCTAAAATTTTTTACCAAGATCACAGAATATGGATACTGGCACTTTAGACTCCATATTGACTTATATATTCTTCTTATATTTAAGAGCTGGGCTCTTGTCGGTACAAGTCTTATATTAATCGTATAACGTCGAACAAAATATTCTCAAACTATTTTAAGGGTATTCAGTCCATGATACTGAACAACTTTTCCCAAGAAACATATCGAATACACAAAATTGTTTTTTGCTTTCTATACAAACTCGGATCAGCTGATCGGTCAATTTGTATGGGAGCTCAAAAAATGTTTTTCATATTTCGATTTAAGTTCCTTGGAGAAAATTGTTTAGTATCATGGACTGAATTCAGCCTTAAAATAGTTTAAGTATAATTTGATACACCCTGTATATTACTAGAATCATATTAATTATATGAATCTAAAGTGCCAGGCAAAAACCTGCTGTGGTAGTATATGTTGTTATTTATTTATTTGTTTGGGTCAAATCTTGCAAGTTAAATTTGAGCCACTATCCTGTTTCCGATTGTTATGAAAATATACCTATTATATGCTAATGTAAATCAGATGACAATGCAATTTTCTTATAACCAGAAGTTGATCTGATGATGGAGCCGGAAGGTGGCTATAGGAACCCTGTAATAAAACGATGCAACCCCATCGAGTTAAGTTTTATTAAATTTGTCTTGACAAGAACTGGCCTTACAATAAAAGCTTGTACGAAAAAAGTACAGGCTGACTTTTTAAACACTGTCCAAATGTTTGGAGCAAGTTCAGTCCATGATACTGAACTACTTTCTACAAAAAACTTGCTCCAAAAATTTGGACACTGTTTAAATAGTCACCCTGTAATAACTTATTTTTAGTATTATTTGGGGAACGTAGTCGCGTCGGAAACAATGTAATTTACGTGAACGTTGAATTTAAAGCGTAAACATGTACTGCACTGAACGGGACTTAATTCAAGAGGAAGTAGGTATTAATGACGTACAAACAATACATAATACCTACTTCCTTATGAATTTAACTCGCATTTTCTTTAAAGGTACCGGCTCAGTCGAGGCCAGATCACCTGTTTTCGCCATCTATTTTTCACAGCATTGATGTCCTTGGTTTTTCAGTTAATCTTGATAAGAAAAACAAACAAAGATTTGAAATAAACTGAAAAGCTTTTTTACAAGCTTTTATTTAGTTCCTCCGTAGTCTGCGTTCCGTAATAAAATCTTGCAAGTTAAGTTAGAACCGCTTCCCATTATTCAATTGAGCTGAAACTTCAGATACTTATAGATCGAGAGCTGGCACCAATTTTTGGGTAGGTATTTGAGGCAAGCTGAAAACCTGTCACATACCTCTCCTATTATACCCCAACACTGAACTCATCATCCAGGTCTGCAGTTCCGTGTTGGGGTATAATAGGAGAGGTATGTGACAAGTTTTCAACTTGCCTCAAATACCTACCTAAAAATTCGTGCCAGCTCTCGGACCATTATGTTAGTTGGGTGACATGACAATGCAATATTATGGTACGAATGACCTGATCTCATGGTGAAGCCGGGAGGTGGCCACGGCATCTCTGTGGTAAAATTACATAACCCTCCGAGTTTGGGATCAATTGATTTGTCTTGAGGAGCACTCTTTATTTCATTGTTTTAGATGAAATCTTGCTTTTAATTTAAAATATTTGTTAAATAATTACTTGTTTGTTTTGTTTCTGATTTCAAACACAGAGTTTAAAATTGTATACACATTGCTTATATTTTATATTATTTTCACATGGTTTTATTCGTTGTAGGTGTAGACTTCGTTGCCTTTTTACCCAACTTTGACGACCTCCGTGGCGTAATGGTTAACACGCTAGACCGCTAATCCGGTCTTGGGTGTTTATCTGTATATGTATTTATCATAAAATATAGTATCGTTGAGTTAATATCCCATAACACAAGTTTAAACTTACTTTGGGGCTAGCTTAACCAGTGTGATTTGTCCCTATATATTTATTTATTTATTTAACTACGGCAAAGCCAAACGAAAGGGTAATGATTTTAGCAGTCTATGTATGTATGTATGTATGTGGATATCTTTGTGTGTTCCACCGTAGCATCCAAACTACTTATCCAATTTTCACAAAAGAGAATCGAGAATCGAATCAAAAGAATATCGTCTGAATGACATTTGTTATATTTAGTATACAAAAAATTCATATAACAAATGTGACATAAAAAATGTGCAAGTAAATAAAAATATTTTTTTGTTTCTACGAGTATATATTGTTAGCCGTAAATGGCTGCCGAATTGGATACAATACAATAAATAAAAAAAATATTGCACCAGTTAAATTAACACTTTTCAGTAAGAATTTTTCCGTAGTCGAGTATTAGTTTTTTTAAACGTAAATCTTATGCTATTTTGACAGTAACTAACTCTGAATTTAGTTTCCTTGTGAACGTCACGAAAAATAATGTTCCTTCGCTGTAAAAAAAAAGGTATTCACAGTTATAACCCCAAACTTTGCACTAACAAAACTGCCGTTATCTTTTGATGAAAAGATTTATCTTACTGAACTTGAAATTGGAAATATGCAAATTGCTTACTTAGCGAGTTATCCACGAAATAACAGCAATCTGTGGAGAAAGGTAGGGAAACGAAATAATAAGTGTTGTTGGTTATTTGTTACATTGATTGATGTAGGTACAATATGGAGTAACAGGTGGGGAATAAGTACCAATAAACTGTTATTGCTTTGTCCACGTGTAATAGAGTGGTTTCGTGTATAAAAATGGGTATTATTCGTATTTTTTAGGGTTCCGTACCCAATGGGTGCCAACGGGATCCTATTACTGAGACTCTGCAGTCTGTCTGTCTGCCCGTCCGTCTGTCACTCTAGGCTCTATCTCATTAAAGGTTCAAAAAACACGTTTCTTAAATGACGACCGTCATTTAAGAAACGTGTTTTTCAGCTTTTTTAATACCATCATTATAATGGCATTAACTAGATACTTACTTGAAATTTTCACCCCTTATGTATTACTTAACTGTGGCAGTTATAAAAAAAAAAAACCGGCCAAATGCGAGTTACACTCGCGTGGAGAGGGTTCCGTACAATTGATTGAATTATCATAGGTTTTCCTGTAATCTACAAACAATGAACTTTATTTTACATTTATTTAAAATTTTTGTCTCAGTAGTTTTGGAGATCAGGGGGCAATGGTCAATTTTCGTCTCCTTTTATGAATAAAATCAAAACTATTTATTTTAGAATTATAACAAAAATATATTTGACATCCTCATAAAGAGCCCTTTCATCTGATATATGACACAGTAAGGTATGCAAAACTTTTTTTTTCAATTTCCTAAATTGTCCCCCAAAAATGACCCGTATTTAAAAAAAAAATTATTTACTTTGCACATGTGTGTTTCGGTCATAGGATTACACCATTCTACCAAATTTCACCTGATTCGGTCCAGTAGATTCGGAGCAAATTGGCTGTGACAGACGGACGGACAGACAGACGCACGAGTGATCCTATACCTAAGGGTTCCGTTTTTTCATTTTTTGTACGGAACCCTAAAAATACTATAAATAAGATAAAAGTTAAGAATTAAAGGGCGACACACTACGTCTATAGTCGAGGATCAATTGTTCTTTCTATTGTGTCTGGCTGACTGTCCAGCAATGTGTTAAGTTTCATACAAGAAACGTGTTTTTTTCAGCGTTTTAAAATATTGTACAGAGGTACGAAACCCTTCTTGAACGAGTCCGACTCTCACTTGACCGGTTTTTGTCAGTACCTTCCTACATATTTTCATTTTACCTCCCATTGTGTCATGTTTTTATCGCAGATAAGTGTGGGAAGTTATATGCACAACATGAAGATTTTTGTATAGAAATTGCGAATCTTACCTTTTTCCTTTTCCACACTCTAGTAAATTCAATAAAAACAAGTAGTAAAGTACTAATCAAAAAAAGAAAATTGTTGGAAAGAAAATGGCGGATTTTTGGCGCCAAATTGCGCGGCATAATTTTCTTTTCTTTTCAAAACCTGTCGATTGAGATCCGAGAAAAAATAGCTACTATTTTTTCTTTGATCTCACTCGACACTCCGAGAGTGCCGACAGAAGTGAAAACTTGAACAAGGTGGTGTCGGTAACAGTGTCGCGAGTTCAATGGTTTTTCCCATCTCAAAAAATGCCCAACGCGCCTAAAGAAGTTTTCACTTCAAAAATACTAGACCAGGACCAGGCCCTTGACCAGGCCAATCGATGGCTTTAGTGCCTAAGATGATGATGATCACGTATAGGAAGAGGATCATGTACCTACTACTATTGTATAGGTCAGAATTGGGTAGTTTCCTAGGTAAAAAATAAATTATGTGGTACTGTTAAGAAAATAGAACATCACAAAATAATGTCACTTGTCATTGATCACATCATTTTGAATAAGAATTTACATTTATTAATGCAGAAAAACGAATATTATGAGCGCTATTTGACTCCAAAAAACTATGACGTCACAGTCCGATATTTCATACAAATCTCATAGAAAATGTTTGTTTTGACGTTTAGTAAAAAAGTGTCTGATTTGACTTGTTGGAAACTAGCGGATTCAGATCATTCTGATAATAGATGAACTAAACCAGTAATTTTATGTTACAAACCAACGAATATGACCTGTAGGCATGACCAAAAACCATCATAACAGCAAAGCAATAACGTCGGCATAAATCAATGCGTTATTAAACCACGTCCATTGCAAGAATAGCTGATTCTGTTCATATGCGAAATGCAATCAGCCGTGAGATATTAAATTCTCTGTTTGTGTTACGTTTTTTTTCATTATTCATGAATTTGCTCCAGTTAGTACACTAAAATCAATGGATAACATAAAAATTAAAGGCACGTCGAGCTTTGCGAAGGTGGTTGGTTTCAATATGGTTAAATAATAGGTATGTGAAAAAATTACAGGGTAGACCTCGGCGAACATTCTGCGATCAGATTGAAGAAGTTCCAAAATAAACGGGCAAGTGCAAATCGGACTCGTAGATGAAGGGTTCCGTACCTCCGTACAATGTTTTAAAACGCTGAAGAAACACGTTTCTTGTATGACGACCCCTCTTTAATTTTTATCTTTATCTTATTTTTAGTATTGATTGTTATAGTGGCCATAGTAATAAATAATCTGTAAAAAATTAAAGTATCTAGTTAATGCCGTTATAAAGATCTAGTTAAAAACGCTGAAAAAACACATTTTTTGTATGACGACCCCCCATAATCTTTATTTTTTTTTTATTTTTAGTATTTGTTGTTATAGCGGCCATAGTAAAACACGTGTAAAACATACTTGGTGAATTATTTTATTAAAACAAACGTGAGATAAATCCGTAACTGATTAATTTAAAACGGTTGGCTCACGTGATATAGTCGGAAAAGGCCGACCAGGTTTCGATCTATTTAGAGGCGAGTCTCAGCGGCGACCCGACGATGTCGCGCTTTGGTTTTCTTATAACATATTTGTAAGTGTACTTTATCACTAAATAAGGAACTTCCTATTCCATTTATAAAATACAACTACAGAAAGTAACCATGCAACTAAGCTTCTGTATAATATTTTATTTTCATTGTAACAATATTTCATTCCATATTAGAGGCCTCATATGCCCGAGTTCAGCCGGTATGAGTTCATGGAGATTGGAGTAGGTACATTTATCATTTCTGTGTAAACGTAAAGTTGTTAATCTGGCTATACTCAATCTCTGTTTTAAATTAAACGTTTATTGTAGCCGTTCCAACAGAATAATAAATATTTGGCCTTAGATTTGCCGCCCCCTAAAATCTGCCACCCTAGGCTCCAGTCTACTCAACCTGCTGGTAAAAACTGCTTCATCTGCTTATTTTTCCTGGAAAAGCGTAAAAGAAATATGCGAAAATTACATAAAATCTAAACACACTATGCATAATTTTGATGTAAGTTTGTAACTACGTGAGTACTAAGTAGTACTTACTCTATGAAGTAACTAACGTGAGATAAACTCATACTTATCAATTATTATGACAACCTCCGTGGCGTAATGGTTAACACGCTAGACCGCTAATCCGGAGGTTCTGGGTTCGATTCCCAGCCAGAGCAAGTTGGAAAATGGCCTTTTTCAAATTTTCCTGGGTCTTGGGTGTTTATCTATATATGTATTTTTTACGTTTAGTTAGTATCCCATAACACAAGTTTAAAAACTTACTTTGGGGCTAGCTTAATCAGTGTGATTTGTCCTTATATATTTATTTATTACTTTGGCGGATTTTTTCATCACATATTTTCAATTTGGATCATACTTATCAATATTGTAAATGGTTTACTCATGTTATATATAGTCGGAAAGGCCGACTATACGATCATAATCAGGACGAGTGTTAGAAACGGCGACGGTTTCGCGGCACTCTCTGTCACTATTACGCGAGTACACCGTTTGCAATATTGATATCTTATTTTCTCTTCAGAACATTTTAACAGTTGACGTTCAGCAAAGTACCATTAATACGTCGAAAGATTGAAATGGGCCATCCGTCTTCATCAGTTGATGTGTCGCCGAACATTCCAGATGATTTATGTCGATTCCATGCTGCGTATCCGTCAGTCACATGTGTGTGCTCGTATTTTGTTCACCTACTCCAGTCCAACACATTACATTGTGTAATCACTTCTGAATATATGAAATAATGAATAATGTTTTTGAACATAATTTCATTTCATTTTTTAATTTTTTTTATTAGAGATTTGAGTGCCTTTGACCTTTATCTAGCCTGATTTCTATGGACTATATGACTGTAGATCTTGCCAGGGATAGCGTTGAGTGGAAAAATAAGGTCTCTAACAGAGAAGCGACAGTATGCCCGCGATTTCTATCAGCGACGGCCAGCGACCTGTGTCACGCGGCGGTAGAGGTACCTATGTTTGTGATTTTTTCTATCAAGCAAAAAATGCTCAATCATGTTTTGGATATTGTGGGTGTCTGTAGAAAAGCCTTAAGAGTCCCCTTGCTCTAGGCAGAATCAGAGTGTCCCATATAAACGTAGTCTGCGTTTTAATTTGAAACGACATGTCAGATTTCGGTAAACATTTTTAACTTTAAAGAAATTGCATATATCTACGGTTATAATTGGTTTTCACAGTCAAAATATGAACTTGGAAGAGAATATAATGTATTCTATCATTTTTGATCATTAATATGGAAAACTTTTACACCTTTATATTTTCTTTCAAGTTCATATTTTGACTGTGAAAACCAATTATAACCGTAGATATATGCAATTTCTTTAAAGTTACAAATTTTCAGTTACAAAATAAAATGTTGACTACGTTTGTATGGGAAAGTCTAAGGTAAGGGGATTCTTAAGATTCCTATGTAAATTTTTTTGGCAATAAACTGTGGAAGTTTAATTACAGTAATTTTTCAAAAACACGCACAGTTTTGCGAGCTATGGACCGTAAAATATTTGTACCTATAAAACGGTTCACTGGTCTACCCGTTGAAACCCGTGTAGGCGTAGCGTAGGCTTTCTTAGTGGAAATTGTAACTTATTTCTGTATTGTGGGTGACAGTGAGCCGGGCCCTCAATCCGGTCCTCTTGTGTCGGAACAAGGGCGGCTAAAGACCAGCCTCTCTAGGGTATGGTCCTACTTTAAATACAATAATTGGTTACAATATACAACGTGTAATTGAAACATACGTAATAAACCGGATCACGGTCTATACTAGGATCACTATAGTATAATAATATTAATATAACAGTAAAAAAACGAAAAAAGTAACTTTTTTTACTGTTATTTGAATTTCTTTATTATTACTATCTAGTATATCCCGTGGATCGATTTATGACGCATATGTCAATAACACTTTGTATATACCTACAACGTGGAAGTTACATACCCGTAATAATCGAACCACAGGCTATATTAGATCACTAAAGTATAATGAAATTAAAATAACAGTCAACAACAAAAATAATTCGACATTCCCATACAAATCGCCCGGGCGGCTGCACACTTTTGTATGGAAATGCCGGTTTTGTTTTGTTTTTCGGTTATTTTAATTTCATTTTACTATAGAGATCAATTCAATATACTAGAGAGATATAATATGGAAAGTAGTTCAGTATCATGAACTGAACTTGCTCCAAAAATTTGGCTAGTGGTTAAAAAGTCAGCCTGTAGACCGTGGTTCGATTTACTACGGGTATGTGCCTTCCACGTTGTATACAGATTGATCTTGCACCTTCTAGCTATTGTGAAATCTTGGAATCCGAATCACTAATGAAAAAAAAAACCGAAAAAAAAAAAATTGTAAAAAAAAACTCCCATACTTCTAGTAAATGGCCAACATACTGACTTTATAGGCGTGGTTACGGGCGGTGACATTCATATGGCAGATGTTTCTGTATATTTTTAGTATGGTGTTAGACCTTCAATTTAACCTCTTTCTTTCATCAATTTAGAATCCAGCAATTTATCACGCTGCCAGTGAAACCACATTCGCGAGCTCTCGAATAAAGTAAATTAATAGCCAAAAACCTAATACTTACGAGCATCCCTCTAACGAAGCCTCTTTGTTATTTATGTTTATATAGCAACACATGTACCTAATTTAAATGGTTCAATTGTTATAAAACATACACAAGTACTAGACAGTCTGTCCGTCGTGTTCTTGGGCGGCCTTTTTTTCTTCATCATCATGGGTATCGAAAAAAAACTTTCTTCTCTTCCCATACAAAATAGTATCAGCTTGGAGAAAGTTGTTCAGTATCATGGGCTGAATTCACACATGAAATAACTTTAGTATATTTTGTTACACCCCGTATAAAACAACAAACTTTCAATTAGAGGTGTAACTACTGTGTTGAAGCAAAATATGTAAATGTCTGTAAATATTTGCCAAAAGAAGTCAAAACAACTGAAAAATCTTCAGCTAAGACTGACGAAATTCAGAACGTAAATTAAATGTAAATTACTTTTGACGAAAGTGATTGCAGAGTCTTAAAATATAATTTGTCTTTCTTGTTGACAAATTGCATTTCTGTAATAAGTTTTATACACGTTTTATAGCTTCGTGGATAGAAGCACAAAACGTCACTGAAATTATATGGATCTAGAAGTTATGTTACGTGCATGAAAATCATAAATATATTGTAAAACCCACAACTGAAACAATAGTTTTAAAACCAATATATATATTTATCTATGTACCTATATGTATATACAGGGTTATTTTTAATTAACCGCCAACCTTTATGGAGCAAGTTCAGTCCGTGATACTGAACCACTTTCCATAAAAACAATTATCGAAAAACGAAAACAAAATTTCGTTCTCCCATACAAAATCCATTTGGTTGAGCGCCGATCTGTATGGAAAATCGATTTTTTTTTGTTTTTCAATAATTGTTTTTATGGAAAGTGGTTCAGTGTCACGGACTGACCTTGCTCCAAAAAGGTTGCCGGTTAATTAAAAATAACCCTGTATAATATAATATTTTATATGTATTTAAGTAGGTAGGGTTATAATAGGATATTAGGTTCGGTTAATGTGTGTATGTATCAATATATATATCCTCAATAACTTCTCCGTTTTTTACCCGATTAAGAAATCTTTTTTTTTTATTTGAAAGGGTCATGCAAGTTGGTTCCATTGTCACCAGGTGAAAATCTGATGATGGAATCCTTAAGAAATCGAGGAAACTTCTCAAATATTCTATACACATATAGTGATTTTGATGTTTCTATCAATATATCAAGCATTTGCATTCAGAAAGTATGTTTTGGTGAAGTGGAACTGATTTGGAAGACCAGAAATTGAAGTCGCTTTTTTTTGTAATTATATTTGACCGAAAAATCTTCTTTTAGGTTAGTGTGTAGATCTAAATACCACGTTCAGCGTGATGGTAACCTTGCAGGCGGAAAATGGATCAACATCAATGTAATTGAGAATGTCATCAAATTAGTACTAAGACTTCTTCTTCTCGTGTCGAAAGCTCGAAATAAAAGATGGCAGAGAGAAGAGAGGAATGCAGGCATTTCCACTTAACTCCACCGACAAGAGCAAGCTTTTAAGTTATAAAAGAGAGAGTACTAAGACTCACTGGCAACATAAAATTCAGCATTTTTACTTTCATACGACATTTCCTACGCCTCTTCGTCTATTCTTCTCGTTATACCAGATAAGCGAGCAAACAGAATTCCCCATTACGTGTGTTAGCTCCCAGATTGAAGATAAGCGTAAGAGCTTCCTGTAATTAAGTACACGCTTTGTTAGTTTCGGATTAAGTACTTTATTTTCGGGAAATCTGGGTAAAATAATGAATGAAAGAAGTTGGTAGATACTAATAATTTGTTACCAAGTGCTATTTACTAATAAAAAAAAACTTTGTAATTTTTATTGTTTTTTATTTGGTGCAATAAAGATTTTTGTATTGTATTGTATTGTATTTACGTACCCTCCAAAACTTTGTATGATATTGGGTATCTTACGTTACTTATTATATTATCTTTGGCAAGGGTAAGTTATGTGATGTTGTCCAAAACTTCAGAATTCTACACTAAACAATTATTTTCCAACATCGTATCGTTACTGTCAAATGTTCATTCACTGTACATTGATGTTTAACCCTTATAAGCCTTTGAAAACTTTCCATCCAACACAGCAATGGACAAAAAATCTGTGCAATGATGGCCCATCGTGTAGAGGAGCTAGCTTTGCATGACGTTGGCACCCTATGCCTGTGAAAGGCAATACGGAAACGTTTGGAATCCGTTTAGCGTGTGGTCCCAATCAGATTACTCTCAAATTAAGGGGGCTCTGCGTCCGCGCGCTGCCTGTAATCCGCTCAACTCATTAATAGGCCAAATGTCACGAGATAGTGTTTACTTTCCTCTCACTTTTTGGTCATGTTTACTCGATTAACAAACTTGTTTACAAGAGGTCTTACAACCCTGAGCTCTACCTCGTTAGGGATAAAGACGTGATAGTGTGTCTGAATTCAAACATAAATACATTATAAAAGCAGGACTAACTTTGTTACTAGGTTTAAACCATTTTCCACCCAAATCAAGTAGACATTGACAGGCGAGATATTGTGATATTACTAGATGTCATGCAACTTGATTTGGGCGGGTAATGGTTTAAACCTAGTAACAAAGTTAGTTCTGTTTTTATAATAAGACGGATAGTGTTTGTAGTCCTTCAGTGGTCAGTTTTTTGGTTCTATGGGGCAGACAGAGAATTTTGGGTTTTGCGGCTCTAAGCAGCCAGAGCCCAGGACCACAAGACCCAAATGCCACTATTAGCGTATGGTGGGCGAAAAGATGGAAAAAGGATTCAAAATAGTGATGGGTTGCTAATCGCATCGCCTATTAACACGATACACATTTTTTCCCATTCCCTCGTTCGGATTTTACGACCTGCGCGGGAAGAGTAGCAGCTGGTACATTCTAAGTTTTTTATTTTCTTCCAGACCTGCATGGAAGTTAAACCTGTGCGATAAAACTGTACAGTTCTACAACTAATGTTCCTTTCTTGTAAGAGAAATTGATATTACTCGTAAATTAATAACTTTCACCATCTACGAGTACGAGTAGATACAAACGGAGCCAAAAGCTTTTCTTTTTGTTTTGACTAGACTAAGTTTAGACTAAAGTTTTGTAACTTTTAGATTCTTTTTATGAAACTTTAAAATAAAAATAAAAAAAAACCTATTAAACAATTCTATTATAAAAGTAGTTTGAAACTTAAAGAATACAGTACAGTTTGGAACAGTAATGCGAATTCCTCAGCGTTCATTCAAACCTCCCAAAGGTGAGGCTAAACAAATAAGATCTTTCTACATGGAATGAAAAATTCCTGGCAACAAACGCTAGAACGTAATAAAAATAGTCTTAAAATTGAACATGCTTTTACTGAACTACGAAATTACATTTAATAATATCTACACAGTTCTTCAACGCTTTGAAAAGAATAGGCTTTGAAGATGGAAAACAGGATCAGGAAATAGCTTTTAGCGATAAGACCGCCCATTGAAGGGACGCGTATACTAAGTTTGCCGATCCATAATATGCGCGTCCTTTTCTGTCAGCGGCAAACTTAGCGCGAATGGGTAGTACATTTTAATGTGTTTTTCTGTGTGTACTGCGTATATTTTAATTTTTTGGTGTGCAATAAAGTAATATTACAATATGCTACAAACGGAGAAGTTACGTCAAAAGTCAGCTACTGAGGAAGGCCTCCGGACACAGACCTACCACTACTAGACCTGCATAGTGCGTGGCCACTTTAGTGCATCTCTTTCTATCTTTGATTGTTGCCTCCACCCATATTTTGCACACGTCACAAAACACACTATGGTTACTAACTTATAATAAGCTCATATAAAACCCTAAATCACCTTTTAAATGATAAAATCCCTAAAATTAATAACTTTCTTTGATCGTTTTGTGGTTTGTTAGGCCAGATTTTGACAGTAGGCCAGCTTATAGTCGCCACGCCGATAGAGAAAAAAAAAATATCAGCGTTTCTTTCACACTCACGTTGTACTGTATTTGACGGTCTCTTTCTAGCAATATCTTTGCAAGTCTAGTAGTGGTAGGTCTGTGCCTCCGGATGAGGTCGAAACAGTAGATGACTTTTGACGGGTTTTTTTTATGTTATAGTGCGGCAAACGAACAAGCGGGTCACCTAATGTTACCCGTAAAAAGCATATTAGTAATGTCTGTGACTCACGTTGTTTTGAACCAATAAATGATGACAGGTTGCTAGCTTATCGCCCATTTAGAATAGATCCCCAGGAAACGCACATTCTCTTGGACTACTACGATACTACCCTATATGGGATAAGTCCGCCGTTGTATGTTTTATTTTCTGTTTTATATCTGCTTCTGTTTTGTGTACAATAAAGCTTTATAAACAAACAAACGAAATGCCCGGGAGGAAAATCAGCTGGTTCGCTATAGGCACATCTGTCGGCGAGCCGTCGGATTTGTTGGGGCGGTGTAAGATTCCGCGAATAATTGAATGTCGGAATATGCAGAAAATGGTTGCACAATCAAAATTTTTGCTCTTAGGCCAACTAAGGAATGAGCGGTAATAAAATAAACGGGCAAGTTTGAGTCGGACTCGTACATGAAGGGTTCGGTACCTCCGTACAATGTTTTAAAGCGCTGAAGAAACACGTTTCTTGTATGAAGACCCCCTTTAATTTTTGATATTATCTTATTTTTAGTATTTGTTGTTATAGCGGTCATAGTTGTACATAATCTGTGAAAAAATCAAGTATCTAGTTAATGTCATTATAAAGATCTAGTTAAAAACGCTGAAAAAACACGTTTCTTGTATGACGACCCCCTTTATTTATTAACTTTTTTATTTTTTGTATTTGTTGATATAGTGGCCACAGTAATACATAATCGGTGAAAAAGCTATTACGGTTCAATAGATAGAGCCCTGTGACAGACGGACAGACGGACAGACAGCGGAGTCTCAGTAATAGGGTCCCGTTTGCACCCTTTGGGTACGGAACCCTAAAAATTAAAGTAGGTATTCTAACGATAAAAAAAAACCCAATAAAAACTGGCGTTTGTAGCGAACTTTCAGCCGATAACTCACAAAAAGCAATCGGTAGCGGCTCTCTAATTACTTAACTGTAGAAAAAGTAATAAAAAAAATAACAGCTCTTTCGGGATTTCGACGGCCGGCCTAAAATAAAACTTTTTTTATTTTTGTGCAATCGGCGTTTAATCCGCGTCTTTGTGTTTGTAATTTGAAACACCGTATGTGTTATGTACGCCGTGCGGTATCAAACGATGTGAAAATTATTTTTTGTTTATTTTTATACACTTCGTACCAATAAAAAACAGCAAAAGAATACACGAGCGTATTTAGATTTCGTTATATCGTATAAAATTTTTAATGAAAATAGGTGATGAAAAATTTCGCTACGAGTCACATATTTTTAATTAAGATATTGTTCCGAGTGATAAAGTCTGAGCTCGTTTTGGATTCGGACGTCTCTCATTACATGAGGTTTGATAAGGCGACAGTCTTTATTGACATCGTCGGGTCGCCGTTGACGTACCAAATGAGTATTACCATTAACTCTTGTGACATCGGCTCCAGCACCCCTCCGCCCCTCTTAGGCGCAGCGGGGGGGCCCATGCCCATATATAAGGCGCGGCGGCCGGCGCTCGTCCTCTCCTCTGAAGCTAAGTAGTTCTTCTACCTAGAAGGGCTACTCAACTGTTCTAGTGCCTATAACTCACGACCCTGACTACCTAATCTGTACCTAGTGTTCTTGTGAATCTTTGTAACTAATGTAATGTAATAGTTGTTCATTATACCTATCTCATTTGCCGATATCTGGTCTTTCTTTTATCTCATCTATCTTCCTAGATCCCAAATCTAGGCTTTACTAACCGAAACGGTACACTCTAACTGGAAAATCTCAATCAATAGACTTTCAACGGAATTTATTTTCAGAAATCTTTCTTGCTTCGAAGACAAAACTGAATGTACCTCTTCCTGGACAGATTCCTGCTCCTCTATCTGATTCTGATGAAACCCTTATCGAAACATTCTCGCAATCGCAATAAATAATTTTGACATTGACTTTCCTCTTTCTTCGCAGATCATTGAATCCGATCGAAGAAATAGATGAAATTGCGAATAAAGATTTATAGGCGATGCGGCTAGCAACCTATCACTATTTTGATTCTTTTCCTCACCTTCTCGCCCACCACCACGCTTAAAGTAGCCCTTGGGTCTTGCGGCCGGGGCTCTGTCTGCTTAGAGCCGCAAGATCCAAAATGGTCTGTCTGCCCCTATTAGGAAAAAAGACAGTAAAGTGATTGTGTGTTATTTCCAGAAAATACATCCATATCCAAGCAAAGTCAGGCACGAGTACCTAGTTTTATCATAAACGAAACTCAAAGCGCACAATTTACATTCAAATAACAATTAAATTTTCACTTATGAAATTACTTGTACCGTGACGACGCGACACAAAACAAAATGTTTTCGTATAGTCAGCCCCCGTAGCACGGCAACCGCGACAACGTTTATCGAGCGCTATCTTCTATCAAGTCATCAAGGTCAAGGCCTTGTGATCCGGTGATCGTAGGTTCAAATCCCACTGGGAAGCATAGTTCGTGAAAAGTATTTTCCAGTCTGGTTCGGATATTGCAGGCCTGTATCACCTGAATATCCGAAAATAAAGATTATGTGTTACGGAAGGCACGTAAAGTTGTGGGTCCTGAACGCCATCTAGTGTTTGTTTAAACCTAGCCCAGGATTGGTTCTGGTCTACCCTTTAGGTTGCGGAGGTCAGACGGCAGTTGCTCTGTGTAAAAACCAATAATCTCGTTAAATCACCAAGGGTTAGGTAGTGAACCCCGGGCCTGAAGATGCAACCTGGAATACGCTCGGATGATGATGATTATGATGATCATCAATGACTGTCTCGTTCTATGTTATAATAACGACTGAGATGGCACTAGTCCGTCCCGCGATAAAATCTTTATGTGGGTTTATCAACAGTGCCATGCTAGGGGGACTCGTTACGCGTTTTGCTTTGCTTCTATTGTGTCACCCGCGGGAGTTTAAAATTGTTGGGATCAAACACTTTGAACTACATAGGACTGCGAAAACATTTCAAAGGGCCCATAACTGAAGTAATTCCGGGGAGATTTTAACCTCATGATTAGCTCTCGATCCTATGCATGTTGTTAACATGTTATCATCAACTTTATATTACTTTCACGAAGTACCTATACAGGGTGTTACAAAATATACTGAAACTATTTTAGGGGTGAAGTCAGTCCATGATGCTGAACAACTTTCTCCAAGAAACATGTCGAAATACGAAAAATAATTTTTGGCTTTCATATACATACACATGTATATTTACATATACTTACTTAGTATATTTTGTTAATCATAATAATCATAATCATAATTTATTGCAAATCACTGTTTTACATTTAGATCTTACATTTTTTCAGTACAAGTGACGCCCTGTAAGGGCACAGCAAACATAGAGGCACTAGATGCCAGTTACTTAAATATTAAACTAAATTATTAAAAAATTTAATTTTATAACATTTTTAACATAAAATCATAAATAAATAAAATAAAATAAATTATGATTTATATATTATCATTAATACATTATATATTCAGCTTATGGATAGAGACAGTAGAGAAACGAAGCAATGTATAACCTATTTATTATGTTTTTCGTCAAAGAATTCTGATATTTTATAGTAGCATTTATTTACAAGAAATTTTTTGAGCTTTTTGTTAAATTCGGTATTTTTTTCAATATTTTTTAAATTATTTGGAATATGATTGTATACTTTTATTGCCATGTGGTGGGGACTAGATGCAATTAAATCCATTTTTGTGAAAGATCTTTTTAATTTGTGTAAGTTTCTATTATTTCTCTTTTTTATTTTCCTTTTTCGTATATAAATTTTCATATTTTCTTTCAAACGTACATAATTCCAGAATATATATCGACGTTAGGGTCAAGATTTGGTGTTTCACAAAATGTAGTCTACAAGATGTCATTTCATCAATATTTACAAGTATTCTAATACATTTCTTTTGTAGTAAAAATATATCTTCTGTTATACCGGGTTGTATGTATTGATGGATCTAAAATATAAAATACCAAAATTGTGAAACTTACCTCATTGTGCCCCATTTCTCACATATTCAAGTAGCTATAACACACTCTCCATTACAAGGTTCACATTTTAAAATTAAAAATTTCATTTCATTTCAAACGCACTGCAATTTGAAACCAACGTTTGCATAGTAGTCGCTCCAAAAAGAAACGAAACTCCCGGCTATGTAGCCCGAGAGTCCAAGAGCTAGTGGTATCCGTGTAACCATATACAACGTGTAACAAAAGGGGGGGGGGGGGGTATCGACCCGAAAGGGAGTTAACGTACTAACCAATGTGAACAACTTTTTCTATGGGACCATAACTGAAATCGAGAAAAAAAAATCTGCAGCTCAATACATAATTAAAGGGATATAATTAAATATACCTACCGTGCCAAAATGTATGGAGCTGCAGACTTTTTTTCGCGATTTCAGGGTTGGTCCCATAGTAAAAGTTGTTTCCATAGATGGTCCCATAGTGGTTAGTACGTGAAATACCTTTCGGGTTTATACTCCCCCCCCCCCTTTTTTTTGGTACACGTTGTATATGGTTACACGGATACCACTAGCTCTTGGACTCTCGGGTTTTTAAAATTTTCTGATTTGAAAAAAATTGCGAAGTTGCCTCTAATTACCTCAAAATTATACTAAAACGGAAAGTATTCAAGAAATACAATGAATAAGCCCTTGTAACTTTGAAATATAATTGTATTAAACATGAGGCAGGGATCATATGTCTTATTTTTTAAATAACTGTTAAATATTCTTTGTAAATCGAAATAAACCTCAAAAAAGCGGCCAAGTGCGAGTCGAACTCGCCCATGAAGGGTTCCGTAGCAGCAAGTAACATATATAAAAGTTCTAAATGTAAATTGCGGTTTACGATTTATGACGTATTAAAAAATAGCTATCTATGATACCGAGACCGCTATAGTTTTAATTGAAAGTACATACTTTGAGGTATATAATATACCACATTTTTTTCAGAATTATTTTAGTAATATTTCAAAAGTTACGGTGGGGGACACCTCAAATTTTAACTTTGTTTTTCGATTATCTCAAGACTGGGGGGTTGATCTACATAGTTTTAAAGCAGTTTTTGTTGCATTTTAAAAGACCTTTTCAACGATACCCCACACGTTGGGGTTAGTCCAATTTAATTTTTTAAATTCACTTTTCATTGTATGGGAGGGGCAGGGGAGGCTGAAAAAAACATTGTTTCATAATTTTAAAAACCAACTTTTGGAACTTCAATATCTATCTTTCCACCAATTTTCGTGACAATCGGTGTAGTAGCGGCGGAGTACGAGCCCGGACGGACAGACAGACAGACGGACGGACGGACATGACGAAACTATAAGGGTTCCTTGTGGACTACGGAACCCTAAAAACCAGAAACGCGTAAACCAGCCTCATTGACCTCCCGTGATCTTTTCACCCCGCATGGCTCGCTGTCTCGTTTCAGTTAGAGTAAATTTGTGTTCGTCGAAGCGGGAGCAAAATTTACATTATCCACATCAGGCGCAGCCTTAACACTTTTTCGTAAAAAATATTAATACGTCCATCTATAATCGTCTACCGCCACTCAATCGGAAAACCAGTGGACTCGTATAGATTTGTCGCCAGAAGCTCCCTTAAAGCAATCAAAGGCCTACACCAACCTTTGACTGTAACTTGTTAGGAATAAAGAATTTCCCACGTTTTATTAACTTGTTCCTGGCTAAATACGCAGTAGCGTCAAGCCATAAATAAAAAAAAACATGTTAAATGAGCCAAGCTGCCACTTGCCAGACGCAACGAAATCCACATAGCGTGGACTAATTTACACCACGATCATCGGATGTAAGCTGGTTATGAAACGCAAACTAAATTGTGCGCAAACTCGGTTATCTGGTAATGTTGCTCAGTAGTTACTTATGTTGGTGAAAAAAATGCGCACAGTACAGTGTGCTCTTTTATTTCGAAAACAAAGCTTTAATTCGTGTTTTGTGTCCATCTTTCTTTCATCATTCTTTTACCCGACTACGGCGAAGACAAAAGGAGGGTTGTCTTTTGCCTCTATGTATTTATGTATGTATGAAGGCCGGTACTGAAGTGTTCCGTCGCTCTCTCTTGCTCTAACAAATGACGCTTCTGAGCGACAGAAAAGGATAGCAGCATAGGAAAATGCTGTTCCGTGCTGACAGAGGTGTCGGTGAATATATTATAGAAGCAAATGGCCTTGAAGTGGATCCCTCATTTGAAATAAATTGTTAACTCGTAAATATGGATATAATTTCCATATTGCTAATCGTCAGGCACTAGATAGCCCTTTAAATTATTTTATGAACGGTGGTTCATTGAAAGTATTTACATTAGTCCGTCTAGCTTTAAAACTTGCCTTCGCCAAAAGTGGCCACGGCAAGTTTTAAAGCTAGACGGATCACCAATAATAGTTTCAACGGCAGTATAATTTAAACATAAATCTAGTGCCTGACGATTAGCAATATGGAAATTATCACCATATTTACGAGTTAACAATTTATTTTACACTTCAAGGCCATTTGCTATATTCACCTTAATATAACTTGTAACACTTCAATTTTTTTTTTATAATTTGAATAGTTTAAAGTTGTAGGTGACTTCCATACATTACGGATAACGGAACAGAGCAAAGACACATTAAAGTTTTATTGTCTAATAAAGTCGGTACTTAGAGTCCCTTTACCCTAGACTTTTTCATACAAACATAGTCTAGCTAGATATAATATGATACACTATATTTTTATAGGGTTTTTTAGACATTCAAGATGCAGTCAGTACTATAGTACTCAAATTAAATAATGAAATAAGAAAGTCTCAATACGACTATGCTCTAACCAACTGAGCTGCTTACGTGGTATTTTTTCACCATTTCTTATTTTAGTATTTAATGATACACTATATTCTCTTTCAAGTTTAAGTATATTTTGTGAAAACCATTTATATGCGTAGATACGCAATTTCTTTGATATTAAAAATTTTTGCCAAAACTTGACATGACGTTTTAAAATAAAAGCTAGACTACATTTGTATGGGGAAGTCTGATTCTGTCTAAGGTAAGGGGGGGGGGGGGAGAATACCCTAAGAGTTGTAGTAATGGCACAGAATACATAAGAGTCGTGAAAGAAGAGTCGTGAAAAGAAGAGTCTGCCGCGTGGTTCCCGGCAGAGTAGAATAGGACCACTCCAAGTCTTCCTGTGGATGTCGTAAGAGGCGACTAAAGGAGAGTTCCGTCACTGCACATGAACAGACTTCCGATGGGCAGCAGCGTCGGAAGTGCGATAGTGACCCCCCACTGCGCTCGCCAACCCGCCTGCCAAGCGTGGCGAGTATGGCAAAACCCCTCTATGAAGGTACAAAATGCGACCAGGCCCCCAGTACCCGGCAGCCCTGCTATTCCTGACTCCGGTAGCGGTCATGGTAACGGCAGGGCAGGGGGTGCTAAGAATCCCCGGATGGGATCCGGCTACCACCACCGGCGAAAACTGGCCCTGGTAACACACAACGTCTGCACTTTGAGGACAGACGAGAAACTGACTGAGGTGGAAGAGGAGATGAGTAGGTTACGGTGGGACATAGTGGGGTTGTCTGAAGTCCGAAGAGAGGGCGAGGGCACGACAACCTTAGAGTCCGGTAACCTACTCTATCACCGGGAGGGAGACGAAAAGAAGTCCCAGCATGGTGTCGGGTTTCTCGTTCACAGGTCCCTCATAAATAACGTAGTGACCATCGACAGTGTTTCCAGCAGGGTAATATACCTGATACTCAGAGTATCCAAAAGATACTCGTTGAAGGTCATACAGGTATACATGCCGACCGGAACACACTCAGATGCGGAGGTTGAGGTAGTGTATGAGGACATTAGTAGAGCCATACACGCCTCCAAAACCCATTTCACGGTTATTATGGGGGACTTTAACGCAAAACTGGGGAAGGGACGCGATGGAGAGATCAGGGTGGGGCAATTTGGATATGGTAAGCGCAATGACAGGGGGCACAGGCTGGCTGATTTTCTGGAGGAAGAGGGACTCTTTGCGATGAACTCTTTCTTCAAGAAGCCGCCACAGAGGAAGTGGACCTGGATGGGTCCTAGTAAGAATAACCAGCCCCCAGTCAAGAACGAGATAGACTTCTTCCTGACAGCGAAGAGGCAGATATTCAATGATGTCTCCGTGATCAATATGATTAAAACCGGCAGCGATCACCGAATTGTAAGAGGCATCTTGAATATCGACCTCCGACTTGAAAGGTCAAGGCTTATGAAGTCTACGCTCCGACCATCACTGAGCCAGATCCAAAACCCCGAAAGCTTTCAAGTTGAACTCTCCAATCGCTTTGAACTTCTCCAGGATTGCATTTCAGTGGACGAGATAAGCAACGGGTTTATAAAAACTGTTCAAGCAGTGGGATCTAAGTTCTTTAAGTCCCGCCCTAAAAGTAAACCTCAAAAAATCTCTGCTCAGACCCTAGACCTTATGACACAGCGACGATCCATGCCGCTGAAACCTCCGAAGACGCTAAGTCATATCGAAAGCTTAACCGACAAATTCAAAAGTCCTTGCGACACGACATTCGCTCCTTTAATACTAAATGTATTAAGGAGACGATAGAACAAAACAAAGGTTCCAAAGTGTTTGCAAGGGCTATGTCTACTGGGCAGAGCCGATTGACTAAGCTGAAGACGGAGGGCGGAAACGTTGTGTCGACGGGGGAGGGGGTTCTGGAAGAGATCGAGAGGTTCTATGGGCAGTTATATACATCCGTTGCAAAACCTAACATAAATACGGCAAAAGATCCAAGAGCCAAGTTAACCCGACACCATACCGAAGATATCCCGGACATCAGTCTGTACGAGATTAGGATGGCTCTCAAACAGCTTAAAAACAACAAGGCGCCGGGCGAGGACGGAATCACAGCAGAGCTTTTGAAAGCGGGCGGAACGCCGGTACTGAAAGTCCTTCAAAGGCTCTTTAATTCCGTTCTACTCGAGGGAGTGACGCCAGAGGCGTGGAACGGGGGTGTGGTGGTTCTGTTCTTCAAAAAGGGTGATAACACTCTCTTGAAGAACTATAGGCCCATCACACTTCTGAGTCATGTCTATAAGTTGTTTTCGAGAGTCATCACGAACCGTCTCGCTAACAGATTTGATGCCTTCCAACCTCCCGAACAAGCCGGGTTCCGAAAAGGCTTTAGTACCATGGACCACATCCATACGCTGCGGCAGGTTATAGAGAAGACGAGGGAGTATAACCAGCCGTTATGCTTGGGGTTCGTGGACTATGAGAAAGCCTTCGATTCGATCGAAACATGGGCCGTGCTTCAGTCTCTCCAGCGGTGCCGTATTGACTATCGGTATATCGAGGTGTTGAAGTGTTTATACAACAAAGCCACTATGTCGGTCCGAGTACAGGAGCTCAGTACGAAGGCTATTCCATTGCAAAGAGGCGTGAGACAGGGAGATGTCATATCTCCAAAACTGTTCACCGCTGCTCTGGAAGATGCCTTCAAGCTTCTAGAATGGAAAGGACTGGGCATTAACATCAATGGCGAGTATATCACTCACCTTCGATTTGCCGACGATATCGTTGTCATGGCAGAATCGATGGAGGACTTAAGTACGATGCTTGAAGACCTAAATCGAGTTTCCCAACAGGTTGGCCTGAAAATGAACATTGACAAGACGAAGGTCATGTCGAATATGCACGTAACGCCTTTACCTGTTTCTGTTGGGAGCTCCACCCTCGAAGTTGTAGACCAGTATATCTACCTGGGTCAATTGATCCAGGCAGGAAGTTCCAGCTTCGAGGAAGAGGTCTTTCGACGAATCCGACTCGGCTGGGCAGCGTTCGGGAAGTTACGCAGTGTCTTCTCGTCCAAAATACCCCAGTGCCTCAAGACGAAAGTGCTCAATCAATGTGTGTTACCAGTGATGACTTATGGCTCTGAAACGTGGTCCCTTACTATGGGTCTCATAAGAAGGCTCAAGGTCGCTCAGCGGGCTATGGAGAGGGCTATGCTAGGTGTTTCTTTACGTGATCGAATCAGAAATGAGGAGATTCGTAGAAGAACTAAGGTCACAGACATAGCCCAGCGGATTAGCTCATTGAAGTGGCAGTGGGCGGGGCACATAGCGCGAAGAACCGATGGCCGATGGGGCAGAAAGGTTCTCGAATGGCGACCGCGTACCGGCAAGCGCAGCGTAGGACACCCACCTGCTAGGTGGTCAGATGACCTGAGCAAGGTTGCAGGAAAACGCTGGATGCAGGCCGCTTACGATCGGTCGTTTTGGAAATCCTTGGGGGAGGCCTATGTCCAGCAGTGGACTTCCTGTGGCTGATATGATGATGATGACATAAGAGTCAAAGTAATGGCTTCCTGCCATTTAAAACAATTTTGTCACCGAATTTAGTGTATAAGTTTATAAACCAAACTTAATTAAATTTTAAGTGTATGTGAGATTTTTGCAAGCAAACATGGAGTAAAATATAATACAAAGAAAAGCCAATTCATGGTTTTCAAGGCAGGAAATAAATGTCCAGAAAATGTGCCTCCTATTATGCTCAATGGTACTGCTCTCTGTAGAGTCTCAGAGTTTAAATATCTTGGTCACTACTTGACTGAAGATAGCAAAGATAATAGGGATATTAAGAAGGAGCGAAGGGGGTTGTCGGTGGGGGGAATATGGTGACCCGCAGGATTGCACGATGTTGTAGCAAGGAAGTCAAAATTACATTGTTTAAAGCTTAGTGTCAATCTTTTTATGCCAGCAGCCTGTGGACCTCATACACCCAACGCGCCTACAGCGATCTCCGTGTCCTATATAATAATGTATTCAAGGCCCTGTTGGGGCTGCCGCGCTTCTGCAGTGCATCAGGGATGTTTGCAGAAGCACGTACGGATGATTTCTACGCCATAACGCGGAAAAAGGTGCATTCCCTGATGACCAGAAAGCGTGTCAGCTGTAATGGGATCCTGAAGATATTAGCAGGGAGAAATGACAGCCATTTGCAGTCCCACTGGGACTGTACTACTAACAATATAATATGGACTTGGTCTGAAATAAATGAATATTATTATTATTGTATTGTAATGCAATAAATAAATAAGTGAATTGACGTCACATACAAGCATGCACTCCATAGATAAACAAACAGAACGATGTGAGTGCACGAGGTAGATTAGCTGAGCTGCACTCGGCTACAATAATCAGGTTAATTTCAGGCTGGAGCAGTAATGTGCAATCTACCTTGGTACATTCAGTAGGGCTGGCGATATTCAAATACAAAATATACTGAAACTATTTTCAGGGTGAATTCAGTCCAATGGTACTAAACAACTTTCCCCAAGGAACATATATCGAAATATGAAATGAAAATTCGGATCAGCTGATTGGTCAACTTGTATTGTATGAGAGGCATAAAAATATTTTTCATATTTCGATATATGTTCCTTGGGGAAAGTTGTTATACTTATTTTACTTTATCTTTTCTTCAAGACCTCCATACATGGAATATCGAAATATTAAGTTTATCAACTACCATTTACTTTTTACAAATACAAGTGTAATGGCGGACTTAAAGCCTAAGACTATTTACGTGGGAGGCCAAAATTTTTTTTATTTTCTCCTGGGCCAAAACTTGATTTTACACAGAATACGTGTGCAAAAAAATAAACAACTCGACTCCTGCTTGAAAAACAGCGTTATCTTAGTTAGACTTTGGTCAGGGGAAGCACAAGCTGAAGCATTCCTTAACCTACGTGCAAAGTTTTGTTCAAGTGTATTGATTTTTTTAAGCTTTTAATAATTACGATATTGGTATTACTCAATATATTCTGTCGAAACCAGGCTCCATAATAGCAATTTTTTTAATGATATTTTCATATCACTCAGACGTAAATTCCTTGGTTCAAGGCTCTGGTTCAAGGGTACGATAGGGCTGACATATTAGGATTAAAGCCTTTTAAAAAAAAAACAGAAAAAAGTGTATTAATTTCTAATTGTGGTGTATCTACATAAAAGTATGGCAATAAATGAATTTTAAAGTGAAAACTTCTTTAGGCGCGTTGACCATTTTTGAGATGGGAAAAAACCACTGAACTCGAGACACTGTTACCGTAACCGACATCTCACGTAATTGGGTAGATTGACAAAAATAAATTTTTTGGTACTGTTAAGAGGATAAAACGTCACAAAAAAGTTTCACTTGTCATTGATCATATACATTTTCAACATGATTTTAGATTTTTTTATGTAGAGCGCTATTTGACTCCAAATATCTATGACGTCACGGTTTTGTATTTCATACAAATCCCATTGAAAATGTTTGTTTTGACATTTAGAAATAAATGGGCAAGTGCGAGTCGGACTCGTACATGAAGGGTTCCGTGCCTCCGTATAATGTTGTAAAACGCTGAAGAAACACGTTTCTTGTATGACGACCCTTTAAATTTTACATTTTTTTATTTTTAGTATTTGTTGTTATAGCGGCCACAGTAATACATAATTGGTGAAAATTTCAAGTGTCTAGCTATTACGGTTCAAGAGATAGAGCCCTGTGACAGACGGACAGACGGAAAGACGGATAGACAGCGGAGTCTCAGTAATAGGGTCCCGTTTGCACCCTTTGGGTACGGAACCCTAAAAAGTATCTGATTTGAAATATTGTCATTTAGCGGATTGTTCAAGTTCTCACTTCAGTCGGCACTCTCGGAGTGCCACTGTTTTTTTTCAACCGACAGAACACCAAACGTAATACACAACCCTAGTGTCGCACAACTCGTCGAAGGACGCCGCCGTCAGAGAATGACGTGATACACTATTTTCTTCGTTTTATGGCTCATGTGAGGGAAAAAATAAATTAACTGCCCTTGCTTTGCTTCCTGCGAAACTTGAAACAATAATCTTTCAATGGATGTAATCTCTGATGTTAAGGAGAGTGTTAGTAAAGTTCACGCCATACGTTCATTCACTTCTTCTTCGTCTAAGCGCGTTCCCAGTTGCATCCTCAGCTGTGCTGCTTCGGAGCCCGAGGTGCGCTTTCCTGCTTTTTCTTCTCCAAATATAACACGCATATCAATGGTCACCCAAGGATGCCAAAGACCTTGCAAAATGGAGAAGAAATAGCCGAAACAGTTTAAATGATTAGGCTATAGTTTTACGACCGGCCACCTGCCTGACGTCAACCCTCTTTGGGAATGTATTTGTTCGAAAGTTTTACAACCGGCCGCCGCCCGACGTTTACCCTCCTTGGGAATGCAATTGTAGCACAAGATGTTTGTGTTTAGTCCTTTAGTCGCCTCTTACGGCATCCACATGAAGAGATGGAGTGGTCCTATTCTAACCACACGGGTCAATACGTTCATTCACAATATATCCTCCTTTCTGTTGACAGCAAGAAAAGAAACAATATCAGTGTGTGTGTTTAAACCAAAGTGCTATAATGTGTTTAAACCTCAGAACAATAAAAGTTTAAACTCATCTCGCAACGAGATGCGCATTCCTCTAGATGACAAAGTCAAATCCGACACTTTTTTTTCTGAACGTCAAAGCAAATATTTTCTATATGATTTGAAAATGAAGTAATAGTTTTTTGGAGTCAAATAGCACTCTTTATATCTGCATTAATAAATCTAAAATCATTTGCCATGACTTTGTGTCATTTTATTCTCTGGACAGTATCAAATAATTTATTTATCTATACTAATATTACAAAGCGGAAGAGTTTGTTTGTTTGTTTAAACGCGCTAATCTCAGGAACTAATCGTCCGATTTGAAAAATTATTTTTTTGTTGGGTAGTCTATTTATAGAGGAAGGCTTTAGGCTATATAACATTACGTTCCGACAACCATGCGAACGAAGTCGCGGGCACAGCTAGTTGGGTATAAAAATTCGCCGCTGATACGCTCCGCTAAATAATCCCATACCATTCTCCACTTTCTTTAACAAAAGACCTAGTATGCGTACCTACGCGTCGCGCTTATGAACTAAAAATATGTCTGATTTATCATATCGCTCTACGAAACGCTATTTATTAATTTGAATAGAAATGCAGAGCTGAAGCCTAAAAGAAGACTTAAATACATACAATTTACATAAAGAAAAGATAACAGGACAAAATTAGGGTTGGATCTCATCTGTCAGCACGGAACAGCACTTTCCTATGCTGCTATCCTTTTCTGAAGCTCAGAAGCGTCATTTGTCGCTAGAGCGACAGAAAAGAATAGCAGCATAGGAAAGTGCTGTCCCGTGCTTACAGATGAGATCCAACCCTTAAGAAACTAAGTAGAAACAAGGTAAATATATTTATCTTTCTTATGGATAGAAAATGAGATTTTACTTGGGATTTTAAGCTGTACAAAACGTATCAAATATTCGATAATGAGACAAATATCAAGGAGTTGACTAGATATGGGCTGTAAATAGAGATAGGGAGTTCATAGTTAATAATTGTATCAAAAAGTTTCAGAATATATCGTTAAAAGATTTAACGAGTCTTCATACAAATATTTTTTTATAAGAAAATATATATATTTTTATTTTTAAACTTTATTGTTCCACAATCAAATTGTCTTACAATAAGCTAAAATATCTATCGCTTATCTAGTATTGTCAGAATAGAAACGGCAGGTCCTTAGCCCTGAATAATTGTATTTCACGGTCCCATGGTCTCGCCCAAATTGAAATGGCAGATCAAATCTATCCAAGTCTTTCTACAGATCTGTTGTCGTCGTTTTGTAGTTCTTGTTGAATATGCGAATAGTTAAGGGCCCGGTCCTTATTTTTAGTGATTTTGACTTCTTTTTCGGAGCTGATTGGAGCTAAACTAACTTAGTAACAATATGTTAAGCTATGTTAAATTGAAGTTTATTTAAGTATTAAAAAGTGAATGAGATAATTTATTGATTTTTATTGTAATAGTTTGTTTAATTCCGAATAACCTGAGAGGTGTTTAAATTTTTGGCGGTGCAAAGACAAAGACATGAACGTCGGTTCATGTCTTTGTTGTTTACACGGGATTTAAAAAATTGAAGTTGTATTATACGAAAAACGGCCACTTTTGGCAAATGTGCGTAGTAAAGCTTAACGTTCTCATTATAAACTGTAAACAGTAGCTCATAAAATACTTTGAAGGGTTATCTAGGGCTTGGTAGTAGCATAATTTTAAATAATGTCTCCGTTTTCTTTGAAATGATTTATTTTAAATGGGGGCAGCACTGGACCCTGGAAAATTCAGGTACGGCCTTAAATACTTAGTACATATAAGATTAATTTAGAACATGTAGTGGGGTTTCTTTGTACAACACTGTACCCCACGTCAGCCAGCATGTAAATTTATATCTAGTTAAGCCTTCAGTAAACCAGATTGGCACACGTGGAGCCCTTAATCCGCATATCTAATTGGGTGTACTACACGACTCCTCGTTTACTGGATTTCTAGTATACAGAATTAGTAATCCTTTTGTCATTATCTATTTATACACAAGTTTCCTCTCGAAACCTATTTCAGGCACTTTCATAGAGATATAGAACTTACAGCAATCAGGCTCACTATAATTTGAAACGCGGAAATTCAGTTACGTCTTGCGTGCGTACGTTTGGGTACGTCTTGCGTGCCGGTTTTAGAATAACCCTACAGTTTAATACCATTCTTTTACAAGCTTTTATTTAGTTTCACCTGTCCATGTCTGTGTGTCTGTAATCAAATATTGCAAGCTAAATTAGACCCACTTCCCATTATTCGATTGAGTTAAAACTTCACATACTCCATAATTAATAAGTTGGGTGACAACAAATATTATGATGAAGCCGAAAGGTGGCCACGGCACCTCTGTGATAAAATAATATGACCACACCGAGTTTCGGTTCAACTAATTCCTCTCGAGGAGAACTTTAAACTATTCAGTTCGTTCTTTTAGATAAAAGCTCGTATTTAAAAATATTTTTTTAATCATAAAAAATTTAGTATTATTTTGATAGACTGATCTTGAAAAATAAGTAAATACCATTTCACGTCAGATCGTTTACCGTCCAGTTCAAATTCTCAGCGCTGTGCACAGTCATTCATTACTTTGCTAATTGAAAGGCCTGCCTCTGCTCGGTTATTACGTCCCTCTTGTTATTATCATACAACAAAAGGTCCCCTTTTAAATTACTTCTCAGGAAATGGATTACCTACTGTCAGCCGTCTAGTGAGGCTTCTCGGTTGTGAGAAGTATAATTTTAGAAATAAAACCTTTTGTTATTTCTCAACTCGTTAATTGTTATTTGTAAGTTCTTGTCTTTGTTATTTGAATTTCTCAGGAGAATGGAACTTGCCCTGGATTGACGATGTATTAGGCTAGGCTAGGTTTACATGAGAACGAATTTTCAAAATAGTTTCTTTGGTTTTTTGAGTAAATTTTACATAAAACGAATAGTTGCTTAGCTCGAACCATAGTCAATATACTATAGAGCCAGAGAGACAGAGCGTTTTGGTCTTGTGGCTCTAAGCAGGCAGAGCTCAGGCCCGCTAGATTCAAAGGCCACTTTTAGCGTGATGGTGGTCGAGAAGGTGAAAAAAGGAACAAAAGTAGTGATGGATTGCTTCCCGTATATTATCCAGCCGTATCGCCAAAATTTATAAACATGATTTCATCGCCTTTTTTTATAAATTGCTTGCCGGATAAAGATTTTCTTTCTTTCTTTCTATTTGCATTTTCGCCCATTCCCTCGATCAGCTTTTTAATTACAATCTGCGTGGGAAGAGAAGCAGCTGGTACATTCTAAGTTTTTTTTCCCCCAGAACAGCATGGAAGAGTCTAGACTCTTCCATGCTGTTCTGGGGGAAAGATAAGATTCACTAGTGAAAGATAAGTCATTTTTGACTCGAAAAGAAGAAGCTGTAAGGAAGCAACACGCTTAGATAAGGGAGACAGATGAATCGAATAGCAAACCTCTTTTACCCGACTACGGCAAAGGAAGGTTAATGATTTTAACAGTCTATACAGGCTGACTTTTAAACCACCAGCCAAATTTCTGGAGCAAGTTCAGTCCATGATACTGAACTACTTTCCATAAAAACAATCAACGAAAAACTAAAATAAAAATTCGCCTTTTCATACAAATCAGCGCTCAGTCAAACGGATTTTCTATGGGAGGACAAAAAATTTTCATCGATTTTTAATAACTTTTTTTATAGAAAGTAGTTCAGTATCATGGACTGAACTTGTTCCAAAAATTTGGCTGGTGGTTTAAAAGTCAGCCTGTATATGTAAGTATGTGGGTATTTATGTGAGTCCCACTATAGCATCTACACTACTCATCCGATTTTAACAAATGAGATGTGAATCTATACATCATTACGGATTACGGGCCAGATGATAACATTTTGTATGTATGAAATCTGACTGATACTCCAAGACTGATCTTCGCCGTAGAAGACAAGAGGGCTGGCTGTTTTTTTGCACAACATATAAGTATTGCGATTTAGCGCAGAAATGTGGCCAGCGTTCTTGCTACTATGCTACATGGACACGATTTTTAGGGTTCCGTATCATGCAAACTTCCACTGAAAATTGGTTTGAAAGAGATCTGGTAAGTAGTTTTTTTAATACGTCATTAATCGTGAAATGTTACTTGCTGCTACGGAACCCTTCATGGGCGAGTCCGATTCGCACTTGGCCGCTTTTTTAAATTAAATTTGTAGTAGGTAGGTATTTAACTTTTCTTTATCTGTAAATATGTAAATTATGTAATCTTTCTTTTTTAAACAAACTTTTGTAAACTTGTTACTAAATATGATGAATTTTACACACAAAAAAGTGTGTTTAAAAAAATCTTTTTTAATGCGTATGAACTGCTCCCGTAAGTACAGTGTGGTACAGTCATGTTGATACCTACAGCAAGCTATGTACCTACACTCTAATATGTTTGTGTGTCTAAAGCCGAAGTTGTTTGATCTAGCCTGATATGGAGACTAATTGGGTGGCTAATATCCGTCGTGACTAGCCCGTGGCCAGCAAAACTTAAAGTCATTGTTGTTAGACTAGTGCACACTAAGCGAGTTTGTTGTGCGAGTATAAGAGGCAAAATAAATTATTATTTTTCGTACACGCATTTATTCTGAGGCCTAAGAACTTCTCTCTCATCTCAGCGTATTCCCAGTTGCGTGCACAGCTGTAACGCTGCGAAGCCTGGGGTCCGCTTTCCGGCTTTTCCTTCTCCACTTCGCACGTGAGGTGTGAGGCCTAAGAACTTCTCTCTCTCTCATCTCAGCGTATTCCCAGTTGCATGCCCAGCTACAACGCTGCGAAGCCTGGGGTCCGCTTTCCGGCTTTTCCTTCTCCACTTCGCACGTGAGGTATGAGGCCTAAGAACTTCTCTCTTTCATCTCAGCGTATTCCCAGTTGCATGCACAGCTGCAACGCTGCGAAGCCTGCGGTCGGTTTTCCGTCTTTTCCTTCTCCACTTCGCACGTGAGGCGTGAGGCCTAAGAACTTCTCTCTTTCATCTCAGCGTATTCTCATTTGCATTCACAGCTGCAACGCTGCGAAGCCTGGGGTCGGCTTTCCGGCTTTTCGTTCTCCACTTCGCGCGTGAGGGCTAAGAACTTACCAAGACAAATGTAATGCCCAAACTCGATGGGGCTGTGTCGTTTTATTACAGAGTTCCTATAGCCACCATCCGGCTCCATCGGCGGCACTATAATAAAAAGGAGTAAATGATCTGATGTGAACAACTTTTATGAAATCAATCAGAAACTGGGCAGTGGCTCAAATGTAACTTGCAAGATTTGACCCAAAAATTAACAAACTGGGCGCAAGCTAAATAAAAGCTTGTAAAAATGAGCACAATCAAAAAGTGGCGCCATCCATTTGATAGATAGAATAGCTGATCCAAGTTCCATAAAGATTATTTTTTCAGATTTCGATTAAAATGCTCAAAAAAATGTTTTTTATTAATCACGTGAAATTAGTCCTAATTTCACGTTATTTATAAAAAATCTTGTGCTGGCTTCCTCAGGACTGGTGAGGGCTTTTTATTGCTTCGAAAATAAAATTGATTTAAAGAAAAAATGTCCTATTTGGATGTCCTAATTTTATAAACTACAAATTGAATAGTCTAATAACGAAAATAAAATTAAAAAGAAAATGACATCTCATTTTCTTTTAATTTTCTACATTATCTATCTGTTCCGTGCCGCATTCCGTCGATCGAATCTCTCTTGCTCTAGCAAATGACGGTTTTGAGCGACAGAAAAGGATAGCAGTATAGGAAAATGCTGTTCCGTGCTGTCACAAGTGTCCCAACCCTAAAGAAGTTCATAAAGTAACGCTAAGATGCTTCTTAATTCATTGAACCCGTAAGTACTTAGAAAGTTTTCAACGAGTGTACTCGCCACTAACCTCGCTACTTCACCGAAACGTGAACTTCGTGTAATTGCTGTGGAATTAATTCGGAGGGAGATATTGTTTCCGCGTCTGTTTTCGCTGTTACTCACTTAATAGGTATGTTTTCGCAAACAATTAATGAGACAAGTTGACATTGAGTTGCTCAGTTGGACAAGTTTATATTGTGATGAATCCTGTCATTATTCTGTCTCAGGAGATAAGAAGAAATTTGTCATAAGGAACTTAGTTACAAGTAACTGAATTCTTCAATACAATTATTTCAAATTTCCTCATTCAATTTATTGTTATTCTCAAGATTCTATTAATTTCTTGTGATTATTTGTATAAAAAGTTAAATACATAAAATTTACCTGTAAAAATAATACAAAACAAAATCTACGGCGTTTTCTGACTATGAATACGAACCACTTAGGCACTTACTCAGAAACCGCGTAAAAATAGCTGTTTCATATACCTAGTTATATTTTATTGACTAAGATAACATAGTACTATGTAGGTACTAGGTAGGTTAGGTATATGAAACAGCTATCTAGCTTTGTAGCTTACTTAAGTTAGTGGTTTCAAAACCAAACAGGTACTAAGTTTCGTAGGTATATGGTCGAAACAAGCTTCGTCAAAAAGTGTACAAAAAGTATCCACATCATGTTTTGTAAAAAGTTGTACTTACTTAGTTACAAATAAATATCTGCAACATGCTTCACCAAAATAGTCAGTCATGTAAATTATTGTAGTAATAACTTTTATTTGTACTATGAAAACACACATTTAGATACAAAAAACAGCGCATGAGTAAATTGACAACGACGGACTTATCCCATAACTAAATCTTTACCAGTCAACTGTCAAATTTTATTTGTTCTTACATATTTCAACCGTAATTCCTATTTGATTCATAGTATGTTCGCTATTTTCGGCAGGTTTGCATGATTTGTCTTGACTCTTGATCGTAATCTGCGTATTGTCAGAATAGATGTGGTGTGAAGGTGTGATATAGTTTTCCGGTAGAGTAATTTTCAGAGGCTTACATGAGCTGGAAATGCACACACACATTGAAACCGTTGGTTTCAGTCATATTTTTTCATTACAGTAAGGGAGAGCGAGACGTCCGTATAGCATCAGGCTTCGGCCGGTACAATAGACACACGGGCGATGCGCGTGTGTGACCTCGTAATGATATTTTAAGTAATTTCGTAAAATATACACATTTTATTTAAAAAAAAACCTATTTCGTAATATAGATACCTTAGTATGTAGCTTATAATATAAAAAAAAGTATCATGATAAATAAAATCTACAAAAAATTTATGGTATTCCCATTTATTTTATTACGATTGTACTCGTTGAAAAAAAATAGAGGTATATTCGTGATTTTTTTCTATCGAATCAAATTAATAGTATCATGTTTTTAGGACACTATTTCGGTAGCATATAACCTGAAGAATATCACATATTTTTTTTATTGTTTCAATGAAGTGGATCTTATAGTTTTACGCAAAATAAAACTCGTTTAGGTCCACTGACCCCCTTAAGTGAATATTTAATTTTCTTCTCCTTCCTTACTAATATAAATTTTATCGGACACTAAATTGATTTCAAAGCTATTTTCTTCTGCTTACTGACTCTCAAGGAATTTACGATTGAGTCCCGCGTCCTGGGTTTAATGGCTTCAAACCGATCGCCGAAATTTATGAAACTCCGTGGTAGCTACGCGACAGCTGAAAAATATGGAAGTTGGACTTATGAAATTCCAAAGGTCCAAGAAGATTATATTAAAACTATTTTATGGATGAGTTAACTACTTCGTCTCGTGTCGAAAGCTCAAAATGTAATTAAATTTTTTCCCTCCAGAAAGTTGCCACTTTCACAGCGTTGCCTGTAGCCTCATATAGGTCACGTTTATAGATACTGTAATTTTCCTAAGGAACAAGCGAAAGATATAAATTTACAATTACTTTTTAACGGCTGAACCGATTTTGATTAAACATACCTAAGAACTACATTGACAGACAATGCTTTCGATTAAAAAAACCGCATCGGAGTCGGTCTTTTCGTTTAGGAGAGCTACGATGCCACACACAGACACGTCAAACCTATAACACTCTTCTTTTTCTTCTGGAGTTAAAAATGGGTCTTGTAGTATAATGTAGTATCGTTGAATTAGTATCCCATTATACAAGTTTAAGCTTAGTTTGACGCTAGCTCAATCACTGTCATTGATACTTATTGCACGCCTCATAAGCGAAGCGCATGAGGTAGTGCTCTACTCTCGCCTTACAAAAATCCAGTGATTTTTTTAACTAAATGTGCCTCTATTTATTTATTTATTTGCTACATATACATGATTCGCTATCTGAGATTTTCAGAAGGCGAAAACAACACATACTACGAATGCGAACGAAAGGTACCTTCTGAAAATAACGCAAAATTCTCTGTCGACTTTTCTCTTTTCATTCGATACACCCCATACCTACTGTCACATGAAAAGTCGTCATGATTGAGTGTGAATGACGGTTTATCCGATGTTTTACATTTAAATGGCGATTCTCACGCGGAAAAAGGTATCCCGATTACTAAGCATTTTTTTCTTGATTTATAATACCTATTTGATATTTTTTCAAAACAAAAAACCGACTTTAATACCAGAAAAGCTAAATATTGAAACAAAGTTATTAAAAAAAAAAAAACTATTTTCGTTTAAAAAACAAACCACACACACAATTTTAATATTTTTTTTATTGGTAGTCCCATAGAAATCCCCAGAAGAATTGAAAAAAAAAAATCCAAATCGGATCAGGCGTCTTCGAGTAATATACATAAAAATGATTCCCTTTTTTTGAAGTCTTTAAAAAAAATATTTAAATTATTACCTATTATTTAAAGAAAAGCTACTAGCGTTTCGCAACGACCACTGCTGAGGATGCAAAGGCCTAATTGCTAATTACACATTTGATCCTTTGATTGTGAAGCTTGAAAAGTTACAGGCTGCCCCTGATGTGGATAATAAAAATTTAGCTCCCGCTTCCACGCACACAAATTTACTCTAGCCGAAGTGAGACAGCGAACTATGCGGGGTAAAAAGATCACGGGAGGTCAATGTTTTTTGTTTTTCGTGTGTGTAAGTGGCCAACACTGGTGTCAGATTTTTCAAGCTGCCTAAAGGCATCTGAAATAGCTTGACGACTGCTATACAATGACAGCCGGGACTAACGGCTTTTTACGTGCCTTCCGAAACACGGAGGAGGTCGAGAAATTGTTGTACCACTTGTGGTCACCCATCCAAGTACGGACCCCGCCCGGGCTTGCTTAACTTGTGAAAACGCTAGCAATGCGTACTCCCACCGGGCCACCGAGCTCAATAAGGTCAATGAGGCTGGTTTACGCGTTCTTGGTTTTTGAGGTTTTTTCATTTTACAAACAATATTTAAGTTATTTTAAAAAATAAGACATGATCCAAAGTTACAAGGGCTAATTTATTGTACGTCTTGAATACTTTCCGTTTTAGTATAATTCTGAGGTGATTTACTCGTAGAGGTAACTTCGCAATTTTTTTCTATCGAGAAAATTTTAAGCAATCGTGTTTTCGAAACATATTATGTATAGAGTTTATTTCAAAGTGAGTATTTCGCTAATATTATAATATTTAAGATCGTTTTAAGTACTATCAGGGTCATACGGGCTCTTAATACCTACCGAAAACCACGAATGCTCCGTCAATCATAAAAAATCAAAAAGGTATTTGAGTGCGGATCTTGTCACGTGGTAACACGAGGGTTCGTGCATTATGTGCTCCCGGACTTTCGGACAGTCTCCCGCGATAAATCTTGTATCTACACGATGTCGGCCTATTTGATGACAAGCCCTGGGATTACTGAAGTGATCTGTGAGCCTGTGACCTCAATTTACAGCTTGGGCCTAGTCGTAGAGTTAACTGGTAATTTGCAACCACACGTGTAATAATTATTGATATATTTTTCGAAACAAAAAAACGACTTCAAATATAGTTAAGTTTACAGTTTATTAAAGTGAGGACGTAAAGCTTTTCTTGGACACTTTTGGCAAATGTGCGAAGAAAAGCTTCACATTCTCACTTTAAACTGTAAACAGTAGTTCATAAACGAATGGCTCTGTGAGCTGTAAGCCACCCCCAACCTGCTGAAGTTTATCGAATAAAAAGTTGTTTAGACCAAAAAGTTGCGTCTTAATAAGGGTAACAAAAAAAATAAAAAAAATATGAAATTTGTAAATTTTTCGAAATGGCTGAAATATGATTTTCTTAAAGTTTTAAAAAAGTGGGGGTCCGCCATTTAAAACACCTGAATCGACAAATAAATTCTATATAGTTATCGAACCTGCTTATGAAATTTCACGAGATTCGGTTGATAAATGTGACCTGTAGGCGAGAACAAACCGACAGACAGACAGACGGACAAAAGTATTTTTGACAATTTCGAAACTGAGACGCTTTGCTCCCTCGGTTAACTAGTTAGAAGGGTTATCCAAGGCTTAATCAAGACAAAATTTTGAATGATATCTCTGTTTCTTTTCAAATAATTTATTTCAAACTCGCATATTCCAAGGGAGTGGGATACGCGAACCTTTCATCCCGGAAAAATGTAATGTTCCCACATTACATTTTTCCGGGATGAAAGGTACTCTGTGCCCTTCTCTGTACTCCTATGTGTATGCGATTTTTTAAGAAGATTGGTTCAGTGGATAAAGCGTGAAGAGGTAACAAACAAACAAACAAATATACAAACTCACTTTCGCATTTATAATATTAGTTAGGTTTAGGATAATAGCACTGGACCCCGAAAAATGAATTTATCCCCTAACATGGCTCTGGAGGCTTCCAGCCATGCATTGCCTAGGGGCCCCGACATGATTAATCCGGTCTTGCCCATCGCCACTTCCTTGGCTATGTCGAAAGTCTCGTCCGTCTACGAATTTCTTTCTACATATATGTTTTTCTTATTCGTGTGGTGCGGTGCGATCCCTGCGATCCTTTCAATTTGAATACAACCAACACGTGTCGCTTATCCGTGAGACCTTTATGCGATATTTCCTGTTGCCAAACGAGTGGAAATATTGTAATATACATGAACGTTTTTTATTTATTGTACTTTAGGTAAAAGTACATATTTCAGAATTACAATTTCTTTATGTAAAATAATGCAATCCTAAAAAGTTCTATAAGTATTATTTTTCTGTATATCCTTATCCCACTCTAAGTTGGATCGGCGTAGCAAGTAAGTTGCTTCCATTTTACTCGATCCTTCGTCATCTTAACCGTTACATTCTTACTGGTCATATCCTGGTTCACACACTAGATAACTTGGTTGAGTACAAATTATTCCGAACAAATTTTATGTCCAACTAGCTTTTGCCCGCGGCTTCGCTCGCGTTAAGAAGTAGAGTCTATAACCAAACTACTAAACCGAAACAAAGCAAATGCAATCCAAAATATGCCAAGAAAAGAACAGCCATAATCGTCAAATATAATATACGGCAAGCAACTCATCTTTTTTTTTTTTTTTTTTTTTCGATCGAAGTAATTCGCTGTATGCTGAGGGCATTTTACAGCTCACCGGGCGCGACGGGTTAGGCGGGACCAACATTGCCAAAATGGCAAGATGTTGTCCACACCGTTAAGTGACAGCACAAAGGGCTCCCACCGGGTGGGAACGAACCTCGGCTTTGGGCGTCACTGGCGATCGGCTTTGACCAAGTGTCAAGCGCCTGAGGGGCTGACTGGCTAGAAGCGACCGGGTACCGTGCGGTACCTCGTGAACGCGCCAGTCCTATTCCTGATCCGCACGCGCCGGCGAGTGGGATTCGTAATCGAGCTAATGTGTGTGCTATGTCTGCGTTGCGCAGGTGACTCTACGGTGGGGGGAATCGCACGACTAATGGGGTCGTCCGGATCGTTGAGTACATGCCTTGGTCTCCTACACCTAAGGAAATCTGTGGGGTTGTAGTCAGCAGCTTTCGCTACTAACTGGTTGGGATGATTGGGGGCGCGTTCAAAGGATCGTGAGGCGATCTCTTTGAAGAATCGGGGGAGGCCACTCATCATCGGGTATATGTACTCGTAACTCAATGAAAACACAACGATAGCGCGTTTTAAAATAATACTAACGACATCTATTATCAACATTTAGAACTAAAAATTATTTTGTTCGTCTTAATTTATTCGTTCCATTAGGTACTAATAGGTTCAAACTAATACATTTACATCCTCCATCATTCCTTATTTTATCCCCATGGGGGTAGCTCCAATCTTTAATTTCAGTTCACTTTAATTTCAGTTCAATCAGTCGGAAATTTAAGAAGATTTATACAAACTTTCATCACCCTTATTTATCCCCTTAGGGGTGGAATTTATCAAAATCCTTTCTTAGGGGATGCCTACGTCATAGTAGCTTTATGCATGCAAAGTCTCAGCCCGATCGGTTTAAATTAAAATTAACAAAGTTTCATACAAACTTTCATCCCCTATTTTATCCCCTTGGGGGTAGAATTGATCAAAATACTTTCTTAGCGGATGCCTACGTCATAACATCTACCTGCATGCCAAATTTCAGCCCAATCCGTCCAGTGGTTTGGGCTGTGCGTTGATAGATCACTATGTCAGTCAGTCAGTCACCTTTGAGTTATTAGATTCATTTTCTCTTCAAGCGTCACGACTCTGGAATGCTTTACCCGTTGACATCAGAGAAATTTCGACCAAATTCTCTTTTAAGGAAAGTCCACACCCACCTTTTGAACACCTTTTCTTCATCATCATTCAGTACTACATATCTATAGTTTAAAAAAATTAAAAAAAGAAGATAGAGCCTACCCCAGCTTGGGTCTTCCAAAGTCACGACCCGCGTGACTGTGGAAATAGGAATCGAAATAAGTTGCTAGC
Organism: Acrobasis repandana; assembly: GCA_963576875.1. Classification (NCBI taxonomy): domain Eukaryota; kingdom Metazoa; phylum Arthropoda; class Insecta; order Lepidoptera; family Pyralidae; genus Acrobasis; species Acrobasis repandana. The sequence goes on from OY756226.1 coordinate 4,552,236, forward strand.
CGCATCGCCTATAGATATGATTTAGATTCTCAAGCTGGGTGGCCCGGCGGGAGTACGCATTGCTAGCGTTTTCACAAGTTAAGCAACCCTGGGCGTGGTCTATACTTGGATGGGTGACCACAAGTGGTACAAAAATTTTTCGAGCTCCTCCGTGCTTCGGAAGGCACGTAAAAGCCGTCGGTCCCGGCTGTCATTGTATGGCAGTCATCAAGCTATGTCAGATGCCTTTAAGCAGCTTAAAAAATCTGACACCAGTGTTGGCCACTTACATACACGAAAAACAAACAAACAGATTCTCGATCTATCTCTCTATTATCAGAGAACAGCTGGCATATTCTAAGTTTTTATCTCACAATTTGAAGTTGAGTGCCTAATATCAAAATAATGGACGAAAAAGACCCTTAATTATTACATACCCAAAAATACATCACAACTTGAAACGTTCAGCAAGGGCGCGAGTGGAGCCGCGTGATTAGCCAATGCCACAGGAATACATCAAATGTCGACAGTGATTTATAGAGGTTGCGAATTACCGGGGGCTCCTGTACGAGAAAATTGTGGAAATACGTATCGGTCTACGGATCGGTTTAAAAAGAGAAACGAAAGATTTTATGAATTAGATACGATACGATGAGTAGGTACATTATTACATCACAGAATTAGCCAATGACACAATCCTTGAAAATAAATTTGAAGCCAAAAAATTACTCAAAATTAAAAAAAACGTTTGTCAATCCACTGTTAATCCGTTTTGCAAAAAAGCTTTAAAATCCTAAGCTGGCGGCAAAAAGCATTGGACAAAAACGAAATCTAAACATCGGATGAGTACAGTCAGCAACAAAAATATGTCACCTAATAAAAGCGTTTACTAATCTGACTGTACCAATGATGTCAAAAACCAAAAGAGAAATGAATAATTATATGCGTCTGTTTGTAATAGTTACAAGTAGTTTTCGTTGATATTTTTTGAAGTGAAAACTTCTTTAGCGGCGGCGTTGTGAATTCTTTTGTAAAAAATGTTAAACTCGCGTCAGGACACGTGTCCTGATCGAAAATTCGTAAGATGGATGGAGAGTAGACAGCCGGCGCGGTTTACTAATGATTTCAACATAGGTGTCATCGGCCCATTAGCTCAGTTGGTTAGAGCGTCGTGCTAATAACGCGAAGGTCGCGGGTTCGATCCCCTCATGGGCCACATCATTTTTTAACTGTTTAATTTTTTTAATTTGTATTTCTAACTAATACCATCGATGCTAATACTGATTGACAAATATTTTTATATTGACTACTTTTTCTAGTTTTTGAAGTGAAAACTTCTTTAGCGGCGTTGTGCACTTTTTTTGTAATGGGTAAAAAATGATAAACTCCCGTCAGGACACGTGTCCTGATCGAAAATTCGTAAGACGGATGGAGAGTAAACAGCCGGCGCGGCGTAGGAGAGGAAGTATCCCCCTCTCTTTCTACGGCGCGGCGAAAATGTATGCCTGCGCCTGCTGTTTCGTTTAGCTGAGAGATAAACTTTTTAATGTAATATAAATTGTCATGTTTGTGTACGGTAGCGCAATAAATAAATATTGTATTCGACCACATAAATGATAGTACTTTTATACTGATAATTAAAGCAATTCGTGCAAAATTATTCCCTAACCATTCCAAAATATCAAAAATGCATAACGTTAATATTCAAGTTTTCTCTTCTGCCGGCACTCCCGGAGTGCAACCCGTCTTTTTTTTTACGTAATATTTCTACAATAATTTCTTTTTTATGTCGTTATTGTGCTCCTGTGAACTTTTCATTTAAATCAGATTAATTATTTTATTGATGATTTTTTAAGAGAGAACCAAAGAGAAAAACGCTTATTAAAGCTCTACCAGAAAAAATATTTCACCCTCAAAATTGTCATTTGATCTTTATCCGCATCAAAAATCAATCAGTCATGCTTGTATAACTTTCAAAGACGTAAAAGGCTTGTTCAAAGTCTGGAGATGTAACGAGTTAATCCTTGAATTGCCTAATGGTTCCATTAGCCGCCTAAATGCCTCTTCTAATTGGCGGGAAGACATTTTAAAAGTACATTTTGGGCTTTTTAAGGCTGTTACGCGGTCAGCAATTAGATGTGCTGGTGGTAATTAATTGGGAAAAAGAGGGAATAATGTGCACTTATTTCATAAAATATGTGTATTTTATTTAATTATGTTTAGAATTGGTGATGATTCTTCGCAAATAATTTTTTTTTAGAATCTATTTTACAATTTTAGTACATTTTCAAAATTACATATACACTTAAATCAAAAAAACCACCGCGAATCGTACCTGCTGCAAAGGTCCATACCTTGTCATCATGTCAAGTGTCATCACTTGCGGCGTTCCCCCACTGAATCGCGAGGGATATGCGTTGCACCAGGCACGTACGATTCGACGCGGGGTCAGCACCATTATTTTTAAGTCGTCTCCCTAGCTCCCGCACAAAACCCTAGGCTTTTTTTTTCCCGCCGAAAGGCAAAGAACAGTATGAGGTTTTCAGCGGGGCATATTTACTCTCTTGAGATAAAACATTTAAGAGTCCTTTTACCCTAGACAGAATCAGACTTTTCGACAAACGTAGTCAAGCTTTTATTTTGAAACGACATGTCAGATTTCAGCAAATTTTGTAATTTTAAAGAAATTGCACATACGAGTATCCAGGCATATAATTTTTTTTGTTTTCACAGTCAAAATATGAACCTGAAAGAGAATCAGTTTGGACCATCAGTATGGAAAACTTCTACACCCTTGTATTTACTTTGAAGTTCATATTTTGACGGTCGAAAACTAGTTAAATGCCTAGCATAGGTATACCTAGATTTTTTTACTATACAGTGTGGTCAGAAAAAGAAAAAACCGTTACAAGATTCAATCTAAATACCAACATATAACTATATATTTTATTTATAACTTTATTTTTTAGTCGAAACGGTGAAAAATCCCTCTTGCATCTAGTAAAATAAGTGCAAATAGTTTTATTTATGGTATAATAAAAGAAAGTATTCTCTTCCCGCGATAGGTCAAGACTACGTCACGAATGTAATGAGAAGTGTTACCACTGATTGTTCTTTCCATTAAATTAAAGGACTTCCTCAACTAGTTAATAAATATAATATAAACCGGTCAAGTGCGAGTTAAACTCGCGTGGAGAGGGTTCCGTACAATTGATTAAATTCTTATAGGTTTTTCTGTAATTTACAAGCAATGAACTATATTTTGTATTTTTTTCAAAATTTTAGGCACAGTAGTTTCGGAGATCAGGGGGGGGGGGGGGATGGTCAATTTTCGTCTTCTTTCATGAATAAAATCAAATCTATTTATTTTACAATAATAAAAAAAAAATATTTGAGATCCTCATAACGAGCCATTTCATTTGATATATGACACAGTAAGGTTTGCAAAACTTTTTTTTTAATTTCCTAATTTGTCCCCCGAAAATGACACTTATTTAAAAAAAAAATTATTTACTTTGCTCATATGTGTTTAAGTCATAGAATTACAAATTCTACCAAATTTCACCTGATTCAGTCCAGTAGATTCGGAGCAAATTGGCTGTGACAGACGGACGGGCATACAGACGCACGAGTGACCCTATAAGAGTTCCTTTTTTTAATTTTTTGTACGGAACCCTAAAAATACTAACTTAACTATTTTGTATATCGTGTGATTTATCTGTTTAATTTCACTGGTCAACAAGATTTTGCCACAAGCATACTTGCAGCGGTTTCTAATAGAATTTAGTACACAAAACATGAATCTTGTTATAAAAAATGTGTAGGACGTCTAAGTTTTCAAATATATCACGTCAAAAAAATATATTTTTTTAATTTTAAAATTATACCATTCATTCAATTAGCTCCTTTTCAATTTTCAAATACCAGTTTAACACTGTGCAAACCCTACTATTTACAATACTTTTTACATAATTTCTAAATTATTTAATAAAATGGACTTATTAAAGATTTTGTGCGAGTCGGTATAACGGTATACAATACGCGCAGTACACAATGTATGGGAAATATTATAGTAACTTAAATTTTGTATAACTCCTTAAATAAAAATGGTATAATGGTAAACCAAATTTTGTTTTGATTTCGATGAGTGATTACATTATTTAATGCGGCAGAATTAAATAACCTGCACAGAAGCTGTTTAATAGAAATAATTGAAAATATCAGAAAATCGGGAAAATCAGATCTTTGATATAACATTATTCAAAATTCTGACTTCCTAGGAATAAAAATAAATTATGTCCATATACACTTTACAAAAATCTATAAGAGACAATAAGGCTTATTCCAGTGACAAAAAAAAATACAAATTTTGTCGATTAGTGTTTATTAATTTGATATACCTCTATTGAATTATTAGTTTATGATTGGTTTGTTCAGTTAAAAATGCCTTTGTTCGGGTTATTAAATCACACACAGTGGCAACACTCCCGAATGATAACGTATTCTAGGGCTAATCACGTGACCAGCTTTCACAGGAATAGAATACCTTGTTTTATTATAGTGTGGTTTTATTGTTACAACGGTTATTATAGGTAAAACAGACCTGTGTCACCTCACGTAGTACGCGACGCGTGCGGTGGCACAGGTATCTGATTAACCATCTGTACTAATGGAATTTTAGCAGCACAGTTGTCCGATTGCTAAGTAGACCACGCTGCGCCTGTGCGTGTGCACTATAAAGACATGTATGGAAGGAGCATAAATTAATTCAATCTTCTTCTTCGTCTAAGCGCATTCCCGGTTGCATCCTCAGCTGTGCTGCTTCGGAGCCCGGGGTGCGCTTTCCCACCTTTTCTTCTCCAAATATAATACGAGTATGCATGTCAATGGTCACACAAAGGATGCCAAAGACCTTATAAAATGGAGACGAAATAGCCGGAACACTTTAAATGATTTGGCTATAGTTTTACAACCGACCGCCTGCCTGACGTCAACCCGCTTTGGGAATGTATTTGTGCGAAAATTTTTACAACCGGCCGCCGCCCGGCGTTAACCCTCCTTGGGAATGCAATTGTAGCACGAGATGTTTGTGCTTAGTCCTTTAGTCGCCTCTTACTACATCCACAGGAAGAGATGGAATGGTCCTATTGTAACCCGGAACTACACGGATAATAAAGTAATTCAATACGAGTACGTTTTTCTCTTTATTTCCGATGAGAAAGGTGAAAGAGATATAAATAAGGAAATTTACTAATTGATTCGAAAAACTGTTTACGAAAGCTGTTTTCCTGAAACAAAAAACATGGATTCCCTCTCCGCCTCGCGATGTTTAGGGCGTTTTCGGATGTTTTCGTAGGAAATTTGGCGAAAAGATTCCCAAAGTTGCAAGGTGGTATGGTGATTTTGTTTTTCTACGGGCAATAGCAACTTGAATAGTTTTGTGGGGAGTATTGTTCTGCGTTTATTTTTACTCAAGTGGAATAAGAGGAGTTTTATTTCGACGATCTTTTTGTACGACGATATGTTTTAGTGTAGCGTCAATAGGCATGATGACTGAAAAAATATTTTTGGCCCATCGGTTAGATTAATAAAATATTTTATACACATATTTTTTCTTTTCTCTGAGAAACAATAAATGACGGAGATACAGCGCATTTAAATTTCGCATGACGACACGCTTTCGTACTATTTTTACACATCGGTGACGTCACAACCAACCAACCTGGAACTTAGATACTCTTTATCTTTGTGAATTTTTACCATTTTGACAAACTGAAAAATATGGGTACATTATTTTTGGATAATCTAACTTACGGACTAATTAGAATAATACTTTTCTGACCCAGTCATCATCCCTATTGTTTCAAAAATATAAAAAAATACAAATAATATTTATCGTGTAGTGTCAAGTATTTCTGGCCTATGTCCAGCAGTGGACTGTAGGATATGATGATGAATATCTCGGTAAAGAAGGGCGACAACCACATTTTTAAATATCGAAAAATCTTAATGTATTTTTGATAAAAACGGCCCCCTCCTGCCGGGCTATTAAATATGTGTTTCGTACAAATTTGGCTTATTATAAAAGACTCAATTAACTTTTGAAAATAGGACAGCGTTCTTTTATAAATAAAAATCTCGTTTAAGAAAAGGACGTTTTATTTCGTCTGTCCTGTTAATAAATTTAATCCAATACTACTATAGTGAGGCGTCTATTGTACAAGGGGTTGGGCAGTTGGGATTTGGGACATGATTGTAGGTGAGCCATGGTTTTAACAGCTCCTCAGTCACGACGATTGTTGTTTGAGAAACCCCACTTTGCTCGGTTCTCGTAGCATCTTCTAACAAGAAGAAGAATGCCTAAGCAAGTACCTATAAGTATTTTTAATTGATTCTAATGTAATACCATTAATATACTTCCCTACTCGTAAATGACGGACGTTTTGCATCTGAATTGAAATTTTAATCCGCTTTTTCGATTCATTTCCACACACGATTTCCGTTAAAAACACATTTTGTGGTCTGACGTTGCATTTTAAAATACTTACTAAATGACGTCCTTAATACAACGCCGGTAAAGTTCAGGTTTGGACTGACACTTGTCTAAATCATTCGACATATAATTTGGGCACCCTTTTATGGTTTATAATCTGTGGTTATGGAGATTGTAACTGTAGACTGTTGTTTTGATTTCTTCGCCCTGGGGACTGGCGGGAACTTTTATTTTTCTGTTTATGAGAACATTCACGAAATATAGTGTCGCAATCCTTAACTTGCTTTAGATGTACATTTATTGTCTATATGTGGGGTTCAAAAGTAAGTCCCGTTTGCACCCTTCGGGTACGGAACCCTAAAAAAATGCTCACTGGAAAAATCTTCCGTTACAGGAAAAAAATAAAACAAATAGGCTTGACGAGAATGAAGTTTTGTACATCCAGATAAAAATAAATATCAAATCCTATGGAAATTCGTACGTACACACAGATGTTACTCAAAGGGTTCACACCTATTTATTAAATCTCACCAAAGCAAATACCTTTCAAAATAGCGGCTTGTTCACGATCGCATTCCTTTCAATAGATTATCCGCATCATATTCCTACTAGTAAATTGCGGATAGAGGTGCATTGAGTTAGATAGACATAGACATTGCAAATATCGTAAGAATGTATAAAAAAGTGAGCCTACTATATTTGCCTACTCATCTACACACACGATCATCAACAATATCCTTAGAGAACATACAAATAGACTGTACAAACTGATTCCTGACTTCTGGTTGAGAGTGGGCTATATTAGCACCTTTTATTAAATCCTCTAAATCCTTTGGGTTTCTTAGTTATTTGATAGTAAAACAGGAAAATAATTTTTTATGTTTACAAATACACCGCGAATACACAACTCATGAGAAGTCTTGATACGTCATTTTTGAACACTATTCATCTTATAAAACGCGGAGTATCTTTAGTACTTGATTTAATCCATTATCTGCCCAAAACAAGAAGACTTACCGCAATACGTCACCATCTCTTTTGTAACTGTCAACTTCATTTGGTAGAATAATCGTTTAAACCAAGTGCTTGTTAGTCTGCATTTAATAATATTATAAGACGGTATGTACCTGAGCTGATTATCGAATAGTTGACCTTAAAGAGGTTTGACGTCAGAAAGGCGGGCGGTCGTACTTGACTTATTTTCCTATGTCCCCTGGGTGGGGCAGAGGGCCGCTACAGTGCTTCTCTATCTCAAGACAGAAGTCTTGAGTAACGCGCTTCACTTCAGGCCAAAACAGCCATATTGTCTTCATCTCTACCGCTACCGATCGCCGGTCGGTTTGCTTAAGTCAACCCCGCGTCCTCTCTCCTTGAGGAGTCCATTCATTGGAATAGACTAAAAAGAAAGAAGAAAAAAAAAGAAAGAAAGAAGGCAGGCATTGGCCTGCCTCAGAATTTGAGTAAGCGTCCTCCTTAGCGTATAGCCGATCCATGTCCATTTACGACGCGCTCTTTGTTGGCCTTTTTCAAGTTGTCCTGGGTCTTGGATGTTTATCTATATATTTATTTATTATAAAATATAGTATCGTTGAGTTAGTATCCCATAATACAAGTTTAATCTTACTTCGAGGCTAGCTCAATTTGTGTGATTTGTCCTTGTCTATTTATTAATTTGTTTGGTGATCCATCGGTGTCTCGCCACAGAGCTGACACAGATGATAATCAGACATCTTTTCAGGCCAAAAGATACCCAATATATGTCGAAGGCAGCAATTGATGCAGTCTTGTATCTGCTGCGTGATGTTTTTAGTCGTATGGATTTATAGTTCTAAACTTATCATCTCCCCATATCTCTGGAAAAGAAAAAGTCGATAACCAATCCAGCACAACCAAGGATGCAACTTGGAAAGGGCTTAGATAAGTTCGAAAAATCTTATTCCGAAACTGTATTATCTATTACGGTAGTTGGTCAATGAGCCTGTACCTGAAATATTCCGTTTTCCGAGTGATTGGTCGCGTCGCGTCTCGTCGTAAGCGGCAAGTATTGTGTGAAAAGAAAGTGAATATCGTCGGGCAAGATATAAAACTACTGGATGTAGATAAATATCTAGATATAATATCTTACGCACCATCACGCTTAAAGTGGTCTATGGTCCTTACGGCCTTGAGCTCTGTTTACTTCAAAGAATTTATAATACAATCTAAAATAACTATGAGTAATAATCTCAAAAAAACAACATTAAAAACTAGACAATCACTCAAGTTGGAGGTACACAACTTTTTTTTTGCCGCCGTTTCGTTTTGGTGGCAAATATGACAGTCGTTTCATGAAAATAATTTTGTGTAGATACGGCAAATTGGTTATGGAACGTTTTACTGACTGTTTTAATTATTAAAACATTCTACTCAGCCCAATCATGTATTGAGGAAACTCTAAGAAAATTTCGCCCAATTTTTGGTATAAATCACTTACCATCGCGGCTAACAATAACTGGTTAAGTATAAGAATAAATTTAAGCAGCATGACTTTGGGGCTATCTAAAGGGACATGCTAACAAACAGGCCAATAAACCTTAAACAATTAAAACGAAATATCCGAGACACAGTCACTCAAATAACGTAGGAAATGTGTTAAAAAAAGGTAGTATTTCTATAATATCTAGCGGCAGTGAAAAAGATGTTTCTTTCTATAACAAAATTCTTTAACGTGGCTTGCGGTAGGAGTTTACAGGGAAAAATGTAATATAACGGAAATGCGTTACGTGACGTTCAGCCAGCGTGACAATAATACCCGAATAAAGCCGGAAGGAACTGTGGATCCAATTTTGAACCGCGGAGTCACTAAACGAATGGTTTTTTGTGTGGAAAAAACCACTAGTAACACACAAGGAATTTTGTTCCCTATAGTGATCACACAGCAGTTATTTTTAATTTATTTTTGTATTAAAAAATATTTTTACGAAAGTTGTACATCTGTGTATTAACCGCGATCTCTCGGGCTCGATTTGATCGCGTCTAGTCCGCGTGGGTGAGTTGACTCTATATGTATACTGCCTCTACATAAAAGAAAAACACTTGTCCAGACCACAGAATAAAATATAGATAAGCCATAATATCTGTGCCATTTACAGGCTAGATTGATCACGTCTTTTTTCCTAATGGGGCAGACAGCATTTTCGGTCTTGCGGCTCTAAGCAGACAGAGCCCAGGACCGCAAGACTCAAAGGCCATTTTTAGCGAAATGGTGGGTGAGAGGGTGGAAGAAGGAATCAAAATAGTGATGGGTTGCTAGCCGCATCGCCTATTAACATGAATCGCATTTTCGCCCATTCCTTTAATCAACTTTAACGATCTGCGCGGAAAGATAAGCACCTGGTACATACTAAGTTTTTCCCACAGACCATGGATCAAGATAGATACAGCTTCTGTATGAATTTGCGTGTCAATCTGACGTCAAATTGACTTCATTTAGGATCGTCACTTTAGTCCGTGTATGTCAATTCATTAGGTCGGACATTAAGCTTTTTACTGTAAAATACCGTACCGTAGAAACACGTCGAAAAACGTTGGAGGAAGTAATAAAAAAGATTCTTTCTGTTTGTAAGTGAATTTCTTATTACATATTGTATTGAAAATTGGCACGCCAGGGTTTCATACAAATTGAAAGACTTTCTTTATCTGTACGAGTATATACAGATCGGTGGTTTCTCGTTTCCCCCAGACCAGCATGGAAGAGCACTTTTTACACTGAATCTTCATTTTGTATGTAACATGTACAACGTAATAAATACTAGAAAATCCAATCTACAGCGGGATACATGTGACAGCCGTCACGTTTCACGCGTAACCTGTACGAGTAGTTGACGTGTCTGCTGTATTTCACACCTTCATGACACCCTACCGACCGTCAATGAATGGTGGTTATTTTCCTATGGTCCGAGAGCTGGCACGAATTTTTGGGAAGGTATTTGAGGCAAGTTGAAAACTTGTCACATACCTCTCCTATTATACCCCAACACGGAACTGCAGACCTGGTTGGTGAGTAAGTTTTTTTTTCTTTTCAAAAAAGGTATTTGAGGCAATATGCATGTTTTATATGTTGTAGTTTAACGTATAAAGAATACAAAAATCAATAAGCCAGACGATTTAGTCGGGACTTTGATATTGCCAGGCGCGTGCAAAAGTATTTTTCAAAAAAATATAAAATAATTATTTGTAGCAACTTCAAATTTTAATAGGGTATTACTTATAACTAAAAAATAAGATTCTCAAAAAGACAGGTCATTTTGATGGGACTTTCTACCTGCCAGGTCAATCTAAATAAATCAAAATGGTTTAGTCCCGCTACTCACCACCCAGGTCTGCAGTTCCGTGTTGATAATAGGAGAGGTATGTGACAAATTTTCAACTTGCTCAAATACCTACCCAAAAATTCGTGCCAGCTCTCGATCTAAGAAGTTTATTTATTTATTTATCAAACTTTATTGTCCAAAGTAAAAATATACAATACAATACAATACAATACCCTTTATTGCACAAAAGTAAAAAACAGAACATAATTATCTTAAAAAATAGGAAATGCGCAAAAGGCGGCCTTATCGCTAAGCAATTTCTTCCAGGCAACCTCGTTTATATAGAAAAAAAATGATGGGAAATTAGGTAGTGCGGGGTGGTCAATATAATAAACATACTTATATACAATAATTATAGTAAACATAAATACACCTAATACTTAAATACATACATACAACTTACACAAAGAAAACATAACACGACAAAATGAAGAAACTAAGTGGAAACAAGGGAAGGAAATTACCTTTCATAAGGATAGAAAATGCGATTTTACTTGGGATGTAAAGCTGGCTAGCGTTTGGGCGCGTCGGATAGTAAGTGGTAGTGAGTTCCATAGACGTACGGCTCTAACAGACAAAGACCGCGAGTAAAAGTCGGTGGAGTGAGGAGGAATTCTTAAAAGAAGGTTTTCAGCGCTGCGTAGTGGACGCCCTTTAGACTCACTAAATAGAATAAATTATTCTCGTAGATAGTTAGGAGAGTTAGGATTGAAAAGAATTGTGTATAACATTGACAGGGTATGCCAGTAACGGCGACGTCGGATCGGAAGCCACTTGAGTTCATTGCGAAAATGAGAAATATGGTCATATGTACGAAGGCCATATGTATCGAATAAACATGTTTTGGAGATGCTCAAGCTTATCAAGTTGCTCCTCAGTAGGCCCGGGATAACAAGTATCAGCGTAATCTAGGATAGGAAAAAGTAGGGTGTGCGCGAGCGTAACTTTGGTATCCATTGGAAGGAACTTACCAAGTCTTCGCAGAGGCAAAGATCTATATACTTTTAACAAATGGCGGACTTAATGCTAAGAGCATTTTCTCTTATTTATTATTATATTATTCATTTAGAAGTTCTACCTACCTTTTAGATTGAACGAACGGGTGATGAATTTTTCCGTGTGTACTTCAAGACACGTGTATGTATACAGACAGGATGACTTTTTAAATACCGGCAACATTCTTGGAGCAAGTTCAGTCCATGATACTAAACTATTTTCTTTGGAAAATATATTAAAAATCGATAAAAAAAGTTCTCTCATAAAAAATCCATTTGACTGAGCGCTGATTTGTTAGGGAAAGCCGAAATTTTCTTTTCGTTTTTCGTTAAGGCCGTACCTGAATTTTCCGGGGTCCAGTGCTGCCCCCATTTAAAATAAATCATTTCAAAGAAAACGGAGACACCATTAAAAATTTTGCAACTACCGATTCCTAGATAACCTTTCAAAGTATTTTATGAAATACTGTTTACAGTTTATAATGAGAACGTTAAGTGCGAAAAACGGCCACTTTTGGCAAATGTGCGTAGTAAAGCTTAACGTTCACACTGCGCACCCTAAGCTCCAAAGCAGCACAGCTGAAGATGCAACCGGACACGCATTAAACAAATAAATCTCATTGAATGAAATCTCAATGAATCAACCAAAATAGTAATTGAGTAACAAACCACATTACTTATAAAGTTCACAATGTTCACAACCACGACGGCTAAAATTATGTTTCTTGATTACAGCAACTTTGGAGTAAACAATCTGTCGGCAAGATTTTTAATTGAGGTTTCAATAAAGTAAACAAACTTTTCGCTATTAATTTGCATGTTTATTACAGCTTTATGCTTTTGTCCCTTTTATGGCCTGTAAAAACGTTGATCCACTTTAGAAGACAAAGCCTTTTCAAGTTTATTATTTACATTTACGATGGATTAGCTTTTGTTTACACAACGTGTAAAACTATGCTTCAGTAAGCACCTACTCTAAATAACGAGTCTGGCACGCTACTGCGATGTAACTCTCTATGACTGCTGTACGGTCTGGACGCGTTTCGCGCGTCGTTCATATTTTTTCAGATACAGATACACTATCACGTCTTTATCCCTAACGGGGTAGACAGAGCCAAGGGCGATAAAGCCCAGGCCACTTTTAGCGTAATGATGGGCATGAAGGTTGAAAAGGGAAATCATAAAAGTGATGGGTTGCTAACCGCATCGCCTATTCATATGATTCAGATTCTCGCCCATTCCCTCGATCAGCTTTTACGATCTGCACGGGAAGAGAAGCAGCTGGTACATTCTATGTTTTTTCTTTTCTCCCAGACCAGCAAAGAAGAAATATATTTCATCATATTTTTAACGAGTAAATTAGTCGCTTTTCGTGCGTTCATGGAAATTCTTTAAAAAATGCCTTCACCGAATAGTCGCGTATACGACTCTGGAATGCTCTCCCTGACTCCATCAGAAGGCACCCTAGCCGAGACTCCTTCAAAATTAGGGATTTCCGGCACTGTTTTCAATGAGACAGACTTGATTGTATACCCAAAATGTATTTATAGATGTGTTATTGTTCGTTCGTATGTATGTAATATATGTGTATTTTATATGTAGGTGTAATAATATGTATTATGAGTTCAAAATTTAGTTCCGTACATTTTAAACCCACATAATATACTCTCCAAATTCTTCAATCAACCCAAAGGTTTGCTGTTATAATTATTACATTTGTATGTGTGTACAATAAAGTGTAAATAAATAAATATACTTACACCACTCCGACAGTAAAGGAGAGGTTTAAATATTCTTACTCTACTCCGACAGTAAAGGAGAGGTTTAAATATACTTACTCTACTCCGACAGTAAAGGAGAGGTTTAAATATACTTACTCTACTCCGACAGTAAAGGAGAGGTTTAAATATACTTACTCTACTCCGACAGTAAAGGAGAGGTTTAAATATTCTTACTCTACTCCGACAGTAAAGGAGAGGTTTAAATATTCTTACTCTACTCCGACAGTAAAGGAGAGGTTTAAATATTCTTACTCTACTCCGACAGTAAAGGAGAGGTTTAAATATACTTACTCTACTCCGACAGTAAAGGAGAGGTTTAAATATTAATATAATGATACATTTTTAATTCCTTTTTCAGATAGAGATAAATCACACAGATTGAGCTAGCCCCAAGGAAAGTTTAGACTTGTGTAATGGGATACTAACTCAACGATACTTTATTTTTATGATAAACTAGCGGCCCGCCCCGGCTTCGCACGGGTATGTATTATACATATAAACCTTTCTCATGAATCACTTTATCTATTAAAAAAAACCGCATCAAAATCCGTTGCGTAGTTTTAAAGATCTAAGCATACATAGGGACAGACAGTGGGAAGCGACTTTGTTTTATACTATGTAGTGATACATACAAGTTATTTTTAATTAAGTACTTACAAATATTTTAAGGGGTGATTAACTCCATCATTTTGAACAACCTTTTCCAATAAATGTATATCGAAATATGAAAAAAAATGATTTTCATGTGATCTAGTTACTAGAGGAAGTGAATTTTTTATGTACTTCCAAATTTGTCCTATATAAATTTTATCAAAATCGGCTCAGTAGAATGGGTTTTAAACAAAATAACTGGAAAAAATGTGTCATCCAAGTAAACAATTGTTCGTATTTTGTTCTTCTAGGACTTTGTGGTGTTAACAATCTTCTTGGGAATGTATTTGTCTAAAAAGTTTTACATCATATTTTGACGGCAACCACACGAAGAGACGGAGTGTCTTATTCTAGCCTGGAAACCAAGCGACAACGGTATTACAAAGCAATTAAACTTTATGTAAAGTTGGTAAAGGCTTACAAAATGTCATAAAATTTTTGTAACCGCGTCAAATTCTTATCGATACTTGTTACGATGCCTACATCGCATAACGATGTCTCGCGTCATGAACACAACGGTATCACCTCAGATTATGTAGAGGAGACAATATGGTCAAAATAATGCACAACCTACATAATTTTTTTTTCTGTTTATTTTACTAGATTTTAGTTAGTTTTACCTTTCCCGTTGTCTGTGTGTCTTTAATCAAATATTGCAAGCTAAATTAGACCTACTTCTACAATTATTTGATCAAGTTGAAACTTTACTTATGTGACAATGCATTATGGTACCAATGACAAGAACTGATCTTATGATGAAGCCGGAAGGTGGCCACGGCATCTCTGTGATAAAACCATATAACCCCACCAGTTTGGGCTCAATTGTTTCGTCTTATCTAAAAAAATTAACTAAAAATAAGTTTTAAGTACTCCTTAAAACTTTTAGTTTATTTTTTAGATAAAAGATTGTTTTTCAAAATATTTTTTAAATAATTACTTGTTTATAGATATCTACCACGATTGCAATTTGTATGAGGTAATCACTGATAATATAATCGTAGGTAATGAAGTTTAGTTTCCCCGATAAGATATACACAAAAACACTTTTAGATATGAAATGTAAAAACACATTATTGACATTCCCTGAAATGCTTCATACAAAAAGCTTTTTAGGCAAGATTAATGACGTTTGGGTATACTCCACATATAACAATTATGAATGCTTTTTTATTCGTTATTAAAAAACATCAGTTTTATTAAAAAGCATTAATAAGCTATAAATACGCAAACTCCTGTCCATATCTCTTCTTCCCGAGATCTGTGGGCAAAACTTAACCGCGCACAGCGATCTCATTATTTTTCATGAGACGTCTGCTTTTTGTAACGTACGGCTTCGGAGCCAATAAATAATGAAGGGTCCAATTACTGCGGTTACAAATTATTTGCCTGGTGTGAATAATGATGAGATTTTTTATGGTAATATCGTGATGATAACTTGTGATAAGTCAAAGCAGAGAACAATAAAATATGCGGCAGTTCGATAAATTCAAAGAAAATATGCCAAGCCAGCTCTGTGAGCTGTAGACCTCGCGAGTCTGTCTTTGACTATTTGCATTGCCCCTCAAATACTGACCCCTTGAAGATTATCGGATGAAAAAGTTGTTAGGACAAAAAAAATATTATGAAATTTTTGAATATTTTGAAATCGAAATGGCAATTTCAGGAATCCCGGAATATTGAAAAATTTCGAAAAACTGGCTCGACAAAAGAATTCTACATAATTATCGAACCTGCTTACAAAATTGCATAAAATACGATATAATGCCCTTTATTGCACAAAAAATGAGTACAGGACATTATCTTAAAAACTAGGAAATGCGCAAAACGCTCGGCCTTATTGCTGAACAATTTCTTCCAGGCAACCTCCGCTTATCTAGAAAAAGAACGGGAAAGGTAATGGAAAAACGGTAATGCAATAATTGTAATAAACATACATATACTTATATCATAAAACTTACACATAGAAAAGGACAAGATGAAAAGACGAAGTAAAAACATAAACCGTCAAATTCTTATCGATACTTGTTACGATGCCTACATCGCATAACGATGTCTCGCGTCATGAACACAACGGTATCACCTCAGATTATGTATTATGTATGCCTCATTTTTAACCTTTCATAAAGCTTGAAAATGAGATTTTACTTGGGATTTGAAGCTGGCCAGCGTGTGGGCGCGTCGGATAGTAAGTTTACCATAAAAAGTAAGGGTTACTATGTAATGCCCATAAACTTGTATTGCCCGTTGATTCCTAATTTTTTTTTTAGAAAAAGTTACTTATTTTAAAATCGAAATCCAATATCACTGAGTGTCTGATACAGGAACTGTTGATATCATAAACTTCATTCTGGACCGGAAATTACTAAGATGAATATCTTGTTCCTAGGCTCCTTGTTTGTATATTTTAAGAATATTTGAATGTTCGACGTACTAAGTTTAGATTTTACTTCTACTACCTACGTTAAAAATAAAAGATATGCAGAAAACGAGATCAGGAGACCAATTTTTGAAAGTGGAAGTCAGCGAAACAATATAATGTATGTAGGAAAGGAAATTTGTATAAAAATAAACACTTATTTTCTTTTTATCTGACTGTTTGTCTGAATTCCATCTCTATGGTCGATCCATAAAGTGGATATACATACATACATACATACAATACTATCACGCACGCCTGTTTCCCAAAGTAGTAGGTAGATATTATGGACCTAACCTGACCTGGGGATGAAAAAGTGAAACCAATTATTTTTAGTTCTGTCGTCACGGCTGCGACCGCGGTGAGAAAAATGAGCCCCTTGTCAGTAGGCTAGTCATTACATCTCATACATTCTCATCAATAAAACATTTCAGTGATGGAACCATAACACGAAGTAAGAATAGTACAGATGTCTATCCAGCTTGACATCCACAGCAGTCTGTTGTTCTTTCGTCTGACTGTCTCTAACATCGCTGAAATATCAGGGCCAACACAAAAATTATTGCAGATTTCAGATTTTTACAGGTAAGCGGCTCACTTATTTTACGCTGACTACGGTATCGTGATTGTAATGGAACTAAGTAGATACGAGTATAATTAAGATATAATTATGTTTTTCTAAAAAAAAATCGTTCAAGCTTTTATTGTGAGGCCTAAGTACTAATCAAGACAGATGTATTACCTAAGCCCAAACTCGATGGAGTTGCGTCGTTTTATTACAGGCTTCCTGCAGCTGCATAATCAGATCAGCTTCTTGTTATTATTGTATTGTCAACAGATTTATATTAGCATACAAAATTTCACCACAATCGGAAAAGGGGAAGTGGGTCATTTAAGATTTGATACAAACAAATAAACAACAACAAAAAGAGCAAACTAAATAAAAGCTTGTAAAACGCTTTCCTTAATTGAATAGGCAAAACAATAGTAATAATGATTAAGCCGTTTTGCCGATAAACTGCTTGGCAGTTTGGCAAAATAAATTAATTTGTTTATGTAGATTTAAGTTTTGGAAATAAATAAATGAAAATTGAATTGCGGTAAATAATGTATTGTTAAATAAAGTCGTACATGTTGAAAAAAAAGATTTGTTTTGCAATCGACTTACAATTTTGCTTCTAACAATTTTTGGACTTTCACTTCTATATTACTAGAACAAGAAAAAGAATTAGAGATAGTGAAATACGTATATGTTCTTCTGTACTTTCCACTTTTTATGGCCTTTACATCTGAAATGCAAATCAGAGGCCTGATAACGTTTTTATTAAAATCTATTGTTTTCTATCGCTTTTCATTTGGCGGTTTTGGCCTCGAGTGCGCGACAATTGTTTGGCTTCGAGTTGTTTTCTCGTTAAGGAAAAATGAGTGAATGGATGGAGTATCGTAAATATATTATGAATGTGGATTATATTTCAAAAGTTTCGATTGCGTTTAAAATAATTTTAGTAGCACTCTATGGTTTTATTTTTTACAATGGTAGTACTACTAAGGATGCTTAAGACCATGCGTATTGTAAATATATATTGAATGTGGATTTTATTTTGCACTCCTCATAAGCGAAGCGCATGAGGTAGTGCTCTACTCTCGCCTTACAAAAATCAAGTGTTTTTTTTAACTAAATGTGCCTCTATTTATTTTCTATCGCTCTTGTACAATAATATTTACACAGGAAAAACACTAGTTTCAACACTTATGACATTTTTAAAAGACATTTTGCCTTTTAAATAAATAAAAAAAATGTTTAATAAAATCATTTTGTGGACGTCCGTGTGTCTGTATGTATGGAAACTGGCGTGGTCACGAAACTCCCGAAAAACTTATCTGATCAAGTCCATTTTTTTTATACGTTTCAGTATTATCCAAAACTAAGTCCTTTCGAAGATCACGGTCTAATTCAATGTAGTTTAATCGTAATTTCAATTTAATTGTGAAAAATGAGATTATGAGGCGTGCACTTTTGGATTTTCCAAACTTATTTAAAGTTTCGATTGCGATTAAAATTATTTTAATAGCACTCTATGGTTTTTATTTTTTACAATGGTATTACTACTTAATGCTTAAGACCATACTAAGTGGAGAAGAAAAAGCGGGAAAGCGGACCCAGCTTTTTATCATTACAGCTGAGGATGCAACTGGGAATACGCTGAGATGGGAGAGACTATGGTTTTTTTTAATCTGAGTGCGTTACCTGTTGCATTCTAGGTTCGGAACCCGGTCTGCTAGTCGGTATTGTCTTCTCCAAAGTTGATATGTATGTTCTTCACCTAAGCACGAAGACCTTATAAAATGGAGAAGAAAAAGCCAGAAGCACTAAAATGGTTTAACTGTGGTTTTACGACCGCCCATTTTCAGACGTCCGTCATTCCTTTGAATGCAGTTGTTGCATGAAATGTTTGTTAAACATGTCCAAGAAATATTATTAGAAAATATTTTAAAAATAAAACAAAAACCATAGGTATCTTTTTTGGCGATCCAACTAAAAAATGCGGCCAGCGTTCTTGGCACCGTACCACATGGACAATTAAAAAAAAAGTAAGTAGTAAGTACTTAAGTTTCCTTTTTTAAATATGTAATGATTTATCTTAAGTTTTAATTACTATCACTGATATCTATTGGTGGCCGTGAACAACATAATGGTTAGTATTGAAGTCAACATGGAATAAAGCGATTGTTATTAAATTTCAATAATGTTTGTGTTTGCATTATTAGCATTAAAAGCATTATTTCTTTTAAAAATGACATGCATTTCTACTATTAGGTCTTACATATGAAATTGCCGTTCAGTATCAAAAAAGTGAAACGAGTTTTTTTTAATGAAATTATTATTTAATCAATCGAAGTATGCGCCGTTGTTATCGATACACTTCCGCCATTTTATAGGCAGATCATTGATACCTTTGGAAAAAAAATCCTGGGAGCGAGAGTCTATGAATTGTTTGAAGGCGGTTTTGACTGCCTCATCAGATTTGAAAATTTTTCCTTGTAAAAAGTTATCCAAATTTTGAAAAAAGTGGTCATCGGTTGGGGTAAGATCTGGAGAGTATGGTGGGTGACGCAGAGGTTCCAGTCGCAGCTCCTCTAACTTGGCGATCGTTTGATGTGCAGTGTGTGGTCTAGCGTTATCCTGAAGGAGCAGTGGGCTAGAGCAATTCATCAGTCTCGGCTGTTTAATGGCGAGCTTTTCCATCATTGTTTGCAATTGTTGGCAATACAAGTTTGCAGTAATCGTCTGGCCTGATCGCAAGAAGCTGTAGTGGATAACACCAGCACTGGTCCACCAAACACTAACCAGAATCTTCTTTTTGGTCAGTTTTCGCTTAGGGCAAGGTTTTGCCGGTTCTCCAGGGTCAAGCCATTGTGATGATCGTTTCCGATTATCGTACAGGATCCATTTCTCATCACAAGTCACGATACGGTTCAAAATCCCCTCATTATTGTGGCGATTAAGCAAAGAAACGCAGCAAGCAACGCGTGTTTGTTGGTTTGCTTCAGTCAATTCGTGCGGTACCCACTTTTCGAGTTTTTTAATTTTTCCGATTTGGCGCAAGTGGATAAGTATCGTTTTGTCACTTACGCCGAAGGCTGCTGCTAATTCAGAATTGGTTTGAGATGGATCCGCTTCCACTATCGCCTTCAATTCTTCGTTATTCACTTGAGTATCAGGTCGTCCACGAGGCTCATTGTGTAAATCGAAATTTCCAGAACGGAAACGTTGAAACCAAAAACGCACCGTTCGTTCGTTAGCGGTGCCTGGTCCATACACGTCGTTAATTCTTCGAGTCGTTTCTGCAGCACTGGCGCCACGGTGGAACTCGTATTCGTAAATACCGCGAATTTTCAATTTGTCCATAGTTGTTGTTATAGCAATGTTGAAACTCAAACAAATGATGTTAAAACAAATGAAATACGAATTTTAAAACAATATTTTTCTGGCTTTATTTCGAAATAAATTTGAATTTGGAATTCCTAATGAAACGCAAGATATTTGATTTTAAAGTTGCCAGTATTGAAAATCGGCAATTTCATATGTAAGGACCTAATATCTTTCCATCACCATATGATCTGTTAGCTTCATTCATAAAAGCCGAAAATTCATTCCAATAAATAATGAATAATTACTGACACGCTCAGTCAATCCCATTTATTATTTCCATGAAAATACACATTCCATTAAGCATTATTCAAAATGAACGCTGTATTCGTGGTTATGAAATACACCGAATTAAATTAAAAATTGAATTTCAATTTGCTATAATGATTCGAACTGTATATTTTACTGTAAGTAGGTGCCAACCATTTTCAAAACCAAAAAGTGCTAAGTATTTGGTATTACTGTTGTTTCCGGCCTAGAATAGAATCAATCTATCTCTTTCTGTAGATGTCGTAAGAGGCGACTAAATGACTAAGCAGTGCTTAGTCCTTAAGCCTCTTAAGACGTTAACAAGAAGGGATGAGGAGGTCCTATTTATTTTATTTCAAACTTTGAATAAAGCAAATATGTTAGATACTTAAATACTCCAGTATGCAAATTTTGAGAACATACAGTGAATTTATGCTTGAAAGTTTACGTGAACTGTGAGCATTTAATGCGTTATATTAAAGTTACCTCTTAATGAGAAAACTTTATTAAACGTTTAAGTCGTAAAACAATGAATCACTTAGGCATTCTTGTTGACTTAAATTGTATTACCATTGAAGTAGTTGTAGGCTGAAAGACACTGACTCTGACACTCACAACAAAGAAATCCCATTATAAATTAAAAGTTACACACACATAAGAATTTTGGCACATCTAATACGTGTAGTTAGTTAGTAAGTTTCTTTTTATGGTATAAGACGGTAAACGAACAAGCGGGTCACCTGATGGTAAGTGATCAGCGCTGCCCATGGACAACTGCAACACCAGGGGTGTAACAAGAGCGTTACCGGCCTTTCAGGAAGATATAGACTCGTTTTTTGAAGGTTTCAATGTTGTATCGGTTCGGAAACACCACTGTAGAAAGTTGATTCCACAGTTCGGTCGTACGTGGAAGAAAGTTCCTTTTAAAACGTTCGGTGGTTGATGCCAATTATCCAAGTGGTGTTGATGAAATTTTAATTTCTGACGGGTGGTTACGTAAAGCACGAGTACATTTATATTGTTCAGCTGGACTCACTTCATACTGTTTTGCTGAGCCCAACGTTGAAGGAAGGATTCAAACGGTATTTACGGCATTTAGGTAGGTATTTATTTTATAATAATTTTTAGGTAAAAGGTTGACTAATTTCGAATGAGCAAGCGAATCGAGAGAACTTTTTGGACTCTACTGGGACAGTTATAGTCCGAAAATAATTGCTCGAAACTTATGCTAGTAGATACGACCAATAGATATTTTCCGTCTTATTATACAACGCTAGCACTTAGTTCAAACTATTATCCGCCCAAAACAAGAAGACTCCCGCAATATGTCAACTTCCTTTTTTATCATCATCATCATCATCAGCAGGAGCACGACCCTCTCTGTACTACCAGAGCCATATATTAGACAGAGCAGTCAGAGGATTTAGCCTACACTCTCCACGCTGGCCAGACGGGTTGGAGAGGTCTCATTGATGTTTATAAGCTTTGTTCAGCTTGTGTTTCCGTCGCCTCCTACGACATCCATGGGAAGACTTGGAGTGGTCTTATTCTACCCTGCTGGGAACCGCACAGCTAACTTTTTTATCGCTGTCAACTACATTTGTGTGAATAATGGTTTAAAGCAAGTCCTAAAGTTTTATAATGAGACGGTTTAAGTTCAAATTACTTAAGTACTACGACACTAGACGACGCCATTTCTTGCGATCTCCTGCAGCTCGGCGGCCAGTCAGCCTACCCATGTAGGCTCTCTTCACTGCTCAATCTGCTCCCATTCTTTCTACGTGTCTGAACCAGCGAAGCCTAGCTATGATATTTGATTCAGACACTAGATCTTCAATCTCCTGGTTCCTTCTAATTCTCAAGCTTCCATTATCCCTTTGCGTTGGTCCAAGAAACTTACGGAGGATAGTCCTCTCCGCCACTAGCAACTTGTTTGCTTCCTTCAAGGTCCGAGCTTCACATCCGTACTGTTCATCAAACCGATTTAAAACTTTGAATATTTTTTTGCGAACGAGCGAAGAAACGTCAATAACGTAACAAGTAATACTAAGTACTCGTATTAAAGCGAAGCCGACCTCTTGACAGCGTGTTTACGAGTTGACGCACGGTTCAGCCATCGGTGAACTTTTGATGTACCTATGGGCATTTTATGTTTAAACATTATTCAAAACGGTCAAGGGGTTGCCGACATATGGTATTGTAAACAGGCCAAGAGTTCACAGTTGGGGCACAGAATACATAAGAGTCAAACAGAATGGTATCTCACAGCGTCTACCGCAAATTGGCGTCCCCGCACCTCTCCCCCGCACTTTGTGAGCTTTGACGGCTCCAAACCAGGTTTAATTACTAGCCGCACGCAATACGCGACGTGTGTTGTCTTGAGAACTGTCAACCAATAGTAACCATCATGGTGAGAAGGTGCGCGTATAATAATTGTTTATCCACCCAATACTCTAAAGAACGTATATTTCATACATTTCCAAATGATGAAAACAGGTAAGCAAAGCAACAATATAATTTCACGTTATTACCCAGCAACCATCTGGATATATATACCCTTCTCGCTCTCTCGCATTGGCGGGAGATACACAAGAGCGAGATTGTAACATTACCGGATTGCTAATAAGCAATCCGGTAATGTTACATAGGCTCCTCGCTCACAGGTAATCACATACACGCAGATGCCAACTAGATTTCCGCGGGTTATAGTGCTAAATGCCATTGTTGACAAAGACAACTTGACATGCTGTGTGTAAGCGTGATAAACATTTGTTTATTTTTATTGAATTTATTCATATAATTACCGTATAGTTTTGCGCCGAATATGCAAATTACTATATTACAATAGTGAATTAGTGAAATTAGTGCGTTACATTATAAATAATAATATCAGTAAAGTGAACTATAGGTGAAATGGACAATGGACATAATGAAAAATATTTGTGAAGTGATATTACGTAGCTGTTTCCGACTTTTCTGTAACATTTAATACATATAAAACAGAATATTTTTTACGTCATAGTGTTCGCAAATCTTCCGGTATGGAAAAATATAATCGTAAATATGTCGAACTCGTTAGTAGGTAAGTATTAAAATAATTCTGCGGTGCGACCCTAAGTATAAAACTCACACATCGACGTGTGTACAGATAAATTGTTTCGTTTGTAGTAGTAGTAGGTATATATGTTACTCTGAATCAATGGAGAGTCATACCAGTGGTTGGGGGCTAATTACTAGTTAATTTGATTCGAAAGCATTTCAAAAGCGCATGTCAGCTCACTCGTAATAAGTACGCCGCAAGGCAGTATTTATTCAGTGAGCAGCTTCTGAAGCTTACAGTAGCCGGGCAACACCGGATATCCGGCGGTAACAGTCAAGGATGGCTAGCAAGTGGTCGTCTTTATATAAAAGACGGGTAAAACGCGACGCGGTAAAATCTCAATATGGTGTTGAAATATGTTTTGGCGATTATTATCCAATCCAATTTACCTTTATTTGCTTGGAGTAAGCTAAATTATAAATTAACCACATTAATGGGTCTTCGCCTATTACATACCTAAGTATTAAAGCGGTCGTTAGTGGTCGAGAGTGTGAACCACTAGTGGCATAAAATAACTTGAGTTTCGAATGGCAGCTAAGCTGATAGTTGGCTGTCCTCATTACAGTAGTTGTCAAACTATGTTTTTATGCTTGGCAGCTTAGAAGATCTTACACCAGTGTTGGCAACTTGGCAACTCACACAAGACAAACAAAAAAAAAATGGTTCGTTCAGGAAGTTCAAAAGTTAGTTCAGGAGTGTTACGGTTGAAAACAAAGACACGTCAAACTTGTAACACACTGTTTTATTCAACAATAAAAAACAGAATTTTATATTTATCTCTTAAGGCGAAGATATAGGCAAATGGCCTTGAAGTGTGAAATAAATTGTTAACTCGTAAATATGGTTATAATTTCCATATTTCTCTACGTCATGCACTAGATAGCCCTTTAAATTATTTTATGAACTGCCGTTAAAACTATTATTGGTGATCCGTCTAGCTTTAAAACTTGCCGTGGCCACTTTTGGCGAAGGCAAGTTTTAAAGCTAGACGGACTAATGTAAATACTTTCAACGGTGGTTTATAAAATAATTTAAAGGGCTATCTAGTGCATGACGAAGAGTAATATGGAAATTATCTCCATATTTACGAGTTAACAATTTATTTCAAATGAGGGCGCCACTTCAAGGTCATTTGCCTATATCTTCACCTTAATAACAATACTAATACTCATACCACGAATAAAATGCATGGTAACCTTAGGCTATGTCCACACTGACACAGCGGAACCGGATGTTGGAAATAACGGTCTCAAGACAGAATGCCGGAAGCGAAATGTTCACGACTCGCTTTATCTGATAGAGAAATGGACAAGGACCACTTTATGGATACTAGTAGTATATTGCCAAGCACTGACTATATATAATATAGACTATATATAAGCTATTTTCCAAGCTGGTCTTGAAGAAAAAAACGTCGAATGTATAGCGTCTTTGCTTTGTCGGTTTTCTGCATGGCAGTATTCTTCTGTCGGTCTACAGCATGGGTGAAAGATATTCAATCGATTCATAGTTTATTAAAATAATGCTGTATCGGTCCAACAGACAGTCGGGATAGAGTTCAGCCGTTATCGACACACATTCGTCAATTATATAGAACTAGCTTTTGCCCGCGGCTTCGCTCGCGTATCCCACGGGAACATTACATTTTTCCAGGATGAAAGTTACCCTATGTCCTTCTCAGTACTCCTAACTATGTGTATGCGAATTTTCAAGAAGATTAGTTCAGTAGATAAAGCGTGAAGAGGTAACAAACAAACAAATATACAAACTCACTTTCGCATTTATAATATTAGTTAGGATTAGGATTAGGATTTTCGAGAATTTATACCGGCGCGATATATTATGGAAACAGAGTCGATGCCACGCCAGTTCAATACGAGCTACAAAAGTGATCACTTCAAACCTTTCAAAGGAAGCGAAGGAAACTTACCTAAGTGCGACAAGTGGAAGTACCGGCTACAAATTCGGCGAAATTCCTGGACCTCAGCTGCTACGCGACTTGGACCTTGGACATCAGGAAAACCATGACTTGTCAACCTTGGGTTCCGTAGTAAATAAATACCCCCATTCGAAGCTTGGCGTTTCTCCAAATCTGAATCCAGATTATGTTGGTTCCAATCATCATCTGGTCTTTTTTAGTCTCCACTGCAGAAGCACGATCCTCTCTGTACTACCAGTGCCATATTTTAGCCAGAGCAGGCAGAGGGTTTGGCCTACACTCTCCATGCTGGCCAGATGGATTGGAGAGGTCTCATTGATGTTTATAAGCTTTGTTTAGCTTGTGTTTCCTAAGTCGCCTTCTACGAAATCCACGGGAAGACTTGGAGTGGTCCTATTCTACTCTGCCGGGAACTAAACGGCTAATTGGTTCCAATATTGATTTTCCTGTGCACGTTGGAAAAGTGAAACGGATGTACAAAAGCCTGTATGAGGTAATCTGCAACTTAAATCTTTCTAAAAGCACACTATATTTATTCGAGAGCTGGGCCGACGCATTTCTGAAAAGACGAAGGATAAGCGTTCTGTATCGTTTCTTGCTCAAAGGATTTCTATCGCTATACAACATGAAATGCTGTTAGCATTATGGAAACCTTTCAGGGACGAATCGGGGCGGTTTATTAAACTGACAATTTTGACGAAACATGTTGCGGATACTTATTTGTAACTATAACTACTTTCGTCGGGGTGATTTGAAATAGCAAAATTATTTGGAAGTACACTTACTACAATTGTGAGGGGCGTGGGTTCGAATCTCAATCGTAAAAAAAAAAATTCCATTAGTAATCTATATCTATACTCTATACTAATATTATAAAGAGGAAAGATTTGTACCTATTTTTGTATGTTTGTATGTTTGTAATGAATAGGCTCAAAAAGTACTGGGCCGATTTAAAAAATTCTTTCACCGTTGGAAAGCTACACTATTCCCGAGTGACATAGGCTATGTGTGTACCACGGGCGAAGCCGGGGTGGACTGCTAGTAGTTTATAAACTTTCGGCGTTCACAATAATACGGTGACATATACATTTTTTGCACAAAAATTGTAGCCTATGTCACCCGGACAATAATGACGAATCGATTGACATGACTCATTTATGAAAATTGGATAAGCGGTACAGACTCAGAACAATAAGGTACAGATGCTTACGGTGGAATTTGCCTTTTGCGCATCTCCTAGTTTTTATAAGATAATAATGTCCTGCATTTTTCTTTTGTGAAATAAAGGGTTTTGTATTGTATTGTAACATCTATAAATAATTACACACACATACGTACTTACAAACATAATGTAGATTGCTAAAATCATAACCCTTCCTTTTGGCTTTGCCGTATTGTCAAAAAGTCTAGTAAACTAACATCTGAGGTCAGTGGTAGGTCGAACTTGGTCAGAGATATATCGCCTAGGGCCTATGGCTACACATTTAATAATACTAGCAATATAATAAATTCCACGAAAAGGTTACTTTTTCTAGTTTTACTTATTCCCATCAAATTATGTTTACTGGCTACTTTATTTGCCTTATTTTATCAGGATTTTTAGTGGTGAATTATAAAAAAAAATGTTATTAGTGTCCGTACTACGAGTATAATACCTTCTACCTTTTCATACGTAGTACCTTCCTTGGGAATACAGTTATTGTTTGTGCTTCAATCCTGGTCTAGGATCAGCTGGCTGGTTGTAGGACTGAGTCATCAAGTATGTATTGGCTGTACATTTACAATTAGTATTCTGCTGCTCTATTGATAGCAATACAGCAGACAGATATAGATCTGTATTGCTGTGAAGCCCGGGGTCTGCGGCTTTTTCTTCTCCACTTAGCACAGTTTTGAGCATCCTTGGTTGTAAGTTTTGCATTTGCGAACATTCGATACCAGCTCTGTACATCATCCTTGACGCCGTCAAGCCAGCATTTCTTTGGTCTACCATGTCTGCGTACATATACTATACAATCGGCATGTAGTGTAATATTTAAGACTTAGCAATAAAGCATCATTCACTACGAGTAGAGACAGACAAGCTACATAATCTGATTTCAGTAACAGATTTTCCTTTCAAATCGGGACGTAAATAAATTCCCTAGTCATGGCTGTACATGATATAAGGAAAATCAAAATCAAATATTTATTCAGTAATTAGGCCTTTGCAGGCACTTTTACACGTCAATAATTTTAGTGTACATTACGTGTAATGTTTATTTATATCTAAATTATGTTTTTCTTTGTTTAAAAGCTACCGATCCTAGCGTTTCGCAACGAAAAGAAGAAAAGAAATTTATTTACACCGTTTTGGTCACCTACGCGCCAGAAGGGCTTTGTCAGTTTACAAAGATATTATGCCTAATACGAGTACAATGTTATCACAACATAATATGTAAAGCTTGCGAACGAGGGCCAAATCCAATTTACAGAAATAAGTTACACTGAGTAACGCGTTTTTGTCTTTTAAATAATCATTTACAGTATAATACACGCATTTTCCATCAAAACTCTTTTAACTTCTTTGAATTGTTGCATGGGTAGGTTTGTAACCGTTTCAGGGAGTTGGAGTCAGTACGAAGGATGTATTTTAGACTTGTTATCCGACAATGGCGAAGGCAAAGGGAGGTTTATGTGTTTCGCCACTATGTATATATATGTATGTTTGTTTTTTTTTTACTCCGGCCCCCTGTATTGTAACGATGCTGCATGCATCATGTTCAAACCTCATTTCTTCATCTGATCCTGTCTGTTTGTCATTTCATTTCAAAATCCCTTTCATTCCATTTTCAAATCATTGACTGATCCCTTTTCAGTTATTCCACCATCATTTACTTCTCTCTATCAGTTGTACCTTAATAAATTAATTATTATTCTTTTATATGTAACAGTCAGTATCAGATAATAAATCTATACTAATATTATAAAGCGGAAGAGTTTGTTCGTTTGTTTGTTTGTTTGTTTAAACGCGCTAATCTCAGGAACTAATGGTCCGATTTGAAAAATTCTTTTTTTGTTGGGTAGTCCATTTATAGAGGAAGGCTTTAGGCTATATAACATTCCGACAACCACGCGAACGAAGTCGCGGGCACAGCTAGTTATATATAATCTGTGTTGTTATCGAGTCTCTATTCTCCACTTCTCCTACTAGCTTCTATGTGAGAACTCGCCTAGAGCGCCGGGACAGGTTGAGGTCCCACATGTTCATCTCTTTCCTCGTATCTTCAAAGAAGAAGTCGTCCCGAACCACACTCACGTCTTCGTGTGTCGTCGCGCATCACATTCGCCCTGATGACGACCTCCGGATGAGGTCGAAACATGTCGGCCAGTAGTTGATTTTTCACGTGAGTGACCCGCTTATTTAATTAG
Source organism: Acrobasis repandana (assembly GCA_963576875.1). Lineage (NCBI taxonomy): Eukaryota > Metazoa > Arthropoda > Insecta > Lepidoptera > Pyralidae > Acrobasis > Acrobasis repandana. The sequence continues at coordinate 4,581,530 of OY756226.1, forward strand.
CAATTTTTTTTAGTCTCCACTGCAGGAACACGACCCTCATTGTACTACCAGAGCCATATATTAGCCAGATCAGTCAGAGGATTCGGCCTACACTCTCCACGCTGGCCAGATGGGTTGGAGAGGTCAAATTTGGTAGGTTTCGTAGATTGTAAAGTTCAATCTTTTCGTGTGAAAAGTCATCGTCAGCAGTGCCGGTTTTAGCTCTACCAGCGCCCCGGGCAAGATTCCCCCCCCCTCCCGCCAAACTGCAATTCAGACTCTGCTTTAGGATTTAATCTTATAGGATTTATTTTTGCCGAAGGGGGTAAGGGAGGGGTGCAAGTACGATATAGGATTCTTCAAATTTTCCGCCCTACTGTAAACATAGGGAAGGAGGGGGTTTGCATACAAATAAGAGTCTAGGAGTTGCCACTATTAACCAGCCTATATTTATTATTACCTGTGACCCCCCTTGCCCAAAAACACCCCCTGTCGCCCCTTTATATCTGGCGCCCTGGGCGGTCGCCCAACTGTGCCCTACTCTAACGCCGCTACTGATCGTCAGCATATCAGTCCCACCAGAAAATGCTTGAATACTCACGTGTTTGCTTAAAGGCTTTTAATATCTACGCCGTAGGGTAGAAAAGGTGGTAATAATAATAATAATTTATCTATAAATAAGAATGTGTATTTTTATTCTATCAGCCATAATTAATTTTAAAAATCTTTACATTCGACAGAATGATTAAAATATTTGCTTTTAATAATTCTAATGTAAAGATTTTTAAAATTAATTATAAAAAAGGAAAAAGAAATGTCCCAACCGACAAAGGCAACTCTAGGTTGAATTAATTAAGAACCCTGAAAACGCCCAAAGGGACTTTGATGTATAGTGAGGTATTTCGGACTCCACTCTCTGGCAACATGAAATCGCGCACGAAAATTATAGACGCGAATACTTGATTTCCCTTTTTTTATCTATCTCTCTAACTTGCTAAGTACGGCTTTAGTCTCCAAGGGTCCTGCGACCCATGGCTCTATATACCTACTTCATTTTAGATTTTTTCTAAATTCTTTATAGATTTGTTTCTTAGGATTCATAATAACCAAATAAAAGTAATTAATGCTAAATAAAAACTAGAACTTAAAAAACTACAAAAAAACTAAATATATTGAATAAAAAAAATTGTGCTACAAATAAAAAAATGTCGTGTAGGTCAATGCCTTGCAGTAGGGCGCCCAAAATGCTGGCTACATTGCCACGTTGGATGGTAATGATTACTCGTTGAGCGAAGTAATTGCCAGCCCTTTAGTCCCCGACACCTCGACCACTTTTTATTTAAAATCTTAAAAAGTTTTTAGTTAACTGTTGATAGAAATGCCTAGAACTATAAATAAAGCGAGCGGCGGCGGTTTGGTAAGCAAAGAAGACGAGCGCGAATTAGAAATTTTCGTGCACGATTTCGATTGACTTCAAAAATAATCTCCAGTTTTGTTGTCCTTTTAAAGGGATTTTCGTAACACCGCGGGTGTATCGGAAGGTATTTAGGTACAAGGGTCTAACAAGCACGTAATAATTTGTATTTTGACCCGTTCACGTTAATTATGTGATCAATCGGCCAGGTGGCGTTTGATCTCAAAGTTTTACTTGACTGGAAAAAGAATCTAAGAGGCATAGAGGTTAAATAGAGCAAAGCTACTTACTTTGCTCTATTTAACCTCTATGCCTCTTAGATCAAAGGCCTTTAAAATAATTTAGCTTTTCACTCCAGTGATAAAGAAGTTAAAAAATTTTTTTGTTAGTAATATTTACCTTATATAATATATTTTGTTGTTCTTATTTGCCTTTAGGTACAGTTAATATCTCTTATTAGTGCTTTGAAAGCATGCAAAGCTAAGTAACGTAACACTACAAAATATAGATAAATATACAAAATATAGAGCAAGAGTGAATAGGCATTTTTTGAGTCTGCATGTTACACCTTAGGCCTCATTAGCTTCCCACTAGGCTAGATAGAGGTCAAACGCACTCAAATCTCTAATAAAAAAAAATAAAAAAATATTGGTACTAATGAATCCAGCAGAATAAAAAAGATGGTTAATAAAAGACTTACTGTTATATAATTTCAATTATGTAATGAATGAATACACTATAACGTCTTTATCCCTAATGGGACAGACAGAGAATTTTGGGTTTTGCAAAGAAAGCCTACAGCTTCAAGAGCCAAAGGCCACTTTTAGCGTGATGGTGGGGAAGGTGGAGAAACAAATCGCCTTTTAACATGATTCGCATTTCACCCTTTTCCTCGATCGGCTTTTAAGATCTGCGCGGGAAGAGAAGCAGCTGGTACATTCCGTTCTCCCAGACCAGCATGAATTAACTTTACCCAGTCCCATTGATCATTCATGAGTTAGGACTCATGATGACCCATTTAAACATAACACATTCGTCAATAAACGTTGAGTAAAAGATCGATCATCGGCTTTAATTTTTCCCAGATTCACATTCCCGTAAGTGAATTTGGAAATTCTGTAATTTGCCAATCACCGTGATGGGAGATCTTGTGAGAAATGATTTCCATTATCTCGTCCGCCATATTGAATTGATTGTGCCGTCATTTTTGACACGCGTTGGATCATTTAATTTCAATATGGACCATTTATTAAAACATTTGTTTTTTCTGGGTTATAATATTTTTTTAATGTAATGTAGATTCTGAGACATGATACAGGTGGGCAAATAATAAATGGTATACACTTTATAAAAAAAAAATATTCTATGAAATATAAAAATTACTAAGTACTTTTTAAAATATAGTATTTAACTATGGAATTCATTATGGAAAAAATTATTTGATAAATGTCCATCTCTGGCAGATGTGAACCCTTTTCATTGCATTTTTCATTAGTTACATTTTCTTACATTTCTTGCTTTATTTCAATGACTCGGATATATAGATAGATAGATAATTACTTTATTTTTAGGTTAGGTATCTTGGCCCGTTAGCAAAGATACGTCCCTTTAGATAGCTTCTACAATGCCATGCTGCTCAAATTTATTCAATAACGAGTTTTTGTTAGCCGCGAAGGTAAGTGATTTCTACCAAAAACTGGCTGAAATGTTGGTAAAAAAATGAAATAAGAAATGGTGGTGACTATGCTCTTACCATCTGAGCCATCACGTGTTCAACTCCGCACGCCAAATTTCGCCACCATTTGATATTCCTACTATCACTATACACTAGGCTTGCGTCACCAACACCTACCCACTATTACAAATAAGGTATCTGATTTAACCCATGTTACAATGAAGTTGAAAATCAATTAGAGTGTAGGAAAGCCATACAGTATTTTTATAGGGTTTTTTAGGCATTCAAGATGCAGTACTAAAGTACTCAAATTAAATAATGAAATAAGAAATGGTAAAAAAATACCACGTTAGCAGGACATGAACCCGCGACCTTAGTCTCAATACAACTATGCTCTTACCATCTGAGCCATCACGTGTTCAACTCCGCACGCCAAATTTCGCCACCATTTGATAATGAAATAAAATATATTTTTCGGACCCAGTCCACATCCCTATTGTATACGAATTCCGTACCGTTAGATTACGAGTCATAAACTCCCGTAAATAAAGCCGATCCTCTAAATTCGGGAGCACCGCAGCGGTAAAATTTATCGAGGCAACATATCGCGCATGCGATAAATTGTATCTGTAGGATCAGTGGGTTCAAACCGTGTTTGGTTGACAATCGGAGAAGTGATGTGTTAATAAATCTACTACTCTCTACTTTCGCTTTTGTTTGTAAGCCGGCGTTTTATTGATTGTGTAGAAAGGTTTAGTGAGCAGGTGACTCTACTATTATAATATTGAGGTGGTTCTTTTTAGGGTTCCGTACCCGAAGGGTGCAAACGGGACCCTATTACTCCGCTGTCTGTCCGTCTGTCACAGGGCTCTATCTCTTGAACCGTAATAGATAGACACTTGAAATTTTCACCGATTATGTATTACTGTGGCCGCTATAACAACAAATACTAAAAATAAAATAAAAATTGAAAATTAAGGGGGGTCGTCATACAAAATATGGGTTTTTTTCAGCGTTTTTAACTAGATCTTTATAATGGCCTTAACTAGGTACTTGAAATTTTCACAGATTATGTATTACTATAGCCGCTATAACAACAAATACTAAAAATAAGAAAAAGTTAAAAATTAAAGGGGGTCGTCATACAAGAAATGTGTTTCTTCAGAGTTTTAAAACATTGTACCGTGGTACGGAACCCTTCATGTACGAGTCCGACTCGCACTTGCCCGTTTACTATTTGTAGCGAAGTTAGCTGACGGTTTGGACTCGATTATACAGGCTGATACAGTATTTATTCATCAGGTCTATGTAATTTTTTTGAGCTCAGTCCATGATCATCATCATCATTATAGGATCATTAGATCATCATGCTTATTTTTCAAGTTGCAAGTATTTCTAAAGAGTTAGTACTAATTTGTAGATTAAACTCAACATCAAGGTCCTTCTTAGTCTCCACTGCAGGAGCACGCATGACCCTCTCTGCAAGTACCAGGGCCACACATGGCCAGAGCAGTCAGAGGATTTGGCCTATACTCTCCACGATGATTACTACCTCACTCTAATTATATAACTTACTAGCTGTACCCTGCGCGCGTTGCTACACCAAGTTTTTTTTTCCTAAACCATCCCTGAACTATAACGAAAAAAACAAGAAAAAAATTATCGAAATCGGTCAAGTCGTTTACGATAAAGGACATACAGACAAACATTCATTTTTATATATAAAGATTATGTAGTGTATGAAGTGTATCATATCATCGTGCATCGATCCTACACCTTTACTCCAAAAGTGGCACAACATACGTACGCAGTTACGTGTCCACGTTTTAGTGTCAAGCAATATTGAGGGCTTACCATCCGACGATATCAGCATCAAATCCCAAGTAAAATTTCATTTTCTATCCTTATGAAAGGCAAATCTCCTTCTCTCATTTCCACTTAGTTTCTTCATTTTGATCTGTTATATTTTCTTTGTGTAAGTAGTATGTAAGTATTTAAGTATGATTTTTATATGTTTATTATAAGTATGTTTATTAAATATACACCGTGGAAGGGACATAACCGTAATTTATTATTATTATGTTTTTATTTCACTATGCGTGCTCAGGCGGAACCTGGATTTCTGTGAAAGCATTTTATTATTATTATTATTAAATATAAAAAAAAATAATTGAAGTAACAGCCAATAAAACAAAAAATTCGGCATTTCCATAGAAAAGTGTGCAGCCGCCCGGGCGATTTGTATGGGAACGTCGAATTTTTTTATTGGTTTTTTAACTAGTATGTTAATTTCGTTATAATTAAGTAATCTAGTATAGCTCGTGGTTCGATTTATTACGGGTATATACCCTTCCACCCCGCACTTTCCTATAATCTTTTCTATTTGAGCGAGGGTGCCTGGCAGAAATTGCTTAGCGATAAGGCCGCCTTTTGCGCATTTTCTAGTTTTTAAGATAATTATGTCCTGTATTTTTCTTTTGTGCAATAAAGGGAATATTGTATTGTATTGAGGGCTGCAAATGACGATATAGTATAATTTAGTCTGACATTGAAATAGCACGACACTATCGGACGACTGTCGTGTTATTTTATAGAGTTAAGTTCCAGAACCTTGGTTCTGTTTATAAACTATGTAACAAACGAGTCGTCAAAGAGACATACAGAACACAATGATATTACATTAAGGTTTAAGATGAAATAGCTGGATCAAAGGCCCTTAATCAGAGCACAAAGGCGGATAATGAGTTGGACTGTGGACTTGGTAGGTAGTACTGTAAGGTTGCTGCTAATCCGTATTGGAACTGAATTGAATGTGTTTTCTTTATTTATTTATTTATTTATTAAAACTTTATTGATCCACAATAATAATTGTTTACAATTGGCGGACTTAACGCTAATAGCGTTCTCTCCCAGTCAACCATAGGGACAAACAGATAAAATCAGTTGCGGCTCAAAAATAAATATTATAAAGTATTACAGTTAATTTATGAATATACTTATACGATATAACATAAATAATATATGTACCTACAATCACTACATATCTAATATAAACTTAAGAAACAATATAATATACCCGTAACCCTAAACATACATACTTACATATACATACATGATATACCTATAATACACATACATACATACACTTATATACAAAAATGATGATGAAGAAATAACCTATTAGAGAAAAAGAACAACTATTTAAGGAGATGAGAGTGTATTCTTCTCTTGAAGGAAAATTTAGTTGAAATTTCTTTGATGTCAACAGGAAAAGTATTCCAGAGCCGTGAAGCTTGTAAGGTAAAAGAGTTTGCCATAAAATTAGTGCGATGTAGAGGAATAGCGTGAAGATGAGTATCGGCAGAACGAAGCTGCCGATCATGAGTGTCAGAAAGAAATTTAAATTTGCATTTTAGGTATTCAGGAGAATTTGGGTTCGAAAGAATTGAAAAGAGAGTGCAAAGAATTCGCAGTTGTCTGTGATCACGGATTGGAAGCCATTTAAGCTCAGAACGAAAAGCTGAAATATGATCATATTTGCGTAGGCAGAAAATGAAACGAATACATTTATTGACGAGACGATCAAGCTTATTGAGAAAATATACATTTTGATCAGGGTAACACACATCAGCGTAATCAATAATGGGGAATATTAATGTCTGAACTAACAAGAACTTTGTTTTAAATGGCAGGAAGTTCCTAAGGCGGTTAAGCTGTTGAAGAGCTACAGTGACAGAACGACTGACTTCAGCTATCTGAGTGGTCCAGTTCAGTGTCGAATCAATGTAGAAGCCAAGATTCTTCACAACTTTGCAGTACGGGATAATACAATTATTAAATGTGACAGGTGCAACAGTATCGAAATCAAGCTGGGAGATTTGCCTCGAACTTCCTACTACTATGGCTTGACACTTGGATGGATTTACTTGAATACCAAATTCGTTTGACCGAGACAAAATAGCCGACAAGGCGGATTTTACGCTCGCTATACCTGTATCGATATCATCCACTGACGATTGAGCATAAACTTGTAAGTCGTCCGCATAAAAATGGTAAGAACAGAGAATGAAAGTAGAAAGAAGGTTTATAAAAAGAGAGAAAAGTAAGGGAGACAAAATACCACCTTGTGGTACGCCAAGGGACAGAGTATTCCAGTCCGACGACAGTACGCGGTCCATCCGAACTGCTTGCTGTCGGTAACGGATGTATTCAGAAAACCAATCTAAGACTGAAGACGAGAATTAAAGATGCCCAAGAATAGCAAGCAGGATATCGTGGTCCACCATATTGAAAGCGTTAGAAAAGTCAATGAGAACTAAAATGGTGACCAACGTATTTTCCATGCCTAACCGAATATCCTCGGTGACTTTGAGAAGAGCAGTAGCAGAACTGTGGCAAGGACGAAAACCAGATTGATAAGGTGTAAGGAAGGAGTTGGAAAATATAAAGGAGGAGACTTGGGCATGAACTACAGCTTCTAATATTTTTGACAGGAAAGGAAGGATAGAAATAGGCCTGAAATTATTCAAGAGATAACCCTATCTCTTGAATAATTTTAGGCCTACCCAGGCACTTTAGGGAGCGGGATAACAAACGCTTTTTTTTCAAAGAAAAGGAAAAGTCCCAGTAGCTAACGAGACGTTTATGATATGAGTTAGAATTAGGAGAATTACTGTTAAAATATGTATTAAGTATCATTTCTCGACTCACATCATCACATCCAACCGCTTTGGATTTGATAGCTAGAATAATTTCTCGAATGTCATCTTCAGTCGTTAGAGAAAAAGTAAAAGGATCAATAGAAGATTCTTGAAAAGGAAAGTGTATAAAGTTTTATAATAATGTGCCAGAATCGGTCCTTGATACGCCTAACAGTAAAATCAAAGCATATTTATATAAAGTAAGTACTTTGTGGGGAGGTATAAACCTTCCCACAAACTTTTTTGTCTTGAAGATCATCAGTACTATAATAATATAGTACTGAAGACAAAAAAGTCTGGCTTGACCTTGCTACGGGCTTGATTGCTGAGGATATCATATTTTTGAAAAAAATGACCCTGTGATAATGTCATATGGCATTAGGTCGGCCACTTGTACATTGTTTGTACCTGTATTGTATAAATATATAAATAAACATCAGAGGCCGGAGGCAGAAAGCCTAAAATATAATTACCTATTTAGAAAAAAATACTAGACGAGGCCTAGGCCCACCCACGGCTGTAGCGCCTAAGATATGACTATAGACAAGATGACGGCATCTTGATTCTTGATAGTCTAAAAACCCTGTAAAATATTCCATGAAGTTTGATTTTCCTACTAAAGCGATGGCTAATCCACGCGTCAACTCGTGAACACGTGCCGCCAGAAATTGAAGTTTTCACTTCAAAAATAATTTAATTTAACATTACAAGTGATGTACACTAAAGTAATTGGCGTGTAGGTAAAAGTGCCTGCAAAGGCTTAGTTACTAAATAAATATTTGACTCTTGATGCTTTGTTTATGTAATGTAATCTTAATTAAGTAATGCTTATAAGCGTCAGCTCAGAAGCCTTTATTCATCTTTTCGAAGTTGAATAACAACATCGAATAGCTGCTCCCAAATTCTCTACGTAACAATTAAGGAAAGTTGGATCGCTGATCTTTATATTAAGTTAATTTGGTGTGTTGTTCATTCATATAATTTATATTAGAGTGATGGGATTACAACATACCGATGTTGTACTTGGTATTAGTCTCACTGGATTAAGGCGCTGTGGTTCACAGCTCCAAACATCGTGAGTATTTTTGAAAAATTGCTGTTATGAAACTACTAGAGGTATTTTTTGATTAAAACTAACGTGAGACACACACATTACTAACGGGTGGCGCAAAAGTACTGGCACTAAAGAAAATACTTTTATTTTTTTTATATGACATTTTCTGTCATTCTGTTGTTGAAAATTGTGTAGTGAACAAATGTAAAATACACTGAAAATAAACATGGACCGTTTTACTCCCCAAGAACGTGGAATAAACACTATGGACTTAGTGAGGGACGCTTTTCCAGGCCGAGTTATCTCTCGTTTTGGCGATTTGCCTTGGCCTGCAAGATCACCCGATCTGACCAGTCCAGACTTCTTTCTTTGGGGTTTTTTGAAATCTCGGGTGTATGTGAACAAGCCACAGACTCTCGCAGCTCTAAAAGAAAACATTCGTCAAGAAATAACGAACATATCGCAGGAAGTGTTACGGCAAGTTATGCAAAATGTCATAAATAGGGCTCAAATGTGTATCAACTCTGGAGGTCACCATTTAAAAGACATCATCTTTAAATCCTAATGGTACGAAATTTAATGGCACAAATATACATTTAAAAAAACCTAAATCTAGTTTTCTAATTTAGAAAAAATGTTATAGCTGAACCAAATAGGGTCTTTACTTTTGCGCCACCCAGTATAATCATTCACAGTCACTTTCGCCCTGATGTCATGTCAGCCAGTAGCTGATTTTTCACCTGAGTTACCCATTTTTTTCTATAGAGTCAAAAATGCTCAATCGTGTTTTGGATATTGTGTGTGTCTGTAGAAAAACCTTAAGATTCCTAAGTAAATTAAAAAAAATAAACTATAGTAGTTTAATTACAGTAATTTTTCAAAAACACTTACGTTAATGTGAGCTGTGAACCCACAGCGCTTTAAGAGATAGTGTTTAAATTCCAGAATCTAAGTATAGAATGAAAAAAAGTGTGAAGCCGTCCGGGCAATTTGTTTGGGAATGTAATTTTATTTTGTTTCTGGCTGTTTTATTTTAATATCATCAATCATTATACTATTAGATCTAGTACAGCCCGTGGTTAGATTTATTACTCATTTATGTCAATTACACGTTGATATGCAACTGATTTTTACAGAAAGATCGACCCCATCTCTCTTTATACCTCAGCCTCATCTTGGAGCAACTTTGTCATACATAATTAATGTGCTAATCTCTCCAGGCCGCGCACGAGACGCGCTCGTTAATTTTTAATAGAATTTTAAGCGAGACTATTAGCGAGAAATCTGAATAGGTTTTGAGACGGGACTTTGTGTGTAAATGCAAATATTTTAACCTCCCATCTTCATATCCTCATAAAGTCCACTCCTGGAAATAACCTCTCCCGAGGATTTCCAAAATGATCGATATAGAGCGATTATTTTTCCGCTTACAGAAGTTTTTATTAAGTATACTCCGATGCGGAGTAAAAGCAATATTCAGCATGGAAGCAAATAAGCACTCCATAGAATTAACAAACCTGCTCACAAAATTTCACAAGAATCGGTTGAGTAGTGCGACAACGAAATAATTAGGAACAAGTGTTTATACTTCCATTTGATACTGGTCTGGGAGAAAAGAAAAAACTTAGAATGTACCAGCTGCTTCTCTTCCCGCGCAGATCGTGGAAGCCGATCGAGGAAATAGGCAAAAATGCGAATCATATCAACAGGCGATGTGGTTGCTAGCTGCATCGCCTGTTGATACTCGTATGATTCGCATTTTTTCCATCACTATTTTGATTCATTTGTCCATCTTCCTGCCCATCATCTTGCTAAAAGTGGCCTTTGGGTCTTGCGGCCCTGGGCTCTGTCTGCTTAGAGCAAGACTCAACATGCTCTTTCTGCCCCATTAGGGATAAAGATATCTGTATTTGTATTTGTATTTACCAACGCTGGAAACTAAATCCAGATCATTCAGGGAGTTCATGAAAATGATAATCTATACCTACGTACTCTACGTAGGATTATACCGCGTCTTTTATTCTCTCTAGGACAAAAAAGCGTGTTAAAATAAAATTAAAACAATCGTAAAGTACGACATTTGACCGCCATATTAGTTAACAGAATGGCGGGCTCTAAAAAGCGAATTGCATCATAAGCGTCCATTTATTTTTATTCGTGATGGCAACACCCGTAAACCCGTCCTACTGTCCCTATGGCCCGAAGGTTATTTGCTAGAGAAATGACTTCTTAATGGGTAAGATATTACCGTCAACGCCGTTATATTTAGAGAAAATGGGTTTTTCACGCGCGCTAGTTTAGTGACGTTAACGCGAAATATATTAAAAAATAAAAGGACGGTTGTTGGTTTGTAAAAGTATATTTTTTATGATAATATGACTTTACTTTACTTAGAAACTTTGTTTACCTACATGTTTCTTTTCGAAATTTCAAACGGCATAATCCTTAATGCATCCTGTCCCTTTTTTAGCACAATGACTTTAATATTTTTTTTAATTTTTTTATATTTTTTGTTATATTTTTCATGCTCATGAGTTCATTATAATATCCTTTTGGTATAAAAAATATGGAATGTTTAATAATTTATATTTTTTTTATTGTTAATGCCAAGTTAACTTTTGCGCGACAACGAACCATTTCCAGAAAATATTTTATATATACTTATAATGGTTAAATTGATACAAAATAAATTGCTCAAAAGGAAAATTTAAGATATTTAGATAATTCATAAATAATAATAAAAAAAGATTACGATATTCCAAGTTTTTTTTTTATTTTTGGCCATCTACTAAGCAATTTTTTTTATTGACCGTCTGTAAGTTTTAATGAAAGTCGCAAGTTTTATGCATTCAAGGGTTAAAAATTCTTATGCATATTTTTTTTTCAAATAAAGGAATTTAACTTCATATGTCCAAAGTTCTTAATCATCTTAACTATATTACAGAATATTTATACGTAATAGAACGAAATAAAACAAAAGTAACCAAATTAATTTGGGACCAACTAAATAGTAAAAGTCGACGATGTCAGGCAAGTTGCTGGCAAGAATTGGATTGCAATGGCCAGGGACAGATTAAGATGGCACAGATAGAAGGAGGCTTATGCCCAGCAGTGGGTCCCTGAAAGCTGACGATGATGATGATGATGAAATAGTAAAGGTTTTAAAATAAAAAAGAATCATCAAAATACAATAAAATATAAATCGGTACACAATGGGCAAAGATATCGCGTAAAGTACGTACAAAAAAAAAACATACAGACGAATGAATGACCTCCTTCTTTTTTTAAGTCGGTGCAAAAGAAAATGATTCTTTCAACCAAAAAGGAAATACCTACGAGTAGTAAAAGGCAAATTTCTAAATTGAACATTTCCTCTCCGATTACATTTCTACGCAAACGCAAACATCTTCCTTTCTATTTGGCTCAAAAAATCCTCACTTGCTGATAAACAAATAGGTGGCAATTTCGCAGCAGCTCCCTATTTCTGCCGTCAATCTCGCCTCCGGTTTCAATGTTGTATGTTAGGTTTAGTCGACGTAGTGTCTATTCGTAAAATACCCTACTACGAAAAAAGTCCTATATTATTACTCTGTTTTTGTTATCGCTTTTTCTTCTTTTTTCGAGTGGGTGGCAAACCGACATTGTTTATTTTATTTTATTTAAGTAGTTACGTCTTTGAACACCATGGCGGTAACCGGTGACCGGCAAATAATTAAAAATCTAAAGTGTCTGCAATTCTGGCAGTCAATGTGAAAATTATACACTCGAATGTTTGCAAAATGACGAGGTGTTGATTATTATATATTATAGAATCGAGTGGTTGCCTATTAGATATTACTGAGCAATGGATATTTTCTTTGCTGCTTTTAAGATTGAGCAGATTGTAAGTCATTTTGCGAACGTTTCCAGTGCCTAATCCGATTTTATCGCGAAATAAAAATGTTCTTGAATTTGTTATTGACTTTTTTTGCGTCATCAACACCGCAAACTAAAGCTTTACTTCGAACTTTTACTGCGTTAGAATATATGTATTCTTTTCTTAGGTACTTTTGTTCATTTTAGCACTGAAATAGGTTTTTTGAAGTATCGTTTGCGCAATAAGAAAGGGATGAAAATTTTGAAAACGCTTCAATATTTTTCTGTTATTAGGAATAAGATTCCTCATTACTATTAAAAATTTCGGATTTTTCTATCCAGTCAATTAATAAAATAAATATATTTTTAATCACAATTTTAACCTTATCAGCCTTACGCCATTTCTTTATCGCAGACCGTCTGACGTTTTAAAAAAAAGTCATATTACTTGACTATGGCAGTCAAATGACAGTTATTTGTGTATGTCAGAAAGTTAAATGTCATCTGTCACATATGACAGTGTATTTTACCTGAGTATTCTACGGTGGCTACTTAACAGCCACTGTTCATTTATTGTTCTGAGGTTCATTCACAAATAACTGTCATTTGACTGCCATAGTTGTCAAAATAGTGTCAAATGTCATATGACATTTTTTTTAGAAGAAATACAAGGTGACTTAAAAAACTTAAGCTAAACAAAGCTTTTAAACATCAGTGTGACCTCTCCAACCAGTCTGGCCAGCGTGGAGAGTGTAGGCCAAATCCTCTGGCTGCTCTGGCCAAGTATGGCTCTAGTTGTAAAAGGAGGGTCGTGCTCCTGCAATGGAGACTTAGAAAGACCTGATGATGAGGGTCAATATTTACAGAAATATCGGAAATATTTACGGAAAATTTGGAATATTCCCGTAAATTTACATAATCATAATCATTTATTTTTTTAATCAACACTTAAAACATTCAAACGGGAAATTTTCCGTAAATTTGAAATATTCCCAGCGGCACATCACTAATTGAAAAGGAGCACCACTCCAACTCATAATTTAAGATATCAACTCGAAAAATTTGAAAATTTTTATCTGATAAATTGTTCCCTAATTGGCACAAACTCTGGAAGCAATAACTTATTTTTCTCGCGTAAAAAAGGGAATGGCATTAAAAGTTTTAATCTGGAGACTAACAATGGCAGAGAAAAACTTTGGTAAGTATTAGGATACTAATCTAAATGTCAAACATATTTTACGTATGTAAAGTAGATTCCGCTTCTTAATCTTCAAGTATTTACTTACATGTATGTTCTTTAGGGTTCCGTACCCAAAGGGTGCAAACGGGACCCTATTACTGAGACTCCGCTGTCTGTCCGTCTGTCCGTCCGTCTGTCTGTCCGTCTGTCTGTCTGTCCGTCAGTCGCAGGGCTCTATCTCTTGAACCGTAATAGACACTTAAATTTTCACCGATTATGTATTACTGTGGCGGATATAACAACAAATACTAAAAATAAAAAATAGGTAAAAATTAAAGGGGGTCGTCATACAAGAAACGTGTTTTTTTCAGCGTTTATAACTTGATCTTCATAATGGCATTAACTAGATACTTGAAATTTTCACCAATAATGTATTACTATGACCACAATAACAACAAATACTAAAAATAAAATAAAGTTAAAAATTAAAGGGGGTCATCATACAAAAAACGTGTCTTTTAGCGTTTCAAAACATTGTACGGTGGTACCGAACCCTTCATGTACGAGTCCGACTCGCACTTGCCCGTTTACTGAAGACATCCATTTCGTAATAAAAACTATGATATTCCGCTACTCAGAGGTTCAATCCCCAGCAAGGGCCAGGGCAAGATGGAAAATGGCCATTTCAAATTGTTCTGGGTTTTGTAGACCAGCAGACTGCATATATAGCTATAGTTGCAGTCTTTATTATCACCCTGCCCACTCCTGTGCCAAGTCGTTAGTTGTCAAGAGAAATTAAATCATACATTTCAAAGTTTATTTATTACTAGAGATCGATTTATTGTATGTATTTTGTGTATTTGTATTTCGCTTATAGTACTTTTTAAGCAAAATAAAAAATAGGTAAATATTCTGTTCTAATGTACATTGTTTCGTAATAAAATCTAAAGATATCTGACGACAATTGCATACCAAAAATCTCCCATCACAAACTATGTAGGGATCTAATCTCCCATTTGAATGTCACCGTCTGCTTGGGCTCGTAGCGGGCGGCGGCGGCCGGCTAGCAGGTACGACAACGGCCGCGCGTACACTAAAGTTTTTGAGCTATACATAGTAAAGGTGTTTTACGACATTAAGCCATTTAATAGAAATTTGGGAGAAAAAAAATTACAAAAAGTAAGTTTTTATCCCCACGTTTTTGTGTTTTATTAGTAATTCTGATTTCAAAATTTTAATATAGCTAAGGGTAACAAAATCAAACGATATTTTTACCCTTAGCTATATTAAAATTTTGAACCAACAACCCGCCTGCCCAGCGTAGTGATTATGAGCAAATGAAACAATACACATCACACTTTATTACCACAGCTGTTAACCCAAAAGTTGCGCTCCCTGTTAGCAACTGATGGAAATTAAATTAGTACACGATTATCATAAAAGCGATCCGCTCTGATGGGATCGGTCATTGGATTAACCGTGGTAATTAGGTATGATCCGTTTATATTAAAAGCCGTTGATTCCTTTTAGTGTTCAAAAAAGTCTCGTTACCATCTCCTCCATCATAATGGGGCAGACAGAGCTTTTGGGTCTTGTGGCTCTAAGCAGACAGAGCCTAGGGCCGCAAGACTCAAAGGTCACTTTTAGCGTGATCGTGGGCGAGAAGGTGGAAAAAGGAATCAAATTTGTGATGGGTTGCTCTCCGCATCTGTCTGCCCCGTTAGGAATTAAGACGTAATAATGCGGCAGGGTTGGCTTGTCTTTCAGATTAGTTCCGTTATTATATATTTAGTTCTATGTGTGTCTCCTTAGAAAGTAAGTAAGCCACAGATATTTCCTGCTTGATCTAATGATTGGCCGGGAGAGATCGCTATATAGCATTCGGCCCGCCACTTGTACTTTTATTTTAATTGTGCAATAAAGATATTAAAAAATAAATGAATAAATAAAGTTTGCATTATGTCCTTTAATTTAAGTTTATTCTTTTCTTCATCGTTTTTATCTTTATAGTCTTCATTTTATATTATCAAATACAGTATCAATTTCATCTTTTCAAAATCTTTGTATAATCAAAAGTTACGAGTACATTTTTCTAAATTCTTCTACTATTTTTAGTTGCTATGTCCGACATAAAGGTATGGGCTCACAGGCCGGGCACTGCGGCGGTATAAAGGAGTAGCAGTTTTCTTCTCCGATGCAGGAGTGGTCCCGACATACGTCCAGCGAGGAAAGGCAGGATCTGTACGCTGTGGACAAGAGGCTGTGGTAAATATTTTTTTTATACGACTAATTATAGTAATAATACTCCATCAAGAAACGATTGTGCGGTACTTCAAGTCGCAACGGTTAATAAACATGACACCTAGAAAGTATGGACGACTGCAGGGCAGCAAAAATAATAAAATAACTGGACGCCATACCAAAAAAAAACCCGATGAAGGCCCAGTCGAAGAAGACCTAAGGAAAATGGGAAAGTACACAGCATGAAGTATACAGGCCAAAGACAAACCGAAATGGCGACCAATCGATGTGGAGGCCAAGACCCACAAAAACATGTAGCGGTGGAGAAAGTAACTAAGTAAACAGACATACGGCCCACCTGATGGTAAGTGGTTACTTTAGCCTATGAAGCTTACAATACCAGGAACGCTACACAAGTGTGAAGAAATATCTTTACGACCGTTTTGAAGAATGACTGGATTCCCTCTATCATGGTTGAGTTCAGTGATAGCTGATTTACGCGACAACTCGTGAACAGCCGCCAGGAGGGACTGGTCAGCTCGGATTTAAGATTACTCAGTATTACTAATTCTGTTAATTCGATTTGGTCACTCCTTCGCAAGCTGTTATGATATGGGTGTACTTTCTTATACAGACAAAAGTTTAACAGATTTTTGTTATTTAGAAATTTTCATTTCATTTCAAAGATTATCATGTCATAGAATAATCAATATGTAGGTTACTCAGTATAAAGAATTTTTAGTAATAGATTTTCGTTGCTTTAGAATGTTTGTTATGAATAATTTGAAATCATAGAATTTTATTACAAATAACATTTACTTTTGCGATGTTTCTAATATCAGAATATCAAATTAAATATTATTATTTTTAATAAGTTTAGTTAATATAATATTTATAACCTATAAGTTTGCCCTATTCTAGTAAAATGGATAAAACTTTCCCAGCACTCGCCGGCCGCTGCCGCGGCACGCTCGCTTCGCAGCGTTGGTCACAGCTCTAACCTAACCTAACCTATAAGTTTGCCCTATTCTAGTAAAATGGATAAAACTTTCCCAGCAGTTGGTCGCAGTTCTAACCTAACCTAACCTATATGTTTGCCCTAACCTATATTGTGGTAGCGATTTATAATGTATTCTAACGTATTATATGGTATTTAATTTGATTAAACAATGTTTTCACTTAATACTTCCTTAAATAATAATTTTCAGTAAAATAAAATTCCATGAAAGATTATCGTATCCCGAACAAACAATATTCTTTAACGAAATATTCTACTGTTTGATTAGTTTGTTAAATAAAAATATGAGATTCTAAAATTCATTGAACTGTGTTTCTATAAATTGTGTTTCATTCAAGTAAATAGTCTTTGAAACAATAATATTTGAAATAAAAATATAAGAATTAAATATTCTATGAAAAATTTTCTGTGAATCGAAATTCTATGAAATTTCAGTCTGTGAAACAAGGGGCACCCGTTATGATATATTATGATAACATTGTATTAGATATATTACCTTCGTAAACTGACAAAGCCCTTCAAAGTAGGCGACCATTTTTTTTAGAGTTTCTTCTCAGCAGTGTTCGTTGCGATACCTATGAAGGTAGTTTTTTTTTAAATGTTTACTGATTTGAACATTAATAAACAAAACAGACTATGTATAATAAACATTTTGACGTGTAAAACTGCCTATAAAGGCATCATTGCTGAATAAATATTTGATTTTTGATTCACATATTTTTACGGTTGAAAAATTATTTTAATTCATAGGTATGTTTAACTGAAATAGTAACAACTGTCGGAAGAATAGATTAACGCAAACTCGAATTCCTAATTGAAGTTTGCTAAGCTATTTATGGCCAGAGCAAGGTGGCGCAGACAAAGGGAGGCTTATGCCCAGCAGTGGGTACCTGAAAGCTGTTGATGATAATGAAGCCATTTATAATGGAATCGGGTGATTTGATATTACAAGAGTTCACAAGGTTTCAGAAGGGAAATGCGGCAGAGATAATAG
This sequence comes from Acrobasis repandana, assembly GCA_963576875.1. Lineage (NCBI taxonomy): Eukaryota > Metazoa > Arthropoda > Insecta > Lepidoptera > Pyralidae > Acrobasis > Acrobasis repandana. The sequence goes on from OY756226.1 coordinate 4,599,640, forward strand.
CTGATTTTCTTTCTGTTCCGATCCATTGAAGGAAAATATTGGTAGACGTTTATCCTGGATCGTATTTTTCCTTTCGATTTTCCGGATGATATTTTAACAAGCTGCAAGTTATCTCATTACAATACTTGTTTGGAAGATTACGTGGCTCCTCGACTTTCTTCATATTTAAATGCATTAGTTGTTATGCAGTGTGCAGCGTATGGAAATGTAATATGCTAATGTGCGCATATACAACGTGTCAACGAACTAACGCAAAACCTCTCAGATGGTACCTCAGCCCATGTAACTGAACAACTTTTGTTCTACAACATTCCCAAAATGCCAAATATAAATTTCGGATTTTCATACAAACTCTCGATCAACACAAATCATACAAATAATAAAATCAAAAAAATCGAAAAAGATCAATACAAAGACTCGATCAACTACGATCAGTTTGTATGACAATTCAATTTTTTTTTGGGTTTCGTGAAAGTAGAACAAAAGTAGTTCAGATTCATGGGCTGAGGTACTATCTGAGAGGTTTTGCGTTAGTTCATTAAGGCCGTACCTGAATTTTCCGGGGTCCAGTGCTGCCCCCATTTAAAATAAATCATTTCAAAGAATACGGAGACATAATTTTAAATTTTGTTACTACCAAGTCCCAGATAATCCTTCAAAGTATTTTATGAACTACTGTTTACAGTTTAAAGTGAGAATGTTAAGCTTTACTACGCACATTTGCGAAAAACGGCCACTTTTGGCTAATGTGCGTAGTAAAGTTTAACGTTGGTTTTGGTAGTAACAAAATTTTAAATAATGTCTCCGTTTTCTTTGAAATGATTTATTTTAAATGGGGGCAGCACTGGACCCCGGAAAATTTAGGTACGGCCTTAACACGTTGTTTTTCGTAGTTCACAACAACCTGCCGTGTCTTGTGCCCATTTTTAAATGTAAAAAATAGTTTTTTTTAATGATCTCTATTTAACATTGAATAATTTCGTCGCATTAGAGTTAAAAATTTAACTCACAAATAAATAATTATGGAATTCTCATATAAATAACATTTAAAATATTTATACGACGCATAGAATAAAATACAAGCTAAAAACTTTCTAAAAAGTAGGCCATGTGTCTAAAGGTCTTGTTAGAAATTTCTGTTGACTTAAAATTACATACAAACATATTTAAGACCAAAACCACTTGTAAAAGTGTGACTGCCTAATTAAAAAGAATATTTAAAAAAATCATTTTTTGACTTTTTTAATTGCTACTTCAGAGTTTATGTTGGAGTACAGTCTGTGAATATTTCTGATAAAATTATGATTTTTTTTTTGACAATAATTTTACAGCCCTTTAGAGCCTGTCTTTAGTTTTGTTGCTTCTGCATTCCTAACAAGTTACAATCAAAGGTTGGTATAGGCCTTTGGTTCCGGGTTAGAATAGAACTACTCCATCTCTTCCTGTGGATGTCGTAAGAGGCGACTAAAGGACTAAGCACAAACATCTCGTGCTACAGTTGCATTCCAAGGAGGGTTATTGTCGGGCGGCGGCTGGTGTAAAACTTTCGCACAAATACATACCCAAAGAGGGTTGTTGTCAGGCAGGCGGCCGGTTGTAAAACTATAGCCAAATCATTTAAAGTGTTTCGGCTATTTCTTCTCCATTTTGCAAGGTCTTTGGCATCCATGGGTGATTATTGACATGCATGTTATATTTGGAGAAGAAAAATCGAGAAAGCGCACACTCCGAAGGAAGATGTTGGTGTAGGCCTTTGATTGCTTCAAGGAAACTTCTGGCGATAAATGTATATCTATATAATTGTTCATGAGCATGAGCATTTTATAACACCAAACTTAACTACGTACTTTTCACCACACTTAACGATTTTTCATAACTTTTTATAGAAAATAGTTCAGTATCATGGACTGAACTTACTCCAAAAATTATGGAGGTGGATAAAAAGTCAGCCTGTTTATTTGCAAGAGAAAGCCCTGATTTTCAAGCGTTACCTCAATAACTTTAAACGGCTGGACCGATTTTCATCAAAGATAGTTAAGAACCACTGCAAGGGAACTTTCTATCCCGTAAAAACCGCATCGAAATCAGTCCATCCGTTCGAGCGCTACGATGCCACAGACAAACAGACAGACAGACCGACATTAGCGTCAAACTTTTTGTCGGCTGGGCCTGATGTGAATAATTTAAGTTTTGCTACCGCTTCCACGCACAAATTTACTCTAGACGAAGCGAGACAGCGATACCATGCGGGGTGAAAAGATCATGGTAGGTCAATGAGGCTGGTTTTGGTTTAAGGTTTTTTTCGTTTTACAAAGAATATTTTAGAGTTATTTAAAAAGTAAGACATATTATGACTGCCTTATGTTTAATACAATTATAATCCAAAGTAATAAGGACATAATTTATTGTATTTCTTGAATACTTTCCGTTTTAGTATAATTCTGAGGTGATTAAGAGGCAACTTCGCAATTTTTTTCTATCGAGAAATTTTAAGCAATCGTGTTTTCGAAACATATTATGTATAGAGTTAAGGCCCATTTACACGGTGAAAGTTTCTTGCCTGTTGCATACAATTAAATTGAAGCAATAGAAAACTTGCATGGTCTAAACAGAACGTCAGCCATACAAATCATTTATTGCTTCAATAAAATTGTATGCAACAGGCAAGAAATTTGCAGTGTGTAAATGGGCCTTTAGTCCTAAACTTTGCTGTGTTTTTATTTCAAAGTGAGTATTTTGTTAATCTATAATATTATAAAGCGGAAGAGTTTGTTTGTTTGTTTAAACGCGCTAATCTCAGGAACTAATGGTCCGATTTGAAAAATTCTTTTTTTGTTGCGTAGTCCATTTATAGAGGAAGGCTTTAGGCTATATAACATTACGTTCCGACAACCACGCGCACGAAGTCGCGGGCACAGCTAGTATTGATAATATTTAAGATCGCTCTAAGAATTTTAGGGTAGTACGGGCTCAAAAGAAATGACATGACATGTAAATTCGTTTCTGATTTCGTGACGTAATAAATCAGAAGATGCATTTACATTTGACTGATCACAAAAATGAAATTGTAGGATATTGCGTTTCAAAATGAGTCTCATTTTTCACGAGGTCAATGATAATGATATCGCCTTATATTTTCATAGCGCACAGACTTGTAATATACATTTTTATGCTTGTTATGCACCTGATGGTAATTGTTATATCGTTATCTTACTAATATTTAAATGTGCAGGTGTGTTTATTGGTTTATCAATCCTTTACGTCGTCGATTGGAAGCAACTGACCAACTAAATTTTTTACAAGAGAGTAGAACCGGTTACTTACACGTTATCTCATTTTTTGCAGTGTACCTAAGTATTTCAAAAACATACTCTGACAAAATGTGTAGCTGTTGCATTTGAAAATGACGTATTAAATTATGACGGGTTGCAAAATACGTGTATGGCCGATTTTACGCTAAATGATAATTAGCTTGTCTCTCATCAAAACGTACTATCCATTAGCTAAACTGGTGTAAATAGCTCCCTGATTAATTAGTTGATTGGCATTATTTGTTGGAAAGTGTTTACATAATATCACTTCAGATTTGCACAACTCATGGCCACAATGCATTTCATAACGATGTAGATAGAGTTAGAAGCGAAAAATAATCTAATTTAATAGTTAGGAGGCTACGAGATGATTGGCATATTATTGTAGACTTCATGCACGTTTCGTGACGAGTACATTCGTCATAGTTATTTGAAGGTTAATTTAGAAGATGCCGTCAGGCCTTAACTTTACTTGACTCGATACATTTCAGGAAACCCATTTTTAAAGGCGGGTCATGATTTGTGCGAGCATTTCCAAAAAGGCGCATTTTTGAATCACTCGTATGCTAAGAATTTATAACGAGTGGTCTAGGCTACTCGTTTTTAGGGTTCCGTACCCGAAGGGTGCAAACGGGACCCTATTACTGAGACTCCGCTGTCTGTCCGTTTGTCACAGGGCTCTAACTCTTGAACTGTAACAGCTAGACACTTAAAATTTTCACCGATTATGTATTACTGTGGCCGCTATAACAACAAATACTAAAAATAAAAAAAAAGTTGAAAGTTAAAGGGGGTCGTCATACAAAAAATGTGTTTTTTTTAGCATTTTTAACTAGATCTTTATAATGGCATTAACTAGATACTTGAAATTTTCACAGTTTGTGTACGCTCGTTTATTTTTTTGATATTTGAAGCGTACATACGTATGTCTATTTAAAAAATATAGTGTAGTTGCAGTACCTTTCTCCAATATATTTTAAAGCTAAGCTAACCGCAAAGTACGTTGGCTTAGTATATATGGTCTGAATGATATAAAAAAATATCAGCAGTATTTACTAAAAAAAACAGACTAGGAGCATCTCGGAAAAAACAAATTTACAAAGTGGGAGTGTCTCGGCTCTTAGCATGTTGGAAAAGGTGCCGAACGGCCAGAGCCTCGATGGCTTAGGCTGAACTTTTACTTAAATTGTGTCACCTAATTGCCAGATTAAATCCATTCTGTTTAAGTTCCTATCTTCCAACTAACTACTTTAGCGAGTACGTAGTTTATAAAACGAATAAAAGATACGTTACTGTCTATGCAGATTCCGTCAAAACAGCAACCGCCGCAGCACTGCCCGTGGTCCACGCACTGAAGAAAAAAATACATTAAAAAATATATGTCAAAAGTGCTATGCAATGGTATTTTGTGCGTGATGGAACGCGATCGGTGACTTAGTAAACTACACGTTTCGTGTTTCGCTCAGTCACTCGTTGAAAAATAGGTCTCCAAAACACGATAATGAACAATACCCGGCACATAAGTTGCCACTGCGCACACTTTTGCCTCTAATTATACCTGCGCAGCGCCGCCATTTTGGTTCAACTTATGTGCCGGGTATTTAAATTGTAGTTGTATTTACAATCTACTATTTTATTCTTATCTACAATGTATTTTTTAACTCCTTTTTATCAGCTGCTGCTCGTAGTACACGCACTATAGAAAAAAACACATTGAAAAAATATATGTCCTTCTTTATAAAAGGCCTCAAACAATAAGGGGAGGATTTGCCCATATACCACAAAATAAATACTAAAAAGAAACCACAATAAATTTAAATTGCTACAACCACAACGCACATTTTTTTTAGTATAAATACTTATTCTGTATTTTTATGTGTTTTTGTTTTTAATAACTTGTACGTGTTTAAATTTAAATTAAAATAAAGATTATTCTATTATATATAACCATAGATATATAATATAATCTATACACTTTCAATTTATTCACGACCATGGGGTAGACAGAGTCAAGGGTCAAGACCAAAATGACATAGCTAGGCGAATATAACCCATCGGCATTAACAATAAGTATAGATTAGATTCCGAGGACTACAATAATGTGAAAAAATTGCGCCTAAATATTATATACCTCATCCATCCATGTATATAGTATATATCTTCCATACTAGTCTGGGGTAAAAGTAAAAAACTTAAAATATACCAGATGCTTCTATTCCCGCGCAGATTGTAAAAGCCGATTGAGGGAATGGGCGAAAATGCAGTTAGCAACTCATCAATATTTTGATCACAAACTAAAAGTGGTCTTTGGGTCCCACGGCCCTAGGCTCTGCCCGCTTAGAGCCCCAAGATCTAAAACGCTTTATCTGTCCCATTAGGGAAAAACTTGATAGTGTATAAGTATTAGTAAAGGTATATAAACAGATTACCCTTCTCCCTCCATTTTTGCAATCTTGCGCGTACGCAACAATTACAGCCGAATATAAAATCACTAGTATTGTCCGGCGCGGCATTCTAGCAACACTATTTTACATTTGAAACACACTACTATACCTAGACAGAAAATAAAATTAGACGGAAAATAAAAATTGAGAAAAAAAAGACGAAAACCTTTTTCTAGCAAAATAAGTACTAAAATAATGTGAATTGGTGACGCGTATCTAAAACCTGCGCACGGGCCCTCTAGTATTGTTACTGTGAGTACTGTGATGTGACCGACTTAGCTCAGGTGTGTTCATGTGACTGCGATATTTATTCTGTACATTACGTATTCATGTTCATTTGTATCAGTCATTTATATGGGTAATTGAGTGTTGCAATTTGTCTGTTCAGTGCATGTGAAATTGATAATAGCACATTTGTTGTCGTCTTGTTATATAAATTATCACCATTTTTCTGTGCAATTACCTAGTATATTGATAATGAGAATCGTCTTATATAGGGTCTAACTAAAAATACTGAAACTATTTTAAGGGTAGATTCCGTCAACTTTCCCTAAGATAACGGTAACGGTAAATACTTTCGAAACTTTTTTGTTCGAAATTTTGATGTTCGAAAACGATATGTCGCAGTTTCAAATTCCAGATAGTTTTTTTTTAGATAATTATTTCTATAGAAAAGCATAAAAAATACGAGTGAATATAAAATACCTATATAATCACTAAACAGTTAACGTGATTTACTCATCATAAAAATTCAGAAGCGTACGTAAATATTAGACATAAAATCCTTTGAATAAAAATATTCAAAAATCTCTTGTTAATGAAAGGGTAAAAATATTTTGCAAACATTCTTTTCAATCCAAATAAGGTGAAAACGGTCCTAAGCATAATTCGTTGAAAAAGTTGTTTTCTTTACAATTTAAATCCCAATTTAAACTTCCATCCAAATAAAAGTACGTGTTCAGAGTTGAATAATTCGACTGTTCTACGTTGTTGTCGATATGTCCAGTTTATTTTGCTCCCTATTTGGGTATTGATTGTTTATTATTGTTGTAATTTCTCTTGTTCGTGAAGCATGTAAGGGTCTTGTTAACTTGGGTATTATTTCACGGGTCAGATACTCGTCAGAAACTCGATGCTATGCGGGTGATTAACCATTTCTATTAGAACAGGTTCAATAGCGGTGAAATTGTGGATTGATGGACTCAGTTCGATAAATTGTTTCGTTATTGATTCAAGATAATAATTTTTATAATAATTCAAGAACATTTTTGCTTTTATTACAAATTTTGATAAAACAGTTGAACACACTAGGTACCTATCTCTCTCTAACTTCAGCGTATTTCCAGTTACATACTCAAATGTAATGCTGCGAAGCCGTCCGCGGGGTCCGCTTTCCGGATTTTTCTTCTCCGTTTCGCACGTTCTTGACCATCCTTGGTTGTAAGTTTATTGGTACGCATATCATCCTTGAAGATATCAAGCCAGCATTACTTGGGTCTAGCACGCCTGCCGGGCAAAACTTCACAGAATCGCCATTTAAGGCAAATTCTATCGATAAAAAGGCATCGAACCCTACTTTAAGTGTGAACATAACCTCAAGCTAAACTACATTTCCCAAGAAATATGGCACTTGACATTCGCAAACGTAAAAATATGAGAAACCAATGAACCGGTCGAAATTTTGTCTGACGTGGGCAAAAATTACTGGGAGGGTCGTATGGACCCTACATTGTGTTCCCAAATGTATGCATTAGGATAGAAAGGGTTGAGTGTCAACGCGGAGACATTATAAGGGAAACGTCTACAGGTCCGCAATAGTCAATCGTACGCATAGAATAACTTTGGAAAATATTTTTACGCTTAATAATACTTGGTAAAATTCACAATATTATCATATGTTTTAAGATTAATAAATTCTAAGAAGTTTATTAACTATAAAAAAAGCATAGTGCAGTATTAAGTCTAGCAGTGGACTGATACAGGCTGGCTGAAAAAAGAAAATGTTTGTTTATTTATGTATCACACCGGGCTCCGAAGCAGCACAGCTGAGGATGCAACCGGGAATGCCCTTAGACGAAGAAGAATGTAATATAATATAGTTATTGAAATGGTAGTAGACCGTATCGCTTCTAGCTTCGTAGCCAACCTTTTTATGCCAGCTTGTATGCGATTGCCTTTAGGGACTTTCTGATGGATTATGCAAATAGTTATCTTTTTGATCCTAGCCCTGGACGGCGCTGCAAAGGTTCCCAAGATTGTTATTTTATTGAGTTTAAGAAGGTTTAGATATTAATAGTCAATAGGCGAGCCAACCAAAGGAAAATGAGATATTTTCAAGTAAGCGGCATTATTTATAAATAAGTATAGAATAATAAATAGGACAGGATAAATACGGAATATTTTAACTTATTTTCAAGGAACTTGTCTATATAACGTGTAACGAAATATATTGAAACTATTTTAAGGGTGGATTCAGTCTATGACACTGAACAAATTTCCTTATGGAAATATGAAAAATATTTTTTGGCTGATTGGTCAACTAGTATGGGAGGCCAAAAATTATTTTTTATATCTCAATATATTATGTTATTTGAGGAAAGTTGTTCAGTATCATGGACTGAATCCAGCCTTAAAATTGTTTCAGTATATTTTGTTAGACCCTATATATTATTTAAGGAATTTCAATTAAAGTTAAAGCGTTTTATTAACAATTAAATATAAAATGGAAACATTTTTAAATACAAACCTCCTCATCATAGTCGTCACAGTCTAAGTCCAACGCGGAACAAAATAAACAAAAACAGAGAAAAGTTAATAATGTCCAGCGATCGAACATCGTAATTTATCGCGCGCCCTTTCCACTGTAACTCCAAACGAAACCAATATGGCAATATATTTAAAAAATCACAACCCTATTTGTGACATTTCAAAAAATCACGCCTCAACCTTAACACAACGAAATAAAGTTTAAAATCGTTCATTTACATGTTTTACTAGCGGTAAATAAAAAAAATCAAGGATGGATACTTTGGTCCGATGTGGCGAGGCTGTCATACCGAATTTGGGGACAATTCGTGATAAATTTTAAACAGACAGAGTTGCGCAAGTCCATTGTTGTAACAATAGGCTATTATTTGCGTCTGAAAGAAAAATCATTTTACAGGGCGATAAAGGTTGAGCGACAGCCCTGGATCGTAACTCCATTAAATGACACGACAGCCGTCCGATAGTGTCATCCTATTTCAATGTCAAATTAAATTAGACCATATGACATAATTTAAAGCGCTCATTGCTGCTTGACTTAGCCGTGGCCGTGTGGTTCCCGGCAGAGTAGAAAAGGTCCACTCCAAGCTTCAATCATATATTCTATAGATGCACAGTTGCCGCCTAAAAAATGGCACTGAAAAAACAAGGCATAAAACAGTATTATGCCTTGTTTCGCTGTCATGCGCTCGGTGGCCGCGCGCGTGACGTACGTCAAAGATGACTAATCTAACCAGAAGGTAATATGTAACGAACTTAATACAGATTTATTTCCACGCTTATCTCAGTTACTTAAGGTTTAAATTAGATTAAACTGTTTTCGCAATACTTGAAATGGTATACATCTACCTATGTACGTATTGACACGGTGAAAATATTTTGTTTAATTTTGCAAGGAACTGTGCATCTATAGAGTATATAATCGAAGACTCCAAGTCTTTCCGTGGATGACGTAGAAGGCGACTCAGGAAACACAAGCTGAACAAAGCTCATAAATATCAATGATACCTCACCAACCCGTCTGGCCAGCGTGGAGAGTATAGGCACAGAATACATAAAAGTCAAACAGAATGGTATCTCACAGCGTCTCCCGCAAATTGGCGTCCCCGCACCTCTCCCCCGCACTTTGTGAGCTTTGACGGCTCCAAACCAGGGTTTAATTACTAGCCGCACGCAATACGCGACGTGTGTTGTCTTGAGAACTGTCAACCAATAGTAACCATCATGGTGAGAAGGTGCGCGTATAATAATTGTTTATCCACCCAATACTCTAAAGAACGTATATTTCATACATTTCCAAATGATGAAAACTGGTAAGCAAAGCAACAATATAATTTCACGTTATTACCCAGCAACCATCTTGATATATATACCCTTCTCGCTCCCTCGCATTGGCGGGAGATACACAAGAGCGAGATTGTAACATTACCGGATTGCTAATAAGCAATCCGGTAATGTTACATAGGCTCCTCGCTTACAGGTAATCACATACACGCAAATGCCAACTATATTTTCGCGGGTATAGTGCTAAATGCCATTGTTGACAATGACAACTTGACATGCTGTGTGTAAGCGTGATAAACATTTGTTTGTTTTTATTGAATATATTCATATAATTACCGTATAGTTTTGCGCCGAATATGCAAATTACTATATTACAATAGTGAATTAGTGAAATTAGTGCGTTACAATATAAATGACTCAATAATAATCAGTAAAGTGAACTATAGGTGAAATGGACAATGGACATAATGAAAAATATTTGTAAAGTGATATTACGTAGCTGTTTCCGACTTTTCTGTAACATTTAATACATATAAAACAGAATATTTTTTACGTCATAGTGTTCGCAAATCTTCTGGTATGGACAAATATAATCGTAAATATGTCGAACTCGTTAGTAGGTAAGTATTAAAATAATTCTGCGGTGCGACCCTAAGTATAAAACTCACACATCGACGTGTAAACGATAAATTGTTTCGTTTGTAGTAGTAGTAGGTATATATATGTTACTCTGAATCAATGGAGAGTCCTACCAGTGGTATAGGCCAAATCCTCTGGCTGCTCTGGCTAATATATGGCTCTAGTAGTACAGAGAGTCGTGCTTCTGCAATGGCGACTTTAAAAGACCTGATGACGATGATTTTAATGTCAAACCAAATTAGACCATATAACATCATTTGTAGCGCTCATTGCTGCTTGACACTGCAACGCGGGTACATACGAGTAGTTTTATAATGTATGTTGTGTCCCTTTTATCGTCGAACAAAATATACTGAAACTATTATTTATGCCATGCTCATCATCATGATCAGGTCTTTTTTAGTCTCCACTGCAGGAGTACGACCCTCCCTGTATTGCTAGAGCAGTCAGACGATTTGGCCTACACTCTCCACGCTGGCCAGACAGGTTGGAGAGGTCTCAAGCTTTGTTTAACTTGTGTTTCCTAAGTCGCCTTCTACGACATCCACAGGAAGACTTGGAGTGGTCCTATTCTACTCTGCCGGTAACCACACGGCTTCCATTATTTATATTTTGATACTACGGCTATGAATCTATTTCGGGATCCACTCACCAAATGTAACTGATATCTTGACCCCAATTGAGTGCCCTCTATTATGTCTCGTCTTGAAACTGATAGGGGTTAGTACACTTGCCATACAGGGGTACGGTAATGCCCCCCCCCCCCCCCCCCCCCCCCCCAATTCGGGCAGAGCCGTACCATAATACATTTTTCGAAGCCTTTCGAGGAATTTTGCCACCCCTGTAACTTACGGCGCTATGAGTGTAGTGTAGCGAATTTTACTACAAGTAGTTTGATTACAGTAATTTTTCAAAATCACTCACAGTTTTGTGAGCTGTAATAACCATACTGCGATTGTTTTTAAAAATTACTGTAAAATGAAACTACTAGTAGTAAAATTGGCTACAAAAAAGTGTAGAAGCATAATACAAAAAAAATAAATAAAACATAGCGAAATATCTTCGAGCACGGGTCCCGGCCTTTGTTCGACGATATTTCGCTGTGCTTTTTTTTGTAGCTATATATTATAATTTTTTTGTAGCAAATTTTACTAGTAATTTAGATTTTACATTTTTTGTATAATTTTAATACAGGTTAATGAAAAAAATAATTACAATTTTACAGGTATAATTAAATATTCTTCTTTGCTGGTCCGGGAGAAAAGAAAAAACATAGAATGTACCAGCTGCTTATCTTCCCGTGCAAATCGTAAAAGCCGATCGAGGGAATGGGCGAGAATCTGAATCATATGAATAGGTGATGCGGTTAGCAACCCATCACTATTATGAATTCCCTTTTCCACCTTCATGCTCACCATTACGCTAAAAGTGGCCTGGGCTTTACCGCCCTTGGCTCTGTCTACCCCGTTAGGGATAAAGACGTGATAGTGTATCTGTATCTGTAATTAAATATTATAGGTAAAATTACAGGTACGTTTGTGATTTTTTTCTATCGAGCCAAAAATGCTTAATCGTGTTTTGGATATTGTGTGTGTCTGTAGAAAAGCCTTCAGATTCCTATGTAAATTAAAAAATAAATAAACTGTAGTTGTTAAATTTACCTTTAATATTTTAATTGCAGTCAGGAGGTTGGTGGCCTGGTGGATGTACGCATGACTAGCGTTTTCGCAAGTTAAGTGATACTGGGCGTGGTCCGCACTTGGATGGGTGACCACAAGTGAAAGCAGACTTCTTGGCTTGGAGAAACCCTATACGACCTAAGCATTTATTTCAAACTGAGCACTATTGTCAGAATCAAGTCATTAGCGATAGAAATTTCAACGATAATTAACTTTGCAAAATATAGTTTGACTCTTGTTTGACTTTAAACTGTAATTGCTTGAAAATAATGGTTTAAGAAGCAGATGCTGTCAATAATCTAATATTTCTCGGAAGACTAACTTTGGATTGAGTCTCTAAATTAAGTACTTATTTTCTGTTGTAGGCTCTGTTTGTAAGTATATCATTATCATTTTATTTTTAATTTATTTATATCACAGACACTTAATTTATAGTATTTATAATACTATCTAGGTACTTAATTACCTTACTTACTTATCTGTGTACTTAATTTATAGTATTTATAATACTATCTAGGACTAATATTATTCTGAAATCCTACAAAAGATTGTATACGACTTCACAGAAAATACAATACATGCTTGATCCTATAGAGGCACATATAATTGATTGAAAAAATATCTACAAAACTGTTCTGATTTTTTTCTTATATAGACTAATAAGTCTACCTATCTTGATTCCAAATATCTAGTTTCTAGGTCATCTGAAAGATGAATCAATCATGAAAATGCCGGTTTTTAGGCCTTATAGTTTCGTCATGTACGTCCGGCCGTCCGTCGGTCCGTCTGCCTGTCTGTCCGTCCGGGCTCGTACTCCGCCGCTACTGCACCGATTGTCACAAAAATTGGTGGAGAGATAGATATTAAAGTTCCAAAAGTTGATTTTTAAAATTATGGAAAAATGACTTTTTTTCAGCCCCCCTTCCATACAACGAAAAGTGAATTAAAAAAATTAAATTGGACTAACCCCAACGTGTCCCGTATCGTAAATTCAAATAAAATTTAAATTTATTAATTCATTATTATTATTTATTATTAATTTTTAAATTCCAATATTTTTCAATCGACAATTAAGTAGAGAAGGTCAACAAACTATTAACAATTTTATTAAGTGTGCAATTTTAAAAGGTTCACCACGACTTTTAGATAAGGATAATGGAAAAATAGCACTTGGCATAATTGCTTTCTTGAAAGATCCAAAATTACCTATTTTAATGAAAAAATTAGTTCTAACTTCCTATAAGTTGGTGGTCCTTCTATTGTTGGTACTTGGGTAGATACCCAAGTAGGACCATTTTGAGGAGTTCGTTGACCCGGCGCGGCGGGAGTACGCATCATACGCATTGCTAGCGCTTTCGCAAGTCAAGCAACCCCGGCGTGGTCCGGATGGATGGGTGACCACAAGTGGCATAAAATTTTCTCGAGCTCCTCCGTGCTTTGGAAGACACGTAATGCCGTTTTAACCGGCTGTTATGGCATTGTGTGGCAGTCGTCAAACAGCCGGGATAAGCTATGTCAGATGCCTTTCGGCAGCTTGAAAAATCTGACACCAATGTTGGCCACTTACACATAAACAGCCAAAACCAACGAAGCATTTCTGTTTATTTTTCGTTAAAATTATCACAGTAAAATGTACTATTTGGTGGTTAAAGCTTTGTTCTCAGGGAACGCAGTTTACAAGTAGCTATTTGCAGTGTAAACCTGGACTCTAAATGAATTTTTCATGCCGTCAGTCCGGCATGAGCCCCCAGAGAGCTGTGCGCAGCTAAGTAATGAACTTACTCGTAGTGTGTTCTTAGTGCGACTGTGGCACTTACGGGACCATTGTTGGTAGAAATATAGCCCTATAAACTCTAACCTTGAAAATTTAAGGTTAAAATATGGCAGGTCTTGTTAAAAGTTTTGTTTACTAAGTCCGTGTCATTTTGTTTACTAAGTACGTGTCTTCTTTCTTTTAAGGTACGAGTGTCAAATTTCTTTTTTTCTTATTTTTTACAGCATATATCACTAAAGAATCTCTCCCAATAAAAGCAAGATTTGATCATAATCACCGTGTGGTTCCCGGCAGAGTAGAATAGGACCACTCCAAGTCTTCCCTTGGAGGTCGTAGTAGAAGGTGACTTAGGAACGTCGGACTCGCCCACGAAGGGTTCCGTAGCAGCAAGTAACATAATATAAAAGTTCTAAAGGTAAATTGCGGTTCACGATTTATGACGTATTAAAAAAGAACTATCTATGATACCGAGACTGCTATAGTTTCAATTGAAAGTACATACATTGAGGTATATACCACGTTTTTTTCAGAATTATTTTAGTAATATTTCAAAAGTTACGGCGGGGGGACACCTCAAATTTTAACTTTGTATTAGATTATCTCAAGACTGGGGGGTTTGATCTACATAGTTTCAAAGCAGTTTTTGTTGCATTTTAAAAGAACTATTCAACGATACCCTACACGTTGGGGCTAGTCCAATTTAATTTTAAATTCACTTTTCGTTGTATTGGAGGGGGGCTGAAAAAAAACACATTTTTTCATAATTTTAAAAACAAACTTTTGGAACTTCAATATCTATATCTCCACCAATTTTCGTGACTATCGGTGCAGTAGCAGCGGAGTACGAGCGATGTTTTGAGTTGATTGAATGAAAGGTAAAATGCGGTTTACGATTTATGACGTATTAAAAAAACTACTTACTAGATCTCGTTCAAACCAATTTTCGGTGGAAGAATATATTTTTTTTAGTTTTATAATTCTCTTATTGTAGAAGTTACGGGGGGGGGGGGGGGGGGGGGACGACGACACATTTTACCACATTGGAAGTGTCTCTTACGCAAACTATTTAGTTTAGAAACTAATTATATTAGAAACCTCAATATAATTTTTGAAGACCTATCCATAGATACCCCTCACGTACGGGTTTGATGAAAAAAAATTTTTGAGTTTCAGTTCTAAGTATGGGGAACCCCCAAAATTTATTGTTTTTTTCTATTTTTGTGGGAAAATCTTAATGCGGTTTATAGAAAACATCTAATTACCAAGTTTAACAAGTATAGTTCTTATTGTTTCGGAAAAAAGTGGCTGTGACATACGGACGGACAGAAAGACAGACAGACATGACGAATCCATAAGGGTTCAGTTTTTTGCCATTTGGCTACGGAACCCTAAAAAGACCTGTTGATGATCATAATCACACAGGTTGTGATCGCAGTGGATGATATAAAGTAACTGAAAACTTCCGGACAATTTCTAATAGGGTATATTCATGTCTTTTTTTAATTTTTTTAAATGATTCTTTAAGTTATTATACAAACGGAAAAAAATATCACACTCGCAGAATATTATTAAATAAGCTTAAAAAAAATAATTAAAACTACTATCATTTTCGGACGACTTAAACGCGTTGCCATTTTGCGCTTTTATTCTATGGCGTCACCGCACACTGTCAATGTCAGTGTCAATGGAAAAAGAAAAACAAAAAATAGTAGTACCATATTTTAGGTTATAATTAATTGATTGACTTGTCTCATAAGTATAAAACTGAGAAAAATAGAAATTTATCAAATATATATAAATTATTTACCTCACGGCTTTTAATCCTCTGAGAGAAAAAGGATGTAAAATTGGAATTACTTGCGAAGTACGAAGTCATCATAAAAACATCAATTTTAGGCAGATTATCTGACTGTATCTGCCACAACAAAACCGCTTTCAATCATTTTAGCAAGTCTTTTTTCACCAGGGGTCAGACTTTCAGCTAATAATTATCAAAGAACGCTAATAATTTAGCAAAACAATGAAAATAACCTCCAACAACCATACAAATTACAAACAACTTATTGACAGTGACAGATTCTCCTTCTTTCTAATTTGTGGTTGACAGTACAGACTATTTAGA
Organism: Acrobasis repandana; assembly: GCA_963576875.1. Classification (NCBI taxonomy): domain Eukaryota; kingdom Metazoa; phylum Arthropoda; class Insecta; order Lepidoptera; family Pyralidae; genus Acrobasis; species Acrobasis repandana. Next base: position 4,615,656 of record OY756226.1, read on the forward strand.
AAATTCAGTTTGACAGTGTTTGGTGTCGTCACGTTTCGTTCCTCCAATAGCGTTGCGTTTTGGAAATTTGCGAGGGAATTTGAAATTTACAACTTTTAAATCATTAATTTCTCAATGGAAACATGTTAAATTGAAAAAATATATATATGGGTATTTTTCTTCAGCAATAAAGTTTACACATAATTTTTTTTGTTCGTTTCTGAATCACATGCATATTGTCTATTCTTCTGATTTAATTCTTATCCACAAAATCCGCATTCAACTCGACTACATCACTAAGGGAGTAGCGAGAACTTTACAGAAATAAGTAGTTAATAATGATCATTCCAAAATAAGCTTTGTTTTAATGCAATATAATGCAATATATAACTTATCTCAAGGTTCTATAAAATTTGCGTAAATTGAAAAATCTAAGATTTTTATAGAAAATGCATTTAGTCACATTTACCGATGACATATTGTATTCTTCTTCTTCTTATATTTAAGAGCTGGGCTCTTGTCGGTGGAGTGCTTTCCATGTCTCTCTTTCTTCCGCCAAGTTCTTACCCTCCTTATATGTTTTCACGTTTAATTTTTCCTTTATTTGATCGAAAATTTTTCTGGGTTTTCCTACTCCTCTTTTTCCTTCTATTTTCCTTCCATTATTGTTTTAAAAAACTCATCGCGACACAGTAGATGGCTATCTAATCTGCCGTAATAATATAAAGTAATATTTTATTAAGAAATCATATTGACTTGAAAGTGTATTAATAACACACTTTCGAGTACTTTTAAATAGATACTTAGTACCAAATGTAAGAGTAAAAACTTATTTGAATATACCTAGTGTCGGAACAACCACTTTCACTAGAGAATAAATTAAGTCGTTGTTCTTTGTCAAGATTTAAATATGCAAATGTTCAAGTCCGGATAGTTTCATTTGGACCCAGGTGCTCTGTCCATGCTAATCAATTTAAGGCTCAAAGTATCAGCTCGTTACAAATTAAAAAGACAGAAGAATACTACTAAAAGAGATCTCTTTCTACCTTTTTACAACTTTTATTTGATATATTCTCTGTATACACTGTCCGTGTACATAAATTGGTAAATAAATAAATAAGAATAACTAGTGAATGTAAACGAAATGTTAAAAAATTAACATGCATGGATAGTTTGGGGCCAGGTGTTCTTTCCTTGCTAATCAATTTTAGGTGAAAAGTATCAACTCACTACAACCAGGCCTGTGTCACTCCCCGTTTAGGTATCGAAAATGTACCTACATTATTATTATGCGCGCAGGCGGCCCCTACGGGTGGTAAATTCAGTTATACGAATCGTTTGTCCAGAGTAATAAGAATGAAATTGGCTTGCAATAGATGTCTAGGTATCTATACGAAAAGGTGCGAGTTCTGACGTGAGCTAAATTAAACCATATAGCGAGCCACATTGAGTAGATATTTCTTTGAATTTCTTTGCTGAGTGAGATTTCTGTACGTTAGTATTATTTATTCTGTGCTACAACATAAAATGACAGAAGAATATCTACCTAGTGAATGTGAATGTTATACGTAATGTAATAAAAATGAATATGCATGGGGTAGTTTAGAGTCAGGTGTCCAATCAACTAATAGGCTCAAATCATCTATTCAGTTCACCATAAACTGACTGACAGACTTGTGTAATTTTATGATTTTTATGGCGTTCAATAATAATTGTAATAAAAATGTTTGCATTAGCGTAAGTCAAGATCAAGGTGTTTGGTCCGTCCACGTTTATCAACTTTAGGCTCAACGTATCAATGTTAGACTCAAAATATCAGCTAGGAAACATTTAAAAAAAAAAAAAATCTCAGCTGTTCCTAAAAAATAAAATTTATTATTTCTACTTATAAGAAATAAAAAATGTCACGCCGCCATAACGCACCCAACGTTATGGCGGCGTGTCATTTTTTGTGTATGTCGTCCCGAAATTCTAACGCTTCCTTATCTTAGCGCTTAGTTGCATTCTTAGCTGTGCTGCTCCGGAATCCGGGGTATTCTTTTTGTTCTCCAAAGATAACATTATGTCAACACTCACCCAAGGCAAGGACCGTGCGAAGTGGAGAAGAAAAAGCCGTTTTTCGCAAATGTCAGAAGAAAAGCTTCACGTACTCACTTTAAACTTTTACTATTTTACTACTATTTACAAATAGTAGTTTATAAAATAGTTTGAAGGGGCATATCTAGGGCACATTTTAATGATATCTCCGTTTCCTTTCAAATAATTTATTTCAAATGGGGGCAGCACTGGACCCCGAAAAATTCATGTATCCTTAGCCTTACCTATCTATAAGTATTTGTATTATATGTGTGAGAGATCTAACCCTGTATCACACCTGTATAGTGTACGTATTAATTTATTTGTACTCAGTACAGTGCGGTGTATAAAGTGTCATTTCTGTAATGTTATTTTTTGTAGTATCATCATCTGTTCTCACTAATTACGTAAATAAATTACAAACTAAAATAAAATATAAAAAGGGGGATTTATTTGATTAATCGATGACCTTTCTGGCGTATTTGTTATCACGCTAGTCCATCACTCGGAGATTCTAGGTTCCATGTCCAGCCAGGCCAAGTTGGAAAATTGTCTTATTCAAATTTTCCCAGGTCTAGAGTGTTTATTTATATTTATGTATTTATTACTGATAGATACTCGTATCTTTGTTTGTAGCCCTGTATTCTGCTGTGTATCTATGAAATATGTATACCTACATAGTGCTTGTAGTATAATATGACACTGAGCCTTATAGGTATTATGTCTAGGTTTATGTTGTGAATAAGGTCTCTTGATAAAATTCTACTAATTTAACATTAAAAATTTCGAGCTCCTTTACCTTTGTGGCAGAGATTTTTGGATGCGCACTCGCACCTGACAGGCCGTAGCTGAAAATCAGTGAGCGGCTCTCTGAGCAGTACTAAGCGCTGAGCTATGATCTTTTTGGATTGCTGTAGCACACAGATACAACAAATATATTGATATATGTTTCCGTGTTTTCTTGTGTTTTTTTATTATGTTCTTATGTTGTGTATTTTCTGAATGTGTGTGACTATAGCTACAAATAAACATCTTATCTGTCTATTATAAAATATAGTATCCTTAAATTAGTGTCACATAACACAAGGAGCTCAATCAGTGTGATTTGTCCCTATTTATTTATATTTTTTTTATGTGATTTACTGTTGCTAAGATTAACTAAGGATCGTATACTAATATACTCGTAAGAAAAGATAATAAAAAGGAAAAAACAGGGGTGTCAAAAGTGCCTCGAATCTCAAGTTTTGAATTTAAAATGTTATTTTTCTCACATTTTTTATTTTAATTTTAGTTGAACAATTGTACATATGAAAACCCTCCACCATCCATTTTTTGGACAATGAAACTCAAAACTTAAATAAACAACTCAAAACTTCTAATTAACGAGCTTTATAGCTTAACTTTAAACTTTATAGCATTTGATTCCTTGTACACGGACCCAAAAGATCTATCGCTTGCGGCCTTAGAAACTTTCGGACTCAGTCAATTATCAACTGACAGAAATGGATTGAAATGGCTTTTCCAATACTTTTGTCCCTATTGTTTGGAATTAACTCATTTGGTCTTCGTTCTTTCCTCATGCTGGTCTGGGAGAAAAGAAAAAAATCATGGAAGAAATTATAAAAATACCATATAATATAACATATCATAATAATAAATAAATATACTACCTGCTAGTGTACTCGCGCAGATCTTAAAAATCAGTCGAATGGGTGAGAGCCTGAATCACATTAAAAGCCGGCGTGTCTAGCAACCCATCACTATTTTGATTCCCTTTTTTCATCTTTACGCCTACCAATACGCCAAACGTGGCCTTTGGGTTTTACGGCCCTGGGCTCTTTCTACCTTGTTAGGGATAAAGACGTGATAATGTATTTAAATCTTACTGATACTTACACTTCTTCTTCATGTAAGCGCGTTCCCGGTTGCATCCTCACCTGTGCGGCTTCGAAGCCCGGGGTGCGCTTTCCTGCTTTTTCTTCTCCAAATATAACGTGCACGTCAATGGTCACCTAAGGATGCCAAAGACATTGCGAAGTAGAGAAGAAATTGCCGGAAAAGTTGAAATGATTCGGCTGTAATTTTACAACCGGCCGCCTGCCTGACGTCAACCCTCTTTGGGAATGTATTAGCACGAGATGTTTGTACTTAAGTCCTTTAGTCGCCTCTTACAACATCCACAGGAAGAGATGAAGTGGTTCTATTCTGACCCAGAACCACACGGGGTACTGATAGAAACACTATCACGTCTTTATCCCTAATGGGGCAGATAGAGCATTTTAGGTCTTGCGGCTCTAAGCAGACAGAGCCCAGGGCCGCAAGACCCAAACACCACTTTTAGCGTGATGGTGGAAAAAGATATAAAAATAGTGATCGGTTACTAGCCGTATCGCCGTAACTTAACACGATTCGCTTTTTTGCCGATTCCCTCGATCGGCTTTCGAAGCGAAGCAGCTGGTACATTCTAAGATTTTTCTTTTCGTCCAGTTTTTTCTTCAATATAAGTACTGTTACTAAAGAATTTAGTTATAGTATAGGGTATAGTGGTTCTTCCAAAAGGGCGTGAATAGATTTCTTCAGGGTGGGTAGGTGGTGTGTGGTTCCCTTGGTTTTAAAGGCCATTTATTATCCATTTTCAAGAAATGCCTGACCCGTCAGGATAAATACGTGATAGTGTAGAAATAGAAGTATGGTTAATTAAGAGCTAGTGAGTAAAGTTCTTTAAAAGCAGTGCGGTTTCAGGCCTAGAATAGGACCAAGCTCCATCTTTTCCTTAGAATTTAGCGAGGTCATCGTTCTCATAAAAGAAGATGTAGTGACAAAAAATAAGGAAGGAACGTTGAAATAGTTTGAGCATTTAAAAAGGATGAATAAAAGGAGATTTACAAGGGTCTACTAGTAGAAGAGTGGGTCAGGGTTTGTCTTCGACGAACGTATTGCGACTAGATTGCAGATATTTAAAAAAAGGAGGGGCCAGAAGTTCTTGTAACATGAATAGCGTTATGGCATGTTTACGCACAGGACAATCTACTAAGCCAATCCATTATCTTAAGGGATTGCCTGTCAATAGTTTCGTGTGAACAAAGTCGGCGACGTAGTAACGGCGCAACCTTCAAGATACCTCTTACGTAGACGATTTCACAAAGCCATGGTTCGATATTTTTCTCGTTTGTATTCAAACAGTAGCCTTTGAAGGTAAATGAGATGGGTCCATAGCGAACCCTACTCAATTATCATGTCCGTTCTTTGTGATGATAGTTTTCAATATTTTCATGTTTTATATTGTAAGTGATGCCAGGAGTTAATTTATTTAAGTATATATATTTATTGCTTTTCTTTGTACTATAACTAACTATAGCCAAATCATTTAAACTTGTTCGGCTATTTTTTCTCCATATTGCAAGGTCTTCGGCATCCTTGGGTGACAATTGACATGCATGTTATATTTGGAGAAGAAAAAGCAGGAAAGCGCACCCCGGGCTCCGAAGCAGTACAGCTGAGGATGCAACCGGGAACGTGCTTAGACGAAGAAGAAGAAAGAAAATATTCGGGAGAGAATAAATATAAAGAATAAATCAGATGATACAAACTTAAAAGGAGATCGACATCAACATGACCAAACATTCACAGGTTTTGATAATATAATCCTACGAGTACCAATATTATGTGTATGCGTATATATACCTATATAAATATATCTATGTTATGAGTATACATGCATGTATATGTATGATTTGGTATGTTATTTGTACTTATTTAATTGTTTTGCGCCGCAACGAATTATCTGTTTATCCTGATGGTTGACTGGGAGAGAAAATTGTAAGACAATTTGATTGTGGAATTATAAAGTCTAAAAAAAAAATATTACCTATAAATGTGAAAGTTTGTACGGATGGGTGGATGAATGTATGTAAGTATTAATGTTTGTTCCACATTCACGCCGAAATAGCTGAACGGATTGAAATAAACTTTGGCTTGTATATCAGCTGTTGTCCTGGAATAACACATAGGTTACTTTTATCCCGGAAAAAAGTAAATATCCCGTGGGATTATCAGATCCCTTTTGATCACGCGTGTAACAGCTGGTATAACGAACTCGCAATTTAGCGAACTGTTGCGAGTAACCGCTCGCAATAGTTCGCTAAAATGCGAGTTCATAGTAGTTTTAATTCGCTTTTCGCAGTGAAAATAATTTCTAGATTTATGAATTTAGCAGAATAACAGTTGCCATTTTATTTGTGACTTTCCCATCACGCTTCACCGCCGGCCATGAGAGGTAAAACGTAAAAACTGTTTTAGAAACAGGAATTTGCAAAACGTTTTGTGAAAATGGACCACCTGTCACTGAAAATTGTCCTATTTTCAAGCAGTGCATGCTTTAGAAGGCATGTGCAGCTATCGGTGCTGCCTATCTTTAAAAATCTTTTTTATACTGTCATAAGTATGTTTATTATATTATTTATATTATGTAGTAACTATTGTATATAAGTATGATTATTATATTGACTACCCCGAACGAACCCAATTACCCATAACTTTTTCTATTTGAGCAAGGTTGCCTGAAAGAAATTGCTAAGCGATGAGGCCGCCTTTTGCGCAAGTTTTCTCCGTTCATTCTCACTAGTACCATTGAAATTTGACCCATGGTACTACTGCGACCGTTAAAGTCGCAGTAGTACCATTACATCTATTGATGGTACTAAAATGCGACTAGATCAAAATGCAAGTTCTCACTAGTACCATTGAAATTTGTCTCATGGTACTTGTTTTGAATAAAAGTGCTTTGTTAGGAGACTAGCGCCATCTGCGTGTGATCTCCACAAACACGGGCAAGATTATCGATTCATCGATATCCCGTGCGCGGATTGTCTTTGCCCGACCAGAAAAATAATCATTGTCTTTACGTCAAAATAGTGAAAAATGTCTCAACTTGGGTGTGGTTTTCTCGCGTGCTATGGCAGCATTAATTTTGTAATTTTGATATATAAAGCGAAAGTTTTGTGAGAATTGTCGTTAATTGTTTGTGGACAATTTATTTGGAACGGCGTGAAGCCGAAATTGTTTGTATTACGTAAAGAACAGTGATTTGTGTAAATTGTGAAGCGCGTGCCATGCGGCCTTATAACATAGTTATGTGAATAATCTTGAAGTGTCCAAAGAAGAACAAGAAAATTATTGTGCTATAGAAGTGGTGTTATAAATACGACGTATTCATTTTGGGGCAACGTACATGAGCTCATGGGGAGGTTATTGTAGGGACCCAATTCTTCTCACCACTGACTCGGGATCCATGGAGAGACCTGAGGCCGTCGCCACCCCTGAGGAGGACCTCAGGATCGACGCGAAGGCCAGGCGAGGCTGCCTGAAGACTGCGTGGAAGCGGTGAGTCTTACAATTAGTTAGATTAATTAGTTAGAATTCAATTCAACTCATAATTAGGTTAAATTAGATTAAAAATAGGTCCCTGTACCTCATACAGGGTGGTAGCAGACTGCGTAGGTTGTTTGTGTGTTTGTTTGTTGCCGGTGAGATTGCCGGACTCGTACCAAGAGCGTAGTCACAAAATCTCTTGGTATAAAAACGTAATCTTAGCTATCTGCGCCCACATTTTTTGGTAGCAGAGCGTAGTTGTTAAAGGCTCTGATTACGGGCCCACATATTGTTTGTTTTTTTTTGGTTTGTTATTAAGGTAGGGTAAACATTATTTCCCAAGAAAATTTGAAATAAAATGATTTTGTTTGTTTGTAATTAATAAGTATTGGGCCGTCTCAATCATACTATTAGATAGTATTATATCTTGTTTGTTTGCCATTAATAAATACTAGTCCGTGTCAATTTTACTATTAGCTAGTATTTTGATTTGTTTGTTTGTATTTAAAAATTAAGAATTTTAGTTTGTGCCCTTGTCGGACTAGTATAATATCTTGTTTGTTTGCCATTAATAAATATTAGTCCGTGTCAATTTTACTATTAGATAGTATTTTGATTTGTTTGTTTGTATTTAAAAATTAAGAATGTTAGTTTGTGTCCTTGTCGGACTAGTATTATATCTTGTTTGTTTACCATTAATAGATATTTGAGTCTGTGTCAATTTTACTATTAGATAGTACTTTGATTTGTTTGTTTGTATTTAAATATTAAGAATTTTGGTTTGTGCCCTTGTCGGACTTATTTATTCGGTTATTTAAATTTGGTTTGTTTTGTTCTTGTCTAACGCAATGTCGAAGATAACCTCCGCAAGGGCGACGCTCGCCAATGAACTTAGGTGGGCTGCGAGTGCCAGCGCACTCTTGTCCCGTACGGACAGGGACACTGCTATTCTGGAGCGAGCGGAACAGCTCCGTACGAGATTGGCCAATACGGAAGCAGCCATGGCAGTGCTTACCGAGGGTGGTTTGGACCCAGAGGTCTGGGAAGGCCATCTCAAGGACTATGACCAGATTCTGGCCTTTAACGATGAAATCGTGGAGAAGGTTGCACACATCAGAGCGAGACAGGCGGGCGGTCCCGCCCCTCGCGCATCCGGTGGACAGGAAGGGCCAGCTGTAACTGGTCGGCTTCCCACCCTTCAGCTGCCCCATTTTGAGGGTAGGATGGAGGAGTTGGTGGCCTTTAAAAACATGTTCGAGTCGTTGGTCGACTCGAGACACGACCAAACGAAGGCGCAAAAAATGGCGTACCTTCTCTCAACATTGGAGGATGAAGCGCAGTCGCTCATCCAGCACCTCCGTGTGGAGGATGACCAGTATGACACGGCCTAGGAACTGCTTAATTCCCGTTACCAGAACGTTCGGCTGTTGGCCGACGCACATGCGGCGCAGCTGTTGGCCCTGCCTCGGGTGGCCAATCGGGTGGTGCAGTTGTGGCGCCTGCAATTATTAACGCCCGTTACAGTGGCCTGTAATGCGCTGCGTACTTTGGGACTACCGGTGGACCAGTGGTCATTTTTGTTGGTACACATTATCTTGGGCAAACTACCCAACGATATCCGCTCGCGTTTCGAACGCGAGAATGCTGAGCGGGACAGCAATACCCTACCTACCTTTTCCGACTTGTATAAGTTTTTGGAGTTTGAGGCTAGGGCCGCGGAGAGTTCCATGCCGGAACCAGCGCCATCTAGGGCGCCAGAACGCGGAGCCTCGGGCCCCTTATGGCGAGGGAAGTCCAGACAGGCGCACCCACCGTCATCGCGTGGAGCTGGTGCTCGGGTGGTTTATACGGCAGCAGTCGCGAGAGACGGGGACTGTCTGCAGTGTGGCCGGAAGGGTCACACCCTAACCCAATGTAGGGACTGGCAGCGGCTGCCAGTAGAACAAAGGCGTCGCGTGGCGAAGCGACATGAATTGTGTTTTTACTGCCTGGGTAGTCACTACGCGCGTGACTGCCATTCTGCCAAGCCATGCAGTGCGTGCCATGGGCGGCACCACTTGATGCTCTGCATGAACCGGAGCGAGGCTGGCTCCCAGGCAAGGAGGCAGGGGTCCCCCATGGGCGGGGGCGCTCCTGCGCGAGGCCCTCCACCGTCGGACAGCGAACGTGGCTTCGCTCGTCGCACCCCCCTTCGGGATGGGGGTCGAGTGCCGGCGCGGGTCTCGGCTGTCCGGGATCCTGCGCCTACGGGACATGGCCAGTATGTGGCTGGTCAGCCTTTGGATAGGGCCCCCATGGGCGGGGGCCCTAGAGCGGAAGTGAGAGGTGGGACACCTCCCTCCGCACCGGCTCCTACTCGGAGGACGGAACCACAGCGGTTTTCCCCGCCGCTTCATGGGTACCCTCGGCTGGAGTACCACCCGCCCTACGCTAGGTACGGCAGGGCGGCGGGTTATGCGCCCCCTCACATGGGGACGTGCACTCGCCCGATGTATTATCCGGGCCAGTGGCACCCCCCAGGTTGGGAGAGAGTGGGGAGCCCATAACTAGCTTGCTCCCTCAGTAGGACAGAACCGCGGACGGTTCTGCTCCCCACCGCGGTGGTCCGCGTATGGGGACATGGGGGGGAGGCGGTTACTATACGAGCCATGTTAGATTCGGGGGCTCAGAAAAGTTTGGTTACCACTCGAGTGGCACATACATTAGGCTTAGCCGTGGAGGACTCGCCTGTGCCACTTCTTGGAGTTGGTGGTATAAAAGTGAAGTGTTTGACGGGACAGACACTTGTCAACTTTTCGTCGCTGAAATCCTCGACAGTAAGGATCACGACTTCAGCTCTGGTAATGGATACCATTGCGGGTTGGCAGCCCGCCACAGACATACCGCCAGACGCGTTGTCTATGGTGTCAGGCCTGGAATTGGCTGACCCATTTGTTCTTCACCCCGCCCCAGTAGACTTGCTCCTGGGTTCGGACGTATTGGGTTGGATTTTATTGGGCACCCAGAAGGCTCTGGGTTCTTCTTCACTGGTGGCAGTGTCTACAATTTTTGGTTACGCCCTGATGGGCCCTGTCTTTGAACATGACTCCATGGAGGAGCCGACAGTTCTTGCGAATGTGTCTTTGGCCAAAACCATGCAAAGGTTTTGGGAGGTGGAGGAGCCACCTATGGTCTCAAGGATGGATCCGGACCACGCAGAATGTAAGGCCTTTTATCAGGCCAATACGGAAAGATTGTCTTCCGGTCGGTTGGTAACTAGGTTACCCTTTGTTGCTTCTCATCCTAGCCTAGGGCATAGTAGGATGTTTGCGGAGAAACGACTGCTGTCCATGGAACGACGCATGCAGCGTGATCCCGTACTTCGTGATAAATATATAGAATTTATGCGCGAGTACGAGGACTTGGGTCACATGTCCCCAGCTCGAGTTGATTGGAGCTCAACTGAGCATTACTTTCTGCCACACCATGCTGTTGTGTAGGCCTTGACAGGCAAATTGAGAACTGTCTTTGATGGGTCAGCACCCACTTCGAACGGGGTTTCGTATTTTGCGCGAGGGACGCGCTAGGTTGAAGGGCGCGGTCGCTCGTTTGAACCCTTTCATCGACTCGGATGGGCTTCTTTGGGTTGGTGGCCGGCTCCGAAAGGCGGACCTTCCGTTTGGGAGTTGCCATCCTTTGTTATTGCCCAAGGGCGGACCCTTGGTGCAACTTTTGGTGTCTGATCGACACATTCGGAACGCTCATGCAGGGTGCAGTGCGTTGCTGGCTATTTTGCAGCGGGAATTTTGGATTTTGTCAGCCCGAAGAGCAGTGAAAGGTGTTTTGTTTCGATGCATCTCTTGTTATAGAGTGAGAGCATCTACAATGCAGCCGCAGATGGGTGATCTGCCTGCTGATCGTATCCGGCTTACGAGGCCGTTTGACGGTGTGGCCACCGATTTTACATAAATGGCTATTTATGTGTATTTGTTTGTTTGGCTACCAAGGCTGTCCACTTGGAGGTGGTGTCAGCTTTGACTACGGAAGCCTTTGTCGCTGGGTTAGATCGTTTCGTGTCGCGTAGAGGTCTACCTTCACTCATTCGCTCCGACAATGGCACAAATTACAAGGGCACTGTAAATTATATTAAGGATGTTTGTGAATTTATTGATAAGAATTGTAATAGTTTAAGTCAAATTGCTGCCCAAAGGGGGGTAACATGGAGGTTCAGCCCCCCAAATTGCCCTCATTGGGGAGGGATTTTTGAAGCCGCTGTGAAGTCGGCAAAGACCCACCTTCGCCGCACTTTAGGGAAACAGCTCTAACGTTTGAAGAGCTGGCCACAGTATTTTGTAAAGTTGAGGCGGTCCTCAACTCTCGTCCTCTCTGTCCATTATCTCAGGACCCAAATGACTTGGAAGTCCTCACTCCTGGTCATTTTTTGGTGGGAGGGCCTTTGAATGCCCTACCCGAATACTCGTGGAGGGATGAACGTACATCGCGGTTGTCACGTTTTCAAATGTTACAGCAAATGAGCCAGAACTTTTGGGCTCGCTGGTCTCTTGAATATTTGCATTTGTTGCAACAAAGAGTGAAATGGACAGACAGGACTGAGCCACCCAGGGAGGGAGATTTGGTATTGTTAAAAGAGGCAAATCTGCCATCATTACTTTGGCGCCGAGGGCGCATTTTGCGTTTGATTTTTGGCGGGGACGGAACTCCGCGTGTGGCTGAGGTGTTGGTCGAGGGTTCGGTTCTGCGGAGAGCCGTATCCTCTCTCTCTCGCCTCCCCGTAGAGTAAGCTAGCGGTCTGCTTCTCAGACCGGGACGGGGGGATGTTTTGAATAAAAGTGCTTTGTTAGGAGACTAGCGCCATCTGCGTGTGATCTCCACAAACACGGGCAAGATTATCGATTCATCGATATCCCGTGCGCGGATTGTCTTTGCCCGACCAGAAAAATAATCATTGTCTTTACGTCAAAATAGTGAAAAATGTCTCAACTTGGGTGTGGTTTTCTCGCGTGCTATGGTATCATTAATTTTGTAATTTTGATATATAAAGCGAAAGTTTCGTGAGAATTGTCGTTAATTGTTTGTGGACAATTTATTTGAAACGGCGTGAAGCCGAAATTGTTTGTATTACGTAAAGAACAGTGATTTGTGTAAATTGTGAAGCGCGTGCCATGCGGCCTTATAACATAGTTATGTGAATAATCTTGAAGTGTCCATAGAAGAACAAGAAAATTATTGTGCTATAGAAGTGGTGTTAAAAATACGACGTATTCATTTTGGGGTAACGTACATGAGCTCATGGGGAGGTTATTGTAGGGACCCAATTCTTCTCACCACTGACTCGGGATCCATGGAGAGACCTGAGGCCGTCGCCACCCCTGAGGAGGACCTCAGGATCGACGCGAAGGCCAGGCGAGGCTGCCTGAAGTCTGCGTGGAAGCGGTGAGTCTTACAATTAGTTAGATTAGTTAGTTAGAATTCAATTCAACTCATAATTAGGTTAAATTAGATTAAAAATAGGTCCCTGTACCTCATACAGGGTGGTAGCAGACTGCGTAGGTTGTTTGTGTGTTTGTTTGTTGCCGGTGAGATTGCCGGACTCGTACCAAGAGCGTAGTCACAAAATCTCTTGGTATAAAAACGTAATCTTAGCTATCTGCGCCCACAGTACTACTCCCGTATTTTTCTTTTGTGTAATAAAGGGTTTATTGTATTGTAAGGTGCTTGAATCGCCTCCGAACTGAGGTAGGTCGATGTAGGCATAGTCTGGCGTACTGGCGCTATGTTAACCAAGCCGAAGCACAGTGTTAGTGTGGTTACGATGACCAGACCATGCAGCACCTCCTTTTATGCCATTTGTGCCCACCAGCTGTACCATGTACCATGCTTGACCTATATTCTGCCTTAAAGAAAGGCGTAAAAGTGGCAACATTGTAGTATATGTCTAATTTAAATTTTATTTTAATAAATTACCGCGACATGCCTGTATGCATGCAACATTGTGTTCCTGACTTAATATTATTTGTATTTATAAATTCGTGTGACTAGGTTAAGCTATACCTTAGTCAAAATTAGTGGCCTGGCGGATACTATGTTTTATAATAAATAGGTACCTAAATATATTTTTATTGAAATAGGCCATTTTCCAACTTGCCCGAACTAGGGATCGAACCGAGAACCACAGGTGGGGCGTATTAGCAAGTTGACCATTACGCCATTAGGAACACCAATTTACCCAAGATACTCCCGTTAGTACATGTTTATATGAATTCTGTAACATAGCCGCAGGCTGGCATACATACAGCGATCGAGTTTAGCTCAGTTAAGCCAAGTCTAGCGATGCATTAGCATAACTTACACAGCACTTACCTGGATTATGCGCTAGAGTATTTCGAGTCTAGCCAGTAATTTGAATTTGGCCTAATATTTCGGCATGGTCTCAAACAGACTGAGCAAATGCACTGAAGAAAAGCGTGGAAGCACATTGTCAATAACGAAAGATTTGGAGCGTTATTTTTATTCAGGGAGTCACATTACGTATGCTTTGCGCGAGTGTTTCCAAACAGGCGCATTTTTGAATTGATCGTATGCAAAGGATTCGCAACGAGTGGTTTTGACCACTCGTAATTTTGACATTTGTAGCGTACAAATGTCAAAGAAACGTTTTATGGAGAATCAGTTCCGTTTCACGCTGCTTTTTTTATTTTTTTGAAATGTTTAGAAAACCATTGACAAAATTTTGATATTTTCTGCGTATCACAATATTACTTATCACTGACACGATGGTTTCAAAAATACGATGCAATGCGTCAGAACGCGAGTGGTGAGTTGGAAAACTACATGTTTTGTGTTTCGCTCAGTCCCTAAATAAAAAATAATACTCATAAACTCATGAAATAATGTTTATCGCTATGAATCTGACATAACTTGACAACACAATAATGACAGACAGAATAAGACAGCCGGGTAAATTGTGTGGATCTACGGTAGCCCTACGTTTTACTCTCACACGGACAAGTGTGTAAACAAAGTGGTATTTATGATTGTGTAACAATTTTGTTCAGAATGTATGGAGTTTTAGAGCAGTACTATTATATTCACGTATATCTTACGTTGTTTGTGGCACATGTTTTATAATGTCACTATTAGTTATTGTGACCGCGAAAATCTCATAACATAAATTATGTTATAGTTCATTAAGAGTCTCCTGCCCTAGACTGAATCAGACATTCCTATGCAAACGTAGTCCGGCTTTTGTTTTGATACGACATGTCAGATTACAGCAAAATTTTGTAATTTCAAAGAAATTGCAAAATTTTGCTGAAAATATGAACTTGAAAGAGAATATGGTAGTATGCAGTATGGAAAACTTCTTCACCCTTACAGTACCTTCAAGTACAAGACACTTTAAAAAGACCCTCCATGATCTACTAGCTCAGAAATGTTACTATAAATTGAATGACTTTTTGAATGACAAGCAATTAAAATAATGTTTTTAATTTTTTATTTTATGATAATGTAGTTTGTAAGTTATGTAATTTTGTACGCCTATGGGCAGGAAACAGAGTGCTGTATCTCCATATTAAATTGTCATCTTTTGTAACTTGTTTCCACAAATAAAAAAGTTTGAAGTTTGAAGTTTGAAGTTTATATTTTCTTTCAAATTTACATTTTGGCCGTCTAAAACTAGTTATATGCCTGCTATGCCATGCAATTTCTTTAAAATAATAAATACAGCCGAAATCAGACATATCATTTCAAAACAAAAGCTAAACTACGTTTGTATGGACTAGCTTGAAAAGTCTAGGGTAAGGAGTCCCTTACCCTACAGAATCAGAGTTTCCCATACAAACGTATTCTAAGTTTTATTTTGAAACGACTATATATATATATATATATATATATATATATCTAGGGTTATAATTGGTTTTCACAGTCAAAATATGACCTTGAAAGAGAATATAGTGTATTATATCATTTTTGACCATCAGTATGGAAAACGTTTACACCCTTATATTTTCTATCAAGTTCATATTTTGGCTGTGAAAACCAATTATAACCCTAGATATATGCAATTTCTCTAAAGTTACAATTTTTTACCGAAATTTGACGTATCGTTTTAAAATAAAACGTAGACTACGTTTGTATGGGAAAGTCTAGGGTAAGGGGATTCTTAAGTGCACTTTTTGAAGTGACTTCGTGTTATGGGACTTTGTAACATACAAGTAATTTCCTACATGCGCGTAAGAGTTGTAATGTAACATATGTTTGAGAACATTTGGTACCAGATGCTGTTCCGTATATAAAGAGAAAATTGCGAATCTTTAAAGAAAATTAAACGATGTTTCTAAAACAAGCAAATTAATTTCTCTGACTCTACTTAGACAATCCAGCGTTTGTATGTAGGTGTAATGGATATTCAATGATAACTCTAGAATCTTTTAATGAAACATCATATTTGCAAAGTATGTACAATGCAATAAAATAGGATTAAAAAGATATAATTGATATCCCATGTGTGTTTTTTTTACACCTTATCTATTTTCCAAATATCTATTTTTTTTATATTAAAGAAATTCTTTACAAAATACGGAGGATAATGCGAAATGAGTGGGATCGAAGAATTGGCGTAGCACTATACATTGATTATACGAGTAAACATGTACCTAAAACAAATTTGAATTTTTAATGCCCTAACTTTTTTTGCACATCATCCTGAAGTGAAGTTAGCTTGACACATGTCAAACAATGCTGTCAAAGCATGACGTCACAAAATGAAAGATGTGACTAATGAAATTTTTAAATTCTAACAAGAGTAATACGAATGGGTTGGCGGGATATTATGTTTCAAAATTATCGCAGTTTTACTCGGTCAAAAGGAAATAAATTTTCTGTTAATCGACCATTCTGTAGTAGGGTAAAACATATTAGGTACTTACATATGAAATTGCCGATTTTCAATACTGGCAACTTTAAAATCAAATATCTTGCCTTTCATTAGGAATTCCAAATTCAAATTTATTTCGAAATAAAGCCAGAAAAATATTGTTTTAAAATTCGTATTTCATTTGTTTTAACATCATTTGTTTGAGTTTCAACATTGCTATAACAACAACTATGGACAAATTGAAAATTCGCGGTATTTACCAATACGAGTTCCACCGTGGCACCAGTGCTGCAGAAACGACTCGAAGAATTAACGACGTGTATGGACCAGGCACCGCTAACGAACGAACGGTGCGTTTTTGGTTTCAACGTTTCCGTTCTGGAAATTTCGATTTACACAATGAGCCTCGTGGACGACCTGATACTCAAGTGAATAACGAAGAATTGAAGGCGATAGTGGAAGCGGATCCATCTCAAACCACTTCTGAATTAGCAGCAGCTTACGGCGTAAGTGACAAAACGATACTTATCCACTTGCGCCAAATCGGAAAAATTAAAGAATTCGAAAAGTGGGTACCGCACGAATTGACTGAAGCAAACCAACAAACACGCGTTGCTTGCTGCGTTTCTTTGCTTAATCGCCACAATAATGAGGGGATTTTGAACCGTATCGTGACTTGTGATGAGAAATGGATCCTGTACGACAACCGGAAGCGATCATCACAATGGCTTGACCCTGGAGAACCGGCAAAACCTTGCCCTAAGCGAAAACTGACCAAATAGAAGATTCTGGTTAGTGTTTGGTGGACCAGTGCTGGTGTTATCCACTACAGCTTCTTGAGATCAGGCCAGACGATTACTGCAGACTTGTATTGCCAACAATTGCAAACAATGATGGAAAAGCTCGCCATTATACAACCGAGACTGATGATTTGCTCTAGCCCACTGCTCCTTCAGGATAACGCTAGACCACACACTGCACATCAAACGATCGCCAAGTTAGAGGAGCTGCGACTGGAACCTCTGCGTCACCCACCATACTCTCCAGATCTTGCCCCAACCGATTACCACTTTTTTCAAAATTTGGATAACTTTTTACAAGGAAAAAATTTCAAATCTGATGAGGCAGTCAAAACCGCCTTCAAACAGTTCATAGACTCTCGCTCCTAGGATTATATAAGGTATCAATGATCTGCCTATAAAATGGCGGAAGTGTATCGATAACAACGGCGCATACTTCGATTGATTAAATAATAATTTCATTAAAAAAAACTTGTTTCACTTTTTTGATACTGAACGGCAATTTCATATGTAAGGACCTAATAATCAGAATGATTTGCTAATTCCAATAAAATATCGTTCATAAACCAGTCAGCGTTTTCCAAATTAGTGAAATGGGTTGAAGTTCTAATGAAATGATCACAATTCAATGAGCTGTTTTGGCGAATGATGGTTTTCATTTTCTGACAGCCGTACTTTCAAAGAAAATTAATTTGTGTGAAGAAATGCTTGCGGCGTTTTAGGTGTTGATTTTAAGTTAATTTGATTCGCGAGCACAAAACTTCTGTTTTACGCTACTTTGATTTGCTAGATGTTTCGATACAGAAACTAACCGATAAGCGAGATTACAAATGCCGATTTTGACCAAAAAGCACACAGGCTTTTGTAGCTGAAACTTACGCTCTAAACCCTAGAGCGTTTTTTTCGAGCGGCGCCGAGCCGTACACGATATTCTAGTGAAAAATCCCCGAGAAGCCCAAAAATGCACGGCGACAAAGTGCATTAACTTTACAAGTACATTTACGATTCTCTATACATTTTGAAAGGCAGTTAAACGAAACAAATTGCACAATACAAACATATATATCTGCATTTTTCACCTACCTGGTGATAATGGGCAAAGCAAATGCTCCATTTATTGGAAGAGCCTTTAGTTTAGCAGTGGACTGATATAGGCTGTAAAAAAAGAAAGAAGATATATCTTAATTTGAACGAAGTATTGAATCTACTTAGGTATGTATGACTTAGAGAGTCCAGTGTTTTTATGTATGTACCTAATTAATAAAATAATAAAAAAAATTATAGAGAATAGTAGTATAGTAAAATAATAGACTATTCTGCATGTGCAGATAAAAAATAATATATAAATTGTAGGAAGATAAAAAAAACGAAATAAGTAAATAAAAAAAAATATACAAGTAGGTACTTAACCTACCTAGTAATTATACAAACATATTTTTATCAAGTTAAGAACGTTGTGTATTGACTTTGACATTGGAATAAAGGTGTGACCTAACTTTTATGAGCATTTATGATAGATCCCTCAGGGGTAAGTACAAATGAACTATTATTTTGGCATAAATAGTATTAGCTGTTATTCAATTATATTTATTACACAAGTCATGAACAGACTCGTCGTTAGGCAAGTGTTCTAAGGCCTAACAAATTAAAATATACAGGTGTAATGTAAATGTAGGTACGCAGTCAACACATATCTACATGAAGGGGTAAATCAGCGCGTCATTTATGATATTTTCTATGGGAATTCCCAAAGAGGGTTAACGTTGTTTCCAACAGATTGGAAACAACTTTTTACGAAGTATGATTCCCATTGGGATTTGAACCCACGACCTCCGGATCACAAGGTAACGCCTTGACCACTGGACCACGGAGGCAGTCAAAGTCTTTTATTACACACCACAAAGAAAATAGTGTAATTTTTTTAGGATTTATGTATGTCAAATGCCTGAAAAGAGTTGGATGTGTTGTTCGAATCGCAAACTTCTACTTAGTGCACTAAATGAGGAGGTCAGTGAGTACGATCACAAACTGCTCTGGCAGCGCAAAGTTTATTGTAAGGATAGTGCTTAGGTAGGAAGATGATGATTAAATTCATATAATCTCTAGGACATAACACCAACAGGCTAGAAAAAAAAAACTCTAGTTATAGAATAGTTACTTGTAAATAACATCGTTAAATAAATGATGATGTAAAATTCTCCAATTACTCAGCGCCGGTATCGTGGGAGGTCGTTAGCAATCGTAATTAAATTGAGCCTTACTTGCGGTAATGTCAATCAACTGAAAAAAAAGCGGCCAAGTGCGAGTTTGACTCGCCCATGAAGGGTTCCGTAGCAGCAAGTAACATAATATAAAAGTTCTAAAGGTAAATTGCGGTTTACGATTTATGACGTATTAAAAAAAAAACTACTTACTAGATCTCGTTCAAATCAATTTTCGGTGGAAGTTTGCATGGTAATGTACATCATATATTTTTTTTTAATTTTACATTCTCTTGTTATAGAAGTTACAGGGTGGGGGGACACATTTTACCACTTTGGAAGTGTATCTCGCGCAAACTATTTAGTTTAGAAAAAAATGATATTATGAGTGTGCGAGTCGTGTGCGTCAGTAAAGCAAGTGCGTGAGTCTGTGGCGTGAACACATGCATGAGCCTCTGAATTCAAAATTCTAGTGATGGCTGTAGCTGTACCACACGAATATAAACAAACTATCCTGTTCCACTTCAGTTTGCGTTGTATTCAGAGACGGAAGGATTGCTTCCCGTCACGTTCCCCGTATTTACTGTTTGCGGTGAGATCCATCACATCTGTACCATATCAATTCGCATGATAAACATTTTTTGTTTTTTTCATGCTATCGAAAGACCTCTCAATTATTGTTTACATACCTATAATTAGTGTTTACATAAACTAGTGGTTCTGTTAGAACAACAGACCTCGGAAGTCCTTATACCCATACAATAACCGAAACTTATCAATTTCCATCATCATCATCCGAGCATATACCCGGTTGCATCCTTAGCGGTAACGCGTCAGAGCCCGGGATTGGGTACCTACCTAACCAAGCTGATTTGACAAGGTTACTGGTTTTACACAGAGTGACTGCCGTCTGACCTCGGCAACCCCAATTGGTAGACCAAAACCAAACCTATAGGATAGATATACGGTTTAGCGATTATTCGCGTTCCTTTTGATCCTAGGAGGTCTAACCTGCGGCGATGCGGCTAACATAACAGCCCATGACTATTTTGATTTATTTTTCCACCTTCTCGCCCATCATCACGCTAAAAGTGTTGCGGCCCTGGGCTCTTCACTATTTTTACATCATGAAATACAACCATTTCATGAAATACAACCATTTCATGAAATACAACCATTTCATGAAATGGGCGGCCACATCATAAAAATAACAAATCTACGATCTGGCGACGACATACTCGTAAACATATGAAAACTGAATTGGTAGCCACGTCGGATATAAAAATCTAGAATTTTGTTAGGTAAGGCACCAAACAAACGAGCAGCACTTTGCTATCGACCACCCAACAGCAAGCGGTCGACGCAGCAAACTGCAGCTGTCCACAAATTAGATAGATATGTGCAGCTGTCGACGCTGCAAACTGCAGTTGTCAACGTGCAGTCCATCAATATTGTAGTACAGGAGACAGTCACTATTCAGTGTCAAAATGAACGTCGAGGAAGAAACACTATTGCTGCTTTTACTCCGTGGACGCAAACGTTAAAGACGAAATCGTTCATTATGGGTTGACGAAATACCTACCTACGCATACCTACTAAGAACAAACTGATTCCTGTACTCTTTATCCAATTTTACGAACAAATTACAAAAATTTATTTAATTATTTTCGAATGTCGATTGCTTCATTTGACGAATAAACTGCCTCTTTAAGAGAGTTAGTAACTCGCAAAGATACTGTATTGGAAAAGTATTTCAGCTGAGGAAGAGATTGCCATGACATGACAATCAGGTAAGTTAAGTAATTTTGCAAATTAAAAACCTTCTTTGTTTTATTTTTTAATGAGATCGACAAAAACACATTTAATATCTATTTTTTTTTTCTAATTAATTCTAATTATAATCACAGACAATAATTAACAAAAACTAAGAGTTTGATAATTTAACAAGCCAATAGGTTTTAATCAAATAAAACTTGCAGAATTTTTTGGTTTTTAACCAAATTAACAAAACAGTTTTGTTTCTTAATAAAAATCTTGGTTGGCGCTTGGTCTATTTGTACTTGACTGACGAAACATTGCACACGCAGCACGCCACAGCACGCCGCAGCATGCCGCGGCTAGCTGTCACGCGAAGTTGACCTATGTCGACAGCTGCAGTTTGCTGCGTCGACAGCTTGCTGTTGGGTGTTCGACAGCAAAGTGCTGCTCGTGTGTTTGATGCCTAAATATTAAATACTATTGGCCAATGAGCCAACGGTAAGTGCTACAAGAGTTGGTCACTATATTTTCATAGGCAAAAAGGCATGAAATGAGCCAGAAAAAGCAGACAAAGCCGTTCAACGGATCACAAAGCGGCGCGCGGCGGAAGCAGAATGCAGATAATAATTAGGTCAGCCATTGTGCCGTCACACAATTCCGGTCCTAGGGACGAGCACCTGCCTCGGGCCTATATTTTCAGGGGGCGCTAAAATTTATGCAGCCGTTCTGACGGTAAAGGTAAAATAAAGTGATTTAAAAAACGTTAAAATCATCATACATATTGATTGGAATTTTACGCGAAAGCAAGTTCCCTTGAGGTGGTTCTTAGCTATGTTTGATAAATATCAGTTTAGATGTTTAAAAGTTATTGGGGGTTTACGCTTGAAGTCAGGGCTTTCTCCAGCAAATATATAGATGTCGCTACGTGGTGTACATCACGCTGCAAGCTGCAACGCGTGATGAGTAGTGGAACTACCGGCACAGCTACCGGTATAACTATCGGTAGTTCCGCTAGTCATCACTAGATGGCGTTCTTGACAGTCAGGGTATTTTCAATTTGCCTAGCAAATAAACTTGTTCCATCTTATCGCCCACCATCACGCTAACTGTGGCCTTAATTTGGGCTTGCGGCCCTGGGCTCAAAATGCCCTGTCTGTCCCATTCTTTAGGGATAGACATGGGATTATTAATAACTCCGGATTCGAATATTTTAATGAGCCGATTCATCAACAGGAGCCGATACCCGTACTGAATCCCGGTAATCGTTTTCGGCTCCCGCGATTTATTGAGTCCGCACTGATCTTAGTCCCGCAGGGAATCGGCGCCTGTCGGGTCGCGAGCCGCGAGTCGCGTTTCGGCTCCACCGCGTCTCGGGAGGAATCGGGAGTCGGAAGTTAATATTATTCTGTATTGAAACCGGTACCGGTAGTAGGAATCATTAAAATGAGTCGGTACCGGATGCGGAGTAAGATTTAGTGAGCCGAAACACTTCTCGGAGTCGAGATTACCCATGTCTAATTAGGGATAAAGACCTGATAGTGTATACTTAGTATTTTTTTTTCTGAAGTTTCTTGTTTTTTAATTGTTTGTTGTCTTGAAATTGTTTTTTGTTGCAGATTAGTAGTGGGGCGGCCGTATTTTTTTTGCCTCTATTCAAAAAGTTTCATAGATTTGGAACTGACATCATAATGTTGGTATTGAGGCTTCACTAGTTTTGAAGCCTGTTTAAATTTACCGGATAATAGACGGCATGAAACAATAACCACATTGTGATATTGTGGACATTGAATATAGGCATAAATTGTTTTTGTAAATTTGCAAAATAACCCTAGTTATCACTTTATTGGAGGCAACAATTCGCACTCACCCTGTTTCCGAAAACAGACTTCATGAATTATTAAAGGATGTCCCTTTTAGTATCCTTCGTGATTTGTACGTGCTGTACCTTCAGGGTCCTCGGTCACTGCCGGGCGGAAACATGCTGTACATAAATATACAAGAATAGTCGAGACTGGGTCAGATTATTTAATAGAAAAATCCTTAGATAAAGAAGAAATATCAAAAAACATGAATACTCGTAAGTAGCGTTCACCGCACATCATAAATTCATCAATATTTTTAACTAAATGAATTGCGTTCAATGATTTGGCTAGTTGTCCTTCAGACATTTAATTGAATTTTAACATATACAACGTGTAACAAAAAGGGGGTGTCAACCCGAAAGGGAGTTAATGTACTAACCAATGTAAACAACTTTTACTATGGGACCATCCCTGAAATCGCGAAAAAAAACCTGCAGCTCCATACATAATTAAATATCTACCGTGCCAAAATGTATGGAGCTGCAGATTTTTTAATTTGTGATTTCAGGGATGGTCCCATAGTAAAAGTTGTTCACATTGGTTAGTACGTTAACTCCCTTTCGGGTTAATACCCCTTTTCTGTTACACGTTGCATAACGTCTTAAAAAATACACTAAAACTATTTTAAGGGTACATTCAGTCCATGATACAGTACAGCACAACTGTTCCCAAGGAACATGTACGTACCTATCCCATCGAAATATGAAAAAAAAGCAGTGGCACTTCGGGAGTCCGTCAGACAGAAATGAAAATTTGAACAAGGGGTGTCGGTTACCGTAACGGTGTCGCGAGTTCAATGATTTTCCCATCTCAAAAAATGTCCAAGAAGTTTTCACTTCAAAAAGTTCTTTGCTTTCCATAGAAACTCGGATCAGCTGATCGGTCAACTTGTCAGGGAGCCAAACATTTTTTTTTTATATTTTGATATACACGTTACTTGGGGAAAATTTTGTATTGTAGGTACACGCCAATTACCTCTTTCTTCCCATTTCCTCTCGCGGGTCTACTGGAAGAAATTTCTTTAGAAATAAGTAGCACCTAAGTACAATGTTTTCCTTATTTTTTTACATATACAGGGTCTAACAAATTATACTGAAACTATTTTAAGGGTGGATTCAGTCCATGATACTGACCAACTTTCCCCAAGAAACATATATCGAAATATAAAAAAAATAATTTTTGACCTTCAGTACAAGCTGACCGATCAGCTGATCCGAGTTTGTATGGATATCCAAAAAATATTTTTCATATTTCAATATATGTTTCTTGGGGAAAGTTGTTCAGTATCATGGACTGAATCCACCCTTAAAATAGTTTCAGTATATTTTGTTACACGTTATATAGATTGTAAATTTTCAAGTGTAGGTACTTGAAAAAATAAAAATTAAAATTAAAAAATTCTCAAGTGTCATGACACTTGAGAATTTTATAATTTTTATTTTCCGAATTATAAACCCGAATTCAGCTTTAAAATGTTTTCAGTACCTATATTTTGTTAGACCATGTATAAGATTTCCGAAAGATGCGGGCAAACAAAGTCAGGTAGGTAAGTAATAGTTGGTTCTCAAAATATTAGGCCCTTACATATGAAATTGCCGATTTTCAATACTGGCAACTTTAAAATCAAATATTTTGCGTTTAATTAGAAATTCCGAATTCAAATTTATTTCGAAATAAAGCCAGAAAAATATTGTTTAAAAATTCGTATTTCATTTGTTTTAACATCATTTGTTTGAGTTTCAACATTGCTATAACAACAACTATGGACAAATTGAAAATTCGCGGTATTTACGAATACGAGTTCCACCGTGGCACCAGTGCTGTAGAAACGACTCGAAGAATTAACGACGTGTATGGACCAGGCACCGCTAACGAACGAACGGTGCGTTTTTGGTTTCAACGTTTCCGTTCTGGAAATTTCGATTTACACAATGAGCCTCGTGGAATAACGAAGAATTGAAGGCGATAGTGGAAGCGGATCCATCTCAAACCACTTCTGAATTAGCAGCAGCCTTCGGCGTAAGTGACAAAACGATACTTATCCACTTGCGCCAAATCGGAAAAATTAGAAAACTCGGAAAGTGGGTACCGCACGAATTGACTGAAGCAAACCAACAAACACGCGTTGCTTGCTGCGTTTCTTTGCTTAATCGCCACAATAATGAGGGGATTTTGAACCGTATCGTGACTTGTGATGAGAAATGGATCCTGTACGACAATCGGAAGCGATCATCACAATGGCTTGACCCTGGAGAACCGGCAAAACCTTGTCCTCAGCGAAAACTGACCAAAAAGAAGATTCTGGTTAGTGTTTGGTGGACCAGTGCTGGTGTTATCCACTACAGCTTCTTGAGATCAGGCCAGACGATTACTGCAGACTTGTATTGCCAACAATTGCAAATAATGATGGAAAAGCTCGCCATTAAACAACTGAGACTGATGAATTGCTCTAGCCCACTGCTTCTTCAGGATAACGCTAGACCACACACTGCACATAAAACGATCGCCAAGTTAGAGGAGCTGCGACTGGAACCTATGCGTCACCCACCATACTCTCCAGATCTTGCCCCAACCGATTACCACTTTTTTCAAAATTTGGATAACTTTTTACAAGGAAAAAATTTCAAATCTGATGAGGCAGTCAAAACCGCCTTCAAACAGTTCATAGACTCTCGCTCCCAGAATTTTTTTTCCAAAGGTATCAATGATCTGCCTATAAAATGGCGGAAATGTATCGATAACAACGGCGCATACTTCGATTGATTAAATAATAATTTCATTAAAAAAAACTTGTTTCACTTTTTTAATACTGAACGGCAATTTCATATGTAAGGACCTAATATTCACCATTTATACTCGTATTTCCAATTCAATTCACAAATCTTATTTTTAAGGTGGGTTTAATTTCGGTTGCCGAACACGGCGACACAAACGGGAGCCTTGTTAAACCATTTTCCCCTTTTCAATTCGGCTGATAATGTGGATTGAAAGCGTTGTTGCTGGAAACGGTTTTTGATCGAATGGTTTTAAGCTGAGTGTGCATTGACTGGAAAATTATTAAAATATTTTTCAAATACACTATCATGTCTTTATTCCTGGAGGGACAGACTGAGCATTTTGGGTTCGCATCTCTAAGCAGACAAAGCCCAGGGCCTTAGACCCAAAGGCCACTTTTAGCGTTATGGTGGGCAGAAAGATGAAAAATGGGAATCAAAATACAATCTGATTTTCCAATCTGCGCGGAAAGAGAAGCAGCTGGCACATTCTAAGTAAAAAAAAATGTAAAGTTACCAAATAAGGTAAATTTAGTTTTTTCTTGTACACGTGTGTGACTAGCATGGAAGGATCTAGTTATAGATGTTTTTAAAGTCTCAATATTGTTGTTTTACCACGATTGGGCAAAAGCCTCCCCTCTATGCTTCCAATCATCTCTGTTCTTCGCTGACTCATTACATTTTTTTTCAAAATTTCTCAGTTCTTCCGACCCCCTTGTTCTAGGTTTGCCTCTTTTCCTCGTGCCATCTATCGGAGTCCAGACAGTGGCGATATAGAACCCATCTTTCCTGTGTCATACGGCAGACATGACTCGTCCAATCCCACTTCAACTTACCCGTCTTTTTGCAAACATCCACCACTTTCGTTATGAAACGCAGGGTGGTATTTCTGACTTGATCCATCTGTTTGATACTTACAATTCTACACTCCATCATAGCTCGTCAGCAAACCTGAGCCTGATGTGGATAATCTAAGTTTCGCTCCCGCTTCCACGCACACAAATTTACTCTAGCCGAAGCGAGACAGCGAGACCATGCGGGGTGAAATGATCATGGTATGTCAATGAGGCTGGTTTTGGTTTTGAGGTTTTTTTCGTTTTACAAAGAATATTTAAGAGTTATTTAAAAAGTAAGACATATTATGACTGCCTTATGTTTAATACAATTATAATCTAAAGTTACAAGGTATTTATTGTATTTCTTGAATACTTTCCGTTTTAGTATAATTCTGAGGTGATTTAGAGGCAACTTCGCAATTTTTTTCTATCGAGAAAGTTTCAAGCAATCCTATTTTTGAAACATATTATGTTAGTTAGTCCTGAACTTTCCTGTGTTTATATTTCAAAGTGAGTGTTTCGTTAATATCGATAATATTTAAGATCGCTTTAAGAACTTTAGCGTAGTACGGGCTCTTAAACTGAGTAGGGACCTATACTGAATGGGTTTCTTTCGGCGTAATCTTTTCAGCAGTGGTCGTTCTGAAACACTAGTAGTTTGTTGCTTTTGCATTAAAATAATTAAAAATAATGTCTTTCATTAAGTGATATATTATCCTAGAGGTACATTGAATAAAGAATGATCACTTTGAAACATTTGTGCTTTGATAATTGACCAAGTTTGTTAGCGAATGTTAAAACTATAACTATACAAACTCATGTGCAACTAGCTCAAACAAAATGGAAGCGAGACGCGTCCCGAATTCCCGATTAAATTTTAAACTTTGATTCGTCAGCGATACAACGACAATGCGACGTGGCTGTGTTCTGCTCTACCGCTCTTATTGAAATTCATCTCTTCAAATACGAGTACACTTATAGTTACTGCTTTTTTATAACTAATTTTCAATTTTCAAAATGACGCATCGCGATAGACGTTGCATTGCATCATTATTACTAAATTGATGCTTACGGGAATTGAAACATACATTTTTAGGGTTTCGTACCCAAAGGGTGCAAACGGGACCCTATTACTGAGACTCCGCTGTCTGTCCGTCTGTCTGTTACAGGGCTCTATCTCTTGAACTGCAATATACACTTTAAATTTTTACCGATTCTGTATTACAGTGGCCGCTATAACAACAAATATTACTCGTAAAAATAAACAAAAAGTTAAAAATTAAATGGGGTCGTCATAAAAAATACGTGTTTTTTCAGCGTTTTTAACTTCTTAGATCTTTATAATGGCATTAACAAGATACCTATCGTACTTAAAATTTTTATTGATTATACACTAGTTTACAATTTTTTTTGTTTCAGTATATGAAACTTGTTGTTTCTTTTAGATTTTTGTATGCTAAATATGGATCTGATTACGATTTTTTTCTAGGACGTCCGAATTGGAAGTATTGTTATAACAAATTTTCAAATTTTACCAATTTCACCTTTTTATTTTTATTTTTTAAATAAACTACTATATATATAATTTACTTTTATATTGTAAAATAAAGAAGTATAACATTGAGAAAAAAAGATCACTCTTCTTCATCAAAATAAAATTTGATTTATCCTTCTATCATTCGAATGTACATAGATATATGAAATTCAAGTTGCCATAACATTTCTCATACTTTGAGCACCGTGCGCATTGTATGGCAATATACCGGCCTATACAAAAACGTGAATAACTCAAATTCGTAAAAGAATTGAGCTGTGATCTAAATGAATTGTACAATGGAATATAATATGTACTATAATAAACTTGAATCAAAAAGTTCCAAAAAAAGTAATTGAATTTATAGTAAAATTTTTAAATTGGTAAAATTTACGAAAATTTAATTTTTGACATGAGACATTTTAAAACTTAGACGTCTTAATTTTTTTTTATAACCAGATATGTGTTTTTTGTACTAAATTCTTTATAAAACCGCTGCAAGTATGCGAAGAGTAAAAACTTTGTAAACTTGTGTGTATTACTATGGCCGCTATGATAACAAATACTAAAAATAAAATAATGTTTAAAATTAAAGAGGGTCGTCATACAAGAAAATTGTATTTTTCTGCGTTTTTAACTCGATCTTTATAATGGCATTTACCTAGATACTTCAAATTTTTACCAATTATGTATTACTTTTACCACTATTACAAAACATAATAAAAATAAGATAAAGCTATAAATTAAAGGGGGTCGTCAATGTCGTCATACAATAAACGTGTTTCTTCAGCGTTTTAAAACATTGTACGGAGGTATGGAATCCTTCATGTACGAGTCCGACCCGTTTATTTATTTTTTTGCGCTGACTTTCGGGTTGCACCGAACGTGGTTTCAGCCTATTCAATAGCCGTTCAGATGCTGCCGAAGACGAAGAGTGTGACATCGCGCGGGCTCCAGCACTCCTCCGCCCCTCTTAGGCGCAGCGGGGGGGGCCCATGCCCATATATAAGGCGCGGCGGCCGGCGCTCGTCCTCTTTGTCTTCGGCAGCATCTGAAGCTAAGTAGTTCTTCTATCTAGAAGGGCTACTCAACTGATCTAGTGCCTATAACTCACGACCCTGACTACCTAATCTGTACCTAGTGTTCTTGTAAATCTTTGCAACTAATGTAATGTAATAGTTGTTTATTATACCTATCTCATTTGCCGATATCTGGTCTCTTTTATCTCATCTATCTTCCTAGATCCTAAATCTAGGCTTTACTAACCGAAACGGTACAAACCATTATATAGTCAACACCCGTGAGACAGTAATTTGTTAATTATTGCAAGTCAAAAAGAAATATTAATATATGATTCACATAAAATATTTGCATACCTATCTGCAGGTTTATACAATGTACATATTAACATGCACTAACGTCTTTATCATCTATTATTTTATGTAAATAAATGATTTTTGATTCTTGGTACGGAAACCTTCATGTACGAGTCCGACTCACACTTGACTGGTTTTTTTATACATCTACCTCTAAGTAAACAAACAAGGCTACAATCCTCCTATGGTGGCCACCGTATATGAATGCTGTAACACCATGTGCGTTGCCTTTTTGACACTCCTGTAAATTTCTTCACGCAAAAGCTAGGAAGCCTAATTTTTACGTAACTAAAAGAACGTAACGTAACCTAACCTTTGCTAAAATCCTAAATATCACATGTTCAACACCAATAGTTTCCGAACAATCAAAAGACAGACCATTATGGGTCTTGCGGCTTTAAGCAACAGCCAATTTTTCAGCGTGATGATGGCAGTGAAGGTGGAAAAAGTCAGAATAATCAGAATAGCGATGGGTTGCTATTTATTAATATGATTCTCATTTTCGCCTATTCTCTCGATCGGCTTTTACGATCTGTATGGGAAGAGAAGCAGCTGGTACATTCTAAGTGTTTTCTTTTCTTCTCAAGCTATTATCTCTTGGAAAAACGGCGGCTTAACTTACGGCTATAATTGCAAAATATACTGGAATACGAGTATAAAAAGCTGAAAATATATGGTACGCATGGTATGATTTTCAGTTTTTCTTCGTTTCGAATATATTTGTGGCTAATACTGACCTCACATCTATCACATTGGACATCTAATAATACATGACAATCTATTCAGAATAATACGAGTAGTAGAAGATAAATTAAAATGGAGACGAGGAAGGGGAAGACCAAGGAAGAAGTTTTTCCAACAAGTTAAGGAACGGTTAGGAGTAAGGTCCTACCAAGACATTACAAACATGGCAGAGAAAAGAGAGGAATGGAGGCATCTCCACTTAACTCTACCGACAAGAGCAAGCTCTTGAATAGAAAAAAGAAAAAAAGAAGACTGCGGCCTCACATTTTTCAAGTAAAGACATGTTTGTACGTTAAAGTATAGAAACGTTGAATGCATCAAGCCGAAAGAAGGTCAATAAACACATTAATCAACTTGGACAGTAAGATCAACCCCAAAATCGTGAAAAACATCATTTGTCTCATATTTTTTTAGAAGGAAATGTACTTTTTTGTTAAAATTGTTTAATGTTGTGGATAGGATATTGACCTTTCAGACCACAGTTTCAGACGGAAAAACCGTGGTCCACAATAATGTCTTTTTGTTTGTTTTTCATAAATGGCCAACGCAGGCGTCAGATATCTCAAGCTGCCTCGAGGCTTGACTTAGCCAATATCAAAGAGCAAAAAAGGTACCTTCTTATTGAGATAATCTGGTTTAAACCCATCTTTTATCTCCCCTTTGTTGCTAGAGTAAGACTTCGCTAAACGTCAAAGGTAAAAATGTAGCCTGTAGTTTAAATGACATTACGAGTACCCATAGGTATCCGTAATATCATAATATAACGTACAATAAGTATCCAAGTCGATCAGATATAGAAACAGCCGCACATACTTTTCTCGAAGCAATTCGAGGCACTTTTGACACCTCTGTAACTTCCATGTTTGTTCGCTCGTTCGCAAGCATTACAGCAGGAGCAGCGCTCCCGTCGGACTTAGGCTAGATAATAGATATATTAATAACCTAAGTTATGCTGATTATATGGTGCTGCTCAGCCCCACAATTAAAGGATTACAGAAACTAATATCTATTTGTGAAGATTACGCTAAAAAACATGACTTAGTTTATAACGTAAAAAGTAACGTCAAGTACCTTGGTCACATAGTGACGTCATCTCTAAAAGACGATGAAGATATTGAGCGACAGCGCTGATCGCTGTGTGTTATTGGCAATATGGTAGCCAGAAAAATTTTCAAAGCCTCTAAAGACATGAAGGTTACACTTTTCAGGTCCTACTGCCAGTCCTTTTATACGTGTCAACTCTGGATACACGCATCTTTAGGCACCTTATGGGGCTGAAAACTTGGTGTAGTGCCTCTGGGATGACAGACAGAGGCACGTGTCAATACGTTTAACGCCATACACCGTCATCGTGTAGCTAACTTTATGTCCAGGGTTGACATGTGTAAAACAGCATTGTGCAGAGTCTGGCCGAGAGACTGGTATCTACTGATACCTACAGACACTGGTTGGCTATTGCCACCAAGCTAAATAAAATTTACTATAATTTCATTTATTTTTATTGTAAACAAACATTTTATTTATTTAATTTAGTTGAACTTATAATTTATATGGATCCTTTGTGTCTGCAATAAAGCATTATTATTATTATCTCTTTATTTAATTTAAAACTTAGGCTAGGTTTTGGTATACATTTATATAAAGTAAAATATTAAACATACTACAAAATATAAACATTTACAAAAACCTAACCTAGCTACCCGCTGGCAGCGGGGCAAGGCCCAAGCTACCGACGGTTAGGGCTGCAGAGAGAGAAACCTCCAGACAATCCAGCCATCTAGCGAGAGAGTCTTAAGATGTTGGTCAAGACTTTTCGCTATAAGACCGTTTGCCGATACGACTATCGGGACAATGATCGTCGAATCCACATCCCACAGAGCAGTCACTTTGTGGGCCAAGTCAAGGTACTTGCTAAGCTTGTTCTTCTCGGCCTTCACGAGGTTCTCGTCATGCGGGACGGTGATGTCGACGAGCACTGCCTGTCGCATCAATCGATCTGTCAGCACGATATCAGGCTTATTGGCGACAATAGTCCTGTCCTTGATGACAGATCGATCCCAATAGAGCGTGGCACGACCATTTTCAGTCCGTCAGTTCTCACGGCGGTGAGTACTTATAGTACGGTACCTCCGATTCTACAAGCCCGTATCGAAGAGCAAGCTGCTGGTGAATAATTCTGGCTACAAGGTTATATCTGTGCAAGTACTCGCCGTTAGCCAGATGAAAACAACCGGAGATTATATGCTTCGATCGACTCTCCGGGACGTCGACATGCTCGACAGTCTTTCAGGATATATCTCCGATAGTTGTTTGTCATCATGACTTCGTCTGCAATTGCACAGGCAAAACCTTCGGTTTCCCCAAAGAGGTCACTGAAACGTAACCGGTTCACCGATGCGAGTTGATCCACATCACGTTATTATTATTGTGGTGGTTTTCCATTTGGAATTCTCAGGTGATGCCTGGTAATTTTAGAGTCAACACGGGCTTTTAGCCAAGTGTTGACCCATGTGATATAATTACGAATTAAATATTGAGTTTTCCGCATCTAGTTGTAAGAACTTTCGTACAATTCGGCAAGTATTTAATATTGCAGCTTTCTGTAAAGCTATATATGTAAATTTAGTTAAGCCGATTTGTTCTAACCTGTAAAAAATGTCTGATGGAATCACACTAGTTGTTGATATAACTATAGGTATGATTATCACAGCATTCATTTTCCACATCCTTCTTATTTCCTCTTGTAACTCGGTGTATTTTCTTATTTTCTCTGCTATAGTTGTATGTATATTATGTATGTTGGGGATTGCAATGTCAATAATTAATACGTGTTTGTTTTGTTTGTCTATGAGGATGATATCTTGTCTATTGTTATGAATAGTGAGGTCTGTAAGTATGGTTCTGTCGT
The DNA here is from genome assembly GCA_963576875.1 of Acrobasis repandana. Classification (NCBI taxonomy): domain Eukaryota; kingdom Metazoa; phylum Arthropoda; class Insecta; order Lepidoptera; family Pyralidae; genus Acrobasis; species Acrobasis repandana. Next base: position 4,648,752 of record OY756226.1, read on the forward strand.
AGTAGAGTTTATAAGTGTCACTTTCTAAAACTGAATCTGGTTTATATTTGTAAAAAGGAGTAGCAGTGTCGTTTATAAGTTTATGTTCAATTGCAAGTTTCTGGTGGATAGTATTCTATTTGGTTATGCCTGTGTGTGTAGTCATTGTGTGTAAGTGTGATGCATGCGCCCGTGATGTGCTGAATAGTTTCCGGTTTATTATTATTATTGTTATAACATGTTATGTGGTAAGTATTTGTAAATTGACGGACACATGACAAAGCTTACGGCGCGTAGGCGACCAATACTGCGTAAATGAGTTTCTTTCAGCGTTTCCTAAGCAGTGATCGTTGCGAAACGCTAGTACCTTTAGATTTTCTTTAAATAATTAATTGATTAATTTTACACGTAATGTATACAAAACTTATTGGCATTTATAAGTGCCTGTAAAGGCCTATATAACTACTTAATTTGTGACAACAACTATAAGCCTAAATTTTCTGTGACCAAAAGAACGTCGTACGTACTTAGCTAATTCCTTAATTTTGTCACTAATTCATTGACTCACTCACCGATCACCAAAATACTAAGGTACTTCTAGAAGACCCTACAATCCACATAAAAACAGGCAATGAAATAAAATGAAATAAAATCTTTATTTGCAAGGGATGGACCCTTCATATCCCATCATACTTACTGCCTCTATAACATAGGCATGCAAAAATTGACATCTAAATCTACTGATTAAGTTAACTTGTTTTAGTTAGTATTACATAAATTGCATATTTACATTAGTCAAGTATAAACATAAGTCAACGTATAAATAATTGATGTCCTATTTGGCAGTAGGTATACTGCCAAAAAAAATCTTTAATCTATAGAAACTTTATCAACTAACCTATTCGTCTAAAACTAATTCAATTTAATTTTTAACTGAATTGGTTTTTCATTTGTTTTGTAAACTCGAAACATTTAACGGTGTAAAAACTGCGTTGCTCGACTGGCGTTCCTGAAGCATTGTTTTTGAAAAGATTTATTTTATCTGATTGTACGGCTATCATCCATACATTCATAGATCAATGATTTATCTCAAGTACGCCAAACATAACAACTTTTATCAAAATGCTTGTTACTATTATCGGCGATGTGTTTGATAACTAAACAATACTGCCCACATCAGTTTATGAACATTCAACTAAGTTGTCCCGCGTGTATTTTTAGTGTACCTATGTGTTTAGGTAAGTTTTCCTATTTATATAACGCGAATATAACAAAACAGTTTCAGCTTACATAACTCGATAGTCACGGTATTTAGGTATGAAGGAAAGTGATATTAGAGACCCCCCACACTAGCGTCTTTCGAGCGTCATCGTCGTGTCAGCATTTGCGCAGCGTCGACGTGACGTCGATGCTGTGGCGACGCGACGCGAGCGCTGGCCGGCTGCCGAATGCCGGGCTTATGCAACACTGGCGTTGCGTCACCGCGGCGCCAGCGTAAAACGTTTATTGCGAACAAGTACAATTCGCCGGGAACCACACGGCACCTAGTTGTGCCTAGTTTTATTTTTAAACTAACGTGAGATGACTCCAAATATTAATTTAAATCGGTTGACTTCATTGCATTGGACAGCGTCATCGTCTGGTCGCCGTTTCTGACACTCGCCCTGAAGATTATCGTCTAAATCGATTGAAACCTAGTCGGTCTTTACCGAGTCAACCGGTTTAAATTAATGAATCATGCATTTATGTAGTTTCTCAGGTCAAATCTTCTTCAACCAAGCGCGTTTCCGGTTGCATCCTTAGCTGTGCTGCCTCGGAGCCCGGGGTGCGCTTTCCCGCTTTCTCTTCTTCAAATATTACGAGTACATGCAGTCAATGGTCACCCATGTATGCCAAAGACCTTGTGTTGGAGAAGAAATAGCCGGAAGAGTTTAAAGAGTTGGCTATAGTTTTACGACCGGCCGCCTGCCTGACGTCAACCCTCTTTGGGAATGTATTTGGGCTAAAAGTTTTACAACCGGCTGCCGCCCGACGTTAACCCTCCTTGGGAATGCAATTGTAGCATGAGATGTTTGTGCTTAATCCTTTAGTCGCCTCTTAAGACATCCACAGGAAGAGATGGAGTGGTCTTATTCCTAACCCGAAACCACACGGGGTTTCTTAGGTTAATAATAATAATAATAATTCTTTATTTCGGTCAACTAGGAGCCATACATGATTTAGATGATATTACTATAACAAAAATGTCAAAATTAAAATTAAATTAAAAAATAAAAATAAAAACAAATAAATCAATGAATAATAAATAAATAATACAACACAAACAATGGCGTTCAGTCACTTTCTGGTCAGTACATGAATCATAGTGCAATGATTCATGTACTGACAGTCAAATCTGTCCGCGAATAGCTGCAGAAGTGTATTGCGGCTGGCCCTGACCCTGCGCACGAGAGATGAGCACCTTTTCCGCATGGTTGCGTAGAAACAATCCACACGTGCCTCAGCGAACATCCCCGACGCACTACAGTGTCGTGGCAGCCCCAATAGCACCCTAAAAGCATCATTAAACTGGACGCGAAGGGCACTGTACTGTTTTTGAGTATACGAGATCCAGAGGGCGCTCGTGTAGAGGGACGTACAAAAAGCCCTAAAAAGAGTAGTTTTGACATCCCTAGAACACCGAGCGAACCGATGCGCAATCATATTCGCCCTCACAGACAACGCCCTTCGCTCCCGTTCCATGTCTGTATTGTCCCTCAGATCAGAAGTTAAAAAGTGACCAAGATACTTAAACTCATCAACTACTTTAAGCTGAATTCAATCTTGCAAAGTAAGTTTGAGCCAATGAATTGGATTTAATTAACGCAATATGTAAGCTATAGGAACTCGAAAAGGAAATGACGCAAACCCAATATATTCGGGCATGTTCTATTTGTTCTGGCAAGAGCTCGGTGGCCCGATTGGAGTATGCATTCTTAGCGCTTTCGTAAGTTAAATGACACTGGGCGTGGTCAGTCTAGGATGGGTGCGCACAAGTGGCATAACGTTTTCTCTAACTTCTCCGTGCTTCGGAAGGCAAGTTAAGCCGTTGGTCCCGACTGTCATCATTGTTAGGCATTCGTCAAGCTATATCAGATGTCTTTAGGCAGCTTGAAACATCTGACATCAGTGTTGGCCACTGTAAGGCATACAAAAAACGAGGACTCTGCTCGTAGATGATACCCGCAGGGCCTGATGATGGATTTGAAAGAAATAATTATAATTTTTGTTATTCCACAGAACTCCTTAAACTGGAACGCCTACCAAAGATCCAATGTTATGGTGTCCACCTATTGGGGAGAATTCGTGTCGTGCTTCTTAGGAGGTCCTATAGTGGAAAAATGGGGTCCAAGGAAGGTTCTCTCCATCTCCACAATACTTACCTCCTTGCTGACGGCCTTGTGCGTCCCGGCTGCCAAATTTGACTACATTGCTATCCTGATTGTGAGGATAACGCTGGGGCTATGTAGTGTAAGTATATACCCTTCCACGTCAAAGCGCGTTTCCAGTTGCATCCTCAGCTGTGCTGCTTTGCAGCCCGGGGTTCCCTTTCCCGTCCAAAGACCTTGCGGAGTGGAGAAGAAATAGCCTTAGTTGAAATAGGTTTGGCTATAGTTTTACGACCGGCCGCCAGCCTGACGTCAACCCTCTTTTGGAATGTATTTAAGTATGCGAAAAGTTTTACAACCGGCCGCTGCCAGACGTCAACCCTCCTTGGGAATGCAATTGTTGCACGAGATGTTCGTGCTTAATCCTTTAGCCGCCTTTTACGACATCCACAGGAAGAGATGAAGTGGTCCTATTCTAACCCGGAACTACACTTAACAAGTATATGTATATGTTGATAATGTGGATAGATTGACCAAATTAATTCTGATTTATTGGCAATAGCTAACTGGTCGCAACGCTTTGGAATCACGCTTATTACATTAGATTACCGCAAATTGAAAATATATGTCATCATTGTTTTAGTCCTTGTTACATATTAATTGCAATAACATTACGACCTCTGTGGCCTAGTGGTCATCATGCCAGGCTGTCACACAGGGAGTACGGGGTTTGATCCCCGGCCAGGCTAAGATGGAAATGATCTGTTATCAGATTGACCTGGATCTTAGATGTTTATCTACATATATACTCGTATGTCATCATCATCATCAGGACTTTTTTAGTCTCCACTGCAGGAACACGACCCTCTCTTTATAATCAGAGCCTTATAAGTATTAGCCAAAGCAGTCAGAGGATTTGGCCTATATTCTCCTCGCTGGCCAGACGGGTTGGAGAGGTCTCGTTGATGTTAATAAGCATTGTTTAGCTTGTGTTTCCTAAGTCGCCTTTTAGGACATTCACGGGAAGACTTGGAGTGGTCCTACTCTACTCTGCCGGGAACCACACGGCTAATCTATATATGTAATTGTTATAAAACATAGTATGATTGAGTTAGTATCCCATAACTCAAAGTCTTGAATTTACTTTGGCAACCTCCGTGGCGTAATGGTTAACACGCTAGACCGCTAATCCGGAGGTTCTGGGTTCGATCCCCAGCCAGGGAAAGTTGGAAAATGGCCTTTTTCAAATTGTCCTGGGTCTTGGGTGTTTATCTATATATGTATTTGTTATAAAATATAGTATCGTTGAGTTAGTATCCCATAACACAAGTTTAAAAACTTACTTTGGGGCTAGCTTAATCAGTGTAGTTTGTCCGTATATATTTATTTATTTACTTTAGGGCTAGCTCAATCTGTGTGATTTGTCTGTATATATTTATTTATCTACCAGCTATTGCCCGCGGCTTCGCCTGCGTCGACTACACAAATTAGATTGTTTTTTTTTAAAACTTGGGTTGCAATATATTAAAATTTAATTAATGGATTTTCAAAAATGTCATGTGTCTCGCTTCAAAAATGACGAAGATTCATACAAACTTGCAACCCCTATTTCACCCCTATCGGGATGTAATTTTCAAAATCTAATAAATGCATTATTATTTTCTACTAACTACTAAAATACTTGTACATAAAAAAATTCATATGTCTCACTTTAAAAATTACGAAGTTTCATACAAACTGCCAACCCCTATTTCACCCCCTTATCGATGGAATTTCCAAAAATCCTTTCTTAGCGGATGTCTCCTAGTCACAATCTACCTTCTTGCCAAATTTCATCTTCATTAGCTAAGTAATTTTCGAGATTTCGTGATGAGTGAGTGATTTTCGATTTTATATATATAGATAGATATAGATTTTTTATCTCGTTTGCAGGGTGTTATGCTGCCAACGTTACATTTCCTGATATCTCGATGGGCTGTGCCGATGGAGAAAGGCAAATTTGTAGGAGCTATAGCTTTAGGGACCATGGGCTTATTCTTCTCCTGGACCATATCTGGATACGTCATTAAATATTTTGGGTGGGAGTGGTCTTTCTACGTATTCACCATCATTGGCCTGGCGTGGACTTCAATATGGTTGTATGTGGGATACGACAGCCCCGATTTGCATCCGAGAATCTCCCAGAGCGAGAAGAACTACATTTTTAGTCATATAGAGAGAGAAGACAAGACTACATGTCAGGTACATACTTATTCCGTATTGAAAATTTAAAATAAAAATTTTCAAATTTAAAATTTGGTAGTAACTAGTAAGTATTTTAGTTTGTTTAAAGTTTGTACAAGTAAACTGTCTACAGCCTGGCTATAAATGGCTAGGGGAGAAAAAAAGGGTGCCATTCGCAATATGCCAAAAGTGATTATCCTCCGTGGTGGTCAACACGCTAGTTCGCCAATCTGGAGGTTCTGGGTTCGATCCCGAATTGTCCTGGGTCTTAGGTAAACGAAGCCTATGATGTTTCAACACTATGATGCACAAGCCCTACGAAGAAGTGAATGGTGCATAGAGCCAGATTGTATGTACTAATATATGTATTTATAATAAAATATAGTACTGTTGAGTTAGTTTAGCACAAATTTAAACTTACTTTGGCTCAACCAGTGTGATTTGATTAGTCCTTATCTATTTATTATTATTAACCTTTAATTATGACGTTAAGAAACTACAAGTGATTGCCATTACTAAAACAATAGTTTGTTTCTTTCTATTAGTCAGTTGCCATATAATTTGAATAACTCCATTTTTTATTTTTTGCAGCCTCCAAAGCCATATGGAAAGATTTTATTATCAGTACCAGTCTGGTCTCTATGTTTACTAAATTTTGGCGCAGGGTGGGGAGCATTCTTTGTCATCACAGTTGCTCCTAACTACATTTCTAAAGCTCTTGGATTAGATATTGCATCTACTGGATTTCTGTCAGGCTCTATATATTTATCAAAATCAATATGTGCCATGATATTTAGTATTATAGGTGACATGTTGTTAAAACATAGACTTTTAACAATACCTGTACTGAGAAAGGTAGCAACTATTATTTCTCACATATTACCAGGTCTTGGTTTATTATTGTTACTCAAATCTGGCGAAGATCCGTCGTACTACATTTGTGCGATGATAATCTCGATGTCATTGTACGGAGCATCGGCACTGAATGTGTATGCTAATGGACATGATTTGTCGATGAATTTTGTGGGAACTGTAAATGGTTTTGCAAACTCATTCATTACTGCAGCTGGGATCATTTCTCCTCCTCTCACTGCGTTGTTCACTCAGGAGGAAGAGGTGAGTGTTAAATTAAGATATCTACCTAAAAGGTGGCCTTGGCCCGCTGATCTGACCTCTAAAAGCTAGATGCAGGTCGCTTTGGATCGGTAATTTTGGAAATACTTTGGAAATAAGAAGAAATAAATAATATTTATTTCTTTTTTAGGGTTCCGTACCTGTCCGTCTGTCTGTCTGTCCGTCTGTCCGTCTGTCCATCTCTCACAGGGCTTTATCTCTTGAACCGTTATAGCTAAACACCTGAAATTTTCACCGATTATGTATTACTATGACCACTATAACAACAAATACTAAAAATAAGATAAAGTTAATAATTAAAGGGGGTCATCATACAAGAAACGTGTTTGTTTATTCAGCGTTATAAAACATTGTACGGTGGTACAGAACCCTTCATGTACGAGTCCGACTCGCACTTGCCCGTTTATCTTAATAAAAATTTTGATGAAAAAGGGAAATACTTAGGCATATGAAATTTATAATTAATTGCATTATTCGAGCAAAAAACTAGTAGCTGGTTTCTATAATTTCTTGCTCTTTTTTACGGAACGTCTTTTACTCTGTAGATAATTTTTAAATTTATTATTTTATCATCAATTTTTAGGCTTCCGTACCCAAAAGGTGCCAACGGGGCCCACGGACTGGCCCCTTTTACTGAGAGTCCGCTGTCTGTCCGTCTGTCCAATTGTCTGTCACAGGGCAGGGCTCTATCTTTTGAACCGTAATAGCGAGACACTTAAAATTTTTACCGATTATGTACTACTGTGGCCGCTATAAAAAAAAAATAAAAAAAAATTAAAGCATTGTACGGAGGTAATAAACCCTTCATGTACGAGTCCGACTCGCACTTGACGGGATTTATTATATTCTTATTTTATCTTGTATGTTTTACAGCATAACCCAGAAGTGTGGAAACCAGTGTTCTATCTTGGCTCATTGGTGTTCATTTTAACCGGGCTGCAGTTTTTGATCCTCTTATCCACAAAGAAACAGTCATGGGACGCAGTAGAAATTGGAAGGGAGAAGAGCGTAAACATATAAAAGATATTAGTATAGTAAGCTAAGTCGAAAATTGGACATTGTACTAGTTTGGACCCGTCACCGAAAAAAAAAATTTAAAGCGAAGGGAATAAAGTGCAAAAATAAAAATTGTACAAGACTAGTTTTTCTTCATCAGTACATTTGAGAACTAGGTTCTTGTTTAGTATTTATTATATGTGAATAAAACGAATGTAAACAAACATTTCGCAAAACTTATTAAAGTTTAATATTGAACAAAATATTATGTTTTACTTTGTTATGAGGTTTTACTTATTAAAGTGAGGTATATGTAATCTGTGATCATGTTCGAAGTTTAAAGTTTAAACAAACGAAACATATAACGCTATTGCCGACTACTTCGAAACCAAAAAGGAGGTTTATTACTTATCTTATTTTATCTTTCGCTGTGGTCTGGATAAAACTTTTATTATCATAGCATATCCAACTGTTTATACTTTTATCAAAGAGTATTGTTTATATTCGTATTTAAAACAATTATTTAAATTGCTTCGGAAGGCCGCCTTTTGTACCTTACTTTTTGTCCTTACTTTACAGCACTGGACCCCGGAAAATTTAGGTACTGCCTTAAGTCCACCTTTTGTACCATTGTGGTCAATAAATAATAAATAAATGATAGGCTCAGTCCATGTATCTAAACAATACACGTCGTGTAAAACAATTATTGGCTGAGCTAAAAAAATCTACAGAACTTTTTAAAGCCGGTAAAAAATTTACGGCTTGCACAATGCACCCGTGGAAGGTACAACCATTATAGTAACCACAAAGCGACGAGTTCCATTAAAATATTCACTGTAATCGGCTTTGTTCCGATTTAAAGGTAGTTTCTGAACTTGTATTGTTTGAGTTCAGAGTCACGATGACAAAAAGAATTTCGCAATCAAATTGTGTATTTATTTACATTTCTATAATTTTCAAGCTATAATTTATTGTAACTTTTAATTGTAAATTAATAGCCTATTTTAAAACTAACGAACCAACGATGCAATCATGGACTTTATAGCTTTTTAATTTAGCCTTGGGATCACTAACGCTAAAAGTTTTCTTTAGAGTAATAATTTGCAAACCCTGGGTTTAACTTTGGTATTCTTGTAAACTTGAGTTCATTTTACAAAGCTACATCACTTCTCTCATACTCGATCTTAGTTTAATAGTATAATTTTTACAGTTTATTAATTAATATTAAATTTGGTGTAAATAAAGTTTCACGTAAATGTTGAAATCAATTGACCTATAAACGGGCATCGCAGGTATTTTTTATTGGTTATGAACTTTATGGCAAATGCATAAGGTTAAATTTAATGTGGTAACTAACTATTTTACCAACCCTATTAAGGGTTTAAGGACAGTCGGTATTTTCAAGATATCTACATCGACGGACGCAAGAAACATCCAGATAATTCATAGTTGGCTATAATCATTCCACATAATGATTACGACCCCCGTAATGAACACGAGTTTAGTAATGAAGAGAGATACTTAATTGAGTCCTACCCAAAACTATCGTTTTTGTTTTTAAAGCAATTTGTATTTATGCTAGAGTATTACTTAGAGGTTAATTTTGCACCCTTTATAGCTATATTAAAATATTTTAATCAGAATCATGAATAGAACATAAAACCTTAAGAAGAGACTTATTTTCGAAATTTCTTATTCTCCCAAATTTCTAATAAATGGCTAACCTACTGGCTAATACGACTTTACCATATGCGCGGCCGTTGCCCTCCCCGTTCACTGGCCGCGGCCCGCCACGAGCCTGGTATTAGGTGGTGAGATTCAAACGGGATTTTTTTACGATATTTTTCAAGTAGGTATGAGTATAATAGTAGGTACCTCACAAATTAATTTTTAAATGTTTTTATTAAGTCAATATGGTTCCAATATTGTATCAATTTCAAATAATCTTTGACTTCGGCGATCCCTCAGTCGTTCACGTTTTATTCAATGTATTGAAACTGATAATGTAAAAACTTCACTTCCTAAGTAATTGAATGCAAAAACCCATTCTAATGCAAAAATTGTTACATCGAAGATTATTTGCAGTATCCTCGTCAATGCGATGTTTTTTTTTATTAAATAATTTTACGGCTCTGGATACAAGTCCTTTAGAGCCTATCTTTAATTTTGTTCTTTATTCCTTATCCTAACCTAACCTAATCCTAACAAGTTACAATCAAAGGGTGGTGTAGGCCTTTGACTACTTCAAGGGAGGTTCTGGCGATAAATCTGTACGAGTCCACTGGTTTTCATAGACAACAGAGTGGCGGACGACGCCCGAAGACGTCCACACAGTCCGCAAAACAAATATCACTACAGTCGTACTATGACTGTCCACTTCAACTATTTTACACATTGTTCATGAGCATGAGCATTTATAACACCAAACAACACCAATTTCATATTATAAAGTCCACTAAAATCAATTTGCAAAATAATCTAAAGCAAACCCCAACCGAACCCCTTGACTTCCCGCCAAAAACTCTCAATGCGATGTTGTGTCTGTTATTTTTTTTTACTTGGATACATAATAGGGAAGGGATAAAAATTTAGAAAACGCTTGAATATTTTTCTGTGGTTAGGAATAACATTCCTCGTTACCATAAAAAAATATCAGATTTTTCTATCCAGTCAATGAGAGGTTTTCAATTTGACAGTTAAAAAGAAAAAAACAAGTTGTCACATGTTGTTAACAGAGGGCGCTGCTCAGAATACATATGTCAATGTCACTCAATGTTGAAAAAAAATCGTGGTCTATGGTTATCAAAACATCGCTATCAAAACAGGGGTGCTATTTTTCAACGAGGTAATCAGCGAAATACAAAACTTGTAATTTTCCAACTTATTTCCTTTTTAAAAAGGTACCTTTTTTGCTCTTTGAGTGGTCAAGACCACTCGTCCAAATCCTTCATGTACCTACGGTATGACCGATTTATAAAGGCGCGTGTTTGGAAACGCTCGCGACAATCATTCGTTATGTGACTCCCGATTTCAAAAATAGCACTCCTGACCAAAGAAAGATTAACAACCAACTGACGTATTTGTTTGACATATGCTCAGAATTTAGCGCCATCTATTGGCGTCATAAAAAAAGGTTTTTTTTTCTCTGAAAAGCCCTCATTAGGTAATTATAAAAAATAAAAATATTAAATCCCAATTTTAAATTCATAGTCATTCTTACGCCGCCATTTCTTTAGCCCGGACCGTCTGACGTATTTAAAAAAATAATGTCATATGACACTTGACACTATTTTGACAACTATGACAGTTAAATGACAGTTATACATCATCGGTCATATGACAGTATCTTTATTTTCCCACGTTGGCAATTAATTAGTCAAGTATCATATGACATTATTTTTTTTAATACGTCGGACGGTCCGAGGAAACGAAATGGGGGCGTAAGTCTGACTATGGATTTAAAATTGGGATTCAAAATATTTTTATTTTTCACAATTAATTGACTAGATAGAAAAATCTGGTATTTTCTTATGGTAACGAGGAATGTTATTCCTAACCACAAAAAAAAATATTCAGGCGTTTTCAAAAATTTCATTCCTTCCCTAACGATGTAAAGGTACTTCGAAAGTTTATGTTGAAAATTCTTCTGACGGGGAGACGAAGAACAAACAAGATTTAGTTCTAAGGCAAGATGGGTTCACAGCACGCAATATTTTTTTTACTTTGATACATAATTATACTAAACTAAGTTTAAATAATGCGATTTTCTTATCTATTTATTTATTACAATATTAAATAATTCAAAAAGTTATTTTAAATAATGATTAAAATGATAAAGACGACAAGTCTCACGTGGGACTGGGCTGGACATGTGTGCTGCATGTAGCCGGAGGTTGGGTAGGGCCCGAATGGTCACCCTATAGGTACCAGAAAGTCGCAGATTCAGAGGTAGACCACGAAAGTGATGGCGGGTTGACATAGACTGCTTCATGAGGTGATAGCAGCACACTACTCAAAAAGAGACGTGTGGAAAGAACAGGGGGAGGCCTTTGCCCAGCAGTGGGACATTACACCAGGCTAAGAAAGAAAAAAACAATATCGTTATGTAACACGACTTAGGAAAACTGTGTAGGTACAGACGAAATATATGATACCTGTACCACCTAGCGTAGTGCGCGGCGGGCACGGTGGCGCAGGTATCTAATTAACAGACTGTACCTACGCTATTCATTAAAAATAATTAATAATTTAAATAGGTATATAAATAAACATTACACGTAATGTATACTAAACTCATTGACTTGTAAAAGTGCCTGCAAAGGCCTAATTACTGAACAAATATTTGATTCTTTGATTGCGCCCAGAAAATATAAGGTTATTTTCCGTGTATAATTTCATAATCCTATTGAACCTCAAAACACAAGGTTTAAAATTGTAATTGCAAACAGTACCACAATTAAAACTTTGAGCGATAGCTCGTTAAGTAATTTTCGAGTTGGTAATATATTTGAAATGCTTTTAGAATAATTAATATTTGTACGCGGAAGGCTTGCTACAATCAGATTTTCATTAATATTTGTTATGTGGAGGGTAAGACTTTTGTGAACTTCTAATGAAATTTTGTACGTTGAAAAGATCTCTTTCTAACGTAGAGGTACAGTTAAAAAAAAAGGTGAGCATTGAAGGCATTTCTTATTCCAAGAAAAAAAATCCTTGGATTTATCTTGATTCGCATCTTCCCAATGACAAAATGTTGCTTTAGACAATCATTATTTTCCAAAAATTAAATTTTTGGAAGGTGTTTACTGTGATAGCCAGGATATTTTGTAATACCAGAGTTGATCTGTCAAGAGAAACCAGTCCTTTGACGAGGTTGCGTCGTTTCGTTACCAGGCTCCTACGGCCACCTTCAGGCTCCAATATCAGGCCAGCTTTATGACATCATTATTGCATCTAGTTATGAGAATTGTTTCAGCTCAATGAAAATTGAAAACCGTTTTTGAAACTAAAAACTTATAGTTATTAGAAGACGAAAACCATATTTTTTCGAAGTGCCTTCTTATTTATTTATTAATTTAATTTTATTGAGCCAAAAGCTACAATAGGTAGACTTAATGCTAAAGCATTCTCTCCCTGTCAACCTTTAGGAGAAGAGAAACTTCTTCACGCGTGAGTTTATATAAGTTCGCTCCTGTGCCCAGAGCATTGAGTTTGCTCAATTCTCTTGGTCAGGAGTGTGTTGACATTGACGTACTTGACTGTTCGCTGAGGAAAATCACAAATAAGGCACTTATACGTATACCTTTTATTTTAAAGTTGTATTAGGGAAAGCTTTTGGAAATAAACAAATAAATAAACATACAAACATACGTTAAGGTCGTGTGGTCTTAGGAAACACAAGCTAAACAAAGCTTATAAACATCAATGAGACCTTTCTAACCCGTCTGGCTAGCGTGGAGAGTGTAGGCCAAATCCTCTGACTGCTCTGGCTAATATATGGCTCTGACAGTACAGAGAGGGTCGTGCACCTGCAGTGGAGACTAAAAGACCTGATTATGATTATAATAACAAACATACGAATGTTGCAAGTTTAATCGAAGCTAATAAAAACTCGCTCCCAATATCGCTCGAGTCACAATTTCAAACAAAGCCCAAACTTCAAAGTCTTTATTCGCATTTCCATCAGGATCAATGGAATGCGTTTAGTCCCGCCCCGGCACTGCAGTCCATTAGCAAGTCAAGCAAAACTTTCTTCAGTTTAACTTTTCCACTTTGCCGTTCACTATTGGGACTCGGTGTCATGAATACTGTGGAGTTACAAGACGTGCCGTAACAGGATGTAGCTAGCAAGACGTGGCTATAAGCGAGATGGCTGGGATTAAACTAGATATTGTTAGTATTGCAGAACTTGCTCGATACAAATTGTGCAATGTTCGGATTGAATAGTTTGGCTCTAATTGGTGTAGAGGTAGTTACTAGTATTATCTAGCTTTAGCATGGTCTGAATTGACTGTACCATGGTTAAAGAAATATTATGATGATGTGATTATCGCACCACGGCAACTAAAACAAGAGATCCTCATAACCCATAGATAGTACTTGCTGAGATTACTTTAGGTACGCGTCCGGATTTAGGCCCCGTCAGTTCAGAGTCAAGAATACTGTAAGTGTTTTTGAAAAATTAATGTAAATAAACAACTACAGTTTATTTCTCAAAAAATTACATAGGAATCTTAAGGCTTTTCTACAGACACCCACAATATCCAGAACACGATTAAGCATTTTTGGCTCGATAGAAAAAAATCACAAAATTACCCCTAGATTTGCCTACATTTACCTTTAAAACAGATATTACTACTTTATACAATCAATTTTTGATATCAAAATTATACCAAAAAATGTTTAATCTAAATTACTAGTTAATTTCGCTACACAATTTTTTTTAATATTATACAAAAAAAAAACACATCGAAATATTCTTCTGGACCGAACAAAGGCCCGGACCCGAGCTTGACGATATTTCGCTGTATTTTATTTATTATTATTATTTAGATGTATGTTTCTGATTTTTTTCTATCGAGTTACAAATGCTCAATCGTGTTTTAGATATTGTGGGTGTCTGTAGAAAAGCCTTAAGATTCTTATGTTAAATTATTAGTAGCTGTAGTAGTGAACAACAACACCAAAGTGTAGCAACAGTGATTTTTTAAAAACACGCAAAGTATTGAAAATTGTAAACCCATCTCGCCTTCAGGGCCCAAGTTTTTTAATTCACGTTTAAGAAATTTATGACCCTTTAATAAGTTTTAACTATTTTTAACTAATGTCCCTATGAGTCTCATTTCATTTTGCAAGGATTTAAAAATACACACACACACACACGCACACACACACACACACAACATCGAACTTGTGCCTCACTGATGAAGAGGCAGTGTCTACTGACAAATAATTTTGGGCATCGATTTGAGTCTGCTTACGTTTATACTTCTTTGAAACCGTGTAAAAGTAATAATTGAGAGAAACTCATCCAGTAAGTATATAAAACTATTTGTTTTGAAACTTATCTAAGAGGGTGACTATTAGTTCCTGAGACACATTTGTTGACATCACAGGTTGACATCTTTCGAAAGCCGCGCAACTCCGCAAATAGATAGACTGCTCTAGTTTGTAAGCGGAAAACGCTTAGACAAATAAGCTTACGTTTCATCTACTTTGAAATAAACGTCTAAGTAACAAATTAAATTACGAGTATTCACCCATTATTATATGTCATAAATCTTAATTAGTTTCGTAATCATTAAAAACCGGATTACTATTCCTGTAGTTAGGTATTAAAATGTGTACCTATGTAATTCTATTATTTTCATAATATTTATTCGTAGTTGTTTTGATCAAACTGTTACTGCCAGTTCATACCGGCAGTGAATAATACATTTCATTCATTAAGGCTGCGCCTGATGTGGATAATCTAAATTTTGCTCCCGCTTCCACGCTCAAAAATTTACTTTAACCGAAACGAGACAGCGAGCCATGCGGGGTAAAAAGATCACGGGAGGTCAATGAGGCTGGTTTACGAGTTTCTGATTTCGAGGTTTTTTCGTTTTACAAAGAATATTTATGAGTTATTTAAAAAAAAGACATATGATCCCTCAGGCCTTATGTTTAATACAATTATAATCCAAAGTTACAAGGGCTAATTTATTGTACTCGTATTTCTTGAATACTTTCCGTTTTAGTATAATTCTGAAGTGATTTAAAGGCAACTTCGCAATTTTTTTCTATCGAGAAAATTTGAAGCAATCGTGAGTTCGAAACATATTATGTATAGAATTAGTCCTGAACTTTGCTGCGTTTTTATTTCAAAGTGAGTATTTCGTTAATATTGATAATATTTAAGATTGCTCTAAGTACCATCAGGGTCATACGGGCTCTTAATATTTTAATTTCAAAAATATATACATTAGTACCTGTTGCTCCCTGCTGTGCTTACATTAACTGGATAAACATACTTTTTAGTAAGATATTCCCGTAGCCGGGTTTTAGCTTTTCAAACTTTTTTTTCTTATCAATCGTAACTGAATTTTTTACTTTTTGTATTTTTACTTGTACAGTATTTATTGAATAATAAAAATACATATACATATATACATTTCAATATAACTTAATAAAAATAATTGTAACTAACTAAAAACTTAAAAAACTACAACCTTTCAAACTATATCTTGTTTACATCTTCCGCAAACCGCGAACCACTTCGAGTTACAAATAGACGATGCTCTAGTTCCTCAGCGGGAACGCTGAGACAAACAATTTGAATTGATTAATTTGAGTCTGCTAAGACAATGTCTAAGTGACAAAATAAATTAAGAAAATTCATCCAGTTGGCACATAATACTGACTATTTGTAATTTTCCTGAAGCTTACCTTAAATAATAATGTTTATTAAGGCCGTACCTGAATTTTCCGGGGTCGAGTGCTGCCCCCATTTAAAATAAATCATTTCAAAGAAAACAGAGACATTATTTAAAATTTTGCTACTATCAAGCCCTAAATAACCCTTCAAGGTATTGTATGAACTACTTTTTATAGGTTATAATGAGAACGTTAAGCTTTACTATGCACATTTTCCAAAAGTGGCCGTTTTTCGCAAATGTGCGTGGTAAAGCTTAACGTTCTCATTTTAAACTGTAAACAGTAGTTCATAAAATATTTTGAAGGGTTATCTAGGGCTTGGTAGTAGCAACATTTAAAATGATGTCTCCGTTTTCTTTGAAATGATTTATTTAAAATGGGGGCAGCACTTGACCCTCGAAAATTCAGGTACGGCCTTATGGAGTTTCAGAGACACTCATTTGTTTATATCTCCCGTAAACCGCACCACTTCGTGTTACAATTACAAGTAGACGATGCTCTATTTCGTATGCGTTCGTACTTGGGGCGATTAATTTAAGTGTACTCGTACTTAAGTTTAATCTACTTTAAAGACAAACTAATTAAACACGTGATAAATTAAATTTAAAGAAACTTATTCAGTGATAATAATGTTTATTACGGAGTTCCTGAGACACTCATTTGTTAGCATCTTCCGCAAACCGCACCACTTCGTGTAACACTTGTGTAACAATTACAAGTGGACGATGCTTAATTTCAAATGCGTTTGTATTTAGGGCGGTTAATTTTGGTGTCCTCGTATTTATGTTTAATCTACTTTAAAGACTAATTAAATATGTAATAACATGTGTTAAGTAAATTAAATTAAAAGAAACTTATTCAGTGGTACACAGCCTGTGTCACTCCCCGTTTAGGTATCGAAAATGTACCTACATTATTACTATGCGCGCAGGCGGCCCCTGGTGGTGGCAGGGTGGTAAATTCAGTTATACGAATCGTATGTCCAGAGTAATAAGAATGAAATTGGCGGGCAATGGATGTCTAGGTATCTATACGAAAAGGTGCTAAGTTCTGACGTGAGCTAAATTAAACACATATTAAGTAGATATTTCTTGGAATTTCTTTGCTGAGTGAGACTTCTGTACGTTAGTATTATTTATTCTGTGATAATACTGACTATTCGTAATTTACGCGAAGCTCACCTTAGATGATTTTTATATGTTCCTGAGACACTCATTTGTTAACATACATAAACTATCACGTCTTTATCCCTAATGACAGAGCATTTTGGGTCTTGCGGCTCTAAGCAGACAGAGCCCAGGGCCGGAAGCAAGACCCAAATACCTCTTTTAGCAAGATGTTAGGCGACAAGGTGAAAAAAGGAATCAAAATATTGATGGATTGCTAGCCGCATTGCCTATTCACATGATACCCATTCCCTCGATTGGCTTTAAAAATCTGCGCGGGAAGAGAACGACCTCCGTGGCGTAATGGTTAACACGCTAGACCGCTAATCCGGAGGTTCTGGGTTCGATCCCCAGCCAGGGCAATTTGGAAAATGGCCTTTTTCAAATTGTCCTGGGTCTTGGGTGTTTATCTATATATGTACGAGTATTTATCATAAAATATAGTATCGTTAAGTTAGTATAACACAAGTTTAAACTTACTTTGGGGCTAGCTTAATCAGTGTGATTTGACCCTATATATTATTATTAAGAGAAGCAGCTGGTACATTCAAAGTTTTTCCTTTACTACCAGACCAGCATGGAAGATATATAATTAATACTGTAATTGACCTGATTTAAGCATAATTTATTGATTGTTCAATCACGAATGGCGACAATGTTAATTATGAATCGATAATTTGTCCGTTGATGTGGTAAACATTTAAATTTACTGATATGATATGAAATGGTATAATTGTTGGGTAAAATGGATACGTTAGTCGTTAGGTGTAGCTTACATTAAGTAATAAGTCACAAATGCGTTCTAAATCGGTAGAAAATATGACGTTCTTAGATTTTTTCCAGTTTGTGATATTTTCGTTCTGAATCTGCCTCTAATATTGTAGAAAAAGATTCCTTCAAAAACAGGATATCTGTACAACGTGTATGGACAAGACAAGTCTCCACAAAACTTATTTACCAAGTTTCTTAACTTTGTAAATACTTACATCGACACTGCACTACACAACACCAACAATTTGTTTTGCGTCGTGATCCTATACAGTTTTATATTCTCAAGCCAATGTCGAAACTTGTCTTTGAGACTATTCAAGTTATTTGTTTTCTGGAATCCACTAGAGGACATCAAGTCAAATCAGACACTTTTTTCTAAAAGTCAAAACAAACATTTTCTATGGGATTTGTACGAAAATCACAACCGTGACGTCATAGTTTTTGGTGTCAAATAGCTCTTTTACTATCAGTTTTTCTGCATTAATAAATCAAAAATGAATATAATCAATGACAAGTGACACTATTTGTGTCTTTTTTGGGTTCCGTACCCAAAGGGTTCAAACGGGACCCTATTACTGAGACTCCGCTGTCTGTCCGTCTGTCACAGGGCTCTATCTTTTGAACTGTAATAGCTAGACACCTAAAATTTTCACTGATTATGTATTACTGTGGCCGCTATAACAATAAATACTAAAAATAAAAAAAAGTAAAAAATTAAAGGGGGTCGTCATACAAAAAACGTGTTTTTTCAGCTTTTTTAACTAGATCTTTATAATGGCATTAACTAGATACTTTAAATTTTCACCGATTATGTATTACTATAGCCGCTATAACAACAAATACTAAAAATAAGATAAAGTAAAATATTTAAGGGGGCCGCCATACAAGAAACGTGTTTCTTCAGCAATTTAAAACATTGCACGGAGGTACGAAACCCTTCATGTACGTGTCCGACTCGCTCTTGCCCGTTTATTTTCTCTTGGCAGTACCAAAGAATTTATTCTTGACCCAGACATCTACTCAAATGAGGAATTGGCATTCGCACAACTTACGCTCAAGTTCGATTGGTAAGTCAGTTATCAGTCTGAAAGGTAAATCATGGCCCCAGGTTATTCAGGACCAAGTTAACAACTCTTCCTTTTTTCATCATCTTAGCGCGTTCCCTGTTGTATCCATATCTTAGCAATGCTGCTTCGGAGCTCGGGGTGTGCTTTCCCGATTTTGTTTTTTGAATATAACATGTCAATAGTCACCTAAGGATACCAAAGACCTGGTGAAGTGGAAAAGAAGTACCACACGGCGAAGTACGACACTCTCACAGAAAATCGACGTCTGAGTAGTAGCTTCACCGCTTCTATGCTTCGTTCGGTGAGTGAGAGAGCCGAAAACTTGAGACAGAAAAGCCGGCCTTATTCTTTTTAACGAAAACCCAGATATCGCCTTCAGCGGATACGTCATACCTTCATTACCCCGGCTACAAAATTGAGCATAAATTTGTGCCACACGCTGGTGTATGCGTATTTGTCAGGGACGATGTTCGCCGTCTGTGCAATATTGAAGGTAAAGACCTGTCAACTCTATGGCTTCGTATAGATTGCGACGACCACCCACGTGTCTATGCATGCCTCTACAGGTCTCATAGCGGTGATGCCGAAACTGACCGACTCATGGAGCATATTGGTACGGCGACAGATTACGTGCTGCAGCAAATTTCATCCGCTGAAATAGTTATTCTTGGCGCCTTTAATGCTCACCATAAACAATGGCTCCATTCGGAGAAAACCGATCACGCGGGTGAATCGGTTTTTGTCTTTCCCACGGCTTACAACCTAACACAGATGGTTTCAGATATAACACGCATACCAGATGTGGAAGGCCACACGCCTTCGTGGCTTGATCTCCTGCTGACCTCTCATCCAGATGGCATCAAAGTCTCTGTGAGTGCCCCTCTGGGCTCATCAGACCACTGCCTAATCCGGAGCATAGTTCCACTTACACGCCAACCGCAGCCTCGTTTTACAGGTTGTCGTCGCGTTTGGCATTTTAAGTCAGCAGATTGGGATGGGATGCGGGCTTGCTTTTCATCCTACCCCTGGAGCAAAGTTTGCTTCTCGCTTCAGGATGCTACTGTCGTCGCCGACTGTGTTGCTGAAGTGGTGCTGCAGGGAATGGAACTATTCGTTCCAAGTTCTGTTGTGCCTGTTGGCAGCAAGTCTCAGCCTTGGTTTGACCGTTCTTGCAAAAAGGCGTATAGGCAAAAGCAGACAAAATTTCAGACCTGGTACAATGCGGCGGCAGCTAAGGATCCAAAAACGAATGTTCTTAAAAAGGAGTATAACTTTGCCTCTAGATACCTCAAAAAGGCTGTGGCTGTGGCAAAGGCGAAACACATTCGAAGAATTGGTGAGAAACTGGCTCATCTCCCCTCAGGAACACGATCATTCTGGTCTCTTGCCAAAGCTGTTCAGGGTAATTTTTGTCAGCCATCCTTTACACCATTACACACGGCAAATGACATGTTGGTCCATGATGCAAAGAAAACCGATCTCTTGGGCACATTCTTTGCAACTAATTCCACTTTAGATGACGGGGAGAATTTACCACCGAATATCCCACGATGTGGGAGTACTATGCCAGATATTCGGTTTACAAAAAAAATTGTTCGTCAAACACTCTTCTCCCTCGATGTTCACAAGTTCAATGGGCCTGACGGTATCCTTGCCATTGTGCTCAAAACCTGTGCTCCTGAGTTGGTTCCGGTCTTGACGCGTCTTTTTCGACACTCTTATTCTACAGGCGTTGTCCCGTCAGCATGGAAGACTGCGTTAGTCCACCCGATACCCAAAAAAGGAGATCGCTCTGATCCTGGCAATTACAGGCCCATTGCCATTACCTCCTTACTCTCCAAAATAATGGAGTCCATTATTAACCGCTAGCTCCTCCTGTACCTCGAAGAGCACCAGCTTATAAGCGATCGCCAGTACGGTGTTCGTCATGGACGGTGTGCTGGCGATCTTCTGGTATACCTGTCCCATAAATGGGCGGAATCGGTTGAGAGTAAGGGGAGGCCTTGGGGGCTGGCTTGGACATGGCGAAAGCCTTCGATCGGGTTTGGCACAAGGCACTTATATCAAAACTTCCTTCTTTCGGGTTGCCTGAGATATTGTGCCAATGGATTACCAGTTTCCTCACAGGGCGTAGAATCAAAGTCGTTGTTGACGGTTCATGCTCTGAATATAAGCCCGTGAATGCTGGTGTTCCGCAGGGCTGTGTTCTGTCTCCTACGCTTTTTCTTCTGCATATCAATGATATGCTGCAATCCAGCAGCACTCATTACTATGCAGATGATACCACGGTAGACATTTTTTATTCCGGCCAAGCCAATATTTCTCGGGCAAGCGTCTCTGAGTGTCATACAAAACTTGTGTCTGATATCGAAACTTCGTTGAACCAAGTTTAAGATTGGGGTCTTTCCAACTTAGTCCAATTTAACCCCAATAAAACACAAGTTTGTGCGTTCACCGCAAAAAAAGTCCCTTTGTCGTATCTTCCTCGTTTCACGGCGCTTCCCTCGATATACAACCGAAGATCGAAATTCTCGGCGTCGAGATTTCAAGCGACGTTCAATTTCGCGGTCATCTGAATGACAAGGCTAAGTTGGCTTCTAAAAAACTAGGTATCCTCGGTAGAGCAAGGCGATATTTCACATCGGCACATCGCCTTCAGCTGTATAAGGCACAAGTTAGGCCGCATATGAAATATTGTTCCCATCTCTGGGCCGGGGCACCTACATACCAACTTCTTCCTTTTGACCGTATTCAAAATCGCGCAACTTGTATAATCGACGATGAGACTCTCGTCAGCCGTCTCGATCCTCTGGCTCTACGTAGGGATGTTGCATCCTTGTGCATTTTTTATCGCATTTATCATGGGGAATGTTCTGAAGAATTGTTCGACCTATAATACCTGCTGCAAAATTTCACCACTACACCACCCGCCTGAAATTGAAATATCATCCACACCACCTGGATATTTGGAAATCAACCACCGTACGTTTTAAAAGGAACTTCCTGCCACGTACGACCGAACTGTGGAATCAACTTCCTGCAGCGGTGTTCCCGAACCGATACGACATTGAAACCTTCAAACTAGACTCGTTTGTCTATATCTTTCTGAAAGGCCGGTAACGCTCTTATTACACCCCTGGTGTTGCAGTTGTCCATGGACAGTGGTGATCACTTACCATCAGGTGACCCGTTTGTTCGTTTGCCGCCCTATAACATAAAAAAAAAGAAAAAAAAGAAATAGCCGAAGCAGTTTAAATGTTTTGGCTGTAATAGTTTTACGTCCGACTTGCCTAACCTCTTTCGGAATAACCCTCTTTAGGAATGATGAGCGAAAAGTTTTACAACCGGCAGCCGTCCGACTTAAACCCTTCTTGGGAATGCAGTTGTATCACGAGATGTTTGTGTCTTATAGTCGTCACCTCTTACGATATCCACAGGAAGAGATGGGGTGGTCCTATTCTAAGCCGCAAACCACACGGCACAAACAACTCTATATAGCTAATCCATAACGTACACCGTCCGTAGAAACAAGACTAGCAAACCGTGTGGTTCCCAGCAGAGTAGAATAGTCCAAGTCTTCCAGTGAATATCGTAGAAGACCACTTAGGAAACACAAACTAAACAAAGCTTATAAACATCAATGAGACCTCTCCAACCCGTCTGGCCAGCGTGGAGAGTGTAGGCAAAATCCTCTGACTGCTCTGGCTAATTATATATGGCTCTGGTAGTACAGAGAGGGTCGTGCTCCTGCAGTGGAGACTACAAAAGATCTGACGATATATATATAAAGGTATATGATTTAGCAAAATGTAGTAAATTTCAGTGAAATTGCAGCGAACAGACCCACTCCCCGGATGCAGCCAACACGCGCCGTTCGAGTTTGCAACTGAACAAATAAACATCCGAGATATGGACAGAGATTCCAGTTCGACGTTGCTATTTAGTATTTACTTAAGAGGAAACCTCAAGGGCTAGAGAAATGAAAAATAGGTATTTGTAAAATCTGTTGCTGTCGCGCTGTGCTCGAACTACAACCAAGCAAGTGCGATAGAGACATACTGCAGCTTTGTCTGAAAATACCTATTAAAAGAACAGAAAGTCAACGATTCGTAGTCCCCTGATTTCTTCTCCAAAACTTAACCAATATAAGTACTTTCTTCATTACGAATTAACAAAGACTTGAGCGATGTTCCTATGTTTTAATTTTTTTATATAATCTAGTCAAATTTGTTTTCTGAATGTTTGAACACAGCGAAAAAACTGGCCATTTTTTTAAGTTTTTGAACGTTCATATCTCTTTAAATAAATAATTTATGAAAAAAAAAAGAAAACATAAGGACATGCATATAGTGGCTATAGATATTCAGGAAAAAAAATATAACTCTACCAGCATTATCCAGGGAGAAAACAGGGGACAACATTTATATGGAAAAACGGTCCTTCTGTTTCGTCTTAAGTTGCTATCTGTTCTTATTGATCTTAGAGCGTTTCCGGTTGCTTCCTCAGCTGCTTTGGAATCTGGGGTGCGCTCTCCCGCTTTATCTTCTCCAAATATATTATAATGTCAATTAAGGATGTCAAAGATCATGTGAAATCAAGAAGAAAAGGCCGAAACAGTTTTAGCTAAGAATTTTGAGATGGTAAGTGGTGGAAAAAAAGGTCGGAATCTGGCTTGTTCGTGTGCCTGTTTCCTAATCATCAGGCACATGAATTATACAAAATAAAATCCCAATCCTACTGAACCAATCTTCTTGAAAATTCGCATAGGTACACATAGTAAGGAGTACTGAGAAGGACATAGGGTACCTTTCATTTTGGAAAAAAGTAATGTTCCCGTGGGATTTAGGATACGCGAGCGAAGCCGCGGGCAAACGCTAGTAATTTATAATCATCAAATTGCGAGGCGATTTTATTTTAATAATATAATATAGAAGTTCCAAAATTGTTTATGTAATTGAGCGGACCTTAGGGTTACTTAAATTGAAAAGATAGGGAATTAGAATTCTCCAAATTTCAGTATTTCTGAAGTAATTCCATCTTCAACTGGGCTCTTTTCAAATTTCAAACTTCGAATAGCCACTTGAATTTCATCGTTTGCATTTTGCAATGCAATAATACTAAACCATAATAAACTTCAATCTTCAACTATAAAAGTAGAATTTTCCAGGCAAATCGCCATTCCACCGAGTTGTATTTTACTATAAGCACTCTCTTATTCCGAAAGACATTTTAAAATAAGATATACGTGTACATTCGCCACACAGGATTTTAGAAATGAAGATATACCGCCGGTGGTAGTACACTGGCGAATGCAAGCAATAATACACTGAGGGGCAAGAACACTGATTTTCTTATAACCTAGTTACAAAAAGATTAGGACCTCGTTGGAAGTACTAAATTTTTTTTGCAAACCTTACCCATGCGTCGCAGTGACATCTTCGACGCCAGTTCCAAACTTATTTGTGTATAATAGTAAGCGGATTATACAAATACGCTCATTGGAGTTAAAATGGAACAAATAATTATTGGAAAAACAAAAAACCCGACTGCCAACATATAAGTTGTATATATTTTTATAATCCTTGTTTAAAATCCTTTAATTTGATACCACATTCGATAGGCTTTGATTAAAAAAATTTTTTGATGACACATTTTGGCGCCATTTTAGATTATTTTCATTTTTGATATACCTAGTGTCACTTTCAGAGTTAAGACAAATCTTCTACTTTACAATTTTTTAAGTTTGTTATTTTATCATTCAATATAAATAATAATCTACTAACTAGTGGTCTGTGAGACCTCGCGAGCTCTTATAACCATACAATAATTGATACTTTCGCCTGGCTTAGCAAAACCATTTCATTGAAATCCATCCATATAACGCTACAGCAAACTTCCCCACTCTTCCCCCGTTTTGCTAAGCTTTTTAGGGTTCTGTACCCGAAGGGTGCAAACGGGACCCTATTACTGAGACTCCGCTGTCTGTCCGTCTGTCACAGAGCTCTATCTCTTGAATCGTATAGCTAGACACTTGTAATTTTTACCGATTATATATTACTGTGGCCGCTATAACAAATACTAAAACTAAAAAAGTGGAAAATTAAAGGGGGTCGTCCTACAAAAAGTGTGTTTTTTCGCGTTTTTAACTAGATCTTTATAATGGCATTAACTAGGTACTAGAAATTTTCACAGATTATGTATTACTATGGCCGCCGTTATTACAGCAAATACTAAAAATCAGAAAAAGTTAAAAATTAAAGGGGGTCGTCATACAAGAAACGTGTTTCTTCAGCGTTTAAAAACATTGTACGGTGGTACGGAACCCTTCATGTAGGAGTCCGACTCGCACTTGCCCGTTTATTTTTACAACATCTTGAATGTATTTCCTTATGTTCCCCTCCCTATTTCTCCTCCATTCAAAAACTGCGATCAAAAAAAATTAAAAATCATGGAACTTGTGTGCAAATTTTTGTCAAAATCGGCTGAGAAATGCGACCTGTTCGCGAGAACAGGCGTCTGTGCAGACGGACAAAAGCATTTTTGGCCAATCTCGAAACAGACTCTTCGCTCGCTTTGCTCACACAGTCAATAATGTGTATACTTTTAATGCCAGTGAGTGTATGTTTTTAGGGTTCCGTACAAAAAATTAAAAAACGGAACCCTTATAGGATCACTCGTGCGTCTGTCTGTCCGTCTGTCTGTCACAGCCAATTTGCTCCGAATTTATTGGACCAAATCAGGTGAAATTTGGTAGGATGGTTCCTATGACCCAAACATATATGTGCAAAGCAATAAAATATTTTTTTTAAATGAGGGTTATTTTTGGGGGACAAATAAGGAAATTGAAAAAAAAGAAAGTTTTGCAAACCTTACTGTGTCATATATCAAATGAAAGGGCTCGTTATGAGGATCTCAAATATGTTTTTGGGGTGCCCCTTGTTTCACAGACTGAAATTTCATAGAATTTCGATTCACAGAAATTTTTTCATAGAATATTTAATT
The DNA here is from genome assembly GCA_963576875.1 of Acrobasis repandana. Taxonomy (NCBI): domain Eukaryota; kingdom Metazoa; phylum Arthropoda; class Insecta; order Lepidoptera; family Pyralidae; genus Acrobasis; species Acrobasis repandana. The sequence continues at coordinate 4,674,873 of OY756226.1, forward strand.
CTTATATTTTTATTTCAAATATTATTGTTTTAAAGACTATTTACTTGAATGAAACACAATTTATAGAAACACAGTTCAATTAAAAATTCTTGATACTGAGTAACCTACATATTGATTATTCTATGACATGATAATCTGTTAAACTTTTGTCTGTATAAGAAAGTATACCCATGTTTTTGTTATAATTCTAAAATAAATAGTTTTGATTTTATTCATGAAAGATGACAAAAAGTGACCATTCCCCCCCTGATCTCCGAAACTACTGAGCCTAAAATTTTGAAAAAAATACAAAACATAGTTAATTGTTTACAGGAAAACCTATAATAATTTAATTAATTGTACGGAACCCTCTCCACGCGAGTTTAACTCGCACTTGCCCGGTTTCATTTAGTAAAACCTGTGAATAGACTGACTCGAAAAGATTTCGTAACAAATTCTGCATTTCCGAAAATTTCGTGAAATATGAAAAGAGGAATGTTGTCACAGCATAGCGTAATAAAGCTGTCAACGGCATATATGACTTATGTTCCAGAGCGAAAAGTTATGGCACTGTAGTTTGCTCATTTTCTAATAAATTAAAAATGTTTGAACGAGCAAGCGAAGCGAGCAAAGGTTTCCGAGTTTACTTGAAAATCCGGCGTTTATGTATGTATGCGAGTATGCATGTATATTTGTTTGACGATAACTCAAGTATCTTTGATTGGAGCTTAATTAAATTAGTAAGGCGTATACTCGTACGTGTAATCAATAGAATTTTTAAGTTCGAACATACTCGTAAGCTAAATCAATTAAGGGGCTGCCGAGATATGGGGCTCGCACCTTCACAGTTCGAGGTGAACTGCTAGTATTTATTTTTATTTATTTATTGACCGAGCTGGCGAAGCGAGTGAGGGCTATAATTCAAGTTGGGGCGAAAACACATTGTTTGTATATATGTATGTATGTATGTATGTTTGTTCCGCGATAACTGCCGAACCGATGGTCCGATTTTGATGAAATTTGGTAGGCATGTAGGCAATATCTATAGAATTTTCAGGTTCGTTGGGCATTAAAATTGGTTTAGTGGTTTTTGAAATATTAATAAAAAATCGCGAGGTCTAAGTTTGCGGCGAACTACTAGTTTATTTTTACTTTATTGTACACACATATACATGTTTAAAGTACAACAGCTTTCTCAAGTAAGTAGTAAGCTGGTATTTAAAACTATGGACTAGATCATGTAGCATCATAAATGCGCCAACAAAAATCTCTGATGCCGATGAATTTTATTTAGGAACAAGCAAGCAAAGCGCGCGAAATTTTCTGAGTCTACTTGAATATTTCGGGCTACGGCGTTTGTATATTTGTTCGACGATAACTCAAGTATCTTTGATCGGAGCTTCGTGAAATTTGGTCGGCGTGTAGATGTAGAAAATATAATTTTAAAGTTTAAACATGAGCCAAATCGGTCGAGGGGTGGGGCAAACTATTAGTTCATATATGGTTTGACTGGGGTTCACACTCAAATCATTCAGTGGCCTTTGGATCTTATGGCCAATACTGTCCAAAAACGAGATTAAAATGTATGTTTTCATCTGTTTTCATCTTATCTACGTCAAAATACAATTTAGCGGTGTAATTACCATTACAAAATAACAAAGTGCAGTTGATAACAGCCGCCTTGAAGGGGTGAACTAGACATTTGCATAGTGTGGTATTTAGTGCAGTAATATGTAAGTCAATGAAAGCCCCGCTATATTTGCATATTTATTGCCAAAAACTTAGCTTTCTTGCGTAATTTCCAAATGTCGCCTGACTATCACTCTCTCTCAAGTGGATTTTTTGTACTAGTTCGGTTCTAACTCCTAACTAGGCGCGACTTGTATCTCTATCCTGCACTAGTGAATTAGTGTGTAGTGATCTGTCATCTATCACGACCTCTATGGTGTAATGGTCATCAAGCTAGTCCGCCAATCCGGAGGTTCTGGGTTCGATCTCCAGCCAGAGCAATTTGGAAAATGGCCTTTTTCAAATTGTCCTGAGTCTTATGTGTTTATCTATATATGTCATCGAAATTTAATCTCTAGAAATCTGATGCTCCTACATTCACCGTTTCAATTCGGATTCCATTTACGCAAACAAATATTCCCAAAAGAAACTTTTTGCGACGCAATCGCACGACTCGAGTATCATGGCGAACTGTCGTGCCGCGCGGTTCATATTTTAAGCCCCGCCCGCCGCGGTACATATCGCGTTTAATGATTTTTCGGGATTATTTACGCTTCTAGGGATATATATGTATTTATTATAAAATATATTATCGTTGAGTAAGTATACCTTAACACAAGTTTAAAACTTACTTTGGGGCTAGATCAATCAGTGTGATTTGTCCTTATATGTACATTTATTTATTTATCTAGTGACAACAGTGTCACTAAAAGACAAGAAAGGCAGCTCGAAAAATCTGACACTAGTTAATACTAATGTATTAACAAACTCAATAAGGATCGACGCAGTCCCACCTGCCGGATTAATATTTTTCTACCGGTAACTGGGACCACTCATAAATTAAAAAAAAATAGTACAGTCAAACGAGAAAATGTTTAAAGTTATAATTAAAGAACAAAAGTCTATGACAAATAACGCAAAAGCTTTTTGGATAGATCGAGTGGCTTATCAAGCGATGCAAATTCACAACTAAAGGGAATTAAAAAATTAAGAAAGTAGATATGTAGGACGTAGGTACTTCGGTCGTGTGCCTTACAAAAGATAAAAAATAAAATCACAAGCCTACAATAGAATCTTTTAAACAGCACATTGTGGATAAATCACAGTCTACAGGATGATCACGACGCTGGCGCGGCGCCAGACACTCCCAGATTGAAACCTAAAGATGTGAAAGTGATACTACGACTACATTATTGTTGCCAATAAACTAAGTTTTCTTTTCTGTGGATAAGATAAAGTAGCTGTAGTATTTTTTTCACTTTACCAAGTCCTCGAGTTCTTGAGGACATATACACATGAACGTGAACAAATGCATGCATAATACTATATGTGACCTACAAAGTATATGATTCAGGGTTTCTATACCAGACCAAGTTTGTCTAGGTTATGCATGAAATATTGTTTATCGTTCATAATTATAGATAATGCCTAACAGCTTCGCTCATCTTGTATGGAGTCTCGGCCTAATATGTATTGCCCTATACGTAATTCAGCCAATAAACATAATGTTACCAAAGATTTACTACCTATAAAGATTTACCTTATTGTACACATAATATAGTTAAAGCTAAAATTAAACTAACCTCGGAACCTCAGAGCGTACCGGGCTCTATATAGATATATATATATATATATCTATATAGAGCCCGGTACGCTTGGTACGCTTGGACTCGGAACCTCAGAGCGTACCGGGCTCAATATATATATATATATATATTGAGCCCGGTACGCTCTGAGGTTCCGAGGTTAGTATTATATATATATATATCTATACGTAATATGTATGCAGATAGGTACAAGAAACTATAACAGCATTTCGTATCTCAATCATTTTAATTTAAAAGCGAACCATTAAAACAGTTGTGTTCATGGTTCGCCTTTGAAATACACGTACCAAAGCTCTAAATAACTATAACTAGGATACCTGTGATCAATAGTCGTTTGCATGCTTATTCGATGAACACATTAGAATCTAAATGCAAATTTTGCAAGTAAATTTACTCGTATAGTAGGTACAAAAGGTAAAAACGGAAACCTTATAGGATCAGTCACTTGTCTGTCCTTCCGTCTGTCACAGTCAATTTGCTTAGCTACTGGAAGCTATGACTAACTTTTCAACACGAGTAACGTTCCAACAAAATAATTGGATTAAATGGAAGAATTTTAGATTTTGTTCTTTGTTTTCGAGAGAATCATGTATTTATTATGAGGACTGTACTTTCGTTTGTCAGCCATAAAAAGCTTTCGCATGCTCAAAAAAGAATGATGTAAACTCTTGCATTGTTGATATTGTATCTAATACCTATAAATTCTACCAACCTATTGTATAATGTGTTACGTGCCTTAGTATGTGTAACTTTGGGTAATACTACTTAGTACTAACAAAATTATTTTGTCAAAACTTTATGCATTAGTACTTACAAAATTATTTTGCCAAAACTTTATACATGGGCAAGTGTAAGCAGCGTATTTACTCCCTGTAGACTTTAGGCTTTAGGTTTTGTTTTTAATTGACGCTACTGCGTATTTAGCCAGGAACAAGTTAATAAAACGTCGCAGGGAAATTCTTAATTCCTAACAAGTTACAATCAAATGTTGGTGTAGGCCTTTGATTGCTTTAAGGCGGAGGTATAGGCAAATGACCTTGAAGTGGCGCCCTCATTTGAAATAAATTATTAACTCGTAAATATGGAGATAATTTCCATATTGCTCTTCGTCATGCACTAGATAGCCCTTTAAATTATTTTATGAACCACCGTTGAAAGTATTTACATTAGTCCGTCTAGCTTTAAAACTTGCTTCCGCCAAAAGTGGCCACGGCAAGTTTTAAAGCTAGACGTATCACCAATAATAGTTTCAACGGCAGTTCATAAAATAATTTAAAGGGCTATCTAGTGCATGACGAAGAGCAATATGGAAATTATTACCATATTTACGAGTTAACAATTTATTTCACACTTCAAGGCCATTTGCCTATATCTTCGCCTTAAGGGAGCTTCTGGCGACGAATCTATACGAGTCCACTGGTTTTCATAGCCGATTATCATAAATAAATACATAGTGTAACACGACGTTTACTATGAATACGAGTTCACTATGAATACGTCACCGGCGCGCTCCCACCAGCCCCGCGTCACATGGCGCGCGTATATAAAAGGCGCGCCGCTGTTCAAGCAGTGAATCCCCCGATTCTTCAAAGAGATCGCCTCACGATCCTTTGAACGCGCCCCCAATCATCCCAACCAGTTAGTAGCGAAAGCTGCTGACTACAACCCCACAGATTAGGTGTAGGAGACCAAGGCATGTACTCAACGATCCGGACGACCCCATTAGTCGTGCGATTCCCCCCACCGTAGAGTCACCTGCGCAACGCAGACATAGCACACACATTAGCTCAATTACGAATCCCACTCGCCGGCGAGTGCGGATTAGGAATAGGACTGGCGCGTTCACGAGGTACCGCACGGTACCCGGTCGCTTCTAGCCAGTCAGCCCTTCAGGCGCTTGACACTTGGTCAAAGCCGATCGCCAGTGACGCCCAAAGCCGAGGTTCGTTCCCACCCGGTGGGAGCCCCTTGTGCTGTCACTTAACGGTGTGGACAACATCTTGCCATTTTGGCAATGTTGGTCCCGCCTAACCCGTCGCGCCCGGTGAGCTGTAAAATGCCTTCAGCATACAGCGTATTGCTTCGATCGAAAAAAAAATAAATAAATAAATAAATCAAGCAGTGAGTCGTTCGCTAGACAGCTCCGAGTACGATTGCTCCCGTAGTCTGCTCAGAGTTCAGTGCTTGGCTTGATCGATAAATGAATAAATAGCTTTTAGCGGTTACCGTATGAAATACTATTTGTACGCGAATGTATGCCATAAGTATTATACATGTATTAAGCTAAGTGAGACACAATAAACACTACTTTCATACATCGTGGGTATCATTTCATACGCCAACCCTATATTGGCGCCCAACGGAACTCAAAACTACCCCCACTATAAATAAAAATCTAAGGAGGGTAAAAGATGACAAATAACATAGTAATAAATGAAGATCAACTCAAACCGATGCAAGCCAATACGCTATTGGAGCAGCTTTGGTGCAGGGGGAGGGAGAAAACGAACACCCTGTAGAATACGCAAGTAGACTACTCACTCCTGCCGAATATAATTATACGGCTCATCCTGATTCACCAGACAAAGTAATTGGGAAATATCACACAGCAGCACTTACAAAGTTTGAAAAAAGAGAAGATGAGGTACCTCAACCTATCAATCCCATTCGCCGCAGAGGAAGACCTCGCAAGAATGCAGCTGCTGGTACTCCTGTCGGGACGACTTCAGAGTACCAGAGGGGGAGACTGTAACACGACGTTTACTATGAATACGAGTTCACTATGAATACGTCACCGGCGCGCTCCCACCAGCCCCGCGTCACACGGCGCGCGTATATAAAAGGCGCGCCGCTGTTCAAGCAGTGAGTCGTTCGCTAGACAGCTCCGAGTACGATTGCTCCCGTAGTCTGCTCAGAGTTCAGTGCTTGGCTTGATCGATGCTCCGCGTCATCAAGTTACAGCTAGCTAGGAGGATATTAGGGTTGCGATGCTCCGCGTCCTACCCAGGATCCTAAATAGGTTACCGTATGAAATACTATTTGTACGCGAATGTATGCCATAAGTATTATATATATACACATGTACTAAGCTAAGTGAGACACAATAAATACTACTTTCATACATCGTGGGTATCATTTCATACGCCAACCCTATAATAGTATATTTATACATACAATAGATTATATTTACATAATAATATTCAGGGTTATTTTTAATTAATCGGTAACCTTTTTGGAGCAAGTTCGGTTCGGTACAAATAGCAGAATTAATCGTCTTAATATTTTCCACTTAAATGTATACAGGGTTATTTTTAATTAACCGGCAATCTTTTTGGAGCAAGTTCAGTCCGTGATACTGAACCACTTTCCATAAAAACAATTATCGAAAAACGAAAACAAAATTTCGTCCTCCCATACAAAATCCATTTGGTTGAGCGCCGATTTGTATGGAAAGTCGAAATTTTTTTTTTCGTTTTTCAATAATTGTTTTTATGGAAAGTGGTTCAGTATCACGGACTGAACTTGCTCCAAAAAGATTGCCGGTTAATTAAAAATAACCCTGTATACATTTAAGTGGAAAATATTAAGACGATTAATTCTGCTATTTGTTAATAGTTTCAAAAAGTAAATCATGCACTTTTTCTTGCAAATATGTATGTCTACTGGAGATTTATCTGATGTCCTTGGGCAAAGCATTCCAAAGCCGTATGCGTACCCGAAGGACATGAAACTAGATCGAAATATGTGAATTTGAAGCTTAAGCGTGTTACAGAGCGAAGTTGCCGATCATTAGTGTCTGCAAGATATTAAAAATTACATTTCAAGTATAGGGGAGAAAAAGTATTTTTAAGTATATAGAAAAGAGAACAGAGATTGATTGCTTTTGTGGTCAAGTGGTCAAGCAAGGCGTTAGGCTTGTGAAAAGTTAAAATACCACTAGGAAGAATACTTTGTTAAAAGTTGTTTACAGTTTTGTTAGGGGCTTGAATCACGTGATTCTCTGAAAGAAAGATGATTTCATGCTTAGGAAGGCACGTAAAGCTGTGTATTGTGTCCTGGGTATTTAAACCTGTCCTAGGATTGGTTCTGGTCTACCCTTTGGGTTTCGGAGGTCTGACGGCAGTCGCGTTGTGTAAAACCAGTAACCTCGTTAAATCACCTAGGGTTAGGTAGCAGACTCCGGGCTCTGAAGCATAACCGCTGTGGGTGCAACCGGGAATACGCTCGGATGATGATGAGAAAAGAGAACAGAGATCAACAATTTCAACAAATAACAAAGCTTCTAATTATAAACGCATTTACAAAATGTCTTCTCCATTCCCTTTCATCTAAATCCGGAAGGGTAGTCTCAGATTACAGTGATCGTCATAAAAGGTTTTACATTATCGACTGATTAAATGTCGTAATTTAATCGAAGAGTTTGCAGAACCGGGCGGAATCCTTCTAATAATAGAAAAGTCTTTGCTTTTCCTTGTTAAAGAGAGTACCTTTACATAGTGACTTATTATTGTAGACAGAGAATACCTATCTTAAAAGTAAATTGAAGATATAGATTGAAAATGTAATTTATTTGGTTAACATTTTCAAAAAATATATAACTTATTGAATCCCTAATTCCACTTTTAATTATTTTAGCATGTGCTGGAAAAATAAACATACATACAGTACAGACCCTTTTCTTTTTAGCCATTGTGAATGCGGGCCTCGCCGTTCTATCTGTCTGATCATTCTGTCACCTCGATTGCAAGACAGAAATGAGAAAACAACGAAAATAAAAAAAAGTGGTCGCAAAAATGCCCAAAAGGATCTCATTTTACTAAAACTAAAGTAAGATAAATTCGTCTTAAATTTATTAATTATGAAAAGCATCTAATGTATTTATTTACGTCTGTAGCAGGGGCGAGGTGATATGCTCATGCTCAACCCACAAAAAGGGAAAATCTTCCCACCACACATGGTGCTGTGCCTGGGAAACCGCGACACGGACAGTGTATTGTAGGAGGTTGTATATATGCATCCAATCCCAGGAACACTGATATCGAGATGTAGGGTGTGTCAGCGCCATCTCGTAAACTTCTTGTGAACTATGTAGGAGCTTCGCTGTTGTGGTTGTAGTTCCTCGAAGTTGTGTAGAGGTAGCCAAACATTTTATCCTAAACATACAGATTGTTAAAAAGCGAAAAGTGGCATTTCACCGTCAAACTATAAGTATTCTACTATAAAATCCAATTGGCACTGTCATCATCGACTCGTCAGCTGATTTCCTCTGGGATCCGCCATACCTACGAATTCCGGCTATCTATTCAACTGTGAAATTACTATTCCACTTTTCTCTTTTTGCGCGCAATTAATTGAACTGAAGATTCATTGGTTTACGAAAAACCGGACAATTATGTTATTAAAATATATACTGAAAATAGAAACTTTTACAAATAATTAAACTTAAACAACAATGGACATACATATGTACATACATATATTACATTATCACGAATTTCTCCCTAATGAGGAACTCCTTTATTCCACCAATTATAAGAAGAAGATGTACCTAATACAATATACTCGTATGTAGGTACAAAGGCGGGCCACTCTTTATCCACACATGGAAAAAAATACCTATATATAATAGGAAGTATAAAGAATGGATACAAAATATCATGTTAATACAAAATACAACTCTCTGTGATCGCAAAACTGCAAATGATCCTCCAGTAATACGAACCCAATCCAAACGTGATCCTACCTTTAAGGGATGTACGGACATCGAAACAAATACAGGTAGGCATTTGTTTTTCCTTGAAGTATTACACAGAGGAAAATATTTATTTTATTTGTGTTACCTGGGAAAATCAGGGAAAAATTATTGAAAAGGAAGACGAAAAAGTAACACGATAAAACATACTGAAACTGTTATAAGTTATACATTAACTTTTTTTCAAAGAACATTTAGCATACACGAGTATATCAAAATCATCATTATCACCATCATAAGCCTTCTTTTGTCTGCGTCTAATTTGGACAAAAGTGAGTTGGACCAGTGACACCAAACGTCAAACAAATTATGGGAGAGTTTCTGCTATTTACGGGCAATAGCAGAAACTTGTAGACTAGTTATTAGTAGCAGCTGCCCACAGAGATGGCAGCACACGAACTACTAGCAAACCTGCAAAAGGTAGGTAATATAGGTTTAAATACTAGGTAAGTAAGTACTAAAGTTTTATTTCGGCTCCTCATTTGGTCTCACTCTCACTTGTCTCTGCACCACCTTTTCGTTGACCGTTCACAATTTTCAAAGTTAAATAAATAAAATAGGATAGTAAAAAACACCATCTAGTGACCGATCTAAAGACTTAAAAAAAAGCCAAATCTCTTCTCTTCATGTATTGTATAACTTTGGGTCTGTTAAGTTAGTAATTATTTTACCTTTGCTTTGACCAGGCCTGTATCACTCTCCGTTTAGGTATCGAAAATGTATCTACATTATTACTATGCGCGCAGCGGTCCCTCCGAGTGGTAAATTCAGTTAAACGAATCGTTTGTCCAGAGTAATAAGAATGAAATTGGCTTGCAATGGATGTCTAGGTTATGTATGTATGTATATGTCTATCTATGCGAAAAGGTGCTGAGTTCTGACGTGAGCTAAATTAAACCATATCGCTAGCCATATTGAGTTGATATTTCTTTGAATTGCTTTGCTGAGTGAGACTTCTGTACGTTAGTATTAGAATTTATTCTGTGCTTAGACACAGGAGTTAAAACGTTGCACGGGCCAGTGCCTTCAGCCCGGCAAGTTTCTTATTGTCACGTTTTGGTTTAAGTTGAGTAATACAATACAGTATACATTCTACATACTATATCGTGCCTACTATTAATTATGCCAAAATTAGGGAGACTACAAAAGAAGGTGTAAGCTAGTAACTGAAATATCGCTAAATGATAAACGATTTCAACCATTATGACTTTTGTAAAAATTTTTTGCTTCCCGACCATTCTTCGCGAAAAATATATTTGTTCAGGTAAGTTTTTAAGTAAAAAATTTTATCCGTAATAGTTCCATTGTTCCTCAGACTATAATATTTTTGATCAAAAGTAATAAATCTTCATTATTACGTAGAATTTATACGTCTATGACCGTAATCTGTTTTGCGAAAAGCAATTTGTTGAAATACAAAGAATACTGGAAATCTAGACTTTTCTTGCACGAGACTGTGTTGTAATGAATTTTGACGTTTTTGTTTTGCTGTCTTGGAGGATCCTTTTATCATTTATTGGATTCATTGGAGTAGAATCGCTTGAATTAATTCGGTTTCAATTGGATTGGATATAATTTTCTTTCGAATTTGCTAACAAACGTGTATAAGATAGGTTGCTTACAAGTAGTGTTAGATGACACTGATACGAGTATACTCGTACTTTAAAGATCTCATCTAGAAATTAGAGCAGAGATCAATGGCTTTATTCGCCTTCTGATGCAAGGAAGAGTACAACATAAATATGGCTTGACGTGGTATAATAATAGTGCTATACTTAACTACATGTCCAAGGAGGGTTGACGTTGGGCGGCGGCCGTATGTAAAATTTTCGCACAAATGCATTCCCAAAGAGAGTTTTTTATTTATTTAATTTATTGCACTATAAAATTAATGTACAATAGGTATAATCTTAACGCTAAGCGCTGTCTACCAGAAAATACCTTTGGAACGTATAAGAGAAGAGAGTTGACGTCAGGCAGGCGGCCGATTGTAAAACTATAGCCAAATCATTTAAACTGTTCCGAATATTTCTTCTCAATTTGACATCCTTTGGCATTCTTGGGTGTAATAAGTATTTGGAGAAGAAAAAGCGGGAAAGCGCACCCCGGGCTCCGAAGCAGCTTAGCTGAGGATGCAACCGTGCTAAGATGGAGAAGTGGTATAATAAAATTATTATATTCCTGCTTCTATTATTAAATTATTATTATTATAAATGCATTTAATTTAACGAAATTCAATGGGAGTAGCACTATACTAAATATAAGTAACATTTTAATAAGTATAGTAATTTACTCCAGTAAACCTGAGAATTGTAAGACACAAAGGTTTTATCCTTATAAATTGTTGTACCTACACTTCTTGCATACTTGTATTAGAGAGGAACCGTTTAATAGCCTTTCTCTAAGTGAAACATGTAGCTGAGATAAACTTTGCAAGACACTGGTGGTTTCTTGAATAAATAAAATAAAATTAACAGGGTTCACCTTTAAGAAATAAAATGCGGTTATCCTGAAACGTAAATTTAACTAAAAAGTTCTACTATGAGCTACCGAAATATAAAAAAGACACGTGAGCACTACTAATGTGGCAGTTTGCACAGTGTGGAGCATCAATTAGTACAACTCAAACATGTCGCCGCGCCTTACACGAGGATTGTGCTTTGTGAATAGTGGATAGCGATCCCGATATTTGAGGATAAAGAATCCAGGTTTACAGCTCTTACAATTTTCCAATGCGTTCTTTGAATGCGTGCACGTGAGTCAGGTTCAAGCTTAATATTAACTAAATAGACAAATAACAAATACATATATCAACAAAAGTAAAATAATCGTATAAAAATGTCTATTGGCATCCAAACATTCAAGGCGTTGAGTAATGTAGCGGCTTTTTTTTCATGTTTTTTTTCGCATGAAGTTTATGAGTAAGAGTAGTCCGCTGTAGCTTCTACCCAAAACCCTGCCTTTACAACGTCGGGTGGTGTTTGCAAGCCGGGTGTAAAGTTACGTTATAATCACCCGCTGCCTGACGTCAAGTCCTTGCAGCGTGATTCGGCGTCTGAAAAAACACGGCTTGTGACAAATGACATTATTTTGTCTGGATTAAAAACATTACACTGTACTTATATTGAAAACTGGCACAAGGTCATCGTTTATTTTAAGTCCATGTCCAACAGTAGACTTCTTGCAGCTGATATGATGATAACTTCTTATGTAAAATGAAGTCCTAGGTGTGTCTCTCTTTGATAGGAATCCATCAATGAATAACACTACAGAAAAGTTCCCCCCTTTTACCCCTATTTCTCCCCAATCAAGGGAGACGAGAACAGACAGACGGACAGTAGCATTTTTGGCCAATCTGGAAACTGAGACGCTTTGGTCGCTCGGTCAATTATTGTATGTACCTAGTTAAATTCATATTTGCAAGCTAAAAAAAAACTACAAATATACCTATGCCAATTGTTTTTCGAATGATTTTAATCTATTAACGGCATGCCAGGCTTAGACAGATTTACATAAAACCGATTCACAATTAGCCATTAAAAACCGTGAGATTGAAAGTTACGACCCTGTTCGCAATAAACAAAATCTGCCGGACAATCATGCTATGCTAATCACATCACGGTGCCCACTTCCAAAAGACCCCTCATCCCCTTTGACCTTTTAGTAAACTTTCAAAAGGTGGTGTGTCAGTGAGTAGTGGTTGATTATGTTAATAACAAGCCCTAGATAAAATTGATTACTTTTATATTGGAAATTAATTAATCGCCGGGATGGTGATATTGGCTTTCGGAACCGTGTGATCGCTTTGATATCGTTGGTGGATTATTATATCCTATTTGTCAAGTGTTTATCATTTGTTATATCGTTTGCTCATCAAAATATCGTTTAGTGTTCGCAAGATTCATAAAGTAGGTTAGGTCTAAAAACTAAATGCACCAATCGTACAATGCCAGGCCATAATTGTTGGTAGCAAGAGGCAAATAAATGCCATAGATATGAGTATCGTAACTCCAATTACTTTTGATGGTTGCAATATCCCTTCCAGTACTGAGGTCAAAAACTTGGCCTCTGGATTGATAACACTTTATCTTGGAGTACTCACATTTCAGAAGTAAGCAGTAAGGTGTTTGCTAGTCTTTACTACTTACAGCGCTTGAAAAACTTTCTGCCTGAGAAAACAAAAACCATGCTAGCACAAACTTTAATTCTCTCCATAATTGATTACGCTGATGTGTGTTATCTGGACTTAACCGAGGAACAACTAAATAAATTAGAACGTCTTCTTAACTACTGTATTAGGTTTATCTTCTGCTTGCGCAAATACGATCACGTTTCCCAATCTCGTTCTCAGCTCAATTGGCTGCCAATTCGTCAACGCAGGAACCAACATATTCTCTGTCAGCTGTACAATATCCTTAATAATCCCCAGGCCCCTGAGTATCTCAAATCATGTTTCCAACTTTTAAGTTCTACTCATTAGAGATCCCTGCGTTCTTCAAATACTCTTACCCTAGCTATTCCTTCTCACCGTACAGGTTTTATCGATAACTCTTTCTCTGTCACTGCTGTACGACTCTGAAAAGCTCTCCCTGAGTCCATCAGAAGGGCTCCTAGCCGCGACTCCTTTAAAATTAGAATTTTTAGACACCTCCATTTTCAATTAAATATGAGACAGACTTGATTGTATAATATGTATTTAGAGATATGTATATATTTATTGCTCGTTTGTATGTATTTAATATGTAGGTATAGTATTATTATAATATTTATATTTAGTATATTTCTTTTTATTTTATTTTTAAGTTTAAAATTTTATTTAGTTTTTTATTGTTATTTTTTATTATGTGTTACACCCACATAAACTCTCCCAATCAACCCAAAGGTTTGACTGTTAGAGAATGCTTTTAGCATTAAGTCCGCTTGTTGTACTATTACATTTGTATGTGTGTACAATAAAGTGTAAATGAATAAATAAATAAATAAAAAAAAAGCAGAGCTTAATTGTTTGAGGCAAATGTATTTTATTACCAGCAATCAACCCTTTTCTGCATTTAAAGCAAAACGGCCTGTTTTTGCTTGAGAATGTCTTGGCAACAACTCTCGTAAATTATAACGTTTTGAATGCTTTAAGATCTCCACTAAGAGACTCAAAGACATGTATTATAGTTTACATTACATAAACTTAATTTTATGTCCACCTCCGAAAAGAAAAAGAGAAATCAAATCTAAAATTCCTAACTGCTCTAAACCTATGACCATATTCCGTATCCCAGAACAGATTTAGGAATCACGTGTTTATTTTTAAATGTAAGCCATGTGGTTCCCGGCAGAGTAGAATAGGACCACTCCAAGCCTTCTCGCGGATGTTGTAGAAGGCGACTTAGGAAACACAAGCTAAACAAAGCTTATCACATCAATGAGACCTCTCCAACCCTCTGGACAGCGCAGCGTGATGAGTGTAGGTAAACAGAGGGTCGTGCAGTGGAGACTAAAAAAGACCTAAAGATTATGTGTTTTATTTAGGAACTAGGAATTAGTTTGCTATAAATACTTTTAAACTATCGCGTTGCATTATTATTAAATTAATGCATACGGGAATTAACGCGAAACAAAAGGTACGTTTCGCGTTAATTAATTTAGAATTAAGTTTATTGTGAAAAGTTGTTAACATCATTGAATGAAGTAACTCCTAATATTTTTACTAAATAAAATAAGGGCCTTGTATAAAACAATATATTTCCCATTCCAACGAAGGTTTTGTGGAAAACACGCCCAAGTGACATTAAAACCACGAAATGCTCCGAAACATCCGCGTCGACCGTTAACGTCCACTAAATTACGTCAGCAACGATTTGACGCAGCTTGTTAGCAACGCCAGTGACGATACATAATTAAGAAATAAGAAACTAGCTATCTACAGCTGCTAAAATAAATCTATTTTTATAACATAAATGGTTTACCATGACAATTTTTTAACCTAAATAGTGGTTCGCTTCTTTATTACCAGCTTTTATTTTCGTTTCGTCGTAAAAGACGACTAAAGGTCTTGGGCTTTGTACCTCTAGTTCGCATTGCTACGGAGATTCGGGTAGTAGTTATATCTACTTTAGTTACAAGCTTTTATTTAGTTTAACCCGTCACGTTGTCTGTGTGTTCGTAATCAAATCTTGCAAGCTAAATTAGACACACTCCCCGTAATTTGATAGAGCTGAAACTTCTCATACTTATGTATGTATGTTGGGTAACAATGCAATATTATATGGTACCAATGACTAGATGTCACGGTAAAACCGAAAGGTGGTCATGTCATCTCTGTGATAAAACAACATAAACCTACCGAATTTGGGCAAAATTGATACGTCTTGAGAAGCACTATTTATGTTCATTGTTTAGATAAGAGCTTGTTTTTAAAAATATTTTGAAATAGTTTGGAAAATCCAAAAGTGCACGCCTCATAATCTCATTTTTCACAATTAAATTGATTTTGATTGTTTTATTGCTAACTTAAAACGAAGAAAAGTATGTGTCGGCTTTAACGCACGACTGGAGATTATTTTTAACTTTTATTTTTAACTTCCCGCTGAGAAAATTGAAAATTTTCAAAATTCGGGACGTTATTAGTTTCACCCCGTTTTTGAAAAGTCGAGTTTTCATCAGATCTCGACGTGTAAAGGTCTCAGGAATCTTCCCTGACCACTCACGAGCAAGTGTCATGCACCCTATCCGTATGTGTGTGTGGGTGTGTATGTGACCCGCTTATAACTCTTGAACAGCTAAACCGATCGGAACCAAACAAGTAGCTTTCCAAAGAGTTCTATACAACTCATATTTCTTGTGAATTTAAACCGATTCGGACCGGTAGATTTTGAGAAATCTCAAAAAAACTAAGCAAAAACAAGAAAAAGACACAAGACTACGTCACGAATGTCAATAAAAGTGTTACCACCGATTGTTCTTTTCATTCTCAAATAGTTAATGCAAATTAAATAAAATATTAACTAACTTATCGCTTTTTTTACATTTATTCGTCTTTCATATTTAATAAAACAAACAAAATCACAACATTCTTTATTCAAATTTCTTTTTACTTCTTTTCTTACTTGCCAGTTACACATTCGTACTCATCATACATAGGTATTAATTCTTTCAACAAACCTCACATCCAAAATTATTTTTAATATGTCACCTGTATTTTTATAATAATAATTACGAATAAACTACATTGAATTAGACCGTGATCTTCGAAAGGACTTAGTTTTGGATAATACTGAAGCGTATAAAAAAAAAATGGACTTGATCAGATAAGTTTTTCGGGAGTTATTGTGACAACGCCAGTTTCCATACATACAGACACACGGCCGTCCTCAAAATGATAAACATTGTTTTTATTTAATTAAAAGGCAAAATGTCTTTCAAAAATGTCATAAGTGTTGAAACTAGTGTTTTTCCTTGACATTTATGTGTAAATATTATTGTACAAGTGCGATAGAAAATAAATAGAGACACATTTAGTTAAAAAATTCACTTGATTTTTGTAAGGCGAGAGTAGAAGCACTACCTCATGCGCTTCGCTTATGAGGCGTGCAATAAGTAATAACTTGTTTTCTTACTGCTCCTTCCTTCTGCTTAAAGCTGCGTAAGGTAACTTTCCCTATTGTTGATTTTACTTTCCGCTTATGCACTTTCTACATAGCTCCAACCTCGTTCCGCCTAACGAACTTGTTAAAACTTGCACTCACTAAGTTGTAACTACTAAGTTATTCAGAATTTTCCTGGAAGTGCAAAAAGTTATGATATTTTACAATCAATAAGCTAATCAGTTTGCCTAGAGACACAGACTACAACATTGTACTGAATAATTATAAAGTAATAAACTTTTTATCATTCAATACAGTTTTTACGTCCCTCTGGACTGCAAGTGGGCAATACTTTTACCAGATTGTGCAGCTGCCTTTTTACGCCCTCTATACGTGGGAAAAAAGTTTTGACTGCCTTTATGATCCATGACTGCCTCCGTGGACCAGTGGTCAAGGCGTTTGCCTTGTGATCCGGAGGTCGTGGGTTCAAATCCCACTGCGAGCGTACTTTGTGAAAAGTTATTTCCAGTCTGGTTAGGATATTGCAGGCTTGAATCACCTGATTATCTGAAAAGAAAGATGATTCCGTGCTTCGGAAGGCACGTAAAGCTGTTGGTCCCGAACGCCATCTAGCATTTGTACCTATTCTAGGATTGTTTCTGGTCTACCCTTTGGGTTACGGAGGACAGACGGCAGTCGCTCTGTGTAAAAACCAGTAACCTCGTCAAATTACCTAGGTAAGGTAGCGAACCCCGGGCTCTGAAGCGTAACCATTGACGACCTGCAACTAGGAATACGTTTTGATGATGATAATATGCGGGAAAAAGTTTTATCCTGATCAGAGAAAGACCTGAAATTATACACAGTGATAAAAATGCTTCAGGAGATTTATTTTGAACGCGGGAGTCATACAACGAATGATTTGCGCGAGCGTTTCCAAAGGTAACGACTGGTCTTGACCACTCGTTAGCGCAACAAATATCAATGAAACATTCGTGTTGTTTGTCACGGAGAATCCGTTCTGTTTTCACAGCTTTTTTATTCATATTGAAATTTTAGGAAAGCTATTGAGAAATGTCCTAATTTTTTTGCGTACAGGAATATTATTCGTTGACGTGACGGTTTCAATAATACGGCGTCATTACACCGTATTTTTGAACCATTTCGTACGTGAGTACGAAATGCCATTGTATTTCGTGACACGGAATGCCAGCGGTGACTCGAATACTAAACGCTTTGTGTTTAGCTGATTCCCGCATTCGAAAATAGGTCTTTAGATTACTTTCAGCTTGGTTTGCTAATTTCGATCATTTGAGGTTTTAGAGCCAAATGGCTGACACGCTAGACTGATCAAATTTGCACTACTCTCAAGTCCAGTGTCCACAATGATCTCTATAACGCTGCATATAGGCATAATTATAAGACCATCGTAAAGCGCAATCCGAAGTAAATAATTCGTGAGGAGATCACGACCCGTGACCCTCTAATTCATGTTTGAAATGTTTCGTTAAAATCGAATAAGTATTTTGAACTTCAATTTCGTTTTTAGGGTTCCATGCCTCAAAAGGAAAAAAACGGAACCCTTATAGGATCACTTTGTTGTCCGTCTGTCTGTCTGTTAAGACCCTTTTTCTTAGGAACGCGTTGAGATATTAAGCTGAAATTCATATCAAATACTCAAGTTTACTGTCCCTTAGAGCTGTGAAAAAATCAAACTTCTAAACCATTGCAATCAAAAGATACAGCCATTTATGCCGCAAGTTTTCGACACTCGCCCGGGAATCAAAACCTAGGGTACTTTTTGTGAACTCAGAATCTTGAAATTTGGTACGAAGCAACGTCTTATAACACAGATAAAGTAATAATTGTGAAAAGCATACATTTTTAGTTACATCATATAATAAAGATATTTTAAACTTATATACCTACAGTTTTGTACGGAACCCTCAGTGCGCGAGTCCTACTCGCACTTGGCCGGTTTTTTATTCGTATAACTTGTCTCATACACTGCAGTCTATGTAGTTTTAGTAGATTGAAACAATTATCCATAGATTGCTGGTCTTTGTCTCTTATGTTAGACGCAGTTGACATGCAAATTAAAGTCTGATGAGAAGGATCTCCTGTCTCAGACCAGACTATTGTGTAGAGAGATTACACTGTTAGTGTTATTGTTTGACTAACGTACACTAATCATAGGTAGGTCATATTGAACGTATATTATTTACGTTACGTTACACAGGTTGAATTTGCACCTCCCTCATATTATTGAAATCTTAATTACTAATTAGAAGCATTAATAGAACACAAAACCGTAAGAAAAAAGACTTCATCATAATTTATGGTTAATTGAACTTACCTTAAGTGAACTTCAACCAAAATTATACGAGTTGCTGCATCCGTAGAGATTTAGTAAACCATGTAGTCCGTTTCCTGTCGTACTGCATCATCACACAATATTTTAGAGAAATAAAATTAAATAAAGAAACATTCCTTTGACCTAGTTTGATAGTACCGAAAGCGAGCGGCAGAGGGCCTCATTGTTTCAGAGTAAGTATGTGTCATTCATCAAATAACATTCTGCAATGTTCTTGGGGTATAAGTAAGGCTTTACGGGGGGGTCGGGTTCTTAAATCTCTACGGATGCAGCAACTCGTATAATTTTGGTTGAAGTTCACTTAAGGTAAGTTCAATTAACCATAAATTATCCTTCGTTGCTGCATCCTATGAGATTTAGTAAACCATGTAGATGTTTAGCGTTGTTTGAGAACATTGCGGGATTTCGAAGGCTTTTCCGACACAGCAAACAAAAGTAAATAATGTAACTTATTTTTATTACTTATACGTATTGTAATCTACTTGCATACATACTCGTACTATAAATGCTTCTATACTTAAAATAACATCACAATTATTTTATGAGATCATGAATTGCTTAGCTTAGATCAACATTGACAATTATTTTATGAGATCATGAACTGCTTAGCTTAGGTCGACATTAATAATGGAATCAGCGAAATTTCTATCCTGTTCATCAGTTAACGATAAATTATAGAATTTAGCAAAACAGAGAGAGGAGCCAGTCTGTCCAGCTGTTCGCTTGATGACATCTACTGACACACCAGCACGTCGGGCGGCCGACGTGGACGGGTGGCGTGTACTGTGCGACGAGTACACGCCTACATCTATGCCGCTGTTAGAGAGGACTTCTTTGATCCAGCGGCTAATAGACTGCACTGGCGTTATGAATAGGCCTTTTAACAGTTAGAATACGAGTAAGCCTGTCTGTCGCTGGTTCCGTTCGAAAGTGACTCGTCCTATTCAGGTAAACAGAGAGAACTTTCGCTGGACATATGTGAGGCTTTTCATTGAAAAAGGGAATTTTTAAAATCGGATTTGGTCTATTAGGCGTTAACGTTTTAATAATTTCATCTATTTTTATACTAATATCACTTTCATTAATTGAAATATTATTAATTTTGATAACAGATAATGTCTGAACGCGTTGTCCGGTCGACAACGCTAGCAGAGTTACCAATTTCTTTGTTATCACTTCTAACGATAGTGATTCGTTAGGGTAATGATTAGTTAAGAATGTTAATACAATGTTAGGATCCCAAGCATTTTGGTATTTAGGTAAGTTAGGTCTACTTCTAAAAACGCCTTTCAAAAATCTACTAACACTATCATTAGTACTGTGCTTAACGTGCTATAACTAGCACCGTTTTTGAAAAGGTTTGAAAGGAATTTTAACTATAATTGTGTTGAGGTTTTAAAAAGATGTAAATTATTTTCCTTACAGTAATTAAACCATAATTTATATGCAGTATTATACTGCTGCATTGTACTTTTGGAAAGAGAATTAATCATAATATCTACCGTATCGGAATCTAATGATTGCCTCGCGAACGCTTCCCGGATAACGTTGCGTTGTCCTGGAAGGAGAAAGTAACATATTTTTATCGGGCCCAAAATATAAGACCCTGGAGATAGCTAAGGATATGAATAATGGAAAGTACAAATATGCCTGTAGCCTCATCGTCTATTACTTTTGTAAGACATTTAAGAACTAAAGAGAAAGGAGGGAAAGAGTAAAAGAAGATATCATGCTAATCTATCGTAAAGGCGTTGATTTCAAATGCATCTGGGTCTCTTTTCCAGGCGACAAATTTCTTAACTTTTTTGTTAATTCGTGATGCAAACAGGTCCACGTCTGGTTGGCCAAATTCATTAATTGCCTCCTGGAAACAAGATTGGTGTATTTCCCACTCCGTATCTATGTTTGAATATCTGGAAGCCTTATCCGCCTCGGTATTATCTCGTGATTTAATGCATGACGCAAAAATGAAAATGCCTCTTTGCTCGCACCACTTTTCTCGAGTTATATTATTCAAATGTGGGAATTGTATCCCCCCCAACCGATTAATATAAGAAATGGCAGTAGTGTTGTCGATCGTCAATAGAATTTCTGAATTTGTAATATTTTTACAAAAGCATTTAAGAGCCATGAAGGCCGCCAGCAACTCTAAATAATTAATATGCATTTCTTTTTCTAGTTGAGACCAATAGCCTTTCACTGATTCTCCATTGTAAAAAGCACCCCATCTTGTGAGGGATGACTCAGAAAAAATTTCCATCTGGTAATGACCAGAACGAATAGGATAATATGTATAATCTATAACATTTTTCCACCATGAAAAATCATCACAAAGTGAGGAATTAATCTTCATTTTTGCATCATAATTTTGTAGTGATAATATGGCCAAGTATCTTTCCCGCTTAAAAACGTTTAGTATACATCCAGCCATACATTGCAGCAGGACAAGCTGCTGTTAAATTACCAACAAACTGTGAAAACTCTCTAATGGTAACAGAATGTGACATTGACATTCTTCGAAAAAGCTCTTTTATCTTACATCATTCAGTTGGTAATTCCAAGGTCATAATTAAGTATAATTATATATAATTCTCAGAATAAATATATAATTCTCAGAATTAAGTATAAATCCCAAAAATTTACATATTTTACTAGGAACAAAATCACTCTTTTCGTAATTGATAACCAATCCTAACCTATCAAGGGTTTCTGTAATTGTATGTATTGATTCTTGACAAGTAAAATAATCATCAGCTACACACCAAAAATCATCTAAGTAGGCCACTACATTGAGACCTCTATTTCGTAAGTAGGTGAGAACTGGTTTCATTAATTTTGTGAATACGTATGGAGCTGAACAAAGACCAAATGGAAGGCAAGCGAATTCATACAGTTTTCCCTCAAAACGAAAGCGTAGGTATTTACGGTATGATTCATGTACCGGAATTAAAAAATACGCCTCTTTAAGATTGATCGTGGCCATAAATGAGTTGTGAAATAATAATTTTGACGCTGTGCGAATGTCTTCCATCTTAAAATGTTGTTGAACTATGAATTTGTTTAGCATTTTTTAATTTAAAATAAACTTTGATTTTCCATCACTTTTCGGTATCAGGAAAATGGGTGAAATATATTGACCTTCACACTCATGAAACTCCACGATCGAATCTAGACCTTGAAGTTTCGAAATAGACTGTGACATTTCATCCTTAAAATAAGGCGGGTTTGACGGTTCAACTGTCTGTACCGGAGTCGAAATAAATTTCAACTTATATCCACAAATCATTTCAATAATTTGGGGAACATTAGTTATTTGAAACCAATTAAGTATAAAATATTGAATACGTCCCGCATGTTGAGTTACCTCTAGCGACGGCTGCGACGGCTGCGACGGTCCTGTGAGCGGCTCGATGACGGCGGCGGCGGCTGGAAGCAACGCAGCGGCGGGCGCCGGGTTGCAGGTGGCGGCGGCGGCGGATAGCTGTAGCCGCTGTAGCGATATGGCGCGGGCGCTCGTACTGGCCGCCCCCCGCTCGGGGGGCCGCCCGCGAGTTTCCCTGCTGACCAGCTGGTTTGCGAGACGTGTTTGACGGCGGCGGGACCGATTCTTTAATCTGGAGACTTGACTGCTCGATTGACTTTAATGTTTTAATGTTGTCACCCATTTGTCCCCGAACAGGAACTCATCTCGTTTCACGCCCTGTATAATGTTGATAAACTTTTTATCTAACATTGGTATGATAAGTCTTCTGCGATTCATCGTTTCGTAATGTAAATCCAGCAATATTTGGTTTATTTCTGACAGTCTCTTAATTATATCTATTTTGTTCAGGTCCTTGCATATTGAATCTGCTGTTAGGTCAACTATCCCAGATATGCCTGATCCTAATTGATTTTGCATTTTTTCTAGGCGTTTATCACGATTTTTTGCCGGATCTGTAATCACTGAATTTACCTCCGGGTTTAACTTTGGCGCCTTTACAAGCTGAAAGTTTTTTGGGATCAGCGACTTGGCTATCAGCATCTCCTTCTGTTCCTTCGCTAGGCCTTCCAGCAGTATTTGACCCCAACGTTCAGAGATATCACAGGAAATTTTCTTTCCAAATGATCGTTTTGCCTCACCCAGAATTGAAAGTATTTCAGTTGGCAAATAGTCTTCCTTATTTTGAGTTGGTGAGGTTATATTGGTTTCCACTTCGGTTACCGGTTTAATTACTGATTCAGATACTTGGTGTTGTGTTGGTGGTTGTTGCGATTCAGTGTCGCCGACCTAGGCTGCGGCAGTCGGTACGTCCTCACGTCGACGCTCGCACTCCTTGTCAACAAAATGCGACACTGCTGTGGGACATTCGACTGAATATTCTTCCTCGCCGTGGCCGCCGTCACCGCAAACGCTCGCTACGGAGCCATATGCATCGAGTTCCAACTCCTCATGATAATTGTACGACGACGAGTAGTAGTCATAATCTTCCCGATCTGTATAAAACCCAAAGCTATAATTAGCTTGATTACCTACTTTCTGGATGACATCACGTGTCACCACTTTAAGAAAGTATAGGTAAGTTATTTCCGGATAGCATCGCGTACTATCACTTATGAAGTAACATTTTTAGGTTAGGAAAATTTTTGGTTAGATACCAAACCACTCATATATTATGATATGACACGTTAGTAGATAATTTATAACTGTAAATTATGTTAATTGATATCCTGTAAATTGTAACATCTTAATATATTATGTATTTAGGTACCTTGAGGTTGGCGTCTGTTTGGTAGGACATTTTCCCGGCCACGTAACTCCTCCTCTAGTTTATGTATTTTCTTCATTATTTCGTCATCGGTTTTGTCTCTCGTCCTTTTACCCATTTTCACAAAAAATCGGAATACCTATTACTGTAATTTTAATATAATGTATTCTGTGAATTTGACGACGCGTGGATGATGCGACACACAAAAAACGAATGAGGCCCTCTGCCGCTCGCTTTCGGTACTATCAAACTAGGTCAAAGGAATGTTTCTTTATTTAATTTTATTTCTCTAAAATATTGTGTGATGATGCAGTACGACAGGAAACGGACTACATGGTTTACTAAATCTCATAGGATGCAGCAACGAAGGATAATCAGGTATTTTTTTAGTCTCCACTGTAGGAGCATATCCCTCTCTGTACTACTAGAGACATACTTGGCCAGAGCAGTCAAAAAAGACTTATCTTTTGTATTTATTTTTCCATATTTCTAATATATGGCGAACATAATATATGGCTGACTTTTTACTGCACACGCTGCAGTTATCCTCCTCAGTAACCGGCCGCCGCCCGGTAGCGGGTGTTAACATTAAAATGAGAGTATTTAGAATGCATTTGTCGGCTGATGTATGATAGAATATAAATTTTTTATTTCGCTTAAAAATCACCCTGTATGCCTGAAGAAGTTTCTATCGGATCGACATATACTTGAACATAATAAGTTTGTCATTAATAATTTATTTTTTTATACGACCAATGCTAGGATGTCAAAAAACTATTTGTCTTTTTAATTCAAAAGTGTTTTTAATAACCCTTGAGCCCTGTAGGGATGAAAGAGTACCTATTTGAAAATATTTCGTAAAATCACCATCAGTAGCCATCCATGACTGCCTCCGCAGTCCAGTGGTCAAGGCGTCTACCTTGTGATCCGGAGGTCATGGGTTCAAATCCCACTGGGAAGCATACTTTGTGAAAAAGTTGCAGGCTTGAATCACCTGATTATCCGAAAAGAAAGATGATTCCGTGCTTCGAAAGGCACGTAAAGCTGTTAGTCCCGGATGCCATCTAGCATTTGTACCGATCCTAGGATTGGTTCTGGTCTACCCTTTGGGTTGCGGAGGTCAGCCAGCAGTCGCTCTGTGTAAAAACCAGTAACCTCGTCGAGTCACCTAGGTGAGGTAGCGGACCCCGGGCTCTGAAGCGTAACCGCTGACGATGCAACCGGGAATACGCTTGGATGATGATGACCATCAGTAGCCACTCATCACTATTTTGATTTCTTTTTCCACCTTCTTGCCCACCATCTCGCTAAAAGTGGTTTTTGGGTCTTGTGGCCCTAGGCTCTGTCTGCTTAGAGCCGCAAGACCGATGCTCTGTCTGCCCCATTAGGGATATAGACGTGATAGAAAACCTATGTTTGTTTATTTCTAAACCAACTTTTACATTTTACAGTACCGCGATATTATGCCAACAGCGGTCAACATCCGCTAACCTAGTATTTTTCACAAAAGCTTTTAGGGAAAGTGCATCAGCATTTTTTCCCCGACTGTCATTTGTATGCAGGTTTGCGTTTGATATTTGTTTTTTTCAGATATAAATAGACTATAGTTTAATCTGTTATTAGTTTAGAGAGACCTGTCCAACCCGTCTGGCCAGCGTGGAGAGTGTAGGCCAAATCCTCTGACTGCTCTGGCTAATATATCGTAGTACAGAGAGGGTCATGCTCCTGCAGTGGAGACTAAAAACGACCTGATTATGATGAAAGTTTGACCACCAGCATTTGAGCAAGTTTAGTTTATAATGCTGAACTAAGTGCTTTCCTTCAAATCAGGTAGAGAATAAAAAAATTCGTCCTGCAATCCCACGAGTAGTGGAATGAAATGTTATTATTACCAAAAGTAGAATTTTGGTAATAATAACATTTAATCATTTCAAAATCAATACAAAATTCACAACAGTTTCGTCAATAAGAAATAAATTAGTCAAAAATACCACCCCGAATTGTACCCGGCTCAAAGGTACCCATTATGCTTGCCGCATTTCCTCTTTGAATTGCTTTGGATAGCCTTTGGACCAGGTACCATTCGGAGCGGTGGTCATATCCACGGGACTTTATTTATTTATTTAAACTTTATTGCACATAAAAAAAGTGTACAAATGGCGGACTTAACGCCTTATGGCGTTCTCTGCCAGTCAACCATTGGACCAAGTAGAGATATAATTTGGGTGGTGCGACAGAGTGTGTAAACAAAATTTAAAAGTATCTATAAATACCTACAAGAATAAATCAAGAATATACATAAATATTAATTTTAAAGAAATATATACCAATACAATAACTATAGATAAAATAAATATACAAAATATATAATTATGTAAATATAATACATAAAGAACTAATTATATATGTATGCGGATAGATAAATACATATATGGATGACTACTAATTACCGCGTAGGGACACGACGAGAAGAAGAGACTTCTTGGAGAAACCGTTTTTGAACCGCCCGTTTGAAAGCGTGACGACTAGGCGCTCGTCTAATAGAATCAGTAAGAGAATTCCAGAGAAGGATGGCTTGAATTTGAAAAGATTTATTCATAAATTCAGTGCGATGATGAGGGATGGATAATGTTCTAACATTAGATTAGAAGAGCGAAGATTTCGCGAATGCGTAGAGCTGAGAAGAGAAAATTGAGATTTGAGATAAGCAGGGGAGTAAGGATTATTGAGGATAGCATAAAGCATGCATAGGATTCTAACGTTTCGACGCTGGGGGATAGGGAACCAGGCCAACTGTGACCGAAAGGAGGAGATATGGTCATATTTACGAAGTCCGAAGATAAACCTGATGCAGTTGTTAGCTAGTTTGTCGAGTTTATGTAGAAGAAATTGATTTAAATTTGTATAGCAAACGTCTGCATAATCGATTATAGGAATAATTAGGATTACTTTAATCGCCGTCCTATCTCACTAACAAAGTGCTTCGCCTCGAAACACCATGATCCAGTCCTAATTTCTTTTTATAACCAGATTTGTGTTTCTTGCAATATATTCTATAAGAAATCGCGTCAAGTGTGCGTGGGTAAAGAACCTTGAAAACTAGTAATGTGCCTACTGTTGAGACTGTTTTCAAGTAGGTTTATTTATGCAGTGCCATTTCGTTGGCCTTTGCTATTTACTGAAGTGTATTTTAATCTGATGTTGATTGTTGGGGTGGAGCAGGAAGTAAGCTTTCGTTGACAATAAATTTACATAATAATTATCTTGGTTCAAGAGGAACTTGAATGAAAATGTTACAATGTGTTAAGTTTATTGTTATTCAAAAATCTTTATATTACTTTAGTTAGGTTGCAACATTACCTAGAAATCCAATTATGAATTCACTCTTAATTTGTCGTAAAAAAAAGTAAGTCAACCACATATACCTGTTTCTTTGCTTCGTTACGTAACTATGTGTAAAGGATCACTAGTGCGTCTGTCTGTCCTTGTATTGTCGAAGACTTTAATAGTAGGACGTGTATAGTATATCTTCCAGTAGGCAAATGTAGGTGTATGTAGGTTACTTGTTCAAACATAAATGGCTCTAAAAGTTGAGTGTTACAAAGCAATGTTTTCAAGTCGGCTTGTTTCTTCAAATACACTCAGAGCCATTTCGTGATTTTTGACTTTGGGTATTTATTGACTTTAACAGTAGGATGTGAAGTATACCTTTCAATAGGCAAATGTAGTGGTTACTTGTTCAAATATACTTAACATCGCTTTAAGAGTCGAGTGCCACAGAACAATGTTTTCAAGTCGGCTTGTTTCTTCAAATACATTCAGAGCCATTTCGTGATGTTTGACTTTGGGTATTTATTGACTTTAACAGTAGGATGTGAAGTATACCTTTCAATAGGCAAATGTAGTGGTTACTTGTTCAAATATACTTAACATCGCTTTAAGAGTCGAGTGCCACAGAGCAATGTTTTCAAGTCGGCTTGTTTCTTCAAATACACTCAGAGCCATTTCGTGATGTTTGACTTTCGGTATTTATTGACTTTAAGAGTAAGTACGTGAGAGTGTTATTAAAGTACATGTTGATTCTTACCGTAGAACAGGAAAAACGCTTTTATGGAATACTTGCTTAACATTAAACTTAGCTTAGCTTACAAATTACTGCGGTAAAAGGGGTGTAGTTAATTTGTTAAAATGGCGTGTAAGGCCGCGTCTTTGAAGACACCGACGCCGCATTCAAACCAATTGAATGAATGGAAATGCAGCAGTACTGCGAAATATGCAGTACAGCTGCATATTTCACGTTGTATGTCATTTTACGATTGTTGTTTACCTTTATGGATATTTTATACTACGACTGCATACTTTTGTATGGAAATGCTGAATATTATTTTGTTTTTTGGCTGTTATTTTAATTTCATTATACTATAATGATCTAATATAGACCGTGGTTCGATTAATTACGGGTATCTTCCACGTTGTAAATTATCTATTAGTTTTTAGACTTCGTTTTAGTAGTTTTAGCTTTTAATTTAATTATTTGAGGTATTTTAGTTTAGTTTTATTTACCTTATTTTTATTATAACTGCTATTTAATTTAAGTTATTAGTACAAAAAGAAAAGTAACATCATAAAGCTATAATTATAAACTTCACACAATTTACAATGTTCCTTTTACGGTGTAAATACGAGTAATAATAAATTATGTGAAAAACAGGGCGTCGTTTTAAAGGCGCTGGTGGCAGAAGATTATGTTCATAATGTCGGCGACGCGGACGAATGATGTTATTATGGAACCTATAGGAATATTAAAATTAAAAACCTATTGTTCTTTTGTTACTTACATTTTATAGGGAATTTCTTTTGTGCATAGGCAAGTGGAGTTTTAAAATTATGGTATGTCTAAAAAAGAGGTTTAAATTCCCGAAACAGTGATTATTATAGGTCAATAAAACCGGCCACGTGCGAGTTTAACTCGCGTGGAGAGGGTTCCGTACAATTGATTGAATTATTATAGGTTTTCCTGTAATCTACAAACAATGAACTATATTTTGTTTTTTTCAAAATTTTAGGCTCAGTAGTTTCGGAGATCACGTCTTCTTTCATGAATAAAATGAAAACTTTTTATTTTAGAATTATAACAAAATTATATTTGAGATCCTCATAACGAGCCCTTTCATTTGATATATGACACAGTAAGGTTTGCAAAACTTTTTTTTTCAATTTCCTTATTTGTCCCCCAAAAATGACCCTTATTTTAAAAATATATTTATTTACTTTGCACATGTGTGTTTGGGTTACAGGATTACCAAATTTCACCTGATTTGGTGCAGTACATTCGGAGCAAATTGGCTGTGACAGATGGACGGCCAGACAGACGCACGAGTGATCCTATAAGGGTTCCGTTTTTTCATTTTAGTATAAGTAAAAAGTAGATTTCGCGAGCACCGACCACTTTCCCCTGGCTAAGCAAAGTCATATCAGTGAAATCCGTTCTTATATAACGCTACTCCAAACTTCTCCCCTTTTCCCCTCAACTCCCCCTTTTGCAATTTTTTTTGCAACATCTTGTATAGAATGAAGTTTTTAGTGTGCCTCTCAAATTTGATCGAAAACTGTCAATAGATAACGCTACAGAAAATTTCCCCCCTTTTCTCCCCTTTTCCCCCTATTTCTCCCGCAATCAAAAATCGCGATAAAGATTAATTTTTAATCTTTTCAAATAAACAAATCAAGGAAATTGTGTGCCAATTTTCGTCAAAATCGGTTGAACAATGAGATCTGCAGGCGAGAACAGACAGACAGACACAAGCATTTTTGGCCAATCTGAAACTGAGACTTCGCTCGCTTGGTCAATCTATTATACAAGTTTATTTTTAATTAAGTACAAATATTTTAAGGCGTGATCATCCATAATTTTGAACAAATTTGTTTAAAATGATGGAGTGAATCACCCCTAAAATAGTTAATAATTAAATTTTTAACAAAAAAGCAACCAACTTAATTTTTTTTAGGAGTTTCTTCCATATCTCCAAAGTTCTTCATCATATCTTCACCAAATTAAAATAGGACCAACTTGGTAGTAAAGGCTTTTATATAAAAAAAGAATTATCAAAATCGGTTCACAATTGGCGAAGATATCGCGTAACAAACATACATAAAAAAAACATACAGTCGAATTGATAATCTCCTCCTTTTTTAAGTCGGTTAAAAATAAGCTTGTTTAGAACAAGTTTGTTAAGAGATACACTCAACATGTACATTCTCCATACATTTCTTCATCTATTTATATCACTTTTGTGTTGAATCGTACATCCGATACATCATCTAAGTATATACCAAACATATTTTCCAAATTCTTCCAATTTTTTGTCTAACTTAGAACATATATCGTGAAAACGCTTTCATCTATGAAACTGCGAGTATAATACTATTATCTGACAAAATAAATATTTCTCCGCGTAATTATATGGACATAATTGTAATAGAGAATATGTTAGCTAATAATATTGGTCAAATTCTTATTCGGGATTAGTTACTGAGTAATTTTCTTGACAATAATAATATCTTTTGTATGGGTTTACTAAGGATAAATACCGTAATGTATTATAGATTACCAAGACACTAGTTGGGCATCATTTGAGATTCAACATTACGGGTAATTGGCAATGTATTGAGGCGTTTACGGATACCTTAGCAGTTTAGTTAATACAGGCCTGTGTCACTACCCGTTTAGGTTTCGAAAATGTACCTACATTATTACTATGCGCGCAGGTAGCCCCTCCGGATGGTAAATTCAGTTATACGAATCGTTTGTCCAGAGTAATAAGAATTAAATTGGCTTGCAATGGATGTCTAGGTATCTATGCGAAAAGGTGCTGAGTTCTGACGTGAGCTAAATGAAACCATATCGCTAGCCACATTCAGTAGATAATTCTTTGAATTTCTTTGCTGAGTGAGACTTCTGTACGTTAGTATTATTTATTTATTCTGTGGTTAATGCTGTGGGACGTTCATCTGTCGTAGCGCAGTCAGGGGAGTTCCCACATAAAAAAACATAAAGATAGGAGGTGGAGAACATCTCTGTCTTCTACTCTCTCTCAACAACACAGATATATTAACTTTATTGTACTGCACTGATACACTTTATAACACTGGTATCAAAGTAAACTAGGCTTTAAATAATAAGCAGACATTATAGTTAGTACTTTGATAGGTAGTCCTGAATATGTGTTCAAGATATAGGATGGACGTGCAATTAGTCAAAATAAAGAGGGATGTGTAAATGATTCGAAAATGGAATGAAATGAAATTTTAACTGCAATGAAGTCATGTAAAGCGGACAGGATGAGGTGAAGAAATGAAGAATGAAAACAAGATGCAGCATGGATGTGGCATGCACCATTGTTACAGTACTAATCGCCACGTAATGAAAAGACATGCCGAACATCTGACAAAAAAAGCGGCCAAGTGCGAGTCTGACTCGCCCATGAAAGGTTCCGTAGCAGCAAGTAACATAATATAAAAGTTCTAAAGGTAAATTGCGGTTTACGATTTATGACGTATTTAAAAATAACTGTCTATGATACCGAGATAGCTATAGTTTTAATTGAAAGTACATACTTTGAGGTATATACCACATTTTTTTCAGAATTATTTTAGTAATATTTCAAAAGTTACGGTGGGGGGGACACCTCAATTTTTAACTTTATTATCAATTATCTCAAGACTGGGGGATTTGATCTACATAGTTTCAAAGCAGTTTTTGTTGCATTTTAAAAGATCTTTTAAACGATACCCCACACGTTGGGGTTGGTCCAATTTATTTTTTTAAATTCACTTTTCGTTGTATTTTAGTTTTAAAAACATTTTTTCATAATTTTAAATGCCAACTTTTAGAACTTCAATATCTATCTCTCCACCAATTTTCGTGACAATCGGTGCAGTAGCGGCGGAGTACGAGCCCGGACGGACAGACAGACGGACGGACGGACATGATGAAACTATAAGGGTTCCTTGTGAACTACGGAACCCTAAAAATGGTCGGCTTAAAAGTAGTCGGGTATAGAGGAAAAGGAAGACCGAGAAAGACGTAGGAAGAACGGGGGGTTAGTCAGTGACGAATTAACACATTTGACGCCCTTAGGCTAATCATATTTTACCGCCCCAATGTACGCCCCATGTCCATTATTTCTGACAGATAGGAGTCTTTCTGCGTGCCCCTAGGCACGTGCCTATTGTGCCTTTAGGATGATCTGGTACATAGATACACACATGTAAGTATGTATGTATGTATATTATTCATACATACACTCGAAAAACAGAACCCTTCTTCTGGCTAGTATTTATTAATTTATTCTATAGTCGCGCCACTCTTCACTGTAATTTCAACCTTACAACACATATACACGCTAAGAGATAAATAAAGCCATATGTATAAAAACACAACATCGTAATAGGTGTATTACGCTCTGTTTACAGATGCGAATAATCTTATTTATATTCGTTTACCGCGCGTTTATAAATAAAGGGCTTATTGTATATGGCAGGAACTAGCCTGAAGGAATTTGATATTTTGTGTACCCTTGCATTCGGGGACTAAAGGTTTGTTAATTGTTGTACGTAATTGTGTCAGAATTATGCCAGCTGGATACATTACTGGAACCCTGTAATTGCCAGAAATTTTTGGCGGCACAATTTAGGTGACGAAATATTATTATTAAAATAATAGTGCGGCAATATTTCAAATTAAATTAAAGGTCACAATAGGGCGGCTGGTTAAAGGCGGCAAATTTAGAAGAATAGAAGTACTGGCGCCAAATGAGCCCAGTAGCTGTGGTGTGTGGGCGGCCAGTTTCGTCGGCCCCGGGCGGCGAGAACCCACGCTACGCCACTTAACTGATGTGAACAGCGTGAACTATCAGGGTTGCTAGACATTTATTCGGGCCGGCATTGTCGGTTCGGCAGTAATTGTCGAACAACAAAGCCGACCCGAAGCAATATCGCCATTTTCCCCGAACATTCATCTACATATTTTCGATTTTATCGCTCAGCTGTGCCGATTAATGCCAGCCCGTATAAGTGTGTAGCAACCTTACAGCGTATATCTTTACGGAGTAGATAGAAAGCCAAATGCCGAAAGACTACAAAAAAATATACAAAGTGGAAGTGACATACACGTAATAAATTGAACCACAGGCTATACTAGATCACTAAAGTATAATGAAAAAAAATAAGAGACTAAAAACAAAAAAAAAATTCGACATTCCCATACAAATCGCCCGGGCGGCCGCACACTTTTATATGGAAATGCCGAAATTTTTTTTGTTATTTGACTGTTATTTTTAATTTCATTATACTATGATGATCTAATTTAAGTCGTGGCACTGGTATGACTCTCCATAGATTCAGAGTAACATATATACCTACTACTACTACAAACGAATCAATTTATCTGTACACACGTCGATGTGTGAGTTTTATACTTAGGCACAGAATACATAAGAGTCAAACAGAATGGAATCTCACAGCGTCTCCCGCAAATTGGCGTCCCCGCACTTCTCCCCCGCACTTTCTGCGCCTTTCTGTGCTCTAAACTAGGGTTTAGTTACTAGCCGCACGCAATACACGACGTGTCTTGGTTTGAGAACTGTCAATCAATAGTAACCATCATGGTGAGAAGATGCGCATATAATCATTGTTTATCTACCGATTACAACAAAGAACCCTAGTTTAGGTTAAAATTAAGTAAGTACTTAAAGTCTTTGTATAAATAATTCTATAAGTTTTGTTTGTATATTTACTAATTCACTTGCTTTCTTCTTTTTTTTCCTCTCTTTAATGGAAGAGAACAGATTTGAACATACTTTTTTCTCCTCTCTCCTGAGTAACTTACCTTCAAATTGTACCAGAGTTTATAAATTGTTACAAAATGTACTTATCCAAATAATTATTAGCTCAATAATTTTTGTTTTCTTATGTTTTCTACTTTTTTAGTAAATCGCATCTGGTCATTCGCGTCTGTTACAGTAGCATCTTTTTAAAGTGTGTTATTGTTAAAATATTTACTCTACTGGCACTGTTTAGGTCTATAATATAAACTTTTCTTATACATAATGTTATATATCTGTACATGACTGTTTGTTGCCATGAATAAATAAAATAAAATAAAAATAGAGCACAGAAAGGTACAGAAAGTGCGGGGGAGAAGTGCGGGGACGCCAATTTGCGGGAGACGCTGTGAGATTCCATTCTGTTTGACTCTTATGTATTCTGTGGCCGTGGTTCAATTTATTACGGGTATGTCCCTTCCACGTTGTATATCGGCCAAGTGCATGTGCAAGATATGGGTAACTTGCACATGCACCTGGCCGATATTTTTTTTTTTGTAAATAAAGTTTCCATGATGTAACCTGTAATTCATGGAAACTTTATTTTCCATAATTTTACATGTTTACTACCCATTTTAAACAAGTTACAACTTTATTTTAGAATTATGAATTTTTCACTCTATTTTTCCAAAGTGTGCGCGCAAAGTTTCGCGCAAAATCCAATAAGAAATTTTCTGTCAGAAAATTTCGGATGACCGCCGGAAGGCATTCTGCCCATATGTTTCGTTCTAGACCCCGCATACTATCAGAATTTGGACGTGTTCGACGTCCGCTTCTGATACATTGTCGCTGACGTAAAGGGATGCGATATCGTCTCAGATAGGATTCACGATCATTTTTACGTCAGAGATTTTGATACAAGGATATACTTACTAGAAACAAGTTGATAAAGTTATCAGCTGTTTTCCATCTTTTTCTTAGCTAGGTACACAATGTGCTCCTCTTAAAGATTGATCTGATTTTAGAAATTTATGATTTATTTGCACATATTACACAACCCAATAAACATTTGCATTAAAAACAACTAAAATAACGCAAATATGCGGGTTGAATGTTGATAGGTGCATGTATCGTAGCGATACAAACAGTTACTCGTAATTTCTTACTCTAGTTGCCAGGCGCAGTTAAGACCTAAGACAGAACTAAGTTAAGGCCGTACCTAAATTTTCCGGGGTCCAGTGCTGCCCCCATTTAAAATAAATCATTTCAAAGACAACGGAGACATCATTTAAAATTTTGCTACTACCAAGTCCTAGATAACCCTTAAAAGTTATTTATGAACTACTATTTACAGTTTACTGTTTACACTTTCGGCTAATGTGCGTAGTAAAGCTTAACGTTCTCATTATAAACTGTAAACAGTAGTTCATAAAATACTTTGAAGGATTATCTAGGACTTGATAGTTGCAAAATTTTAAATGATGTCTTTGTTTTCTTTGAAATGATTTATTTTAAATGGATGCCTCCATTTAAAATGCACTGGACCTCGGAAAATTCAGGTACGGCCTTAACGTTCTCATTGTTAACTGTAAACAGTAGTACATAAAATACTTTAAAGGGTTATCTAGGACTTGGTAGTAGCAAAATTTTAAATGATGTCTCTATTTTCTTTGAAATGATTTATTTAAAATGGGGGCAGCACTGGACCCCGGAAAATTTAGGTACGGCCTTAACAGAAGAAGACATTACTTCTAGAGTTACAACTAAAGCTCGAGCCACCTTCGCGCAACTCCGCCCCATATGGCGATTCAGGAAGCTTACTCGCAGAGTTTAACTCAAAATATTACGCTCAAATTTGAAAACAGTTCTGCTGCCTATTAAAAAAGACATTTAGAGAAAGCCAAAACTCTTCTCTGTATGTTTTGTAAATTGGTCACTAGATGGCGTTTTTTACTTATTTTATTTATTCAACTTTATTACAAAAATTGTAAACGGTCAACCGAAAGGTGATGCAGAGACAAGTGAAACCAAAGTAGGAGCAAAAATAAAATGTTGATGCTTACTTGCCTAGCATTTGAACCTATATTACCTACCTTTCGCAGGGTTGTCAGTAATTATTGTGCTGCCATCTCTGTGAGCAGCTGGTACTAATAATTTATCTACAAGTTCCTGCTATTTACGGGCTCTCCAATACTTTGTATGACGTAAGGTATGGTTGTCAGTAATTATTGTGCTGCCATCTCTGTGAGCAGCTGGTACTAATAATTTATCTACAAGTTCCTGCTATTTACGGGCTCTCCAATACTTTGTATGACGTAAGGTATCTGTTACGTAATTAATTATATTATTCTTGGTTGGACGTAGTAAGGTTTTTTTTAATACCAATACGGCAGCTATTTTGCTCTTTCCTAGCCCCAAATTTACATATCTACAGGTACATATATAGTGTATTAATTTTCGTAAACTTGCAAAATTTATTACATATTAAGGCGCGACAAAATCGATACATAGTTATCTAAAACACGCTGAAGCATTAATTAAATTAATATCACCCTGAATGCTTTATTAATGGGCGGCGGCAGGTCTCATGGCAATTTAATTAATTTGTGTCTTTCATGAATGTAGGTTGGGGATCACTGGATGTAATCATGATTTGATTACATGTTTTGGCGTTGACAAGGAATCTCTTTTGAAAATACTGCGTTAGCCACAGACCATGGATCAAGATAGACACAGCCTCTGTATGAATTTGCGTGTCAATCTGACGTCAAATTGACTACATTTTATCATCATCACTTTGAGTCCGTGTATGTCAATTCATTAATCGGACATTCATTCTCTACTGTAAAATATCTAAATCTGCCATTTTGAGTCGTAGAAACTCGTAGAAAAACGTTGGAGGACGTAATAAAAAAGTTTCCTTCCGTTGGTAAGTAAATTTTTTATTAAATATTTGTATTGAAAATTGGCACGCCAGGTTTTCATGCAAATTGAAGGACTTTCTTTATCTAGTACTAGCTTTTACCTGCGGCTTCGCTCGTGTATCCCAAATCCTACGGGAACAATACATTTTTCCGGGATGAAAGGTACCCTATGTCCTTCTCAGGGCTCCTAACCTAACCAATCTTCTTGAAATTTCGCATACACATATGTATGCGAAATTTCAAGAAGATTGGTTCAGTAGATAAAGCGTGAAGAGGTAACAAACAAATATACAAACTCACTTTCGCATTTCTAATATCAGTTAGGACTAGGATAGGATATATACAGATCTGTGGCGTTAGCTCTAGATCAACATTTGAGTATCACGCCATCGATAGTGAATTTAAGGCCCATTTACATAGTGTCAGTTTCTTGCCTTTTGCATGCAATATAAGTACAATATGCAATATATTGTTTAGACCATGTACGTCACGTATATAATTTAATTGTATGTAACAGGCTAGAAATTTGCTTAGTGTAAATGGGCCTTTATCCCCACATTTTGGAATCAAAAGCGTGACGTACATTACGGTTTGAGAGATATTTTTCCACGTACGCGTTAAGGCCGTACCTAAATTTTCCGGGGTCCGGTGCTGCCCCCATTTTAAACAAATAATTTCAAAGAAAACGGAGGCATTATTAAAAATTTTGCTACTACCAAGTCCTAGATAACCCATCAAAGTATTTTATAAACTACTGTTTACAGTTTATAATATGAACGTTAAGCTTTACTACGCACATTTGCCAAAAGTGGCCGTTTTTCGCAAATGTGCGTAGTAAAGCTTAACGTTCTCACTTTAAACTGTAAACAGTAGTTCATAAAATACTTTGAAGGGTTATCTAGGATTTGATAGTAGCAAAATTTTAAATAATGTCTCCGTTTTCTTTGAAATGATTTATTTTAAATGGGGGCAGCACTGGACCCCGGAAAATTCAGGTACGGCCTTAACGGAAATGTTGGAATCAGCTCCTTGCCACGGTTTTCCTTGAAACTGCAATATAACACAAACAACTGCGCCTTATAGACGAGTTGGAAACCGCTAAAGTACCTAATGTACTTGTCACATAACGTGCATATATACATACATACAGTATAACGTATTGATCCCTAATGGAGCAAGCATTCTGAGACTGTAGCATACTTCAAAAGGATGTGAAAAGATTTTTTCAGTATCGGTAGGCAAAGTACATCTGATACTCCAGGTGTTGCCGTACATAGACTCCGGTGCCTAACCAAACCACTTACCAGGTGCCTGCCTGCCTAATTAGTGGTATAAAACAAGTAATTATGAAGAAAACAAGTGCGTTAAAAATATAAACTAAAGAGACAATTCCAAATTACGCTGTATATTTTGTAACCCTTATACCTAATTAAAAATAAGCTTTGAATAAAAAAAGGGAATTCGTGTTGTGGTACACCAGGTGGGAACGAAGTTTCTTACTGCAAAATCAAAGGCTACGAGCACCTCTCATCCATCAAATCGTTTAGGCTGCAAAGCGTTTCAAAGAAATATACATACATACATATTCTTAAAAAAACATAATCCTTTATCTGGCGCAGGCGGGTAAAAATAAATTCTAGTCTTTACTTCTCCAAATCCCTCGTGAAAAGTGGAGAAGAAAAATCCGGAACCATATTTCTTTTTATTTACACGACATATAGTCAACACGAAGAAACAACATCTCGTACAAGAATATGCGTATAATTCATCTCGCCACGGGGAGACGAGAAAATGACGTCATCTGTTACCCCCAACCCCGACATACTTCGACTAACAGATACTCTCACGTGATTTCACTGTACGCAGCCATTTCCATGAAAAAATCGTAATATACTCGTAACTACGGGCTATCCTAGATCACTATAGTATAATGATATTAAAATAACAGTCAATTAACAAAAAATATCGAATTTCTCATACAAATTGCTCACTCACTCATCAATGAGACCTCTCCAACCCATCTGGCCATCGCGAGCGTGGAGAGTAAAGGAAAATCTTTTGACTGCTCTGGCTAATACATATATTTGCCAGAGCCATAGCTCTAGTAATACGGAGAGGGTCGTGCTCCTGCAGTGGAGACTAAAAAAGATCTGAAGATGATGAATATGACTGTTATATTAATTTCATGATACTATACTATATATATCAACATTTTACAGGAAAATCTTCTTTTTGATGTAATGTAACAAAACTTTTGGGTGCCCCTTGTTTCACAGACTGAAATTTCATAGAATTTCGATTCACAGAAAATTTTTCATAGAATATTTAATTCTTATATTTTTATTTCAAATATTATTGTTTCAAAGACTATTTACTTGAATGAAACACAATTTATAGAAACACAGTTCAATGACTTTTAGAATCTCATATTTTCATTTAACAAACTAATCAAACAATAGAATATTTCTTTAAAGAATATTGTTTGTTCGGTATATTCTTTCATGGAATTTTATTTTACTGAAAATTATTATTTAAGGATGTATTAAGTGAAAACATTGTTTAATCAAATTAAATACCATATAATAAGTTAGAATACATTATAAATCGCTACCACAATATAGATTAGGGCAAACTTATAGGTTAGGTTAGGTTAGAACTGCGACCAACTGGGAAAGTTTTATCCATTTTACTAGAATAGGGCCAACTTATAGGTTATAAATATATTATATTAACTAAAATTATTAAAAATAATAATATTTAATTTGATATTCTGATATTAGAAACATCGCAAAAGTAAATGTTATTTGTAATAAAATTCTATGATTTCAAATTATTCATAACAAACATTCTAATTATTGATTTTCTGTGCAACAAAAATCTATTATTAAAAATTCTTTATACTGAGTAACCTACATATTGATTATTCTATGACATGATAATCTTGTAAAAATTTTCTAAATAACGAAAAATCTGTTAAACTTTTGTCTGTGTAAGAAAGTACACCCCAAAACTTTTACATGTACCATATCCAGGGCCGCACTGGAAAATTGTGACATAGGCTCTGCCTCCAACAGTCTCCAGTCTCCTTCAATCGGTGTTGGAAATTTGTAACTATAATTATGTTTTGTTCCTTGTACGATTTTATGGAGAAATAAAATAACTTTTTATAGTTATCTAGTATAGCCCATGGTTCGATTTATTACGCATATTATGTAAATTACACGTTTTATACCTACTGCAAACAATTTTCTTTGAAGGTTTTAAATAAGATATTATTTATTCATACAAGAAGCGGTCCCGAATTTTCAGGCTAATAATACATTTTAGATATAATAAGCATTAAATTACTTTAGAAAGTTAAGGTATTTGTTATGAATAAATAAAAAGCCACGTTGCTCGTAAATTACTTTGCATGCTTCCGCCAAAGTTACATGCTGTAAAATTACTTTGTTTTCTTCCAAATCAATAAGATCAAAGGATAGGTTTTAGATCTCAAAGTGAGTTTTCTTTCTAAGCATATATAGTACCTATCCCATTGTTGAGCAAAGGCCTTTCCTTTCTGCTTCCACTATTTTCCATTTAGATGGAATTTGCTATTTACAGGTGGTCTATTTTGGAGGTTTCTTGATAATAATGAAAATAGGGTTACATAGTGCGCCTCACCCTAACGTAGGTATAGAAGGAAATCTATTGCCTACACCATATTGTTCGTAGGCCTACACGGAGAAAATCTATGGCAGGCAGAGACTACGGACCTCCACATGCTACGATCCTGACAGACTTCTCTAGCTTCATCTACAGTAATCACTCTCTTCATGCTTGCCCGCCGGTTACGGGTACTTCTGACTTCTCCATTTTAAGACACACACGCACGCATGACATTACTTATTCCTGAACGCTTCCTTCCACAGCATAATTTAAGAAGTCTGAACTCCAACCAACCGCAGATTACGGCAATCCACTTTAATCTCACGACGATTTTCACCTCAGAATCGACGCACATTTGAAAATATAGCTGCAAAATGTCCGATACGCAAAATGCAGATTTGCATTATCTTGTTTTGGCTTTTTAGTCGGGTTGTTATACGCCAACACCAATATTTTTCGGATCAAAGGGTGAGCCTTGGCACACTTATTCCTTAGGTAGACAAGAGTGGAAAACGCCCGGGAGTCAGCGGCTCACACCCTGTGGGGGGGTAGGGGGAGGGGATGAAGTTTTCTTACTCTGCGTGCACTGTGACTCGTCATAACTGCAAATTTATAGCTACTAGAGCAAGTTTGGTATCGTTTTCAGATAAATAAAAGATGGTCAATTGATTTCTCAAACAAAAAAAGAGCATTTCTATACAAAAAAAAAAATATATTTAAAAAGCCGCATTCATATAGATTCCAAAAATATAAGGTTTGTTGAAAGATTAATAAAAAAAACTTATTTAAAAAAATATTTATCTCGGCGCGGCAGAAGAAAAAACAGGCAGAGAAAAAATAATCCTTACTTAATTTTATAAAACATTCTTATTAAGTTACAATACTCACATTGTGTGTGTATACAGGCTGACTTTTTATCCACCTGCAAAATTTTTGGAGCAAGTTCAGTCCATAATACTGAACTACTTCCGATAAAAAAAGTTATTAAAAATCGATAAAAATTTTTCGTCCTCCCTAACAAATCAGCGCTCAGCCAAACGGATTTTGTATGGGAGGACGAAAAGTTTTGACTGAACTTGCTCCAAAATTTAGCAGATACTGATACTGGTACACGTTTAAATTTTATGGTCATTAACAAAATGAAAATATAATATGTTTTTATTTTTAAATATTATTCTATTTTTCGTATGAAAATGCTCTTTTTTTGTTTCAGAAATCAATCGACCATCTTTTATTTATCTGAAAACGATACCATACTTGCCCTAGTAGCTATAAATATGCAGTTATGACGAGTCACAGTGCACGCGGAGTAAGAAAACTTCATCCCTTCCTCCTACCCCCCCCCAGGGTGTGAGCCGCTGACTCCCGGTCGTTTTCCACTCTAATCTACCTAAGGAATAAGTGTGCCAAGGCTCACCCTTTGATCCAAAAAATATTGGTTCCCATACATTGAATGGATATAATGACTCCACTATTTAAAGTGTATCTTGAAGTGTGCTTGATTTATCTTAAATTAATTTCCCGGAAAAGTGTCCGATACGCAAAATGCAGATTTGCAAATCTGGTATTGGCTTTTGAAGAGTACCTTAAAAAGTTTGCTTGATGTTGTTTATCTTAAGTGAATAAATTTTTGCTCAGCGCAGATCATCAAAGTCAATCTAAAGGAATAGGCGTGAAGCTGTAGATCTGCCATGGTAATCATCCTGTAACTATGATCCTTGTTTTACTTTGCTAATCTAGCTTTCTTGCAAATCTAACATGTTTTGGCATTTCGGTAATCAGACATTTTGCGCATGTGGCATTTTGCAAATTCGACATTTAGCGAATCAGATGTGTTTCTAAACCCATTTGGCCTCGTGAAAAATTCACGCTCTCGATTTTTAAGGGAAGGTTGAAAGGGTTGCGGTCTGACATTTAAACGACGCTTATTTTCCCCGTCCCAAGTAGTTTAATGTATTCAATGGAATAAAGGAAGGTAGCTTATATGACAAATTAATTCCGTGATGTTTAGGGTTACGACAGTTAAAATGTCTTACTCTCACTGTTTAAAATAATATTTGAATGAATTTTTTATGTGTTTAAGGCCGTGTGGTGACGGCAGAGTACAATACATATTCTCACCACCCCTCTCCTCTTTTACGGGTTTCGTAATGGTAACTAAGGGGGCAGCAGCGACCTCTGTCCAAAGAGTTTATACTATTTATTGCAATCACCAACTTTGCCCAGCGTGAAATGTTTTCACTTTATTAGGAGATGTCTTTAGTCCAGCGGTGGATTGTAA
Organism: Acrobasis repandana; assembly: GCA_963576875.1. NCBI lineage: Eukaryota > Metazoa > Arthropoda > Insecta > Lepidoptera > Pyralidae > Acrobasis > Acrobasis repandana. Next base: position 4,717,315 of record OY756226.1, read on the forward strand.
TAGGCTTTTTTAAAGAAGTCGAAAATTAATATGGAACATTCTGTTGTTTCGCAAGCTGATTAGGGGTAAAGAAAAAAACATAGTGTACCTCTGCCAAATATCATCCATCATACTTATCTATATACTAATATTATAAAGCGGAAGAGTTTGTTTGTTTGTTTGTTTAAACGCGCTAATCTCAGGAACTAATGGTCCGATTTGAAAAATTATTTTCTTGTTGGATAGTCCATTTATAGAGGAAGGCTTTAGGCTATATAATATTACGTTCCGACAACCACGCAAACGAAGTCGCGGGCACAGCTAGTTAAAAATAAAGACCCTGATATATCTGTCAGTATGTCTGTACTCTATAAACTTTGAAACTACTGGGCCGATTTCGCAATTCTGAGGAAAAGTTCGCGAAGCCGGGGCGGGTCACTAGTTCTAACTAAACAGGAGACGTTGAGAGGTTGACTGGTAGAAAAGATCCTGCGCCCAGTCCGCTTCTTACTATTTTTGTTATAAAGTAAAATAAAAAGATGTGCAATAGTATACATATCTTTTTGCAAAACAGTAACAAGTTCATTTGCTAGGCAAATAAAAAAAAACCCCGACTGTCAAGAACGCCATCTAGTGATGTGAACCGGAACTATTGATACGACTTGATACGGACATCAAGTCGCGCTACATGCGTGCGACGGATACCGCCATCTATATATTTCCTAGAGAAAGCCCTGATTTTCAAGCGTTTATCCTCAATAAATTTTAAACAGCTGGACCGATTTTCATAAAACATAGCTAAGAACCACCGCAAGGGAAGTTGCTATCACGTAAAAAAACCGCATCGAAATCAGTCCATCTGTTCTAGCGCTACGATGCCACAGACAGACAGACAAACAGACCGACATTAGCTTCAAACTTATAACACCCCTCTTTTTTGTCAAAGTTGAGATAATATATTGCCCTCTCTTATCCCTCTTGTCTCGCAAGCTTGGGCTCTGTTTAGCCTGTAAGATAGAGACGTAGAGACGAATGTATCGTAAGATCGAAATAAAACTTTCGAGAAGGTGTTTAGACATTTCAACTATTCAGGAGTGTCACGTAGCAACTTGTTATAAACTCAGAGCTCGGATCGCTGTTCGCAACACTTTGCAGTTTATTTACGAAGTTGACACAAGGTTGTGAAAATAAATGGGGAAATTGGTCTGAGTCTGAGCTTTGACTAGAGCTGGTTTAGTTATTGTTTGTTTTTTATATTTATTTGGGTAAGTAAGCAATTTTTTGATGAAGCATGTTGTGGATACTTTTTGTACACTTTTTGACGAAGCTGGTTGCTGATGAACTTTGTTACCTAGAGTGTCATAGGCTATATTAAAATTGTTATAAATCAAAATGGCGGATTTTTAGCGCCAAATTGCACGGCATATTAAATCTTTATAAACCTATCGAGTGAGTAAGCAAACAACTTACAAAGCAACAAATAATCCGCTCGATGACAATAAGTCAAATCACACCTTTTTTCTAAACGTCAAAACAAATATTTTCTATGGAATTTGTATGAAATACAAAACCGTGACGTCACAGATATTTGGAGTCAAATAGCGCTCATAATATCAATTTTTCTGCATTGAAAATCTTAAGGTGAAGGGGTAAGCAAATGGCCTTGAAGTGTGAAATAAATTGTTAACTCGTAAATATGGTGATAATTTCCATATTGCTCTTCGTCATGCACTAGATATCCTTTTAAATTATTTTATGAACTGCCGTTGAAACTATTAGTGGTGATCCGTCTAGCTTTAAAACTTGGACTAATGTAAATACTTTCAACGGTGGTTCATAAAATAATTTAAAGGGCTATCTAGTGCATGAAGAAGAGCAATATGGAAATATGTATATATATATCATCATAATTACAAGTTAACAATTTATTTCACACTTCAAGGCCATTTGCTTATCCCTTCACCTTAAATCCAGTCATCTACCCAAATGTGGCAATTAAAATGGCTAATCTCTGATTAAGTACTAACAGAAAAAATGAAAAATAAATTTGATAGGAAGTTGGGTTACATTTACATTTGGGATACATTGTTTGCGACAAAAGCAAAGATGGTGACAGGATTATATTTATTACTGGCCGAGCGAGCGAAGCGTCTCAGTTTCGAGTTTGACCAAAAATGCGTTTGTCCGTCTGTCTGTTCCCGCCTACAGGTCGCATTTTTCAACCGATTTTGACGAAAATTGACACACAAGCACAGGCCGGAAACTCCTAAGGTACGCGCAATATGCGTCACCCAGGCGTCCCCGTTCCCCGTCCCCGCACCTCTCCCCCGTTTTCGCCTCGATTTCTCACGTTGGCCGTCAAGAACCGGGGAAGTGGTGCGGGTGCGGGGAACGGGGACGTATATTGCGCGTACCTTAGAAGAGTCCCTTCTGTTTACTCTTACTGTAGTCAGTGACACAAGTTCCTTAATTTATTTAATTTTTAGTCCATTGCGATTTTTGATTAGGGGAAAAATAGGGGGAAAAAGGGGAATTTTGCTGTAGCGTTATTTATTGACACATTTCAATTAAATTTAAGACGCACACTAAGGACGTTATTCTACACGAGATAAAAAAGGACGTTATTCTACACGAGATAAAAAAAAATCCAAAGGGAGCAGTGGAGGTAGGAAAAGGAAGGAAGTTTGCTATGTAGCGTTATGTGTAGACGGATTTCATTAAAATGGCGTTGCTAAGCCAGGGGAAAGGGAAAAGTATCGGTTATTGCATGGTTAAGAGCTCGCGAGGTGTACTGTTTTTACAGAACCAGTTTATCTAGAGCCCATTGGAGCCCATTGTTGGGCAAAGGCATTCCTCTCAGTACTCCAATTATCCGTCTTGTCTTAAGTGTGCCAGTCCGAGTAGGTATCTAGGTCGTCACTCCATCTGTCCATCTGCGCCTAGATTTTGCAAGACGCAGACGCGACGTTCATAAGTTGGTCCACAATGTTAGAGTTTTTGCCCATAGTTCGAACGGCATGCGGCTAACGTGACCGGCTGATGGCACGATTATGGTTGGAGTTTCACACAATACTAAATATATTTAAGAACTTGCTTAGATTAAAGAATTTGAAATTGATTGAGCCCTTGCCCTACAAGGTAGATCCTGTGGCACTGGTATTGATTGGGCAAGAAATAATAAAAAAAAAACAGTGAGACTCCGGTAGTGCCGACAGAAGTAAAAACTTGAACAAAGTGGTGTCGGTTACGGTAACGGTAACGGTAACGGTAGCGGTAACGGTAACGGTAACGGTAACGGTAACAGTGTCGCGAGTTCAATTTATTTATTTAGAAACTTTATTGCACAAAAATGTTGTACAAGTGGTGGACCTAATGCCATATGGCATTCTCTACCGGTCAACCATAAGATCAAGCAGACAATATGTGTGGTGATGTGATTAAAATATGTATAAAATTACATAATTAAAAAAAATTATCTGATACTAAATATGAATTTCTATGGCACGTAATTTGCAACTCATTTTACATAATTCAAAACTCAAAAAACGTAAATTGCAACACATTTTACGTGATTTACAATTCGAAAAATTACGCTCGCTTGCCAAGACCCTAAATAAGCATTAAAAAAGAACACTTCCATTACAAAAGTATAATTTCTTTGTAGGTGTTTTCCATTCTCGATAGCCCAGAAGCAATATTATTTCTGTAATGTTACCTGGTATATCTGTTACCGTTGCCTGCGGCATGGAAACCGAATTATTTTGAGGTTTCAAAGAAACGGGAAAACTTGCGGTTGTTTTAATGATATGAATGATAAGCCGAACCTTCACAAAAAGAAACAAAATTAAGATTAATGTTATTTTTTTTTGACGCTTGATGTAAGTAGATGGTATAAGTAATATGTAAGTATTTTTTTTTTAAAATGAATTTATTCGAGTTTAAACAAGATAATCTAATTACAATTATAATAATGATAAAAATAAATTATTTAAACTTAATATAAAAAGTAGAAAAGAAATTAAATTATATAAAAGATGGACTCCAAATTGCTGCGGTTACAGGGTAGGGTGGCCAAGAGGCTGGCGGCATTGCCGCGTTGAATGGCCAGGCTTAGGCCCTTGGTTCCCAGGCGTCGATTTGGCGTGCATTGCACACAGGCGAAGATATAGGCAAATGGCCTTGAAGTGTGAAATAAATTGTTAACTCGTAAATATGGTGATAATTTTCATATTTCTCTACGTCATGCACTAGATAGCCCTTTAAATTATTTTATGAACTGCCGTTAAAACTATTATTGGTGATCCGTCTAGCTTTAAAACTTGCCGTGGCCACTTTTGGCGGAGGCAAGTTTCAAAGCTAGACGGACTAATGTAAATACTTTCAACGGTGGATTATAAGATAATTTAAAGGGCTATCTAGTGCATGACGAAGAGTAATATGGAAATTATCTCCATATTTACGAGTTAACAATTTATTTCAAATGAGGGCGCCACTTCAAGGTCATTTGCCTATATCTTCACCTTAAGGCCGTACCTAAATTTTCCGGGGTCCAGTGCTGCCCATTTAAAATAAATCATTTCAAAGAAAACGGAGACATCATTTAAAATTTTGCAACTATCAAGCCCTAGATAACCCTTCAAAGTATTTTATGAACTAATGTTTACAATAAATCGTTTTAAAGAAAACGGAAACATTACCAAATCCTAGATAACCCTTTAAACTTTTTTTAGAAGTACTGTTTACAGTTTATTATGAGAACGTTAAGCTTTAAAAGTGGCCGTTTTTCGCAAATGTGCGTAGTAAAGCATACGTTCTCATTATAAACTGTAAACAGTAGTTCATAAAATACTTTGGAGGGTTATCTAGTACTTGGTAGTAGCAAAATTTTGAATGATGTCTCCGTTTTCTTTGAAATTATTTAATTTAAATTGGGGCAGCACTGGGCCCCGGAAAATTCAGGTACGGCCTTAATCATGCAATTTTATCAAATATTTATCGGAAAAACGGTTTTGTACAAACTCGCATTATGACCTTGGCCGACGATATAAAATAACCAAAGAATTCATACTTTAATCGGTAGTAACATATTATATGTATGAAGATATCTCTACTCTGGGTATCGTTTCTTGTCCAAACATTCGATCTCGCCGCTTTAATTAAGAAGTTGCGATATTGATTTAATACGATTGTTTTGTTCATTAAAATAAACACTGACTGATGGCGAAGTATAAACCAAAATAGAGTTTCGTATAATTATTTTCATTGTTTTGTATTTTTGTATCATTGAGGTCTTTTTTAGTCTCCACTGCACGAGCACGACCCTCTTTGTAATTCAGAGCCATACTTAGCCTGAGTAGCCAAAGGATTTTGCCTACACTCTCCACGCTGGCCAGACGGGTTGGAGAGGTCTTATTGTTGTTTAAAAGCTTTATTAACTTGTGTTTCCTAAGTCGCCTTGCCTTCTACAACATTCACCGGAAGACTTGAAGTGCTATTCTACTCTGCCGGGAATCACACGGCGTTGTTTTGCATTATTTGCTTGTTTTCATAAAAAAACGTAATTAAGTATATGTAGCAAAGAGGTAGGTAGATGGATATTATTTAAAATTATGGTAAGGTCAGCGCCCCTCCTGTCGATGATCTATAAGAAGCTCTCTAGACCACATTGTTATCCTGTGTCCACAGGGCTTACTGTCCAGGTAAAGTACACTGCCATTATAACAAATAAATTATGTAGTCCACTTCTATTTTAATAATCGTAAGGCCGAGAACTCTGATCAGTACAAATACGAGAGGTGCATTATGCAACTGCCCAATCGAGACTGACTACTTATTTCTTTTTTTTCTATCGAAGTATTACAGGGCATTTTACAGCTCACCGGGCGCGACGGGTTAGGCGGGACCAACATTTGCCAAAGTGGCAAGATGTTGTCCACACCGTTAAGTGACAGCACAAAGGGCTCCCACCGGGTGGGAACGAACCTCGGCTTTGGGCGTTACTGGCGATCGGCTTTGACCAAGTGTCAAGCTCCTGAAGGGCTAACTGGCTAGAAGTGACCGGGTACCGTGCGGTACCTCGTGAACGCGCCAGTCCTATTCCTATTCCTGATCCGCACTCGCCGGCGAGTGGGATTCGTAATCGAGCTAATGTGTGTGCTGTGTCTGCGTTGCGCAGGTGACTCTACGGTGGGGGGAATCGCACGACTAATGGGGTCGTCCGGATCGTTGAGTACTTGCCTTGGTCTCCTACACCTAAGGAAATCTGTGGGGTTGTAGTCAGCAGCTTTCGTTGCTAACTGGTTGGGATGATTGGGGGCGCGTTCAAAGGATCGTGAGGCGATCTCTTTGAAGAATCGGGGGACTACTTATCGATTGCGCGTCCTTTTTATACGCCAACAAGTAAGTAGAGGGGAATTTGCTACACGCAGGTGGTGTTTACGAGTTTTGATTATAAAAATCCCTTGTGACGTCTCACGCCTCGTGTTAATATCCCGACATTCCCGACATATAATATTTGTATTCGATGGACAATAAATATTATATAAATGAACAAATAAAAAAATATAAAATAAATAAAAAAGAGCAGGGATTTCTAACACAGGCAGTTTGCTTACAAGAAAACCCTGATCGCTAATCCAGTGCTGTAAAAACTACAGAAATGAATAAACTATTTTATTTAAATACATTAAGGTGAACTTCAGTCCATCATTCTGAACAACTTTTCCCAAATATATGCGTGCGATCGTAGATCCCCATTAGGAACAAAGTCCTTCACATTTTTTCTGCAACGAGATGACGCTTTCTCGTTATTTACACAAAAATTGCGTCAGACACCAGTTTGCCCAAGTAGACTCAGAGGACTTCGCTCGTTCAATCATCATGTTCAATGGACTAAGCAAATAAAAAAAAACTGGCCAGGTGCGAATCGGACTCGCACACGAAGGGTTCCGTACCATTATCTTTACAACATTAGACACCAAAAAAATCACGTTTATAGTCACCCTTTATTATTTATATTATATTTATTTTAAAGTCAATATACAACTAAATATTCAGTAAATATTTCAAGCGTCGTACAGCAGCAAAAAACAGCAAAAAAAACACGTTTGTCGTATAGGAGCCTCGCTTTATTCTGTTTTGAGTATTTGTTGTTATAGCGGCAACATACATAGGTACATCATCTTTGAAAATTTCAACTGTTAAGCTATCACGGTTCATAATATACAGCCTAGTGACAGAAAGACGGACGGACGGTGGAGTCTTAGTACCTAATAAGGTCCCGTTTTTACCCTAAAAAGTACTGAACAGAAATTATAATAAAAATATTTTTACACAAAATTTTCGTCGACGTTTCCGACTTTCCGCCAACCGTCCATTAATTTTTATAGCTATCTTTCGACCGCCATGAATGGAGGCCCATTAGAGAAACTTATATAAAATGATCGATTGAGCCGACAATAAATATAGGAAGTTGTAAAATTTTACGGAGAACATTCAATTTACTCCGAGTGTAATCGACGCTACAAAATTGTCAGGGATTTTATGTAATTTCAGCGAATGTGCTTATTTCTACGGCCTAATAAATGAAACGGTATTGGTATAATATGTATGTATATTTTGAAAGAGAGAGACAGGAGAATTCTAAAAGATAATATAGAAAGAGATTAGGGTAGTATCCAGGGCACAGGCCAGAATCTCCTAAGGTACGCGCAATATGCGTCCCCGTTCCCCGTCCCCGCACCTCTCCTCCGTTTTCGCCTCGGTGACGCACGTTGGCTCACAAGAACCGGGGAGAGGTGCGGGTGCGGGGAACGGGGACGCATATTGCGCGTACCTTAGGAGATTCCGTTCTGTTTACTCTTACCAGGCCTGTGTCACTCCCCGTGTAGGTATCAAAAATATACCTACGCGCGGCGGCCTCCGCGGATGGCTAATTCAGTCGGGGCTGACGTGCGAGCAGTGACGCACGTGCGAGCTTTGTTCGTCGCCTAGTTTAGTTACTTCACCGATCCGGCCGTTTTAAAAATACTGCGCAGCAAGGATTGCGATCCAAATTTAACTTTTTTTAGACTTCCTAAGGACGCTTAAAGGTAAGATCTACTTTAAAGTGGTTATTATTATTATGTTGTCATTCATGATAGGTACACTAAGTAGGTTTAATACTTAGGTACCTACTTAGGTTACGAAAATAAGTAGGAACGTAGATATAAGTAAATTATTATTCTTTCGAATTTCTGATATTTGGTTTGAGATTGACGATCTGTTTCGTTATAAGTAGGTACCTACCTAACCCACCTACTTAGGAACTTTTCTGTTCGCTAGCAAAATAATTATGAAAGTTACAGAAATGGTATGAACCTACTAAGTAGGTACTCGTACATCCTATAGAATTCGGTATCTACTTTAAAGAATTTATTTTAGCTGGTTAGATATTTCGCACATGTTATATTATATTTCTTTCATTATAGTTTACTACCAAACGATGATACATACATACATACTATCACGCCTTTATCCCTAACGGGGCAGACAGAGCATTTTAAAAGTTGCGGCTCTAAGCAATCAGAGCCCAGGGCATCAATACTCAAAGGCAACTTTTAGCGTGGTTTTATGGTGGGCGAGAAGGTGGAAAAAGGAATCAAAATAGTGATGGGTTGCTAGCCGCATCGCCTATTAACATGATTTGCATTTTCGCCTATTCCTTCGATCGGCTTCTACGATTTGCGCGGGGAGAGAAGCAGCTATGACCTCCGTGGTGTAATAGTCAACACGCTAGTCCGCCAATCTGGAGGGTCTGGGTTCGATGCCCAGCCAGGGCAAGTTCGAAAATGGCCTTTTTCAAATTGTCCTGGGTCTTGGATGTTTATCTATATACAAATGTATTTATTATAAAATATAGTATCGTTGAGTTCGTATCCCATAACACAAGTTTAAACTTACTTTGGGGCTAGCTCAATCAGTGTGATTTGTCCTTACATATTTATATTTAAGTTTTATTTTTGTTTACCAAACCAGCATGGAAGACCGATAATCATCATTTCAGCCGGGACAGACAACAGGACCACCACGCCCCTGTGCCACGCTTCTGGCGTTACGCCCTCGAGCAGAACGGAATTAAAGAGCCTCTGAAGGACTTTCAGTAGGTACCGGCGTTCCGCCCGCTTTCAGAAGCTCTGCTGTGATTCCATCCTCGCCCGGCGCCTTGTTGTTTTTTAACTGTTTGAGGGCCATCCTAATCTCGTACAGGCTGATGTCCGGGATATCTTCAGTATAGTGTCGGGTCAGCTTGGCTCTTGGGTCTTTAGCCAATTTTTTGTTGTGCAACTGAGGTGTATAACTGTCCATAAAACCTCTCGATCTCTGCCAAAACCCCTTCCTTTGACACCACGCCACCGGCCTCCGTCTTCAGCTTCATCAATCGGCTTTGCCCAACCGACGTAGCTCTTGCAAACACTTTGGAGCCTTTGTTTTGCTCTATCGTCTCCTTAATACATTTGGTATTAAAGGAGCGTATGTCGTGTCGCAAGGACTTTTGTATACGTCTTTTGAGCTACCGATATGATTTAGCGTCTTCAGAGGTGTGCAGCGGCCTGGATCGTCGTTCTGCCATCAAGTCTAGGGTCTGTGCAGAAATTTTTTGAGGTTTGCGTTTGGGGTGGGACTTAAACACCTTCGATCCCACCGCTTGGACAACTTCTACAAACCCTTGGTTTATCTCGTCCACTGTAACGCAATCCTGTAGGCCTTCAAAGCGATTGGATAGTTCAAGCCGGAAGCGTTCGGAGTTTTCAATTTGGACCTGTGACGGTCGGAGCGTCGACTTCATCAGTCGCGACCTTTCGACTTTGAGACAAATATTCACGATGCCTCTTAATATTCGATGATCGCTCCCGGTTTTAATCCGATTGATCACTGAAACATCGTTAAATATTCGTCTCTTCGTCGTTAGGATAAAGTCGATTTCGTTTTTAACACGGGGGCTGGTTCTTCTTTCCTGGACCCATCCAGGTCCATTTTTTTTGCGGTAGCTTTTGGAAGAAAGAGTTAATCGCAAAGAGTCCCTCTTTCTCCAGAAAATCAGCCAGCCTACGTCCCCCGTCATTTCGCACTCCGTATCCGAAGTTTCCAGCCTAAACTCTCCATCGGCTCGCTTGCCCAGTTTTGCGTTGAAGTCCCCCATAAAAACCGTAAAATAGTTTTAAGAAGAATGTATGGCCCTACTAGTGTCCTCATACACCTCATCCACCTCTTCATCGGAGTGATCCCCAGTTGGCATATATACCTGGATGACCTTCAGCGAGTATCTTTTCGATAATCTGAGAATCAGGTATATTACCCTGCTAGAAACACTCTCGATGGTTATGACGTTGTTTATGAGGGATCTGTGGACGAGAAACCCGACACCATGCTGGGACTTCTTTTTGTCTCCTTCTCGGTGATAGAGTAGGTTACCAGACTCAAGGGTTGTCGTGCCCTCACCCTCTCTACGGACTTCAGACAACCCCACTATGTCCCACCGTAACCTACTCATTTCCTCTTTTACCTCAGCTAGTTTCTCGTCTGTTCTCAGAGTGCGTACGTTGTGTGTTACCAGGGCCAGTCGTTGACGGGAGTGGTAGCCGGATCTCTGCCGGAGATTCTTCGCACCCCCTGCCCCGCCGTTACCATGACCGCTACCGGAGCCAGGAATAGCGGGGCTGCCGGGGACTGGGGGCCTGGGTTTTTTTGAATTTTCCATTAGGAGGTAATTGGCCTTAAAACGCCGCACTGGCCATTGCGAGTTGGCGAGTCCACGCTTTCTAAGGGTATTTAGTCCCTTATGGCTTGCGGTAGCCACTTGGATCGGGTTGTTGCCGCCCGATATTCGGCATAAACATTTTACGACTGGGTAGGTTACTTCCAGCCAACCCTCCTCCTTTCTCATCCGGGCTTGGGACCGGCAACGGTGGAGTTTCGGCAAGACCGATAATACGGTGAGCTAAATGGCGACAGTAGCTTCTTGCAGTAGTCAACCCTAGCGCGTCGCTCGCTGAGTCTATTTTAGTCGGCTTTTTGTGTATTATGAACCGTTTGTCTAGAGTCATAAGGATAAAATTGGCTTTCAATGGATTTCTGTAGGTGTCTAAAGGAAAAGGAGCTGCGTTTTGACGCGAGCTAAATGAAACCATATTGTTAACCACTGTGAGTAGATATTTCTTTGAAAACGTTTGCGGAGTGAGACTTCTGTACTACTGGTATTTATTCTGTGCTTTTACTGTATTCTGTGTCCAGGGTTAAAAATATTTAAATATTTTGTAACGATACGAAAATAAAACATCACAATATATCGTCACTTGTCATTCATCATAACCATTTTGAACATGATTTTAGATTTATTAATGCAGAAAAACTGATATTAAGTGCGCTATTTGACTCCAAGAAACTGAGGTCACGCCGTGCGTTTTTATAGAGCTCCCATAGAAAATATTTAACTTTATCTTATTTTTAGTATTTGTTGTTATAGCGGCCATAGTAATACATAATCGGTGAAAATTTTAAGTCTAAGATCTAGTTAAAAACGCTGGAAAAATTTTTTGTATGACGACCCCCTGTAATTTTTTGTTTTTCCTTATTTTTGTATTTGTTTTTATAGCGGCCACAGTAGTTTATACTCTGTGAAAATTTCAAGAGCCAGCTATTACGGTTTAAGAGATAGAGCCCTGTGATAGACGGACAGACAGCGGAGTCTCAGTAATAGGGTCTCGTTTGCACCCTTTGGGTAGGGAACCCTAAAAAAACATTTATATTGGAGTCCATTTCAAAGGTTCGCTGTATCCGGACGTAAACAAAAGTTTTTCTTGTTCAGAATATCACCGGGTAAAAATTACACACTTAGTGAACATCTGTTACATATCGGGTAGAATTTGTACAAGTTGTTGCGAAATATGTTGGACGGCTGGGATCTAAAAAATCCGGTCACGGATACTATATCATTTAAAGGCGTAAGTTTTCTTGCACTTAAATGCTTCAAATAAGTGCATTTTTATCATGACTTTTTTAGGGTCCCGTAGTATAAAAGGATTATAGTGTAAGGTTATCCCTACATTTAACATTTGTATGTTAAATAATGGTCAAATAATTAATTTGAATGTACTGATCGTCCGAAATTTGCTTTTGCCAGCACCACCTATAGGTTGACTGGTAAAAAAGGCCCAGGGTATTAAGTCCGCTTGTTACATTTTTTGTAATAAAGTTAAATAAATACATAAATAAAGCTGTAATTTGGCATGGGTATGTAATAAGAAAAAAAATTTACATAGCTCCTATAGCTATATACTATAATAGTACATTACGATATAAGTGAGTTATGGTGGTTACACTTTTACAGCAAATAAATATATTATTATTATTATTATTATTATTATTAACACACGAAGCGGAATATCAGCCCGAGCGAATGCGAGGGCGTTAGGAGCTGAGTGTGTTTAACCAATATACGCACGTATATCGTACGACGTTTTTCAACATACTTGCGAGAGAAAATATCTAATAAACTGATATTTTTGATTTATATCAACTCAACCATGAAACTTTGATGCACACTGCTGCTTTCCCGCCGTTTTACTTTTTAAAATCAGCCAGCAGGGCGCGCGGCCTACGGGACGGCGCCGCGCAGAATGCGAATTCGTAATTGAAAAAAAAAGAAACAATTTGAAGCGTATGTAAGATACAAAGATAAATATTGAAACAACGATGACGTTCGATGTCTGATTAATTCTTTTTCTTTGTCTAACCTTCACCTTATGTTATCTAACTGTCTCGCTCACACACAACTGTCAAACTTTCTTACTCTCTCATTCATACTGGATTTACCATAAATTCTGTCCCTTTCTTTTGCAAAAGCAAATCGTGAGATAGAAAATATAACTTCACTATTTGCGTTTCTAACACACGCGTGTTTTATAGGCTGCTTGATATATCTAAAACCAGTAAAATTAGATCGATTTAATGAACAAGGGTGTTGAAAAAACATTTTTCGAGATTGTTATACCTATACACCGCCAAAGTGGTAAAATAAAATCTCGAAAAATGTTTTTATAGTATATAGCTATAGGAGCTATGTAACATTTTTTTCTTGACCGAATTGAATTTGCGACTGTGGTCATACGACCATGCTCTAACCACTGAGCTATTACGAGTTCAATCCCGTACGCTGAATTTCTCCACCATTTGATATTCCTATAATACGCATTAGGCTTGGGTCACCTAACACTAATACAAGTTAGGTACAAGGTCAGGAGTTCAAGTCCCGCTCACGTTGTATTTTTTACCTTTTCTTATTTCATTATTTCAAATTTGAGATTAGTTAGATCTTTAGCAATCACACCTACACGTAATTACCTACACAATAATTCTCCAAAACGGAGTCTCCGTTGGCATAACCGAATTAAGAGCTGTACCAAAGCGGTAGAGTTCCTTAACTTAATCTAATAAAGTACTTAATGAATTAAGTCTTTCGACGCAGCTTTTGGGAGAGAGAAATCGGAATAAGAGAATTTACTAGACAGTTGGAAGGATTATTTAAAACGTTTGAAATAATTGGACAAGCTCAGCTGGGTCGCCAGCCAGCAAGCTAGAAAATAGCTTTTTTCAAATTGTCCTAGGTCTTGAGTATTTATCTATCCAGGGTTACTGGTATCTAACGCATAACCTTTTTGGTGCAACTTGTAACTCTCTATAAGTATGTGTTTATCATAAAATAAAGTCTCTTTGAGTTAGTAACCCATGATACAAGTGTAAACTTTCTTTAGGGTAAGCTCAATCGGTGTGATTTATCCCGAGGTAATATGGTTGGTCGGCCATGATGACCATAATATAGTTGATCCATCGTGCGCTTCAATATACTTATTTTACAGCCAATTTTCAATCTACGGCATCTGCTGGATGTTTTTATAAATTTGATACAATAAAAAGTGCCAAAATAGGATTTAAAAAATAGCGACTTATAAGTGCTACCTCTTCAAAAAAAAATTAATTAATTTTTTTATAACAACTTTTTATTTATAAATTATATAAAGAATATTACTTGGTTTATGCTTTTCTAAGGTTAATTCTTCAATAATTGGTATTTTTTTTTTCATTAGATACTACACTACTTGTAGAATTAAATACATTTAGCTTTAATTATACTCGTATTAGTAACATTTACATAACTGTAAAACAACCAATTTATTACCTTGTTTTAAGAATTTTAATCTTAATTTAAAGATCCCACTGGACTTGCTATTTACTTTTGAATTTGTTTAAAGTTCTTTAAGCGAACTATGTATACTTTAGAAATAATAAAACTTTGGTCTTTAAATCGAATCGCAGACAAAAACTTCTTAATTACGTAATTAATTACAGGTTTATTGCACTTAGGTAAATACGTACCTACTTATTTTATAGGCTTTTAATAATAAACTCTACCCATATAAAACTTAAGTCGATAAATTTTATACATAAGTTTAGTCACTAATTTTATTTTTAATAGAAACGAGATCTATATAGTTCTTAGTCGTCGTCTTCAACTCTTTGGACGTTTTATATATATATTTTATTAGCAATTATTTAAATACATTATTATCGGACCATTTTACTAAAAATGAGGGTCGAACTTCACAATCAATTGGTACTAAATAAAAAAATAAATTAAATATTAGTTACAGTATTAAAAAAATTACACTAGTATTTTAAAAGCATTGCTCTTATGTACTACTTTTTGAATTTCTGGGTAGTTCTCAAAGAGCTATTATGTAAAACTAGAAGAGACACGACATGTCACATATATATCTATCTCTTGTCTATCATCTCTCATCTCTTAACTATCAATTGTAGCCATCTCTATAAACTTCACTTAGTCGGTTGCTAGCTCTTATACGTCTAGTACTTTAACAGTTTTAAGGAAGAGAGTAAATCTTTCTCTTAAAAAATATTATCTTTCCTTAACGTAATGAATAGTATACCTATATACTATATATGTATTTATTTATAGTTAGGTATTTTATATGTATATATATATATTTATGTATAATATGTGTGTATGTATATTGATGTATTGTTTATGTATACATTTTAGATAAGTACTTATGTATTTGTAACTATAGTCTATTTTGTACACGCCTACTACCTGTTTTCTTAAATTTTCCTCTCCTGGGTCTGCTGGAAGAGATGTCTTTCTTACTTTGTACGTTCCTCTGTTTGTATGTCGCGTACATGAATTAAATAAAAAAAATGCATTGGTGTGTGTAAAATACAGTAAAAATAATTCAAAGAACACGGCAAAGTGTAATTACGAGTAAATAACTTTCCATCGATAAGTAACCAGATTTCATTGTTTGAATATTTACATATACATGCAAAATAGACTATAGTTACTGTATCGGCGCGTGTAGATACTTTTGGATATTTATTGATCTGCCGTTAATGGTGGTGATTTTTAAAAGAAATAAAAATGCAGTTGTCTGATGGGAAGTTTGATGACGAGTATATTTTTTGATTTTGAATTTTACATATATCAGGGATAGAGGTGGTGGGAACAATTTCGACCAATGGTATATGTACAAAATCGTGGTAAACCGAGCTTATTGGTTGAACGTCAATAACCTCCCGTCACGTGATGAAGATGGGCGGATGGTTGCGAGGTTCCTACTCTTCCTTCCGTCAGGGGGCTCCACTGCGGTGGGGTTGCCATTGCGTAAACATGCCCGCGGCCTTGAAAGCATCAGCTTTAAAAAGATTTCTCTACGTCTTCATTCTCCAGGAGAGGACAAATCTTTACATAGGGGCGTCTGATGATACCCGAGGACGTCTGGATGTCAGCTACTCGTGAAATGCCATCTTTTCCGGGTATGCTATTGATGACTCGACCCAGTTGCCATTTGAGAGGAGGAAGATTGTTGTCCTTCACGACGACGAGAGTATCTGGGTGAAGCTCGGCTGTATTATCCCTCCATTTTATGCGTGTCTGTAGCTCCGAGATATACTCCTTTGACCAACGTGACCAGAACTGCTGCCGACACTGCTCCACCCTTTGGTAGCGATTGACGCGATGTACTGGAGCATCCTTGATGTCCTCCGCATAAACAGGAGTGGTGAGAGGACGACCGATGAGGAAATGTCCTGGGCTGAGTGGCTGCAGGTCATCTGGGTCCGTGGATAGCGGTATCAGCGGACGGGAATTGAGTACTGCTTCGATCTGGCTGAGTACCGTGGTAAATTCCTCGAAAGTGAGATGAGCATTGCCTATCACACGTCGCAAAATATATTTGCACGATTTCACCCCAGCCTCCCACAATCCTCCAAAATGCGGACTTTGAGGTACAATAAATGAAAATTTTATGGACTGGCTATGAGCGTATTCAATAATATCTGAACTACATTGTGCAAGAAACTGAGCAAAATCATTACGTAGACCTACAAAGTTACGACCGTTGTCCGAAAATATTTCAGACGGCTTACCCCTTCGCGATATAAAGCGCTTAAGAGCGAGTAGATAAGCGTCAGTAGTGAGATCACTAACCAGTTCCAAATGGATTGCGCGCGTAGCAAAACAAATGAACAGACAAATGTAACTCTTGACTAACTGAGCACCTCTGCCTTTACGGTTTAGAATAAAAACAGGACCAGCAAAATCGCACCCGACTCGAAAAAAGGGAAAACTAGACGTAACTAAACGTTCCTTAGGAAGATCGCCCATAAATGGGTTTAGCGTTTTTCCTCTAAGGCGCGTACAGGTAACGCATTGATGAGACACTTTACGAGCCAAGTTTCTGCCCGACACAGGCCACCAGTTTTCGCGTATAAGATAAAGGAGTGCCTGTGGGCCTGAGTGCAATGATTGAATGTGCTCATGTCTAAATAACAAAATAGTAAAATGGTGTTTACTACACAATAGTACGGGATGTTTTTTGCCATAGTCAAAGTCGGGAGAATTCCTTATTCTACCACCTACGCGTATTACATGGTTATTGTCCATAAATAAACTCAAACTAGCGAGCTTGTGTTTTGGTTTGAGACCCCTTCCGTGATTAAGTAAATAGTAGGTATCTTTGAACGATTCTTGTTGTGATAACCGGGCGAGCGTACTACCTGCATTCCTAAGCTCATCGACAGTGATCGCGCCCGACAGCCTATCTGTTTTGTTGCGCGCATTATGAATAAAACGAAGTAAATAAGCTGTAGAACGTAACATGCGATTGTATTGCGAAAACCTATGAAATGGAAATAATGACTCAGCTTCGTTATCATTATTTTTGACTACCAATGAATTAATTGAGTTTGATTTAAGCTCAGGTAGCTCGGACGAAGAAATATTATTTAAGTTACAATTTAAATTATTAATAAAATCTATTTCGCGTAAAAAATTGGGACCGTTCCACCATAGGTCTGATGTAGAAAGGTCTATTAGACTGGTACCTCTCGAAACTAGGTCTGCTGGGTTCTCCTTACCGCTCACGTGACGCCATGAAAATTCACTCGTCAGATCGTGTATCTCAGCAACGCGATTTTGTACAAAAGTTTTGAGTAAAGAAGGCGACATACGCAGCCAGCCTAAAACAATTGTGGAATCTGTCCAAAACATTACGTCATCGATCGGACGAGTGAGTGAAGCGCGAACCTTATCATAAAGCCTAGCACTTAGTAAAGCTGCTGTCAGTTCTAAGCGCGGGATGCTGACCGGGGAGATCGGGGAGACCTTTCCCTTAGAGATAAGAAGGCGTACGACTACCTGGCTTTCGCGTATAGTACGCACATATATACATGCACCATATGCAGTTTGTGAGGCGTCTGTAAAGATATGTAATTCTATCTTTGTCGAGTTGCATTGAAACGCATGACGCGGTACGGTTATATTGGATAGATAAGGCAGACTGTCGAGAAACCGGTTCCATGCCTTTACGACATCAGCTGGGAGAGGGTCGTCCCATTGCAATTTTAATAGCCAAAGTCTCTGTAACAACACTTTACCTATCATGACAAACGGACTTAATAAACCTAGCGGGTCGAAAATTTGAGAAACGACTGACAAAATTAAGCGCTTAGTAATGGGTTTATTATCCTTTTGATTTTGAAAAAGCGAATTGAAATTAAATTGGTCAGTATTGTTACAAAAACCCAAACCTAATGTGCGACATTGACTTTGTTCGCCTAAATTTAAGTCTTTAAAAGTGGCTGAGTCTAAGAAGTCACATGAGTCAGCCTCAATTGGAAAGTTGAATTTCCATTTGTGCAGTGGAAAGCATCCTGACCGCAACAATGCAACTGCGCCTTTACAATTTTTTAATAATTCCATTTTGTCATCATCAGAGGTCAAAAGGTCATCTACGTAAAGGTCATCGTGGACAAGCCTTTGCACGTTGAGGTCAGAGCACTCGACTGCTAGCTGCTTTAAGCATCTTACGCTAAGATAAGCTGAGGCAGCTTGACCGTAGGTTACAGTGTTCAAGCGATAAAACTGGAGAGGTTGAGATGGATCCTCACGCCAGATGATGAGCTGGAGGTCGCGCTGAGAAGGTGTAACTAATACCTGCCTATACATTTTTTCACAATCCGAAATAGCGGTGTACCTAAACTGTCTAAAGCGCAACAGTATGGCTAGCAAATCACCCTGTATAGGGGGTCCTACCATCTCAAGGTCGTTCAACGACTTGGAACTACTAGTTTTTGCACTCGCGTCGAACACAACGCGAAGTTTTGTTGTAGTGCTATGTTCGCGAAACACTCCATGGTGAGGAGTAAAATAGTGAGTTTTAGCTGGTTTGCTAACTTGAGTCATGTGACCCAGCTCGACATATTCTCGCATGAAATTAATATATAATTGTTTGTAACTATTAGGTGCGCGTGATAACCTATTTTCTAACGAAAAGAACCGACGTTCTGCCTGGGAAAGTGATTCACCCAAAACCTCAGGTGATTCTTTGAGAGGAATGCGAACAATAAATCTGCCCTCACTGTTGCGCGTGATAGTGGTAGCAAATAAGTGCTCACATGCCCGCTCTTCATCTGTTAGCGTATCAAGAGGCTTAGGTAGCTCCTCGAGCTCCCAGAACTTGCGTAATTGTAAGTCGATAGACTGAGAAAAATTACACTGAACCTGCCCATTTTTGCGCGTATTGTGATGGATGGGTTCCGAAATAATCCAGCCTAGTTTGGTATTTTGAAGGAACGGACCGTTTGGTAAGCGCATCTTGCCATCTACTAACAAGTCCCAAAACTTATCAGCACCTATCAAAATATCAATTTTTTGACGACCTAAAAAATTTGAATTTGCTAACTGTACATGGTCAGGAATCCTAAACTGCGCGCTTTGTTCATGTATAGCTGGCAAAGTCGAAGTAATTTCTGGTAGAACATAACACTTAAGGCGCATTGTGTAGGTACTTAGGCTTGATTTTATACAAATATCACAAGTTTGCGTCGACTGTGATACTGAATTACCTACTCCTCGTATTTCATTAGTGGACTGTAATAATGGAATGTCTAAAAGTTCGCAAAGTGATTGCGTAATAAAACAGCTTTGGCTACCACTGTCGAGTAAAGCGCATACCGTGTGATATTTATTATATTTGTCACGGATCTCGACCAGTGCAGTTGACAAAAGGACTGGTACACTTCCGCACTGTGTACTAGTGTGAGTGTTCATATGGATATCGCTAACCGGATTGTCAACTTGTTTTTTATGATAGATTTGTAATTGAGCCGTAGTGGGGCTAAGCGGTGCATCTTCCGAGGCCGCCTGCAGTCGGTCGGTATGGATCGCGTGGGAACTTGCATTGCAAACGGAAGTGTTATGCGTATTAGGATGAATAAGTGTGTTGTGCTTAAGGTTGCATTGCCTACACGGACCAAACCTACAATCATCAACGACATGTCCGGAACGCAAGCAATTCTCACACAACTTGTGATCGCTTACAAATTTAATTTTGGATTGAAAATCTGAGTTTAAAAATTTTGTACACGAGTAAATTGGATGTTTACCCTTGCACATCAAACAAGCTTTGTGTGAGAATCGGTCGGAAAACTGTGGCTTATTTGAGGAAACGTTACACTGTGATAAATGAGATTTAGTGTGTGTATTTGATTTTTTAAGTTCAGAATTACTCTGATTATCCTTGCTATGTGAAAGTGCTAACGTTTCTAATAAATCAGCCCTGTCCCTAAGAAATTGCAATAATTGATCTACCTTCAACTTGACCTTGACATCAGAGTTAGACAATAGCGTACCTTTATGCTGCTCCCACTCCCGCTCAGTGGTTTTATCTAACTTAGTGACTACAATATACATAAGAAGCGTATCCCAATACTCTGTAGGCTCACCTAGGGTTTTTAGACAGCGTAGGTTATTGATGATGGTGTTAATGAGTTTGCGCAAAAGTGAAGGTGACTCTTTAGTCAGTGCTTGTAAAGAAAACAGTGCTTTGACATGGCTGTGCACCAATAACCTAGTATTGTCGTACCTATTTAATAAGAGTTCCCATGCAACCGCGTAGTTGCTAGAAGAAAGTTTAATCCCGCTTATGACTAATTCGGCACTACCCGTTAAAGATGATTTTAAATAGTGGAACTTTTGGATGTCGCTAATTTCAGTGGAATTGTGTACTAGTGAAATAAATGTGTCCCTGTACGACAACCAAGTTTCCAATGACGAGCCATCATATGACTTCAGCGAAATGGTAGGTAATTTTACTGATGACTGTTTGTTAGAACAAGTGCCGTGATTGCATGATTTGGACTCGCTAGTGACCTCACTCTCATTGAGAATAGATTCAGCTCGGGCTAGTGTACTATAGTAGCTATCCTCAAACTGCTGACGTTGATCTAATTGCTCATCAATATAACTGTCGGAAATATTCTCTTCAATTTTAGTTTGAATATTATCGAATTCGGAGAACAAACGATCTGCGCCTTTTATGCGTAATTTTAAATCTATTTTCGATTGAGAGTTTGAGGTCGTAACACTAACGGATTCTAAGTAATTTGAAAATTTGGTAAGCCTTCCCTTTATGATACCCCGTTTTTTAATTAGATCACGAATGATTTGCTCAGTTTTATCGTCAGAAGAATATCTATAAGGGGACCTATCGCGAGATTTAGGTACATTTTCAGAATCGGACGTTAACGGCATTTTGGCGGATTATGAGAAGATGAGGTACTTACGTGCGAATATCGTATGCTGGTCAGGACAGCTTGTGCTTGCAGCGGCACACGGCTGTACCGGACCCTGGGTAATAAGCAACACTCACCACACTCACTGGAATTCACTGGGCACCCTGCGAAGATCCGTAGGTGCTGGTTTCTTATCCGGCTCGAAGGACCAAGCTATGTATCGGCGCGTGTAGATACTTTTGGATATTTATTGATCTGCCGTTAATGGTGGTGATTTTTGAAAGAAATAAAAATGCAGTTGTCTGATGGGAAGTTTGATGACGAGTATATTTTTTGATTTTGAATTTTACATATATCAGGGATAGAGGTGGTGGGAACAATTTCGACCAATGGTATATGTACAAAATCGTGGTAAACCGAGCTTATTGGTTGAACGTCAATAACCTCCCGTCACGTGATGAAGATGGGCGGATGGTTGCGAGGTTCCTACTCTTCCTTCCGTCAGGGGGCTCCACTGCGGTGGGGTTGCCATTGCGTAAACAGTTACAAATACATAATACGCATGATATTTACGCTGCTTTATATTCAAAAATAGAACAGGGGCCAATGATTGAGATAGCTAGTCTATATTCTATGTCAATGTTAGTTCTAGCTGTTTTACATTCCACTACGCAAACTTTACGTTGTGTGTTTAAGTTTTCATGACTTTATAGCATCTACATAATATAAAGATAAACATAATCTTTTTTGTAAATATTTATGTTTATATTTCATGAAAGTTTATCACAAAATAAATGGAGTTGCTGTTACAAAATATGCATGTTTATTTATCATAAAATATAGTATTGTTGAGTCCGATCAACAAGTGTGGTAGCTCAACAGGGTAGGTCAATCTGTGTGATTTGTTCTTATCTATCTGTAATCTAATAAAAAAGGTGAGGTAAATTTAATTTGGAATAGTTTTTTTTTTGAATAGTTGATTTCTCCTCCATAGACACATTTTTTCATTAGATACTACACTACTTGTAGAATTAAATACATTTAGCTTTAATTATACTCGTATTAGTAACATTTACATAACTGTAAAACAACCAATTTATTACCTTGTTTTAAGAATTTTAATCTTAATTTAAAGATCCCACTGGACTTGCTATTTACTTTTGAATTTGTTTAAAGTTCTTTAAGCGAACTATGTATACTTTAGAAATAATAAAACTTTGGTCTTTAAATCGAATCGCAGACAAAAACTTCTTAATTACGTAATTAATTACAGGTTTATTGCACTTAGGTAAATACGTACCTACTTATTTTATAGGCTTTTAATAATAAACTCTACCCATATAAAACTTAAGTCGATAAATTTTATACATAAGTTTAGTCACTAATTTTATTTTTAATAGAAACGAGATCTATATAGTTCTTAGTCGTCGTCTTCAACTCTTTGGACGTTTTATATATATATTTTATTAGCAATTATTTAAATACATTATTATCGGACCATTTTACTAAAAATGAGGGTCGAACTTCACAATCAATTGGTACTAAATAAAAAAATAAATTAAATATTAGTTACAGTATTAAAAAAATTACACTAGTATTTTAAAAGCATTGCTCTTATGTACTACTTTTTGAATTTCTGGGTAGTTCTCAAAGAGCTATTATGTAAAACTAGAAGAGACACGACATGTCACATATATATCTATCTCTTGTCTATCATCTCTCATCTCTTAACTATCAATTGTAGCCATCTCTATAAACTTCACTTAGTCGGTTGCTAGCTCTTATACGTCTAGTACTTTAACAGTTTTAAGGAAGAGAGTAAATCTTTCTCTTAAAAAATATTATCTTTCCTTAACGTAATGAATAGTATACCTATATACTATATATGTATTTATTTATAGTTAGGTATTTTATATGTATATATATATATTTATGTATAATATGTGTGTATGTATATTGATGTATTGTTTATGTATACATTTTAGATAAGTACTTATGTATTTGTAACTATAGTCTATTTTGTACACGCCTACTACCTGTTTTCTTAAATTTTCCTCTCCTGGGTCTGCTGGAAGAGATGTCTTTCTTACTTTGTACGTTCCTCTGTTTGTATGTCGCGTACATGAATTAAATAAAAAAAATGCATTGGTGTGTGTAAAATACAGTAAAAATAATTCAAAGAACACGGCAAAGTGTAATTACGAGTAAATAACTTTCCATCGATAAGTAACCAGATTTCATTGTTTGAATATTTACATATACATGCAAAATAGACTATAGTTACTGTATCGGCGCGTGTAGATACTTTTGGATATTTATTGATCTGCCGTTAATGGTGGTGATTTTTAAAAGAAATAAAAATGCAGTTGTCTGATGGGAAGTTTGATGACGAGTATATTTTTTGATTTTGAATTTTACATATATCAGGGATAGAGGTGGTGGGAACAATTTCGACCAATGGTATATGTACAAAATCGTGGTAAACCGAGCTTATTGGTTGAACGTCAATAACCTCCCGTCACGTGATGAAGATGGGCGGATGGTTGCGAGGTTCCTACTCTTCCTTCCGTCAGGGGGCTCCACTGCGGTGGGGTTGCCATTGCGTAAACAGTTACAAATACATAATACGCATGATATTTACGCTGCTTTATATTCAAAAATAGAACAGGGGCCAATGATTGAGATAGCTAGTCTATATTCTATGTCAATGTTAGTTCTAGCTGTTTTACATTCCACTACGCAAACTTTACGTTGTGTGTTTAAGTTTTCATGACTTTATAGCATCTACATAATATAAAGATAAACATAATCTTTTTTGTAAATATTTATGTTTATATTTCATGAAAGTTTATCACAAAATAAATGGAGTTGCTGTTACAAAATATGCATGTTTATTTATCATAAAATATAGTATTGTTGAGTCCGATCAACAAGTGTGGTAGCTCAACAGGGTAGGTCAATCTGTGTGATTTGTTCTTATCTATCTGTAATCTAATAAAAAAGGTGAGGTAAATTTAATTTGGAATAGTTTTTTTTTTGAATAGTTGATTTCTCCTCCATAGACACATACAGTGGATTTACTGGCTAGTGTGTAAACCAAGCTCAACTGAAAGTTTAGTGATTAGGTAGCTATGTCATTGAATTTTTAATGTTTATTTTAGTTTTCATCATCATTATCAATCAGGTCTTTTTTTAGTCTCCACTGCAGGAGCACGACGCTCTCTGTACTACCGGAGCCATATATTAGCCAGAGCAGTCAGAGGATTTGGCCTACACTCTTCACGCTGGCCAGACGGGTTAGAGAGGTCTCATGGATGTTAATAAACTTTGTTTAGCTTGTGTTTCCTAAGTTGCCTTCTACGACATCTACGGGAAGATTTGGAGTGTTCCTGTTCTACTCTGCCGGAAACCACACGGCATCCTACGAATAAATTCAATGACGGCACCTTAGTTTTAGTTGTAGTAAGATCTATATTATTACTTTGTGGTAAGACTGTAAACCCCATTTATAGCCACAAGGACAGGGTGGCTGTAAAACAGCGTTACCTCGGACTGCGGTCCGGGGTAACACAAGCTGAGGCATTCCTTTGCCTACGTGCAAAGTGATTTCTAATTTTAGTATACCAAATAAAGGACCTACGGTACTAAATGATTTTTTTTAAAATAATTTATTACATTTTTATATCTGACTCAAATACCAGAAATAAGGGCATACATTGTTAAACATTTACTCTTGTAACATAAAATACTATCTGATCTATGTAGGGTTGTTTCACAGGTGAGTTCAGAGTCAAAGAAAAGGAAGAAATATCAATCACATGCAATTTATTCTTCACGCACAAACGAAAGTTATATAAAAATAGTAGGGTAACGACAGACAGGAGTATTCTTCTTCTCTTCTTCAAACTCACCACCTTTTTATAAATTCCATACATTTGGAGTAAATTTACCAGTTGTCAAAAAATATTATTATTTGTACCTTTCTCTTGTTGTAAACTCACCACCAGACTTTTATTTAATTTTTTGTGTTTTTTTTTGGTTTAAAGTACCATCGGCAAAAGTACCTACCAGTAATATTTGTTAATTATTTTGTTTATATAGGTTGCGCTCCACCGTAACTTGCGCGGTTAGTATTGCGTGCAGTATAAAATAGACGCTTGCAACTTTTACTAAATGTCTTATGAAATCCACCCTGGAGTGGACAGGGGTGCGGTTTGCGAGGACCAGGGCTAAGATAATATAATACCAGGGTAAGATCACGCGCATACGTTTACATATACCTAAAATGCGGATATTAGGTATATTGCAAGCAAATCTTCAGACAGTTATAATTATGTGATTTTTGTGCTGTCTCTACAAAAATATCTTTGGTGGTAAATATATACCTACAACAAAAAAACATTGAAAATATATTTATTTTTATTTTATTTATTGCACGCCTCATAAGCTAAGCGCATGAGGTAGTCCTCTACTCTCGCCTTACAAAAATCAAGTGATTTTTTTAACTAAATGTGTCTCTATTTTCTATCGCACTTGTACTATTTTACTTATAATATTTACACATAAATGTCAAGGAAAAACACTAGTTTCAACACTTATGACATTTTCAAAAGACATTTTGCCTTTTAAATAAATAAAAACAATGTTTAATAAAATCATTTTGTGGACGTCCGTGTGTCTGTATGTATGGAAACTGGCGTGGTCACGATAACTCCCAAAAAACTTATCTGATCAAGTCCATTTTTTTTATACGCTTCAGTATTATCCAAAACTAAGTCCTTTCGAAGATCACGGTCTAATTCAATGTAGTTTAGTTATAGCGAGCAGCAAAAAAATTCAAATCTTCGCGCGTGAGCTTGCCATTTTGTTACAAACCAAAATCTTACTGTCAAAAACAAATCAGGGTGACAGAACTTGAGCTGCTCTTCGCGCACGCGTAGATCGTCGGGGTGTAGGCAAAGAGGTTTGCAATGGGTCCTCCTTCACTTGACTTATTTTCCTATGTCCCCTGGGTGGGGCAGAGGGCCGCTACAGTGCTTCTCCATCCCGCTCTGTCTTGAGCAACGCGCTTCACTTCGGGCCAAGACAGCCCGGTTGGGGTGGGAAGTTGAGGTATGGTCTTGATGAGAGCCTGATTAGTGAGTCAAGTATCTCTATAAAATGCCGAGTATCCATCTGCTGTGTCAATGGCGGGACACCTACTAGAGCAGAGCCAGTCCGAGCCATCCACGTCCCCGTCGTCCACCCTGGGACCGGCTACAGCCACGCCGCCGCGTGACCACCATCTAGTGCTATAGTTGCCAAGGATGCAGGGCAAAGGGCGAGTGTTCTGCGGCCGAAAACAGAACCCCTTCACTAGGGAGGATACCTGAACCAAACCGAGTGCGTCTGCGGACTCTGAGGTGGCAGCCCCACCAGCAGACTAGGACACAGTGGGCTAATCACCTGCTTGCCCGAAAATTACGATTCCTGAAACCAATACAGGGTCCTCCTTCACAGTGCCCGCTATAACTTTCTCAGCGGGAAGTTAAAAATAAAAGTTAAAAATAATCTCCAGTCGTGCGTTAAAGCCGACACATACTTTTCTTCGTTTTAAGTTAGCAATAAAACAATCAAAATTAATTTAATTGTGAAAAATGAGATTATGAGGCGTGCACTTTTGGATTTTCCAAACTATTTAACTTTATTACAAATGTAATAGACGGTAATAGATAGAATGCCATAGGCCTTTTTACCAGTCAACCCACTGGTGATGCCAAGATAAATAAAATTTTAGAAGGACGTGCATTCGCACGTCCTTCTAAAATTTTATACTACCTACATATTTATGTAATTTTTATTTTATACCTACATATTTATTTAGTATTATGTATTTTACCTACATATTTATGTAGGTAAAATATAATAGGTGGTGAGTTTACAACAACCCGCGTGGTCGACTAAAGAAAACTTCGACAGGCGGCACTCGCTACGCAGTCAAAAATGCAATCTTGCATTCTATGAAGTACTACTGTCTCGCTTCAAGTCCAACAGGAGTCAATATTGAATTCATGAGATATATATATATCTTGGAGGAAAAAATCACTTACCATCAGGTGACCAGCTTATTTGTTTGCCGCCCTATAACATAATATATATATATATATATATATATATATAACACCGTGAATTGTATTAGTAGTACTACCTTTTACCTTCTCGCACGTCAATCTTTTACGAGTATTCCTTCGTGACCTGATAATTCTGGGATAAAACGTATCTTTTCTCGTATCCTTTGTTACTATAAGATACGCAACTTTGTTCACGAAAAAGCAAATAAAATCATGTGATATATGTACTTAAGTACACATATTTATGTCCACCATTCTCCTATACAGGGTCTAACAATATATACTGAAACTATTTTAATTATCATAGTATATATATTTTAATTATTATATTGAATTCAGTCCATAATACTTAGAAGAACTACTTCGAAGATCTTTCCCCAAGGAACATATATCGAAATATGAAAAATATTTTTCAGGTTTCTATACAAACTGATCAGAACGGATCAATACGAACGGATTTTGTAAGAGAGGGTGAAACATTTTTTTGTATTTTTACAAGCTTTTATTTAGCTTGCCCTGTTTGTTTTCAGTTAAATCTTGGAAGTTAAATTTAACCCACTTCCCTGTTTCCGATTGAGAGGAAATTTTGTACGCTAATGTACATCACATGACAATGCAATATTATTATAACAAGAAGCTGATCTGATGATGGAGCTGGAACAGATATATGTATAGAACGATGTTATAAAACGACGCAAACCCATCGAGTTTGGCTTATTGTCTGTATTGATAAGTTCATGGCCTCACAATAAAAGCTTGGATGCAAAAAGATATTACTGAAGATAACTTAATATTTCGAACTGAACTGGCTTTATACAGGGTTATTTTTAATTAACCGGCAACCTTTTTGGAGCAAGTACAGTCCGTGATACTGAACCACGTTCCATAAAAACAATTATCAAAAAACGAAAACAAAATTTCGTCCTCCCATACAAAATCCATTTGGTTCAGCGCCGATTTGTATGGAAAGCCGATTTTTTTTTCATTTAGTTCATGAATGGTCAGCCTATACAATATTAGTACCGATGAACGTCGTTGAAATTTGTCTTATCCATATATTTCTAACTTCCATGCTAGTCTGGGAGAAAAGAAAACAAAAGTGCCAGTTGCTTCTTTCACCGCGCAGATTGTGAAAGCCGATCAAAGGAATGGGCGAAAATGCGAATTATGTTAACAAAGATGCGGCTAGCAACCGTCCACGTGCCCACCATCATGCTAGAAGTAGCCTCTGGGTCTTGCGGTCCTGGGCTCTGCATAGAGCCGCAGGGCCCAAAATGCTCTGTCTGCGCCTCTTGTTCCTCGCCTTCTCCCTATTGGGAGCTCTGTATGTCAACTCCCTCCATCGTTTTTACTAACCCCCCCTCTCCTTCATGTCCCGCTTCATATATTTCCACTACGTCATTCTAGGTCATCTTCTATCTCTGTGGCCATCCTTGTTCAAGTTTACCATTTTATTAGCCAGATGTTTGGCATCCCGCCACTTGACGGGACCGTACCACGGTGGCTTAACTTCTCTACAATCGGTGCTATCGTTTATCTGCCCCATTAAAAATAAAGACGCGATAAGTAGTATGTATGTATCTATTTCTTTACAGTTGGAATAAACGGGCAAGTGCGAGTCGGACTCGTACATGAAGGGTTCCGTATCACCGTACAATGTTTTAAAACGCTGAAAAAACACGTTTCTTGTATGACGACCCCCTTTAATTTTTAACTTTATTTTATTTTTAGTATTTGTTATTATTGTGGTCATAGTAATACATAATTAGTGAAAACTTAACTTAACTTAACTTAACTTAACTTAACAACTTAACTTAACTTAACAACTTAACTTAACTTAACTTAACTTAACTTAACTTAACTTAACTTAACTTAACTTAACTTAACTTAACATTTAGATAAACGTTATGATCACTAAAATAACGATAGGATTAAAATAAACACATTTAACTTTTGTGATGTTTTCAATCGTTTTCGCTGTGAAATCATTCGCATGAAAAAAAAAACTTACATAAATAAGTAATTTTAAAACCAGTTTGTCGAATATGTTAACCTTAGAGTAATAAAATCCTAATAAAAATCTTTTCAAACAGTTTTAACAGATTTTTATTAGGATACTACTGGTAGGACTCCTAGGAGGTCTGATGGAACTAGCTTGATTTAACGTATATGCAACTTGTATATATTTTTTTGGGTTACACTAGTTCGCAAAAAAAATATTTCTCAAACAAAATCTAGGATCCAGTTTTTTGTATGTAAGCTGTAGTACATTGTTGAAATATAATTGACCAATTCCAGCTTCAGAAAACACATTGACGTAAAAATCCGTAGACGCAAGTGAAGCTGGATAGTAGAATCCTCGATTGGAACCCACAGAGTAGGCGTAAGCGTGGCCACCCCAAACAAATTTGGTACCGCACCGCTAGTCATGCATCGAAAAAAAAGGAACGAAGAGAACTCTAAAGAAGCATACAATTTTTGATACTTATGGTTTAGCTTTCGGATGTCAAGGTCCTGGTTACAAAAATATTCAAATTTCCATAATAGGCCTGCTGCAGATGTTCCCAAACAAATCTCATTTATTTTCACGTGACGAGGTTTACTTAGGCCCCGTTTGGCCTCCATTTAGATTGAAAGCCTGTCTATATTTAGCTTCGCGGTCAGTTGCTTAGTTTGTTTTCTTATGGTGTTCTTATAATAAATCTATTAAAGGAGAAGGGTCCAGTGGCGCCCACGTTTGAAGTATTTTTGGATCGTAAACAAGGTGATAATTAAAATTCTGCTAAGAATAGTGATGATGACAGGTCCAGAAGTTATTAGTTACCTAGTTAGTTAAAATCTTTATTGCACCAAAACAAAGTGATACAGATTATTATTGTATAGTCTCTCTGGTTAGATTATATCCAAAAATAATGGATTCATATTTTTCAGTTTACCAAATTGGTAAAAAATTACCAATCTACAGAACATCTATAAGATGGAGTGGGGGTCGTAGACATGGGTAATCTCGACTCCGAGGAGTGTTTCGGCTCACTGAATCTTACTCCGCATCCGGTACCGACTCATCTTAATGATTCCTACTCACTTATCGGCTCCAGCTCCGAGATCCACTAAGTTTCGCTATTGAATCTACAGAATACAGATGTCCTTTCTGGTACCGGTTTCAATACAGAATAATATTGACTCTCCTCCCGATTCCTCCCGAGACGCGGTAGAGCCGAAACGCGGCTCGCGGCTCGTGACCCGACAGGCGCCACTGGTTCCCGGCGGAACCAAGATCGGTGCGGACTTAATAACTCGCGGGTGCCGATAACGATTATCGGGATTCAGTACGGGTATCGGCTCCTGTTGATGAATCGGCTCATTTAAATATTCGAATCCGGAGTTACCCATGTCTATTTGTGACATCACCGCCATGTAAAAATCGTACGAAGTCGTGACGTCATGCGAAATTTTAATGCGCTGTATCTTTGTCATAGTTTGTTGACTCGAAAGAAGATTTCAGAGAAAAGAAAAAATGTGTACAAACTTTTTTTATCATCTTACTAATGGGCCAAAAATATTTATTTCTGTCATCATGCCTATTTTAACTCAGATAGCCCTCTAAGTTAATATTGGCAGAAGTGCATTCCGCAGCTACTTTAAACGTAGGTTTTGTTGGTAAAATAAACTAAAAACAAGATGTCAATGTCAGTGTCTCTGTCAATATGAACTGTCAAACTGACAAGTCTTGCTTGCTCCTTTGCTTGTATGGCCGCCGGATGTATATTTTTTACTGTCTAATTAAATCCTAATATATCTAAAGTATTTCTTTTATTTTGGCATATAACCCATCAGGTATGTTTATTAATAGTAGATTGTGCTACAAGGCGTAAAGGTACTTAATAGTTTTAACGCGAGGGATTCTACGGTGGAATCCTGAGTGAAGCGAGGGATTCAAGTATATCGCCCGGGATAAATTTATTACCGTACACCGTGTAGCACATTCTTTTTTTCATCTCCATCTATGAGAAAAAGCAAATATAAAGGTACCTAAAACGAAAGTAGAATACCTACATATAACTAATCAGAGTTTAACAGTCAGTTACTAACCTTTATTTGGGGTGTTTTAACTGAAGAAGTACAATGAAAATATTTTTCTAGGACCACCACATCATATACATTTTCCAGTCATTAGTTCCAGTCATTATATATTTAAATATGTATATTATACGTAAACTTCATATTTGTTTATTATCGGCCTCATCAAGAAATTAGTCACATTTAAAATAGTTGTAAAAACAACATAACAGCTCCCTAATAAAATTACTATTTATATCAAAGACAACAATTGCGCGTTTTTATTGGATTTTAATAAATTATTATTTTGAAGCAAGAGAACCAAAACATTTTGACCTACAGTCATCCACGTAAAACGTGTTGTATTCCAATTTAAAAAAATTACGACGTCCTTGCCTCTATTTTATAATTTTAAAACTAAATTCTTCTTAAATACTTTTAAACTATCGCGTTGCATTATTATTAAATTAATGCATACGGAATGGATAAATTCTTCTTTTTTTTAGCTGACTGCCAATATTATTTTTGAGTCTACATTCGTGTTCGGTTTTCAAATGTGTTTAAACGCCTAGGGAATTTACTTTTTACTTTTCAGTGTCTAGAGAATTACCAGTGACTTTAACCCCAAATATTTGGGATAAAATCATCGTTTTTCGAATAGATGAGATGAAAATATATTTTTTTGCACAGCCTAGTATTTGCACGAACAAATACTAAAAGTCTAACAACCTTCATACTTTGAAGCGTAATTCTGTTTTTGGTTTAAATCTTGTAGCTAGATTACGCTAGATGGAGCTACTAGTTCGAAAAAAAGTAGTTTTGTAGTGGTGCCGCTTCATTTCAGAAAGATGGCGGTATTAGCGTTCATTATCGACGGACAATCAAGCGCCATCTCTGTTTTTTTGTGGATACCGTCATTTTAAGTACCAAGCATCTATAGTATCACTAGCAGACGAGATACTAGTGACATCTAGAAATAATACAGGATGTTGGCTTTCTAGCAGAGTACTTTTTTGTATAAGGCCTAGTGGTAGCTTAATTTTAATTTATCACATTGTTAACGGTCCAACAAATGATTTCCTTCGCTATAAGGACTATGACATAGTTTCTGTAGACCATACGTAAGTATTTTTAAAGTAAATATGAAAGATATTAACTCCTAAGTAAGGACCTAATGCTACTTAACCTTCCCATTAAAACAATAACACATTCAGCTTAATCTCTCGAGATGTACGTAGACTGATAAACTTAACCTAATTAGAACAGGTAATTGCAGGAATTCGGGCCTCCGCAGCTCCGTGGGCTGTAATAGTTTGAGATAGTTCCCTGAGGAATGACGAAATGTTTTCACACGAGACCGAATTAGAAGAGATAAAAGTAGATTGGTTTATATATACAAAAGGTATATTTATAGCCCTTTAACGGAACCATCTTTATCTCCGGGGTGAATTGTGCGCAAATGTAAATTTATTTTATTATTATTATCAACGACCTCCGTTCGTAGCCTAGCGGTTAATAGTCCGGTCAATTTAGAC
This sequence comes from Acrobasis repandana, assembly GCA_963576875.1. Taxonomy (NCBI): domain Eukaryota; kingdom Metazoa; phylum Arthropoda; class Insecta; order Lepidoptera; family Pyralidae; genus Acrobasis; species Acrobasis repandana. The sequence continues at coordinate 4,750,124 of OY756226.1, forward strand.
ATCCGAGGTCACAATAATTCGCACCCAGCTCAAAGTTGGTAGGATAAAATTGTTTAAAACACCACCATAAATGAAATTTAAAAAGCCCTTATCGATCCGATACCCGGTAAAAAAATTACTCGGGGTCAAAGGTCACAGAAACGGGTTCAACGCAATTTTCAGCAAAACGGTAAATTTTATCATAAAACTAGCTGTGCCCGCGACTTCGTTCGCGTGGTTGTCGGAACGTAATGTTATATAGCCTAAAGCCTTCCTCTATAAATGGACTACCGAACAAAAAAAGAATTTTTCAAATCGGACCATTAGTTCCTGAGATTAGCGCGTTTAAACAAACAAACAAACAAACAAACAAACTCTTCCGCTTTATAATATTAGTATAGATGAAGTACTCTTAACCAACAACATATTTATTTGAATAAAGATTAATATTATTATGTTGATACAACTTAAACAAATTATTTCGACCAAATTAGGTACCATAAAAACGGTTTTTGTGAGTTAATCTTAAAAGATAGACATATACTATCGCGCACTGTTTTTTAGATCATTAAAAGAGCTATTATTCTTTAATACATATTTTTTGTGTATCTTGAACCGTTTTCACAGCGCACGCAACGGAAGGCTTCAAAGATGAAATAATTTCTCCCGTTTTTTACACATTTACCACTATATCTTTGCTCCTATTGTTCGTAGCGTGATGTTATATAGCCTATAGCCTTCCTCGATAACTGGACTATCCAACACAAAAAGAATTATTCAATTCGAACCAGTAGTTTCGGAGATTAGCGCGTTCAAACAAACAAACAAACAAACAAACAAACAAACAAACAAACAAACAAACAAACAAACAAACAAACAAACAAACAAACAAACAAACAAACAAACAAACTCTTCAGCTTTATAATATTAGTATAGATTAGTTCAGACAAAACTTATACATCAGATAATTTTCTATAAAAAAATATAAATACTTTTTTTTCCTAAGAGTCACCATTTCAGAGATATAACGATTCAAAAAGTTGTAAGAGATTTTTTGCCGTTTTTTATTATAATTTTTAAAGTTAATAATTATACAACTAAATATTCTGTGAATATTTCAAGCGTCTACCTGCAAAAAAAAATCTCTTCCAACTTTTTGAATCGTTATATCAGAAACGGCGACTCTTAGGAAAAAAAGTATTTTGTCATTTTTATAGATAAATAACTGATGTACAAGTTTTGTCTGAACTAATTTTATGATGAAATTTACCGATTTGCTGAAAATCGCGAAAAACCCGTTTTTGTGACATTTAACTCCGAGTAATTTTTTTCCCTGGTATCGGATCGATGAGAACTTTTTAGATTTCATTTCTGATGGTGTTTGTTGTGATCAATCCTACCAACTTTGAGCTGGGTGCGAATTATTGTAACCTCAGATGTCTAAATTGACCGGACTATTAACCACTACGCTATGGAGGGCTGGAATATAACACCCCAGTCTGCCACTCCGGAGGTGCCGGAGGTTTTGGTCTCGATTTTTAGTCAGGGCAAGTTGTAAATGAACCATACCGCTGCCGTTACGGAGGAGACATCGATCTTCTGGGTTACCATGGCTTGGCTTGCCCCCGCAGTGCAGGGCGTATCTCACTAAATGACGTCATCCGTCGGGCTCTTGCTAGCGCCAGTGTGCCAGCTGTCTTAGAGCCAGCTGGTACTGGGCTCACGAGACGATGGCAAAAGATCCGACGGGATGACGCTCATTCCATGGAAGAACGGGTGGCCGCTGGTATGCGCATTACATACCAGCGGCCACCCGTTCTTCATTCCACGTGTGTTGACAGCGTAGCCCCATCACACTCACGTGCGATTGCCCGTCGAGCGGGCGTGGCTGAAGCCATGATGAGCCGTATATTTTTGCGCCTTTAGGACCTTGGGGTGTGGAGGCGCATCAATTGTATAAAGAAATCTCCACACGCCTGATCGAATTTTTGGGGACCTAGGAGCTAGTGCACCTAAATAGTGGGTAATGAAGAAATACGCATGCTTGAAATGCGTGGATAAGTAATATGGGATGAGGAAATTCGTCAGAGTAATTCGAATACGGTAGCACAATTGGAAGTCCACTTACAGTACAGATGTGAGGGGCGTGAGTTCTAATCTCACTCGTGACGAAATTTTACTTTTTTAATTTAGATATTGTTCAGAGCATTGTAATGCTGTATAAATCAATAATTAATAAACAGACGTTTTCAAAGCAATGCCTACATCCTAAATCAAGAATACTGAAATTGAGTTGAGTTGTAAACGCTTCATAACAACATAGAAAAATCCCTAAATAGGCTCCGGACTGGTGTTGGGAGATGCCACGAGAACCGAGCAAAGTGGAGTTTCTCAAACAATAATCGATGCGACTGTGGAGCTATTCAAACCATGGCCCACATACTATCATTCCCCAGCTGCCCATCCCCTTGTACAATAGACGACCTAAATTCGGCCAATGACAGGGGAGTAAGTGTGGCCACACATTGGTCCACACTCATATAATAATATCAGCCATTCCGACTCGCTAAGAAGAAAATAAAACAAAGATGGTTTTAAATAGAAGCAATATAAAAATACCTTTTTTTACAAACAAAATAGTCTTATAATTCAATTTACATACCTTCTCCGAGAGCTTGGTATTCTGTTGGCAGTTTAAAATTGAGATGGTCTATGAATAACTAATTAGAACTACAAGACGTGCGGTTTTAACAGGACCTTAACGACGTTAAGTAACAATTAACCTTTATTCCAGACAAGTTATATTTCAAGGCTTAATTTTTCCATCTTTTATTGTACGACCTCTAAATTTAAAGCACAAACTGAATAATTTTTGGTCATTCATCAACCACCGTTTGCTTCCGGTAAAGAGAAACATCCTAAGGAAACCTGCATACTGGCTCATTTGTGTGTAAAAATGACTGTAGTCAGATGTCGGTCAGTTCAGATTTTAGACTAGATGACAGTCATACAGTAATTGAGCTACGTCAGATGCCTTAAGAGTCCCCTTACCCTAGAAAGAATCAGAGTTTCCCATACAAAGGTACTTCTACGTTTTATTTTGAAACGACATTTCAGATTTCGGTAAAAATTTGTAACTTTAAAGAAATTGCATATAATTGGTTTTTACAGTCAAAATATGAACTTGAAAGAAAATATAGTGTATTATATCATTTTTGAACATGAGTAGGTATGGAAAACTTTTACACCCTTATATTTTCTTCAAGTTCATATTTTGACTGTGAAAACCAATTATAACCCCAGATATATGCAGTTTCTTTAAAGTTAAATTTTTTACCGAAATCTGACATGTCGTTTCAAAATAAAACGAAGACTACGTTTGTATGGGAAAGTCTAGAGTAAGGGGATTCTTAAGGCAGCTCAATACGTTACTGGAAAAGGAAAAAGTATTTAGAGATACTTCCTAAGTACAGTACTTATCAAACTATATTGCGGTATGCCGCCGCTCCACCAAAGATAAACGGTCGTCTATTTCTTGTCCATATCCTCACAACTGAGGCACAGAAGACAATAAGAGTATACAGAACGGATTCTCCTAAGGTACGTGCAATATGCTTCCCCGTTCCCCATCCCCGCACCTCTCCCCCGCTCTTGCATGTGCCGCCATGCAGTGTGTGTTCGCCCGCTCTCGCCCGTCGACAAGACGAGAGCGGAGGAGAGGTGCGGGGACGGGGAACGGGGACGTATATTGCGCATACCTAAGGAGATTCCGTTCTGTATACTCTTACTGTCTTCTGTGACTGAGGGTCATGACCATCGGGAATCTTGTGTCTGGAATATGGCTGACTTTGCATGCAAATATTCAGATTACACCAGTAGATCTTATAAGAGGATTCCTTTTACTAGAGCGCTCCGGAACAAAGCCTGAGTATGATCTTTTTGAGACTGTCTTTGTTAAATAAACCCAAACTCGATCGGATTTGATCGTTTCGTTCCTGAGTTCCTATGGCCTCTTTAAAAGGACCAAACCAAACCTAAATAATGGTGTAAATTTGTAATGAACACATCGCGGTGACTATTGTTTACATTCATTCACAATTGAAGCCAGAATAGGCTGAATTCCGGGTTCCGAATCACAATGAGCGAATAGCCTTTGTGGGTTCGCTTTAGATGAGTGAAAAAAGAAGACATACCTATGTCGGCAAGTACAGAATATATTACCTTGTTTTTGTTCATTTAACACGTGCAAAGAGATATATGTTTGCTGCGGATCAAAAATAGGAATAGGACTGGCGCGTTCACGTGGTACCTAAGTAGGAGTCCACGGACACGCGGCGCGTCAGTCGACGCGGGCCGCCAGGCAGGCTGCTGCATAAACAAACATATGGCAATCTACGATCACTAAGGCGGTGATCCCACTGCACCGCTCACCGTCGCGGAGCGCGGAGTGGCAGATTTTAACATTGTATGCAAGTATTTCAATTTGTATAGAAATCATGCCTACTCCAACACACTAACAACGCGTCAACACGCGGGTGCGCGTCCCGCGCGGATTCTGCTAGTCTGCTAGTCTAGCGCGGGGGCGCGGTACTAGCCGCAGGGTATTACACACTGCTCGGCAGTACCGAGCGTGTTGTTGTGTATAAAGGACAAAAAAAAAACTCTACGGCTCTTTAATCAAGATGCTTTCTTGAATGAGTTCAGTATCCATTCTCCGTGGAGAATGGATACCAAACTCATCGTCGTACATAAAAACACAATCGTCGTGACGAAGTGACGATCGACTGTAAAGTGAATATTTGGCGCGGGGCCGTCGTACACAGCCGCTCCGCGCCTCCGCGCAGGAAAGCAGATCGAACCGCTAGGTGTGGCAGATCTGCGCCTCCATCGCCGCGCGCGGAATTAGACGGTGCGCGGTGCAGTGGGTTCACCGCCTTAGGCGATTCCCCCACTGGCAACGCGCCCCGCCGCGGCTTAACACACTGACGCTCCCGCGCGTTGACGTGTTTCTGGTGTGTTGGACTAGGCGTGTTTTCTATAAAAATTGAGATACTTGCATACATTACATACATGTTAAAATCTGCGGCCCCGCGTTCCGCGACGGTGCGCGGTACAGTGGGATCACCTTAGGCCGGCATTTCATGCGACGCGGGCGAGACGCCTCTTCGTGAAGGTTCCGGTACATTGCCATATGTTTGTTTTTGCGGCAGCCCGCCTGGCGGCCCGCGTGTCCATGGACAAGACCTCAAGGTACTAGGACGCTTTTCGCTAGTCAGCCCTTCAGATGCTTGACACTCTGCCAACATCGATCTCAAGTGACGCCCAAAGACAAAAACTCTTATGTTTTGAATAAAAGTGCTTTGTTAGGAGACTAGCGCCATCTGCGTGTGATCTCCACAAACACGGGCAAGATTATCGATTCATCGATTTCCCGTGCGCGGATTGTCTTTGCCCGACCAGAAAAATAATCATTGTCTTTATGTCAAGTTGCGGGCGAGTCCATTATAATGGACTTGCCTTTTGTGAAAAATGTAACTGGGTGTGGCATCCGCGTGCTTTAGAAGCATTAAGTTTGTAATTTTGATATATAAAATCGAAAGTTTCGTGGAGAATCGTCGGTAATTGTTTGGTGGCCAATTCATTTGAACGGCGGGGAGCCGAAATTGTTTGTATTACGTAAAGAACATTGATTTGTGTGACAATTGTGAACCGCGTGCCATGCGCTTTGAAAATTGTTAATTTGTGGTACTGTAAGTGAACAATAGTGAATTATCGAAAGAAGAACAAGAAATTTTTTGTGTTATGGCAGTGGTGTAATAAATACTAAAATAATACGTATTCATCTTGGGGCAAGTACATGAGCTCATGGGGTTAGGTTATTGTAGGGACCCAATTCTTCTGCACCACTGACCTTGGGTCTATGAAGAGACCTGAGGCCGTCGCCAGCCCTGAGGAGGACCTCAGACACGACGCGAAGGCCAGGCGATGCTGCCTGAAGACTGCGTGGACGTGGTGAGTTTTATAATTAGTATAACTACATTTAATTAGAATTAAGTTCAACTCATAATTAAGTTAAGTTAGGTTAGGAAAGGTCCCTGTACCGTATATACAGGGTGGTAGCAGACTGCGTAGGTTGTTTGTGTGTTTGTTTGTTGCCGGTGAGATTGCCGGACTCGTACCAAGAGCGTAGTCACAAAATCTCTTGGTACAAAAAACGTAATCTTAGCTATCTGCGCCCACAATTTTTGGTAGCAGAGCGTAGTTGTTAACGGCTCTGATTACGGGCCCCCATATTGTTTGTTTTTTTTTGGTTTGTTACTAAGGTAGGGTAAACATTATTTCCCAAGAAAATTTGAAATAAAATAATTTTGTTTGTTTGTAATTAATAAGTATTGGGCCGTCTCAATCATACTATTAGATAGTATTATATCTTGTTTGTTTGCCATTAATAAATACTAGTCCGTGTCAATTTTACTATTAGATAGTATTTTGATTTGTTTGTTTGTATTTAAAAATTAAGAATTTTAGTTTGTGCCCTTGTCGGACTAGTATTATATCTTCTTTGTTTGCCATTAATAAATATTAGTCCGTGTCAATTTTACTATTAGATAGTATTTTGATTTGTTTGTTTGTATTTAAAAATTAAGAATTTTAGTTTGTGCCCTTGTCGGACTAGTATTATATCTTGTTTGTTTGCCATTAATAAATATTAGTCCGTGTCAATTTTACTATTAGATAGTATTTTGATTTGTTTGTTTGTATTTAAAATTTAATTGTTTACCATTAATAGATATTTGAGTCTGTGTCAATTTTACTATTAGATAGTACTTTGATTTGTTTGTTTTATTTAAAAATTAAGAATTTTGGTTTGTGCCCTTGTCGGACTTATTTATTTAGTTATTTAAATTTGGTTCGTTTTGTTCTTGTCTAACGCAATGTCGAAGATAATCTCCACAAGGGCGATGCTCGCCAATGAACTTAGGTGGGCTGCGAGTGCCAGCGCACTCTTGTCCCGTACGGACAGGGACACTGCTATTCTGGAGCGAGCGGAACAGCTCCGTACGAGATTGGCCAATACGGAAGCAGCCATGGCAGTGCTTACCGAAGGTGGTTTGGACCCAGAGGTCTGGGCAGGCCATATCAAGGACTATGACCAGATTATGGCCTTTCACGATGATATCGTGGAGAAGGCCGGTCACATCAGAGCGAGACAGGCAGGCGGTCCCGCCCCTCGCGCATCCGGTGGACCGGAAGGGCCAGCTGTAACTGGTCGGCTTCCCACCCTTCAGCTGTCCCACTTTGGGGGTAGGATGGAGGAGTGGGTGGCCTTTAAAAACATGTTCGAGTCGTTGGTCGACTCGAGACACGACCTAACGAAGGCACAAAAAATGGCGTACCTTCTCTCAACATTGGAGGATGAAGCGCGGTCGCTCATTCAGCACCTCCGTGTGGAGGATGACCAGTATGACACGGCCTGGGAACTGCTTAATTCCCGTTACCAGAACGTTCGGCTGTTGGCCGACGCACATGCGGCGCAGCTGTTGGCCCTGCCTCGGGTGGCCAATCGGGCACAACTGCGCCTGCAATTACTAACGCCCGTTACAGTGGCCTGTAACGCGCTGCGTACTTTGGGACTACCGGTGGACCAGTGGTCGTTTTTGTTAGTACACATTATCTTGGGCAAACTACCCAACGATATTCGCTCGCGTTTCGAACGCGAGAATGCTGAGCGGGACAGCAATACCCTACCCACTTTTTCCGACTTGTATAAGTTTTTGGAGTTTGAGGCTAGGGCCGCGGAGAGTTCCATGCCGGAACCAGCGCCATCTAGGGCGCCAGAACGTGGAGCCTCGGGCCCCTTATGGCGAGGGAAGTCCAGACAGGCGTACCCACCGTCACCTCGTGGAGCTGGTGCTCGGGTGGTTTATACGGCAGCAGTCGCGAGAGACGCGGACTGTCTGTAGTGTGGCCGGAAGGGTCACACCCTAACCCAATGTTGGGACTGGCAGCGGCTGCCAGTAGAACAAAGGCGTCGCGTGGCGAAGCGACATGAATTATGTTTCTACTGCCTGGGTAGTCACTACGCGCGTGACTGCCGTTCTGCCAAGCCATGCAGTGCGTGCCATGGGCGGCACCACTTGATGCTCTGCATGAACCGGAGCGAGGCTGGCTCCCAGGCAAGGAGGCAGGGGTCCCCCATGGGCGGGGGCGCTCCTGCACGAAGCCCTCCACCGTCGGACGGCGGACGTGGCTTCGCTCGTCGCACCCCCCCTCGGGATGGGGGTCGAGTGCCGGCGCGGGTCTCGGCGGTCCGGGATCCTGCGCCTAGGGGACATGGCCAGTATGTGGCTGGTCAGCCTTTGGATAGGGCCCCCATGGGCGGGGGCCCTAGAGCGGAAGTGAGAGGTGGGACACCTCCCTCCGCACCGGCTCCTACTCGGAGGAGGGAGCCACAGCGGTTTTCCCCGCCGCTTCATGAGTACCCTCGGCTGGAGTTCCACCCGCCCTACGCTAGGTACGGCAGGGCAGCGGGTTATGCGCCCCCTCACATGGGGACGTGCACTCGCCCGATGTATTATCCGGGCCAGTGGCACCCCCCCGGTTTGGAGAGAGTGGGGAGCCCATAGCTAGCTTGCTCCCTCAGTAGGACAGAACCGCGGACGGTTCTGCTCCCCACCGCGGTGGTCCGCGTATGGGGACATGGGGGGGAGGCGGTTACTATACGAGCCATGTAAGATTCGGGGGCTCAGAAAAGTTTGGTTACCACTCGAGTGGCACATACATTAGGCTTAGCCGTGGAGGACTCGCCTGTGCCACTTCTTGGAGTTGGTGGTATAAAAGTGAAGTGTTTGACGTGACAGACACTTGTCACCTTTTCGTCGCTGAAATCCTCGACAGTGAGGATCACGACTTCAGCTCTGGTAATGGATACCATTGCGGGTTGGCAGCCCACCACAGACATACCGCCAGACGCGTTGTCTATGGTGTCAGGCTTGGAATTGGCTGACCCATTTGTTCTTCACCCCGCCCCAGTAGACTTGCTCCTGGGTTCGGACGTATTGGGTTGGATTTTATTGGGCACCCAGAAGGCTCTGGGTTCTTCTTCACTGGTGGCAGTGTCTACAATTTTTGGTTACGCCCTGTTGGGCCCTGTCTTTGAACATGACTCCATGGAGGAGCCGACAGTTCTTGCGAATGCGTCTTTGGCCAAAACCATGCAAAGGTTTTGGGAGGTGGAGGAGCCACCTATGGTCTCAAGGATGGATCCGGACCACGCAGAATGTGAGGCCTTTTATCAGGCCAATACGGAAAGATTGTCTTCCGGTCGGTTGGTAACTAGGTTACCCTTTGTTGCTTCTCGTCCTAGCCTAGGGCATAGTAGGATGTTTGCGGAGAAACGACTGCTGTCCATGGAACGACGCATGCAGCGGGATCCCGTACTTCGTGATAAATATATAGAATTTATGCGCGAGTACGAGGACTTGCGTCACATGTCTCCAGCTCGAGTGGATTGGAGCTCAACTTAGCATTACTTTCTGCCACACCATGCTGTTGTGAAGGCCTCGACAGGCAAATTGAGAACTGTCTTTGATGGGTCAGCACCCACTTCGAACGGGGTTTCGTATTTTGCGCGAGGGACGCGCTAGGTTGAAGAGCGCGGTCGCTCGTTTAAACCCTTTCATCGACTCAGATGGGCTTCTTCGGGTTGGTGGCCGGCTCCGGAAGGCGGACCTTCCGTTTGGGAGTCGCCATCCTTTGTTATTGCCCAAGGGCGGACCCTTGGTGCAACTTTTGGTGTCTGATCGACACATTCGGAACACTCATGCAGGGTGCAGTGCGTTGCTGGCTATTTTGCAGCGGGAATTTTGGATTTTGTCAGCCCGAAGAGCAGTGAAAGGTGTTTTGTTTCGATGCATCTCTTGTTATAGAGTGAGAGCATCTACGATGCAGCCGCAGATGGGTGATCTGCCTGCTGATCGTATCCGGCCTACGAGGCCGTTTGACGGTGTGGCCACCGATTTTGCAGGACCCTATTCGGTCAAGACGACCACCCTTCGTAATGCCCGGATCGTGAAGGGCTATTTATGTGTATTTGTTTGTTTGGCTACCAAGGCTGTCCACTTGGAGGTGGTGTCAGCTTTGACTACGGAGGCCTTCGTCGCTGCGTTAGATCGTTTCGTGTCGCGTAGAGGTCTACCTTCACTCATTCGCTCCGACAATGGCACAAATTACAAGGGCACTGTAAATTATATTAAGGATGTTTGTGAATTTATTGATAAGAATTGTAATAGTTTAAGTCAAATTGCTGCCCAAAGGGGGGTAACATGGAGGTTCAGCCCCTCAAATTGCCCTCATTGGGGAGGGATTTTTGAAGCCGCTGTGAAATCGGCAAAGACCCACCTCCGCCGCACTTTAGGGGAAACAGCTCTAACGTTTGAAGAGCTGGCCACAGTATTTTGTAAAGTTGAGGCGGTCCTCAACTCTCGTCCCCTCTGTCCATTATCTCAGGACCCAAATGACTTGGAAGTCCTCACTCCTGGTCATTTTTTGGTGGGAGGGCCTTTGAATGCCCTACCCGAATACTCGTGGAGGGATGAACGTACATCGCGGTTGTCACGTTTTCAAATGTTACAGCAAATGAGCCAGAACTTTTGGGCTCGCTGGTCTCTTGAATATTTGCATTTGTTGCAACAAAGAGTGAAATGGACAGACAGGACTGAGCCACCCAGGGAGGGAGATTTGGTATTGTTAAAAGAGGCAAATCTGCCATCATTACTTTGGCGCCGAGCGCGCATTTTGCGTTTGATTTTTGGCGGAGACGGAACTCCGCGTGTGGCTGAGGTGTTGGTCGAGGGTTCGGTTCTTCGGAGAGCCGTATCCTCTCTCTCTCGCCTCCCCGTAGAGTAATCTAGCGGTCTGCTTCTCAGACCGGGACGGGGGGATGTTTTGAATAAAAGTGCTTTGTTAGGAGACTAGCGCCATCTGCGTGTGATCTCCACAAACACGGGCAAGATTATCGATTCATCGATTTCCCGTGCGCGGATTGTCTTTGCCCGACCAGAAAAATAATCATTGTCTTTATGTCAAGTTGCGGGCGAGTCCATTATAATGGACTTGCCTTTTGTGAAAAATGTAACTGGGTGTGGCATCCGCGTGCTTTAGAAGCATTAAGTTTGTAATTTTGATATATAAAATCGAAAGTTTCGTGGAGAATCGTCGGTAATTGTTTGGTGGCCAATTCATTTGAACGGCGGGGAGCCGAAATTGTTTGTATTACGTAAAGAACATTGATTTGTGTGACAATTGTGAACCGCGTGCCATGCGCTTTGAAAATTGTTAGTTTGTGATACTGTAAGTGAACAATAGTGAATTATCGAAAGAAGAACAAGAAAATTATTGTGTTATGGCAGTGGTGTAATAAATACTAAAATAATACGTATTCATCTTGGGGCAAGTACATGAGCTCATGGGGTTAGGTTATTGTAGGGACCCAATTCTTCTGCACCACTGACCTTGGGTCTATGAAGAGACCTGAGGCCGTCGGCCGGCTGCCTGAAGACTGCGTGGACGCGGTGAGTTTTATAATTAGTATAACTACATTTAATTAGAATTAAGTTCAACTCATAATTAAGTTAAGTTAGGTTAGGAAAGGTCCCTGTACCGTATATACAGGGTGGTAGCAGACTGCGTAGGTTGTTTGTGTGTTTGTTTGTTGCCGGTGAGATTGCCGGACTCGTACCAAGAGCGTAGTCACAAAATCTCTTGGTACAAAAAACGTAATCTTAGCTATCTGCGCCCACACTTATCAATCCGGAAAATGTTGGTCTCGCCAAAAATCTGTCGCGTCTGGTGAGCTGTGGAATGCCCATACAACGTTAATCTTTGTTCGAAAAAAAAGACTAGGGGATGTCTCATGGCCTGCCGCCGTAGTCATCTGCCAAGGTCCTTTACGTGACCACATCTCATTGTTCCTGCAATCTGTGGCACATACTCAAATACTCGTTAGCCCACGTTTCGCCTGCGTTACCTACATAACTGAGTACATACGTTACTCTGTTCACATTACTACGCTCGCTCTCACTTTTATAGGCACTTAGCTTAAAGTGAGGTAATATAGTGGGAAATTTATTTTCATTCGCGTATGTACATGCAAATGTTACTTGACAGTGTGACAGACAGTTTATTTATGTGAATGATATCTTTCGTTTTATTATCGTGTACCTCTTGTAGGTACCGAGTTTGCGCTAATGTACGGTAATTTTCAGCTACTACCACTTGTTTGCGGTAAAGGAAAACATCGTGAGGAAACCGTTAGGGTCAGCGCAGACCAAGAGGAGCGCAGCGGAAAGGACTTTTATATGGCACTCGAAAATAAACTTTAAATATTGGTATAAAGTGCATGCGGCTAGGCTCGCGTGGCCTCGAGTCCGCGCTAGCATTTTTTGTCATGTTTAAACATTTATGCACTTTATACCAATAGCTTAAAGTTTATTTTCGTGTGACATAAACAAATCCTCTTTGCTGCGCTCCTCTTGGTCTGCACTGACCCTTAGCGTGCAACTAATCACTAGTTTGCTAGTGTTTGAAATGGATAAGGCAATGAAAAACCGCTCTATTATCTCTGCCAAAAATCTACATTGCGTCTACTTTCATACAATAACACTGACAAGAGCCTGCTCTTAAAATTTTGAAAAGGACTAAATTATTTTACATGAGAAAATGTAAGTGTTTTTCACCATCTCAGTAACGAACCGGCCCTATGAGGCCGGTAGAAGACAGACGAACCTTGACTTTATTACATTGACATAAAAATATTCGTTACTTGACAAAAAAGATCTACCAACAAGAACGTAGTTCTTAAATTATAGAGAGAGAGAGAAATAAATTTTCCATTTTGAAAAGGACTAAATTATTTTACATGAGAAAATGTAAGTGTTTTTCACCATCTCAGTAACGAACCGGCCCTATGGGACCGGTAGAAGACAGACGAATCTTAACTTTATTACATTGACATAAAAATATTCGTTCCTTGACAAAAAAAATCTACCAACAAGAACGTAGTTCTTAAATTATAGAGAGAGATAAATAAATTTCCTTGGCAGGACGGGTTATCGGAGAGAAACTAAGTTTTCCAGTATTATACATTTTATTTCTTTAACTCTTCCATGTTGGTCTGGGAGAAAAGAAAAGAAAACTTAGAACGTACCAGTTGCTGTAAAGCAATCGGCTTCTACGATTGCGCGAGAAGTGATTCCCGCGCAATCGTAGAAGCCGAACGCGGGAATGGGCGAAAATGCGAATCATATCAATAGGCGATGCGGTTAGCAACCTGTAATAATTTTGATTAATTTTTCCATCTTCCCGCCAATCATCACGCTAAAGGAGGCTTTTGCGTCTGGCGGCCCTAGGCTCTATCTGCTTAGAGCCGTAGTAAACCCAACATCTCTCTGCCCCATTCCCTAATGGGGCAGAGAGATGTTGGGTTTTCTATGAAGACGCAATACTGTAACTGTATAAATTTTATAAAGATTTGACGATCTCTGTGGCCTAGTGGTCATCACGCCAGGCTGTCACACCGGAGTTCCCGGTTTCGATCCCCGGTCAGGTCAAGATGGAAAATGATCTTTTTCAGATTGGTCTGGGTCTTGAATGTTCCTCTATATTATGTATTAGTTATAAAATATACGAGTAGTATCGTTAAGATAGTATCCCATAACACAAGTCTCGAACCTACTTTGGGGCTAGCTGTGTGATTGGTCCGTATATTTTTATTTTATTTATTTATAAAGCCTCCAAATATTCTACTATCCATACAACATCTCTGACAAGAATCTAATAGTCTTATCATCCTTTGAATGACCCACCATAAAGTCAATAGCACAGTAATGAGCGCTATTTAACTTCGTCCGAACATGGGACACGGCCGAACTTAGGCAATTATCACAAGTTTCCATGTTAACAAACACCTGAAGACACCTGGCAAGATTGATAGCCTTTACCCGATCTACGAAAACTTTTAAATCCGTCCCTGTTGGATCAACATACGTCTAATATGTAACTTTTGAAAGATCTTGAATAATCTTGAACCCTGTTTCTGTAAGCCTACGGTCGTGTTTAAGTCTTTTAGACGTGAAAGTTGTTTGATTGAAAGGTGTACAATATGAATAAAGGGAACTTTTTTCGAAGATTTGGCTTGATTTCCTTTTTGGTAATATTTGTAGACTATTATCAAATTCAAAAAATAATGTAATAAATTCGATTGAAATAATGAAATAAGATAATAAGTACTTTAGTACTGCATCTTAAGGGTTAACTGGAGGGACGAAATCCCATACAAACGTACTTTCGTTTTAATTTCGAAACCATAAAACTCATCGTATTCAAATTTTTTACAAGCATTAAGATGATAAATATCTAGATCTGTAATTAGTTTTGGTTCGAAAATAATAAACAAAAAAAAAGTTATAGCAACTTAAAATTTGCCTTTTTTATCGACGAAATCGAGTAATATTTAGACGCCTATTACACTTATAATTATATTTTCGATCCTTATGGAAACTAATTATACGACTAGAGTGAAGACTCTAAACTCCAAATAATTTAGTTTTATTTGGGTATGTATCGTATTTATCGAAATAAATGAAAACTACGAAAACTACGATTCATGGCCTATAACGGCCCGTTTCGCTGGCGTTCAGTGCACTCTCTTTGTCGTACGCGGGGGTGTATGCGGGGGTCGGGACGGAGCTACATTTTTTAGCGCCCTTTCTCTTTCTCGACGAAATAGCAACACGACGAAGCGCGTCGGTAGGCAACTCGCTGTGGAGTTCGCCCGCGCCTCCAGTACCACCTTAAATGCCTAAAAAACCCTATAAAAATAATAAATTCTTGTTGTATAGTCGCTGTGTCTTGAAAAGCCTTAATTGTCTTTATTATATAAAATATAAAAAGCAAGCAAATTTCACTTGAGAAATAAACAAATTAATAAGGTACCTACATAAATTGTCTTATACTAAAGTTTTCTATTTACAAACTTCTTTAGTAAAATATTCATGAATATCGACTTATTTAGTATTTTTTTTAGATTTTCCTTAAAGAAAATTTAATTCCCAAAGTGCTGAAAATAAACAGATTTCAATCAAGAAAATTAAACAAAGAAATTGCGAATCCTGAAAACTGATTTTAAGGAATTTCAGATTTTTTTACGGTATTAACTTTTCGCCAAGTTTCTCCAGTGTTGTTGCTTAAACTTGAAACTTCGAGCTATTTTGTTTAAAAGGGTTCAAGAAAAATATTTTGCTTTTAAGTATTTTATGAATATTTTTAGACTCAATAACGACATGACAAAAAATGTGTTATTTAATGTCGTGACATCACTTAGTATTTAACTTTAAATTTTGAACTGAAATATTGTGAGAACCAAAAATAAATTTAGACCTAAAATGGTAACTCTTTTATTTTTTTCTCATCATATTTTTATGGATGTTCGTTATAAATTAAACAGAATAAAAAAAATATACACAAGACAATCTCCTTTTATTCAAATCATACATATCTTGCGTTCTTTCTTCAATAGGTATTCTGAAAAAGGTTTTTATTCATTCAAGTTTCCATTTTATTAAAAACAAGATGCAAGTCTTGGTAAGGGATATATTCGCTACACTACATCGGTTGTTACAAGTTTAAAACTTTGTTACTTCCATTAATTAACTGTTAAGAAACTACATTATGCATCTATATATAGCGGCTGCTTGTTTTTATAATGAATGTTGGTTGAAGCTTGAATAAGGGAAGGGATGAACATTTTAAAAACGCTTGATTACTTTAAATTTTACTTATTCTGCTGTTATGTATAATATTCCTGTTTACTATAAAAAAATTACAGACCTTTCAGTTCAGTCACACATACATCAGACGTCAGGACAATAGCTGTATGGGTGTTTATTTGTAAAATAAACACCCATACAGCTATTGTCCTGACGTCTGATGTATTAAAAAAATAATGTCATGTGACAGTTGACAAATTAACTGTCATTTAAATGTCACAGTTGTCAAAATATGGCAGTTGACCAATGAAGTGTCATTTAAATGTCAGTTGTCAAAATAAGGCAGTTAAGCTGACAACTGTCATGAATTTTTTTAATACGTCAGACGGTCAGGGCAGTTAATTTTACGTGATTTAAAATTAATTACTTTTTACATTGTATTGACTGATATAAAAAATCTAATGTTATTTCTAACAGCAGAAAAGCATACAGTAGCAGCAGACGACTTATCGCTGCGACTATTAAATAGCTTTTGCAGCTAGCGACTCGTCGCCCAAGCATAGACGACGTGTCGTCCGCCGCAGATCAGTATTGACACCGACTACAGACAGCAGCAGCAGACGACGTGTCGCTGTGACACTACTGGTTACTATGTATTTCTATGAAATAGCTTTTGCAGCTAGCGACTCGTCGCCTAACCGCAGACGTGTCGTCCGGCCGCAGATCAGTAGTGACACCGACTAAGACAGCAGCAGCAGACGACGTGTCGTTGCGACACTACTGGTTTCTATGTATTTCTATTAAATTGCTTTTGCAGCTAGCGACTCGTCGCCTAACCGCAGACGTGTCGTCCGGCCGCAGATCAGTAGTGACACCGACTGCAGACAGCAGCAGCAGATGACGTGTCGTTGTGACACTACTGGTTTCTATGTATTTCTATTAAATAGCTTTTGCAGCTAGCGACTCGTCGCCTAACCGCAGACGTGTCGTCCGGCCGCAGATCAGTAGTGACACTGACTGCAGCCAGCAGCAGCAGACGACGTGTCGTTGCGACACTACTGGTTACTATGTATTTTTATGAAATAGCTTTTGCAGCTAGCGACTCGTCGCCTAACCGCAGACGTGTCGTCCGGCCGCAGATCAGTAGTGACACTGACTGCAGCCAGCAGCAGCAGACGACGTGTCGTTGCGACACTACTGGTTACTATGTATTTTTATGAAATAGCTTTTGCAGCTAGCGACTCGTCGACCAAGCGTAGACGACGTGCCGTCTGGCCGCAGATCAGAAGTGACACTGACTGCAAACAGCATCAGCAGACGACGTGTCGTTGCGACACTAATGGTTACTACGAGTATGTATTTCTATGAAATAGCTTTTGCAGCTAGCGACTCGTCGCCTAACCGCAGACGTGTCGTCCGGCTGCAGATCAGTAGTGATACTGACTGCAGATTGCAGAAGCAGACGACGTGTCGCTGCGACACTACTGGTTACTATGTATTTCTATGAAACAGTTTACTGAAAAAATAATACTATACCTTTGGCATACTTTTATTGATATAACGACAGCAATTGCACATTTTTCTCCATTGACATAAATTACAAGGCCTTGCATCGTTTATACACAATTAATTTACAATTACAAAAATATTTAGTATTACGCATACAATCTAAATTGTTACTACTCACATAAAAAAGTACTTTCGACAACGGGCTCAAAGTTCCGGTGGAACTTATTATTGACGTAAATACTTTTTTGTAATATATTTACAGTATTTTAAATAGATATAGTATTTACACTATTACTAATATTCTAACATTTACAATTCGTATACTAACAAGGTTTACAATTTAAAATTATTATATATTACCTATATTAGATTTTTGATTGATAATTATTGAATTTGTGTTTTTACATTTTTGTAGTGTGCGTATTAATTTTTTTTTTCAAAGAAGGTGATTGCGATCTTACTAGTGACAAGGAAAAAAAAACCGTTTTCGTAATATTGTATTCACACATTTAAAAAAAAGTATTTATATTTATCACAATCACGATTATTTTCTTCTTGGAGTGTGGAGTTCTGAAACAAACAAAAAAATATTATTAAAAGACATGTTCATGTGTAACAAGAATGTCATACAAAGAGATTTATCATAATACTTCAACAAAATTCTTTAAATAATTTAGAAGCAAAATGTTTGTAATTATATCTTTCAGAAGAAATGTTACGTATAAACGCAAAACGCTAACTTAACTGTACATTTATCATTTATTAAAAATGTTCCTAAAACATAAATTTAAAGATAAAATAATTTTTTATTCATAGACACAAAAATAACTGCAAAAATATATAAACCTTACATAGCCTACATAAATTGACGACCTCCGTGGCGCAATGGTTAACACGCTAGACCGCTAATCCAGAGGTTCTGGGTTCGATCCCCAGCCAGGGCAAGTTGGGAAATGGCCTTTTTCAAATTGTCCTGGGTCTTGGGTGTTTATCTATATATGTATTTATCATAAAATATAGTATCGTTGAGTTAGTATCCCATAACACAAGTTTTAAAAACTTACTTTGGCGCTAGGCTTAATCAGTGTGATTTGTCCCTGTATATTTATTTATTTATAAATATGACAGATTGTGAATATAATGAGCGCGCACAGCACTCATAAACGCTTGGCTACTCGGGGCTTTGAGGAAATCAACGGGAAGGATGATAAGATATGTGGTCGGACCTTAATACAAATTCTGTCAATCTCCTTTCTGAAAAAAATTTTCAGCCTAAAAAAATGCTAGGTGATCTCACCCTAATCTAAAAAAGTTGTGTAACAGTGATGTTTTGTTCTGGCAGTATAACAACCGGTAAAAAGTTTAAAATAACTATTCGTTTCGTGTCTGAACATCCCGTTAAATTCAATATTTTATCGCCCATAAATATTTATAGAGTGGGAAGCATTAAATATAGCTATTCATGAAACACGTAGCATTCCATTCGTATATTTTACTATTCAATTCAACTTTACCGTTTTAATCACGCTGTAAACTATTTATGAGCTCTCGAGAGATTATATTGTTCAATTGGCGGTTCCTTTTAAATTAAACGTTTATTTAAAAATGTAATTTTCTTATGAATTTTCTGCTACACTAAGCTTCACACATACAATATAACTGTCTATAATAATTTTGATTTTATACTCGTATTTACTCGTATATTCACTTGACGGCTGTATTTTCTGTAATTATAATAAGCTACTGTAAGTAAAATATGGCGGTCTTGTGTGAATTGCAATGAATTCACACAAGACGGCCAGGTTGCCTAAAGACGGTTACCGTCGCCCGGGCAGGCCTAAAAAGCACTGTCGAGACGATCTCGACGCATTCTAAAAAGGATAGTCGAGATTATCACCAGAAAGGGGCAAGTGGAAGATGGGAGAGACCTTTGTCCAACAATGGGACAATTAAGGTTATTAAAAAAAGTAAAATATGTTATTGCTCTGCGATCGATAGGTGCAACTTATAACTAGTGGTTCTGTGATAACAGTAGACCTTGCGAGCTCTTATAACCATGCAATAATCGACCCTTTCCCCATGACTTAACGAAGCCATTTCAGTAAAATCCTTCCATACATAACGCTACAGAAAACTTCTCCCCCTCCACTACCAACTATTGGAATTTTTTCGCAACTTCTTGAGAAGAATAAAGTTCTTAGTGTGCCTCTCAAATTTGATTGAAATTCGTCAATAAACAACGCTACGACAAAGTTCCCCCCCTTTCCAACCTATTTCTCCCCCAATCATAAAACGCGATCAATAAAAAAAAATCAAGTATATTGTGTGCCAATTTTTATCAAAATCGGTCGAAAAATTCGACCTTGAGGCGAGAACAGACAGATGGACAAGAGTATTTTTGGCCAATTTTGAAACTTTGACGCTTCGCTTGCTCGGTCATCTCTGGACAAGGTCTGCGAGCTCGGGCTTTTCAAGCTCACTAAAATGTCCAAACTGGTGGCGGCGCGCGGCGTCGAGGGTCCGATCGCTGGATTTCCTAAGGTTGACTTCAACGATAGCTGCCCCGTGCGTCAACTCGTGAACGTGTGCTGCCAAGAGGGACTGTTCAGCTGGCTTCATTCTTTGACTTATTAGAATTTTTTTAGCGCTCGCGCCATAATGGCGTTTATTGGCATATTTTTGATACTATAGGCACAGATACTAATACTTTGGGTTACATTGTTGCATTTTCGTATTATTTTTCTAAAGATTTAATACTTATGTCCTTCATATAAAGTCGAAATGGTTTTCAAATCATCTTTGACCAGTATGTGGCCACGGCGATCCCTCTGTCGTTAGCCTCATTAAGGTCCTCTATGGTACATGACGTTGGGCAGCTCAAGCCGAAGGTCAACATCAACTGAAGGGCATATGATAATGTCACTCACTGATAAGTTAGTTTTCTATGGGTGAAGGAATTTTTAAAATCGGATCAGTAGTTTTTTAAGTTTTTCCATTACAAACAACACATACACAATCAAATCTTTCTTTATACGATTACCTACCTCTATTAATCTAGATTAGTTTGATGAGATCTTGAGTTTTCGACGATATCTAAATACTTAGAGCATGTTGCGGATTTATTTCTGTATGGTAACTTTTGACGAAGCATGTTGCTGATGAATATTTGTGTTTAGGTAAACAAAATGATTGAAATAAATACCTACGTCAGCTTTACAGATATAAATTGTTATGAACTGCTATTTTAGACTATCGGAAACCTCTCAATATGCAATTTCAACATCGAGAGTGTAAATATTTATTTTACAGCGATCTTTTTTTGGGTTGTGTAAACGAATGACCCAATTTATTTACCCGCGAAGTGATCTTAGAGTTTCGATTGCATAATAATATATTTTCGATTGCATAGTGAAATGGCGAGTGATACATTTCGAGTTAAATTTTGTTATTTCACGAACGACTGATAACGTATTTTGTAATTTTTAAACAATTTACATGAAAATAGTATTTAATATTTATTAATTCTATACTTAGTAGTTTTTCTTGTTTTTTTTACCCACTCTCTTACCTTTTGCAATTTTTCCTCTTATTTTATAGTTGAATGGAATAATAGATCTCTATCTGGGATAAGTCCGTCTTTGTGCTGTAATCTGTATTTTGTTTGGGCAAGTAATTACCTGGTATTTATTTTAGATATTTGATCAGCGAGAAAAATAAGCTGAAAATAATATGGCAGCATGATATGTCCACGGTATAAAATCCAACAACAACACCTAGTCAGCAACTGAATCATTGATTTATTATCATAAAATAAATAGAAATTGATCAGCTTTATAATCTTTGTTTACGAAATAAATAGTTATAACGCAAAATTTGTTAATATTTGGTCAGCAGGATTATTAAATCGGTCAGTATAAAAATAATATTTATAAGCTTTATAGCTTATAAATATTATTATTATTAAAATGTAAAATAAAGGTTTTTGCATCGTTTGTAACAGGATGCAGGTGACAAAATTTATTTTCAGCAATTTATAAATCTTACTTAGTATATCCCGCTCAGTATTTTCAACGCAAATTATTTAAGCTTTTCTTTCTTATTACAAGTTTTTATTTAGCTTGCGCTGTCTGTTGTTTTTTGGGTTAAAACTTAAAAGTTAAATTTGAGCCGCTTCCAGTTTCTGATTGAGATGAAATTTTGTATGCTAATGTAAATTCAATTCAATTCAATTCAAAATATCTTTATTATCATAGGATATTTATAATATCTCTTAATAATAGTCACTTTGTTTTGTTTTGCACAAATGTTGACGTCAAATCGTTACTATATCTATATCTTCCTGAAAGGCCGGTAACGCTCTTGTTACACCCCTGGTGTTGCAGTTGTCCATGGACAGTGGTGATCACTTACCATCAGGTGACCCGCTTGTTCGTTTGCCGCCCTATAACATAAAAAAAAAAAAAAAACTTACAGCTAAGTTTACGCCGCTTCCTAGGCGCAAGTGCAGAAGAAGCGGCAACAACCTGCACTGCACGTTTTCTCAAAAGACGTCAACTAACAAACTTAAAATTAGTTATATGGATGGACTGAGATTACATTGTTTGTTATGTCATAATTAAATTGAATTAAAAGAATAACGAATTTAAAATAATGTCAATTTGTAAATTTAGTATGTATCAATGTACCTAAATTATGACATGTCTAAGTATACAAACCTTTAAGAGGGACCCGCGCCAAGCGCAAGCCAGACCTTTTTGTCTTTAAGATAGTCATCGGTCCTATAATAAGCCTTCTTACAAAGGACTTTCTTTACATAAGCTTTGAATTTTCTGTCTAGCATATCAAGGACCGATTCTGGCAATTTATTATAAAAAAGTATACACTTCCCCATGAAAGACTTACTGACTGTATTCAGCCTGTAATACGGGCTAACTAAGTCATTCTTATTACGTAAATTTCTATCTGTAAAATCACTTACTTTATTGAACATGGAAATATTTTCCCTTACATACATTATATTTTCAAATATGAATTGTGAAGAATAAAATCACAATTAAATATTATTATGACAAGATGCTGATCTGATAAAGCCGGAAGTAACTGTACGAAACCTGTAATAAAACGACGCAACCCAATCGAGTTTGGGCTTATTATATTTGTCTTGATAAGTTATAAGGCTTTACAATAAAATATTGTACAAAAAATAATTTTTCTGTTTTAAAAACTTGTTAAAAAAAATCAAAAACTCAAAATCATTTATTCATTATCGGAATTTCTAAATTCTGGATGGCGATTGAGGAATTCTTTTAAGTAAAAAAAATACTTGGGTTAGAAATCCCCGCTCCCATAACAAGTTGACATTGGAATTATTTAAAGCTTTATTTAGCTTTTCCTATGCTTTTTGAGACAAACCACTATTATAGTAGATTGTTTCTTTATTTATTCAATCATATTAATGGAACAAATAGTTATGTCTTTTCTATGAGATAGGCTAATAGATTTATTTACCAAATTTTACAAAAAACAAAAGGTGGACTTAATGCTAATGTATTCTCTACCAGTCAGCCTCTAAGTGAAACTGAAATTTCATTAGCGAAAGGCGTTTAAAGATAAGCATTTGATTAATCACACATATTATATACATGTTTTCATACGTACATACATACACATACATAATTATATTTCATTTTTAGGGTTCCGTACCCAAAGGGTGCAAACGGGACCCTATTACTAAGACTCCGCTGTCTGTCCGTCTGTCTGTCCGTTTGTCTGTCCGTCTGTCACAGGGCTCTATCTCTTGAACCGTAGTAGCTAGACACTTGAAATTTTCAGTGATTATGTATTACTGTGGCCGCTATAACAACAAATACTAAAAATAAAATAATTGTTAAAAATTAAAGGAGGTCGTCATACAAAAAACGAGTTATCTCAGCGTTTTTAACTTGATTGATCTTTATAATGGCATTAATTAGATACTTGAAATTTTCACCAATTATGTATTACTATGACCACTATAACAACAAATACTTAAAATAAGATAAAGTAAAAAATTTGGTGGGTTGTATGACACAAGAAAAGTGTTTCTTTAGCGTTTTAAAACATTGTACGGTGGTACGGAACCCTTCACGTACGAATCCGACTCGCACTTGCCCGTTTATTTGATTCATTTCGAGCAATTACGAGTCCCATTGCAGGGCAAAAAAATTTCAAATAACAAAAATAATAGTCATCTGTACAATAATTTATTAGTGCCAGTGCCTTAAGACGAAAGTGTATAAACAATGTGTATAACCAGTTATGACTTAAGTTATAACTAGCCATAATTATGGCTCTAAAACGTGGTCCCTTACTAATGGGTCTCATAAGAAGGCTCATGGTAGCTCAACGCGCTATGGAGAGGACTACCTATGCTCGGTGTTTCTCTATGTGAACGAATCAGACATGAGGAAATTCGTAGGAGAACAAAAGTCACTGACATGGCCTAGCGGATTAGCTCGTTGAAGTGGCAGTGGGCGGGATACATAGCGCGACGAACCGATGACCGATGGGGCCAAAAGGTTCTTTAATGCGACCGCGTACTGGCAAGCCAACACCCACATGGTAGTCAGACAACCTGACCAAGGTCGCTGGAGGATGCAGGCTGTTCTAGATTGGCTATTTTGGAAATCCTCGGGAGAGGCCAATGTCCAGCAGTAGACGTTATGCGGCTGAAATGATGATGAATGCTGATTAGTCATCTAAATATACTAATAGTCATATTACATAATGTATGTATACTGACTACCTAGTTTTTGAATAAGTAGGTATATGATTATTTAAGTAAATATTTTACTTTATAAACTGTTAACACGGTTTTGCGATATGCTTAATGTATTCACAGACTGCGAAGACTCTATTCCCTTGAAATCGTCTCGACTACGTAAAATATACTCGTATAAATCTCCAGACTACAAGGTAGCTTTTAAGGTAGCACGACTTTTCGATTTAGATATCGACACAAAATCATTTTAGGTTATTGCAAAATCTATCTGAATATTTTTTAAAGTATATTTTTGAAGTTAAAATAAATCTTCCGCACTCGATTCCATGGAGAAGGGGTGTTTGAAAGACAGCGTTACCTTGGTCCCTTGACCGAGGTAACACAAACTGAGGCCTTTATATATGTAATTAAGTTTTAGATTCAACTGTTATACCTATATGTTTTTTTGTACTTAAAATGGAAATAAATATTTTTTACTTTACTTTAAGTCACGTTTTTTTTGCAGATTCCACATTTTAACCGACTTCAAAAAAGGAGGAGGTTATCAATTCAACTGTATGGTTTTTTTTTGTGTTTGTTACGCGATATCTCCGCCAATTGTAATGATTTTGATGATGTTTCTTTAAATTTGAAAGCTTTTAATACCACATATGTCCCATGTTAATTTGGTGAAGATATGATGAAGAGCTTTGGACGTATGGAAGAAACTCCTAAAAAAATGAGGTCGGTTAAGTTTCTTGTTTAAAAAAAAAATAATTTCAACTTGAATGACTGAAATGAATGATGTCGCGGATTTTTGAATGTATTAAATCAAAATAAAAGGAAAACTAGAATAATTAAGCAAAACAATGATTTAAACTTACCATTAAAATTACAAAACCGAGACAATCGGCTCCTTATCCGACGTGTTTATAGACTTATCCACCAACATGTACATATTTAAGCAGTCTTCGTTTGGACTCGGCTGCCCCACGGGTTTATCATCAGGACTTATGGTGTCCGCTCCTTCATCCTCAAACTCTTTTAGTTTCTCATTGAACTCAATTTTATATCTAACTGAAGGCATCTTATTGACAGTTGACGTTAATAAGGACTCCTGAACCGTGTCATTTCCATTGCAGGTCTTCTCGGAACGAAACGCACCAGTTCTCTCTGACTGGTTACCTTTCCTCTTCTTCTTAGTCACAAGAGCCCCTAAGCAAGGAAGGATCTGCTTGAACTCCTTCCGGAAATTCTCATTGAGCCAGGCGTACAAGAACGGATTGTAGCAAGTGGAAGACATTGCTATGAAATGAGAAGTGAAAAATATCACCATGTAGTAAGTCCAGGTATCGGTAAAGGAATAAAAATCACTACATATATTAATCAAGTTTAACGGTAGCCAAGAAAAACCAAAAATTGCTACCATTGCTATAAGCATTCTATTCGTTCTCCTCTTTCTCTCTCTTTCTGCGTCTTCTTTTTTACTATTTTTACTACCTGGTCTAGACTTTAGACGGTCATTGAGTTTGACACTAACACAAGTGTAACAAAAAGCCATGACTATAAATGGAATAACAAACTGCATTATAGTTGTAACAGCACCAAAGGCTTTATGGATTTGATCAGAAGGCCATTGCTCATCGCAATAGATGTCGTGAAGAGCCATGTAATAGCCATACGGAAAGGTAACAGACAAAGCAAAAATCCAAATAAAAACGATCAGTCCAATACAAGTTTTGATTTTCATCCGCGGCTTAAACGGATAAATGATGACGAAGTATCTATCTATGGCTATCGAAGTGAGAGTTAGAGTAGAAATATAGATGCTGCAGCCTTGAGCATAAGGCATGATATGGCAGAGCAGCCCGCCAAACACCCATCTGCCGAGAAATGTGTAAAGAGGTGTAAATGGTACTGCAAATACGCACAAGAGTATATCAGATAATGCAAGGTTCGTGATGAAGAGATTAGTGACGGTTTGCATGGCTCGGTTCCTGATGACGGCGTAGCAGACTAGGGCATTTCCGAAGATGCCGACTACGAAAATTATGGCGTATGCTGTGCAGAACACTGCTTGGACTGCCTTGTTTTCTATGAGGTCTGTGACGTTTGAGAAGCCAGTGATGTTTGTATCGTTGTAGATCCATTCTTCGGCCGGCATAATTTAATGGTGTTCTTAACTTGGCATCATAAACCAGTGGTGTCTGTTGTTACCATATTGTTTTATTTGAAGGTTTATTATAGTTTCCACGGTAGTACTGTGTCTCATAATGTTGGTGTGGTCAATTGATTATTTCGTGGCAATTAAGAAGCATGATGATCGTATGATGTAGCATCAAATTTTTCGTGCATTAGGACATCTTCTATTCTTTAGTAGAAATCTGAAACAATAAAAGTATAAGATTAATTTTGTTGAATCTCTGGATACAAATTTAACCTAATTGTTACATTACGACGAATAAATAAAATAAAAAATTATTTCCTTTTATGCAATTGACTAGTTTACATAACATCACTAATAATAATAAATATTAGTTGCAAGGTCTCAATCCTAAAATAACTTCACGTTTAACCAAATATTATAGTTACCTGAGTGGCGACAGATGTCGTCAGTTAAACCATAATGAACATAATAAAGCTACACCGCCTAAACTTTATCTAAACCTGACCTGAATCGGCCCACTGTAATTGCTTGGGTTCGTAGCTATAGAGAAGTTTCAAATTACAAAATGGCTTTACATTAGATTTAAAATTGTCGTAGTTACGCATAGCATTAGCAAAAATGTACTAACATTTATCACGACGACAGTGTGCCAAAAAAAGTTCGTAAGCAATGACTTTCTACTTAGTTCTTATCTGCAGAGTTATTTTGTACCAATCTTTTCTTGGCTTGAAAATGTAGTGATGTAGTAATAGCACGTTAGTATTTTTAAGGCCGTACCTGAATTTTCCGGGGTCCAGTGCTGCCCCCATTTAAAATAAATAATTTCAAAGAAAACGGAGACATCATTTAAAATTTTGCTACTACCAAGTTTTAGATAACCCTTCAAAGTATTTTATGAACTACTGTTTACAGTTTATAATGAGAACGTTAAGCTTTACTACGCACATTTGCCAAAAGTGGCCGTTTTTCGCAAATGTGTATGTGTATTTAGTTCATAAAATACTTTGAAGGGTTATCTAGGACTTGATAGTTGCAAAATTTTAAATAATGTCTCCGTTTTCTTTGAAATTATTTATTTTAAATGGGGGCAGCACTGGACCCCGGAAAATTCAGGTACGGCCTTAAGTCTTCAAGTTGATATTTTTATTAACCGAGAGAGCAACGCGAGCGAAGCGGCTCAGTTTCGAGATAGGCCAAAAATGCTTTTGTCCGTCAGTTTGTCCGGTTGTCAGTTTGTCTGACGGTTTGAACCTGTAATGATAATTACAGTTTTCGGAATTTTTCCAAAATGGCGCAGATATAAGGGGTTTAAAATTTTAAAATAATCATATTTCAGCCATTTCGAAAAAAATCCAAATATGTCATAAGCTTTCTTGTTTTATTAAGACGCAACTTTTTTGTCGAAATTGAAAACTTTAAAATTGAACTTTTTTGCTTGAACAACTTTTTTATTCAATAAATTGCAACGGATGGGGGTGAGTCCCCAGGTTTACAGCTCACAGAGCCACCAGTTATTATAAGCTTTATATTAATTAGCAGGTAGCTATAGCCGAGGGCTTCGGCTATAGCCAGTAGAGTCGTCGCTCTAAGAGCTGATGGTTAGGGATGCCAAACTGACAAAGCATTCCTAGCTCTGTAGTCTACAGAAGGTGGAACGTCGACTAATGGGCTTGAAACACAAAGCTATAATCTGATCAAGGGCTAGAGCCGATGCTAAATATATTAAAACCTATTATAATACAAACCTGTTATAATATTATACAATAAACCTATTAAGCCTAGCTACTAATACATTACCCACGTCTTTATCCTTAATGGGGCAGTCAGAGCATTTTGAGTCATAAGGCTCTTAGCAGACAGAGCCTGGGCTCTGTCTGCTTAGAGCCATAAGAAGACCCAAAGTCCACTTTTAGCGTAATGGTCGGCGAGAAGATGGAAAAGGGAATCAAAATAGTGATAGGTTGCTAGTCGCATAGCCGATAACATGACTCGCATTTTCGTCCATTTCCTCAATCGGCTTTTCCGAACTGCGCGGGAAAAGAAGAAGCTGGTACATTTAAAGTTTTTTCCTACCCTACCTATTATTATTATAATATATAAAATAAAATTCACTGGCCTCTTTTAAGTTGGTTTGTTTTGACATGAAGGACAGACAAATAAATTTACGGGTATTTAAGAGACCTTTGCCCAACAATGGGACAAATAAGGTTATAAAAAATGTAAGAATGTAATATTTGTATGGATTTTGCCCAACTATGGAACACTACAGGCTATGGCACTATATAACGTCTAACAAAATGTACTGAAACTATTTTAAGCGTCCATTCAGTCCATGATACTGAACAACTTTCCCCAAGGAACATATATATGTCGAAATATGAAAATTAATTTTTTGCTTTCCCCACACAATCTCTGATCAGCTGATCGGTCAACTTGTATGGGAGGTCAAAAATTATTTTTCATATTTCGGTATATGTTCCTTGGGGAAAGTTGTTCAGTATCATGGACTGAATCCACCCTTAAAATAGTTTCAGTATATTTTGTTCGACCCTGTATATTTGTATAAATCGAACCACGGGCTAATACTAGATCACTAAAGTATAATTAAATTAAAATAACAATCAAAAACATTTAATTTCATTATACTTTAATGATCTAGTATAGACCGTGGTTCGATTTACGGGTATGTCCCTTCCACGTTGTATAACAAAAAGCGAATCCAGTTTTAGATAAAGCTAAATTATGCAATAAAAGAAGAGCCAAATACACCTAAGATTACTTGCGCCCACATTGTAAAACCAATACTGAATAATATTATATCCAAACACGTGTCGTACGAGTATGCAAATCGTGCACAACTTGTAATGAAATTATAACGAATCTGCGACTCCGGCTCAATCACGGAATTCATAATATGATCACACAATGGATTCCATATGCGTAGGGATTAAGACATGCATTTCCTGAATGCTATTACTTGGCTGGATATCTTCAGAGAAAAGTGTGGTTAGGCGTTACTTAGGTATCCGGTTAGCATTTATATCTAACTGATTCATACTCTAACCTAATTGACCGAGCGAGGGCCATAATTTAAGTTGGGGCGAAAACACATTGTTTGTATGTATGTTTGTTCCGCGATAACTGCCGAACCGATGGTCCGATTTTAATGAAATAGGCATGTAGGAAATATCAATAGAACTTTCAAGTTCGTTTGGCATCAAAATCGATTCAGTAGTTTTTGAAATATTAATAAATAATCGCGAGGTCTAAGTTCGCGGCAAACTACTAGTATATCTAAAATGAACCAAGTGAATGTGAGATTAATGAAGTGAACCAAGTAAAATGATACAGTCTTAAAAACTTAAATTAAATTCAGGTTTGGTGAGGTACTATCCTTAAATTTTGGTGAATGCTTGAAGGCACAATCCATTGTATATATAGGTCCTCCGCATTCGTGCATTTGCAAGTCGAAATCCAATAGGTTCCAATATCGGGGCCATTTTGTGCAGTTCAAACTGAAATCTACGGAAGAATATTATGTTGCATTATTTACTACGGAGAACGTATGATTGAGATAATATGATATCGTTATTTCAGTTTTGTATTTTCTTTTTACAAGCTTTCATTCTATATTATTTCATTATATATATTATATCCCACCCACACGTCTGAAAAGCCGTAACAACCTTTCTCAGACAGCCAGCCATCGATGCAAAAGAAGCCGCTAAGTCTAGAGTAGAGCTATGGGACCATAAATTCCCGGGCTCACCCTCTGATCTTCCGCCTGCTGAGGAACTTCCACCGGGTGCCGACCTTCCCTGGGCAGTCTGGAAGTCTTTGAATAGACTCCGAACTGGTGTTGGGAGATGTCTAGAAAATCGTGTTAGGTGGCATTACTCCAAAAACGACAAATGCGAGTGCGGTGTTGTCCAATCAATGAACCACTTATTGTCATGCCCGAAATGCCCCACATCATGCACAATACAGACCTAAATGAGGCAAATGACCGGGCTATCGCCGTGGCCAAATACTGGGCAAATTTGATTTAATTAAATTAATAAATAGCCTTTCGACTCGAGAAGAAGAAGAACAAGCTTTAATTTAGTTTCACCTGCGCCGTTGTCTGTATGTCCGTAAATCGTAAATAAAAGTGTAATCCTGCAAGCTACTCGTAAATTAGACCCATTTCCCATTATTTGATCGAGTTGAAACTTCACATACTTATGAAAGTTGGATGACAATGCAATATTATGGTACCAAAGACCTGATGTCACACTGAAGCCTGAAGGTGGCTACGGCGGCATCTCTGTGATAAAACATCATAACGCCACCAAGACGAAGCAATTGGGCTCAATTGCTTCGTCTTGGTGGCGTTATTGAGGAGCAGTTTGAGAGAATTGCAACGATGTAATCGTCGTGCCACCTAACTCTATACTGACTCTATGAATGTGTCTCCACACGATATGAAGTGATCCACAAGATGCGATTGCGATTGCAATGCGATTTGATGTATTGACTTATGTCAATTTATTGCAAGTTTCTCGCCCGTGTAGGAAACGCCTTATAGTTGAATTGATGACAAAGTGGACCAAGACCCGTAGAATATAGAAGTAAATGATATGCGTGTGGCACCTAGAAAGTATGCGTAAACTGAAAGTACATAGCATCTAACACTACTTAATCACACACAAATAATTAGTTAGAAAATAAGTAAAAGGTCTGGCACCACTATAGCTTCTTGGCCACAGACTTTCTCGTATACTCTATCGTTAAGAACAGAAAGTGTATTTCAATGAACAAAAATAATAAAGTATTGGTGACGCCATTGCAAATTAACTGCATTACAATTTAGACTTTTATTGGCTTATAAAAACGATAATGCCCTGATAGGAGGCGGGGATGATGTTTCGGAAACAAAATTAATATGCACTCTCATCCCCGTCTCCTATCAGGGCATTATCGTTGTTATCACAAGGTAATAAAAGTCTAAATCGTATTGTGGTAATATGCAATGGCGTCACCGACTATCAGGATTAGGTAGTGCACTAAAAGGCTGGTATCTATGGCTTCGTGTTCAAACATTTTTGATGATAAGATAGTCCCGGGACGAGAACAATATTCACTCGAATCACGTCGAACAATGTGTATCTATTACATTTGCTACAAAGGCCTTACTTACGTGTAGACTCGTACTACAATACTACTAGTGGCACCTAGTGATTTCCATAGAAATCGCATTCCAGGAAATGTCGAAATTTATTTTTGTTTTTTGTTTGTTATTTTAATGTCATTATACTATAATGATCTAGTATAGACCGTGGTTTGATTTATTACGGGTATGTCCCTTCCACGTTGTATAACACTACAGTAAACTTCCCCTCTTTCCCCCCTCAATGCCCCCTTTCGGATTTTTTTGCAATATCTTGTGTAGAATGAAGTCCTTGGTGTTTTAATGAAATCAAATTTTATTGAAATCCGTCAAAAGAAGTTAGGTATTGGGACATTTAATAGTTTAGCTATCTGTAAAGAAAAGAATAAAAAATCTAAAGCGATTGCAAGCAAAAGGTAAAATGGAACTTGAAAATAAAACGCAAACACTGTTCTCTTTTATTTTCTCAAGGCCATTTAATATACAAAATATTGTTCAAGGGAGCACGCGTTCTTGAAATTGTTGTGTAAAATGCTACCCAGTTTCGATAAAGAAGGTATTTGGAGCAAGTGTTGTTATATTTCATGATGCCCATTAGGATACAACCTTTTTGAAAATTGAATTTCTCTGTGCCGAGCTGAAACGATCTGAATTCAAGAACACGGGTTCTTATTTTGTTTGTTTTACCGTTTTATGTTCTTTATACAAAGTGGAAGGGACATACCTGTAATAAATCAAACCACGGGCTATAATAGATCACTATAGTATAATAAAATAAAATAACAAGCAGAAAAAAAAAAAAAATTGGCGTTTCCATACAAATCGTCCGGCCTTCCGCACACTTTTCTATGGAAATGCCAATTTTTTTTTTTGGTCTTTGGTCGTTATTTTAATTTCATTATAATATAGTGATCAAGTATAGCCCGTGGTTCGATTTATTACGGGTATGTCCCTTCCACGTTATTATAATATAGTGATCAAGTATAGCCCGTGGTTCGATTTATTACGGGTATGTCCCTTCCACGTTATTATAATATAGTGATCAAGTATAGCCCGTGGTTCGATTTATTACGGGTATGTCCCTTCCACGTTGTATAAATGTTTCCTACTTACATCACTTCATGTTTGTTACAGTATTTTTGTGCTTTACACATATCACAGAACATCACCATCATCAGTTTCATAATACAGTGCTATCAATTTGATTTATTTATTTATCAAACTTTATTGTCCAAAGTAAAAATATACTTTTAACAAATGGCGGTCTTAATGCTAAGAGAATTGTCTCCCAGTCAACCATAGGGATAAGCAGAGAAAATTGTGCGGCGCAAAAGCTATAAATACCTATATACTTAGTAAAAGAAGAACTGAATGATGATGACTTTATATAGAAAGGGAGTTTGAACGGTGGGCGTGGACTTTCCTCTTAAAACAGAATTTGATTTACGTGTGTACAAATTGACATTATTAACAATTTTACTAATGACATCATTATTCATATATAATTATTATGACATGTCAATGAAAGTTGACATATTTGAAGAAAATGCTGTAGTGCAGTTTGTTGCAATTGCCGCTTCTTCTGCACTTGCGCTTAGGAAGCGGTACTAAACTTAGCTGTAAGATCTAACAATTCTGACGTCAACAGCTTTTATGAAATCGAAAGATAAAATGGGTTAATTATCAAGTGATATAAACATCCAAAGTTAATAGTAAATATAAATAAACGATTTAGACTTTGACACAAAATCTGACCCGTACAGGATTTTGGACGGAACTGCAAAAAATATAAAAGGAAAAAAAAAAACGATCCAACGATACGGCAAGAAATTCCAAATACAAGCTGGTAAGCCAAAATGTTGTGTTCGGCAAACAAATAACATCATTATGTTACAGAACCTATAAAAAGAGAAAACTTAACTTTATTGACCCCTTTTAAGGCAGTGCAAGTAAATTAATTAAATCTCGGCTTTAACAAAATTTACTGCCTTACAAACATGGCGCTATGTTATAAATGTTTATTATTGAATCTTACTTATTTGGCATGTAGTGTAAAGGTTGTGCGACGTATCGCTCGGCAAGGTACTTACATTGGCACAGAATTAATATCTGTACAATGAGTAAAAAAA
Source organism: Acrobasis repandana (assembly GCA_963576875.1). Lineage (NCBI taxonomy): Eukaryota > Metazoa > Arthropoda > Insecta > Lepidoptera > Pyralidae > Acrobasis > Acrobasis repandana. Next base: position 4,783,563 of record OY756226.1, read on the forward strand.
CATTCGTATAACAAGTTCATTCAGAAATAATATGATGCATATTGTCTTGTGGACAAAAAATGTTTTTTAATAAAAAACAAATATTACATTGTAATTTTAATTTTTTTTTATCAAATAGCTATCTCCATAAACTTTACTAAGTCGCTTGTTGGCTCCTATGCACATACTTTTGATAGTTTATAAGCGAAAATCATACGAAAACATGGTAAACATAATTAACAATTCCTTAGTGTGTGTTAAATACTATAAGAATAATTCAAGGAACACGACAAAGTGTAAGGAATAACTTTACATCGGTAAGTAACCAGATTTCATTGTTTGAAAATTAAAAAACGTTTAATAAATTCACGCCACCATATTCAAAAATAGAACAGGGACCAATGTTTGAGATAGCAGGTCAATGTCAATATAAATTCTATGTCAATGAAGGAAGTTGACAGAACTGGAAAATTATTTGAAAGTTATCAAACCAGCGCTTAATTTGCAAAATTTGTGACTGTCCATATTAATTTGTGACTATCCATAATTTAGGCGGCAAAGGGCGAATAATTAAAATAATCCCATTTCAATTGCCATATTTGACCGAATCTGTCACCGGCTGGAATTAAAACAATAGGCCAAATTGAGGCACGCAAACTGTTGTACCTTAAAATCCACCTTAACACAATGTTATAAAGCGCATTTTTACTTGCGTTGTATAAAGTTAATTTTTCTCAAAACACGGAAATGGAGTAAATTGCTCCTCAGCCTTAAATAAGAGCGCCTATAAGGACTGGAGGTTTGAAGCCGGGTAAATTTAAATCACAGTCAAATTATCCCTTTTTGTTAGTAATAAAGTATAAAGGTTATGAATGATGGCCAATTAGTATGAATTGTGTCATCGCTTAAATTATATTGCTCATAATAATGATTTGTGACATTTTGTGACCGTGCGTATTGTATTTTTGGGTTTTTCCGTATTTATCCTATGGCGTCTTATCTTATTTCTTTACTCATCCCAAACTAGTATTCCTAACTTAACTTATTAAATTATTTTAATATATTTTCTTAATTCAACCCAAATGCATTCTTTACTCATCCCAAAGCAAATATTATCAAAAAAGTATGGATAGTATAACACTTAATGTTTTTTTCTAAATATTATTATGTATAAGATATAAATACTTTTTTATTTTTGTTTTATTTAATAGAACAACATAAAAGCTAAAGTTAACTGAGCTTAAAAAAAATTCTATAACTGATATTTTTGTTCAGACCGTACACACAATTCTTACATTCTTTTAGGTATTTTTACAATAGGTTGAGTTAGGAATACTGATGGGACCCCCCCGCTCGGATTCTCATCTTGTCGCGATGGGGGGGCTCAGTACCTGCGGACTGCCTCATCCGCGGGGAAGCTAAGAGGAACCCATTGCCCGGGTTGAGGCTGAGGCCTCCCCGGGCCCGGTGGAGGCCATTCCTGGTGGGAATGGCCTGGCTGTGAGAGAAGGGGGTTAACTTCCTACTCTCACAGCCGTGGTAGGGGTCGCGGGGGAAGAGGAGTGTCGGTGTGTCGTTGCCGCTCGCCCTATCCTCCGCGACCAAGCGCGGCCGTGGCGCTTGGCACGGCAACGGTGGGGCCGCAGGGGAGGAGGAGTGTCGGTGTTACGTTGCCGCTCTCCCTATCCCCTGCGGCCGGCTTGGTGGGCCCCGGTCACCGTCAGGTGGACTGGGGCAGGGCCTGCTTCTGCAGGCCCCAAATTATGAGGGCTGGTTGGACGGTGGAAACGGGATTCCATCGTCCAACGGACAGCCCTCCGGAGTGGAAGGCAGGCGCGTGTGCGTGTCAGCGCGCCTGTTCTTGTCGGGCCGAGAGGCCAATGCGACGGTTTCTCCGGCCCCTCTGACTCAGCAGAGGGTGCCGTGAGGCCGTTGGCGAGCCGGGGCCGCTAAGGTAGCGGCCGGCCGCGCCGGGGCTGTGGAGCAAGAGAAGCACACGGCCCCGGCCGATAGAAGCTGAGAGGTGACACCGCGGAGTTTTTAGTGGTAACACCACATAACCTTACCGGTGTCCCGTAACCGGTAAGGTATCCGAAGGGATTTTCTCCGCGTCAAAAAAAAAAAAAAAAAGGAATACTGATGGGATGAATAAGGAATATAAAATTAAATTTTTGTTGTAGGTTGAGTAAGGCTTATAAATAGGTTTAGTAAGGAAAAAATAATGAGTAGGATGAGACGTCATAGGACGAATACGGAACAACCCGTATTTTTTCATCGTTTTTATTTTTCTGTGTAGGTACCACTGTGTTTATTCAACTAAACAGGTTGATTTTGCAACCGGGTGTCGTATATTGAAATCAGAATTACGAGTACAGTGTACTAACAGAACACAAAACCACAAAATACATAAGAGTCAAAACAAAACCGTAAGATTTTTTATTCCCAAATTTCTAATACTTATATGGCCGAAATCCGGACGGATGCCACCAAAGAGGTTAATTTTACTATTCGCGCGGTCATAAAAATTATGTTTCTTTAGATAAAAAATAAAGGTTAATTCTGGATCAAATCGGCACAAACCAGAAAATTTGAAACGTTGATTGTAATTGAAAAAAGATATAAAATAATAATAATTTAATATTCCGTGATCGTAAGAGAAATACGTGATTTCTTTTTGACATCTTTTATTAAAGCAAAGCCAAGTGTTTCACTTTTATTCATTATATAAAGATATCCTCAGATAATCATATTAATTGATATTTTAACTAACAGTCACTTTCTTTCTTCGTCACTTTTCTATCATCTAATCTTTGTAACGAAATTGAGTCTATACTTAGCTATGACTTTCTCAGAGATTTTGTACTATACGAAGATATATCATACTCGTTTATGAGCCCAACAACAACGAAACTAGTTATTGGATCAAATTATACAATGGTGTGTTGTATGTAAAAGTTGAAGAAACAATGAAGCGTATAAAATCAAATAAATCAGTTGTTAACAGTTTAACTATTCAACGTGTAAATAAATCGAACCATCTGCTTTACTAGATCACTATAGTATAATGTTAATATTAAAATAACATTAAAAATATATATATATATATATATATATATATATTGCCCGGGCGTCTGCACACTTTTGTATGGAAATGCCGATTTTCTTTTTGGCTGTTATTTTATTTTCATTAAGTTTAATGAAGTATAATAATATATTTTGTCATCTGAATTACTTTTTGGGCTTCGGCCAGCAGTTATTTCATGCCATGCAAACTATTCTTAGTCGTGCACACGTGGCCATTACCCATAGGCAATAATGTAAAAACGAATAAGTACTAACATAAGAAGAGGTGGAAGTTCACAAATAAATAAATAAAATAATAAATAAATAAATATATAGGGATAAATCACACAGATTGAGCTAGCCCCAAAGTAAGTTTCAAACTTGTGTTATGGGGTAACTAACTCAACGATACTATATTTTATGATAAATACATTTATAGATAAACACCCAAGACAATTTGAAAACGGCCATTTTCCAACTTGCCTGGTTGGGTATCGAACCCAGAACCTCCTGATTGGCGGACTGGCGTGTTGACCATTACACCACGGAGGTCGTCAAATGAATTAAAGAGTAGCAACTACGAGTATAAATGATATAAAAAGCGTGATAGGTATCCACCTTTGACTCCATGACACAAAGGAGACTTAACAAATGTAATAGCATTATTAGACTGAATGGTAACCCTCCTTAAATTTAGAGGTCACGAGGGTGAGCATGAATAGGAATTTAGCAAAAAAAGTAACTTCTTTCTTTGGAGATGGACCTTCGACATTTTTCTTTTGATATTTAAATTCAATGATGGACTATCGCGGCATAAAATATTTTTAGTCACTTTTGTCAGGATTTTATTAAAGATCCCAAAGGATAGAGGTCAGTGAATAAGAATATAAAAACCGTTCCAATTCAAGCTTGACTAGAAGTACTACAACGTTTCAAAACGGATAAACGTTATACATACTCGTAACAAATCATGACTTTATACAAAAAAAAAAAACATAAATAGTCGCTATTATTGTTTTGGTAGTGTGACCCAATTTTTTATCTTAACTTTTTATGAAAATTAACATTTTACGCGGCACTCGTTCAGACACAAAAAAATAACAGTAGTTTTTAAAGGGGAAGGGGTTAACTCATCAGAGTTAACGAGTTTGGTATCAACCAAACTCTTTAGATCAGATAATAATAGATGACAAGGCAGAATTTATGGTGGCAACACACGTGTTGACATCTTCAAATGGCGATCTGAATTTGGAGATCGTTAGCGTTAAAATGGTAAAAGCAGCCAATCGCAGAAGAAAGACGATTTATAAAGAGAGAAAAAAGCAAGGGCGATAAAATACTACCCTGTGGTACACCTTAAGACAGTGTTATCCAGGTCAACAGGTCACTGTCCATTCGAATTGATTGCTGTCGGTCGCCTAGATAAGCTGAAAACCTACGCCACTGTGGACGAGTACTGCAGATGACTAAGTATGGCGATGAGAATATCGTGATCAACCATATTGAAAGCGTTAGAAAAATCAATGAGGACAAGGATGGTGACCAACGTATTCTCCATGCCAGTCTTAAATCTTCGTTGATTCGAGAAGAGTAGTGGCTTAGGCGAAAGCCGAATTGTAGAGAAGTAAGGATATACTAAGCTTTAGAGTAAGAACATACAAATTTCATAATTACAGCAGTTTACAAAAAACTATATTGCCCAAAACTTTTAGAACAAATTTCTTTATCATCGACTGCAATGAGAGTTGGTAGGTAAAAATAGTAACATATTAATGAAAAAAATCTACGAGACGTTTCTTAATGATATTGTTCACGTAATATACTCAGAAAAAGCTGACCAGTTTTCGATTGATTTAGACGATCATTAACGGGGCGAGTGTAGGGAGCGGCGGCGTTCCGACAGTTTCGCGGCACTGGACATCATTCTAAGGTCTTTTTAGTCTCCACTGTAGGACCATGACCCTCTCTGTACTAAAAGAGTAATATATTAGCCAAAACAGTCAGAGGATTTGGCCTACACTCTTGTATGTGGAGGCATTGCAAATAAAAAGTTTTGAATCGTTTTATATAACTTGTAAAGTAAAAATATTCGACACTAAAAGAAGAAGAAGTAAAAATACTACGACAAGGCACAAGATAAAACAAACCCCCACAAAGTAACTTTTATTTCTATCTAAATAAGGTATTTTGTTGTTGTAATTGAAAAGTGAAATATTTGGTTTATGTTTTTCTTTGCGGTGGTACTGTTGACTAATTTGCTTTCTCTTTGATATTTTATTCGTGTTGCTACTTACGTAAAAGGTTTTTGTTGCCGTGTCTTTCAAAGGTTTAGCTTTAAATGTAACCAAGTTCTCTTTTTTCTTATTTTCTCTCGATAAAGTATTGTAACAAATTTTTATATTGTATTTTTCTCGAAAATCCGCGTCGCAAGTGCGAATCCCTCTACAACTTATGTATGTGTTTTGTAAAAACGATGGATTATCTGCCGATGGAATTAGTGAGAATGATCCACGGATAGTATTTTTTTTTTTTTATATGTCCCTTGATATATTGAACCTCTTCGGTAACATAACAATTTTTTTTTGTATCCACTCTACCCTAAGGTTGCCTGGAATAGATTGCTGTGCGATAAGGCCGCCTTTTGCATGTACCATTTATCTTATTGTGTGTCTGTCTCTGTCATACATGTGTGTCTCATTTGTTTAATTGTATGCAATAAAGAGTAAAATAAATAAACTCGTGGAACTTGCAATAAGTAATTCCGGTATAAACATGTGGGCGGCGTAATGTGTAAATCATTGTCTTCAGCCCTCGGCTTTCAGCATATACCTAATCTGTGCTTTCAACATATAAATTATGCTGTCAGTCAGAGCCATTCGTAACAATTTGCCATTGTCAGACAATGATCTCAGCATTGGTGTCAAACGACGGCTTTGTATTGAATTCGTCAGGCGAGTGGAGCAAATCAAGAGTTACAAACGATTTTGTTTTTTTTTTATAATTAGTGGTTTTGTGAAAACAGTAGACCTCGCGAGCTCCTATAACCATGCAATAACCGACACATACTCCTTTTCAGTGAAATCCGTCTATACAGGATGACTTTTTATTAACCGGCAACATTTTTGGAGCAAGTTCAGTCCATGTTACTGAACTACTTTCTATAAAAAAGTTATTAAAAATCGATAAAAGTTTTTCGTCGTCCCATACAAATCAGCGCTCAGCCAAACAGATTTTGTATGGAAGGACGATATTTTTTTATCGATTTTTAATAGGTAGATATAAATAACGCAACAGCAATTTTTTCCCATTTCCCCCCTCCACTATCCATTTTTGGATTTTTTTGCAACATCTTGTGTTGAATAAAATCCTTAGTGTGCTTTCCAAATTTGATTGAAATCCATCAATAAATAACGCTAACAGCAAAGCTCCCCCCCCTATCTCTCTCTCCCCCTATATCTCCCTTTTCCTACCTATTTCTCCCCCAATAAAAAATCGCGATCGAATAAAAAAATTAATAAATCAAGAAACGAGTGCGCCAATTTTCGTCAAAATCGGTTGAAAAATGCGACCTGTAGGCGAGAACAGACAGACGGACAAACGCATTTTTGGCAAAACTCGAAACTAAGACGCTTTGCCCGCTCGGCCAGTAAAATCTGGACCAGCATGGAAGAAATAGCAAAAACATGCTTCTGGTTTATATAATTTCCATTTAATATTTGCTATACTACGAGTTTTGTCTCTTACGGAGCAGACAATGCCACACGTCACTCACAAGCAACCTAGGCCCAAAAAAACCACGGTAAGCAAGATTTTCCTGCCACTGCCTGCTAGATACGTATAATTTGAAAATAGAAAACGAAGTGACAGGTTTCTTGTCTAAAATAATTTATAGTTATACGACCATCCCCTTGATCGGACTCTACGTATTAAATAGGAGGTAAAGTAGCCATCAGCATATTCTTCATTGATTTGCTTCTATCCCAGAAGACATTGAAGGCTGCCTCAAACCAAATAAATTATGCAATAGGTATTCGGATTCTACAAATGTGCGTAATTTCTCTCAGGAAAAGAAGTAAATCAATCATTCTTTCTTTCTGCCGTGTGGTTCCCGGCAGAGTAGAATAGGACCACTCCAAGTCTTCCCGTGGATGTCGTAGGAGGCGACTTAGCAAACACAAGCTAAACAAAGCTTATAAACATCAATGAGACCTCTCCAACCCGTCTGGCCAGCGTGGAAAGTGTAAGCCAAATCCTCTGACTGCTCTGGCTTATATATGGTTCTGGTAGTTCAGAGAGGGTTGTGCTCCTGCAGTGGAGACTAAAAAATAAAAAATAGACCTGGATGCAGATTTACTACATACTTGTACGTAGTATATTATTACTATGTGCTACACACTATCCTTCTCTTATATTATTGAAATGAATGGAAAGGAGTTCCCAATAAATATCTTACAAATACTAAAGTGTGAATTACTTCACTCTCAAAAGAAGAAACAGTATCCAATTCCTTCGTTAACTAAATGTTGTATTGAATGAGCACTTTTGTTCAGTATTTATTAAATTTTATTCAAACGACACCGCGTCTGAGCGTCGTTTGAACCGATCGTATCATTCGTGTCCAGACTCCGGAGCAATTTATATTCTTTTGTGAGCTAATAAAAGCCGCCTTTTATTCGTTTTTAGGAACGTATGCATTTATTATTATTTTCTTTTTTTTTTGTTAGCGAATAGGAGATATTACTGCAATGTTCTGCCGTCAGAGTGCAGCATTAGCGAAGACCGTAAACAAATGTTTGACCGTGACAAGTAGGTAATCAAACTCGCAATCTTTGTGAAATTATATAGGTACAGGTCGCGCCAAACTTCTAGATCGCTCTGAAGTTGCCTTTCTCAGGTTACAAACAGGGACAGAATATTTACCACAAGAATAATTATTCAGAATTATTGCAAGAATGTAGATATGATATATATACACAATAAACAAAAATAAAGCAAAAATTCTATCTGCTATGGGTATCTGTATTTTACTACTGCGACGCGAATCGCTTCAACTTTAGAGCGAACTAGAAGTTTGGCGCGACCTGTATTAGTTATTAAAATGGCCGCAGGAAGCCATAACACCACAGCACAGGTTTTTAATGAGTAAATAATAATAAAACTATTAAACTTAAATAATAATTATTTGTTGCGAAAAAATATGACATGTAGAATGACAGCAGATTGTTTACTGTATGGGCTAGTGCCGGCATCTGCGCAGAGTTTTGTGTAATATGTCCTATTAGGTCTCCTTGTTGGGCAAAAGTCTGCCCTCTTTATTTACATACATCCCGGGATAGATGCATTTTATTATTGATATATTAAAATTGACAAGGTTGTAATACAAGCTTCTTCATCATCATCATCCGAGCGTGTTCCCGGTTGCATCGTCAGCGGTTACGCTTCAGAGTCCGGGGTCCGTTACCTAATACCCTAGGCGATTTGGCGAGGTTACTGGTTTTTACACAGAGCGACTGCCGTCTGACCTCCGCAACCCAAAGAGTAGACCAGAACCAATCCTAGGATAGGTACAAATGCTAGATGGCGTTCGGGACCAACGGCTTTACGTGCCTTCCGAAGCACGGAATCGGAATCTTTCTTTTCGGATAATCAGGTGATTCAGGCCTGCAATATCCTAAACAGACTGGAAACAACTTTTAACAAAGTATGCTTCTCAGTGAGATTTGAACCTATGACCTCCGAAACACAAGGCAAACGCCTTGACCACTGGACCGCGGAGGCAGTCAATACAAGCTTACACAACAATAAATACAAGCTTTTTTTGTATAGTAGGTTTAGGTTGCAATAAAAATATATTAAAAAATATTAAATTATGCCTTTATTATAGAGTATGCGCCCTGACATAAGCCCTGCCATTTAATTGAACTACATAGCTTTTTCTTTGTCATACTCAATTCAAATTCGAAATATATTTATTATCATAGGATATTTATAATATCTCTAAATAAATAGTCACTTTTTTTGTGTTGAACAAATGTTGACGTCCTCGTTACTTACAGCCAAAGAATTTATAATACAATCTAGAATAACTACGAGTAATAATCTCAAAAAAACAACATTGAAAATTAAACTTAATGCCACGCACATAAAGCTCATATTTTTATAATGCTTATGTTTAAATACCTAACGTTCCCAAAAAAAGTACCTAAAGTTGTAGGCGTCCCTTTTCTGCAAACTGTCAGTGCAATAAAGTAGAAGGGGAGAGCTATAATAATAATAACTTTATTTCAGACCAAGGTCCATATAAGTGTACATTCTTTACACAATTTATTACGTTTGATTATAACTTTAGGTAAAATTTTTGGGAACGGCTTTGCCACTTCGTAAGCATTCTAGGTTTGTATACAATTTCTTTGCTTACAGCTAACATAGTGCCGCTTCCTAGGCAGACTATTTACTGGACTGTGCAAATATGAAATACCTATGATTAAATATAAAAGATAACGAAATGATATTTGCTTAAAATTTTAGAACATTAAAATTATATTCGAATCAATTTCTTAAACTAGGATTGTACATGTAATAAGTTTACAAGACTAATTTTATTATAATATAATATATTATAAAATAAAAAAATATATTATAATTAATTGAAAACTCCATATTTTTTACTAAAACATCAAAGTTTTTGGTAAAAAATATGGAGTTAAAGGTAGGTAATGGTAGGAAAAATGCTTATATTTTATTAGTCTAGTAAGTATTTTTATCTGAAGCTATTGGGTTATCTTTATGCGAGACTAATGAGGCTGTCTAGCCCTTATTGATCTTTTTATTATTCAATAAGCGATTTATTTTTATCAAGCGATTTTCACGTAAATATTTTTTTCATGTCGTTTCAAATTGAATTATTGTGTTTTTATTTACCGCGAACTTTGATAAATGTCGAAAACATGCCTCCGACACACAACAAACAACAGTGAGTACATACTTTTTTTATTTAGTTTCACCTGCCCCGCCGCCTTGCATTAATAGGTTACTTTAACTTTAAGCCCCCTTAGATTTTTGCAAATCAATTTTCACGTAAACAAATGTTTATTTTTAACCGACTTCAAAAAAGGAGGAGGTTATCAATTCGACTGTATGTTTTTTATGTATGTTTATTACGCGATATCTTCGCCAAGCGTGAACTGATTTTAATGATTCTTTTTTTATTTGAAAGCCTTACTACCAAGTTGGTCCCATTTTAATTTGGTGAAGATATGATGAAGAACTTTGGAGATATGGAAGAAACTCCAAAAAAAACTTGAAGTCGGTTGTTTTTTTGTTAAAAATTTAATTATTATATCTCAAATCCAAAAAGAAAATCTCTCCAGACTCAGTGATTGATTTGAACTTATTCGGAGTTTTAATTACTCAGACTGTTGATAATTGAAAATTCCTGTATTTTAATCTTACCGCGCTATTTTACTTCCTGAACTTTGTGGAACAAAAGAAACCATTGTTTGTATTTTTGTGAACGAATTTGCTTATTTTGTGTTCTGAGTTAATATTATATTTTTACTGTATATACTAAGGCTTGGGTTTACAATCAAGGATGCTCAAGACCGTGCAAATCATCATCCAAGCGTATTCCCGGTTGCATCGTTAGCGATTACGCTTCAGAGTCCGCTACCTTACCTAGGTGATTTGACGAGATTACTGATTTTTACACAGAGCGACTGCCGTATGACCTCCGCGATCCAAAGGGTAGACCAGAACCAATCTTAAGATAGGTACAAACGCTAGGTGGCGTTCGGAACCAAAAGCTCCGAAGCACGGAATCATCTTTCCTTTCGGATAATAAGGTGATTCAAGCCTGCAATATCCTAACCACTGGAAACAACTTTTCAAAAAGTATGCTTTCCAGTGGGATTTGAACCTACAATCTTCGGATCACAAGGCAAACGCCTTGACCACTGGATCAGGGAGGCAGGCGTGCAAAGAAGAGAAGAAAAAACCGGAAAGTAGACCCCGGGCTTCACAGCATTACGATACAGCTGGGGATGAAACTAGGAATACGCTTAGTGGAAGAGAGATACTAAGGCTATCGCTTCTACGTTTTTGTCTCTTATGGAGCAGACAAAGCCACACGTCACTCACAAGTAACCTAGGCCCAAAAAAACCACGGTAAGCAAGATTTGCGTGCCACACTACTCGTAGATAAGTATAATTTGAAAATAAGAAGCGAAGTGACAGGTTTCTTGTCCATCGCTTGTCTAAAATAATTTACAGTTATACGACCATCCCCTTGATCGGACTCTACGTATTAGATGGGTAAAGTAGCCATCAGCATAGTCTTCGTTGATTTGCTTCTATCCCAGAAGACATTGAAAGCTGCCTCAAACCAAATAAATTATGCAATAGGTATTCGGATTCTACAAATGTGCGTAATTTCTCTCAGGAAAAGAAGTAAATCAATCATTCTTTCTTTCTGCCGTGTGGTTCCCGGCAGAGTAGAATAGGACCACTCCAAGTCTTCCCGTGGATGTCGTAGGAGGCGACTTAGGAAACACAAGCTAAACAAAGCTTATAAACATTAATGAGACCTCTCCAGCCCGTCTGGCCAGCGTGGAAATGTAGGCCAAATCCTCTGACTGCTCGGCTAATATATGGTTCTGGCAGTACAGAGAGGGTCGTGCTCCTGCAGTGGAGACTAAAAAGACCTGATCATGATGATGATGATGAATCATTCTTTCAATCACGAATGCTTCTACTTCTTAGCGTGTCAATGGTACTGATAAGTTATTTGGTTGCTCCAGTAAAGGGCAAGAGCACGGGTTGTTGTAAACTGACCACTCTTGTGCCTATACAGTTTATTGAAAGTGGTTCAGTATCACTGACTAAACTTGCTCCAAAAAGGTTGCCGTTTAATTAAAAATAACCCCGTATATGAGAATATAGTGTATCATATCATATTTGACCATCCGTATGGAAAACTTCTTCTTCTCCTTCTTCCTCACCTTATCCCACTTTACGTATGGAAAACTTCTACACCCTTATATTTTCTTTCAAGTTCATATTTTGACTTTAGAAACTAGTTTAATGCTCAGATTTATTCAATTTCTTTAAAATTCAAAGCACTGCTAAAATTTTACATGATAATTCAAAATAAAAGCTAGACTGCGTTTAAATGGAAAAGTCTATGGTGAGGGTACTCTTAAGGCAGCTTAAAAAATACACACACAAAAAAAAGGCAGTCTACATTAATGCCTAGTCATCGATGCCAATATATATACACACATATATTTAGCGTTCAACATCTACCTTTCAACTCATGCACATTAGAAAATGTTTTCATGCATGCCGATTTGTGTCGGCAACAAGTTTATTACTGCAATAAATGTATGTGTGGGTTGAATGAGTCTGTGTTTAAATATTTTGACGCAACAGGAAACTTTTAACGCTCAAAAAAATAAACGTGATGAATTGCTGATGCATAATCACTCACTTGTTTTTTTTGTAGTCATCTCTTAAATCTTTTCTTCGCCCTCTATCTAAATGTTGACGCTGGAAGAGATTGCTAATGCTACTTAATGCTGCTTTTTCTGCCTTTTACCCGACTACGGCAAAGCCTTCGGAAGGGTAATGAGCAGTCTATATAATATAAGTATGTGGATATGTATGTGGATATCTATGTGTGTTCCACCATAGCAACCGAACTGCTTATCCAATTTTCATAAATGAGATGTCAATTGATGTGTCATTAAATTGTATGTATGAAATAAATATGATGAATGTTATATACAAAAAAGTGTGGGTCTAAAAAAAATAATTTTTGCTTCGATATCGAGTGGAGGGTATCAAATGAAGACTCGAAAGTCTTAAATAAGCATATTTCAAAAATGTTTACATTGTTAGCCTTAAATAGCTACAGACCTTGCATAAGTGGGTAGTTTCCTGGGTAAAAAATAAATTATGTGGTACTGTTAAGAGCATATAACCTGTGATATAACTTCACAAAATAATGTCACTTGTCATTGATCACATCCATTTTGAACGTGATTTTAAATTTATTAATGCAGAAAAACGGATATAAAGAGCGCTATTTGACTCCAAAAAACTATGACGTCACAGTCCGATATTTCATACAAATCTCATAGATTTTTTTTGTTTTGACGTTTATAAAAAAGTGTCTGATTTGACTTGTTGTAAACTAGTGGATTGGATAATTCAAACTTTTTAGTAAGAACTTTCACGTAGTCGGATTTTCAAAGGTTTTTAAACGTCATCATCATCGTCAGGTCTTTTTTAGTCTCCACTGCAGGAGCACGACCCTCTGTGTACTACCAGAGCCATATGTTAGCCAGAGCAGTTAGAGGATTTGGCCTACACTCTCCACGCTGGCCAGACGGGTTGGAGAGGTCTTTTTTAAACGTATCTGTTTTCTTTGTACTTCCTTTTATTTATGGTGTAATAAAGAGTATTTATATTGTATTCAACGAAACCCTTATAAAAAACCCAAACATTATAACAACCAGTGTCATAGTAACCATAATATCATCCAAACGCGTGATATATGTACTAAATTTCAATATGCAACGCAAACTCGATCCCTCTATCTTTAAGAATTTAAAAAAAGAACCAAAAGTGCCATTTGAAACGCAAATTCACGTAAACAAATGTTTTTTCGTTAAAAAAAAAAGTTCGATTAGTGACCCAGCGTTTGAAAAATGGCACCATTGTCTTGCACGCGCGTTTCACTACCACAGATTCAAAATAAAGAAAAAACATTTTATTTGAATTTACGTCGTAATCGGCCATTTTTGTTCGCTAATAGCATAAAAAAATTAGTACTTTGTTGTTTACAAAGATGAGTGATACAAGCTTTGATAATACTTACACCAACAGATATTTCTAATGCAGCAAAGGTCATTTCTAACCAATTATTAACAGAAAAGTCGAGAAAACAATATGAAAAGGCGTATCAAGATTTCATTAATTGGAAAATATGAAAGAAGTAGTACATCATTTTCTGAAGATGAGTTATTGGTATATTTTCAAGAATTATCCGAAAAATTCAAATCTTGATCCCTATGGACCTTTTATTCGATGCTCAAAAAATATTCAAAATTAATTGCCTTGCTAAAACGTAAAGTAGAAGGCTATTACCTTTTATAGACGATTCATATCATGGGTGTAGATAAATTATTGTATGCAACTGTTCATAATTAGGTATTAAAACACTCATGTGATACTATTACTAGTATATTCGCCTCGTGTGATAAACCCACATTCGTGTTTTAATACCCCTATACTACTTGCATAAACAACTATATGAAGGCGGTTTGTTTGTAGAGGAAACTGATATATCATATCATCATATCAAGCTTCACGACTCTAAAATGCCTTGCCCGTTGACATCAAAGAATTTTCCTTCAAAAGAAGAGTATACTGTCATCTTCTAGTCTAATAAAGTATATGTTTCTATGCATGTTATGTATTAATGGGAAGAAGAACGCCGAAACGAATCTGTTTATCCCGATGGTTGATTAAGAAAAAACGCTTTTAGCGTTAGGTCCGCCAATTGTAAGACAATTTGTATTGTGGAACAAACTTTTAAATAAATAAGCATTCTTTATTTGGCCATAACGTTGATATAACTGAGAAGATTGGGATGTACGGAGTATCATTTAGAATCCTTACATTATCCCGAGTGTGACATATTCTATATTTTATTGCGTAAGGGTGTTTTTTTTTATTTTAAGTAGGTACTTGTTTATTAATATTTTGCTCTATCCTTTTTGGAAATTTCCATCAGTATAATGGACTGAACTTGGTGTTATAATAACAAGCAACAAAAAACTAACAGTTAAGAAACACAATATTAATAAAACTTTATTCAGAAAATGTTGATCTTATAAAAATTTATTACAAGCTCTTTCAATATTACTCCTTAAAAACCTAAACAGTCAAAACCTGTATTGTTTACAAAACTTAACAGAAAGCACCTGTATTGTTTACAAAAGACGAAATTCAAAGCAATTTTCTTAAGGCTTCAAAGTTTGGGAATAAAATTTATTTTACTTAAAAACTTAAAAAGAAATTTACCAATAAAACTTACAAGTTATTTAGATGACATGAATATTAAGAACTTATCATGTAATTAAATTAGGAGGTTTTAATTATTATTTTTGCTATAGATGGCCAAATTTAGGTATATTTGATAGTTTAAGGCGACGTGGATTCACAATTTGCAATAATGTGCGTGTTTTTGAAAAATCACTGTAATTAAACTACTACACTGTAATTTAAATACTTTTAAACTATCGCGTTGCATTATTATTAAATTAATGCATTCGGGAATTAACGCGAAACGTACCTTTTTTTTATTTATTTTGCTGACGTTTCATTCGGGTTTCACCGAACGTGGTCCCAGCTTGACTGAAAGCAGCGATGACGCCTACGCCTCCCCCTGCCCGGTGTGATCTTCGTCTACCGTCATATTGTTCATTTTCCAAGTACCGTCACACACTACACTCACAGTGTCCCTATTCCGTAACGCAACCGTATTCATTTATTGGTGGTTAACCGATTGTGCACCAAACCGGGGTTGTGTTTTGTTAATCACTGGATTCCACACTGCTGACAATTTAAGGCCATCTTCTCGGTTGAAATTGTTAGGATGTTTCTTAGTTTCAATCGCCTCACGTACCATCCTAGTGCGATAGTGGCAATCGCCAGCGAGGACTTGCGTACGATGAAATTCAATCCAGTGATTAGCGCCTGCTTCGAGTAGATGTTCTGCAATGGCCGATTTGGTGATTTGTCGGTTCTTTACAGCGGCGATGTGCTCCTTGATCCTCTCAGCTATAGTCCGCTTCGTTTGACCTATATAGGAAGCACCGCAGCTGCAATCCACCTTATAGACGCCTGGAGTTTGTAGTGGCAGCACATCCTTCGGAGTGCCTACCATGTTGATTACTTTACTACATGGTGTGTATACTGTAGGTATAGAATACGCTCTCAACATGGTTCCGATCTTATCTGTTACTCCTCGGACATAGGGCATGTATGCCGGCTGCCTACATACATCCGGGTGCTTGCGTCTCCTTTACGGTAGTATGTGCGTCCTGTTCAACTTGTAACCGTTGTTCCTGAGTACCTCCTGAACATGATTCAGCTCGCTTTCCACATGCTCAGGGTCACAGAGGTCAAGTGCCCTGTTTTTAAGTGATGTCACAACGGATTGCAAGTGACGCGGGTGGTGATGTGATGTGGCATGTAGGTACCTGTCTGTGTGTGTAGGTTTCCGGTACACAGTGAGACATGGACCCATCGGGTCTAACGGTTATTTTGACATCCAGGAAGGACAACGATCTGCCTGTTTCCATCTCATAAGTGAACTTTATCTTCGGATGGATTGAGTTAAGATGTTCAACATACTGATCTACCTCATGTTTTCCTCCTTTCACGATACTGAAAACGTCATCTACGTATCTCTTCCACAACTTAATCGTTTAAGGGCCAATGCTTAACGCTTTTTCTTCAAAATGTTCCATCCAGAGATTAGCAAGTACAGGGGCTACGGGACTTCCCATTGCGACTCCATCAATCTGGAGAAAGTATTGAAACAATTTTCCAGTAGCTCAATGTAGTTAAAGGGCATCTCGTTGTCACTCAACTTTTCTTTCACGACATCCAAACACTTCTTAATTGGAACGTTAGTGAAAAGTGACTCCACGTCAAAACTCACCATCACTTCATCCGGTTCCAATGTAAGACCTTGTAACATTTGGATAAATGTCGGGAATCCTTTACAAAAGACGGTGTTTTTCCCACTAGTGGCTGTAATACTGACGCAACGTGCTTCGCAAGATCGTAAGTAGGAGAGGCAATTTGACTCACGATTGGCCGCAACGGCACGTTGGACTTATGTATTTTAGGTAGGCCATTTAATTTTGGTGGTTGATGTGCTTTAGGCTTATATAATTTGTCAAACTCGTCATCTGTAAATAAGTCTCGATTGTCCTGGATGAGAGCTCGTATTCTACGTGTGACTCTGGCCGTCGGATTGTACGTGACCGGTTTGTACACCTCTTCATCACATAGCAGATTCCCTATTTTCTGCCGGTAATCAGCTATATTCATCACCACGGTGGCGTTTCCCTTATCGGTCTTAAGCACTAGAATATCTGGGTTTTCCTTTATACTTTTTATTGCTTGACGCTCTTCCATAGTAATGTTACTAGCCGGAAGTTTTGATTTCCTAAGTAATACCGCGACATCCTGCCTTAAGGTATCGGCGTCGCTAGGAGGTATGCTATTACGTACAATCGTTTCTTCAACGCTGCTAATTACGTTTTCGTAGGGTATTCGTCTAGGTGTTGGAACGAAATTCATGCCCTTGGCCAAGATGTTCTGCGTATTTTCATCTAAACATATGTCGGATAAGTTGACTACCGTATTTTTCAACGATTCTGGTGTGTTTGACGTTTTCTTAGCAGGATGTTGACGGTTTAACAATTTTGCTAATTTTCGTTCATGACCGAAACTGCACAGATCAAAAGTTCGACTTGCCTGTAAATACGTCACTCGATCACACACATCATAATCCGCTTGAGAAAGATGAACACTACAATACATACTTATGTAACGTATATAACTCACTCTGTATACCATTGAGTTCACTGTGTTTGTTACGAATTAACTGTCTGAGGAGCCGTACACTCGCGTTAGTTAGAATCCTCTTGGAGAATGCGATATCACTGCGTGGTTTAATACGAACACACGTAGGTATTAAGTCCCAATCGCGACACTTCACTAAAAACGTCAACGATGTTAACACTCGCGCCCGTTTCTTCCGTAAGAATTCTAGATGACGAACTTGTTTTGCAATTTCCGACCCGTAGCGGTTGGCTATAAATACTTTTAAACTATCGCGTTGCATTATTATTAAATTAATGCATACGGGAATTAACGCGCTTTTTTATTTATTTTGCTGACGTTTCATTCGGGTTTCACCGAACGTGGTCCCAGCTTGACTGAAGCAGCGATGACGCCTACGCCTCCTCCTGCCCGGTGTGATCTTCGTCCACCAAAATAAATAAAAAAAGGTACGTTTCCCGTTAATTCCCGTATGCATTAATTTAATACTACAGTTTATTCCACAAAAAAATTACATAAAAATCTTAAGGAATTTCTACAGACACCTACAATAGCCAAAACACGATTGAGCTTTTTTGTCTCGATAAAAAAAAAACACAAACATACCTCTAATTTGCCTAAATTTGCATTTATAATACATATTACTTTTTTATACAATCACTTTTTCACATGAAAATTATACAAAAAAAATGAATTATCTAAATATCCATCCGTTTTGGCTACAAAAAAAATTATATATATAATACAAAAAAATATACAGGGAGTAACAAAATATACTGAAACTATTTTAAGGGTGTATTCAGTCCATGATACTGAACAACTTTCCCTAAGGAACATATATCGAAATATAAAAAATAATTTTTAGCCTCCCATATAAGTTGACCGATCAGCTGATCTGAGTTTGTATGGAAAGCGAAAAAATATTTTTCATATTTCGATATATGTTCCTTGGGGAAAGTTGTTCAGTATCATGGACTGAATTCACCCTTAAAATAGTTTCAGTATATTTTGTTAGACGTTATATATATTACGACGACGAATTTTTAGTATTTGTTGTTATATCCGCCACAGTAATACATAATCTGTCAAGTGTCTAGCTATTACGGTTCAAGAGATAGAGCCCTGTGACTGTCGAACAGACAGACAGACAGACGGACAGACAGCGGAGTCACAGTAATAGGGTCCCGTTTGCACCCTTTGGGTACGGAACCCTAAAAAAGAAGAAGGTTATCAATCCGTAAGTTTTTTTAATGTATGTTATACCCGATTAATCGAAGACGCCTGAACCGATTTGGAAAATTCTTTTTTTGTTTGAAAGGGTATACTTTCGTATTAAAATCGGTGGTGTGGTTTGTTTTTTTTACGAAAAGAACTAGAAAAAATATGTACTATACAATTGCTTGAATATTTATCTTTTCAGGTCGTCGGTTATAGTTTTTTGTTTTGTAAATATTTACTTGTTTACTTTCATAGACAAGATTTATCTTCCAAGCCGATCTGAGAAAAGAAAAAAAGCAGAACGTAGCAGTTGCTTCTCTTTCCACGCAGATCGCATCGAATCTGAATTATGTCAATAAGAAATGTGGCGAGAAACCCATCTCTATTTTGTTTCCTTTTTCCAATGTACACAGTGTAACAAGTAATACAAAATATTTTTGAAAACAAACTTTTAACTAAAACAATGAACCAGGGATTGAAAACGGTAAAGGTATAAAAGTATGGTACCGGTATAAAATTACGATACAACTTTGATTTAATGGTAGAGCCAAAACGGTTGACAATTACGGTTGTGATACAGGTAAAAAAACAATTATACCTTTATACGCTTAATACATTTACGGTATTGTTGTACCTTTTTATTACTGGTACCTTAAACGAAATCATTTCGGTATCGGAAAAACGCGACTTAGCATTGGCCATACCTTTATTTCATAATTTAAGTATCTTAAAATGTAATGATACCACAATATTACAATACCGAAATATACAGGTACCATTTCTTTAAGGTATAGTAATTTATAGGTACCATTATTCAAAGGTATCGCAATTTAAAGGTATGATGTCATACCGCTAATCGATTTAACCATTTCTCTCGGTTTTTCAATCCCTGCAATGAACTAATGAATGTGATGATGGAGGAAACTGTCCTTTATAATGTTTGTACATTATTAAAAAGGGTTTTGGTTATAACAATAAGCCTAAATTAATTATAAAAAAAAACAAAATAAGTAATTATTTAAAAAATATATTTTCATCACGCTTTTATCTAAAACATTCAACTAAAAAGTTTAATGTGCTCCTCAAGACGAATCAATTTAGCCAAAACTTTGTGGGATTATGTTGTTATATCACATGCTATGGCCACCTTCAGGCTTGATCAAGAGATCTCGTCATTGGTACCATTATATTGCATTGTCACTTAACTTACATAAGTATGTCAAGTTTCAGCACAATCGAATAATGGGAAATGGGTCTAATTTAGCTTGCAAGACAACGGGACAGGGTGTAACTAAATAAAAGCTTGTAAAAAGAGCCTTATGTACCATGTAAAGATGATAAATTATGACATCTTAACACTACGGTACACGCGCCTCTAAAACGTTCATGAGTACTCGCGTGGGCTTCACTTGTAGCCCATTTTAAATTGAAATATCCTGAAAAATAATCGTTTAATTTTTAAATAAAACACATTTATTATTATAAATAACATTTATTAGGTAAACTGAAATAAAAAAAAATCTTCTCTTTCTTAAATTTAAAAATATTAACAAAACTTCAGACTTCTCAAAAAATCACATAACTTTTACTTATTTGAGATCAACTTTTGGTTTAATGTTTACATTTTAAATTTTTTTAATTCCTTTTTTTTCATTACACAAAACACAAATAAAATTTTGGTGATCATTACATATAAGCCTGTAGCATTTCGAACAAGTTTTCTGCTGTGATACGATCGTGCATTCTGCTACAAAACGCACAGCGTGCGACCCCCCCCCATGAATTGGTATATTTCCTTGTTGAGGAGCTTCTGACACATTCAACAATAATTTGGCTTTTGTTTTTATGCTTTTAGAATGAACTATATTTTATTCTCCTCTCAAATCTTCTTCCTATTTGCTTTCAATCAAATCATCCTGATATAACTCCTCTTCTAGGCATCTCAACAAGTTTTCTTCCATTCTGTGATTCATATTTAGCAATCTGTTAATAAAATATCAACGAATAGTCAGTTTACAGTACATCAGTATAATATATAATACAAAAACTAATAAGAAAAGATAAATACTTACATCAATTTAAAAAAATATTTCGCTCCTAAGAAGTTCTGCCAGTGCACGCGTGGGATACATACGTAGCCCAACAACTTTAAATCGTTATTTGTCGCACGTGCGCCAGCGTCGATTGCTCACGCCACACTGAATGCGTCCAGCAACAACCAATCGGAGCTTAGCTAGAGACTCGAAGTAAAATCACGCAATTTCACGAAGTTATGAACAAAAGCAATACCCTGGGCTACATATGTAGCCCGCGCGTGTACTCTAGTGTTAAACTTCGCATATTATGCACATTTCAAGTACTTTTGTAAATACAAGTTAAGAAGAACAAACAGTTCGAGACAACTCGAAAGTACGTCATCATTATTTAATATGATAATTCTGGCAATTATATCGTCCCCGTGAAATCTAAAGCCTCCATAATCTTGCATGAGATAAAAATTAATGCCACATGATACTGCAGGTATCCGAAACCAAAGACGGCAAGCCAGCGACTGATAAAGTATTTTTATCAACATTAAATAAAATCAACATAAAATAATATATAACGTCTAACGAAATATACTGAAACTATTTTAAGGTTAGATTCAGCCCATGATTCTGAACAACTTTTTATTGCTTTCCATAGAAACTCGAATCAGCTGATCGCTCAATTTTTATGGGAGGTCAAAAAATATTTTTCATATTCCAATATACGTGCCTTTGGGAAAGTTGATCCGTATCATAAATATATTTTTACAAAAAAATTCAAATTGCGTCGTGGTCAATATTTACAAATCAAATATAAATAAAACAACCTTTCTTTTCGTTTCCGGTGCAAAACTATAACAATAATAATTGTATAATAGGGTATATACATGTTAATTTTTTATTTTTTTAAACGATTCTATAAGTTATTATATAACCGGAAAAAAATATAACACTTACAGAATATTATTAAATAAGCTTAAAAAAATAATTAAAATTACTATTATTTTTGGACGACTATAAACGCGGTGCCATTTTGCGCTTTTTTCTGTGACGTCACCGTGCATTGTCAATGTCATAGATACACTTATATGTCAGTGTCAGTCAAGTGCAAATTACAAATTCAAAATATTATCAACAAAACAACGAAGTTTTGGATTCACAGTTTTATTTTAGAAGTAATACTATCTAATTTGTGATTATAAGTGAGTGATTAAAGCTTTTAATATCAATTCATTACAAATGGAAGGGCGCACAAAATCTTATTATAAATATTGTATGGTTCCTATGTGCAAAAATAACATCGTAACTGCACCTGACAAAATATATTTTCATATGCCCAAAGATGCAAATGTAAGGAATCATTCCGCGTATTAGGGTTCGCTGTTTTACAAAACCGAGCTGTAATGCCAAACAGCTAGAGGTTTAGTAAATTAGCGGATTATACCATTCAACTGCAACTGTACATACCTATTGTGAACAAAAAATACATATTGTGAGCAAAATGAATAGTGTCATCCTTTGCAAAACTACACAGTAGTATTGTAAGTACCTACTTCAATTATTTATAATTTAATAGGTAGTAGACTAGCTGCCTGCTACTATAAGATAATGTACTACCTACCGTAATTAATTAAACAAATTTATATTATTTAAGAAAAAGAATACCCAAAATTCTCCAAAAGATTTATTTTTTTCTCTAAAATTTCCCATTTTTACCCAGAATTGCGAAAAAAATACCCAATCTGGTAACACTGCTAATTACAAATGACTTATTGACAGTGACAGATAGTCTTCTTCTTTTTAATTTGTGATTGACAGCACAGACTATTTAGAAAATTAAGTTTGACAGTGTTTCGTGACGTCACGTGGCGTTTCGGAAATTTGCGAGGGAATTTTAAAAATACAGCTTTTAAATAATTAATAGGGTATATTCATGTTATTTTTTTATTTTTTTAAACGATTCTATAAGTTATTATATAACCGGAAAAAAATACAACACTTACAGAATATTATTAAATAAGCTTAAAAAAATAATTAAAACTACTATTATTTTTGGACGACTATAAACGCGCCATTTTGCGCTTTTATTCTGTGACGTCACCGTGCATTGTCAATGTCATAGATACACTTATATGTCAGTGTCAGTCGAGTGCAAATTACAAATTCAAAATATTATCAACAAAACAACGAAGTGTTGGATTCACAGTTTTATTTTATAAGTAATACTATCTAATTTGTGATTATAAGTGAGTGATTAAAGCTTTTAATATCAATTCATTACAAATGGAAGGCCGCACAAAATCTTATTATAAATATTGTATGGTTCCTATGTGCAAAAATAACATCGTAACTGCACCTGACAAAATATATTTTCATATGCCCAAAGATGCAAATGTAAGGAAAACGTGGTGTAAGGCGATGAGAAGAGACGATGTATCGTGTTTAAGTAGTTTATACTGTTGTTTTAGATAGAATGTTCAACAACTTCTCTAGCCGCATGGATTAATACAAGTCGTTCATTCCATTCCGCGTATTACGGTTCGCTGTTTTACAAAACCGAGCTGTAATGCCAAACAGCTAGAGGTTTAGTGAATTAGCGGATTATCCCATTCAACTGCGACATGTACATACCTATTGTGAACAAAAAATACATATTGTGAGCAAAATGAGTAGTGTCATCCTTTGCAAAACTACACAGTAGTATTGTAAGTACCTACTTCAATTATTTATAATTTAATAGGTAGTAGACTAGCTGCCTGCTACTATAAGCTATAAGATAATGTACTACCTACCGTAATTTATTAAACAAATGTATATTATTTAAGAAAAAAAATACCCAAAATTCTCCACAAGACTTTTTTTTTCTCTAAAATTTCCCATTTTTACCCAGAATTGCGAAAAAAATACCCAATCTGGTAACACTGCAAATTACAAATGACTTATTGACAGTGACAGATAGTCTTCTTCTTTTTAATTTGTGATTGACAGCACAGACTATTTAGAAAATTAAGTTTGACAGTGTTTCGTGACGTCACGTGGCGTTTCGGAAATTTGCGAGGGAATTTTAAAAATACAGCTTTTAAATAATTAATTTCTCAATGGAAACACGTTAAATTGAAAAGATATATATATATGGGTATTTTTCTTTAGCAATAAAGTATACACATAATTTTTTTTGCTCGTTTCTGAATCACATGCATATTGTCTATTTCTCAATGGAAACACGTTAAATTGAAAAGATATATATATGGGTATTTTTCTTTAGCAATGAAGTATACACATCATTTTTTTTGTTCGTTTCTGAATCACATGCATATTGTCTATTGGTGTTCTCTCTCAGTTAACCATAGGGATGAACAGATAATATGTTGCGTCGCAAAGATAAGTAAATTTAAAACACAGTATACAATCAAATAAATTATATACCTGCGTATAATATGTATCTTAGATTATAATAATATTACAGATGCATACATACAATATACCTACAATGAATGATAATGGTGAAAGTACCTATTAAAATACTTAACTAATAGAGACTA
This sequence comes from Acrobasis repandana, assembly GCA_963576875.1. Taxonomy (NCBI): domain Eukaryota; kingdom Metazoa; phylum Arthropoda; class Insecta; order Lepidoptera; family Pyralidae; genus Acrobasis; species Acrobasis repandana. Next base: position 4,808,032 of record OY756226.1, read on the forward strand.
TGCATGCATTTTTTTATATTTCCAATCGGTAGTCCTCGTCGAGAAATAGCCGCAAAAAATAAATTAGTGCCGAAAAACATGTATATGGTGAAGAAAATAAATATTAAAAATAGCAAGTAGATTATAACAACTAAAACACGCCATTTTAAAATATGACGTCAAAGTCTGCAATTGGTCTGCAATATCCGCTAGAGACAGAAGCTGTCAACGCATGTTTTTCTTTTGGGTACTTTCGATATTATTAGCCAGTGATGTTTGATAAACCTCTATATAAAAGTACATACATTTCGAATGTCATCGATAGTCAAACTACATGGACGGACAGTCCTACCGAACGCACCCGAACTTGTCATTTCCCTTTTGTGAACTTTGTCGTCATTTCCCTTTTGTTTGTCAAAAGTTCCCGCGCAATATTTGCATATTTTCAATAATTTATTTCTAATCCAAATAAGAGTCAGTAAGAAAAATAATTAACTAGGCGTGGTAACGTATTAATAGAAATAGTAAAATAAAAATATGAGCCGGATTGGTATTACATGCATATTCCTTATTAATAAGATGAGAGTGTACTCTTCTCTTAAAAAAAAATTTAGTGGAAATTTATTTGATGTCAACGGGTAAAGCATTCCAGAGTCATGAAGCTTGTAGGGTAAAAGAATTGGCCATAACATTTTGACACTTGAAATTTTCACCGATTATGTATTACTATGGCCGCTATAACAATTAACAAATACTAAAAATAAGATAATGTTAAAAATTAAAAGGGTCGTCATGTAAGAAACGTGTTTTATTTAGCTTTTAAAACATTGTACGGAGATACGGAACCCTTCATGCCATGTCCGACTTGTACTTGACCGATTTATTTGTTATCGATGTAGATACTTTTCAATTTGATTTATCTTTAAAATTGTACTTGCGAATTCAGAAATAGTCAAATATTTTACTGTTATAACACTTTTAAGAGTAGAGATTTTCATCTCTATTCAACGTGAAAGTAATAGAAAATCGTTCTTCAAAAGATGTTTGTACTAACACAGTGTAAGTAACTTTGATTAAACTTAAGGCCGTACCTGAATTTTCCGAGGTCCAGTGCTGCCCCCATTTAAAATAAATCATTTCAAAGAAAACGGAGACATCATTTAAAATTTTGCAACTATTAAGTCCTAGATAATCCTTCAAAGTATTTTATGAACTACTGTTTACAGTTTATAATGAGAACGTTAAGCTTTACAATGCACATTTGCCAAAAGTGGCCGTTTTTCGCCAATGTGCGTAGTAAAGCTTAACGTTCTCACTTTAAACTGTAAACAGTAGTTCATAAAATACTTTGAAGGGTTATCTAGGACTTAATAGTTGCAAAATTTTAAATGATGTCTCCGTTTTCTTTGAAATGATTTATTTTAAATGGGGGCAGCACTGGAACCCGGAAAATTTAGGTACGGCCTTAATACGCCATTCAAGAAAATTTCCCAAGAACTACTGAAAATAAAATTATCTTGATTAGAAATAGAAGACATTTTGTAAAGCGGGTCTGATCTACGATAGCTGGGTTTTCTATAAAATGTAATTCATAAATGAATTACGAAATAAGGACATTTTCCGTTAATAACTCTATTCATCATCATCATCTGAGCGTATTCCTGGTTGCATCCTCAGCAGTAACGCTTTAGAGCCTGGTGTCCGATACCTAACTTAGGTGATTTGACGTGGTCACTGGTTTTTATACAGAGCGACTGCCGTCTGACTACTGTAACCCAAAGGGTAGACCAGGACCAATCCTAGGATTTCAAACAAACGCTAGATGGCGTTTGGGACCCACAGCATAACGTGCCTTCCGAAGCACGGAATCATCTTTCTTTTCAGATGATCAGGTGATTCAAGTGATTTAAAGAAGCGTGGCCATTGCTTGAGCGACACAAACAGGAACTGCGTGGCACGGAGATGCAAATGTTGCGCTGGATATGCGGAGTTTCACGGAGAGATCGCGTGAGAAACACCCGCATCCGTGGCAGTCTTCATGTCCGTGTCATAGCAGACAAACTGCAAGTAAGTCGCCTACGCTGGTACGGTCATGTCTTGCGGAAACCGGTAAGTTACGTGGGAAACAAATGTTTAGCCATGCCGCCCCCGCCGGGGCCCAGCAGACGCGGTAGACCCAAGAAACGTTGGCTTGACGTCGTCAAGGATGATATGGGTGCCAATGGTCTTACAACCAAGGTTGTGCAAGACCGTGCGAAGTAGAGAAGGAAAAGCCGGAAAGCGGACCCCGGGCTTCACAGCGTTGCAGTTGAAGATGCAACTGGGAACACGCTAAGATGAGAGAGAGAGAGAGAAAGAGATCAGGTAATTCAAGGTTGCAATACCCTTACTAGACTGGAGACAACTTTTCAGTGGGATTGGAACCCACGACCTCCGGATCTCAATGCAAACGCTTTGACCACTGAACCAGGAAGGCAGACCTTTACGTATATTTGGAGAAGAAAAAAGCGGGAAAGCGCACGCCGGGCTCCGAAGCAGCGCAGATGAGGATGAAACCGGTGAGGCTCTAAGGTTAAGAAGATATTTCTAGTGAAAGAATTCAAGTTTTCGGACAAATGTACCCGTAAATATATCTCACAGATATCGACGACGCCATTCCAAATTACGATCCACAAATTTAATATCAGAGAAAAAATATTCTTAAAACTGCCTTATAAAGATTCAGTCCAGTTTTCTTTGAAAATCCTGATTCATTTGCATTAATGTTATTGCTGAGGATTTACATAGAACCTTACAATTCTATTTTTGAATAACACAGATATAGGTAGTTAATCTTTTTTCCGACAACAATTCCTTTAGGTCCAATATACACTAAGACACCTTCTTACAGGCTCATATGATATTGAAATTATGATGATTTTTTATGGAGGCAATTTGTATGGGAATGTCGTTTTTTAGGGTTCCGTACAAAAAATAAAAAACGGAACCCTTAAAGGATCACTCGTGCGTCTGTCTGTGCGTCCGTCTGTCACAGCCAATTTGCTCCGAATCTACTGGACCGTATCAGGTGAAATTTGGTAGAATGTTGTAATCCTATGACCCAAACACATATGTGCAAAGTAAATAAATATTGTTTTAAAATAAGGGTCATTTTCGGGGGACAAATTAGAAAATTAAAAAAAAAGTTTTGCAAACCTTACTGTGGTATATATCAAATGAAAGGGCTTGTTATGAGGATCTCAAATATATTTTTGTTACTACGTATTGTAAAATGAATAGTTTTGATTTTATTCATGAAAGAAGACGAGAATTGACCATTCCCCCCCCCCCTGATCTCCGAAACTACTGAGCCTAAAATTTGGAAAAAAATACAAAATATTGCTTGTAGATTACAGGAAAACCTATAAGAATACAATCAATTGTACGGAACCCTCTCCACGCGAGTGTAACTCACACTTTATTTTGGTTACACCGGTTTATTTTGTTTTCTTTTGTAGGTACTGTAATCTTTAATCATATACTTTTGGAGTACATATTATGTATGAGTATGAATATGACATTTTGGTCATGTAGGTACCTATATGAACCTGTTTGTGTTTTTTATATTGATAGCTCAATCAGTGTGATTTTGTCCTTATCTATTTATTTAATGTTCAGCTCAATGTGCAACTAGCCTTATGTTTTTGCACACAACATTACTTTACGTATTTAAGTCAAACAGCTTTGTGCTTTACCTCATAAACCACATTTTAACCCGAGAATCCCTTTTTGTGGCTTCATGAGGTTGAATTTTTAAAATTATCTAAATATACCTACTTTCACATAATAAACCGAAAGCCTTAAATTCTTATATTCAACTTTCATGCTGGCCTGGGAGAAATGATAAATCCTTGAACGTTCCAGCTGCTACCCTTCTTGCGCTGATCGTAAAAGCCGATGAATGGAGGGAAGGCGAAAATGTGAATCATGTTTACAAGCAATGCGGCTAACAATCCATCATTATTTATGATTCCTTTTTTCACCTTCTCGCCCACCATAACGCTGAAAGTGGCCTTTGCTCTGTCTGCCCCATTAGGGATAAGGACGTGATAGTGTATAAATACTTTTAAACAATCGCGTTGTATTATTATTAAATTAATGCATTTTACGTAAGTACCTTTTTTTTATTTATTTTGCTGACGTTTCGTTCGGGTTTCACCGAACGTGGTCCCAGCTTGACCCAGCGTGAGAGTGTATGATAAAATGCAGTGATGTGTGGCAGATGCGACTTGCGTTATTTCAACTTTTGTACATATGCAGTTCCAGTAGGCAGATAATATTAATAAACGGACAAATACGAGTCGGCTTCGTACATGAAGGGTTCCGTACCTCCGTACAATATTTTAAAACGCAGAAGAAACACGTTTCTTGTATGACGACCCCCTTTAATTTTAAACATTATCTTATTTTTAGTTTTGTTTTGTTTTAGCGACCATAGTAATACATAATTGGTGATAATTTCAAGTATCTAGTTAATGCCATTATAAAGATCAAACACGTTCAGAAAAAACACGTTTTTTGTATAACAACGCCCTTTCATTTTTAACTTTTTTTGACGTGACAACGTCTAATAACTCAATACTACGGGCTGCATGCACGAAAAAGATGACGTCATTGTCCTGTTACGCTCATTGTCACGTTCCGCAAGCGAGAGCGCGGCACGAGACGAGACGAGAGTAATACATACTCGTAATTGGTGAAAATTTCAAGTGTCTAGCTATTACGGTTCAAGAGATAGAGCTCTGTGACAGACGGACAGACAGACGGACAGACGGACAGACAGCGGAGTCTCAGTAATAGGGTCCCGTTTTCACCGTTTGGGTACGGAACCCTAAAAATGTGCAATATTATATGTCTGCAAAAGTGCTAAGATTTGTATCAAGATATATTCGCAAAAATTAGGTAGCAAAGAGAAAAAATATTATACTGACATACAAATTGATATTTATGACTGCCTCTTTGGTCCAGTGGTCAAGGCGTTTGCCTTGTGATCCGGAGGTCATGGGTTCAAATCCCACTGGGAAGCATACTTTGTAAAAAGTTGTTTCCAGTCTGGTTAGGATATTGCAGGCTTGAATCACCTGATTATCCGAAAAGAAAGATGATTCCGTGCTTCGGAACGCACGTAAAGCTGTTGAACGCCATCTAGCGTTTGTACCTATCCTAGGATTAGTTCTGGTCTACCCTTTGGGTTGCGGAGGTCAGACGGGAGTCGCTCTGTGTATAAACCAGTAACCTCGTCGATTCACCTAGTTTAGGTAGCGGACCCCGGGCTCTGAAGCGTAACCGCTGACGATGCAACCGGGAATACGCTCGGATAATGATACAAATTGATATTTCTACAGGGTGACTACAACAGCCATATTTTTGGTTAGCCAGTTAATAAAATTTTTTCGTCCTCCCATATAAAATCCGTTTGGCTGAGCGCTGATTTGTATGGGAAAGTGAATTTTTATTTTAGTTTTTCTTTAATTGTTTTTATGGAAAGTAGTTCACTGTCATGGACTTAACTTGCTCCCTAAATTTGGCTGGTGGATAAAAAGTCAGCCTGTATGTTGGAGAGATTTTGGCGAGAAGTCAAGAGGTTCAGTTGGGGTTTGCTTTAATTTATTTTGCAAATTTATTTTTGTGGACTTTATAACGTAAAGTTGGTGTTATAAATGCTCATGCTCTTAAACAATATGTGAAATAGTTAAAGTGAACAGTCATAGTACGGTTGTAGTATATATTTGCTAAGCGGACTGTGGTGGGCGTCTTTAGGAGCCGTTCTCCACTCAATCGCCTATGAAAACCAGTGGACTCGTATACATTTGTTGCCAGAAGCTCTCTTGAAGCAATCAAAGGTTCAACCAATCGTTGATTGTAACTTGTAAGAAATAAAGAAGCAACGAAACTGAAGAAAGGTTTAAAGTGCTTGTATCCAGGGCCGTAAAATAATTCTCAAAAAAAATACGTTGGAGTTAGAGCGTCTTGATTTTGCAGCCTGCTGCTAAAAGAACTGTAGTTATTATACAAGTAAGGCTAACACAATTAAACTCTCCTTACTCTCTGTGAAGATTTCCTTATAATTATTTCTATACAATAATATATAATATAGATATATAGAAAAGCGTAAGTTATGACAGAAATTTCAGTTTACGATACCTACTGATTTAACTACTCGAGAAAAATATGTGCGATGCGATGTATAAACGTGCGATCAGCTGATCAAATGCATATATCGAAACATTTTTGTACTTTTTAAATATTTACTTAATAATAAGTAATAAATATCAATCTGCCGTGTGGTACCCGGCAGAGTAGAATAGGACCGCTTCAAGTCTTCCCGTGGATGTTGTAGGAGGCGACTTAGGAAACAAGCTAAACAAAGCTTATAAATCTGTGAGACCTCTCCAACCCGTATGACCAGCGTAGAGAGTGTAGGCCAAATCCTCTGACTGCTTTGGCTAATATATGGCTCTGGTAGTACAGAGAGGGTCGTGCTCCTGCAGTGGAGACTAAAAAGACCTGACGATGATTTGTTTAAGGGTGCAACAGCTGTCATTGGTATATCCAAGAATGGGTTTTCGCGGGAGCGCCACATTACATCAGCTTCTCCAAAAAGCCTCTACATGTGGAATATGTATTCCCACGCAAGCCTCCCAAGGGACCGGGATGAATAGGCCCGTGATTCCAAAACGAGATACAAATTAAAAGCACTAATAATATATTTTTTTTTCACCGTACTAGACACCATGTCAACAAAGATTGAAAGAAGTTATATTTTTATTATTTATTTCCATAAAACAATATACATTGTGTCGGAATAACTTAAAAGTAACATCTTTTAAATTTAATTATGTAACATATAAAATATACAAACATCTATGTCAACACCGTTATAACTTATACTACAATTTAATTATTTAAATCAATGTCAAAAAAAATATGTAATTAATGGTCAATCTAATAATCTAATTAAATAATAATTTCAGATTACTTAAAATATTGGTCTATGGAGTAGAAGGACTTTTCCAACAAATATTTTTTTAGCTTTCCCTTAAAGGGCTTAAGGCCTTGACTAGATTTTATTTCTTTAGGTAGTTTGTTGTAAGCCCTATATGCTTGGTAGTGAGCATTGTGTTTCGCTATTTCCAACTTGGGAATGGTATCATGTTTCAGATCCATTCTCCGAGTTTTTTCACGTAACTGTTTCTCCTTATTTGTCTCTATTGTTGTCATTTTTTTCTTGAAGTCAGTCAGAAGGACATATAGGTACAAGCACGGAACAGTCAAAATGTCTAACTTGACAAAGAGCTCTTCACACGACTCCTATAAATCTTACTCATCTTTTTTTCCTAAACCTGGATTCTAAGAGCACATATTATATAAAAGCACATGCTACATTTCACACGCTCTTTACACAGCACTAGCGGTAAATGGATGTTCCGCTCGCCGTACCATCCAATCCAATTGCAATTATTGAAAATAGAACGCTTTTTAAAAGGGTCGGAAGCGAATGGATACTTTTGTGTTTTCTGCTTTTATACATACGTTAGATGGTGTTGGGTTCATAATTATTTTCCCTACGTCTTAGATTCTCTATAACTGTGTCCGCTATAACAACAATTACTAAAAAATTAATAAAATTGAGAATGAAAGGGCGCCCCCCTTTCATACAAGAAACTTGTTTTTTTCCAGCGTTAAAATACATTGTACGAAGGAAGGAAGAGGAGGAGGCGCTGGACGCAGGCCGCTCTAGATCGGTCATTTTGGAAATCCTTGGGAGAGGCCTATGTCCAGCAGTGGACGTTATGCGGCAGAAATGATGATGAATGATGACGGAGGGACCCTTTATAGACGAGTTCGACTCGCTCATGACCGGTTTTTAATATTTTGATATAAGTATTGAGGAAATATTGATTTATACAGCATTAAAATGCACGGAACAATATCTAAATTATAAATATGTGATGAAAAATTTCGCCACGTTTGAGATTGAAGAAAGTTGTACAGTGTACATGGATGTACATGTGTATGGATTTTACTTGCTTTTACAATCATCAACATCATCAGGTCTATTTTAGTCTCCACTGCAAGAGCACGACCCCCTCTGTACTACCAAAGCCCTGTATTAGCCAGAGCAGTCGGAGGATTTGGCCTACACTCTCTACGCTGGCCAGACGGGCTGGAGAGGTCTCACTGATGTTTATAAGCTTTGTCTAGCTTGTGTTTCCTAAGTCGCCTTCTACGACATCTACGGGAAGATTTTGAGTGGTCCTGTTTTACTCTGCCGGGAACCACACGGCCAATAACGGCTTTTAAAATATTTCTACTTAATTAAAATGGACTTAGTACATAATGTTACTGAGAAAACAGATAATCGGTAACGACTAGCAATTATTATGTTCTTGTAAGCATAAATTAATGAGATAACAAGTCCCTTACCTGTTGTTACGCTCGAACAAACACTAAGTAATAACATTTAAGTGTCTGTAATATTGAGTAATATGGGTTAATATTAACAGCGAACGGGCTTTCGTTAGGAGATAACAATTACGGGCATATTAAATTAAATTTGTTGTTAGCAATTTGCGTCCCAAATGGCTGTTTTAATATTTATTCTGTCTTTTACGTATTTTATTGGGATAGGAAATTTACCGAATTTCCTGTTATTGTTCTCTATTTTTCGACTTAATTTTTTTATTATTATATGTCAAATAACATAAAACGGATGCACATTTAGAAATATGACGTCATCGCCATAAGGTTTCACGCATACGAAACAGATATCCCCACCACGCTCCCACTTTTCTTCATTAGAAATTTTACACATATTAGAAATTTTGTTTAATAACCAATTTCCTTGCTAAGTTTAGAAAAAATATTTCTTTTTGTGCTATTTTTCTTTTTGTTAAAAAATTGTGCAACATCAAACACAGTCTAGTAAGTAACCAATTACATAGGTGCAATGCTCAATTTTTAGGTGTTCTTTCAAACCCTTAAAATATTTGCAAATTAACTTAAAATTAACGTTCGGTATTATTCTTTTTTTTTTAATTAATGGCTTGACGCTACTGCGTATTTAGCCAGGAACAAGTTAATAAAACGTGGGAAATTCTTTTTTCCTAACAAGTTACAATCAAAGGTTGGTGTAGGCCTTTGATTGCTTTCAGGGAGCTTCTGGTAACAAATCTATACGAGTCCACTGGTTTTCATAGCCGATTGAGCGGCGGACGACGCCTGAAGACGCCCACACAGTCCGCGAAACAAATATCTCTACAGCCGTACTATGATTGTCCAGTTTAACTATTTCACATATTGTTCATGAGCATGAGCATTTATAACACCAAACCACCAATTTCATATCATAAAGTCCACTAAAATCCATTTGCAAAATAATTTAAAGAAAACCCCAACCGAACCCCTTGACTTCCCGCCAAAACCTCCGGTATTATTCTTGGTCTTGGGATTTATTTCTTTTATGTAGGGATAAAATTATATGCCTATTTTCCTTATATTTTTCAATAAAGAAAGATTTATTAGTAATTGGAGTAATTCATGCAAACAAATTTCACAAGAATCTCTCCTCAGAGAGTCATTGAAAAGAAAGTCCTGTTTAATCCCCAGTTAAACAATGAGATACTCTTTCATCTCATCATTTAAAATTTTGTCTCTACAAAGCCCTAGATAACCCTTCAAACTATTTTATGAGCTACTGTTTACAGCTTAAACTTAGAACGTAAGGCACTTCGCATATTTGCAAAAAACGGCCACTTATGGAAAATGTGCGAAGAAAAGCTTCACATTCTCACTTTAAAAAGTTCAAGTATGGCCTTAAAAAGGATATTGAAAATTTGTTTTCCGTTCTCCTAATTTATACTTCTACAAGATGTTTCCTTTTTGAGTTGTCCTTCTTCTTTGGTATAATACTGGTAATGTTTTTGAGTTTTTACAAATTTCTCTGGAATAATGTTTGGGTAATTTTGAACCTCGTAGGTAGTTATATTCAAAGAAAATACTTTTAAAGCGAAATAGAAAAAGTACATATTCTGTCATATGTATCTTATCTATACTAATCTATACTAATATTATAAAGCTGAAGAGTTTGTTTGTTTGTTTGTTTGAACGCGCTAATCTCCGAAACTACTGGTTCGAATTGAATAATTCTTTTTGTGTTGGATAGTCCAGTTATCGAGGAAGGCTAATAGGCTATATAACATCACGCTACGACCAATAGGAGCAAAGATATAGTGGTAAATGTGTAAAAAACGGGAGAAATTATTTCATCTTTGAAGCCTTCCGTTGCGTGCGCCGTGAAAACGGTTCAAGATACACAAAAAATATGTATTAAAGAATAATAGCTCTTTTAATGATCTAAAAAACAGTCTGCGATAGTATATGTCTATCTTTTAAGATTAACTCACAAAAACCGTTTTTATGGTACCTAATTTGGTCGAAATAATTTGTTTAAGTTGTATCAACATAATAATATTAATCTTTATTCAAATAAATATGTTGTTGGTTAAGAGTACTTCATCTATACTAATATTATAAAGCGGAAGAGTTTGTTCGTTTGTTTGTTTGTTTGTTTGTTTGTTTGTTTGTTTGTTTAAACGCGCTAATCTCAGGAACTAATGGTCCGATTTGAAAAATTCTTTTTTTGTTGGGTAGTCCATTTATAGAGGAAGGCTTTAGGCTATATAACATTACGTTCCGACAACCACGCGAACGAAGTCGCGGTCACAGCTAGTTTCATAATAAAAACCAAAGATATCAGCCGACAAATGCATACCAAAAATCCATTTATATGTCACCGCTCGCTACCGGGCTCATGGTAGGCGGCGGCCGGCGAACGGGGAGGGTAACGGTCGCGCGTACAGTAAAGTCAGAAGGTTAGCCATGTATTAGAAATATGGGAGAAAAAAATTACATAAAACATTTTTTCCCTTTTTTCTTACGGTTTTGTGTATGCTTAGAATCAATTTGTATGTAAGAGCTTAGACCACAAACGTAATTGACACATCATAGCAAGTGGAGATCCGCGCAGTATCTACCTACTCCATATAGGAAACAGGTGTGATACTACGAGTGTATGTCTTTTCTTTAAAAAAAACATACATTACTTGTACTTAAACTCCGCTGACACTCCCACGGTACAAAACATAATCATTATGCAAATAATAAATTTATATACGCGTTTAATTCACGCGTGGTCTAATCGGCATTGGAAATTAAACAAAGCACGACGTGCACGCTTCATTAACATTGTTTAGCTATCGCGTATTGATAGTTTTGCATGCACAAATTCCCGAGAATGGTACAATAGTCGTTTTGCAACCGGCCGCCTACTTGACGTCTACCTTCTTTCTCTCTCTCATCTCAGCGTATTACCAGTTGCACCCTCAGCTGTAATGCTTTTTCTTCTCCATTTCGCACGGTCTTGAGCATCCTTGGTTGTAAAACCATTGGCTATAACCCATTTAAAAAAATTCTAGGTCCATGCTTAAATGAAAACTATTATTTTTATAAAAAAATTAAAAAGGTTTACTAAATCTAAACTAAACTAGATAAATAATTTTTTGTCTTATTCTTGCAATAACAAATATTGAAAAGAGTGATAAGGACAAAACATAATTTTACTAGAATAGGTTTCGAAAATGAACGTTTGTAATTTTTTTAATGAATAAGGGGGCAAGTATTATGTATGATAATAAATGATTGATTATTTCTTTCTTTCTTTCAAGTTTATGTTTAGGCCAGACACCAGTCAGCACGTTATCTTCGAATAAAGATAACAATAAAGTGAAATCGATAGTTACAATCCAGGGTATAAAGGTGATGATAAGAGCATCTGCGCAAAAAAAAAGTACAATCTCACGTCTTTATCCCTAACGGGCAGACAGAGCCACGGTTCTTTATACAAAATGGCCATATTTAGCGCATTGGTGGCCGTGAAGATGGAAAAAGGGTTGCTAGCAGCATAATTTTATATTATTTATCCCTATACATATATTTATTTATCATAGTATCTAAAAACACAGACCACTTACGTTAAACACTCAAGTCGTCTCAAGTGAAGACGTAAAAACGGCCTACATTTATTAAACCAGTATAATTTCGACCAAGTTAATTAAGTATTTGATCTAAATTATTATTAAATTTAGATTACTAAATACAGTTTTATTTTTTAATTTAGTATTAGTTTGTTTGTTTGTTTGTAATAACTTTATTGTACCAAAAATTTAAGTATAAAAGACAACATAATACGAAAGAGCAAATATACGAGTACATATAGTTATATAAATATTTTTATTGTTTTCATCAATAACTTAAATAATTAAATTATATAGGTACTTTTTGCTGGTAAAAATAATAAACGGGCAAGTGCGAGTCGGACTCGTAAATGAAGGGTTCCTTACCACCGTACAATGTTTTAAAACGCTGAAGAAACACGTTTCTTGTATGACGACCCCCTTTATTTTTTAACTTTATTTTATTTTTAGTATTTGTTGTTATAGTGGTCATAGTAATACATAATCTATGAAAATTTCAAGTATCTAGTTAATACCATTATAAAGATCAAGGTAAAACCGCAGAAAAACACGTTTTTTGTATGACGACCCCCTTTATTTTTAACTTTTTTTTATTTTTAGTATTTGTTGTTATAGCGGCCACATTAATACATAATCGGTGAAAATTTCAAGTGTCTAGCTATTACGGTTCAAGAGATAGAGCCCTGTGACAGACCGACAGACAGACGGACAGACAGACGGACAGATGGACAGATGGACAGACAGCGGAGTCTCAGTAATAGGGTCCCGTTTGCACCCTTTGGGTATGGAACCCTAAAAAACTAAAAGGAGTAAGAAAAATATAAAAAAAATAGTTTAATTTAACTTTCCTAATGGTCTGGGAGTAAAGAAAAAATGTAGATACCAGCTCCTTCTCTTACCGCGCAGGTGGCTGTGCTGTGGCTAGCAACCCATGCCTTTTTTGAGTTTTTCCGGTCTGGTTCCGGTCCCAAAATATGATACCCTAGTGGATCAGTTTTATTTTAATTAGTTTTTATTCCGTTCTGATCCCACGTCCAGGGATCTTGATTCCTTTTTTCACCCACCATCGTGCTAAAGTGTCTTTTGAGTCTTGCGGCTGTGGTCTTGTCTGATTACAGCCTTTATTACTGTTGTCGGTGGAGTTATGTGAAGATGCTTCCATTCCTCTCTTCTCTCTGTCATATTTTTAATATCTTGGTAGAACCTTACTCCTAACCCTTGATTAACTTGTTGGAAAAACTTCATCCTTGGTCTTCCCCTTCCTCTTCTCCCTTTTATTTTTCTTCTACTATTATTCTGAATAGATTGTCATGTCTTATTAGATGTCCAATCATCTTCATCATCCCTCTTCTATTTGCAATAGTTTTACAAATATTTCTTCTCTTTCCCACCCTTTCTAGTACCTCCTCATTGCTTATTCTATCCATCCAGCTTATTTTCTCCATTCTCCTCCAGCACCACATCTCGAATGCTTCTACTCTTTCTCTGTTATTGTTTTAAGGATTTTTTGCATTTAAGGCATTTTGCTTGATAGACATCTTGTTCTGTAGGCGATTTACAATTTAGGTAATTAACCTTGTAGACATTCATTTTAGTCATTTTGCTTCGTAGACGAATTAAAAGTTAGACACTCTGATCATAGAGGTTATTGTTGTGTTGATTACAGCCGCAAGACCTAAAATACTTTGCCTAACCCATTAGGGATAAGACGTGATAGCTAAGTGGTCTATAGGATAGCCTCGCCACGTACGGATGAGCTTTTTTTTTAGGACACCTTGCGTCTGAAAGCGGTTTTTCTACTAGCAAGAACTTCGCCAGAACTATGATACCTATTTGGTCCACCCCCCCTTTATCGCCATAAATAACTAGGAAAGATCTCGAGAACGAAAGAAAAGGGGCCTCACTGTTGTGACTTCGCCCATGTCTATACTAGTGGTTCTGGTAGAACAGTAGACCTCGCGAGATCTTATAAACATGCAATAACCGACACATTCCTTTTTCCCCTGGCTATGCAAGGCCATTTCAGTGAAATCTGTCCATATATAACGCTACAGTTAACTTACCCTCTTTTTCCCCTCCACTCCTTCCTTTTGTCTTGTGTATTAAGAAGTCCTTAGTGTACTTCTCTGATTTAATTGAAATCCGTTAGAAAATAACGCTACAGCTAAGTTCCTCCCCTTTCCCCCAATTACTCTCCCTATTTCTCCCCCTATCAAAAATTGCGATCGACAAAAAAAATAAAAATCAGGAAACTTGTGTGCCAATTTTCGTCAAAATCGGTAGAAAAATGCGACCTGTAGGCGAGAACAGACAGACGGACAAAAAAATGTTTGACCTATCTTGAAACTGAGATGCTTCGGTCGCTCGGTCAATTGATGCACACTACGCCTCTGCATGATAGTAGGTATATATATTTATTTGTATCACGATACAAGGACAAGAATATTGAACAACTTTGAGCTAACAAAACCCTCCAAAAGTAGTTTGTAAGTCCGCAAGCTTTCGGCAACTTGCAAGCAGCATCGTAATAAGCTCAGACGAAAAGTTACAATCAAGTAACAATAGAGTCCTTCTAAGAAAATAAGTCCAATGGCAAACTTGAATCGCCGTTTCCAAGATTTGAGTTTCAAGTTACGCTGCTTAAGTTAAAGTTATTTCATTTAAGGCAGTCGAGAAATGGCAGTTTTTAAGTTGCAGTTTTAAGACTTTAGTGCAGTTTAACATAATGTTTTATTATTATCTGAACAAATTTTTATGTTTGTTTTTCGTGTGTAAAAGTGGCCAACACTGTGTCACTTGGCAGTTTATGCATTATTAAGTAGTTATTAATAAATTAGGCGTGTGGTTTCCGGTAGAGTAGAGGAGTGGTCCTACGACTCCAAGTCTTCCCGTGGATTTCGTAGAAGGCGACTTAGAAAACACATGCTAAACAAAGCGCATAAACATCAATGAGACCTCTCCAACCCGTCTGGCCAGCGTGGAGAGTGTAGGCCAAATCCTTTGACTGCTCTGGCTAATACGAGTATATGACTCTGGTAGACACAGAGAGGGTTGTGCTCCTGAAGTGGAGACTTTAAAATACCTGATGATGATGATAATAATGCATACAATTGAACACCAGTGTTGGCCAGTACGAAATACAAAAAGAATGCATGAAAATTTGCCTGGGCGAACTGTAATATTAGATTCAGAATAAAACCGGCCAAGTGCGAGTTAAACTCGCGTGGCGAGGGTTCCCTACAATTGATTGAATTCCTATAGGTTTTCCTGTAATCTACAAGCAATGACTATATTTTGTATTATTTTCAAAATTTTAGGCTCATTTTTTTCGGAGATCAGGGGGGGGGAGAATCGTCAATTTTCGTCTTCTTTCATGAATAAAATCAAAACTATTTATTTTATAATTGTAAAAATGTATATTTGAGATCCTCATAACGAGCCCTTTCATTTGATATATGACACAGTAAGGTATGCAAAACTTTTTTTTTCAATTTCCTAATTTATCGCCCGAAAATGTAAATAATATTTTTTTAAAAATAAGGGTTTATTTTATAAAAATATTTATTTACTTGCAAATATGTGTTTGGGTCATAGGATTACACACCATCCCACCAAATTTCACCTGATTAGGTCCAGTACATTCGTAGAAAATTGGCTGTGACAGACGGACGAACAGACAGACGTACGAGTGATCCTATAAGGGTTCCGTTTTTTCATTTTTTGTACGGAACCCTAAAAATAAGCACAATAAAGCTCAATAAGTATTCTATTAGATACCTACCTATTTAAAAGTTGACTAGATTATTTAAGGGTTGTTTTGTAACTTAAACTCATTGACTTAAGGTGAAGATATAAGCAAATGGCCTTGAAGTGTAAAATAAATTGTTAACTCGTAAATATGATGATAATTACCATATTGCTCTTCGTCATGCACTAGATAGCTCTTTAATTCATTTTATGAACTGCCGTTAAAACTATTATTGGTGATCCGTCTAGCTTTAAAACTTGCCGTGGCCACTTTTGGCGGAGGCAAGTTTTAAAGCTAGACGGACTAATGTAAATACTTTCAACGGTGGTTCATAAAACAATTTAAAGGGCTATCTAGTGCATGACGAAGAGCAATATGGAAATTATCTCCATATTTACGAGTTAACAATTTATTTCAAATGAGGGCGCCACTTCAAGGCCATTTGCCTATATCTTCACCTTAAACTATTATCGCCGCATTTATTAAAAAAAACTGAACACCTTAATTAGTTCCATACAAGTAATGTATAAGCAAGCTATTAGAAGAACTGATTTTTCTGGCAAGTTTCTAAAAAAGAGCCTTATAATTGAAAAAAAAATATGCCCCATTAGATTATTAAAAATATACTCGTATTCTACACGGATTTTTTCTTTTCTCTAACAAACGAAAAATGGAAATGATGGCTTAGTACGATTATATATTAATACAATGACATCACAAGCGCCCATTTTGGATTAAGAGCCCGTATGACCCTAATAGTACGAGTACTTAGAGCGATCTTAAATATTATCAATAGTAACGAAATACTCACTTTGAAATAAAAACAGCAAAGTTAAGGACTTACTATAAACATTATATGTTTCGAAAACACAATTGCTTAAAATTTTCTCGATAGAAAAACATTGCGATTTTATACTAAAATCGAAAGTATTCAAGAAATACAATAAATCAGCACTTGTAACTTTGGATTATAATTGTATTAAACATAAGGCAGTCATCATATGTCTTACTTTTCAAATTACTATTAAATTTTCTTTGTAATACGAAAAAAACCTCAAAACTAAATCCAGCCTCATTGACCCGCCGCGATTCCCTACGCCCCGCATGGCTCGCTGTCTTGCTTCAGCTAGAGTAAATTTGTGTGCGTGGAAGCGGGAGCTAAATTTAGATTATTAACATCAGGCGCCCTCTTAAGATCCGATAGTAAGAAATCACTAAGATACTAAGCATCCTTAGATGCTTGTATCTAAGGATGTTTAGTATCTTTGTGATTTCCCACTATTTCGATATCCCAAAATAATGAGTCCATTATTTTCGGATCATCTACCTCACGGACTAAAAAGAATAATGTTGATGTTCCCCTGATTTAAGAGGGTAGAATCTTTATAAATACGGTGGTTAATCTACAAGTTTATTTGCCAGAAAAAATAACATTTAAACGCCTTAACCGGTTTTCATCAAAAACAGCCACAACATCAAGTCAGACATGGCTTTCGATTTAAAAAATCGCATCGAAATCTGTCTATTCTTTTACTATGCTACAGACAGACACAACCCCTACCCGTGTGGTTCCAGGTTAGAATAGGACTACTCCATCTCTTCCTGTGGATGTCGTAAGAGGCGACTAAAGGACTAAGCACAAACATCTCGTGCTACAATTGTATTCCCAAGGAGGGTTAACGTCGGGCGGCGGCCGGTTGTAAAACTTTTCGCACAAATACATTCTTAAAGAGGGTTGACGTCAGGCAGGCGGCCGGTCGTAAAACTATAGCCAAATCATTTAAACTGTTCCTGCTTGTTCTTCTTCATATTGTAAGATCTTTGGCATCCTTGAGTGACCATTGACATGCATGTTATATTTGGAGAAGAAAAAGTGGGAAAGCGCACCCCGGGCTCCAAAGCAGCACAGCTGAGGATGCAACTGGGAACGCGAAATGAATAAATGAAGAAGAAGAAGAGACAGACACAACCCCTCTTTTTCGTCGGGGGTTAAAAAGAGAAAGTCCTTATTTAATGCAATTGTATGATATAATATTTAAATAAGATCAATTTTTTATATCTTTACGAGTATCTTCTGACCTCGATAAACAACTGATAAATTTTTATCTAGCGATAGCTCTCGACTTGTATCAGTCTTGTAGGTGCAACGATATGTTTTTTGGTGACACGCATGTGCTGTCGATTTAAATAAACTATGGCGACAACTATGCCACTTCGAGAAACTACAACCACTACAGCGAAGTCACAACATAGTATACAAGAAGTGTGCGAGATTGCGCTGGCTGTATCCTACATCTCGACATGAGAGTTCTGGTTGCAACTTGACATATACAACGTGGTAGGGACATACAACAAATCAAACTACGGGCTATTCTAGATCACTTTATTATAATTAAATTAAAATAGCAGCCAAAGAACAAAAAAAATATTTTTATTTTTTCGAGTTAAATAAATAAATAAAAAAAATATCAGAGTCATAAACTACTTACTGTTGTAAGTAGTATATGGTAATTGGTATATATATATATATATATATACTTATAGAACTTTTTTAACCAACACATTCATATTTTATATCACACAAATTAGAATAAATATTTATTTATATCCTTGTTTGTTTATTTGTAATCACTTTATTGCATAAAAAACATAAGTACAGACGAACGAGAGGGAAGGCTCTTGCCCAGCAGTGGGACAGTTATATAGGCTAATAAAAAGAACAGACAGATTCAATAAATTATTAGAACTTGCGCAAAGGTAATTTATAAAGCAAAGTAAGTTAGGACAAAAACTTATCAAAGACCGAACGAAAGATAAAAAATCAAAGGAAAGACGGATAGGCTCTATGAAAGATGATATTTGTTGAAGGGGCTTGACTTGGTATGATCAAGTGATCAATCACAGCGACGAGGAAGGGATTCTGCCGAATTGACCTCACGCAACTTTGGAAGGAAATTAATAGGTAGTTCTCACGTATTTTTAGTTTCATACCTACCAATTAAGACTTAATATGAAATTTATAGGCCGTATTTCCAATCAAGCGTAGTTACCTGATTCCTCGTCAGATAGTAACAGTAGAAGCAATGATAAGTTTTCAAAAAAATAAAAACAGGGTGTATGCATGTCCCTATGTTTTCTTTTTTTTCCATAATTTATTAAAAAAGATAGGTAGGAATCTTCATGAACCTAAAAAATTGGTAAGATTTTCCCCTCTGTAAACAAATTTGACGAGATTATATTATGAAAAGAAAACGACTACAGCCATAGCTTTTCTTCAATTTTTAATTAAAAAAGAAATTAAATCGGTTAAGGTTTGGGACAGAAATAATCTTAATTTTTCTGTTCCCCAGACCAGCTGAAAATAAATGTTTTATAGTGAAATATGGAAAAAAAAATAGGTTTTATTTTAAGGTTTATTTAATCTCAATTGTAGTTATTTCTTTTTTCTTAATAAATATTTGTGACACTTAACTAGCAAATAGACCATGCTAATCAGAGATATGTATTGTTCTGAGATGCTAATGTTAGTTTTGCGTACGACTTTATTATCAAATTGTCAAAAAATAAAATGTGATTAATGTTGCGAACTCCTTTTTTATATATTTTTTTAATTATACTTTGATATGCTTTTGTCTTTTAGTGTGTCATTGCATTTTGTATAGTAAAGTCATATGCGTATTATAAAAGGATTTTTATTATTTTCTCTTTCTATCGAACCCAGCGCAATAAAATCGATTGCTAATAATTGACCTAATACTTTTTAAATTTTAATATTATTAGTAATAATTAAGATTCAAAATTTCCAAATGAGCACGGTTGGCAAAAATTAACAGTTTGGAGGTTGTAAAGTTTCAAAGAATGTGGGGAATCGCCGCAACACTAGCAGCAATATCGCATTAAAATTCATAGTCTATTTTCAAATCGCTTAAAAATACACAACGATAAAATAAGACCTTACCGTGCGCCACAACTTTTATTCGCTAAAAACAGCTCTCGACATTTTTGCTCCAAATTATTAGTTATTGGGTATTGCGTAACATTAATACTGTTTTTGTAATAAAAAAATCCAAAATTCAAAAGATTTTTCAGTAATCAGTATTTTGCAGTTAATTTTACACGTCAATAAGTTTTGTGTACATTACGTGTAATGTATATTTATATTTTAATTATTTTAAAGAAAAACTATGATATTGACGCGACGTAGCACCGCTACAATATCAGCAATGTCGCATTAAAATTCATAGTCTGTTTTCAATTCGTTTAAAAATACACACTTATCCTTCAATAAGTGATATATTTATAGTACATTGAATAAAAAAATTTTGACTTCGACTTTTGACTTTGACACAAAGAAAATAAGACCTAACTTGACGCCTACATACAACGAGCTTTTATCGCTTAAAAAAAAGCGGCCAAGTGTGAGTCGGACTCGCCTATGAAGGGTTCCGTAGCAGCAAGTAACATAATATAAAAGTTCTAAAGGTAAATTGCGGTTTACGATTTATGACGTATAAAAAAAAAACTACTTACTAGATCTCGTTCAAATTAATTTTCGGCGGAAGTTTGCGTAATAATGTATATCATATATTTTTTTTACTTTTATCATTCTCTTATTTTAGAAGTTACAGGGCCCCCCCCCTGTAACTTTTACAACTTTGGAAGTGTCTCTCGCGCAAACTATTAAGTTTAGAAAAAATATATATTAGAAACCTCAATATCATTTTTGAAGACCTATCCATAGATACGTATGGGTTTGATGAAAATAAAAATTTGAGTTTCAGTTCTAAGTATAGGGAACCCCCAAAATTAATTATTATTTTTTTCTATTTTTGTGAGAAAATCTTAATGCGGTTCACAGAATACATCTACTTACCAAGTTTCAACAGTATAGGTCTTATAGTTTCGGAAAAAAGTGGCTGTGACATACGGACAGACAGACAGACAGACATGACGAATCCATAAGGGTTCCGTTTTTTGCCATTTGGCTACGGAACCCTAAAACAGCTCTCAACACTACTCGACGTTTTTGCCTAAAATAATGGTATGTGTTTAGTATTCCGGGGTATTGCGTAACGTTAATACTGTTTTTGTGTTGACTTTGAGTCCACGACTGTATTTGCGATCCATTATTGATGCTTCGCCAATATCATCAAATAATGCCTACAGGCTAGCTTGCCATAGAAATTGTTACGCGTCGATATTAGTAGTTTCTATACAAACTACTAATATCGACGCGTAACAGTTTATTGAGGCGAAAATAGGAAGTGAAGTTATAGGGGTAAAAGTCTTGGTACAAAAAGCAAGATCCTATAATTGTAAAACGGGTAGGTAGTTTGGTTTATTACCTTCAAATTATCTTTGATATTTCCAGAGTATTGGCGATTTTTGCGGCCCTCTAAATTTTGGGACAACTATCCCATATAGGGGATTGTTAAGTAGATTACGTTTAGGATAGATGCCCTGTCGAGAAAGAGGACATTTATCCCGCAAAAACTTTGATCGCACCCAGACATGCGACACGGTCAATTTAGTTGTAGTTGCAGTTTCTCGATAGACAAATAAAATAACATGTGTTTCATTCGCAAAACTAGAGTAATTCAATCAAGGCAACTATACCCCCGGGGCGACTATCCGGGTTTTACAAAGTTTTAGTAGATACATACATTATCACGTCTTTATCCCTAACGGGGTCGACGAAGCCCAGGGCCGTAACACCCATAGGCAATATTTAGCGTGATGGTGGGCATTAAGATGAAAAAAGGAAATCAAAATAGTAATGGGTTACCAGCTGCATCGCCTATTAAGGGCATACTTGAATTTTCCGGGGTCCAGTGCTGCCCCTATTTAAAATAAATCATTTCAAAGAAAACGGAGACATTATTTAATATTTTGCTACTACCAAGCCCTAGATAACCCTTTAGAGTATTTTATGAACTACTGTTTACAGTTTATAATGAGAACGTTTAGCTTAACTACGCACATTTGCCAAAAGTGGTCTTTGGTAGTAGCAAAATTTTAAATGAAGACTCCGTTTTCTTTGAAATTATTTATTTTAAATGGGGGCAGCACTGGCCTTAACATGATTCAGATTATAGCCCATTTCCTCGATCGAATTTTACTATATGCGCGGGAAGAGAAGCATCTGGTACATTCGTTTTTTTTTTCCAAACCAGCATAGAAGTTATATAGGTACAAATAATGTTAAGAATCAACAAAGAAAAGTCAGTTATGTCTTGCAATTATGTCATGTACAAGATTTTTATTTATTTTATTTTATTTAAATCTTTATTGCACATAGTTTACGTAGTAGCTATTTATTAATCTGTGACATAGTTTATAAAAAAGGATACTTATGTCATAAATGTATACAAAAGGCGGCCTTATCGCACAGCAATCTCTTCCAGGCAACCCTTGGGTAGGCAGTTATGGAGACCTAAGTATAGGTACTTTGTTTCTCCAATATTTGTGCACATACCTAAGCTTATTCTATCAATTTGTTGACTCTATTGGACTTTGCCTATATCCCAAAATTAAAGTAAAATACCTACCTACTCATGTATTTGTAATTATGGGTTTATATAAAACATATAATTTTAAGAATAAAACTAATTTTCACAACAGAATATGGAGAGCACTAATTCCACACGTACGAAGTCTCACGCGTCCCCTAGTATTATTGATTCATTCATCCTATCCAAGTTTATCTCCCCCTAATTGGGTCCGGACCAAACGCCGCCATAACTAACCTATTCATACAAGTCACAATGTAGAAGATTTCCGCTTTTCATACACTACAATTTTCATTAGTAAGGTAGTCATAATAATAAGTGGAAATCTGAAAAAGTTTAAACTAGTATTTTGCCACGTGCACGTGGCGAATTTTGGTGTCTGATTTTTTTTCAAGATGATGATAATGAGAGATTTTGGAGGGAAGGGAAAAGTATCAAAGGGGTTCAGTTGAGGTTTGTTTTATTTTGCAAATTGATTCTAGTGGACTTATTTAAGTTATATAACAAATACAATGGCAAACTATAAACTAAAATAAGAATTAGTTACTTAATTAAAAATTTAATATAGATTTATTCAATGAAAAAAAATAATACAAAATCCGAATTGTACCCGGCTCAAAGGTACCCATTATGCTTGCCGCATTTCCTCTTTGGTTGCTATGGATAGCCTTTGGACCAGGTACCATATACACAGGTCTTTAATCGCCGTCCTATCTTACTAACAAAGCGCTTCGCCTCGGAACACCATGGTCCTGCTGTCTCTACGGCAACCGGAACAAATTCATACTGGTTAGACAGAACGGAATATTTTGACTTTTTATATTCGGCTGCCACCTTTGCAGCCGCACCGGGCGAGCGCATGGTGTTAGTGAGGTAGGACGCCGCATACGTACTGACACAAGTTAATTAAAAATAAATTATATAATGTGGACTTTATAACGTGAAATTGGTGTAGTTTGGTGTTATAAATGCTCATGCTCATATGTTAGATAGATAGTTATACAGTCGTAGTAGCGATATTTGTTAAGCGGACTGTTGGGGGCATATTTAGGCGCCGTTCGCCAATCAATCGTTTATAAAAAACCAGTGGACTCGTATAGATTTGTCGCCAGAAGCTCCCTTAAAGCAATCAAAAGACACTTTGATTGAAAGTTGTTAGGTTATGGGTTCGGAATAAAGAAACGAAAAACAAAAGATAGGCTCATAAAGGATTCGTCTGGATACGAGTCCTATAGAGCCTATCTTTTTTTTGATAAAATGGTCGTAAAATAATAAATAAAAATATATATACAATTTTGACAGCCGGACAATCTTAACGTGCCTTCCGAAGCCTTTGTATAGTATTCGGGACCCCATAACACTGATACGGCTGATACCGCAGTAGATACTAGTACGTCCCTGTTGAAACCAACCATCCTTGTGAATTTATTTGTGCGAAAATGTTTACACCGGCCTCCGTCCGACGTCAACCCTTCTTGGGAATGCTATTATTGCTCCAGGAATTTGTGCTTATTTCTTTAATCGCCTCCTAGACATCTAAGAGATGAAGTGTTCTATATTTATGTTATGTTACTATGGAACCACACAGTTTTTGGATTTTATTATTACATTTTATCTTTACTTATGTGCAATAAACGTGTAACTTATTTAGCCGGTGTAACACACTGATCTTAGCCGGTGTTTGCACTGTTTGCCCGCTGCGCTCGCCGTGGTCACCAGCCGCCAATGATGATGAAGATGAAAATGCTAAAGGTAGGAGCTAAGAGGTACACCCGCGGGAGACGGCGACGCAGAAGATCAGCGTCCCTCAACAACCACCGCACTGTCACTTGTTTTTGTTTTTTCGTGTAAGTGACCAACACTGGTGTCAGATTTTCCAAGCTGCCTAAAGGCATCTGACATAGCTTGACGACTGCCATACAATGATGACAGCCGGGATCAAAGGCTTTACGTGCCTTCCGAAGCACGGGGGAGCTCGAGAAAATTTTGTACCACTTGTGATCACCCATCCAAGTACAGACCACGCCCGGGTTGCTTAACTTGTGAGAGCGCTAGTAATGCGTATACCCACCGGGCTACCGAGCTCCTTACTGCGAGCGCTACGGGCATACGCCCGCGCCGCCCGCGCTGCATTTCGCTAAGATCAGTGTGGCTCGGGACGTCTTCGTGTAGGCGTCGCGAATCACATTCGCCCTGGAGAAGGCCTCCGGATGAGGTCGAAACATGTCGACCAGGAGCTGACTTTTACGTGAGTTACCCGGTTATTACACTTCATCTTGTTTTCTCAAAACCAGTCGCGCCCTCTCAGAGATTACGAAACCGTCACTCAGTGATACAATTTTGTAATCCTCTTTGGACACGAGTGACCTCACGATGACCGATATAAGCCGCTTTCCTCGTATCAGGCAATTAGAGCTATCAACTATCTTGTAAACATCGTTGATAAGACTATTGATATAAATAGTTATTTATGATCAACGTTTTGATTGGAAATTCCTTAGCTTTTATTACAAGCTTTTATATAGCTTGCAGACCTGTTTGTCGTTTATTAGTTTAGGTCAAATCTTGCAAGTTAAATTTGAGCCACTTCCCGGTTTCCGATTGAGATGTAATTTTATATGCTAACTAGCTGTGCCCGCGACTTCGTTCGCGTGGTTGTCGGAACTTAATGTTATATAGCCTAAAGCCTTCCTCTATAAATGGACTACCCAACAAAAAAAGAATTTTTCAAATCGGACCATTAGTTCCTGAGATTAGCGCGTTTAAACAAACAAACAAACAAACAAACAAACAGACAAACAAACTCTTCCGCTTTATAATATTAGTATAGATGAAGTACTCTTAACCAACAACATATTTATTTGAATAAAGATTAATATTATTATGTTGATACAACTTAAACAAATTATTTTGACCAAATTAGGTACCATAAAAACGGTTTTTGTGAGTTAATCTTAAAAGATAGACATATACTATCGCGGACTGTTTTTTAGATCATTAAAAGAGCTATTATTCTTTATTACATATTTTTTGTGTATCTTGAACCCTTTTCACGGCGCACGCAACGGAAGGCTTCAAAGATGAAATAATTTCTCCCGTTTTTTACACATTTACCACTATATCTTTGCTCCTATTGGTCGTAGCGTGATGTTATATAGCCTATAGCCTTTCTCGATAACTGGACTATCCAACACAAAAAGAATTATTCAATTCGAACCAGTAGTTTCGGAGATTAGCGCGTTCAAACAAACAAACAAACAAACAAACAAACAAACAAACTCTTCCGCTTTATAATATTAGTATAGATGTAACTCAGTTGACAATGCAATTCAATGTAACTCAGTTGACAATGCAATTCAATGTAACTCAGTTGACAATGCAATTCAATGTAACTTAGTTAACAATGCAATTCAATGTAACTCAGCTGACAATGCAATTTAATGTAACTTAGTTGACAATGCAATTCAATGTAACTCAGTTGACAATGCAATATTATTGTAACAATAAGCTGATCTGATGATGGAGTCAGAAGATGGCTTTAGGAAATCTGTAATAAAACGACGCAACTCCATCGAGTTTGGGCTTATTACATTTGTCTTGATTAGTACTTGGGCCTTAAGTACAATAAAATATTGTACAAAAAGTTTTTTTTTCGAAAACCTTATTCGTTTATGGGAAGACAGCACAGACAGAAGGAGGCTTATGCCCAACAATGGGTTAATGAAAGCTGACGATGAAGACAATGATGATGATGAGTTTAAAGTACAAATTTTATTAATTTATATGTATCCAATTAATACATGCTTTTTCATTAAAAAGTTTATTTGCCAGACGAATTAAAATAGAACTCCGACTTTCAAGCGTTCACCCCCAATACCTAACTTTTAAATGACTGAATCGATTTACATGAATTTGTTAATCATTGTGTGCCTTACTCATGTACCATATATTCTTTTACTGCTTTAAATTTTATTTATAATTATGATACAATCTTTTTTTTTGGCATCTCGTTCGCGCATTTTCAAGGGCGCCAGCTGAAAATCAGCTGTTACTCCTAGTGAGTAGCGTTTAGCTGAGCTTAGCCTTTTTGTGAACTGTGCCACACAAATACATGCATGCTCTGTTTTAAGTACTCATCTAAATTTGTAATTGTATACCTTTTATTATGTATATTGTGTGTTACAGAAAACAAATAAATCATTTATCTATCTATCATAATGTGTATAATATATGGCCTTTTAGTAAATGCGCAGGCAACAGAAACTTCTCTGTTCTCTTTTCTCTATTCTTAAAAATCATTTTTGTGCCCGAGGACATCAGACAAATGTCTAGCAGACATATTAACAAGAAAAAAGTGTATGATTTACTTTTTGAATCTAAAAACAATTAGGAGTATTTAAAGTTTCTTACTAATTTTCAAATATGTATATATTTATATGTAGGTATATAATATAATGTATGTATAAATATATTATGGTATTTATTTAATACGATATTTATGTATGATCATTTAAAAGTAGGTACTTATTAAATCTGGATATTGTATCTATCTACGAGTATTTCAGACGCCAACTATCTTATCTGTTTTTCTTTTACGAAAGGGTGACAGGGAGAGAATGCTTTAGCATTAAGTCTACCTATTGTAGCTTTTGGCTCAATAAAGTTTAAAAAAGAAAAAAGATTTTATGTGTCTATCTTTTCCCGATTATACTCAGTATTTAAGGTGAATATTGCATAATATTCACCTTAAATACTGTAATATTAATAATAGGCAAATGGCCTTGAAGTGTGAAATAAATTGTTAACACGTAAATATGGTGATAATTTCCATATTGCTAATCGTCAGGCCTTTAAATTATTTTATGAACTGCCGTTGAAACTATTATTGGTGATCCATTTAGCTTTAAAACTTGCCGTGGCCACTTTTGGTGGAGGCAAGTTTTAAAGCTACACGGACTAATGTAAATACTTTCAACGGTGGTTCATAAAATAATTTAAAGGGCTATCTAGTGCATGACGATTAGCAATATGGAAACTATCTCCATATTTACGAGTTAAGGCCGTACCTGAATTTTCCGGGGCCCAGTACTGCCCCCATTTAAAATAAATCATTTCAAAGAAAACGGAGACATCATTTAAAATTTTGCAACTACCAAGTCCTAGATAACCCTTCAAAGTATTTTATGAATTACTGTTTACAGTTTAAAGTTAGAACGTTAAGCTTTACTACGCACATTTGCGAAAAACGGCCACTTTTAGCAAATGTGCGTAGTAAAGCTTAACGTTCTAATTATAAACTGTAAACAGTAGTTCATAAAATACTTTGAAGGGTTATCTAGGACTTGGTAGTTGCAAAATTTTAAATGATGTCTCCGTTTTATTTGAAATGATTTATTTAAAATGGGGGCAGCACTGGACTCCGGAAAATTTAGGTACGGCCTTAACAATTTATTTCAAATGAGGGCGCCACTTCAAGGCCATTTGCTTCTATATTCACCTTAATTGAAATCTGTAATTATCCGGTTTACCCCATTTTTCCCCTCATGCAATGTTTTCCTAAGCTGGCCTCAAACTAATTGGAAGACGGCCAAATGGAGGTTGAGAGGAAAAATGTTCAATTGCAAACGATTTTCTTTTCACGTGTATCTACTTCTGACTCAATCGAGCTATTTATAATTGTGTTGATGTTCGTATTCATCATACAGCTAAATGTTAGTAAACCTTTCAGAAGATTGACAGTAATGTATAATAAACTATAATGTTCCTTTGCATACCACTATAAAAAGTGAAATATTTGAACATAACAAATCAGTACTTAGGCATAAAATGAAATGTGCGCTTAATATGTAAGTAATATACCTTATAAATTGGAGGAGCTTGGTGACCCGGTGGGAAAACGCACTGACAGTCCTTTCGCAAGTTAAGCAATACCGGGCGTGGTCCGCACTTGGATGGGTGACCAAAAGTGACATAAAAGTTTCTTGAGCTCCTCCGTGCTTCAGAAGGTATGTAAAGCCGCTGGTCCCGGCTGTCATCGTGGTATGGCAGTCGTGAAGCTATGTCAGATGCGTTTAGGCAGCTTGAAAAACTGACACCAATGTTGGCGACTTAACACACACGAAAAACTTGTACATAATAACTTTTTAAAGCAAAAAAAGAATTGATGTGTGTGAATGTGGCACAGAAGACAGTAAGGGTATACAGAACGGAATCTCCTAAGGTACGCGCAGTATGCGTCCCCTTTCCCCGTCCTCGCACCTCTCCCTCGTTCTTGTGCGGCCGCGTGCGCCGTGCAGTGTGTGTTCGCCCACTATCGCTCTGAGACAAGGCGAGAGCGGGGGAGAGGTGCGGGGATGGGGAACAGGGACGCATATTGCAAGGGACCTTAGGAGATTTCGTTATGTATACTCTTACAGTCTCCTGTGAATGTGGTTCGGTATCACACACACATGTGTGGTACACATCAATAAAAAAAATATTTCACGTAACAAATAATCTGTACTATGAATTACTTCCATGCTGGTCTGGCAGAAAAGAAAAATGCGCAAGAAATCCGACGACGTATTCGCTTATATTTTCTTCAAAGTTTAATCTTTTTAAGAAAGTTTTTCTATGAATAAAAAATAAAAGTACTAAAATCTTCTTATTTACTTTGTAGGATTTTCTTTTGTCTTATTTCTCTGTAATTTGTACACAACTTCATGTTTTAAATTCCGTGTAAACAACAAAGACATGAACGTCGCGCACCGCAAAAAACTGAAACACGTCTCAGGTTATTTGGAATTAAACAAACTATTACTTTGAGATATTTAATTATTACAAAACATGCTTGTATCCAATTAACAAACCACAATTATGGTGTTAGTTCAAGTTGTCTCGGTCTAACTATTTAATTAACTGTTTGATTTTCGCAAACTTGGGTCTCTAGTGTGGCGTCTGCATTGTTAAAGTCTCTTTGAATCTGTTTCATGTTAAACAAGGTGTGAAATGGAATAGTCATTTGTAATTTTAATAGAATGTTTAAACAGTTCATGTAGTAAGTTTATATTACTGAATTAACTTGATCAACGATACCAGGCTTGTGTCACTCCCCGTTTAGGTATCGAAAATGTATCTAAATTATTACTATGCGCGCAGGCGGCCCCTCCGGGTGGTAAATTCAGTTATACGAATCGTTTGTCCAGAGTAATAAGAATGAAATTGACTTGCAATGGATGTCTAGGTGTCTATACGAAAAGGTGGTGAGTTCTGACGTGAGCTAAATTAAACCATATCGCTAGCCACATTGAGTAGATATTTCTTTGAATTTCTTTGCTGAGTGAGACTTCTGTACGTTAGTATTATTTATGCTGTGATGATACGATAGATTGTCTAAGTCGCCGTGTGGTTCCGGGTCCGAATAGGACTACTCCATCTCTTCCTTTAGATGTCGTAAGAGGCGTCGGGCGGCGGCCGGTTGTAAAACTTTTCGCACAAATACATCCCCAAAGAGGGTACACGTCAGGCAGGCGGCCGGTCGAAAAATTACAGCCGAATCATTTTAACTGTTCCGGCAATATATTCTCCACTTCGTAAGGTCTATTAGCATCCTTGGGTGACTATTGACGTGCATGTTTTATTTGGAGAGGAAAAAGCGGGAAAGCGCACCCCGGGCTCCGAAGCAGCACAGCTGAGGATGCAAACGGGAACGCGCTTAGATGAAGAAGAAGACGATAGGTTGTCTAAGTATGGATAGAATTTTTAAGCGACTTCTAAAAAAGTGGAGCTTCTTAATTCGGCTGTATATCATCATCGTCGTCATCATCTGATGACGATGATGATGATTCATCATCTTCGCCTCCCTATTTGGGGTCGGCTCTGAATGTCAACTCCCTCCATCGTTAAATAAATGATAAATTATATCTGTACTATAATTTATATTTATTTTATTATAACTCTCCATCATGTCAGCTCGGACTACTCAGTGTTACTTATAAATGAATTGTGTTTGGCACTCGTTTGCAAGCTTTACATATTATATTGTGATAACATTGTATTAGGCACAAATTAGGCATAATATCTTTGTAAACAAAGTCCTTCCGGCGCGTAGGCGACCAATACTGTGTAAATGAGTTTCTTTCGGCGTTTCTTCTCAGCAGTGGTCGTTGAGAAACGCTAGTATCGGTAGCTTATGCACTAAAAATAATAACCTTCAATAAATGATATAATTATCCTACATTGAATAAAAATTTGAGACTTTGACTTTGATTTTGTCCCGCTTAACACATTCCCCCCACGTCTTTCTAGGTTGTCCTCTATCTGTGGCCACCCTTTAAGTTAACCAATTTGAATGTAAATATGTTTTTGTTGTTCCTGCATAACTTTTCCATTTTTGAACCAATTCAGAAAATTATTTTTTATTTGATAGGGTATACAGGCTGACTTTTAATTTATCTACTAAATTTTTGGAGCAAGTTCAGTCCATGATACTGAACTACTTTCTAAAAAAAAAGTTATTAAAAATCGTCTTCCCATACAAAACAGCGCTCAGCCAAACGGATTTTGAATGGGAGGGCGAAAAATTGTTATAGATTTTTAAGAACTTTTTTTATAGAAAGTACATAGTTCAGTATCATGGACTGAACTTGCTCCAAAAATTTAGCAGGTGGATAAAAAGTCAGCCTGTATATGCAAGTTGGTCCCATTTTCACCAGTTAAAGATCTGATGATGGGATCCTTGAGAATAAATATTTTAAAAAGACCTATCAAGGTCATTAATATTTTGTTAATGATTCGTGAGGGCCTACAATAATCAATAAATAATTACATATTGATGTAAAAAGTCACGCACATGCATGTAAGTACTCTATAATTAAATAATCTATATCGTAGGTGACATAGGACAATTACTACCATACTTATGCCTACCCATAGACAGGCTAACCCGCTATAGGTAGGAGGTAGGCCTAGAGCTTTATTAAAGCAAATAAATATTCACTTTCTCATGGGACAATTTCGTTTTCTGTAAATAGGGTATAACATCCATTTTTCAAAAGTGACTCAATTTAATTGCATGGTGCTTATTAGCATATTATTATAGCTTTTTTAAGTGGTTTATTAACCGCTTAAAAAAACAAATTTTAATTCAATCGATACTTTAAGTGTCATCATAAGTACTAGTACATTTTAAAATTTAGCGTGTAATTTTCCGAAAACGTTGGTGCAGTGAACGCCATATTGCTCTATTGTAAACAAATGCGCTGATGTATGTACGAGTATTTTGACAGTTGACACTTTTTAGATTACACGGGTGTATGACGTAATAACATGGCGGTTATTTTTATGGTGTTCAAAAACAGATAATAAACCTGAAAACTTTTCATTGAATTTTAAAATTTATTTTATTATTTTATGAATTAAAACTTATTCTTATTTATACTGAAATAGGTTCCGTATTGCCGGTTTCTAAAAGCGGTTACCAACCAGCTGGTTTGACTCTCGTGCAGTTAGATAATTACTTTGGACTACTGTCATTGTATACAAAGATGCAGTAACTATTACATAACTTTATTGTTATTTGAAAGATTAAAAAAATATTCGTCATTATTTCTATAACAAATAAAGTTTAGATATTAACATACTCGATAAGAGAGACTGTAAAAGAGCGTAAAAGTACAAACGTGACGACGATTGTGTCTGTGTTGAGCTACGTTAGAATTCGACACCAATGTTAGCTATTCTCCATATTTAACTCCTTTTTAGGGAATGTAGTACTGTGGTTTCCATAATTGACTTCCGTACCGCAGTGCTTGGGTTTGACAGAAACCCTTCCAGCTGCCGTAGCATGGCATCGTTGATAAACCCAAATAAAGTTTATGTCGCGCGACGGTGAGGTGCTATCCCGTTCATTATTATTACATAGAGTGAGATAGTGATAGATGATAGCGGTTTATTTTATGTTATAGGACGACAAACGAACAAGCGGCTCACTTAATGGTAAGTGATCACCGCTGCCCATGGACTACTGTAACACCAAGGGTGTCACAAGAGCGTTACCGGCCTTTCAGGAAGATATAGACTCGTTTTTTGAAGGTTTCAATGTCGTATCGGTATTAATACCTAATGCCTTATACGTTACACATATGTCTTAACAGTCTAAAGGCTATACTAGTTATAAAATGAAGTCAAAGCGTATATATGTATGTCTATCTGCCTGTACTCGATAAACTATAAAATAATACTGGGCCGATTTTGATTGACATGTAGATAATTTCTCTAGAAAGGATTACATGTTTGGCACGTACTCATATAAAGCTGTGGCCTTTGCACGGCACTTTAAAGCTAAGATCTATATAAGTATATCTTCACTCTGTAAAATACGCATGACAAAATAAAATTAATTAATGAAAACGTAGTATTCATTTTACTACGTTACCTATTTAGTCGCTCAATGTTACCTATGTTTAGTAAGGTAAATTACGCAAAATGCGACAAATTACACAGATAAATATTTGTCGCCGTAAACATACTAGCCCCGCTGGAGCTAGTACTTTTAGTATGGGCAAGAGAGCCTGTGGTAAGAGCGATTTGATACCCTAAATACTTGAAAAATAATTAGATATAGAACATTAGGTAGATAGACACCTAATCACTTTATTTGTGCAAGTTTTTAACATTGTGGTCAAGATAAGTTATTCTATAGGAAAATATTACAAATCGTAGAAAATAGAAGAAGGAAAATGTTCGGTAATTTACCTACGACAACATGCGTTCTTTGTAACAGTAGATAGAAAGAAAGTTATAAGAAAAAAGAAAAGTAGAAAAACCCAGAAGATTATAAAATAAAAGAAAAATTAAATGTAGAACATATTTTAAGGTGGTTTAAAGACCTAGCGGAGGAAAGAGAGACGTGGCAAGCACTCCACCGACAAGAGCGCGGCTCTTAAATACAAGAAGAAGATTTTCTATATATTAGCATACTTAATATTATATTAGTACCTTTTAAATATTGAAGTAAAAGAGATATAACATATCGAAACAAACCTGTTGTAATTGTTTGTCAGAGGCACTCAGAGGTATGATTTCGATTCTGTTTTATCCTGCTTACGTAAAAGTTCTCAAATAACTGTTCAAGATTGTTTTTTTTTTTTGAAGACGAAATAAATCATATTTATTTTAAAAAAATCCTGGTTTGTGCTGTAACAAAGTTTTTAAAAGTGTGTAAGTATAACCATACCTATTGTTACAGGCATACTTCCGATATAAAACTATCAAATTAAAAGGCTAAATCGAATCATCAAGAAGAATACTGCAGTTCCACCAAAAAAATATAACGTCGGTTAATCCGTTTGAGAGCAATGAACTACTTAGTTACACAAAGATACCTGTTATGGGGTTAATTAGTAATATACCTACTATTTTACTTAAATTAAAAAAATATTTTAATTTAATAATATTAAACAAATATAGTTCAATATATTTTTTTAATACGTATTCCTTTAGTGTACCTACATAATGTATACTTTGAGAGTAAAATGTTTAATAAAAATACTCGTAAAATAAGAAAACAACAAGATAAATATCAGATAAAGTGACTATTTATTTTCTAACCTGTCATAACAGGCCAATACTTCCGTAAACAAAGTAATAAAATACGTACATGATCAAATATATGTAAAGGTAAAAGTCAACTCACCAAAATATTTATTTCTAATACTGCAAACTCTGTGATTCAAACTTCGCACAACTTTCCAGCCAGTAACAAAAATAATACAGTCCACGTAAAACAAGTCCCATAAAAAAATAAAACACAGATTCAGCATGTAATATCAAATCATAAAATCGTTCGTAATAATCGGAATTGCTAACTTTTTGAACCGAGACGAGTTCGCACGCTTCGTTTTCAGCAATAGCGACGTCGTGTGAACGCAGCAGTGTTCAAATCGAGACTGGCTTATACTGTATACTGGCCAGTGATACGGTAATACGTCACGATAAAATAATGGCATTCGATGACACTTTACGACGTCTCACCTTTCATAAAGGTATTTTTATGACACTGGCTATTCTTGTGGTGATTTAATGGAGTTCCAGTGGTTTGTGAATGCCATGCCTTGAATGCCAGACATTTTTAAAGAGTCTCGAAATGGGAACGCGGTGGAAATATTTTGTTTTATTGCTTTTTTTATCACAGACAGATTGTATTGTTTGTTTCATGAAATGAAGTCTTGATTGCGTAATACCTTGTATGTTTATGTATTTTGGTTTCTTTCATATAGATTTCTGGGTAATTTTGACAAACATTTTTCCCCTGATATCCCAGTGATTTTTTTTTTTTTTTTTTCAGAAAAGTGTTATGTATACTTATTCAAGAAACATTATTGATATAAAACAACTTTCCGTGCCAAGAACACTGGCTGCATTCCCGAGATATAAGCCAGCCCTCTTGTATATTTTAAGATTGTTCTGGGTCTTCGATGTATGTCTACTCCCAGTAACAGAACTTTAAAAATACGAGTACATTCAATTACTTTAATTAATTACATTTTAACGGTTCTTTCTTTTTTTCAAACATATGTGTTAAGGTAACGTGGGTTCACAATTTGCAATACCGTGCGTGTTTTTGAAAAATCACTGTTATTAAACTACTACAGTTTATTCCTCAAAAAATTTACATATAAATCTTAAGGATTTTCTACAGACACCCACAATAGCCAAAACACGAGTAAGCATTTTTGGCTCGATAGAAAAAAACACAAACATACCTCTAGTTTGCCTAAATTTGCCTTTATAATACGTATTATTATTTTATACAATCATCTTTTTATATGAAAATTATACCAAAAAATGTATTATCTAAATATCTATCCGTTTTGGCTACAAAAAAAATATAATACAAAAAAATAAAACACTGCGAAATATCGTCGAGCACGGCTCCGGGGCTTTCTTCTCTTTTGACAAATATTTTACTGTGTTGTATTTATTAGTTTTTTTTGTATTATATTTATTATTATTTTTATGTATAAATGTATAATTTTCATATAAAAAAGTGATTGTATAAAAAAGTAATATGTATTATAAAGGCAAATTAGAGGTATGGTTGTGATTTTTTCTATCGAGCTAAAAATGCTCAATCGTGTTTTAGCTATTGTGGGTGTCTGTAGAAAATCCTTAAGATTTATATAAAAAATTTTTGTGGAATAAACTGTAGTAGTTTAATAACAGTGATTTTTCAAAAACACGCACAATATTGCAAATTGTACACCCATGTCGCCTTAATGACAAAGCTAATCCATTAAAAAGAAAATCATGCATACATTTTCTTTTGATAATATGTACTTTACGTTAATTTTTAATAAATACCACACATTAATAAAATAACATAATGATTTCGACTTATTACAAAGTGAAGCTGAAATTCAAACAAAGCGCAGACGGTAAGATAACACTACCACTACTCTAGCTATTCCAAGTATGGAATCCAAAGCTGCATGCCAAAGACCTGGGGCCGAAGGACCCCGAAACCCGCGCACATTTAAGATTTTTGTGTTACAGTTTTAAGAAAACCGATCAAATGCAAATCGAACTCGTATATGAAGGGTACCTCCGTACAATCTTAAATCGCTGAAAAAGCTCGTTTCTTGTATGACGACCCCTTTAATTATTAACTTAATCTTTAAATTGAATTAAATTTGTTGTTAGAGCGGCCACAGTAATACATAATCAGTGAAAATTTCTAGTGTCTAGCTTTTATGGTTCTAGAGATAGAGCCCTGTGACAGACGGACGAACCGACGGACAGACGGCGGCGGAGTCTCAGTAATAGGGTCCCGTAAGCACCCTTCGGGTACGGGACCATAAAAAAGCGGAGACAAAATTTTGGCATAGCACTTTTACAGTCTCTCTTATCGAGTGTGATAGCTAAACACTGGTGTAAGATTTCATACTAGTGAATTAGTGAATTTTCAGATAGAATAAAGATATTAAGATATTATATGTAGTTTACGTATAGTTTATTATATATTATATCCATGTATATTTTGAATGTAAGTTTATTCATATATATAAATATATATATTATATTGTTATCCTCTTAAGGTAAATGTGACAATACCTACATAACTTGCACCTCCTTGTAAAGTTTTCTTTTTCTCGGCAACCAGTGGGTTGACTGGAAGATAAAGCCTATGGCTTTAAGTCCGTTTATTACGTTTGTAATTAAGTTAAATAAAAGTAAAAAAAATAAAATAAAAAAGTGTTTAGTATTTCTCACGATTTTCTTTACCGGAAGCACCCTTGCTCTATCTTTTTTTTACATTTTTTGAACATCCTCGACGACCATCCTCGGGTACCCAGGCCAAAACTTTATTTGTCCATTATTCAGGAGGTATTTTTCTGACATGGCCTACCTTATCCCACGTGTGCTTTGCAGCTTTCTGCCCTACATCAGCGATTCCTGTTAATGAAGTGTAGTGTTTAGGTCTCTGTTTTGTTACCCTATCTTCTTTTTCTGTCTGTCTCTATCCCACTTACTACCTATATAATGTGGGGTCGGTTTTTTCCATCTCATCTATCCTTTGTCAAATTGTTTGTTAGGTATTCTCTTCTTACCCATATCTTCCCTTACACATTCCCTCCACCATTTCCTTGGTCTTCCCCTATTTCGATGTCCCCTAACTTGTAAATTGATTGAAGATGATTGAACATCTAATAAGACATGACAATGTATTCAGAATAATAGTAGAAGGAAAAATAAAAGGGAGGCAAGGAAGGGGAAGACCAAGGATGAAGTTTTTCCAACAAATTAAGGAAGGGTTAGGAGTAAGGTCCTACCAAGACATTACAAAGATGGCAGAGATAGAATAGGCATTTCTTGAGTCTGCGTGTTAGACCTTAGACTTCATCTTAGCTTCCCATCAGGGTAGATAGAGGTCAAACGCACTCAAATCTCTAATAAAAAATAATAAAAAACAGAGAGAAGAGAGGAATGGAGGCATCTCCACTTAAATCCACCGACAATAGCAAGCTCCTAAATTAAAGAAGAAGAACTTGTAAATTTAAAACCCGTCTTGTAATGTGACTTTCCTTTCCTCTCACAACATGCCCATGTTACCATCTATTACTACAAAATAACAACTGTCTCATATAATTTCTTAAAAAAAGTAGGGACGAGAAAATTTTTTCAACTGAATTTATGTTGAAAGTCTGAAGTGTGCGCATCAACCAGAGGATTCTAAATAATACGAATATAATTCTTCAACAAGATTTATCGTCATTCTTCAGCTTTGCCTATAGCTCCCTTTTATTGAAAACCGAACCAGACTAATGGATCTCTGTAATTTGAAAGTTATACTAGCTTTCGTCTGCAACTTTGTTTGTATAGATTTCCTGGTGTTTTTGTACGATCATAATTTCATTCAAATTTATATATGCAGACATTGGCCTCCACTAAAGATTTCCAAATTAATCGATTAGAGCGACCTGCTATGCTTCCAGCGCTTTCAGTGTGACCACCTAACATGTGAGTATCTTGTGATGGGTAGACGAAATCCGAGATTTGTATCAAAATTAAAATTTTCTTTAAATGTCAACTTTTATACAAATCACTGCACTGTGTTTTAAAACATTAAGCACTTAACTCTCTATCCTTGGGAACCTTTAATTGGCTCTCCGATATCCATAAAATTTTTGTTTTGTATTGTAATAGCTATTGACTCCCCTTAAAAATAAATAAAGAAAATATAAAGAAATAATTGTGATTACGACTCTAAAAAAAATTGCTGTTAACATTTTGTAGAAAACATCGCTGCAAGAACCAAAACGAATGTTTCATCAGCACAAGTGTATCTAGCAACAAACTATGCAGTTGTGTTGTGTTGTATGCACAGCACGCTGTTGTAACAATGCTGAATTTTTCAAATCCACAAATAGTGAGCGTACCACAAGCATACTGACGTTGTAGCCTATGATGAAAAACATGTAGATATCGTGTCAATGTTAAAAAATAATTCAACAAATATTAAGAGATCGAAATCGTGTAAGTAGACCTGGGAATGTGGAAAAAATCTGGTAGTATATGACACTATTCATAGCATAGATAAAAAATATTCGGTAGCGCCCATTTCAGGTCTTTTAACTTCGTCACTACTAAAGACGCGAATAACCAGTTCGTTAAATATAAAAGTAGATTTAGAGAAAAGAAAAAACTTAGAATGTACCAGCTGCTTCTCTTCCCGCGCAGATCGTTAAAGCCGATGGAGGAAATGGGCGAAAATGCGAATCATGCCGCTGGCAAAGTGGCCTTTGGTTCTTGCGGCCTTGGGCTCTGACTGCTTAGAGCCGGACTGAAAATACTCAGTCTGCCCCATATAGACGTGATAGTTTTTATTTTTGATTAGATGGAAACGGGGGCCCTTTTATAGGGTATATCCAGTGGCGCTGTGTCGACTATTGGTATAATAATATCAGAGAGTCTTGAAGACTTATATTTATTCATCAGACCAAGCAAGCAGCCTCGCGCGAGGCCCGCCGCGGCAAACGTCTCGCCTCGCGAGGCGCAGGATAAAAGTTAAATAGAATCAGTGAGTATTACAATAAGTTCACTAGTAAGTTCACTAGTAGTACTAGGACAATATTGAGTTGCAAACTGACTTACGAAATCAAGAAAAGAAGATGCTAGTCGCACTTGCTAAGTATACACTCAGTTCCGAGATCTGCCCGCTAGCATAGCGGCAAAAATTATTACCCTCCTTTTGCCATCGCTGTAATCGGCCAAAAAAAGATCCCGAAGAACTCTAGTTTATGTTAAGAATTTGAATATAATGCGACGTCTTTAGAATATAACATCATCGATTTCAGTGCATGAAATTGAATGTGGTTTTTACGGTGTTTTTTGTCAAACTATTCAGAACCATGTGTGACCACTGGGGATTTTGGAACTCGATTGAACTGAAGCTATGCACACCAATCACGAGCCCGCATTTGAATTCTTGAATTGCTTCTTTTCAATAGGTACTGCGTGGATTGCTTTTTTACAAGCTTTTATTTAGCTTTTTAGCTATTTAACAATCTTGTGCACTAACCATCTGTATCTGGTAGTGTTTATGCCGAAAAAACGATGGGTTTTTGAAAATTGATTCTAGTGGACTTTATACCTAATGTGAAATTGGTGTAATTTAGTGTTGTAAATGAACAAAAAGCATCTATAATATATAAATAGTTTACCAGTTGCTATTTTTGATTGACACATATGATAACCCGACGGGGAATTCAATGTTCCTTCGACCGGTGAATACGCGCGAGGTAATACGCATAATAATTTCGCTTAAGAATAAAAGTAGTTTCGGTATTGACGAATTACCCTCTACACTTATAAAGGCGTGCGCCGACGAGTTGGCTCCGCCAATAGCGTTTCTTATCAACCAGTCGTTCACTCAGGGTATTTTCCCCGACGCGTTAAAAAAGGCTATAGTAAAACCAATTCACAAAAAGAATGAAAAAACAGATCCCATGAATTACCGGCCCATTGCCCTTTTGCCTGTTATCTCAAAGATATTCGAGAAAGCTATGTGCACACGACTGTATTCATTCTGTGAAAAATTCCAAATTTTTGATGATGCCCAAAATGGTTTTTTAAATTCATAGACAAAATTCTAAATATATTAAATAATAAGAAGTACGGTATAGGTGTCTACTTCGATATGACAAAAGCCTATGAAAAAGTAATATTCAAAATACTTTAAAGAACAAATTGTACGGCATAGGAGGAGTTCGAGGACTACCGTACAAGTGGTTCGCTTTTTACCTTCGCGGACGGGAACAATATGTTGAGATCGAGCACACCAATGAGGAGACGCGCGAAATATCTATAGTCAGGTCGGAAAAAAAGGCAATAACCGATTCTATACCACAGGGAAACGTGCTTGGGTGTTTGTTGTTCGTCATATATATTAATGATTTACCGAAAATTATAAACGAATCCTGCATTATGTTCGTGGATGATTTTTCAATTATTTTATCATGTAATGACAATGTAAATTTAAATAGAAAATTGACAATTATTATAGACAAAATTACACAATGGATGAACGATCACAATTTAGAAATTAATTTTAATAAAACGAAAATCAAGAAAAATAAAGAAAGAAAAAGAAAGATCAAAAATCAGAATTAAAAATATCATTTAAATATAGGAATAACAAAATAGAATGTGTTCAAACGTTTCCTTTGCTAGGTATTGTGCTGGATTCGCACATAAATTGGAAAGGACATATTGAAAAAATAAAGACAAAAATGTCACAATTTATTTATGCATTACGCGAACTTAAAAAGTCTACTGACACAAAATCCGCTCTCATCTCGTACTATGCATACTCGCACGCGTGGTTAAGTTACGGAGTGATAATGTGGGGTGATAGTACGGATGTCCATGACTTATTGTTGCTTCAGAGAAAGTGTGTTCGGATACTCACCAATCTGAGGCAGCGTGAAACTTGTAATGGACACTTCACAAATCTCAGGATACTTACCTTGCCAAGTATTCACATATTAGAGTTGTGTAAATTTGTTAGGAAGAATACTAATTTTTATAAAAAAATCACTGACGTTCCGCGTCGATACGAATCGCGCACACCAAATGACATAATACAAATACCATCAAGGTTAGAACTACATAAGTCTGGACCTTACCCTATGTCTGTTAAATTATATAATAAATTGCCCAATAACATAAAAGACGAAAAAAGTTACGAAACCTTTTTTAAATTATTAAAAAACCATCTGATAAAAAAATAATATTATTCAGTCGCCGAATACCTACAAGATAAAAAATAAAATATGTCTACCTCCCTCTCGTACCATTGCAATGCCTGACAAGGTGCATGTGATGTTTCACTAAATATGTTACTCTATTTTGTATTGAATTATTCATGTGCAATGCAATGTAATTATTAAATAAATAAATAATACTGGTTGCATCCATTGATCACATACAAACTGTAATAGCAATTTTAAATGCTAATTATTATTTTAAAAGCGAATCAGATTTAAATGTGAATGTCCTTAATTATTTCTCCAACAAGGCAAACATATGTCATGTCGAGTAATTAGAAGGAAAAAGGAAAAATTCAGCCGCGGGCGTAAACTGATGATATCATTGCATGACGTCAGAATATACGTGACTTGAATTTTACCCCAATCAGTTTTTAGACGTTTTGAACGATGCCTAATGGACTGGATCTCTTAGGGCGTGGAAATTGATTATCCATTTCTGTGATCTTGAATAGAAGTTTAAATCGGAGTAAACTACATATTTGAACCTTTTGGGGTAGAAACTTTTGGTCCGTGGGGTCCTTCAGCCCATAAGTTATTTAAATACTTGTCCACAAGATTATCCCGTGACCAAAGGGCTGGAAATTATCTGGCACAAAGAATCAGCATTGCCATACAACGTGGCAATGCTGCCAGCCTTTTGGCCACGCTGCCGAGTGGTAATATTTTAGTGGGATTACATAATTTGTAATTTTTTTAGTTTTAGTTCTTAGAGGTACTTATAAGTTTTAATTTATAAAAAAATATATATATTATTTAGTTAAAATAACTCCATTAATTCAATACTCCGTTTCCACCTTTTTGCCCACTATCACGTTTGAAAGCGTTCACCTACATGCAAGTTCGCCATGTGGTTCCTAGCAGGATAGAATAGGACCACTCCAAGGCTTTCTGTGGATGTTGTTAGGTCTTCCCGTGGATGTCCTTAGGTCTTCTCGTGGATGTCGTAGAAGGCGACTTAGGAAACTCAAGCTAAACAAAGCTTATAAACATCAATGAGACCTCTCCAACCCCAGCGTGGAGAGTGTAGGCCTAATCCACTGACTGCTCTGGCTAATATATGGCTCTATCAGTACAGAGAGGGTCGTGCTCATCGTGTAAAAAAGTCCTGATGATGATGATGATTATGATGACATGTTAGTTGGTCTTATTGCCAGTAGGTGAAGATCTGATGATGGGATCCTCGAGAAATCGAGGGAACTTCTCAAATATTCTATGCATACATATAGTGATTTAAATGTTTTGTCTATAAATCAAGCATTTGATTCAGAAAGTTAGTTTTGGCAAAGTGGAACTGGTGCAGAAGACCAGGAATTGAAATGCTTTTTTTGTTTAAATTTTTTTTTTGTTTTTCGTTTATGTAAGTGGCCAACCCTAATGTTAAATTTTTCAAGCTGCCTTAATCATCTGACGTAACTTGACGACTGGTACTTTTTGATGACAGCATTGACACCTGGAGTCAATGGCTTAACGTGTCGAAGCACCGTGGGCAGGGAGGGCTCTATGTTTTATACCAGCTGTGGTCAACAATCCAAGTGCAGAACACAGACAACATGCGCTAGTCATGGGTACTCCCGAAAAAATTAATCGAAACTGGTTATACAATACAATATAGCCCTGCCTGGGGATCAATACCCAAAGCCTCCAAGTGGCGGATAGGTAGCAATACGCTACGAAGGTCGTCTCATATCACTCTTGTTGAAACTAATTTCATTCTTGCCGTGACTCACCTGAAAACCCCCATCAATGATTGATGATCAAAGGCTTATTAAAAACATTTAAAATTCATCTTGAAACTGACTAAGCAGTTTCAGACAAAGAAAATTGGAAACAATGATTGAATGACTTTTGAATATCTTCGTAAATAACAGTTTGAGATCTGGGACTATAATTATGAGCTGTAACACAATATTAAATATTTGTTATGATACAGATAAATTTATCATATTCATCATCAGGTCTTTTTTAGTCTCCATTGCAGGAGCACGACCCTCTCTATACTACACGAGCCATATATTAGCCAGAGTAGTCAGAGGATTTGGCCTACAATCTCCACGCTGGCCAGACAGGTTGGAGAGTTCTCAGTGATGTTTATAAGCTTTGTTCAGCTTGTGGTTCCTAAGTCGCCTTCTATGACATCTACGGGAAGACTTGGAGTGGTCTTATTCTACTCTGCCGGGAACCACATGGCAAAAAACAGATAGATTATCACATCTTTATTCCTAACGAGGCAGACTGAGCATTGTAGATTTTGCGGTTCTAAGCAGACATCTAAAAGCCACTTTTAGCGTTATGGTGGGCGAGAAGATAATATAAATATATAAGGACAAATCACACTGATTGAGCTAGCCCCAAAGTAAGTTTTTAAACTTGTGTTATGGGATACTAACTCAACGATACCATATTTTATATTAAAAACATATATAAATAAACACCCAAGACCCAGGACAATTTGAAAAAGGCTATTTTCCAACTTGCCCTGGCTAGGGATCGAACCCAGAACCTCCGGATTGGCGGACTAGCGTGTTGACCATTACACCACGGAGGTCGTCAAAGATGGGAAAGGAATCAAAATAGTGATGGGTTGCTAGCCGCATTGCCTATTAACATGATTAGATTCTTCTGTCCGAACAACAATTGGTTCGCAAAAAAAAAAAACTCTCGAACAAAATTCATTTGAATATGATGATGTATAATATGAAGATGTAAATTGGACTTGGATGTTGAATCCGAAAGGAAAGAAAAAACTTAGATGTACCAGCTGCTTCTCATCCCATCTCATTTCCAATCTATAGCTATATTTATGTGCTTATATACTTGGAACCTACTAAAGCTTAGATAAAACTATATTTCCAGCTAAAAATTAAAATTCATGGCTCCTACATAGCTCGGTTTTATGCCGCGGAAGTCTAGACTTCTAGAGTCTGGTGCTCGTAAATAGTTTTTATTGTTAAGACCTATCAACCACATGGAAAAGCAAGCTTAATATATTTTTTGATAGTAGGTGTCGAGTAGTGAGGGGAGAGTAGAATACTATTTGCCACCATTTTTCTGACCCGAGTGTCGAACAAACTGAGAAAATACTTTATACATATACTGCGATCACCATGCTTTCATGCTGGTCTGGAAGGAAAGAAAAAACATGGAATGTACCAGCTGCTTCTCTTTCCGCGCAGATCTTGAAAGCCGATCGATGAAATGGGCGAGAATCTGAATCATATTAATAGGCGATGCGACTAGCAATCCATCACTGTTTTGCATCATCCTTTTTCCATCTTCGCGCCCACTATCATGCTAAACGTGGCCTTTAAGTTTTACGGCCTTGGGCTCTGTCTTCCTCGTTAGGGTATCTGTATCTACGATCACCAATCCGTCTGCCCAGCGTGGTGATTATGG
This sequence comes from Acrobasis repandana, assembly GCA_963576875.1. Lineage (NCBI taxonomy): Eukaryota > Metazoa > Arthropoda > Insecta > Lepidoptera > Pyralidae > Acrobasis > Acrobasis repandana. The sequence continues at coordinate 4,852,544 of OY756226.1, forward strand.
GCCATTCCTTCCTTGGTTGGGAGATGATAGAGCCTATGAGTAGTCCTACCCTAGGAGTAGACTGATCTTCTTATTTATATGTCGCTTGAAATAGGCAAATGCCTATGGGTATTTGAGACCAATTGGGAATCTTCCCAATGCACGCTCATAAATTCCTTCGTTTGGGCATTTGGTTGGGCATTTATTTGGGCAAGTAAGAGCTGTATCCAAAATGCCGGGAATCTACCCAATTTTCCCGTCAGGGCAGAAACACTTTATCCATCTCTACTTGAGTTATATGAAAACAGCCTCTCCAAGGCGCTCTCCGAAAGCATTTAGACATGGTAACGCAATGTCTAGGCTGATTAATCCTCTGACACAAAACAAGTGGGCTGATCTTCTTGTTCCTCACCTCTTTCCTCATAAGAGGCATTTCACACTTGGCTGGCTGTCTCGCTCGCACAATCAAACATTTTTGAAGATTATTAAAAAAATTGTCTCATTTTTAGGGTTCCGTAGCCAAATGGCAAAAAACGGAACCTTATGGGTTCGTCATGTCTGTCTGTCTGTCCGTATGTCACAAACACTTTTTTCCGAAACTATAAGAACTATACTGTTGAAACTTGGTTCACTCCAAAGTCGTAAAATGTGTGTGCCCCCCCCCCCCCTGTAACTTCTAAAATAAGAGAATGATAAAACTAAAAAGATATATGATGCACATTACCATGCAAACTTCCACCGAAAGTTGGTTTGAACGAGATCTACGAGTAGTAAGCAATTTTATTTTAAAACGTCTTAAATCGTGAACCGCAATTTACCTTTAGAACTTTTATATTATGTTACTTGCTGCTACGGAACCTACACAATATAAAACATGTCTAAAATATCCACGATATAATTATCGAGAATGATAAATGAAGCACTTTTCTGAAGGCTTAATTCACATGTCCATACTATTTGAATCTATTCAAAAAAGTAGACTGATATAGACTGTAATTACAAGAAAGAAGAAAGAAAACATCTTCTTCCTTTTGACATATTTTACACGAACGATTCAATTTCATTTTGCTCTTCCATTATCGTCTCTCTTATTACTTCTTTATACTCAGTAGAGTATAAAGAAGTAATAAGAGAGACTTTTTGAGCAGTATTACATTAGAAAGTGCAGAGTACTGCACTTTCTAATGTAATACTGCTCAAAAAGTCATATTTTTTCTTATCCTACGTACTTTTTAGCAAGTTTATGCCTCAAATATATCATTTACTCAACCTCAAATGCGTTATTTACGTATGTTGGATTATCGGATAGTACGTGCCGACAAACTAACGTGTAAACAAACACAGACGATCACTTATGATGTTTGTGGATGATATATTTTGTTTACAAATTGATTTGTTTGTAAATAACTATTATCAAACTGCGCAAATCTAATTGAAAACAACGAAGAATGTATTTACTCGTATATTTGCTTTCATATTAAAAGTACAACGACCGCAAAGGTTCTAAATGGATTATTATATGTAAACTTTGGTAGCTTGAGCGAAGGATGTGTATACAATATACATTCTGGTAAATATGTAAAGACGAAATAGGGGTGCTTCTGTATATATATTATATAATTAAAGAAAATAATAGTAAAGAAGAGCTACATATACCTAAATAGAAAAAACAAAAAATATACTTACTTATTAGTATTGAAAAAACAGGAATATGAAATTATATTTTGTTAGCGTACTCATATACAAATAAACCGGCCAAGTGCGAGTTAAACTCGCGTGGAGAGCGTTCCGTACAATTGATAGAATTGTTATAGGTTTTTCTGTAATCTACTAGCAATGAACTATATTTTGTATTTTTTTCAAAATGATCTCCGAAACTACTGATGGTCTGGTAAATTTTCGTCTTCTTTCATGAATAAAATCAAAACTTTTCATTTTACAATAACAAAAAAATATATTTGAGATCCTCATAACGAGCCCTTTCATTTGATATATGACACAGTAAGGTTTACAAAACTTTTTTTTATAATTTCCTAATTTGTCCCCCGAAAATGACCCTTATTTAAAAAAAATATTTATTTACTTTGCACATATGTGTTTGGGTCATAGGATTACAACATTCTACCAAATTTCACCTGATTCGGTCTAGTACATTCGGAGCAAATTGGCTGTGACAGACGGACGGACAGACAGACGCACAAGTCATCCTATAAGGGTTCCGTTTTTTCATTTTTTGTACGGAACCCTAAAAATAAAAAGAAAACGGTGTATTTGTTTATACAGGCTACGAGAAATGCGCAAACGCCTTTGAAATTTAATTCGAATCTTTTTTCATTTAAAAAATCTTTCTTAGTTTATAACTACTCATACAAACAAAAGGAGTACCTAAGTAAAATCCTATAATGAATGAACCAAGGGTCATCTGATCTGTCTTCATTTATAACAGGCATGATAAGACCAGTCTGCCATCAGATCAGGCGATAATATCAACAAAAGGGCTGATAAATCGAATAGCTTCGGCTCATCAAAAATGTTTTGAACAAGGGGAAGGATTTTTCCATACTTGTCTTTTTTTTCACTTGACTTTTATTTTAATTTCACTATACTATAGTGATCTAGTATAGCACGGGGTTTATTTATTACGCATATTATGCCCCTTGTGACCCGATTTTACGGCCATTCGACCTGTATTATAACATGTATTTTTATACTGGAACATATTAACATATATATTTACATATTTTTTTTCTATTTGGGTACATTTAACAAAAATAAATGTTTTTTTACACCTATTAATTTATTTTCTTATAAGGTAATCGTGTGTCGAGAAAATAAGTGAATGAGCCAGTTCTTCAAGTCATCATCATCATAGCTACATATATATAAGCTACAGGAAGTCCACAGATGAACTTCTTGCCCCAAGGAGTGCACTGTAATATTATATATGTATAATTATTAAAAATAAATAAATATACTACTATTGCATAGTATAACTCGTTTTTAGAGTTCCGTACAAAAAATGAAATAAATAAACGGGCAAGTGCGAGTCGGACTCGTACATGAAGGGTTCCGTACCAACGTACAATGTTTTGAAACGGTGAAGAAATAGTTTCTTGTATGACGACCCCCCTTTAATTTTTAACTTTGTCTTATTGTTAGTATTTTTTGTTATGGTGGTCATAGTAATACATAATTGGTGAAAACTTCAAGTATCAAGTTAATGCCATTATAAAGATCGAGGTAAAAACGCTGAAAAAAAACACGTTTCTTGTATGACGACCCCCTTTAATTTTTAATACAATCTTATTTTTAGTATTAAAAGTACCTAGTTAATGCTATTATAAAAATCTAGAGGGTCCCGTTTGCACCCTTTGGGTACAGAACCCTAAAAACGGAACTCTTATACTACTAGGATCACTCGTGCGTCTGTCTTTCTGTCTGTCCGTCCGTCTGTCATTGCCAATTTGTCCGAATCTACTGGACCAAATCAGGTAAAATTTGGGAAGGATGGTGTAATCCTTTGACCCAAACACAGATGTGCGAAGTAAATAATTTTTTTTTTTTAATAGGAGTCATTTTTGGCAAACTTTACTGTGTCATATATCAAATGAAAGGGCTCGTTATTAGGATATCAAATATATTTTTGTTATAATTGTTAAATAAATAGTTTTAGTATTTCATTTTATTCATGAAAAAAGTCGAAAATTGACCATTCCTGATCTCCGAAACTACTGAGCCTAAAATTTTGAAAAAATACAAAATATAGTTGTATAATAAAGAATCTATGAAAAGTAGGAAACCCTCTATACGCGAGTTTAACTCGCACTTGACCAGTTTTTTGTTTGTTTATCTTTATTTTAAAAATATTTAACAGGTGGACCAGGGCCTTTTCTACCAGTCAACCTACAGTTGGTGCTGATAAAAACAAATTTTGGACGACATGAAAAATTCTAATCCCAACTAATACTATAAATGCGAAAGTGAGTTTGTATATTTGTTTGTTTGTTACCACTTCACGTTTTATCTACTGAACCAATATTCTTGAAAATTCGCATTCATATAGTTAGGAGTACAGAGAAGGACAAAGGGTACCTTTCATCCCGGAAAATGAAATGTTCCCTTGGGATACGCGAGCGAAGCCGCGGGCGAAAGCTAGTTAACTATAAAGTTATCAATTATGTATTAAAAATGTACTTACTAAATATATTAAAGTTATTATCTTTTATTCACATATTCGATCTAAATTCAACAATACACAAATATTATTTTTAAATTCATAATTCCTACATAAACTACATAAATATTTATAATACTCTATGACAATTTGTGAAGATAATGAGCAAGCACAGCACTCTTAAGGTGCTCAGCAGGACCTCGGGTGTAAGTAATGTTACAGATTCAAACATTACATTAGTGAAGGAGGAGAACCGAGCATAACAGTGCGCACCTTGTAATGATACAAAACGGGTATACATCACTGAAGGAGGAGAACCGAGCATTACAATGCGCACCTTGTAATGATACAAAACGGGTATACATCACTGAAGGAGGAGAACTGAGCATTACAATGCGCACCTTGTAATGATACAAAACGGGTATACATCACTGAAGGAGGAGAACCGAGCATTACAATGCGCACCTTGTAATGATACAAAACGGGTATACATCACTGAAGGAGGAGAACCGAGCATTACAATGCGCACCTTGTAATGATACAAAACGGGTATACATCACTGAAGGAGGAGAACCGAGCATTACAATGCGCACCTTGTAATGATACAAAACGGGTATACATCACTGAAGGAGGAGAACCGAGCATTACAATGCGCACCTTGTAATGATACAAAACGGGTATACATCACTGAAGGAGGAGAACTGAGCATTACAATGCGCACCCTGTATACAACTTGTAACATCAATGCAAATCTATAATAAAAGTCAAATCTATAATGTTACATTACACGTGAATGCTTGTCAGTCAGGGTGCAGTCAGTAGACTTTGAGCATTACATTACATTACTACCTAGTATTGTAATGTAATGCTCAAAGTCGAATCTATAATGTTACATTACACGTGAATGCTCCCGGTGAGGTAGCACCTTTAAACGCTTGGCGAGTGTGCGGATATAAACGAAAAGGTTCAAGATTTTGACTTTGTTCTACTTACATAAAAATCACTAACATCTTTTAGATTTTAAGATCAAAGAATCAAATATTTATTTAGCTCTTAGGCCTCCGAAGTCTTTTTTACACGTCAATAATTTAAGTGTACATAACGTGTAATGTTTATTGTGATTGTGTATTACTGCAGTCATTATAATATGAACCCTTGATAGAAACACATGTATCATGGCGACATCATTATTACATGTGGGGCAATAATTTACTACTCGAAGAATCACCTGTTGCTCGAGCACTCGTCCCGAAACACTTCAGGGTTTGCTAGTACAGGAAAATGCGTATAGATGGCGCTATCTTAAAAAGTTGATACGGCCGAGTTTTCCTGCAAGTGGTAAAGGACTACGGCTCATCAATTCGATTGTATACAATACAATACAATACAAAAATATTTATTGCACCAAATAAAAAACAATAAAAAATTACAAAGTTTACGGAAAATAAATAAGGTACAAGTACAAGTATTGTATATATGTTTTTAAATAATAACTTCTCCGTTTTATAACGGATTTAGAAAATTCTTTTTTTTAAAGGGTATACATACAAGTTGGTCCCATTGTCACCAGGTGAAGATCTTTTTTTTAAATGTTATGGGACTGCAAACGAGCAAGCGGGTCACCTGATGGTAAGTGATCGCAGCTGCCCATGGACTCATCATCATCATCATTATTTCAGCCACATAACGTCCATTGCCGGACATAGGCCTCACCCAAGGATTTCCAAAATTAACGAGGTAGAGCGGCCTGTGTCCAGCACATTCCTGCGACCTTGGTCAGGTCATCTGACCACCTTTGTGGGTGGGTGTCCAACGCTTCGCTTGCCAGTACGTGGTTGTCATTAAATAACCTTTCTGCCCCATAGGTTGGCCATCGAATATGAAATATTTTCCTCAGCTACAAATAAAACCTAATGCAAAGTTACAGCACTTTGGAAGGCATAAATATAATTACAGATAATCTAATATACTGTCGTAAAATACGTCTATTACTTACGGTATTAGTTCCAATAAATTGTGTCATAAATAAGATGGAGTGGGGCAATTTTGCGTACCTCTAGGCCGGCCCGTTAGGAATCGATATGCCCCAGATGTTGGGTCTGTTTCGATGTAAAATACAGATACAGATACATTTATCCCTAAAAAGGTAGACAGAGCCGGGGTCACGTTTAGCGAGATGGTAGGCGAGAAGAAGGGACAATTAGTTACTAAAAAAAAAACAAAAACCCCGACTGCTTGAGCGTGATACAACAGCAGTTTAAGGCTTTTATGTTATTATTTATCATTTCCCATTTCAAATTACATTTAAACGTATACGTTTAAATGTAATTTGAAAATATAAGGATCGAACACTTCCGGAGTCCACCGACTAGCGTGTTAACCATTACGCCACGGAGGTCAACAATGAGAATGGAATCGGGAACGCGCTAAGATGAAGAAGGCCGCTCAACGTACTAGGAAAATAAAACAACTTATAAGTTGTTGTAAGTTGTGTTGTTGTTTTTGTACTCCTTATATAACATACTTTATTTTGATACCCCATTCGATAAGTATTGAATAAAAAAAATAAAGACATATAACTTAGCGCCAAAAGTCCGTAGTAGAAATTGTCACTTTCAGAATTAAGACAAATCTAATGACACCTCTTAAGCTAAAATCTATCAAACCGTTTAGGTTGTAGAGCGTGCCAAACAAATATACATACATGCACGCGAAAAACTTAACCGTCCCGATAAAAAAGAAAAGTAAACGTTTCTTATTTTTTCACAAACAAAACATTCTAAATTAAAACACATTACTTAATTGACTCGACATACATTCTGACCTCTTTAGTCAAACATCTAGCTACCTAAGCGAGCTACATACATTGTACGTACATGTTTGCCAACGCCGAATGCCCAATTGTCTAGTGTCCAGTACTCGTAAACTATAAAAGCTTTACTCAGTGCGTTCGTTCATTGTTTACCCGACTGCACCAGAAGAGGTTATTTTTGTTTACTTAAATTTGAGCTGGGTTGGTATAACTATTAGGCTGGTTGCACACATTGACATCTCAAACATTGTTCCAAGTTCTATATTTGAATATGGCTGCGTGAATTTTATTCAAAGGTACTTAATTAATTTATAAACAATTAAAATCTGAAATCTGATTACTTACCGATGGAAAGTTATATCTTTACACTTGGCCGTGTCCCTTGAATTATTCTTATTGTATTGTAACACACACCAATGCATTTTCAATTACGTTTACCATGTTTTTTTATAGTTTTCGCTTATATACTGTCAGTACTAGGCGTATCAGAGCTAGCAAGTGACTAATTGAAGTCTAATTGACTTCAATTAGTCACTTTTTGCTTCTATATTCACCTTAAAGAATAAAATTGACCAAGCGAGCATTGCGTCTCAGTTTCGAGATTGGCTTTTTTCCGTCAGTTGTCCGTCGGTTTGTTCTCGCGTACAGGTCGCATTTATAAACCGATTCTTAATTTTATAAACAGGTTCGATAATTACATAAAAATTTTTGTTGATACAGTTTTTGGAAAATCTTCAAATGGCGGAAATGTGGGGCTTTAAAACTTTAAGAAAATCATATTTCAGCCATTTCGAAAAATTTACAAATATGTATAAAACTTTTTTGTGTGAACAACTTTTTTATCCGATAAACTTCAACGGATTGGGGGGGAGTCACGAGGTTTACAGCTCACAGAGCCACTAGTTTATGAGAGGTTCACATAAATTCCCAAAGTGGGTTCACGTCAGGCAGGCGGCCGGTCGTAAAACTATAGCCTAATCATTTAAACTGTTTCGGCTATTTCTTCTCCATTTTGCGAGGTCTTTGGCATCCTTGGGTGAACATTGACGTGCATGTTATATTTGGAGAAAAAAAAAACAGGAAAGCGCACCTCGGGCTTCGAAGCAGCACAGCTGAGGATGCAACCGGGAATGCGCTTAGACGAAGAAGAAGAGCCACTAGTTTATGAGAGGACAGTCCTTTGTAGATATTATTTTCAGAACCATTTATTGTCAACCCGTGTGTGACGATGCGTCAGCAGCAAAACAAGGTGGAGTGGGTAAAAATGGATACGAGGGAATAAAATTAAAACGAATCCTACGTATGTGCGTCAACGCTGCAAATGACGTGTGGACTGAAAATATGAGGGACTTTAATGTAGATGTCGTGGCCAGATCGTAGAATAGATTATTTCATATTGTGGCCGACCATTTTATAAAATGGTTGTTATAATATATTTGGAGAAGAAAAAGCGGGAAAGTGCACCCCGTGCTCCAACGTAATACGGCTGAAGGTTAATATATAAAGACAGATTACACAATTTGCCCCAAGTAAGTTCAAACTTTTATAATGGGATACTAACTCAACGATACAGTTATCTTCTAATTATGTCATATACATGGATACTGGTATCTAACGCATATCCTCTTAGAGGTGACATTAAAACATCAAGATTAAAAACTTTTGTTCCAAGACTTGTTTAAGTTCAAGTTTGCATATCCATTAAACGTAAAGTCGATGTTACATAGGCGTCGCCGCGTGCACTGCCACGCGAGCGTAGTACTGCCGCGTGCCCATTGTCATAAATTTAAGACGAGTAGAATTGCAAATTTGTTTTGTTTTATTTTTGTATGAAAAAAACATCAAATTAAAAAAGTCATAGAACAAAAATTGTTACTCTTGATGTACCTAAGTCGCCTATATACGATTATGCGTTAGATACCAGTAACCCTGTATAGATATACACCCAAAACCCAGGACAGTTTGAAAAATACTATTTTTCATTTTGTCCTGACTGGGGATCGAACACTTCCGGAGTCCACCGACTAGCGTGTTAACCATTACGCCACGGAGGTCAACAATGAGAATGGAATCGGGAACGCGCTAAGATGAAGAAGGCCGCTCAACGTACTAGGAAAAAGGCTTGATGTTTTTATACGATGGAACCAAAATCTATACAACAAAAATTATCATAACCCAACAGATTAGTTCATTGGCAGACAAGTAGTACAGATGAAAGATAAGATACCTGTGCCACCTCACGTAGTCGGCGCGCTCGGTGGCACAGGTATCTGATTAATAGACTGTATATACTCAATTACTCATATCTACGTTATTTTACTTTTCTCCCAGACTAGCACAAAATGTGGTAGTGGTGGAACATTTTTAGTCAGATTACCTGAATTGTGGTAGTTACCGCAATAGGGTAGTTGGATACTACCCTATTGTGGTAACTACCACCAACAACAAGGGTCAAAAATAAATTATTTATTTATTTAAAAAACTTTATTGTACATCAACGATAGTTACACATAATAAAACAGTACAGGTAATTTTACAAATGGTGGACTTATCCCAGAACGGATCTCTTCCAGTCGACCAGTAGGGCAGAGGACAGTTACAAATTTAGTAAGAAGGCAGAAGTACGTACAGAGCAATGAAAAAAACAAGTATAATATTAATATATATATATAAACAAGTATTATTTTGTAATATAAGAGACTAAAACGACACAAAATTATGTCACTTATCATCCATCATATCCATTTTGAACGTGATTTTAGATTTAAATATGCCAAAAAACTGATAATTTAGGTTATGATACGTCACGCCGTGCTTTTTTATAGAAATCCGGTAGAAAATATTTGTTTTGACGTTTAGAAAAAAAGTATCTGTTTTGACTAATTGGCAACTAGTGGATTCAGGTAACCTGACTAAAAACGAAGGTACTAACAGTCTGAGGTTATCCGATAAATTATTATTTGATTAGTATTACATATTTAAAAAAAAGGATATTAGAAAAATTAAGATGCCTTGTTAAGACTTCTTATTCATACAAGCGCGGTCCTCATCTGTGCTGCTTCAGAGCCCGGGATGCGCTTTCCCGCTTTTTCTTCTACATGCATGTCAAAGATGCCAAAGCCCTTGCGTTGGAGAAGAAATAGCCAGAAGAGTTTAAAAATTTGGCTATAGTTTTACGACCGGACGCCTGCCTGACGTCAACCCTATTTGGGAATGTATTTGGGCCAAAAGCTTTGCCAACCGGCCGCCGCCCGACGCTAACCCATAGGAAGAGATGGAGTGGTTCATTCACTTCACTTCCGTTATTGATTTGTATTTATTATTAAAAAAAAGGATATTAGAAGCATAAAGATGCCTTGTTAAAGACTATCAACGTTAATTCATTACTGAACTGATGTGAATATTACTTCCAATGTTTCAGACTTGTTAAATAAACATAATTTTGCTCCGATATTATTTTCAGCTTCAAACAAGAAAAACAAATTATAACTTTTTTATAACGGAGTTGCTAAAACTTAGGAGCAAATTACAACAAAGTACCTTGGCAATTTTGGTGGTGCATGTTTTTATTGATGAGATTGGCTGAAATTTATTAACTCCCGAAGAGGGTTGACATCAGGCAGGCGACTGGTTGTAAAACTACAGCCAAATCTTTAAACTCTGCACTCTTTAAATTCTTAGTTTTACGTTGTGTTGTTAATTTACTATTGTATTTGTTGATGAATATTATCAGGCCTGTGTCACTCCCCGTTTAGTTATCGAAAATGTACCTACATTATTACTATGCGCGCAGGCGGCCCCTCCGGGTGGTAAATTCAGTTATACGAATCGTTTATCTAGAGTAATATGAATTAAATTGGCTTGCAATGGATGTCTAGGTATCTATGCGAAAAGGTGCTGAGTTCTGACGTGAGCTAAATTAAACCATATCGCTAGCCACATTGAGTAGATATTTCTTCGAATTTCTTTGCTGAGTGAGACTTCTGTACGTTAGTATTATTTATTCTGTGATAATACATAGTTCTGTTATTTCGATTTTTTTATTTTATTTTAGTTTATCCTGTTTTATACCACAGACTACACAAGAGATTTTTAAGGTTAATTCCTTTTTTCTGAACTTAACTAATAATGAAAACTAAATAAATATTTTCATAATATTTATAACAAGTCTTGATCCATGGAAGTTTTAGTATATCTTATGTTCAATTTGATGTCTAGGTATTTCTGCGAAAAGGTGCTGAGTTCTGACGTGAGCTAAATTAAACCATATCTTATGTTCAACTTGTTTTCGTAGCTAAATTTCAAAGTATTAAAACAATATATTTACTAGTAAATCCAAAGACCTTAAGATCCAAGAACTAGCCTTAGTAGGCTATATCTTATATATAAAATTCTCGTGTCACAATGTTCGTTCCCGTACTCCTCCGAAACGGCTTGACCGATTCTCATTAAATTTTGTGAGCATATTGAGTAGGTCTGAGAATCGGCCAACATCTATTTTTCATACCCCGAATCTACACGGGTGAAGCCGCGGGCAAAAGCTAGTAATAACATAAAACATAATGTTAATAAAAGCTTGCGGCAAAAGAGCGAATTGTGTCAGCAAATTCAGGACAATTAAAAAGTTATACAAATACAAACAAGGTAAGTTGTTTTAATTCAAAGTTCAAAATTTTTTTATTGAAAGAATACCTCGCTCGGTCTTCATTAGCGCTGGGCTAACAAAGTTCGTTAAGAAAAATTTAAAATTATTCTTAGGGTGAACTATATTATTTTTAACCACAGTTTAACTTGCTGACTAGTTTTCAGTACGCGGTGTAGCCCAGAGCAAATATTTTTAAAGTATGAAGCACAAGCAGTTTACAAGCTTTCTTTTTAGTTTTTAGTCATCTCTCACAATATCCACGAGAAGAGATGGAGTAGTCCCATTCTGAGCCAGCCAGTCATATTTATTAACATGCACAAAAGCCCTGGCCTGTAACATCAAAGAGCATCATTTGGTTTGAGAAGAACTTGAACACAAACCCGTTGTTCCCGGCTAGCTTGTATAGCTACGTAAAGCTAAATTGCTTGAACAATTTGACACAGGTCGTTCACTTAGGGTCAGTTCATAACGAGACACGACGCGACGCGCCGTAACGCGCACTTTGGAAGAAATATAGAACTTGTTTACTAGGCAAAAAGATACTAATTTCAGCGACAGCCCGCTTTGCCGCGCTGCGTAGCGCTGCACAGCGAGGCGCAGCTGGCTCTCATTCTTTTTGTCTAGTCAACAAGTTCTATTTCTTTCACGTGCGCGCTACGTCGCATCGCGTCGCGTCTCGGTGTGAACTGACCCTTAGACACACGAAAAACAATATAAACAGTGACATTATCTATCTATATTTAAGAGCGATTGTCGGTGGAGTATGAATTCTCTTCCATTTGTCTCTCCCATCCGCCGGTTGTTTTACTTCGCCGTACGACACGTTCACCTTCTCCTTTTCTGTTTCATGTAGTCGGTCTTCATGGTCTTCTTTTCCCTTTTATCTTTACTTCAATAGTCTTTAAGAGATCTTCGTGTCGTCGCAGATGACCTAACATCTTTCCTCGTCTATTCTATAGGTATTATATTTAGAATGCACCTTTTCTCTCCTAATCTTTTCAGGACCTCCTCATTCGTAATTTTTTCAACCCAGCTTATCCGTTCCATCCTACGCCATCAGAAGGAAGTACTTACAAATTATCTTTAAGCCCAATTTAACGTATCACGTATTTTATCATCTATCTCACTGAAGCAGATAAGGGTTATTACATACACAAACACGAATTTTGAAGTCGGAAATTACAAGCCGCGGCGGAAATTCGTGCGAGCAGACTCGTAAACAACACATGAAAACAAGTTGTTGACATCACTGATATGCGCCCTGGATAGGAGAGTCCGTATGCTCACTTTAATTTGTCAAAAATAAATTATTTGGTACTGCCAAAATAATAGTAGATAGTAGTTCAGTACCTAGTAATCGACCCGTGTCATGCTACGGGGACAAGAAGTGGCTTTTACATAAGTTCTTCTATTGGGTTGAAAATGCCTATTGCGTAATCATTTTAAATAGCTTGTAACAGCGATTATTGTTAATTGCACATCAATTAAATAATTCAATCATCAATTTAATCTCATCATTTATATACTATTTTACATCAAATAAATCAACAATCTCATCATAAATACTGACTGCACATCAAATTTACTAGGTTAGGGCAAACCTATAGGTTAGGTTAGGTTAGAACTGCGATCAACACACGCTAGGAAAGTTCTATCCATTTTACTACGCCACAAATATAAATTGCAGTTTGTTTAGTAATATTTTCAGTTGAATATTTTGCTGTGCAATCAGTAATTTTGATTTGTGTTTAATACTACCCTTATTCGTTCAGTAAAACAGTTCTGCAAATACCATTAAACAGTATACTAAATTTTATTTATTTAGTGTGCATAATTAGTGTGCAATTCAGTATTTTTGGTGAAACTTTAAAATATTTTGTTTTAAAAAAGGGATCATACATATTATTAAATTAATGCATACGGGAATTAACGCGAAACGTACCTTTTTTTTTAAATTTATTTTGCTGACGTTTCGTTCGGTGGTCATAATTCCCGTATGCATTAATTTAATAATAACGCAACGCGATAGTTTAAAAGTATTGAGTATACAGATATTGATTTAAATACATGCCTTTTATTAATAGTTAGTTTATTAATTTTCTTACGTAAAATATATTATTGTGATATACTTATGTTATGATTGTGGCTTTGAAACTAGCGTAGTATAATTTATGATAATAAAAAAATGGGAAATTACTTATAAAGGCTATTAAAAAAAATAAGAACATATTAATATAGAATATAACGATATATTTAGTGTTATGTAGACTTACGTCAAAAGATTTTGAGTGTAGTTAATTTGTTTTTATTTTAAAAATGATATTTAATTGCTATACCTACAAAATTTATTTTATATTTTTATTGATATAGTAATTCTTCGACCGAAAACTTTCTTTTATATTTTCTTGTTAATTATTATCAATAACACCTAAGTCATTATTTTTTATAATTTTTTTTTCTCATCAGTTGTTGTTGTTTTATGTATAGACAAAAATCCTTAGAGAAAAAGTTTTTATGGTCTAACTTTTTTATTCATTCCGTCTTTGTTCTTCCGCCTGTTTTGATACTTTTGGTTAGGTGTTAATGGATCTTATTAACACCTAACCAAAAGTATCAAAACAGGCCGTTGTAAATGAATTCGCAACTTCGTGAACACGTTCCGAGTGCTAATGGGGTTTGTTTGGGCACCCTGAATATATTTATTTATTTATTTAAAAATGAGAAACACACACCACTGAATAAGACCTTTCGCCTGACAATGTCTGGTCTCCTACAATGTTCAATGTGTTAAAGAGTCTAGAGACTATCTACTGTCTGACTGTCCTATTACGTCCAGACCCACAATGTCAAATGTCTCAGAAAGACTACTAATTCAAACACACCAGTGTCCTATTACGTCCAACAATCCTCACAGCGTCTGGTGTCTCAGAATAACTAGAGCAACTACTGCTGAGAAAAAACACCGAAAGTCTATAAAGCCTCAATTAAAAAGTAAAATATTAAAAAAAAATTACTACATATATTTTTTTTTAATTTTGTCGATGAAATCCATTAAAACCTCACCGAAACCGGCGTTTGAATGAATTCGCAACATTGAATAAACACGTGCCGGGTGCTAATGGGCATTGTTTCAGCACCCCGAATCGTTTAGTATACAGATGCGGTCTACTTGTTATGAATACTATCATTTGGGATTATAGGTTTGGTTTTTAGGGTTCCGTAGTAAACAAAGACCCCTTATGATTTCGCCATGTCTGTCGGTCTGTCCGCGGTTATACTCAGACACCATTAGTACTAGAAAGTTAAGCTGGACCACGTTCGGTGAAACCCGAATGAAACGTCAGCAAAATAAATAAATAAAAGGTACGTTTCGCGTTAATTCCCGTATGCATTAATTTAATACTAGAAAGTTGTTATTTTTGTTTTCTACTACTTTTGTATACAGTTTTATAAATATTTCTTTTATGTTTAATTTAATGATTTTTAATTTAAATTTTTAAGCTCTAGTTTTAGTTAGTTTTAATTATTTTTATCTAGTTATAATTTAGATTAAATAATTAATAGTAGTTATTGTTACCTATGTTTGAAAATTAAATAAAGTTTGTATATTTAATGATCAATCCTGATTTTGCTCGAAATTAGTGAAAAAAAAAGATATGTACAAACTTTTTAGAATTAGTTTACTCCAAAACTTATGTTAAATAGTTTATTTTGAATAATTTATGTGTTATAAATCATAAAACAAACCTCGTTTCTCTCACTAAAATAATTGCTTTCAAATAGACTCGTCGTAGAGGATCTACGAGTACGTCATCTATGACCTACGCCGTAGATCCACTGCAAAACTTTTAGACGAGTTCCTTACTCGTCTATACTGGAGTCTATGCCACGCTATGACACGTTTAACGTTAGTTTGAATATTAAGATAAGATAGAACTTCTTTATTGCAACAACATATATAAAAAAATAAATATAATAAAATAATTTTCATTTCAGATAATTAAAATCCGTAGCCTATACTTAACAATAATTAAGAGTAAATTTAAAATAGAACTAGCTTTTCGGGCGTTGCACGGGCTGCAAGCAGCCAAAGGGTCTCACACAAAGAGCTGTGGCTGTGGAACGAGCTATGCTAGGTGTATCTTTCCGGGATAGAATAAGCAACATGGAAATTTGTAGATGGACGAGACTCACCGAAATAGCCAAGGTGGTAGCGCAAAGGAAGTGGCGAAGGGCGAGCCATATATGTCGAACTATTGGCTAACGTTGGAGAAAAAGTGCTTGAGTGGAGACTAAAAACTGGACGTAGAAGCTTTAGTAAACCAATTACATGATGGACTGATGATCCGGTCAAAGTTGCCGGAAAGACTTGGATCAGGAAAGCTCAAGATTGTACGAAATGGCGTGCATTGTTAGAGGCCTACACTTAGCATTGGGTGACAATGGACTGAAGAAGAATACAAAGTTGAACATTATAACATGTAATGTTTGTGAACGAGCAAACAAACGTAAATATGTAAAGGTAAAAGTACTAAATTGTAAAATTGTTCCAAAGTTGTGAAGAACCAGTTTAGTGTGGTCGCGGTTCCCGTTGTTCAACCACCCGCAACAAAGTTAGTTAGTTGTAATTTATTTATGCAAAGTGTTGACGTCCGAGGAAATTCGCAACTTTTTAAACTTTCATTTCAATGTGTTTATTCCATGTTGGAGTGCTATTTTTCATTCAGGGAGTCACATAACTAATAATTTGCGCCAAACGGCTGCATTTTTGAATTGATCGTATGCAAAGGATTTGCACGAGTGGTCTTGACCACTCGTAATTTTGGCATCTGTAGCGTACAAATGTCAAAGAAACCTTTCATGGAGAATGTGTTCCGTTTTACACTGCTTTTTTATCTAAATTGAAAATTTTAGAAAACCATTAACAAAATGATATATTCTGCGTAAAACAATATACTTTTCGCTGCCATGACGGTTTCAAAAATACGATGAAATGCATTACAGTGAGCGGTGAGTTGGAAAACTACACGTTTTGTGTTTTGCTGAGTCCCTTAATGAAAAATAGCACTCCTGGTCTGGGAAACAGGTAGAATATGCTAGCCGCTTCTATTTCTGTCGTCGTAAAAACCGATCGAAGGAATTTCCGAGGAAATTTACAACATTTTTAATGTGTTTTTTCACGTTAATCTGAAAACAAACATGTAAAATATGTTAGCTGCTTCTAGCACACATTATAAACGATTGAAGAATTGGATGAAAACCTAGATTACCTAATCATGTCAATAGATGGAAAATAAATAAAATATAAATAATAAATATAGAAGATGGTTACCGTCGCCCGGGCAGGCCAAAGCACTGGCGAGACGATCTCGACGCATTCCAAAAAGGATGGTCGTAACATCGGAAAGGGACAAGTGGAAGAAGATGGGAGAACCTTTGCCCAAAAATGGGGCAAAAAAGGTTATAAGAAATAGAGAAGGACAAATTACACGTTGAGTGAGTGAGATTGAGCTAGCCCCAAAGTAAGTTTTATAAACTTGTGTTTTGGGATACTAACTCAACGATGCTATATTTTACTATAAATACATATATAGATAAATACCCAAAACCTATGACAGTTTGAAAAAGGCCATTTTCCAACATACCTGGCTGGAAATAGAACCCGGTGACGGCCTAGCAAATAAATAAAATTAAGCTTTTATAATTGATATTTTCCCTTTTTCGCCATTTTTCTGGCCCAACCATATCATAACGGCACTTTACGCTTTCGGATTAACTCGATGAGGTATCAAAAGGCCCCCCGCCGACGTCTTATAGCCCCCGTGATAGCATATACGTTATCCGCTAATTTACCACCTAATCCACATTTACGACCACTTTTCTCCATGAAATATTGTATTAATTCTGTCACGTTGATAACACAAACTGTTATATAAAGGGGCTAAAATAAACTACTGACGCTATTAAATTATATAAATAAACGGGCAAGTGCGAGTCGGTCGGACTCGTACATAAAGGGTTCCGTACCTCCGTATAATGTTTTAAAACGCTAAAAACACGTTTTTTGTATGATGAACCCCTTTAATTTTAACTTTATTTTTATTTTTAGTATTTGTTGTTATTGTGGTCATAGTAATACATAATTGGTGAAAATTTCAAGTATCTAGTTTTTGCCATTATTAAGATCAAGTTAAAAAGCCGAAAAAAACACGTTTCTTGTATGACGACTCCCTTTAATTTTTAACTATTTTTTATTTTTAGGATTTGTTGTTATATCCGCCACAGTAATACATAATCGGTGAAAATTTCAAGTGTCTAGCTATTACGGTTCAAGAGATAGAGCCCTGTGACTGACGGACAGACAGACAGACGGACAGACAGACGGATAGACGGATAGACGGCCAGACAGCGGAGTCTCAGTAATTGGGTCCCGTTTGCACCCTTTGGGTACGGAACCCTAAAAAGGAGGCTATCAAAGCGGTTGAATTTTTTTAATGTTTGTTACCCCAGAACTCCGTCACAGATAAAAAAAAATGTTTCAATAATGTACACTATCACGTCTTTATCCTAGACAAACAGAACCTAGGGCGGCAAGGCCCAGGCCATTTTTAGTTTTCAGATTGAACAACATGTGAGTGTCATATGCGTAAATATGACACTTATATGCATAAATCGAACTACGAGCTATAATAGATCACAATAGTATAATAAAATTATAATAACAGTCAAACCACAAAAGAAAAATCGACATTTCTATACAAAGTGTGTATACAAAAATATATATAAATAAATAAATATAGATAAATATATAAGGACAAATCACACTGATTCCATATATTCACATATATGGAAATGACGATTCTTTTTAGTTATTTTAAGGTGAAGGTATAGGCAAATGGCCTTGAAGTGGCGCCCTCATTTGAAATAAATTGTTAACTTGTAAATATGGAGATAATTTCCATATTGCTCTTCGTCATGCACTAGATAGCCCTTTAAATTTTTTTATGAACCACCGTTGAAAGTATTTACATTAGTCCGTCTAGCTTTAAAACTTGCCTCCGCCAAAAGTGGCCACGGCAAGTTTTAAAGCTAGACGGATCACCAATAATAGTTTCAACGGCAGTTCATAAAATAATTTAAAGGGCTATCTAGTGCATGACGAAGAGCAATATGGAAATCATCACCATATTTACGAGTTAACAATTTATTTCACACTTCAAGGCCATTTGCCTATACCTTCACCTTAATTTAATTATAAAGTAAACTAGTTTAGCCCGTGATTGTATTGATTACGCATATGTCCCTTAGTCCCTTATACGTTGTAATCTTCCAATCTGGTCCTATTTCCTATTTATTAAAATCTTAGTCAGCTCAGTCCATCAATCTAAGAAACTGCATGTCCATGTTTTTGTAAAAGTACATAGCTATACAAATGTTATTGTGGAAAGTTGAATAATCCTGTACAGAACGGAGGTCATAAGTTCGAGTCTTGTTCACGTCGAATTTCTACATAATTTATTTTGTCTTTTATTTATTTGTTGGTTCATCTTTATCTCTAACGGGGTAGACAGTTCCTAGGGCCATAAGACCCAAAGGTTACGCTTAGCGTGATGGCGGGCAAAAAGACGGAAAAAAGGGAATCAAAATATAGTGGTGAGTTGCTAGCCGCATCGCCTATTGATATTATTCACATTCTCGCCCCTTCCTTTGATCGGCTTGTAGCGGGAGCGAGTGATATGCTCGACCGCTAATGTTGCACCTGGGGAACCGCGGCTCCAACGATGTGTTGTCACATGCCTTATCCAAACTCACGCCGAGAACCCCCGTGAACACCCGAGCAGCGTGAATGTGATCTGTTGCTCGCCCGTCTCGCTCTCGCGCTCGCCTGTTCTCTGATCGGTGGCGGTATTTTGGCCCGAGTCAAAGGGTGTCTCGGGTGAGAAAAGAGAAGGATATCACATTTTCGTTCAGTCTCAGTGCAATGCAAGGTCGTGTCGTGTGTAGTTCTTACGATCAGTGCAGTGCAGTTTTTTTTTAATTTTGCAGTTTATTCGCTCCTCGCACAAAGTCTCGGCGAGACGTCTCGCCGAGACTTCTCGGCGTAAGTCTGGATGAGGCATCAGGATGTATATATGGTCAGTTGCAACCAGAACTTTAAGATCGAGATGTAGGATACTGCTGGCGCCATCTCGTAGTCTTCTTGTGAACTATGTTATCGCTTTCGTTGTTGTGGTAGTTTCCTCGTAGTGGTGTAGAGGTCGCCACAAGACTTCCTCCCAAGACCGGAGGTCTAATAGTATGCAGTCTGTGCTTCGTGTCGTAGCTTGCAAGTGCCAGATGATTCTTGTCCCAGTGAGTCGGGAGCCTTCCAGCACAGAATACATATTATGCTGCCAGTGAGTCGATTTTAAGTTTTTTTATTTTCTCCTAGACCAGCATGTATGAAAAAGTGGTTCGTATTGATAAATATAATAATAACCTTTGGGAGCAAAATATTCATACGAAGTATGAGTACTCGTATTTCATTCATAAAGGTTATTTATAACCTATATTTACTCGTATTAATAGGAAGTCTCAAGCTAATGATGTCTAAGCAAGTGCCCAGGTACATCTATATCGTTTGCTAATCTATCAGCAAATCCTTATTTACGATTAAATTTTTCAAAATATACTGTTAAAAATGAACATTGTTAAAATAACCGTATAAATTACTCGTATTAAGGTGGGATTTACAATAATTTATTGTAAATTTTTAACATGCATAATGGAGATAAATTACTTTGTTTGTTTTGGTATCAGATTGCAAGTGATAGTGAAAGTTGCATTTTGTGATGGAATTATTTAACACTCTGCGGAACACTTTATTTTGCTTAGGTATTTATGTCCCACTGCTGGGCAAAGGCCTCCCTTCTTTCCTTCCACAATTCCCTATCCTTTTCATTTTCCATAAATGCTAGGACAGTAATAATAAAGATAATAGATATCACTGAATTGAAAAATGATCTTGAAAACCCCTAAATGTTTTTGCATAATCTATCTAACGATACTCCGCACTATGGGATGCCCAATTGAGATTTGCCGACGTGGTTAATATATATACTCATGCTAAGCTATAAGGGTCCAGACAATAAGGAAACTTTCCTTATTTTCTGGAACCCTAAAAATTAAATCTTTATAAGATCAGTTATATGTTTTACTGTGTCTCTGCTCGATGGTGCTACAATAAACTATCAAATTATATATTTAAATAGAATAGAGCTAATTTAAGCTAGACAGGTGAAAATGTAGACCGATACTGCAAACTGTAATTTAGACCAATATTATAAAGAAGAAAAAAAATATGGTTATTGGGTTATAATGTTATTATTAATGAATAAACTTAAAACTACTGATCCGATTTTGAAAATTCTTTCATCAGTAGAAAGCTTTATTATCAGCAAGTAACATAGGCTATATTTATTTTTCAAAACGCGGGCAACGCCGCGGGATATAACTAGTTACTAATAAAACCCAGTACACTATAAAATACCTAGCCAATATGCTAAGGCTGAGCTTAAGGAAACATAGGCAAGGATACATAAAATAGCTTTATAGCCCGATAGTTAGAAAGCAGTTTACTTTAATCATTATGTCTGATGTCAGCTGTTTGTATATATAAGTCAAGTCAAACAAATACCCATACAAACTACTTGCATGGGTATTTGTTTGACTTGACTTACGGTATAATATCATTCATAAATCCGTTATTATAAAATAATAAATAAAACACAGCGAAATATTCGTCGAGAGCGAAGGAAGAGTCGGAGCCGTGCGCGACGATATTTCGCAGTGTTTTTTTTTTTTTTTTTTTTTTGTATTATATTTATAATTTTTTCTGTAGCTAAAACGGATAGATATTTAGATAATACATTTTTTGGTATAATTTTCGTATAAAAAGGTGATTGTATTAAAGGCAAATTTAGGCAAATTTAGAGGTATGTTTGTGATTTTTTTCTATCGAGCCAAAAATGCTCAATCGTGTTTTAGCTATTGTGGGTGTCTGTAAAAAATCTTTAAAATTTTTATGTAAATTTTTTGAGGAATAAACTGTAGTAGTTTAATAACAGTGATTTTTCAAAAACACGCACAGTTTTGCAATTTGTGAACCCACGTCACCTTAAAAAAAAAACATGTTATTTGAATTTACGTCGTATCCTGCCATTTTTGTTCGTAAATAGCATTTCAAAAAATAATTACTTTGTTGTTTACAAAAATGAGTGATACATTGACAATACCTACACCACCAGATATTTCTAATGCAGCAAAGGACATTTTTAACCAATTATTACCAGAAATGTCGAGAAAACAATATAAAAAGGTTTCATTAATTGGACAATATCAAAGAAGTAGTACTTACATCATTTTCTGAAGATGTCTTCATTCAAATCTTCATCTTCTATTCAATGCTCAAAAGTACGCTGAGTATTAATCACAACGTGGATATCTCAAAATATTCAAAATTAATTGCCTTGCTAAAACGTAAAGCAGAAGGCTATACCTTTTATAGAGGATTCATATCATGGGTGTAGATAAAGTATTGTATGCAACTGTTCATAATTAGGTATTAAAACACGAATGTGGGTTTTATGATAATACTATCACATGAGTGTTTTGACCTCTTATTATATCACAGTTGCATAAATAACTATTATTTCATTATAAGCCATTATGTGATCCACTGCTGGGCAAAGGCCTTCTACTTTTTCCATTCCAACCGCTCCGGTCCGGTCTAAAAATCCATAACTTCTTCTATATGTGATCACCTAAAAATCCTAGACTCACGCTGCACCGGCGGCACTCTGTTATGATTATGAGCTCGTAGGCGCAATAATTTGCATCAGCCGTTATAAACCATTATGAATCTCCGGCTCTCTCACTCACCGAACGAAGCATAGAAGCGGTGAAGCTACTACTCAGACGTCGATTTTCTGTGAGAGTGTGGGTGGTACTTCCCCGGACGAGCCGGCCCATTCATGCAACTAGCAAAACTGAGTTTTGCCGGTAGCGTGGCTCTACTACAGCTAAAAATTCAGAAATTGGATTACTGCATAGCAAAATTGCGTTTAGTCGGAGCTTACGTGAAATGCGAACGACGTCGATCGAGATGCAACACTTTATCCGAAATGTATCAGGATTTTCATTCTTTTGAAGGAATAGTTCTATCCTTTTTTTACTCAACTACGGCGAAACCAAAAGAAGGATTATGTGATTTGCCGCTATGTATGTATGTTCATTTGTTCCCTTGTATCTTCAAAATTATCCATGATTTCTTAACAAATGAGGTATCGTCGGAATGGTCTTGACCATCCGCTGTTATAGGCTATGTGACGTCACAGTTAATCTACTGTAGCGCCCTGGATAGGCCATAAAGTAATGAACTAAAATATAAAATAAATCTAATCATATCGAGAGGGGGTATCAAATGAA
Organism: Acrobasis repandana; assembly: GCA_963576875.1. Taxonomy (NCBI): domain Eukaryota; kingdom Metazoa; phylum Arthropoda; class Insecta; order Lepidoptera; family Pyralidae; genus Acrobasis; species Acrobasis repandana. The sequence continues at coordinate 4,875,620 of OY756226.1, forward strand.
AGGGCTTTAAAAGCAACATTTAAAAATATATGCATTATTAGCTGTTGCTCCCTGCTTTATTAAAACTAACATGAGATAAATCGATAATTAATTAATTTAAACCAGTTGACTCACATGATATAGTCGGAAAAAAATAAATTGTAAATAAACTATTACAGTTTAATTCTTAAAAATATTTACATAAGAATCTTAAGGCTTTTTTACAGACATCCAAAACACGATTGATCATTTTTGACTCGATAGAAAAAAATCACAAACATACCTCTAAATTTGCCTATATTTACCTTTCAAAAAGATATAACTTATTTATACAATCACCTTTTTATATGAAATTTATACTAAAAAATTTATAATCTAAATTACTAGTTGATTTCGCTACACAAAAAATTATAAAATTATAACGAATATTTCACTGTGTTTTATTTATTATTATTTTAAACACAGTGAAATATTCGTCGAGAGCGAACAAAGGCCCGGACTCGTGCTCAACACGCTCACCGTTAAGTCATCCAGCTCCTCCTAAAAAGATAATCATTTAAACATTAATCTTCGTAAACGGAATGTCTTAAGCAATCTTATCATCTCAAATTTTATAACTCGTCGTCTCTATACGAAACGTAACGTGATATTATATCATTGCCAAAAATACGTATTTACACCCCACTAAGATATAAAACAGTATTTAACGTTTAGTGTCCTTAGAACATTAGATGACTAACGCAGCTTACGCCGTTACATTTTTGTTTAACTCGAAATAAACCTTTCCAATTAGGACCTAGCAAAGAAAAAAGTTTGTAATTGCAAGAAAAGATCAATAGATTCGTTATTAAATTATACAAACAAACACAGACTTCAGGGCAGATTTTCCAAAGAACATTTGGCGCTCGGTCAAACTCAGTCTGAACACAGCTGGCGTACAACGCGCACGGCTCTCTCTGCTCTACCACTGCGCGGCAAACGGAAAACTTAGCTGCTTAAACAGTTTGCTCTTGCCTTTAAAAGTTACCAATATATGAACGTTCAACTTCAATCTGAAAATACTGACTGGTTATAATTTTAAAAAGTTTGTTTTAGTTTTTTAGAAGTGATAAACTTTGAAATTTGGGTATTTCTAAATTCTTTTTTCTTGGTTAGGTACTTAAAACAGTGCTAAAGTGAAAGTATTATTTTTTTTAAAAGAAAAGGACTTTGATGTTGCGAGTCTACGATACCATTTGAAGATGTAGATTTTGAAGACGTTCCATCCTGTTTCTATGGTAAGTCTAATTTCTTGTAATTAAATAAGTAGTAGGGGTTATGTTTTTCGAGTGTATGCTTGATGGATTAAGCTTGATTACCTGTCGTTCATTCGTCTTAATTCTGTGAGTGACACTAAGCACATTAAAAATGTCCAAAATGGCGGAATTTTGAATAAAAATGCTAAATAAAAACAACATTTTATCTCGTTAATCCAATCGTGTTCCCGGTCAGGATTATTGCTTTTTAATTATTACTTGTTTAAAGTTTTATTACCAATAATACTTTAATACAGTTATATCACCTTCACGCCCACTGTTACGCAAAACGAGGCCTTTAGGACTATCGGCCCCAGGGTCAACAGACCCTGGGGCCATTGGACCATGTTAGAGATAAAGACGTTATAGTAGAGTAGCAAGCGTATAGCAAGATTTCTAATTATCTAATCAACTTAATTAGCTAATTCAAAGTAATTTGATTGTAATTATCTACTTACCAGGACCCTTCAGATGTTTATAAATTATATAAGATTTCCAGTTTAAGTTCAGTTTGTAAGAGTGCCTCCAGTTTCATGTTAGTTTGGGAACAATGAGTAAACGCAGAATTTACCAACTGAACAGAAGTCCACTAAGGGATTGAGAAAAACTTGAGGTTCTATTTATTTATTTACTAAAGTTATGCACACAAAATACAAAAAAGGAACAAACAAAGTAAGAAAATAGACTACATAGGTACTGCTTATTTCATAATAAATCTCTTCCAGCACGACCCAGGAGTGGAAAATTTAAGAAAACAGGTAGTAGGCGTGTACAAAATAGACTAAAGGTATAGATACATATAAGTACTTATCTAAAATGTTAAACATAAACATACATATACAATACATAAATAAACATGCACACATATTATACAGAAATATATATATACATATAAATACCTAACTATAAATATATACATATATATATTTTTTTTATTATATATTTGTATTAGGTATACTATTCATTACGTTAAGGAAAGAAAATACTCTTTTCCTCTCTTCCTAAAAACAGGGAAAGATTTGGAGTCTGGTATGATGCGTATTTAAAATAGCTAGGTAAGTCTAGCCACCTTTAATTTTCATAATAGAGCCTTAACTTGCTAGGTATCCAACCCTTGGTTTTGTATATCCCGTAAATGATTAAGACTTAATATCTGTTACTATATCTGGTATATACCAACTCATGTGCTTTCTTATCTATGTGACAAAACAATTCGTAATCCTTATTTGTTTACTCTGTCGAGTAGAAACATAAAAAAATTGAAATTAAGTTGGTCGTCACTTTACATGTATAGATGCTACAATAGATCCATTTTTTTTAAATTTTATTTGACCACTTTGTCGGCGTGATTAATATACATGCCCTTGCCAAATTACAGCTTTCTAGTACATATACTTATAATATAATCTGGAAACTCAGAACCCTAAAAAGAATCATTTAGTGACTGTTATCATTTTAGTTTTATCAAATAAACACCTTCCTTCTACGATGAAAAAACCTTGGATGTTATGGTATTGTTTTCAAATAAGTATATTACGTACTAATACTTTTCACACATATTATACGTTCGTATTTAGGTATCTTTTTTTTGCGAGGGTTCAAATGTCGAAAAATAATATGCAAATGAACTAGTTTGTATAATAGAAATAATATGCAAATTAACTATAGTATGTATAATAGATAATTTGGCGAATTTCCATTTTTCGAACAATGTTAAGAGATAAAAACATATTACAACACGCCTCATCGACGTAACTGGACACCAAAGAGCTAACATAATAATAACTAGCTTTCGCCCGCGGCTTCGCTCGCGTTTCCCACGGGAACATTACATTTTTCCGCGATGAAAGGTACCCTATGTCCTTCTCTGTACTCCTAACTATGTGAATTTTCAAGAAGATTGGTTCAGTAGATAAAGCGTGAAGAGGTAAGAAACAAACAAACAAATATACAAACTCACTTTCGCATTTATAATATTAGTTGGGATAATAAATTGAGAATGGAAACCATACTTAAATTAGGGGTTTAAAATGAATTGTTACCGAATGTGTATAAAAATGAAGTATTTGACATCTTTGTAAAAACCGTATTTACTGCAAATAAATTAATTGAACATAATTTTTTCAGCCCAGCTGACTATTTTAGCCATCCAGCGAGAGAAAGCTTGCTTCATTTTGGGTACTTGACTTGATGTAGCGCTTTAAATAAAATATTTTGTACTTATATAGGTAGGTTATTTTATTTTGAGTTTAGTTTTATGTTTTTAATATAGTTTAGTTTTAGTTGCTACCTTATGTTTTATTTTTTATTTTTCTTATATATTATTTAAAATAAAATTCAATATGTCTTGTTAAGATATGAAATATATTTATCTATATGTCTACATCGTAGTTTTTTTGTACGTTTTTCGTGTAAGTTGCAATCACTGATATCAGATATTGATACAACTGACACTGATACAAACTTGACGTTATAGTATGGGTTGGGTATATTACTCAGTAAATATTAGACTTTTTAATCGTTAAGCCGTGAGGCGTGAACTCTAAGCCGGCATTCGCAACTACGGAACCCTACAATGCGCGTGGCCCGATACACACTTTGCCGGTTTTTATTTATTTTTCGTTACAAATTGTGAGAAAAAGTAGCTAGAACAGTTGCCAATATCTTACATGTAGTGTCATATCTTACAATACGATATAGTCATATCACTCGCGATTCGTGAAAGATAACCGATATGCAGCATCAATCAATATTGCATTGATATGATATATGTACATATACACTGTATATGTTTCTTCCAAACTGGTCTGAGAGGTAAGAAAACATTGAAAATGTACCAGCTGCTTCTTTTCTCGTGCAGGTCGTAAAAGTCGAACAAAGGAATGGCTGAGAATCTGAATCAAGTCTGGGATATAAACGTTATCTGTATTGTGATGACACACAAGAAATGAGGAAATCAAAAGGTTCTCGAAAAATATTATCATCTGTAAAGCGTTATGCCATTAGAGAGATAAATATGATCTAAATAATATTAAAGTAGTGGCTCTGTGAGCTGTAAACCTCGCGACTAACCCCCATCCGTTGAAGTTTATCGGATAAAAAAGTTGGTCAGACAAAAAGTTGCGTCTTAATAAGAGTAACAACAAAGCTTTATGACATACTCGATTTTGCCTGCGGCTTCGCTCGCGTATCCCACAGGAACATTACATTTTTCCAGGATGAAAGGTACCCTATGTCCTTTTCAGTGCTCCTAACTATGTGTATGCGAATTTTCAAGAAGATTGGTTTAGTAGATAAAGCGTGAAGAGGTAACAAACAAATATACAAACTCACTTTCGTATTTATAACATTAATTAGGAAGTTAGGATTAGGATAAGATGTTTTTTTTTCTAAATGGCTGAAATATGATTATTTTAAAGTTCTAAACCCCCATATCTCCACCATTTTGAAAAAATTCCGAAAACTAAATCGACGAAAAAATTCTATATAGTTATCAAACCTGCTTATAAAATTTTACGAGAATCAGTTGAGAAATGCGACCTACGGGCGAGAACAAACCGACAGACAAACAACCGGACAAACTGACGGACAAAAGCATTTTTGACTAATTTCGAAACAAAAAAAACAACAGGAAAATGATAAAACACTTTACCTAATAATCAGAAGTCCCCACTTGATATTGAGATACGTTATGATTTATCACTCCATTGAGAAAAAATATACTGATACTGATAAACTATGGCGTTTTCGTCCCTAATGGGGTAGACAGAACCCTTTGGGTCTTACATCCCTGGGCAGACTGAGCCCAGGACTGGATCAAAGCCACTTTTAGCGTGGTGGTGGGCGAGAAGAGAATGCAATATATAGGTATAGCGATGGGTTGCTTGTGGTATTTCCTATTAATATTATTCGCATTTTCATCCGTGCTCGTTTGAATTTTACGATCTTCGGATTAAAATATTATAGGTATGTATTATGGTAATAGTTGGGTAAAGTTTAATTCTCTATCTTCATTAACCAATACTGATAGATACTATATGAGATAAGATATTGTGCCAATACTAACCTTCATATTTTACGAGTACACTTAAAAGGTTCACAAGCTTCTTATTAAAAAGCCAGTATATTTTATTCGTTTATAGTTTAAATTATATCTAGTAGATTGTGCTACAAGGCGTAAAGGTAATATTTTAAAGCGAGGAGGGCACTACTTTGAATCCAGGCGAAACAAAGGATTCCATAGTAGAATCCCGAGCGTAGCGAGTGGTTTTACGATTTAGATTTTGTTCCGAGCATTTTAATGCTGTATAAATCAATAATTCAAAAACCATCATCATCATCATCAATTTTAGGGTTCGATCCGGAACGCAGAACTCGAACGTAGAACGATGACGGGAGGCGGTTTGAAAAGCATGAGTGGCGGGCCCTTAAAGTGTGTTTCCAAGTTGTTTACCTCTTGATGATCTTGATAAAACCTATCCTCATTGGGTTCAAGCCCTTCCCAAACCAAAACTCTGGATCCGCTACTGCGTCATAGTGTCCCATGTGTATCTGTCCTGCGAGAATAAAGCATTACGCACACGAGCAGCATTTGGGTGATAGCGATTAATCTCGTAATGCTCAATGCTGATACGCTATCAGGGTTTAGTGATATTTGGCTGCAAAGGTTTGTCGACACGTTTTATGGCGGCGATAAAGTACGCGGAGTGTTGACGCGGACACATTCTTAGTAACTTTTTGGAACAAAAAAATGAATTTTCATACAAACTGATCGAGTCAATTTGTATGAAAATCTGTTTTTTTTTTGGGTTTCGTGAAAGTTGTAGAAAAAAAGTTGTTCAGTTTCATGGGCTGAGGTACCATCGGAGAGGTTTTGCGTTAGTTCATTAACACGATGTATACATAACCCTTTGCGTTGCGGAGGTCAGACAGTCGCTCTGTGTAAAAACCAGTAAACTCATCAAATCACCTAGGTTAGGTAGCAGACCCCGGGCTCTAAAGCGTTATCGCTGAGGATGCAACCGGTAATACGCTTAAATGATGATGGTATACTTAAGATGGTGTCAGATTTTAAGCCGCTTTAAGACATCTGGCTTGACGAGTACCAAGAAATTCAGAGCAGACACCAACATGCCTTCGGAAACATATCTGTAAAATAGATGCCCAAGTTAAATAGGAGTTTTTAGGTATCTATTTGTTTGTAATACTGCTTAGAGTTAAGGCCGTACCTGAATTTTCCGAGATCCAGTAAGCCAAAAGTGGCCGTTTTTCGCAAATGTGCGTAGTAAAGCTTAATGTTCTCATTATAAACTGTAAACAGTAGTTCATAAAATACTTTGAAGGGTTATCTAGGACTTGATAGTTGCAAAATTTTAATAGATGTCTCCGTTTTCTTTGAAATGATTTATTTTAAATGGGGGCAGCACCGGACCCCGGAAAATTTAGGTACGGCCTTAATGCGCGTTAAAACAAAGAAAGTAATAAATGAATTTCTCTATAAATACAGGTTCTAACCAAATATTCTATATATATGTTAAAAATTAACAAAATTCAGAATACAGCTAACGATACAGTAAAGCTATTTGTCCAACTTTAACTGACTGTTATCACTAGGCAGTCGATAAGCTATGTATTATGCAGCTTAAAATCTGAAAAAATGTTGACACAAAAGCTTTAAAAGGCTGAAAATTCAATTTGCATTTAAACTACTTTTTATAAAAATACGTAGTGAGAACTGATTGAAATGCATTTTGCAGAACTTGTTTATTTGTAGGGACATCTGCATAATTAAATTATCTTTTCCAACGCGTCGTTGTACAAATATTTATCAGCTTTTGTGTTTTGCTAGTTATTTTTTTGCTTACATTGATTTCCTATGCTAAACTAAGACTATCATCATACCAGCCACAGGAAGTCCACTGCTAGACAAAGGCCTCCCCAAGGATTTCCAAAACGACCGATCGGAAGACTATAAACGGAGATAATTCAAATGATTACCTATCTATACTAATATTATAAAGAGGAAAGATTTGTACCTATTTTTGTATGTTTGTATGTTTGTAATGAATAGGCTCAAAAAGTACTGGGCCGATTTAAAATATTCTTTCACCGTTGGAAAGCTACACTATTCCCGAGTGACACAGGCTATGTGTGTACCACGGGCGAAGCCGCGGTGGACTGCTAGTTACTAAATAAAGTAGTAGCTCTGTGAGCTGTGGACCTCGGGAGCCTGTCCAAAAAGTTTAGTGACATTTTTGGAAATGACTGAAAAATTATATTTTTAAGGGTTCCTTACCCAAAAGGTGCAAACGGGACCCTATTACTGAGACGCCGCTGTCTGCCTGTTTGTCACAGGGCTCTCTCTTAACCTTAATAGCTAGATACTTGAAATTTTGACCGATTATGTCTTACTGTGGTCGCTAGAACAACAAATACTAAAAATTAAATAAAGTAAAAAATTTAAGGAGGTCGTCATACAAAAAACGTGTATCTTCAGGGTTTTAACATTGTACGGAGGTACGGAACCCTTCATGTACGAGTCCGACTCGCACGTCCCATTTATTTAAGTTCTCAAAAGAAAAATTCGAAAAGGTGTATTAACAAAAAAAATCTATATTATTATCAAATCTGCGCACAAATTTTCACGAGAATCGGTTGAGCAATGCGACCTGTACGAATCGGGAAATCTGGACATTCAGAATTCGGACATCCGGAATTCGGACAATTATACCCAAAGGCCATGTTTAGCGTAATGGTGGAAAAATGGAAAATGGAATCAAAGTAGATTACTACTAACCCATCATTTAATGACTTGATTCAGATTCTCGGCCATTCCTTCGATCGTCTTTTACCATCTGCGCGGGATAATAAGCCACTGGTACATTTTTTTTCTTTTTTTCAGACCCGCATAGAAGAATAGCCACGAGAACAGAAAAGTTTGAATGTGCATTTTTTATACCTTATGTTTTGTCTTACAAATTAAAATACAGCAGATAGGTAGGTACATATATTTCTTCGCGAAGTTATAGCACAGAATAAATAATACTAACGTACAGAAGTCTCACTCAGCAAAGAAATCCAAAGTAATATCTACTCAATGTGGCTAGCGATATGGTTCAATAGCTCACGTCAGAACTCAGCACCTCTTCGTATAAATACCTAGACATTCATTGCAAGCCAATTTCATTCTTATTACTTTGGACAAACGATTCGTATAACTGAATTAACCACCCGGAGGGGGCGCCTGCGCGCATAGTAATAATGTAGGTACATTTGCGATACCTAAACGGGGAGTGACAAAGGCCTGGTTATAGTTCCCCAGGAATAGTCAAAATTTATACATCGTCTCCGGGGCTCCGGGCTAACCATCGGGCTTCTACTAGTACCTAAGTATACAATAAAAAAATTTTTTTTTTTTTTTTAGAGATTTGAGTGCCTTTGTCCTCTATCTAGCCTGATGGGAAGCTAAGATGAGGTATAAGGTGTAATAATGACCTCTCTGTGAGTTTATGAATAGTTAATTTTAAAAATGTGACTGCATATTAGATTTCATATTAAATCGATGTAAATTAGTTCTGACAATTGTATCGCCACACCCAAACTGGGTACATGTAGTACTGCACCAAAATTTGTCATCTTATATTATGCAACATGTTAGCGATGAATAAATGATTATGATTATTTATCCTATAACTATTCAATCTAAATTTTTGCAGTTCTGCAAATTTGGAATTTTACCATACATCTACGCAAAATCACATATTATTATGTTTATTGATACTGTTCCGTAGATCAATGTGTTTTTCAATACAAATAGGAGAATTTTATTATCTCGGTTCATTGTTTACAGTTTCGGATTTCGGGTTTCGGGTTTCAGACGATTGTTTCAAACATAAACAGAAAGCCAAAAACATTATTCCTATTGATTTAAATGGATATCTGGAAAGGTTAAAAGCTTTGGTGGTGAGCCAAACCACTTATTTTTATAACACTTAACTCTAACAACTATTTATCAATGTTGCAAATGTTCCGTTGTTCATGAGTAAAATATCCGCTTAGATCATTTTTAGGGTTCCTTACAAAAAATTAAAAAACGGAACCCTTATAGGTCACTCGTGCGTCTGTCTGTCTGTCCGTCCGTCGGTCACAGCCAATTTGCTCCGAATCTACAAGACCGAATCCGGTGAAATTTGGTAGTATGGTGTAATCCTATGACCCAAACACATATGTGCAAAATAAATGAATATTTTTTATAATAAGGGTCATTTTCGAGGGACAAATCAGGAAATTGAAAAAAAAAAGTTTAACAAACCTTACTGTGTCATATACTCGTATCAAATGAAAGGGTTTGTTATGAGGATTTCAAATATATATTTTTTTATAATTGTAAAATAAATAGGTAGTTTTGATTTTATTCATGAAAGAAGACGAAAATTGACCACCCCTGATCTCCGAAACTACTGAGCCTAAAATTTTGTAAAAAATACAAAATATAGTTCATTGCTTGTAGATTACAGGAAAACCTATTAGAATTCAATTAATTGTATGGAACCCTCTCCACGCGAGTTTAACTCGCACTTGGCCGGTTTTATGATTTCTTGAGATACCGAGGCTTCCTATTATCTACATAAAAAATCGTAAATAAATAAGGTATAGGGACATGACTGGGACAGGGACTGATTGAGCTAGCCCCATAGTAAGTTTTTAAACTTGTGTTATGGGATACTTCTTTTATTTTTTTTAGCAAGTCGGAATGGCTGATATTGTATTATTATATAAAACTAGGATATTAAAGAGAAAAAAAAGCAAAACTGTGATCTTCTATGCAATGTGGGTAATACTCTAACGAAATAAATGATAGCACATACTTATACTAATATTTAATGACATTATGCAAAGAATCATTGAAACCCACCCAGTACTCTTCGAGAAAATAAATTTTGAAATTTCAGCAGCTTCGAATATAATGAATAAGTAAGTAAGTAACACTTTATTGTACACCAATAATGAAATATATACACAGAAAAAAAACATTAAAAGACATTAAAATGTACAAAGTTTTTAATTAAAATGAAAAGCGATGAATTATTTTGTTTGAAAATTACGTTTTTTAAACTTTACTTATTTTCCTTTTTTTATAATTTGGTATTAATGTAGTTTTCTAGTAGGTATAGCCTGTAATATAATTTATTATGCTGTCTTTTCTACGTAGTACTTTTGGGCCTCCTCAACGTCAGTAGCATAATGTGGATAATTTTGGCCTAAGACTATGCATTGTTTATTCATGGGGTTTCATAGTCTTTGGTATCCAATATTGAACAAATTAAATACGAGTATGAACACAGGCCATACTCCTTTGACTATATTCCAGAATATCAAATATTGATTGCACCCATCCACCTTTATGATGTCCATACAGTTGATGTTTATAGAAGGGTCATAAGAGTTTCTGGGGTTCTACAAAAATGTGAAATAGAAATATGAAAATCCTCAAAGCAGATTTGTCATACAGTCTCAGTGTAAGACTAAAAGGTCTTGCTAGATCACCACCTTAATATCGGACTCAGTACCGCTCGCCAGTGGCTCGCCTAAAACTGCTAGACAAACCAAAACTCTACTTTATTTTTTATTTATTTATTTCCAATTCAATACAAACTTATACGTTTTATCTAGAAACTGATATTTTACAACAAAAAGCAATGTTATGGTTTTGAAGGCCTAATTTGAAACATTTCTATCCAAATAAAAGGGAAAGGGACTGTTTCTAAATGCACTAAAATTGGCCTTTGGATTTTGCAGCCCAGTGCTCTGTCTGCTTAGAGCCACAAGGCCCAAAATACTCTGTCTGCCTTATTATAATGACTATTTATTTTTGACCCACTAATATATCCAATATAGGTCAAAAATAAATTATTTAGTACTGTTAATAGAATAAAACGTCACAAAACAATGCCACTTGTCATTGATCACATCCACTTTGAACGTGGTTTTAGATTTATTAATGCAGAGAAACGGATATTAAGGGCGCTATTTGACTCCAAGGAACTATGACGTCATAAATTGATATTTCATACAAATTCCATAGATGATGTTTGTTTTTGACGTTAAAAATAAGTATCTGATTTGACTTGTTGCAAAATAGCGTATTGCACTCATCGTACGTTGCTGATTGCCGAGCAGAAACAGATAAAATGCAAAAAATAAATAAAACACTGAATGTTGAGCGCAATAAAAATAAAAAGCGGAAAAGAAATGGAAGCTGGCATTTTTATTCCGATTCCAACTCATAAGCTGCTGATTGAGCAAAAAAGAACAAGAAAATTTAATTTTTAAAGGGCCCATCTATAACGATATAGGTTGCAAGCATAGTCTGTGCACGTTTCGGTTACAACATAAAATCAAAGAGGGGGTTCTTGGCGGGAAGTCAAGGGGTTCGGTTGGGGTTTTCTTTAAATTATTTTTCAAATTGATTTTAGTGGACTTTATAATATGAAATTGGTGTTGTTTGGTGTTATAAATGCTCATGCTCATGAACAATATGTAAATTGTTAAAGTGGACAGTCATAGGACGGCTGTAGTGATAATTGTTTCGCGGACTGTGTGGGGCTTCGGGGGTCGTCCGCCACTCAATCAGCTATGAAAACCAGTGGACTCGTATAGATTTGTCGCCAGGAGCTTACTTAAAGCAATCAAAGGCCTATACCAACCTTTGATTGTAACTTGTTAGGAAAAAAGATTTTTTCACGTTTTAATTACTTGTTCCTGGCTAAATACGCAGCAGCGTCAAGCCATTAATAAAAATCAAAGAGAACGGAGCCGAGCTTTTGTGGTTCGCTAAATTCCTGGTATTGTGCGGTTAGTAGGGTTAACGTCGGGCGGCGGCCGGTTGTAAAAATTTTCGCAGAAATACATTCCTAAAGAGGGTTGACGTCATGCAGGCGGCCGGTCGTAAAATTACAGCCAAATAATTTTAACTGTTCCGGCATTTTCTTCTCCACTTGGCAAGGTCTTTGGCATCCTTGGTTGACCATTGACATGCATGTTATATTTGGAGAACAAAAAGCGGGAAAGCGCACCCCAGGCTCCGAAGCAGCATAGCTGAGGATGCAACTGGGAACGCACTTAGATGAAGAAGAAGAAGAAAGTTAAATTCAAACGTTTGGTATTTGACAACAAAGTGCAAATTTATTTTTCATGCTAATTAATAAACGTCAGTACCAGGTCTACCGTGATTGCTTTTGGAATAGCGTCTAAGTAGATTCTAATTAAACTTTCATTGGGCTGAATTTAACTGGATACTTTGGAACCTGTGGTGATTAATTGATATGTTTTTACTCTTAAATGGAAATTCACAGAAATGTACGAAAATTGTTGGAAGTTTTATAATGTACCTATTTGTTGATGACAGGAAGTTTATTTTAATCTTGACGACTTATGGTCAAGCTCCGTTATACGCTAGTGCGCCAATCCGGAGGTTTTAAGTTCGATCCCCAGCCAGGGCAAGGCCTATTCAAATTAGCTTGGGTCTTAGGTGTTTATGTATACATATATTTATTATAAAATATAAAATCGTTATATATATACCCCTAACACAAGTTTAAACTTACTTTGGGGCTAGCTTAATTAGTCTGATTCGTCCTTATCCATTTGTCTATCTCGCTATCTATATCTATATATATAAAAGCGAAAATCACTCACTCATCACGAAATCTCGAAAACTACTTAGCCAATGAAGATGAAATTTGGCAGGGAGGTAGATTGTGACTAGAAGACGTCTGCTAAGAAAGGATTTCTGGAAATTCCATCCCTAAGGGGGTGAAATAGGGGTTGGCAGTTTGTATGAAACTTCGTCGTTTTTAAAGTGAGACACATGAAATTTTTAATGTATTTTAGTAGTTAGTAGAAAATAATAATGCATTTTTCAGATTTTGAAAGTTTGTATGAATCTTCCTCATTTTTGAAGCGAGACACATGATATTTTCGAACTAGTGGTTAGTAAAAAAAATCCATTAGTTGGATTTTAATAAATTGCTAAACAATCTAATTTACTAATTATAATTAATAATCGCGGGCAAAAGCTAGTCTACTATATGTGCAAAGCTCTGTTCGAGCAAGTTGAAGCCGTGATAGGCAAATGTTTTTTAATGCCAAAAGAATGCGTAAACAACTTGGATTATATAACTTTATATAGCTTTTACCCAATGGTCATTGCTTTTACCATATATCTGATCCTCAAACAAGATATCAGTATAAAAAACTAAAACCCGACTTCCTTTGTGTTGTCCAAAAAAAATCGAAATACGAAGCCACTGATTGACTAGATTGGACGCATTTGTGTGGAAAGTTTTACAAACGGCTGTCGTACGATGTCAACCCCCCTTTGGAATACAGTTTACGACATCCACAGGAAAAGATGGAGTGGTCCTATTCTAGCACTAGGGCGAACTTACAACAGAATCTGCTAAATGACAAAAAGTCAAATCAGACACTTTAACAAACATTTTCTATTGGATTTGTATGAAAATCAGAACCGTGACGTCATAATTTGTTCGAGTCAAATAGCGGTCTGAATATTAGTATTTCTAAATATAAATTCAGGTTAAAAATGGGACCGCCATACTGAACTGGATATGATCAATGACAAGTGGCACTATTTTGTGACATTTCAGTCTCTTAAGGTGAATACCAAGCAGAAGTGGCGCCCTCATTCGAAATAAATTGTTGACTCGTAAATATGGTGAAAATTTTCATATTTCTCAATGTTAGGCACGAGATAGCCCTTTACATTATTTTATCAACTGCCGTTGAAACTATTATTGGTGATCCGTCTAGCTTTAAAGTTAGACGCATCACCAAAGTATTTACGTAAAGTATTTACATTAGTCCGTCTAGCTTTAAAGCTAGACGGACTAATGTAAATACTTATATAACTTTATATAGCTTTTACCATATATCTGATCCTCAAACAAGATATCAGTATAAAAAACTAAAACCCGACTTCCTTTGTGTTGATCAAAAAAAATCGAAATACGAAGCCACTGAATACTTTTAACGGTAGTTCATAAAAAAAATTAAAGGGCTATCTAGTGCCTAACATTGAGAAATATGGAATTTTTCTTCCAACTACGCAGTAATGTTATCATTTATCACTAAAAAAACGATCACAAAGTGAGTGCTTATTGCATCAAACCAAAATAGTGCAATAATGGTTGTATGAAATCTCATTGTTGCACTGTTTTACTTTCTAATTTCTCATTATTGCACTGTTTTACTTTTTAATTTTTCATTATTGCACTGTTTTACTTTTTAATGTACTATAGATGCCAGGCACAGATGATTAAGTTTTAATAAAAATGTATGCATTCAATCAAAAAGATACTGGCTGAAAAAAAAAATTAGCTGACAAAAAAAGACCTTGTTAAAAAAACAAAAATCGTGCATTCTGTACCATTGTAAAAGTTTTAAAGTCAAATTATTTTACAAAAGAAAATATTTTTAAAATGGAAAATGACAGCGAAAGTGACAAATTCGATTTGCACGACAAATTCAACTATAGAGAGCATATAAACAGCTGCAAATGATATTATTAATAACCTTTAACCGCAAAGTTCCGGGTAAAATAAGTAATTTAAGTTAGTTTTGTTTATAATTTGTATTTTTTTTTCGTACGTATATTTTATACTCAAAGAATATAAGAAGTTGAAAGAAAAGTGATTACGCACTTTGCTGAAGTGAGTAATTAATTAATTAAAAAAACATGGCACTCGTGCAATAATGACTCACTTTGTGCTCGGTGCAGTAATCTACTATTTCACCGCATTTACGAGTTAACAAATTATTTTAAATTAGGGGGGCCCCTTCCAGGTCATTTGCTTCTAACTTCACCTTAAATAAATAAATAATTTATTTTTGACCCAGTCATCTACCCAATAATTATACCCCTACACAATGGGCTTACAAAAGAGCATTTAGGATGAATTATGCATTACTGGTAAAGCCAAACGTTGACCGATTAGATAGGCTAATGCATATTGCTAAATGTTTACACTCGGCTTAGTTGAGCAATATCACTCACTCACAGGGATATGAATTGGATAATGGTGTATTGCATTGTTTGCAAATATTTATGCGTTTTTTGCTATTTTGGGAGATGGAATGTTTTTTATTTGGTGAAATAAAATACACACTATTACGTTCTTATTCCTGATGGGGCAGACAGAGCATTTTGGGTCTTGCGGCTCTAAGCAGACAAGGGCCCTGACTCAAGACCCACAGGCCATTTTTAGTAGCGTGATAGTGGGAGAGAAGGTGGAGAAAGGAGTGAAAATAGTGATGGGTTGCTAGCCGCATCGCCTATTAACATGATTCACATTTTCGCCCATTCCCTCGATTGGCTTTTACGATCTGCGCGGGAAGTAATGAGAAGTTGATACATTCTTATTTTTTTTCTATTCCCATTCCCATATTCCCATATTTAGAAATAGTTTCAGTATATTTTGTTAGATCATGTCAGATATAATACTCTGGCAACTATTTCAATAGTTTTTGTAAGCAGCCAGACCAATCGGATGGGCCAAAGATCCTGCCAGACGAAAATTCAGTAAAACATGTGTACTGTACACGTGTCTGACAAGATTTTTGATGACCTCTGTGGCCTAGTGATCCTCATACTAGGCTGTCACACCGGAGGTCCCGGGTTCGATCCCCGGTCAGGTCAAGATGGAAAATGATCTTTTTCAGATTGACCTGGATCTTGGATGTTTATTTGTATATGTATTTGTTATAAAATATTGTGTCGTTGAGTTAGAATCCCATAACACAATCTAACTTATTTTGGGGCTAGCTCAATCTGTATGACTTGCCCAAAAAAAAAATTTTTGGCAAGTCCGTTAGTAGTGAGAATATAACTAAGGTCTCACACCTCTACGGCTTTCGGTCCATGACCTATTTCTGTAGATATTTCCAGCAGCGTTGATTCGATTTGTTTACGTGGACGTCCAACATGTCCATCGCTATTCAGCGGTAAAAGCGCTATTTGTTTTCTTTGTTTGAAAACAAAGCTATTGGCGAGATAATGATTGATTGCGGTTAAACAGCGATTCACTTCTGCTATTCGAACAGAAAATGATAAAATCAAAACTGGAGCTCACGTACCGAGTTTTAAATGAAACAATAAAAGTAAAGAGGGTATAAAGTTAAATTTATAGTAAATATTTTAGAAGTCTAAAATTAATTATTAATATTCCAAAATGATACATGGGTTACATATATACCACCCACCTACCCTACAATTTTGACACATTTCAATCGGCGAACTTTCTGCGATCAGATTGCAGACGTTCTGAAAAAGGGAGAGGTAAGGAGTACCCGTAACCGAAGGGCATGTATGAAGAGGTTGATGAGTGTAGGTGAAGCGAAAGAGGTCTGTCAGGATCGTGGCAGGTGGAGTCCATAGTCTCTGCCTGCCCCTCTTTGAATAATCGGGGAACATACACAATAAAAATATCTGACGAAATGAGAACCTCCTCTTTTTCAAGTTGGTTAAAAAATAATCTTTGATGTGTCAGAGCACTTTCATCGCGTGGTATTTTAAATCCACAAAGAAGCGGCGCCGCGAGCTTGGGTTGTGTAAATATTTGCACTGACCCTTACACACGGTGTCGCTCACAGACCATGTACAATGTAAAGTAATGGAACAAGATAGACACAGCCTCCGTATGAATTTGCGTGTCAATCTGACGTCAAATTGACTTCATTTAGGATCGTCATTTTTAGTCCATGTATGTCAATTAATTAGATCGAACAATTATTTATATAAAATACCTAAATCTGCTGTTTTAAGCCGTAGAAACTCGTCGAAAAACGTTAGAGGAAGTAATAAAAAAGTTTCCTTCCTTTTGTAAGTAAACTTTTTATTAAATATTATATTAAAATTGGCACACCAGGTTTTCATATAAAAAGGACTTTCTTTAACTAGTAGTATATACCGATCTGTAGTGTCGCTCGCAAAACCGCTGCCGCGGCGGCGGCGTACTGTCACAGAATACATAAGAGTCAAACCATACATCCAACCCTACATAAACTACATAAATATTTATAATACTCTATGACAGTTTGTGAAGATAATGAGCGATGATCTGGTCAAAGTTGCCGGAAAGACTTGAATGAGGAAAGCTAAAGATCGTACGAAATGGCATGCATTGTTAGAGGCCTACACTCAGCATTGGGTGACAATGGGCTGAAGAAGAAGAAGGTATAAAACATAAAACTCGTATAAAATATATAACGTGTAACAAAATATACTGAAACTATTATAAGGGTGAATTAAGTCCATGATACTGAACAACTTTCCCATAGAAACATATATATATCGAAATATGAAAAAAATTTTTTTGGCTTTCCATTTAAAATCGGACCAGCTGATCGGTAAATTGATGTGGGAGGCCGAAACAATATTTTACATGTTACTTGGGGAAAGTTGTTTAATATCATATACTGAATTAGGTATTATGGTAAGTCAAAAGTAAATTATACTGTTAATAGAATAAAACGTCACAAAATAATGCCACTTCACATTGATTACATCCACTTTAAACGCGATTTTAGAAAAACAGATATTAAGAGCGCTATTTGACTCAAGAAACTATGACGTCATAAATCAATATTTCAAACAAATCCCATAGAAAATGTTTGTTTTTGACGTTAAGAAAAAAGTATCTAATTTGACTTGATGCAAAATAGCGTATTCACCCATACTGCCTCCGTGGTCCAGGGGTCAAGGCGTTTGCCTTGTGATTCGGAGGTCGTGGGTTCAAATCCCACTGGGTAGCATACTTTGTGAAAAGTTGTTTCCAGTCTGGTTAGGATATTAAATCACCTGATTATCTGAAAAGAAAGATGATTCCGTGCTTCGGAAGGCACGTAAAGCTACGATACTAGGATTGGTTCTGGTCTACCCTTTGGGTTGCAGATGTCAGACGGCAGTCGCTCTGTGTAAAAACCAGTAACCTCGTCAAATCACCTGGTGTAGGTAGCGGACCCCGGGCTCGCAAGTGTAACGCTGATGATGCAACCGGGAATACGCTTGGATGATGATGACTGAATTCACCCATACTATACAATAGTTTCACTATATTTTGTTACACCTTATACAACGTGGAAGGGATATACACGTAATAAATCGAACCACGGTCTGTACTAGAACATTAAAGTATAATGAAATTAAAATAACAGCCAAAAAACAAAAAAAAAAATTGACATTCTTTACAAATCGCCCGGGCGGCTGCACACTTTTTTATGGAAATACCGACTTTTTTGTGTTTTGGCTGGTATTTTAATTTCATTATACTTTAATGTTCTAGTACAGACCGTTTGATTACTAAATTCTGACCATGATGCTTTAATATTTTTCAAGAAAAATAGCGAAATATAATATAAAATTTTCCAAATCCGATAAAATCGGCTTATTAGATAGTTTATGGGAAGTCAAATAAAAGTTTACCGCTCCATAAGAAAAGTTGACGTTTTACTAAACTGCTATGAGCAGTATAAAATACACTAAATAAAAATAAACTCCTTGCGACAGCAAAAAAGTCATAAAACTACCAGCAGTTTTCGTATTTCTGGCGAATTTTTAATTTTGGCGTAACTTATTCTTAGTCGGGCGGTGGCTCGGTTGGAATACTTTCTCAAGTTAAGTGACACTGGGCGTGGTCGACACTTGGATGGGTGATCACTAGTGTCATAAAATTTCCTTGAGCTTCTCTGTGCTTCGGAAACACATTAAGGCCGTACCTGAATTTTCCGGGGCCCAGTGCTGCCCCCATTTTAAATAAATCATTTCAAAGAAAACGGAGACTTTATTTAAAATTTTGCTACTACCAAGTCCTAGATAACCCTTCAAACTATTTTGTGAACTACTGTTTACAGTTTATAATGAGAACGTTAAGCTTTACTACGCACATTTGCCAAAAGTGGCCGTTTTTCGCAAATGTGCGTAGTATAGCTTAACGTTCTTACTTTAAACTGAAAACAGTAGTTCATAAACTCTATGAAGGGTTATCTAGGACTTGATAGTAGCAAAATTTTAAATATTGTCTCCGTTTTCTTTGAAATGATTTATTTTAAATGAGGGCAGCACTGGACCTCGGAAAATTTAGGAACGGCCGTAAGCCATTGCAGCCGGCTGTCATCCTTGAATGACAGTCGTTAAGTTATGTTACAAGCCTCTAGCACAGAATACAGTAAGAGTAAGCAGAACGGAATCTCCTAAGGTACGCGCAATATGCGTCCCCGTTCCCCGCACCCGCACCTCTCCCCCGGTTCTTGACGGCCAACGTGAGTCATCGAGGCGAAAACGGGGGAGAGGTGCGGGGACGGGGAACGGTGACGCCTGGGTGACGCATATTGCGCGTACCTTAGGAGAGTCCGGCCTGTGCCTCTAGGCAGCTTGAAACTTCAGACACTAGTGTTGGACACTTACACGCACGAAAGACGAAAATAAACTTATAGATAACTATATAGATCTAACGTTTCATAAAACATAAACGTACGATACGTTTATGTCTCATAAGACAGTAACTAACTATAATTTCTCGAATATTGAAAGCATAAGTAAATCAAAGATATATTTGAAGCAGGCTATTTATTTGTTAACTCGAGACTATTTGACTAAAGTCTTTTTCCAATAACAACTTCACCGTAACTAATATATAAGCACGTTAGTTTGTCTGTAAGTTTATCTGTTAGTTCGCAACTTAGCAACAAGTTACAATCAAATCAAACGAACGTGTGTTTAACTTGTATAACGATTACACAGTATTTATACTTAGAACTAGTTTGTAACTTAATAAAGTTATATTTGGTTGATGCTTGAATATGTTTTAGTATAAAGACATTATAAGCAAAGTCGGAAACGTTCTAAATAGTCGTAATAAATGTTCTACTTTTTTAACTTAAGAGTCTCTTTACCCTAGACAGAATCAGACTTTTCATACAAACGTAGTTTAGCTTTTATTTTAAAACGGCATAATATCAGATTTTGACAAATTTTTGTAATTTTAAAGACATTGCATATATCTTGGGTTATAATTGGTTTTTACAGTCAAAATATGAACTTGAAAGAGAATATAGGGTATTATATAATTTTTGATCATCAGTATGGAAAACTTTTACACCCTTATATTTTCTTTTAAGTTCATATTTTAACTGTGAAAATCAATACTCGTATATGCAATTTCTTTAAAAGTTACAAATGTTTTACCAAAATCTGACATGTTTAAAAAAAAATTAGGACTAGTTTAGACTGAATTCTAGTTTTAATCTATTTAAGAAACAACTAATGGAATTATTAATTGAAAAATGCTATTATCATGTTAATGATTTTTTAAATGATAATATTTATTTAATTAATTGATACTAATATTATTTAAATTGTAATAATAATTATGCTATTAATTTTATTTTATTTTCTTTCAATAAAGTACACGCCATTTTACTAAATTACCATTTAAGTGTTTTATTTCAGGCAACATACTGAACATAACAATAATAAATAATAACTAAGCTAAAACTAAATAACTAAAAAAAAACTTAATGCAACTTAAATATTAAAAATAAATTACTTATAAATATAAACTATTATAAATAAAAAATAACCCGCAAATTCCGTAATCTGTAATCTGTAAATTTTAATTAATAATTTAAAAACATTAAAAATTTGCATACCTACGCAAGAAGGTAAAATGTCAAAGGGAGTGGTAATTTTAAGATCTTTTTGTACCTACATTTTATGCAAATAAACGTATTGATTGATTGAAAATAATACGTAGACTACGTACAAACGTAGTCTACGTTTTATTCCCATACAAATAGGAAAGTCTATTTCTAATCTAGGAAAGACTATTCATACAAACGTAGTTTAGCTTTTATTTTGAAACGACATATCGGCGAAATTTTTTAATTTTGAAGAAATTGCAAGAAAATATAAATGTGTAGAATTTTCTATCATGCTGATGGTCAAATTACGATATAATAAACTATATTCTCTTTCAAGTTCATATTTTTCGCGTCGAAAACTAATTATCTACTTATATGCCTAGATATATGCAATTTCTTTGAAACTATAAAATACTGCCGAAATCTGACATGTCATTTCAAAATAAAAGCTAGCCTACGTTTTTATGGAAAAGTCTTGGGTAAGGGACTCTTAAAATATCTGAAAGGAAGATATCATTTAAACTTTTGTTCCAGTAAGCCCTAGATAATCCTTAGCATAGCTGAGGATGCAACTGGGAACGCGCTTAGATGAAGAAGAAGAGTCGGATTTATTCCATTATTTTGTATTTGTTGTCTTCTTCTTCGTCTAAGCGCATTCCCGTTGCATCCTGCGTGCGCTTTCCCGCTTTTTCTTCTCCAAATATAATAAGCATGTCAATGTCACCCAAGGATGCCAAAGACCTTGTAAAATGGAGAAAAAATAGCTGGAACACTTTCAATGATTTGGCTATAGTTTTACAACCGGCCGCTTGCCTGACGTCAACCCTCTTTGGGAATGTATTTGTGCGAAAAGTTTTACAACCGGCCGCCGCCCAACATAAACCCTCCTTGGGAATGAAATTGTAGCACGAGATGTTTGTGCTTAGTCTTTTAGGTGCCTCTTACGACATCTACAGGAAGAGATGGAGTGGTCCTATTCTAACCCGGAACCGCACGGGTTTGTATTTGTAGTATTTTTATTTATTTATTTAACTTTATTACAGGGCATTGTAATAGGCGGACTTAAGGCCGTTGGCCTTTTCTACCAGCCAACCTACAGGTGGTGCTGAAATTAGATCATTATATTGTTTATGAAAATTGACGAGATTCATCTAAAATGAATGACGTTTTGATCATGGCAGCCTCAAACACTTTTTAATTGACTATATAGATCTTTAGAACTAACGTTATGATTTTATAATAATACCTTAAAAATAAATAGATAAATAAGCTATTGTTTGATACTATTATCGTTATTCTTGATTACGTGTTGGTCAAACTAGATTGTTTTAAGAGCCCATACTACCTTAAAGTTCTTAGAGCGATCTTAAATATTTATCAATATTAACGAAATACTCACTTTGAAATAAAAACACAGCAAAGTTCAGGACTAACTCTAAACATAATAAGTTTCAGAATCACGATTGCTTAAAATTTTCTCGATAGAAAAAGAAGTTGCCTCCAAATCACCTCAGAATTATACTAAAACAGAAAGTATTCAAGAAATACAATAATGTAGTACTTGTAACTTTGGATTATAATTGTATTAAACATAAGGCAGTCATCATATGTACTATTTTTTAAATAACTCTTAAATATTCTTTGTAAAACGAAAAAAATCTCAAAACCAGAACCAGCCTCATTGACCCACCGCGATTCCCGACGCCCCCGCATGGCTCGCTGTCTCGCTTCGGCTAGAGGAAATTTGTGTGCGTGGAAGCGGGAGCAAAATTTAGATTACTGGCATCAGGCGCCCTCTTAAAGTCGCACGTTGCGACCACTCCGTCTATAAAATCAAAGTCAACATTTTGTACTTAATGTAGGATAAATAATAATAATAATATTTCACATATTGAAGGTCATTATTTTTTAAATAATTATTTTAGTGCAAAAGCTAAAAACTACTAGCGTTTCAGAACGACCACTGTTGGGAAGATAAGCCGAAAGAAACCCAGTTCAGTAAATGATTAACATTTATCTTTTGTATTCTTCTAACCCTGTGTTGATAATTCATTGGTACAGATGAATAAATTTTGAAATTGCAAGTATTTTAAATTGCAAACAAAAACAGAAAATTTCTAAACAAAATAGATATAAAAAGTATCTTTGAGCCAACAGATAAACGTAATTTAGGCTATACTTCAACCACGGTTAGCATTTTTTCGTTTTAAAATGCAAGCTTTTAAAGTAAGCTAGGGCTTCGAGCCTTACCGCGACGCAAACGGAAAAATGGTCAGGAATGATATTTTTCAACGAGGGAGTCAGCTAAACTGAATACGTGTAGTTTTACGAGTACAACTCACCGCTCGCAGTCAGACGCATTGCATCGTATTTTTGTAACCGTCGTGTGAGGGATAAGTAATATTGTTTTGAAAATATCATAAATTTGTCAATGGTTTTCTAAACATTTCAATATAAATAAATAAACGGGCAAGTACGAATCGGACTCGTACATGAAGGGTACCTTACCTCCGTAAAATGTTTTAAAACGCCAAAAAATACACGTTTCTTGTATGACGACTCTCTTTAATTTTAAACTTTATTTTATTTTTAGTATTGTTGTTATAACGGCCATTATAAAAATCTAGTTAAAAACGCTAAAAATCAGGTTTTTTGTATGACGACCCCCTTTAATTTTGAACTTTTTCTTATTTTTAGTATTTGTTGTTATAGTGGCCACAGTAAAACGTAATCTGTTAAAACGTTTTAAGACGTTTTACGGTTCAAGAGATAGAGCCCTGTGACAGACGGACAGACAGATAGACAGCGGAGTCTCAGTAATAGGGTCCCGTTTGCACCCTTTGGGTACGGACCCCTAAAAAGCAGCGTGAAATGGAACGGATCCTCTATTATAGGGATCTTTGACATCTGAACGGTACAAGTGTCAAAATTATGAGTGGTCAATCCAAGACCACTGGTGCAAAACCTTCGCATACGATCAATTTAATAATAATAATAATAATAATAATAATACACTTTATTGCACCAAAACACTTGAAAAAAATTCTAAACAAAAAATAAATCAACGGTGTACAAAAGGCGGCCTTATCGCCAAGGCAATCTCTTACAGGCTACCTTTGGGTGACAGGATTGGCTGAAAAATAATAAATAGGTGGTGCGATTGTGAAACTAGTAATAACCTAATTATATGGTAATATCAAACAGTAAAAATAAAGAGAAGATGGAAAACCTTGAATATTAATATAATAATAAATGAATATTGAATATATAAACAAAATATATACGTATATAAAATTACACACATATAAATATGTACAACATACATACAAACATACATATAAATACGCATGTCATACACAACTAGAGGAAAACGAAGATTATGATAATTTATAGAAAATACATTACTTTAAAGTTAAAAGAAAATGAGACTTTACCTGGTTCTTGAAACTTGCCAATGTCTGTGCAATACGGATGCGGGGCGGAAGGGCATTCCAAAGACGGACAGAATGGACAGTGAATGATTTTGAGTACATTACAGTGGAGTGAGGGGGAATTTGAAGCCGAAGATTTTCTGAGCTGCGTAAATTGCGTTAATGAGTATCGTTAAGGAAAACGAAGCGTTCCTTGAGATAGCTTGGATAAGAAGGATTATAGAGAATGGAGTAAAGAAGAGAAAGAATATGCCAGTCTCGGCGGAGTTGAATGGGGTGCCACTTGAGTTGCGTTCGAAATTGAGAGATGTGATCATACTTACGTAAACCGAAGATGAATCGAATGCAAAGATTTTGAAGACGCTCAAGCTTGATTAATTGCTCTTGGGTTATATCTAAGTAACAGGAATCAGCATAATCTAAAATGGGAAGCATTAAACTATGTGAAAGCGCAATTTTGGTATCCATCGGCAGGAAGTTATGCAGTCTTCGTAGTGACGCAAAAGCGGCCAACATTTTTTTGCTAACCTCGGAAAGCTGAGCAGACCAGGAGAGAGTTCGATCCATGTAAACACCAAGATTTTTAACGCGATCACTATATTCAATTATAGTTCCGTCGAAAATGATACAAGGAAGATCAGAGATTTTGATTCTGGAGATAAAATGTGTGCTTCCAATAATGATAGCTTGCGTTTTGTTTGGATTTACAATGAGACCATGGGTTTTACTCCAGGCAGATATGCGTTGCAAATCATCATTAATAATTTGAATGGCCTGTAGGAGGTCAGCAATTCTCGACTGCGAGTAAATTTGAAGATCGTCTGCATAAAGGTGATAGGAGGAACGAAGTGATAAAGTGATAGAATTAATAAAAAGTGCAAATAAAAGAGGAGATAACATGCCACCCTGCGGTACACCGGCGGATGTATGAAACCACGAAGAGGAGGTCATGTTCAATAAGGAAATCACTTAATTGCTGTTGGACAATACGCTCTAAAACTTTAGATAGAAATGGGAGAATGGAAATAGGACGGAAATCGGAAATGGAATTAGGATTACTATTTTTGGGAAGAGGTATTACATGGGCTTCTTTCTAGGCTGATGGGAATATCACCCGAGGATAACGAAAAATTGAAGATGGAAGTAATAATTGGTAGAAGGATATCAAGGATAGGAAATATCATATTACGACAAACACTATCATTACCGGTGGCATTCGAGGATATAGAAAGTATCGCTTTTCTAACATCACAGCAGTAATCTGACTAAAATTAAATTGAGAGTAGTCAGGGGTTGCAATGGGTATTAAGACCATCGATATCAAGGTTGTTAGCGACATTCGATTGATTTGATTTCGAAAATAGTCTAGGCATTTTAAGGAGTTCAACTTGGAATTCGACATACCCAGCTATACTCTTAAACTCGTATAAACTTGTATTTTAACATCCCAAAACTTGCCTCAATATTCACAAATGATAGAATGACCTTTAACCTCTGATTTTTAAAGTTGCGACCATCTCATAATCATATGTCCAATTCGGAGATTCTCACCTAATTTTGACTAAAATGACAGGACTAAAACGCGTTCGTTGTTGGGAAACACTCAAATCATTCGTTGTGTGACTTCCAATTTCAAAAATAGCACTCCAAATTTGTATTTCTAATGTTGTTTTCCTGTAATTTTATCCGTAGAGCTTAACATAAATAATACTGTACTAAGATTATCCTAACAATTTTGTTTGTGTGCTAGCGACGTGCCGTGTTTAAGGCCCCGTCAGTTCAGAGTCAAGAATACTGTGAGTATTTTTGAAAAATCACTGTAAATAAACTGCTACTAGTTTTTTGTGTAGCGAAATTAAATTTAGATAATACATTTTTTGGTACAGTTTTTATATAAAAATGTGATTGTATAAAGTAGTAATATCTTTTTTAAAGGTAAATTTCGGCAAATTTAGAGGTATGTTTGTGATTTTTTTCTATCAAGCCAAAAATGCTCAATCGTGTTTTGGATATTGTAGGTGTCTGAAGAAAAGCCAGAAAACTCCTAAGTAAAATTTTTGAGAAATAAACTGTAGAAGTTTAAATACAGTGAGTTTTCAAAAACTGTTTTAATTATTGATATAATATGTTTATATTATAAATATAAATTTATATAAATATAAATTTATATAAACAACAATTTATTGGTTAAACTACTACGTTCATTTCTTTCGGTTTTAAAAATATTATATTTGTTTAAAATTTTATACAGCGTACAATAAGATTTGCTAAAGTAATTTGGATTTGTTGATCATTATTAACAATTCGGTCATTTTTTTGTTAGTTTTAACAATTACCAATTTTTAAGCCAACTTTATTCCAGTATATGTTTTAAGAAAAAAAGATCACTTTTTCGTACAAGCTTTTATTGTGAGGCCTAAGTACTAATTAAGTATATACACTCGATACGGTTGCGTCTTTTTATTACAGGGTTCCAATAGCCACTTTCTAGCTACATAATCAGATCAGCTTCTTGTTATTATTGCATTGTTATCAATTTAATGCCAATGCATACAAAATTTCAACCGAATCGGAAACCGGGAACTAGCTTGAATTTAACTTGCAAGATTTGAACTTTTGTATCATTTTGTTGTGGTAAATAAAGTTTTAAATAAATAAATAAGATTTGACCCAAACAAATAAACAAATACCAGGGCCAGCTAAATAAAAATTGTATGAATTAAAGTACATCATTTTCGTTACCAATTCTATAATAAATCTCATGGTTTGTACAGCGGTACATTAAGTTTTCTACAGCTGTTCGGTTTTATATATTGGTCCTTACATATGAAATTGCCGATTTTCAATACTGGCAACTTTAAAATCAAATATCTTGCGTTTCATTAGGAATTCCAAATTCAAGTTTATTTCGAAATAAAGCCAGAAAAATATTGTTTTAAAATTCGTATTTCATTTGTTTTAACATCATTTGTTTGAGTTTCAACATTGCTATAACAACAACTATGTACAAATTGAAAATTCGCGGTATTTACGAATACGAGTTCCACCGTGGCACCAGTGCTGCAGAAACGACTCGAAGAATTAACGACGTGTATGGACCAGGCACCGCTAACGAACGAACGGTGCGTTTTTGGTTTCAACGTTTCCGTTCTGGAAATTTCGATTTACACAATGAGCCTCGTGGACGACCTGATACTCAAGTGAATAACGAAGAATTGAAGGCGACAGTGGAAGCGGATCCATCTCAAACCACTTCTGAATTAGCAGCAGCCTTCGGCTTAAGTGACAAAACGATACTTATCCACTTGCGCCAAATCGGAAAAATTTAAAAACTCGAAAAGTGGGTACTGCACGAATTGACTGAAGCAAACCAACAAACACGCGTTGCTTGCTGCGTTTCTTTGCTTAATCGTCACAATAATGATGGGATTTTGAACCGTATCGTGACTTGTGATGAGAAATGGATCCTGTACGACAATCGGAAGCGATCATCACAATGGCTTGACCCTGGAGAACCGGCAAAACCTTGCCCTAAGCGAAAACTGACCAAAAAGAAGATTCTGGTTAGTGTTTGGGGGACCAGTGCTGGTGTTATTCACTACAGCTTCTTGAGATCAGGCCAAACGATTACTGCTGACTTGTATTGCCAACAATTGCAAACAATGATGGAAAAGCTCGCCATTAAACAACCGAGACTGATGGATTGCTCTAGCCCACTGCTCCTTCAGGATAACGCTAGACCACACACTGCACATCAAACGATTGCCAAGTTAGAGGAGCTGCGACTGGAACCTCTGCGTCACCCACCATACTCTCCAGATCTTGCCCCAACCGATTACCACTTTTTTCAAAATTTGGATAACTTTTTACAAGGAAAAAATTTCAAATCTGATGAGGCAGTCAAAACCGCCTTCAAACAGTTCATAGACTCTCGCTTCCAGGATTTTTTTTCCAAAGGTATCAATGATCTGCCTATAAAATGGCGGAAGTGTATCGATAACAACGGCGCATACTTCGATTGATTAAATAATAATTTGATTAAAAAAACTTGTTTCACTTTTTTGATACTGAACGGCAATTTCATATGTAAGGACCTAATACTAAACATACTTGCAGAAAAACATAAGTTTCAACACATATCACATTTGTACGCATATATTTGTAGGAATGTAATACAAGTGTCTCGTTCCCCAATATTAAAATCAATTTGAACTTAGAAGAGGGGTACCGACGAAGTTTGATATTTTTCAGTAAATGTATTGCTTCTACGTGCAAGGAATAGAGAACAGAAAAACGGATGCTTTTCAATCAGTTTCGCTTCGCCTTTGCATTTTGACACAACATTGAAGAAGAAAATCGTGCGGAAAACTGCACATTTTACAAAATGATCACGTATCTCGCATTCAAACGATACATGAAACTAAGTGGATAAAGTTTAACACTGATGAAGTGCCTGTTGTACGTGATCTGTGGTCGACTGTATGTTTTGATTTTATGCCAGAAATAAATGAGCATTACCTAATGGGACGTAAAAAAATAGTACAATAACATGGCGAAGCAATTTATTTATTTATTGATTCAAAGTAAAAATATACTTTAAACAAAGCGGACTTAATGCTAAGAGCATTTTCTCCCAGTCAACCATACATCACTATAATCGATCAGTCAATGTCAAATTCATTTAAAATTACATAAAAGTAGTAGGACGACTGGGATTTTTTTCCCAATAGATCTACCAGTAGGACTGCTGGGAATTTACGTCCTAATAGTTCTACTGGTAGGTCTATTGGGACAAAAAATCTCAGTAGTCCTACTGGTAGGACAAACTTTGTAGGACTACTGGGAATAGCCCGTTTGGTTTTGGAACATTTTTAAATTTAGTTTAAAACTTACTATTCTGTACATATGTATATAATTAATTAATTTATACTAAAATTTAATACTCGTAAAACACGTATAAGACTCTACTCTAGTTTTGGTTTAAAGAAAAATGTGTCAGATTTTTCAAACTGCCTAAAGGCGTCAGACATAGTTCAATGACTGTCATTTAGTGATAACGGCCATTATTACACACTACTGAACTAGTGTACAGGTTTCTTCACAATGTTTTTCTTCACCGGAAGCAAGTGTGGTAGTTGAAAATGACGCTACATGAGCACCAACGAGGTACAAGTCGCACCTAGTTAGGATCGAACTTGTGCCTCATAGACGCACAGCCAGTGCCTTTACTGCTTGGCCATCATCGCTTCAATTCGTATGAGCAACGTTTCCTATGGGACCAATATTTGATTGCCTTTTCACATCCTCACATGAATTTTCCCAATACTTACTTTATTTCATAGAACAGAAAATATTGAAGAGATATTTAAGACATCATTTAATATTGCACGCGTCATAAGCGAAGCGCATGAGGTAGTGCTCTACTCTCGCCTTACAAAAATCAAGTGATTTTTTTAACTAAATGTGTCTCTATTTATTTTCTATCGCACTTGTACAATAATATTTACACATAAATGTCAAGGAAAAACACTAGTTTCAACACTTATGACATTTTTAAAAGACATTTTGCCTTTTAAGTAAATAAAAACAATGTTTAATAAAATCATTTTGTGGACGTCCGTGTGTCTGTATGTATGGAAACTGGTGTGGTCACGAATAATCACGATAACTCCCGAAAAACTTATCTGATCAAGTCCATTTTTTTTTTATACGCTTCAGTATTATCCAAAACTAAGTCCTTTCGAAGATCACGGTCTAATTCAATTTAGTTTAATCGTAATTTCAATTTAATTGTGAAAAATGAGATTATGAGGCGTGCACTTTTGGATTTTCCAAACTTATTTTAGAGTGCAATAGATTGAAAAAAAAAAAACAGACCTTTAGCTTTGTTACCATATTGTTATTTCGACGCCTACCTTCCGGTAAGATAGAAAATACACGTGTCAAATACACGGATCAAATGAAGGCCTTTAAGCTATGCCATTGAGATGTCGCGTCCACTACATTTCAATATCCAGTTGCATCGAGCTGATTATTATTCCTTATTGGTGTTCTATAATGTTGGAGACTGGATTAAATAGTAAGTTCCATGCCACGAGTGTTAAAAGAACACCTATTGCTCCGTCACATTTATGTGATTTTTGACTGGAAAATATAAATGAACAAACATACATACATACTATCACGCCTGTTTCTCATAGGGGTAGGCAGAGACTATGGACCTCCACTTGCTACGATCTTCTCTCTTCTTACCTCTCCCTTTTTCTGAACGTCTGCAATCTGATCGCAGAACGTTCGCCGAGGTCGACCCTGTCCCGCTCTACCTTTCACACTTACCTTATAAATATTTTTTGTTAATCTCTTTCCATCAATCCTTGATTATGTACTCGTAACATAATCCGCTAGTTTCCAACAAGTCAAATCAGAAACTTTTTTCTAAACGTCAAAACAAACATTTTCTATGAGATTAGTGTGAAATATCGGACTGTGACGTCATAGTTTCTTGGAGTCAAATAGCGCTCTTAATATCCGTTTTTCTGCATTAATAAATCTAAAATCACGTTCATAGTGGATATGATCAATGACAAGTGACATTATTTTGTAACGTTTTATTCTCTTAACAGTATCAATTTATTTATTTTTGGCCCAGGAAACTATCCAATTATATAACATTACATTACTACACTATTTATTTTATTTTCCTCGTGTGATTCCAGGTCAGAATAGGACCACTCCATCTCTTCCTGTAAATGTCGTAAGAGGCGACTAAAGGCACAAACATCTCGTGCTACAATTGCATTCCCAAGGAGGGTTAACGTCGGGCGGCGGCCGGTTGTAAAACTTTCCGCACAAATACATTCCCAAAGAGGGGTCGACCCTCTTTGGGAATGTATTTGTGCGGAAAGAAACAGGCAGGCGGCCGGTCGTAAAATTATAGCTATTCCGGCTATTTCTTCTCTATTTTGCAAGGTCTTTGGCATCTTTGGGTGACCATTGACGTGCATGTTACATTTGGAGAAGAAAAAGCGGGAAAGCGCAACCCGGGCTCCGAAGCAGCACAGCTGAGGATGCAACCGGGAACGCGCTAAGGTGAAGAAGAAGACATTACATTTTTTATTTAATAATGAATATAATGATACTAAATGACGCTTTATATCCACATCCAGCTCTAAAAGGGCGTCGCAACATCAAAATAAAGCGAATGTAAACCGGAACTCTCATAAAACCTTCAAAATTGAATAATTTCGTCGCTCACAGGGCGCCGCTTATCTCATACGTAACGTAACAAATATGGGAAAATATATCTCACCTTTATGTTTTTCATAAAAGTTACTTATTTTTAAAGATAAAGCGGGTTTTGATTTTCTTTTATCAACATTAGTTTTACCTTTTTTTTTACCTTTACACAAAACACCTAAGTATTCACAAACTTTTTAATTTTATAGTTACCTAAGCAATTATTAAAAACAAATATTATTAACTTAGTTTATATAGTATATAGTAATCGTGTTTAGTTGTGGTAGAGCCACGCTACCGGCAAAACTCAGTTTTGCTAGTAGCATGAATGGGCCGGCTCGTTTGGGGAAGTACCACACTCTCACAGAAAATCGACGTCTGAGTAGTAGCTTCACCGCTTCTATGCTTCTTTCGGTGAGTGAGAGAGCTGGAGCCCCCCCCCCCCCCCCCCTTTCCTCTCTGGGGAGGGCCCTGAAAGGCCGGTAACGCTTTTGTTACACCCCTGGTATTGCAGTTGTCCATAGGCAGCGGAGATCACATACCAGGTGACCCGCTTGTTAGTTCGCCGTCCTATGACTTAAAAAAAAAAATTCTGACGTCCTATTCCTAAAACATGTTGTTTTTAAACTGCCTAAAGACATCTGACATAGCTTGACGACTGCCAAATAATAATGAAGACCAACGATTTAACGTGCCTTCCGAAGGAGCTCGAGAAATTTGTATGCAACTTGTGATCACCCATCCAAGCGCGGACCACGCCCGGTGTCCCTTTACTTGTGAGAGCCCTATGATGCGTCGCCGGGCAACCGAGCTCCTCCAAAAAACATGTCATCATTATCATCAGGTCTTTTTAGTCTCCTCTTCTGGAGCACGACCCTCTCTGTACTACCAGAGCTATATATTAGCCAGAGCAGTCAGCGGATTTGGCGTACACTCTTCACGCTGGCCAGACGGGTAGGAAAAGTCTCATTGATGTTTACGAGTATAAGCTTGTGTAAAAAACATGTGATGTTGGATAAATAGGGGCTAATAAAAGAGTTGCCATTTTCACACTATTTATTTCGTGGCCAACCCCTTCTATCCCTTCCTTTGTAATATTTTCCAAGCATCAATGAATTTATGGAAAATAGCCTTTGAGTTTCTCTCACACAAGTGATATTTCCCAGGCTTTGAAAATGGTTGGACGATTTTATTTACCTATACGTTTATTTTTTGAACTTTTTTTTAATATTTTCTAGGATAGAAAGATACTTTCTACTTTCCTTAAAAAAATATAGATATACTATCACGTCTTTATCCCTAACGGGGCAGACAGAGTAGAGACAGAGGCTCTGTAGCGTATACATCGTGTTAAGTAAAGAGCGCAAAACCTCTCAGATGGTACCTCAGCCCATGTAACTGAACAACTTTTGTTCAACAACTTTCACGAAACTGAAAAAAAAAATTGAATTTTCATACAAACTGATCAGCTGATCGAGTCAATTTGTATGAATTCCTGAAAGTTGTTGAACAAAAGTTGTTCAGTTTTAAGGGCTGAGGTACCATCTAAAAGGTTTTGCGTTATTTAATAAACACGATGAATACAGTGTCTGTAGGTCGTAGCGTGTACCGCCCTAGGGGGTGGTAAGGCCCAGGCCACTTTTACCGTGATGGTGGGCATGAAGGTGGAAAAGGGGAGGTCATAATAGTGATGGGTTGCTAACCGCATTGCATTGATATGATTTAGATTCTCGCCCATTCCCTCGATCGACTTTTACGATCTGCACGAGAAGAGAAGCAGGTGGTAGGTACATTCTATGTTTTTTCTTTTCTACCAGACCAGCAAAGAAAATGTATTAAAAAATTAACAGTCCACTCAAATTTCGAACAAAAAGCATGGGTTGGGTGGCATATGGTTGCAATTTGAACATATGCAATCGAGATGACATCGCATCAGTGCCGTACTAATCGGCGTATTTAAATTAAAAAAAATATTTGCACCTTTCTTAACCCTAACGAAAAAGAGGGGTGCTATAATCCATCGTAGGTCCTAAATAAATAGACCGGTGTCGATGCGGTTTTTTCTAAATTGAAAGCCTTGTCTGTCGAGATGGTCTTTGGCTATGTTTAATGTAAACCAGTTCAGCCGTTCAAAAGTTATAGGGGGTGAACGCTTGAAAGTTTTTTTTAATTTGTATGGCAAATAAACTTGTTTTACGAAATTTGAATATATATTATATACCGCGCCATAGGTATCTAGATATAACGATAATATAATATCTAGACGCTAGTGTCAAAACAAACGAAACCACTTAGTTTCTTTGTTTTCCCAAATATCTTGGAACAGATCCATTTAAGGCCGTACCTAAATTTTCCGGGGTCCAGTGCTGCCCCCATTTAAAATAAATAATTTCAAAGAAAACGGAGACATTATTTTAAATTTTGGTACTTTCAAATCCTAGATAACCCTTCAAAGTATTTTATGAACTACTGTTTACAGTTTAAAGTGAGAAAGTTAAGCTTTACTACGCACATTTGCAAAAAACGGCCACTTTAAATGGGGGCAGCACTGAACCTCGGAAAATTTAGGTATGGCCTTAATTTAAGTCTACCGTAATTCCGCTGACGACAAACTTCCACAGTAGCAATTTACATAATTATTATACGATAATATTGGTTTCTATCTAAGATTCATTGGACGCTTGCCAGGCCTGACTCGGATCTTATCAGACTGCGCTGACCGTACACCCGTAATTATTATGTAGTCACTAGTAGGCAAAATACGGGTGCCCTTCGATTAGTTTAAAATTTTTGTTTCTAATTTCACTTTGTCTAACCTTATTGGCCTAAACTTGTGATGCAAAATTATTGTTTAGTTAGTTCGATATACCGTATTTCTAGTAACAAAAACTACTTTTAAATATTTTTTTTATGAAATTTTGTTCGATAATACGAGTATGAAACTGCGATGATATACTATTCGATATCTTAAGAAAAATATATAATAAAAATCGTGGAATAGTTTTCTGGGAAATAAAATTCGTTTTCAAAAAAATCTGTATCCTAATAGACACCCTTGCTACATGCTTGCTGCATGCTTGCTGCATGCTTGATTAGGCGTTACAGTTTTGTGCCTAATCTTTTTGTGCGAAATATTAATTAATGATTGTGAATATTAGGAGTTTTTAATTATTGGGCCTAATGACTAATTTGGGAAGTAAATATACGGCGATAAAATCTTAGGAAAATCAAAAATTGGCCATAGTAAATTAGGAATAATAAAAATGTACGAAAAAGTTTTGCGCTACAAGTTTGTGCACCAATAAAAATTAGGTGAGCCAATAGAGACCCGGAAAAATACAGATAAATATAAGTAATAATACAAAGGAATAAACACTAGATATCCTTTTAAAATATTTTATGAACTGCCGAAAATCGTTTTCTAAGGGGGAAAATAGGGGGTGAAAGTTCGTATGAAAAGTAGTAAATTTTAAAGTTAGAAATGTAAAAAATTACTTATGAGCCAATGGTTAAAAAAAGTTTACTGTATCACTAGTTTTAACAAGCTCATTTTCTAAGAGGGTAAAAATTTGTATGAAAATTAGTCATTTTTGAGGTTAGAAATGTAGAAATTGATATTATGCTTACAGTTTAATATAAAAGTTTACTGTGTCATTTTGTAATAAAAATTCATTTTTGAGGTGGTAAACTAGGGGATGAAAGTTTGTTTGTAAGTTAGGTACAAGTAGTAAGTAAGTTTTAAAAAAAAAGTGATACAGTATACTTTTATTCCTAACCATGCATTGGATGATCTAATGTAAATGAAATTAACTACGACGTATCTACCCTAGAAGTATTCGTAAATAATAATGAAAACACACTACCAGAGAAACAAAAGTCTGTATACTATGAAATTATTCCAAGTATTAGTACAAACGAAGGAAACCTTTTCTTCTTGGATGCTCCAGGTGGAACTGGTAAAACTCTATTTAATTTAAAGCCACCGAAACTATGTATAACGGTGCTGCAAGTTAAGGATTTGCATCGGAATTTAGTAGAGAAGCCACAATTTTGACGGGTTTGGCCCAGGGAGAAACAGTATTTATGCCGCGTATTCCTTTGATTCCCAATGATCTGCCTTTTGAATTTAAGCGACTTTAGTTTGCTGCTCTGAAAGTTTGCTTTGCCATGACAATAAATAACAGTCCCAAGGCCAAACACTGAAATTTGCAGGAATCGACTTGCGGCAGGAGTCAGGACTGTTTTTCCCATGGGCAGTTTTACATTCCCCTTTTAGTGAAATCCGTCCATATAATACGCTACAGGAAATTTCCACTCTTTTCCCCATATTTCTCCCCCAATCAAAAATTGCGAATGACTAAAAAATTTTAAAAAATAATGAACTTGTTTGCCAATATAAAATCGGTTGAAAAATGCGACCTGTAAGCGAGAACAGAAAGTCCAAAAAGCATTTTTGGACAATCTTGATACTGAGACGCTTTGCTCGCTTGGTTAATTATCAATTACCATAGTTAAATAACAAATAAAGGGCCCGCATGTTTTAACATATTCCACAGACTTAAACAAATGTTTAAACAAAGAGTTTTACAAACACATATACATATTTTATAGTATGTAGGCAAATGGTCGAGTAACTAACACTAATAGTAAGATGTACAATATTCATTATTTTGGCAGGCTATTTTAGAACGCGTAAGACCCTGAAAGTACTTATACCGATCTTAAATATTATCAATGTTAACGAAATACTCACTTTGAAATAAAAACGCAGCAAAGTTCAGGACTAACTCTATACACAATATGTTCCAAAAACACGATAGCTTAAAATTTTCTCGATAGAAAAAAATTGCAAAGTTACCTCCAAATCACCTCAGAATTATACTAAAACGGAAAGTATTCAAGATATACAATAAATTAGACCTTGTGACTTTGGATTATAATTGTATTAAACATAAGGCAGCCATCAATGTCTTATTTTTTAATTAACTCTTTAATATTTTCTGTAAAACGAAAAATAACATACAGTAATTTTTTTTTTAACCTTGTCATGACAATTTTTACAGCTTTAACTTAAAAAATTACCTAGTTTCATACAAACTTTTAACCCTCATTTCAACCCCTTAGGGGATGAATTTCCAAAAATCCCTTCTTAGTGCACCTACGGCATTTAAGGTGAATATATAAGCAAATGGCCTTGAAGTGTGAAATTAATTGTTAACTCGTAAATATGGTGATAATTTCCATATTGCTCTTCGTCATGCACTAGATATCCTTTTAAATATTTTATGAACTGCCGTTGAAACTATTATTGGTGATCCGTCTAGCTTTAAAACTATCTATCTAGTGCATGACGAAGAGCAATATGGAATATATATATATATATATGTATATGTGTCATAGTTGGATGGTGTAAACCGCTAATTCACGAAAGCTCTAGTTGTTTGGCATTACAGCTCGGTTTTGTTAAACAGCCGAATATCGTTCACCTGGATTGTCTAAGATTGCGCAGCGTGTTACGTTCATTCAAACCGCTAACTACGTTTCCAAACGGCTAGCGGTTTTGCGAAACAGTAGCGGTAATCCGCTGTTCGACGAAACCGTTAAACAATCCAACTGCGACACATGCATGATAAGGATTTGGTGTAGGTTTACCATGATGAAATATAACTGGGTGTCTATTAGAAGACAGATTTTTTCGACATCGCATTTCATTTCCTAGACAACTATTCTATTTTATTGCTATAGGTTTGAATCATTCATTCAGATTCCATAATAGAATGAAAAGTAACCGTATTTTTATTCATTTTGTTTATTGACGCCAGCTGGCCATCCAACGTTGCACAATATCCTTTAGCCCAATTTTACGCGAAAACAAACCTAAGAATAGTCAAAGAAAAACTTCGTACATCAAAATTATCGGATAAAAGAACCGGTCACGTGTGAATCGGACTCGTACATGAAGGTTTCTGTACCTCCGTACAATGTTTTGAAACGCTGAAAAATACCCACGTTTCTTGTAATGACGACCCCCTATAATATTAAATTTTTAGTATTTGCTGTTAAAACGGCCACAGTAATACATAATCGGTGAAAATTTTAAGTTAATCCATTATAAAGATCGAGAAAAACATGTTCGTTGTATGACGGACGAACCCCTTTGATTTTAACTTTATTTCATTTTTAGTTTTTGTTGTTATAGCGGCTACAATAATACATAATCGGTGAGTTTCAAGTATCTAGCTCTCAAGAGATAGAGCTCTTTGGCAGACGGACGGACAGACATCAGAGTCTCAGTCAATACTAGTACTTATTTTGTGTCTCAGTAATAGGTTCGCGTTGGCACCCTTTGGGTACGGAACCATAAAATATACCAAGGTGGTAATTTACCAAGAGTTGACTATACGCCAATTACCTCTAAATTGGCCTTTTGTGTGGGTACTCGTATTTACCAATTTGTCAAGTCCCAACCGCTTCAATAATTTATTCCCGTTGTTTCCATAATGTTTCAGTGGTTTAAAAGCCTATATTTTATAATAAACTGCATGCGTTGCGGTTGGATGTTAATAAATTATTTTATGTTTATTCTGTTCTGTATTCTAAAGCATTTGATAGTTTATGTGAGCAGTTTGTTGCATCAGGCAGATTATAACTTTAAACTGCTGTTAAAATTTTTTAAGTTTGTTAGTTGCTATATGTAGTTACTTACATTGTAAAAAAATCTAATGTATAGATAGAGTTATTGAAACTTACAATTTTTGACAATACGCCTACATCTAAAAATTATTATTTAACCTACTTGTAAGTAGGTTAAATAATAATTTGAATAGTTATCCCTCAGTAAGGATTAAATATTTGTGCCGTTTGGTGTGGAAACGTTTGGAACATGGGGCCCCAGCGCGAGAGCTTTTTTTTTTCTTTGACAATACGCCTACATCTAAAAAATATTATTTAACCTACTTGTCTGATATAAAAGACATCCAATTAATGCTAATTTATTTTTAAATAAAACTGGCCAGGTGCGAGTTAAACTCGCGTGAAGAGGGTTCCGTACAATTGATTAAATTATTATAGGTTTTCCTGTAATCTACAAACAATGAACTATATTTTGTATTTTTTGCAAAATTGTAAGCTTAGTAGTTTCGGAGATCAGGGGGGGGGGGAATGGTCAATTTTCGTCTTCTTTCATGAATAAAATCAAAACTTTTTATTTTAGAATTATAACAAAAATATATTTGAGATCCTCATAATGAGCCCTTTCATTTTATATATGACACAGTAAGGTTTGCAAATTTTTTTTTTCAATTTCCTAATTTGTCGTCCAAAAATGACCCTTATTTAAAAAAAATATTTATTTGCTTTGCACATGTTCGTTTGGGTCATAGGACTACACCATCCTACCAATTCGGTCTAACAGATTCGGAGCAAATTGGCTGTGACAGACGGACGGACAGACAGACGCACGAGTGATCCTATATTAAGGGTTCCGTTTTTTCATTTTTTGTACGGAACCCTAAAAATGATTTATTTGTAATTTTTAAGAACGCGTATGACCCTGATAGTACTTATTACGATCTCCAATATATCAATATTAACGAAATACTTACTGTGAAATTAAAAAAACAGCCAAGTTCAGGACTAACTCTATACATTATATGTCTCAAAAACACGATTTCTTAAAATTTTCTCAATAGAAAAAAAATGCGAAGTTGCCTCCTAATCACATTAGAATTTTACTAAAACGGAGAGTATTCAAGAAATACAATAAATAAGCCCTTGTAACTTTGGATTATAACTGTATTAAACATAAGGCAGCCATCATGTCTTATTTTTTAAATAACTCTTCAATATTCTTTGTGAAACGAAAATAACCTCAAAAACCAGAAACGCGTAAACCAGCCTCATTGGCACACCGCGATCTTCCTACCTCGCATGGCTTGTTGTCTCGCTTCGGCAAGAGTAGTGTGCGTGGAAGCGGGAGCAAAATTTAGATTATCAGCATCAGGCGCAGCCGTAAACCTAAACTGGGTGGGTCATTTTACAAGCTATTATTTAGCTTGCCCTGTAGGATTACTCCAAAAGCGGTACGCAAGACTTACGTAACTTCGTATCGACGTTTCCGTGTTAAGCAACATAGAGCGTTAATTCATAACGGTAAAGTCTAATTTGGTTTGACATAGAAATAGGACGTCACCATCGGATGATAGTGGAATTGGATCGGTCATACGTTGCGTCGGCCTCAAGATCATATTCCCCGTAGAGCCCTTGATTGGAATCCACAGGGCAGGCGTAAGCGTGGTCGCCCTAAACAAACTTGGCGCCGCACCGTTAACTCAGAAGCTAAGCAGCTTGGATTGTCCTGGAGTGAGATCAAGAACGCAGCGGTTGACAGATCGGATTGGCGACGTGTTGTATCTGCCCTTTGCCCCGACAGGGGGACATAGGAAGCGAAGATCGGATGACTATTGTATTATTATATGGAGTAACCTATTTTGTTGTTGTTTATTTGTTTTTCGGGTCAAGTCTTGCAAGTTCCAGGGGATGTTGCACAACGGGCTAGGTCATGAACACTTCCCCAAAAATCATAAAAAATATTAAAAAACTCATTAAGACCATCAATTATATTTGTTTTTTCACGATCTTGATAGTGTACAAAAATACATTTAAAATCGCTTAATATCGTATAATGGCGATACTGACATGGCGCCTGAACCCTATCCTCTTCAGGATATATTGACATGGTACACAACCTGATTTAAACGTCACTCGCAGTTATTGTCAATGTCACGTCAGTTGAAATATTTTTTTTATTTATTTATTTTTTACCCAAAAATAAAAAGGTAAGTAGGTGTTCAGGGTGACCTAGCCGGCTCAGCATACATTTGTGCAACGACCCCTTTGAGCCACTTTCCGATTTCTGATTAAGATATAATGTAAATCAGATGACAATGTATAAAAATGACGCAACTCCATCGAGTTTGGGCTTATTACATTTATCCTAATAAGTACTTACAATAAACACTTGAACGAATTTTTTTTTTTCGAAATCCTTATTTGTTTTAATCATATAAGTTCAATTCATATTATAATTATAGTTCGTTGACGTTGATTAAAGTATTCAGCTGATCATTACCCTACTAACCCTGTGCAGTATATCCTGAAGAGAGGTTAGGGTTCATCTTCGCTTCGGCTTGGCGAATCTAGATTTTTGGGTTAATAGTTAATAGTCTGCTATCATGTACCTTGATAGTGTACTTTATAGTTTCCCAAGCATTAACTTGCAGTTACGGGTATAAAACGTCAGTGAATGGAGACAAATGAGTATTGAAAGGAGATTTTGTTGTCTTTCTCGAGA
The DNA here is from genome assembly GCA_963576875.1 of Acrobasis repandana. Classification (NCBI taxonomy): domain Eukaryota; kingdom Metazoa; phylum Arthropoda; class Insecta; order Lepidoptera; family Pyralidae; genus Acrobasis; species Acrobasis repandana. The sequence continues at coordinate 4,916,629 of OY756226.1, forward strand.
AAAATGCTGCAACAATGTTAAAAAAAAATACAGTGCCGACAGAAGTGAAAACTTGAAAAAGGTGGTGTCGGTAACAGTCGGTTTTTCCCATCTCAAAAAAAATGCCCAACGCGCCTTAAGAAGTTTAGGGCCGCCTACGCCTAATGAAGGTTGTATTTTTTTTATTTTATGTTTGCTACCTCAGAACTTTGTCATAAAAATCGATTTGAAAATTATTCTTTTATTTCAAAGAATATACTTACAGATTGTTTCCATAGAAACTTTATCAAAATCAATTCCGTAGTTAAACTAGAAAAAATATGTCATCTAAGTAAACAATTGTTGCGTATTTCGCCTTTGTGTAACTTTCACTGGTATTAATGTGGGTTTTTGTTTTGAAAAATGATATGAAACTACCCATAACGAAGATATTCGGTGGCTTAATATATTTGTATGCATGATGTCACAGTCGGATGGTAACCATAAAATTCAGTAAAACGACGAAAACCTCTTGCCACGGCTATTCCTATCGGTTCTCAAGTATCACAAAATACCTTGTACAAAAATGTCATAAAAACTTATTTCACTTAATCTTTACACAGTCCATTTGCCTTTGTCATAAATCGTTAGTGAATTTATATGATGTTTAAAATGTACCTACAAATGTGGTTTAAACCGCTTCTTAGTGACGCAGCGACATTTTTCCGCTAAGTCGAGCTCACAATCGTCTCATTTAGGTGAAGCTGCTAGGAAATGCAGTCACATAATGACGCAGACAGAAGTGGAATTAGATTCTTTAGAAAATCATTCTATGCTTTTTATTACCTGCTTTTTTATTGTAAACATTTTTAGTATACAACGTGAACAACGTGAAAAACAAAAAAAATGCATTTCCATACAAATCGTCCGGCCGGCCGCACACTTTTCTATGGAAATGCCAAAAAATTTTTTTGTTCTTTGGCTTTTATTTTAATTTCATTAAAATATAGTGATCTAGTATAGCCCGTGGTTCGATTTATTACGGGTATGTCCCTTCCACTTTATATATGACATATTATAATTAAAACTAAATTAAAATCTAAAATCTAAAACTAATACTAAAAATAAAAAAACATTAATTTATATAACCTTTATGCTTCTTTTTCAATTGTACTCGTATGTATGTCTATTTCTTTGGGATAAAATTTCAATGGGACCAATTTTGAAGTATATCTTTGTAAACAAAACAAAAATCAAGATTATAGAGGTATAATATATTGTAACAAAAATTTATAATAAAATAATACAACCACCAACCACAACTGGATAGCTATCTGACCTTCTTTTTTTACAAGCTTTTATTTAGCATGCCCTGTATAATGTTGTTTATTTGTTTTTTGGATCAAATCTTGCATGTAAAAGAGCCTTTTTCAGTTTCGGACCACGTTGCGTTTAAATGTAATATTACGTATTATAATAAAAAGCTCATCTGGTGATGGAGCCGGAAGGTGTATATAGGAACCAACCCTGTAATAAAACGACGCAACCCCATCGAGTTTGGGCTTATTGCAGTTGTCTTGATAAATACTTAGGACTCACAATAAAAGCTGATACGAAAAAATGTTTTTTTACGAAAACCTTTTTTGAAGTCGATTGACAAGCATTATGTTTTAGAGTAGATACCTAGTTAAAGATATTTCAATAAGTTACTATTTTGTACAGACAGTTGTAAGTACCTAGTTATTTCAGTAAGTAGCTACAAACTCGGTTCTTTACAAATTCTCCCCTCGGGTTCATTTCCGATGACACTATTCGTCCCGAAAATGTAATGGATTAAGTAATTATGTACTTGGAAGTTATTCTTCTTTTGTTAACACTAATGAAACAGTCTGCTTTAAGAAGTTAATTTCTCATAAAGAATGACATTCACTTTACGTTAGTTTTACACCTTTTTGTTAGTAAATAAAATTAGAGTTCGTCTTTTGTTTGTTTTTTGTTGTACGTATTTTGAAATGGAAAATTTCAGCCAGTCAACTTAAATAATTAAATTTTTAACAAAAAAAAACAACCGACTTAAATTTTTTTAAAGGAGTTTCTTTCATATCTCCAAAGTTCTTCATCATATCTTCACCAAATTAAAATGGGACCAACTTGGTAGTAAAGCCTTTCAAATAAAAAAAGAATCATCATAATATTTGAGCTGCAGTTGTCTGGTGAGGAATTTCGGTCTCCAGCTCCAGTATCTTTTCTCCGATCTTAAAAAAAAATTACATGGGACCAACCTTGCAATGCATTCTTTACAACGAAACATATATTTTTTAAATCGGTTCATATTTGACGGAGTTATGAGGTAACATACACAAAAAAAAAATACATACACGTCGAATTGATAACCTCTTCCTTTTTTTGAAGTCGGTTGAAAAATACTGTGGGTTTTAGTAACTATTCACCTCTATAATCCCTTCGTTAAAAAAATATGTATTTTGATATATTTATACTTCATAAAATAATTTGAATGGTATCTGAATGTTTACTTTCGGAAATTTTGATTTACATCTTTATATTCAAGAAAATAATTTAATTCAAATAAGGGTAACATTTTCGGCAGTACTTCTCTACAGCTTGCAATAGTCTACTGCTGGACTAAAGATATCTCCCAATAAAGAGAGGATTTGCCCATAATCACCACCAGGATGGGTAGGCGGGTTGGTAGTAGTTTGTAGTAGTTGGCATAGAGTCTTTGCACATATGCCGCTGCTCCCCTTTCGATGTTACCATAGGCGTATCCAAGCCATCTGTCCTCTTCCCCCGTGTACGCCTATGTAGGTTACCTATAAATATAAATATATATATTATAAAAAAAACTATACTCCCTGTCCCTTCGTCTCCTCCTACGACACTTGTGGAAGAGTAAAGGGATGGTAACAAATTATATCCTATACTCTGCCGTCACCACGCGATTCAGTTTACATTCGTAATTCAGTTTACTTTTACTATGCCATAACGATTTACAGTGAAATACGCGACTCCACAAATATTATGCTTGGATACTAGTTACAAAGGAAGCTGTAAATCATTCTCATGCATAAATGTCTTAAAATTGCGCTAACAAATTCTAACCTTGGTGAATTTACAGGGATAAACATTAATTCAATTATTTTGGGAAACCTTGAGATGCATTTAGACTCTTTTGTTGTTTTCTTGTTTGGTACTGATTTTTGTAGCTGTAGGGTAAGGTAAAAAAAATGTATTTCACTCATCAAAAATATTTTTGCACGCCTCATAAGCGAAGCGCATGAGGTAGTGCTCTACTCTCGCCTTACAAAAATCAAGTGTTTTTTTTAACTTAATGTGTCTCTATTTATTTTCTATCGCACTTGTACAATAATATTTACACATAAATGTCAAGGAAAAACACTAGTTTCAACACTTATGACATTTTTAAAAGACATTTTTCCTTTTAAATAAATAAAAACAATGTTTAATAAAATCATTTTGTGGACGTCCGAGTGTCTGTATGTATGGAAACTGGCGTGGTCACGATAACTCCCGAAAAACTTATCTGATCAAGTCCATTTTTTTTTATACGCTTCAGTATTATCCAAAACTAAGTCCTTTCGAAGATCACGGTCTAATTCAATGTAGTTTAATCGTAATTTCAATTTAATTGTGAAAAATGAGATTATGAGGCGTGCACTTTTGGATTTTCCAAACTTATTTAAAATCTATGAGGAATAATCACTTCAAGAATTCACAAGCAAAGTGAGGATAAATAAAGTTCACAAGTTACAGAAAAACTAATTTATAGTTGTTCTTATTTCAAAAAAGAGTGCACTTTACTATATTAATATGTAGGTATTTATATAGTAAACGGTTTCTTTGTAAAATATTTCTTTATCTTCTAAATCTCACAGCCGTATAGAGTATCTGTGAGACGTAGACACTAACGAAAAAGAAAATGAAAAGGTTGGAAGCATTTGAGATGTGGTGCTGGAAAAGATTAGAAAGGATTCATTGCAGGGATAAAGTGATAAACTTGAGGTCATAAATAGAGTAGGTGAAAAGAGGCACATACTCGAGGTAATCGGAAATAGGCGAGGCAATATATTGGGACACTTGATACGGCATGATAATTTAATGCGAATTATAATAGAAGGCAAAATAGAAGGAAAGAGGGGAAGAGGAAAGCCAAGGCACAGCTATATGAAGCAAGTCAAGGAAAAGGTGATAGCAGTGTCGTATCAAGACGTCAAGAGGTTGACGGAAGATAGAAAAAAATGGAAGAAACTCTACCGACAAGAGCATCGCTCTCTAAGTTTGATGATGATGCTTCTAAATCTAAAATAAATCTCATTGGTGAACAATTTGTAATTTTTACAGCGCGTCTAAACCAACTGAATCCTGAAGAAATCGGAAAAGCACAGCCTTAGGCTTAGTATAGGAATGGTGAAAAAGATACAGTCGTATAGTTTGAGATGATTAACAACTATGAATACTAATAATAATGTGACGTTTTTATTTTGTTTTTGTTTAGCTTGTTTGTCCCACTGCCAAAGTAAAGATCTTATATATTAAATAGTAGTTGATTGTGTAATAATTGTTAAAACATTAAACATTTCATTCATTATGTTAGGTAGGTACTTATAATTATTATATATACGAGTAGGTACTTATGTTCATTATATTGACCACCCCGTAAGACCTAATTTCCCATCTTTTTCTATTTAAGCGAGGTTGCCTGGAAGAAATTGCTTAGCGATAAGGCCGCCTTTTGCACATTTCCTAGATTTTAAGATAATTATGTCCCATATTTTTTTTTTTGTGCAGTAAAGGGTATTGTATTGTATTGTACTTAAATACTGATACAATACTTAGTATAACGATACCAAATAATGTTCGTATATCGATTCCAACCGTCGTCAGCACTTACAACCATTTCCCATCACAAGCTTACTTAGGATTTAATCGATTATGACACGGACAGATCATAAAAGATACGTGTGTGATAATGTGTATATGTTGGGTGCCCCTTGTTTCACAGACTGAAATTTCATAGAATTTCGATTCACAGAAAATTTTTCATAGAATATTTAATTTTTATTTCAAATATTATTGTTTCAAAGACTATTTACTTGAATGAAACACAATTTATAAAAACACAGTTCAATGAATTTTAGAATCTCATATTTTCATTTAACAAACTAATCAAACAGTAGAATATTTCTTTAAAGAATATAATATATAGAATAATATTGTTTGTTCGGTATAATACCGGCCTTATTAATACGTAATCGGTGAAAATGTCAAGTATCTAGTTAAAACCTAGTTTATAAGAGTACCTATACAAATCAGCGCTCAGCCAAACGGATTTTGTATGGAAGGACGAAATTTTTTTATCGATTTTTAATAACTTTTTTATAGAAAGTAGTTCAGGCTCATGAACTGATAAACTTGCTCCAAAAATGTTGCTCGTTATCAAAAAGTCACCCTGTATATTGATATTTAATACAAAACTCTAAAGATAGTCCCAGCGAGATACAATAGGAGATTAACAACAGTTTCAATTATAATCCGAGATTGATCCTAAACATACAACGCATTATATTGTGTGGGGATATTAGTTCACAAAATAAAAAGGATATAGAAGGTATTTTCTGTTCGTTACTTTTTAGGGTTTCGTACCGTAGGGTGCAAACGGGACCCTATTACTGAGACTCCGCTGTCTGTCCGTCTGTCTGTCTGTCCGTCAGTCACAGGGCTCTATCTCTTGAACCGTAATAGCTAGACACTTGATAATTTTCACCGATTATGTATTACTGTGGCGGATATAACAACAAATACTAAAAAAAAAAAAATTAAAAATTAAAGGGGGTCGTCATACAAGAAACGTGTTTTTTTCAGCGTTTTTAACTTGATCTTCATAATGGCATTAACTAGATACTTGAAATTTTCACAAATTGTGTATTACTATGACCACAATAACAACAAATACTAAAAATAAAATAAAGTTAAAAATTAAAGGGGGTCGTCATACAAAAAACGTGTTTTTTCAGCGTTTTAAAACATTTTACGGTGGTACGGAACCCTTCATGTACGAGTCCGACTCGCACTTGCCCGTTTATTTCCGACTATATGTTTGTTTGGCACAACACGTATATATTTTTATGTGTAAAGTCCTGTATCCTCAGTTTCAGAATCGGTGGTGGCCAAGCGGTTTAAGTACTTTTGGCTTTGCTGCTTTGAGGTACGAGTTCGATCCTCACTAATCGTAACTCTTGAGTTTATGTTTTTTTACGTACGATCATTTTCAGTTGAAAACTATTTAAAGGGTGAATTCAGACCATGATAATGATCAACTTTCCTCAAGGCACATAAGTATTGGTAAATATAAAAAAAATGTCTTTCCATACAAACTTAGATCAGCTGATTCACTTTCATTTCATTTATTTGTTCCCAGAAACTTAAATCTATTTTACAATTTATTTCATTTTGCCAAACTGCCAAGCAGTTTATCGGCAAAGTGATATAATCAAAATACATAATATATAAAACATAAATTGTTTTGTCTAAACTGACTGTTCTGTCTTTAAGTATAACTAACTTATATCTACCCACTCCCCTTATAATAATATACTTAGAGGTAGGTATACCCTCTCAAACAAAAGAGAAATCGGTGCAGGCGTCTTCGATTAATCAGGGAACGAACATATACATATATTTACAATTTAGTTTTTAATTTAGATTTAAGCTGACTGGACTGCCTCCGCGATCCAGTGGTCAAGGCGTTTGCCTTGTGATCCGGAGGTCATGGGTTCAAATCCCACTGGGAAGCATACTTTGTGAAAAGTTGTTTCCAGTCTGTTTAGGATATTGCAGGCTTGAATCACCTGATTATCCGAAAAGAACGATAATTCCGTGCTTCGGAAGGCACGTAAAACCGTTGGTCCCGAACGCCATCTAGCGTTTGTACCTATCCTAGGATTAGTTCTAGTCTAGCCTTTGGGTTGCGGAGGTCAGACGGCAGTCGCTCTGTGTAAAAACCAGTAACCTCGTCAAATCGCCTAGGTTAGGTAGCGGACCCCGGGCTCTGAAGCGTAACCGCTGACGATGCAACCGGAAATACGCTCGGATGATGATGAATGACAGTTATCACGTGATAATAGTCATTGAGCTACGTCAATGGACTTTAGGTAGCTCGTGTATCTTTGACCAGTGTTCGTTACTAACACATTCGATAGTAATTAATTTAAAAAGAAAAAACAACCGACTTCAATTTTTTTAGGAGTTTCTTCCATATCTCCAAAGTCCTTTATCATATCTTTACTTAAAATGGGACCAATTTGGTAGTACATACATCTACATCCGGATCCACAGTTTCTTTGGTCACTCTCTATTTTAGATTTAAAAGGATATAGGTACCTAGATCGAATGATAATGCATATGATATATAAATAAATATATGGTAACGCTTTACCAACTACTATCCGCATTATCAACTATTTGGTAGTGTTATTTGGACAAATTTTCTTACAAATTTGTTTAGACTTATTATGCGACCATATTAAGTAACACATCGATCAATCAAAACAGTAAACACTTGACAGACTTCATAAAAAGACGTACTTGAGGTATTTTTGTACTCCCGCTATTTTGTACTAGGGATTTAAATGGACACATGTGAGACATAGAGCTAATTGATATCTCTACCTTGATCTAAATCCTCCCGTCCAACCTCTGGATATTCTCCTCATAGACTGTATAGCAAATGGATCACTTGGTTATACAGGTTGATTTTGCACCTCCTTGCTATATTGACATCAAAGAAATTGTATACAATCTAGAATGCTTACGAAGTGGCAAAGCCGCTCCCAAAAAATATACCTAAAGTTATAGCTCTCCCCTTTTACTTTATTGCACTGACAGTTTGCGGAAAAGGGACGCCTATAACTTAAGGTACATTTTTTGGGAACGTTAGGTATTTAAACATAAGCATTATGAAAATATGAGCTTTATGTGCGTGGCATTAAGCTTAATTTTCAATGTTGTATTTTTTACGATTATTACTCGTAGTTATTTTAGATTGTATTATAAATTCTATGATTGACATTTTGTAACAGAATCATTAATGTAGAACACAAAACCATGAGAAAACTAACTAATTTTCTGTATCTTTTTTTCAGATTTCTAATAAATTACTAACCTACTGACTTACTATACGCGCGGCCCTCGCCCTCCCCGCTCGCCGCCCCCTGGCCACGTGCCCAGTAGCGGACTGTGACATTTAAATGGAAGATTGTTGTTATGCATTTGTCGGCTGATATCTTTGGTTTGTATTATGAAACAAGATACATAATATGACAGAATATGTATTTTTATTTCGCTTAAAGAGCACATGCCTTGAATTTAGCTACAAAGTTTAAAATCACCCTGCATGCTTATATTTATGAGGCTTAGGCTTTGCCTTTACGGGTGAAAAAAACCGCGGCAATATTTTAGGTTTTCGTCGTGCCTCACAAACCTATATTGATTCTTTGAACCAATCTACACACGGCGATATCATCGCGGCGAAAGATGTGCTGTGTTTTATCAATCAAAGATATTTCATTAATTAAACATTGAAAGAGATAAGTAGTGTTAAAATTATACAAATAACAATAACCTTTAGCTATACGTGCTATAGCTGCCTAGTGACATCGGAAAGCAGTTGATTTTTACCAAAATCATAGCATCCATCGTAGACTATAAAAATTTTTGGTATGTCTATTTACTATCAACTCTATGGCACTGCACTCAGTTCTAAGATGTGTTTGACCAAAGCTCTATACCTGTGGGTTTAACTATTGTCACTACCTATAGTATATATATATATATATATCCCTGGCCGTTTTCGGCTATGGTGACTGTCTTCATTTAATATCAAACAAAAATAATTGTTGTCGTCGTTCATGTGCCCTGATGTGGCTGACACTGACACTGACATAGTGGTAGTGTTTTGAGGAGGCCCGGTTTGTTTTTAATCGCATCTCGCTTTAACCTTAGTACTACGTATAGTACTAAGGTTTTAAAACGATCGAGCGAGACAGATATAAGTTTCGAAAACTTTCTACACAAGATGTTGCAAAATAATTTCAAAAAGGGGGGAGTGGAGGGGGGGGGGGGGGTTGTAGCGTAATTATTGCTAAGAAACAAAACCACTAGTTTGTTGTTGATAAGAAGTTGATCAATTTAAGTATTCTTAGTAATAAGTTGTAATAAGTTGACTTATAAATGATAAGTACCTATTAAAGAAATAATTCAAAACACTTCTTTTGAATCCGTCTTCCATAAATTTATATACTAATTAAAGGTTCTAGCACAGAATAAATACTAATATGGTTCTAGGTAACTCTCATTTCGTTCTCACCATTTATAATAAAATACCTACTTAACACCTTTTAAGACAAATAAAATGACCAAAAAGTACTTAAATTAATTACCGAAATAATTTGTTACAAAACGTCACTATAACAAATTAATGTAAAGGAAATTTCAATATTAAAACTTGACATTCGAAGACATTTCAATTTAACACTTTGAGAAATTCTCTGATTACCATCTAAATAATGGACTCAATTAAGATGAGACTTAATTAAGAAGTATTAAGATTTAATTTTGTCTAATCATTGGATATCCCAAAGAGAATGAATTTTTAAAGTTCCATTTTAAAATGAATGGTAAATTTATTAAAGTAATTTTATTTGGAAGGTGACTTTGCAGGAAGGTACGTCTGGTGACTTGCAACCCTTGGCTCAGTTTAGTAATTTACGGACAAAGATATTATGTGATACCGTATGAGTAAATATTAGATTTGTTTCCATCATCACCATTTCAGCCGAATATTATCTTATAATTTTATACATAACGTTTGTTTAAAGATTTGTTTTAAGAACTAATTCAGACTGCCTCCGTGGTCCAGTGGTCAAGGCATTGTGATCCGGAGGTCATGGGTTCAAATCCCACTGAGAAGCATTCTTTGTGAAAAGTTGTTTCCAGTCTGGTTAGGATATTGCAGGCTTGAATCACCTGATTATCCGAAAAGCAAGAGGATTCCGTGCTTCGGAAGGCACGTAAAGCTATTGGTCTCGAACGCTATCTGGCGTTTGTACCTATCCGAAGGATTGGTTCTGGTCTACCCTTTGGGTTGCGGAGGTCAGACGGCAGTCGCTCTGTGTAAAACCAGTAACCTCGTCGAATCAACTGGTGTAGGTAGCGGACCCCGGGCTCTGAAGCTGACGATGCAACCGGAAATAACGCTCGGATGATGATGATGATTTTAAGAACCAGTTCAGTAAATAAGAACTTTGCCGAAAGAACTTTCAATATAACATATTACGAGTATACTTGTGAACTTTTTATAAAAAATTGATTAAAAAGATTTTTTGTTACCTACGAGTTTTTTTATAACGGATAGGTAACTACATACTTATAGTTCCGAGCAATGATGTTCCGTGTGGTTTCTGGCCATAGGTGGATGTCGTAAGAGGCGACTAAAGGACAAAGTACACATATCTTGTGCAACAGCTGTATTCCCAAGGAGGGTTGGTGTTAGGTCGTAAATTTTTCAGTCAAACCTTTATTCAGCATAGAGATTCGAGTAATGTAACCCACATGCTGTCTCGACCGCATGTAAAGCAGGGCTTGTTAAAGATACCAAATTCACACTAAAACTAACGTTAAATAACGTTATTTTAGTGATAACGTTATAAGGGATATCGATAATACAGTTTATAACGTTTTCAATTAACGATATAAGTAACGATACTTTTTTTCAATACTTGTAAAATATTATATACATAGTTCTAGTAGCCCACAAGACAAAATCTCATCAATTTATTCTGTCAAATATCGAAAAGAAATACAGTGTTAACAATACCTTTTACCGTTAATATAATTGGTAACGTTATCTGATTATCGGTAAATAGTGGGAAAAATACCGTTACCCGTTTTAACGGTATTCCAAGCCCTGATGTAAAGTGGGATAAAGGTGAGGACGATAAATGATAGGTACTTAGGTACAGTTAGGTATAAACGAAAGATTCAAAAAAGCAGCTCTGAATCTCTTTGCTTTATTTTCTATTTTGTTCCACGCAGCGGATTCTGCAGTCCATTGGTTCTTAGCTTGAAACGTGATGGAAAATGAATAGAAAACTCGCTCGGCCAAAAGTAATAAGAACCTGCCAAGTGCGTGTATGATTCCTATTTGTAAACCTTATTGAGCTCTGGTTATATGAGTATATTAGTTTTTTTTACATGTCCATATATTTACAACCATTTACCTGACAGAGAAGTGACGGGGGGGGGGGGGGGGGGGGAGGGGCACCTGCTTTAATAAAAACAAAAAAAATTGTGTTCACAAACTCACAATATTTTTTAAAGACCTATTCAGAGACATCCAATACCATGGAAAAGTCGAGAAAAAACAACAAGATTTTATTCTTTGTAATAATTTACTTATAAACAAAAAGAGCTACCTGTGTCTGTATCTCGTGCTACAATTGTATTCCCAAGGAGGGTTAACGTCGGGCGGCGGCCGGTTGTAAAACTTTTCGCACAAATACATTTGCAAAGAGGGTTGACGTCAGGCAGGCGGCCGGTCTTAAAACTATAGCCAAATTATTTCTACTGTTCCGGCTATTTCTTCTCCATTTTACAAGGTCTTTGGTATCCTTGGGTGACCATTGACATGCATGTTATATTTGGAGAAGAAAAAGCGGGAAAGCGCACCCTAGGCTCCGAAGCAGCACAGCTGAGGATGCAACCGGGAACGCGCTTAGACGAAAAAGAAGAAAGTTACTTCAATTTCTGGTCTTCTGCATCAGTTCCACTTCACAAAAACTTACTTTCTGAATGCAAATGCTTCATTTATTGACAAAAAACTCAAAATCACTACATGTGTGCATAGAATATTTGAGAAGTTCCCTCGATTTATCAAGGATTCCATCATCAGATCTTCACCTGGTGACAAGGGAACTAACTTGCATGTATGTAGTCGTATATCTTTTCAAATGAACAAAGATTTTTCTAAATCGGTTAAAAAACGAAGAAGTTTTTTTATATACGAGTATGTCTAACATAAAAAAAAACATATACCTATATATAATAGAATCGAGAAGCTCCTCCTTTTTTTTAAGTGGCTTAAAATCTAGATTTGAGTTTGAATCTGTCTGAATAAAAAGAAATTATACCTATTCAAAAGGATAATAGCAAAAAGTTACAATATCTTAAATGCAGCAGAATTTTTTTTTGTTCCATACCATAACACAGACCGGGGACGCACTCAGGCGCGAAACTGAAATGTTTGTCGCGTCCATCCGGCCCGGAATGCGAGTATCTCACTCATTACTCGGAAACATAAAATTTTTAGAACAGGTTTATTTCGGTACGCTTTAAGGTTTTTGCAACCCCATTACCACACGTATTTGGACTATGTTCAAATTTAAAAACATTTTTGTCTTATACCTGCCTGCCAGATCAAAGGCGTGATGGTGAACATGTAGGGGAAAAGGCATCAAAATAATGATTGCTAGCCGCATCGCCAAATGAATGACATGATTTCTTTAGATTTTCACCTTTTTCCCTGATCTGTTCGCACGATCTGAATGGAAAAAGTGCATTGTGTTTTTTCTTTTGTCCCAGACCAGCATGAAAAAATAAATGAATCAAAAATAAAGGAAGCAAAAAGATGGTTAAACTTTAAAATTCAATAGATTTTTTTTTCATTTTGTTCCGTAACACGGACCGGGGACGCACTCAGGCGCGTAACTGAAATGTTTGTTGCGTCTGTCCGGCCCTTAATTCGAGAATCTGAGAATTCAAAAAACATTCCAGAAGTTGATTAAGTGACGCAAAAATGTTGTTATTTCATGTTCCAATACCTACTATTCAAGTAGACTAGGTACTGTATGCTTCATACTCGCAATACTAATTACAACTCCATATCAACCACTTGACTTTAAGCTTATGCTTTGATTTATGGATTATATTATGGTTTATGTAAATGTTTTGTCTCATTTAATTCCGATAAAGACAGGTACTTAAAGTGACTGCTTTCGTGGTCCAGTGGTCAAGGCGTTCGCCTTGTGATTCGAAGGTCATAGGTTTAAATCCCATGAGGAACATACTTTGTGAATAGTTGTTTCTAGTCTATTTACGATATTGCAGACTTGAATCACCTGATTATCCGAAAAGAAACATGATTCCATGCTTCTGAACACACGTAAAGCCGTGGGTTCCAATTCCAACCGCTATCTAGCATTTGTTTAAATCTATCCTAAGATTGGTTCTTGTCTACCCTTTGGGTTGCGGAGCTCAGACGGCAGTTACTCTGTGTAAAAACTAATGATGTGCCGTTCCGGGGAATTTGGGAACGTTTCCAGAGAACGTTCCCGTATTTCTGGGGAATGTTACGGAATATTGGATATATGTATTTGTATTATAACCATACCAAGTGATGCATTTACGTTAGTAAAATATATTTACAGTGATAAAAAATATGTCTGATAAATAAACTTACAACATACCCGATATTTCCATTTTTTGGGAACATTCCCGGGAACGTTCCCGGAAATCTGGGGAACGGGAACGGCACATCACTAGTAAAAACCAAACTGTACCTATATCAGTTTTTGTATTTTGGTTAAATTGTAAAATTAGGTTAAGAGTCTGTTAGCGAGCCATCCTCGGACTATAAATTTTATTGCGCTGAAAGATCTGTCCTCGATCAGTGTATTTCGCTGATTTATGTTGGTACAGCACGCTCAGCGTATCCTCATTAGAAATTCGCACCCAATTGTTACCCTTAAATCTCGTTACAAAACGTGTGTGTTATTTCAGCTATGGGATTTTTATAAGCTTTTATTTTTGCCCTGTTTGTTGTGTTTATTTGTTTAGTGGACCAAATCTTGAAAATTAAATTTTTGCCCCTTGCCGGGTTCCGATTGTCTGTTATCTCAACGCAGGCGTTTATCGACAAACACGCCTGAAAATAATATCAGGCCTGTGTCACTCCCCGTTTAGGTATCGAAAATATACCTACATTATTACTATGTGCGCGGCGACCACTCGAAGTGGTAAATTCAGTTATATAAATCGTTTGTCCAGAGTAATAAGAATGAAACTGGCCTGCAATGGATGTTTATGAATCTAAACGAAAAGGTACTGAGTTCTGACGTGAGCTAAATTAAACCATATCGCTAACCATATTGAGTTGTTATTTCTTTGAATTTCTTTGTTGAGTGAGACTTCCGTACGTGAGTACTAGTTCCTATTCTGTACTATTCAGTACTATTCTGTGGTAATACGTATAGTATTAAGTAGTATTGCGTTGAGTACTTATGTAATTGACCGTAAACTTACTTTTCGCATAGCCTATAGGCATTAAAAGTACTTACGTCACTATCTGGACGACTGCCACATGTTTTTATTGGAAAAACTACGTGACTTTAATTTATGTAAGTAATTGAAACTAGATCGCTAGTGTACTTCGATCAACAACACAACTAGATATCGGGTCGGCGCAGAAAACACGGCTCGCCAAACAAGAACGCACTCCCAGCGGTGAGCTTTATACGTCGTGTACAATAAGTTTTAATTCACAGTAAATGCTGTTTGATATTCTAGACGACAGAATTTCGTTTTGATTTTGTAGGTGACGCGTTATCTAGTGGTATTGTTGATTTGAAACTTGTGTATGAACATTGGTGTTGAAATATTGTAAATAAATATATAGGGACAAATCACACTGATTAAGCTAGCCCCAAAGTAAGTAATAACTAACTTATCCTTTGTGTAGCAGTCTCCCTTTCCCTTTTTAACCGTCTTTAAAAAGGGAGGAGATTATCAATTCGACTGTATGTCTTTTTATTTAATTAAAATTTTTTTTTGTATGTTTGTTAAGCGATGTCTTCGCCAATTGTAAACTGATTTTGATGATTCTTTTTTTATTTGAAAGCCTTTACTACCAAGTTAGTTCCATTTTAATTTGGTCTAGATGTAATGAAGAACTTTGGAGATAAAGAAGAAACTCCTAAAAAAATGAAGTCGGTTGTTTTTTTTTTGTTAAAAATTTAGTTATTATTTTTCGATTTTTCCTTTCTCGAAATTTCTCATAAAAACTAACGTGTATTCCGTTACACTATTACATCATGAAAAAGACATAAGCGTAATAAATAAAAGCATATACTTGTATCACAGAAAACATAATAGGTACTAATATTTAACGGTATGAAAAGAATCATTAAAATCTATTTTTAAATGTCAGCTGCTTCGAACAAAATGAAAATCGATGAAATGTGTTGTTTGTAAATTACGGTTTTTAAACTTTACGTAAGTTTTTTACTTTTTTTAATGTAGTGGTCTAGTACAGCCTATGTTATTTATTACGCTAAGGTATTTTCTACTTTGTATATTTCTCAGTACGTTATTTTGCAGTTTATAAATCATAGATTCCACTTTGAAGTGTCCAGCGCATGGTTTACCTTTTACAACTTTATTCAGAACTGTTAAAATTGTTTATGTTCATCAAAGCGTTTTATATTTCCTTTGTTGCTCTGTTTCACCCTGATAAAATAAGCTTTTATATATGTATAATATAATAACATACAGACCATGTTACAAACTCGATATACATTGTTTGTTTTTAGGGTTCCGTACCCAAACGGTGCCAACGGGACACTGTTAATGAAACTCCACTGTCTGGGCACAGGGCTCTATCTCTTGAACCGTAATAGCAAGACACTTGAAATTTTCACAGATTATTGTGGCCGCTATAACTATTACTAAAAATAATTAAACTTTTAACAAAAAAAACAACCGACTTCAATTTTTTTAGGAGTTTCTTCCATATCTTCAAAGTACTTCATCATATCTTCACCAAATTAAAATGAGACCAATTTCGTAGTAAGAGCTTTCAAATAAAAAAAGAATCATCAAAATCGGTTCATAATTGGCGAAGATATCGCGTAACAAACATACATAAAAAAAATAAAAAAAACATACAGTCGAATTGATAACCTTCTCCTTTTTTGAAGTCGGTCAATAAGATAAAGTTAAAAATTAAAGGGCTATTTTTTCTCCATTTTGCAAGGCCTTTGGCATCCTTGGGTGACCATGGATGCCAAAGGCCTGCATGTTATATTTGGAGAAGAAAAAGCAGGAAAGCGCACCCCGGGCTCCGAAGCAGCACAGCTAAGGATGCAAATGGGAACGCGCTTAGATGAAGAAGAAGAAGACACGAGTGACCTATCTTACCTACGCTCGCAATAAAAAATCTAATAATAGTTTCCTTCATATCTACTTACTAATGTAAGTAATTATCTTCTTACGTACGAGTATATTATTGAAAAAGACAAAATATCATTATTAAATGATTATAGTAGTAGTAAAATAAACAAGAAAGAAACTCAAGTAGGTAGATGATATTATCATACTACATGCGGCCAGCCCTAGCGCACGCGTGGCTGTAGGTATTTATCTCAAGGAAAGGGCGGAGTTGTAATACTGTTAAATAACATTACAGTGCATGTGTTCACCTTAACCAAAATTCAAAGGTAAATACGTAAAAATCCTACATAATCTTTCTAAAGCATGATATTTAAAACCGCTATAAAATCTCGTCATAGGTTATATCATTGACAAGCAAAACACGTCCTAAGCTACAGAGATGTCTACAAAGAGGACCACTTATCACGAAACGTAACCTAGTTCTCTATTACTCATATACATGACACCATTCCGCCAATTTAGACTTTACCATCATGCGTTAAAGACTGTAATCAAGTGAAGATTCACCAGCTGAAAACGGCGACTTGATAACACACATGCAAAATCACGCACCATTTATAACTTTAAAAGGTTGTCGTAAAGTTCAAAGTCGTGTGTGAGGTTGCAACGCCGAAAATGGTGACTTAATATTCGACCATTACCGAGTTAGGACTTGAGGACCCTTTTCACTGTCTCGTGGCACTTGAAGAATATCAACATTCGCTTGTTTGAGGAAATTCTCGCTTTTACCGTTGCTAAGAACAATGTTTGCTTACGTACGTAACTAACTGCGTATGTATTTTTGTAATGATGGTGGTTAAGGCCATTTGTTTTGATGTTTATTTGTTTAATTGCTATAATTGCACGATATGCTGGTGGAAAAATAGAAAAAAACTTAGAATATACCAGCTGCTTCTCTTCCCGCGCAGGCCGTAAAGCCGATCGAATGCTAAATGAACATATATCGAAAAATGATATTTTTTGAACAACAAAAAGCTTTTTTTATAATTAATGCGATATACTTACGTTCCATTGAGAGAGTTGTTCAGTATCATGCACTGAATCTAAATAACTCTTAAAATAGTTTTAGTATGTATATTTTGTTGGACATTATATAATTTTTCTGAACGGAGTAATTGTTGATCGGTAGAGAAATATGGCATAGACATAGACAGATTTTTGTTTCCAGAAAAACACAACACATACAATACACTAAAGGTAACACATAGAAGAAGACAACATAGGATTTTGAATACAATTATTTAAATTAAAACAAGAATAAAACCTAGCCAATTTTATCTGAGAAAGTAGATATAAAATAAATTTAAAATTACTAGGTACATTTACTATGGCATAGAGCTGGTACCCATCTCAGTGTGTCCACGGTGGTAAGTGTTGTGAGAACCTAGGAAAAAGGGTTCCACTCAGCATATGTCATCAAACTCGTTTCCGAGAAGACGACGCTGGTTTTCAGTGGAGCCTTGTGTGTGTGTGTCACGCCACGGATGTGTGTAGAATTTTATTGTGTGAATAAAAAACAATATAATATATACATATAATATATGTATAATACAACAAGAAAAAGATAAATAAGGTAGAAGATATAAGATAAATTTAGGAAAGACCTTTTGCTTAATTGTGCCATATGGCATTAGGTCCAATAACTAGCTATGATAATTCTGTAGATTGCATATACTTAAATACATAGCGGCAAAACGCATAAACCTCCTTTAGTATTCGCTGAAGTTGGTTAAAAAGGTTGGCAAAACAAAGATTAGCACAAAACAAATCAATTTCGATGGAAACTCGAGCCGAGATTGGAGGCGCAAAACAAACGTACATTAAGTTATTCAAATACCATTTGTTAGGGAACCATTTACCAAGGGAACATGATAGTCATGGTGTAACTAACCTTGTTTTATTATCACCCGGAAAACGATTGAGTTATAAACTTTTGAATTTTTAATTTTTAACAAGCTTTTATTTAATTCCACCTGTCCCGTTGTCTGTGTCCGCAATCAAATCTTGCAAGCTAAATTAGACACACTTGCCAATATTTGATCGAGTTAAAACTTCACATAGGTACGTATGTAAGTTGGGTGACAATGCAATATTATACCAAATGACCTGATCTCATGATGAAGCCGGAAGGTGGTCATGGCATCTCTGTGATAAAATAATATAACCCCACTGAGTTTTTGCGTATTTTTTCGTTTTTAAAGTAAATTCCCATCTATCGTCCGTCACCATACGGCTTAAAAAGACTTTAAAAATTAATAAATTTGGAGAAACCCAGTCAAGAAAAACGATCCTCAGCCCCATTTCTTCAAAAAAAGAAAAAACTTTTCCGTCATGCAAAACTTTCTGCCTGTGATTTCATCCCACAAGAAAAAAAAAACACTTCTTTTACTACCTTTTATTTAACTTGCAAAGCACTTATGTCTTTGGGTCAAATCCCGCAAGTTAAAACTAAATTCCCGGTTTCCGATCGAGAATAAATTTTGTAAGCAAATATATATCAGATAACAATGCATTATTATGACAAGTAGCTGATTAGATATAGTAAAATGACGCAATCCCATCAAGTTTGGGCTTATTTCATTTCTCTAATAAGTTCTTTGACTCTTCTATTCTGAGTATAAAATTATATTTTTCTCTCCAAAAAACCTAATTTTCTTTGTCAGTACTGTCACATAAATAAGGACCTAAGGAGTCCTCAATTTATAATATCTAATTTCCCATTACTTTTTCTATTTTAGCGAGGTTACCTGAAAGAAATTGCTTAACGATAAGGCTGTCTTTTGCACATTCCCTAGTTTTTAAGATGAATATGCCCGGTATTTATTTTTTGTGCAATAAAGGTATATTATTGTCTTGTTTTGTATCTTCTATAGATTTTCAATAAATTTCCAAAGCAGTATCCAAAATCTTGAAAAAAGCTACAAGTTGACCAGTAGGTAAGTAATCGAATTCTCTGCGCCTGGCACATTGATTGGCAGCAAAAACGTGGATGAATTATAAAATGACGACTCCGATATAGAAGTTTGTAGATGTAGAAAAATCAATCAAAAGCTTCTGATCAAGCAAGTACATGTATAGGTTGTCTAAAAACCTTCACAGGATACCTACCTGTATTTAAATAAACTTTATGAAACACAAGTCTAGGTTTTAAAACGAGGCTCTGCTCGGCGCCAACTTTCTTTTTTTTTTAAAGTTAAAATTTCTTTAGGCGCGTTGGACATTTTTTGAGATGAGAAAAACCATTAAATTCGCGACACTGTTACCGTAACCGATACCACCTTGTTCAAGTTTTATTTTCTGTCGGCACTCCTGGAGGTCCACTGTTTTTTTTTATCTAATGTAATATAACAAACACTGACGTATCTGACGTAGACTTTCATCTAGTGATAACAGTAATTATTGCACACTAGTGAACTTGGGTGTAGGTTTTCCTACCGAAGCTTGTTTCACAGGAAGCAGGTGGTAGTAGTTGAAAATAACCGTACCTTAGTACAACCCAAAGAAATTGTATACAATTTAGAATGCGCACGAAATGGCAAAGCCGTTCCCAAAAATTATACCTAAAGTTATAGCTATTCCCTTCTACTTTATTGCACTGATAGTTTGCGGGAAAGGAACGCCTATAACTTTAGGTACATTTTTTGGGAACGTTAGGTATTTAAATATAAGCATTATGAAAATATGAGCTTTATGTGCGTGGCATTAAGTTTAATTTCAATGTCGTTTTTTTGAGATTATTATTCGTATTTATTCTAGATAGTATTATTTTTTGTGATAGATAGTGTTATTCTTTGGTACAACCTCAGAGGTACAAGTCGCGCCTAGTAAGGATCGAACTCATGCCTCACAGACGCATAGTCTGTGCCTCAACCGCCCGGCTACCACTGCTTCTGGGAATGCAATTACTTTACTAGAAGTCTGTGCTTAAGATAAGATAAGATAAAACTTCTTTACTGCACCAACTGAGTATAACAACAATCAAAAGTAAATTTAATACAAAGTAGGTACAAAGGCGGGCTTATCACTAAAGCGATTGCTTCCAGCCAACCTTTCGGTAAATCATCATCATCGTCATTTTAGTCGCATAACGTCCACTGCTAGACATAGGCCTCTCCTAGGGATTTCCAAAATGACCGATCTAGAGACGCCTGCGTCCAGCGCTTTCAGCGATTCTAGTCAGATCGTCCGATCGTCCATCTTGTGGGTATATGTCCAACGCTTGGCTTGCCAGTACGTGGTCGCCATTCGAGAACCCTTCTGCCCCATCGGCCATCGGTTCGTCGCGCTATGTGTCCCGCCCACTGCCACTTCAACGAGCTAATCCGCTGGGCTATATCAGTGACTTTTGTTCTCCTACGAATTTCCTCATTACTGATTCGATCTCGTAAAGAAACACCAAGCATAGCCCTCTCCATAGCGCGTTGAGCGACCTTGAGCCTACTTTGGGTAAATGTAGACTATTAAAAGATGTGGGGGAGTTAGTGCAGTTTGAGTACTAAACAAGTTTAAATGTTAAGTAAGTAAAGTCAAGTGTTTAGTACTTTGGTTGCAACTTACGACATCCACAGCAAGATTTAAAGTGATCCTATGGCCGGAAACCCCACAGCACTGGTGACAGCAACAAGTGATGCTACATCTCGGAAGAAAAAAACATCACTGAATGATAAACGGCTCCGCTCAGGTTGTGGCAGTGACAGCTGCGTAGGGCGACATCGTCAGTTGCGTCGACTTGTGTACTCTAACAAACTTGGAATATTGAATAGTTTAGGATATTGCTTGTGTACCTTTCCTAATAGTTTATGGACATATTCATTTAAAGTTATTTTTTACATTATTTATTCTACTTCTAATATTATTTAATTATTGTTATTTCGAATTCTAAATTTAATTATCCGACAAGTATGTCACAGTTGCTCTTTCTAATTCCGCCAATGTACCTACAATGTATCTTACAAGCGTTTCCTTTTAGGTTCAAAACCCTAAAACTGAATCAATTTTATATCAGTTAGAGGTATATATCCAAGTAACATACTAATTTGATACGTAATTAAAATTTCATTAACCCAAGGAGCCCTACAACCATATCGCTATCAAAACTGAAATTCCTCAAATTGGCATTAAACCAATAATTTTGATTGAGGGTGACTTTGATTGATGGATCACAATGCCAACATGCTGATTTCAATATTATTTGATTGATTTAATACCTATTGAATCAAATGTTATCGTAGTAAGTTCTAGCTATACTAGAAGTTATTGAACTTGGCCTGTGACTTGGCTACAAACTTTTTATCTGTGCTCACACGCGCTGATATTGTATTCTCTGTAAACTTGAGCCAGTTCAATGATTTTTATAGCTAGGAAAACTGGGCCCATAAGCTATAGTGAAACCAGAGATATTGGAGGTATATACGAGTAGATTCCGCGATGAAGTGTCAAAAGTATAACCTATTTTGAAACGTCTTGGGGTATTTTTCAACGCGGTACGCCAGGACGTGTCGGGTATCTAATCTAGTTAATAGAAAAGTCTCCTAAACAGAAGAATTGTACACAATTTGCGGACTTAAAGCTAAAAGCGGACAAAACAGTGATATGTGGTTTCTCCTCTAGATTTTTAGAAAATGTTTATTTACTATTTATTTATTCACAAAATTCATGTACACAAAATACATACAAAGGAACAAATAAAGTGAGAAATTAGTATACATAGGTACTGCTTACTTCATAAGAAATCTCTTCCAGCAGACATTTTGATTCTTTTGATGTAAAATAAACCGGCCAAGTGCGAGTTAAACTCGCGTAGAGAGGATTCCGTACAATTGATTGAATTCTTATAGGTTTTTCTATAATCTACAAGCAATGTACTATATTTTGTATTTTTGTCAAAATTTTAGACTCAGTAGTTTCGGATATCAGGGGGGGAATGGTCAATTTTCGTCTACTTTCATATTAGAGATCCTCATAACGAGCCCTTTCATTTGATATATGACACAGTAAGGTTTGCAAAACTTTTTTTTTAATTTCCTAATTTGTCCCCCGAAAATGACCATAATTAAAAAAAAAAAAATTTACTTTAAACATATGTGTTTGGGTCATAGGATTACACTATCCTATCAAATTTCACCTGATTCGGTCCAGTAGATTCGGAGAAAATTGGCTGTGACAGACGGACGGACAGACAGACGCACGAGTGATCCTATAAAGGTTCCGTTTTTTCATTTTTTGTACGGAACCCTAAAAAAAACAAGCGAATTACGAGGATCAACTGCTTCCCGTGCTTTCACTGAACATTTGGTGCTTATCTAAGTTAACTTTGGGCTAGTATAAATTCTAATTCTCTTGTATCCATTTCTTAGTACAACGTCAACTCAGCTTGAGCTATAAAATAAAAGTGCGCTATAAGGGTGTATAGTGTTGACGCCTTTTATCGAAGCCGTGAAATGCTAGTGGCAGCAAAATGTTGTAATAACCGCTAAACAACGATGCCTTACTCCGTAATCTAGGTCACAGGGCATTAGACAAGATAAAAGCTATGTGTTTTGATTCTAAAGAAAACGCAGAAATAAACAGATCGACAATCTCACACCGCAGACATAAACATTATGGATACATAATCTGACGGACTAAATG
This sequence comes from Acrobasis repandana, assembly GCA_963576875.1. Lineage (NCBI taxonomy): Eukaryota > Metazoa > Arthropoda > Insecta > Lepidoptera > Pyralidae > Acrobasis > Acrobasis repandana. Next base: position 4,939,537 of record OY756226.1, read on the forward strand.
AAATACAGATAATTATGTCCTGTATTTTTCTTTTCTGCAATAAAGAGTATTGTATCGTATTGTATAAATAATAGTATATAGGTACCTACTTAGTTTTCTACGGAATCATTTCAAATAATAGCAAACCTTGAACTATAATATAAATTATTGTAATATATATAAATGTGTTATAACTGTCCTCTGTCCAACTGGTCGACTGGAAGAGATCCCTTGGGATAAATCCACATTTTAGGCCATTGTGTTGAATTGAAACTATGTGTTATTACTGTATGTTATAACAAAGTTTTTTAAATAAATAAATAAACAAACGATGTTTTAAGATCGGTTGATTTAGTGAAGTGTGTACATCCCTTGAAGTGTTTGAAGTTTCGATATCGTAAAATAGGTATTTTTGCCTCATCGACTTATCAAGTCCTAAAGTTAATTTTTAAGTTACAAGAGTTTTTATCTAACAACAATTAATATTATTTTTTACATAACACCCGACACAAATGTATCTAAGAACCATCTAGATCACGTCAGCCTACAAACAAAAAATAAAACGCTTCATAATCGATGCATTCGTTTCGGATCTACGATACCACAGACAACACAGTCACGTCAAAATTAAAACACCCCTTTTTGCATCGGTGCTTAAAAATACACACACGTAACTTCAGAGAATTTTGCTGGTTGAACTTTGCCTCATCGACTAATCAAGTCCTAAAGTAAATTTTTAAGTTACTAGAGTATTTTCTAACAACAAGTAATGTTATTTTTTACATAACACCCGACACAAATGTATCTAAGAACCATCTAGATCACGTCAGCCTACAAACAAAAAATAAAACGCTTCATAATCGATGCATTCGTTTCGGATCTACGATACCACAGACAACACAGTCACGTCAAAATTAAAACACCCCTTTTTACATCGGTGCTTAAAAATACACACACGTAACTTCAGAGAATTTTGCTCGTTGAACTTTGCCTCATCGACTAATCAAGTCCTAAAGTAAATTTTTAAGTTACTAGAGTATTTTCTAACAACAAGTAATGTTATTTTTTACATAACACCCGACACAAATGTATCTAAGAACCATCTAGATCACGTCAGCCTACAAACAAAAAATAAAACGCTTCATAATCGATGCATTCGTTTCGGATCTACGATACCACAGACAACACAGTCACGTCAAAATTAAAACACCCCTTTTTGCATCGGTGCTTAAAAATACACACACGTAACTTCAGAGAATTTTGCTCGTTGAACTTTGCCTCATCGACTAATCAAGTCCTAAAGTAAATTTTTAAGTTACTAGAGTATTTTCTAACAACAAGTAATGTTATTTTTTACATAACACCCGATACAAATGTAGCTAAGAACCATCTTGATCACGTCAGCCTTCAAACAAAAAATAAAACGCTTCATCATCATCAATCTACGATACCACAGACAACACAGTCACGTCAAAATTAAAACACCCCTTTTTGCATCGGGGGTTAAAAATACATACACGTAACTTCAGAGAATTTTGCTCGTTGAACTAACTCTTAGGAAAATCGCAGACAGATATTTCAGATAATCTTATGCCTAAAGCATTACTTAACCCAGATTATTTTTATTAGGTTACCAAATGATTAATGTTTACTTCTATCCATTTGTGATTTTGTTGTGTACTCGTGTCTAGCCAAAGATCTATTATGAACTAGAGGAAACATCGCAATCACTGCTTTGTCCCGTTTAATTGTAGCCATCTCCATGAACTTCACTTCACTTGCTAGCTTTTAAAATGCCTAGTACTTTCGACAGTTTATAAGTGAAAATCATACGAAAACATCGTAAATATAATTAAAAAAGGCCTTGGACATACCAAGCTACATGTAGTAAAAATAATTCAAAGAACACGGCAATGTGTAAAGAAATAACTTTTCATCGGTAAGTAACCAGATTTCATTGTTTTAATTTTTTTTTTGTTAGTCTATGTGTCCCATTGTTGAGCAAAGGCCTTGCCCCCAAATTAAACACGTATGAAAAAATTCACGCCACCCTTCCTGTGTGATTTCGGGTTAGAATAGGATCACTCCATCTCTACCTGTGGATGTCGTAATAGGCGACTAAAGGACTAATCACAAACGTCTCGTGCTACATTTGCATTCCCAAGGAGGGTTAACGTCGGGCGCACGGTTTTAAAACTTTTCGCACAAATACATTCCCAAAGAGGGTTGACGTCAGGCAGGCTAGGCTAGGTCGTAAAACTATAGCCAAATCATTAAAACTGTTCCGGCTATTTCTTCTCCATTTCGCAAGGTCTTTGGCATTCTTGGGTGACCATTGACATGCATGTTATATTTGGAGAAGAAAAAGCGGGAATGCGACCCCCTGGCTCCAAAGCAGCACAGCTGAGGATGCAACCGGGAGCGCGCTTAGACGAAGAAGAAGAAGAAGATAAAATTCACGCCGCCATATATTCAAAAATAGAACAGGGTCGAATGTTTGGGATACTGGTCTATATACTCGCATTCTATGTCAATGTGTCTAGCTGCCCGGAACGTATCCGGTACTTATGCGTCCCGCTGGCAGACTGCTGAGTTACTTAGTGCCATTCGTAGATTCGGTGTTTTCCATATGGGCTCGTCGAATTCCCATCCCATCTTAAAAGCATCCATAGAAAATCAAAACATATTAGAAGTCTATTGGGACGAAAATTCTAATTAAAACTGCTGGAGTGGAAAACATTTTAAGGTCAATTGGGACAAGTTCATATTTTATTTATTTAGTTACATAGACTCTTTATGGCAGCATTATCAGTATACTTAAAGGACTAAAACAAAGTAACTTAAAAAGATAAATATTAGTGGCGTAGGCAAAAAATAAAAAAATCTTATCCGTACTAAGACAAAAATAAGTAGTGGCTCGCGAGTCTCACAATTACTAACCCCTTGAAGTTTATCGGATGAAAAAGCTGTTTGTACAAAAACGTTGCGTCTAAATAGGGAAACAAAAAAGTTTTATAAAATTTTTGAATATTTTTCGAAATAGCTTTTCACGTTTTCAACCTCATATTTCCGCCATTTTCAAAAATTTTTAAAAACTATCTCTACAAAAAATTCTACATAAATACTGAACTTTCTTACAATATTTCACGAGAATCAGTTGAGAAAAGGGATGATGACTGGGTCAGAAAAGTATTATTCTAATTAGTCCGTTACTTAGATTATCCAAAACTAATGTACCCATATTTTTCAGTTTATCAAAAAAGTAAAAATTCACAAAGATACAGAGTATCAAAGTTCCAGAGTGGGGGCTTGTGACGTCACCGATGTGTTAAAATCGTACGAAAAAGTGACATCATGCGAAATTTAAATGCGCTGTATCTTCGTTATTTATTGTTTCTCAGAGAAAAGAAAAAATACGTGTACAATATTTTTTAATAATCTAACCGATGGGCCAAAAATATTTTTTCAGTCATCATGCGTAATGCGACCTGTAGGTAAGAACAACTGGAAAACTGGAATGCGGTCACACGAAAGAATTTTTGACAAAGCTGAAACCGAGACCTTCATTCACTCGGTCAATAAAACTTAAATACTGACATACCTATTTTTATATTAAGTCAGAAAAAGAGCTAAAGAGATTCCATCATATGATTTTCATGGTTTTCTCTATAAGTCTACCAATCTTGGTAAGTCATTTCCTACACTGAAATAATAAATGAAAATATTTTTCCTATTGTTACATCCTAGGTTTTGCCACGACTTTGCGATATCTTATATGACTATTTCTCGTGAACCAGCCTATGTTATCTTAAGTATCTGGATGTAAAAATTACGTTCATTCGTTGCAAAGTATATGTAGACGTTGTAAAAGATGGACAAATAAAAAAACGAACACAAAACAGGTAATTATTAAAAGACAAAAAACCCGACTGCCAACATATAAGTTGTATATATTTTTGTAATCCTTGTATGATATCCTTTAATTTGATACCCCAATCGATAATATTTTAATAAAAAAAACATTTCAAAGACACATAATTTGGCGCGACATTCCGCCACTTTTTTTTTTTTTTTTTGATTATTTAAATTTTTGATAACCCACTCTCAGAGTTAGGACAAATCTAACGACACATCTCAAGCTAAAATACATCAAGCATTTTGGGCTGTAGACCGTGCCAAAGAAATTCACATACAAACATACATACATACACTCTAAATAGCATAACCGTCCAATTAGCATAGTCGGGTAACAAGCGAAATCCACCGACTCCACTTCGACGTCAACTGATCTTTGATCGAACTTCATGAAATTTGGTACTGCAAATATTTTTTAAACATACATGAGCCAGATTGGATAAGGGACTCCCGAGATACGGGTTTGAAGAGACTTGTTAACAGTTCGGGTGAACTACTAATGCAAATTTCGATGAAAAAAATCCCTCATTATCATCATAAGTACCACTGCTGGACGTAGGCCTCTCCAAATGAATTTCAAAATGACCGATCTAAAACGGCTTGCATCCAGCGTTTTCCAGTTAATATAATTTAGATTTGTTGAGCTGCCTAAAGGCATCTGACGTAGATGATGAATGATAGTCATCTACGTCAGATGCATTTAGGCAGCTTATGTCAAGAATAAATTTTCAACTGAAGAGACTCAAATGAAGAGATATCTGTCTAACATAACACGGTTTACACGGTGTTATCAATACAATTGGGTACTTGAGTGTGTTTGATTTTGTACAATATTTTTTACGAAACAACTATTAAAACTAACAGGAAATATTTTTGTGAAAACAGCAAAAAAATAGGTTATTAAATGAAAATGTAATTAGCATTTCAAATATTGTTATGAAGAAAAGGGAGAACGTGGTGGGGACATCTCTTCGCACACGCGAAACCTAATGGCAGTGACATCCTACGAATAATAATCATGAAAAATCATTCCACGCGATATGTACCACGGCGGGCGGGGCTTAAAATATGAACCGCGTAGCACGACAGTTCGCTGTGACACTCGAGTCTTGCGGTTGCGTCGCAAAAAGTTTCCTTTGAGAATATTGCTCTGTTTTTGCGATAATTGATTCATTAAAAATGCCGTTATGTGCCGTGAAGTAGTGAAGAAGCCATACAGACATGAAAAACACAGGACTCACCTTTCATAAACTTTTTAATAATCCATACTTGACATTTGTGAAAAATGTTATGCATAATGTACCTAAGACACGCGTTGTACCTCACCGCTCGTTGCGGTGACCGCCCTCACCCGACGACGAAGCGTGACCTTGTCGCGACCAATCGCATGCATATTTGTCTATGTGTGTGTTTGAGTGTCTCGTTGTTATTACTGTTAGTTTGTTTGCGTAAATGGAATCAGAATCGAAGCGGTGAATGTAGGAGCCTTACATTTCTAGAGAATTTATTATTCGTAGGTTACATCACATTTATACGTGCATCCCTTTTCTGCTACTTAACGATTTCCTTTTTTCACCTGATTTGAAAAGCTTATAACTTACATACTTTAAACGGATTGAAAAAAATCCTGTTTTCGGTTACATATTACGTTTCTTTTTTATATGAATAACAAAAAAATGGAGGCAAGTACCGAATTATTGATAACGCCACTGTGTAAGATATCTTTCCAACCAAATATGACCTTGTTTTGGAAAAACATCAATAAGTTTTCCTATTACAAGGTCAATGGTCATATTTGGTAGATGTTATCAATAGATACATACCTACAATACTATCGCGCCGTATAGGTTGTAAGTGATAATGTATGTTATGATTGATATCAGTAATGGTTCACAGAGTATCTTACTGAATAGACCCCGAAAGATTGCCATTGCATTAGCTTGCTGGACAACATTTCAAATAAAGTATAATTTATTGTCATACTATCAGATAAAAGCGTAAAGAAACATTATTTCTCTTTATAATAATATAAATAATATATATTGCCTAAAGGAAAAGGATGTAGTTCAATAATTTACCATCTAGTAACAACAGTCATTAATCATTATTAAACACTAGGGTGCAAGTAACCTCACTGGAAGCAAGTGGTGGTAACTACCACCAACTTTTTCAACTGAAAATGTCCATACATAAGTATAAATTTAGAGGTACAAGTCGCACCTAGTGGGGCTCGCGACAAGTACCTTACAGACGCACAGCCAGCTAAACTGCTAGGCCATTACATACTTCTCTGTTCTGTTCATCCCTATGGTTGACTGGTAGAAAATGCTCTTAGCATTAAGTCCGCCATTTGTTAAAAGTATATTTTTACCTTGGAACAATAAAGTGTGATAAGTAAATAAATAAAATAAAGTTTTAGTTAGAAACACCACACTGCGCTCTATGACAAAAGTTACGGATGTAGGCAAGAAAACAGCCAGGTTGAAATGGGATTGGGCGGGTCACGTCGACCGTTTGCATCCGGAAAGATCCATATTGCCACAAACTGGGTTCCATAAGACGGATACAAAAAAAGAGGTAGACCGAGGACGAGATGGGCAGAAGATTTTCGACTCAAAAAAGACTGAAAAGTGAAGACCAAGGATAGAGAATTGTGGAAGGAAAGAGGAGAGGCCTTTGACCAGCAGTGTGACATAGATGGCTAGTAAAAAAAAGTTTTATCTCATCTATCGTTCTTCATATCTATGAATTCAATATCAGACTATTTATATTTTGACGGGAAGTTAAAAGATTCTACAATGCAAATCCATACTGTATACTGATATTACTTCCCGTCTCTTCGGAATAAAACTTGGTTACAACTTACTTTGGGGCTAGCTTAATCAGTGTGATTTGTCCATATATATTTATTTATTTATAGTTCAAGTTCTTAGAGTTTTTAAGACCCTCTTTGCGTAATAGCACAGAATGTAATAGCAATAGGGCATAGAGATGAACGTGTCAAGTAGGTACTTATCTTAGTTTATTGATGTTTGCTGGATACCTGGTCCTTTTTTAAGTTATTTCGATATTGTTTTCTTACTTCTTGCGTCGCTACTTCAAACCTCGCTGGATTTTGGCCTTGTCCAATAATAAATCTGCAATAATAATATTCTACAATAATCTTCATCATTAATTATAGTATCGTTGAGTTAGTTCAAAAACTTACTTTGTTGCTAACTCTATCTGTGTAAAATGTCCTCATATCTTTATTATTTATTTTCATGCACAAAGAACTTACTACAACTAAAACGAATAACAAGTAATTTTTAATAATATGAAGTCTACTGTTGCATACATACAATATAATTACTATAATTAAGAAGCACAATTTTCATATTATTTGTTAGTTTTTCGTGTGTGTCCAACAGGAGTGTCAGATATTACAAGCTGCCTTAAGGCATCTGACTTAGCAAGCATGACGATTGCTATTCAATGATAGCCGAGAGCAACGGCTTAACGTACTTTCTAAAGCACGGAGAAGCTCGAGACATTTGAAGTATAAACTCAGCAACGGTTTTTCAAAATAATATTTTGTCGTAGGCGTGTTTTTGCAAGAGCTCAGGAATGTTTTCGATACTGTAATGCATGTTTTCACAATATATATTGATAAAAAATGTAACATTATTACCTTTTTTCATCGCAAACACGATATAAAGGTATTTAAACTCGTTGTTGAAATACTGCAATACAACTTTTCGTGTATCATGCAACAGTTTCCCCTAAATATTTCTATGAATTATTTTCTGAGAGGTTTACAATTATTTATGAAAATAAATTCCTTCGGGCATTACACAAACTAATTATGATGGTCTAGCATACCTGCTACTGGTTGACTACTTAGTAGAAATATACAAATTTTAATTTCGATGTCCGATAATGCAGGGGTAGGAACAAGGCTACCCAGGTTATCATCCTGCGAAAACCTATAGGTATAGATGATATTTTTGATCAAATAAAATAAAAATTGTAAATGTGAAAACATATATGGAGATTAGAACTTATTGGTGGAAAGAGAATCTCATGAAAAGCACTCCACCGACAAGAGCGCAGCTTATACCTATACATGATGAAGAAGTAAACAAAAATCAACAAAACATTAGACCTAAAGACCACTATAAGCAAGTTACTGGGCGGGCGGGAATTAGAATAGTAACAACACTTATTTATAATACTTAGATCCACAGATATAAGTAAATTCTGTATATTAAAACAGCTGTTAACGACGTCTTAGTGGTGGTACTTCGGAGCCCGATCGAGTCCGCTTTTCAGCTTTGTCTTCTCTGCTGCGCATGGTCTGCATATCATCATCCTTGGCGACGGACGTCAAAGATGTGCCAATCCTTTATATTAACAACAACAAACATCTTACTATAATTACGATATAAATGGATATTTAAATAACTGACTGACATGTGACCTTATCCGGAAAACAACATGTCGACCAGTAGCTGACTTTGAGTTACCCGTATATAGCATATAGTCCAAAAAACAAACATGTTCATTTTGAATTCAGCAAAAATAACATATTTGCACCAGGGATAAAATAATCTTCGTTGTTTAAATACCACGTGACGTTCCTTTGTGCTATCCTCCTTTGTCTGAAGTGATTATTCAAGTACGTCGAGTTTCATTCAAAGTGGAGTTAATAAATGAGAGATTTTCTCTGAGACAGTCCCATGCGGGATGGAAAAGATTACAGTATCGGGATTTTAATCACTGTTTAGCCCCGTCAGTTCAGAGCCAAAAATACTGTGAGTGTTTTTGAAAAATCATTGTAAGTAAACTACTACAGTTTATTCTTCAAAAAAATTACATAGCAATCTAAAGGCTTTTCTACAGACAACCACTATATCCAAAACACGATTAAGGCCGTACCTGAATTTTCTGGGGTCCAGTGCTGCCCCCATTTAAAATAAATCATTTCAAAGAAAACGGAGACTCCATTAAAAATTTTGCTACTACCATTTCCTAGATAACCCTTCAAAGTATTTTATGAATTACTGGTTACAGTTTAAAGTGAGAACGTTAAGCTTTACTACGCACATTTACGAAAAACGGCCGCTTTTGGCAAGCGAGCGAGCTCTTATAACCATGCAATAACCGACACTTTCCTCTTGCTTAGCAAAGCCATTTCTGTAAAATCCCTCTCCCCCCCCCCCCCCCTTACCCTCCCTCCACATGTTGCAAAAAAAGTGCAAAAGGAGGGCTTTTTGCATTTTTTGCAACATATTATGTATTATGAATTTCTTAGTGTTCCAATCAATTTTGATTCAATTCGGTAAATAAATAATGCTTCATTAAGCAGAGAGATGTTTATAAAAATAAACCGGCCAAGTGCGAGTTAAACTCGCGTGGAGAGGGTTCCGTACAATTGATTGAATTCTTATAGGTTTTCCTGTAATCTTTGTAGATTACAGGAAAACCTATAAGTTAAATATAGTTCATTGCTTGTGCAATGAACTATATTTTGTATTTTTTCAAAATTTTAGGCTCAGTAGTTTCGGAGATCAGGGGGGGGAATGGTTTATTTTCGTCTTCTTTCATGAATAAAATCAAAACTTTTAATTTTACAATAATAACAAAAATATATTTAAGATCCTCATAATGAGCCTTTTCAATTGATATATAACACAGTAAGGTTTGAAAAACTTTTTTTTTTAATTTCCTTATTTGTCCCCTGAAAATGTCCCTTATTTTAAAAAAAACATTTATTTACTTTGCACATATGTGTTTGGGTCATAGGATTACACCATCCTACCAAATTTCACCTGATTCGGTCCAGTAGATTCGGAGCAAATTGGCTGTGACAGACGGACGGACAGACAGACGCACGAGTGATCCTATAAAGGTTCCGTTTTTTCATTTTTTGTACGGAACTCTAAAAAGGCATCCAGGCGTATTCATAGAATAAAGGAAGAAAACTAACGTGAGATAAATCCACAATTAATTAATTTAAACCGGTTGACTCATGTGATATAGTCGGAAAAGGCCGACTAGGTTGCGCTCGATTTAGACGATCATCTTCATTGAGTGCTGAGCGGACAGCGACATCGTCGGGTCGCCGATTCACACTCGCCCTGAATATGATCGTCTCATCGATCGAAACCTCCAACTATATCACGTGTGTCAACCGGTTCAAATTAATTAATAAAAGTCATTATTGAAATAAAAATAAAGGGATAGCCAAAAAGACAATAACCAATATCCCTTATCTCAGGGGATTACAAATAAAATGTTGGCTTCCATCAAAACTCCAAACAGGTATAATCTGGTAATTGAATTCGTCGTCGGATCGTAGGCACTTCGTTCGTTTGCGACGACGTTAATTCCCTTTTTACGGCTTCAAATGTTTTCGTATCTCGATTACGATTTTATTATCTACCGCGGTGTGCGGTGCAAGGGAAAATATTTTGCGTTTTAGCCCGTCAATCGCAGAAAAAGTTTTGACGGATGATGACTGGGTCAGAAAATAAAATCTGCGTTCACCATCAACAAGAAGACACCGCTGCTCTCCAGCCAGTCAGTCTGCGACCACGAAAGATGTAACTCTTATTCGAAACGTTAGACAAAACAATAAATAAACGGGCAAGTGCGAGTCGGACTCGTACATGAAGGGTTCCGTACCACCGTACAATGTTTTAAAACGCTGAAGAAACACGTTTCTTGTATGACGACCTCCTTTATATTTTAACTTTATCTTTTTTTTAGTATTTGTTGTAATAATGGTCATAGTAATACATAATAGGTGAAAGGCCATTATAAAGATCTAGTTAAAAACGCTGAAAAAACTTGTTTTTTGTATGACGACCCCCTTTAATATTAAACTTTTTTTAGTTTTAGTATTTATTGTTATAGCGGCCACAGTAATACATAATCGGTGAAAATTTCAAATGTCTAGCTATTACGGTTTAAGAGATAGAGCCCTGTGAGAGACGGACAGACGGACAGACGGACAGATAGACGGACAGACAGCGGAGTCTCAGTAATAGGGTCCCATTTGCACCCTTTGGGTACGGAACCCTAAAAAGATTCGTGCTAAGTCCCGTTATGCACAAATAATGGGTCAGAAAAATATTATTCTGTTTAGTCCGTCAAATAGATAATCCAAAAATATTGGACACAATGATACAGAGCATGAGATGCCCTAGCCGTGTGGTTTCTGGCAGAGTAGAATAGGACCACTCCAAATCTTCCCGTGGATGTCTAGAAGGTGAATTACGAAATACAAGCTAAACAAAGCTTATAAACATCAGTGCGAACTCTCCAACCCATCTGGTTAGCTTGGACAGTGTAGGCCAAATCCTCTGACTATTACGGCTAATATATGGCTCTGGTAGTTTAAAGAGGGTCGTACTCCTGCAGTGGAGACTAAAAAACACCTGATGATAAATATGATAATGGTTAGATACTCTGTTTTCAGAGTGGGGGCTTGTGATGTCACCATTATGTAAAATCTTATCTTCGTAAATGTTTGTTTTTAATAATCTAACCGATAGACAAAAAATATTCTTCCAGTCGTCATGCCTACTATAATGGGCATTGGCCGACAATTGATCATGGCATGATGGCATCATGCGACAGACATTTTAAACCTATATAAATTTTGTGAGGCCATTATGCGCGATGAGATAATGTTTGAAGTGACACATAGTACGCTCTACGTAACTATATCAGTTTAACTTATTCCGATGTAACATTTTTAATTTCAATTTCAAACATGCCGATATAACATTGTTGTAAGGAAAAACTCATGACTTGATCCCCCACCAAAAGTCATTTGGAACCGGAGGACACCTTCTGAAAGTGGTTTTATTATTGCCATAAATTCTTTGTGATAAACAAACGGGTTTTACAATGAACATCTTTAGAAAGCTCTCAAATTTTGTTCAGTTTTATCGACTCACTTTTCACTCATTTTTCGGGACCACGCGTTTATAGAGCGTGGAGAAAAACTTCAGGAATATCAATGTTAAAACATTATAAAACTAGACACGTCGGGATTTGGATTAGTGGTACTTGTATCTCTCATTGCTTTGGATGGTACACTAAACCGTCGCTTAATCATATTATAATTAAATGGTAGTCCTCAATATTCAATAATTCTCTCACTAAGCTAACTTAGACGTTAAAAATGGTGCGGTTTTGTAAAATACATCATTTCTATGCGTTTTATGTCTTTAACACATTTTTGTAGCTGTGACACGTGTGCACAATATAATATGAGCCATTTGTGTTAATGTGTTCCTGCTTAATACCAATCGTATCTGTTGTCATGGCAACGTACGTGTGTGTGAACCATAAAGTTTGGCTTTATTTCTGCGTACGAAAATAGACGCAATTTTGAAAACTTCTTGTTTTTTGGTTATCGCAACAAAGAACTCGTATAAACTACAGACTTTATGTTGACTCATTATTTCAGCATATTTTCAGATTTCATTACAGAACACTGCTAAAGTTAGGTCTCCCCCAAGTCAAAAGTAAAAAACCGGTCAAGTGCGAGTCGGACTTGGGTTTTATACCTCCGTACAATGTTTTAAAACGCAAAAAAAATGTTTCTTGTACCTATGTATGACGACTTCCTTTAATGTTTAACTTTATCTTATTTTTAATATAAATTTGTTGTTATAACGGTCACCGTCATACATAGTTAATCTTTGAAAATTTCAAGCGTCTAGCTATTACGATTCAAGATATAGAGCCCGGTGACAGACGGACGGACAGAAAGCGGAGTCTCAGTAATAGGGTCCCGTTGGCATCATATTGGCATGGAACTCTAAAAAACGTCAAAATCATTTAAAATTTTTAGCACTGGTTATTTGTCAATTTGGCTGTATGGATTTCATAATATTTGTTGCCATCAGATCATTTACTAACAGCAAGTTTAGATGATCTGACGTCAACAGTGAGTATTGAATCCATATAGCGAAATTGACAATTTCAACAGCTAATTGGAAGGGTTTTAATATTTTTTCCCAATGTTACGCATATAACTCTTTCTCTCCTCTACGTTCCTGTTAGCCAACAAGCTTTGTTCTTCCTTTTTACCACTAGACCACGGCTGGACTAGAGGTCTTTCACAATTAAGAGAGGAATTCCCCATATCTGCGACTAAGCTGAATTTCTGGGCAGACGAATTCACTTTTGTTATTATTATGCGGTCACCATCTGGTCCTAGGATGCCCACGCTTCCGCTTGCCATCGGACGTCCAATCAGTAACTATCTTCGCAAAGCATCATTGAGCATACATATTACGTGAAAAAGAATTTGCGTGGGTTGACATACGAGTTTTTTTCTATTACGCAGCACTTTACTATTAAATATGTCGATGTGTAAACGGATTTAGACAAGACTTGTTAATGTAGTTTACATGAACATATTTTCAATAAGTGTTTTCTTTCTTGTTCGCAGATGGACTGGCATCCCATTGTAAACACTGAGCTGACTGGGAGGAGTTAACATGACATTTGCTTACAATATCACCGGCCACGATGACGTGGCCTCCGCGATGGCTGACAGATTCAACCCGTACTCAATGGCTATCAACGGAACGAACTCTCCTCGAGGAGGCATTCCGATCATCACCAAGACCCTCACAGGAGAGAGCATGGATATTTTAGATGAACCCAAAACAAATGAAATGACAGACATTATAGACGTCAATGTAGTCCAAGTTGCGTTTTGCATTTTGTACACAGTTATTTTCGTGTTGGGAGTATTTGGTAATGTATTGGTTTGCTATGTTGTCTTCCGGAATAAGGCGATGCAAACAGTGACAAATCTCTTCATCACAAATTTAGCTTTGTCAGATATACTATTATGTCTCTTCGCGGTCCCCTTAACTCCAATGTATACCTTCTTAGGCCGATGGGTCTTCGGAAGACTTCTTTGTCATCTAATGCCTTACGCCCAAGGAACTAGTGTATACATATCCACTCTTACCCTCACTTCAATAGCCATAGACAGGTTTTTCGTCATAATATATCCATTCCATCCTCGGATGAAGTTAAACACATGTATATTCATAATAGTCTTTATATGGGTATTCTCATTAGTAGTAACGTGTCCTTATGGTCTTTTCATGGGTCTGCAGATCACAAAGAATAAGACCTATTGCGAAGAAAGTTGGCCATCCGATAGGTCAAGGAGGATCTTCGGAGTTTTCACCACTGTACTCCAATTTTTAATACCATTTCTAGTAATAGCTATATGTTATACGTGTGTTAGTATAAGACTGAATGACCGAGCAAGGTCTAAGCCAGGTGCTAAGAATACTAGGAGAGAAGAAGCCGATAGAGACAGGAAGAAACGAACAAATAGAATGCTAATATCCATGGTAGCTATATTTGGAATATCGTGGCTCCCTTTAAACTTGATCAATATCTTTAACGATTTCTACGCTCAAATGACCGAGTGGAACTATTACTATGTGTCCTTTTTTCTCGCCCATTCAATGGCGATGGCTTCGACTTGCTACAATCCGTTTCTTTACGCTTGGTTAAACGAAAATTTCCGGAAAGAATTCAAACAGGTTCTTCCGTTTTTCGAATCGACTGGTGGAGTGAGAAACAGTTACCATTCGGGGCGAATGCCTACTCATAAATCTGATAAAATATGCAATGGAAATGAGACTATTCAAGAAACATTACTAGCCTCCTCATTTAATAGAGGGCCTTCTTTAAAACAAAGAATGTTAGAAGGTAATGGCAAGAAGGACAATGGTGTAGAAGTTGAAAATGTTTTGTTGGAGGATAAAACAATCTCAGCCACGTTTCACACGAAGAGCGAAAATGTCAATTTGCAGTTGATTGACGAAGAGTCGCAATTCAGCGAATCTAAGGATAGCAAGCCGCCCGCCATATAATTTGTAAGCATTAGTGAAATAGCAACTTTTAACACATGTCACGCCATATCAGTCAAAAGCTCATGAAAGCGTAAACGCAATCCTATATAAGGTATCTACCTCTCAAAGTTTAACATGCTTTTGTATAAATCTTTCTGTCAAGTATTTTAGCCGAGTAAGTGAAGAGGGGCGATGCGTAAGTGCCCCTTTTATGAATACATATCTACTTTCAAGATAAATTGTGCTCATTTAATTTTGACTGTTAGCCGGCAGAGTAGAATAGGACTACCTACTCCATGTCTTCCCGTGGATGTCGTAGAAGGCGACTTAGCTAACACAAGTTAACACAGCTCATAAACATCAATGAGACCTCTCCAACCCGTCTGGCCAGCGTGGAAAGTGTAGGCCAAATCCTCTGACTGCTCTGGCTAGCTAATATATGCTCTGGTAGTACAGAGAGGGACGTGCTCCTGCAGTGGAGACTAAAAAGACCTGATGATGGTATCTACCGTGTGTAAATGTACCGCCGACATATACTTGAACGGGTGACTGAGTCCGGTTATTCGGCCGGCGCTTTCATGAAAATCACGAAAATAAACTTTCTTTTATGCTGGTCTGGGAGAAAAGAAAAAACAGAATGTACCAACTGCTTCTCCTCACGCGCAGATCGTAAAAGTCGAACGAGAGAATTGGCAAGAATCTGAATCATATCAATAGGCGATGCGGTTAGCAACTCATAACTTTTATGATTTGCTTTTTCCACTTCATGACCACCATCACGCTGAAAGAGATGCCTGGGCCTTGCCACCCTAGGTTCTGTCTGCCCCGTTAAGGATAAAGACGTGATATGTCTCTGTATCTGTACTAAAAAAATCGAGTTCCCACTGAGTCACCCCTTGAAATGTATGACGGTGGGACATTTACACATGGTAGGTATACAGGTTGATTCTGCACCCCCTAGCTGTATTGAAATTTAATCAGAGTTATGAGCACGTGGCTGGCCTATTCCACGTAGAGCACCTGATATTCGCAGGTGTTCTTTGAGAACTTAAATTATTTTTACATTTTGTCCACGAAGAGCATTTATGATTTAGCAGCTAGTGCTGGGATTCATATTTTTTACTTTTTATTACGAATAAAAGATATCGATACAAAATCACCTATGGTAGTGTTCAACGCAATTTATATGGTAATATCTAAGAGTAAAATCAGTCCCAAAACTCAAATTAAGTATTACATAAAATACACATTAAACTAAGTAAAGTAAAAAGCTAGAAAAACAAAACTTACTGCGGTATTTTCCTGCTAATCTTCCGAGAATCTTCAGCTCCGACGAATTGTTATTCTCCTAGCAGCCCTCAAGTGAATGTGTTGACACCAACTTCCCTTATTTTACGTTTATCTGTCTTTTTCTTTTCCCGCGTAATCGACCAAGTTTAACCCTCGAGCACCTTGTTGATATAGTCTATTACAACCAACAATTTATTAGTTTCCGAGTTTGTGTCGTCTGTGTTGATGTCAGATTTTTCAAGCAGCCTTAAGGCATCTGACAAAGCTTGACGACTGCCATAAAATGATGACTGGTCTTTAGAGTACATGCGAAAGCAATATCGCTTTGCTAGGCGATTCGAAATGGCGCGATGACGTCATAAACCATAGACGTAGCGAAAGCAATCGTGTTAGGCGGTAGAGATCCCTAAAAGGGATAAGTAGTCCTCCGCCTTAGTGTTGTTTATTTTGGACTTTTCTGTGTATCCTTTTGTACAATGAAGAATTTGCATACATACAACATTTTTTATGTCTTTATGTAAAAGAATATCACTCTGATTATTTTGATCTACGACACTCGCATGCACGTACATATGAATGTAGTATTTCAAGCATAATTAACTGACTTAAAAAAAGATTATAAATGAATTCGATTTATGTTTCTTACCTCAGGACTCCGTCATTTTTAAACGGATATAAAAAAAATTGTTTGTAAGGAACTTTAAGATTGGTCCCATAAAAATTTCATCAAATTTAGTTCAGTACTTTGGTTTTTAAAAAACTGTAAATATATGTTATTTATTGGTATATTAATTTATAAAAAATAATTTAGATTTTGAAAATACAACAAAATCCTTTCAGTTTAGAAAACTTCAAATTATATCTACGGAACCTGTGACTTCATAAAAAAATATTCCACTAAACCTTAGTAGTGAAATAATTAGTGTTCCGTACCTCAAAAGGAAAAAACGGAACCCTTATAGGATCACTTTGTTGTCCGTCTGTCCGTCCGTCCGTCCGTCTGTCAAGACCCTTTTTCTCAGGAACGCGTGGAGGTATGAAGCTGAAATTTATATCAATTACTCAGGTCTACTGTCCCTTGAAGCTGTGAAAAAATCAAACTTCTAAGCCAACGCAATCAAAAGATACTCGTACAGCCGTTTATGCCGCAAATTTTCGACACTTGCAAGGGAATCAAAACCTACAGGGTGCTTCCCGTGAACTCAGAATCTTGAAATTTGGTACGAAGCAACGTCTTATAGCATAGATAAAGGAAAAATTACGAAAACCATAAATTTTTAGTTACATCACATAATATTTTTTTTTTTAATTATTTTAAACTTACTACCCATTTCCTCATAAACGCGTAGAGGTATTAAATTGAAATTCATACCAAATACTAAACCTTGCAGGTTTGTACGGAACCCTCGGTGCGCGGGTCCGACTCGCACTTGGCTGGTTTTTTTTTTTATGAAGTCACAGGTTCCTTGATTTGACACATTTATAAAAAAAAACTTGGAAGTAAAATCAGTACCAGAAATTAAAAATCTACCACATTTCAAGTTCCAATTTTTTTCGTCAAAGCAGGTTTTTAAATTAGGAACAACTTTTATCCCTACAAAGTTTACACAGATATAAGCTGCGGGGTGGAAAGCTAAGGTTTGACGTACCTCGTAAAACTCAGCACGAAAAAAAATCAAAATGTTCCTAACGAACAGTCTATACAATAAATAAATATAAAGGGACAAATTACACTAATTGAGATAGCCTCAAAGTAAGTTTAAACTTGTGTTATGGGATACCAACTCAACGATACTATATTTTATAATAAATACATAATAGGTAAACATCCAAGTCCAAGGACAATTTGAAAAAGGCCATTTTATAACTTGCCCTGCCTGGTGATCGAACCCAGAGTGCGCACGTGTTAAGAGCCCGTACTACCTTAAAGTTCTTAGAGCGATCTTAAATATTATCTTGGGTGTTTATCTATATATGTATTTATCATAAAAATATAGTATGTGGTGGATATACACGAGAAATAAAAGTCTAGCGTAAGTATACGTCACTATATTTGTTAAAACTGTACCACACAAAACATTTACAGTATTCAAACACAATTTATCACAGAAAACACAAGAGTCGCGGTTAGAAACTTTTTACAATCCAAGATGTCTCCTCGTTAAGCAAATTTTCATAGCGGGCCGCGCTCCCGTTGGTCGAGCGCCGACCAATCAGACGTTCCGGTTGCGTTCATACAAGTTCAAAATTTACCGCCGCGAAATACGTATGGGTGCGTTCTGCTACATCCTCCCCCTTTTGATCTAGCGTTAAACAACGCGACGATCAAACCTTCCTAGGCCTACCTCGACCACGTTTAGGAGCTACGGGCTCAGGACATTCCCCCTCGCGCGCATGGTAACGTTGAAGATCGGAACGATGATATTTACCTATAGTCTCATCAGGCTTATCCGGGAACGCCAGAATGAAAGACGTAGGACTAACCTTTTTAGAAACGACGTAGGGTCCATCCCTTCTAGGTAAGAATTTCTTAGTGATACCTTTAGAAGCGTTGCTAAGAGCGTGTGACTTCAGCAACACGAGATCGCCAGGCTCAAGAGAATCTTCACTGCTGCGCATAGCATCTTTGTAAGCCTTCCTACGATCTTGCTGTTGTTCAATAGTCTCCTTAGCTTCCTTCAAAGTACTAGCCATCTTTAACAGATAAGGCGTCACCTGCGGTACGTAATTCTCCGCCTCGATGATGGATCGGAGATCAGTACGAGCGTTTATAGGAGAGCGAAGCTCTCTTCCAAAAGTCAGATATGCAGGCGTCTGCTGAGTGGCTTGCGTAATGGATGTGTTCATGGCAAACCGGATGAAAGGCAAGGCGTCAGGCCATTGTTGGTGATGTCCCTCGACCAAAATTGCCAATTGCGTCTTCAGATCGCGGTTCTTCCGCTCGACCGGATTGGCCTCGGGGTGATATAATGGCACGAGTGACTGTTTAACGCCTAAAACATACATCGCCTGCTGCATAACGTCAGTCACAAATTGGACACCATTGTCCGATATCACCCGACGCGGTACACCATAACGCAAGAACACCTGCTCAATCAATACCTTAGCGCAACTTTCCGCAGTAGCTTCGACAAGGGCGAACATTTCAACGAGTTTACTGGTGGTGTCCTCCACAATGAACACCCAACGCTCTCCGTTAGGCCCTTTCGGTAACGGACCGAACAAGTCCATAGCCAATACTTCGAAGCGCTGCGCAGGTACGGGAGTCTGCAAGAGACCAGCTGGCTTCGTATTTGCCGGTTTATAACGCTGGCACTCGACGCACGACTTCAAATACTCTGTTACATACCTTCTCATTCCAGGAAAATAATATCTCTGGGAAATCCGATGGAGAGTTCTCTCTACACCACCGTGACCAGCAGTGGCAGCATCGTGACACTCGACCATAATTTCTTTTCGCAGATTTGCAGGAACAACGAGTTGCGGCTCTTCTGATTCGACGTCTTCGACATAGCGGTACAAGACGCCCTGAGAGAGATGATAACCTCTCTCAGACCATCGACAACTATTAACTTCGTCATTACCTTCCAGGTCCACCATGATCTTCGAAATCTCCGCATCAGCTAACTGGAACTCACGTAAGTAACCAGCTTCCCACCGCGGTGTATCTACAATTACCGTGCAGACCTCGCAAACAGGCTTAACGTCGTCATCACATGCAGGTCGACTCAAAGTGTCGGCTACGACATTACATTTTCCTGGGGTATACTCTACATTTAAATCAAAAGCCTGGAGTTTCATAGCCCACCTTACCAACCTACCAGTTGGGGACTTAAGAGTTAACAACCACTTCAATGGTTGATGATCGCTGGCAACACGAACTGGATGTCCATCAACATATCCTCGAAACTTCTCTAAGGCCCAGACTACAGCTAGTGCCTCCCGCTCTGTAGTCGAGTAATTCCGCTCAGCTGAGGTTAGCAACCGGCTGGCATACTCTATCGGTCGCTCCTCCTGTGGCGTGGCACCCTGCATTAGTACAGCTCCAAGGGCGTAAGCACTGGCGTCTGTCCTAAGGATAAATGGCTCATCATAGTTAGGTTGCTGAAGTATAGGACTCGCGACGAGTTGAGACTTGAGTTCCTCGAAAGACTTTTGCTCCGTCTCCCCCCACTGCCAGCGTCGGTTCTTCTTCGTCAAATCTGTCAACGGACGGGCTACCTCTGAAAAGTGCGGAATGAACTTTCGAAACCATGAGCATGTCTGTAGGAACGATTTAAGGTGTTTGACGGAAATGGGGGCTTTCATTTCCACCACGGCGCTGACTTTATCAGGGTCAGGAGCCACTCCCTGAGGTGAAATGATATGGCCTAAATACTTAACCCTCTCTCGTGCGAAAACACACTTACCACGATTGGCTCGGAGTTTAAACTCACGTAAGCGCTCGAATACTGCCTGAAGATCCTGCAGATGCTGCTCGAAGGATCCTGATAGCACAACCAGGTCATCAATATACCCTAGCAAGGTCACATTCTTGACAGAGGCTCCGGATCGAAATCTATCGATTAACCTCTGGAAGGTTGCAGGGGCGTTTCGTAAGCCGAAGGGCATCCGCTTAAAACGGTGAATCCCGAGGTGCGAGACGAACGAAGTCTTGTCCTGGTCTTCCTCCCTGACGCAGACCTGCCAGTACCCAGACCGAAGGTCGATAGTACTTATAAAACAGCTTTTACCTGTGTACTGCAACAAATCGTCGATGACGGGTAAAGGGTATGAGTCACTCTTAGTGACGGCGTTGAGCTTACGGTAATCGACACAAAACCTAAAGGAGCCGTCCTTCTTAGGCACCAAGAGGGCAGGAGCGGCCCACGCGGACTCGCACTCCTCTATGATCCCTTCAGATAGCATTCGTTCTATCTCAGCCTCCATGATAGCTTTCTTCGCCGGTGTGAGCCGATAAGGCGGAACAGCTATAGGTGGATGCTCACCTGTGTCGATCCTGTGCTCAGCAAAAGGGGTTGCCTCCCCCTGCTCACGAAAAATATCTTCATACTGCTGCAGTAGCGCCGCCAGGTCGTCCTTCTGTGATGGAGACAGCATAACACCTTCGTCAGACCTTAAAACATCCGTAGCGGCGCAACCCACATAGTTACGCGAGCTTTCGCATTGCAAAGGGTAAATATCCTGAGGCCGGTGAGCGCTAAACCACGTGTCATGTGCTAAATCTAAGACCAACTGCGCCTTTCGTAAGAAATCTATACCTAGGAGCGTTTCATTATTATTCGCGTCCGGAAAGATAACGAAGGAGATATTTACCGCTAAATCCTTTAATTTTACCTCAACGTCGGTAAACTTTACGGGTAAATCACGAACCACGCCGTCAGCAAGCTTAACGGACATTGTACTGTCGCGAAACGGATGATTAAGACGTTTAAGCAACCCATACAAAGTATAACCCGCAATGCTTCGCTTCGCGGCGGTATCTATTAAACCCGTACCACGGAACCCTAAAATTTCAATATCTAAAATAGGTCTACCAGAAACTCGGGCATCGGCAGAATTAAAATTAACATATTCTTCCACAGGATAACAATAAGTATCAACAGACTTTGCATTCACATCGGTATCAAAGGAATAAAAGTTAACATTGGCATCAAAAGAACTTAAACTGGCATCAAAAGTATTAAATTGAGTATCAACGGATTTACATTTTAATTTGGCATCAAAGGGATCAAAACTGGCATTAAAACACTTTAAATCAGCATCAAAAGAATTAATATTACTCTTACTGTTTAACAAAGTACTGCCACTATCCTTTGATAATTGTTTACGAAACTTTAAACAATCAAGGTTACCACGAGTATTAAAATGTGAAATACTGCAACTATCCTT
Organism: Acrobasis repandana; assembly: GCA_963576875.1. NCBI lineage: Eukaryota > Metazoa > Arthropoda > Insecta > Lepidoptera > Pyralidae > Acrobasis > Acrobasis repandana. Next base: position 4,961,496 of record OY756226.1, read on the forward strand.
TAATGCAATATCATGTTTACACGTACGAGTAGGTAACATCTTATTACACTGTAAACAATTAACATTAGTACGGCCGTCAATATAAATAAACTCGCCGTTGTCCTTTGACACAATATTCGCCGACGGGGATGTCCTTGACCTAGTTACATGTCTATTTTTAGATACGTTGTAATGATTACGATTACATGGGATTAAATCGCACGCGAAAAACTGATTGTCTTTAGAGTTTTTGCTGCAATTTCCACAATTCGCACGTATTACATCCCGAGCACCACAACCGTAACATGATACCGATTTTTCGGTTTTATCACTGTTATCACTTCTGTTTATTAACTTCGGACATTCGGATTTTACGTGTCCACTCTTTTTACAATAAACACAAAAAAGTTTACCTTGTTTCGACGAAATCACCTGACTAGTAGGCGCATGAGGCGACCGCGGGAGTGTCGCGGCCGCTGTAGACGTCGTGGGGGCTCCGGGCACGATAGCAGCGTTGGCGGCGCGCAACAGCTGGGGCGCGCGTACAGCGGCGCGCGGTTGCGCGGCGGCCGTTGACCCCGTCGTAGGTACGCTTCGGCCAGCTGGTACCGGCGGCGGCTTCGGCGTCAGCGACGTGGACTCCGCTAGTGACTCCTCAATGACCCTGGCTTTCTCGACCAGTTCATCAACGCTCGATACTGCATCAGGTTGAAGACGTTTTCTTATTCGTCGGTCCAGCAATCCGTATATGATGTCCACTTTTACGCGATCCTCCAGCTCGTACGGCAGTTTTGATAATGTCGCCCTCAGGCGCGCGATAAACACGTCGGCTCGTTCCGTCCCTTGTTCGGACGCGAAAACATCGCGGAAGAGTTTATAAGCGGGCCGCGGCGTGCCGTACATGGCTCTGAGGCGTTGCAGGGCATCCTCCCAGGACTTGACGGAACTTTTGACTCCCTGATAGAAAACAGCGGCATCCCCAGTCAGCAGCATAGGCAGCCCTCGTAAAGCGTGTTCGTCGCTTACGCTAGAGCACTCCTTGAATACTAGCACCGCATCTAGGAACGCCTCCAATGTTTCGGCATTACCAGAGGCACCGTCAAATCGTGCTGTACACTTGACGAAATTGCCGTTCTGTGGCATTACTGGATTGACTACCGGGAATGGAACCGGTGACTCTGTGCTGTGAGCATGATGATCGGACGTCCTGTAGGACTGCGCGGCGATGCACTCCAAGAGTTTTCTGTTTGATTCCGCCTGTGCTTTGGAAAAGGCTTCAAGGAATTGAAACAGACGATCGTCCCCCGGGGACGGAGCTCGGGCAACGCTGTCGGCATGCGTGTCCTGATACGTTTCGTCATCGATCTCACGATCGCGTTCACTTGCAGCTGCTTGACGTGTAAGCGGCATAGTGAAATATGAATATAAGTAGGTACAAACTGAACTGTTACTTTTTTACACGACACTACTCACAACGAAAGTTTTGTGGTTCGGCCAGAAGTTGGAGCGCCATTTTGTGGTGGATATACACGAGAAATAAAAGTCTAGCGTAAGTATACGTCACTATATTTGTTAAAACTGTACCACACAAAACATTTACAGTATTCAAACACAATTTATCACAGAAAACACAAGAGTCGCGGTTAGAAACTTTTTACAATCCAAGATGTCTCCTCGTTAAGCAAATTTTCATAGCGGGCCGCGCTCCCGTTGGTCGAGCGCCGACCAATCAGACGTTCCGGTTGCGTTCATACAAGTTCAAAATTTACCGCCGCGAAATACGTATGGGTGCGTTCTGCTACAAGTATCGTTAAGTTAGTATCCCATAACACAAGTTTAGAACTTACTTTGGGGCTAGCTTAATCAGTGTGATTTGTCCCTATATATTTATTTATTATTTATTTATTTATTAATATTAACGAAATACTCACTTTGAAATAAAAACACAACAAAGTTCAGGACTAACTCTTAACATAGTAAGTTTCGAAAACACGATTGTTTAAAATTTTCTCGATAGAAAAACATTGCGAAATTGCCTCCAAATCACCTCAGAATTATACTAAAACAGAAAGTATTTAAGAAATACAATAAATTAGCACTTGTAACTTTGGATTATAATTGTATTAAACATAAGGCAGTCATCATATGTCTTACTTTTTAAATAACTCTTAAATATTCTTTGTAAAACGAAAAAAATCTCAAAACCAGAACCAGCCTCATTGACCCACCGCGATTCCCGACGCCCCGCATGGCTCGCTGTCTCGCTTCGGCTAGAGTAAATTTGTGTGCGTGGAAGCGGGAACAAAATTTAGATTATTGACATCAGGCGCCGGCTTTTAACCACTACGCCACGGAATTCATCAAAAATTACAGAATGGCTAAAATAGTAAAGGGCAAGGACTGAGCCATAAAGAATTTTCCCTAGAGATCCAACAATAATTTAAATATGAGTTCTGTTTGTAACATCATTAGTTTATTATAAAAATGTCCTTTTGTTACAGGTAAATGCCACAACGACACGCAACACGAATATTTAATTAGGTATTTTGATAATTGATAACTCCTGTCGCGATAAATAGCATTGGTAGGTACTAAATTTTCAGTTGCCGCGTGTAGAGTAGGTCTCTTAGGGTTGTATCTCATCTATCAGCACTAAACAGCACTTTCCTATGCTACTATCCTTTTCTGTCGCTTAGAAGCGTCATTTGCGAGAGAGAGCGACGGAACCCTTCAGCGCCGGCCGTGCTGCAGCGTTCCGTCGCTCTCTCTCGCTCTAGCAAATTAACTGTTTTAAGCGACAGAAAAGGATAGCAGCATAGGAAAGTGCTGTTCCGTGCTGATAGATGAGATCCAACCCTTACTGACGAGCGATAGTTCGCGATCCTTGTCACCAGTGTCGTGATCTGTTGCGCTACAGTCGGTTACCATCGGTGACAATTGGCAACAGAGATATGGGAATTGGCGACCATCGCACGACATTCAGCAATTGCCAATTCGCCACCGATCGCAACCAAACTAGGACGCGAGCTGTCGCTGACACGAGCCCATAGATTTCGGAGTCTCCTGGCACAAGCATATGCTATGCTTAAAAGGAGGCTCCAGCAACAAAATATTGTAAAAATTTTTTAGTTACTTATTAAACTATTATTTTTTATTATTTTTTATTATAGATAGGCAATATTACGTCTTGCTTGGAACTGCGTTAAGCGGGGACCCGTGACGGGTTTAGTCCGTCTCTGTCACAAACTCTAAGTGCGATAGAAACACGTAACCCTTACGTTTGTGACAGAAACGGACTGAACCGTTTTGCGCGTCCGCTTGACGTAGTTTCAAGCTATGTTTCTTGCTTTTTTCTACATCCTGATTGTCCATGGGCAATGAAACAAATTGGAACACGCTATTTTGCATCAAGTCAAATCAAATACTTTTTTCTTAACGTCAAAAACCAACATTTTCTATGGTTTTTGTATGAAATATCGATTTATGACGACATAGTTCCTTGGAGTCAAATAGCACTCTTAATATCCGTTTTTCTGCATTCATAAATCTAAAATCACGTTCAAAGTGGATGTGATCAATGACAAGTGCCATTATTTTGTGGCGTTTTATTCTATTAGCAGTACCAAATAGTTTATTTTTGACCCACCATAATACCCAATTGCTATGGAGTTGGATTATAAATACTTATTTCAATATTAGTTTACAGTAATTTTTACTTGACTATGTATACTTAGATAATAATAGTACATATTAACTTTAAAGATACTGATATTGGTATTTAATTTAAACCGCGTGCTGTGATGATTTTCTTGAGTAAAAATTGAGCAATTGAGAAAAATATATTTCCATTCATAAAAAATGTAAAAAAATGTAATGTGTATATAAAAAAATTACAAAAATGTATATAATCTATTTAACTAACTTAAAATGTATGCAAGTATCCAAATGGCCTACGAATGTATTAAATTATTAAAATATCTAGGTTTAATTAGCATTAAAATATAAAATTTGTAGGCTTGTATTCCCTATAGATCTACTGGTAGGAACAGAGGTCCATTGGGTAAATGTGTATATTAATATTAATTTATTACTTTTATTATAAATTTATTTTTACTGTGTGTATAAATGACAATTGATTCTCAAATATATAACGTCTAATAAAATATACTGAAACTATTTCAAGGGTGGATTCAGTTATTGTTCGTAGATTCAGTTCATGATACTGAACAATTTTCCCCAAGAAACATAATATAGCAACTTACTTTTTATTTTTTTCATTTTGCTACAATTGTAAAAATTGTACTACTTAATGTAAAAAAATAATATAATATTTCATTATTTCGTTACAAATGTTTTCAATTTATCTTGTACCTATTTGATATAAATTTTTATAGAGATATAAATGTTTGATTGGTGATTTTTAATAAACTACTGAGCCCAATTTCAAACAAATACTGTTAGTTTTCGTTGCTCTTTTTTTTATTTTTACGAAAACTAAGACCCTTGTAAATGTAGCTGTTTTTTTGCTACATTTACTGTGGTAAGGTTTGAAATTTGAGTTTATTAAAAACACGAATCAAAATAATTAATTATTTTATTAAGTATAAATACTTAGATTTATTATTCATAGGTTAGTATTGTATAAAAGATACATGTAATTGACTTTAGAATTATTGCTTTACTTACCTAGGATAGTATGTAAATAGGTATTATTTAAAAATGTGTTAACAATAGAAAAAATCGCTTTCAAAGTGTGGTTTGTAGATCATAAATTGATCGTTGATTGTGAAATATGGTTTTGAAGTCGAATAAATGAAGCTGATTGTTTTGTATAGATACTTTTTTATTGAACCACATACTACATATTCACATGTTACTATCATCTCCCATGCTAGTCTTACATAGGTACATACAGAAATAAAGCGGAACATACCATTTTATTTATACATCGTGTTAATTAAATAACGTAAAACCTCTCAGATGGTATCTCAGCCCATGAAACTGAACAACTTTTGTTTAACAAATTTCACGAAACCTAAAAAAAAATCGGATTTTTATACAAATTGACTTGATCCAGCTGATCGAGTCAATTTGTATAAAAATCCGATTCAAAGTGTTCAGTTTGTATGAAAATTATTATTTTTTTGTTTCGTAAAAGTTGTTCAGTTTCATGGGCTGAGGTACCATCTAAGAGCTTTTGCGTTATTTAATTAACACGATGTATACTTTATAAGTTTTTTACACCCACATAAAGCTCCCTAATCGACACAAAGTCGAACAACTGCTAGAGAATGCTTTTAGCATTAAGTCCGCCTGTTATACTTGTTACATTTGTATATGTGTGTGCAATAAAGTATAAAATAAATAAATAAATAAACGCGATAGTTTAAAAGTAATCAAAGCAAAAATATGATATCAAGCCCACCACAGACTTAGCTACGAATATAAATACTGTGCTATATATTATATAATATATCTAGCTACCACACACGTTAGCTATATGTTATATTAGTATAGCTACCATGTGTGTGTTATTCTGTAATATTATAGTACCAGCTGGTGCCCGCGACTTCGTACGCGTTAAATTCAGATTTATTGCGCAAATTATTTGACAAATTGGAAAAAACTTAGAGTTTAGGGTCTAATTTATAGTCAGATTTATTTTATTGCAATCATCATCATCCAAGCGTTTATTCCCAGTTGCATCATCAGCGGTTACGCTTCAGAGCCCAGGGTCCGATACTTAACCTAGGTGATTTGACGAGGTTACTGGTTTTTACACAGACCGACTGCCGTCTGACCTAGCAACCCAAAGGTTAGACCAGAACCAATCCTAGGGATAGGTACAAACGCTAGATGGCGTTTGGGACCAACAGCTTTACGTGCCTTGTGAAGCACAGAATCATCTTTCTTTTCGGATTATCAGGTGATTCAAGCCTTTTTTTTTGTTGCGCGGAGAAAACTACCTGTGTTCTGCTACCACTCAAAACTCCGCGGTGTCACCTCGCAGCTGCTATCGGCCGGGGCCGTATTCTTAAGGTGATTCAAGCCTGCAATATCCTAACCAGACTGGAAAGAACTTTTTACAAGTATGCTTCCCAGTACAATTTGAACCCACATCCTCTAGGCCAAAAGGCAAACGCCTTAACCACTAGATCACGGAGGTAGTAATTTTTTTTATTGCGATGCGGCACATAAATAATAAAAGGTATATCTTTATACGAGCTAAGCTAACACTAAAATAAATATGTGTGTTTAATCTGGTTGTGCGACAAAACTGCATCGTTATCTCGTTCGATCGTTGCCAATTAGGACGACGCCTTATATTTAAAATATCAATTATGGCCTTGTTTTCTACTAAGAGCATTAGGTAAACGCTCTTTCGTATGTTTTAGCTAATGAAGGAGCAAACAGAGGTCCAACACCATGTAAACACAAAGTAATTTGCCGGCCGGGCTTTGATTGATGTTATTTAGGTAGCTTGATATTATTATACACGCTGTGGAGTTTGCATAGGTCGAAAATATTCTGAAATTAGCTTACATGTAAATTTAACCATTGACAGCTTTATCATGAAAGAAACTGGCCAAGTGCGATTCGGGCTCGTCCATTGAAGGTCCCGTTGCACAAACAATTTACGAACTTATATTTGCAGTCAAGTCCATATACTTCATATAAACTTGACTACATATATAAGTTTGTCGTTTAGTAATTACTGATTCCACACATTTATCTGTACCATACATAGACTTCTTATAGGTTTTACAGGAAAACTTTAAAGAAGTATTTAAATGTGTCGAATTACTAATAGCAGGGGAGCCTAAGAGGGGATTTTTGGATTTACTCGAGCAAGTCACATAAACATGCAGTCGTGTCATGTCAGGATCACAGTACAATATAACGATATCATATTGGTAAACTGATGGTGGAGCCGGGAGGTAGCTATAGGAACTCACTAATGAAACGACGAAAACCTATCGTGTTTGGGCTCATTTAATTTATCTTGACTAGCACTTTGGTCTCACAATAAAAGATTTTATAAAAAAATTACTATTTTCTTAATCTGACGGTTTGAATAGTTTTTATTTCAAACCGTCAGATTAGGAAAACAGTAATTCGGTGGTTTCGGAGATAAGGATGAACTCCATCCTTATCTCCGAAACCACTGAGCCATTTCCGCGAATGGTTAATTTTCGTCTATTTTCTAAATAACTTCAAAAATACCGATCTAAAAATTATAAAAATTGATTTTTTTGTCCATTGAATAAAAGTCTGCAATCTTTTTTAGCATACTCACTACACACTACACTGATTGATTTTAGAGGGTAGATTTTTTAATAATAAAAGGGTAAGTACTTTTTTTTTCGTTGCAGCAACAAGAAATTCAGTGGTAGCTAGTTAGCTAGTTATTGTTACTCTCCCCAAGGATTGCCAAGATGACATTTAGGAAGTACCTTCATCCACCTTTTTCCTCTGACTTTGATTATCTGACCACCTATCGGAAATCTTGGGAGAGCAATAGAGTAATAGGGTGATGACTGGGTCAGAAAAGTATTATTCTAATTAGTCCGTTAGTTAGATTATCCAAAAATAATGTACCCATATTTCTCAGTTTATCAAAAAAGTAAAAATTCACAAAGATACAGAGTATCAAAGTTCGAGCTGTGGTTCGAGGGTGGGGGCTTGTGACGTCACCGATGTGTTAAAATCTTACGAAAGCGTCACGTCATGCGAAATTTAAATGCGCTGTATCTTCGTTATTTATTGTTTCTCAGAGAAAAGAAAAAATACGTGTACAATATTTTTTAATAATCTAACCGATGGGCCAAAAATATTTTTTCAGTCATCATGCGTATTGTCCATACAAAATTGAAGCGACCTAAGTAGGTACTTTGAGTTACTTGAACAATCCGGCGTTTGTTTGTATGTATGTTTGTTTGACGAGAATTTGAGTAATTTTGCTTTATGATATTTGGTAGTAGATGTAGCTAATACAATTTTTAAGTTCTAACATGAGCCAAATCTGTTAAGGTTCGCCGTGATATAGGGTTCGCGAGTTCACAGTTCGGAGCGAATATTTCCTATTGATATCTTGATGTAACGTGTAATTTGTATTTGTTCTTTGTGTACAATAAAGTTTTGACAAACAAACAAACAAACAAACTATTAGTTTAATCTGCTTCAAAAGTGAGAAACGTAGTACAAAATACAAAAATAGTTTTATGTGAGTAATAAAAATCCTTTTACTAGACGCGTAAAATGCTGGACTGAGTCTCGAGCAATTATTGAGGCAGGTTACAATAGAATGTTAAATGGGGTCGGCAAAGCGCGTGTGGCACATCTGGTATTGCAGGTGTGCCGGTGAGGCCTCTTTGCCTACTTTGTTATTTTAAAAAATAGCTATACTTATATTTAAATATACTGAAACTATTTTAAGGGTAAATTCAGTCGATGATACAGAACAACTTTCCCCAAGGAACGTATATCGAAAAATGAAAAACATATTAAGACGTTCCATACTCAGCAGACAGATCAGCTGATCAGTCAACTTATATGGGAGGCCAAAAAATATTTTTCATATTTCGATGTATGTTCCTTGGGTAAAGTTGTTCAGTATCTTGGACTAAATATACCATTAAATTAGTTTCAGTATAATTTTTTAGAAACTGTATATGCCAATGACAATATGCCAATTCATGCGTGACACTCCCATGGTCCGCGGGCGACGGGGGATGAAACGTAGGCGGGTGGCTAGAAGAGAGTTCAGCGATGGCTGGGCTGATCTACGCGTCAACTCGTGACCGGGTGCCACCAGTAGAGACTGATCAGTTCGGACCCGTTTTTAGGGTTTCGTATCACAAAAGGTAAAAACGAAATATTATAAGATAATTCACTTTCTGTCTGTCCGTCACAGCCAATTTGCTTCGAGACTACTGGACCGATTGAAAGTAAATATGGTACACATATGTAAGTAACGCAAAATCAGCAAAATATAGTATGAATCCTTTTTCTTTATTGTACAAATTCATTATTGTACAAACTATATTTCAACACAATTATTTTGTATCGAAATAAATAAATATGAAAATATAAAATCCTATAAGACAAGGAGAGAAGAAAAAAAAACAAAAGACTATCAGATTCATAAAGTTTTAAATGTTTGTGGGATAAAGGATATATAGAGCACTTTTATTGTACAGTGTTTCATAAAAATCGATAATTCGAAATTACTTTAGACAGCCGAAGGCAGCGCTTGACCTCATAAAAAGTACCTTGTTAGTAGGGTCGTAAAGATTTTTCAGTGTATTTTATGTGTTTAACCTTACCGTATTTGAAGTACATTACTAATGACATAATAGATAGGGATCCTTTGGAATACTATGATGTTATTCAATATACCCACTAAGCGTTTTTCAATTACTATAAGTAGGCACTAATTTGTATTTTATAATTACCTTTTGAAATCCCTTTTTCCGTAAAGTCAGTCAGTCATTTAGGCGTCGGCGGACAATTATTCTGATAAAAAAGCTAATAATAATGTGCCAATTAGCGATGAAACGAAGTGCAATGGTAAACTACATAAAACTATGTACTTGAATTTTACGAAAGTTACACGAAAAACCTTAGAGTTCGAAACATATTTTACAGGTAAGTAGATTTCAATCCCATATAGTGTTATTTAGTGGTATCCCCTTAAGGTGGAGATATAGGCAAATGGCCTTGAAGTGGCGCCCTCATTTGAAATAAATTGTTTACTCGTAAATATGGAGATAATTTCCATATTTCTCTTCGTCATACACTAGATAGCCCTTTAAATTATTTTATGAACCACCGTTGAAAGTATTTACATTAGTCCGTCTAGCTTTAAAACTTGCCTCCGCCAAAATTGGCCACGGCAAGTTTTAAAGCTAGACGGATCACCAATAATAGTTTCAACGGCAGTTCATAAAATAATTTAAAGGGCTATCTAGTGCATGACGAAGAGCAATATGGAAATTATCACCATATTTACGAGTTAACAATTTATTTCACACTTCAAGGCCATTTGCTTCCATCTTCGCCTTAATATCTATTTACAAGAAAAATATACAAAGTGGAATTACGGGTATGTCCTACCCGTAATAAATTGAACCACGGTCTATACTAGATCATTAATCGTTATAGTATAATGAAATTAACATAAGAGCCAAAGAACAAAAAAAAATTCGGCATTTTCATACAAAAGTGTGCAGCCGCCCGGGCGATTTGTATGGGAATGTCGAAATCTTTTTTTGTTTTTTGACTGTTATTCGTTATATTGTTTAATTTCATTACACTTTAGGGATCTATTTTAGACCGTGGTTCGATTTATTGGGTATGTCCCTTCCACGTTGTACAAAGTCCTTATTTGAATTTTTTATTAAACTTTTTATGTCATGGAAGCTTAATAATGATATGGCCAAACGTTAATTGACATATCATCGAACGTTGACGAGTAAATGATTTGGTCAGTGCTGGCTACATTATGAAATATAACCATGTCATGAAATGGTCGGCCATATCATGACATAGGTATGACAAAATCTTGTTACCACGGAAGACCAGTGGCGTGATGTACCAAACTCACATCGTTGCTGAGTCCTTTTTGGTGTAAGTCTACTTTAAGTAATTTTAATAACAATTGTAAAATATTGTACCAAAAAAACTATTTTTCTTTCTTTCTTTCAAAATATTGATAACTGAAGCCTGAGCCAATATTCACAATTTTCAATCTGAAAGAACAAAGTCTTGTCTGGCGCCGAAGTACTCGTACACACATTTCAGGATAACTTCATTTGTTACGCCCTTACACAGGTTATTTCGAGTTGATCCGATTTGTCGACTGGGGGTTGATTAAATACTGTGGTGATGTGAAAAAATGTATGAAGTTATGAGTGTCATTATTAAGGGCAAATCACATTTGGTTGAGCTAGCCCCAATAAAGGCCCATTTACACAGTGCAAGTTTCTTGTCTATTGCATACAATATATTGTTTATTGTGTTTATTAGGGTTCCGTACAAAAAATGAAAAAACGGAACCTTTATAGGATCACTCGTGCGTCTGTCTGTCCGTCCGTCTGTCACAGCCAATTTGCTCCGAATCTACTGGACTTAATCAGGCGAAATTTGGTAGGATGGTGTAATCCTATGACCCAAACACAAATGTGCAAAGTAAAAAAATATTTTTTTAAAATAAGGGTCATTTTTGGGGGCAAATTAGGAAATTTAAAAAAAAAGTTTTGCAAACCTTACTGTGTAATATATCAAATAAAAGGGCTCGTTATGAGGCCCTCAAATATATTTTTATTATTATTGTAAAATAAATAGTTTTGATTTTATTTATGACAGAAGACGACAATTGACCATTCCCCCCTGATCTCCAAAACAACGGAGCCTAATTTTTTGAAAAAAATACAAAATATACTTCATTGCTTGTAGATTACAGGAAAACTTCTTCTTCTTATTTAAGAGCTTAGTGGCTCTTGTTGGTGGAGTATGCGCCAAACTTCTCGGTTCTCTGCCTTACTTTTTAGTGCTTGATACGACCTGACCCCTGCTTTTTCTTTCAGTTGGTCTACATAGATCTTTCTTGGTCGTCCTGGACCTCTTCTACCTTTTATCTATATATTTATATATATATATATATATACAGAAAAACCTATAAGAATTCAATCAATTGTACGGAACCCTCTCCACGAGTTTAACTCGCACTTGGCCGGTTTTATTCTATACACAGATCTGTATATACTACTAGATAAAGAAAGTCCTTCTTCTTCATCAATTTGTATGAAAACCTGGCGTGCCAATTTTTAATAGGTACAATATGTTATAAGAAATTCACTTACATACGGAAGGAATCTTTTTTATTACTTCCTCCAACGTTTTTCGACGAGTTTCTACGGCTCAAAACGGCAGATTTAGGTATTTTACAGTAGAGAGCTCAATGTCCGATCTAATGAATTGACATACAAGGACTAAAAGTTATTTATAATTCTATGCTAAAAGTGACGATCCTAAATAAATTTGACGTCAGATCGACACGGGTGCCTTATATACTAAGTTTATGCGCCCTCAGGGTATAAAACATTTGGGGTTGGTGTCGTCGCCAGACATACCGGTTCGGTACGCACAGCGCCATCCATTCCAACGCGTCTGGGTTGCAGGGACGGTCCCTTCATACTTTAAACAGGTATGTTGCTAAGAACAGACTCCGTCTAACTTCGATATAATTAATAAATATAATTGAAGCAATAAATTATTTCTATGACTGACTTTTAGTTTGGACCATGCAAGTCAAAATCAAAATCAAGTATTCATTCAGTAATTACTAATAACAAGACATAATTTATCAAAAAGAATAGGATACAATAGAATAACGTTAAAATTAATAGTAATTAGGCCTTTGCAGGCACTTTTACACGTCAATAATTTTAGTGTACATTACGTGTAATGTTTATTTATATCAAATTTTTTTTTCTTTGTTTAAAAGCTACCGATACTAGCATTTTGCAACGACCACTGCTGAGAAGGAACGCCGAAAGAAACTCATTTACACAGTACGAGATTGGTCGCCTACGGGCCGTACAAAAAATGAAAAAATGGAACCCTTATAGGATCACTCGTGCGTCTGTCTGTCCGTCCGTCTGTCACAGCCTATTTGCTCCGAATCTACTGGACCGAATCAGGTGAAATTTGGTAGAATGTTGTAATCATATGACCCAAACACATATATGCAAAGTAAATAAATAATTTTTTTAAATAAGGGTCATTTTCAGGGGACAAATTAGGAAATTTAAAAAAAAAAGTTTTGCAAACCTTACTGTGTCATATATCAAATGAAAGGGCTCGTAATGAGGATCTAAAATATGTACTTATAGCCGTAAGATCCAAACTGCTCTGTCTGCACCATTAGGGCTAAAGACATAATAGAATATAGTGTATATATTTTTTCCCCAAAGATGTGGGATTAGGGCTGAGAGAAAACCACGGAAGACCGTAAACTTATTAAAATAAAACGTCTTTACATCGTTGTCGTCGTATTTCAATAACAAAACTACACATTGTACTTAACAAATATTTTTTTACTACATTAATCCCGGAAGTAGGTGAAACGTGAAGCTTACGTGAAAACTACTAACTTGTACGATCAAAGCTGTAGGAAATCTATTAATTTGTAATTTTAAACAATCGCTAACTAGTTCCTAGGCTTCCAATTCACGTGGCCCCGCCTTGTGTGTGACTCATACAAATCTTATTTATACTTCTTCGTGTGTTTAAGTGGCCAATACTGGTGTCAGATTTTTCAAGCTGCCTAAAGGCATCTTACAAAACTTGATGACTGCAATACAATGATGATAGCCGGGACCAACGACTAAACGTGTCTTCTGAAGCACAAAGGACCTTGAGATTTTTTTATGTACCTTATCAAGTGCGGATAAGGCTGCCTGTCCACTGGAGCGGAGCGAGTGTGCAGAGCGGAGCGAGGGTGCGGAGCGGAGTGAGGGTGCGGAGCGGAGCGAGGGTGCCGCGCAAGGGAGAAGAGCGGAGCGTAGTTGCGTACTGTATCTGTCCACCGAAGCGAAGCGAGACGTATACACACGGCGTACATCCGCTTCCACGCTCCGCTTCCCCGCTCAGCTTCCCGGTTTTGTATGAATTTTTAAACTAGTTCGTAAACTCCCCGTCTACTAAAGCGGAGCGGAGATTTTGTGCAATCCTATCTATACATATAATAAAACAGAAAAATCGCGCTTTACATTTAATAAATTTATCAAAAAATGAGTGTGGGCGATTAGAAAAGAGTAACTGAATACAACAAAGATTAAAAAAACATTTTTGTCTGTCTGTATGTTCACGCTAATCTTCGAAATTTCGGAACGGATTTTAACGCGGTTTTCAGAAATAGATTAGGCTCATCTCGGAGATTGTTTCATCAAAATCGGATGTCAGGGGAAAAAGTTATCATCATTATTAAGGTTATTTTTATCACGCCGCTTGCCTGTTAAAAAATGCATATAAAATATCACTAGAAGGGTTGATTCGATTTTTTTTTTGTTTTTTTCTGTTATTTTAATTTCATTATACTTTAGTGATACTTTATTTATATGTTTATAATAGTATAGCCCGTGTTCGATTTATTATGGGTATGTCCCTTCAACGTTGTATATACTCGTAGTTACGGTTTATACATATGATAAGGACGGATTCAGTTTATGAAATTGAACAATTTACACAACACGAACAGCTGAACCAAGTTTCTATGAAAAACACACAACATGAACCTAGAACATCCGGATTGGCGGACTAGCGTGTTGACCATTACGCCACGGAGGTCGTCAAAATAAGGCTTTTTCTATTTCCTTTAGCACCTTCTTTAGCATCTTTGGGTAACTGTAACTATTAGTAAACCTATAGTAGGGCGGGAAATCGGAAAAATTGTGCCCATTGTAATGAAAGCATAAAATTTTTACCATGCTTAGAGGACACCACTGTGATTATTTTAAGATGTGGAGGCCGTCTGTATTTGACCCCTAACGTATTTCAGAGATCAAATTCGATATCGAGGATGTTTTATTCCGTTTTAATATCTTTTTATGAAGCCAAATGGGAAGGGTATTAGAAATTGTCATATGAAAACACATCTACACCCCCTTTCTAATGACATCTTAATCATCAAAAGTTTAGGCAGGAGTGACTGCCAAAAAAATAGAAATCGAGTCCAATAATAGATTTTTGTCATTTCTACGGGTAATAAGTACCTACCTAATTTTTTCTACATTTTTATAACTCATATGCATTCATGCTGGTTTGGCAGAAAAGGGAATGGGCGAGAATCTGAATCATATGAACAGGCGATGCGGTTAGCAACCCATCTCTATTATGATTTCCCTTTTCCACCTTTATGCCCACCATTACGCTAAAAGTGGCCCGGGCATTACCGCCCTAGGCTCTGTCTACCCCGTTAGGGATAAAGACGTGATAGTGTATATTATAACCTAAAATCGACGTTTACATTTATTAAAACCTGGTAAGCCTGAGCTATTGCTCGCTAAGCGTGGGTCCATCTCACGTAAGTTGCAAGTGTTTGGCACACAGGATAAATTTATTCCGGCGCCTAGTAGAACATCTCCTTAATAAAATGAGTAAGTTTAATTTTAAAACTAAGATACATGTCCAAAATGTCAAGAGAACGTAAATGATCTTTAGTATCTATACTCCATTTGGTTAGATATTGAAATAAATGTGAACAATCTTGACATGTCCTTATATTGAAATATACGAGTATATACACTTTACAAATTAATATGTTAACACATTACAAATTCGTAATGTTATTTATAATTTAGAAAATAAATAACTTGTAATAAAAAAATGGAGTATAAATAGTTTTATAAAAAGATATAACAGTGACTGTATGTTTTCCGAATGAAATAAAAAAAAAGTAAAAAAACAAATAAAGATTTCAATGACAGTGCACTGCTTTGCCTTTGGATAAGCCAATATTAATATTCATAACTGAACTCTAAGGAAAATATTTTCTTTCGATCGCTATTGGCGAGAGGCTTTAAAAGATTCATCATGTACTTTCCCGATAAGTTTGTTGTTTATATACCTTCTGTACCCAAAAGGTACCAACGAGACCCTATTACCGAGACTCCGCTGTCTGTCCGTTTGTTCATCCGTCTGTCACAGCACTCTATCTTAAACCGTAATGGCTAGACATTTGAAATCTTCACCGATTAAGTATGTGTTACCTGTGGCCGCTAAACAACAAATACTAAAAATAAGATTAAGTTAAGAATTAAAAGCGGTCGTCATACAAGACATTTTTTTTTTCAACGTTTTAACCCATCTTTATAATGGCATTAACTACAAGTAGATACTAAATTTTCACTGATTATGTATTATTGTGGCCGCTATAACAACAAAGCTTTTTTCCGGTTGCATCCTCAGCGGTAACGCTTCAGAGCCCGTAGGCGAGATTACTGGTTCTTTACACAGAGTGACTGCCATGCACACGTCAATGTGTTAGTTTAACACTTAGGGTTGCCACCGGCAGAACAGAATGAAACGACCTACCTACTAACCAGTTCGACACATTTACGACTAGGTAAGTACCTATATCTTTTCATACCGGGAGATTTGCGATTGTTGTATATATTTTGTAACTTACCTAATCTTTAAAAATAAAATAGATTGAAAAAGATTACGCCGAAAGAATCCCATGGGATTCTTTTGGCGTAATCTTCCCAGCAGTGGTCGTTCCTAAACGCTAGTAGTTTGTAGCTTTTACACTGCTTTTGCAAAAATAATTTAAAATAATGACCTTCAATAAGTGATATACGAGTATTCACCCTTACATTGATTTCTTTTTTTTTTTAATTTGACTGTCTGACCTCCGCAACCCGCTATAAAACGATTTAAACAGATTAGCACAGAATACCTACAAAATTGCTACATTACACGAACGAAGCACGTAATCACTGTCTCTCGGGAGCAAATTTATTGAAAAATAAATGCAGGTAAAATATTTCCGCCGTTCCACCCTCTCTTATAAAATCACCGCTTCCTACGAGACGCGGCGAAAATTTGAAATGTTACATTTTTAACATATATCTTGGGAAAATAACATGCAAAGTAGTAGGCTCAGCTTCAATGAAGCCTAGCCCTAAATGTCCAGTTGACACGTACCTACTTGAAGCCGTACCTGAATTTTCCGGGGTCCAGTGCTGTCAAAGCAAAATTTTAAAGGATTTCTCCGGTTTCTTTGAAATGATTTATTTTAAATGGTGGTGCGAAAAACGCCCACTTTTGGCAAATGTACGTAGTAAAGCTTAACGTTCTCATTATAAACTGTAAACAGTAGTTCACAAAATAGTTTGAAGGATTATCTAGGACTTGGTAGTAGCAAAATTTTAAATGATGTCTCCGTTTTCTTTAAAATGATTTATTTTAAATGGGGGCAGCACTGGACCCCGGAAAATTCAGATACGGCCTTAACTCATTATGCACAAAATTTTCTTGGGAAAGCTCTTAATTAAAACAAAACATATATCTACTTTCCAGCATATCTCAAATCTCAATTTTCTCTTCTTAGCTCTACATATTTGCGATATCTTCACTCTTCTAATCACCATCACCCGAGCGTATTCCCGGTTGCATCTTCAGCGGTACCTAACGCTTCAGAGCCTGAAGTCTGCTACCTAACCCTAGGTGATTTGACAAGATAACTGGTTTTTACACATAGCGACTGCCGTCTGACCTCCGCAACCCAAAAGGTAGACCAGAACCAATCCTAGAACAGGTTTAACAAACGCAAGATGGCGTTCGGGTCCCACAGCTTTACGTACCTTCCGAAGCACGGAATCATCTTTCTTTTCAGATAATCAGGTGATTCAATCTGCAATATTCTAACGTGTTTCCTGGCAGAGATGAATAGGACCTCTCCAGGTCTTCTTGTGGATGTCGTAGAAGGCGACTTAGGAAATACAAGGTAAACAAAGCATAAGCTTTGTAGTTTAACATCAATGAGACCTCTCCAAACCATATGGCTAGCGTGGACTGTGTTGGCCAATTACTCTGGCTACTCTGCCTAATATATGGCTCTAGTATAGTACAGAGAGGGTCGTGCTACTGCAGTGGAGACTAAGAGACCTGATGATTACGATGATGATGATGACATTGTCTAAACTTTAGATACCTACTATTCGATTAAATGATTGTTAATATGCCAGATACAAATCCTCTTTCCAATAATATCAGATTTGTTGTAAAACAACGGATTGTCTTCATTATCAAGGGATTAAAATTATGCAAAGCGAACGTATAAAATTAATGGGGACATTGTTTATATTTGCAGTCAGGGCCTTGTCTGTTTCCTGGAAATATCTAAGGGCATGGCAGTGCACCTGCCAAGTCGAGAAAAACTGACGTTTATACGTACTCGTATCGATAAAACTGATAGAATTTATATTGATATCTTTTAATTTTGATTACATCCAAACGTAAGTGCCTTTATGTGAATTAGCTAGCAACCCGGACCAGGTGCCTTACGAAGCATGTATTTAAACACGCACAGTATTGTGAGCAGTGAACTCACTGTAAATAATAATCAGTAATATAATATTATAATACTTATCGCGACTTTCGTAGCGTAGTCTTGGCCATTGCAGAAAGATACTACCCTGTTTTATATTATACCAGACTTCGGCAAAGCCGAAAAGGAGGGTTATGTGTTTGACCTGTATGTTTGTCTCTATAATTCTATGTTCTCTCGTAACTACTAAACAGCCAAACCGATTTTAATAAATTATACATGGTTAGATTCGTCTTAACCACTAGAGACAAGGCTGGCTATATTAAAATTATTGGAAATCAAAACAGCGGCTTTTTAGCGCCAAATTGCGCAGCATAAAAAATCTCTTCTTTTTACAAACTATTGAGTGGGGTATCAAATTAAAGGATTGTGTTCAAGGATTACAAAAATCTTATGCAACAACATATAGTTTCAAATGAAATTTGGAATGAGAAATGCTAAAAATGCAACGATTTTAGTCCGATTCTATGTTCATTAGTAACTACTAAACGGCTAAACAGATTTTGATAAATTATACATGGTTAGATTCGTCTTAACCATTAAAATGTCATAGGCTATGTTAAAATTATTGGAAAGCAAAATGGCGGATTTTTGGCGCCAATAAGCGAGGCATAATTTTTTTTTCTTTTTAAAACCTAAGGAGTGGGGTTTCAAATAAAAACATTTTATTCAAGAATTACAAAAATATATGCAACTTATAGTTTGAAATGAAGAGGTGCGTCTTACCTAGGCGACAGAAGACAGTAAATGTCTAGGCATAGGTTAGTATCTACTGCTGTTGTAACCCCCATTTTTTAACATTTACTTGTTCAGTGTTCTGTTCTGTATCTGTCCTTACAAAAGCACGTTTGACATTTAAAGCAGTCTCTACCTACGTTATATTTCACTGAATTTTATTACCGCATAATGCCCCTCGTGCAGAGAGGCTTTAAGTAGGACAGAAAGAACAATGCCACTAGAGTTTGAGGTAACAATGAGGCTTGCGGGGTCAAGAGGAACTAACGCTCCAATATGTCAACAGATCCAATCCACCAATATCGATTTACATACTGAACGAGCACTTGCTCGAAGCCTTCTTCTAGTACATTCATTTTGTACGTTTTATTGCTTATATCTGAATGTTTATCTTCATTTCATTCAGGACCATTCCATCTCTTCTTGTGGATGTCTTAAGAGGCGACTAAATGACTGAGCACGGACATCTCGTGCTACAATTGCATTCCCAAGGAGGGTTGACGTCAGGTTGGCGGCCGGTCGCAAAAATTATAGCCAAATCATTTAAACTGTTCCGGCTATTTCGTCTCCATTTTGCGAGGTCTTTGGCATCCTTGGGTGACCATTGACATGCATGTTATATTTGGAGAAGAAAAAGTGGGAAAGCGCACCTCGGGCTCCGAAGCGGCACAGCTGAGGATGCAACCGGGAACGCGTTTATAGACGAAGAAGATCCGAATGTTTAACTTCGTCTTAGTGCTTCCCCAGTTGCATCCCCCAGCTGTGCTGCTTCGGAGGCCGCGGGGCGCTTTCCCTCATTTTTTTTCTTTGAATCTAACAAATATGCATGTCAATAGTCATTAAATAATAAAAAAAAGTTATTAAAATCGATAAAAAAATTTCATCCTCCCATACAAATCAGCGCTCAGCCAAACGGATTTTCTATGAAAGGACGAAAACCTTTTATCGATTTTTGATAACTTTTTTCATTAGAATAATAAATAAATATATAGGGACAAATCACACTGATTAAGCTAGCCCCAAAGTAAGTTTTAAACTTGTGTTATGGGATACTAACTCAACGATACTATATTTTATGATAAATACATCTATAGATAAACACCCAAGACCCAGGACAATTTGAAAAAGGCCATTTTGCAACTTGCCCTGGCTAGGGATCGAACCCAGAACCTCCAGATTAGTGGTCTAGCGTGTTAACCATTACGCCACGGAGATCGTCAGAAAGGAGGAGAAAGTAGTTCAGTATCATGGACTGAACTTGCTCCAAAAATGTTACCAGTTAATTAAAATTTACCCTGTATACTGGCTTTTGGTTTAAGCTTAATAGCTGACACAAGACCAGCATAAATGTAGGCCTCAGTTTAAAAAAAATCCTGCTTATTGACCGATCGATATTATAATAACGACATTGTTTACAAGTTATCTACTTATCTGTCCTTCAGTTATTAACACACCATTTGACTCAAAAAGGAAAAAAGGGAGCTTTGCTGTATCGTTATTTATTGACGGATTTCAATTAAATTAAACAGTCACAATAAAGATATTGTGACTGTACACAAGATGTTGCAAAAAAAATCGAAAAGAAGTGGAGGGGTAATAGGGGAAAATTTTGCTGTAGCGTAATATATGGATGAATTTCACTGAAATAGCTTTGATAAGCTAGGGGAAAAAGGAAAGTGTCCGTTATTGCATGGTTATAAGAGCTCGCGAAGTCTACTGTTCTCACAGAACCACTAGTAGGATCTCGCCAGAATGTTACAACCGCTCTTTCAACCCCGTATCTCAGCAACCAAGCAAGAAAGAGAGAGTTGAAAACAAAACATCAGTTTCATAATAAAGAAATAATGTAAAATAATTTGAAATTACCAAGCTTCATTAAAATTTTAAGACAAAAAAAAAATGTAATGGATAGAGACACGCAATCTGCCTTTTAGTCAAATGGTGTGTTAATAACTGAAGGACAGTTAAGTAGATAACTTGTAAACAATGTCGTTATTATAATATCGATCGGTCAATAAGCAGGGTTTTTTTTAAACTGAGGCCTACATTTATGCTGGTCTTGTGTCAGTTATTAAGTTTAAACCAAAAGCCAGTATACAGGGTAAATTTTAATTAACTGGTAACATTTTTGGAGCAGGTTCGGTCCATGATACTGAACTACTTTTTCCTCCTTTCTGACGATCTCCGTGGCGTAATGGTTAACACGCTAGACCGCTAATCTGGAGGTTCTGGGTTCGCTCCCCAGCCAGGGCAAGTTGGAAAATGGCCTTTTTCAAATTGTCCTAGGTCTTGGGTGTTTATCTATATATGTATTTATCATAAAATATAGTATCGTTTCGTTGAGTTAGTGTCCCATAACACAAGTTTAGAAAACTTACTTTGGGGCTAGCTTAATCAGTGTGATTTGTCACTATATATTTATTTATTATTTATTATTCTAATAAAAAAAGTTATCAAAAATCGATAAAAAGTTTTCGTCCTTCCATAGAAAAACCGTTTGACTGAGCGCTGATTTGTATGGGAGGGTGAAATTTTTTTATCGATTTTAATAACTTTCTGTAAGCAAGACAGGAAAAGACTAAGGATACTAGATAGTAGCTACTTGTCTGTCTGTAAGCAATCAAATCGCGCAAATGAATGAACCACTTCCTAACTCAATTAGCTGAAATGGTAAGTGTTAATGGATAACAAAGTAATACGAATATAATGAGGATGATATTAGGTAGATATATTAAAATAGGATGTAATCCTGTTTAATTGATTAGCTGATTTGATAATGCAAGCTGAAGTTTGCAATAGTAGGTTTTGACAGACTGCACAATTTCCACGAAAACGCATTTTTTGAAAATGACAATGACTTATTTTGAATTGAATGTTAAAAACTTCCATGCTTTCATGCTGGTCTAAGAGAAAAGAAAATAAATAGGACTTACTGCTACTTCTTTTCCGGCGCAGATCATAAAAGCCGATCGAGGGTACGCGATGCGGCTAGCAACCCGTCACTATTTTTATTCCGTTTTTTTATCTTAACGCCCACCATCACGTTAAAAGGCCTGGCCTTTGGGTCTTACAGCCCTCGGCTCTGTCTACCCCGGTAGGGATAAAGACGTGATAATGTATCTGTATCTCTAAACACTGTCAACACTTATTTTTAACACATTGTAGGACACACTACGTCTACAGATGTAAAGCAACTGTTATTTCTATTGTGTCTGGCTTAGTGTCCAATGTGTTAAGACCTTTGGATTCACGGGTCTTTTCACCTCGGTCCTTTGGAAGGCTGGCGGATACAGAAAAGGACGAGGAGAATTTTATAACCACTCTTTGATCACTTTTGCAAAACATCATAAAATCAGCTTACTTATTGGAATTTAAATTCTATGATCGTATATTTTGGAGTTGAGTACGTTTCGTAATGTATAAATTAATAGATTGATTTTATGCCACGTACTCCCTTGTATTTTTTTATTTTAATTAAGTTTAGCAACGTCGTTGAATATTCAATACCTCGATAATTAATATTCCCTTAAGTTATGATTAGCCGATCAAATTATTCTGGGGTGAACGACGATAAATAAGCAATGCCTTGATAACATCGAGTTATCCAATATAATCTGACGAGAAAATGGCAATCTTGCATACAGATGAGATGATGATTACTACGAAAACAACGATATCGTTGTGTCTATTTCGTTCCAATGTCGGATCTCTTCAGGCTTACCGAGTGTGTTAAAGCTGCTTAAAGAAAGTATAAGGGTGTAGAAGTGTTCTAAATTGTTGGTCAACTTTATTCTCTTTAAAGATCATTGACTTCGAAAACTAGTTATATGCCTAGATATACGCAATTTCTCCGAAATTATAAAATTTGCCAAAATCTGACATGTCGTTACAAAATAAAAGCTAGACTAGTTTGTGTAGAAAAGTCTTATTTTGTCTAATGTGAGGACTCCTAGTAACACCAGCTTAGAGATCAGAAAAACTTTTTTTAACCTGAACTAAAATATAATTTACCTACATATTTGTGTTCTAAATCGTTATTGCGTACCTTGAGCTGCAAAATACAAAATCTAGACACAACGTCACTTAAGACTGCAGTCTTCGACCGTGGGAATTTTGGATTAAACACACGCATCTATATTTTCTATCTACTTAAACGCATTGCGCTGTATTTGTATTTTCTTCAAAGTTTAACCTTTTTAACTAAGTTTTTGAATGAATTAAAATAAAAAATTACTAAAATCTTCTCATTCACTTTTTAGGATTTTCCTTTGTCTTTATTTCTCTGTAATTTATACACAACTTCATGTTTTAAATTCCGTGTAAACGACAAAGACCGCACCCGGCGCACCCGGCGCACCGCAAAAAATTGAAACACGTCTCAGGTTATTTGGAATTAAACAAACTATTACAATGAAAATCAATAAATTGTCTCATTCACTTTTTTAATACTTAAATAAACTTCAATTTAACATTCTAAGATAGTTTGGCTCCAATCAGCTCCGAAAAAGCAGTCAAAATCACTATAAATAAGTACCGGGCCCTTAAATTGTATCGGAGATCTCACTAAACCGTAAATCGTATCGATTGCTTAAATATTTATTATCTATTGAAACAACAAGAGAAAAACATTTTAAGTATGTAGGTAGTTATTTATCTCTCTCATCTGCCAGCTGTTTTACTTGACAGAGATGAGAGAGACAAATAGAAGAGAATTCATACTCCACCGACAAGAGCATAGCTCTTAAATATAGATAGATAGGTAGTTATTAAGATATAGATTATTTAAAGTCGTTTATCTATCTTACTACTAATAAAACAATGTTAAAATAGCTAAAAATAATTTAAAAATATAAACAACACGTAATATCGTTTTAGTATCTTTAAGTAGGACCCAGTAGTACCATCTATCGTTTGCTAAGGCTAGGTTTCCACGAACCGACAACTTTGTAAACACTTCTCACTTAATATCGTTTGCGCGTGCAGTTTGTAATAGTTTAAACCAATGCAAAGTGACTTAGTTTATACAGCGACAGGCTCACTTCGAATTGTTTGTAATTGTATGGTGTTAGATCGAGTTGCGTTTACGCCGGGATCCTAATTGCGATCAGAACAATACTTTGGTACTTATTTTATTCATACTGGTCTGGAAGAAATGAAAAAACTTGAATGTACTTCTCGCGCAGATCGTAAAAGCCGATCGCGAAAGCAACCATCTTTATTTTGATTCCTTTATTATCTTCTCGCCCTCCGTAACGCTGAAAGTGGCCTTTGGATCTTGCGTCTCTAGGTTCTGTCTGTTTAGAGCCTGTCTGCCTCGTTAGAGATAAAGGCGTGCTAATGTATCTGTATTTAATTCAATATTATTATTATTTTTGCTAATCGTTTACATTTTTTTTTAATGACCAAGAATCTGAATTAAACGTAGCGGCTAGAAACCCATGACTTCCATGCCCACATCCATTAGTGGGCTTGGAAGTGCTATATGTGGATTTTGGGTATTAAGGCACTCGGTTATGTTCTGTCTGCCCTGTTAGGGATAAAGACGGGATAAGTATTTTAACTGTATCTTTTTTTTATTATTATAGGTAACAGTTTTAAAAATCTGAAAAACTTTACCTATTTTAGTTAAAATCTTTTTCGAAATAAAGTTAACAGAAACAGCTTGCAAAGCTCTACGATGAGTCGCGCGACTTTGATCGCAGCTGAATTAATTAAAGCTTTTAATTGACTCTCGACCTGAACAGTTTTAATTCCATCGTGAATATTGAAGCGATAAGGCGAAGGACAAATACTTATGATTTAGATTAAAATTACTACACAACCTTCGTAATCTAACAGGGTCCAAAAAAATATACTGAAATTATTTTAAGGCTGCATTCAGTCTTTGATACTAAACAATTTTAAAATTACAATAATTAGGTATCTACATCGAAATTAATAAAATTTCAATATAGGTATGTTCCTTGGAGAAAGTTGTTCAGTATCATGAACTCTTCCTTTAAAATAGTTTTAGTATATTTTTTTAGTTAATTGGAAGAAAGTAAAATCTTTTATTGTGAGGCTAAAGTATCTACCTACTTATTCGACACATGAAATGAACCCAACGTCGATGGCGTTGCGTTGCGTCGTTTCCTACAGGCTTCCTATGGTTATGGCAGGTGCTGTTCTCCTTTTTCATCCAAGCGCGTTTCCGGTTGCATCCTCAGCTGTGCTGCTTCGGAGCTCGGGGTGTGCTTTCCCGCTTTTTCTTCTCCAAATATAACATACATGTCAATGTTCACCCAGAGATGCCAAAGATTTTGCGTTGGAGAAGAAATAAATAAATAAATATATAGGGACAAATTACACTGATTAAGCTAGCCCCAAAGCACAGGCCGGAAACTCCTAAGGTACGCGCAATATGCGTCACCCAGGCGTCCCCGTTCCCCGTCCCCGCACCTCTCCCCCGTTTTCGCCTCGATTTCTCACGTTGGCCGTCAAGAACCGGGGGAGAGGTGCGGGTGCGGGGAACGGGGACGTATATTGCGCGTACCTTAGAAGAGTCTCTTCTGTTTACTCTTACTGTATTCTGTGCCCAAAGTAAGTTTTTTTTTAAACTTGTGTTATGGGATACTAACTCAACGATACTATATTTTATGATAAATACATATATAGATAAACACCCAAGACCCAGGACAATTTGAAAAAGGCCATTTTCCAACTTGCCCTGGCTGGGGATCGAACCCAGAACCTCCGGATTAGCGGTCTAGCGTGTTAACCATTACGCCACGGAGGTCGTCAATAGCCGGATGAGTTTAAAGATTTGGCTATAGTTTTTCGACCGGCCGCCTGCCTGACGTCAACTCTTATTGGGAATGCAATTGTAGCACGAGATGTTTGTGCTTAATCCTTTAGTCGCTTACGACATCCACAGGAAGAGATGGAGTGGTCCTATTCTAACCTGAAACCACACGGGGGATGGCAGGTGCCGTTATTTATTTTGAAATAGCCCAACATCAGTCCATCTCAAACTCATTCCATAACCCATAAACCATTCCTTTATCTTGCAATAGATACTTCTCCTGATTAAACCTATTTATTTATTTATTTCACTTCATACACAAGTACAAGTGTAATGGCGGACTTAAAGCCTAAGGCCTTATCTACCAGTCAACCAACCGGGTGACGTTGAGAAAGACAAGGGTAGTGCAAAAAATTAAAAAAGAAATGGTGAAAAATGAACAAAGTATACTTAAATATGTAATAATAAACCATAAACTACATACAAATAATACACACTATTATAATACTAAGATATACTACTCACATAAACTACATACAGTAAGAACTATCTGACAGTTGTTTAAGAAAATGTGCTTTCACCTGTTTTTTAAATGAAAAGCGGGTTTTAGCCTTGCAATTCAAGGGTACATCTCTCATTGGTATATACAAAAATATGTTTTGGCGGGAGCGCCACATTAAATCAACTTCTCCTCTACGTTTTGGGTCGGTATCTTCTCGCAACCCTCCTAAAAGACCGGTGTAAAAAGACCAGTGATTCCAAAAGGATATACAAATAATAATCATTTAAATATTTCAGATTCACATCCATATAACATTTAAGTTAACATTTAAGGTACACAGTGATAGTCTTCTTCTTCTTCTCTAGCAGACACAGTGATAGTCTTCTTCTTCTTATTAAAAAAATAATAAATATTTTTTTAATTTACATTGACATCTTTGATTGAGCTGAATTCAGAAAAACCAAATTTTATTTGGTTTTCCGTGTCCGAATTTTTTTATGTACAAACAAATTTACTTAAAAGAATTTATTTGTGTATATTACTTAGTAAGATTTTTTTCCCGGTTGCTTATTCCATTACATACAAGCTTCTTCGTATATGTTACTTTTGAAAACACTATAAATAATTCAACGAGTTCCAGGACGTATTTCCTATTTCCATCGTCAATTCTAGCCTAAAGGCTGTAAGTCGAGGTCAGCTCGCAACGGTTAACATTGTAAAGGGATTCCGAGAACTGGAACTTTGCCGAAGTTGGGACTGTTTGCGAATTTATAGGCACGTGATTTTATAAAAACAAAAGCCTACAGTACCTAACTTTACCATAGAAATATAATAGCGCAAGCTTTAATTGAAGTATTTTTTTTAAGATACGAGTAGTCCATTCGTTTTACCGCTAGGTAGAAGTAATCGAATTCCTTCGGTAACATAAAGTGTGGTACCGAATACCGACTTTGAAGTTAGTAATGAGTGGACATCTTAAAAATATAACTACTTAATATAAGTAATAAAAGAAATATTAACCCGTGTGGTTCCGGGTTAGAATAGGACTACTCCATCTCTTCCTGTGGATGTCGTAAGAGGCAACTAAAGGACTAAGCACAAATATCTCGTGCTACAATTGCATTCCCAAGGAGGGTAAACGTAGGGCGGCGGCCGGTTGTAAAACTATAGCCAAATCATTGAAAGTGTTCCGGCAATTTCTTCTCCATTTTACAAGGTCTTTGGCATTCTTAAGTGACCATTGACATGCATATTATATTTGGAGAAGAAAAAGCGGGAAAGCGCACCCCGGGCTCCGAAGCAACACAGCTGAGGAACCGGGAATGCGCTTAGACGAAGAAGATAATAAAAGAAATATTAAATATAAGAAAACTCCAAAAAATAATAACTAAAACAATAGAAAAAAAACTCCGAAAATATTGTTATTATGGTAATAATTTAATAATTGAGAGCTCTCATTTATTTTTTAACATTCTTCTTTTTACCGTTAAAAAAATTCTAAAAGTTTCATAAAGATTCATCGGCACTTCCTGTATTCAGAGATTTTATTATTTTTATGTCTTAAAAGGCTCTCCACTATACCTATTTCCACTGAGGCGCAAACACAGCTCGACCGAGTTGTAAGTACCTAACTTGAATGAGCAGCTTTTACCATCACTGCAGAAGCAGCTGAAAAAGTTTTATCATGTGAGAGACGAGACTTTTTACGATATTGTCTGTACGTGTACCAGACTGGTCTCTTTATAATCCTCGACTGCCTGTGCAGTAAAATTAATAGAAATAGTTTGTTTGTTAAGCTTCTTACACACACCACAATATGGCATACAATCTGCAGTAACAATGTCGTGCTGTACTGCATATTATAATGTGTGTAGACGTGTTGTGTTACAATCTGCAGGACAACATATTTCAAAAGTTTTATAAAGATCAGCAAAATCAGAAGCAGGTACATATTACTTTTGTCTCTCACAGATCAGCAATGGTTCTCTCCCTCTTTCTCATATTAGCGTATTACCAGTTGCATCGTCAGCCATTATGCCGCGGAGCCCGGGGTCTCTTATCTTCTTACTGTCTTCAGTATCCTTGGTTGTAAGACCACTGGCACGTGTATCAACTACCACGCATGCCGGGCCCCGGCGGAGGCAGCATGACTATACATTTGTTTCCCACGTGACCTGCCGGTTTCCGCAAGACATGACCGTACCAGCGTAGGCGACTATCTTGCTGTTTGTCTGCTGCATCACGGACATAAAGTCTGTCGTGAATGCGAATAGTTCTCACTAGACATGGGTAATCTCGACTCCGAGGAGTGTTTCGGCTCACTGAATCATACTCCGCATCCGGTACCGACTCATCTTAATGATTCCTACTCCCTTAACGGCTCCAGCTCCGAGGTCCGCTAAATTTCGCTATTGAATCTACAGAATACAGACGTCTTTTCTGGTACCGGTTTCAATACAGAATAATATTGACTCCCGATTCCTCCCGAGACGCGGTGGAGCATAAACGCGGCTCGCGGCTCGCGACCTGACAGGCGCCGCCGCGCCGGTTCCCGGCGGGACTAAGATCGGTGCGGACTCAATAACTCGCGGCCGATAATGATTACCGGTATTCAGTACGGGTATCGGCTCCTTTTGATATTCATCATAATCACCGGCTCATTTAAATATTTGAATCCGGAGTTACCCATGTCTAGTTCTCACGCAATCTCTTTGTGATACAGATCAGCAATGTCATCATCATGTACATAACAGAAATCGTAATTTTGGGTAAAATATCACCAGAAAACTTAATGAGAGTTTTGATCAGTTGCTTGACTTTACAGCGAGAGTCGCTGTAAAGGTTCCTCATTTTGGGTAAAGTCATTACTGCCATCTGTCCACCGAGTTCAATAACATCGGAAAAGTTTTGTCACTGAGACGAGACTTTTTACGATATTGTCTGTACGTGTACGTTTCTCTCCTTTACTGTTCGCGATTAGTTTTCATCTAACAGCTTGGACTGGTCTCTTTATAATCCTAGACTGTCTGTGTAGTAAAAATAACAAATACACTCGTAGTTTGTTTATTATATGGACGAACAAAAACAAGAGGACGTAATTCAAGTTTTAGTTTAAATGTTGTAGAAAGACGGAGTTGCTAGTTCGAAAGAAGGTAGTTTCGTAGTAATGTCGTTTAATTTTGGAAAGATGGTATAAGCGTTCATTTTCTACGAAGAAACTAGCGCCATCTCTGATTTTTCGTGGATACCGTCAGCCTAAGTACCCAGCATCCTTTGTATGACTAGCGGGCGAGATATTAGCGAAATCTAGAAATAATACAGGATTTTAACTTTCTAGCAGAGTACCCTTTTGTGTATGGAGTTGTTACTCATGGTTTATTACAACCTTTTATTTATGCAGCTGAAATTACAACCTGTTTGTTACTTTTCCTCTGTTAGCGCGTTCCTGGTTGCATCCCCAGCTGTGAAGCTTCGGAGCCCGAGGTAGCGCACCCCGGGCTCCGCTTTTTCTGCTCCAAATATAATATGCATCTCAATGGTCACGCAAGCATGCTGAGGACCATGCGAAATAAAATAAAAATAGCCAGTTTTAACAGTTTAAATGATTTGGCTGTAGTTTTACGACCGGCCGCCTGCCTGACGCCAACGCTCCATTGGAATGTATAGTTAAAGTACAAGATGTTTGTGCACCATCCACAGAAAAAGATGGATTGATCTTATTCAAGGTTAATACGAGTACATATCAAATCAATTAAAAAATAGCAAAACTATGAAATAAAACTACCTATTTAAACTAAATGAAAAACATATCACCTTTTCCATGCAATATGATATGTTACCGTTGAGCCTGAAAGCAGCCAGCCCTCTTGTCAGCAGCGGCGGCTATCAGTCACAAGTCAGAAGAACATATTTTTTTAATTTAAAGACTAACATTATACTATTATCATAATGACGCAAACTCATAAAGATTTTCATTTAAGTCTAATGACATCTGTAACGAGGCAGCAAATTGCTCCAGACGCCGTATTGACGTCGATATCTGGAACTAATATCACGTATTACGAATAATCACGACAGCTCTTTGATAGAGCCAAAGATATGCTAGCAATATTGTGTTTATTAGTAGTGTTTTCAATAGATTGAATGCTCAATGGAGGCATTTCATGAATGTGTGGACTATTTGCCAGGGTTTTGTACAATAGGCAGCGTGGCAGGCAAAGAAATGTGCAATTTGTTACAAATTTCATAAAAGAAGTAATAGAAATCCCACCAAAAACATAAATGTGAACATGGAATCCAAGTTCAGTTCTATATTATGATGTGGTTGTCAAATTAACCGACAAAATTACTAAGATTTGAATGGGTGCCAAGTTCTGTAGAATCCTAAAATTAATATACGAGTATAAGAATCTCTACATTTGACCTGGCTAGTATAATTTTAAAAGGCGCTATACCTTATAATATCGATTGATTAAAAAAATATCAAATCTAAGAAATTCGCTGTTTTTTTTTATATTATGCAAATGCATAGTAGTCAAACTCGATGCCAAAAATTAAGTGTCTACGTCATCTAGAAGTGGGTAAGGTTTTTGATATTATATGAGTCAGTAAAAATTTCGGTTTTAAAACGTTAATTTAATATATCAATAACTAGTTTAATAAATTAGTAACTTGAGCCTAATTTCATTTAAGGCGAGATGGGTTCACAGCCCGCAATAAATAAATAGATTATTAAATAAAAAATATTTTTGTATAATATTTTTAAAAAAATTGTGTAGCGAAATTAAAGAGTGATTTAGATTATACATTTTATGGTATAATTATCATATAAAAAAGTGATTGCATAAAGTAGTAAGTAGTATCTTTTTTAAAGGCAAATTTTGTCAATTTTAGAGTTATGTTTGTGATTTTTTTCTATCAAGACAAAAATGCTTAATCGTGTTTTAGATATTGTGGGTGTCTGTAGAAAAGCCTTAAGATTTCTATGTAATTTTTTTGAGAAATAAGCTGTAATAGTTTATTTACAGTAATTTTTCAAAAACACTCACAGTAACGCTCTGAACTGACGGGGCCTTAAGTAGGTTAACAAACCAGTTAATTTTTCTTTGAACTTTCCTGGACACGCTACCGCGTGTCTAGGTAAGTTATCCTTCATGCTGGTTTGGGAGAAAAGAAAACCTAAGACTTCATAACGCACGACCACGGCCTTTTATAAATATTTCAGTGTTGTTGATGTAAAATGCCAAAATATGAAACACTAGGTAAAACTTGTTTTTTACTTTTGAGTTTGCTATCCGTAGTCGGGTTGCAGTTTTTTAATCTTATTTTTTATTTGATTCCTTTTTCCCACCGTCAAGCTAAAGTGGCCTTTAGCTCTGTCTGCTTAGCCCAAGCCGCAAGACCCAAAATGCTCTGTCTGCTCAATTAAGGATAAAGACGTAATAGTGTATGAAGCAAGTCAAAGTCAAAGTCAATTTTTAGGGTTCCGTACAAAAATGAAAAAACGCAACCCTTATTGGATCACTCGTGCGTCTGTCTGTCCGTCCGTCTGTCACAGCTTTAAGAATTCAATCAATTGTATTTGCAGCGACATCTAGAAATAATACAGGATTTTGGCTTTCTAACAGAGTACGCTTTATTGCAGTCCTCTTGTAGGTTTCGCCACTGGTTATGGTTAAAATAAAATGTTTGAAGCTATACTATGACAAATTATTTTATGAGAATAAATAAATAAAGACCAGCGTGGTGGGATTAAGGTCCAACACCTTAACAAACCAAAATCCTTGGCCCCTAGTGCCCAGCTCCAATTGCCCCGGCATTGACGGATGTCGGACCAGCCCTGGAACAAGGGGTGCTAAGAATCACCGGGTGGGATTGATCCACCGTAAAAGTGGATAGATTAAGGGGCCTTTGTTTGTACAACAGCGAAACACTACACCCACAGGCTTGTAAAAAAACAGTGGCACTCCGGGAGTGCCGATAGAAGTGAAAACTTAAACAAGGTGATGTCGGTTACGGTAACGTTGTCGCGAGTTCAATGGTTTTTTCCCATCTCAAAAAATGCCCAAAGCACCTAAAGAAGATTTCACTTTAAAAAAAATTGAGAAACGCTTCCGTCACTACATCACACAGCTTCTTATACTTTGTATCAATAATTCCAAGTAAATTCCTCATTAGGTCTACTGAATCCACTTAATAATATATCAATAAGGTTGAGTAATAAACGTCCCAGTGCTAGCTCAGATATGTGAGTGACAGGAAGCCATTGTTGGTGTGTACGCATGAATAGTTTAGTGCATTTGCTTGTCAATTACAAAACAGACAGTTAACATGGATCAGAAGGCTATATTCTATTTATTGTATCAAATACAAATTGAACAGAACAATAGGCAAACTTAACGCTAAAAGCGTAGTCCACGAGTCAACCTTTGGGTTTTATAGTGTGGTATATATTAAACGCATAATTTAAAATGATAAACATAAAACGGGAAAGTGCTAGGACAAAAAAGGAGGTATAATAAGCACGTTAAAGATCACCCAAGGAGAGAGAATAGTAAGGTGGAACCAATAAATATTGATAAAAATAATAAAAATGTATATGCCGCTGTGGTCGCTCAACCAAGTGCTCGGCCACCGATGTCCGTTATACTAGGCTGGAAACCACAGCACGTTTAGAGCTAAAAAGGCAACAAGTCCAGCATTCTAACCAAAGACTCTTGAGATCGAGTGTCAAGACTCTTCGATATGAGACCGCTTCTTCTTCTTATCAAGTCGAAATGGTTTCACTGTAGCTTAAATTTCAAATCATCTTTGACCAGTATGTGGCCACGGCGATCCCTGTGTCGTTAGCTTATATTAAGGTCATTTATGGGACATGACGTTAGGCAGCTCGGGCATGACAGAAGGTGGTCCATCGACTGAATGAGACGGCTTCAGTGGCACGACTATCAGACTTCTAACCATCGTTAAATAGATAGACAAATAATTCTTTATTGTTAATAATTTTTTGTTAATAATAAAGTAATAGTATAACACAAAAAAATATTGTTTTTCTTATTCTTTACACATTTTGTTTTAGTAGAAACAAATTAGTATAAAAGCAGGCAAAATTTGCTCTCAAGAAGTTTTAATAAAAAGGGATTAAGAGCAGATTGGCGAGGATTTATCTTTTACCTGAAATTGTGATCCAAATCTGTAATTTAGATGCTGTATTTCAGAGCGACGTTATTTTTACGTGTTATCATAAAACGAAGTTTATTCAGTACTTCATGATCATCACGGTCAGGTCTTTTTTAGTCTCCACTGCAGGACACCATCTGTATTGCCAGAGCCATATATTAGCCACAGCCAGAGGATTTGGCCTACACTCTTCACGCTGGGCAGCCGGGTTGGAGAGATCTCACTGATGTTTATAAGCTTTGTTTATCTTGTGTTTCCAAAGTCGCCTTCAGACATCTATGGGCAGACTTTGAGTGGTCCTATTCTACTCGTACTCTGCCGGGAACCACACGGTTTATTCAGGCCAAAACGTGTCTACAACAAAAATCGTGTCAATGAAATGTGGTCCTTTACTTTGGGTGTATTTATTTTAATTATATTTATTGATTTCTAACATACGACTCTGCAATAATAACTACTTAACTTTAACACTGAAGATCTCGTTAAAAACGTCAAGAAGCTCTTATTTTTTAGCACGTCATTGTCGTGACATTTCACATGGGCCAAGTTAGTCAGGCAAGTGAAGTAGCAGCCAAAGTAATAGAAAAAATATTTTAAAAGGGCATGAATACGAAGACTCATGATCAATAACCGACTTCAAAAAAGGAGGAGGTTGTAATTTTGACCCGTACTTTTTAGGGTTCCATACCCAAAGGGTGCAAACGGGACCCTATTACTGAGGCTCCGCTGTTTGTCCGTCTATCCGTCTGTCTGTCTGTCTGTCACAGGGCTCTATCTCTTGAACCGTAATAGCTAGACACTTGAAATTTTCACCAATTATGTATTACTGTGGCCGCTTTAACAAAAAATACTAAAAATAAAAATAGAATACAGAATACACTATCACGTCTCTATCCCTAACGGGGTAGACAGAGCCAAGGGCGGTAAAGCCCAGGCCACTTTTAGCGTAATGGTGGGCATAATGGTGGAAAAGGGAAATCATAATAGTGATGGGTTGCTAACCGCATCGCCTATTCATATGATTCAGATTCTCGCCCATTCCCTCGATCGGCTTTTACGATCTGCACGGGAAGAGAAGCAGCTGATACATTCTATGTTTTTTTTTTCTCCCAGACCAGCAAAGAAAAAGAAAAAATAGTTAAAAATTAAAGGGGGTCGTTATACAAAAAACGTGTTTTTTTCGTTTTTAACTAGATCTTTATAATTGCATTAACTAGACACTTGAAATTTTCACCAATTATGTATCACTATAACAACAAATACTAAAAATAAGATATAGTAAAAAATTAAAGGGGGTCGTCATACAGGAAACGTGTTTCTTCAGTGTTTTAAAACATTGTACGGTGATACGGAACCCTTCATGTACGAGTCCGACTCGCACTCGCCCGTTTATTTACTCTATGTATGTTACGCAATATTTTATATATAATATTTTTAATGTCTCAATACTGGGTCACACATGCATACGACCGATCTAAAAAAAAACGCTTTATAATTTTTCAAACTCAAACCTTCATTACGTATTCAGTTGACTGAGCAAAATTAATTGGAACCATTATTCAAAGAGGTTAACAACCTACTGCAATATTCTATGAGTATCTATTGATGCAGCTGCGAGATCTCAAAAAATAATAGAATTCAATTCAATTTCGTATAAGAAGCAATTTTCATACATTTTTAATACGCATTTTTCACTGTAATATCAAGTCCAGATGGTAATTAAATATTTGTAGTTTCAGATAAATCTTATACCGCGTGTACACTTAAAGATCAAACGAATTTATGAGTTCAATCAACTACATGGGGTCGGGAATTCGGGACAATATGCGAGTTTTATCATTTACGACATACTGGTCAAGACTGCATTCTCATCAAGCTCTAATTTTTTTATCTTTTATTTATTTATTTCAACTTAATTGTACAAAATACAATTTGTATAGAACAATAGGTGGACTTAATGCTAAAAGCATTATCTGACAGCCAACCTTTGGGTTGTTAGAAAACTTAAAATGGGTACAAAAGAGATATTGATAAGCATTCAGATATGTATATACTTTCTACATAAACGACTTTATTAATACTTACTATACTTTAACAATATACATAACTATTACATATTATTTACAGTATATTGGTCAAGTTCTTGCTTCCGCTTCCAATCGGATATTTTGGAAATCCTCAGTGGAAGCCTATGACCAGCAGTGGAATTCCTGTGGCTAATGTGATTTTGATAATTTTTTGTAAAAAAGGGTACCTACATTTTATCCCCGGACAAGAATAAAAGTGATATGTCACAGGCAAAAGCTAGTCATAAATATAATAAATTCCATGCTTAGGTATATGGGAGAATAGAAAAACTTAGAATGTACCAACAAGTAAGTCGATTGAGGGTCTGGGCGAAACTACGAATCATGTTCGATTTCTTTTTTCACCTTCTCGCCCACCATCACGCTAAAAGTGGCCTTTGGGTCATGCCACAAGACCCAAAATGCTCTGTTTGCCCCATTAGGGATAAAGACGTGATAGTATGTATAAATAAAAAAGTACACATGTTTCGAAGAAAAAGCCACTTTTATATTGAAATATTGCCTGAAGTGTCTCGTAAAAAGCGTCTGATGAAATAAGGACGTTAAATATTAATGATATTGGCTTTTTATGTATGTATGTATGTGTGAATACGTGCTTATATTACATTCGATTTAGATATTTTTCCGAGCATTGTAATGCTTAATTTATTTATTCAAAACCGTTGTTGACTTACGCAATATAGTCGGAATAGGCCGACTAGGTTTCGATCGATTTAAACGATCATCTTCAGGACGAGTGTCAGGAACGGCTATCTGGCGATGTAGCTGCCCGCACTAAGCGCTGCCTCGCGCGTCGCCGTCCGTGCCGCCGCCCGCTCTGCTCGATTCGAAAATCGTTTCGAGTCGAGCAGCCGCAGTTGTGGAACACCCGTAGTCATCGGACTGCGGGTGTTCCGCAAATACCAGCGAGGTTCTCGTACCGGTTTGTGTATCATCGTTGCTTTCCGCATCAGGTATAACTAAAGCGCTTGCATGTATCCAGCTGACTGTATCGATGCCTCTCGCTGATGTACCGCCCGAGTTCTTTAAAGCTTGAAGAGTGAACTTAAAGTTGTGTCAACCGTTTTAAATTAATAAATTATATATATCTCACGCCAAACTTTAGAGCACGTTCTGCACCACTTAACATCACCTTCGCTATTCCCCCCGAATAGCCGTTACATGACTGTTACAATCTGCGTAGAAGAATCAGTTGGTACATTTTCTTTTCTCCCAGACCAGCAAGGAAAAAAGCTAGTCTTGCATAAAAGAACATAGAATAATGTACCAATTAGTTGTCTTTCCGCGTAGATAGTAAAGTTTTATTTTTGTACATAAAACACCTAAAAATAAACACTTAATGCCCTTGGGGTGACCTCACGTCTTGTGGCCGACACTCCCTGACAAATGAGGCCGTTACTTTTGGAAATGCCTCTCCAATTGATTCACATGTTACACCAGATGCCGTCTGTGTGACAGTATGCCCATTGAAAGGGATATAGGATATATTTATTACTTTATTATTAAATGTGACATGTTTATACAATATCACATTTGTAGAATATAATTTTTTTTCCCTATTTGGTTTGTAGCCTAGAATATGACTATACTTTTTCTTTCTGTGAAAGTTTATGTTGTAAAACTTTTTACAGACATACTATCCCAAGGGGTGTTGACGGCAAGCAGACGGCCAGTCATAAAACCACCAAACATACACACATACGAGTATACTTTCACTTTTATTTCTAATATATCTGCTCTGTCTGTCTCACAGAGCATTTTGACCCTTGCGGCTCTAAGCAGACTCCCAAGGCCGCAAGATCCGAAGACTACTAGTGATAGGTTGCTAGCTGCATCGCCTAGCTATTAATATGATTTGTATTTTTGTTTATTGCCTCAATCGGCGTTAACGAGCGCGGGAAGATAAGCAGCTGGTAAGTGCATATTAAAGTAAGGGAAAAAAGAAAAAACTCAACTCAATAATCAACGAAGTAAAAATACCTTTCTAATCTTGAATCATATTCTAAATTGACTTAAGGAAGTTAATCAATAGGCCATATTTCCATATAAGCGTAGTCCCCTGATTACTTGCCAGATAGTGTCAGTAGAGCAATGATTTGTTTAAAAAAAATCTGTGTAGGTATATAGTTCTTATGTTTTGATTATTTTTTTTCGTAATTTAATTATTTAAAGAGATACAAACCTTCATAAACCTAAAAACTTGGTAAGATTAGACTCTGTTTAAACATCTTGCAAACAAATTTGACAAGATTATATTATAAAAAGAAAACATAGGAACACAGGTATAGCTTTTCTTATATCCTTAATAAAAAAAAATATCGGTTAAGTTTTGGCGGAGAAATCAAAGGACTAGATAGACTGGCATTTAGACAAAGTATTTGACTGAGCGTATCGATTCAAGAGCCGTGTGGTTTCCGGCAGAGTAGAATAGGACTACTCCAATTCATCCCATGGATACAAACAGACCTCTCCAACCCGTTTGACCAGCGTAGAGAGTGTAGGCCAAATCCTCTGACTGCTCTGGCTAATATATGGCTCTTGTAGTAAAGAGAGGGTTTTGCTCCTGCAGAGGAGATTAAAAAAGGCCTGATGATGATGATCATCGACTCTAGTTCTGATATGTAGCTATTGAAGGTCTTACAACTTCTGAAAAGGAAAGCATTACTCCTGTAGTTATGTAGTAAGCACTGTCGGCACGTGCAGCAGAGGACTATGTCTCAAGCCTGCGGTGTTTGAGCGGGGCGGTAATTTACATAGTAACTCAGGGCAATCCGCTGAACCGTTGGCAATGTCAGACAGGCAGGTAGCAGGTACCTGCTATTACGGTTCGTGAGATAGAGCCCTGCGACAGACGGATGGACAGGCGGACAGACGCATAGACAGCGGAGACTCAGTAAATAGAGTCCCGTCGGCACAGAAGACAGTAAGAGTATAACATACAGAACGGAATATTTAGGTACGGAACCCTAAAACGTAGAATGTACCTGAACCTTCTCTTCCTACGTAGATCGTAAAAGCCGATCAAGGGAATGCGATGCGGCTCATCACTATTTTGATTCACTTTTTTTATCCCGCCCACCATCAAGCTAAACGTGGCCTAAGGGTGTTACGGCCCTGGGCTCTGTCTGCTCCGTTGAGGATAGAGACGTGATAATGTTTCTGTATATCTATATATATACAGAATATATATATATATATATATATATATATATATATGTAAAATAACTTCAACGCTTTTGTAATTAGTTGTTATAAGTGGTTCGTTTAAGGACGCCTAATGGGAAAACTTGAAGAATTGGTTTTCTGCACGATTAACTCAGAATAAGTTTAAATTGTGTAAATACGAAATAAGTTTGCCTTATTCAACCAATTTTTAAAAAAGTGATCAATAAAAAAATACAACTTTTTTTTTGGGAAAATTACTCTATGCGCTTTGGGCATTTTTAGATAGGAAAAAAAACCATTGAACTCGCGACACTGTAACCGTAACCGACACAACCTTTTTTAAGCTTTCACTTATGTTGGTACTCCCGGAGTGCCACTTTTTTTTAATGTTGGTTACCTCAGAACTCAAGATAAGATTTATTAACCAATTTGCAAAAAATATATATTTTTTAAAAGGATACTTCCAGTTAATTCCCATAGAAATTTTATCAAAACAAGTTAGTTTGGTTTTATAACCAAAAGAACTGGAAAAATATGACATCTAAGTAAATTGTTCCAAATTTAGCTTTGGACTTTGACTGTGACTGTCACTCAAGGAAATCGCAAAATGACATTCCGTTGAACGCAAACACTGGCAATTTAGTGGATTAGTCACAAAGAGAATTCAATATGAATTTAATGAGCGGCTTCATGGCTTGTAGATGACAGTGAAGCGTATTGTTTGGGATTGCCTTTGTTTTAGAGACATCCGGGACTGGCATCAAAAAGACCATTAATATATGTAAAATAATAATTGCATTGCCTTAGTGGCCTTAGTGACCACTCCATCTCTTCCTGTGGATGTCGTAAGAGACGACTAAGGCGTTGATCACACTGCACCAGGCCTCCGTCACTCGTTCAAGGTCGCGCTATAAGCACCTACCGTCTAGCTGTGCATTCGAACACACAAGTGGCGGGGCCACCTGTGTAGTCGCGCGCGTGGAGTGGAACCTTACTGCGTATTGTTTCTTTACGACATAAACAAGCGTTTTATCAATGACGAATTCGCGACATTATTGTGAGGTATAAAATGTCAAAATCAAAGAACCAATAAACAATTGTCGTTTTTAACATTCCCAAACGACGAGGAAAGGTAAGTATATGTTATAATAAATAAATTATAAATGAATAAATATATAAGGAAAAATCACACTGATTGAGCTAGCCCCAAAGGATTTTTTTGATCTTCTGTGTGATATACACTTCATTTGACATAATTATGTTTCATTCAGGCAAACCTTCATTTTTCATAAATATTTTCGTCCAGTATAGTTAGATCTCTCATTTGTAAGTAAGCAGATACTAGCGAGAGGTCTTTGTTTTGGTTTTTAATAAGTACAGATTTTCCAAAAATAATTTAATTCCCCTCGTCTCGTTTTAAGATTACATTATGGCGTATTATTCGAAGTAAATGTGATCTGTTAGAGCTCTTGGACCAGCACCCATATCGTGCTCTTTATCTTTTTGTATTACCTTTTTTATTTTTTTGTTACTGTAAATAAACTACCCATCGCTTTATTTACCTACCTCGCTTAGGGCAGCTCCTATGGAAATAGCTAAGCCGAGGTTTTTGTACATACTAAACCAACGAGGAATGCCTGCCGCTGTGTAAATGCTCTAACATCCCTTATACCGCCTAACAAAATATCATCATCATCGGGTCTTTCTAGTCTCCTCTGCAGGAGCACGACCCTCTCTGTACTGCCAGAGCCATACTTGGCCAGAGCAGCCAGAGGATTTGGCATACACTCTCCACGCTAGCCAGACGGGTTGGAGAGGTCTCATTGATGTTTATAAGCTTTGTTCAGCTTGTATTTCCTGAGTCGCCTTCTACGACAACCACGGGAAGACTTGGAGTGGTCCTATTCTACTCTGCCGGGAACCGCACGCTAGCAAAATATACTGAAACTGTTTTAAGAAAGATTTTTATTTTATTATTATATATATATTGATTTAGATTTCGTCCATGATACTTAAAATTCTTCAAAAAAAAAGTTTTACCCAAGGAACATATACTGAAATACGAGTATGAAAATTAAATTTGCTTTCCATAAAATGGCGTAATGGTTAACACCGCTAATC
Organism: Acrobasis repandana; assembly: GCA_963576875.1. Taxonomy (NCBI): domain Eukaryota; kingdom Metazoa; phylum Arthropoda; class Insecta; order Lepidoptera; family Pyralidae; genus Acrobasis; species Acrobasis repandana. Next base: position 5,002,160 of record OY756226.1, read on the forward strand.
CAGAGGTTCTGGGTTCGATCCCCAGCTAGGGCAAGTTGGAAAATGGCCTTTTTCAAATTGTCCTGGGTCTTGGGTGTTTATCTATAGATGTATTTATCATAAAATATAGTATCGTTGAGTTAGTATCCCATAACACAAGTTTAAAACGTACTTTGGGGCTAGCTTAATCAGTGTGATTTGTACCTATATATTTATTTCAGCCGATCGCTCAATTTGTATGGGAGACAAAAAAATATTTTTAAGATTTCGAAAGTTGTTCAGTACCATGGACTGAATTCAGCATTCAATTAGTTTCAGTATATTTTATTATTCCTGTATATTACATTAAAAGACTTATCTCAAAACATTATTTCGAAGAAGGTTCACGTTTTTGCCTTCCCGACTTTAGTTTTACGAGTCGCGAGCTTAACGGGCTTTTCGGCAAGTTTACGACCTGTTTAAGTACATGACTTTAAAACAAGCTACAGTTGCTTCTAATTTAACGTCGATTTAGGTTTTTATGAACCATATTTTGATTACTTTGTAATGTAACATACAACAAAAAAGTAGATTAAAATGGTAAATAAAAAAAAAACAGTTATTTTTTTTCTGACTACTATATACCTTATACCTATTCCACTTTTAATGTGTTTTTTTAACGATAAGAGGCCTAATATTTAACTGAAAAAATATTTGATTCTTTGATTCAAGGTGCACTGTCTTGCTAAGCGTGGTCTTGAGTTTAAAAGCACGCTAAGAATATGACACCCACACAGAACCTAAAAAGGGGGACGGTAAGGACTGTGGCCCTCGGTTAATTCTAAGTTTTTTCCTTTCTTCCAGACCAGCATTTAAGATAGGATTGGCTTTAGACGAATTACGACAAAGACAAAAGTAGACAAAAATAGACAATAAACAAAGCTCCGTTTACCGTCTGTAGAGGTAAACTGTTTGTTTCACTGTTAGTTTTCTTCTGTTTAACCTAACCGATAAACAGAATCCATATTCTTCTAAATAACCTAGGTACTAAGTTTCTGTAAACTGGTTTAATCCGCACCAAACCACGACACGTGCAGTTCCTGAAACCAGAAACTAGTAAGTACAATAGATATTATTGCTGATTCCGAGAACTGTTGCCGCCTGAAAGTTAATAACGGTCCGTTGTGTCGTTCGTATCGTATATATCGTTATTATGGACATTTAATTGATTATTGAAATTAATTTTTGAAATTGATTTTTGTAGTTGATTATTGAAGAGTTGAGTATTGAAGTTGATTATTGAAGAGTTGAGTATTGAAGTTGATTATTGAAGAGTTGATTATTAAAATTGATTAATGCAATAGAAATTATTGAAATTGGTATTGAAAGTAATTATTGAAATTGATACTGGAATAGAGTACATAGAGCCTGGATCAAAAAGACTTTCAGTTTAAAAGTGGGTGTGTATAATTCTGTTATTAATTTGAAACTAAAATATTATAGTATAATTTTTTTAATTTTTATGCCGCTAAGTCTTTCAGTTGTCAAAAATGAGATCACGTTTGCGCTATTTCTAGACTCTAGCGGCAGAACATTGCAGTAATATCTCCTAGAGACATGATTTCTCGATTCATTCTTCACCTTTAAAATCACATCGAAAAAAATATTCTAATAAAAACAAATACATTTTTTTGCGAAAAAACATGCCAGCTGTCATTTCTCTTCATTAATTTCGTTCAAGTCATACAGCAGTGAGTGAGGCATGTCAACGCGTTTTTCTTCGTTCAGTTGTTTTGTATGCTAATTTTGCGCGCACCCTGTATACTAATTCTGACACTCTGTTTACCATTGTGAATAGAAAGTGAATATTGGGATTTGATTACTGTTGATTTTTCAGGGTGGAGAAGTACCTTTGCATTATATTTTATGATGACTTTATGGACGAAATGGGATTTACTAAAAAGGTTTTTGAAACAAATGTAAGTGGAAGAGTAGGTCAGGGTCGCCCTGACGAACGTACTGTGACCAGATAACAAACATTCTTAAATAGCTATCACGGTTCATGAGATACAGCCTGGTGACAGACTGACAGACGGATAATGGAGTAGTATGAACTTAGTAATAGGGTCCCGTTTTTACTCTTTGGATACAGACCCTAAAAAAGAACGGTCAGAAGTATTCATAACTAACTGCCAAGCATGGATAGAGTGATGAGTGTAGATAAAGCGAGAGAAGTCTGTCAGGATCGTGGCAAGTGGAGGTCCATAGTCTCTGCCTACCCCTGTGGGAAACAGGCGTAATAATATGTATGTACATGTACACATGTACTCACGTTTTGTAGTCGAAAAGGCCAAACAGTTTCAGTCGAAAAAGACGATCATTATCAGGGTGAGTGTAAAGAGCGGTGACCCAACAGCTTTGCTACACATAAAGCATTCATTATAAAATCTTACATTAGTTTTAACAATATAATTGTCTTTAATTTGTTATTATACCATGTCTTTTAGAAATGCGAAGTTACTTATAGGGCATGGCATAGGCATTGCGCCCAGGAAGCGGCGTAAACTTAGCTGTAAGTAACGATTTGACGTCAACATTTGTGCAAAACAAAACAAAGTGACTATTATTAAGAGATATTATAAATATCCTATGATAATTAAGATATTTTGAATTGAATTGAATTGAATACTTAGTCCGTGATGCTCAACAGCTTACTTAGAAAAGAAAATTCAAAAAACAAAAATACAAATTTCAATAACTTGATTGGGAATCAAAAATTTTTCGTACAGCAAAATTTATTTTCTGGGTAAATAGGCGGACAAACGGCTCAGACCTGAAATGTCCGTTTTTCTAAAAATGTATTTTTCAAAAACAATCTGCTTTTCCATAATGTGTGCACGTCTTTTGCATAATGTCAGCTTCTTATAATGTCTGTCTCCAAGAATTAGAGTTTCATAATCATAATCATTTATTCATCGCTAACATAATAATAATAATAATAATAATAATAATAATAATATCATTTATTGACAGTTATTACATGTGCATTTTACATGAAGTCTCTGGTTTCCGAGTTAGTTCGCACTGTGTTTCGGAAACCAGCGTCTTCTCCCATTGGTGTGAACTTATGCCAATACTAACAATGTTTTTATCGGATTATAACAGTGTTTTTTTTTTCCAATTAGAATTTGCAAGCAACAAACGTGTGTATGTGTGTGTGTGTGTGTGTGTGTGTGTGAAGGTGTGTGAGGGTGTGTATGTGTGAGTATGAGTGTGTGTGTGTTGTTGGAATATTTAATAAAAACTAGCTAGTCTGAGTGTCCAATACTTTTTCTAGAGAACCGTAGTCAAGTTTTTTAAGCCATAAAATTAGAATATTTTTAAAATTGAATTTAGTTATAATATTAATATTAATTTTTAACTCCTTTTTTATTTTATTATAAAGTCGGGGGGCAACACAATCAAAGTGTTTGTACGCAATTTGACAACAAGTGAAGGGTATAGGGCACGGGTTCAATCTTTTGGTAGTATGAGGTAAGGTTGGCACTACTCTTGAATGATATCTTGTAAGAATTTGATATATGTAGAGTTTTCTTACAGATAGTACTTCAGCTTTCTCGTAGACACTTGTAGTTGGATGCCTATATGGCAGATAAAGTAGCACTTTCAGTACTGCTCTTTGTGCACGTTCAACATCAATGATATGTGTTTTGGCAGCGTTTCCCCATGCGCTAATGCAGTAGCGGATGATGCTTTCACACAACGCTCGATATGTCTGTATTAGCAACTTAAAGTTAGCGACTGTGCGAAGATTTTTGAACACGTATATAAGTTTTCGAACTCGTGTTGATAACGTATTTATGTGGCAGACCCAGTTTAAGTTTGAATCGATCATTACACCCAAATATTTAATTTCATTAACATGAGTCAGTTTTTCGCATATGCACTGTTTGGGCATGTGAACGTTCAGACGGTTACAGGGGTATGTATGAATTGCTAGTTGAAACCCTGTAGGAGGACAGCTAGCAGCAGTTTTGTAAAAACAGATATATTTGGTTTTGCTGGTATTAAGAGATAAAATATTATCCTCTAGCCAGGAAGTAACTTTTGCGATGCCTAACTCAGCTAGTGTCGCTACTGAGTTCCATGTTTTGTCATGGAAAAGAAGAACCGTGTCATCGGCGAACATCAAGAGGTCCATTCCAGGGAGGGTCATTTCACAGAGATTATTTATATATATAAGAAATAAGGAAGGACCTAAAGTGCTGCCTTGTGGGACACCAAAAACGCTAAAACCGACATCACTTTCTACATCACCGACTTTAACCCTTTGTTCTCTTCTCATCAGATAGCTCTCAAACCATTTCAACGCTACTCCTCTAATTCCAATATTTTCAAGTCTTGCCAACAGGATTGGAATTGACACAGTATCAAAAGCTTTTTGCAAGTCCAAGAACACTCCTATGCAACGCTCTCCTTTGTCTAGATAGTCTTTTATTCGGGTAGTAAGGGTTAGCACAGCATCATCGGTAGACTTTTTAGCTCTAAACCCAAATTGTTTGTTGCTGAGTAAACCATGCTTTTCCAAGAACTGCGTAAGTCTTCTGTTGACAAGCTTTTCGAATATTTTTGATAACGTACTAAGCAGTGAGATGGGCCTATAGTTTGAGGGATTATTTTTATCTCCAGCTTTATGGATAGGACATATTGTAGCTCTTTTGCAAATATTTGGAAATATTCCTGATTCAAAACTTAGGTTGCATAAGTAAGTAATTGGTTCTATGATATATTCGATTATTTCCTTTAAAGTAAAGGCTGTAATTCTATCCCATCCAGGAGCACTAGGTGTTTTTAAAGACATAATTATACGTCTTATTTCAAGAGGATCTGTGAAAAACAAAGTCATAGAGTGAAGTATATTGTCTAGTCGATGAGTTTTCCTGGCTAATTCAAGTTGGGTGACAGACATTTTTTTAAGGATGACATCTGCTAGTTTCCTTCCAACGGAGTTCCAACATGTTGCATAATATAAGATGACAAATGTTGGTGCAGTACGACATGTACCCAGTTTGGGTGTGGCGATATACTCCTAGTAGCAGTTTTTATGTAATGTTCGCTTTTCAGAAAGTGCTTATTCCCAAAATGTCAGCAAACATGAACATGATTTTTTTTACTAATTTCATAATCCGTAAAACAGATGGCTATTATTTTTGGACAATTTAACTGACGAACTAAATAGATTGACATTTTTGACCCAGTTGTCATCCGTGACAACCATCGAGTTTCTAGCACATCACACTACAACACACGTACTGGTCGTAGAAACTACGAAGTTAGTAGACATTTACAAAACTCGTAGCCATCTACTAAGAATGTAGAAGTTCGAGGTTAGTCTGGTAGGTACCACATCTTAGCTCAACTCGTAGCCTGCTACAAAGTTTATAGCAGCTACGAGGTTGGTTTGATAGGCGGTTCCCGCACTGGAAACGCGCCCCGCCGCGGTGCGCGGATCGGCAGATTCCGTGCGCGGTGACGGAGGCGCAGATCTGCCTCGATGGCCCCGCGCCAAATATTCTCTTTACAGTCAACCGTCGTGGAGATTGGATACAGAACACATTCAAGAAAGCATATTGAATAAGTGCCGTAGAGTTCTTTTTTTTTGTCTCCAAAACAATGTGTTACCCTGCGGCTAGCACTGCGCACTCGCAGAATATGCCCGCGGGACGCGCTTCCGCGCGTTGATGCGTTATCAGTAGGTTAGACTAGGCGTGTTTTTAAACAAACTGAGATACTTGCATACAATGTTGAAATCTGCCGCCCCGCGCTCCGCGACGGTGCGTGGTGCAGTGGGATCACCGCCTAAGCATGTAAAAGCTACGAAGTTGGTAGACATCTACAAAACTCGTAGCCTGCTACAAAATGTGTAGCAGCTTCGAGGTTGGCCCGGTACACATCTACAAAACTCGTAGCCTGCTACAAAGTTTGTAGCAGCTACAAGGTTGATTTGATAATCATCTACAAAACTTTGGCAGACTCCAAATATTGTAGAAGATACGAGATTGGAAGACACCGAAAAAACTCGTAGCCTTCTACAAAAATTGTAAGAGCTAAAAGGTTGATTTGATACACATTATAAAACTCACTCACTAATACAAACAAAAAATTAAAAAGATACAGCACATTTCAAATGCGCGCTACGTTAGGTACGCCTTGGTACAATTTTCAATGAGAGGTGATGTCATAAGCCCCAACTTCGCAGACGCTCTGTATCTTTGTGATTTTTACTAATAAGACGAATCGTAAATTAATTGTCTATTATAATATATAATATAATAATATTTTTCCAACCCAGTCATCATTCATATTATTAGGGAGGAAAATATATTAGCGTAATAAATGATAGGCACGTGCGTAATACAAGAAGGAAAATATATTAGGAATACATTGGTTGACGTTTATTTCGTTATACTATGCCACTACATTTATATAAAATAATAAAAATAAAATAAGTAAAATCTAAAATAAACGTAATTTTCAAACAAAAGAACTCATCGCTATTGCAGCTGTAACTTAAAATTTTCTTAAAACCTGTACTAAAATTCAAGAATCATAAATTTTCTAATTATTTTTTCCACGATGTATAAAATACTTAAGTAATATTGACCAAATAATTCAATGCACATCACATAATATTAAACAGCTGTGTAATAACAGTTTATAACGGGGAACGAAATAAACATTCCAGAAGTAATTTTCCTGGTTTCCGCCCCATAAAAATACCTTCACAATTACAGGGTCTAAAATATGTAACGAAAATCCAATTGTTTATTATTTCAGTACGTTTGTTGAAAGCGAAATAGGTATGGGCGTAGCTAGAGGAAGGTCAAGGTTGGGAAGGGTGATAAAAAAAATATTACTTACTAAGTCTACTCGTATTCTATTAAATATAATAAATAAATAATAAATATATACGGACAAATTACACTGATTGAACTAGCCCCAAAGTAAGTTTTTTACTTGTGTTATGGGATACTAACTCAACGATACTATATTTTATAGTAAATACATATATAGATAAACACCCAAGACTCATACCATATAATGGAGAAGAAAAAGCGGGAAAGCGCACCCCGGGCTCCGAAGCGAAGACTATGAAGAAAATTTAAAAAAAATATAGTCCATATAAGTTAGTTAAATTACAACGTAGCTGTTTGGTTTTTAGTCTAGTGAAAGAATTTTTAAATCGCATCTGTAGATTTTGAGTTCATCCATTACAAACAAACATAAAAACACACAATCAAACCTTTTCTTTTTGTAATTATTAGTCTAGATGAATAAATAAAATCAAAAACTACCAGGATATGTTATGACGTACATAACACCCAAGATCAAGGATAGTTTACAAGATTAAATGCTAGGCAAATTAATAAAAACCCCGACTGTCAAAAACGCCATCTATACTCGTATATTTGCTAGAGAAGGCCCTGACTTTCAAACGTTAATCCCCAATAACTTTTAAACAGCTGAACCGATTTTTATCAAACATAACTAAGAACCACCGCAAGGGAACTTGCTTTTACGTAAATAAAACCACATCGAAATTTGTCTATCCGTTCGAGCGCTATAATGCCACAGACAGACAGATAGACCGACACTAGCGTCAAACTTAACACCCCTCTTTTTTGTCGGGGGTTAAAAAAGGCTATTTTCCAAAATGCCCTGGCCAGGGATCGAACTTCGGAATGGCGGACTAGCGCGGTTACCAATATGCTGGGGTGGTAATCAAATAGAAAAATGCCCTATCTACGCCAAACGAAATGAGGGTTGAAAATGCGACCTTACTTTGCGTTATTTTTTATTTTCAAATAAAATCTCGAATCACGTCCAACCCTGTTATTAAAACCTTTGGATATTGGGCTTTGTTTTTGTTTTGGGATTATTAAAAAATGTTGTGTAAAATCACCCAGTTTTACTACCTCTCTATCCTACACGAGGTTTACAGAGCCGGACTAATAGTACAGATACCGATTACCGAGACCGACATTACATTTTAATTAAAATAAACTTGGCTTTTTAGTAGCCTTTGTGATTGCAATCTACAATTTTCTATAAATAAATTTTATTTATTTATTTAATTTATAAAAATTAAAGCATTTCGTCTTTTGGTATTCCATAATTAGGTGTTTTACATTATTTTCATACCTTTGCCGTAACCAGCTTCTAATGACGGATCCGCTAGTATCTAACAATTCAAATCAGATACTTTTTTTATAAACGTCAAAACAAACATTTTCTATGAGATTTGTATGAAATATCGGGCTATGACGTCACAGTTTTTTGGAGTCAAAATCAAAATCAAATATTTATTCAGTAATAAGATAATTCAGAACATAAGTAACAATAACAACTAAATAATTATTTAATATAAATTAAAACTAGATAAAAATTATTAAAAGTAACTAAAAACTAGAGCTTAAAAACTAAATATGTTATATAAAATAAAAATATATTTACAAATAAAAAATACCGTGCAGTTCAATGCCCTGCGGTAGGGTGCCCAAAACGCTGGCTGCATTGCCACGTTGGATGGCAATGCTAACTCGTTGAGCGAAATAATTGCCAGCCCTTTGGTCACCCGACACCTCGACCAGCATTTTATTTTAATATTTTTCAGTAATTAAGCCTTTGCAGGCACTTTTACACGTCAATAATTTTAGTGTACATTACGTGTAATGTTTATTTATATCTAAATTATTGTTTTCTTTGTTTAAAAGCTACCGACACTAGCATTTCGCAACGACCACTGCTGAGAAGAAACGCCGAAAGATACTCATTTACGCAGTATTGGTCGACTACGCGCCAGAAGGGCTTTGTCAGCTTACAAAGATACTTTGCCTAATACAATGTTATCACAACATAATATGTAAAGCTTGCGAATAAGAGCCAAATCCAATTTACAGAAATAAGTTACACTGAGTAGTCTTAAAAAAATCGAAGCCGAGCTGACCAGTCCCTACTGGCGGCACCCGTTAACGAGTTGACGCGTGTATCAGCGATCGCTGAACTAAACCATATTAGAGGGAATCCAGCGACCCGACCCACGACGCCACCTCCACCAGTCAGTTTATAATATCAGTTTTTTCTGCATTAATAAATCTAAAATCACATTCAAAAAGGGTGTGATCAATGACAAGTGACATTATTTTGTTACTTTATATTTTAACAGTACAAAAGCGTGCGTTGCGTGACGAGCCTACGCCGCGCCGTCATTTCCCGAACTAACCCAGCTCCTGCTTCCTGTAGTTTTTAACAGTCACTTGTGTTATTTTATTAAAACTCACGTAAGATAAATCCATAATTAATTAATTTTAACCCGTTGGCTCACGTGATATAGTCGGAAAAGGCCGACCAGGTTTCGATAGATTTAGACGATTTTCTTCAACCGTTTTAATCACTAGTGTGCTTAGGACGTCTGTAGGTGCCCTAACCTCTACCGCCATGGTTCCTTAATACTCCAGAAAATGTCCCTATTATCCAACAAAAATAAACCAAAATAATTACCGTGAATACAATAACGTGGTGTTTTTCTCGGTAATAATACATACAAATTGTTAGTTACGTACCACACTACCGCACGAGTGAACCGCAATATATTCTTTTCCACGCAATAAGAACAAGACGTTAGATTGACAACTATATATTGTTTAGACATAGACTGACTTATAAATAGAGAGCCTATATGTATTTTTATATTAATAAGTTAGTAATTGGTGCAGTATTTGTTAAAATACAGCACACATTTCTTTAATACCATTGTAAAAATACAAAAGAAACTTAAGTTAATTAACTTTAAATTAAATCTAAAACTTGAGTCCCCTAAACCTAGATAGAAACGATAGATTAGGTACATATATATATGTACGGATGATATTTTATTTGTTCTACAAGGAGCCCCATCAAGATGCCAAAAGGTTGGCGGAAGATAGAAAAAAATGGAAGAAACTCCATCGACAAGAGCGTCGCTCTTAAATTTTGATGATGTTGACGTCTCCCTAAAATATTGCACCTTACCTGTGACATAACTAAATTTCTTTTGTATCCATACTACCCTAAGGTTGCCTGGAAGAGATTGTTGTGCGATAAGGCCGCCTTTTGTGTGTTAAAATTTATTTCTATTATTTGTGTCTCATACATTTGTTTAATTTTGTGCAATAAAAAGAGTAAAATAAATAATAAATAAATAAATAGAATCATACTTTTCCATGCAAACGTAGTCTAGCTTTTATTTTGAAATTACATGTCAGATTTTGACAAAATTTTGTAATTTCAAAGAAATTGCATTAGCCTAGCATATAAAAACTTGAAAAAGAATAGTGTACCATATCATATTTGCCCATCTGTATGGAAACCTTCTAATCTTCTTACATTTTCTTCATAAATAAATTATTCAGATGTAAACACGTTCCACGTTTGAATTACCAACGAATAAGATTGCCTTATATTGCCAATTTGACGAGCGCGTAGTGATCTAAGTTTTGTGGTAATAACTTCTTCGTGTCTAAAAACATTTTTATCTATGTATCTTTATCGCCATTCGCCGTATATTGGCTCTTTTGAAAAGGCATATGTATTCTGTGGAAGAGGGTCGCGTGGCAGACAGATAATTGTTATGTGATGTGATATCTTATCGACGTGTAAGTTTCTCTCTTATTCGGCAGTAAATTTAGAAGATTATCTTGTTCTTCTCGGAAAATTCTGTATTTTTTAGTACTCTGTGTAAGATAGACTCTGTGTACTCTGTGATAGACAATTATGTATTTTTTGTAGGTATACTTCACTTTAAACGGCAGTCGCGAAATTTTTCATCACATTTTTTTAATTTTGAGCGTTGTCATTGTCTTAAGTTACTCTTCTATGGTATTATTGTTCGCTGGTAACAGTACTAAACTCGGCGACACTCTCAAAAACACAAGAAATGGTCAGAAAATGAGATCGGAATACGATAAACAAAGTTGGGATAGCTACCTAATTCGTCACCGATATTGGTTTTCCATCTCGTACCTGCCAACCCGGTTTGTCATTGCAATTAATCCGACCAAATTCGGGTGGTCGCTACTAAAATGAGAATCCTTAACTACTAAAGGGTGACCCAGAAATCAAATTACCCTTTGCCGGGTAGGCCTACGCTAAAAATAAAAAGAGTATAGAAAACATTACACTAGTTTGCGCTTTAACACCTTTCTTTAGACATCTCCATTATTTTGAAAACTGTTGAAATATTGAGACTAAAGCGCGTAAATGTAAATAATTTGTGAGAGTATAGTAAAAGAGATGTTACTGTCAGGAATGTTTTACTGAAGTAACTAGGCAAACAATAAATGTTAAAATATTGAAAAAAATATTTCAAATAGAATATTTATAAAAGAAAAATAACTTATGAAGAGTCTGCTCAACAGAGATTAGACAGTATCTATAACAAAAACACATCTCCATAAAAGGATAACCCACGTAATTAAACCTTAACTTTTCTATTACCTACGTATCATTAAATTAATGCATACGGGAATTAACGCGAAACGTACCTTTTATTTATTTATTTTGCTGACGTTTCATTCGGGTTTCACCGAACGTGGTCCCAGCTTGACCAGTCAAGCTGGGACCACGTTCGGTGAAACCCGAATTCCCGTATGCATTAATTTAATAATAATGCAACGCGATAGTTTAAAAGTATTTATACCTACGTATCATCATCATCATCAGCATCCCAGCCGTTCTTCCGCCCACTGCTGAGCATAGGCCCCTTCTCTAAGACACCATTCATGAATTACAGACACTAGATGTCTTTGCTTTTCTGTGACGCCACCCATCTCGGTCATGTGCTGCTCTCATCCAGGTGCGACCTACGTATTTCAGTTATATATTTTTCTAGTAATCATTTGTTTTTTTTTAATATTCATTGTTTACCCAACATTCATTTCTATTCTGACATTACTGAAATATTTTTAATTTGAAATCCCTTTTTCATGATAGGCATAACAAATATAAATAATATTAAAAAAAAATAAAAGTACTCGATAGTAAAATTGAATCTTAAGAGTACCTTACGCATGACAGAATCAGACTTTTCCAAAGAAACGTCATCATCATCCGAGCGTATTCCCGGTTGCATCCAGCGGTAACGCTTCAGAGCCCGGGGTCCACTACCTAAACCTAGGTGATTTGACGGGATTTCTGGTTTTTACACAGAGCGACTGCCGTCTGACCTCCGCAACCCAAAGGGTAGACCAGAACCAATCCTAGGATAGGTACAAACGCTAGATGGCGTTCGGGACCAACAGCTTTACGTGCCTTCCGAAGCACGGAATCATCTATCTTTTCGGATAATTAGGTGATTCAAGCCTGCAATATCCTAACCAGACAGGAAACAACTTTTCGCAAAGTATACTTCCCAGTGGGATTTGCACCCACGACCTCCGGATCACAAGGCAAATGTCTTGACCACTGGACCACGGAGGCAGTCAGTCACTTTCCCAAGAAATGTATCTAGCTTTTATTTTCTAACGACATGTCAGATTTTGGAAAAAAATAATAATTTTAACACTTTCTGTAATACAGTTAGTTTGTGCTAACATAAAACTCAGTTAAGGCAGGTCATCCATCACTGTGGACGAATGATAGAGCCCACTGTGAGTGTTTTACATATTAGTAGCACCATAAAACCATCGGAACCGAGCAAAAACAGTACTTTCGGTAATCTTAAATATCAACTGTGAAAGATTCAGTCTAACTAGTTCTATCCAAAATCGCAGACTAACTTTCGTATTTGGTTTAAACCATTATTCGACCAAAACCGCAATGTATCACCTCGTTTGTCACTGTCACTTCATTTTATAAAATGAAGTAGAACTATATATAGAAGTTTTATAGTAAGACGGTGACAGTTTTTTTTTAAATCTCGAAGTCAAGATATAAGTAAAAGTAATTTTAAAAACTAAAACCTGACTACGAAAAAAATCATACTGAAAAGAACATTGACAGCCGAGAGCAATAGCTAATAATGTATGTATTTATTCGTGAAATAAGCTTTTTAAGCCCTTTACTTGATACCCCACGCGGTATGATCGATTTATTTTATTTTTCAGTTCATTACTTTATAACCTATAGAGGGCGCTACGGTGATGTTGACTGTGACGTCACATAGCCTATAATATAACCAACGGACAGTCAAGACAATTCTGAAGATACATCATTTTGTCAAGATATCATGGATATCATTGAAACAGATGAATATAAATACATAGCGGCGAAACACAACTTCTTCGTCTAAGCGCGTTCCCGGTTGCATCCTCAGCTGTGCTGCTTCGCGCTTTTTCTTCTCTAAATATAACGTGCATGTCAATGGTCACTTAAGAATGCCAAAGACCTTGCAAAATGGAGAAGAAATAGCCAGAACAGTTTAAATAATGTGGCTATAGTTTTACGACCGGCCGCCTGCCTGACGTCAACCCTCTTTGGGAATGTATTTGTGCGAAAAGTTTTACAACCGGCCGTCGCCCGACGTTAACCCTCCTTGGGAAAGCAATTGTAGCACGAGATGTTTGTGCTTAGTCCTTTAGTCGCCTCTTACGACATCCACAGGAAGAGATGGAGTGGTCCTATTCTAACCCGGAACCACACGGGTAAATAGCTGCGAAACACATAATCCTCCTTTAGGCTTCGCCGTTGTCGGGTAATTATGTATTTACGTATATTTTGTTAAATTCCGTTTGTCTCAAAACAAAGCTTTTGAAACAAGTATGTAAGTAATAAATTAAATGTTATTAAACATATTGTATTTAAAGCGCCGTCGCGAAAATTGCCTTTGAGATTGAGAAGATGAAAGTGAGCTGAGCAATATTGCAGTTATTAAGATTTCTTGAAATATATTGAGTAACGTGGTATGGAACAAATAATTGTGATAAACAATACGGTAGATGACTGGGTAAAAAATAAATTATTTGGTACTGTTAAGAGAATAAAACGTTAGTGTGTCACAAATTCGATGTCAAAATAATCTGTATTTTAATAGACACCCTTTTATTTACACCTGTTCCGTTGTCTGTGTGTCTGTAATCAAATCTTGCAAGCTAAATTAGTCACTTCCCATTATTCGATCGAGTTAAAACTTCACATACTTATGTTAGTTGGGTGACAATTCAATATTATGGCCTTATCCTTCCAATGACTTGATCTCATGATGAAGCCGGAAGGTGGCCACGGCATCTCCGTGATAAAACAACATAACCCCACGGAGTTTGGGCTCAATTGTTGCACGTTGTGGCAACAATGGAGGTTCAACTGACCTGTGATTCTCCCGTTGCCTTCTTGCTTCTTCTCTTTTCCCTACACCTAGGATCATCTCACGGAATGTGGCGCAGCGCGTGTGTGGCTCGTAAGAGATTGAGGCATACTAAAAATATTACAATGTACATATGCGGGTAGTAGAATAATGAAATTACTAATCGGTGCAAATGAGTGCCTTTTATCCGAATTAGATCAATTTTATATGACATTTCGATTCGTCACAGCATGATTTGTCAGATGTCTTTTGGCGCTCGCGAAATCTGACACCAGTTTCAAGTATTAATACACTTTATAAGAATTAAACGATCATAAGCGTACGCAGTTGCGTTGCATACTGCAATGTTGGAAATTGTTGTTTTGGCTTAAGTGCACAAATTATATGCTTAAGTAAGATTAGCACCACATAGTTATAATATCCTACGTCTAGCACAAATATCACGTGCAACAACTGTATTCCCAAGGAGGATTGACGTCTGACGGCGGCCGGCGCCCAAGAAATTTTCCAAATTAAATCCTTGCATGCAATCCCATAAAACCCAATCCGCTATCAGTTCATGTGTGTAAGAAGATAGAATTGGCTAGACAATTTATTTTTTAAATCATTCTAGATTTTTTTATTTTTTAACTAAATAAATTCTTAAAGGGGTGGGGGGGGATATAGATTTCAACCAATCAGACTACGCAGTCCTCTCCGCTTTCACAAGACGAACCCGTAAAAACCAAATTCGACCTCTTAGCATCAAGAGAACGCGAATAATCGCTAAAACTTATACCCTATTTCGCTCAAAAGTCTTCATAAAAGGTAAAGCCTATTGGAAAATTCAAGTACCTGAAATTCGATTTGAAATTGGATTTTATTCGTTAATTTTGTTGCTCAAATTACTTTTTGGACATTACTAGGGGAAAGGGGAAAGAGTCGGTTATTGCATGGCTCTCGAGGTCTACTGTTCTCACAGAACCAATCTATCCTACTCCTGGGGAAATGTCTCCCACATATTATTCCAAGATCGACTGCCTCCGCGGTCCAGTGGTCAAGGCGTTTGCCTTGTGAAATGGAGGTCATGGGTTCAAATCCCACTGGAAAGCATACTTTGTGAAAAGTTGTTTCCAGTCTGGTTAGGATATTGCAGGCTTGAATCACCTGATTATCCGACAAGAAAGATGATTCCGTGCTTCGGAAGGCACGTAAAGCCGTTGGTCCCAAACGCCATCTAGCGTTTGTACCTATCCTAGGATTGGTTCTGGTCTACCCTTTGGTTTGCGGAGGTCAGACGGCAGTCACTCTGTGTAAAAAACCAGTAACCTCGTCAAATACCCTAGGGTAGGTAGCGGACCCCGGGCTCTGAAGCGTAACCGCTGACGATGCAATCGGGAATACGCTCGGATGATGATGATATTATTCCAAGATTGTATGTTCATTGACTCCGACTATCATTTCTCCACCTTGTAGGAACATATAAATCATTATTCCAGCTACTAAACTGTCTCTGAGTTAGCAATTTGAACGCTCCATTTCTGCTCGCCTGTTCGTTTGCCATCATCATCAGGTTTTTTAGTCTCCACTCTGCAGGAGCATAACCCTCTCTGTACTACCAGAGCCATATATTAGCCAGAGCAGCCAGAGGATTTGGCCTACACTCTCCACGCTGGCCAGACGGGTTGGAGAGGTCTCACTGATGTTTGTTTAGCTTGTGTTTCCTAAGTCGCCTTCTACGACATCCACAAGAAGACTTGAAGTAGTCCTAATCTACTCTGCCGGAAACCACACGGCTAGTTGCCATGTGTAAGCTATTCCAATTTTCTTGTAACTTCTCTTTTGTTTACTAGTATACAATGTGAAGTGAGTTACAGCAGTGAGAACCTCTGGTTGTCTCCCAACAAGTGTAGTCGAAAATTGGATTTAGGTTACGACGCCGAGTTTATTGTCGACAACTGCTGATATCACGCGTTTCCTTTGATGTAGGGCATTGTACTATACCCCGTAATTTACTGCTACAATATTTAGACCTTTAAAAATACAGTGTGATGAATTGAAAAGTCATTGTACCTGTATTTGTGTCATTTACGGTAATTTTCAGCTACCACCACTTTCTTCCTCCTTCTAATAAGAATCCTAGAATCTGAATAGTTTTTTATATGACGATCGTTATTTTGACTGTTTACTGTTTTGACTGACTGCTAGACGTAGGATATTATAACTCTGTGGTGCTAATCTTACTTAAGCATATAATTTGTGCACTTAAGCCAAGACAACAATTTCCAACATTGCAGTATGCAACGCAACTGCGTACGCTTATGATCGTTTAATTCTTATAAAGTGTATTAATACTTGAAACTGGTGTCAGATTTCGCGAGCGCCAAAAGACATCTGACAAATCGTGCTGTGACGAATCGAAATGTCATATAAAATTGATCTAGTTCCGATAAAAGACACTTCATTTGCACCGCTTAGTAATTTCATTATTCTACTACCCGCATATGTATATTGTAATATTTTTAGTATGCCTCAATCTCTTACGAGCCACACACGCGCTGCGCCACATTCCGTGAGATGATCCTAGGTGTAGGGAAAAGAGAAGAAGCAAGAAGGCAACGGGAGAATCACAGGTCAGTTGAACCTCCATTGTTGCCACAACGTGCAACAATTGAGCCCAAACTCCGTGGGGTTATGTTGTTTTATCACGGAGATGCCGTGGCCACCTTCCGGCTTCATCATGAGATCACGTCATTGGAAGGATAAGGCCATAATATTGCATTGTCACCCAACTAACATAAGTATGTGAAGTTTTAACTCGATCGAATAATGTAAAATTGACTAATTTAGCTTGCAAGATTTAATTACGGACACACAGACAACGGAACAGGTGTAAATAAAAGGGTGTCTATTAAAATACAGATTATTTTGACATCGAATTTCATTTCCCAGAAAACTATTCCACGAGTTTTTATATATATTTTCTTAATAAATCGAATAGTCGATCATCGCAGTTTCATATTATCGAACAAAATTTAATAATAAAAATATTTTAAAATTGTTTTCATATCTAGAAAAACGGTATATCGAACTAACATTTCATATAAAGTATTAAGTCATCGATAAAACTGCTCATAAAAATATGTTTTATTTTATTTATTTTATAAGTAATTTAAAATTATTTGCCCTAACCTAGTAAAATGGATAGAACTAACTAACTAGCACTCGCTCGGCTCGTGCGTGTGTTGGTCGCAGTTCTACTAACATTACCTAACCTATAGGTTTGCTCTAACCTAGTAAATGGATAGAACTATCCTAGCACTCGTTTCAAAAGCTTCATTTATTTTGCAAACTGAAACTTACGTGGAAATAAAATGAAGGTTAACAAAACTTTGATGTTACATTATTTCGATAAAATACGTCAGATATAAAAAGAAATAACGATAGACTGAGTTTGTAAATAATAAATAATAGAGTATATGAAATTTCGATGTTATTAAAATATTGTATTAAAAATCTGCGATTAGTTTTATGGAGAATAAAAATCGTTGAAGTGAATTGCGATAAAGTGATCTATCTTTCTATAATTAAAGTGATAGGTTCCCGTAAATAAAAGCTTGTAAAGAATGTACTTACTCGTACATAAGTAAGTATTTCAATGCGTAGATGCCACACACGTAACTTTATTCTACTCCAAGCAAATGGTAATGGTTCTGTTTATATTAACCCTGCATATAAACTCACTTCCGTTTGTATTCTTCTCGCGTACAACGTGTTAAATTGCGGTACATATTGAGACTGAGCTCTTACTTTTAGAGCTAAATTATTTACGATGGAGATGTATGACGGAATGGCTTAGATTTGACTTGGTTTTTGTCAGTTCTTGAATCAAAGAATCAAATATTTATTCAGCATTTAGGCCTTGGCAGGCACTTTTACTCGTGAATATTTAAGTGCGCATTACGTGTAAGAATTTATATTTTTTTGTAACCAAAATTTCTAAATATTCTTGGGGTTTTAAACATTTTTTGTAATTATAATAATGAATTTCATTGTTGCAAGCAGAAGCCATATTCTCACAAAGTTAAACATTTATAAAAAATATATTGGAATTTAAATATGTTCCATGTTTAAAATTTATCATTACGATGGTTTAAAACTTGCCAGTATCTAATTACTTTTGGCATGCCCCCATGCATGTAAAAGAACAATATTGTTCATTAATTGATACAAACGATTTCACTATTCGACCCTCACTTTCCTTTTCGGAATTTCCATTAGAAAACAGCCTTATCACTGGAAGTAATAAATACTGAGTAACGGAATGTTTATAGTCGATGAGACTGATAACTAACGCTGTCACGAAACGTTGCTAAGGTTTGTACACATTACGGAGATATACTTACATACGCACTATGTAAGTATATCTCCGTACGCATCTTACTACGCACTTTATTATCCTTTATGGAGTAGACAGAGAAGACAGACAGAAGCCTTTTATTTGATAAAGTACAGTTTACAAACCTTTTTTTTTATTTTCTTATTTACCTACAACCAAAATTGGGCCCCATGTAAAAAAATATTAACGTTGTAACGGACGTGTACGTCCGTCTTTAGGTCACCGACCTACATTTGTGTATCAAACTCGAACTCAATCGGTCCAATAGTTTCGGAGCAAATTGCTGTGACAGACAGACGGACAGACAGACTATAAGGATCCTTTTTTTCTTTTGAGGTACGGAACCCAAAAAAAGGTATTGCTAGCAGCATCACTTATGATGATTTCTCAATATTTTCACTAATTTCCTCAATCTATGCGGGACGGGAAACCTTACTCTACGTTACTTACTCTACATTTTTACTAGCCACATCACATATTGTAATGATTTCTCGAGATTTTTGACTATTTTTTCGATCAGGAATAGGTGAAACAGATCCCGCAGCTTTCTTTGAGCCTTATTGACACATATCAGCGGCCCAGTAGGAATGCGCATTGCTAGCGCTTTCGCAAGTTAAGCAACACCACGCCTGGTCTACACTTGGATGGGTGACTACAAGTGGCATAGAATTTTCTCAAGCTCCTCCATCATTCGGAAGGTTCATAAATCCGTTGGTATAGCAGTCGTCAAGCTTTGTCACATGCCTTTAGGAAGCTTGAAAAATCTAACACCAGTGTTGGCCACTTATAACACGAAAAAAAAATCGGCACAACGCAATAAATGTCTGAGTAAAAACTGCAGAAAATAACAATTTTTCAGGTAAAGGTACGAGTATGAGTATACGTTTCTATATAAGAAAAAGGCTTAAGCCGTTTATCACTCAAACGTCGCAAGTCGCCCCAAGAGGGGCTAGTGGAAATTGAAACAGTAATAATAAATCGTGATTAGATAGTATGTGAAAATTGTGCGACGTGCAGTGTTTTTGTCTAGAAAATGCGCTAGATGAAACCGCGGGCAGCGGGCGTGAATAGCGTGATAAACACTCACCTCCCTCAGTCCCCTTAGTAGTCATATCCCCGCGCCCCTGTACCCCGCAGGTGAAGACTCATTCAAAAGCGGTTGGTCAATCTATACCTTCCTGCACAACTTTACAGCTTAATATTATAATACCTGCTTATGTACATACAATCATTGCTTTTGCTAGATCTTAATCCCAATTTTCTTTTGCAAGAATCAGAATCAATGAGCACAAAAAATCAGCACACACGCCAAAAGATGGTATTTGCAAGATAATAAATGGGGAACCAAAGGGTCCAACCACATCTTCACAGCATGACGTGTCATCGTAGCACAGCGCAGTACTGTAGAAAGTCGCTATGCAAAAGAATAGGTCCTGATCATCTGACAACAAAAAACAACCTCTGGCCATGTGAACCGGTCGTTGGGCCTGCCTACCAGTACTTTGAAACTATAAAAGTTAAGTAAGTGGCGTTCAGTGTACACAAATTCGTAAATTGTAATTAAGCCTCTGTCTTGGCATTTGAAATTCTAAACAGCCACCGAAAAACCAATAAAATCTTTATCAAGCGTCAAAACTACGGCAGCCATGTTGAAGTTTTTTGTGAGACTTTTCTTTCCATAGTGAGCTACATTTATTTTCTCAATACATTCGGTAACTTCGCTGACTTGCGTATTTAGATAATATTTATTCATATATCTCTTAACTTCAAAATAAAATATTGTCGCATATCTTAAGATAACTAAATTATCTATTGACATTTAAGGCATAATACTGTAAATCCATTAATTAGCTGTCATCCCTATAAAATTTATATTTTCACTGTAAAGGAGTGGAAATTTACAAAGTAAGCTAAAGCTGCAGTTTTGTGTTAGTATATTTTAATGTACAAAAAAAGTCTTCTTTGGTAAGAGATATTAGAAGCATTTTGTTTTCAATAAAATTCGTCGACATCCTAAGGCCCCGTCAGTTCAGAGTCAAATAATACCGTGAGTGTTTTTGAAAAATCACTGTAAATATACTACTACAGTTTAATTCCTAAAAAAAATTACATAGGAATTTCAAGGCTTTTTTACAGACACCTACAATATTCAAAACACGATTCAGCATTTTTGGCTTGATAGAAAAAAATTACAATCATACCTCTAAATTTGCCTAAATTTACCTTTAAAAAAGATATTACTACTTTATACAATCACTTTTTTATATGAAAATTATACCAAAAAATGTCTTATCTAAATATCTATCCGTTTTGGCTACAAAAAAAGTTATAAATATAATACTTTGGATTATACTAGTAATTGTATTAAACTTAAGGCAGAAATCATATGTCTTATTTTTTAAATAACTCTTAAATATTCTTTGTAAAACAAAAAAAAAACCTCAATTGATCATTGATCTCCGGTGATCTTTTTACCCCGCACGGCTCGCTGTCTCGTTTCGTCTAGAGTAAATTTGTGTGCGTAGAAGCGGGAGAAAAATTTAGATTATCCACATCAGGCGCAGCCTTAACATTACCACCATGTTAAAGATGTCGACAAATTTCATAGAAATAGCTCTTACACTTAAAATATCCATTCAACCTTGTATGATAGAGTGGGTCATTAATATTGGACCCAAAAACTACTACCCAAGCCATATTTTAGACTAAGTTATAATACCTACTAATGTAACCTTCATAAATCCCTTTCAATCCCTCTTAATCTCTAAATGTGTACACCCTACTCATGACTCAATTTAAGTGATGACGTCTTTGGGAAATAGAATAGCGACTTTTTAATGAATAAACTTCCAGCCCAGTCACGTTTGGAATTTTATTAAAAGTAAGCTGTCAATGTAAAGCTAATTATCTTGTTAGGCCGAAGTTTAAATCGGAGGCCGCAAAGTCAATGATTTTTTCAGATAACTTTTATATTGAATTTGTTGCTGTAAGTAAATTAGATTTTTGTTTCGTGGGTCTGGTGTGTATGGAATTTAAAATAAGAAGTCAGGCGATGGGTCTGTAATTATGGTGATAAGTTTGGCGGCCGTTTGTTAGTATGATTTTTTTCTATTTTTAAACGAGGTTGCCTGAAAGAAATTGCTAAGCGATAAGGCCGCCTTTTGGGCATTTCCTAGTTTTTGAGATATTTGGGTAGTTTCCTAGGTAAAAAATTAATTATGTGGCACTGTTAAAAGAATAGAACGTCACAAAATAATGTCACTTGTCATTGATCACATCCATTTTGAACGTGAATTTACATTTATTCATGTAGAAAAATGGATATTAAGAGCGCTATTTGACTCCAAAAAACTATGACGTCACAGTCCGATATTTCATACAAATCTCATAGAAAATGTTTGTTTTGACGTTTAAAAAAAGTGTCTGATTTGAGTTGTTGTAAACTAGCGGATTTTGTCCTGTTTTTTACTTTTGTGCAATAAAGTATTGTCTTGTATTGTATTGTATGATTATATGTCTGTCTAAGGGAAAAAGGAGATTTTACACAGAATACTTGAAGTAAAATATTTTTCTTTTGTTTTAGCTGTAAATCTTAGGGTTACTACACACTTATTCGGGCCGGCATTGACGGTTCGGCAGTATTTGTCGAGCAACAAAGCCGACCTGAATCAATTATATCGCCTTTTTCTCCGAAAATTTATCTACATATATTCGATTTTACCGCCTGGCTGGGCCGATAATGCCGGTTGGATTAAGTGTGTAGCAACCCAAAAAAGAAGATTTCACAGAATACTTTAACTGAAAAAAATTTCTTTTGTGTTATTATAAGGCAAGTGTGAAAGGAAGAGCGGGACAGGGTCGACCTCTGCGAACGTTCTGCGATCAGATTGCAGACTTTCTGAAAAAGGGAGAGGTAAGAAGTACACGTAACCGAAGGGCATGTATGAAGAGGTTGATGAGTGTAGATGAAGCGTAAGAGGTCTGTCAAAATCGTAGTAAATGGAGGTCCATAGTCTCTGCCTACCCCTGTGGGAAACAGGCGTGATAGTATGTATGTATGTATGTAAATCTTAGACTAGAGTTGTCTGTTGAGTTAGTATCAAAGTAATACAATACATGATCTACATAACTTTTTGTGCTTTTGCCATCAGTTAGTTGTGCCGGTCTCTCTCTGTTAACGACCGTGTTAATAGCTAACACTAAGGTCAGAGTATTCGGGCTGCCTAAAAGCATCTGTCGTAGCTAAAGTAGACTCTAGTTTACTAGACTAACAACTAAACAAGTGTGAAGGTTTCCTCCCGATGTGTTCCTTCACCGGAAGCAAGTGGTGGTTGTTGAAAATGCCTATATGAAATACGTACCATCATGTTAGTTTGTTGGCCCAGCATACCTGCCACCAATAGATGAAGCATTATAGTAGATAAATCAGTTGTACGTTGCCTGCTTGCAGGTAAATAAGTAATGCTGTAGGTAATTTAAATAGAGTTAGGTATGAGACCAAGCAACAATAAAACTATTAATGTCATGTTATTTTTGTCATCGTGTATAAAGATACTCGTATAACATACGAGTAATGTATTGTGCCGTGTGGTTCCTGGCAGAGTAGAATAGAACCACTCCAAGTCTTCCCATAAATGTCGTAAAAGGCGACTTAGGAAACACCAGCTAAACAAAGCTTATAAACATCATGAGACCTCTCCAAACCGTCTGGCCAGCGTGGAGAGTGTAGGCCAAATCATTTGACTGCTTTGGCCAAGTATGGCTCTGGCAGTACAGAGAGGGTCGTGCTCCTGTAGTGGAGACTAAAAAAGACCCGATGATGAATTTATGTGCCGATTACAATAAAAAACTCGGACTGTAAATTACACACTAAGTAACTAAATTTTTTAATTTGCACAATAAAACTGAATTTTACGCGGACGAAGTCGCGGGCACTAGCTAGTAATAATAATAAGCTGACTATGTTTTATTATTATAACTTATATTACTACATCAGCATCCAGTGGTTGGTCAGATTGTCCATTGACATAGGCCTCCCTCATTGACTTCCACTCATCTCTATTTCTAGCAGATCTTCTCCATCCTTTTGTTAAATCATCCGACCATCTTTTTGATTTGTCGTCCTTTTTGCCTTTTCCCATTTCTAGGATACCATTCAATTACATCTTTGGTTCATTTTTCTTTCATCGTTCCCAGGATATGACCGGTCCAGTTCCATTTGAGCTATCTTATCTTTTGTATTACATACTCGTAGCTCACTTTTGTTCTTTTCCTTATTCTTGTAGTCGTCCATCTATCCCGTAGTCTTATGTATAACATGCTTCGCTCCATGTGACGTTGACAGACTGCAAGTTTTTGATTGTTTTTGCTTGTTGTAGTTGCTTGTAGTTTGAAATCCATAAGTGAGGCATGGAAAAATGCATGTGTTGTATAGCTTGGCTTTCCTCGACATTTGGATTGTTTTATTTTTGAATATCTATCTTCTTCGACTAAGCGCGTTCCCGGTAAAATCCTCAGCTGTACTGCTTCGGAGCCCAGGGTGCGCTTTCCAGCTTTTTCTTCTCCAAATATAACATGCATTTCAATGGTCATCCAAGGATGCCAAAGACCTTGCAAAATGGAGAAGCCAGAACAGTTTAAGTGATTTGGCTATAGTTTTACGACCGGCCACCTGCCTGACGTCAACCCTTTTTGGGATTTTTTTTATTTTTGAATATTTCCTTTAGTGACAAATAACGTTTCCAAGTGATACTTATTCTTCTGTCGATTTCTTTTGAGTACGACTAATACCTAAATGATCAATACTCAAAAGTAGATAAATTAATTCAATTCAATTAAAATGCGCTTTCAATTGTGTGATTCGTCCTTATCTATATATTTTTATTTTTAATTATTAAAAAAAAATGCTCTACGATCCTTGATAAAGTTTGTAAGTTAGGATAGATTGCACTTGACCTTGAAACAGTTTCAATTATTTATCTCTGTCTTCATACGGAAAATTCACCTAGAAGTACTTCTGAACCATTGATAAACAGAAAGCTATTAAATTTGAAATTTGTTTTCATTCAAAAGACACTGGAATACTTTAAGGAAATAAACTTTTAAGCGCAGGCCACAGCGCCAGCTAGCGAACGAGCAAGCGATCCGGGCGATAACCGTTTCACACGGTTTCACGGTGTGAACCAAAGTATAAAAGAGGTGAAACGATGCTCGAACGAACGGAACGCTTCCCTCGCTTTCCCAGCCTGGTTCTCGCTCTCCCATGACTAGGCCTTCCAACACCTAAACTACGGATTCCGGACAAAAATTTCAAAAACCCCGGACATTTAGACAAATAAAGAATTTTACCCGGACGTGGGAAACTATTCAAGAACCCCTCCCATACGCTCCCCGGACGCCCTACAAACTAGGACAAATCCGAGGAAACCCGGACGGATTGGCAAGCAAATAACACACATACTTACAAAAAAACCGACAAACATAGTAAAAAAATTACACAAAAACATAATACATTTAAATGTGTAGGCTTGCCTACCTAAAAAGGAAGGAATCCGTACGTCAAGGAAAAGCATTGGCGAGTATACAGGGTCTAACAAAATATACTGAAACTATGTTAAGGGTGGATTCAGTCCATGATACTGAACAACTTTCTCCAAGGAACATATACCGAAATGTGAAAAATAATTTTTGACCTCCTATACAAGTTGACCGATCAGCTGATCCGAGTTTGTAGGGAAAGCCAATAATTATTTTTCATATTTCGACATATGTTCCTTGGGGAAAGTTATTCAGTATCATGGACAGAATCTATTTAAAATAGTTTCAGTATATTTTGTTAGACGTTATATAATATAATATTATATACTTGCCAATGCTTTTCCTTCGCCTTGCTCCGTTTCGCGGGCGCCTTCTCCCTCTCTCGCTCGCTAGCTGGCGGTGTGGCCTCCACTTTAACGTCCGCCGGGAACAATTGGGTCTTTGTTTGAAGTAACAAATTGAATTTCCAAAGAGGGATCCTTGTGTACAGCTCTTCATTACGGATTATTACTGGATTGAGGATTATCTAGGAAACATTAATTCTTGATGTTTATTCTTATTTGGTGGTTATTTTTTATATATTTTTTTAAGTTTAATACAAATAACACTGATTGAGCTAGCCCCAAAGTAAGTTTTAAACTTTTGTTCTGGTTGTCGCGTCGCTAACATCAGTGTGGTTCGAGACGTCGTCGTGCGGCGTCGCGCGTCTGATGACGACCTCCGGATGAGGTCGAAACATGTCGGCCAGTAGCTTATTTTTCACATGAGTGACCCGTGTACTCCACAAGACTCCACTGTCCGTCCGTCCGTCTGTCTGTCTACCTGTCACCAGGCTGTATCTCATGAACCGTGATAGCTAGACAGTTGAAATTTACACAGATGATGTATTTCTATTGTCATTGCGAATTCTAACTTTCACCCATTCCCTCGATCTAACTTTAGGATCTGCGCGGGAAGCTACTAGTAAATTCTTATTATTTTTTTTTACCCAGACCAGCATGGAAACAGATAAGATAAGATAAAAATATATTAATTTTTCTCCAAAAATCTAAATTACAATACGGGTTATGGTGTTATCACCGATTGGAAACACATTTCAATAGTAAAGATTACATTTATTCCTCGTCTACTATCCCGCCCATTACAGTGTCACATTTGGTCATCAATCATCGTGAAACAATATAGGCACATCAACGTTTCCTTCATTTGTATTGATTTAACATTCCCCAACACCTTCCACAATCAAAAGTCTGTAGACATTGTCACCAAACGTGTGTTGTTCTTGTCAGTTGACACCCGTAGGTGACTCACCGCTTTTACTAATGGCCACACACATTTATCGTATGGCTCATCTGATAGCGATTTTCATTGATTATAAGTACTTTATTTATTTAATTTACCTATTGCACTTAATGATTAATGTACAATAGGTATAATCTGCCGTGTGGTTCCCGGCAGAATAGAATAGGATCACTCCAAGTCTTCCTGTGGATGTCGTAGAAGGCGACTTAGGAAACACAAGCTAAACAAAGCTTATAAACATTAATGAGACCTCTCCAACCCGTCTGGCCAGCGTGGAGAGTGTAGGCCAACTCCTTTGACTGCTCCGGTCAAGTATGGCTCTGACAGTACAGGGTCGTGCTCCTGCACAGGAGACTTAAAAAGGATGATGATATAATCTTAACGCTAAACGCTGTTTACCAGAAAATACCTTTGGGACGTTTACTATGTTGCAAGCAATCAAAAAATAATGAGGAAATTCGTAGATGAACAAAAGTAACTGACATAGCCCAGTGGATTAGCTCGTTGAAGTGGCAGTGGACGGGTCGCATTGGGCAACGAACCGGTGGCTGATGGGGCAAAAAGGTTCTCGAATGGTGACCCACCACGTGTCGACCGTTGCACCATGTTAGGACCTCCGTAGTGTAATGGTCAATACGCTAGTCCGCCAATTCGGAGGTTCTGAGTTTGATCCCCAGCCAGGACAAGTAGGAAAATGGCCTTTTTCAAATTGTCATACATAGGTCTTGGGTGTTTACCTATATATTTATTTATTATAAAACTATACTAATATTATATTATATAATCTAAACTAATATTATAAAGCGGAAGAGTTTGTTTGTTTTTTTGTTTAAACGCGCTAATCTCAGGAACTAATGGTCCGATTTGAAAAATTCTTTTTTTGTTGGGTAGTCCATTTATAGAGGAAGGCTTTAGGCTATATAACATTACGTTCCGACAACCACGCGAACGAAGTCGCGGGCACAGCTAGTTAATACATATTTAAACTTAATTTGGGGCTAAATCCTAATATACAGTTTCCCAGTTTGTATACACTTTTACCCTTATCCAGTCAATAAATCAAAAACAATAGTTCAGGAGAATACCGGGAGAATTCGCCTGAGTCATTGTTTTTGACAGTTATAGTTAATATAAATGAAATGAACCAAACCTAAGAATAGCACCAATACCGACCAATTGTAAGAAATATAACCCACGCTCACTTCAATAATTTTCTTTGAAATCTCCAGCCATTTTCAGGAAATTTCTACTTTGATCCGTTTCGATATTATTGAAGGAGTTTAGTTGGTTGTGAGAAATAATGAATTTGTATTTCTGGGCTTGTTACGTTATTGTAAGTAAGCCTTTTTAGTAGTAAGTAAGTATTTTTATTCCACAGAATATCTTGGAACTGGATAAATAAAAGGAAATAAAAATTAAACATTAAATAAATCCATTTTTAGTTACCCGACTACGGTGGAGCCAAAAGAAGGGTTATGTGTTTCGCCGCTATCTATGCATGTAAGTATGTATGTTAATCTGTTCCCTTGTATCTTTAATTATATCCATGATAACATGACAAATGATGTATTGTTGGAGGCGTTTTGGCTGTCCGCTGATTAATAGGCTATACGACTTCACAGATGCACGATGACGCTAAAGATGGCTACCGTCGCCCGCGCAGGCCTAAAAAGCCGGCGAGACAATCCTGATGCATTCCAAATAAGGATAGTCGAGACTTACACGGGAAAGAGACAAGTGGAAGATGGGACCTTTGAAAAACAATGGGACAAATTAGGTTTTAAAAATGGTATTTTAACCTAATTTTAACCACTTACCAGAATTTCATTTGCCATAATTTCATCTGCTATAATGGTCAACAGACATAATATTGTTTCTCATAATTTCATATGTCATATTCGTTGTTTACTATATTATTCACGTGCTAGAAACTTTATTTTCCATAAAATCAATTTCAATAATATCACTTGTAATCATCATAGTAAGCCGTAATTAACATATTGCCATAACATCGTTTGCCATCGTAATTACTGAACTGGGACCCCCTTAGAAACGACTTGCGACCAGAAAAAAGGTTAGGTTAGAACTGTGACCCCCTCAGAAACGACTTGCGACCAGAAAGTAGGTTAGGTTAGGTTAGAACTGGGACCCCCTCAAAAACGACTTGCTACCAGAAAGTAGGTTAGGTTAAGTTAGAACTGTAACCCTTTCAAATACGACTCGCTATTTAACGTATCGATTATAGTGATAAGTAGGTAAAAACTAATTTAGTATGGCGTTGAAATATTCAGTTAAATAATATTTTTGCAATTAATAAAATGGATAACAATACGTATGGCACTCGTATCATTATGGAATCTAATGTACGGGCAAACAAGAGTATATCTCATATCTTATATAGTACTTAAAACATTCGGGCATATAAAATTCGGGTAAATAAAATTCTGGCACATTATATTATTGCATATAATTTTCAGGCAAACAATAGACATTCTAAAAAAATACGTCTAAGAGTAAACCGTCTAACAATATTCATAATAGCCAAATCGTTTTAGTTCCGGATTATTTATCTCCACTCCGCAGCATCTTCGGCATCCTTGCGTGAAGAAAAGGTTGAAAAGCGTACCGTACTCTGAAGGATGCAAACGGGAAAGAATGAAGCATTTAGGCATCCCCTTCCAAATCGCTTACAGTCAGATACGCGTGTTTAAATCCAAGGGTGCGGTGTCGAAAATAGACCCATGATAACATTGACACACTCATCGTAGAAATGTTTTTTTTTTCCACTACAGTGTATTTTATTAAAAGTTTATTTCATTGTTTCCCATGGTTATAGAACTATTGATTATATTTAAAAAAAAAACATAAGATAATGTCAATGTTGCATTGCTATTTATTGTTGAATTTGTAGAGGGACCGAGGTGATATGCTCGAACGCTACAATGGTCTTGTATATGTTACACTAGATACACAATAATAGGTCACAACGCGTTGTGGCTAATGTAAAACGGCCACGACGCGAAATTCGTGTCTTAATCTTTGCTGTTTGTTTGATTCTCGTTATAAATTTATTTTAATAAAATGTGCTAATGTTAAAATATGAAGTGTATCACATCTGCCTTACCTATATAATGTCTAACAAAATATACTGAAACTATTTTAAGGGTGAATTCAGTCCATGATACTGAACAACTTTTGCCAAGGAACATATATCGAAATATAAAAATTAACTATTTGCTTTCCATACAAACTCGGATCAGCTGATCGCTCGCAGCTTGTATGGGAGGTCAACATTTTTTTTTCATATTTCGTAATATGTTCCTGGGGAAAAGTTGTTCAGTATCATGGACTGAATCTACCCTTTAAGTAATTACAGTATATTTTGTGAGACCCTATATAATATATATAATTCCTAGACTAGGGACTGCCTACGTAATGCTCGAGCTTCTTGTAAAAGAACGTAGAGACTCGTAAAGTCTTAAAAATGTCTGTGGGAAAAACGATCGATTGATTTTCCCGATGGGTTGGAGTGAAAACTTTCTAGGATTTTGTAGATCATGTGATTCCTTATGGGGCAGACAGAGCATTTTGGATCTTGCAGCTCTAAGCAAATAGAGCCCAGAGCCACAAGACCCTAAGGCCACTTTTAGCGTGATGGTGTCCCAAAAGCATCACATAAGAGGTGCTATATCAGCTATACATAAGAGTACAAACAGAATGGAATCTCACAGCGTCTCCCGCAATTTGGCGTCCCCGCACCTCTCTCCCGTTCTATGTGCCCCTTATTGCGCTCTAAACCGCAGGGTTAGTTGCTAGCCGAACGAATCGGGTATCTCGACGCTGGCGCCTTTAATCCGGAAAAGTTAACTAGGCACCTTGCTCACAAAGCAAATACCTTGCAGGTGCCAAGTTGTTTTTTTGCGGGTTATAGTGCTATTGTTGACAAGTAAGCCGACAGCCGTGCGTGGTTATTTAGTGCGTTACATTATACCGCTTGTTCGTTTGCTGTCCTATGACATTAAAAAAATGTAGCTGTTTACGACTTCTCTAATATTTAATACATATAAAATAGTCATAGTGTGTTTGTGCCCGTTGTATTATGTGTTGTGAGATCTTCGAATACATTAATGTTTGCAAGCAAGTATTTGTTTATTATTTAACTTTATTAGGCGGACGCTTTATCTACCAGTCAACCCACTGGTGATGCCGACAAAAAGAAAACTATAGAATTTTAATTTTAAAGATTAGGTAAGATACAAAATATGTACAACAATCGCAAATCTCCCGGTATGAAAAGATATAGGTACTTACCTAGTCGTAAATGTGTCGAACTCGTTAGTAGGTAGGTCGTTTCATTCTGTTCTGCCGGTGGCGACCCTAAGTATTAAACTAACACATTGACGTGTGCATGGATATATACCTAGCTTCGTTTGTAGTAATAGTAGGTATTTAAGTTACTCCGTCTCTTAGAAGTGTCATAGCTGTGCCAAAAGGTGGAAAAAAAAAGAAAATAGGGTGGGTTAGTAGCCGCATCGCCTATTAGCGTAATTTGAATTTTCGTTCATTTCTTCGATCGGCTTTTACGATTTGAGCAGCTAGCGGGTAGTTTTTCATTTTCGCCCAGACCAGCATGGGAGACACCTTTTCTTACATGAAACTGCCATAGAGATGTCAAATTTCAATCATGCGTATATAGGTAGTGTATATCTATAGTCTATCAACAAATCTAAATAAACAAAATTAGGACCTATGGCATCAGAATATAAAAACATCGAAAACGAAATCGACACCTTGGACACGCTGTGTACCTTTAAACCACTAGGCCACAACGCTTCATGGCAGACTATCCTTGTGCGTCGAAACAGTTGGAAACAAAACCGAGTCATTTTTCAGTCCATATTTTGTATGCAATGCCACTCTAAGGTTCGCTCTCTCAGTTTAAAACAGAAAATATAATACTAATAAACTCGAGCACGCAGTAATTGTATGAAGTTTGGGAATTAATTAAAATTTGCTGAATGCTGGACGTCACCTTGTTATCATTCCAAAATTGAACTAACTTTATAATAACCGTCGTTGCGAACGCTTTGTTTGGATCCTTCAAATTATCTGTGAGTGGCATTCCCTGCTTATTAATCAAAAAATCTTTGATAAGTTTTTTTTTCGGGGAAAAAGAAACAATTTCGAACGACGTAGGTACCTAGAAGCAATCAAGATAATAAAGTCGTAAGGTCCAAGTTTTATAAACTTCAATAAAGAAATGTACTTATTGAAGCTGCCGTTTTAATCTTAAGCCAATTTGAAGAACACGAGTAATTTAAATGATTAGAGTTCCTAACTCTTCGTGGCCTGACTTGTACCTACTTCTCATTTAAATTGACAAGTGTAATTAAGGTTGGTTGGAAAGTTACTAATGGCATGCTTTGGCTTAAGGTGAATTTACAAGCAAATGGTCTTGAAGTGGCACCCTCATTTAAAATAAATTGTTAACTCGTAAATATGGTGATAATTTCCATATTACTAATCGTCAGGCACTAGATAGCCCTTTAAATTATTTTATGAACTGCCGTTGAAACTATTATTGGTGATCCGTCTAGCTTTAAAACTTGCCCCCGCCAAAAGTTACTTTTAGCGGAGGCAAGTTTAAAGCTAGCTAGACGCTAGCAAAGCTAGACGGATCACCAATGACGGATGACGAATGACGGCTAGACGGATTAGCAATATGGAAATTATCACCATATTTACGAGTTAACAATTTCTTTCAAATGAGAGCGCCACTTCAAGGCCATTTGCTTATATTCGAAAACCTAAACACATGTGTTTTACGAGTATTATCTTTTAACCCCCGATAAAAAGAGGGGTGTTATAAGTTTGACGCTAATGTCCGTCTGTATGTCTGTCTGTCTGTGGCATTGTAGTGCTCTAACGGATGGACTGATTTCGATGCGATTTTTTCACGTGATAGCAAGTTCCCTTGCGTTGGTTCTTAGTTATGTTTGATGAAAATCGGTCCAGCCGTTTAAAAGTTATTGAGGATAAACGCTTGAAAATCATGCTTTCTCTAGCAAATATATAGATGGCGCTATCTGCAGCGCGCACGTAGCGCGACTTGATGTCCGTATCAAGTTGTATCAACAGTTCCGGTTTACATTAATAGATGGCGTTCTTTACAGTCTGGGGTTTTTTTTATTTGCCTAGCAAATTAACTTGTCTACTAAGGAATTCGTTCTTTCCATGAATCGTGACAGATCTTGATAGTCAACAATAATAATTGCTCGTCACTGCTTCCAATAATATGGCGTCATCTATACCGGTGATATCACACGCCCTACGGATCAATAAGGGTTGGATCTCATCTATCAGCACGGAACAGCACTTTCCTATGCTGCTATCCTTTTCTGTCGCTCAGAACAGTAACAGCTGTAGCTCAGTACAGTAACGCTGCAGCACAGTCGTTGCTGAAGCGTTCCGTCGTTCTCTCTCGCTCTAGCAAATGACGCTTCTGAGCGACAGAAAAGGATAGCAGCATAGGAAAGTGCTGTTCTGTGCTGATAGATGAGATCCAACTCTAACGGTCTTAGGTCGAGTCATGGACGAACAAATACTTCTTGTATTGGTTGACTGACAACCCCATACGTATACTCTTTATGCAAAGTTCTTACAGTCCGGCAGCTCTTTATTCTCCAAACTATTTTACGCAAACATTCTCGTGTGCCCTATGATCCTAACTTCACTTGTCGCAAACGCAGATCTGACATAGTATGTCCTACCGAAGGCCGCCGAACGGACTTAGCTTCCAAACACTTTTATCACATTAGCTCCACACTGTACAACAGACTAAACAGACAACTTAACATATATTCACTTAATTTATACAAGTGCAAAATAGTATGCATGGAATGGCTTTATTCTCTATCCTATAATGCTACTGAAGCCCTTGTAAAAACTAAAGAGTGATGTAAAAGTCACACACACACACACACACACGCACACACACACACACACACACACACGCACGCACGCACGCACACACCCTTGTACCTATAATTACATTCATTTACGTAATGTAATATCAATGTATCAATGTTAGTTAGTTAGTTAATTAATTAATTTCCATATTGTTTAAATTCTTATAATTATAGGTATTTATTTCTATTTCAATTATTTGTACTAAATTGTTATTATGCTGTATGTTATACCAAGTCGTCATAATTTAACAAACTCATATTTAACTAATATATAACTAATATTTGGAAATAATTTGTGAAAATGAATAATACTATACTTATCAAATTGTAATCTTATTAGTAACTTCATGCAATATACAGATATTGTTTATGTACGGGAACATCCTTACGTGCTTAAGTCGGAGGTGGGCGTTGATGCCTGCGACACAGTTTTTCTTTGTAAACTACTGCAGGTATCATCGTACATGATATTTTTAAATGGCCTTGTATTTGTTCCTAATAAAGATTTATTATTATTATACAAAAAAACGTACTCTATTATAAAGCCAAATTCCTGTATTATTTCTGCTATCTCATCTGCTGGCCATACAAAGGATTCTAGGTACTTAGGCTGACTATCCACGAAAAATCAGTGATGGCGCTTGTTTTTTCGTAGAAAATTGATTCGTGATTCTTGATTGATTTTTGATCCGTTCCCCGTCCCCGCACCTGTCCCCCGTGCCGTGCCGCAACGTGCCGCCGTGCAGTGTATGATTGCCCGTCGACAAGGCGCGAACGGAGGAGAGCTGCGGGAACGGGGACGCATATTGCACGTACCTTAGGAGATTTCGTTCTGTATGTTACTCTTACTGTCTTCTGTGCCACTACGAAATTACTTTTGAACTAGTAACTCTATCTTGCTACAACATTTGAACTAGAAATTAAATTTCGCTTCAAAGTATGAAGGTTATCCTCTTGTACCTATTTGTTAGTCAATGGTCGAGTTTATTTATTCCAACTTGTTTTATTTAATTTTGTTAAGTTTATTCGGCAACATCAAATTGTTTTGAATAGATATCGAGTATCCACAAAGAGAAGCTATCTTTGTAAACAATAACAGTTCTTCAAAAGATGTAAATACGGACATCTCATTATACAAAGGAGAATTTATTTACATTTATCCGTACTTGACACGCGTTCAAGATTCTTGAATAGTTTTAAATTACCTACGTTGTCTTTGATTTTATTTCCAAAGAATTCGATAGACGTTTTCCAATAAATTTGTATTTTTTAACATATCTGCTTAGCGTCTCTGTTTCAGATTGGGAAAAAAATGCTTTTGTATGTCTGTCTGGCTGTTCAGCTGTCTCGCTGTTCTTCTCCACAGGTTACATTTCTCAAAAGATTTTTTTTATGGACTATTTTTGTCAATTTGGTTTTTGATGTTTTTTTTCAAAATTATTTTGAATACGTTAAAATATCATATAACTATGCAAGGACAGACTTTCATTCATTCATTTAATCACAATCAATTTTTACATTGTGTCTGATATATGTCATAATATAAATTTAAGTCCATACGATAATATTAGAAAAATGTCACTAGTCAATATATTAAAATTTACGTTAAATCATCAATTAATTAATAAATACATGTCAACAATAATAATAATTTCAAGATATACAGCTTACAGAGTCACTATTTATTTTTTTCAAGTACAAAAGCAACTAATACAGCGAGACCAGGGCCGTAGCTAGGAAGAGGGTGGGGGGGGGCAGGGTTTTTAAATATGCCACATGCTAATTGCACTGAAATTGATTAATAAGCACAGATTTAATTTAGCTGTCTTTCCTGAACACAAAACAACTTTCCCCAAGAAACATTGTGTCGAAATAAGAAAATCATTTTTTGGTCATACAAGATCAGCTGATCTGAGTTTGTATGGAGAACACAAAAATATTTTTCATATTTCAATACAAGTTCCATGGGGAAACTTTCCCTCTTCAAATGCTCCTCTTCAAATAGTTTCAGTATACTTTATTAGACGTTATACAACGTGGAAGGGACATCCCCGTAATAAATCAAACCACGGTCTATACTAGATCAATATAGTATAATGAAATTAAAATAACAGCCAAAGAGCAAAAAGAAATTTCAACATTTCCATATAAAAGTGTGCAGCCGCACGGGCGATTTATATGGGAATGTCGAAATTTTTTTTGGCTTTTTATCTGTTATTTTAATTTAATTATACTTTAGTGATCTAGTATAGCCCGTGGTTCGATTTATTACGGGTATGTCCCTTCCACGTTGTATATAACCATTTAAATACCTTCTATGTCACAATAGTAGAAAAGGGTCTTATTTTCTTTGTTTTAGATGTGTCTGTCGATCTTCAAGATTTCTAAAGGCCTCTGACATTACTTAAAAGCTACAACAAAGAAAAAGCGGGTATATATTGCTACTTATTTTCGTTCGTTTAATAAAGAAATCTATTCGTATTTTTTGATAAGTTAATAACTATAAATATGCCTTTGGCATCTTATATATGTACTTATGCCAATTTAACTTTTTTTAACAATTTTAATCATATACCTACTAAATAATTATTAACTAAAATATTCAATTGTTTCTAAATGTTTTGATATAATATCTCTGTTCGTACAATTTTTTACCTTCATAGGTAGCATAAATTACACGAATACTTACATATAAGTTTGAACATTATAAAAAATGCCATGCCGCCCCCGCCGAGTCCCGGCAGACGTGGTAGATTGGCTTGACGTCGACAAGGTTTATATGCGGGGATTATAATCAAGGATGCTCAAGACCGTGCGAAGTGGAGAAACCCCGGAGAGTTTTAAAATG
Organism: Acrobasis repandana; assembly: GCA_963576875.1. Taxonomy (NCBI): domain Eukaryota; kingdom Metazoa; phylum Arthropoda; class Insecta; order Lepidoptera; family Pyralidae; genus Acrobasis; species Acrobasis repandana. Next base: position 5,038,489 of record OY756226.1, read on the forward strand.
ATGAAAAATGTAATGCAATAAACCTTAATAAAAGTTATCGAGGTTTTAACACCAAGATCAAGTGAAAAACAATCCAATTATGATGAAGGTCCTTTTTCTCTCCGCTGTTATTGGTGTCGATAGCACAATGGATACCAATTAGCGCCTTTTTGAAAGCTGAGCTCATGCTGAGGTCACTTCAAACATGAACTATGATAATTTTACAAGAAATTATTGTAAAATAGGGATATAAGATATATAAGAATATATTACATTAGAAATATATAATTTTTGATCAGAACGACCTCATTATATTTCTTACTTGATAAGCATAACGTACATAATATAGGTAAGAAATTGTTAAGGATTTTTTTATTCTTCAAAATCCATGCATCATCATCATCATTGGGTGCCATTTCACATTGAAGTTACAATGACAACAGCCGGGACCAACGGCTTAATGTGCTTTCCGAAACGCTGAATAGCCCAAGAATTTTTTATGCCTCTTGTGGTCACATCCAAGTGCGGACCAACCCCGGTGTCGCTACTATTGCGGACTTACTCCCGCTAGACCACCTAGCTCCTGTAATTTCAAGGCAAAGTTTTACTCAGAAAAATAATATTCTTCATTTTTATGTCCAATATATTATTATTAGAAGATGTCGGCATCGTGTCCGGAAATAGAACAGTAATTGTGTGCTTAAATTTCGTTGCAAAGCCTTCGGCAAACAAGAACTAATTACTTCAAATAAACGCCACTTGGACCCCACGAACGATTATTGGGAAGCGATTTAAATATTTTATGTAGAAGTCGCTATTGAATTGAAACCGTAAAATTGTCCTTAGACAATTTTCTACTTTTGGGTTTTTTTCAGAGGTAGTTTTGACAAGATATTTTGGTCACCGGGGAGCCGCCGGCGTAGGGATAAATCCCCTAGATCTAGGCGTCATAGAGGCGAAAACGGAGGAGACGTGCAGGGACGGGGAACGGGGACGCATATTGCGCGTACCTTAGGAGATTCCGGCCTGTGATATTGGCGTGCGCAGTCCTTCTGTCAGTGGTCGTCCCGCATAGTGATGTGCTGCTCGAAATATTCCAAATGGACGACCTCTATAGGAGGTATGTGTGTCGCAGACTTTTGTTTTTTAATTTTTTACAATAAATGTAAATGGCGGACTTAAGGCCAGGGGCCTTTTCTACCAGTCAACCAACAGATGATGCTGAGAGAGTAATCTTTTGGGGTTAGTACAACATAAATTAAAAGAAACAGAACGGGTAAACTTATTATTCAATATATCAAGTATATTTACACATATATATAAAGATATATAACTCGGATAAATCTACACAAAAGTATACATAAATAATTATAAAAATAAGGATATAAAACTATACACATACATAAACTACAAAATAATACTTATATAGCCGTCATGCCTTGGTCTTCATGGTCACTTCTCCCTTACCTATATCTTTCCTTCAATGATAATAATCTTTACCAAATCTTATCAGATGGCCTAACATCTTTCGTCGTCTATTCTGTATTAGGTATGTCTATAATGCACATATTCTCTCCTACTCTTTTAAGGAACTCCTCATTAGTATTTCTTTTCAACCCAGCTCATCGTTTCCGGCTTAAGGTAAAAAAGACTAAATTCGAAGAAGAATATGTTCAAAGTAACTTGTTTTGGAATTTCTTTTCTGAGTAGGTAAGCTGTTTTAAATCACGGACTAAGATGCCCTTCAAGGATTATTTTGCCTCCCTGAAATACCCCGTATACTTCTCAGACGATAAATCTCATTTATATAAAGGGCATAGAATATATACATGTAAATCTTAAATAAAGGTTTATTTAGAAAGTCGGATGGGATTACAAGGGTTGCCTTAAAATATGGAAGCACAGGTTGTTTAAATTTAAGTAGTGATGTAAATACTGGTTCTAACAAAATATACTTTATAAATATAATAGGTATATAATACCCCATCAAAAGTACATTCAATAAGGTGGTACTTATTTTCTTACTCGGCAACACCTTAATTAACCGATTCCATTAGCTTTTAGGGTAGGTACTGCATAAGCCTCCTATTCTGTCTGTTCCATCTTGTTCTGTCCCTGGCTAGCGCAATCGTTCTTTCCATAAGCTAACATCGTCGACCCACCTAGCCACCGGATGTTCTACACTATGCTTCTCATTTCTGGAATACCATTTGGTGACGGCCTTACTCCACCTACCATTGCTCCTTCGAGCCAGATAACTAGTTCCATTTTGTAGTCACAACACTAGAGACCACGACGTGAACTTTCGTTTGATGTCAGATCAGATCCCTAATTGCGAACTCGGTCTTGCAATTTGATGCCGAGCAAGACTCGCTCCATGGTTCCACTCATGTTTAAACTTAAAAATGCAGGCTGTACACACTCATCGAGAGCCCCTCGCCGAAAATCTCGGCTGAGCATAACTTTACACACTCGCGAGAGCCAACGAGACTTGCTTGAACGAGACCTTTTGACTCGGGCGCAAAAGCCGCAAAGCGGCCGAGACCAACCGAGGCGAGAGAGTATCGCCCTGTCTCGTGGTGTCTCGGTGAGTGTTTACAGCCGGCACTAAACTTCGCGTCTTTAAAATTTCTAAAAACTACAAATAATTACATGATAGATAATAACAAAAAGAAACATCGCCACTCCTAACTCGATTATGTCAGTGACATTGTGGTAATATCCTTCGGGAGTCGCTGTAATAACCACAGGGTATATTGAGATCCGACACGCATTGAAAATTCGTCTACTATGTAGCGGGAAGGTCAAATATATGTCAGTATTCATTAGGTATTAATGCATGTGTGGTAGAAATAGAGTCCTATTCTAACCCGTGTGGTTCCGAGTTAGAATAGGACCAATCCATATCTTTCTGTGGATGTCGTAAGAGGCGACTAAAGGATTTAGCACAAACATCTCGTGCTACAGTTGCATTCCCAAGGAGGGTTAACGTCAGGCGGCGGCCATTTCTAAAACTTTTCACACAAATACATTTCCAAAGTAGGTTGACGTCAGGCAGGCGGCCGGTTGTAAAACTATAGCCAAATCATTGAAACTGTTCCGGATATTTCTTCTCCATTTTGCAAGGTCTTTGGCATCCTTGGGTGACCATTGACATGCATGTTATATTTGGAGAAGAAAAAGCAGGAAAGCCCACCCCGGGCTCCAAAGCAGCACAGCTGAGGGTGCAACCGGGAACGCGCTTAGACGAAGAAGTATGTGTGGTAGAAGCAGAGTAGAAAACAAGAAAAGATGAAAAAAATTACAAACTGTTTTTATTTTATTTAACAATAAATAGTTTTGAACTTGTTTAAGTAAAAGGACGAAATATTACCATTCCCGCACTATTAATCCAAAAATTTTTAAAATGAATACAGAAAATAGTTTTTTATAAATAGATTCAAGAAAATTGGTCTCCCGCACTAAATCTCAAAGATCTCGAGTGCCTGAAAAACAGCGTTATCCCTAACCATGGATCAAGGTAACACATGCTGAGGCACTTCTTTTCCAAAAAGCATTTAGGTTTATAAGCACAGTTTTCTTTAGCATAAGTAATAAGAAACTATACGTAATATGGCAATAAATTACTTTTTTTTTTAATGTTTCGAATCACTAAACGACAAACTTATACATGTAGTCACGTTCATACTACGTATATGAACTTGACTGCACGTTGTCATATAAGTTTGTAAAGTTGATGTAACGGAGCGCTCAAAGCGTGAGTCCGAATCACACTTAGCCGGTTTTTTGTCAAGTCTGACGGCATATCCACTGCAAATATCAACTCGTCTGCCCTGCGTGGTGATTATGGGCAGATCCTTCCTTGTTGGCAAAGGCATTTAGTCCAGCAGTGAACCCAATCTACTTTCTCTACTTAACTTTAATACGCGGTTTAGGTCTCGAAACCGTAACTATAATGCAATTACCCTACAAGTTTACTCGAACAACACATCTTATTATAAGCCTGTGGTCAGAATGTGTCGCCAATACAATGAAATCCTAGTCTCTAACAGGGACATTGATATCTTCCATTTTTCGGTTTATAAGTTTCGGCGGCAAATACTATTACACCTTAGTACTTAATTAACACTCCATAAGCATTTTTTGTTATTCTTCGCTTCATAATTTATTTGATCTACCTAATTTGTTGCAATTATCTATCACTTTTATATTTTTATATTTACAGCGTGCCCTAGCTTCTGAATCTTTAACAAATTTAGCTTTTAGGCATACTTGTTTTAGGATTGCAGACTAGATTAGATCTTATATTTGTATTATTAATTTGTGTTCTTTTTGTGTTTGTAATCTGTTAAGTGCTGTAAATAAATAAATAAAATAAAACTGATATAGGTTGCACAGAAGAAGATTAATTAGGTATAAAAATTACTCTGGCCACTCTTTTTCCTGTGGATAATGTAGAAGGCAATAAAAGAACTAAGTTCAACGAAACAAAAAAATACGTTAGTATTATTTATTATGTGGTTCAACTATGTCGTGCAACAGCTGCATTCTCAATGAAGTCGAGTTGCGGCCGTTTATTAAATTTATCGCTCGATAAATTCAAATATTTCCGACTTTCAAGCGTTCTCTCATTTTTTAACGTTTGAACCAATTTTCATCAACTATTAATAGCTAAGAACCATATAGACAGACAAGGCTTTCGATTTTAAGGAAATCATCGAAATCTGACTATTCGATTAGAATCTACGATGCCACAGACAGACACTATCCCGGATCCGCTTCCCATTCTTTTCGCAAAGGACCAGAAAGCCTGAACTATTAAATGATTACCACGTGGTGACAGCAGAGTAGAATTTAAGTATATTTGTCACCACCCCTTCCCTATCCCAAGGGTGTCGTAAGAAGCGACTAAGACGATATTGGTAACAGAGAACGGGCAATGGCGTCCTCTGTGTAATGGCTTTATACCATCTACTGCGATCACCAACCTGCCTGCCCAACGTGGCGATTAAGAGCAAATCTTCCCTTTTATTGGTAGAAGCTGTAGTCTAGCAGTAGACTTATATAGGTAAGTAAAGAAAGAAGAAAAAATAAAGAAGAATATTAAAGATTACGCCTTCCTGAGTTATATATTGAATCTTAAATTCCCAAAAAATGCGTCTTCATATATGATATGGCGAACGTTCTGCGATCAGATTGCAGACGTTCTGAGAAAGGGTGAGGTAAGAAGTACCCGTAACCGAAGGGCATGTATGTAGAGGTTGATGAGTGTAGATAAAGCGAAAGAGGTCTGCCAAGATTGTAGCAAGTGGAGGTCCATAGTCTCTGCCTACCCCTGTGGGAAACAGGCGTGATAGTATGTATGTATGTATGTATCATATATGATAATGAATAAACATCATAAGTAAAGTCTGAACACCTTACTTCTTCCATACTAGTCTGGGAGAAAAGAAAAAACTTAGAATGTACCAGCTCCTTCTCTTCTCACGCAGATCGTAAAAGCCGACTGAGGGAGTGGGCGAAAATGCGAATCATGTATACGCGATGTGGCTAGCAAAAAAAAAAGTTACAAGTCCTTTTTAAAATTATTAAAAAACCATATGATAAAAAAATCATATTATACAGTCGCAGAATACCTACAAGATAAAAAATAAAATATGTCTACCTCCGTCTCGTACCATTGCAATGCCTGACAAGGTGCATGTGATGTTTCACTAAATATGTAACTATATTTTGTATTGAATTACTCATGTGCAATGCAATGTAATTATTTAATTAATAAATAAATCACTATTTTGATTTTTTTTTCACCTTTTTACTAAAAGTGGCCTTTAAGTCTTGCGGTCCTGGGTTTTGTCTGCCTTAGACAAAGACGTCACGCATTTGTATATTTATGAATTCCTAGCTAGTATACCTAATCACTTTCGGTTTATTAATAGAGCTACTTTATCGTTTCAATAATAACTCAAGACTTCATTAGAAGTCATTTCAACTCCCACTTCATACCTGCGTACATAGTAATGTGGAATGACAGAAATAGATAGTAAGCAGTAAGGACAGATGTAGATTAAATGTCGAGAGCGCCCTAGGCAAGCACCTTATGGGCGCCCCTGTAGCGGCCATGTTATAAATTTTAACTAAGTTATAGTACTGGCAATAGTAAATATTGATGACTATAACATAGTTAGCGTTACTACATTTTTATTGCTGGAAGTTTTAAATTACCGTTTAAAAATTCTGCGCTCTCCTTTGTTACCTCGCGCTCCTAGGCATGTGACTAGTTTTCCACCTCTGGGTAAGGGGATGAACCCACGCAAACATTAACTTGACAATGTCAGGTGAAATATAATGTACATTTCCGATATTCCAATCTGAAGGCAAATGTACGAGTATTATAAATTTACAACTGACTATAACTTGGCCCTCGTTAAAATTTAACAACGGTTGAGTATCATGCGTTTCTTTGTTTCGGTTTCATTTCCAAAAATATCTTGTGTCATTTTATACTAGTGTCGTTATGATTTGGTGGTTTTCGAATGATATACTTATTTTAAAGGAGCGTCGAATAATAAATAAAATAAATAATAAATATATAGGGACAAATCACACTGATTAAGCTAGCCCCAAAGTAAGTATTTTAAACTTGGTATGGGATACTAACTTAACGATGCTATATTTTATGATAAATACAAATACAGGCTGACTTTTTATCCAACTGCTAAATTTTTGGAGAAAGTTCAGTCCATGATACTGAACAACTTTCTATAAAAAAGTTATTAAAAATCGATAAAAATTTTTGACCTTCCATACAAAATCCGTTTGGCTGAGCGTTGATTTGTACTACTATTACTAGTTTTATTTCTTAGAGGAGGAGGCAGATCATTCCATATTTTTGCTGCAGTGTATTTAAAACATGTCTTTTATTTTGTGGAATTGTGAGTAGGGATCCTTAACAAATTTTGTGTGGCAGACCGTAGGCCTAAATTATTTACATTACTAACCCAATGAAGTTTCTCAAATATATACTCCGGTTTCTTGTTCAGGATTATTTTTTGTACAGAGCATGCATACAAAAGTTCCCTTCGGGCTGCCATATTCAAAATGCCTTTCTTATTTAAATATGGAGTGATATGGTCTCTTCTAGATACATTATAACAGTATCTCATACAAGAATTCTGGACCCTTTGAATTGCCTTTTCAACATTTTTGTTTATTCTTGTTCCAAAGACTGAACTACAATAAGTGAACAGGGAAAGCACAAGTAGATCTACTAATAGAAGACGAATTTCTTCTTTCAATAATGGTCAAACTTTATATACAACTTTAAATTTAAAATATAATGCATATTTTAAATTTAAAGTTTTATATAAAATTTGACCATCGATGGTTCCAGACGACCTAATATTATAATTTAATTTAAACTATAACTTGCTCCAAAAATTTTGCACGTGGATAAAAAGTCAGCCTGTATAGATAAACACCCAAGACCCAGGACAATTTGAAAAAGGCCATTTTTCCAACTTGCCCTGGCTGGGGATCGAACCCAGAATAACGTGGATCAAGCTATACATATTATACGTGTATACTTAGATAAGACATAAGCCGCTACCATTCCAGTGTAGAACAATACGGATGAGGACAAAAAAAATATATTTTAGCTCATCAGGTAGATTGTTAAAAAATATTGTACACATATTTTTTATTTTTCTGATGAGCAAATATACAGCGCATTCAAATTCCTCATGACGTCACGACAAAAAATTTAAGTAATATTTCAAGTACCTACTTAAATATTTAATAAAAAAATATAAATTTGTTGAAGTTGTTTTAGATAAAACCAATTCCAGAATTAAATAAACGTTAATTTCCCTCGGCTCAATTTGCAAATGAAACTCAAAAGTCAACAGATTTTGGACCCTCGAGAAATGAAATATCCTAAATAACTTTATTGTACGGCAAATCGCCGATTTGTATCAACAGTAGCCACCAATCCCTTGGGCATTAGGACCTTCGCACATTACATCAACTCGAAGGCTTGAAACTACGTCAACAGAGACAAGTGACCCGCGAGCGATGGTTTCAGCTATCTCTATCCCACGTAGAATTAATGACAGAGACGCAACGAACTTAATTTAAACTTAATAGCTATGGTTTAAGAAATTCTCTGAGACGAAATTTCTGTAACTTTTATTGTTCTATTTGAACGAGCGAGCGAAACGAGAGAAGTACTCTAAGTGTACTTAAAAAACCCGGCGTTCGTATGTATGTATGTTTGTTCGACGATAACTAAATTATCTTTCATTGAAATTTCATTATAGTTAAGGGGTTGCCAAGATATGGGGCTTGTGAGTTATCAGTTTGAGTCGTACTGCTAGTTATTTATATTCAATTCAATTCAAAATATCTTTATTATCATAGGATATTTATAATATGCCTTAATAATAGTCACTTTGTTTTGTTTTGCACAAATGTTGACGTCAAATCGTTACAGCTAAGTTTACGCCGCTTCCTAGGCGCAAGTGCAGAAGAAGCGGCAACAAACTGCACTGCACGTTTTCTCCAAAGACGTCAACTAACAAACTAAAAACTTAAAATTAGTTATATGGATGGACTGAGATTACATTGTTTGTTATGTCATCATCATATCAGCCACAGGAAGTCCACTGCTGGACATAGTCCTCCCCCAAGGATTTCCAAAACGACCGATCGGAAGCGGCCTGCATCCAGCGTTTTCCTGCAACCTTGCTCAGGTCGTCTGACCACCTAGCAGGTGGGTGTCCTACGCTGCGCCTGCCGGTACGTGGTCGCCATTCGAGAACCTTTCTGCCCCATCGGCCATCGGTTCTTCGCGCTATGTGCCCCGCCCACTGCCACTTCAATGAGCTAATCCGCTGGGCTATGTCTGTGACCTTAGTTCTTCTACGAATCTCCTCATTTCTGATTCGATCACGTAAAGAAACACCTAGCATAGCCCTCTCCATAGCCCGCTGAGCGACCTTGAGCCTTCTTATGAAACCCATAGTAAGGGACCACGTTTCAGAGCCATAAGTCATCACTGGTAACACACATTGATTAAGCACTTTCGTCTTGAGACACTGGGGTATTTTGGACGAGAAGACACTGCGTAACTTCCCGAACGCTGCCCAGCCGAGTCGGATTCGTCGAAAGACCTCTTCCTCGAAGCTGGAACTTCCTGCCTGGATCAAGTGACCCAGATATACTGGTCTACAACTTCGAGGGTGGAGCTCCCAACAGAAACAGGTAAAGGCGTTACGTGCATATTCGACATGACCTTCGTCTTGTCAATGTTCATTTTCAGGCCGACCTGTTGGGAAACTCGATTTAGGTCTTCAAGCATCGTACTTAAGTCCTCCATCGATTCTGCCATGACAACGATATCGTCGGCAAATCGAAGGTGAGTGATATACTCGCCATTGATGTTAATGCCTAGTCCTTTGTCCTTTGTTATGTCATAATTAAATTGAATTATATTTGTAAATTTAGTATGTACCAATGTACCTAAATTATGACATGTCTAAGTATACAAACCTTTAAGAGGGACCCGCGCCAAGCTCAAGCCAGACCTTTTTGTCTTTAAGATAGTCATCGGTCCTATAATAAGCCTTCTCACAAAGTACTTTCTTTACATAAGCTTTGAATTTTCTGTCTGGGATATCAAGGACCGAGAGAAATTATTCGTATATTTATACTTGTGGAGAAGCACTACCATCCCAAGTCGTTGAAAAAAGGACAGCCAAAGTCTTAAAATTTACGACCTTATCGAGAAAATTTAAACTAGAAAACGGGTTAATGGATCGAAAAGAAGTTTAGAAGTTAATAAAATTTCGGATTTTCATTTACGACGCAAGTTGGCAAGTTAATCAAGAGGTTATAGTCGAAGTTGTTCATATTTGGCTTAAGTCACCTCATTAATCTTTTCAATGGTCGTTGTCAGTTTTAATTGAGCTATGAAGCCTCCACCGGGGTCCCGTATAGTTTACAACTCTAGTTACTTAGCAAGGACTTACGGCACTCGTTATTTATTTAATCATTATTGTCCATCAAATACAAATTGTACAGAACAATAGGCGAACTTAACGCTAAAAGCGTTGTCTATTCTATGTCTATAGTCTATTCTATGTCTATAGTCAATCTTTGGGTTATACAGAAAGTCTAAATGTGGGTTGCAAGTTATTTGTCTATCTATACTAATATTATAAAGCGGAAGAGTTTGTTTGTTTGTTTAAACGCGCTAATCTCAGGAATGAATGGTCCGATTTGAAAAATTCTTTTTTTGTTGGGTAGTCCATTTATAGAGGAAGGCTTTAGGCTATATAACAAAGCTGTGCGCGCGACTTCGTTAGTATATATATATATACTAGCTGTGCCCGCGACTTCGTTCGCGTGGTTGTCGGAACGTAATGTTATATAGCCTAAAGCCTTCCTCTATAAATGGACTACCCAACAAAAACAAGAATTTTTCAAATCGGACCATTAGTTCCTGAGATTAGCGCGTTTAAACAAACAAAGAAACAAACTCTTCCGCTTTATAATATTAGTATAGATTATAAAATTGATTTAAAAAGGCCGTCATCGAATGGTATCCCAGAAATGGGAGACGTAGTGGTAGGACGTCAGGCGGCTAGGTTGGTCGATGGCATCAGGAAAGTTGCTGGGAGGAACTGGATTGCGATAAAATGACAGAGCAAGAAGACGCAGACAAAAGGAGGCTTATGGCCAACAGTGGGTACTGAAAAATAATCACAGACAATTTAAAGAAAAATTAAATGTACAGGACACGCTTCAGTACCTGAAAGCTGTTGTTGATGATGATGATCAAAATAGTAGTTTATAAAACTATTGCATAATGAGGAATATTAAACACGATTGTGTGTTTAAACGGCATCACAAAAGTAATAATAAAATAGATAAATAAGGACAAATCACAAGGATTGAACTAGCCCCAAAGTAAGTTAGACAGACAATCCCCTTTGACAGACAATTTGAAAAAGGCCATTTTCCAACTTACCCTGGATGGAGATTGAACCCAGAACCTCCGAATTGGTGGACTAGCGTGTTTATACCGATTTATGTGCACTTTCATACACTACTTATCTAATATCATACTAAGAAATTCAACCCACACAACAAAACAAAAGAATAAAATTTTATGATTTCATTACAACGCAAGTTTGCAAGTTAATAAAGAGGACATAGTGAAAGTTGTTCATATTTCGGGTTATTTCACTACATTATTCTCTTGAATGGACGTTGACTGTTTCAATAGAGAGTATGCATGAATTTTTTTTATATTTTTAATCGACAGTCCTCGTCGAGAAATAGCCGCAAAAAATAAATCAGTGCCGAAAAACATGTATATGGTGTAGAAAATAAATATTAAAAATAGCAAGTAGATTATAACAACTAAAACACGCCATTTTAAAATATGACGTCAACGTCTGCAATATCCGCTAGAGACAGAAGCTGTCAACGCATGTTTTTCTTTTTTGGGTACTTTCGATGTTATCAGCCAGTGATGTTTGTTAAACTTCTATATAAAAGTACATACATTTCGAATGTCATCGATAGTCAAACTACATGGACGGACAGTTCTACCGAACGCACCCAAACTTGTCATTTCCTTTTTATGAACTTTGTCGTCATTTCCCTTTTGTTTGTCAAAAGTTCCCGCGCAATATTTGCATATTTTCAATAATTTATTTCTAATCCAAATAAGAGTCAGTAAGAAAAATAATTAACTAGGCGTGGTAACGTATTAAAAGAAATTGTAAAATAAAAATATGAGCCGGATTGGTATTACATGCATATTCCTTATTGAGTTATGAAGCCTACACCAGGGTTCCGTACAGTTCTGTTTACGACTTTAGTTACTTAGCTATGAGGAGCTCGGCAGCCTGGTGGAAAGACGGTTATCTTGGTTTTTCTGCGTAATAGCTTGTACACTAATATTATATATTTAAATAAGTTTTGAACTCGAAACAATCTGAGTATTAAATTCGAAAAAAAAAATGCACAAACAAAGTACATGATGTTAATATAACTACACATATAGTTCAGCCGATATTTCAAGTATTTGATTTTTTTACGTGTGTGTACCTAAGTGCCTAACACTGGTGTCAATTTTTCGAGCTGCATACAATGATGACAGACGGGACTAATGGCTTTACGTGCCTTCCGAAGCACGGAGGGGCTCGAGAACTTTTTATGCCACTTGTGGTCACCCGGAGTTGCTTAACTTACGAAAGCGCTAGGCAATACCATTGTGCCAACAAGCTCAGTACTAATAACGAAATATTTCAAATAACTCATCAGAACTAAAAACCCTCATTTGGAACTTGCCCACTAACAATGCATGAACCGAAATGACGTGTATTACCACTATCACTGTCGCTGCATAGTAATCACTCAATGTATTGCAAACTGTCGGCGTCTGTTTATCAGCCCGCAATGAATGCCGAAATAGATGGCCGAATAATTAGGTTGCTAGTTCCGAATTGTGGCTGAATTGAATACCATTTCAGATGTGGGGAAATTACGAAGCAAGTATTTTCTATCGTAATCCTTTTTAACCCCTGACGAAAAAGAGGGGTGTTATAAGTTTGGCGAGTCTGTGTTTCTGTCTGTGTCATTGTAGCTCCAAAACAAAAAAACAGATTTCGATTATTTTACATGAAAAGCCTTGTCGAGATGGTTCTTTGATGAAAATCGGTTAAAAGCTTTTCAAAAGTTATTGGGGGTGAACGCTCGAAATATTTGTAACATCAATCGATACCCTATTTGTTTATGTAATTAATAAAAGTACATTTTTATTTATATTTAAATAACATTACAGTACTCGGAAGAAATTTAAATTAAAAATACGTGATGTAAAATTTCGTCAAGAGTAAGATCACTCACGCCCCTCACGTCTGTACCATGAATGCACTTCCAATTTTTATTACATTAAGTAGATAAATAAAAGCACAACTTTTTATAAAAAAAATAATCAACGATCACGATACTTTTCCTTATTTTCGTTATGTGCCATTTACTTAATCCGACTACAATACCAATGACCGTTCACTGACAGTAACAGAAAAGCTATTTAAATAAAATTTGCTTGGATATCATATTAAATCCAGATATTTTAGTATATGAACCAAACTACTGCTTGTGCAGCTAGTGGGTATCTACTCTCCTTGTGTCCTTTTTTTTTCTCATACCCTACATTTTGGACTTCTAGAATGTTTAAAAAGTCAAGTTTTGGAGAGGTGACTGCAGTCAGATGCACCAGTTAGCGGGTAAGTATTCTACTTTTTATGATCTTAGCTCTTGTCTGTGGAGCAACTAATGCCTTACGTCTCTCTCTGTCATCAAAATCAAAGCCAACTTCTTATATCTTTGTAGGTTGAAACATAGACTTAATCTTTCAGTTGTTTTATAAAACTGACTCTAGGTCTTTCTTTGCCTCTTCTTCCTTATATTTTTCCTCGATTATTACTTTGAAGAACTCTTCATGCCTAATAAGGTGCCCTTCCTTCTCCTACAATTTATGTTTGTAGTAGTTTGAGTTTCTCTCTAAGTATTAGATAAATTAATATTACTAATCAACCAATGCTTTGGTTACGATAAATATCGCTTACATAGTACGTACTAAAGGTCTATTCAAATTTAAGCGATCCGGATAACATAATCCGGATATGTTTTGTTATATTTAATATGTATATGTATTTACTGTAAAGCTCTCTACACGTGTCAGGTTAATAAGTTATATTTTGCTTAATATAACGGTTGAGTGGCTGAAAATTAGAAACTAACACTACAAGATTGTTTTTGATCATGAATATTTTTAAACGGATTACTAACGGTTCTCGTAATTAAGTCGGCAAGTTTAACAATACAGGCTGATTTCGCAATCCCCTGGCTATATTGAAATCTTGAAATCAGAAGCACTATAGAACACAAAACGGTAAGAAAAAAGTTTTAGACTTATTTTTTTTCTCTGAAATAGGGGAGGAATGAAAATTATGAAAACACTTGAATATTTTTCTGTGGTTAGGAATAACATTCTTCGTAACCATAAAAAAATATCAGACTTTTCTGTACAGTCAATTAATTATAAAAAATATTTTAAATCCCAATTTTAAACCCATAGTCAGCCTTACTTCGCCATGTCTCTTGCCCAGACCACAGACTACGGAGCAGATACTATACTAGTATCAGACGACCGACTGCCATACATATTTTTTTGTGGATAGTGTCTATGGGCGGGGCCTTCATTGAATTTGACATTTGACTTTTTTTTGTCCCGTGCCATTTGAAGCAAAGAAATTGTCTATTTTGTTTTTTTTTTTAAATAGCAGGTACCTTTTAAGGTTAATTAAAACCTCATATTTATTACAAAGAAAACCACGAAATAAAAAAGGAAATATTTTTATTCATGTATAATATTACGTCGTACGTGAAATATAAAAGGTAGGTACATCGATATAATAGGTACTCATTCATTTTTATATAAAATTTTAAGTAGTCCTTTCAGGCAGGGAGGAGCAAATTTGATTTGTGTGATTTTTCTTATCTGAAACAAAAGAAAATATCTTTATTTACTTGTTTATGTAGAGGCACAGGTAGAGGTATACGACATTTTTACATGTTAGTCAGGGAGAAAAGAAAATATTGGACTGGTATATTCCATTACTTATTTTCACGCGCAGATCGTAAAAAGTCCGATCGAGGGAATGGGCGAAAAAACAAATCATTTTAATAAGCGCGACTAGCAACCCACCACTATTTTGATTCCTATTTCTGCCATAACGCTAAAAGAGGCGTTCGGGTCACGCGGCCCTAGGCTAGGATATATACCATTTTTACGTGGTCAGAAAAAAATTAAGTCTTTATCAGGAATTCAAAATGTCAGACACAAGTTTAGAGCTTTCGCACATGGGCTAGCATAGCCGCAGCAGTTACTTCAAACAAACTACAAACTAATGCCGATGGTCTTACGGTCAATTTGGCCTCCTTGTTTTAGCTTTAAGTAACACATTTTACTTTCAATATGTACTTACATACCTAAGTACTACACTTACTTTAATTCTGTACCTATCAAATAATATAAACTTACGTTGGATGTTGCTGCCTCTCCCGTTCAAGTCGTAAAAGCCGAGTTTGAGCGAGAGGTAAACAAACAAAGATATCCCTAAATAGTTTGTGACAAAGTAAACTTATATGTGCATTTTTGGAATGAAGTGAGTTCTGACTCGGCTTTTACTACTGGCGTGGGTTCTTTTTTTCCAAAAAATGGCATGGAAGATTACAATAGTATGACAATTACGATAATAACTTAAATGTATTATATGTACTTACAATCGGACTTCACTTCGGATTTTCTTAGGGTTGGTAGGTACCTTTTATATGGAAGATAGGTTAGGTATTGAATGTTTAAACTTTTACAATGGGGTGAATAGATTTGCTCTTTCCATGGTTGACTGCTTGAATTTATTTGCGCTAAAACAATAAAATACAAGTTATAAAATATATGTACCTACTACCTACACTAGAATAAACCATTTTAGTACCTACTTAAATATATAGAGGTACCTAATCAGTACCTACTTACCAAATACCTACCTACTTCTTTCAATGTTCCTCATTCCATGACGAGCGAAAACTCCAATCTACATAACATCAGCACAAAATAAGATGAACTGTCTCTTGTTTATCTTAGAAAACAAAATTATAATTACTTGTTTTAATTTTTTCAATAGTTGACATAATTTTCACAAAATGGCGCCAAGATGAAAAAATAGAATTCAAATTATTTCGAAACCAAACATAGAGTTCGGTGATATTGTTGTGCAGTACTGCCAACCTTTTTGGGTAAGTAAGTGCTGGACGACCGCGGGGGTGAGGTGCGGTGCGCGAGTTGGCAGGTCATTCGAGGCCTCGCCACTAAGAATTAATTTCTTTTTTTTTGCTATATCTTAATTTTTTAAAAGGCAAGTGAATCGGCCGTGGCCCAGACTGTCTGACGTATTAGAAAAAATAATGTCATATGACACTTGACACTATTTTGACAACTATGACAGTTGAATGATAGTTAACAGATAGTCAACTGTCATCTGTCACATGACAGTATCTCTATTTTACCACAGTGGCAGTTAAAAAGTCAAATTTCATATGACATTATTTTTTTTAATACGTCAGACGGTTAGAACAAAAGAAATGACGGCGTAAGGCTGACCATGGGTTTAAGATTAGGATTAAAAATGTTTTTATTTTTTTATAATTAATTGACAGGACAGAAAAATCTGATATTTTTTATGGTAACGAGGAATGTTAATCCTAACCACAGAAAAATATTTAAGCGTTTTCATCCCTTCCCTATTTGATTAATTGTAAATATAAAAAAATGAACGTTATGATGTCATAAAATTTTAATAAAATATATATAGATATTGTTCCAAGATACGTATAACAGAATATCTTTCCTTTAATAACATCTAACAAAATATCATCATATCAGCCACAGGAAGTCCACTGCTGGACATAGGCCTCCCCCAAGGATTTCCAAAACGACCGATCGGAAGCGGCCTGCATCCAGCGTTTTCCTACAACCTTGCTCAGGTCGTCTGACCACCTAGCAGGTGGGTGTCCTACGCTGCGCCTGCCGGTACGTGGTCGCCATTCGAGAACCTTTCTGCCCCATCGGCCATCGGTTCTTCGCGCTATGTGCCCCGCCCACTGCCACTTCAATGAGCTAATCCGCTGGGCTATGTCTGTGACCTTAGTTCTTCTACGAATCTCCTCATTTCTGATTCGATCACGTAAAGAAACACCTAGCATAGCCCTCTCCATAGCCCGCTGAGCGACCTTGAGCCTTCTTATGAGACCCATAGTAAGGGACCACGTTTCAGAGCCATAAGTCATTACTGGTAACACACATTGCTTAAGCACTTTTGTCTTGAGGCACTGGGGTATTTTGGACGAGAAGACACTGCGTAACTTCCCGAACGCTGCCCACCCGAGTCGGATTCGTCGAAAGACCTCTTCCTCGAAGCTGGAACTTCCTGCCTGGATCAATTGACCCAGGTAGATATACTGGTCTACAACTTCGAGGGTGGAGCTCCCAACAGAAACAGGTAAAGGCGTTACGTGCATATTAGACATGACCTTCGTCTTGTCAATGTTCATTTTCAGGCCGACCTGTTGGGAAACTCGATTTAGGTCTTCAAGCATCGTTTCTGATTCTCATCCTCCATCGATTCTGCCATGACAACGATATCGTCGGCAAATCAAAGGTGAGTGAATATACTCGCCATTGATGTTAATGCCCAGTCCTTTCCATTCTAGAAGCTTGAAGGTATCTTCCAGAGCAGCGGTGAACAGTTTTGGAGATATGACATCTCCCTGTCTCACGCCTCTTTGCAATGGAATAGCCTTCGTACTGAACTCCTGTACTCTGACCGACATAGTGGCTTTGTTGTATAAACACTTCAACACCTCGATATACCGATAGTCAATACGGCACCGCTGGAGAGACTGAAGCACAACAAAATATACTGAAACTATTTTAACTATTTATTTTTCCCATACAAGTTGACCGATCAGCTAATCCGTGTTTGTAGGAAAAGCCAAAAATTATTTTTCATATTTCGGTATATGTTCCTTGGAGAAAGTTGTTCAGTATCATTGACTGAATCCATCCTTAAAATAGTTTTAGTATATTTTGTTAGACCCTGTATATACCAGTATCTACGAGGTTCACAGCCTCAAAACACGCAACCGTAATGTCATTATTGTCATCATATTAGCCACAAGAAGTCTACTTCTAGTCATATGCCAAGGGTTTTCCGGTCGTAATGTGAGCTTATGAAAATTATACTATATACTATACACGTGGCAGACAGAGCATTTTGGGTCTTGCGGCTCTAAGCAGACAGAGCCCAGGGCCACAAGAAATAAAGGCCACTTTTAGCATGATAGTTGGCGAGAATATGGAAAAAGCAATCAGGCCAATTAACATGATTCGTATTTTCTCCCTTTCCCTTGATCGGCGTTTACGGTCTGTGGGGAAGATTATCAGCTTTTTTTTTCCAGACCAGAAAGTAAAAAAATTAAAAAAAAACAATACTATAAAGGAAGAAAGTTAGCAGAATACATCAATAGGTACAGATTTACAGTCCCTACCGTTTTATTCAAACACGTAAGAATATATTCTAAATCACAAGCAGTAAAAGCCCAGTTAAATAGTAGTTAAACTGCCGTTACGGGAGTTAGCGTCGGTAATAACAGAGGTAACTACCGCTCCATTTCTAATTCAATCTACGTAGTATACATGTTGTGAATCTCCAATGTGGGTTGTGAAACATATGTTCAATATTTTACTCGAATTTTATATGCATGTACATATCCGTATATACAGACGGATAGACAGATATTTATTTTGCACCCCCATATACATCGTGGAGGGGACATACCCGTTATAAATCGGACCACAGGCTATACTAGATCACTAAAGTATAATGAAATTAAAATAACAGCTACAAAACCAAAAAAAAATCCACATATAAAAATCCATATATATAAAAACATTAACATACAAATCACCCGGGCGGCTGCACACTTTTGTATGGAAATGCCGAATTTTTTTTTTTGTTCTTTGGCTGTTATTTTACTTTAATTATACTATAATGATCTACTATAGCCCGTGGTTCGATTTATTTCGGGTATGTCACTTCCACGTTGTATATGTTACGGCTAAAGATGGGTGTGAACATAAACCTAGGATTAGCTGGGTAAACTTAGGTTCATCATCATCATCATCAGGTCTTTTTTAGTCTCCACTGCTGGAGCACGAACCTCTCTGTACTAACAGAGCCATACTTGGCCGGAGCCGTCAGAGGATTTGGCCTACACTCACTATGTCAGATGCCTTAAGACAGCTTGAAAAATCTGACACCAGTGTTGACCGATATTTTTTTTCTTAACACACAAACAGGATCACTCCATCTCTTCCTGTGGATGTCGTAAGAGACGACTAAAGTACTAAGCACGAACATCTTGTGCTTCATCTGTATTCCCAAGGAGGGTTGACGTCAGGCAGGCGGCCGGTCGTAAAACTATAGCCAAATCGTTTAAACTGTTCCAGCTATTTCTTCTCCACTTTGCAAGGTCTTTGGCATCCTTGGGTGACCATTTGACATGCATATTATATTTGGAAAAGCGGGAAAGCGCACCCCGGGCTCCGAAGTAGCACAGATGAGGAGCCAACCGAGAATGCGCTAGGATGAAGAAGGTGTTTACATGCTCGCACTCGTGTAGCTAAAATTAATTACAACTAACTCTAGGTACACAATTGAAACACAGAATCCAATTCTAACAAGAATTCGTAGTTAGTAAATTTCCACTTAAACGCTTTAAATAGGGATAAAGTCATGTAAACAATGGCCGCGAAGCCTTAGCGCTGATTTACACTGAATTGGCCCCATCCACTATGCTGAATTTATCATGCTGATTTTATATACATTACCTGTTTTACAATGCTCGGTCAAAATTGTATCATTACAAAACCAACAAAGTATCAATCAGCATCTGAATTTCAGCAAGTGGATTCCCAGGAAAAGGGCAGCGGCTTGCAGCGCACTGTCACTGTCAAACCATATTCAACTTTATTTATATCAGTGAATGCATATTATATTAGGTCCTTACATATGAAATTGCCGTTCAGTATCAAAAAAGTGAAACAAGTTTTTTTTAATCAAATTATTATTTAATCAATCGAAGTATGCGCCGTTGTTATCGATACACTTCCGCCATTTTATAGGCAGATCATTGATACCTTTGGAAAAAAAATCCTGGGAGCGAGAGTCTATGAACTGTTTGAAGGCGGTTTTGACTGTCTCATCAGATTTGAAATTTTTTCCTTGTAAAAAGTTATCCAAATTTTGAAAAAGTGGTAATCGGTTGGGGCAAGATCTGGAGAGTATGGTGGGTGACGCAGAGGTTCCAGTCGCAGCTCCTCTAACTTGGCAATCGTTTGATGTGCAGTGTGTGGTCTAGCGTTATCCTGAAGGAGCAGTGGGCTAGAGCAATTCATCAGTCTCGGTTTTTTAATGGCGAGCTTTTCCATCATTATTTGCAATTGTTGGCAATATAAGTCTGCAGTAATCGTCTGGCGTGATCTCAAGAAGCTGTAGTGGATAACACCAGCACTGGTCCACCAAACACTAACCAGAATCTTCTTTTTGGTCAGTTTTCGCTTAGGACAAGGTTTTGCCGGTTCTCCAGGGTCAAGCCATTGTAATGATCGCTTCCGATTGTCGTACAGGATCCATTTCTTATCACAAGTCACGATACGGTTCAAAATCCCCTCATTATTGTGGCGATTAAGCAAAGAAACGCAGCAAGTAACGCGTGTTTGTTGGTTTGCTTCAGTCAGTTCGTGCGGTACCCACTTTTCGAGGATTTGGCGCAAGTGGATAAGTATCGTTTTGTCACTTACGCTGAAGGCTGCTGCTAATTCAGAAGTGGTTTGAGATGGATCCGCTTCCACTATCGCCTTCAATTCTTCGTTATTCACTTGAGTATCAGGTCGTCCACGAGGCTCATTGTGTAAATCGAAATTTCCAGAAGAAACGTTGAAACCAAAAACGCACCGTTCGTTCGTTAGCGGTGCCTGGTCCATACACGTCGTTAATTCTTCGAGTCGTTTCTGCAGCACTGGTACCACGGTGGAACTCGTATTCGTAAATACTGCGAATTTTCAATTTGTCCATAGTTGTTGTTATAGCAATGTTGAAACTCAAACAAATGATGTTAAAACAAATGAAATACGAATTTTAAAACAATATTTTTCTGGCTTTATTTCGAAATAAATTTGAATTTGGAATTCCTAATGAAACGCAAGATATTTGATTTTAAAGTTGCCAGTATTGAAAATCGGCAATTTCATATGTAAGGACCAATAGCTTGAGAAACTTTGCCGTATGTACACGCGCAGCACTTCCCGGTTTCCGATTGAGATTAAGTTTTGTATGCTAATGTAAATCAGATGATTATGCAAAATTATTATAACAAGAAGCTGATCTGATGATGGAGCCGGAATGTGGCTATAGGAACCCTGTAATAAAACGACGCAACCTCCTCGAATTTGGGCTTACATTTGTCTTGATAAGTACTTATTCCTCACATTAAAAGCTTGTTCGAAACAAGTAATTATTAAAAAACAAAAAACCCGACTGCCTAATACAATATAAAAGAGAGATATGTCGGTTTTATATCCGACTGCGCCAGAAAAAAAAATTATGTTAGAGGGTTATGTTTTTTTAATGTATGTATGTAGTCGGGTAATTTTGTATTTCGAAAAACTTATTCGTACGTAGTTTTTTGGTTCTCTTGTACTCACTTTACACAAGTACTCACTCGACGACCTCCGTGGTGTAGTGGTTAATACGCCAGTCCGCCACACCGGAGGTCCCTAGTTCGATCCCCGGTCAGGTCAAAATGATCTTTTTCAAATTGGCCTGGGTCTTAGATGTTTATCTACCTATATATGTATTTGTTATAAAATATAGAATTGTTAAGTTAGTATCCCATAACACAAGTCTTGAACTTACTTTGGGGCTAGCTCAATCTGTGGGATTTGACCCTATATATTTATTTATTTAAGTTAGTAGAAAGTACTTTCTCAGGCATTTTGAGAACCGTAAAAGGCAATTGGTAATAAGACTATGGGCCCAGTTTTGTTGTAATTACCGGGCTTCTTGCAGCCACTAATCGTGTTAATGGAAAGTGCTATAAAGGCTTAGTGTTGATGTAATTTGAGCTAATATGGAGTTAGTTACATAAACGTAAATAATCTGCTAATCTTTAATAATACTTTCATATTGTAATTTATATTATATTAGACCTAGAATCATATTTATATATATTTATTTATTTCTTATATTTTTTATTCTCAACTGTTTTAATAATTTGTGAATGTGTAATCTGTAAATAACGTGGTTGGTTACAAAATTATGTACACATACATATTTAAAAATCCTATTAATTCTGTAAGATTGTTGACACTGTATTTTGTAACTGTTTGTTGTTCCAAATTAATAAAGAAATGAAAAAAAAATTTAGTTTTAGAAAATCCCAATATAGGATGTTTTAAAAGGCGACCAGTTGGTTGGATCACTGTGTAACAAGCCAATCTGCTAAACAAACGGTTGTAAATGTTTCTGTGTTATGTGACACAATGTGGTCTGACCACTTTCCTCTCATTATAGAATGTGACCTACATTTACTAACTCCGATAATATCTTTTAAAAATATTGTAGATGATAATGTAAAGGTTATGTGGGGGGAGAGAAGTGAAGACCGGACCGCTAAATATACCAAAGAGTGTCATAGTAGACTAAAACTCATAGATTTTCCGGTTGACTGTATTAATTGTGCTGACAAATACTGTAGCGATCCTGATCACCGGCGTGTTCTTGATAAGCTTTACGGTGACATTGTGGGTGCCCTTCGTGACGCGTCTGTGGCGAGTCGAGGAGGCACGCGAGCGGGGGGGAGTGGGCCACGCGTAGTCGGGTGGAATAGGCATGTCAGCGAAGCTCACAGGGATGCCAGGAGGTGTTTTACCGAATGGGTACAGAGTGGTAGACCTAAGTCCGGTTTCATGTACAATGAAATGTGTAAAAGCCGAAGAATATTCAAATCACGATTAAAATGGTGTCATGATCATCAAGACCAGATAAAAATGGATGCACTGGCTGAAAAACATTCTAGTGGTAATTTTCAAGGTTTCTGGAAGAGTACCAATAAAATTAATGTAAGACCTAGCCTTCCTGTGAGTGTGGATGGGGTGAGTGACCACAAACGCATTGCCGATGGGTTTAAAGACCATTTTTCTATTAAATCTTTATTGGGACCCGTGCTGGAGGTGTTTTATGCTAAAGCGCGGGATGGAAAGGTGTGGGTGCAGTTTTGCGCAAAAGATGTGGCAAAAATTGTCAAAGGGATGACAAGAGGTAAATCCCCTGGTCACGATGGCTCAGTATTGAACACCTTCAACACGCGGGACCACATGCTACCCGAGTCCTTTCCATGCTCTACTCGCTGTGCGTGAGTCACTCTTACCTGCCGACAGACTTTATGAAAACAGTTGTTGTGCCTATAGTGAAAAATAAAACCGGTGACTTAGCGGATAAATGTAACTATAGGCCTATCTCTTTAGCCACTGTAATAGCTAAGATTTTTGACGGTTTGCTTAATACGCAGTTAGATAAGTATCTGCATCTACATGATAACCAATTTGGTTTTAGACCTAAGTTGTCTACAGAGAGTGCAGTACTGTGTATGAAGCATATCGTCAGATACTATACGGCTCGCAAAACTCCAGTATATGCGTGTTTTCTCGACTTGTCAAAGGCATTTGATCTGGTAGTGTATGAAATCTTGTGGAAAAAACTGGAGAGTATCAACTTGCCACAAGAACTCATATGTATTTTCAAGTACTGGTATACACATCAGATCAACAGCGTCAGGTGGGCGGGTACGATGTCGGAGCCCTATAGGCTAGAATGCGGTGTGAGGCAAGGTGGTGTGACCTCGCCTTCGCTATTCAATTTGTATATAGATGCACTGATTGTCGCGCTCAGTAGCCAATATATAGGTTGTCATGTTGATGGCGTCTGCGTAAACAATCTCAGTTTCGCAGACGATATGTGTCTGTTGAGCGCGTCAATCTGTGCCTGAATGAGCTTATACAGATCTGTGAGGAATATGTCGGTGGCCACGGCTTAAAATACAATGTTTCAAAAAGTAAGTACATGGTTTTTCAGACCGCCGGTGCTAAATGTCCACGGAACTTACCACTCGTTCGTTTAAATGGTATTCCTCTAAAGAGAGTTAGTCAGTTTACCTATTTAGGACATATTGTTACCGCCGATCTCAAAGACCATGCAGATATCGAGCGAGAGCGGTGAGCGCTGTCGAGGAGGGCGAATATGTTGGCTCGCAGGTTTGCGCGGTGCTCGGATAAGGTAAAAATTACTTGGTTCAGAGCATACTGCACCTCGCTGTACACGTGCAGCCTATGGGCCACATACTCGCAGGGCGTCTACAGCGCTCTCCGTGTACAATTCAATAACGCGTTCAGAGCGGTGTTGGGGCTGCCTCGCTTCTGTAGCGCATCAGGGATGTTTGCAGACGCGCATACTGACTGTTTTCATGCTTCTATGCGCAAGCGCGCCGCGTCCCTGGTGCGCAGGGTGCGGGCCAGCTCCAATACTGACCTGGCGGCGATAGCTGAGAGAGAGGATTGTCCTTACTTGAGACACTGCAGTGACAAACACATACCGTGCTGCCCATTTAAGAGGCAATTCTAAATCATTTTAAAGTACCTAATAATTGTTAAAAAAAAAATTCTTGACTTTATTGTATTAATTTTCGAGCGACATTTTAATTATTTAAATTGTATTATGGGTCAAATAGTTACCTGAAATAAATGTATTTTATTTTTATTTATTTATAATTATTGAAGGGCAAATTCAGACCGTGATATGAAACTACGTCATTGGTATGTCTACCGAGCAAGCCACGCGCGCCAGTCGCCGGTGTGCGTGGCTTGCTCGGTACTTTTCTATACTCTTGTTTTAGTCGCCAGTCGCCTCGTCTTTCGCACCGCGCGTATTTTCCCCACGGCGAATGTCCCGTGGCCAGGCCGTAAGAACGAGTTGTCCAATGGCGGGAGCGCCAAATAATATCGATATCTCCAAAAAGCCTCCGCATCTACGCAAGCTATCCAAAGGAACTGAAAGGAACGGATGAAAATACCCGTGAATCTAAAATAAATCTTGAATCATAGCTAAAAACTTGATTCGCTGCTGTAAAATACTTTGTAAGAACTAAATTAATGATGATGTGTATTCAACATTTTAAGAAAGTTTCGGAAAAATGAGCGTGTATTTCAATGTATATCTCCCATACTAAGTATGATTTCTTTCGGTAAGGAAAGAAACCGTACCTTCCCAGCAGTGGTAGCTTTTGCACAAAAAATAATTTAAAAATAATGACCTACAATAAGTGATATATTTATCCTACAATTAATAAAAAAAATGACTTTGAATTGGTTCTCGTCTGAGTTCTTATCCCGGAAAAGTTAAAAATCTTCACCACGAAAAGAAGTGTAGAAATAAACATTACGCTATTGTGGATTGTAATAGCCTTGCAAAACATTACTACCGATGTAAAAACTATCAAATAGTGCAATTACATTTTTCTGTTCAAACATTTCTCATGTTTCCACCGTAATTAACTCTAGTGAAAACATATTGCCATACAGACAGCTGAAGTACTCTTCAAACGGGCGTTCCACTTTAGCGTTCATTTTGTTCCATAGTCAGTGTATGACAATGCGGATGACAGACCGACGGAAAATGTGCGAGTCAACGATACTCAACTTATGATTGATGATGGTGGAAGAGTTACAGACGGGCGGGGAAACGCTGCGTTTGGAGCGATGGTAAAAGAAATGGTCACAACTACTGCCGTGTAGAAAGCAGAAGTAGGTACTCTCAAGACCAGCGTTCCACTTTAGTGATCATTTCGTCTCAGTCAATGAATGACTGGCATTATTGATGATGGTGGCAGAGTAACGGCCGGACGGGAAAACGCTGCGTTTGGAGTGATGGTAAAATAAGAAATCACAACTATTTACGAGTAGAAAGCAGAAGTACTCTCAAAGTCGGCGTTCCTCTGTAGCGTTCATTTTGCCCCAGCATGCAGAGAGCATGACAATGCGGATGACAGACCGATGGAAAAATTGCCAGTCCATAGCTCCTCTACCTATATTGGTTGAAGGCGGTAAAGTAACAGACGGGCGGGGAAATGCGTTTGAGACGATCCTGAAGGAAATGACAACTACTATGAGTGCCGTGATCTATGAATTAGAATCTATTGCATAAAATAGACTACCTGAGAAAGGCTGTTTCGTTAAGCAAGGTATATACCTTGCTTAACGAAACAGCCTTTCTCAGGTTCAGCAGACCGTAGCCCTTACGTAAAATATGGTATACTTGTCTTCAAGTTCCAAGTTCCATCGAAATCCTTTAAGTATATTTGTTTTTGCATGAATAAGTAATAAAATGGCCGGAATCTATTACTTAATATTTGCTACTTCTAGATCAAGACAGGTACGGCATAGTGCGGTCAAAGGAATTTCAAGATGGCCGCCTTTTGATGTAGACGACATGCTTCAGAGATTACGGAAGGCCCGGTAGCCGAATCAATAGACCGGCGATTATTGAATATTTTATAACTAATGGCTTACCTCGTCTTTGCATATGATTTTAGCTGCGGTCTACAAATAAACTAAGAATAGGACCACTCCATCTCTTCCTGTGGATGTTGTAAGAGGCGACAGGGCTAAGCTCAATCATCTCGTGCTAAGCATTCCCAAGGAGGGTTAACGTCGGGCGGCGGCCAGTCGTAATGCTATAAGTAAATCATTTTAGCTGTTCCGGCTAATTTGCATAGTCTTTGGCATCCTTGGCACAGAATACATAAGAGTTCAAATCCTTGGGTAACCATTGACATGATATTTGGAAAAGAAAAAGCGGGAAAGCGCACCGGAAGCAGACAACTGAGGATGGAATCGGAAACACTCTTAGATTAAGTCTATAGTTGGACATCTTAAAATAGCAGATTAGAAATGGCAGCCACTTTGGTCAGGCCGTCTAGCGATTAGATAGATAGATAGATAGATAGATCAGTATGTATTGATATCAAAAAGACACACATAATTACACTCACATTACATAAATTCAGAAGTTCATAATACAATAATATTTAATAACAATAAAACATAGCATGTAAGGTAGTATGTGTGCCGCAGCGATAGCAGAGGGTTGTGCCTCAACGAAACGTTTGCTCATATAGAACAAACCACTGGTTTTCAGCCACAACCATGAGATCCACAGGGACGCATGCAACAATATCATCAGTGTTAATGCACAATAAAGTTGAATTTATAACACATAACAAACACTGACTCAAAAATATACTCATTTTAAATTATCAAAGCAATATGGCATAATTAAATTAAATTGTATTAACAAATTAAGAAATTGTGAAATGTATTGCAATTTATATAATATTCATTAAATTAATTAAGATAATATTAGTAGTTAAACCAATTTGTTAAATTAAAAAGCAAAAAATAATAATAATAATAACAATAACACCAATCAAGCATAGCCCGATAATCGCCACCAGAGCAACTAAGTCTGAAACCCTAGTTTTTGATTGTTTAGTAACATAGATTTCATTTTTTTTTTAAATGTAAATTTAGATTAAGCAGGTATCCCCCTGCTAAATCGTGTAAATCCTACACTGTGCTTGTGGGAAGAAAGGTTCTCGATCGGCAACCACGTTCGCCAATCGAGAACCTTTCTGCCGCCAGGGCTACATACAAACATACATACATACTCAGTCATTAACTTAGCTTTCTTCAATTTACCTACTCTTAATTATTTTACATTACTCAAAATTTAGGTAACTTCATTTTAATGGCTTTATGATGCAGATGATGGGTAGGATTGCTACAAAACTGTTATTTAAACATTGTAATATATACATATATATATATATATATATATATTGTATAAGTATGAAACTAGTCAGTAAATTTATTTTATATTAATTAAGTACCTACATAGAATGTAATTTTTCTATGTATTCGCAGAATGAACACTTAATATAAATTGTTATAAGCAAGAGGGTAGCTTAGCTAATTACATTTCTCTTCATCTTACTTAGCATTAACCCTGAAGACTAACTTTGTACACAGGAAGTTAACACTTAACGGCCACTCTGAGAACACACCAGCAAAAGTCTACCAAGTAATTTGTAAGTACTTACCCTACGAGATCTTAGAAGTGTTTTAAGTGTATAAGTAAAAGCCAAGGTTCGGTGTTTTTTACCCGATTACGGCGAAGCCAAAAGAAGGATAATGTGTTTCGCTGCTATGTATGTATTATGTTCATCTTTTCCATCTCGTATCATCAATAATATCCATGATACCTTGACAAATGAGGTATCGTTGGAAGCGTCTTGGCTGACGCTCTTAATTAGCACATTCAAATATATATATGACGGAGTGAGGGTAGATGGATAATAATTCAAATCTTTCCCAATTCAAACCCCTCCTCGCACTAACCTATAAATTACTACCTTGGGAAACCACATCCCAGCAACTAATTCTCTAGCCCGCACAGTTATCCTGTGCCCACATGGCTTACCGTCCAGGTGAAGTAAACTATCATTATAACAAATTGGTCATGTGATCCGCATTCCTAATAATAATCGAAATTAAATGAGTCATGGCCAAGCCCGCAGCACAGTACAATCCAGAGTGTTCTCGAGTATTGCACCGCACGGCTGCCGAACGTTATTATGAAAGAAGGTCCATATGACAGGAGATATTTTTTTATGGTTTTGTGATATATTAGTGATTCTGATGCAATATAACTTTGATGATTTTGATGCCCAACGAATTTGAAAATTCTATTGATATTTCCTACATGCCTACAAAATTTCATCAAAACCGGACCATTGGTTCGGCAGTTATCGCGGAACATACATACATACATACATACATACAAACAATGTGTTTTCACCCGAACTTGAATAGCCCTCGCTCGCTTCGCTTGCACGGTCAACTAAGGAGTACGAAATAAACCTATATACACATTGTTTAAAACCTTCGCTATTATATTATTTTGTAATTTTTTTATATTGGTGCAATAAAGAGTGTTCATTCATTAATTCATTCATTCGCTCTAGTTAAACTACAAGACTGAACTACCTGCACAAGATTGCAGAACTTGGCACGTTGAGGGTGAAGTTTAACTGCAGTTACATGCCACAAGTTATCTACGTGTGTGTGTGTGTAACACGTGCACTTCAAACATAGAGATTTGTTTGTGCTTTATTTGGAACTAGCTGATGCCCAAGGCGTTGCCCGCGTATGACGCAGTTTCGTACAAACTTTCATGCTCTTTTTTTCCCTTTTATAGATTTTTTTTCTAAATAGGACTATTTAAAAAAAATTCTATAAAAGGGATGGGATGGACATCCCATCACGCTAAAAGTGGTATTTGAGTTTTGTGGCCCTGGGCTCTGGCTGCTTAGAGCCGCAAGACCCAAAATACTTTGTCTACCCCATTAGGAATTAAGACATGATAGTGTATTTAATTTCACCAAAGTTATAACAAGGTCTTTATACCTTTCCAGCTTTAAGAATTTGCTTATAAACTTTATAATAACGTTCCTTTGTGCACAAGCAATAAAGAATAGTTTTTCAACATTTTCTAAATCATAACAGTTTTATATTTTCAAGAGCTGGAAAACTGCGATTTATTCTATGCACGCTGAAATATATGCATGGAAACATTTGTTCTCATATTTCCCGCTTATAAAAATGAAACAATGGGTTGGAGTGGAAAATAAAGAGAAATTGTTTGTTTGTTTGTTTGTAATAACTTTATTGTACTAAAAACATGCATATAAAATACAAAATTCGAAAGGGCAAATACGAGTATAACATGGCGGACTTATCCCATATAGGGATCTCTTCCAGTCAACCTGCGATATATTGAGAGGACATTTACTCAATTAACAGGTAGAAGCAAATACGTACAAAATATTTTAATAATAAAATAAATAAATAAAGAAATTATTGGCAAAATGCATAATCGTAATCTGTAAGTATAGATTAACAAAAAAATTTGTATTTAGGTATAAGTATTTTTATCTCTGAAGTTACATTTCATCATAATATATTAGCCTAATGCAGTTTACAATCAGCAAAAAATCTGACGTGAGTATAAACTACTGAAACACACAAAAATACTGGTCAAGTGCGAGTCGGACTCGTACATGAAGAGTTCCGTTTCGCCGTAGAATG
Source organism: Acrobasis repandana (assembly GCA_963576875.1). Classification (NCBI taxonomy): domain Eukaryota; kingdom Metazoa; phylum Arthropoda; class Insecta; order Lepidoptera; family Pyralidae; genus Acrobasis; species Acrobasis repandana. The sequence continues at coordinate 5,068,424 of OY756226.1, forward strand.
ATTTAAAACTTTGAAAAATACACGTTTCTTTTGTATAACGACCCTGTTTAATTTTAAACTTTATCTTATTTTTAGTATTTGTTAGTATAGCGGCCACAGCTCACATAATTATATTCCAACTGTAATTTTTTTTTGACAGTACAATAATAAATTGAACTTAAAAGCATACGAATTACAAAAATTGACTTACAGTTAAAAGCATACGACTTATAAACATTCTGAACTTACTGACAAAATCTTTGCATTTTCGCATAAATATAATGCAGAAAATTCTACAACCCGATAACACATCACGTACGAACAGAAACAAAGTTATAAGACTACATTCTGTGTACATATTCACTATGGCGAAATTAAATCATTATAAATCTTGTTCTTAAATTATGAAGGCGCTGAAAAGTGAGCTTCGACGAATGACAAATTACATGGCATGGATGCGAGATGTTTGTTCGTTAGAGGTATAATTTTTCATGGCAATAAGGAAATTTACCATTTTATAAGAAGCTACTAATGGAAGTATAGCTAACAGAGAACGACGTCATATGTAATTGCTCTGTGGTTATGATGTCAGTTATGCATACGTACGTACGTAAACAAATACGCTTATGTATTATTTTGACAGTTGATGTATACTCGGACGTATGACGTAATAATATGACGGCTACTATCTGGTGTTGTAAAACAGATTATAAAAACTGAAAACTTTGAATTTAAATTAAAAAATATGATATTTTTTGAACGAAAACTAGCATTATTCAACTGTTTTTAGCCTAAGCTATCTCAAGATTATATTTTTAATATGTTTTACATATAGACTAAAATACCTTATTCTTATAAATGTTTGCCAAATTCTATTACCAAATAAAATGTGGCCAATAAACATCTATTCAATCTCTTGTAAATTACGAGAACGTGTGTCTTTTGGAAACTTCACGGGGACGTATTTGAGACGTGCGTGAACTTAATTGACCTAATGTTGGATAAGAAAAAAACGTTGCTAATTTAGTCGCTATAAATTTATTTGGTTGAATTAAGTAAAAAGATTAAGCAAAAACTATTCTTGAATATTTTTACGATATGAAAACAAGTAGTAGCCGAGTTTCTTTGCTGCCACACAGGGTAGCTAAAAATCTCGGTTTTGGGCGTCAGAGATTGGCTTTGACAAAATGTCAAAATGTGCATCGGTTCACCGCTCTTTGCATGTAGGTTAATTAAATAAAATGTATCAAATGAACATCATCATCATCAGGTCTTTTTTAGTCTCTACTGCAGGAGCACGACCCTCTCTGTACTACCAGAGCAAAATATTAGCCAGAGCAGTCAGAGGATTTAGCCTACACTCTCCGCACGCTGGCCAGACCGTGGAGAGGTCTCATTGATGTTTATAAGCTTTGTTAAGCTTGTGTTTTCTAAGTCGCCTTCTACGTCATCCACGGGAGACTTGGAGTGGTCCTATTATACTCTGCCGGGAACCTCACGGCAAATGAAATTGTTGTGAATAAATTAATGAACCTTTGCAAACGATAACTAAAAAATAAATAACGATAAAAAGAATAAAACGGTAAAGCTTGAGGATAACTGAATTTCCTTTAGTGGGGTTTTGGGGTCTCTGAATGTTTAAGAATTTACATAGTGATATCATAAAAGAAATTGAAACCGGGAGGTAAGCCGGCCTACTCTCTCAATAGTCGTAAAAAGCTACGAATGTATTTTTATAACTAACAAAGTTTTCAGAACAATTTGACATGTAGAGTTTAAAACAGAGTTTTATTTTTTTGGAAATGATCAGCCCTTCTTCTTTTTTGTTAAAATAAAGAATAAATATTTTAACAAAAAAAAAAACAACCGACTTCATTTTTTTTAGGAGTTTCTTCCATATCTCCAAAGTTCTTCATCATATCTTCACCAACTTAATAGTAAAGGCTTTCAAATAAAAATAGACAAACATAGAATAGAGGGAAAAGAGAGGAGGCGCTAGCGTCGCGCTGCCAACATCAGCTCAGTGACAAATAAATAAGTAAAATTACTATTCAAGTTATATTTCATGTAATTCTAGCAAAAAAGTGTGTAATTAATAGTAAAATTGGATTCTACGATGGACTATAGTGTTAAAAATTAAGTACTAAATGGACAAACAGGGAATTTTCGGACACTAATGGACACGTCTTTTCCGATATAAATTGACTGTATTATTGACAAGTTGTAAATTTTCATGAACGATCACAGTGAAACTATGGCAAAGTTTTCTTTTGAACATTTAAATACTAAATAAAAAATAAATAAATGAAATAACCTAAAAATTATTATCTGACACGAAATCATTACAATCAGTGACATCTACCAGAAAAGTGCGTAACTACACAAAATCCAGTCGGATCACTATGTACTCCAAATCGATCGAAATTAACTCGACGCACTTAATAGTACATCCACTCAACGCAAGGTGGCGCTTGATGCAAATAATAAATAATACCTCCAACACAAGGTAGAGAGGAGATAGACGCAAAACAATAAATAGTACTGAACATTTTCCTGGGAATCGGCAACGCAGTGTCTAATATTTAGAAATAAAACTGTATTCTAAACTGGAGTAAAGTGCTAAATGGACTGATAGTGAATATTCGGACACTAATATTGATAAATTGAACGATCACAGTGGAACTATGTGACATCTACCGGAAACTTGCGTAACCGATTGAACATAAATCAACACACTCAATAGTACATCTACTCAACGCAAGGTGGCACTAGAAGCACAATAATAAATGATACTTCCAACTTTCACATATAAAAAATAAAAATGACTACTACTGCGAATAAATGTTCAGGTTGTCTTCAAGCACTATCAAAGAGAGAATATCTTTTATGTATGATATGTAAAGGAAAATACGACTTGGAATGTGCAAATGTTCCAATTGTAAGATTTAATAACACAATGACGTCAGAGCACAAAAACAATTGGAAATGCCATGTCTGTCGAAGTAAAACACCTAAAAAGGACAACACAGACACACCGATACTTCAGAAAAATGCCATAGAAGCGTCAAACACCCCATTTCAAAGAGAAAACGCGACGATTAGGAAAGGGAATACAACTTAACGGATTCGATTTGTTCGGAGGATTTAAGTACTGCAAGCGACACAATATATGATGGAAACGCCTCTTCCCAAACTAAACTTACAATAGAGAACCTAAGTACTATCTTACAGGCACATCTAAAAGAAAATAACAAAAAAATCATTGGGGAATTGAAAAATACGATAGAGATAGAAGTAAATAAGGCTGTTTTGAAATTAAAAGACGAGATAAAAGATACTGCGGCTTTAAATACCCAAAATAATCTCAGGAAAAAGGAAATAAAAAATTTGAGCACAAAAATTGAAACTCTAAATTCAGAATACGAAAAATTAATCAATGAGATTAAGTATATATAAAGAAAATAAACAAATTCAGAATATCAAAAAACACCAGAAATTAATAAAAGAAAAATAGTTTTGTACGGATTAAATGAACAATACAAAGAAACTGAATCGGACTTTCATTTCAGAGTAATCGAAGCATTTGGAGAAATATTAAATATTAACCTAGAAGGATATGTAGAGGATATGTACAGAGTAGGAAGATACAATAAAAGAAGTCGACCACTAGTTATAGAACTTAGAAGTAAAAGGATGACTAAATACATAATGAATTACAGTTATAAATTGCACGGAAGTGGATTGTATGTATCGGAATTTTTGGAAAGAAATGAATTAAAAGAAAGGAAAATAATGAATGAAAAGATGGTGGAAGCAAGAAGGAAAGGGTTACATTCTGTAATATATAACAATAAGCTCTACGTAGAAGGAAAACAAATAAATATCCAAGAAAATGATGCCACGATCGCATACAAAAAAACAAATAGAAGAGAAATAAGCACACACGGAGTAAACAACCTTAGTCAATCAAACAACAGTACCAACCAAAACAACAAGAACCATTCCTTTCGAGAAACCCGAACAACAATTTAAAATAATGTTTCAAAATTTTCAGAGCATATGTAATAAGCAACACCTACTAGAATCTTTTATTCATGAATATCCAACATAATAATATATCCAATATGCATGTCAGAGTCATGGCTATCAGAAGATAAATTAAAATTGATGAAATTCAGCGGATTTAAAGTAGCAGCAAACTTCTGTAGAAAACATAAAGAGGGCAGCGGAGTGTGCATCTCATATATCATCACGTAATCGTAAAGATATAGAACATATAGAAAGAAATGATATTTTAAACTTATCTATCGAATATGTATTAAAGGTACTCGTATGTGCGACAGAGTTGGTCAATGAAAATATTTTATTAATTAGTTTGTATTGGAATGGTAGAGAGGAAGAATTGTTCTATAATCGATTAAAGTATATTCTTAAATATCTAAATAATAAATACCCCAAGAACAATATTATCATCGGAGGTGATTTGAACATAAATGTCTTAAAGTCAAAACAAATTTTTGGAATTAATGTTACAATCTAACTTTACGCAGCACATAAATCAACCCACTCATTTTACAAAAATTCCGCCACATGCATAGACTTAATATTTACCAAAATAAATAATAAACGATTTAGAACATCCGTAGAGGAATTCGGATTTTCACATCATTCGGCTACTACAATAAACCTGGCAATAAATAAGCCAGCCACACAAACTTGGTACATGACTAAGCGAATATTCAATAATAAAAACATAGAACTATTTAAATCGAAGCTTAAGCAGATACATTGGGACGACATAATAAAACAACTAACAATATAAACGACAACTACACGGCTTTTCATAACACGTTAATAAAAAAATTTAATATATGTATACTTAAAAAGAGAATAAAAATAAAAAATAAAAATAAGAAATATTGGCTAACCACTGGTATTAAACAATCGTGCAGAAACAAAAGATTATTAAAATACAGTCAAATAATGAAATAATAAATTCATACTATAAAAGATACGATTTTTTTTTAAAACAAACTATTAATACACCTAAAAAAAATCAGTATAAAAAAAGAATAAAAAGCTCTTCAAATAAAATGAAAACAATGTGGAACATTGCTAACGAACGAGCCAACAAAAAGATAAGTAAAAATAAATCAAATATAAAGTTAAAAATGAATAACATTACAATAACTGAACCAACACTAATAGCAAATGCCTTGAACAACTATTTGGCCTCCATGGGTGACTGCAATCAACGCAATGGAACAACTACCATGAAACCAGCTAACTTTTTAGAGAATTCAGTCTTTCTTGGTCCCGTTGACAGTAAAGAAATATACAAAATAATAAAAGATTTAAAAAATAAAAATAGTTCGGGTATAGACGAGTCCACCAATCTTATTTAAAGAATGTGCGGAAGAATTAACTTTGCCATTTACAAGATTGATTAACCAATCTTTTCAAGAAGGTACATTTCCATGCCTCTTAAAAAAAGCTATAATAAAACCTATATATAAGAAAAATGAAAAGACCGACCCTAACAACTACCGACCAATTTCCCTACTACCTACAGCTGCAAAAATCTTCGAAAAAGCAATGTATAATAGAATCTATAGTTTCTGTGAAAAATACGCAATTTTCCACGATTGTCAAAATGGATTTCGCAAAAGACGGTCCACAACATTAGCAGTATATAAGTTCATTCAAGAGGTGCCTAATAAACTGAATGACAAAAAACACGCATTAGGCGTCATGTTGGACATGACAAAAGCCTATGATAGAGTTCAACATAAAATCCTGTTATCAAAACTATATAAAGTAGGAATTCGTGGACAGGCACATAAATGGTTAACTTCATATCTTAGAGATAGAAAACAATTTTTAGAAGTAGAATATCACGATTTTGATAAAAAATATAAGATCATCGGGCAAAATCATTAATTCGTCAATACCTCAAGGCAGTGTACTGGGATGTCTATTGTTTCTGATATATATCAATGACCTCCCGGGAATAATGAGCGAGTTCTGTGTTTTATTCGCAGATGATATCTCAGTACTAATATCAGCCTGCGATGAGGATACGTTAAAGGATAAAACAATCTCCACTCTATAACTAATAAACGAATGGATGATTACTCACAACCTCGAAGTTAACCTGCGGAAGACTAAACTAATCTCATTTCGCCCTTACCAAAGAAAACCTATTGAAATAAAAATAAATTTTAATAATACGCATTTAGAAGTAGTAAATGAATTCACATTGCTTGGCCTTATAATAGATACGCATTTGAATTGGAAATCGCATATCAATAGTATAAAACGTAAAATGTCAAGCTTCGCATATGCACTAAGGGAAATAAAAAAGACATCTGATTTACAAACAGCTGTCTCTACATACTATGCATACGCCTACGCTTGGCTGAGCTACGGCGTGTTGCTATGGGGAGATAGTACGGACTCAGAACTATTCAAAAAGCAAAAAAATCTAATAAGAATATTAACTAATATAAAACAAAGAGAAAGTTGCAAGCCTTATTTCAAACAATTACAGATATTGCCCCTACCATGTATCCAAATTCGCTCATCATAATTTAAACTTCTTCAAAAAAAGGATGGAAATAAGTACTAGGTATGAATTAAGACACAAGAACAAATTACAACCACCAAAATCAAAACTAGAGTTATATTAGTATAGTACACTCGGATAGCCCTCTGGCAATGTCGGTCAAGATATATCACAAACTTCCACAACAAATAAAAAATGCAACTAATGAAAAAACATTTATTAAACAATTAAAGCAAATTCTACTTTCTAAATGTCATTACTCTGTTTCGGAGTACCTCGACGATATTTTGGAAAAATATCAATTTAAATAATATATAATTAAATATAATTAATAAAATTAAAAAAGAAATCAATAATATGCGTAAAAATCTAATATATAAAATTGTAATTGTAAATAAATAAGAATTGAAATTATAAATAACTATGACGAGATTCCTCCTCTCTGCTTTGTAGTGCCCAACAGGGTCCTTAAATGAGTGTGGGATCATACAACACTGTATAGGTATATGTTATCTGCATGTAATTTAAGGAGCAATAAAGTACTGAATACACTAAAAAAGTCCTTTATTGATGTCGGTTAAAAATCATATTTCTAGTATTAATAACCTTTTTGATCTGGTATTCTTCAACTGAACAGTTATACGTCGTCTACGTACCTACTTATACGTCCCAATAGACTGCCCGTAATGCTACATTATCATTTATAGTGACTAAAATTTATTACATATTTTTCAACGTAGCAACAATAAAATGTGCAAATATTTTTGCAAAACAGCCTTACCGCTTCATAACTACAATGCCATTGCATTGCCCATTCTCTAGAACTTTTATATTATGTTACTTTCTGCTACGGAACCCTTCATGGGCGAGTCCGACTCGCAGTTGGCCGCTTTTTTTTTAATATTTTCTTAAGTTATCTGTTAGATTTGCGTTTGCGACTATCAGCCAGACATAATAAAACAACAATTGATTTACGCTGTTTAATCAGTGTCCCATAAAGTGTGAAAAGTGGCCTGTGGTTACTGATATCAAGTCACCTACCGAATTTTTTTTCGGATTAATAAATGAATGTTTTTATGTATGTATATGGTCATCATGTAGCTGATGATTTTGATGGAAGGGGGAGGCCTAAGTCCAAGGCTGGACATCTAAGAACTACAACCTTTATCGTCCAACCACCTAATATAAAGGTGTCCTACGCTGCGCTTATCGGTATGTGGCCGCCATTCGAGAACCTTTCTGCGTCTTCGCCCATCGGTTCTTCGCGCTATGTATTCAACGTGTAGAAATATACTCAACATAATTAACTTGTATTGAAATATTTTGCACCGCAACATGTTTACTCGTGTCCTATGGTTGATTGGGAGAGAACGCTTTTATCGTTAAGAGTCCCCTTACCCTTTACGTGCCTTAAGGTGAAGATATAGGCAAATGGCCTTGAAGTGTGAAATAAATTGTTAACTCGTAAATATGGTGATAATTTCCATATTGCTCTTCGTCATGCACTAGATAGCCCTTTAAATTATTTTATGAACTGCCTTTGAAACTATTATTAGTGATCCGTCTAGCTTTGAAACTTGCCGTGGCCACTTTTGGCGGAGGCAAGTTTTAAAGCTAGACGGACTAATGTAAATACTTTCAACGGTGGTTCATAAAATAATTTAAAGGGCTATCTAGTGCATGACGAAGAACAATATGGAAATTATTTATTTTATTTAATTATTAAATAATTATTTAATTTAATCTTTATTGTCCATCAAATACAAATTGTACAGAACAATAGGCGAACTTAACGCTAAAAGCGTTGTCTACCAGTCAACCTTTGGGTTATACAGAAAGTCTAAATGTGGGTTGCAAGATAAAGTGTAGTATACATAAAATACACAATGTACATTGTTACATAAATAAATTTATATATATATATATATATACCTGCTATACATATACCTACATACATATATATACGCTACATATAGTATACATATAAATAAATAGATAAATGCAGCAATTCTTACGTCGGGGGTTAAATCAACTTTTATAACTTGGCCAAGAAGTGTTTAAATACCTGTGTCTTAAAGCTAGCGCGACTAGGAGCAGTTCGAATGGATTCAGGATCTCCATATTTACGAGTTAACAATTTATTTCAAATGAGGGCGCCACTTCAAGGCCATTTGCCTATAACTTCACCTTAACTTTTCCATACACACGTAGTCAAGCTTTAATTTTTAAATTACATATCCGATTTTGGCAGTATTTTGTAATTTCAAAGAAATACATAAATCTAGGCATATAAGTAGTTTTCTACAGTCAATATATGAACTTGAAAGAAAATATAAGGGTGTAGAAGGTTTCCATATTGATGGTCAAATATTGATACACTAATATTCTGTTTTATATTTTTTAATTTAATATTTTGGTATATGCAATCAAATCAAAATATCTTTATTATCATAGGATATTTATAAAATCTCTTAATAATAGTCACTTTCTTTTGTTTTGCACAAATGTTGACGTCAAATCGTTACTTACAGCTAAGTTTATGCCGCTTCCTAGGCGCAAGTGCAGAAGAAGCGGCAACAAACTGCACTGCACGTTTTCTTCAAAGACGTCAACTAACAAACTTAAAACGTAAAATTAGGTATAATATGTGGGTGGACTGATATTACATTGTTTGTTATGTCATAATTGAAATTAAACTATAAGAATAACGAAATTTTAAATAATGTCAATCTGTAAATGTAGTAGACATTTTATAATTAGGTAAATGGTAATGGTAATTTAGGTTAACATTGGTAAATGTACCTAAATTATAAAATGTCTACTACATTTACAGACTGACATTATTTAAAATTGATGACATGGCTAAAGTATACAAACCTTTAAGATGGACCCGCGCTAAGCTCAAGCCAGACTTTTCAATCTCTTTATAATTACATTTGCCGAAGTGTAACATGTCGTTTCAAAATAAAAGCTATAGACTATGTTTGTATGGGAAAGTCTGATCCTGTCTAGAGTAACGACTCGAAAGTCCACCAATTGTTTACAATTTATTTTTTTGTGAAACTATAAAGTTTTTATAAATAAATAAACTTTTCAACACCCTTTTCAAACAAAGCAATACAGACTGTTCAGTAACGCGACTTACGAGCAAGTGAACCGTTTCAGAACTTTTTTCATACAACTTTCATCCGACATACGTGCGGCAGACACGTTAACTTTTTAATTGAACTGCTTTAATTGCGTTTACATTTCTGAGAGATGGGTAAAGTTCTTACTTACATTCTTTAACTTTTGATACACTATCATGTTTTTCCCCCGTGTGGTTTCGGGTTAGAATAGGACCACTCCATCTCTTCCTATGGATGTCGTAAGAGGCGACTAAATATTTAAGCACAAACATCTCGTGCTACAATTGCATTCCCAAGGGTTGACGTCGAGAAACAGCCGATTGTAAAACTTTTCGCACAAATACATTCCCAAAGATGGTTGACGTCAGGCAGGCGACCGGACGTAAAACTATATCCAAACCGTTTTTAACTGTTTCGGCTATTTCTTCTCCACTTCGCAAGGTTTTTGGCATCCTTGGGTGACCATTGACAAGCATGTTATATTTGAAGAAGAAAAAGCTGGAAAGCGCACCCCTGGCTCCGAAGCAGCACAGCGGAGGAACTCGCTTAGATGATGAAGAAGAAGACACTATCACGTCTTTATACATACCTGTTATAGAACAATAATTTTTATCTATGCCACCGCTTCAATAATAAAATATGAAGATGAAAGATGACGTATTTCTTCTGGTCGGGGTTTGCTTTAAATTATTTTACAAATTGATTTTAGTGGACTTCATATTATAAAATTGGTGTAGTTTGGTGTTGTTAATTTATGCTTATGAACAATATGTGAAAGAGTTAATGTGCACAGTCATCATAGTACGGCTGCTGTAGTAATATTTGTTTAGCAGACTGTGTCTTCAGGCGTCGTCCGCCATTCAATCGGCTATAAAAACCAGGGGACTCTTACCAGGGGTAAGCGTAATATAGAAGCTACAAAACTAAACATAGGCTCTAAAGGACTTGTATCCAGGGCCGTAAAAATATTCTAAAAAAAGAATCTCTAGTCAACTCACCGCCATAACAAGGATTTTTTCTATTGCACGCCTCATAAGCGAAGCGCATGAGGTAGTGCTCTACTCTCGCCTTACAAAAATCAAGTGATTTTTTTAACTAAATGTGTCTCTATTTATTTTCTATCGCACTTGTACAATAATATTTACACATAAATGTCAAGGAAAAACACTAGTTTCAACACATATGACATTTTTAAAAGACATTTTGCCTTTTAAATAAATAAAAACAATGTTTAATAAAATCATTTTGTGGACGTCCGTGTGTCGGTATGTATGGAAACTGGCGTGGTCACGATAACTCCCGAAAAACTTATCTGATCAAGTCCATTTTTTTTATACGCTTCAGTATTATCCAAAACTAAGTTCTTTCGAAGATTACGGTCTAATTCAATGTAGTTTAATCGTAATTTCAATTTAATTGTGAAATTTTAGTTTTTTGCCTCAATCAAAGCGCGGCAAGCGGCATTCTCCACAATGTCAAAATTGACAGTTGACATTTCACAGCTTGGCCGGTGTTGCACTTGCAAATTATCTTACATTAAAACACATTTTGGGACTGCCAGTATAAATAAAAATGAGATTATGAGGCGTGCACTTTTGGATTTTCCAAACTATTTTAAAATATCCTGTTGTTTCTGATTCAAGTCGATAACTCTCCAGAAAATAAGAATAAGACAAGATCGGGGCCCCTGGCAAGAAGATTATCCAGGGAGCCTCAAAGAAGTACAGGAGCAGTAACAAAACAAAACACAAGGGCCACTTTAAGCATTATGGTGGGCGTGAAGTTGGAAAAGGGAATCAACATAGTGATGTGTTTATAAGAGATACTAGTTTGCGCGAAAAAAACCTAAAGTTTGTAATAGATGGATGGCAGAAGAAAACAACACTAGTTAATAAATAAAACAAATAAAATGTAAAATATATTTAATAGTTCACCACAAATCCATAAAGTTGTTATAAAACGAAACTAAATTTACACAAAGAAAAATATTCTATTACTTGGTTCAAATGGTTTGGAATATATTCTTATTTCACTTATCATAAAAACTAAGTACTTAATTTAAACGTTACAACTAATTACAATATTGAGGATAAGAAATAAGTGGAAATATAAACAAGTAATTCTCGATTGCGTAAAAAAATTCCGAAAATCCACCATTTTGTTTTGTTTTTAATTTTTGATCACCCAATAGTGTCACATTTAACCACAGACCTACCACTACTAGACCTGCATAGTGCGTGGCCACTTTAGTGCATCTCTTTCTATCTTTGATTTTTGCCTTCACCCATATTTTGCACACGTCACAAAACACACTATGGTTACTAACTTATAATAAGCTCAAATAAAATCTTAAATCACCTTTTAAATTATAAAATCCCTAAAATAAATAACTTTCTTCGATCGTTTTGTGGTTTGTTTGGCCCAGATTTTGACAGTAGGCCAGCTTATAGCAGCCACGCCGATAAAAACAAAAAAAAGATATCAACGTTTCTTTCACAGTCACGTTGTAATGTATTTGACAGTCTCTTTCTAGCAATATCATTGCAAGTCTAGTAGTGGTAGGTCTGTGCATTTAACGATACCTCTCAAGCTTTTGTCCAACAAGCCGATTAGGCTGCATGCGTGCCAAAGAAACAGTCTAAGTATATACGTAACATACACACTATAAAAACATAATCCTGCTTCTGGCGCAGTGGGGAAAAAACCCGACTGCTTTTTTTGTTAGCCCTCAACCTACGCAAGTGCGTCATTCCATTCCGTATGTCACAAATCGAATGACACAGAAATACGAGTAAATTAATTTCTAGTCCGTAAATTTTTACACAAACTTCAGCCCAAGATAATTACATTTCCTAAGAAAGTAGAGGCGATTTTTTCATAAGCCTCTAGTTTTCCACAAACTTCTATCAGCGGCAAATCGGACAAATCACACAGATTGAGCCAGCCCCATAGTAAGTTCGAGACTCGTGTGGGATACTAACTCAACGATACTATATTTTATAACAAATACGTATAGGGAATTTTATAACAAATACATAAATGCCGTAAGATCGTCCGCCCATCGTGTCCGAGGGTGGCCTCTTTTTCGTCGCCAATTGGGATTGTTCATTTTAACCCCTAATTTTTATTATTTTATATCAAAATATAGCGTATTTCAAAATACTAATTTGAATATTTTGTCATATTACAGCTCATTTAATTTTTCATAAATTATTATAAAAATCATGTCAAAGACAAAGTCATGTCTTAACAAAACAAACGGCCAAGCCCATGCAATACGTATTTAAAAACAATAAACACGCTTGTGTCATAAAAGTCTTTGTAAGTGTCAGAGTCATTCAGTGAATTCAGTTGCTCATGATTGGCGGAAAATTCTTTTCTTAGTTATGATTGGCTGAAACGGTGGCATTTGACGTTATTTTCAGTGACGGATAAATACCATAAAGGCGACTCGTATTTTTTTGTGAAAGAAGAATAAACTGATACAGCCGCGGAGTTAGGTCAAACAAAGGTCGTTTGTAGAAATATCCAAAACCGTTGATTATTTTGGCAAAAAAATGACCCACAACTGTTCATTAACTCTGTATCTCGAAATGGATTACAAAATAACGCTTTCCAAAAAAAAATAACAATGCCCATTGCAGGGACCTATTCTGTTGCTATTTTAGCTCACCTATCCGGGTGTATCCTGCTCACATGACTAGCCCAATTCCACTTGATCTATTTGTCCCAAATTGCGTAATACGAGAAAGAAAGTTATAAGTTCTCTAAAAACGTCGGCTTATCTTTGGCATGGGATGTAATTTTTTTTTCTTATTTTCGCAATCTTTCTCAGAAAATATAATCAGTATTCTGGACTGACGTTAAAAATTTTCACAGTAGGAAAAAGCTGTCCTTCCACTCCGACCAACTAAATTGATCAACTTTTAAGGATTTAGGAGAATCCGAATTTTATTTTTGGCATTTTGGTAATGTTATAGAACAAAAGTTGTTCAGTTTCATGGGCTGAGGTACGATCTGAGAGGTTTTGCGTTATTTCATTAACACGTTGTATATTAAAACCATTTAATATACAACGTGTAACCATTACCGTAACCATTTAGCATGCCAAAAATCGGAACTCTCGGAAAAAATAATACTACATATAATTTTATTTCTTGAAAGAAAACGCATAATGAATTCTATAAAAAAATATGTATTTCGAAAGTGACTTCGGGTTAATGAATGTAGAAAATGTCACGGAGGCGTAATATGTAGCTGGTAATGTACCTTCCCCAAATATGCGATTACATATTTTGCCTCCGCGGCAGCGAAGGGCTAGAGCCCGCGGCAGCGGGCTCTTGCCCGTCAATATGATGAGCCGAGAGCTCGAAAAAAATGAATGACTCTTACTAGTATTAGCTGTCTGCCCAATTCGTTATTTAATAACAGACAGACAGACAGCTAATACTTTCCTCCTACCTCTATTTCCCCATAGTAGTTATTAAATTTTAATGGCAAATGAAGACCTAGAGACAGTTTCGTGAAGCAAGATCAAGACAGTTTCAAGAGCAAATACTTATGTGCATAATACAGGATTGAAAACGTATTGGCTTTGTATAAAGAGAAATGGCGAGGATTGGTTGATTCACAGACAGAGCCTAGCTCTTTAATTAGAAAAGAAAGACTGGCAATTGGTATGGGAGGTGCGAATTTTTTTTCAAGAACTCCGCCTGACCTCTTAAGTAAGGTTTTTCTTTAAATGTTTGTCGATCGTAATTATAGAACCTGCTCATCACTTAACATACAGAATTAAGTAAAAACCAAAGAATTCGAATACAGTCTAGAATGACGACGAATATAATTTCAAAAAAACAACAATGAAAATTTAACTTTGTGCACGTACATAAAGTTTATATTTCCATAATGCTTATGTTAGGCATCCCTTTCACACAAACTGCCATTTCAATAGAATAGACAGGGACACCTACAACTTTAGGTACATTTTTTGGGAACGGCTTACCACATCGTAGGCATTCTAGATTGTATATTCTTTGGTAAAACTTATACTTTTAAATATTTCATAATTTTGTGCAAATCACAGAAATATATCTAACAATCGCCACAGTCTGATCTAACAAATAGATTTCTAATAATAAATTTACACCAAGGGTGGGGAAAAAAAAAGTCTCAGGTCACAGGTATAAGCCAATTTAGCCGAGGACAATGGTGAACTGAAGCTTTTTTCATCACCATACAAGGTTTGTATGTCTTCCCTGACCAGGAAGTGGTTTCTTTCTCACGCGGCGCGGGCTTAAAATGGCACTTTTTGGCCACGGAAGACATAAATACATTTAATATCAAATAACATTAAATTACTACCTATTAATAGATCTCTAAAACAATACAATGTGCGAGTAAAATTAAATTCTACCTATCATGCCTATTTGCAATGTTATTTGACAAGGCTCCGAGTTAGAGAGTTAATATACTTATCAAAGCGAACAACTTTTACTATTATCCTTCACAAAGTTCACATAGGTCGTATCTTTTGAGAAAACGCTTTATTTTCAATATTTCGGAGTTGGTCCCTTAGTAAAAGTTGTTTGTATAGCTAAGTACATTTACCTTCTTAATCCTTATTAAGGTACTAGGTTCCCGCCCGACTATCGTTGTATACTTACATATTAGTCATATTACACACCTTTAATTGAAACTCCTACTAATCTAAAAGAATCTACTTATGATTCAGATAAACGTATTGCTTACATTGACTCACATTAATATTTGACACTTCATAAACACACAGCTTTTCAAACCACAAACTATTAAATGCATATTTAAAAAATGGATTTTATTTAAACTTACATTTAACAACAAGTATTGACGGTACAATATATTAATGTTTTTTATCAATGCTTAAATTAAGTTTTTAGTTTGTCAGTTGACGTCTTTGGAGAAAACGTGCAATGCAGTTTGTTGCCGCTTCTTCTGCACTTGCGCCTAGGAAGCGGCATAAACTAAGCTGTAAGTAACAATTTGACGTCAACATTTGTGCAAAACAAAACAAAGTGAGTATTATTAAGAGATATTATAAATATCCGCTGATAATAAAGATATTTTGAATTGAATTAAATTGAATTGAAAAAAAAATCATAGTCTATCATAACAATCGTAATCATCATATTTTTCAGAACAAATATAGCAAAATTCCAAACTTTATAATATGGTTGTTAAACGTATTTTTTAAATAATTTGAAGTAATTTCATAGTATTTTTTTTTTGTTAAATAATTTTACGGCTCTGGATACATCTTTCAAGTCAATTGTAAGTAAGTACTTCATTCACTTGTCATTGTGACTATTACTTTCTTTTAAAATATTAAATGAACTTAAAAACGTTTTTATTTAGTTTTGATGAAATTGGTAATTTTGATATTTAATATCTTACTCAAACATCTACAAATGGATCCAAACAGTCTTTCCTAATTCCTAAATATAAGCGTAACACCAACAGTACATACCTACTGGGGATCTATTAGACAGAATGCATTCAAGCGTTCTGTGTTTCCGTTAAGCGTTCCTTCCTACATACATAGATATAAAGTGTTTAAAGGCCTGCCGCCTATTCAAACAGAAGTGTGGGTAGCGATACCTCATATGGGTATGCGAATAACGCGCTGTTCAAACCGTAGCAGTATCAGCTACCGTCGTGGGTAGCGATATCCCATTGGGGTACGCGAATAACGTGCTGTTCGTTCACACCGTAGCGGTATCCGCTACCGCCGCCGCCGCGCCGTGGGTAGCGATATCCCGATGGGTACGCCAATAACGCGCTGTTAACACCGTAGTGGTATCAGCTACCGCCGCCGCGCCGTGGGTAGCGATATCCCGATGGGTACACCAATAACGCGCTGTTAACACCGTAGCGGTATCCGCTACCGCCACCGCGCCGTGGGTAGCGATATCCCAATGGGTACGCCAATAACGCGCTGTTAACACCGTAGCGGTATCCGCTACCGCCGCCGCGCCGTGGGTAGCGATATCCCAATGGGTATGCCAATAACGCGCTGTTAACACCGTAGCGGTATCCGCTACCGCCGCCGCGCCGTGGGTAGCGATATCCCAATGGGTACGCCAATAACGCGCTGTTAACACCGTAGCGGTATCCGCTACCGCCGCCGCGCCGTGGGTAGCGATATCCCAATGGGTTCGCGAATAACGCACTGTTTACACCGCCGCTCCGTGGGTAGCGGTAAACCCGAGCGATATCCTCATGGGCAGATAGATAGGCCTTTAGAATAGCGAAATAATCGTACGAGTAGAATAACGAAATAACGCTAAATTCGAATGAAACATCTTGTCCAAAAACAATTTGAAAATATTATATATACTATATATTTATATAAATTGTTCGATTTGTTTGAGAAACGGATATTATTTTTCGGATTTTTAAATTTCTTATTGAGCATGCTCTTCAAGGATTACCTCTATTTTATCCGTGTTGGTCAAATAAAGCACACTCAAACGTAAAACGGTAACCGTGAATGTAAAAAACGTAAAACGTTCGAACGCTTGACTGCATCCTATCTGATAGAACCCTTAGGCTTAATTCAAAATGAAGTGGCAGCGGCCGGCGGGTCACTTTTACGGTCATTCCATTTTACATACACTATCACGTCTTTATCCCTAATGGGGTAGACAGAGCATTTTGGGTCTTGCGGCTCTAAGCTAACAGAGCCCAGAGCCGAAAGACTCAAAGGCCATTTTTAGCGTAATGCATCATCATTACTTTGCATCATTATTTACCAATCATTTGAATAAATAAATAAATATATAGGGGGACAATTCACACTGATTCAGCTAGCCCCAAAGTAAGTTAAGTAATGGTGGGCAAGGTGGAAAAAAGAATCAAAATAGTGATGGGTTGCTAGCCAACTCCTACCACTTGAACGAATTAAGCCCTTAACAATCGTACTCATACCTACTCGTAACATTATCTCCCTGTTTTTCATTGACATACCCAATATTATTAATTAAAAAAAAGTCATATTCTACCTAGGTACATTAGGTAACACTAAATATCTAAACACATAGATAGCGCATGAGTATTAAATGAAAATAAAGTCAAAGAGAAATAAAGTTGAAGTAAAAACACTGTAAATATCACCAATATCTTTAAAAGGTTAAATTAAAATAGAAATCCTGAAAGATCCAATGTAAAAAAATATCCAATGGCCTCCGTTGGATATATTTTTTTTTGTATAGTACATTGGACCTTTCAGGATTTCCATTTTAATTTAACTTTTTAAAGATATTGGTGATATTTACAGTGTTTTTACTTCAACTTTATTTTCCTTCAATACCCATGTGCTATCTATGTGTTTAGATATAAGTATAGTTCGTTATAGATTTATTTTTCTTGACGAAGATTTAAAAAACTTTGATCGGTTGTTAGTCTATACAAACCAAGTTATAATACATCAAGATTTAAATTTTGATAAAAATTCTCGGTAATTTAAATCGGGACATGTATTACTACTTTCAATTTTATTTATTTCCTTTGAATACCACACATGCTAGTTTTTCTCAAATATTATGAGATACAGTACTACAAATATTATGAGATATAGTACTACAAAACACTCTTAATTTTTATTTAAAATCTCAAAAAACTTAGAAACATTATTCATAAGTATCTATTCGATTATATCCATCAGACAAAGAGGTGAAATAAACTATATATGAAAATTCATAAGATTTCACTTACTGATTTATGCCATAAAACATACAAACTATTTTGTATAGAACTAAATCCTTTGTATAGAAGGCGCGCTACATATATAGCTGGAGTAATGGTACCGCCAACATAAATAGTCCAAGAGCTAGTAGACATTTTTCTGTAGGAAACTGAGCCAAGCTGAAAACTTGTCTTATACTTTTCCTATACTACCCTAACTCAGAACTGCAGACCTGACTGAAAACTAGCCGGGCTAAATTTTCAAAGATACTATTATTTTTTACAAAAAGTATTCTTTAGGCAGTCTGTAATTTTTACACGTTAAAAAAGAGTTAAAAAATATAAATGCTAGATCATTTAGTTGGGTATTGAATTTTGTCAGATGAAAATTTAAATGTTAATTTAGCCCTGAAATTTATTTCCAGGTCTGCGGTTCTGATGTAGGCTATTATACATACATATAGGCTATTTAAGTTTATTGCACACAATCTCATATTTGATTGATTACAATGGGTCAAACTTAACGCTACGAGTTATCTACCAGTTTGCCTTTGGGACACATCGAGAAGTTGGTAGAACGGGTGCAAGTTTTAGCACTATTACAATACAACATTCCTACATAATATTACACAATAAATACATATACTTAATATAAATATTATTAATTTCAACATAATTAGTAATAAAATTAATAGTAATAAAAAGTATAAGACAAGTTTTCAGCTTGCCTCAAATACCTACTACCCAAAAATGTTAGTCAAAGGTACATTGACATCCGGTGAAATGATGATAGAACGAATTATTGAAACAATTATATTTTACAGGATTAATGATCTAGCTCAGATCCTGCACTTTCTCTGTTTTCAAAATTTAATTTAATTTCCGACTGTCAAAAATATTATACTACTTTTATATGACGTCTAATACAATATACTGAAACTATTAAGGGGTAGATTCAGTCCAATTTTCCCCAGGAAACATATATATCGAAATTTCGCACCACCACCACCGAGTTTGTATACAAACTCGGATCAGCTGATCGGTCAACTGGTGTTGGGAGGCCAAAAGTTATTTTTCATATTTTGATACATAGGTATCAAACATATAGATGTTGTGGAACATAAAGATGTTACTTAGGGAAAGTTGTTCAGTATCATGGACTGAATTCAGCCTTAAAAAAGTTTCAGTATATTTTGTTAGACCCTATATAAAGCGCAAACATACACACAATTCTAATAAAGTAAAAGTTGTACCGCCATATTCTTCATTATCATCATTATAAAAAAAATCTACACACCTTAAATCAATTATTTAGTGCAATGATACTGATTTTAAGAGCGCTAATATTTTTGTCAAATTAATTTAAATCTGCACTCTTTAAATTGGTAGCACACTCACCTTATGACTGACTTAGGAATGAAGATTTTTATGAATATGACAGGTATATAACTAAACTATAGAATGTAATTTCGTAGTATAACTACGTAGGAATTCGTAGCCAACTATGACAGAAATGCTACAAGTCTACAAAGAATTCGGCATTTCCTTTTACGCTACAGAACAATGAAACTGGATGTTTTATTATTATTTTGACTACCTTATAGTGTGTGACAGTGTTTTCTATCCAATAACTATTTCTAAGAACTGATGATTTTTTTATATACTTATATTATCATAATTCATGAGCTGGCTCATGTTGGGCTGTGGTGTGCTGGGTTCTAGTTGTGTAGAAATCTATTTATCGCTGAATAAAGAAGTGGTTTTCTATTGATCAGAATTTTGTAAGACTATTATGTATTTATTAGAAGATAAATAATATAACATTATATATTTTAAAGTTGGTGATAGATACGTATCCGAAAATAGGCATTGAATGAAAACACTGTAAGTATTGTAAAAATCCAAGCATTCAGTATCTTATTTCAGAGTAAATATATTTAATAAATTGACTAGTACATCTAGTAGACATTTGTACTTAGAATACATTTTATATAATCAGGACTAGGCAGAGGTATAAAAAATTGAAAAAGTTGTGCTCCGTGTTGAATAATGGACTTTTTTCGATATATCTAGAGGTTAGTAAGTATAAGCGTCATTAAGTTCATTACCTAGTCATACGTGTGCATAGTAAAGACGATCACAGTAAAAAATAAAGTCATTCCAAAAATATCGGGCACTTTTACAACTATCTACTTTTCTCATGTGTGGGAACGTCTCCAGCGCCGCACCTGTTAACACAGAAACGTATATTAATAATATAATTTAAATACATATACGCCGTGTGGTTCCTGGTAGAGTAGAATAGGACCACTCAAAGTCTTCCCGTGGAGGTCGTAGAAGGCGACTTAGGAAAAAACAAGCTAAACAAAGCTTATAAACATCAATGAATGAATCAAGGTCGCTGGAAAGCGCTGGATGCAGGCCGCTCTAGATCTAGATCGGTCATTTTGGAAAACCCTGGGGAAAGGCCTATGTCCAGCAGTGGACGCTACGCGGCTGAAATGATGATTATGATGAAACATCAATGAGACCATCAAATCTTCTGACGCTCTGGTTGTACAGAGAAGGTCGTGCTCCTGGAGTGGAGACTAAAAAAGGCCTGATGATGATAATTAATACATATACTATCACATATTTGTCCCTAATGGGGCAGACATAGTATTTTGAGGTCCCAAATATCCCAGCTTTAGTAGAATGGGCCCCACATACAATGTAGAGTAGGCAGTAGAACGCTCAGGGAGCAATGAGAACACTTATTAAATACTTATTATTTACATTCACTGGTTATAAATTTCAATTTAAAATATAAATATTACTTTTTTATAGATGGTGGTTCTCCTGATTGTATCTCCAGGAGCATTCCAGGAGGAAGAATTGAAGTGGAATGTTTCAAGAGAATTACGAGTATAGAATCTGTTATGAATTTAAAAATGTAATTTGGAATGAAATGAAGTTTGGAAAAGCGAACAGGATGAAATGATGCAGAAATGAGGTGAATAGCAACATAAAGGTGGCGGCATCGTAAAACACAACAGCTATTAAGTATGTAAAACTAGAGGAGACACCACATATTACTGTTTTGTCCCGTTCAATTGTAGCTATCTCCATAAACTTCACTTAGTCGCTTGCTAGCTCTTATACGCCTAGTACTTATATGTATATTTATATGTATGTATGTATGTATATATGTATAATTTGTAAACATAATTAAACTGATGCCTTGGTGTGTATAACAATACAGTAAGAACAATTCAAAGAACACAGCAAAGTGTAAAGAAATAACTTTCTATCGGTAAGTAACCAGATTTGAATGTTTAAAAATTAAATACGTATGATTAAATTCACGCCGCCATATATAGAAAAATAAACCAGGGGCCAATTTTAGAGATAGCTGATCTATATATTATATGTCAATCGTTACACACTTATAAGTCTTTTACTGTTTCATATCACAAGGAAAAAATAAAATGGCGGACGTACTAAGTAAAACTAGACTAACTGAACAGACACATTCTTCGGGATTATTTCACTCTCATCACGTCATATTTATGTGAAAACGTAGACGTGCAGAATATTAAAAGCGAGGTGTTGATAACTTGAAATTATTACTTAGCGTAAAGTTAATTAGTTCGCAAGACGTGTCAGTAATAAAGTATGTAAAAGCTTCTCCGAATAAGCTCCACAAAGTTTTAGTATGTAGTACGAAATATGAGTTTAATTACGGACGGTTATTAAAACGTTTAAATTATGTTCTTAGTAATTATAAATAAGTTTTAAAAATATACAAGCTCCTTTTATAATAATTCAATTCCAATTCATTACCTAATTGCTGTTTAGCTTATATCAAAATGAATAAAACACTTTCCATGGTAACCTTATCATTATTGAAAATTTGTGAGGAATGCGTATTTCTGTATTCATTTACTAGAGAAACTTGTCAGAATCATGAACTGGTAGGTATGCTAGATTCATTGTGATCCGAGTTTTGAATAGCAGCAAAAAATCTGAATCTGTAGTTCCTTGGAGAAAGATCTTCAGGATCAGAGACTGAATCTACCCTGAAAATTGTTTAATTAGTTTAATGTTGTATTTAACATTATATGATTACAAATTCTTACCCGAGACATCAACTGTTAGAATTGACTCTGAGTAGGTGTCCCATCGAATGACTCCTCATTGATCAGTCGCAGCTTTACCGACTCCCTCCTCAGATTGTAGCTAGTCGAAATATGACAGTGCTTCACATCAACCATCAATAAATCCTCATTGAGTTCCACCCCACTTTTCTCCACATCCGCCGCAGCACTCGGCTTGCGTTTATGCCTAAACGACGTCCCTCTAGCACTACTAGACCCTAAGTAACTGTCAGTGGTAGTATTACCATTAAACGTCTTCTCAGACTGCCCCACTCCAAGCTGCTCTAATTGAATATTACCCCGGAACTGCACAGAAGTATCAATACATGGAATCAACTGCTTGAACTCTTTGCGGAAATTCTCATTCATCCACGCGTATATAAAAGGGTTGTAGCAAGTAGATGACATTGCTATCACATGCCCAATGAAGAAAATCAGAAAATAGTACTTCAAGTGTATAGCGTAGATGTAGTAGTCATTGCACAGATTGATGATATTCAGAGGAAGCCAGGACAATCCGAATATTGTGACCATAGCAATCAACATTTGGTTCGTTCTCCGCTTTCTATTTTTGTCTAGCTCTTCTTTACGCGAGTTTTTGCTCGCAGCCTTTGCTTTGGCCCTGTCATTCAGTTTGAAGCTGACACAGGTATAGCAGAAAGCAATCACGATGAATGGTAACACAAATTGCAGCACCGACGTCACGGACCCAAATATTCGCCTCAATTTCTCCGAGGGCCATGTCTCCTCGCAGAATCTTCCAATCTCCAAATCGTAATAAGACATGAATATTGCATACGGCATCGTCACCGTGATTGAAAAAGTCCATATCATAAAAATAACTATGATACAAGTCTCTATTCTCATTCTCGGTCTGAACGGGTATATTATTACAAAGAATCTGTCGACAGCTATCGACATGAGTGTCAATGTGGATATGTATACGCTGCACCCCTGTGCGAAAGGCATTATGTGACATAAGAGGGATCCCCAACTCCAAGCTCCTCGGAAAGAGTAGAGAGGGGTAAATGGGACGGCAAATATGCAAAGTAAGATATCGGAAAGAGCTAAGTTGCTGATGAATAAGTTAGTGACAGTTTGCATGGCTTTGTTTCTAATGACGACGAAACAAACGAGAACATTTCCCGATAGTCCCAAAACAAAAATAGTGGTGTATATGACGCAGAATATGGCTTGTACCCATTTGTTATCAATAATGTTTTCGTAGCCCGCCGGCAGCAACGGCAAACTGTCATTCGTAACATTCCGGATTTTTTCCAAAGCATTGCTTACACTGTAATTCAGTGCTGTACTGTTCATTATTCCTTTTCAAGGTAGTGTTCCGTAGTAAAAAGGAGATAACAATTTATTCTTGGCTTTAAAATGACAGTTTTATGAGGTCGGTCGATGGAATTTATCGTCGGCAAAACCTGTAACAAAGGATTGTATTGTTAATGTTTATGTTTCCTCGGAAAGTTTGCGGTTTAAATGTTTGTCTACTGGAACGTGTTTAGTGAGAAAACAGTCGGAACGACGTTGTGTTGGCAGTGATAAATTTCGACAAGTCAAGCTTGAGATAACAGACTGCGGAAATAAAAGCTGCCGATTCAGAGAACTTTTAATATTCACGTGTTTCTTCTTTTTTTATGTTCTTTTGTTGACTCAACTAAAAGACTAATGTGTTAAGTAATTTATTATTATTTTAGACGGCTGCAAAAGTGCAGGTGCAACTTGTTTTGATGTATGTACCTATGACATTAATTATTATTAGCTAAGAAAAAAAAATCAATAAAATTATAAACATATTTCCCTTTAGCGTGAGCTGTAAGCGTACATCCGTGTAGGTGTATAAAAGTTTATCAGCAACTTTATATACAGGGTCCAACAAAATATACTGAAACTATTTTAAGGGTGGATTCATAATACGAGTATGTGTACAATGTGAAAAGCAATAAAGGAAGTATCCCCCTCTCTTTCTCTTTCTGTTTCGTTTAGCTGAGAGATAAACTTTTTAATGTAATATAAATTCTCATGTTTGTGTACGATAGCGCAATAAATAAATATTGTATTCTACCACATAAATGATAGTACTTTTATACTGATAATTAAAGCAATTCGTGCAAAATTATTTCCTAACCAATCCAAAATATCAAAAATGCACAACGTTAATATTCAAGTTTTCACTTCTGCCGGCACTCCCGAAGTGCAACCCGTCGTTATTTCATAATTCGATATGTTCCTTGGGGAAAGTTGTTTAGTATCATGGACTGAATTCACCCTTAAATAGTTTCAGTATATTTTGTTACACGTTACGAGTATATACATGACTGGTTTATGATCCACTTAAAAAAAAGCTAGCTATTGTGGCTATCCTAGGAAACACACGACGCCAAAACTGAATTGCGAACGTTAAGCTTTTCTATGCATTTTTGCGAAAAACGGCCATTTTTAGCATAAATGCGTAGAAAAGCTTAACGTTATCACTTTAAACTGTAAATAGTAGTTCATAAAATAGTTTGAAGGGTTATCTAGGGCTTCACGAAGACAAAATTTGAAATGATATCTCGGTTACCTTTTAAATTATTTATTTAAAATGGGGGCTTTCAAGTACTGGACCCCGGAAAATTCTATAAGATAAACGTATACTTTTCAGCAAGAATATTTCCATAGTCAGATTTTAGTTTTAAAACTATACCTTATTAAAATATAATCTTGTTTACATTAACAAATTTATCGAAACACGAGAAAATTGTATAATATTTCACAATGTGAGTTTTTAGGCACTGGACTAAATAATGTGATAACACGTTTTAATCCCAGCAGACTAAACAAGAACAATCCAAACACAGTTTCAGGCCGTGAAACAAAGTAAAGCGTATGTTAAAAGGCATACGCGCACCGCATTCTACTTTAGGATGGGCTAAGTTGAAATGTTAACACTACGTTAGGGTTTCATAACTGTAAAAATGTCTAAAATGTTCCTTTTTAGGTAATATACCGAGGGAATTTCAAATTAGCTAATGGAATTACCACTTTCAGTTCATCCCTTGAATACTTAATCGTATTAATCAATGTGTATGTTAACGGAAATGTATGTAATCCGTCATTGTATACAATTTCTAGCAAATGTATGTAACTCCTAAAACGCACGGAAATGTGTGAAATAAATTATATTATACACATTACCTAGGAAATCCATGTATTTCCTAAATAGCAATCGGAAATGTAAGACTGCCGCGTAAACTGTCAGTGCGCGTACGTGGGGACAGCGGTAGCGGCCGGCGAGTGCTAGGAATGTTCTATTCATTTTACTAGGTTAGCACAAACCTATAGGTTAGGTTAGGTTAGAACTGCGATCAACACACGCACGAGCCGAGCGAGCAAAGCGAGCGTGCCGGCAGCGGCCGGCGAGTGCTAGAAAAGTTCTATCCATTTTACTAGGTTCGGGCAAACCTATAGCAATAATAAAAATTATTATTCTCATTTTAACAACGTGTTTGATTACAGAAAGCATTTATTTTATAAATTTCCTAATACGATATTGGAACTATATACAATTCCGAGGAAATGTACACATTTCCTAGGATATCTATGCATTAAAAAGTTTTTTAAACAATATTTTATACATTTCCTAAATAGCATCGGAATTGTAAACATTTCCTAGGATTTGTATACAATTCCTTGATTTCATACATTTCCGGTAACATGTATATTTTTCATCTCATCTATTCTTAAAACCATATTTTATTCCAAAATATTTGAGGTCACTGGTAATTCCCGCAGGATTAAAAAAAATATAAATCCAAAACAAAGAGCAATAATGTACCGTACCTTCCGCAAATCCAAAATAATGTTGACAGTCCAGCAAAAATCAAATAAACGGGCAAGTGCGAGTCGAACTCGTATATGAAGGGTTCCGTACCTCCGTACAATGTTTTAAAACGCTAAAAATACACGTTTTTTGTATGGCGACCCCTTTAATTTTTAACTTTTTTTATTTTCAGTATTTGTTGTTATAGCGGCCACAGTAATACATACTCGGTGAAAATTTCAAGTGTCTAGCTATTACGGTTCAAGAGATAGAGCCCTGTGACAGACGGACAGACGGACAGACAGCGGAGTCTCAGTAATAGGGTCCCGTTTGCACCCTTTGGGTACGAAACCCTAAAAAGGGATTTGAGTGCAGATTTTTTTATGTATGTATTAATAAGAATAATAAAAAGGTACTTAATTTCAATAATTCAATTTTTTTCAAAGAAACAACCAATTTCATTTTCTTTTAGGAATTTATACCATATCTCCAAAAGTTCTTCATGTCCAAAATAATATGGGGGCAATTTAGTAAATGCTTTTAAATAAAAAAAGAATCATTAAAATCGGTTCACAATTGACGAAGATATCGCGTGACGGGTCGAATTGACAACGTCCTCCTTTTTGAAGTCGGTTAAAAATGATTGCACTATCTTGCGGATGAGTTTTCAGTTTCCCAGAAATATAGCGTACGTGTGCTTTTAATGGAATAATAAAATATGTGAAGTGCTTGCCACGCTATTAAAGTATATTGCTGTACACATTATACGTCACTTAAAATTACGCGGTACAGTCACGACATTACGTACTTAGAAAACTTTATCCTATCTCATATCGTTAAATTCGAATTATAAACTTTCAAACGATTTTATATTGACAGAAATTATTTTTTACACATTTACACATTACCGAAATTTAAAAATAGAATTACTTTATTGCCAAATTATAGCAATTAATGTTGTGCGTCACCAAAAACATCGTAACATTGATACCAAAAAGAAACAACGTTCCTTACTATTTACATATAAGTATGTATTTAATGTATTGTTCGTTTGTATGTTATATTATGTATTTATTTATAAATCAATATATTGGAAGTATCTATTACGTTAAGGTACATACATATACAACGTGGAAGGGATATTAAATCGAACCACGGTCTATACTAGATCATTACAGTATAATTAAATTAAAATAAATAATTTAGTGTAGCCCGTGGTTCGATTTATTACGGGTATGTCCCTTCCACTTTGTATACTTAATGTTTATAGTATCTTTTTCTTTTATATCGGTATTTTTTTGATTCATGTTAGTTTATGTTACACCCACATAAAACGCTCCAATCAACCCAAAGGTTTGGCTTGTAGATAATGCTATAATATAAAATAAGGTTTCAATAATTAAATACCTAATTAAATTACATAGTTTTGCTTAACATGAGCATAACATTTAAGACCTTTATCGAGCCGTGAATTACTAGGAAAACACGAAATATTTTACAGTAGCGCTCGCTAAACGCCCCCGGCAACCTAATAACTTCTTGAAGATAATATTTGCTAACCATACTTTGAACTAAGTTATTCAAAATTATTTTCAAGTACTTGAAGTAAAACTTCATAGATAACAAGATATAAGTTTAAAAAAAAGCGGTTAGGTGCAAGTCGGACTCGCCCATGAAGGGTTCCGTAACAGCAAGTAACATAATATAAAAGGTCTAAAGGTAAATTGCGGTTTACGATTTATGACGTATTAAAAAATAACTATCTATGATACCGAGACCGCTATAGTTTTAATTGAAAGTATACTTTGAGGTATATACCACATTTTTTTCAGATATATTTTAGTAATATTTCAAAAGTTACGGTGGGGGGACACCTCATATTTTAACTTTGTATTAGATTATCTCAAGACTGGGGGGTTTGATCTTCATAATTTCGAAGCAGTTTTTGTTGCATTTTAAAAACCTTTTCAACGATACCCCACACGTTAACAGAGGTTAGTTCAATTTAATTTTTTAAATTCACTTTTCGTTGTATGGGACGGTGGGCTGAAAAAAATCATTTTTTCATAATTTTAAAAACCAACTTTTGGAACTTCAATACCTTTCTCTCCACCAATTTTCATGACAATCGGTGCAGTAGCGGCGGAGTACGAGCCCGGACGGACAGACAGACAGACGGACGGATGGACGGATGGACGGACAAGACGAAACTATAAGGGTTCCTTGTGGACTACGAAACCCTAAAAACTAAAACCAGACTACGAGAAAATTCTTACTTTACTTCAATTCAATTCAAATATATCTTTAATATCTTAATATATTTATAATATCTCTTAATAGTAGTCACTTTGTTTTGTTTTGTTGATAAACAACTGTCTAAAAAGATAATGGAGGAGGAGAAAAACAGATAATAATGTATATAATTCCTTTCATTTGATACGCAACACTACACTATGATTTCTAGACTAGTTTAGCTATTATGGTTCGAGAGAAAGATCTCTGTTTTAGACGGACAGACAGCGCAGTCTCAGTAATAGGGTCGCGTTGGACCCTTTTGGTGCGGAACCCTGAAAAGAGCAGAATCGATAAGGCCCGCTATGCAAGACATTGGACCATATTAGCTGTAGTATTTACGGGTATTATAAAGAGATGAATCTAAACTGAGAAAACTTTTTGAAAAGATAACATACCTGTCAACCATATTCAGTTTGGTTTGATTCCAAATTCCTAATGAGAAACACGTAAAAAATGAACGTGATTTGAATTTAAATAATAAACATCGCAAAATGTGAATTTTGCGGACTAATTACCCTGTTTCTATCTAAATGGGTTGCAGGCATTAAGCTCAGTAAATCCCTTAAAATATACCCAACTTAATTTGGACCTTATTTAAATGGAAGTAAATTTTAATTTGATTCGGTACTTAGCCGTAATAGAGGTATAATATAAACCCCTATTAGGAGTTACTTATGAGTACTACTTATACTGAAAATTGCAGATAACACTAAGGTAGGTAGGTAATGTTTTAACTTGTAACTGGAAAAAAAAAAATTTTTGAACGAACGATGTGGTATACTCGTATACCTCAAAGTATACTTTCAATTTAAACTATAGCGGTCTCGGTATCATAGATAGTGATTTTTTAATACGTCATAAATCGTAAAACGCAATTTACCTTTACACCTTTTATATTATGTTACTTGCTGCTACGGAACCCTTCATGGGCGAGTCCGACTTGCACCTAACCGTTTTTTTTTAAACTTATATCTTGTTATCTATGAAGTTTTACTTCAAGTACTAGAAAATAATTTTGAATAACTTAGTTCAAAGTATGGTTAGCAAATATTGCCTTCAAGAAGTTATTAGGTTGCCGGGGGTGTTTAGCGAGCGCTACTGTAAAATATTTCTTGTTTTCCTAGTAATTCACGGCTCGATAAACATGTTAAATGTTATTTATGCTCATGTTTAGCAAACCTATGTAATTTAATTAGGTATTTAATTATTGAAACTTTATTTTAAGCTGTTTTTCGCAAAAATGCAAACTAAAGCTTAACGTTCTCACTTTAAACTGTAAACAGTGGTTCATAAAATATTTTTAAGGGTTATCTAGGTTTTAGTAGCTTAAAATTTTAAATGATATCCCCGTTTCCTTACAAATAATTTATTTCAAATGGGGGCAGCACTGGACTCCGTGTATCGTCTTAAGAAAGTAGCGGCATGTGAAACTACAAAATTAAATAATACTGTAACAAAACAAGAAAAAACAGAGCATGGATAGTAAATAATGTGTTAGATCGCTTCATACATTTTGGGCCCCCATTGTTGCACTACGTGTCGCAGCAAGTATTTTTACGTCATTTTGTATTTTTTTTAGATTTTATGGACGTTGGTACACTATATAAAAAAGTATTTTACTTTTTCTACATTGGGAAATAGCAGTGACGCTATCTGGCAACAATGGCAACACGATGGGTAATGTATCTTTGACGGAGCGTTTAGTTCACTACAGTTGTTCACTGAAATATATTTTTTTTACAATACGATAATTAAAGAAATAAAAGTGTATGGTATAAAATTTCATAAAAATATAATAAAAACAAATCAACAACTTCATATCTTGCATCACGTATTTATTTAAAGTGATTTGCTGTCAAGAGGTTTGGTGACAGACAGTGAAACAAAACGCGATTGACAAATGAAATGAACGAACATGAATGATTCATATTGTATATGAAACTGCAGCTTTAACATAAGTTCAAATCAGTGGCGCCATCTGGTAGCAAGGTTTCGCAACACCAAAGGAATAAAAGAACTTGGACTTGAACTCGCGATCTCGGTTCAAATACTACCAAGTTCTAAACAACTGAGCTATTAAGTGATTAGCCTCGCATGTCGAATTTATCCACCATTTGATATTCCTATTCTATAACACGCATTAAGAGTTAGGTCAGAACTTGTTGACTAGGTGGCGTTTTATTGAATTTGTTTATCAAAATTCTGCTATGTTCTAAGTTCCATAGGCATGGAATGATTAATGACATCTCGTTTGTTCAGTAAGTATGGCAATATAAAAAACGGATTATCATATGGGAAATTATAAAAAACCTAAGTATAGAAAACGTAAGGTTTTTGTAGTTTCATAATCGTAAAATATGTTTTTATAAAATGTTATTAACAATTATAGTGCTATGCTTGTTTAAATTAATTTTAGGCCGCTGTACACATTTTGCGATATGACATTGCAACAAAGAGGGCCCAAATGAGAACAGATTTATTTGACAATTGTCGGGAGTCAAAAGAAAGTTCAAAGACCAAGTATGAAAATTGTATGCCGCAACATATGTACTCTAGTTCTCTATAGTCTGTGGATGTCACCGACAGGTGTCGCGGGCATATTGTCACTCGTGTGTAAGAACTCACGCAGTCGCCAAAGGTAGACTTTGAGCTTAAGGGCCCGTACTACCCTGAAGTTCTTAGAGCGATCTTAAATATTATCAATATTATATATAGAGTAAATTTGTGTGCGTGGAAGCGGGAGCAAAACTAAGATTATTCACATCAGGCCCAACCTTAACTCAAAGAACAAATATCTCAACTCAAGTTTGTTAATATCTCGCTGTACGATTAAAACTTCATGAATCAAACAAAAGATTGTGGAATTATATGAAAATTATAACAAAAATCAAACAGGATGGGCCTACGTTGTGTGTTGTGAGCCTATCTATGCTAATATTATAATCTTTAATAATATTATAACGTAAAGTGAATACATTTTGATTGTTTGTAATGGAGAAATTTGAAAACTGTTCCGATATGACAATTTCTTTAACCTATACAATTTACATTTTCAGCCAGAAACAAAGGCTATATTTTACGTCAAACTTTATAAAACGCCTGTTGTTGTAACTGAATTAAAAAATGAAGACTATAGACCGAGCGGAAATCTTGATTCATAGCAAAACCAAAATTGCGTGCCAAAGTTTGAGTAAATGACGCAGTTATATTTTAAAGCCGATTGGAGTCGACCGCCACCTACACCAGGCAAACATATTTAAATTCAACAGCCGATATTTAAATTAACGCGAAATCACCTAAATTTGCATATGTATAGGAACGAATTCTCTCGGATTGGCGAAGTTCCAGCTTGATTGCAAATATGGTACTTATTTCCGAAGTTCTCGTTTGCTTCGGCTGTTAGATGTTATTGCTTTTCATATCAATCAGTGCTTTCAGAAAAGTTATGAAGGATAACTATTGGTAGAGCAAGATTTTATTTTGTGGTTTTTGTGTGATCAATAATATACATCAATACCGTTATGGTTACTTGGTTAGGTAAGCGTAATGTGGACATAATATTATATCAGCACTTTCATTCTAGTTTTTCTTTGTTAACGAAGAAGAATTAAAATTTACTAAATTATTAAATATTTTAGTTTTCAAAAATGCAATGATTTAACATAAAATTACAGTGTAGAAATTCGTTCTCAGCATCGGTAACTTTTCTTAAAAATCACGATAAATTATTATTTAAAATATTTATGACATAACCATTGCACGTGATGTACCTATTCCAAACTTATTAACGTTTAAAGTGCGTGCAATAGCCTAATTAGGTACTGAATAAACTGTACTGAAAAAATAAACATTTGATTCTTTATGGTAAAAAATAATATTTTGTTAACTTGATATGACTCTCAGCTCCTCGTTTGACGCTTCAATTCGCTACAATATTACAATAAAAGCCTTTCACTCGCCTTTATTTCTATCACGGAATTAAATTTCTGCCACCTTATTCGTTTGACGCCGAGTTAATAATATGCGAAGAATGCATTGATTCCATCGACGAAGAATGCGTAATTTTGTGTAATGTAAAATGGTGTCACATAAGAGTTGTCTGAAAATGTGAACTTTGAGCTGAATTAATGAAATGCCATTGACGATTTATATTAGATGACAAAAGACACTACAAAGCCTTAACTAGATTTGTGCAACACATTTTATTCGATTGCTGAAAGACAACAAATATAATACGTCATAATAAGTCCTTACATCACTAAACCGGCAACGGTTCCTAGTTGACGTCCTTGTTAAATAATCTTAAATATATCAATACACATAATAATATGTAGATAAGACTCATATAAAAACTGTTCAATAATTACATTTTTTTTTTAAATAAAATCTCTAACTTTCTTCATCATATCTTCACTAAATTAATATGGGGCCAAATATATAGTCAAGACTATAAAAAAAATCGGTTAACATTGGCGAAGATATCGCGTAACATACATACAAAGAGACACAAACAGTCGAATTGACAAACTACTCCTTTTTTTAAGTCGGATAAAAGTAACGCTGTTTGCAAAAAAAGCTGGCTCATTGCATTGCAACGCCATTGCCTTTAGAAAGAATTCGTAATAAAAGTATAATAGATCCTGTCGAATATCCCAATGCCTGATTCGACTAAGGCACTAACGCCATAGCAGTTATTCGACGCGTAACTGGAACTCCCTGTAGCAGGGATGGGAAACCCCATGCGTAACGGTAAACCGTTATTGATAGATCCGGTTACCGATTAATTCGGTTAACCCGTGCAATAAGGGTTAACCGTTATTTGGAAAGGTTAGTTTTGTTTTTGGCGATGCACAACTGATTGGTTGAGTCTTGCAAGCGCTGTTATAGGGATAGGTACCGCGACTGAGTATCGAGGAATGAAAAACGTGTAATAAAATGCAGAAACATATATATCGAGTTGGTTAAGGTCAACCGCAATTATCCTTTAACAGACTAATTCGGTTAACCCAAAATATATGTTAACCTATTTCCAATCGAATTAACATTGGGCTTAATAACAGATTATTTCGGTTAGGTTTACCTTACCATCTGAACCCTAATCTATAGACAGGTCTACTCATAAATTTGTAGTTTCTAGTCTTTTACAATACCATTATCCTGAATCGATATACTATCAAATATACATAAAAGGTATATGGAGAATTAATTAATATTACGTACTAAAAATATTTAATAGGAAGTAATACTAATATGGTAGGCGCGGGAGCTAAAGTAGCACATCAACCTGCTATTAACATGTTCCCGTCAACCAAAAACCGATAAACCAACGAATTGTTTGGTTGTTTTCTTACTTAGTTTCATGTCTCTTCTAGTTCTGAATGGTTATTGATTTTGGTTTTTGATTACTACGAATCATGAACTCCATAACAGACAAAAATGTGTTAGTGTCTGTCTATACGTTATTTATTGCATAGAACCTACACGT
The DNA here is from genome assembly GCA_963576875.1 of Acrobasis repandana. NCBI lineage: Eukaryota > Metazoa > Arthropoda > Insecta > Lepidoptera > Pyralidae > Acrobasis > Acrobasis repandana. Next base: position 5,102,541 of record OY756226.1, read on the forward strand.
AATGGTGCATCCACACTGCAGTTAACTTTAGTGGGAGCAAAATGGCAGCATTAAGTACTATCTGTAACTTGTGTGGTTACTTGTTACTATTTGTTACTCATCGCGTCATAAATTATCAAAATATAACAAAGAGTAACTTTCATAACATGAAAGTTACTCTTTGTTATATTTACTCTTTGTTATTTTTATAACATATTATGTTGATTACGGTGCTCATACCTTCCCGCGTTAACAGATGTTATTTTTATATTTATGCGTTGAGGTAAAATTCTAAAACAATGTTATCGTTTAGAATGTTATTGTTTTAGAATGTTGACTGTTTTCACTTAATGCGGCAACATATACTAACAATAAATAACTTTTTCCTAGTTGATGTTGCTCTGTAACACTTGAAAACGTTACGTTACACTATCACCTCTTTTTCCCTGACGGGGCAAATAGAGAATTTTAGATTTCGCGGCTCTAAGCAGACAGAGCAAGATCCAAAGACCACTTTTAGCATTACGGCGGGCGTTACATGGAAAAATAATCAAAATAGTGATGGGTTGCAGCGGCATCGCCTATTAAAATAGTAAGCATTCCTATTCCCTTTATCGGCTTTTACGATCTGCGCGGGAAGATAAGCAGCTGGTACATTCTACTTTTTTTTCTTTTCTTCCAGACGGCATGGAAAAATAACTTTTGTCCTACAAAATATGACGGTGTGGATGCACCATGTGATCGACAGAAAGCTACAAATTTTGTAGCAAACACACTAAATGTGCTACGAAGATCGTAGCAGCTACGACTGGCAGCACGCCGCGCCGCCGGTAAAATAATTGCTACATCATCGTAGTAAACTACGACGTAGCGAGCTACGGCGTAGCAGTAATTAAAGTGTTGCATGGTGAGTTCGTTAGAAAATTATCTATGGCAACATCTTTTGGATTGAACATCCATTTGACAGGTTTACATAGTTATTTCCCGTGCTCTTAACGGGATTAAACGTATAAGTAAGTAAATAAATAAATAAGCACAAATCACAATTAATGAGCTAGCCCCAAAGAAAGTCTAAACTTGTATTATGGGATACTACCTCAATGATACAATATTTTATAATAAATACCCAGGAAAGTTTGGAAAAGGCCATTTTCCATCTTGCTCTGGCTAGGGATCGAACCTAGACCTCCGGAGTGGCGGACTAGCGTGTTAACCATTACGCTACGGAGGTAGGTAGTCAACCTGTACCTACGTATAGTCAACTTATAATAACAAATACACAAAATCCTTAAATACAATCCTCAAAAAGCCGAGTTAGTTTTAATATCGCCTGACGTTAATTTAATCAAATACTTTAAGCATAATGCTACAATCAGCTGATGTCTTGCCGTTCCGATCACAATAGTCTTTCAATAAACGACGTTTCATTACATTTATACTTTATCTCAACGAGTTAAAGCTTATTTTTCATTCAACTCATTTTTATAGCCCTCGCGATCGTATTTCTATGAAAAATGCTGTTTATGACTTTAAAATGGCTGCCATAACAATAAAAGCGTATGGCTGACAAAAATCCACGCATTTATTTTACTCACGAAATAATAATTTGTTTGCATTTATAAAAAGAAATGCGAATTTCGAATCACATGAGGCCAATATCATTGATTCCATAGCAAGTTATACTAATGTCAGTTTACAGAGATATGTTTATAACAGTCTCTAAGTTGCCAAGCTTTAGATATAAATATGGACACCCGTTTTAGTATATCTGTACTCGGCTATAGGTATCTAAGTAGTAAAAGTGACCTTTACAATAAACACGTGTGATCTTTCGACAAATCTAATTTTAGTTAAACATGCACTCTTTGACATACAGCTGACATTAATAAAACATGTTCTCATAGCTTGTATCGTCGAAATGTACACCAAAATCAATTACTACAATACAACCAACACACAATTTTAGGTTATTAGCGTCTGACTCAAAAGGAATTTGGGACGCCCATACTTACAAAAACTGAAGCAAAGATGGCAGCTAAACTATTAACACATTAGTGATGGTACACGGAAAGAAAAAAGAAGTAATTCCACATTAGAAAGATAACACTTTTAAAAATATATTTGTTTTTGGCCAGTACGCGAGGTGTTTTAGCCGAGTGACATGCGCGGTGTGGCTCGGCGCATGCGTGTTGCACCGGACGAGGGATGCCAGGCAATTATTCCTCTGAAATTTCCGACTCACCGCGCTATATCGGAAATTTTTAGGGCTTGGCTCAATCCAGTCGCGTAGAGCTCGACATTCTGGCATTGACTTGTTTTCTGCTGAAAATACTGGCTAATTGGAAATTTAAATTTAGACCGACATTTTCTTTTCAATTAATTAATACACGAAAGAGGTTGGACATCTTACAATACTTTCTTTATTACTACTGTCTGTAAAATGTTGTGTATTTTACACGGCTTCTCGGTTCTCGCTTAGCGACCGCAAGTCCTTTGGGTGAAAGTACAATTAACCTCGCATTCGTTCTAAGTAACCCGTGCCAATTCGTACCTTGCTGTTAGCAACGTTTTTATCGGTGTTAGCATCTGGTACACCGCATTTATATGCATTTAATTAACCAGTATCTTGTTAAATTATTTAATTTCAAGTTTATCATTAAACTTGTTAACAGCAATTTGTATTTGATTTAAGTATACAAACTTGCCTTTTTAAAGAAAAATATGTTTTTTTTTTATGTGACCGTATAAGTAAAATTATATAATGTTGACCGGTGAGCACGAGCATGCATCAAAAGATTAATGAGTGTTGACGAAGCGAAAGAGGTTTACAAGGATCCTTGCAAGGATAACCATAGTCTCTGCGTAACAGTCATGGGAAACAGGCGTGATAATATGTATGTATGTAAGTATTTAATGCTCCATTTTTATTTATTTCAATACAAAAATAAAAAATACAAGGACAAATCCGCAACACACTTCATCAAAAGGTCTCAGAAATAACTATTTTTGTAAAGTTATACTCGTAGTCGCCCAGCTTTATTTATACCTGTACCTTTATAAGCAAAATGTTGGTACAGTCATTCATAAAATAGATTGAATAATTTTTCTCACCGAGTACGTTCTTCTAAACGCTAGTAGTTTGTATACAGCTTTTACACTTAATAATTTAAGACTAATAAACCATAAAATATAAACCATCAATAAGCGATACATTTTTATCCTAGATTGAATAAAAAATGTTGCTTTTGAGTTTGACTGACTTTGAGTGTGTAGAGGTACATAGCCATGTTCACATCCACCAAGGTTTTTGTTTTTTCTTTCAATAGTTTGTGACAAATGTGGGCATATAATTTTTGTTCATGTAGCCCTCCAAAAGCTCAAGGCATTAACGAGCTTTGTTCCTATAACATAAGTGTTAAAAAACTAAAGCGTCTTATTTTTTTCAATTTCCAGTTTAATACACTGTCTTCCCTGAAGGGTTCGCCAAAATGATTAACTACCATCTCACTCGTTGAGAAAATTCATCAATCTAATCCATGAAAAATTGCGATCGGATCTCGCTTGTCAAGTAACAATGAACGAAGATTCTATCGAAAGCTTTCTTCGACGGGTGTTCCCGGAATTATCGCTTTGTCGCGTTGATGCTTTGCCAAGTTGAACTTTTTTAACAACCGTAAGGCTGCGTTTCCTCCAGAGATATGCAAGGATATGTAGCGAGGAAAGTTTTTGTTAACAACCAATAGAATCACTTAATTCACGAGCTGCGCTGAGTGGGGCTAGGTAAGCCTCGCTCAGCTCAGCTCCTGTGGAAATGGCTTTTCGGAGCGAGGTTTTTGTACGTACAAAACTAGTGTGGAATGTGTGTGACAGATGTATGAGAGGGATGTGTGTTAGGGAAGAGAGGAAAGATAAAAAAGAGCACGCTACACTTTCTCGCACCGCTCATCTACTCTCCATTTCACAGCGTCTCTACTCATCCTCCCACCGCTCAGCGGCTTAGCTCATCTCTGGACTGGACACGCTCACATCGTTCACAGCTTGGTTACGCATCCTCACACCACTCAGCTACCTCGCAATGTCTGGTGAAAACGCAGCCTAACTCTAAAAATATGAAGACTTGTAAGAACCGTGTAAATTACTTTCATGCTTGGATGGGACTAAATAAAAATGCTTCGATGTAACCAGCTACTTCTTCTCGTCGTAGAATTTATCTAAGAGAACCAAGTCTGAGGAAAATCTAAGGGAATATCTAAGAAGTTGACGATAGAAATTTATGGTCGACACATATGTACTTTAAGGTACTCAGCCAATCGCAAATATAAACAACTTTTATAATCTTTCTTTTCTTATCGAGTGTGTATTCTAATACTGATGTCGGATTTTTCGAGCTGCTTAACTTAATTAATCTGACGTACTGCTTAATCTGACGTAGCTTAATACCCGTGATGCAATGACAATACATTATTAGACACTAGTGTGGTTTTCCTTGTGGGGAGAGGCTGGTGTACTGAGATACAGGCTCTGCTTAGTTCAGACACACCAGTCTCTCACAATCTCTATTTATCTCTCTCACAATATCAAGATTAATGTATTCCATCTATTTTCATCATAGTTTTTATTGCGTATAATATTGTGGAGAAGAAATAAAGAATTTTTTGTTTGTTCACCGGAAGCAAGTAGTGATTGAAAATGTACATGAATACAAACTGATAGGTACAAGTCGCGCCTCACTAGGCTATAGGATCGAATTCATGTGTTACAGACGCACAGCCAGTGCCTAAACTACTTGCCCACAACCTCTTCTACGTTTGACCTCGAAAATTACAAAATTTATTAGTTAACGTTTTTTCGAGGTCCTAGCATTATTCTCATAGCCAAAGTGGTTCATATTGACAAGCTCACTCGGCCCCTTAAGTACGTGTGGACCATAAACCCTACATAAACGAACGATCCAAAGCTCAAGAGCTTTCCATCTTCCGGAAATGTAGCTTTGTCGTGTTTACTCTTTCCGCAACGGAGATGTCCGTGTGAACAGTCTGAAATTCCGTCTAAATAATATATTGTCAAGATGTCGCACTTGGGTTGGGTTTTCAATATGGGTTCAAAAATTTTGTTTGTTTTGTGGTATCCAATAATTTTTTAAATTATCTTACTGATATAAAACTGTAGTTGAGTGCGAGTCGGACTCGTAGATGAAAGGTTCCCTACCTCCGTACAATGTTCCGTACAATGTTTTAAAACGCTGAAAAAAACAGGTTTCTTTTATACTACCCCCTTTAATTTTTAACTTTATTTCATTTTTAGTATTTGTTGTTATAGCGGTCATAGTAATACATAATTGGCGAAATTTCAAGTCGATATTAAGGTTCAAGAGATAGAGCTCTGTGACAAACGGATAGACAGACAGCGGAGTCTCAGTAATAGTGTCCCGTTTGCACCCTTTAGGTACGGAATCCTAAAAAACTTGACGATTCTATCTTGCTCTGACTACTTGTGTGTCTAAGTAAGTGGCTCGGTTTTAGAGTACGTAATACACAAGCAAGCTAACTTCACAACTTGTGTAGGTACCTATACTCTAAGGTCTTCCTCTCGGTTTTGTTTGCAATATTTTATCGAAAGTCCCAGTATCGACACGTTCACGCGGCGCCGTAGCATTGTCGGTCGGCGGAAAGAGGCCGGATATGGCGACAAACTGTTTTCCTTGGCCTATATTACCCTATATATTTGCATAGGTTGATGAGAAGAAGCTTCCCCACCATCCAACAGATTTGCAATAAGTGTCATTTTAAGCGTCTAGTAGGATAGATATTTTTTACTACTTACGTACTTTATAAATACGTGGTGTTTGCGTGGGGTTTATTTTGTTTTTTAATTTTTTTTTTCTTTTTTACTTTTGCAGTATAAATCAGAGCATAACTTAAGCTAGTAGTGTATCGTTTGACATGCTTTTGGCTGTACTAATGAGTTAATGCAGCCAAAAGCAATATATTAATTAACTTAAACACAGTTATAAATACTCAATGATTTTCAGTTTGAGAACCAAGTATTTTTTTTTATATAGAATCGTGATTTGTTTACGTGAAATATTATTTTGTTTGGGGAATAAATATTTTTGTTTAAAAATAAATACAATTTTGCTGATATTATTATGTTTAATATATTTTATAAGATATAAATTTTATATACAAATAAACCCAATATTTTTTGCAACTAACACAGATACTTCAGGCTTTTTTGGGTCCCAATGAAGAAATTGACACGTATTCCATGACTTTTGTAGGGTGAAGACGGGGTTCATACAAAATCCCCCATGGTCCTTTTTCACATAGATGGTGATAAAAAGTAGAGTGTGCTACTGAGTGTACGGTAATATTTTTACTTCTGGCGATATACATTCATAATTCAACCGTAGAATCACTCACTACGCTCGTGATTCTACGTTTTGTAAAATGTAAAGACAGTTAAATATTCACCTGAGAGATTAAAAACGAAACTTTGCTCCTTCTATTAATGCGTAGTAAATATATACATTAAGATATATATACATATACATGAATCTTTAGTCATTGCCCGGAAAAAGCTCAAAAAGAGACCTTAATAAAATACTAGTTATTAAGTAAGAAATACTAGGTATTATTATTTCAGAGGTTCTATAAAATTAATCTCCGTCTAAGATTAAAATGAAAACCTCCCCTTAATATAGTAATAGTATAAATAACTTCATATTTATTTTAGTTCTTTTTTTTCTCTAAAAACATAGTGTTTGACCCTACCTATAACTGTAACTTTTATTTTTTTACTGTAAACGAAAGTTTTCAAACTTTATTTCTATCTGCAAAGTAAAGGTACTTAAAAATCCCTTTGTTACAATATTGGAAACCTTATTACTAATATTGTAACTTTAAATAAAGGACAAGTAACTTTTGAGTATTCACTTTATTCAGTTATCAAAACGAATTGCCAAATAACTATATCGGAAAGTTGACGATATCTTTAAGTAAGCAGACTGTAGAAATGTCATTTAATTGCGTATTAAATTGTCATTTAAATATACAAGGTGACTTTATATAACCGCCAAATTTTTGAAGCAAGTTCAGTCCATGATACTGAACTACTTTCTATAATAAAATGTTATTAAAAATCGATTAAAATTTTTCGTCCTCACATACAAAACAGCGCTCAGCCAAATGGATTTTGTATGGAAGGACGAAAATTTTTTATCGATTTTTGTTTAAAAAATTTTGCCGATTAATAAAAAGTCAGCCTGTATAGATAAAAAGGAATACAAAGCAATTTCTATGTTATTCAAAGAATTATGCATTACATGTTTGTTTTACAATTTAATAATAAGGCTTTTGCAGTCACTTTTACATGTCAATAATTTTGGTATACATTACGCGTAATTTATATACATACTTTTTATTAATTGATGATTTATACAGCATTACAATTCTCGGAACAATATTTAAATTATAGAGGTAAATATGTGATAAAAATTTCGCCACGAGTGAGATTCGAACTCACGCCCCTCACATCTGTACTGGGAGTGCACAACCCAGTGTGGCTACCTTGAGGAATTTCCTCATCACATATTAGTATATTGTGATTTGTCCCTATATATTTATTTATTTATATAAGTTACGCATTTAAGGCCGTACCTGAATTTTCCGGGGTTCAGTCTGCTGCCCCCATTTTAAATAAATCATTTCAAAGAAAACGGAGACATTATTTAAAATTTTGCTACTACCAAGTCCTAGATAACCCTACAATCTATTTTATGAACTACTGTTTACAGTTTACAATGAGAACGTTAAGCTTTACTACGCACATTTGCCAAAAGTGGCCGTTTTTTGCAAATGTGCGTAGGAAAGCTTAACGTTCTCACTTTAAACTGTAAACAGTAGTTTATAAAATACTTTGAAGGGTTATCTAGAACTTGGTAGTAGCAAAATTTTAAATAATGTCTCCGTTTTCTTTGAAATGATTTATTTAAAATGGGGGCAGCACTGGACCCCGGAAAATTCAGGTAAGGCCTTAAAGAAAACGGAGAAATCATTTAAAATTTTGCTACTACCAAGTCCTAGATAATCCTTCAAACTATTTTGAAAACTACTGTTTACAGTTTATAATGAGAACGTTAAGCTTTACTACGCACATTTGCGAAAACCGGCCACTTTTGGAAAATGTGCGTAGTAGTAGTAGTAAAGCTTAACGTTCTTATTATCTACTACTACATTATAAATGAATCCTCGCGGCCATTGTCCTCCCCGCTCGCTGGCCGCAGCCCGCCAGTAGCCTGGTAGCGGGCGGCGACATTCAGATGGGAGATTTTGCTTATTTGTCGGCTGATATATTTGATTTTTATTAAGAAACAAGGTAGAGGTTTATATGACAGAATATTTTTTTTTAATTTGCTTGAAAATTACATTCCTTAAATATAGCTAGCGATTCAAATTTGAATATAGCTAGCAATTCCCAAAGAGGGTTGACGTCAGGCAGGCGGCCGGTCGTAAAACTAAAGCCAAATCATTTGAACTGTTCCGGCTATTTCTTCTCCACTTTGCAAGGTCTTTGGCATCCTTGGGTGACCATTGACATGCATGTTATATTTGGAGAAGAAAAAGCGGGAAAGCGCACCTCGGGCTCCGAAGCAGCACAGCTGAGGATGCAACCGGAAACGCGCTTAGACGAAGAAGAAGAAGCTATCGATTAAAAATCACTCTGTATAAAAGTTCCATTTAATTTAACAACCTCGCATGTCTTCTGCTTGTATTTTGTGTTCTTATTTACTGCAAATGCTTATCTTCTCAGCATTTATGATATGGCAGTCTAATTCCTCCTTTGAACACGACTGATGTGAGCAATGTACATTAGAGCCATGTCGCGTCACTCAAAACCTGAGACGTTGATATACAGGTTGATTGTACCCGAGCTACATTAAAATCTTGGAATCAGAATCACAACCGTAAGAAAAAAGCTTTTGTGACTGCTTTTGTCTTCGATGATCAATATAACTAGATGTCGGGTTGGCGCAAAGAATACGGCACGCCAAATAAGAGCGCACTCCCGGCGTTGAGTTCTTATTTTGTATAGTTCATAGGAGAAAAACATTTTAAAGGTACGTAGAATAAGGTTGACTTCACAGCGAATATTTTTATATATATGGAGGCCAATGTAAAGGGTCGATGGCACATAGTTATTTTTTTTTTGTTTTGTTGTTAATTATTTTAAGTTTTTCAGTGTTGAAGACTTTTTAAACAAAATTTTATCTTATCTTCTTATCAGATGCAGTAATAAAGTACTCAAATTAAATAATGAAATAAGAAATGGTGAAAAAATACAACGTGAGTAGGACTTGAACCCGCGACCTTAGTCTTAATCGTCATTAGACTAAGGTCACGAGTTCAAGTCTTGCTCACAAGGTATTTTTCACCATTTCTTATTTCGTAACTTAATTCACAGCGAATGTTGTTTGATATTCAATCTGACAGAATTTGGCTTTGATTTTTTAAGTAAAGCGTTATCTAGTTGTTTTGTTGATCGAAGGTTTTGGACAATAGAATATCCCATATTTATAATCTAACCTACTAACCATACTACACGCGTGGTCGTTGCCCTCCCCGTCAGTATCATTTTTTCTCTCTTTATTATTTATTATCAAGCCTGGATTCGACAGAATAGATTGAACGATACCGATTTAACTTTAATTCCCTCATTAGTAAAGTCAATTTATTTCTCAATATAAAAGTTAAAAAAAAACAAACTACACACAAAATACATTTGACAAAATATGTCAAATTACATCATGGTCAACAAGTATAAATAAAAAAATAATATAAAATCACAACCCGCTTCTTAGCGTTTCCGGAGCAAAGGTACCCAGAAGGCTAGACGCATTACAGCGCTGAATAGCTATGGCCATTCCTTGCACCAGAAATGAGCCAGAGCGGGAGTTTCCAGTCTTTTGTGTTGATAATCTAAATTTTACTCCCGCTTCCACGCACACAAATAATGTGTTAGATCGCTTCAAACATTTTGGGCCCCTAATTTTTGCACTACGTGTCGCAGCAAGTATTTTTACGTCATTTTGTAGGAAAAAATCCTTAGATTACAAAAAGATTTTGTGGACGTTTGTACACTATATAAAAAAGTATTTTACTTTTTCTACATTGGAAAATAGCAGTGACGCTATCTGGCAACAATGGCAACACGATGGGTAGTGCATCTTTGACGGAGCGTTTTGTTCACTACAGTTGTTCACTGAAAAATATTTTTTTTACAATACGATAATTAAAGAAATAAAAGTGTATGGTATAAAATATCATAAAAATATAATAAAAACAAATCAACAACACATCTTGCAACTCATCATGCAACCGAAAAACTGGATGCATTTATATAAAGTGATTTGCAGACAAGAGGTTTGGTGACAGACAGTAAATCAAAACGTGATTGACAAATGAACATGAATGATTCATAGATTAAAATTGTATAAGAAACAGTAGCTTAAACGTACGACCAAACCAGTGGCGCCATCTGGTAGCAAGGTTTCGCAACACTAAAAGAATAAAAGACGAAATAAAATCGTGAAAAATTACTCCGTGAACTTGAACTCGCGATCTTGGTTCAAATACGACCACGTTCTATACTGACTGAGCTATTAAGTGATTAACCTCGTATGTTGAATTTATCCATCATTTAATATTCCTATTTAAAAGATGAGATAAAAAAATGGTGTAAAAAATACACTGCGTGAGTGGGATTTGGATTCGCATCGTTGCTCTAATTTTGACCATGCTCTAATCAACTGAGCTATCATGTCTACCTCGTATGGCGAATTTCTCCATCATTTGATATTCCTATTCTTTAACACGCATTAAGAGTTGGGTCAGAACTTGTTGACTAGATTGCGTTTTATTGAATTTTTTTATCAAAATTCTACAATGTTGTAAGTTTCATAGGCATGGAATGATTAATGACATCTCGTTCGTTCGACAGTAAGTATGGCGGTATAAAAAATGGATTATCATATGGGAAATTATAAAAAAACCCAAGTATAGAAAACGTAAGGTTTTTGTAGTTTTTTAATCGTTAAATATGTTTTATAAAATTGTTTAAATTCATTTTAGGCCGCTGTACACATTTTGCGACATGACACTGCCACAAAGAGGGCCCAAATGAGAACAGACTCACTCTAGCCGAAGCGAGACAGCGAGTCATGTGGGGTAAACGATCGCGGCGGGTCAATGAGGCTAGTTTACGCGTTTCTTGTTTTTGAAGTTTTTTTCGTTTTAAAAATAATATTAAAGAGTTATTCAAAAAATAAGACATATGATCCCTGCCTTATGTTTAATACAATTATAATCCAAAGTTACAAGAGCTAATTTATTGTATTCCTTGAATACTTTCCGTTTGAGTATAATTCTGAGGTAATTTAGAGGCAACTTCGCAATTTTCTTCTAACGAGAAAATTTTAAGCAATCGTGTTTTCGAAACATTTAAGGTATAGAGTTAGTCCTGAAATTTGCTGTGTTTTAATTTCAAATTGGGTATTTCATTAATATTGATAATATTTAAGATCGCTCTAAGTACTATCAGGATCATACGGAGTCTTAAACCTTAGTAGTCAATCCCTTTTACATTTGCAGGCATTTCAAATTGTCTTGGATCTTGGGTTTTTATCTATTTATGTATTTATTATAAAATATAGTATCTTTAGGTTAGTATCCCATAACACAAGTTTAAACTTACTTTGGGGCTAGCTCAATCAGGATGATTTGTCCCTATCTATTAATTTATCTATTTAGTTATACATATATTTATATATATATCTATCTATCGGGTTATATAAAGGCCTATCGAATCTCTATGCATGAGAGAACAAATTCGATTCTCTAGCTGGTTCAATTACGGAATTCCAAATTGGCCTGTCCGTCGCTAGATGCGAAGGCCGTCCAGTACGTTATTTGATGCCGACCTGTAACGTCTATTTTATAATTTCATATGATACTGAAAGACCTTCCTCAAGGAACACATATCGAAATATGAAAAAAAAATAACTTTCTCTACAAACTCCGATAAACTGATCGGTCAATTTGTATAGAAATCAAAACTATTATCATATTTCGGTATAGGTATGTTCCTTGAGGAAAATTGTTCACTATTATGGTCTAAATCTACCCTTAAGGCCGTACCTAAATTTTCCGGGGTTCAGTGCTGCCCCCATTTTAAATAAATCATTTCAAAGAAAACGGAGACATTATATAAAATTTTGCTACTATCAAATCCTAGATAACCTTTCAAAGTATTTTATGAACTACTGTTTACAGTTTATAATGAGAACGTTAAGCTTTACTACGCACATTAGCCAAAAGTGGCCGTTTTTCGCAAATGTGCGAAGTAAAGCTTAACGTTCTCACTTTAAACTGAAAACAGTAGTTCATAAAATACTTTGACGGGTTATCTAGGGCTTGGTAGTACCAAAATTTTAAATGATGTCTTCATTTTCTTTGAAATGATTTATTCTGAATGGGGGCAGCACTGGACCCCGAAAAATTCAGGTGCGGTCTTAAAATAGTTTCAGTATATTTTGTTAGAAATTATTTATTTATGAGTTGTCAAAACTGGTGGTCAGATTTATCACGCTATCCAAAAGCAACTGATATAGATAGATTGACGACTGTCATCTATTGATGACAGCCAAGACTAACGGTCTAACGTGCCTACCAAAGCACGGAGCAGCTCGTGAAATTTTACGCAACTTGTAGTCACCCATCCGAGTGCGGACCATGCCTGGTATCGCTTAACTTGTACTCCTACCGGGTCTCTTCTATTATGCTGTCAAATGCCTGCAAAACTTCTTGTATATGTAGTTCAAAGTTTTATTTATTTATTTTTTATATAACTTTATAACAATACATGTTATAGGTGGACTATGGACTTTGTTACTAGTCAACCCACAGGTGGTGCTGATAAAAGCAAATTTTGGACGCTAAGACACATTCTAATTTACTACAAAATTATTAATTATTAAAATGTACCTAAAAATATCATAGACATACAACAATACATAAATATTTATACTACATAAATATTTATAATACTCTATGAAACTTGTGAAGTTTGCCAAATGCATCTATGGAGATGCATTTTCCACTTGCATAATAGCTAGAGTACAACCGAGGAGACTCAAAGTGTTCTTTTGCATACAGCAGACTCGGTACAGTTGCGTGCAACGAAACAGAAACACATTACGATGTTTATGATGATACTTTATCTGAATCCTATTACTTTAAAAGAGCATACACTATCACACCTTTATCCCTAATGGGGTAGAATTTTGGATATTTCGGCTCTATAAGCAGAGCTCAGGGCCGCTAAACTCAAAGGCCACTTTTAATGTGATGATAGGTGGAAAAAGGATTCAAAATAGTGATGGGATTCTAGCCGAACCGCCTATTAACCATGATTTGCATTTTCACCACCACGCGGGAAGAGAAGCAGTTGCTATATTCAAAGTTTCTAAACGAGCAATTCTTCTATATACAACATGGAAAAGACAAGGCATTGAAATTAAAAAAATTAAAGATTAAAAACGTAATTTTTAAAAAAAAATATCATCGATATTCATTATTCATGAATATTACCCAACTACCTGCGTACAAAGTTTTGATTTGTTCCTTAAGTGGGCAAAGTAAATAGGATGAAAGAAACAGTATTTCTACATGGGTTCTTTAACCTGAACTAAGCTTTACGAGTACATTATGTTACGCGAAATGAATACATAATTCACCGGACTTACTATTCAAAACGAATGGACGCCTTTGAGTAAGCCTTTCGTTCATTCAATTGGTCTTGCTCATTCAATTTGGATTATCGTCTTCTTTTTTCAACGTTACGTGACACTTAGTTTCCTTCCTTATATGCGTGTGCTCGTATGCTCCGTACAAACTCAATTTTTTACATTATTGTCCTGCGCCTTATTCATAGGCTGAAAATTGTATAAGCAAACGTATCGTTCGACACAACACAACCCTTTTTATCGCTGCAACACACTGACTATATTCCATACATTATTTTTGCTGTTAAGATGAAATCGATGGGCCGTATTTCCATACATATAGGTATACCCTATACCCTGATTCCTCGACGGATAGTGTAAGTAAAAAAATGAATTGTTTTCAAAAAAAATATGCATATATTGGCATATCTCTGTTTCCTTTTATTTTTATGATTTATTTATAAAAAGAGATACGAACCTTAGTAAAAATGAAAAATTAGTAAAATTTTCCACTCTGCTTAAACATCTAACAACGATGACGAGATTATATTATAAAAAGAAAACAAAGGAACACAGCCATAGCTTTTCTTAATTTTTTAATAAAAAAAAGCGGCCAAATGCGAGTCGGACTCGCCCATGAAGGGTTCCGTAGCAGCAAGTAACATAATATAAAAGTTGTAAAGGTAAATTGCGGTTTACGATTTATGACGTATTAAAAAATAACTATCTATGATACCGCGACCACTATAGTTTTAATTGAAAGTACATACTTTGAGGTATATAGATAGGTATATACTACCACATTTTTTTCAGAATTATTTTAGTAATATTTCAAAAGTTACGGTGGGGGGACACCTCAAATTTTAACTTTGTATTGGCAGGCTTGAGATAATCTATTATCTCAAGCCTGGGGGGTTTGATCTACATAGTTTCAAAGCAGTTTTTGTTGCATTTTAAAAGACCTTTTCAACGATCCACACTTGGGGTTAGTCCAATTTAATTTTTTAAATTCACTTTTCGTTGTATTGCATATGGCTGAAAAAAAAAACATTTTTTCATAATTTTAAAAACCAACTTTTGGAACTTCAATATCTATCTCTCCACCAATTTACGTGACAATCGGTGCAGTAGCGGCGGAGTACGAGCCCGGACGGACAGACAGACAGACGGACGGACGGACGGATATGACGAAACTATTAGGGTTCCTTGTGGACTACGGAACCCTAAAAAGAAATAAAATCGGTTAAGTTTCGTAGGAGAGATCATGGAACTACGAAACGTTGATTTTGTGTACTCTAATGGCTAATTGTTCGGGCACAATGTGACAGCAATAGCTTTTACAAATAAGCTATTTTTCAATTCTCTCGAACTTAGTGTTTCCTCATAACTGGATGACCGAAACTCGGATCAGCTGATCGGTCAACTTGTATGGGAGGTCAAAAATTATTTTTTATATTTCGGTATATGTTCCTTGGGGAAAGTTGTTCAGTATCATGGACTGAATCCACCCTTAAAATAGTTTCAGTATATTTTGTTACACCCTGTATATATATATATATTCATTTATTAAATTTATTGCACTATAAAATTATACAATAGGTATAATCTGAACGCTAAGCGCTGTCTACCAGAAAATACCTTTGGGCACAGAATAAAAAATAATAACGTACAGAAGTCTAACTCAGCATAGAAATTCAAAGAAATATCTACTCAATGTGGCTAGTGACATGGTTTAATTTAGCTCACGTCAGAACTCAGCACCTTTTCGTATAAATACCTAGACATCCATTGCAAGCCAATTTCATTCTTATTACTCTGGACAAACGATCTACGATATGCGCGCATAGTAATAATGTAGGTACATTTTCGATACCTAAACGGGGAGTGACACAGGCCTGCTTTGGGACCTCGTATAAGAGAAGGCGATAAATGGGGTGCAAGCGTATACAAAACAGGAATGAGAGAAAAAATACATAAACTACGCCTACATATTAAATAACATATAATAAGTTATATATAAAACATAGATATAATATACTTAATATCTCCAAATATATACTTACATAAATATTTAAAATAAATAAACATACATAGACTACTACAGCATAGCTTGCTCATGGAAGTGTCGAAATACAAGTGATTTAAAATGATCCCGCGATTGTGCTCTCATAATGTTGTCAGGGAGGGCATTCCATAGTCGTACGGCCGTAACGGCAAAAGAATTTGAGTTAAACCCATATATTGTGTCTCTTTTTGTAATCAGTAAAAAACATTATCTCTTCCATCGGCCCTACGTGGGCCCTACGGTTGTACTATTATATTTTCTGTGCCTACGGTACTCTAAATTGTATATCTTGAGTTGTTGGCCCGTGCTGCGCCTGATGTGAATAATCTAAATTTTGCTCTCGAAGCGAGACAGCGAGCCATGCGGGGTGAAAAGATCACGGGAGGTCAATGAGGCTGGTTTACGCGTTTCTAATTTTTGAGGTATTTTTCGTTTTACAAAGAATATTTAAGAGTTATTTACTTCTTATATGTCCTTCTTTAAAAATACGGTCGAACACTGGATTCCAAAATACAGGCGCCAGCCTAGTTTGGAAATCAGGGTTTAAAAACTAATTTGTATTACCCATAACAATATTTTTGTGTATTAACTAATATGTAAAAACTGTACAAATCTTTAAGTGAATAAATAAATTTATTATTTATTTATTACTTAAAAAATATGACATATGATCCCTGTTTTATGTTTAATACAATTATAATCCAAAGTTAGGAGTAGGATAGTACCCAATTAGCTCTGACTGCGAAAATTCTCAATAAAAAGAAAGCCTAGCAAGCGGAAATATTCTTAAATGCATAATTAAACAATGACCTTTAGAGCAGTTCATTTGAAAATATGGCGCAAGCGGCCAGCCTTAAAAGATAACGGGACAAATCTGCATACTTGGGATTACAGCCTCATTTGCATAGCTTATGCAGCTCAAGAGGGAAACGAGAAAAACATTTCAATTAAAAAAATGCTTTAAAACCTTTGCTTTGCAGAAATGCTATTTATAAATAGCTTTTCATATTTCAGCCATTTCGAAACAATTTCAAATATGTCATCATCATCATCAGGTCTTTTAGTCTCCATTGCAGGAGCACGACCCTCTCTGTACTACCAGAGCCATATAATAGCCAGAACAGTCAGAGGATTTAGCCTACACTCTCCACGAAGGCCAGACGGGTTGGAGAGGTCTCATTGATGTGATAAGCTTTGATTAGCTTGTATTCCCTAAGTCGATTTCTACGACATCCACGGGAAGACTCTTTTTTATGCTGTATGGTTTTATTATTATTAAATTATTTCTTATTAAAGTAGAAAGTACTAGAAATAATCATGTTTATATACATATACCTATGTTATTCATGAAAAGAAAATTACGTATATCCCTAAGAAGTCAAAAGGAAATTATTATGATGTTTACTATATAATTTGTGATGTTTACTGTGTGGCTGCGGGCATTACATTATTATGGTTATGTTTGTACAGACGTTTGATATGTTTTCGTTATGTCAATTTCCCCTAATTGTATTACAGAATAAAAATGAATATTCTCAGTTGTGTAAATATATGTACGGAAGGCAAATAAGGAAACCACCTAGGGTACTAAATTCCCTAAAAAATGGAGTTAAAATGGAGAAAATATAGGATTTAAAATAAAATAATTAAAAATAAAATATTTTTATTTCGACCAATCCAGGGCTCATAAATTACATTGATGTGTTAGTTACAGAAACAGAACTTAAGACTAGTGTTAGTATACTATACAAATCCATTAACCCATACAAATCGTCGGGCGGCTGCACACTTTTGTATGAAAATTCCGAATTTTTTTTTGTTCTTTTGACTGTTATTTTAATTTCATTATAGTTCAGTGATCTAGTATAACCCGTGGTTTGATTTATTACGGGTCAAAGATAAACAAAGATCTCTGAATCGGAAGACCTTAGGTATAGTATACTAACACTAGTCTTAAGTTCTGTTTCTGTAACTAACACATCAGTGTAATTTATGAGCCCTGGATTATTTTATTTTAAATCATTTATTTTATCCATTTTAACTTGTAATCGTATAGACCGTGGTTCGATTTATTACAGGTATGTCCCTTCCATGTTGTATATATCATTGAGCAGTGATTCACATACTGAAAATCAAGCCTATTTGCAAACGTTATTAGAATGCTGGCGGCACTGGCTCGGAGCCTGCCCGCCAGAGATGTGCTCTGCTTTCGCACGATTTGAACTAAGATTGTCACGAAAGTTCCTTGATTTATTTTAATTTTTTACTTCATCGCGATTTTTAATTGGGAGAAATAGGGAGGAACTTTGATGAAACGTTATTTATTGACAGATTTCAATCAAATTTTAGAGGCACACTACGGACTTTATACGACGCGGCGCGCACAATGCAAAAAATAATCTGAAGGGGAAGTTTGCTGTAGATTTCACTGAAATAGCGTTGCTAAGCCAGGGGAAAGGGAAAAGTGTCAGTTATTGCACGTTCTCACAGATTACTAGTTTAGGTATAAGTGTTTATGCAATTAAGTTTATAATACGCTAGTTTCCAACAAGTCAAATCAGACACTTTTTTCCCAACCGCCAAAACAAAAATTATCTACCTATGAGATTTGTATGAAATATCGGACTGTGACGTCATAGTTTTTTGGAGTCAAATAGCGCTCTTAATATCCGATTTTCTGCATAAATGTAAAATCACATTCAAAATGGATGTAATCGAGGACAAGTGACATTATTTTGTGACGTTCTATTCTCTTAAAAGTACCAAATAATTTATTTTTGACCCAGGAAACTACCCAATTACTTACTACTAGCGGCTTTCACCGGTGTAGCCGCTTGTAATATGTGGTGGTTAATGCTTGTATTTTTGTTTTATTTGTTTCGTCTGCCTATCGTGCTATAGGATAGGCACTAACGCCGCTAGCTTTCAGCTTTCAATCATATTGATTGGCCAAGTTATAGAAAAATTGTTGTAGAGAGCTTTTTTTTGCGCGGGTCCCTCTTAAAGGTTTGTAGGTACTCGTATACTTAGACATGTCATAATTTAGGTACATTGGTACATACTAAATGAACAAATTGTCGTTATTTTTAATTTCGTATATTTAACTTAGTTATGACATAGCAAACAATGTAATCTCAGTCAATCCATATAACTAATTTTAAGTTTGTTTGTTGACGTCTTTGGAGAAAACGTGCAGTGCAGTTTGTTGCCGCTTCTTCTGCACTTGCGCCTAGGAAGCGGCGTAAACTTAGCTTTAAGTAACGATTTGACGTCAACATTTGTGCAAAACAAAGTGACTATTATTAAGAGATATTATAATTATCCTATGATAATAAAGATATTTCGAATTGAATTGAATTTAGCGCTAAATAGAGAACTCAATACCGAAATATATATCGAAACAGCGGTAAGAATCTTTTTATTTCCCTCTATCCTTATTTATTGTACTAACCTATCTACTAGCTTTCAATATATTTAGGACCGTTTACACATTCCGCCGCTGAGGCGCCACGGCCGTGGGGGCATCGTCACAGAATACAGTAAGAGTACACATACAGAACGGAATCTCCTAAGGTCACGTGCAATATGCGTCCCCATTCCCCGTCCCCGAACCTCTCCTCCATTCTCGCCTTGTCAAGGGGCGAGAGCATGCGAACACACACGGATTCACGTCTGCACGGCGGCACACGGCGGCACAAGAACGGGGGAGAGGTGCGGGGACGGGAAACGGGGATGCAAATTGCGTGTACCTTAGGAGATTCTGTTCTGTATGTAATACTCTTATTGTCTTCTGTGGCATCGTGTGGAAGGGTCAGAACAGAAGAAATGCATAAAAATTCCAAGGCGCGCGGCGCCTCAGCGGCGTAATTATTAAAATGTGAAATAAAGAGATTATTTTGAGTTCATCATCAATTAAACATAAAAACTACATAATTATCGAGGATACGTCGAACTAAATTATTACTCTGGCGGCTATTCTGAAATATGCGTTAAATTTTCGCCAGAATAACCCCGTATCAGTATATGTATTTTCAAAAGCTTTCATTTCGTTTTCGAGGAATATTTCCATTGTTTATTCATTAAACTGCGTCATTTGCTTAATAAAAGAGATTTTATTTGTATTTTCGATTACTGAGGCATGACTGAATTATTGAAGTAAAATTATTCAAACGCAATACCCACACATACCGTACCGAATGAAAACTAAGAGCTATAAAATAAAATTGACCAAAGGCGGTCTTTGTCAAGGTGATCTTTTGCTGTTTATTTCAGTTCAAAATCGTAGTTTTTAGGGTTCCGTAGTCCACAAGGAACCTTTATAGTTTCGTCATGTCCGTCCGTCCGTCCGTCCGTCCGTCTGTCCGTCCGGGCTCGTACTCCGCCGCTACTGCACCGATTGTCACGAAAATTGGTGGAGAGATAGATATCGTTGAAAAGGTCTTTTAAAATGCAACAAAAACTGCTTTGAAACTATGTAGATCAAACCCCCCAGTCTTGAGATAATCTAATACAAAGTTAAAATTTGAGGTGTCCCCCCACCGTAACTTTTGAAATATTACTAAAATAATTCTGAAAAAAATGTGGTATATACCTCAAAGCATGTACTTTCAATTAAAACTATAGCGGTCTCGGTATCATAGATAGTTATTTTTTAATACGTCATAAATCGTAAATCGCAATTTACCTTTACAACTTTTATATTATGTTACTTACTGCTACGGAACCCTTCATGTGCGAGTCCGACTCGCACTTGGCCACTTTTTTAAACTATATATTCATCCATATATTATATATAATACACTATCCCTTAGCGCGTATATCTGTCGACAGAAGAACTTTAATAAATCAAGGAACTTGTCGTCAAAATTTGTTAAAAAGTTCGACCTGTAGACGAGAACAGACGGACAAAGCATTTTTGGTTAGTTTCGAAACTGAGACACTTCGCTCGCTCTGTCAAATATAAAAAGAACAATTAATATAAACATACAAATTAACTAGGTATAAAATGTAGCTATGAACATACCAACAAAATTAGATCAAAAATCGTGGGAAATCATATAAAAGTTGCCAGTGAACAAAAACGGAAAAAGATATCAGTTAGAGCTAGAGAAAAGATAGTGAGAGTAAATACCCTACGCTATAATATGCTTACATATTGAATGTTCGAATGTGTCAATCTCATTTTGTTTCACTTTAGAACTATCAATATTCCTATGACTCTATATTTCGGCAATCCCTTGACTAATTTCGCTCGGAATATGAAGAGAATCTGAGGGGATGAGGTGCGGGGCGATCCGCAAAGCACCCCGCATGCTTTTACATATTTCGTTTGACTGTGAAGCGGGAGGCGGGGAATGAACGCGGAATGACGCGGAATGTAGATTTTATCGGTTTTTATGAATTATTTTTATAACTATTTTTTGTATCGAAAATGAAGAAGGCCTTAAGAATCACAATATTATTATTTTAAATTAAAAATATTTTCACCTCAATTTATATTCTTAGTTTTGGAAGAAAAATAATTTTTAGATATCATTTCTTAACATTTTTTTTAAAATGTTATATTGATTTATTTTAATTTTAAGAAGAATATCCAAACAAACCTATAAAAAATGTGTTAATGCCTAAGCATTATATATATTTTTGTTCACTAGAACTTTGACCTGAAGTGATTTTAAAATCACTTCAGGTCAAAGTTCTAGTGAACAAAAATATATGAAGTATCGACAGTTCTCTTCGTATTCCGCCTTAAAAATTCTATTAGTTCCATCTACTTGCCTACCTAATTTCATTAAATTCAAATCAAAGATTCTCGTGTTTCCGTACGAAATGCATACAAAACCGTCGGATTTTCCAATTGAAGAACTTTGCTCGCTTCGTTTGCTCGTTCAAAACACGAGATAAACATACTTTTTACACAAGTAGTTTGTAGCAGTTATCCTCAATTGGATGACTAAACAATATAGTGTTTACAATATATAACGTCTAACAAAATATACTGAAACTATTTTAAGGGTGAATTCAGTCCGTGATAGTAAACAACTTTCCCCGAGTAACATATGTCAAAATATTTTTAAAAAAATTTGGCTTTTCATACAAACTCGGATCAGCTGATTGGTCGACTTGTATTATGTTAAAATTTTTACATAGATATTTCGGTATAGTATGTTCCTTCGGGAAAGTTGTTTAGTATCATGGACTGAATCCACCTTCAAAATAGTTTCAGTATATTTTGTTAAACCCTGTATAGTCGGAAAGTAGCCAAAGGCGCTCTGTATCAGAGAGTCAATCTAGCTAATTTGCGTTTGGCAATGAACGAAATTCCAGTAAAATCACCACGTAGCAAAACGTCCGAAATTTGTAATATCATATTATGAAAATGTCTACAAACAAAAAGAAAGCCATTCTAGGAAAATACTTGATTTATAATAATGGTGCTCAGTAATTAAACATCGGAAACCTATCGTGTTTGGGCTTATTTAATTTGTTTGTAAACAAACTAATCAAATAAGCCCAAACAACAAGTCTTTTGGTCAAAAATTTATTTTTTCGAAACATCTTGTTATTTTCGTCATGTCGTAAGAGAGAAGTTTTTTTAAATGATTTTTATGATATTGCTACCTACTCAAATAATTTTCAGTTTACTGTTAAAATATGTCGAAAAGTTTTAAAGGTTAAGGCTTTTAGCGTTTTCTTAACACTTCCAGAAATGGCTGTCCATCAAAAAGTATTTCTAAAAACCTTTCAGACACTTATGCAAAATTTAAAGGAGAATATTCTTAGTAGCGGATGTCCAATTTATTTTTTCAAGTGTTTTGTTTATTTGTGGTTTAGTTGTCAGGCCAGTTAGTTACTTTATCCTACTAACCCCGAGTTTTAGGAAATACTTATAGAAGAGATAAGGAATACTCGGTGGATTTTCTACATATATACACCGCGATAAATGCTTAACATTTCATACATGTCTATAGGCAACGCGGCTAGCAAGCTATTCACAATTTTCACCACCTCCTCCTTCTGTTTCCATGTTATTTTTTTTCTATAACGACCCAAGGCACGACCTGCCCTATTAGGAATAAAGACTTGTACCTGTAGTATAAATGAAAATGATGCGAGATATTCTAAGAAAACTAATCAAGATGATCACAGTCATGCGTCGTACGTCGTATCCACTTAACAAAGTAGACAATCTTGTTTGTTGATACCCAAACTAACAGCACGGTCCATAATTGCTATTTACCATAACTTGTAATCGGGTCTATATCCGACCTCCGGGCATAATAAGCCGGGATGGGGAGTAAATTGCTAAGTTATCAAACGTCGGACTGGCAGACAAGGGTCTGGTGTCATTTCGGACTTACGTACAGTCAGCGTTATGGTACGGCGAAAAATACCCCGAATGCTACTCTCGGAGAATTTTTGAAAAGCGTAAATAAGACTTTGTTCGATTCTAATCCGCTTTTGTACTTACTGTACACAGAGGACTTTTCCGATCTAACCAATTCGGAAATATGGTCTCTTCTTATGTATCAAAATTGAAAATATGTGATGAAAAAATCCGCCACGAGTGGGATTCGAACCCACGACCCTCACGTTAACGCCGTGAGTGCACTACCAATTATATTCTTCTAATTATTATTAATTTAATTCTTCTTATGTACTTATTTGTTATATTTGTATTATTTTTCTCCTCTAATTTTTTATGTAGATATGTTTGTTATCTGACTTTGAATTTCTGATTCTTATATCAAATATCGTTTTGAATTTCTGATTTTAATATCAAGTTAAATTTAAAATTAGTCTGTATCTAAGGATATTTTCAATTTTTAAGCGACTTCTTTTTGAAGTGAAAACTTCTTTAGCGGCGTTGTGCACTTTTTTTGTAATGGGTAAAAAATGTTATGCTCGCGTCAGGACACGTGTCCTGATCGAAAATTCGTAAGACGGATGGAGAGTAGACAGCCGGCGCAGCGTAGGAGAGGAAGTATCCCCCTCTCTTTCTACGGCGCGGCGAAAATGTATGCCTGCGCCTACTGTTTCGTTTAGCTGAGAAATAAACTTTTTAATGTAATATAAATTGTCATGTTTGTGTACGATAGCGCAATAAATAAATATTGTATTCTACCACATAAATGATAGTACTTTTATACTGATAATTAAAGCAATTCGTACAAAATTATTCTTTAACCATTCCAAAATATCAAAAATGCACAACGTTAATATTCAAGTTTTCACTTCTGCCAGCACTTTTGGAGTGCAACCTGTCGTTTTTTTATTTTGTTTGAAAACAAAATAGCGTAGGTATCCATGCAAGTTGGTCCCATTGTCACTAAGTGAAGATCTGATGATGGGATACTCGAGGAATCGAGGGAACTCCTCAAATATTCTATGTACACATACTCGTATAGTAAGTTTAATGTTTTTGTCAATAATCAATAATAATCTGGTCAATGGGTCTACTGAGAATGATCGTCAGAAACTGATGAAATAGACCAGAAATAGAAGTTGGTTTTTTAATTATGTATATAATTGATTTTTGGTGTGATACATTTTACTTACAGACTTTCAGCTAAGTTAGATATAGAGAACTTAGTTTACAAGTGCAAAAGATGTGGCAAAAAACCATTTTCTTCAACAAACAAATTGTACTAAACTAGGTATATTATATTAGACTAAAATGTGTCTTTACTAAGATTTATTGATTAAGATTGACTGGAGATAGAGCAAGATGGAAGAAACTGACATGCGGTGCCGACCCCACATAAAGAGTGGGATAAGGAAAGGCAGAACAGCAAGTGTCTTTACTAAGACTTCTTGAATTCTGTACTAATACTTATATAAAACCTCAAATAACATTTTAGGATAAAAAGTGAGCATAAAAATACAAAAATCGATGTAAGAATAAACGATGTATTGACAAATAAAAAGTTCAGGTGCGGCGGATTGAAATATTGGCTAAAATATGTCCCAAAGGTCTTGTGCCAACGTGACAGTGTCTCCATCACGTGCGGGATTGATGACACAGGTCTGATAGAGCCACCTTTGCGGCTGAGTGAAACTATTTGGCTCTCTCACTCACCTATATTTTAATTCTACGCTAGAAGAAATTTTTTGTATAAAATAAAAACGTCTCCTGCAAACGAGATAGTGTCTCATCACGTGCAGGTCTAATAGATCCACCTTCGCATATGAGTTTATCTATTTGGCACTACACTCACCTATAATTAATTAGTATGCTGGAGAAAATATTTCGTAAGTATTTAAGATAAAGTCTCCTGCAAACGTGATAATGTCTCCATCACGTACGGGACTTATGTCACAGGTGTGATAGAGACAGAGTGAACCTATTTGAATAAATACTGTTCTGAAATGATAGTGTACTGGACTGAATATTATTTGTAAAGTAGTGAATTGATGAGGTTAGAAATTGTAGTATCTTTGAAGATGAGAGAATCTATTTGGCGTATCTGTCTAAATATAATAGAACGACGCAACCCTCGAGTTTGGGCTTATTCTACGAGTAAATTAGGGGCTCACAATAAAAGTTTATTAGAGAGATTTTTATTTTAGCTGTTTTTTCTTTCTTAATTCTCTGTATTAAGTCTAGTGAACGCTTTTAGACGTCATTGGCTCTGCAGATTTAGTGCCGGAATGTGTTCGTCACCGGTTCGTCTTTTCCATTTTGTTGAACAAAGTTTTCAATAAAATACCGCAATGATTTATTGTACCTACCCAAAATGAAAAATAATACTAAGTTTCTGAATATTAGTGTTCTTTTTGTCATTTACGCCATCAATTTTCATAAAATAGTAGATTGTAAAGCGGGTCATACATTACTGCGTGTTAATTTTTTTTTAAACGTTCATTAGCCGTGTGGTTGCTGGCCCGGCAGATTAGAATAGGACCACTCCAAGTCTTCCCGTGGATGTCGTAGAAGGCCATTTAGGAAATACAAGCTAAACAAAGCTTATAAACATCAGTGAGACCTCTCCAACCCGTCTGGCCAGTGTGGAGAGTGTAGGCCAATCATCTAACTGCTCTGGCCATATATTAATATGGCTCTGGTGGTACAGAGAGGGTCGTGCTCCTGCAGTGGAGACTTCAAAAGACGTAATGTTGATGAAACTTTTATTCATTTAGAAACAGTACAATTTCAGTATACAGTATCTGCCAAACTGCGCAGCAGTAATAAATCGGCCAAGTGCGCGTCGGGTCACGCTCAGAGTAAAGTTCCGAAGTTGTTACACGTTACAACATGAAAACTTTATTACCTATCTATAATTTAGTTTTAGTTAGATTATCCAAAAATAATATACTTACCCGAATTTTTCAGTTTATCAAACTCGTAAAAGTACTCGTAGTAAAAATTCACAAATATACAGTCCATCGAAGTTTCGCAGTAGAGGCGATTAACGTTACCGTGTAGCGAAAATCGTACTAGATCGTAACGTCATTAGGAATTAAAATGTTCTGTATTTTCGTCATTATTAGCTAATAAAAAAAATTAAAAATACGTAGGTATACAGTATTTTTTAATAATCTACCTGATAAACTAAAAAATATATTTAAGTCCACGAAATGGGCAAAATTAGCAACATTTTAGTTACCGAAGAGCCAAGTGGCGAAATGATCTGGAGAAGTTTTTATCTAGATAGGAAAAGCTTGCAGCAAAGTGGAGAAACAAGGGGTGGCCTTAACGTATGGTACTACTGCAAAATCAGTCAGCCTTTGCAGTCACTTTTACACGTCAATAATTTTTGTGTATTTATATCTAAATTATTTTTTTCTTTGTTTAAAAGCTACCTAAGGTCGTTGCGAAACGCTAGTATCTGTAGCTTTTGCACTAAAAATAATGACCTTATAAGTGATATATTTATCCTACATTGAATAAAAAAAATTGACTTTTGACTTTTGAACGTTACCCAGTGAGACATAAGACCAATAGGCTTAAAAAAAATATATTTAAGTCACAATACAAGCCTTCGTTTTCCAATTTCCAGAATATATTTCCGAAGCATTCCAAACTAGAATATAAAATCGTACCTAATCAAATTTCGCAGCCAAGTTTTACCTTTCGCGTAACTTACGATCGCACTCGGAAGTATTTTTATCCGCGGCAAGGATGGAAACCTGGTTTATAAAATATCAGTACCTACTCGTATATCTTTTTTGATTGTTTTGAATAAAAGTGCTTTGTTAGGAGACTAGCGCCATCTGCGTGTGATCTCCACAAACACGGGCAAGATTATCGATTCATCGATATTCCGGCTGTGCCCCGCCCTGCGCGGATTGTCTTTGCCCGGCCAGGAAAATAATCATTGTCTTTACGTCAAAGTCTCGACTGCCATTGTGAATGACTTGCGTGCTCCCGTCGCGAAAGAGAAAGCCGGAGGCCGGCATAATTTTGTATTTTGATATATATTGCGAATATTTCGTGAAGAATTGTCGCTAATTGATTTGTGCCCAATTTGTTTGGAACGGCGTGGAGCCGAAATTATTTGTATTACGTAAAGAACAGTGATTTGTGTCAAATGTAAAACGCGTGCCATGCGGCCTTGTAAATTGTTGGTTTTGTCTATTTCCCGTGTGATAAATTGACTATAAAAGGAACTAATTTTGGTGGCGTGAATGCCCATAAATCTATAAACAGTGATAAGTGCTTGAATCGGAGTGAGGGACATTCCATGTTATGTTCCGCTGTTAGGTTATGTGAATAATCTTGAAGTGTCAAGAAAAGGAAGAAACTTATTGTGCTGTGTTGAAGTGGTGTTATAAATACGACGTATTCGTTTGGGGCGACATACATGAGCTCATGGTTAGGTTAGGTTAGGGACCCCATTTTCTGCACCACTGACTTGGGACCCATGGTGGGACCTAAGGCCGTCGCCAGCCCTGAGTAGGACTTAGAGCTCGACGCGAAGGCCAGGCGAGGCTGTCTGAAGACTGCGTGGACGAGGTAAGTTTTGTAATTAGTGTAATTACTTTTAATTAGAATTAAGTTAAACTCATAATTAGGTTAGGAGGTTCCCTGGACCATATCCAGGGTGGTAGCAGACTGCGTAGGTTTGTTTGTGTGTTTGTTTGTTGCCGGTGGGATTGCCGGACTCGTACCAAGAGCGTAGTTAGTAAAATTTCTTGGTATCAGAACGTAATCTTTGCTATCTGCGCCTACATTGATCTTATGAGATTTATCTTTCTTGACTTATTTTCCTATGTCCCCAGGGGTAGAGGGCCGCTACAGTACTTCTCCGTCTCGTTCTGTCTTGAGCAACGCGCTTCACTTCAGGCCCAGATAACGCCCTGATAACCTGATTATCTTCATTTCCGCTTCTACCGACCATCGCCAAGTCAGCGTTGGTCGACCACGCTTCTTTTTTTCCCTGAGGCGTCCCGTCTAGTGTCGGCCTCGAAATGTGAGTAGGATCCCTCCTGAGCGTATGGCCATCCAAGACCTGGTGGAGTATATACGAATCAAGACCAAGCTCAACTTGAGAATCGTAAAGTTGGAATCGCGTCACAACGTGAAATTTAAATTCATATGTGGTGCCTGTTCCAAACGCGCAACTGGAGTCCTCTACTCAAGAAAAATTCTGGCCGAGAGGTGGTCTTCCGGCGTTATCCCGGGAGGCTACCGGACACCGCAACATCGTACAGTGCGTCACAGAATATACGTACAAAGTAGTGAAAGTATTGAAAGATTTATATTATATGTATGTTAGTCTATAAGGTATTTGTAAATGTGGGCCTATAATGTGAAGTCTGCGTGTGTATTGATTGAGCCCCCTTTAAAAATTAATGAATATATATTTAATACTTAGTAAAAGGCCTAAAACAATTGTAAAACCAATCTTACAATTTGTAAAACTATTACACCCAAGATAAATAGTTAAATGTAGGCTCACTCAGTTCTCACAATAGGGTGGCCGGATCTTCGTTTATAACAAGTTTACGAGTGTCCTATATAGTTTTAATAAAAACTCTCTAAAGTTAGGGTCTTTAAATTTTAAATTGTTAAGGGCCGTAATTAAAAAAATACAAATGATTCCTTGTGCTCACTCAATCCTTTAGTCGCCTCTTACGACATCCACAGGAAGAGATGGAGTGGTTCTATTCTACTCTGCCGGATACCACACGGCAGATCTGTAATGTTCGCATATTTCAGTATACTATTCGTATACAAACGTACAAACGTTCATGACAAAGGTCGTTGGTAATAGATTGGTCCGATTATTTACTGTATTGGTTTCAGGAAACATAGTTTTCTATGCAAATTAGCAGAATAATTGTATTATTGAAACCCGGTTTCCGAACCTTGGCCCACGGACACGGGCACAGAATAGCAAATATTTCCCAAACTTTACCTACACTCAATTGACTGAAAGCCAAAAACTTGGATGACAAAGTTATAAGCAGTTCTCAGAAAAACAAATAAAGTACGACAAAGTATCAAGAATTGTCGTATTTTTGAAACTATGATGCAACGTAATAAGGAAAATGCATAAAACACAGTTTGTTTAAAAAAGTTTGTTAATAAAACGGGTGTGTTGTTTGTACAATTTTGAGTTTACTCATCGTCGTACTAAAAAGTTTTAGTGTTTTTAGATGTTTTGGTCGTAATGCAGTCGCTTGCTTATTAGGGTAACGAAATTCAAGTGAATTCTCTCAATTTCTAGAAATAAGATAAATATACAGGGTGATTTTTAACCTCCTAGGTTTATTCACGGAAAGTATTCTTCAAACGAAATAAAACATATATATTCTGTCATATGTACCTTGTTTCATAATAAAAACCAAAGATCTTCTTCTTCGTCTAAGCGCGTTCCCGGTTGCATCCTCAGCTGTGCTGCTTCGGAGCCCAGGGTGCGCTTTCCCGCTTTTTCTTCTCCAAATATAACATGCATGTCCACGGTCACCCAAGGATGCCAAAGACCTTGCGAAATGGAGAAGAAATAGCCGGAATAGTTTAAATTATTGGGCTATAGTTTTAAGACCGGTCGCCTGCCTGACGTCAACCCTCTTTGAGAATGTATTTGTGCGAAATGTTTTACAACCGGCCGCCGCCCGACGTTAACCCTCCTTGGGATACAAATGTAGCACACGATGTTTGTGCTTAGTCCTTTAGACGCCTCTTACGACTTTTCTAACCCGGAACGGAACGGGTGGTAATAATAAAAACCAAAGATACCGCCCGCTGTCATATCGCGGCCGGCGAACGGGGAGGGCAACGGGCGTGTTTCATAATAAAATCAGTATGTAGATTATTAATTTATTAGTTTGGGGAGAAAATGAAATTGTCAAAAAATAAGTTTTTTTCTTATGGTATCAACCTGTATACACTAGGATAAATTGACTTACTTTTACTAGATAGTTTTATTTATTATACTACCCTAGGTTCGCACGAATTGTAATTTCGAAGACTTCTGGATAGTGGATGTCTCAATAAACTACATTTTAAATAACTTTTTACGCAAGGACCAACATAATAATAAATAAGACACACACAGATTAAGTTAGGCCCAAAGTAAGTTCTAAACTTGTGTTATGGGATACTAACTTAACGATACTATATTTTATGATAAATACATATATAGATAAACACCCAAGACCCAGGACAATTTGAAAAAGGCCATTTCCCAACTTGCCCTGGCTGGGGATCGAACCCAGAACCTCCGGATTAGCGGTCTAGCGTGTTAAGGCGAAGATATAGGCAAATGGCCTTGAAGTGTGAAATAAATTGTTAACTCGTAAATATGGTGATAATTTCCATATTGCTCTACGTCATGCACTAGATAGCCCTTTAAATTATTTTATGAAATGCCGTTGAAACTATTATTGGTGATCCGTCTAGCTTTAAAACTTGCCGTGGCCACTTTTGGCGGAGGCAAGTTTTAAAGCTAGACGGACTAATGTAAATACTTTCAACGGTGGTTCATAAAATAATTTAAAGGGCTATCTAGTGCATGACGAAGAGCAATATGGAAATTATCTCCATATTTACGAGTTAACAATTTATTTCAAATGAGGGCGCCACTTCAAGGTCATTTGCATAGGCAAATGACCTTGAAGTGGCTGATCTTCGCCTTAACTATTACGCCACGGAGGTCGTCAAATCAAACAAGTAATTAAATTGAGCTCAAACTCGGTGGGGTTATGTTGTTTTATCAAAAAGATGCTGTGGCCACCTTCCGGCTTCATTATGAGATCAGGTCATTAGTACCATAATATTCAGTTTTCAAACTTATATTATGACTCAACGATACTAAGTATATTTTTGATAAATGCTATATATTAATAAACACCCAAAACCCAAAACAATTTTGAAAAAGGACATTTTTCAAATTGCCCTGGCTGGGAACTGAACCCTCCGGAGTCAACAATTACGCCACGAAGGTCGTCCACGACGTAACTTTAAGTATGTAACTATGTACGAGTATGGTATGTTGTATTGAAAAGCATAATGAAACCATCGTCTCATTCTCTAACAATGATCAAACATGTAAACTAACCCCGATCATGTGTCGAAGTTGGGGATTGGCTTCTCAAACTAGCTTATATCCTAATTCACTCGGATGTTTGTACAATTCGGAACTGCATCCCCGACCAGTGTATGTCAAAGAGCTATTATGTAAAACTAGAGGAGACAACATATATCACGGTTTTGTCCCGTTCAATTGTAGCTATCTCCATTAATATTTTATTAAAACTAACGTAAGATAAATCTATAATTGATTAATTTAAATTAATCAATAATTTCTATAAACTTCACTTAGTCGCTTG
The DNA here is from genome assembly GCA_963576875.1 of Acrobasis repandana. NCBI lineage: Eukaryota > Metazoa > Arthropoda > Insecta > Lepidoptera > Pyralidae > Acrobasis > Acrobasis repandana. The sequence goes on from OY756226.1 coordinate 5,134,142, forward strand.
CTAGCTCTTATAGAAAGAATCCATCGAAAATATGGTAAATATAATTAAAAAAGCCTCGTTGTGTATTACAATACAGTAAGAACAATTCAAGGAACACGGCAAAGTGTAAATAAATAACTTTCTATCGGTAAGTAACCAAATTTCATTGTTTGAAAATTGAATACATATTATGATAAAATTCACGCCGCCATATATTCAAAATTAGAACAGGGGCCAGTGTTTGAGAAAGCTGGTCTATATATTCTATGTCAATGGTGTATATGCCCGTTATTGCTAAACTTGGGGCGAGATTGAGTTCGCAGAGAATTGACCAAGTGTACGTAGACTTTTTAATATAGGTACTGTCAGATTATTTTCCTACAGATACATTGTCACGTATTTATCCCTTACGGGGTATAGAGAGCTTAGGGCCGTGAGACCCAAGAGGCACGCGGGTGGGGCGCGTACAGATGAAGAAACGATATCTAAATAATGATGGGTTGCTAGCCGCAACGCCTATTAACTTTCTCGCCCATTCTCTCGATCGGATTTTACGATCTGCGTGAAAAGAGAAGCAGCTGGTACATTTTGCGTTTTTTATTTTCTCCCAGACCAGCATGGAAGAATTTTCCTCCCAGACAGGCCAAAAATTATTTTTCATATTAGATATATTAATATTATAAAGCGGAAGGTTTGTTTGTTTGTTTAAACGCGCTAATCTCAGGAACTAATGGTCCGATTTGAAAAATTCTTTTTTTGTTGGGTAGTCCATTTATAGAGGAAGGCTTTAGGCTATATAACATTACGTTTCGACAACCACGCGAACGAAGTCGCGGGCACAGCTAGTTAGATATATGATATTTCATTGAAATCTAATGTTAGTGTAAAAAGTACTTAATCGTAACTTTAAGTTTTTTTTATTTGTCAAACAATGTGTGATGTCTAATAAAATAATATCACGCGAATGAAGTCGCGGGCAAGAGGTAGTATTACATATGGTTACATATGATAAAGTAGTAGAAACAGCGTGTCTGTGAATTTATCAAAAAATAAATGTGGACGATAAGAAAAGTGTAAGTGACACAAAAAAATATACTTTTGTTATTTTTGTCTGTCTATCTGTACGCTCATCTCCAAAACCACTAAACGGATTTTTTCGTGGTTTATACAAATACTCGGATTGAACTGAGCTTGGAGCAACATTTAGGTTTGAAACTACGCCAAGCGAACGCACCGGACGGGTTCAGTCAGTCAGTCTCTGTCACAAACCCTACGTGCGTCAGAGATAGCTATAGCTAGCTGAAAACGCGGACAAAGTCGCGGGCACTAGCTAATTCGAAAATAAAAATCTGACAAAATGTAGAAGCCAACATGCTATGGACCATCACTACACCTGCAGTAATAATTGCTGGATATAGGCCTCCCTTAAAATTACAATTTAAATAAGTAGGTATATAGGGACAAATATCACAGATTCAGCTAGTTCCTAAGTAGTTTTTAAACTGGGTTTATGGGATAACACCAATAACTCAACGGTAAAATTTATGACAAATACATATACACGCTGACTTTTCATTGGCTTTGGAAAAAAAATGTCGTATAGTAAATAAATTCCTCTATCCATATACGTAATCCAAAATTGTTTACGACTAGAATATATGATCGAAGACGACATAAGATAAAAAAGTTGCGAAAAATTATTTTCGATCAAGACCACGTAGTTAGGCCTGTCTTTTATACGAAGACGTAGGTACTCGTGCGGCGAACGAAGGGCTCTGTTACGCTACTAATTGATCTCACGTTTTTACTTTCGAGTTTTAGTCAACATTTTTTGTTTCTGAATTTTTATTTTGACTACCTAATTAGGTCTTATTGGTCAAGCGATGTAAGGCAAAAATTTTGCATAGGACCATCTAAGCGTTAGTCGAGCCACAATTTATGTGTAGAAAAGACGGCGCATATGCAAGTTTTAACATGTTCCGGAGGCAAGTTTTTCATGAAATGTGTTTTGGTTACCGTAAGCGGTCAGTTCGGTGGCAAGTTTTAGATAGTGATCAGTAATGTGTTTGTTTCGTCAAGTGAGTATGTTGTAGATAATTGCCTCGATATTACGACCTGTAAATATCTATCATATTAATTAGGTAGTTGGGTAATTATCATGAAAAAAACCATTTGGTCGTCATTACGGTGGAGTCATTGCGGTGGCGCAGTGTTCCATCGGAATGACAAACGAGCCACCATAATGATGGATTCCTGTATAATCAATACTATATATACTTTAAATACATACATTTTCAATATTTCATATTGGTTTTATACTAAAATACCATTATATATAATGATGTGACTTAGTTTGGGGCTAGATAACGTTGTATGTAGTGATGTCTGTCTAAGCACATTTTGTACTGCAGTCACACTGCATCAGTCTTCATAGTATTAACTTTGCTCAAGGTATAGGTAAAATAAAAAATTAGGAAGGCACGTCAAAGTAGAGAAGAACGGCTGGAGGGAAAAAGGGTTTTCGGAACAGAAAATAAAGGCAAAATTAAAAAATAATCCTGAATAACATATAGGAAACTGAGAAAAGAAGACAGAGATAGATACTTACCGCAAAAACAAAGCAGAGAAAAAGATTCTCCGTATAGTTCAATTGCCTTCTCAAAAAAGAACTGCCTCCGTGGTGCAGTGGCCAAGTGGTCCAAATTTGCCTTGTGATCCGGAGGTCGTGGGTTCTAATCCCAGTGGGAAACATACTTTGTGATAAGTTGTTTCCAGTCTGGTAAGGATATTGCAGGCTTGAATCAATTGATTATCTAAAAAGAAAGATGATTCAGTATTTCGGAAGGCACGTAAAGCTGTGAGTCCCAAACGCCATATTGCGTTTGTTTAAACCTATCCTAGGATTGGTTCTGGTCTACCTTTTGGGTTGCGGAGGTCAGACGGCAGTCGCTCTGTGTAAAAACCAACAACCTCGTCACATCACCTACGTTAGGTAGCGGACCTCGGGCTCCGAAGCTTTACCGCTGAGGATGCAACCGGGAATACGCTCGGATGATGATGACTGTGTTGCATTTTATTGTGTTTATTGTAGTATGTAGTAAAATATACTATTTATATATAACTGTTGTAACCGTATAAGGTTACATACATTAAGCGGGTATAGAAATAAATAATATTATTTATATATAATAATGTTTCTGGTACCAAAAGAATGATTAATAATAAAAATAAAACATGGAAGTACAGAATACCGCATTTTTAATTTGAGTATGTATGAAAATTTGCTTAGTTAATTCATTAAGGGTCATTTCAGTGGCTTTTATCATCATAACGGTGGCGCGTGGCAAATTAAAAAAACTAAAAAATCTCTGAAAGTACTGTGTTTAAAGGGTGCCTCACGAATTATTAGATTAACAGCATCTTAATCTATAATCTAGCGCATTTGGTTTGGGTGAAATGTGAAAAAAAAATTTCGCCACCGCAATGACGGAAAAAAAGCCGTTTTGAAAATTTACCCAAATAATAGATTCTTCTTTATCATCACGCATAGTCCTAGTTTGCTATTCAAAGCCAACTTTATGTGCAGTACATTATCATTTTAACGGAGTGCATACTGACTAGAATGTAAATAGCAGCACATTTGTTTCGCAGTTCCTGCATACTCGGCGCAGCTTGAGACGTAGCCGCACTTGTATGAATAAACACTCCTTGCACTGTCCGTAGTACTGTCAGCAAAATTGCTTCAATTGAGGTGCGTGAAAGAAACCTCCCCTAGTAGCCCTATTCTATGTCCAGGATACTTTGAACAATATTTATAAACGGTCAGCCAATAAGAAAGAAATATAAATAAATACATAGGGACAAATTATACAAATTAAGCTAGCCCCAAAGTAAGTTTTAAACTTGTGTTATACTAACACAACGATACTATATTTTACCAAAGACCCAGGAAAATTTGAAAAAGGCCATTTTGCAACTTGCCCTGACTGGGGATCGAAACCAGAACCAATGTTAGTTGGTAGAAGTCGTGGCGGTAGTTGATAATTTTATTAGTCAGACAAATTTAAAAACCACTGACTTTCAAGCATTCACCCCCAATAACTTTTGAACGGCTTATAACCGTTTTTTATCAAACATTGCTAAGAACCATGTTGATACATTGTCTATCGAGATGGTTCCCAGCAATGTTTAGCTTTCGATAAAAAAGCCACGTAATCGATCTATTCGTTTAGGAGCTACAATTCTACAGACAGTCAAACTTTTTTTGTCGGGAGTTTAAAATACATTTAAGGAAAACAATATTTGCTCCAATGATTTTTGGTGAGAGTAACTAAATTAAAAGAAAGCAATGCTTTACTCTAATTATACAAAAAAAAACGCGGAGATTTCACACCCAAGAACAAAATAATATCAAATAACCGGGCAAGTGCGAGTCGGACTCGTAGATGAAGGGTTCCGTACCTCCATATAACATTTTAAAACGCTAAAGAAACACGTTTCTTGTATGACGACCCCCTATAATTTTTAACTTTATCTCATTTGTTATAGTGGTCATAGTAATACATAATCGGATCATCAAGATCTAGAAACTTTTTTTTTATTTTTAGTATTTGTTGTTATAGCGGCCACAGTAATACATAATCGTTGAAAATTGCGTAGTCTCAGTAATTGGGTCTCGTTTGCACCCTTTGGGTACGGAACCTTAAAAAGAACGAAGAATCTGACATATCAAAAGAATTAAGAGAGGTGTAAAATGTACACAAGCCGAATATGAAAAGGCCTCAGGCACGGAAATAATGAAAACGATTTGTTTTCCATCTGTACCGCATGCAGTCGCATTCCGCTAGCAAATTCCTGGTTTCTGCAGAAGTAAGATAATCTTAATTTATTTTTCCTTTAGTAAACTGACGTTGCATGTACCGTGTGGACGGCCAAGTATATAGTATAGCATAGATAAGAACACGTGTAGCGAAGTTATTTTTTTACTTCTGGGTTTGAGAGTAAGTAGTACTTTATTAATATGCGATAAATGGATAACTTAGGTAGGTGCGTAAAAAGTCAGCTACTGGCCGACATGTTTCGTGTTTTGGATATTGTGGGTGTCTGTAGAAAAGCCTTAAGATTCTTATACTTATAAATTTTTTGAGGAATAAACTATAGTAGTTCAATTACAGTGATTTTTTAAAAACACTCACAGTTTTCTTGGCTCTGAACTGGCGGGGCTAACTAAAGAAGACATTGAGGAAATATACCTCCATGTCTTCTTTAATCCATTTTTGCTTCTAAGTGTACCAAAGAAGTAAATTACATATGTACTTCCATGCTGATCTGGATGAAAATAAAACTTAGAATGTACCAGCTGCTTCTCTTCTCGCGCAGTTCATAAAAGCTGGTCGAGGGAAAATGCAAATCATGTTAATAGGCGATGCACTATTTTGATGCCTTTTTCCATTTTCTCACCCACTATCACGGTAAAAGTGTCCTTTGGGCCTTGCGGATCTGGGTCTGCTTAGAGCCGCAAGACCCAAAAAGCTCTGTCTGCGCCATTAGGTAGGTCAGGTACTTATTCCCTGTATATTTCGAAAGATAAGCATAATTACAGCTTTTGTGCTCTTTTCTTGAGAAGTTGGCAATAAACGCAGATGTTGCCATAATGATAGCAAACATTAGGAGCCAGTGTGGCGATTATAGGTATTTCCTGCTGAATGGCGCCTCATTAGTTGTATGAAGAGACTATTTGCTCGAAAGAGAAGTAATTTATTATACGAATTAGCTGCGTAGTTAGTACTTTAGTGAATGAAGGACCGACTGCCGAAAGAATCCTGTTTATTCAAAATAAAAAAATCTTGGCCTGTGTGTACAAGTAGGTGTTCAACTTCACGAAACGAAACTTCACAAAGAAACGAGCACAAAAGCTGTAATTATGCTTGTCTTTCAAAATATTCAGGGAGTAAGTACCTACGTTCAAACATAAGAAAAAAGAAAAACTTAAGCTAAAAGATTTGACTACGAAAAAACTGAAAACCGCAAAACATTTTTTTATCAGAAATTGGAGTGTAAGGAAGTTCAATTAATACATTTTTATAGATTTTTTATCATCATCTTCTTCCATGCTCGTCTCAGCTGCTTCTCTTTAAGTGCAGATCGTAAAAGCCGATCGAGGGACTGAGCGAAACTACAATCCACCAAAAACAAAATGAAGAAAACCGAATTGCGGATTAACATCCCAGACAGATCTGGGATGTAAATCCGCAAGACGACGAGACGAAACGTTTCATTTAAAATTTTAATGTTTCGCCGACAGAGGCGCCATGGCGACGCAGTGCGGTAAAAGAACCGACAAGATGATGCATTGCACCGCTAATGAAACCCAACAGCTGAGATCTGGCAGACTAGAGAACAGACAGCTACGAGTATTTGAAAGTTCTCAGCTAGGATAAGAATAACGAATTACGAGTACTCAGATTTAATTTTGAAGATTGTATTTTCCTGTGCGGTTACCTTTAAACCCCGTCACAGAATACATAAGAGTCAAACAGAATGGTCTCTCACAGCGTCTCCCGCAAATTGGCGTCCCCGCACCTCTCCCCCGCACTTTGTGAGCTTTGACAGCTCTAAACCAGGGTTTAATTACTAGCCGCACGCAATACGCGACGTGTGTTGTCTTGAGAACTGTCAACCAATAGTAACCATTATGGTGAGAAGGTGCGCGTATAATAATTGTTTATCCACCCAATACTCTAAAGAACGTATATTTAATACATTTCCAAATGATGAAAACATGTAAGCAAAGCAACAATATAATTTCACGTTATACCCAGCAACCATCTTGATTATATACCCTTCTCGCTCTCTCGCATTGGCGGGAGATACACAAGAGCGAGATTGTAACATTACCGGATTGCTACTTGACATGCTGTGCGTGTCAATTTGTCATCATCATCAAGCGTGATAAACATTTGTTTATTTTTATTGAATTTATTCATATAATTACCGTATAGTTTTGCGCCGAATATGCAAATTACTATATTACAATAGTGAATTAGTGAAATTAGTGCGTTACATTATAAATGACTCAATAATAATCAGTAAAGTGAACTAATGGTAAAATGGACAATGGACATAATGAAAAATATTTGTGAAGTGATATTATGTAGCTGTTTCCGACTTTCCTGTAACATTTAATGCATATAAAACAGAATATTTTTTACGTCATAGTGTTCGCAAATCTTCCGGTATGGAAAAATATAATCGTAAATATGTCGAACTCGTTAGTAGGTAAGTATTAAAATAATTCTGCGGTGCGACCCTAAGTATAAAACTCACACATCGACGTGTGTACAGATAAATTGTTTCGTTTGTAGTAGTAGTAGGTATATATGTTACTCTGAATCAATGGAGAGTCATACCAGTGACCCCGTTATAAAGATGGATGTTATAAGTTTGACTTATGCATAATTATGTGTATGTTTATGTGTTATGGGTGTCTATCTGCTTGTGTATGTGTGAGTCTATGTGTCTGTCTGTTACGCTGCTGCGTTGTTGATCCTTAACTAATATAGAGTATACTCTAAAAATTTTGAATGAAACGTTTGTTGACTCTTGATATATCAAGAATCATCAAAACGTTTCATTTAAAATTGTAATGTTTCGCTACTAGGGGCACAGTGCATCGAATAAAACGACAAGATGATGCTTTGCACTGCTAATGAAACTCTACAGCTGCTGAGAGACGAGAACACAGATAAGCTATATAAAGGTTCTCAAGCGGAAATAATATCATCAAATTATCCAGCGGATTCCAGCGTCAATTTTATGAGTTATATTTGTCTTAGCAATTTTATTTTACACCAAAATTAATAAATTTTCTAGTTTACGTACCATTTGTGTCAAGATTAAAAATTAATACTTCAACGTGGCACAGTTGGAATTATAAGGCTAAAATGCTAAAAAACCAGAGTGAATAAATGATTAATACTCGTATGTCTGTGTGTTATTTTTATTCAGAATATTCTATCTATATATATATATATATTTCTTATTACATGTTTTTTTAAACTATTTTTACAAACAAAGTTGGGCCCAACCAGAAACAATTATGACGTGATGTCTCTAAACTTCGGTCCAGCTCGACACGTTTGTGAGCGTCACAATTGTGACGTCGCATGAATATGGTTCTGGATAATACAATTGTACGCCCCCGGAAAAGACAAGATGGCGTCATGAAAATCTGAAAAAGTTTCCGAAAATGGATAGACTAGGTCATTGTACATATGAAAAAGTTACAACAGTGATTGTACATTCAGGACTTTAGGCTCGGGTCTGTAAGGGGTATATAATTAATTTAGAGTAGTACCGTACGTAGGTATAATCTAAATTAATTATAAATTAGTACATGGTATATTTCATCTGTTTTTGATCTTAATCATGCCTACCCTTTGAAGCAAAGAACCGATTCTGCAAGTTTACAATCTGTCATTACACCATAGGTACCAACTTTGTATTTTTTCAACCCTAAATGTTAAATACGTGATTTGGTAAAAAAATATTTCACAAAAGACCACAATAGAAACAATTTGCCATCGGAAACTACAAATAAATAGAAATCCTCGGAATAGATGACACAACCTCACAGCGGGATCCATAATGGATGACGTGGCAACAAGGTTTTGAAGGTAGATAAATCTCAGCTAAAGGTTACTCGCTCAGCTAGAAATATCTAAAACACTTCGCTGACCTTTGCTATTGAAAGTTTTTTTTTTGTGCGAAAGCTTTAGGGTCAATTGACACTGAGATGCGACGCAACGCGTTGTGGCGCGCACTTTTGAAAAAACCGGCCAAGTGCGAGTCGGACTCGCGCACCGAGGGTTCCGTACAAACCTGCAAGGTTTAGTATTTGGTATGAATTTCAATTTAATACCTCTACGCGTTTATGAGGAAATGGGTAGTAAGTTTAAAATTATTAAAAAAAAATATATTATGTGATGTAACTAAAAATTTATGGTTTTCGTAATTTTTCCTTTATCTATGCTATAAGACGTTGCTTCGTACCAAATTTCAAGATTCTGAGTTCACGGGAAGCACCCTGTAGGTTTTGATTCCCTTGCAAGTGTCGAAAATTTGCGGCATAAACGGCTGTATCTTTTGATTGCGTTGGCTTAGAAGTTTGATTTTTTCACAGCTTCAAGGGACAGTAGACTTGAGTAATTGATATAAATTTCAGCTTCATACCTCCACGCGTTCCTGAGAAAAAGGGTCTTGACAGACGGACGGACGGACGGACAGACGGACAACAAAGTGATCCTATAAGGGTTCCGTTTTTTCCTTTTGAGGTACGGAACCCTAAAAATATAGAACTCGTTTTATAGGTACACAAAAAGATACTGATTTCAGTTTTCGCTTAGTTCGCCAGCAGCCGCCAGCTGAAGCAGCGGGCTCTCAATGAAATAAATGTCTTTTAGTGTAGTAAAGAAGTTCTATATTTCTTTAAAAGTACGCGCCACGTCGCGTCGCTTCGCGTCGCGGTGTGAGCTGACTCTTAGGTGTTAAGCATAAGGTAACCTGAAAGCTTCGTACAATTATCACATTATATACTTTAACTTGAAGTAACACTGGAAAAAGATCCTGGAAGAGTAGGTAGTAAGAGCGGGTCGGTGTCAATTTTATAATTGTAATCAAATTAGTTAGGTAATAATTGATGTTTCTGCGTTCTTTTAAAATAATAATACCCATATCTGTGGCACAAGTAATACTACTAACAACCTCTCACAATAACTTAGCTAAGAACAATTTTATTTAATAAATTACTTCCTGCGGCTAAGATGATGATGATATAACATGCAGTAAGTCATATTAAATTAAGTACGAGTACGAGCGACTGTCCGAAAGGCGGGCGCAGCAGCGACGACAGCAGAAGCCATCAAGAGTCAAATATGCGGCTCTGGGAGAGCCGTATAATTTTGTCCCTTTTGCTCGCCAAATTTTTAAGGAAATTTCCGCACGCCTGATCGACGTCTCGGGGGATCCAAGGGCTGGTGCCCATTTCGGACAGCTATTCAATGCGGACATGCCGCCAGCCTTTTAGGTACTTTGCCCTGTGACGGCAGCGATTTGGCCTCAATTTTTTATATAATTTAATATAAGTTAGTTCTATTTTAATTTAGGTTATACTTTAGTTTGTTTAGTTTTAATTTAGTTGTTAGTTTTACGTTGTATTTTTAGTTTGTCACTATTTTAATATAATTTTACGAAATAAAGAAATAATTGTAGTAGGTATAATAAAATACTTATATAAATTTCATTGACACTTGATCATTTAGAAAAACTTTTCTGGCACCAGTTGTGGAGATTCATTAGTGTGCAATGCATCATCTTGTCGGTTCATTCGCCGCACCGCGCCCTCTGGCGGCAAAACATTAACATTTTAAATAAAACTTTTACCTTCTTGTGGATTTGCTTCAACTTTTTTAAATCCTGCTTGTATCTTTATTTTGAGCTATATTTTGTTTTTTTATAACTATGCTACTAAAAATAACTAATAAGCAGTACGTAAATATACACCTATTTTGTTGTGTTTTTAGTGTGTGTAAGAGGCCAACACTGGTGTCAGATTTTTCAAGCTACCTAAATGCATTTGACATGGCTTGATAACTGCCAATGACGAGGACATCTGGTATCAACAGCTTAACGTGCCTTCCGAAGCACAAAGAAGCTCACACATTTTTATGCCATACCTTGTGTTGTGGTCATCCATCCAAGTGCGGACCACGCTCAGTAAATTACGAAAGCGCTAGAGGAGTATCCAGTTTACCAAGAATAATGATGTGCCGTTCCCGGAAACGTTCCCAAATTCTCGGGAATTTAGAAACGTTTCCGGGGAATTTGGGAATTTGGGAACGTTCCTATATTTCTAGGGAATGTTACGGAAAATTGGATATATGTATTTGTATTATAAACATATCAAGTGATGCATTTACGTTAGTGAAATATATTTACGGTGATAAAAAATATGCCAGATAAATAAAATTACAACTTTCCCTGACATTTCCATTTTTTTGGAACATTCCCGTGACGTTCCCGGAAATCTTGGGAACGGGAACAGCACATCACTAAGTCCAAGAACATCAAAAGTTAGCAGTTGCGTCCATTGTTGGATATTAAAGCAAATCGTAGCGTGTGAGTATAAATACACAATGACTCGGAGTTCAGTAACAATTTCCAATATCCTGTCCCAGCGGAATTAGATGATACATCGGTATTACGAAACCTTATAGACATTGTTGTCTTTGTTAAGTTCGTAGCACTGAAAGCCTCCGTATATGATATGTGTTTACAACACATATAAAATACGGAAACTTTAAGTACAAGTAATTACCTATTTAAAAAGATTACCCGTATGGTACCGGGTTAGAATAGGACCACTCCATCTCTTCCTGTGGATGTCGTATGAGGCGACTACAGGACTAAGCACAAACATCTTGTGCTACAATTGCATTCCCAAGGAGGGTTAACGTCGGGCGGCGGCCGATTGTAAAACTTTTCGCACAAATACATTCCCAAAGAGGGTTGACGTCAGGCAGGCGACCGGTCGTAAAACTAAAGCCAAATCATTTAAACTGTTCCGGCTATTTACTCTCCATTTCGCAAGGTCTTTGGCATCACTGGGTAACCATTGACATGCATGTTATATTTGGAGAAGAAAAAGCGGGAAAGCGCACCCCGGGCTCAGAAGCAGCACAGCTGAGGATGCAAACGAGAACGCGCTTAGACGAAGAAGAAGAATTATTTAAAAATATATTTTTTTAAAACAAGCTTTTATCTAACACATTGAACTAAAAAGTTTAAAATGCTCCTCAAGACCAGAGAATTGAGCCCAAAGTCGGTGAGGTTGTGTAGTTATATCACAGAGATGCCGTGGCCACCTTTCGGCTTCATCATGAGATCAGGTTATTGGTGCATTATATTGCATTGACATCCAACTTATAAGTATTAATAGTATGCATCTCAGTGTTCACCCCAGGTTATCGAAGACCATGTGATGTGAACGAAAAAGCGAAACGAAGCAGCCAGTAGGTAACCCGTCACTATTTTGATCACCTTTTTTTCCTACACGCCAGCCATTACAGTGGCCATTGGGTGTTATTAGTACGAGTATACAGGGTGTAACAAAATATACTGAAACTATTTTAAGGGTAAATTCAGTCCATGATTCTGAAAAACTTTCCCTAAGGAACATGTATGGAAATATGAAAAATATTTTTTGCCCTCCCATAATACTTGACCGATCAGCTGATCCGATGTTATATGGAAAGCAAAAAACAATATTCATATTTATATATATATATATAAATATGAATATTGTTTTCTGCGATATATGTTCCTTGCGAAAGGTTGTTCAGTATCATGGACTGAATACACCCTTAAAATAGTTTCAGTATATTTTTTTAGATCCCGTATATTGTACGAGTATATGAATTACTTAACTGAGTGATGCTTTAAAAAATTATTTGTTAAGGTGAAAATATAGGCAAATGGCCTTGAAGTGGCGCCCTCATTTGAAATAAATTGTTAACTCGTAAATATGGAAAAAATTAAATTATTTTATGAACCACCGTTGAAAGTATTTACATTAGTCCGTCTAGCTTTAAAACTTGCCTCCGCCAAAAGTGGCCACGGCAAGTTTTAAAGCTAGACGGATCACCAATAATAGTTTCAACAGCAGTTCATAAAATAATTGAAAGGCCTATCTAGTGCATGACGAAGAGCAATATAGAAATTATCACTATATTTACGAGTTAACAATTTATTTCACACTTCAAGGCCATTTGCCTACATCTTCGCCTTAAGGTAGCTTTACCTTTTTTTTTTGACAAATCACACTGATTGTGCTAGCCCCAAAGTAAGTTCTTTAAACTTGTGTTATGGGTTATGGTATACTAACTCAACGATACTATATTTTATAATAAATACATATTCATCAAATACACATTCATCTAATAGATAAACACCCAAGACCCAGAACAATTTGAAAAAGGCCATTTTCCAACTTGCCCTGGCTGGGGATCGAACCCAGAACCTCCAGATTGGCGGACTAGCGTGTTGACCATTTAACCTCCTAAGTGGAGCGAATCAGGAGACCTATTTTTGATCGCGGGAGTCACACAGTGAAGGATCAGCGCAAGCGTTTCTAAAGTGAATCATTCGCGTTAATCATTCGTTGTATAACTCATTTTTTAATAATTAAATTTTTAACCAAAAAAACTGACTAATTTTTTTGGGATTTGTTCCATATCTCCAAAGTTCTTTATCTTATCTTCAGTAAATTAAAATGGGACCAATTTGGTAGTAAAGGCTTTCAATTAAAAAAAGAATCATCAAAATCGGTTCACGATTGGCGAAGAAATCGCGTAACAAACATACATAAAAGAAAATTTAAAAAAAAACATACAGTAGAATTGATAACCTCCTCTTTTTTTAGAGACAGTTAAAAATAGTTCACAACATCAAAATAATATCCATTAAAACAATGACTCTCATTGATTAAAAAACAAAAATCAGTGAATATAATACTCTATAAACAATAGCCAGATTAAAGTGGCATCCTAACCAAAATAACCTCAATTTAGCTGTCTGTTTAATAATTCAGAGTTGCTGCCGCGTTCACGTCCATTTTACAACTTTACCTACTCGCTACTAAGTATAATTAACTTTTTAGTCCCGGCCTGGGATCAAAAATGTATTTTCACCAAAGAGGTTTCAAATACGTACTCGTAATTAGATTTTTAACAACTCTTTTTATTTATTTTATACAGGTTGTAATACTTGAATAAGCCCGTCAAAATGGACAACTCTTCCTGGGATGTCGAATGTCGAAAATAAATTGACCTTCTAATTCAAAAGTGTTCAACTGACTTTTTTCGAAATCTCATACATCATTCATTGGACTAATAGAAAAATTTACTACTTATAATATTATCTTATAGACTTATATAGGTACAAATTGCAGCAGTCACGTGATTTAATTTCATTACAAATCAAAATTATTTTCTGTTTTATTATCTCGATATATATTTTTCTTTTTTTGGGGAAGAGATGACTGAGAGATGACTGAGATTTATAGCTATAAGGTGCAAATATTTTAATATTTGCACCTTATAGCTATAAATCTCTTGGGATTATTAAGATATTGAGAGTTCATACCGGATTGATACCGTTTATAAAGTATATATATATTTAGCTGAGGAAGAACCTGAATTGGGCGGAGCCTAGCCACGCGACCGCCTTGGCGGGGGAAGAGAGCGGTAGGTGGCTTGCGGCATGCGGACCGGTGCTCGCTCTTTGTTCTGTGTGTCTTTCGCGGCACATCTCGGGTCGAAAGGACGTTCACACTTGCTCTGTTTCATAGTTTTTTCATTAATTTTTGAGTTAGATATTTGATAATTTTGTTTGTTATTTTATATTTTTTTAATAAATAATTATAAATCAACTAAATTCAGAAGTGGGATTCGAAAACCACTTTCTGGCCATTCTTTTTAATAATTTTGTTGCAAATTTCAAATACCGTTCGTTTTATAACAACAAAAAAAAACACTTAGTGCTTTTGATAAATTTATTTTGTTTTATCATGGAGAAATCTAAACGCAAATCACGTAAAAGTAGACGTTCTTCCGTCTCTGATTTGGAACAACAGCTTCAAACCATAATTATGCGCTTAAACGCGCTAGAAGATAGCTCTCAGCACCAAGTCACTACGGAGGCCAGCGTGTTGCCATGCGACATGCCAGCCCTGTTGCCACCTATGCGTGAGCCGTCCTCAACTTGCTCGCTGACGCTGCCGCCGCCAGAGGCTGGCGCCGCGATGGCACCGCTGTTGCCGTCTCGAGCACCGAGCGCCGCGACTTCTGCGCCTGCGAGCACGGCGTTTTCAAATGCGGAATCTGTCATGAGCGAGGTGACGGATAAGCTGGTTACTGCGATCAACGCCATAAACCCGGTGAAGTCTAACCAAATTTATATTTCTAACTTTGATCCATCTTTGCATGATTTTAAAGTATGGTGTAGTGAAATCGATCATGTTCGCAATATCAATCGATGGGACGAGCGTAAATGTTTAGCGCGCATAGGGCACTGTTTAAAAGGGCGATGCCCGTGTGTGGCTCGCGGAGTGGACTACTAACGATCGCTCCTGGTCAAATTTTAAACGTGAATTTCAAGCATTATGCCCCCGCAGGTTAGATATTGCGAATATATTATTTAAAGTGATGAAAACCGATTCCGATCATTACCCTACTTATGCTGAGTACGCTAGGCGCTCGTTGTTGCGTTTACGTATTGTGTACGGGTTAAGTGAAGAGTTAATTTCTGTTGTAAATTGTTGACCCACAAATACGCGCTGCAGCTACAAATGCGAATATATTACCTGGTGATTTAGTTAGTTTTCTGACGATTTATATAAAGCCTAAAAGTGCCGTTTCTACTAAGTTTCGTGGCGTTTCCAGCTAAGATGATAAATCAAAGAAGAGGGTATATTCGGAAGTAAAATCAAAGAGTTTTTCTTGTGGTAATTTTGGACACAAGCAATATGAGTGCCCTAAACGTAAGAAAATTTGTAAGTCGGATAATAAGTTCGAAGTACCCTCTACTTCATTTAATTCGAGTGCATTACCGTCAAAACCCGACCAATGTAGGTACTTATTGTAAAAAGGTGGGGCATAAATTGGAGAACTGCTTTGCTAAGTAACCTGCAAAATAACGCAAACCTTCGAGAGGTAGGTACTTTGGACCTTAACCAGTGCAGTTTTTTTTTTCAATTAATTAAAAAAAAAAATTACTTTTCTTGCAAATGAAGTCAAATATGATTTACCTAAAATTAGTTATAGTCAGGTTAAGCCGAGTGCGGTAAAAATCAAGGCACTGGTGGAGGCTCGGGTACCTGGGAACGTTAAAAAGGTGAGACAGTGTCTGGGTCTCACTAGATATTTTCGCCCATACATTAGCCCATACGTTATTCTGTTATGATGGCTTGTATTTTAAACATATTACGCAAAGGTGTGCAGTTCTGATGGACAGATGAGCACGAACAAGATAGCAAAGATATTTTTTAAATCGTTTAGTAAGTCAACTAGTGTTAGCCATATATGACCCATCTTTATCTGCGCACTGATGCATCATCTCGGAGTTATGGAGCCGAACCCTAAGCCGAACCACTCCAAACTGACAGCAAGGGTCGTAAGCGACCTATTTGCTTACTTTATTTGCCAAGTTTGTAATATTAATTGTGAATGCATTTTTCTAAGTTTTGTCTTTATATTCAATTTCCAAACAAGATAGTTGCAAGTTGAAACGTGTATTTGAGAACGTTCTTTTCTTGTTTGGTACTCCTCGGTTAATAGAAGCCGATAGAGGGCTTATGTATGAAAACTCATCGTTTTGCAATTGGATAAAATAATTGGGACGTGAAATTCATTACATTACTCCAGAAATGCACCAAAGTAATGGACAGGTTGAGCGGTATTGTCGTACAGTTATGAATATGATTCGTGTAGAGGAAAATTTACACCTTGAAAGTTAGACTGGTATTATTTGGAAATTACAGCTCTCCCTGAACATTGCTAAACAAAAATCTACATAATATTTACCTACGGTTTTTTTAATTGGCAGTGAAGGTGTGACGCCCGTTATCCGATTCGTGACGTTACAATGGAGGCCTCAGGACAAGTTCTCTCAAGGATCGCGATTAGGGCTCCCGGCCCTAATCGCGATCCTTGAGAGAACTTGTCCGGCAACATGCACTCTGCAGGACAAAAATTGTGTGCTCGAGTTAATGAGCGTCGCAAGTTGCTTAAGCCACGAACCGATTAATGATGTCGTATTTATTCGTAAAGTCAACCAAGCCACTAGTAACAGCTGCCAAGTATATGACGCTCTGGCAAAGCTAATGGACCCCTGACGTGTGCATGGCATTTTTCGACTGTGAGTATGGGTAGTTACATTTTGAGCGCATCCTGAGGGCTCTGCGCTAGAAAACATCCTGAGGGCTCTGTTTTCGTTTGTTTCGCATCCTGAGGGCTCTGCGATAGTTATACGTTGTGCGCATCCTGAGGGCTCTGCGCTATAAAACATCCTGAGGGCTCTGTTTTCATTTGTTTCGCATCCTGAGGGCTCTGCGCTAGAGAACATCCTGAGGGCTCTGTTTTCATTAGCCCCGCATCCTGAGGGCTCTGCGGTGGTGTGGTGATGTAATGTGTGGCGCTGCATATTGCATTACTGTGGACGGCATCCTGAGGGCTCTGCCAGGTCTGGTTCAGAACTAAAGAGGGTTTTGAATCGGACACTGATCGATCAGTTGTGTGGTGTGTATCCTGAGGGCTCTACACCTAGTGGCCTGCGGGCTCTATGCCTAGCAACCCGAGGGCTCTGCTAGTATTAGTTGTGTTGTGTGTATCCTGAGGGCTCTACACCTAGTGGCCTGCGGGCTCTATGCCTAGCAACCCGAGGGCTCTGCTAGTGTTCAATTGTGTTTTGTGTGTATCCTGAGGGCTCTACACCTAGTGGCCTGCGGGCTCTATGCCTAGCAACCCGAGGGCTCTGCTAGTGTTTAGTTGTATTATGTGCGTATCCCGAGGGCTCTACGCTTAGCAACCTGAGGGCTCTGCTTGTCTTTAATTGTGTACCTACTTGGTTTGCAAAGACAAACAGAAATTTCTTGCTATGTAAACCATCTGCTTATGAAAGTCTGTAAATAACCCGAGGACGCTATTTACACGATTAATGTTATTTCAATTTCCCCTGTTTTTAGGAGTTGAAGTTAAAGTTTTACTGTGTCTAATGCCGTTAATGTTGTTCGTAGGTCACGATGATGAGTCGGTTTGCACGGTAGCTCTACAGCTGCCAGTTCTGAGGATGCTACAGGGGCTCAGGCTGAGTCATCACCATGTACCATTGATGACAAAGCGGGCGAGGACGCGCCGCTGTCAGGAACGGCCGATTTAGCTGAGGAAGAACCTGAAGTGGGCGGAGCCTAGCCACGCGACCGGCTTGGCGGGGGAAGAGAGCGGGAGGTGGCTTGCGGCATGCGGACCGGTGCTCGCTCTTTGTTGCGCGGCACATCTCGGGTCGAACGGGCGTTCACACTTGCTCTGTTTCATAGTTTTTCCATTAATTTTTGAGTTAGATATTTGATAATTTTGTTTGTTATTTTATATTTTTTTAATAAATAATTATAAATCAACTAAATATATATATATATTCGGTGCTAATATTTAAACGTTCGTAGTCCTCACTAGGCGCGACTTGTACCTCTGAGTTTATCTAAAACAATGAACTAAAAAGTTTAGAGTGCTCCTTAAAACATTGCTGGACACTAAGTCAGACACAATAGAAATAACAATTGATTTACGTCTATAGGCGTAGTATGTCCTACAATGTGTTAAGTCGAATCAATTGAGCCCAAACTCGGTGGGGCTATATTGTTTCACAGATAGGTATGCCGTGGCCACTTGCCAGCTTCATCATGAGATCGGGTTATTGGTAAAATAACACGAGTATTGAATTGTCACCGCACTTACGAAGTTGAAACTCGATCGAATAATGGGAAGTGGGTCTTATTTAGCTTGCAAGATTCGATTACAGACTCGCAGACAACGGGACAGGTGAAACTAATCAAAAGCTTGTAAAATCTTCTTTTTTGATTGATGATTGATTTTGAAACACTGCATGAGCTTTATTGAAATCTTGGAATCAGAATCACTAATAGGACACAAAATAGCAAGAAAAAGAATACTTTTTTTTTACTATTTTTCATTAGGAAAAATCCCCACATTTGCAATTCATGGCTAACGTATTATTATTAGTATCAATGACCTCGCTGTCGCTCGATTGGGTTTGATGGCTGTAGGTACCGGCGGCGCGCGGGGCGAGCGATCATATGGCGGTCGGTATCACTGCGATTGGGAATTTGCCGTACAACTTTGAGGGCATTTATATTTGGGTTTTATTATGAAACAAGGTAATTAATTGTAAGAGAACATGTATATTTTATTTAGCGCATAGAGTACTTTATATTTTAATAAGCGTCAGAGTTGTCGAGTACCAACAAGACTTGCGAATCTTATACAATTACATACTTCGCTCGAGCTTCATGAGATGGTAACAGTCAAAGAAACTACATATTGCTTTCATAACAATTATGTTGCTATATAAGGTCTGAAACTATTTCAAAGGTGAATTCAGTCCATGATACTGAACAACAAATTAACCGATCAGCTGATTCGAGTTTGTATAAAAAGCAAAAAAATATTTTTCATGTTTCTTGGGGAAAGTTGTTCAGTATCATGGACAAAATTCACCCTTAAAATAGTTTCAGTATATAATATTAGGTCCTTACATATGAAATTGCCGTTCAGTATCAAAAAAGTGAAACAAGTTTTTTTTAATGAAATTATTATTTAATCATTCGAAGTATGCGCCGTTGTTATCGATACACTTCCGCCATTTTATAGGCAGATCATTGATACCTTTGGAAAAAAAATCCTGGGAGCGAGAGTCTATGAACTGTTTGAAGGCGGTTTTGACTGCCTCATCAGATTTGAAATTTTTTTCTTGTCAAAAGTTATCCAAATTTTGAAAAAAGTGGTAATCGGTTGGGGCAAGATCTGGAGAGTATGGTGGGTGACGCAGAGGTTCCAGTCGCAGCTCCTCTAACTTAGCGATCGTTTGATGTGTAGTATAATATGTGGTCTAGCGTTATCCTGAAGGAGCAGTGGGCTAGAGCAATTCATCAGTCTCGGTTGTTTAATGGCGAGCTTTTCCATCATTGTTTGCAATTGTTGGCAATACAAGTCTGCAGTAATCGTCTGGCCTGATCTCAAGAAGCTGTAGTGGATAACACCAGCACTGGTCCACCAAACACTAACCAGAATCTTCTTTTGGGTCAGTTTTCGCTTAGGGCAAGGTTTTGCCGGTTCTCCAGGGTCAAGCCATTGTGATGATCGCTTCCGATTGTCGTACAGGATCCATTTCTCATCACAAGTCACGATACGGTTCAAAATCCCCTCATTATTGTGGCGATTAAGCAAAGAAACGCAGAAAGCACCGCGTGTTTGTTGGTTTGCTTCAGTCAATTCGTGCGGTACCCACTTTTCGAGTTTTTTAATTTTTCCGATTTGGCGCAAGTGGATAAGTATCGTTTTGTCACTTACGCCGAAGGCTGCTGCTAATTCAGAAGTGGTTTGAGATGGATCTGCTTCCACTATCGCCTTCAATTCTTCGTTATTCACTTGAGTATCAGGTCGTCCATGAGGCTCATTGTGTAAATCGAAATTTCCAGAACGGAAACGTTCAAACCAAAAACGCACCGTTCGTTCGTTAGCGGTGCCTGGTCCATACACGTCGTTAATTCTTCGAGTCGTTTCTGCAGCACTGGTGCCACGGTGGAACTCGTATTCGTAAATACCGCGAATTTTCAATTTGTCCATAGTTGTTGTTTTTTTTTTTTTTTTATTAAATAATTTTACGGCTCTGGATACAAGTCCTTTAGAGCCTATCTTTAATTTTGTTCTTTATTCCTAATCCTAACAAGACAATCAAAGGGTGGTGTAGGCCTTTGACTGCTGCAAGGAAGCTTCTGGCGACAAATCTATACGAGTCCACTGGTTTACATAGACGATTGAGTGGCGGACGACGCCCGAAGACGCCCACACAGTCCGCATAATGAATATCACTACAGCCGTACTCTGCCTGATAATGCCTGTCCACTTTAACTATTTCACACATTGTTCATGTCATTAGCATTTATAACACCAAACAACACCAATTTCATATTATAAAGCCCACTAAAATCAATTTGTAAAATAATTTAAAGCAAACCCCAACCGAACCCCTTAACTTCCCGCCAAAAACACCCTCCATAGTTGTTGTTATAGCAATGTTGAAACTCAAACAAATGATGTTAAAACAAATGAAATACGAATTTTAAAACAATATTTTTCTGGCTTTATTTCGAAATAAATTTGAATTTGGAATTCTTAATGAAACGCAAGATATTTGATTTTAAAGTTGCCAGTATTGAAAATCGGCAATTTCATATGTAAGGACCTAATATTTAGTTAGACGTTATATAATGTGAACGGTGCACATTTTGGCTTTTTTTGGTAACTACAGTCTAAAATTATAACAGGGGATGTCAATAAAGTTTGAGAAACCCTGCTGTATGTACCACGGGGCTAAACATATCTTATACATGCAGGAATAGGGACATAAATCGTTTCAGCAATTCATATAAATTCTTATTGTGCTCGCTTATTGTAGTTGGCACATGGAAATTGCTACGGATGTCTTATCAACGAAAAAATTTTGTTTAAAAACAAGTTTGTCCAAAAAATATGAAAAATAATTTTTAGCCTCCCATATAAGTTGAGCTGATCAGCTAATCAGAATTTGTAAGGAAAGCAAAAAAATATTCTTACTTTTTAACCGACTTCAAAAAAGGAAGAGGTTATCAGTTCGACTGTATGTTTTTTTTATTTTTTTTATGTATGTTTGTTACGCGATATCTTTGCCAATTGTGAACCGATTTTGATTTAAAAAAAATTATTTGAAAGCATTTACTACCAAGTTCCCATTTTAATTTGGTGAAGATATGATGAAGAACTTTGGAGATATGGAAGAAACTCATAAAAAAAATTGAAGTCGGTTGTTTTTTTTTGTTAAAAATTTAATTATTCGATATATGTTCCTTGGAGAAAGTAGTTCAGAATCATGGACTGAATTCACCCTTAAAATCGTTTTAGTATTTATTGTTAGATGTTGTATAGGTACTCGTAAATTGTTATTTAGACTATAGCTAACTTTTGTTCTCAATTTTCCTTTGCAAGTGTTGTGTCGTAATGCAATTGACCGCCGCAAAAGAACCAACAATTCTATTTGCCGTGACTCCTGATAGAATCTCTTCTATTTATTTTGTAAACCATTATAAAGAGTACAGAAGCGCAACTAACTATCATTGAAGTTATCTATATTTTTATTTCAAACTAAGCCTTTTTACGTATAATGCGATGTACTCGTACATAAAATTAAACCGAAAATACTTTTTAAAGCCTTTATATAATACCTACTATCTAGTTGGTCCCACTTTGAGAACTTTGGAGATATGGAAGAAACTCCTTAAAGAAAATAAAAATAAAGTCTTAAAAAAGAAAATGAAGTCTTTTCTTTTGTAAAAAAATTAATTATTCCATATTCAAGGTGACATTCCAATAAATAGCAATGTCTCAAAGAAACAGCTTTATAAGGTATATTCTGTAATATTATTACTTTACACCAGCCCTCGCAATTCCGAACTATTTGCCGTCTATTTTGTTATTTCCAATCTATAATGGCGGTTATTTTACAAATAGTGCTGTTTCGTTTGAGAGTTGTTATAATATTTCCTTGATATTATCTAAAATGTTATTGGTAAGTCATTTTGATATAGGATACCTACTCGAAATAGTTTGATATTATGCAAACATTGGAGGAAGGAAAAGCAGTTATTGGAAATTTTATTATAGGGAACATTAACCAATGTTTGAAATGGGATACATTTTTGCATAGAAGTACTTCCAAGGAAACTTAACTTTTGTACCTATAACAAAATGATAACATGGAAACTAACTTTTTTTTGTTAAAAAAATATTTTATTCTTCGTATCTTCAAAGATATCCATGATACCTTGAATAAACGGGCAAGTGCGAGTCGGACTCGTATATGAAGGGTTCCGTACCACCGTACAATGTTTTAAAACGCTGAAAAAACACGTTTCTTGTATGACGACCCCTCTTAATTTTCAACTTTTTTTATTTTTAGTATTTGTTGTTATAGCGGCCACAGTACGAGTAATATAGGTATAACTAGCTATTACGGTTCAAAAGATAGAGCCCTGTGACAGACAGACAGACAGCGGAGTCTCAGTAATAGGGTCCCTTTGCACCCTTCGGGTACGGAACCCGGGTAAAAATGAGATATCGTTAGAATTGTCTTGGCTGTCCGCTGGCTATAGGCTATATGTGTAGTCACAGTAAATTTAATAGGCCATAAAGAAATTAAAAAAAATAAAAAAATTATACCGTGTAGGGTATCAAATGAAAGAGTTTAATTAGCACATTCCAAAAATATACATGTCGCCGAGTCAAGTTTTATGGCGTTTTAAATTAGTCATTTAAATCAGTTTTGTTTAAAATATTCAATCCGTAAATTAAATCATAAAACAAATCTAAGCCCTGTGGACACAGGATACCTGTGCGGGCTAGAAAGTAAAATGAGTGATGTGGAAATTGTGGAATCACGAGGTCGCTTCTCGTAGGTCAGTGCGGAGGAGGGGCACTGACCTTACCGTTATTTTGAATAATGCACTGTAATGATTTCATACTCGGTTATTGTGTTTTTGTAAATTATTTATATTTGAATAAGTTCACTTATTTTAATTAAACGATAGTCGATTCTGGTTTTTTCATTATTTATTGATTCTGACTTTCCCCATAGTTACCCATTTAAGGTCCTGCCAGAGCCAAAAAAACTATGAGTGTTTTTAAAAAATCACTGTAATTAAACTGCTACAGTTTATTACTCAAAAATTTTATATAAGAACCCTAAGGCTTTTCTACAGACACCCACAATATTCAAAACACGATTGAGCATTTTTGGCTCGAAAGAAAAAATCACAAACATACCTCTAAATTTGCCTAAATTTGCCTTTATAATACATATTACTATTTTATACAATCACCTTTTTAAATGAAAATTATACCAAAACTATATCTTATATGTAAATCAAACTGTTCGGGGCGTGGAATACACAACAGAAAACCCTGAAGCTAATATATTTCCCCTCAAACCAATTAAACAATTTCACCTAACTGACCAAGCCGATATTCCGATATACAAAACTCCTTAACTTTGACACTACATACGCAGTGAAAGTGTTTTCCATTCGCTCGATTTCACATGAATACGACCTGCGAAATTCGAATGTGGATTATGGACGGGTCGCCGAACATAAATTCAATTTAAAATGCCGGAACTGTTCGCATAAGTTAGTTCGAATTTCGAATTTTAATTAACGCCTTTCGCATGTTTGGGGATTGGGGATATAGTTTCGTCCAGTCGGTGACCTTTTCGCTGTGGACTCTGGATTTTGGATAATCCGCTAGTAGCTTCCAACAAGTCAAATCAGACACTTTTTTAACGTCAAAACAAACATTTTCTATGAGATTTGTATGAAATATCGGATTGTGACGTCATAGATTTTTGGAGTCAAATAGCGCTCTGAATATCCGTTTTTCTGCAATAATAAATCGAAAATCTCGTTCCAAATAGATGTGATCAATGAAAAGTGACATTATTTAGAGATGTTTTATTCTCTTAACAGTACCAAATAATTTATTTTTGACCCAGATACTACCCAATTAAGCAATGACGCAGAACGTTATACAGTCTATTAAAATGAAATATTTATCAGTGTTTTGTTTAAACTAAAATCATTAGTGTGAGGTTATTCCAGTTAGGGCAACCGTCTAAATGAGTGATATTTTGTTAGTAAATATATGCAAAGTGACCTATAGCATGTTACTGTAAAAATCTTATATGTCTAATTTGATATTACTACCAAGCCTTTGGCTTCTTTTTCGCTACAAGTGACTTACTTGACTTATTGTCTTATGTCCCCTGGTGGGGCAGAGGGCCGCTACCTTCGATTATATAAGGCCGCTACAGTACTCCACCATTTCATTCTGTCTTGTTTGAGGCCAAGATAACCCGATTGTCTTGATTTCCGCTGCTACAGAGCGTCGCCAAGTCTGTTTTAGACGACCAAGCTTCCTCTTTCCCTGAGGAGTCCATTCGCATCTCGCTACAAGTGGAACCCAAAAATATCACCAGAGAGCGACCGTGCATCCACAGACCAAACTTTACAGCACGTCATCAGAGGGTGCTCTCTAGGCTCTCTAGCATTTCCCCAGAGAACTAAGAGAGTTCGCTTCTTTTCGAGACGAAAAATTATATGGTAGGTATTGTGCCAAGCCAAAGAGCTATTATGTAAAACTAAAGGAGACACGACATATCACTATTTAGTCCCGTTCAATTGAAGCTATCTCCATAAACTTCACTTAGTCGCTTGGTAACTCTCATACATACATACTATCACGTCTGTTCTATCACAGGGGTAGGCAGAGACTATGGACCTCCACTTGCTACGATCCTAACAGACCTCTTTCGCTTCACCTACACTAATCAACCTCTTCATACATGCCCTTCGGTTACGGGTACTTCTTACCTCTCCCTTTTTCAGAACGTCTGCAATCTGATCGCAGAACGTTCGCGGAGTTAATAACTCTCATACGCCTAGTACTTTCGACAGTTTATAAGCAAAATCCATACGACGGTGGTTCTATTTATTACGGGTATGTCCCTTCCACGTTGTATACCTACATACATACTATCACGCCTTTTTCCCACAGGGGTAGGCAGAGACTATCCTCCACTTGCTACGATCCTGACAGATCTCTTTCGCTTCATCTACACTCATCAACCTCTTTATACATGCCAACGTTGTATATCTCCTAACATCCTATATCTGTGTTCCACTAATCCCTTTATCGCCAGATAACGCTGTAATCCGTTTCAAAGCGATCTCGACAGTTCTAAGCTTAAGATATTAAACTTGTATCAAATAAAATGTACCTATTTTACTCTCATCTCGGCGTTCTTTATTAAGGACTTACGAGTACGGTAAGGTGCGTTTAATGAAAGTTTCGACGTAGTAAACAACAAATGTTTACTATTGGCTTTATAAACTAAAAATAGAACAATGTTAACAGAAGGTTGGTTATAAATATATTTTCTGAAGTACAGTTAATAATACTTACTTGGTTGACTGGAAGAGATCCCTTTATGGGATGAGTCCACCATTGTACAAATTATTGCACGCCTCATAAGCGAAGCGCATGAGGTAGTGCTCTACTCTCGCCTTACAAATATCAAGTGATTTTTTTAACTAAATGTGTCTCTATTTATTTTCTTTCGCACTTGTACAATAATATTTACACATAAATGTCAAAAAAAACACTAGTTTCAACACTTATGACATTTTTAAAAGACATTTTGCCTTTTAAATAAATAAAAACAATGTTTAATAAAATCATTTTGTGGACGTCCGTGTGTCTGTATGTATGGAAACTGGCGTGGTCACGATAACTCCCGAAAAACTTATCTGATCAAGTCCATTTTTTTTATACGCTTCAGTATTATCCAAAACTAAGTCCTTTCGAAGATCACGGTCTAATTCAATGTAGTTGAATCGTAATTCAATTTAATTGTGAAAAATGAGATTATGAGGCGTGCACTTTTGGATTTTCCAAACTTTTTTGGTCTATCAATACTTAATAAACTGTAACTATTTCTTGTACAATAAAGATATAACAAACAAACAAACTCAAATAAATAATATTAAAAGACTTCGGTAACTACAATTCACGTATACTTTACGTGAATTGTTATATGACTTTATATTTAGTAAGACAAGTAAGAAGCGGTGGTCACCTTGTCTTGGTACTGGCACAGAATAAATAATACTAACGTACAGAAGTCTTACTCAGCAAAGAAATTCAAAGAAATATCTACTCAATGCGGCTAGCGATATGGTTTAATTAAGCTCACGTCAGAACTCAGCGCCTTTTCGTATAGATTCCTAGACGTCCGTTGCAAGCCAATTTCATTCTTATTACTCTGGACAAACGATTCGTATAACTGAATTTACCACCCGGAGGAGCCGCCTGCGCGCATAGTAATAATGTAGGTACATTTTCGATACCTAAACGGGGAGTGACACAGGCCTGGTACTGGCTAATTGGCTATGCGTCTTTGATGCACGATTTCGATCCACACACGCAACTTGTGCTGTGCCTCGTCCTTTGTACTCATGCATGTACGGTCATTTTCAACTGTCACCACCTTCTAGTGAAGGAAAACATCTGAAGAACCTCGCATTGCAACAGTTGCACGCAGTAGAAAATTTTCTGCGTCAACGTAGATAATAGTAGTAATTATTTTTCAGTTGTATAATGTGTAACCCTTTAAACCTTTTATCTATCAGTGATTAGGTTTACTAGAAGGCAAGGAAATGAAGAAGACAAACCACTCTTTTATCTCTTCAGCAAAATCATCATTGTATCCGTAACAAGAGAGTGTCTTTAAAATCTATGTCGGCTATACAAATCAGCGCTCAGACAGACGGATTTTGTATGAGAGGACGAAATTTTTTTATCTATTTTAAATAACTTTTTTGTAGAAAGTAATTCAGTATCATGGACTGAACTTGCTTCAAAAATTTGGACAGTGTTTAAAAAGTCACCCTGTATCTTCAAATTTTCGTTTCAACAGAATCATAATTTTACTGATTTTCATGTCCACAGAGTCTTTCGTTTTAACAGAATCCCATATTTACTGATGAGAAAACCTCATTTTCCTAGCATTTATAAAGGTTAATAATAGTGCAGCCACAAGTACAGGCCACACAGCCTGCTAGCGAACGAGCAAGCGATCCGGGCGAGCATTTCACCTATTCATATTTCGGTTCACACTTACCCGCGTGGTTCCGGGTTAGGGGACATCGAAATAGGGGGAGACCAAGAAAACGGTAAAGGGAATGCGTAAGAGAAGTTTTGGGTAAGAAGAGAGTAACGGACAATTTGACAAAGGATAGAATGAGATGGAAAAAGCTGGCATGCTGTGCCGAAACCCCACATAATAGTGGGATATAGACAAGGCAGAAGAATAAGTCAGTACACACGTTTAATGTCTCAACTCTGTCAGAACATCTCAGTGCCATCAGTTACGAGTAATTTAACAGATTCAACGTTATCCGACAAAAGACTATTCACTGTAAATATATGTACGGTGTGGCAAATGACACTAAAAGCGAGTCTGGAACATCGAGCTAAACGCACAACGTAATATTGACTGTAGAAATAGAGCGACAAAGTCTATTTTCTGGTGAAATGGACCGTGTTGAATGGACACGGAGATACAAGATTGTGTCGTTGACAAATAACTGTCTTCCGCTTATCGTATGGACTCGAAGACGGACGATTTTTCACGCGAGTGTACTGAGCACAGACCAACTAGCGCAATAGATGACATGCATAACAAGAATCTAGACTCTCTATTGCCGGCTCCTCATCACATAAGTACGTATCGGGGCAGAATGGGCTGGACAGATATTAAAGAGCTAAAACAATACAAAGGTAGCTAGCTCTAAACTTGACCTACGTAAACTAGAGTCTACCTTTTGAAATTGATACCATGTTTGGTCTCATTTTGTCTCTATTTATGCTTTGTCTGCGTTACTTACGGAGAGAAATTGAGCGGCTGAAAGGGAAAATCATTCCAAAGGGACGGTCTTCCTTGCCGTATTCTATTAGTGAAAAATGTATATGGAAATATGCAGATACCCGTATCCTAATAGTAGATTGTAAAGATGAAGTGAGGCATGGGTTCGTTCCTCACCAGGCGCGACATGTACAATACAATAAACTTTATTGCACTAAATAACATTTAAAATCACAAAAGTTTAAAGGACAACATATAATTAGCACAAGAGGCGGCCTTGTCGCCGAAGCAATCTCTAACAGGCAACCATAAAGAGAAGTAGTATTACAGTATATGAGTAAGTACCTCTGAGTTTATACTTACTTTAACTTACTTTGGGGCTAGCTCAATCAGTGTGATTTGTCCTTATTTATTTATTTATACTCATGTACAATCATTTTCAATTATCACCTCTTGCTTTCAGTGAAGTAAAACAGCGTGAGGAAATCTTCATACTATAGTGTTAAGAGGCGCAAATATGCGGCTCTGGGAGCCGTATAATTTTGTGCCTTTTGCTGTGGAGACTGTGGTGTGTGAGAGAGAGAGGGCCTTGGAGTGTAGAAGCCCGGCAATTTTTTTAAGGAAATTTCCGCACTTATGATCGACAACGCGGAAATGCCGCCAGCCTTTTGGGTACTTTGTCCTGAGACGGCAGCGATTTGGCCTCAATTTTTTATATAATTTAATATTAGTTAGTTCTATTTTTAAATATTTTTAGTTTAGTTAGTTTTAATTTAGGTTATATTTTACTTTGTTTAGTTTTAATTTAGTTACTTGTTAGTTTTACGTTGTATTTTTAGTTTGTCACTATTTTTATATGTTTTTACGAAATAAAGAAATATATCCCTATAGTGTGTTAAATAGAATTATCAATGGTAAACCACTCCATTATATCTGCCAAACAAACTGCATTGTGTGCGTCTCTTTCCATATAATAACACTGACAAGAGCCTGGCTCTTGTAGCAATAGTGAAGATGTCATATTCATAAAGTTGGGAGTAATTTCCACACAGACTTAGACCATACTCGTATAACTGAATTTACCACCCGGAGGGGCCGCAATAATGTAGGTACATTTTCGATACCTAAACGGGGAGTGACACAGGCCTGCTTAGAGCCCAATCAGTAAGCAATAACTTTCCATTTTGCCTGTATTTCTAGCTCTCAAACTTTCAACAACTGCAGGTTTCGAACTTGGCCAACTCTAAGTGCGATATAATAATAGCTCGTTTTCCGTCTTGTTAACATTGACGTACATTACTAGCTTGTTCATGTTTCCAGGAAGCTTAACGAGGAAATAAACGTGTAGGTGTAAAGTTAGTAGGAACAGAAATAGAATAGTTTAACACGAACATAACAAAGATTAAGAGTCCCCTTACCCTAGACAGAATCTGAGTTTCCCATACAAACGTAGTCTACGTTTTATTTTGAAACGACATGTCATGTTTCGGTAAAAAATTGTAACTTTAAAGAAATTGCATATATCTCGGTTATAATTGGTTTTCACAGTCAAAATATTAAGAGAATATAGTGTAGTATATCATTTTTGACCATCAGTATGGAAATCTTTTACACCCTTCTTCTTTTCTTTCAAGTTCATATTTGGACTATGAAAACCAATTATAACCCTAGATATATGCAATTTCTTAAAGTAACAATTTCCTACTTATACTGCGCCAACCCTTCATAGTTTTGCACATACAGATACTTTATCACGTCTTTACCTAACGGCGCAGATACAGCCTAGGGCTATAAGACCCGAAGGCCACATTTAGGAAGATGGTGGGCGTGAAAATAAAATAAGTTTTATGAACATATATCATTTTTTTGTACATTATTTTATTGTCTAACCTAGTCTGCAATATTATTATAATAAGAAGCTGATGTGATAATGGAGCTGGAAAGTGGCTATAGGAACCCTGTAATAAAACGACGGCAATAAATGATTTGATTTGATTTGACGGAACCCTATCGAGTTTGGGCTTACGTTTGTCTTGACTACACTGTTAAAAACTATGTAATTTTACATGCAAAAAATTACATAAACCTGTAAAATTCCCGAAAAATCTGGGAAATTTACGGAAAAATATGAAATTTTACATAAAAATATGAAATTTTACAATATTTTTGTCATTTTGACGTATTTTTCCAATAATTTTGCAGATTATTCGGGAATTTTACAGGCTTATGTAATTTTTTGCATGTAAAATTACATAATTTTTAACAGTGTAGTAGGTACTTAGGCCTCACAATAAAATAATGTACAAAAAAATGATAAATGTTCATAAAACTTATTTAATTTTAACGCCCACCATCTTCCTAAATGTGGCCTTCGGGTCTTATAGCCCTAGGCTCTATCTGCGCCGTTAGGTAAAGACGTGATAAAGTATCTGTATGTGCAAAACTATGAAGGGTTGGCGCAGTATAAGTAGGAAATTGTTACTTTAAGAAATTGCATATACCTATCTAGGGTTATAATTGGTTTTCATAGTCCAAATATGAACTTGAAAGAAAAGAAGAAGAAGGGTGTAAAAGATTTCCATACTGATGGTCAAAAATGATATACTACACTATATTCTCTTAATATTTTGACTGTGAAAACCAATTATAACCGAGATATATGCAATTTCTTTAAAGTTACAAATTTTTACCGAAACATGACATGTCGTTTCAAAATAAAACGTAGACTACGTTTGTATGGGAAACTCAGATTCTGTCTAGGGTAAGGGGACTCTTAATCTTTGTAATGTTCGTGTTAAACTATTCTATTTCTGTTCCTACTAACTTTACACCTACACGTTTATTTCCTCGTTAAGCTTCCTGGAAACATGAACAAGCTAGTAATGTACGTCAATGTTAACAAGACGGAAAACGAGCTATTATTATATCGCACTTAGAGTTGGCCAAGTTCGAAACCTGCAGTTGTTGAAAGTTTGAGAGCTAGAAATACAGGCAAAATGGAAAGTTATTGCTTACTGATTGGGCTCTAAGCAGGCCTGTGTCACTCCCCGTTTAGGTATCGAAAATGTACCTACATTATTGCGGCCCCTCCGGGTGGTAAATTCAGTTATACGAGTATGGTCTAAGTCTGTGTGGAAATTACTCCCAACTTTATGAATATGACATCTTCACTATTGCTACAAGAGCCAGGCTCTTGTCAGTGTTATTATATGGAAAGAGACGCACACAATGCAGTTTGTTTGGCAGATATAATGGAGTGGTTTACCATTGATAATTCTATTTAACACACTATAGGTATATATTTCTTTATTTCGTAAAAACATATAAAAATAGTGACAAACTAAAAATACAACGTAAAACTAACAAGTAACTAAATTAAAACTAAACAAAGTAAAATATAACTTAAATTAAAACTAACTAAACTAAAAATATTTAAAAATAGAACTAACTTATATTAAATAATATAAAAAATTGAGGCCAAATCGCTGCCGTCTCAGGGCAAAGTACCCAAAGGCAAATATGTGACGCTTCTTACTGTTGCGCCTTATCTCTTAGTGTCTAGGTATTTTTTGCCTTTCAAAGTATGTAGCTGCTCAATATCAGTTTTTTTTTTGTTTTGTGAAACGTTCTGTAATTTCTGTAAATAAATTAATATAACTTGTAGGTAGATGTCAAATTTTGCTTGGTTAGCTGGCTGTCAATGTCAATGTAATGTAAATGTCACTTTTTTTTTCTCTTTGTGTTTACTATGACACCCAGCTTTGTAATCTTGTTGCGTTTTGATACTATTATTGTACATTGTATTTTATACTCTACTGGCAACTGGCAGGACTTGCATATTGGAGATTAGTAATTTATTGTGTATTAGTTTAAGTATTTTATAAGTTATATATTTATTTTTAGTAACTATTTGTCCTCCGATGAATCAAACAATGAATCATTTATGTCTGCACTTGATGTTAGTTGTTCCTCGAGTAGTAGTGATTCCTTTCACGACCCCGAAACTTTGCACACCCTACTGAACGATGCGGTTGATAAAACATGTCATTCTTTCAATATCTGTCATCTCAATGCCCAGAGTGTTCCCGGTCACTACACTGATCTTCTCGATACTTTTTCTTCTTCTGTCTTTCATGCTGTTCTTATCTCTGAATCTTGGCTCCCACCTTCTGTTTCGTCCTCTTTTGTTTCTCTACCGGACTATGTGTTAATCCGTAATGATCGTGTGGGAGCTAAAGGTGGGGGTGTGGCTGTTTACTTACGAAGTAATATTCCTTATAAAATTCTAGCGGCCTCGCCACCCCCCTACACGGGTGATGCCGAGTACCTATTTTTGGAAATCTTAATCAGTGGTGTTAAGGTCTTTCTCGGAATTGTATATAGTCCACCTAATGTCAATTATTTCTCTCAATTTGAGTCTATCCTCGATACCTATTGCTCGGACTATGCTCATCACGTCATAATGGGAGATTTTAACACTGATTTCGTGGGTCTTCGTCCCCAAATTCAGGCTCGTGCTCAAAAACTACGTAATATTCTTGATTCTATAAATCTCTCCATTTTACCTCTCAACCCTACTCATGTTAATTCTCAAACTGATGATACTTTACTAGACCTTATCATTACTTCTTCTCTGGAGCGTGTAATTAAATACGGTCAAATGCCTGCACCAGCCTTCTCTAAACATGACCTTATTTTTTTACAATATAAAGTCAAGCCCCCTAAACTTAAACCGGCTGTCATTTGGATGCGTAACCTTACTCGCGTTGACTTGAACAAACTAAATCATGATGCAGCGCAGATTGATTTTTCACCAGTTTTTAGTGCGTCTACAGTTGAAGAAAAAGTTTCTCTTTTTAATTCCTCTGTTCTAAAACTGTATGATGCCCATGCGCCTTTACATGCGGTTAAAGTTAGGCGGCCACCTGCACCCTGGATAACGAGGGGTGTCCGAATGGCAATGACACGCCGAGATCGTGCGTTCCGTTCTTATAAACGGGATAGGGCGGATGAACTTTGGTGTGCTTATAAAAAAGCTCGTAACCGCTGTAATACAATGGTAAGAACAGCTAAACGCGATTATTTCAATTCTCAACTTTCTGGTTCATCTTCGGCTGATACATGGAAGTTCCTTCGTTCACTAAATTTTGGCAAATCTGTTAATAATCCACACTCTTCTCTCTCTTTTTCACCTAATGATTTTAATGATCACTTTTCCTCTACTTCAACACTTAACCCTTCAGTGAAATCTAGTACTATTTCAAAAATTTCTTCCTTGCCTAAACCTCTTATTGAGTCTTTTTCTTTTTCTCCGGTTTCAGTTGATGAAGTTTTGAAAACAGTCCTTTCAATAAAATCAAAAGCTCTGGGGTGTGATAATGTCAGTCGCCAAATGATAATAAATTCGCTTGGGACCTTTCTTCCAGTACTCACTCACATTATTAATTTCTCTCTTTCTTCCAGTGAATTTCCTGCTCTCTGGCGAAAAGCTTTTGTCCTTCCTTTACCAAAAATATCAAATCCTCAGACACTTAGTAATTTCCGTCCTATATCTATACTACCATTTCTTTCAAAAATCCTTGAAGCGGCCACCGCATAACCAAATTTCATCCTTTGTATTTCATAATAACTTACTTAGTCCCTTTCAATCTGGTTTTCGCCCCGGTCACAGTACTACTACTGCCCTTATCAATGTCACTGAGGATGTACGCCTTGGCATGGAAAATCAATTGGTTACCATCTTAGGTCTGATTGATTTTTCCAACGCTTTTAATATGGTAGACCATGACATTCTCCTTGCTATACTTGAGCATCTTAATTTCTCTTCCTCTGCATTGGAATGTTTCTCCTCTTATTTCCATGGCCGGCAACAAGCAGTTCGAATGGACCGTGAGTTGTCACAATGGAATGATCTTACTTCTGGTGTTCCGCAGGGTGGAATACTTTCCCCTTTACTGTTTTCCTTGTTCATTAACCTTCTCTCTTCATCCATTGGCTGTACTTACCATTTCTACGCGGATGATCTCCAAATTTATGTGCAAATCCCAGCTGAGGAAGTTGACAGTGGAGTTACTCAACTGAACGCCACATTAGCAGATCTTCTCTCCTGGTCGCAGGATTACGGTATACAGGTGAACGCATCCAAATGTCAAGCAATGATACTAGGCAGTCCTCAGCAGTTGGCAAAAATTAACTTAACTTCTGTTTTACCAGTAGTATACAATGGTGCCGTTATTGAATTTAAACCAGTGGTCAAAAATCTTGGTCTTTTTATTGACTCCTCGTTGAAATGGACTGCTCAAATAACTGAAATTAGTCGGACCGTTACTTATTCTCTTCAATATCTTAACCGCTTCAGAAATTTTCTTCCTATTAAAACTAAGATCACATTGATCCAAACGTTGATTTTTCCCATTATTGACTATGCTGATGTGTGTTATCCAGATCTTAATGTGGATCTTCTCAATAAGCTGGACCGCCTTCTTAACAACTGCATCCGTTTTATTTTCTGCTTGCGTAAGTATGATCACATTTCTGCTTTCCGTTCCAAACTCCATTGGCTTCCCATCCGACTGCGCAGGCAACAGAGACTTCTATGTTCTCTTTTCTCTATTCTTAAAAATCCCTTTTCTCCGCAATACTTGAAATGTAAGTTTCAATATGCGGACATGCATGATCGGCAACTTCGCTCCAGTAACACGCTCAAGCTTCAAATTCCCTTTTATCGATCTAGCTTCATGTCCAATTCCTTTACTTCTCAAGCTATACGGCTTTGGAATGCATTGCCCGAGGACATCAGACAAATATCTAGTAGACATTTATACAAGAAAAAAGTGCATGATTTACTTTTTGAATCTTTCAACAATTAGGAGAATTCATCTTTCTTTCTGATCTTCAAATATATATATGTATGTATATGTATCTATGTAATATGTTGTATGTATAAATATAGTATATTTATTTTATACGATATTTATGTATGATCATTTAAAAGTACTTATTATTTCTGGATTGTTTCTATCTATTTTAGACGCCAACTATTCTATCTGTTTCTCTTCTCCTAAAGGTTGACAGGGAGAGAATGCTTTAGCATTAAGTCTACCTATTGTAGCTTTTGGCTCAATGAAATTAAATAAAAGGCTGGCGGCATTTCCGCGTTGTCGATCAAAAGTGCGGAAATTTCCTTAAAAAATTTGGCGGGCTTCTACACTCCAAGGCCCTCTCTCTCTCACACACCACAGTCTCCACAGCAAAAGGCACAAAATTATACGGCTCCCAGAGCCGCATATTTGCGCCTCTTAACACTATAGTATGAAGATTTCCTCACGCTGTTTTACTTCACTGAAAGCAAGAGGTGATAATTGAAAATGACTGTACATGAGTATAAATAAATAAATAAGGACAGATCACACTGATTGAGCTAGCCCCAAAGTAAGTTAAAGTAAGTATAAACTCAGAGGTACTTACTCATATACTTATTTATTTATTTATTTAATCTTTATTGTCCATCAAATACAAATTGTACAGAACAATAGGCGAACTTAACGCTAAAAGCGTTGTCTACCAGTCAACCTTTGGGTTATACAGAAAGTCTAAATGTGGGTTGCAAGATAAAGTGTAGTATACATAAAATACACAATGAACATTGTTACATAAATATATATATATATATATATATATATATATATATATATATATATATATATATATATATATATATATATATATATATATACCTGCTATACATATACCTACATACATATATATACGCTACATATACTATACATATAAATACATAGATAAATGCAGCAATTCTTAACGTCGGGGGTTAAATCAACTTTTATAACTTGGCCAAGAAGTGTTTAAATACCTGTGTCTTAAAGCTAGCGCGACTAGGAGCAGTTCGAATGGATTCAGGAAGCGCGTTCCAGAGTCTTATTGCTGTAATGGCGAAAGAGTTAGAAAGAAAACCAGTACGGTGAGAAGGAATAGAAAGGGTCAAAGTATTAGAAGAACGCAGGATTCTTTCATGAGTGGAAGATAAAAGTTGAAAACTTGATTTGAGGTATTTAGGGGCAAGGGGATTATTAAGTATATTATAAAGTTGACATAAAATATGAAGATTCCTGCGTTGGCGGATGGGGAGCCATTTAAGCTCAGAACGGTGTTCGGAAACATGGTCATATTTTCGAAGGCAAAAAATAAACCTTATACAATTATTAAGAAGTCTATCTAGTTTATTCAGACTATCTTCAGTTATATCCAGATAGCACATATCACCATAATCAATCAAGGGCAAGACGAGAGCTTGAACCAGCATGATCTTAATTTTAATTGGCAAGAAATGTTTCAAGCGTTGGAGATAGTGTAAAGTGGCATATACCTTTCGACAAACTTCGACTATATGTGAGCTCCAAGTTAGGTTAATGTCTATAAAGAGACCCAAATCTTTAACTACGGGGCTAAATGGAATCACAGTATTGTCATATTTAACATGCTGTACAGTATCTAAATCAAGTAAGTTAATTTGATAAGAGCTTCCTACTATAATGGCCTGACATTTTTTTGCATTTACTTGTACACCAAATTTTTTAGACCACTCCAGTATATTATTTAAATTCTCATTTACTAAAGAAACCGCCTGATTTACATTATCAACGTCGGTTTGTGTATAAAGCTGCAAGTCATCTGCATAAAAGAGATAAGTACACGTAATATGATGTGAGAGAATATTTATGAAAATTGAAAACAATATGGGAGATAAAATACCGCCTTGCGGAAAGCCAGCTTCCAACTCGCACCAATCAGACTCTGCCTGACCACTACGAATCTGCTGCCGACGACCACGAAGATAGCTTGAGAACCAGTCAATCGCAGAGTTTGAGACGTTACAGTAGGAGAGGATAGCAATAAGGATATCGATATCGACTGTATTAAAAGCGTTGCTAAAGTCTACCAGGCCCAGAACCGTCACATGCTTGTGTTCCATCCCGGCTCTAATATCTTCAGTGACTTTAAGCATCGCTGTTGTTGTGCTATGACCAGGTCTAAACCCAGATTGAAAAGAATTAAGGAGGTTATGTTCATGTAGATGTTTGGAGAACTGACTGAAAACCGAAGCTTCTAGTATCTTAGATAAAAAGGGAAGGATCGAAATTGGGCGCATGTCACTAAGACGAAGGGGATCAGGGATTTTAGGAAGCGGACGGACATAGGCACTGAGCCATGAGGTTGGAAAACAATGTTCAGAAAGACTGGAATTAATAATATGCGTGATAACAGGGACTACAAAAGGGAGTATAGGAATTAACATCACGCGGCTAATCTGATCAGGCCCAGCGGCATTAGAAGTAATAGATTGGATGGTTTTATAAACGTCTTCCTCGGTGACTGTGGTAAACTCGAACAAACTACCGCCAGGAGCAGGTAAACTAAGGATAGAAGATATAGTAGAACTTTTTATGTTTTTATCCAAAAGAGGAACCGAAGAAAAATGATGATTAAGTTCGTTCAAAGTGAACGGAAATTTAGATGAGTGATTTTGATTTTTACCTATGCCCTGAGAATTAAGAAACTTCCAAATATTGGTTGAAGATACATTTTCAATATTGTCTGTGAAGTATTGGCGTTTAGCGTTTTGACAAATTTGATTGCAGCGATTTCTTGCAGCCTTATACAAAGCCCAGGTCTCCTCTGAACGCTCCAACTTATACTTCCGAAAAGCTCTATTCCGTCTTCTCATCGCCATGCGTACTCCATTTGTAATCCATGGTGCTGGTGGACGGCGTACTTTGATGGCTCTGACTGGTGCGTGGGTGTCGTAAAGAGATAAAACCAGATTATTAAAGAGAGATATTTTCTCTTTTACTGTACCCAACGCAAACACAGGAGCCCAATCAATTTTAGATGCATCCGATATTAAAGCATTCCTATCAATTTTGGAGAAGCAACGGAGATTAACAATTGTAGGTTCAGGTTTTGGAACTTTAAGTTTGTACGATATGTATATTAAATCGTGGTGGGAAAACCCAGGAGCAGGAGTTTGACCATGACTGGCAATGCGATTTTCCGAGGAG
Organism: Acrobasis repandana; assembly: GCA_963576875.1. NCBI lineage: Eukaryota > Metazoa > Arthropoda > Insecta > Lepidoptera > Pyralidae > Acrobasis > Acrobasis repandana. Next base: position 5,172,556 of record OY756226.1, read on the forward strand.
GTAATTATCAAGTCTAGCAAAGTGGGACCATGGTCAGTGAAATGTGTAGGCCCTGACGGGAGAATAGAGAAGTTTACTGACTTGACAATATTTATTAAATTGGAAGACCTAGAGTCGTCTTTCAAGAGACATGTATTAAAGTCACCCAGAATCAGGTGATGCGCGTAATCTGAACACACTGACTCAAGAAGAGATTCAAATGTGGAAAAGTAGTTGACTTTAGATGAAGGACTGTAAAAGACTCCGAGAACGGCTTTGTTACCTTTGATAGTAACCTCGAGCAGAATATATTCCAGTGCGCCTGAATATTCCGAGGGTGACATGGAAAGGATGCGGTAATTAATATCACACCTGAGATATATTGCAACACCACCCGACCCCGCCCCGACACGATCATTACGTATCAGAACGAAGCCAGGAAGCGCATAACTAGTTGAGGGTAAACTCGGCTTAAAAAATGATTCAGACACGAGTACCGCGCTCACATATTGCGACGAAAATGCCTCTAAAAGATCTGTACTACTACTTATTATTAGTATACTGTAATACTACTTCTCTTTATGGTTGCCTGTTAGAGATTGCTTCGGCGACAAGGCCGCCTCTTGTGCTAATTATATGTTGTCCTTTTAACTTTTGTGATTGTAAATGTTATTTGGTGACTAGACTCATAACCAGTGCTCATACCACTTGGCCTCCACCACTTCATCTTTACAATCTACTATTGGGATACGGGTATCTGCATATTTCCATATACATTTTTCACTAATAGAATACGGCAAGGAAGACCGTCCCTTTGGAATGATTTTCCCTTTCAGCCGCTCAATTTATCTCCGTAAGTAACGCAGACAAAGCATAAATAGAGACAAAATGAGACCAAACATGGTATCAATTTCAAAAGGTAGACTCTAGTTTACGTAGGTCAAGTTTAGAGCTAGCTACCTTTGTATTGTTTTAGCTTTCAGTATATACAAAAGTACTCTGTGGTTTTAGCTCTTCTACGATCTTCCCTTTGGAAGAGATGACATATAGATAAAATTGACAAATGTCAACCTGAAGCTTGACATTGACAAGCTGAACACAAAATTGACAGCAATAAAACACAATATAGTACTTGACCATTTTGTTTAGGGAACACCACTGTAAATTTAAATTATAAAATATCTTATGTGGCGAAACCAGGGGGTAAGGGGAAAGTGTCGGTTTATGCATGGCTTAGAGAGCTCGCGAGGTCTACAGTTCTCACAGAACCACTAGTAATATTGTATTGTCATGTGATTTCCTTATAGCATACATAATTTCATCTTAATGGTAAACCGGGAAATGGCTGTATTTAGTTAAACTGATAGCTAACCAAATTACAATTAAAAAAATAGAAAATTGAGAGTTATATGTCTGAGTCGGAAATATAAGATACTGAGAAAGCAAAGTATTGTAGTGCGAACGCAACAATACAATAACAGCGGCGGCCAGTGGCAGCCACTCTTGCTGCGTTGATTGATTGCCCCAACATCAATCTTAATGTCGCGGCCGTTCACCCCGATCACGATTTGTTAATCTCTATAGGAGAATAAAATGCAATCCGCCATTTTCATTTTCGCCCTCGAAATATTTGTTACGTAGAAGAGAGATTTATACAAACAAAAGGTATCTTATACGGTTCGGTGTCATTAAATACAATTTGTTCAGGCTATACATGAATTTTCCAGGGACCAGTGCTGCCCATTTGAAATAAATCATTTTAAAGGAAACGGATATATACTTAATATAAATTTTGTCTTTGTGAAGCCCTAGATAACCCTTATACTATTTTATTAACTAGTTCACAGTTTAAAGTAAGAACGCTGAGCTTTTCTATGCATATTTGCGGAAAACGGCCACTTTTGGCATAAATGCCTAGAAAAGCTAAACGTTCTCAGTTTAAACTGTAAACAGTAGTTCATAAAATAGTTTGAAGGGTTATCTAGGGCTTTACAAAGACAAACTTTTAAATGATATGGAAAATTCAGGTGCGGCTTTAAGGCCATACATGAATTTTCCAGGATCCAGTGCTGCATGAGAATTAGATAAAATATATAACTTTATCCTATTTTTTTATTTTTAATAAATCATTGATTTGATAAAAATAAAGAACGAGTCGAAATAATTGCTATGTAATTTGGCAATAAGTTTGGAAAATCCAAAAGTGCACGCCTCATAATCTCCTTTTTCACAATTAAATTGAAATTACGATCAAACTACATTGAATTAGACCGTGATCTTCGAAAGGACTTGGTTTTGGATAATACAGAAGCGTATAAAAAAAATGGACTTGATCAGATAAGTTTTTTGGGAGTTATCGTGACCATGCCAGTTTCCATACATACAGACACACGGACGTCCACAAAATGGTTTTATTAAACATTGTTTATATTTATTTAAAAGGCAAAATGTCTTTTAAAAATGTCATAAGTGTTGAAACTAGTGTTTTTCCTTGACATTTATGTGTAAATATTATTGTAAAAGTGCGATAGAAAATAAATAGAGACACATTTAGTTAAAAAAATTACTTGATTTTTGTAAGGCGAGAGTATAGCACTACCTCATGCGCTTCGCTTATGAGGCGTGCAATACAATTTAAGAAAATATAAAAGAAACAAAGAAAATATACTTGGATCCTCCTGCAAAAATTACTCAGCCAGTAATAATTGACGTTCGATATTTCGACCTCTGTACGAAACCCTGTTTTCTTTGATGTGGGCTGATAATGTTATTTTCGTATAAAACGTTTGAAATAAACAACATTTACCGGTTTTCTCATAAATGAAAAACAAGGAAGGCTTCACGAATAATAATGTCCATTATTCATGTAATGAAAACGCTCGTTCTTTATCTTTATTTCTGTATCAAAGAGCTATTGTACGAATTATATTACTTAGATACCTAAGCACCTTATCATTCTATCTTTCGTATGTGCAAGTGGCCAACACTAGAGTCAGATTTCTCAAGCAATGTCAGCCAGGACCAACAGCGTGCCGAAGCACGGAGGAGCTCGAGAAATTGTTATGCAACGTCACCCATCCAATTGCGGACCACGCCCGGTGTCGCTTAACTTACGAAAGCGCTAGTACCTTATGTACTCCCACCGGACCATCGAGCTCCTCAAATCCTTCCTTCTCATTGATGCAGATACACTTAAGTCTTTATCACTAACGGGGTAGGCAGAACTTGGGACCCAAAGACTTCGTTTAGAGTGATTGTGGAAAAGAGAATCAATAATAATAAGAGTCTTGACCATAATCTTTGGACTTTCTCGCTAGATGGCTGGGTCAAGGGTCAGATTCAGAAGGCGGTACTCCTGGACACGACACGCATTGTCAGGAGGTTTCTTTCTCCGCTGCCAGCGCTGCCCGCCGCATAGGTTAGGTTTTTGTAAATGTTTATTATATAGTTTATGTTTTATAAAAACCTAATCTAAGACTAAAACTGAATAAAGGGGTAATAATAATAAAATGTTCATTTATTTCTCCAAAATTTATCATAAAACTAAGTAAAGAACTAGACATAAAAAGGTAAAAAGTTATACGTTAAAAGGCACAGAAACTAAGTAAAAGTAGCTGGCGCCCGAGCTAGGTTTCCGAAGAACCTGCGTTACAGGTCACTGTAGTCATCAATGTAGTAATTCATCCCGTTTTGACATACATTTTTACTCATTTCCTTAAATATTTCCTAGATCGCCTCGATCGACAGTAGTAATTTTAAAATTTTAAGTAAATACGTTCTGTTAATCTCCTGAGCTTTGATACACTCTTCTATTTATTATATATTTATTTTATTCATGATGTATTAGGGAGTCTGTCTGCCTCTTACATTATTTTCGCTGTCCTGTTTCACCACAGTCCTACAGCGATAACCCAAAAGCAATGATGCGAACAAATAATTTCCTCTGTAATTCGATATCGCTGACCGGGTTTCGCAAACGTAGTGTGCAAATTGGCTTGGTTTTTGATATTAGGTAGAATTATTAAAGGTTAAGTAGCGTAATTTTCAGTCACGAGTATGGTATCGTTAAGTGCTGAATACCTTTTTGCATTGACGTCTTCTTTGCATTTAAAATTTCATAATTTCATCTAACAAATCTTTATTTATCTCTACTAATTTTTACAATATTAAATAGGTTATTTTTTGTCGGCACCACTACGAAACTACCTTCTTTCGAACTAGTAGCTCTTTCTAGCCACAACATTTAAAATAAAAGTCGAATTATGCTTCAAAGTCCCCTTGTATTTGTTCGTCCATAAATTGTTTATTTTTAAGTAAGAACCAACTTTCTGGTTCTTAGACTAGGCGTAGCCTGTATTGTAGGTAACCAGTCTCTATGATACCATATTACTTAATCCGTGTAAGTAGTGGAAATTGACGGATCAATTTACACACTAACCATGGGTATTGGAATAGGCGTTAACGGATTATCTACCCTGGCAATGTTGAGTAATCCTATCTAGGAATGTCCTTTCGTACCCTAGAATTTTTTTTTTTTTTAACGAAACGATCGCGTTGTATTATAATTTATAACAATTAACGCCTAAGCTTTTTCCGCACATATTTTCCCAAAAGTTTCACAATTTAACCTACTGCACATTCTTATGGGACCGAGATATTTACGGCTCAATATTTTAATCACAGCTGTGTCGAATGAATTTCACGTCACACGTGTGCCTTGTCATGATGGAGTGCAGTTTCAGCTTTACATCAACTTTTTGTTAAACGAAGTTGTAACTTGTCCTGTGCTATGCATTAAATTTTAGAAGAATATAAGAATAAAGAATTAAATATTTATTCAGTAATTAGGCCTTCGCCGGCACTTTTACAAGTCAATAATTTTAGTGTGCATTACGTGTAATGTTAATTTTTTTTAAAGCTACCGATTCGTATAATAAACATTTTCAACATTTAAATGTTTTATTCTATCTATCTATAATTTAAGAACTACGTTCTTGTTGGTGGAGTAGTTTCCATGTCTCCCTTGCAAAGAAAAGCTTTCTCACTTTAAAATGTAAACAGTAGTTCATAAAATAGTTTGAAGGGTTATCTAGGACTTGGTATTAGCAAAATTTTAAATGCTGTCTTCGTTTCCTTGGAAATGATTTATTTCAAGGGGCAGCACTAGACCCAGGAAAATTCAAGTATGCCCTTAACTCAATCCAACGAGAAAACGCATCTCATTTATTCTTGGGCCATTTTTTTTTCTTACCGAGTGTGTTATTACTAACACTGATGTTTGACTATACGAGCTGCCTTAAAGTATCTGACGTAGCTCAATGTCTGCCATCTAGTGACAATAATCATTATTACATACTAGGAGTGTAGGTTTCCTCACAATGTTTTCTATCACCGGAAGCAAGTGGTGGTAAAAAATTACCATACATGTCTACAAACTCAGCGGGACAAGTTGCGCTTAGTAAGGCTGCCTGTCCACTGGAGCGGAGCGAAGTTGCGGAGCGGAGCGACTCAGAAGAGCGGAGTGGAGTTGCGTACTGTATCTGTCCACCGAATCCTATTGGTTAATATTTTTCCGCTTCTCCGCTCCGCTTCGGTGGACTGGCAGCCTTAGGATCGAACTCACGCCTCACAGACACACAGCCAGTGCTTAAACCGCTTGGCCACCAACACTAAGTAGGTAATAAAATGAAAGAACAACTACAAACTATTTATTTATTTAATCTACTTTGATAAAATGAACCATCGCGTGCATATCGACTGTAGTCCAGCCCTCTATAGCCGCTAAACCGAGCATTTCCTGCATAATTATTCGCGAAACACTCCCCACACGGATGAGCAATTTTCATGAAATGCATTGCTACGGGCACACTGCGGGCCTACGGGAATATTAAATACTATAAAGTAGAGATGAGCAGTAGAGCAGTAACGAAAGCCACGAAAGGTATTCACGTATATTGCAGTTGTGTATTTCGCAATAATGTATGACACTCAAATACCTAATACGACAGTATTTATCAGATTTTATCTTATCAATTTTTGTAAATAAGTACAGGTTGATTTTGATATCATGATATCATTACTATAATGATATCATAAAATCAGCAACACTAATAGAACACAAAACCGTAAGAAATTACTTCTTGTAAAAAAAATATCTACTACTACAGTCGATATGCACGCGATGGTTCATTTTATCAAAGTAGATTAATAAATAAATAGTTTGTAGTTGTTCTTTCATTTTATTACCTACTTAGTGTTGGTGGCTTAGCGGTTTAAGCACTGGCTGTGCGTCTATGAGGCGTAAGTTCGATCCTAAGGCTGCTGGTCCACCGAAGCGGAGCGGAGAAGCGGAGAAATATTAACCAATAGGATTGCACAAACTCTCCACTCCGCTTCAGTAGACAGGGAGTTTCCGAACTAGTTTAACATTGCATACAATACCAGGAAGCTGAACGGGGAAGCGGACGTACGTCGTACGTGTACATCTGGCTCCGCTTCGGTGGACAGATACAGTACGCAACTCCACTCCGCTCTTCTCACTCGCTCCGCTCCGCACCTTCGCTCCGCTCCAGTGGACAGGCAGCCTTACTAAGCGCAACTTATACCGCTGAGTTTGTAGACATGTATGGTAATTTTTTACCACCACTTGCTTCCGGTGATAGAAAACATTGTGAGGAAACCTGCACTCCTAGTGTGTAATAATGATTGTTGTCACTAGATGGCAGACATTGAGCTACGTCAGATGCTTTAAGGCAGCTCGTATAGTCAAACATCAGTGTTAGTAATAACACACTCGGTAAGAAAAAAAATATATAATGCCCAAGAATAAATGAGATGCGTTTTCTCGTTGGATTGAGTTAAGGGCATACTTGAATTTTCCTGGATCTAGTGCTGCCCCTTGAAATAAATCATTTCCAAAGAAACGAAGACAAGTCAAATCGGATGCAGTCAACTGCATCTGATTTGACTGAAATTCAGCATTCAAGGGTTTTTGCGCCGCGGAAGCGCTCCGCGAATCTCTAAACTAGGTTCACATTTTGAACCAGAATGGCCGCCCACGCATTTTTTAATTTTCTTTATTGACTGTAGTTGTAAACCCATTTTCTCTACTGGACATGGAATTTAGTAAATTCCAACAGCTGCACGAAAAACCGCGGGTTGCTTAAAGCCCGCGCAGCGCCCGTAAAGCTAGTTCTATTTTTATATTCATTATACAACGTGGAAGGGACATACCCGTAATAAATCAAACCACGGGCTATACTAGATCACTAGAGTATAATGAATTCAAAATAACAGTCAACCAAAAAAAAATCGACATTCCCATACAAATCGCCCGGGCGGCTGGACACTTTTGTATGGGAATGCCGAATTTTTTTTTTTGTTCTTTGTCTGTTATTTTAATTTCATTATACTATAATGATCTAGTATAGACCGTGGTTCGATTTATTACGGGTATGTCCCTTCCACGTTGTATAAGGTCTATAGAGGGTGCCATATTGGATTAACTGTGACGTCGTATAGCCTATAACCAGCGGACCGGACTACCATGACGCTTTCTATGATACCTAATCAAGGTATCATGGATATCATTGCAGATATGAGGGAAAAGATGAACATACATAAGTACATAGTGGCGAAATACATAATCATCTTCTTGACTTCGCCGTAGTCGGGTAAAAAGAAAGGACACATACGGGCAGTTTCCGATATTCATGAATTGAAAATGTTAATAGCCAGCAACGTTGCATTTTGTCATGACTGCATTTTCAGATGAGTTCTGAATTTTAGAATTTCGAGCGGCTATGTTCCAATTCCGACCCAAATACCACTCTGTAAAATGAAATTTCCTTCGTTCCGAATGCATACACTACGATCTTCCAAAAATATTGCTAAGAATATACAACGTGGAAGGGACAAACGCGTAATAAATCGAACCACGGTCTATACTAGATCATTATAGTATAATGAAATTAATATAACAGCCAAAAACAAAAACAAGTTTCGGCATTTCCATACAAAAGTGTGATGCCGCCCGGGCGATTTGTATGGGAATGTCGAATTTTTTTTAAATCTTTTGACTATTATTTTAATTTCATTATACTTTAGTGATCTAGTATAGTCTGTGGTTCGATTTATTACGGGTATGTACCTTCCACGTTGTATAGAAAATAGAAATATAAAAAAAAGACTTTCCATACAAACTCGGATTAGCTGTTTAGTCAACTTGTTTAGGACGCCAAAACTTATTTTTCATATTTCTATAAGTATAGGTACGTTCCTTAGGGATTTTTTTTCAGTCATGAACTGAATTCACCTTTAAAATAGTCTCTGAAGAAGTAACTGAAGGCTTGACTGCGCCGAAGGCATTCTGCAACTCTCCAGTCGCGACGAAACTTTGTTGTTCTGTGCGGCGAAAGCATCTAATTTTATTCAGCGCCATCTAGTAAAATATTTCCGAACTACTGTAATATTTTTCGGTTCGGTAATATTTCCAGTAGGAAATCCTGACTGTGCCGATGGATAATAACATACCTATATTACTTCTTCCTCCTTGCTGGTCTGGGAGAGAAGAAAAAACATAGATCTACCAGCTGCTTCTCTTCCCGCGCAGATCGTAGAAGCCGATCGAGAGAAAGAATCTAAATCATATAAATAGACGATACGGTTAGCAACCCGTCACTATAATCATGATTTCCTGTTTCCACCTTCATGCCAACCATCACGCTAAAAGTGGCCTGGGCCTTACTGCCCAACCAAGGCTATGTCTGCCCGTAAATCAGCAATCTTTTGAACATTGTTGTTATTTGTTACATGACTAGTAGTAGCGTAACATAATAGAAATGACGAGAAACTCGCTTTAAGGGATGTCTACTTGACACTGTCCGGTCACATACCTACAGTCATCTCAGAGTAATAAAATAATATACGGCTTTGCTTTTTACACGAAAGAAAACTCAAATCTTGTCTTTATTTATTATCTCTGTTCGAAACAGAGACTTCAAAAATTTTAAGTTTGTACATTGGGTTTGCGCGGCTTCACAAGTTTATAATAATAAACCAGATCCGACCACGTGTACTGGTAAGCGACTGCCAAATAGCCTTTATGATGCAGATAAACAAAACCATAGCGAGTTCTAAATATGTTCAGTGACATCTAGTGAAATTTTGCCGAACTGCTCGAAAACCAAGGGGAACTATATAAGTTGGTAGCATTAATGACTATCAATAAGTGATATTTTATCCTTGATTGAATAAAAAAGTTTTGACTTTTACTTAGCGTTGTCAAATTTTTTGAGGATCCCTAAAATATCACTACATTAAAATAAAGAAATATTGAATTAAAGAAAAACTATTTATTTTGGGAATAGCATGTAATTTAGTGAAAAGTTTTTAAAAATTTTAGCCAAGAATACTGATAACAATTATTTTAATTTAAATAAAATAAAAAATAAAAAATTATAAAAAAAAACTCAAAAGTTTCAAAATTCAAATTAATTAAGTCCCATAATTAAGTGCTTTTTTATAGAAATATATTTCTATATACTTACCTACTCGAAATATTTTAACTACGATACCTAGCTGAAAATAAATAAAGTTTTCGAATTCGCTTGGCTTCCGTTTTAGTAATTTGAGATAGGAAATTTTTCATTTACTACGCTAACCGTAGTATAAATGAAAAATTTCCTATAAATGAAATGTTTCTGGTGCGCAATTTTTTACAAAAAATAAATAGATTTAGTTCACTCCAAACTGCGGCGTGATGCGCACTTTTGAAGAAATATAGAACTAGTTTACCTCAGAAAAAGATACTAATTTCTCACAAATCTCACCCCTTTGGTGTAGAATTTAAGTTCTGTGTTACTTTAAAAGTGCGCGCCACGTCGCGTTGCGTCTCAGAGTGAACTGGCCTTTATATTTTCTTATCACACCATATATTTCTATAATTATGGTATTGATCTCGCTATAAAATTATGCCGAGGCGCACTGAAAAAGACAATCTATTGATGACATTTATTTATTTATACAACGTGGAAGGGACACATCCCTAATAAATCGAACCACGGGCTTATACTAGATCACTAAAGTATAATAATTTTAAAATAACAGTCAAAAAACCAAAAAAAAATTGGACATTCCCATACAAATCGCCCGAGCGACTTTTGTATGAAAATGTCGAATTATTTTTTGTGTTTTGGCTGTTATTTTAATATCATTATACTTTAGTGATCTACTATAGCCTGTGGTTAGGTTTTTTTTTTATTTATTTATTTTATTTTGGCACTTAGATATATTACGGGTATGTCCCTTCCACGTTGTATAGCGTCAAACAAAATGAAACTATTTTAAGGGTGAATTCAGTCCATGATACTAAACTTTCCCGAAGGAACATATATCGAAATATGAAAAAATAATTTTTGCTTGACCTTGGATCATCTGATCCAAGTTTGTATGGAAAGCAAAAAGTTGTTTAGTATCATGGTCTGAATCTACCCTAAAATAGTTTCAGTATATTTTGTTAGACGTTATCATATCCTATCTACATCGTGTTAATGAAAGAACGCAAAACCTCTCAGATGGTACCTCAGCCCATGTAACTGAACAACTTTTGTATTAAAAACTCTCACGAAATCCAAAAAAAAAATTGAATTTTTGTACAAACTGATCAGCTGATCGAGTTACCTTTATTAAAATCGGTTTTTTTTTTTGGATTTCGTAATTGTTGTTGAACAAAAGTTGTTCAGTTACACAGGCTGAGGTACCATCTGAGAGGTTTTGCGTTCTTTCATTTACACCATGTAGGTATGTATAGTGCCAAAAATCATCAACATAGCTTGACGATTACAATCTATTGATGGCAATGAAACAACAGCGTGCGTCCTGAACCACGAATACCTACTACCTATACAAAATACTTAATGATCTAAACAGTCTTCGGTTTGCTTGACCTGCAGGTACAGGACTTCGCTGTCACTCCTTCTCTCTTTCTTTGGAGGGGGATCCTCTTCGTGGTCGAACTGATACCCACGCGACAGGAAGTGGAAGATGGTTATAGAGACGAACATGAGACCCGTGTAGAAGAAAAACTGCGTCGCCTGTATGGAAATAAATTATAATCTTAAAGGCTTGATAAAATATTAACATCATCGTCATGTCGTTTTTTTCGCTGTTTTCTCGTGGTCATACTGGTTTGTCAAACCAGTATGACTACGAGGATATACATGTCCTTAGTCTCCAATGCAGGAGCACGACTCACTCTGTACTACTAGAGCTATATATTAGCCATAGCAGCCAGAGGATTGAGCCTACACTCTCCACGCTGGCCAGACAGGTTGGAAGGTATAATAAGGTATTTGTAGCTTGTGTTTACTAAGTCATTCTGTACCTATACAAAAATTATATTGAGTTACAGTTTATTTTATGCCTATAAATAAATAAATATATAAGGACAAATCACACTGATTGAGCTAGTCCCAAAGTAAGTTTTTTTTAAACTTGTGATATGGGATACTAAATCAACAATACTATATTTTGTAATAAAGACCCAAGACCCAGGACAATTTGAAAAAGGCCATTTTCCAACTTGCCCCGGCTGGGGATCGAACCCAAGACCTCCGGATTGATGGACTAGCGTGTTGACCATTACACCACGGAGGTTGTCATGCCTATGTATTTTGGGAAATATAATATCTACATAATCAGTAATATATACTGAATTTCTGTAAAATTTTTCACACTGACAAAAATATTCTGTAAGAAGATAGGTTCAATTAAACATATCTAAGCACATAACTTTGAGCACAAGTCAAAAAGAGAAGTTTTATAATAAAGAAATAGACAGTCAAACATATAATATTCCTTTTCGACTTATGCACGAAAACAAATCCATGTTCCTCTTGACATGGAAACCGAGACAAATGCTTGCCAAACTAATATTTGCACGAGGCGGAAATTGAACCAGCGACCCACGCCGACCGATTACGACGTAATTTCGTATTAGTCGCATTATTTGCCCTGGAACCCGATCCGTTTACGAATCACTGCCATTTCTGGTAAATAACAATACGACGGAAAGTGCCGATTGGCTTCTTCCGATTTATAATAGAACTACTCCATCTCTTCCTGTTGTTGTCGTAAAAGGCGAAAGACTAAGCACAAACATGTCGTGCTACAACTTAGCTGTAAGTAACGATTTGACCTCAACATTTGTGCAAAAGAAAACAAAGTGACTATAATTAAGATATATTATAAATATATAATAAGCCGTGTGGTTCCCGGCAGAGTAGAATAGGACCACTCCAAGTCTTCCCGTGGATGTCGTAAAAGGCGACTTACGAGTAGGAAACACAAGCTAAACAAAGCTTATAAACATCAATGAACCTCTCCAACCCGTCTGGCCAGCGTGGAGAGTGTAGCCAAATCCTCTGACTGCTCTAACTAATAAATGGCTCTGACAGTACAGAGCGGGTAGTGCTCCTGCAGTGGAGACTAAAAGACCTGATTATGATAAATATTTTATGTTATTAAAAAGATTTTTGAATTGAATTGAACTGTAAAATATGCCCACCTGTCCGTAACCTTTAAATGCCCTGGTGATAACTATGATGATGACGTTGCCCATGGCTTCAGTCGCCAGCCACACGGCAGTCATCACTGCCTTCATGCTCTCGGGGGCTTCCTTGAAGGCAAACTCGTTACCGGTCACCGCGAATAGAAGCTGGGTGGAGAAAACAATTGAAGGCATTATGTATTTGGGTATCTTGTGGTATTCATGTTGACACATGATTATTTAATGTATACAGTGTCTAACAAAATATACTGAAACTATTTTAAGGCTGAATTCAGTCTATGATACTGAACAACTTTTCCCAAGGAACGTATATCGAAATATGAAAAAAAAATTCTGGCCTCCCATACGAGTACAAGTTGACCGATCAGCTGATTCGAGTTTCTATGGAAAGTACAAAAATATTTTCCATATTTCAATATATGGTTTTTGAGGAAAGTTGTTCAGTATCATGGACTGAATCTACCCTTAAAATAGTTTCAGTATATTTTTTTAGACGTTATACAAGGAGACTTGAGAGGCGCGAACCTTTTTTTTTGGTTTGTTTAACGTTTCGAATAAGAGTTACATCTTTCGTGGTCGTAGACTGACTTGTGGTATTCATCTCGAGCATCTTCGCTTTAGGTATAGGATACGCTAGGGGAATACGGCTGTGGACTTAAAAAATATTTTTAGGTCGTCATGTATAGATTATTAGAAAATATTGTTAAGTACGTATTTTTTCTTTCCTCTGATTATCAAATAATGAAGAAGATACAGCGCATTTAAATTTCGCATGATCGCGATCTGGTACGATTTTCACTAGACCACAAAATAGGATACTAGTACTACGTACAGAAGTCTCACTCAGCAAAGAAATTCAAATAAATATCTACTCAATGTGGTTAGCGATATGGTTTAATTTAGTTCACGTCAGAACTCAGCACCTTTTTGTTTAGATACCTAGACATCCATTGCAGGCTAATTTCATTCTTATTACTCTGGACAACTGATTCGTATAACTGAATTTACTACTTGGAGGGGCCGCCGCGCTCTTAGTAATAATGTAGGTATTATTTTCGATACCTAAACAGGGAGTGACACAGGCCTGACTAGACTAGACGGTGGCAATAATAGGTAGTTACATAAGTAGATATCTGTAGTTTCAGCTCAATCGGATAATGGGAAGTGGGTCTAATTTATATTCATTAGGGTTCAATTGGCACCCTTTGGGTATGGAACCGTAAAAAGTAATAACGACACCTACCTCGGCTACTGACATTATGAAAAACTGTGGAAGCAGCAAGGCCATCGTGATCGAATTGGCTTCGGTGATGACCACTACGTTGACATCCTGAAACAAAGGTAGAAAATTTACTACCAACTTATCACAGTTTTCTTCCTAGTTATTCTTCTCCTTCTTATAGTATATAATTCGGCTCCTGCGATTCTGCAGTGCATCGAATATGTTTGCGCAAGCGCACGTCGAGGGGTTTCATGCCGTACTGCGCAAGCGCATCGCGTCGTTTATGCACAGAGTACGTGAGAGCACCAACACTATTCTGAAGGTCATTAGTGACAAACTAGACTGCCCAATTGTGAAGCACTGGGTGCATACGCATGCGCATGTCCCGAGGCCAAACAATAGGGTAGTTAAATATTTAAATTAAAATTAAGTGAGAAAGAACTACCACTACTGTAGGTTGACTGGTAGAAAAGGCCAACGGCCTTAAGTCTGCCTGCAACAATTCTCTGTAATAAAGTTAAATAAATAAACTACTAACATAGGTTTTAAGATTTTGTATTGTTTTAACAAATTATGGACGACGTCTGAAATAAACGCATTTTATTCAATTTTTTTTTTTTTTATTTATAGTGCCTCCCCATTACTGGATGTTGGCCGTCAGTCAGCTTCCCAAACTCCTCTTTATCCATTGCCAAGCGGAATAATTTCTCCACTTTGGTTATTCCGGTCCACTCTCTTATGTTCCTCAGTCACGATTTTTTGTGTCTTTTGCCTTCGACTTTCCCCATCATAATAAGTTGAAGCAGCTGATATAGGTCAAGCAAGTCGCAGAACGTGGCCGCAATATTCAACCTTGCGCCTTGATGGTTTGCAATAACCTCCGTTGCATTGCGACACGTTGGAACACTTTAATATTCATTGCTAACTTTTTGAGTCCAGCTAATATAAAACATGCGACGATAAGGGTTGGATCTCAGCAACATAGGAATGCTGCTATCCTTTTCTGTCGCTCAGAACAGTTATTTGCTAGAGCAAGAAAGAGCGACGGAACGCTGCAGCATGGTCGGTGCTGAAGCGTTGCGTTTACGGCTAATATTGAAGCATGCGACGATAAGGGTTGGATCTCATCTATCAGCATGGAACAGAACTTTCCTATGCTGTGTGCTGATATCCTTTTCTGTCGCTCAGAGGCGTCATTTGCTAGAGCGAGAGAGAGCGACGGAACGCTTCAGCACCAGCCGTGCTGCAGCGTTCCGTCGCAAATTACTTTTCTGAGCGACAGAAAAGGATAGCAGTATAGGTAAGTGCTGTTCCGTGCTGATATGAGTCCCCTAATACCACATCTCGAAGGGTGCGAGCCGTCATGTCAGGGTTGCTACGAGTACACACTTATTCGGATTGGTATTAATCGGCACAGCCGGGCGGTAGAATCAAATATATGTAGAGATGAAAGTTTGGGAAAAAGGGCTATATAATTGATTCGGTTCGGCTTTGTTGTTTGACAAATACTGAGGAACCGACAATGCTGGCCCGAATAAATGTGTAGCAACCCTGATTGTTGACCTCCGTGGTGTAATGGTCAACACGCTAGTCCGCCAATCCGGAGGTTCTAGGATCGATACAGGCTAACTTTTATCCACTTGCTAAATTTTTGGAGCAAGTTCAGTCTTACTTAAACTTACTTTAGGACTAGCTCATCAGTGTGATTTGTATTTATCTATTTTTTCTCCACAACTTGCTAGCCACTCTTGTAATATCGTCTTCCTAATGAGTTTTAGGTCTTGCTGGGTTTTGGTATCCCATTCGTGGTAGCCAGTTGAAGTTTAGATTAAAATAAACTTACATAATTTTCCTTTTCGTCACGGTCCAGCAAAACAGTGTAGACGCCACCGCTCTCCATCTTCAAATTGTGTGCAACAACCGTATCGACAAATTCTGTTGTTCCATTCCATATTACTAGTTTTTTATCATCATATTCCGTTTGGAAACTGTTGTTAGCATCTGATTTACCTAAAAAATACAAGATATTTCTCGTCGCATTAAAATTTTTCATGAACACGAAAACGATGAGAAGAATAGGCTAAAAACTTTACATGGCGCAGCGAGAGCGACCCATACCGACAGTGTATCAAGGACGTCATAAACCATAGTCGTAGCGAAAGCAATCGTGTTAGCCGCAGGAGGCTTACCGGACTCCTTGATATGTATCGAGTAGGTGTCCGTAAATACTTCTGTCAACCTTGAGACACCGTGATGCACATACATCTCGGTTTCGTTGTTCCACTCTCTTACAAAACTTATGTTGCGAGCCATCACTCTGTCTGATACTAGAAATCTGAAAAATAATCATGACATTCAATTACCACACAAATTACAAGACCGAAAAAGCCCTAGCCCACTCTCTATCTCTCTCTTATCTCAGCGTGTTCCCAGTTGCATCCACAGCTGTAATGCTGTGAAGCCCGGGGTCCGCTTTCCGGCTTTTCCTTCTCCACTTCACACGGTCTTGAGCATCTTTCATTGTAAGACCATTGGCACGCATATCCCTGACGACGTCAAGCCCGCATTTCAAGCTACACAGTTGTTTCGGCATCGGCATGGCTATACATTTGTTTCCCACGTAACTTGCCGGTTTCCGCAAGACATGCCCATACCAGCGTAGGCGACCTTCTTGCAGTTTGTCTGCTATGTCACGAACATGAAGGCTGCCGCGGATGCGGGTGTTTCTCCCGCGATCTCTCCGTGATACTCCGCATATCCAGCGCAACATTTGCATCTCCGTGACACGCAGTTCCTGCTTGTGTCGCTCAAGCAATGGCCACGCTTCACCGCCATATAAAAAGGACAGGTCTAATGATGGATTTGTAGATCTGTCTTGCTTAAAAAATTTGGCTGGTGTTTCAAAAGTCACCCTGTATATTTTATTATACCATGGGATCAGCAGTGTTAGTACCTATGTACTCTTAAACTCATACTGTTCACTTTCCGTGATAATCAAATACGCAGACTATCTTTAGGACTTGGTTATTCACCCAAATAAAGTTGTACGTAGACATACGTACAAAGACAGAGTGATGAAAAATGCTCAATCGAATTAGCTGTTCGAAGTAAAAACAAGGAATCAGAATCAAAGTCCGCGTCGAATCTAAATCTAATTTAGCGGACACGTCAGCTACGTTCGAATGTAAAACAAAAACCATTTCCGTTTCCGGAAACTTCCATTAGACCTGGAGACCCATTTTTGAACGCCGGAGTAAGTGGCGAAATATTGAATCGCTCGTACCCGAAGGATTTGCAACAAATGGTCTTGACTTCTCGTATTAGCTACAAATGTTAAGAAACATTTGTGTTGTTTTAGTTGTTTGTCATGGAGAATCCGTTCCGTTTCACGCTGCTTTTATTGTTCACGTTGAAATTTTTAGAAAAGCATAGACCAATTTTCAAGTTCCAAAAATACGGTGTAATTATGATATTTCGTGACTTGGATGCAAGCGGTGACTTAGAAAACTACACGTTTTGTGTTTCGCTGACTTCTGCGTTCAAAAATAGGTCTCCTAATATAACATGGATTTTACTCGTTTTTCCTTTTTCCGACACCGCCTGTCAGTCTATGGTAATCTGAGAAATTAGCATGATGACCTCTGTTTGTACACGCACGTTTATATTTTTTTCTACCCTTCGAAATATTTTTTTTTTTTACTAGCCTATAGTATCCCATTGTTGGGCAAAGGCCTCCCCTCCAGCCTTTCATATATCTCTGTTAGTGGCGACAGTTAGTGGTTACAGTTCTTCGAACTATTTTATGATAAAAAAAAACTAGAGCCGTATGGTACAAAACATGATGTCTCCGTTTCCTTTTAAATAATTTATTTGAAATGGGGGCAGCACTAGACTTGGGGAAAATAAAGGAAAATATTTTCAGATCTGCGAGGTCTCTCGTGATTTTTGAAGCGAGCAAGTGATATAACCACTCTGTATCACTCGCTTTGCGTCGTTTAGAGATTCGTCGTTTAAATTGAGACTAGAGATTTGTTGAGAAACCTTTGAATTTAGTAAGGTTGTTTTGTAGTTGAACAGACTAAAATAAATATTATTGTAACGAATTATAAGAATAATAACCCGCAGAAATCAACTTGGCACCTGCGACGAATGTTTTCCCATTAGAACGAGGTGTCTAGTTTACTTCTGCGGGTTGTACATCCATATACGCAGCATTGATACATATTGTATTATAATACTCTGATAACTATTTAAAACTCCAATTATTAAGTATATAATAATCTAATGAAAACTTACCGAACCACTGGAAATCCTGATTTACTTTTTTCCAACGCGTCTTTGTAGCGGTAAATATTACTACCAGAAATAAAAAAAGACACAGCCTGATGCTCTTCCAGTAAAAATGTATCTTTCCTTGGTGTTATGCAACTACCACCCAAGTCTAAAGTAATGTTTTGCGTTCCTTTGATCGGTACATCCTTTTTGACGAAGTTGGCTAAAGGAGGCATTGTATATGCTACGTTGAGGCGGTCATTGTAGAGAGACACCGAACATGGGTTGCCATTAAAGATTCTGAGTTGTGAATAATCTGCTTGCGGTAGTTGAGGATATTTCGTCTAAAAAAAACACAATTTAGAAATTACTACAGTATTTACCAAGGACGAACAAATAAAATACTGAAGGACTGACATAATTTGCACCTTCTTAAGTCTTCTTATCTCGGCATCACCAGTGGGTTGACTGGTAGATAAAGCCTATGGCTTAAAGTCCGCCTATTACATTTGTAATAAAGTGTTAAACACAGCGCCATCTAGATGGCTTGCTCTGTACTAAGGAGTAGGGACTTAATAGATCGTTATCATCTAGAATGCTTTACAAAAGCAACAATCATTTGAATGATTCCAAAAATTGCCACCAGGTGTACATAGTATACTATATAAGCACTATGGAGCCATTTTTACGCTCTGTTTCAACGCGCACCTAGCCATAAGCAAGTTTTGTACCAAATAAATAGTTTATCCCGATTCCCTGTCTTTCTCTTGGGCATCCATTTTACACCTACTCTGCTAAACAGCTAAAATCCTGTATTATTTCTAGTTGTCACTAATACAGAGGAAATATAAGTTACCCCATGCCACCTCACGTAGTGCGCGACGCGCGCAATGGCACAAGTATCTGATTAACCGTCTGTACTTCGCCTGCTAGCCAAACAAAAGATATTGGGTACTCTGGCATTGACAAAATTAAAATGACAATGCATTATTATTATGACAAGAAGCTGATTTGATGATGGAGCTGAAAGGCGACCTAATAGGGACGATATTAATAAAACGACGCAACCCTAATGAGTTTGAGCTTTTTTTATTAGTTTACTTTGCCTTCACAATAAAAGCTTGTCTTGTACCATAGAGTACAGTAGCATAGGCTTGTACAAAAATAGTAGTTTATGACACTCTCACATAATGAGGGGTATGACACACGAGTGTGGGTTTGAAAATCGAGCCGCCAGCCGCCAGGCGAGGTTATTAATAGTATCACACGAGTGTGATAATACCGAGTTATGTGCAGTGTCATACACTACTTTATCTAATCTCATAAACTAGAATTAAAGCTAATAAATAAAAGATCAAAGTTGAAAGAGAAAGAAGTAGTTGTATGATTATAATGTTTATTTTCAATATTTTAATACGTCGACTTCGTTATACTTATACCACAGAATACAGTGAGTAAACAGAACGGAATCTCCTAAGGTACGCGCAATATGCGTCTCCGTTCCCCGCACCCGCACCTCTCCCCCGGTTCTTGACGGCCAACGTGAGTCATCGAGGCGAAAACGCGGGGAGAGATGCGGGGACGAGGAACGGGGACGCACATTGCGCGTACCTTAGGAGATTTCGGCCTGTGCTTATACCTACACTATATGCACTCTTTAACATTGAATATTTAGACCATAAGGACTTAAACTTCTTAAGGCCGTACCTAAATTTTCCGGGGTCCAGTGCTGCCCCCATTTTAAATAAATCATTTCAAAGAAAACGGAGACATCATTTAAAATTTTGCTACTACTAAGTCCTATATAACCCTTCAAAGTATTTTATGAACTGCTGTTTACAGTTTATAATGAGAACGTTAAGCTTTACTACGCACATTAGCCAAAAGTGGCCGTTTTTCGCAAATGTGCGTAGTAAAGCTTAACGTTCTCACTTTAACCTGAAAACAGTAGTTCATAAAATACTTTGAAGGGTTATCTAGGACTTGGTAGTTGCAAAATTTTAAATAATGTCTCCGTTTTCTTTGAAATGATTTATTTTAAATGGGGGCAGCACTGGACCCCAGAAAATTCAGGTACGGCCTTAAACAATTTCTGGAAATAGGTCAATAGTACGTTTTCCGAAAACAAAGAACCTTGTTTTTGCATTTTCCATGCCATGAAATTCTGATAACACTTATCATATAGTTTTCTCGACTTTGCTGGTAAAAGATTACGTACGCTATCGAAGAATCTCGGGCGGAGTCCTATTTTCTTTAAATTTACTACGTTCGTAATCGTTTTAAAGTTTATAATTTGAATTTTATGACATGAGATTAGATAAAAATACTTTAACAATTCTTATAGATATAGGTACTTACTCTTAAGTAAAGCTCTACTATCCCGGCCGCTATGAAAGCCACCCCAGCCAATATGCCGCCCAAAGTCAGCTTATGTAGAGGATTCCTCAATATGTGCCGCTTTTCCAGGAAAGGATAAACATACTGAAAGAACATGTCAAATAGATTACATGTCTCTATATTATACGATACGGGATGTCCATTTGCAATACCTTTTTTTTACAAATTTAACCAAATTTAGTAATTATAACATGTCGGCACACCACAAATAATTACATCGTAGAGATGTACATAAGACAATATGCTAGCAACCCATCACTATTTTGATTCCCTTTTTTTACCTCTACGCCCACCATGACGCTAACGTGGCCTTGTGCAACGACCACGCGTATAGTAAAGGAAGAAAAAAAATAAAGTTAATAGTATTTTTAAAACTTTTTTAGTTCGATTGGAATACGTAAGTAAGTAAGTACTTAAAACCCATATGTAAACAATAAAATTGAGTTGCATAGAAAAATATGCAACACAATATTGAAATAATTGAATTTTTAACAAAAAAAAACAACCGACTTCAATTTTTTAGGTGTTTCTTCCATATCTCCAAAGCTCTTTCTTCATCATATCTTTATTTTTCATACCAAATTAAAATGGGACCAATTTGGTAGTAAAGGCTTTCAAATAAAAAAAGAATACTTAATCAAAATCGGTACACAATTGGCGAGGATATCGCGTGACAAACATAAATAAATAAAAAATACAGTCGAATTGATAACCCCCTCCTTTTTGAAGTCGGTTAAAAAATTATTTATTACCTTTTGCGCTAGGGGAATCATAATGAGAATAAATATGGGGTTCAGCACTTGCATCTGGTCCGGTTTCACCGTCAGATACCCAAATCTCCCATCCATTTTCGTTGCTTGCAGTGTCCATCTTGAACCCTTTTAAATAAGGAATATTTTTATTTACGAGTAGGTAGAATATTTTATGCAAGTAAGTATGTTTGGTTTTGTGCAATATGTTTTACGAAACAACAATTAACACTAACAAGAAATCTTTTTTTGATAACAACAAGAGAATTGGTTATTATATGAAGCAGTAAATTTTCTTTTCAATTATTATGAAGTATGAAGAAAAGTGGCAGTGTGGCGGGGATATCCTGCTCGCTATCTCTTTCATACGCGCGACACTAATGGCAGTGACAGTGACGATACATTTCTATACAACGTGGAAGGGACATACCCGTAATAAATCGAACAACAAAAAATACTAGATCATTATAGTATAATGAAATTTAAATAACAGCCAAAGAACAAAAAATAATTCGGCATTCAATACAAAAGTCCGCGGCCGCCCGAGTGATTTATATGGGAATGTCGATTTTTTTTGGATTTTTGACTCTTCTTTTAATTTCATTATACTTTAGTGATCTAGTATAGCCCGTGGTTCAATTTTTTACGGGTATGTTCCTTCCACTTTGTATATGCATCCTTGTTCTGTTACTACCTCCGTGTTTTGACGACCTCCGTGGCGTAATGGTTAACATGCTTGACCGCTGATCCGGAGGTTCTGGGTTCGATCCCCAGCCAGGGCAAGTTGGAAAATGGCCTTTTTCAAATTGACCTGGGTCTTGGGTGTTTATCTATAATTGTATTTATCTTAAAATATAGTATCGTTACGTTAGTATCCCATAACACAAGTTTAAAAACTTACTTTGGGGCTAGCTTAATCAGTGTGATTTGTCCCTATAGGTATATTTATTTATTTAACTGAATTATTTTTGAGCGGATTTTAGAAATCTTTTTTTTTTTCGGTCGGGATCTGATTATGTTACTTTTGATATGAATAATAAAAAAAATTCAAGTCAAATTCAGTTCAAAGTCAAGTACAGAAATGAAAACAAATTTAACTACTTACTTAAAAAATAATAATAGTAATCCAAGTCTAAACATACTTGTACTTGGCAGAAAGACTAATTAAAAGGGACACCTACTTAAATTACGTAACCCTTAAGGTAAATATTATCGATGAACCTTGACATAAATTAACAAGATTTAAACTTAAAATACACTTTGTACAAAATGTAAAAAAGTAAATTGAACTACTGTTTTGTGGTGTGAATGAGAATCGTAAATTCAAATCAATACCTTACAATCCCCAATCGAACGGACTAACTGAACGTCTAATCTATCGAGTATCCTCCTATAGGATAGGAGTAAACTACCCGCAATTTGCAATTAAACTTTGCTTTATTGTGTGTGACGTAAATGTTAGAATTTATTTTTATTTTTATACGTATTGTACCTATAAGGCAGGTGCCTTATAGGTACAATTTATTAGGTACATTTGGATTTTATTCTTTTATTTAAAAAATATTGACTTTGAGTTACGACTACCTACAATGAAAATTTCGTAGAATATCTGAGGATTCGTAAATTTTTTCCGTTATCTTTTTATAAAGAGAAGATTTTTAAAAACGTGTTTCAAAAATGACTAGATAAGAAGTATCCAAAGGATGACTGGTAGAAAAAACTCCTTTTGTACCATTTTGTTTTGGTAAATAAAGTTACAAACAAAATATATAGTATGCCCTCTGTGTATATTTTTGAATAACTGAATGTATACCTGTGTCGACTTACAGTGGCAATTTAAGTAAACTTTAAAAAATATGTAAAACTTACCATTTGGTCAATTAACGCCCAGAAAACAGGACAAACAGTGAAAAGGATGAGCACCCTAAGAGTTTTCTTGATATCCCTAATAAATCTCGGTTCGTAGAGGTGCTGAGTGCTGTCCAACCAATGTGACCCCTTTTCGGTGTTTTTCTGAAGCACATTCTTTATGCCTAACTGTAATAAAATAAAATAAAACCAACTGTTATATCTGTATTTTCCAATTGAAAAATAGTTGGAGAAGAAAAAGCAGAGAAAACGCACCCCGGGCTCCGAAGCAGCACAGCTGAGGATGCAACCGGGAATGCGCTTAGACGAAGAAAAAGAGAGAGATGCAAGTTGGTCCCATGAATGTCATTAAGTGGTGTCATACTAATCTGCCGGAAACCACACGTCTAAATCCTTTAGCCGTGTCAGCCGTGTGTAAAACATGTAGCCTTTCAGCAGGTAGCCTTTACACAGCAGCACCTTAACACAGCAGGTAGCCTTTAACCCAAAGGCTACCTGCCTAAATGTAAATGTAATTGACATGATCAATATCGAAATAAAACACTAGATGCAACCTAAGCTACCGGCCATTTTGGAAATTCTTGGAAAATATGTAGACTTTTTCTGAAATGATAATTGCAAATAACTGACTATCTACTTACTGAGATGCATTTAATGAAATCCATCAGTACGTTGCCTTCGGGTTTTTTCATGACATATCGACTTTTCGCGCTCACAAATATCACTGAAAATGTATATTTATTTATGTCCTGTGTACAAAAAAATAGAAGGGATTTTCAATCTATGTATTTTATTCAGTTCTTATGTTTTCTTTTGTAGGATAGGGCTTTTTTCGCAAGAGGGCGCTTCTACTATAAACAAAGTTCGCAATAGCTGCTCAGTAAATTGTTAATTTAAAAATAGTTACGAAGTTCCAAACAATCATTGAACATTTTGATTATTATGTGTTGTTGCTATTAACTGTTATATAAGTGAAATCAGTGTTGCAGTGTTGATAAAAGTGCTAAATACCGATAGCTGACCACGCAATCAACGAGGATAAATAGATTTCGAGTTCTGCACTGCGTTTCGCTTGAAGTTGAATTTCTGATGGTGGTTTTTTTTGAGTATTAATTGTGTCTAGATATTTTTATGCATTTCAAATACTAGAAGGTGTTATTTATCAATATTGGTATTTATTATAACCTCAAATTTCCTTCACATGAGCGCCATCTATCTGTTTTCTTCTACATCTAGTATAAGTTCTTATTCGAACATTCCTGCTTTTGTGCGTTTGCGCGTGCTGTGCGCATATATCAAGCTTTGCAACCATTCGAACCCTGCTTTCCAAGTTTGTGGTGTACTCATTAGAGGGCGCTTTTACTACGGATGCTGTGTATATAGCTACTTCTAATAATTGGTTCTCGTTTCCGATCAATAATTTGTTTACCTGAGAATCTGAAAGAGGTCGCTACGGTGAAGAACTTGTGCTTATTATCTTACTTGCATAACAAATACAATGAACTGTGAAGCCTGCAGACGAGATATCTCTTCTAATTCTATTATGAAATGCAAACTATGTAACAGTAAATACCATTACCAATGCCTAAATATGAGCAAAGATCAGTTTTTGTCATTTGGGAGTGAATATCGTGCGTCATGGGTTTGCCCGTCATGTCACAACGTAACTCGCCGTGCAAAATCAAACACCAATACCCCGGTTAAGCAGCATCAAGTACCTTCTTGTGCGGGAGACGTTGACAACTCAATTAATATGTCTTTGGATGGCTGCGATAACAATTCATCACGAATGGGTTCCGAGTTGGAGCCGGTTACAATGGAAAGTATTGGCAAGCTACTTGACAGCAAATTGCAAGCCTCTTTCTCCAGCTTTATGATCGAATTCCGCAACAATTTCCAAAGTGAAGTAAAAAAAATAGTTCGCTCTGAGATGGCTACTGCTATTCAGGAAGTCAAAAATGACTACAGTGCCTCAATCGAATTTATTTCTGAGGAGCAGTCAACCCTGAAGGCGAAAATAGATGAAAAATGTGATATTATTAAATCTCTTCAATCAGAAAGCATTACATTGCAGAAGGAAATCCTTGACTTGAATAAACGCTTATCAAATACAGAAAAATTGTCTAGAAGTTGCAATGTGGAAATCCAGGCTGTACCGGAAAGTCGCAGTGAGAACTTAATTGCTATCTTTAAAAACTTATGTACAGAGATCAAGGTTCCGATTGAGGATATACATGTGCAGGCCTGCAGACGTGTGGCCAAGATGGATAGGTCATCTAAAAGACCGCGTAATATATTGGTGACGTTATGTAATCCTCGCTTACGCGATACCATTTTGTCATCAGCGGCGCGTTATAACAAGGCCCACATTGAAGTTCCGCTCAACTCGTCACACCTGGGTCTCCAAGGAGAAACCACTAGAATATATGTAGCTGAGCATCTCTCCCCGGAGTGCAAGATCTTGCACAAGAAAACTAGACAAGTAGCTTCTGATAAAAAATACAAATATGTATGGATAAAATATGGCCGTATTTATGTGCGCAAGGATGATCAGTCTGTAGCTATTTTAATAAAAAATGAGGACTGTCTATCTAAATTGTAATTCTTGTATAATTATAAGCAAAACAAGGTTTATTTTTTTGGCTATTTCTTTTGTTTAACAATATGATTATTTACTATCAGAATGTAAATAGAATTCGTACTAAAGTTAATGAACTTTATTTAAATATTTTAAACTGTAGTTATGATCTTATATGTTTGACCGAAACAAACTTAAATAATAGTGTTTTTGATGCGGAACTGTCAGATTCCCGTTATAATATTATACGGCGAGATCGTTGCCTTACAACCTCGCATAAAAAAGATGGTGGTGGAATTGCCATCGCAATAAAAAAGAATATCGAGTTTGTTCGTCAAACATCATGGGAATGTAATGTTGAGGATTTGTGGTTGAGTATTCGGGACGATTATAAAAAAAGGGTATTAAATGTTTGTTTATGTTATTTACCACCTGACATTCCTATAGCTAAGCGACAGGAATTTTATGACAGATTGTATAATTTAGTACTGAATGCCGAGGATAATCAGGATTTTATTTGCCTTGGTGATTTTAATATGCCTGAGATCTCGTGGTCCAAGTCTATTTCATCCAATATAATGCTGCCTAGTGACCCTAAAGATTTGAAAGCTAGCTTGCTTATTGATACCTTATCTCTTTGCAATTTTAATCAATTTAATCATATTCCCAACAGTAACAATCGATTGTTAGATCTTGTTCTGTCTAGTCACTCCAATCTCCAAGTTAAACCCGTAGACTCCTTGGTTCCAGTGGATAAGCATCATCCTTCTATCTTGATTGATATTGACTGCAATAGTGAATCGTCTAATACTATGAAGCCTCGCGTAGTTAATCGCCTTAATTATAAAAAATGCGATTTTGGTAAAATAAACAGAGATTTACATAATATAAATTGGTCTCAATTATTATCTAATTTAAATGTAGATGCTGCAGTTGATACTTTTTACGTTTGTTTGAGGGAGATAGTGAATCGCCACACGCCATTAATTAGGGTAGACTCTAGTGGTTTTCCGGGGTGGTTTAGTTTGCCACTTAAAAAATGTCTGGCTGAAAAAAACAAATATCACAAACGTTTTAAGCAATACGGCAACCCTAGGGATTATGACACCTTTGCACTCTTGAGATCTAGATGCAAGAAGCTGATTAAGTCAAGCTATGAAAGGTATGTGTCATATGTGGAGGACGGTCTCAAAGATAATATTAAATCATTTTGGCGTTTTATCAACGATAAAAAGAAACTTAATTCAATCCCAAAATCAGTAAAACTGGGTAACGTTTCTTCTTCAAATAACACAGACACTTGTGATCTGTTTGCCCAATACTTTGGTTCGGTTTATGAGGACGGTCCTCCAGCTGGGTTTGCGGAAGAACCTTCTGAAGTTATTGCAGGTGGTAATTCAATTAATTTATCAGGGATAACTAATGAGGATATTTTGTCAAAGATAAAGAAGCTGGACCCCCGTAAGGGTTCTGGTCCTGACGGTATTCCGCCCTCATTGATTGTTGCGTGTGGCGAAGAATTATCTATTCCTTTGTCAATTATTTATTCTCTATCACTGGAGTCGGGCACTTTTCCTTCTTACTGGAAAATTGCTTACGTGATTCCAGTACACAAATCAGGTGACCGTTCGCAATGTGAGAACTATAGGCCGATAAGTATTTTATCGCATTTTGCTAAAATATTTGAAAGTTTAATATACGATATCATTTTTCATCATATAAAACCGTTGCTGTCCCTTAAACAACATGGATTTGTGGCTAATAAATCAACTACAAGCAACTTGTTAGAATATAAAGATTATCTATGCAAGGCTTTTGCTAAGACACTACAAGTTGATAGCCTGTATACGGATTTCTCTAAAGCTTTTGACAAGGTCTGTCATGTTCTTCTCTGTCGGAAGCTTGAAAAGTATGGAATTCATGGTAATCTGTTGCGTTGGTTTCAGTCATACCTAGCTAACAGGAGTCAGCTGGTCGCTATTGCAGGGTATCTCTCTTCACCTATTGTTGTGCCGTCTGGAGTTCCTCAAGGATCCCATTTAGGCCCTTTACTCTTCAATATATTTATTAATGACCTGGCTGAAAAATTAACCTGCCCCGCACTTCTGTATGCAGATGATCTAAAGATTTTCCATACTGTAAAAAATGAGAGTGATGCATTGCTACTTCAATATGATCTTGATGTTGTGTCTGACTGGTGTGCCAGAAATGGTATGTTGTTAAATGAGAAAAAATGCTATGTCATCACTTTTACGCGTAAACGTACCAAGTTATTATTTGATTATAAAATTGGTAACCACAAACTTGAGCGTACGGAAACAATAAAAGACCTTGGAGTGATCTTTGACAGTGATCTGTCATTCAGAAAACATTATGATCATATTGTCGCCAGGAGTAATAGTTTGTTAGGGTTTATTTCGCGTAATACGAAAGATTTTAAAAATGTTCATGGCCTTATTATCCTTTACTTTGCTCTAATACGTAGTATTCTTGAATACAATTCAGTTATTTGGTCTCCATATTACAAAGTCCACATAGGCCGTATAGAGCAAGTACAAAATAGATTTTTAAAAATAATTTCATTTAGAACTAATAACCATCGCAAATTAACCACATACACTGACAGACTTGAACATTTTAATATATCATCTTTGGAGACTCGACGCAGCTGTAGTGATTTGATATGCTTGTATAAAATAGTTAATGCTGTTATTGACGCTCCTCCTCTTTTAGCTCTTATCAGTTTTAATACTAGGCACAGGCCACGTAATCCCACACATAGGCTGTTTGTTTTAGAGGTCTACAAAAATAACACCTCGTATTATAATCCTGTTGTTCGCATGTGTAGAAATTATAATGATCTTGTGCTTAACCACAAATCCCTAGATATTCTTGGAGTCTCTTTGTACTCCTTTAAAACCAAAATTAGGCAGATATTGGATATCTGACCAAATTTATTGTTAGTTTTTTTTTTTTTTTTTTTCTTTCTGTTATGTACTTTAAAATACAACACATAACGCGTGTAGTCAACTTTTTCCTTTTCTCTTTTTCTTTTCGCAGCTGTTGCAATTTTTTGTATTTATTGCACATTTTAAATAATTTTATTTTACTTGCTCTCTTATGGTTTTATATAGTGTCTAGCTGTATGCACTTGTTAAAGAGTTGTTGCCTAGCTATGGTATACTATTTTACATATATTGTATAATTATGGTGACAATTTGTTAAGTGTGTCATAACATAATAAATAAATAAATAAATAAATAGATAGGAAGTCCTCATCGAAGATGTTTTATAAAAATCTTCATATTTCATGATTCCTTTATGTAGGTAATACTTTATTCTTTGATTGGTGTAAATCGTGGGACATACATTAAGGTACTAAAATCGCGAAATAAAAGTCCATAGGTACATTGTCAAGATAGATACTTGATTTTTAGGGTTCCGTACCCTAAGGGTGTCAACGACCCTATTACTGAAACTCCACTGTCCGTCTATCTGTCCCTCTGTCACAGTTCTCTACCTAGGTATCTATTGAACCATAACAGCAAGACACATAAAATTTTGTACAACGATTATGTATTACTGTGGCCGCTATAACAATGAATACTAAAAAAATAAGGTAAAGTAAAAAATTAAAGGGAGAAACGTTTTTTCAGCGTTTAAAAAAGCATTGTACAGACCTCTGTACAATGTACCTACGTAACCCCTTTATCTACGAGTCCGACACGCACTTGACCGGTTTTTTAAAGAATAGCCGTAACTGCTTCTACTACTACGAGGAAAATAATATTCGAACTTATTTCAAATGTTTATTTGAATTCAACAAAAATATTGACTTTACTTTTTCCTACGTAATGTTGACTTAGGAGAGGCATGTTTTAAAAGGTCTAACAACGATAAGGAGAATTTGGAAGCAAACACGAGATTTTCCATGTATTTTTTCTCTGCGACACCGTATAGAGCTACTATGTACTGACCGTAAATATTTACAATATTAACAAAGAGCTATTATGTAAAACTAGAGGAGATACCAAATATACTGTTTTGTCCCGTTAAATCCGGTAGATGACAACAAGTCAAATCAGACACTTTTTTCTAAACGTCAACAATCATTTTCTATGGAATTTGTATGAAAAACAAAACCGTGAAGTCATAATTTTTTCGAGTCAAATAGCGCTTTTAAGGCCGTATCTAAATTTTCCGGGGTCCAGTGCTGCCCCCATTTAAAATAAATCATTTCAAAGAAAACGGAGACATTATTTAAAATTTTGCAACTACCAAGTCCTAGATAACCCTTCAAAGTATTTTATGAACTACTGTTTACAGTTTAAATTTAGAACGTTAAGCTTTACTACGCACATTTGCGAAAAACGGCCACTTTTGGCTAATGTGCGTAGTAAAGCTTAACGTTATCATTATAAACTGTAAACAGTAGTTCATAAAATACTTTCAAGGGTTATCTAGGACTTGGTAGTAGCAAAATTTTAAATGATGTCTCCGTTTTCTTTGAATTGATTTATTTAAAATGGGGGCAGCACTGGACCCCGGAAAATTTAGGTACGGCCTTAACATAATTCAAGGAACACGGCAAATTGTAAATAAGTAACTTTCCATTGGTAAGTAGTAACACGATTTCATTGTTTGAAAATTAAATACGCATGATAATATTCATGCCGCCATGTATTCAAAAATAGAACAGGACCAATGGTTGAGACAGCTGGTCTATACATATATATTCTATGTCAACGGATAGTAGATAATATTTATAAACACTATTATATCATCATATATATCATCCGAACGTATTCCCGATTGCATCGTCAGCGGTTACGCTTCAGAGCCCGGGGTCCGCTACCTAACCTAGGCGATTTGACGAGGTTACTGGTTTTAACACAGAGCGACTGCCGTCTGACCTCCGCAACCCAAAGGGTAGACCAGAATCAATTCTAGGATAGGTACAATCGCTAGATGGCGTTCGGGACCAACGGCTTTACGTGCCTTCCGAAGCACGGAATCAACTTTCTTTTCGGATAATCAGGTGATTCAAGCCTGCAATATCCTAAACAGACTGGAAACAACTTTTCACAAAGTGTGCTTCCCAGTGGGATTTGAACCCATGACCTCCGGATCACAAGGCAAACGCCTTGACCACTGGACCGCGGAGGAAGTCTAAAGTCTATCTAATCAAAGTTTAATTAGGTATTTACTAATATTGTTTTATAAACACAGTTAGGACAGGCAGGACGGATATAACTTTGTAGATATTAATAATATGAACACATCAAATATTTGTTGTTCATAAAGATAGAATGGCAATAAATAAAATGGAAAA
The DNA here is from genome assembly GCA_963576875.1 of Acrobasis repandana. Lineage (NCBI taxonomy): Eukaryota > Metazoa > Arthropoda > Insecta > Lepidoptera > Pyralidae > Acrobasis > Acrobasis repandana. The sequence goes on from OY756226.1 coordinate 5,203,522, forward strand.
TGTTCTGCAAATTTATGAAAACACTGAAACAAATAAAAAAAACTAAATATAGTCTACGTAAATACACAACATGAATATATTCTTTACATGTGCGTATTTAGTAAGAAAGTACCTGTAGGTACTTCTTAAAGAAGGAAAAAAATTCCGAAATACGAAATAAACCGGTCAAGTGCGAGTCGGACTCATACATGAAGGGTTCCGTACATCCGTACAACTTTATTACATTATTTAGTTTTGTATTGTACACGCCAATTACCTCTTTCTTCCCATTTCCTCCCGCGGGTCTACTGGAAGGAATTTCTTTAGAAATAAATAGAACCTAAGTACCATGTTTTCTTTTTTAAATATATTGTTTGTAAAATTTGAAGTGTTCTTGAACCAATAAAATAAAAAATAAATAAATGTTTTAAAACAGTGAAAAAATACGTATCTTTTATTAAGATCCCCTTTAATTTTTAACTTTATCTTACTTTTACCCGAATGCGGCAAAGCCGAAAAGGAGGGTATATGTGTTTGACCTGATGTTTGTCCCTATAATTCTATGTTCCCTAGTAACTACTAAACGGCTAAACCGATTTTGATAAATTATACGTGGTTAGATTCGTCCTAATTACTAGAGTGTCATAGGCTATATTAAACTTATTGTAAAGATTATGGCAGAGTTTTGGCGCCAAATTGCGCGGCGTAAAAAATCTTTTCCTTCCAAAACCTATCGAGTGGGGTGGGATATCAAATTAAAGGATTTTATTCAAGGATTACAAAAATATATACAACTTATATGTTTAAATGAAATTTGGAATGAGAAATGCTAAAAACAACATATATATAACATCGCTTCCTCAAATCGTATTCCCGATTGCGTTAGGACTGCTGTTGTATCACGCAGTCAAGTTTTTTGTTTTTTTTTAATAATTACTTGTTAGTATTTGTTGGTATGGCGGCCACAAATAAATAAATAAAATGTATATTTATTTACAGTAATACATATTGGTGAAAATTCCAAGTGTTTAACTATTACGGTTCAAGAGATAGAGCCCTGTGTGTGACAGATGGACGGACAGATGGAGAGACAGTGGAGTCTCAGTAATGGGTCCCGTTGGCACCATTTGAGTACGGACACCTAAAAATGGATTACTGGCGGTTGGCTAATCAAATTGAATAAGAGGTCCAATTTTCTAAATGCGAGCACTTCTAAATTATGTACCCACGAATTTACAAAGCATCTTTTAGCTGAAAGAATACCTGTTAAGGCCGTACCTAAATTTTCCTGGGTCCAGTGCTGCCCCCATTTTAAATAAATCATTTCAAAGAAAACGGAGACATCATTTAAAATTTTGCTACTACCAAGTTCTAGATAACCCTTCAAAGTATTTTATGAACTACTGTTTACAGTTTATAATTAGAACGTTAAGCTTTACTACGCACATTTGCTAAAAGGGGCCGTTTTTCGCAAATGTGCGTAGTAAAGCTTAACGTTCTCACTTTAAACTGTAAACAGTGGTTCATTAAATACTTTGAAGGGTTATCTAGGACTTGGTAGTTGCAAATTTTTAAATAATGTCTCCGTTTTCTTTGAAATGATTTATTTTAAATGGGGGCAGCACTGGACCCCGGAAAATTCAGGTACGGCCTTAAGTATTATAAAAAAAGCATACCAATAGAGATTAGAACAACCAATCCAGGTGCTCCAAAAGCCAGTGAATAGCAATCCTTGTCTCCAAAACAGTGCACTTCAGACCTCAGTATTGGAGACACAGTCTTCGAAATGAGACTGCCCGAGCATATATTGAAATACAGTATGCTGAAATATATCGACAAGTAGTGCTCCTGCTCGGGCATTTTGAACTGGTCCCCGCCGAAGGCTGTGACGCAAGGCTTTATGCCTCCAGTGCCGATTGTAATCATCAGTAGCCCAAGCACGGTGCATAATCTGAAATCATTTAATACCTTAGGCCTTAGACCTACTGGAAATATACTGACACATTTTTCAAGGGTGAATTCAGTCCATGATCTTGAACAACTTTCCCCACATGTATCGAAATATGAAAAATAATTTTTCGCTTTCCATACAAACTTGGATTAGTTTATCGGTCAACTTGTAAGTACTTTTTTTTAATATTTCGATATATGTTCCTTGGTGAAAGTTGTTCAGTATCATGGACTGAATCAACCCTTAAAATAGTTTCAGTATATTTTGTTAGACCCTGTATGACACTAACAACATATACTGAACATATTTTAAGGGTGAATTTGGTCCGTGATACCACAAAGTAATAATATAAGTACTACGTACGTGATACTGCGAACAACTTTCCCCAAAGAACATATATCTATCAAAATATTTTTTTTTTTTTTGCTTTCCATACAAACTTGGAACAACAAACTTGAATCAACTTGTATGAGGAGCCCAAAAATATTTTACAAAAGTAAAACTATCTATCACTTCACTACACTATAAACTATAGTATCTTTCACATATTAGGGTTGACACACATCCAGCTGCCTTTTCAAATTCGATATACCTAACTGTGTACAGGTAGTCAATATTGGTACGTACCGTCCAGGCAAAGCTAGTTGTGGTATAGCTGTTACCGCCACGAGAATATTCCCGGCTGCATATACAAACATCAAGTATAATATCGTCCTGAAAAATAAAATGTTAATACAAGTAGGTAATTATTTTAAAAATATTTTTAAAAACAAGCTTTTATCTAAATAAAAAGTTTAAAGTGCTCTTTAAGACGATTCAAGTGAGCCCAAATTAGGCGGGGTTATATTGTTTTATCAGTTTTATCACAGAGATGCTGTGGCCACCTTCCGGCTTCATCGTGAGATCAGGTCATTGGTACCATAATATTACATTGACACCCAACTTACATAAGTAATATGTGAAGTTTCAGCTCAATCGAATAATGTGAAGTGGATCTATTTAGTGATGTGCCGTTCTCGTTCCCTAGATTTCCGGGAACGTTCCCGGGAATGTTTCCAAAAAATGGAAATGTCAGGGAAAGTTGTAATTTCATTTATCAGACATATTTTTTATCACTATAAATATATTTTACTAACGTAAATGCATCACTTTCACTTGATATGGTTACAATATAAATATATATATCCAATAATCCGTAACATCCCCTAGAATTACGGGAACGTTTCCAAATTCCCAGATCCCTTCGAATTTTTTCAAATTTCCGGGAATTTGGGAATGTTCCCGGGAACGGCAATTTACTAGCTCTAATTTAGCTTGCAAGATTTGATTACAGACACAGAGACAACGTGACAGGTGAAACTAGATAAAAGCTTGTTAGAAATAAGTATTGTTATTGCACATAACGATCTACACATTTTTTCTTTTTCTACAGCCTTTTCTTTTCAGCAGTAATTACTAATTAGTCGTTCCAAAACGCTTGTAGTAGTTATACTGGCTTGAAAAAGTGAATGCAAATTTTCTATCTTCTGAACTTCTGAAACTTTGGCTCACAAAATAGCTTATCAAATCAAGAAAGAATTTGAATCCTAAAGGCACTGTATTGTGAAGAATAGGGTTCGGACACATCTGTTAGCACGGAACAGCACTTTCCTATGCTGCTATCCTTTTCTGTCACAAGCGTCATTTGCAAGAGCCCATTCTGAAGCGTTCCGTATATCTCAGCGTTCCGTCGCTCTCTCTCGCTTTAGCAAATGACTGTTCTAAGCGACAGAAAAAAATTGCAGCATAGGAAAGTGCTATTCCGTGCTGAAAGATGTGTCCTAACCCCTAACCTGAATTTTCCGAGATAGTTGTCAGCTAGAACTCCGCCTATGATGGGAAACACGTAGACAAAGGTGCTGAAAATGTGGTAGGTCTCCGTGGCCCCGTCATCCGTGTAGCCCAGCTTACTTCGAAGGTATAGGGTGAGGAATGCTAAAAATATAATAGTCTATCAAGATTCTTAATGTGTATTTCGATCAACTGAATGAACCATAAAAGAATCAGTGCGGTTTGGGACGTCTTCGTGTACGCGTCGCCCTGAGGAAGGCCTTCGGATGAGGTCGAAACATGCACTAGTAGCTGACCTAATTGTTACGTGAGTTACCAGTTTATCGAATACTAGCTGTGCCCGCGACATCGTTCGCGTGGTTGTCGAAACGTAATGTTATATAGCCTAAAGCCTTCCTCTAAAAATGGACAACCCAACAAAAAAAGAATTTTTCAAATCGGACCATTAGTTCCTGAGATTAGCGCGTTTAAACAAAAAACAAACAAACTCTTCCGCTTTATAATATTAGTATAGATTAATAAAATCTTATTTGCTCTGACAAAGTAGGCAACTGTACTTATAGTAATAAAATAAAGGTCTGATAGAACAAAACTAGTCTACGGCAAAAGGCAACGGGGAATAATATGTGTAGTACCCCCCCAAAAGTAAGTAGAGCAGTGAAGTGGACTCCCGAGTCGAGTAAACTTTCGTTCTCAAATCAGTTCCACAATAGAATTATGAAAAGGCTGTGCACAACCGAAATGCACTCCACATTTTAAATACAAATCATTTTCTGAAAACATTGAGTTGAATTTTTAAAAAACTGAAAACATTGAATTGAATTTTAAAATTTATTTTGTTATTTTATGAAGTAAAACAAACATTTTCCGAATGCTTTTACCTAAGCTATCTCAAGAATATATATTTAGATTTTTTTCTCATATAAACTAAAATACCGTATTCTCCATGAAAAAAGCTATCTATTAAACAGTTTTCATTTGCAGCTTTCCATTATGAAATGATTTTTTTTATTTGCAAGCAAACACGGTAGAAATACATTTGATATTACAGGTCATTTACAACTAGATTTATTGAACAAACGTGTTGCACCAACAATCGGCATGCAAATTTTTATTTATTTATTTATTAAATTAGTGCTTCATCACAACAATATAATAATAATAGTCACTCTTGAACAATATCATGCATGTCAAATAATTTACAGTATACAATTTATTTATTTTTTAATAATAATAATTATGTCAAATGATGATATGGGCGCTGCATGTCAAAATTTAAAGTCAAGAAATTCGTCAACGGTATATTATGAGCAGCTAATCACCGGTACTGAGTACAGTCGCAAACACGTATTGTTTTCAGCCAACTACGATTTTCATTCGTCTCGGCTGCCTCTACTTACACCACAAACAATAGCGGCGTTAGGGTAGGGCGCGGTTGGGCGACCGCCCAGGGTGCCAGATACAAAGGGGCGACCGGGGGCGTTTTTGGGCAAGGGGGGGGGGGGGGGGTTGGGTCACAGGTAATAATAAATATATAAATAGCGGCTGGTTAATGGCGGCAACTCCTAGTCTTATTTGTATGCACCCCTCCCTCCCTCCCTCCGTTTACAATGGGGCGGCAAATTTGAAGAATCCTATATCGTACTTGTACCCTTCCCCCGTCGGCAGAAATAAATCCTATAAGATTGAAGCCTAAGTCAGAGTCTGAATTGCAGTTTGGGGGGGGCGGGGCGGGAAAATCTCGCCCGGGGCGCTGGTAGAGCTAAAACCGGCACTGACCACAAAGGTGTTTTAATAAGTTCGCTACCTAATGGTACCTTTACAAAAAGTCAAGGTAGGTATATTTCCTAAGAATTTTTGTACTGTGGATAACGTCTAACAAATTATACTGAAACAATTTTAAGGGAAGGTTCAGTCCATGATACCGTTAAACTTTCCCTAAAAAACATATGTACCATTTTATGAAAAATGTTGTTTTGGTGTCCATTAAACTGGGTCAACTTGTATGGGAGGCCACAAATTATTTTTCACATTTTGTTAGAATATGTTCTTTGGAGAAAGTTGTTCGGTATCATGGACTGAACTCACGCACAAAATAGTTTCAGTATATTTTAGTAAGTTTCTACCTAAATACCTACGAACAATAACTAAATACTTTATATTATTTTAAGCAACCACCACCACTGTTTAACCACCGTTACGAAAAGATAGGTAACAAGTGTTATAATTTGAGGTGTGTGCCGGTATGTTTCAAAGAGTTATAATATACCGTATCTTCTCCAATATCTTTGGTATGTCTTTCTACGGCATCGTAGCTCCCATATAAAATAGTTAGGTACTTTTGGTTTCGTTCCGTACAAAAAATGAAAAACGGAACCCTTATAGGATCACTCGTGCGTCTGTCTGTCCGTCCGTCTGAGGTGAAATTTGGTAGGACGGTGTAATCCTATGACTCAAACACGTATGTGCAACGTAAATAAATATTTTTTTAAATAAGGGTCATTTACGGAGGATAATTTAGGAAATAAAAAAAAAATGTTTTGCAAACCTTACTGTGTCATATATCAAATGAAAGGGCTGGTTATGAGGATCTGAAATATAGTTTTGTTATAATTATAAAATAAATAGTTTTGATTTTATTCATGAAAGAAGACGAAAATTGACCATCCCCCCCCCCCCCGACCTCCGAATCTACTGAGCCTAAAATTTTGAAAAAAATACGAAATATTGTTCATTGCTTGTAGATTACAGGAAAACCTATAAGAATTCAATCAATTGTACGGAACCCTCTCCACGCGAGTTTAGCTCGCACTTGGCCGGTTTTATTTTATTTACCTTTCATCCCCGAAAAAGAGAACCGCTCACAGAACTCAGCCAGGATGATGATAATGACTATCCTGGGAAACCGGTCCGTTTGCTATAACAATAAAATTACAATAAATGATATATACGGTTTAACAAAATATACTGAAACTATTTTAAGGGTGAATTCAGTCCATGATACTAAACCACTTTCCGTTAACATATCTAAATATGAAACATAATTTTTGGCCTGCCATACAAGTTGATCGATCAGCAGCTAAGTTTGTGTGGAAAGCAAAAAAAAATATATTTCGATATAATATATATGTTACCTAATTGGGAAAAGTTGATCAGTATTAATTATGGACTGAATTCACCATTGAAATAGTTTCAGTATACTTTGTTACAGTTTATATATGGCTAAATATAGGTAGGTATATATGTACTTAGCGATCTTTGGGGAATAACTAAATACCTATGTTTATCTAATGTCTCCAAACCGGGACAGTCTGCAAAACCCATTCAGATATTTCTTTCAGAGAATAAGTATAGGTACTTATGATCAAGCATTAGCGTGGCTTTAAGGCCGTACCTAAATTTTTCGGGGTCCAGTGCTGCCCCCATTTTAAATAAATCATTTCAAAGAAAACGAAGACATCATTAAAATTTTGTTACTATCAAGTCTTAGATAACCCTTCAAAGTATTTTATGAACTACTGTTTACAATTTATAATGAGAACGTTAAGCTTTACTACGCACATTAGCCAAAAGTGGCCGCTTTTCCCAAATGTGCGTATTAAAGCTTAACGTTCTCACTTTAAACTGTAATCAGTAGTTTATAAAATAATTTGAAGGGTTATCTAGGACTTGGTAGTAGCAAAATTTTAAATGACGTCTCCGTTTTCTTTGAAATGATTTATTTTAAATGGGGGCAGCACTGGACCCCGAAAAATTTAGGTACGGCCTTAAAGCCACGCTAATGCTTGATCATAAGTACCTATACTTATTCTCTTGCTAATAAGAAATTTGTGAATGGGTTTTGCAGTCTGTCCACTGGACCCCGGAAAATTCAGGTACGGCCTTAAGATACATGAATTTTTCGGAGTCCAGTGCTGCCCCATTTGAAATAAATTATTTAAAGGGAAACGAAGATATCATTTAAAATTTTGTCTTGATCAAGCCCTAGATAACCCTTCAAACTATTAAGAAAATTAGTTTACGCATAATACTTATCAAGAAGAACATCATGATCTACAGTGTTAAACGCACTAGTATCTGAGCGTGTTGCTCTAAGACTAGTATATTATAGTTTAGACTATATTGTTAGCAATACGATAAGTGTCAGGTTCCTGTTTTCAATATTAAACCGTATGTCATCAGTAATTTTTGTAAGAGCAGAGGTGGTGCTGTGTCCTACCAGGCCTGTGTCACTCCCCGTTTAGGTATTGAAAATGTACCTACATTATTACTATGCGCGCAGGCGGCCCCTCCGGGTGGTAAATTCAGTTATACGAATCGTTTGTCCAGAGTAATAAGAATAAGATTGGCTTGCAATGGATCTCTAGTTATCTATATGGAAAGGTGCTGAGTTCTGATGTGAGCTAAATTAAACCATATCGCTATTCACATTGAGTAGATATTTCTTTGAATTTCTTTGCTGAGTGAGACTTCTGTACGTTAGTATTATTTATTCTATGGTCCTATGACCCTAAATCCGGATTGGAAAGGACTTAGGATATTATAATGTGACGATAGACACTGATTAACATGATGTTCTTAATTTTAGAAAGTATAGGAAGGATGCAGCTATCTGCATCCTTAAAACAATCCTTCTTCTCTTTCTGACTTCTGGCCTATGCCAGAAGTCAGAAAGAGAAGAAGGATTGTTTTTTTTGGAAGATGAATGCGATCACTTTTGCAAATAGTGGGAAAGGCGCCAGAAGAAAGTGAGAAGTTAACAATAACTATAACAATAACAGGAGAGATTAGATTTATTATGGGTTTGACCATGTCAGGTGTAATACTGTCAGTACCTACTGCCTTAGATTTTATCGACATCATGATTTTGACCACTTCATCACTAGTAATATTAGGGACAGTAAAAGCGGGGCAATCGAAAACAGACTTATTTGAGAGGTAAGTCCGTGTCGACTGATTGTCATTAGTGAAAAAATTTACTGGAGGTACCGAAAAATGTTAATTGACATTATGATACAGAACAATATAAAACATAAAACAGATGTCAAAAGGCAGCCTTATCGCAACTGCAATCTCTTCCAGGCAACCGAGGGACTTGAAGATGTTTGACTATGTTCAATTGGAAAGGGTTGCAAGGAGATTATTGTACTAACCGGCGTTGAGGGCCGCAAATCCAAATAGTCTGCATTTTTATCTACGGACGCTTTCTTCTCCTTAGCCATCTCTCACACACACTCACTTAATTATAAATAACAAGGGAAACCTTATTGTCCACATACTTATATTAATTCTGAGGCAAACACGTGTACAGTCGTCATACCCCTATGGGTAAAGATATGGATACATAGATGTGAAAACCTGTTCTTGTTTCTTCCTTTTGTGTGTGATTACAATGTAAACACACACAAAAGAAAACTTTACATGTCCCAATTTAGAAGACCAATTGAAATTGCCTTGTTTCCTAGATTTTCTCAAGATATCTTATTTTCCTTCGCCTTAAAAATGCTTTCATTTTTAAGATGATGTATGACCCTGATATAACTTAGAGCGATCATAAATATTATCAATGTTAACAAAATACTTACTTTGAAATAAAAACACAGCAAATTTCAGGACTAACTCTAAGTATACATTATATATTTCGAAAAAACAATTACTTAAAATTTTCTCGATAGAAAAAAATGCGAAGTATTACAATTAATTTACAGCTAGGGATACAACCGGGAAAAAAATTATAAAAAAAATTGCTAAGTTGCCTCCAAATCACCCAGGAAATCATACTAAAGTATTCAAGAGATACAATAAATTAGCCCTTAAAGAATAAAGAAGAAAGAAAGAAAGAAAAATAGTTTATTTGATATATCACATTGAAGGTAATAAAATGACACAGTTGTTACAATTACTCATACAATTTGTGGCTACATCAAAAAGGCCTCCTCTCAGCATGGTGTCGTGGCAGGGCCACAACGCTGGTCTTCCGAGGATACCGTACAAAACAACATAAAAATAAAAAATAATAAAATAAGACAATTGCATTGTCTTAAATGATTGAGTGTTTGACAATGCAAACACAGCTTTATGAAGTTATCCATTTAAAGTAATAATATGAAGTATATGTAATAATAGTAATTTTCTCAAATATTTTGGACAAAAATGGCAAAATACTAATAGCGCGAAGGTCTTTATAGTCTTTAGGATCATTGATCTTTGGGAGTGGCTTTACTATTGCATTTTTCCATAGGTCTGGAAAAACTCCATTTGCAAGGGACATATTTACTATAGCAGTAATAATAGGTAATGTACGTGGTAGAGTTAGTTTGTAACTTTGGATTACAATTGTATTAAACATAAAGCAGGGATCATATGTCTTATTTTTCAAATAACTCTTAAATACTCTTTGTAAAACGAAAAAAACCTCAAAACCCAGAAACGCGTAAAGCCTCATTGACCTCCCGTGATCTTTTCACCCTGCATAGCTCACTGACTCGCTTCAGCTACTAGTAAAGTGTGCGTGGAAGCAGCAGCAAAATTTAGATTATCTACATCAGGCGCCGTCTTAATAGACCACTGCCGCTTTTTGTTCAAAATCCTCCTTTTATAGGGAGAGGCCTTTAGTTCAGCAGTAGGCTATAACATAGGAGCTGTTAAAGAATTAAGAAACATCAGTGACGGCCCTGGAGCTGTACGAGCGGTGCGACTGTACCGGGCGCTATCGTAAGTGGGGGAGCAAATCCACCGAAACGTGAGACAAACGACGATCGATCGCTGATAACATGCCACTAGTGGATTATTTTTTTCTCGCGGATAATATCGTCTCTGGAAAACATTAAGGGAAACGGCTAAGTATTAAAATTAAAATAGATTTTGCCCGGGCCGTTGTGTTCCTGCCATAACAGTAAACAAACACCTCTGTTACGTATGATATCTCAGTTTCGCGATAATGTCAGCTATTTATACAATATGCATACAAACATCACGGTCTGGAGGTGTTGCTGTGACGTGGCTGCCACGCTGGCGGGGATTATTAGGATACGAATATAGGTACACTTCATGAAAAAATCTAATTGTATTATATATTTTTACTATAAGTATGTCTTTTTCCTTAAAGGGGTAGACGGAGCTTTAAGACCTTAAGGTCACTTTTACTTCAATTGGCTTTTGCGATCTACGCGAGGCAGATGGGCCATTTTTTTCCAGACTAGTCTTATTGATCGGAATCGGATAGGTAAATACGAAATACCTACTATAACGCATTTAGTTCAAAAATCAGGCCCTGGCGATATATCTATATATACCGCCAGGGCCTTATTTGGGGGAGGGCAGGCTATTGCCCCGGGTCCTGCACAAGTGTGACCCCACAATAGAGATAAAAATATCCAAAGCTCGACGGGTCAGCAACTTTAACGTTTTTTTCTCCAAACAGTCTCTTTTCGCATTTTCCCGACAATACTTGCACACACATAATAATAGTTCTTGAATAATAAATACAATATACTTATCCATATTTGTTCACTTCAATCCGTCAAACAGCGTTTTATCAGAAATCCCGTACTCGAACATTAAAATTACACTAGATAATTCAATATATAATGTACCTACTTGGTTTTGTCAGATGGTCTCGAATTGCACTGAAGAGCGCTTGTTTTCAAAAATGAAAACTACTTACTTAGTACCAAGATTAGTTGAAGTTGGAAAATGGCCTTCTTCAAATTGTCCTGGGTCTTGGGTGTTTATCTATATATGTATTTGTCATAAAATATAGTATCGTCGACCCATAACACAAGTTTAAAACTTACTTTGGGGCTAGCTTAATCAGTGTAATTTGTCCGTATATATTTATTTATTTATTATTAGTAAGATTTACTCCGGGACGTAGATACCTAATATCATAAACGACTATTAATATTCGTCAAAAAAAGTTCCACACGTTAACACGATAATTAAGTTTTTAATAAATTTTAAGTATTTGACTTTAATTACTACATTCTTTATTGAAATAATTTTATTTGTTGGCAATATTTTTTTTAAAGATTTGACGGAAAAAAATTGTCTAATCGGAAAATACTTATAGGGGCCCTGCCTGGCTTCTTTGTTGCCCCAGGGCCTCAAGACCTCCAAATCCGGATCTGTATATCGCCATTTATTTTATCTATAAATAATATAACTAATAGGTACAATATTTACTTAATAAATGCCTACCTAGGTAGTGCTAGATTAGATAGCTTATATCAGTATAACTTTCATGCAGTCTTAGGAACGATAATTTATTCTACTCTAAACAAGGTGAATAACCGTCCTTTTGCCCGAAAAAACTGTCAACAACAATTGGAAAAAATTGTCAACGTCTTACGATCTGTAAATAGAAACTAACTCAGTACAATATGGGAAACGAACTTTGCACTGTAATATACTTAGGTAATATACCTAGGTACCTACATAAATAGGTACATAACTTAGTGATCTAAGGTACATAAGTATGCAGTATTTGAAGGGCATGCTATTTTCGCCAAAGTCAAGAGTCCCAAATCGCCAAAACGTCACCAGTACGTAACATATACTCTACGTACCATAAATACTACACCATCATTATTCCAACCCTTATTCGGCGCACTGTTGAGCATTCGCCTCGTCGGCGACTCAGGCGGTCCTCTGCAGCTCTCATCCAGGTGCAATCCGCGACTTTGACTATCGTTTTGAATTTCACTATTATGCTTCGACCCATGTTATAGCCTGACGTCCAAGCGACGCTTCTCTCACCCATTCTGGGCCACCATTCGGTCAATGCCTTGCTCCATGTATGACCGTCGTTCAGTGCTGAACTGGATCTAGACTTTTTTAGGAAGGGCAAAATCTAAATATGGCGCCCCATGTCCCATATTATTTCTGGCGACGAGGGGGGCGATTTTGGCGCCCCCTGAAACTAGCGCCCGGGGCAGGAGTCGGATCACGGTTTTATCATGGACGGAACTTGCTTCAAAAAATTTGCCGGTGGATAAAAAGGCAGCCTGTATAGTATATACAGGGTCTAACATAATATACTGAAACTACCTACTTTAGGGGTGAATTCAGTTAATAACTGAACACAAAAAAAGATTGAAATAACATTTTTGTCTGTCTGTAGGTATGTTCACCCTAATCTCCAAAATACTGGACGTATTTTGACGCGGTTTTTCAACAATCGATTAAGCTCAGCTTGGAGCAATGTATATTTCATTAAAATCGGATATTAGGTAATAAAGTTATCATAAGTACTTTGCAAAGGAACGTCATCGAAGCTACGATTCTCAATGGATTTATTTCAGGTGAAACTGTGTTCATACCACAAAATGTAGACACCACACCACTGATTACTAGCAATGTCCCATCCCAGTTCTAGCGCACACAATTTCCCATACTTAGCTGCTTAATTTGCGACAACCGTAAAATGTCTCAGGGGGCAGGGAGCAAAAACAGGAGCTCCTAAAAACTGGTGGAGTTGATCTAAGTCTAACTACTCTGTAATCTATATAGGTATGACACCAAGCAAAAATTTATTTCTAATTTATTCTATTCTATTCTATTCAAAAATAAAACTATTAATGTCATTTTAATTTTATCGTTGTGTATAAAGATTAAACATACGAGTAATCTATGAGCAGAATCTCAATAAAAAATTCAGACTAAATTATGCAAAGCAACAAAATTTTTTAATTTGTCAAACAGCGTGCACAATAAAACTGAATTTTACGCGGACGAAGTCGCAGGCACCAGCTAGTTTTTGCTATTGCTTCCCTCTCAGTACCTCACTCTTCATCCTTGAAACCGAAATTCGAATACGAATCAGGTGTAGTGCACACGCGTACGTACAATTTCTACGGTGGCCAATTCGAGTCGGTTTTGATCCGAAAACAAAACGACCCGAAGTGAGAGAGAATGAGGGCTTTTCCGAGAAAAAATAAACGTTTTTAATGACGCCTATAGATGGCGCTACATTCTGAGCATATATCAAACATATACGTCAGTTGGTTGTCAGTCTTTCTTTGGTCAGGAGTGCTATTTTTGAAATTGGGAGTCATATAACGAATGATTGTCGCGAGCGTTTCCAAACACGCACCTTTAAATCGGTCGTACCGTACGCGAAGGATTTGAACGAGTGGTCTTGACTTGACCACTCAAAGGGCAAAAAAGGTACCTTTTTAAAGAGAAAATGAGTTGGAAAATTACAAGTTTGGTATTTCGCTGATTCCCTCGTTGAAAAATAGCACTCCTGTTTTGATAGCGATGTTTTGATAACCATAGACCACGATTTTTTTTCAACATTGAGTGTCATTGACATATGGGTTCTGTGCAGCGCCCTCTATTAACAACTTATGTCAACTTGTTTTTTATTTTTTAACTGTCAAATTGAAAACCTCTCATTCTTGGTTTGAATACGAATCGAATTTGAACCGTTTACGACTGAGTGCACAAGCGTCCATACAATCACTAGGAAGGCCAATTTGAGTCAGAATTGGATTTGAATCGAATTTGAATTGGATTTGGTGTAGTGCACAAGCGTCGTAAATCGTAATGCAACAATGAGGGCCCAAAATGTATGAAATGATCTTATCTACTAACACATCCTTTTGGGGGGATTTCGGGGAAAATTTGGGGAGAACTTCTTATTGTCATCTGGCAACACTGCTATCACTCTTCTGTCATAATTTGAAAAAGTTTGTTGTTTGACAACGGTTTGTTTGTTGGTATTGTGAATGAATCTAGTGCTGAATAACGTTTATTTAACAAGTTGAGTTTTAAAAATGTCTAAATCTAGGATTCCTTCGCCTGCACGATCCGACACTGGTCTTGTGACGCCACGACGGGACAAACCCCGCGGACCGCGCAGCGTGGGCTCCCCAGCAAGATCTAACACCTCCATGCAACTCACGTCTGTGATCCAAAACTTCAAAGACAAGAATATGGAGTCTTTTCGCTTGTCTCCTGTAAACAGTAGACGCTGTGTGCTGAATGATAACACTGATATTGAAGAGAATTTATGTAAGTACCTACATACATATCACACCTTTATCTTTTACATGGTAGGCAGTCCAGGGTTTTAAGACCTAATGGCGCCATTCGGTTTGAGCAGTGGTTTAATTTGTAGAAAAAAAAATTAAAATAGTAAAAGGTTGCTAGCTGCATTGCCTATTGATATTATTCAGATGTAGTTAAGTATTTTTGTGAATTCAAAGGTTGTCTAAAAGTTTTACATCTTACCATACTCAGATATCACCTGTAAGAAGTCCTAGGTTTGATTCCCAGTGCCCGCTCACTTGTCTTTCGAAGAGCTTTTTTAATTTTTAATTACATGCATACATACTTTCACGTCTATCCCTAATGGGGCAGACAGAGCATTTTGGGTTTTGGGGCTCCAAGCAGATAGAAGCCCAGGGCAGCACTTAAAGGCCACTCACTTTTAGCATGGTGGTGGGCGAGAAGGTGGATAAAAAGATTCAAAATAGTGATGGTTTGCTAGCCGCATCGCTTATTACATGATTTGCATTTTCGGGCATTCTCTCGATCGGCTTCTATCATTTGCCCGGGAAGAGAAGCAGCTGGTACATTCTAAGTTTTTCTTTTCTTTCAGACCAGCATTTCTTAATTATTTAGGCTTGCATCAGAGGACTGGATATGGCATTTTACAATGCGGTACCTAAATTAAATTGAAATGTGTACCTAAACTGGAATGAAATCGGTTGTTTTGGAATAGGCCTCCCCTATAAGGACATAGGTCCTGCAGTGGACCTTCTGTGGCTAACTCGTATGATGAAACTGATATAAGTTTTTTGAATGTGATTTAATTCCCGATCAGCCTGAATGCTAATTGGATATAGTGCGCGCCTACGAGGTGATGCATAGATAAATCCTTAGCCAAACCAGTGGACTTTTCCCATCTATAGTTCATATTACTTAATTAACTATTTTCTTTTTTCGTCTGTTTGTCCATTGCCAAAGGCCTCCTCCAATCCTTTCCACGTCTCTCTGTTTCCTGCTTTCCTAGTCCATGTAGCTCCAGCCACTTTCCTAATGTCATCCACCCATCTTTTGCGAGGTCTTCCTCTTTTCCTTGTCAGGTGTCTTGGGTACCAGGTCATTATCATTTTGGACCATTTATCCTTACCCCTTATTGTATGGCCCGCCCATCTCCATTTAAGTTTTTTTATTGTTAGTGTTACCTCTCTTGTCTTTGTACTTTTCCGTATTAGTTCTGTTCTTATTCTGTCGGTCAGCCTCTTCCCCATCATACTCCTTTCCATAGAATTTTGACATGTCTGCAGTTTCTTAGTTTGGTCTTTAGTTGCTGCCCATGTTTGACACCCATAAGTAAGAACTGGTAAAATACAGGTATTAAAAGGTTTGCCTTTGATGGTTGTGTTACCTTTACTTTTCATTATTTCTTTCAGTGCCCAATAACATTTCCATGCCTTTCCTATCCTTGTTTCTATTTCTTTTTGTGTTAAGTCTTCTGGTGATATAGTTTGGCCCAAATATGTATACTTGTTGACATAGTCTATTGCATTGTTATCAATGATGGTTGGCTCTTGTATCCCGTTTGTCATAACTTTTGTCTTCTCAGTGTTCATAATAAGTCCTACCTTTCTAGGCTTTCTTTGACCAAGTCATTAAGCATTATTTCTAGTTCGGTCTTTGTTTGTGATAAGATTATTAGGTCGTCTGCAAACCTCAGATGGCTTAGATGTTCTCAATTAATTACTAGACCCCAGTTGTCCCAATCGAGCTTTCTGAATACATCTTCTAGTACTGCTGTAAACTGTCTTGGTGACAATGGATCTCCCTGTCGAACCCCTTTTTTGATTTTTATTTCCTCACCTTCCTTCTCAAGTTTGACTGTAGCTGTGCAGTTCTTATACACGTTTTTAAATTATTCTAATGTCTTTATGAGGGATTCCTTGATTCTTGAGTGCTTGCCAAATCATTTCATGTTCCAACTAGTCAAAAGCCTTGCAGTAGTCCACGAAGCAGCAATAAAACTCCATCCCATATTCTTTTATTTATTTAATACTCTTTATTGTAATAAAGTAAAACATACTTTTAACAAATGGCAGACTTAATGCTAAGAGCATTTTCTCCCAGTCAACCATAACGATAAACAGAAAAGTAATTTGTTCGGCGCAAAAAGCAAGTTCTTTGCCCTTTTCAAAGAGTTGTTTAACGACATGTATATGGTCTAGTGTTGAGTAGTTGCTTCTGAAGCCAGCTTATTCCTTAGGCTGATTTTCGTCTAGTATTTTGGACATTCTATTTTGAATTATCTTTAAAAAAAATTTATAGATATTGGACATCAAACTAATAGGTCTGTAATTGTTTAAGTTAATTTTGGCGCCCTTCTTATGTAACAAGGTTATAGTTGATGTTAACCACTGTTTTGGAATTTGTTTAGTCTTCAGAACTTCGTTGAATAAATGTGCTAAAGTATCTTTGTTTTCTAGTAAAAATTCATTTGTTACACCATCTGCACCAGGGGCTTTGTTTTCTTTTGTGATTCTATGGCTGCTACAACTTCCGAAAGCATTATATCAGGCACCTCTTCTACCTCCAAGTTTACTGTTGGTAGATTGCTTCGACTTGTGTAAAGATTTTGGAAGAAAGTTGTAGCTGTTGAAATTATATCCTGTCTACTTGTCACTTTTTTGGGAGTCATACCTAATTAACTATTATTACTTTCATGCTAGTCTGGGAGAAAAGAAAAAACTTAGAATGTACTAGCTGCTTCTCTTCCCGCGCAGATCGTAAAAGCCGATCGAGGGAATGGGCGAGAATCTGAATCATATGAATAGGCGATACGGTTAGCAACCCATCACTATTATGATTTCCCTTTTCCACCTTCATGCCCACCATTACGCTAAAAGTGGCCTGGGCTTTACCGCCTTTAGCTCTGTCTACCCCGTTAGGGATAAAGACGTGATAGTGTATCTGTATCTGTATACCTAATTAAGAAAATTAAAAACATATGAGTCGAAGACTTAGTTAAAATGGTATCATCAATTCAAACCGGTTTTCTGAAAAAAGAACCGACTATAGGGTTGTTTTTAAACATAGAAAATGCATATAATTATGTAAATATTTCATACATGATAACGACACTAACGACATTGCAAAGCATTGGGATAGGTAATAAAATATGTAGATATTTATGGAGTTTCCTCTCTGAAAGAATATTTAATATAACGGATAGCTGCAACAATAATATTAGACTATGTGCACGGTAAGGTCTGGCTCAGGGAGACCCTCTGTCGCCACTGCTTTTCAATGTTGTCGCCATGTACGTTATTGAACATGTTCGTAATGTGAATGTGTTACAATATGCAGACGACTTCGCCATGTATTTCACTGTAAGTATATGATAAGAACCTCATGGGTGCTGTTGGTCTTAATTTGTCAGAAACGAAAACATCTTTGTGTATTTTTAGTCGTACACATAAAACCCAATGTGGATATAGATATTAATGGTAAGAGAATAAATACAGTAGATAAGGTAAAATATCTTGGGTTCTTGCTGGATAGATCCCTTAGGTGGGGTGCACACATAAATGGAATTTGCGAAAAAGGACAAATATATAAATGCCATTAAAGTTTTAGCAGGAAGTACATGGGGAGTTCACCCAAAACATTTACTAGACTATACAACGTGGAACGAACATACCCGTAATAAATCAAACCACGGTCTATACTAGATCATTATAGTCAAATGAAAATAAAATAACAACCAAAGAACAAAAAAAAAATGTTTTCATTTCAACGTAAATGACCCGCTTATCTTAATTAGTAATGTTTTGTATGGGAACGATTTGTATGGGAATGTCGAATTTTTTTTTTATTTTTTGACTTATTTTAATTTCATTATACTTTAGTGATCTAGAATAGCCTGTGGTTCAATTTATTACGGGTTTATCCCTTCCACTTTGTATATGTCTCTTGTAAGAAGTCGAATAGACTATGGTAGCTTTTTATACGGGAATGCAGCCAAAACCCATCTAAACAAATTAGATGTGTTACAAAATAGAGCTCTAAGAGTGTGTGGCGGGTTTATAAGGAGTACCCCAGTTCATGTAATGGAAAGTGAGTTGAATCTCGCTCCACTGGCCATTCGAAGACTGGATTGGTTCTGTTTGTTTGTTTTTCGTGTAAGTGGCCAACACTGGTGTCAGATTTTTCAAGCTGCCCAAAGGCATCTGACATAGCTTGACGACTGCCATACAATGACAGCCGGGACCAACGGCTTTTACGTGCCTTCCGAAGCACGGGGGAGCTCGAGTAATTTTTGTACTACTTGTGGTCACCCATCTAAGTACGGACTGGAGTTGCTTAACTTGTGAAAAGGCTAGCAATGCGTACTGGAACCGGGCCACCGTGCTCCTCACTGGATTGGTTCTAAGTACTGTTAAAGACGGCCTCCACGTCCAATAACGGTGCTCTTGATTTATTTGATAAATTATCTGGAGAGCATAGTTATTGGAACAACAAGAAACAGTATTAGCAGATATAAACTGTAAATTCCGTGATATAAATCTTTTTAAGAATGCCAATGTTTTGGAAATGTTTGTTTTAACTCAATATGTGGCTATCATCAATAATGGACATGACGTTTATTGTAGTAAATATTACAGACCTTGATAGGCCTAAACATGATACCATTATTTGTGAACTGAGGAGACTTCATTATCTTGAGGACTATAGTGGATATTATAAAATAAACACTGATGCATCAAAGGCAAGCAGTGGAATTGGAGCTGCTCTCTATGATCCTCAAACAGACACAACGAAGAGATGGTGTTTAAACGGAGACATTTGTATCATGAGAGCGGAACTAATTGCCATTGCAGAATAAAATAAGCAGCCCTAAAATATGCAGCAGATTTAATACCTCAAAATATTGTAATCCTTGCGGATGCAATAAATGCTCTGCAGCACTTGGCTCGGTGCTCCTCGGATAGCTGAGGGATGCTGATAGCCTATCAGATACTGGGAATGGTACTGAATACTCGAAAGAATATAAAATTACAGTGGATACCATCCCATGTAGGAGTTCATGGTAATGAAGTGGCAGATTCTTTGGCAAGGGAAACAGTAAATAGGGGGGAGGAGGTTTTGTGCCCTCCTTATGCTATAAAAACGTTTTGATAAATGTTTTGTCAAAAGGCATCTGGTACAAAACCATTCAAACTTCACCGAATCCAGTTCCTTGGTTTGATTATGCTGGACTCCCGAGAGAATATCTTGTGTGTGCATTTAGGGTGAGGGCTGGTCATATTCCATTGAACAAATTTCTGCTCTTAATGAGAGTGACCCGCTCAGACTTATGTAATTATTGTGATAAGACGGAGGACTTACTCCATGTCTTGATGGAATGTGACCAGTATACCGCCCTACGTGACCGATTTTTAGCAGGACTATCGATGTGCAATGTTAAGCCCACCTAACATTATGTTAAGCAACCCACTATTATATATGGCAAAAGCCATAGCTATATACTTGTTCATAAGAGCTGTGATGTTGCACTGAAAGTAGAAATTATCTAATCGAAATACCCCATGAAGCTGGCATAGTCACATCAAGTGAACTAAAGCCTCGGAAAAAAAAATAGATAAAAAAACATCAGTTGCATTGCTCTTTGAAAGCAATTTAATATTATATTATAACTTATTGCAGGCAACAGCTGGTGGAAGAAACTAAATGACACATCTAGAGATATCATGGAGGTCCTAGAAAATGACAAAGAGGAAGAAGCTTTCAATGTTATTGAGGAATATATGGATGTTGAAGTTTTGAGGTAAATAGATAACAATCTCTGGAACCAACTTGTTATATGTGATGCATACTTTTATTTTAGTGTGTTTATACTAACACCCTGTATAAACCTACAATACCACTCACTAACTGATTGAAATAGTTGTTTACCGGGTGCTCTAGTGAGTACCAGAAAAATCTGACATTTTGAAGATCATCAGATGTGGAAGGGGTACTGCCTGCAAAAACGGTTGGGGTTAGGGGCGTGTTTTTTTTCAAAATGTAGGGTGTTGTAGGCAATTTGAAGACTGTCATTTTTTTTCAAAATTCAAGATGGCCGCCCTACATGGACAATTTCCGAGTGTGTACTGCGAGACCGTAGGTCGAGCGGAAAGCGAGGCCGCAGGCCGAGCTGCGTGGCGAGGGCGAAGGTCGAGCGGAAAGCGATGCCGCAGGCTGAGCTGCGTGGCGAGGGCGAAGCCCGAGCCCCTCCTGACTTCCCCCCTCCCTTCAGAACTCCCCCCCCAGGCATTAAGCGAAGCTGAGCTCCTCCGCGAGGCCGCAGGCCGAGCCACTCCCACCAAGCGATAAGCATGTTTTTTTAATTTCCAAGATGGCCGCCAATAGTCGACTGCGTCCGATTTGACTGTTTAGTATGCAAGGGTTTTTTGCCTCGCGGAATCCAAATAATGTATTTTTTTTGGCATCCAAGATGGCGTCTGGATTTAAGAATTAAAATTAACGAAAAAAAGTAAACATATATTTTTTGTTATTCTTCTAAATCTGCAATCAGTCTTTAACTATGAGCGGAAGATTTGTGGGTCAATATTTTACAGAAGTTGCTCCCCAGCAGTAGCAAACTTTCTTAGTATCTGGAGCTGTCCTTGGATATCATGACATTTTAGGCGCTTTTTGTAGCTTATTTAAGGCGACGTGGGTTCACAATTTGCAATACTGTGCGTGTATTTGAAAAATCACTGTTATTAAACTACTACAGTTTATTCCTCAAAAAATTTACATAAAATCTTAAGGATTTTCTACAGACACAATAGCCAAAACACGATTGAGCATTTTTGGCTCGATAAAAAAAGAACACAAACATACCTCTAGCCTAAATTTGGCTTTATAATACATATTACTATTTGATACAATCACTTTTTTATATGAAAATTATACCAAAAAATGTATTATCTAAATATCTATCCGTTTTGGCTACAGAAAAAATTATAAATATAATACAAAATATAATAATAAATTAAACACAGTGATCGTGTTTTGGCTATTCTGGGTGTCTGTAGAAAATCCTTAAGATTTTTATGTAATTTTTTTGAGGAATAAACTGTAGTAGTTTAATTACAGTGATTTTTTAAAAACACTCACAGTTTTCTTGGTTCTGAACTGGCGGGGCCTTAACTAGTTTAGACGCCAGCTCATTAGGGTGGTTAGCCAGACGCTTCTTCTGTAAATATTTATTTTAATTATTTAACTTTATTACAAACGTAATAGGCGGACTTAAAGCCATAGGCTTTATCTACCAGTCAACCCACTGGTGATGCCGAGTAAAAGAAAACTATAGAAGGAGGTGCAAGTTATGTAGGTATTGTAAAATTTACCTTAAGAGGATAGCATTATAATATATGTATATAAATAAATATTTATATAGGTATTGAATAATGAGGTTCTCGCTGAAGTGATGAAAAATGCCATAAAACGAGCCCCGTATGGCAATCAATTACTTTACTACCCAAATTGAATTATGCAAAAAAATTACCATAATTTTTTTATCATTTTCCATTTCAGTCAAGAAAAAAAGAACCATACCTTGTATTTACCGGACAGCAGTGATGGCGAGTCAATCAGCAGCATTATTGTTCCACAGCGTAAACTATTCACTCAAAAAGAAAATCGACCAATGAGCAAGTTTGCCCAACTACTGGGCGCCAGGGATTCCATTTACAGCAGTGATGGCGAGTCAATCAGTAGCATTATTGTCCCACAGCGTAAACTATTCCCTCAAAAGGAAAATCAACTAAAGAGCAAGTTGACCCAATTACTGGGCTCCAGAGATTCCATGGCCACACTCAACAAGACAAATAATGACTCTGATAAATGTGAGAAAACAATAGTTGGAGGCACAAAAACGTTGTTTGGTCAAAGTTCGAAACTAAGATCCAGACCAGCATTTCCTACGGAACTGCTCAATTTCTTCCCAGATAAAACTATAAATAAGACAACAGAAGAAATTAACGGACAGGTCAGGAATCTTTTTGGTAACAAAGCAGGAGTGAAAAGGAAGAATAACTTTGCTGATTTTATTGTTTCGGAAAGTGAAGACGAACCTGAGATTCAACCAAAAGTATTCGCATTTCAAAAGAAAACTGAACGGCAAGTTGTAAGACCAAGAGATCCTTCACCTGCATTGAACGTAACTACCGACATAGATATGGACGACTGGAAACATTTGCCTTCTTCGACAATGGTACAAACCCAACTTGAAGCTATGATAACTGATTCTCCTGCAAAGAAAGCTAGACTTAGCAAATTATCTGAATTAAAAGAATCTGAGACTGCTACAGTTCTTTCTAATAAAACTAAACAATCTAATAAAACTGAAGCCTCCATGGAAGAGACAAACCAAATTGATAATGCTGAACAAATGACTAAAAATCAAAATGGGACTATCAATAAATCAGTTACTTCAACAAATAAATCTGAGTTTTCAAGTTCAAAGCCCTCTTTGAATAAATCTAAAACATCGCATATAGGCAATAAAATTATACAAAAATCTGTTGTAAACGAAGCAGTACCTGAAAATTATGACAGAAACGAAGAACAAGATGAACAAAATCAAAATTCCAGTGCCAATAAATCGAAACTTTCGACCTCAAAAACTTTGAATAAATCTAAAAGTTCACCCAAAAATAATAAAAGTACACAGAAGTCAACCATAAATAAAATTGTACCTGAAATGGATGAAAAGGAAATGAATGATGATGAATATGATAGACTGGTGCTTACATACAGCGATGAAGAGCCAAATGAAGAAGTAAATGATGATAAAAAAGGAGACGAGGCTGGTCTTGAAGCTCACAAGAGTAAAGAAATGGCAGATGGAAACAAAGACTCTAAAATTGAACAAGAAAATGAGAAAGGTCCTAAAGTTCACGAAGAGAGTCAAGAAATGAAGGCTAGAAACCAAGACTCTGAAGTAGAACAAAAAAATGAAGGTCCTGAAGTTCACGAAGAGAGTCAAGAAATAGAGGATGAAAACCAAGACTCTAAAGTAGAACAAGAAAATGAGGACATTGAAAACGAAGAAGAAAATAAAAGTCAAGAAGTAGAAAGTGAGGATGAACAAGATAATCAGGAATCCGAGAATGAAGAAGATGAGCAAAATGTAAGTCAAGAAGTTGAAAGTGAGGTTGAACAAGATAATCAGGAATCCGAGAATGAAGAAGATGAGCAAAATGAAAGTCAAGAAGTTGACAGTGAGGTTGAACAAGATAATCAGGAATCCGAGAATGAAGAAGATGAGCAAAATGAAAGTCAAGAAGTTGAAAGCGACGTTCCAGTTGAAACAGAGAAAGATGATGAGCCAGAGGAGAATGAAGAAATAAATGAACAGAACGACAGTCAAGAAGTTGAGAATCAAAGTCAAGAAATTGAAAATGAAAGCCAAGAAATCGATAATGGGGAAACTGATGAATCAGAGCTTGAGGAAGAAAATGATGGCGAAGAAGTAATTGTTGAAAGTGTTTGTGAACAACATGAAAGCAATGAAGTCATGGATATAAGTGTGAACGAAAATGAAGTTAATGGCGAAGAAAGTGAAAATAATATAAGCCAAGAAGAAACAAGTTGTACTGAAGAAGGCACACCAAATGTAACGCATGACACGACTGGCAGAAATAGGAAAAAAGATGAAACTAATGTTAAATCGCTAGAAGAAATTTTGCACAACAAAGCAAATGAAATGGAATCATTTACAGCTAACACTAAAAACACAAGTATTAGAAGGACTAGTATGATGAGAAGTCGAAATATAACACCTAGTTTAGCGCCGCCCAGAGAAAGCACAGGGTTGTCAGAAGGCACTAAAGACTCAAGCGCAGGAAACTCAGGTTGGGATTCTCACAGAACAACGCGAAAGACGTTACGGAAAACCTTTGGTCGAGATCTTACTCCTAGGAAATCGTTACGAGCTTTGGTGATGGAAAAATCGGCAAAACGGCATACGGCGTTTACTGCCAATGATGTAGGTGTGCCGGAAGCGAACTCTACTGAACTGCCCGGGGATACTAGCGATGTTCATGATTATGAAGACCAGCATGAGGTTTCGAAGAGAACGCGCCAGACGAATCTGGAATTGTACTTGCAGAATCGCAAGAAAAAGAACATGGAGGAGAGGAAGAAAGTGGTGAGCAGATTTCTATCTTTTTTTCTTATTCTAAAAGCTTAGGTGTCAGGCTGAACTGGTGCAAACCTGACAAGAGTTTTATTTGTTTAAGTAGTAAGATGCATTTCAGCCATTTTGGTAGGTTAATGGTTAGTCTTAAAGTTATATAGGGTGTTAGTGTAAACATTCTTGTCTTTGAAACAAGTGAAAAAAAATTATGACTTATTTACTATTTAAAAAAAAAAAACCTACATAATCATTAGCGCAATACACCCTACGCGCTCATACGTAAGGTCGGTGAGATCAAAGTGCAAGGGGTGCGGGGCGCGGCGCCCGCGCACACCCGATCGCTGGTCGGGCAGCTGACGCCAGTCTGTCTCAATGCGCCGTGCGCGACAATGCACGACACAGCTACAGCGCGTTCCGTGCGAACCCCGATTTTCGCGCCTAAAGTACCTGAGGAAAGTCAATAACCCCTTTTGTGCTTTCGCGAGTGAGTAATAACCTCAGAAAACGCGCAGGAGCTTGCGTGGCTCTTTAAAAGTGATCAACCTCTAGCCTAGGTCAATGACCTTGCCAAGGATCCAAAAATTTTGTGTCAATGTAATAAAGTTGAGATTCGTTGTGTTTTCGAGCGGCCCTATCGGGCTCCGCTCGGGCCTGAGAGGTAGGCCGGCCTACCTAAATGATTTGTAAACAATTTTTTATCGAACTGTAAATAAGCTTGATTGATGATGTACTTTTTAAAAGTACGCCAAAATACCTAATCAACATCGATACTTACTTTTTTAATGTGTTTAGGTAGTTTCAACAATTTTACTTGTCTCGCAAATCAAAAAGTACTAGACAGGTAGAGTAAGTAGCTATTTTTGCCTGTCCTAAGTAAGCCAGGAAAAGTATGAAGGGATAATTTCATCACATGTTATGTTTATGTGTTTTGTTTGATACTTTGTGCGACAGCCGCGCGCCGGCCGCGCGGACGCACACGTACCACGGCCGGCGGCGAAGGTAGGTGCCTAGTTGACTAGGGTGTTCATGAAACCACGTATGAAATCGGAAACTGTAATCATGAAAATGCATTAAAACTGCTTATTATTTTGAATACTTGCTCGAGTCGTTTTATTTTAGCGTTCAGCATCCGTGGTTTGAATGAGTGTTTATACTAACACCCTGTATAGTAGATTGTGCTTAGGCGTAAGCTACAGTATAATAATGCTGAATCTCTTCATGTGTAAAGTCGTAAAAATGTAATAGGCCCATTTTGACATTTGTCATCGCGACGTAACTAGTGATGTAACCATACGACTCGGTACTCGATAGTCACGATAAATCGATTCAAGTATATATGAGTATTAAGTCGATTTTATTATATATTGTAAAGTGCATTGGATTAAAGTTCTGATTAGAAAATTAAACTTTAATATTGTAGGTATTTTGAAATGATACAATGGCATGAAAGGTTCATTTGTCTTTAACATTTTTAGTTACAAAAACATTAGCTTAATCACAAAATAAAATCGGCCAAGTGCGAGTTAAACTCGCGTGGAGAGGGTTCCGTACAATTAATTGAATTCTTATAGGTTTTCCTGTACAAGCAATGAACTATATTTTGTATTTTTTTCAAAATTTTAGGCTCAGTAGTTTCGGAGATCAGGGGAGGGAATGGTCAATTTTCGTCTTTTTTCATGAATAAAATCAAAACTATTTATTTTACAATTATAACAAAAATATATATGAGATCCTCACAACGAGCCCTTTTATTTGATATATGATGACAGTAAGGTTTGCAAAACTTTTTTTTTCAATTTCCTAATTTATCCTCCGAAAATGACCCTTATTTAAAAAATATATATATTTACTTTATACATATGTGTTTGGGTCATAGGATTACACCATCCTACCAAATTTCACCTGAATCGGTCTAGTAGATTCGGAGCAAATTGGCTGTGACAGATGGACAGACAGATAGACGCACGAGTGATCCTATAAGGGTTCTGTTTTTTAATTTTTTGTACGGAATCCTAAAAAACAAGAAAATGCTAAAGTGATTGAATCTACATTCTGAATGAAGATTCAATCACTAGCTTTTTTTTAGCTTCTCATCATCCAAAGAAAACGATTGAATAAATCATTTTCTTCGGATGATGAGCCAAAATTGTCAGTTGAGCTATTTTATTTACGGCTTTGAGCGCCAAGCTCATTCTTTTCAGTAAAGATCACTACAACACTCGAATTAAAAAAAAAAGACTGAGAACGTAACTGTGTTTGAGACGTTTCGTAATAATTAGAAATTGCATGCTACTATAAAGTAAGTGTGAAAATAATACTCGCAATATATTCTATCATATTATTTAACGCGCCAAAGAAATGTATGTATTTTTAAAAACACTATATGTAATTAATTATTATAATATTGTTTCTTTCAGTTTTGTTCCAAGTTACATTCTAGGGTCTGTCTCAAATGTCAAAACGGGCCTTTTATTGTTTGATGACTTTAATAAGCCTATTTTCTTAAATTGTATTTTTTACTGCCAGCACACTTGCTTCAATATAAGCCGTTGAAGGACGACCAACTTTTTTCATCCCCAAAGTTACGACGACCGCTCAGTGTTGGCCACTTACACACACTAAAAACAAACAAACTAGTAGCAAACCCAACTTTTGATGGCACACTGAGATCAAAAATGCATTCCCAATAACTAAAGATATACATTTATTTCAAATTTAATGTTTGGTCATAAATATTTTTATTACAGGAAGAGGAAGTAAGAAACTCCCTCAAAGCCCCTCCAAGGTTACTTGCCTTACAAGACTCTTTAAACGCCTTCAACGTCCCATCTCGACTCATTAGACTAAAGCGCGTCACTAAACCGGCACAAAAACCAAAGAAAATGGTCAAGTCTATGATCCCTCTGGACGAATTGCCACAAGAATTTTTAGAAGACATGAAATACAAGCCGCCGATGAGGTTCAGGCCGAGAAACGCTGCGTGGGTCACCAAGCGACTTTACAAGTACTTGGAAAGCAAATTAGAGGCCAAGTAAGTGTTATTATGAACTAATTTAGAAAATTGTTCAAGTAATAATCATAGATCATTTATTTGTCACACTTGAGTACAAAAGTTATTAGTTTACAATAAGGCCTCATGCTGCGCCGTCAGGCAGGCATTTTGTTTTTACCCGACTGCGGCAAATTCCAAAGGAGGGTTATATTTTTGACCTATATGTATGTCCGACTCTGTGTTCCCGCGTAACTATTAAACGGTTAAACCAATTTAAAAAAAATATACGTGGTTAAATTCGTCTTAATCACTAGTGTCATAGGCTATATTAAAATTATTCCGTAGTCGGGTTTTAGTTTTTAACCCTAGAACCCTACTCAGGGTGCTGGAGCACCCCACACGTTTTGTTTCTTTAAATTATTTCGTTGATTTTTATTGCATGAATTTGACGTCCCGCGTATTTAACCTTGAGATCAAGCGCTTCGGATTGGCCAGTGACGCGGCGACAGCCGGACAGTGTAGACGTTCCTACGTGTGTCGTTGGGTCCTGTGGCACCCCAGTGTAGTAACACCGTAAGTTTATTTACTATATTTTAATTTTCATTTTTTTTTCTTATTGCAATAATTATGCTTCATACATAATAAAATGATTGTGAATCATCACATAACCTCAATAATCAAAACTTTTGATTATTGAGGTTATGTTGGAAATAAAAATATCATATAAATAATTTATTTATTATTATTCTTATAATAAAATATTACTTTATAATATTGAGCAAGTACAAATTTCAATATTTATGTTGTTTTATCTCCAGATGGCTGCTCGCAGGGGATTGAACATTGATGAAAAAGATGATATAATAAATCAAAAATCGAGTGATGAGGAAGATTTGGTTAATCAAATGCCGACTTTGAGGAGGGATATCAAAGAAAGTATATCTGCGATCCTCAAAAAACCTATGCTTGTCGATCCTCCTGTGCAAGAGCGTCACTCACAGGGACGTTGTGGTTTCTGTCCAAGAAACCGTGATCGGAAGAGCAAGACTAGGTGCAACAAGTGCAAAATTCCGATTTGCTTGGAACACCAAGTAAAAGTATGCCAAAAGTGTTCTAATTGATTTTTTTTTTGTATTTAAATGGCTGATTTATGATCTCAATTTGTCATAATTTTATAAATAAAGCATGTTTTCTTCGTAAGGTTTATGTTTTATTTTTTGTGAACTTTTTTATTATGGGGTGCCATGAAACCCCTTTGTAGGAACATTGTATACGCCAGTTAGTGTAGGGTTCAAGGGTTAAAACTATGTATATTTTTATATAATTATAAAATTATTCTATCCCTATTATAATTTATTCTCCTCTGTTGAATCAAAGAATCAAATATTTATTCAGTAATAAGGCCTTCGCAGGCACTTTTACACGTCAGTAATTTTAGTGTACAGTAAAATTTCGTTGTCGTGTCGTTTCGCAACGACCACTGTTAAGAAGAAACGCCGAAAGACACTCCGAAACTCATTTGCACAGTATTGGTCGCCTACGCGCCAGAAGGGCTTTGTTAGTTTACAAGGATATTATGCCTAATACAATGTTATCACAATAATAACATGTAAAGCTTGCGAACGAGTGCCAAATCCAATTTACAGAAATAAGTAAATTAAAAAAGTTGAGAAATAAACACCGTACAAGCGGGCGTAAGCCAACCGAGCAGTTTTGATAACAAGACATAAACTTTATGTAAAATTTCATAAGACATGGAAACGTTTGTTAGCATGAACGCGGCGCTACTGCTCGAGCCGGTGCGAGCCGCCACGTCGCGTTCATTGTACCAAGTGTTGTTAAAATTTTGAGGCTCAAACGTTTTCTATTGTAGTAGACATAGACATAGACAGATTTTTATTTCCAGAAAAACACAACACATACAATACACTAAAGGTAACACATAGAAGAAGACAACATAGGATTTCGAATAGAATTATTAAAATTAAAACAAGAATAAAACCTAGCCAATTTTATCTGAGAAAGTAAAATAAATTTAAAATGACGAGGTACATTTACTATGGCATAGAACTGGTACCCATCTCAGTGTGTCCACAGTTTTATTGGTTTATAAACTTTATGTAGGTACAATTTCATAAGATAAGATATAAACTAGATATTTTAGAAACGCTTGATGAAATGAACGTGGTGCTGCGGCTCGCTCTGGCTCGTTCACTCGCGCCGCGTTTATTCTATCATGCGTTTCTATATCTTATGACATTGTACTTATCTGTCCAGCGTGGAGAGTGTAGTGTAGGCCAAATCCTCTGGCTGCTCTGGCCAAGTATGGCTCTGGTAGTACAGAGTGGGTCGTGCTCCTGCAGTGGAGACTAGAAAGACTTGATGATGATGATGACATTGTACTTACATAAGGGTTGCTACACACTTATTCGGGCCGGCACTGTCAGTTCGGCAGTATTTGTCAAACAACAAAGCCGACCTCGATCAATTATATTGCCTTTTTTCCCCGAACATTCATCTATATTCGATTTAACCGCCAGGCTGTACCGATGAAGTGTGTAGCAACCCTAAAGTTTATAATGTCTTGTTATTAAGACGGTGGCACGGCAACGCGCACCGTCGCGGAGCGGCAGATTTTATCATTGTATGCAAGTATCTCAGTTTGTATAGAAAACACGCCTATTCCAATCCAACCCACTGAAAACGCGTCAACGCGCGGGAGCGTCAGTGTGTTAAACCGCTCTCCGCGACGGCGCGCGGTGCAGTGGGTTCACCGCCTAAAGCTCTCGTCGCGTCGCTGCCAATTACTGTAGCTTGAGGCTTATTCTAGATACGACTACAAAGCAAGAGTCCGCGCAGAGAAACTCGTAGAGACCTTATACAACTTCACGAAGGTTGTACGCAAACACACCGTGGCGCCGAGCGACGCGGTAATGGTTCTCAAGCACGAGTTGGCCCGGTTGGAAATCGTGCGCACACACTTCGAGTTCTACCATTTCTGCCACGAATACTTGCCCAGGGAGGTGCGAATAAAGGTATGTTCCATCATTATTGAAAAAAAATTACATACTGGTCTGGAAGAAAAGCAAATTACTACCATTAATAATATACCATTCTCTTCCTGCGCAGATCGTAAAAGCCGATTGAAGGAATGGGCTAGAATCTGAATTATGTTAATAGGCGATGCAGCTACCTGTCGTCACTAATACGCTATTTGACTAATTTTGAGAAATCGTTTACTTATAATAATTTAATTCTTTATTACATAATAAGCACAATACATTCATATTTCTAGGATATCTATTGTATTATTATCAATAAAAATCTATTTATAAGTTAAAATTTCCACAACTGTGCTAAAAACGCTTTTCCTGTCATGGCAGCGGTTTTTTGTCAGAGGACGTCACACAGGTAATACGCGCATACATAAGTCCGTCATAACACTACTTTTGTGTGGCGTCATCAGAGAAGAAACCATTCACAGAGCGTTTGTCATAGATAAAAAATATAAAATTATTGTTATTTTATTCATATATTTCGTAAAAACCATGTATTATTTATATAAGACTTAAGTGCAATATGTTTCCATACGCTTTTATATCTGATAGGAATTTATGGTTGAATATATGTTTCATTGCATTTTCTGAGAACATTTACCATAGTAATGTATAGTTTTTTTTTACATTATCAAAAAGCAAAGATTTCAACGAACAAAACGCCTAACAACTTTTTTAAAATAGCAGATATTTTGACGTGAGAATTTTCGATTGAAAATTAGGGTGCTCTTTCGATGTTATCTTAAAATAAGGTAAAAAAATAAATATTTTAAATCAAAAAAAATTACAGTGTATTTAGGACAAAAAAGGTAAGTTTTCACCGAATTTCGAGGAAAAAAAGAAAATGTAAAAAATAAAATTAAAAAACCAAGAACTTGGTTTTTTGAATTTTTGACATAAATTTTGCGATTATGTGAAAAAAGTGTAGTTAAAACAAAAGTTGTAGATCTTTTTATTACCTACAACTTTGCCATTAAATGTTTTCTATACGACCCGTAGTTTTGCTGGAAATCGAGATAAACCGTTTTTTACCCTTAAAACCTCACCCTTCCCACCGGACCTCAGATCGCTCGTAACGTAATTTATTTTCCGCCTCATTTTTGTAATATTCTCTTCCTTTTCCAATGGTTTTAGGCTCTGAATACCCCTTAAGGGTAAGACGTGATTAGTATGTCAGGACTAATTATATATATTTCAAACTAATTTTTTAATTTAGGTTTTAATTTAGTATTTTTAATTTAGATTTTAGTTTAGTTTTAGTTAAATACATTGTTTAATTTAATAAATGAATAGAATGATTTAGATTTAAAAAAATAAATATATACAATTTTCAAATTCAACATATTATATCTACCCTCACTTACCTCTATTGTTTACCGAAATCACGTTTCACCGAAGATCTATTTCGGCAAAACAATCTTATCAGTTACAAGGAGAATCTGTATTGTTATGACGTCATTAAATCATCCTGTAATTCCAGGTGAATCCGGATGTGGTCAACAATATCCCCTTGCCGCGTGACGGGATCTTCGCGGACATCCTGCGCGGAAACACCGGTGAAGAATTCCATGATTGATGAAATTTAAGGTTTTTATTATTTTAAAGTATTTGAGATTGCGATTGTGATGTAAATAAATGAATTTAGTCCAGTATTTGAGTGTAACTTACTTAAAAATAAAAGTTTTGTAACTTAATAACCCTTTCAGACCGACGCCGAAACTATTAATTACAACGGGCTCAACTTGTACTAATTACGAATCTGGAGTTAGTTTTCCATTTTCCGGCCGCCATCTTGGAAAATTTTGACCCGCACAATTGTATTAAGGCCGTACCTAAATTTTCCGGGGTCCAGTGCTGCCCCCATTTGAAATAAATAATTTCAAAGATAACCCTTTAAAGTATTTTATGAACTACTGTTTACAGTTTAAAGTGAGAACGTTAAGCTTTACTACGCACATTTGGCAAATGTGGCCGTTTTTCGCAAATGTGCGTAGTAAAGCAGTAGCAGTAGGGGGCAGCACTGGACCCCGGAAAATTCAAGTATGCCCTTAATGTCAGCCCAAGTTACACTGGTCTACAAATTTCGACTTTAAAAAAGTATTCTTCATGTAGAGTAGATTTTTTTATTGATTTTCACGTACTGAATACAAAAATAATTAATAAATATTAAAATTAGTTTTCCTTTTTTAGAAAAAAAACAATAAACGATTTTTCAAAAAATTTCAGAAATTGTACAGTTTTTTAATCATTAGTGGAATTTCGACGTGGTTTTTTCGCTGCCCTCTTATATTTTGCTTCTGTAATATCTCGACAAACAGTCCAGCAATAATCCGCCAACATTGAAACGTTCCAATGGCCTTGATATCGTTTTTCCATGTTTGCGATATCGTTTTCATACGAGTGCATTTCGTTCTGTCTGTCTGGGCAAATCTAGATAATTTCCATGTGCTGAACTCTTCACCCGACCCGTTGAGAAGCAGATCGATTTGAACACCTTCCAAAGCTTCTTTAAAACAAAGAAAAACCAATCTAGGGAAAATATTAACCAGTAACACTTTGGCCCGGCTTGATACAATTATCTATCTATATTTAAGAGCTATGCTCTTGTCGGGGGAATATGAATTCTAATTCTCGATACAATTGTGTGAATAAAATTCGTTAACTCCTTATCATACTAAAAATAGCAATTTCTACGTAAAAAAAACTATGAAATTATGTAAATAAACTAGCATATGTTTCTAATACAAAAAAACGCAAAAATAGGAAAAACATATACTTTTTGTACTTACAGTCGTCCCTGCCGGAACGCCAAAAATTACCGAACTGTATTGCTGTGTACAGCAAATTCGTACACAAGGTCAAAGTACGAATCTCGCACAATCGTTCGACGCCGGGCCCGTTCATTTCAATCATATAGTTTCAAATTAAAAACAACCTTGTAGACCGCACAATCGATTTGGCCAGTTCTGAAAGGGGGGTCAAAATGTAAACTAAGTTAAGGGTTGGGCCACATCTGTCAGCACGGAACAGGACTTTCCTATGCTGCTATCCTTTACTGTCGCTCAGAAGCGTCATTTGCTAGAACGAGAGGGAGCGACGGAACGCCGGATGGAAAACCGGCCATGCCGGTTCTGGTTTAACCTAACTCTGTAATAAGATTTTATAAAAAAAAACATTTTTTGTACAAGCTTTTATTGTGAGACCAAAGGTCTTGTCAACACAACACCAATAAGCCCAAACAGGATTGCGTCGTTTTATAACGGAGTTATTATGGCCACCTTCCAGCTCAATCATCAGATCAGCTTCAAGTCATAATATTGCATTGTCACGCGATATACATATGCGCGCAAAATTTCAGTTAAATCGGTTGAAGATATCTGCTTCAAAATTGAGTTGCAAGATTCCACCCGAACAAACATAGTTACATACATTGCAAGTTAAATAAAAGCTTGTAAAATAAAAATACTTTGAATTGTCGAAAATATTTAATATCTTGTACCACTTACCCCTGTTAACTACTTTTACTAACCTAAGTGTCCCATTTTTGGGCAAAAGTTTCAAATTAAAGGGAATTTTACATAAATTAAAACTGCCAAAATATCTGGAATCTAGAAATTGTTTATTTTGAAAATAGTAGGATACAAATGTAAACCTATATTACAATGGAGCACCATACACATAAAATTATATTGCAATTACATAGGTATATACGAGAACATACTTGTGTCAACATAATACGAAAAATACATCTCATAATACTTACGTCTATTTGTATAGAAGGGTAAAGGCAAAGCTTAGTCTTAATTCATTTCTATTGGGGCACGTTCACTCTAGAACG
Organism: Acrobasis repandana; assembly: GCA_963576875.1. Lineage (NCBI taxonomy): Eukaryota > Metazoa > Arthropoda > Insecta > Lepidoptera > Pyralidae > Acrobasis > Acrobasis repandana. Next base: position 5,238,340 of record OY756226.1, read on the forward strand.
TGTACACGCATTTAGATTCAATTTTAAAAAATATATATATATATATATATGACGTCTAACAAATTATACACTATTTTAAGAGTGAATTCAGTTCATTATACTGAACAACTGTTCGTAAGGAAAGTTTCCTTACAAACTCCTGTTGGCTGATCAGTAAACTTTTGTGGGAGGCTAAAAATTATTTTTCATATTTTGATATATGTTCCTTAGGGAAGTTTCGTCATCATGGACAAAAAAGTTTCAGTATATTTTGTTAGATCCTGTATAAATTGCTCTCATTAAAATAGACCTTGTTTCCATTAGTCTCTCTTTCAGTATAACTTTATTTCGGACATTTTACTGAAAATCCACTTTGACGATACGACCATAAAATTCCTACTAATGATGTGGTGCCACAGATATTGAAATATATTAGTGCCTAGTGCATCTTAGTTATTGTTCTGAGAGTAAATCCAAAACATGACAGATAGTCATGTCAATATCCGTATTTTGTGATTCGCACTAAAAACTAGCCGGTGTTCAATGGCACAGCGGTGAAGCTGTGATACATTACGAGTAAAGTAGTCAAACAACCATTGATACAACGTTTGTACACACGCGTTCGTGTGAGTGAAACGTAGGGCTATCGTAAATCGACCCATTTAACCCAACTGCCTTATTCTGTCAGTCATTATTGTATAGCAGTTCTCAAGTTATGTCAGATTCGTAGCGACAAATCTTTTATCCATAAGTATTATACAGATTTGCGGGGGACACTTAGGAACGTTATCTCGCGGAAGGGCGTAAGCTAACGTTCTGTACGTTACTACTTATATTAATTCTGTTTCAGTGGCTCAATATACACTAGTTTCGAAATAAAATCCCTTAAATGAAAAATAAATGCGTGTACAATTCTCATAAAATAGTTTTAGAAGAGAAATGCATAAGTGTGCTGTAGTATATTAATTATATGCTACAATTTACACGATTGCTGTACAGTACATAATAAACATGATTGTGTAACAGAAACTTTAATAAGGCTGACAAAAGAACTATGTCGTTGAAGTGATATCATTCTAGCAACTATTTGTGACAAGGTTGTGTGACTTGGAAAACTATTTGATTGTACCTGTAAATTCACTATCGTACAGAAATTAAGAAAACGTCGATTAATAATTACATTAAATTTGGCAGTGAGGACTAAGGACACGCATTTTTGATTTTAATGGGGTGCTAAAATATTCTACACGATTCACTCTGGTCAAAAAGACTTCTTGACTTAATTGTGGTCCTTCTTGACCAATACAATTGTTAATGTCACGTTTCACCGAAAAGCCCATATCTCTGTGTTTCGGTGAAACGTGATTTCTCAAAAGTTCAAAACAATAGTAACAATGATTACATTAAGGTTAAAAGCCCTTCTAAATTTATTAGGATATTTAGGATTATTGTATTGTAGATGGTACAAAACTTACAAATACAACAGGGTATAAATTGGCACTACCAAGACACAAATATTGGATTATTCTAATAAAAATTCGGGTAAGAAATTCTCAAAACGTTATTGACTGTTATTATTATTCAATACACATACATTAAATTATATGGCCAAAAAAAAAAATGATAATACAATCATTCTAATCTGCAAAATATAATAAATTATTTGAATCAATAATAATTTTAATCATTAAAATGCACTTGTCGACGTCAAACTGCTTAATCGATTCGTCCGCGACATGTACAAAGAAATAAATAATGAGCATACACAATCTAATTACCTCTAAGAAGCATCAATACAATGCAGTCAAGCTAAAATTAAGCAGTCTAATAAAATTAAAGTCTAAAACATTATATCGTACAGTTACATATTGTATGGATACGAAAGAAATTATAAGCCTCATTTCAAAAGGTTCAAAGAGATCGCATGTAAAGATTAAGCGTCAAACTGAATTCATTGAAATAATCGCATATACTCGTGAACTACAAGAGGACACAAAAATTATGTCTCTACTTTAAATACCTACGGATATACCTTTTTGTGTCAAATCAGCCTTACTTAACCTATAACTTTTTATATCGAGACTCACCAGAAGTGCCGTATATTTTTAATACATATTTATATGGACAGGCTGTACGTCACCCACAAATGTCATCTGTATAAATATCCACATTAACTTGTTATAGAAGTCAACTGCGTATGCGATTATTTTATTACATTCGGTTGTGAATATTGATAACTGTACGATAAATTAAATACTATCAATTGAAGATACAGGCCAAGTTAATATGAATGTCGCCGCTCTATAACTTCATTAAATAAAATCACAACGCATCGAAATAACATGACTAATAAGTTGAAACCTAATAAATATTTACGTAAAGTATCAAAAATTTAAACCTACCATACCATAACCAACTCGCAACTTAACAGGTATTTTAACAGTAATATTAATTGGGACATTATTACTACATTTACTCCTGAATATAACACACATTTCACTTCTTTTACATCTTAATACTAATTTCTCTCACATTCCAGTTATAGTTATAAAAATGCACAGTGTAAAAGGAAAGCGAAACTTGAAAATGCATAGTACAGGATAAATACGGTTTGTACTAATTCTGTTGGCAAAATTAAAATCTGTCGCCATAAAACTCGTACCATCTCAACATATTTCATCAACTAAAAGGTTTTCAATTAGGTATATCAAATACTTTAGCCAACAGTAAATAGATGTAACCGTTACAAACGATATTATTTCTTTTATTTATAAATTAATTTACATTATTACTAAAAATCGAATTAGTCGTGAAATAACGTCATAAATAAGTCAGAGCAAAGAAAAACTTCACACAATAGCGTATTGAAAAATGATGAAATCAACATTTTATTTGCCACTATAGTTAGAAGAGAGATAGTCTTACTCAGTGCTGACTTAACGGATGTGCGGGCATTTCCTCGACTTTGAAAGTGTGGGCTAAATCTTCACGACATCTCTATGATTCAAAGCCCTGTTACTGATTTAAACACATTTAGATCTTTCAGACGAATTTGCTAGTGTATTTTTAGTTTGTGACAAGTTATATGTAAAAGATATATTCGTATTACCTAACTCTAGCGTTCATGTGTAGGCAGTAACCGACGTATTTGCAGAAAAGAATCTAGAGTTGCCGTGTGTTCTTCGAGTAATCGACGTTATTTGATCCTTCTTTATTAGTATACGTAACGGAGCATATATGTCAGTGTGAGATATAGACTTATCTTTAGCGCGGGTGAGCTGGCAGTAACTCGACGTAGTTGGCGGGGAACAGTCCGAAGATGCCGTGCGGGCCCAGCCCCTGCCACCAGCCCGCGTCGATCTGCTCGATGTGAGTGATGATGTCGCCGGGGTCGAACGTGATCTCCGACTCGTCGGCTGCAAATAAATCGTACATATAGTAAGAAAAAAAAGTAAAAGTAAAAAAGTTTTTTTTTTCAGAAAGATATACAACGTGGAAGGGACATACCCGTAATAAATCTAACCACGGGCTATACTACATCACTATAGTATAATAAAACTAAAATAACAGCCAAATAACAAAAAAATATTTTGGCATTTTCATACATTTCCCCGCTCGGGGGATTTGTATGGGAATGTCAAAAATCTTTTCGGTTTTTTCACTGTTATTTTAATTCCATTATGCCATAGTGATCTAGTATAGCCCGTGGTTCGATTTATTACGGGTATGTCCCTTCCACATTGTATACACTATTACGTTTTTTCTCCAGGAACAATAAAAAAGCGTTTGGCTGATCCTGGACTGGAGACTGGAGCCCGTTGTAGGCAAGGCCTGTATCACAGTGCTGCAGTATTCTCACACCAGGATGTGCTTATAGCTAAGATGACATAATAATTGTGTGACATTAGTAAAATTAGGAGTACTTTTGAAACAAACAAAATAAAAGACTATATATCTCTAGTAGATAATTACAAATAGTTGTAAGGTGTTGTCAATGCAAATAAGATAGCCAATCAGAGTTTTAGGTGGGATTTATTATACAGGGTCTATAAGAAACCGCTACAAGTATGCGTAGGACAAAAACCTTATAAACTAGTGTTAATTTTCATATTTCGATATATGTTCCTTGCGGGAAGTTGTTCAGTATCATGGACTGAATTCACTCTTAAAATAGTTTCAGAATATTTTGTAAGACATTATATACGAGATATCACCCATACCCTGTATTTATTTGCAGAAATGACTTTTCACCGAAACATTAAACACCAAAATTTCAGTGAAACATGCCTTTCAAAATTTCAGTGAAACATGACTTCATACTTTTTTTTTTAAATTTAAAATCACATTTATAATAAATAATTCAAATTACCGGCTTGGTAGTCATATAATGCTCTCGCAGTGAGACCAGGATCATCGTCTAAATCTTCGTATATTGTGCTCTCTTCCTCCAATCCTTCTGGAGAAACATCTGTTAGTGAAAAATTACATGATAACAAAAATGGACGTGTATTTCAATGGACAATAGATTTCTTAAATTGGAAAAATACGATATTTAGAGATTTTCAAATAAGTTATTTGTTAACATAATATTAATAATTTACTGTCTTATTTGACCTTTGAATCTTGAAAGTCTTCTTGAAACTAAACCATCCACCCGAGATTAGTTTACATACAAGAAAAATCTCAAGAAACAACTTCTTAGACGTAATTTTTTAAAAGTAAAAAATCTTACCTTCAAGCGTCGTGGTACCGTTTTCTTTCTTGTAATTAACATTCTCTATGACCGTGTTCTGCCGACTCAGATCCGATCTTTGCTCCTCCGCTATATTATTCTTGCTGTACGGCGACCGTTTGATCGTGCTAAACTTATTATCACTGTCATCATCGTCATTCTCATTCGAACTCGAGTACGAAGCGTCAAACATATCGTTTTCTAGAATATTCTGTTTGATCATCGGTTCGCTCTGTTTAAGAGAATCTGCTTCTATGTCTCTGTACTCATTGTTGCATTCGGAATAGTTTATAGCACTGAAAGAACTTGGTTCAGTTTCTGTACTAGGGCTTAGATCAACCGATGGGTCGATGATAGGTTCGTACTGTATCTGCGAAGGGCTTTCTAAACTCAGTTTAATTTTGTCAATGTTCTTCATAGGGCTAAGCTTTGGTTGTTCGGCGGTTTCCTCTTGCAGTTCGGCTTTGGGTTGTATTTTTGAGGGTGATTTTGGAGGCGTACTCGTGACAGGCGGTGTGTTTTGTGTAAATGTGTTGATGCGTTGTGCGATGACGGAACTGCGGACTGGTTTTTCTGGTACGTTTGAATTTGTTCTGGAATTAAAGCATCAAGATTCGTTTAAATATTCTGGTGCCGTGTGGTTCCCGGCAGAGTAGAATAAGACCACTCCAAGTCTTCTCGTGAATGTTGTAGAAGGCGACTTCGGAAATACAAGCTAAACAAAGCTTGGACATCAATGAGACCTTTCCATCATCATCAGGCCTTTTTGAGGCTCCACTGCAGGAGCACGACCCTCTCTGTACTACCAGAGCCTATTAGCTAGAGCAGTCAAGAGGACTTGGCCTACACTCTCCACGCTGGCCAGATGGGTTGGAGAGGTCTCATTGATGTTTATAAGCTTTGCTTGTGTTTCCTAGGTCGCCTTCTACGACATCAACGGGAAGACTTGGAGTTGTCCTATTCTAATCTGCCGGGAACCACACGGCTTGACCCTGTATTAAGGTTTATACAGGGTCAAGCCGTGTCGGTTAAATTTATATTTTTACTACATAATAAAACAGATAATTATTAAATATAAATTAATTATTATAAATATAATTATGTAGTAAAACTATAAATTTAACCGAAAACAGCCAAGAACTCTATTGGGAGCATTGACTGTACACTTTCACATCGCAGTCATCTCTTTATAGAAGTGAGACTTGTTGATAGCCCAAAAAGGCAGGCATGTGAGAAATCAGAGGAGGCAATGAGACACATCATGTGTAGCTGCCACTCGATGGTAAGCGCATAGACCTCTTCGGATCAGCATATCCTGAGCTAGAAGACTACAGGCACTATGCACCATTCTGAAGCTTATGCAGTCCATCAGAAATCCCAATGCGAATGAGTAAGGCAAGGGGGTAAGTACAATATAACCAAAGGTTTGACGTGCTTCCCAATGTGGATCCCAAATGCAAGATAAGATGTAGTGAAAGTTACTTGTTGCTAAGCTGTCCCTGGCTGCTGCCCTGCTGGAACAGCGCGCGCGCGGCCGCGGTGGAGGCCCCTATGAGCTGGCGCGCCTCGGCCGAGCGCTGGCGCCGCAGCGCCTCGCTGGCGCTCACCCGCGGGGGGCTGCGGCTCTCCGGGGGCGGTGCCCTGCGGACGGTACAACAATATTATAGTAATGTACTCAAATTAAATAATGAAATAAGAAATGGTGAAAAAATGCCACGTGAGCAGGAGTTGAACCCGCGACCTTGGTCTCAACTGAGCCATCACGTGTTCAACCCCGCACACCGAATCTCGCCACCATTTGATATTCCTATAACACCCATTAGGCTTGCGTCACTTTAGTACTGCATCTTGAATGCCTAAAATCCCTATAAAAATATAATATTATAGTACCTATTTCAAATTTCCTGACAAAATTTTATAAAATATATTAGGTAAAATTCAATAGCTAGTTTATTTGTAGTTATTGTACTTATTGATTTAGATTATAAACATTACTCCTAAAATAAGTTTTAAAATTCTATGCCCTGACAGGGCCCATGTATTATTTGATTACCTATTAATTGTCACCTTTTCACAAATGTATATACATGTGCATTGGAAATCCTAATAAGGATCGTCTTAGCGCGTTCCCGGTTGCATCAGCTGTGCTGCATTGGAGCCCGGGGTGCAATTCCCGCGTTTTCTTCTTTAAATATAAAGGCAAATCAATGATCGGTCACCCAAGATGTCAAAGACATTGCGAAAAGTAGAGCAGAAATAGCCGAAACAGTTAAACGATTAGGCTATAGTTTTACGACCGGCCGCCTGCCTGACATCAACCCTCTTTGGGAATGCATTTGTGATATACAATAGATGGCTAGAGAGTTAGTTTAAAATGGGATGTGGTTTTCCCAAGGCAGCTTCTCATAGGTCAGCGCGAGAAGGGGCGCTGAACTTATCGTCTCATTTTCAATTATTGTACATCTACCCTTCACTCCGTCATATATTTATACAAATGGCTATATGTTGTGATTCATACTTTTGTTCTTCGACTTTGGCTCTTCTAGCCGCCTCCAATTCATCTCGTCTCCTAACATCTTCCTCCGCTTTCCGTTTCTCCTGAAAAAGAAGGCGTATTTATTAAATATTTTTCTCTTTTGGAAGTAAAATTCCTGGACTCCTGAATCTACACGAAAATATGCGGTCTTTCAACCACCCATTATATCGGAGATATAAAGACAGCATAGAAGCTAAATACCGGGACTCATACAAGAAATCGCTCTTTCTGAAGTGGAATTGACATGGTGTGGAAGCGCATGGGACTCCACTGAATCTTAAACTAAGATATGCGGTCTTTCAACCACCAACTATATATAGTAGATAGAAAATATAGCATAGTATAGAAGCAAGCAATACAAGAAATCACTCTTTCTATAGTAGACTTGATATGGTGTGCAAGCGCATAGAGGCCATAGACTCCACGAAGTAATAAAACGGAGATATATGCGGGCGGTCTTTTAACCACCAATTTATAGGTATTGCGGAGATAGAAAAGACAATAGAATAGAAGCACTAACCTTACAAGAAATCGCTCTTTCTAAAGTGGAATTGACATGATGTGCAAGCATATATGGGTCATAGATCCTACCAAAAGTAATACTACCTATTCGGTAGAACCTGGATCTAGTGGTTACAAAAATAATCCGGTTGTTAAAAGACCGCACAGCTGTCAGCTTCGGTAGAACCTGGATCTAGTAGTTACAAAAATAAGATGCTCCGAACCTCTTCCCTCCTTTTCCTTTCAGCTTCTAACCGCTTCTTTTCCTCTTGTTCTTCTTTTATCCAAAACTGATCACGTTCTTTAGAATTTATTTCTTGAACTGGAACAATATGAAGACAATTCAGTGAAAAATAAACCTAATACTTATGTAGACATCTGTAATTGATATTTGAACAAACGAGCGCTCTGTGTCTACCTTGGACAATTTGTACAGTGTATGTACAGTGTCAACTTGAAGGTGGATGGCCACAGAGATAGAGGACGACCTAGAAAGACCTGGGGGGAATGAGTTAAGCGGGACATGATGGAGAGGGGGGCTAGTACAGATATGGTGAATGATAGAAAACGACGGAGGGAGTTGACATACAGAGCCTACACCAAATAGGGAGAAGGTGAGGAAGATGATGATGTACAGTGTCATTTTGAACCTCGTAGCTATATTCTAGGAATGTAAAAATACATATTCTGTCATGCGGCCGGAATGTGCTAATAAATGGGATGCTTGTATTTAATTTATCAAACTAATGCGATTAGACGGGAAAATTGTAAGATAGGTATTGTATTTATATAATATTATATGTACCTAGTTCATCAACACTCAAACAAGAATATATCTTGTACGTATGTTTCCTCTTTGCTATAACTACAATTATATTGAAAACAATGGCATGTGTCATTGTACTCATTGTTCTCGAAGGTATCACCACGCACGACGAATAAAAATAAATCATAAAATACTTTATAACATCTTGAAAAAAACAACGCACGGAAGCGAAGATACGACATGTGTTGTGCACACTATGGGTCATTATCATTTGGGTACCTACCTACTTTCTTCATTATTCCTTTTTGAATCGACTATTACAGTCAATTCGACATATGGCCAAGAAATTTATTTTATTTATTTATTTAACTTTATAACAAACGTATAGGCGGTGATTGTTTAATGTTTATATAAGATGACTTTTTAAACACCAGCCAAATTTTTGGAGCAAGTTCAGTCCATGATACTGAACTACTTTCTATAAAAAAGTTATTAAAAATCGAAAAAAAATTTCGTCCTCCTATACAAAATCCGTTTGGCTGAGCGCTGATTTGTATCGGATGGTGAATTCTTATTTTAGTTTTTCTTTAATTGTTTTTATGGGAAGTAGTTCAGTATCATGTACTGAACTTGCTCCATAAATTTGGCTGGTGGATAAAATGTCAGCCTGTATAGAAATAATATTTCTATATTATGAATTGTTAATAAATTTCATTTACTAAGAAAACAATACTAATTTTCATGTAGTGAAACCGCAATGCTGACTTCCAAAATGGAATCTCTTCCAGTCAATCGACGAATAGATCTCTCGCAAGCCGGTGCCGCCGCCAGGACTGGTCAACTCGGCTCCGTTTTTAGGGTTCCGTACCCAAAGGGTGCAAACGGGACCCTATTACTGAGACTCCGCTGTCTGTCCGTCTGTCTGTCTGTCTGTCCGTCAGTCACAGGGCTCTATCTCTTGAACCGTAATAGCTAGACACTTGAAATTTTCACCGATTATGTATTACTGTGGCGGATATAACAACAAATACTAAAAATAAAAAATAGTTAAAAATTAAAGGGGTCGTCATACAAGAAACGTGTTTTTTTCAGCTTTTGTAACTTGATCTTCATAATGGCATTAACTAGATACTTGAAAATTTCACCAAATATGTATTACTATGACCACAATAACAACAAATACTAAAAATAAAATAAATTTAAAAATTAAAGTGGGTCGTCATACAAGAAACGTGTTTCTTCAGCGTTTAAAAAACATTGTACGATGGTACGGAATCCTTCATGTACGAGTCCGACTCGCACTTGCCCGTTAATTTAAGACTACTCAGTATTACTTATCTCTGTAAATTGGATTTGATACTCGTTCGCAAGCTTTAAATGTTTTATTGTGATAACACTGTATTGGGCATAATATCTTTGTAAACTGACCAAGCCCTTCTGGCGCGTATGGACCAATACTGTGTAAATGAGTTTCTTTCGGCGTTCCTTCTCAGCAGTGGTCGTTGCGAAACGCTAGTATCGGGTGCCTATTTAAAAATATAAATATAAAGAAACATCATACGTAATGTACACTAAACACAAGTACTAAATGTGTATGTTTAAAACTTTAGATACGAGTAAGTACTTTATATGTATTTGTATTTAATTTTAGTGTATTTTGTACACGCCTACTACCTGTTTTCTTCTATTTTCCTCTCCTGGGTCTACTGAAAGAGATTTCTTATGAAATATGCAGTATATATGTACTCTATTTTCTTACTTTGTTTGTTTCTTTGTTTTTGTTTCGTGTACATGAATTTTGTAAATAAATAAATAAAATAAATTTTGAAGTTAGTTCACATTTTATAATAGTACAAATAGTTAAAAGAAAAAACTTAAGAATATGTATACGGAGTTAAATTAAAATGGAAATAACACACTGAACAAACCTCGCCTCAAGCTGTTTTTCCTGTTCTTTATGTCCTCTACAACCATCTTCGGAAACCCTTTGAATTTAAACATTCCACTAACTTTCCACAAGACTTTTATAAGGTTTATTTGTTCTTAAAAGCACTTTCAAACCAAAAATGATCAACTTTAGAACAAATGCCTTTAATTTTGTAAGTATATAAACTCTTTTGTTCAAATAAGATTTTTTTTTTAAATTACTTGAAATACACAGACGTTGCGTTGATTGTTTTACACTTACTATGCTGGACGCAAAAAGTAAAATGCGACAACTGGTTTTTTTTAATACCGATCAGTTAAATCGGAAATTACGACTGCCAAGCCGTCGCAGCGTTGCGTTTACGTAAACGAAAATGCGAATTTTAAATTAAGTTTAAAAAAAAAGCGGTTAACTAATGCGATACATTATCACTTTCTAACTCAGCAGCTATATTAATTTAACAAGTCTGATTGTTTACGTCTTGTGTTCGGTAAACAATATGTGAGGCAATTTATTATTTCACAAACAAACAGTTGTTATTATTTAGTTTTCTCAACATAAATAACAAGTATTATGTCACAATATCACAAATAAAAATTGCAATGATTTAATAAGACTGGTGATTTAATGTCACTTATTTTTAGTTACATTAAGGGTCGGCACCATGTAAACTAGGTTTGCGCGGGCAACAAGTTTGTACAGAAAGCGTTTGATTTAAGTCAAATAATGTATACACATAGATAGAGGGAGAGTTGGGACAGTAGACGAAAAAAAGGATTTTTAAAATATTTTGTAGTTTTCCTAAAAACAAGCATTGAATTTACCCAAAAACATGCAAAACGCACTTTGCGCGGGCAATAGTTATGGCTTAAGTAGAAAAGACCACTAAGAAAATTACATACCTAGTTATAGGTAAATAGACTAGCCAGTAGACGAAAATCGTATTTTTTTAATTTTCATTCAGAAAAAGTAAGATAATTGTAAAGAAACCTGAAAGAAATATTTTAGAAAATCTTGCTACAAACTGGCTTGTTTTTCTGCGTAAAGAAATATTCTAACAAGGGATTGCATATATTTTATAAAAATAAAGGCTATTTTGAAACATTATTCTTAATATTTGCTTACAATGCAATCACGCAATAATAAAAAAAATAATTTTAAAAATTGGATGTTTTGCAACGTTTTTGACAGAAATCTCTGAAATGGCGGCCATGATTCTTCCATACAAATTCAGTTGCCCGCCGGGCGTTCAGGAAGGAGGCCGCGTCGAATTTTTCAAAAAAATCCATTTATAAATTACGTAAAATTGCATTACAGTCTAAAATATTTCAATAAAAAACTATGTACAAACTGCCAAATTATGTCATACTTTTGCTACACTATGGTACAGTTTTGACATTTTGTTGACGTTCAAGTAAAGATGTAATGCTATCGCAGATACGGCATCGCACATTTTTTTTTTAAATTTTATTGAAAATTAAGTCAATGAAAAAAATAATTTGGTTTGATTTATTACCTATATTTTTTAATTGGCGATTAGGGTGAAAATCGGATTGGAACTTTCTCGGGTCGCGGAATCATATTAACTGTTTTTGTAATAAAAGGTGCTGTTTAATTAGGGTTTTACAATTATTTTGAGGGGTAATTCAGTCTGAAATTTTGAACAACTTTTCCCCATGAATGTATATCAAAATACGAATTGACATTATTCGTAATATATCGAACCACAGGCTATACTAGATCTATACTTGGCTTGGCAGGCAGGCTATAGTAGGCTATTTATCTACACTAATATTATAAAGAGAAAAGATTTGGTTGTTTGTTTGTTTGCATTACATGACTCCGAAACTACTGGACCGATTTAAAAATAACTTTCACCGTTGGAAAGGTACACTATCCCCGAGTGACATAGGCTTTGTGTGTACCAAGGGCGAAGCCGGGGTGGACTGCTAGTATAGTATAATGATATTAAAACAACAGTCAAAAAACAAAAAAAAAACTGCATTTTTATACAAAAGTGTGCAGCCACCCGGGAAATTTGTATAGGAACCGATTTTTTCGGTGTTTTTACTGTTTTTAGGGTTTCGCTTGTCTGTCTGTCCGTAAGTCACAGCCAATTTGCTACGAAACTATTCTCATACGAGATTTAGTACCTACACTTATGTAACTTAGTGACCTAAAGATAGACGTATAATGTAAATAAATGAAATTTAAAAAAGGGGGCCACTTATTGTGGGTAAATTAGACATTAAAAAAAGTATTGATAACAAAATCGTGTGACATATCAAATGAAAGAACTTTTTATGACAATTTTAAATATATTTATTTTTTATTATTTCTTAGATCGGTATTTTTAAGTTATTTAAGAAAATGGGCGAATATTTACCCACCCCTACTAAACTACTGGACCGATTCAGTTGAAATGTGGTGCACATACGAGGGGGGGTCAAAAAGTTCGCGGAACGGAGGGGAAGGGGGGTGAAATAAAATACTGTACTATTTTTCTTTTTCAATATATTCCCCCTTAAGTCGAATACATTTTTCAGATCTCTCTATTAACTTATTAATACCGTCGAAAAAAAATGATTTGTCTTTGTCCTCAAAATAGGCCGAAATCGCCGACTTGACTTCTTCATCATCGGAAAATTTCTTCCCCCGAAGCTCTTTTTTTAATTTGGGAAATAAAAAATAATCACAGGGGGCTAAGTCTGGACTATAGGGAGGATGGTTTAACATTTCGAAGCCACAGTGATGAAGGGCAGCCATCGCAACGCGGCTCTTGTGTACCGGTGCGTTGTCATGCAAAAGCAGCACACCCTTTGTCAACTTTCCCCGCCTTTTCTCCTTGATTGCTTCTTTTAATTGTCTTAGTAGATTAGCGTAGTATTCTCCCGTTATAGAAACACCCTTATCTTTATAATCTATTAATAAAATACCCTCTGTATCCCAAAAAACAGTTGCCATGATTTTTCCAGCCGATTGTGACACCCTGTATTTCTTAGGGGGGGGCTGACCCTTTTTATGCCACTGCATAGACTCTTGCTTCGACTCAGGCTCATAATGATGAACCCAAGTTTCATCTGCAGTAACAAGTCTTGCAAAAATTCCTTCCTTGTCGGCGCTACAGAGGTCTAAAAACTCCTTTGAATACTCGACGCGCAGCTGTTTCTGTGGTGGTGTGAGCATTCTTGGCACCCATCTTGCGCTGACTTTTGACATCCCAAGATTGTCGTGTAGAATATTTAAAATGGTTGTAGGTGATACTCCAACCATTTCTGCAAGTTGTTTCTTCTTCAAACGAGTATCCTCCAGTATAAGATTCTCCACTTTTTCAACGATGTTTGAGGTGGTGGCCTCAATCGGCCGTCCTGAGCGAGGGTCGTCTTCAAGAGACTCTCTGCCTTGCTTGAAAAGGCTATTCCACTTGTACACCATGGTTTTCCCAGGGCAAGAGTCCCCGTATACTGATAACATTTCTTCCAAAATTTTCTGAGGTGGTTTTCCTTGCTTAGTGAGGAACTTTATGACGGCACGAAACTCGATTTTTTCCATGTTCAAGTTTTTCTTCCGGATTCACTTGTTTGATCGACGACAGGTCAAAGGTTATTGACACAATCAGGTTCAAACTTGGCATATATACTCACAAAGAGTTGCTCATTAGTTACTACCTGCGGCAGGTCCCCCACCCCCCGCTATCCCCTCCATTCCGCGAACTTTTTGACCCCCCCTCGTAATGTAAATTTGTGACCCAATGACGGAAGTAAAATGTAGGTAAATGAATAAATAAATAAAAAATGGGGCCACTTTATGGGAGATAAATGAGACATTAAAAAAAAAGTTTTGTGAACTATATCGCGTAAAATATCAAATGAAAGAGCATTTTATGATAATATTAAATATATTTTTCTATATTTTTTAAGTTGATGTTTTTGAAGTTATTTTTGAAAATAAATAATAAAAATACACTTATCTCTGAAACCACTGAACCCAATCTTTTGAAAAATATACAGTTAATAGTTCTTTACCTATAGATTACAGAAAAACCTATTAGAAGATAAAAAATAAAAGGGTGCAATAATGCTAATTACTGCTTCATTAATCAACCAATTTTTTTAGCTGTTTTTAGGAAAAGATTTCTTTTTAGTGCTCTTTGTTGATTCGTTAAAAATATTGTACAGTTTCAAACAGTCAAGTCATTGATTGAGCACGTACAGCTGCTACGCCAAGACTGTTGATCTATTCAACGTGCAATCATTTTTTACCCTCCGTACTTACATAATAAGGTGAATAGAAGTGAAAGGTGTTACGATTGCAGATGGTCGCTAAACGTATTGTTTCACAAAGAAAATTCAAATGTGTACATTTTCCGTCAGTGGAACACAAAACGTGTAGTTTTCCAAGTCACCGCTCGCGTAAAATACTGACGTTCTCAAAAATACAATCAAATGTATTTTTGAGAACGTCATGTCAGCGATAAGTAATATTGATTTACACAGAAATATCATAAATTTGTCTATGGTTCCCTAAATTTCAACTTAACCAAAATAAACCGGCCACGTGCAGTGTAGGGTTCCGTAGTCAGTACCTACTTGTTTTATGTAACTAACAACTGCCTAACTTTAGGTCTGAATTCAGTCCATGATACTGAACAACTTTCACCAAGGAACAAACGAAATACAAAAATTATTTTTGATCTCTTACACACAAGATTTGGCAAAATGTAATATATGTGTAATATATGTATGGAATATGTAAGCACAAATCACACTAATTAAGCTAGCCCCAAAGTAAGTTTTAAACTTGTATTATGGGATACTAACTCAATGATACTATATTTTATGATAAATACATACATAGATAAACACCCAAGACCCAGGACAATTTGAAAAAGACCATTTTCTATCATGCCCTGGCTGGGGCTCGAACCCAGAACCTCCGGATTAGCGGTCTAGCGTGTTAACAATTACGCCACGGAGATCAAATGGAAAGCAAACATTTTTTTTTCATATTTAATTATGTGTTCCTTAGGAAAAGTTGTTCAGTATCATGAACTGAATCCACCTTAAATTAGTTTTAGTACAGGAAGACGTTATATACTACTGCCGTGAATTTTTTTAAGTGTCCATATACAACCGTTTAACTGACAGAGAGGGAAGACACATGATTCTAACAAAAATTTGCAATCAAAAACCAAATATTTCACAAACGGATTGCTAAAACGAAAAAGGATGTTCATAATCTTACAATATTTTTGAAAGACCTATTCAACGACGTCTCACACCACACATTTTTTTTTTCAAGTTTTTATTACCACATATCCATGCCCATGCCCAATTATAGCTTTCTAGTACTAATAGTCTATGAGTAAAACTGGGGAAAGATAGACAGACAGACATGACGAAACTATAAGGTTTTCTTGTTAACTACGGAACCCTAAAAAGCTGCGTGAAACTAAAAAGATTCTCTATTCTAAGGGTTCTTTGTCATTTGCGCTTTAACAAATTTCAAAATACGAGTAATCAAAACCACTTGTGCAAATATTTCGCTCCAATTCGCATACGATAAATTCAAAAATTGATGGATGAATGACCGTGCTTTTACAGGTTAAGCACCTTCTAGCTTGGTCACAGTTAGGATGGGTGACCGTGCTTTCAATCTTAATGTTGTCAAAGTCAAATGTTGAGATTCTTATAAATAAATTTCAGTTTTCTCTATCTACATAACTTGGCAGCTATTTAAATTTCAATTGTTTTGTCGGAATTTGAACATGGCATTTTTACATTTATGTTTTTGATGGGATAAAATAAACACCCAAGAACCAGGACAAATTAAAAAAGGCCATTTACCAACTTGCCCTGGCTGGGAATCGAACCCAGAACCTCCGAGTGACGGGCTAGCGTGTTAAGGAATCGCCACGGAGGTCAACTAATAAATTGAAAAAGAAAGAAATTTTACGCAAGATTCGAATAACTATAACTTGGTTTTTTTAGAAAGTGCTATATGAATTTCACATATATTTAAACTCGCTTTTTAAATAAACGTCTTGCATTCACGCACACTACTGTATTTTCGACTTTAGCCTTTTTCTACTGATAGCCTGTCTACTAAAGTGTTAAGTACATTATAATGACGTCTGCCAAGGCCTTAATTCAGAAATAATAATTCAAACAAAATAATTCTTTGATTTGATTGATTTGAAAATTTTAATAAGTATCGCGGACTGGAAGTCTTGACGAAAAGAAACAAGTAAGCTTCTACGTTACAATTTATGATTACCTACATCTATTGTCCCGTTTACACATTATTAACTCTATGTAACTTCATCTTGACATTTTTATCCCCCTAGCGGGAAAATTTTGCATATTTCAGAGCCAAATCCGACCACGTGGCTTTGTGCATACAGTCCTTAAATCACCGCAGTAAATAATTACTTATTGATATTATTTCAAAACAAAAAAATGGTTGCCTGTAAAGTCGGTTTTACGGGCGAAGATTTTACGTGACAACGGCGGCAGACCGATCATAGTTGAGTGGGAGAGAGACGCAAGGCATTCGGCGGGCCTCTCTCTCGTTCGGTGACTCATCGTAACGTTACCGAGCGTTACACTTTTTCATAAGTGACTCCCAGCCGCAACCTAATTTAAGACGTTGTCACGTCAAAAACCCACTTCAATACCATTGTATACATATACGACATATGTTTTCTAGTTATTTCGTTTAAAAATCAACTGATTTTAATAAAATTTCTATGGGACCACCTGGAAAGTATACCCTTTCAACTTCAATCATATATTTTATAGATGCACAGTTCCTTGCAAAATCAAACAAAACATTGTCCCCGTGTACGTTTCAAGCCATTTATACCATTTCAAGTATTGCGAAAACAGTTTAATCTAATTTAAACCTTAAGTAACTTAGATAAGCGTGGAAATAAATCTGTATTAAATCCGTTACATATTACCTTCTGGTTAGATTAGTCATCTTTGACGTAACGTCACGCGCGGGGCCACCGAGCGAATGACAGCGAAACAAGGCATAATACTGTTGTATGCCTTGTTTTTCCGGTGCCATTTTTTATTTTTTAGGCGGCAACTGTGCATCTATAGAATTAAATCTATATGCTTATTTCAGCGACAGTATCAGGCCTGTGTCACTCCCCGTGTAGGTATCAAAAATATAAATACGCGCGACGGCCTTCTCGGCGATCCAAATTTAACTTTTTTTAGACTTCCTAAGGACGCTGAAAGGTAAGATCTACTTTAAAGTGTTTATTATTATTATGTTGTCATTCATGATAGGTACACTAAGTATAAGTAGGTTTAATACCTAGGACCTAGGTACCTACTTAGGTTACGAAAATAAGTAGGAACGTAGATATAAGTATATTATTATTCTTTCGAATTTCTGATGTTTGGTTTGAGATTGACGATCTGTTTCGTTATAAGTAGGTACCTACCTAACCCACCTACTTAGGAACTTTTCTGTTCGCTAGCAAAATAATTATGAAAGTTACAGAAATGGTATGAACCTACTAAGTACATCCTATAGAATTCGATATCAACTTTAAAGAATTTATTTTAGCTGTTTAGATATTTCGCACATGTTATATTATATTTCATTCATTATAGTTTACTACCAAACGATGATACATACATACATACTATCACGTCTTTATCCCTAATGGAGCAGACAGAGCATTTTAAGTGTTGCGGCTCTAAGCAATCAGAGCCCAGGGCCGCAATACCCAAAGGCAACTTTTAGCGTGATGGTGGGCGAGAAGGTGGAAAAAGGAATCAAAATAGTGATGGGTTGCTAGCCGCATCGCCTATTAACATGATTTGCATTTTCGCCTATTCCTTCGATCGGCTTCTAAGATTAGCGCGGGGAGAGAAGCAGCTATGACCTCCGTAGTGTAATAGTCAAAACGCTAGTCCGCCAATCTGGAGGTTCTGGGTTCGATCCCCAGCTAGGGCAAGTTCGAAAATGGCCTTTTTCAAATTGTCCTGGGTCTTGGATGTTTATCTATATATGTATTTTTTATAAAATATAGTATCGTTGAGTTAGTATCCCATAACACAAGTTTAAAGTTACTTTGGGGCTAGCTCAATCGGTGTGATTTGTCCTTACATATTTATATTTAAGTTTTATTCTTGTTTCCCAGACCAGCATGGAAGACCGATAATACGGTGCGCTAAATGGCGATAGTAGCTTCTTGCAGTAGTCAACCCTAGCGCGTCGCTCGCTGAGTCTATTTTAGTCGGCTTTTTGTGTATTATGAACCGTTTGTCCAGAGTCTTAAGGATAAAATTGGCTTGCAATGGCTTTTTGTAGGTGTCTAAACGAAAAGGAGCTGCGTCTTGACGCGAGCTAAATTAAACCATATTGTTAACCACTGTAAGGAGATATTTCTTTGTTAACGTTTGCGGAGTGAGACTTCTGTACTACTGGTATTTATTCTGTGACAGTATCCCGCTATGCCGCGCTGCGCAGCGCTGCGTAGCGCGGCGCAGCGGGCTCTCACTGAAATCTCACTCTTTTAGTCTAGTAAACAAGTTCTATATTTCTTTCAAAGTGCGCGCTACGTCCTGCGCGTCGCGTCTTGGTGTGAACTGACCCTTAAGGCGCTGTGCATCAGAGGAATACCGTAAAACGACTATTTTTACGTCGTGCAGTTAGCCTTATTTATCATGGAATACGTGCATGAAAAAAATATGAAGTACAGTTCAAAGACCAAAATAAATGATTCCTTACATCAAAATATTTTCAAAAAAATATTTAAAACCTAGCAAAATAAAAAAGCAAAAAAGCTATAACCAGAAAAAGTTTCGTCGCGAATTACTTGATATTTTTAGCGACAACTACCAACTTTTTTACGTCATATAAAAATTATAACATAATGAGCAAGAGGGATACCTAAAAATATTACAATATTTGGTTATAATTATTGAATTGTTAAATTAAAACTGAAAAATAACAACCGAAATGGCAGACACGGGTTTGAACTGAGACTGGTGACGGTATCGCCACTTTCAACCTTATTTCATTACGATTACGTACTATATTGCACTGTCCCTCAAATACCGAAAGGTTAAGGGATACAGCGCCTAAATGCCTACAAACGTTCTAAGCTTCCTGCAGGAGTTGGGCTGGTTTGAGAACTGAGCCAGCACTGGCTCCCCACGCGTGGGAAGCCGGCGGACCAAATTGCGGAAAACAGTCCTCAAAGGAAATAAGTAGTAAGGTTTAATGAAATTGAAGAATTTTGAAATACCTGGATTGACTTTCTTATAAACGGTCCCAACTGGTCCACTCGGGGGCAGTTCATCCGGCCTGCTCTGCTTGAAGTTGAACGCTGAGCCGGCCTTGGCTAGTTTGTCCAGGATCAGTTTCTCATCCAGGTCATCCTCTGTCCTCGCATGCATTGTCAAATGAAACCCCGTAAAGAACTGAGTGACGTATTTGATGTGGTTCGCGCATGTTCCCTTGCGGACCGTTGGTGCACCTTCACCCTGTAAAACCACAGTAACCATAAGCATCAATATTCTAAATGAATTTGTATGTTTTAAGAAAAGTACTCTTTAATTCATATTTTGTCATATGTATCTGGTATCATAATAAAAACCAAAGATATCAATTGTCAAATGCATACAATTAATCTCCCATTTGAATATCACTGGCTACCGGGCTCGTGGCGGGCGGCGGCGGCCAGTGAGCGGGGAGGACAACGGCCGCGAGTATAGTAAAGTAGGTTAGCCATTTATTAGAAATTTGGGAGAAAAAAAAATCAACGGTAGCAAAAAAAAAAAAAAAAAAGCGGCCAAGTGCGAAATCGGACTCGCCCATGAAGGGTTCCGTAGCAGCAAGTAACTTAAAAGTTTTTGTAGTTTGTTGTTGATTGAATGAAAGGTAAATTGCGGTTTACGGTTTATGACGTAGGTATTAAAAAAACTACTTACTAGATCTCGTTCAAACCAATTTTCAGTGGAAGTTTGCATGGTAATGTACATCATATTTTTTTTTTTAGTTTTATCATTCACTTATCACATTTTACCACTCTGGAAGTGATCTCGCGCAAACTATTAAGTTTG
Organism: Acrobasis repandana; assembly: GCA_963576875.1. NCBI lineage: Eukaryota > Metazoa > Arthropoda > Insecta > Lepidoptera > Pyralidae > Acrobasis > Acrobasis repandana. Next base: position 5,258,869 of record OY756226.1, read on the forward strand.
GAAAAAAATTATATTAGAAACCTCAATATCATTTTTGAAGACCTATCCAGAGATACGACAAACGAATGGGTATGATGAAAAAAAAATTTTTGAGTTTCAGTTCTAAGTATGGGGAACCCCCAAAATGTATTGTTGTTTTTCTATTTTTGTGTGAAAATCTTAATGCGGTTCACAGAATACATCTACTTACCAAGTTTCAACAGTATAGTTGTTATAGTTTCAGAAAAAAGTGGCTGTGACATACGGACGGACAGACAGATAGACATGACGAATCGATAAGGGTTCCGCTTTTTGCCATTTGGCTACGGAACCCTAAAGTAAGTATTTTTTCTTATGGTTTTGTGTTCTATTAATGATTCTGATTCCAAGAATCAAATATAACTAGGGGGTGCCAAATCAACCTGTATATTAATAATAAATGTGCTATATTTGACCACACAATTAAAACTTTATGTAAAAGTTGACCTATTCTGAGAATATACCTATAACATTTTCAATAAATTCAGGACAATTGATTTTCAAAAATGAATAGCAAAATACTTGATATCTATATTCTTTTATTAGATTTGCATTCTAGTATTTAACAAGGTAACATTATAAATTCATAATATGCTTACCTATAAGCTATTTCCTTTGGGTTCCGTACCCGAAGGGTGCAAACGGGACCCTATTACTGAGACTCCGCTGTCTGACCGTCTGTCTGTCTGTCTGCCTGTCCGTCAGTCACAGGGCTCTATCTCTTGAACCGTAATAGCTAGACACTTGAAATTTTCACCGATTATGTATTACTGTGGCGGATATAACAAAAAATACTAAAAATAAAATAAAGTTAAAAATTAAAGGGGGTCGTCATACAAGAAACGTGTTTCTTCAGCGTTTTAAAACATTGTACGGTGGTACGGAACCCTTCATGTACGAGTCCGACTCGCACTTGCCCGTTTATTAATAACTAACTTATTGCTGATTAAATTAAGTTTCATAATAAAACCAGTTTATGTCAATGTAAAAGACTACCACAGGAGAGGCATTGTTGCCTAGTGTCATTCCACCACTGTTTAGGTACAGTTAACACATAAGCAATAATTTATAAATTTTTAATTGTGTACCCTAGTTTAAGAAATTCGTTAAATAAACGCATTTGTATTGTATTTGTATATGAATACAATACAATACAATACAATTACTCTTTATTGCACCATGAAGAAAGGATGACAATAGATGACATACAACAATACAGAGAAAAAAAACAAAAATGATACAAAGGCGGACTTATCGCTTATGTAGCAATCTCTTCCAGTCAACCTTTGGGTAGAGAGAGAAGTGAATTATGAGAGAGGCGATGCAGTATGTCGGATTTACTGATAGTAGATATAAGATAGAATCTACTGAAAAAATATATAAATACATTAAATACAAATTAATAAACAAATATACTACATATATAATAGATATAATAAAATACATATACATACATATATATATATATATATATATATAAAGTAATGAAAACATAATTAAATAAAATAAAATAATGAGCATAATGCGAACAAATCCAGTACAAACTGAATCATAATTTGGACAAATAGTGAGCTTTTACTTGGTTTTTAAAACTGCACAAAGTTTTATTATATTTAATATAATGAATATTATTTACAAATGAAAAAACCAGTAACCTCCTCGAATCACCTAGGTTAGGTAGCGGACCCCGGGCTCTGAAGCATAACTGCTGATGGTTCAACCAGGAATATGCTCGGATGATGATGATTATTTACAAATGATGCAAGTCAATTAAGGCGACGTGGGTTCACAATTTGCAATACTGTACATGTTTTTGAAAAATCACTGTTATTAAACTACTACAGTTTATTCCTCAAAAAATTTACATAAAAATCTTAAGGATTTTCTACAGACACCCACAATAGCCAAAACACGATTGAGCATTTTTGGCTCGATAGAAAAAAATCACAAACATACCTCTAAATATGCCTTTATATTAGGTCCTTACATATGAAATTGCCGATTTTCAATACTGGCAACTTTAAAATCAAATATCTTGCGTTTCATTAGGAATTCCAAATTCAAATTTATTTCGAAATAAAGCCAGAAAAATATTGTTTTAAAATTCGTATTTCATTTGTTTTAACATCATTTGTTTGAGTTTCAACATTGCTATAACAACAAATATGGACAAATTGAAAATTCGCGGTATTTACGAATACGAGTTCCACCGTGGCACCAGTGCTGCAGAAACGACTCGAAGAATTAACGACGTGTATGGACCAGGCACCGCTAACGAACGAACGGTGGTTTTTGGTTTCAACGTTTCCGTTCTGGAAATTTCGATTTACACAGTGAGCCTCGTGGACGACCTGATACTCAAGTGAATAACGAAGAATTGAAGGCGATAGTGGAAGCGGATCCATCTCAAACCACTTCTGAATTAGCAGCAGCCTTCGGCGTAAGTGACAAAACGATACTTATCCACTTGCGCCAAATCGGAAAAATTAAAAACTCGAAAAGTGGGTACCGCACGAATTGACTGAAGCAAACCAACAAACACGCGTTGCTTGCTGCGTTTCTTTGCTTAATCGCCACAATAATGAGGGGATTTTGAACCGTATCGTGACTTGTGATGACAAATGGATCCTGTACGACAATCGGAAGCGATCATCACAATGGCTTGACCCTGGAGAACCGGCAAAACCTTGCCCTAAGCGAAAACTGACCAAAAAGAAGATTCTGGTTAGTGTTTGGTGGACCAGTGCTGGTGTTATCCACTACAGCTTCTTGAGATCAGGCCAGACAATTACTGCAGACTTGTATCGCCAACAATTGCAAACAATGAAGGAAAAGCTCGCCATTAAACAACCGAGACTGATGAATTGCTCTAGCCCACTGCTCCTTCAGGATAACGCTAGACCACACACTGCACATCAAACGATCGCCAAGTTAGAGGAGCTGCGACTGGAACCTCTGCGTCACCCACCATACTCTCCAGATCTTGCCCCAACCGATTACCACTTTTTTCAAAATTTGGATAACTGTTTACAAGGAAAAAATTTCAAATCTGATGAGGCAGTCAAAACCGCCTTCAAACATTTCATAGACTCTCGCTCCCAGGATTTTTTTTCCAAAGGTATCAATGATATTCCTATAAAATGGCGGAAGTGTATCGATAACAACGGCGCATACTTCGATTGATTAAATAATAATTTCATTAAAAAAAACTTGTTTCACTTTTTTGATACTGAACGGCAATTTCATATGTAAGGACCTAATAATATGTATTACTATTTTATACAATGACCTTTTTAAAGGAAAATTATACCAAAAAATGTATTATCTAAATATCTATCCGTTTTGGCTACAGAAAAAATTATAAATATAATACAAAAAAAAAAAAAAAAACTGAAATATTTGTTGAGGGCGAAGGAAGGGTCGGAGCCGTGCTCGACGATATTTCGCAGTGTTTTATTTATTATGTTTTTTGTATTATATTTATAATTTTTTCTGTATCCAAAACGGATAGATATTTAGATAATAAATTTTTTGGTATAATTTTCGTATAAAAAGTGATTGTATAAAATAGTAATACGTATTATAAAGGCAAATTTAGAGGTATGCTTGTGATTTTTTTCTATAGAGCCAAAAATGCTCAACCGTGTTTTGGCTATTGTGGGTGTCTGTAGAATATCCTTAAGATTTTTATGTAAATTTTTTGAGGAATAAACTGTAGTAGTTTAATAACAGTGATTTTTCAAAAACGAGTTTTGCAAATTGTAAACCCACGTCACGTTAAAAACAGGAATCAATAAGCTTCCTGCACATTACTTCCTCTTAACACTGCATACTAATGAGGATATCCTTCTATATAAAAAATTTATAGCATGGCATTGTTTGTTAATAGATATTTAATTGAATTTGCTATTTCTCAATAATTACCTACTACCCGTTTTGAATTATTTACTTATGATTTATTGCACATTTCTTTTATAATTTAAATAGGTACAGCTTACTGCTATACTATACTTACTGTATGTAAAAAATTGTAGAAATAATTAGTTTAAAAATATTATTTAAAACTAATATTTTTCGTCCATGTGGCTCTAAGAGAAAATAAAATACAAACAATCTATTAGCTCCCTCTCTTCCATCACAGATCATACAAGCGAATTGAGATACTATTTTTTTAGCCACTTAGGTTCTATAGTTGGGCAAAAGCCTCCCCTTTTTGTTTTTAATTACTTCTATCTTCGGCTGTTTCCCTCCATTTCTTATCCAAAGCAGACAACTCGTCTCTCCATCTCATCCTAGGACTTCCTCTCGACCTGTTTCCGTCTGTAGGAACCCATGTTGTTGTTGTGTGGGCCCATCTTTCGGGCATCATGCGGCAAACGTGACCCGCCCAGTCCCACTTTAATCTAGCAGACATAGAGAGAGAGAGATATACTATATCAGTACTTTTTTTAGGAATATTAGCTGTTTTGATACTATCAATAATCATTAAAAACGAATATATTAGACTACTGATCCTATCTCTAAGACGCATTAAAAAGTTAAATACAAGTGTGAGTCACATGGATACCTTATCTCCATACATACCTGCCAGTTGATAAGCACATACTTAGATATGCTTCCACTAGGCACATCCACTTTCAGAAAGGCGTATTGTATTTTCCCACTGTTAAAGTCATCTATGAGCTCCATCAGCCCTCCGTCGCCTTTGCCAATGAACTTCAAGTCATTTGTTTGGCCGTCATATCCAAATAGCGCCCTAAAACATGTAATTTTGATTGGATAACATAAAACTGAGTTTTCTTTTTAGTAATTACATTTATTCAACCCCCCAATCGATTTTTTAATTAGTCCTCATGCAAGAAGGGTCCAGTAGGGACGAGGCCTACGGTACAAAACGACTGAATAATATCTGAAAGGTGCTGCAAAATGTTTTAAGAAAATGGAGTGTACAAATGGAAGTGACCCAATCTCGAAGCAAAATTGTTCAATGTGAAAACATCAGTGAACCGTAGGTGGGAAACCAGTTTCTTAACAATTTTTTTAGGGTGTTTAGTCATGTAAAATTTTGTAAGTCTCGTACCAATGCAATCAATTTAATCCAGACGGCCGCAAGGTTAATATCCTTGCATACGTTACTCATTCTGCATTGCAACATTTATGGTTTCAACGCAAGTGCCTGGCGCATGCATTAATTTATAATTGTAATCAGGAGCCGCTGTTTATTTAATTTCGTCAGCAAGTAGGTCGCCGAAACGAAAGCTTTTACGTACCAGTTCGTCTCTGTTTTCTCGTCTAATACATCCTTCCACGCCGATATTAAAGCGTCCTTGTGTTTATCTAAGTTTATAGCCATTTTACATTATTTGCAAACTCAATTTTAGATAATTTGAAAGCAAAATGCAATAAAACACCGACGGACAGCTTGACTCACAACAATTTTGCCATAGACTAAAAAATTTAGTTGATTGACAATTCAATGACGTTAATGAACAGTGTTGCTAGTCCAAAAAATAATTTGCTAATTTTGATCGTGTACAGTGACACAGTAAGTGAGTGACGTTATTATAAATTATTACAAAATATTTAGCCGACTTCAATGAAAGTAAAATCGTACTTTTATGTGTTTAAGGCGAAATGAGTTCACAATTTGCAATACTATGCGTGTTTTTGCAAAATCACTGTAGGTAATTAAACTACTACAGTTTATTCCTTAAAAATTTTACATAAGAATTTTAAGGCTTTTCTACAGACACCTACAATATCCAAAACACGATTGAGCATTTTTGGCTCGATAGAAAAAAATCACAAACATACCTCTAAATTTGCCTTTATAATACATATTACTATTTTATACAATCACCTTTATATGTGAAAATTATACCAAAAAATGTATTATCTAAATACCTATCTAGGCTGTTTTGGCTACAAAAAAAATATAAATATAATACAAAAACGCATCCGCATAGGCACACGCAGCTGACCAAAATCACAGCCAAAATTATGTCTACTGAACTAACCACTTTACTATTCCTCAGTTACCTTAAGAAAAAATAAACCGGCCAAGTGCGAGTTAAACTCGCGTGGTGAGGGTTCCGTACAATTGATTGAATTCTTATAGGTTTTCCTGTAATGTACAAGCAATAAATTTTGTTTTTTTAACAAAATTTTAGGCTCAGTAGTTTCGGAGATCAGGGGCGGGGGGGGGAATGGTCAATTTTCATCTGCTTTCATGAATAAAATCAAAAATATTTATTTTACAATAATAATAAAAATATATTTGAGATCCTCATAACGAGCCCTTTCATTTGATATATAACAGTAAGGATTGCAAAACTTTTTTATTTTAATTTCCTAATTTGTCCCCCGAAAATGACCCTTATTTAAAAAAAAATATTTATTTACTTTGCACATATGTGTTTGGGTCATAGGATTACAACATCTTACCAAATTTCACCTGATTCGGTCCAGTAGATTCGGAAAAAATTGGCTGTGACAAACGGACGGACAGACAGACAAGACCAGACGCACGAGTGATCCTATAGGGGCTCCGTTTTTTTTTTGTTGTACGGAACCCTAATAATATAAATTAGGTGGGTCCCTAGGTAGGTACCTACTGTATAAAATACCTATGTTGTACTGAGAATCAATAGGTAGGTACCTACTATCAATCCTACTACCTCTATGTATAAAACACCTACATGCTTCATTATAAATTCACAGGAGGCTATATTTTGAAATTCTGTTAGTTTAAATAGTTTGAAGTTCTGTAAGTGTCCAAAGTCTTCGATTTCATCAGAGAGGTCGTTCAAAACATTTGGAACATTTTATATATATGGATCTCATAGTTATTGAGATTATTTATTTATATTAACTATTTTAATGCGACAATACTCGAAAAAATGTTTTAAATAGTCCCCCGACGAAGGATAGACCAATTCTTATTTTTTATTTATCAGTTTTATTAATAATGTTGACTTTAAATTTTTTCAAGTTGCTACAAAGTCTTCTAAAGTCTGAATCCCTACTCGGATTTCAAAAGAAACAGCTGCGTCTTCTGTAAATAATTAGAGGCTAAGTAAAGTGGTTATTCTTCCTTGCTTCCTTCAGATCTTTCTGACCAGCAAGAAATAAACCACTTTGTTTAGCCCCATATTTTCTTACAATGAAGAAGAAATGCGCGCGCATTTTAACTTACCGAACCCTCGGTTTCTAACTATGTACTTTCAACTATCCACGGCAGTCTTGACAGCGGTCGCTCGGCAAGCAAACGCGATTACGCGACCACGATGGCCGTCGTAAACTTGCAAGTTTTCATGTAAACAATAGTGTTAACAAGCGATGTGGGTAGATGTCAGCGGCCGCGAAAAACACGGCTACATGACGCAGACAAACGGATCGTTTATACCCGGGTGAGTGGATGTAAACATAAGTGTAAACAAAGTTGGGGTAGCGTAGCGATGAGGAGGGTGCGAGTCCTTGTGACACTAAGACATTTTTATTGTTAGCCTCGTTTAAGGCATGGGGTGAAATGTCTATTGTTCCATTTATTTTAAGTCATAAGTAATACGTAGGTATATCTAACTAGACAATTAATAGAATAAACCGTCTATCTTGCTTCAATTCCTTACAAGGGGCACAATTACTTACTGTGTTTGTTGTTAAACAGGGTGCTTTTAAGTAAAAGCACCCTGTACCTTAAAAAGTAATTAAAAACAGAAATGTTGGTGTTAAAACTATCATCGAATAGGTACATAGGTAAATAAGAAATGAAATGTTTAAAATTTACATGCATAAGTATTTAATATACCTACCTACAAACTTATGACATGATGACAATATCATACGCAAACGTGAAAAAAATTGCAGACTTTACGTATTCCTTCGATTAGCACCTACTACGATCTGCATAGCAGAAAATGTTACGCAACTTTTATTTTTGTTTTATTTTGACTCGTTACTTAATAAGAGACCCCGTTTAATCTTCTACAACATAAGCGTTACTCTGTAATTTTTTATACTTCATTTCTTGGATGTATTTAACGAATATTCTTACTCTGCCTGGCATAACCACTTTATTATCTCTGCCAAAATATATTCATTGTGGGTCTCTTTTCACACAATGACACCGAAAAGAGCTTGGCTCCTTAATGTAGACAAGTCAAGACTATGGTTCTTACCAACGTCTTTGATACCTAATTTATTTACTCGAATATTACCTACTTATTCTTATCCCATTGGCCTTTTACTATCAAGATTGAGATGTTGCCAAATCCTACGATCTCTCGTACACAACCCAAGAAAAGCCGGATGGGCCTAATCAAACTAAACTGAGATTATCCCGAGGTAAGTGACCTGCCTATTTTCTGATTAACTTAATTTGATTTATTCATCTATTCATATGTACCTCTAGCATGCAGTACGTGTTTGGGGTATCTCATCGAAATATGCATCGGCGTGGGATTTCTAAAAATAAAAGGGCCTAGTAAGGTCCTAGGAGAATGCCTTCGTGATTGTTACATTTTGGGTAACCACATCTATGACTAGTAAATAAGTTCAAAATATAATAAATAACTAATGATCATCACCTATAATAGAATCGTAAGTACCTATAAGTACTTGTTAATCTGGATCTAAACCTAGGTAGGTAGATGCTTTCTCTAATTCGGCTTATTGTGCTTGTTATGTGGGTAGGTATATTGTATTAAGGACTGTATGCACAAAGCCACGTGGTCGGATTTGGCTCTTAAATATGCAAAATTTTCCCGCTAGGGGGATAAAAATGTCAAGATGAAGTTACATAGAGTTAATAATGTGTAAACGGGACAATAGATGTAGGTAATCATAAATTGTAACGTAGAGCTTACTTGTTTCTTTTCGTCAAGACTTCCAGTCCGCGATACTTATTAAAATTTTCAAATCAATCAAATCAAAGAATTATTTTGTTTGAATTATTATTTCTGAATGAAGGCCTTGGCAGACGTCATTATAATGTACTTAACACTTTAGTAGACAGGCTATCAGTAGAAAAAGGCTAAAGTCGAAAATACAGTAGTGTGCGTGAATGCAAGACGTTTATTTAAAAAGCGAGTTTAAATATATGTGAAATTCATATAGCACTTTCTAAAAAATCCAAGTTATAGTTATTCCAATCTTGCGTAAAATTTATTACTTTTTCAATTTATTAGTCGACCTCCGTGGCGATTCCTTAACACGCTAGTCCGTCACTCGGAAGTTCTGGGTTCGATTCCCAGCCAGGACAAGTTGGTAAATGGCCTTTTTTAATTTGTCCTGGTTCTTGGGTGTTTATTTTATCCCATCAAAAACATAAATGTAAAAATGCCAAGTTCAAATTCCGACAAAACAATTGAAATTTAAATAGCTGCCAAGTTATGTAGGTAGAGAAAACTAAAATTTATTCATAAGAATCTCAACATTTGACTTGGACAACATTAAGATTGAAAGCACGGTCACCCATCCTAACTGTGACCAAGCTAGAAGTTGCTTAACCTGTAAAAGCACGGTCATTCATCCATCAATTTTTGAATTTATCGTATGCGAAGTGGAGCGAAATATTTGCACAAGTGGTTTTGATTACTCGTATTTTGAAATTTGTTAAAGCGCAAATGACAAAGAACCCTTAGAATAGAGAATCTTTTTAGTTTCACGCAGCTTTTTAGGGTTCCGTAGTTAACAAGAAAACCTTATAGTTTCGTCATGTCTGTCTGTCTATCTTTCCCCAGTTTTACTCATAGACTATTAGTACTAGAAAGCTGTAATTGGGCATGGGCATGGATATGTGGTAATAAAAACTTGAAAAAAAAATGTGTGGTGTGAGACGTCGTTGAATAGGTCTTTCAAAAATATTGTAAGATTATGAACACCCTTTTTCGTTTTAGCAATCCGTTTGTGAAATATTTGGTTTTTGGTTGCAAATTTTTGTTAGAATCATGTGTCTTCCCTCTCTGTCAGTTAAACGGTTGTATATGGACACTTAAAAAAAATCACGGCAGTAGTATATAACGTCTCCCTGTACTAAAACTAATTTAAGGTGGATTCAGTTCATGATACTTAATAACTTTTCCTAAGGAACACATAATTAAATATGAAAAGAAAATGTTTGCTTTCCATTCGACCTCCGTGGCGTAATTGTTAACACGCTAGACCGCTAATACGGAGGTTCTGGGTTCGAGCCCCAGCCAGGGCAAGTTAGAAAATGGTCTTTTTCAAATTGTCCTGGGTCTTGGGTGTTTATCTATGTATGTATTTATCATAAAATATAGTATCATTGAGTTAGTATCCCATAATACAAGTTTAAAACTTACTTTGGGACTAGCTTAATTAGTGTTATTTGTTCTTACATTGCCATACATATATTACATTTTGCCAAATCTTGTGTGTAAGAGATCAAAAATAATTTTTGTATTTCGTTTGTTCCTTGGTGAAAGTTGTTCAGTATCATGGACTGAATTCAGACCTAAAGTTAGGCAGTTGTTAGTTACATAAAACAAGTAGGTACTGACTACGGAACCCTACACTGCACGTGGCCGGTTTATTTTGGTTAAGTTGAAATTTTAGGGAACCATAGACAAATTTATGATATTTATGTGTAAATCAATATTACTTATCGCTGACATGACGTTCTCAAAAATACATTTGATTGTATTTTTGAGAACGTCAGTATTTTACGCGAGCGGCGACTTGGAAAACTACACGTTTTGTGTTCCACTGACGGAAAATGTACACATTTAAATTTTCTTTGTGAAACAATACGTTTAGCGACCATCTGCAATCGTAACACCTTTCACTTCTATTCACCTTATTATGTAAGTACGGAGGGTAAAAAGGATTGCACGTTGAACAGATCAACAGTCTTGGCGTAGCAGCTGTACGTGCTCAATCAATGACTTGACTGTTTGAAACTGTACAATATTTTTAACGAATCAACAAAGAGCACTAAAAAGAAATCTTTTCCTGAAAACAGCTAAAAAACTTGGTTGATTAATGAAGCAGTAATTAGCATTATTGCACCCTTTTATTTTTTATCTTCTAATAGGTTTTCCTGTAATCTATAGGTAAAGAACTATTAACTGTATATTTTTCAAAAGATTGGGTCCAGTGGTTTCGGAGATAAGTGTATTTTTATTATTTATTTTCAAAAATAACTTCAAAAACACCAACTTAAAAAACATAGAAAAATATATTTAATATTATCATAAAATGCTCTTTCATTTGATATTTTACGCGATATAGTTCACAAAAGCCTTTTTTTAATGTCTCATTTATCTCCCATAAAGTGGCCCCATTTTTTATTTATTTATTCATTTACCTACATTTTACTTCCGTCTTTGGGTCACAAATTTACATTATGTGCATCACATTTCAACTGAATCGGTCCAGTAGTTTAGTAGGGGGGGGGGGGGGGGGGTAAATTTTCGCCCACTTTCTTAAATAACTTAAAAATACCGATCTAAGAAATAATAAAAAATAAATATATTTAAAATTGTCATAAAAAGTTCTTTCATTTGATATGTCACACGATTTTGTTATCAAAACTTTTTTTTAATGTCTAATTTACCCACAATAAGTGGCCCCCTTTTTTAAAGTTCATTTATTTACATTATACGTCTATCTTTAGGTCACTAAGTTACATAAGTGTAGGTACTAAATCTCAACTAAATCATTCTAATAGTTTCGTAGCAAATTGGCTGTGACTTACGGACAGACAGACAAGCGAAACCCTAAAAACAGTAAAAACACCGAAAAAATCGGTTCCTATACAAATTTCCCGGGCGACTGCACACTTTTGTATAAAAATGCAGATTTTTTTTTGTTTTTTAACTGTTGTTTTAATATCATTATACTATACTAGCAGTCCACCCCGGCTTCGCCCTTGGTACACACAAAGCCTATGTCACTCGGGGATAGTGTACCTTTCCAACGGTGAAAGTTTTTTTAAATCGGTCCAGTAGTTTCAGAGCCATGTAATGCAAACAAACAAACAACCAAATCTTTTCTTTATAATATTAGTGTAGATAAATAGCCTACTATAGCCTGCCTGCCAAGCCAAGTATAGATCTAGAATAGCCTGTGGTTCGATATATTACGCATAATATCAATTCGTATTTTGATATACATTCATGGCGAAAAGTTGTTCAAAATTTCAGACTGAATCACCCCTCAAAATAATTGTAAAACCCTAATTAAACAGCACCTTTTATTACAAAAACAGTTAATATGATTCCGCGACCCGAGAAAGTTCCAATCCGATTTTCACCCTAATCGCCAATAAAAAAATATAGGTAACTAGCTGTGCCCGCGACTTCGTTCGCGTGGTTGTCGGAACGTAATGTTATATAGCCTAAAGCCTTCCTCTATAAATGGACTACCCAACAAAAAAATAATTTTTCAAATCGGACCATTAGTTCCTGAGATTAGCGCATTTAAACAAACAAACAAACAAACAAACAAACTCTTCCGCTTTATAATATTAGTATAGATAAATCAAACCAAATTATTTTTTTCATTGACTTAATTTTCAATAAAATTTTAAAAAAAATGTGCGATGCTGTATCTACGATAGCATTACATCTTTACTTGAACGTCAACAAAATGTCAAAACTGTACCATAGTGTAGCAAAAGTATGACATAATTTGGCAGTTTGTACATAGTTTTTTATTGAAATATTTTAGACTGTAATGCAATTTTACGTAATTTGAAAATGGATTTTTTTGAAAAATTCGACACGGCCTCCTTCCTGAACGCCCGGCGGGCAACTGAATTTGTATGGAAGAATCATGGCCGCCATTTCAGAGATTTCTGTCAAAAATGTTGCAAAACATCCAATTTTTAATTTTTTTTTTTTATTATTGCGTGATTGCATTGTAAGCAAATATTAAGAATAATGTTTCAAAATAGCCTTTATTTTTATAAAATATATGCAATCCCTTGTTGGAATATTTCTTTACGCAGAAAAACAAGCCAGTTTGTAGCAAGATTTTCTAAAATATTTCTTTCAGGTTTCTTTACAATTATCTTACTTTTTCTGAATGAAAATTAAAAAAATACGATTTTCGTCTACTGGCTAGTCTATTCACCTATAACTAGGTATGTAATTTTCTTAGTGGTCTTTTCTACTTAAGCCATAACTATTGCCCGCGCATAGTGCGTTTTGCATGTTTTTGGGTAAATTCAATGCTTGTTTTTAGGAAAACTACAAAATATTATAAAAAATCCTTTTTTTCGTCTACTGTCCTAACTCTTCCTCTATCTATGTGTATACATTATTTGACTTAAATCAAACGCTTTCTGTACAAACTTGTTGCCGGCGCAAACCCAGTTTACATGGTGCCGACCCTTAAGTACTTATAGATGTGCTCCCCAATAACGAAATAAGCAAGGTACCTACGTAGGTACTTACGTATTTATAATTAAGAACACTTGTTTACTTTATGTACCTACCTACCTACCTAATAATCTTGCAACTACGTCGTCACTAAAAATAACCCTCAATAGTTAGAAGTTTATACCTAGGTATATTCTTAATAGGTAAGCATGTTACGTTCGAATGCTTTTTTCATATCTTTGTCTTTGTACAATCTTTAAAAATGTCTTGTGTCAGGTAAGAAAAGAAAAATCTTACACCCAAACTATATATAACAACCTCTTTTTGTGTCAGGTTAACAAATGAAAAATGATGGAATAGCACAATCCGTGACCTTTATTATCGTAAATGTAGGTGGAAATCTTTGGCGTAAAAATATAAAAATCATGTCTGGCTTTGCGAATAGGTAAGTAGTTATTTTGCATTTCGTATTTTATGTCAAGGTTTATTCACGAAGGGTGTGTGTAATATAATAACTTAAACTATTTGTGAGTTTTTTTTTTTTCCTTATTGGCTTCATAATGATTCCACCTCCAGTGAGGGCAAATGAGAATATAATTATTTTTTATTCCCATTGCCCACCAGTAGACGACGAGGTGGTGGTGTCGAATGGGACAAAATAATATTGTGGCCCAGACACCACTACGTACAATAATAATAACTAATCTGATCTAATGTCGATGTTAAATTACAAGTTTCTGATACAGATAGATGTATTTCTTGCTTGTTGCATAATCATAACAATGCCTCTTTCCCATAGGTCTTCCGTCTCAGTGAAGTTGACTTATTACAGATTGGAGTAACATTGCGGAAGCATCCCATGTCTAATTGTCTACTCGTACTAAACCAACCATCCAACCATAATAGCAGATGGCTTGGATACATCTCAGTGTCAGCGCCGTCATTGACATGCTATAGCTTGTCAATTGTCAATCAACAGATTTGATACTTTACTAAACATAGGTACTGTTAATCAAAATAATATTTTACACCTATACTCTATTTAGTGCCTATACATACTCGTAGGTACTTACTCTCACTGTCTTCTGTGTGTGTGTCTTGTTCTATTAATTTATTACGTAAAACGATTTTTACCAGTTTTTGACACCCTCCTACCCCCTGTTTATTCTTTATTACGTAAGAAGCTAATCCTCTGACTGCTCTGGTAGCACAGAGTGGGTCGTGCTCCTGCAGTGGACTTATCATGATCATGACGATGATGTTGCCGTAAGAAGCTAAGGAAAATAATTTATTCACGTTTAGTTTGTTTTATTTTTAACTATTTCGTGGCGAAAAAGGATCAGCCAATCTGCGTTACCGACTGAATGTCCTCGCAGATTACCCAGGGTGCGCCGGACGTACAGGGGGGATCAGTAAGTCACTCGGGGAGGCTCCTTTCATGCACCAGCAGAGGGATCGCCGTGGCCACATACTGGTCACAGGTGACTTGAAATTGAAACTACAGTCTACAGTGTAACCATTTCGACTCGATAAGAAAAAGTTTGTTTTATTTTTAAAGAATCAATTTTTAGGAACGTTTGTTTTGTACTAATCGTTTTAATTTTTAGTAAATTAACGCAGGTTTTATTTTAAAGTATGTTGTTTTAACGATTACCATGGCTATAGTTCGTTGCTATCGTTTGCTTTTTCAAAATATAATCTTGCATTTGCACATTTTTGTTACCTATCTTACGTAAGTATCTATCAAGACTCCCTACCACCCCCTTGTAAGAAAAAATAAGACATGGTCGACCCCCCTCCACCATAAGTCAGACGTAACAAATAAATATCGATACCAAAATTATCTATTGTTTCCACTTTGTGTATGTTTATACCAACATTTTATAGTTTTAAGTATATATTCTTTTTACTTTTGATTTGTTGTACTCAGTCGGTGCATTAAAGAAGTCTTGTCTTGCCTGGTCTTGAGTTTTAATATCAAAATATTCGTCTTAAGTTATAAAATACATGCTCTAGTAGCCAAGCCTTTAATTTAACTATACCTACCCTAAACGCTGTCATTTGACAGTAAGTAAAATAATAGTTTTATGATCTAAGGTTTTAAACAACATAGTAGCAAGCGTCAATATTCCTACCTATTCAAACTGAAGACAAACTTTACCACAGCTTTAACAATCTCCACTAACGACCGTTCGTGTTTCAAGTTAGCATTAACCGACACCCAACCCAACTTTGTTTCCATAATGGAAATGGAAGGAAATACAAGTAGATACATTTTATGAGGAGGCTATTTTAATATTGTAACGACCTGCTTCGGTAGATTTGTGTTTTTAATATGTTATACTTGTTATAGATAAGTAGTAAACCGTATGGTTCCCGGCAGAGTAGAATAGGACCACTCCAAGTCTTCCCGTGGATGTCGTAGAAGGCGACTTAGAAAACACTAGCTAAACAAAGTCTAAAAACATCAATGAGACCTCTCCAACCCTTCTGGCCAGCGTGGAGGGTGAAGGCCAAATCCTTTGACTGCTCTGGCGCCTCTGGCTAATATATGGCTCTGGTAGTACAGTCGTACCTACTTATGTTTACTGAATTATGTATTTAGGGTATATTCATGTCTTTTTTTTATTTTTTAAAATGATTCTATAAGTTATTATATAAACGGAAAAAAATATCACACTCACAGAATATTATTAAATAAGCTTAAAAAAAATAATTAAAACTACTATCATTTTCGGACGACTTAAACGCGGTGCCATTTTGCGCTTTTATTCTGTGACGTCGCCGCTCACTGTCAATGTCAGAGTCAATGGAAATAAAAAATCAAAAATTAGTCGTACCATATTTTAGGTTATATTTAATTGATTGACTTGTCTCATAAGTACAAAACTGAGAAAAATGGAAATTTATCAAATATCTATAAATTATTTACCTCGCGGCTTTTACTCCTCTAAGTTCAAAGGATGTAAAATTGGAATAACTTGCGAAGTACGTAGTCATCATAAACACATAAATTTTAAGTAGATTATCTAACTGTATCTGCCACAACAAAACCGCTTTCAATGATTGTAGCAAGTCTCATTTCACCAGGAGTCAGACTTTCAGCTAATAATTCTCAAAGAACACTAATAATTTAGCAAAACAATGAAAATAACCTCCAACAATCATACAAATTACAAACAACTTATTGACAGTGACAGATTCTCCTTCTTTCTAATTTGTGGTTAACAGTACAGACTATTTAGAAAATTAAGTTTGACAGTGTTTGGTGTCGTCACGTTTCATTCCGCCAATAGCGTTGCGTTTCGGAAATTTGCGCGGGAATTTGAAAAAGACAACTTTTAAATCATTAATTTCTCAATGGAAACATGTTAAATTGAAAAAATATATATATGGGTATTTTTCTTTAGCAATAAAGTTTACACATATTTTTTTTTGTTCGTTTCTGAATCACATGCATATTGTCTCACTAAAATAAGCTGACATACTTTCGAAATGTGTATGGTAAACTGATAAAAAAATATATTCATTAGGAAAATACATACATACTTACATATTATCACGTTTAGGTATCCGTAACGGGGATGACAGAGCCTTTTGAGTCTTTCGAATGAATCAAAATAGTGGTGGATCGCATCGTCTATTAGCATGATTTGCATTTTCGCCCTTTCCCTTGATCGGCTTTTACGATCTGGCGGGAAGAGAAGCAACTGGTACATTCTAAGTTTTTTCTTTTCTCCCAGACAAGCATAAAATGATTCATTGGGGGAAAAGTTGTTCAAAATGATGGTCCTGAATTACTTCTTAAAATATTTGTACTTAATTTAAAAAGATCATAAGAAGAAACTTTAAAAACCTAATGGGGTCAATTGGGGTAAAATGAAACACTACTGTAATTTTAATTGTAATGAAATGACCGCGACACTCACCTTCCGCACACAATACACCTGCATAACGAATCCAGGTCAAGACTGACGATTATGATTCTGATATGGACATTTCACACGTTGTATAATATTCGGTGGTGAGAATTAGGCGGCCGTAGCTGTTAATATTGTAATAAAAAATATGAGAAATAACTTTTAACTAATGAAACGCTTAATTTTATAGTTTTTATTGTAGTTTGACCTAGTTCATCTCGACCATATTTTTTTTTTAGATTGAGAATTCCTTACATTAGGTACTTTAACTCTAAAATAATTCGGGTACTTACCTACCTAACCGATTATGGTTAGATTTGTTTTGTATATTTTCAATTGATCATAGTTTTTTTTTTCATAAACGACAGAAATTACGTTAAATTCTTTTTATCTTGGTGATCTAGAAAAGTTTAACTGCCTTCAAACTCGTAGTTACCTACTTAGTACTCGTAATAGTCTTCGGGGGAGGGAGAACTTCAGAACTCTGGAAAACAACATCCAAAAAAATCCAATCTTCCAAATAAGACATTAGGTACTTATGATAACATCTTTGATGTAACTTATGTACTAAACAATAGATACTTGACTCTCTGAGGTATAGCTCGATAGCATCAGCATTATGTCGGGGAAAGTGATAAAATTAAGATATACTTAACCAGCCCCGGTCACGATAAAACAATGACGAGTTCTAGTTTAACGCTTTCTGCCTTATTTTGTATAAGCCCCTAGCATGGCACCATTGATAAATTCTGATAAAATTTATATCGCACGACGGACTAGTGCCATTACTATTACGTAGAACGAGACAATGTAAGCAAGCAAGACGAAATGTAACTTCGCCAGTGTCTACTACGAGGCCGGTTGTAGTTTATGGAGTAAATGATACGGGAAGGAGAGGGAGATCAAGGAAGACCAAGGTAAAGTTTAGAAAACCAGCTAAAAGAGACAGATTGTCATGTTGTGCTAACAAAAGTGAAGTTGATAGAGAGGAATTATTGAATACTACGCCTTTCGGAAGGAAGTGTAAAAGCATGAAACTGCTAACTTTTGTTTTCAAAAACCAGAGATCTATTCGGGTGTCGGTCCTGCTGTAAATTAAGTTACTACGGGACCTAGAGGCTAAGCCCAAGCTGACAAACCCCACCTCAGCTTTATGGCCTGTCCGACTATGAACCCGTAAACTAAACAAAACAAAACTAAATTAATTTTAATTTTTACAAGCTTCTTTTTATTATTTATAAGTAACAAGTTTTTTAACAACTTGCGCTGTTTGTTGTTGTTTATTTGTTATTTTTAAGTCAAATCTTGCAAGTTAAATTTGAGTCACTTCCCGGTTGCCCTGCCGACTGAGATGAAATTTTGTAGGTACATATACTAATGTAAATCAGATGAAAATGCAATATTATTATAACAGGAAACTGACCTCATGATGGAGTCGGAAGGTGGCTATAGGATAGGAACCCTGTAATAAAACAACCTAATATGTTTTGATAAGTACCTACTTAGGTCTCACCGAAGATAATATAATTACAGTCTCACAATAAAAGCTTGTACACAAAAAATATTTTTTTTTTCGAAAAAAATACCACTTACATTCAGTTATTATTCTTACAAACATCTGATCTAATTATTAATTAATCATGTATGAAAGTGGCGAAGAGGGAAAACAGCATAAAATATCTTTAGACACCACTTGCCTGCATAATTCATGGCACATTAAAATTCTATCATCGACTTAGTATGAATACTTGCATTTTGTATGCAAATCTGTGTAAATAAAGAAAATTACTGTCGATTTCACTTGGTGACTTAGATATTTTCAACACGATTTGCACGAATAATACCTATCAGCATAAAGAAAATTAGGTCAGTATGTAGTATTACTGTGATATTAGGAAAATCGAGTAGGTATGTAGGTGTACATTTTATTATATTTTTTTTAATTTTTTTTAATTTATGGCTTGACGATACTGCGTATTTAGCCAGGAATAAGTTAATAAAACGTGGGAAATTCTTTTTTCCTAACAAGTTACAATCAAAGGTTGGTGTAGGCCTTTGATTGCTTTAAGGGAGCTTCTGGCGACAAATCTATACGAGTCCACTGGATGTAGGTGTAGGTACATGATTATGATACCATACATGTACGTGTTAATTAACTAACGCAAAACCTCTCAGATGGTACCTCAGCCCATGAACTTTTTGGGTTTCGTGAAAGTTCTAGAACAAAAGTTTTTCAGTTTCATGGGCTGCTGAGGACCATCTGAGAGGTTTTGCGTTAATTCATTAACACGTTGTATATTAGGACTCGGCGGTGGCCTAGCGGTTTAGGCACCAGCTCTACGTCTGTGAGGCACGGGTTCGATCCTTACTCGGCGCGACTTGTTCTTCAGAGTTTGCGCTAGTGTAGGTACGATAATTTTCAGTTACCACCATTTTCTTCCGGTAAAGGAAACCATCGTATGGAACCTAGCACAAATTACTTTTAAGTTAACTAGTGTATGAAATAGAGAAGGGAATGGCAAACCACTTCATTATCTCTGCGAGAAATCGTCATTGTGTGCGTCTCTTTCCATACAGTGACACCGAGAAGAGCCTGGCTCTTGAATTAAGAAGATAGTATTTAAAGGACCGCTGCCAGGTAGGTATGTAACTGGGAATGAGTGGCTTCTTAATGACCTGCTTAGAACTATCTACCTAGACTTATCTAATAATTAAATTTTTAAACAACCAACATAAAAAGAAATAGATAATTGAAAAGTAGAAACAGCTTATCGCAATCCAATTATATTTTTGACTGGTAAAGAATGCATTAGAGCTTAAGGTCCGCCTTTTGTAGGAACCACTGCCTGAAAGGTACCTAACATTCTTGTTACACCCCTGGTGTTGCAGTTGTCCATGGGCAGCGGTGATCACTTACCATCAGGTGACCTGCTTGTTTGTTTGCCGTCCTATAACATAAAAAGAATTGTGTTGATAAATACTCTTACTGCCTTCTGTGATTGTGTTCAATCAAGATTTAATAGATAAATAACAATACAACTTAGGTACCTGCTAACAATAAATTACCTAATAATTATAATTTTCTGAATAAATATAATGTCTAAATAGCTGAATCTGAAATGAAGCTTGAATGGTTTTTATACAAAAAAATCGTTAGTTTAGATTCTCCGCGTTTCAACAATAGGTCAACTGATGTCGGAGCAATGCTTTGCGAAACAATTCAGATTACCTCCTTCTAAAACCTATAACCTTCACAGAACGTTTAAAAAAGTTATGAAGTAACCTTGGGGTCGGGTATCATGTCAATCGATTAACTCATTCGATATAAAATGTGTGTATTTCGGTAAAATCGATGCCAAGCTGCACGCGAGACGGGAATTCCGGTGTAAGGAGCCATGGATGGATGGATTTTTGCCTTACATTTCGATACGGAGTTGCAGAATGTTTCAGACTTACCAATGAAATTGTGATTGAATAATGAATGGACAATCACCCAAAATATACGAATTATAAAAAGAACAATTAAACTTACACAAAAAAAACCGGTCTAGTGCGAGTCGGACTCGTACATAAAGGGTTCCGTACCTCCGTACAATGTTTTAAAACACTGAAAAAACACGATCTTGTATGACAATCCCCTTTAATTTTGAACTTTATCTTATTTTTAGTGTTTGCTGCCATAGCGACCACAGTAATATATCATCGGTGAAAATTTCAAGTACCTAACTAAGTAAATGTCATTTTAAAAATCGTTTCTTGTTTAACGACCCCCTTTAATTTTTTTCAACACCCTTGCTCATAAAGTCAATCTAATTTCACCTGTTTTAGATATATAAAGCAGCCTATAAAACACGCGTATGTTAGAAACGCAAATAGTGAAGTTATATTTCTATAACTCACGATTTGCTATTGCAAAAGAAAGGGCCAGAATTAATGGTAAATCCAGTATGAATGAGAGAGTAAGAAAGTTTGACCAGTTGTGTGTGAGCGAGATAGTTAGATAACATAAGGTGAAGGTTAGACAAAGAAAAAGAATATAAGACATCGAATGTCATCGTTGTTTCAATATTTATCTTTGTCTCTTACATACGCTTCAAATTGTTTTTTTTTTTTCAAATTTCGAATTTGCATGCTGCGCGGCGCCGTCCAGTAGGCCGCGCGCCCTGCTGATTTAAAAAAGTAAAACGGCGGGAAAGCAACAGTGTGCATCAAAGTTTTATGGTTGAGTTTATTTAAAATCAAAAATATCAGTTTATTAGGTATTTTTTCTCGCAAGTACGTTGAAAACGTCGTAAGTACGATATACGTGCGTATATTGGATAAACACACTCAGATTCTTACGCCCTCGCATTCGCTCGGGCTGAAATTCCGCTTCATGTGTTATAACCACCATAACGCACTTATATTGTAATGAACTATAAATTTTTTTGGTTATAACTAACGTGAGACACAGACATTACTAATTAAGATAAGCGGGTCACTCACGTAAAATATCAGCTACTGGCCGACATGTTTCGACCTTATCCGGAGATCGTCATCAGGGCGAATGTGATGGGCGACGTCACACGACGACGTCCCGAACCACAATGATTGAGGTTCAGTATCACTATAACTTTATATTATTTTTAGTATTTTTTGTTATTACGGCCACAAATGTATTACATAATCGGTCAAAGTTTAAAGTGTCTAGCTATTACGGTTCAAGTGATAGAGCCCTTTGACAGACGGACAGACAGACAGCGGAGTCTCAGTAATAGGGTCCCGTTGGCACCCTGTTAGGTACGAAAACCTAAAAAGCACACATAGGTACTTAGTTGCAAGAATTACTCAGAAGTCAGTAACATCATGAAAGTGTGGCTTTTTGGAGATGCACCCGTAATGGTTGACCTCGAAAAATGTTTGTTCTTACAACTAAGTTTAAAATAAAGTGTCAGCTGTTCACTCTTGACCGAAAATCCTTGTCGTTTCATGGCCGGAAAGATTTTGTGCGGAGGTAACATAATTATAACAAAGTTAGTCGTAGATGCCGGATTGCGTGACGCATTTGTAAAGGCTCAATGTTAAAATAATTGGTTGTATTACAAACGTTTAGCTGACTTTAGCTCATTACCAAGCTATGTTAAAATTAGTATTTATTTAATTATTTTATCAAACTTTGTTCCGAAGTAAAAATATAAGTACGAGTACGTTTAACAAATGGCGGCCTTAATGCTAAGAGTATTTTCTCCCAGTCAACCATACCTATGGATAAACAGAAAAAGTAATGCGGCGCAAAAAATCAATACAATTTTCAATGTTTCTACGTATGTAAATAAAGTATAACGTAAATATAGGATTTAGTAAAATTTTTTTGGGATATAGGTATTCAACTAATATATAACAAATTAAAGCGATTCCTAAATATTGTAATTACATAAAAGAAGATGCAGCTGCACGAGGCTTGGAAAGTTTTTTTAGTTTCAAAGTTTAAGGTATCAACTATTGACAGTTCATTCTATATGGCACAGTGCCGACATTTGCTATATTCTCATTTCATATTACCACTGTTCCATTTTACCCGAGTTTTCTCACATACCTATAGGGCTGCCAAATGACGTTAAAATATTCTAGGATTCCTCGAAGTTAGCGATAATAAGAAAACCAATCACACGCCTATAGTTATAATAGGCATAATGACTGAAAAAATATCTTTGGCCCATCGGTTAGATTATTAAGAAATATTGTACATATATTTTTATTTTCTCTGAAAAAAAAAATTACGAAGATACATGGCATTTAAATTTCGCATGACGTCACGGTTCACACAGTTTTTACACAGTAGTGATGTTACACTCTGGAACTTAGATACTCTGTATCTTTGTGAATTTTTACGTTTTTGATAAACTGAAAAATATGGGTACTTAAGTACATTATCTTTGGATAATCTAACTAGGTAGCGGACTAATTAGATACTTTTCTGACCCAAACATCATCCCTCTTTCTTATGAATATGATAAGACTCGAATGCACGAACAGCCACGTCACGATGTTCACACACAGGTACGTTAGGGGTGACTTTTCCTATGGTATTTGGGACTAATGCTGTGATCTAAGAAATCGCGTCGTATGAGAAAGTCAAATACCTATTTTTTCGAAATCTCAATAGGTACAGTAAAGTTAGAATCTTCCATGGAAAAAGCAAAGAACTAGAATGTACCTCCGATATCTTCTAGGAAAATTTATTAATACATATAAACAGACTTATTCGCCGATTCACTAAAATATGTAATAAGATTAGTACGATTTTCTCATATTGGATACCTTCTACCTACAGATTTTACGATTTCTAAATCTATTTGTCACATGACAATCTATGAATTTGTTTATTGATATTGTTTCAAAAACCTTTTGCATTGTTATTTCTAGTCATAATAACACAAATTTTACACCAACATTAAAATAACAGCCGAAAACAATAAAAAAAATCGGCATTTCTATACAAAAGTGCGCAGCCGCCTAGCCGCCCGGACGATTTGTACGGGAATGTCGAATTATTATTTTGGTTTTTGACTGGTATTTTAATTTCATTATACTTTAGTGATCTGGTACTTATAGCCCGTGGTTCGATTTATTACGGGCATGATGTCCCTTCCACGTTGTATAAGACGTCTATCTTATATACAAAAAAGTTTTTTAATTTTTTTTGTAGGTGAGGAAGACAGGGCATTATGGGTCTTGCGGCTCAAAGCAGATAGAGCCCAAGGCTGCTTGGCCCAAAATGCTGTCTGCTCATAAAAACGTATCGTTAATGACCCTGTGGTAAAATAACTTTATCTACCAGTAAAGTTGTCTACTATACCTAGTTACCTATTGGATTTGATAGACGGCACCTATTACCGCGTCTGCTTATCGCGGCATGAAATTGCGGAAGAAATTGCGAAATATTTTCCTAGGCACGAGCCATCATTTACAACCAGATAACTTGACCTGGACCTAAATTATGAAATCAATCACTGATGATAAAAATGTATACCCAGCGGTGGTCGTTCCAAAACGCTAGAAGTTTGTAGCTTTTGCGCTAAAAATAATTTAAAATAACATAATGACGATGACCTTTTCAATAAGTGATAGTTATTTTATATTGAAATTTTTAGACTTTGACGATTTCGTTTTACGGAAACTTTATAAGGAAAAGAAGTCTGGTAGGTCCAACAGTTTAAATTAACTTTACCTACCTGGAAATGAAGAAGTAAAAAGAGCAATATAAGGGGATCGGACAACTTTTCACAAAGTGTTTGAAAGTAATTAGAATGGTTATTTATTACCATAAAAAATAATATTTTATTTAAATAAGGCTGTAAATATACATAAATTACATTTAAAATTTGAATGCATAAAAATGCCGCGTAAACGCTCCCATCTGTCACCTTGGCCGCTTGACGTCATCTGTGTGTGAGTAAACTAAACATCAAACAATCAAGTAATGAAAAGGATGGCAGTATTGGAGGCCACAAATTCACATAGTAATGTTCACATCTATGGTTGACATTTTTTTTTTTATTAAATAATTTTACGGCTCTGGATACAAGTCCTTTAGAGCCTATCTTTAATTTTGTTCTTTATTCCTAATCCTAACCTAACCTAATCCTAACAAGTTACAATCAAAGGGTGGTGTAGGCCTTTGACTGCTTCAAGGGAGCTTCTGGCGACAAATCTGTACGAGTCCACTGGTTTTCATAGACGACTGAGTGGCGGACGACGCCCTAAGATACACCCTAAGACGCCCACACAGTCCGCAAAACAAATATCACTACAGCCGTACTATGACTGTCCACTTTAACTATTTTACACATTGTTCATGAGCATGAGCACTTATAACACCATACAACACCAATTTGATATTATAAAGTCCACTAAAATCAATTTGCAAAATAATTTAAAGCAAACCCCAACCGAACCCCTTGACTTCCCGCCAAAAACTCCCTGGTTGACATTTTGAGGTTACCCCGGCTGTCAAAAATGACAATTACAAACGAATGATGTAACGCGCTGTGATCGGTGTTTCGCTCAAGGTGGCGAACAGATTCAAAATATTGCAATTAACGCATTTTATTTCTTGATTTAAAAATATAAATCATTATTATTTCACAAAAATACTTATTGAATGGTCAGTTTATTTAATTAATGTTATTTCTAATTACAACAAAGATTTTTTGGTGAGACCTGTCCGATCCCCTAAAACGCTCTCAGGTAATTTTCTTTTAATTTCTCAAAAGTCCTGAACAATCAGACTGTAAACAAAAAAATCAATAAAAATTATGATGGTTGCGAGGTTCTCATATTAGCACGTTGCATTCTTATCATCTGAGTCCGGAGTGCAATTAATTTATGTTTTTTTATCCAAATAAATGAATAACTTTAATCTTCTACATTTAGGAACCATAAGCTCTTGTCGGAACCATTGCATGGAAGTGACTATTTTTGGCAAAGATAATGAGATAAGAAAATCTTCTCCATTTCATACACAGTTAACTTGTAATGGGACGTTTGCAGGTTTCCTCACGATATTTCCCTTTACCGGAAGTAAGTGGTGGTAGCTGAAAATTACCGTATTAGTCAGAGGTCGCCCTTTTCCAGTCTCATCTTTCGTTAGCCAGACTCCAGTGTGGATCGAACTCGTGCCTCACAGACGCACAGCCAGTGCCTAAACCGCTTAGCCTTTCACGGAATGACAAGTCCTTATCAGACTAACTATAACGTCATTCAATTTTAAAAGATCCTAAAGCTCAAATGCGATGAATATACGCGTCAAGCCCTTATCAGACTAACCATAACGTCATTCAATTTTAAAAGATCCTAAAGCTCAAATGCGCTAATAATAATATATATTTACTTAAAATGACAAAATAAAAGAAATGTACAAGAATGAACACAAAATATGAATGTCTACTTATTAATATAACAATATTTGAACAATAATAGATAGTTATTAGAATATAAACAGCTGAAAATGTAAATTATAGATATATATTTAAAATGTAAAAGCAAAAGAAATGTACAAAATAGAATACAAAATAGAAACAAGTTTTTGAAAAATTGCATACAAAGGAAAGAAAAATTTGTAACATTACTGCCCTATTTATCCCTATCAAACAGTAATGAAAAGAAAACATAAAGTATAAATAAATAGCCAGAGACACTTACTGTAAATAGAAAAGTATTAATAGACGGAAATAGTAAATCGAATGTATACCTAAAAATTTTAAAAATACAAATTGTACAAATTGTAAACAAGAGAATATAGTCTCCGATTATGTTGGAGGTTGAAGTATGTAAAGACGCAGTGAGCAGGGGTGTTTTAGCCGGTGCAAGCCCGGCACTATCTGAGTCCTCCATTCTCAGATGTCCGTGAGGGATTTCATCGCCTGCTCATTAGTTTATAAAAAAAAAACGACGGGTTGCACTCCGGGAGTGCCAGCAGAAGTGAAAGCTTGAATATTAACGTTGTGCATTTTTGATATTTTGGAATGGTTCGGGAATAATTTTGCACGAATTGCTTTAATTATCAGTATAAAAGTACTATCATTTATGTGGTAGAATAAATATTGTAATTTATTTATTGCGCTATTGTACACAAACATGGCAATTTATATAACATAAAAAGTGTCCTGACGCGAGTTAAACATTTTTCACCCATTACAAAAAAAGTGCATAATGCCGCTAAAGAAGTTTTCACTTCAAAAAGGTCTGGGCTTGTCCGGGATTTGAACCCGGGACCTCTCGCACATGTCAAGCGAAAATCATATCCCTAGACCAACGAGCCGGCTGACAGCTTAGTCGAAATTATAGTATAAATACTTTATGCCGGCTGTCATTCCGTCTTACGAATTTTCGATCAGGACACGTGTCCTGACGCGAGTTTAAAATTTTTTACCCATTACAAAAAAAGTGCACAACGCCGCTAAAGAAGTTTTCACTTCAAAAAGCTCAAATGCGATTGGCAAAATTAATAAAAGAAGTAATTATTTTAAAACGACTGACTGAAACAACATGAGCAAAATTATATTATGTTGGTTTTTAGCATTTCTCCAAAATCCGCCACTTTTTTTTCGAGCCGTTTAGTCTGCAAAGCGTGCCAAAGAAAACATACTTCAGAATACATACTTACATACATACACTTTAAAAACATAACCCTCCTTCTGGCGAAGTCGGGTAAAAATTAGGATTGCTTTGTAGCCGGCGCTGGCATTTCAGCGTCGTACTAGTAATAGAAGTTTTTATTTTTAATATCCGAACCGGAATTAGGTACTAAGCAATTTCACGGAACACTTTCCAAATCAATAGCCTACACCTCGAATATTCATCGAGGCAATTTATTCTACTGCAATCGCTGTAATTAGTAATTACTGATAATGATAATACGACGAAGGTAGACCATTAAAGTTATCTCGACGTTCGACGTAGTGAGGCCGCACGCGGGGCCTTCGGTGCCTGGCACCCTAGCACTACAGCTTGTACTCACTCCATCATTATACACCATCGATGTAGCCGACTGGAGGCGCCATAGTATCGTCTTGATAAAAGAAGGAACATAGCTTTGCACGAAGCCGTTGCATAAACCTTGTGGATAAGTTGAGCCTTTCTCATTGCTCTACGGCCTTTACAGGCACAAGTAACTACAAAATCAAAATCAAATATTTATTCAGTAATTAGGCCTTTGCAGGCACTTTTACACGTCAATAATAATAATATCATATCTATATATCTATATCTATATGTCATATAATATCAATAGTGTACATTACGTGCAATGTTTCTTTGTTTAAAAGCTACTGATACTAGATTCGCAACGACCACTGCTGAGAAGAAACGCCGAAAGAAACTCATTTACACAGTAATGGTCGCCTACGCGCCAGAAGGGCTTTGTCAGTTTACAAAGATATTATGCCTAAAGCAATGTTATCACAACATAATATGTAAATCTTGCGAACGAGTGCCAAATCCAATTTACAGAAATAAGTTACACTGAGTAGTCTTAAAAAAAAAGCATCAAAGCTAATAAAGAGTTTTTTCAGCTTCTCTAGTAACCGTAGGGAATAGAAAATTATTTAGTTTCAGTTCCTTAATTTTAGAAGTTACAGAATCTTTATCAAAATTATAAATAAGTTTGGAAAATCCAAAAGTGCACGCCTCATAGCGGTCACTCACTTTTCACAAAAAAAAACAGAACTTGAATATTGCATATTTATCGGTGTATTATGAACAAAATAAAAAAATTACTTTTAAATCTTCGCGCCATTGCCCACACAGAAAAGAAAGGTACTGCGCATGTATTGTCAACGAACCTTATTTACATAGATTTAGATATACCAACGATAGGTGGATTTCAGTTTATTGCTAATTATAATTAAACTACTCTTAATTAGACCGTGACTTTCGAAAGGACTTAGTTTTAGATAATACTTAAGCGTATGAAAAAAAGAAGGGTTCGATTTGTTAAGTTTTTCGGGCGTTATCGTGACCACGCCAGTTTCCATACATACAGACACACGGACGTCCACGAAATAATTTTCTTAAATACTTGTTTTATTATTTTAAAGAACATAATGTCCTTTAAAAATATCATGACTGTTGAAACTAGTGTTTTTTCTTGACATTTGTGTGTAAATATTATTCTACAAGTACGATAAGAAATAAATACCGACATTTTTAGTTCGAAAAATCACTTGAATTTTGTAAGGCGAGAGTAGAGCACTACCTCAACGCTCCGCTTATGACGCGTGCAATAACAAGTTTGTTTTCCAGACGAATTATCATCGACAGACAAGGCTTTCGATAAAAAAAAACCACATCGAAATCGGTCAATCCGTTTAGGAGCTACGATGCACAGACAGACACGCAGACACACACGGAAACGTCAACCTTATAACACCCCTCTTTTTCTTCGGGGGTGAAATAGGCAAGTAACAAACTACCTACTTATTCATGGTTGTGTAGTTATGCCGAAATGCGGTTTCAATTGAATGCCATCTGGATATTTCATTTCAACCAGATAACCAGTAGTTACCAAGCAGTAGTAGGTAAGTACTGCTCCTGGTTAGGAAGGTGGTATGCGCTGATGACCAACCACCAAAGCCGTGTCTAGTTGAAAATGTGTTTCCCTGCGCTCCATAGTCTACCCACACAATCAGGTGACTGCCACCTATTTCGCCCATATTTCAAACGCTAAATAGGCCACTTTCGTGGCGTGATGGTAAACCGTTATGTCGCTACAATTTAGCAAATTTGCGAACTTTTATTATGAACCCTGTTTATGAATTCACAATCTTCATCACGATAATACGTATTTCATTAATAGTAAATTTGGCTAACAATTCTACTACAACATCTCTTTTTTTTAGTCTCCACTGCAGGAGTACGACCTTGTCTGTACTACCAAAGCCATATTTGGTCAGAGCAGCCAGAGGATTTGGCCTACACTCCACGCTGGCCAGATAGGATGGAGAGGTCTTATTGCTGTTTATAAGCTTTGTTTAGCTTGTGTTTCCTAAGTCGCCTTCTATGATATCTATCCTGCCGGGAACCACATGGCTAAATTCAACCTAAACTTGCCTTTAAGTAGGTATGGTACGTGTCGAATGAAATATTCTTCCTCATTACAAAACTAAGTACTTGGATTTCTCCCTGATCTAAAAAGCGAAAAAACATTTTAGGATACGATAAAACAGTTAAATTATTTTAAAATACTGTAAATTATACTACTAGTACCTATACCTTGAAAGTGATTATACCTACCTATACCTTGAAAAATAAAGTGTATAATGTTATAATTTAACTTCAAAGTTATGATTATGGATATGGCTTCACGCTAGTCATAACTCATAAACTACCTTCGAGTTTTATAGGATTCGAAAATATATTAAAGTTCTATTACATTACAACGTGTATATTTTTCACAGGCTGTTGTAGAGCTATTTTGAAAACAACCACGGACGTATATAAGGGCGATTGGTGGGCTCCCCATCCACTTTAGTAGTTTTAGATTTACAAACTTTTGCAAAAACTTCTCTCAAACTTTGCTTTGATCAATAGTTTTTATTAGAGATGAAACGGATAGCAGTTTGGCCGGATACCGGATATTTGGCCGTTCATTTGGCCGGATGGCCGGATATCCGGCGAAACTTACCCGTTTGCGTAGGCGGCGCGCGAACGATCGGGTGGACTTAGTTCGATTCGGGTCTTGTCGTAACAAAGTTTGCCAAAATCTACCTTTCTGCACCTTGCAGGAGTGTGTAGCGAAAGACTTTTTTCTGAAGCTGGCCTTATTTATGAAGAGAAACGCAACCGCCTGCTTCCTCTCAATGCAGAGAAATTAGTATTTATTCACCATAATTTGCCCTTAGTGCAGTATGAGTACTAATTCATTCATTTTCTTTGTATTACATTAATTTACTATTGTGTGATAAAAAAATTAAGTGATTCTAAGACTAACTAAATAAAGCAAATAATTACTGAAAAATATGTTTCTTTTATCCAGTTTTTTTTTATTCGGCCGGAGAGACATCCGGCCGAATAGGAGCTATCCGGTATTCGGCCGGATAGGCCGGATACTGGATAGTTACCGGATATCCGTTTCATCTCTAGTTTTTATCCTTGCGGTTTTATCGGAAGGAACATTACAAATAAGTACGAGTATAAAACAAAAACTATTTTTCACCGACTTTAAAAAAAGGTTATTAATTTTTCGGAATCTTTTTCTCGCATGAACCGATTTGGATTTTTTTTATTTTTATTTTCCCGGTGGTCCCATAGAAATTTTATTAAAATCGATCGTGTGGTTTATTTTTTAAACGAATCTATTCAGCTTTTCTGGTATTGAAGTCAGTTTTTGATTATTTTTATTTTGCATTAGCGGTCACTGCGTAACTGTCGTAATTAGTCTACTTTTAAAACAAACAAAAATTTTTAAAAGCATTTCATTTTTAAATGTATATAAATTTACATAAGGACAAATCACACTAATTGAGCTAGCCCTAAAGTTATAACTTGTAGGTATTATAGAATACTAGCTCAACGATACGACATTTTATACAAAATACATACATAAATAAACACCCAAGTCCCAGCACAGTTTGAAAAAGACCATTTTCCATCTTGCCCTGGCTCGGAATTGAACCCAGAAAGTCCGGCGCGGCGGCGTGGCGGACTATCGTGGTAACCATTACCAAATACAAAGTTTTTTGGCCCCTCCAACGGGAAAGCAATATCTACGCCCGTAAAAACATCGACAAACGGTTGAAAATAGTAAACAGTGCGTGAGCGTGTGAATTCCTCAGTGCATCAAACGAGACAATGGTCGCGAGGGTCGCTGCCCTGCTTTCCATCGCTGTTCTAGCTAATGCCATCACTCATCCGAGGAGATGTCTCTTTTATCAGGGAGTTTGTAAGTGATCTGTTGGATTTTGATTAGAAGAGTTGCAGACTACCGCCAGTAATATTTACAGGAAAATTTTTATTTCAATGCGTATTTTATTAACTGATTTCCATAAAGGAGAGAAGGTCATCACCATCAGGCTAAATAGAGGTCAAACGCACTCAAATCTGTAATAAAAAAAAAAGGTTATCAATTCGACCCGTAATGTTTCTTTTTGTATGTATATTACGCGATATCTTCTCCAATTCTGAACTGATTTTGATGATTCTTTTGCACGCCTCATAAGCGGAGCGTTGAGGTAGTGCTCTACTCTCGACATGTCAAAAAACTCAGTCTTTCGAAACTTAAATGACGTTTTTTTTTTAATATAACACTTACAGGATAATATGAGTGCACTAATATGAAGTTAAATAATCTGTCTAGCACATATGGTACATTTTATAAACAAT
The DNA here is from genome assembly GCA_963576875.1 of Acrobasis repandana. Taxonomy (NCBI): domain Eukaryota; kingdom Metazoa; phylum Arthropoda; class Insecta; order Lepidoptera; family Pyralidae; genus Acrobasis; species Acrobasis repandana. The sequence continues at coordinate 5,291,012 of OY756226.1, forward strand.
TAATTTGTTTAATATAATAAATAATAACATTAAAACTAATCATTCTTGGACGTCCGTGAGTCTGTGTTTATGTGACCATGTATGTGGCAGAGAAATTGGTCGAAAAATTCTTCTTACCGGAATACTTTTGTTTTTAATATATAAAGTATTACACTGTGCTGATTCCTAGTTGATATTAGCGTTCTAAGTACTGTCGTTTAATTATAATTTATAAAAAACTAATATACCACTGTATAAAAAAAATTAGATTATGAGGCGTGCACTTTTGGATTTTCCAAACTATTTTATTATTCTTTTTTCATTTGAAAGCGTTTACTACCATATTAATTTGATGAAAAGACATGATGACGGAGTTTCTTTCACATCTCCAAAATTCTTCATCATGTCTCCAACAGGGACCAAATTGGTAGTAAAAGGCAAATTCAAATAAAAAATAATCATCAAACAAAGTGGTGTCGGTTATTGTAACAGTGTCGCGAGTTCAATGATTTTTTCCCATCTCAAAAAGTGCCCAACGCGCCTACAGAAGTTTTTACTTAAAAAAAGGAAGGCTCGATCGGATAACTTCCTAACTTTTTGAAGTCAGTTAAAAACAGTTTCCTTGAGACTTTTCGTCCTAAGTCCTAAGTATGGTTTTAACGAGGTTTGTAAATAAAAATGAGAAACATTTATCATTTTCTTACTTCTCGACTTGCTTAGCGAGCTTTGATGAGTTCAAGTTGTTCGAAGGTAGGTATTGGAAGGTGTTTTATCTTTAATCACTTTTGTACTTTCAGGTGTTTCTCACTGTCCACGGCTAATGCACCCATACCACACTAGATGTGACAGAAATACTATGTCGCAGCGCACTTGCAATGCTCCCCAAATACGCAGAATTGGTAATTATCTATTATTTAATATTAAGATCAATATCGTCATCATCATTTTAGCCGCATAACGTCCACGGCTGGGCATCGGCCTCTCCCAAGAATTTCCAAAATAACCGATCTAGAGCGGCCTGTATCCAGCGCTTTCCAGCAACCTTGGTCAGGTCGCTGACCACGTTATGTGACCACCTGGTGTCCTATCTTCGCTTGCCAGTGTGTGGTCGGTCGACCAATCGACCATCGGTTCGTCGCGCTGTGTCCTGAGAAAAGAAAAAACTCAGAATGTACCAGCTGCTTCTCTTCCCGCGCATGGAATGGGCGAGAATCTATAGACGATACGGCTAGCAACCCATCACTGTTTTAATTTCCGTTTTGCCATCTTAACGCCCACCATCACGCTAAAAGTGGCCTTTGAATATTACAGCCCTGGGCTCTGTCTACCCCGTTAGGGATAAAGACGTGATAATGCATCTGTAATGGACACGGCTGTCGATTCGTGGCTTTCGTTCCCCCGTGACTGCGTTGTATGATTATGGAGTAACTCTTCTGGATCGTGTCGTTCTTATTAACATATACATATAATGTAATATAATATGTTCCTTAGGGAAAAGTTATTCAATATCAGTATCATAGACTGGATTAAACGAAGAAGAATGGATTAGACGTTATACAGGCTTTTTAACCACCAGCCAAATTTTTGAAGCAAGTCCAGTCCATGATATTGAACTACGGATACTTTCCAAAAAAACAATTAACGAAAAACTAAGATAAAAATTCGATTTTCCATACAAATCAGCGCTCAGCCAAACGGATTTTGTATGGAAGAACGAAAAAAAACTAATGATTTTTTTCCTATCACAAAAACCCAATGCGCCTAAAGAAGTTTTCACTTCAAAAATCCTATTTTTAACCGACTTAAAAAAAAGCAGGTATAATCTATAAAATGAAGACGGTTGTTTTTTTTCTGTAAAAAATTTAATTATCTACTTGCGAATACTGTTGTTTTATTGTAATTACTTTCAGGTTACACATGCGGTTGGTCCCGCTGTGACTGTAACGGGCAGTTGCTCTACGACGAATACCAGGGCTCCTGCGTCCCCCTGGACGATTGCATCACCTTCAGGAAACAGAAGCTACACAAACACCGGCCGCGAAAGAAGTTCAGGCTTTCGAAGAGATTGAAGCTCAAAGAATACGACGAAATGTTGGATGAACCTAGAGTATCGCGATAATATGATTTATAAAATTATGTTTGTATGTATATTGTATAATCTACAACGAATACTTACCAGCCCCCGTAGCATGTCACCGTTGATAAACCAAGATAAAGTTTATAACGCGTGACGGACTAGCTCCATCCCGCTCGTTATTACGTAAAGCGAGACACTATTAGATGATAGCGCCCGATAAACGATGTCGTCACGTACAAGTATATTTAGGTCTTTGGTCGCCGCTGTCTTGCTACGGGGGCAGGACCACTCTATAAAATAGGTAACACGAAAGTCATCCTATTTCAATGTCAAACCAAATTAGACTTTATCATCATTGCGTAGCGGTCAATATTCCTTGACACTGTAATGTGAGGTATGTCATACCCTTGGTCATATGATACCGCTTTTGATATAAGTAAATGTCGCGTGATCTTGACGAAATCCAGATCTGTGCGAATGCATCATCTACAAAAACAGAAAGCAAAGCGTCTCCGTTTTAGGTTCGCCAAAAATTATTTCGTATTGCATTTATCAACCGATTCTCGTGATTTGAGAGCAGGTTCGATCAGTGTTTCTTTTTTTTTCAAAATGGCGGAAATATAGGTAGGTATAGAAAAATTTAAAATTCATATTTTTCTATTTTTCGCGAAGTCCACAGCTCACAGAGCCACTAGTACGTAGATGTCTATATACTGGCTCAAGTTAGATAAATTCAAAGGATTATAAATGTTATAAGAAAAGGGGTTGTTCATTTCTCATTCACTAAACTTGCACTTTACCTTACGTAGACGTAGTTAGTAACTAATGAGTAATATGTACTATATGTGTCATTACATACGATGATCAAAGTCACTTACAACCCGGTCACAATATCTGTGCACCTCGCTGGAATGCGGCGCCCCTCCCTCTTCCCCTGTCACCTCTCCGCGCACTCCCCGGTGCGACAGTACGGTTAGCATCTTCGTTGCCGATACACGTCCCGATAATTTTGATAACTTTTTTTCACACCGTACCCAGACCGCCGATATGACGTCACGAGGTCAGGTGCACAGATATTGTGACCGGGTTGTATCTACTATTTGTGATGCAAATAAAACAATTCGCCAAGTTTTTTTTAGGTTTTGTTTATACCTAGAGTTTATTTTATAGTTAATTACTTAGCTAAAATTGTATTTTTTTCTAAATAAAGTATTTTCGTTGAAAGTTTCGGCTAATGTATTTTTTTCTCTCTAAATATGGTATTCTCATCTACCAAAGCAATATTTCGAAAATTAAAAAAAATAGGAATAAAAAGAATTACTGTTATAAGGTGAATATAGAAGCAAATGGCCTTGAAGTAGCGCCCTCATATTAAATAAATTGTTAACCGTAAGTATGGAGATAATTTCCATATAACTAATCGTCAGGCACTAGATAGCTCTTTAAATTTTTTTATGAACCACCGTTGAAATGTGGTTGCACCTGACGATTAGCAATATGGAAATTATCACCATATTTACGAGTTAACAATTTATTTCAAATGAGGGCGCAGTTTCAAGGCCATTTGCTTATATATTTACCTTATTAGCACAGCCTCAATTAAGATTCGAGTTTCTTGTAGGTACCAAACTCGATTTATGCAGCTGATACAACGTTTCTGCTTGTTATTTTAATATTTCGGATACCTTACCGGTTACGGGACACCGGTAAGGTTATGTGGTGTTACCACTAAAAACTCCGCGGTGTCACCTCTCAGCCGCTATCGGTCGGGGCCGTGTGCTTCTCTTGCTCCACAGCCCCGGCGCGGCCGGCCGCTATCCTAGCGGCCCCGGCTCGCCAACGGCCTCACGGCACCCTCTGCTGAATCAGAGGGGCCGGAGAAACCGTCGCGTTGGCCTCTCGGCCCGACAAGAACAGGCGCGCTGACACGCACACGCGCCTGTCTTCCACTCCGGAGGGCTGTCCGTTGGACGATGGAATCCCGTTTCAACCGTCCAACCAGCCCTCATAATTTGGGGCCTGCAGAAGCAGTCCACCTGACGGTGACCGGGCCCACCAAGCTGGCCGCAGGGGATAGGGAGAGCGGCAACGTAACACCGACACTCCTCTTCCCCTGCGGCCCCACCGTTGCCGTGCCAAGCGCCACGGCCGCGCTTGTTCGCGGAGGATAGGGCGAGCGGCAACGACACACCGACACTCCTCTTCCCCCGCGACCCCTACCACGGCTGTGAGAGTAGGGAGTTAACCCCCTTCTCTCATAGCCAGGCCATTCCCACCAGGAATGGCCTCCACCGGGCCCGGGGAGGCCTCAGCCTCAACCCGGCAATGGGTTCCTTTTAGCTTCCACGCGGATGAGGCAGTCCGCAGATACTGAGCCCCCCCATCGCGACAAGATGAGAACCCGGGCGGGGGGGATGGATTCCTAAGCCTTTATCAACCAACCAAAAAGTAGCAGCGGCTCTTTTACAATCCGGACCGTATTTCATAGGTTGGTTTCCCAGTTCAAAAGGAACCTAATTGTATCCATCCAATATAAATATACCTACACGAATAATAAACTAATAAGATGTTATGCAAAGAAAAAGGAACCTACATAGGAACGGACTGACTTTCTATTTTGGGCTGGCCAGAAGATGCGAGACATGGAAACTACTCCACCGACAAGAACGTAGTTCTTAAATTATAGATAGATAGAAGATGCGAACCTGTAGGTATTCAAAATTTTCCCTCGAGTGGAGATGAGTGGCATCTCCATTAACTCCACCAACAAGAGCAAGCTCTTAAGTTAAAAAAAAATTGGATGGACAGCATGTCTCCGGCAAAAGCGTCATTTATACTCGTAGTTACGAGTATCTCGCTCTACATAATAATTACAGGCAGGTTAATACAAGGTACTCTGTCGCGCGACATACTTAGGTAAACTTTATCTACGGTGCCATGCAGGCTGCGGACCTTTATGAAATAACACGATAGTCGGCCGATAGTGTCATCCTATTATGTCAAACCAAATTAGACTTTATCATTATTTCATAGCGCTCAATGTTGCTTGTACTTCAACGCTGGCCGACACGTAGCATGTGTCGTGTCGTTTTTGGAGTAAAGGTCCTGGTATGTTTTTTTTTAATGGCTTGACGCTACTGCGTATTTAGCCAGGAACAAGTAAATAAAACGTGGGAAATTCTTTATTCCTAACAAGTTACAATCAAAGGTTGGTGTAGGCCTTTGACTGCTTTAAGGGAGCTTCTGGCGACAAATCTACGAGTCCACTGGTTTTCATAGCCGATTGAGTGGCGGACGACGTTTGAAGACGCCCACACAGTCCGCAAAACAAATATCACTACAGCCGTACTATGACTGTCTACTTTAACTATTTCACATATTGTTCATGAGCATGAGCATTTATAACACCAAACAACACCATATTATAAAGTCGACTAAAATCAATTTGCTAGATAATTTAAAGAAAACCCCAACCGAACCCCTTGACTTTCCGCCAAAAACCCCGTCCTGGTATGTTGGTGTCCTAAACTGCACCGCATTGCTATTCGCAGGGTGATGTTTTAAAATATAAAAGGTAGGAGTGGTCCAAAAAGACCGACGACGTCGGGACGGGAGTGCCGCGTGATCCGCACTTGGATGTGACATCAAGCGGCTCAAAAATTTCTCGAGATACTCCGGCGTGCATTTTGCCGTTAAGGCCGTACCCGAATCAGAAAACGGAGACATCATTTAAAATTTTGCAACTATCAAGTCCTAGATAATCCTTCGTTTTTGGTCCGTCCGTTTTCTTTAAAATGATTTATTTTTAATGGGGGCAGCACTGGACCCCGGAAAATTAGGTACGGCCTTAAGGGCATACTTAAATTTTCCGGGGTCCAGTGCTGCCCCCATTTTAAATAAATCATTTCAAAGGAAACGAGGACATCATTTAAAATTTTGTTTCTACGAAGTCTTAGATAACTCTCTTTAAACTATTTTATGAATCACTGATTACAGTTTAAAGTGTGAACGTTAAGCTTTACTACGCACATTTGCCAAAAGTGGCCGTTTTTCACAAATGTAAAGCTTAACGTTCTCACTTTAAACTGTAAACAGTAGTTCATAAAGTAGTTTGAATGGTTATCTAGGGCTTCGTAGAAACAAAATTTTAAATGATATTTCCGTTTCCTTTGAAATGATTTATTTTAAATGGGGGCAGCGCTGAACCTCGGAAAATTCAGGTACGGCCTTAACAGTTAGATAAAATTAGGCACCTCGAAAAATCTGACACCAGTGCTGCAGTGTTGGCCACTCGATAAACAAACAAAACAAGTAACAATACTTACAATTACGAGAAAAGCGGTGAACAATGAGAAGACAATACGAAACAGGAAAGAAAGAACACAAAGGTCTGTCCGTTCATAATAAACATAATGGTCATTTCACCGACAGTACAACAGAAGGACACACGCCATGCAAAACGCCATATTTTTGATTATTTTAGTTAATGTTATTGACGCCGTGTATTATGGTAGAGTGGGCAAGGCAGGGTGCTTGTCTTTTAATGGAACTTGTAAGTACTTTGTATCTTAGGTAAGTATTTTTATCTTATATTTAGATATCGCACAAAATTAAAATTTACCGGATACGCGATCGCGGATAAAAAACCGATATACCTACCAAAGCCATAAGTGCCTTATAACGTTTAAAACAAAATATCTAAGACTTATTTTTCATAGAATAATATTTTAATAATATAGTGTAAACCTGTTATTTTCTCACGTATATATTCAAAGAAAGTCGCGTATAAAAATACATATTCTATAATGTATCTTGTTTTATAATAAAAACCGAAGATATATCAGCCGACAAATGCATACAAAAAATCTTCCATTTGAATGTCCCAACGGCGAAATACTTAATTCTTGTAAAACAGTTGTTCATAAAATCATTTAAAGAGCCTATGGTTATCAGTTTTTTTTATATTTAGGGATTTTGATTTAGGGATTTTCAAGGCAGGAGTGAATAGGCATTTTTTGAGTCTGCGTGTTACACCTTACACCTCATCTTAGCTTCCCATCAGGCTAGATAGAGGTCAAACGCACTTAAATCTATAATAAAAAAAAAACTCATTAATAAGATAAAACAATCTTAAATGTGGGCGCCACTGTAGGGTTACTCCAAAAGCGGTACGCAAACGTCATCTTGCGTACTGCGTATCCGCGTTTCAGTGTCAAGTAACCCCCCTGGACCACGCCTTTGACGCAAAAAGTTCCATATTTTCACTGTTTTAGGCGTTCAAGAGTGTCCGGAATACATGCACCGAGTGAACAGCGAATGTCGACCTACGCCTTCTCAGAGGACTTGCGACGAACCAGTCCCGGTGTCCATGGGCATCATCTGCGACTGGTCGCGATGCGATTGCGACTTTCCATTTGTACTGCACCCGCAGTCTGGCTACTGCTTCGTTTATGAAGACTGTCCTTGAGTGTAGATTTAATAAACTGCTGTTTTGATAATGCTGTTTCATTCTGTAATCCCAAAATTTCACGTAAGATGTAAGATTAAGGCGCGGTGCCGATAGGAATCATCTGCTCTTGATCGCACAACAAGTACAAGGCGTAATCATGAACCTTAAGGGGATAAGTACATGATTTTTTGGGGTCCAATGCTGCCCCCATTTGAAATTAATTATTTCAAAGGAAACGGAGATATCATTTAAAATTTGGTCTTTGTGAAGCCCTAGATAACCCTCCAAACTATTACAACCACTACTGCTACTGTTTGTTTGTAGTAGGTACTACAACAGCTACTGTTTATAGTTGTTGTTCAAAATAATGGGAACTATCAACAATTACAGTCAATCTCATACTCAAAATTGATTAGATTTTTCCCTCGTGTCACGACATTCATTATGTCTTCAATTTATTGCATCGCTTACGAAGATTCGCCGTGATATGATCGTGATTGGGTTTACCCCGATTCGGAAAATACTCGTATTTGACGAAAATGTTTTCGGTCATTGGAAGTTCCATATTTTGGAGCCTTGGGTTTTTTCATTTGAGATAAATATTCTGACATCAGCATATTTAATTTACATTATACCTGTGATTACGAGTATACACAGTGCGGATCATAGTCAAAGCGAGCAACTGTACTATACCTAATGATAACAAATAAAATAGACTCTTGCTGGAATAAGTTTGTTTGTTTGTTTCACACAAGTCACATATTTATCTTTCTTTACTCGATTATATATCTAAATTAAAACTCGTGGCGAAATTTCTCATCTCGAATTTTTAACTCCCGACAAAAAGCGGGGTGTTATAAGTTTGACGCTAATGTCTGTCGGTCTGTCTGTATGTGGCATCGTAGTGCTTGAACAGATGGACCGATTATGATGCGTTTTTTTAAGTGAAAGCAAGTTCCCTTGCCATAGTTCTTAGCTATGTTTGATGAAAATCTGTTCAACTATTTAAAAGTTATTAGAGGTTAACGCTTGAAAGTCAGGGCTTTCTCTAGCAAATAATAGATGGCGCTACAGATATCAAGCCGTATCGGTAGTTCCGCTACTCATCACTAGATGGCGATTTTGACAGTCGGGGTATTTTTAATTTGCCTAGCAAATAAACTTGTTACTTTAGATATTTTCCCGAGCATTCTAATGCTGTGCCTATTCATCAATTATTCGATTATTTATATTTTAACAACGAAGTAGTAATGTTAAATATCATGTATAAAATCGTCATTGCGTCTCTTATGCATGGGCTTATATTCCATACAATGACACCGAAGAGAATTTGGCTCTTAAAAGAACTAGAAATGACAGAATTTAGAAGTACTACTCGTAATATAATAAGATATTTTTCGTATAAAGAATTTTAAATAAGTAAATGAATTTCACATAAAAATTGCTTGTTTCAGGTACACTGGGCACTGTCCTATGCTGAAGTTTCGTTTCGGGAAATGCTACGGAGACAATACTCGGCAAATCCTCAGGGAAATCCGCTCCAAAGGACTGTTTAAGTAAGACAATAGTCTGCTCCACAGTTTGCTCCAAAAGTTATATTCCTTAGGGTCTCCAACTTTTTGGAAAGGATTTTGTTCTTAAGATTTTCGAGACTCGATATTTATTACGAAACGCGGACCTAACTGTACTCGTAGGTAGTATCTTTTTCATATTCATTTATTTCATGTTTTCATGTACATACAATTGTGAAACTGTGAAATCTAGTTTACAAAATGCACACGAGACCCTGGTAGGGCGCTACATTTTCTAAAGTTTTTTATACTATTTTAAGTTTTTTATAATATTATTATATAAACTGTTTATACTTAATAATATTAGAAATATACCTAATAATTTAAAAGTACTAAAAATTCTAAAATCTTATTTTTCTTTAACAGGCACATTTGCTTTCTTTTTTCTTGGTTGAAATCATTATCCACGTGAAAGAGTTTACATCACGTACTGTGGCATTTTCATGTGTCAAAGTAAAGTTAGTTGTAAAGTTGTTTGCGATGGATATTGGCTGATATTGGTTTAAGGTGAATATAGAAGCAAATGGCCTTGAAGTGGCGCCCTCATTTGAAATAAATTGTTAACTCGTAAATATGGAGATAATTTCCATATTGCTAATCGTCAGGCACTAGATAGCCCTTTAAATTATTTTATGAACCACCTTTGAAAGTATTTACATTAGTCCGTCTAGCTTTAAAACTTGCCTCCGCCAAAAGTGGCCACGGCAAGTTTTAAAGCTAGACGGATCACCAATAATAGTTTCAACGGCAGTTCATACAATAATTTAAAGGGCTATCTAGTGCCTGACGATTAGCAATATGGAAATTATAACCATATTTACGAGTTAACAATTTATTTCACACTTCAAGGCCATTTGCTTCTATATTCACCTTAAGTAGGTAATAAATCTGCATTTTATGAATAATAAGACGGAATACCTATTTGAATATGACGGACGGAAAGAACACATCATCATTCGAACGTTTTCGCGGTTGCATCCTCAGCGCCACGGCTTCAGAGCCTGGGGTCCGCTACCTAACCTAGGTGATTTGAGGAGGTTACTGGTTTTTACACAGAGCGACTGCCGTCTGACTTCCACAACTCAAAGGGTAGACCAGAACCAAACCTAGGATAGAATAAACAAACGCTAAATGGCACTCGGGACCCACAGTTTTACGTGCCTACGGAACGAACACCTATTGCTAGCTAAACTTTATGCAAGACTAGGTACTTAGTTGCGAGAAAGTCTCATAAATTCAAACTTTCCCCTACCTTGATAAGGTTCATAAAGGACAAAATGTTAGTTCAACAAAATATTATTAGAAATAACGGTAGGACTTATTGCAGCAAGCCACTGGAGTACCGCAAGGGCGACAACTACGAACTCGACAACATGCCGCGCTACGAGAAGCCGCAAAGGGACATTTACGACGGACTGCATAACCGCCAGCCTGCCTACATGACGGGGTACACTGGATATGTTCCGGGAATGAATTTCAGGTACGTCTTTACCCCTTAGGGGTTAAGTTAAACATACCCCAGAGCCATGAGGACCAAAAGGCCATAGTCGGCATGATGGAAGGCGTGTAGATGGAAAAGGAAATCTAAATAGTGATGGTTGCTAACCACAAGATCTACTGAAATATATATTATAATTTCTGTCTTTCGACGATTAGAATATAAGATTAGATTTAAAGAAAAATACTATTGCACCAAAGTAAAGGAAAGGTAGTCTGGAAGAAGAGAAATAGAACGCCGAGAAGAGAGAGATGAATACAGACACTACAGAATATTGAAAAAAAGTGTTACCTAAGTCGCTGTTATCATAAAAAATTGTATCATTCTAGATACGGAAAATCCTACGGTCGAGCCGCTGACGACTGCATGACGGATTTCACGGAGCGCCAGCGCGACTTGCAACGCAAGGCTGACTTCAACAAAACCTTCTCGAGGTCCAGAAGTGCGCCCAAGATGGAAACCATCCACTCGAGAGATGAGATACGTCGTGATCTTAGCCGGTTTAGAGAAATCAATAAGTACAAAGGTAGATGATATTCTTTCTACTATATTTTATTTCAGATATCAATACCTATCTGTTGTGTATTGTTTCAACGAAACCATGATACCTGTACCACATACATATAACATGTAAACCTATACATATAAAAAATAAAAATTGTTAAAGGATTAGGTACCATTTATGCTCTTACCAAGGAGAAAGTTACACTTGAAAGTACGAGTATAAAAGCCGAGAGTAATTTAATTGTGTAAACAATACTTTGATTTTAAAGAAAGAATGATTAATACTGATGACATAATCGAAATGGCGTAACTAACGCAATCGACCTTGTAGAACACTTGATGACTAATTGTAAAACAGAGTGATAATCCAAACCAAATACTCAAATTAGCACTACAGATAAATAAATAATTCGAACTTAACAAAGATATGAATACATATTATTTTCTATTTAATTTCAACGATAAAGTTAGGGTGTCCCACAAGGGTCTATCATTGATCCACTAATTTCTATTTTCTTTTACAGAAAACATGATATCTCCTGAATTTCCGCCTATAGCAGGATACACCGGCCACATACCTCGTATAAAAGGATCCGAAGCATCTTTGAGTCAGAGATATCATTGCGCAGCGAAGCGTGGGCTAGAACTTATAAAAATTGAAAAAGAAAAGCGGAAAGAACTACAAAACGCCGATTCTAACATAAGAGCCATACTCAAAAACCCCGAGAAAAAGTATTCTTATTGGAACTGGGGATAGCATACAGGCAGAAGGATGTTCTTCACCAAATGTAGATGAGCATTCTTCTATAAACTTATCAGTATTTTGTTGAATTTAAAAGTTGTTAACTACTACAAAGCAAAGAAAGTATCGAATATTTATTTGGACCACCATATAAATTTTTATTTAGGAGTGGCTTTTGTAGGTGGAGTATGCGTCAAACTTCTAGGTTTTCAGGCTTATTATTTAGTGCTTGGACCACTTACGAAATCTCAAATCATCCAAACCAAACCTTTTCGTGTAGAATTACACATACGTAAGTAGCTACTAGGTCACATCTATGATTTTTGCTTCAATATTTTCTTTGTTTTGTGTAGGCTCAAATATAGTAATCTGGGTAAATGTGAATATAGCAGTTTACAATTCTCATTATTTTACAGATAATTTAAGCATAAAGCTCGAATTTGCAATACTTTGACTTCTCTCTGATTGTGTTTCATTCATCTAAAATTTTTACAAAGAAATGAATACAGTTACAGTTTACCTTCTGTTTGTACTCTTAAGTATTCTGTGCTTCTGTTTATATTTACCCACGTTGACTATTATTTTTCAGAGAAGAGATAAACGAGCAAAACTTTGAATTTGAGTCGGTAATAACAAACGTGCAATACGAAACAGATGTAGTATTAACTGTTAATGTCTTCATTCTGTTTGTCGGATGTTTTCAATGGTGCAGCTATATTGAAGTTACTTTTTACAATAAAATTATTCCCAGTGGCGATTACCCCTAGGGCCAAATGGATTTGGTCTAAATTCAAAGAAAAAGTCTGGATGTTCCACAAGCGTCTATAATTAGTCCACTAATTCCTATTGTTTTAGTGTAATGGGCAATCGTAGCAAAAAAAATCACCGAATGCACGCACACGCTACCGGCTACCGGGTAGTACCTAAATGCTGCAAGCTGAAAAAGGGGCAGCTAATACTGTACGGCGCAGGGTAGCCATGACTGTAGATCCGGCACTCATTCCAAATAGACTTTCTAGTAAAATGTTATTTGCCATTATTTTGCGGGTGGAGAGTGTAAGCCAAAATCCTCTGACTGCTCTGGCTATATGGTAGTACCAACAGTGAGGGTCGTCCTCCTGCAGTGAAGACTAAAAAAAGGACCTAATGATGACTCTATAGACAAGTAGTTCACCCCGAACTATGATCTCACTACCCTTTTACCATCTCGGCAACCCCTTGACTTGGGGATTGAAATCCGACGGCGCCCTTTATCTTAAAGTACGGGATGACCTCAGAATCGATTGTGGCGATTTCAAAGCAGGCTTCACTAACGTGTAAAACCTTATTCGGGTAAGGTATACCGTAAATTGAAGTCCCACTGCGCGTATATCTATCTGTCCCTACAAGACAAACTCAGAAATTACTGTGGCAATTTTGATGAAGTTTTACTAATGGGTTAAGCATTTTCCAGGGAAGATTAACATACATAACACATACCTTGAGAGTTGCTACGAATGTACATACAAACTAAAAGTAACTTTGATATAGACGCACCATAACAGCTTATAGGCATTCAAAGAGTATTAAAACTATACTTCAAATTTGTCAATGCTATTGCTGCTACAATAACTATTTAAAATCCATGTTGTAAAAAGAAATCCACCACGCAACTGTTATTCATTAGATAAATATATCATTGTTAATATTTAGGTATTATGTCCACAAAATAAAACATAATATAGTTCAATAAACAATTTGTTTTATTTCCATCAATTTAAATAGAAAATGTTTGTTGCCATTTTAATATCTAAAGTTATTAAGGAACTTATACATCAAATTAAATATTTTGTACATGTAAGTAAGTATTATGTAGTTTTTAAAGTTAAAGAACTGGCTTGTAGTTTAAAATTAGTCTTACTTAATCTAAGTATTGTCATGTACGACACGACTAAACTAAATTATGTGAGAATTATAACAACTGTATATATATATATATATATATATATATATATATATACACATATATACAGGCTGACTACTAAAACTACCAGCCAAATTTTTGGAGCAAGTTCAGTCCATGATACTAAACTACTTTCTATAAAAAAAGTTATTAAAAATCCATGAAAATTTTTCGTCCTCCCATAGAAAATCCGTTTGACTGAGCGCTGATTTGTATGAAAAGGCGAATTTTTATTTTAGTTTTTCGTTAATTGTTTTTATGGAAAGTAGTTCAGTATCATGGACTGAACCTGCTCCAAAAATTTGGCTGGTGGTTTAAAAGTCAGCCTGTATATATATATATATATATATAAACGTTCAGCCAAAAACGGCCGATGATATAAAATAATATAACATCTATTTTTAATTTTATCATAACATAAGGCACATTAAAATACAGTCATCCTCGTCTCTTTCAAAACATATTTAAATAATTAGACATGATAAATAATACACGAATTAGTTTGATCCACTGAGACCTCAATGAATTGGTAGCTTTTAGAGTATTTTAATAGTTTAGTAATTACCAATCAGTTCACTAAGCAAAGCTTATGGCTGGAAAAAATTGTATAAATACAGATACACTAGGTATCACGACTTAATCCCTAACGGGGCGGACAGAGCCAAGGGCGGCAAGGCCCAGGCCACTTTTAGCGTCATGGTGGGCATGAAGGTGGAAAAAGGAAATCATAATAGTGATGGTTTGCTAACCGCATCGCCTATTGATATGATTTAGATTCTCGCCTATTCCTTCCATCGGCTTTTGCGATCTGCGTGGGAAGAGAAACAGCTGGTACATTCTATGTTTTTCTTTTCTCCCAGACCAGCAAGGAATATCTAATATAGAAAATATATAAATTCTACACCTAAGCACAGGCCGGAATCTCCTAAGGTACGCGCAATATGCGTCCCTGTTCCCCGTCCCCGCACCTCTCCCTCGTTTTCGCCTCGATGACTCACGTTGGCCGTCAAGAGCCGGGGGAGAGGTGCGGGTGCGGGGAACGGGGATGCATATTGCGCGTACCTTAGGAGATTCCGTTCTGTTTACTCTTACTGTATTCTGTGACCTAAGCTTACTAGGGCAATGATCCAATATATCAGCGGAGCAGATATATTCGAATCTAAATATAGGTTTTAAGCTAATATACATAAAATACAATGAATTGGGTAGATGACTTGGTCAAAAATAAATTATTTGGTACTGTTAAGATAATAAAACTTCACACAATAGTGTCACCTGTCATTGATCATATCCATTTTAAATATGATTTAAGATTAATTAATTTATTGCAGAAAAACTGATATTAAAAGAGCGTATTTGACTCCATAAATTAATTGACGCCACGGTAGTCTTTTTCATACAAATCCCATAGAAATTGTTTGTTTTGACGTTTGTAAAAAAAGTACCTACTTTTTTGTTCCTTTGTTTGTATTTTGTGTACATACATTTTGTAAATAAATAAATAAATAAATGAAAAACATGTCTTCCAAACATCTCACTGGAAACACATTCCGAATTTTTCACAAATCAAAAGCTTTAGGTTTTAAATTTCACCTCAGATTTCTTAAAAGACATTTCCTTACAGCCAAAGCATTCTTTGTTGCAAAATCTTGACATTCCCACACTTGAGATAATCAAAGTTGACATAAATTATACCATACGCTTTCGCAATAAAGATTATATTGCTTTGCATGTTATGTTAGTGACACTAAATTTGTCATATTTAAGACATTCATAATAATACATGCTCACATACTAAATTCAACCATCTTACCAGATCTTTGATCAACTCCGTCTATAATAATAGGATTTTCGTCATCGGTCATCGCCGAATCATTGAAATCTCTTTTTATTTCTTTTACACTATCTTCTCTATTCAACTCTTTTTTGTCGGTGGCCAGTTCCAACATGAGTGTTTCTAGCTTTTGGGCTTTCCTAGTTTCGTTGTGGGTGATTAATGCACATAAGTGTTCTGTTAGAAGCTCCTTTTTCTCCTTTTCTTTTTGCAAGTGGATCTTCGCCTGCAGAAACTCTTTTTCTACCTTCAAGTAATGTTTCCTGGAAACAAAAAAGTATTTATTGTAGATTTTTAGGATACGATTGTTTTCTTGATCTTTCAAATTTCAAAGTTTTGAGTAATTAATCAGTAACTACGCATTTTTCACCGCACCGCCTTAACACAGATTAAAAAATATTCGGTGGTGCCATAAATTCAGATCTAATAAGTCAGTCGTCCAGTTTTACTAATACTAAAATAACAAATAGAAAATCATCATGCGAGCGTATTCCCGGTTGCTTCACTTGCTCCCTCACTGGTAAACGCTTCAGAGCCCGGGGTACGCCACCTAACCTAGGTGATTTGACGACGTTACTAGTTTTTACACAGAATATACTGCCGTCTAACCTCCGCAACCCAAAGGGTAGGCCAGAACCAATCCTAGGAACGGAGAATGACAATGACAAATAGAAAATAACTGTTTTAAACTGTTTCCAATTGATTTATTTTGCGCAAAGCCCGCTTTGTTTGTTTTGCTTTACAAATACACAATGAACATCTCGACAAACGACGAAAGATTATGCTATATAAATTTATTTTATTTTCGATATTGTTTGAAAAATTTTTTTTTTTATTCCTTCGTGATAAAAAGAGAAACTAGTAAAGAGCGAGAAAAGCAAGCGCAAAGAGTAGCTAGAACGATTTTTTGTGTGGAAAAACCGGCGTTACGAAAGATACACGGAGTTTTTAAAATCAGGAGGGTTGTAGCCCCAACCCGCCTTTCTATACACCTTATCATACTTACTCTGCATCAGCATAACTGAGACACGAAAGGTCAATCTTCTTTCTAAGAACAGCCACATCTTGAGAGAATTGTCCGTCTAATACTTGCAGCTCTTTCTTGATTTTCTCCAGCTTTATTACCTCTTCTTCTGTTTGCCTCGTCCTGAAATGTTTTGAAAATACCGAATAAAAGATTAAAAGTTATATTATATATCGACTTGTCAAGCCGCCGTTCGATCGTAAGTGTCAATTCACACCGAGACGCGACGCGACGCGTCGTAGCGCGCACTTAGGAAGAAATATAAAATTTGTTCACTAGACAAAAAGATAATAATTTCAGGGACAGCCCGCTTTGCCGCGCTGCGTAGCGATGCATAGCGAGGCGCAGCGGGCTCCCACTCTTTTTGTCTAGTAAACAAGTTCTATATTTCTTTCACGTGCGCGCTACGTCGCGTCGCATCTCGGTGTGAACTGACCCTAAATCAGTCGAAACCTAGTCGGCCTTTACCGACTATATTATGTGAGTTAACCGTTTTAAAACAATTAATTATGATAATAAATAACTTTTATTCAGATAACAATTATGGAGTTATCTAATGTTAGTTTTTAATAAAATAATTAATAATATCATGTTTTATTCTTGAGAAATATTTTGCTATTGCTATTTGCTATAACATTCAATCTATTCAAACTTCCGCAAAAATACAATAAAACTATACTACTACCGATTTGAGAAGTTACTAGTCCTACCTAAATTAACCCAATAGGTATGATGTCATTTTATTTATGGAATTTACAATATCCCGGAAGTCATACCATATAATTTTTATTACTTTATCAAACCTAAACCGAAAGGCAAGTATTATAAGCTTTTTTTTTTAAATTAATACACAATGTACACTATTGATTCTTGATTCTTGAAAATAATTATTGATAAAATAAAATAATAAATGTAAGTAGCTTAGATATTAAAACTAATTAAAACTTTACCCACCATATTGGTTTAGTGATGAGGTGAAGGAATTTAGAATATTTGGAGAACTCAACCATGCCTCAAACTATCACACCATGCCGACGAAACTGAGAGTAAACTGATAAGGATCATTGATAACGGCCTACACAAGTGATAAAGAAGATAACGCTGTCCATTTGATGCTTCAGTGACTAATGCAAACAATAAACTCATATTTATGACAAAAGGTATACTGTAAAACAATATTAGTTTGCTTTTATCATCTTTTTTAGGGTTCCGTACCCCACGGGTGCCAACGGGAAGTGCCCTATTACTGAAACTCCTCTGTCTGTCCTTCTGTCACAGGGCGCTATCTCTTTAACCAGCTAGACACTAAAATTTTTAACGATTCGACCGTGGGAATTTTTCATTGAACACCCGAATCTATATTTTCTATCTACCTACACATACGCATTGCGCTGTCTTGTACATGCACCATGGAGAAGAATTTAGACGAATTCAGAAGCGCAGCAAGCGGTCTGCCTTATCAGCGTTTTCGTCCCCATATTTATTTGAGAATTTCGGAGAACTTTAAATTTTTTTATCTTTTTACAAAAGACAAATTATTTTTATTTATTTATTGTAAGTCTTTAAGCATGAATCAATCTTCATATATGTGTATTTTTTATTTTTTAACTCTGTCGTATGCGCAAGAAATCCGACGACGTATTCGCTTATATTTTCTTCAAAGTTTAACCTTTTTAACTAAGTTTTTGAATGAATTAAATATTTTTTTTATTAAAATCTTCTCATTCATTTTTTAGGATTTTCCTTTGTATTTATTTATCTGTAATTTAAACACAACTTCATGTTTTAAATTCCGTGTAAACAACAATGACATGAACGTCGCACACCGCAAAAAATCGAAACACGTCTCAGGTTATTTGGAATTAAACAAACTATTACAATGAAAATGAATAAATTGTCTAATTCACTTTTTAATGCTTAAATAAACTTCAATTTAACATATCTTAACATATTGTTACTAAGATAGTTTGGCTCCAATCAGCTCCGGAAAAGCAGTCAAAATCATTAAAACTAAGGACTGGGCCCTTAATAAGATAAAGTTAAAATTTAAAGAGGGTTGTCACGTCATACAAACGTGTTTTTTTTCAGCGTTTTAAAACATTTTACGGAGGTACGGAACCCTTTATGTGCGAGTCCGACTCGCTCTTGATCAGATTTTTTTGTTGACCATTTCGTTCATTGACTTATATATTACTAGCATAAGGACTAGGCCAACCGCGCGAAGAAATGGCACCAACTCGGTTTGCGGGCCAACGCGACTTAGTCGTCCTCGGTCCGCGGAAGAGTTCATTCATTTTGTAAATGCCATAAAAATGCCATAAAGGCTGCAAAAACCACGATAAGAAAGTTAAAAAAGAACATTGAATATCGTATCATCGGTAACATAACTATAATTAGGTCCTTACATATGAAATTGCCGTTCAGTATCAAAAAAGTGAAACAAGTTTTTTTTAATGAAATTATTATTTAATCAATCGAAGTATGCACCGTTGTTATCGATACACTTCCGGCATTTTATAGGTAGATCATTGATACCTTTGGAAAAAAAATCCTGGGAGCGAGAGTCTATGAACTGTTTGAAGGCGGTTTTGACTGCCTCATCAGATTTGAAATTTTTTCCTTGTAAAAAGTTATCCAAATTTTGAAAAAAGTGGTAATCGGTTGGGGCAAGATCTGGAGAGTATGGTGGGTGACGCAGATGTTCCAGTCGCAGCTCCTCGAACTTTGCGATCGTTTGATGTGCAGTGTGTGGTCTAGCGTGATCCTGAAGGAGCAGTGGGCTAGAGCAATTCATCAGTCTCGGTTGTTTAATGGCGAGCTTTTCCATCATTGTTTGCAATTGTTGGCAATACAAGTCTGCAGTAATTGTCTGGCCTGATCTCAAGAAGCTGTAGTTAATAACACCAGCACTGGTCCACCAAACACTAACCAGAATCTTCTTTTTGGTCAGTTTTCGCTTAGGGCAAGGTTTTGCCGGTTCTCCAGGGTCAAGCCATTGTGATGATCGCTTCCGATTGTCGTACAGGATCCATTTCTCATCACAAGTCACGATACGGTTCAAAATCCCCTCATTTTTGTGGCGATTAAGCAAAGAAACGCAGCAAGCAACGCGTGTTTGTTGGTTTGCTTCAGTCAATTCGTGCGGTACCCACTTTTCGAGTTTTTTAATTTTACCGATTTGGCGCAAGTGGATAAGTATCGTTTTGTCACTTACGCCGAAGGCTGCTGCTAATTCAGAAGTGGTTTGAGATGGATCCGCTTCCACTATCGCCTTCAATTCTTCGTCATTCACTTGAGTATCAGGTCGTCCACGAGGCTCATTGTGTAAATCGAAATTTCCAGAACGGAAACGTTGAAACCAAAAACGCACCGTTCGTTCGTTAGCGGTGCCTGGTCCATACACGTCGTTATTCTTCGAGTCGTTTCTGCAGCACTGGTGCCACGGTGGAACTCGTATTCGTAAATACCGCGAATTTTCAATTTGTCCATAGTTGTTGTTATAGCAATGTTGAAACTCAAACAAATGATGTTAAAACAAATGAAATACAAATTTTAAAACAATATTTTTCTGGCTTTATTTCGAAATAAATTTGAATTTGGAATTCCTAATGAAACGCAAGATATTTGATTTTAAAGTTGCCAGTATTGAAAATCGGCAATTTCATATGTAAGGACCTAATAATAAGTTTTACAACCGACTGCCGGTGGCGGCCATGATCGCGGCGGCGCTGCGTCGCGCCCGGAGTGACAACAGCGCATGCGATGAGGTCGCTCCGGGAGCGGCGTTAGATGTATGAAGATATTTTATGCAAAATGTTCTGATGGCCTCATCCTTAATTGAAATCATTGATTTCGTTAAATTTTATTTTGTCTATGTCTGGAAAATTGTAAAGAAAATCATGTTGAATGGTATCTTGTCAAACTATTCACACAAAACCTAGATAAATGACTGAACAAAGTATGAGCCCAAACAAAAATAAAACTATTAGTCATTTTAATTTTGTCGTCGTGTATAAGGATTACCGAATAAACTATTTTTCAATAGCAATAACTATAAATTACACACTGAGCTAACAAAATTTTGCAATTTAAACTTTCACAAAAAAGAACTGAATTTCACGCAGACGATGTTGCGGGAATCAGGTAGTCATGAAAAAATTCTTAATATCTTGAACAATAGTAAATGAATCAAAAATGAAATCCTGACCTAGGCAATAAAACCTATTCTGTAGCCTACCTGTATTATTATGTAATATTTTTACCCACTTGTCCCACAGCTGGACAAAGGCCTCTCCCATTTGTCTCTGGTATTTTTTTAGTATGCAAATGTACAAGAAATTATTATACTAACCTATCAGCCAATGCTTTAGCTAGCATTTCTTTCCTCTTCTTATTCTGTTCTTCCATCAACTTCTGCTTGAGCTGCAACTCTTCCAACTTAACTTTATGCTCAACCAACTCATCTTCCGTATAGTTCTCCACTCCCCTTACTATGTCTGGTGCTTCTGAACCATTATTCATCTCTGTTTCGTCAATAACTTCTTCATTTAAATTAATATCACTTAATTCTTCTCCATTGTTGTTCGCATCATCATTGTCTTCACTCATTTGAGGAGTTTTTATACTGAGCTTACATTTCTCAAAGTTTATGTGGTCTATCGCTTCATCTGAGCTCTGTTTGGTTAATTGTGGTAATTTGTTATGGTTAGTATATCTTTTGGATTTCACACCAATTTTATCAATTTTTCTGTATGAAGCAGTGTTTATTTGTGGAGCTGCAAAAATTTTAATGAAGAATTAAATTTTTACACAGAAATTTTTCCACAGGTACTTTTTCACATTCATTGATATAATATGTAATGATAAGAAACTGCATTATATGCAACATAAAAATTTGTTTTTTTAAATTGCATAATCAAATACAATTGCATATATTGCTGAGGCTACTACGAGTATAGACACGTGCGGTAGCTAAATGCAGTTGAGGCCGACTACTAATTAAGTATGTCATCCATCAATATTGCAAAAAGAAATATGCATCATCACATTTTTTTTTTTAATATGCAAAAACCAATGAATTGGGCTAAATATGCAATAAATTGCAATAAGATAGTGATTATATATTTTTTTATTAAAAGCTGCAATCTGCTGTAATTTCAGTTGACCAAATCATCATCATGTTGAATGGCATGTTACTGCATGAATCCTAAATACCTACTCAATGGTAGAATTTTTAGCCAGTCTACGGCTGCCAGGGTTAAACTATGGAGTTACACAAGTCCTCCAGGGAAATGGTATAACGGACATTCTTAAGCTATATGTTGTAAGATTTGGTCAGTAGCTCCACAGTTGCATTCTGGAATTCCACTTGTGGAGATGGTGGTTAGTGATAAAAAATTAACATTTTTTTTTCTTATTAACTACGTTAAAAGTGAATAAAACCATTATCACAATGTATTGTGCTGTATATAATAGGTATAACACATATGGATGTGATAATATGTATTATTTATCAAGTAGCATCCGCTGATTACTATTACTGACTAGTCCACACTATGACTCATAAAGACCCATAGACAAAAAGTTTGCCGTTTTTCTGATAAAAGTCAAGGTAAACAGTATACAAACAATATAAATTTCGATGAGGTAGTGTACTTTTTGACTTCTTCATTTATCTAGCAAAATTTATTGAAATGTAAAATTTAATTTACAGAAGCTTTAGCCTGAGAGATCACTTCTTCTAGTGTGACTTTAACTTTGGCTTCTACATGCTTTGCGAGCTAAAATTTCCATGCTATGAGTAAAATGCTAATTATGTTAATAGGTGATGCGGCAAACAAAGCATCACCATTTTGATTCCATTTTCTCAACCACCATCACACTTAAAGTGGCCTTTGAATCTTGTGGCCCTGGGCTCTGTCTGCTTAGACTAGCAAGTCTGCTTGATAAGGGATATTGACATGATAGTTTATAGTATAAAGAAAAGGGTGAATGTCGTGTCGTACAGCGAAGTAAAACAACTGGCAGATGAGGTAGACAAATGAAAGAGATTTCATACTCCACCGACAAGAGCATAGCTCTTAAATATAGATAGATAAATAGTGTATTGTATAATGTATAAAATATAATTGTTTTCACTAGATTGATAATTTTTCACATTACATCAGAAGCTTTGAAACAGCCTGAAGAATCTGATACCAGTATTGCCCACTAACACGTATGAAATAAAGATTTAAGTATTTATTACCATGATAATTAAAACACTATTTAACCTACTGAGGTTTTAACCAAGAGAAAAAAGAAAAAGTAAGAAGCTATTACACAAGAAAAGAAATTGTGAGAACTGAAGTAACAATGCATTGTTTTCATTGAGAGAACAGTATACAAATGAGATCAACTATGAATGTGCATTAGCGTCATGCAATATTTATTATTTATATACAAACTTTTCATTGAATAAAAACAAACAGCAAACAAAATATTAACATTTATGGGCAGGAAACCAAAGTAAAGCCTTTTTTCGTCAACAATATATATTTACTGTTAGCACCATCGACATAATATTTCTCAATGGTTACCACAATGATAGTGTAGTGCTAAAATAACAGTAAATACTTGCATGCCATGTCTTCGCCGTTATGAACAGATTATCACAATCTTACATGGCCATATTTATATTTGTATAATCAAAGGAAACATTAACTACATTAGCGACTATTAGCACATTGCAGTTCCTAATAGAAAATCAGGAAGATAGTCCTTCCGAGAACGATAAGTTTTAAGAAGTAGGTATTTTAACTTATCTCACCGTTTTCTGGGCTAATCCCCCCAGATTTAATCCTTTCTAAATCTTCATCGCTAAAACCGGTAAAGGTTGAAGACATGTTTCACGATTAGTAGCTGCACTGCTGCACATTCATTCAATTTAATTTAATATTTACAATACAAATCTATTGTTGGGTCAAATTTTTGCACACAAGTTTGTCGACGCGACCGACGTCGACATGACGTACGTATTAGGAAATGACGTACGTAAGTACGTATGAATAACATTGACAATAAACTTTTTAAATTAAATGTATAAAGTAGGTACAAAACACCAAAACAATACAGCTAACCAAAATTACCAAGATATCGAAACGGACAAGCAAGAGCACACTTTCTTCATGTAAATAGGGCATAACGGGCATAGTGTATGAACTAGTGTTGTCCCAGTTGTCCGTATTGTCTATGTATTGTCATTTTGTATGCACTTGACAAGTTTACTGTGACAGTGACAGCTCACAAAGCCAAGCATCGCTAGCCGATTTTTTGAGGTTAAACTGCAAACGGTAGCCGAAAAGCATAGTTTTGTTTGTTATTTCATCAGAAACAAAGGTAAACTATAAATTATTTCCGTTAAAACATCAATGGTGTGAGTTTTCCCGAACTTTTACTCAAATATTCTTGCAGGAAAACAAAATCTTCGAAAATGGCGGCGGCTATGCCTATCAACCCCAAACCATTCCTCAACAGCTTGACTGGAAAGTCTGTATTGGTCAAATTGAAATGGGGTCATGAATACAAAGGCCTATTAGTATCAGCAGATGGCTATATGAATCTCCAGCTGGCCAACACTGAGGAAATTGTTGACGGTTCTTGCACAGGTTAGTTTAACATGACATTTTTGTACATCCTTCAGATACTGACACAGATACAGATATTTCTTCTTTGCTGGTCTGGGAGAAAAGAAAAAACCTAGAATGTACCAGCTGCTTCTCTTCCCGTGCAGATCGTAAAAGCCGATTGAGGGAATGGGCGAGAATCTGAATCATATGAATAGGCGATGCAGTTAGCAACCCATCACTATTATGATTTCCCTTTTCCACCTTCATGCCCACCATTACGCTAAAAGTGGCCTGGGCTTTACCGCCCTTGGCTCTGTCTACCCCGTTAGGGATAAAGACGTGATAGTGCCTCATAGTGCCATTTGCCTCATAATGTCCTTCCACACTGGAATATTAATATATTCTATTTTTCTAATTGGACGAGAGAGTAACGCTCTTTTGAGTCTACATCACTACTCTAGGCAATCCAGCATTCAACTCGTAAATAGGTGTCGCCTGAGTTCACAGTTCCATTTCTCCTTAATAAGTAGTGTGTAACAGACGTAATTAGCTGAAATTAATTTTCCAGGCAACCTCGGTGAAGTCCTGATCAGGTGTAACAATGTCTTATATGTAAGAGGAGCAGAAGAGGAAGATGAAGAAGGAGAAATGAAGGAATAGTTTAGTTTAATATAGTTTAAGTTAATATAATGTGTCTGCTTGTCTGGGTACTTTTGTATGAAATTTTCATACACTTTCCAAAGTGTCGACTTTATGGTTTAGGTAATAAGAAATAATTTCATATTTAAGGTCTTTCATTTTAATCTTCCCCATTACCTATGGCATTTTTTATTTTAATATTACCATAATTTATATTTATACAAGACTCCAAATTCTGAAATCTTATCTGAGAATAGAATAGAATATCGAAATTTTCACCACATTTAAGAGTTATCAATTTATTTTAAATGCCCTCATTTCAAGGTCATTTGCTTCTAACTTCACCTTAATGAAATAACGCAAAACCTCTCAGATGGTACCTCAGCCCATGAAGCTGAACAACTTGTTCTTCAACATTCACAAAACCCAAAAAAGAAATCTGATTTTCAAACAAACTGATCAGCTGATCGAGTCAATTTGTATGAAAATCCGATTTTTTATTGGGTTTTGTGAATGTTGATGAACAAAAGTTGTTCAGTTTCATGGGCTGGGTACCATCTGAGAGGTTTTGCCGTTACATTAGTTCATTAACACGTTCACAGTCCAGTGTATGCTATCCTGTACACGCGGATGGGTTCCGGCAAGTCCATGTACTCTATATTGTACACTAATTTACTTTTATGCCAAGTAAATTTGTACATGTAATACGGATAATATTTCCAAAAAACAACGAAACTAGTCATTGAGATATAGAACTACAATAAAACGAGTGAACATGCCATACAAACATATTAATATTCAACAAAATAAACATAGGTATTTCTCTAATGAATTCTTATTAACAAAAAGATTTTTCTTATACCTATTCATAAATTTAAATTAAAATATGTATGTTCTTTAAAAAAACATTGTAAACAAAGCGCTTTGTTATATTTTTCGCACTCAGTGGTAACTCGTTTTGTGTTTTTCCTGGCATAATCAGCAGTTTTGCCACATGTAACATGTTTTTTGTAGCATGACACGCAACGTCTCCAAATAGAACGGTTCCTTATTTTACCAATTTCTTCTAATTGATGACTAGACTTTCGGTCATTATGTGTTGAAAGGTTTTGTAAATTATTATCTTACATACGTCTATATTATTATTATGACATAATAATAATTATTATTATATTACGTAAATATTTAAAAAAGTTTGTATAGGTAATAAAAAAATAATGTAAGGGACGATCCAATAAACATAAATTTACGAACGACACGTCCGTGTACTGCATTGTGTACACGGACACTTGATATACTAAAAGATAGATATTGATATACTAAAAGATAGAGATTTATATTGTATTTTTACATTTCTAGGCAAAATTCTGTCGAAATTCATCGAAAACCTTGAACGTACGGGTGATTTAAACCACACGTGGACGCCCACATTCTTGCTTTAGCTAATACTAATATTGTGCAGTTTACATTAATGTTTCTAGTCATCAATCTATTACTTTACCTAAAGATTTTTGCGTAAAAACATTGTAAAGTTAGGTCAAAATCATGCTAGTTGTAAGTGAAACGCAGGATAGATAATCATCATTTATTTTAATCAACAGATATTTACAGAGATCACAACATTTATAGTCACAAGACCTACAAAGTCTATATGTACTCGTATATGTGTGCATAAAAATGTCAATGTAGGGCTTTCTGTAGTGTGGAATAAAATAAAAAATTAACCTTCTCGAAAATGGCAATCAATACTTACAAAATGTTTCATACAGACTTATTAAGGCCGTACCTAAATTTTCCGGGGTCCATTTAAAATAAATCATTTCAAAGAAAACGGACACACATTATTTAAAATTTTGCAACTACCAAGTCCTAGATAACCCTTCAAAGTTTTTTATGAACTACTGTTTACAGTTTAAAGTGAGAACGTTAAGCTTTACTACGCACATTTGTGAAAAACGGCCACTATTGGCTTTACTACGCACATTTGCGAAAAACGGCCACTTTTGGCAAATGTGCGTAGTAAAGCTTGACGTTCTCACTTTAAACTGTAAACAGTAGTTCATAAAAAACTTGGAAGGGTTATCTAGGACTTGGTAGTAGCAAAATTTTAAAAGATGTCTCCGTTTTCTTAGAAATGATTAATTTTAAATGGGGGCAGCACTGGACCCCAGAAAATTCAGGTACGGCCTTAAGTCGACAGCAGCCGACAGTTTGTACTAAGAAAGTAAGTAGGTAATAAATATAGGTATAGAAAGTGTAGCATGAGGGTTAGGACACATCTGTCAGCACGGAACAGCATTTTCCTATACCTCTATCCTTATCTGTCGCTCAGAACTGTCATTTGCTAGAGCGAGAGAGAGCGCCGGAATGCCGCGGAATCGGCGATGCTGCCGAATTCCGTCGCTCTCAAAAAAAGCAGTATATGAAAATGCTGTTCCGTGTTGACAGATGTGTCCCAATCCCAATCCTAAGTGTACAGCGGACATAGGGTCCGCCGCCCAAAGAAATTTTATAAAATCTAGAATGCTTATAAAGTGACCAAGCCGTTCCCAAAAAAGATACCTGAAGTTATAGGTCTTCCTTTCTATTTTATTGCACTGGTAGTTTGCGGAAAAGGGACGCCTATAGCTTTAGGTAATTTTTTTGTGAACGTTAGGTATTTAAACAAGCATTGTAGAAATATAAACATTATGTGAGTGCTACGAACATGTGAGTGGCATTAAGTTTAATTTTCAATGTTGATTTTTTTATTAGATTATTACAGGTCGCGCCAAACTTCTAGTTCGCTCTGAAGTTGAGGCGATTCGCGTCGCAGTAGTAAAATACAGATACCCATAACAGATAGAATTTGTTTTATTTTTGTTTATTGTGTATATATTATATCTACATTCTTACAATCATTCTGAAAAAAATATTATTGTGTTAAATATTCTGTCCCTGTTTGTAACCTGAGTGAGGCAACTTCAGAGCGAACTAGAAGTTTGGCGCAACCTGTACTCGTCATTCTAGATTGTATTATAATTTCTTTGGTGTTGCCATGTTTAAATTTAGTTCCGATTTTTGTGATTGTCATTATCAGCAGAATGTATCAAGAAAACTAAAATCACTACTACGCGCTGTTCAATTCATGCGCATAGGGTGGCAATAAATAAAATATAATAAAAAAATCGGTAAAGGATAAACTTATTTGTATTTAGAATAATAAATGCACATAATAACAAACATATTGAGGAAGCCTAACTTTTATTGCTATCATAACATTTTCTCTTAACATCTTGAGCGGTTCTTAAAATATAGTTCTGTACTTACATGGATAAATACAGAAATTCACAAAATATACATCGATTGGTATGTTAGATCTACTAATTAAATGGTAAAACACTCGAAGAAAAGTTTCGAAAAACGTTCTGTAACCCTAATGAAACGCGGAATCCCTAATTAATGAATGGCTAAATTGTTCTTTTAGTGAAACCGCGTTTCAAAAATAGAGACCCCGTTCTATTAATTGCAAGATTAATTACGGTTATATGGAAGATCAAAAACATATTTATAAATTTCACTAAAAGTGCAATCGACGCCCGACTTTGATTTGATATAGACAATGTCAATGATTAAATTCCGTCTTGGGCCTTCGCTCCAAAAATAAAAAACTATCAACCAATATTTTCGTCGTGTCACAACATCAAACCAAAATAGGTTTTATGATCATTTCGTAAGGCTCAATGTTGCTTGAATCTGCAACGCGGCCACAAAGCCACAAAATTAATATACAGAACGGAAACTCTCAGCGTCCCCGACCCCGACCCCGCACCTCCCCCGTTCTCGGGTGCGATTGATGGCTTTGAACACAGAAACTCACACATTGACGTGTGCACGGATGGATAGTTTCGTTTGTGTTGAAGCACCTTACTTGCGATAGCTTAATAGTTAGCTGGCCATAGCGGTGATTTTAAATGGACGACATGCTTTTCGCATTCGTCAAAAGATAAATCAAAGTAAAAATATATTCTTCATTTAGGCATCACAATAACAATTGAGAATCACACAATCACATACTGTAAATCTGTAGGTAAATTATACCTTTTGACAGAAGAAACTGTATACGAATAAGAATGGTTAAAAACGTTTCAATCGTAGAAATAAGCAGTGATTGCAACGAATCTTCTGTCCAAGTAACTCTGCTCTATTTCCAACGATCCACCTATGTCTTTAGCGAGTGCCAGTAACTGAAATATAAAAAAAATTAGATACTTTTATCATCATCATCAAGTCTTTTTAAGTCTCCACTGCAGGAGCACGGCCCTCTCTGTACTACCAGAGCCATATATTAGCCAGAGCAGTCAGAGGATTTGGCCTACACTCTCCACGCTGGATAGACAGTTTATGATAAGCTTTGTTTAGCTTGTGTTTTCTAAGTCGCCTTCTACGACATCCACGGGAAGACTTGGAGTGGTCCAATTCAACTCTGCCGGGAACCACACGGCATACAGATACTTTTATAAAAAAATATAATTATACAGGAAGACTTTTTAACCACCAGCTAAATTTTAGGAGCAAGTTCAGTCCATAATATTAATCAACTTTCCATAAAAACAATTAATGAAAGTACAAAAAAAAATAGTCTTTCCATACAAATCGCACTCGCCAAAATCAGGATAAATTTTTATATAGAAAGTAAGTTGAACTTGCTCCAAACATTTTGCTGGTAGTTCTTAAGGAGGTAGGAAGGAAAAGTCAAAATGTGAGTATAACTGTGCCATAATAATTAGGTTATCATACCTGATCAGTTCTCGTATTCCTCGGCAGGTAAAGTGCTATATTCGAGGAGATATTTCTGGTCACGGCCATCAGTTCGGACGCTGGTTGGGGCTCCAACATTGTTTCTATGTCGTATTCGTAATTCTGAAATAAATAATGCTGCATTAGTAGGATAAAGCCTCGTATCCACTAGGCAACATATCGTGCGCGACATAAATAAATATACAGGGAGCATTTGAAATCATTGGCATTAATTTAACTTATTAACATACTCACTTAAAGAATATTTTTTACTGTACCAATACTGCAATTAGTGCAGTAATTAAAAAGTATCGAAAAGTAAGAAAAATAAACTAAGTATCAAAACATCGCGCGTCGCGCTTGCGAGGGTGCTATGACCCCGGCGCTGGTTCGTACACTCACCAGCTGTGGCGCGGGCGGCCGGCATACAAAAACAGACTTTAAGTTGCGCGGATAAAGTTTAAAGTCGAGTGGGGAAAGGCGATATGTCACGCGACCGATTGAGAGAATTAATGTTAGGTACTACGGAATCTACGACGACGCAATGAAATTAATACTATTATAATTGATTTACTTTCAGGAGTTTTATGACGATAAGTTTTTTTAATTATAATTGCAGTAATGGTGTCTATCAAGGAGTCTAACGCATGTTTAGAGGTTTTCTTTAATATGAAAATGACGACTTTTGATTGACGTTTTAATAGGCTCACATTACCTTGTATCATGGGTATAGTGGATATTTAAAAGGATGCCAACGATTTCGATTCCACCCTGTATACGGATAAAATCACACAGATTGAGGTAGCCCCAAAGTAAGTTCGAGACTTGTATTACAGGATACTTACTCAACGATACATAAATATATAGATAAACACCCAAGACAAAGGTCAATCTAAAATGTTGTTGCACAACATGTTGCTCTACATGTTGAAAGTTAATGCAGAACTCTATCTAGCTAAAAAAAGTCATGGAATCCTAAGAAACAGCAAAATATAAAACTGGGAACGTACTTAGATGAAGAGAAGGGTAGTATACCTCTGAGTAGTTGGGCCCTCCCCACGGAGGACTTAGGAACACCATATCGGCCTCCAAGGAACTCGCTAGTTGGAAGTAATCCCCCACTATGAACTGTATGTTTTCGGCCACGCCGTACACCTCTGCGTTGTGGCGAGCCATTTCTATCTTCACGGGGTCTATGTCTATTGCTATCACTGAAAAAAAATGGATATGTTCAAAAATAAATCACATACATACAATACAAACGTACGAGTATCATTCTCAAACTCAAGAGAAGAACAGTCAGTCAGGTATCCAATTCCCACTATTGAGGATCTGGATCCATCTGGATTTAGCCATACATACCTTTCTTGCAAGTCCTGGCAAACTGTATAGTGTTGCCCCCCGCTCCGCAGAACGCATCTAACACCACGTCATAGGCACACTTCTCCGCGATATGCGACGCTACGTTTTCGGGGGTCACGCTGAACCAACTCTCTCTGTCCAGCTTGATGCCCTCGTCAAACCTGAAAGGTTATGGGCCCAGTCGTTGAAGCATAACATTTTATTTGAGATTGTTTTTATAATCTATATTGTGTGTGTGTTAGTTTCTAATAAGATAACTATTAATAATTAGATCCTACTAACAGTAAATCCATAAGATTTTTGTACATTTTAAAAAGATTTTATTGTGAGGGCATTATGGTTGAATTTCATCTATCAGTACGGAAAAGCACTTTGCTGTTATCCTTTTCTGTATATATCAGATCCAACCCTTAATTATGTAAACATGTTGATTTTGCACCCCTTAGTTAATGCTATGTATATTGTTTCACAGTAATAACCTAATATATCAGCCGACAAATGCATAAAATCTCCCATTTTAATATCACCGCTCGCTACCAGGCGACTGAAGGGCGGCGGCCGGTGAGCGGGGAGGGTATAGTAAAGTCGAGGTAAGCAATTTATTAACCCTTTCACCGCGAGCTTTTATATCAGGTCGTGCTCCCAGCGCGAGGAATTGTGAATATCCATAGTTTTTGGTCGGATAAATCCGACGCTCGCGGAATGGGCACGAAAATGTTTGTCGGATTAATTCGACGTTCGCAGTTAAAGGGGTAAAAATGTGGGAGATTTTTTTTACATAAACTAAGTGGGTTTTTTTTCTTAAGGTTTTTTGCTCTATTTATGACTCTGATAATTTTGAAGATAGCTAGGGGGTTAAATATCGACCTGTATTCACAATATCTCACGTTACTTTTAATATATTTTTTTATTTTTTTTATTTAATATTTATTGCACAATAATCTAACGATTATAATAGGAAAGGTAAAACTTAATGCTAAGCATTGTCTACCAGTTCACCTTAGGGACGTAGCAGAAAAGGTAGTAAATGGGGTGCAAAATTAACTACTTAAAATAAAGAAAGAAGATTGTTAAATACAAATAATAAATCATATATAATTCGTATATAATAAAATTATGCATACCTGTAAAACAGCGAATGCCTCTTCTTCCAATATTTATACATCTTGGGATCATCCTTCAGTTCGTCCGGCATTAGTGAGAAATCTTCCTCGACTCGAGAGTGTCTCTTGTTGCGTCTTCTGCGTTTTGTTGGCTCCACTGGAGGTGGAACTAAAGAAAAAAACAGAACTTGAATTTACTTTTCAATATCAAATAAAAGTAGCCGTCTGGTTCTCTGCAGGGTAGAATAGGACCACTCCAAGTCTTTCCGTGGATGTCGTAGAAGGCGACTTAGGAAACACAAGCTAAACAAAGCTTATAAACATCAATGAGACCTATCCAACCCGTCCGGCCAGCGTGAAGAGTGTAGGCCAAGTCCTCTGACTGCTCTGGCTAATAGGCTCTGGTAGTACAGTGAGGGTCATGCTCCTGCAGTGAGACTAGAAAAGACCAGATTTTTTTTGTTTTCTTTTTTATCTAAGTATTTTAATTTCATTATAAAAACAAAGGGTTGAGGAAACAAGTGTGACATGTATGGAGGGATTCAAAAATTTGAAATTTTGCATGACGTAAAATGTGGACGGGGGCCGTCCACATTTTACGTCATGCAAAAGTTCATTTACCTGCATTGACTACGCCTACTGGTTCACCGGTTTGTTCGTTTTCCTGCCCATCACTAGACGTATCCGCTTCCGGTGGTAATTCCACTTCGGCTGCCTCAACAGCTATATTTTCTTCAACCGCATCATCACTTTTGTTCTGGACATCGAAGCTTGAGTTTGCATCGTCATTTGGCTTAGCTTGCTCGCTATCCGATTTGTCGATGACGTCATCGTCCGTTTGCATTTCCCTTTCGTCATTAGATTCTTGTGCCTGGAATAAAAGGTTTCCTGAGGTTGGTTTCATGAGTTTGTATTCTCGTACGGTCATTTTTAACTATCACCAATTGCTTCAAACATCGTGAGGAAACCTGCACACTTGTTCACTAGTGTGTAATAATGACTTGTCCTTGTCACTAGATAACTGACAGTCATTGAGCTATGTCAGATGCTTTTAGGCAGCTCGAAAAATCTGACATCAATGTTATTATTATACTCAATATTGAGTATATAGAGTGATTGAAGTAGATTTTGAAAATTGAAAAATGTTTCATTAATAGCTTTTCAGTATCAAACATGGCAATAGCCATCAACTTTTTCCGGAGGGCTATTGATGCTGTACAGATGCAAGATTCTAAGTTATCTAA
This sequence comes from Acrobasis repandana, assembly GCA_963576875.1. Lineage (NCBI taxonomy): Eukaryota > Metazoa > Arthropoda > Insecta > Lepidoptera > Pyralidae > Acrobasis > Acrobasis repandana. The sequence continues at coordinate 5,324,366 of OY756226.1, forward strand.
GTCTCTCATTAGGCTGGTGAACTCTGCATTAACTAGATTAATTTAAAAAATAAACATACAGTCGAATTGATAACTTCCTCCTTTTTTGAAGCCGGTTAAAATCGAGTGACAAAGTCGCATTTGAAAATTTTATGAAACTTACAATTAAGTATGTATATTATATTTACCGGCAAACAACTCGAACAAAAATGGCGGCGCTGCGCACACTTTTTCCTCCTAAAATACCTGCGCAGGGCCGCCATTTTTGTTCAAGTTGTTTGCCGGTAACCTACGAACAATAATTCTCTAGAATCGTAAATAATCCTGAAAAATCATTCCACGCGATATGTACCGCGGCGGGCGGGGCTTAAAATATGAACAGCGCGGCACGACAGTTTGCCGTGACACTCGAATTGTGCGGTTGCGTCGCAAGAAGTTTCCTTTGAGAATATTGCTGTGTGTTTGCGATAATCGATTCATTAAAAATGCCGTCATGTGCCGTGAAGTGGTGTAAAAGCTATACAGACATGAAAAACACAGGACTCACCTTTCATATGTAAGTAAATAAACATTTTAATATTGTACCTCACCGCTCGTGGCGTTGACCGCGGCCGTGTCGGTTGAGCAGCCGGCTTTGGGGAGCTAGCTGCTTGACCGACATGAAGCGTACGTGACCTTGTCGCGACCAATCGCATGCATCTTTGTCTATGTGTGCGTGAATGTAGGAGCGTTAGGTATCTAGAGAATTATATGTCGATGCCGGTAACTATACTTGTCCTGGTACTGCACAAACCAAAGGATTTATTGAAAATCTGAAATGAGGGCACTATTGTTTTTGGTTCTCAGCCCACATTAACCCACTGTTGGGCATAGGCCTCCCTTTCTATGCGCCATTCTCTATGGTGCCAGTCTCATCCACTGCTTTCCAGTTAACCTCACAATGTCATTTGACCATGTATGTACAGTAATTGTATAGTATTTTTTTATGTTTTGGCACAGTACCTGACAAGGATTCCCCTCATCATCAAAATAAGTCTTCCTCGCTTGTCCGAATCTCTTCGACCGAGGAGGGCGGAGCTTCGTCAAACGCCGGCGATATACCAACTGTCCTTTAGGCATCTCGTCTGGGTTCACACAGAAACCCATAATTTGGAACGTTGACTTTATTTTCTCAGCTGCGATTTCATCTTCGTCAACTTCATGGCTGAAAAAAAAAAATGAAAATGAATCAATCAGCTAGTGTCTTAAAATAAACAACTAAAATGACTGCAAATACGGGTGTTAGGTTACTAAAATAATGGTCCATTTACATCAGTACGACATCCACGGGAAGACTTGGAGTGGTCCTATTCTACTCTGCTGGGAACCACACGGCTACAATGTTGAATTAAATTGCATTACATGAAAGACATACTACTCAAATATCAGATTGCAGATTCATTCTAAATTAAATTTCTGAACTTGACAGTTGTCTTAACAGTTTGTCTGATATGGTTTTATAAAAGAATCCTCCTCCTGATTTCATTCAACCATCGGAGGAACTACCACCGGGTCATGAGCTCCCATGGACCACCTGGAAAACTTTAAATTGCCTCCGAACAGAGGCAGGAAGGCAAAATTTGGCCCAATGCAATACAGTGACATTGTGATCATAACAACCAGACTATGTCACACCTGTCCTGCCCATTGTGCCCCACCAGCTGCACTAAGCGTGACCTATGTGAGGCTACATACAACGCTGTGAAAGTGGCAACCATCTGGAGGGAAAAAATTTGATTACATTTTGAGCTTTTTTCGACACAAGATGAAAGAATGAATCTTGTCATAATAATTACCTTCTTTTCAATGAAACAGGCTTTTCTTCAGGCGGGTCATCATCCCCATCGTCATAACTATAGGGAGTAAAGCTATTATTACTCAAAGGCTGTACATTTTGCGATACAGCCTCATTGACACCATCTGTAACATCAACTTGCTCCTTACTCTCCCCACCATCCCCTGCTTCAAACACCTCATTCATAACACAATTTTTCTGTTCTTCTTTTAACAAATTCTGTAATAACACCCCTACAGACCCAAAGTACCTATTACTAGCTTTCTTACTCCTTTTCTTTGGCTTATTACTAGTATAATCATCTAACTTAATTTTATTAACTTTGATCTCCACCTCCTTAACCTCTATAATAGTTGGCATTTCTTGAGAATTTCCTTCGCTATTCTCACATTCAATATCTACAACCTTATCTTCGACTACTTCAGTAGCTTGTGGCACCATTTCCACATTTATTTCAGGCAGTTCTTTATTTTGGTTATTGTAATATTCAATGTAATTTGCGTAATGTATAGCATATTGTTCTCCAAAGTGTTTTTTCCAAAGGAATTGCCAATACTGTTCTGTGTCAAGCTCGTCTGAGCCTGTTTGGTCTATGCTTTCATTGATATTTGCTATTCGAGTTTGATCATTTTGTTCATCTGACGTAGAAGATGACACACTATAGTCTTCAGTTGGTGAAGATTCTGAAGTTACATGACTAGAAGTAACATCATAACTAGATAATGTTATTTTTGTAACATTTGTCATAGAATCTGTACCAGTAAAGACAGTTCTCGGACTCACAATTCTGTCATGCTCGGAACAAGACCGTTTCCGTGCTAAAGGCAACCAAATATCATCTCTTGAGTCATTATTTACATTACATTTATCTACAGTTTCAGTATGACTTTTCTTATATGGATTAACCTTTGAGTCGTATGAGAATTTCCTTTCTCTCATACTATCTTCATTTCGTAGCTCTGATTTGTCTTTAGTGTAAATTTGATCTGCTGAATGTTGTTTAGGCAGGTTGTTTTCATCAAGTACTAACTCATTATTTTCGTTTAAAAATGCCGGGTTGATGTAATCGCTATATTTCTTTATCCATGAAGCCCAGATGATTCGTTCACTGTTAACAGCCCAGAATTGTTCCCAGGTATCTTCAGATGAGTAATTCTCATTGAATTCTGCTAAATTTGGTGTTGGGAAGTCTTGTTCCATCTTTTCTTGGTCGAGGGTAGTGTAGTCAGAATGGCAGTCTTGATATGTGAGGTCGGCGCCGCTGTCGCTCGGCTGCAGGGCGTGGGCAGTGCTGTGGATTTGTGCTGGGTCATGCTCATCAGTAGAGCAGTAGTTGTCTGTGTGTGATGCACTACAATAGCAGCTGGCTCCTTCATCTTTCTGTAATTTGAAATAGAATTTTTCTTTTAAGTACTTTGTAAAATTACTTACAAATAACTTCAAATAACAAATATAATGATATTAACCCATTAATTGTGGGTAATTTTAAAAACAATTGTTTGATAATTGGGTTGCAGTCTCAACTCGGTGTGTGGTGCCTGAGGATAAAAAACTTTTGATTTGGTTTGAACAGAACTGTAACATACATGGTTCAGTTATAGTTTTATATTTAGATTTTCAATTATAATAAATTGGCAACCAATTATTCTGACATCTATCTATAATTTAAGAACTACGTTTTTGTCGGTGGAGTAGTTTCCATGTTATGACTGTATTTGAACTTAATTTTTTATTGTAATGGAATTTGAAGAGGACATAAATAAATTTTATTGTAAATGTACATATTTTAATATCAAAACAACCAAAATTTTCTTACCTCACACCTGACTTTATATGAGGTATCTAAGGAGAAATGTACATGTGATTGATCTTCCCACTCCTGGGAATGCGAATCTCTTAGTACCTCAACATCACTTTCACTTGCATCCTCCTTATCGGCGTAATACGTTTTTAAACCATCCCTGAAAAAAGGAGATATTAGGTTAGATGAGAACTTAGGACTAAAAATTTATTCTATAGATACCGTCAGCTTCAAGACTTGCCTGAGAAACACTCTGCTGCACAAACAGTAAATGTAGTCTTCAGTATCATCATCAACATCATCAGAAATTGGGAAATGGAACTCAGCAAGTGGCTCCCACCTATGATAATGATCAAAGTACTCCGACATCATTACTGGAAGCGCTGTTTAACTTAAATGCTTAAGCGAAAACCTAGAACTGTAACTTCACATAGAAACTCACGAATCGAACAAACAAAAATCGAAGAAGCGAAACAGAGACTGAAACAGTAGACTGGAAATTGAAACGTTTCGTTTTAAGCCATTTTAATAACAGTAAAATCAATAAGTAACTTTTCCAATAATCACAAGTAAAAAAAATTAAATTCTTCTAATCAAAACTAACATAGACTGCTTAAAATGAAACGTTTATTGTCAGCCAAAGAAAATAATACTCTCTGTTGTCAGCTGTCAAATCATTGCAGTGTTGCCGTTTTAGCGACGTCGCTAGATCTAGCGGATTTTTGAAGTGTTTAGCGACTTTTTTTTTTCATTTAGCGACTTAAAAATATTTAGCGACTTCTAGCTACTTTTCAGTATTTATTGAAACGGTCTACACACGGCCTGATATCAGAGGCGATATCGGGTCGGTGGAGGGGAGCGCCCTAGATCGCTCCCGATTTCGCGTCGTGTGTAGGCAAATCGGCAGCATAATTATTATTATTGCCCCTAACTCTGAAATCGGTTCGGGCGAGCTCACGATTTAGGGTCGAAAATCGTGCAGGGAGCGTTGTTGTGCCGTGTGTGGCGAGATCGGGCCGATTTCGCCGCAGTACGCGTGCGTGACGAGCGGCGAGAGGTCGTTTTTCCTTTCAAGAATTTCAAGGGTGCCTGCGTGTGCGGCGCGGCAGCGAGTTTATTTCGAGAGTTAAAGTTAAAATGTCCAAAGAAAGGGAGCGCGAGGCATGGACGAAGACTTTAGAGTTATATAGGGATTTGCCGTATTTATGGGACAAAAAACATAAAGAATATTTTAATAAAGATATGAGACAGGAGGCATTAAAAATGCTCCTCCAAGTTTATAATGAAGAGGTTGGCAAGGAGACGAGCCTAGCTGATTTTAAGAAAAAACTTGAAAATATGCGCACTTCATATGGAAGAGTCTCTGGGATCATTTTCGACATTAGTTGCGGTGATATGACAGCACTAAATTTTAAATCCTCATAACTTTGACCTGTAGCCAGGAAACGTAGAGTAGCTGTAAGTCGCTCTCTTGGACTTATGGACTCTCGCATCAAAGTATCTTGTTTCTTTATAAATGGTGTTACCATACTGAGGAGCTCTTCAAAACACTCTATGTCCATTCTTAAAAAGTTTTTTAAATCTGGTGGTTCTAAATGCATCATTATATTCATGTGGCTCAATTCCTCTCGTTTTAACAACCAAGTTTTTGCCCAGGTCCTTCTTTTTCTTTTTTGTTTTGGTTGCACCGCCGTAGCAAGTGCCAAAGCGAGGCCTATTCTTTGGTATTTTGAAAGCGTTGGCGGCATATTGACGCGCGCTTCACTACACGGTCGGTTGCGTACTAGCAGGCAGGGACGTGTGTAGAGTCGTGCCCGATTTTACCCCCACTATCGCTCTCCCAATATCGCCTCCGATTTTAGGGCCGTGTGTAGATACCTTGAAAATGCGAAAATATTTTAACTCATAGACAATAGAAGAGCAATGCTCTTCTATTGTCTATGAGTTAGGGTTATTTTCCATCAGCAGGCTCAGCAGCACACTTTTATTTTCTCTCCGTGTAAATTGAACATTATGCAGTTTTGGCTGTATCCAAATAAATGACAGGTTGAGATTAAATTTAAAAAAAAAAGTGTAAATAAAAAAAATTGTGTCCACGTTTGTGTTGAAATTTAAAATAATTTTTAAAATTGCTCGTAAATTGAAATAAAAATGGGAAAGAAGGATAAACAATCGCTTGGCCGATCGCTGATCAAAGACCGATTCTCCAAAAATCGACATAAGAAACATGTGGAGGACAATACAATGGTAGGTAACCTGTTTACTCTCAAGTTTTATAGTAGGTATTTTCAATTTTTCTTATTAGACAATTTTTTTGAACAGCAATCCTATTTTAAAGTAATAACTGTTTTATTCTTTATAACCTTTAGTTAAGCCTTTGCTCTACGTCAAATAAAAAAACCGAAATATAAACATTAAAACATTGTGAAATTTTCTGTTCTTTAGCTACATACCACTGAGATGAACGACGGTTACGACTGGGGACGCCTGAACCTTCAATCTGTGACTGCAGAGTCTTCTCTCCAAGAATTCCTGTCAACAGCAGAGCTCGCCCAAAGAGAGTTCACTGCGGAGAAACTTAATCTTAGATATGTGAAGTCTGTGCCACTTGAAGTACAGCCAGTGACTTCTCAGCCTGATTTTGATGAGCCTCTGACTGTGCCTAGAAGGTCAGTACCTCCTCCATTCTTGTTTTATTCTAGTTAAATGCATCAATAGATTTGATTATTCTTGCTCCACTAATTAATGAGTGTTTTGTTGTACTAAATGAAACATTGTATGCTAAAGAACATAGCAGAATATATGAAAGCATGAAGGTACAATAATAATAATACAAATTGCAGTAAATATGCAGGTTTTTGTTTTAAGTGCAATTTGTCTTAGTCAGGCACCAAACATAACCCTGACGGTAAGTTAACTGTCAAAAAAATTTACAAAATTGTTATCATCCGAATGTATTCCTGATTCCACAGCAGTAACGCTTCAGAGCCTAGGGTCCGCTACCTACCCTAGGTGATTTGATGCGGTTACTGGTTGTTACACAAAGCGACTGCCATCTGACCTCTGCAACCCTAAGGTTGACCAGAACAGAACCAATACTAGGATAGGTTTAAACAAATCCTAGATGGCATTAGGGACCCACAGCTTTGCATGCCTTCCGAAGCACGGAATCATCTTTTTTTTCAGATAATAAGATGATTCAAGCCTGCAATATCCTAACCAGACTGGAAACAACTTTTTTACAATGTATGCTTCCTAGTGGGATTTAAGCCCATGACCTGCAGATCACAATGCAAACGCTTTGTCAACTGGACCTCGGAGGCAGTCTTAAGTTAATAAATTGTATTGAATATTTTATATATTTTTACCTAATCTATATATTGACCCACTGCTGGATAAATCTTTCTCCCATTTCCCACCCTGGAAAGTGTACTTTATATGAAAAGTAAATGGTGCCATTTTAATTACTTTAGTTACTTCAAAACCATCCTACAGCATCACATAAATGACATAATGTTCTTAACTTTATCTATGCCAGTGTGATGTGTCCCTATCTATTTATTTAATAATTATTTATTTATCAAAGCAGCTAGATCAACCACTTGGTGCCAAGGGGTTGTTAATCTATTATGTTTATTCAAGTTATTAAATGTTTCTTTGTAGACCTCCCTGGAACCCCAGCATATCAGCTGAGGACCAGCTCAACAGGGAGCGAGAATCCTTCCTGGATTGGAGACGGCATCTCAACGAGCTGCAGGCTAAACTTGGAGCAGCATTAACTCCATATGAGAGGAACCTGGAGTTCTGGAGGCAGCTGTGGCGGACTTTGGAGAAGTCTGATATAGTACTTATACTCTTGGATGCCAGGAACCCATTGTTGTTCAGGTAACATTAATTATCATCGTTACACAGAGTATTAAAACAGATATCAAACTCACCATGGTTTATCAGAACTGCAGAGGTCCATGAATATCTAAATAGGCCTACAGTGAAGGAAGAAATAGCTAGTCATGGTAAACAATACAAATCGAGATTGGAAAAACATCCGAACCAGCTGGCGGTCCAACTCACAATCTCAGAAACCATGAAACTGCTCAAACGGTGCCGAGACATTTTCGACCTGGACATGGAAGGACGAAAAAATAGTCAGAATTGACTGATTGCAATTAAACCACAAAAAAAAAACATCATTATCAGCTTCTGATAACCCGCTGCTGACAGGGCCGGATTGAGTAAGTGTTGGGCCCGTAGCAAATTCTATCAAGAGGCCGCATTGTCTGTTATGGCGAGCTTGATGACTTAGCGGGAGCATTACTAACTGAACACTTAGAATTTGTAACAGACATCTGTCACAAACTCTAGGTGCGACAGAGACACGGCATTACGCGACGTATTCTGCTATCTTTTTCAAACTTAGAGTTTATGACAGAGATAGACTAAACACGTTGCGTGGTTCCGCTTGTCGCAGTTTACGCCCTTAGTCTCTAGATCGAACGTACTGTCATTTATTCTTGATTATTTTTAATGCAAAATAATTAAAAAGACTTCTTAACTTACAGGTGTGAAGATTTAGAAAAATATGCAACTGAACAAAAATGCAAGTTTATACTTTTATTGAACAAGGCAGATTTGACAAGTGAATATGCGAGGAAATGCTGGGCAGAATATTTTAGCAAACAGGTAAATGTCCTTCCAGAATAGGACCATTCCATCTCTCCCTGTGGATGTCGTAAGAGGCGACTAAAGGACTAAGCACAAACATCTCGTGCTACAATTGCATTCCCAAGGAGGGTTAACGTCGGGCGGCGGCCGGTTGTAAAACTTTTCGCACAAATACATTCCCAAGGAGGGTTGATGTCAGGCGGCCGGTCGTAAAACTATAGCCAAATCATTTAAACTGTAACGGCTATTTCTTCTCCATTTTGCAAGGTCTTTGGCATCCTTGGGTGACCATTGACGCATGTTATATTTGGAGAAGGAAAAGCGGGAATACGCACCCGTTTTCCCGCTATCAGCAGCACAGCTGAAGATGCAACCGGGAACGCGTTTAGACGAAGAAGAAGGTAAATATCCTTTTCATTATCACATCAAAATTATCACCACAGGAAGTCCACTGCTGGACATAGGGCCTCCCCCAAAGATTTCCAAAACGACTGATTAGAAGCAGTCCAGTCTGCATCCAGAGTTTTGTCATTCTTTTACTAGTCTTTAAATAATAGAGAGAAAAGAAACATATTAGAGTGTACAAGCTGCTTCACGTCCCATGCAGACCGTAAATGGGCAAAATGCGAAACGTATTTTGATTCCTTTTCCACCATTTCGCCCACCATCACAATATGAGTGGTCTTGCACGTCATAAAATACTCTGTCGGCCTCATCATTAGAGATAAATGTGTATGTATGTATGACATTCTCTCAGGCCTTACCAATATACTATAATTTAGTGGACAAGTAAGCATATATTTGATAATTGTGAAGAGGGTTTAAATAAGGTAAATAAAAGCTTAGAGACTAGAATTGGTTATAGATTCATACATAAAATTCATGTTTAATTTTATTTTCAGAATATTCCTATCATATTCTTCTCAGCAGCAAAACAAACAAATGAAAGAAAAATATCAGAAACTAGTAGTAACTCAAAAGAAACCGACAACTCAGACACAGAATCAGCAGATTCGGATTTCGATGAAGAGGACTTAGAAAAAGAAGCCTTAAAGTGTACAGAAGATGACATAGAATTGTTTAAAAGACAGTTGGGAGATATTGATCAAGCAGTGTCCAATACTTCTGATAGATTAGATAGGATTCAAATAGCATTAGACAAAGTTGTAGAAAACTTGCGATCTGGGAAGCCTATAGAACCTTTACAAAGTGAAGAACCAGTACAAAATGATGAAGTAACTAATAACACTGAAATTGTTAATTCACACGACATACATGATAGAAATGGATTGTTAGAAGTACTAAAGGCTCAGAAATTGGAAAGTTTAAAGAATCCGCCTAGAATCAGTGTTGGAATGATTGGGTATCCTAATGTAGGCAAATCTAGTACTGTCAATATTTTAATGCAAACTAAAAAGGTAAGTGGAATATGTTTTACATGATTTAATCATACTATGCAATGTTAGCTGTGTCAGCTACTGTGACGCAGAAGTTTGACATATATTACCAAATAAATTAGATACAATCTAGAATGAATACAAGTAATAATCTCAAAAAAAACAACAGTCAAAATTAAACTTAATGCCATCTACATAAAGTTTATATTTCCATAATGCTTATTTTTAAATACCGTTCTTAAAAATCGTAACTTAAGTTTTAGGCGTAGTTTCCCGCAAACTGCTAGTGCAATAAAATAGAAAGGGACACCTACAACTTTATGTATCTTTTTTGGGAACTGCTTTGCCACTTAGTAGGCATTCTAGTTAGATTACATAATACATGTTTGCCATTGGGTAAAAAGTGAAAGTAACCCCTCTTCAATCCATGAATCCCCGGATAAAGGGGCAAAAACAGTCTCTAATAATTCTCTGGTCACTTATCTATCACACACTTTGGCCTAATACTATTCTCAGGAATGGCCCTTGTAGAAAACCTACATGAAAAACTCATGTTTGTTGAAGATAGTTAAATGCATAAATAATATTCTAATCAAGTCGAAAATGGCAAAAGCATCTTTTGACGACAAGGGGGTCACGGTGACCACCTTGTCGTAAAAAGATGTAATTGAGTAAATGTAGTAGCTATTCGATACTGAATACCTCATGTTCTGCGAACGAGTGGCCTGGGCTTGTGCTACTCGGCAGGCGAATATGCAAGCCCTGTGTGGGCTCGCTCTGCACACGCAAAAGAGGTAGACATAGCTCTTAACGACTCATGCCGAACCATAACAGGCACTCTAAAGCCAACACTTCGGTCCCACCTGTATACCTTATCCGGCATTGCACCGCCAAGTGTCAGACGTGATGTGGCAAGTGCGGTGGAAAAATCTAAGCAGGTAAACGACAAAAGGCACCTACTCTACGGACAGACTCCGCCACCAGCACGTCTCAAGAGTCGTAACAGCTTTCCGAGCAGCCAAGCATACTAGCAATAGAGGCTTCTAATGCAAAAGTTGTGAGGTGGATAAACAAGTATCCACCTTACGAGTCAGACATCCCTTCTGCTGAAAAACTCCCACCGGGTAGAGACCTCCCCTGGTCAGTCTGGAAGTCTCTCAATAGACTCCGGGCTGGTGTTGGGAGGTGTCGGGAAAACCGAGTTAGGTGGCGTCACGCTGATAACGACCTTTGCGATTGCGGTGCCATTCAGTCGATGGACCACCTTCTGTCATGTCCGAGCTGCCCTACGTCATGTACAGTAGAGGACCTTAATAAAGCCAATGACAGAGGGATCGCCGTGGCCACATACTGGTCACATGTGATTTGAAATTGAAGCTACAGTGTAACCATTTCGACTCGATAAGAACACTGAGTATCCAAAAAAAGAAACTTATATTTCGGCTTTTAATCACAAATAATGTTGTAGACATAAAGTAGCATAATATACTCGTAGGTGCTCGTAGGTAAGTTGCTAAGTTGTTTATACGAGGGCCACACCGGAAAGATCGGGAATAGAAAAAAGTACAAAGATAATATAATAATGTTTATTTTTATTGTTTTTCGAAGTGTTCTCCGTGACAGTCAATGCACTTTTGCATTCGATCAAACCAATTATTGAAACAGTAATTTCAGTCTGAAGTGGATACAGTCAAAACAGGTGTTTGTAAGCTTCGACCGCCTCTTCTGGGCCGTGAAACCGTTGACCACGTAGCATATCTTTGATTCTTGGGAATGTAAAATAATCATTGGGGCTCAGGTCAGGGCTATACGGAGGATGGTCCATCAACTCCACGTTTTCCAGATTTAAAAACGCGCTTGTTTTGCGTGCGGTATGTGAGCTCGCATTATCGTGGTGAAGGATTTTACGACGATTCGGATTAATTTTATGAAGTTCTCTTATGACTTCCGGCAAACAAACTGTTGTGAACCAATCAGCAGTAACCATCCTTCGTTCTTGTAAAGGAATCGTAGCCACATGACCAGTTTTCGATACAAACGATGCGACCATTTTTTTCGACACGTTGCGTGAGCGAATAACTTTTGTTGGCTTGACCTCACCCTCGAAGACCCAAACTGCCGATTGATGTTTTCTTTCGGGCTCATATGAATAAATCCACGATTCATCCCCAGAGACGATATTGTAAACTGCATTTGAGCTCCCTCTATTGAACCGTTGCAGAGCAGACCGACACCAATTAACACGAGCCGACTTTTGTTCCTCGGTCAAACGGTGGGGCACCCAGCGTGAAATTAACTTCTTGACACCCAGTTCATCATGTAAAATGGTCTGAATGGCTGTCATACCAATGCTGAGAGAAACCCGAATCTGCTCGTATGTCACATGTCTATCTTCTTTTATTAATTGGCGTACAGCATCGATGTTATCTTGTGTTACCGCTGTTTTTGGCCGACCAGTAGAAGGGACTGTGTAAGAGAGGAACGTCCACGACGAAACTCAGAATACCAACGATATATAGTCGTTTTACTAGGTGCTTCAAATTCATAAATAGAAACAAGCTCGGCGAGTCATTGTTCTTGAGATAAACCTCGACGAAAGTTATGAAAAATTATTGCACGAAAATGTTCCCGCGTAAGCTCCATTTTTCTCACCAACTTGTCAAATTCAAATGGTCAATACTCTTTTCTTTTTTACTTTATTAAAAATTCAAAAATGGAATTGTGTTCGAAATAATACTACATTTCAAATACCAAAAAGGTTTTACTCTAGTTTATTCCTAAGTATTCTATTCCCGATCTTTTCGGTGTGGCCCTCGTATAAACTCTTTGGTCAAATAAGCTTTATTTTATTTATTTATAATTTTCAAATATTTATTTTAGGTCAGTGTCAGTGCTATGCCTGGCCACACTCGACACATACAATCTTTGGTGTTGGACGAGCAAGTAGAACTCTTGGACTGTCCCGGCTTGGTGTTGCCAGCTTATGCCGTCGCTCCGGACCTCATGTTGACTGCCGTTTTGTCTATAGATCAGGTTGGTACCTATTTGCTGTCTTCAAAAAAATTCTGTTCTGTATTTTTAGATCTTTAAAAATAAGATAAAGTAAAAATTAAAGGGGGTCGTCATATAAGAAACGTGTTTCTTCAGCGTTTTAAAACATTGTACGGTGGTACGGCACCCTTCAGGTGTGAGTCCGACTCGCACTTGCCCGTTTATTTTCTCCTTTCTAGTCTATAGGAAAGAAGAAGGCAGGAACTGCATGGGTTTCTGCTGTTTTCTTTTTAATATTATTATTTTTATATAAGTGTAATTTTTATATATTTTTATATAAGTGTATATCTTGTGTGTGCATTAAGGGTGAGGGCTGGTCATGTTCCATTAAACTTTCTTCTATTGATGAGAGTAACCCGCTCAGACTTATGTAATTACTGTGATAAGGCGGGGGATTTGAAACATGTCTTGCTGGAATTGCTGGATGCTGGGTATCCACGAAAAATCAGAGATGGCGCTTGTTTGTTTTCAATTAAGCGGCACCACTACGAAACTACCTTCTTTCGAAGTAGTAGCTCCATCTAGCTGCAACAATTAACTAATAATTAAATTTTTAACAAAAAAAAACAACCGACTTCATTTTTTTTTAGGAGTTTCTTCCATATCTCCAAAGTTCTTCATCATATCTTCACCAAATTAAAATGGGACCAACTTGGTAGTTAAGACCTTTAAATAAAAAAATAATCATCAAAATCGGTCCACAATTGGTGAAGATATCGCGTAACAAACATACCTACATAAAAAAAAATACAGTCGAATTGATAACCTTCTCCTTTCGTTAAGCTTTATATTGCATTCTTGCGAAAAACTTTTGACAAAAATGCAAACTAAAGCTTAACGTTCACACTTTAAACTGTAAACAGTGGTTCTTAAAATCTTGAAGGGTTATCTAGGTTTTACTAGCTCAAAATTTTAAATGATATCTCCGTTTCCTTACAAATAATTTATTTCAAATGGGGACAGCACTGGACTCCGTGTATCGTCTTAATTTATTAAGGTGACGGACGAACATGAATTTAGATCGTTGACTTTTTTGTTTTTCCAATGTTTTTGTTTTTTTTTTTACTTGTTAGCCAATTAAGCCCACCCAATCATTGTTGGGCAAAAGCTAAAAAAAAATACAAAAACATTGAAAAACATAAAATGTTTTTGTTAATGAAACTTATGTTATCCATCAGATGCGTTCGCACGACGCTGCGATGGCGCGTCTCTGCCAACTCGTCAGCAAACATACCTTCGAGGAGAAATACGGACTGCTGCTGCCTGAAACAGAGGACTCGCAGACCAGCTACAAGCAGATACTGACCGCACATGCTTGTAAGTAATGGTCGTCGTCCCCCTCCATTGTTTTTCTATACAATGAGTCTAGAAAATGATCACCACTAACACACACACAAAACAGACAAAACTCCCTCCACATAGAAACAGATACTTTTTAACGTCAAAACAAACATTTTCTATGGGATTTGTATGAAATTTCGGACTGTGACGTCATAGTTTCTCGGAGTCAAATAGCGTTCTTAATACCTACCTGTTTTTCTACATTAATAAATCTTAAATCAAGTTAAATTAATGTAATCAATGTCAAGTGAAAAATATTTTGTGAAATAACGCAAAACCTCACAGATGGTACCAGAAAAAAATAAATTTGAATTTTCATACAAACTGATCAGCTGATCGAGTCAATTTGTATGAAAATCCGAATTTTATTTTTGGCATTTAGGGAATGTTCTACAACAAAACTTGTTCACTTTCATGGACTATTTTACAATACGAGTTACAATACAACCTGAGAGGTTTTGCGTTATTTCATTAACTCTTTGTATATAACAGATACTTTACCTGGTGACAATGGGACCAACTTGTGTTGATCTTATTGTCACCGAGTAAAGATCTGATGATGCGATCCTCGAGAAATCGAGGAAACTCTAATATTCTATCTATGCACATGTATAGTGATAGATAGAATATTAGATAGATTTTGATGTATTTGTCAAGTATTCAAGCATTTGTATGCAGAAAGTGAATTTTAGAGAAGTGGTCGCTTTTTGTAAGCAAATCTCTTGCCCTTGTCATCAAAAATAAGGCCAAATTCAACGGTCCCTACTGAGGATCGAACTCGTGCCGCAGAGATGTACAACCATACCTAAACCGTTCTCCCACCACTTTTGATTTGTATGAAATATCGGACTGTGAAGTCATAGTTTCTTGGAGTGAAATAGCGGTCTTAATACCAATTTTTCTGCATTATTAAACCTGAAATCAAGTTCAAGATGGATGTGATCAATGACAAGTAAAAAATATTTTGACTTGACATGACTTTTTTTATCAGTACAAAATAAATAATTTTTAACCCAGTCCACATCCAAGCCAGACCACGCGACTATGTTCAGTCTATTTCTGTCACAAACTCTATGTGCGAAAGAGACACCACATCACGCGACGTATTCTGCTATTTCTTTCGCACATAGTTTGTGACAGAGTTTGTCACGAAAGACTCAGCGCACGCCCTTAAAAATCTGTCCAAGTTTTGTACACACACACACACAAAACAAACAAAACTTCCCTCCTCTTAAAACATACAAACAATTTGTGTACAGACAACCGCGGCTTCATGACGGCGGCGGGTCAGCCCGACCAATCCCGTTCCGCCCGGATCCTGCTCAAAGAGGCGGCTAGTGGCAAACTGAAATGGGAACAAACACCTCCGGGGTACCAACCCAAGCCTCTAGACGATATGATCGAGGAGAAGAAGGCAGAAAAACTGGAGAAAAGGAAGCCCACGCCCCGAGAGGCTAGGATGGTCGAGGTACGTAAACTTAAACCGTATGCTTTAGAGCATAAGGTGCAGATTCGAACAGAAGCGTTTCCAACTGCAAAGAGGCGGCTCGTGGCAAACTGAGATGGGAACAAACAGCTCCGGGGTACCAACACAAGCCACTGAACGTAATTACTAAAGAAAACGTCTACTCCGCGAGAGGCTAGGATGATCGAGTTACGTAAACATAAGCCGTATGCTTTAGTGCGTAAGGTGCAGTTTCAGCCAGCAGGATTGATTGCACGATCACGCACGATCTGCTTGGCAGACTGTACTCTAGTAGAATGTCACAATAAGTTTTTACATTGTAATAATCATAAATAACTTAGAATTTACCAGCTGCTTCTCTACCCGTGCAGGTCGTAGAAGCCGATAGAGGGAATGGGCGAAACAAATCATGTTAATAGGCGATACAGCTAGCAACCCATCACTATTTTGATTCCTTTTCCACCTTCTCGCCCACCATCACACTAAAAGTGGCCTTTAGGTGTAGCGGCCCTGGGCTCTGTCTGTTTAGTCCGCAAGACCCAAAATGCTCTGTCTTCCCCATTAGGGATAAATTCGTGACAGTATGTATGTTGTAATAATCATTTTTGAGCTAGACGATGTCTACGATTTTAGAGGGGAGAAGGGGTTTTTTGTCCTATACTACCAGCGACCGTATCGGTACGTCACAACCTTGGAACTTATACTTAGGTACATAATACTCTTTGTTTCAGGGTTGGTTGAACAAATCCGCTGAAATCGACAGTACCTTCTTTGCAATGAAGAAAAGCTCGGCGCACGTCAAAGGAAAACCTGTTCTTGGGTAAGTTTTATAAGCGACTTCTTATATATATATATTTTGTATGTATGTTCCCCCATAACTTCTCCGTTTTTGAACCGATTTAGAATATTCTTTTTTAGTTTGAAAGGGTACTTTTTCCACGCATCGTTAAAGCCGATCGAATCATGTCATTTCCTTTTTCCTCACTATGTTTGACCCCCCCCCCGCTCCCTTGTCAGTAAAAATAAGCATATCTCTTGCCCTTCCACCCCCTATGCTTACGTAAGCATTGGTGTTTTCCTTTTTTACAGAACCTGCTTTGTATTTTTATTTTCTCCGTGTGATTCCGGGTTAGAATAGGACCACTCTTATCTTCCTGTGGATGTCGTAAAAGGCGACTAAAGGAAAAATAGCACTAAAAGCTCGTGCTACAATAGCATTCCCAATGAGGGTTGGCGTCAGGCAGGCGTAAAATAAAGCCGAATCATAATTCATGGAACGTCAAAAAAGGATCAGAAATAGGGATAGGGCGTCACCGCAAAATGGTGCGCAGGAGCCCCGCCCGACTCCTGTGACAAGTGGGCCAGGGCTACCGTGTCAGGGGTGGACACGGCCAAAGACGCACGCCCCAACCCTGAAACTCCGCTGCTTTGTATTTTTATTATCTACGTGAGCAAGTATATTGTTTGTAGATATTATTTTACTTTCTGTATATTTTCTCGTCTAAAATACAATAAAACCGTGAGGGAACTGCACACTTTAGTTCACTAGTGAACACAAAGCTGGTATTGACGTTACTAAATAGATTGACAGCCTTCCATTCATGCTCTAACGTTATTTATTTTTAGAAAACCATTTGCAAACAAATAAATAAAGTTCACTTGAACTCACTGCAGAAGCACGGCCCTCTCTGTACTACCAGAGCCTATTAGCCAGAGCAGTCAGAGGATTTGGCCTACACTCTCCACTTTGGCCCGACAGCATAGCCACCTGGCAGAAAAACTAGTTGATAACTATCGCTAATTTATTTTTTTCTGTTTTTCCTAAAGACTGGAAGAGAAGGAGAAGAGAATGCATTAGCATTAAGACCACCTTTTGTACATTTGTGGTCAAAAAAGATTTAATAAATAACCTCCTTTTTTGAAGTCGGTTAAATAAAGAGGATAATATATAAGATAGTGTTGTGTATAAATACGAGGGCTGTTTGATAAGTACCCGTTTTCTAAATATATTAATATCACTGGCCGCAAATAAGTATACCACCTTTTTAAGCCATTTTTCAGAGGCAAATTAAAAAAAAAATGGCATTCTTTTGTTTTTTTTTCTCATTTGACAACGTTTCAGTGAAGGCGTGAACTTAAAATTGTTAAAATGGAGAAAGAACAGTATAGGTCTGTAATTAGATTCTTATTTTTGGAAGGAAAAACATGTGATGAAATTAAAGTAAGAATGCAAGCGGTTTACCATGAATGTGCTCCTTCTATGGCAACCGTCAGATAATTGGTATAACGAGTTTAAGCGGGAGAGAACAACCGTCTTTGATGAGGATCGCCCAGGCCGGCCAGTTGAGGTGACTACAGACGATATGGTTAAGAAAATTTTAAATATCGTTTTAGCCGACCGCCGAATTAAACTTCGAGAAATCGTTGATGTTGTAAATGTTTCAATCGAGAGGGTACAACACATATTAAAAGAAAAATTGGGTATGAAGAAAGTATCGGCGAGGTGGGTGCCGCGTTTACTCACGGAGGAGCAAAAACGGAACCGACTGACTACTTCGGAGCAGTGTTTGGCCGTGTTCAAACGTAACCCGAAGGAGTTTCTGCGTCGTTTCGTGACCGTGGACGAAACGTGGGTCCACCACTACACCCCGGAAATGAAAGAGCAGTCGAAGCAGTGGATTTTACCGGGTGAACCTGCTCCAAAGGAAGCAAAAACCGTCCCATCGGCTGGAAAGGTTATGGCGACCGTTTTTTGGGATTCGCAGGGTATTATACATATTGACTATTTAGAAAAGGGAAAAACAATAACAGGGCAGTACTATGCCAATTTATTGGATGAATTTGACGCCGTGTTGAAGGACAAACGACCCCATTTAAAAAAGAAAAAAGTACTGTTTCATCACGACAACGCCCCGGCTCATTCGTCCAGAGTTGTGACGGCTAAATTAACACAGTTACGCTACGAACTATTGTCTCACCCCCCGTATTCTCCAGATTTGGCACCAGGCGATTTCTTTTTGTTTCTCAACCTGAAAAAATGGCTCGGTGGCAAGCGATTTGGATCAAATGACGAAGTCATTGCCACAGAGGCCTATTTTAATGACTTTCCAAAATCATACTTTTTGGATCGTTTATTAAAGCTTGAGTATAGGTGGAACAAATGTATAGAGTTAAAAGGTGACTACGTAGAAAAATAAATGCATATATACAAAAAAAATATGTTTCTTTTTCCATAAACGGGTACTTATGAAACAGCCCTCGTGTGCATACTGAAGACAGTTTTATTTATCTTCTTCTTCGTCTAAGCGCATTTCCGGTTGCATCCTCACCTGTGCTGCTTCGGAGCCCGGGGTGCGCTTTTCCGCTTTTTCTTCTCTAAATATAATATGCATGTCAATGGTCACCCAAGGATGCCAAAGACCTTGTAAAATTGAGGAGAAATAGCCGGAACACTCAATGATTTGGCTATAGTTTTACAACCGGCCGCCGCCCGACGTTAACCCTCCTTGGGAATGCAATTGTAGCACGAGATGTTTCTACTTAGTCCTTTAGTCTCCTCTTACGACATCCACAGGAAGAGATGGAGTGGTCCTATTCTAACCCGGAACCACACGGGTAAGTTAGACAGTTTTATTTATATCCTACAAGTAACCACGCAGACTGATTTTTTGCTATTTTAAAAATAGCCGAAATTACTCACTGAGATGATCCTACACCGACCAGACATGACTTTATAGGTCATATAAATGTTTATTTCAAAATTTATACCATCTCGGTTCCGTTCGTCTCACATATCTTCATACGTAATTAGGTCGACTATGTTTAGAATTACTACCCACTTCGCCATGCGTTCCGGCCAATTTGTGCTCCAATAGTTAACATAAGGTTAATTGCAGGAAGCATATTGGACGGATATTCGATAATACTTTAAAGAATGTATGGAATGTTTGTATGTTTGCAATAGGGGATCGGACAACTTTTCACAAAGTGTTTGAAAGTAATAATAATGGTGATTTATTACCATAAAAAATATTATTTTCTTTAAATAAGACTGTAAATATATATAAATTACATTTAAAAATTGAATGCATAAAAATGCCTTGTAAACGCTCCCATCTGTCACCTTGGCCGCATGACGTCATCTGTTTGTGAGTAAACATCAAACAATCAAGTGGTGAAAAGGATGGCAGTACTGGAGGCCACAAATTCACATAGTAATGTTGACATCTATGGTTGACATTTTGAGGTTACCCCAGCCGTCGAAAATGACAATTACAAACGAATGACGTAACGCGCTGTGATCGGTGTTTCGTTCAAGGTGGCGAACATTTTATTTCTTGATTTAAAAATATAAATCATTATTATTTCACAAAAATACTCATTGAATGGTCAGTTTATTTAATTAACATTATTTCTAATTAGAATAAAGATTTTTTGGTGACACCTGTCCGATCCCCTATTACTCAAAAACAACCAAATGGATCAAAGAGCTATTATGTAAACTAGAAGAGACTTATCTCAAGACATATCACTTGTTTTGTCCCGTTCAACTGTAGCTATCTCCATAAACTTCACTTGCTAGCTCTTATACGCCTAGTTCTTTTGTCAGTTTCTAAGCGAAAACTACACGAAAACATGGTAATCACAATTAAAAATGCCTTGGTGTGTGTTACATACAACACAGTAAAAATAATTCAAGAAACACGGCAAAGTGTAAAGAAATAACTGTCCATTGGTAAGTAACCATATTTCACTGTTTAAATTCACGCCGCCATATTCAAAAATAGAACAGGGGCCAATGTTTGAGAGTTACCAAAAGTGGCAGTTTTCCTCAAAATTGCTAAGAAAAGCTTAACGTTCTCACTTTAAACTGTAAACAGTAGTTCATAAAATAGTTTAAAGGTACTAGACGAATGGTACAGAATTTTAAATGACATCTCCATTTTCTTTCAAATAATTTATTTCAAATGGGGGCAGCACTGGACCCTGGAAAATTCATGTATGTAATGACCACTTGTCGTTTCCATACAAATAACGTCAAAATAGGACTGTAATTATTAATTACGCACCGACAGTGGCGCCACAGTTATTTTTAGACTTATCACGTATCGGGCTCTAAAATTGGCGTCAGCCAAAGCGAAAAGCAATTGAAATAATTCAAATCGAATCTAGGAAAGTGCAAATTGAAATAGTTTTATTTATAACATGAAGATGAAAGAGATATCGCCGTATATTATCAATTAGGTATAAGGGAAACCTAAATAAACTGTATACGAAGACGGAATGGGCTCCCTGGCGCGCCGCCAACAGTTAATTCATAAAGTTTTCTTTACGACTCGCCAGGGGGTTAACGATCGTGAAAATTGCTCTGAAACTAGTCGCGGGCCGTTGCATGTGTTGCTAGGAGTAAAAAGGTCTTACATCTAATGATTGACATTGCGTTGTATTGTAGTTCATTCTGATACTGGCAGTTAAGTACTTTGCGTCTTAGTATAAAACTTCTTTGCGTGTCAATGTCCACTCAAAACTAACCTACCATCGACTACGATCTGGAGTGCCATTTTTGAAACGCGCAGTCATTAATCGAACGGTTTTTTGTATCGAAAAACCATTCGTTTAGTGAATTAGCGTTTCAGAAATGGATCCATTGTTCTTTAGGAGAACGCTGGTATATATTTAATATTTTTCCTTTGCTGCCTTTTGGTAGTCAGCATGGAAGACATTTTATTAGAAATATTTAAAATTATTTTTAATACAAATGGAATGGAATTGTTAATTGACGCAATACTACTTTGTTATATTTTCTTGAAAATAATTATTCTAAGGTCATAAACCTGTAATGGTGACGCCATCTTCAAAAATGTAACACCTAAACTTGTATCGAATCACGGGAAGAAAGTCCTTGGTTGAATTGGAGATTTTACCTGAAAATTAGTACATAACTGTTGCATTTGAAATAAATGTAATCTGTTGATTGCAGTGTCGTCGGGGCCCAACTCGCAGGCGGCCAGCAGACCGGCAAGCCCTGGAAACTCGAGAAGAAGCACGCTAATAAGAACAAGAGAGAAAAGCTAAGGAGAGTCTATTCGCATTTGGACGAACACTAGTGTAAGACACATTTATATTTAAAAAAAATGGAGATATACTAGATGTCAGATAACATATACCTAAATAGTGGACGTTAACCCATCCATATAAATGTCTTGAATCTTTCACTCGCACAATTAAAATGAGACTTGTTGAGAGCCCAAAATGTCCCAATATGATGAAGTAGAGGAGACAAAGGGACACATTATGTGTAGCTGCGCCATGGCTGGTAAGCGCATGGAGCTCTTCCCGTATCAGATGATATTCTGAAGCTTATTGCAGTCCTTACTAACTCGCGTCAAAATTCAGTAAAAAAAAAAGTCGGATGTTGACCTCCACGTCATGTCGGCCAGTACCTGACTTTTGACGTGAGTTACCCTCTTAAATTAGTAATGTCTGTGAGTCAGAAATCCCGATACGGGTGAGTAAGGCAAGGGGGTAAGTACAAAATAACCCAAAGGTTCGACGTGCTTCCCAATGTGAACTCCAAATGCAAGATAATATAATTGTAATAAGCGACAGAGAAGCATAGATATTATATCTATGCTTCTCTGTCACTTATTACAAGTATAGAATGCGTCAATGTCTGCTTTTGACTTGTTATCTGACAAATAGTACAACCAAAACTCCATACTCTGTTAAAAAATGTCGTTGTTTTTTGTCCTGTATATACTTCTAAATTGGTTTAACGATATTTTCATGCATTAAATTGATGTACAGTACAGTTTGCTGATATTTTTATTTACATTTACATGCCTTGTTTTTTTTATTATATTTATTTGAAAACTTTATTTTTCATATAACAAACAGCAATTACACATAGTTTCAAACAATGATACAAAGTAACGCGTATAATAATACTTAATAATACTTGAAACTAAAATATTAAATCTACATTATTTGAACAAACGAGAATGATATCTAACAGTATTGCGACTCGACCCGTTTCTTGAAATTAAATACTACAAACGTAACTAGCACCCTCGTCATGGCGAGAACGGGGCAGAGGTGCGGGGACGGGGAACGGGACGCATATTGCCCTAGGAGATTACGTTCTGTATGTAATACTTATATTAATTCTGTGTTCACGGACTGAGTGTGTGCCGAACTCTGAGACGCGTAGATACGATTCGTGTTTCGACCGTTTGTATGAAGACAGAATACTGTTAGATATCATTACCGTGGCTATGATATGATAATATGGTGTAATTTGGTTTGATATTGAAATACACAGCCGTCCGATAGTGCCGTCCACTATCGGACGGCTGTCTTGTCATTTTATGAAGTAAGTTAAAGTCGTCTCGAGACTGTTTTTGTGGAAGAGCCGTAACATTTCTAGTTTCAGCGGTTAACCAATACGGATGTTGACTGAATAAATGTTTTTTTAGCTCATCAGGTAGATTATTAAAAAATATTGTATAGGTATTTTTTCTTTTTTCTGACTAGCAACTAATTACAAAGATACAGCGCATTTAAAATTCCGCATGACGTCACGATCAAGTACGATTTTACCCCCCACACCGAAACATCGACACGCTGTATTTTTGTGAATTTTCACTACTTTGGTAGATTGAAAAATATGGGTCCATTATTTTAGGATAATCTTACTGACGGACTAAATTAAATACAAGTTTTTGGACTCAGTCCATATCCCTATACTACTCGTACTTCCACATTTATAGAAGTAGGGCAACGGGATAACATGATTTATACGTGATCCAAAATATATCAACAATCCACAATGTATAGTTTTGCGGGGCGCTGATACATGAATTTAAGCGACGATAAGGCCGAACATTTTTTCTACAATAAATATGATTTATTATTACTTACATAAACCCGCGGTTGGGAGAATATCTAGGGAATTCGTGGCGTAATGTTGGCCCAAATGGCTTGATTTATGGCCCCTCGCTTATTTAAGACAAGTGGATGTTCGCCTTCGCATACATCGACGACTTTAATGTAAGCGCTAATAGTCAGTTCACAACGAGACGCGACTCGACGCGACGTAGCGCGCACTTTCGAAGAAATATAGATCTTGTTTACTAGGCAAAAAGATACTAATTTCAGGGACAGCCCGCTTTGCCGCGCTGCGTAGCGATGCATAGCGAGGCGCAGCGGGCTCCCACTCTTTTTGTCTAGTAAACAAGTTGTATATTTCTTTCACGTGCGCGCTACGTCGCGTCGCGTCTCGGTGTGAACTGACCCTTGTGACACTGACATGCTGTGGAAGCCGCAAGCAGTCGTTATGTGTCTCCGTCATTTTTGCATAAAATTATTGCCATAAATTAATAAGATTTAAACGTTGTGTTTATCGTTATCCTTTGTTACGTATAGTGACGTTTTACGGTAAATTATTTAATAAGATTTATGCTATGACATAATTTATCATTTGGACAGAATAGTTTGGTCGCATTTCAGATTACGTCAGACGTCACATCCGGCTTATGAAATGAATGTCCCGGTAACTGAAATAGGTTAGAGAGCAGTTTTGACTTAAATGTGGCACAATCATGAGGGAAATGTATCAAATAGGCGGCCATCTTCCTACTCTGAATCGACCGAATCCAAGTCGGGATTTTCAACTTATGATTTTTTGAACTTCATAAGCTCACGAAGCTGCAACAGACTATTAGAGCAATGTACACATTTTTGTTCATAAGTATAACGTCAAGTTTTTCAAAGGAACATATATAAAGATATTTTCTTGCTTTTCATACAAACTCGGATCAGCTGATCAGCCAACTTGTATGAGAGGCCGAAAATTATTTTTCATATTTTGATTTAATAGTTTCAGTATATTTTGTTAGACCCTGTATACAAGGTGTTTCTTGATTTATTACAAATAAGGGGTGATTCATTTTGACCATTTTTTCAATAAATGTACTTATATCGCAATTATAATAAAAAAGTTCTCATACAAATCGAAGTAGTCACGTGATTAGTTAATATGGAGTGTTTTTTTTTCGAACTGATTTACCTGTTAAACTACTTACTTTATTACGGGGTTTTCTGGATGAAATAAAAAATGAAAATATAAACAATTATTATTTATTACAACTAATAGCCTAAACCTAATCCTTAATCTAACTAAACCTAATCTATGTGGGCGCCAGGAGAGTTTTTATTCTTTATTCGCTGGAACCCTTCCAAAACCTTTTGATGCCACGGATCTCAGTTGGTTAATGTTTTTGGTTGATTCATTCCTCAATAAAAGGGCGTTACCACAGGCTAAAACAACGAAATATGTATGTAGTTACATACTTTCCTATTGCCTTATTTGAACATCTAACTTTTATTTCATATAGATAAGTACTTAGTAACTTACCCCTTTTCTGCTCACCACACACATACACTTTTTATTACTTTATTCAGTATGACATTTCAAGATATATTGATTATTAACAATTTCTTTATTTCGGGAATTTCGATAATTTTGCTTTCCTTGTGGATCACAATTCACGCCACACCCAAAAGTGATTCGCCGATTTTTATCCACCCGGTGGTTTATTATTCTCTTACCCTCACTATATTTTATAAATTTAACATTTAGTTTGGCGCCGTATTTGAATGGTAGGTACCTCATTACATTCCCTCGCCCAATGAAAGAAAGAAAATATCCAATATTTTATTTCTTTAAAGTTTTGCTCCTTGCCAGAGTGGTTTCATATCATTGGCATGCCAAACCCCAATCGGTTTACCATAAACATTGTTCAAATAAAATACATTATCTGATAGTTTCCTGACAATAATAGCTTTTTCAAATTTTGGTGCCAATTTAGCTGTAAATTTATTTGCTGCATTTGATAGTAATTTAGTTTTTCGCCACACAACATCACCTATCTCGAATTCAGCTACTCGACGTTTAATATTATAATATTTTATGCTTTTGTCATGAGCAGCTTGTAATCTTTGAGAAACTGTGCTGTACATCTCTGATCTTGTATTCACCTCAGCCAGATAATCATTTATATTAACTTGAAAAGTTGTGTTTTGAAGAGAATTTTGTTTTTCGTTGTTATTACAGCTGACTGGAATGGATGTCTCTCTTCCAAAAAATAGATAAGAAGGTGTATACTCTGTTGTTTCATGCACTGATGTCCTAATTGCGTGGGCAAACTTTTGCAAGTGCACATCCCATTCATTGTGTTTCTTTGAGTTTATATATGCCGAAATCATGGTGCCTATCACTCTATTCACTCTTTCTGTAGGATTACTTTGTGGATGGTAATTGGGCGTGTACCAAATCTGGCAGTTGTAATTACCTGCTAATTCTTGAAACAAATTTGATACAAATTGTTTACCATTGTCACACACTATTGCCTGTGGACCACCAAAGAGCAAAAATTGACTCTCAAGGATCTCACAAATTTTGTCTGCCTTTCCAGTTCTTAATGGAAAAAGAAGAGTAAACTTACTAAATAAACAGGTTACGACTAATAACATTGTGTTACAACTTTTGCTTTTGGGAAATGGCCCCATGAGATCAAGTGAAATTATCTGCCATGGTCTTGTTACTGTCCTTTGCTGCCCCATATGCCCCAATGGTAATTTCTGCGATACTTTAACTTTAGCACATATTTCGCATTTGCCCACATACTCTTTTACGTCTCTCAATATGTCAGGCCAAAAGTAATACTGTTTTACTCTAAATGAGGTCTTACGAATCCCTAAATGACCTGCCGTAGTCTCATCATGGCATTTCCCTAAGATCACCGACCGCAAAGCCTCTGGAATAAAGAGTTTCCAGTCATTACTTTTGTCTGGATATTGCTTCAATCGTACTCTTCTATACAACAGTCCATTCTTAACCCGCCAATCAGGTGATTTTTCATGTCCATTCGTAATTTTAAGCACTTTATTTTTATACCAATCATCTTTATGTTTATCCGTAATACTAATACTACGGTTACTGACTGCAATAGCATCAATACACCTAGACAATGCATCGGGGACTACATTGCTTTTTCCTGGTCGATGAACTACATCAAAGCTAAATTGCTGTAATTTCATTGCCCATCGAGCCAGTCGCCCATGAGGATCTTTCATTTTATGAAGTGTCTTAAGAGCACTATGGTCTGTAACTACTGTAAAGTTGGTGCCCTCAATATAAGGTCGAAATTTATCAATGGCATAAACAATACTTAAAAGTTCTCTTTCAGATGTTGAGTATGCTTGCTCACGATCATTTAATTTCCTACTCAAGTATGACACTGGTTGCTCCACATTGTTAATCTTTTGGCATAAAACGGCACCTATACCTTTACTTGAAGCATCACATTGAATTATAAATGGCTGGCTAAAATCTGGACATGACATTACTGGAGTTGATGTTAGAAGAGTTTTTAGATCTGTAAAAGCTTTTTCTGCCTCATCACTCCAAATGAATTTCTTGTTTCTTTTACCTTTTGTCAAATTATGGAGTGGAGATGCTATAATAGCGAAATTTTTTACAAATCTTCTATACCAACTAGCAATACCTATAAACCTCTTAAGTTCAGTAAAATTTCTAGGCCTTGGGAAGTTCAAAATGGCTGATACTTTATCTGGATCGGTACGCAATCCGTCTTTATCCACAATATAACCCAAAAACCGTAAACTAGGTCTAGCAAAATTGCATTTTTCTACATTTATAGTTAAACCTGCATCATTCAGAATAATCATTACGCGTTTTAAGATGTCTAAATGTTCTTCAAATGTTTCTGTACATACGACAATGTCATCCAAATATACCCAAACCTTAGAATCTAGACAATGGAATAGAATATCCATAAGTCTTTGTTGTGTTTGCGAAGCATTAACTAATCCAAACGGCATAACTTTAAAATTGAACAAACCCCTGCCAGGTACCGCAAAAGCAGTCTTTTGTTTGCTGGATTCTTCTAATTCAATTTGCCAAAAAGCAGATTTTAGGTCTATAGTGCTCAGATACTTAGCATTGCGTAAATTATCTAAAATAGTAGAAACCCTTGGCAAAGGATATGTATCTCTTTTAGTTACTTTGTTTAATTGTCTGCTATCTAAACAAAGCCTATTTTGCCCATTTGGTTTCTTTACCAGTACAACAGGTGAACACCATGGGCTTTTGGATGGTTCTACTACATCTTTCTTCAACATATCATCTAACTCACGTTCGATTTCTCTTTTAACAACCGGAGAAAAATTATACTGTTTTTGATATATAGGTTTACTGTTTCCTGTATCTATATTATGTTTTATAATATTTGTTCTACCTAGCCCATTTCCTATTTTCTCATTTATTTCCTTAATTGTTTCAAGAAGTGTTTGCTTCTGATCTTCCTTTAAGTTTTCCTTACTAATAATTGAAGTTTAATGATCATCTACAGCATAAATCGCACTAACCTCATGCAAATTTCCTTTAAAATTAAAAGAAATTCCAAAAATGTCAAAAAAATCTTCACCCAAAATCAATGGCTGTGACAAATTAGGCATGAGTAGCATGGGAATAATGTGAAACTGATCATCAAATTGTACTGGAACATCAAAAACTTCTGTTATGGAATGTTCCGTACCATCCGCCGTTGAAACGTGCATAGCCTTTAGTTTTTGTTTTTTTATACCAATATCTTTTAAACTATTAGCAAAGCTAGAGTTGACCACCGTGCGAGTGGCTCCTGAGTCCAATAAACCATTGCATTTAAGATTCAGAATATTGAGAATCACGTATGACCTATTATCAAATTGTTTCTGTAATATCAAAGGTTGCACACTGTCTTTACACAAGAATTGACGTATATAATCTAACCAATCCTGCCATTCTTTACTTTTTCTATTCAGGGAAAAGCTCATTTGGCAGATTTCTGGCTCTCCCCGTTCCCGTTTCCCTTACAATTTCCACAGTCTCTGGATGTAACACCAAAACGTCCACACTTGAAGCAAAATAATCTTTGCTTTGGCAGTTGACAAGCTCTAAAAATATGACCCATCTCACGACAATTCCAACAACGCATTGTAATGGACCTATTATTGGGTTGTGGGCTTTTAATTTCCGAAATTTCTTTATGTCCCTCTGTCACTGACGATGAGTTAGAGCGATACGCTAGGTCTGGTTCCAAGGAATTAACTACAGATTTTGGTTCTTGAAAATTATCACAACTAATTTTAGTTCTTTCTACTATCCTCATGACATTGATTAGATCAGCTATTGATGTAAATATATCTCTGCAAACTGCCCTTTGGTAATATGGCTGAAGATTTTTCATTATTATCATAATTTTTTCAGATTCTGAAATTTTGGTAGGCAATCTATTAAACATATTTTGCATGACTGAAATAAATATAATAACTGGCTCATTTTTACCTTGTGTTCTGGATTTTGCTTCTGATAATAATTCCTCTTGATAGTACGGTGCTTGAAATGTGCGTTTTAGCAATACTACAAGTTCTTGCCAATTTCCTACGTATTCCCTATTGGCTCTAAACCAAATCAAGGCATCCCCTTTGAAAAAATCTATAGCGTGACGCCACAAATCACCTTCTGTGGCATTGCGCGCATCTTTAAGTTCATCTACCCGTTCAATAAAAGCATTAATACTAAGATTATTATGTCCTGAAAAGCAAACACCCCATTGACTAATTGGAACAAGTTTGCGTTTATTATACTGCTGTGTATCCTCATACATAGTCGAATTAAATATCTTAGTGTGTGGTTGTTGCATAATACTATTTTGGAATGTTGGATCTTCTAAGTTGAGATGTGCAAAGCTTACTTTTCGCTGACTCGTGATTGGCTTGTCACCAGTCGGCAAAGGCATGAAATCTTCTTTATTTGACTTAGATGTAGACGGCAATATGGCCTCCTGAACATTATGGCCTTCAATTATTCTTAAAATTTTGTTACCATCTTCCCCTAAGGATCTGTGCAATTCTTCTTTCATTTCAGATGTTATAATATTATTATCTTCTAAATCATCTTTACCTTCTAGTTCATTAAGTAAAAATAACGCTTTATCTAAAAGGACTTGCTTTTTTTTTTCTTCAATATGTTCCACAACTGTAGTCAATTTTAATCTATTTAAAACATGGTACAATCGCGAAACTAAACGCTTGAAAAGTTGTTTGTCCGGTTTTTCATTTAACTCTGAGATATAGCTTGAAATATTATTTAACTTAGCAGCACAATTATCCAGCTCCTGGCTTGGATTTTCAATGCAAGATTTAGGAGTAATTAATTTGTATGAAACCGCTTGTGAACTTTCAGCCTTAATCATTTTTTTAAGTACTATTTTTAGAGCAGATACTAAACCACCGGGCTGACTATAGCCTCGACACGCCAACTCAAATTCCACTTCATCTTTAAGTAAAAACTGGACATCCATTTCGAAACAAGAAACAACACTAGAAGTCCACAAAAAATACAAATTTATCTACATGTGTATAATATATATGTGTAATGTATATATGTGTGATTAATTAAAAATTGTGACGAAGCCAGTAAAAAAAAAAAGAATTGCAATTACTAAAAATGTTAAAATACTCGTATGGCCCGATTAGTGAAAGAGAAACAGAAGAACAAAGAAACAAAAATCTCCCAAGCTATTTAAGTGCCCTTATCCTCGATCGCCTTTTACGATCTGCCCGGGAAGACAAGCAGCTGACACATTCTACGTTTTTTCTTCACTCCCAGGCCAGCATGGGAGTAACTTACTCACAAGTTAAATCAATTATAGTGGAACTTGGCTATCACACTACTGTGCACCTGTTTACAATACTGCAAATAATAAATAAAATTTCGTTAAGTGCCACTAAAAATCTTACACAATTACACGTGAACAAAGGTTATATACACCGATATTACACCATATATAAAAAATCAACGAATGACAACATACATTGTAAGGTATATATTTTTCTTAAAAAAAAAAAATTACATTTATGTGTCACGCCCGGAGACCGTTATTTTAGTAAATAAATACCTATATTTCATCTCAGAGAACCCTCATATTTTAACGTTGGGCGTCATTTATTACGGGGTTTTCTGGATGAAATAAAAAATGAAAATATAAACAATTATTATTTATTACAACTAATAGCCTAAACCTAATCCTTAATCTAACTAAACCTAATCTATGTGGGCGCCAGGAGAGTTTTTATTCTTTATTCGCTGGAACCCTTCCAAAACCTTTTGATGCCACGGATCTCAGTTGGTTAATGTTTTTGGTTGATTCATTCCTCAATAAAAGGGCGTTACCACAGGCTAAAACAACGAAATATGTATGTAGTTACATACTTTCCTATTGCCTTATTTGAACATCTAACTTTTATTTCATATAGATAAGTACTTAGTAACTTACCCCTTTTCTGCTCACCACACACATACACTTTTTATTACTTTATTCAGTATGATATTTCAAGATATATTGATTATTAACAATTTCTTTATTTCGGGAATTTCGATAATTTTGCTTTCCTTGTGGATCACAATTCACGCCACACCCAAAAGTGATTCGCCGATTTTTATCCACCCGGTGGTTTATTATTCTCTTACCCTCACTATATTTTATAAATTTAACATTTAGTTTGGCGCCGTATTTGAATGGTAGGTACCTCATTACAACTTAATTAAAAAGCATTTTGTATAAGTATATTATTTTATCTGCGAAAAAATAGTCACTATGTGCGTTCTTTTCACGAATTGACACCGTCAAGAGCTAGCTCTTATATGAAGACAGCTGTAGACTGACATACATATTTTTTAATGGCGTAGAAGATGTATCCTAGTGTTGTTATTCAGGTGTGGTCTGGATCTTGATGACAGCTTCTGGAGATAGTTCTCATAAAGGAGACCTTTTCACTTTGCTGTTGAAATACCAAATATCAGCAGCAAAGCGGAAAAAGACAAATTTATGGAGAACTTTCACTTCTGTATTTTGATCATCCTGTACTCTTCTTCGATAGAACTCGCTTTACCGTTGTTTCTTCTGGAATGGAAAAAATATCATGTTTAAGCACCTATTTCTCACGAATGGTTCTGCTTAAAAATATGGAATTGGAATATCAATAACCAATAAGTATAATTTAGATATTGTAGACTATGCGGCACATTAATTAAAGAAGTCGTGTAAACTAGGAAAACGGTTCGATGAAGAGTAGTTTTAACTACAAACCTAAAGTTCTGTTTTAAAAGTGCAAACTGTTACTATTTCTTATTCCTATTTTCTATCTATAAACCCACCACTTTGCTTAACGTGGCATTTAGGTCCTGTGTGCTCCCTAAGGAATAATTGATCTATATCTGTACCTATACCAATTATTTTGAGCAAGGCGAGATATTACAACTGACTTTCTGTCAGTCAGTTGAATATACTAGGGATTTGCTAGAGAATTCTCGAGAAATTTGTCGTTAATGGAATAAAAAACTCAACGCTTCGAGAAGTCGAGAAATCTATTCATTCATATTTTATTTGGGCTACGTACCTCAAAAGGTAAAAAGGAACCATATAGGATCACTCACTTGTCTGTCTGTCCGTCTGTATTTGATTTTATTAATCTAATCTATCAGTCTAATACCTATGTACATTTAAGAAAATAATATCGTGTTTTGAAATTTCTGAAGAAACCATGGTCGAGAATTCTCGTGCCCCGAGAAATAAAATAAATGGGCAAGTGCGAGTCGGACTCGCCCATGAAGGGTTCCGTAGCAGCAAGTAACATAATATAAAAGTTCTAAAGGTAAATTGGGTAAAACGGTTTTGGATTTATGACGTATTAAAAAAAAAACGGTGGAAGTTTGCATGGTAAATGGTAATGCACATCATATATATTTTTTAGTTTTATCATTTTCTTATTTTAGAAGTTACAGGAGGGGGGGGGGGGGAGTAACGACACATCATTTTACCACTTTTGAAGTGTCTCTCCTATTTTATATACGGACAGACAGACATGACAAATCCATAAGGGTTCCGTTTTTTGCACTTTGGCTACGGAACCCTAAAAAGGTCGAAACCAGAAACCCTAAATGAGACCTTTAGTGAAAAGCAGTGGAATTACCATAAAGTAGGTATTGATATTAATTAAAGCTCTACACGCAATTAAAATATCTTCCAGAAGCCCTAATGTTAGACATCACATCACAATCATAATTTTATCACCAATAAATACAATACAAGCACATAGGATCGCCGGATTCTCTGTACTATGATTGAGCTCAGCGATGGCTGATCCACGCGTCAATTCGTGGACGGGTGCCGCTAATAGTTACTGGTCAGCTCGACTCCGTTTTTAGGGTTCCGTACCTAAAGGGTGCAAACGGGACCCTATTACTGAAACTCCGCTGTCTGTCCGTCTGTCACAGGGCTCTATCTCTTGAACTACAACAACAAATACTAAAAATAAAAAAAAGTTGAAAATTAAAGGGGGTCGTCATACAAAAAACGTGCTTTTTTCAGCGTTTTTAACTCGATCTATCACAGGGCTCTTGAACCGTAATAGCTAGACACCTGAAATTTTCACCGATTATGTATTACTATGACCACTATAACAACAAATACTAAAAATAAGATAAAGTTAATAATTAAAGGTGGTCGTCATACAAGAAACGTGTTTCAACATTGTACGGTGGTACGGAACCCTTCATGTACGAGTCCGACGCGCACTTGCCCGTTTATTTTAAAATAATTAAGTACTAAGTAATTTAAATATAAATAAACTTTACGCGTATGTATACTAAACTTATTGAAATATTTGACTCCTGATTCTCCTGATTTGAAATTGATTTACATCATGCAATTACCCGAAATGACGTTGATGCCAATCGAGAGTTCCCATTCCATTATATTGCAGAGAACAGCTCTTGGCAATGCGCATGCGACTATTTAAAGTACGTTGTATATCATTGCACGGGAAATGTAAACAATTTCTGTTTGAGTAAATAAACAGAGGTAGAATGCGAAGGTCGGCAGAATTGAGTGTTTAATCTGTTTTATTAGCTCCGCCATTTTGTGTACGCTGAAAACAAAATGGCTTGTCTGGAGAGTGAAGTTCGTTTTTAGGGTTCCGTTCCCAAAGGGTGTAAACGGTAGTAAGTAGTAAAGGTATTACTGAGACTCCGCTGTCTGTCCGTTTGTCACAGGGCTCTATCTCTTAAACCGTAATAGCTAGACACTTGAAATTTTCACGGATTATGTATAACTGTGGCCGCTTAACTGAAAATAAAAAATCCTAATCCTAACTAATATTATAAATGCGAAAGTGAGTTTGTATATTTGTTTGTTTGTTACCTCTTCACGCTTTTTCTACTGAACCAATGTTCTTGAAAATTCGCATACACATAGTTAGGAGTACTGAGAAGGACATAGGTTACCTTTCATCCCAGAAAAAAGTAATGTTCTCGTGGGAATGGGGATACGCGAGCGAAGCCGCGGGCAAAAGCTAGTAGTTAATGATTAGTCATACAAAAAACGTGTTTTTTCTGCGTTTTAACTAGATCTTTATAATGGCATTAATAGATACTTTAAATTTTTTACAGATTATGTATTACCATTGCCGCTATGGCATTAACTAGATACTTTAAATTTTCACCAATTATGTATTACTAGCTTTTGCCCGCGGCTTCGCACGCGTATCCCACGGTAACATTAAATTTTTCAGGGATGAAAGGTACCCTATGTCCTTCTCTGTACTCCTAACTATGTGTATGCGAATTTTCAAGAAGATGTTCAGTAGATAAAGCGTGAAGAGGTAACAAAAAAACAAATATACAAACTCACTTTCACAATTATAATATTAGTTAGGTTAGGACTATGGTAATACATAATTGGTGAAAATTTAATTGGTTAAAATAGTGGTCAGACCACTATAACAACAAATATTAAAAATAAGATAAGGTTAAAAATAAAAGGGGTCGTCATACAAGAAACGTGTTTCTTCAGCGTTTTAAAACATGTACGGTGGTACGGAACCCTTCATGTACGAGTCCGACTCGCACTTGCCCGTTTATTTCATATACATTAAGAAATCTTTTATTACTTGTTGTTATTAATTGTAGTCGCACAAAGACGTTCCACGGAATAAAATCCCATGTCTTCACCACTAACTTCGCCAGTGCATTTCAAGGCGTATTTTCTGTTTATTGTTTTCATTTCATTAAAACATTTAGAAAAAGATTTTAATCTGGCGATTCGGCGCAAAAGACTTTAACGAGGTACTAAATTTATATTTGTAAAAAACCCGGCCAGAGCGGAAATCTACGACATTATAGTGAGGAACGGCGACTTTCACGACCTATTTAATCCAATTAATGTAACCATACATCTTATGGGAACGAAAAAAAATAGCGCGACATTTTTTTGTGAGGTTTTGTAACAATGTTTTCATAAGTTTTGATGAAGCGAGCAGTGACAGATATTGGTCTGAATTTTTTTGTTTTATACAAACAATTCAATAATAAAAATCTTATTTTAGATGGCTATACTAAAATTATGTATTTTACATATCTACGATCTGAGATAAACTCCTTTGGACAATTTAGTCAGCTACAATTTGAGCCTACTCGTAAAACAAAGTCGATCGGGTTAAGGGTTTGCCTGTAGCGGCTGTAGCCTAACCTTTTTGAAAAAAGTCAGAACGAAATTCCTCAGAGTTTAGCTTATTCCCTTAATTAGCTTTTACGATCTGCGTGAGAGGTACAGTTGCTGGTACATTATTTTTAGGGTTCCGTACAAAAAATTAAAAAACGGAACCCTTATATGATCACTCGTGCGTCTGTCTGTCCGTCCGTCTGTCACAGTCAATTTGCTCCGAATCTACTGGACTAAATCAGGTGAAATTTGGTAGAATGTTGTAATCCTATAACCCATACACATATGTGCAAAGTAAATAAATATTTTTTTAAAATAAGGGTCATTTTCGGGGGACAAATTAGGAAATTAAAAAAAAAGTTTTGCAAACCTTACTGTGTCATATATCAAATGAAAGGGCTCGTTATGAGAATCTTAAATATATTTTTGTTATTATTGTAAAATGAAAAGACCAAAATTGACCATTCCCCCACCCCCCCACCTGATCTCCGAAACTACTAAGCCTAAAATTTTGAAAAAATACAAAATATAGTTCATTTTACAGGAAAACCTATAAGAATTAAATCAATTGTACGGAACCCTCTCCACGTAAGTTTAACTCTCACTTGGCCGGATTATTTATTATTAAAAGTAGTTCATAATTGGTTTGTTAAGTTAAGAAAAGAAATGCATTTTGTTCAGGTAATTCAATTCCACACAGTGGCAACTCTCCCAACTGATGACGTATTCTTGGGTCAATCACGTGACCCAGCTGTCACGGGAAGAGAATACTGTGTATTATTATACAATGAGCAAGGAACAACAACTTTAGTTTTGGCAGACGGTGTTATTGATAGTGCGGCGTCGTGCTGACAAGCTGACGGCTGTAAATGGCCGCTGCTGAAATGTTCGAAACCGATGAGAAATGATACCAGCGGATACTGCTAGTGCTAACTGTCATGGCAACTAATCAATTAGTTATCTTCATTTTAGTACATTGTTTCAGTTATTAATTTAATTATTTTAATTCAGTTTACTATTTTTGACTTTCTCCATTTTTTTAGGGAATGTAGTACGGTGGTTTCCCTATGTGGGACCTCGACCTGTCCCGGCGCTCTAAGCGAATTCCCATATAGAAGATAGTAGGAGAAGTAGAGAATAGAGACTCGATAAACGACGGATTATATGAAATTTATTATCTGATACTGACGAGTATAAAAGAATAATGTTTAATTTATGAAGGTACAACAGACAGAGAGACGTAAGTGATCAGCATCAGAGATTATGGTAGAATGAGTGAAAAGGGATCAGTAAATTATTTGAAAATGGAATGAAAGGAAATTTGAAATGTAATGAAGAATGAAAAGTGGACAGGATGAGATGAAGAAAGGAGGTTTAAACATGATGCATGCAGCATCGTTACACCTATTTGCTGCCGTACCGCAGTGCTTGGGTTTGACAGAAACCCTTTCAGATCCCGCATCTTCGGCCTTCTGCCAATACTGTCACCACTGCTGCCTCGTGACAGAGGAATGCCTATTTACTGGCGGCATTGCTTCGCCATGACCAGATGGCAGAGAGAAGAGATTCTATGTTGGTCTAGGAGAAAAGAAAAACTTAGAATGTACCTACCAGCTGCTTCTCTTCCCGCGCAAATCGTAGAAGCCAATCGAGGGAATGGGCGAAATCATGTTAATAGGCAATGCGGCTAGCAACCCGTCTCTATTTTGATTCCTTTTTCCACTGTGGCGTATCGGACCTGCCGTACGCCAACCTTCTTTGTAAATAATCTCATAGAGATGACGACATCGTCGAGCGCACGTCTAACAGTGCGCGCGCATGGATGGCCCCTTCATATCGAACCTGTCAAATCGGCCGTCACGGAAAATTCCCTTGCATATATTTTATTAATTATTTTATATCAAAACAGTGCAATAACTCATTGTTAATATATAAATAAATACATAGCAGCATACCAAATACTTTCACTGCTATATTGGTGACCCCGACGTGATACCGCAACCGTACTTCGCGAAGATGGAAAAGGATGAAAATTTTGGAATCCCAACGGCCGAACCAACTCAAGGTACATTTCAACAAACATTTAAAGTCAGCGTCAAAATTCCGCCAATCTGGCCTGACCGCCCAAACCTATGGTTCGCACAATTAGAAGGTCAATTCATATTAGCCGGTATAACAGCCGATACTACCAAATTTTATACTGCGTGTAATTACTTAGAACATCAGTATGCCGTTGAAGTCGCAGATGTCATTGAGAACCCGCCCAAAGAGAATAAATACGAAACGCTCAAGAGAGAGTTGGTGAAGCGTATGTCAGCCCCAAGAGTGGAAAAAATCTTACAGTTCCTGAATAAAGAAGAAATGGGCAATCGTAAACCTTCGCAGTTCTTAAGGCACTTAAGACATCTGGCGGGCCCTCAAATCTCAGACGAATTTATACGCACGGTATGGTGTAATGGCTTACCTTCGCAAATACAGCCAATTATTGCGTCGCAGACCGACTCACCACTAGAGAAATTAGCTGATTTGGCTGATAAAGTAATCGCTATCGCCTCGCCCGCTTCCCAGGTATGTGACGTCAGACCAACAACTTCTTCAGCTGACCCGTATTTAGGTATAATGGAGAGTATGGCCAAGCAAATAGAGGAGCTGCGCAGTCAAGTACAGCAGCTAGCCACGCGAGAGAGTCGGCCCAACTTCAGACGATATCGGTCTAGTTCGCGATCCCGGTCACGTGGTAATGGCCTATGTTTTTACCACCGCAAGTTTGGTGCTGCGGCCTTCAAATGCCCAACGCCCTGCGCATATAAAAAGCCGGAAAACTCCAGCGGCAGCAACTAGTGGCGGCAAATGACTGCCCGCAAGGAAACGGCCGCCTCTTCGTCGTCGACAGGAAGACCCGGGTAGAGTACCTCATTGATACAGGATCTGACCTCTGCGTATTCCCCAAATCGATGGCCAAAGGGTTCCGTCCTCGTACTACGTATGAGCTGTATGCAGCGAACAACACCCGTATTAATACATACGGATTTCTGGATTTGTGCCTTGATCTTGGCCTGCGTAGAGACTTCCGCTGGCGCTTCATCGTGGCTGAGGTATCCAGGCCCATCATAGGAGTTGACTTCTTACAGCACTACAATCTTCTGGTAGACTGCCGACAACATCGACTGGTTGACGGACTCACAACGCTTTGGATCACAGTCCCATGTCGTCACAGCACTTCGCCAGAGACCGAAGCAGTCAGGACCATCAGCGGTGACTCCAAATACCTGGACTTGCTGAAGCAGTACCCAACCCTCACCACGCCAGCAGGTAGGCCCACAGAACCCAAGCACAATACTAAACATCACATCCGCACGACTCCAGGACCTCCAGTGGCAGCTCGTCCTCGCAGATTGGCCCCTGATCGCCTAAAAATCGCAAAGCAGGAGTTTGATGCTATGTTGCAGAATGGAACAGCACGACGTTCGGAAAGCTCATGGTCGTCCCCACTCCATCTCGCTCGTAAGAAAGACGATGGCTGGCGCCCATGCGGTGATTACCGTGCTCTCAATGCGAGAACAATTGCAGACCGCTACCCAATTAGGCACATCAACGACTTCACTCACCAGCTGTCAGGTGCCAAGATCTTCTCGAAAATTGACATGATCAAGGCGTATAATCAGATTCCAGTCGAAGAAGCTGATATTTCGAAAAATACCATCACAACACCGTTCGGGCTCTTCGAATTTCCGTACATGACATTTGGTCTACGAAACGCAGCTCAAACCTTTCAAAGGTTCATCGATGAAGTACTGCAAGGCTTGGATTTTGCGTACGGATATTTGGACGACACCTTGATTTTTAGCAGGTCTGAAGAGGAACACCTCCAACACCTGGAAATCTTGTTCGAGCGTTTCAAGGACTACGGCTTACTGATTAACGTGTCCAAGTGCGTTTTTGGCGTTGAGGAAATACAGTTCCTAGGATATTCTGTTTCCACAGATGGTATCAAGCCCTTAACAGAAAAGGTAGAAAGTATACAAGCCTATCCTCCTCCGTCAACAGCTAAACAACTTCGACGTTTCTTGGGCATGTTCAATTACTATCGCAGATTCGTACCAAAAGCTGCTGAACTTCAAGCACCGCTCGACAAAGCCCTCACTGGCAATATCAAAGGAGCTACTCCCATTAACATGACGGAAGAAATGTTATCAGCTTTCAACGCTTGCAAAAACTGCCTATCTCAAGCTGCACTTCTTGCACATCCAGATGTCAACAAAGAACTGGCATTGTTCACTGATGCATCCGACGGAGCCATTGGTGCAGTTTTGCAGCAGAACAACAACGGCAGCTGGGAGCCTCTCGGTTTCTTTTCCCGCAAACTTTCGTCATCACAAAAGAAGTATAG
This sequence comes from Acrobasis repandana, assembly GCA_963576875.1. Classification (NCBI taxonomy): domain Eukaryota; kingdom Metazoa; phylum Arthropoda; class Insecta; order Lepidoptera; family Pyralidae; genus Acrobasis; species Acrobasis repandana. The sequence continues at coordinate 5,363,911 of OY756226.1, forward strand.
CCCATATGATCGAGAGTTGTTGGCTATTTACGAAGGCATCCGATACTTCAAGTACATGCTGGAAGCTAGAGTGTTCACGGTTTACACAGATCATAAACCCATCACATTCGCTTTCACCACCAAAAGAGACGGATGCTCACCCAGACAGTTCAGATACCTCGATTACATTTCACAATTCACCACTGACATCAAATTCATATCCGGTTCTGACAATGTCGTCGCTGACGCTATGTCCCGCATTGAACAAATTTCATCTTTCATCAACTTCGCAGATCTTGCAAGAGATCAGGAGCAAGACCCTGAACTGCAAGACCTGTTAAGGCAGAAATCATCCCTCATCCTCAAGAAACTGCCGGAGAACAATTTATACTGCGACATCTCATTAAATCACCCACGTCCATACCTAACCCCTTCCTACCGCAGGAAAGTCTTCGAGAAGATGCACGGTTTGAGCCACCCCGGAACCAAGGCAACCGCTCAACTCATCGCCGAACGCTTCATTTGGCCGGGGTTGCGCAAGGACTGCACCCACTGGACTCAGCAATGCACAGATTGCCAACGAAGCAAGATCTCCCGTCATCTCTCTTCCCCTTTTCAAACTTTTCCTGTGCCTTCAGAACGTTTTTCCCACGTTCATCTTGATCTCATTGGTCCTTTATCCTTTTCCAAAGGGTATAAATATTGCCTCACCGTCGTCGACCGTTTTTCCCGCTGGCCTGACGCCTATCCCCTGGCGGACATCACTGCAGAAACTTGTGCCAGTGCCTTTTTATCCAACTGGATATCGCGCCATGGTTGTCCTTCCACCATCACTACCGACAGAGGACAGCAGTTCCAGTCACACCTATTTCAAGCCATTTCGCGACTGATTGGTGCAGAACATCGCCCCACCACTGCCTACCATGCGCAGTGCAATGGACTGGTGGAGCGTCTCCATCGCCAGCTGAAGGCAGCCATCATGTGCCACAACAACCCACAGTGGACAGAAACCCTCCCTCTTGTGCTGTTGGGCATACGAGCAGCTTGGAAGGAGGACCTCGGCGCGTCGGCTGCTGAGATGGTCTACGGCGAGCCTCTGAGACTACCTGGGCAATTCTTTACTCCATCTTCAGCCAGTCATCTGGATCCTGTGGATTACGTGTCACGCCTAAGGAAACACATGGCTGGATTGTCTTCTGTGCCTACATCAAATCACGGCAACAAAACTTTCTACGTGCCAAAGGACATACATACGTCGGATTACGTATTTCTACGCCGGGGCCCTGAAAGACGAGCCCTTGAATCGCCATACGTCGGCCCATATAAGGTACTGCACAGAGGAGCCAAAGCCTACAAAATTGAAGTCCAGCGCAAAGAAATTACTGTCACTGTAGACAGACTGAAGCCAGCGTATCTTACTTTAGATGATAATAAAACTTCAAACAAGACAACCGTCCATCCTTCTTCAGCACCTGAAGAAAAGGATCCTCCACGGACAAGGAGCGGACGTGTAGTCAGATTCCCCGCTCATCTTCAGCACTATCGACCGTGAACCGGTCTCAGCGGGGGAGTAATGTGGCGTATCGGACCTGCCGTACGCCAACCTTCTTTGTAAATAATCTCATAGAGATGACGACATCGTCGAGCGCACGTCTAACAGTGCGCGCGCATGGATGGCCCCTTCATATCGAACCTGTCAAATCGGCCGTCACGGAAAATTCCCTTGCATATATTTTATTAATTATTTTATATCAAAACAGTGCAATAACTCATTGTTAATATATAAATAAATACATAGCAGCATACCAAATACTTTCACTGCTATACCACCATCACGCTAAAAGTGGCCTTTGAGCCTTGCGGCTCTGTCTGCTTAGAGCCGCAAGACCCCAATGCTCTGTCTGCCCCATTAGGGATAAAGACGTGATAGTACCTATGTATGTATTATTGTGATTTTCATCCTAGCTGTTGAATCTAACGCCCAATATATTTAGCCCCATATTTGTGGAATAAGATCTTTACGTACAGTGCCATATCCGTAATAAATCAAACCACGGTCTATACTAAACCATTATAGTATAATAAAATTAAAATAACAGCCAAAAAACAAAAATCATTTTTGACATTTTCATACAAAAGTGCGCGGCCGCGCGGGCGCTTTGTATGGGAATGTCGAATTTTTTTTTGGTTTTTTGACTGTTATTTTAATTTCATTATACTTTAGTCATCTAGTACAGCCTGTGGTTCGATTTATTACGGGTAAGTCCCTTCCACTTTGTATTTCCTACCAAAAATGTATGGATCTTTAATCGAAATGTAAAAGCAACATTATAAACTCAGATTATAAACTATTTTCTTCTTCTTCTGTCGGTGTAGTGCTTTCCATGTCTCTCTTTCTTCCGCCAAGTTCTTAACCTCCGTATATGTTTTCACGTTTAATGTTTCCTTTATTTGATCGAAAAATTTTCTTCTGTGTTTTCCTTTTCCTCTGTTTCCTTCTATTTTTCCTTTCATTATTGTTTTAAAAACTCATCGTGACGTAGTAGATGGCCGAACATTTTCCCTCTTCTATGTTCTATAATTTGTAGTATTTGCCTTTTCTCACCCACATTCTCTAATACCTTTTCATTTGTAATTTTTTCTGTCTAATTTATTTTTTTCATTCTCCCTCAACACCACATTAAAAACTATACTGACAATATAGTATTGCCGTCTGGACGGTCTGATATCATCGGATATAGTTTTTTTCAATCAAAATCAAGGCAAATCGCTGCCCCGTGGTAATATGCCCAGAAGGCTGGCAGCATTGCCACGTTTTATGGCAATGCTAATCTTTTGAGCCAGATAGAAGCCAGCCCTCTGGTCATGTATTTCAATTAGTACATCAGTTTATGCGGCCTACAATGTTATTTCAATAAATTTCCTTGCTCTTATCAATCTGGCGTTCCTCCAACAAGTCTTGAATACGGTATAGGCTCAAAATATTGAGGGTGGCGAAAGACAACTAGACTCTTCTTCAACTAAGCGCGTTCCCGGTTGCATCCTCAGCGGTGCTGCTTCGGATCCCGGGGTGCGCTTTCCCACATAGGTATAACTATGCATGTCAATGGTCACCCAAGGATGTCAAAGACCTTGCAAAATGGAGAAGAAATAGCCGGAACAGTTCGAATTATTTGGCTATAGTTTTACGACCGGCCGCCTGCATGACGTTAACCCTCTTTGGGAATGTGTGCTTAGTCCTTAAGTAGCCTACGACATCCCCAGGAAGAGATGGAGTGGTCCAATTCTAACCCGGAACCACACGGGTAAAAAGGACAACTAGACTCCCTCGGAGAAACGCGAAGACTGCATTCTGGGTGGTTACTCCATAAAATAAAACGAAAGTCGTCCGATTGTGACGTCCTATTAGTATGTCAATCCAAATAAAGTACATAATGATGTATTAACGCTCAATGTTGCTTGATACGCAGTTACGTACCGTCTTTCGCACCGCTTTTGGAGTAACCCTACTAAAGCAAGGAGTCCAGTCTATTGTGACGAAAGTGAGAATTGACAATGAATGCAAACAAAACATTTATAGGGCATTGATCTAAAGTGTTCCGCATAAACCGACAACGAAGAGCACAATAGTAAAGAAATCTAGGTAAAGGTCCGTTAAAATTTCCCTTATGCCACCATCTCCATTGCATTTTAAACCTAGTTGCTTTAGAGGAATAACCATTATTTATTTGCAACTGGTTGTATCTGATAAGTAAAGCACACAAAGCCCACAACGCGCTGTATCTGTGCTGTTTTTAATTTGGAGTACAGGTGTTCGAAACCGATTTGACTGTTATTCGTACATTTTAAAAATGAGATATATTTTTACACCAGCTTGATCGGATCCAAATAGCCCAAGGTTGATCTGCAAATATCTGCAACTCCCAAGGAAAGCGTAGGTTTGGAGTGTTCGCGCGTTTGCGGTCTAGACTCGTCGATTTATACGCAAAACCGCAAGAGTTAAATGATTCAGGATATCTATTTTATATGTACCACTTCAAAGAAGGTCTATAGTTTTAAGACTATGGATCTCCACTTGCTCTTTATCCTTACAAACCTCTTTTGCTTCATCAATACTCATAATTTTTTTCATGCCCCAGAAAATATGGCTACTGTAGCTTTAGCATCTGTTCAGGCAAAGCCGAACATTTTGATAGTTACCTTTTACATAGGCAACACCTAGCTGCAGGCTACTTTTTGGTAGGTACATTAACATTGTGACAATTAACCCTTTAACCGCGAACGTCGGATTAATCCGACAAACATTTTCGTGCCCATTTCGCGAGCGTCGGATTTATCCGACCAAAAACTATGGATATTCACAATTCCTCGCGCTGGGAGCACGACAACTGATATAAAGTCTCGCGGTGAAAGGGTTAAAATATAATACCTCGAACTCAGGACCTCCTGAGTGACAGACGAGCGTGTTAATCAATACGCCATGAAAGACGCAAAAAATATTATTAATAGGTACATTTTTCTAGCTTAGAGTAAACAAACAGTTTTCTCGATGCTATGGTTTCGTTGACTTATATATTACTAGCATGGTTTGGTTTCCGTTGCGTCACTGCCAGAATATAGGCTGCCGGAACCTGCGGTAATTAAGCGATTTGTTTCGATACATGAACTACTTTTATATGACAGTAACGACCGAAATGTGACCTGTTACGGCAGGTGATTTATTTGATGAAAAAAATTAAACCCAAAGATAGATTGGATTTGTATTTGTACAAGTAGGTACCTATCTTCTTTTTCATATTATCTTTTTCAAAACTACTGATTTCTGTTTCATACACGCCACAGAAATAATATATATCTATGATATTAGCTGCTAGGTACGTAAGAATAAGTAGGTACTAAACATTTTCAGATTTTTTGTCTCTACAAAAGTTTATTCATCAGCTTATCATAACTTCCTTAGGAAGTCGATGAAAACTAGTTCATAATATCAAGAGGAGTGTTCTCATTTCCTCAAGAAATCAACAGTTTCCCCTTAATGAATCTGAGACGGAAACTTGTAATTTATTATTGTTGTACCATGTTCAGTTCTATTTATTGCGTCCCGAAGCGTAGGCGCCACCGCTGAGAGAAACCGCTTTCAGCCGCGGATGAGGCCGCTTTTTCTTTAACAAATTATCATCATTACGTCAACCGCACACCTACAGCGCAGATCAGACGTTCAATGACTTCAGAAGTCCCCGAGAAAAATGTTTAGTTTAAAACTGGATGCGCGGGCGACGTATTGATGGACGCACCAACTGAAGTAGATGCAATAATACATGCTAGACATTTTTTGAGCAACGTTTAAATGAAGCGTTGCTCAAAAAATTGCCTATTATGGCAAGAGTTTGGGCTATCAGGGCTGCAAGTTAAGCAATCCCAAGCTTAGTCTTGGATGGTTGACCACAAAGACGCATACAAATTTCTCGTGCTTCTCCGTGTTTCGGACGGCATGTTGAGCCGTTGCTGCCTGGCAGTATTGTATGACAGTCGTCAAGTTATGTCAGATATCTTTAGGCAGCCACCAGTGTTGGCACTTACACACGAAAAACACGGCCTCAGGGCCGCTATCAATTGTCTCACAGACAGTGAATGTCACTGATATATGTATTTTCATTCACTTATCATTAAGTCGTCTCGCAGTAAAAAAAATATCTCTAACGGAACTCCTCGGTGGTTCTGGGCCCATAACCAGACCTCAGTTACCTATCTACTGACTCTATATGAACGTTTTAGTAAACGTATGTAATTATTAAACCTATAATGGATTTTGGCGGGTAGCCGAATGGAGGATTGGGAATAACAAAAACGTTGTTTGATATATTTACGATGTGATGGTGAATTTAAAACACACGCGTATCGCTCTGTTAGTAAAGATTTTCCTACTGAGTAATTTTAAATGTATTTGCTCTTCCCATGAAAATGCCTATAAAAGTTTCCTCCCAAACCTCCCTTCCATTTTGTCATGTATAACTAATTAATAATAAGGTTAGTCAGGTTTGACAATAACATGTGCCGTGTAGTTCCCGGCAGAGTAGATTAGCACCACTCCAAGTCTTCCCGTGGATGTCGTAGAAGGCGAATTAAGAAACACAAGCTAAACAATGACTTATGTCACATCAATGAGACCTCTCCAACCTGTCTGGCCAGTGTGGAGTTTGTAGGCCAAATCCTCTGACTACTCTGGTGGCTAATATGTGGCTCTGGTAGTACAGAGAAGGTCGCGCTTCCATTGAAGGCTAAAAAAGAACTGATGATGATGATGATGACAATAACATACTTTCTAGCAACAATACAAAATATTCGTACAATCTGCTTAACACATTGCTGGACACTCAGCCAGACACAATAGAAAGAATAATTGATCTACTTACGTCTATAGACGTAGTATGTCCAGCAATGTGTTAACTTACGCAGTTGTACCAGTTTATCAAAAAAGGAGGAGCTACCCATTTCGAATGTAGGTATACTTATACATAATTTTTTATGTATGTTTGTCTATAACTTCTTTAGAAATTTATTTTTTTATTTCATTTACATTTTGATGTTCAAACTACTGTAGCGTTTCTCCTTACTTAAACAAAATTCCTTTTCTTTGGGATGCTTGCTAGTATGATATTAGAAGTGGGACTATTATTTGTATCTCCTTTGGATTTACAGGTCTTTTCACCCTGGTCCTTGGGGATGCTTGCGTGATTGATATCAGAAGTGGGATGCTATGTTAATGGCTGCTGCTAAAAATACTTCATTTTGTGATTTATGCAAGTCAATTAGATGCACTGCTGTGGGTAAGACTCCAAAAATAACAAACTATTTATCCATCGCCCTTGAGTAGTTGCTAAATAGACGTCTTACAAAATTATTTTTGTAATATTCGTAATACGATTTAAAAATATATCGTCAAGTGCATTTCTGTTGGCAATTGGCTAACGCCGGAGTCTTTTTACAAGCTTTTTGTCTAGTGTTCGTCTGGGTTCCATGCCCAAGAGCAAAGGTGGGCATAAACTCGATAATTCGTTAATCGTTAATTAACGAAGTTAACAATCGGATGAACGGATTAACTTTTAAGTTAACGTAAAAAAATGTTAACGCTTTTGTTAACTTTCGTTAAATTGAACTTCCGTTAACTATGATACGTTTCATTAGTCATTTGTTGACATGCTGTCATTTTGTTTGTTTGATTTACCCGCCACGCCACGGTCGTATGTTCGGCAACTGTTGGCGAGTCGAATGGTGAACGATATGATATTATGCTATATTATATAAAAGTATGATAGCAGCAAGTTCTCAACAGTCAGGAAGCTTATGGAAGCAAAAGTTTAAGATGCTTTGATTAAAGAAAAGGAAGCAAACGAAAAGGATAATGTAAGTATTAGCGGAAGCAGCATTACAGCACTCTTACTCAGTCTGAATAAAATAGGTCTAGAGGCCACAAATCTCTGAAAAATAAAGCTCAGAATTTGATAAGAACTTGGCTAGACCTTGGATGATGATGATTGGCTAGACACGAAGTCCTAAGAATCTTTTACGGATGCTGCTGCTTTCTAGGTGAACCAGTGTTAATAAATCTTTTTATTAAATATAACACTGCTATCCCATCTAGTGCTGCAGGAGAACGTCTTTTTTCTACAGGCAAAGATATTTTACGGGCTAAACGATCATCGCTGTCGGAGGTAATATTAATATGCTAATTTTTATGAAGGGGAACATGCACCTAAATTACCTCATGCAAAATTAATAATATCCTTATTTCTACCTACTTTATAATCGAAATAAATAAATCTGTTTAATTATTCTTTCTACTTGTTTTTTCTTTTATTTGCCTATTTCTCTCATACCAAAAGCAGCAAAACTTTAACTTGCGTTTACTTTCGAGAATTTAACGCTGTACCGATTAACGAAGTTAACTTTTTAACTAACGAATGTAATCATCTAACTAACGGACTAAATAAAATAATATTTTTCGGACCCCAGTCCACATCCCTTGAAGGACATGCTCAGACTGTGATAAATAAGGAACCACTTATCTAGGAAAGTTGAAATGCGATTTTTTTATCTCCTATTCATATTGACCTTTTATGTACGCTGTAACTACAAAATATAACACATTCTTGCATTCCTCATAAAAGATCAGTAGCACACCACGTGTTTTGATCTGAAAATACAATAATTTATCGTGAATTTTATTGCGAGTATTACGATAGAAAAGCCATAAAAGATACATAATTAATTCGTGTCATATAAACATTGAGATTTATTGCGGTTGCATCAGCAACACAGGTCTATCTATCTATTTCATCTGTACAATAACCGTCTTATTATAAAAACAGGACTAACTTTGTTACTAGGTTTAAACCATTACCCGCCAAAATCAAATTGACATCTAGTAATATCACACTATCTCAGCTGTCAATGTTAACTTGATTTGGGCTGATAATGGTTTAAACCTAGTAACAAAGTTATTCCTGTTTTTATAATAAGAGGTAAGTAAGAGGGTTTATTTTATAACTGCATCATTTATTTATTAATATAGGTACGCTTACAGTGTTACTGTGTTACACACATTAAATTATTAAGTACTAGAAATTAGCACTTACAGTTAGTTTTAAAGGGACCTAGACACCAATTAACAGGGTACCATACAACATTTGCGACAACACTAATTTATTACCGTCAATAGAAAATAATATTATAAATTTTCTATGTTAAAATGAATAAAAGAAGAATCAATATCTAATTTTAGTCAGGTATTATCCCAGGCGTTAAATCCGCCATTTGTACACTTTTTATGTGCAATAAAGTTTAAATAAAATAATAATATGCGTAATGCGTATCGTGATCTTACAACTAAGGATGCTCAAGACCGAGCAAAGTGGGGAAGAAAAAGCCGGAAAGCAGAGCCGCAGAGGAAAGCAGCCGGGCTTCACAGCATTACAGCTGAGGATGCAACTGGGAATACGCTGAGATACGAGAGATAGAGTGAGATGCATGTGAGTTGGGAGAATATACAGGGTTAGTTTTGATTAACCGGCCACCTTTTTGGAGTAAATTTAGTGCGTGATACTGAACCACTTTCCATAAAAACAATTATTGAAAAACGTAAAAAAAAATTCGACTTTCCATACAAACCGGCGCTCAACCAAATGGATTTTGTATGGGAGGACGAAATTTTGTTTTCGTTTTCCGATAATTGTTTTTATGGAAAGTGGTTCAGTATCAGGGACTGAACTTGCTCCAAAAAGGTTGCCGGTTAATTAAAAATAACCCTGTATAAGCTGGAGGTTTTTGATAAACTGATTGAAAATCTTCAAAAACTTAATCTACGCGCTGGTCCATAATGTCAGATACCATCCATAAAGCCACTGCACTGGGAAAACGATGCAAGGAGGTAGTCAGGTCATCCTGTTTTCTTTTCAGAGTTTTTTTCGGCATTTTGAACATCCTGTTAGGTAAGTCTACGATCTCAGTGTCTTTAGTTAAAAACATAAAAACTAAGTACAATCACAGAATACATACTAATACTCCGTACAGAAGTCTCACTCAGCAAATAAATTTAAAGAAATATTATCTACTCAATGTTGTTAGTGATACGGTTTAATTTAGCTCACGTCAGAACTCAGCACCTTTTTGTATAGATACCTAGACATCCATTGCATGCCAATTTCATCCTTTTGACTGGACAAACGATTCGTATAACTGAATTTACCACCCGAAGGGGCCGTCTGCGCGCATAGTAATAATGTAGGTACATTTTCGACACCTAAACGGGGAGTGACACAGGCCTGGTACAATTTGGCCTTTTGGGTATAGTTTGATTTGATGTAACCGAGACAAGTGCAGTACACGGCTGACGTATCTCTAGATATTCTATACAGGTTGAATGATTTAAGAAGCCTAATTTCATCCGGCTGGGACAACTGACTAACTGTCTATGTGGAAATGACGCCCGGGCGATATTATGAATGAACGCATGTGCGTGCAGTGCTATCTCAAAATACTCTAATGAGTGTAACGTCTTAGCTGGTTTATTATTGTCAACTAGATCTCATTCATCTTGCAGTTAGTTTATAGATTTGTCATACACTCTACTTTGGTACCTATTTTGTGGTCATTTTGCCTGGAGTACGTAGTACAGAAACTTACTTATTACCGAGTGGTGACGGGAGAGTAGACTTTTCATCACTCCTTTCCTTTCCCACGGATGTCGTAAGAGGCGACTAAGGGAAGTATAGATAATAGGGGAATGAGCAGCAGCGTGGTAATCTTTGCAACGTGGTAGTCGCTGTAGAGTGTAGAGTGCAATCACCACCAGTCTTCCCAGCGTTGTGTTTATGGGCAAAACCTCCCTTAACAAAAACAAAAGATAGAGCTCGGTGGTCCCTGCAGGAGTACGCATTACTAGCGCTTTCACAAGTTAAGCGACACCGGGTACCGTACTTTGATGGGTGACCATAAGTGGCATAAAATTTTGTCGACCTCCTCTGTGCTTCGGAAGGCACGTTAAGCCGTTGGTCCTGGATGTCATCATTGCATGGCAGTCGTCAAGCTATGTCAGATGCCTTTGGGCAGCTTGAAAAATCTGACACCAGTCTTGGCCACTTACACTCACGAAAAAGAAGAAAGAAGATTGGGAGGGCTTCGGTCCAGCAGTGGACTTCCATAGGCTGCTAAAGAGGTAACTTACTCGTGCGTGTATATTTAATCTGCGTCCGCTGATAGTTGTAGGTACCAAATCTTGGCCTTCTCGTGGTATCAAAATTGCCCAAGATGACTTTGACACTTGGGGACATAGGATTTGGGAAGTCCCAGGAAATACGAGCCCCGTATCCCTAGGAGGTTGTTTATTAGGTAACCGAAACTTCCCAAATCCTACCTGGAGACAAGCTAACTTGTGGAGGTCTGTTCCTTTGCAGATATCGACCATCGGGACTAAGATCGGGACTGTGTATCTTGTAAATGCAGAAATTTGGATTTTGCAGGGATGTGTGTCCATAATATTTTTTGGATGAATTAAACTTTTATTGGTGCTTATTAAAATAGCTAGGTATTTAAAAGTCTTTTATAGGTATTAAAATAATTATATTGTTTACAATTTAACATAGTAATCTGTTTCTATATGAACAGGAAACATTATCGCCAAGAAAACACAATGTTATTCCAGCCACGATTACAAATGAAATGATTATTTCAAGTTTCGTTTCGAAGTATTGAACACGGAAGGGATTGCAGCACGCCAATCGATTTTTCGTCGCCTCCGAACAGTAACGATTTGATATGAAACTTTCAAAGCATTTCATATCGATAAATATACGAATCGAGATATAAACGGGGGGGAGTGATTCGAGCTATTTGAGTCGATGTTCTGCGTTGTAAGAGAAGTTAATTTTGGATGGTTGAGGGGTAACGCCCTTTTTTTCAGTTCTCAGAATATCGGACGGTCTATAAGCCCGTGTCAGAGGAATAAAGTACTTTCAGAAGTTGTTGACGTTGACACGGAGACTGCACCCGGCGACGGATGCTTTCCGTTTTTTGTTATGTTATGTTTACGGGTGTTTGATTTCATTGTCTCAACGAATAAATTGCTCGAAATAAGAGAAAAATTTACCAAGCTATAAATAGTATGTCTTGACATTTTGACTACAACATTTTAGTCACCTAGGCGCCCGGCCCTATGTCTGTATGCAAATTATTGAAATTTTGTTTAAAGGAGACGCACTAAAAAGAGTATGTACAGTAATGGTTTTCCTAGAAAAAATCCACGCTCTAAAATTATTTACTAAAATAATGAATAAAATATTTGGCAGTCCTAACTATAATAATTGATAAATTTGGCAGTCCAGCGCTAAATTGTAATGAAGTTATTCAGCAGAGTTTAATAAAAGTGTCAGAATTTTATTGCATTCCAGATTATAATAATAAAAAAGTAGTGAAATGTATGTCAGCCGTAAGCAAAGCAATTACGATGTAACGTCGTAAAATCCAGCCAATCTAAACCGTGAATCATCTTCAGGTTGAATTCTAATTTAAATTCCAGCCAAACTTTATGCATATTGTTCAATATCTATACTAACGAACGACCAACCCAGCCCCGATGGTACTCATAGATTTCTGTACGCCGATGATTGGCTCTCACTTCTCAAACAAAGACAGCTGAAGCCAACCTGTCACGAGCGCTGGAAGACTTAGGTACATATTATGCGGAGAAAGCTCTACGAACGTCTGAAAGTAATGTGGATGTTGTGTTTTCCACATAAGGAATCACGAAGTTAACCGTAAATTGAATATCACACCTGGAAAGGAGAAAAAATAAAACACTGTTCCCACCCCTCGTACTTAGGCGTGACACTTGACAAGTGTCTCTCACTTATAAAAATCACTGCCTCGATATAAGTTCAAACGTAGAAACACGCCATAATTTAATCCAGCGCCTCACTTCCACTACGTGGGGATCATCTCCACACGTACTCCGGACAAGTAGCTTAAGCACTGCTTCTCTGCTGGCGAATATGCATGCCCTGTGTGGCATCGTTCTGCCCACGCCGGAGAGGTAGACGTTGCTCTCAATGAAACTTGCCGAACAATTACTGGATGTCTGAAGCCAACACCTTTTAAATTAATTTAGGTACCCTTTAGCAGGCATCGCTCCACCATCGGTTCGGAGAAGCATCGCTTGTGGAATCGAAAGACGGAAGCAGCTATCTGACCCTATATAGGCACCCTTTATTTGGAACCCAACCCTCAGCCTATCGCCTCAAAAGTCGTAATAGTTTAATTACCTTAATGTACCGAACCACTTGCGGGCCACCCAAAATCCTCCCGGCTTCAAACGTGGAGTAATAAGCAAAACGCCCCTCCCTCTAATTTTGTTCTGCCGTCGGAAGAGCTGCCTCCGGGCCATAAACTCCCTCGGGCAACTTGGAAGTGCCTGAATTGACTGCGTACTGAGAAGGGCCGATGTGAGCACGACCTTGCTAAGTGGCGGTATATTTACAGAACAGAGCCTGATATTATGCCAATGTGGTCACTCCGATCAGACCATGCAGCACCTTCTCTCGTGTCCTTCGTGCCCGACCAGGTGCACGAGACACGACCTGTACACGGCGTCGGAAAGTGGCATAAGAGTGGCGACTTATTGGAGGAACAAAATATAATGTCTTTTGAGCCAATCTACACGAAAAGAAGAAGATTGTTGCATTGTTTGTTTATTTCTCTCTCTTTTGAGTACAAGTTTATGAACCCTTTTTATTATTTTATTTTTATTTATTTGTTATTGTAATTTTTACCCGACTACGCTAGAAGCAGGGTTACGTTTTTCGAGCGTATGTATGTATCACGCTCTGGATTTTTACTTGAGAGGTGTCTTTAGATTCGTCTTAAAACATTGTTGGATACTAAACTAGACACAATAGAAATAACGATTGATTTACGTCTATAGGCGTATAGTGTCCTACATTGGTTAATTACAAGAGTGATTGGTTAATTTAAAAAAAAAACAAAATAGGCGTTAAATTATACGTCTTAATTTTTTTTATTCAAACCCTATAAAATATGTAGGGTATCCAAATAAAGGATTAAGTATATATGTATGAGGATTACAAAAATATGTAAAACTTATTTTTTAATTTAAATGTAATTTGGAGTAAGAAATATTAAAACGACATAGCTACCTCTAATATAATCTTACTTATCCAAGCGTGTTACCGGTTCTTGTATCCTAGGCATATAGCTGTTGTAGGTATCACGCAGACAGACGGGGTTTTTGTTTTTTTTTATTTTAGTTAATGTGATATATATATATATTTGCGTAGATTTCAAGACGTCGCCCTTTTAAAAATCGGCCGTTTGTCTGGCGTGAGAAACATTTTTTTGATCCACTCCATACTCCATTCTTTTGATGACATTAATGAGCTATAAAGTGTGGACACAGTATAATAAAGTGTGGACACGTCAGTTTATTGTGGGCAGCGATGAATACGTCCACGGCTGGGTTTGTTTGACGTTTATACGACATGTTTTACTAAGGTTTGGTCTGGTTTGGTTTTGTTCTTGTGGTGATGGCGTTAAAAAATTGTTAATTATTTCGAATATCAAGAAAAAGCAATAGCTTGGATTGGACAACAATGTAAATAGTGCCCTATGGATATACTTACAGGGTGATTTCAAAATACATATACCTATGTAGGTATACTTAAGTCAATGGTGTTTAGTAATACGTGAATACTAGTTTTATTCTGTGGTAATGCCTATAGTTAAGTCTGAAAAATGAAAATGTAATAACCGAAACGCCTCGTCATAATCCTGTGTTGAAAAAGATGCAAATAGCTCCAGGAAGTAGACCAGTTCCTTGTTTACTTTGGGAAGTTAAAATTATAGGCTGCAACTGCAGTGTAACACTGGTAACTGACGTAGGTACCTACTCATAGTTATTTTGACTGGATTTAAACTATTGCACATAGTTCTCGCTGTTTATAATCCACCGGCGAACGGCTATTTCGAATGAAGTTAGCTATTTTGAAGGAACGAACAAGTGATTGTTCACAAGTTATCTGTATCTAGCTATGGTATCTAGATATACCTACATAATATCTAACAAAATATACTGAAACCTTCTGGAGGGAAAAAATTTAAATACATTTTGAGCTTTCGACACGAGAAGAAGAAGTCCTTAGGTACTGTACAAATTTCTCCAAAGAACATGTATCGAAATGTAAAAATATTTTTTGGCTTTCTATACCTACAAACTCGGATCAGCTGATCGGTAACTTGTATGGGAGGCAAAAAAATATTTTTCATATTTCGATATACGTTCCTTGCGGAAAGTTCAGTATCATGGACTAAGACCTGGCTTGACCCTGTATAAGATAGTGGGTAAGGCACATCCACATACCTAGTTTTCAATTTATTATTGACAGAATGCGTAGTTGCGAGTATAACCACTTTCAAATTCGCGACATTTTTCTAGAAAAATCTCTGAGCTCGTAGACTTTTAAAAGAAAAACAGGATAGATTTTGCTTAAATTACTAGAGTAATTTCTAAATTAAAATTATAGGTAAAGACTTACATAATTATGCAACACGCATGCTTGGAATCAACGAAAAATGCTTGGGAGCGAGATGAAAAATTGCAACATAAAAACGACTGAAATAAATCATGTCAATTAAAGTGACCGAGAACGGTCTCGGGTGTCACCTGGTGTCTGCAAGTTGAGTGGCTTGGCTATATTTAAAAGAAGTAAGAATTAATTAGAATAGTTTTATCATACAGTGTTGCAGAAAATCGTCTGGAAGTTCAGTGGGATAAAATAGATATCCAGCTAGCAACTATTACAGCTACTACTATTATAAGCCAATGTAAATAAAAATAAATCAGATGCCCTTCAATATACTTAAATTTTTTATATGTTAAAAGTACATACGTAAGTAATTAGGGGGATCAAACATTTGAAACAGTAAATCAACGACATTGTAAATGAAGTAAGTTGACGACGGAGATACAATGAAAAACAGATGTGTCGTGCCTAGCGAGCTCAGATGATAGTGGGAAAAAAATTAAAGTAGGTACCTACCTACATAAATGTTCAAGGCCCAGGTAAATTTGAAATAAATAGTTTTATTTATTTTATTTTATTTATTATAGACGAGCAGCTAAGAGCTGATATGTCTATTTCACACAGTGCTGAGAGTCCATTAAGTCTTTTCACAGTTCCAGTGCTGAGAGTCCATAAAGTCTTTTCACCGTTCATATATTTATTAACGACACTTTATTTGTCCTTAAGGTCAAGTCTATTTTTAAATGCATTTATGGAAGGCGCAGTGACCACTTCTTCTGGTAGTCTATTCCAATTATTGACCACTTTGTTACTAAGAAAGTGAAAATGTGCAGCTTTGGTTTTAGTCGCTGTACGAGTTAGCTGCACGTGTTTTCCATCAGGGTAAGTAGGTATTTCGTAACTTTAACACATACTTAGGTAGGTACGACTACTAGGTAATTACGTCATAATCCTTTACTTATCAAAATAGTAACGGGTTGCTATCTCACGATTCTCACGTAACCGTACGAATTGTATTAATCAGATTCTCGATTGATTATTTGGAGACGGTTTGGATTTTTTTTTGGTGATGATTTAGAGACCACTTAACATGTTACGTCTTCTAGTCTTCGAATTAGTACAATGATGCTAAGAATTTTTGGGTTAACTTCATTTAATGTTACTAATGAGGTAAACACAAGAAAGTCGGAATCAACTCATTCATGGTGTTTACAGATTTATGTACAAAAGTAGCCGCGTTCGAAAATGTTTATAATCGCCGCTCCACTTTACCAAAATACTCGTTCCGAAACGCCTGAAAAATGGACTGCTGAAACGCGCGCTGCAAGCGTCTGACGGATGTTTGTGTATGGATTAAGAAAAATATGTATTACCAGTTTACCAGCCAGTATGTGTATGACCTAGTTTTTTTAACTCTTTATTGGCAACCAGTAATTTTAGAATGTGGTGAAATGTTATTTTTTTGTTTATTCAAAATCCGAACGTCTGGCGGGATTTTGCTGCTTATCTATCGTCAGTGGTGATTTTCTTTCTTTCTCGTAAGTATACAAAGTTTTTCTTTGCCAGAAAACATCAAAGAGTTCTTGATAACATTTTTGTAGTTATATAGGTATTCCTTATGAAATCGAGACAGATGTACAGATTGAGTATCATACATAATCACGATTTGGTCCAACTATACGAGTAGTCAGACAAAGTAAAGATCGCAGGGCCTAAAAGCCTAAAGTCTTACAGGCGGTTTTTTTCGACATTTTTAATTTGAATACTTATTTAACTAGCATAGGTATCGGTATCCCATATTTTTAATGGCTAAGTAAGTAGACTTGCTACGCTTTGGTCAAGACAAGACAAGCAAGGAAATCTGCAAAATCTGTTTGATAATCTACATAAAAAATTGTTGATACACTTTATTAATTTAATGAAATTCTTGATTTTTCTTCCAGATATTTTTTGTAGTATTTCCGTTAGATTCACGTCACTTTGACGAACGACATATTTATGTAGGTGCTATTATTTACAGAAAAGAAACATATATTTTCGTACAGTCATGGTAACACGTTGTGGTAGGGCCCTTAAGAATTCGCTTGGCATATAGCCATATGTAACTATGAACTGTGAATCGTCAGTACCAACGTAGTTGCTACAACTTCTAACTACTTTGTGCCTACCTTTCATCACCTCTCGAATGAATATCTGAATAGTTCGAATACAAGCTGTCTTATAGAGATGGAGGAGTACGAGTATAGAGAAGGAAACCTGGCTCATTTTTAGGGTCCAACGGGACCCTATTAATGAGACTTCGCTGTCCGCCTGTCTGTCCGTTCGTCTGTCACAGGGCTCTAACTCTTGAACCGTAATAACTAGCTAGACACTTAAAATTTTCACCGATCATGCATTACCAGTGTGTAATACTGTGGCCGTTGGGTATATAACAAATACTAAAAATAAGATCATTATATACATAGATATTATCATCTTCATCAGGTCTTCTTTAATCTCCACTGCAGGGCCACGACCCACTCTGTACTGCCATAACCACATATTAGCCAGAGTAGCCAGAGGATTTGGCCTACACTCTCCACGCTGGCCAGACGGGTTGGAGAGGTCTCACTGATGTTTATAAGCTTTGTTCAGCTTGTGTTTCCTAAGTCGCTTCTACGACATCCACGAGAAGACTTGAAGTGGTCCTATTCTACTCTGCCGGGAAACACACGGCTAAAATAAGAAAACATTAAAAATTAAAGGGGTCGTCATACAAGAGATGTGTTTTAAACATTATACGGAGGTACGGAACCCTTCATGTACGAGTTGCACTTATATTTGATTTGACCAATGAGCGCTCGCGCGGCCATTACTGGTAATGATTACCATTTATTTACCAAGGTGAGATGTCAGCTGTTATGTTACACAATGTTACATATCCTATGCGACTACTGTAAGGCTCGCTTGTTTTTTTATAGTTATAATAATTATCGAGGTCATCCCGCCATCTCTTCCTCGGTCTGCCTCTACTCCGACGGCCATCCGGCAGCCAGAACGTAGCTAACTTCGCCCATCTTCCCGGGACCATTCGACAAACGTGCCCAGCCCAATTCCACTTCAGACTGGCAATTTTTACTCCTACATCTGCAATTTGAGTTTGAGAACGCAGCTCTGTGTTTCGCACCTTATCTAAGTATAAGACGTAGTCCCAGTATGCTGCGTTCCATTGCTCTTTGGCAGACCTTGAGTTTGGACTTTTGGATCTCAAAGACCACGGGATGACCTCGATAGTTATGCCAATAATTGGCAAGAGATAGCAGAGAATAGAGACGAGTGGAAGAGGAAGGGGGAGGCCTTTGCCCAGCAGTGGGACATAACAACAACAGGCTAGAAAAAAAAATATAAAAAAATAGTATAATAATTAGATATATGTAAGTATGTACCTGTTATTGTTAAATAAACTATTAAAAAAAGGCCAAGTGCGAGTCGGACTCGCCCATGAAGGGTTGCGTAGCAGCAAGTAACATAATATAAAAGTTCTAAAGGTAAATTGCGGTTTACGATTTATGACGTATTAAAAAATAACTATCTATGATACCGAGACCTCTATAGTTTTAATTGAAAGTACATACTTTGAGGTATATACCACATTTATTTTCAGAATTATTTTAGTAATATTTCAAAAGTTACGGTGGGGGGACACCTCAAATTTTAACTTTGTATTAGATTATCTCAAGACTGGGGGGTTTGATATACATAGTTTCAAAGCAGTTTTTGTTGCATTTTAAAAGACCTTTTCAACGATACCCCACACGTTGGAGTTCGTCCAATTTAATTTTTTAAATTCACTTTTCGTTGTATGGGGGGCTGAAAAAAAAACATTTTTTCATAATTTTAAAAATTAACTTTTGGAACTTCAATATCTATCTCTCCACCAATTTTCGTGACAATCGGTGCAGTAGCGGCAGTACGAGCCCGGACGAACAGACAGACGGACATGACGAAACTATAAGGGTTCCTTGTGGACTACGGAACCCTAAAAATGGGGTGGCTGGGAAGTTAAGGTATGGTCACAGAATACATAAGAGATTTCTTTAGAAAATGCCCAGTATCCGTCTGTTGTGACAATGGCGGTATGTATTGTTAATCATCACGAAACAAAATGAGCCAAAAGCTAGATTAAAAACTAAGTAGGTAGTTAAGTAGGTACATATACTACCTTCCTACGACTCTAAAAAGGTAAAGACGCGCAAAGTATAAATGAACATTTCTAAATTCCAGCGTTTAGAAACGAAGCCGCAATTCAACCGTTTACGAAGCATGTCAGGAACAAAGCAGATCATTGCAGCAGCACTAAACTGCTAACAAACAGTTGTCTTAGGATTTTCAGTCGACCCAAACCGAATTTAACGATTTCGCTTCGCGATTCCGTTTTCGTGATAGTCACTTTGAAGTTTAGGTACCTACAGTTAGTTTAGATATTTGTGATCGTATCTTCATAGGTTTACTGCATGTCCCCTCTAAAATGTTATATCTCTATAGCAGTGAAAGTATTTGGTATGCTGCTATGTATTTATTTATATATTAACAATGAGTTATTGCACTGTTTTGATATAAAATAATTAATAAAATATATGCAAGGGAATTTTCCGTGACGGCCGATTTGACAGGTTCGATATGAAGGGGCCATCCATGCGCGTGCACTGTTAGACGTGCGCTCGACGATGTCGTCATCTCTATGAGATTATTTACAAAGAAGGTTGGCGTACGGCAGGTCCGATACGCCACATTACTCCCCCGCTGAGACCGGTTCACGGTCGATAGTGCTGAAGATGAGCGGGGAATCTGACTACACGTCCGCTCCTTGTCCGTGGAGGATCCTTTTCTTCAGGTGCTGAAGAAGGATGGACGGTTGTCTTGTTTGAAGTTTTATTATCATCTAAAGTAAGATACGCTGGCTTCAGTCTGTCTACAGTGACAGTAATTTCTTTGCCCTGGACTTCAATTTTGTAGGCTTCGGCTCCTCTGTGCAGTACCTTATATGGGCCGACGTATGGCGATTCAAGGGCTCGTCTTTCAGGGCCCCGGCGTAGAAATACGTAATCCGACGTATGTATGTCCTTTGGCACGTAGAAAGTTTTGTTGCCGTGATTTGATGTAGGCACAGGAGACAATCCAGCCATGTGTTTCCTTAGGCGTGACACGTAGTCCACAGGATCCAGATGACTGGCTGAAGATGGAGTAAAGAATTGTCCAGGTAGTCTCAGAGGCTCGCCGTAGACCATCTCAGCAGCCGACGCGCCGAGGTCCTCCTTCCAAGCTGTTTGTATGCCCAAGAGCACAAGAGGAAGGGTTTCTGTCCACTGCGGGTTGTTGTGGCACATGATGGCTGCCTTCAGCTGGCGATGGAGACGCTCCACCAGTCTATTGCACTGCGCATGGTAGGCAGTGGTGGGGCGATGTTCTGCACCAATCAGTCGCGAAATGGCTTGAAATAGGTGTGACTGGAACTGCTGTCCTCTGTCGGTAGTGATGGTGGAAGGACAACCATGGCGCGATATCCAGTTGGATAAAAAGGCACTGGCACAAGTTTCTGCAGTGATGTCCGCCAGGGGATAGGCGTCAGGCCAGCGGGAAAAACGGTCGACGACGGTGAGGCAATATTTATACCCTTTGGAAAAGGATAAAGGACCAATGAGATCAAGATGAACGTGGGAAAAACGTTCTGAAGGTACAGGAAAAGTTTGAAAAGGGGAAGAGAGATGACGGGAGATCTTGCTTCGTTGGCAATCTGTGCATTGCTGAGTCCAGCGGGTGCATTCCTTGCGCAACCCAGGCCAAATGAAGCGTTCGGCGATGAGTTGAGCGGTTGCCTTGGTTCCGGGGTGGCTCAAACCGTGCATCTTCTCGAAGACTTTCCTGCGGTAGGAAGGGGTTAGGTATGGACGTGGGTGATTTAATGAGATGTCGCAGTATGAATTGTTCTCAGGCAGTTTCTTGAGGATGAGGGATGATTTCTGCCTTAACAGGTCTTGCAGTTCAGGGTCTTGCTCCTGATCTCTTGCAAGATCTGCGAAGTTGATGAAAGATGAAATTTGTTCAATGCGGGACATAGCGTCAGCGACGATATTGTCAGAACCGGATATGAATTTGATGTCAGTGGTGAATTGCGAAATGTAATCGAGGTATCTGAACTGTCTGGGTGAGCATCCGTCTCTTTTGGTGGTGAAAGCGAATGTGATGGGTTTATGATCTGTGTAAACCGTGAACACTCTAGCTTCCAGCATGTACTTGAAGTATCGGATGCCTTCGTAAATAGCCAACAACTCTCGATCATATGGGCTATACTTCTTTTGTGATGACGAAAGTTTGCGGGAAAAGAAACCGAGAGGCTCCCAGCTGCCGTTGTTGTTCTGCTGCAAAACTGCACCAATGGCTCCGTCGGATGCATCAGTGAACAATGCCAGTTCTTTGTTGACATCTGGATGTGCAAGAAGTGCAGCTTGAGATAGGCAGTTTTTGCAAGCGTTGAAAGCTGATAACATTTCTTCCGTCATGTTAATGGGAGTAGCTCCTTTGATATTGCCAGTGAGGGCTTTGTCGAGCGGTGCTTGAAGTTCAGCAGCTTTTGGTACGAATCTGCGATAGTAATTGAACATGCCCAAGAAACGTCGAAGTTGTTTAGCTGTTGACGGAGGAGGATAGGCTTGTATACTTTCTACCTTTTCTGTTAAGGGCTTGATACCATCTGTGGAAACAGAATATCCTAGGAACTGTATTTCCTCAACGCCAAAAACGCACTTGGACACGTTAATCAGTAAGCCGTAGTCCTTGAAACGCTCGAACAAGATTTCCAGGTGTTGGAGGTGTTCCTCTTCAGACCTGCTAAAAATCAAGGTGTCGTCCAAATATCCGTACGCGAAATCCAAGCCTTGCAGTACTTCATCGATGAACCTTTGAAAGGTTTGAGCTGCGTTTCGTAGACCAAATGTCATGTACGGAAATTCGAAGAGCCCTAACGGTGTTGTGATGGCATTTTTCGAAATATCAGCTTCTTCGACTGGGATCTGATTATACGCCTTGATCATGTCAATTTTCGAGAAGATCTTGGCACCTGACAGCTGGTAAGTGAAGTCGTTGATGTGCCTAATTGGGTAGCGGTCTGCAATTGTTCTCGCATTGAGAGCACGGTAATCACCGCATGGGCGCCAGCCATCGTCTTTCTTACGAGCGAGATGGAGTGGGGACGACCATGAGCTTTCCGAACGTCGTGCTGTTCCATTCTGCAACATAGCATCAAACTCCTGCTTTGCGATTTTTAGGCGATCAGGGGCCAATCTGCGAGGACGAGCTGCCACTGGAGGTCCTGGAGTCGTGCGGATGTGATGTTTAGTATTGTGCTTGGGTTCTGTGGGCCTACCTGCTGGCGTGGTGAGGGTTGGGTACTGCTTCAGCAAGTCCAGGTATTTGGAGTCACCGCTGATGGTCTTGACTGCTTCGGTCTCTGGCGAAGTGCTGTGACGACATGGGACTGTGATCCAAAGCGTTGTGAGTCCGTCAACCAGTCGATGTTGTCGGCAGTCTACCAGAAGATTGTAGTGCTGTAAGAAGTCAACTCCTATGATGGGCCTGGATACCTCAGCCACGATGAAGCGCCAGCGGAAGTCTCTACGCAGGCCAAGATCAAGGCACAAATCCAGAAATCCGTACGTATTAATACGGGTGTTGTTCGCTGCATACAGCTCATACGTAGTACGAGGACGGAACCCTTTGGCCATCGATTTGGGGAATACGCAGAGGTCAGATCCTGTATCAATGAGGTACTCTACCCGGGTCTTCCTGTCGACGACGAAGAGGCGGCCGTTTCCTTGCGGGCAGTCATTTGCCGCCACTAGTGGCTGCCGCTGGAGTTTTCCGGCTTTTTATATGCGCAGGGCGTTGTGCATTTGAAGGCCGCAGCACCAAACTTGCGGTGGTAAAAACATAGGCCATTACCACGTGACCGGGATCGCGAACTAGACCGATATCGTCTGAAGTTGGGCCGACTCTCTCGCGTGGCTAGCTGCTGTACTTGACTGCGCAGCTCCTCTATTTGCTTGGCCATACTCTCCATTATACCTAAATACGGGTCAGCTGAAGAAGTAGTTGGTCTGACGTCACATACCTGGGAAGCGGGCGAGGCGATAGCGATTACTTTATCAGCCAAATCAGCTAATTTCTCTAGTGGTGAGTCGGTCTGCGACGCAATAATTGGCTGTATTTGCGAAGGTAAGCCATTACACCATACCGTGCGTATAAATTCGTCTGAGATTTGAGGGCCCGCCAGATGTCTTAAGTGCCTTAAGAACTGCGAAGGTTTACGATTGCCCATTTCTTCTTTATTCAGGAACTGTAAGATTTTTTCCACTCTTGGGGCTGACATACGCTTCACCAACTCTCTCTTGAGCGTTTCGTATTTATTCTCTTTGGGCGGGTTCTCAATGACATCTGCGACTTCAACGGCATACTGATGTTCTAAGTAACTACACGCAGTATAAAATTTGGTAGTATCGGCTGTTATACCGGCTAATATGAATTGACCTTCTAATTGTGCGAACCATAGGTTTGGGCGGTCAGGCCAGAATGGCGGAATTTTGACGCCGACTTTAAATGTTTGTTGAAATGTACCTTGAGTTGGTTCGGCCGTTGGGATTCCAAAATTTTCATCCTTTTCCATCTTCGCGAAGTACGGTTGCGGTATCACGTCGGGGTCACCAATATAGCAGTGAAAGTATTTGGTATGCTGCTATGTATTTATTTATATATTAACAATGAGTTATTGCACTGTTTTGATATAAAATAATTAATAAAATATATGCAAGGGAATTTTCCGTGACGGCCGATTTGACAGGTTCGATATGAAGGGGCCATCCATGCGCGCGCACTGTTAGACGTGCGCTCGACGATGTCGTCATCTCTATGAGATTATTTACAAAGAAGGTTGGCGTACGGCAGGTCCGATACGCCACATCTCTATAAAAACATTTGGTACAAATGAATAACAGTTATATAGGTATTTCCTTATTTTATTGTATATCACAGGCGAATTTATAAGGGTGCGTCCACTATGCTGAAGTTACGATGCTGATTATATACATTGCATGTTTTACAACGCTCGGTCGAATTTGCATCATAACAAAACAAGCAATGTACCTATATAAAATATCAGCAAATGAACTAGCGCCCTAAGAATCATCTTTTTATTGTGTCTGATTTATTTACCTACAGCTCCAATCCGTTCAGCCGTTTTGTAATGTAAGTAGGAACCATCATCCATACCTATAAACTTTCGCATTTATAAAATTACTTATAGTATGGTGACAACAACAATATCCTAAACATGGTTTCCATCAAAGAAAATGTCCGATATTAACGCGGGAAGACTCGATATCAACGCGGTAAGAGACTAGATATTAACGCTGGAAGAGACTAGTGCATTCTAAGTTTTATTTATTACAAGAAAGCATGGAAGAAAACTATGAAAACTAAGTAGGTATGTATGCTTAGATAAAAGCTAGGAAGCACCACTGGGTATCTAGAACAGTTGCAACGGACGTCAATCTTTACGAGGGTAATATGATTCGGATGTAAAATAAAGGTATCGTATAATCATATCTAATGTGTTTACTAGTGTACGACTAGTAAATCCTTGTACCATACCATTGTCTGTCTACATTTAAGAGCAAAACTCTTGTCGGTGTCACTATATGGAAAGAGATCCACAATGACAATTTTGGCAGAGATAATGGAATAATAGATAGATAATTATAAAAATACCATAATGTAAATAATACTTACTTCAAAGCTCACAGGATAAAAATCTAGCCAAATGTTACTAGAGTGACTCGTGTTTTTGCAAAAAGTCTATTCTTTTCCAGTAAGATTAAGAAATGTTTTCACCTTGTCTAATTATCCGTGTTTTCGCAATATCCCTAGGGCTTTCGGGGAAATTCGAACTATTCTATTCTAACTTACCAAAAAATATTCAGTGTACATTATAATTTTAGTTGAAATAATAAAGTCAACGCTAGACAACACAATAAGGAAATGCGAAACATATAAGCATTATCATTAAAACTTTATGACTTGTTCTACATGCAGCATGTAACATGCTCTGTTTGTATGACTCGCTAGACGTATTTAAATTGTCTGGATTAGTCTTGTGACTTAATAACGTTTAGAATCTGTCTTTTCTACAAATAAGTAGGTATAAGTTAAGTATATCATGTTAAATAATTTACATCAAAATAACGAGATTTGAAAATATGTCCCTACAATTCGGAAAGCGGTGATTAATGGTAGGCTGGTAGTCTATGGTAGTCTGGGAGAAAAGAAAAATCTTCGAATGTACCAGCTGCTTCTCTCCCGCGCAGATCGTAGAAACCGATCGAGGGAAAAGGCGAATATTAATAGGAGATACGGCTAGCAACCCATAACTATTTAGATTCCTTTTTCCCCCTTCTCGCCCACCATCACGCTAAAAGTGGTCATGCAGCTCTGGGCTCTGTCTGCTTAGAGCCTTGAAACCCAATACTATCTGCCCCACTAAGGATAAAGACATGATGTGTGTGTATGTAAGGTAGGTATTAGGTGTATGATACTAACCAAAAGTAATAGGATGTACCATAATGTTCTTACAACTTTCTTTTTCTGGTATACAATGAATATATTCCTAAATTGATAAAGTACCTATCGAACAGTGTTGAAAGGAGGATATGTGAGTCACTGGCGTGGTACGTAGAAGGCTAGCCTGTGGTTTTGTATGGCCATTCGCGTCGTGTGAGTCAGCATAATTTCTAATGTAGGCGGTTGTATAACGGCAGCTCATATCGGCAGTTTGTAAATTATTCACAATTTAAAAGGCGTTTTACCAACTGGGAAAAGCAAGCACATTTTTTACACTGCGGCGCTAGTAGTCCCTAAAACTTTTAGGTAAGTACACATGTCATCAAAACTCATTTATTAAAAAAAATATTTTACTGTTACCATTACTTATCAAAATATCATATTACTTAGTAAATAGGAGTCGTACATAATTTGTGGTTTTCTTGGTCACCCTAACCAAACATTACAAATTCATCAATATCCAATTTAACTAATTGACTACACAACGTTCAGCCATCTGGTTAAACGTTCAATAACTTGGCTAGTTGTCCTTCAGCCATTTAATTGGATGGCGGCTTGGCGGCGTTGAATAAACGGCCTAGGCGTTCCATAAGCTGGCTAGTTTAACCAGATGGCTGCAATATACACACGACTTAAGATAGTAGATTAGGTATTTATGAATTACTAGCTGTGCCCGCGACTTCTTCCGCGTGGTTGTCGGAACTTAATGTTATATAGCCTTAAGCCTTCCTCTTAAAATGGACTACCCAACAAAAAAAGAATTTTTCAAATCGGACCATTAGTTCCTGAGATTAGCGCGTTTAAACAAACAAACAAACTCTTCCGCTTTATAATGTTAGTATAGATGTGGATAGAAAGGATGCAACCGGAAACGCGCTAAGTTGGGAGATTGTGAAGAAAAATAAGGGAGATAGTGAAGAGAAATTTGGAATTTTTGAATCTGTCCTAAACTATACAAGGGCCTTTTCCTGGCACAGTTTTCCTATCTGTAGTTACCTATAAGTATCATCATCATTTTTAGATAAGTTGACTACAATTTGAGCAGTAGATTTTGATAAAAATAGGTCAGTTTTGTTCTGTAGCTTTTTAAACTTTTCACGGTTGTCAACTGGGCCGAAATATCGAAAACCCAAAAATAATAATCACGGTAAATATCCCGTTTTATTTCATACAGTTTTGTTCTGATTTCGAACTTGTCTTATTTCGAAGCTAAAAAGAGTCAGCTTCTCTCCTAAACACCAAAATGAAACAAATTTCATTAGTTTGGTTCTACAATACCTAAATACTTACCTATCTGGTGCCGGCACCCGGTACAGAGAAATTATACTTAGTTATTAGTCTTGAAAACGCTGTGAAATGTAACGGTATGAAAGGCAAGGTATTCCCTTCCCGTGACAGCTGGGTCGCGTAATTGGCCCAAGAATACGTCATCAGTTAGGAGTGTTGCCACTGTGTGTGATTGAATTACCCGAGAAAAATGCATTTTAAACATAAAAAAACAATTAATAACCACAAATTTATATATTTTATAATAATAATTTTATATTTTAGTAATATTAGTTTTTAATTCAATTTATTGTTGTTGAATTTAGTTTTTAGAATAAATAGCTTTAATGTAAAAAAAAAATATAATATACCTATATGATATACTCAATTTAAAAAAGGAGGCTTAAGCCCGGTGAAAGAAATCGCAACAAGATGAGTTCTTCGAATTTTCTTGAAAATACATATGGATATAGAAACCGTAACTAGAATAAATTTTGTAACAGTAAGAATATAACATTTACATAGTGGCGCCTCCTTAATAAACCGTCTATGTATCTGTTTCATAGACGTCGGTGATTTAGAGAGACGTGAGATCATATCCTCGTAAAACTTTACTGCCTGGCATACCTAAGAAAAGTGCTGAAACGTACCGAAATAACTGCAAACCAGCGCCGAATCGTTACTTCGAATTCCACATTTTCATAACTCATCTAAATTTATTAGTTGCCTATGAAAGCTTGCATTACGTATCTGAGAAATATCTCAAAAAGTTCTGTTAATTTTATTTTAATGATTCAGAAAATCGAAATTGAAAAAAAAACTTTCAGACAGTAAAGCGAATGCTGCAATTTAGAATTTACATAACACAAATATCAAATGTTTCCATACACAAAAAAAACAGTGGCACTTCGGGAGTGCCACTGTTTTTTTTTGTGTGCGGTTACGGTAACGGAAACAGTGTCGCGAGTTCAATGGTTTTCCCATCTCAAAAAACGCCCAACTAAGTTTTCACTTAAAATAAACAAAACGAAATACTCACGTCTCCGAGATCCAAAACACAAAATCCACTGACCGTCGAGGGTTCGCGCACGTCACAGCGCCGACCAATCCAACCCCGTTATATTTTTAATATAAAAATCTCGAGCAGATCGAATCATAAAAATATAAATATTACTAGCGTCGCGCGCGCGCAACTAACCGCGCCTCGTCTGCCCATTGACGCATTCATTTCAGACTAATTTCAGTGCAGCGGCCACGCTATTCCGCGATTCTGTAAACACCGCAGCGGTACACACGCCCACTTTACACTGACACCCTTGCCCGTGGCTACTTCTTCGCAACCGCCTACTAGCACTTCAATGGAGGGAGACGTGACGGTTCAAAATATAATGGTTATAACAATGTCTTACAACTTTATTTTTACCGTTTCGAAACTTTGTAAGTCTTATAAGTAAAGTTCACTTTTGTATGTTCGTTTATGCGTGCGATTTTGTCCGTAATAAGTTCTGTTTTGGGCATGCTGAGTCAGTGGATGAGGAAATGCGTGCAAGTTATAATTTCGGCCGGCCGACATTGTTGCTTTTATAAATCTTTTCGGTGGGTACCGCAGTGGCTACAGAAAACTTCAAAGGTTTTATAGTTCAGCCTAATTTGTTTTAGGCTTAAGCTGTCTCAGCGATGAGAAGTAATGGCTGACGCTTTAATAAAGATAATTATTCTTATGAAAGGTTTACGAGCAAACTGATATAGCCCAAACAAATAGAGAAGTTCACACTTTATTGTTCCAAAGTAAAAATATCTACTTTTAACAAATGGCGGACTTAATGTTAAAAGCATTTTCTTCCAGTCAACCATAGGGATAAACAGAGTAAATTGTGCGGCTTGAAGTGAGAAGACATATTTGCCCGGGAAAAAGGGATAAAGTGTTGACGTGTCTCATAAGAACGAAGTTGTCGATCACGAGTGTCTGAAAGATACTTAATTTTATTTTTGTACAAAATAAACTTTATTTACAACGAAAAATAACATTAAACTATTGAATTAAATCAATCATAAGTGTGTGAAAGTAAAATATTCAGATTTTCGGGATTCTAGAATAGAAAAGAGTGTACACAGTAACCGAAGTTCCCTGTGTTGGCGATTATGAAGAATATAGCAAACTCCCGGCGAAGAGGCACCTCGATACGAATCTTGTTATGAGCGGGCCGACCTGAATACATATACTTACATCATCATCATCCGAGCGTATTCCCGGTTGCAACCTCAGCGGTAACGCTTCAGAGCCCGGGCTCAGCTACCTACCCTAGGTGATTTGACGAGGTTACTGGTTTTTTACACAGAGCGTCTCCGTCTGACCTCCGCAACCCAAAGGGTAGACCAGAACCAATCCTAGGATAGGACAAACGCTAGATGGCGTTCGGGACTCATTCATAAACAATACATATATGTATATACTAAATGTGTCTAATTCTTAAATACGTCACAGGTCACATGTATGTTATACCTAGATCAAATCTGCCCAATTCTAGGCCGAATTATTTTATGGGTCCGAAGAAGACAGAAAGCAGTTATGCTTTCGGGCGATGCGCGTTCTAATGTACGAGAAGTTTGGTTAAATAAGTTAATATTGTTACGAAACTGTGGTTCGAGCATTACACTTCTTGGGAATTTACACACTACGGAACTCAAGATTGACACACTAAACTGTGTCTTCCAAACATCCGATGTCCAAGTCGTTAAGCACTCGTCTTACACTCTTAATTCGTCGCTGAAGTTACTCGCCGATATCACTTGTATATTCACTTTGAAATTAGCTAATCGAAAGCTCAGGCGTCAGAATTAGCTTAGCGCACACTTGGTTTTCCTTTTATATACAGGCTGACTTTTAAATCACCAGCCAAATTTTTGGAGCAAGTTCTGCCCATAATACTGAACTATTTAAAAAACGACGGGTTGAACTCCGGGAGTGCCGGCAGAAGTGAAAACTTGAATATTAACGTTGTGCATTTTTAATATTTTGGAATGTGTAGGGAATAATTTTGCACGAATTGCTTTAATTATCAGTAAGGCAATGGTTTGAGCAAAACAATTTTCACAAAGTTTGCAGCTGCAGCGAGGAAGAAATTAGAACTACGAACCACTTGGAGGGGTGGCACTCCAAATTAAACAGATTCATTGCGCGTACGAATCCTACATTAGCTCAAGTCCTGGATGTTTTGAAAAATGAAACTGGCGTTTGCAAAAAAGCAACTAAAAAGAACAAAAACTACATGGAGATAGATGAAGAAATAAAATTAGCAATCCAACAGCTTAAAAAAAAAGAAATCACGGTTGGCCATTGCCTTGAAATTATTGCACCGTTTTCATTGCATTATTAAATGTTTTTTATTTTCTATTTGAATTAAATATAAATATTATATATATTAACTTTCAATTCTTACTTCTTATACATCTAAATAGATAGGATTAGATTACGATTTGATAGTTTCGAAGGGTTAGGATCTTTAAGACCACATCTCAATATGACTAGGTAGTGTTTATGACTAAATCGCCATTAGACTAAGTCTCAGTTGGACTAGATCGTGATGGGACAATATAGCGAATAGACCAGATCTCTATTGAACTATTAATCAGTATGACCACATATCGATAAGACATACAGTTGGGTGGAATCATAGTAATGAGTAGTATGCACAACTACGCACAATACTTCATAGATAATACTGGCCACTCGCTTTGAACATTGATAAACAACATGGAGATAGATGAAGAAATAAAATTAGATTTGATAGTTTCGAAAGACGAAACAATATTCTTATCTCGAAACGAATTTCGAGATAAGAAATATTATTCTTTTACCGAAACCAATTTCGAAAAAAGAAAAAAAATTCTTATTTAGAAACCGGTTTCGAACTTTGGTTTCGGAAGTGGCCGAAGGGTAAAAGTACTATCATTTATGTGGTAGAATACAATATTTATTTATTGCGCTATCATACACAAACATGACAAAAAGTGCACAACGCCGCTAAAGAAGTTTTCACTTCAAAAAGGTTTAGGGTCGTCAGGGATTTGAACCCGGGACCTCTCGCACCCTTAGCGAAAATCATACCCCTAGACCAACGAGCCGGCTGACAGCTTCGTCGAAATTATAGTATAAATTCTTTCTCTCCTACGCCGCGCCGGCTGTCATTCCGTCTTACGAATTTTCGATCAGGGCACGTGTCCTGACGCGAGTTTTTCATTGCGAACATTTCTTACCCATTACAAAAAAAGTGCACAAAGCCGCTAAAGAAGTTTTCACTTCAAAAAAATTATACTAAGAATCAATGAAACTTTTTCGTCATACATACGAGTACAAATCATACAAAATTCGTTTGGCTGAGCGCAGCGCAGATTTGTATGCGAAATTTTTATTTAGCATTTCGTTAATTGTTTTTATAGAAAGTAGTTCTCAAGGCTCCTTGAAAATTCTCCACAGTTGACGAATGTGTTTTCGATAGCATCGAAAATTCGAGGCGCCGGGTACGTGTGTACTTTTAACTTTATGACATAAGACATAAGATTTAATTTCGCTTGCAACATCTTGACGTATTTCTTTAGAATCCTGCTCGCAAAACTTCTTCGTATATCTCAGTTTCAACAATATAACGAACGTAGAACGCTCGAACGCGCGACCGCTTTTTGTGTGACAGCACAGAAAAGGTTTGACAGTGAAAATGCGCTGCAGACCGCTGCCATTTTAGTGTGAATCGGCGCTAACGGATACGTAAGATTGACAGTAATAATAAAGTGATAGATAAAGAAAGATTTTATTACGATTTCCTCTTACAACTACGAATTAGACGTCATTTAGCGTTCTTCAACGCCTCACACGCTTCAGTCAACTCCAAGCCTTCCATGGTATAGAGTAAATTCTCCACAGAGGCGTCCTCATCGTCATCGAACCATAGTTGCAGCATATTCTTGGCTCTTGCCGCGTCTGTCGCATTCTCACTCTCGAAGTACTGTATTTCATCAGGTTTATATCCTAGTTTGACAGCGAGTTTCTTCCAGTCGGTAAGCTTGGTGCACACAGCCTCTACTTGTGAGGGTGTGATCATGGTGACACGCGAGCGGGTGGTTTTGTCGTAGTCTTCTTCGCCGGCGTGGGTGGAGTCTGGGACCTGGGTGGGAAATACAACTTGTACTTACCAATTTTTACCCGAATTATGCGAAGCCAAAATGAGGGTTATGTGTTTCGCCGCAAAACAATTGTAAAAAATGTGTCACGTAGTATGGGTACGTTCCTTAAGACGATGTAAGGAGTCCAGTGCTGCCCCCATTTGAAATAAATTATTTGTAAGGAAACGGAGATATCATTTAAAATTTTAAGCTACTAAAACCTAGATAACCCTTCAAACTATTTTATGAACCACTGTTTACAGTTTAAAGTAAGAACGTTAAGCTTTAGTTTGCGTTTTTGTCAAAAGTGGCCGTTTTTCGCAAAAATGCAAACTAAAGCTTAACGTTGTACTAGTCGAACAGTGGTTCATAAAATAGTTTGAAGGGTTATCTAGGTTTTACTAGCTTAAAATTTTAAATGATATCTCCGTTTCCTTACAAATAATTTATTTCAAGTGGGGGCAGCACTGGACTCCGTGTATCGTCTTAAGTGTAAAACCGTAGGTGTAAAAGTATCTGCCATAGAAAATGTTTGAATGTTTTTTTTATTTTTATTGACAGTGATTAGTAAGAATGGCGCATCATTTATATCTTTTGAAAAAAGAGATAGTTGTCAATTTTTCAAAGCAAGGCATGCCGACCCTCTGGTTCCAATTACCTGTTCAATGTCTGCGGTGTCTCCCTCCTTTATCAGGTCGGCCTCCATCTGTTCCTCTGTTATTTCTTCTTCGGCAGGTTCCTGGTAAAATAATATCGGATGTTTATATTTCATTTTCGAAACCACTGAAAGGCTGTTACATAAACTGGCTCTGTGAGCTGTAAACCTCGCGACTCACCCTCAACCCGTTGAAGTTTATCGGATAAAAAAGTTGTTCAGACAAAAAAGTTGCGTCTTAAGGACGGTATGCACAAAGCCACGTGGTCGGATTTGGCTCTGAAATATGCAAAATTTTCCCGCTAGGGGAAAAAAATGTCAAGCTGAAAATGCATAGAGTTAATAATGTGTAAACGGGACAATAGATGTAGGTTATCATAAATTGTAAGGTAGAATTAGTATACAGCTTACTTTTTTCTTTTCGTCAAGACTTCCAGTCCGCGATACTTATTAAAATTTTCAAATCAATCAAATCAAATAATTATTTTGTTTGAATTATTATTTCTGAATTAAGGCCTTGGCAGACGTCATTATAATGTACTTAACACTTTAGTAGACAGGCTTTCAGTAGAAAAAGTAAAGTCGAAAATACAGTAGTTTGCGAGTGTGCGTGAATGCAAGACGTTTATTTAAAAAGCGAGTTTAAATATATGTGAAATTCATATAGCACTTTCTAAAAAATCCAAGTTATAGGTATTCGAATCTTGCGTAAAATTTATTACTTTTTCAATTTATTAGTCGACCTCCGTGGCGATTCCTTAACACGTTAGTCCGTCACTCGGAGGTTCTGGGTTCGATTCCCAGCCAGGGCAAGTTGGTAAATGGCATTTTTTAATTTGTCCTGGTTCTTGGGTGTTTATTTTACCCCATCAAAAACATAAATGTAAAAATGCCAAGTTTAAATTCCGACAAAACAATTGAAATTTAAATAGCTGCCAAGTTATGTAGGTAGAGAAAACTGAAATTTATTCATTAGAATCTCAACATTTGACTTGGACAACATTAAGATTGAAAGCACGGTCACCCATCCTAACTGTGACCAAGCTAGAAGTTGCTTAACCTGTAAAAGCACGGTCATTCATCCATCAATTTTTGAATTTATCGTATGCGAAGTGGAGCGAAATATATGCACAAGTGGTTTTGATTACTCGTATTTTGAAATTTGTTAAAGCGCAAATGACAAAGAACCCTTAGAATAGAGAATCTGTTTTGTTTCAAGCAGCTTTTTAGGGTTCCGTAGTAAACAAGAAACCCTTATAGATCCATCATGTCTGTCTGTCTGTCTGTCCCCAGTTTTACTCATAGACTATTAGTACTAGAAAGCTGTAATTAGGCATGGGCATGGATATGTGGTAATAAAAACTTGAAAAAAAAATGTGTGTTGTGAGTCTTCGTTGAATAGGTCTTTCAAAAATATTGTAAGATTATGAACACCCTTTTTCGTTTTAGCAAT
This sequence comes from Acrobasis repandana, assembly GCA_963576875.1. NCBI lineage: Eukaryota > Metazoa > Arthropoda > Insecta > Lepidoptera > Pyralidae > Acrobasis > Acrobasis repandana. The sequence goes on from OY756226.1 coordinate 5,398,160, forward strand.
CCGTTTGTGAAATATTTGGTTTTTGATTGCAAATTTTTGTTAGAATCATGTGTCTCCCCTCTCTGTCAGTTGTATATGGACACTTAAAAAAATTCACGGCAGTAGTAGGTATAACGTCTGCCTGTACATAAACTAATTTAAGGTGGATTCAGTTCATGATACTGAACAACTTTTCCTAAGGAACACATAATTAAATATAAAAGAAAATGTTTGCTTTCCATTCGACCTCCGTGGCGTAATTGTTAACACGCTAGACCGCTAATCCGGAGGTTCTGGGTTCGAGGCCCAGCCAGGGCAAGTTAAAAAATGGTCTTTTTCAAATTGCCCTGGGTCTTGGGTGTTTATCTATGTATGTTTTTATCATAAAATATAGTATCATTGAGTTAGTATTCCATAATACAAGTTTAAAACCTACTTTGGGGCTAGCTTAATTAGTGTGATTCGTCCTTACATATTACATACATATATTCCATAAATATTACATTTTGCCAAATCTTGTGTGTAAGAGATCAAAAATAATTTATGTATTTAGTTTGTTCCTTGGTGAAAGTTGTTCAGTATCATGGACTGAATTCAGACCTAAAGTTAGGCAGTTGTTAGTTACATAAAACAAGTAGGTACTGACTACGGAACTCTACACTGGACGTGGCCCGTTACGGCACGTGCTCGTTTATTTTGGTTAAGTTGAAATTCTAGGGAACTATAGACAAATTTATGATATTTCTGCGTAAATCAATATTACTTATCGCTGACAGGACGTTCTCAAAAATACAATCAAATAGTATTTTACGCGAGCGGTAACTTGGAAAACTACACGTTTTGTGTTCCACTGACAGAAAATGTACACATTTGAATTTTCTTTGTGAAACAATACGTTTAGCGACCATCTGCAATCGTAACACCTTTCACTTCTATTCACCTTATTATGTAAGTACGGAGGGTAAAAAAGGATTGCACGTTGAACAGATCAACAGTCTTGGCTTAGCAGCTGTATGTGCTCAATCAATGACTTGACTGTTTGATTTTGTACAATATTTTTAACGAATCAACAAAGAGCACTAAAAAGAAATCTTGTCCTGTAAACAGCTAAAAAAATTGGTTGATTAATGAAGCAGTAATAAGCATTACTACACCCTTTTATTTTTTATCTTCTAATAGGTTTTCCTGTAATCTATAGGTAAAGAACTTTTAACTGTATATTTTTCAAAAGATTGGGTTCAGTGGTTTCGGAGATAAGGGTATTTTTATTATTTATTTTCAAAAATAACTTCAAAAACACCAACTTAAAAAATTTAGAAAAATATATTTAATATTATCATAAAATGCTCTTTCATTTGATATTTTACGCGATGTAGTTCACAAAACCCTTTTTTTAATGTCTCATTTATCTCCCATAAGTGGCCCCATTTTTTTTAAATTTATTCATTTACCTACATTTTACTTCCGTCTTTGGGTCACAAATTTACATTATGTGCACAACATTTCAACTGAATCGGTCCAGTAGTTTATTAGGGGGGGGTCAATTTTCGCCCATTTTCTTAAATAACTTAAAAATACCAATCTAAGAAATAATATAAAAAAAATATATATATTTAAAATTGTCATAAAAAGTTCTTTCATTTGATATGTCACACGATTTTGTTATCAAAACTTTTTTTTAATGTCTAATTTACCCACCATAAGTGGCCCCCTTTTTTAAATTCCATTTATTTACGTTATACGTCTATCTTTGGGTCACTAAGTTACATAAGTGTAGGTACTAAATCTCAACTAAATCATTCTAATAGTTTCGTAGCAAATTGGCTGTGACTTACGGACAGATAGATAAGCGAATCCCTAAAAACAGTAAAAACACCAAAAAAATCGGTTCCTATACAAATTTCCCGGGCGGCTGCACACTTTTGTATGAAAATGCAGATTTTTTTTGACTGTTATTTTAATATCATTATACTATACTAGCAGTCCACCCCGGCTTCGCCCTTGGTACACACAAAGCCTATGTCACTCGGCGATAGTGTACCTTTCCAACGGTGAAAGTTTTTTTTAAATCGGTCCAGTAGTTTCGGAGCCATGTAATGCAAACAAACAAACAACCAAATCTTTCCTCTTTATAATATTAGTATAGATAAATAGCCTACTATAGCCTGTCTGCCTAGCCAAGTATAGATCTAGTATAGCCTGTGGTTCGATATATTACGCATGTCAATTGTCAATTCGTATTTTGATATACATTCATGGGGAAAAGTTGTTCAAAATTTCAGACTGAATCACCCATCAAAATAATTGTAAAACCCTAATTAAACAGCAGCTTTTATTACAAAAACAGTTAATATGATTCCGCGACCCGAGAAAGTTCCAATCCGATTTTCACCCCAATCACCAATTAAAAAATATAGGTAATAAATCAAATCAAATTATTTTTTTCATTGACTTAATTTTCAATAAAATTAAAAAAAAAATGTGCGATGCCGTATCTGGGATAGCATTACATCTTTGCTTGAATGTCAACAAAATGTCAAAACTGTACCGTAGTGTAGCAAAAGTATGACATAATTTGGCAGTTTGTACATAGTTTTTTATTGAAATATTTTAGACTGTAATGCAATTTTACGTAATTCGAAAATGGATTTTTTTGAAAAATTCGACACGGCCTCCTTCCTTAACGCCCGGCGGGCAACTAAATTTGTATGGAAGTAACATGGCCGCCATTTCAGAGAATTCTGTCAAAAACGTTGCAAAACATCCAATTTTTAAAATTGATTTTTTTATTATTGCGTGATTGCATTGTAAGCAAATATAAAGAATAATGTTTCAAAATAGCCTTTATTTTTATAAAATATATGCAATCCCTTGTTAGAATATTTCTTTACGCTGAAAAACAAGCCAGTTTGTAGCAAGATTTTCTAAAATATTTCTTTCAGGTTTCTCTACAATTATCTTACTTTTTCTGAATGAAAATTAAAATAATACGGTTTTCGTCTACTGGCTAGTCTATTCACCTATAACTAGGTATGTAATTTTCTTAGTGGTCTTTTCTACTTAAGCCATAACTATTGCCCGCGCAAAGTGCGTTTTGCATGTTTTTGGGTAAATTCAATGCTTGTTTTTAGGAAATCTACAAAATATTTTAAAAAATCCTTTTTTTCGTCTACTGTCCCAACTCTTCCTCTATCTATGTGTATACATTATTTGACTTAAATCAAACGCTTTCTGTACAAACTTGTTGCCCGCGCAAACCCATTTTACATGGTGCCGACCAATTCAATTCAATTCAATTCAAAATATCTTTATTATCATAGGATATTTATAATATCTCTTAATAATAGTCACTTTGTTTTGTTTTGCACAAATGTTGACGCCAAATCGTTACTTAAAGCTAAGTTTACGCCGCTTCCTAGGCGCAAGTGCAGAAGAAGCGGCAACAAACTGCACTGCACGTTTTCTCCAAAGACGTCAACTAACAAACTAAAAACTTAAAATTAGTTATATAGATGGACAGAGACCCTTAATAAGTGTAACAAAAACATTTTATGACATATTTGAAAACTTTTTGAAATGGATGTAATATGATTTACTTAAAGTTTTCAACCCCCATATCTCCGCCATTTTGAAAAAATTCCAATAACTGAATCGACAAAAAAATTGTATACAACGTGGAAGGGACATACCCGTAATAAATCGAACCACGGGCTATACTGGATCACTGAAGTATAATGAAATTAAAATAACAGTAAAAAAACCAAAAAAAAATTCGACATTACTCCATACAAATTGCCTGGGCGGCGGCACACTTTTGCATGGAAATGTCAATTTTTTTTTTAGTTCTATGGCTGTTATTTTAATTTCATTATACTATAATAATCTAGTATAGACCGTGGTTAAATTTATTACGGATACTCGTATGTCCCTTCCACGTTGTATAATTATCGAACCTGCTTAATTTTTTTTAACGAGAATCGGTTGATTAAATGCGACCTGTAGGCGAGAACAAACCGACAGACAGACTGACGGACAAAAGGGCCAATCTTGTAACTGAGGCGCTACGCTCGCTCGACCAATAAATAAAAAACTAAATATGTAACATGTTATTGACACATCCGTAATAAATCGAACCCCGGGCTATACTAGATCACTCATGATCAGGTCTTTTTTAGTCTCCACTGCAGGAGTACGACCCTCTCTGTACAGCCAGAAACATATATTAGCCAGAGCAGTCAGATGATTTGGCCTACACTCTCCACGCTGGCCAGACGGGTTGGAGAGGTCTCATTGATGTTTATAAGCTTTGTTTAGCTTGTGTTTCCTAAGTCGCCTTCTACGACATCCACAGGAAGATTTGGAGTGGTCCTATTCTACTCTGCCGGGAACCATACCGCATACTAGATCACTATAGGATTATAGGACCGATGACTATCTTAAAGACAAAAAGGTCTGGCTTGAGCTTGGCGCGGGTCCCTCTTAAAGGTTTGTATACTTAGACATGTCATAATTTAGGTACATTGGTACATACTAAATTTACAAATTGACATTATTTTAAATTTCGTTATTCTTATAATTCAATTTAATTATGACATAATAAACAATGTAATCTCTGTCCATCTATATAACTAATTTTAAGTTTTTAGTTTGTTAGTTGACGTCTTTGGAGAAAACGTGCAGTGCAGTTTGTTGCCGCTTCTTCTGCACTTGCGCCTAGGAAGCGGCGTAAACTTAGCTTTAAGTAACGATTTGACGTAAACATTTGTGCAAAACCAAACAAAGTGACTATTATTAAGAGATATTATAAATATCCTATGATAATAAAGATATTTTGAATTTGAATTTGATATAGTATAAAGAAATTAAAATAACAGTTAAAATTCGGCATTATCATACACAAGTGTGCAACCGCCCGGGCAATTTGTATGTAAATAAATAACCTAATACAAACTTTGGCGTATTTCTTCAAATAACACGAAATTCGGGTTCCAACTTACAAATAACGTAAAATTTCGTATGAAGTATTACGTCTGGCATAAGGTCCTAATTATCAAGAATCAAATATTTATTAAGTTATTAGGCCTTCGCAGGCACTTTTACACGTTAATAATTTACGTGTAATGTTTATTTATATATATATATATATTTTTAAAAGCTACCGATTCTAGCCTTTTGCAACGACCACTGCTGAGAAGAAACGCCGAAAGAAACTCATTTGCACAGTATTGGTCGCATACACGCCAGAAGAACTTTGTCAGTTTACAAGGTGTTATAGTAATACAATGTTATTACAATATAACATGTAAAGAGTGCCAAATCCAATTTACAGAAATAAGTAATTATTGAATAGCCTCCTGCGCGAGCACTTTCTGCGTCTACCTTGTTCGCGACAATATCAACTCCGGGAACGAATGAATATATTCATGCAAGAAGTGTAATATTGTGGCGGTGTTACCTGTTTCACAGCTTTGTCCCCGCCGGCGCCGCCGGGCGCGCTCGCGGCCGCCGCGCCCGCCGCCACCTCGCGCGCCACGCGCTCCACCTGCGGACCACATGCTATATTCATTTTCGGTATAGAAGAGCTTGTACTTGTGATCAATTAAATAAATAAACCGGCCAAGTGCGAGGTAAACTCACGTGGTGAGGGTTCCGTACAATTGATTGAATTCTTATAGGTTTTCCTGTAATCTACAAGCAATTAACTATATTTCGTATTTTTTTCAAAATTATTAGGCTGAATAGTTTCGGTGATCAGGGGGGGGGGGGGAATGGTCAATTTTCGTCTTCTTTCATAAATAAAATCAAAACTATTAATTTTACAATAATAAAAAAAATATATTTGAGATCCTCATAACGAGCCCTTTCATTTGATATATATAACACAGTAAGATTTGAAAACTTTTTTTTTTAATTTTCTCATTTGTCCCCCAAAAATGACCCTTATTTTAAAAAAAATATTGAGTTACTTTGCACATATGTGTTTGGGTCATAAGATTACAACATTCTACCAAATTTCACCTGATTCGGTCCAGTAGATTCGGAGCAAATTGGCTGTGACAGACGGACTGACAGACAGATTCACGAGTGATCCTATAAGGGTTCCGTTTTTTCATTTTTGTACGGAACCCTAAAAATATCAATAATTACACTTTTCATATTTTATACAATCATTACCCAACTACGTCGAAGTCAAATAATGTGTTTCGCCGCTATGTTGTATGTATGTAAGTATTCGTCTGTTCCGTCATCCGCACGCGGTGCGACTTACCATATCGTGGACGTCTTACCATATCGTCAAAGTCTTACCAAATCGTCGACATCTTACCATATCGTAGACGTTTAGCCATATCGTTGACGTCTTAACATATCGTCGACGTTTTACCATATCGTAGACGTCCTACCAAATCGTCGACGTCTTACCATATCGTCGACGTTTTACCTAATCGTCGACGTCTTACCATATCGTCGACGTTTTACCATATCGTAGACGTCTTACCATATCGTCGAGGTAGTCGGGCAGCCGGCCGATGGGGTTGTTGGTGTGCACGAAGAAGTGCGGCGAGCGCCGCGCCAGCAGCCGCAGCGCGCGCCAGCCCCAGCCGCCGCACGCCGTGCGCTTCCCCGGCTGCGAGCCGCCGCTCTCCACGCCCGTCAGCATGTACGACTCTGGAATGTTCAGCATATGTTACCAAAACTAATGTCGGTATAGTTGTATTTATTTATTTAATTTTATTACAAAACATGTAATAGGCGGACTTAAGAGTCGCCTTAGACAGAATCAGAGTTTCCCATACAAACGTAGACCTTTTATTTTGAAACGACATGTCAGATTTCGGATAAAAATTATAACTCAGTACAGTAATTTGCTAGAGCGAGAGAGAGCGTCGGAACGCTTCAGCACCGGCCGTGCTGCAGCGTTCCTTCGCTCTCTATCGCTCTAGCAAATTACTGTTCTGAGGAACAGCATAGGAAAGTTCTTTTACGTGCTGATAGATGAGATCCAACCCTTAAGCTAACTCTATACAAGAAGCTAGTGTAACAGCAGACAACAACAGAAAAACATAAGAAAGTAACAGAAAAACATTAGAAAGTAAGAGAAAAAATTAAAGAGACCTTTAGTACTGATCTCTTCTAAAAGAAATTTCTTTAATTTTTTTTTATTATTATTACCCGTGGTCGGATAATCGGATGCATATTTACCTAAACTTCCGCTGGTACCTTACGCAGCGTTGATACAACCACCAACATATAATAAAAATAATTGTATTTCACAGATTCACTTTGCGATTTATGGTTACATATAGGTAGTATAGTTGTATAGCAACCTTCGACGATACACCTACTAGACTCCACATGCAGGGCGAACGATTTCAGACAACACGTTAGACTAATACGTTTAACGTAAGACGCCGAGCGTGATATCTACCTTAGAACCGACCACATCCGTGACCCGTACATATCGCGTTCAATTATAAAAAAACATACTTTTAATTGAAACAAACTATTGAAGTAAAATGGCTCCATGTACTGTTAAGTGGTGCGGAAAATGTAGCTAAAAATCTAGTTTCAAAAAAGATGGCATAACATTTTACAGGTAAGCTACTTTTAATATTTTATTTTTTAGGATAAATTTGTTTAGAGCTCAAACTATGCTAGTTATTTTTGCATGTTCAGTGGTAGGAAAGAAGGTTGCGTTGATGTCTTTTTTCTATGCATCCCTTTCTTTTCAATGTATATAATTATTGCTGTCCCGTTCTTGAACTATTGGCACATGTAAGGTAGTGTTGTACCACTTAACTACTCAATGATAAATTATAAAATTATGAATGTCAATGATATTATAAACTTAAACATATTAATGAGTGTTGCATGTATAATATATACTAGCCATAAACCGCGGCTTCGCTCGCGTGAATTATGCTTGTATGTCTCGTATGTCTGTTTGTCTGTATGTCTGTACTGTATTATTTACTTATTTATTTATATTTTAATCTTTATTGTCCATCAAATACAAATTGTACAGAACAATAGTCGAACTTAACGCTAAAAGCGTTGTCTACCAGTCAACCTTTGGGTTGTATTTTATGTTGTATCAACGCTGTGTTAGGTACCAGCGGAAGTTTAGGTAAATATGCATCCGATTATCCGACCAATGATTATTACCTAAAGATGGCATAAAATCTCTCTCCTTTGTGCGGCACGCAGTCAAGTTGTCAGGGCATAGGTTCCACAGCTTCGTCAGTTCGTTACTAAAAAAAAAAGTAATAGTTATCAATATAAAACAATAATTGAAGGAAAGATAGAAGGAAAAAGAGTAGGAAACCTCAGATTTTTTGATAAAATAAAAGAAAACTTAAATATGAAAACATATAAGTTAAGAACTTAGCGGAGGAAAAAGAGACATGGAAAGCACTTCAGCGCGGCTCTTAGGCTTAAAACTACGTCAAGCGGACGCCCCGGACAGTCCGTCTCTGTGACAAACTCTTGTTACCCGGTTACCCGTGTGGTTCCGGGTTAGAATAGGACAACTCCATCTCTTCCTGTGGATGTCGTAAGAGGCGACTAAAGGACTAAGCACAAACATCTCGTGCTACAATTCCCAAGAAGGGATGACGTGAGGCAGGCGGCCGGTCGTAAAACTATAGCCAAATCATTACTGTTCCAGCTATTTCTTCTCCATTTTGCGAGGTCTTTGGCATCCCTGGGTGACCATTGACATGCATGTTATATTTGGAGAAGAAAAAGCTGGAAAGCGCACCCCGGGCTCCGAAGCAGGACAGCTGAGGATGCAACCGGGAATGCGCTTAGACGAAGAAGGAGAAAAGAAAAATTAAATATGAAGAAATATAATTTAAGAACTAAGCGGGGGAAAGAGAGACATGGAAAGCACTCCACCGACAAGAGCGCGGCTCTAAGGCTTGAAACTACGTCAAGCGGACGCCCCGGACAGTCCGTCTCTGTCACGACGCGCGACGGTTTCAGCTATCTCTATCGCACGTAGGATTTGTGACAGAGACGGACTAAACCCGTCCGAGGCGTCGTCCGCTTGACGTAGTTTTAATCCTTAGAAGAAGTTATCAATATGTCAAAGTATTTCAACACACTTTATTTTAAAAAGCACGATGGTAGTGCGAATATTAACGTTTTCACATAACGCAACACGTGGCTCCCAATAGAAGGGTTTGACCAAAAATGGTATAAAATATCTTAAGTGCTTCGAAAGGCACGAGGAGCCGCTAAACACACGCCACATGAAAAACGGCACAAAATTTATACAAAGAACTTGAGTTAATCTTGAAGTTGTTTGTAATAACTTTATTGTACTTAGAAAACACATAATTAAATACAAAAACAACATAAAGAGTAAATTGACAACGGCTTCACAATGTTGGCGAGTTTTCAGAATGTATTTTTTTTTATGGTGAAGGCAATAGCAAACCACTCCATTTTGTCTGCCAAAAATCGTCTCGTGTGCGTCTGTTTTCCGTATAATGCCATCGCCAAGGGCCTGGCTCTTAAATGTAGAACATGTTTTTTCTAGTCTCTACTTACTTGCCCATGTAGTGTTTATTTTGGCCTTCATATTCTTTTATGATGTCGCCGACCGGCCGCCGGCGTTTCCTTGATCGTTTGATATCATCTGATGAGTCCACCTGTACTGGCGGCTTGGGCTTTTGGAATTCTGTTAATTAAAATGAATAAAAATTCATATTCAAAGTGCACAAAACTTTTTTCATTATTCAATAAAAATATTCTAATATTAATCCAAAACGCAAACACCAAATTTTTTTACCGTGCGATAATGAAATTAAAATAACAGTCAAGAAACAAAAAAAAAACTTCAACATTTCCATACAAATTGCCCGGGCGGCTGCACACTAGTATGGAAATGCCGATTTTGTTTTTGTTTTTTGGCTGTTATTTTAATTTCATTATACTATAATGATCTAGTATAGACAAGACAAGCCGTGGTTTAATTTATTACTGTTATGTCCCTTCTACATTGTATAAAGTACTAATAAAATAAGCACTTTTTACAATAGTTAGGTTGAATGGAAATGGGAAAGATCATTTTCCTTCTAAAAAATATATATACCTGGGCAACCATCATTCTTCCAGTTATTCCAATGTTCCTCTCGCTTCAAAATATGCTTCACGCATTCAGCAAATTTCTTGCCATTGGGTGGAGTCTCTCCCAACAGCTTGTATACTAGGGCTGTGGTCTCTTTTACCCAGTCAGATTGGTCTTGTTTGAGTTCTTGGGATTCTCTGTAAAGTAAGTAACTTTTTAATTTCATTTTTATTTTCTTTTTTTTAGTCTCCACTGCAGAACCATAAATTAGCCAGAACAATTAAGAGGATTTGGCCTACACTCTTCACACTGGCCAGACGGGTTGGAGAGGTCTCATTGACTTCTTTCTTCATTAAGCTTGTGTTTTCTACGTCACCTGCTATGACATCCACAGGAAGACTTGGAGTAGTCCTATTCTACTCTGCCGGGAACCACACGGCACTTTTATTCAATATGTAGCAATATGAAAATTCTATAATCCACCCGTTATTACAGTGTTGTCATCAGTATAAAAACATAAATCATCATGTACGGAATGTTACTGCATGAATTGAATGCTCAATGGTAGGTTTTTAGCCAGTCTACAGGTCACGGGGTTAAAATATGGAGTTTGATAAGTCCTCCAAGGAAACAGTATAGCGGACTAACAGTAAAGCTATATGTAGTAAGGTTTGGCCATACATGAGTTTAAAAAATGCCTGACATTATTTGAAAAATGCATTTTATTTGTCAAGGCATATTATTTAAATTACTACCAAAGTTAATAATACATACATTTTAAACTTAACAGACGATGTCAAATACTGGAACAGTATTAAGAACTGTATAAGCACGCATCTCCGAAAGTTGGAGTCCGACAGCTGTAGCTCCAACAGCTTTTGGTTGGTCAGGAACTTGGCGAAGTAGTGCTGCTCCTTCGTCTCCTGCATTTCGACGTCTGTGACTGCCTTCAGCCGGTTCATCTTGGACTTTTGTAGTTCAACGGCCTCTAGCTTGTAGGATGAGAATGCTGATAGCACACTGCCAGAATGCTGCAAAAATATAATTCAATAAATATTGTTAATACTTGTTTTATTGCATGGTAACCAAATCATTGGTGACCATTAACAAGCATATTATATTTGGAGAAGTGCACCCAAGCTCCGAGGCAGCACAGTTGAAGCGCGAAGATGAAGTGTTGTAGTTTAGTCATTTTTAATTGTAAGTAATCTTTAATTACTTTTTAACCCCTCAGGCACAAATCGGCTGTTAAGTTAGTTAACTTGGAGTCTTCACTGGATCCGCCTACTTTGGTGCCTGAGGTGTTAATTAATGCTGTTTATTTTATACTTTTTGTACATTAAAAAAAAAAAATTGGCAGATAAGGTGACTTATTCAGCCAAATTATGAAATTGTGCCAAAATAAAAGCACTTCTGTTTACACCCCCTGACACAAAGGTTGTCATTGAGTTGGCTTGTAGGTCTAGGCAGATCTTGTCCTCAGAACTGAGAAGAAATTAAGGCATTCTTTATGGGGAGCTAATCTTATAATGATTAACCTATTTGATTTACTCACATAATTGCCTGCCTTTTTGAATTACATACATAAATTGTTCAAAACCAAAACAATGTAAGTACTTACTACAACAAATGTCTTCCACTGAATCTTATTATAACATGTGTTGGGATTCCTAAAGAAGTCTTGGAGGCTCCAAAATCGGCAGTACAAGTTATAATCAATGTTCAGCTTGCTCTTCTCATTGTCTACCACCATGTCCTCATCCAGTGCGTCTTTTAATGTGCTAGAATTGTCCCCACCAAACTCCGTGACATTTTCAAGGTTAAACTCTGACACAATGTTGAGTCCTGATCGCTCAGAGAAAGGAAAGAACTTAGCAAGGAAAAGGAGAATTCTACCACAAAATACTGTATTTTGAGACCTTGATAATCGCCTTAAGAGGTCGTTGCACATCCGCAGCAAATTATTTTTACACGCAATAAAGAACAAATCCTCTTTCCAGATGCTAACTCCATTCTCAACGTATGTAAACATCTTCTCACATTTATTCAAAGTCAGAGCATCAAATATGTCTCCTAAAAGTACCACCGGCATGGTAGGAGTTACCATCTGCCGTCTACATGAATCTATACAGAAGCAGACGTAGGACTCGAGTGTGTCTGGCTCCTCAATCAACAGTTGCAAAAGCTTGTCCCTGAATGCTTGGTCCATAGCCGCTTTTCTATCGGTCTCATTAGTGTTTTTAGAGAAAGAGTCCAGTAAATCGATGTTGTTTGTAGCAAATGCTTTGGAAAGCACATCCTGCAAAATAAAACAATAGCATGAAGTTACAATCGTTGATCTTCGGGTTGCGGCATTTATTGGTTAGAATGTTACCTTATACTTTGCTCGAAGTTCTTCAAAGCCATTCTTCTCAGCCATTTTGTAGTATTTACTACTACTTTAAGAACTACAATCAGTGCTACAATGTACAATATTTTTGAATATTTTGATTATTAAGATTTTGATACAACAAAACAAATTCTACTCCATGACATGACAGACTGACAGACACTGTCTGTCAGGAGTTTTTGGCAGGAAGTTAAGGGGTTCGGTTGGGGTTTGCTTTAAATTATTTTACAAATTGATTATAGTGGGCTTTATAATATCAAATTGGTGTTGTTTGGTGTTATAAATGCTAATGACATGAACAATGTGTGAAATAGTTAAATTGGACAGGCATAGTACGGCTGTAGTGATATTTATTATGCGGACTGTGTGGGCGTCTTTGGGCGACGTCCGCCACTCAATCGTCTATGTAAACCAGTGGACTCGTATAGATTTGTCGCCAGAAGCTCCCTTGCAGCAGTCAAAGGCCTACAACACCCTTTGATTGTCTTGTTAGCATTAGGAATAAAGAACAAAATTAAAGATAGGCTCTAAAGGACTTGTATCCAGAGCCGTAAAATTATTAAAAAAAAAAAAAAAACACTGTCTGTCACACAATCAGACACATGACAGGCTGATAAAGTGACACTAGCTAGTGACAGCATTTGATGTTGTGTGGTGTGACAGTGACAGCAACCTGAACTATCCCTGAACATACAGATCTGTGCCCTGAACTAAAGAAAAAGACAAAGGCGGATCGTCCACGTCCGGTATCCGGAATATTCAGATTCTAACTTTTTAGGGCCAAGTTGGTGCGGTATTCGGTAAATTAAAGACAACATTTTTAAACTGTTTGCCCGCGGCTTCATCCGCGCGAAATTTAGTTTGTAAACATCGTCATTTTGCTATTTTCAAATAAATAAGGGTTGGGGTTGGGATCGGTCGGATATTGAGCTCTCTACTGTAAAATACAAAGATTCCTTCCGTTTATAAGTGAATTTCTTATTTAATATTGTATTGAAAATTGGCACGTCAGGTTTTCATACAAATTGAAGGACTTTCTTTATCTAGTAGTATACTAATACTACAGATTTGTGCTACCCCACCCTGAGCCCACTGCTGCCCCACCCTGAGCCCATGGCTGGCTACGTCCATGCGCCATCTGTATATTTGCCAATGAATAAGGAAATACGTCATTGATATTTGCTACAGAAAGACCAGTAACGCTCTTGTTATATCCCTAGTGTTGCAGTTGTCCATGGGCAGTAGTGATCACTTACCATCAGGTGACTCGCAGCGGCGGCGGCCTTAACCATTGCGAGGCCCCGGGTGGCAGAGTTTTGCGAGGCCCTTGTCCTTTGTTTAAAGTATGTGATTTGAATGTAAGTATTGGTTATGTTTTATGTGGCAAGGGCTATGTCTACTGGGCAGAGCCGATTGACTAAACTGAAGACGGATGGCGGAAACGTTGTGTCGACAAAGGAGGGGGGTGCTGGGAGAGATCGAGAGGTTCTATGGGCAGTTATATACATCCGTTGCAAATCTTAACATATATACGGCAAGAGATCCTAGAGCCAAAGTATAATGAAACACAGAGATGCTAAATCACAACTGACGTTTATTGAAAACCACAGACAGAACAATATCTTACATGTATGAGTATAGATAGCGCCACAAGTCTTATTTTGTTACTGATTTTAACACCCCCACTCAACAAAATACATAGGTACATCCTCCACATTATACTCATCAAATACTTTACATTATGCATTAAGTACCTAATAAACCAAACATTGTTAGAAATTCATAATGTTTCATTTTTCATAATCCCTTAGTCAATAGATCTGCGGGCATTTCCGAAATAGGTAGGTATTTAAATTTTACAATTTCGCTAGCTACTTTTTCTCTACAAAAATGGTACCGCACATCTATATGTTTGGACCGCTTATGGTAGACTGGATTAGCCGATAATTTATGGGCTGACTGATTGTCATTGAAAATAGGTATTGGATACAATACATTTACTATTTCAATTACCAGATTACGCAAGTAAACAGCCTCTTTATAACATTCAGAAATTCCCATATACTCGGCCTCAGTGCTGGATAAAGCCACAGTTGCCATTGTTAACCCGACACTATATACCGAAGATATCCCGTTCATCAGTCTGTACGAGATTAGGATGGCTCTCAAACAGCTTAAAAACAACAAGGCGCCGGGCGAAGTCGGAATCACAGCAGAGCTTTTAAAAGCGGGCGGAACGCCAGTAGGTACTGAAAGTCCTTCAAAGGCTCTTTTATTCCGTTCTACTCGAGGGAGTGACGCCTGAGGCGTGGAACAGGGGTGTGGTGGTTCTGTTCTTCAAAAAGGGTGACAATGACAACACTCTCTTAAAGAACTATAGGCCCATCACATTCTGAGTCATGTCTATAAGTTGTTTTCAACTCGCTCTCGTCTCGCTAACAGATTTGATGCCTTCCAACCTCCCGAAAAAGCCGGGTTCCGGAAAGGCTATAGTACCAGGACCACATCCACACGCTGCGGCAGGTTATAAAGAAGACGAGGGAGTATAACCAGCCGTTATGCTTGGGGTTCGTGGACTATGAGAAAGCCTTCGATTTGATCGAAACATCCGTCCTTCAGTCTCCAGCGGTGCCGTATTGACTATCGGTATATCGAGGTATTGAAGTGTTTATACAACAAAGCGACTATGTGGGTCCGAGTACAGGAGCTCAGTTCGAAGGCCATTCCATTGCAAAGAGGAGTGTGACAGGGAGATGTCATATCTCCAAACTGTTCACCGCTGCTCTGGAAAATGCCTTCAAGATTCTAGAATGGAAAGGACTGGACTAAATTGGCGAGTATATATTTTTTTCACTTTACCTTCGATTTGCCGACGATATCGTTGTCATGCAGAATCGATTAAGGACTTAGGTACGATGCTTGAAGACCTAAATCGAGTTTCCCAACAGGTCGGCCTGTAAATGAACATTGACAAGACGAAGGTCATGTCGAACATGCACGTAACGCCCTTTACCTGTTTCTGTTGGGAGCTCCACCTTCGAAGTTGAAGACCATTATATCTACCTGGGTCAATTAATCCAGGCAGGAAGTTCCAGCTTCGAGGAAGAGGTCTTACGACGAAGCTGACTCGGCTGGGCAGCGTTCGGGTAGTTACGCAGTGTCTTTTCGTCCAAAATACCCCAGTGCCTCAAGAAGAAAGTGCTTAATCAATGTATATTACCATATTTTGACGGTGACAACCAGTTTTTTGAAATTACATTTTACCGAAATCTAACATGTCGTTTCAAAATAAAAGCTAGACTACGTTTGTTGAAAGTTTGATTCTGTTGATCTGTGTAGCTAGGGTAAGGGACTCTTAAATAAAATAAAACGGGTCGGGTTGTTTTGCGAGGCCACTGCAAGAGCGAGGCCCCGGATGACTGCCCTGTTAGCCACCCCCTACAGCCACCACTGGTGACCCGCTTGTTCGTTTGCCGCCCTATCCTATAACATAAAAAAACCCTGATTTTCATGCGCTTATCCTCAATAACTTTTAAACGGCTGGACCCATTTTCATCAAACATTGCTATAAGAACCACCCACCGCAAGGGAACTTGCTATCACGTAAAAAACCGCATCATAATCAGTCCATTCGTTCGAGCGCTACGATGACACAGACAGACAGACAGAAGACCGACATAAGCGTCAAACTAATAACACCTCTCTTTGCTCGGGGGTTAAATATAGAACATAGGCTTGTTATCTCAGGTTGTTGAGTGACAGTGAGGCATATCTTGGCCTAGATTTTGAAATAAAAAAAAAATATTTACTCTGGTGGAAAGAACATGCTTATTATCCGTGTGCATACTGGCATATTGTATTGACTGGTTTAATACGGGTGAATACGGGCTCTCCCATTGTTCTGAGCAGGTTCTGAGCAGAGGTTCTGCGCTCCCATATCTCTGAATACGGGTCACCACCGATTACAAATCATCCAATCATAGCGAGGCATCAAAACGGCAGCTGTCATGATGCAGCTGTTGAGTATTGACGTTTAGAATTTGTCAATTTTGACGTTTGTCTGTGTCGTGTTGTGTGGCGTCCTGTGTATTTATCTTTAGAATTTAATATTATTTACTGTACTTTTACTTGATTCCTTTGTGTAGAGATGTATTGAAGCTTAAGCTTAGATTAATAAGATTTACTTATAATATAATAGGACTACTTATAGGAGCCCTACTGTGTTTTGTTCTTCGATCATGGACAGAAACAATATGAGGTATTTGACCAGCTTCACCTTTCGCTCATTTGCGATACAATTACTTTCACGCTTTCACGTTAGCAATGCCATAATAGTGCGTTGTAAACAATGTACTATCTGATATAATAATTAATGTATGCACGCGTTGGGTTTCATTGGTGTATCGTGTTCTTTTATTTACAATATAGCCCTCGACTCGAATAGATACCCCAATTGTTTTTGTTCCCGTTACTTACGATAGCTTACGGATATGAAGCTATCAGCACTTAGTGTTTGCTGCATTTGCTGTGATATCTGCAAATAATTAATCGGTCAGATTATTTTTATATTTAACCTAGATTTCCAGAAAAAAAACAGATTTTATTAGTTAGGCCTAGGAAGCATATTGGATGGCTGCAAGTGAAGTTTTGTCAAAAAATTGAGATAAAAAGTAAATACAAATAATTGCATCTTCATCTCTTTAAGAGTAGTTGTAATACTGATAAGATCCAAACTGATAGGTAAGAAAAATTATTTTGTAAAAATCTATACTCTGTTCAATGAACAATGACTTTGTTAACAAATCATATATAATTATTTAGGTACTTTAATATGCATCTTTTACTCCTAATGTCTTTATGCTGGTTGACACATTGTTGGATACACTATGTCTAGAGACGTAGATCAATTATTCTTTCTATTGTGTCTGGCTGAGTGTCCAACAATGTGTTAATGTCAATATGATATATGTTAAATACCTAGCATATTTACATATGAAAAAATCACATAGTTATTCATGAATCTCTTGAAAATGAAACATTCTCTCAACTTTTATGTTTAATTATTGCTTAATGATTTTGTAATTATTTACTATTCCGTCCTGAAGACACTCATCTTAAACTAGTCTGAAAATAAGTTATTCAGATAAAATGAGTTTTGATTAATTTCATGGATATACATATGTACATTGTATTAATAAATGTATGAAACGATTTTAAACAACCTCTTAAATTCAGTGAAACATCGAACATTTCCGCCAATTGCCAAACGCTACGTATGGAAAAGTTAATTTTAAACAATTGCAATTCACCAGTTTAGTGACAAGTTTACAGTTGATATCACAAGTTGGTATACATATACATATGTACAGCAGAGGGGCAGTATTGATATGTATGCTCCTCAGTCTGGATTTCAAACTCTTTCAGGCCAATAACAAACTTTATACAAAATATTCCTTCTCCTTTCAGATCAAGCTACATCAATAGCGGACCTCGGTCACTCCCTCACATGGGTGGCAGCAAACGCCACAATGGCAATGGGCACAACGGAGCGAGACTCAGCCCTCCCGTGCAAAGTCCTCCGGCCACAGCACAGAATAACAATAACAATACCAACGGCCAACACGATGATCTCATCAATTATATCTATGAATCTTGGAATAAGGTAATTTTGTGGAACATTACATATATTTTTATACATACTTTTATATCAGTTTACCTTTAGGCGGTGATCCCACTGCACCGAGCACAGTCGCGGAGCGCGGCGCGGCAGATTTTTAACATTGTGTGCAAGTAGCTCAGTTTGTATAGAAAACACGCCTCCTCCTACCCACTGAAAACGCGTCACCGCGCGGGAGCGTATTTAGGATCCGCGCTTTCCTGATGGACCTCTTTTAAACAATAATTATTGTACAGGCTCATGATACTATATTTCATAATAAATACATATATAGATAAACAGCCATGCCTAGCCATGTGGTTCCCCGGCAGAGTAGAATAGGACCACTCCAAGTCTTCCCGTGGAAGTCGTAGAAGGCGACTTAGGAAACACAAGCTAAACAAAGCTTATAAATATCAATGAGACCTCTACAACCCGTCTGGCCAGCGTGCAGAGTGTAGGCCAAATCCTCTGGCTACTATGGCTAAGTATGGCTCTGTAGTACAGAGAGGGTCGTGCTCTTGCAGTGGAGACTAAAAAAGACCTGGATGATGATGATAGATAAACACCCAAGACCCTGGACACCTAAAAAAAGGACATTCAATCAAACCCAGGACATCCAAGTGACATATTAGCGTGTCAAATTAACTTTACCAATCTGAGATAAAGAGTTAGCTAAGTCAAGATAGGACAGGATGAGAGCAGCACAGGACCGAGATGGGTGGCGTCGACGAAGAGAGGCCTATGCTCAGCAGTGGGCGGAAGAAGGGCTGGGATGATGATGATGATGATGAAGTCAAGACATTTTGTACCTGATTGTGTGCTTTGCTAACTTTATACATATCAATAGCCAAGTATTCATATTTTTGTTGTACGAGTACTTTATCGAGGATCAAAAATGTTCCAAGTGTATGAAAATAGTCCTTTGTTGTGCATATTTATTCTAATTTATTAATTGAAGCTTATTGTACAGCTAGTCTTATGCAATGCTATTTGGTGGGCATTGGGTAAGTCATACATTTGTCTATGATCTATCTACATTACATTAGGGTCTTTCCACACAAGTTTGGCAGTGTAGTCTTGAAAATATTTTTTAACTCTGCCAGGCTTTCATGTGACAGCATGGATAAAATTAAAAAAGTACTGCAGGTGTGATGAGATCCACCCTAAAAATGCAAAAGCTTAGTTCCCTGTTTAGTTACCCACTAACAAATTGAACAGGGAAAAAACATTTTCTTCAACTTATTTTTTTTGTTTTATTTATTCTTGATCACAATCAAACTGCGCGTGTGCTTTAGGAGCGAGTCCATACGGCGAATTGCTTCAGCGTTGCGTCGACGTAGCGCTGTCGCTGCGACATTTTACATACAAATAACCATAGTGTACACTACGAGTACACACGATGCGCTGCGTTGACGCAACGCACGCACATTTGACTGCACTACCATTGAGACGAAGTGGAAGGAGTGTACCGCAATGGGACTATGTTGTAGCAACGATGTAATGACTCAGCGCTTGTGTGGTCAGCAATGTGTCAAAATTTTTGCGTTGCGACGACGCAACACTCATGTGGACCCGCTAAAGCTGTTGCGTGTGCGTTTTTTTTTGACGTGGTAACGTCTAATAACTCGATACTACGGGCTGCATGCACGAAAAAGATAACGTCATTGTCCCGTTACGCTCATTTTCGCGTTCCGCAAGCTAGAGCGCGGCACGAACGAGAGAGAGGCATGATCGCCTCGAGCGATCGGCTCAGTTCGGTTTTGACGTTGTCACGTCAACTACCGTCCGTAAACCGATTTTACAGACAACCTATTTTTTGTTAAGGATTGAAACTACGTTAAGGTGAAGATATAGGCAAATGGCCTTGAAGTGGCGCCCTCATTGGAAATAAATTATTTACTCGTAAATATGGAGATAATATCCATATTGCTCTTCGTCATACACTAGATAGCCCTTTAAATTATTTTATGAACCACCGTTGAAAGTATTTACATTAGTCCGTCTAGCTTTAAAACTTGCCTCCGCCAAAATTGGCCACGGCAAGTTTTAAAGCTAGACGGATCACCAATAATAGTTTCAACGGCAGTTCATAAAATAATTTAAAGGGCTATCTAGTGCATGACGAAGAGCAATATGGAAATTATCACCATATTTACGAGTTAACAATTTATTTCACACTTCAAGGCCATTTGCCTATACCTTCGCCTTAAGCGGACGCCCACGACGGGGTCAGTCCGTCTCTGTCACAAACCCTTCGTGCGATAGAGATAGCTGAAACCGTGTCGCACGTAGAGTTTGTGACAGAGACGGACTGAACCCGTCTGGGGCGTCCGCTTAAGGCGATACACGGTGTCCAGTGCTGCCCCCATTTGAAATAAATTATTTGTAAGGAAACGGAGATATCATTTAAAATTTTAAGCTATTAAACCAAGATAACCCTTAACACTATTTTATAAACCACTGTTTACAGCTTAAAGTGAGAACGTTAAGCTTTAGTTTGCATTTTTGCGAAAAACGGCCACTTTTGACAAAAACGCAAACTAAAGCTTAACGTTCTCACTTTAAACAGGAAACAGTGGTTCATAAAATAGGTTTAAGGGTTATCTAGGTTTTAGAAGCTTAAAATTTTAAATGATATCTCCGTTTCCTTACAAATAATTTATTTCAAATGGGGGCAGCACTGGATACCTTGTATCGTCTTAACGTAGTCTCAAGCTTAATTAGTCATCTTATTTTTATAGTTTTTTTTAAATAATCATTACTCATTCTTACATTGTGCTGTATTTCAGTGGATCTGTAATTCGATTATATGTATTGTGTTGTAAGTAATTTCCCAAAATCGCTTTCCAGGTGACCCGAGAGATAGAACGCGGCAGTGAAGACGCCAAGTACTACCAAGAGGTGATGGCTCCGCGTCAGCTCGCCAACTTCAGACCGTTCAACCTAGACGAGCTGTGGGCGCGTCGCCTGATGCAGAGCATAAATAGGAACAAACACCGGTCTTAGTTCCCGAGAGACGTTCCCCATTGCAATGTCCTTTTTGTCTTCAGAAGGTTCTTTAGGTACGGCACAGACGTAGTCTACGTCTGCCAGATCAATGATTCCATTTTTGAGTTGGTTAGAAGGAACTTCAATTTTGTTTGATATTGAAAACTATTCAAACGCATTTATAATTTCACATTGAATTATCTGATTTCATATAAAATGTGATAAACTGAGTTTGTGATGTTTTTTAATATGTTATCATGAAAAAGACACGATTTACAGTGTCAATTAGTCTGGGATTTATGTGTATGATTGTTTTTGGAATATAGTCTTTAATTTGATGTTGTGCATTTGTTGAATAAATGCACTAGAAACGGCATTTATCGTAATTGATGTTTGCGTTTTTGTGTTATGGCTTATGTGTTTAAGTGATATCAATTACAAAGTGTCAAAAAATATCTCAGTTATGTAAATCTATAAAATTATAACGATTTATTTAAAAATACATTGCAATGAGGAACTTGTTGACGGTTGTTGGGAACCGATTGTGGTTGATATACTGTAATTCTCTTTCGACATTAGTTTCCCTTCGTTATGTGAACTTATCCAAGCATTTAGATCCTTACCCAAAAGTCAATATTCATAAAACTCCATTACTTACTATGTAAGTCAGCGTTGACTAAACTGCAAAATGATAGACCGGTTTTTTACAATTTAAAATGAACTCTATTTGTAATGTACATAAAGCTCGGAATAAGATCTGAAAATAATTTCAATCCTTGTATTTTACTTTGTACTTTATGTTGCTTGTAAATATAGTTAATTTTCAATTGATTAAGAAAATTGGAACATTTTTGCACTTTAGCTTACGCCTCGCGCCAGGTAGTTCATACAAGTAGCATCAGTATTGTTTAAGAAATAAATTTAAGTATAAGAGAATAGATTTTCTGAATTACACGTTTATATAAAATTTTACTCTTGTATTCATAAAAAAACTGCACTCCTTAAATCAGTTGTGTAGTTAAACGCTACTGATTTACGAAGCATGTTTTTTTCTGTCAATTGCATAAAAGTCTGCACTCCATAATTTGGTAGCATATTCATTATGCGACTGATTTCGGAGAGCAGATTTATTATGAATATGACGGTTTAAATATATTGTTACACACATTGTTTAGTCTTCAAAAAAATACTAACGTATGTTATCGATAATGTGATATAAATTATTTAATTAACTAAATACACTGTCGAAGCAATAATAGTTGACATAAAGTTGGGAAACAAATATTTTTAAAATGTTTTTCGAGTAGGTGATCACTATAGGTATTGTAAATAAGTTAGTGTGAGTTTTTATTTTATTTATCGAGTAAGAGCATTTTTATCCCTCATTAGAATCAGCTAGACATCTCATTTTAATCATGACTATGCTTTTAGAGTTATGAAGTGTTGAATAGGCATGTTTTGGGTGCTCGCTGCTCGGTCCGGATCCTTTGGTTAGTCGAAGAATCTTTTCCTGTATTCTGTGTAATAGTATGGACGAAAAATTATGATTACAAGAGGATTGACATCCCCATACAAAAAAGCGTACTCTGCTAGAAAGCCAAAATCCTGTATTATTTATAGATGTCGCTACTATATCGCCCGCTAGCCATATAAGAATGCTGGGTAGTTAGGCTGACGGTATCCACGAAAAATCAGAGATGGCGTCCGTTTGTTCGTAGAAAATGAACGCTTAAGGTCATAGCCCACTTATACGTCCCACCCAACAAATAAAATATTATTGAAATATGGGCTTCAGGTATTGCTCTTTAGATATATTTTACATTGGCAACATAAATTAGCAGACAACTCACTGTCAGCGAGCTTACCGCCATCAGACTGCTCGGTGGTTGACGCCTCGCTGGCCGCGCGTTGGAAATAAGCGGTCTACGCGCTGTCCACACGCTGACTTGGCGCCTGCTAGCTGTCGGTGCGTGGATCGTAAGCAGTCGTATTAGTTTAGGGCGGTGTTGGGTGGGAGCGGTATTGGAGCCGAGTCCGTCTAGCTTTAAAACTTGCCTCCGCCAAAAGTGGCCACGGCAAGTTTTAAAGCTAGACGGATCACCAATAATAATTTCAACGGCAGTTCATAAAATAATTTAAAACGGATATCTAGTGCATAACGAAGAGCAATATGAATATCACCATATTTACGAGTTAACAATTTATTTCACACTTCAAGGCCATTTGCTTAAATAAGGTTGTCAGTATTCTTGTACTTTACAGAAAATCGCCAGATAGCGAAATACAGGTTTTTAAATCCAGTATTTGTGGAGCAAAGCCGACCCGAAGCATTATATCGGCCTTTTCTCCGAACATTAGGTACCTAAAGCCGATTAATTTCGGCTTTCTTAGTGTGAAGCAATCATAAAAACCTACCATTTGGTTGTCAGGTAGCAGTAGTTAGGCCTGACGTTTCAGTGCTTTCACTGGCAGGTATTTCAGAAAATGAATTTAATTTATAAAATTAACTTTGACTCTACTAAACGTTGAAAGACCGAGTAGCGGGTATGTTTTCTTTTATGAATTTCGATTACTTACCTACATTCCATACACTATCAGTACTTAGAATTTTGAAATTATTGTAAAATAAATAGAATTTAAGTGACGCAGCGCTGCCTGATTATGGATTTGAATAAAAACATTTTTACGAAAACATTCTTTTCATTTGCCTTTGCGAAAAAGTATAATTGTATCTACTTATACACTATTACGTCTTTATCCCTATGGGTCCTGGGCAGGCAGAATCCAAAGCCGCAAGGCCCAAAGGCCACTTTTATGATGGGCGAGAAGGCGGAATGAGGAATCAAAATAATGATGAGTTGCTGCCGCATCGCCTATTAACATGATTCACATTTTCGCCCATTACCTAGATCGGCTTTTACGATCTGCATGGGAAGAAGATCGGCAGCATCACTAAACAATTGGTTTTTTCCATACAAAAACCGTTCAGTGACTCCGCCTCTTATAAAAACAGGATTAACTTTGTTACTAGGTCTGTGACTAGGTTTAAACCATAATCCGCCCAAATCAAGTTGACATTGATGATTTGGCCGGGTACCTAATGGTTTAAACTTAGTACCGAAGTTAATCCTGTTTTTATAATAAGACGGTCTATGTTTTTTTCTTGTCTCCCAGTATGTCGTGGAAGTAATTCCTTGCAAGTCTGAAAAAAAGCATTCAGTGATGAAAAGATTCCGTCCTACTTAGATTAAATTTACATCGCGATACACGCTACTAAAAATTAAACTATGTGAACTGGAAATTACCTAGGTACCTAGTTGTTGGAAATTTCTGACTAAATGCAAAATGTTGATTTTCAATAATTTTGGTGAATTTTTGGTGTTGAACTTCACCAATTGCTAACCGATTTTTTTTGTATCATAAAAGCCCTTACATTCTACTTGGTCCCATATTAATTTGGTAAAGAAATGATGTAGAACTTTGGAGATATGGATGAACTTTAAACGTCCTATTGCATTACCTAGGTACGATGATTGTTACGTGATATCTTCACCAAATGTAAACGAAATCTGATTCTTTCACAGATCTGTGAATTCTTTACTTTGTTTGGTCAATATTACCTACCTAATTTCTAATTTTTTAGTGTAGGTAAGTACGTAGGTAGGTACCGTTTTGAAGTCGGTTGTTTTTTTGTATGTTTATAAATTTGCATATTGTATGTAAGTTCAAGAACAATTAAGAGAGATCAATAATATGGTGGCAACGGCAAAGTTCGCAACATGAGTCTAGCCAACGAAAGCTGTCACAGAAAAACCGCGGCAAAAAAAAACTTATTTTTATAGTTCCGTACCCAAAGCGTGCCAATGAGACCCTATTACTGAGACTCAGCTTTCTGTTCGTCTGTCTGTCTGTCACAGGGCTCTATCTCTTGAACCGTTGAATTATTTAATACCTACTGTGGACGATTTAACAACAAATACTAAAAATAAGATAAAGTAAAAAATTAAAGGAGGTCGTCATACAAGAAACGTGCGTTTTTTAGCGTTTTAAAACATTGTACGGAATCCTTTATGTACGAGTCCGACTCGCATTAATTTGAATCCTATTTAATATTATAAATGTGAAATTACGTAACAAATCAAATAATAAATAGCAATAAAAACTAAAGTGTCAAAAATCCGTTTATAGAGCGGGCAACAATTCAAATAATCTTTTTTAAAATTTGCCGCGCTTTTCAGGGACAGTTTTCGTTGGCCTATTCAGTGGGCTGACCTTGTAGAAAATGAAGAAACAGGCGAAGAAAGAATGCTTATTTTCGGAGCCTAATTAACGCCGACAGAAAGCGAAGCACCAAAAAACAAAGACTTAGGTACCTACCTAATCTGGTTGTTGCGGCGGGAAGTTCTCTCTCATTAGACGCAGGAACTCGCACTAAGCCCCGCGGCTTTCGGGACACTTTATTGACACACGAAAACATATTATGAATTTGCTGTGCTGAACTGTGAACTTTGTGTTATATTATCATTTCATGTTTCAAGTAAGGTTAGTGTGGGGAAATCGAATGGTTTTTATGAGATGCGTACATTAATACATATTATATCTGCCTTATTTTTTATGTTGGTCTGGGATAAAAGAAAAAACAAAATGTACCATATGCTTCTCTTCCCGCGCAGATCGTAAAAGCCGATCGAGGGAATGGGCAAATATCTGAATAATATCAATAGGCGATGCGGATAGCAACCTACCACTATTATGATTTCATTTTTCCACCTTCATACCCACCATCATGCTAAAAGTGGTCTGGGCCTTGCCGCCCAAGGCTCTGTCTGCCCCGTTAGGGATAAAGACGTGATAGTGCATCTGTATCTCACTTTTTAAACAAACCGTGTGGGATTTTGAACTTGCCCCCAAAATAGCAAAGCGAAAGAGGTCTATCGTAGCAATAAATGGCGGTCTATGGAGGTTGTATCGTCGAAGGAATATAGTCAATCCACCCCTCTTGTGAGAAATAGGCGTGATAGTATGTATTTATGTAAACTTAGTTAGCAAAATACTTTAAATGACAATTTTATTACGCTTAAAGTATAGTATAATTAAGTAGGTATATCATATCCCGTCAGCCCTATCAGCTCAATAATTGAAAAATCTGATTGTGTAAGTGGTTTTTGTGTAAGTCACTTACACAAAAAACAAAGCAAACAGCCCAATAATGAGCCCATCGACGGCGTCCTTCTTAGTTGCCGCAAATAAATCGTCCAGGAAGCAGGTGGCAAAAAAATTGAAACTGCTTATTAGTAAGTAATTATACGAAACGGGCAAAGTATTTAAGTACTTGTTTCTTCCATGGTCGTCCGTACATACTGGGATCACTATGGAATCTCAATAGGTATGTCGATTTACACCCCGCATAAAGCGGGATAGTGCTAAGAAAGAGAAGAAGAATAGTATATCGATTTAGGTGAGTATAATATTTGAAATTACCGAAAATAAAACGCTATATCTGTTTCATAAACCAACTAAGCTCGCTATTAACTGAACAATGAGTGTAAATCTCCGTGTTCTTGGCGTTGAGAGTTAAATTTAAAGGCGTGATGAATCTGCGGCTAACCGCGCCTTAATTAATCGCCTCCATTTAAACGGAAAAACGCATTTTTCATCACTTGACACAATTTATTGTTCTAGCATAGGGTCTGCTGAAAAAGCGGAAGTAGGTAAGTATTTCAAACTTTCGTTTTTTGTGAGTTTATAGTTAACCTTTTATACTTCCTACTACTTCTTCTTCTTTCTTCTTTTCAGCCTTTTTCGACCGCTAGGGTGTAACCCTCCTCCAGATAATGCCATCGATCTCGATCTTGAGCAACTTCTATACCAACTTAGAATGTGGAATATGAAGATTAAAGTTTATTCTTCATATTGCACATTCTAAGTCATTAGTAGATATTGAATGTTACGTGTAGGAAGACAGAGAATAATGGGAAGAAAGTAGTTTTTCTTAACAGAAGTCAAAATCTTTCTAAAGGTTTAAATCATAGACCTACAATTTTTTTAATATAGTTTAAATACTTTAATCCTTTACTACTTGGTTTACTCGTAAATACTTTAATCCCGCTCATTTCTTTAAAATCTTTCTCACACAGTACCTTGAAA
The DNA here is from genome assembly GCA_963576875.1 of Acrobasis repandana. NCBI lineage: Eukaryota > Metazoa > Arthropoda > Insecta > Lepidoptera > Pyralidae > Acrobasis > Acrobasis repandana. Next base: position 5,425,394 of record OY756226.1, read on the forward strand.
AAATAAGTATCGCTAGTAGTAATGTAGAGCATCATTCTGGAGTGAGGTCTTGTGTGATGTAATAAACGGGCAAGTGCAAGTCGGACTCGTACATGAAGGGTTCCGTACCTCTGTACAATGTTTTAAAACGCTAAAAAACACGTTATTTTGTATGACGACCCCCTTTAATTTATAACTTTTTTTATTTTTAGTATTTGTTGTTATAGCGGCCATAGGAATACATAATCTGTGAAAATTTCAAGTATCTGGTTAATGCCATTATAAAGATCTAGTTAAAAACGCTGAAAAAACACGTTTTTTGTATGGCGACCCCATTAATTTTTACCTTTTTTTTATTTTCAGTATCTGTTGTTATAGCGGCCACAGTAATACATAATTGGTGAAAATTTCAAGTGCCTATCTATTACGGTTCAAGAGATAGAGCCCTGTGACAGACGGACAGACGGACAGACAGCGGAGTCTCAGTAATAGGGTCCCGTTTGCACCCTTCGGGTACGGAACCCTAAAAACGGACAGGATGAGATGAAGAAATGAGGTTTGGAACATGCAGCATGCAGCATCGTTACAATACCGGGGGGGGCCGGGGAAAGATAGATGCTAATACTAAAAAATTTAATTAGGCTAGGGTGTGCGTTCCTTTTCTTTTTCTTTCTCATTCTAATACTATAAAGTACAAAACAAATCATAAACTAACTTATAAAAATATACAAAGATACTTACCCCGAATGTTACGATCGCAAGCCAGGCAGAGTTCTGTCCTTGACCAGGTAAGAATAATATCACGGCCATACCAAAAAGTTTCGTGATTAATTTATAATAAAACCCCATTTCTTTATTTCGCATTCGAAACTCGAGTGACCCAAATTGCTGTTCCCTGAACAAGACTCATGACTTCAGTTCGCAATTTGGAGTAAAATAATTCAAAGGCTTGCCAAAAACAGTGACAAAGGAGCTCTGATACTCGTAATTAATACATACCTTACACAGTAAAAAAAATCTTTTAGATCTGTTTCTATACATTGATACTAGCGATACTTATTTTTTCAAGGTACTGTGTGAGAAAGATCGATATTTTAAAGAAATGAGCGGGATTAAAGTATTTACGAGTAAACCAAGTAGTAAAGGATTAAAGTATTTAAACCATATTAAAAAAATTGTTCACCCTACGGAACCCTAAAAATCGTACGAAGTGGTGATGTCGAGCGAAATTTAAATGTCTAAGGTGCTGTATCTTCGTTATTTTCTATACGGCAAGAGAGAAGATAAAAATACCTAATTGTAGTAAGTACAATATTTTGTAATAAATAAATAGGTAAGTAAAAGTAATGTTTCTTCTTGAGCGAAGTCGCGCGAAACGCCATGTTTAGGAAACGTAATTCAAGTCACTCGAATCTCAAATGCGAAATAAAGAAGCGCGGTTTAATTGTGTCTGGATCTTGGGGACGCTTTATTATGTAAAGTGAGATTAGAAGTGGGTCACGGTGTCTCCGTATTCTGATGCATTCAGTAATTAGGTAAGCTAGCATGTTTACCAATTAGGTAAGCTAGCATATTCACCAATTAGGTAAGCTAGCATGTTTACCTATTAGGTAAGCTAGCATGTTTACCTATTAGGTAAGCTAGCATGTTTACCAATTAGGTGAGCTAGCACGTTTACCAATTAGGTAAGCTAGCATGTTTACCAATTAGGTAAGCTAGCATGTTTACCAATTAGGTAAGCTAGCATGTTTACCAATTAGGTAAGCTAGCACGTTTACCAATTAGGTAGATGACTGAATCAAAAATAAATTACTGGTACTATCAGGCCTGTGTCACTCTCCGTTTAGGTATCGAAAATGTACCTACATTATTACTATGCGCGCAGCCGGCACCTAGGGGTGGTAAATTCTGTCATACGAATCGTTTATCTAGAGTCATAAGGATGAAATTGGCTTGCAATGGATGTCTAGGTATATAAACGAAAAGGTGCTGAGTTCTGACGTGTGCTAAATTAAACCATATCGCTAACCACATTGAGTAGACATTTCTTTGAATTTCTTTGCTGAGTGAGAGTTCTGTACGGAGTACTATCGTATTCTGTGGTACTATCTTTGTCTTATGCAGCTTAGCGCGTTCCCGGTTGCATCTTTCGCTGTTGTTTTCTTCTCCTTTGTCCGGTATTTTTTATTTCCAAAGAAATGCAGGTCACCCAAGATTGCAGAAAAGGGACGTGGAGAGCAAAACGGCGGGAGAATCAAAACGTTTTCGTTGTGTTTTACTCCAATATCCCATATTCCATTAAAGTTTCCAGCGTGCAATAACTTCAGCCAGTCATTTGACATTCGCTCACCGAATTATTTCCTACACAATGGAATCAGTTGAAGCAGCATTCATCTTCAAACAAAAAACATCGGACCGAAATGCGGTCATAAAATGTATATAAGAGACTCGTTCATTAGTGCCAGTGCTTGCCGATAAAAGCCCCAAGTTTAAGCTTCTTTCCTCGTCGTTCATTATTTTACTTTTTGTAGAATTAAATAGCTCTATTGTACTTTACTTACTTTGTATTTATGATTATTAAGCCACGGAAAATGTTGATTTAATCTATACTAATAAGAGTTGGAAGAGGAAGAGTTTGTTTGTTTGTTTAAACGCGCTAATCTCAGGAACTAATGGTCCGATTTGAAAAAATATTTTTTTGTTGGGTAGTCCATTTATAGAGGAAGGCTTTAAGCTATATAACATTCCGACAACCACGCGAACGAAGTCGCGGGCACAGCTAGTTATAAATAAATATATACGGACAAAATCACACAGATTGAGCTAGCCCCAAAGTAAGTTCGAGGCTTGTGTTATGGGATACCAACTCAACAATACTATATTTTATAACAAATACCTATATAGATAAATATCCAAGATCCAGGTCAATCTGAAAAAGGTCATTTTCCATCTTGATCTGAACGGGGATCGAACCCGGGACCTCCGGAGTGACAGCCTGCTTCCGATGTGACGGCCACAGAGGTCGCCACGTCAGGATTTAAAGATTCCGGCTTTTTTTTACATTCTGTATGGTATTTGGTATCTTTGGGACCATTGACATGCATATCAGTTTTGGAGAAGAAAAAACCGGAAAGTGCATGTCTCCGAAGCAACTTAGCCATGACCACAGCTAATAATGCAACCGTAAACGCGGCCAAATGAAAAAGACTTAAGTAGGTACTTCATATACATATGTACTAGTGGCTCAGTGAGCTGTAGACCTCGCGAGTCTGTTTTTACTCTTTAGCCTCTCACAAATTGACCTTGAAGTTTATCGGATGAAAGAGTTGTTTGGATAATAAAGTTGCGTCTTAATAAGGGTAACAAAAAAATTTTTATGTCATTGTATATTAAAAAACTGAATCGACAAAAAGTTTTATATAGTTATCGAACCTGCCCACAAAATTTCACGAGAATCGGTTGAGAAATGCGACCTGTAGGATGGGAATGCGGACACGAAATAATTTTTGCTGAAGCTGAAACGGGGACGCTTCACTCGCTCCGTGAATAAACTAAGAAAGAAAGAAAACTAAATTTTCCACTTCGTATTTTTCTTTATCTTAGGGCTATTACAGACGAGCGACAGTTCGCGACACTAGTCGTCGACTTTACTACAGTTGTGCGTCAAACCGTCGCCCGACGTATCATTTGATCGGCACTGCTATTATCCGAATCATAAGGTAAACGCAGCTATTACAGCGGTAGTCAAAAATCTGCAGGTATTCCCGAGGCATGTAATATAATTGTAATTTTAAGCAATTACAAGCATATTTTACTCAAAAAGTTAGAGAAGAAGATAAGTGTTTTTTTTTAATTTGGTATTTCGTAAGCGGTAAACCCTTAAGCCGGGTTGTTTCCGGCAAAGCCGTGTGTTTCCCGGCAGAGTAGAATAGGACCACTTCAAGTCTTCCCGTAGATGTCGTAGAAGGCGACTTAGGAAACACAAGCTAATCAAACATCAATGAGACCTCTCCAACCCGTCTGGCCAGCGTGCTCTGACTAATATATGGCTCTGGCAGTACATAGTGTCGTGCTCCTGCAGTGGAGACTAAAAAAGACCTGATCATGATGAAACCTGTCTACGAACCATACGTGCTATACAGGGTGACTTTTTATCCCCCGGCAAATTTTTTTGGAGCAAGTTCAGTCCATGATGCTGATCTACTAAATCTATAAAAAACTTATTAAAAACCGATAAAAATTTTTCGTCCTCCCATACAAATCAGCGTTCAGCCAAACGGACGCACACTAAGAAGGGATTTTGAAAAATTTTAAGCCTAAAGTTAAAGTTTGTATGGAAAATATTTAAAATCTGCATCGATTTTGATAAAAATTGATTTTCATGGTTTTAAAAATATTTTATTGAACACGTGTTTCATGGTTTATTAGAATTCAAGCCCTATGGGTGCGAAATAGGGGTTGAAAGTTTGTTTGGAAAATATTTAAAACTTGTTCCAATTTCCATGAAATTTGTGACTATAGCTCCTAAATACAAATAATCAAACATGTACATTCCGGTTTTCTAAAATCCATTCCCAAATGTTGTAAAATAGAGGGGTTGAACTATCAACCCCTCTATTTAACAACATTTAGGAATAAAAAAACAAAAACTTTTTTTACAAACTATTGTATGGAAAATATTTAAAAACTAAGTGGGTACTCCGATTTCCCTGAAATTTAATATCAGGGATAGTTTGAACTCAAAAAGCGGAAGTAAACTAAGAAGGGATTTTGAAAAATTTTACCCTTAGGGGTTTATAGTTTGTATGGAAAATCTTTGAATCTGCATCGATTTTGATAAAAATTGAGATTCATGCTCTTGAAAACATTTAATTGAATACGTGTTTCATGGTTTATTAGAATTCATCCTAAGGGTGCGAAATATGGGTTGAAAGTTTGTATGGAAAATATTTAAAATCTGCTCATATTTCCATGAAATTTGTTACTACGAGTAGCTCCTAAATTTGAACGACTGTTAACTACATGGAAAACTCAATCTATACTAATATTGTATAGGTAAATTCAAAAGTAATTTAATTCTATCTGTCTATCTGTTACCTTTTCATGCTAAATAAATTCGTCCGTGGCGTGACACATATACACACACACAAGGCTCCACTGAAAACCAGCGTCGTCTTCTCGGAAACGAGTTTGATGACATATGCTGAGTGGAACCTTTTTTCCTAGTATCTCACAACACTTACCACCGTGGACACACTGAGATGGGTACCAGCTCTATGCCATAGTAAATGTACCTAGTCATTTTAAATTTATTTTATATCTACTTTCTCAGATAAAATTGGCTAGGTTTTATTCTTGTTTTAATTGAAATAATTCTATTCAAAATCCTATGTTGTCTTCTTCTATGTGTTACCTTTAGTGTATTGTATGTGTTGTGTTTTTCTGGAAATAAAAATCTGTCTATGTCTATGTCTAAAACGGCTGGACTAAAATTAGTCATGGAGATACTTTGAATCATGAGGATGGAAATTAATTTTGGTCGCGATAACTGACATCCACGCGGGCGAAGCCGTGGGTGGAAGCTAGTCTAATCATATAAGTAGGTGATGCGGCTATCAAGCCATCACTGTTTTAATTCCGTTTTTAGGGTTCCGTACAAAAAATGAAAAAACGGAACCCTTATAGGATCACTCGTGCGTCTGTCTCAGCCAATTTGCTCCGAATCTACTGGACCGAATCAGGTGAAATTAGTAGTGGTGGTGGTAGGATTGTGTAATCCTATGACCCAAACACAAATGTGTAAAGTAAATAAATATTTTTTTTAAATAAGGGTCATTTTCGTGTGACAAATTAGATAATTTAAAAGAAAAGTTTTGCAAACCTTACTGTGTAATATATCAAATGAAAGGGCTTGATATGAGGACATCAAATATATTTTGTTATTATTGTAAAATAAATAGTTTTGATTTTATTTATAAAAGAAGACGAAAATTTACCATTCCCCTGATCTCCGAAACTACTGAGACTAAAATTTTGAAATAAATAAAAAATATAGTTCATTGCTTGTAAATTACAGAAAAACCTATAAGAATTCAATCAATTGTACGGAACCCTCTCCACGCAAGTTTAACTCGCACTTGGCCGGTTTTATTCCATCTTAACGTCCACCATCACGCTAAAAGTGGCCTTTGGGTCTTACAGCTCTGGGCTCTGTCTACCCCCTTACAGATAAAGACGTGATAATGTATCTCGAAACTCACCATAAAATATATAAAGGCCTAATTTATAAGATAATTGATAATAAAATATTACGAGTACATAGTATGACCCCTGCTTTTCAAAGATATTTTTACAAATGTCAAGCATTCTCTGAAAATTTCTTTTGATCTTTACATACAAAGCCTCAAAGTTACATAATCGCATTAAAATTAAGCTTACCTTAGGTAACGAAATGAAATACATTAACAATTTGAAAAACTTTATTACAGTTTAAATTAAACGTGAATTGCCTTTGTCGTTGGGATCAGTCGTTTATTTTTTGTTTTTTTCGCATGCTTGGTAACAAAATGTTAAACATAATCAAAAGTCCTTTGAACGTGCGTTGGTCGTTGAGTTAACGAGTTAATTAAATGTTTCATAAAGGTTGCTTTAATGTATAACTGATGCAACCCTAATCTAATTGCTGAATAAGTTTCAAAAATGGACGAAAAATAAACTCTCATTCTCGATTTATTATCTCCTTTGGATTCACGGGTCTTTTCACCCCGGAACCTTTAAGGGCTTGCGTCTCCGGATACAGATCCAACACGTAGAGGCCCTTTGGAGAAGTTGATGTAATATGACGCTCCCGCCAAAACCCATTCTTGAATATACCAATGAAAGATATACCCTTCAACAGGTTTCGGCAGGAGAAGGATCTATTGCAACGAACTGAAAAGATTTAATGGGTTATAGAATGGGGTAATATGGGATTGATATTGGGCTATTGCAATTGGGACTATTATAATTATTAAGTGGCCTGGGCCTTGCCACCCTAGCTCTTCTTATATCATAATTCCATATAAGTTTTTTTTTTAAATTGTATCGAAAATATAAACAACAATTAAGTACTTAAATGATTGTACGTAAATATTTTTAAAATATTAACCTACTTGTTAGTAAGTAGAATAAATACACAAATTTATATTGTTCTTCCTGTACTAAGGGAATAAAAAAAAATGTATAGTAAAGTAATGTGACGAGGATCATTAATATTCAATCATATATTACTATCTTCCACTACTATAATAAAGCGGGATGGTACTAGTCCTTCGGGCGATTAAAACTTTATCTAGGTTTATCAATAGTCCCATGCTATGGGGGCTGGTAAGCAAACTCCGACAGCTAAGGGCTAATGCGACCGCAAACACGCTTGTGTGACAACACACACGACTCAATTTAGCATACAATCTCCAGCTGGTGCTGTACTGCGGATTGTTTAATGTGTATGTGATGTGCTCACAACACGTCTACACACATTTACACAAATTGTATGGTAAATTAAGTCGTGTGTAGCTAGTGGCGTAACGTGGGCTAATACAGACGTGGGTGAAGTCGCATCAACGAGTCTCCTTTTCTTTCGTTCCCAACATGTTTCCCAGTCCCAGTTATTTCTGGCGAGGAGTGCCTAAATGAGGCACGAGATCTAAAAAAACGATCATCCGCTACATGCGCGAGGCCCACTTCGTCCACGTCTAGCTATGCTACTGTGTGTAGCCACTTTTAAATGAATGAGGTTCACCTTTATATTGAGATTGCATCAGTTCTAAATGTCTTTGTATAAAAGAAAATCGAGTTAGTTTAGGCTTCGGCTGGTTGTGCCTGCGACTGCGCAGTCGCCACACTGGTAGTGTTGGACACGTTGTCAGGGTCCTGCTCACGGACGCCCATCCAGGGAAGACGCTTCTGCAGCTGAGCCCTGAAAATAAGTAAAATTTTTAATACTCGTTACCATTACAGCGTTTCCGACGACTTCGTTTGGTACCATTTCCGAAGACATGAAGACGATGGACCTGAATCCAGATATGACACAATATCGGCACGAATGGAGGAATAGGACTAGGAGAGCCGCCCCCATCCCAAGATATGGGAAATAGGCTCGAGAGTAGAAGAAGAAGTTAACATGCGCCACAGCGGAATCGGTACCACTGTCGTGTGTAAACGCTCTTAAAATTGTACAAACTTGTTTTCTGTCTGATAAGACTCTTAGAACTAAAATATGACAATATGTTATAATAGTACCTCAAGCCGTGTGGCTTCCTTTATAGAATAGGACCACTCCATTCCATCTCTTCCTGTGGATGTCGTAACAGGCGTCTAAAGGACGTGTAATTTTTTTTCGGAAAAAGTCTTCATTATGTTTGATACATTTTGATAGCATTTTGCTTAGAACTTTGATATAAAAATATATTATAAAAGTCCCTTGTTTATTTAAACAGCAATGTAGGGAAACAAACCTGTATCTTGGGTGGTTGATGGCGTACACCCACGGGTCTATGCAGGACACCATTTTACAACACACGGCTGGGATCATTGTGGCTACAGGCGTAAGCAAGCCTCTGAAAATAAATAAATTAATAGATAAGGACAAAATCACACTGATTGAGCACGCCCCAAAATAAGTTAAAACTTGTATTATGGGATACTAAACGACAAAATACATGCCATTAGTTAAACTTGTTACTTTGAAAAAATCTTCCCTTTAAATAAGCGTTCCTTCTTAATTATATGACCACCACTGCATGTTATAATAAATACATATACAACGTGGAATTCGTAATAAATCGAACCACGGTCTATACTAGATCAATATAGTATAATGAAATTTAAATAACAGCCAAAAAACAAAAAAAAAGGCATTTCCATACAAAAGTGTGCAGCCGCCCCGGCGATTTGTATTGGAATGTCGATTTTTTTTGGGTTTTTTACTGTTATTTTAATTTTACTATAATGATCTAGTATAGCCCGTAGTTCGATTTATTACGGGGATGTCCCTTCCACGTTGTATAACGTCTAACAAGATATACTGAAACTATTTTAATGGTAAATCAGCTGATTCGTCAACTTGTAAGGAGGGCCTGAAATTATTTTTTTAGACCCTGTATGTTACCTATAATAAATACATATATAGAAAAAAAAACAGGTATTATTTATAGGAATAGAAATGCCTTCACAAATAAGGTATATTAGGAACAAATTAATTCAGGATTTACAAATCATTAAATTTACGTACTCGAATAATGATAGCGAAAATATGTATACATTTCTTCAATGAAAAAGAAAAGATAGACTGTTGCTCAATGGCATATTGTCAAAAGTATAAAAAAATACAATTTTGGAAGATTTTATGCAGCAATGTGTGTATTGTTTAGTCGAATTTCCGTAGACATTCGTAGGAGTGCGTAGCATTCTCGCAGTATAGTTGTAGCGTTCGCGTAGCCTGTGGCAGACGTCGTAGCGAAGGTCGTAGCACATCGTAGCGGTTCTACATTTCTATCCATACCATACGTCAATATGTTTTTTCATTGAATTTATCGATATGGAGTTTTTTTCAACCATGTTTGTCTGGTTATGGCTAGTATAGATAATTAGTTATATCTTTAGGCAGTTTTAAAAATGAGTAAAAACATGAATGTAGATTTCTACCTGTCTCCAAAGGCTCCTGTCATGGTAACGAAAGCATATGGCGTCCACGCACACACGAACAAGAAGAAAATAGTGAAGGCCACTTTAGCGATCCGGATCTCTACGCTCCGACTCGCATCCTCCTTATTAGCTGCTAAGGACTTGACGTTCATCTTCTTGGCTTGCTCTTGCAGCATCCTCTCGTGTAGGCGCACCTGGCGAGTATGAAAAAAAGGTAATGTAACGTAAAGAATTATTGAAGCAGGGTAGATCCAGATCTGCCCTATGGCTTTTTGGGCTGCAGCCTTGCCCCATGGGTACAAAAGGCCCCCAGCTTCCATTTGAAATAAAAGACAATGATGTGAAAAAAAGAAAAACAATGTGGAATAAATAAAAAATAAACAATCAAAAGGTTGGATAGGATCTGCTTTCCATCTTTTTCTTTAAGAATATGCGGGGAAGAAGAATCAGGAATTATTCAAACGATTGGTATGTGGACGCCTGAACCTGAAGTATTGATGCCTGCCTGACGTTTAAGCTCTTTGTAGTACGTGTACGAGATATTTGTGTTTGTCCATTATGATGTTATTCTTATGGCTTACATCTTACATCCATACAAAGCAATGGACTGATATTATTCACGTAGTAGGTAGATATAACATGTAAATTGTAAATTCATTAACGACGTCTGACGATTTGAAGTTCGTGAATAATCGCGTTCGAAAAATCGTTTTCACTCGGTAATAGGCGACAGAAAAATACTCAACCCTAAAAAGGCAACAGTAATATAAAAATTCCCGCCATTCGTTACAATGCACAGATTCCTAAATCCTCGGAATGCTATAACGAGACGTTCGCATTGGTCTATCGTTCTTTGTTTTTGTGATAGATTCTTAATCCGATTGAGCAAACTGGTTAACATTGTAAATAAATTAGGTGAGAGGCTACTTGTACACAGTAGCGGATCTATGGGAAAGGGGTTAAAGGGGGTTATGCTATGTTTTGCTAAAAAATGTGGCGAATGGAACCAGAAATAGAGAGGAGCTCCCCTCTTCTTTTGACTTACAAAGTGAAAGGAGTAGAATCAAATGGTGACATAACCCCCACACAAAAGTGGATTAAAGTGATGAAAAAGGAATAGCGCTTTTAAAACTTCGTGTTTGATCAACTTTTAGCAGACAGCTTTGGCCGAGGCTCGGTCCAATAAGGCATACGATTGACCGCCGGCCGCAAACTGTTTGCTCGCCGCTCGCTCAAACGAGATATTTGGAAGCTGAAAAAATACAGTTTACCGATACGGACGAAATTAGTTCACGGAAAACAAGTATGTAATTGAACAACTGTGACCGCGAGAAAATTTTTAACATCTTCATCTTTATAAAAAATATCAACAATATAAAAATCGTGACTCCCGCTCTGGCTCATGATGCATAAACGTTGGCCATTGCCATTCAGCGCGGCAACGCGGCTAGTGTTTTGGGCACCTTTGTAGCAGTAATGTCAAGAAACGAGTAAGAAATATAGTACTTAATTATAACTGTATTTGTTTTGTTTATTTTTTTCCAAATTATTTTTTATAAAATTGCAGTGTACAGGCACGTATGGCGGGAAATGAGAGAGACCTTTGCCCAGCGGTGCGACTGAATAGGTTTTAAAAAAAAGTTAAGATGTATGTATATTATTAAAATGAATTGTAATACATAACAAAAATATTAAGATTATTTTATTACTAAGTACAAAAAAGTATTTTATTTCAACCGATAACCAGATTTAAATCTAATCGGAACATTATCTTAACATTTATATCCAGATTCCAATTTGGCTTAATAGCTTTGAATGGAAACAATATTAGCCGCAAAATTGTAATAAGTGGCCTACAGTATTGAGAGCGTCTGTGGCTCCGAGCTCTCTCGAAATTAATTTGTTTCGACATCAAAGCCATTCCAAATTCAGCTATTATCAAAACGGGCCGGGTTGGGACGAAAAAAACAGAACAATTTTGCATTTATAGGTACTCGTAATTGTAGGGGTGAACGATAGTAGAACCAGGCCTGTGTCACTCCCCGTTTAGGTATGGAAAATATACCGAAAATATACTACTAAAATATACTTTATTGCACTAAAACATAATGATACAGATATCATTATGTTTTAGTGCAATAAAGATCTTAACTAACTAACTACATTATTACTAAGAGTGCGGGGCCCCTCCAAGTGGTAAATTCAGTTATACGAATCGTTTGTCTAGAGTAATAAGAATGAAATTGGCCTGCAATGGATGTTTAGGTATCTAAACGAAAAGGTGCTGACTTCTGACGTGAGTCAAACAGACGAGTAAATTAAACATATCGCTAACCACATTGAGTAGATATTTCTTTGAATTTCTTTGCTGAGTGAGACTTCTGTACGGAGTACTAGTATCCTATTCTGTGGTAGAACGAGCTAGAGAAGTGAGTGAAATTCTCCGAGTCTATTCGAAAAAAGTTTTTGAAAAAAAAAAAAAAATGTCGTACAAGCTTTTAGTGTGGGGCCTAGAACTTATGAAGAGAAATGTAATAAGCCCAATCTCGATGGGATGGGGTGGCGTCGTTTTATTGCAGGCTTCCTATAGACAACTGCCAGCTCCATCATCAGATCAGCTTCTTGTCATAATAATATTGCGTTGTAATCTGATTTACATTGCATACAAAATTTCATCTCAATCAGAAACCGGAAAGTTACTCAAGTTTAACTTGCAAGATTTGACCCAACAAATAGGGCAAGCTAAAAGCTTGCACAAAAGCTTGTAAAAATCACTTTCTGCAAGTAGATAATAATAAATAAATAGCCCTAAAGTACCTAACTCAACGATACTATATCTTTTAATAAATATTATACTGATAGAAAAACACCCAAGACCCAGGATAATTTGAAAAGGCCATTTTCCAACTGGCCCTGGCTTAGCCGAACCCAGAACCTTTGAGATGAAACCAATATCTTCTTTAAGTACAAGGTGTGGCCAATCTTCCCTGTATTGGAAATGGCTTTAAATCTAGTAGTGGACTGATAAGAAGAAGAAGAAGGAAAAAAGATGTGAAGTGTGATGCGGCGATAGAAGATGGACATATAAAAATATAAGAAAATCGTGTTTAAATTAAACTTGGTGGTCCGACAGCTACTACTGGAGTGGTTTGCTTATTAATTTTACCGCGGTACTGCTTCATTGAATTAAGGCGAGTTGTTCAAGATCGCTTGAAAGCTCGAGGATTCATTATTTGACGCTGAAAAATAATTAAAACGGTTTTACTGTTTCTTTTTTGAACAAGGGAGTTACGTTTACAAGGACAGTTCAGAGTTTTTATGTATACATACATACTATCACGTCTTTATCCCTAATGAGGCAGACATAGTATTTTGGTTTTTGCGGCTCTAAGCAGACAGACCCTAGGGCCGCAAGACTCAAAGGCCACTTTTAGCGTGATGGTGGACGAGAAGGTGGAAAAAGGAATAGAAATAGTGATGGGTTTTTATGTAAGTATCATATAATATTAGCCATTCCGATTCGCTAAGAAAAATAAAAGAAGATATAATTATGTGTCGCAGCCATGTGGTAACATTAGTCAGTTAATTAAATGCCTAGGCCGTTTTCATTTATTGATTAATATTTTTAGAATGTTGCTGATACTCCCTCGGTTCTGTAGTGCCTCTGGAATGTTTACACAGACTGGAACGGATGGATTCCATGCCGTTATCCGGAAGAAAATGGCGTCATTGTTAAAGAGAGTGAAGGTGGTCTTATATGGTAAAATTTGAAGGCACGTCCGCCGGGCCCTCTGTACACAAAGGTTTTTATGTGTTTGTGTGAACTAACACTAGTTTTAAGTTACTGTATACTAACAAATATTGGTAAGTTATTCGAAAAATAAAGAAATTGAGTTGAATTGAAATAAACGCCGGCATTCAATTAAATTAAATGGCTAAAGAACAACTAGCCAAGTCATTGAGCGTAAAGTTCATCTGATTTATCTAGAACATGCATGCAAATGTCTACCAAATATGCATGTATGTTCTACGATAGAAAACAGGAATTAGAAAAGGTGACAGGGTGCCTGTCAGCCCAACGTCTAAGAAGAATGATATGTTTTTTGCTCCCAAGCCAGTATGAGAAACTTCTTCTTTACAGCCTATCGTACTCTTTACTACCTTCTCACTCAGCCAGACGTATATATATATATAGTTTGTATATATAGTTTGCCTAGTCTAAAAATGAACTCGCTCTTTCGAGTGTTCGTGTCATTTATGCACTTAGTTGGTCAATAAATATGGCTGTTTGGCATTTTGACAAGCAGTCAATGATGACCAATGACGAAAAAAGATTTGTAAATATGTATTCAGAATAAACACCTATTTTGCTTGTTGTGAGTATAAAGTTTGGGCGAGCAATTTTTAATTAGACGTTCTATATAAAGCAATAATTGATTAACGTTTATAGCAGTAAGTATCCCGAAAAATAAAAATAAAAACTGTCGAATACAGGCAAGACCTCAGCTAACAGCCGTACGCAAAGGCTGGAGTGCCAAACTCCATCCCTCCATTTCTGTGAAACAATTTGGGGGTGACAAACTTTAAAAACGATTTTTACTCCAACTTTGTTCCGTTTCTTTTTATTCTCGATGTTTGTGAGAAACGATTTATATTATCTGTATCTGAGTCGCGTAGTATGCAATATGAACAGAAAGTCAACTTCAAATGTTTCAACTCTCATTGAGTTGAAACATTTGAAGTTGACTTACGTTAGTATGTAGTATGTTTACTACATACAACATGGTATGTTGTTACATACCATGGTTTACATACTCGTAAATGAATTGTATGATTTATATAGCTAGGTACTAGTACCTACTTGAGGCAGAAAGTACCTACTTAGTAAAAACGATTTAGACTTTTTTGACTTACAAAGTTAAAGCCATAAAACAAATTTTATGAAACAAAGTCGATGGACTAAGGAAGTTTATGAATAGGTATGGTGAGGAACGCTATGCATGTAGCCTCATTTTTAAAATGGGCTTTCTGTATTTCCTTGTGTTGTGACGTTGACGAATACCCCGATTTTTTGGGTCAAATGATTTGGTAAGTTGAAACGCATTATCCTGAGTTCGAAGTTGATGTGGATTGAAATGTATTTTGTAAAACATTAAACAGAATATATTTTTAGGGCTTTGTTTTGTTGATGTTTTATGAAATAAATAATAGGCTAATCATGCAAATGTAGTCAAATCCAGTCTCTTATAGATAGAATATCATGTTATGTGTTCTATACAGGATGACTTTTTATTACCAGGCAAAACTTTTGGAGCAAGTTCACAGTCCATGATACTGAAAAAAAAAAGTTATTAAAAATCGAATAAAATTTTTCGACCATACAAATCAGCGCTTAGCCAAACGTATTTTGTATGGAAGGACGAAAATTTATTATCTAATTTTAATAACTTTTTTTATAGAAAGTAGTTCAGTATCATGGACTGCACTTGCTCCAAAAATTTTGCCGATTTTGCAAAAAGTCTTCCTGTATATATGACTATTATGCGCAGTTTCTTACACCCGAAAGACCATTATTGTATAAATAAGGGAGTATCATGATTACGTATCCTTTTGTTTTTTAACCGACTTCATAAAAGGAGGAGGTTATCAATTTGACTGTATGTTTTTTTTTATGTGTGTTTGTTACGCGATATTTTCGCCAACTGTGAACTGATTTTGATAATTTTTTTTTTATTTGTTAGCCTTTACTACCAAGTTGGTCCTATTTTAATTTGGTGAAGATATAATGAAGAACTTTGGAGATATGGAAGAAACTCCTAAAAAAAAATTGAAGTCGGTTGTTTTTTTTTGTTAAAAATTTAATTATTTATTATTTATTTATTTATTTACCAATTTATGTACACGGACAATATATACAGAGAATACATAAACAAAAAGTTGTACAAATTCACTACTTATCTTAAAAGAGATCTCTTCCAGTAGGCCCGTGAGAGGAGATGGTCATATATGAAAGGCATACAGGCGTATATTATTGTATATTGTTTTATACATCTACCTGCATAGATAAAGTCTACAAGTCAAATAAAATACCTAATTAACCAAATGTAGTATTTTGAATCTGTACTTAAATAACAATCTTCTATTCACTACTTAGTTTCTCGATATCATGAAATCTAAATTAAAAAAAATGAAGCAATCCGATAAGTAATAAAGAGAAATGGTCTCAAAAGGAAAATTCCTGATCCTTATTTTTTTACACTTAATTATCATGATTAAGAGGCCAAATTATGATAAGAGCGTTCCATTAAGCGAAATTACCTTTAAAACACTGATTGCTGGGCTCGGATGCGAAATATTTTCCCTTTGCGGAGGTTAATTGAAAATGAGATGGAACATTGAACTAATAATGTTGGTCCCATTCGTGGCGACGGGTCAGCCACAAACTACTGACATTGAAGAAATTACTCTTTAGTAGCTACTGGTACAAGTACGTTATTGTAATTTGTTGTTTTTAATATTTATGGTATTTTTCAAACTGTCCTGGGTCTTGGGTGTTTATCTACCTCTATACAACGTGTAACAAAAAGGGGGTATCAACCCGAAAGGGAGTTAACGTACTAACCGATGTGAACAACTTTGACTATGGGACCATGTCTGAAATCGTGAAAAAAAATCTGTAGCTCCATACATTTTGGCACAGTAGGTATTTAATTTTGTATGAAGCTGCAGATTTTTTTTGCGATTTTTTGAATCGCCCCATAGTAAAGGTTGTTCACATTGAATAGTATGTTTACTCCCTTTCGGATTGATACCTACTTTTTGTTACACGTTGTTATATTAAAACTAAGTACTTTAGGCCTAATGTAATAAACTTAGGTACTTTGGGGCTAGCTCAATCAGTGCGATATGTCCTTAAATATTAATATACTAGCTTTTGCCCGCGGCTTCGCTCGCGTATTCCAAATCCCACGGAAACATTACTTTTTTCGGGATGATGTACCCTATGTCCTTCTCAGTACTCCTAACTACGTGTATGCGAATTTTTTACGACGATTGGTTTAGTAGATGAAGCGTAAAGAGGTAACAAACAAACAAATATACAACGTCACTTTCGCATTTATAATATTAGGATTAGGATATTTATTTATTTATATAAAAATCAATAAATTAATTGAAGAATTGAATGACACTCAGCTGAATTTGAATTTGAATACAATCATGATGTTAAGGCTGAACCGGGTTTCTTTCGGCGTACCTTCCCAGCAGTAATCGTTCCGAAACGCTAGTAGTTTGTAGCTTTTTCACTTAAAATAAGAAAAATAATGACCTTCAATTCATATATTTACCCTACATTAAATAAAAATTGGCCTTGGCTTTGACTAAGGCAAGTTTAAAATGACATCTTTTCTGCAACACTTTTTTTACTCGTTTTTCCTGCTGACATATATTTATCCTTACGTAAGTAGTAACTTAAAACTGGAGTGGTCCAAGTTACACGACATCATTTCCAAAAGCCTAAAAAGGTGACATCTTTGGGTTGAAAGTATGTATACATAAATATATCATTGTATATTCACAAGTACCTATGTCGCAGTCAATAAAGGAAGTTTCATCTCTGTACGGGCACTATTTTGTGTTGCAACCCCTGGCCGAATTTAATAGGATGGAAAGGCCTTTGGGCAGTAGAATTGGTTCGGATACGGAAGCTACGGCCACACATCGTTCGGAAATTTACCCGACGATAAACATTGCCGCGCTCTTTTGTTTTTGGTATTTGCAGTAACTACCTATATTGCAAGACAACATGTTTATTTACGAGACAAATTATACCCCTGACTTTCAAGCGTTCACCCCCAATAACTATATAACTGTAATATGTTATTAAATATATACCTATGTAGGGGTGGGTCTAAATGATAACACCTGACTTCGTTAAAATTTCTTTTATTTTTGCGGAGCACAATTTACCCATGTACATTTGAATGGCGTCGTCGTGTGAGAGGGAGACAGAGAGAGCGAGAGAAATCATACAACGGAAGTATACGTTTAGAAACCAAAAACCATAAACTAAAATTGTTTGCGTTCAGAAATTCCTACACCTATGTATGTAAGATATATATTTTATGTATAGTTTGTTTATGTGTATTGCTATAAGTATTTATGTAAGCATGTTCGTATATATGTATGTGTGTAGATATGTAAGTATATGTTGTATATTATAAGTATAGTTGAATTTATACGTACCGGCTTCTACCTTATAAGAGAGTAAATATCCTCTCGATCTATCGCAGGTTGACTGGAAGAGATCCCTACATGGGATAAGTCCGCCTTTGTATATTTGCTCTTTCGTATTATGTTGTCTTTTATACTTAAATTTTTGGTATAATATAATTATTACAAACAAACAAACTTTTGAACGGCTGAACCGATTTTCATCAAACATAGCTAAGAACCATCGCGACAGAAAAGGCTTTCGATCAAAAAAACGCATCGAAATCGGTCAATTCTTTTAGGAGCTACGATGCCACAGCCGGACACACAGTCACTGCAAAGTTATAACACCCCTCTTTTTCATCGGAGGTTAAAAAGGAATGCGCAATATTCATATTTTCAGGGTGCATGTAATCTTTCTTACTTATCTGTTTCTGTGACTCATCATCCGAGCGTATTCCTGGTTGCATCCTGAGCGGTTACGCTCCAGAGCCCGGGGTCCGCTACCTAACCTAGGTGATTTGACGAGGTTACTGGTTTTTACACAGAGCGACTGCCGTCTGACCTCTGCAACCAAAAGGGTAGACCAGAACCAATCCTAGGATAGTCACCTGTTACTGTGTCTATTTTCGTACAAAGGTAAACCTCTACCAAGTACTTCTAATTATGTCACTAGTAAGTCAAATTAGCAATTACGACTTCGGTCTTGTGCATCTTTCTGGGACCTTATCACAAGGCAAAATGTGTAACTTTGTAACTTGAATATGTGGTGACTTTCTGGTGTCTCGAGAACAAGAAAGGAGTTGTGATTTTTGCATGCAGTTAATGCAAAAAATCACGTGTAATTATATATGACATCCGTCATATCCCAGACTAGTATAATTATCAGGTAACAATACTACATAAATAAATAGATAAAGACAAATCACACTGATTAAGCTAGCTCCAAACTACTTAAGTTTTAAACTTGTGACACAGAAGACAAGAGTATACAGAACGGAATTTCGTAAGGTCCCGCGCAATATGCTTCCCCGTTCCCCGTCCCCGCACCTCTCCCCCGTTCTCGCCTTGTCGAGGGGCGAGAGCGAGCTGCAACACGGGCTGCGAACACACACTGCACGGCGCACGCGGCCGCACAAGAGGTGCAGGGACGGGGAACGGGGACGCATATTGCGCTCCCGCGCACCTTACTATACTGAAAGATACTATATTTTATGATAAATAGGTACATATATATAGATAAATACCCAAGACTAACAATTTGCGGCAAAATGGCAAAACGGCCATTTTCCAACTTGCCCTGGCTAGGGATCGAATCCAGAACCTCACTCTGAGGTCGACTATAGCGTAGGAATAATACGTCACGGGGGTATTCAAATATTTCCATGAAAGAAAGTTTAAGGAAACCTGGTGCCGAGAATTATGAAGTTTCTTTTATTTTGAAAGTGATGTCGATTCTGTGATGATAAATAAAAAAAGTAACGCTTGCAAGAAGAATCACATCACGGAAATTTTCCACAAAAGGCAGAAATCTTTACATTTTACACGCTTTTTATTCGCTTCACCTATATGTTTGTTTGTTTTTTCCGAAGATTTTTTTTCGTGTGTGCAATTCGGATCAGATTTTTCAAGCTGCCTAAAGGCATCTAACAAAGCTTGACGACTGCCATACAATGATGAAAGCCGGGACTAACGGCTTTACGACCCTTCCGAAGCACGAGGAGCTTGAGAAAGTTCTATGCCACTTTTGGTCACCCATCCAATGGACTACAGGGTGGTTTAACTTGCAAAAGCTCGCAATGCGTACTCCCACCAAGCCACCAAGCTCCTAAAGACCGAAATTAATAAAGTAACCTAGAATAGTTAATAATCAACTTGAACTGAAAATGTTATTTATCGAAACGGATGTAACGGGAATGTAACGAAACGTTTATTCGTTTCCGGTCTCGTCGATGCGGAATTGAGTGCGGAAAACGGATTTTGCATTTCTATTTACAACTTTATTTTGCAGTTGAATATAAAATGTCAGTGGGGATTGAGTTTATTGGGCCAATAAAAGATCTCACTACGCTTTTCTGATTCTTACTCACCACTACGCTCCAAAATTAATACATTTATTTAAGACGGTTGACTCAGGTATATAATGTTCCCCCCCCCGCCCGGGTTCTCATCTTGTCGCGATAGGGGGGCTCAGTACCAGCGGACTGCCTCATCCGCGGAGAAGCTAAGAGGAACCCATTGCCCGGGTTGAGGCTGAGGCCTCCCCGGGCCCGGTGGAGGCCATTCCTCGTGAGAATGGCCTGGCTGTGAGAGAAGGGGGTTAACTCCCTACTCTCACAGCCGTGGTAGGGGTCGCGGGGGAAGAGGAGTGTCGGTATGTCGTTGCCGCTCGCTCTATCCTCCGCGACCAAGCGCGGCCGTGGCGCTTGGCACGGCAACGGTGGGGCCGCAGGGGAAGCGGAGTGTCGGTGTTACGTTGCCGCTCTCCCTATCCCCTGCGGCCGGCTTAGTGGGCCCCGGTCACCGTCAGGTGGACTGGGGCAGGGCCTGCTTTTGCAGGCTCCAAATTATGAGGGCTGGTTGGACGGTGGAAACGGGATTCCATCGTCCAACGGACAGCCCTCTGGAGTGGAAGGCAGGCGCGTGTGCGTGTCAGCGCGCCTGTTCTTGTCAGGCCGAGAGGCCAACGCGACGGTTTCTCCGGCCCCTCTGATTAAGCAGAGGGTGCCGTGAGGCCGTTGGCGAGCCGGGGTCGCTAGGATAGCGGCCGGCCGCGCCGAGGCTGTGGAGCAAGAGAAGCACACGGCCCCGGCCGATAGCGGCTGAGAGGTAACACCGCGGAGTTTTTAGTAGTAACACCACATAACCTTACCGGTGTCCCGTAACCGGTAAGGTATCCGAAGGGACATTCTCCGCGTCAAAAAAAAAAAAAGGTATATAATGTTCAGACAAACTATTTTAAGCATGAATTCATTCCATGATACTGAACAACCTTCCCCAAGGAACATAACTATATTGAATTATGAAAAATAATTTTTTGCTGTCCATACAGACTCGGATCAGCTGATCGGTCAATTTTCATGGGAGGCCAAAAATTATTTTTCATATTTCGAACAACGTTCCTTTAGAAAAGTTGTTCAGTATCATGGACTGAATTCACCCTTAAAATAGTTTCAGTATATTTTCTTAGACCCTGTATAGCCGGACCCAAGTCAATCTGAAAAAGATCATTTTCCGTCTTGGCCTGACCGGGGATTGAACCCGGGTCCTGCGGTGTCAGTGCCTGGCATGATGACCACAAGGCCAGAGGTCGTCAATATACTTACAGCACCGAACAGCTGCGAGTAGAAGTAGCATATGAGCGACATCGGGATGCAGTAGCTCCACGCGAAGATGCAGGCCACGAACACTTTCGTGTCCTGGTCGTCCGTGAAGTAGTCGAAGGAGCAGGTGGTTAAGAATCCCTCTGTTAAAGTAAAGAATAGTTTATTTGTTTATACTTTATTGTACACATATACAAACGAATGTAACAAGTACAACGTGAAACTTTTCTTTACACATTTGCAAAAAGTGGCCGTTATTCGCAAATGTGCGAAAAAAAGCTTCACGTTCTCACTTTAAGGCCGTACCTAAATTTTCCGGGGTCCCGTGCTGCCCCCATTTAAAATAAATCATTTCAAAGAAAACGGAGACATCATTTAAAATTTTGCAACTATCAAGTTCTAGATAACCCTTCAAAGTATTTTATGAACTACTGTTTACAGTTTAAAGTGAGAACGTTAAGCTTTACTACGCACATTTGCAAAAAACGGCCACTTTTACTAGTAGTTCATAAAATAGTTTGAAGGGTTATCTAGGGCTTGGTAGAGACAAAATTTCAAATGATATCTCCGTTTTCTTTCAAATAATTTATTTCAAATGGGGACAGCACTTGACCCCGGAAAATTCAAGTATGGCCTTAATTCTAAAAGAATTATATAAGAGTTTGACTGTTATAGAATTCTTTTAGAATTAAGGCCATACTTGAATTTTCCGGGTCGATTGGAGAGCTTTATGTGGTTGTATCTTGCTTTTTAAAAATCTTATATTCGTTTGTGATTCAAATAGTGGTATGAAAAAGAAGAAAAATAAACTCAAATTTAAGACCCATTGCAGATTTTGAAACCTAATTGATGGGAATGAGCGAAAAATCTGAAATCATTGTGGCTAGCAATAGCATAGCAACGTTACTATTTCCACTCCCTTTTTATTTTGTATAGTTAATCAGACGTTTTTATAGATTTAAGACTATATGAAAGAAATCATGGTTTTCATCATGGTCATGAATCAATGTTGTTTGTTTTAATTATTTTGGTCATATAAGTAATTTTGTCATTGGCGAAACAAATCAACAAATAGTAATGTCTTTTGAGCCATCTCAACACGAGAATGAGAAGATTTTCCGCAAACTTTGTTTTTAATTTAAGAATATACAGGCCATTAATGTCGTATCTACTCTACGATTTGTATGATGTATCGTTTAGTAAAAGCTTTTAGTTTCTTAACATTTCTACTTTATTTGTAAAGGCTAGACGTCGAAGGGCTAGACAGCGACGAGTAACCCCTTGCCGCACCTTGTCTCGGAAATAGATATGAGTAGATGTAATATACTTACTCGCAGCGAGTGTGAATCAAAGTTATGAACGCAATAACATGTAGGAAAGCTAGCGGGCGTGAATACCGGAGGGAGGCACGGCTTGCAATTTGACTGACTCAGTCAAGCATGTAGCTACTTACTCGTTTACTTACGAATGTTATGTAAAAAACTTCTTACTATAAAATTCGATGAACATTAAAAAATCCGCATGCTTGTCAAAATGGTCACAAAAATGTATCCGCAACATGCATGCTTCGTCAATATTTTCAGTTAGTAATCCGCTACATGCTTCGTCAAAATGGTCACAAAAATGTATACGCAACATGCTTCGTCAATATTTTCAGTTAGTAATCCGCTACATGCTTCGTCAAAATGGTCACAAAATGTATCCGCAACATGCTTCGTCAATATTTTCAGTTAGTAATCCGCTACATGCTTCGTCAAAATGGTCACAAAAATGTATCCGCAACATGCTTCTTCAATATTTTCAGTTAGTAATCCGCTACATGCTTCGTCAAAATTTTCACAGTTAGTAATCCGCAACATGCTTCGTCGAATTTATTTATCTAAGAGACCACCCCGTAACGTACCCGGCTCAAATGTTCCATGATATTGGCGGCATTGCCACGCTATATAGCAATGAAAATTCTTTGAGCCAGTTAATTAGTAACTAGAGCGTATATAATTTGCCCGCTCTGATATTCTATTAGCTCTGAAATTCCATTTATTCTTTTAGTTCTACCAGAGTCATATTTGGCCAGAGCAGCCAGAAATATTTGGCCTACACTCTGAACGCTGGTCACACGATATTGAGCAGTAAAAATATTATCATTTTGGTGAAGATTTCTTTCAGTTTACCCAATCTACATCAGATTCATGTATAGTAACTAGTTTTGTAACCAGACTTATTAAAATAACTCCATTATAATTCGTTTTAATCTGATAGTTATGCAAGAATTGAAACAATTCATATCGGAACGATAATAAAAGTGGTAAGAACCATCAATTTACTCTCCCATCATCAATATCTATAAAAGAGCCTTTAGAATCCCTCCAATTTATGAGGGATCAATGGTTCAGTGATATAAAAAAGAATATAACATTTCCTCACTTCGCATTGTCACTTCGAATTAGAACTAAGAATTGTAAACTTTAAACAGGAGGGAGTAGGACTTAAGATTGTTTGTCAAAATTTGTTAATAAAATTGATAATCGGCTATTACTCATGGAATTAGTTCATGAAGACAATGAAGCTAATCTGCTTTCAACGGATGCAAACAATTTATGGCACAATTCGAATCCGACACGAGCTCCGCGGATAATCATGCATGTAACGCGATGTTGGTTTTAGTTTGGAAGTTCATTTGATATGTAAATCAGTTGGGTTTAATAATTTTGTATACTGCGGTCAGAACTTTGCTTCAATTAGGTGGAAACGAATGCCTAGCTAGAAAATTTTGAAATGTTTACACCTTATTTAAAATGTTTGAACTCGTAACGTTTACGAGATTTAGCACATGTCTTGAATTAATAAGACTAGGCAAATATCATTAAGACTCAAATTTAACTCTAGGGAAATTTCTGACCTAAAAACCATCTAGCAATTTAGCACCCCGCAGCAGATGTATTTATGACGTCATCGTTTCGCGCCACGACGATACAAATAACAAATGATGACGTCAACTCCTTATCTTAGAGCGAACTTCCCGTTTTCATCCTTAGCTGTACTACTTTGGAGTCCAAAGATGATAATATATTTAATTTAGATTAATAAATAAGTGTATGTCAATAGTTTCTCAAGGAAGTCGAAGATCGTACAAAATAGAGGGAAATAAGTCGGAACCATTACAGTTTAACGACCAGCCACATTTTATCATTATTTTAGGAATCCATTTGTGCCAAAAGTTTTACCACCGGCCGCTTCACGAAGTCAACCCTCCTTGGGTAAAATCTGCATCTCGTTCACTTTCAAACTCACAAACTCATGCAGTGCACGAGATGTTTTTGCTTAGTTTTTTTGTCGCCTCTTACGACATCTACAGTAAAAGATAGAGTAAGTACCTAAAGTGCCTAAAAATAGTCTACAAACAAACAAAAATAGTCTACAGGCACTTGCATGCACTAGACTTCACTAACACATCTTTATCCCTAATGGCGCAGACACAGCAGGGGGAATGTGGAAAAAGAAATCAAAATAGTGATGAGTTGCTAGCCACATCGCCATGATTTGCATTTTCGGCCGTTCCCTCGATCGGCTTTTACAATCTAAGTATTATCTTTTTCCCCAGACCAGCATGGAAAAGATAAAATACCTAAAGTACCTTATCAATATTCTACTAAAATACTCGTACTACTAGTTATTATGCAAACCGTCCGATTGCAACTTTAACCGTCGGTTAGGAACAGTGTTACCGGATGGTTCAATCAATCCTGCGAAATAAGGTGACTTCCTAGAACACTTCCGTTGGTAGGAATTGGTAGGAAATGTTCGTTCAGTTTGCGTACCGAGTTTCTTTACTCCGTGATGGCCTCTTTCAACTAGTGACTATGCTATGAGTGAAATCATGTCTCTTTTCGGAAAAGGCAAGCATACAAAAACTTATTTTGCTGCATTTTCTACTGGGTACACTTGACAAGTTGATACTTGAATAAAATACTTTTAGAACTAGAAAAGATATATTTTGCTATTAATAAAAAAGTAAGAAAACAAGTCATAAAGACATTAATTTTTAGAAAAGCTTTATATGAATGTGAAACGTGGACAATGAGGAAGAAGGACGGAGAAAGAATAGAAGCATTCGTGATGTAGTGCTCGAGAAAATAAGCTATAGAGGAGGTACTAAAAAGAGGAAGGAGACGGAAAAAATATTTTAATAATAAACCGGCCAAGTGCGAGTTAAACTCGCGTGGAGAGGGTTCCGTACAATTGATTGAATTCTTATAGGTTTTCATGTAATCTACAAGCAATGAACTATATTTTATATTTTTTCAAAATTTTAGGCTCGGTAGGTAGTTTCAGAGATCAGGGATGATCAATTTTCGTCTTCTTTCATGAATAAAATCAAAACTATTCATTTTACAATATTAACAAAAATATATTTAAGATCCTTATAACGAGCCCTTTCAATTGATATATGACACAGTAAGGTTTGCAAAACATTTTTTTTAATTTTCTCCTGTCTTTCTCTCTAGCCCCCAAAAAATGACCCTTGTTTTAAAAAAATGTTTATTTACTTTGCACATATGTATTTGGGTCATAGGATTACATGATTCTACCAAATTTCACCTGATTCGGTCCAGTAGATTCGGAGTAAATTGGCTGTGACAGACGGACGGACAGACAGACGCACGAGTACGGAACCCTAAAAACTATTGAAAATAAAAGGGAAGATGATTGGATATCTGATAAGACATGACAATCTCTTTTAGAATAATAGAAGGAAAAATAAAAGGGAGATGATAAAAAGGAAGACCGAGGACGAAGTTTTACCAACAAATTTAAGAAAAGTTAGGAGTAAGGTCCTACCAGG
Organism: Acrobasis repandana; assembly: GCA_963576875.1. Classification (NCBI taxonomy): domain Eukaryota; kingdom Metazoa; phylum Arthropoda; class Insecta; order Lepidoptera; family Pyralidae; genus Acrobasis; species Acrobasis repandana. The sequence goes on from OY756226.1 coordinate 5,451,434, forward strand.
ACATTAAACATGTGGCAGAGAGAGAAGAGGAATGGAGGCATCTCCACTTGATTCCACCGACAAGAGCCAGCTCTTAAATTACAAGAAGACACTTGAAAAGTGTATTGAAAGCTATCTGTTTATCTATGGCCCTTTACTTTCGTTAGCAATTTGAGACAGCCATTTTAAAGACAGTTAGCTTCAAACAAATGACGGTGATGACTGCAGAGACGGTGAACTTCTATATCGCTAGGTTAACCCATCGTTCAAGGCGATAAAGTGAGTACTGAATTGCACTTGATGATTTAAAAAAGCGGCCAAGTGTGAGTCGGACTCGCCCATGAAGGGTTCCGTAGCAGCAAGTAACATTATATAAAAGTTCTTAAGGTAAATTGTGGTTTACGATTTATGACGTATTAAAAAAAACTACTTACCTACTAGATCTCGTTCAAACCTATTTTAAACACACAAGGGGGGAAACACACATTTTACCACTTTGGAAGTGTCTCTCGCGCAAACTATTCAGTTTAGAAAAAAAATATACTAGAAACCTCAATATAATTTTTAAAGACCTATAATTTTTAAAGACCTATCACACGTATGGGTTTGATGAAAAAAAAAAATGAGTTTCAGTTCTAAGTATGGGGAAGCCCCAAAATTTTATGTTTTTTTTCTATTTTTGTGTGAAAATCTTAATGCGGTTCACAGAATACATCTACTTACCAAGTGTTATTATTATTATTATTATAACCCTAAAAAATATCGGCTCAGCTCGTGGTACAATAATATAGGGATTTGTCTTACCGAATGTCACGATAAGTGTTACCACTGATCGTTCTTTTCAGTAAATTAAAGCACTTTCTCAATTAGTTAATATATATATAAAATAAAAAACTATACTACTCAACTGTTTAGTATTTCGTGTGATTCATCAAACAATCAATCATTCACAGTGGCGACGCTCATGACTGATGACGTATTCTTGGCCAATTACGTGACCCAGCTGTCATGGGAAGAGAACACAAGATAATAATTAATAATAATTTACTCTATATGTTGTTTTTGTCTTTAATAATGTGTTTTCTCAGTACAATAAAGTTATTACAAACAAACAAACCAGGTGAAGCATATTATTACACTCTTCCCGTGACACCATGGGCAAGCTTTTCTGCACGTGAATTAAAAAATATATGGTATAAAATATGACAAATGGAAGAACTTGCATACTGTGCCACCCGCATATAGAAGTGAGACAGTGAAGAAGTACTTAAACTCTCCCTTACCTAAAGCTCTTTCAGAGGCAGAAAAAAATCTAAGAAAGCAGATGTTTACAAAGTGTGTTATATGCATATTAAAGCTGTTTTAAATATTATGATTTGTAAATTCTACTGGTGTTCCAAACAAGTGATTACCTGGAACGAATCTTCCCCATATCCTCATTGCTGGGAGGACTGTGAAAGGAGTCGCCCATAACCAGGTGAACGCTATGAGGAGTCCTGCTTGAACTCTGTTTATTCTGCCGTCCAGCGGGCAGGAGATAGTTCTGTGGAAATAACAATTTAATAGCAGTAAACAACTAATAATTTAATAAATATTACTATGAACAAGCTTGCTATAGCTATGTAAATTTTTTGAGAAATAAACTGTAGTAGTTTAAATACAGTATTTTTTTAAAAACACGCACAGTTTGCAAGCTGTGAATCCACCTCGCCTTACAAAAAACCACACAACCGATTTTAATAAAATTTCTATAGGACCAACTGGTGTATACTTTAAAAAAAGAAGTCCAAACCGGTCCAGAAGTTTTCGAGTAATCGGGAACATACATTAAAAAAAATCCGATGAATTGATAACCTCCTTCTTCTTTGAAGTCGGTTAAAACATAAACAATAAGAAACAGGATAAGATAAATAAGGCTGATAAAAACGCAAAAGCAGCGAAGCTAAGAGTGAAAGAAAAAATAGGAAGATTACTTACTTATATCTGTCAAAAGCGATGACAGCATTAGAGATAGCTCCCCCGATGCCGGATAGGGAGCCTAACACGCCATAGATGTCGCAGCCAAGCTGGTAGCCCACCAGCCGCTGGTGGAACGAGTTGATGATGAGCAGCGGCATCTCTAACATCATCATGAGGTCAAAGACCGCTAGGTTAATAACGAACATGTTGCTGGCGCTTCGGAGGGATTTGGAACTGTAACAAAAGGCCGTAAAGGAAGGTATAGATATATCAAGGTCTTGTATCGATCAGAAGAAGTCAAAAGAGTAGAGCGTTTACTGTTTTACATATAACTCCACCGCGGCAGCGGTTTTTTCACTGCGATAACACTCAAAATCACAGGAATATTTTTAGAGAAGCTGATAAAATAGGGCATTAACGGGGATTGGGTCTCCAATGTATGTATTGCCCATCGTTGATTCAGTTATTAAGTTAGATACTTAAACTTTATTTGTTTTTTAAATTCCCACTTGAGGTAAAAAAAAGGTCAATGCACTAGAGAAGCGGTTGGTTCTCTTTCAGTGCAGATCGTAGAAGCCAATTAAGGGAAAAATAATCTGAATAATGTCAAGGCGATGCGCTTAGCAACCCCTTTTTCCTCTTTCCATACAAAGCGTATCTAAATGTAGAAAATACGTTATAAAAACTTATTCTCAAACTCGATAACCCTATAATGTAGATATTTACTACAATCGACCTACAGCGGGATCCTGCAATATTTGCCGAGCACACAAATCGAAACATATTTAACAGGGGAATGCTTTTAACTTTTCTCGTTGGAACATCTCGCGCTCATTTCCATCGGTTGCGGTTCCACGCCTGATGTTGCTGTTACGATCAGTATTAGGGCAACCCTGTTACGTTTGTGGCTTTTATTGCTTCTTTTCTTATCGAGAGTGTTAACAGCTGACACTGATATTAGATTATTTGAAATGCCCAACTTCATTCCAGTGACAACTTCTTCGTCTTAGTGCGTTCCCGGTGGCATCCTCAGTTGTGCTGCTTCGGAGGTGGTGTGCGCTTTCTCGCTTTTTCTTCTGCAAATATAACATGCATGTCAATGGTCACCCAAGGATGCCAAAGACTTGCAAAATGGAGAAGAAATAGCCAGAACACTTTAAATGATTTGGCTATAGTTTTACAACCGGCCGCCTGCCAGACGTCAACCCTCTTTTGGAATGTATTTGTGTGAAAAGTTTTACAACCGGCCGCCGCCCGTCGTTTACCCTCCTTGGGAATGCAATTGTAGCACGAGATGTTTGTGCTTAGTCCTTTAGTCGCCTCTTACGACATCCACAGGAAGAGATGGAGTGGTCCTATTCTAACCCGGAACCACACGGGTAAACCGTATACAACGTGGAAGGGACCATACCCGTAATAAATCGAACCACGGAATATACTAAATCATTATAGTATAATGAAATTAAAATTACAGTCGAAAAACCAAAAAAAATTTGGACATTCCCATACAAATTGCCCGAGCGTCTGCGCACTTTTGTATGGTAATGCTGATTTTTTTTTTGTTTTTGGCTGTTATTTTAATTTCATTATACTATAATGATTTAGTATAGCCCGTGGTTTGATTTATTACGGGTATGTCCCTTCCACTTTGTATAATATTGACTGTTGTCACTAGACTGTCATCTAGTCATTATTATATGCTAGAAAACGTGGATTTCCTTACGATGTTTTCCTTCACCTTTCTGGGAAGGAAAAAACTCCAAAACTACTCTGTCTGTTCTCGATTTCACTTACAGGTCGCATTTTTCAACCGATTTTGACGAAAATTGGCACGCAAGTGCCTTAATTTATTTAATTTTTAACACATTAATCATATGCCAGATACTTGTCACCATTAAAAGTGTACTTAACACAAAGCGGAACACTTAACTAGACAAAATAAAAAATACGTCTATTTTAAAAACGGTTAAGTTTCCTTCATCGCTGCGGAATTAAAAATTGCAAATAAATAAACCAAAAGCAACTTAGTAGTTGAATGAAAGTTTAAAGCGATCTGTTTAGGATAATGTAACGGTTTGTAATTTAGAATGAGGATGCTGCGGTGAGCAGTCACATAAACCAGCCGGAACCAAAGCGAGACTTATTGGGCCGAATTTATAGCGCCTATAAACGTATTGACTTCTTACTGCAAGGAGAAGACAGCAGAAGTGCGCTTGGATAAAAATTTTAAGTTACCAATTACTGACTCGATACAATGACACTTCATGAACACTTCCAAAGCAAATTCCCAGATGTGACCAACGGATACTCTACCACGTCTTTATCCCTAACGGGGTAGATAGAAATAAACAGGTTTATAGATATAGATGGGCGTGAAATGGAAAAAGGGAATCAAGGGGAATAGTCTTGAATTGCTAGCAGCACCGCCTATTAAGGCCATACTTGAATTTTCCGGGGTCCATTGCTGCCCCCATTTGTAATAAATAATTTGAATGTAAACGGAGATATCATTTAAAATTTTGTCTTTGTGAAGCCTTTTTTTAGCAAACTTTTAGCAAAGGCGCTTAGAAAAGCTTACCGTTCTCACTTTAAACTGTAAACAGTAGTTGATAAAATAGTTTGAAGAGTTATCTTGGGCTTCACAAAGACAAAAACCGTTTCCTTTCAAATAATTTATTTCAAATGAAGGCAGCACTGGACCCCGGAAAATTCAAGTATGGCCTTAAAACCATTCCTTCGATCGGTTTTACAATACGAGTATGTGCAGGTAGATACAGCTAGTACGTTCAACATTTTTCCTTTTCCCCTAAACTAGCACGAAAAAAATTTATTTAAATTTCAGGGTTACTCCATAAAATTGTCCGGATTCGTCTGATAGTGACATCCTATTTCTATGTCAAACCAAATTAGACTTTATCATCATGTATTAAAGCTTAATGATGCTTGATACTGAAACGCGGATACACAGTTACGTAACCCTACAGTAGGCAGCAGCACAAAAGTCAACTCCGTACATTGCACTCCCTGTAAACAGTACAGTATCTAGGCGAAAATAAAATGGAAATTTATTCCAACTGCAACTGCTTGTGGGCAGTTTGTGACTTAAGTCACACAATCAGTTGGGATGAAGTTGCGAACTCTGTGCAACTTTTATTATGTGCACAACTTCGCTGCCTCCTTCAAATGTGTGCCATCGGAAACTGGGAAAGCGGATTTGCGGACTTTTTTTGCAATTTAAAATAGGAAGTCAATGCTTGTGCGTTTTCTTCGATTGCGGAATTTACTGGACTAACGAAGAGGTAATGTTTTGATACGACAGCATGTACACTTGCCGTACTCGTAATACTACCACTAGCTAGTACTCTCAGTTGTTATAAAAATGCCCATAATCAAGATTGTAAAAAACATACAACTTTTTGTTAGGACAGCTGGCTCCATGTTGAGCTGTCGTTCATAGTCTGCTGCCACATATTCAACATTATTTAATATATTGTATTTAATTACACTGGAAGAGGAAGGGAGAGGCCTTTTCCCAGCTATGGGACAAAACACCGACATGCTAGGAAATAATCCCCCTTATACTTAGCTATAAAGTGATCGAGTTTATACAAACAAAATTTAATACATATCGATGTTGATTTCCTGGAAAATTTATCATTATCATGCCCATCAAGGAATATTATAGGGATAACAGATATCCCTTTGTATTATGTAGGTAGGGAGGAGATAGTTTGGATTTTTCGAGATTTTAGTTTATTTCAGAAAAAATTGTGAAGATTTTGGGCTTTGGGCAAATGATTTTAATGTAAATTACCCACGGATCAAAACCACAAACAATCAAGGCAGAAACAGTAGCATCTTACCCCGTAGGCACCTTAGATAGAACAAATACTTATTTCTATACTTTTACTTCTTTGCTTGTCTGGGAGAAAAGAAAAAAACATAGAATGTATCAGCTGTTTCTCTTCCCGTGCAGATCGTAAAAGCCGATCGAGGGAATGGGCGATGCGGTTAGCAACCCATCACTATTATGATTTCCCTTTTCCACCTTTATACCCACCATCACGCTAAAAGTGGCCTGGGCCTTAACGACTTAGTAATAGAGATTTTTTTCGTCTAACAGAGTTTTTTTCACATCTACTCGTAACGCATCGCAACGGATGTAGGTCGACTTACCAGTAATCTTGTATAAACGAATAAGCAATTTCATCCAAATAAATATGAAAATACCATCTGTATGCCTACATAGCGAAGGGGCCATATTTATATATACTAGTATAAGTAAGTCATGTTTACCTGCCAGAATTTTCCATTACCCACGACAAAGCGGAAAGCGAGCACACAATACCTACACGGCACGAACCAATAAACGCAATTTCATATCTATGAAATGGCTCAGATGTGAAACGCTCATAACTCGATACTGCTCCATTGCACTATCGAGCGATATCATGTGATATTACTTATATTACGGAGTAGAAGGCACTCTTTGATTATTTAGTAAATGAAATCAAATAAGGCCGAAGGCATCTAAGTATAGGCAAGTAAGTATATGTGCGATCGCTTAAGACGCGTTTTTGTCAGGGTCCCCATGAAATCGTATTAATCGGGTTTGACTGTCCATCCATCTTTTCCTACGTTCTAATTTAGGTTTTTAACTGACGTAGTTAAATAAAATCAAAGTTAGAACGAAAAGTAACAGTAAGTTTAATGAATCATGTTGCGAATAGGTACTTATTTTAACTAGGTATGTACAGTACAACTTTTGACATAGCATGATGCGGATACTTTTTGTACACTTTTGGACGACGCTTAGGCTGGTTTTACAGTGACGCTTACAGTCCGCGCGGCCCGAAAACCATACCAAAAAAAATCTGCGGTTTGCTAATATAACGATTCAAGACGCTCAAAGCTAACGGGCTTTGGCCACGGCCCGCGTCTCTATAAAACCAGCCTTCAATTCTTACTGATGAATCTTTGTAACCATTTGATGAAGCCTGTTGCTGAAAAATCCTTGTAACCAAGTAAACATGGTTTTAGCTGCCAGTGCGAACATTGTTAAAAACAAAGAATATAATCTAGTAAAATAAAATCTCATAAACCGTTGAACATCGGAAACGTTTCGAACGAAGCGCGGGCGAGCGGTTTCAACTTTGCCTGTGACACTCGTTTGAGATCCTTGCCACGGATGTTCGAATTGGAATGTACTAAAAAGTAATCACTTTTAAAACTGGTCTCTTCGCTTCCTATGTCCCCCTGTCGGGGTAAAGGGCAGATACAACACGTCGCCAATCCGATCTGTCAACCGCTGCGTTCTTGATCTCACTCCAGGACAATCCAAGCTGCTTAGCTTCTGAGTTATTAACGGTGCGGCGCCAAGTTTGTTTAGGGCGACCACGCTTACGCCTGCCCTGTGGATTCCAATCAAGGGCTCTACGGGGAATATGATCGTGAGGCCGACGCAACGTATGACTGATCCAGCTCCTTAAAACTGGTAGTTTGCTACAAACTGTGAACTCACGAACCCCACATCTTAGTAACCTCTTGCTTGACCGATTTGGCTCATCTTCGAACTTAAAAATTATTTTGTCTACATCTACTCGAACGACATATACATAAATTTAATATAGTTAAATAAATTTAGTAAAGCCCTAACATACAAACATGCTGGACAGATATTGCAAGTAGACTCTTTGCAACTTCGTTCGCTTCGCTCGCTCGATCAAATAAAGTAGGTAGTACATGATTGCACTAAACTGTTAGTCAACTCGCGAATCGTAATCCTAAACTCATACTTCGGCAACCCCTTAACGAATCTGGTTTCATGTTCGAAAAGATTTTTTTAAATTGTTCCATCTGCTCATTGTGGAGGCCAACACCCACAAAAGGTTGTAGCGCCGAAGAAAGTAAGGGCATAAATACATAAAAATGCGGGATTGTCAATAGACTTGTAAAACTTAGCACCCTTATTCGCTTGTTCAAAGCAAGTCTCATATAACCGAGACAGTAACATCATAATATTTTGCAGTCCTATCATCATCGTCAGGTCTTGTTTAGTCTCCACTGCAAGAGCACGACCCTCTCTGTACCACCAGAGCCAAACTTGGCCAGAATAGCCAGAGGATTTGGCCTACAGTCTCCACGCTAGCCAGACGGGTTGAAGAGGTCTAATTCATGTTTATAAGCTTTGTTTAGCTTCTGTTTCCTAAGTCGCCTTCTACGACATCCACGGGAAGACTTGGAGTGGTCCTATCTCTGTCGGAAACCACACGGTTTTCTGCCGGGAACTACAAGGCTTTAAAAAAAATTGCAGTTTCAGAGTCGCAAGAATTATTAATTTTGATTTGACCTGGCCAGGGATCAAACTAGGTTTTGTTTAGGCACAGAGGCCATCAGGGCAGATCCTGTTAACTTTAAACAAGATTTTATACCAAAATTTGGCAGCTCTAGCCTTCCTTCCTGGCTCGGTGTGGCACTCAAGCCGTCGCGTCCCATCTTAGTACGTTTAGAAACTTAATTAAATCACTGAGTGACGCAGTCAACAGCACTCGATGCTATCGTCAGATTGTTCCACATTATTAACTCGACCCCCCGGAGCGGTTTCTCTGTTTTTAATGTTTGCTTTCCTTTAGTTCTGGGGAAATGGGCTCTGAGTGTTCAGCTCGTTTAGTTTCAGAAGCATTGAAAATAGTTTTACAGATCTGTCATCATTGTAAGGCAGTCGTCAAGCTTTGTCAGATGCCTTTAGGCAGCTTGAAGATCCTGACACCAGTGTTGGCCACTTACACACACGAAAAACAAACAAAACTTCACAAACTCGTTCTGGACTTTCATTAGGTAGGTAAATGGAGAATAAGCAAAAGTTGAGGTCTGTAGAAAAGGTTGTTTTTTTTAGTTACTCAGTTTTAGTTTAGTTAATATTTATTATTGTTTATATTGTAAATATTTATATTTTATTGTGCTTATTATGTAATAAAAAATAAATCTCCAGATACCATTCTCTTGCATTTTAATAAAAAAAATACTCACGTTCCGAAAATCCAAATAACGATGCCGTTGCCAATGAGTGAGGTCAACATCAACGTGGTGTAAATGAGAGCCAGTAAGTAGTGCCAGTACTTGCTGACAGCTGGGAAGTTACGCCAGTGCTCGTGCACCAAGTCTTGGTGTTCCTCGGGGATGTTCCAGCCAAGCATGTGGTCTACGACCTCCTTTGAAACCCTGGAAATATTTAAAAAATTAATAATGTTTACTGGAATGGTCTATTAAAGTAACAAATTCGTTTATATGTATATAAAAAATCGAGTCTATAACTTTAAATTGCTTCATTTCTTTAAAATAAATATTTCATTTTGATTTGTAAATCTACGCCTAATTATAAATCTATAAAAAAATATACGAAGCTGTTTGTAAAACATTTTCATTTACTTAGGAATTTAGGTCCCAAAGTTGGGCAAGAGTCTCATTTTTTTAAAATTTCCTGTCACTTCTTCTTGTCTAGAGCTGATTCCTTCCATATTTTAATACATTACAATTTGAATTAATTTTGAATTAGTCGTAATTCGTATGCCCAACGTTTATTCTTTAGAGATAAGCTTGATAAGTTAAGAGAAAAAAATATTAAAACTTACATTTTCAAAGGAAAGGCCATAGGCCCAATTCCGTAACCCGTATAGTTATCCGCCATTTTGTGTGAAATTTAACAAAATGGCGCGCTCTATTTTCTTTTATTTAGCGACTATTTCATTGGAAAAGTAAATAACTTGAAAAATAACCGTTTTCAAATAAAAAATAACGTAAGTATATGACGAAGTGAGTAGTCCGACATACAGTCGCTTCTCACTTGTGTCCCGCGATGGCCGGGGAACACTTTTATAGCATTTAGTGCGTGCCAGTTAATTCCTTAATTCAATAAATAGTAAAGCTTCTTATTTATTTGGTCAAGCGTGAATCTAATCGGTCATCAGTTCTCAACCTTTGAAATTGCTATATCCGTGATTTTTATACTTCTGAGAATATATTTAATACTAGGTTTAATAATAGGTTTTTTAATTTTATTCCCATATGGGGCAGTTAGATATATAGATGGCTATATATCTGAACGACTTTCTCTAAATAATGTACCAACAGGAAGAGGTTTCTATGCACTCATTACGCTAAGTATTTTTCTCGTATTTCCATATTAGACCTAAGTTTATTGAGAAAGTTGTTTGTATTATCGACTTTACTTTTCTGTAAACAAATACACGTTAGGTAGGTACTTACTATTACTAATCTGTATTGGCAGAATACGGTTGTTGTCACGTTGTCCTAAAAATCACAGGAATATTCCGAAATGTTGGGCTTTGTATTCAGAGGCCTGTGTAATGTCGGAGATTGGGAACGATCCCGGTCTTGGCTGTCACGAGGAATCTCCGCGTCATGACCGACAACGTGCCCGGAATGTATACCTATTATGGGTTAATTCGGTATATTCTCTATGGATGTACTCGATTGCAACCTTGTACACGATACTGAAATATCCCGAAATAGATTTTTTTAATTTCAGGCGAGGAGGGTAGTACCTATCTATGAGCAATAGGTTAATTACACGCAATAAGTAAAATGGTGAGACAGTAAAATATGCACTAGGCCGAGAGACTCGCCTAATTGGTGGGCAAGCACTCGGCCAAGTACTTGTTGAAGTGTACTTTATATGCATTACATAAGTACTATGTGAAGTTTCAGCGAAATCGATTAATGGGATGTGGGTCTAATTTAGCTTGCAAGATTTATTACGAACACACATACAACGGGACAGGTGAAAAGAAATAAAAACTTGTAACAATCAATAAAATCGCTCCATCTGGAGCAAACCACAGAGGCAAAGGGAACCTTTTAATTTGGCTCTAACAGGGTATGGGCCGAGATAATGTGAACCACAATCACAATGGAGCGGAGCTCTACCGGCAATACCGGCATGCTCTGCGAATGACGAGAGGCTTTCATGGGACGTGCGAAAAATAATTTGTTGATGTTTTAGTTAATTGTTTAATTCTCATAAAGTCTTATGGCCTGGACTCGAAGTTGCGCAGAGAGCGGTAGGTTTTGTTTATCATTTCATTGCGTGTTAGTCCAGTGGCGGATTTACCAACAGGCTGAGAGCCCTAGGGCGGCAGATTTTAGGGGGCAGCAAAGTCAACAATACCTGTTTGCTCCCCCTCCCCATCATTTTGGACAAGGTACATATCCAACTTTAGGGGGGCGGCAAAATATGAATAGCCTACTGGCAGCAACTATGTAAATCCGCTGCTGTGCTTGTCTTAATCTTGGCTATGGGGTTAAGAATAAGAGACATAATATTAAATGGCAGTCGTCACGCCGAGTTGTCTGTCAAGGACAAATCACACTGATTGAACTAGCCCCAAAGTAAGTTATTGGGATACTAACGATGCTACGAGTATATTTTATAATAAATACATATTTATTTATTTATTAAATCTTTATTGACCACCAACATCGACCACTTGAAGTTTTGTGCGGTGTTTTAACAATAGATATTTTTAGTGCAGATTAACTTATATTCATTTAAATAATAATATAAATAGTTACGCTTAATTAGTTTGGCATCTTACAAATTCAAATTCAAAATATCTTTATTATCATAGGAGATTTATTATATCACTTAAAAAAAAAAACCGGCCAAGTGCGAGTCGGACTCGCGCACCAAGGGTTCCGTACAAACCTGCAAGGTTTAGTATTTGGTATGAATTTCAATTTAATACCTCTACGCGTTTATGAGGAAATGGGTAGTAAGTTTAAAATTATTAAAAAAAAATATATTATGTGATGTAACTAAAAATTTATGGTTTTCATAATTTTTCCTTTATCTATGCTATAAGACGTTGCTTCGTACCAAATTTCAAGATTCTGAGTTCACGGGAAGCACCCTGTAGGTTTTGATTCCCTTGCAAGTGTCGAAAATTTGCGGCATAAACGGCTGTATCTTTTGATTGCGTTGGCTTAGAAGTTTGATTTTTTCACAGCTTCAAGGGACAGTAGACTTGAGTAATTGATATAAATTTCAGCTTCATACCTCCACGCGTTCCTGAGAAAAAGGGTCTTGACAGACGGACGGACGGACGGACAGACGGACATCAAAGTAATCCTATAAGGGTTCCGTTTTTTCCTTTTGAGGTACGGAACCCTAAAAATAGTCACTTTATTTTGTTTTGCACAAATGTTGACGTCAAATCGTTACTTAGAGCTAAGTTTATGCCGCTTCCTAGGCGCAAGTGCAGAAGAAGCGGCAAATAACTGCACTGCAGCATTTTCTCCAAAGACGTCAACTAACAAACTTAAAACTTAAAATTAGTTATGGATGGATGGACTGTGATTACATTGTTTGTTATGTCATAATTAAATTGAATTATAAGAATTAAGAAAGAAATTACGAAATTTAAAATAATGTCAATTTGTAAATTTAGTACGAGTATGTACTTAAATTATGACATGTCTAAGTATACAAACCTTTAACCCTTTGAACGCCGCAAAAAAAAATTACAAGCGTGCCCGACTACGCCGCGACCAGTTTATGTGACACGAATGTTGGCGTTTCAGGACAGTTTCCGCTGGACGCCTAAAGGTGTCCACGGCGGTCAAAGGGTTAAGAGGGACCCGCGCCAAGCTCAAGCTAGACTTTTTTGTCTTTAAGATAGTCACTGGTCCTATAATAAGCCTTCTCACAAAGTAATTTCTATACATAAGCTTTAAACTTTCTGTCCGGCATATCAAGGACCGATTCTGGCAATTTATTATAAAAAAAAGTATACACTTCCCCATACAAGACTTACTGACTATTTTCAACCTGTAATACGGGGTAACTAAGTCATTCTTATTACGTAAATTTCTATCTGTACAATCTTACTTTATTGAACATGGAAATATTTTTCCTTACACACATTATATTTTTGGCATCGTACATATTTCTGTAAGATGCCATACTAATATTATACGTATTTGTACAGGTGAATTAATTAGGTAGACAAAAATCTCCCAAGCGCCGCCCGTATAGTAAAGTTAATAGGTTAGCCATTTATTAGAGATTTGTGTTCTATTAATGATTTTATTTCCAAGATTTCTTCAATATGGCTAGGTGTGTTAAATCAACCTGTATTGTAATGATAAATAAATTGATGAATAATATTAGCAAAGATTTTACTAGAAAACTCTACAAAGTAACATTAATATGAATAAAGTGTATTTATTTACACTTTATTGTACACACATACTAATTTAATAGTACAACAGGCGGACTTAATGCTAAAAGCATTCTCTAACAGTCAAACTTTTGTGGTGATTGGAGAGTTAATGTGGGTGTAGTGTAACACATTATTAAAAATAACAATGAAAATGAAATAAAATTCTAACCTTAAATAAAAAAAAAAGAAACATACTTAGTATAAATATTATATTAATACATATAACTACATATTAAATACATAAGTACATACAAACGAGCATTAAGTACACATTATACAATCAAATCAGTCTCATATTTAATTGAAAATGGAGGTGCCTGAAAACCCTAATTTCAAAGGAGTCGCGGCTGTGTATTTGAATAAAAGCTACAATAAATCGCTTCACTTTATCATGTATTCATGTTCTTATTAAATTTGATATCGACAAATATTACGTGAAACAACTCCGAGTGTTTTCCTTCGATATTATTGACCAAATTCATTGCGACTGTGTTTACTTGTACTTATATACAAACAAATGGCGTCCTTGGTGAGAAAGTAGGTTCGTTAATATAGTTCATTAAAATTATTTTCAGAAAGGCACTTTTTATTTTTACGTTACCTTCTTTTTGAGGTATTGAAACATTGAAACAACACAAGTAGATTTTTTTGTATAGTATTAATATTGTACTTTGTCAGATCTATCCACCCCTTAGTGTCCTGTATAGGTTCCAGATTCATAGCAATGCTACAGTTCGTCATGTTTAGACGTGACGAATTGATAAACAAATACTTTTTTCAAAAATTATGTCAAACCGTAGTATATCTTAGTCTAAGCAATATCACATATTTTTTGTAAGCAACGTAACGTAGACATACACTTGACGACGTCTTGCCGTGCAAACTTTTTCCTCCGGCCTTATCCCATTTCTACTTGGGATCGGCTCTCCTAATCCTTCTCAAAGATTGTTGGCTTTCTTCAGGTCCTTGTTCTTCTTGGTCTTTGTATGGAGCGTTCAAGAGCGAGAGCCCCGTATCTCCGTAAACGAGTCCAAAAAGTGGCTTTAGGTTTGCGGTCCTGGGCAGACAGAACCCATGGGGATCTGTTTGCCACATTGGTAGTGTATAGTATATAAATATAAATAGTACCTATAGTATTTAAATGAATTTGTTTTATCGAAAAAAAAGATGATAATCTAAAATAACTTTTATTAAATGGTATAATTTAAGTACTTAACTAACCCTTCAGATTATTAAATGAAAAATGTGGAAAATATAAAAAAAAATATAGTATTTTCTTACTGTCCGTTTATACGAGTTATGACAATGTGCTAAGAGTTGTAGGCCCCAACCCCAACACAATTATGTTCCAATTCCAACCATATGCTAACACATATATTGATGTACGTACCTACTCGTACGCCTACGTGTAACCACAGCGTTGGCAGTGGCGGTGTCCAAAATCAATTAGGTCTTGGCACTGAATATCAATAATGTAATTTTTATATCGACAAATTTACCAATTACATCGACTTTAAACAAGTACGTGTTTCTGTATAAAACAAAACAAAATTATGATGATGACGAACTGCTCAATTGACGAGACCTATCTCTAAGTACATATATTTGATTAATTCTCGAATCCTCTTTATTCACTCCAAATTCCTGTTGTTTCAAGGAAAATGCCGGCCGATACAAAATATTGATAATTTTTTTTTCAGGATTGCGACACCTTTGGAAAGTAATTTTCGCTGAGTATTTTTATATTATTCTTCCTTTTTGACAAATATTTCGATATTTTTTACTTTTGTATCATATTTTATCCAATAAGGTGTCGAGTACGAGTGATACCGTTGACTTTGGTTTTTATATAAAATATGACAATAATTACAATAAATCATTACATTAGCGTCTCGTGGCTTCTCACGGGTGTGTCTTATGGTGATCTTTTGTTGCGGATTTTTCTACATATAAGTAAAACAGCATAAAAGTCAGCCGAGTTTCAGAGTTTATACAGGGTCTTACAAAATATTTTAATTTTTAGGGTTCCATACCCAAAGGGTGCAAACGGAACCCTATTACTGAGACTCCGCTGTTTGTCCGTCTGTCTGTCCGTCTGTCACAGGGCTCTATCTCTTTAACCGTAATAGCAGGCCTGTGTCACTCCCCGTGTAGGTATCAAAAATATACCTACGCGCGGCGGCCTTCTCGGGTGGCTAATTCAGTCGGGGCTGACGTGCGAGCAGTGACGCACGCCCGAGCTTTGTTCGTCGCCTAGGCACTTCACCGATCCGGCCGTTTTAAAAATAATGCGCAGTTTTTAACTGTTTCAACAAGGATTGCGATCCACATTTAACTTTTTTTAGACTTCCTAAGGACGCTGAAAGGTAAGATCTACTCTAAAGTGGTTATTATTATTATGTTGTCATTCATGATAGGTTTAATACCTAGGACCTAGGTACCTACTTAGGTTACGAAAATAAGTAGGAACGTAGATATAAGTCTTGTATATTATTATTCTTTCGAATTTCTGATGTTTGGTTTGAGATTGACGATCTGTTTCGTTATAAGTAGGTACCTACCTAACCCACCTACTTAGGATGGTGGGTGAGAAGGTGGAAAAAGGAAACAAAATAGTGATGGGTTGCTAGCCGCATCGCCTATTAACATGATTTGCATTTTCGCCTATTCCTTCGATCGGCTTCTACGATTTGCGCGGGGAGAGAAGCAGCTATAACCTCTGTGGTATAATAGTCAACACGCTAGTCCGCCAATCTGGAGGTTCTGGGTTCGATCCCCAGCCAGGGCAAGTTCGAAAATGGCCTTTTTCAAATTGTCCTGGGTCTTGGATGTTTATCTATATATGTATTTATTATAAAATATACTATCGTTGAGTTAGTATCCCATAACACATGTTTAAACTTACTTTGGGGCTAGCTCAATCGGTGTGATTTGTCCTTACATATTTTTTTTATTTATATTTAAGTTTTATTCTTGTTTCCCAGACCAGCATGGAAGACCGATAATACGGTGCGCTAAATGGCGATAGTAGCTTCTTGCAGTAGTCAACCCTAGCGCGTCGCTCGCTGAGTCTATTTTAGTCGGCTTTTTGTGTATTATGAACCGTTTGTCCAGAGTCATAAGGATAAAATTGGCTTGCAATGGATTTCTGTAGGTGTCTAAACGAAAAGGAGCTGCGTTTTGACGCGAGCTAAATTAAACTATATTGTTAACCACTGTGAGTAGATATTTCTTTGAAAACGTTTGCGGAGTGAGACTTCTGTACTACTGGTATTTATTCTGTGGTAATAGCTAGACACTTGAAATTTTCACCGATTATAGATAGAATATATTTATTAAATATTGACGTGTAAAAATGCATGCAAAGGCCTAATAACTGAATAAATATTTGATTTTTTATTCTTGATTATCTCAAAAAGCTGTAAGGTTCCCGTGGGATGGTCAAATACTTCAGACCACGAGAGCCGGTCCGCGGGTTATGCTGATTTATAATAAATATGGATGGATACTTAAATAAATAATAGTTGAGCCATGCCGATCCGTTTCCCGAGCATTCCTGCGCAAACCCCGTTCAGAAGCAAGAGTAATGACGTCATAACTCATTGCGCTTCCATGCTCCTGCTGTCTTCTGGCTGCCATATTTCCTGTGTCATGATGGACGATCATGGCCATCTTTCCATTAAACATCATATAAAGCTATTCACCTTATTTTATCTTAAACCATACCAAAATTATCTAAGTTTACTTGTAATAAGTATGCCGTGTGGTTCCCAGCAGAGTAGAATAGGACCACTCCAAGTCTTCCCGTGGATGTCGTAGAAGGTGACTTAGGAAACACAAGCTAAACAAAGCTTATTAACATCAATTAGACCTCTCCAACCCGTCTGGCTAGCGTGGAGAGTGTAGACCAAATTCTCTGGCTGCTCTGGCCAAGTATGGCTCTAGTAGTACAGAGAGGGTCGTGCTCCTGCAGTGGAGACTAAAAAAGACCTGTTGATGATGATTGATGACTTGTAATAAGTCTATTGACCGTGGTAACGGCAAAGTATATACCCTTCTTTCGACGAATTCAGTATTGGCCACTTGCACACACAAAAACAACAAACAATATAATTTCATCCGTGATTGTATCACAAAATAAGGACTTGTACTCACGTACAGAAGTCTCACTCAGCAAAGAAATTCAGAGAAATATCTACTCAATGTGGTGAGCGATATGGTTTAATTTAGCACACGTCAGAACTCAGCACCTTTCGTTTAGATACCTAGACTCCATTGCAGGCCAATTTAATTCTTATTACTCTGGACAAACGATTCTTGTAACTGAAATTACCACTCCGAGTGGTCGCCGCGCGCATAGTAGTCATCATCATGATCAGGTCTTTTTTAGTCTCCATTGCAGGAGCACGAGGGTTCTCTATACTGCCAGAGCCATATATTAGCCAGAGCAGTCATAGTAATAATGTAGGTATATTTTCGATACTTAAACCCGTGCCTAAACGGGGAGTGAGAGACAGGCCTGATTGTATTCAAAGAACAGAACTTCATTAATTAAAGTATGCTTAGTTTCGAACTTAGAATTCCTGAAGTCAAAGTTCAAGTCTGACTCAAAGCTACATCGGAAGTTCAACAAATAGTAAGTAACTCACGATCAATTAAGTTTCCAGAATAATAAGAGATTAAAATCATGAAAAACTAGGCAAACTTGTAGCAGTTAAATAATAGTTCTTTGTAAAGACCTCCCATTCATTCTGTACGAGTGCACAATGGAGCCTGCAACTGCAATTACTTAGGTAGCGAGCATTATTATTAAAATTAATTAAACTTGTTATTTTCAGTTCACCTGCAAGAGATTAATACTTTGTTTATTCTAAACATAAAAACAAAAACAAAAAATAGATAAGGACAAATCACACTGATTGAGCTAGCCCCAAAGTAACTTGAAACTTGTATTATGGGAGACTAATTCAACGATACATTCGATTACATCAGTGTTTATCTGTGAATATATTTAGGTGTTATATTTATTTTAGATGTTGTGAGGTCAGTGGGAAAGTAGTGGATTGTACTGGCACACGACCGTATGGAATGGCGCAAAAAAAGGGAGGCCTATGCCCAAAAGTGGGTTGATGTGGGCTGAAAGTGAAGTGTGATATTTTAGGTGTGTAAAGAAGAACAATACAATACAATAAAACACAAATTAACTTAATTGCACCATAATAACACATAAAAAATAACAAACACAAAGAAAAGTACTTATGTCATTCTGCTGTGACTATGAAACGATATCTAAAGTACTTACTATTTAAGTAACAAATAGTGCTCCCAATGTTCTAGCCCATTTATACAAAAGTAACAATAACTAGTGCCTCAAACACCGTTCCATTTCAGGCATTATTCGAGTATTCCTAACTTTAGTGCGCAACTTCCAGCGTTCCACCTCAGGTATCTTCGCAAACTTGCTTTCAATTAAGTGTCAAACCGCAGCCTCTGCTATAAATAACATGCTATTACCTACACAAAGATACGTGGTATACAGTGTTTTGTCTTAAGTTCAGGTATACGCGGATACAACGACATATTTAAAATTAAAATCGTTCTAGACAAGCTGCTTGGCATGCATAACAACCAAAAAAAGGTAATGTTATTATTATTATAATAATATTTCGTCTATTTCAATAATATTTCTGAGTAGCTAAGTTCATTAGTAATTATTTCTGTAGTCTAAGAAATAGCCTACTACTAGTGTTTTTATCGCGAGCAAAGATAGGACACCGTGTGCTACGTTCAATGTAAGTAGGTAATTGTACTTATTTCAAACAAAATAAGGTCGCGAGTTCAAGTTCTACTCACGTGGTATTTCTTATTAAATTTTTTAATTTGAGTACTTTAGTACTGCATCTTGAACGCTTTAATAAAGTTTTAGACTAGTGGCTCTGTGAACTGTAATTTGATTGTTTTAATCAATCGCGATTTTGATTGAGGGAATAATGGGGAACTTTGATGTAGCGTTATTAATTGACGGGTTTCACCTCATTCTACACAAGATTTTGCTAAAAAAATACAAAAGAGGAGTATAAGGGGGAAGGGCGAAACGGAGTTAGTTCGCTGTATCGTTATATATGGATGGATTGCTAAGCCAGGGGAAAGGGGAAAAAATCGGTTAAAGTAAGGTAAGGATGCATTTAAGGCATACATCGTTTGTACAACCTTCATCCAATAACCCATACAGGTCGTTGTTTGTGATATTAAAGAAATGGGATGGTAAATCATAGTATGAAAACGCGCTCCATTTACAAATTGCTATGAGCTCAATGAGAACTTACAAGAATTCGTGCGGTTGTATAAATTTGAATAAACGCCGCTTCCCGAGTGCAGCCTCGCGCAAAATAATGACAGTATAGAAATAGGTGGGATATACTGTATCGTTAGGTGGGATAAATTGTCCTTACAAATGACGACACCTTTGCTATTCCAACCTTTAATACTTTGTCTCGTAGTTCCTCCCGAACTCTGAATATCACGGCAACTCCTTAACTGATTTGGCTCATATTTTAAATCAAACATTACTTCTGTGACATTTGACGAACAGAAGTTGTCAAATGTAGTAAGATAAAAAGATATAGTTTTATTTAAAGATATGAAATAAATAGCATTAAATATTGTTTCTGTATTTACAAATAGGTTGTAATTATCCTCCATAGCGGCCCAATCGGGCCGCTCTAACACAGACGAATCTCAACCTTATTAAATTAACATAAAAATACAGGTTCCTTGACACAAAAATTTTACCATGGAAAGAGAGGTTAATATGTAATATCAAATATAAAACATTATATATTTAAATAAATAATCTTTATTTTCAGAGCAACACAGGCTTTTATTTCACAAACCCTACAAAGAAATTAATGGTACATAAGACTACATTATAATTTTATAAAAATGTCGGTATGCCTATGTAGACTCGGAGAAGTTCGATCGCTCATTCAAACTTTAAGGTACTCTTAAAGAACTAGGACAGTGAGCTTTGCTTCTTCTTTCTCGATAGTTTGAGTCTCATGCCTTGGTTTTATTCGGTCACTCTGCATTTTTCCTCCACTTAGGGCATTCATACACGGCCCGGTCGATACCCACTCGATTGTTTGCGAGGGGCCTTAATTTACATTTTATTGGAATGGCTGTTGTCTGTTTTTGCTAAATGAGCATTAGTAGGTGACCCTTTCTGATAAATTGCTGGACGAATTCTTCAATCAACAAGAAATTTTAAAATCTCTATTATGTGGAACGCTATTTTATTTTCTACTTGCAATATTTTCGAAGATAAACATTTACTTATATTGGCATCTACTTCTGTCTATTTTATAGGTCACAAAGCTGATGACTTACTGCTCAAATAATTTTGATATTTTATGCAAAGTGATTAGATGAAACATATTGTTACGAAACTGGGGTTCGATATTTGGATAAAAACGCCAAACATCGTATGAGGGATTTATTCACGTAAAGATGGTCTTCCAAACGTCCAAGGTCCAGGTCGCGTAGCAGCTGAGGTCCAGGTATCTCGCCAAGGTAGTCGCAGGTACTTCCACTTGTCGCACTAAGGTAGGTTTCCTTCGCTTCGAAGTGATCGCTTTGATAACTCGTATTGAACTAACTGGCGCACCCACGATTTGCTATTTATATGCGCCATCGAAAAGGTCCACACTAATCTCGAATATTCTACATAGTCGATGAATGTGTTTCGAAGCATCCAGGCGCCGGGTATGTGTGTGAGTGTAACATGGTTAAGCAACTCTAGACTTTATGACACAAGACATATGGGCCAATTTGGCTTGCACCATTCTATCGTAGTATACGTTCGCGAATATTGTTCGGGAAGATTCTATCTCGTTCGCGACACCGCCCCGGTCTTAGAGGCGCTCGTCCCGAGCGACACTATTGCTGCCACGATAACTTGCAAGTCGGAACATGTGCATCACTCTGATATGTAACTTGCTTCACTTCCCTGTATGGATCCTCCCATCTCGCCTGATTCCGAAGTCTAACCAATGGTCCATTAATCTCGGCTCTTGCGTCGTTCGAGGTTGAACTAATGATGTCCTTCCCAGTTCGCCAGCAGTTAGAATTCCTAGCGTGGCACCTGTCCGTCCTCTCGTCGAACTTCCGTTTTCCTTGTTTCGCCTCATGCCATCCATTCCAACGTTCACGCAAGAGTTTCGATCTTCGCCAATTAGCCTTATTAGAATTCTTGTCAAAATTCCCTCCACGAAATGAGGTATCATGTCCCAATGTCACTTCGTCGAGCAATTCTTTTAACTTCGTTATTTTATTCATAAGATCGTCTTTGTTTGTACAACTAAGCTGCAGATGGCCCCTTTCCCCACATCTGTAACACAAGGGCCCTGTTGAAGCAATCTTCTTTGTCGGAGTTTTCAGAACCTTTGTTTCCATTATCGATTTTTGCAGGCTGCGCACTTGTGTGTCCTGTCGCAGTGCTTAAATTTCCAGAGCATGTGCCAACGCGTCTCTGAGCGACGTATGATGTCTCATGCTTACAGGAACCCTTACTTCCTTATCTCGGATTCCATCTACAAAGAATTCTAAGATTTTACTATCTACCATTCTGGAATCCACCGAAGCGTAGGCTTTACGCACTAGTTTCTCAATTTCTAGTGCCCACTCCTGTAATCCTTTTTCAGGGCGTTGAACTCTGTCACGCAGCTGTTCCCGGAACACGTATTCCAAGTGCCGTTCCCCGTACCTAGCTTCAAGTGCCTCCAATAATTCTTCAAAGGTGCCGCCTGAGCCTGGCAGTACCTCCAGTACCGATAGAGCTGAACCTTTCAAGGCAACGGTGAGAGCGGCCAGCCTTTGTTCATTCGTCCACTCATTAGCAGCAGCTACAATTTGGAATTGCTTTTTGTACACAACCCACGATGTTGTACCATCATAAGGTGGCACTTTGACTTTTAGTCGCTAAACTTAACCTCCGGGTGCGCTTGGAATGGTCTTCGCGTCCATAGTCTCAAGCTGCAGAACTTTTCTTTCCAAACTTGCCATTCGCTTTTCAACCCTATTCTCCAGATCGGTTACCCGCATCTCCAAATCGGTCATTCGATTCTTCAATAGATCAACGTCCTCACGCATATGGTCCATATCCTTGTTGAGCTTGCAGACATTCTCCAAAACTATTCGCTGGTCCTCACTCAATCGTGCAAATCGTAAATTTTGTGCCTCTTCTATACGTTAAAATCGTGCATCTTGTTTTTCATCTATGCGTTGCAACATCCGCATTAAGGTGTTCAAATCCATTGATGTCTCTAATGCAAGCGGCACTCTTTGATGGGCGTGGCCAGTGGGCGTGGTCTGGCCAAGGTGGGCGGAGCCAGTAGGCGTGGCTTGATTCCCAGTGGGAGTGGCTAGCATTTTGGTGGGCGTGGCTTGCGGTTCGGTGGACGTGGCTTGATGGTCGGTGGGCGTGGCCTGAGGTCCGGTGGGCGTGGCTTGACGTCCGGTGGGCAGGGCCTGACTATCGGTGGGCGTGACCTCAGGGTCAGTGGGCGTGGCTTGATGTTCAGTAGGCGTGGCCTGAGCCACTCCCCCTTGAGCCTCCATGGCATGCTGGGCCCTGGTCCTGACACCTTCCCTGGTGGTATCCTCTTCTTCCCTCGGGAAAACTGGCATCTCCAAATCCACTTCCGACACCAATTGTTACGAAACTGGGGTTCGATATTTGGAGAAAAACGCCAAACTTCGTATGAGGGATTTATTCACTACGGAACCCTAAGATGACACGTGAAGATGGTCTTCCAAACGTCCAAGGTCAAGGTCGCGTAGCAGCTGAGGTCCAGGTATCTCGCCAAGGTAGTCGCAGGTACTTCCACTTGTCGCACTAAGGTAGGTTTCCTTCGCTTCGAAGTGATCGCTTTGATAACTCGTATTGAACTAACTCTTTGTAATTGATTCTTTGCTTAACTGGAAGAAAGAGCTTGAGAATGTCGCAAATAATATTAGTTCCGCTTGCCACGTATTAAGAAGTTTAAGAGATGTGGCTACGATCGAACAATTAAAAATGACCTATAGTGCCCTAGTAGACTCACGATTGCGTTACAGTATTAAACTTTGGGGTAACAGCTACAAGTATAATATTCATAAAGCTTTCTCAGCGCAGAAGAGGGCAATTAGGGTAATTTTTAGGCTATCGCAGATTGAGTCCTGTCGAGACTATTTCCGTAGACTGGGAGTTTTAACGGTCCCATGTCTCTACATACTGGTGTTACTATGCGACGTGGTCAAGCACCCAGAAAGGTTTGAAACGGTTCGGGAGAGAGAGTTAAGACTTACTACCAGAAGGAAGGACCTTCCCCTTAAAAATAACACAGACTTGCCTAGATTAGAAATTTTTAAGCATAGTGCTCGTTTCCAAGCTACTCGTCTTTATAACAAGCTCCCAATTGAATTTAAAACAATCAACAAGTTATCAATCTTTAAAAAGAAACTCAAATGCTTTTTGCTCCAGAAGTGTTATTACTCTGTTGAGGAATATGAACGTGATAAGGACCGCAAATAATGAGATAAAATTAGTATTTTGACATTTTATAAATTATAATTTTTGAGATTCTTTATTATTGTTATTTATTCTTTTATAATTATTAATGTAATGACTTGGACATGCAATGATTTGGTTTCCGTCTGATATTTTAATGTTTTTATCTTATTTGTAATGTGTTTTGTTTTTGTATATGTTCGACGCAATAAGTGTTTTGCTATGAATAAAATGAATTGAATTGAATTGAATTGAACTGGCGCACCCACGATTCGCTATTTATATGCGCCATCGAAAAGGTCCACACTAATCTCGAATATTTTACATAGTCGATGAATGTGTTTCGAAGCATCCAGGCGCTGGGTATGTGTGTGAGTGTAACATGGTTAAGCAACTCTAGACTTTATGACACAAGACATATGGGCCAATTTGGCTTGCACCATTCTATCGTAGTATTCGTTTGCGAATACCTATGTTCGGGAAGATTCTATCTCGTTCGCGACAATATTATTTCAGGATAGTTTGCGCACAGCCGGCAGCCTCGTTTCGGTCATTTCACAGCATTCGTCACAGTTGTACTCCAAATATTTTACAGTCTAGGTGGCAAGGCTTTGGAACTCACTTCCTGCTGATATGTAATGATGACACCGCCACTGGGTATGTATGTGTAGCTATGTAAGTATAATCTTATAGTTTTTGTATATTATATATATATTTGTACGTACCTACTTCTACCTTATTATAACTGAGTAAATATCCCTTCAATCTATCGCAGAATGACTGGAAGAGATCCCTACATGGGATAAGTCTGCCTTAGTTTATTTGCTCTTTTGTATTGTTGTTGTCTTTATATATACTTAAATACTTAAATGTTTTTGGTACAATAAAGTTATTACAAACAAACAAACATTTTATCCGAGAGAAAACTCCTTCCCTGATCTGAGAAATGCTAAAATCAAAAACAAGCTCTGACTGTCGTTTTGGACTATATGTATAGATCTATATGGCGGCTGAAAGAAAATTTGAGATACTAGGAAAATAGCTTATTCTCCGGCTTTTATCAAACCACAGTTAAGAGTTATGCCACAGGTATGGCACTTTACAGAAGCGGAGTATCATTTATGCCTACACTACTACAAACGAAACTATACATCCGTGCACACGTCAATCCGTGTGTGTTTGCCCGCTTTCGACAAGGCGAGAACGGGGGAGAGGTGCGGGAACGGATAGCGGGGACCTTAGGAGATTCCATTCTGTATGAAATGCTCTTATTAATTTATGTGCCTATACCTCCCTTATAGTCGCCTCTTACGGCATCCGAGGGTAAGGAAAGCGATGGTAACAAATTGTATTCAACTCTGCCGTCACTATACGAGTACAAAACAAACAAGTAGCTAAACAAAACAATAACAGTAGATCGTGTGTGAAGTCCCTACAAAGAACCTCACCCCTTTTGAGGATGCATATGAATTTCGCTCTCCCGTTTTGTTAGCGTAAATTGTTCCCAGTATTTTTTTCTCAGAATAAATACAACGGAACCGGATATATGCAAGATGAGCTTGGCGTTTGCGGCATAGATATTTCGTACAACGACCCTTATAAAACATTCGTCATTATTCATTGTAGTGATGTGAGAGACGAGCATTAGCATTTTAGTATATCTAGACAACTATTATGGTTCTTTTTATGTGGGATGTATTGTACAGTGTGTGTACATGCGATCCCCGGGCTTCGCAGCATTATGGCTGAGGATGCAACTGGAAATACGCTGAGATGAGAGAGAGAGAGATAGTTACCGATAATTTAAGGAAATGCTGTCGTCATCTTTACGAAAAACTTTTATTAAGGGAATAATTCCGAAATCCTGCCAGGCCACCGAGTAAGTTGTTAATGGAATTATTAGAAAGTGGATCACCACTTTCTGATAATTCCATTATTAATCAAAATATCTTATCGAACGTTACCTATTATAAAAAATGTCTATCCACAATTTTTTGACACTACAAAAACAATTTTAATTAAGTATAATTGTTCCAGTTCGGTATAAAAGAAGTAATTTTCTCTTATTTGCACAGCACAGACGTATGCGTGAATACAAAAGTGTTTTTAAAACGCACTAGGAATTCCTCTATTATTACAAATGCGAGTCTCGCGCTAATATAACGGATAATTTTCCCCGTCTCCTGCCATTAACCGTAAGAGGGTTATTTGAATATATTACGTGGCGTTCGCGGTTGATGCGAGGTCGCATTAGGCTGCCACACTGACGAACTATTCCAGTTTTAACAAATAGCTGACAAGAAACTGTTTATAACAACCCTGAGTCAAATTACTATTAGTGTCGTAAAGTTTTTGAGTCTTGATTCACGCGTTGCTTTTTTCATCTCTCTTCTTATAATTGAAGAGCTTGTTCTTTTCGGTGGAGTTAGGTAAAAATGCCTTCATTCTTCTCTTCATTCTACCAACTTTTTAAAGTCTTACTTTACTCCTAACTTTTTTAGGTATTGAATAAACTTCTTTCTTTTCCTCGCGTCCCTTTTATTTTGTCTTTAAAAAATCGACCCGTCGACCAAGGCAATGTCCTAGCTACATTTCTATAGAGAAGGACCAAAACTTTGCGTCTGGCTCATTCGAAACATACGTAGATTTATTCTTGCAAAAGTCATGCTACTGATGTATGTAATTAGGTATTTATTTGCTTACCTACTTCTTAATATTATTCCTAATGATAAGACTAAAAAAGACACTCCGAGAGTGCCGACTGAAGTAAAAAACTTGAACAAGACGGTGTCGCGAGCTCAATGGTTTTTTCCCATCTCAAAAAATGCCTAACGGGCCTAAAGAAGTTTTCAATTTAAAAATTTAAAGCTAATCGGCCGTGATCCTTAGTGATTTTAGTCTTGTGTCCTGTTTGACTTTGTGGCCTATCATTAAGATTCAAGTTCAAATAAATAGACTTGAAGACTCAAACTCGTAACAACACTAATTCCAAACAGTGCTCAAACTTATAATGACATTTACGAGTAGATATCCCTGTCAGCGGGCGCGGGGTCGCCGTCGCCTCAAAATTATGGCCGAATATTTCTGGATTTCCAACCATTTGACATGTAATTTACTCCGCTCCGTCTTCAAAATGATTCAAGGGTGTTATTGTCTGACGATTTAATGTTATTAGGAGTTCTCCCGCCCATTTTCCTTCGGTTAGATTGAAAGCGAACGTCATTAGAGTGGATATTTAATTTGAATGTTTTACCGATAAGAGGATTTTTGCGGTTGGAATTCCGCGCGGAGTTTTCATTATATAAATTGTCCGCATCTAAATCTTGACAAATGCGGTTCGTAATGGCACTTTAAACTCCATTTTGGAAGATAAGTCTTAAATACGTAGTGGCGTATTATTGTTTGCCGTTGCGTGAATACAAGGGCATAAATTGAGCAAGAAATAGATAAGACATCCTGTACAATAAGTATACCTTCTAAGGACAATCCTTATCGGATATACTTGCAAAGATTCCTGTCCTGTCCAGCTAATAAAAAAAAGTGTCATGATCGCAAATATGCGAATATTTTGGTAGTCATGTCCGCTATCTCGTAACTTGATAAGTGGAAATAAATACCTCATCATCATCCCAGCGTATTCCAGGTTGCATCTTTAGAGGTGAGGTTTCAGAGCCCGGGGTCCACTACTTAACCTAGGTTATCTGACGAAGTTATTGGTTTTTTACAACCCAATGGGTAGACCAGAACCAATCCTAGAATACTTTAAACAAACGCTAGATGGCGTTCGGGACCTACAGCTTTACGTACCCTCCAAAGCACGGAATCATCTTTCTTTTCGGATAATCAGGTGATTCAAGTCTACAATATCCTAACCAGACTGGAATCAACTTTTCACAAAGTATGCTTCACAGTGGTATTTGAAAACACGACCTCCAGACTCCAGATCAAATCAAATCAAATCAAAATAGTTTATTCATTTCTGTAGTTTTTACAGCACTGGTTTAGCGATCAGGGATTTCTTGTAAGCAAACATATGCCTGTATTAGAAATCCCTAAATCACTAGGGAAATGCCTTTACCACTGGACCACGGAGGCAGTCAAAAAATATGCACGTATTTTTTATTCAATCGAGTTTTACTGTCTACGGTTCATTGAAAAAACTATCAATTCACTCCATTTTGACAGGAGTCTAAAACTAGTTACAAACCAAATATATAGCTATTCTATCATTTCGATATTTTGTGCTCAAGGGCGCTCCTTAAAAGCCTGCCACGTAACACGCGGTTGACATGACTCCGGGCGCGACATCCTGTTTGTCATACTGTTGTGACATGACATATCACACAACAGAACCTACCAGTCACACACACTGTTATACCCATAAGGCGAAATTGTTCTAAACCAGTTGGAGTAGTTATAATGGTATCTCTATAGACAGGTTTCGGAAAACATTGTTAGCGACGGCCCTATTTGAAATAGTAAAATTAGTTTAAAATATTCATTCTATGCAATCTATTTGTCAATGTCAGTTTGAAGTATAAAACATCGTAGCGGACGCCTATTCGTCCCCAGCACATTTAGTTTAATACCATACGTGGGCCACATCGCACGGTTCTATGTTATTGTACTCGTTTCTAATGAAATATACTCTGGTAATCGTATTTGTCTTTTCTTGCTACCTCAAGCTCGTCACCCTCTACAAACATGATACTATAACCACAGAAGACAGTAAGAGTATTACATATTATACATTATCTCGTCTTTACCTCTAATTGGGCAGACAGAGCATTTAGGGTCTGGTGGCTATAAGCAGACAGAGCCCAGGGCCGAAACAACCTAAGGCCATTTTAGCGTGATGGTGGACGAGATGGTGGAAAAAGGAATCAAAATAATGATGTGTTCTTTTTTTTTAATTTATTTATTTAAAAAAAATCATTTTAAAAACAGTGCAATTACATTAAACACTATCTGCCAACTGCGCGCGCAGAAGTTTGTCGGCAGTTATTCTCATGAATATTTTTTTTTACCAGATATATGTATTATGATAATACATATATCTGGTAAAAAAAAATATACTGTTTCCCATAGATAAAAAATCATTTTAAAAACAGTGCAATTACATTAAACACTATCTGCCAAACTGCGCGCGCAGAAGTTTGTCGGCAGTTATTCTCATGAATATTTTTTTTTA
Organism: Acrobasis repandana; assembly: GCA_963576875.1. Lineage (NCBI taxonomy): Eukaryota > Metazoa > Arthropoda > Insecta > Lepidoptera > Pyralidae > Acrobasis > Acrobasis repandana. The sequence continues at coordinate 5,480,349 of OY756226.1, forward strand.
CCAGATATATGTATTATGATAATACATATATCTGGTAAAAAAAAATATACTGTTTCCCATAGATAATACTATTATCTATGGGAAACAGTAAAATCTCAGTACCTATTCATTTACATATGTGTCATCAAATTTACTACAATTGACGACCTTTACTTTATTTAACTAATTACTTCTATTGAAGTTATTGCAACAACAACTGTTATACTTATTTATGGAAGGTGGAAAAAGGAATCAAAATAGTGATGGGTTCCTAGCCGCATCGCCTATTAACATGATTAGCATTTTCGCCCATTCCCTCGATCGGCTTTTATGATCTGCACGGGAAGAGTAGCACCTTGGAAGACCCAGATGGATCCCAGAGCAGCATGGAAGAAAAACATGATAAAAATCATATGCTAGTAGTAAACTACGCTAGTAAAATCTCTGCTAACCTACAACATGTACTCCAAATACTGGATGAAAGATGCGCCACTTTTACCGTAGATCACAAAGCGCCGCAGCACTCCAGCTAAACGCATCTGCATTGTTCCATCTCGCCGCGAATCGACAGGCGAATGACATTCATACAGAGGCCGGGAATTTACGGAACACGTTCCTGGAATTAATTGGATTTTGTCCCGATTGTTCCATATCTTTAGAACATTATTTAATTTATGCGGAACAGTCAACCAATTGGCAAAACAACCAATTTATATCGTCTGTTGACTGCCTGTTCCACGATAACCCTTATAATTGTTGTATAAATAATCACCGTCATTACTAATAGCACCAATAATTGCATTTTTTCTTTTTTTTTTGTTCCACCTTGGTCCCATCGTAGGACACGGCATGTTAAAATTCTTAATTTAATTTAAAACATTATATTATTATATGAATAAAACCTAGAATTTATTATGTGACTTGAAAATTATTTAAATCAGCGGTTTTCATAATACTAAGTATCATCCGACTAAATGTTTCTTGAATAAACATATATACATGTAAATAGACTGTGACATTTACAGGAAATATATCAACAACATGCATTGTAATGCAATGCATTTAATTGAAATATCAGTATGAATGCATATCGAAGCCGGACCGTTCACAACAAGATATTGATTGGATATTTTCCAAGTCAACTCACGTTTCTTTACTTTATTGTGTAGTACCTATATCCGTAATGGGGTACAAAGATGCGAGCCAGTAGAGCTGCCAAGTTAGTTCTACCAGTAAATCTTATGGGAGTTTTCGTTCTACTAGACCTGCCAGTAAAGACGCGCATCTTGCATACAGTACTTCATGGACGACATTTTGTTATAAGTGAATTTGCTATAATAGATGATTTTTTGAAGTGTGACGTGGGAATGTTTTCAATTTATAAACCAAATCTCTGTAAAAAGAGTATTTTCTGCCAGCCTTTTGGCCACATTGCAGAGGAAAACACCCAAGACCCAGGACAATTTGAAAAAGGCTATTTTCCAACTTGCCCTGGCTGGGGATCGAACCCGGAATCTCCGAGTGACGGACTAGCGTGTCAATTCAATTCATGTCAACAATTCGCCAAGGAGGTCGACAATCATACAGGAGTAAAAAATCGCTACGTCAATGGAAAGAGCTATTTATTACGGGATAATACGAGTTCACGTTCAAGATTTCCATTTGGATAGGGTTGTGACCCGTCAGAAATATTATAAAACACGAGATATATTCAATATTGTTGAGAAACTCGCCAAAGGGTCGGGAAATGTGTAAAGCGCGGTAACGGCCGCCATTTTGTTTCGGTTGTGGTTTATATTCGAACTAGTCGCGATTTGCGCCCTTTACGTGTTGAATTTTGATAAAGGCGCTCTGCCCTTGAGAGTCGCGAGTGAGTGTGTATTGTATGAAGGGCATTGTCCAAGTAGGTGACGAAATTTTTCTTTTCTAGACGAATTCCCATCGATATTTAAACTTTCTTGAGCCAGGAAAGCTTAATCTGAAAGTATCTACAAAAAATACTTTAGAGGCACAAACTTACGACTAATTTACTTGGCAAGCTTAAGCAATCGGGTTTTAGTCTGGTTTTAGATATCCATATATTTTTTATTATTTAATTAAATATCCTTACCAACTTTATTACTAGGTTTAAACCATTACTCAATTAATGCATAAAGGAATTAACGCGAAATATCATGCATGCATCATTTTTTGTATTATTTTTCTTATTACCTATATATTTATTTTTAGTCAGGCTGAGACCACGTTCAGTCGGTGAAACCCAGACGAAACGTCAGCAAAAATAAATAAAAAATTGCATGTTTCGCGGTAATGCCCGTATGCGTTAATTTAGACTGATTACGGTATCTGATGTTCGGAAAAACCATTGCCCATCGTGCCCAACCAGCTGCACTAAGCGTGACCTATGTAAGGCTACAGACAACGCGGTGAAAGTGGCAACCTTCTAAAGGAAAAACATTTTATTACATTTTGAGCCTTCGACACGAGAAGAAGAAGGAAAAACTATTAAAATATTGTAATTCTTTTTGATAGAAAATAAATAAACTAAAACTAAACTAGTAATGATGCAACGCGATAGTTTAAAATTAGTTAGGTTTAAATATGTAGTTTAAACCATTATGCACTCTAAACAAGTTGACATATAGTAAAATGACACTAACTTATTTTAGAACGTCAACCTGATTTGGGCGGATAATAGTTTAAACCTAGTAATCAAGTTAGTCCGGTTTATTAATAACATGGCACCGATTGTATTAATAAACACGGACTTAGTAATCTGAAAAAAGGTCTCATCAAGGACAGAATATAATCCATGGTTTGAAACCACGCATACTTCTGAGTATGGATAAACTGAAGAAGAAAATGTTGGCGTTACGATTCCGAAAAGTATTCCGACATTTGTGAATAGGGTACCGTGGCACTGTATCGGACGGCCCCTTGAAGATAAGGCAGATCGCAATCTCCACATTTATCTTATAAAAAGCGAGCTCTCCGCAAATTCTCTGCTCTAACAAACAGTGTCTGAGTTTATTTTGTTTACAGTTTGTTTGATGGCCGTTAGGAACTCGCAGCCCGAGTAAAATAAAAACTTTAAATATACTTTACGTTGTTTCTTAGGATTATTTGTCTTTCTTCTGGCGAATAAAATAAAGGATGGTACTTTTTAGGGTTTTTAATCCGCGTTGCTTACTGTTTAATGAACTAGTATTTGTTTATTTAATGACTGTAAGTGTACAGCAGTGGAACACTAATATAGTATAATATATTTATATTAGGTATATGTATTTGTTGTGTAATATTATGTAATAATGTTGTATTGTAATAGTGCTAAAACTTGCACCCCTTCTACCAACTTCTCGATGTGACCCAAAGGCAAACTGGTAGATAATGCATAGCGTTAAGTTTGACCCACTGTAATCAATCAAATATGAGATTGTGTGCAATAAACTTAAATAAATAAATAAAATAGTCTAAACAAAAGAAATGTAATTATTTACCTATTCAGATAAAAATAATTTCGCCAATCTTTGGTTTTATAGGTATAGACCGTGTTTCGATTTATTACGGGTATGTCCCTTCCACTTTGTATATATATTTGTTATAAAATATAGTATCGTTGAAGTAACTAGCTCAATCTGTGTGATTTTTCCGTTATAACAAAATAAATAAATACTCTCTATGCTATTTTCTATTTTCTTGAACAATCCGCACTCCCCTAGCTATCTTAAATCTAAATTCAACCCTCTCAGTTACACTCACTCTCGTTCACTTTCCTCCTCTAGCACTCTGATCCTTAGTATTCCTCCTCATCGCTCTACCTTCATGGGAAAATCTTTTCAAGTCCAGGCTATCCGGCTATGGAATGCCCTTCTGGAGTCTATAAGAAGAGCTCCCAGTCGTTTGGCTTTTAAGCGAGCGGTACATAAATTTTTCCTCCAGCAGTCCTAGTCCCAGACATCCTGATTATATTTATTAGTATTTATATTTATGTATTTATCTATTGTATTTTATGCATGTCAGTATATATGTATAGTTATTATATGTTTAAAAGTATATTTATGTATAAGTATATGTGTTTTTGATTATATATATTTTATTTACATTTAGTTTGCTTATTTTTGTGAATTTTATTACGCCAACCACACATATTTTCTGCTTGGTCTAATGGTTGACCGGGAGAGAATGCCATATGGCATTAGGTCCACTTGTACGTTTATTTAATTGTGCAATAAAGATTAAATAAATAAAATAAGTAGAAGACGCAGCTGACATTCATAAAATGACAAATGTGCTAAAAGATTTAAAAGAAAAGTTCAATTTTATGAAAATTCCTGCCTTCCCCCTACTTTCCGCAAAGTTTCTGGTATTGGCCTACTTCTTAATCGGATTCCGTGAAATCGTGTAAGTTTGGGAACCTTCGTCACATTGTTACCGATACATTTGTTAAATCGTATTTGTGTAAGTGGTTTTTAACAACTAATTGGCATCGGCTTAGCGGGCGTTGAGCCGCAAATGTCGGATTAGTGGATACTAGTTCAGCCCAATAAAGTAAAAAAAGACCAGATATAAAGTGACCCGAATTAATTGATCAAAACGGGCTTGCATTCAGCGTTTTCCAGTTATTAGGTCATCTGACTAGGTACCTTGAAAGTGGAAGTCATCCTACAATGCGTTTGTAGAAGCATGCATTACTAGCGCAAGTAACCATGGGCGTGGTCAGCACTTTGGTTTGTGACCACAAGTGTCATAGAATTTTTTTAGTTCTCTCATGCTTCTTCTTCTTCTTCGTCTAAGCGCGTTCCTAGTTGCATCCTTAGCTGTGCTACTTCGAAGCCCGGGATGCGCTTATTCTTCTCCAAATATAACTAGCCAAAGACAATGGTCACCCAAGGATGCCAAAGACCTTGCAAAATGGAGAAGAAATAGCCGGAACAGTTTAAATGATTTGGCTATAGTTTTACGACCGGCCGCCTGCCTGACGTCAACCCTCTTTGGGAATGTATTTGTGTGAAAAGATTTATAACCGGCCGCCGCCGCCCGACGTTAACCCTCCTTGGGAATGCAATTATAGCACGAGATGTTAGTGCTTAGTCCTTTAGTCGCCTCTTACGACATCCATAGGAAGAGATGGAGTGATCCTATTCTAACCCGGAACAACACGGGGAGTTATTTATTTATTTAACTTTTTTTACAAAACATTTAATAGGCGGACTTAAGGCCCAGGGCCTTTTCTACCAGTCAATCTACAGGTGGTGCTGATAAAAGCAAATTTTGGACGCTGTGGCACATCATCAATTAGGTATTCAAAATATACCGAAAACATATACTTAAGTGACTTTCATTTTATATACATACATACATTCATACATAGACCTACATACAAGAATACACAAATATTTTATAAATTGATAAACCCTACATAGACTACATAAATATTTATAATACTCTATACTATATAGTTCTAACATGCTTCTAGGGGCACATTATACTGTTGGTTGCGGCTGTCATTATTAGACGTCAATCCACAAACTATGTCAGATAGATATCTTCAGCAGAAATTTGACACAAATATTATACACACGCAAAAAACTCAGGCGAAATACAAAGCAAAGCGTTTCGCGGCATGCACACTTTGGCTTTGGAAAGCATGGTAATTTTTTATAGATTTCCTTCTACTTCAAAAATCTGTACTTTGATTCATATTTTTGATCACCATCATCATCATTCGAGCGTATTCCCGATTGCATCCTCAGCGGTAACGCTTTAGAGCCTGGAGTCCAGTACCTAACGTAGGTGATTTGATGAGGTTGGTTTTTACACAGCGACTGCCGTCTGACCTCTGCAACCCAAAGAGTAGACCAGAATCAATTCTAAGAAAGGTTTAAATAAACGCTAGATCGCATTCGACAGCTTTACGTGCCTTTCTTTCTTTTCGGATAATCAGGTAATTCAAAGTTGCATACACAACTTTTCACAAAGTATGGTTCCCAGTGGGATTAGCTGTAAGTAACGATTTGACGTCAACATTTGTGCAAAACAACACAAAGTGACTATTATTAAGAGATATTATAAATATCCTATGATAATAAAGATATTTTGAATTGAATTGAATTGATTTAAACCCACGACCTCCGGATCAAAAGGCCAACGCCTTAACCACTGGAGCACGAAGGCAGTCACTTTTGATTACCATGAAGTCCATAAATATGTAAAGTACCTACTTGATACTCCTTGTAAGCTTTACTTTTGTACTATTATAATTTTTCCGTTGATACGGTAGTGAGTCCGCATGTTTGTAATCGCTGTTTAAATGTTCAGTTGATTGCTGGCCTTCAAGGCTTTCGAGGGACGTGAAATTTGTAAAAAAATACTTTTTTCAATATTGTACGTTCTGTTCGCATGTCAGCGCTTTTGCAGTTACATCCTTACCTTAGCTGTGCTGCTTCAGAGCCCAGGGTACGCTATTCGGCCTTTTTACAAAAATGACTACGAATTTCAATGGTTTCTTTATATATTTTGTCCACTAAATACAAATTGTACAGAACAATAGACAAACGCTAAAAGCGTTTTCTTCCAGTCAACCTCAGATGTTTAAATATATGATAATGGTTATAATGGTTATCTTTATACATATAGTGCCTCAACCGGTTGGCCACCACCGCTTTAAATTATTACTACAGTCTTTAAAAACTACAAACTCAAAACTAATTTCCCAGTATCTAATACGTCGATACTTCTTTATTCCTCTAAGTTGCACGATACGCCCATCGGGGCGACTTAGAGGAAGACAAGTAATTAGAAACGAGCCTTCGGAAACTGATGAAAAACTCCAAGAATTATTTAGCAGCGCTGCCCTGTCGCCCTCTATCAATCAGATAAGCTGCTACAGAATGATTTCACTATCCTCTATTACGAAGTTTAGTCTTGAATATTTTAAACATGCTTATATTCCGAAGTAAATAAGTATTGAAGGATTTAAAGGTATTCTACTACAAGGATATTTGCATCCATAGATGAATGAATATGTCTATGAATGCAACCAGGGACGCACTAAGATGGGAAGAATTCTTTTTCATTATTGATAGCATAGCATAAAAAGCTGTCCCATTCAGGCCCGGCGCTCTCTACCAAGTTCATAAAGAGTTGGAAAGATACGTGATAAACAGATTATTTATAGATATTAGATAGCAGTCCTTCAATAAGTACAGTGGCTGGGTAGAGGATCGTGAGATCTTGACAGGGACTCTGTGCTATTTTATAGTGGAAACTACTCTGACCAACACAAATAAATAAGCGCGCAGACTCTGCATCATATCCCTAGTCAATGCTTATTCCCAACGAATGTTGTAGACGATGATATTAAGGATGACTTCTGTGAACATCTAGAAACTGTATATGACCAACTCCCGAGTTTGGACGTAAAAATGCTAGTAGGATTATATTGTTACGAAACAGGGGATCGGTATTTGGAGAGAAACGCCAAATTTCGTATGAGGTTTTTATTCACCACGGAACCCTAGGTTGACACGTGAAGATGGAGTCTGCTACGCGACTTGGACCTTGGATCTTCCAAACGTCCAAGGTCCAAGTCGCGTAGCAGCTGAGGTCCAGGTATCTCGCCAAGGTAGTCGCAGGTACTTCCACTTGTCGCACTAAGGTAGGTTTCCTTCGCTTCGAAGTGATCGCTTTGATAGCTCGTATTGAACTGACTGGCGCACCCACGATTCGCTATTTATATGCGCCATTGAATAGGTCCACATTAATCTCGAATATTCTACATAGTCGACGAACGTGTTTCGAAGCATCCAGGCGCCGGGTATGTGTGTGAGTGTAACATGATCAAGTAACTCTAGGCTTTATGGCATACGACATAGGGCCTAGTTTCGCTTGTATTTCATTTTATTCTATCGTATTTCTTTTGGCTCGCGAACATTGTTCGTGAAGGTTCTGTCAAGTTCGCAAAAATATGGAGGTCAAGACTCACTTTGGATCGCTGAGCCAGGATAGTATTTAAGTAAGTATAGTATGAAAAGCATAGAGTGGTAGAAATAGTATTTCAATCCTACTAAGTATTGTAATATTAGAGAGAAAGTAAGTAATTGTAGATAAACCTAGTGGGCTTTTGACAGTCTTTGAAAGAAGGAAAATTTCAACCAGAGACCTGTTTTTTTTACGTTTTAACGCTGCTGTATAAAAAATAAAAATTTTGGTAATTATACAAATACAATACAAATACTGTATATTGCACTATAAACAAAAGGAATTACAAAAAACAGAAAAAAATATACAAAGGCGGACATATCGCACAGCGATCACTACCAGTCACGGTTTTGAGTAGAGAGAAGTGAATTTTGAGTAGAAAAAGGTGCAGTATGTCAGATTTACTGTAGATACAATATAGAACCTCAAATTAAATAATGAAATAAGAAATGGTAAAAAATACCACGTGAGCAGGACTTGAACCCGCGACCTTAGTCTCAATACGATTATGCTCTTACCATGGAGTTGAACACGTGATGGCTCAGATGGTAAGAGCATAGTCATATTGAGACTAAGGTCGCGGGTTCAAGTCCTGCTCACGTCATATTTTTTCGACATTTCTTATTTCATTATTTAATTTGAGTACTTTAGTACTGCATCTTGAATGCCTAAAAAACCCCATAAAAATAATATAGAACCTAATAATAATCTTTTAATGAACAAATTTATTTTAAAATCTAAAGGAGTGTAAAAAACAACTTCGCCAAAAACTAATTTCCCGGCATCTAATACGTCGAAGGGCGTATCGGGCGACTTAGACGAAAAACAAGTAATTAGGAGCGCGCCTTCGGCAACTGATGAAAAACTCCAAGAATCCCGTCGCAGCTGCCTGTCGCCCTCTTCGATCAGATAAGCTGCTACAGAGTGATTTTACTATCCTCTATTACGAAGTTTTGTCTTGAATATTTTAAACTTGCTTGTTCTTAAAGACTTTCGTATTGTGTTTTTATTTTAAGAAGATACTGAAACTGCTGACTTACGAGTAGCATACAGGAAAATTGGTAATTCTCAACATGCCGCCATAAAACACCGTGAAACTTTTGTCCGTGATAAGAACATGGGACTAGTTAACCAGGTCCTGAGTTCAATGTACAAGAAAAATATTCAGCGGCTTACCAAGACGTTCATGACTTTATCTTTGACTGATGTATCATTCCGCGTAAAGCTGTCGGGGCCAGCGCAAGCTGAGAGCTATATCCTAATATGATTGAAGAAGGGGAAATATACGAAATGATAAACCAGAAGGATGGGATGGTCGTATTCCTGGACAGTCCAGAGAAATAGGCGTCGCCCGCAGAGTGTCTCCTGCGTCCTAGAACAACAAATGGCAGCTTGCACAAAGCTACATCAATACATTCAGGAGATGGATGAGCAGATTCAAGTCAATCCACAGTATGTGAAATAATCTGCAGGAAGTCACGACGAAGACTTGCCTGCAACAAGTCAAAACTCCAAGACAACTGATTCAATGTAACTACGTACATGCATGCTCAGTGTTAAGTATCATTAAGTTTTTATAGTCCTAAATATAATAGAACAATACAGTTAAATAAAAAATATTATATGTTGAATCACATCATCTTACTCGTATTTTATCTTTACAGTTCAGGCAGTCAGACTGTGGAATGCTTTACCACTTAACATCCACAAGGCTCAAACGGCAAAAACAATTTAAAACTAGTGACGTCACATTATCTCCCCTCTTTCAGAATCTCTCTTTATCCTTATCTTGTTTTTTCTGCTTCTCTTTTCTAATAATGCTGTTATTTCTTCAGGCTAATTGATTCGTAATTTAGGTATCTCTTTTGAATGTTATATTTAGTGTTAATTTATGTTATACATATTACTTACTGTTGTTATGTATTTGTGTGTATGATATCAATTATTCTTAATGATTTATAGGTACTGCGCCAACCTCCAACATTTACTCAAATCACCATTTACCCAACAGTTGGAAGAAATCGCCTTAGTGATAAACCTGCCTTTGTACCTACTAATTATATTTTAAGTTTACTTGTATATGTTCTTCTTATAGTTGGTGCAATAGATAAGTTTTATCTTAATTTAAATATCTTATGTACTTATACTCGTTGGATGTCTTTGTAGTAAAATAAACACTCACCGCTCTATTAAATAAACGGGCAAGTACGAGTCGGACTCGTACATGAAGGGTTCCGTACCACCGTACAATGTTTTAAAACGCTGAAGAAACAAGTTTCTTGTATGACGACCCCCTTTAATTTTATTTTTAGTATTTGTTGTTATTGTGGTCATAGTAATACATAATTGGTGAAAATTTCAAGTATCTAGTTAATGCCATTATGAAGATCAAGTTAAAAACGCTGAAAAAAACACGTTTCTTGTATGACGACCCCCTTTAATTTTTAACTATTTTTTAATTTTAGTATATGTTGTTATATCCGACGACGACCTCCGTGGTGTAATGGTCAACACGCTAGTCCACCAATCCGGAGGTTCTGGGTTCGATCCCCAGCCAGGGCAAGATGGAAAATGGCCTTTTATAAATTGTCCTGGGTCTTGGGTGTTTATCTATATATGTATTTATTATAAATATAGTATCGTTGAGTTAGTATCCCTTAACACAAGTTTACAACTTACTTTGGGGCTAGCTCAATCAGTGTGATTTGTCCTTATATGTATATCCGCCACAGTAATACATAATCGGTAAAAATTTCAAGTGTCTTGCTATTACGGTTCAAGAGATAGAGCCCTGTGACTGACGGACAGACAGACAGACGGACAGACAGACGGACACACAGCGGAGTCTCAGTAATAGGGTCACGTTTGCACCCTTCGGGTACGGAACCCTAAAAAGTCTGCACTTCTAGTAGGTACGAGTATAACGCTTCTGATTAAACGAGCACTGTTTTTTTTGTCCATTGCATAAAAACGTCTGCATTCCTTAAATGGGTAGCATACTCTCTGAATGACTGATATAGGTAATTTTATTTCCTTGTGTAATAAATAAACCAAATATTTTTTATTTTAGAAAAAAAATAGTAAGTGCTGTAATTTGTACAGTTTTGTGACTGTTGAAGGTAGACATAATTGTAACTTTATAAATCTAATATGATGTGTGGTCAAGAAGAAGAAAAAGGCTCCTACACGACACATTTTAAAATAATCAAACTACAGACGACATACGCTACAGATATCTACTGGATATTTCGGGGGTCTATGGTCACTACTCTACTTCATAAAATAACGATCTATCACCATGATACCAGAATAAATATATGCAGGTATTGTTGCTCAATTGTTTGGAACTGATAAGTATTAGATATAATAACTGCAATAATGAAATAAAGAAAGACTTACTAACACCTAAGTATACTTGTTTATACCTTGGGTTAGGGGCTGGACTCCAGCTACTACCTCTCCACCTCCAGCTCTACCCGAGTATTTGTACCTTTCTTCCTCCAACCGCTGTAGAAAGAAAGGTATAAATATTCGGGTAGAAAGAAGAGTTTTCTTCAGAAAGCTCAGACCAAGTGCTAACATCATCTTAAATCGGAAATCGTTAATATGATGACATCTAAACCAAATATACTGATTTTTATGCAAGGATATCTACCTGACCATACTTAACTTTAAACGTTTGTTCGACTACGCAAAGGCCATGTTTGAGCATCCGCAAAGAGTATTAAAACGCCGTTTTATCCACTGGCTATAAAGCACGATGAGTATAAAATAAATAACCCGTTTAATGCGAAACAAATCGTTATCCACACATCACGCTCTATTTGGCGTCCTCGCGCCGCAAGCCGCAACACGCTCCGTAAAATCATGTTTAATATGTGTTTAAACTTGAAAGTTTAAAATTTTCCATGATAATCACAAACTATGATGAATACACTAAAATCTAACTGGAATCCTTCTTTAGATAATGCTTCTTTTTAGGTTTCATGGATATTTAAGTAAGTATGTACTTAGTAGTCTAATTTCAATATCAGTTTACAGTTTAGACCTTAGTTGTGAGGTGGACTGAATAGATATCTAATTATTAAGATCCAATTATCATTAAGATATCTTTTCAGGCCACTCGGTGTCTCGCCACAGACGTTCATTAGATTCTAATGAACGTCTGTGGTGAGACACCGATCGATCACACGCTTAGCAGGCAGGCATTAGACTCCTCAAGGAAAGAGGAAGCATGGTCGACCAAAGCAAACCTGGCGGCGATCGGTAGCGGCAGAGATGAAAACAATCGGGCTTAGCCCGAAGTAAAGCGCGTTGCTCAAGATAGAACGAGACTGAGAAGCACTGCGTAGCGGCCCTCAGCCCTACCCAGGAGACATAGGAAGAGAAAATAAGTCAAGTCAAGTTATTAAGTAAGTTGACGTCTTTGGAGAAAATGCTGCATTGCAATGTTGACGCTTCTTCTGCATGTGCTTTTAGTAAATGATCTGGCGATAACAGTTATTATAAAATCTAAAGGAAAATTGACAATTATCAAGTAATAAAATATCATAACATAAATAAATGATTTTGACTTTGACTTTAGGCACATGCTATATAGGTTTATGAGCAGTTATATATTTGTTTATTTATTGAATTACACACATATATAAAAACTATATTAAAACTGGACCTTTGCAGCATCAATCTTTTACTGACTACGAACCGGGGCAAACCGCTAGTATACTAGCGGTTCGCCCCGGCTCCGCACAGGTATGTATGATATATATAAAATTTCCTGGAAAAATACTCTTCATATGAGTGAAAAGTGCATCAGAAACGGCCCAGTCAATTTTATGGGACCAATATGAAAGTACCTATATCAATTTAAAATAAAAATATTATTTTTAAATCAGTTTAAAAAAGTAACAGTTGAAAGTATGCAGTAGTTTGCTGCATACTTTAAACTGTGTTTTGTTAGTGTTATGAAGTTACGAGGTAATAAACAAACATTTAAAAAAATACAATCGAATTTAAATTTTTATGTCATGCTCCCCGGCGGAATCATTTTTCTTTTTAGTGTATTAAAATATATATAAAATACTAGTCCTATTAAAAAATGTCTGTCTCTAGTTTCGCCATTTTTTTTATTGAAAGTGGCTGCGTTGCGGAGTATCCTTCCCGGCGAAACCCTTTCACAGTATTATAGCATAGTAGAAGCAAATATATAGTATCAAATTGTAATTCTATAACAATTCTATATTGAACTAACTAGTATCCAAATCCTCATACTCGTAAGTGTTTCCGCCGGGGCATATATTTTTTTCAAAACCAAAGGTTCATCCTACGGTTAGAAAACACAGAGACTTCCTTCCATCCTTCCTACCTATTGTCTGCGGCTTTTACCTCTGTACACTTGTGATATCTCTTTATCTCGGATTATTAAAGCTCGGACCGTTTGAGGCAGGAAGCCTCCGAAAATCGGCTTACTACGGTAGTACCTATTCAGTTCCCGTCACTCACAGCACGGGGTCTATATTTATGGGTATTTAGGTTGTTGTCACATGTGATGTGTAAGTTCGCGCAGAAATATTTAGAAACTGTGAAAACTGGACCATTCTGACTATAGAGTTAACTAAAGAGATGTCCATCATAAGTTTAGATTGGCTTCATAAATATTCAAAGTCTTTTCCACAGCTGGCTTAGGAGAAAAAGAAAATCATAGAATATACTTTGACCAGTATGTTTATTTTTTATTTTTGGTATGCAGAGGTATGTTACGCGATATTTTCGGCAATTTTGAACCGATTTTGATGATTTTTTTTTATTTGAAAGCCTTTACTATTTTCATCATCATCATCATCATTAGATCTTTTAGTCTCTACTGCAGGAGCACGACCCTCTCTGTACGGACCCAGTCAGAGGATTTGGCCTACACTCTCCACGCTGGCCAGACGGGTTGGAGAGGTCTTATTGATGTTTATAAGCTTTGTTTTGCTTGTATTCCCTAAGTCGCCTTCTATTATATATAAAAGTAAGCTGTTATTCTTTTTTTTATTTTTTATTACTCACTTATGCGCTTTAATACGCCAGACGGTCAGCACATGGTGAGGACAAGAGAAATTGTAACGGCAGCTGATCATGATCTATAAAGAATTATTTTTACATTGAATTGAATGATCAGAAGAAGAAGAAGAATAATTTTTTTTTATATGGTAAAGAGGAATGTTATTCCTAACACCAGAAAAATATTTAGCGATTTTAAAATGTTCATCCTCTAATAAACTATATATAAGTAAGTATTAGTTTACTTGATAACGAACGAGTCACTACATTGGGTAGGCCCTATCAAACGGAGAAGTAGAGGTAGCCATAGACTAGAGAGAGATGGGCGGACGAAATACAAAAGATCGCCGGAAAACGCTGGATACGAAAAGCAGGGGACAGACCGGAGTGAAGACGTCTGGAGGAGGCCTATACCCAGAAAGGGGCCTTAACCTAATAATTTGTAAACAAATTCAAATTCAATTCAAAATATCTTTATTATCATAGGATATTTATAATATCTCTTAATAATAGTCACTTTGTTTTGTTTTGCACAAATGTTGACGTCAAATCGTTACTTAAAGCTAAGTTTACGCCGGTTCCTAGGCGCAAGTGCAGAAGAAGCGGCAACAAACTGCACTGCACGTTTTCTCCAAAGACGTCAACTAACAAACTAAAAACTTAAAATTAGTTATATAGATGGACAGAGATTAGATTGTTTATTATATCATAATTAAATTGAATTATAAGAATTACGAAATTTAAAATAATGTCAATTTGTAAATTTAGTATGTACCAATGTACCTAAATTATTACATGTCTAAGTATACAAACCTTTAAGAGGGACCCGCGCCAAGCTCAAGCCAGACCTTTTTGTCTTTAAGATAGTCATCGGTCCTATAATAAGCCTTCTCACAAAGTACTTTCTTTACATAAGCTTTGAATTTTCTGTCTGGCATATCAAGGACCGATTCTGACAATTTATTATAAAAAAGTATACACTTCCCCATAAAAGACTTACTGACTGTATTCAGCCTGTAATACGGGCTAACTAAGTCATTCTTACTACGTAAATTTCTATCTGTAAAATCACTTACTTTATTGAACATAGAAATATTTTACCTTACATACATTATATTTTCAAATATGAATTGTGATGCAAAAGTAAGTATACCTATTTCCTTGAATAATTCCCTCAGTGAGTCTCTCGATCCTAAACCGTAAATGGCACGAATTGCTCTTTTTTGTAAAAGAAAAATAGTCTGAATGTCGGCTGCACTCCCCCATAGAAGTATCCCGTAAGACATTAGACTGTGAAAGTAACTTAAGTACACTTGTCTAAACAAAACATAGTTAATTAGTAAACAGTGCAAAAATGTCAAATATGTTAAAAAAACCAAAAGGCTTACTTATTTTTATTAGTTTACCTGAATAACATATCTCACATAATTACCCACAACATTTCAAGCATTACATAAACAAGTTGTGTTGCAAGTTCTGATTTCCTTGTCCCGAAACTATCCCGAGGGATAACAAGAGGACATGTTTGTAAATCTCCCGCCGCGGGTGAACGTTCCAGTAAATACACGACCGTTTTTTACGGCATTATCGTGTATGAATAATACATATTTGTCACCTTATGTTACTTGATACACTCAGCTTTATTATGCGTCTTACAGTTTATGACTGTACGTCTTCATATTTAGATTTTTACTGTAACATAAATCAGTAATTTAGGGAGTAATTATACAATGCGGAAGGGACATACCCGTAATAAATTGAACCACGGGCTATACATATATACTAGATCATTATAGTATACTGAAATAAAAATAACAGCCAAAAAAAAAAACAAAATTCGGCATTTCCATACAAAAGTGTGCAGCTACCCGGGCGATTTGTACTGGAAAGTCAATTTTTTATGGTTTCTTGACTGTTATTTTAATTTTATTTTACTTTAGTGATCTAGTATAGCCCGTGGTTCGATTTATTACGGCACTGTCCCTTCCACGTTGTATAACCTCTAAAAAACATACAAACTATTTTAAGGGCGAATTCAGTCTATGATACTGAACTTTCCCGAAGGAACTGTACACAAATTATGAAATTTGGTTTCCATACAAACTCGGACCAGCTAATCGGTCAATTTGCATGAATTATGAATGAATGAATTATGAAAGAATGAAAAGGCCAAATAATATTTTTTCTTATCTATTCGAAAAACGATGATTTCACCCCAAATATCTATACAATCTCGAAACTGAGATGCTCACTCGCTCGATTAAACAGACAAGTTGTTCAGTTCTAGTGAATGTACCATGTGTCTATTACTATAATTAAAGTTCTTGGTCCCGGGCGACGCTACACACTTCATAATTGTGTTGAGAGCCTCCACTATATTGCCTGGACTTTCCCATCCTGTGTGACTTTGTAATGCAATATGCTCTACTATGCAATATTGCATTACTTCTAGTTATTTCAATACGGTACTTATGCATACCTTTTTAGGGTTCCGTACTCAAAGGGTGCAAACGGGACCCTATTACTGACACTCCGCTGTCTGTCCGTCTGTCCGTCTGTCTGTCCGTCTGTCACAGGGCTCTATCTCTTGAACCGTAATAGCTAGATACTTGAAATTTTAACTGATTATGTATTACTGTGGCTGCTATAACAACAAATACTAAAAATAAAAAAAAGTTAAAAATTAAAGGGGGTCGTCATAAAAAAACTGTTTTTTCCAGCCTTTTTAACTAGATCTTTATAAGTATTGGAATTAACTAGAAACTTGAAATTGCCACAAATTATGTATTATTATGGCCGCTATAACAAAATATACTAAAAATAGGATAAAGTTAAAAATTAAAGGGGGTCGTCATACAAAAAACGTGTTTCTTCAGCGATTTAAAACATTGTACGGAGGTACGGAACCCTTCATGTACGAGTTCAAATCGCACTTGCCCGTTTATTTTATCTTCTTAAAAGCAATAAAAGCTTAGTGGTCGGTGGAGTCAAACTTCTTGGTATTCAATCTTATTCTTTAGCGTGTAATACTCATGCGATACTACATGTTCCCCGCTTCTTCTTGCCATTTTTTATAATATCTTATTTCTTCAGTCGCTCTGTGTAACAAACCGGTAACCTCGTCAAATCACCTAGGGTAGGTAGCGGACCCCGGGCTCTGAAGCGTTACCGCTGAGGATGCAACCGGGAATACGCTCGGAGGATGATGATATTATTATCTTCATTTATTGCTTTTTCGGTTGAAACTAACGTAAGACACAAACATTACTAATATGCGATAGAGTGCGGCTCGAGACGTCTTCGTGTAGGCGTAGCATATCATATTCGCCCTGAGGAAGGCCTCCGGATGAGGTCGAAACATATCGGTCAATAGCTGACTTTACGTGAGTTAGGTACCCGTTTATCGCAAAATATATATAATATAACAAAATAATAGTAATTATACCTACGTACTTCGGATGACTATAGAGCACATGAATGTTATCAAGACACTCGGTCCCGAGCGACGCCACACACTTCATAATTGTGTTGAGAGCCTCGACAATATTGCCTGCACTCTACTAAAGGCTGCGCTTTATATAGCATGGCCTGTAATGCAATATACTCGTTCCTATTGGAGACGCTGCGTATGACTGCTTCTATAATAATCATTGAACTTCGATGTTCTTTCTTAGAAACCGAAGTATAGAAACAATAATCCAAAAGTGCCTTTCGGACCATTAAGATGAATTCCGAGAATGTTGATTGTAATATGGCGAAATACGAAAAAAAATATTGGACACCCCGTGTAAACCAGCAGCGTTTGGCTGATCAAATTTATTATGGGAGGTCCGAAAGTATTTTTGTTGTAGGTATTTCAGTATCGGACTCTAAATTATCCTGTATAAAATGTAGTAAATAAGCAAGTACCTACTTTATACCTAAAAAGTCGACCTCATCCGGAGGCCTTCCTCAGGGCGAATTTGACTCGCGACGCATACACGAAGACGTCCCGAACCACACCGATGTGCACTGTACCTACTTATTGATTAAAAATACAATTTTATCTACTCCTACCGAACAATCATAATAATTCTATAAAAAGAAGCGTTATATTTTACCTAAAGACAGATGAATCGTCCTTTTCCATTTCATCTTTCGTAGGAGACCTAGTATCTCATTAAACAGGACGATTTATTTTGTGGCCAGACGATCGTGGGATGATAAAGACTCCTGAAGTTTTCTATCGTATTTATCGTATGTATCGATTGATTGATAGATGATTATCGAACATTAGAATGTTAGTGAAATATGTAATTTTCATAAAAATATATTTTCATCTCATCTATTCGAAAAACGATGATTTTATCCCAAATATTTGGGGCTAAAGTTACTAAAAAAAAGAAGAATTTAGTTTTAAAATTATAAAATACAGACAATGGCGTCGTAATTTTTTAAAATTGGAATACAACACCTTTTACGTGGATGACTGTAAGCCAAAATGTTTTGGTTCTCTTGCTTCAAAATAATAATTTATTAAAAACCAATAAAAACTATTTAAATCAAAGACAAGATTTAAATAGTAATTTTACTAAGGAACTATTAGGTTATTTTTACAACTATTTTAAATGTGACTTATTTATTGATGAGGCCAAAATATGCAGTTTACGTATAATATACCTACATATTTCAATATATAAAGAATTAACACACAAAGAAAAAGTAATGAAACGATTTTAATGACTGGAAAATGTATAAGATGTGGTTGTCCTAGAAAAATAATATAGTACTTCTTCAGTGAAAAGTAGAAGTAAGTAGTAAAGTAACTGACTGTTCAACTCTGATTAGGTACCTATATGTAGGTATTCTACTTTCGTTATAGGCATATATTTGCTATTTCTCATAGATGGAGATGAAAAGAAGAATGTGCTACACGGTGTACGGTAATAGTTTTATCTCGGGCGATATACTTGAATCCCTCGCTTCACTCAGGTTTTCACCGTAGAATCCCTCGCTACGCTCATAAGTCTATTGTGGCATCCTTCGTTTTGCTCTGGATTCAAAGTAGCGCCCTCGCGTTAAAACTATTACCTTTACGCCTTGTAGCACAATCTACTATTTGGTACGTAGTTAACTGCCATAGAATGATGACAGCCGGAGCCAGGACCAAAGGCTTGCCGTGCATTTTGGGAGTTGGCAATAGTGAAAATAGTATAGATTTTGCTGTAATGATCGAATTGTTAAATGAGTTGATTCAAATTCTTATTTTTGGCGTGTGAAACAAACTTAACGAAGTTATTCACTGTACCGAAGAACGATGTGCGTACGTTATTTCGTTAATAAATAAAACTATTCTTAAAGTACCTATTTGTTAAGACATCCTTTCATTTGTATTTTTGTATAATATACATCCAACCTACAAACCAAAAAATACCAAAAAACCAGGTTTATAAACATTCGCAGTAAGATATTTTTTTTGAGCTGATATACAAAGCATTCTCGAGCCCTCAAACTTTTCTAAAATACTCTCAAAACGAAAACATATCAATATTTTGTTTTCAATCTCTGAGTATAATCCTTCATCTAGTCTCCACTAACACGCACACCGTATTTCCCATGGGCTCTATAAACACAAAAGGTAACATGGGGTACCCAGGAATGCAGTCGCACGAATTAAAGATAGCTGTAGATGTGACACATTTATATGTACTGTAGCTACATATATGAGTCTGTTTTGGCATTGTGATGTCCTAAGATATGATGAAAAGGTAAGTGCGGTAAGAATTGGTAATCAGCTATTGACTAACGGTTACTTACTTGTATGTGAATCCATCATAAAATACACCTAACCATTAAACGAAATATTGTACCTAAACACTTAAAACCATGTTCCAAACTAATTAAGATTAGTAACACATTTGATATCAGAAGAAGAAATAACAGAAATATGTAATTATTACAATATTTACGTATTTGAGAGAAAAGTCATGGGAATTTTAGTACAGATATGATTAGTTGTAATATAGCATGTGTAAGAATTAAAAGTTCAGCTAGCGCCGTCAAGCTTTCATATACAAAGTGGAAGGGACATACCCGTAATAAATCGAACCACGGGCTATACTAGATCACTAAAGTATAATGAAATTAAAATAACAGTCAAAATACCAAAAAATAATTCGACATTCCCGTACAAATCGCCCGGGCGGCCCCCTATTGCATATATCGTTACTGGGGATTATAAATTTAAAAATATGGTTGAAGCTGGAGAAATCACTATGGGTTTTATTAAACGCACTATCATCACAGTCCGAGATCATTCATAAAACTCAAATTGGAACTATCCATGCTATTGATAGATAAGTTATCCTTCTGTTAAATGCTTTTTTTCTTTGTAACAGTTGGCAATATTAGGGTGCATTCGAAGTATTTCGGAGGGGTCTCACTGTCTGTCTGCTTATACTGCTATGGGCCACCCCTTGCACTATGATGGCGGAAGGAAGCAGAAAAGCACACGTAATACATGTGAAATTACTTGAGACTTCGTAGGTTTATCTCTGTAACAGAGTCAATCTTACTTAACTACTTATATGACTCGGAAGTTATTATACTACAAGTTGGCTACAAGCCATTTAATTAAATCTGAACTATAATCTTAAAGTTCCTAATTGGAACGTTAGGTATTAAAACATAAGCAATCTGGAAATATAAACTACGTGGCATTAAGTTTAATTTAGAATATATTTATTTTTTTAAGATTATTACTTAAATTGTAGTCATTCTAGATTGTATTTATTTTACCTACTGAAAAACGTACAAAATATACACTTATTACACTGTAAATGTACCATTAATTACCCGAAATAGTTTTTTAATTGGTTAAAATATTGTAATGGGCCATTAACTCAGGGTTTATAAATCAAAGGCCGGGTCACCTTGGACGAAATGTTTATCGGTTACGGTATAATGCAATAAAAATGTGTGAGTGTTAAAATATATCATCAATATATCAAAAAAAATATCACACGTAATGTTTTTTTTTATAAAGGTATGGTCATTAACCCGGCAAATGATTAGATTAGATCTTATCGCTTGACATTGATAACTCAAATGAATCCCGCCCTGGTTCCGCAGGGTATGTAACATATGAACCTCGGAGCAATATATAAAAGCGAAAATGACTCACAGGGGTTGGTAGTTTGTATGAAACTTTGCATCCCCAATCTAATTTGTGTAGTCTGCGCGGGTGAAGCTGCGGGCTAAAGCTAGTAAATAAATAAATCCGCAAATAAATAGGTAGACGAATCACGCAGTTAAAGTGGGAAAGGGCGGAACACTTGACTAGAAGAGAAGACAGTTGGTGGACCAAAGCAGTAACGGAGTGGTGGCCGGGGAAACCACCGGCCCGGTAGTCAGACGATGTTGTGAGGTCAGCGGGAAACCAGTGAATGAGACTAGCACAGGACCGTAGCTAATGGCGCAAAAAATAAATATAAATATATACGGACAAACCACACAGATTGAGTAAGCCCTAAAGTAAGTTCAAGAGTTGTGTTATGGGATACCAACTCAACGATTCTATATTATATAACAAATACATATATAGATAAACATCCAAGACCCAGGTCAATCTGAAAAAGATCATTTTCCATCTTGACCTTACCGGGGATCGAACCCGGGACCTCCGGTGTGACAGCCTGGCATGACGACCACTTGGCCACAGAGGTCATGTCGAACAGTCAATCAAACAAAAAAAGGAGGCTTATGTCCAACAGTGGGTACGTATGCATCAAAATCGGTCGAGTAGTTTTAAAGTATAAGTTTTAATGTTTACGTACCTTACACTGTTTGTTGGTTTTTCGTGTGTGTAAATGCCTAACACTGGTGTCAGGCTTTTCAAGCTGCCGAAAGGCATCTGATATAGCTTGACGACTGCCATACAATGATCACAGCTACAGCTTATAATGTCCTTCCGGTACGGAGGAGCTCTAGAAAATTCTATGCCACTTAGGTCACCCATCCAAGTGCAGACCGCCCGGAGTTCCTTAACTAGTAAGAGCGCTCCGAATGAGCTCTTCCATATAGCGCTGATTTGTATGGGAAGGTGAATTTTTTCGTTAATTGTTTTTATAGAAAGTAGTTCTGTATCATGGACTGAAGTTGCTCCATTTTGGGTGGTGGATAAAAAGTCAGCCTGTATCTATACTAATATTATAAAGCGGAAGAGTTTGTTTGTTTGTTTAAACGCGCTAATCTCAGGAACTAATAGTCCGATTTGAAAAATTCTTGTTTTGTTGGGTAGTCCATTTATAGAGGAAGACTTAAGGCTATATAACATTACGTTCCGACAACCACGCGAACGAAGTCGCGGGCACAGCTAGTATGTAATAAAATCATAAAAAAATAAAATGAATGCGAGTCGAGTAGGTATTGGGTTGAGTTGAGATAGTAGAGCCAGTCTATTTTTACACCAATAGAAATCATAAGTAGAATTGAAGTTATTAAACTTCAATGCTACTTTTAAGAGTTTTGAGAACTAAAAGAGGTTGATGAGAAAGAACTCTTTTACTTTCACCTCCGACCTTCCGAAGGCCTCTTATCGCTGCTTCCTTATATTTTATCAGATATTGGCTATCAGACGATCTTAATGGATATTTATTGCCCCGTAATAAGAATGCGCGTTTTGGAACTAGAAAAAAGAACTGAAATTGTAAAATTAAGCAAAGAAATTTTATGAAGAATACGAATAAAACAATGTTAACAGTCTACTTAGACTAGACCTATCTGGTTGGGCTAGTATCTATATAAAATTTGGTAGGTGAGATAAGACCATTATAATTTTTAAGTTCGAACATGACCCAAATAGTTCAGGGGGTTGGGGTAAGGCTGTAAAAGTGATCGCAAGTTCACAGTCTACTAGTAAAAAGAAAATATTTGAATTATGTTGTCTCATTGAAAACTTCAATAGTAAAATCGTGGTAGCGGTCGTAGCAAGCGATCGCTACGAAACGCTACGAGAAACCACAGCTTAGTGAAATATCTCGTTTCTTGCAGTACGCTCATAGAGGCCGTTGACTTAAAAAATACAATATTGTCCGTCTCGCTCACACATGCATCGACACTCTTCCGTAAATCGAAATCAAAGCTCGTCGGGATTGGAGTGAAGTGAAGTTCGTACGTCACTGCTTCTGACTGAAGTATGCTACGAAACGAGAGCCGCTCCGAACGAACACTTTCTCCGACCAATCTTTTAGTGTTAAACATTTTATGGACTTTATTTAATTTGTTTTTAAAAGAAAACACCCATAACTATAATTTGACTATAGCAAAAAAGATGTCTATCATCGTATTGTTCATAATATTTACATATTTCATGCAAGATATCTGTGTGAAAAATTGAAACATCTGAACGGCTCGCAATCAGATGGAGAGAAAAATTGACAGCTTCGTATGTTCGGAACGTACCTGCATATGGCGGACGCTCAGTTTGTGTTTATGTCAATAAGATACTGATTTTAACATTTGCGCGGGTGTGGATTTATTAATTTATAAATGATTATGTGCTAGTGAAAACTGTGAATTGTGTGTTTTTTTGTGATAATGTTTTTTGGAGTTGGACAATTGGATCATTTCATATCTACCGTGCACTTATAAGGGTATGTAGTTATTTTATGTTTCGTCCTATAATTTAGGTTTTCTTGTGGCTTTCTAGGTAGGTTGTTTAAAAAATAGGCAGGTTATTTGTACTATTAATTTAGTACCCCCATAAAATGGAGTTGTCCAATGATAAATATGGGGTATTGGTGTCAGGAACCGAATAGTAATCTTCTTAGGTTATCACTATTACCAAATGACAACTTTTACGGGTTTACTGCAGAATTTTTGTACTTTTACTAGTGAATAACCTTGTGAATAGTGAGCAGTAATAGTTAATTATGTATGTAATGCATAATTTCCAAAAATCTCTGTTTAACCACATTTTTAGTGTGCATCAGCTGATAAATTTTGTTAACAAATTCCTCAGAAGATTCCTAAACAAAAGTTTTTATTTTTTAGCTTTTAAATGAAGCTTTATTTGGAAATTTAACCAGAAGTTAAAAAACAGTTGTTCACAAAGTTTACAAAAAAAAACATAAAATTTTAAATTTTCATAAAAACTTAAAGAAACATAAAACCAACACAATCTTCCCAAATACATCAATAATTATCTTCTGTTTGAACTAAAACAACAAACGCTGACCACTTTTATTTTTTCAATATGCTGCCAGTGCCTGAGAATGGCCTGTGTTTATGTTGGACACATGTGTGTTTATACCATGATTCACATGCCATGTGCTGATGATTTATTATAACTCCAAGTTTTAACTCTCAACATTTATGTCCTCTTTGGGATTTATGAGATGACTTAAGAATAAATGATCTTAAAAAATATTATTTAAAGATGATATAGGTAGATAGGCAGCAGACAGTTAGATAGACAGTTTTATGATTCTATTAAATTTATTTATGTTTGAATTATAGTTTAGCAAAATGTACCTGCTTATTAAATAATATATCTTATAAAACCCTAATGCTTTGAAGAATTATGAAACATAAAATTAATAACAATAACCTTTTCTGGGGCATTTATTGCTATAGAAATAAAACCATTTGTTTTATTGAGTCTGCATCCGACTGAGTGTCGCATAAGGTGTTATTGTTTTATTTTTGAATAATCTCATAATTTAAGCTTCTCTATCGCTTGGGTCATAAGGTCAAATGGTCCTGATAAGTTGTCCGATGTCCATACCTATGAATCAACAAATGATTACACCACATTATAAGACCTACATAATATAATTTATGGTTTTTATGTACATGCACCAGATGCCTATGCTATCAGTAAGAATGTGGGGTCAGAATTTCTCTGGAAATATTTGACAAACTTGTAGGTATTGGAAAATCATACTTTTTAAGCTTTTATTTTTGTTCATCTTTCCATAAACAGGTTACTTATTTATAATTAATTGATGTTTTCTTTTTAATACAAAACATACTGATCTATCTATCTATATTTAAGAGCTATGCTCTTGTCGGTAAACATATTGATATGTTAACGAAATATAATATGGTAGAGACATGTGTCATACATATATGTTGTTTGAGGGCTGATAAATGGGCGAAAATGCCAGCCTTCTGGGTACCAGAAGGACGTTGTAGAGGCAGACCAAGAACCAGGTTGCAAGATGACCTTAATAAATTCTCACCTAAATAGCAGGAAAGTAGCAATAGACAGAGGCGAGTGGACCAATAAGGAAGGTAATGTTTGCCCAGTTGTGGGTCATAACATAACAGCCATTTTTTCAATGTACTTGACTCATACCAAGTACACTTAAATTACTAAATCTCGAGAAAATACCAAGACTGGATGTTTCACACCAATCTTACCACATATGGCAATCTCTTCTAGACAACCAAGATACACATATTATTAACTCTAAGGAAAACAATACTCTACACATTACAGTTATTACTTAATGCTAGAGATTTAACATGTTCTTAGTTGTTATCATAGCAAAGTACTCATTCATCTTTCATTATATTATTCTCGCAGATGATTAACTAATTGGGTAGATGACTGGGTCCGGGAAATGTTTGGTACTGTTACTAGAATAAAATGTCACAAAATTGTGTTACTTGTCATTCATCATATCCAATTTCAACATGATTTTAGATTTATTAATGCAGAAAAACTGATATGATGTCAGTTCTGATTTTCATACAAATCCCACAGGAAATGTTTGTTTTGACGTGTAAAAAAACGTGTCTTTGACTTTTTTTCATCTAGCGGATTCTAATTCTGTCAGCATGGTTCCTCGTGATCTGTTATGCAGTTCAGCTAAGCCCACGTATATACAAGCAAGTTATTGTAAGTTGATTTTGATCATGCGATACTAAGTTTCGTCATACCAGTACTTTAAACCATTGTTAGCAACAGACACACATTGAAGGAAGAGTCTTCGAATAGTTGGCACAGGGTTAAGTAGTAGATATACTCAGTTTTTTGTGAATCACTTGGCCACACCGCATCTCCGTGATTACTTTTCTGTAAGACTATTTAGTAGGTATTTGAATTTGACTAGTAATATGGAACAACCTACATATAGTCTGGGCGCGTTTCGTGCGTCGTTGATTTTTTGTAAACAAGTAAATTTGTCGCGATTCGTGCGTTCACCAAAAAAAAAAAAAAAAATAGCCTCCACCGTCTACTCGCGTTTTGTGCGCTCTAATAAACAAGTAAGTTAGTCGCGATTCGTGCGTTCATAAAAATTAAAAAAAAAATCCTCCACCAGCTACTCGCGTTTCGTGCCCTTCATCATCATCCGAGCGTTATTCCCGGTTGCATCGTCAGCTATTACGCTTCAGAGCCCGGGATCCGCTACCTACCCTAGTTGATTCGACGAGGTTACTAGTTTTTATACAGAGCGACTGCCGTCTGACCTCCGCAATCCAAAGGGTAGACCAGAACAAATCCTAGGGATAGGTACAAACGCTAGATGGCGTTAGGGACCAACAGCTTTACGTGCCTTCCGAAGCACGGAATCCTCTTGCTTTTCGGATAATCAGGTGATTCAAGCCTGCAATATCCTAACCAGACTGGAAACAACTGTTCACAAAGTATGCTTCCCAGTGGGATTTGAACCCATGACCTCCGGATCACAAGGCAGACGCCTTGACCACTGGCCCACGGAGGCAGTCGAAAGTCGAAAATTTTCAAAATATTAGAGGGCACGTAACGCACGGGCGGCCGAGCTTCGTTCGATGAAAAACAGAGAGAGAGAGATTCTCTAACAAGTTTATTTGCCAAACAAATTAAAAAACCCTCGACTTGCAAGCGTTCGCCCCCAATAATTTTTGAACGGCTGAACAGATTTTCATCAAACATACTAGGAACCATCTCGATAGACAAGGCTATTGATTAAAAAAAACCGCATCTAAATCGGTCTATTCGTTTAGGAGCTACGATGCCACAGACAGATACACAGTCACGTCTAACTGGACACCCCTCTTTTTCGTCGGAAATGAAACAGCTAGATCAATTTTTTGGCCCCGAAACCTGCTACATACCTACATACAAAATTTCATCGAAATCGTTGGAGCAGTTTCCAAGATGCTCGATCCTCATTATACGTAGGTACCTACATTTACAAAAATATATTCAAGCATTGGATTCTTACAAATAAGTGAAATAATAATGACTTCTAAATATTCAAGTAGGTAGTTCGTGTCACACACTTGACATGCTTATATTTATTAGGATAAACGTATAGCGATGACACTACATATACAATAAAATGCCTATAGGATATTTATTAACGAAAATGCGAATCATGTTAATAGGCGATGGCAAAAAACGGAACCCTTATAGATTCGTCATGTCTGTATGTCTGTCCGTCCGTATGTCACAGCCACTTTTTTCCGAAACTATAAAAACTATAGGTACTGTTGAAACTTGGTAAGTACCTAGATGTATTCTGTGAACCGCATTAAGATTTTGACACAAAAATAGAAAAAATACAATAAATTTTGGGGGTTCCCCATACTTAGAACTGAGAACTGAGTTTTTTTTAATACGTCATAAATCGTAAAATGTTACTTGCTGCTACGGAACCCTTCATGGGCGAGTCCGACTCGCACTTGGCCGTTTTTTCCATCTTCTCGCCCACCGTCACGCTTAAAGTGGCTTTTGGATCTTGCGGCCCTGGTCAGCTTAGAGCCGCAAAACCCAAAATGCTCTGTCTGCCCCAGAGATATATATGGGTCTGCTACATCAGGGATAAAAACATGATAGTGTATACCCATTTATTAAATTAACTAACTATATTAAGTTTGGTCGAGGAACGTTCAACTTCAACGGGGTGCAAAAACGTTTAATTTCCACCAAAAAAAACTTTTATGACATGGTATGGAATGGAACTCACCTATGTTACCTACAAAGTTGTCATAAAAATGTCAAGTGGTGCGTAGCTCAGCAGTTAACTTATACCTGATATAACCGAGAGATTACAGATACGTTTGGCATGTTATCAAACGCCGGCCGTTGACCCGATCATATTATCCTATCGTGGAGACGTGACACAAGCACGCTGTATGCAACCTTGTAGCGGCGGCAAGCAAATCGTAAATGTTGTGTCAACATCGATAAATTGGAAGAAATCATCCTCTTCCTTTTATAGTGAGAAGGTTACTTGTTTGATTTTTACCCGACTACGGCGAAGCCAAAAGAGGAGTTATGTGTTTTGCCGCTATAAATGTATGTAATATGTTCATCTGTTCCCTCATCCTTATTCGTAGGTTCCCTCATATCTAATATGATTATGATTACCTACCATGGTATCTTAACAAATAAGATGTCGTTGTCGTTGAAATAAGCGTCTTGTCTGTACGCTAGTGTTGCAACGGACCTCCGCTTCCGCTTCCGCTTCTGCAGAAGTTCCGCAAGCTTTTTCACTTCTGTTTCTGTTTCTGGTTCCGCAAACTTTATAACAGAACTCTAAACCGAAGTCAACAGCGGGGGGAAAGGTGACGTGCGAGCGGGGGGGAGGCGCAGCGGCTTGATTGGCGCAACGGGCCAGCGCGTGCCAATGATGTACGATGTATTTTGGGAGTGGGTGGTAAACAAACGAAAAACTGTCACAACGAGTTTGTTTATGTTTATTACATACTAGCTGTGCCCGCGACTTCGTTCGCGTGGTTGTTGGAACGTAATGTTATATAGCCTAAAGCCTTCCTCTATAAATGGACTACCCAACAAAAAAATAATTTTTCAAATCGGGCCATTAGTTCCTGAGATTAGCGCGTTTAAACAAACAAACAAACTCTTCCGCTTTATAATATTAGTACAGATTGTTTTTGATTAATTTTTTACGCCGCCATTATCGTCACCGCGCCGCGTCCTGTGACGTCGAGCGTACCTAAGCACGTAGATCTTATTACTTTGTTTGTTATGTTCCTTAATATATTTATGTTTAGTGATTAGTGCAATTATAAAACCTAAAACAAGTCCCATTTGGAACTTTTTCGTTTTTTGAGTACTAAAAAACAATTAACAAAAATTGTGTTTTTTTTTTAGTATTAAGACTTCTGCTTCTGGTTCCGTTTCTGCTTCCGCTAAAATTTAATTTTGACTTCTGTTTCCGTTTCCGCTTCCGTAAAGACACTTCCGTTGCATCACTACTGTACGCTGGTTATAAGCTGTATGACGTCACAGTTAATTCAATATGGCGCCCTCTATAAGCCATAATGTAATGAACTAAAAAATAAAATAAATCACTTAATCACATCATACCGTGTAAGGTATCAAATGAAAGGGCTCAATTGGGTAGTTTCCTAGGTCAAAAATAAATTATGTTGTACTGTTACTTATGAGAATAGAACGTCACAAAATAATGTCACATGTCATTGATCACATCCATTTTCAGGTTTATGAAGTTTCGTATCACTTTTTAATTTTTTTTAATTATTAAACTATAAAGAAAAAGAAAACATTTGGACATGCCCATATATCCAGATCTTTTTGGAAAAAAAAATATTGCTCTCCTGGCACTATCCGGCGAGGAATTAGGGGACTACACTTGTATAAAAATACGGCCTATCGATTTCCTCTTAATGGCAACAACATGTCGTCTGGATCAACAAACTCAAAATAGAGTGCTCAAATTCACTTTTGTCATAGACTCTTTCTAAATTGAAAAAAACATCATAACCAAAACCAGCCTCATTGACCTGCCGCGATCTTTTCACCGCGCATGGCTCGCTATCTCGCTTTGGCTAGAGTAAATTGTGTGCGTGAAAGCGGGAGTAAAACATAGATTATCCAAATCAGGCCCAGCCTTAACGCATAGTGCTAGATCTAAACTTCAAGGCAGATTGTACGAATGAAGAACAATAAATTCGATCACAGTCAGTCTTTTTGGGGAGATTGACATAATGTAACATCTTTAGTGACACAAGGTGACCTTGTAGCGTCGTTTAGCGAATCGTATTGCTGATTCGAGTTTATTAATTCTTCCACTGACGCAATAGTGTAGTGAGAATACTTATATGAAATGCATTTTGTAGGAACTCCAACTAGGAACCATTATTATTATTAACCATTTACGGTAAGACCTTTTTGTCTTAAAGACAAAAAGGTCTGGCTTGAGCTTGGCGCGGGTCCCTCTTAAAGGTTTGTATACTTAGACATGTCATAATTTAGGTAGGTACATTGGTACATACTAAATTTACAAATTGACATTATTTTAAATTTCGTAATTCTTATAATTCAATTTAATTATGACATAATAAACAATGTAATCTCTGTCCATCTATATAACTAATTTTAAGTTTTTAGTTTGTTAGTTGACGTCTTTGGAGAAAACGTGCAGTGCAGTTTGTTGCCGCTTCTTCTGCACTTGCGCCTAGGAAGCGGCGTAAACATAGCTTTAAGTAACGATTTGACGTCAACATTTGTGCAAAACAAAACAAAGTGACTATTATTAAGAGATATTATAAATATCCTATGATAATAAAGATATTTTGAATTGAATTGAATTGAACAGTTAGGTTCCTAAATTGTTAGTTATCACACTCTAAATTGCATCCCACTCGTTAATCGTGGCGCGTAACGGCACATACAAAAACTTCTCATCTTTATTGCTTTTATTATAAGGTTATTCCTGTTGAACTGTTGCTTTTGCTTGTGACCTATTGCGTTTTGGAATGAATTCACAGATTATAAGGAAGTAGAGCGGTCGGAAGTCCTTTTTACTCTAAATCGGATCCAATCAGTCCTAACTGCGATTATTTCTTCCGATTTCCTAGTTAGGATTCCTTCAAATTGGATAGTTTAATAAGCGCTTAAGACGATACACGGAGTCCAGTGCTGCCCTCATTTGAAATAAATTATTTGTAAGGAAACGGAGATATCATTTAAAATTTTAAGCTAGTAAAACCTAGATAACCCTTTAAACAATTTTATGAACCAGTGTTTACAGTTTAAAGTAAGAACGTTAAGCTTTAGTTTGCGTTTTTGGCAAAAGTGGCCGTTTTTCGCAAAAATGCAAACTAGGTTTTAGTAACTTAAAATTTTAAATGATATCTCCGTTTCCTTACAAATAATTTATTTCAAATGGGGGCAGCACTGGACTCCGTGTATCGTCTTAAGCCGGGACTAGATGTTCTAGATTATTTACAATGTTTATTCATATCCAGATCCTACCGCTAACGAGTTATTGCACCAATCCAGTTTGATTCTTGGTCGGGTTGACATAGAAATTTGCGTGAAACGAGGTAATTTTTAAAATAACTTAAATATTTATACTTACCTATAACTACTCCATTTGGTTAGATATTGAAATAAATGTAAACACACTTGACATGTCTTTTTATTGAATTATACACTTTACAATGTCTTTGCACATTATGAATTATTTATACGTAATTTATAAGTTCTGAATATTTAATTTGTAATTTATTAATATTTATTAATATTACTTAACTTCTTTTTAGGTTTCCGTACCCAAAGGGTGCAAACGGGACCCTATTACTGAGACTCGCTGTCTTTCCGTCTGTCCGTCTGTCTGTCTGTCACGGGCTCTTATCTCTTGAACCGTAATAGCTAGACATTTGAAATTTTCACTGATTATGTATTACTGTGGCGGATATAACAACAAATACTAAAAAATAAAAAAATAGTTAATAATTAAAGGGGTCGTCATACAAGAAACGTGTTTTTTTCAGCGTTTTTAACTTGATCTTCATAATGGCATTAACTAGATACTTGAAATTTTCACCAATTATGTATTACTATGACCACAATAACAGCAAATACCAAAAATAAATTAAAGTTAAAAATTAAAGGGGGTCGTCATACAAAAAACGTGCTTTTTAGCGTTTTAAAACATTGTACGGTGGTACGGAACCCTTCATCTACGAGTCCGACTCGCAATTACCCGTTTATTTTTTAGTTTTACTTGTTTCTTATAAATATTCATTTATATATTTTTTATTATCTAGCTTTAAGTAATTTAATTTTAATTACTACTTATATCTAAACATGTACTACATTAATTTGTAATTTGCAGTGGTATTGATTAATAAAGTGTATATTTTTACAGAAGGAAGTAGATCCATGTATATCGTCATTTAGCGAATCGTAAAAGCTGATACGGTATTCATTAAGGTAATAAAGACTATTGAACTAGTGTGATAAGGAAGTTTTAGCAGTGATTTATGGTTTAATTAATTGGCAGCGTTATTGTTAATTATCCTCATGGCTGAAGTAATTGAACGGACGTTCCGTTTTCCCTAAGTTGTGAGGTGGATTGTTTTGTTTCTGGTTTTTGGTTACATTTTTATATTTGCTTGGGGTGTTACATTACTTATTTAGTTATTTGTATAATTTATTAAAATTTATAAAATGTTAGAAATAATTATTAAGTTAAATAAATGAGTAGAATTTAAGGAGTGTACCCTTGTCAGTTTCCATAAGTATCTGTGATAAAATTATTAGTTATGGAGTAATCTCACGTTAGTTTGAATAAAATAATAGGTAGGTACGTGTGATCATCATAAGACAATAACTTTTTCCATGGATATATCCTTCAGTTCAATATTACCGATGACTGATTTATAGACGATGTCTAAATAAAGCTACTCTTTTTATTTAGTAAAATAAAACACTTATTCTTCTTCTGTCGAGTCGATTGGCTTTAATATTACTATTATATTAACTTTTTTTTATTATACACTTATTGAATGTTAGAAAAGCACTAAAGATTTGTTTAAAGGTCCGTCTTGTTTCCTGGCTAATTCCTCATGATTGCGACGCAGAACGACACTTTCGCGAAATAGTATTGCGATATTTTTATCATCATCTTCCTTACCTTTTCACATTTTATTTGGGGTCGGCGCAGTATGTCTTATCCCTCCATTTCCCTCTATCACTTGTCGTTCCTTCATCCACTCCAACTATATCCATGTCATGCTTTACGCACTCCATCCATCTCTTCTTTGGTCTCCCCTACCTGTATGTCCGTTAATCTGCATATTAAGTGTTTTTTGCGTTACATGTTGTATTTCCCTTCGCATTAAGTGTCTAAAGTAGTCCAAACCAAGCCAATCTGTTACTTCTTACCTTGTCTGTTATCGGGGCCACAATTTCACTCGTGAAAACTACTTAGGTACTATCGAAAAGACATGCCGTTCATACACCTATAGTCCCTTTCCGAAGTTGGCTTTTTCAAAATCATTCATCGTACTCTTGCTCTCTGCTGTCGTGAGCAACTAATGTGACAAGATTCTAACGTTGACCTATATTTTATATTGATGAATGAACTACGCGATTTACGAGTAAATTATATGTTCACTGGATATTTCTCTCTGGTAGCTTTCGACGTAACAGATTAGAGCAGTTTTAAATGTAGGTTGGTAGATTTCAAACCAATGACTGAGATAAGTATTATTTTTATCCTGTATAGTTGATCCTGCTAGCGCGAAGGCGAGCGAAGCGGCTCCATTAGCATCAGCTTGGGCAAAAATTTCCTACGTACGGTCTGTCCAACTGTTTGGCTGTTCTCCTCTACAGGTCGCATTTCTCAACCGGTTCTCGTAAAATTTTTAATTGGCGGAGCCATGCCCGATCATACCGTAAAAAACACATTTCAGCCATTTTTGATAAATGTTCAAAAATGTCACATTTTTTTTAATACGAGGCCATTATAAAGACGCGGCTTTATTTTTGTACGAACAACTTATTCATCCTATAAACTTCAACGGGGTTGCGAGAGGCAAAGACCGATTCGCAATGTCAACAGCTCACGAGCTACTAGTAATTATTTGACAAGATTCTAACGTTGACCGGTCTTAAAACTATAGCCAAATTATTTTAACTGTTTCGGCTATTTCTTCTCCATTTTGCAAGGTCTTTGGCATCCTTGGGTGACCATTGACATGCATGTTATGCAACCGGAAATGCGCTTAGACGAAAAAGAAGATTCTAACGTTGACCTATATTTTTGATTGGTTGACAATGCGTTACAAATAACAGGTTGGTATGTATATTAATGCATGACTTATGTTATGATTGTAAATGTTATTGTAGTAGATACCTAGACAATGACATTCAGTAGGTAGGTTACTTATCTATAGCTTTAATTATCTAGAAATAAACATTACCAAAAATATAATTGCAAAAACAACCCGATATAGGTGTTTATGTTAGTGATAGGTAAAGGTTATTTTAAATCATAACAGGTGATGATATATTACATCAGCATCGTCACACAATGTTCTTAAGGTAGGTATTATAAATTCAATATCTGAGTATAATAATATTAAATTAGGCTAATGACTTGTCTTATTAACTTTTACTACTTACTTAAATAAAATGAAAATCGTACCATTCGGTACACTTTAACTTTGTTATTGCTCCTCCCCTCTTCCCCCTATCTTATCAGGCCTTATCAATGCCCTAACGCTGCGTACTTCAACGCGAGCACCTTCCGTAATGTTTCGCTATCAATAAAGGGAGATATATAGGTATATTTATAATTCATCTTGCTTTTTTCGGGTTCCGTACCAAAGGGGTTGGCACCCTGGGACCCTATTACAAAGACTTCGCTGTCTGCCCGTCTGTCCGTCTGTGTATTGGACCGTAATAGCGAGACACTTGAAATTTTTACCGATTATCTATTACTGTAGCCGCTATAACAACAAATACTACAAATAAGATAAAGTAAAAATGAAAGGGGGTCGTCATACAAAAAACGTGTTTTTTCAGCGTTTTAAAACATTGTACAATGGTACGGAACCCGTCATGTACGAGTCCGATTCGCACTTGACCGGTTGGTTTTATAATTTATTTTTAATGGCCAACCCACACCACTTACTTACGGGGATGGGGAGCGGTAGTGTAGGACTCGAACCCACTAAAACTCCATGGTGTCTCTAGTCGTCTTTGCCTGGTTAGAGTGATAGCAAGGGAAACCCAACATTCTTCCAAACCCCGGGCAGACGCTGGCTCAACGAGAGTAGCATGGGCACATATGCACCACTGTTAACATCATGAATTTAGATTAATAGTTAGAGAGTTACCCATCTATCTATAATAATTTAAATTACAATTGTCGGTGTGGAGTAGTCCATGTCTCCCTCTATGACTCGAAGAAACATAATTATACATATAAATAGGTATTGCAAGTTTAATAAGAGGAAGTAAGTTATAGAGATAAAACCACTAGGACTGTGTTTATACAATTTGTCATAAAATAGGCCCTCTAACTTGTAATACACACGCAATAACGAAGATTACACTGTGATTTTGACATGATTATCTACTGGTTCGCTGAAATTGGGACGTTCGCAGAGTTAATTCTATCACGTAGTTGCCGCGTACGATATATGTAGTAATTAGTTACACCATGGAAAAGGATTGCGTACGGAATTTGAGCAATTTGTCGTAGCCCTATTTGCAAGTCTAGTTTTGCCCTTATTTGAAACTTGGAAAAAAATACCTCATTTAATTTAGCTCTAATGAGTGACTCTAATGAGAAATAACCCTTCACATTATTTTAGGAATTGAGAACATTATCCTGATTACTCTCATCATTTGCTTAATATTTATTTACTCGATTATTTTTATTTTATAATACATTCCTACTTATGTCATCCTGTGTAAATAGGAATGTATACTATGTTCAAGTAATCACTATGTTCAGTAATTATTATATCTTGAACATAGTAATTACTTAGCAAGATTTGTGATTACTTGAAAATAATTCCCACTGTTATCGTCTCCCATTGTCCCATGTCCCGTTCCCGACTGCAGTATAATCCTTTTATTTAACTGATTGGAAGTCTTATCGAACAATAGCCGCGTGTTGGTGCTATGATGTACCTAACTTATTATTTGTAGATTAAATGAAAAGCCTTTTCTTAATTGATCTCCTTTATCTATTTATATATATTATATATCTATATATTCTTGCAATTTATACTTTTCTGTACCGCGGTACTACCCTGTGACACCACTGTACGATTCCCTAGTTCGAGACAACTTTATATATATGTATAGACCTACCTAGCCTAGTATGTTATTGTTGAGAAGATTCTACTCGTAATCAACTAACTACTTCAAAATTTTGCTATTGAATGTGAAAAAAAAGGGTGTAGAGCTTTTCCATACTGATAATCAAATAAGATATGATACACTATATTCTCTTTCAAGTTAGTACATAAGTGTTTTGACTGTGGGAACCTGTTATATGATAGATATGTATATATTATATATACGCAATTTCTTTGAAATTTTGCAGATATCGGACATGTCGTAAAAAAAAATCTAGACTACGTTTGTATGGAAAAGTCGGGTTAAGTCTCATAAATGGGTAAAAGCCTCTTAAAAAAGTTAAAATATTTTGTTTTATATATACG
Source organism: Acrobasis repandana (assembly GCA_963576875.1). Lineage (NCBI taxonomy): Eukaryota > Metazoa > Arthropoda > Insecta > Lepidoptera > Pyralidae > Acrobasis > Acrobasis repandana. The sequence continues at coordinate 5,516,781 of OY756226.1, forward strand.
TTGCTTTCCTTCCTTTTATATTAAATTGTAATATGATTGCAAAAAATATGATAGGCAAAATATGTATTTTTGTAAATCGTATGTCTCTCTTCGTAGCAAAAACGTAATTGTATTATTGTGGTTCTGAAGCTTAAAATATTGGGTCTTCCAAATATAACAAGACGTCCCAGATAATCATATAATCCCTTACTTACATTGACATAATATATTTTGAGCACTGCGAGGGTTAGATGTTGTACAGACACCTGTTTTCATTTCCAAATAATATATTATTATCAAACGGCCTTTTTTTGCAGAAAGTGCCTGTCGAAAAGCTTTTATAGGTACGAGGGCTGTTTGATAAGTACCCGTTTTCTAAATATATTAATATCACTGGCCGCAAATAGTTATACCACCTTTTTAAGCTATTTTTCAGAGGCGGGAAAATTAAAAAAAAAATGGCATTCTTTTGTTTTTTTTCTCATTTGACAACGATTCAGTGAAGGCGTGAACTTAAAATTGTTAAAATGGAGAAAGAACAGTATCGGTCTGTAATTAGATTCTTATTTTTGGAAGGAAAAACATGTGATGAAATAAAAGTAAAAATGCAAGCCTGGGCGATCCTCATCAAAGACGTTTGTTCTCCCCCGCTTAAACTCGTACAGCAGCACATTCATGGTAAACCACCATGAATGTGCTCCTTCTATGACAACCGTCAGATATTGGTATAACGAGTTTAAGCGGGGGAGAACAACCGTCTTTGATGAGGATCGCCCAGGCCGGCCAGTTGAGGTGACTACAGACGATATGGTTAAGAAAATTGAAAATATCGTTTTAGCCGACCGCCGAATTAAACTTCGAGAAATCGTTGATGCTGTAAATGTTTCAATCGAGAGGGTACAACACATATTAGAAGAAAAATTGGGTATGAAGAAAGTATCGGCGAGGTGGGTGCCGCGTTTACTCACGGAGGAGCAAAAACGGAACCGACTGACTACTTCGGAGCAGTGTTTGGCCGTGTTCAAACGTAACCCGAAGGAGTTTCTGCGTCGTTTCGTGACCGTGGACGAAACGTGGGTCCACCACTACACCCCGGAAATGAAAGAGCAGTCGAAGCAGTGGATTTTACCGGGTGAACCTGCTCCAAAGAAAGCAAAAACCGTCCCATCGGCGGGAAAGGTCATGGCGACCGTTTTTTGGGATTCGCAGGGTATTATACATATTGACTATTTAGAAAAGGGAAAAACAATAACAGGGCAGTACTATGCCAATTTATTGGATAAATTTGACGCCGTGTTGAAGGACAAACGACCCCATTTAAAAAAGAAAAAAGTACTGTTTCATCACGACAACGCCCCGGCTCATTCGTCCAGAGTTGTGACGGCTAAATTAGCACAGTTACGCTACGAACTATTGTCTCACCCCCCGTATTCTCCAGATTTGGCCCCATGTCATTTCTTTTTGTTTCCCAACCTAAAAAAATGGCTCGGTGGCAAGCGATTTGGATCAAATGACGAAGTCATTGCCGCCACAGAGGCCTGTTTTAATGACTTTCCAAAATCATACTTTTTGGATGGTTTATTGAAGCTTGAGTATAGGTGGAATAAATGTATAGAGTTAAAAGGTGACTACGTAGAAAAACAAATGCATATATACAAAAAAAATGTTTTTTTTTCCCATAAACGGGTACTTATCAAGCAGCCTAGGTAGATATTTTTTATAGTTTTGTTCTAAATATTGAAAAGAAGTCTAGGAAGGTCAACAGTAATTATTAGAATCATCATCTTCAATTTTTTTTTTAGTCCTGTTTTTTTTTAGTTTCCAGTATCCAAGTGCAGAAGCACTACCCTCTCTAAACTACCAGAGCAGTCATAGGACTCAGAGGATTTAGCCTACACTCTCCACATTTAATTACATTACAATCATAATCTGTGCAATAGTTGAATAAAAACGATAAAATCTCAGTTTTAAAATGTGAATTAGTGATAAATAAAAAATACACCAAAATCAATCAAAATCAAATATTTATTCAGTAATTAGGCCTTTGCAGGCACTTTTACACGTCAATAATTATAGTGTACATTACGTGTAATGTTTATTTATATCAAAATTATTTTTTTCTATGTTCAAAAGCTACCGATACTAGGGTTTCGCAACGACCACTGCTGAGAAGAAACGCCGAAAGAACTCATTTACACAGTATTGGTCGCCTACACGCCAGAAAGGCTTTGTCAATTTACAAAATATTATGCCTAATACAATGTTATCACAACATAATATGTAAAGCTTGCGAACGAGTGCCAAATCCAATTTACAGAAATAAGTTACACTGAAATTCTTAAAAAGCGGAGCCGAGCTTACCAGTCCCTACTGGCGGCACCCGTTCACGAGTTGACGCGTGGATCAGCCATCGCTCAACTCAACCATATTCGACGGAATCCAGCGACCCAACCCACGACGCCACCATCAGTCTGGACATTTTAGTAAGCTTGCAAGGCTCGGGCTCACAGAGCTTACTAAGAGGGAATACTAGGTTAATTTACCACTTTATTGAAAGGCATGGGTCATATCGTGCGCCAGAGGGGTTACCCTTGGCCTCGTGCCCCAAGTTGCCCATCTGGCGCCCCCTTAGATCGTATCTAGCACGCGAAAAATGACCGTTTTTGACTATGCATTTATCACGCCTTGCGTCTGGTGATGTGCCGCATAAAATGTTACAAATTTACGGGAATTTTCCAATTGTAAACTAACGGGAATATTCCCGATCTATCCGAAAATATTTCCAATCTTTCTATAAATATTCCCAATATTTCTGTAAATAATTCCATTATTTCTGTAAATATTCTCAATATTTCCGTAAATTTTCCCAATATTTCCGTATATATTCCCAATATTTCCGTATATATTCCCAATATTTCCTCAAATATTCCCCTATACTTCAATTTTTAGGTAAATTCCGGGATTGTCTACGGGAATATTTAAAAATACGCAATAACTAACGTAGGTAGGTACTTACAGGGTTTTTTATTTTTTAGTCTCAAGTGCCAACACGTAAAGTCAGATTCTTCAATCCAAATGTAAACTAAGGACATCACAACGCGCCAGCTATTTCGCTCAGCGTATAAGCACAGAATACATAAGAGTCAAACAGAATGGTATCTCACAGCGTCTCCCGCAAATTGGCGTCCCCGCACCTCTCCCCCGCACTTTGTGAGCTTTGACGGCTCCAAACCAGGGTTTAATTACTAGCCGCACGCAATACGCGACGTGTGTTGTCTTGAGAACTGTCAACCAATAGTAACCATCATGGTGAGAAGGTGCGCGTATAATAATTGTTTATCCACCCAATACTCTAAAGAACGTATATTTCATATATTTCCAAATGATAAAAACAGGTAAGCAAAGCAACAATATAATTTCACGTTATAACCCAGCAACCATCTTGATATATATACCCTTCTCGCTCTCTCGCATTGGCGGGAGATACACAAGAGCAAGATTGTACATACATAGGCTCCTCGCTCACAGGTAATCACATACACGCAGATGCCAACTAGATTTCCGCGGGTTATAGTGCTAAATGCCATTGTTGACAATGACAACTTGACATGCTGTGTGTAAGCGTGATAAACATTTGTTTATTTTTATTGAATTTATTCATATTATGACCGTATAGTTTTGCGCCGAATATGCAAATTACTATATTACAATAGTGAATTAGTGAAATTAGTGTGTTACATTATACATGACTCAATAATAATCAGTGAAGTGATATTACGTAGCTGTTTCCGACTTTTCTGTAACATTTAATACATATAAAACAGAATATTTTTTACGTCATAGTGTTCGCAAATCTTCCGGTATGGAAAAATATAATCGTAAATATGTCGAACTCTGTTAGTAGGTAAGTATTAAAATAATTCTGCGGTGCGACCCTAAGTATAAAACTCACACATCGACGTGTGTACAGATAAATTGTTTCGTTTGTAGTAGTAGTAGGTAAATATGTTACTCTGAATCAATGGAGAGTCATACCAGTGGTATAAGTATAGCGATACAGCGAGGAAACGTTGCAAGTATTCTAGGTACGTTGCCTCAATGCGGTGCGTTGGAAGAGGTATTCTATTAATATTTTTTAATTTTTATTGAATGTATTATTTTATTATTAATTATTTGATTTTTGAATACATGAATGTGAACTACCACCGGGCCTGCTTAACTTGCGTAAGCACTAACAATGTGTACGCCCGCTACGCTATCGAGCTCCTAACCCTGAAGTTACAAGTTAGCTACTTTGATAAAGTGTATGTTAACCCCCAGACAGTCGATTGTTTAGTAAAAAGCCGTCTATCGCGTGAAATATTGGTATATTTCGTGTTCGGTGGCAATTCATTGGGACTATTACTAATGCGTCAAGGTATTGATAAACTTGGTACGCTCATGTCTGATAAAAAAACAGCCAAATGCGTGTCTGGTCACGCGTAGTGAAGGCAACCGTAGTTACCCTTAAGTGCCCCGGAGACGATCAATCGCAATTGTCAATATTTACGTGATTGAATCGTTACGTTACGTCTGTAGACGATCAGTTGGTCCTTAAATTATCGTCTACAGAGGCAATTGATGCCATTGTCATAAATTTGCAAGTCTATTCCATCAAAATGTAAACACGCAGTTTTATCTTGGAATTTGGCAAATAACTCCACAATCACACTGAATTTAACCAAAATTTCACCTACACTAGAAAAGGAAAAACTATTTACAACATTATTACTTGTTTTTACAAATATTTAATGGCTTACTGGATTTTCCTATAACCATGAAAATTTTAAATTTTTTGAAGTCTTCATTATCTGTCTCAATTCAGTACTGACATAAGTGATGTGAGCAAATTTGCTATCATAAACGAAGGAGTGAATGTTTTTTTTTAAAGATGGATTTTACCCGATTTACCAAGACGGAGGGTAATGTTTTTCACGCGAATGTATGTGGACATTTAGTGTTTGTAGTTGTAATATCTGTATTCTTCCCGACAGCGTCATACATATCTAATTCCTTCTTTTTAGGGTTCCGTACCTCAAAAGGAAAAAACGGAACCCTTATAGGATCACTTTGTTGTCCGTCTGTCCGTCCGTCCGTCCGTCTGTCAAGACCCTTTTTCTCAGGAACGCGTGGAGGTATGAAGCTGAAATTTATATCAATTACTCAGGTCTACTGTTCCTTGAAGCTGTGAAAAAATCAAACTTCTAAGCCAACGCAATCAAAAGATACAGCCGTTTATGCCGCAAATTTTCGACACTTGCAAGGGAATCAAAACCTACAGGGTGCTTCCCGTGAACTCAGAATCTTGAAATTTGGTACGAAGCAACGTCTTATAGCATAGATAAAGGAAAAATTACGAAAACCATAAATTTTTAGTTACATCACATAATATATTTTTTTTTAATAATTTTAAACTTACTACCCATTTCCTCATAAACGCGTAGAGGTATTAAATTGAAATTCATACCAAATACTAAACCTTGCAGGTTTGTACGGAACCCTCGGTGCGCGAGTCCGACTCGCACTTGGCCGGTTTTTTTATATGTAAGGACAAATCACACTAATTGAGTAAGTAAGTTAAGTACGCAAAGTAAGTTTTAAACTTTATGGGATACTAACTCAACGATACTATATTTTATAATAAATACATCATAGTACGCCGATATTTGGCTAAAAATATACCTAAAACTCAAAAATTCACTTTATTTGAAAAATAATCTCTTTTTGAAGCCTCATATCTCCCAGGTTATTAGACGTACAGAGCTGTGGGTGGGCTTAAATTATTTCAAATTTAATTCAAAATGTTAGTTTAGTTAGTTAGTTAGTTGCTTTGACTAATGCGCGAAACGTCTAACAAAATATACTGAAACTTATTTCCATACGATGGGTAGATGTGTAGGTACGATGGGGTATAGTCGGATATAGTTCCCCGTAGTCGGGCAAAAATGTATCTCGATCTGTCATGAGTTTTGAACAGTGAATTATTTTTATCATTGTTGATGGCTTTCTGACGAGGTACTTTATTTTCATATTTGGAAAATAAAAGACGATTTTCCGCTTAATTTAAACCATTAACCATTCACTCCATTTTTCATTCATCACAGTCACATCCCTAAACACAGATTATCTATAAGATGTCAAAACTTTGTTTACATTTCGATGCAGCTTTGAATGGAATAGACCTCAGAACAATAAAATAGACCGTGATTGACGGCGAATGACAGAAGTTTTGATTGAAGCCCATTGACAATCGCGAATGACGCGACCAATTGAACGTCGCGTTGTGCGATTGACAATCGTTTGGTCCTCAGAACAATGGTTTGGTCATTCGCTCGCTACAGTTTAGAAACATGGCGGACATGCCACAGCCAGAAAGCAAATGAGGCTTAGCAATTGACGCATCGAAAAAACTCCAACATTTGCAACTTCAATTGAAACGGCCAATCACGTAACGATTGACTAATGACGATTGATCGTCTCCGGGGCACTTTACAACTAACAGATGCACTATCACGTATCACGTCTTTCTATAAAGATTTTTCCAACGACACCCCAATCATGTTAGAGGTCTATTATTCGATAACCCTTATGCTATTACTAGCTTTTGCCCGCGGCTTCGCTCGTGTATCCCAAATCCCACGGAAACATTACTTTTTTCCGGGATGAAAGGTACTCTTTGTCCTTCTCAGTGTACGCGTACTTCTATGTGTATGCGTATTCTCAAGAAGACTGGTTCAGTAGTAGATAAAGCGTGAAGAGCTTAAAAACAAAAAAGGCAAACAAACAAATATTCAAACTCACTTTTGCATTTATATTAAGTTATTAACTTTTAGGCAAAAATCAGGGCTTGTCTGGTTAATTAAAGGTCATTAATAAGGTAACTAAACAACTTAATTATAAATGCGTCATTTTTATACCGTAATATAATAGGCTAGATAGTGTACCTAACGTTGTACTAAGAAGATATTAAAATAAACTGGTCAAGTGCGAGTCAGACTCATACATGAAGGGTTCTGTACCTCCGTAAATTTAAAACGCTAAATGAAATAAGCACGTTTCTTGTACGAGGATCCCTTTTATTTTTAACCGACTTCAAAAAAGAGGGAGGTTATCAATTCGACTGCATGTTTTTTTTAATTTTTTTTTATGTATGTTTGTTACGCGCTCTTTGCTCATCTTTGCTAATTGTGAACCGATTTGGATGATTCTTTTTTTTATTTTAACCCGCTTCTCCGTTCGCGGTTAAAGGGTTAAAGCCTTTACTACCAAATTGGTCCCATTTTAATTTGGTGAAGATATAATAAAAAACTTTAGAGATATGGAAGAAGCTCCTAAAAAAAATTGAAGTATGCTGTTTAATTTTATCTTAGTTTTAGTTGTTACGGTAAATAATTTCGTATATTATTAGTATTAAAGTATTATTAAATATGGCTGCAAATAGGCGTGTGTTGCATTTAACTTTGCTTCTTCTTCTCGTGTCGAAAGCTCAAAATATAAATAAATAAATTATCTCCAGAAAGTTGCCACTTTCACAGCGTAGTATGTAGCCTCACATAGGTCACGCTTAGTGCAGCTGGTGGGGCACGTTGGGCAGGAGAGGTGTGACATAGTCTGGTCCTCATGAAGTTCGCAAAATTAAGTATTTACTTAAAAACTCTTGTAGATATAGTGAACGCTCAGGTTTATCAGCACCTTCTTCTTTCGAGTCGCTTGGCTATAATATTACTATTATATTAACTTTTTTCTATATATAATAGATGACCGCCCGATCATTTGCCTCGTTGAGGTCCTGCATTGAGCAGGGTGTAGGGCATTTGGGGCAGGACAATAGGTGGGTCATTGACTGGACAGCACCGCAGTCGCACTGGTAATTTTTTGAGAAACGCCACCTAACCCTTTATCTCGACGTCTCCCGACACCAGTCCGGAGTCTATTCAAGGACTTCCAGACTACTCAGGGGAGGTCAGCACCTGGTGGGAGTTTCTCAGAGGGTGAGAGTTGAGAGGTGATCAGCACCTTATAAGAGCCTCACTATACAAGACATTGTACAGGGTGGCCAACTTGGAGGTATACAACTTTTTTTTGCCGCCATTTTGTTTTGGCGGTAAATATGACAGTTGTTGCATGAATATTACTTTGTGTAGATACGGCAAATTTATTATGGAGCGTTTTACGACGGAACAACGTGTTTTAATTATTAAAACGTTGTACTCAACCCAATCATGTATTGCGGAAACTCTTGAGTTGGGCCTTATTTCTTTGAAGATTCTATGCGTGATGCTAGGCTGTTACAGTGAATGGAGATCAGTACCGTGAGATGATTATCATTTTTTTCTCGAATCAAGTGAATCAATTGGGCTTAGGAAACATGTGGTTTCAACAAGACCGGGGCGCATGTCACACGGCACAATAGAAACATTAAAAAAGAATGTTTCTCAGTCGATTAATTTCGAGAAACGGTGACATTGATTGGCCCCCAAGATCGCCTGGTTTAACAGCTCCTGACTTTTCTTGTGGGGCTATCTAAATGGACGTATCTATGCTAGCATAATGAACCTTCAGCAATTAAAACAAAATATTCGAGACACAGTCACTGAGCAGGAAATGTGTGAAAATGTGATGAAAAACGCGTTGAAAAGGTTCACATCTGCGATGCTGCTAGAGGACATTTGACATTTTTGAATACTATATTTAACAAGAAATACTTGATATATTTTATATTTCATAGAATAAAATTACAAAACTAAAGTGTATACCTGTTATTTGGCCACCCTGTATTTGTCTACTAAATGGATTTCAAATGTCTGGGTCGAGTCCCGAAGCGGTAGGTAAAGACCCGCGAACTGTTTCGAAATATATCGTACATACGTGAACAATTGAACATTAATGTTCATCGAAAGTTTAATTGCTTTCCAGAGTACCCTCGGCTTTGATTTGCAGGAAATCTAGAGGAATGATTTGGTTGTTTTCGTGACGTTGTGTAATTTTATCAGTTAACTCCCCTCCCCATAACTTTGTTTCTCCATCGGAAGAGCTGCCCCCGGGCCATAAACTCCCTTGGGCAACTTGGAAGTGCCTGAATCGACTGCGTACTGAGAAGGGCCGATGCGGGCACGACCTTGCGAAGTGGCGCTATATCGAAAAAACAGAGGCCCGATGCCAATGTGGTCAGTCCGATCAGACCATGCAGTACCTTCTCTCGTGTCCTTCGTGCCCGACCAGGTGCACGAGACACGACCTGTACACGGCGTCGGAAAGTGGCATAAGAGTAGCGACTTACTGGAGGAACAAAATATAATGTGTCTTTTGATCCAATCGACACGAAAAGAAGAAGAATCAGTTAACAATTTATGTAATTGAAAGTAATAGAACGAGCGAGCGAAGCGTCTCGGTTTGTAGATTGGCCAAAATGCTTATGCCCGTCTACAGTTGCATTTTTTAACCGATTTTAAGGAAAATTGCCACACAAGCTCCCTTTTATTATTAAAATTTTGGGGAAGGAGGAGCTTTGCTGTAGCGAAAGTGTCGGTTTGCATGGTTATAAGAGCTCGCGAGGTCCACTATTCTCACAGAACCACTAGTTTTAGTAATAAAATAAAACTAATTGTAATCTAAACTTTCAAAAGATTAACTCGTGAAAAGCTCCATCGTCAACCCACTGGCATAAATAACAAATATTTACTGCGACACTAAAAATCTCCATTCGATTTACCGATAAAAGGCAATAAAACAAAAGCGGCATCAATGGGGAAATCAAACACGGCCGTCTTTCCTGGCCGCTCTCCAACGGAGACCATGTTGTACTATTGTCTGCCCACTTCTCACAATATTGGAATGTTTCCTCGGACAGGACGGCGCTGGGAATTTTTCCTTTTCTAGTCGATACCGGGAATTCAAGTACTTATTTTTATTTTTAGATAAACTTTTATTTGTTTAATGAATGAAGCACCTTTGAGTTTTGATCATTGCTGGGTCGTACGGTTTAATAGAGAATCATTTTTTTAAAAGAAAAATAAATAGTACTTAATTAGGTATTTGTCTACAGACTCTTTAATTTGGGGTTAATTCATTCATTCAAACTTCACTTGAGAACGGTTTAAAAACACACTTCGGCAAGGTCGCATATTGTATAAATGCCAAAGAGTCAAAAACAGTGATACAGCCGCATTTTATTTTATTGATCTATTCGCTGTTTGATTTTGTGATTTCGAGTGTCGATATTTTAAGTCCGTAACATAATGTATTCATTTGCTCACAATGGGTGTACTGAGGTTTTTCTTTGATGTTTTTAAACTCCCATTATGTAGTTTACAACCTTACACCCAACTTTGCCACCAAGTATACCAATGGTGCGCGAAAAAAGTACTTTTTTATCCTGGACAAGATATAGTCTTAAAAACTAAAACCAGGAAAAAACTAAAATACAAAATAAAATCATACTGAAAAGTTCATTTATCCAGTTAATGCAAGCGTAGTAGGGAACAATAGCTAATGACCTATACATTTTTGAAATGTGCTTATTAAGCACATTCATTTGATACCCAACACGGTATGATTTGATTTATTTTATTTCTTAGTTTATTACTTTGGCCTACAGAGGCCTACATTGGATTTACTGTGACGTCACATAACCTAATAACCAGCGGCCAGACAAGATTCCGACGATACCTCATTTGTCCGTTTGTTTTCGATGAGTAACACCTTGACAATGTATCATGGATATCTTTGAAGATACAAGGGAACAGAGGAACAAACATACATATCGGCGAAACACATAACCCTCGTTTTGGCTTCGCCGTAGTGGGGTGAAAATTCGTAGGTTCCTGGAGGGAACTAGAGTAGTTGGAAATATAGTATTTGCCTAGCGTGTGACTTGCGATAAGTCTTCTTTCGGGGTGTGAAGTGTAGACTGTAGAGCACGTACCAGATTAAAATGGTCTCCATTATCGCGTTATTGGCTCGCCATGCTAAATTCCAGCTGAAATGAGGTGGTTAAGAGGAGTTCTGCAAAAGGGCCGATATATAAAAACGCAGTTTGATTATAATGTTTCCATTAATCATTGGGCACCATCATCATATGATGTTAGTAATTTTATATAAGTGAGCAAAATTTCTTTGTCCTAGTTCTTATATGGAATGTCCAGCATTTGACTTTCTGCAGCTAAATTGACGTTTTGATGGATGTCCATCTATTGCCGTCTATCTGCGATTTTGTTTCATAACATTTTATATCATTCTCGATGATGACCTGGAATCCATGAAATGGAATTACCTCGTTTTTGACGTGATAACGTCTAATAACTCGATACTACGGGCTGCATGCCCGAAAAAGATGACGTCATTGTCGCGTTCCGCAAGCGAGAGCGCGGCACGAACGAGAGAGAGGCATGATCGGCTCAGTTCGGAATGTTTGACGTTGTCACGTCAAACTACCGTCCGTAAACCGACTTTACAGAGAATCAATTTTTTTTTTGTAATTCTATTTTCGATGCCCTACGTAGTAGTTTTTGACCGAGTGAGCGTAGAGAACGAAGGTCTCTGTTTCAGCTTCGGAAAACAATATTTCGGGTGTCCAAATTCCAGTTTTCCGGTTGTTCTCGCCTACAGGTCGCATTTCTCAACTTATTGCACGCCTCATAAGCGGAGCGTTGAGGTAGTGCTCTACTCTTGACTTACAAAAATCAAGTGATTTTTCGAACTAAAAATGTCGGTATTTATTTCTTATCGTACTTGTAGAATAATATTTACACACAAATGTCAAGAAAAAACACTAGTTTCAACAGTCATGATATTTTTAAAGGACATTTCGTTCTTTAAAATAATAAAACAAGTGTTTAAGAAAATTATTTCGTGGACGTCCGTGTGTCGGTATGTATGGAAACTGGCGTGGTCACGATAACGCCCGAAAAACTTAACAAATCGAACCCTTCTTTTTTTCATACGCTTAAGTATTATCTAAAACTAAGTCCTTTCAAAAATCACGGTCTAATTAAAAGTAGTTTAATTATAATTAGCAATAAACTGAAATCCACCTATCGTTGGTATATCTAAATCTATGTAAATAAGGTTCGTTGACATTGTCAATTTTTTTTTTAATTTTTTTGACGGCGTTTAGCATCTGCCTTTTAGCCATTCTTAATTTCCATTCTTTTTCTGGATACAATGTTAATCTTTTAATTTTTCTTTTCTTCTTAACATTGACAATACATGCGCAGTACCTTTCTTTTCTGTGTGGGCAATGGCGCGAAGATTTAAAAGTAATTTTTTTTATTTTGTTCATAATACACCGATAAATATGCAATATTCAAGTTCTGTTTTTTTTTTGTGAAAATTGAGTGACCGCTATGAGGCGTGCACTTTTGGATTTTCCAAACTTATTCTCTTAAAATTTTGTGAGCATATTCGATAATTGTGTAGAATTTTTTGTAGAGCCAGCTTTTCGCAAATTTTGCAAAGTGGCGGCAATATAATTTATTTAAAAATGTTATTAAACGTTACCCTTAGGTATAAAGACGCAACTTTTTTGTCCGAATAACTTTTCATCCGATAAACTTACCAAAGACAGACTCGTAAGCTACGTAGCTCACAGAGCCACTAGTATTATAATTGATGAAATGCCTTAGACCCTGCTAACGTACAACAAAGGCGTGCTAACCACATTTTTATTGGGACTTAAACAAATATTTAGACTGTGTTTTATGGTGAATCATTCAGTATCATTTCCTCTGACGAGCTGGTAATGAGAGTCCGTATTAAATTCAACCCAGCTCTGTGATTATCGGTCGTCAACCGGTAATTATTGCGCTAATCCCGGCTAAATGCGAATATTACGGGTATTACGCGGCATTCGAAACTTGTTACTGAAGTGTGAAGCTCATTATTATGTCGTTTACGATTATTTCTGATCATTTTTGGTATCTTGTGAATTGTTCATTGATCTTCCTATCATCATCATCATTTTTTAGTCTCCACTGCAGGAGCAGGAGCACGACCTTGTCTGTACTACAGAGCCTTACTTAGATTTTCCAATACTTACCGAAATTTTTAAGCCGATTCTATAGTTTTGAGGTAGTTTAATAGTGACATTTGTGTTAAAAAATGTTGAAAATTATGTTCTTGCTATGTTATCCGCTGCCTGAGCAGTAATTCGTAACTTGACAATCTCACGAAACCTTTATTTTTAGGGTTTCGTACCCAAAAGTGTGCCAATTAACTCCGCTGTCCGTCTGTCCGGTTTTTTGACGTGACAACTCGATACTAGGGGCTGCATGCACGAAAAAGATGACGTCATTGTCGCGTTCCGCAAGCGAGAGCGCGGCACAAACGAGAGAGAGGCATGATCGGCTTGGCTTAGTTCGGAATGTTTTTTTCAGTATTCTGTAGGTTGAGCATGATTGAGTAACAACAAACAATATGTCATTTGCCGAACAAAAGACTTGACGAAAAGAGAATTCGGCTTGAAATGTAATTTGATAATTATTAAACTTGACAGAGCAATAACTAGACAAATAGCGAAATTGTCTTATGTAATAAAATCCCATTATTTAAGTGGGATTCGGTAAAAACTTTCCTATTGTACCTACTTAGTCCAGTTTCTTATTCTTTTTGTGTTGGTATTTCGATATTGGTGCTTACAATATCCTTCGCAGAAAGATCTGGCTCATAAAATGCTAAGGCGATGTGCTGGTTGTTTATTGTATGATATTGTGTGACTATTAGTAACACTTGCCCGTTCTATATTTCTCTGTCAGAAGAAATATCTCCAATATTAAAGACATCCTTTACTGATTTATACGTGGCAACAGTCCGAAAATATTAGGCAATTTCTTATATACTCGTACATACATACTATCACGCCTGTTTCCCACAGGGGACACACCCTTCATCTACACTCATCAACCTCTTCATACATGCCCTTCGGTTACGTGTACTTCTTACCTCTTTCTTTTACAGAACGTCTGCAATCTGATCGCAGAACGTTCGCCGAGGTCGACCCTGTCCCGCTCTTCCTTTCCTACCTTATAAATATTTTTTGTTCATCTATTTTATCCATCCTTTCTAAATGCCCAAACCATCTTAACATCCCTTGTTCTACTTTTGTCACTACGTCCTTTACGTACCTTTCACTCCACACCGATCCCTTATAACATCATTTCTTATTCTTTCTTAATATTTTCAAAAAGGGCTTTTCGAAAATTTGGATATAAATTGAGAATATTCTTACTCGTACCAGCGGCATCTCTTCCTGCCAGATCATGAAAGCTGATCTAGGAAATGGGCAAGAATATGAATCAATAGGCGGAACGCCTGGCAACCCATTACTATGTTGATTTCCCTTTTTCATATTTAATCCCACCAATGTGCTAAACCTTTAAGTTTTACGGTCCTGGGCTCTGTCTGCGCCGTTAGGGATAAGTGTGCGTGATAGTCTATCTGAAGAAAAATATCGTGATAAAGTTGGATTGTGTATTGATTTCGTAAATTTATATCATCAAGTCCTTTACTTACTATTATGCCATACATATTAAATCAAATGTAAATGCAACGGGACTCGCCTCCCGTATCCAATAGTACTTAGCAAGACCCCGGGCAGTTATGTTAATTTCAGTATTAGCTGGTCTGATAGACAAACACAACCAGGTAAACTGCTTAGCCGGCGAACCTACACGTGCTAACACAAACCGATTTAACACTACTCGTATATCTGTTGCAAAGGGAACATTATGTAACCTGCAATATACACATATGAACACATTTAGATACGGATCAATTACTGAGTAGGGATAAAGTGACGATGTTTGTGTTAATTCAGTAATAGCTTGTTTGATTCACAAACACTACCAAGTAAACTTTAGCCGACGAACCTACACGTGCTAACACAAACCAATTTAACACTACTAGTACATCTCCACCAAAGAGCACATATGAAATGTGAATATGAACAAAGATACCTACATATGAGATTATATGGAGTTTATCCCTTGTACCCTTTAATGTATCCAACCTTGTTTATTTTAGGTATGGTGGGGTACAATGAACTGAGGGTTAGAAGACAGTTGGCCCTGGTGTTATATTTGTTTAAATTATTAAGGGGAAAAGTCTCGAATCCGGAGGTATTGGAACAGATTAGTTTGTGTGTGCCTAACACGTACGTGTGGCGCCGCCTACAGCCGCCGCTGCTGGCGGTGCCGGCCGCGCGAACTAATCTGCTGCAGAAGGCTCCGCTGACGCGGGCGTTGCACACGCTGAACCAAATAGAGAATGAGATCGACCTATTTTGTTGCAGTCTGAGTGTGTTCACAAGGATATATTTGAGGATAATTTGTATTATGTAATTAGGTAGTTGTAAGGCAAGCATGTCGCATTGGGTCTTGAGACCTGTAAAGACAATTATTTGAAATAAATAAATACAATACAATACACATATTAAATATGTGACACATTTTGCAGTATATTTATCAATGCATCCCCGACTATCAGAAAGTATGAATAAAGTTTTGCCTTGACACACGCCGTTTCTATATTTAAATCCCTTTTCATGCATATAAATTGTACGAACCTACCTTTTACCCAGTGTGATGATTATGGGCAATATAGAGAGTAGTAGATAGCCGGCAGAGAAGATAGCCGTGTGGTTCCCGGCAGAGTAGAATAGGACCACTCCAAGTCTTCCTGTGGATGTCGTAGAAGGCGACTTAGGAAACACAAGCTAGACAAAGCTTATAAACATCAATAAGACCTCTCCAACCCGTCTGGCCAGCGTGGAGAGTGAAGGCCAAGTCCTCTTACTGCTCTGGCTAATATATGCCTCTGTCAGTACAGAGAGGGCCGTGCTCCTGCAGTGGAGACTAAAAAAGACCTGATGATGATGATGATGACTCATTTATAATCAAAGAAATACATATACTCGTACTTAATCGTAAAAACGTTTGTAAAGGACAGATTAAGATTGTAACACCTCTACATTAAACACCTAGCTTGTCGGTTCTGGAACACAATAATTGTGCGAAACACCCCAGTATGCGAAGTTTGAAATCTGTACTAACTATTCCAACTGAATTGTACCGAATTGTGAACTTGCGCTCCTCTCAACTGGAAGATGAAGTTTCGCAGATATCATGGACAATTTAATGGATAGGTTTGAGATTGAGGAACGTAATTGTTCAAAGCAATGTTGTTTTCGTACTTGTGACAATAAGTATGTAACGTAGACACGATTATTTAGTTAGGTAAAAAAACCATTTGCTAGATGGATTTGATCATCCTTGCATTATATTTATACTATTACTGCTAGTATTATAGACACGTATCAAGTGTAAGACACTTTTTAAACACTTGTCAAAACCCTCGTTTGAAATATTTGCGCGTTGATCTTCCAGGTCTTGCTAAATAATAATTAATTCGTGTCCAGAAGGCTGGACTTTATCTGGTTCAAAATATTAGCATTGCCATACAACGTTGCAATGCTGCCAGCCTTCTGGGTACATTACCACCGGGCAGCGATTTACCAGGGCTTTCTTATTAACGAGTAGTTGTAATTAGTATAGTTTCATTTACTAAAATTTATAGTTTAAAATAAATTTATGACAAAAGTAATGAATTCATCCGATGCTTGAGCCTTTGGAGACTGTATTTTGAAGCATCCCCAAAGGAATAATGTCGTGTATTTAGCACACAGCTTTAAGGTTATTTAGGTCATAGATTTATCTTCCCAACGAGTTTCATTCAAACTCGCTCAGCCTAGCCTTCGGGGCTCGGGGGTGATTAAAACGACTATCAAAACGTCTAAAGCTTTGCCTAAAATTTCTGCTTTCGACATTGAAAACGAATCTCTCTTAGGAGTGAAAATCACTATATATGTAATTATGTATGAATGCTTTTGATGGATTTGGCTAGAAATACTGTGAACAATAAATCATTAGTCATTATGAAAGAAAGGAGTAACTAAATATTCACTTTTGGATTGGGAAAGTAAAATATGGTACCTATATATTTTACTTTTCTATTTTTATTTTATCTACTAAAATAATAATAAGGGAAAATGTGAATGACATGTTTGTAGGCGATGCGGCTTCAGACCACTTTCGCAACCCATCACTTTTTAGGGTTCCGTACCCAAAGGGTGCGAACGGGACCCTATTACTGAGACTCCGCTGTCTGTCCGTCTGTCCGTCTGTCTGTCCGTCTGTCCGTCTGTCATAGGGCTCTATCTCTAGAACCGTAATAGCTAGGCACTTGAAATTTTCACAGATTATGTATTACTGTAGCCGCTATAACAACAAATACTAAAAATAAGGTAAAGTAAAAAATTAGAGGGAGTCGTCATACAAGAAACGTGTTTCTTCAGCGTTTTAAAACATTGTACGGTGGTACGGGGAACCCTTCATATACGAGTCCGACTCGCACTTGCCCGTTTATTTGATTCCTTTTTTCACATTCTCGCCCACTATCACGATCACGCTAAAAGTGACTTTTGGGGTTTGTGGCCCTGGACTCTGTCTGCTTAAAGCTGCAAGACCCAAAATGCTCTGTCTGTCCAAATCGGAATAAAGACGTGATAGTGTATGTATATATGTATGTATCTACTAGAATATTTCGGTGTCTCCTTCCGGTTTCATACTATTTATTCAATAAATATCCTAAATATGCCGTGTAGTTCCCGGCAGAGTAGAATACGACCACTCCAAGTCTCCCGTGAATGTCGTAGAAGGCGACTTAGGAAACACAAGCTAAACAAAGCTTATAAACATCAATGAGACCACTTCAACCCGTCTGGCCAGCGAGTAGAGTGTAGGCCAAATCCTCTGACTGCTCTGGCTAATATATGGCTCTGGTAGTACAGAGAGGTCGTGCTCCTGCAGTGGAGACTAAAAAAGACCCGATGATGATTTAATAAATATGTTTGACTGTACATCAGCACAGTCAAACATTTTTTTTTTAATTGTGTCATATATAGCTAAGTACGTATTCTTGTACTAGCAACACTTAATTTTATCTGTACCTATCTTGTCATAAATTCCTTTACGTTATTACTAAATTCCTTGAATTTCTTATGTGATAATCTACCATAACTTATGCAAAAGCTAAATATAATTTTGGTAGGACCTAGGTAGGTTCAATTTGGCTATTTCTAATTGTTGTCACATATTCTGACTGAACTATTTCTTAACTTATACGTTTCACTCATTCAGTACTCAATCTGTAACAAGTCTATATAATTCTCTAACATTGTTTTAAATAAGTGATGTTCCTTTAAAATTATGAAAGATAAACGGAGATATTATTGCCTTGGAAAGGATTTGGGATGGCCCGTCCGTAATGGTCGAGTCATTAATTTGAACATCCTTTTTAGCAATCTTGACCTGCATTTCAAACTGCGATAATATCCTCGTCCTTAAAATAGCTTCAAGCATCGTGAAACATTTAATTATGTGTAAGGATAGGCATTCGCCTATCCGCACAAAGTTTACGTGATGGCTCTGTGACAAACGGATGACACTCGTGTCACATGCAGACTCAGGAATTTCTCTTCAAGGACCTTCCGGACCTTTTCGAGGAGACAGTGTTCTAATTTCTTGTTTCCTTCGAACTTTTTTGTTTATTTCAGTATTACTTTGATAGTTGAATGAAATTAGTTGAATTGTTTAGTGAAAATCAGATAATTTTTCTTAACGTCAAAACAAACATTTTCTACAGGATTTGTTTGATATTTCACGACGTGGTATTCCACGTCGTGACGTCATAGAATACTTCAGTTGTTTCGATGTACTTATACAAGAATACAAAAAATTATAAGGCACAGGTAGGTATGTAAGCAAAAAGTAAATATTTAGTATCTTAGAGTCAAATAGCGCTCTTATTAAATCAGGTTTTCTCCATTTATAAATCTAAAATCACGTTCAAAATGGATATGATCAACAACAAGTGACATTATTTTGTGTCATTTTATTCTCGTGTCATTAAAAAATAATTGATTTTTGACCCAGGGCTACCCTTCGTTCATATCATAATAGACACGATGAAAGATCTAGATTTAAATATGATGACAAAGTAACATTATATAAATCACTGAATCATTCATCATTATATTGGATTTTGTGAACTCATAATAGTCGTATACATAAAAAACGTTGTGGTTCACATTCTTCATCCTTGGGAATGCATTCGTGCAAAAAGTTTTACAACCGGCCGCTGACGGTAATGCAGTTGTTGCATAAGATGTTAGTGCTGTGTCCTTTAGTCACATCTAACGACATCCACAGATAAAAATAAAGTGGTCCTATTCTGGGCCGGAAACAGTTGTGGTTCACAACACAATGTCAAATTCATATTGTTGTGTTAAAGTTTGGTTTCTGATTCCTCTAAAATTAAATAAGTACTCGGCATGTAAGTACATTTACAAGTATAAAGTATGAAATCTTTGAAAATAATAATGCTATTTAATGACGCACATAAATCACTGTCACCTTGATCCATGCAGGACTTGTTAACGATACCAAATTCACACTAAAAGCACAGAATAAATACCAGTAGTACTAAAAGTCACGTTAAATAACGTTATTTTCATACGGGTAGTAGTGGTAACGTTATAAGGGGTATCGATAATACAGTTTATAACGTTATCAATTAACGATATAAGTAACGATACCTTTTTAATACTTGTAAAATATTGTATAAATAGCTCTAGTAGCCTACTAAACAAACTCTCATCAATTTATTCTGTGAAATATCGAAAAGAAATATAGTGTTAACAATACCTTTTACCGTTAATATCATTGGTAACGTTTTCTGATTTATCGGTAAATAGTTGGAAAAATACCATTACCCAGCATAACGTTATCTTTGCTGATGACGTTAACGCCGTTTGACAGAATTAACGTTACCAGATTTTTAACGGTATTCCAAGCCCTGGATCCATGGTCTGTAACTGTCACAGTTCTCACAAGAGGTACCTAATTCGCTACCGACTTTCACACCATTTAATTAGAGTTTCAGAATATAAAAAAAAAGACGGGTTGCACTCCGGGAGTGCCGGCAGAAGTGAAAATTTGAATATTAACGTTGTGCATTTTTGATATTTTGGAATGGTTAGGGAATAATTTTGCACGAATTGCTTTAATTTTCAGTATAAAAGTACTATCATTTATGTGGTAGAATACAATATTTATTTATTGCGCTATCGTACACAAACATGACAATTTATATGACATTAAAAAGCTAAACGAAACAGCAGGCGCAGGCATACATTTTCGCCGCGCCGTAGAAAGAGAGGGGGATACTTCCTCTCCTACGCCGCGCCGACTGTCTACTCTCTATCCGTCTTACGAATTTTCGACCAGGACACGTGTCCTGACGCGAGTTTAACATTTTTTTACCCATTACAAAAAAAGTGCACAACGCCGCCGAAGTTTTCACTTTAACGAAATAGTTTTGCTACTCGTTCATAGATGGCGTTGTAATAATTTTCAATGCTTGTAATGTTATCATTAATGTTGAAAGGAATAACTAGATGGCGCTACGTCAAATATTCATTGCATGGGTAGCCGGCTGTCTACTCTCCATCCGTCTTACGAATTTTCAATCAAAACACGTGTCCTGACGCGATTTTAACATTTTTTACCCATTACAAGAAAAGTGCACAACGCCGCTAAAGAAGTTTTCACTTTAAAAACGAAAGGGAAGATTAAAATATATACATAAATATACATAAATATACATAAATAATGTTCTTATTTCGTTAGTACGAAAAACAATTATTTGTAAAGTACAACTGGTTCTGGTCTGGGCAGAGGTCTCCTCTTATTTCCTTCCAAGACTCTTTGTCTTACGCCATGAGCCCATGACTATCCATTACATTCGTACAAATAAGACTTCAAGAAATTGTATATTTAGCTGAATTTCAAATACCCTACGAGTATAACACGGACAACATCGCCGCTGGCGGGCGAAAATACCAAACCGTAGTATGAATCAGTGCCATTAATGCTAGTTTCAATGAAACAAATGCATAGTTATTTCGACCATATGGAATCACTAACAAGACACTTTCGGAATTGGGAACATGTACTTTCAATATGCATCTAAGAACGACAAATCTAAATATATTCTGTCCAGGTTTTGGAAAAAAGTTAAAAAGACAATATTCCAGCTGCTTGCTTCTCCTTTGAGTCGTACGGACGATATAATCCACGCGATAATAGAAATAGTGCGACAAAATGGTACCTTATCTTAATAGTAATTTCACGATACTTGTGTCCTGGAACTACTAAAACTAACAACCGTGAGGTTAGTCACAAAGGGAATGTTCAAGCTAGTACATTAGCAATTCCTCTAAAGAGATCGTTTATTATATTATAATCCTATTTCCAGCCAAAATAGAATATCTTAAATATTGTCCATGTGATTTATCTCTAGGATTGTCGCTTTTTATCTTTTTGTGTCACATATGTCAAAGGAATATTCAGTGCCGAACTTGCTATAATAAATAGGAATGAGGCTGTATTTATTTCTTGTAAACTAAATATATAATTTGATGTTAAGTACATAGGGGCGTGCTATAGTTTGGTTTATTTATTTACTGCTGAATTCAGGTCCAGATTCTTCCATGCTGGTTTAGGAGATTCTTCCATGCTGGTATGGGAGATTCTTCCATGCTGGTCTGTGAGATTCTTCCATGCTGGTCTGGGAGAAACGAAAAAACAGAATGTACCAGCTGCTTCTTTTCCCGCGCAGATCGTAAAAGCCGATCAAGGGAATGGGCAAGAATCTGAATCATATCAATAGAGGTTAGCAACCCATCACTATTATGATTTCCTTTTTCCACCTTCATGCCCACCATCACGCTAAAAGTGGCCTGGGCCTAACCGCCCTAGGTTTTGTCTGCCCAGTTAGAGATAAAGACGTGATAGTGTATAAAAGCAAATGACCTTGAAGTGGCGCTCATTTATAATAAATTGTTAACTCGTAAATGTAGTCAAAATTTAAAATTTGCCTCCGCCAATAGTGGCCACTTTTGGCGGAGACAAGTTTTAAAGCTAGACGTATCACCAATAATAGTTTCAACGGTAGTTCATTAAATAATGTAAAGGGCTATCTAGTGCCTAACATTGAGAAATATGGAATTTTTTACCATATTTACGAGTTAACAATTTATTTCAAATGAGGGCGCCACTTCTGCTTGGTATTCGCCTTAAGACGATGCATGGAATCCAGTGCTGCCGCCATTTGAAATAAATTATTTAAAAGGAAACAGATATCATTTAACATTTTGATCTAGTAAAACCTAGTTATCCCTTCAAACTATTTTATAAACCACTGGAACGTTAAGTTTTAGTTTGCATTTTTGCCAAAAGTGGCCGTTTTCCGCAAAAATGCAAACTAAAGCTTAACGTTTTCACTTTAAACTGTAAACTGTAAACAATGGTTCATAAAATAGTATGAAGGGTTATCTAGGTTTTACTAAATCTAAATTTTCAATGATATCTCCGTTTCCTTTCAAATAATTTATTGGGCAGCACTGAACTCCATGCATCGCCTTAAGAGGAAACATTAGCGGCCATTGTTCTGTACAAACGTTCTCGATTGTTTTTGCCGTTTTTTAACCAGATTAATTAAATCAAATTAAACCATCAGTATCTGTGTCTTCTTTTGCTACTTTCATATTTTTGTTTTTATAACTGCTAGGTTACTACAAACAGTGCTTAACGAAATTCTTGAGATTTTCGAGATGTTTAGTCAGAGCCGCAGATTTTTGGTCCCGCCCTCGCCAGCGTGACAGAATCATTGACTTAAAAATTCTGACAAATACCTCATATGGATATATGTTCTACTGCTAGTTCGAAAGACAGCATCAGTCATAATCCAATAAGACTTTATATTCAAAAAGTCTACTACTTTTAGTGTAGGAAGGCTTTTTGGATATTTAGGTCGATCGACACATATCCAAAACGCTTACATTACTATTACACAAAATTATTGCCTCTAAGTTCAATGAAAACTAAAAAAAAATGATATCCTAGAATTACATTGCGTAGATTGGAGCTATTAAATACGCTGGATCAATACGTTAACAGCTAGACAGTTCAATGCATAGCAAACATGAACGAACTCTCTCTGCCTCGATAATGGAAGTTATGCTGAGATTTAGCACGTACGAGATTTTTGCCAGACACTTCGACAGTTCTATATATTCGAGTCCAAACTATTTGCATTATCGTTTGTTGTCGTGTTTTATTAAAATGTTTGTCATTGCCTTAATTATTAAATACTCGGGATTAATATGTTCACAGCTAGACAGTTCAATGCATAGCAAACATGAACGAACTCTTGCTGCCTCGATAATGGTTTTTTTGCCATATATACATACATTTTTAACGTTTTAATACGTTGTTATATTTTTTGGTCATAAGTCACCACTTTTTGGAATTAAAGAGATCCTGCTTTACGTAAAATTTGAACGTTATTACATCATAATACCTCCGTTAAATGTAAATTTGTCACACGTAGCCCGCATCAATATTCAGAGGTCCAGAACGTAAGCCCTCTATCGATTGAACACTCGCAATTACCGATTTCGGCTTGGCAAAGCTCGTCTGTTCACTTTCTAGGCTCGGAAGCAGATGTCAAGTAACGATACGATCAGCTATTCCCCGATGAATGCAATGGTATGGGAGAGAACAAAAAAAGCAGATCAGTAAAATCAAAGAAAGTAATCTAAAAATGTGAGAATCTTAATTATGTTAATAGACGATGCGGCTAATCCATCAATAGGTATTTTGTATCATTTCTAGGGTTCCGTATCCAAAGGGTGTCAACAGGACCCTATTACTGAGACTCCGCTGTCTGTCCGTCTGTCCGTCGGTCTGTCACAGGGCTCTATCTCTTGAATCGTAATAGCGAGACACTTGAAATTTTCACCGATTACTCGTATGTATTACTGTGGCCGCTATAATAACAAATACTAAAAATAAGATAAAGGTAAAAATTAAAAGGGGTTATCATACAAGAAATGTATTTTTTTTTTCAGCATTTTTAAACATTGTACATTATAGAACCCGTCATGTACGACATCGACTCGCGCTTAAACTTTTTTTTAAGTTGTGGTTTTTCTTGTTTTCATTTCAATTCAAAAAGATACGCATATTCATCATCATCATTACTCGTATGGGCAGCGGTCCTTATTTGGATGTAAGTTGGCCTTCTCTTCAGGGCGGTCTCTGGCTTCTGCCATCCAATTAGCTCCGGGTATCGTCGATCCATCTGATTGGTGGCCGTCGTCTGGGTCTGGTCTAGATACGTGGTCTCTATTCCAGTAGCTTTTAGCTGTTAATTTTCACTAATTCTCTTTGAAAACTCGCAATTACCGAGGTCCGCTCGGCAAAGCTTCACTTTCGAAACTGGGAAGCAGATGTCAAGTAAATAGTACGATAGGCTCGGCTATCACCCGATGAATCAGGAGGGAATGCTGACGTTAACCAGCCTTGTTCTGAATCGGGAGGGTTCTTGTGTGTGCCTGTGATATTCAACTTACAACAACATTGAGGTCATCTAACAAATCTCTAGTAGATTTATTTTCAAAAAATGAATGATTTTCTTTTCGAAACGATCGATTATAAGGATTCATAATTTCCTACTATTTTCTACATGTATGTATATATTTTTATATTTTATGTATTAATGTGTGAATTTGTTGTAAGTATATGGTATGTATTTATAATATTCTTGAAGTACTTATGAGTACGAGGGTCGTTTGCTAAACCGGTGACTTTGAAAAGAAGAAACACTTTTTTGGGGTTAATTTTATTTTATTTTTCTACATAATCTCCTCTCAACTGTATACACTTGGTCTAAGATGTTCCAACTTCTTCAACCCATCCAAAAAATATTTTTTGTCAGACCCTGAAAAATGGGCCTCCGTTTAAGCTATTTACTATTTCA
Source organism: Acrobasis repandana (assembly GCA_963576875.1). Taxonomy (NCBI): domain Eukaryota; kingdom Metazoa; phylum Arthropoda; class Insecta; order Lepidoptera; family Pyralidae; genus Acrobasis; species Acrobasis repandana. The sequence goes on from OY756226.1 coordinate 5,541,735, forward strand.
TTTATGAGAACCTTCGCCCTTCAAGCCATGTCTTCATATTTGGAAAGAGCATTAAGTCACAGGGGGTTAAATCTGTTAAACACGGAGGGTGCGGCAATAATTCATGTCGTAATTTGACAAATTCTGATGTTGCAAGTGCTGACCCGTGGGCCGGAGCATTATCATGATAAAATAGATTTTTTTTTCTTTGCTAAATAAAAATCTCGACGACAAATAAAGATCGACAAAATTCAGTGAACCACTTATTTACCATCCTACGAGATGGAGCAGATTCCCCAGAATATTTTTTTAATTTCTCTTCCGTCTGTTTAATTGTTTTACCTTGTAAAAAATAATGTTTAATTAGCACACGAAACTCGTTTTTCTCCATTTGAACATATTGATTTAAATCTTTGTGACATTATTATCTTTATTTATTTTAATGAGTCATAATAGCCCATCACTATGACATGAAAATATGGAGTGACTCAATGACTCAACTTCCGTTTTAGTAATGTATTTCTTCAAAGATGTTCCTTGAATAAAAGTATAACACTTCCTTTGTCACGTTCCTTACATTCCAAACTCCAACTCTACTAATATCTCTATATAATATTCTCGATTCGTGTGTCATCAATGCATCTGATGATGTACGATTTCTATTCTTATCCGATCGAGGGAACGGGCCGAACCAGAATCTTGTCGATAAGGCTAGCAATCCGTCACTATTTTTATTTCTTATTTTTTCACTTAATACGTTATAAACTACGTACTACAAAAAGTACATGTTGCCTCGGCCAAATGTATAATATAATAAAGAAGTATGTACATTGTGTAAATCTCTTCTTCGTCTAAGCGATTTGGCTATAGTTTTACGACCGGCCGCCTGCCTGACGTCGACCCTTTTTGGGAATGTATATGTGCGAAATGTTTTACAACCGGCCGCCGCCCGATGTTAACCCTCCTTGGGAATGCAATTGTAGCACGAGATGTTTGTGCTTAGTCCTTTAGTCGCCTCTTACGACATCCACAGGAAGATATGGAGTGGTCCTATTCTAACCCGGAACCACACGGGTGGTATATATTATATGTAAGTATTTAAGTATATTTATAAGGTATATGTTTTATTAATTATTTTGCGCCGCTACAACATATTTTTTAACTGACTTCATAAAAGGAGGAGGTTATCAATTCGACTGTATGTTTTTTTTTATGTATGTTTGTTACGCTATATCTTCGCCAATTGTGAACCGATTTTGATGATTCTTTTTTTATTTGAAAGCCTTTACTACCAAGTTGGTCCCATTTTAATTTGGTGAAGATATGATGAAGAACTTTGGAGAAATGGAAGAAACTCCTTAAAAAAATTGAAGTCGGATGTTTTTTTTGTTAAAAATTTATTTATTTATTCTTACGGTGGATTGGGTAAGAACGCTATCAGCGTTAACTCCGCCAATTGTTAACATTGTATACCTATGGGTGGATCAATGAATTTTATATTATTTTTTTTAGGCTGTACTCTTCCATAGGTGGGCAAAAGCCTCCCCTCTAGATTTCCATAAACTTCTATCAGTGGCGATAGTTTGCCAGCTCTTTTCGTATGCCCTTAAATCGTCTGCCCACCGAGTTCGACCGCGGCCTCTTTTTCGTCGTCAGCCTGCAGGGACCCACTCTGTGGTTATTCTAGCCCACGTATCCGGGTGCATCCTGCCCACATGACCAGCCCAGTCCCACTTGAGCCCGGCTGCTTTTCTCCCCACATCTTTTATTGCACGCCTCATAAGCGAAGCGCATGAGGTAGTGCTCTACTCTCGCCTTACAAAAATCAAGTGATTTTTTTAACTAAATGTATTATTTTATATCGCACTTGTACAATAATATTTACACATAAATGTCAAGGAAAAACACTAGTTTCAACACTTATGACATTTTTTAAATACATTTTGCCTTTTAAATAAATAAAAACAATGTTTAATAAAATCATTTTGTGGACGCCCGTGTGTCTGTATGTATGGAAACTGGCGTGGTCACGATAACTCCCGGAAAACTTATCTGATCCAGTCCATTTTTTTTTATACGCTTCAGTATTATCCAAAACTAAGTCCTTTCGAAGATCACGGTCTAATTCAATGTAGTTTAATCGTAATTATTATTATAAAAATACAGGTGACATATTAAAAATAAGTTTGGAAAATCCAAAAGTGCACGCCTCATAGCGGTCACTCAATTTTCACAAAAAAAAAAACAGAACTTGAATATTGCATATTTATCGGTGTATTATGAACAAAATAAAAAAATTACTTTTAAATCTTCGCGCCATTGCCCACACAGAAAATAAAGGTACTGCGCATGTATTGTCAATGTCAAGAAGAAAAGAAAAATGAAAAGATTCACATTGTATCCAGAAAAAGAATGGAAATTAAGAATGGCTAAAAGGCAGATGCCAAACGGCGTAAAAAAAATTAAAAAAAAAATTGTCAATGTCAACGAACCTTATTTACATAGATTTAGATATACCAACGATAGGTGGATTTCAGTTTATTGCTAATTATAATTAAACTACTTTTATTTAGACCGTGATTTTCGAAAGGACTTAGTTTTAGATAATACTTAAGCGTATAAAAAAAAGGAGGGTTCGATTTGTTAAGCTTTTCGGGCGTTATCATGACCACGCCAGTTTCCATACATCCCGACACACGGACGTCCACGAAATAATTTTCTTAAACACTTGTTTTATTATTTTAAAGAACAAAATGTCCTTTAAAAATATCATGACTGTTGAAACTAGTGTTTTTTCTTGACATTTGTGTTTAAATATTATTCTACAAGTACGATATACGATAAATATTATTCTACAAGACCGACATTTTTAGTTCGAAAAATCACTTGATTTTTGTAAGGCGAGATTAGAGCACTACCTCAACGCTCCGCTTATGAGGCGTGCAATAATTTTGGATGTGAGGTTTGTTGAAAGAGTTAATACCTATGTATGATGAGTACGAATGTGTAACTGGCAAGTAAGAAAAGAAGTAAAAAGAAATTTGAATAAAGAATGTTGTGACTTTGTTTGTTTTATTAAATATGAAAGACGAATAAATGTAAAAGAAGCGATAAGTTAGTTAATATTTTATTTAATTTGCATTAACTAATTGAGAATGAAAAGAACAATCAGTGGTAACACTTTTCTTGTCATTCGTGACGTAGTCTTGTGTCTTTTTCTTGTTTTTGCTTAGTTTTTTTGAGATTATCAAAATCTACCGGTCCGGATCGGTTTAAATTCACAGGAAATCTGAGTTGTATAGAACTCTTTGGAAAGCTACTTGTTTGGTTCCGATCGGTTTAGTTGTTGAAGAGTTATAAGCGGGTCACATACACACCCACACACACATACGGATAGGGTGCATGACACTTGCTCGTGAGTGGTCAGGGAAGATTCCTGAGACCTTTAAACGTCGAGATCTGATGAAAACTCGACTTTTCAAAAAGGGGGTTAAACTAATAACGTCCCGAATTTTGAAAATTTTCAATTTTCTCAGCGGGAAGTTAAAAATAATCTCCAGTCGTGCGTTAAAGCCGACACATACTTTTCTTCGTTTTAAGTTAGCAATAAAACAATCAAAATCAATTTAATTGTGAAAAAAATGGTTGCCTGTAAAGTCGGTTTTACGGGCGAAGATTTTACGTGACAACGCGCGCGGCAGACCGATCATAGTTGAGTGGGAGAGAGACGCAAGGCATTCGGCGGGCCTCTCTCTCGTTCGGTGACTCATCGTAACGTTACCGAGCGTTACACTTTTTCATAAGTGACTCCCAGCCGCAACCTAATTTAAGACGTTGTCACGTCAAAATGAGATTATGAGGCGTGCACTTTTGGATTTTCCAAACTATTTTGGTCTTGGAGCGAGTGGCGGTATTCGATCTGTTAGTTTGTTGCCCAGTATACTTCGCTCCATAGACCGAATAATATAAATAAATTAAATAAATAATTAAGAAGAAGAAATGATGTCGTACAACACATACATGTGGGAAGCACGGCTTTTATAGTCTTAGTAGGTTCGCCTTTAAAATAGTGTAGAATTTTTTTAAAATAAAAAATGCTATAATGTATGAAGTCTATTTTATTTTACAAATCTCTGCTAACTCCGAATATCTCGGCCAGTCCCAAGAAATTATTATATTTAATATTTAATGAGTCTGGTGTGTTTTGAGACTATTTTCAAAGAAAATCTGTTGAAATTAACGCGATCCGTATCAATGTCAGCTCGTAAGTCGCCATTAGGATAATAGATAGTCTAGACTGCTCTAGACAAATCTAGGCTCGCAGGGGAAGGTCAGCGGCTTCTATTTATACACTGTGATAAGAGTGATCGTTTTTAATGTTGTAATGTAAACTATTATAGTATACCATATACTATTTTTACTTGATTTTGTGTGTTTATTTATTTTTGGAGCTTTTATCTTTTCTATTAAACATTAAGTGTAGATGAATTGAGGTCTGCCAGAAACGTGTTAGGTATATGTATTAAACTAACTAAAAAATAACACTTGATAATGAAAATTAACCGAAAATAATTTAACTATACAACGTGGAAGGGACATACCCGTAATAAATCGAACCACGAGCTAAACTAGATCACTAAAGTATAATGGAATTAATATGAATATACAAGTCAAAAAGGCTTTTGCCCAACTATGGGACATAAAAGGCTATTAAAAAAAAAACCGATATTCCCATACAAATCGTCCGGGCGGCTGCACAGTTTTGTATGGAAATGCCGATTGTTTTTGGCTGTTATTTTAATTTTATTATACTATAATGATCTAGTATAGACCGTCGTACCATTTATTACGGGTATGTCCCTTCCACGTTGTATAATGATTTCTATCTTTGTAATATTTTTAAAATTTTTGCACCATGACAACACACAAAGACAATGTACTTATCATTCTTAATTTATAGTTTATGCCAGCCAGTAAGAAACTTATAGAAAAATCTTCTAACAAAACGTAGCAAGTGGAGGTCCATAGTCTCTGCCTACCCCTGTGGGAAACGGGCGCGATAGTATGAACCTATGTATAAAAAATTGTAGATTAAAAAATGTCATAGCCAACACAGCAGGTGGTGGCGGCGGGCTTGCACCTAATCTCTTTAGATCACACATATTGGATATCCTTGGATGAAGCCTAAGTCCAGCAGTGGACGTCATGTGGCTGAAATGATGATGACGAGGACTGGTGGCAGATTCGTCCAGATCTATATATGCAACTGAAATAGGTAGTTATTGTATGTAAAGCCGACGGAAAGTCGGAACCTAGGGCAATGAAGAATAATCTTCATCTTCTTTGTAATAGTTCTGTACTGAAACATAGCTAAGTTAAAGTACAACACCCTTTATTGCACAAAAGAAAAATACAGGACATAATTGTCTTAAAAACTAGGAAATGCGAAACAGGTGGCCTTATCGCTAATCAACTTCATCCAGGCAACCTCGCTCAAATAGAACAACTGATGGGAAATTAGTTAAGTTTTTCAAATAGTAGGTACCTAAGTAATTATTTATCATAAATACGCAATCCAAGAACTAAATCAAATGTAGGCAACCTAACTGTAAAATCTAATCTGTGAACGTGCCATGAATACAGAGATTTTAATGATAGTTCTCTATCTTTTCAGACATTTAGTTCCAGAACGGAGTTGTTCCAGGATGAACTCCGTTACCACACCCGTGAGTACTTAGTTGTAGATATTCAAAGATTTTATCTTTATTACATTAATACATTGAATTTAAAAAAAGTATATAAGTAATTATAAAATTTAAACAGACTTATTCTTGATGAATAAAATAAACACATCACAACTAGGTTTTCAAAAATACGTACAACCGCCATCTAGCGACTTCTTAACGCGTTAAATCATTGTCCCCTTCTGGAAAAGGTGCAACCACGGGACAGGACTCGTAGTATCCGAGCGTACAAGTAGATGGCGTTGGTCGCCTCTATCCTTTTATTTTCACAGTTATCAAACAGATGGCGCCCTTTTATTTTCACGTCAGGATTTTGCGCAGATACGAAATGGTTGACTAGTTTCACCGTCGTGATTGTTACTGCACCCTGTCATAGATGTCGCCTAAGTCACCATTTGGCGAATACCTGCCATAAAAACGAAATAAATATTTTAGGTCTAATCGCCGTGAAATCAAGGCAGAATATTTGTACGTATAATAAATGCAATTCGTTTTAAATAGATACGTGGCATTACTGCAACATTTCACCGCACAGTTATATACGTTAATTGGCCTAAGAGCTCCTCGGTGTTATAAAAATTCCAGCTCACGTAAAAGGTGTCATGCATTCAGGCTTTAATTTAATGCTCTACACGGACTCGGAGCGTATATTTTTCGCACAATTTCACGAGGCCCCACATTCAGCCGTTACATAAGTGCCGAATTAAAACATTTTGGCACGGGATTCAACTTTTAAAATATTTTAAAAGATTGCATATGGTGCGGTCTGCACTGGCAGAGTGTATCCATTGTCCGCGGGGCGATATTCGGTAAATTTATATAAAGCGTTTCAGCCCTCATATTGCTCGATAACGGTTCATTAATATACTATATCCGAACGCCGCAATACAATGCCCGCAGAATGTTTCAGAATTGTTCGAGTGGTAAATTTATAGCGGTTAGAATTTTGAATATTCGTTTCGGGACGCCCCGCAGTAACCGTTTCAATTAACAAGTTTCCTTTGTCGGAGATAAGTTAAACTAAAGATGCAGGAGATAATAACAGAGGGAAACGCCAGACGGACCAACTTCGGGCTTCCGATGTAGATGAGGCTCCGAGGTTTGAGACGGCTTTAAATGGAAAGAAGTGGATGGGTATTGAACGTTGAGCGAAGTGATTTATGTTTGCTAATGATTGTGTCTTCTTTTTGTCTTCGAGAACATTAGTCATGAATAGCACTCGCTTCGTTAGCTTTGTTTAGCGCTCTATGAAAATAAAATCGCCGGATAGGACAATGTTTATGCAGATTGAGTTCGTAACATTATGGCAGACAAGAGGAAAATAGTTGTTACCGTAAAGAGCTTAGCTATTCACTTAGATAGTAAAAGAAGAGTTTGGTACACCCGTGGGTACAGTCTATGAAAAAGCCCATAACGTGTTCAAATAAAGCGATGCAGTAAATTGAGCGCGTTAGTAGCTGCGCCTCGGGCGAGTCGCGCTCTGCTCCGGATATTCCACGTTACGAATGGCTTTATTAAGACTAAATATTACAATTTCCGAGCAACTATTGCGATGGTTAGAATTGCTAATGTGCCTCCGAAGGAGCCGAGTGAAAAGATGCGATTGCACCGAGCACGCCCACCCTGCCGGCTTTCCTGTTTTATGACCGGCGAAATTGCAGTTTCACGCCGAGTTGCCAGTTGCCAACTCCTGCATGTTATGCTTTAGACTGATTTAAATACCGCTCCCCACTGTCAGTGGACCGACTGTTCATCATCATATTTACAATTCAAATTCTTGTATCGCGCTTTATTTAATCTGCGCCTATCAAAAAAGAGTAAATATCTTTGCTATTCGCGGACTGAGATAACTGGCAAAAGGGGCTGCGCTTTGCAACCACAAATTACTATGATTTAATATTGCTTAGTTATCTGCGGGTTGGTAATTTGTTAGCGCGGCTCGGCCCGCGTTGGGCGCCATTGTTGCTCCGCCGCCTTTTGTTCATCGCCTACCCCTGCGATACGATCTTGAGTTATTATGATTAGGATTCTTTGCCAAGTGACGCGGACTCGCTAATTCCTTCATTATCGTTTTAGTTCCGCTCACTCGGTAGCGTTTTATAAACCTCTTTGTCACTGTCTTCACATTCTTTGGAAAAACTCGTGTCGCCTTGATTTTAGTGGTTTCTTTTTCATCGTCTCTCGCTGGAAATGCGCATTCATTTAAAAGGAAGCGTAGGTTTGGAGGTGAGGTGACCCACTAGATTAATAAACGTCGCTATCGCTCGTAAAGTCAATGGAGCTCATATATCAAGCGATGCGTCACGCCATGCCATACGCCACTTTCATTTTACATAGTGCTCTCAAACGGATCGATCTATGTGCGGCTTTTTCAATTAGTGAAAACATTCGATTGTCATTGTGTTTATAGTGTAATTGCTGGTTTGTTATCCATCCATCTTGACCGGTGTAATGGTCGGTCATCAGGGAAATGAATCGGCTGGCTGTCCGCTCAACGGAATGGGAGCGCTGTACAAGTGTTCTCCGCGCGAAATTGCTTTCCGTTTTAATGCCCGAGGTATCAGGGGATGCGGCGTCCGCGTTGATTGTTTAACGTTTATTATTTTAGGTCACGTATGTTAAACACGGAACGTGGATACACACTTCTAATGACATCCTCCGCGGTAACACGCGTTTAAAAATGTATACGTGCACATTAATACGCTTTAGTATACAGTTTCCTTCCTCATTTTTTATTCCTTTCGTCTAAACTGATGTGTTTGCTTCCAGGTCCTAACGAAAACCTTGAACTCCTAAACCCCGAAGGTCTTTCCCAAAGAAAAGCTTAGAAGACCCTCATTTTCCTTATTTCTTGTTACTAGTTTCAACTGTGATATATATTAATAAAATATGTATTAGTAAATGTCTCAAGTTTTTGTTGCAACATTAGTGGTGTACGAACGCTACATGCAATCGGTGGCAGTAACTCGTGGCTGTACCGTTTGCGGCGGGAACAGCGCGAAGATCGTAAATATCTCCACGTTATGGTATGGAGCGGTTAGCGAGGATTGCAGATACTGCAATAGCATGCGGCGTGCGTGCCACACCCCATTCATTAGCCGGCGAGTGCTTCCGCGCGTTTATCAATCCACCAACAACCTACAAACCACGTGCCTTGCCGTGACTTTCTGACACCTCAAGCTTTCAGATTGGTAATTTATTACAAATCAAGCAACAAGCGAATACAGATGCACTTCAGGGTAGCGTGATGGTGGGTATGCAAGTAAAAAAAAGAATTGAAGTAGTCTGTGGTTTCTAATCGCATCACTTATTAACGTCAACCAAATTTTGCCTAATCCCTCGACCAGCTGTTATCGGTCACCATCACCAGTCAGCGAGGGTTCGCAGACACTGCTATGGCTTGTGGCGCGCGTGCCATACCCCTTACGCCGGCGAATACTTCCGCGCTTTTATAAATCCGCCTGCAACCTACAACCCGCGTGCCTTGCCGCCCTAATTAGCCTTAAGTTTGAAAATGTGAAACCAAAACGTGATTTAATAAAAATTGCATAATTCTACTACTTAATTCAGGCATGGGACCGAGATCCCAGTTCATAAAATATGTAACTTATGATGAAATAGGTTAGAAAAATCAAAATCATTCAATCCAGACGACGTTGTTACTTAATCGTTTTTGGCCCACTATTGCTTCCCAAAATAAGTCTAATCAATCTAATTAATTCAATCAACTATCTATTTGAGTACACAATTTATCATGTCCAAACGAAGTTTAAGCCCCTTAGGCCATCAACCCTTCGTCGCTCGGCGAACCCGCTCTATAAAGTGCGGGTGAAATGATCGGTGGCGCCCGGATGACGCACCTGCGTGTTGATCCGGGATTACCGTGACCCGGATGTTCAAATTGCTATAAAGATAAAGCACTAGCTAATAATGTAAGAAGATGTAAGAATTAGAATAAATTAGATGATTTGAAATTGAAGCTACAGTGAATCCATTTCGACTCGATAAAAAAGAAAGAAAGAAAGAATTAGAATAGGAATAGAATTACAATAATTAATCTAAGAATTACAACAGACCTCCAAAACATTGACTGCTCTGGCTAATATATTGCTCTGGTAGTACAGAGAGGGTCGTGCTCCTGCAGTGGAGACTAAAAAAGACCTGATGATGATGACGGTGTTAACTATTGTGACCATATAGATGCACCACTAAATAGTGGTAAGCTATTAAAACCAATGGATATGGTTGATCCATAGTCGTCTATAGGCGAGTAGTGGCGTCTTGATAATGGATAATTTATTTTCGTAACCACGAGTTTTTATATTAAAATATTTACAGTATTAACCTTAGATCTACACGTCTGTTTATTCACGGCTTGGAATACCGTTAAAAATCTGGTAACGTTAATTCTGTCAAACGGCGTTAACGTTATCAGCAAAGATAACATTATGCTGGGTAACGGTATTTTTCCCACTATTTACCTTTAATCAGATAACGTTACCAATGGTATTTACGGTAAAAGGTATTGTTAACACTGTATTTCTTTTCGATATTTGACAGAATAAATTGATGAGAGTTGTCTAGTAGGCTACTAGAGCTATTTATTTAATATTTTACTAGTATTGAAAAAAAGTATCGTTACTTAAATCGTTAATTGATAACGTTATAAACTGTATTATCGATACCCTTTATAACGTTACCACGAAAATAACGTTATTTAACGTTACTTTTAGTGTGACATTGGTATCGTTAACAAGCCATGGTTTATTACGTGATGTGCTAAATTAAAATAAATATACATTTCTTATTAATTAAATACATATCCTAGTGCCCATCACGTACGATTATAAGGATGCTGTCATATTAACAAAGGACCAAAGACCTATGAAACAATTTCAAAGAAAGAAAGAAAAATATATATTGTAGTAAGCATATGAAAAGCTTTTGATTTTATTCAATGCCTGTGGGAAGAGGAATGACATGGTTTTAATTAAAGAAATGATATGATAGGGTCCGGACTAGAGAGTTCGGACCGATCCAATCTGTATGTCCAATCCGAAATAAATGAAATCAAATACAAAGCAAATTGCAGTCTTTCAGATTGTATATTTTTGTTACTGTTGTCAAAGTTGCCTGGACTGTTGTTACCAAAGGTATAGTTAATTTGCTAAATTGGTGTGCATGCCGTCAGCGCTCCACAAAGGCCGAGTCTTTGTAAAAGCCGATGCCGCCTTTGATGCACGCCGACAGCATCTATCCAATTGAACGAATAGACTATAACTGTAAAACAAGAAATCAGGAAAAAATTACATAAATATTTAAATTGTTGTTTCTCAACAATATTCTATTACCTCAACGTCTTCCAAACGACGGGAACCCTTTTACTGATCGACCCAGTAAGTAAGTACCGACAATCTGCGGCAACTTGGACCAAATCGAATCGCTAAGATGCGGCGACATCGGTAGAAAGAGATGTAGACACACAATAAGCTATTGTTAGAACGAGAGAGACTGGTGAAATCAACCGTGTGCCCTTTGATCGGCGACGCGAATTGAGGGTTGCGGTTTTGAATAGACTGTAACAAAAAATAGCAATATTGTTTATTTTTCTAGGTAGCTATTCACTTTTTGTTGTGTTAGGACCTTAAGTTGCTTTTACGGTTGTTTGAATGATTGTATTTTTTTGTACGTCGTGGTTTTGTCCTTGTCAGGGATCATACGCACGAGTGAGAGCTAAGGTACTTTTTATGCGCTGTTATTTTACAATTTTTAATGGACCTTACAACCAACCAACTATTTTTTGAATGTCTGTCGTCAAGTAATATAAGGTAAAGTTTGACGACCTCCGTGTTGTAACGGTCAAGACGCTAGTCCGCCAATCCGAAGGCTCTGGGTTAGATCCCCAGCCAGAGTTAGTTGGAAAATGGCCTTTTTCAAATTGACCTCGGTCTTGGGTGTTTATCTATATATTTATGTATTTATTATAAAATACAGAATATTTAAGTTAGGTTCCTATAATACAAGTTTCAACTTACTTTATTAGGGCTAGCTCAATCAGTGTGATGTGAAAATCAACTATGTAAAAACGATGTTATGAGATATATAAAAAATCTCCGTTTTTGCTTCTGCCTAGAAGCTCAATTTCAATATAAAAGATACCTAATAAAGGAGAATCTTATAATTTGCACGACCACAATAATAGAATGGGTTAATGCTATTCCGTGAAGACTATTCACAATATTCGGATATATTATGAATAGGTAAAGCCTTGACAGAAGGACCTAAAACAACACGACTCTGAGTAGTTGTAATCTGTAGTTAGGAACACAAAGTTTGCCCAAAGTAAAAAATATTACTAGGAATTTCGCCTTGTCAATTAATTTTGATATAAATGTATTTATTTAGACTTCTAAACAAAGCTACAATACTGAAGCATTCTCTCCCTGTCAACCTTTTTAGGAAAATTAAATAGTCTGCGAAGTCGGCGTCTGAATATTAAATATATACGTTAATACATTAATATAAATATATACATGCACATACTACATGTATGTGCATGTATATATTAAATAGTAAGAAATTATGAATTTTTCTAATTGTTTGAAAATAGTGCATGAGATTTGTTTGATGTCCTCGGGCAAAGCATTCCAAAGCTGTATAGTTTGAAAAGTGAAAGAGTTGGTCATAAAACTAGTACGAAATATGGGAATATTTATCTCTACGTATATATCTCATTTATGTACTACTCCTGGCTGTCAGCAAGTCCACACGGTGCATTGCACCGACGTAGCGCTGTCGCTGCGTCGTTTAACATTCAAATAACCATAGTGTACACAAGTTGCGCTGCGTCGACGCAACGCACGCACGATTGACTGCAGCCCACGAGACGAAGCAGGCAGGACGGGTGCTCATTGTGACGACGTTGAAGCAATGCTGCGATGACGTAGCGCCTGTGTGCAACCGCTCTAACGCTGATCTACTTAATGAATCCCTTTTTCACTAGTAGTCAGTATTGCTCTTCAAACATCATTTTAAAGTAGATCTTCGTCTGGAATATTTGTCCTCTCCGTAACGGCTCATGATATATTCATGCCCTAAGTGCAGCTACTAACCGGCATCCTGAATCGCGTCAATAGTCAAACGCTGAATATTCAATAAGGCCGACATTCAATTATCTCTGCCCACCCTCTGTATACCGGCTGGAAAATGGGACTGTAAGTGATATATTACCTACCGAACCTAATTGGTATGTACTGTCAATTTTCATTCCCTTTCCCCAGTCGAAATGAGAGCAGGAGCCAGTTTTGGCGCTAGGAATGAAAACTCGGGCAACAAGTTTGGCAGGCAACAAGAATGTTACTTACAGAATAAGATTATTTTTTGAAAAAAAAAAACATTTTTTCGTGCTTTTATTGTGAGGTATAAGAATTTATCAAGACAAATGTAATAAGTCCAAACTCGATAGGGTTGCCTCGTTTTATTTCAGTGTTTTATTTATTATGGATATGAATATTAACGCAGGTAGAGTATGTATTTATTTTTAACCGACTTCAAAAAATGAGGAGGTTATCAATTCGACTGTATGTTTTTTTTATATTTTTTTTTTATGTATGTTTGTCACGCGATATCTTTGCCAATTGTGAACCGCTTTGATGATTCTTTTTTTTATTTGAAAGCCTTAACTACCAAGTTAGTCCCATTTTAATTTGGTGAAGATATGATGAAGAACTTTCTAGATATGGAAGAAACTCCTTAAAAAAATTGAAGACGGTTGTTTTTTTTGTTAAAATTTAATTATGATGACAAAAAAAGTTTTCAGTTTTCTCACGGTGAGAGGACATTTGAAAAACTTGTGATACCAACAGGTAAAATATGTCAAAACAAACTATAGAATGTGTACAGTTATTAAGAGGAAGACCCGTGGTAAGACACGAAATAAATTCTTTTTTGAAATGAAATAGGTGTCTAAATTACGTAAATAAAAATGCCAAATTCAGGATTTATATTTAAACTAGCTAAAATATAATACTACTTTATAAGTAAAAAAGTAGCTTTAAGCGATATTAATAGTCGTGTATATCCTGTCTACTTGCACGCAAGCTCAGCTAAGCTCAAAAGCCAATTTAAGCCGCGAAATGTCCTTTATATTACAATACTAACCGGATTATTTCGTAAACACTGTTCAATCACTGCCTTATAATGGAGTAAAATTAGTCGTTTGGCATGAGTGGTAATTAAAACGTGGGCGTCATTAGCGGAAGGTAATGTTCCGGTAAATAGGTATAAAATGAATGGGCCAAACTGACGTATGTTTTAGGAGTTAGGTTATCAGCAATCGGATGGTAATGAATAGGCTTCGGTTGCCGCAATCAAGCGGTTTTATACTAATGATAGGTATAACGTCAGGTAAACGTCTAATGTCGATATCGATATGGTGCGAGACAGAGTTACGAAGTTACGAAGTGTTGATGTATGTTAACCTTTAAATACAGAGAAGGGAGAAGAATAAGACAACCGATTGTAACCAATTGAAACATAAGAGTTTGATGAATATTTTATACTTATGATAGGTATTTATACGTCTAATGTCGATATCGATATGGTACAAGACATAGAGTTACGAAGATACGAAGAGTTGATGTATGATATTCAAATACAGAAAAGGGAGAAGAATAAGAAAACTGATTGAACATAAAAGGTTGATGATTATTCCAATAAAAGTTTAATCGGATTTCGATAGATTCCGTTTACTTACAGAGCAAAATAAACGTTTTCACTTTATTATAATAAGCAAAACAACTCAAGTATGTATATCGGAAAATATTTCTTCAGAAGACTTATTTTACAAGTACCTAGTAGTCGCTTATTGCTTGTTTCTTGCGCTTAACAATGGGGAACTAGGAATTCGTAGGTACTTTTGTTGTGAACGTTACATTTCAATTCAAGGGCGTAATCTTTTAATAGCAGTGTTTTAAAATACAGGCAACACCACTGTGATTTTAGCGATAAATGCAATCGGACACTTAGCGGGTGACGTGGGTCAGCGGCAGGGTCATCACTCTGTAACTTACCAAAATAAAATATAGATCGATAGCACCGCGCTCACACCGATATTCCATTACGACGTACGGAGGTGGAATATGAAATGAGGTGACCCTATCTGGGCGGCAGCCGAGATAATTGGATGATACGTATTATAATCATTTACTGGGAGCAAGTGTTGCCAAGTATAAGGCTGATTTATTAGCATTTACGGACGGTCTTGCTGAAGTTGTGAGGGTAAGCGTAGTTTTACACAAGGTTATCTTGTAAGCAGAAAGGTGTTTAGAAATTCGACAGTAGGTGAAACGTTTCTTTCTCGGCATCCACGTTGATAATATTGTGTAAGTACCTAGCCTAGATTGCTGTTTTATTTAATAGGCACTACTGCCTGTTTTAAGACAACTGTTTATTGTTAAAAAAGTACCAGTGTTAAAATACCGAAACTGATATCGATATCTAGATAAAAACCTATCGGTAATTCTAAAACAATATAGTACTCTGTCCCTGTTTCAGTACCTAAATACATCAGTGTAATAGAAGAGCATAAATATTTGGATTAGTAACTTTGTTTTACTCATAGATTTATAAATGAGATTTTATTAATTTATTTAAATTTTATTGTACAAAATACAATTTGTATAGCACAATAGGCGGACTTAATGCTAAAAGCATTATTTACTTCGTTGCTTTCTGTTTTCTTGATGTTGTTCCAATATTTATGTATATTCTCAACAATAAAATTAAGCTTAATTTTACGACTATCTGTTTGATTTATTGAACGCATAATGCGTGGTAATGCTGTAATGGGATTTGTTCACAACAACAATGATGATAGGCACGCCATTCTGCAGTAGATTTTTTCACGAATGCCATTTGAGTTATGAATTAATGTGGACTTGAATATTTTTTTACTGGTTACGTATTCGCTATTGTTGGACTGTACGCAAAAAAAAACGGTTTTTGACGTATATTGATAAGGTTTTATTCTCTCTTTAACTTAAGAGCTTGCTCTTGTCGGTGGAGGTAAGTGGAGATGCCTCCATTCCCCTCTGCTCTCTGCCATCTTTTTAATGTCTTACTCCTAGGACCTTACTCCTAACCCTTCCTTAATTTGTTGGAACAAGCTTTATTATTGGTCTTCCCCTTCCTAAGGTTTTATTCAGGATACAGTATTTTGCTTTCATTCTTATTTCATTATATAGTTTAAGTTCTAGCTCCCCAACGAATGGACATCCTTGATATAGTTTGCTTAAAATTAATTTGATCGAGGCTGTTTCTAGCTACCATTCAAGATCTGTTCAGTTATCGGAGGTTCTTAAATTTTGTTAAATTTATTAGTAATAATAATATTTAATAATGTTCAATTCAAGTTTAATTTAGCTCACTCCCTTTTCACTTGTTCGAGTTACCGTATCCAGTCATTCTCTAAAATATATGGGCGGGTTTACCCTAACCATGTTTTACGTATCTACCGTAATGATTTAAGTACCCCTTAAACACTGGGGCTATCTCGGCTAAAGTTACTGTACTCCTAATGACGTTAATACAGTCAAGTTGGGGACTACCTGTTAGCTATTTGGGCTCTTAGGCTTTATTAGGCATATAAAGTGCACTTAAATAGGTGGTATGTTTTCTAAAATGGTGCAAATTTTTAGCCTAGAATAGCAAGAGAAGGCCTAAATATGTACGTTTTTCTAGTAAAACAGGCTTGCTTGATCAAGCAACATGAAAGCTTAGATATTTACGTAAAAGGGCTGGTAACTTGATCAAAAAAATAATTGCCGGGCTTAGTTTCGCGCGGTAAGTACTTAAACTTTCCATTACACATTATTTTCATTTACTTACATAAAAACCTGCCGTAAACAAAAATTATTAAAATTACCGCTGTTTTCTCGTGGTACATTTTACCCATTAATGGTGACTACATTATTTGATGAAATTTACTTTTGGAATCAACAGTAAGATTAATTTCAATCATTTTTAGTAAAACATAAAACTGCCTTGAATTTAAATTTAAAATAAATACGAAACGCGATAAAATGAATCCATTTGCTCATAAATATTGGTTTTCAATGCTACTGACCGCGCAGTACCAATAATATCGATATCGATAAACACACATGAATTCACAAAACTGGCCATTTTTATACGGACTAAATTGACACATCCGCTAAAAGAATTATGTTGGGAGCGGAGAGTCGATAGATTAATTTTGTCCGACGTACCCCTGCCTCCCCTACTTTGGCCTTATTGAGATATAACTCTCTACGGTCGGTAAAATATGATGTGTATGTTTTAAGTTATGACGAGTTTTAAGTTGGGTCGTAAAGTGGGCGATTCGGACGCTATGCACTTAGTTTGCGAGGCTTCTGGGCTGCTGTCTAATGTTTTTACGTTATTCACTACATTAATAAACGACGAAGACGTATTAAAAAAATCTGCAGTGAGTATGCTACCAATATAAGGAGGGCAGAGTTTTACCAAAATTTATGGAAAACATCACATATATGGAAACAAACATTTAAGCTATCTTATCTTGCACATTGGGAAATACGTCGAACCTATGGGTTATATTATACGTACCCCATACATACACACTTTACGTATAATCGGTAACATTTATTCCGTTCTGCAAAAAGTTTTGTGAAACTGCAAAACTTGATGTCCATTGAACGTATTTCATAAAAAAAATCTTACTAAAGATTAACATCAGTATATTATTTTGTAATCGTGCGAAACTGGGGGAGATCGTTAGTTGCTAATAGAAGCCACACGTGCTGGGCGACTTTTTACAAACTAAAGTTACTATCTCCATCTTTAACCATATTCCAATTTTGAATTCCCATTTCGATAGTTTCATAGTTCGCGAACCGTTCCAAAGTTTTCTTTAATGTATTTACTTAGGCAATGGTAAGAGAGTTGTCACACTTGCAAGACTCAGCAAGACTTGCAAGACTTATCATCAAGCTTTTTTTGGTTCCCCTTCGTGTGTGTAAGTGACTAAACAATGGAATCATTTTTTTTTAAAAGACAGTTCCATTTTTATCATCTGTGGTCTAGCTGGTCCATTAAGTGCATCTGGTAGTCCAGCTCGTAGTGCTAAATGAATCGTGTGTTCGCAGCGGCTTAATTTTCATAAAAAAAAACAACAATCCAAAAAGCAGGCTTATAGTTTTCGCGAAGGCTGATACACTTTGCGCAGTCGCAATAAACTAGTTAGTGCAGCGTTGAAAATGCAGAACTAATGAGCGTGCTGTTCGGAAATATCCACTGTCGCGATCTTCTGTCGCGCGATATAACTTTATCAACGATGCCATGCTTCAGGGCCAGGTGTGAAAAGGCACTAAGATTGAAATATACTAGAATGTGACTCAACACTGTTCCCACTTCTTAATTCGTTTGAGCAGTGAACCAAAGCGCACTATCGGCTGTTCAGTCATTTCACTTTGTAGTAAGGGTCGGTTGGTGAAAGATTTTTCAAAAAATTTGCGTAGAGCTCAATAAGCACGTTTTGTTTTGACACCATGTACAATTTTAGGGATTATAACTACTTAAATTGACACTTTGCTTATTATTGTTCTTATAGCTCTAGACTTTTTCTTGTTGTCATTTTTTTAACAAAAGTCACAACCGACTTTATTTTTTGAGGAGTTTCTTCCATATCTCCAAAGTTCTTGGTTTAATATTAGAACAACTTGATAGTAAAGGCTTTAAAATAAAAAAAAAATCATCACAATCGGTTTACAATTGGATTTCACAATTGAAACGAATATATTGCGTAACATACCTACATAAAAAAAACATACAGGTCGAATTTTTTTTTCAAGTCTTTCAAAAATGAGACGCGTTAACGCATCACGGTGCAGCGCGGAATTGTTGAAGCAATTTAAAGAGTTTTTACTCGGTTTGCTAATGGAATCGTTGTGAAAGATCATGTAACTCACGAAATGTTTAGATCACAGGTTTCAATTTCTAATTTTTTTTAAGTTAAGCTTTAATATTTAGGATGCTAGCATAAAATGTAGAGTTATTGGGGAGAGTATGAGATTCTGCGACGGGCCGGGAATGCCACGCCATCGTACATTTTGACGCTTTTTTGCGTATTTTTTTTATTTGGTACTGTAATTTTCGTATAATTTGACCCGATCTCAATAGTCCTCGGTTCAGACTTTGTATTAAAATAGACAGTGCATTTGAACAATTAATTATCTCACTTAATTCCACTCCAAATAGCCACTTGAATGGTCAACAAGAGAACAAAGTGACTGACATACAAACTGACGTTAGGACGGTGGAGAGATGTCCAGGAAGGGACGAGTCTCACAGTCTTGTGCGGGGCGGTGCACTGACCTAGCCGTCAAAATAATGTTGACCACTATACCGAGCAAGCTGCCGTGGGCTAGAGAGATAGATAGATGTATCTTTGTGACACGTCTTTGGTTTTAGCACAGAATAAATAATACTAACGTACAGAAGTCTCACTCAGCAAAGAAATTCAAATAAATATCTACTCAATGTGGCTAACGATATGGTTTAATTTAGCTCACGTCAGAACTCAGCACCTTTTCGTATAAATACCTAGACATCCATAGCAAGCCAATTTTATTCTTATTACTCTGGACAAACGATTCGTATAACTGAATTTACCACCCGGAGGGGCCGCCTGCGCGCATAGTAATAATGTAGGTACATTTTAGATACCTAAACGGGGAGTGACACAGGTCTGGTATTAGTCAAATTTCTTGGTGAAAATTTTCAATAAATTCAATAGGTATTGTGGTCTCGTTGATATTATGTTTCATTGGTATAGAGAAAAAGTGGTCTTTGTGTCTTGCGGCGCTAGGCTCTATATGATTTAAAGCCGTGGGAACAAAAATGCTATATCTGCCCCATTAAGAATAAAGACGTGAATTATCACGTACACTAGTACGTATGTACCTATATCATGCCATGTCTCAAAAAATTCTAACTCGATTTTTTTTGTCTGTACTTGATAAAATCAAAAAATGTATAGTGTATAGGGTATAGTAAAGCTATCATCATCTTTTAAATATTTTCTACTATCAATTGCAACACCTTATATCTTACTGTATGTTACACGGATCACTTACATGAAAAATCAGCTACTGGCCGACATGTAATCTAATGATAATTAGACATGGGTAACTTCGGATTCGAATATTTAAATGAGCCGATTCATCAACCGGAGCCGATACCCGTACTGAATCCCAGTAATCGTTATCGGCTCCCGGGAGTTATTGAGTCCGCACCGATCTTGGTCCCGCCGGGAACCGGCGGCGGCGCCTGTCAGGTCGTGAGCCGCGAGCGGCGTTTTGGCTCCACCGCGTCTCGGGTGGAATCGGGAGTCGGGAGTCAATATTATTCTGTATTGAAACCGGTACCAGAAAGGACGTCTGTATTCTGTAGATTCAATAGCGAAACTTAACGGACCTCAGAGCTGGAGCCGATAAGGGAGTAGGAATCATTAAGATGAGTCGGTACCTGATGCGGAGTAAGATTCAGTGAGCCGAAACATTTCTCGGAGTCGAGATTACCCATGTCTAGTTATCATTAGTTGTCATGTTGTCATAAGGGCGAATATTCTTCTTTGCTGGTCTGGGAGAAAAGAAAAAACATAGAATGTACCAGCTGCTTCTCTTCCCGTGCAGATCGTAAAAGCCGATCGAGGGAATGGGCTAGAATCTGAATCATATGAATAGGCGATGCGGTTAGCAACCCATCACTATTATGATTTCCCTTTTTCACCTTCATGCCCACCATTACGCTAAAAGTGGCCTGGGCTTTACCGCCCTTGGCTCTGTCTACCCCGTTAGGGATAAAGACGTGATAGTGTATCTGTATGACGACCTCCGGATGAGGTCGAAACATGTCGGCCAGTAGGTAATATTTCACGTGAGTGACCCGTGTAACATATAGTAATATCTGTGTCTCACGTTAGTTCTAACCCAAAAAAACCTTATATCTTAGTGTAAATAGTATACGTATTTTTCGTACAATCGTAGACATAGCGCCGTAGCGTTAGCTGGTAAAACCAAGCTATTTGGTATTCATTGCGCCTTTTGTTCCCAAATGCACGACATTTCCGTATCATATTCATGTAACACGTCTACTATGTACTTGGTAATATTTTAACACGTACAAGATTCTGCTTGGAGCAAACGGTTAGCAATTGTAATAGTGTATTTTACACCTAAGGCAATGAAATGTCAGGTCTTAGGAATTATCAACAGAAAAAATCCAAAATGCCATAATTTAGTTTTTATTATTATTATATTTATCCGGTGTCACTTTGGCAATAAAACGTATAAAATGACACTTCTTAAGGTATTATACAAAGTGGAAGGGACATCCCGTAATAAATCAACCAATATACTAGATGACTAAACTGTAATGAAATTAAAATAACAGTCAAAAAACCAAAAAAAATTCGACATTCCCATACAAATCGCTTTGGCAGCCGCACACTATTGTATGGAAATGCCCAAAATTATTTTTGTATTTTGGCTGTTATTTTTATTTTATTATACTATAATGGATTAGTATAGACCGTGGTTTGATTTATTACGGGTATGTCCCTTCCACGTTGTATATGGTTGTTGAGGACGTTTCAGTTCATCCTATTAATTAATAAAAGTACTTCTATTCTTATTGTTGACAACTGCTTGTTGCTAGTCTGTGGATGTACTTACCGCTGTTTGGTAGTAATTGCGCCTTTTTGTCGTCTACAGCTGTCTCCTCGGACACTTTCTGAACGTACTGCTGTTTTTTTATACAGCGGCTGTGGAAAGAAAATGGAAATCCACACAATACATGCGCTGTTGATCTTATCATGTCTGTAAATAAAATTGTAGGTTTATTTAGCTGTTCTATAAAATTAATTGCAAGGACTTGCACGAGTACTATCAGAATGATGACATACATATCGTACAACAAAACAGTTATATCTATTTTTGTATGTTGAAAGTGTCAAAATTTATTAATAAACAATAACTCCGTTGGCCATAAACTTACTCGTATGACATTTTTCAGTGTTCCGTCAAAAGTTTGATAATGTTTTAGTTTCAGATAATCTGACCAAATGAAAAACTGCGAACAATATTTTCTTTGAAAAAAAAAGGTAATTTTTTCGTACAAGCTTTTATTGTAAATGTATTTAAGCCCAAACTCAATGGGGTTACGTCGTTTTATTACAGGGTTCCTATAGCCACCCTTCGGCTCCATCATCAGACCAGCTTCTTGTCATAATAATATTGCATTGTCATTTGATTTACATTAGCATACAAAATTTCATCTCAATCAAAAACCAGACTCATATTTAACTTGCAAGATTTGACCCAATCAAATAAATAAACAACAAACAGGGCAAGCTAAAAAGCTTATAAAAATATGCAAATTTCAGAAGCAAGAAACGACGTACGTATGTACGTTGCAATCCTTGCAAGATGCAGAGATTATACGTACAGCGCATCCATTATAGCCGTAACTCAATTTGCTGCAACTTTGTTGTATAGATTGCAGGCAACGTGCAACTGAGTGCATTGCGACATTAGCGGCACATGCTGTATAAATAAAGGGGGCAGGAGAATAATCGCCGAAAAGAACTGTTTTAGAAGGATGTCTATTTTGATATCATTATCATCTCTAGTGTTTTTAGTAATATTTTTTGTGTAAATTTAGGCTCAATTGATTTGTCTTGAGATGCACTTTAAACTTTTTACTTCATTGTTTTACACAAAACCTTGTTTTACATTTTGCTGCAACTTTGTTGTAAAGATTGCAGGCGACATGCAACTGAGTGCATTGCGACATTAGCGGCATATTCTGCCTGCCTTGTTACTTGTAAAAATATGCAAATTTCAGAAGCAAGAAACGACGTACGTATGTGCGTTGCAATCCTTGCAAGATACGGAGATTTTACGTACAACGCATCCATTATCGCCGTAACTCAATTTGCTGCAACTTTGTTGTATAGATTGCAGGCGACGTGCAACTGAGTGCATTGCGACATTAGCGGCACATGCTGTAAATAAAGGGGGCATGAGAATAATGGCCGTAAAGAACTGTTAGAAGGTATATATATTTTTATATCTGATAAATAGATAAAATATTTGTTTCGTAAGCATTCAACCAAATTTATTTGTTTACAGCAAAGCAACATGTATTAAAACATTTTTACATAAGTGTAGATCTAGTACAGGTTAGCGAAATCGTTCCACACTGATTTGAAAGGTGCTGTCTAAGTGGAGATGCCTCCATTCCTCTCTTGTCTCTGCCATCTTTTTAATGTCCTGGTAGCACCTTAGTTCTAATTTTTCTTTAATTTGCTGTAAAACTTCATCATCGGTCTTCCTTTTCCTCGTCTCCCTTTTATTTTCCTTGTACTATTATTCTGAAGAGATTTTCATGTTTTATAGACGTCCAATCATCTTACCTCTTCTAGTTTCAATACTTTTTAGGGTTCCGTACAAAAAATTAAAAAACGGAACCCTTATAGGATCACTCGTGCGTCTGTCTGTCCGTCCGTCTGTCACAGCCAATTTGCTCCGAATCTACTGGACCGAATCGGGTGAAATTTGGTAGTATGATGTAATCCTATGATCCAAACGCATGTGCAAAATAAATAAATATTTTTTTTTAATTATGGGTCATATTCGGGGGATAAATTAGGAAATTGAAAAAAAAAAATAGTTTTGCGAACCTTACTGTGTCATATATCAAATGAAAGGGCTCGTTATGAGGGTCTTAAATATATTTTTGTTATAATTATAAAATAAAAACTTTTGATTTTATTCATAAAAGAAGACGAAAATTGACCATTGCTCCCCCTGATCTCCAAAACTACTGAGCCTAAAATTTTGAAAAAAATATGAAATATAGTTCATTGCTTGTAGATTACAGGAAAACCTATAAGAATTAAATCAATTGTACAGAACTCTCTCCACGCGAGTTTGACTCGCACTTGGCCGGTTTTATTAAAATATTTCTTCTCTCTTCTACTCTTTCTAGTACTTCCTTATTGCTCACTCTATCCATCCAGCTAATTCTCTCCATTATTTTGTAAAAATAACATTATGTGACTATACATGTGGAAAAACAGTTGGAACTTAAACACTCATTTATTCCTGAAAAATATTTTCAGTGGCTACGGAAGCGACACTATGAAGTTTTAATTAAAGTATAAACTTAATAATTGTAGCGCTGAGACTAAAGTAATGCTGTTGTAACTTGCAACTTAAGTTTTTTTAACTAAAGCACATGTTTGTTCTGCTGGAAAGCCAAATGAAATTGTGCAGTTTGTTAATTGCAAAAATATTTATTACTTCTACAACTTATGTTCATTTTAAGGAGTCGTATCTCTTTTTGTTTTTCCTCCAATCACGGACTACCCAGTAGGTTACGTAGCTAAAGATTCGTTATAGTGGCTGTCTATATACCATCATGACAATTACATACATACATACATACTATCACGCCTGTTTCCCACAGGGGTAGGCAGAGAATTACCTAGATATAATAGCCTGGCGAGTATGGTAAAGTATAGTTTTGTAGGTGTAATGTAGAGATTCAGTGTCCGTCTGAGGTGCGCTGGATGATAAGGCCATTAGAGTGTTTCCTAGAGTTTTAACAAATATCCGGTCACTATCCGGTATCCGGCTTATCCGGCGCTCTTTTCACTATCCGGACGGATGTCGAGTTAGCGTACTATTCGGCCGGCTACTAGATAGTAAATTATCATGCTTTTTCAAATAGAAAATAAGACTCAGAAATACTTTCATGCGGAAGATTGTTTGGGTCCCATGTTTCCTCAGTAACAACACATACACACGTAAGCACCTAATCAACTTTATTTGTTTACAGCAAAACAACATGAAGTAATACTTTTTTATATAAGTGTAGATCTCGTTTCACACTGACATAGAATATGCTGTCTGCACAAACCTACAAAATTTTATACGTCGAAACTTGAGCAGTGCCTTGCAGGCCGAATGTTCGGCGACCGGATATTTGGGTATTTAGCCAAAGGTCAGGCCGAACATTCGGTATCAGGTATCCATCCAAACCACTATCCGTTGCATCTCTAGCTGTTTACACATATTTTCGCTGCTGCGGCGCCGCGCGCTTTCACCACAGAATAAGTATCTGTACTCATGTACAGAGTCACTCAGCAAAGAAATTCAAAGAAATATCTACTTAATTTAGTTAGCGATATGGTTTAATTTAGTTCACGTCAGAACTCAGCACCTTTTCTTTTAAATACCTAGACATCCATTGCAGGCCAATTTAATTGTTATTACTCTGGACAAAGGATTCGTTTAACCGAATTTACCACTCCGAGTGGCCGCCGCGCGCTCAGTAATAATGTATATTTTCGATACCTAAACGGAAAGTGACATAGGCCTGGTAGCACCGTGTAAGGGTCAGACCAAATACAAAATCAAAGTGGCGTAATCATTTAAAGGCTCTTACTATGCGAAGTTAATGTAAAAATAAAAACTGTAAAATGAATTTATCTTTTACTCAAGCAAAAGATGCAAAAATAATAGCGTTTCGGAACGACCACAACTGACTAAATATGCATAAAGAAACTTAGTTCAGTTGCATGTAAATTTTGTCATGTTTATAAACTGCAATCCAATTTTCATTGTCCCTCAAATATTGTTCTTTTCATTACCAGCGTCTTGCCGTTCACAAGAAAACTTCTTGTCAGTTAACACCGCCTCAGTCTTATTTTATTGGGTTTGTTCACTTAATAAAAAGTTGTAAGTAGCCGTCGATTAATAAAGCTTTTCGAAATTTAAGAAGGTTTAATAACTTCGGAATAAAATTACGTGGCAGGGCGTTGGGATGCAAAATAAATATTGTTTTTCAGGCTTGCGATTCAATAAGCGAGTTGTACAGATTTACGCTTGCTAACTTTCGGCTAATTACGTATTTATACCGAGTTTTTAGGCAGGCCTGAAAAACATAAGTATTTGATTATTGTTTTCGCGACGCGTTTGTTTGTTGTAGCCCATAACTTGGGCGATGCTAACACTGACCACCACGTTTATCTTATATCTCCTTTACAGCTTGTCTAGCCACTGCTGAACTAGAGGCGGCCACGCTTGACAGATGAATTGGTCAGCTTATACAGGGTTTAACAAAATATACTGAAACTATTTGAAGGGTGGATTCAGTCCATGATACTGAACAACTTTCCCCAAGGAACGTATACCGAAATATGAAAAATAATTTTTGACCTACATACTAGTTGACCGATCAGCTGATCCGAGTTTGTAGGGAAAGCCAAAAATTATTTTTCATATTTTGACATATGTTTCTTGGGGAAAGTTGTTCAGTATCGTGGACTGAATCTACCATTAAAATAGTTTCAGTATATTTTGTTAAACGTTATATAATCTCTCACTTAATAAAAATATATCAGTTTTTTTTGTTATTTCTAAGTTCAGTGTAAAATTCTGTTTCTTTTTCATAAATAAATATTATGTTAAATAAAATTCACAGATTTCGTGCCGCACACGACTATATCGAGCTCATTTGAAATGAATCTATGGAATAGGACATGTTACGCAAAACTCGACGCAGATGGCGACACTTGCTTATACAGTAAACAATCTGCTGTCATTCTACCTACATGTCAAATTTTTCGCAACTTATAGATGTATTTAATATTAATAGTGTTATTAATATTTACTTATTCAAAAGCTGTGTTGTGGTGTTATGGCTTGCTACAGCCATTTAAATACCTAATACTTATATAATTCTACAAATTCATTGCGAGTTTTATGTACTTGTCATTGTCAAACATTTGTTTACGGTCTGCGCTAATGCTGAACTGTGGCGGCAGAACATTGCAGTAATATCTCCTTTAAAAAAAATGTCGTTGTGACGTTTTGACTTTTTTCAAAAAGGTTAGGCTACAAGGCAAACCCTTCACCCGATCGTCTTTGTTTTAGGCTCAAAATATAGCTGACTAAATTGTACAGATAAATTTTTTGTAAGTTATTGATATCATTCTTCGTTTCCAATATATCGAGCGCCAAAACCAAAAATCGGAAAATATTGAATGTTTTTTTCACTATTTCGGCCATAACTATTTTCGTTTTTGACTTTCTCGAATAATTATTTTTGTACTTTACAGTTCTCGTGAATACGCGTCTTCAGAGCCTTTTTGAATATCATATCTTCACAACTCTTCGAGATATAAGGGGATCGCACTTTTTCGTGAAATCGGAGCCTACACTGGAGCGAACGAAAAGACATTTCCTATGTCAAAACCACTTACTTAAATAAATTAAGATAGATCATATTAGATAACTAATCATGCGTAAAAATTAAGACGAATTCGCATTAAAATTCTTGGAATTCAAAATGACTCCACTATAAACAATAGAGATATTCTACCTAGTTTGCATTAATCCATAAGTTAAATTAGGCTTTCAACTTGTTTGTTTGAACTCACTTTAGAAGTGCTCAAGGTCTGGACTTGGCAGCGCTTAAATCAATACCCGTCTATGTCTCGATCTGCTGGGAAATCTAATTTCTAGGATATATTTATTACAATAGACATATTTGCCTATCTATGTGCTAGAGCTGCCTATAAAACAAATAAATAGATGAGGACAAATCACATAAATTGAACAACAACTTGTTTTGTTTTACTCAAGTAATGTAGTCATACATAACTAGAGTAAACCGTTAAAAGTTATTGTTAACAGTAACTTACCGCGATTGATTGCATTAGACCAGATATTTTGACGACATTACAGCCGTCATGTTCTCTGGCACATGTTTAAAGATCGCAGTGAGTCCCATAATGTTGGAATACGGTATTTGACTCATTTTTTTATTAATTATATTAAAAAGTAACGTAATCTCAGTGTCAACCAACATAAAAAGGATGCACATATTGCGTTTGAGACGTCACTGACATTAGGTAAGGCGCGTATGACAGTCTCTGTCGCTTTCTCAAGCGAGATGTCATTCCCACGCTCCCACTTTTCTTTATACTAATATTTGAAATGCTAATTGCTGCTTCATTAAATAAAGAATTTTCATGCTGTTTTTAGAAAAAGATTTATTTTTAGTATTATTTGTGGTTTCGTATAAAATATTGACCAAAAACAACCCTATTGTCTTGTGATCGCGAAAGTCGAATATTAAAGTCGTTAATCGATAACCGTTCGTTACTTCTAATGTCTTCTACATACTCGTATGTTAGCCCTATGTTTATTGCTATACATAGATAGACCCAACAAAATTCTTATCAAGTGATAAAGGTCCGCACGCATCCCTTTTAAAAAACAAATATAAAATGTGTGTGAGCAAACTGTATCTACGAGTATATTTACGTAAGCACAGTATTCGCTGAAATACGGCAGGTCGTTCGAAAAATACTAGGTACGGTGAAACGTGCGTGATTTTAGTAATATTTCGGTAACACGTTCCGTTTCAACTACTCCCTATGCGTAAAAAGTTTATTTTGGCATACGTTTATTTTGATTTAAAGGCAGCACGTTCCCCTTTTTACAAGCTTATTTAGTTTTACCTGTCCGGTTGTGTGTAGATGTATTATAAAATCTTGCTAGCTAAATTATACCCACTTCCCATTTTTCGATTGAGTTGAAAGTTCACTGGGTTGGGTGGCATTGCAATATTATGGTATCAATGATCTGATCTTATGATGAAGCCGGAAGGTAGCCATGGCATCTCTGTGATAAAACAACATACCCCACTGAGTTTGGTCTCAATCGCTTCGTCTTGAGTCTTGAGTAGCATTTTAATCTTTTTAGTTTATTAAAGACAAGCTACCGCATACTGGCGTTTCGCAACGACCACTGCTGAGATGAAAGTCATTAAGACAGTAGTTGTTCATATTGACGGACTGAGACACCTTTAGGTAAACTACATATGTCTCTACATGTGTATCTTTAAAGCGTCTATCGCAATTAAATAATTTCTGTTTTTCCTAAAGGTTGACTGGTAGAGAATGCATTAGCGTTAAGTTCACCTTTTGTACCATTTTGGTCAATAAAGATTTTAATAAATAAATATATGTAGAACTGCCAACAGTACATTCACACCCGGCATGTAGAGTCACCTTTAGGTACATTATATATGTGTCGAACTGCCAACATTACATTCACATTACACTCGGCATGTAGAGTCACCTTAAGGTACAGAGGAATGATAAGATACCTGTACCACCTCACGTAGTGCGCGAAGCGCGTGGTGGCACTGGTATCTGATAACCCGTCTGTACATGACATTGTGTCAAACTTCCAACAGTACATTCACACCCGGCATGTAGAGTCACCTTTAGATACATTACATATGTGTCGAACTGCCAACAGTAAATTCTCACCCGGCATGTAGAGTCAGTCACCTTTAGGTACACTACATACGTGTCGAACTGCCAAAAGTACATTCACACCCGGCATGTAGAGCCACCTTTAGGTATACTACATATGTGTCGAACTGCCGACAGTACACTCACACCCGGCATTAGTCACCTTTAGGTACACTATATGATATGTGTCGAACTGCCGACAGTACAATCACGCCCGGCATGTAGAGTCACCTTTACGTTCACTACATATTTGTCGAACTACCGACAGTACATTCACACCCGGCATGTAAAAATGTAGTCATAACATAACCAATATACACGAATGGACAAAAAGCAGAAAGTGCAATCAACAGGAGTGCGATATGAAAGGAAAACTCCCAATTAATTAGACGTAGCGCTAGTGTCGCCGAACACGCATTTCTGAAGGTGATGGTTTATGGTAGGTACTAAAGTTGCCACTTCCTATACAAGTAGTTGCATAGGAGGTGACAACTTTAGTACCTGTAAATGTAGATGTAAATCTAAGTTAGTACAGATAGTCTAGTTCGTTAATAGTTGATACTTAGATTGTGTAGTTCGTTAATAGTCTAGGTAGGTGAAATAATGAAATAATGTCTTAGATCGTGGGTATCAGAGTATCAGCTACCCGAGTCTAAAGTAAGTGTAATAAATATGTGATCCAGGGCTTTTAACCGATCTGAAATGCCTCTTGTGGCACCCACGGCAACAAACGAATAGGTAAAGTTAAATAAAAATTTGTTATAAAAACGAACAAACTGCATGTTTTAACTGTTAAATAAGGTTAGGTGCCTCAATAAAAAAAATTAAATCACGTACTAGAAAAGAAAAGTTTTTTTCGAAAAAAAAGAAACTTCTAACAACTTAGTACTTAATTAGGACGTTTCTGAAATCCAGAAATGCGCTGTTTCGATGAGGTACTCGCCATTAGGCCTTCCATCCTTTTCGCATTTCCCTTCTACCCGCTTTGTTTTTATTTCCTTTTAAGGACTGACTGTAATATCGGTGTAGCCTTCCGTTTCCTTTTTCAATTAGGTGAACCTTAGGTTTTCGGTGATGAAAAGTGTGTTTGGAATTTGCGTTTACTGCCGAGTCAACAAATAACTCGTTTTGTTTGTATAGAAATATAGCTAGGTACTCGTAGGTACATTTTTTGTCGTATTTGGTACAAGTGTGTTCTCTTTGAGATGCTAAAACATAAGGGGTTAATGTTATTTTCGGCCTTATTCTTGTTTGACTACTTAGTAGTGTAAAAATTACCTTCTCTGTCTTTTTTATCAGCCTATAATAGTCCATCTGCTGGACAAGGCCTCAATAAAGGTAACAAATGACCAAGCCGGGCACTACTGGGCAGACGGGTTGCTGATCGCAGTAGATGGTATAAAATCAGACAAAGCAGAGGTCCTCTTACCACAATACTCAATGAATTCCTTCGTATATCTAAATATACCTCTCTCTATATAAAAATCGAAGCGCATGTATGAAGAGATTAATGAGTGTAGATAAAGCGAAATGGGTTTGTCAGGATCGTAGCAAGTGGAGGTCCATAGTCTCTGCCTACCCCTGTGGGAAACAGGCGTGATAGTATGTATGTATATCTAAATTTAGATATACATTACATACTATCACGCCTGTATACAAACATTAAAAGATTTTCAGAATAGTTAACATAAGTATTCTGGTCTCGAAGGCCATCCACTTGATAGCGATACATAAAAATACTCAGTACAATAAGTAAGTAGTCCCAGGCCAAAAAATACAAACTTTGAATTTCGAATCCATTTATTTTTCGCGTACTGCCAGTAGTCCGTTAACACGAGCGCAGCGACGCGATGCCAACCTGCAATGTTTGCATACAAGTGTCCATTATCGTGATGAGACGCGTGGCGCTCTCGTTATATCGTACATAAAAATGCGTTGTTATTCGTATGTTGGCACTGCCACTCCACCTAGCTTTGTGTTGCACATGTTATGCACGCGTAATTGACTTAGGACTTTGTTGTTTTAGAGGTGTGCAGTTTTGCATGTATTGTTTATTATATTATACTTTAGTATAGTTGGAAGCGTCTTGGCATGTCCGTCACGGTAAATTTAATATAACACTCTCTATTGGCTATAAAGTAATGAACTAAAAAATAAAATAAATCGGAACTTACCGTGTTGGGAATCAAATAAAACAGGTTAATAAGCACATAGCAAAAATATAAACATTATTAACTGCTGCTGCTTCTGTGGCTTTACTGTACGCGCTGCCGTTGCCATCCCCGCTCATCGGCCGACGCCCGCCACTCGCCAGGTAGCGGGTGGTGAGTTGGTGACATTCTAATGGCAGATTATTGCATTTGTCGGCTGATATCTTCGGTTTTTATTCAATTAAATAAGATACATATAACAGAATATATATTTATATTTCGCGACTGCCTCCGTGGTCCAGTGGTCAAGGCGTTTGCCTTGTGATCCGGAGGTTGTGGGTTCAAATCCCACTGGGAAGCATACTTTGTGAAAAGTTGTTTTCAGTCTAGTTAGGATATTGCAGGCTAGAATCACCTGATTATCCGAAAAGAAAGATGATTCTGTGCTTCGGAAGGCACGTAAAGCTGTCGGTCCCAAACGCCATCTAGCGTTTGTACCTATCCTAGGATTGGTTCCGGTCTACCCTTTGGGTTGCGGAGGTCAGACGGCAGTCGCTCTGTTTAAAAACCAGTAAACTTGTCATATCACCTAGGTAAGGTAGCGGACCCCGGGCTCTGAAGCGTTACCGCTGAGGATGCAACCGGGAATACGCTCGGATGATGATGATGTATTTTTTATTTAGCATTAAGAGTACTTTCATTGAATAAAGCTACGAGGTTCAAAATCATCCTGTACATATAGCAGCTAATATTAACATGTAACTGCAGTAGTCAGTTCATTTATTCGTTCGTTATATTGGTATGCCCGAAGTACCTAACACTCAGAAAGTGCGTAACATCGTTATCGTTACTCGTGTTCGATTCGTTGTCGATCACGATTCCGTGTTGACGGAAAACAAGTAACCTCATTACTCGCTTACTTTAGTTTGATGTAGTTACTTATGTGTACGGTACAGAAAGATGGGATTTGTAAGATTTGTAATAAGAAAGTTCCCAACTTAAGAGTGCTTGCGTTCTTAATAACAGTTCATTCATCTAATTCACTATGTTCACATAGTGACCGTTAACTTTGCACCAAGATTTATGTGGTAGTAAAAAAAAATCGTTTTTTTTTTTAAATAAAAGCTTTCAAAGTATTTATTTTAATAAAAGTACATTCTCGTCTTTTGTCATGGTAAGTATGTAATTGCACGGTATGTTTAACCCCTACTGGCATTGCAGGTATATTTTTGATTGCTTTTGAACTTTATGTCAAAGAGTTTAATTTAATGTGGGAGCTATGCTGGCTGCTACGGTTTGATTAAAGGTCAATTACTTGCCTCAGTTGAATTCAAGAAAAAAATATTAAGTAACTAATATGTTTTATGAAAAGCATGATTTGGCTTAAACTTGAAATAACAAAAATGAGAACGTTAAGCTTTACTACGCACATTTGCGAAAAACGGCCACTTTTGGCTATGGCCATTTGAAATAAATTATTTAAAAGGAAACAGATATCATTTAACATTTTGATCTAGTAAAACCTAGTTATCCCTTCAAACTATTTTATAAACCACTGGAACGTTAAGTTTTAGTTTGCATTTTTGCCAAAAGTGGCCGTTTTCCGCAAAAATGCAAACTAAAGCTTAACGTTCTCATTATAAACTGTAAACAGTAGTTCATAAAATACTTTGAAAGGTTATCTAGGATTTGATAGTAGCAAAATTTTAAATAATGTCTCCGTTTTCTTTGAAATAATTTATTTACGGTACGGCCTTAAGTTAACGATAAACATTCAAATCTGTTTAAGCACATCGAAGTCATGGTGCAATAAAGAAAGTCACATGCATACATGAACCCTAAAAAACATTACTCTCCTTTTTTTGAACAATCGTGTAAAAAGCATCCAATTTCGTTGAACGTTACCGTGCTGCACCATAAAGGCATGCCACCATGGCACTTCACAGTTCCAGCAAAATGTAGTTTATATTATTATGAAACACACCTGTACAGGCCAGTTTATTGTTCGCGAAACTAAATTCAGTAAGCTTTAGTCACGTGATGCGTGTTAAGTGCTTGAAACAATTACATCATATGGAACCATTGAGTTTGTAACGTTGTAATGGCAAACCGAGCAGAAAGTTAATGATTTTATTATAAATTTAAGTATATTTTATCGAACTGAACAGCTTAACTGAAAAGCGACTTTGCTTGTTTGGTGTTGTTTTGTTTTTCGTTTTTGTAAGTGGACATTTGTTTGTGTAGTAAGTGTTTTTCGTGTGTGTAGCAACTTGTGTAAGTATTCCTTATATATACTCACATAAGAGTGTTACTCTCGCCAGTTGTCGCCAATTTGCAGCTCGCACAGGTCCACTATCACCGCGTTACTCCAGCGATACCTGGGCCGGCCCCCCGGCCTGCGGCCGATCGGCCGGATCTACAATCTTTCGACGTGACCGAGCCAGCGTAGACGGTGCGCTTTAAGAGCCCATGCCACCGCACAGTTCTTAGAACGTTTTTCAATATTATCAATATCAACTAAATACTCACTTTGAAATATAAATACAACAAAGTTCAGGACTAACTCTAGTCATTAAATGACTCAAAAACACGATTGCTCTCAATAGAAAAAATTGCAAAAATGCATCCAAATCACCTCCGAATAAAATACTAAAACTTATTATAAAAATATAATAAATGAGACCTTGTAACTTTTGATTATAGTTGTATTAAACATAAGGCAGTGATTATATGTCTTATTTTTTAAATAACTCTTAAATATTCTTTGTAAAAGGAAAAAAACCTAAAAAAACTACTCGTGTACGTAACCACGCGTAAAACACATGCTTGCGCTCCCTCAGCTCGCTGTCACGCTTAGGCTAGAAAAAAAAATTGTGTGCGGCACAGCGGGAGCAAAATTTTGATTGAGGTGTCGGGCACCTGACCCTCTTAAAAAAAATTATGAAGCCATGAGTTACCATGCCATAAGCATGCTAAATCGCTGAAGCAGCTGCAGCCCGGCACAGCAAGACCGTCGAGTCAGCAGATTGCCCAACAGCCGGCCCAGTGACTCGAATTTCATTTTGTGTTTTACAATAATTTT
Organism: Acrobasis repandana; assembly: GCA_963576875.1. NCBI lineage: Eukaryota > Metazoa > Arthropoda > Insecta > Lepidoptera > Pyralidae > Acrobasis > Acrobasis repandana. The sequence continues at coordinate 5,576,103 of OY756226.1, forward strand.
ATAATCAGTCTTTTGTTGAGTTCCGAATTAAACTATCATTTTTTCTGTCAAATAAAATTCTTTTTTTTAAAAGTCGCTCACCGACCGCCTATACATATCTGGCGCAGTCGGTAGGATCGCGGCACTCTAGGACTTTCGGGATAAAGTCCCCTCGTGCGAATAGACTCTTCGCAGACCAGAGTGAACGGTTTCAATCGTTGTCACCCGCGATAAGAACCTCGCGGCGGTCACGTAAACGCGGCTTCAACTTGCGGGAATCCGGAGAATTGGAGACCTGTACTCAACAAGACCCGAGCGGGAGATGCAGAGGACGGTGTGTTGGTGAGTGCTCTTTTGCTTCCCAAGTACATTCCTTTCTGCTCTATTTCCTCTCGTTTAGTACTAAGATAATATTTTACGTGTGTCTATCTATAGGCTCATATCGCTGTAGATTTTAAACTAAAATTTTGAATCAATTTACGGTTTAAGTGCACACGTCTATTCACATTTAAAATGGAGTTCCAAACAGATTATAAGATGATTTCGGAACTTATGCCCAAGTATGATGGGAACCCAAAGAGGTTACAGTTCTTTATTAAAGAAATGGATAATTTTATGGGGATGATTAGACTTAATGACGGTGTAGCCCCCTTAGCACTAGTGTGTTTAATTAAAAGTAAGATAAGTGGTGCAGCTATAGATGCGCTTGCACATGAAGGGACCCTTAATAGTTGGCCCGATATAAAACGCGCTTTAATTACGCGCCTAGGTGAGCCTAGAAACGAGATACAGGTTATGCAGGAGCTCACACGCACCCGTCGTAACAAGAACGAGGATGCTGAGTCCTTTGGCAAACGTATTAGGGATGTGCTCGATACTCTGTATATGGTAGGTCAACATACAGATAAAACGTATTACGAGAACATGGCTATTGAACAGTATGTCAATCAATTAGAGTTCCAAGTATCCGTAGGGGTGAGAATTAATAAACCCTCAACCTTAGAGCTTGCTATAGTCACTGCACGGGCAGAGGAAGCAAAGGCAGGTTACAGGCAGGGGTCTAACTTTAACAACCCCTCCAGTAACCCCCAAAATAAGAAACCTGAAAATAATTTTAAACAAAATAATAATCAGAATAATTTTCAGCGTCAATTCAACAACCAACCCTTTGTTAGACCATTTAATTATGCACCTCAGCCACATTTTGCACCCCCTAATAATTTTGTACCCCAGCGTAACAACCTGACCTCTGAACAAAAGCAGCAGTTAGTAAACTCCGTGCTACCCTGGAAGAATAAACATCCTCAAGGTAATTTTAGAAATAATTCAGGCAATTTTAGGAACTCAGGAAACTACCAAAGGCAGCCGAACATTCCTCAGCAACAAGTAAACCAGCCTCAGATTTCTTCTGACGTCACTATGCGATCGGTTAACAAGCCGATGCTGCCGCAATTCGCATTCGAGGAATTATTTTATTCGCCGTACGAAGGTAAAGTAAATTACTATCCACCCCAAAATTACTACCCTATGGAGTACTACCCTAATGCGGACGAGCAAGATGTAAACTACCCTTCTACGAGCTCAGAGGAGGACCAAACAACTACCCCCCAGAATTTTCAAGAGGACCAGGAGCCGGACGAGCAGAGTTGATAAAGCTAAACCATCAAGATAAAGATCATCTCCCATACATCGAGATACCGGAATTCCAAGGTAAATTCCTTATAGACACGGGCGCCTCGCGGTCTATGATATCACCTGACGTCATACAAAACACAGTATATGAACATTGTGTCGACTTTCGACATCGAGCCTTTCGAAGTAAAGACAGCGCACGCGGTAACTCGACACTCATACGTTGCATATTTACCACTACCACCGGTCTTTAGTAGTGATATAACTCACAAGTTTCTCATCTTCGAGTTCGATCCGAAGTATAAAGGTCTTATAGGGCTAGATTTATTAAAATCACTCTCTAGTAATATTGATTTAAAAAATAAGGTACTACGCACATCCACTGCGATAATACCTATTCATTTTGATTATCCTATAAAGAAAATTCGGGTAGACCCTCATTGTCGGAAAATTATTAAAGTAAAAACTAACTATACAGATGGTGCCTATGTACACGAGGACCATGAGTGGATGCCAGGATTAACATCCCCTTCGGCTATAGTTCAAGTAACTGGTGGCTCATTTTATACCGAGGTTCTCAACCTAAACCCAGAAAAGAAAATTATTTTAAATAAACCCCCTATTAATTTACAACCCTATGTTGAAAAGGAAACCCCTAATATCCATTGCACATTAAATTCAATTCAAACGCAACCGGATATTGATAAAGAGCTTTGTGAAAATTTAAAGAAAATTAGGACCACTCATATGAACGAAGAAGAGAAACGCGAGATAGAGAGATTATGTTATCAGTATAGAGATATCTTCTATTCTGAAAACATACCCCTAACTTTTACACATGCTGTAAAACATGAATTAAGGCTTACAGATGATACCCCTATTTTTGTACGCAGTTATAGGCAGGCCCCACAACAAAGGGATGAAATTAAAAATCAGATTAACAACTTACTGAAACAAGGTATCATTCGCGAAAGCGTATCTCCATGGTCAGCCCCTGTTCATATCGTGCCTAAGAAGCCAGATGCTTCTGGCAAGGTCAAGTGGCGCCTTGTTATAGACTATAGGAGGCTCAATGATAGAATTATAGAGGATAAGTACCCTCTGCCTAATATTAGTGATATTTTGTATAGGTTAGGGCGCGCCCAATACTTTAGCACCCTCGACTTAGCTAGCGGGTACCACCAAGTGGAAATGCACCCCCGTGACGTAGAGAGAACTGCTTTCTCTATTGAAAGAGGACATTATGAATTCCTCAGGATGCCCTTTGGTCTGAAGAACGCACCCAGTACCTTTCAAAGACTGATGGATCACATCTTACGAGGCATAGATAACGTATTTACGTACCTTGATGACGTAATCATTGCCTCTACATCCCTTCAGGAACATATGCTTAAACTAAAACAAGTATTTGATCGCTTAAAACTCCATAATCTTAAAGTTCAGCTGGATAAATCGGAGTTCCTTCAGAAACATGTACAATTCTTGGGTCACGAGCTAACTTCAGATGGCCTGAAGCCTAATCAAGATAAAATTAAAGCCGTACTTAACTTCCCAATCCCTAAAACACAGAAAGAGATAAAATCCTTTCTAGGTTTAGTGGGTTATTATAGGAAGTTCATTAAGGACTTTGCTAAGATGACTAAACCTATGACTATATGCCTAAAGAAAAATCATAAAGTAGAACACACCCCTGAATTCTTAGAATCATTCAGTAAATGTAAACAGGTACTTACTAACGACCCCATCTTACAGTTTCCCGATTTCGATCAACCCTTTGTCCTTACAACAGATGCGTCAAACTTCGCCCTAGGAGCAGTCTTATCCCAAGGCAAAATAGGATCAGATAAGCCCGTAGCATACGCGTCCAGGACCTTATCCGAGACTGAGTCCCGTTACTCCACAATAGAGAAAGAGTTGTTAGCCATTGTGTGGGCAGTAAAGTACTTTAGACCCTACCTATATGGTCGCAAATTTACTATCTATACTGACCACCGCCCTCTCACGTGGCTTATGTCTCTTAAAGACCCCAACTCAAAGTTAACTAGATGGAGACTTAAATTAGCCGAGTATGACTATAATGTCGTATATAAAAAGGGCTCACAAAACACCAATGCCGATGCCCTATCTCGAGCTAAAATATTTCATAACAGCGTAGACTCACTGGCAGTTAATTTGGAAGATAATGAGGACGATGAGATAATACCTAGGATTTTTGAGATGGATCGTGAAGAACGTGAAGCTGAGAATAATAACAATAATAACAATCAACCTAATCTAGTAGAGTCCATTGCCCCACCTCAGGTAGATGCAACATCTGATAGTATGAGCGTCGTTTCATTAGATCCCAATCAGTTAGTTTCCACAAACCATACCCAGCCTGATAACGAAAACATTGGTATCCCTATTGTAGATGACGCTATAGAGAGACAGCAAAAGCAATTTTTTATAAGATCTACCCCAGGTTCTACCTATAGGGTTGAAAACAGAACTACTAACTCTAAGACTACAATCAAGGATGTATTTATCCCTGTAAATAACACAGAACAGGAGATAATTAGATTTCTTAAGGAGCATACCATAGCTGATCGAGTATTTCATTGCTATTTTATAGATGAACATCTGTACCTTGCTTTCTCGAGAGTATATACCACTATCTTTAACGACAGAGGCCCTAAACTAATAAGGTGTACACGCCGTGTAACGCTAGTAGAAAATAAAACTGAGCAATTAGATCTCATTAAAAGATATCATGAAGGAAGGAACATACATCGTGGTATACAGGAGACTTATAAAAACATGCGTAGGAATTACCATTGGCCCAATATGTTACTGACTATCCAAACTTACATAAATAAATGTGATACTTGTCTTAAAGCTAAATATGAGCGTAACCCCTTAAGACCACCCTTAATGGTAACAGATACACCTACTAAGCCTCTGCAACATCTCTTCATGGATCTGTATTCCACAGGTGGTGGAATATTCCTAACTATCATAGATAATTTCTCTAAATTTGCTCTGGCGGTACCTATGCTAGGCTCAAGTAGCATTCACGTAGCAGATGCTCTCTTAAAAGTATTTTCTATCTTAGGACTACCCCTTAAAATTACAACAGATTCTGACACTAAATTTGATAACGATGTTTTAAAAGAGATATGTGCTTCTCACAATATAGAAATACATTTTACTACCCCTTATAACCCTAACTCAAATTCCCCTATAGAGCGTTTTCATTCAACTATTGGTGAGATAATAAGAAATCAACGTATGACCAACAAAGATGATACAATACAAGTTATAATGAGATATGCAGTTATAGCCTATAACAACTCTATACACTCAGCAACAGGTTACACCCCATATGAGTTACTATATGGTCATACAGCAGCTAGGAACCCTTTAGAGATTTACTACCCTAAGGAATTTTACCAAGACTTTGTGCTTAAACATAGAGCGAATGCAGAAGCTGTACAAGAGTGTGTAGCGGCTCATCTCTCTAAAAACAAAGAGCAGGTAATAGCAAAGCGGAACCAAGCAGCGGAAGAGAACCAGCTAAAGGTAGGTGAAACAGTTTATAAGCAGGTAGCTAAGACAGCGCGAAATGACAAGACCAAGCCTGTGTTTAAAGGTCCGTATAAGATCATCCACTTACATCCTAACAACGTGGCTGAGATAATAGGTAACCATCCTAACTCTAAGTCGATAAGAGTCCATTTTAAGTTATTACGAAGGCCTCACCTTGTTCCAGGGCAATCCCCTTCGGAGCCCTCGTGCTCTCAGCAGCAGCCACCGTGAACATTACTCCAGTAGATAACTCCAACGGCCTATTACTCTTAAAACAAGGCATTGTTCTTAGACAAGTAGATACTTTTAACTTAGTGTGTAGCTATAATATAACTTACCTTCATTTGACCACCCTTAAACTCGCAGGTCTATATGCAAGCACTAAGTCTTTAGATCCTAACATTATTTCAGGAGAATTGCAAAAATCATATACAGATCAGATTGAGCATAAGATAAATATTATTAATAATAAATTGATATTTTTGGCACCTTATAGTAGAGTAAAGCGTGGGTTATTTAATGGATTAGGATCTGTAGTTAAACTTATAACCGGTAATTTGGATTATAATGATGCTCTAAAAATAGAACAACAAATATCTAATATTAAGAATAAAATTCATAACGTTCACGAGAAATCAGTAGTAATAGCTCAAAAGGCTATCACAGAGTTTGCTAAACAATTAAATATAATAAATGAAAATCAAAATAAATTACACCTTTTAATAAAAAATATAACTATGAACTCTAACCTAGTTTATAAACATTTTAATCTCTTACAGGTTCATATACAGATAGATTTCAGTTTACAAATTATTTTAGATAAACTCATGCTAATAGAGGATGCAATGGCATTTGCACAAATAGGAATCATGCACCCTAGTATAATTAATTCTAAAAGCTTGATAGCCGACATGCTAGACATCCAGGGTAACTATAGTTTTACAGCTGTCGCCCCAATCACTCTACAAAATATTAATAGCATAGAAAAATCTATAGAAGTAAAGGCCTATAGTACTCAACATTCGCTGAATTTTATCTTAGAAATTCCTTCAGTAGAAGCAACCCCTTATGACCTCATTCATATATATTCCATCCCTAATGATCAAAACCTCACTATAATTCCTAAGTCCAAATACCTAGTACTTGGTAGTGGAGAGTATTCATACATCAATGAAGAATGCCGCCACATCACGGATGAAGCCCAAGTCTGCAAACAGCTCATCACGAGACAACTTGACGACTCTGGAGACTGCGTGACATCTATAGTTCAACATCAACCGCATCATCTCACGTGTTCCTATGCGAAGATGAAGCTTAAGAAAGGAAAAATCCAGAACATCAGCCCCAATACCTGGCTTCTCATCACCAATCACCATGAAGTCCTGAAAGCGACGTGTGGAAATGAAGTAACATACCATACTCTCACGAAGACGCAACTCATCTCAATCTCGAATGAATGTCACGCCGAAGTACTCAATACGACATTACAGACACATAGTAGCGCCGTGACCATACATGACGTCATCCCACTACCTGAAGAACAATACATGCCGAATGAAATTAGACTCGAAGTGCAACTAGAGGACATTTCGCTTGATAATATACATAATCTTATAAATAAAGCTCAGAATATACAAGATGTAGACTATTATGAAGATGCAGTCGTGTCATTAACTCCGAGCTGGACCACCATCATTCTGTACATCATTGGAGCTACTTTCCTGGTCTGGAAGACTTATAAACACTACCTGGAAAGAAAAAACACCCCATCGCCTGGACCAGCGGCACCAGAAGAGCCCGCCAAACGAACCGGTGGAACACGGTTCTTTCTTAAGGAGGGAGGAGTTACCATGCCATAAGCATGGTAAATCGCTGAAGCAGCTGCAGCCCGGCACAGCAAGACCGTCGAGTCAGCAGATTGCCCAACAGCCGGCCCAGTGACTCGAATTTCATTTTGTGTTTTACAATAATTTTATAATCAGTCTTTTGTTGAGTTCCGAATTAAACTATCATTTTTTCTGTCAAATAAAATTCTTTTTTTTAAAAGTCGCTCACCGACCGCCCATACATATCTCATGGCGGAAAAAGATAATTTAGACGATGGGTTGGTAGCCGCATGGCTTATTGACACGATTCCGATTCTCACCCATTGAGGAAATCGGCTTTTAGCCCGAGAAGAAAAGCGGTTGGTACCATTATTTTTTCTTCTTAGAGTAATTCCCCACAAGCACTTGAGATAAAGGTCGACCACCGCGATATAATCAATTTGGAAACTAGAAAAACAAAGTTTGTATTATCCCTTGATCGCTGATCGGGCGTATCGTCTAATCCTGAGTGCGGACGTACAAATACGCTATAAATCGAGAAGTACTTTTAGCAAGCAATTTCCTCTGCTTACGAGAAAAAGATTCATGGCTCCTCGCACACTACGAAATAGAGAACAATTTCACTGCCGTAAAATATAGCGCTTTTAAAGTGCAATGAGTTATAGATTGTTCATGAACTTTGCAGTTTTCTTAATTTAATCAAGAAAGTATGGCAAGATGGATAGTAAGTGAAAACAATGTTTATATTAGCTGCTTGCGCGGAAATATTAAGACAACAGACGTTTGAGCATTAAATTTTAAATTAAATTAGTTGTTTATACGAAACTATTATTTGTTTGTTTCAAGTAATATACATTATTAATTGACCGAGCGAGCTTGGCACACAAGTTTTTTGATTTATTGAGATTTTTTATTCGACCGCAATTTTTTATTGGGGAAGATATACGGCGGGAAAGGTTATTGTAGCGTTATTTATTGACGGATTTCAATAAAATTTGTGAGGCAAACTAACGACTTCATTCTACACTAGATGTTGCAAAAAAAAAAACCTAAATTGGGAAGTGAAGGGGGAGTTTGCTGTAGCGTTATAGTATGCATATGGACGGACTTCACTGAAATGGCTGCTAAGCCAGGGAAAGGGAAAAATGTCGGTTATTGCTTGGTTATAATATAAGACATCGCGACACTGTTCTCACAGAACCACTAGTAACTACTTATTTGTTATCATCAGTGGTCGGATAATCGGATGCATATTTACCTTAACTTCAGCTGGTACCTAACACAGCGTTGATACAACCACCAACATATAATAAAAATAATTGTATTTCACAGATTCAGCTTTGCGATTTATGGTTTACATATAGGTACTATAGTTGTATAGCCACGTATTAGCCTTGCACAGTATTTTAGAGAATAACTTATAACGTTCTTTAAAATACTGTGCAAGGCTAATACGTGGCAATGCAATTATACTATATGTAAACCATAAATCGCAAAGTGAATCTGTGAAATACAATTATTTTTATTATATGTTGGTGGTTGTATTAACGCTGTGTTAGGTACCAGCGGTAGTTTAGGTAAATATCCGACCACTGGTTATCATACTCCAGAAATGGACCACTTTAATCTCAAAACTGCGTCTGAGTACTTTATTATTATTTCCCTACAACATTCCTAATTTGAATACCAACTTAATACTCTAATGCTGCGAAAAGTGCACTCCAAAAAGGATAACCCAGCACATTAGGAAATACATCATAAGTACTAGCAACAAATGATTAATGCAAGGGCACCCATCCGTGCGGCGTTTATTCATATTCCCGCCGCCGGGGATGGCTCAAACGCACTCTCTTTAATGGCAAAATCCTCAAAACGCCAAATAAAAAGGATACAGAACTGAACCTTTTCTTATACATTCTAAATTTGCTGTCGCAACTTCTTTAGATAAAAATTTGGGCACGCAGTTGATTACTTAATTCGTTTTAAGTTAAAGTGTAAAAAATGAGCCTTCCTGTGTGACTTACATTCTCTTTAATGGCAAAATCCTTAAAGCGCCAAATAAAAAGGATACTAAACTAAACCTTTTTCTCATACTTTCTTGTTGTCGTAACTTCTTTAGATAAAATTTGAGCACGGTGTCGATTACCTAATTCGTTTCAAGTTAAAGTGTAAGAAATGAGCCTCCCCAACTTACAAGCTCATCCATCTTATAACTCCGGCGCATTATTTGCAACCCACATGGACTGTAAGTCAATAAAACTGATTAGCCGAATCGTTCGCCGAAAGATGACATTAATATAAACCTTTTACTGCCATTCCTTGTGCCATTAATTTTATTCGTAAAGTTGCGATAGAACTAAAATATTTATGACAAAAAAATAATATGGCTAATAGGGATATGGACTGAGTCCGAAAAATTGTATTTTATTTAGTCCGTCAGTTAGACCATCCAAAAATAATGGACACATATTTTTTCTTTATCAAAATAGTAAAAATTTACAAAGATACAGCGCGTTGAAATTTCGGAGTGGGGGTGCAGGACCTCACCGTCAAGTAAAAATCGTATTTAATCGTGACATCATAATTAAAATACGCTGTATCTTTGTGACTATTTGCTAATCAGTAAAAAGAAAATTAAATTTTTATTTAATTTAATAATCTACCTGATAAGGTAAAATATTTTTAGTCCACATCCGTATTGCAATATCTTCGAGTAACATCTAAAATAAAAAATACGAGACATCTTAGAGTTACACATCTATATTGCTTTATTTTGTAGAAATCCTCCAGGGCATACTAGACAATTTAAAATACCTATCTAATCTCAAATTTGCGGAGCAATGCTGAATGGGAAGCTAGAGTTGAAAAGTGAAACGCTAAGTCTAAGGTAAAAGGATTACTGAGATTTTTTGACGTTTTATTTTGTTTACAGCGAATTAAAAACTTTTTCAACTTTGTCTAAAAGTTAAGACCGTGTGGTTTACACAATTAATGTTTTGAAAAAAAAAATGTGTAATCACGGTAATTAAACATCTCTAAAACTGAAAATGATCCATAATACGAGTAAATTTTAGAGAGAATAGAATCATATATTATACGTTTGTTCGTTCTTTGTTCTATTATAATTTTAAATTAAGACTCGAAAAGTTTGTACTTCTATGATTTATTTTACAATTTGCTAGCCGTTCATTACCAGCATCAGCAGTGTCAGCTGTTTTCGCGCGATTGAGTAAGAAAAACAAAGCAATTATTTATTAAATTCCTGAAAAAAATAGTCTTTTTAAAAAAAATATGTGTGTTGTAAGTGAGCTTTCATAAAGAAAGGTTTTTATATCTTATTCCTGGAAATTCAATTAAAAACCGTTAAAAATTTTCCAACTAAAAGCAACAGTTCGCCCTCACAGTCCACTTACTACGATTTTAATTAAGAGTTGTTCTACTTTATTCTTCGATTGATGAAATTTAATTAAAACATGGCGATCCTAACGGGTGAAATGAGGGGCCGTCGTCAAAACTTTGTCGCAATCTCGGCCTGGCCTAATCTTAGAATGCTGTTGTGTGTCGTAGATATACAAAAAAGTAGATCTTATATATGCTTTTCCAAAATTTCGCAGAGGTGCAAGTAACTCATTCTAGTTGAACAGTCGAAAATATTAAGTTTATAAAGCTGTCCTAAACATGGTCTAACAAAATATACTGAAACTTTTTTAAGGCCGAAATCAGTTCATGACACTGAACAACTTTCCCTAAGGAACAAATGTATATAGATAAATGAAAAAAAAAATAATTGGCCTCCTATACTAGTTGACCGATCGACTGAACTGAGTTTCTAGGGAAATAAAAAAATATATTTATAATGTTTTGATATATGTTTTTTTGAGGGAAGAAGTTCAGAATCATGGACTGAATCTGCTCTTTAAATAGTTTCAGTAGTTAAACATATTTAATTTAGTTATTATTTTTTAGACGTTATATAGCAAAAAATATATTGACACTATCACGTTTTTATCTCCATTAGAGGTAGACAGAGCCCAGGGCCCCAGTAACGTTTAGCGTGATGGTTGACGGAAAGATAGAGAAAGGGAATCAAGATAGTGATGGGTTGCTAGTCTGATGCTACTAGCACCCCATCACTATTTTGACTCCCTATTAATATATTTCAGATACTCGTCCATTTCCTCGATCAGCTTTTAAGATTTTGCGCTACTTTTTAGGGTTCCGTACCTCAAAAGGAAAAAAACGGAACCCTTATAGGATCACTTGTTGTCCGTGTCTGTCTGTCAAGAACCTTTTTCTTAGGAACGCGTGGAGGTATCAAGCTGAAATTATATCAAATACTGTCATTGGAGCTGTGAAAAAATCTAACTTTTAAGTCAACGCAATCAAAAGAGCCGTTTATGCCGCAAATTTCGACACTCGCAAGGAAATCAAAACCTTCAGGGTACTTGTGTACCGTGAACTCTTGACGTGACGTGACGTTGCTTCGTACCAAATCTTGAAATTTGGTACGACGCAACGTCTTATAGCACAGATAAAGGAAAAATTGCGAAAAGCATACATTTTAAGTTACATCATGTAATAAAAATAATTTTAATATTTTTAAACTTATATATTATACATATTGGTTTGTATGAAACCCTCGGTGCGCAAGTCCGACTCGCACTTGGCCGGTTTTTTCTTTTCTCGTAGACCAGCAGAAAATATATTTAATTCAAAAAATAATTGATGAAAAAAAAAATATTTCCCAAAATCTAAGCAAATCGTCGCCTAGTTTTTAGTTCACTGATGGTAATTTTGAGGTTGGCAGGCATAAGAGGTGTTTGTGTAGTCTATTAACATAGTTCATCAAGGCTTGTGAATGTAAACTGCAATCCTCCATGGAAAACTTGAATGGTCTTACATGATTCACCCCACCATATTTAAGAAGACACATTCATGATCCCTTTGCCAAATTTCAAAATAGTAAATATACATACATACTATCATGTCTTTATCCCCAATTGAGCAAAACATTTTTGGGTCTTGCGGCTCTAAGCAGACCAGGGCCGCAAGACTTAAAGGCCACTTTTAGCATGATGGTGGGCGAGAAGGTTTCCACCATCACGCTAAAAGTGGCCTTTGAGGAAAAAGGAATTAAAATATTGATGGGTTGCTATTATTTGCATTTTCGCCCATTCCCTCAATCGGCTTCTACAATCTGTGCGGGAAAACAAGCAGTTGTACATTCTAAGTTTTTTCTTTTCTTCCATACCAGCATGAAAGAGTACAATACAACTGTGTGAGATCAGCAACTAATTCAAAGATATCACAGGCTATTGTAACTACTCGTAATACAGTGCGGTTACAGGAAGACATATTCATCTTCCTATAGTTCAAGCTAATGTATAGTGTGTGTCATTACCATGTATAGAGGTACATAACGACCGTCACTGTGTTATGTGACATGGTGCTTGACGTTGAATGTCAGGCGGGAGAGATAAGATTGTTTACTGCAGCGTGGGTCAATCCACCTAGTAATAAAGCCAGCAATAATCTTGAATAGCGTCTAATATTCATTGCGATTGTCTGTTGCATTGTGTGTGGCAATGGAGCGGGGATTACTAACTGCAATATGCATTGGTTGCTGTTTGTAAGACATTGTAATTGGTTAGAAAATGTATTAGTATCACAGTTAGCGGTTGCTTCTCTGAAACAGTAGCACAGTTATGGCACTTGATACAAGCAGAGTAACATTTATGCTTACTTAAACTACAAACGAAACTAATCTTCCGTGCACACGTCAATGTGTGTTTTGAGTGATTGGCAAGGTTTCAGCCATAATAAAAAACAATTGATTAGAGTTTCAACAAAAAATTTCATTAATTCATATATTATTCAGCGAACTTGTTTTTTCTTATTACGGGGGCCACTTATGGGGGACTAAATTTGAAAATTAAAAATAATGCAAACTGCTATACAACTAATATACTATGCTATTATACTATACTATACAAAATCTGCAAATTACTATACATATATATGTATACCTATATGAAATTTATATTTCTTTATAATATTAAGATAAGTATTTTTGAAGTTATTTAAGAAAATAGGCGAAATTTTACCACCCCTTCTTATATCCGAATCTACTGGACCAAAACTTTGAAAAAAAAATACAGAAAATAGTTATTTATCTATACATTTAAGGAAAAACTATAGGAACCTCGAGAAAGAGAAGAAGAGAGTTTAACCTGCACTTGACCGATAAATTTCTTTCTTTCAATGTAAAATATCAACTACAGCAAATAGTATCTAACGAAGCTTTCTTCACCTACATACTTCCTCGAAGCCTACCCGAGTGAACACATATCCGTTGAGGGGGCCGAAGTAGGACGGAAGCACCATAACCAACCCCATTAACGCTCCGGCGAACTTTCCGCGGAAGGAAATTGAAAAACAAAGTTATTTTAATACCTAGATCTACAGTATTCTTGATTCATGATACTTACTTAGGTTGTACGTTAAATATCGTCGGAAAGCCCATTGGGTAGGGACCTATGCTGAACTGAGTTTCTTTCGGCGTAATCTTTAAACTTCAAACTTCTTTATTTGTGGAAACAAGTTACAAAAGATGACAATTTAATATGGAGATACAGCACTCTGTTTCCTGCCCATAGGCGTACAAAATTATATATCTTCCTAGCAGTGTTCGTTAAACGCTGGTACTTTGTAGCTTTTACACTAAAATATTTTTTAAATAATAACCTTTGATAGGTAAGTGATAAATTTATCCTATATTGTATACATTTTTTTGACTTTGACTTTAATTTGAGACAAGATGAGTAAACTTCACTACGAACTGAATTGGAACCCAGTCTACGAGTATTTGAAGTAGATTTTTTTAACTTTTTTGGTAAACATTTACCTGTTTTCCGGAAAGCGTTTTTCTTTTGACCAAACTGACTCTTTAGAATAAAAAGACTCATGAAATAAACACTTTATATTTAATTATGATATGTTTAAATTGAGAGACAAATGGAAGAGAATTTATACTCCACCGACTAGAGCATAGCTCTTAAATATAGATAGATAGATGTTTAAATTGTAAATTTATGGAAGTTTAGTTAGTAGTCCGAATTTTTTATTTTTTTTATTTACCTATCTATACACTGAATAGAAAAAATCATAGAAATCGAATATTTACCCAAAAAGCTTTGAAGAATACCCAAAAACAGTGAGGTATATATAAATAAGAATAAAAAAAAACTTCGATCGGCTTTTACGATCTGCATAGGAAGAAATGCAGCTGGCATATTTTAAGATTTTTTTTCTCCCAGACCAGAGAAAATACTCGACGATAACTACCCTAGTTCTCGTCGAGTATTTTCTCTGGTCTGGGATATTTGATTGGAGCTTTGTTTCGCTTCGGGGTGTACTCTTCTTCATCCAAGCGCGTTCCCGGTTGTATCCTCAGCACTGTGCTGCTTCGGAGCCCGGGGTGTGCTTTCCCGCTTTTTCTTCTCCAAATATTACATGCATGTCAATGGTCACCCAAGGATGCCATGAGACCTTGCGTTAGAGAAGAAATAGCCGTAAGAGTTTAAACGAACGAAGTTGCGAACTAATAGTTAGCAAGGGTTGCGCTTTGTCACCTTCGTGCGTGTTATTGACGACAGTGGGTGACATATAGGGCTCCGCGGTCAAGCCTCGATCGACCACAAGAGCTCCGGCGACCACAATTAACAAAAGTCGCGTGTCGCGCGACAATTACGCGTCATTCGCTTTGTTGATTGCTCGCGCCGACAATAATTAACTCGTATCCTGTCTTTGGGAAATTAAATGCGTTGTGTGTATCAGGTGAAGGTCGGAAAGTCAAATCGGTAAAGGGCATTGACGAATTTTGAATTCCTTCCATTCCAGACGGAGAAAAGAAAGAACTCTGCTTCTCTTCCCGAGCAGATTGTAAACGCACCGAAAATGCGAATCATGTTAAAGGCGATGCGGCTACCAATTAATTACTATTTTTTAACTAATTACTTCTTGCACCATAACGCGAAATGTAGCCGAGTCTTGCTACCTTGGGTCTGCTTAGAGCCGCAAGGCTCAAAATGCTCTGTCTGCCCCATTAGTGATAATGACGTGATGGTGTATGTATGTATTAACGATTTGAGAATTGAGACAATATGAGAAGCACGCAGCGCTCTAAAATTATTATTTTTACCTGTAATGACCCGTTTCAGGGCATAGTTCTCATCGTCTGGTTTCTTTTCCATGCTTTTCTATCTAATGCAATGTCTCACGAATTTCAAGGGTCACATGATATGCAAACACTTATTTTTCTAAACTCCAACTTTCTCTAAAGTTCTAGTGGAAGTAGAAACAATGCAGTGATTTATTTTAAAAACTAAAAACGTATTACCTAAACATGTACTTATTACTTAAGAAAAAATTGCCATGGAAAAAACACGTCATGCCTTAAAATGCTACAGGCATATTTAAATTTATTTTTGATTTAATATAAACTTAAAGTGCCCTTCTTTTTTCTGTAGCAATTTGAATTTAAAATTGGCGTGAAATAATGGGTTACTTAATTACTTTTAAATACAATTTTGTATTCAAGAGTGCTAAACCTGTGGACACTAATTTCTACGTCCAATGAAGGTGCACTACATTTTCGTAATTTATTAGAACTAGCATACAATTACAGAAAGTCCTATTGTGGCGTTAATAATAACTTATTTATATGCAAATAGCACACTAAACCAGCGTTTTCAAAATAAGTACATATAATTTCTACATCGTAAAACATGCGAATATTATGAGAAATAATACAGAAACGCTGTTGCGAATTGCTATTTATCTTCAATAGTCACATAAAACTTGTCAAAAAAAAGCGGCCAAGTGCGAGTCGGACTCGCCCATGAAGGGTTCCGTAGCAGCAAGCAACATTTTACGATTTATGACGTATTAAAAAATAACTATCTATGATACCGAGACCGCTATAGGTTTAAAGTACATACTTTGAGGTATATACCACATTTTTTTCAGAATTATTTTAGTAATATTTCAAAAGTTACAGTGGGGGGACACCTCAAATTTTAACTTTGTATTAGATTATTTATCTCAAGACTGGGGTGTTTGATCTACATAGTTTCAAAGCAGTTTTTGTTGCATTTTAAAAGACCTTTTCAACGATACCCCACACGTTGGGGTTAGTCCAATTTAATTTTTTAAATTCACTTTTCATTGTATAGGGGGCTGAAAAAAAATCATTTTTTCATAATTTTAAAAACCAACTTTTGGAACTTCAATATCTATCTCTCCACCAATTTTCGTGACAATCGGTGCAGTAGCGGCGGAGTATGAGCCCGGACGGACAGACAGACGGACGGACATGACGAAACTATAAGGGTTCCTTGTGGACTACGGAACCCTAAAAAGGAGGAGCATCTCAATTCTAATATATATATATATATATATATATAATATATATATATATATATATATATAAATATAAATATATATATATATATATATATATTATGTTCTATGTATGTATTGTATGTTGTTCCCCCATAACTATTCCGCCTTTTAACCCAAGATAGATAGATAGATAGATAAATCGTTTATTTGTGAAAACTGCACATACGAGTACACACTCACACACAAAAAATAAATGAATAATATTACGTTATTTACATACAGATTTTATAGCGATGCGATGTGTTTATATATGCTGCAGCAGCACAAAAAGGTCGTAGGCTCAGCGAAAATATTGCTCAAAGAGCAATGCGCTGATTTTCAGCTATAACCTTCTAAGTTGATCCCATTGTCACCAGGTAAAGCTCTGATGATGGGATCCTCGAGAAATCGAGGGAACCCCTGTGATATTCTATGCACTATAGTGATTTTGATGTTTTCGTCAAGAGATCAAGCATTTGCATTCAGAAAGTGAGTTTTGGTGAAGTGGTGCTGATGAAGAAGACCAGAAATTGAAGTTTTTTTTGTTTAAAATTATTAGTGTCAATTAGTAACTATAAAATTATTAGTGTCAATTACTAACTTTAAAATTATTAGTGTCAATTACTAACTATAAAATTATAAGTGTCAATTACTAACTATAAAAATATTAGTGTCAATTAGTAACTATAAAATTATTAGTGTCAATTACTAACTATAAAATTGTTAGTGTCAATTACTAACTATAAAAATATTAATGTCAATTAGTAAGTATAAAATTATTAGTGTCAATTACTAACTATAAAATTATTAGTGTCAATTACTAACTATAAAAATATTAGTGTAAATTACTAACTATAAAATTATTAGTGTTAATTAGTAACTATAAAATTATTAGTGTCAATTACTAGCTATAAAATTATTAGTGTCAATTGCTAACTATAAAATGTCAATTACTACTTAACTATTAAATTATTAGTGTCAATTACTACTTAACTATAAAATTATTAGTGTCAATTACTAACTATAACAATATTAGTTGACACATAAACTTACCTAATACTATACTGGGCGTTCCTGACTGCATCTCCAGGTGAGCTTTCCGGATTTTTTTCTCCAAAGATTACTTTTACCTGTTTTACGGACCACCCCCAGGGTTTCTTAACATGTGAAAGCGGAGTACTGTTTGTAGAAGAAAATTATAAGCATAATAAAGTTACCAGCACTTGGACAGGCTTGTTTAGTGTGTGCTGACCGCACGAGTGGCTGTCGCGATCAGCAGCTGCCTATCTAGGGTTAGAATAACTTTATTTCTCATAAGAATTACATGAAATAATTCACTTACTGAGAGAACATAATATTTACATAGGTAGTACAATGTCTATATCTCCCTAATGATTTCGCTGATTAAACTGATCAATGGAATTAAAGCCCAGGATATAACACTAAGGCGCAGGCGCGGGAGGTAATCTCTCTTGAAACATCGTCATTTTATTTCAACGACTTTCATTTGTTTTCCTGTCTTTCATTCGTATTTACGGCGTTTTTAATTGTTATTTAAAAACTGTAGTTTAAGGTCGGAAATAATATCAAATGGTCGTTAACGTAAATAATTTACAGTATCAACTCTTCTAAAATGCTGATGGTTTTTAAAATCATTTATCGTCATAATAAAGTTAAAACTCATCCAAAAAAGTATTTCGTTAAAATTATGCAATGGTCGAAACGAAAAAAAGTCTTAATATGAGATCTAAAGCAAAACTTGTAAGTATATACAACCGTAATTAATCGAACCACGGGCTGTACTAGATCACTATAGTATATTGAAATTTAAATAAAATAAAAAAATACGACGTTTATAAGCATATACAAAAGTGTGCAGGCTCCCTGCAATTTGTATGGGACTGACGATTTCTTTTGGTTTTTTTGACCCTTATTTTAATATCATTATACAATAGTGACCTGGTATAGCCATTGCTTCGATTTATAACGCATATGCCAATTACACGTTGTATACGAGTTTGTCTCCATCCAATTTGCTTGAATCTGGAATCGCTTCGCTTGTCAAAGCGGCCTACGCCTTAATTTCCCGCCTCAAGAGTCGTGTGCGGCCGGTGCGTGTGACTGAGCGCGCTCGACATGCCAGAAACAACAATGTTTTTTTACATACTGACAAATCACGTAAGGCCTATGGCCGTGAGACCTAATGGCCACATTCAGGGTGTTGGTGAACGTGTAGAAATAGTGACGGATTGCTACTCGCATGGCCTAATTACATATAATTCGGTACACGGCAACTTACTGTATTTAAAAAACTTGTGGGTACATTAACATGTAGTATGTCATGTCTATATCTTAAGGGTAGGCCTGATGAGTATAGTCTAAGTTTTGCTCCCGCTTCCACGCACACAAATTTACTCTAGCCGGAGCGGGACAGCGAGACCATACGGGGTGAAAAGACCATGGTAGGTCAATGAGGCTGGTTTTGATTTTTAGGTTTTTTACGTTTTACATAGAATATTTAAGAGTTATTTAAAAAATAAGACATATTATGACTGCCTAATGTTAAATACAATTATAATCCAAAGTTACAATGGCTAATTTATTGTATTTCTCGAATAATTTCCGTTTTAGGCTAATTCTGAGGTGATTTGGAGGCAACTTCGCAAATTTTTGTGTATTCGAAACATATTATGAATAAAGTTAGTCCTGACCTTTGCTGTGTTTTGATTTCAAAGTGAGTATTTCGTTAATATTGATAATATTTAAGATCACTCTAAGAACTTTAGGGTAGTACGGACTCTTAATTCCGAGGTAGGCAGCCTCAAGGGTCGCAAAACTCAAAGACCACAGAAACTAGGTTCCTATTTTATACAAATTCATTGATATTCTTTTTAAACATCGCAAGTGGTTTCATATCTTATGAATTGATTTTTTAAAGAACTAGGTACTATGTTCTAAACAATATTTAAATCAAAAAAAAAAAAAATTCACCTCGAGATTTTTATATCTGGTACTGGTTATACTCTGAACTTAGATTTTTGCATAGCAGTACATTTCGAATTACTTATATTATTTCAGCACGAGCAACGTTAATATTTTATTGATTCATAAAGAACATAAATTTTTTGGTATAATTTTCATATAAAAAGGTGATTGTATAAAATAGTAATACGTATTATAAAGGCCAATTTAGAGGTATGTTTGTGTTTTTTTTCTATCGAGCCAAAAATCGTGTTTTGGCTATTGTGGGTGTCTGTAGAAAATCCTTAAGATTTTTATGTAATTTTTTTGAGGAATGAACTGTAGTAGTTTAATAACAGTGATTTTTCAAAAACACGCACAGTATTGCACATTGTGAACCCACGTCGCCTTAAGACTTAATAAACGCATAAAAAAATGTAGTTTTGCAATTCATATTTACTATCTATATTTTGTTCTAAGTAAATATATTTTTTCAGATTTGCGTTACACAAAGTCAAAGTTTCAAAGTCTTCAGTCAATAAACGGCCACTTTTGGCAAATATGCGAAGAAAAGCTTCATGTTCTCACTTTAAACTGTAAACAGTAGTTCATAAAATTGATTGAAGGGTAATCTAGATCCGTATGGTATAAAATTTTTAATGATATCTCCGTTTCCTTTCAAATAATTTATTTCATTTGCAGCACTGGTCCCCGAAAAAATCATGTATCCCCTTAAACATTTTAGTTTCTTCATATAGGTAGCTAATATATCTCTCTTACCCATAGTTTATTCTGGGTGTAGTTAATTATATTTCTTGTCTGTCTCTCACATTATGTAAATGTCCGTTATTTAAACAGAACACTTACCTGCATGCATCACGTGACCGAAGCTTACTGAACTAGATTTAAAGTTACTCGTAATTACACTGACTACAGATTTAAAAACCGGTCAAGTGCACAATTTTTTGAAACGCTTATAAATACGCGTTTCTTGTATGACGTCCTCCTTTAATTTTTAACTTTATCTTATTTTTAGTATTTGTTACATAATCGGTGAAAAGTGCAAGTGTCTAGCTATTGCGGCTCAAGAGATAGAGCCCTGTGACAGACGGACGGACATACGGACAGACAGCGGAGTCTCAGTAATAAGGTCCTGTTAGGCACCCTTTGGGTACGGAACCCTATAAACCTTTTATTAAGTAACATTTTAAATTTTTATGTAACGTAATAACGAATAGAATGTACATGTACACTCTAACGTAAAACGAAAGGTAGATATGTTTTTTTTTCTCATACTTATGTGTAATGCAATGTAAAAAAAAAATTGAAATATGTAATATTCATAAAGTACATAATGGGACCTGTGCTTGCATAATGACATAAGTCATTTAAAAATATCACTATTTTTACTTTCATCCACTAAACATAAAGTATCAGAAGAATATGGATTGAGCTGTCTAGTTAGGTTGTAGCCCTATAGGCTACGACAGTTTAGTCCCATTGAAACCTTGTGAAAATAAAAATATTCCCGATCAATTTTGACAAAGCCGTATCTGGTCCTATTTTTTAAGCATATGTCCCTTATACGTTGTATAATTTTGTATCTCCATTGGATTCATGGCTATTTTCACCCGGTCCTTTTGGTAGGCCTGTGTGTGGATACAGATCCAACACGTAGAGGCTCTACAAAGCAGTTTATGTAATGTAGCGTTCCCGCCCCAACCCATTCTTGAATATACCACTGAAATGGATCTTATTACTATTAATAGATTTTGGTAAGAGACGGATATACATACTTTATTATATAATGTGTTATATTTCAACAAAAAGTATATCCAAGAGCTAACTTGTTAAAATTTTAAAATTCAATCACATTCAATTTTCATAGCCAACGCGGGCGAACTCTATGACAACGGCTGAACTTGTTGATTTATGGCCGCTGAAAAATATACTTTAAATACAATGATATACACCCGAGCGCGAGGTGGAAAGTTTCAGCCTTCTTCGGAAGTTATGGGTCTTCGAGCGATTCGCAAAAACGCCTGTCTTGAGTTGGCAATCTGTACATTGAGCTTCACAAGTTCTTTTTATGTAAAATTTCAATATTCAGAGTAGATTCCCAGAACTCCTAATTAACCGGTAGAACTTCGAATTTGTACTTAATTTGGATTAAACCCATATTATATGATAAACATGAAAATTGCAGTGCAAAGTCAAAGTATTTTTTTTAAATTCAATTTTGGATAAATATATCACTTATTGTAGGTCATTATTTTTTTATTATTTTACTGCAGAAGTTACAAACTACTAGTTTCGAAACGACTACTGCTGGAAAGTTAACGCTGAAAGAAACTCTGTTCAGTATGTTACCAGTTCAGCTATGTTACCATTCAGTGCAAAAGACCAAATCATCAGCGTGAGTGATAGATATTATACGATTCAGTTTTTCACAATACGAGCTATGGATGTGGTTAACGCTGAGCTTATGACCTTTTTGAATTACTGCAACACACACAGACTATTATGTTTTTTTAGGGTTCCGTACCCAAAGGGTGCAAACGGGACCCTATTTCTGAGACTCCGTTGTCTGCCCGTCTGTCTGTCTGTCAGTCTGTCCGTGTGTCACAGGGCTCTATCTCTTGAACCGTACTAGCTAGACACTTGAAATTTTCATCGATTATGTTTTACTTTGGCCGTTTTAACAACAAATACTAAAAACAAGAAAAAGTTAAAATTTAAAGGGGGTTGTCATACAAAACACGTGTTTTTTCAGCGTTTTTAACTAGATATTTATAATGGAATTAACTAGATACTTAAAATGTTTACAGATTATGTATTACTATGTCCTTATTTGGACTTCGCGTCAATAATTTTACGAGTATGTCGCTTCGGCAGTTCAGTAGCCTCAGAGATAAACAAATGGCCAGAAAATATTCCAAAAATAGTGCTTTTCAGGGTTCCGTACCCGAAAGGTGCAAACGGGACCCTATTACTGAGACTCCGCTGTCTGTCCGTCTGTCCGTCTGTCACAGGGCTCTATCTCTTGAACCGTAATAGCTAGACACCTGAAATTTTCACCGATTATTTATTACTGTGGCCGCTATAACAACAGATACTAAAAACAAGATAAAGTTAATAATTAAAGGGGGTCGTCATACAAGAAACGTGTTTGTTTCTTCAGCGTTTTAAAACATTGTACGGTGGGACCGAACCCTTCATGTACGAGTCTGAATCGCACTTGCCCGTTTATTTACGCTAGTTTATCGAAGAAATAGATTGCTGCCCCCGTAGCATATGGCACCGTAGATAAACCTTGATAAAGTTTATATCACGCGATGAAGTAGTTGCATCCCGCTCGTAGTTAGTAGCTCGATAAACGCGTTCGCCGGGGCCATGCTAAGGGGGCTGGTCAAGTAAATGCGAATATTAGGGCTTCATAAAATAAATAACAAAAACGTTCCCAAAAATATTTTTAAGGGTCTCAAAGTCAACTTCTGCGTAGGTACCTCAATTCAAGTTGATATTTCAGGGGTCCATTTACATAATTAAGCTAGTTGTTCCCATCCCCGGTGACGTATGGCGGCCGCGCGAGGCCGTGTCACATAACGTATTAGGAGCCTGTTTGGAGTTCCACTTTCAGGTTTATTTATTCGTTTGCAGTATTTTAGTAGTGTAATAAACATAGGGAACTTTTACTTGTTGTACTTTACGATTAAGGTCACATGTTTTTCAGAAATGTCCACATATTTTATCATCATAATCATCAGATCTTTTAAGTCTCCACTACAAGAGCACGTCCCTCTCTGTACTATCAGAGCCATACTTAGCCAGAGGATTTGGCCGGCACTCTCCACGTTGGCCAGACGGGTTGGAGAAGTCTGATTAATGTTTATAAGCTTTGCGTAGCTTGTGTTTCCTAAGTCGCCTTCTACGACATTCACGGGAAGACTTGGTTTGGTCCTATTCTACTCTGCCGGGAACCATACGGCAGATAATCTATTTATTCTAACCTTACCAAGAGTGAAAGTGAGTTTGTGTATTTGGATAATGTGGATTATATATATTCACGGTAGGCGGCGAAAGTAAAGTCTCAGATTACAGGAATCTGCTAGATAAGACAATAAGTCAAATCAGACACTTTTTTTAAAATGTCAAAACAAAAATTTTCTATGGGATTTGTACGAAATAAAAAACCGTGACGTCATAGATATTTGGAATCAAGTAGCGCTCTCAATATCAGTCTTTCTGCATTAAAAATATCTAAAATCATGTTGAAAATGTATATGATCAATGACAAGTAAACACTATTTTGTGACGTGTTATTCTCCTAACAGTACCAAATAATTTATTTTTAACCCAGTCATCTACCCAATGAGGTGCCATGTGGTTTCCGGCAGAGTAGAATAAGATCACTCCAAGTCATCCCGTGGATGTCGTAGAAGGCGACTTAGGAAATACGAGCTAAACAAAGCTTGGACATCAGTGAGACTTCTCCAACCCATCTGACCGTGGGGAGTGTAGGCCAAATCCTCTGGCTGCCCTGGCACTGGTATGACTCTCCATTAATTCAGAGTAACATATATACCTACTACTACTACAAACGAAACAATTTATCTGTACACACGTCGATGTGTGAGTTTTATACTTAGGGTCGCACCGCAGAATTAATTTAATACTTATCTACTAACGAGTTCGACATATTTACGATTATATCTTTCTATACCGGGAGATTTGCGAACACTAAGATGTAAAAAATATTCTGTTTTATATGTATTAAATGTTACAGAAAAGTCGGAAACAGCTACATAATATCACTTCACAAATATTTTTTATTATATCCATTGTCCATTTCACCACTTTACTGATTATTATTGAGTCATTTATAATGTAACGCACTAAAGACACTAATTCACTATTGTAATATAGTAATTTGCATATTCGGCGCAAAACTATACGGTAATTATTTGAATAAATTCAATAAAAATAAACAAATGTTTATCTTATCACGCTTCTACGCCCGGCTTGTCAAGTTGTCATTGTCAACAATGGCATTATAGCACTACACTATAACCCGCGGAAATCTACTTGGCATCTGCGTATATGTGATTAACTGTAAGCGAGGATCCTATGTATTTTTACCGGTTAAACTGCTGTCGATTGATAATCCCTCTCGCTCTTGTGTATCTCCCGCCAATGTAAGAGAGCGAGAAGGGTATATATATCAAGATGGTTGCTGGGTAATTACGTAAAATTATATTGTTGCTTTGCTATTGCTACCTGTTTTCATCATTTGGAAATCTATGAAATATGTGTTCTTTGTTGTAATCGGTGGACAAACAATTATTATATGCGCATCTGCTCACCATGATGTTTACTATTGGTTGACAGTTCTCAAGACAAGAGACTTCGCAAATTGCGTGCGGCTAGTAACTAAACCCTGGTTTGGAGCTGTCAAAGGCTCACAAAGTGCGGGGGAGAGGTGCGGGGACGCCAATTTGCGGGAGACGCTGTGAGATTTCATTTTGTTTGACTCTTATGTATTCTGTGGCCCTGGTCAAGTATAGTTCTGGCAGTACAGAGGGGGTCGTGCTCCTGCAGTGGAGACTAGAAAGACCTGATGTTGATGATAACAGAAAATAGCTACCTGAGCGGAAGTCGAAGTGCTAATTGTGAAAGATTTTTTTCGTACGCCTAGAAGACGTAAAACTTTCAACTTTAACTATATATCTACCTACATATGATCATCTAATTACTTTAAATTATATTTCATTGCTACGACATACGATACATTAACATGGTTAAAATATTATTAAAAAACTCTGTTAGAAATAACGACACCTAAATTCTGTTTGTAATAATTAAAACATTTTTGATGAGGAGTAGGTACTATAATTTGGGCTTCCCTGTCCTCGAAATTAATTTTTAATTTGAACGCACTTTAAAAGTTAAGTGCTTCGTTCGAAAAACTTGGTGTAATAAAAACATTCGAAGTTGGAAAAGTCAGTGTTAAATTATAGACTTAGCGGCTCACCTCGGCTTTGCACGAGTTTGTATTTTTAAGCAACTTCTCAATTCGAATATATATATGTTTTTTGTTATGTACATACGTTTCTCAATAACATCATCGTTTTTTAACCGATTTAGGTAATTCTTATTTTATTTGTAAGGGTATACATGCAAGTTGGTGCCATTGTCACCAAGTGGAGATCTGATGATGGGATCCTCGAGTAATCGAGGGAACTCCTCAAATATTTTATGCACACATATAGTGATTTGTCAATTAATTAAGCTTTTGTCATTAATTAATTTAGCGCCAACAATTTCACCCCTGTGGTTCCAGGCTAGAATAGGACCACTCCATCTCTTCCTGTGGATGTCGTAAGAGGCGACTAAAGGACTGAGCACAAACATATCGTGCTACAATTGCATTCCCAAAGAGGGTTGACGTCAGGCAGGCGACCGGTCGTAAAACTAAACCAAATCATCTGACCTGTTCCGGCTATTTATTCTCCATTTTGCAAGGTCTTTGATATCCTTGGGTGACCATTGAAATGCATGTTATATTTGGAGAAGAAAAAGCGGGAAAGCGCACCCCGGGGTCTGAAGATGCAACCGGGAACGCGCTTAGAAGAAGAAAAATAATTTAGCGCCAACAATCCGCCATGTTGTACTTTAAGTATCCAGAGCACTTACAATTAAGAGGAATCTAACGACAACTCTCATACTTAAATCCATCAACCCGTTTAGTTTAGGCTGCAGAGCGTGCCAAAGAAATATATATACATACACTCGAAAAATATAACCCTCTTTCTGGCACAGTCGGGTAAAAAGTGCCTACACAAGTACATTATCTTTTTAAAGCTACAATGTTTAAGAAAACTAATCGCAATTGAAGCTAAAAGTATTATTTTCTGTTGTTTATTTCCTTAATTTACAGTGATAAATATTTCTTTATTATTAGTTTCAGGTTGTCTTGCTTGCGCACTACACAACAGAAAAGGACAAAGCTATGTCTCCAGTTGAAATTAATTGGAAAGAGCCAACTCGTGGTTATTAACACAGACCTGCTATCTTAATAGAGAATAAACGTTATCTCGCATCGTGTCATCGTATAATTAATTAATTTATCAAATTATTAATGAAGTAAATAAAATGATTGAAGTTTTTAGTTATTTTGAAACCAAATTGGTAACTAAACCAAATTGGTAAACAACTAGGAAATACATTTATTAAACAAACAAACGATATATCGACATACTTTTGTTCAATACTACAAAATTACTCAATAAAATGACAAATTTATTTCTTACGAGTATGTTGTCACAAATGACGACCTCCGTGGTGTAATGGTCAACAAGCTAGTCCGCCAATCCGGAGGTTCTGGGTTCGATCCCCAGCCAGGGCAAATTGGAAATGGCCTTTTTTAAATTGTCTTGGGTCTTAGGTGTTTATCTATATATGTATTTATTATAAAATATAGTATCGTTAAGTTAGTATCCCATAACACAAGTTTAAAACTTACTTTGGGGCTAGCTCAATCAGTGTGATTTGTCCTTATATATTTGTATAATACAATCGCAATATTCACTTTTCCTATTACTCTGGCATCTGTTGTATCTATTTATTCGTAAATCAGTGGCATTAATTTAGTTTCCTTTCTTCTAGTTGACTCGTTTCTTATTAAACCCAGCACAGCCGGATAAAAAGTGATTTTAATATGGTGTGAGTTCGCATATTTTCTAAACATAGCAGGTACATATGGGTTAGATACTTTTCGTTATGTTTCTGCTTTTATATTTATTCCAATTTACAAATAAGAATTGGAAATTTAATATAAAAAACATACCGTTCATGCCAGGAACATACTGAAAGTTATTACATAGGTATAAGATTACAACAGTAATGTACACTCGCACACATAGTACGCATCGCGTACGCGTCGCGAGTCACATTCGCCCTGAGCAAGGCCTCCGGATGAGGTCCGGACATACGTGAGGTACCCGTATATCGCATATTAATAAAGACAACAGTAACTATCGATAAAGTCTCATACTAAATCTATCTATTAGATTAAACAGTAACTATTGTGAAAAATGATATTTTGACGCTGGTCTTCGTACAAAATTTTAAAACCTTTTTTTCTTTATTTATTTTACAAATAATCACGAGAATAAACGTAGTTCTTGACACTATCAGTCCTTTGTTCGACACTTAATGCTTTTGAAGAAATTCCACTAGCTCTAAAAGTAAAAAATTCTAATTCTCGATTTAAATTCTTGTCGCACCTGTCATTACCTACAAAAACCGTACACAAATTCCGCCCCTGCGGCCCTACAAATCGATCGACAAACAAATTACAGGGCCGGGCTTACATAACGAATTCGTGTCAAAAATTAATTAAGTCCATCAGACGCAAAGTGGCTTGTATCGACATAGTCTGGGAAATACTTGTCTTAAAAACGCGGCCGTGCGGAAAATTGTACCTTATTCATTTTTATTACACAATATTTTTGCGTTAGACGCAAACATTAAAAACCATTGAATGTTTGATAAAGGAATACTTAGAATGATTGCCACTGGCTGCTAATTTGAATGTTTTCTTGTCGAAATGGTGAGAAGTTATTATGTTTTGCGTTGAAAACGTTCAATTTTTCGTTTTGTCTGAGACTTGGGGTTTATAATGAGCATGCTTAGGCTAAAATCAAAGGCGTTAAACATTTAGGTAGAATACAATACATTTGCCTGATAAAAACAATTGGGTATTTTAGTGGGTCAAAAATAAATTATTTGGTACTGTTAATAGAATAAAACGTCACAAAATAATGCCACTTGTCATTGATCACATCCACTTTGAACGTGATTTTAGATTTATTAATGCAGAAAAGCAGATATTAAGATTCATACAAATCCCATAGAAAATGTTTGTTTTTGATGTTAATAAAAAAATGCAAAATAGCGTATTGTTTGTGTACTATATTCAGTACACTAACTATAAACATGTTTTGCAAATACTAATGACTAGATACTAATATTAGTGTGGTATATATAACGTGGAAGGGACACACCCGTAGTAAATCGAACCAAGGTCTGTACTAGATCACTAAAGTATAATGAAATTAAAATTACAGCCAAATTACAAAATAAAATTTTGGCATTTCCATACAAAACTGTGGCATATGGCACTGTGGCATTTCCATACAAAACTGTACAAGTCGCCCGGGCGGCCGCCCGGGCGATTTGTATGGAAATGTCAATTTTTTTTTTGTTTTTTGACTGTTATTTTAATTTCATTATACTTTAGTGATCTAGAGTAGCCCGTGGTTCGATTTATTACGGGTATGTCCCTTCCAATTTGTATATTACTTTATCACGTCTTCAATGAAATTTTTAATGGATTAAAACGACACAGATAGTGTCTTAACACAGTGTGCCGAAGTTGCGCGGCTGAAGATCTACGGATAATTTGTTACTTCGTGAAAAACGCCACTTATATTCGGCATTGTGTGTTATTCAAATAGCATTGCAGGCGTAATTTCGCCTAAGTTCGGTCGCAAAACTTCGGTATAGTATTTTTTGACATATAGAATACAATACGAATAATCCAATTCAAAACGTAGGATTTTATCCATAAAATTACAAATAGGTAATAACAAAGTCGCTGGTAAAAGTAAAGTAATTAGTAGAACCTTAGTAACCGTGGACCTAAACAACATACGTCCATTGAACTACACAAATTAATCTATATCCAACTTATGAGTCAAATTAAGTCAAGTGCCATTCGTTCATTTACTTAATGGAATCACAAATATAATGGAATGTAGTGTTTATTATGTAGATTAGTAAAACAATCGACCTATTTCATGTTCACTGATGTTTTTACAAGCTTTCATTTAACTTGTCATGTTTAATTACATATTAATGATTCATTTTAATTACAATTTTATCAGATCTATCGTTTTTACTATGTCAATTGCATTGCCTTTTTCTTGATTACTTGCGTAGATATTAGTGCTACCAGGCCTGTGTCACTCCCCGTTTAGGTATCGAAAATGTACCTACATTATTCCTATGCGCGCAGGCGGCCCCTCCGAGTGGTAAATTCAGTTATACGAATCGTTTGTCCAGAGTAATAAGAATGAAATTGGCTTGCAATGGATGTCTAGGTATCTAAACGAAAAGGTGCTGTTCTGTTCTGACGTGAGCTAAATTAAACCATATCTACTCAATGTGGCTAGCACATTGAGTAGATATTTCTTTGAATTTCTTTGCTGAGTGAGACTTCTGTAAGTTAGTATTATTTATTCTGTGGTACTACTAAAATTACTAAAAACCAGCGAGCCACCTCGGCTTCTTTGAAATGCTCTACATGCTAGTGAGAACGTAATCAAAATCGGCCCAGACGTTTTTGAGTTTACCGAGTACCCAAAGAGTCGTATATAAGATATCTAATAAGAACAAGGTTTATTGAAACCAATCTAATAATTTGCTTGTTGCTCTGTCTGAATAAACAGATAGTATACCAGTGTAGTTATCGTAGAGATATAATTTTATCTTAATTTTCTATTTATGTAGGTTTGTTTATACAAATAGCTAGTTTTACAAAACATTCAAACACATACAAGTGTCTGGATACTTATAAGTAGGTGTTAAAAGAGCGAGTGACACCGATCGTGTTAAGTTAACTTGTGCTCGGTCTGCAAAGAACATTCTAGCACCCGTTCGCCCCCTTATTTCGCTCTTTGGTACAGTCAATAAACCATTAAGCACTGTAGCGAGAGCGAGGTGATATGCTCGACCGCCACAAAGGAAAGATCTTCCCGCCAGGCGTGGTGTAGCGCCTGGGGAACCGCGGCTCCACAAGTGTATTGTCAGAGATTGTATATATGGTAAGTTGCAACCAGAACTCTGAGATAGGGATGTAGGATACTGCTAGCGCGATCTCGTAGTCTTCTTGTGAACTATGTTGTCGCTTCGTTGTTGTGGTAACAGATCCTCGTAGTGGCGTAGAGGTCGTCACACAACCTTTTTTACAATTTCGCCATGATTACTACTGAATAAACATGATAGAATGGTACTCCAGATGTTTACCACGAGTATTAGTGCCTAGTGTCAAAAATGCATATCACCTTTATTCTCGTCGTCCTTTGTTATAATTACATTTTGACGTCTTCACTGTTTATTAATTTATTTTATTTACAAAAAAAAATACTGCAATAGTAGATTTATCCTTTACATAATGTACCGGCAACGCTAACGCGAGCCGAGGTAGCGAAACGATAAGATAATAAGGTTCGAAACCTACAGGCCCAACGGGTGCGGGTAACAAAAGAATGGCGGCAACTTTTTTGTTTTTAGCAAAGATAAACTTTTGTTGGACGGCTACGTGTTGTGTACTTGTGTTCCCGTAAAGTATCGCCTTTGCTGTTGTTTTTCAGATAGAAACGGTCTCGGCTAAGCACTTGCCAAACGTTTTAAAGTCATTTGCTTGATTTTTTTAGGCCTATAAATTGTTTTATAAAAAAACTAATCTGCTTAATTGAGGAGGTGCTCATTGAATGATGATATTTTTAATTCGAAAGTAACGCAGACGATTTTTAGATCGACGTATTTTAGGACATTAGATAATTTTTTTTTTTTAATATTATAGTTATAGTACCTAGTAAAACATATATTTTTTTACACAATTCATGCAATACATTAATGTTTAATCTACGATGCCATTATAATGTCTTTTGAGATTTTGCGATGTGAGTTATCTTATCGCCTACAACGCGGCAAATTGGAACTTTTTCGTTATTTCATACTTCTGTGGTCATTTAATACGGGTGGCAAGTTTGTAGAAACAAATGATACCTTTCGTAAAAACCTTAAGACCCACTTCAACTCAAATTAATATTTCACCCAGATACTGCGTCTGACTATAAAGCGTAGTGCACAATTGCGGCCGGGCCGGCCATGTTTTGTGAGCGGCTACCACGACTTGCCGTGACATTTAGAAGCCCGCCCATTCCTAATAAAGTTTTTGTGGCCGCTGTGGTCCCCGTTGACGGAGAAAAGCAGATTATTGCGTTAAGTTGTCACCACTTTCTTGTAAGTATTTGCGGGTTAAGTAAATCGGTAGCAGTTGCATTGTTAAATGCTAGTTGCGGCAAAAAAGTCGTGTAAAGCTCCGAATTCACATATAATCACGAGGACGGCGGAATCCTGCACACGAATGCGAAAAAAAGTTAAATTCCTAGATCTCTCTTCGCTTTCGTTTGCATGACTCAGGCGCAGCATGGTCATAGGGATGTGATGTAGTAGAAGTGTACCGAAGATTAGGAACTTTTCTCGAAATGTTTGTATTCCTTGGTGGTTCATTCACACATTGACAGACGCTTTAGACGAGTTAACAGTTAAAACACCGCTTCTCGTACTCAGCTGGAACTGTTTACATTATAGTAAAGTTTAGCTACTTTCCGTATTATTATAACAATGCTCGGAACAATACCTAAATTTAAAGTATGTGATGAAAAATTAAGGCTTGAGTGAGATTCGAACTCATATCTGTCTGTTTATGCACTTATTACGCTACCTAACTTGGAATCATCATGACGAATTCCCTCATCACATATTACTTACGCATTTCATCACTTTCCGTATGTTGTTGACCTTTTATATTTAATACTGAGGTAGTTCCATTCCTTAACTGAAGAGTGCCATTATCTAACTTTATTTGCGGAATTATATCCGCCTTGACTTATTTAAAAATTGGAAAATGAATTTAAAATTTTCTGTTCAAACGTCAAAAAAGCAATATTAATTTAATACAGCGTTAATTATACGGTATATAAGACAATGCTGGGGTGGCAATTGTAATTTTGAGCTGCTAGATATCATAAAGATTAATTAAGTCAAAAACTCCGTGTTGCCAAGTTCACAATGAGCTAGTTGTTGGCGAGTCACACAGGCGATAGAATTAATTAAGTTTAAGACTATTCAGTCGAGACTTCTCTTTTGATCTCAATATCTAATATATAATATAACATTAGGCAAATACCCTTATTGAGACACAAAAAGAAAATTACAAAAAAAAAATACCTGGTCCGGGTAAAACACTATTTGGCCCAACCCGCATACCTTCTCCCCCCGTAACATCTTTTTCAAGCGCGTCCGGGTAAAATTCTTTATTTATATGAAATGTCCGGGATTTTCGAAAATTTTTTCCGCAGTTCGTAGTTGATGGCAGGTCTAAATAAAGAGAGTATAGTCAAGTCGATCACTTCTCCACTCCACTTGCCTATCCAACTCGACCAATTGTAAGTTGACATTAATGTCTGACAATCATTTAATTGTAATGAAGCGTCCGTCAAATTAGATACCCGATAGCTCCGGAATGATCGTTACTAATGGAATTAAGATAATCGTGAATTTTGCTGTCTTTTGGCTTCTAATAAAAAGATAATATCTAAAATTATTATGTTTAAATATTAAATGATAGAATATGAAGTGCAATATAGGGTTTTGTATTTTTATATATTTTAGTTTGTTTAGTTTTAGTTTTGTTAAGTTTTATGTTGTATTGTTACTTGAATTAAATCCGTCCGAAATATTTAATAAAATCCGGGTGAATCACTTATATTCCTGGGGACTTGTAAATTGTAATATAGGGTAAATAAGTAATATATTTGTACCTATTACATACATGTCATATGTAAGAACTATGAACATATTTTTATTTTATGAAATTAGTACGAAGAAGTAGTGATTTTTGTCAAATTGTGTGGTGTCTTATTCGTTCAATGTAAGAAAAGAAGTATCATGGATGGACCGTCCTGAGAAACATTGGCGCCCTAGAAAAAATAATGTACCTACTAGCCACACACTTTTTTTAAATGGATTCATCATCATCCGAGCGTATTCCCGGTTGCATCCTCAGCGGTAACGCTTCAGAACCCTGGGTCCGCTACCTTACCCAGGTGATTTGACAAGGTTACTGGTTTTTAAACACTTTTTTTTTATGGATTGTTCTAATAAAACTCAATATTTATTATTTTAATAAAGATTTTTAGGTTAGTTAAATTTAAATTTTACTTTTTGCAACAGATTTTTCAGTGCGCTGCAGGCTTTTTGTAAATATTTAACGCGGTTTGTCGATCGAAGTGCACTGTACAGCAAAGGTTTGAAGTATGTGGAGGACACAAACAATTTTTTACCAGTTGTTTTTTCTATTATGTACATATTGGACAAATATTTGTTTGCGTAGTCAAGTTACGTGATTGACAAATACATTAAAACCTGTATTTTTTGGTGAATTTTCACATAATTTTTTAGGTGGTGAGTTTACAATAGATAGATAGATAGATAAAACATTTATTTTGTACAGCTGTTACACACATCATACATTAAAAAATAAATAACAATTAACATTTAATACATTCTTAACCTAATTACAAGCAAATGTATGCCACAGCACCACAAATAGGCTACAGCTCAGCACAACGTTGCTTACAAGGAGCAACCGCTGATTTTCAGCTGTCACCTATTGTGAGATGACCCGAAGAAGTACAATTAAAAAAATTAAATTATTAACAATAACATAATGAGCAAAAAATACACATATGAAAAGAATTCGAAACAACGCAGCTTTTAAGAAATCTAAGAACTCAAACAATTCTCAACTCAAAAAATGTAAAACAAAGCACGACCGAACCAATGATCCCCCAAAAAAAGTAAAAGTATAATATTTAAAATTACAATCTGAGCAGCTAGATACTTGCGTTACATGCGCAATAGTCACCACCATGTTTATAAAGTTTACAACAAACTTTGAATTTTGTAAATTTTAGAGAGACACGCTGTAAAAGGGACCTATTTACTTTTTAGACCATATTTAACAAGTATCTACCTCACCTCGGACATGTCAAGAGGTGGGGGGGCATCGTTTGTGGAGAGAAGCCATACTCGCACTGTTTATCATGCGAGCTGTTCAGTAGTTTCCACCTGACTAGATTGTCTTGGCAGCAAGATACATTTTTACGACTTACAAAATTTTTACAGCTATTTCAATCCATGATTACATGACAGCGGAGACGTGTTTTGTAAAGTACGAATTTATGCGAGCAGCTCTCCATCCATCTCGACCCGCGCGTAAATCACAATATACTGAACACATGCATATTGTATGCGGAGCGACATAGTAGCTGCACTGAGGAATGTATAATGGACTTCCATGTACTTTCCACGGACATGTTGATATTTGATAAATGACAGCTTTCATATATAACAAGAAAACAAAACAATACTTGAAGAGATTCAATTCAATACGAAAATTAAAAAAAAAATGATAGTTTCATTTTACGCCACGACAGTTATCTTCCCGCACAGACTACAATAAAGTTTATAAAAAAAAGAAATCTCTTTATAAAAATACTTGGACCATCGCAACTCGTAAGTAAGGCAGAATTTCCTCCAGCAAAAGGTCCAACCCTCCACTATGTCCGGAACACTTTTTCCAGAGACAATAGAGTAACGCCCAGCTGATTCATAAATCACGCCATGATAAATGAAGAGGAGGCGTAATCATATCATGAGGTCCAAGCAAGCTTACGCGTGATGTGTAAATCCTTCTTTTGTTTATAACAGTAATATCATCCTGCTGATAATACAAAGTGGAAGGGACATACCCGTAATAAATCGAACCACGGGCTATACTAGATCACTTAAGTAAAATGAAATTTAAATAAAAGTCAAAGAAACCAAAAAAATTCGACATTCCCATACAAATCGCCCGGGCGGCCGCACACTTGTATGGAAAAGCTGAAAATTATTTTTGTTTCTTTACTGTTATTTTAATTTTATTATACTATAATGGTATAGTATAGACCGTGGTATGATTAATTACGCGTATGTCTCTACCACGTTGTATAAATGTGGAAGTTTAAAACCGCCGCATTCATAAAACATCTGCTATCATACAGCGATACGTCTCAGTTTCGATATAGGCCAAAAAAACATTTTTTCGTCTGTTCTCGTCTACGGTCGCATTCTTGATGATTTGTTTTTTTTTATTAGATTGCGATTTTGATTGGGGAGAAATAGGGGGGGAAGGGAGGAAGTTTTCTGTAGCGTTAATATGTAATGATTACACTGAAATGGCTTTGCTACGCCAGGGGAAAGGGTCGGTTATTGCGTGGTTATAAGAGCTCGCGTGATCTATGTACGAGTGCGACTTGCATTTGACCGGTTTTTTTTAATGAAACGCTTTTATTTTACACGCATTATTTTTTAACTCTGATACCAGCTAGCAGAAAATTAATGTTGTGCCTACTCCTTTCAACAATTACTTCGAAAGCGGTAAATATTGCAAATAAACAGATAGATCTTGACCTTTTCGAGATCAAAATGTAATATTACAAAATATCACATGTCACATTAATCCCAATAATTTAATTCCAGCATCGACTGCCATCGAATATTCGCGAATAGTTGTAAGTTAATAACACAATCCGTGACTAGGGTGCCAGAACGGGGCTAGTACAGAAAGACAGAAAAAAAAGAAAATACAGAAAAACAACTTTATGTGGGGAGGATTTTCATTGGCATACCGCATACTACTACTGCTACACTTTTACGTCTTTATCCCTCGGGGCAGACAAAGCCTAAATCAAATACAAGTAGTTGGCAGCTGGATGAGTAATCCGGTGCAAAACATTTAAGGTTAAGTTCAGCGCTGCACGAAAATTGGTCTTTGCTAGACCATCTCTGAAATAAAAAGAAAAGTTTGAATCATTCTAGTTACACTACATAAGAATTCTTTTTCAAAGTGGCTTGTATAATTGAAGTTGTTCGTATTGTGTTAGACCCCTTCCTCTGACCTAATCACACATGTTTGTTTTTTGTGTATGTGTGTATCTATACACACACACACACAAAATTTCTCACAAAACCTCTGTCAATAGTAGTGTTATATTTTCTAAGCTGCCTAAAGTCATCTTACTTGGTTTATCGACGGCCATCTGTTATGACAGCTGGAACCAAGAGGAAGCTCAAGATATTTTATGTCACGCATCCATTTGTCAGCCATGCCTGGGGTCGCTTAACATGCTTAGCAATGCGCTAGAAATGCGTATTTCTGTCGGGCCAGCGAGCTCTTCATTTGCTTATGCAGTGTCTCTTCTATACTCTATGTATTGTGTGCTAGTACGCTACGTGGCCGCGGTGACAAACAGTTGCGGAGGTAGCCGGATATTCCCAATTTCCGAGTTCCGTCCCGTCACCTCCCGGATTTATGTCACCGTAGCATAGAGATGAATGACATCGACCTGTTGGTCTTTGAAATGCCGCACGTGTAGTGCTATTTGCTACTGGTTGAAAATAATGCATTTTAAAAAAGATACCTTTTGTCTTATAAGTCTTCATTTATCATTTCAGCCGCAAAACTGGACATAGGCCCCTCCTAAGGTATCCAAAATAACCGATCTAGAGGGGCCTGCATCCAGCGCTTTCCAGCGACCCTGGCCAGGTCGTCTAATCACCTTGTAGGTGGGTGTCCTACGCTTCTCTTGCCAGAGCGTGGTCGCCATTCAAGAAAATTTTGTCCCATCGTGGGAGTGGTCATCAAACAGATGACCACTCCCACTGCTTTTAAATAGTGACACCCAAGTATGTCACACGTTGCCGGTGTAATGTTATAAGGAAAAAATATTCTTTACACAAAACCGGGAAATGTCCTAAGAAACATTCGTTCTTTGTATATTGCCACCTATGTACAAGGAAATAAGTATTCTGTCTTTATTACTCGGTTTTTAACGAAGAAATAGTTGATTAATTTAAAATCGTTGACTTACGTGATACAGTCGGAAAAGGCCGACCATCGATCGAAACCTGGTCGGCCTTTTCCGACTATATCACGTGAGTCAACCGTTTTAAATTAATCAATTATCTCACGTTAGTTTTAATAAAAGAAGAAATAGTTGTTTCTGGTACAAAACCAAGGAGGTGTAATGGCCGGTAAAAAAAAGATGTAAGTATTAAATGTAACTTGATGCAAAGACAATCTAGTCAGGTGGGAAATACAGGAGTCTGGATAGCTCGCAAGATAAACAGTACGAGGGGAGGGTGGCTTCTGTCCACAAACGATGTCCCACCTACCATGTCCGAGGTGTCCAAACCTTGGATGACCTATATTTCGTTTCCGACAACGCTATCGAGGCCCGTTACTGATCAAACAAAGTCTAAAAATCATCAAAACGATAAGAAGAAGCTGTAAAAATTGCAGTATTTACTTTCAGATTTCCGCGACTAAGCGTCGAGGTAATATAATTATGTACTACCCCAAAAGATTGCTTTCATTTGCATCATCTGTTAGTTGACTGCTAGAAAGGCCTTGGCCTCAAGTCCATCATTTAAGTACATGTATTATCATCATCAGGTTTTTTTAGTCTCCACTGCAGGAGCACGACCCTCTTGTATGACATGTATTATAATAAAGTTAAATAAATAAAATAAATTAGGTAAACAATGTAGGTCCCTTTCACAGCGTGTCTCAAAACTACATCGTGTTAATGAAAGAACGCAAAACCTCTCAGATAAGCTCTCAGCCCTCAGCCCATGAAACTGAACAACTTTTGTTCAACATTTTTAAGAATGATTCCAGATCCAAAAAAAAATTCGGATTTTCATACAAATTGACTCGATCAGCTGATCAGTTTGTATGAAAATATTTTTTTTTTTTTAATTTAGTAAAAGTTATTCAGTTACATGGGCTGAGGTTACCATCTGAGAGGTTTTGCGTTCTTTCATTAACACGATGTATACAAAATCCAAACTGGCATATATCAAATATACAAATTAGTTTTATCTCATCTAATCACCTGTCGACTTATTGGTTAAACATTAAGGTAATTTTAACAGCGTGTCTCTCAAAAATATACAAAATCCAAAGCTGTCATATATCAAATATCAACATGTCCGTACATGGAAGTCCATTATACATTCCTCCGTGCAGCTACTATGTCGCTCCGCATACAATATGCATGTGTTCAGTATATTGTGATTTACGCGCGGGTCGAGATGGATGGAGAGCTGCTCGCATAAATTCTTACGTTTTACAAAACACGTCCCCGGTGTAATGTTTAGATTAATTGGACACCTGTCCGGCTTGATCCGGTTAAACAAAGGTTTTGATATGCGAGGGATAATGTGAGCGTGTGAGCGAATAATTTGATATATAATTTGCAATGTCAGTTTTTAAATAATTTTTAAATTAAATTTAATACTCTTTATTGTTTTAAAGTAAAAACATACTTTTAACAAATGGCGGACTTAATGCTAAGAGCATTTTCTCCGAATAATATAAATAATAATAAAAAATAAGTCCCTAAATGTCCCCAAAAATATTTTACTCATAAATCCCAGTGGTTTACGGTTATTTTACAAACTTATTTGGAACAGGTGTATAGAGTTAAACATAGAAAAAATACTCTGGATGAAAACTTTTCCTGTCGACCACAGATTAATATATTATGTAGCTTTAGACCTACTCTGAAATCTGTTAATATGTAGCAGCTAAAAGTTAACAACAGTTTTTTCGTATACGTTACGTGTGGCTTAGACGTGAGGCGAATCACTTTTTGATAGCCTTGTGCAGACTTTATCACAATGTAACATGTAGAAAAACACATTTTTGTAGAGCAGGCAAAGAAAGATCTACACAACACAAATAAGCACAATAATTCCTAGGATTGGTTCTGGTCTACCCGTTGGGTTGCAGAAGTCAGACGGCAGCCGCTCTGTGTAAAAACCAGTAACCTCGTCAAATCACCTAGGTTAGGTAGCGGACCCCGGGCTCTGAAGCGTTACCGCTGAGGATGCAACCGGGAATACGCTCGGAGGATGATGATGAACAGAATAGCACTTAAGCAAACAAATAAGCAGAAAAAGAAAATTGAATATTTTACAATTAAAAATAAAATATGCTACAATGAATAAACTTTAGATCTTCGACTAATTTGTGTAACCACCTTTATTGAAGCGACAAGAACTGACTACGAACTTCGTAAGTTAATTAAAACTGATTAAGAATATTTCAAGACAAAAGACAATTCGGCCCTTAAAACCCCAAAGTTATGAAAGGAAAAATGACAGCTGTTTATAATCAGTTGAAAAGAAAACGTATGCTTTCTTGAACGCGCTTATTTGTTTTGAGTCCTCTTAAAGCTGACAAGAAATTGTAAGTTTTCTTTCATCTTATTAGGACTTTGCGTTTATTGAAATGAAATGACAACATAGTATTGTAGATGACATGAAAGTGATTTGTGAAGTTTTAGGTGAATTATAAATATAACATAGAGGAACTTTTAACGATGAAGTACACAATCGGTCAAGTATAAAAACATATATTGTTTATTCCTCAAACAAGTCAAGTTGTCCATCTTCGTCCATCCTTTTGTGTAAATTTGTCAACTCAAGATCTCGAATGTTCTAGAGTGCAACATCAAAGACGCCAGGCTAAATCTGTGGGACAGAAGCCACACTGTGCCTAGTTTTATACCACCACGCGATGAACTACTTGGGACGCGCTTAATAGACCCAGGTAGGGTGCAGCAAAGACAACTTGGTAAGGTGGAAAATACTGGACAGTTCGTATGACAATTAGTGCGAGAGGGCTTATACCAACGTATAGACAGTATATTTGCATTGTCTTGCCATCGCTCGTGTCGCTCGCCTAGTTGGCCGAGTAAAGTGAGGCGCCAACGTCTATAGAACTCATTTGCCGCACTTCGGAGCGCTGTCGGTTTTTCTGCACAAATCAAAGGCGCTCGCTCGCACTCGGCCAATAGTATCCACATGTTTGTCTGTAATAATTACTCGTATTAGCGCTTATTAAATAATAGCAGCAGCTGCAATAACTTCTACGTCGTCGTCCATATTGTTTCAATTCACAATACAAACATACAGAGCCCAAAGCGTGGGCATCTCTTCAAAACTCGTCTATATTGGCCATTTGCATTGGTTTTCCATAAACTTGCCGAACTTCTAGGCAGTAGCACTTGCCTTGTATTAATTTTCCTACGCTCGCGTTGGCCAAGCTCGACCGACATGTATTGCAGGCTTTACCTTTAGGTGTCCAAACACCTGCATCTTGGATGACCCATATACCGCTTCCAACAATGCAATTGAGGTGGCCCGTTCCTGGTCCAATAAAATCTAACCATCAAATCATCAACACGATAAGAAGAATAATTCGTGAAGTCTGATATGACTTACCATTTGTGGTCGATATTCCTTCTCATCGTACTCGATTCGCCTCCTCCTTCATTGTGCGAACCGCTAAGGTGTGGAATTCCCTCCCTGCGTCGATGTTTCCCCATACATATGATTTAGGGATTTTCAAAACAAGAGTGAATAGGCATTTTTTGAGTCTGCGTGTTACACCTTAGACCTCATCTTAGCTTCCCATCAGGCTAGATAGAGGTCAAACGCACTCAAATCCCTAATAATATAAAATAAAAAAAAACAGTGATTTTAACCTCGGTCTTTAGCATTTGGTTGTGTGTGAGATACATCCTTTATCGTCTCTATTTCATATAAGTTGTCAGCTCTGAAACGCAACTCGTGCTTGAAGAAATTCAACTTGACATTCTCTTAACCAGTTTGAATACTTTCTTAAGTGGAATTACGATTTTTCGTCCCTCCTTTGTTTCATTCGGTATAATTGAACGTAAACATTCGACTGAGCTAACGTGATGTTACGACATCAAAGTACTTATCAGATAAATTTTAAATGTTATTTTGTTATTACATTTTTTTACATGTCATACCTTACTATATCAGCTATCTTTGGTTTTGCGTGGGCAAATAGGTACATTAATTGCCTCGCTTGTAATATCTAATAAAAAAAATACGATTGTCCTTTTCTCTACCGAATAATTTATGTAGGCGGTAATAATGCTAAAATTCTGGTTTAATCAATTCTTGTTCTCTTTACTCTGCCTCGTTTTAAAAATACCTACATTTTTGCCTTTATAAACATTGGTAATTTATTCTGACGAATGGTACTATGTGGCTCTGTGAACTGTAAACCTCGCGAACTGCATGACTCCGCCATTTTGAAAAAATTCCAAGAACTGAATCGATAAAAAAAATTCGAGCGAAATAATAAAATATCAAAATAAGTAACTAGTTACACCTTTTCAATTTTCGTCTAGTCTTCTTCTAAAAATTCAAGACTAAAAGAAAATGTTGGCAATCTCGTTATCCTCACAAACTGTAAGTAAGTTTCGTTTGCAGACTTGTTGTAATGAGTGCTTGCTTTTTGGCTTAAGTTATTGTGCTGTGCTTCAGACAGACAACTTTCAAGTTCTGCTAATTATGTACCGTGTCTTCAAACCTTGCGGTTCGCTGTCTGTCTTCATCAGAGTTCAGAGTTCATCAGTACAGTCTGTTAATAAAAAAATCATCTTTATCAAAAGTGATAATTGCATATTTTTAAATGAATTTATGTAATATAATTTTGAAGTTTGTTCTTCTTCTGTATCTTAGCGCGTTCCCGGTTGCATCCTCAACTGTACTGCTTCGGAGCCCGGTGCGCTTTACCATTTCGTCTTCTTCATATACGAGTATAATATGCATGTCAATGCTCACCCAAGGATGCCAAAGACCTTGCGAAGTGGAGAAATAGCTGGAACAGTTTAAACAATTTGAACTACTAAGCTGATGTAAGTAAAGTTTTGACAAAAGGATAGTAATATGTGTTTGGAGAAAAGAGCATTAGTATCGATTGAATCGTAGGACACGTGTTTGGTCTACTCTTAACAAATTGTCAAACATTAGTTTGTTACTTAGCTTTATTACTTCCCCTCAATATTGTACGTTTCAATATTGACACACGTGCTGGCGAAACTGCCGTGAATGTCACACTTCTTTCTGTCTTTTTAGGGTTCCGTACCTAAAGGGTGCAAACGGGACCCTATTACTGTGACTCCGCTGTCTGTCCGTCTGTCTGTCCGTCTGTCTGTCCGTCTGTCTGTCCGTCTGTCTGTCCGTCTGTCTGTCCGTCTGTCTGTCCATCTGTCTGTCCGTCTGTCTGTCCGTCTGTCTGTCCGTCTGTCTGTCCGTCTGTCTGTCTGTCCGTCTGTCACAGGGCTCTATCTCTTGAACCGTAATAGACACTTGAAATTTTCACCGATTATTATTACTGTGGCCGCTATAATAACAAATACTAAAAATTAAAAATAGTAAAAAATTAAAGGGGGTCGTCATACAAGAAACGTGTTTTTTACAGCGTTTTTAACTTGATCTTTATAATGGCATTAACTAGATACTTGAAATTTTCACCAATTATGTATTACTCTGACCACAATAACAACAAATACTAAAAATAAAATAAAGTTAAAAATTAAAGGGGGTCGTCATACAAGAAACGTGTTTCTTCAGCGTTTTAAAACATTGTACGGTGGTACGGAACCCTTCATGTACGAGTCCGACTCGCACTTGCTCGTTTATTTATACTCGTACATGGGGAGATAAACCAAAATATTTTTTTGTTCTTTACTATAAGTTTTACCTGAAAATATATTCTGTACACTATACGCAGACAGCAAAAGCTAACCCTAACTAATATTATAAATAAGAAAATGAGTATTATAAATATTTGTTTGTTGGTTGGTTTGTTACCTCAACCGCATAGACATAGTAAGGAGTACTGAGAAGGACATAGGGTACCTTTCATTCCGGAAAAAGGTAATGTTCCCGTGGGATTTGCGATACGCGGGCGAAGCCACGGGCAAAAGCTAGTAGACCTAGACCATAAAATCACACGAACATCGGTCTCTTTGTAAACAGTTTTCCACATAATATTGTCCCGTTCCGTTATACTCAATCATTTTGATTGGTGGTAAACCGACCAAATTGTAACATTACCTGGTGATTAGCCAAATGGGGGGTTATCGGGACATCGCAATTATCAAAGAGCTCTAGTTTGAAGACTTATAAATGTTGGAATGAAGTAGATTGCTTGTCGATGAAAAACTTAATACACAACGTGAAACAAAATATACTGAAACTATATTAAGGGTGAATTCAGTTCATGATACTGAATAACTTTCTCCAAGAAGCATATATCAAAATAAGAAAAAAAAACGCTTTTCATAGAAACTTGGATCGACCGATCAGCTGAATCGGTCAATTTGTGTGGGAGGCTAAAATATTTTTTCACATTTATACACGGTATATGTACATATATTCAGCCTTAAAATAGTTTTACGAGTAGTATATTTAGTTAAAATCTGCGGCCCCGCGCTCCGTGACGGTGCGCGGTGCACTGGGATCACCGCCTAATAAGCTACCTACCTACATGCCTGACTTTAGTCCAATCTCTTAATCTATTATATAAATATCCAGACGTCCAAATCCTTTTAACGGTTGTTCATAAAATTATTTGACAGGCTATAATAATTATAAATCTTCTTGGTTAGCGAAATTTTTATTATCACCTTAATTTACAATTAATTAAAAATATCTTATACAGTCCTCTCAAATCAGGAAAAGTTATTGGAGACAGTTAGAATTAACTACGAAAT
Organism: Acrobasis repandana; assembly: GCA_963576875.1. Lineage (NCBI taxonomy): Eukaryota > Metazoa > Arthropoda > Insecta > Lepidoptera > Pyralidae > Acrobasis > Acrobasis repandana. Next base: position 5,620,069 of record OY756226.1, read on the forward strand.
CATGAAAAGGGCCATCACCAAAATCCTTAATCAAATGGCAGATGCTTTTGACGCACTGATCGCTTAGCATTCTACAGACTCTTTTTTAAAATTGAAGCAATGTAATTAATTAAAAATAAAGAAAAAAGCGGCCAAGTGCGAGTCGGATTCGCCCATGAAGGGTTCCGTAGCAACAAGTAACATAATATAAATGTTCTAAAGGTAAATTGCGGTTTACGATTTATGACGTATTAAAAATAAATATCTATGATACCGAGACCGCTATAGTTTTAATTGAAAATACATACTTTAAGGTATAGACCACTTTTTTTAGGGTTCCGTAGTCCACAAGGAACCCTTGTAGTTTCGTCATGTCCGTCCGTCTGTCTGTCCGTCCGGGCTCGTACTCCGCCGCTACTGCACCGATTGTCACGAAAATTGGTGGAGAGATAGATATTGAAGTTCCAAAAGTTGGTTTTTAAAATTATGAAAAAATGATTTTTTTCAGCCCCCCGTCTCATACAACAAAAGTGAATTAAAAAAAATTATTGGACTAACCCCAACGTGTCCGCTATTGTTGAAAAGTTCTTTTAAAATGCAACAAAAACTGCTTTGAAACTATGTAGATCAAAGCCCCAGTCCTGAGATAATCTAATACAAAGTTCAAATTTGAAATATTACTAAAATAATTCTGAAAAAAATGTAGTATATACCTCAAAGTATGTACTTTCAATTAAACTATAGCGGTCTCGCTATCTATATAGTTATTTTTTAATACGTCATAAATCGTAAACCGCAATTTACCTTTAGAACTTTTATATTATGTTACTTGCTGCTACGAAACCCTTCACGGGCGAGTCCGACTCGCACTTGGCCGCTTTTTTTCAGAATTATTTTAGTAATATTTCAAAAGTTACGGCGGGGGGACACCTCAAATTTTAACTTTGTATTAGATTATCTCAAGACTGGGGGGTTTGACCTACATAGTTTCAAAGCAGTTTTTGTTGCATTTTAAGAGACGTTTTTAACGATACCCCACACGTTGGGGTTAGTCCAATTTAATTTTTTAAATCACTTGTTTGTTTGGGCCCCTCCCATACAAACAAGTGATTTAAAAAATTAAAGGCTGAAAAAAACATTTTTTCATAATTTTAAAAACCAACTTTTGGAACTTCAATATCTATCTCTCCACCAATTTTCGTGACAATCGGTGCAGTAGCGGCGGAGTACGAGCCCGGACGGACAGACAGACGGACGGACATGCCGAAACTATAAGGGTTCCTTGTGGACTACGGAACCCTAAAAACGACTTAAATTTCTGGTCTTGTTTATCAATTCCTCTTCATCAGAACACTTTCCGAATGCAAATGCTTGATTTATTGACAAAAACTTCTAAATCACAACATTTGTGCATAGAATATTTGGGGAGTCTCTCGATTTCTCAAGGATTCGAATTTTCTACGATAAAATGTCAGTGGATATGGCAATCAAACAAGACCCATATTTTTTTTTGGTTAACCTAAATTAGATTAATTTATAAATCTAAGTAATCAAAATAATTTTGATTCATCATCGCCTAATAACACGAGTCAGTTTCTCGCCCATTCCCTCGATGCTTTTAATATAGTTTTTTCTTTTCTCCCAGACCAAGTATACCTATTATCCGTACAATATCAAAGTGGAAGTAATTTAACATTCCAAGTGCTAAAAGTGGCCTAATTGAATACAACAAATGGCTTTGACTTGGCCATTAAGACAATTAGCAATTAGCTGTAAAAGCTGGTCTCCCAGGAGCCACGGGTGAACACACCCAGAATTTAAAAGAGCTAGGAGTACTCGTAATGTGTTTGGATTAACCTCCGTGGATGGATGCCAAGTTTATTGGAAGGAACTGGCCAGTACCTAAATTGTTAACCTAAAAATATGTCTATTATTGAGGGCAAAAAGAAAAGAAAACTGTCTAGGACTAAATTAAAATTAAGAGACTACAAGATTTTTTTCATCTCATCTATTCGAAAAACGATGATTTCATCCCAAATATTTGAGGAGTCACTGGTCACTCTAGACACTGAAAAGTAAAAAGTAAATTCCCTAGGCGTTAAAACACATTTGAAAACCGAACACGAATGGAGTATCAAAAATAATATTGGCTTATAAAAAAAAAGAAGAATTTAGTTTAAAAATTATAAAATATAGGCAAGGGCGTTGTAATTTTTTAAAATTGGAATACAACACGTTTTACGTGGATGACTGTAGGTCAAAATGTTTTGGTTCTCTTGCTTCAAAATAATAATTTATTAAAAACCAATAAAAAGTTAAAAACGCGCAATTGTTGTCTTTGATTTAAACAGTAATTTTACTAGGGAACTATTAGGTTAAATGTGTAATAACTATTTTAAATGTGACTAATTTCTTGATGAGGCCGATAGTAAATAAATATGAAGTTTACGTATAATATACATATTTAAATATATAAAGAATTAACTAACACACAAGGAAAAAGTAATGAAACGATTCTAATGACTGGAAAATGTATAAGATGTGGTGGCCCTAAAAAATATTTTCATAGTACTTCTTTAGTGAAAACGCTACCAAATAAAGGTTAGTAACTGACTATTAAACTCTGATTAGGTATATGTAGGTGTTCTACTTTCGTTATAGGTATATTTTTGCTTTTTCTCATAGATGGAGATGAAAAGAAGAATGTGCTACACGGTGTACTGTACGGTAATAGTTTTATCTCGGGCGATATACTTGAACCCCTCGCTTCACTCAGGATTCCACCGTAGAATCCGTCGCTACGCTCGTGATTCTATTGTGGCATCCTTCGTTTCCCTCTGGATTCAAAGTAGCGCCCTCGCGTTAAAACTATTACCTTTACGCCTTGTAGAACAATCTACTATAATAAATAAGGACGCCTATGTATTATTTGTTCCTTGATAAAAGTTAATCATTATAATTAAGCGACTAATTATGTCCTTCAAGGATGATTTCGCTTTTATGTGCATTTTAAATAAGGAATAAACTTTAGTTGAAAAAAAGAGAGACCCAAAAAGCACACTACCGATAGCTCTTATTTAAAAGGTTTATGTTCTCGAAACTATTTTTGTTTCTTTAATGTATGATTGTAGTGATGGATGTTGTATGTATGTACATATAACTACACCAAGTAATTCCAGACACGATATAACATTTTAGTACAAACATGCCTGAACTTCAGTCTAAAATAGACGCTTCATTCTTGATAAACAGCAATCTCAAAAATAAATAAAAACTTGTGAACAATCGGTTACAGTGTTTATCTTTTCCTTTCTACGCAAAGATAATATTGATGATCCGTCCAAGTTAAATAATAAGTACAAAACCCCTATTTAGTTGTTGACAATATGTTTACTCGAAATAGCGCAATTTGAAATTGTAGTATGGTTTTGTTTACATTTAGTAATAAATGAGATATTGCTTGGTCGAGCCAGAAGACGATTTTATACGGCGCTAGCAAATGCCGGTTCTGAGCGATATAAAAGGAAGCAGCCATCGAAATATAGCAGCACAGGAAAGTGCGGTTCCGTGCCGCCAGATGTAGCCCAACCCTTACCCAGATAATAATATCAGGCATCACATACATACGAGTATATAAACCGGCCAAGTGCGAGTTAAACTCGCGTGGAGAGGGTTCCGTACAATTGATTGAATTCTTATAGATTTTCCTGTAATCTACAAGCAATGAACTATATTTTGTATTTTTTTCAAAATTTTAGGCTCAGAATTTTCGGAGATCAGGGCGGGGGAGGGATGGTCAATATTCGTGTTCTTTCATGAATAAAATCAAAACTATTTATTTAAGAATTATAACAAAAATATATTTGAGATCCTCATAACGAGCCCTTTCATTTGATATATGACACAGTAAGGTTAACAAAACTTTTTTTTTTAATTTCCTTATTCGTCTCCCAAAATGACCCTTATTTAAAAAAAATATATATTTACTTTTGCACATATGTGTTTGGTTCATAGGATTACAACATTTTACCAAATTTCACCTGATTCGGTCCAGTAGATTCGGAGCAAATTGGCTGGGACAGACGGACGGACAGATAGACGCACGAGTGATCCTATAAGGGTTCCGTTTTTTCATTTTTTGTATGGCACCCTAAAAACTGAATACCTAGGAAATATTTACACAAATGGAAGTACGATTCAGATTTCATCGTCCTGTGCTTTTTAACAGCAAGCACGTCAAAGCCAATGCGTCTACTCGACTAATATGAACGTCTTACAGGTCAAACACGCTTTGAAGTTCGATATTTTCAAACACGATTAAATCCAAAGGAATAAATTACGATTATATAAGACCGCTGAAATAACAGCGCGCAGAGACGGCAATAAATTATAAATTTAAATCATCCACTTACGAAGTCTGCTCGAAGCGTGTGTGCATTCCGTATGAGTCTTCCAACATGATCTGAATTTCGCCGAAATCGAAATCGTAGAACTAATTTGATACAAGGAATATTAAATCGTAAATCGGGTCAAGTCGAAGTGTCGTTAAAATGTATTTTAAAGGTCGTCCAAACAATAGGTTTGTAGACTGGGTCCGAAAAATTGTATTTTATTTAGTCCAAAAATAATGAAACCATATATTTTGGTTTATCAAAGTAATAAAAATTCACAAATATACAGAGCATCGAAGTTTCGCAGTGGGAGCGATTAACGTCACCATGTAGTAAAAATCGTACTCGATCGTGATCGTGACGTCATGTAACATTTAAATGCACTATGTCTTCGTCATTATTTTCAAATCAGAAAAACGAAAATATATATAAATATTCCAATATCATCATATGTCAAACATATAATTATGACACTTGTTCTCCCCCCGTGTGGTTCCGTTCCGGGTTAGAATAGGACCAGCCCATCTCTTCCTGATGTGGATGTCGTAAGAGGCGACTAAAGGATTAAGCACAAACATGTCGTGCTACAATTTTATTCCAAAGGAAGGTTGACGTTAGGCAGGCGATAGTAAAACTACAGCCAAACCGTTTTAACCGTTCCGGCAATTTCTTCTCCACTTCGCAAGGCCTTTGGCATCCTTGGGTGACCATTGACATGCATGTTATATTTGGAGGAAAAAAAGCGGCAAAGCGCATCCTGGGTTCCGAAGCAGCACAGCTGAGGATGCTACCGGGAACGCGCTTAAATGAAGATAAATATGACACTTGTACTCTAACTGCACACTGTCCCGTCGTAGCCATCAATCCCGCCCGGGGTTCCCCGCTTATCGACGTCTCGTCGCGATCAGTGGTCACAAGATGAATGGCCCTTATTTATCGGTGGACGTTATATTTTAGGGTGGAACATGCCCGATATTGACCTAATAATGTAGAGCCGAGAAAATTCCATTTTTGGGTACAGGGAATAGGGAAAATGTGAGATCGCGGGCATCGTATTACAAATTGGGATTTTTATAATGTTGCACAGTGAGTTATTGTTATATTTTTCCTTTATTTTACTTTTATATTATTTTAGTTTTCTTTGAATCAAAGAATCAAATATTTTTTTTAATAATTAGGCCTTTAATGGCACTTTTACAGGTGAATAATTTTAAGGTAGGTACATAACGTGTAATATTAATTATAAAGCTACCGATACTAACTTTTTGCAACGACCACTGCAGAGATGAAACGCCGAAAGAAACTCATTCATACAGTATTTAGGTTGCCTACGCGCCAAAAGGGCTTTGTCATTTCACAAATATATTATGCCTAATACAATGTTATCACAATATAACATGTTTATCATGTAATGCTTGCGAACGAGTGCCAAATCCAATTTAGAGTAGGTATTAAGTAACTGAGTAGTCTTAAAAAACGAAGCTGAATTGCGATTACAATGAGTGTGTATATGAGATGAGGTAACAATGCGACTTTATAGGATCCGTAAAAATATATCTTCCCTTTACCCACTTAACTGGTGAATTGAAAATAAAATCTAGCTTAATAGATATTTTGAATTTTCATATTGCACCCTGAACCTTTACATATTATAGGTACCTGCGCTGTTATTTAAGACTAGCTGTGCCCGCGACTTCGTTCGCGTGGTTGTCGGAACGTAATGTTATATAGCCTAAAGCCTTCCTCTATAAATGGACTACCCAACAAAAAAGGATTTTTCAAATCGGACCATTAGTTCCTGAGATTAACGCGTTTAAACAAACAAACAAACAAACAAACAAACTCTTCCGCTTTATAATGTTAGTATAGATTAGATTTATTTACTATATACAAAATCCACAGCTCTTAAATAATTTACAATATTAACATTAGCACAGCACTGACAATACAAGATTGTCAATAAAGTCTGGAACATATTTTTTCAGTGAACCAACTATAATGTTCAATGTCACAAATAGTTTTAGACGCGTCACGTGTACATGAAAGGAGGCTTCAAGTCTGCCCCGGGCTATCTCAGCCAGATAAGCATCGATTCTATTGTGCGTGTCAACGGGGAATTTTGCTTATTTTTTAGTTTTCAACTTAAAATTATTTCTGAACATTTGCTGCCTATATTTTCATTGTTATATTAAAATCAAGCATAGGTTTTTGAAGTCGAAAATGCGGGCTTTCAAAATTCTGTCTTTTTTTTACTTTCTGAGTTTCAGGCTCAAAAATATAGTACCTATATTACAAGCTTTTATTTAGTTTCGCCTGTTCCGTTGCTGTGTGCGTAATCAAATCTTGCAAACTAAATTAGACTCGCTTCCCATTAATTGATTGAGGTGCTACACATACTAACGAGTATGAAAGTTGGACGACAATGCAATACTATGGTACCAATGACCTGATCTCACGGTGAAGCCAGGACGGAAGCCACGGAAGGTGGCCACGACATCTCTGTGATTAAACAACATAACCCCACCGAGTTAGGGCTCAATGGATTCGTCTTCAAGAGCACTTTCAACTTTTTAGTTCATTGTTTTAGAATAAAGTTTGTACTTCTTATTAAACGTATGGAAATATATAAAAAATATCTACTGGTTTTTCTCTAGTTCTCTAGTGTTTTTTGATTATCTTCGTTGCCCTAATAACTACTTCATATAAACAGTTGATCTGTTTATTCCAACATAAAAGCGCTTAAACGACAAGAAAATGTCAAATCACGCCTACGGGCCACATTGTTCAATTACACAGTAGCGATAAAGCGCTTTAAAATGGCCGCAAAATTCCATCAGCATAATTTCCCGCAAACAGAGCTCAAGTCAACAACGTATTTCTGATTTATGAAAAGTATTGCCAGCACAAAAAACATTATCCTCATTCGGCAGTCGAGTAAAAAATTGATAACGCACGCGCAAGTGGCGAATTAGTTTATTTCTCAGCGAAATTCAATTTCTTTTTCCATTAATTTTTGGTCGTACAAATATATCTTCAGTCTGTTTTCGGGGGAAATTGTAATTGCAAAATTATTTTCTTAGGAACGAGGGTGGCATTAACGCGCGTGCATTTTTTGTGTGCATTTGGTCATCATAAGGTTTTTTTTTAGGTCTCAGCAGAAGGTCGTGCTCCTGGCACGACCTTCTCTGTATTACAAAGCTGTATTACCAATACTTGGCCAAAGCAGTCAGAGAATTTGGCTTACACTCTCCATGATGGCCAAAGGTATCATTGTTATTTATGAGCTTTGTATAGCTTGCATTTCCTAAGTCGCCTACTACTATTACTACTACATCTACGGGAAGACTTGAAGTGGTCCTATTCTACTCTGCCAGAAATCACTCTACATTTAGTGATGCGTGATATTTATATATTGGATTTTTTTGTTAACCTACTCGTATTATGTCCAATTGTTAGGCCTAAAAATAAATAAATAAGACTTATGTTAAAAAGTATATTGATATCCTAATAATGGGTTAAAGCTTAGCTAACATTCAACTAAGCACTTAGTTCCTACTGTCTAGCTTTATTAGTGAGATACGATACCGCGGTTATGAAGAACGGTGGTACCTAGTTCAAAGGATATTCATTGCTATTCAGGGAGGCAACACAGCTAGCGTAATGGGTACCTTTTGAACCAGGTACAATCTGGGGCGGAATGTTTGAGTAAGAGTTTTGGTCTTTTTTTATGAATTAGATTGTAAATAAAAAAAGTAATCAACTAAAGAATTCAAACGACCGCAAAAAGTATCGTTCTAATTGTTTTAATAGCAAAAGCAGCAACAGCATTCTTAATTACAGTGACCAATTTGTGTTCTATAAATAAATAAAAAGTACGTGTAAGTTCGATAACGGTTGTATTCACGTTGTTAGTCACGAACACCATGTTTACGACGAGAACTGCGAACTTCATAATTAGAAATTAACACAGTACATAACTCTGAGAGTAGGGGGAATTAAATAAAAAAAGAAGGAAAATACCTAGTGATCCCGCAGGCGTCTTAGAGAGAGAGATCAGTCTGCATATTGGCAGCATAATAATAAAGGCAAGTAGTCACTATAGCAAACTATAAGGTTCTGAAGAAATCAAATAGATCTCGTGCCTTACGAGCACACAGTTTTTACCCGACTGCGCTAAAAGGAGGGTTATGTTTTTTTATATTTCTTTGGCACGCTCTAGGGCCTAAACAGCTTGACGGATTTGAGAAGCGGTACCTCTAACTGACCTCTCGGTCACATTACCTCACATATATTTTAAGCAGCCGATCAATCCGCTAGGTGACAACAAGTTTCATCAGACATTTTTTTTCAAAACGTCAAAAACAATTAGTTTATATGGGATTTGTATGAAAAACACAACCGTGACGTCATAGTTTTGTGGAGTAAAATAGCGCTCTTAATATCAGTTTTTCCGCTATAATAAATCTAAAACCATGTTGTAAATGGATATATGATCAATGACAAGTCACACTATTTTGTGACGTTTTATTCTCCTAACAGTACCAAATATTTTTTTTTGACTCAGGCATCCACCCAATTATTTTGTTTTCTTTATGAAAAGAAGTAGAATTAATATTTCGTCCATTTTTTACCCGCCCACGATTCGCCCGTTCATGTAAGTATAACTAAAAAATGTTTTCATATGAGTAAAAACAAACATCAAAGAGTCTTCGCTAAATAATTTTGCCCAAAACAAAAAGTATAACTTTGAGACACACGGAAAAAGCATTAAGAATAAATTGTTTTCGCAAAGAAACAGTGAAGGGCCTTCCAACTTCCTCAGACGTCATAGAAAACACGCGTGGCGGAATTAAATTAAAATGATTCAACTTGTCACAACTTACCAAGTCGTGACAGCGTCCTTAGAGAATCGGAGAAGCGGGGCGTGCAGCGTCGCGTTTGTGATACGCCGGAGATAATTTCAAAATTTTATTTTGATGGCAAATAGTGTTAAAATAATATTATTATGTATTAAGAAAATGGTTAAAGAAAATGCTTAGCAAAATATAATGGAGCTAGTTTTGCTCTATGGAATTTACTACCCAAACCATTGATTTTCGAATATTTCTTAATTCAGAGTAATACGAGTGCAATACCCTAAGGGTAGGATGTCTCCTGAAATCTAGGAAATATGCGCAAAAAGTGGCCTTATCGCTAAGCAATTTCTTCCAGGCTACTTCGCTCAACTAGAAAAAGTGATGGGAAATTAGGTAGTGCGGAGTGGTCAATATAATAAACATGCTTATACTTATACAATAATTATAATGAACATACTTAAATACGAGTACATATTAGGTCCTTACATATGAAATTGCCGTTCAGTATCAAAAAAGTGAAACAAGTTTTTTTTAATGAAATTATTATTTAATCAATCGAAGTATGCGCCGTTGTTATCGATACACTTCCGCCATTTTATAGGCAGATCATTGATACCTTTGGAAAAAAAATCCTGGGAGCGAGAGTCTATGAACTGTTTGAAGGCGGTTTTGACTGCCTCATCAGATTTGAATTTTTTTCTTTGTAAAAAGTTATCCAAATTTTGAAAAAAGTGGTAATCGGTTGGGGCAAGATCTGGAGAGTATGGTGGGTGACGCAGAGGTTCCAGTCGCAGCTCCTCTAACTTGGCGATCGTTTGATGTGCAGTGTGTGGTCTAGCGTTATCCTGAAGGAGCAGTGGGCTAGAGCAATTCATCAGTCTCGGTTGTTTAATGGCGAGCTTTTCCATCATTGTTTGCAATTGTTGGCAATACAAGTCTGCAGTAATCGTCTGGCCTGATCTCAAGAAGCTGTAGTGAATAACACCAGCACTGGTCCACCAAACACTAACCAGAATCTTCTTTTTGGTCAGTTTTCGCTTAGGGCAAGGTTTTGCCGGTTCTCCAGGGTCAAGCTATTGTGATGATCGCTTCCGATTGTCGTACAGGATTCATTTCTCATCACAAGTCACGATACGGTTCAAAATTCCCTCATTATTGTGGCGATTAAGCAAAGAAACGCAGCAAGCAACGCGTGTTTGTTGGTTTGCTTCAGTCAATTCGTGCGGTACCCACTTTTCGAGTTTTTTAATTTTTCCGATTTGGCGCAAGTGGATAAGTATCGTTTTGTCACTTACGCCGAAGGCTGCTGCTAATTCAGAAGTGGTTTGAGATGGATCCGCTTCCACTATCACCTTCAATTCTTCGTTATTCACTTGAGTATCAGGTCGTCCACGAGGCTCATTGTGTAAATCGAAATTTCCAGAACGGAAACGTTGAAACCAAAAACGCACCGTTCGTTCGTTAGCGGTGCCTGGTCCATACACGTCGTTAATTCTTCGAGTCGTTTCTGCAGCACTGGTGCCACGGTGGAACTCGTATTCGTAAATACCGCGAATTTTCAATTTGTCCATAGTTGTTGTTATAGCAATGTTGAAACTCAAACAAATGATGTTAAAACAAATGAAATACGAATTTTAAAACAATATTTTTCTGGCTTTATTTCGAAATAAATTTGAATTTGGAATTCCTAATGAAACGCAAGATATTTGATTTTAAAGTTGCCAGTATTGAAAATCGGCAATTTCATATGTAAGGACCTAATACAACTTACATTAAGAAAATATAATAGGACACAATGAAAAAACTAAGTGGAAAGTTAAATACATACCTTCCCTTGGGATAGAAAATGAGATTTTGCTAGGGATTTGAAGCTGCTAGCCAGCTTCAAATCCCTAGCAAAATCTCATTTTCTCGTTGTGGTTCGTCTGATAGTAAGTAGTAGTGAGTTCCATAAAGTACAGCTCGATCAGAGAAAGACCGCGAGTAGAAGTCGGTGGAGTGAGCAGGAATTTTTAAAAGAAGAAAATTACTCACATAAGCAATAAGCACCTCTCTCTTCTTCATCTAAGCGCGTTCCCGGTTGCATTCTCAGCTGTGCTGCTTCGGAGCCCGGGGTGCGCTTTCCCGCTTTTTCTTCTCCAAAAATAACATGCACGTCAATGGTCACCCAAGGGTGCCAAAGACCTTGCGAAGTGGAGGAGAAATTGCCGGAACAGTTAAAATGATTCGGCTGTAATTTTACGACCGGCCGCCTGCCTGACGTCAACCCTCTTTGGAAATATATTTGTGCGAAAAATTTTACAACTGGCCGCCGCCCAACGTTAACCCTCCTTGGGAATGCAATTGTAGCACAAAATTTTTGTGCTTAAGTCCTTTAGTCGCCTCTTACGACATCCACAGGAAGAGATGGAGTAGTCTTATTCTGACCCGGAATCACACGGGGAATCACATCACATAAGCACCTCTATTTTGGAATAAAGAAAACATTTTCAAAGACGCGGATAAAGAAGAACCAATCAGAAACCATAAGTGACTGCGTAAACGTTCTAAACGACGTTCCGTTTCACGCCTCACCGATTTAAATTTGCACAGAGATTCATCGCTAATCGACCTCTCTCTGGGACGATCTTGGTGTTTTATCGGTCTCGAAAATTACCGGTAAATTAGCGGCAAATACCGGGACACCGGTAACTATCGCTATTTACATTTAGACGGTTTATAGAGCACGCTGGGATTTTCTATCTTTTAGTTTGCATTTAATTTATCGGGCTTTCCTAGGCGGTTTATTTTGTGGGTTTAGTCGGACCGTGATTTTTAAGTAATGAGGTTTTACGTGTATTTAAAATAGAGACGTTTAATTTATTTTGGAAATAGAACAATTTAATTTGGAATTAGCTTAGACAATTTAACCGTTATTATGCACTTGCCGCTTTTTCTGCAATTGCGCTTAGGAAACGGCACTAAACTTAGCTGTAAGTAAATGATCTAAGGTCAACGACTTTTATGAAATCGAAAGATAAAATTATCAAGTGATACAAACATCCAACCAAACATACTTGACTTTGATTTGATTTGACTTGAACCAACTAGAGTTGCTGTCGTTTTAATTTAATTGTTGTTTTGAATTCATGTATAGTGTCTTCTAAAGACCAGGAAATGTGTAAATAAGTACTGAAATATAACCTTGATTAAATTTTTTTAAATACCCTTTATTTTCACTGAGTCTGTCGCTTAAAGGTAAATAACAAAGAGCAAAACGGGAAAGCCATTACAAAAATTCAAAGTGCATTATTAAAAGCATAGTCACAACTGGTAAGCTATTTACTTAACCGCACACTTCCGACTAAGCGCAGCTGGATCGTATCCATTCATAATTTATTCGCAAACTCATCATGTAGCTCCACAATGGACCGAAATTAACAGCGCACAACGATAGGCAAACGCTAAACGCTCAAATTAGGTCGGCTGCACATTTTAGACAAATTGGTGGTCGTATTATGAAAAATAAAACTTATTGAAGAACATGTCACTTAAGCAGTGCCGGTTTTAGCTCTACCAGCGCCCCGGGCGAGATTTCCCCCCCCCCCCCCCCCCCCCAAACTGCAATTCAGACTGACTTAGGCTTCAATCTTATAGGATTTATTTCTGCCTACGGGGGAGGGGTACAAGTACGATATAGGATTCTTCAAATTTGCTGCCCCATTGTAAACGGCGGGAGGGAGGGAGGGGTGCATACAAATAAGACTAGGAGTTGCCGCGCCATTAACCAGCCGCTATTTATATATTTATTATTACCTGTGACCCCCCCCCCCCCCCCCCCTTGCCCAAAAACACCCCCTGTCTACCCTTTGTATCTGGCGCCCTGGGCGGTCGCCCAACCGCGCCCTACCCTAACGCCGCTACTGCACTTAAGTAAGACTAATCAAGGTTCTAGGTTCTAAGGTGACAGCAAGATGTTAAAAATAACTCAATATATACTTCAGCCTGCCTTACAGTTTGCTGTGAGGGATGTCGAAGTAATTGTCTCCCGTTTTATGAACATGACTTAACTGATTTCAGGAGGTTCGTCCCTGACTGTGACTTAGCAGCCCCTCTTACGATTGTAAGGTATTGTGTCGCCATACTTGGGTTGTCATCAGGACCCTACATAGCCAAGATATTACTCATTTGTATACATTGTCTCAAGGTAAAAAAAGCAGAGGCACTCCGGGAATGCCGACAGAAGAGAAAACTTGAACAAGGTGGTGTCGGTTACACGGTAACAGTGTCGCGAGTTCAGCGGTTTTTTCCTATATCAAGAAATGCCCAACGCGCCTAAAGATGTTTTCACTTCAAAAATATATTGGTCATCCCCTTGTGTACAAAGTTTTATAAAGTTCTATCAAAGTTTCTTGAGTGATCCAACAAACACACAGACTGTCCAAGTAGTATCTTGTGAACTACACTCAATGACGTTCCATTTCTTGCAAGTATTTGTCACGTGCTTATTCTTTGTGAACATTTGTCTCTACAAAAGTCAACACAGGTTAGACGTCTCTGCTCAGCCGCCCTAACCCTTAAATGACTTGTTATGTTTGCTCAGTCCTCATCGAGTTACTGTGAATAAATCGCGCTCTCGGATAAAGCCAAGCTGCTCGAACAAATGAATTTAGCATAGCGTTCCTTCAGCCATTATGCGAACTTCCGAATTGGGGAGTTCTCGGCAAATTCCGAATTACTCTGTGTTCACATTATACTGTGTTCGTGCCCCAGTGTTCTTCTGTTGCTCGGCTCGATTGATTGTAATGGAGTTGTCAATTAGTAATGTTAAAGCTTATTCATGGTCACAATTTTGGTTCTAAATGAAGCTTATTTTTTGCGTTTTCATAATTTTATATATTTTTTTTCTTAAATGTTACTTGCCTCGTACTTATAGCGTCTTCGTCGTTAGTCGGACAATAATTAGTCCAGTCAAATTAGCAAATCCTGGACATAATTCATAAACTCGTTATTTTTATTATTTTATCGGATATAAATATTAAGTATCAAATATTAATTAGATATACTAAGTAAAAAATCCGCGGTCGTAACCTTATTATATAAAAATCTTGAGATTTTGTACACTACCTAACTTTTTCCTAAAAGCAAAATAGGTAACCAAATACCTTGTTAGTTTAATTTTGAGGTGCATTCAAATGCGATCACTTAATAGCAAAATTAAACTGACACCAAATTTGCATGTCCTTTTTTATTACAGTTTTCATCTGATCTCAATATCTAGATAAGCCAAAATGGTAACCATAATGGCTATATCTGTTTAAGCTATAATGCGTCTTTTTAGACATTTAATACCAAAATTAAACATTTCTTTTTAACGTTTTAATAATAATGTTTTTTTCAATAGTTAAAAATAGAAACCGTGTCATTTTTGTTTAACTAGAGCTTTTCGTGTACTATAATCATGTTTTCATCCAAATTAAACATCTTAATGTCACATTTAAGAAATTGAATATTAAATTGAAAATACGTGAGAGCGGGATGCTTTCGGGGTGAGTACGGTGCGGTGCGGGGAGGGAGAGCGGGGCGTGCGGCTACTCACTATACACGAGAATCACTCACGACAACACGGTCGGGAGTTAGGGCACAAACAAATAGCGACCGTAAGCTGCAAGAAATAACGTTCACATTAAAACGTAAGTAAGAAAATATATCAAATAAATTATAATCGTGAATATTTTTTGTTTAATTTGTTTCTTATAGTACTAATAATATGTTGACGGCATAAATTAAACACATTCAAAATAGTTATGTATTTTAGTTTTTCAAAAAATACCAATATTTGTAAATGTAGAAATCTGCAAAATGAATTTGTTTAATATTTAATAATTTATCAGCACACATAATATACTTTTCAGAATAAATTGTTGAATAAATACTTTTAAACTATCGCGTTGCATTATTATTAAATTAATGCATACGGGAATTAACGCGAAACGTACCTTTTATTTATTTATTTTGCTGACGTTTCATTCGGGTTTCACCGAACGTGGCCCCAGCTTGACTGACTTCAAGCTGGGACCACGTTCGGTGAAACCCGAATGAAACGTCAGCAAAATAAATAAATAAAAGGTACGTTTCGCGTTAATTCCCGTATGCATTAATTTAATAAATTGTTGAAATACAGTTATCTATAATTTCTGGTAAGATAAGCCAGAAAATGTGTAACATACTGAATCTTCTTAATTAATGATAGTCCTGATTGATTGATTAGTTTAATTTTGATTTATCTAACTGGAATGCAAACGTTATATCGCGTAAGAGGTACTTTTACAAAGTTATTTATTATGCTGTACTTATAAAATCAAAATAAGTTCAAAATTTAGTTTTTTGTTTTTTGACATTGACGCGGGGCCCTAAAATGTTTAATTATTTTTATTTTAAGTATAATTAACAATACTTTATATCATAAAAAAGAAAATATATACGGTTATAGGATTATGTCCAGGTTAAGCTAATTTGATTGGTCTAAATCTGTATTGATCCATCGGGTATGTCAGTAAAAGTAAAGTTTGTTATAGAAAGGACAATTTTTCACTTTTGCATAGAAATTAGATCAACGATGGCATGGCTCAATTTGTGTGCGAGGTCAAAACCTTATTCTTGTTTCTTAAGAGTTCCCTTACCCTAGACAGAATTAGAGTTTCCCATACAAACGTAGTCTACGTTTTATTTTGAAACGACATGTCAGATCTCGGTAAAAATTTGTAACTTTAAAGAAATTGCATATATCGAGGGTTATAATTGGTTTTCACAGTCAAAATATGAACTTGAAAGAGAATATAGTGTATTATATCATTTTTGACCATCAGTATAGAAAATGTCTACACCCTTATATTTTCTTTCAAGTTCATATTTTAACTGTGAAAACCAATTATAACCCTCGATATACGCAATTTCTTTAAAGTTACAAATTTTGACCGAGATCTGACATGTCGTTTAAAAATAAAACGTAGACTACGTTTGTATGGGAAAGTCTAGGGTAAGGCGATTCTTAATCTCTCGCCTGGGCATATTGGTTATTATCGCGGAGTGTGTGTTCTTCAAGGATTATTTCGTCGTTTTTTAACAGCCTGTATCCTATACTACTAATATTATAAATGCGAAAGTTTGTGAGTTTTGTATTTGATATTTGTTACTTAGTTATGCAAAAGCTGCTCCAAGAAATGAGTTTAGCACGGCGTTCCTTCAGCCATTATGCGGACTTCCGAATTGGAAAGTTCTCGGCAAATTTCCGAATTAGTCTGTGTTCACATTATAGTGTTCCAGTTTTCTGTTAGGTTGCTCGGCTCATTGTTGTAAAAGAGTTGTCAATCAGTAACTAAAAGTTTATTCTTCACGATTTTAGTTATAAATGAAGCTTCTAATTCACATTTTGAATATTTTTTTTATGTATAATAAGGCTTAGTCATCATCATCATGATCAGGTCTTTTTTAGTCTCTACTGCAGGAGCACGACCCTCTCTGTACTGCCAGAGCCATATATTAGCCAGAGCAGTCAGAGGATTTGGCCTACACTCTCCACGCTGGAAAGCATAAGGAATAAGGCTTAGTGTTTTGTCTGAATTAAAAATATCTATATTAAAAATATGTGATGTTAATTTTGCTTCGACTGAGATTCGAACTCACGCCCCTCACATCTGTACTGTGAGTGCACTTCCAATTGTGATACCGTGACTTCGAATCACTCTGACGAATTTCCTCATCACACATTATAGTTATGTGTTAATTCAACTGAAACCACACATTTTTTGCATTAAAAAAAATATTCCATATAGAATATATCTCAAGTAATAATAGGCTACAGACAACGCTGTGAAAGTTGCAAACTTGAGGGACTAAAATTGATTATATTTTGAGCTTTCGACACGAGAAAAAGAAAATGTTATATACATGATTTTTTAAAATTGTTGAACCCAAAGAACAATTACCAACCATAGCTCAGGTTGAACCCTTTTTACATGCTCTTCAAGGATTTGGTCTACTCTGTCTCATTATCATCTCTGTCAATCTCTGGGTTTTCATTTGTCAAAAAATATTGTCGCGTTTCGATGTTTTCTGGATAATCTTTTCAACATTACTGAGTACGTCTACTCAAGGAAATATATTTCAGGGTTAGGACATGGAATTAAGAGCGGCCAGTAATGATGTATGCCTACCACGATGCAATTACTTAATTAAATAAAGCCGAGGCCGTGTTCATGTATTAATGAAGGCTTTGTCGAGCATCTGCTAATAATTCAACTAATAATGCTTGTTGCACAGCTTAATTAGAAGATTCGTGGAGATGTACATCTGACGGATCAGTAGATATCTTTGTCATTAAATGTCAAATATTATTAGAACTTTCAATATAGATAAATGTTGACATAACTCCTCTATAAATTTATCTTAGTCTCGTGTAAGGGCAATGTGCTTAAGCATGATAGTTGCTTGACAAGAGCCTGGCTTGAACAAAGTGAGGTTGTTGAATATATAACGACCTCCGTGGCGTAATGGTTAACACGCCAGTCCGCCACGCGGGAAATTCTGGGTTCGATCCCCAGCCAGGGCAAGTTAGAAAATAGCCTTTTTCAAATTGTCCTGGGTCTTGGGTCTATATTGGTATATATATATGTATTTTATATATTACATGTATTTATTATAAAATATAGTATCGTTGAGTTAGTATCCCATAACATAAGTTTAAACTTACTTTGGGGCTAGCTTTGTCCCTATATATTTATTTATTTATTTGAAAATTGTCATTTTACATGTTAGTTTTTATAAGAACAACCGAGCAAGTGCGATAGAGACAACTGCAGCTTGGACCGAAAATACCAATGAAAAGTACACAAAATCAACAGTTTTTAGTTCCCTGATTTCGCCTCCGACTTTATTTCTTTTTTCATAAAAAAATTATGGAAAGCTATGCCGTGTTTCTTTGTTTTCATTGTTTAAAATAATCTTGTCAAATTAGTTTGCTATATGTTTGAAAAGAGAAAAAATCTTAACAATTTTTCGAGTTTATGAAGGTTCATATATATATCTTTCAATAACACTAATCGACAAAATTTGTAATTTTTTTTGTCACTGGAATAAGACTTAATCTCTCTTATAGATTTTTGTAAAGTGTATATCGACATAATTTACTTTAATTCCTAGGACGTCAGAATTTTGAATAATGTTATATCAAAGATCCGATTTTCCCGATTTTCTGATATTTTCAATTATTTATATTAAATAGCTTCTGTGCAGGTTATTTAATTCTGCCACATTAAATAATGTAATCACTCATCGAAATCAAAACAAAATTTATACCATTTTTATTTAAGGAGTTATACAAAATTTAAGTTACTATAATATTTCTTATACATTGTGTACTGCGCGTATTGTATATATATTATATATACAATACGCGTATATGTAGCCGTTATACCGACTCGCACAAAATCTTTAATAAGTCCATTTTATTAAATAATTTAGAAATGATGTAAAAAGTATTGTAAAAAGTAGGGTTTGCACAGTGTTAAACTGGTATTTGAAAATTGAAAAGGAGCTAATTGAATGAATGGTATAATTTTAAAATTAAAAAAATATATATTTTTGACGTGATATATTTGAAAACTTAGACGTCCTACACATTTTTTATAACAAGATTCATGTTTTGTGTACTAAATTCTATTAGAAACCGCTGCAAGTATGCTTGTGGCAAAATCTTGTTGACCAGTGTAATTAAATTATGAATGGAAAGAAAACATAGGGCATGCGAATATATTCATAGATTAAAAAAAAAAACTCATTGCTCTTATTGTACTATCCGGCGAGGAAACAAACGTAGCGTAGTCCCCACGCTTGTATGGAAATACGGCCCATCGATTTCCTCTTAATGCGTTTTCATTGATAGGATGTTTAAAACAAGTTGTAAGACTTGAGTATCAACTCCACTGAAAAAATGTGCTCAGGTATATTGTGTCAAATTCATAGTTTACCCATAGAATTGCTCTAACTCGTTCACACCGCCAAGTAGAGTCGCGAACGGAATTGCCGCTGGTAATTTAATATAAAGCTTCAGCAAACTCTGCCCAGACTGAGCAAATGTCTCGATATTATATAACTATCTGGTTAGAATATCTAGTTATTTTGCCATCAAGCTGCTTTGTTTGGTGGTGCTTCGAAACTAGACATTTACTAGTTATCTGTGACTGCTCTGTGTGAACTCAAAGATACCTATGTAATGCCAATGGTCATCAAATGGTACCAACTATTTAGCGAATTATTGATTTATACAGCATTACAATGCTCGGAGTGCTCGGATGCACAGTCCTCACATTTGTACTGTGTATATTTACAATTCGCTAGATGACAACAAGTAAAATGGAAGGGAAATGGGCAGCATATGAAAAACACAACCACGACATTCATAATTTTATAGAATCAAATAGCGCTCTATAGCAGTTTTTCTGCATTAATAAATCTAAAATCAAGTTGAAAATGGATATGATCAATGACAAGTGCCACTATTTTTTGTGACGTTTAATTCTCATATTTTTAAAACAATTTTAGCATGTAAGTTGGTAAGTACCTTTGTAAAATTTTATAAATCTTTAGCCCCCATATTAGCACATAGTCTCCGGGGAGCACAAGATCTCAGGGAGAATGGGTGCCTGAAAAACAGCGTTAATGACTCGAGCCTTGGTTCGAGGTAACACAAGCTGAGGCATTCCTTTGCCAAAAATTAGGTAATAAGAATAAGGTAACGATAACTTTTTAATTTAGAGGTTCTCTGTATCTTTTGGCAAAAAATGACTTTTTATTTTTATTTATTATCTACCCAATTGTGCTACAATTCGTCAGGGTGATTCGGCGTCATGGTAGCACAAATGGAAGTGCACTTACAGTACAGATGTGAGGGGCGTGAGTTTGAATGTCACTTGGCGCGAAATTTTTCATCACGACATGCATACACCCTAAAACAGTTTAAACAAAATATTCAAATACATATTAAAAATGTTAACAAATCAACAAAAAATGGGACAGTGTCGTACAATGAGAAGATAATGTAATTCTATAGTTCTTGCGCATAGTTACAAGAAAGTAACTTGGAGCGTTGGGGCGCTCAAGTATTAGTTTATCTGTTGATGAATTAAAAAACATTCCTTGCAATGTTGGGTTTAATATTGGAAAAAGATATTCTTTTGATACTTTCAGACTTAAAGAAGTTTTACTTGTATCTCGATCTGTATTAATTTGCACAACAGTTTTTATCCGCAGCTTAGTTTGCGCTATACTATATGTGCACTCGTATTTTTGGACTATCCCTCGAGAACTTACACAAACACCAGGATGAAATGTAGCCTATGGAATCTCGCTTATGCAAAATCTGAGTCCAGATTGGATACTTTCTTAAATTTTATTAAAAGCCTTTGATCCTGAATACTTTTGGTGTTTAAAATTTCAACAACCGCGAAACCACCTATTCTAAATTTCGTTTCTACTAAAAACCCGTTTTTAAATCGGTCCATCCGCTAGGCAGACAAAAGCATAAACTTTCATCCCTTTTATGATCGGGGTTAGTATAAAAACAGCTGTTAGACATCATTTGTATCTATATTTCAGTCTTTTAACTAAACTTAGATCGAATGTCTTAAGTTATCGTTACTGAATACTAAACAATATTTCTTCTCTGAGTTAACATTTATATGGAAAGGATAATCCAGAATCCTCCAAAAAGCCATATATCCTACACACATACACATAATTACGTCTCTAATCCTAACGGGGCAAGCAGAGCCCAAGACTATATTTATTTATTTATTAAATCTTTATTGAACACAAGGGTACAAAAGGTGGACTTAACGCTAATTAATGCATTCTCTAGCAGTGAACCTTTAGGAAAAACAGAAAAATCAATTTTATTGCGATAGGCGCTACAAAAAGAATATATATATACCTATATACAGGCTGACTTTTAAACCACCAGACAAATTTCTGGAGCAAGTTCAGTCCATGATACTGAACTACTTTCCATAAAAACAATTAACGAAAAACTAAAATAAGAATTCGCCTTTTCATACAAATCAGCGCTCAGTCAAACGGATTTTCTATGGGAGGACAAAAAATTTTCATCGATTTTTAATAACTTTTTTTATAGAAAGTAGTTCAGTATCATGGACTGAACTTGCTCCAAAAATTTGGCTGGTGGTTTAAAAGTCAGCCTGTATATATACCTATACCGTGAGGGATAAGAACGTAAGTACTGTAACAAAATGCTTACAACTGATAACGAAGCGCGAAAAAAAGCATAGAGTCAACTCTATCCATTTACATCAAAGATATCGGACACGACTTCTACTTTTTATCTCTCCCGCAAACGTCTTTTGAGAGAATGTTTTGCGGGATTATTGCATTTTGCAATAATACTTCGCCCACTATCCTTTTGTCTTCAAGTGGGCCTTTGTTCGTATTTCGTCTACTGTGGGCCTTTTATTGTTCGCTTTGGTCCTTACTTGTGTACTCGGGGCCTTAATATCTGCTGGATTTAGGTCATAGGGGTTGGGTTACGTCACTACTCTTAGTAGTATTACTACATATTTTGATAAAAATGTGCTCGATTGGCGATTAAATCTTAAAGTATAACAAGTTTATAAATAAGTGTATTCTTGGGCTATTTTCTTTTTTTTTCATTAACATTTTACGAGGATTGACGTCAGGCAGACGACCGGTCGTAAAACTATAGCCAAATCATTTAAAATGTTTCGATTATTTCTTCTACACTTTGCAAGGTGTTTATTCTTGGGTGACCATTGACATGCATATTATATTTGGAGAAAAAAAGCGGGAAAAGCGCATCCCGGGCCCCGGGCTCTGAAGCAGCACAGCTGAGGATGCATGCGGGTACGCGCTAAGATAAAGAAGAATACACCTATTAAGCAACCCCAGAAGTCGTTCGCACTTGGATTGGTGATGCAGATAGACACAGATCACGTCTTTACCCCTTGTGGGATAGACAGAGCTCCGATGCTAAAGAACCAATGCTACTTTCAGCGTACAGCTTACATACTACTATTACGTTTATCCCTTATGGGGCAGACAGAACATTTTGGGTCTTTGGCTCTAAGCAGACAGAGTCCATTTTTAGCGTGAAGGTGAGAAGGATGAAAAAAGAATCAAAATAGTGATGGTTGCTAGCCGCATCGCCTAATATATTGGGCTTGTACGTTTAAAAAGGTGCGAGTATCGAATTCTGGTGTCAGATTTGCACTCCTTAAACAAACAAATACTATCAACTCCACCCCTTTTCCTTAGCACTTATTTTAAAACTTTTACATAACCCTAAACACTCCCGCTATTCTTTCACATAACCCTATTCGTACGTAATTACAGCTCCTTCGCCGACAACATGTAAGGGCGCCTAATCACGAGCGACATCTGGCCCCCCATCGATCATCTAGCTGCAATTTTCCGGCGCCCAAATCCGCCCGGCCCGGATCATCCCGGTCCGGTAATGCGTCATGACTCCGACGCTGGGAAAATTCAACTTTATCTCCCTAATTTGTGTGTGTGTATGCTTTACCGTGTGGTTTCCAAATCCCAGCAGAGTAGAATAGGACCACTCCAAGTCTTTGAGTGGATGTCGTAGAAGGCGACTTAGGAAACACAAGCTAAACAAAGCTTATAAACATCTGAGACCGCTGATCTTCTGATAACTCTGGCTAATATATGGCTCTGGTAGTACAGAGAGTTGTGCTCCTGTAGTGGAGACTACAAAATATCTGATGATGATGATGGTTTTGTATTTTACAATCACCAATCCAAATGTGAATCACGCACGCCTGGGTTGAGTGTGAAAACTTCGTAAGCCCACGCTTACGAGCTTCTTTCTATCAAAGTCAAAATTAAAACCTTTGGATATTTTTATCACTTGATAATTATCAATGTTGCATATCATAGTTGTTGACGCCAGTACTGTTCATTACTTACAGCTAAGTTTAGTGCCGCTTCTAAAGCGCAAGTGCAGAAGAAGCAGCAACAAACTGTGCTGCAGCATCTCTTCAAAGACTCACAATTAAACTAATATTAAAATTATAAATTCAATATATGTTGGCCATTTAAACACACAAAAACAAATAATAAACATAACTAAACTAAACAAAATAAACATATAATAAACGGGCAAGTGCGAGTCGGACTCGTACATGAAGGGTTCCGTACCACCGTACAATGTTTTAAAACACTGAAGAAACACGTTTCTTGTATGACGACCCCCTTTAATTTTTAACATTTTATTTTTAGTATTTGTTATTGTGGTCATAGTAATACATAATTGGTGAAAATTTCAAGTATCTAGTTAATGCCATTATGAAGATCAAGTTAAAAACGCTGAAAAAAACACGTTTCTTGTATGACGACCCCCTTTAATTTTTAACTATTTTTTATTTTTAGTATTTGTTGTTATAGCGGCCACAGTAATACATAATCGGTGAAAATTTCAAGTATCTAGCTATTACGGTTCAAGAGATAGAGCCCTGTGACTGACGGACAGACAGACGGACAGACAGCGGAGTCTCAGTAATAGGGTCCCGTTTGCACCCTTCGGGTACGGAACCCTAAAAATCAATTGCTGTTCGTTTGTCTCGCTAAAACTCGAGAACGGCATGGCCGATTTAGTTGATTTTGTATGAAATAAAACGAGATATTTACCGTGATTATTATTATTGTTGAGTTTTCGATATTTCGGCCCAGTTGCATGGGCCATTTTCACGAAAGAACTGAAGATTTAAAAGAAACCGTAAAAGTTTAAAAAGCTATATTTCAGACTTTATTTCGTAAAAACATATTAAAATAGTGACAAACTAAAAATACAACGTAAAACTAACAAGTAACTAAATTAAAACTAAACAAACTAAAATATAACCTAAATTAAAACTAACTAAACTAAAAATATTTAATATAATTATATAACAAATTATATAAAAGCTATATGAGCTGATTTTGGTTTTGAAATGTTTGTTGTAGTCCAAGGAAGGTTTAAACAGTGAAAAAATGTAGAAATAGGAACGGGAACGGGCGAAACAAAGTTTGCCACGTCAACAATAAAACATTGACTCGATATTCTATCGCGTACAAGTTTAGTATGTATTATGGTAATAATTTACAGTGTTTCGGTAACCATTGTTAACTTTTTTTCCTTATTTAGTTTATCCTTGATACACTATCACGTCTTTGTTCGTAACAGTTTAGGCAGAGCCTAGTCTCAAAGGCTGGAAAGAAGGAATCAAGATAGTGGTGGTTGCTAGCCGCGTCCATTGACAAGATTCAGATTCTCGCCCATTCACTCGGCTTTTACGTACTGGTACATTCTAGATTTAACTTTTACGTTACTAAAAATGTGCTAAAAAGGTACGTTTAAAAAGTGCTTTTGCTACGTTACTAAAAAGGTGCTAAATTTGAAGGTTACTGGTTAAAAGAACAGAGGGAGGGCAAAATAAAGGTGGATGGAGTGCGTAAAGGATGATATAGATAAAAAGAACGTAACAAGTGCCTTGACAAAGGATAGAGGTAAATGTAAAAGACTCACATGCTGTCCGACCCCACGTTAAGTGGCGTAAGGTGAGAATGAAGAAGAAGACATTCACATCATAACTGCTTGAGGATTATATTCTATTCATCGCGCCATAGATTTATTTACATAGAAATGGCAATTAGACGCTAAACGTGAGTCAATGGCGCACGACACATTATGCAAATTTCCATACAGCCAATTATGTGCAAGATAACCATACGTATTATCGTTTGTAATTGCAAGAAACTAAAGCTTATTATTATGGTATGAAACGTGCCAATATCCCTTGTTATGTAAGGGCGTGGTGTGAATTTATAGTTTGCCAATTGAAGTCAATAAATTTATAAATCAAGAAATGCAGAATGTATTCGTAATAAAAAGATTATTAAAGTTACTATCAGATCAAAAATAACACTCTTATTTAAACACGAGAGTTTGAAAAGTTTTGTTATTTAAACACAAGAGTTTAAAAAGTTTGTACGATCACGTACGAATCGCCAAATGTAAAGCTGTGTAGGGACAAGTCCTAACCCTGTAATGCTATGTGTAGTAAACGGGACGTGCGTACGACACCTCGGGCCGGGTTGGTGTGTAAGCAATTAGGAGCTCCCAGGTGGTGACTCGGACGCTACTAGCTTGAATTATCTGCTTAAGGACTGGCTTAAAGATGTTATTGTACTGGATCGGACGCAATAAACTTATATAAAACTATAAACTTGCTGTTACATAAAACTGTATACTTCCTGCAACAAAACATTATAATTTTATTCATTATAACTTTACTTGCCGTAACATAATACTATATAAGTACTACTAACTGTGACATAAAACTATATACTTACCGTAACATAAATGTTTCTTTCTATTACTTATGCAACCTGTTAATGTAAATTTTGTATAGCACAGGCCTCTGTGTTCTAGCTTAATATTGTTTTGATCTTCTCTTTTCTACTTTACTACTACTTGTCGAGATCTATAAATGGCTTTCTATTTCTTACAATTTCTTTATAACGTGTATATAGAGCTGTAAATATTCTTTAAATGTAATAAATAAATAAAATGTGCGAGTACCTCCTTCAGGAACAAAGTTGCTTACGCTTTTTTTTTTTGCAAACGGAATTCGGGGACTTTCGGGTCCATCCATCGTACGGTGTCCGGCGTCCGGCGTATGGCGTCATGGCTTGATTAAATCTGATCTACGCCGAACGGAACAGAACGTCTCGTGACGTTTTTACCAGACTACGCTAAAGCCAAAAGTAGGGTTATGTGTTTCGCCGCTAAGTATGTATGTTCGTTCATCTGTTCCCTCTTATCTTACATGATATTCATTGTATAATCTTTGGAAGCGTCTTGGCACTCCGTTAGCTATGTGAAGTCACACTAAATTTAATATGGCGCCTTCTATGGGCCATAAAGTGATGAACTCAAAAATAAAATAAATCAAATTATCCCGTGTTGGGCATCAAACAAAACAATCTTTACAGCAATCTATCCGCTTCATAAAATATTTTCTTATATCTAAGTCAAATTTTAATGTCAATACAGTTAATATTTCTTCCTACAAATTGGATATAATGTATGGCATCGCTTGCCGATTCCAGGAGTGGTAGGTTCGCATCTGTGTTCAGTAAGTGGCCAAGCCTGTAAACATCCGCTAAAGTTTAAACGTCAGTCTCAGTCAGGGCAAGTTATTAGGGTCACAAACAGAGACATATATTATATGCCTTTTGAAAACTTACTACACGGGTTTTAAGAGCTAAGAAACGAAACTGAATAATTTTTGCAGTGGAATTTTTACAGCAAAGTCAATCTTTACTGATTACATTCCTGAAGAAAAGCTGATTTCGCGAATATATGGAAAGTCGGTTATATGCTTTCACATATTCATTGAGTTTTAGACTTAATGAATATTCTTGTTCAACAAGTTGCCTATAGAGTTAAAAACAATATGTAGCAGAGAATTATCTTTTGGAAAAATGTTAGTATTTGTTAGATGAATTTTAAATTGTATTTCTATGTCTATGTCTAGTGTGTGTGTGTGTGTTTGTTGTGTTTTTATTATGTATAACCTATTTTTATGTAAACTATGTATTCGAACACTAATATTGTATTGTAAACGAATTAATTAAGTAAATAAATAAATATTTGAAAGCATATAACCGACTTCTTATTATTCTGTTTCGTTACTTAGCTCTTACAACCGTTTAGTAAGTCTTCACAGAAAGCATAATATGCCTCTGTTTGTGACCCTGATAACTTTTAACGTAGCTCTAGTATTTATTAAAATAAATCCATCCATCCCAGACCAGCATAGAAGAGATTTGTTTATATATGAGTGAATATATATAAACAAATCTCTTTTGTTTATATATGAGTATTGAGTATATATAAACAAATCTCTTTTATGCTGGTTTGGGAGGAAAGAGAATATACAAGCTGATTTTCTTCTCGTGCAGACTGATTGAGGGAATGGGCAAAGGAATCTGAATCATGTCAAAACGCGATGCGGCTATCAATATTGATTTCCTTTTTCCATCTTCACGCCCACCATGACGCTAAACGTGGCCTTTTGGTCTTACGGCCCTGGGCTCTTCTACCCCGTTAGGGATAAAGACGTGATAATGTGTCTGTATCTGTAAAACGCACAATTTTCTCTTATTATTTATCTTATCTTATCCCTATGGTGGACTGGGAGAAAATGCTCTTAGCATTAAGTCCGCCATTTGTTAAAAGTATATTTTTACTTTGGAACAATAAAGTTTGATAAATAAATAAATAAAACAACTGGAGCGGTCGTGGCCAAGTGGTTTCGGCCCTGGCTGTGCGTCTGTGAGACAAGAGTTCGTGCCTTACTAGGTGCGACTGTAGACATAGACATAGACATATACAGATTTTTATTTCCAGAAAAACACAACACATACAATACACTAAAGGTAACACATAGGATTTTGAATAGAATTATTAAAATTAAAACAAGAATAAAACCTAGCCAATTTTGTAGCTATTAACTTACTCTATTAGAAGAAGTAGAATGTCAACAATTTATTTTTTATTTTTGTATATTGGAGATTTGAGTGCGTTTGACCTCTATCTACCCTGATGGGAAGCTAAGATTACCTGAATTAATATGTATTGTACCCACCTCTACCCTGTGTTGTAATGCAAGGTTGACTGGAAGAGATCCCTATCTGGGATAAGTCCGCCCTTGTACCTACTGATGTGTTGATTCAATTTTGTATTCGTTCTTTGTGTACCATAAATTTTAACGAACAAAAAAATTACTAAACTTCTTTAACTGAATAGAGTTGCAATAAATTCGAACTGGATACATTTTTATCCAAATGTTTAGAACCAACCGCTTTGAAACTGCCATAGTTTCAGATCACAAAGGTGTCTCAAAATTCAATTTGGACGATACAAGCTCTGAAGGGCTGGTCTTAATTTGAACAATAGCCGTAAACTTAGCGGCTTACGAGAGCCGGTTTCAAAAGCGGCTTAAGCCGCCATTGTCCTATTGGATACGGCTATGATGTACACAAAACAAGAGTTTGCAGATTTTACTATTACAATTTAGAGAAAAAGAGACAGGTGTCGGGTGAAAACATAGTTAAGATTTCAATAAAGCTGAGATGTTCGGGGATTTCACATATTATGTTATATTGAAGATGAAACATATATTTCTTTTTTAACCAAGGCGTATTTTGTTTTCAGCGAAGCTGTGTAATTTGACCAATTTAAAACGAAATCATATAATACAACGAATTTTACTTCTTATATCTTTTGAAAGAAAATTATTTTGGGACGACCGGAAAAATATACTAATGGTTCTGTATTAGGTTACATGTATTGTGCATTAGTATTATTATTATATGGTTTGGTTTTTCATTAAACTATATTGTGCATTTATTTATGAATATTGCATGTCTTTCTTTAAAAGAAAATTATTTTTAGACGGCATGTATATAAATCGATATCTGTATATTCCCTTTTTTCGGACAAAATATTTTAAAGTTTTACCAAAAATACTGAATTGCACACTAATTATGCACACTAAATAAATCAAATTTAGTATACTGTTTAATTGTATTTGCAGAACTGTTTTACTGAACGAATACGGGTAGTATTTAAACGCAAATCAAAATTACTTAATGCACAGCAAAATACTCAACTGAAAATATTACTAAACAAACTGCAATTTATATTTGTGGCGTAGTAAAATGGATAGAACTTTCCTTTGAACTTGTTGATTTATTTGATGTAAAAAAGTATATAAATGATGAGATTAAATTGATGGGTAATTATTTATTTGATGTGCAATTAATAATATCCCTTTTTAGACGACCTAACCGCAAGTTTAATTTTTCATCAGTACGCTAACCGTTGATAACGAAAAATGCATCTTTACTAACGGGCTTTGCATCTTTAGACGTGTGTCAGCACGTACCTATTCACATTGCGTCCTCATCGCAAAATGTGCTGACGCACGTCTCGATTCATCCATAGAACCATTTATTTTCTTTTTGCATTAGTAGGATGCACGGCGAAAGATGGTTGCCTAAAGATAGTTACCGTCGCCCGGGCAGGCCTAAAAGGCGCTGGCAAGACGATCTCGACGCATTCCAAAAAGGATGGTCGAGATTTACACCGGAAAGAGACGAGTGGCAGAAGATGGGAGAGACCTTTGCCAAACAATAAGACGAAATGAGAAAAGTCACAGGGATTCTCCATGCTGAACATGGGGAATCCCTGCGACTTTTCAGTGTTAAAAAATACATTTTTGCCTACATTTTTGATAGTAAGTTAGGTAAGGTTGCCAAAATGGTGTAATATCAAAGGAGGATTTAAATATCGTCGGTCTAGAAAGTCGGTCTCCAGATTGAAGATCTCGATGGGCGGCGTTGGATGTGGTAGGTCATTTGTTGGCGTGTTGTGTGCTAATGTGGGTAGCCACGGAAGCAGGGTTGGTTGTATTTGCCCTGTTATTATTTGCATGGCTTCATTTCGCTGGATGTTAACTTTGACACAGACTTTGAACTGAAGAAACGGTTTCGATATAATCTTTAATTGAGTTTCACTTTTCCCGGTGTCTGTTTGCGAATCTTGTACCTTTTTTTTAAGTGACTTACAACATTTTCTTGACAAGAATTTGTTTAAACTTGACCTGTACAGCTCTGCAAATAACTAAGATACACTCTTAAAGTAACAAACAATTTTTATGCTTTCGACACGAATATAAGTTCTAAGTTAAACCTGTAGCACAGCGGCAACACTCCCTGTATGTGAGAGTCCGAACGCCGGTGACCTTGAGCCGGAGAACGTAACGCTAGGGTTGATACCGAACCGAAATGGAATATCGTGTGGTGCGTGAGAGAGACGCGAACTAGTTACCAGCCCTCGGTCAATGCAGTCGGCGATGGGGCGTTCCACGCCCCGCGCGCCTCTCAAGGCCCCTGCGCACATCCAGACACCCACACATAGCCGCAAGCGATTTTACGTGCACACATGCTTAAGTGTCGTTTCTTTTCGCGTAGTGTATAAATTCTTTGCCTGTAGTACAATTTAAAAGAGTAATGTATAGTTTCTAACTCACTATCGCGGACGAGAAAGGTGTAGGGCAAATCACGGCCCTGGTACGTGCCTTCGCCCACTTACCGCGATTATTATCAAAGTTTGGTGCTCGCGGGTCGCGATCGACTTATAAATCTCCAGATCACTGGATAACGGTTGAGAGGAATTTTCGAGGCCAAATGTATTGAGAACTTGAGTGCTCGTAACTTATCGAGGGCTACACGTGACCGTCAGACAAGAGGCTCTCTTATACCCCTTTCCGGGATACTTATATATTTAGTCGTAAAACTCATCTGCCAGGAAGTCTATAGCTGGACATAGGCCTCCTGCAAAGATTTCCAAAACGACCGATTCGAAGCGAACTGCAACCAGCTTTCCATGCTGAACAATATAATGTCTTTAATACATATTTGACAACTGAATAATGCTACAAGTCATACTGCATTTGTAATAACCGAGATACTTTTATTTGATAGTAGTGTATTTTATTATATATAAATGTTTGAATTGTGAATATACATATATAAATGTATAGTATCTATCAATGTATGTATATTTATGTAGATATTTATATTGTTGAAGTATAGTAAGTATTAATAAAGTAGTTTATGTAGAAAGTAAATATATATCTGAATTCTTATCTATATTTCTTTGGTACCCAGTTTAAGTTCTCTAACCACCCAAAGGTTGGCTGTCAGATAATGCTTTTAGCATTAAGTCCGCCTTTTGTGCTAAACAAATTGCATTTCGTACAATAAAGTTTAAATAAAATATAATACTGGTAATACCTACACAAGAAGAAATAAGTTAGTAAGAATCAAACTAACTATTATTATGAGATTTCCGTTTGATTTGTTGCCTTTATTACGTTACACAGTTTCTTTTGTAAATATCTCAAAGAATACATATTGTTTTTGTTATAATATTCCTGTTGATCTCGCTAGAACGCAATAATGGAAAACATAAATCTATGAGATAAATTGTGGTTCGCAGGAGACCGAGCTAGATACGAATGGTTTGGTCTTTCATGCTTCTTGACAACAGTTAGTTGCACAACACAAGTTTTTACACCTACAATCGACTCTTTTCACTTGAAATACGGTTTACATTCGTTTACTCAAAAATGTAATTTGTAGTTTCGTCGTGTGAATTTGCAGTTGAGTCGAGAATTAAACTTTGAAGGGAAGTAATAGAGTTGGTATTTGTGTGGTAGTGGTTTTAGACGTTAGCTGAGAATAGTCGGTTAATTCTGCCTCGGTCACGTCGGTCCGCCAGACCAGACTGACATAGAAAATGTCGCTTCGTTGTGACGTTTGGCTGTGTAAATAGTACAGGTACAGGTAACGTCGCGTCGTTGTGACGTTTGACTGTGTGTATAGTACGATTTGTTCGCAATGTTTGTTTTTGTGGTTCGATTTATTTTCTGCCAGTCAGCCTACTACTGCTACCTGAAAATTTGATCTAAGGATGATATGGCTTTTCAAAGTGTATGTTGGCACTTTTATTTTGGGATTACTGATTTTAAATTTATTGAGTTATTTGTGTGTTCTTATTTTCTTACGCTAATCATAGAGCAAAGAAAATCTTCACCCATGCAGCTCATGAAAGTCTACAACGGGTGTAAGCAAAAGTAGGCCTACAACATTCGACCTTTCTTACAGTTTCTAACAAAATACACTGAATTCAGTCCATGATACTGAACAACTTTCTCCTACGTTATTAGGTACTACCTGTAACTTTCTGTCCTATTTCACACTTTGCAGTACTGTCTCTATCTACTTCATTAAAGATGTACTTAGATGTGATTCTAATCGGCAAAATGAAAAACTATCATTTAAAAATAAATTATTAATTTAATTTTAAAGATGTAAATAAAAAATATACATTAGACAAGTAATAAACAGGAACTTAAAGACGGACTCTTAAAAATGTTGCAAGTTTTTAAAACTGACGTTTCACATTTTCTACGACCTTTTAAAGGAAACTTCTGGAGAACACTTATACCTTTGTGGCAACACTTACTATTTACACATGGTAACACTTTCGTTTATGTTTAAAGTTTCGGTGCGAACTTGGGCATAAAAGTTGTATGTTTAGCTATTTGGGATTTACTGAAATGTGTGCTTTTGGGTAGTTTTAACTTATTTAAGAGGAAACTGGGAGCCCTATAAAAGCAATTGCAATATTCTTAGTTGTTTACAAAATTAGTTAATTTGAGAATGTAATTGTAACTTAGATCATTTAATACAGGATAAGTAACGCAGACAAATCTTCTTACAAAACTTTCTGCCGTTTTTGGTGCTGGGGGAGGGTACTACTACATCTAAAAAACACACACACACAAAAATAATTTGTGTCGTTATAAACGCACACTTACGTAAAATTGACACACTAGTTTATTTTCTGCACACTAGCAAGACTCACACTAAAACAAATGTGTATGTACACGTAATAATACACCCTAGTGCAAAAAGATTGAACAACAAAAAAAATATCGACATCGATATACCGGAAAAAAAAATTACGTTCGTTTTAACTCTGGAATGTTTTCATATAATTATGTCGGA
The DNA here is from genome assembly GCA_963576875.1 of Acrobasis repandana. Taxonomy (NCBI): domain Eukaryota; kingdom Metazoa; phylum Arthropoda; class Insecta; order Lepidoptera; family Pyralidae; genus Acrobasis; species Acrobasis repandana. The sequence goes on from OY756226.1 coordinate 5,653,010, forward strand.
AATTCGGGATAGAAGTTAATACGTCACGTGAGGCACCACGTGAGCAGTTTAAATAATAGAACTTGTTTAGTATCTATTTAGTTTTACAAGTTTTATTATTTATACTGCCCACGTGGCGCTTCAAGAATACTATAAAACTTGTTAATTAGTTTAACAAGTTTTATTATTTAAACTGCCTACGTGGCGCTTCAAGCATACTACAATATAATACAAGTTTTTTAGTATTTAAACTTGTATTATATTTCGATACTTTACCGATGCACATAATGATCATAATCGATTACGCAACTAGTTTTTATGAACGTATTAGAGCATGCGATCTTATACTTCGGCAGAGGGGAACGCGCAGGTAAGGCTTATCCTGTATTAAATGATCTAAGAATTGTAATGAATAATAATTTGAATATTTTTTGTACGTGCTAATGAGAAAATCAGTTCTTTCAATTAATTCGGACAATAACTAATTGATAATGATGAGGTACTTATGATAAATAAATACGAGCTACAACATAAACATATTAAGTTAAAAAATTCAAACAAAATTAAGCTTCCATGTTGGCCTGGAGACAAAAAAATTACGTAAATTGTACCAGCTGCTTCGACTCTTCTCGTAGCAGCATCGCAGATCGTAAAAATCCAATGGAAAGAGTTGTCGAAAATCTTAATTATGTCAATGCGGCTAGCAACTCATCACTACTTTAACTCTCTTGTAAAAAGCGTCACGCCCACCACGACTTAAGGAGTGGGTTGGGCACGTAGGGTGGCCTTTGGGTTTAACAGCCCTAGGCTCTATCTACCCCGCTGTATAAAAACATGATAGTGTATAAAAAAAGATCTAATATTATACAGGGTGTAACAAAAAGGGGGTTTCAACCCGAAAGGGAGTTAACGTACTAACCAATGTGAACAACTTTTACTATGGGACCATCCCTGATATCGCAAAAAATTAATCTGTAGCTTTATACATTTTGGCACGGTACGTATTTAATTATGTATGGAGCTGCAGATATTTTTTTGCTATTTCAGGTTTGGTCCCATAGCAAAAGTTGTTTACATTGGTTAGTACGTTTACTCCCTTTCCCCTTTTTGTTACACGATGTAGAAAAAAATAAGGTAGTAGGCAGTTTTTGCTTCCTCGGGGAAGGAAGAAATTTCTATCATAAGCAACGTAAGAATAATAAATCGTCAGTATGAAAGCGCTATATCACGGCCGCCGGCATCATACAAGTTGCGAACTCGCCGCCACAAATCACAATAACTTGCAATTAGACGCCGCCTTTCTGCTCCGCCTTGCCCCCGCTGTTGGTTGCATAGTTCCAAAGAGTGCATTCCCGGGAAGTTACCCATACAGCTATGACCTTACTCGTACCTATCTCTTAGAGAAATAATGATATTATCTGTCATACTGCTTTTTCTTAAATCTGCCGTGAGGTTTTCGGCCTAGAATAGGACTATCGTATAAGGAATATCGTAAGAGGCGACCAAGGGACAAAGCACTTACATCTTGTGTAACATCTGCATTCCCAAGAAGGGTTGACGTGGGGCGGCGGCCGGTTGTAAACTTTTTTGCATTACCAAGAACGGTTGATTTCAAGCAGGCGGTCAGCTGCAAAATTTTTAGCTAAATCTTTATTCAGCATGAAGAGTAATAACAGACTTTCATGCTGTCCTGACCCCACGTAATGTGGGGTAAGATGAGGAAGATGACATTTTTTCTTAAAAAGTTTTAAGTTTTTACAGGAAGTATAATAATAATTTGTATTTTTGTAACAATTTAGCTAATATTGCCTTTTGTTAAGTTTTGTAGAATATCTAACCGTTTTTTTTTCAATTGCATAAACAACTTCATGTCTAACGTGAGAGAGAAATAAATTAAATCTCATAAATATTTTATTTAACGAAGAAAAAAGTTTTTTATTCCCGTGGTGTGTTCCTTCGCTTATCTAACGGCATCGCAGAGAGGTTTGCAAATAGGCGCGAAATTAACAAATACCACGTGCGTGACGTTCCTCACACGGTGGAGACAATCCAGAAGGTAAATATTATACCGTTTTAGCGCCAAAATATGTTATTTTTTATTACTGAGCAACAGGCATAAGGCCGTAGGTTGGTATTTTCTTAAGGTATCGTAGATGAACCCGTTGCTTTAAATAATTCAACTACATATTCATTTAATTTTTCTCATAAAATAATCAGTAACATACATTTTAACAGACTCCTTGTGCACTTAAAAAACCATATTGGGTACTAGTATGCTTTTAACGATCTCTGACTAAAATATTTTAATAAAATAAACATCAGTATCTAATCGAAAACGTAATCATCAAGTAGCAATAAACCAGTCGCAACTAAATTAGTAACTCCAAACAAATAGTAAGCGGCACACTTAAGCCGACACTTAAGATATGCCCCGTGCCTAACAAAGGCCGTTAATAAACAAAGCGGGACAACACGTTTGTACGCAGGTAGCGACGAAAACAGGGACTGGGGTTGTACAAAATAGGTGAAGATCACACAAAAAAAAAACACAAAAGAACACCTAGTTTTATTACGGGTCAATGATGTAAGCAGATGTAAGCCGTGTGGCTTCCAGCCCAGAATAGGACTTCTCCATCTCTTCCTGTGGGTGTCGTACGAGGCGACTAAAGGACTAACCACAAACATCTCGTGCTATAACCATTGAGCTTACATGTATTGTAAGCTTAATGGCTTCAACTGCATTTCCAACGTTGGGGGGTAAATATGAAAAGAAAAAAAATACATTTGCAATCTATGTCGTGTGATATATTAAATAAAAGGCCTTGTTGTAAGAATCTCAAATATATTTTTTATAATTTTACGATAAGTATTAAAGTTATTTAATAAAATAGGCGAAATTTGACCCCTCCTTATCTCCGAAACTACAGGTCCTAAAATTTTGTAAAAAAATACAGTATAGTAACGTTACAATCAATTTACAATACAACATTACAGTTCTTTACCATTCTTTACCTATTTCAAAAAACAAAAATAGTTTATTTTTTTAAATGGCGCCACTTTTTAAATAATTCAACTATGCCATAATTAAATATGAACAGAATAATGTAAATATTTTTAAAAATTATGACAATATCAATGATTTTGTAACCGGCCTAAAAATATACACTTACTAAGTAGTAATCGAATATTTACGGCAACCTGAAAATACAGACAACAAAGTTCGACATTACTAATTCAACCAGTGGTATATTAAACCAGTCATTACCGTTCTGTTTTAAGAACTCTTTTACTGCTATAAATTTTAAACTACAACACACAGTTATAATATTTTAAGCGTTGACTGAACATTTATAAAATTGCGTTTGATTTATTCTTATTTTCAGCCCGGAGAAGATTTTTACAAGCTTTTATTTAGTTTCACCTGTGCCGTTGTCTGTGTGTCCGTAATCAAATCTTGCAAGCTATACGAGACCCACTTCCCATTATTCGATTGAGCTGAAACTTCACATACTTATGTACGTTGGGTGACAATGCCATATTATGGTACCAATTACCTGATCTCAAAATGAAGCCAGAAGGTGGCCAAGGCATCTCTGTGACAAAACAACATAACTCCACTGAATTTGTGCTCAATTGATTCGTCTTGTAGATCACTTAAAACTTTTTAGTTCATTGGTTTAGATAATAATGTGTTTTAAAAATATTTTTTTAAAATAATTACTTGTTTCCAATCATATTTAGAATAAACACAAAACAAATGACTTAGAAAGATATTGGGTGCTAGAAATCTATCAAAAGACTTGGAAATAATGTATTGCTCTTGTCAAAACAGTCGCAAGTTCAAACTTAACTTTGAATAGAGTTATACCTACTTAGAATAGAGAATAACTTTAAAGTGTGGCTACTCATATAATAATATTAACCCTTTCGACTCGCTAAGAAGAAGAAGACTTTGATACAAAAGAAAAGTAATCTAGAATAAGAATCAGAATAATTTATTTGCTCAAATACAGTACATAAGATGTCAGTTGCATAATTAGTATCATGTAACCAACCTAAAGGCATGTAAATTTTTATGTAGTCACATGAATTTATCTATTAAAATATTATTTACATGGGCATGATTGAAAACCTAATAAATATAGATTAATAACACTATTTCATATACTCCATTATTTTTTACGCTTACTGAAGTCTATATACACTGATATGGAGTAAAATCAATGCTCTTGTAACAATTTTGTCAGTCCTTTTTTTAATGCTCTTCCTTTTAATAATTTAATGTTAGCTGGTTTAGGAATTGAATAAGTAAATACACATGGCAATATCATTATGGCATCTAGGCTAATATAATCTATTCATGTTATTAGGTCGAGTTACCCTCAAAAATACTTCGCTTCTTTTTTGCCAAAATTCCGGGTGCGATTCTACAAATAGGTAGATATCCTGAATATAAAGGCAAGGCAATGGTAATATGCAACTGTCATCAACCCATGCATTGCAAATAGCACGAATACATTTCTGTTGTACCTTAAAGGCTCCTTATAACAAAATAAAATACTCTTAATAATTCAATACGCATTATCATCGCTCCTTATCTATTTAACGTTAATTAAATAAACAAACCGTGCACTTCCCTTGTAAATTAACCATAAATTAAGTGTTGTCCCGGTCGGGTTCGCTCCCTAATAAAACACCTCGTTGTATTGAGATCCGATACGATCTGTGATGCCCTTTATTGGGGACTTTACGTTCCGTTGATTTTGTACCGGCACAGTTCTATGAGATGAGAATCAAGGTAAAGACTAGATTATTTTTGAATTTACTACTTTCATGATTTTTTTCAATGTATTGCCTCGTTTAGAATAGATGTATTGAGATAAGATACGTTTTATAAATAAGCCTTTTTAACCGACTGCGATGAAGCTCAAATGAGGGGGTTATGTGTTTCGCCGCTATGTACGTTTGTATTTATGTTTATCACTTCGTCGTATACATGATACCTTGACAAATGAGATATCATCAGAATCGTCTTAACTGTCCGCTAGTTATACACTGTTAAAAATTATGTATGTAATTTTACATGCAAAAAATTAAATAAACCCGTAAAATTCCCGAAAAATCTGGGTAATTTACGGAAAAATATGTAAAAATGACAAAAATTATGTAAATTTTCATATTTTTCCGTAAATTTCCCAGATTTTTCGGGAATTTTACGGGTTTATGTAATTTTTTTGCATGTAAAAATACATAATTTTTAACAGTGTAGGCTATGTAACGTCACAGTAAATCCACTGTGGCGCCCTTTATAGGCCATAACATAAAGTATTGAACTCTAAAAAATGAAATATATAAATCGAATCATACCGTGTGGGATATTAAATTCCCTGCTCTGCTTGCATTGACTTAAATGTACTTTCCAGTACGCATTTTTAGGGTTCCGTACCTCAAAAGGAAAAAACGGAACCCTTATAGGATCACTTTGTTGTCCGTCTGTCCGTCCGTCCGTCCGTCTGTCAAGACCCTTTTTCTCAGGAACGCGTGGAGGTATGAAGCTGAAATTTATATCAATTACTCAGGTCTACTGTCCCTTGAAGCTGTGAAAAAATCAAACTTCTAAGCCAACGCAATCAAAAGATACAGCCGTTTATGCCGCAAATTTTCGACACTTGCAAGGGAATCAAAACCTACAGGGTGCTTCCCGTGAACTCAGAATCTTGAAATTTGGTACGAAGCAACTTTTTATAGCATAGATAAAGGAAAAATTACGAAAACCATAAATTTTTAGTTACATCACATAATATATTTTTTTTTAATAATTTTAAACTTACTACCCATTTCCTCATAAACGCGTAGAGGTATTAAATTGAAATTCATACCAAATACTAAACCTTGCAGGTTTGTACGGAACCCTCGGTGCGCGAGTCCGACTCGCACTTGGCCGGTTTTTTTCTGTATCTTTTTTACACAACACTTTTACAGACAATCGTTACTACTAAAGATTATCCTTACAGTACGAGTAACATAGAATCCTTACGAATTAGATTTGAAATTGTATAAATAAGCCTAAAAAGGCGTATTCCTTATTCGCTTCAGTATTTATTTGCCGAACCAAAACTTTAGTGACGCTATGAACTTCCTTAGCGTAATGGCAAGCTGTGGGCGGGGCTAAGAACGAATACACCAATTTTTAACCGATTTTGATGATTCTTTTTTATTTGAAAGCGTTTACTACCAAGTTGGTCCCATTTTAATTTGGTGAAGATATGATGAAGAACTTTGGAGATATGGAAGAAACTCCTAAAAAAATTGAAGTCTTAACTGGAATCATTTTCGGGTCGTGTATATGGTATCTGGACCCTTCTTTAATCTGAGGTAACCTTGTATTAGGCATAATATCTTTGTAAACTGACAAACCTTCCGGCGCGTAGGCGACCAATACTATGTAAATGATTTTCTTTCGGCGTTTCTTCTCAGCAGTGGTCGTTGCGAAACGCTAGTATCGGTAGCTTTTGCACTAAAAATAATTAAAAATAATGACCTTCAATAAGTGATATATTTATCCTACATTGAATAAAAAATTTTGACTTTGACTTTGTTTAGCAAAAATAAAAGCGTCATTTTTGTAACTTCAGTCAAACTTTTTGCTTGCAAGACATTTAGGGTGCCGCCCACGTCAGACTTTTTGTAGGACCGATAGTCAAGCCGATTTTTTTTGTTGGAGTTTCTGATCTACTTTTTGTAGGTATGTGTGCGTTGCACTATTGCAATCAGTACGTTCTATTTTTCTCCTACAAAAAAAATTGTTCCTGATAATCGGATGTAGGCGGGCAGCCTTATCAGGGTTTAATTAACTAAATTTAAGTAAATCAATGTACAAACACAGTGTATTCTACTTAAGCAAATTTTTTCATTGATTCTCATCGTAATTATAACCGTTTTTTTATGAAATCGGATAAACTAAAGAAAGTGAATAAGAGGCCGAGACATTTAAGATGAGCGCGATGTATTTTTTTTTTATTGAGACATCAAAATAGATAGAGACAATATATCTGTCTAGTCTAGATATCTTTTTAAAAAAATAAGTGTACGGCTCTGGATACAAGTCCTTTAGAGCCTGTCTTTGATTTTGTTATTTATTCCTAATCCTAACCTAACCTAACAAGATATGGAATTTTATTGATTGTCAAAACTTCCTCCTCACAACACATCCTCATTACGCTTGAAGGCTTGAATGGAGTATCGACCTAATTGTAGAAAACATTTTCTTTTTCTATTTTTGAGTTCTTTTTCAAAGCTTGTGTAGAAATAAAAACAAATTTAACTACTGTGAATATTAAAAGCTGTTAAGATTTTCCTTAACTATTAAATATTATAGAACCTGATAACGGCCTTAAATTCTATGATTACAATTACTATTAAATAACTAAATAAAAACACTTACGCGTCTCAAGAAGTAATTCCCAATCGGAACTGTAGCAAATAAGTACACACCCTTAAACACAAAACACATGCCCTACTAGGCACTCCTTTGTCCCGTAATGGTTTCCCTTTTTCGACTTTGTCCAAACGATTCCCTGTTTATTAAAGGAAAAGAATGGGCCACTTAATGAGGGGATCATGTTACATAATAAAACAAAGTAAGGGGGAATTGAAAGTAATCATTGTTAAAAGGATCATGCCTCTTCTTTAAAACAATTACAAAATGAAGTAACCTTTACCTGAGCTCATGAGTTGACTGTATATAGCTTCAAAAATATTTTTTTATCTGGTCATAAATAAGTACCTAAGTTATGAGCTTTCGGTACGATTCAGACCAACCGGCTCGCACCGGGACGGGCCGGCCGGCATTTTACAATGCGGTAAAGGAAATTGAAACTTGTTAACAGAAATTAATGTTCATACGAGTATTTCTCTCACATTCACATTCCGCGGCAGCCGTACGGAGCCGAACGGAAGATGATTGTCATAATGTTAATTCGACGGGTTGGTCTGTATCGTACCTTTAAATCTGGTGGAAGAGGAAACTGACAATTAACAGTAAAACGTCACTGCCATTAGGTTCCGTGCGTACGAAAGAGATACTTAGCGAGGTATCTTCTTCTTATTCTTTGTAAAAATATTTGAACAAAGTTGTTGCTGCTTTAATAACCAATTTTCATGCTTCAAATTTCTATGTTTACAGCTACGAATATATTTCAATGGTTTACAGAAAAATATTTCTTTTTAGTGTTATTTGTTGTTTCGTATAAAATATTGTCTAAAAACAAACACAGTGATATTTCACTGTAAGTATATTTTTTTATTCAATGCGCAATATATTGCGCATTGAATAAAAAAATATACTATACTGTTCGTGGCATTAGATACCTATTATTATGCTCCTATTTCTAAAATGCGCCATTACCGAGGTAAGCGCTGCGCGGCAGGTGTCCGCCACATTTGGCCGGACGACACGTGTTACCGGATGGCGTTATTACGGTGTGGCGGTGGCCGCCGGAATATTCAATAGGTAATAACCGATTAATTTGGCTTAGCTAAAATAGTGTTCATTTTTTAACCCCCGACTAAAATGAGGGAGTTATAAGTTTCACGTGTCTTTGTGGCATCGTAGCTTCTAAACTAATAGACCGATTTCGATACACTTTTTTTAAATTGTAATTCTTGTCTATCGAGATGGTTTTTAGCTCAGTTTGATGAAAATCGGTTCTGCCGTTTTAAAGTTATTAGAGGTGAACGCTTGAAAGTCGGGGTTTTTTGAGAGAAAGATGGAGAGTAGATGTAGAGAGAGGAAGTATCCCCCTCTCTTTCTACGGCGCGGCGAAAATGTATGCCTGCGCTTGCTGTTTCGTTAAGCTGAAAGATAAACTTTTTAATGTAATATAAATTGTCATGTTTGTGTACGATAGCGCAATAAATAAATATTGTATTCTACCACATACATACATTCCATACTGCTAAATGTTAGGCACTATATAGCCCTTATAATTATGTTATGAACCACCGTTGAAAGTATTACATTAGTCCGTCTAGCTGTAAAACCAGCTTCCGCTAAAAGTGGCCACTTTTGGCGGAAGCGGGTTTTAAAATTAGACGGATCACCAATACCTAATCGTTTTAACGGCAGTTCATAAAATAATTAAAAGAGCTATCTAGTGCCTAACATTTAGCAATATTGAATTTTTCACCATATTCACAAGTTAACAATTTTTCTGCTTGGTATTTATTTTTACCTTAAATTAAAGGAATTTATACAATCTAAAACTGAGTTTTAACGTGTACCTACCTATAATGTTTATATGACTATTAGTTTTTTTGTATTACTCGACCCTAATGTTTTCGTACTACCTACCTGTTTTATGCAGCATTTGGCATATCTCATACACATTATTATGATAGCATGGTGGCAAAAAATTTGATCAGAAATGTCATCGTCATTTCATAATTGCACTTAAAGGAGGTTGCGGGCACCAGCTAGTGTGTTATATATTACTTATGCAATTACTTTCTCTACTCCAATATCTAAAGGCGTTTGACACGGCACGTGGTTCGACGTTTATGTTATATACATACATTTTTATATCTCCCGTTAAATGTACATTAGCGATTGCTTTTGGGACCTCTCGGGTTTATCGATCACGGGACCCTGTGGGTGGGAATACGCATTGGTAATCTCAATATCTTTAATATTGGTTTAAAGGAAAAATCTCCAATATTTTTCGGTTTATACTCATACTAGCTGTTGCCGGCGTGGTCTAAGGTTATTGAATCCCACGGGAACCTCATATTTTTCGGGATGAAACGTGTTAAAGGTTGACCCAGGTAAACTTTCTACATGCCTTTCATTGTAATCCGTTCAGCTGTTTTGTTGTGAAAGCAGAAAAACCGTTCGTACATCCATACAAACTTTCGCATTTATAATATTAGTAGAATGCGAAAGTTTGTATGGATGTTTTATTTCCTGTGGAATCGTCAAATAGCCTCTGGTGAAGTCAAAGTCATTCTTCTTCATTTTATTTCATGTAAGATATACATAACTTATCAAGACATATTATCAATTATAACTTATTGATGGTCATTATTTTTAGTGCAAAACCTACAAACTAGCGTTTCGGAACGACCACTGCTGGGAAAATACGCCGAAAGAAGCCCAGTTCAGTATAGGTCCCTACCATTTGAGATAAACACTCACGATTCAGCACAATTTAAAAAAGGCAAATCCCAACTTGTATCATTTTTTAAGGCTTTTTTACCCTCTAAGTATAACTAATTCTTGATAAAATATTGCCTAGTTCACACCTGCACTGAACTAACAATGTTAGAGACATTACCAAAACCGTAAAGATACAGAAGAGGCCATATTTGGAGCAGACAATAATTAGATAACTAAAGGAAAACTCGGAAACACGAAAAACAACACTCTTTCTTTAGTAGTGCTGAGTGCACGTGCCCCGAACGAATTACCGTAATGTGTTAGAGGATTGAGTAAAAATTAACGTGACCATCTGTCCTTGTCTACCTGATAAGTGGGAGGGGGACAAAGAGTAAGAATTGTAACCCATCTGTGCTGAAAGTGTGCTCCTGTTGGCAATACGTAAACAGAAGCTATAGTTTCTTTTTACAAGTTTTTATTTAGCTTACCCTGTTTGTTGTTGTTAATCCGTCTTATTTTTAAAACCAGACTAACTCTGTTACTAGGTTTAAACCATTATCCGCCCAAATTAAGTTAACATCTAGTAATTATCACACTTTCTTACTTGTCAATGTCAACTTGATTTGAATGGATAATGGTTTAAACCTAGTAACAAAGTTAGTCCTGTTTTTATAATACGACGGTATTTTTTTAGGGTTAAATCTTGCAAATTAAAGAGCCATTTCCCAGTTTACAATTGCGATAAAATGTTGTATGCTAATTTAAGGTCAAGATATAGGCAAATGACCTTGAAGTGGCGCCCTCATTTGAAATAAATTGTTAACTCGTAAATATGGAGATAATTTCCATATTACTCTTCGTCATGCACTTGATAGCCCTTTAAATTATTTTATAAACCACCGTTGAAAGTATTTACATTAGTCCGTCTAGCTTTAAAACTTGCCTCCGCCAAAAGTGGCCACGGCAAGTTTTAAAGCTAGACGGATCACCAATAATAGTTTTAACGGCAGTTCATAAAATAATTTAAAGGGCTATCTAGTGCATGACGTAGAGAAATATGGAAATTATCACCATATTTACGAGTTAACAATTTATTTCACACTTTAAGGCCATTTGCCTATATCTTCGCCTTAAATCAGATGACAATGCAATATTATTATAACGAGAAGCTAATCCTTGCAATAAAAACGAAAATATGATTTTTTCCAAACACTTATTTATAACAAGCTTTTTTTTGAGTTGCACGGGATGTATGTATCTTTGTTTGGGTCAAATCTTGCAAGTTAAATTTCAAAAACCACTTCCGGTTTCCGATCAAGGTGAAATTTTGTCTTTTTTAAAGAGATTGTTATGCAATAAGTCCCATTTGTATTATTTTTTCAGTTATTTTTTCTGTAGTACCTATCTTTATTGTATTACATTGTTTTTTCTTTAAATTAAAAATGTATTACCATAGAGAAGTACCTAACGACTTAATGAAATAACGCAAAACCTCTCAGGTTGTAACTCAGTCCATGAAACTGAACATTTTTTTCTCTACAACATTCCCAAAATGGCAAAAATACATACAAATTGACTCGATCAGCTGATCAGTTTGTATGAAAAAAATTTTTTTTTTGGGTTTCGTGAATGTTGTAGAACAAAAGTTGATCAGTTTCATGGGCTGAGGTACCATCTGAAGGGATTTGCTTTATTTCATTAACACGTAGATGTTTGCCAATAAGGTAATTTGAAGCCTTGGAAGAAAGTTAACCAAAACTCAGGAGTTCCAAGGAGAGTCGACCGTGCAGTACGGAGCATATCGGTATTATTTGCGGGTCTCGGCGGCCCCTGCAAACTTGGGTAATCGATTGCGATGTTTATGAGTGCTTTAAATTTAGAAGCGAAGTTCCTCGGCAAAGACGTTTATTTGATATAGCGTCGTGGGGCATGCGGCGTTAAAAATATCGATAAATGTATTGTGACATCACATCACTAGTATGTATGCATTTCTGCGAGCATAGATTCAAGCGGTCTGCCCGTGTCACCGCACGGCAAGTTTGTCTGCCAATATACTACTAGACTATCACACCTTTATTTCAAACTGATTAGACAAATCCGCGAGCCGCTATACCTAAAGGCCACTTCTGATCCTGACATGATACCTTCACACCATCACATAACGTTAAGAGTGGATAAAGGGAATCGAAAGTAAGAGGTTGCTAGCCGCATTGCGTATTGAAATGATTCAGATTTTTGCCCATACCCTTAATCGGCTTTTACGGTCTGGATGAGGAGCAATTGGTAAAATCTAAGTTTTTATATTTCTTCCAAATCGAATTGATACAACGACTTTATAATGTATTTTAAAGTACAATAAAGTTTTACAAACAAACAAGCAAACGAATGATTGGTTAATACTGACTTTTATTTCATACTATTTGTCTTATGTTCTTACTATTTTCAACTATATTCAGTTATACTTATTTAGCACCATTTGTTAAATACTTAGTATCTTTTTTTTTGCATTTTTTCCGAGGTTTAACTATGTCTAGGCTATAAAACTATCCTCTTTCAACTAATTAAGAAGTTTTACGCTCAAAATTGCTCGTAAATTACGCCGTTGGTAAGACGAGATAACTGTGTTCTTTTAATAATACCAGTAAAGACTTTTAGTGCACAAAATGAATACATTTGGACGTAAACCTGCATCTAATATTGCGGTCATGGAGTGCCACAGAGCATAAGCATCATTTGCGCTGATATTAAAATATGAAAAGTGACATTTGAAAAGGATATTTTGCTATGGCAACTAAATGATCTTTGTGACAGTGTGACCATCTCCTATTATTTGAATACCTTCTGTGTTTTATATCGTAAGGCCCAACATTATAATCGAGTAATAGAGTGTACCTATAATCTGTACGTGCTTTTTCAGCAGAAGCTTTGCCCATAACACTTTTAACGGCAGTCTATTATAACCTTACTTGATAACTGCATCTGTGACTGCATAATCTGAAATTGTATGACTTTCGTGATCGCGAACATAAAAGCCTGACTCTAAAAATATTTTGGTATTAGTTGGTGCTCTCGTGGTCAAGCTATTTGACAATATCACACTAATCTCACATTTTTTCAAGATAAAAAATATCATCGTTTCTATCCAGGTACATGCCGAATTCATTTTAATCTATTAAAGTGTTTTAGGCGCAAGCCAGAGACGTCCGATCAAATCAGTTTATTTGACTTTCGATTCCATTCGAATTTCGAATAAAATACATGTTAATAAAGCTGCTATTTGAACACAAGCAATTGACACGATTTCACGCCATAGATTTAATTTTATTTATTTCTATGCTTTTTGTATGATATTGTATGATATTTGAATTGAATGGAAAGACAATCCAGTGGGGCTTTAGCCAGACAAAAGCATCCATACATACAAACTTTTTATAATACTAAAATAAGATTTGGTAATTGTTTCAATTTAGATTCAATAGAAAGCTTAGGCTCTGTGTTTCTATATGTTCAGTGTCTGCCATGGCCATGGATGTATAATAGCCTTCATAATGGATGTGGCTTTACCTTTCCAAGGCAATGTAATTAGCTGCATTACCTGATGCCAGGCAATGTTAAATATTGATTGTAATTGTGTTGTTTAATTTACTTTAAAAGCGGGGCGGAGCATTAGTGATCCGTGTACTTTTTGCATTTACTGTAACTGAGTTTAACTCTTCATTAACAACGCACTTAACTTAACATCTACTTAAAAACTAAAGTTTAGGCCGTATTCTCTTGACATTAGCCTAAGTCTATTATAATATATAAACCTACATTACCACTGACTGACTGACTGATTGACATAGTTGTTTGACCTGTTCCCGGGTGGATGGGGTAATGATTGATGTATGGTCGTATAGAGGGTGCTCCAGTGAGTACCAGAAAAATGACATTTTGAAGATCATCAGATCTTAATGTGGACGAGGTACAGCCTGCAAAAACGGTTAGGGTTAGGGGTGTGATTTTTTTTCCAAAATGTAGGGGGTTGTTAGCAATTTGACGACTATCATTTGTTTTTTGATTTTTTTCAAAATCCAAGATGGCCGCCATACAAGGACAATTTCCGAGTGTGTACCGCGAGGCCGCAGGCCGAGCTGCGTTCCGAGGCTGACGCCCGAGCCCCTATTGATCTCCCCCCTCCCCCCAGAACTCCCCCCCCAAGTCACTAAGCGAAGCCAGAGGCCAAAGGCCGAAAACTAAGCTCCCCGCGAGGCCGAAGGCCGAGCTGCGTGGCGAGGGCGAAGCCCGAGCCCCTCCCCCATATTCCCCCCCCCAAGTCACTAAGCGAAGCCTGAGGCCGAAGGCCGAAGGCTGAGATGTTCTGCGAGGCCGTAGGCCGAGCCACTCCCACCAAGCGATAAGCGTTTTTTTTTTAATTTTCCAAGATGGCCGCCAATAGTCGACTGCGTCCGATTTGAGTGAAATTCAGTATGCAAGGGTTTTTTGAATCGCGGAATCCAAATCTGACATTTTTTTTGGAATCCAAGATGGCGTCTGGATTTTAGAAATTTAACTATATTCGTTCAAAACGTCCTACTGGAACATCGAAGGGGACTGAAACTTTGTATGCTGGGGTAAAGCACCCCGCGGAACTCAAAACTGCAAACAAAATTTGATCCAAGATACGTATCCCGTATATTTTTTTTTTTTTATACTGACTTTAGCACCTTACCTATTCTCTCTGAAAATAAGATTCCAACCAACTTCAACAGCTGCACGAAAAACCGCGGGCTGCTTGCAGCCCGCGCAGCGCCCGAAAAGCTAGTACTTATATATATTTTGACAATCATTTAACCGATCTGGTTCATGTTTTATTATGTCCGTCTCATGTACTCACTCTAATTTGGCCTTTTGTTTTTATCGCCCTTGGATCAAAATGTCGCTTACGGAATTAAAGTTATCGTCGAACATTCATACGCACAGATGCCAGATTATCCAAGGGACGAAGAACTTGGCTCAGTTCATTGGTTTTATATTAGTTTTAACCTGGTCTTTTTAATAATTAATTTTAATTAACATTTTAAGTTCTTTAATTTCGAAAAAAGATGGTCGCGACTTGCACGGGAAAGAGGCAAGAGGAGGAAGATGGTAGAGACCTTTGCCCCACAATGGGACAACGTCATAATTTTTTGTCTCATCTATTCTAAACCGCTTTATATCCGTGTGAGACTTATTAGCACGCTTCCTGTTCATAAGCGGCCATTTTCTTTTCCGCTCAGCGCAAAAATAGCTAACACGATCCTAACTGATGTTAGTTTAAACATGGTTTAACTCCCCGGTATTAACCTGAACCCGGGTATTTGCTTAGCTCGAAGAAAAATAAGGAAAAGAAAAACAGAAAATGTAGCATAGAAAGCAATAGAAACACAACTTTGTAATAGTGCCTTTTCCAAGGTATGGCGTAAATATTATATAAATTTAGATTTTAGCCGTTTGGTTCCGGCAGAGATATAAAATAGGACCACTCCAAGTCTTCAAGACTTCAAGACCACATCAATGAGACCTTTCCATCCCGTCTGGCCAGCGTGGAGAGTGTAGGCCGGATCCTCTGACTCTGACTGCTCTGGCTGATATATGGCTCTGGTAGTACAGAGAGGGTCGTGCTCCTGCCGTGGAGACTTAACAAGACCTGATGATGATGATTGGATGCTAGCCGCTTCGCCTAATGCCATGATTCTCGCCCATTCCCTCGATCGGCTTCTACAAGCAGCTGGTGCAATGTACGTTTTTTTTTACAGGCCGGCATAGAAAAATTCGTATTTGTCTCGCAAAAAACGTTTTTTGGAAAAATTGTCATCAGACCTATTGATATCACTAACTTGGTAGCTAACTGGGACAAGCTCAAAGTTTTATGAATAAACCTTATAAATTGACACCCAAACTCCTGAGTCATCTAAATTTTAAATATCCTCCTCATAAATAAACGTATGAGTTAGAATTTATCAACACAATTTCAATGGGAAATTCCCGCAAAGTTTCCAGTCGGTAAGCCCTTAATTTTTCTCTTGATTAAGTTTGGCCAATGATGTTACATTTTCAAAATATCTCGTCAGTTATAAATATTTTAAGTATTAAAATCTTAAAAGCAGTAGAAGTCTGCTTTTAGATTGAAATAGAGCTGGGTCGAGCGGACCTAGCGACCCAATATAATTAAACGAATACTATGCCTATAATACAAAGAGAGTAGTTGCTTCTCCAAATACGTTATACATGTCCAAAAATGCCGGAACTCGTGCAGTGACTAAAAAAAGCTTGTACCACTAAACCAATTTGGCACGCTTTTGATGACGTCAGTAGAGAGTCAAAATGCATTGCGAGCGAAAAAGTGCCTTTTCTTAACCTAAAGCACTGATTTTCTTTAACGTTTTGTGGGCTAGCGAATCTACAGGTTTCTTTATCAAAGAGTCTGATTTAAGTTTCAAAATGGTATTATGTTTACAGACCCAGCTTAGGTTCAGCGGTTGATCCTGCCTAACTTACAATCTTCTGGAACTTTCACCTACTCTTTATAAACCAAGGTACTTGGGACGATTCGGCTACAGAATGTTAACAATTTAAGCTTCGGAAAATCTGAAATTATCTACTATTTTAGTATTTATAAAATCTTTTAACAATCCGGTTTAGTCAAAATAAAAATAAGGCTGCTGTTGTCCACGCCACAATGGAATCATCATCATCAGGTCTGTTTTAGTGTCTACTGTAGGAGCACGACCCTTTCTGTACTACCAGAGCAGTCAGAGGATTTGGCCTACACTCTCTACGCTGGCCAGACGGGTTGGAGAGTTTTCACTGATGTGTATAACGCCGCCTTCTACGACATCCTATTCTACTCTGCCGGAAACCACACGGCTAGCACAATGGAATGGAACCATCCTTTTTGACGTTCGATGTAATTGACACATTGCATTGGTGTCACTGATTTTAATTCTGTTTCTAAACTTAACCGGTGTGTTCCGATTTTTCAAATAAAAATTACTCTATATAAAAAGCAATTCACACTGGCAGCATTAGTTTAAAACTAAATTCTTTTTAAACTTAATTTTCTGGTTAGTAATATCGCGCCAATGTTTATTCAACCAGAGTTAAAATAAAATACATCTCATAACCATAGAATAAATCAATAAATAGACAACGCGAAAAACATCCAATAAAAGATATTCGCGCCACGGTTCCGTAATATCCCGTATTATACCGCACTTTGTCTATGCGCTGTTTTTATTAGAAATACTTAGACGTCTAGCCTGGAATTCCTTTTTGAATATGACAAATGGCGGCCTTTTATTACTGAGCCGTTATTGTGAGTGCGTATTTTCTATAGTAGTCAAAACATGTTTTATTGAGCAAAGATTATTTCTTCATTTTTTATATTTACTCAAAGCGAGCGACTGTAGTTTAGAAGACATACAGTAAGTTGGTTTTTTAATAAAAAAAAAATGCAAAAATGTTTTTTTTAATGAAAAAAACCGGCCAAGTGCGAGTCGGACTCGCGCACTGAGGGTTCCGTACAAACCTGCAAGGTTTACAAAGTTCGTTCATTACGACAAGTAAGTTTAAAATTATTAAAAAAAAAAATATTATGTGATGTAACTAAAAATTTATGGTTTTCGTAATTTTTCCTTTATCTATGCTATAAGACGTTGCTTCGTACCAAATTTCAAGATTCTGAGTTCACGGGAAGCACCCTGTAGGTTTTGATTCCCTTGCAAGTGTCGAAAATTTGCGGCATAAACGGCTGTATCTTTTGATTGCGTTGGCTTAGAAGTTTGATTTTTTCACAGCTTCAAGGGACAGTAGACCTGAGTAATTGATATAAATTTCAGCTTCATACCTCCACGCGTTCCTGAGAAAAAGGGTCTTGACAGACGGACGGACGGACGGACAGACGGACAACAAAGTGATCCTATAAGGGTTCCGTTTTTTCCTTTTGAGGTACGGAACCCTAAAAAGTTAAATAATGTGTTTTTGTTCGATCCTTTTTGTTTCTATGCCATTATTTTTTTATTTTTGCGATTTCAGCCCTCAAAAAGTAGGACGTATTTAATACGGACAGTCGTATTATATTTTCCTAATATTCTTACCGATATTTTCTGTTTGTTGAACAAAAGAAGGTCGAGACAGCGTTTCTTTGATTTGCGAAAATGTGACACATTACCCAAATCATGTTTATTCACACTGTGGTTTTAGGGTTCCGTAGCCAAATGGCAAAAAACGGAACCCTAATGGATTTGTCATGTCTGTATGTCGCAGCCACTTTTTTCCGAAAATATAAGAACTATACTGTTGAAACTTGGTAAGTAGATGTATTTTGTGAACCGCATTAAGATTTTCACACAAAAATAGTAAAAAACAATAACCGGCCACCGTCTGCCTGACGTCAACCCTTTTTGGGAATGCGTTCGTGCGAAAAGTTTTACAACCGGCCGCCGCCTGACGCTAACCCTCCTTGGATGCAATTGTAGCACGAGATGTTTGTGCTAAGTCCTTAGTCCTTTAGTCGCTCTTAGGACATCCACAGGAAGAGATGGAGTGGTCCTATTCTAACGCGGAACCTCACGGGTTTATTTGTATTTATTATAAAATATAGTATTGTTGAGTTAGTATAATTATATCCTATAACCTTAGTTTGGGGCTAGCTCAATCTGTGTAATTGGTCCTTATCTATTTATTTTATTTACATATTTAAACTGTGCATTACCAAGGAACCCTCCATGGTAGTTTCCATCCATCCGTTGCCATTGGTGGCAGGCAGGCGGCTGGCCATAAAATCTAAGTCAAATCAAATTCACAATATGAATAGCACTACTCATTTTGCATACATCGATAAATGACTGCATACAATGAAAAATATCAGTTTAATTGTAAGTTGAAGTATTTGGAGAAAATGTCGCAGTGCAGTTTGTTGCCGCTTCTTCTGCACTTGCGCCTAGGAAGCAGCACTAAACTTAGCTGTAAGTAAATGATCTGACATCAACAACTTTCATGAAATCGAAAAATTGTTAATTATCAAGTGTTAAGTACAATCATCCAAAGATAAATCATCATCAGGTCTTTTTTAGTCTCCACTGCAGGAGCACGACCCTCTCTTTACTATCAGCCAGAGCAGTCAGAGGATTTGGCCTACACTCCCCGGGCTGGCCAGACGGGTTGGAGAGGTCTCACTAATGTTTGTAAGGTTTGTTTAGCTTGTGTTTCCTAAGTCGCCTTCTACGACATCCACGCGAAGACTTGGAGTGGTCCTATTCTACTCTATCGGGAATCACGCGGCTAAAGATAAATAAATGATTCTAACATTGACTTTGTTCAAAGACAAAAGTTATACTTTGTGTATGTCAAGTTATATAATAGTAGTGTTTCATTCATTTTATTTATTCATAGTGTTATTATTAACCTAATTTATTGAGAAGTCTTTAGCGGTTGATTTAATATTTATAAGCTTTGATATTGATACTCGTATCAAACATCCAATTTGTCTTCTAAGTAAAGATTACAATTGTTCACTATTTCTAAATTTTCATTTGTTAAATATACATCTGTTAATATTTTTTATTCAGTGTAAAACAAAATATTTTTAACTTAAAATATCCAAAATAAATTCGCCATGATTCTGTTAAAAATCCTTTGTAAATTTTAATTAAAAGTCGCTAGTTGAGTGTGAATCATGCTCGGTGTTCCGCAGGCTAACGTGTCCCTCTAGGCACATACCGGCTACTGTTTTCATAATGATAGTCCGGATGATAGTAGAATAGAAATTCTACAAAATGAATGCACGTATTCACATAACGTATGAATAAAGTGACTTTTGGACTTTTTCTTTCATTCATTTCAGCCGCATGACGTCAATTGCTGGACATAGCCTCTCCCAAATTTTCCACCTATCTAACCCGGTTTAACAGCGACCTTGGTCAGGTTGTCTGATCACTTGGGTGTCCTACGCGCCGATTTACAGTACGTGGACGCCATTCGAGAACCTTTTGCCCTATCGGCCAGCGGTTCGTCGCGTTATGAGTCCCGCCCACTGCCACTTCAATGACCTAATTTGTTATGCTGTCGGTGATTCTTTTTTCAAAGATTTGTTTCTTGGTAAAGTTTATGCCTCGAGTACGGCTCTGGCGGTTTTAGAACGCTGATAATTTTAATATTTACTCGAAAAGAGTTGCGATGATTAAATTATACTTGAATTTTAGCTTAAATTTGGATTATAAATAATTTGTTCAACTTTTAAGTTTACAAAAACTCAAAATATTTCAGCCTGCCTTTTGCAAGTTTTTGAAGTGAAAACTTCTTTAGCGGCGTTGTGCACTTTTTTGAGATGGGTAAAAAATGTTAAACTCGCGTCAGGACACGTGTCCTGATCGAAAATTCGTAAGACGGATGGAGAGTAGACAGCTGGCGCGGCGTAGGAGAGGAAGTATCCCCCTCTCTTTCTACGGCGCGGCGAAAATGTATGCCTGCGCCTGCTGTTTCGTCTAGCTGAGAGATAAACTTTTTAATGTAATATAAATTGTCATGTTTGTGTACGATAGCGCAATAAATAAATATTGTATTCTACCACATAAATGATAGTACTTTTATACTGATAATTAAAGCAATTCGTGCAAAATTATTCCCTAACCATTCCAAAATATCAAAAATGCACAACGTTAATATTCAAGTTTTCACTTCTGCCGGCACTCCCGGAGTGCAACCCGTCGTTTTTTTTTAAAGTGAAAACTTCTTTAGGCACGTTAGGCATTTTTTGAGATGGGAAAAAAACATTGAAGTCGCGTCACTGTTACCGTAACCGACACCACCTTGTTTAAGTTAAAATTAACATAAAATTATTGTTTTGTCATTAATTTATATTGCCGTGCTGATCACTTTATATTAATTGCTTGTTATTCATGTTTCACACTCATATAATATTATTTATAATAGGATTAATATCCGATGCGTTCGTAATTACTTTAAAATTACAATGCGATCAAATTTTAATGAACAAAGTTGCTTTATTGTACATTGATAGAACTCGATGGATTCATCGGAATAACATCGAATACCGATTTAGTACCAAACCATGCTCTTGGTAAATTCCTACACAACAATAAAGGAGCTGTAGCGTTGTCCGTTTGTCTAAGGTTGAAGTATATTCTCTTTGACACCTAGAACTTACCGCTTATTTTACCCAAACATCCTCTGGTAATATTTCTGTGCTTATTTATTATAAAGTAATTTAGATTAAGCTCTACATTATTATAATTACGGTCTAAAAGAATATATTTTTTAAGTAGAGTAAAATAGAATGTAGAATAGGATCACTCCAAGTTTTC
Source organism: Acrobasis repandana (assembly GCA_963576875.1). Taxonomy (NCBI): domain Eukaryota; kingdom Metazoa; phylum Arthropoda; class Insecta; order Lepidoptera; family Pyralidae; genus Acrobasis; species Acrobasis repandana. The sequence goes on from OY756226.1 coordinate 5,674,487, forward strand.
CCGTGTGTGTGTATCCACGGGAAGACTTAGAGTGATCCTATTCTACTCTGCCGCAAACCACACGGCAGGGTTCTGGAAAAAAATATATTCTTTTTTTATTTAGCCTGTATTTTCGCCTTCTGTGTACAAAAAAAATGTAGATGAATTTTTGTAGATGGCGAAAATACAGGCTAAACAAAGCTTATAAACATCAATGAGACCTCTCCAACCCGTCTGGTCAGCGTGGAGAGTGTTGGCCAAATCCATTGACTGCTCTGGCCAAGTACGGCTCTGGTACTACAGAGAGGGTCGTACTCCTGCAGTGAAAACTGATGATCTGATGATGATGAACCATAACCCAGTGTGTAAGATAAAGTAGTTGGGTAAAATTCTGGATGTCCAGATTTCCAACTGTTCTCGCCTACAGGTCGCATTTTTCAACCGATTGTCGCGAAATTTTGTGACCAAGTTCGATCTTTTCTCTTCGCTTCCTATGTTCCCCTGTAGGGGCAAAGGCCAGACACAACACGTCGCCAATCAGATCTGTCAATCGCTGCGTTCTTGGTCCCTTTCCAGTACAATACAAGCAAGCAAGTTCGATAATTGAATCCGAGCAAGTTCGATAATTGTATTGAGTTTTATCTAAATGGCGAAATATATGGGGTTTGAAAATATCACATTTCCCTCGCGCGAAGTTTTTAATTTACGATAACTCCAAAACAGACTGTTAGTTCTACAGCTTACAGAGTCACTAGAATCTATTTTAATTCCCATAATCCCATAATCTTTTTTAATGCCCATATCAGTCTATTGCTGGACTAAAGGCCTCTCCCAAAAAAGGAGGATTAGCCCATAATCACCACGCTGGGCAGACGGGTTGGTGGGATGGTATAAATACTTATCCATGCCGTCTACTGCCACGCACTGTTACCTCTGTCTCTCTTAGTCACCTCTTACGACTCCCGTGGAAAAGGGATGGCGACAAATAGTTTTCTACACTGCCGTCACCACACTTGCAGTACCTACTGAAATAAGACAATCTTTAGATTAATTTTTAAAAAAAAGGAATCGAGTCCAAAGGGTGCACACCGCCCAAACAAAGAGGGTTCCGTGTGACTGTGCAAATGAAGGGACGAAACCCGAACTAATTTATTGTGGCCCAATTGAATCTTCATTCGACAACAATTGGTTGGCCTTTGTCGAGGCGGAGCTTGCGGGCGTATGATCTGTTTCATTATGCAGGAGTTAGTCCCAGAAATACTTTTGAAGTTAACTATCTTGAATTTTAGAGTTTGTGAAGGGTTTGCCGATGATTACTGCGTTTGTTTTACTTAAGACTGAGCATTTTAAAGGTTATGAGGCCAAACAAAAACGGAAGTGAATGGGAGATCAAAAGAAAAATAATTTTGTAAAGATAAAACGTCAATTGGCAAACTGTAGCTGTTGCTGGACGAGTGGAAAGAAAAAGGGAAGATATTTGCCCATGAGTGGGAATAGAGGCAATGGGGTATGCTGAATTCATTTAAATAAATTAATTGAAATAAAATTTTAAGTCGCATATAAGGTGATAATTAAGATTCCTCTAACGTCAGGCATTAAATAGCTCTTTAAATTATTTAGTGAATAACCGTTGAAAGTATCATTGGTAGTTCGTCCGTTAAGTTTTAAAACGTATTTTTATTATCTATATACATATATTTAAGAGCTATGCTCTTGTCGGTGGAGTATGAATTCTCTACCATTTGTCTCTCTCATCTGCCAGTTGTTTTACTTCGCTGTACGACACGACGTTCACCTTCACCTTTATCTGTTTTTTTATATCTCTTTATTCCTTTTATCTTTACTTCAGTGGCTACTTTTGGCGAAAACATATTTTAAAGGGACTAACGTAATATTTTTAACGGTTGTTCTTAAAATTATTATTCTTCACCTTATACGAGTGGTTCAGTGAATATATGATAGAAAAAAATGTTTTTTTTTTTTAATTAATGGCTTGACGCTGCTGCGTATTTAGCCAGGAACAAGTTAATAAAACGTGGGAAATTCTTTTTTCCTAACAAGTTACAATCAAAGGTTGGTGTAGGCCTTTGATTGCTTTCAGGGAGCTTCTGGTGACCAATCTATACGAGTCCACTGGTTTTTATAGCCGACTGAGTGGCGGACGACGCCCGAAGACGGCCCGAAGACGCCCACACAGTCCGCGAAACAAATATCACTACAGCCGTACTTTGACTGTCCACTTTAACTATTTCACATATTGTACATGAGCATGAGCATTTATAACACCAAACAACACCAATTTCATATTATAAAGTCCACTAAAATCAATTTGCAAAATAATTTAAAGAAAACCCTAAACGAACCCCTTGACTTCCCGCCAAAACCGCTCGAAAAAAATGTTACTTAATTCAAATAGGCCAGCCGGATAAAATGAGACTGGCCATTTGGATGTTTAAAAGTAAAATTTAAAATCTCGGCGTTCGAAAATCTCCAGGGCCGCATTCAACTGATAGTAATAACTATTCCACCTGAAGACTCGGGTCATTGAGAACTGAAATCTCCCGGAATTCAGTTTGCCTAGTCAAATGCCGGGAGTGACACCGTCCATTATTGCCGGTGAACAAACATTATCCGGCGGCTTACCGACTTAAGTAAAACCCCTTTTGTAGCGGAACAATGCAGTGGTTTTCTGTATTTAAGTATGTCCTTTCAGTCTTTACGTCCTTATGAGGTTTATTGGTGTGCTTTTAGCTTAAACATGTCTGTGGTTACTTTATCTTTTAATGCTAATTACATATACGTTTTGTCAAATTGTGAACAAACAATTCTATGAAAGGAAAAAAAAGCTTGTAAAATATCTTTTACATTTAAGATGTTTAGAATAATACAATTTTTATCCTCACCCATTAATAATATTTATTTCAGAACATTAATTGTGATTACCACATGTGATTTAAATTAATGTGAACAATATTAATTAATTACTAAAACATAGTGTGAACACGAGTGATGTATGGCTGTAATTTATTGCGAAAACATTTTAAATAAACCTTTGTTTTCACAAAATTAGGTGGTCAAATGAAAGTTGAAATGACATTGAGATGAATCGGATTCGGTGGAACGAATTCAGATTGTTTCACGACTAAGAAAAGTGTTTGGAATTGTTTCTGTAATCTGTGTTGTTTTTGTAATCTGGAAATTTTCTAAAAAAATAGAATTTTGATGTGCATAAATTAAAATCGCGTATTTTCTAGTCGTATAATTGTTACTTCAACGTAAAAGATTTCAGTTGTAAATTTATTATGATGGTCAAAGTTTCGGGTTAAATATAAAAAAATTATAACTTTTTTGTTTAATATCACTACTTTTATTAGGTATATACCTATATATTATATTCTCTTCCCGCGCAAATCGTAAATACCGATCGAGGGAATGAGAGAGAATCAGAATCATGTTAAGAGGCGATGCAGCTAGCAACCCATCACTATTTTGATCCTCTTTATCTATCTTACCGCCCACTATCACGCCGTGGCCTTTGAGTCTTGCAGCCCTGAGTTCTGTCTGCCCCTTTTCCCTAACGTAATAATGTATCTGTCTTTTTTACAGTATACAATAGGTTCAGATTCGAAAATACTAAATGCACAAAAACCATTTTGTAGGACGTGACGTGACTAAACCTACTGCAGAATAATCTAATATCCATCCACCTGCAAAACCTATTTGAAATACATTTTCACAACTTCAGTCGTATCGATGCGAAATTTTATTCAATAAAGCGAAAGTAGGGTCCGGAGTGTGAGCGACCTCTAGAACAAACGACAATATTATTTCAGTTAAAAGTTTCGCTCATCCGTTCCATTCGACGAGGTATTCAAATAAGATAGCATTTTTTTCAAGCTCAATTCCAACCTTATTCAGATAGACTGAGAGGCGAAGATGGACGGTCATTCGTCTTTCTTTGCTCAGTTTCCGGCTTGTGATGATAGACCGACAGGCGAATTCAGTAAGAAAATATGACTCGGTAAATTGGTGTTAAAAATGTTTTCTGAATTTTTTGTCTCCATTTTCGTGAATGTATTCGATTGCTTTTTTAATTTTGTTTTTTGAATGATTACTGTATTATTACATTTTTGCTCGAACCACCATAATTCTAAGTACTGACATACACTTTTTTATTATAATAACTAAATATTAAACGTTACACCATTTTTAAACAAAGCATCGGCACTTAATATGGAGGCTCGTAGGAAATTACATTTCGCAAGCTTATTGTTCGGATTAATTAAGTTTAAAAAACCTGAATATTTGTTTAGTAAGTTACTTTTTATGTCTCAGCGTCATGCCAGATTAGCTCGTCCTATTCTATGCATTCCGAGACATAGGACAGAGGCTTTTAAGGGAAGCTTTACGTATGCGGCAACAAAGTGTTGGAACAATATACCCCCGCCTTTGAGAAGTATAAATTCTAAATTTACATTTAAGATTAGATTAAAAGTGCATTTGCTAGAAAAACAAAAAGTAGATTTTTCCCACCACTTTGCTTGCCGTGTACGTAAATCACCATCCAGACTATAACTAGCTGCTCAGATTGTAATTTTAAATATAATGCTTTTACTTTTTTTTGGATGATCATTGGTTCGGTCGTGCTTTGTTTTTGTTTATACATTTTTTAAGTACCTACCAATTGATTCTTAGATTTCATAGAAGCTGCGTTGTTTCGAATTCATTTCATGTGTGTATGTTTTTGCTCATTATGTTATTGTTAATAATCTAGTTTTTTTTATTGTACTTATTCGGGTCATCTCACAATAGGTGACAGCTGAAAATCAGCGGTTGCTCCCTGCAAGCAACGTTGTGCTGAGCTGTAGCCTATTTGTGCTGCTGTGGCATACATTTGCTTGTAGTTAGGCTAAGAATGTATTTAATTTTAATTGTTATTTCTTTTGTAATGTATAATGTGTGTGACAGCTGTACAAAATAAATGTTTTATCTATCTATCTATCTATCTATCATATTATAGACAAAATAGATAGATTTACACTCTACTAAACCTACAAAAAGAAACTTATATAAATTCGCCCCTGCGAAGTGCGAAGCATTTACGTATTCTATGCGTGTAGTCTCGATTTTGAGGTTCGGGGAGAAATAGACTGGCCGCGCTGACTATGTATCATACCTACCGGAATTTATGAGTAAATATTAAAATATAAACCTTTTTTCGAGTTGGTTCATCATTACTCTGTGAAGATTTGTTTACATCCTGTTTATGACAATTCTACATTTAGGATTTGATTATTTACTGATGATCCTACTTATAACGGCCCTGTACTTTTATAAATTCGTGTCAAAAAAAATGGTGTTTGAAGCAAGGCACAAATTTCGTGTTATAGAAAAAAACACAGAGAAAAGTTTATCCAAAGGGAAATATGCATAGTTTAGGCAATTTTTAAAGCGAGTCCTTTTTAGGGTTCCGTACCCAAAGGGTACAAACGGGACCCTATTACTGTGACTCCGCTGTCTGTCCATCTGTCTGTCCGTCTGTCACAGGGCTCTATCTCTTAAACCGTAATAGCTGGACACTTGAAATTCTTACGGATTATGTATTTCTGTGGCCGCTATAACAACAAATACTTAAAATAAAAAATAGTTAAAAATTAAAGGTCGTCATACAAGAAACGTGTTTTTTTCTGCGTTTTTAACTTGATCTTTACTATGACCACAATAACAACAAATACTAAAAATAAAATAAAGTTAAAAATTAAAGGGGGTCGTCATACAAGAAACGTGTTTCTTCAGCGTTTTAAAACATTGTACGGTGGTACGGAACCCCATGTACGAGTCCGACTCGCACTTGCCCGTTTATTTATTATATTTTAAATTCATACTTACACAACTCAGAACAACCTTTTATACCCCATAATAATTAATATTTAGCTATGATATCCAAACATTTCGACAAAATCACCTTAATATGACACATTGCCCAAATTAAAACGTAAATTCCTTTATTTAGCTATAACATAGTGTTAATTTGCAGTGACGCAAGCATGCAGGCAATTTACATTCAGCAAGCACTGCGAGCAGGGAGCGTTCTCTTAAATACGATTGCATGAGACGCAGCCGTATTGTAAGGACCACGTAATCCACTGAATTTAAATTAATAGCAATTTTCTTATATCCTTTTGTATTATTATGGTAATCAAATGTGGCTTAGAATTTTATCAACACATACTTTTGATATCCAAAACTATGTATGAATGAAAGATTTTTAAATAAAAATAAAATCCGAGATGCCCAGGTGCAATGTAATGTTCAGAAAATATCCTTTTCATCTCACCTATTCGAAAAACGATGTTTTCATCCCAAATATTTGGGGCTAAAGTCACTGGTAATTCTCTAGACACTGAAAAGTAAATTACCTAGGCGTTAAAACACATTTGAAAACCGAACACGAATGTAGAGTCGAAAATAATATTGTCAGTCAGCTAAAAAAAAAAGAAGAATTTAGTTCTAAAATTATAAAATATAGGCAACGGCGTCGTAATTTTTTAAAATTGGAATACAACACTTTTCACATGGATGACTGTAGGTCAAAATATTTTGGTTCTCTTGCTTCAAAATAATACTCGTATGTTATTTAAAAAAAGCGGCCAAGTGCGTGTCGGACTCGCCCATCAAGGGTTCCGTAGCAACAAGTGACATAATATATAAGTTCTAAAGGTAAATTGCGGTTTACGATTTATGACGTATTAAAAAATAACTATCTATGATACCGAGACCGCTATAGTTTTCATTGAAAGTACATACTTTGAGGTATATACCACATTTTATTCAGAATTATTTTAGTAATATTTCAAAAGTTACGGTGGGGGGACACCTCAAATTTTAACTTTGTATTAGATTATCTCAAGACTGGGGGGTTTGGTCTTCATAGTTTCAAAACAGCTTTTGTTGCATTTTAAAAGACCTTTTCAACGATACCCCACACGTTGGGGTTAAACCAATTTAATTTTTTAAATTCACTTTTCATTTCACAAAATTATGAAAAAATGATTTTTTTTCAGCGTTTTTAACTCGATCTGTCACAGGGCTCTATCTCTTGAACCGTAATAGCTAGACACCTGAAATTTTCATCGATTATGTATTACTATGACCACTATAACAACAAATACTAAAAATAAGATAAAGTTAATAATTAAAAGGGGTCGTCATACATGTTTCTTCAACGTTTTAAAACATTGTACGGTGGTACAGAACCCTTCATGTACGTATCCGACTCGCAATTGCCCGTTTATTCAAGTTGTCATGGATGTCTTTGAAGATACGAGGGAAAAGATAAACATACATATATACATACATAGCAGACTACCTAACCCTTCTTTTAGCGTTGCCGTAGTCGGGTAAAAATAAATAATCTTCTTTTTGAAGAATAACATGTACACGGTATAATAAATCAGCAAGGATTACCCACACAAAATATACGCGGAAAACTCCTGAAGAGTGTTTATAGAAACGATCCTACTTCACAATACGAGTAATACGAATCTTCAATACTTATTTTCCTCGTGTTATTAATCTCAAATCCCCTTTGAACCGTAGATTGTACGTCGCTTACTCGAGATAATAAATATATGTATTCTGAAGTATTTATTTCTATAGAATATGCTGCAAACACATATGATGGTCTGGGAAAAAAGAATATTCTATCAGCTGCTTCTGTTCCTGAGTAGATCGTAAATTCCAACCGAGGTAATGGACGAATCTAAATAATTTTAATGCGATGCTACTAGAAAACCATCACATTTTTAAATCCCTTTGTCCACCTTCACGCCTTCCAATACGCTTAAGGCTGGGTCTGATGTGGAGAATCTAAGTTTTGCTCCAGCTTACACGCACACAAATTTACTCTAGCCGAAGCGAGACAGCTAGACCATGCGGGGTAAAAGGTTATGTTAGGTCAATGAGGCTGGTTTTGAGGTTTTTTTCGTTTTACAAAGAATATTTGAGAGTTATTTAAAAAGTAAGACATATTATGACTGCCCATGTTTAGTACAATTACAATCCAAAGTTACAAGAGCAAATTTGTTGTATTTCTTGAATACTTTCCGTTTTAATACTTTTATAATTCTAATGTGATTAAGAGGCAACTTCGCAATTTTTTTCTATCGAGAAAATTTCAAGCAATCGTGTTTTAGAAACATATTATGTATAGAGTTAGTCCTGAACTTTGCTGTGTTTTTATTTCAAAGTGAGTATTTCGTTAATATTGATTTAAGATCGCTCTAAGAACTTTAGGGTAGTACGGGCTCTTAACGTGGCAACTAACGGGGTAGACAAAGCCTATTTGTATCTAAAGCTGTTTTTTTTTATTAGAGGTACAAACGAGGCATCCCGAAAGTCACCGGCGCCTTCATCTTAATTTAATTATTTTCTCTAAGATGAAAATCAAATTTTCCTTATGAGAATTTATTCATATTTTTTTATTTTGCAGGTAAGATTTTTTACATGAAGTGTAATTTTGTTAATAGAAAAATGCCTTCTGTTAATTTTATTAAAAGTTAACCAAATCAAATAAGATTTTAAAAAAATTACGAATTTCAGTAAAATTAATTTATTTGCAGAACAATAAGTAGTTATTACTTATTTGCTTTTAGGCATATGACATATCTGACACCAGTGTTGGCCACACACACGAAAAAAAAACAACTCATTAGTTTATCATTCTTAACCCATTCCCTGTCCGTAAATAAAGAACAAAAGTAAAACTTGATTTGATTTGTTCATATATGATACATGGGACAGAGAATCTGTTAACTTTACCCATAGAGCTAACTTTATCCAAGGCATAGCTGCCATTATTAACATACTTTTACATGTTTTTTTTTAATCTAAACTGTCCACTCCAATAAATAGCCCAGTGGCATACGAGGAATGCGTGTACTACCATGCGTCATTGGTATCGGAGGAAGCGGGTAGTTTCGCTGTTTCTTTGTGCCGTCGTATGGTAATTCCGCTTCCTTCCTCACTGCCCTAGCCCCCATAAATTAGGTGCAAACGCCGCGCCGGCCTCGCTGCTGAAAAATTACCAACTTCTGTGTCAGGAGTCCGGTTGGCTGGATGTGGTTGAGTGAGATAGTAGAAGTTACACTAATAATGCTAGTGTGGGGGAGTTACCGAGCTATGATGATCTAATCTTAGTCTGATGTGACCGATGTAATCTGTGTTTGCTATTTTTTATCTGAAATAAATAAAAAAATCAAATCCACTTTGGATGTTATTCATGCGATAGTACATGCAGTATACGAGTACAGTTTGATTTTTTGTTGATAAGAAATACAGACAGTTAAGTTTTCATACTTTTTCTATCATTGCATCTCGGCATAATAAATTTTAGTGGATAATGTAAATAATTTTTTTAATAAAAAACCGACTTCTACGTCATGACAGTCACATTTCTGTGACTGTCATGTCATTGTCACGGCTAATTACGCAACAATTGTTTACTTAGATGACATATTTCTTCTGTTATTTTAGTTTAGAAACCAAACCACTTAACCAGTTATGATAAAATTTCTAAGTCGGTTAAAATTTTTTTGACCTACCGCTGACATTAGAATCTATTAATTAATAGTCATTTCCAGTTTTGCTACGTCCGCGGCGGACCCATGTAAAGTAATGTGAGTTTTCGGAGCTAGTTCACGGACCGTTTAGTCAATAACCCGAGATGGGACCCAAACTTGTTACCACGATGTTTCTTATACTTTGTTCTAAGCACTTTACATTATGTTATACTAAGTTTAGCGCAGGGTATAAGGGTTGCGTTTTAAGTTCAGTATTCACAAGGAAAAGAGTCTTAGAGTTTAGTGCTATGTTGACTTGTTGGCTAAAATCCATGCTTAGTTGAGAGAATGGGTAAAAAACTACAGTCAGTAAAAGAAACAACAAAAAAATACGTTGGCAGTCATCTTGGATCCAAAATCTGAACGCACTTTCCAGTTCCGCGGGGTACTTTATCCTAATATACAAAATATCAGATCCCTCGGAGGTCCCAGTGAGAAGTAAAGAACGTTAAGGCTAGGCCTGATGTGAATAATGTAAGATTTGCTGCCGCTTCCGCGCACACAAATTTAATCTACCCGAAGCGAGACAGCGAGACCACGCGGGGTGAAAAGATCATGGTAGGTCAATGAGGCTGGTTTTAATTTTTAGTTTTTGTGTGGTTTATTTTGAATTCCGTAGTTTTATCACGTGATATAGCATAAGAGTAGGTAGTAAACATTTATAATAACGTTTTCTTTATTTTTCCTTCAAACCATGATCCTTGTAAGGAAGTTTCGGTTTCGGCCGAAACTAAGACCGTTGCCGAAATTCGGTTTTGGTTTCGGTTTCGGTCGTAAAAACCAGTTTCGGTCAGACACTAATAGCATTTATTGTTCGCTGGTAAATACTGAATGATTCATGTTGTTCTAAATACTTTTCAAGATTTTTATTCCAATTCAGTCCATGATGCTAGTTATAAAATCTTAATGAAAAAGTTAATCAAGTTTAAGTCCAGGGAGCCATTTTATACGTTCAAACTTGTGTAAAACTATATGTTCAAACGAGAATTTCTGTGTCATTCATTACATGATCGTAACGTAGGGGTTGTATGTATTAAATAACTCTTCTAAGAACTGGCTCCGTATAGGCGGCGTTCCTTTTTCTCGTGATGCAATAAGCATTCCGATGGTGACTGCAATATCTAAGCCGAAGAACATCGTCAATGAAGCTATATACTTACTAGAACACATCAACACATTGCTGGATACTAAGCCAGATACAATATTAATAACAAATTATGAAAAAAAAGAAAACATAGACAAACAAGAAAAAAATCGTTGCTCTACCGGCGCTATTCAGTAAGCAATCAGGGGACTACGGAAATACGGCCAATCGATTTCCTCTTAATGTTGTCATTTAAGTATGTATGCGTATATTTAAATGACAAGATTAACGCACATAACACATATATAACGTCTAACAAAATATACTGAAACTATTTTAAGGGTGAATTCAGTCCATGATACTGAGCAACTCTCCCTAAAGAACATATATCGAAATATAAAAAAATGTTTTTTGGCTTTCCATACAAACTGGGATCAGTTTATGGTTCAATATGTCAATAGGGAGGCCATAAATTATTTTTCATATTTCGATATATGTTCCTTGAGGAAAGTTGTTCAGTATCATGGACTGAATTTACGCTTAAAATAGTTTCAATATATTTTTTTAGACCCTGTATAAGTAGCGAGTTTTTGTTTTCTCTTCAACTATCCTTGCCTCCGTTCCGTTCCTCAAGACATTGCATTCTACCGTCACATCGGTAAAGATCTAGAAAGAACATCGGCGATATGCAAATCCTCATTGGTCGTTTGAGATATCCAGTTCTCCCGTGTCGTTCCGTTTTACGGCCCCATTCTACGCAAACTTCACTTTTTCTCGCAATGGTTCTTGTAAAGTCCATTGTGTAGGTGAGACTTTTAGTGATAATCGGAACGGTGGTGATACGGACTAATTTCATGTTACTCCTTTTTATTTTATATAATGCGCTTGCTTTCTTAAAACTGTTAAAATAAAGATTTGTTTGACTTAATAACTCTTATGTTTGTTTTGCCTCTATACATACTCTACAACGTGTTAATGAAATAACGCAAAACCTCTCAGGTACCTCACCCCATAAAACTGAACATCTTTTGTTCTACACCTTCCACGAAACCCAAAAAAAATGGTTGCCTGTAAAGTCGGTTTTACGGGCGAAGATTTTACGTGACAACGGCGGCAGACCGATCATAGTTGAGTGGGAGAGAGACGCAAGGCATTCGGCGGGCCTCTCTCTCGTTCGGTGACTCATCGTAACGTTACCGAGCGTTACACTTTTTCATAAGTGACTCCCAGCCGCAACCTAATTTAAGACGTTGTCACGTCAAAAAATATGATTTTCCATACAAACTGATCAGCTGATCAAGTCACATAAATCTGGAATCGTTATCATATCAGCCGAATGACGTCCACTGCTGGACATGGGCCTTTCTCAAGGATTTCCGAAAAAACCGGTCAAAAGCAACCTTCATCCAGCGTTTTCCACCGACCCTGGTCTAGTCTTCTGACTGTCGCACGCTTAAGGAGTAGCGCCAGTATTAAGGAATACGAGTAATTAAATTATCCTAGGGATCGATATTTCAAGTGCGGATCGTAAAAAATGGTACGGCCCTGGGCTAATACTAGTCTAGCCTATAATTGCCATTTTGTCAAAAAAACTTTGTATGTACGTATGCATGTAGATGTATTTCTTATTTCTTATCATAAGGTTGTTGGCTCTACTTAGTATTTTTATTTTATTTTAGATTGTTTTACTTCTAAATCGTCTATTGTTTTCGATAGAGGCTGTGGTATTTTGTATCCACGGGGCCCTGGGATACAGAACAAAAAGCCATTAGGTGGATCCGGCCCTGAATCTATTGAGTAAAAACGTTGGGAAAGCAACTTGTCTACCAACCTACTTTTTTTTAATTATGTAATTTTATACATATTTTAATCACGCCAGCCACACATATTTTCTGCTTGGTCTTATGGTTGACCGGTAGATAATGCCATATGGCATTAGGTCCACCACTTGTACAACATTTTTGTGCAATAATTTTTTTAAATAAATAAAAAAATAAGTGCTAAATGTGGCCTTTGTGTCTTGCCACTCTTAGCTCTGTCTACCCTGTAATGTATAAAGACGTGAAAGTATGTGTATTTATTTTCCTTGTATTCATAAATTATCTGCACTCTTTTGATCAATAATCCCAACTAATATTATAAATGCGAAAGTGAGTTTGTGTATTTGTTTGTTTGTTTGTTACCTCTTCACGCTTTATCTACTGAACCAATCTTCTTGAAAATTCGCATACACATAGTTAGGAGTACTGAAAAGGACATAGGGTACTGTAGAGGACTGTATAGTTTTCCAAACACTTCTTCGATGTAATTTCTTTATTGTTCCAATGTTTACTGTACAAATATCACTTGTTGAATGGAATACAATACTGGCCGTCGGCCGCTTTTATATGAACAATAAAAGGGTCTCGCTAGTACGCGATATCGACGAGTGCGCCGGCCAATCCGGAGCGAGCGCGTACTAGTTCGACGAATGCGCCGGCCAATCAGAGACGAGAGAAACATTTTAATGCAAGCGCTCTGATTAGTCGGCTGACGGGCTCGATGTCGTCGGCGGGCAGGCTCGTTGTCCTTTACATCTCTCCCCCCGGCGCAGCTTGCGAAGCCTCTTCCTTCTCCAACACGACGAGCTTGCTGACTGGACGCTTGAAGACTCCAGTCTTCGTTCGTACATCGGCGACGCGGATGCCTCCATCTGGTCCCTCGTAGGTGCGCTCGACGATACCCATTAGCCAGACATTCCTTGGTAGTGTGTTGTCGACCACGGCGACGACGTCTCCGACGTGCAGCGGGCGTCGGCTGCTCCTTGGCTCGCCGCGTGGTACCTAAGCAGGAAGGTACTCCCTTAGCCAGCGCCGCCAGAAATGATCGGCGAGCGCTTGGCTAGCTCTCCAGACCCTCTTGACAGCTTCGTCACAAGGGCCCGTGGTAGGAAGGCCCATCGATGACCCCAATAGAAAATGGTTCGGCGTGAGTGCCTCTGGATCGTGAGGGCTCACGCTCACATGGGTCAATGGTCGGGCGTTGATTGAGAACTCTGCCTCGGTCAATAGAGTTCGTAGTATCTCCTCGGTGGGTTCCTTCTCACGGAGTGTAGCGGCGAGCGCGGTTTTCACAGAGCGCACCAATCGCTCCCAGGCACCTCCTTGGTTAGGCGCCCCCGGCGGTATGAAACGCCATTCCATACGGCGTAGCAGGCCCTCGTCTCGTAGCGCTGGTGTCCACTCTGCATACGCTGCCCGTAGCTCTTGATCTGCTCCGTGGAAGTTCGTTGCGTTATCCGAATACATGATTTTCGGCCAACCTCGCCGCGCGGCCATTCTTCTTAGCGCCATGATCGCAGAGTCCGTAGAGAGGGATGCCACAAGTTCCACGTGTACGGCACGCGCAGTGAGACATGTGAAGAGCGCACCCCATCTCTTCTCTCGGCGACGTCCAATCTTCACGACCATGGGCCCGAAGTAGTCCACGCCACAGTTCGTGAAAGGGCGGTGGAATGGATCCAGGCGGGCTCGCGGCAGGTCTCCAGTGGCGGGCGGCTGTGGCTTTGCTCGGCGTACTTTGCAAAGCGCGCAGTCATTCTGTACGGCGCGTACAGTGGGCCGTAGATGAATGACCCAGTACCGCTGCCGTAGGTCGTTCGTCACGCGTTCTCTGTTCGCGTGACCCGCTGCGCAGTGTTCGCGCAGCACGAGGAGCTTCGTAAGTCGATGGCGGCCGTCCAGGATGATGGGCTGCTTAGTGTCGATAGGCGCTGTAGCAGCCTCGATGCGGCCTCGCACTCGTAGGATGCCGTCCTCAAGCACAGGGTCCAGCTTGAATAGTCGGCTCGTCCTGGTGATTGGACGAGCAGACTCTATCTTCTTGATGTCTTCACCAAAGCTATCCCGTTGCGCTTGTCGTAGTAGCTCTCGTTCAGCTCGTTGTATGTGATGATGTTCCATCCTTGTAGCTCGGCGTCGGCATATGTCAATAAATGCCAACACTCGTGCAGTGGCTCGCACTAGCGTCTCGTACTTGGAGAACCGGGCAGGATCCGGCAGCCATCGGTCTTGCTGTGAGTCTTCGCGCGTGTGCAGGACTTCAATTTCATCTACCTCAGCGCTTGTCCTCTCGACGGGCCAGTGCTCCTCAGGGTGATATAAGAAGCTTGGGCCACGGAACCATCGGTCGTTGCCACTGATCGGCGTGTGGGAGAATCTCGTGGCGTCGTCAGCTACGTTGAGTTCTGTAGGTAGCCATCGCCATTCTTCTTTGTGAGTGAGTTCTGCAATCTCGCCTAACCGATGAGCCACGAACGGTGTGTACCGTTTCGTGTCGTGGCGAATCCAATTCACGACCGTCGAGGAGTCGGTCCGGTACGTCGTTCGGCTGACTTCCATCTCATGTTCTTTTTTGATGGTGTCTGCTAGTCTGGCTCCAATGACTGCGGCTTGTAGTTCAAGGCGAGGGACCTTGGATTTGGCGCCGACTAGCACGACGTCCACGGTCCCGTTGCTGTGCGTAACCCTCCAGTAGGCCACTGTTGCATAAGCCTGTTCGCTCGCATCGCATAACACGTGTAGTTCGACGTGTTTGTCTTTCCCTGGCGCGTAGAGTCTCGGCAGGCGTAGACAGGCTATGTCGGTGAGATGTGATAGCCAATCAGCAAAGAGTTCTCCTTCTTCTTCGGGTAGCGGCTCGTCCCACGTCGTCTTGAGGCGCCACAAGCTCTGTAGGATGATCTTTGCTCGTACTGTGTAGTGACTGAGCAGCCCCAGAGGATCGTAGATAGACATCACAGCGGCGAGCGCTTCCCTTTTGGTCGGCGTTCGGACTTGCGTGCGTACTTCGGCTGGGACTCGGTGCATCGATGTGTTGAATCCCAGCTCATCTCGTTCGGCGTTCCAGTAGAGTCCGAGTATCTTGTTCTCGGGCTGCGCTCCCCCCAGTTGCGTAGGTGTGGTTGCGCGCAGCTCTGTAGGCACGTTGTGGAGCACCTTTTCGTTATTCGAGCTCCATCCTCGCAGCTTGAACCCAGCGACGGCGTGTACCATGATTATTTCGTTCACGGCACTACGTGCTTCTTCTTCGCCGTCGTAACTGGCCGCCAAGTCGTCCATATAGTGGCTCTGCGTTATAGCTTTCTGGGCTCGTGGATACTTCTGCGCGTGTATGTTCGCATTGTGGTCACGAACATAGTGCGCCATGAAGGGTGAACTGGCCGCTCCAAAAATCATGCTGGCCATCTTGTAGTGACGCGGTGGATTCTCTCGGTCGTCGCCTCGCCATAGGAATTGCTGTGCTGGTTGGTCTTCTGGGCGAATCTTCACTCTCAAGAACATTTCTTGAATATCCGCCGTGATTGCTATCGCCTTTTCTCGGAATCTGAATAGAATTTCCGGAAGCGACAACAGTAGGTCCGGTCCTTCCAACAGATGGTCGTTGAGGCTCACACCGTGACTCTTCGCCGCTGCATCGAAGACCAATCGTTGTTTGCCGGGCTTGTTCAAGTTCTGTACGGCAAAGTGAGGCAGGTACCAGCAGACGGCGCTCGATCGTTCAGATCCGTCGCATGGGACCGCGTAGCCTTTCTTCAGAAGGTTTTGTATTTGCGCAGCGTATTCCTTGGCGAAGTCAGGTAAGGCGTCCATTTTCCTTTCGATTGCTTTTAGCCGTCGAAACGCCATGTCGTAGGTGGGCGGCATGGTGACGTCATCTTCTCGCCACGGTAGTCCAACTTCATAACCACCGTCAATTTTCTTGATGGTTTTCTTGACGATGGCGATGGCACGTTGATCTGTGTCGCTCACTCGTGGTTGTAGAGCGACACCCAGTGCTTCAATCTTGAAGTGATTCTCCACCAGGTCGTGTAGACGTTGATCGGGCCACTCGTCTGTTTGTTCGAAGACGTGTAGCACCCTCTCGTGTTTGACGGTCACGCTGCGTGGCACCGTTCCGTGCACCACCCAGCCAAGTTGAGTTCGTGATGCGGCCGGTTGGTTCGGTTCACCGACTCGCAATTCGCGGGACACGATGCACTCCCAATGGTCGGACCCCACTAGGATGCCGGGGCGTGCCAGGTCGTAGCACACTTCATCCATTTGCAGGTCTTGGAGGTGTTCGTACTTCATCACCGTGTCAGGTACGGACTGTTGATGTAGCTTCAGGTTCTTCACAGTCCGAGCGCAAAGTTCGTGTAGCGTGTCTTCTTTCTTGCCCCGCATCAGCACCTTGACGATCTTGCTGTCCGCTTCACTTTGAGACATGTTGACGCCGCGCAGATGTAGTGGTTGCGATGGACCCTCGGCGCCGATGTCTTTTGCTAGACGTTCATCGATGAGGGTAATGGTCGCCCCTTCATCTAGAAGCGCGTAGGTCTTCGCCTCCCCCCGTGGTCCGACGACGATGACTGGACATGTCTTTAGCAAGACAGTGCGTTGGTTGGTGGCAGTTGAGGTTGCCACCGATAACACAGCTTCAGATCGTTGCTGTGTTTACTCGTCCTCTGGTTTCCTCTCTAGGTGCAACGTAGAGTGGTGTGGGCGGCGGCATTGGTTGACACCGCACGGCTTTGCTTTGCACTTGAAGCGTCGGTGCGTTGCTCTAACGCACTTGAAGCAGATTTTCTTGTCCCTCACGAAGTCCCAGCGCTGGTCACCTGTGAGTGCCTTGTATGACGGGCACTGCGGTAGCGCGTGGGTCTGCTCGCAGCTTAGACAACTTTCCTTATTCTCGGCGGCTTCATCGACGGCGTAGACTGGGTTCGTCCTCTTCTTGTATGTAGTGGGCGGCCTGACTTCTTTCTTCATAGTCGTAGAGGTCGCGCTGGACGCTGAGACGTAGGTGTAACGTAGCTCTTGGTCTGCTTCTTGCATGAGGAATTGAGACAGTAAGACTATCTCTGAATCTGATGAGCCGTCGTGTCCACGGGCGTAGTCACACCAACGCGATATGAGATGCGGACTGAGTTTGGCCAACACCTCCCGCATCAGTAGGGGATTGTTGAGGTTTCCCTGCCGGTCGATGGTCTTGAGCATGCAGACAACGTTTTGCAGTTTGATAGCAAAATTGTTGAGTTCCGTAGCTGTAGTTCCGGGCTTTGGCATCTTTTTCAAATCTTCAATGGCTCGATCGATGATTATTTCGGGCCTTCCAAACTTCTGCTCCAGGGACTTCATGATGGTTTCGGGATCGGTTGCGCTATATAGTAGATTCGCAACGGCTTCTTGGGCTTCTCCTTTCAGGCAGGTTCTTAGTCGTTGTAGGTTCTCGGCTGGTGACACGTTGTAAAGCTTTGTCGTGTCACGCATAGAGGCCTTGAATGGTAGCCACTCGTTGATGCTTCCAGAGAATGTCGGCAGATCGGTTTGCCGTAGACGTGGATACATCATCCTTTCTAGTGACTCCACCGGATGACCTATGTCTTCTTCTTCGCTTCTTCGGAATGTAGGCAGATCCGTAATAGAAGGATCGGCACCGTAGTTTCTTGCTCGACGAAACTCGCTCGTAGTAACACTGCTGGTTTCGCCTTAGTAGATCCGGCTTCTTCGAAGGACCACAACTGTAGAGGACTGTATAGTTTTCCAAACACTTCTTCGATGTAATTTCTTTATTGTTCCAATGTTTACTGTACAAATATCACTTGTTGAATGGAATACAATACTGGCCGTCGGCCGCTTTTATATGAACAATAAAAGGGTCTCGCTAGTACGCGATATCGACGAGTGCGCCGGCCAATCCGGAGCGAGCGCGTACTAGTTCGACGAATGCGCCGGCCAATCAGAGACGAGAGAAACATTTTAATGCAAGCGCTCTGATTAGTCGGCTGACGGGCTCGATGTCGTCGGCGGGCAGGCTCGTTGTCCTTTACAGGGTACCTTTCATCCCGGAAAAAAGTAATGTTCCCCTGGGATACGCGAGCAAAGCCGCGGGGCAAAAGCTAGTATAGTATAATGCTTCTGATTTAAGGAGCATTTTTTTATGTCAATTGTGCATAAAAAGACTGTACACTTAAATTGGTAGCATAGTCGCTATATGACTGATTAAGGTCAGATTTTATATGAATATGAGGGTTTATATTTATGTCCAACGTTGTAAAAATATATACTACATTTTACTTTTTTCACAGAAGCTCTGGGTTTTATTTCCAGCGTTAGTGCGTTTCCAGGTAGATAATATGTTTATGTTAGCTTTTACTTAAATTCTAGGACATTTCTAAGCTGGGAGAGGTAAGCAATGAGATTCAGGCGCGCAATTAACTTTGAAGAGAATGTAATTGTATTTACTTAATGTTACATTCTGGTCCAAACTATTTACAGTGTAACATTTAATCGCAAATAATAACGCATTTTACTTATTAAATACAGGATCTTTTTCTAAGCACGTTAAGTATATAATGCTGACTTATTGCCCTAAAAGCATATGGGTAAATATGAGAAAAGAGGCAGACAGAGCATGTTGGGCTTTGCTAAGCAGACAGTGCCCAGGGCCTTAAGACTTAAAGGCCAAACGTGATTCGGAAGATGAAAAATTAATCAAAATAGGGGTTGGGTTGGGAAGCAGCTGGTACATTCTAAGTTTTTTCTTTTTCCCAGACCAACAGTCCAACATGGAGGAGAAAGAAATGGTAGAGAATCAAAATTATGGGATGTCGTTTTTAAAGTTACGCTTAGGTTTTTCGGCAAATGTAATCAGTATCATGCAAAAGCTATTAGGTATATTATAAATTATTGCTTTGCTATTTTCAAACAGTTTATAATTACAGACAGCGAGTTTACATTACAAATCACCATATTTATCGCTGTCATATTTAGATTTTTGCTGAGACTAAAACACATTTTATATTCCAACACAAGTGTTCGTGAATGACTCATTCTCACGGAGCGCACCTCACAACTTTTATTCCCACTTGTTTTACACTAAATGCAGTCATTATAAATTCATTTCCAACTAGTCTGTGTCATTTCTCGGAAATACTGGATACGGCTCTGGATTTAGGGAGTCGAACTCCTGGTACTCAATTATCGATTCCTTATCCAATCAAATTTATTCGTGAAAATCACTAATTGCACATTTGCAATAATATCTGTAATTCTTAAATTCATACAATTTACATTGTTTTCTATTGTTAGAAAACTCACACAAATTATGTTGGCAACTTGGCACCATAGTGAAGGTAGGTACGTTGTTCATTCGCTTAACATTCCGTCATACTTACGATTCGTTATAGAAATAGAGTTGCTATTATTTCCATAATTTATTTTCCTTATAATGTATTAATAATCATTTTAGTGGCAACACAACATTCAAGTAGTTCAGAAAAGCAACAAAAAGTAACCACTCAAAAGATTTTCACACACAATTCGCGTGCTAAATTCAAATTCATTTCCATGAAAGTCAAAAGTTGAACACCAGGCCCGCATTTAGAGAGCTGTATCGATTGGAAACAAAAATGTCTCCAACCGGTATCCCAATTAAGGTTGACATTGATTTCGTCTGCAGCAGCACTGGATGGCCCAAAATAACCGTCGGGCAAGCGCGATCGATTTGACTGGCCATTACAACAGTGCGAATTTCAACCTAATGTTCAATAGCGTAAAAACTGTAATTAAATATTGAGTTAGCAGTTACAAAATATTGATAGTTTAATTCGGTAGATTTGTAAAAACGTTTTTACCAATCCGAGGTCGAGGAATGTACATAATAGGGTTGATGAGGAACTGTTTATGAAGAAGAGGATGTGGAAGTATCGAGTACAAAGTTAGTGGAAGCGGAAGAGGATACAACTATTTATAGGAAGGGGAAGAATGGGAGAGAAAATAAGTATAATCCGTTTTTTCTACTCCAGCTGTAATCGTTCATCAGATACATACTTATACCCGCAAATCAATACGTACATACGCACAGTACTTCATTTGCATGTTGAATATTTTAAATAATCGCGAGAAATAAGTGCGAGTCGGACTCGTACATGAAGGGTCCCGTACCTCTATACAATGTTTCAAAACGCTAAAAAACACGTTTTTTGTATGACGACTGCCTTTAATTTTTATCTTTTTTTTATTTTTAGTATTTGCTGTTATAGCGGCCATAGTAATACATAATCTGTGAAAATTTCAAGTATCTAGTTAATGCCATTATAAAGATCTGGTTAAAAACGCTGAAAAAACACGTTTTTTGTATGGCGGCCACCATTAATTTTTAGCTTTTTTATTTTCAGTATTTGTTATAACGGCCACAGTAATACATAATCGGTGAAAATTTCAAGTGTCTAGCTATTACGGGTTCGAGAGATAGAGCCCTGTGACAGACGGACAGACAGTGGAGTCTCAGTAATAGGGTCCCGTTTGCACCCTTTGGGTACGGAACCCTAAAAAATTATCTTCCGCTTCCTTATAGATCTATCTATACTTACTTACTGCCAGTGGCGTAACTACAGAGTGGCAAGTCGGCAAAATGCCACGGGCCCCCAGCCTGAAGCGGGATATCCGATGAATTTGTCACGGGCCTCAAACGATATAGTTACGCCACTGCTTACTGCATTGACTTAGGGACCCAAAAAGGATAAATAAATAAATATATAAGAACAAATCACACTGATTGAGCTAGCCCCAAAATAAGGTTTTTCAAACTTGTGTTATGGGATACTAACTCAACGATACTATATTTTATAATACATACATATATAGATAAACACCCAAGACCCAGGACAATTTAAAAAAGGCCATTTTCCAACTTGCCCTGGTCCCAGCCAGGGCCAGGGCAAGTTGAATCGAACCCAGAAGCTCCGGATTAGCGGTCTAGCGTGTTAACCATTACGCCACGGAGGTCGTCATGTCATCATGGTTTCCGACACCAGAAGACGCTGTTTTGTTCCCTACTGTTCCCTATTCTGCGCTAACTGCAGATTTTCTTGAAGGGCTTTGATGTCTTTGCGTTTGCAGTTTTCGCCTCATCTTCGTTTGTTATAGATCTATGATAAAGAAAATATATGAGGAAGCGAGAGCGGAAATGGAATTTTCTAAACATCGTTATGAGGAAGCGGTAGCGTTTGAAGAACTCACGAAAATGTATGCCTCAATGTAATGCGACCGTATTCAAAAGAGTAAATATAATATGGGCAGATAAAATCTGGGAAACAGTTTAACCTATATTTGCTGCATCGTAAACAATGACTGTTAATTCGCTGACAACAAAGTGGTTCTGTGGCTGGAAACGCCTGACGATGCAAAACTTAAATTGCTACCCAGTTCTGATGATTTTTATATTGGTGTGCGAAACTTTATATTTGGCACAGCTATGATCCTTTTTGCAAAATTGTTAAACAGCTATAGATATAACGTTCATATACACACGTGTCAATGTGTGAGTAGAACGTGAGGTTATCGTAGATCGACACATTTTGTAGTACTTGTATAATGTCAACGGGCTGTGGTTTTTTTGGGGAAATTTGTAGGGAAATTTATTGTATGACTATATTTATTTATTATTCTTTTTGCAAAAATTATATATATATATATATATATATATATTTTATATTATTTTAAAGTATGTAATAATTTTAAAAGATATTTACAGCTATAATAATTCTTAAAAAATAAACACTCCTTGAATTAGTTACATAACGTAACACTACTTTTTTTCTGTAAATTCAATAAAAAGTCCGCCACGTCTTTAATATTATCCCCAATAGGGCAGACAGAGCATTTTGGGCCTTACGGCTCTAAACAAAGTCCAAGGCCGCAAAACTCTAAGGCCACTATTAACGTGATGGTGGGCGAGAACGTGAAAAAAGAAATTAACATAGTGGTGGGTTGCTAGCCGCATCGCCCACTAACGTGACTCACATTACCCATCCACTTAAACGCCTATTCTCTCGGCTTTTACCATCTGCGCGGGCAGAGAAGCAGCTGTCACATTCTAAGTTTTTTCTTTTCTTCCAGACCAGCATGGAAATTTTCAAATTGGCCTGCACTTTTAATTGGTAGCATACTTACTATACGACTGATTTAGGTCAGATTTTTAACAACTACGGGGGTTAGAAAGTATTTTTATCGAACACAAAATAGCTATTCGTACAGAAGCAAGCAGATCTTGGTATACCCGATATAGCCCAGGTCGATACTGCGGCTAAATATTCTGACTGTGATTGCGCCTAACTCGAATCTGTCTGACATTTATAGATTTAAGATAAATATGGCAACCCATTCAACTGATTAATAAACTTTTACTCTAGTGAACATCTGAAACGTGATACATGAAATAAATAAAGACAGCTCAGAAAACACACATTTAGTAAGCACAGTAGCTTCTTCCGCCCACTGCTGAGCATAGGTCTCTCTTCGTCGACGCCACTCATCTCGGTTCTGTGCTGCTCTCATCCATTTGTGACCCTCTATTTTGAGTATATTGCAAACCTAACTCTCATTGTTGGACGTCCATTATTTGTTTTACCCGTCCTAGCCTTGCCATCACTTCTGCAGTTATAAGCAACAAGTATGAAAATGTGTCGAGTCCTCCAAAAAAACCTGATGCTTAACATAGACTATCGTGTATATGAATGAATAGTAAATCTTCAGAATAGGCCGCCAACAAACGGCACTAGTTCCACAGTTATTTTTTTAAAACTGCTAGTATTTTACGCGGGGAAGTGGCAGCCATCTTTCTTCGCCCGCGAATAGTTTCCTTATATCGGTGTTATTACGCTGTTATTACGTAATTTTTATATCAGTGTCATTGTGTAAGCTTTTTATTTACTAAAACATTGGTAGACAGCAGCTATGACCGTAAAAATAATAGTCCTTTCTATTGCCTCGATTAGGTTTTAAATTATATTTTATAAAAATATTTATATGACTAAGTACCTATTTCTTAAATGTATTGTATGTAGTACGAAACTTTGTTGTAAGCAGGCTGCCGTTAACACGAAAGATTGATAAGCAGTTAAGGGGCCTGCCTGAGCATTTAAGAACAATATGGCCACCTTAAATATACCTTAGCTGCCTATCAAAGGCCTTCTCTATTAGTCTAAAATATATGCATCGTCTCCACTAATATGAAACAACAATAGTTCAAATTCTTGTAACTGATTGCAAACGTCCGCCAAATAAACATGAAATTTCCACATACCTGAGCCAAGACAATAATTGCGGCGCAGCAAATACCGCTTTTATCCGGCTCTAACTGGCTCGAGGCGGTGGAGGCCGGCTGCAGCCGCGCGGCTGCCTATTGGATTGACGTCCAATTTCGTGATCGCACTGCACACTATTATCTTGTATTGGCTCGAAAAATAAAACATGACGCGATCGGGTGACGCCGTATGCAATGGTGGAACCGTGTTAGAAATACATGCTAATTTAGGGATTGGGATTTTACGCATGGGGTGGTGACCTGTGTTTATCCTACGGTATACCGTAGGTATATAACACAGGTCATCACTGTGTAATAAACCTACGGTATACCGTAGGTATATAACACAGGTCATCACTGTGTAATAAACCTACGGTATACCGTAGGTATGTAACACAGGTCATCACCCCATTGTCCATTCACTCAATTGGTATGCCGTCGTCCCGATAAAGCGGCGTCGACTTCTTCAAATCCACGGCCTTTATGGCGCGCCGACGGCATGCAGGCCATTTCAACAAATGAATCATTTCGATCTAGCGTTGATAGTTTCATGATATTAGTGGAGAGTGGCTGGTGAATGGCATATATTGTGATAATGACAGCACTGCACATAGCTCACTGATGAGGAACGATGATGATGAAGACATTTTTTTTACTTAATTTCTTGGCTTTGCTTATGCTTTAGTCTGGCCTGAACTATTGACTCTATGGTCTTAATGTAGTGACATGTTCTAAAAAAACGAAATTTTTGCAAAAGTCTAAGATAACTTACTTACACCCGTGGTGTGAAAAATGATGAACGCATTACACCTCATTTCACTAAAGTAACGTTTCTTAAGAGTAAACATTAAAACAAATTCTATGTTATAACTCCTCGCCTCTCATTTCCTCACTTCCCCATTATACCACAGCATAATATGACTTTAAAAATTCTAAAACGCGAAATATTACTAGAGCAAGCCAAATAAACAGGCAGGTAATATACGATGAAATGAGCGTTTGGTATGATGTTAATAAACACGTAGCTTGTGCAGCATCATAAAACACAATGTTTAAAATCCACTCTGCAGCACTCCGACATTAAGTACACGGAGCAATTTCCCAGTTTCGTCTGCGCACAGCCTTACTACGCTGAACTAAACTACTACCCCTACCACTCTTCATTTCTCGATTACATTTATGTCGTCGACTTCACGTTGACTGCGTTTCGATAGATGTTCGAGATGTCTGGTGGCATGTCTCTCTACTATAGTTAGAATTAAAACATATTACCTACATTTATAGTTCTTCGCTTTTGTGGAAGCAGCATTTAAAAGACTAAGCCGAGCCGAGCTGCGGTCTTTTAACGACCAGTCAGATTTCGTTATTGACTTATCGAAAAAGATAATAGTGTACAAAGAAGAGTAGTGATAAGGTAAACCCACTTCAGTGAGATCATGGTCAAATAAAGGATGGATGAATAAAATAAAAACTGATCTGTTTTTGATGATACCATAAAAACTAAGCCACAGATTACATATACGGGTATAGTTCATTCGCTAAATTGGTGTGAATGCATCGGCGCGCCACAAGAGCTGCGTGTTAGCCGATGCTGCCTTTGAAGTGCGCCGACAGTATACCTTTCAATTGAACGAATAGACTATAATTTACTTCGCTAGGCTTCGATTCGGATTTAATTTGTGCGGGGAGCAAACATTCATGTGACATTTTCACGACGTCTTTCTTTTGACGATCGCTGTTGCGCCGTGCAGCAGTGCCGTCAGAAGACAAAACTTTGTCTTCAGGCAGATTTCTCATAATTTTTTCGCGCTTGATTTGAGACTGAATTCACAGTCGAGTATGGAGTGACTATCACTAGTAGTACGAAAGCATTAGGTGGATTACACGGAACGCGGGCGGACGCGCGAAATGACAAGTTAAGCACCTGCTCATCGTCTTAATGTCGTGGGTAAGATACGGCCAATGATAGAGGGCCATTAATCGACGATTATGGCGTCTAAACAACGCTGGAGCTCTGGATGGGATTTGTTTAAATATAACCCTTCTTATTTAGGTGGTATTAATGAGCATCGAAGAAAAATATTGGAAACTTTTTAATTTTTTCTTGTATTGAGATGAAACTAGTTATTTTCTAGACGTAAACTTGATGGACCTCAGTTTTTGATTGCTGACATGACAAATATTTTTTTTCCGTATAAGTACCATATAATTATATTCTAATTGTGTGTAAGTGTACTCGTTGTGTGCAAATACGAAACAAGTTAACAAGAAAAACTAAAAAATACTATCCGAATTGAAAATATGTGATAAAAAACTCGTGGCGGATTTTTTCATCACATATTTACAATTTGTAATGCTATTAAAAATAATAATTAAAAAATACTACTTATAAGTGAGAAAGAGAGGTATGCTCGCAGATAAATATGAAGATTTCTCCTTAACGTGAAAGTCTTAACCGCGTTTTAATAGTTTCCTTTGAGAAAATGTGAATCGTAGACAAAAGTGCAAGGAAACTTTCCCCTTAAAATTTATTTTGCCTAGCGTTGAAACTTTTAAATAAGATCGCATAGCAGCTCAGCATGTGGTATTGGGTGCAGCCAGCTAGGGGAGGTGAGGAAAAGGGGAGGGTGCAACCTTTAGTGGGTGCATGGGGTCGTATGTATGTAAATTTAAATTCTTTGAAGGTCGGGTATCTCACTGAATTCATTGAAAACTGTGAATTTTGCACTTTGTAAACGAAAGGCATGTTGAAGTAAGTACCGACATAGTCAAAATGAAGGTTCTGTTTTTAGCTATCTGATTTTTTTTAGCTATCTGAATTTTGGCATTTATGTATTTTTCTACCGCAGCGTCTATTACGTGTTTGTTATGACGTAGCAGTTATTACCTATTTTCTTAAACGAACAATTCTTTTATTATCATTATTATTATCATCAAGTCTTTTTTAGTTTCTACTGCAGGAGCAAAACCCTCTCTACCAGACTACCCACTACCAGAGACATATATTAGTCAGAGCAGTCAGAGGATTTGGCCTACACTTTCCACGCTGGCCAGCAGTGCCCCCCCCCCCCCCCCCAAACTGCAATTCAGACTGACTTAGGCTTCAATCTTATAGGATTTATTTCTGCCGACGGGGGGGGGGGGGGGGTACAAGTACGATATAGGATTCTTCAAATTTGCCGCCTCATTGTAAACGGAGGGAGGGAGGGAGGGATGCATACAAATAAGAGTAGGAGTTGCCGCCCTTAACCAGCCGAAAATCGATCCAGCTCCGTAAATTTTATCGAGCGAAGCTTGGTCACCTAGGTACTTTTATTTATATAATTTTTTTTAGAAAGAAATGCTCAATACAATTTTTAAAAACCATATAAAAATCTGTTACGTAATTTAGCACTTATTAGTAGAAAATCAA
The DNA here is from genome assembly GCA_963576875.1 of Acrobasis repandana. Taxonomy (NCBI): domain Eukaryota; kingdom Metazoa; phylum Arthropoda; class Insecta; order Lepidoptera; family Pyralidae; genus Acrobasis; species Acrobasis repandana. The sequence continues at coordinate 5,701,689 of OY756226.1, forward strand.
ATTCTAAAAGTGACTTTATAGGTAATATACATGTAAACTTTTTCTAAGAACAGACTGTAGATCTAAGAGAGATGTAACAGAAAACCACATCAATATCACCGCTGTAGTTTGTGAGTTTATTCTGAACAGATACGAGTATATATATATAGCCAGTTCATACAGTTGTATTCATTTATGCATCATACGTTACCATCTCAGTGAAACCGATTGTTACGCCAGTCGCTTGTCAAACTCAAACCGTATCAAATTCCGTATATTTTCACACGAACTTTGTCTCCTGTTAGCTTTCGAGTTCACTTGACAGAAATTCTGAGCAAGACACACTGCTTAGCTTTTCAGTGAACAAGCATTGCGTATGTCTCGTTGTAATTTAGAAATTGAAGAGTAGGATGAGCCCTACGCGCATTTTTGTAACATTTAAGTTACAATCTAGGAGTTGAGGATGGTATACTTACATTTTTAAGAATAACAACATCACCAAAACCAAATAGAACCGATTTTACTTATACCAAAATATCATCATGAGTATAAATACACAATTTGCTGGGATTCATCTCACAGTTAAGACAGTTAAATTAGCATTAAAGCGACTTTAAGAATAAAAGAAGATTTTTGTATACATAGAAGTACTTTTCATCGCTTAAAAATTAAATATATATTAACCCTTGTATTTATTAAAAACCTGCACTCCTAAAACAGGTATATAGAGTAAAGAAGCATTACTTTTTCTGTCAGTAGCATAAAAAAGTCTACACTCCTTAAATTGGTAGCATACTTACTACTCACTATATAACTTGTTTAGGAGGGCAGAGTTGAATATGAGGTTTAAAGTTTAACACTTCTGATATAGTTTCAAGTTAATACGAAACTTAGTGTTTTATGTTCGCCAAGTTCATATTCGGCGAGTCACAAAATAATAAAACTGAAAACATAATCAAACCAACAACTAAAGTCCAGGCTCAAGACTGTATGAAGGCAACTTAATTAAGTGGATTCATGTACAATCTCCGCCTTGGCACTTTCAGAGGTCAAGTCTGTCCCGCGTAATCCCGAGGTTTTTGATTAATGCGTCGGTCTCCAGGACCCGAGCTTCAAACTATTGTTGTGGACACTGAGAATTAATTTGGTAATGGACAGTATGCTGTTATACGCTATACATACATATATGTGTTTAATTTTAGCGCATTCCCAGTTGCATCCTTAGTAGCGCTGTATGGAAGTCTGGTGTTAATAATATTTTTGTTATTTAATTTTAACGTAATGAAATTTTCTTTTTTTTCTCTTTTATAGAAGAGAACAGATTAGAACAGTTTTTTTTTTCTCCTGAAAAATAACTTACCTCCAATTTGTACAAAAGTTCATTATAACCAATTGTATCCAAAAACTATTAGCTCATTTTTTGTTTTCTATATTTTAGTAAGGCACATCAGCTGTTCGTTCAGGTCTGTTGCAGTAGATTCTTTTTAAAGTACTTACGTTATATATTGTTACTAAGCTATCGTGAGACATAGACTATATGTTACATACGGGTAACTCACGTGAAGAATTAGCTACTTACGTTTTTGTTAAAATATTTACTTTACGAGCACTGTTTAGGTCTATAATATAAACTATTTTATACACATTGTTATATATCTGTACAATACTGTTTGTTGGCATGAATAAAATAAAAAAAAGTAAAGAAGCGAAGAAAAATAGGAAAATACCACAATGTCTAAAGACACGCCTCTTTAACCAATGTGTCCTGCCTACGATAACTTATGGTGCCGAGACATGGACTCTTACAAAGGGAACCATGTATAAAATAGCGGTTGCGCAAAGGGCCATGGAGCGAGTCATGCTCGGTATTAAATTGCAGGACCGAGTTCGCAATGTAGAGATCCGGCGTCATACGAAAGTTTACGACGTGCTCTCTAGGGTTGCGAACCTTAAATGGAACTGGGCGGGACACCTGGCTAGAAGGAATGATAGAAGGTGGAGTAAGGCAGTCACCGAGTGGTACCCCAGGAATGGAAAACGGAGTGTTGGGCGTCCGGCGGCTAGGTGGGTCGATGATATCAAACGGATTGCTGGAAAGAACTGGATCGCTAAGGCTGGGAATAGGATTCAGTGGCGCAGACAAAAGGAGGCTTATGCCCAGCAGTGGGTCGTTGAGAGCTGACGATGATGATGATGATGAAAGAAGCGAAGATTTGTTGAGCGTGCTGTTAAACTAATGATTATTTTCCTTCAATCACTCATAGTATAAAGCAACAAAATCACGTAATGGTGTTATTACTGTTATCGTTTAGTTACTGATGTTGTTTAGAAATACGATACTTTCTATAGAAATTCGATCTGTTGATTACTGAATTTATTTGAGATAATTTTCTTCATGTTGCATTTTTTGGCGTGAAAAGGCTGTGTTTATAAGAACACGTTTCAATCGGTTTGCTACGTTTGCTATATATAATAAATGAGATTTTTCTTATAAAATAATATAATAGCCACTACATAAAAAATGTGTTTTTTTCTATGCCACAAATACGATAGATCTGCTAATATAATGCTATATCCCGATTGTGCTACGTTTTTAAAGGCATTGTGTCCCAATCGTTAGTAATGCGAACTCTTATTTGTCAAGGCAAATTTCAGAATTATCGAGTTCTTACTTTGTAAACTATTTTAACTGAACTCGTGGGCTTGTTTTAGGAACTTCATCATCATCATCATCAGGTCTTTTTTAGTCTCCACTGCAGGAGCACGACCCTCTCAGTACTGCCAGAGCAGTCAGAGGATTTGGCCTACACTCGTGTCCGTTAAAATGCTTCAAACATTCTTAGCTAACAATTGTCAAGAAGCCATTGTATCCCTATTCAGTTGTTCTTTATATGGAATAATGGTTTTTTTTGTATGTTACGAGTTGTTATTCGCGTTTTCGGGGCACATTTTGTTTGCAAGACTTAACCTTTCATCCATTGATAAAAATAAATAAATAATTTAATAATTTATTGATAGCTGCCTCCCTTTGACAGGTGAAGGACTTACTAGGGGACAGATAAAACTAAATAAACGCTAGTATAAAAACGCTCCTAGAGTTATAAAGTGTACTTTAAACACGATCTAGCGCGTCTATAGTTTTAAACAGGAACCCTTCACGTAAATGAACTTATAAAGACTCCCCTTACCCTAGACTTATCCATATAATTTTAGTGTAGCTTTTATTTTGAAACGACGTGTCAACTGTCAGATTATGACAACATTTTGTAATTTTAAAGAAATTCCATAGAGCTGTTTTTCGATGTCAAAATATGAACTTAAAAAAAATAAGTAGAAGATTTTCATACTGATGATGCAAAATGATATGATACATATTATGTGCAATTTCTTTCGTCGAAATCTGACGTTTCAAAATAAAAGCTAGACTACGTTTGTATGAAAAAGTCTAGGGCACTCTAGGGCAATGGGACTCTTAAGGTTTCTTTTAAGTTGTCTTTTTTGTAAAACCCTCTTAATTATCTCAAGCACAGACTTTTATTTGACGGCAAACAGTCGGTAAGTTCAAGTTAACATACCTGCGCTGTATGTATAGCTGTCTCTGTCTCGCTTCGTAAATTAGAGAGCGACGGGTGTATCTCACAAAATTTATAGACAGTGACGTACCGCAGCCGACCGCAAGCCCTTAAACATCTATTACACCACATTAGGTATTAATGTGGTCGGTAAATAGCAGCATATGGTGGCTCTATGACATTGCTGTTTCGGTACTCAATTAGCAGTATAGTGACTGTAATTAAATTTAGGGATGTATGTTTTTTTCTTAAAATTTTGCATTGAAAAGCAAGTTTTATTTTAAATAGTAGAGAATGTATTTATATCTAAAGAGAGAAGAGAGTTTCGAACCTATTACCAAATTTATCAAAGTTTGTGGATTCGAATCATATTTGAAAACCTTTGCCGCTTGCCTTTGCCTTTGGTCGGTCTTTTCCGACTATATTACGTGAAACAAACTTTTTTAATCATTAACTATGAAATTATATCACGTTAGTTTTAACATAATAACTAAATAAAGCCTTTGGGTCTTGCAAACATGGTCTCAGTCTGCTTAAAAGCTGCAAGACCTAAAATGCTCTTTCTGCCCCGTTAGATAGATATAGAGATATAATAGTATGTATTAGTGATTCCTAATTTAGAGTAAAATAATCGTGATAGTAAGAACGGAGCGGAGTTGAATCCAAGTTGAATAGATTCATTATCACAACACGCCGTTCAGTATGGACGGACTGCCCACCAACTTTGGTAACTTAGTTCTGAGCCAATTAAATGTCGACTTATATCTGATGAACTGAGTAGACCTATTCATATCCAATTAAGTACCTACCTACTAATATTTAAAGGGCCATCATTTTAAATAACTTTTTCTAATGAATGGAAGGATAAGGAAAGAAAAAAAGATTAGATTTTTGGGATGAGTGAGAAATTGGAAGCAGGACGGATGAGACGTTGTAGGCAAAATACGAAACAAACAACCCCCTATGCTAGTAACTAGCGCTAAGCAGCTTGAAAAGTCTGACACCAGTGTAAACACCTTACGGCCCTTCCACACGACGTATTTTTTACGCGCGTTTGTATCGATAGAAGCGCAAGTTGAACGCTCAGCAAACGCAAGGAAGCCGGTACGTTTAACCTTTACACACGATCTTTGCGTTTGTATCGATACAAGCGCCATGTTTTTTGAACGCAACCAGGACGCGACGTTTGTATCTCGTTATTTTCAATAATCTCATCGATGTATCGATACAAACGCGCGTTCGAAGTTCGTTTCGAATGCGTTTGTATCGATACAAACGCGCCCTTACAGCGCGTTTCATTTGCGACAAAAAACGTGTTCAATCTGCCAAAACGCGAAAAAACGCGCAGAGGACGCGCGTATCAAAAACGAACGTCGTACGAGCGTAAAAAATACGTAGTGTGGAAGGGCTCTTACATACAAGTAAATAAAATATATTTAAAAAATACTCGTAATGCAACACCAATATATTTTTATATGATCAGACATACCTAGGTTATTTGATCTTATTAATAACTCCACAGTGTGTACTACCCTTGTAGCATCTATTCCTACAATATAGTATAAATCCATGTAGAATGGCTGTTTGTCTGTTACAAACTTTCCTCGGCCGATTGCCGCAATTCGTTCTCGTCTATTCATCGCATTGATTTCGAATCCACTGCGGGCTCTTAATACTATGGCCATGAAGCTGGCGATACCGATCAGTATAAAATATTTTTTAATTATTACTATAAGTAAGACTATTATAATAAGAAATAATATTAATACATACTAATAAGTACTAACGGATAATTAATATTTAATCCGACTCAATAATAAGGCCAATGCATTTAAATTCATAACTCTTCAACTGACGCGATAGCAACACAATAGAAAAACAATCAGAGTTGTCAGTCACGTCGTGCCTCATGTCGTTTGAAGGTTGATTTTTTGTAAATAAGATCATTTTAATACTCTTTTGTGTAAGTCGTTCTCATAAAGCGATTCACCCACTGGAAACGCGCCCCGGCGCGGTGCGCGGAATCTGCCGCGTTTTTAGTGGGTTGGACTAGGCGTGTTTTCTATTCAAACTAAGATAATTGCCTATAATGTTAAAATCTGCCGCCCCGCGCTCCGCGACCGGACGTGGTGCAGTGGAATCACCGCCTAAGCCTTCTGAATTCGTAAGGCGTTGCCTCCACGGCGAATTGGTCGCGGTGATATAATCTTCGTGCTCGGACCACCTAATTAATTATATACTGACTCTATAAACATGACTATAAACGGTGATATCATCGGGGCCATTGACATATGTCAACTCGTCACGATAGTCTCGCTCGAGGCCATGCCTTTTGCTATCCTTATACAGTTAACTCAATTCAAGTTTGGAAGAAGTTGTGTTTTATATTGTTTTTATCGCCGCTTTCGTGGCCACAGTGTGAGAGAAGCCGGGAGTGTTGGCACTAACTCAATTACAGGCTTCCGGCTTTGTGAGGACCAATTCACAGAGATTTCTTTCAGCGATGAAATCTGATATTGCATTGATTCTAGCTTAGTCTAGCTTGTTTGGATTTCTTGAACTTTCTTTAAGCCATTGAAATTTTATGTATGCATTATTTACCCTTTACCTTTGGGACATATTGATCAATAGATAAAAGGTGTTTTTCCTCTGTTTTTGTGGCCCCAGAGGAACCGGGAGTGCTGGCACTAACTCAATTACAGGCTTCCGGCTTCGTGAGGACCAATTCACAGAGCTTTCTTTCAGCGGTGAAATCTGATATTGCGTTGACGTCTATGTTTTTAGGTTTTGGGTTTGTTTGGATATATACTTGGAGTATTTTTAATTCTACTCGTACGACTCTCAATCTTATTGAAATACTCACTCTACACCGCATTTGTTAGTTTTTCTTCTACTTATATATATTGTTATATATATCTTTATATTTTTTTCTAGTTTTGGTTTTTTTGTAGCAACTGGTCGAACATTCAAATTTGTCGTTTATGAACACTAGTTTGCGGGAAACTCCAGATACTACGGTCTTACGTTTATGGCCGTGTATTTATTCCTCAGATCGACTATTTAAATCAAAATCAGGATCAACATTGATCAACTCATTAAACGAGCCAGTACTGTTAAGTGTTCGTTATTTGAAAATGGCGCTCGCCATGGCTCGGCTCCATTACCTAACATTACTTATTAATGCGGACCCCGTCTGCTCTTGCCGACTGCAGCTGCAATAGGGTGTCATTTATTGACGACTACTTGGATATTCGTTCTAATTTCAAAATCAGGAACGCAATCTACCGAAGAGGTACTATAACTATTATTTAGTTTTGAACTTATAAATACAGTTTTGATCTTATTAAAATGAGTTGAGAGATGTGCAGTGCCAGCCTATGTTCGCATATATCCATGATCTACGCATACTTATCCATGATCGAGGCTGTTGATTCGACCCAGAATCAAGGCTACAATATACCCAAATATTTCTTAACCAGACAAAGTACGAGTATTCCTGTATTTTTTTTGTGCATGAGGGGTATTGTATACTCTCGTGTGTTAGTAAAATCGCGTTGAATATTGAGTTAATTCTCTTACTTGATATTTTTTTTAAACGAATTCCTTTTTGCACACTATTGCACGTCCTTAAGTAATTCAAATGCTCTAAGTGCAAACCTAAGTCGACGTAATTTGAATGCTATTTTAGATTTCTTGAGGACCAATTCACAGAGCTTTCTTTCAGCGGTGAAATCTGATATTGCGTTGACGTCTATGTTTTTAGGTTTTGGGTTTGTTTGGATATATACTTGGAGTATTTTTAATTCTACTCGTACGACTCTCAATCTTATTGAAATACTCACTCTACACCGCATTTGTTAGTTTTTCTTCTACTTATATATATTGTTATATATATCTTTATATTTTTTTCTAGTTTTGGTTTTTTTGTAGCAACTGGTCGAACATTCAAATTTGTCGTTTATGAACACTAGTTTGCGGGAAACTCCAGATACTACGGTCTTACGTTTATGGCCGTGTATTTATTCCTCAGATCGACTATTTAAATCAAAATCAGGATCAACATTGATCAACTCATTAAACGAGCCAGTACTGTTAAGTGTTCGTTATTTGAAAATGGCGCTCGCCATGGCTCGGCTCCATTACCTAACATTACTTATTAATGCGGACCCCGTCTGCTCTTGCCGACTGCAGCTGCAATAGGGTGTCATTTATTGACGACTACTTGGATATTCGTTCTAATTTCAAAATCAGGAACGCAATCTACCGAAGAGGTACTATAACTATTATTTAGTTTTGAACTTATAAATACAGTTTTGATCTTATTAAAATGAGTTGAGAGATGTGCAGTGCCAGCCTATGTTCGCATATATCCATGATCTACGCATACTTATCCATGATCGAGGCTGTTGATTCGACCCAGAATCAAGGCTACAATATACCCAAATATTTCTTAACCAGACAAAGTACGAGTATTCCTGTATTTTTTTTGTGCATGAGGGGTATTGTATACTCTCGTGTGTTAGTAAAATCGCGTTGAATATTGAGTTAATTCTCTTACTTGATATTTTTTTTAAACGAATTCCTTTTTGCACACTATTGCACGTCCTTAAGTAATTCAAATGCTCTAAGTGCAAACCTAAGTCGACGTAATTTGAATGCTATTTTAGATTTCTTGAGCTTGTCTTCCTTCAACTTGCCACAAATTCAGTCTTAACGTGAGCCGTTGAGTGTTGTTAATTTATTCATTTTGATCATCTCAATACAGACTCAACGTGCAGTCCATTTCTCCTGTGCAAAATGCACCTGTTTGGTCCATTATGTTGGTAGTTCATTAGACATTTTCAATAAAGTTAGGTATCTAATTTATTTCATAAAATATGAAAGTTTATACTTTCCTCCTTAAAAATACACACACTATCACGTCTTTGTCCCTAATGGGGCAGACAAAGCATTTTAGGTCTTGCGGCTCGCAGACAGAGCCCAGGATGTAAGAGCCAAAGGCCACTTTTAACGTGATAGTGGGCGAGATGGAAAAAGGAATCGAAACAGTGACAGGTGATATGATTCGTATTTTCGCCCATTCCCTCGATCGGCTTTTACGATCTACGCGTTATTACTTATTAAATGAAAATAAAACTTTTTTTAACATAATTATTTTATGTGACTATGGATTTCAATCGAAGATTGTAAATGTAACTTTGTTTTTATCATCCCAAGAGACAAAGCTAAAGCTATGCACTCAAGCCTTATAAAATATTCTAGAATTTACAACTTGACGTTGGCATAAATCTAGTTTGTTTTGGATATTCCCGTGGGTTTTGAAAATAAATCAATTGTTAGCCTTTACTAATAACAAAACTTTATATGCAAAGCTTAGATGGTAAATCCTTAGGTATTTTTTCACTGGGCAACGAAATAAAAACGCGCGATGAACTGATAAATATATCATTCATATTTAACTATAGATATTTCTAGTGAAAACAAGCTAATTCTACCAAAATAATTCTAATACGCAATTTTTTAATAATTTTTTCATTTATATGTAACAAACGTAGATACGCGTAACTTCCGTGCTGGTCTGCGAGAAAATAAAAAACTCAGAATGTACCAGCGGCTTGTCTTCCCGCGCAGATCATAGAAGCCGATCGAGGGAATGGGCGAAATGTAAATCATGGTAATAGGTGATGCGGCTAGCAACCCATAACTATTTTGATTCCTTTTTCCATCTTCTCGCCCAACATCACGCTAAAAGTGACCTTTGAGTCTTGCGGCCCTGGGCTCTGTCTGCTTAGAGCCGTAAGAGCCATATGCTCTGTCTGCCCATTAGGGATAAAAACCGTGATAGTATGTTTGTATGTAGATTTGCGTGCACGTGCTCTATTTTTTCCTACTTATACATTTAAGGAGATTAAGTCAGTATCATTTACTAAACTTTCTGGAAAACGCAGTAGAAAAATATTTACCTGCATATTTTCTTTTCCCCAACGTACATTCTAAAGATCCCATCCTATGAAGATGCAACCCTATGATTTATGCGTTTCCGGATCCTTAAACAATCTGCACAAATAACGCCAGTCACGATAAACTAATATCCGCAGCTACAGGCTTGATCGCCCGACCTCACATTTATCGTGTGATGCGAGCTTATTTGATCGGTTTCACAGTATAAGAAAAAGTTTATTGAGCAACGCGGTAAGGGTTAAAAATAGAGAATTTTCTGAATTTTTTTACAAAAAATACTTTTTTTCATCTTACAGAAAGAAGTACCTACTTGAAAATCGTTTCGTGTGGTTTCTGGCCTAGAATAGAACCACTCCATCTCTTCTTTTACATTTTCGTGATATAAAGACGTTCGTGCAACCCTAGAGTTCCCTTTTTAAAATTCTGCCACGTATCGTAAATTCGAAACAAAATATTCGCAAAGTGCGAAAAGTAAGTTTTTCACGCCATTTTACTTTATTACATTAAATACACAATACAATACTCGTGTCGAAAGTAGACATTTGATATAGTGTTTTTATTCACAATAAAAGTACGTTTTTTGTATACATTTTGTGAATGTTCGTGGGCTTTTTGTTTCGATGATATGATTTACCGCGCGTGAATGGTACCTCCAAAAATAATATTTACTCGTACCTTAAACCTCTCTCTATCATATTTCATGAATATCGCCTGTAATATACTAGCCGTGTTAGGTTTCCAGCAGTTTAGAATAGGACCACTCTAAGTCTTTCCGTGGATGAAGGCGCCTTAGGAAACACAAGCTTAATAAAGCTTAAAAACATCAATGAGACCTCTCCAACCCGTCTGGCCAGCGTGGAGAGTGTAGGCCAAATTCGCTGGCTACTCTGGCCAAGTATGGCTCTGGTAGTACAGAGAGGTCTTGCTCCTACGACGATGATTATGCATGTATTCTATGTGGCCATAACGACGCCACAATAGCGGATTATTCGTTTTTAGAAAGTGTAAAGTGGCCAACACTGGTGACAGATTTTTCAATTGCCTAATAGTAATTTACATACAGTGACAACATAACAGCCGAGATCCACGGTTTTACGTGCCTTTTTAAGTACGGAGGAGATACGAGCCACTTCCTTGGACACATTATAGCCTACCCTCCATGGTAATATTAAAACCTAGCTAACCAAGCAGTCGCAAATAGAATAGTTAAGTCTGAAAGTAAAAGCCAGTGCCACCACGCCCACCACAGCGGTTTTCCCGTCAAATTGTTTGCTGACAACTGATACGCCACAATCTGCCGCTGAGTGGCGCTTAGCGTCACTCAGGGCTCTCGGCTTAATGGTGCTCTCGACTCTTTTTGCCCACATAGGTACTTATGAGTACCTAATAGAGTGAATAAAACACTATATATACATATATAACTCAGAACGTATTTATTACTTGCATTTTTTCTTTGGCAGTGATGAAAACTGGTCTAAAATCCGTATGTGTGAGAAATGACCGTTCACTTCTTTTGTCAGCCTTCAAAGTAGATTTTTGACTAACATCTCCTGATTTATACACCTAAGTATAGTATAATTTGAAACAACCTGAAAAAGACAAAAGCAAATTAGTTAGATCGCTAAAAGTAAAACGAAAAGCTACACTGTAGCCGTCAAATTGTTTGCTGATATGCCACAATTTGCAGCCAAGCATATAATATACTCGTATATTGGTTATATGGTCTAAGCTCAAGCAAGGCTCTCGGCGTAATTGCGCTGTCGGGTCTTTTTGCCCACATTTAAGGTGAACACCAAGCAGAAATGGCGCCTCCATTTGAAATAAATTGTTAACTCGTAAATATGGTTAAAATTTCCACATTTCTCAATGTTAGGCACTCGATAGCCCTTCAAATTATTTTATGAACCACCGTTGAAAGTATTTACATTAGTCCGTCTAGATTTAAAACTTGCCTCCGCCAAAAGTGGCCACTTTTTTTTTCCACTGAATTTTATGGAAAATCATTCACGGTCAAGGCAGTTCGACTCTGGAATGCACTACCACCGTCCATCCGGCGTGCTGAAACGCTAGCCAGCTTTAAATCTCAAGTGAAGTCGCACTTTCTATCCTTATTATAATATGACTTTCTTTATTTCCACACTTACCTTGTTCGGATTTTCTTTTTTGTGTACATATTGATATAGGTATGTATGTATTTATGTATATATTTTATATTTGTATGTATGTATTGTATGTATCTTTATTAATTACACTTTTTTCTTCTTGCATATAACTTCGCACCTCACCTGTTTTTGTTAAACATCTCCAAGTACCTCGGTTGCCTGGAAGAGATTGCAGCTGCGATAAGGCCGCCTTTTGACATTTGTTTTCTAATAAATAATCTATTACTCTGTATCATTATGTTTTGGTGCAATAAAGATCTTAACTAACTAACTAACACTTTTGGCGGTTTTTAAAGTTAGACGGATGACGAATAATAGATTCAATGTAACAAGTAACATTAAGAAATATGGAAATTTTCACCACATTTACGAGTCAACAATTTATTTTAAATGAGGGCGCCACTTTAAGGTCATTTACTTCTAACTTCACCTTAATAGAGCAGATAAAATACTATGTCACCTTAAATACCTTATTATTAAAACTGGTTTAACATTTTGGCCCTTGTTGTTTTTACAGTATGCTAAAGTAAAGTTCTAATAGAGTGGTGCATACTCGTACTGCACAATTAGTTATGTAGCTTATCCAAAGTAAGTAAACTCTCCAGCGATGACTCAACATTTTCGTATAGTTTTTGTTGGTGCCGAGCAGGGGCACGTGTATGGGTTCATTTCGTTTTTACCCGACTACGGCAAAGCCAATGTGTTTCGCCGCTATGTATAAGTATGTATTTTTTTCATATGTTCCCTCGTATCTACAAACATATCTATTATACCGTGATAAATGAGGTATCGTCGGAATCGTCTTGGCTGTTTGCTGGTTATGTGACGTCACAGTAAATCCACTGTGGCGCCCTCTATTGGTCATTTTGTTTTTTTGACTGTTATTTTAATAAAGATATACTATAGTGATCTACATAGTATAGCCTGTGGTTTGATTTATTACGCATATGTCAATTACACATTGTATATGACCTAACATTTAGACGGATCCATGCTGAGTCTCTCAAAAGCCGTGGTTATTTTAAAGTCAGACTTTGCACTTCTAGATATAGATAGGTACATCGTAAACTATAGTCGGCCGCAGCTTAGTTGGCTCCGAGTGGAGAAGTTTGCCTTCCGAATTGAATCTTCAATTAAACGTCGACTCGCGCTATTCAAACGTCCATCCGGTTCCAGCCGGTTCCGACTGGTTTCGGCTGGGTTAGGGTTTGCACAAAGTGAAGTTGTTGAGTACTTTATTTATTTTTGAAATTTTAACTGATAGTTTGCCTCTGTACTAAAAATTTGTACCATCTACTGCGATCAATACGTCTGCCCAGCTTGGTGATTATGGGAAAATTCTGTCTTTATTGGGAAAGGCCTTAAGTACAGCAAAGCATCGATATAAGCTGTTACGAAAAAAGAAGAATAAAATTAGAACCGTGACTTCTGAACCACAGATATTGGAGGTACATATATAGATTCCGCGATAAAGTGTCAAAAGTGTAACCTGTTTTTAAACGTAGTGTCGTTGCGCCAATACGTGTATGACGCTTCTAAATAGAAAATAGAAGTCAATGTCGTTAGACTATGTCATTAAAGTTTTGTCGTATTAAGCAGGCTACATTTTTACTTTTGACGTTTAGCAAAGACTCATTCTAGCAACAGTAAATGTCGATAAAAAGAAGGAGACAAAAGATGGGCTTAAACCAGATTAGCTCTATAAGGACCCACTTTATTTGCTCTTTCGTCTGAACAAAAAAATACATCTCTCAAGCAAATTGAGAATTACAATACAGATAAAGATGCACACACACACGCACACACGGCTAACTAAGAACTCTTTTTACATTAAACGTTAAAAAAGGCGAAAAATTCAAGCAATTAAAACACACCTATTAAATAACTCGTCGGAGCGAAAGAAAAAGTTTCGACGAATGAAACTGTGATTCATCAGGCACAGACTCGATAATTGATAGAAGAACGGGGCCTTTGTCGAAAACAAATGACTGTTGGATCGCTCTTTTGCCTTTATTAATTGTTTGATTTTATAAAAAAAAAAACAGTTGATGAAGCAAAAAAATGGATGAGCGAAATAGCGAAATACTCTTTCAAATTGAGTATTAGTTTATTTTCGTACTTTTTTTTAGCTCAAAAAGCTTTTGTAGGATTGCTTGCAATTAAGATGAAAGGCCTGGGAACTTGGAACCTGGTAATTAATACATTTTATTGCTACAATCTTAATCCTATTAAAATCAATTACCTGCAACAAAGAAGTTACTTTTGGTTCGGTTAAAATATAGCAGTAAATGTATACATTTTTGAAGTAAATACCAGATAGCCAGATACATCTAGCAAAAGTGACATTTCAATGTACCTTTGGATACCATACAATAGTTATTTAATATGGAAATGAAATTAATATTCAGTATTTTTAAATAGCTTATATTGTGTTCCAGTATTTGGTAAATGACCCTCCAAAACTTTACAAATAGCAATAAAAATATAACATACCTACAAAAGATCGCTGATAAAGTTTTCCATGAAAAGATAAAATTAATGAAGCTCATACAAAATCAAGTGTAACCAATAAGCGTGCAAACTATCTGACAGTCCCAATATAACTCATAAGATATACATCAAACGTGTCCAAATAAGGTTAATACTTTGGTAAACGAAGGCACAATACGTACATCTACGAGGAAAATTGATAAAGGAAGGGAATACTCGTAATCTGCTTAGCGGAGATCAAACGTGCTCGCCTGTACTATTCGTTTGATAATGAATAAAAAGTTTAGTATTTACTCGAATGTGCAAATGTTCTTTACTCTTGAGTTCGGTGCAAGAGTAAAGAAATTGTTATATTATTATACCTATATATACCTATCTTGAAGCCAGTTAAACAATAGTTTAAACTAACTGTAGTCTGGCTTAAATCATTGGATATTATGTGTATGTATACGAGTTATTTTCTCAAATTAACTGATTTTGAAGTATTACATATAAGTTTTGAAGAAAAGTTTATTTTATTATATATTTTTCTCAAAATTGCATTACCCCACGCACATATTGTTATTTGTGTATGGTATAGAATGTATTATCAATAGATGACAACACAAATGGGACGCCTATTACCAATAGACCAACAAATACAGAGTAATTTTGAACCAGCTATATTGAAGTAAAGTATTCTTTATGGGAAATAAAAAATACATATTTTGACATATGTATCATGTTTCATAATAAAAACCAAAGATATCAGTCGGCAAATGCATACCAAATATCTCCCATTTAAATGTCACCTCGTGCTCGGGCTCGTGGCGTGGCGGCCGCGACAAGGTCACGCGAAGTCGTCGGTCGGGTGGGGCAGTCAACGCAATGAGCGGTGAACGCAATAATTATCGCAAAAACACAGCAATATTCTCAAAGGAAACTTCTTGCGACACAACCGCACGACTCGAGTGTCACAGCGAACTGTCGCGCCGCGCTGTTCATATTTTAAGGGCCCGTACGACCCTAATAGTACTTAGAGCGATCTTAAATATTATCAATAGTAACGAAATACTCACTTTGAAATTAAAACACAGCAAAGTTCAGGACTAATTATATACATTATATGTTTCGAAAACAGGATTGCTTAAAATTTTCTCGATAGAAAAACATTACGAAGTTGCCTCCAAATCACCTCAAACTTATACTGAAACAGAAAGTATTTAAGAAATACAATAAATTAGCACTTGTAACTTTGGATTATAATTGTATTAAACATAAGGCAGTCATAATATGTCTTACTTTTTAAATAACTCTTAAATATTCTTTGTAAAACGAAAAAAACCTAAAACCAAAACCAGCCCCATTGACCCTCCCTGTCTCGCTTCGGCTAGAGTAAATTTGTGTGCGTGGAAGCGGGAGCAAAATTTAGATTATTAACATCAGGCGCCCTCTTAAGCCCCGCCCGCCGCGGTACATATCGCGTGGAATGATTTTTCGGGATTACTTACGATTCTAGAGAATTATTGTCCGTAGCCCAATCCCCATTTATTAGAAATGTGGGAGAAAAAACATTACAAAAAATAAATATTTTTCTAGTTTTGTGTTCTATTAGTGAGGGTCACGTCAAACTTTTTGTAGGACCGATAGTTGGGCCGATTTTTTTTGTTGGAATTTCCTACCTCCTTTTTGTAAGGACGTGTGCGTTGCACTATTGCTATCAATACGTTCTATTTTTCTCCTACAAAAAAATCGGTTACCGATTATCAGCCTGATTTTGATTCCAAGATTTCAGTATAGCTTGGATGCAAAATAAACCTGTATAAGACTTAATATCACGAATAGTATTATATTTACTATCATTTAATTTGGATATAACAACCAATAAATTATTTACTCCGAATAAACCGGTAGGCAGAATAATAAAAATGTTTGTTTACTGAAATGAGGATATGATTTCCGTAAATAGTTTCAGAATTGTGAGCACCGCTGTCCAACTTTCCGATATTACTGGAAGAATAGTTCATGAACTGTTTTTGTAATAAACAAAAAGTTTTGAAAGCGCGTCTGTCCTCATTTGTAACTTCTTATTTCGTGGACTCACAGCGCTGTAATAAGTTTATAACTTACTACCAATTGGGTATTTTAGTGGGTCAAAAATAAATTATTTGGTACTGTTAATAGAATAAAACGTCACAAAATAATGCCCCTTGTCATTGATCACATCCTCTTTGAACGTGATTTTAGATTTATTAATGCAGAATTACGGATATTAAGAGCGCTATTTGACTCCAAGGAACTATGACGTCATAAATAAATGTTTAATACAAATCCCATAGAAAATGTTGGTTTTTGACGTTAAGAAAAAAGTATCTGATTTGACATGTTGCAAAATAGCGTATGCCTGTGTCTGTGTATATTATAAAGTTAGCCGCGTGGTTCCCGGCAGAGTAGAATAAAACCACTCCAAGTCTTCCGGTGGATGTCGTAGAAGACGACTTAGGAAACAAGCTAAACGTCAATGAGACCTCTCCAACCCGTCTGGCCAGCGTGAAGAGTGACTGCTCTGGGTAATATATGGCTCTAGTAGTACAGAGGGGGTCGTGCTCCTGCAGTGGAGACTAAACAAGACCTGATGATGATGATGATTGTAAAGAAAAGAAACAATATCAAAAACAAGAATGTACCTACCAACTACTTATCTTCCCGCGCAGATGTTAATAGTCAATTCGGCTAGCAACCCTATTTTCCTATTTAATTCCTTTTTCCACCTTTTCACCCACTGTCGCGCTAAAAGTAACCTTTTAGCCTTTTGGCCCTGCACTGTTAAAAATTATTTAATTTTACTAAAAATTATTTAATTTTACTAAAAATTATTTAAGTTTACTAAAAATTATGTAATTTTACATGCAAAAAATTACATAAACCTGTAAAATTCCCGAAAAATCTGGAAAATTTACGGAAAAATATGTAAAAATGACAAAAACTATGTCAAATTTCATATTATTATGTAAAATCATATTTTTCCGTAAATTTCCCATATTTTACGGGAATTTTACAGGTTTATGTAATTTTTTTGCATGTAATATTACATAATTTTTAACGGTGTGGGCTCTGTCTGCTTAGAGCAGCAAGACCCAAAATGCTCTCTCTGCCCCATTAGAAAACTGACGTGATAGTATGTATATATGTTATATTAAAAAGGGCTTGAATTTTTTTAAGCGCGTTTACACATTACACCGAAGTGGCAGCTACACCGCCGCCACTACGATACCGCGCACTTAGGTTTTGTGTTTGTATTTGTTTGGAACTTTACACACGACGGTGCAGCGGCGGCGGCGGTGAGTGTCGAGTGGTGCCGTGTGTAAAAATATAAATACATACAAAATCCAAGAGTTACTAAAATACTTCGTGCTTCGGAAGGCACGTTAAGCCGTTGGTCCTGCCTGCCTTGTATCGCAGTCGTCAAGCTATTTCAGGAGCCTTTAGGCAACTTGAAAAAATGTGACAAAAGTGTTGGCCACTTACACGAAAAACAAAGCATATTAGCAAAACTATTACGAAATAACATCCAAACTGTAAACAATTTTCAGTGGAAAGCAGTAATGCAGCCGTAAACTGCAATTACTTACGATGTTGATTATAATGAGGCATATTGAACTGTACAACACACGTAGATTGTTTTAGTACTTACTACTTAATAGTAGCTACTTAAATTATACTTTATGGCGGCTAAATATGATTCCCAGAATGTAAGCGTCTTTATAAGAAAAAAATTAAAATGCTTTATTCTACTAAAACACTACTTCTAAACTAATCAGAAACACATCAAGGAAAAGCTTACATAAAATATGTTTTTCTATGTTAGGGTTTTGTTAGGATTATATGATTTTCTTTTTGATAAGTATACATTTGATGACTGGAAAAAAAGAAAAAAACTGTAGGTGTGCCGTTACTACTCGCTCGATTCGTCATATGTGTATATACGAGTATATAAAGGTATAATCTATCATTAGATTAGATTAGCAACGTGGGCGTTAAAAAATAACCATTTTCGCCTGATTAGTCAACAGGGAATAAAATTCATATTCTTACCCCATTCAGACACGAAGCTAATTAGGCCGTAAAATCGTATTCCATATGTATGTTGCAGGGCAAATGGCAAAAATGGAATATTCCAAAAATCCTATAACATTTTTGTGTTAATTGGCTGATGACACAATACAAATTACTGACCATTTCATGACAACCCAGGCACACCCAGGAACCAAGGAACAACCAAGGCAGACGATGACACACCATCTCCGCTGCCGACTTGATGCAGAGCACGAAAAGTGCTGTTGATGTGGCCTCCTTCTGGTTGAAAGCAATTTAACACGTGTATAAGTTTTAGTCATCAACACGACGAAGAAGATTGCAAAGTTGCCTCAATCAGTTAGACAATTCCCAAAACTCCGTAATTCCCAGTACATCCGCGACATATTTTAATCAGCAGATAAATAAGCTCGTTTATCATTGCTCTTTTGTTAGGGCTCCGTCGGACAATAGGAGACTTCTGGACGAAGATTACCATCTGTGTATGAATGGACTCCCAAATCTTAATTGGATATGAGTATTGTGAGATAAGGTAGTCATTTCAAATATCTTTTGCTCTTTTGGGCTTACTTTTTTGCTGTATGTTGTATTTTTGTACTAATATTTCCGTTTTGTCTTTGGACTTGCGGATCTGTGCAGACAGAGCCATGGGCCTGTAGACCCAAAGGCCACTTTTAGCGTAATGGTGGGCTAAGGTGGAAAAAGGAATCCAAATAGTGACGAGTTGCTAGCCAAATCGTCTTATAACATGATTCATATTTTAATGATCTGCGCGGAAAGAGAAAAGCTGGTTCATTCTTGGTTTTCTCTTTTCTCCAAGACCAGCATGGAAGTGATATTTTAACATAAAATAACCACTCGCCGAGAGTCTCGGCCGAGAAGGTTCTCGACGAGGGCCAACAAGACGAGACCCTTTGACTCGGGCGTAAAAACCGACAAGCGATCGAGCCGAGACTGACCGAGGCGAGGCAAGAGAGAGCGACACGAGACGAGAGCACCATGTACACACTCGCTCTCGCCCTGTCACGGGGTGTCTCGGCGAGTGTGTACCGCCGACATAATACTTTTGACCTAGCCAGGGGCTTTGTTTAATACCTAACTAGGTGTATTCAAAACCTAATCGAAATTATTGTGTCGTAAAACGACTGCACGTCCGATTGCAATAAAGTTTAATTGCTACTAAAGTAAGAACTAAACCATTATGAGGTAATTATAAAAGAAGTTAATCTTTTATTGCCACTAAAGTGCAGGGCGTCCGTCTGCCACTTTATTCATTATGAGTAGTTTTGTCCACGTGTTTATAAAACTATACTATTTTTCAATACCTATATACAAAGTCAAGGTAAAAAAAAAGTCTATGTAGGATAAAATATATCACTTATTAATCTTCTTTTTCTTATATTGAGCTGAGCTCTTGTCGGTTGCCAACAACTTGGCGGAAGAGAGACATGGAAAGCACGCCACTTATTAATAAAGGTAATTATTTTAAAATTGCTTTCTATCGAATGTGATTTGTCCATATATATTTATATATCAAAACAGCTGATCAGTCGACTTGTATTGGATGCCAAAAATATTTTTTATATAAGTATTCCGATTCATGTGCCTTGGGGAAAGTTATTCAGTTATTATATTAAGGATTGAATTTAGCCTAAAATAATTTTCGCATATTTTGTTAAACCCTGTATTAGGTATATTATATGTGCTTAGTGCTATTAGTGTTTACGCTTGTGCCGTGTGGTTTCCGGCATAGAATAGGATCACTCCATGTTCCTGTGGATGTCGTAAGAGGCGACTAAGACTTAGCATAAAACTTATTGTGCAACAACTGTTTCCCAAATAGTTTTAATGATTTTTTGCTTTTTCTTTTTAATCTCTCCACAGTCTCCCGCATTCTTGGGTGAACATTGTCTTGCATGTTTTGAAAGGAAAACATTGGAAAGCGCACCCTGAGCTACGAAGCAGCACAGCTAAGGATTAGCTATCAAATACATGCAGAAAAGACATTAGAATGTACAGTGGGCGGTCTTATCGCTAAAAGCGATTTCAATTTCTTTCAGACAACCGATGGATGGAGAGAATATAGTGAAACGTAGACGACCTCCGTGGCGTAATGGTTAACAGGCTAGACCGCTAATCCGGAGGTTCTGGGTTCGATCCCCAGCCAGGGCAAGTTGGAAAATGACCTCTTTCAAATTGTCCTGGGTCTTGGGTGTTTATCTATATATGTATTTATCATAAAATATAGTATCGTTGAGTTAGTATCCCATAACACATGTTTAAAAAACTTACTTTGGGGCTAGCTTAATCAGTGTGATTTGTCCCTATAAAGAAAGAAAGAAAGACAGAATAAAGAAAGAAACGCAGAAACGTAACACAGACAAAACATCAATACTTAAATAATAACAAGTAACAAGTAGATACATACAAACATATAGATATATACGTATATGAGATTATATAATTGTACAGTTAATAAAAATAAATATTATATTTTTATTTAATTTATTCAAGTACACTTGGAAATTTACAAACATACACATAAAAAATAAGGAAAACATAGTACTTAGGTGCTACTTATTTCTAAAGAAATTTCTTCCAGTAGACCCGCGAGAGGAAATGGGAAAAAAAGAGGTATATTTTACAGATATTTAGGATTGACGTAACAAGGGTTGACTAATAACATAGATTAATACTTCAAATAAAATAGAATTCATCATCGATTCAAAGTAACATATCATCGTACATTGTCGCATATACTATGTTATTAGAAATTCCCAATTAAAATGGAAGGCGCACGCTTGAAAACACGGCAGATGGATCGACTAGATTCATCGGCAATAATTGATCAGCAAATCGAGGTAAACAGCCACCTGGCCGACACTCATGATTGCCCTCAATAATGCATTGTTCATAGCACGAAACGTATTATCGGGGCGATTTGCGAATGCACCCAGTTACAGCCGTGTAGGTGCATTGAGCGGCTATCCAATTTGGTCGGTTGGGCCGCCGTCCATAATAACCGTGCGTTGGACGGAGCAAACAAGCCCTGACTGCACAGCCATTAAGATATTCAAAGCCGATATGGATTGCCGACGACTTGACATGTACTTTTTAATTATATTTTTCATTTCGCTCTCTAAGCCAAGTTATTGCAGAAAAGACGTATTGATACGCAAGTAACTGCCAGTTAATAACTAAATTGTTGTGTGCGAGGAAGATATTCTATAAAATGTTAATTTATACTACTATTTGCCGCCTTTCTCTCACGGTTTCTTGTTCGGTTTTTATGTCTCCATCGCGCAAAAAGTGTTCCCCTGATAGGGTAGTATCAAAAATAAATTACTTTGTACTGTTAACGTCAGAAAATAATGTTACTTGTCATTGAACGTGATTTTAGATTTATTGATGCAGAAAATCTGACAGAAGAGAGTTACTCGTATTTGACACCAGAATTATATTATCTTTGACTCCAGGAACTATGACGTCACGATTGGCTATTTCATGCAAATCCGTAGAAAATGTTTGTTTTGAGAACTGATTTGACTTGATGAAAACGAGCTGATTCCGACGGTCTCGGTCGCTTGTCGGTTTTCGCGCCCGAGTCAAAGGGTCTCGTTCTAGTCTCGTTGGCTCTCGCGAATATGTAAAGGTGTTCTCGTCGAGAGCCTTCTCGGCCGAGACTCTCGGCGAGTGTGTACAACCGGCATCAAACTGTCGTGCGTTCAATTAGTGTTTTATGTCAAATGCCGCTGATTCAGGACCTGAAGACTTGTTCACCGAAGGTTGGATCATTAAAGTGGTACTTAGTTGGGGTTCAAATAAGCCATCTTAAAAAAAAGGTGTTTTCAAATCGCTTTTTACCGTTATTTCGTGCATAACTTATACCAGTACTCTAATTTTTCTTTGAATTTAGTAACTATATTTAGGTTGTGTCATGATTTTCAAGTCTTTTCCATGCATGATCAATGAATCAAGAATCAAATATTTAATCAGTACCTAATAAGGCCTTCACACGCACTTTGACACTTCGATAAGAGTATACATTAACGTGTAATGTTTATGTATATTTAAGTGTCTTACAATATTAATTTTCGAAATTTACTTTAAAAAATACTTCGTAAAATATAAAATTTCATTTTGATCCGTTACCGCTTTCTGTAAAATAACATTCAATTGTCGAAAATGTCATCGGTATTGGATATTTCTAAGCGTTTGCACTGTATAATAACGAAAGTAATCGACGATAAAGGGCCCTTTAATGAAACTCAATGGACTCTTCGAGATTACAGTCCTTTTCGAGTGTATTATGAATAAGCAATAAAGAGTTCAAACGAAAAGCAATACCGTAATGAAAAATTTAATGTTTTTAATTCGCTTTTATATCTTTAGGTTGGTAAACAAATGTCGTAGTCATTACATAAATATTTGGTTTAACAAAGTCACTTGCATTAGTTTTAGCCAGATAGATAGTATCTATAGAGTATTATTTTGAAATTAAGACTTAAAAAATACTATATATAATATGTATGCATCAAAGTTTCCGTTCAGCTTCAGCCTAACTTTTAGCCTTAGCAAGGTTAAATTATGTTATACATAAGCAAAATTCGACAAGTTGAATCTCTCGGTTTCCTTTGATGTTGCTAATTAAATTTTACCCTATTGCATCTTATTGAGGCGTAAACCCACAATTTTTAATTTCTTTGCAAAGTTTATTATTTATTTTTCTATTCTTAGACGTAGGTTAGGCGGCCATCTTTGTACACGTGATATCCCGAAGTTGACATCAACATCGCTTGGTCGTGTTTTCTTGTGGAGATCATATTATAGAATTCGATCAAGGGATGGAAGTAAAAATAAGTTAATAACAGACTAGTGACTTGCCACTAACTTATTTTTTATTTTTATTTTTTAGTTTATGATTACTTTGGTCTAGTTTGAGTCTTGTGCCTCTTTGCTTCGTACATTGCATACTTAAAACATTTTTTAATAGCCTGTTGATGTATCCCACTGCTGAGCAAAGGCCTCTCCTTTCTCTCTCTACTGATCCCTATTTATAGCAGCCTGCTGCCATTTTTTTTATGAAGCTGTCGATTTCGTCTCGATCTCTTTCGTTGTCTCCCTCTACGCCTGCGCCCTTCTGGCACCCATAGGGTTGCCTTTCGGGCCCATCTCTCCGGATGCCTGCGGAACACATGAAAAACATTTAACTTGATAAAAAAGTGATCTTACCAAATATTCTGTAATGATAAAAAATAAAATACCAAATAATTTTATAATACTACAAAAAAACTGATATTTTATTAAAAAATGTATTGTAAAATAAATTAATATATTTTCGTTCTTACTATACGTAGGTATTATTAAAACAAATGATATGATTTGGAGTAACAATGAAAACAACTTGGTAAATATTATATTTGATTAATGCATCCCTCAGTTATTTCCAAAGCCAGCCGGGCGTGGTGTAATTTGACAATTTAATCATAATCATATTGCGTAACAAATACACTGTGACACGGAAAGAGCCGCGTTCAGTACCACTTAGCACGCTCTTGCAAGTTAGTAACATTGGTATCGAGTGGTTTCCAGTCTCGAATAGAACCACTCCATCTCTTGCTGTGCATGTCGCAGGAGGTTAGCGTTGGATCAAGCCCAAAAATCTGTAGCCTAGAAGTACAAGAACTGCATTTCGAAAAAACTATTCTTTGAAACTTCTGGCACGAGATTTTCTGAGATTTTTGACGTCAAGCAACCCACCGGTCCTAAAACACAAAAAAAGCCGTTTTAAAGTTCTGGCTTTTTCTTTTGATGACAATAATAGCTTTGGAGAAGAAATAACCAAACCGCCATTAGAATCAGCATATTAAACATATGCTGATTCTAATGGCGGTTTAGTATCATGGACTGAATGCACCCTTAAACTAGTTTAAGTATATTTGGTTAGACGTTATATATCTATTCCCAATAATTTCCTTTGTCATTAAAATAAAATAAAAAACATTCCTTTCAGGATTATTTTCCTTTCATTTACGTATATCAATACGATCATTTTAAAATTATTTCTTCCGAGAACAACGGTTTATCTACCTCTTATATCTGTTTCCTCAAAGCTCCAAAATCCACAATCACAAAAAGAGACGGGATAAATCGGCGACGTAACAGATCTCTTTGTAAATAATTATTACGGACAGCATTATTTAAATCGAGTCAAGTCGGTATTTTATCGATGCTTATCGATTTTGATGTTGATAGTGCCGGGTTTGCTGTTGTAGCTGCCCTAGACTGTGCAAAACTAACCCCTTATGTACTTATATGGGACGAAACCGGTTAGGTTAAAAAAAACTACTTAAATAGCTTAAGTAGTTTTTTTTAACCTAACCGGTTTCGTCCCACTGCTGGAAAAAAACCATTATTATTTAAGTCTTAGATCATATTTTAGTAGTTAAATTTAGAAAAAAATATGTTTAAAAATTACAAAAAAGTAGTTACTGCATTCATTAATTTTTTTGCCAAGTTTTATCGAAATAGATTGAGAAGTTGAATAAAATCTCGTGGTAAAATAACACGGATCTCTTTTATTACTTATATGGAAGACATTTATTCATAAAAAATACATTAAAATGGAGTACATATACAAAGTGGAAGCGACATACCCGTAATAAATTGAAGCACGGGAAATACTAGATCACTTAAGAATAATGAAATTAAAAAAAGCAAAAAAAAATATTCGACATCGGCATACAAATCGCCCGGGCCGCCGCACACTTTTGTAAGGAAATGCCGATTTTGTTTTTGTTCTTTGGATTTTATTTTAATTTCATTATACTATAATGGTCTAGTCTAGATCGTGGTTCGATTTATTACGGGTATGTCCCTTCCACGTTGTATAAGATAATAGTTTAAAAAAAGTCTAAACTGCAAAACTAAACAATAAATTTATACCTAACTTTGAAATTGGACTATAAATTAAACTAAAACAAGTGGTTCTCAGTCTCAAGCGGACCTCGTGAGCTCTTATAACCATGCAATAACCGACACGTTGCCCTTTCCCCCTGACTTTTCAGTTAAATCCGTCCATATACAACTATACAGTAAACTTCCCCCCTTTCCCCTCTTCACCCCTCTTTTACTTTTTAGGGTTCTGTACCCAAAGGGTGCAAACGGGACCCTATTACTGAGGCTCCGCTGTCTGTCCGTCTGTCACAGGGCTCTATCTCTTGAACCGTAATAGCTAGACACTTGAAATTTTCACCGATTATGTATTACTGTGGCCGCTATAACAACAAATACTGAAAATAGTTAAAAATTAAAGGGGGTCGCCATACACAAAACGTGTTTTTTCAGCGTTTTTAACTAGATCTTTATAATGGCATTAACTAGATACATGAAATTTTCACAGATTATGTTTTACTATGGCCGCTATAACAACAAATACTAAAAATAAAAATAAAGTTAAAAATTAAAGGGGATCGTCATACAAAAAACGTGTTTTTTAGCGTTTTAAAACATTGTACGGAGGTACGGAACCCTTCATGTATGAGTCCGACTCGCACTTGCCCGTTTTTTTGCAAAATCTTGTTTAGAATGAAGTCCATAGTGTGAATCTCAAAGAAATAAATTCCGTCAATAATATACGTTATGGTTACGCTTCATAGCCCGGGGTCCGCTATCTTACCTAGGTGATTTGACGAGGTAACTGGTTTTTACACAGCGACTGCCGTCTGACCTCCGCAACCCAAATGGTAGACCAGAACCAATCCTACGGATAGGTACAAATGCTAGATGGCGTTCGGACCAACATCTTTATGTGCCTTTCGAAGCACGAAATCATCTTTATTTTCGGATAATCAGGTGATTCAAGCCTGCAATATCCTAACCAGACTGGAAACAACTTTTCACATAGTATGCTTCCTAGTGGGAATTGAACCCATAACCTCCGGATCACAAGGCAAACGCCTTGACCACTGGACCACGGAGGCAGTTTTTTATGCCACGATTGGCCGCTCCCTAATATAGAACCGCCCAAGGCACAGGGCATAGCCCCTGGATGTTGCCGAGACGTTTTGGGATTTTTAAGATTCAGTTATCATCCCACCGATATAAGCCGTTGTTTTCCGTTCTAAGAAATACAGCTTACTCGATTATCTTGAAATCGTTAGCGAGTTTGTTGCTCTGTTCGTTGCTATCGCATTCTACTTACGTGTTTTATTTTATTTCTAATTTGTTTGGTGTTAACACGAGTAGAATCTTATATTATTCATCATCATCATGTGGTCTTTTATTAGTCTCCACTGCAGGAGCACCTTCTCTGTACTACCAGAGTCATATCTTAGCCAAAGCAGTCAGAGGATTTGGCCTATACTCTCCACGCTGGCCAGACGGGTTTGAGAGGTCTCATTGTAACCTTTATTTAGCTTGTTTTCTAAGTCGCCTTCTACTACATCCACAGGAAGTCTTGGAGCGGTCCTATTCTACTCTGCCGGGAACCACACGGCGATTACTTATTGACACACACACACGCTATTATTTATTGACTAAAATTAATCCGTGTACTTATAGTTATCCAACGTGTGCAAGTGAGTACAAGCTTAAATAATATGAACTATATCACGGATGAATAAATACAAGAGGTCTAACAACCTTCATACCTTGAAGCCTAATTCGATTTTTAGCTTAAATGTTGTAACTAGATGGAGTTAATAGTACTAGTTCATAAGAAGGTAGTTTCATAGTGGTGTCGCTTTGAATGAATGGTGCCTTTTTCTCGCTATTACTCTTATATAAACTTTCACAATAGTAAATATTGAAAAAGCATGTAATATATTCAAGTGGATATATTGTTATTATGAAAAATATATGCTTTGAAACTATGCTTGAAAGCTTCTTTATATTCGACACTATCACCCATTTTCTGTAAAGTCTGGTTTTCATAAAAATATATATTCTCGATTTCTGTAAAATACTTCATACCAACACTAAAAGCGACCGTTGCCCTTTATATTTTAACTTTATTTATAGCCATTTTAATAAGCATATTATAAATATTTAATTTGAATACCGAAAGTCTGGCTCAAATTGGCTTTTTAATTTATTGCTTCTGGAAGCGCGCCTTTTTGCTGGAACATGTCTTAAGTTGTCACTCCGGAGATATCTCATTCCAGACAGTTTAAGCGGCTGGAACTCCCTATTGTCTATGTTAACACTTTGTGATTATTTTAATACAATTTCTAGGGAAATTTTTTGAATAAGCTTTTGAGAATAATTAAGTTATTTCCTGTGAAGAGTTACATACTTATTCACTACTTATTATCAATCGATATTATAATGCGCTAAAGGTTCAGGATTGTGTAAGGAAAGGGGAAATAATAAGTTTTATGTGTCCAAGATTTTACAGAAGACTGTACCTATGTACCAAACGATGACAGACAATTTTATTATGGAAAAACAAAAGGTTAGTAAACATTTTATAATTTAAATATACAATCCAAAGAGTTCTAAGAATATAAAACAGTTTACAACACTACTAGTACTATACCTTCAAAGTTTAAACATTTAGCATACTAACTCTTAGCAATCTTACTCTCTGTAGGATTAATGTAAAATGAGAGCAATGAGGACAACACTCTACTGTTGTTCTCACTGTTGTCATTTTAGAAAGTACTCGTGTAAAGTGGTTCAATATTATGGACTGAATTTCGCTGGTGGTAAAAAAAGTCACAATGTACTTAGTTCCTTATTAATTCAGGGCTTGGAGCTATCGCATCCAGAAAAAAGAAAATAGGAATGAAATTAAATACGAAAATCATAAGTAACTTAATAAATAGATATAAAAAGAAATTGTATTTAAAGTATATGATTCACACTAATTCCTTATTTAATCTGGCGTCCAATTAATTTTAAATCGTCGCTCTTCAACGATACAGTTAAACCCCCGTTTAAATTAATGTCTGTTAATAATAAAGTGTTTTATTTAACAGACGCCGATCCTATTTTCCGTAATGAAATTTAATCGAATTACAAAAAATAATAAGTTGTCTGATAGCGGAAGAACACAAAGTTATTATTAAGATCAAAGAGTATATTACTTTGACTACCGCAAAGTAACACCTGAATCCATTACCGAAGTACTTACTAGTGAACTTAGAAGTCTAAATCTAAGTTTCTTCTAAGTCCACTATGTTGCTGCTTAATGTAGCTGAAGGTTTTGTGTTTAAATCTCCGTCTTTTCAATAAAATGTCCAGGTTGATAAAGTAACATTATAAATAATATTTTTTATTTAAACCCTAAAATAAAATAACATTCATATATACCTTTATATGAATGTTATTTTACAGACAATAGAAAAAATAACATGACACAAGCTTTATTAAAAGTGACAAAATCAGTCTTAATATGACGCGGAGGCAACAAAGCAGTTAATTGAAACGGCGAAAATCGCGCGTCCGACTTGTATTGTACGTAGCGCCACCCTCGTCAGTGCTACGACGCCCGTCGCGTAGACCGCCCGCGTAGCAGCTACGCCGGCGGCTGGCTACGAACCAGTTCCGATAGTGCTGTGATCGTGTTCATGTAATTATTTTCCTGTGTTTGTGTTCATGTGCTACGGAGTTGGAATGCGCATTGTGTACCGGTCCTCGTTAAGGTATTGCTCTGATCTACGTCAGAGCCAATTTTTACAGCTACGAGTTATTGGATGCAAT
Source organism: Acrobasis repandana (assembly GCA_963576875.1). NCBI lineage: Eukaryota > Metazoa > Arthropoda > Insecta > Lepidoptera > Pyralidae > Acrobasis > Acrobasis repandana. The sequence continues at coordinate 5,730,631 of OY756226.1, forward strand.
AATTACAGTGTCATTTGCATGACCCTGTTTGCTATCAAATAGCTCCCTTGAGTATCCTCGGGGATCTAATAACCAAAATGTAACACCATTAGTTGAACCTGCATTGTAAATATGAAAACCAGTATTAAAAGAGGACCATGGTGAATATTTCTGACATATTGTTAAATTTGACGCTAGAATTCCCTATAATAATATCCCAATGTTAATTATTTTCTTACATAATGCCAGGGATAATATGGCCAATGACAGGAGAGGTATAAGCTACTCATACATTTTTCGTTTAACACAAGGGTAACCCTTTAAATAATATAATAGTATGTCAACGATTTTCCGGTATAATAAGATTAGTGCGGAAAATAACTTTCTCGTTTGATCTTCTTCTTAGATTATTTTCCTTTTGACAGTGTTTTTTGGTACAAATAGATTTTACCTGCCCCATCTGAGAGCCTAGTGGATTAAGATTTATAGAATTAGTTACCAGTCTTTTGTTAAGAATTCCAAAAAAGCGAGATATTATTTCTTTGGTATTCTCTGGAATACTTGGGGTAACAAGTATTACTATCACATATTATATAGTGAATTATTTAAATCCATAATTCATAAATGGAAGTGATCCATATCCTTTTTTTAAATTTATGTGAGATGAAGATGTTTCAAATATATGACTATTTCGGTGAGTAAAACGTTATGTATAACGTTTTACTCACCGAAATAGTTATTTTTAACATATATCGTATCGACCACGTTATATATGTTAAAAAACTACTTATCCTTAAAAAAATACGTGAGTTCTAATTCACGTATTTTTTTTTACTTAGAATGAGACAATTTTCAGGGTGAACGGGCGCCATATCTTATTAACAATATTTTATTCTTTTCCATTAGAGACTATATCGGTTCACTACTAAAGACCCCTCCTAGTCTTTTCATCAATTCCCTTCGCTGCATGTGTATACAAGGTGCTTTCTTATACATTCATTAGGAGTAGTTGTTCAAAATAATGGCCTGAATCACCCCTTAAAATATTCGGACTTAATTTAAACCTTTATACTACAGACCATGAATTTATTTTAACTACTTTAACGGACTTCATTAGAATGATGTTATTATAAATTCAAAAGTAGATAGAAAGACATACTTTGACGACTGCTGCCACACAATGTTCACAAATGGCTTAACGTGTATTCCGAAGCATGGAGGAGTTCGAGAAATTTTAGTGCCACTTGTGGTCACCCATCCAAATGCGGTCCACGCCCGAGTTTGCTTAACTTGCGAAAGCGCCAACAATGAGTACTCCCACTGGATCACCGAGCTTCCACAGGGGTAGGCAGAGGCTATGGACCTCCGCTTGCTATGATCCTGACAGGCTTCTCTCGGTTCATCTGCACTCATCACTTTCTTCATGCATGCCCAGCGTATGGGTACTTCTGACTTCTTTTTTAAGAATGTCTGCAATCTGGTCGATTTTTAAGTAAGTAAGTAATACTTTATTGTACATCAATAATTAAAAATATACAATAGGAATAAAAAAAATACATTAAAAATGTACAATGGGCGGTCTTATCGCCAAAAGCGATTTCTTCCAGACAACCGAACTGGCTGGAGAGAATATAAAGATACGTTAGCAGACGGGGTGTACATGAACTAAAATACAATACTTAAATAATACCAGGTTCATAAATATATAAGTATAAAAAAATACATACATGCATGCATATAGATATAAATATATATAATATAAGTATATAGTTATAAATACTGTATACATAAATATTTATTACAGATATGTAGGAATGACGAAACAACGGTTGACGAATAACATGGATTAACTTTCCAAATATAACTGAAAGACTTTATTTTTAAAAGCAGAAAATAATTGCGCACGTTTAATTGATTTCTGGTCGATTTTTATTTATATTTCAAAGGTGAATTAATCTTTGAATTTATGAAATTTCTATCTTTCCATTCTACTTGGATTATTCAAAATTAGTCGTTGTAGTGTCCGTGAAAAGTCAGACTAGGTTTTCTAGGAAATTTGTGAATAATAGATCTTGCACTCGGGTCGCGTATACTTTATTTTGCTATTGACAAGGGATCTCTTCAACAGAGCATAAAGCTGCCGCTTTACTTTTTCAGGTCTTTGTACTCGTATTGAATTCCTATCAAGTCTTTCTACATGGTTTGATTTCAATATTTCATAAAATTTCTTTATTTACCTTATTCCTTTAAAACTACGATTGTTACTGTGTATTTACTTTTTTTACCCTGGCCTGGAAGAAAACGAAAACTTGGAATATACCAGCAGCTTCTCGTCCCGTGCAGATTGTAAAATAAAGGCGATCAACGGAATTTGCAAAACTCGTGGAGGAATCGTGCCGATTAGGGATGCAGTTGCAACCCGTATCTGTTTTGATTCCATTTTCCATCTACAAGCCTACCATCGGCTTCTACGATCTGCGCTGGTAAATTCCATCCTTTTTTTCTCAGAGCAGCATCATCCGAGTGTATTCCCGGTTGCATCTTCAGCGGTGACACTTCGGAGCACAGGGTCCGCTACCTAACCTAGGTGATTTGACGAGGTTACTGGTTTTTACATAGAGCGACTGCCGTCTGACCTCCGCAACCCAAAGGGTAGACCAGAACCAATCTTTGCCTTGATGTGCTGTGCCTTCCGACGAGGGACGGAACCATATTTATTTTCGGATAAGCCTGCAATATCCTGTAAAAACATCCTAAAGACTCAATATTTCCTACCCCTCAAGGAAACTACTGTCACTACTCTACTCCCAACACAATGTGTATACACCTGTTATAGAATGTACACAAAAAACCGCAACACGAGTACTCTCAAGTGGTAGCCGCTGCCACATTGTTTGCAGTCATAGGGTTACCTCAGCCCCATGCGACCCGTTCACAGGGGTTTCCTTTGCCAATACACACGTTTAGACTAAGTTGTGTTGTGTATATATATAATCTTCTATAGAAAGCAAATACTTTATCTTTTAACTGACTTCAACAAAGGAGGTCATCAATTCGTCAGAATCTTTTTTTTTATGTATGTTCCCCGATTACGCCTGGACCGATTTGAAAAATTCTTTTTATGTTTGAAAAGGTATACTTTCCAGGTGGTCCCATAGAAATTTTATAAAATCGGTTGTGTGGTCTAGTTTTTAAACGAAAACAACTAGACAATTTATGTCATTGTTTGAATATTAAGCTTTTCTGGTATTGAAGTCGGTTTTTTGTTTTGAAACAATATTAAAATAAAATAAAATAAACATTTTATAAAGGTTTTTTAAGTATTAATGATGCAGTACTAAAGTACCAAGGCCGCAGGTTTAAATCCACATAAAAAGAGAAGAGTCTTCTTCTTGTGATTTAAGAGCTTGCTCTTGTCGGTGGAGTTAAGTGGAGATGCCTCCATTCCTCTCTCTCTGCCATCTTTTTAATGTAATTAACCCTACTCCTAACTTTCCTTTAATTTGTTAAAAAACTTCATTCTAGGTCTTCCTTTCTCCTCGTCTCCCTAATTATAAATTCATCTCGCGTTGTATTTTTTTAATCTGTACGCAACACGAATCAAATGTGATTATAAATATGATAAAGTAGAAATGAGGTGATAAAACGTTCAGGTATCTAAATTGGGTCCGTTGTAATAACTAGAAAACCTAAACAGCAAATCAACCATCAATTTACAATAATAAACACTTCTCAATCCTCGCGTCAGATAGAATCGTTACATTCGTCTCTTTCTAACACATAACACCTGATAAGGAGGGAATGTTGTTCCACGAAAAATGAGTAGAGTCTCGCTCGATAAGGGAAACACGCGAAGCGATACTAACGGTAAATCCTAAGAAATTGCTGTTGTACTTTTTTATTTTTCCACTGAACTACTGTTATTTCTTTTTTAATTTATTTATTATATAGTTATTTTGGTACCGTAGTGTAAAATTTAGCTTGACTAGGTTTTTTTTTGTTGAGCGTTTTAAATCAAGGCTACAATTTTTTTTTAAGATTCTCCTTCCTTAGACTTAGTTTAATTTAACTGTGTTGGTATGGGAGAAAAGAAAAAACATAGAATGTACTAGGTGCTTCTCTTCCCGCGCACATCGTAGAAGCTGATCAAGGGAAAAGGCGAGAGTCTGAATTATATCAATGGGCGATGCAGCTAGCAACCTATCACTATTTTAATTACCTTTTTTATCTTCACGCCTACCTGACGCGTGAAGATGAAACAGGAAATCATAAGTAATAAAAAAAAATTTAAAAAAATTTTTCGTATATAACGTGGAAGGGACATACCCGTAATAAATTGAACTACTGGCTACTAGATCATTAAAGTATACCTAATGAAATTAAAATAACAGTTAAAAACAACAAAAAAATTCGACATTCCCATACTAATCGCCCGGGCGGCTGCACACTTTTGTACGGAAATGGCGAATTTTTTTTTTTGTTTGGTTATTTTAATTTTATTATACTCGTACTATAATGATCTAGTATAGATCATGGTTCCATTAATTATGGGTATGTCCCTTCCACTTTGTATTATTGCACTCTTTTAATTTACTCCTACATTATTTGAAATATGCTTTAATTACCGAAATCAAAAGATCACTCAGTGAAATTGCAAAAGTGTCGAAAGGTTATGTCCATTCCTCGTTTGTAGGCGTAAGTAGGCGTAGCGTAGTCAAACCGAAACTGATTTTCAGAGAGCTGATATTAATTTATTAATCTTTAAATATCAGTTGACGATCTCCGTGGCGTAATATTTAACAAGCTAGTCCGCCACTAGCACTTCGGAGGTTTTAGGATCAATCCATAGCCAGGGCAAGGTGAAAAATGTTCTTTTTCAAACTGTCCTAAGTCATGGGTGTTTATCTATATACGAGTACAATTTTGCTCCATAGACATGGATTTTAGGCATTTTGCTTTGTAGTCCATTTTTGGGCAACTTAAATAGGAAGGGTGTACGAGTAAACTTACTTTGGGGCTACGTTTATACGTGATTTGTCCTTACATATTCATAGTTTATACGAGTATTTCCCTACTTGTTAATTCATACCCGTGCGAAGTCAGAACGAACTGCTACTTGTTTTTTTTTTTGTTGTGTAGTTTCCATTTTTGGGCAAAAGCTTCCCCTCTTTGTTTCCATCCTTCGCGTTCCCTGGACGTGAATTATGTCAAATACTTGAGTCTACAACTCTTAAGTTAATCTTATTGAAATCACAAAAGCGATTAATGGGTAAATTCAGATATGTCTATTTTCTTTTTATAGTACCTGCGTAGGCATAGACTGAGGACATAGAGGTTTGCGGCGAGACGTCAGATTCCTGCCTCTTAATTAAAGAGTATAATATTTTATTTATTTAAAGGGCATGTCACTGAACTTGGACCAGTATTGCCAGAGCGAAGTTATCACGTTTGAGTTAAACAGATTTAATTAAGTTTTGGCTATAATAAATATAAGAAAACAGGCATAAATAAACAATAAAACATTTTTTTGTGTGTATAAATATTTTTTGTTCCATTATGTCGATGTCATACCAACATATTTTAAAAGAAAAAAAAGGAAAACGCTTGGTACAGTATTGCAAAATAATATGGGACAAGGTAATAAAAAATATATTAAAAGTGGAAAAATTGGACAAACCAATCAAATTGAAATAACTCCTCGTTTTTTAGGGTTCCGTACAAAAAATTAAAAAACCCTTATAGGATCACTTGTGCGTCTGTCTGTCTGTCCGTCCGTCTGTCACAGCCAATTTGCTCCGAATCTACTTGACCAAATCAGGTGACATTTGGTAGTATGGTGTAATCCTATGACCCAAACACAGATGTTCAAAGTAAATAAATATCTTTTTCAAAAAAGGGTCATTTTCGGGGGGCAAATTAGGAAAATAAATAAAAAAAGTTTTGCAAACCTTACTGTGTCATATATCAAACGAAAGGGTTTAATATGAGGATCTCAAATATATTTGTTATTATTGTAAAGTAAATAGTTTTGATTTTATTCATGAAAGAAGACTAAAATTGCCCATTCCCCTCTGATCTCTGAAACTAACGAGCCTAAAATTTAAAAAAAAAATACGAAATGCTGTTCATTGCTTGTAGATTAAAGGAAAACTTATGAGAAGTACGGGACCCTCTTTACGCGAGTTTAACTCGCACTTGAGCAGTTTTTTTATGTAAGGAACTAAATCGTACCAAAACGAAAGCCTTCCTTTTAAGGCCAAAACTGTTAACAATATCCAATATCTTCAGATGATGTGAACAAGATCACTGTCGCAAAAACTAGGTGACCCGGTGCGGCGGCACTGAGGTGGAATGCAATATTGCGTGTCAGCACTACAACTAGAGAAAAAAGCCTACAGAGCACAAGCCATGTACTATCACGTCACTACATTTAAAAATTTAGGATTTTAATTTCCTAAATGATGTTGGGTATAGTAAGATATCAAATAAATAACCATTTGTTTAAAGGGTTAGCATATTGGTGGCGCGCCCACTAAGGCAGCGAAGATGCAGCTTTTGTTGAGCGCAGACAGTATTCACACCATTTCAGCGAACGAAGCGTATTATCCCACAGTTTATTTTTGTTTTAACGTCAAACACATGATACTCGTTTATTTTTCTTATTTTAGCAGAAAATGTGCTTAGATCAAATTGAAAATTTTCGATAAATAGCTTCGTCTGGAGCGGAATTTCAACCAATGACAATTTAGTAATTATCCTGACTTGGAATGGCCATCACATATTACTCGCACACACATTTTAAACGTACCATCCATTCCTACCTACAGTAGATGAATTGAAAGTTTTCACAGCCTTCAAGTTAAAAAAGTAATTTAAAATACTATTTTATGAATTGATTTTTGTGACTTGGGCTCTGTATTATTTGTACTCCGTATGAGGGCACTGCGTGTACTGTCGTTGTTTGACCCGCCAATGGCTACGATAACACGAATTACTTTGTCAATGACCTCTCTTGACAAGCCACTGTTTTGGAAGGAATTTTTGTAGATTACGTCAATAATACCAAACGATTTGGAATGATCGCTGTGTTTTCGCTTGGGGTGACTTTTTCGTGAGCAAAATGTAGTACTTACATCAGATAATGGGCTGCTTTTTTAAAATAAATATTAATATCATTGTATGCTATACGTATTATATTCATTTAACTGCATTTTAAATCAAGTTTAAATATTTCTAAGATACACATTTCAAAAACACCCTTAAAAATAATTAAATACATTTGATACATATTTTTTGCACCCACGTTTATTGTGTTGTAAGTATCTAATTATTTTTTGTACCCACTTCTATTCTTATTTTTCTTACACCTCGTTTGATTAAAAGCACAAGGCTTTTATGTTCACCAATTAAAATAATTGTAAACAAGTAAAATATGTAAGAGATTATCCTTTTTTTCACTCTTCTGTAAATTGGATCTGCTATCTTCTCGTATTTTATCTTCAGTCTTTCCATCTTTTCTTTCGAACTATCATTACATTACCTCTAAGTCTCATTTTAGGCTATTCTGTATACCTTTCTTTCCGTTTTCTTAAGAATTTGGGTTCCCAAACTATGTACCAATTAAATTGTTAAACTAGACATGGCAATTCGTCAGAGAAGCTATTTCGACAACCAGTGACCTCAACGTGACCTGTTGCTTTGCGTTTCACTATAACTTGGAACTTGATAATTATATTAGACTAATAGGGGTCTATTCCAAGTTTTGGACAAGTTCTCGGCGGTGTGTGGAAATGTCAGATGGTTCTGTTTAACCAATACATAAATTAATTTGTAATTTTGCATGTTTAATATTAAATTGAGAGAGAGAGAGTTGAGTTTTGCTAAAGACTACCAAGAGCGATTTTGACGATATGCTCTTCTTTCAGCTTTTTTTACTAGCCATCTATGTCCCACTGCTTGTTCTTCGTGTGTGTAAGTGGCCAACACTGGTGTCAGATTTTTCAAGCTGCCTAAAGGCATCTGACATAGCTTGACGACTGCCATACAATGATGACAGCCGGGACCAACGGCTTTACGTGCCTTCCGAAGCACGGAGAAGCTCGAGAAATTTTTATGCCACATTTGGTTACCCATCCAAGTACGGACCACGCCCGGTGTTGCTTAACTTGCGAAAGCGCTGGCAATGCGTCTTCCCACCGAGCCACCAAGCTCCTCAAACTCCTCTTCTGGGCAATAGCCTCCCCTCTTTTCTTCCACAATTCTCTATCCTTGGATTCTTTATCTCTTCACTTTCTAGTCTTTGTCAGCCAAAAGGTTGGCAGACGATTGCATCGTCTGCCAACCTTTTGGCTTATATTATAAACATATGTAATTTTTAAGGCATACATTATGACCTACATATGTAGGACTTATTCATACTTACTTTATAAATTGAAGTGCTCCGACGCAAATATTCGTATGTCGCTTCTCAATGAAATCCAAAACTACTGGACCAAGTTTTCATTTTGTAGAGATTCTCGGAACGTTAACACATACACATACTTGAAGCTCAGGCGTGCGGTTAGAACATGCATGTGTGTGTCTTTCGTCGATATAAGAGGATGCATTTAAAATCCAAATCAGAGCGAATGGCGATAACTCAGTAGATGGAGTTTCATGAGAAAATACTTTATCGGAAATCTATCTGAAAAATTGTAACGGCTCCATGGATAAACTCGAACGTTTTACTAAACTACGCATTTTATCACGTTACCTCACTAATTGAAGTTAAAGACTATATTACGATCAGTAAGCTTATATTAATAAGATAATGCTAAACAAGTACCTTGACTTGGCACGAGGTGACTGCTACGTTGGGTGTGGATTCGACGACCATTGTCCCGATCGGTCGAGTCGTATCGGCGAACGGTCTTATACCGAAGAGTCTTGACCAACATCTTAAGAATTTTGTAAATCGGTTAAAAAATAGAGAAGTTATTAAGAAACAGCCATAAAATGAGCATAGGTATATACATACATTCGAATTGAGAAGGTCCTATGTAAAGTATGATTAAAACTTTAAAATCAAACAAGCAGCCTATTGTCAAATTTAGCAGCTAAATATCGAATTTCCATCGTTAACTATCATCACGAGCCCGAATTCCATTTTAATAATAATCGGAACTTATGGAAAGTAACTAAGCCCGGGCGGTATCCCTTATTTATTGAGCCATCCGAAATTTAGAGAATAACGGTCCCAATCTGGCCGGTTAATGAGCTGTGAAAGATATTGCGAATTGAGTAATTTCTTTGGCAAATTAGGAAAATAAATAAAAAAAGTTTTGCAAACCTTACTGTGTCATATATCAAACGAAAGGGTTTAATATGAGGATCTCAAATATATTTGTTATTATTGTAAAGTAAATAGTTTTGATTTTATTCATGAAAGAAGACTAAAATTGCCCATTCCCCTCTGATCTCTGAAACTAACGAGCCTAAAATTTAAAAAAAAAATACGAAATGCTGTTCATTGCTTGTAGATTAAAGGAAAACTTATGAGAAGTACGGGACCCTCTTTACGCGAGTTTAACTCGCACTTGAGCAGTTTTTTTATGTAAGGAACTAAATCGTACCAAAACGAAAGCCTTCCTTTTAAGGCCAAAACTGTTAACAATATCTAATATCTTCAGATGATGTGAACAAGATCACTGTCGCAAAAACTAGGTGACCCGGTGCGGCGGCACTGAGGTGGAATGCAATATTGCGTGTCAGCACTACAACTAGAGAAAAAAGCCTACAGAGCACAAGCCATGTACTATCACGTCACTACATTTAAAAATTTAGGATTTTAATTTCCTAAATGATGTTGGGTATAGTAAGATATCAAATAAATAACCATTTGTTTAAAGGGTTAGCATATTGGTGGCGCGCCCACTAAGGCAGCGAAGATGCAGCTTTTGTTGAGCGCAGACAGTATTCACACCATTTCAGCGAACGAAGCGTATTATCCCACAGTTTATTTTTGTTTTAACGTCAAACACATGATACTCGTTTATTTTTCTTATTTTAGCAGAAAATGTGCTTAGATCAAATTGAAAATTTTCGATAAATAGCTTCGTCTGGAGCGGAATTTCAACCAATGACAATTTAGTAATTATCCTGACTTGGAATGGCCATCACATATTACTCGCACACACATTTTAAACGTACCATCCATTCCTACCTACAGTAGATGAATTGAAAGTTTTCACAGCCTTCAAGTTAAAAAAGTAATTTAAAATACTATTTTATGAATTGATTTTTGTGACTTGGGCTCTGTATTATTTGTACTCCGTATGAGGGCACTGCGTGTACTGTCGTTGTTTGACCCGCCAATGGCTACGATAACACGAATTACTTTGTCAATGACCTCTCTTGACAAGCCACTGTTTTGGAAGGAATTTTTGTAGATTACGTCAATAATACCAAACGATTTGGAATGATCGCTGTGTTTTCGCTTGGGGTGACTTTTTCGTGAGCAAAATGTAGTACTTACATCAGATAATGGGCTGCTTTTTTAAAATAAATATTAATATCATTGTATGCTATACGTATTATATTCATTTAACTGCATTTTAAATCAAGTTTAAATATTTCTAAGATACACATTTCAAAAACACCCTTAAAAATAATTAAATACATTTGATACATATTTTTTGCACCCACGTTTATTGTGTTGTAAGTATCTAATTATTTTTTGTACCCACTTCTATTCTTATTTTTCTTACACCTCGTTTGATTAAAAGCACAAGGCTTTTATGTTCACCAATTAAAATAATTGTAAACAAGTAAAATATGTAAGAGATTATCCTTTTTTTCACTCTTCTGTAAATTGGATCTGCTATCTTCTCGTATTTTATCTTCAGTCTTTCCATCTTTTCTTTCGAACTCTCATTACATTACCTCTAAGTCTCATTTTAGGCTATTCTGTATACCTTTCTTTCCGTTTTCTTAAGAATTTGGGTTCCCAAACTATGTACCAATTAAATTGTTAAACTAGACATGGCAATTCGTCAGAGAAGCTATTTCGACAACCAGTGACCTCAACGTGACCTGTTGCTTTGCGTTTCACTATAACTTGGAACTTGATAATTATATTAGACTAATAGGGGTCTATTCCAAGTTTTGGACAAGTTCTCGGCGGTGTGTGGAAATGTCAGATGGTTCTGTTTAACCAATACATAAATTAATTTGTAATTTTGCATGTTTAATATTAAATTGAGAGAGAGAGAGTTGAGTTTTGCTAAAGACTACCAAGAGCGATTTTGACGATATGCTCTTCTTTCAGCTTTTTTTACTAGCCATCTATGTCCCACTGCTTGTTCTTCGTGTGTGTAAGTGGCCAACACTGGTGTCAGATTTTTCAAGCTGCCTAAAGGCATCTGACATAGCTTGACGACTGCCATACAATGATGACAGCCGGGACCAACGGCTTTACGTGCATTCCGAAGCACGGAGAAGCTCGAGAAATTTTTATGCCACATTTGGTTACCCATCCAAGTACGGACCACGCCCGGTGTTGCTTAACTTGCGAAAGCGCTGGCAATGCGTCTTCCCACCGAGCCACCAAGCTCCTCAAACTCCTCTTCTGGGCAATAGCCTCCCCTCTTTTCTTCCACAATTCTCTATCCTTGGATTCTTTATCTCTTCACTTTCTAGTCTTTGTCAGCCAAAAGGTTGGCAGACGATTGCATCGTCTGCCAACCTTTTGGCTTATATTATAAACATATGTAATTTTTAAGGCATACATTATGACCTACATATGTAGGACTTATTCATACTTACTTTATAAATTGAAGTGCTCCGACGCAAATATTCGTATGTCGCTTCTCAATGAAATCCAAAACTACTGGACCAAGTTTTCATTTTGTAGAGATTCTCGGAACGTTAACACATACACATACTTGAAGCTCAGGCGTGCGGTTAGAACATGCATGTGTGTGTCTTTCGTCGATATAAGAGGATGCATTTAAAATCCAAATCAGAGCGAATGGCGATAACTCAGTAGATGGAGTTTCATGAGAAAATACTTTATCGGAAATCTATCTGAAAAATTGTAACGGCTCCATGGATAAACTCGAACGTTTTACTAAACTACGCATTTTATCACGTTACCTCACTAATTGAAGTTAAAGACTATATTACGATCAGTAAGCTTATATTAATAAGATAATGCTAAACAAGTACCTTGACTTGGCACGAGGTGACTGCTACGTTGGGTGTGGATTCGACGACCATTGTCCCGATCGGTCGAGTCGTATCGGCGAACGGTCTTATACCGAAGAGTCTTGACCAACATCTTAAGAATTTTGTAAATCGGTTAAAAAATAGAGAAGTTATTAAGAAACAGCCATAAAATGAGCATAGGTATATACATACATTCGAATTGAGAAGGTCCTATGTAAAGTATGATTAAAACTTTAAAATCAAACAAGCAGCCTATTGTCAAATTTAGCAGCTAAATATCGAATTTCCATCGTTAACTATCATCACGAGCCCGAATTCCATTTTAATAATAATCGGAACTTATGGAAAGTAACTAAGCCCGGGCGGTATCCCTTATTTATTGAGCCATCCGAAATTTAGAGAATAACGGTCCCAATCTGGCCGGTTAATGAGCTGTGAAAGATATTGCGAATTGAGTAATTTCTTTGACTCAATTTTTTTCGAACCCTACCTCTCTCCCCTCTTAATGTGTTTTTAAAGTGTCAGTTGAACTAATAATTGGCTTCTGGGAAAATATAATTGGTTTTTATTTGCCAATTAAGGTTAAAAGCTATTTTAGCGAAATAATAAAGGCATTTGAGCTTGGAAGTCCCATCATGAATAAAATATTTATTCTTGTTTATTTTTAACCTCTTCGTAAAGAAACATAGAATGTAGAAGCTGCTCTTGCTCCCGCGCAGGCTTAAGAAGACTAAAGAAATAGGCTGTTTAAACTAAAAATATGTTAAACATTCTCATTGTCCTCATGTTGTTTTCCTTATTGTTAAGTGTCGTTCGTTGCTCTTGGTATTTTAAAATGGTCTCAAACAAAGATATTTTTAAAAATAAAACTTTCAGAGCTAAAGTCTACTGCCAATGAAAAACAAAATTACTAAAGACACATATCTGCCAAACATGTCCAACATTTCCATATTTCTCACTCGCCTATATTATTTTAATAGCTACCGTGTACCTACCTTATTACCTTAGTCTTAGAAAAAGTATTGTATGCAACGTTGTATGAGTACGTCAAAAAATGCTTGTGTCGTTTTCCTTTTACGATGTTCGGCTTACCGGCTCACATGTTAACTCACGCATTTTTGACCCCTCTTATACAATTTTTGCATTAAATTCTATTATTATATTCGATAATACAATAGTAAGCTTTCAAAAGCTTTCTTTCTTCGGTTTTCACGAAGGCTCACATTACGACTTCATAGTTCTGTCAAAAACACAAAAACACATTTTCAATGACATTCCCGGAATAATGGAATACGCAATGTGCATGAAATGTAAATGTAACTTTATATTCGACTGTGAAAATATGGCGCTTTGGAGAACAACGTGTGTTCTACATGCAAAACAGCCTGGTCGGGGTGCCACGGTTGGGTGACATGAACGCAGCTAGAGAGGGGCGAAGGTGGGTAATACCTTTAAGTTACGTATAGTAGGCGTTGGAAACTTAGTTATATATATTTTTTTTATTCTGTTTTACTTTGATGTATGAACCCCATTATGAAAAATTTTCTGAATCGGCAATAATTCTCCAGAATGATCGTACCTGCTCACAGCAGCGGAGAATATCCGGAGCAAGCTGAAACTATTTCTACTATTCTATTTCCCGCGGCTTCGCTCGCGTATTCCAAATCCCAGGGTAACATTACTTTTTTCGGGATGAAAGGTACCCTATATGGCCCTCTCAGTACTCCTAACTATGTGTTCTTATGATAGGTTCAGTAGATAAAGCGTGAAGAGGTAACAAACAAACAAATATACAAACTCATTTTCGCATTTTTAATATTAGTTGGATAGTTAGGATATATATGATATGATTTTTATTTATTAATTTTCCTTCGCTATTGTTGTATTAATTTTTTACATTAAGGAAGGCGTTGTCAGGGAAAAAAATATAATGGATCAAATAGGTAAACAAGATAGTTGGGATGATTAAATATATAAAGATTTGTACACAATACAACACGTAACTTTTTCACAGCTTGAAAGCGATTGATATAAGAAACTGATGAAGTAGAAGATTAAAATCGTTTTCATCTCATCTATTCGAAAAACGCTATTTTATCCCAAATACTTGGGACTAAAGTCACTGGTAATTCTCTAGACACTTAAAAGTAAAAAGTAAATTCCCTAGGCGTTAAAACACATTTAAAAACCGAACTGAAAAGTAAAAAGTAAATTCCCTAGGCGTTAAAACACATTTAAAAACCGAACACAAATGTAAAATCAAAAATAATATTGGCAGTCAGCTAAAAAAAAGAAGAATTTAGTTTTAAAATTATAAAATACAGGCAAGAGCGCCGTAATTTTTTTTAATTAGATTACAACAAGTTTTACTTGGATGACTGTAAGTCAAAATGTTTTGGTTATCTTGCTTCTAAATAATAATTTATTAAAAACCAATAAAAACGCGCAATTGTTGTCTTTGATTTAAATAGTAATTTTATTAACAAACTATTAGGTTATTTTTACAACTATTTTAAATGTGACAAATTCTTGATAAGGCCGATAGTAAATAATTATGAAGTTTACGTATTGTGGGCGCAGATAGCTAAGATTACGTTCTGGGTACCAAGAGATTTTGTGACCACGCTCTTGGTACGAGTCCGGCAATCTCACCGGCAACAAACAAACACACAAACAACCTACGCAGTCTGCTACCACCCTGTATGAGGTACAGGGACCTATCTTTAATCTAATTTAACCCAATTATGAGTTGAATTGAATTCTAACTAACTAACTAACTAACTAATCTAACTAATTGTAAGACTCACCGCTTCCACGCAGTCTTCAGGCAGCCTCGCCTGGCCTTCGCGTCGATCCTGAGGTCCTCCTCAGGGGTGGCGACGGCCTTAGGTCCCTCTCTGGGTCCCAAGGTCAGTGGTGAGAAGAATTGGGTCATTACAATAACCTCCCCATGAGCTCATGTACGTCGCCCCAAAATGAATACGTCGTATTTATTACACCACTTCTATAGCACAATAAGTTTCTTGTTCTTCTTTGGACACTTCAAGATTATTCACATAACTATTTTATAAGGCCGCATGGCACGCGCTTCACATTTGACACAAGTCACTGTTCTTTACGTAATACATACAATTTCGGCTTCACGCCGTTACAAACAATTTTGGCACAAACAATTAACGACAATTCTCCACCAAACATTCACTATATATATCAAAAATTACAAAATTAATGCTGCCATAGCACGCAAGGGGCCACAACCAAAATTCAAGACTTTTTTCACTATTTTGACGTAAAGACAATGATTATTTTTCTGGTCGGGCAAAGACAATCCGCGCACGGGATATCGATGAATCGATAATCTTGCCCGTGTTTGTGGAGATCACACGCAGATGGCGCTAGTCTCCTAACAAAGCACTTTTATTCAAAACACGTATAATATACATATTTAAATATATAAAGAATTAACACACAAGGAAAAAGTAATGAAACGATTCTAACGACTGGAAAATGTATAAGATGTGGTGGTCCTGGAAAAATATTTTCATAGTACTTCTTCAGTGAAAACGCCACCAAATAAAGGTTAGTAACTGACTGTCAAACTCTGATTAGGTTTATGTAGGTATTCTACTTTCGTTATAGGTATATATTTGCTTTTCCTCATAGATGGAGATGAAAAGAAGAATGTGCTACACGGTGTACGGTAATAGTTTTATCTCGGGCAATATACTTGAATCCCTCGCTTCACTCAGGATTCCACCGTAGAATCCCTCGCTACGCTCGTGATTCTATTGTGGCATCCTTCGTTTCGCTCTGGATTCAAAGTAGCGCCCTCGCGTTAAAACTATTACCTTTACTCCTTTTAGCACAATCTACTATTTAGTCAACTTTGCGAAATAAGTTGTCACTTAACTGAAAGTGAGCGATAGCAGATAGCTCCCTTAAGGGGCATGAATCTTCTCACATTCAATAACTATGGTTGATTCAGGTCACAAGCTGCCCACTAAGTAAAATCCCTAGCTACGCTAATGTTGGGTCATGCCATGATATGTACATAACCTAAGTCATTTTAAGTGTAATGTCACTTTTATGTCATCATTTTTCTATAGGGGAGATTTGGGTTTATCTCGCCTATTTTTAACATAAAGCTATTGTTTTGCTTTGTTAATAAAAATTAGAAAATAGTAAAATTAATTTCATAAATGTCACATTTAATGTTTAAGTAAGTGAATGTATTCCATATTTTTTCTGGTAAAAGTGTAACTCATGCCTAAGTAAATTCTACTTATTAATTATTCCCTACTGTCCGTCACAAGTGTTTAGAAAATACGAAATGCATATGCATTTCGTAATTTATCCTTTTTAATACGTAAATTACACTATGTGTCTACTCTTGCAGACGAATGACATTTAAATAGTAAGTACTCGTAGTTAAGCGTAATTATTAAATGAAGATAGCACACGTCAACATAATGAGAGAAATATGCAAAGTAATATACACGAAAATATAAAAGGCTATGCAGGCGAGACAAAAGACTATCTTGTTTTGCAAACATTAAAAAAAAGTTACGAAGTTTATATAGATTGTATTTTATTAAGTAAATGTGTTTATTTCTAACCTCTTGTGTTCATAATGTGTTAGATACAAATCTTAAAACCTATGTTAGTATCGTAGTAGTTCGAACCACTACTATTAGTTTGAAGTGAAATGTATTTTTTAACAAATTATGGACACAAGAGGAATAGGTATGTATGAATTCTTCTTTGACCCGTTATGCTCTACCATTTATTATATCCTTTCGCTAATACTTGGTTGATTGGAAGAGATCCCATTATGTACTTAGATGGTATTGTAACTGTTTATGTACAATTCCATCCATCTATCCATAGCAGCCTTTATGTTATCCTTTTCAGGACATAGACCTCCTCCATATCATTCCATTTTTGTCTCTCCCTTGCCACCTGCATCCATTTGCGGCCTGCGTGACGCTTAATATCGTCTACCCAACGCATTGCTGGGTGTCCTCTACCTCGCTGATTGGCCCATGATCGCCACTCCATTACCCTTCTGGTCCATCGATCTGCGTCCATTCTCGCTATGTGTCCTGCCCACTTCCATTTCTGTCTTTTTATAGTATCAACAACGTCCCTGACTTTGGTCCTCCTTCGAATCACCTCGTTTCGTATGTGATCGAGCAATGTTATTCCTAACATTGCTCTCTCCATTGCCCACTGAGCAACTCTAAGTTTTTCTTCAGATTTCATTGTCAAGGTAGTCGTTTCCATTCCATAGGTGAATACTGGCAGGACACATTGGTCATAACTTTACTTTTCAGCTTTTGTGGGATGTTCCTTGATCGGAGAATCTGCTTATTTGCTCCGAAAGCTGACCACGCCTGCTGTATACATACGCCTGTCGACCTCTGCGGTCTGATTTTGCAGGCCTAAGGTTAGCTTGTGTCCTAAGATGTAATGGTCGACGACTTCAACAGGCATCTGATGGAATACTGCCTTAGGGTGGTTTGTCATAATTTTGGTCTCAAAATGAACACCTCAAGTTCATTTTTAAACCTATTTTGGCAGACTCTTTTTGTAGTTCGTCGATCATAACCTTCATATCGTCAATGTTATATGACACGAGGACGATGTCATCTGCGAACCTTAGGTTGTTCAACCTTTCTCCATTTATAATCAGCCCTTTATCTTTCCATTCTAGTTTTCGGAATACGTTTTCTAGAGCCGCGGTAAACAATTTAGGTGATATGGTATCACCCTGGCGGACTCCAGAGTATGTATAATAAAGATATTCAACAACAACAACGAAGGAGGTAGGCTAATATCAAGTTTAATAATAGAAAATTTCGCATAAAACTTGTGGGGCTTCCTCGGAAGTTTTATGTTTTTTTAACTAAAGTTGTAAAAATACAATGTTCATTATGAACGTTTTAAACTGGAATGTTCCGTTTCATAGCAAAAGTTGGAGATGAAACTTATTTAATGTTAATTTTTTATATAATCTCACGTTAATGCGAAGATTCTATTTATGAATTTTCTAATTAAGAATTTGTTTTTCAAATTAAAATTGTGTTTCAAATATCATGTAGAATAAAGCTCCTGTGCTAGTCTTTTATTCGATTTCGTTGTACAGAATAAGCATATAATATTATATCTATATTTTTTTCATGTGTCAATAACAAAATCTTCTTGGTGGTTAAAACATATTGAGTAGATCGTTCTGTCTGTTCTGTTTGATGATTGATCTCGAAAGAGTAAGCGGTTACCGCACTATCCAATTTGAAAGAATCCTAACTAGGGAATCGGAAGATGTAATCGCAGTTAGGACTGATAGGATCTGATTTAGAGTAAGAAGGACGTACCGACCGCTCTACTTCCTTGTAATCTGTGATTTTTTTTTCAAAACGCAATAGGCCACAAGCAACATGTTACACAGGAATGTCTTGTAATAAAAGCAATAAAGATAGTTTTTGTATGCGTTACTGTCGGTCACGCGCCTCGATTTAGGATGCATTTTAGTATAGTATGATCACTAGCTAACAATTTAGGAACCTAACTGTTCCTAGTTAGAGTTCCTATAAATTGGATACCGTAATAATCGCTTAAGGTTTAAGTTACACGACCGTACCGAGAAACCAAAACATAAAAATCAACCTGTACCCTGTTTTCCAAGTGTGCTCGACACTTATTGTCGCTCGATACTATTAGCCGATGTTTGCACAGGCCGTCCTAAGCAAATACCCTTCACCAAGATATATTTACCGGCGCCAAGAGTTTTAATGTAAAAACTATCCGTGACGATGTTAATGTTCTGAAGAGGGCACGTGACCGGCTTGTCTGGATACGTGTACAATTTATGTACCTACTTATAAATATCACTGCTCAACAAATTTTCAACTTTTTTTGTTACAAGATTAATTGTTTCTTATAGATTTTTGGGTTATTTTTGTTTCTAGGACGTCATAATTGGGAGTAATATTTCTTCAATTTTCCTCCTGGGTCTGCTGGAAGAGATTTCTTATGAAATAAGCAGTACCTAATGTACTCTATTTTCTTACTTTGTGTTGTTCCTTTGTTTGGATTTTATGTACATAAATTTTGTAAATAAATAAATATATAATATGTCAATTTCAGATATTTTAATTATTTATAGTAGACTAGCTTGCGCCCGCGACTTCGCTCGCGTATCCCACGGGAACATTACATTTTTCCGGGATGAAAAGTATCCTATGTCCTTCTCTTTGTCCTAACTATGTGTATGCGGATTTTCAAGAAGATTGGTTCAGTAGATAAATCGTGAAGAGGTAACAAACAAACAAACAAATATACAAAGTCACTTTCGCAATTATAATATTAGTTAGGATTAGGATTAGGAAGTTAGGATATGCTACTGTGCAGGTTACTTAATATTACAACGAAAATAAAATATCACTCTTCGAAATCAGAGAACAAAAGCAGAAATCTTTATACTTGTAAATCTATGTAACCAGTATGCCGTGTAGTTTCCGGCCTAGAATAAGATCACTCCATATCGTCCTGTGGATGTCGTAAGAGGCGACTAAAGGACTAAGGCACAAGCACGGCCATGTTATTGAGCTTTGCGTTGGTTACGCGCAGTGTCTTCTCAGAGCGTTCCTAATATAGATGGACCTTGAGTTTTTCTACAAGACTGGCATTTTTAACACAAGTAGTAGTAAAATGCGTAAAGATCAAACGAACTAACGAAGAGTATTTCATACGAAATTTTGTGAACAGCTTCACTTGCAGTTACAGAAACTGTAAAATGAACACACATATTCAAGAAAGTGTGCCTCAGCTCCTAATATGAAACTAATAACATAATTATAGGTTGTACTTTTTACGGCTATTGATACTTGCAACAACAGGAGTGCCACACGCGCATTGCCAATAAATTGTAAAATTAGCTGACCATCCTTCTTCTTCTTCTTCGTCTAAGCGCGTTCCCGTCATCAGCTGTGCTGCTTCGAAGCCCGGGGTACGCTTTTCCGCTTTTTCTTCTCCAAATACTCGTATAACATGCATGTCAATTTGCTGACCATCCAACATACGGAAATTCTCTTTTTTATGTTAGACTTTGATTTTTACGTTAGGATGCGCGAAAATGCTAATCATATTAATAGACGATGCAGCTAGCATCCCATCACTTATTTAATTACTTCCTTCTTTCACCTTCTCGCCTGAACCATTATGTTTAAAGACTTGACAGTGTAAAGGTGTGGCCGTGTGGCTTCTGGTCTGGCCTAGAATAAGACTACTCCATCTCTTCCTGTGGATATCGTACGAAGCGACTAAAGTCCTTTAGTCGCTTCTTACGATATCCATAAGGCCATAGTAGCACGAGATGTTTGTGCTTAGGACTAAGCACAAACATCTCGTGCTACTATGGCATTCCTAAGGAAGGCTGACGTCGGGCGGCGGCGGCCGGTCGTAAAACTATAGCCAAATCGCTTAAACTGTTCCGGCTATTTCATCTCCACTTTGCAAGGTCTTTGGCATCCTTGGGTGACCATTGACATGCATAATATATTTTGGAGAAGAAAAAGCAGGAAAGCGCACCCCGGGCTCCGAAGCAGCACAGCTGAAGATGCAACCGGGAACGCGCAAAGATAAAGAAGGAGTGTAGAAGTACTATCAAAATACCACTATTGACAACAAAGAATCCTTAGAGCCGGCATGTGCTCCCATCAAATGCTAACAGCTTCGATCTGTGTACAGAAGACAGGTGCAGACTCGAAGCCAAATCGTTAGCTCACAACGCTCACAATAAGCAGTTGCTTGCGGAAAACGTCTCTGGCAATTCTATTGAAAGGCCGAATGAAGATAAATGGTACATCGGCTCTATAACGAGCCAAAGTCGACTGTTTTCAATTTGCTCGGCCCCGCTTCAAGTTCGATTTAGTGTGAGTTCTAAGAAATGTATTTCGGGATTTCGAACGTTGAGTTTGAAACTTTGAATTTTGTACAGGTTACAACTGGGTTTTTGGATTAGAGTTTATTATATGTCAGGCATAAAGTGACAACCTCTGTGGCCTAGTGGTCATTGTGCCAGGCTGTCACACCGGAGGTCCCGGGTTTGATCCCCGGTCAGGTCAAGATGGAAAAAGATCTTTTTTAGATTGACCTGGGTCTTGGATGTTTATCTATATATGTATTTGTTATTAAAATATAGTAACGTTGAGTTAGTATCCCATAAAACAAGTCTCGAACTTGCTTTGGGCACAATCTGTGTGATTTGTCCGTATGTATATATTTATTTGTTTATACAGTGACACCGACAAAAGCCTGGCTCTTAAATGTAAACAGAAAAGCTTTTAAATTGCATTATTGCATTTCAGAGAACAGGATTTAAAATAAAAAGATATCAAACAAGATATGCGTTTTATACCCATCCATCGATCGATTGGATTACAGGGTATAAAAGCATGAATAGAAGCACTCTGATATCGGCTTTCAGATTTAATGCGACGCAGGGCAAATATAGGATGAAAACCAAACACAATCTTTGCGGCTCCCAGTCAATCCATTGAAATTCGGTACATGTTGACCAATTTGCCTTGATGGAGACTCGGACAAACCCGGCGGGAACGTAGCACGTGGAAATACAAGACAAATATAATTTTTAAATTAAAATATGTTTTTCTCTCTTTATTTTTTAATAATCATTTTCGTTTTTAAAAATATTATAAATTAATACATAATATAATACGAGTACAAATACATTAGACTTCTGTTTATGATCCTTACGAGTAATTGCAATATCTACACTCACTATTTATATCCGCCTAAGATATTAGGATTACTGGGAACGAAATTCTCAGTATAGCACTGTTAGTACGTCTAGGTGTATTGTGACAAAAAAATCCCATTAGACTGTCTCATCTCATCGTATTCCCAATTGCATCCTCAGCTGTGTATTTCTGTGAATCCTTGTGTCCGCTTTCCGGCATTTTCCTTTCCATTCCGCACGGTTTTGGTCACCCTTGTTTGTAAGACCACAGAATAAATACCAGTACTTACGTAGTACGACCATTGGCACGCATTTCATCCTTGACGCCGTCAATTTCCTGGGTCTACCACGTCTGCCCGAGCCTGGTGGAGGTGGTATGGCTTTACGAGTTTCCTGCGTAACTTGTAGATTTCCGCAAGACAAGACCGTACCAGCGTAGGTGACTCTTGCAGTTTGTCTGCTATGTTACGGACATGAAGGCTGCCGCGAATGCGGAGGTTCCTCACGCGGTCTCTCCGCGAGATACTGCACACCCAGCGTCATTTGTATATCCGTGACACATTTTCTGCTTGTGCCGCTCAAACAAAGGCCACGCTTCACTGTCTTATAAAGAAAAATCCTATTAGACTATTTATTTAAATCCCATCCATTCTTGAATTGTTTGATTTATTTTTGTCATCTTTGTGACAAAAACCGCATGAATGTTTGTCAATCCGCAGGATGCACTGACAATTACGGTAATGCAACAAGAGACAAAGCGTGGACACGGCGCTGGTGAAAAATTCCGAGTTTACCGGCCCGCTTTTGTTCCCTGTGGGGTAGTGCTCAAGTAACAAGCAAAAGCGATTTCATTATTTTATTTAAGAGAAAGAAAAGTAGGTGGCATTGTTTCCACCTTTTTGAGCACAGAGGTCTGTTGTTGTACTAGTACACCAGAGAATACATTATAGTACAAGTACAACTAAGATAACGAGACACCTACCGGCGACGGTCGGCGACCGTCGCGCGACAGGTGTCGCGGGTAAACTGTCTCTTGTCCGTTAAAGCCCTAAAATGCAATCACCCTGTGATACTCTTTAGCCTGAAGGGCACTACACGACTTAGTATTTAGCTTTTGCACTTAAAATAATTTAAAAATTATACCTTCAATAAGTAATATACATACTTATCCTACATTGAATAAAATTTTTTGACTTTAACTTTAGATGCTTTGAAATAAAATTTCAATCTTTGTCATCAGTTCTTTTGCATTGGCTCGCCAACTAACGCGCTCTGCCTGCCTTATCTGCTTCTCCCTAAGTTCTTAAATAAATAAACAGCTACATTTAAATTCTGTTGACATATACCTGTATTTTACAATTAACAATGCTTCAAGTTTATCTTTTCACCCTTCAAGCGAACTTAGTGAGATATGTTTTGGACTCGATGTTTTGGACCCTCAAAACCGCTGTCATTGATAACTCGTGGCACCCCAATGTTGGGGTTAGCTTTTGTCCCGTCCTTTGTTGGTTACGGGCGATCGCGCGTGCCCCGGGTACAAACTCCTGTTTAGAATCCGTTTGTCGAGCTAAACGGGATCACGGTGTCTACTACCATTTGATTGACAGAGGTATTTGGGGATTGGCTCCATTATTTTTAATAAGTAAACTTTCAATGTATAAGAACATAAATTAACTCATTCTTGACATGAATGTATGTATTAAAATGTATTATGTTTACGCGTGGGAAAAGGAGAAAATAGTCGAAGCAGCTATTAACCTTATAACGAAAATATTTTTAGGTTTCGATAAAATCAATCCAATTCACAAAACATTGTTTCCAATAAACGTATTTAGTAATGAAACGATAGAACTATATTGTGTTCAGCTGGATATAATAAACTCATATACTTAATAGTACAAGAGCATTGTTTGTGTAGCCTAGTTTGCACAACATTCAATTTGGCTTTGTTTGTTTATAATGTTTTTAGAGAATATCCGCTCAATTACAGACTACCGACAAAGTATATTTCGGGTATTGCGTAAAATGAGTTTCTTTCGGCGTTTCTTCTCAGCAGTGGGCGTTGCAAAACGCTATCGGTAGCTTTTTTTTAAATAGTTAATAATTTAAATATATTATTATATAAATAAACATTAAACGTAACATATACAAAACTTATTGACTTGTAAAAGTGCCTGCAAAGGCCTAATTGATAAAAACATTTGAATTTTGAATAAGTTCTGCTTTTTTTTATTCTTCGTTTCAAATAAACGTGTCAAGTAATTATATAATAGAAAAAAATGTTAAGTGGGTCTAAATAGTTCTAGGTCATCCTTGGGTTTACATCGGCATCTCATACTTACCTATACTGAGGGCCGGTTTAACTATGTTGGGGCTACTAGGCAATGCATAGTTGAAGGCCACCAGAGCTGGATCAAAGTACCCTAGGCCCAATGTCGGCCGTAGATCAGGTTTTAGCGGGTGAGGGAGGGGAGGGGGGGGGGGGAATAAAATCTTTTGGGTCACAAAAACTACTAGATTATCGCCCTGTAAAATGGAATCGGGGGAAAAAGGCTTACCACAAAAATATAGGCCATGCTCGATGGGGGCCCTAGAATTTGTCAGTGAATTATTTTATCGTCTCTGTAATTCTTTTATAGTGGAGTAGGGGTAGCCACAACATAAATACAAGTATTCGTACTTGTCGAACCCTAGAACTGGTTCGCTGACCCAGTGCAAGCTCGGACCTGATGTGTTAGCATTTGGAGCATACGTCGCTCATATGCTAATACCAGCAACGCATGAATGGCATAATGCTAAGCTGAATGGAGCGAATTACCTAAGTAGATTCCACCAAATATTGGATACCGAGTTGGGATATTTGGATTAAGTCGGACTGGCAATATTCCATTCAAATGCGGTTTACTTCGCACATTCGTTACCTCGTACTACTACTACTAAAGGTGATTTTCATAGAATAAACGTTTGAAAATGATAAGTAAAAACTAACCCAGAAGTTCTGGGACGTGTTAATTAAGGAGAAAAGGATGTCAATGATGACAATCGATGTAAGAAGAGGAAAAATGTTTGGACACCTTATACATTACGTCACGATAATTTAATTAAAAACATCATGGAATAAAAGATCGGGGCAAGGAGAGAAACGGAAGGCAAAGAAGAGTTCATGGATGAAGTTAAGGAAACGGCAGAAGTTGTGTCGTAAAGGAAAGTCGAACATTTAGCTGAAGATCGGGAAACATGGAAAATACTCCACCGACAGCTTCATCTCTAGGTGTGGTCACCAAAAACAAATTGCCTCGTGTTTTGGTTGCCGGCTTCCGATCAATTGAAATCATGTTCACTTTCATTGGTTTGTTGCCATTGGTTCATAAATAAGATTTTGATGCTTCGCCTATCCAAGTGGTCGAACTCTTTCTTATTTTTCTTGAGTTTCTAAGTATTTTTGGCGAATTCAAAAAAGTACCGTTGTATGATTGCATTGCATTGTCTCATAATAAGTTGAAGCAATATCTTTGCTGACTTTGCTTTGTATTTGTTAGCGTAACAGTTTCATCTTCAGTTGTGGTCTCCACAAACAAATTGCCTCGTGTTTCGGATGCCGGTTTCCGACCAATTGGAATCGTGTTCACTCCAATTGGTTCATTGCCATTGGTTCATAAATAAGATTTTTGTCTTGTCTTAGATTTTTCTGTTTTTTCTTCGAGTTCTTAGTTCGTTGGACTGATTTATATACGTGTACCTACTTAATCGGTCCGGTAGTTTTGTAGCATATTGGCTGTGACCGACGGACGCACAGTCAATTAAGTGATTCTATAAGGGTTCCGTTTCTACCTTTTAAAATACGGAACCCTAAAAAATTGGGTAATTGATGCTAAACTCTTCAAAATCTCATCAAAATTCCCCGCTGTCCACATTCACACAATCAGCTACGCACACATATAATCCACTGTTCAAACACATAAATCTTTCTCTGTGTGCGTAGGCTAATTGAATCCACCCTGAATTTGATAATGCCCCGATTTGACCCCGGCAGAATAATTAACACAAAATTAGGCCCCTCCAATATTTACTCGCTCAACGTCTAGAAAAACAGTAAAATGCCGTCTTAATGGGGCTTTATTTACAATTTCTAAAGTATCGGGTTCTTTTAGAGTGATTGTTAAAATGCTTTTAGAAGTGACGCAAGACTTTTTATTTTTAAATATGTAAAAATTCTGATATGGTAATACAATTGGTAGGTTAGAGTAGGTTACTCTTGTAGGTAACCTACAAGGTTAGGGTGAATCTTGTACAGAATCTTGTGGCATAAACAACAAAGTATGTATGCTTTAAGTACAATGCTTTTCACCTTAAACTAAATCAAAATTTAAGGCACAAAAAATAAAGGTTATAATATTTTTTGTTGCCTGAAAGTCTTTGTACAACAACAAAAATGATGTACAAGATGAAGTAATTATTATAACAGTTTCCTGGGCGGAAAATATAAAATATCTTACTTACCTTGAGATACTGCAATAAGTGACTTTTCCCGCTTCTCCCCTTTAAAATGAATGGAGAACTTTGATGAAAATATCCATAGATTTAGCATCAACGCTAAAACATGTCTCGTGCCAAACTAAAACACGTGCATATGCACTGGAATACTTGTAAAATAAGATAAAACCTTTTTATTGCACCTAGTATAAAAAAAAAACATAAAAAATTAAACTTAAAATATTAGTAGATACAAAGGCGGAATTATCACTAAAGCGATTTCTTTCAGCCAATCTTTCGGTAATAGTGATTTGAGTAAGTGTCAGTTCACACCGAGACGCGACGCGACGCGACGTAGCGCGCACTTTGGAAGAAATATAGAACTTGTTTACTAGACAAAAAGATTCTAATTTCAGCGACAGCCCGCTTTGCCGCGCTGCGTAGCGCTGCATAGGGAGGCGCAGCGGGCTCTTAGTCTTTTTGTCTAGTAAACCAGTTCCATATTTCTTTCACGTGCTCGCTACGTCGCGTCGCATCTCGGTGTGAACTGACCCTAAGTGTCGTACTCCGATATTCAATATCGATACGAATATCTGTTTTAAATTTTTTCTAATTCCTTATTTTACTTAATTGACTTGACGTCTCATTTTTCACATTATTTTTACTGGGACCATACTTCTTCTGAAGGCATGCTTAGCATAAAGTCAAGAATCAAAAATCTGACATCAGTGTTGGCCACTAACACACATACGAAAACTTACGGATTTTAAAACATAAGTAGAGATGACGACAGTGTCAGAAAAGTATTAATTTAATTAGTCCTCCTTGTAGATTATCCAAAAATAATGGACCCATATTTTACAGTTTATCAAAAAAGTAAAAATTCACACAGATACAGAGCATCATCTAATCATTCCAGAGTCGCTTTTGACGTCACCACTACGTAAAAATCGTACTTAGCCGTGACGTCAAGCGAAATTTAAATAAATCTGTATCTTCGTCAATTTTATTTCTCGGAGAAAAGAAAAAATACGTGTACAATATTTTAAAATCTAACCCATGCCTATTTTTAGCTTATAAATGCAATATCTTTGAAAATATAACATCAATGATAGCGAGCCTTGAAAAAGTTGAACCTCCCGTGTTTATTCATTTCGTAATGGAATTTGTGAGACTTTTAGAAGAGGAACATTATATTTAATGGTTTTGTGGTGTAGACACTGTAAGTCTATTTAATTTGATAATAACATTTTTTTTTATCAAATAATACAGATACACAACACATTTGTTGTTAACTGTAAAGGTTTTTCTGAAAATGTAAAATTTAATTGCATTTACTTTACTTTTCAATAATTTTGCTTACACTTTGTTTGCTGAATTGGTTTGTAGACTATCGGCGCGCCACAAAGGCCGCGTCTTTGAAGGTGCCGGTGCCTCCTTTGTCGGCGCAACGAAAGTATTTCAACCATTTCAACAAACGAACAGACTTTTTATCTTTTTAAAGATGACATTATATTTCTTTTTATTCTACTTACTCTGACTTTTTTGGCGCTTGACTTTGGCATGATAAATAGTTTGACCTATTTAATAAACGTAATAATATACGAGGTTAGAATACGGTCATAAAGTTTAAAGAGCAACCTTGAAAGATTTTTCTCGAGTCACTCCCGTAAACGAAGTCGAAGTGTTTAAGAGGGGAACGCATAAATCATCCTTCCCTCCCTATCCGGGGAAAACTAACAAGAAATCCCGAATCCCTGTAATTAGCAGTTAGTTCGCAATAAGGGAAGTTTTATAAGGTCGTGTTGTGACCTATAACATTCGCCTTACATGTCTTTGTTTTAATTACAGTAAAAATAGTTTTAATTGTTTACATTCTTCTTTTGTGCTATATGATTTTTATAAATCTGTAGTAAATTATATAAATACACTATCACGTCTTTATCTCTAACAGGGTAGACAGAGCCTAGAGACGTAAGATCTAAAAGTATTTTTTTGTTTATACCTATCCTAGGAACAGTTCTGGTCTCCCTTTGGGTTGCGAAGGACAGACGGCAGTCGCTCTGTGTGAAAACCAGTAAGTTCGTCAAATCACCTAGGTTAGGTAGCGGACCCCGGACTCTGTACCATTACCGCCGAGGATGCTATCGGGAATACGCTCGAATAATGATGATGATGGCAGCAAACGTAAATATAGTCTCAGTAACAACTCGTCTAAAACGGTCATTGTCTTAATGGTATGTCGTCATGATAGGGAATGGTCTAAACATTAATCTAATCTAAAAAAGACGTGTTCTAAAGAAATGTGTTGGTAAAAAAGCGAAACGAAATAATGACGGGTTGACCGCTTCGCCTATTGACATGATTCAGAAACTCGCCTATCCGTGGATCGGCTATTACGATCTGCGCGGTAAGAGAAGCAGCTGGTACATTCTAAATTTTTCTTTTCTCCCAGTCCAACATGGAAGAGTTTTTTGTTCTCTAAATATTAAGTTTCAATGTTCTTACACAATGTGTAAGAAAGAAATATGTACTGCATAAGGAAATGGAGATATCATTTAGAATTTTGTCTCTACCAAACCCTAGATAATCCTTTAAACTATTTTATGAATTAATGTTTATAGTTTAGAGTGAGAACATGAAGCTTTTCCAAAATTGCCACTTTTGGCAAAATTTTAAATGATATCTCCGTTTCCTTTGAAATGATTTATTTCAAATGGGGGCAGCACTGGACTCCAGAAAATTCATGTATGGCCTTAATCGCGATTGCACTGCCTAAATAGTGATCATTAAGGTTTGTCACATCCAGCTTGAAAAATCCAGCTCTAGTCCACTAGATTGCTGACAATAGGGTATTACACCCACTTTTGAAAAGTGTCTCAACTAGATTCCATGATAGGTACTTCGTATTTTATTTTCAATCGATAAGGGCCATTAAAATGCATTTAAATTTTACATTTTCAAATTTCGCGTCATTTTCCGAAAACGTTGGAGCAGTGGATTTTGCTCAGTGGTCATGACGTCAGTTATACATGTAATCTAATGCGCTGATATATGTATTGGAATGGAAGATGAAAAACAAGCATTAGGCTTGTTTCCTAACTAGGATAGTAACGTTGTTCGTTCGCAACGTTCCACAATGCGCACTGAATTATAACAAGTCTGTGCCTGCACCTGCGTTCGATCCTAACGTTACAGAGCTCCGCTTAGAATATTTATAGCGTTTATTGCCGAGCTGTTAGATTTAGACTGACGATAATAGAATTTTACAGAGCTATGTTGTATCGATGACCAAAGTTATTAGTTATTAACGGATTTGTTGTTGAATGTGTACAGTTGTACGCGCGCAGTTTTGATTGAATTTTCGATCTAGTTCCAAAAAAGAACTCCTTTACTGCTATCTATCTATAATTAAAGAACTACGTTCTTGTCGGTGGAGAAGTTTTCATGTCTTCCTCTCTTGAGCCATCCTTTTGACCTTCCTATACGACACGGCGTCAACTTCCTCCTTTACTTGCATTGAATCATTATCATTTACTTGATCTATAAATGCTCTTCTTGGTCTTCCCTTTCCTCTTGTTGCTTCTATTTCTCCTTCACTGCTAGTCTGGAAGATATTTTTGAGAAGCTGACTTATTATATGAGTGTGTGTCTGTATATCAGTCTGTGGCACCGTAGCTCCTAAACGAATAAACAGATCTCGATGCGTTTTTTTAAATCGAAAACCTTGTCTGTCGGGTTGGTTCTTAGCTATGTTTGATGAAAATCGGTTCAAAAGTAATTAAGGGTGAACGCTTGAAAGTAGTAAAGTTTTTTTATTTCTCTTTCAAATAAACTTGTATAACAACATTTGTTATAGGTTTGAATCACTGACACGAAAAGAAGAACAAGAAGTGTTAAAATACTACAGATACATTATCACGTCTTTACCCCTAACGGGGCAGTAAGGTTTTGCGGCTCTAAGCAGACAGAGCCCAAAGACGTTAGATCCAAAAGCCACTTTTAGCGTTATGGTGGGCGAGAAGATGACAAAGGAATCAAAATAGTAATAAGCTGCTTGCTGCATCGCCTATTAACATGATAGGTAAGCATTTTCACCCATTCCCACGATCTGCTTTTACGATCTGCGCGGGAAGAGAACCAGCTGGTGCATTTTAAATTTTTTTTTTCCAGTCAGAAGATAAAAATAAAAAATAAGTGTTAAAATAAGAAGTAAAAAAAATTTTTTTGCGAATGTGCCGGTGAAAACGCACTCTAACAGTAACCCCACTATAACTATATAAACTAGCTAATCACAGACTTTAAGTACATTAGTGCTATCTGGAGCATATTTGGGAGTCTAATGTGTGTTGTTTAGTTCTGTTAGACCAGTCTGCAACTGTAGTTGTTTCATTATTATATTGTGTGATTACAGAGAGATATAAATTATACTTGATTGTTTACTTTGTGTAAGTGGAATAAGTTTTACTTTACCATAATGAATTAAATATTATATAAAAGGGAACTTGAGTTATTCAAAAAGAGACATAAGATACAGTTTTAAAAAACTAAAACGTTTATAAGCTTATGTTTATAAGCTTTGTTTAGCTTGTGTTTACTAAGTCGTCTTCTACGACATCCACGGAAAGACTTGGGGTGGTCCTATTCTTCTCTGCCACCACACGCTAATAGAGAGTGCAGATTTATAAGACAAAATAAAATACAAATACACTATCAGGCCTTTACCCGTGTGGTTCCGGGTTAGAATAGGACCACTCCATCTCTTCCTGTGGATGTCGTAAGAGGCGACTAAAAGGACTAAGCATAAACATCTCGTGCTACGATTACATTCCCAAAGACGGTTGACGTCAGCCGGCGGCCGGTTGTAAAACTTTTCGCACAAATACATTCCCAAAGAGGGTTGACGTCAGGCAGGCGGCTGGTCGTAAAACTAAAGCCAAATCATTTAAACTGTTCCGGCTATTTCTTCTCCATTTTGCAAGGTCTTGGGCATCCTTGGGTGACCATTGACATGCATGTTATATTTGAAGAAGAAAAAGCAGGAAAGCGCACCCGGGCTCCGAAGCAGCACAGCTGAGGATGCAACCGGGAACGCGCTTAGACGAAGAGACACTATCACGACTTTATCCTTAATGCACACAGCATTTTGGTTCTTGCGGCTCTAAGCAGACAGAGCCCAGGGCCGCAAAACCCAAACGTCTCTTTAGCGTGATAAATAAATAAATAATATAATTGGTGAAAAGGTGGAAAGGGAATCAAAATAGTGATGGGTTGCTAGCCGCATCGCAATTAACATGATTCGCATTTTCGCAGACATAAAAAAATCGATTCTTAAATTAACAGTAATCTATTGCCTGATTTTAGAAGTCTATTTGCTACGAGTATAAATCCTTCAGTTTGGCTGCCCGCTATCTACATCGTATGACATCAAAAAGAATAACGAATCGTTTTTAGGGTGTAGGCTTTCAGACTTGATATGAAACGCGGAGCCCTTATATTTGGGGAGCCACTTTTATCGTATGATTAATTGCCATTAGCAACTAGCGTGTCCGTTTGTAATAACGACATCTCATGTCATGAATAATAAAAAAGCCCAAGCGTTTCTGGGAAGACCGCATTTTTAGTTTTTATGTAGATAGGTACAATTAATTGGCATGTATTTAAATCGATATCTGTATATTCCCTTTTTTTGATCAAATTTATATTCCCTTTTTTTGAACAAAATATTTTAAAGTTTCACCAAAAATACTGAATTGCACACTAATTATGCACACTAAATCAAATCAAATTTAGTATACTGTTTCATGGTATTTGCAGAACTGTTTTACTGAAGGAATAAGGGAAGTATTTAAACACAAATCAAAATTGCTGATTGCTCAGCAAAATACTCAACTGAAAATATTACTAAACAAATTGCAATTCATATTTGTGCTGTAGTAAAATGTCGCAGTTCTAACCTAACCTAACCTATAGGTTTGCCCTAACCTAGTAAATTTGATGTGCAGTCAGTATTTATGATGAGATTGTTGATTTATTTGATGTAAAAAATATATATAATGAGATTAAATTGATGGGTGATTACTTATTTGATATTAAATTAATAATTTGCCCAGTTAATTAGTCATTCCCAAAGAGGGTTGAAGTCAGGCAGGCGGCCAGTCGTAAAATTATAGCCACATCATTTAAACTGTTCCGGCTGTTTCCTCTACAATTCGCAAGGTGTTTGGCATACTTGGGTGATCCAATGATCACCAATGCATGTATTGACATGCATTGGTGATCATTGGATCACCCAAGTATGCCAAAGACCTTTAGAATTTATATTTGGAGAAGAAAAAGTGGGTAAGCGCACCCCGGGCTCCGAAGCAACAAAGCTAAGGATGTAACCGACACGCTTAGATGAAAAAGCAGTTACAATGAATTAGTCGCTTAAAAAATAGGGTCTGTTAGTGTAAATTAAGCCCTTAGAGGTTAGACTAGAGACGCTAAAGGATGAAAAAACCCTAAGCTAAAAGCTTATTTCAACTTGGTTTTTTCATTATGTTTGACATTTGGAAGGACGCTTTCTACCTTTACTTTAATAAATATAAATTTATCACAAATCTCAAGCTATTTGTTTTCTTTTTTTTGGTATAAAGTACAGTATACACATGACCATAAGATTAAAAATGTCACTAGATGTAACAATGCTGAGTTTATCACCTTGTTCGTTATCAAAATGTCCTACGCAGTTCACTGTTGCGTAAACACTTCGTTCCGTTTACGACTGAGAAGAAAATTCTAGTCTTTCCAGACCGTTTCACGATACTAAAGTAAGAATAATAAAGAATAAAAAATGAAGAATAAGATTGTCTACATTTTGCTTGTTGAAAATTAAATAAATGCCATTCTTTCTATGCCGACTCTTTGTTTTAATATATCTATTAAATATTACGTACCTATTGTAATATTTCTCAATTATACTCATATAAAAATTTTACCATATTTTTTTTTTCAATTTACTTTGTTATTCTTTTTAATATCGTGACTATTTACCTGTTTACTTAATTACAAGCTGAATCAAGATTGTTTTGTATCATTTAGGCTCCAAATTTCAACAGCAACTTTACATGACGTAGTCTAAAATATGTAGAGTAAAGCCAAGATTTTTTTCAAATCTTAACCTGTAAGTACACATTTTGTTATTATATTATTTTGAAATCTTAACCTGTAAGTACACATTTTGTTATTATATTATTTTAAAATCTTAACCTGTTAGTACACATTTTGTTTGCCCCGTACATTCCAGTCCGTAAGATTCTAAATTTCTCTCCGCTTACACGATAAGGGCTCCTCGTTAGACGTATTTTCCGACAAAGGCTGCAGTTACGTGGCTGTGTGCGATGCACACGGAATGAGTAATAAAGATTTGCCTTTTAATGAGGTTTTAAGGTGCTCGTGGAAATTTTGGGTGCTTTCAAGTTGAACTGAAGTTTGTTGATGAAATAAGGTGTCGTTGAATTCTTGAAATCTGCTAACTTGAGAGACGGAATCTTGGCAGTTGAGTTTCGAGGTAATCTCTGTATGTTGGAATCAAAATTTTTAGGCTTACTAATTTTGTAATACTTATTGTAGCTACAATTATTGAATTATAGCTATTAATTTATGTGATTATCTTCATTTAAAACGATTGCGTTTCACATGAAGATAATCACACAGATTTGATTGAACTTGGATAAGTTTTTTTGGTCTTTTTATCTTTTATATACTTATATATATAGTATAAAGCTTCTTTGTGCTAAAAAAATACAGATCAGCAGCACTCATTAAGGCGCGCTCTAAATCCGAACAATGTATTCTTCGAAACCGTCAAACCCACGGAATGCCTTACCTAAACAAATTGCAGACAGCGGTAATACAGGCAGATGAGCGAAAAATAAACCCCGACGCAATCAGCTACGAACGAAACGAGGCCGTGCTTGAAAAGAAACAAATTAGATCCGCCTCAAGAACGGTGCTTTCAAATGGACTGGGCTAAAAAGACCCGGCGTACTAATGAAGGGTTACACTCGCGGAGCGCTCGAAACTCGAAATCCGAAACCTACTCAATAACGATGTCTCTCGATTTTTACTTAAAAATTTCGAATATCGAATTCGAATTTCACGGAATGAGTTCTCGAGCAGTAAACCAGTTGCGACGTATTTATGGGGAAGAACCGTAGAAATGCCGCCGCGCAAGAGATTTCACGACTCGATACATCGATGCCTTTGCGAACGTTCGAATACGTATCGTTTATTATCGGAGATTTGTTGTGAATCGATACAAAGCGTAATCCACTTGGATTCGTGTCTTATTAGTGTTCCCGTAATTGATGTTGTAATGACACGGGTGCCAATGAACCTTCAAAGTAAGTTTTTGGCGCGGATTTAGTGGATGAATGCAGGGTTAATAGGATGTTTTCGACTATTCGTTTGGAACACTACCTCATTTGGGGGACGCGCGACGTGTGAAACAGTTTAGTGGGGGATGACGCTTCATAGAGTTTTACTCTAGAACTTTGAAGTAGGTAAACATGTATAGTTTTATGGACGTTTGATTTCGTATTTTGTTCTATTCTTAAATGTTTTTTATCCATATTAATAGATACGCCATTTACCAAAATTCCACTATCTACTGCCCGCCCTATTTTTGTATTTCTCGCCCATCAACACGCTAAAAGTGGCCTTTAAGTCTTGCGGCCCTGGGCTCTGTCTGCGTAGAGCTACAAGACACGAAATGCTCTGTCTGCTCCATTAGGGTAAAGACGTGATAGAGTGTGTATATATTAAATATAAAAAAAATTAAAACCTAAAGCGGATTTTGATTGAAATTTGATTAGGACCAGTGAAATTTATCTGTTCATAAAGCTTCGTTTATGAAACTTACAATTTATGAAATCAGATTCTCCACCGCAATTGAGATTGCTACAGTAATATCGAATTACTGCGGGAACTCTGAGTTATATTCGAGTACTAGATTCTACTTTAAAATATTAATCCAGTCGTAGAACGAACATACTCGTATCTTCCGATGCTTGGTTTTGTTAATTTTCAAGAGAAAACTTTTGTACGTCCTTTTTCATTTGCGCTCTAGTTTTAGATAACATTTATATATACAGTAAACCTTACTTAAAGTGTCTAGTTATCTACCAATATAATATCTACCTATTTAATTACCTATATTTTGTAATACTAAAGGGTTACATTTATAAATTAACTGCATGTCATAAAACTCGAAATATAAAGAATAATTTTTGGCTCTATATATAAAGAATAAATCTAGTCGGTCGGTCAAAAAATTATGTTTTTTGGGGAAAGTTGTTCAATATCATGGACTAAATACATCCTTTAAATAGTTTTAATATATTTTATTACACCCTGTATATTACTTTAACCTACTGCACAGAATAAATAATACTAACGTACAGAAGTCTCACTCAGCAAAGAAATTCAAAGAAATATCTACTCAATGTGGCTAGCGATATGGTTTAATTTAGTTCACATCAGAACTCAGCACCTTTTCGCATAGATACCTAGACATCCATTGTAAGCCAATTTCATTCTTATTACTCTGGCAAACGATTCGTATAAATGAATTTACCACCCGGAGGGGTCTCCTGGCCGTATAGTAATAATGTAGGTACATTTTCGATACCTAAACGGGGAGTGACACAGGCCTGCCTACTGTACTCACTGCTATATGTATATAATGTTCCCTCTCAAAAGCGCTCCAAACAGAGTCTTCACTCGCAAAGCGTGTCAAAGCTGTAATGTATTCGCGAGATGCACTCAGTTAGCAAACGAGTTGTGCATTGTGTGAGGAGTTGTAACTTAGAACTGGAGCCGGTGAATTCTCCATAAACAGTTGTAACGGTTGTTAGTAATATCATCCACAGAGCTTTCCCGCGAGGCCGTAGGCCGAGATTAATTTTTCCAAGATGGCCGCCAATAGTCGACTGCTTCCGATTTGACTGAAATTCAGTATGCAAGGGTTTTTTGTATCGCGGAATCCAAATCTGTCTTTTCAAATCAAATTTTTTTTGGAATTAAAGATGGCGTATCGATTTTAGAATTTTAACTTAATTCGTTCATAACATCCTACTGGAACATCAAAGGGTCTTGAATTTTGTATGCTGATGTAAAGCACCCCTCGGAACTCTAATCTGCAAACAAATTTTGATTCCAAGATGGCCCCCCACACATTTTTTGATGTTTCTTTTACTGACTCAGTCTCTCACCCATTTTCTCAACTGGACACATACCTCAGCCAACTTCAACAGCTGCACGAAAAACCGCGGGCTGCAAGCAGCCCGCGGTTTTTCGTGCAGAGCAACGCTCTTTTCGCTCGAGCTTTTCGAGCAGCGCAACGCTCGAAAAGCTAGTTATTTGTCTAAATTCAGAAACATGTTAGTATGTACTTCTTCAAGTTTATAAACTAAGTAGGCAAATATGTTTTAAATAATGCAACTGTATGTAATCGGTTTGTGTTTCTAATAAATAAATTTATCTAATCGAAAAGTAGACTTGTACGGTGGATAAATATAAAATTGTACACTTTTTATTATATAAAATGTGTACGTCAAAATGATAACTTTCCGAACCCACCCTCATTTCGTATATTCTATCTCGCAAACCATTGACAAGGACTTTTTCACTAAATCTGTTCACTCAAGCGTCACGCGTTTCGTTTTTTGTCGATTTCCTAAAAAATGGCCATGCTAGCGCCCAAATATCGCCTTTATAATATTTTCACATTTATTCACTAGACGGCAAAAAATGGAGCTATCAAGAACTTTATTATACTGTGTCCCTTTCTAACTTGCCTTTTTATCCTCTTGACTGAAGATCGTATTATTCTAATGAGACAGAGAACGAGTTTCTAGTTAGAAATAATGACGTGGCCTTTCTAATATTTAAAGCTGGCTTTTTAAATGACACTAACATTTTCTAGAAGTGACAAAGCGTTTTATGTTACTTTGTTTAAAATGCTCGTAGCGGAAACATTTTTAATGATGAGACTTAATTTTCTCCAAAAGCGAACCAAATATTTCTTTATAGTAATATTTTAAAATTTAGTAAGTATATCTTTTTAATAAAGTCACACTTTATTAAAAATATATACTTACTAAAATTAAGATGCAAATTTCAATTTCTTTCCGACACTCATGATCGGCAGCTTCGTTCTACTGATACCCGTCTCCTTAGTATTCCTCTTCATCGCACAAATTTTATGGCAAACTCTTACTGTTCAAGCTTCACGACTCTGGAATGCTTTGCCCGTTGACATCAAAGAAATTTCCACAAAATTTTCCTTCAAGAGAAGAGTACACTGTCATCTTTTACGAGTAAATTAGTCTCATTTTCTTATCTACATCATCATTCATTGTAGGTATGTGTGTATTTGTATTTATTTAATTATGTATATGT
This sequence comes from Acrobasis repandana, assembly GCA_963576875.1. Classification (NCBI taxonomy): domain Eukaryota; kingdom Metazoa; phylum Arthropoda; class Insecta; order Lepidoptera; family Pyralidae; genus Acrobasis; species Acrobasis repandana. Next base: position 5,768,492 of record OY756226.1, read on the forward strand.
ATATATATTTTATATGTATGCGTATATATATCTTTATTATGAGTATATATGCATGTATGTGTATTATTTGGTATAAGTATGTAATTATTTAATTATTTTGCGCCGCAACGAATTATCTGTTTATCCCTATGGTTGACTGGGAGAGAACGCTTTTAGCGTTAAGTCCGCCAATTGTAAGACAATTTCATTGTTAAACAATAAAGTTTAAAAATAAATAAAAAAGTTTAAAGTGAGTAATTGTAAAACGAAAGCAAAGTAATTTCAGAATACATCTCATCAATTTATAGAATGTGTAGCCCCCTTGACGGCACTCAATTCAGTACCAGTAAGCATTCGGTAATAGGTACTAGTAAAGACCGCAGTCTGGCCAAACGATCGTTTTTGTACTTTTTACATTAATGTCACGAACGTGGACTTGTGGTGGAAGGATCATAGATTGGTTACACTAGATCTGCCGCTTCTAATAGAATTAAAAGTTTATTTAAAGGGGGCACCATATCATTTCCGACGCGTTTCAAATGGTCCTACTAATATTTTCGGCAGCAGATAACTAAATGATCTCGTTTTAGTTTTACCTTGAAACGAGACACACTTTTTTCTGTATAAAAATGTGTATCTACTACACAGATCTGTATATCTGTTACTATCACATCTCAAAGAAATTGTATACAAATCTAGAATGCTTACGAAATGGCAAAGCCGTTCCCAAAAATTATAGCTCTCCCCTTCTACTTTATTGCACAAACAGTTTGCGGGAAAGGGACGCCTACAACTTAAGGTAAATTTTTGGGAACGTTAGGTATTTAAATATAAGCATTATGAAGATATGAGCATTATGTTCGTGGCATTAAGCTTAATTTTCAATGTTGTTTTTTTTTTGAGATTATTACTCGTAGTTATAGGGCGAGTGTCAGCGACATCGTCGGGTTGCCGCTGACACTCGCCCTGAAGATGATCGTCTAAATCGATCGAAACCTGGTCGTCCTTTTCCGACTATATCACGTGATTCAACCGTTTTAAATTAATTAATTATGGACTTGAAAATGGATTCTGCTTCAGCGGTACCGTGTCTGAGATCATGTCTGTATCAGGTGTATTAAAAGCGGGGATAATAGTAGTATACAGTTTAGTCCTACAGAAAGTTGATTTTACAAGCTAGACCCGCTGCAACCAACACGCACGTACGCAGTGTACTAAAGACTAGAAAATCGACTGCTACGGTGAACTTTAGAAACGTTAGACAACTAAAAAGGTTGGCTAAGTAGTTAAAGAAGCTCCCTTATGAAACCACATCAAAGATTAACACATTGTTGGACACTAAGTCAGACACAATAGAAATAACAGTTGATTACGCCTAAGGCGTCCTACTGTCCTACAATGTGTTAAGCTAACTCTAGCCCTCACAGTTACCCTGTGCCCACAGCGCTTGCCGTCCAGGTGAACAAATTGGTATCAAATAGATCATGCGATCCGCATTCTTTATAATCGTTATAATATTAGTCATGGCCAAGCCGACAGAATAGTATAATCGTGAGTATTCACGAGTAGTAAACCGTACCGCTTCCCGAACAAGACAAGCGACTTATGGATCGTGCGGCTTACTTATACGCCGCATGCAACAAGTTAGTAGTGGGATTTACGATACGCAAGTGCGCGCTAAAAAACTTTGCTATATAAAATATCCATGTAACGCCTCACGCTACGTGTTAACTATCATCCCGACATAATTAATTTAAGGTCATTCTTCAAAACAGTTGCGTAAAACCTATGTTAGCCGCTTCTAGTCATTCATAGCCCATTACTACCACGTTACAGCCACGTCCACGGCAAGCGGAGCGAGTTGAGTGCAGGAAAGGAGTGAGCTAAGCCAATCCCAAATGATGTTCCGGCGGTTAGGATTTTTCTGGAATTTTCGAATATTCTCCGTTTTCGCCGCGTGCACGGAATAGCTGCAATTGCAGGTGCATTGAGACGGGTTCAATGACCACGTAATCTCTAATGTGGATGTTCGCTAAATTTTGTTATTGAAATTATTTTATTTCACTTATTTTATTAGGTTTTTACAGAAATGTGAGTCAATATTATTAATAAAATCAAGTAAGATAAATTTACCCAGGTTATTGAAATATGATTTGACTCACGCACGTTGGATGCACTAAAAATGGTCAAAGTTAGACGTTACCTACATCTTTTGTTTTACTCAACACGACGGTTTTTAGGGTTCCGTTCCCGAAGGGTGCAAACGGGGCCTGATTACTGAGACTCCGCTGTCTGTCCGTCAGTCACAGGGCTCTATCTCTTGAACCGTAATAGCTAGACACTTGAAATTTTCACCGATTATGTATTACTATGGCGGATATAACAACAAATACTAAAAATGAAAAATAGTTAAAAATTAAAGGGGGTCGTCATACCAAAAACGTGTTTTTTAGCGTTTTAAAACATTGCAAGGTGGTACGGAACCCTTCATGTACGAGTCCGACTCGCACATGCCCGTTTATTTTTCCTTGCCTTCCTACAATGTTATAATATCCTATAACAGCAACTTTTTAATCTAATTGTTTTCAATTATATCTAATACATAACTAATATAACTAATATTACCTAGGTAACAAATAATTAAAAGATGATTAAATACCTAGTTACTTAAAGTAATTCCCCTTAAATCTTGAAGTACTAGGTACAAGTTTATATATGTATGTATATGCAATTGCACTTGCCCTTATCTAAAGCATATAACATTGACCGGGTTGTTGGTTTAATCCCTCAAGTCCTCATCGATGTATAATTATCCCTATTGCCGTTAAATCAATCGACCGCAAAAGGATTTGTGTTTGCGTTTGACTGCACTTGAAAAGATCATCGGCAAATGATCAAAATTGAAGTGTATTATAATAAAATAACTTTGTTATTCAATCTCTTGAATAAAACGGATAAGTGGAATAAGTATATGTATAATATTTTTTACTTTGAAAGTTTTAATTATTTTAGGGAAGGTGACTTAATGATGACTTAACTTACTTGTAAATAAAACAGCCCTAGAAAAACGCTGCCCCATGGACGTGCCCAGAAGGCTGGCAACAGTGCCTCGTTGTATGGAAATGTTGTATTTTTTGGATCTTATAAAGGCAGGTCTTCGAGTTACACGTAAATTTTTGCACGCCAGTTTTATTTTTGTGCGCTGATGGACCTAACAAGATTATTAATATTATCAAGTTAATACATAGGATGTGCGGTTGAGATATCTTTAAAAGACGACTCAGCCCGACCACATGAACAACCTTTGTCAAATAACAAATGGTGAGATCTCTAACAATTTTTGGGCATTGCCTACCAATTTTGCCCAAACACTTTATATATATATAAGATTTCAAACTAACTTTAGTTCATAATTCTAAACAATTTAACCAAAGAAACATACATTGAAATATATGTATTTTGCTTACATAGAATCTACGAACTCCGACCACTCACAAATCATTTAAAACCCAAATACATTACATGTTTTAAAACAACATAATACGTGTGAAACATTTGTTAATCCCATCATCGCGTTCCACTTTGTTCTGAAGACTTCCAATCCCTCCGAGCGTTATTACGGATGCACAAACACTTCCTGTGTATTCACATTACGACCTATACAACGAGGCTCATCAGCTACAAGATTAAAAAAAAATAAAGTATAGAAGTTTCCGGCCTAGAATAGGACCACTCAATGTCTTCTTGTGGATGTCGTAAGAGGCGACTAAAGGACAAATATTCGACATTCTGCTGGACTCTTTTGTCTAATAAATCAAACCAAAACTATTATATAGGTAAATATATTTCGTGATACTTACGTATATATATACATATATATATGTATATATATATATATATATTATTTATATATATATATATATATATATATATATATATATATATATATATGTGTCTTATGGAAAGTGTTTCAGTATCACGAAGATACTGAAACACTTTCCATAAGACACATATATTAAATAATGAAAAAATTATGTTAATAATCTCTGAACTCTGAAACATGGGCCACCACAAATTGGCGTGTTAACCACTATGCCAAGTCGTCAATGCACAAACAGTTCCTGTGTTCATATTAAAACTTATACAACAAGACTCGTCAGCTACTCGACTCAAAACAATGCAAGTATAGAAGTTAAACTTCCTTGTGCCGTATGGTTCCCGGCCTAAAATAGAACCACTCCATGTCTTTCTGTGGATGTCGTAAGAGGCGACTAAGGAACTAAGCACAGTTACCTTCAACGTGCTAGAAATGTATTTCCAAGGAATAATAATGGGGAATGGCTTTGAGCGGCACAAATGATTTCCCAAGGAGGGTTGATCAACATGACATTTGGCTTACCCGCCGTGTGGCTCCTAGAAGAGTAAAATAGGGGACCACTCAAAGTCTTAGAAGGCAACTTAGGAAAGACAAGCTTAACAAAGCTTATAAACATCAGTGAGACCTCTCCAACCCGTCTAACCAGCGTTGAGAGTGTATGCCAAATCCCCTCTGGCTACTCTGGCTAAGTATTGCTCTGGAAGTAAAGAGAGGTTCGTGTTCCTGCAGTGCAGTGCTAAGAAAGACCCGATGATGATGATGATGGCAAGCATAGGCGTCTTCTATTTAAGCGGTCTTGTGCCAGCCTTGGCGTTACATCTATATCATTTTTGTTGCATGTCGCACACGGCCTTAATCAGAATTTCTCCCCGACTCTCCAAACTTTTTAAATTCTCATGAATTACTTATAGACGACACGCAGCAGCGACTTGTTATGTTTAAACTTTTTATTTTTTCTCCATTAAAACCAGACGATTTAGCGCCGTCCAATGAATAATTACGGAGTATTTCTTGCCTGTCACGCTGCTAATGAATATTAGAGAAGGTTGAAAAAAAAAAGGAAATCTGCGGTTGCTCGAGAAAGAATTTCGTTAATTACGCTTCAGAGATAAATAAGTCACTAAGCGCAAATTTGTCCGTTGTGTTTTTGCGGGGCCTAGGAGTCGGTTTAGTTATTGGGCAATTTTTTCTCGGGGCAGCCGGCCTGAGTTATGTGAGTCGTTTGTGTGCGTGAATACGGTTGAAATGACCTGCTTTGTACGCTTTTGTAGGTTTTAGCGCTAAATAAATAGGTACAGAAGGCGCTGTACTTTGTAAAGCCCTGTGCAATCTCAAGATAAATTTCACTGCAGACGTAAAAGTAGCTTGTTTTTTTTCTGTTCTCTTCTTTGTAGATAAAAATATTATGCCCAGAGACTTTATCTTCTACATACATACATACTTTATATTCTCTTTGTTTTCATTAATCCAATCGTTGTCAATAAAGGAGGATGTTATCAATTCGACTGTATGTTTGTTTTTTACGTACGTTACGCGCTTTGTCAATTGTGAACCATTCGGTTTATGATTTTTTTTATTTAAAAGCCTTATTATCTAGTTGGTCCCATATTTGTTTAATATAAGGATCTTTCGGTGAATATAAGGATGGTGGGAAATGAGAAAAAAACTCAAGGAAAGTAAAGTCGTTTGTTTTTAATTTTTTGTATTTTCTTTTATTATTACACCTATTAAGTGTCGTCATCAGGTCTTTTTTAGTCTCCACTGCAGGAGCGCGACCCTCTCTGTACTACCAGAGCTATATATTAGCCAGAGCAGTTAGAGGATTTTGCCTACACTCTCCACGCTGGCCAGACGGGTTGGAGAGGTCTCACTGATGTTTACTCGTATAAGCTTTGTTCAGCTTGTATTTCCTAAGTCGCCTTCTACAACATCCACGGGAAGACTTGGAGTGGTCCTATTCTACTCTGCCGGGAATTGCTACTATTGTACTAACATTTTTTTGGACAAACTTAAGTACTTATATAACGTTCAAAAAATATACTGAAACTATTTTAAAGGAGAATTCAGCCCAAAATACTAAAAAACTTTCGCCAAGGAACGTAAGTATATCGAATAGTGTGTGTAAAGTGCCATTCAAACTCAGATCAGCTGATCGGTCAACTTGTATGGGCCAAAAATTATTTTTCATATTTCAATATACGTTCCTTGGGGAAAGTTGCTCAGTATCATAGACTGAAACCCTTAAAATAGTTTCAGTATATTTTATTAGACGCTGTATAGGTACATGTGGTTTGAAAGACTCCTCATGGATTATTCACAAAAAAATGTCTAAACTCGATAAAATTTCTAATTTATGCTGATGGATTGGCTGGCCTTTGAGCGTATTATGAGCGAGGCAATAACAACGCAGTACAATAGCTAACTAGACAAGGTAATTTTCACAGAAAGCTTTTACATGTTAATATCGACCTTCCGCGTATAGAGCAAGAGCCCGCGACTTGCAGACTCCCGTTATTTTATAAAGGCTGAAATTTTCTCTATAAATAGCCCCTATACAGGCAAGTACAATCCCCTAATATGAAAGTTGGCCTTATGTTAGCATAGTCCGATTTGGTACAACTTTACTACCTGATGTCTACCAAAGCCACCACGAGCCAATTAAAATTGCCGAAACCTGATGTCGTTTCAAAATAAAAGCTAATCTACGTTTGTATGGAAAAGTCTAATTCTGTCTAGGGTATTCTGTCTGGAGTCATCCACATGTAAAATGGCATCCACAGGTTGTATGTAGTTAGCATAAGTAAGTAGTTACTTTCTGAACAACACTCGTTTAAATATGGTTAAAATAATTGTTGAATATTTATCACAACATCTAAAATTTAGATTAAATAACGACTAAGATTAAATCGTGACACGAGATAAGTAATTAATTTGCAACTGAAAGTTTGTACGGATCGTCTGCTAGGTATTACCATTGAATTATAGCGAAGTTAGCAACTCTCAAACTTGGATATTGCTTAGATCATCGTTAAAACCGACCTGAAGTTCGTAACTAATTCATTAGTTTGGAAGAGACATTTTAAAATGAACACCCCGAGTTAAGACTTACACGATGTCTCTTAAGGGGATCGGGTATGTTCACTTGAGGAGATAAATGTTACAGATCAAAAGAAAGACTTTTATACATATTTTGCTTCTAAAGTGCTACTTATGTTTAAAAACATAGGTATATGTGTTTATGTCGATGGTGTTTATATATTATATTGTGTGATCATCATCCGAGCGTATTCCCGGTTGCATCGTCAGCGGTTACGCATCAGAGCCCGGGGTCCGCTACCTAACCTAGGTGATTCGACGAGGTTACTGGTTTTTACCCAGAGCAACTGCCGTCTGACTTCCGCAACCCAAAGAGTAGACCAGAACCAATCCTAGGGATAGGGTCAAACGCTAGATGGTGCTTCGGAAGGCACGTAAAGCTGTTGGGGACCACGGAATTATCTTTATTTTCGGATAATCAGGTGATTCAAGCCTGCAATATCTTAACCAGACTGGAAATAACTATTCACAAAGTATGCTTCCCAGTGGGATTTGAATCCACGACCACCGGATCATAAGGCAAACGTCTTGACCACTAGACCACGGAGGCAGTCCCTAATAATAGATTTTATTGTGTATGTGAGAAAAATAATAATACACACACACACTCCCGTATTTATCTCTAATATAGACAGAGCATTTTAGGTTTTGCAGTTCTAAGTTCTAGCGTGATGGTGTGTGAAAAGGTGGACAGAGGAATCAAAATAGTCATGGTTTGCTAGCTGCATCGCCTATTAACGTGATTCGAATTTTTGCTCATTCCTTCGATCGGATTTTACTATCTGCGCGGGAAGAGAAGCAGCTGGTATATTTTTTATTCTTTTCTCCCCAACTAGCATGGAATAATCTAATTAAAATAATATTTGGTTGAAATACCATGATGCGTTTTATGTTTAGAATCAGCTTGAAAAGCTCTTTCATTCGCTACTCTAACAAGTTTTCGATTATTTTCAAAGTCAAATACCAATAACAAATTTAATCTAAACTTTTTACACCGGAATTCCAACTAGCATCTGTTTTTTTAAGTAGTTCAAAATTCAAGAAACTTAATGAAGTTCCCTATAAATAAATACATACTAAGTATAAAAGACAGTCACTTCCCGCCGTCTGTCCATCTGTATGTATGTACGCTTAGATCTTTAAAACTACGTAACGGATTTTAATGCGGTTTTCATCAAAAGATAGAGTGATTCAAGAGGAAGATTATATTATTATTATTTTTGCTTAGTGTTACTGTACATTAATTTTATAGTGCAAGAAATTAAATAAATAAATAAGATTATATGCAATACATACCCGTGCGAAGCTAGGGCGGGCCGCTAGTATATAGGTATATTTCCTTTTTTTCACGGTTCACGGTTCACTAGAGTCAATATTTAAAGGGCACGTCTGTGTTTGTGTGGGCGGTAATCGCATTAACCACTGAAGGAAAATGGATAACGTTTTCATTGTCATGTGCGTATTTCGTTCTACTTCTTAAATACAAAGGCGTATACTTCCAGATTTTGTTTTTTGTCAATAGTTGAACGATTGAACGTAGCGAGTTATTTTCTCCGACTCTATTCAATATGTCTGTATGTATGTACATATGTTTGACGGGAACTTGATTATCTTTGATCCAAACTTCATGATATTTGGTAAGCATATTGGTAAGCAAAATGAGACTAACAGTATTTCAAAACACTCGAACACCGCTCAAAATCAGCACAATTTACACTTTTAGCTAGTGCAAATACACGATTCTTGATATTGTTTGTGACGGTATCTATAATTATCTTCCTTACCTTTTTCATTGTATTTGTGTTGAAAATGAATCCTGTTTTCTGTTTAATACGACAAATTAAAATGACATTGACTTCTGTTTAAGTGACTTTTTTATTTAATAGCGTCATACACGTCCTGGCGTACCTACCGCGTTTAAAAGACGGCACTACGTTTCAAAACAGGTTACACTTTTGACACTTCATCACCTATACCAGGCCTGTGTCACTCCCCGTTTAGGTATCGAAAATGTACCTACATTATTACAATGCGCGCAGGCGGCCCCACTGGGTGGTAAATTCAGTTATACGAATCGTTTGTCCAGAGTAATAAGAATGAAATTGGCTTGCAATAGATGTCTAGGTATCTTTACGAAAAGGTGCTGAGTTTTGACGTGAGCTAAAATAAACATTATTGCTAGCCACATTGAGTAGATATTTCTTTGAATTTCTTTGCTGAGTGAGACTTCTGTACGTAAGTATTATTTATTCTGTGCCTATACCTCCAATATCTCTGATACCTCCTTTACCATTATCTTACAACACCCGTGGGAGCGAATAAGATGTATTCTACTCAGTCGTCACCACACGGCACATTACCACAGAATACAGTAAGAGGAAACAGAACGGTATCTCCTAAGGTACGCGCAATATGCGTCCCTGTTCCCCGTTCTCGCACCTCTCTTCCGTTTTCGCCTTGATGACACAAGTTGGCCCACAAGAACCGGGGGAGAGGTGCGGGTGCGGAGAACGGGGACGCATATTGCGCGTACCTTAGGTGATTTCGTTCTGTTTACTCTTACTGTATTCTGTGACATTACTTCACTTGTAATTGTCAGCAATCTAGTGCACTAAAGCTAGATTTTTCAAGCTGCCAAGCATGTCACAAAGCTTAATGACCGCCATCTAGCCAGTGCAATCGGGATTAACGAGTACAAAACAATCAGTCCGAATGCAGTACATATTTCTTCCTACTACGTTGTGTAAGAACATTGAAACTTTATAAAGAAAAGAAAAGCTTAAAATGTACCAGCTTCTTCTCTTCCCGCGCAGATTAAACCGATTGAGGAAATGGGCGAAAATGCGAAACAACCTATCACTATTTTGATTCCTTGTTCCACCTTCTTGCCCACCATGACGCTAAAACTGGCCTTCGGGTCGGGCCCGATCTGCTTAGGGCCGCAAAACCGAAAATGGGTCTGCCCCATTAGGGATAAAGACGTGATAAACGTGACGTTTTTTGGAGAACAAAAAACTGGAGAGCAAGCTACGGGCTCTGAAGCAGCCTACCCAAGGATGCAACCGGAAACGCGCTTAGTTTGGAAGGCAAAATTTCTTCATTTGTTTTGCTTTTTATTCACTTGCATCAATTTTACGCAGAACTATGATAAGGTTTTTTTATTTGCAATGAATTTAGGAAGTTTACTGTAACTCTTAGTAATTTAATCAGAGAATATGGTCTTAATAAAACCAAGAAAGCTTCGTCCCCAGAACTGCACTCCAACAGAACAATTGCAGAATTTCGTCACAAAACCATGTTTATACGTAACACTGGCCGCTAATAAATTAATGCAAGACGTTCCACGACCAACTTGTCGTGTCTAAGAGCGCAAAGTTAAATTAAACGCTGTAGATCGACGGGCATTAAGCGAGCGCTTCAGTGGAACTGCGGGGTGATGCCGCATTGTATTGCAAATTAGTTCCGCAGTAGGAATTCCGAAAAACATTTCGCATGAAATAGTGTTTAGGTGCGCGGCTTCGTAGCTTTATGGCTGTTTTTCAGTTATTCGTAACGATGGTTTTGTCTGATGTTTGTGATGTCGCACTTTTTCATGTACAATGCAAACAAATGCGATTGTCATTTTTTTGAGTTCAGTCAGACTGAAAAATGTAGGAATACGTGGATATTAAAAATAAAAGCGATTTAAAAAGGAAATTAACAAATCGAAACGGTAGATATAGCTCTGTTTATTCTGGGAATCAGTAGAAAACTGACACAAAATTCGCGGTAAAAAGGTAAAATGATACGGTAAAATTAGTAATAATATTTTCAAAAATAAATTAAAAGTAAATAAAATAATATTACAAGCTACCTAACTCGAAAACAAACAAAAAACTCGTCGGCTTTAATTATTAGATCTCTACAATAGACTATGTATATCTCGATGTGATATAAATGTCAAGAATAAAGTCCTACATTCCAAATTTAAAATCACATTTTTACAACAATATAAATCATAACTGCCAGTTAAAAAAGTAAAATTCTATGTTCGAAATTCAAAATAATGTGACTTTGAAGCGTCGGCCGGCAGTAAATCGGTCGGCTGTCGTGCGATAACCGTGTTCGGACGAGTGATGTACACCGATATTATTCAACATGGATTAACCATAGGTTCGGATTGACAAAACATTCGTTTGAACGATTTATGGAGCAAGGCTTCAGCTTTGTCTAAACCAGAGGCCATGTAAAATGTGGCAGCTTTTATACTCTTTCCCAAGAATAAACACAACGATAAACGGATAACTCACCTAAAATGTCAGCTACTGGCCGACATGTTTCGACCTCATCTGGAGGCCTTCCTCAGGGCGAATGTGATTCGCGACGCATACACGAAGACGCCCCGAGCCGCACAGATAAGTTTACATGGTGACAAGTAATCAAGAAAGTCCACGGGGAGATATCGAAGACCAACATTTTGTATGTGAGATGCATCCTTGAGTGCGCCTGCTAGTACCTCACTACATCTTAATTTATATCTTCTTCGGAGAGCGCGATAGTTCCGATTTTATCGCATTTAAAAGGTGTATGTCAAATTATTTCGGAAGCTTGAAAAATACTAACACATTCATAATAAAAATAAACGCAAAATCAGCTGCAAGATCAAGCTATACAATAATTTAATATGTTTTATTTATTAATGTATACTTAAACGTAGAATATTATGCTAAAAGATTGGCTGTATAGATTTTTGAAAAATCTTTCGAAAAACCGTAGAGATAAGTTTTATTTTCAATTTAGATTATAGTTTAGTTTTAGTTAGATATTTATCTTCTCGACTGTCAAGTTATAACAAAATGTAATAGTTTTTAAGTTGAATATAAACCAACGGTGGTTTTAAAAATAAAATTAAAAAGAGAAAAGATGTGAACAAAAAGATGTCATAAGAAGTGAAACAAAACTTAGTACATTGTGACCAACAACATCAAAGCAAGTAAGCAAGCAACAGAGCGTTTACATTCAGTACAGCCTTATGAATAACCATGCTTCCTTTGAATACCAGGAAAGAGTTAGTAAGTATGTTAATTACTGGTATCTTAACCGCATCGCGTTAGTACGGGTAATTGTAATGAATGGGGTGCTTTGTTTTGGTTACTGATTTAAATACTTGGTTCTTTTCCTTTAGTGTTTACTTCCGTTTTTGATTGAATGATGGATCACGGCAAGTGATGTGACGCTGGAAATATTCCAAGTTTACGGGACTTTTCCCATTATTTCATAAATATTCCTTTAAATTTACGTTTTTAGGAATATTGCCGGGAATGTTTACGGGAATATTACTAAAGTTTCCAGGAGGGTACATCACTTATCACGGCTGAACATATATACTATCACGTTTTTATCCCTAATGGGGGCACCCAGATTATTTTGGGTCTTGCGGCTCTAAGCAGACAGAGCCCAGGACCGCAAGACCCAAAAGCCACTTTTAGCGTGATGGTGGGTGAAACGTGGACAATGAATCAAAATCATCACTATTTTGATTTTTAGCCACATTGCCTATCAACATGATTCGCATTTACGTAAATATTCCTAATATTTCCGTAAATATTCCCCTAAATTTCCATTTTTAGGAATATTGCCGGGAATGTTTACGGAAAATATGTTTTGGAATGCATTCCGTATACATTACATGCGGCTAGAAACTCTTCACTATTTTGATTCATTGTCTACCTTTCACCATTGACATAAATATATATAAGTACAAAGATCTCGCTGCCTTTCACCCAACATCACCCTAAAAGTGGCTTTTGGGTCTTGGACGGAAGTGGACGGAATGCATTCCAGAACATATTTTAGGTAAAAAAACTTGATCTTCATGGGTCATGTTTATTATTGGATATATTGTACGAATATAAAAATACGGCCTTCCTTGCTACATTTAGGAATGCCGTATTTTTATATCGTACAACACATCCAAATCCATATTAATAATTTTGAAGAAAGTTGTTCACAAATAGCAAACACATTTTCAAACTTTCAATGAACTAGGCAGAATAAGCATTGATTGATATTTTTATCTAAATAAAGCTAGACGACCCGCTAATTCATACATATATGTATTTACAGTAATAGATTTTATCATAAAACTATCCTCTTAGTCCCAAAGGTTTACTGTAAATATCTGTCAGTGAATTACCGTTCTGTAAACCTTGGCTGATACAATACTCTCCCACGTGTTCAAATTGTATCGTACAATCGCTAATGTATCGTACACATCGAAATAGATAGGTATTTTTCAAAATAAAACATTGGTCAAATATTTATGTTAAACATTCTGCCAAAACGTTATCTTGATATTTAATTAAATCAACAAATATCAAGTACACCTGTTAGTTAGAACAACTACAGTCCGCCGGGACTCGTGAGTGGCTAGCAAAAAGTTTAAACTAAGTCCTAAACGACTGGCCGAACCGGACTTAGGCCTTGGGGAACTTTCGAGACTTGCCTAATGTTTACTGTTATGAGAAAATGTAATAGTAGTGCGGTCACTTCTATCTAATTGTGGAGTTAGGGAGTGTTTTTGTTACTTTACCTCTGCATCAACATTAGGAAACAGAGTTTTCCTATAAATGGTTCTGTAAGATCAGTAGACCTCGCGAACTCTTATAACCATGCAATAACCGACACTCCAGTAGCCAACCGACCTCCCAAAGCCATTTCAGTAAAATCCGACCATATTTAACGCTACAGCAAACTACCCCCCTTTCTTTGGATTTTTGTTTGCTACATCTTGTGAAGAATAAGATCCTTAGTGTCAATTTCCGTCAAAATCATTTGAAAAATGCAACCTGCAGGCGAAAACAGATAGACGGACAAAAGGAAGCTTTTTTTCGGTATATATTGGCTACAGTAATAATCCAGGTAGATATATTTTATGCAAAACAAGTTGCCCAGAACCTTAACTTACCTATTTAAATGAAACCTTCTTATTTTATCCGTTACCTTGATCGGTAGCAACCGGCATTTTTTTCCTTTTTTTTCCGACAAAAAGGATAATATCGGATACTATTTAATCTACGCTGAATACCTTTGTAGTAGCACTTCAACGGAGTCTACAGGCTTGATTTAAAGGCGGAAATTTCTCCGTAGTTAAGATCTACAAAGGTCGCGAAGCATGATTTTTTAATGAAAGCCTTATAAAAGCTGGTATCGCAAGATCGCGGAGTCACCGTGAGCTTGCTGATCGTATCGGCCGCTTGGTACTTATTTGTGTGGTTTTATATATTTATTAGATGGTTTAGATAAACTTTTAATATTAAAGTATTTTACTGTATTTTATACTTTTTATGTTATTTGCCGCATCAATGCTTTCTGTCGCCGGTAAAAAGTATAGCGGACAGATTTACAGACAAACGCGTAAGGCGGTTAATTTTCAAATTTAAGTACCTATTTAAAAATCTTAAACGTTTTTCTTGATATAGGAGTTTTTCAAGAATACAGCATTTTAAACAATACAAACTCAAATCTAAAATTTTACTTTTTAGGAATTAAAACCTTCTAAATCCGCTTGTTTCCAACAAGTCAAATCAGATACTTTTTTCTTAACGTCAAACAAACATTTTCTTTGGGTTGTATGAAATATCGGACTGTGACGTCAAAGTTTCTTTGAGTCAAAAAGCGCTCTTAATATGCGTTTTTCTGCATTAATAAATATAAATCACGTTCAATGACAAGTGTGTCACTTGTCAATGATGTGATCAATGACAAGTGACACTATTTTGTGACGTTTAACTTTTTGACCCAGCAAACTACTCAATTCGAATGTATAAATATATTTATTTATTTATATGTTGGCCGAACTTCTCCGATTTTGGACGTTCTTTTGTTATTTTTTTTTTTTTGATAGGGTATTAAAGTTGTCAACAGGTCAAGATCTGATGATGACGAGAAATCGAGAGAACTACACAAACATTCTAGGCGTATAGTAATTTTGATGTTTTTTTAGTGAACCAAGCATTCATCCAGAAAGTATGACAGAAACCAGAAATTGACGTCCTTTTTTGTTCAAAATTATATTCATATCATTTGTTTGAAGCATAAAATTTTGTCTCTTAGTATTGATACACTAAATACTACTCAGTTCTGTTTAAATAAAATGAAAGTATTCAAACACCTTTATTTACACAATAAACGTTTCGCTAAAACACTCCGAAATGTAAAGATCGCTTAAAACATTCCGCAAAAATACAGAAAAAAGCACCGTAAGCTCGTAGATTATTAATACAAAAAGCTTCACGGTCGTATAAAATTCAGAACGGCAATAGTGCGCAGAATAATAACTGCCTTATTGAACTGCCGGATACCGCGGTTTTGTAAAAAACATATACACTATACATAAAACGTAGAATGGTTTCAATGGATACGGCCATTTTTTTAAGTAAGTGTCCTGAAATTTTCGAGTTCACATTTCACTGAAATACTAGAAATTATTTATGGTTTTTCAAAATGAAACTATTTTTGGGCTATTTTTGACCGACTTTGAAAAAGGAAGTTGTAAATTCGAACCGTATGATTTAAAATTTTTTATTTTTAAAAATGTATTGTAAACCGATTTTGACGATTCTCTTTTTATTTGAAATCTTCTACTACTAAGCTAGTCCCATATTAATTTCGTGAAGACATGATAAAGAACTTTGGGGATATGGAAGGACCTCCTCAAAGATCAGATCTTCAGGCTAGATCTCTATCTAGCCTCATGGTCTGATCTTTGAGTGACCTCAAAGATCAGACCATGAGGTCTTTGAGGTCAAACGCACTCAAATCTTTAATAAAACAAGAAAAAAAAAAGAAAATGAAGCCTGTCATTTTCAACTAACACTACTTGCTTCCGGTTAAGGAAACCATTTTGAGGAAGCCTGCACACTAAAGTCTGATTTTTTATTCCGTAGAATTTTGACAGCTGAAAATTTTGACATGTCAGAGATTACAAACCTTTTTCGCCGGGCACATATTTTTATTAAATTCCAGGTTTCAATAAAAGTCTGAACATCGAAGTCTGTTCATTTTATTTGTTAGTGAATGTAACCATTTCGCACGCTCCAAATCAAAAGGAGATTTACGGCGAGCGATATTTACGTCCCTTTTTATTACGACTATATTTATTTAATATTAGATTTTAAATAAATTCTACTAGCTTGCTACCGCAGCCAATAAAAAAAAATACGAATTTAGTTTTATTTAAATTAGTAGTTAATTTTTTTACGAAAAAAATTTTTTTCAAATGCTTTGAAAAGGTTTTTTATACATGAATTAGTAGGGAGTGATGCCGGCTAAAGAAAAATAACCTGCTAACTTAAAATTATAACTTTGATAATTCAGTATTAAAAAATGACAATACATTTTAAATATACCAGAAAGTTTAAAATTTATCTTTTTTGAGGTAAAACATAAAAATGTATCCCGAATTTAATTTTTTATTGCCTTTAAATGGGTTCCCTTTTTTGCTAGAGAGTTTTTTAGTTGCAACACTTTTGAAATGTCAGAATTCTACGGAATAAAAAATCAGACTTTAGTTCACTAGTGTATAATGATGACTGTCAGCTCTGGCAGCTCGAAAAATCAGACACTAGTGTTAGCACCGCCATACCTACTCACCCTGATCATGATTGCGGAGAAATGCATAAAGATTCGGAAGGCACGTAAAGCCGTTGGTCTTGGCTGTCAAGCTATGTCAAATGCCTTTAGGCAGCTTGGAAAATCTGCCATCAGTGTTGGCCTTACACACAAATAAACGGGCAAGTGCGAGTCGGACTCGTAGATGAAGGGTTCCGTGCCTCCGTACAATGTTTTAAAACGCTAAAATACACGTTTTTTGTATGACGACCCCTTTATTTTTACCTTTTTTTGTTTTAAGTATTTGTTGTTATAGCGGACATAGTAATACATAAACTGTGAAATTTTCAAGTATCTAATTAATGCCATTATAAAGATCTAGTTAAAAACGCTGAAAAAAACACGTTTTCTGTATGGCGACGCCCTTTAATTTTTAACTTTCTTTTACTTTTTCAGTATTTGTTGTTATAGCGGCCACAGTAATACATAATCGGTGAAAATTTCAAGTGTCTAGCTGTTACAGTTCAAGAGATAAAGCCCTGTGACAGACGGACAAACAGCGGAGTCTCGGTAATGGGGTCCCGTTTGCACCCTTCGGGTACGGAACCCTAAAAACGAACAAACCCTGATGAGGGCCATCTAAATAGATCGAAACTAGACGATGTTTTCGACTACTAAGTTAAACTGTATATCAATTTTCTTAAGGCATCAAATTGTACATTTGTTTAAAGCTTCATTATTATATTTATTGTCTAAGTAATGAATTCAAGTCTTTCAAATAAAACGCACAATTTCGCCTCAAATTGAACTCAATAAATCCTTTGTTGATAAATCGAAAACAATAAACATTATTCGATGTAGAGTAGACGCATAAACAAACTGAAATATACAATGTTTTTCGTTTATTTCAATTAGTGTAAACCATTTTTCGACGTCTACTCGTCCAGAATGACCATTAGGTTTGTTTCGGTTAACAACTGGCAATATTTTTTACTTGAATTGTTGTACAATTTGGATTTTTGGATTGTGGGCGAATGTTATTGGGTAGCGATGGATTCAGATATTGTTAACTTTTAAAACAATTTGTGGACAGTGTCAGTCGAAAATAATTCAGTTCATGTTATTAAAACACATATGCAGTATAAGTTCGTTTGCAAAAACTTATTGTTTAGTATGACGTTTTTCTAGAAAGTTCAACCCATGATTACATTCCCTATCGATATGGCGAATTAAAAAAAAAGTTCTCCAAACCTTTTTGGACAGTCCAGCGTTTGTATATCTTGGTCGAAATTTCTATAATTTAGGTAAAGTAGTAAATGAAAGAGAAACAACTTTTTAAACAAATGCCCGATCGGCTAATGAAAAGTATGGGAGGTCAATACATACTCCGCCATATATTTCTCTGGGGATCAGTATAATGGGACTGAACTTCAAAAATTTGCAAGAAAAGTATATCTACATAAATATAAAACCCAGATGGAGAACTTCATCTTTATTGAAAATCGGTTCACAGCCGTTCTAAACCCAGAATGCAGACTTGGCAAGCCCTGCGCCCAATAATTGATATTTGCCATTTGAATTCAAGCTGTGTGGCGCCGCGGGTCGTTACGGCCCACAAAGACCGTTTCAATCGACTCAGTGTGTCTTATGGCCCTGATGTGTGGCCAAAATGGGAACCGATTGTACAGTCCATGTGTATAAGACTTTATGAACTCAGCTCTTTTGGGATATCAGTGTTGCTTTGCATGTTATTAGAATAAAGATGTAACGATGCTGGATGCCACCTGCATGCTTGCATCTTGTTTTCATACCTCATTTCCTCATCTCATCCTGTCCGCTTTTCAAAACGTCATTTCATTTTAAAATTTATTCCATAATTCGATTTTCGAATCATTTAGTTTGTAAAAAGTTTTACCGCCCGCCGCCCTTCGTCGATCATTCTTTGTACGAGATGTTTGTGCTTTAGTCGCCTCTTACGACTGGTCTTATTCTAAGCCAAAAGCCACATGGCTAATGCAACATTAGTAATCTTAACAAATCTTTTTGATCTAATATAGTTATTTTCTACAAGATGAATGCTTATAGTCACTGAAAACTGAATCTTAGACTATTCCAGCCCTCGCTTTGAAAGATGAGGCAGCAATTAATTACAAAGACATTCCACCTAAAGTCTTGAGTTAGCATCACGCGGCTGACAAATGTCTCTTGTCGCCATCTTTAATGAGGGATAAAAAGTATCATATATTTTGGGGCATTGTTTTGTGAGCTTTAATTCATATTTCTCAAATGACGGTACATTTTGTCCGCAATTACGTCCGCTATTCTTCGAGAAACTGTATTACGTAATTATTCCTTTACCTGTCAACCGGAGAATATGTTTCTCAGTCAAATGTTTAACTATCGTTTTCAATTTATATAAGTTTTGTTATGGGATACTATCAATTCTATTTTTAAGAAATAATCCATTTCCCAGTGGGCAATTCAGTTCAATCTCGTTTTGCAGAATCCTGTTTCGTTGATACATTCAAACTTTTAACATAAATGATATACTTAGCTACGTTTTGTTGCCCATTGAATGTTAAAAGTTAATATGAATCATCAATGTAAATCATTTATACGATAAATACTCATTTGTAAAAACATTTTTACCTTTTATTAATTTCGTCCCTAATACTTTTTTTACATTTATACCGATACACCTCGAGTTAACTTAGCTACTTAATCAGTTATTCGTAATAGTAGTTTTCCTTAGTTTTTCTCTTATTTTACATTTTCTATGAAAGTTTTAAGCAGCTCAGTAATAAGGTCTCGTTTCCAACCTGAAAAGTAATTATCTGATACAGTTCTTTTCACAAAAATAATTCGGTGTCTTTTGTCGTGAAAATGCCTACGAATTTTAAATGTCGAAATCTGGCATTCCGATCTTAACATTGCTGGCTTAAAGCAGTTCTGAAAATCGTTTAAAGCCTTTCCCTGACTGGAGTGATTTCTCAGTTTAAAATAACGCCACAAATTACTTGTAATTTCAATTCATATTTCTCAAATTACTTCTTTAAAAACTTTTTTCTACAAAAGTAGGTCATCCTATATTTGTAGTCTACAAGTTTTTTTTGAATGGTGTTGCTAATACGAGTATAAGTAGAAAAGAGTTTAAGAGTAAAAGGAAGTTGTCGTACTCGTATTCTGCTCTACGTTATTTTAAAGTCTGATTTTCGTAGTTTTCTAATTAAACGTGTAGTATTTTCCACTAATAGTCAGAAAACCACATGTGCCGTGTGGTTTCCTGCCTAGAATAGGACTAAAGGACTAAACTAAGCACAAACATCTTGTACTTGTGTCTAAAACCAAGTCTGTTTTATGCCTCTTTCGAACAAACGGGTGTAGTACGATGCATAATCGGCATAAAGCGAACGGTTTCATCAAGCAATACATTCGCTCTAATGTGGTGGAGCCTTTAGCCTTTTCACAAATGTCGTCAGGTTCAAACTTGTAATCCCGGAAACGACCCACGGGCCACTTTTGCACTTTGACTACGTTTTCCGTAAAAATACTCAGTAAAGGGGTACCGAAAAGAAATGAAAGGAAATTAGCTCTTCATAAACATTTTATTAAGTGATAAGGTTTGAACGTTTTCAACCCACGTTGAAACGTTTTAAATGTAAAATTTTGTAGGTCTCGGTGAGCCCAGAGCTGATTTTTGAGGGCTTCTTTGTAATATCTTCGTTCTATATTTCAGTACTTACGTGTGTGTGTAAGTACCTATCAAATATATGTATAAGTATTTAAGTATACTTATTAGGTTTGAGTTGGATAAACTATCACGTCCTTATCCCTAACGGGACAGACAGGGCCTAGAGCGGTAAGGTCCAGTCCACTTTTAGCGTGATAGTGGGCATGAAGGTGGAAAAAGGAAATAATAATGTGTTGGATTTATTAATTATTTTGCGCCGCTACAAAATTTCTGTTTATCCCTGTGGTTGACTGGGAAAGAACGCCTTTTACGTTAAGTCCGCCAATTGTTTATTGTGGATCAAAAAAGTTTTTTTTAATAAATAATAGTAGATTACTGCACCGAGCACAAAGTGAGTCATTATTGCACGAGTGCTATGTTTTTGCCCGAGCGATAGCGAGGGCATTAAATTAGCACGAGTGCATTAATTACTCACTTTAGCAAGGTGCGTAATCTACTTTTCTTTCAACTTCTTATATTCTTTGAGTATAAAATATACGTACGAAAAAAAAATACAAATTATAAACAAAACTAACTTAACTTACTTATTTTACCCGGAACTTTTGCGGTTAAAGGTTATTAATAATATCATTTGCAGCTGTTTATATGCTCTCTATAGTTGAATTTGTCGTGCAAATCGAATTTATCACGTTCGCTGTCATTTTCCATTTTAAATATATTTTCTTTTGTAAAATAATTTGACTTTAAAACTTTTACAATGGTACAGAATGCACGATTTTTGTTTTTTTAACAAGGTCTTTTTGCGTCGGCCAATTTTTTTTTCAGCCAGTATCTTTTTGATTGAATGCATACATTTTTATTAAAACTTAAACATCTGTGCATCTATAATAAATTAAAAAGTAAAACAGTGCAATAATGAAAAATTAAAAAGTAAAACAGTGCAATAATGAGAAATTAAAAAGTAAAACAGTGCAACGATGAGATTTCATACAACCATTATTGCACTGTTTTGGTTTGATGCAATAAGCACTCACTTTGTGATCGGTTTTTTAGTGATTAATGATAACATTACTGCGTAGTTAGAAGAAAATAAAATTTAATTGAACGGAACGCTGAAAGCGACACAAACTGTTATGTTAGCTATTATTTTATTAAAACTAACGTCAGATAACTCCATAATTAATTCATTTAAACCGGTTGACTCACGTGATATAGTCAATTAAAATAAATAAATATAGGGACACATCACACTGATTAAGTAGCCCCAAAGTAAGTTTTAAACTTGTGTTATGGGATACTAATTCAACGATACTATATTTTATGATAAATGCATATATACCCAAGGACACTTTGAGTAACCTCGTCAAATCGCCTAGGTTAGGTAGCGGACCCCGGGCTCTGAAGCGTAACTGCTGACGACGCAACCGGGAATACGCTCGGATGATGATGATGACCCAAGGACAATTTGAAACAGGCCATTTTCCAACTTGCCCTGGCTGGGGATCGAACCCAGAACCTCCGGATTAGCGGTCTAGCGTGTTAACCATTACGCCACGGAGGTCGTCAAAACTATTGTATTCCTATCAAACTTCATTATTCGCACAAGTTCTTGAAAGTAAAGTTATATACCGTTGGGCGAATATACGTTGCCCTATGGAAAGTTAACAAGCATGTGGCGAACAAGGGACATAATTTAAGGTTTTACTCAACTAAGTACTTAATTCGATCTATCTATAACAAAGGTTCGCTACAAAAGAAAAGGACAAAACCTTTTAAAGACCCCCGTCGGAGCCTACTAATAAAATTGTTACCAAAAGCAGATCAAACTAAGCACAGGTGTGCTTCTACAAACATCCCAACTTTCTGGCTCCAATAGCCATCTCTTTCTAATTTATAGGTTGTGTTATTCCAACGTAATCCAATTTTACCTCTGGACATGTATTTGGACGCACAGAGTTATTACTCTACTAGATCTATCAATATTAACTCACATGCCAACGTAAGTAAAATGCTTTGCGTCTTGAAAATGAAATGTCTTAGAAGGAAATGTGATAGGTTATATTCTATTCATTCGCCAGCAATTACATATTTATTCAAGAAACAATTAAAGATAATAATGCTTAGATAAGTAAATAATGACGACTTTTACTATTTACACGCTTCTTTATTAGCTATTTTAATATATAATAGCTAGTTTAATATCAGATTTGGCTTTAGTAGCCTTCGGTATTTATAAAACACTTTCACATATTTTTCTATATGTACACTTGCAGCTGCACAGGTGGGCTTAGATAGTTATCCTAAAGGTAATTGAAGGACGCAAACGTATGAGCAGACCAGGAAAGAGATGGCGGGAAACATAACAAAACCTTATACATATACAATGTTTCTCTGTCGTTCTTCACGACAGAGAAAAAGAAAACAAAATAGTGATGGGTTGCTAGTATTACCTATTAACTTGATTCACACTTTCACCCATTCCCTCAAAAGGCTCTTACGTTCTGCGTGAGAAGAATAGCAGCTGGTACATTTGAAGTGTTTCTTTTCTCCCAGAACAGCATGGTCAACTTAAGTAGATGGCCACAGTTTATTCGGGATAGAGATAAATGTAGAAAAAATTGAGAGGCAATAGCAAAGCTTGACTTACTTGACTTATTTTCCCCATGTCCCCTGGGTGGAATTAGCAAAGCAGTGTCGTTAAAAAAATGTCGTGTCTAGTAGTGTTTCGGTGTCTACGTGCAGGCCCATCTGCAGTATCTCGCTACGATCGTAAACCAACCTTACACATGTCGCGCGGGTCGCGCCCGGTGCATTAGGAAATTGAGCCAATACGTGACGACTGCACTGTTTAAACTATGATCCGCTGTTGTTTCAATAATAGGAGCGGTGCTGTTTGTAAATTATGGTCAACCTGCTTAGTAGTTTGGCTTTATCCATCTATACTAATTATGAATCTTAGTTTTCCCGGCGCGTTTATCTTTTATCTATACTCGATAAAATCTGAAACATCTGGGCCGAATTTGATGAAGTTTTCACTAACATATACAGCATTTCACATCTAGGAATGTTTTCACTAAATTATTCCACATAAAGCGCAAATCATACTGATTTAGCAAGTTAATTTAATGATAATGTTAAAGTGTATTAACTCTTTGCTTTTTGTACTATTGCAAATAATATGCGCTTTTAAAAATGAGTAAAAGTTATTAAAATTGTTTCGTGTTCTTGCAATAGTGTTTTTAATAGTGTTTTAAACTGACGAACAAATCACTATTATTGCAGCGTTTATTTTTAAGTTGAAATCGGTGACTTAAAATGTTTAATGACTTCATATTTTACGTCGTGAGTGCGATAGAACTAAGCAATTAGTTGCAACTCATTTGCCGAGTCACAGTTTTTAAATCTAGCTCCAATTTAGTTTGCCGCCTTATTTTTCAAAGTCCTTTTGCTGCATTTGAGTTACGACTTTTCTTACACTTTTTGTGTTCTTTCAATTTAAACTGAGAATTTAAAAGTAATAACTATGAATGGTGCTAGTACTAGGGAATCATAAGAGGGCCAAAGAGAGTAAGATGATTTTTCGTATTAAGGATTTGTAGATCAATTATAATATGGCTTTACACAACGTCCAAGAAAAATGTCTACGTAGCTGCCACGTCATTTTCTCATGGCTGGGTCGTGCCTGCGTTTAGAGATCAATCTTTTACAGGTAACAGGTTGTCAAAATAACCTGGTAGTGCAATTTTTTGCGTGGAACTCCAAAAGTGTTGGTGTTTTGCCGAGTCTAAGATAATATCAAATTACAAATAATCCTATATTTAGCTAATACTGCTATCAACAGCATTAATATTAAAGTGATACTTTCCAACTCGCATTAACGAAACAATTCTTGGCTCAGTATCGAGTAACATCATTAGCAGTTTGTTCGACCCCAATTTATGTAACGAGCTCTAATATGAATAACTCAGAGATCCGGTTAACGGACTGGACCTTCAGAAGTTAAGAAGTGTATTCATTATGGTTCGCTGAGGTTGCTTCTTTCTCATGTTTAAAATAAAGGCTCTTGTTGTACAAAAATAGACTTACATAGTATTAGACAAAGAATATTTTATTATTACTCGGTAAGTAACTATACCACCTACATATGTTATCCCTGGCCGTTTTTAGCTTTTATTGCCTTTTTTGTAGGCAAACTAGGAATTTATTAGGAGTACAAAGAGACATCCTAACAAGACTTTAGGTTGATGCTTGCACGCTTCTCATGACACTCTGGTCGAATTTTATTTGACCGATTTAATATTTAGTTGTTCTTTAGGTTCAACTTAAACCAGGAAATACCAGCCCATAACCTTAAAATAATATTTTCTGACTATTTATTACAATTTATATTTATTTGTATAATTATTTAATCATTTTAATATATTAATGACAAAATTCTATAATAAAAAAAATATGAGATTTAAACAATTGTTTGTGCTGAGTGTGTGTTTAACATTATTCGTAATTTAGCAAATATTCCACCTCTTCATATCCAAGGCACATCAAACAAATTGTAATTCTAATAAGTAATTCTTTTCCTAGCTTCATACAATGTTCAAGAATAGATATCTAAATCTTTATATTATACTCTATTACTCGTCTATAATAAGTGAGTTTCTTGTCTGCCATAATGCCTACAAGCATAGTCGGTCCTACAGACTGACTTCTTGGCTACATACAAATGCTCGTAGTCTCCGCCTTAAAAGTTATTTGGAATCGAATTCTATAGATTTGTGCAGTTTGAGAGTACTACTAAGAATATATAGTTTTCTGACTGTAAGATGTTGAGCTACATTGTACAAAGCATCAGTACGAAATCGGAATGGTTTAAAGTACAGTCCTTTGAGCAGAGACCTTTGCGCTCTCTCCACATCTTTAACACCCGTTTTCGCAGCCCCTCCTCAGATTGAAAGGCAGTATGTAATTATTGGTATACGTTATACGTTGCAGGTCTGTACCCACCTTTACCCAACGTTTTCATTACCGGCCCATGCAAACTTTCCATAACTCTAAAAGCTTTCTCAATCGTGAATAATTAAACCTATTATAACGAACTCCGAAATTGGATTAATGAAATCCTTCCCGTACCTAGCAAGTTTCTTCTTTGGTTCCTGTGTTTAGCGGATGATTAGCGACTGAATTATAATTCTGGTAATTTCATTTAGATTGTCCTCATTTATTCATGTATTTCTTTGTTTGACGGGAAAGCTTGTTCAACTAATTTATGACAAAACGGTTGATAAATATTAGCTATTAGTTGATAAGTATTATATATTAAGAATTTTCTTAAAAACTATCTGTTTTACTACAAAAAAGGCAAACATCTGTTGAGCAAAAATGATATCAAAAAATAATACACACTCGTTTTAGCACTTTTCTTGTTAAAAACGAGTGCTTTGTATTTTTGGTATCTGTTATATTTTTTGTAGTAAGACGGTATATATTTAAATTATTTAGACCATTTACTGGCAAGCGCACCGCAAGCCGTCAAGCGTAGGGCTTAAATTAAATATTTATTTATTTATTTATTTGTAAGCACACTTAACAGATTACAAACATAAAAAGAACACAAATTAATAATACAAATATAAGATCCGATCTAGTCTGCAATCCTAAAACAAGTATGCCTAAAAGCTAATTAGTTAAAGATACAGAAGCTAGGGCACGTTGTAAATATAAAAATACAAAAGTGATAGATAATTGCAAATAGCATGATATACGCTCGCACCCCGTCGGTCCACTTAGTCGTCATAAGCGCGCCCCTGTACCGCGCAGGCGATTTAAGCGGTTCTTCCTCATTCATTAAAGCGGTCGGTCTGTACACTTTAAACTATTGTCAAATTTAAGACGTATCGCAGTTACATATTGTCGATATAAAATGTTGTCGTAATACGGTTTGTTGAAATTCAGTTTTGTAGTCTTCAAAGGTCATATGTCAAATGACTGACCAAAGTTGCAGGAATACGCTGGATACAAAGTATGTCCATTGGTTTACGAGTATTCAGATCCCTTAGATTTTTTTTAGCAGGCACTTGTTTTTAACAACATAGTTGTTGACACAATTTCATCAATCATTTAACTGTTAACTTCATAAATTAGTCATAAACTGTCTTTCATAGTTTAGCTGCTAAGGAAATTACTATCAAAATATATCAGATGCCATTTCTTTATCATTATTAAAGTGTAGATATTTACGAGCCACAAATAACATCTGTATAATTGAATCCTAAATCAGTATCCTGGTTTTTGTCTACTAAAATACAACCTTAATGTCATACAGTTGAGCGAATACTTCTCTTGGGTTTATAATTCAAGTTATAAGCTTAAAGTTCTTTGGGTTTTTTTTCTCCCAGACAAGCATGGAGTTATCCTCATACATACAAATGCCAGAATTTCTAAGAATATTCCAAGACGTTTACTCGCGTGTTCAATAAATCGATATAAAATACGACTTTACTCCTTCATCGAAAATTAATCGTAGAATGCATAATTTTACAAACTTTTATTTAACTTGCAATGTATATTGTTTTTATGGGTCAAATCTTGCAAGTTTTTAAGCCACTTCCCGGATGAGATGAATTTTTGTTTGGTAATGTCAATCAGATGACAATGCAATATTATTATGACTAGAAGCTGATCTGATGATGGTCTCGAAATGTGGCTATAGATAATAAAACGACGCAAACCCATCGTGTTTGGGCGTATTTAATTTGTCTTGATAAGCACATAGGTTAAAGGTTGAAGTTTTTCCAACAAATTAAGGAAGGGTTAGGAGTAAGGTCCTACCAAGACATTAAAAAGATGGCAGAGAGGAATGGAGGCATCTCCACTTAACTCCATCGACAAGAGCAAGCTCTTAAATTAAAGAAGAAGAAGAAGAACTTAGGCCTCACAATGAAAGCTTGTACGAAAAATTTTTTTTTTCGAAAACATGTTAATTTGGTAGCTCACTGTAGCCTTCACTGGTGTCACTCATTTGTTTTATACCGTCTGACTTGTACCACAACCCCTGACATCCGGGACACTCTAATTAAATTCTCTTCGAGTTTAACTGGTGACAAGTCTGCGCTGAGCTCAAATCGCAATTTCTTTTTAAACTTCATAACTTATGTTTTAATTTAATTATGGGACGTTTATAATTCTCACCCTCGGTTACTTACGCGAAAATTGGTAAAGTTTATTATTTATTGTCGAGTTCTGTTGCGGGTTGCGTTGACAAAAACGATATGGCCATTAAAGTTTGCGAATAAACATTATCGTAATTAAAACGTTGCGGAGTTTTAGTTTACCTTGATACATACGGGATTTGTACGTCTCCGTGGTCCAGTAGTCAAGGCGTTTGTCTTGTGATCCGGTCATCCGGATACTGCGGGTTCAAATCCCACTGGAAAGCATACTTAGTGATAAGTTGTTTCCAGTCTGGTTAGGAGATTAAAGGCTTGAATCACCTGATTATCGGAAAATAAAGATGATTCCTTACTTCGAAAGGCACGTAAAGCTGTGGGTCCAGAACGCTATCGAGCTTTTTAAACCTACCTTTGTCGTGTCCTATCGTTGTAGTGTGATATGTCCTTATCAATTTTTTTTTTCAATATTAATATTAAAATAAAAAATTATTAATAGAACATCTCTTCCAACGCACCGCATTGAGGCAACGTACCCAGAATACTGGCAACGTTTCCTCGCTGTATCGCTATACTAATACGCTGAGCGAAATATCTGCCAGCTCTACGGTCACCTATTTACATACCATAACACATTCTAAAGTTTCTTTAATATTTCCAAGTTTTATATCAGGGTTGTTGAAGTTTGCTGCCTCTATAGCCAGTATTTATCATAAAATGTCGTAGGATTCTACTGGTAGTAGGGAGGCTAAGTTAAAAAGTCGTCATATAACGATTTTCGTTGGACTGAGTAGTATTATACCAACAAGTGGTATAATAAATATATAAACCTATTATTTATTTATATGTGCAGTCATAGTCAACAAAACCAAACAGTTTTAGCTATAACAGTCCCCAGTTAATCACACTCACATTAGACACAGACGGTTAAGTTAAGGCGAGAGTATCCTACTGGAGGATTCGTCTGCAGAATATCGGCTACTGCTTTTGATTGCACTGGCTCCCTTTTATGGACGACTATGTGTATGTATACTAGTGTGTGTCCACTATAAGTACTTCTTATGAGGAAAACAAACTACCTAAATAAGTTTTAAAAAAATCATTTTTTCGTAGTAAGTAAAAGTAAAATTCAGCATTAACAATCATCCCAATAACACACATCAAGTGCTAAAAATCCTTAATTGTCGGTTAGTGACGGCAAATTATAATATCGTGTTCATTCCTATTTATAAAGTTCGCCGAATAACTTCCAATTACACTGAAAAATAACTCGAACCTACAATTCTACACGAAAAGTTCGGGTACATATTATTTCCAAAAGTTCAAATTTACTTCAACTTCGAAATGGTTCTCGGAAGCCAATTTTTTTCCAATAGTATACTGTTTCAGTAGGACAAAGTTGTATTGCTGTACTACACAGTTTGGATAACTCCGGATTTATGGCCTGAAGGAGTTTTATACCTTTTTTACTCTAAGGCTTCGGATGCTCAAGTTTGTCGTGTGAACAGTTGTTTTGACATGGTCCTAGGACTTTATTTTATTGCTCAAACGAAACTTGTCGAATTGCGACAGATTCATTATCACACCACGTCTAATGGGGTAGACAGAGCCTAAGCCCATAAGTCCCAAAGGCCACGTTTGGTAATGGGCGTGAAGATGGAAAAAAGATTTTCGTTGGACTGAGTAGTATTATATATAGCAACAAGTGGTATCATTTTATTCAGTGACTTTTTCTGAGTAGGACTTTATGAGCTGTTTTGTGAAAAACCAAAACGCATTTTCAAAACATAGTGGTATAATTATACCACTTGTTGGTATAATACTACTCAGTCCAACGAAAATCGTTATATGACGACTTTTTAACTTAGCCTCCCTACTACCAGTAGAATCCTACGACATTTTATGATAAATACTGGCTATAGAGGCAGCAAACTTCAACAACGCTGATATAAAACTTGGAAATATTAAAGAAACGATAGAATGTGTTATGGAGGATATATTTAGAGGGGGGAGTAATGGAGGATTTGACTATAGACAATATAATTGCAATGATTGACCCAAAGGAAGAAATCGCTGTAAAGATAAGTCCGTCTTTGTACCGACTTTGTTTTTTTTTTTTATATTTTCATGTTTTATAGAGAAGTTTAATAAAGAAGTTTAATCGTATCTTAATAGCTTCCATGATAGTTTGGAAAAAAAACTTAGAATGTGCTCCTTTCAGTTGCTTCTCTTTCCGCGCAGATTTGTATAAGCTGATCGAGGGAATGGGCGAAAATGCGAATCATGTTTCTATTTTGATTTGACTATTTTGATTACTTTTTCCACTTTTTCGACAAATATTACGCTCAAAGTGGACTTTGGGCCTTGCGGCCCTGGGCAGGCCTGTGTCACTCCACGGTATCGAAAATGTACCTACATTATTACTATGCGCGCAGGCGGCCCCTCCGGGTGGTAAATTCAGTTATGCGAATCGTTTGAACTTAAACAAAAAGGTGCTGAGTTCTGACGTGAGCTAAATTAAACCGTATCACTGACAACATTGAGTAGATATTTCTTTGAATTTCTTTGCTGAGTGAGACTTCTGTACGGAGTATTAGTATCTATTATGTGCCCTGGGTTCTGTCTGGGACCCGCAAGACGCAAAATGCTGTCTGCCCCATTAGGCACACGTTAAAGACGTGATAATGTATATTAATTGGTAAAAACTGACGTGCTGTGCCGACCCTACTTGATCGCGGGAAAAGGGATTTACTCAAAGCACAGCATAAATTATGTATATGATCAGAATGTTTCAGAATATATAATGTACATTCAACAGCCGAACCGATATTCGATCAATAGTCATTAGCATCGTCATTATGTGCACCTATAGTTTATAGGCCGATATATAACTATATGAAACTGACTTATGAATCAACACAATATTAGCTTTATGTAGTGCCGATTTATGTAGGTCTGGTTTTTCAACCGGCCGCCGCCCAATGTCAACCCTCAATGGGAATGCAGTCCTAGCACGAGATGTTTTATATATGTATTTATGTTTTATTCAAACTTTTATTGAGCCAAAAGCTACAATATGTAGACTCTCCCTGTCAACCTTTAGGAAAAGAAAAAAATAGAAAGTTGGCGTCTAAATCAAAGATAAAAGATGGATACAATATCCAGATTTGTGCTTAGAATATGTTTGTGCTT
Source organism: Acrobasis repandana (assembly GCA_963576875.1). Lineage (NCBI taxonomy): Eukaryota > Metazoa > Arthropoda > Insecta > Lepidoptera > Pyralidae > Acrobasis > Acrobasis repandana. The sequence continues at coordinate 5,799,081 of OY756226.1, forward strand.
AGTACTTTAGTCGCCTCTTACGACATATGAAGTGGTCCTATTCTAGAAGCCACACGGCCGACGTCTATTATACGAGTATATTCGATATTATAAACGCAAAGAGGAAGCGTGGTCGACCAAAGCAGACTGGCGACGGTCGCTATCAGCGGAATTGAAGACAATCGGGTTATCTTGGCCTGATGTAATGCGCTTTGCTCAAGACAGAAAGAGATGAAGAAGCACTGTAGCGGCCCTCTGCCCCACCCAGGAGACCAATCAAGTCATAAAAAGCACAGAAAAAGTAAAAGGTCGGCCACTGGCTAAGAAAAGTGACGTAAGGAGTACTCAAAACCGAAGAGCATGCATGAAAAGAATAATGAGTGTTGAGGAGGCGAAAAAGGTTTGCAAGGATCGTAGCAAGTGGAGATCCGTAGTCTCTGTCTACCCCTATGGGAGACAGGCGTAATAATATGTAGGCATGTATCTACTGGCTGAGAGTTGCTATGTAACACCAGCCGACATTTAGCACAAAAACTTACAAATGTTCCATACTTTTAGCACTTTGAGGTGGAGTCCTAACAGCTGAGCCAACGAACACAGGTACCGCAGCATATCCCGCTTACACACGGGAACAATGTTGCAAACTTCCCCTCATTAGCCTCAATAGAGAATTTTCAACTTAACCTATCCTATTGCAGAGATCACATTGAAGTGCAGAAGCGAGTAGCTTAGCGGTTTTCTAACTAGAAACAAAAATTATCGCGGACATCAGACAAATCTCCTGTAGACGTATTTACAAGAAAAAAGTGCATGATTTACGTTTTAAAACTAAAAACAATTTGCAGAATTTATCGTTTCTTACTATTTTCTACATATGTGTATATATACTCGGATGTAGATATATATTATATTGTATGTATACATATATTATGTATGTATTTTATATGGCATTTATATATGATAATTTTTAAGTACTTATTATACCTATCTGAAAATTGTATCTTTTAACTGTTATTTAGACGCCAGCTTATCTGTTTTTGTTTTCATAAAGGTTGCCAGGGACATTTTAAATAAATAAATAAAAATATCATCCTTTCCAGCCTCATTACTGTTTTAAATTGATATACTGATTCTATGTACATTACCTGTTTTGTTCATAAAATATTCATCGATCGTAACCAAACAAGCAGTGCATATGAAATCAGCATCGAAAGTATCTGTGTTATTATAAAACATGAACTTACTTTATACTTATTTCAAACCAATATCCAACCTAAACAAGTTGACATTTAGTAAAATGACGTTATCTCATCTGTTAATGTCAACTTAATTTGGGCGGACATTACCCGCTTCCGGTGTCCACCCTCACATAGCACTGGACATAACAAGGCTCATCTAAATACGCCAAAGCATTTCACATTTCAGTCTTTACTAAGAACTAGCGGTGCAAGTGTCGGTGGAAGTTTTAATACGGTTTCCTTTGCCTCTCTGTGTTAAGACCTGAGTTATGACGCTCTCCAATTCAACTTAAAAGCACACACACCGTTCGCACTCATTCACCCACTTTACTTTTGTTCATTGTAACTGTGGCAACAATCTGTAATAGGCATGACGACTGGAAGAATATTTTTGGGCCATCGGTTAGATTTTATTAAAAAATATTTTTCATGTATTTTTTCTTTTCTCTGAAAAACAAAAATTAACAAAGATACAGCGCATTTAAATTTCGCATGACGTCACGGCTAGGTACGATTTTTACATAGCGGTGACGCCCCCCCCCCCCCCCCCCCACTCTGGAACTTAGATGCTCTCTATCTTTGTAATTTTTTACTTTTTTGCCAAACTGAAAAATATCGGTCCATTATTTTTGGATAATCTACAAGACGCACTACTTAGAATAATACTTTTAACTACTTAGAATAATACCCTGTCGACAACCCTATTGTCTTCGTATCTTTTTGGAGTACCAGATGTTGGGAGCAGAGGCGGTTTTATTTATTGTACACGAAATGTTTGAGAATTTACTCCGTATTGGTTGTTTTGTTAAAGTTTGCTACAGTCGCGGTTGGTAACTAATGTGAGTGGCAAGCGTAAAGCAATGCTTACAAAATGTGTAATATCTACTTTAGACTCGGCGACTATATTGTACTGAATTGGGTAGCTGGGGTTGTTTAGTTTTTAGGGTTCCGTAGTCCACAAGGAACCCTTATAGTTTCGTCATGTCCGTCCGTCCGTCCGTCTGTCTGTCCGTCCGGGCTCGTACTCCGCCGCTACTGCACCGATTGTCACGAAAATTGGTGGAGAGATAGATATTGAAGTTCCAAAAGTTGGTTTTTAAAATTATGAAAAAAAATATATTTTTCAGGCCCCCACCCATACAACGAAAAATGGAATTTAAAAAAACTGCTTTGAAACTATGTAGATCAAACCCCCCAGTCTTGAGATAATCTAATACAAAGTTAAAATTTGAGATGTCCCCCCACCGTAACTTTTGAAATATTACTAAAATAATTCTGAAAAATGTGGTATATACCTCAAAGTATGTACTTTCAATTGAAACTATAGCGGTCTCGGTATCATAGATAGTTATTTTTGAATACGTCATAAATCGTAAACCGCAATTTACCTTTAGAACTTTTATATTATGTTACTTACTGCTACGGAACCCTTCATGGGCGAGTCCGACTCGCACTAGGCCACTTTTTTTCATTATGGCGTAGTCAGTTATTTGAGGTGATCACACGATAATTAAATATGCTTCTCTTCATCTAAATGCGTTCCCGGTTGCATCCTCAGCTGTGCTGCTTTGGAGCCCAGGGTGCGCTTTCCCGCTTGTTCTTCTCCAAATTTAACATGTATGCCAATAGTCACCCAAGGATGCCAACGAAGTGGAGTAGAAATAGCCGGAACAGTTTGAATGATTTGGCTATAGTCTTACGACCGGCCGCCTGCCTGACGTCAACCCTCTTTGGGATAATTAAGTATGCTTCATCTACGAGTAAATGAAGCTACCCTAATTTCTGAATTTTATTTGCATTCCAGAATAAAATATATGATTTAGAAAAAGAAACGTGTAACGCATCAAAAGCTAAATACACATAATTTTAATTTAAGTTTGTTTTGTTCCAACTTAGAAATTATGATACCACAACACTTATCAACAACATGCTTTGTCAGTTATTGTTTAGTTAAAGTTTTTATTTTTTTCCCTTCTGTGTTTAAAAAATACATTGAACAAAATTTTTTGCTGTCTACGTTTCTGGAGATTATATTATTTATACTGTTTCTTCTGCTGTTGTTATTTTGTACTAACGTTTTTATTTCTTTTATTATATCATCTATCTATCCTTTTTCCCTACTCGTCTAGGAATTTATTCTTCATTGTTAAATTAAATATTAAACAAAAGTGTAAATACAGTAACCATCGATCATTAAATATGAACAAGATAAATTCATAGTTGGAACCGGTTCAAATATATAGACTATCAATGTCTATATAAAAAGCAAACAGACCGCCTCCCAGCAAATAATCGAGAAGTGTTAGCAAGGGAGCTGTTAAAATTTGGCAAGCTTCCACCACTGAATAAAGTGAGCCACGGAAGGATAACTGATGTATTTTATTGTTTATCTCTTAGAGGATCAATATTTCATGCATAATTACGTACCTTTGTAAAGTACGTATCTTACTAGTAGACATGCTTTAAGCGGGTAGACAAAACTTATATAACCTCTAAATGTCAAGGTCAGTGTTGGTAGCCATGTATGTAGGTGAAACATTGAGTCAAATAGGGAAAGGTTGTCAGTCGCATATCCTTATACACAGCTTGTCAGATTTTTGCCCATTCTTATTAAATATTAAATATATATGGACAATTATTATTTTTAATAGCATTACAATGCTCGGAAATTTATCCAAATTGAAAATATGTGATGAAAAAATCCGCTACTTTTTCATCACATATTTTCAATTTGGATATATATAAATGGACAAATCATACTGATTGAGATAGCCGCAAAGTAAGTTTAAACTTGTATTATGACGATACTATATTATACTAAATACATATATATATATATATACACCCAAGACCTAGAACTATTGGAAAAAAGCCATTTTCAAACTTACCCTGGCTGGGGATCAAACGCAGAACCCGGATTGGCGGACTAGCGTGTTATCCATTACGCCACGGAGGTCGTAATGCAAGCCTGGTAGATTAGTGGTTCAGATTGCTAAATGAAGTAAAGCAGGGTTGTTTAGAATTTGATGTTCTCTCTGCAGCCATGGTTAAAAAATAAACGAAATCCTGCTCTGGGTAGTATTGCTAAAATGCTCAGTGTAAAGTTCTCTCTCTGTTTCTCACTATAATTTGCGGTTTCACACCGATATTTCCAACGTTATTGCCTTATTCTGGAATAATGAGCACCTGGACATCCGATGCGCTCGAAATTTCATTTATTACCGTTCGTGCGATGCATTTTCCTGTGATTTTAGCGTCTTTGGGCGGAGGCTTGTTATTTCGTTTTAACGAAGTGAGTTTGGTTGTGACATTTCGGAATTTAAATTAATTTGAGCTGTCAATTTTATTATCTCTGATTATTTAGCGGTGTTGCATGGACAGCCGAAGTCCGCTTTTCGGACTCTTCTCCACTACGCACGGTCGAGACTGTTTTGACATTACTCGTCCCTTTTGCTAACTTACAGATGTGGCAAATAAATATAAGCTGGGTAAGAAAAACCCAGCTAAATTTATTTAGATACGTTTAATGTAAAAAAATAGGAGGGCCTTGATCTCTGTTTGCTTAGAGAAGCGAGATCCAAAATGCTCTGTCGGTCCCATTAGGTAAAAAGACGTGATAGTATATTATACAACGTGTAACGGACATATGCGAAGGTACGTAATAAATCTAACCACGGGCTAAAAAAAGGTATTGCACACGTTTCGACATTCTTGTTATTGCACACGTTTGTATGGAAATGCAATTTTATTGTTTTTTTACTTTTATTTTAATGTTATTATAATTATCTCGGGCTATACAGATCAATTTGATCTAGTATAGCCCGTGGTTCGATTTATTACGCACGTGTCCCTTCCACGTTGTATACAACGTGTTAATGAACTAACGCAAAACCTCTCTGATGGTACCTCAGCTCGTAAAACTGAACAACTTTTGTTCTACAACTTTCACGAAACCCAAAAAAAAAAATCGGATTTTCATACAAATTGACTCGATCAGCTGATCAGTTTGTATGAAAATTCAAATATGTTTTTGGGTTTCGTGAAAGTTGTTTAGTTTCATGGGCTTAGGTATCATCTGAGAGGTTTTGCGTTAGTTCATTAACATATCTACTGATCTACTCTTATATACACAAGTTAGATACAGTTTTAAATAGTTAATTAATTCCACACAACACCCTACGCCAAAAGATCGAACTACAAAAAGTTCTACCTGTAATTCAATTATAGTTCGCAGTTGTTTACTAATAGTTATCGTTTGTATCAGTTTTTGCTGAATAAGGGACGCCCCATGTATTGTACTAATTGCTTTTGCCGATAGCGGTGTAAAAGTTTATAGGGTCTTATCACACTGATTCGGAAACGCCTGCGTAGTGATTAATCGATATCCTCTTCGCATAAGTTAAAAATAAATATTTATCCAAGTAATCTTTTATATTTATTTATAGGAATAAATATAATGACCACCAAAATATGTACCAATCACCGAAAAAAGAGCACCTAAAATTGCAACGGTTCACACTTATTTTAGTTATGACTGCACTATAAATTTTACTTTGACACCAAATTAAGTAAATACTCACCAAAAGTTCAGCTAAAATGTTACTATACCACCAAATATGGTACATGTGACGAAGTAGAGTCATGTAGACCACCCAGGTCATGTATCATGTTCTGCTGCATCAAATTAGCAAAAAGGTGCGTTTCTCTTTTAAAGCCATTGTGTAGTGTGAGTTCCGGCCTATAATAGGACACTTCATCTAGCTAAGGACTAAGCAACAACTGTTTTCCAACCTTCTATGCTGGTTTGGGAGACTTCTTCTTCGTCTAAGCGCGATTGCATCCTCAGCAGTGCTGCTTCGGAGCCCGGGGTGCGCTTTCCCGCTTTTTCTTCTCCAAATTTAACGCGTGTAATGTCAAATGGTCACCCAAGGATGCCAAAGACCTTGCAAAATAGAGAAGAAATAGTCGGAACAGTTTAAATGATTTGGCTATGGTTTTACGACCGGCCGCCTGCCCGGCGCCAACCCGCTTTTTGCAACAAGCCGCCGCCTGACGTCAACCCTCCTTGGGAATGCAATTGTAGCACGAGATGTTTATGCTTAGTCCTTTAGTATTACGACATCCATAGGAAGAGATAGAATGGTCCTATTCTAACCTGGAACCACACGGCTGGTATGGGAGACTATACTATATATATAACTTAGAATGTACCAACTACATAGAATCATCACAGTCGAGTGAAACTGAACCTTCCATTAAATTTCGCTGTCTTGTTTTGATTGAGTGAGCCGATGTAAATCAATAGCTACGCCATTAAAGGGCCGGCTCCGTAGGGATTTTAATTGTTTTGCAAGTTGCCCAGCGGTAACATCGTAGGAGTACTGAATAGCGGTAATCTATAGCTTGAGAAAATAGTGTTTTAACCGTCTTTAATGGGTCTGGCCCTAGGTTCTGTCTACACATACACACTATAGAAAAAGGCATTTTGAAGGCCTTTAGCGAAACTTATCATATCAATGTTAATGTAGAAAGCCTAAAGCTGTCGTTAATTCTGTTTAGGACTCCCATCACTTTCTTTTCTCGTCCATTTTTTAAATCATCCTCAAGCAATGACTAAAATGTCTTAAACCAACTAAGAACATACGTGTTAAAGTCGTAAGACGCAAAGCGCAAAGTAGTACGCATTAACTGAAACTAGACGTAAAATACGAACCATTACTGAAGTGGCGCCGCGCAACCTCTGCGGCATAAATCAAAAACTGCAGATTGCGGGAACGTGCCGGCTTCTCGCCTGATTTACTTACATACGTGGCTCCGTGATCCAAACTTTGTATTAATGCTGGAGACCTGATCCAGATATGTCCATTTTGGAAAGAGCCGGAACACAAGAACTACTTTATCTACTACTAGCTTTTGCCCGCGGCTTCGCTCGCGTATCCCACGGGAAAATTACTTTTTTACGGGATGAAAGGTGCCCTATGTCCTTCTCAGTACTCCTAACTATGTGTATGCGAATTTTCAAGGAGATTGGTTCAGTAGATAAAGCGTGAAGGGGTAACAAACAAATAAATAAACAAACAAACAAATATACAAACTCACTTTCGCATTTATAATATTAGTTAGGATTAGGATTTGCCGTGTGGTCTCCGGCCTAGAATAGAACCACTCCATCTGTTCCTGTGGATATCGTAAGAGGCGACTAAAGGACTAAGCACAAACATCTCGTGCTATCAAGCGTTTCTATGTCTTATGACATTCAACATAAAGTTTATAATTTCTTGTTATTCTGCTCGTCCTGTCGCTACCAATTCAGTGTAGCGCGAGCCTAATTGGCAAACTTTATCCCTTGAGCCATACGATATATGTTGATAGACTTTGCTGTAAGAAATATGACATAAGTGCGTTTGTTTTGAACTGTTTCTACTACTACAAACAATGGTGCATTATACTCTTCGATCAATAATACAACTAGATACGCGTTACCTGCAAACTCAAAGCAAAATTCTTTCCGCTTGAATATCAAATAACATTTACTGCGAAGTCAACCTTATGACACTTATAAAGTGTTTTTCTCTCCTTGACTGAACAACCGGTGAGCTCTGATTTGACGAGCCGTATTTTTTGCGCCGACCCGATATCTAGTGGACAGTGGTAATATGATCGAAGGTAATACTCGATAAAACTAAAAATAAACGGGCAAGTGCGAGTCGGACTCGTAAACGCTGAAGAAACACGGTTCTTGTATGACGACCCCCTTTAATTTTTAACTTTATCTTATTTTTAGTATTTGTTATTATAGTGATCAAAGTAATACATAATCGGTGAAAATGTCAAGTATCTAGTTAATGCCATTATAAAGATCTAGTTAAAATCGCTGAAAAACACGTTTTTTGTATGACGACCCCCTTTAATTTTTAACTTTTTTCATTTTTAGTATTTGTTGTTATAGCGGCCATACGAGTAGTAATACATAATCTGTGAAAATTTCAAGTGTCAATAGCTATTACGTTTCAAGAGATAGAGCCCTGTGACAGACGGACAGACAGCGGAGTCTCAGTAATAGGGTCCCGTTTGCACCCTTTGGGTACGGAACCCTAAAAATATGCTAGTATTATATTTAGTTTGGTCTAAATCAGCAATCAGCAGAACTAATTTCCAATGAAACGGCGGTTCCAGCTATTAATTGTCAAAGTTCGCGTCCCTCGGGCTATGTGATATGTGTTGAATAAACTTTGCGGGAATTATCGGCGGTTGCAAGAAAGATGGCATTGCGTTATTTGTCTGTTTCTAATACAAACAATCGTTTATTATACTCGATAAAACTGTTCTCATTTACTCTTTTCTCTTAATTTACACGTTAAAAATACTCGAGTTGTCGTGGAACATACAATTATATCTGTTGCATTCTCAGCGGTAACGCTTCAGAGCGCAGGGGTTCGCTACCTAACCCTAGGTGATTTGACGTGGTTACTGGTTTTTACACAGAGCGACTGTCGTCTGACCTCTGCAACCCAAAGAGTAGACCAGAAAGAATCCTAGGATAGGTTTAAACAAAGCTAGGTAGCGTTCGGGACCTACAGCTTTACGTGACTTCCGAAACACGGAAAACACCTTTCATTTCAGATAGCCAGATTGGAAACAACTTTTCACAAAGTATGCTTACCAGTGGGATTTGAACCCACGACCTCCGGATCACTGGTCAAACGCCACTGGTCCAGTGATCACACTGGACCGCGGAGGCAGTCCATGTAGATGTGGAGAATTTTGCTAGCTTGTTTAAAATTCTAATGACGAAATTCGACAGCTCTAGACTAGAGCATTTCTTACGGATAGTTTTAATACCTAGGTACATGAAAAAGGAGGACCGTGCGAAGCCGGGGAAGGCCAGTAATATTTTATAAAACATACCATCTTTTTGCAACTTAAGATACTGCGTAAACCTCCTTGTTAAACTTAAGTACTTCCTTTCCCCGTAATTTATGTAGGTATACAGATCATTAAAATTCTATCTTGAAAAGTGTTTAATTTAATGGACGTAGTAAAAATGTTTTACGTTTTGGAGTGAGGCTGTGAAACAATCTCGGCAGTTTGTGGCAGACCCTGATGAATAAACAATGACATCTGCGGAGTCCGGCCCTGTGCTGTAACTTATGATAGCTTCGCAAGTTATAATTTGAAGAATTCAGATATTGAGGATATTTTAACCGACTGCAAAGTAGGTACCCGTATTAAATCAAACCACGGGCTATATACAGGCTGACTTATAAACCACCAGCCAAATTTTTGGAGTAAGTTCAGTCCATGATACTGAACTACTTTCTATAAAAAAAGTTATTAAAAATCCATGAAAATTTTTCGTCCTCCCATAAAAAATCCGTTTGACTGAGCGCTGATTTGTATGAAAAGGCGAATTTTTATTTTAGTTTTTCGTGAATTGTTTTTATGGAAAGTAGTTCAGTATCATGGACTGAACTTGCTCCAAAAATTTGGCTGGTGGTTTAAAAGTCAGCCTGTATACAAGATGACTAAAGTATAATGGAATTAAAATACCAGTCAAAAAACAAAAAAAAAACTACATTCCCATACAAATCGCCCGGGCGGCCGCACACATTTTTATGGAAATGCCGAAAATTATTTTTGTTTTTGGCTTTTCTCAACTTAGGCACAATTCGCAGTAAAATGTTTAGATAATAAATAAATAAAAAAAAAAACTTTTTTTTAAAGAAAAGAGTATACAAGCAAATTAAAGGTATTGCTATCTAAAGTCTACATAAATGGTTTTCTATTGAATTTTTCAAAATGTATATAGGTATTATTCACTCGATATAGCGGTATTAATTTCAGTGTAGCGATATGCCGCTGGAAATATTCCATATTCACGGGAATATTCCCAATATTTCCGTAAATATTGCCCTAAATTTCCGTTTTTAGGAATTTTACCGAGAATTTTTACAGGAATAATTCACAAAGTTTCGGGAAGGCACATCACTATTTGAGTGTCTTTAAAAATAGCGTTACAGATCCCCAGACCAACGAAAGGAGCTCAGTGGCCCGGCGGCGGGAGTACCTACGCATTATTAGCGTTTTCGCAAGTTAGGCGACATCGGGCGGGGTCTGCACTTGGATGGGTGACCACAAGTGGCATACTAATTTCTTAATCTCCTCCGTGCTTCAGAAGGCACGTTTAATCGTTGGTCCTGGCTGACATCATTGTTGTATGGCAGTCATCAAGCTATGTCAGATGCCATAAGGTAGCTTGAAAAATCTTGACACCAGTACATGTTAGCCACATACACACTTTGCTCGCAAAATCAAGCAATAATAAATTAATAGTTTTACGTTGTATTTTTAGTTTGTCACTATTTTAATATGTTTTTACGAAACAGAGTCTTTATATTTATTGTATGATTTAAAAAAAAGCAATAATTTGATTCTGTACCCAAACCGTAGTCCATACAACGTGTTGCGTAAAAGAAAATTATTGCAAAAATTCGCCAGCCTAAAATCACGCAAAACAAATAAGAACACTCGAAGCTCGCCCATAAAATTTCATTCTCCGTGCAGTAAACATTACCTGTACAATGTTTTAGGCAGGCTTTTAAACATAAATGCGACCTCGGGTGCCGTACAATTGAAATAGAAACATTTACACTCGTTTGTTTGCACTGCGACGTATTATTTGCTTGCGTTATTCGGTGCGTTGGTCAGGCATATAGTAATTATTTTGTCACTTGTACAGGCTGGCAGGAAACAAAACAAAACTTGACATACTTTAAAAAAATCATACCGTCGAAAGGAATAACCTTTAATCAATCACAACGCATGCTTCTGACTTATTACTCGTATCGAAGCCAGACAGGCAAAATGTAGCGTACCTACGTACTTAAAATTTTCTATTTTTGAAAATTTTTGGAATTGGCATTGAGTTAGTAAATCGAGTATATCCAATTCACGTACGATTTTCCTACGGCGCTGGTCAGGCATGTAAGAAATTATGGAAGCTGGATAGGCAAAATGTAGCGTACGTACTCAAAAATTTTGAACAAGTACTATCTATACTCAAAATTCCAACAGAACAACAAAAATTCTAAACATATGGCTCCTAAAGTCAATTTAACATATTTTATGATTTTAAAATCTATCTAAAACGAAACTAAAACTAAATTAAAACCTAAAATAAAAAATAAATATTGCTCCTTATTTTGTTTCAAGTAATGAAGAAAAAAACTGTAACCTCGAACTTATTATATTACGTCATTCCTGTTTATTATTACGACGATCTCTGACGAAAAGCCCCTGAATCCTACCAAGTATACAGAAACAAATGAAAAAGCAACAAAGCTCAAATTACCATAAACAGGACTTAGTGCGTAAAATAGTAACAGCGTATAATTCCACGATAAATGAAATAAAAGAATTAGCTGTATTTTACGTTTTCTTTATCTCATTATAAAGCTTAAGGCCGACTGCAGACAGCAGCAGCAGTAATCGTAGTGTCATGTCGCTGCAGTCGTGAATTCAAACCAGTAGGGTTACTCCAAAAGCGGTACGCAAGACGTACGTAACTGCGTTTCCGCGTTTCAGTGTCAAGCAACATTGAGCGTTAGTACATAATAATAAAGTCTAATTTGGTTTGACATAGAAATAGGACGTCACTGTCGTACGGCTATCGTATTATTTTTGGAGTAATCCCCCAGAGAAATTTTTTGTTTACATCCGTATTGTGTAAATCCGTCACTGGGGGCGGCCGACTGGCGGCTTTGTAAATCCGCCTCTGAATATCAGTACGACTATGTGTCAGATTTTACTTGTTTCTTTTACTATATAATCTCTCTCTCTCTCTTATTATATAATATACGATATATTTTTAAAAGTAACCTAAAAAGTGCCGAGCTATTTGTTCTTCTTGTACGCATTCTACGTCTACGCAAAATTCCAATCTAATTTATACTTACTCAAACAACTTCAGAAGCAAAAACAATTTCTCGCTGTGTCGAGTCGACATCGCTTGCGTAAGTAACATAACATACAGTTGTTAAATTACAATACATAACGTATGACAAGTTTACTCAAGTCCCACTCTGTCAACTGGATCGCACTAATTTACAAGAACAAGGATAGTACAGACTGGAAGATTTTATAACGCAGAATGTGAAAAACGCAAAATGTATAATCGATTTTTGAAATTCGAATTTTTTTATTTGCTCTTGATAGATTTTAAGATGACATTTTTTTTCCAGTTATTTTAGTTTTAAAACCAAACTACGATAATACAACCGATTTTTATAAAATTATATGGGACCACTTGACAGTACACCCATACAAAAAAGAATTTTTCAAATCGGTCCAGGCGTCTTCGAGTTATCGGGGAATGTACTTAAAAATTTATTTTTTGCTGGTCTGGGATAAAAGAAAAAAAACATTGAATGTACCAGCTGCTTCTCTTCCCGTGATCGTAAAAGCCGATCGAGTGAATGGGCGAGAATCTAAATCATACGAATAGGCGATTCCGTTAGCGGTTATAGCCATCACTATTATTCGCCTTCCCACCTTCATGTCTACCATCACACTAAAAGTGGCCTTGGCCTTACTACCCTAGACTCTGTCTGCCTCGTTAGGGATACAGACGTGATAGTGTATACGTAAAAAAAAATAAGATTTCGACGAATTGAGAACGTCCTATTTTTTTTTTGAAGAAAGTAAAAATATGATATCTATTGCGTGCAGCTTTCCCTATCGCGCTATCGCGCCGGTTTCTGAACAAAGCCAAAGACGTTAGCATACGAATACGACGACTCATTATAATGACAAAGAACCCGTCTGCGGACTTAATTAATCATTGTGTTTACTGATTAACATCCGCCATTCAGAACTTACCTAGTTAGCGAATTTACATCCTGATGGAATAGTTAAGTTATTCCGGATCGCGCTAGCTTAGTTAAAGTCACCTGTTTTGAGTGGTCGAGTTAGGGACAACATTGATGGAGAACCGCAGTTTACTGTGGATTTGTTGAATGCTTACTCAAATACTATAGGGATTTGGAACACGGGCTTATTTATACATTAACAGAAAGACTTCTGTTACAGCTGCGGTATCGAGAACAGACGTTCTCGATACCGTAGCTGTTTAACGCCTTGAAGTATTGAAATTTGGTTAACTCAAAATATCTCATTTTATTTTGCTTCATTACTTGTGGTTATCAAATAGTTTGCTTATATTATAAGGAATTGGAAAAACCGAAGCGAAATTTAAAACAAGATAAAAACAAATAACCTCCAGAAAGAATGTCTAGCCAGCCCATCATAATTTCTAGTTGAATTTCTTCTTATACCCAGATGTCTCAACAGACATATAGTAGAGTATTATAAATATTTATGTAGTCTATGTAGTGTTTATGATTTAATAAAATATTTGTATATTGTTGTATGTAGGTCTATGTATGAATGTACATATGTATGTATATAAAAGAAAGTAACTTAAATATATGTTTTAGGTACATTTTGAATACCTAATTAATAATGTGCCATAGCGTCCCAAAATTTGCTTTTATCAGCACCACCTGTAGGTTGACTGGTAGAAAAGGCCCTGGGCATTTAGCCTATTACATGTTTTGTAATAAAGTTAAATAAAAAAATAAATACAAAATTAGCTTTACCAGTTTGTCCTGTAAGCCTGTATTTTAACGCTGAGCCCACCCAGTGAGGTAGAAGACGTGCTTTTGTATCTCTCTCAACATCGTATCGTATTTCGTCGTCGCGTGCTTCTCTCCTGCTTTTCTGCATTTCGGTGCTTTCGGTCTAACATTGAGTAATACGGCATGATGTTCGTATCATATGCCACAAAACATAGCATGGATAGAAGTAAAACTCATGTGTAAAATTATTATTGGTTACCTTCACTCTCCTCTTATCGATTGTGTTTCTGCTAGACCTATGGAAGTTGTTGTTTTGTTTTTCGTGTATGTAAGTGGCCAACACTGGTGTCAGATTTTTCAAGCTTCTGACATAGGCATCTGACATAGCTTGACGACTGCCATACAATTACAGCCGGGACCAACGGCTGTTACGTGCCTCCAAAGCACGGAGGAGCTCGAGAAATTTTTGTACCACTTGTCACTTGTCACCCATCCAAGTACGGACCACGCCCGGGTTTACTTAACTTGTGAAAACGCTAGCAATGCGTACTCCCACCGGGCCACCGAGCTCCTCTAATGAAATAATACGAGTACTAGGAAGGAAGTATACTCCTATGGAAGTAAAGTACCTAGTACTCGTATTACTAATCGATTGCAAAAAAAATATATCGTTCGTTATGCGAGCAAACTTATTGCTCTTTTTTTATCGAGTGTGCTGGTGTCATATTTTTCGAGCTGCCTAAAGGCATCTGACGTAACTGAATGACTGTCATCTAGTGACAATGTCACTATTGTACACTCCTCAACTGTTTCTTTTCCTCTTGCTAAGCTTGTTTCTTATAATTACCTAATTATTTTCAATTGACTGATATAATATGTGAAGATGGGTTTAAGATTACATTATAATTTATTTAATATCAAGGATATGAATTTATGGTCAGGATTTGTATCAAGAATAAACCTGAAAGAACAAATATTGTTTGTACGTACCTCGTGAACACTAGTTTTCTATGCAACGTGGAGGAATATGAAAGACGCCGAAATCTTGGGGATACCATTGACAAAGTAAATATCTATGCTCTGTTGACTTTCTTGGTATCTATACTAATATAATAAAGCGGAAGAGTTTGTTTGTTTGTTTGTTTAAACGCGCTAATCTCAGGAACTAATGGTCCGATTTGAAAAATTCTTTATTTGTTGGATAGTCCATTTATAGAGGAAGGCTGTAGGCTATATAACATTACGTTCCGACAACCACGCGAACGAAGTCGCGGGCACAGCTAGTGTTTAATATAGTAACGATTATAGACAATCTACTTTGTATACATGAAAATCGTATTAGCAGGTTTTACATCTGTTTTCGACGTTTTATGACACGCGAAACTGCGCAGTGTATGTATGTACATATTCAGAGTCTACCCTCAGCGCGGGAGAACACACTGGCAGGTATTAGTATTACTCTGTACAAAGATATTCCATGTTAGGTTATAATTGAAACTGGGGCTTCGTTGGCAGCGAGATTAATTTTAAAATGAGGTTACATACTTTGAAAGAGCTTTAAAAGACAAAAAATAAATAAGCATTTCGTATTTATGCTGTATATTTGGCTGTCTGTGTCGCGTGGTTTTCAAGCCTAGAAAAAGACCACTCGATCTTTTACTATGGATGTCGTAAAAGGCGACTAAAGGACTTGTATAAATGCATTCCCAAGGAGGGTTGACGTCAGGCAGGCGGCCAGTCTTAAAACCGCAATCAAATCATTTTGTATTTTATATAGTCCGTCAGTTAGATCATCCAACAATAATGGACCCATATTTTTCAGTTTATCAAAGTAGTGGATAGAAGCTAGCTACTAAAAATCGTACTAGCTCGTAACGTCATGCGTAGTTTTAAGGTGACGTGGGTTCACAATTTGCAATACCGTGCGTGTTTTTGAAAAATCACTGTTATTAAACTACTACAGTTTATTCCTCAAAAAAATTACATAATAATCTTAAGGATTTTCTACAGACACCTACAATAGCCAAAACACAATTGAGCATTTTTGGCTCGATAGAAATAAATCACAAACATACCTCTAAATTTGCTTAAATTTGCCTTTATAATACGTATTACTATTTTATACAATCACCTTTTTGTATGAAAGTTATACCAAAAAATGTATTATCTAAATGTCTATCCGTTTTGGCTACAAAAAAAATTATAAATATAATACAAAAAAAATATAAATAAAACACAGTGAAATATATGTCGAAAGAGAAGAAAGGCCCGGAGCCGTGCTCGACGATATTTCGCAGTGTTTTATTTATTATTTTCTTTGTATTATATTTATATTTTTTTTTGTAGCCAAAACGGATAGATATTTAGATAATACATTTTTTTTGTTTTATTTTCATATAAAAAAGTGATTGTATAAAAAAGTAATATTTATTATAAAGGCAAATTTAGGCAAATTAGAGGTATGTTTGTGATTTTTTTCTATCGAGCCAAAAATGCTCAATCGTGTTTTGGCTATTGTGGGTGTCTGTAGAAAATCCTTAAGATTTTTATGTAAATTTTTTGTGGAATAAACTTTAGTAGTTTAATAACAGTGATTTTTCAAAAACACGCACAGAATTGCAAATTGTTAACCCATGTCGCCTTAATGTGCTATATCATCGTCATCAGTTGCTGATCAGAAAAAAAGAAATACGTTTGCAATAGTTTTCAATAATCTACGTGATGACAAAATAAAAAGCGGCCAAGTTCGAGTCGGACTCTTCCATGAAGGGTTCCGTAGAAGCAAGTAACATAATATAAAAGTTCTAAAGGTAAATTGCGGTTTACGATCTATGACGTATTAAAAAATAACTATCTATGATACCGAGACCGCTATAGTTTTAATTGAAAGTACATACTTTGAGGTATATACCACATTTTTTTCAGAATTATTTTAGTAATATTTCAAAAGTTACGGTGGGGGGACACCTCAAATTTTAACTTTGTATTAGATTATCTCAAGATTGGGGGGTTTGATCTACATAGTTTCAAAGCAGACCTTTTCAACGATACCCCACACGTTGTGGTTAGTCAAATTTAATTTTTTATATTCACTTTTCGTTGTGGGGGGCTGAAAAAAAATTTTTTTTCATAATTTTAAAAACCATCTTTTGGAACTTCAATATCTATCTCTCCACCAATTTTCGTGACAATCGGTGCAGTAGCGGCGGAGTACGAGCCCGGACGGACAGACAGACAAACGGACATGACGAAACTATAAGGGTTCCTTGTGGACTACGGAACCCTAAAAATGCGGGTTGAATTGATAACGTACTCTTTTTTGTAGTCGGTTAAAAATATAAAATAAAATCTTATCAAAACAAAAGAAATAGTGATACGAA
The DNA here is from genome assembly GCA_963576875.1 of Acrobasis repandana. Lineage (NCBI taxonomy): Eukaryota > Metazoa > Arthropoda > Insecta > Lepidoptera > Pyralidae > Acrobasis > Acrobasis repandana. The sequence continues at coordinate 5,816,313 of OY756226.1, forward strand.
ACAATTGAACTTAAACTGTAGCCATTTACAAATAAATCTCAATTCATTGATTTGTATTTCTGCATTCCCGGTCCTTGAGCGGATATTGAATTTTCATAGCGTTCGTTTGTTATTGCAACTTCGTTTTTATTTATCGCATTTTAACCGGCACGCCTGTTGACAGGAAATTAATGCAACGATTCAATCTGTATTAACGAGCTAGAGTTATTTGGAAGATATTTAGAAAATGCTTAATTTGGTCTAATAAAGTCTGCCAAGTCAAGAAATGACGACCTCCGTGGTTATCAACGCTAGTCCGTCGCTCCAGAATTTCTTGGTCCGATCCCCAGCCAGGGCAAGTTTGAAAATGGCCTTCTTCAAATTATCCTGGGTCGTGGGTTGGTTTTTATATGTTTATTTCTCATCAAATATAGTATCGTAGAGTTATTATCCCATTACTCAAGTAAAAAACATACTTTGGGGCCAGCTCAATCTGTGCGATATATCCGAAAAAAAATTAAATATTTTACAGGATATAGGATCTTCCATGCTGATCTGAAAGAAAAGAAAAAATCGTAAAAGCCGAGTGAGGAAATGGAACTTGTTTAATTGGATGGGTATGTTAGATTACAAATCCGCTAGATGACAAAAAGTCAAATCCGACACTTTTTTCTAAACGTCAAAACAAACATTTTTTATGTATACAATAAAAATAAAATCATGTTAAAAAATAGATACTATCAATGACAAGTGACACTATTTTGCGACTTTTTATTCTCTCAACAGTATCAAATAAAATATATTTCACCCAGTCATATACCCCATTTTGATGAAAGCAATTGGCGGATTCTTTTTTGTGACCCATTGACGAAGCAAGTTGCGAATGTGTAATTGTATTTAAGTGCAAGATAAACAAAGTAAATTATTTTTGTGTAAATAACAAATAAAACTTTACTTAATTAATCCTTTGGAAGAGCATAAAGTGTTTATTTTAGTCATTCCTGCGGATTATAATAATAAACTTTTATTTCCACGAAACGTATTTACTGGATGCTTTACATAAACTAATTTACATAAACACACATTAGTGAAATATATGTGTCGAAAACAAACCCGATACCAGAAATGATTTAATTGTTTTATCGTTTAATGGAGTGCGAACTGAAAATATTAATGGCGTACAGTGAAATGAGTAAGTATATGTTTTATAATATTTAATATGTCATACTGATATAAATCGTATAAATACTCACTGTCACATTTTATTTGAGTGCGTGTGGCAATTTGACTGTAGAATTGACTCGTCCGTCTAATCTTTCAACTAATCGGGCGATTAATCCAGGTACTGTCATTGTTAGGCGAAGTCCGCGCGCTATCTGTAGGGTGACACATCTGCTCCATCGCGCGTTCGTGTTTGCTAGTTGGTCAAAAGATCTGATTTTTCGGCATTTTGACAAGCAGTGAATGAACGAATGACCTATGAGGAAAATAATGTTTTGATTGCGAACATCTATTTTGCTTGTGAGCGTAAACCGAGGAGTAGGGCGACCAGATTTAAAATATTCGATCTATACTGTAATTGAAGATAAAGAAAACAAAAGAAGAACATTTAGTTTATCATGCTATCTATCAAAGAGTTCGCATATATAGTTGTACTTCTATCGTTGTTGTAGTATATCTAGTAACTTATGTTATGTGATTATTTTGCTAGCCGCATCGCATATAGATATGATTCAGATTCTCGCTCATTCCCTCGATCGGCTTTTAAGATCTGTATCACATTCTATACTTTTCCTCCTAGACAAGAATGAAAGAGTAATTTTTAGGGTTCCGTACCTCAAAAGGAAAAAACGGAACCCTTATAGGATCACTTTGTTGTCCGTCTGTCCGTCCGTCCGTCCGTCTGTCAAGACCCTTTTTCTCAGGAACGCGTGGAGGTATGAAGCTGAAATTTATATCAATTACTCAGGTCTACTGTCCCTTGAAGCTGTGAAAAAATCAAACTTCTAAGCCAACGCAATCAAAAGATACAGCCGTTTATGCCGCAAATTTTCGACACTTGCAAGGGAATCAAAACCTACAGGGTGCTTCCCGTGAACTCAGAATCTTGAAATTTGGTACGAAGCAACGTCTTATAGCATAGATAAAGGAAAAATTACGAAAACCATAAATTTTTAGTTACATCACATAATATATATTTTTTTAATAATTTTAAACTTACTACCCATTTCCTCATAAACGCGTAGAGGTATTAAATTGAAATTCATACCAAATACTAAACCTTGCAGGTTTGTACGGAACCCTCGGTGCGCGAGTCCGACTCGCACTTGGCCTGTTTTTTTACTAATGTTTTATGGCACTAGATCGCAACAATAATAATCCGAGAGCCGAAAGAAAATGGCGTCTAATGGCCTATATAATTTTAATTAAATAAATGGCATGGTTATCTGGGAATACTAAAGTTTTATACACGGCTATAAAATTTTATTGTTCACATCTACTTTTAATCCGAACATGGTAATGGGATGCCGTTCCATGCAATAGAAGAGCGAAAAACATTACATGGCGTACTAAGCATAGTAACATAAACTATAAAGGGTATATAAATTTATCGCATACATAACTCATTTGCTAATTCAGGTCTTCTTCGTCGTTACCTTGTTTTATAATTTGGGTTCGTCTGCATACACAGTTACAGATACGCTATCACGCGTTTATCTCTAACGGGGTACATAGAAGCTAGGACCGTAATGCCTCAAAGGCATTCGTCTTTATCGTGTCCAAAAAGCTACACTCATACTTTACACATTCCATCCTTTTTTGTCATTTTTGTCTTCTCGTAATTATCTTTTGCACAAATAATCGTTTACCGATGAATATTAAAAAGGTAAGAATAGTGGATTGTGCTACAAGGCGTAAAGATAATAGTTTCAACGCGAGGGCGCTACTTTGAATCCAGAGCGAAACGAAGGATGCCACAATAGAATCACGAGCGTAGCGAGGGATTCTACGGTGGAATCCTGAGTGAAGCGAGGGATTCAAGTATATCGCCCGAGATAAAACTATTACCGTACACCGTGTAGCACATTCTTCTTTTCATCTCCATCTATGAGAAAAAGCAAATATATACCTATAAGGAAAGTAGAATACCTACATATACCTAATCAGAGTTTAACAGTCAGTTACTAACCTTTATTTGGTGGCGTTTTCACTGAAGAAGTACTATGAAAATATTTTTCTAGGACCACCACATCTTATACATTTTCCTTAGAATCGTTTCATTGCTTTTTCCTTGTGTGTCAATTCTTTATATATTTAAATATGAATATTATACGTAAACTTCATATTTATTTACTATCAGCCTCATCATCAAGAAATTAGTCACATTTAAAATAGTTGTAAAAATAACCTAATAGTTCTTTAATAAAATTAGTATTTAAATCAGATAACAATTGCGTGTTTTTATTGGTTTTTAATAAATTATTATTTTGAAGCAAGAGAACCAAAACATTTTGACCTAGAGTCATCCACGTAAAACGTGTTGTATTCCAATTTTAAAAAATTACGACGCCCTTGCCTATATTTTATAATTTTTAAACTAAATTCTTTTTTTTAGCTGACTGCTAATATTATTTTTGATTCTACCATTCGTGTTCGGTTTTCAAATGTGTTTTAACGCCTAGGAAATTTACTTTTTACTTTTCAGTGTCTAGAGAATTACCAGAGACTTTAGCCCCAAATGTTTGGGATAAAGTCATCGTTTTTCGAATAGATGACATAAAAATGTATTTTACATTATCCACCCATCCATCTCAAGCTCATATCAAAATACACAAAAATGGATCAAGTGAAACCCAGTAGTATGTAATGTATAGTCAAAATATCCTAGTGTGGTCGTAGCTCCAGCTCGTAGCACTGCTACGTCGGAGAGCCAGTGACGTAGACGTGCTACGATTGTACTGCATACAGCTTCTACACTAGTACACAACGTTTCGCCTACGCTTGGTTATGTAAATTATTATCAACATAAGTACGAACAAGCTATCTTTCCGTACGGTAGTTATTTTGAGACACTTATTTTTCTGCTATTTCCGAGCACTTTTGGCACTATTGGGTTTGTGCCGTGTTATTTTACTGACAATTCAACTTTATGCCAATTTTCATTTAGTATTTTGTTGTTGTTTGCTTTGTTAAAGAAAAGACAAAGACACATCCCTTCTTATTATAAATAAGATTTCTTCGCAGCGTCTATCTGTCTATTTGTACAGGATAAACTCATTAACTATGGAAACAATTTATTGCAGCTTTCACAACTTTTCTCCGGAAAGGTTTACATGTATAATTTATTTAAAAAAGAAATCGTGCATGGCGACATTTTTCATCATCTATTTTAATTAAGATATTGTTCCGACCGTTGTAATGCTGTTATTAATCAATAATTATGATTCATTTATTTATTCCAATATATTAAAAAATGCATACTTCAGAAAATTTAAAAGACATTTATATAAACCACTCAATTTTGTAATGTAATGGTGCAAACCTAAATAGGCACATACAAAATATCGCAGATAAAATTTGAGACATATCGCAATAGTGACATATAATGCTCGTGGCAACTACGCCAAGTTATATACTATCTAAGTCAGTAAGCATTCACCACAAATTATGCTTTGATCATTTCACCCTGCGCTCTACAAACATTCACCTCTGTTGTCTATGCCCGCATTGTAATACATGCGTACAACGGAACGCTGACGTAGCCTGAAACATGCTGAATTTTCCGTGTTTTGGTCACGGAATGGAAGTAGGCTACAGAATGGTAGCTCATTTACCATTTTAATGCATTTGTGTGAAAAAAAATAATTACATACCTACTTCTTCTCGAGTCGAAAGGCTATTTAATTTAATTATTATTTTCGAGCTGTCTAAAGGCATTTTACCCAGCTCAATGAGTGTCTTCTAGCAGCAATAGTCATTTTACATACATACTAGTGAACTAGTGTGCAGTATAAAACTTACTTTGAGGCTACTCGTAGCTCAATCAGTGTGATTGTCCTCAGTGGCGGAATCACAAATTTGCCGCCAGTAGGCTATTTACATTTTGCCGCCCCCAGTGGCGGATTTACAAATTTTGCCGCCAGTAAAAGAGTGGTGGTGGAGCAAAAAAGGTCATCTGCTTCACGCACCGTAGAGTTGTACGTGGGGCGTGAATCAGTATTGCACGTGGGCGTTTAAAAACAGCTAGCGGCGGGCCTGGGCGTTCACTGCGGGTGAGGCACGGGGGGGGGGGGGGGACAAATTTGCCGCCCAAAGCTCCAGCCTACTCAGCCTGCTGGTAAATCCGTCACTGATTGTCCTTATATAGGCTGACTTTTTATCCACCAGCCAAATTTATGGAGCAAGTTCAGACCATGATACTGAACTACTTTCCATAAAAACAATTAAAGAAAAACTAAAATAAAAACTCACCTTCCCATACAAATCAGCGCTCAGCGAAACGGATTTTGTATGGGAGGACGAAAAAATTTTATCGATTTTTAATAAATTTTTTATAGAAAGTAGTTCAGTATCATGGACTGAAGTTACTCCAAAAATTTGGCTGGTGTTATAAAGTCAAATCTTCGATCTTTTCCTTTACCGGAACCAAGTGGTGTTAGTTGAAAATGACCTCCCAGTCAAAACTCAGAGGTACAAGTTGCGTCTGATGAGAAGTGAACTCCTGCCTAATAGTCGCACGGCTATGCCATAATCGTTGTCCACCACTGCTTCGCCTATTTTTATGCGGACGTTTCGCATCCAGTTGCACCGAATAAGGTCTTTAAATTATTCTATGCACCATCAGAAATGGATCACGTAGATAAAAATGACAGGACAAAGTCGCGTGCAAAAGCTTGTAAAACTGTAAACTCGAAGAGCACACAATTCGTCAACTGGCAACAAATCAGCCAGCGGTTCCCAACACGCGCCGCGTCATCAAAATCCAGCGCTTCCAATGCGCTGCTGATTTACTGCCGCAACGCGAAACAGCGTGTTTCCGGAGTACAATATAGCTGGTTTTGCTGCTTTTACATATTTATAAAAATTTCGGTTAATTTTTAAAATAAATTTATGTTTTTTGTTTTTAGTATTAGTAGACTTAATTTATTGCTTAGTTTTAATCATATTCTGTTATATTAATAATAAATAAATTTGGAAATGCACTTGTCTATTAATACAATAAAATTACTTACAAACTAATTAAAATATGACGGGGCGACAATTTTATAATAATTTATAAGTGTGACTTCTATAAGGCTTCGGGCAACGCTGTAGAAGTGGCAATTTTCTTTAGGGAAATATAATGATTTTATTTTGAGTTTTCGACTCGGATACTCGTACAATACCTTTGTAAAGTTTTTTACTGAATTCCAAGACGCTGTTAATGTGTGCTTGCCATGGACCCTAACCAAAAAATATAGTCTTTACATCTCAAACAACCGATTGACAGTAATCAAATATATCTTATTTATCAACAAATCCTTAAAAATCGGTGCGCACTAAAACAATCTCATTTCATCGGTAGGATTTCCATTTAGTTAAATTGCTTTTATTATCATTAAATGGACTATTCCAATCGATTCCCGCACCGCATTTATTTTAACCGCGCAATATTCATTCGATACTATCACATCGCTCGATAATGCTCGTATTCATTTCGCCAAATAGCTCCGATAAAACTGCAAATAGCTAAAATTATGTCTAAAGCTACGTAAAATGATGAACTAAAGCATCGTATTACTAATAATTATATTACCAGTAATAGTATTATCTCTGTCCCTTTCTTGCTCATGAATTTTGTGTGCGTATGAACGAAACGAAGGTACGTGCGTGCGTACGAAAATACTCGTAAACAGTTTCGGAATGACGTCACGAAAATTAGCGAAGTTGAGAGGTATTTGCAACGTGATAATACTGACAGGCAAGCCTAGGATTAGTTGGAGCGGTGACAACGCACAATTTGTACCGCACGTACGGGATTTTTAGGGGGTTATATAATCCATACCAGCGGCGGGAATAAATTCCCCCGATTTGTCAATGCTTACCAAATGTTTAACATGTTTGGTGGAAGCAATTAAGGCTAAAAATGCAGGCTTTTGTGGAATATTGAAAGCTATTTTATTTTTAGTATATTTGTTTTTAGTATGGACTAGTACCGTTGCTACTAAGTACCTTATTATAGAAAATTATATTGACATCATATTACTCCTTCCTAGACCAATTTAAAAAATTGCCTATTATTACTAGTGGAATTGGATTGCAATGGCCAGGAACAAATTAAGGCGACGTAAGTTCACAATTTGCAATACTGTGCGTGTTTTTGAAAAATCACTGTTATTAAACGACAGTTTATTCCTCAAAAAATGTACATAAAAATCTTAAGGATTTTCTACAGACACCTACAATAGCCAAAACACGATTGAGCATTTTTGGCTCGATAGAAAAAAATTACAAACATACCTCTAAATTTGCCTAAATTTGCCTTTATAATACGTATTACTATTTTATACAATCACCTTTTTATATGAAAATTATACCAAAAAATGCATTATCTTAATATCTATCCGTTTTGGCTACAGAAAAAATTATAAATATAATTTAAAAAAAAAAAAAACACTGAAATATTTGTCGAGAGCGAAGGAAGGGTCGGAGCCGTGCTCGCCGATATTTCGCAGTGTTTTATTTATTATTTTTTTGGTATAATTTTTGACAGACAGACTGATGAAGGCTTATGCCCAGCAGTGGGTCCCTGAAAGCTGACGATGATGATGATTAGTGAAACAGAAATCATTATTATTATGTATAACATAGTGTATCAAATCTACATGTAAGTGATACGTAAAGATCGTCGACGTCTTAATTAAGAGCTAAGTGGCAAAATAGTTTATGAATGCGGAATGAACTCTATCAATTATAATGAAACAAGACAAATTACGTTTAACAAAAAACAACGATAGGTAAATAGTAAATAAACGGGCAAGTGCGAGTCGGACTCGTACATGAAGGGTTCCGTACCACCGTACAATGTTTTAAAACGCTGAAGAAACACGTTTCTTGTAAGACGATCCCCTTTAATTATTAACTTTATCTTATTCTTAGTATTTGTTGTTATAGTGGTCATAGTAATAAATAATCGGTGAAAATTTCAGGTGTCTAGCTATTACGGTTCAAGAGATAGAGCCCTGTGACAGACGGACAGACAGCGGAGTCTCAGGAATAGGGTTCCGTTTGCACTCTTTGGGTACGGAACCCTAAAAACTAAAGGAAAACATGGCCATAGTACAGAACTTGAGACCTGTCATCATCATCATCGACAGCCTTCCACAAACCACTGCAGTGAATAGACCTTTGTCAATGTAAGCCATATCTCAGTCTTGTACCTTTAGAAACCATTGTCGACCTGATTTTTATAATATCGTCGACCCATCTTGGTCTTGGACGACCAACGTTTCGCTTGCCAGTTATAGGCCACCATTTCGTCAAAGTTTTACTCCATCTGTCGTCACTTCGCCATGCCAGGTATTCTGCCCAACTTCATTTCAGATCTATTACACGTTTACCGGCATCATAAACTTTCGTTCTATTCCGGATCACAATGTTAGGAATTCGATCTTTAAGTTTGATGCCGAGCATGGCTCGCTCCATGGCTCTTTGCGCAACTGTAATTTGGTGCACAACCTCATGAGTAAGCGTCCACGTTTCGGCACCATAAGTCATGGTTGGTAGGACAAACTGGTAAAAGCGGTCTTCATACATTGTAGGATTTGATAAGAGTTCAAAATGTCCTCCAACTTTCCTATAAATACATTAAGAGATGTAACTGTAAAAAAATTAAAGTGAAATCTTTAATAAAACAATATCTATGTAGTCGAAATGATACCGTCATGTCCACACTGAGAGGGCAGTTCATAACGCCGGTCTCTATGCAAATATCTAAATTCCGGCGCCACACCTGCTCCGTTCTTATTGAAGTTATAAGTTGTGCAAACTGCTACCGCTATCATTGAATATTTAGTTTGTAGCTGTGTCTCCAGTCTCCGCTTCAGTATTATTGAATTCTAGAACGTTTGGAGGAAAAGGTTTTTAACATTGAATAGTAAAACTAGTATTTATTCACTGTGGAATAGGTTCCAAACCTAGGAAGCTATTCCACTGTGATAAAATACTAGTTTTAGTATTAGGTGACCGATGTGTTTTTTATTTATTTTTTTTTTGTTATAAATACAAACCAATAAACAAAATAGGTAATAAAATTTTACTCGTACTAAACTAATAAGTTATCAAAAATTAAAGATACTCTTAAATAAGTGAATCAAACAATAAAAAAACCTACGTATGTCCATAATAGTATGTAAAAAATGCGGTACGGATATAGATAGTGTTTCTTTTTTTATTAGGTTTTAATGTCTGGAAAAACTATACTTAAACAAAACTATAAACAAACTTACATTTTTTTACCACGTAACATCCTCAAATTTTCTCGGTCTTCAAGTGAATATTGCTAGATATTTAAATACGCATCAAGTTCGTCTCATATAGTATCTTTATTAATAGGAAGTAATAAATAGCCATCAAAAATAGCAAGCAGAGGATGTCGCCAAGTTTGCAAATAAGGTCGTTAGTGAGTTAATTAAGATAGAGTGTTGATTAAACGCTACAGTTCCAGAGTGATAGATGATTATTGCGGCGACGGCGGCACTCCAAGCGATATATATATAATTATATAGATATTTTAACTCTAATATGGACTAAAACTGATTTAGCTATTTATATGTCATCATCATCATCGTCAGGTCTCTGTACTGCCAGAGCAGCCAGAGGATTTGGCCTACACTCTCCAGACGGGTTGGAGAGGTCTCACTAATGCCCAAGTTTTGTTTAGCTTGTATTTACTCAGTCGCCCTCAACGACATCCACGAGAAGACTTGTAGTGATTCTATTCTACTCTGCCGAAAACCACACGACGGAATTATTTATACTCGTATGTAAGGTCTAACAAAACATACTGAAACTATTTGAAGGCTGAACTTCCATAAACAAATTTAAAATAACAAAATTTACAAAAAAACTATAAAATTCGTTTAGAAAAACGAATTTCGTATGGGGGTACGAAACGAAAGTAGTTCAGTATCATGGACTGAACTTGCTCCACAAATTTGGCTGGTGGTTAAAAAGTCACTCTGTATGTATGTCGCAGTTGAATGGTATAATCCGCTAATTCACTAAACCTCTAGCTGTTTGGTTTAAAAATCCAACTGCGATATATGCATGATAAGGATTTGTTGTAGGGTTACCATAATGAAATATAACTGGGTGTCTTTTAGAATACAGATCTTTTTGACATCGAATTTTATTTCCCAGAAAACTATTCCACGATTTTTATTGACATAGGTTTGCCTTAACCTAGTAAAATGGATAGAACATTCCTAGCACTCGCCGGCCGCTGCCGCGGCATTCTTGCTTCGCTTGCTCGCCACATTGCCACTTCATAGGCATTATGAATTGTATATAATTTCTTTAGACAGAATTGTTTAACAACTTCTCTAGCCGCATGGAAGAAAACAAGTCGTTTATTCCATTCCGCGTAGTAGGGTTCGCTGTTTAACAAAACCGAGCTGTAATGTCAAACAGCTAGAGGTTTTATCAATTAGCGGATTATACTATCCAACTGCGACATATATATATCTCTATCATCATTCAGTTTGCAATATCGCAGTTTGCCTTCCGAGAATAACTTTTGAATATTGCTCGAAGTTATTCCAACTATTAGGTTGTTCTACGGCTCAGTTCTACGGTTGATATATGCGCCGTCACTCTATAAACTGTTGTAAGGGTTCTCACTCTTACCATCAGTTAGGCCGTATCTTTGTTTGAGTACTTAACATTAGATAGACCGAATGCTTAGTTACATAAAAAAGCGGCCAAGTGCGAGTCGGACTCGCCCATGAAGGGTTCCGTAGCAGCAAGTAACATAATAACTTATATATTATTCTAATAAATTTCTAAAGGTAAATTGTGGTTTACGACTTATGACTTATTAAAAAACTACTTACTAGATTTCGTTCAAACCAATTTTCGGTGGAAGTTTGCATGGTAATGTACATCATATATTTTTTTTAGTTTTATCATTCTCTTATTTTAGAAGTTACAGGGGGGACGGACACACATTTTACCACTTTGGAAGTGTCTCTCGCGCAAACAATTCAGTTTAGAAAAAAAAAATATTAGAATCCTCAATATCATTTTTAAAGACCTATCCATACATACCCCACGAGTATGGGATTGATGAAAAAAAAATTTTTCAGTTTCAGTTCTACTTAGAACTGAAACTACCTAAAACCATACTTATGGGGAACCCCCAAAATTTATTGTTTTTTTTCTATTTTTGTGTATAAATCTTAATGCGGTTCACAGAATACATCTACTCATCAAGTTTCAACAGTATAGTTCTTATAGTTTCGGAAAAAAGTGCTTTTTTCCGAAACTATAAGAACTATACTGTCTGTCTGTCCGTCCTTAAGTCACAGCCATGGCTGTGACTCACAGACGGACAGACATGACAGACATGACGAATCCATAAGGGTTCCGTTTTTTGCCATTTGGCTACGGAACCCTAAAAAGGATGCTAACAACTTTTTGTTTTGTTTCGTCTCATGATTAATTTTCTCTGTATTTGTATTCTTCATACACTACGGTAAAATGTTTTCTCATTGAATCGCGATTCTTTTGACAGAGTTTCAGATTGAAACAAAATTGAAAAAGTTCTGTAAAGACTAACTTTGTACTTCAGAAAAATGTTGCATTCAAGTTCGGTATCAAACATTATAGTTCTCATTCTGATTCATTTAGTGTCGGCATTGTTTATACAAACTACAGAAGTCTTTTTTATTTATTTATATTGTTTAAATGACCCAAAAGCTATTATAAGTATGCAATAGGTAGACTTAACGTTAAGCATTCTCTTCCTGTCAATCTTTAGGAAAAGAAAAATAGATAAGGTGTGTGTCTGTGTGTCTGTTTGTCGCATCGTAGCTCCTAAACGAATAGACCGTTTTCGATGCGGTTTTTTTAATCAAATGCCTTGTCTGTCGAGATGGTTCGTGCTATAGCTATGTTTGATGAAAATCGGTTCAGCCGTTCAAAATTAATTGGGGGTGAACGCTAAAAGGGCGGGGGTTTTTAATCGGTCTGGAAACAGACTTGTGTCACAGAATACAGTTAGAGTAAACAGAAAGGAATCTCCTAAGGTACGCGCAATATGCGTCCCCGTTCCCCGCACCCGCACTCCTCCCCAGGTCCTTGACGGCCAACGTGAGTCATCGAGGCGAAAACGGGGGAGAGGTGCGGGGAACGGGGACGCATATTGCGCGTACCTTAGGAGATTCCGGCCTGTGCTTGTGTTCTAATAGCTTAAACTGGTGCTAGATTTTGCGATCTATCAAGGCATCTGATTATAGTTCAATGACTGTTCAATTATGAATATAGGTACCTACCATGCGCTCTTGCAGCTGGGATAGGCAGACTCAGAACAGAACAGAACTGGTGAACTATACTGTGCATGCTTCCCAGCCCGGCAAGCATGCGGTCAATGAAAAAGTCCGTACATGAGTCAGACTATACTGTAAGCGCAAGTCGAGCTAGGTGGGAATTAAACCAGGTAATATGATGAGGTTTCATGAGAATGAGTGAAATTTCGTTTATTTTCCGTTCAATATTTTTATACGTTTTGAAACCTTAACTTACTTCAGTTAACAACAGTAAACGTAATTTAAAGCTTGTTACACTAATCAATTGGTTCTCCTTTAATATATAAAAAGATATCACGTCAGAAATCCAAATTACGTAATTGCCGATTCCAAATGCGTATTCCAACTCCGTCCGGACAACAAGAAATCAAACGTTATTCGTCAGCCTGATCGAAACAAAGTCGGGCTGATCCATAACGTTTGTCATATGATTGATTGCAGGCTGGCAACGGGGGCGACACGCCGATCCTGGCTCCAAACAATAAAAAATGTGTTTGATTGAGAAGCAACGTATGCTCTGTGGCGTCAGACGAATGTGGGACTACAGTGATTCGCAAAGTTGAGAATAATAACAGTGACGAAAAAATGGAATATGGTTGAACCGCGTATCAACCCAACTGTGCTTCCAGAGACCGCGCAGTGAAAAACTAAAATAAAAACACTTTAAAAAATAAAAATAATAAAATGTTGTATATATAGTTTTAAACGTTGTCTACGTATTTTACAATTTCGAAAATTTTTAATCATCGAAGCGGTTGTCGTATTTTTGTGATAATTCATAGCCTAATTTATTAATAAGTGGCAAAACTCGGTTGTGATGTGTGTAGTTAAGTCGTAAGTAAGATTAGAGATTGTAAGGGTGGTGTTACACGCGCGGATTGCGCGGTGATGTGGTCAAGGTGTGGTGGTTGTCACAGTGTTTTTGGCACAGGCGCGGCCCGGCGCCGGTAAGATGCGAGAGCGGCGTCGCGCGCTCCACCGCACCGCCGCTCTGTTATGTGTCTGCCTCCTCTTCATCTACCCTCAAGTCGACGCTGCTGGTGAGTTCAAAACCTTTTTTTTTTATAACTAGACTCTCATTTGTTGTAACTGTAGCCTTATTTGTGTAGTAAGGTTTTTAATTTGATAAATACATGCTATATACATGGCTTTGTCAATTTGACAAGGTTTTCAAGCAGGATGAATTATGAATCATTCCTTTTTTTATATTTGAGAAACAATATCAATCACAGATGTACCTGTACATACAGATTTCAGACTGGTTATCTAAAGTTGATACATGATGCAAACTGATCGTGTGAAATTAAAACTCCTATTTAGATTCCGGATCAAATACCGTATTTCAAGTCAGTTGAGTTTATACACTAGATTTGAGTTGTGCAAAATCCAAGAATAATAACAACGCAAATCTAAATATTGACAATAATAAATCAATTTGATTTTCTAATTTCCATTCAAATGTGAAGACCTTACTTGTATCAAAATGACCTTGAACCTCACCTTAGAGAATTTAATTCAACACACTTACCATACAAGTATACAACATAAAACAAATGAAGGTCTAGCAAGCATGGTAGTTATAAGTAGTTATAAGGCATTTGATATGTAAAAACGAACTGACGACATAACGATGTAGGAATAAGCGGAACACATATAACTGTAATTACGCTACGTAAATTATATGTGTATTCGTAGAACTCATAATGTCGCATGACGATTATTTTTATTTGTTCACAAAAAACCTAGGTACGAACTTTGAACTATTGTCCGCCATTTTTATTGTCAAAATGGCAGCTATGAGAATTTTTGCGTGCCTCCCTAGAAAACTTTAAACTTCTACTATTTTTGCTCTATTTAGGAACATCTATTTTGCTACAGAGTTTATGGATATACCTATCATTTTGTGGGTTAGCATTCAAAATAATTAAAATACAGGGTCTTACAAAATATACTTAAATTATTTTGTTCATTGCATTTAGTTCATCATACTGAACAACTTTTCCCAAGGAACATATATAGAAATATGAAAAAATATTTTTTGGCCTCCCATACAAGTCGACCAATCAGCTGACCCAAGTTTCTATTTTTATTTTATTTATTCACGGCAATTCTATGGAAAGTAAAATAAAAATTATATTTCGATATATGTTCCTTGCGGAAAGTTGTTAAGTATCGTGGACTGAATACAGACTTAAAATGGTTTCAGTACATTTTGTTAGACGTTATATAATATACAACGTGGAAGGGACATACCTGTAATAAATTGAACCACGAGCTATACTAGATCACTAAAGCATAATGAATATAAAATAACAGTCATAAGACCAAGAAAAAAAATTGACATTCCCATACAAATCGCCCGGGCGGCTGCACACTTTTGTATGGAAAGGACGAATTTTTTTTTGTTGATTGGCTGTAATTTTAATTACATGATACTTTAGTGATCCAGTATAGCCTGTGGTTCGATTTATTACGGGTATGTCCCTTCCACGTTTTATACGTACAATATTACAAATGTGTTAGTCGTCTTCTTACCACACATATTCATGTATTATGATGTTTCCTCGTAAAGATAAAATTAATGGATTTTTAATAAAAAAAAACCTTTTTTTTTCTTAAAATAAATATTTAAACCACAAATTTTCGTCAAAAATCTTTCCTCCTAGTAATAACTTCACTAGGTCGTTATATGGAAATAATAGCTTTGTCTTTCCACTCTAATTATAAAGCTTCTTTCCGATAATTTGACAACGCTTGGAGTAATTATGCTTATTAGGAAATTATTGGCTTTTGGTCTTCCTTATTAATAAAATCCGTAGGCATCATTAATGAAGGATGAACTTTGGATATCTGGTAATTAATATAAAAATGGTTCGATACAGAAACAGGGACGGAGTTTTGGTATCAGATGATTTTTCAATTTCACCTTTTTCTGTTATTGTTTTATATCAACCTTTAAATAATTACTACTAAATTAAAACTTTCTGGATAGATTAACTTGTATTACTGATAATTTTATTAATTTTAAATTTCATGAAGAGGTAAGGAGTGTAAATTGAAATTAATGAAACAAGCTTAATAGTGAAAATACATATTGTTATTTTAAAGCTCAGATCAGTTTAGTAAAAGGATTAGACATAATTTATATTGAACACTAACTGATGCCCAAGGCGTTGCCCGCGTGGTAAATTTAAAAAAAAATGACGGAGTTTCATACAAACTTTCATCCTCTATTATACCTATTTAAAGATGATTTTTTTAAATAAATGATCAGTATACTTTTGTTCTGAACCATGAGCTCATATGTAATTTTTACATTTCTAACTTTAAAAAAATTTGGTCTAAGTTTAATACAAACTTTCAACACTCATTTTAACCTATAAGGGTAAGAATTTCCAAAAATCTCTTCTTAGTGCATACTAACGTCATTTGAGGAACGTTTGTGCAAAATTTCGTGCTCTACGCTAACGATTTCAGCTGTGCGTCGATCGAACAGTCAATATATAGATAGATATTTAGAATACTAGAACATTTTTTTTTAAGAAGTTGTAAATGCGTAGTCGCAACATGTCTAACGTCAACAAAGGCACACAAGAGGTACACAGTATTACACATCGTAACATTTCTTGTAACGACCCATTTGTTTCCCCGCGCGTTGTGTGCCAACTTTCTATCCCTTCACCGAGAGACAATGGTCTCCGAAACTTCTCGAATACCATTATTTTGACCTTCCTATGTGATGTTTTGGTCCGTAAATACGCTAACTTTGGACGAAATCTTTACAAAGAATAGGCTTAAGTCACTTCTTTGGATAGGTGTTTGTTTTTATTTCGATTTAAGTATTAAATCGAAATGATAAATGAAATCGATGTTGCATAGATGTTATGTTTGAATGACCAGATTAGTAAAAAAAAAAATACAATATTCTAAATATGTTTTATAAAAATTATAAAAAATGTAAAAAATGTTGCTAACCAGTAACAAAATACAGCTAAAAATCAGAATTTTGAGGACATATTTCAAGAATATGTACACTATATAAGTAGGTAACATTCATCATTTCAACCGTAGAAACTTTGTATAAAAATAATATAGCTTATCAAAAGTACAAAGTATTTACTACAAAACTAGAAGTTGCTGCGGTACTTGTAACATTTTTTTTATATTACCACTAAATATTAAAAGTCAACGCTAAACTCGGCTTAGTGGTCAGCGTTCACTTTTGATGTCATCAGTAACCCTCCATACGGCAAACTAAAAACCACTGCGGTCGCTTTGTCATTCCAAACACTGGAAACCGCAGCCATATGCTCTACATCATTTAATCACATTTCCCTTGAATTCACAAAAGCCAAATTAACATACTTCCCGCTACTCAATTTCTGCTTATGTTTGCCTGTAAGGTTTAGATTCAGAATGTTGCATTCGCATAATGTCCGAAGTTAAAAAAGTTAGTAATATGTTCTATTCGCGAAACGTCTGTAACGCAATGCACACAAGTAACAAAATACCAAATTTGCAAAATTGTATGTTCTGAACTTCTGTTTTTATGGGTAAAAACTAGAGTAAGGGGTGCGCAACATCATACTGCATACTGGAAGCAAATAATTGATTCTAGACGAAGCCAAAAATGATTTGGACGTAAAAATTTTGATTTCAACTTTTGATCTGAAAAGTCATTTTGGCACATCCATTAAAACCTCCACTGATCACAAGTGAAAAAA
The DNA here is from genome assembly GCA_963576875.1 of Acrobasis repandana. NCBI lineage: Eukaryota > Metazoa > Arthropoda > Insecta > Lepidoptera > Pyralidae > Acrobasis > Acrobasis repandana. The sequence continues at coordinate 5,833,582 of OY756226.1, forward strand.
ATGGTAAGTTTTGAACAAATTACGGCTCATATACTATATCAGCTCAAAAGTCAAATTTACAGCATAGGAGGCAAAACCAATCAGTACAGCTTTCTGCAAATCGAACATTATGCCAGTCAAACTTTTTACCACTGTCCATTATGCAAATCGGACATCAAGCGAACCATTCATTCTGCGTCTAACCCGCCATTACAGTAACAGACGAAGGGTTAAAATAGTGGTTCCATATGAATACTCTCATATTCAGTCATTAGCATAGAGGAACGGCGGGTTCAAATTAACATAAAACTCAACCAAAAATCGCGTCCCACGCGCCCGGTACGCTACCCGCATAATTATGTACACTGCTTTATGAAAATGAGAGGCAAAAATGGTTTTATAGGTTCGTACGAAATGTTCTTGAACCTGTTGTTTCAACGTAAAATTTTGGCAACCCTCAAGCCTCATTTACACGGTCTTTTAACGCTTCAGTTTAATAGTGGTTCTATCATTTTGATAGTTATTGTTGATTCCATTCTATTTGCTAAATGCTTGAAGCTGAATATGAAATGTTTCTAGAACTGTGGTGTCTGTAGTTCTTTATATAAAAATTCTATAGCCTCGTTTACACGGTCTTTCAACGCTTTAGTTTAAGTAATGAGTATGATTGTACTTGTATATAGCATGTCCTTGATGATCACGGCTCTTTTGAGTGGCAAAAGTGGGGATAAAGATCCGTAGAGGCTCTATAGACAAGTCGATGTAATGTGTTACTCCCGCCAAAGCCCATCCCTGAATATGGCAATGTTATCATACATACTAATGTATAATAACAATGTAATATTCAGGGATGTACGCAGAAACATATAATCAGAAAGAATGCTATATTCAGGGTACGTTTTTAAACAAAAGACGTTCATATTAATGGTTTATATTATCAACTTTGGAAAAGATAGTGCGGCCCTGTTTTTTCGGAATTTGTAGCCAGACTGTTTATAAAGCTTCTAAGTATACGAGTATTTGCTTTTCCATCTTTCTGTAATTTACGAAATAAATAATGTAATACTAAACGCGTTTATACTGTCTAACACAATCTCGCTTAATACTTAGGCAGTAACTTTTAGAATATTTAAGTAATAACACATATGTAATTCAGAATACTTTCGAGACGATCTCAAAGTTGCTACAGACTTTATCGTTTAGGTTATTGCGTCTACTGTATTTAAGTACTTATTCGAATAAAACAAGTTTGTTCTTATGTCTGGAATATCGTAAAAGATTGCTATGAAATATATCGAATGCTGTAATTTCAAAGTCGTGTGATGATTGAAAGGTCAAGAAACTTAATGCATACTTAGTGTCACGCCTGTGTCCCACAGGGGTAGGCAGGGACTATGGACCTCCACTTGCTATGATCCTGACAGACCTCTTTCTTTTTATCTACCCTCATTAATCTCTTCATACATCTCCTTCGGTTACGGGTACTTCTTACCTCTCCTTGTTTTAGAGCGTCTGCAATTAGCAACTTTATAGTTGGAAATAAAAGAACAGAAAATATGTTAAATGTATAGACGAATATAATTTTTTAGTGTCTGTTTATAATTTTAAATGTGTGTATGGTATGACAATTGTAAGAGTTGTTTAACATGCGGATGCTATTGGTTGATATAAACTGTTAATCTGTGTTTAATTTATATAAATAAACAAATAAACAATAAAATAAATATATAGGAACAAATCACAATGATTCTGCTACCCCTAAAGCACAGCCCAAAGTAAGTTTTTAAACAGAGTTATGGGATTCTACATATATAGATAAACGCCCAAGAGCCAGGACAATTTAAAATAGGCCATTTTCCAACTTGCCCTGGCTGGTATGGAACCCAGAACCTCCGAATTGGCGGTCTAGCGTGTTAACCATAAAGTCGTTATTTAATGATTACACAAAAGAGCTGTGTAAGGTTAGGCTCCCTGAAAATATTATATAAGACTACATATTCTTAGCACAATTTCAGTATAAAGTCAGCCTACCGACCCTAATATTTCTCAGGCGCGTGTGCCGAGCCCAGTAAATATAAGGATATTAGGCTCACTTATTGTTGTTTTACTTCTTAAATTGTTATAATGACGACATTACGGACAACCGGTGCCTCGTTTGCATAAGCGGGCAGCTGCGCCGGCGATAAACCCGCGTCGAACTCATGATAGCAATTAATGTCAAATGATACACCGACTAAACAGAATTACGCTTTTTGCCAACCCTTTCTTCGCAATGTGGCTGCAACATCCGTTTTAGATTAAGAGTTTTATTTCTGTCGTAAAAGAAAAAAAGTAAGGTATAACATATTTTTTGATTTGTCGGTGTAAGATTTAATTTAAAAAAAAAACAAAGTGTTTACGTAGCTTATATGGTTACGGAGTTCGGAACTCTTCCATTCACGAATCATGATGCATGTAGGTGAGGCATGATGAGACATCCTTAAAAGATGTGGGTCAGGTAGGGCCCTACCAACCTCTTAAAGCCCATTTACACACTGTTGCATACAATTAAATTAAAGATATAGATGACTGCTTAACGCCAAACATACAATTTTTTTTTTCAATTTAATTTTGCTTCATTTAAATTGTATTGCTTTATGTAAATTATGGCATTTACAGTAGACTTAACACTTTGCAGGACACTCAGACACAAAACAAACAATAAACATTCACTGAAACTGATAATAATTTCCGACAAGACACTAATGATGATGAATAATAGTAAATGACAATAGAAACATAGTCCTCCTAACCTCTACAAGGTTAGGAGGACTATGTTTCTATTGTCATTTACTAATATAATAAATAATAAAATATAACATTTAATAATAGTAAATGACATAACAAACATAGTCCTCCTAACCTTGTAGAGGTTAGGAGGACTATGTTTCTATTGTCATTTACTATTATTCATCATCATTAGTGTCTTGTCGGAAATTATTATCAGTTTCAGAGAATGATAAAATAAATTAAGTAACATACAAAACGGTACCAAATTACGCTTGATTTGATAATAATATTAAACTCTTTCTCTTCGCAACGCGGCCACAACAGAGTTTTATTGCCGCCGTAAAAAAGGAAAAACATTTTTACGCGTGCACATATTGGAATAAGTAAAAAAGATTTCCTATTACATGTCTTTTACAGCGCGCAGAAAATATATTAGAGACGTGACTATTCGGTGTGTCGATTACGAATACTACTGTCGAATCGATTCGTGGAAAAAAATTACGACGCCAGCCACCGGTTTGATTTGCATTTTAATATGCACAGGGGATAACGTGGAACGAACCTGTCATATTGTGGAAAAGTGATCGTATATAAACGCTCCACCGCATACATGCGAAAAAATTACTTGCATTGATGCATTAATGCGTCTACTGACTTGGCATTCGACTGCGTTTTGATCATTTAATGTTTCTATTTTTGTATTTGAATCCAACATGCTTACGCTTCATATTTATAGTTTTTAATAACAACCTTTTTAGTTCTCACTTTTTCTCTATTTTGAGGTCGGCTTTGTATGTCAACTCCCTACATCGCTTCACACCGTTTACCATATTTACATTAGCTTCCTGTTCGTAGCCAGATGTTCGGCATCTCTCCTCAAGGGCGGATCCTAACGATCGGAGCGAACTAAGAAAAAAAATCAGATCACGTATGGATCCTGCGTTTTCGGTCACATGCATGACTGAAAACGCAGGGTCCATACGTGACTACTTGTACTATGTAGTCGATATTTATTTACTAACGATTATAATACAAAAGATAGAACTTAATGGTAAGCATTGTCTAACAGTTAACCTTAGGGATGTAACAGAAAATGTAGTAAATGGGGTGCTAAATAAATAACTAAAGTATTAAAATTCAATGAAGATTATTTTATAAAAAAATAAAACACACATGATACACATAAATAAATGTGATATATAGGCTTTATCGTAACAGCGACTACATCTTCTTAACTAACGGTACCTTAAATCATAAATAAATATTTATCGGCGGATAATACCGCCGCTGTGTGGTAGATAAAGGAGACACGCGGGAATCTATGGACAACAATCGATTTGCGTACACGAGACGGGGCGTAACGAGGTCGGAGTCATTTTACTTGGACAGATTGAGCTGTGATTAAAATAATGGGTTCTCAGTGCTTGGCGCGGAAAGTAGTTCGAAACCTGTCTATGACAAAACGCGTTCTTAGGTGCGACTGGTAGCTGACGGGGTTCTGCCCTGGTTTCTTTTCTATAGCTATCCGAATTTTTTCTTCTCCATACATGTTTCGCTTAAACTCGGATAAATCCAATTCTGAGATTTTTTTTTTGGTATGAAAACAAAAGTTTTGAAGCAATTTTGTCAGTTGTGTATAAATCCGCATAGTTCTTGAGAAATGTAAATCCAAAGATGCCGAAGACCATGTTAATTTGTATGATTTATCTAGGCGCTAGATACAATATCATGTACATGAAAATACTATCTATCTATCTATATTTAAGAGCTATGCTCTTGTCGGTGGAGTATGAATTCTACTACTATTTTCTATCATTTCCATACTTCAATTTTAGAGAACGATAGTGTGGTGGTTTCTACATTTGCCTTCCACACCGTGGTTGATATCCAGCGAAGACCCTTCCGGAATCATTTTCCATGGGCTCCATCCTCCAGTACTAGTGTCGCCACTGCCCAACACTAGGGCAACAACCTATTTGATGGCGGTCTTTGGTCGCCATGTCACAAACGCTGTCATCAGACTCCTGTGGCATTGTGTAGGTAAGCCCGACCCGCCGAACTTTCCACCACGTCCTCGTAACGCTGCCGCTGTTTGGTCGGGGACTGCTTATTCAATATATATAAGTACCTATAATTTATACTTATTAATAATGTTACCTGATTACAGAATTTTATCTCAGTTCTCAGAACACATTGCGTCAAAATAATAATATTCTAAATGAATACTGCTTACCAACCTGTTATAAACCATAATAGCGTTTCGCGTTAATTCCCGTATGCATTAATTTAATAACGATGCAACGCGATAGTTTAAAAGTAGTCCTAATAGCAAAGTTGAATGATATTTATTTTTATCTGGTTGGTGGGTTGTATCAACTCCCTGCAACTTGTGATCCTAAATAAACAAAAATATTTTTAAGGTTTCAACCAGTCGGTGTGGCCATTAAATCTCGAACGTACGGAAACAAATGACAGTGGGGCCACAAGAACCAGCAGCACGTGTGTCACTCGAGGACATAATCTAAATGCTAATATATCTACGTCACTCCGACGATACGAGTCGGATTGACGCGGCGCGGCGCGCGGTATCGACCATTCTTTAAAAGGGGTTTTACTTCACTTTTCGAGATAAAGTATAGAGTTGTGATAGTGGAAATTTTATTTCAAAATTTATGTTTGGAATTTTTAAGTTTTAAGAAATGTGTAAAAGTTTAAAATCTGAAACTAAGTTATTATTTGGCCACAAGATTTCTAAATATAAGACCTCATTGTAAAACTCTTTATTAGCAAATGAAGATTTGATTGATTAATATTTGACGACCTCCGTGACGTAATGGTTAACACGTTAATCAGGAGTTTCTGGGTTCGATCCCCAGCCAGGGTAAGTTGGAAAATGGCCTTTTTCAAATTGTTCTGGGTCTTGGGTGTTTATCAATGTATGTATTTATCATAAAATATAGTACCGTTGAGTTGATATTCCATAACACAAGTTTAAAACTTACTTAGGGCACAGGATTAAAATGAGAGTATTACATACAGAACGGAATCTCCAAAGGTCTCGCGCAATATGCGCCCCCAGCATCTCTCCCCCGTTCTCGCCTTGTCGAGGGATGAGCGGGCGAACACAAACGCATTGACGTTTGCACGGATGTATAGTTTGATACACTGCTTCTATGAAGTGCCATACCTGTGCTTTGGCGTTAGCTCAATCAGTGTGATTTGTCCCTATATGTTGTATTACATGCGGCCCAACTTTATTTATTGTGGAATTTCGATTCTATTGTGCGGAAATTCCTCACTGGGATAAGCCCGCCGTTGTATATTTTTATTTTCTAATGCATATTATTTGTAATTTGTTTATATTTAAATAGGTAAAAGAAGAAAAAAACAAATAAAAGGCGTAATAAAAATACGCTTGTAAAAATCCCCTTGTAATCCGACCGAATGCCTTTCCGTGCAATATCTCAGGTACTGATACCGAGTTTTGACAATAAATCTTGCGTTTTATTATCAAACATTGAATCCTAATGAATCTTCCAGGGTTGGTTAGGGTAGATTTCCACAGGTGCTATTTGAGAAGTAAGAGCTGATAAATGTAACTTTATATATTTTTTTACTAAATAATAAGACTGCTACACTTGCATCTTCTCCCAACTTCTTGACACGTCCCAAAGGCAAACTAGTAGATAATGCATTAAAGTTAAGTTTGGCCTATGTATTTATTTATTTAACTTTATTACAATACATGTAAATGGCGGACTTAAGGCCAGGGGCCTTTTCTACATTACCTATTGTAATTAATCAAATATAAGATTTTATTCAATAAACTTAAATAAATAAATAAAAAATAAAATTGATTGGACAGCACCGCAATCGCATTTTATTCATCACTTCGAAATGGCTATAAAAAAACTTTTACTTAATTCATTCTCTTACTATAAATCGTCAAACGAAGAAGAAAAAAATTGTATTAAACAACCTTTTTCTAACTCATCGCCTCTGCCTAACTCTCGTGGAAAAGGACCCTAACTGCTGCGGTACATTTGCGTCTTATGAATATGAATGAGATATAATTTAGAGCCACTTCAAGATAGATGTTATTGTTTTGATTACAATTTCGCGTATCGACTGTCCGTGTCTGTGTACATAACAGTTGATTAAACTGCTGCCTTAGGAAACATCCTAAGGCAGCAGTTTTATCAACTGTTAACTGTTATTATTATTTATTGAGAAATAAAACTTAAGTTAGTTCGTCGCGAACTGTGAACTCGCAATGTTATGACAATCTTATTTATATATAACGTCTAACAATATGTACTGAAACAATTCATAGTGTGAATTCTGTCCATGATACTGAACAACTTTCCCCAGGGTACATATATCGAAATATGAAAAATGATTTTTGGGTTTCCATACAAACTCAGATCAGCTGATCGGTCATTTTGTATCGGAGGCCAATAATTGTAAGACCCTGTATTATCTTGAGCAACTTGGCCTGGCTCATGTTCGTTAAACTTTAATAGGTGTCGCCAAATGGCGAACCGCGCGCCGCGGTTGCGTTCGGATCGCGGCCGCGCCGACCCATTTTGTGCGGACCGCGAGAACACAGCAACTTGCACTTGCAAGATTAGAATAAATTTCGAACTCCAGGATTTAATGTTGCACTAATTTTACTCCAAACTTCAGACAGATAGTCCGCAACAACAAATGTCATTTTTAGGGTTCCGTACCCGAAGGGTGCAAACGGAACCCTATTACTGAGACTCCGCTGTCTGTTCGTCTGTCACAGGGCTCTATTTCTTGAACCGTAATAGCTAGACACCTGAAATTTTCACCGATTATGTATTACTATGACCACTATAACAAAAAATACTAAAAATAAAATAAAGTTAATAATTAAAGGGGGTCATCATACAAGAAACGTGTTTCTTCAGCGTTTTAAAACATTGTACGGCGGTACGGAACCCTTCATGTACGAGTCCGACTCGCGCTTGCCCGTTTATTCTTATTAATATGTAAAAAATACATTTATTATTTCCTTAATTACATTTGTTTAATAAATATTTATTTCAAAAAATGTGCGGACCCAGAGCGATGCTAATTGGTTAAACATTATTTTTTGCTCACCTACTCGCTTATAAATTCTCAAGTAATTCCAAAAAATGTTGTCAGTTTACGTATGAAATTTTCTTTTCACCAAAAAGTAATGAAACCTCAATTTACCATCCATACCATATCCACTAAGCGCAAGTCCAGAAGATTTTCAACCAAATTACGTAGCCATCTTGGCAGTTAACTAACCGCCCATCCCGTATGGCTAATAAAAAGCTTCCACAAAGACGAAATTCCCATCGCTGTGGGCGCTTCAAACGATATTAATCCAGCTCCAATATAATCGCTTGTGATAAGAGATTTTCGACCGCAGGGACCTAGCGTATACACGCTTGCTTTTAGTATAGTATCAGCTTTTAGTTTCTTTTCCGAAGGTTTGTGAGCACTTGTACATTATTTATTTATAAGTTCCGTAAACTTTGTAATTTTTTATTGTTTTTTATTTGGTGCAATATAGATTATTGTATTGTATTGTATGAGACTGAAAACTTGTTACAAATGTTTATTTTCATTTATTACACATTACAAGAAATTCTCTTTTCTCGCCTTACTTTAATAAGACAATAAGCGATTATTTTCCATTTATCTTGTGTAGTTTTACAATTATTCTCACTTATGCACTCTATCCACCTTTACTTTTAATGTCTGAAATCTTATATACAATCGAAATAAAAGCTCGAACCACCAAATCGACGGAGCCGCTAAATCGATTTACGAAAAGTGGCACGTCTGTCCACAGCCTAAGAGATTTTCTCCCGATCTCGAGTAATAGGAGTTTCTGCATGATCGAACAGCCTTATTTAAGTTTAATAACGTCGGAACGTCCGCCATTGTACCATCACGTGAGCTATACCCACGGCCATGAAACATACGTAACAGTTCCTTATTGCGTTGAAATATGGTCCATTTTAAAGCCGCAATGTCAAGTGTGATGTTTGGGCTACAGTAATCAATTTCTTTGTTTTGCGATTTCGATCTTCTTCTGTTTCTTATTGTACTCAGTGTTTGTAGCCATATCAATTAATTTCTAGAATTTCGAATTGTGTGCTGTGAATTTCATTTGTATGAAATTGTATTTTTATTGTCATTTGCATATCTTTATAGAAAATGTAGTTCTATTTAGTAGTATGAGTATTTTACATTTTTCTTTCTAAATATAATTTGTGTGATATAAAAGCTCATATAAATGCAAGTTGTTAGTGCAAATCATTTTCCAAATCAGCTTTAATTTACTATTTAATTGTAATGCCATTTCGTAATACTCCATTTGGTTAGAACAATTCCTAAAGGTCCCGGGTTCAATCCCGATCAGGTCAGGATGGAACATTATCTTTTTCAGATTGACCTGGTTCTTGGATGTTTATCTTTAAATGTATCTGTTATAAAATATAGTATCGTTGAGTTACTATCCCGTAACACAAGTCTCGAACTTACTTTGGGGCTAGCTCAATCTGTATGATTTGTACGTATATATTTATTTATGTATTATATCGTCACGTACGTCGTCGAACGTAACAAAGCAATCTTAGAACAAAAGGGCTCTTCATCAAAGTGCCATCTCGCGTTTCATAATTTCAAACTAACGCTACAAAAATTGGCGGTGCAGGGTCTTTTACCGTGGCGCAAGCAAACAAGACCGGATATAAGCTGCATTCAAGGCGAAATTGTGAAAGCGGTGAGAGCCCCCAACAAAGAACCTTATTAACCCGCCACTAACTAATGGACGATAGGGTTACAGTGAGCGGCCGAAGTATATCTTTGTAATAGTATAATTTTAGCCCAGCGCTCTTATAGACAAATACTGAAAATTTTGAAATAGTACTACTATTTCACTTTTTTCCGTTCATGTCCCTCTGCTGGACAAAGGCCTCCTCCCTTAACTCTCTGTCCTTGGTCTTAACTCTCCAATCTGGTTCGAATGCTTTTAAATCATCTCACATCATCAAAATAGGTTAAATACCCTATTTAACCTATTTTTTTTAAATAGGGTAAACCTGTTTACTACAGTTATGATTAAATTGTCTTTCAGATGATTGTATATTATTTAATAGAAATGTCTTACAATCCAGACAAAATAGATATATAAAAGTCAGAAGTTGATTTCGCGTGATAATTCTTTTTTAATAATTGACTGACGAACAACTCAAATTTAATAATGGTAAAGAGAAATTTATTCCTACCAACAACAGAAAACTTGCATCGATTTTTAAAAGTTCTAATTTTGAATTTCCTGTTTCAAAGATTGTATCTGGCTGGAGAGGCTCTTTGAGCCTTTTTTTCTTTTATGTCACAGAATGTTAAGTAGTGTGAAGCGTGGCTAGCCGGCTGAAAAGAGATGTAAACAGAGATACATGCATAGTTCAGACGCGACTTGCTTTGCCGAAGTTAATGAGTCTTGTAAAAGGAGAGCGTATGTAGGACTTGTTTGGTTTATGGTGACTATAGTGTCATTTGTTTGTTTATGCCTTGGTAGTGATAAGAAATTATAGTTCTTTTATTAAGTTAATTATTTTGTTCTTTAGAGTCTTTAGGTAGTCTTTAAACACTTAATTTGTGATTACTATTTTTAAATTAGATGTTTATAGCAACATAAGTGGTAAAAAGTATATTTTTTTAAATATATATTAAACTTATATAGCTTTAACGAAGCTCCAAAATATTATTATTTACTACAATAATTGCTTTTTTAAATGATTAAACCAAAACATAAAAATACTGACAAAACTTCTCTTTCTCAAAAAGTTTTGAAAACAATGAAATTCTTTAATATTGAACCAAACTTTCTGAAAGTAACTGATTTACTTTGTGACTGTACTCGTAACGTAAAACTATTATGTAATTATTTCTCCAAACAAAAAAAGCTGCAGCACGCTGCCAGCGCTACGTGGGGCTTTGTTTTGTTACGCTAAACGATTTGTTAATTGTAACTCGTTTTACACTTACCGCCTTTTTGTTGACACAGTTGTAACGTGAAATAATGCGAAATAAATTACGTGTGTGATAATGATTAGTTTTTAAAAGTAAAGTTGCACCGAACTCGTAGACTCATAGAGCTACGTTCGCTTCGATAGATTTTTCATCCAATACCCAATATTTGTCCATATTTTTTTATAACTGACTGTACCCGCGTACAGGAACTAGTAGTAATAATAACTTGAAATCTAAATTTTCGATAGCAGTATGCAATGCAGTGCTGAACCTGGATCATCCACACATGAATCCGCGAGGCGCGAAATTTTCAGCGGAACTGTAACCGGTGGAATAAGGAAATATTTTTGGGAGTAAGTTGTCTATTTAAAACTTGGTGTGGAATTGGATACTGTTATGTTATGTAAGGGCTCGGAACCGTTTTTGATTTACCGGTTAATAGTGTTCATACTAACGGTAAAATTTATTTAGTTGGTTAATCGGTTAAACAAACAAACTGTTTAAAATTAACCAAAATATTTTCGGTAACCCCTTAATTTAAGAAGTATTCGCAACGTTAATAGAAATAGAGTACAACAAATTTCCGCGCATCATACTTATTATATCCAGTCCTTCTAGAAATACTTTGACGTGGATAGTTTCTAGAAATATGTATACAGGGTTACTGGTATTTAATGCATAACCTTTTGGTGCAAGTTCAATCCATGATACTAAACTACTTTCCATAAAAACCATTATAGAAAAACGAAAAAAAAATTCGTCTTCCCATACAAAGTAAGTAAGTAATACTTATTGTACACCAAGAATAAAAAATATACATTAAAATGTACAATGGGCGGTCTTATCGCTAAAAGCGATTTCTTCCAGACGACCGATGGAAGTCCATTTGCCTGAGTGCTAATATGTATCATATGGTGAGATGAATTTTTTTTTTTTCGTTTTTCGGTATTTATGGAAAGTAGTTTAGTATCATGGACTGAACTTTCACCAAAAAGGTTATGCGTTAGATACCAGTAACCCTGTATAAACTTCGTGTTTTAACACATGTCTTTAAAATACTCACATAACTTTATATGTCGCAGTTGGATTGCATAATTCGCTGTATTACAAAAGTAGTTTGCCAATACAGCTCGGTTTTGAAAAACAGTTCAACATCGTTCAGCTGGATTATCAATGTGTTTTAATAAAATTGCTAACTACGTTGAGACGTTATGAAGTATGCTTATTTGCAAACGTAATAAAGATTTGGTGAAGTTGAGATAATAAAAATGAGTAGGTAAAGTTAGTCTCTAAAAATATATTAAAAAATATAAAGTAATAGTATAATTACAGATTTTTATTGGTTTTATAACCTCCAAATCTCATTTTTGAACCACGGCTGTTTGAAGTTCCCGCTCTGAGTTTCATATAATTCTGCCAATCCTGTTAACTTTTTATTAAAATTGTGTTTTAAATCACTTTTTTCACTTTAGTCAAAGTAATTTTCAGTCATATTTAACTTATTATTTATTAGTTTCGTAAATAACATTTTTTACCAGACGTCATTGTTGTTGTATGACAGACAGCCACAAGTGACCGAATTCAGAACTAAATTCTATCTCATATCTCTGTAAATTCTACAATCTTACGTTTAATTTTACGCAGCTTTACTTAAACTCTAATAGCCGTTGACTCACGGCATTGATTTTTAGTGCTCAATACCTCTCCTCCCGTGGGAGAGAAAAGTGATAGTGACAAATCGTATTCTATTCTGCTGTCACCACATGACTACCCTACGTAGGTAAGCTGTTTCGATTGCAGGTATGGCCCCATAATGTTCCTTCCAAAATCTCAGTATTAAAAAATCCTATAAAGCTTTTTGTCATTTGTAATTTCCCGTTTTTCATTGTGCATACATTCAAAAATAATAATTGCAATGGAAACACTACATCAGCGCAGCAAATGGCTCCACAATCTGATGGAACAAACGCCAATATATTGAAACCGCCACTGTTTTTATCGGCTCGCGTTTGCATATAAATGTCGTTTTCATTATAGTAATACACATGTAAAGGCTATAGGCGTGGGTATACTTTGCGATTAGTTTTTATTAATTAAAATTGCGAATTGGTATATGTGTTTAAGAGTCAAATTTACGATTTCGATAGTGTTGTACTCATATACACATATCAGAATGCTTCTATTTATAAAACATTGCCTTGGCGACCGAGCTTCGCACGATGAAAAATACTGAGAAAAAGAGGTTCTATAAAAATGAAACCTAGCTATATCAATTTTTCACCCCCGAAACCCACATCCAAACCGATCCAAAACGGCTTTTTACGCACGCTAAGTGGGCGTAAAACACCATTTTTTGGCCCGGGCTTACAAAAATAATTTAATTTTAAATCACCATATAAATAGAGAATGTAGTAGATGAAAGTTTCATATACCTAGTAATATAACCACACTGAAATCTAACTAACCAATCAAATAGGTCTTGTAACCACCTAACTAATGTGTATTCTGTGGTTCAAAAAAACTTGTCATCGCATGATATATAGCGGGGACCTACTACTTTACCCTCAGCACAGAGCCCATTCATCTTCGAAACGACAACGTCCGACGCGACGGAGTCGACGTAAGCGAATGGTATAAATGCACTCACAAGCGTTATTAGGAGTAGAACTGAACTTTAAGACTTTTGCTTCCTTTTGGAGAAAAAATGTTGGAATTCAGAGTGAAATCTTACACTGTTAGACAAAAGCTTTGAAATGAAACTGAAAAAAGTGTACTATTGTTGAATCGTGTACATGATTCTTACAGCTTACATAGACAACATGTTTTGAAAATAATTTCATAGTTCTTAATTTCTTAATATTGTATTTAACGGCATTAATAAAAAAATTAAATTACTCTTAAATTGTATCTAATTTACTACGGGGTCTTAGACGGGATAATAATATTTATACTTATAAAATCACTTTAATTACTAAAATCTTCTATTATATTAAATAACAGAAGCACATCAAAATTAGTTCTCAGGTTAGCGTGTAATGTTTCAGAAACCCTTGCATGAAGAAATTATCGGATATCCTGAACGAAACCTGTGTCCGAAACCGGAGCTGTTTCCGGAATAATGATTCGGGTGTAATTTCCGATAGTTAATACCCACAACCCTAAGGCCCTTTTTAGGCAATAACAATAGACAATATGCATGTGATTCAGAAACGAACAAAAAAAATTATGTGTATACTTCATTGCTAAAGAAAAATACCCATATATATATCTTTCCAATTTAACGTGTTTCCATTGAGAAATTAATTATTTAAAAGATGTATTTTTAAAATTCCCTCGCAAATTTTCGAAACGCCACGTGACGTCACGAAACACTGTCAAACTTAATTTTCTAAATAGTCTGTGCTGTCAATCACAAATTAAAAAGAAGAAGACTATCTGTCACTGTCAATAAGTCATTTGTAATTTGCAGTGTTACCAGATTGGGTATTTTTTTCGCTATTCTGGGTAAAAATGAGAAATTTTAGAGAAAAAAAATAAATCTTTTGGAGAATTTTGGGTTAAAAAGATTTATTTTTTTTCTCTAAAATTTCCCATTTTTACCCAGAATAAAATACTATACTTAAATAATATACATTTGTTTAATTAATTACGGTAGGTAAGTACATTATCTTATAGCTTATAGTAGCAGGCAGCTAGTCTACTACCTATTAAATTATAAATAATTGAAGTAGATACTTACAATACTACTGTGTAGTTTTGCAAAGGATGACACTACTCATTTTGCTCACAATATGTATTTTTTGTTCACAATAGGTATGTACATGTCGCAGTTAAATGGTATAATCCGCTAATTCACTAAACCTCTAGCTGTTTGGCATTACAGCTCGGTTTTGTAAAACAGCGAACCCCAATACGCGGAATGGAATGAACGACTTGTATTCATCCATGCGGCTAGAGAAGTTGTTGAACATTCTATATAAAACAACAGTATAAACTACTTAAACACGATACATCGTCTCTTCTCATCGCCTTACACCACGTTTTCCTTACATTTGCATCTTTGGGCATATGAAAATATATTTTGTCAGGTGCAGTTACGATGTTATTTTTGCACATAAGAACCATACAATATTTATAATAAGATTTTGTGCGCCCTTCCATTTGTAATGAATTGATATTAAAAGCTTTAATCACTCACTTATAATCACAAATTAGATAGTATTACTTATAAAATAAAACTGTGAATCCAACACTTCGTTGTTTTGTTGATAATATTTTGAATTTGTAATTTGCACTCGACTGACACTGACATATAAGTGTATCTATGACATTGACAATGCACGGTGACGTCACAGAATAAAAGCGCAAAATGGCACCGCGTTTATAGTCGTCCAAAAATAATAGTAGTTTTAATTATTTTTTTAAGCTTATTTAATAATATTCTGTAAGTGTTATATTTTTTTCCGGTTATATAATAACTTATAGAATCGTTTAAAAAAATAAAAAAATAACATGAATATACCCTATTCAATTCTGGTAATAAATGGTTTTTTTTATTTTGAAATAGGTTTCATTGACTTTATTGAGAAAGAACGTACCATAATCTGTAATTTGGTTTTGATTTAAAAAAAGCGACTATTATAAATGAATGAAACGCGACATGATTTCTTACTTTCTATTTAATTAATAAATAAAGTAATACGATATGAATGTAGGAGTCCGTAACCATAGTAAAAAGTACTATCCATAACTTACCTACAACTTTTTTCTAGCATATGACTGATAAACTCAGAATTTAGTTTTTTCTAATATAACATAGTTTTGATTTTGTTACATTGTAAATATAGGTACAAATAACTCTCTTTCACATTATTATTTCTTCAATTTCGCGCATTCTGTGGTATTGGTTGTGAGATATTTTTTTTATTAACTTCATTACATTACGTTAATGGCGGACTTAAAAGGCCACGCCTTTTCTACCAGTCAACCAACAGGTGATGCTTAGAAAGTAGTTTTTTGGGGGTAACATAAACTAAAAATAAAGAATGAATAAACTTATGCTTCGGTATATACTACACAAAAATTCTATTTAAAAATAGGAAATCTTGTTGTTTATCCGCAAGATGTCACCACACCAGCAGCAGGCAGCAAAGGCGACTCGATTATTAATTGGAAACATTCATTTTATATTAAAAAAAAAAAACAATAGCAAAGAAATAAAGAAATGCCCTCAATCTCCAGTACAGCCAATAATATCGATCGTCGCGATGTTTCAATTCCCGGTATATTTTATTAAGTCGACTATTGCGACCGCCATTACGCCCGGGACCGCCCACTTTTACGTCACTCACTTTTCGGGTCAAATCGAACGGCTTTCCGCTTCCAAGTTTTATTCTTGTTTGACCCACAGCTTCGTCCTACTTTAAAGTTTATAAAAACTTGAAGTAGTTATAGCGCTGATATTGTCTTTGAATGGCTGTTACCGCAGAATAACCCAGGGCACCGCAATTCGAGGGGTTAATTGATATTGGTGGCACATTTTTAAGTTAATAAAGACACGTGTTTGGATTCGATTTCGGTATCGGGAATCTACAATCTTGCTACAACGTCTTTGTTTTGCTAAAATATAATTACTAAATTCCATATTACTGAACTAAAGTATTAAAACCTCGTCGCTTTATTCTTTTTTTTTTTTTTGAAAATTATTTTTTGTCACTGTGTACATTTCCTTTAGAGCCTATCTTTAATTTTGTTGCTTCTTTATTCTTAACAAGTTACAATTTACAACTGCTTCAAGGGAGCTCTACACCGATTGCTTCAAGGGAGCTCTACACCGATAGCTCCAAGGTAGCTTCTGGCGACAAAAAAGTGAAACCGCAACTGAACCTCATGACTTCCCGGCTAAAACTCTCGCTTTATTCTTTTATTATAATTAACCTTAACGCCTTGTTATTTTTTCTTATTAAAAACAGTTTGTTTGCTAGTAGTGTTTGTGTGTTGCCAGTAAATAAAAGGAAACTATATCTTTAAATGAATAAGACGACTAGTAGGTAGAGTTGATAGAAAAATATTGTTTTAGTGTTATATACATACAGATACATTATAACGTCCCAAAGTTTAGACTGTTAGAGAATGCTTTTAGCATTAAGTCCGCCTGTTGTACTTTAAACATGTATATGTGTATACAATAAAGTATAAATAAATAAACGTCTTTATCGCCAACGGGCTAGATAGACCCTTGAGCTATAATACCCAAAGGCCACGTTTAGCGTAATGGCGTCAATATAGAATAAAGGGATCAAAATAGTGATGGGTTCCTAGCCGTATCGCCTAATAACATAATTCAGATCCTTTGCCCATTCCCTCGATCGGCTTTTACGCTCTGCACGGGAAGAGGGGCTTCATTTATTTTTTATAATTTCACCTTAAGCGTATATTTTATTTTCATACGAGTATAGAGTTTACTAGTTTGTGAAATGGAGAAGGCAATGGCAAACCACTCCATTATCTCTGCCGAAAATAGTCATTGTGTGCGACGTGCGACTCTATTCACACAATGACATCGAAAAGAGTATTAAATGTAGTGTGAAGTCTTAGTGCCAATAGGAACGTATCATTTTTCTTTACCCAAGGTATATTTATGCGGTCCTTCCTGAAGGATTATCGAGGAGTTTTGTCCTATCGGTCACTTTGATATTTTGTGTGCCTTTTGCTGGAATACTTAGATTCGAAGGTCTCTTGTTGTATCGTGTTTCCTTTGTTTAATTTTAATATATATATAATATTCAATGCTGAGATAACAGAATACCTTTTGAAAGTAGTATCTAAGAGAAGTTGTAGTCATGGATTTGGTTTTAATTTTCTTTTAACTTTAGAAGTACTGAATCATCTTTTAAAGTAGGTATATATCTGGTATTAAGACATATTTGAAATCAAATTTATATATAAATACCAGTCAGTTGTATTTTTCAAATATAAGCGTATAGTTTATTGTCGACGTGGAAAGCCATAGGAGTGGATGGCAGCAAGCTGCCTTGGATCGTGAATCCTGGAAGCGAGAAGAGACCTTTACCCAACAATAGGCCACTACCTGTGCCACTACTAAAGCTAAAAAAAGCGAATAGTACAGTACATACGTTCCATTGTTCTTTTTAAAAAGTGGAAAGTACAAATTCATTAGTTTCTAGAAGTTTCCTAAGCTATGAAGTTCATAATCAGGTCTTTTTTAGTCTCCACTGTAGGAGCACGACCCACTCTGTACTACCAGAGCAGCTAGAGGATTTAGCCTACACTCTCCACGCTGGCCGGAAGGGTTGGAGAGGTCGCATTAATGTTTATAAGCTTTGTTTAGTTTGTGTTTCCTAAGTCGCCTTCTACGACAATCACGGGAAGACCTGAAGTGGTCCACTGGTCCTTTTCTACTCTGCCGGGAACCACATTGCTTAGCTGCTTCCCTATAAAGTTACCTAAGTCCAAATAGGTTGGTTTAGCAAATTATTCCGTTGAATACAGTTAAATAAAAGAGTATTTACTCATTCTAATCATAAATCTATGCTCAAGTATACACAAAAATGTAGACCACGCGTAGTCCGTAACGTACATAATAAATTACCTTTCTCGAAACATGAATGAGCCTCCAACTTATTATAGCACTGAAAGGAAAGCACTACAAAATATTTAGGTGACAGAAACGGCACACAAAACGAAGTACAAAGCTGATGGTTTGTTTACCTTTTTTTTACCTATTTCGAATGTCCCGCCGAGGTGTTGTAGGCACGTGGTTTACAAGTGATTATTTATGCGTACATTTATTAAGTATCAAAGATTTCAAATGTTAGTTTACCTAAACAAAATGAGTATGTGCCAAGGATGGTTGTCTTATTATATGCGTTTGTCTAATTTTTTACATAATTTGAGCCATGCTGGGAGGAAAGAAAAAAACGCATAATTTACCAGCTTCTTCTCGTTCCGTGCAGATTATAAAAGCTGATTGAGGGAATGGGTAAGAATCAGAATGATGATATTAGGCGATGCGGCTAGCAACCCGTCACTCTTTTGATTAAATTTTTTACACGCTCACTATTAAGCTAAAAGTGGCGTTTGGGAATTAAGGCCCTGTCTACCCCGCTAGTGATTAAACGTAATAATGTATGTATTGTGTTTTAAACCAATATTTTAATTATGTTTTTGGTTCTCATAACCATAAGCCTATTCTTTAGCACCTATACATAAAAACAATAGCAAAAAACTATCAGGGCGACGCGTACATACAAAAAACCTGCGACACAATTTTAGATTTTTCTTATTTTGTATTTACATATTTTAAAAGCTAACTACGGAATGAGTGTTTTCTGTGCTGTTGTATTTTGTGAAACCTCAGTAACATACAAGGTTTACACGAAAATTAGGCGAGGTCTTCGACCGGCGTTTTTTTATAGTCGCGTGTTGCCCCTGTCGTGACGAAGGTTTTTACAGCCTGATAGTCCTAGTTCACCAGAAATGCTCCAAATTATTCCTTTTGATATTCTAATGCGAGTAAAACCTTAGTAGAATTTGATAACAGTTCCTTATTATAAGCTTTTATTTAATTTCACCTGTTCCGTTGTCTGTGTCCGTAAGCGAATCTTGCAAGCTAAATTAGACCTTCCCATTATTCGATTGAGCTGAAGCTTTACATACTTATGAAAGTTGGGTGGCAATGCAATATTATGGTACCAATGATTTGATATCGTGATGACAACGGAAGGTGACCATGGAATCTCTGTGATAAAACATCATCATAATCCCACCAAGTTTGGGCTCGATTCGATCAAGGTTGTGAAAAGTTATTTTTTCTTAAAGTTTTTTATGCCTTGCTATGTGTATAGGTTAGGGTAAACCTAAGTTTAGCTTATGTTCACACTTTAGCGGCTTATGTTCACACCCATCTTTAGCGGTAGCATATATATTTAAACTGAAATAGTAATCTTCCTATTAATTACATTTTCTTTGAACGAAACTCAAGCCCCTATTCATACAAATTTCGTTTCCATACATGATCTTTTCTGCCCTTTGTATTTAATTTAAATACCTTTTTTAAAGCGAGGTATGAATGGGGGCCTAAAAACGGAATCTTTACGACCGCCCGCAAACTCTTAATGAGGCTATGCCTAAACTGGGCATCGCAACTCTAAGTACACATTTCCCCCCTGCTTGCTCAAAATACACAGGGCAATTAGGCACCTGTCTCATATAAAGCAGGTAACGAGGAATGGTTGGTCATTTTGGCGTGTTTTCCACAGACACGGCTAAAATACTTTGTGGCCTTCCATGTCCCCAAATTGAGTTTAGTTGCGCTTACTATACATATACTTAATTTAATAGATGTATATCTGCCAACTAACGAGAAAATATAAATGCCTAAAATTTAGGCCAAGCATTCTAAAAATGTTTCAACTTGGGGGAGGCCTATGTCCAGCTATGATTACAAAAATAATACTTAGAAACTTTTCTATCGGATTCGTCTAAAGAGAGCCCAAGACAATAAAGCCCAGAAAATAGTGACCGGTTAACCCAGGAAAAAAAAATCCTGTTGTTTAATTAATTGATTGATCAACTAAAAAAAAACAGAAGTAAACCTTCTGTGGTGAAATGATAGCTAATATGTGGAATGTGAGCTGTTTATAGGGATGAATAAAATAATACAATAAAAACACAGTACACACGAATATTAAGCACAGATAAATAGATATATATTTCTCGCTTTCAAAGGCGAGAACAGTCATAAAAAAACAAATAGGTAATATAATTTTTAAGCTGTTTTATAACAAACGCAGTCTAGCTTTAACACTTAGATTTAAGCATTATTCAGAGACAATTGTAACACCTGCCATGTACAACATGTACGTACCTGCTCAGCAAAATTAATTCACACTAGCCTAGCGTCAATAAATAAGCCAACATTGACTACAAAACATTAAAATAAATCAGCATTTTCAATTTCCAAATATTTGTCACGGAAATAAAGTGGGAAACGTGTCGATTTCCTAGAATTGTATTGCATTTTTATGCGTCGAAGTGGTTGCAAATGTGAGAACTGGAAATGCAATGTACCGCATTTTATGCGCTAACTTTGTAGCGTCATATTTGTCTACTCGTATCTACAATATGACTTTTGCATGTATTCGCTTTATGTCTGCTTTTAACGTAATGTTGTCTTGGCATGGAGCTAAACTTGGTTTTTTGATACAGCAATTACATACTTATTATGCAACTTAGTTTTGTACAACATAATAATGTTGCAAGTTAGCTTAATTAAAATTAATGTTTAATCGATACTGGTTTATACCATCAAACAATTTTTAAAATTCATCTGTAACACGAGTTCCGAGTTGCGTTTTAGACGAGTTTCTGCTGTAGACTATTTGCGTTTTCGACCATTCGATACTAATAGTAGGTGTAAACGACAATAAAGGAAACTTATTGACATCGGTCATCATCATCGATCGGCTTCTACGATATGCACAGGAAGAGAAGCAGCTGGGACATTCTACTTTTTTTTTTCTCCCAGACAAGCATGGAAGTGATACAGCTCTAAGACATCTTTAAATTGCTTTGTGTGATTAATATGTGTGCAATTTATTGTATGTATTATTTATTTTTTATTCACTCTTTCTTAAAATTACGTATAATAAAACTCTGCACACGTCCGTGGCGTGACACACACACACACACAAGGCTCCACTGAAAACCAGCGTCGTCTTCTCGGTCTTCTCAACGAGTTTGATGACATATGCTGAGTGGAACCTTTTTTCCTAGGATTTCACAACACTTACCACCGTGGACACACTGAGATGGGTACCAGCTCTATGCCATAGTAAATGTACCTAGTCATTTTAAATTTATTTTATATCTACTTTTTTAGATAAAATGGCTGGCTAGGTTTTATTCTTGTTTTAATTTTAATAATTCTATTCGAAATCCTATGTTGTCTTCTTCTATGTGTTACCTTTCGTGTATTGTATGTGTAGTGTTTTTCTGGAAATAAAAATCTGTCTATGTGTATGTCAATATTTCTGCCAAAGGTGTAGGTATTTTACTTGCAAGATTTGATTATGGATACACAGGCAACTAATGGAAGGTGAACCTTAATAAAAGCTTGTAACTAGTAATTATTAGTATAAAAAATATTTTTGCTTTAACTTTAAATACTTTTCATTGTTTTAGAAACAATCTTCTATCTAAAACAATGAACTAAAAAGTTTAAAGTGCTCCTTAAGACGAATCAATTGAGTCCAAACTCGTTGGGGTTATGTTGTTTGATCAAAGGAAATCCGTGGCCACCTTCCGGCTTCATCATGAGATCGATCATGCGTACCATTGTATTGCTGTCGCCCAACTTGCTCGTACATGAATGTGAAGTTTCAGCTCTAGGGAATAATGCGAAGTGGGTCTAATTTAGCTTGCAAGATTTGATTACAGTCCGACAACGGGACAAGTGAAACTAAATAAAAGCTTGTAAAATGGCCATTGTCTTGCCATGTCCATGGCAATATCAACTCTGTTGTATCCCTATGGTTTTATTTCTCTTTTCGGGCCCGCAGTAAACTAACCCTTGTTATACCGCCATAGCCTTCTCCGTTTAATTAACTTTTTATTTTATATGTTAGGGGATCTTTATTTGTTTCCCGTTTTGATCGTGGTGGATTTGACCCTTGACTTTTCTAAGTCTTTTTAACTTACGTAATAAAAATAAAAATAAAAACTTATTTTATGGACAGACTCAGATTGTAATAATGGAAATATTACATACGTTTCCTTGGAAAAAAGTTATTCTTTAGCCCTTTTGAAACTGAGGTCAAACGATCGAACACCTTGTACAGTCACGAGCAATAACATGGAAACATCCTTAAATTTTAAATTCAATGTAGCAAATTATAAGTAAGTAGTAAGAATAAGTATAAGTGTGTGTAATTGTCGTACACTTATTTAATTTTTTTTTGTCCCATGTAGAAGTTTTTTTTTTCTAATTAATAAAATTAAATTAAATAAAAATTACAAATAAAAAAGAGACCCCAACGCCTCGCTGCGAGGCAGGGTACCCAAAAGGCTGGCAGCATTACCCCTCTGCACCGCGATAGAAATCCTTTGTGCCCGCCCTCGGATCGCCCGTAACATCGCGGAGACGCGTTGAAATCTCTGTCAGTCAGTCAGTCTTTAATGGTAGAAGTTAAGATAATTTAGAAAATGTGACAAAGTACATTATTGTCCGTGACTGTACCGAGTGCCGTAGATACTATAAAGCCGTAACGCAGTCTAGCTAGTATTAAAGTAAAATATTTCACGTCAACTGATTCTCGTTCCTAAAGGCAATAAGAATCAAGTTAGTGTTCGTGTGAACATTGCCAAAGACATTTTCATGGAAATGTTTGTATGTTACCTAAAAAACTATGAAATTTAAATTCCTCTGACAGTGCACCGCATAAAAAATTCATAAGTGCTTTTGGCGGTATATCAACTTATAAATACTGTAGTTACACGAGAAAAACGTTTTTCCAGGCTTATGAGGCAAATGACGTCACTTTATCTTGTAAGTTAATGTGGCACATAAAATGCGTGGAGGTACCACATACGAGTATATTATTATGATTATGGCTGAAACAAGATCGTGCTGCGGCTTTACTTATTATTTTTATGAAGCGAAGACTTCTTTTTCTAGCTTATAGGTTTAGTGTGCCACTATTGGGCAAAGGCCTCCCCTGTCCTTCCACACGTCCATGTCTTCAGCGATCTTCTGCCATTCGTACATAAATTTATCAAGGTCATCCACCATCTGGTCCTCGGTCTGCCCCTACCGGGTCCATCTGGAAACCAGAGTGTAGACAACTTTGAAGAACTTGTATTACGAGTATGTTTAAAATCTAGATATATTTTTGGGATTGATGTGCAACAGAGACTAGCTAAGATGTTTTAATATTTATTGAAAAATATTTATTTGATATGGACACCCTTGAATTTCATGATATACTTAAATCATAGTTTTTGGACAGTCAACGAAAAAAAAGAATGTAAATAATGTTGGATGATACTGCCTCATAAAGTTTTTTTTTTTTTTTAATTAATGGCTTGACGCTACTGCGTATTTAGCCAGGAACAAGTTAATAAAACGTGGGAAATTCTTTTTTCCTAACAAGTTACAATCAAAGGTTGGTGTAGGCCTTTGATTGCTTTCAGGGAGCTTCTGGTGACAAATCTATACGAGTCCACTGGTTTTCATAGCCGACTGAGTGGCGGACGACGCCCGAAGACGCCCACACAGTCCGCGAAACAAATATTACTACAGCCGTACTATGACTGTCCACTTTAACTATTTCACATATTGTTCATGAGCATGAGCATTTATAACACCAAACAACACCAATTTCATATTATAAAGTCCACTAAAATCAATTTGCAAAATAATTTAAAGAAAACCCTAACCGAACCCCTTGACTTCCCGCCAAAACCTCCCTCATAAAGTTAAAGCTTATTAGTTAAACAAAAAAAAATATTAAAAAAGGACTAAAGAGTTTCGTAACTTTGATAATCGAAAAAAATAATTACAAACATGCCAGTTCATCTTGTAAGAAACTAAACTAAGAATCCTTCACAAATTTTCAAACTTGGAACTACTAGCATAACTCCACAGAGTACTGAAAAGCCATAAAATTCCGCCGCTAAAATTCCGGTTCGTCAACACTAAATTAAGAAATGCAGACAGACTATTCCCACAGTGTATAAATTTCTTAATATAACCTGCATGCAGGTTACGACTTAGCCATAAACCATGATGATGGTCGTAACCGTAAAATTTCACAACAGGTGAAAGGAATATCGTTGAGTGATAAATTGGCGAACACTTCCTTCTTATCTTGTTAACCGACTGCGTCTAGGGACGAGATGGAATACAAAATAAATATATTGCATCTTACATGTTTGTTCGCTAAACATTCTTAGCGTATTCAATATGCAATGATACTTTTTCATCCTTTTATTTTCTTTGTATTGTAAGTATTGTATCGATACGCAATTGTTATTCGTTTTCAATACATATGCAGGGAGTACCAACCTGTCTAGTTATTAAATGAACCTGATTACATTTTTGGTATTGAAAAAAACTGAGTACTGAATAAAATTCTTGCGTTTCATCCTCCGCGGCGTAGTTGCTAACATGCCAGGCCGCCACTCCAGAGGTTCTGGGTTCGATCCCCAGCCAGGGCAAGTTGGAAAATGACTTTTTTCAAATTGGCAAAACAAATTTGGCATTTCCATACAGAAGTGTGCCGCCGGGCGATTAGTATGGGAATGTCGATTTTTTCTTGGTTTTTTTGACTGTGTTTTTAATTTTATTATACGTTAGTGATCTAGTACAGCCCGTGGTTCGATTTATTACGAGTATGTCCCTTTCACGTTGTATATGTAATTATTATACAATATAGTATCATTGAGTTAGTATCCCATAACACAAGATTTTACTTTGGGACTCAAATTTTAATAATGTAATTTTCCCAAAAAAAGTAGGTCTATCTTCAGACAGTTCGCCAAGTATTAGCCAAATATGTTCGTTAAAATTGCGTGTAATCACAAAATATAACAAACGTTTAAGTTTTTGCGTTTATTATATTCGAAATTTATAGAATTCATACTACCGATCCGTATAAAGGTTCATATGACTCTCATGGTTAAATAAGATAGGTGCCAAAACTGAGGCAAGGCGCAGATAAGATGAATGGAGTCCATGAAAGATGACACAAGAGGGAGTGATAAAGGGAAGGAGTCAAGTGGAGTGGAAAAGATTTACGGGCAATGGGGACAGCGCATAATTATATCATTTAAGAATTCCGAGCAACTTGTGCTTCTGTTAAAGATTGTACCATTTTATTATACACGGAATATCTTTTTTACTGCCTCCGTGGTCCAGTGGTCAAGGCGTTTGCCTTGTGATCCATAGGTTTTGGGTTCAAATCCCACTGGGAAGCATACTTTGTGAAAAGTTGTTTTCAGTCTGGTTAGGATATTGCAGGCTTGAATCACCTGATTATCCGTGAAGAAAAGATTCCGTGCTTCAGAAGGCACGATAAGCTGTGGGTCCTGAAAGCCATCTAGCGTTTTCCTCAGATCCCTACTCATCCCTCAGGGTCGCGGAGGTCAGACGGCTGTTGCTCTGTTTAATAAATAATCAGTAACTGTGCCAGTAACCTCGTCAAATCACCTAGGTTAGGTAGCGGACCCCAGCGCTTCCCAGCGACCTTGGTCAGGTCGTCTCACCACCTTGTGGGTGGGTGTCAAGCACGTGGCTGCCATTCGAGAACCATTTAGCCCCATCGGCCACAGGTTCGTCGCGCCATGTGTCCCGACAACTGCCACTTTATAAACATTCATTGGAAAAAAGGTGTTTAATGGTTGGATCTCATCTATCAGCACGGAACAGCACTTTTCTATGCTTCTATTCTTTTCTGTCGCTTAGAATAGTAATTTGCTAGAGCGAGAGAGAGTGACGGAACGCTGCAACACGCCCGGTGCTGAAGCGGCCAAAGAGCGTTCCGTCGCTCTCTCTCGCTCTAGCAAATGACGCAATAGAAAAGGATAGCAGCATACGAAAGTGCTGTTCCGTGCTGATAGATGAGATCCAACCCTAAATTATAGAATATTGGTCTTAATTTAAAAGCATCTTGCATTTGCTGAAACTAGGTACAATCTATAATTCAAATATCTAAAAAAAAATTAATCCATTCAAAAATTTTGTTTCTAATAGTTTTTCTGCTCCGATTGCGTCAAAGGCCGCCAAATAAACAAACCCGGACAATTTGCTTTGTACTGCATCGACACGCGTGACGCCGTGTTGCGGGATTATAGGAACCGCAGTGTGTGATTACCTACACACATAGCATATAGGGGGATGTGTTGGTAGTAGCTGCCGATAACTGTAGGAACTACACGTGGATATTGCAAAGACTAGACTAGATGTGTGCTTCATAAACATATAGACTATAAGTTGTATTTCTACAAATCAGAACTCTATAAATTAGTTCTTCTTCTTCGAAATATCAACGTTTTCTTGCGCAGTATATTCGTATATTTTAGTAATGTACATGAAATAACGCCTACAAACCTCCAAATGGCCCAAATTCTGAAAGTCAAAGGTAAGGTTAGGTAAGTAAGGGTAAGGTCAAATTGTATAGTTTAATTTTTTTCCAGTAGGTAATTAATCCGTTATGACGACCAGGTCATTCTTTCCGAAATATTATGTGTTCGTTTATAACTAAATTTTAACTTTTCTACTACTAGATCTGCATAGTGCGTGGCCACTTTAGTGCATCTCTTTCTATCTTTGATTGTTGCCTCCACCCATATTTTGCACACGTCACAGAACACACTATGGTTACTAACTTATAATAAGCTCAAATAAAACCCTAAATCACCTTTTAAATAATAAAATCCCTAAAATTAATAACTGTCTTCGATCGTTTTGTGGTTTGTTTGGCCCAGATTTTGACAGTAGGCCAGCTTATAGCAGCCACGCCGACAGAGATGAAAATACATATCAGCGTTTCTTTCACACTCACGTTGTACTGTATTTTCTACCAACATAATCTGAAATCTGTATTATTATTAAAGGTAAGTAATTAAAACTTTGTTTTAAAACTTTAGATGCATAAATACGAATAAGCAAAGTTCATAAATACGTTACAAACTCCTACCTAGCAAGAACGGACGACTTTGCGCTTTTCCGATATACCTACTTGCTAATAAAATATTTCTTAGACACGCGTGCATAAGACGAGAATTCCTTTCATACTTTGTAATGAAGCCAGATGTAACAAGCTTGTAATAAAATAAAATATTAAACTCAAACATGAAGTTGAGATACTTCATGGGACAACTCAATCTGATATTCTTAATTATGGTATAGAGACATAATGTACTAGTACCTACTTATATTTTTATACACAATTAAATTATTCATGTAGGTAATAAAAACTAAATTTAGTCAGTTTTTTTAGTCAAATTTTCTTTATCTTCAAAGTTTCAAGGTAATAAAAATGTGTAAAAATTTTATTGAAGCAATTTGACTTTCTCGTGACTATTGTGTTCTTTCTTTTATGTTACTATTATGTTCTATGTTTAAATTCAAACATAATATGAATATACAATTATTTTCATCTTCAATCTTCATTGATAAATAATTCTGACTGCATTAGTATATAACTAAGTATTTCATCCTTTCCAAGATTTTTTAAAAATCAACATAATGTACCTACATTTGAATGTCGAATGTGTATTGAGCTTTTATTTTGTCAGCTAATTGATATGTCATTCTAAAGGATATATTTTTTTATTTGCAAGAAAATACTAGTTTTTTGATAAAAAGTAGGCAGGTATAATAAAACACATTACATAACTTGCTTTCATCATTCAACGAATAGAACCCTTGTCGCATGAATAAGAGGATTTAAATAAATAAAAAGTCCATAAAAACTTGTTAACACCCCTAGTATATTTTTCAACTGTTAGCAACTTGTTTCGAACTACACACAATTTATCGTCGTCATTTTGCTTTTTTATTGTGTTTGAGTCCCTTAGGAGTAGAAAGTTGAACGGTCATAAACATTTAAAAAATATTTTTACGGCTTTACACGCCTCGGTCTCTTGACGATTTCAGAACAATGTAGGTACGACACGTTTACATTAAAATTTAGTTTCACAGTCTACGCTGTCTATGCTCTGGATTGGTTGATACTATTTTTCATTACCGTTATCTATTTTTTTGTACAAATAAAACCGCTACGTGCTTTATCTTGAATAAATTTAATACACTACAGTTTTCCCGGAAAAATCTGATTAAAAACTGCAGCCTTAATCCCAGGTAGACTTACTTAGTAATAACTTAGTACAAAAATCGTGCTATGACTAACATGTGTCAGGATACAGGATGCCTAGGTACGTCTGCATCCCTAAGCCCCAATTTATTAGGTTATCGACGGATAACGACCCCCACGTCGGAGTAATCGCATCATCGGAAAATGTCTTCAGACGTGTTTATATGAGGTATATTTTAAGATCAATGGGTTTTTTTATTTTTTTTATTAGAAATTTGAGTGCGTTTGACCTATATCTAGCCTGATGGGTGGTCTAAGGTGTATCACGCAGACTCAAAAAGTGCCTATTCACTCTTGCCTTGAAAATCCCTAAATCATATGTATTTTTAGTTCGTATCTCCCCTAATCTTACTCGTTCCTTTGTACGGACATCCCTAAGTACTTGAGAAAGTGCCAAATAAGTGTAAACAAATCACTTTAACACACAAACATAGAAGTCAGGCTTATAGAAAAAATATACAGAAATATTTAACAAAAGATTTATGCTGATCGGCTTGGTAATTTTGACACTTTTGGAGACACTAACAATACATACATATTAAAAGTAACAATTATTTGAACTCTTTGTATACTTTGTAGTACAAGAAATAAACGTAATTTTAATTTAATTTGACGAAATTTGTTGCTGATGAATCTTTATAATCTTTTGATGACGCCTGTTGCGGATAAATCCTTGTTATGCGTAACTAGTAGCTATTATAATACGGTTCTTTTTTTTAATTTATCGGGTACTAGCTTTTTATTTTATTTGTTCTAATAAATGATTGGAGCATTAAGAAGTTATATAATATTTTGCATGTATGTTACATGGAGAGAGTCTGTATACCCACGATTGTGCTGCAAATGGTTATGATTCCGGAAAAGTTAAAGGCTAAAAACGTGACGCACATATGAAATAGATAAATGTACAAATATAAAAACCTTGTTTCATTTTATGAGTTATTAAAAGTAACATAATTGGCAGCGAATAGGGGACCATGAATAGGGATGTCAATACTTAGTTATTTTACCCTACAATTTTTACGTGCACTGACCGTCTGTCGACCTCAATAACATGAAGTTTTTTGCTCCAAGGGCGTCGTATCGATCGAGGTGATTACTTTAATAAGGCGTGATAAGCCACCCTTGGCGTTTGTTTGTTATTGTGTACCTTTATATAGTAGTGCGTACGTCTGTGAGAAAATTTTGTTCGTGTGTGGTTTGAATGAAAGGAAAAAACAAACCCCCTTTTTCATAAAAAAATACAAACGTTTTTTAAACCTGTTTTAGTTAAAACATGTTTTGTCCCTATCACATAAATATTTTTGATAAAATATGTTTAGCGAACGTTTGTAATTTTATATTAATATAAGGGGGTTAGAATATACCAGTTGCTTCTCTTCCCGTGCAGATCGTAAATGGCGATTGATAATGCTACTCATGTAGGCGATGCGGCTAGCAACCCATAACAATTTTGATTCCTAGTTCTGCCTTCTCGTCCACCATCACGATAAAAGTGGTCTTTGGGATTTACGGCTCCGGGGTAAAGACCCCTTTAGTGATGAGGACGTGACTCCATCTCGTGAGAGCGACCGCCCGCAAAGTGGGCACGGCTGCAGCGACTGCAGAAGATATACAACGTGTTAATGAAATAACGCAAAATCTCTCAGATGGTACTTCAGCCCATGAAACTAAACATCTTTTGTTCTACAACTTTAATGAAACCCAAAAAAAAAACAAACTGATCAGCTGATCGAGTCAATTTGTATGAAAATCCGAATTATATTTTTGGCATTTTGGGAATGATGTAGAACAAAAGTTGTTCAGTTTCATGGACTGAGTTACAACCTGAGAGGTTATGCGTTATTTCATTAACTCGTTGTATGTCTATAGAGAGACGCCAATATTGCCCTTGGAGGGTCATATATATTTGCACCTAATTGTAATTTAAATTAAAAGTTAGTATAATATAAGTTGTCTGCTACACGCCCCTTCTACCAATTTCTCAACATATCCCAAAGGCTAACTGGTTGATAATGTATTAGCATTAAGTTTGACTCATTGCTATCAAACCATCATAAGATTGTGTGCAATAAATATAAATTAGTAGTACGCCCGATTAAAATTGCTCTGTGGCCTAGTTAGTGGCCACGCCAGGCTGGAGGAGGATTACCGGAGGGCCCGGGTTCGATCTCCGGTCAGGTCAAGATAGAAAATGATCTTTTTCAGATTGACCTGGGTCTTGGATATTTATGTATATAAGTATTTGTTATAAAATATAGTATCGTTGAGAGAGTATATCATAACACAAATCTCGAACTTACTTTGGGGCTGGCTCAATCTGTGTGATTTGTCCTTATATATTTATTTATTTATATTTACATACAAACGCTGGATTGTTCAAGTAGACTCAGAGAACTTCGCCCCCTTTTTAAGAAAAACGCTTGTAAAGTTGTTCATATTTTTCTCATATATTTTATCGATCATGTAAAGTCGATGCTAATTTTTAAAGCCCTCGCCATAGATGTAATATTTCCAGGTCGCCGCGTTTTGCCTTCGCCGCTGTTTTCATCAGTAAGCAAAAATATTTTTGTTCCCATACTCGTTGAAACTACTCCACCGACAAGAACGTAGTTCTTAAATTATAGATAGACTCGTTGGTTCGGAGACGTTTTACTTATCAATTCAAGCTTGCGTTTACGAGTATGTTTTGATAGTTGTTGCAAGAACTTTGAGATATTTTCGTATACTTAGGCAAAATATTATTGATGCCTTTTCCATACTCTTGAATGACATCTATTTTATTATGTAATACATACAGACACACACACATACATACACATTTATATATACACACACACACCTACAGGCTATTTTCTCATCAAGGCTATAATTCTTATTAATATGTTAGAGATAAGAAAGAGTGAAGTCTCCTGGCACAAACATATGTTTGTGCCAGGAGATTGTAAAGTATATACTTTACTTAAAAGTCAGCAACAAAAACATTGTGAACTAGATAAATAGTTAGTTATCAAATAAACAATTAAAATATATATATATATTTTAATATTTATATAATTTACATAAGTTATGATCGATGGGAAACTATCACATTTGGTATATAGCTAACCTTACCTTATAATGGGAAGTCGAATCAGTATCATAAATAAATAAATAAATATATACGGACAAATCACACTGATTAAGCTAGCCCCAAAGTAAGTTTTTTAAACTTGTGTTATGGGATACTAACTCAAAGATACTATATTTTATGATAAATACATATATAGATAAATACCCAAGACCCAGGACAATCTGAAAAAGGCCATTTTCCAACTTGCCCTGGCTGGGAATCGAACCCAGAACCTCCGGATTAGCGGTCTAGCGTGGTAACCATTACGCCACGGAGGTCGTCAATTCATAGATTGAACATTGGTCCTCTGAAAAAATAGGCGAAACCAAAAAAATAAACAGTGATTTCAGGGGAAACAAAATAAAACATTTTAATTACTTTCCCAGATTTAGAAGATTTGTAGTCCGGTACTCTCTTCCATTTGATTTCATTACCAACTTGAAGATTAAATAAAAAATTCAGTGAACGATTTCACCTCAAGGATTTTTATCTTACCTCGTTTAGAGTTTCTTAAACGAGAAGCCTCATTTCTGGACACGCGGGACGTGGCTCATTGTTAGACGGAAGCGGATTTGAAGTGTAATTTTTTGAATTAATAATTAAAATTATCAAAAGAGGTAGTACACAAAAAATCCAAGAGTTGTATGTAATATCATACATCATAACTGAAGCATGTTTGGATCATTACTCAATATTTGGAATAAATGATTTTAAAAAAAATCAATTGTAAGTTGACGACTTTGGAGAAAATGCAGCAGTGCCGTTTGTTGCCGCTTCTTTTGCACTAGCGCCTAAAAACGGCACTTAACTAACTGTTAGTAAATTATTTGACCTAATAAAATTAAAAACAAAATTGTCAATTTATCAACTGATAAGATGACCAAAGACAAATCCAATCTTCTTGTTATGTTCAACGTACGTTCAACGCAACACTGGAAGCCTAACAGGTATATTTGAGCCCTTACAGAAGATTACATATCGGTTACTACGTTCCTTACTGAAGCTGTGAGCTTAACTTTAAGTGGCTCCCATCGTGTCACGATTAATTTACACTTTGATTAGTTACCACAAGTGACATAATATATCTTGATTTCTTCCGAACTTAGAAAGGTAATTTATAAGGTAATTCCATTAAATCGCAGCAGCTTATAAAATCTGAGTGTTGGCCACTTAACTTATATATCTGAAATTCTTCATTTTTCATTGTCTAAGGTTTGAAGACACCAAATATACCAAAAATGCTGCCTGCGACCGCGGTCTCGCCATACCGTGCCGTAGGCTTTTGAGTTTTTTCACCATTACAAGGCTCTTATTAATCACGTCCTGTATCCCTCTTTTCCTTTTTTCTTGACCGCGGGATAATAATAAATTTCTCCTAATTTGCATTTCATCCCGGACGCAATTTCTCGCCGGCTGAATTTCCACCTAGCATTACCCCCCTTATCTTCATTTTGCCAATCGTTATTGTCTCGGCCAATTAGTTTTGGTTGAATGTTTCGTCTATTTCCGTTTCTCTGTTTGTCTGTTTCCTCAGATTTTTTTCAAATGGATAAAAATAACATTAATAAAATATTCCGTTATCTTACAGTTCTTGTAAATTTTTTGTCTTGTTTTGGATTTTATTTATTAATTTAATCTTCAGATACGTTACAAAATCTTTTTTTTAAAATTTGCTATATAGGTCCCATAGATTGGTAATTAGGAGGAAGTTCCTACCAGTATATTAAAAAGATGGCAGAGGAAAGAGAGGAATGGAGGCATCTCCACTTAACTCTACCGACAAGAGCAAGAAGAAACGTTAGATAATTACTAAGTCATTGCTTTCCGTTTTAATTGCTAACCTATCTCAAATAAACTCGTGTTTGTAGCTTTATGTAACACAGCATTT
The DNA here is from genome assembly GCA_963576875.1 of Acrobasis repandana. Lineage (NCBI taxonomy): Eukaryota > Metazoa > Arthropoda > Insecta > Lepidoptera > Pyralidae > Acrobasis > Acrobasis repandana. The sequence goes on from OY756226.1 coordinate 5,867,267, forward strand.
CGAAAAGGCCATTTTTTATTTTATCCCACTATCCCCATACAACTGTTCACGAAGTTATCCACAACTCGAACTCCAGATAACACTCAAACTTTCTTACATGGATTTCTGCAACTGCAGAAATCGGCTGAGAAAATAAACGTTGTTGAAAATCAGGAAGGCTCCATAAAGTTGATGTAGACTTCTAGAAATACCGACTAGATAAACAGGCAAAAAAGTGATTAAAGCTGAAATGTGATTTTTAGGCAAAGCTGAAACGATAGACGAAGTTTATGAGTTCTATGTAATTTATGTACATAAGTAGATTAAAAGTAAGATGATAGAAATGAATATAACAAATGTGAAATGGTAGGAAAAAACCGGCCAAGTGCGAGTCGGACTCGCGCACCGAGGGTTCCGTACAAACCTGCAAGGTTTAGTATTTGGTATGAATTTCAATTTAATACCTCTACGCGTTTATGAGGAAATGGGTAGTAAGTTTAAAATTATTAAAAAAAAATATATTATGTGATGTAACTAAAAATTTATGGTTTTCGTAATTTTTCCTTTATCTATGCTATAAGACGTTGCTTCGTACCAAATTTCAAGATTCTGAGTTCACGGGAAGCACCCTGTAGGTTTTGATTCCCTTGCAAGTGTCGAAAATTTGCGGCATAAACGGCTGTATCTTTTGATTGCGTTGGCTTAGAAGTTTGATTTTTTCACAGCTTCAAGGGACAGTAGACCTGAGTAATTGATATAAATTTCAGCTTCATACCTCCACGCGTTCCTGAGAAAAAGGGTCTTGACAGACGGACGGACGGACGGACAGACGGACAACAAAGTGATCCTATAAGGGTTCCGTTTTTTCCTTTTGAGGTACGGAACCCTAAAAATGGTTTTTATCAAGTCGGGTTAGTAAAAAAAGTACACCTTTAACTGACGACTGACATTTGATGATAAATGAATAATAATCTTATCGTTAAAAGCGTTTTAGAATTTTAGCGACGTTTTATTAACGTTCATGTTTCGAATTGTAATAAACTATTTTTAGTTATCAACATAATAAAAATGTTGCTATGCGCCCTGTCTATAATTTCTGAAGTCTACGGCGGTCAGTAGATAGATCCCATCAATCATTTGGCTTGGCTGATGGATGTAGGCCCGGCGAGATTGGGCCGCCCTCCTTGACGTATCAATTTATAAGACAAAGAATGAACTGTCAATCTTGCTACGGATTAGTGTTTAGCATTTGGACGGTAGATAAGTAAGCTTAGGAATTAATACAGGATTATGAACATTTAGAGGTCGCTATTAGCAAATGTTTTATTGATAAAGAACTTGGTTGATTGTTGCAAGAGTACAAGAAGACCTAAAGAAGAGATGGATGGCTGTAAAGGGAAAAAGTATAAAAAGGAATGGTTAGTAAAAATTAACTTTATTAATATTATTTTATAATGAATATAATTAGACTTACTAAATAAAGTCAACAATGCAGGAAGACCTAAAAAGCGATAGATATGTAAACTTAATTTGAGAATAACTTAATAAATTCAAAACTTTCAAAATAGTTTCCGACATTTTACACATAAATCATGCCTTAAAAGTATGATGGATGCATGAAAGCGAACTATCTGATATTAAATCTATCCTTCTCGGTCGGTATCAAGATTCGAATCTATTAGAGTTGCTGATCTGTCGCCATGATGGATAGTATTCGATAACCAACAATCATGAGGGTCTGTTTCGATTCTTTCCGACATATGATGACGGATATCGGTGTTTGCCTATGAATATTTAAGATATGAATCAATATTCCGATTTTCGGGAACTGATATGAGGAAAAATATATATTATTATTGGCGTAAGTGTCAATTTTGTTTGTTTGATTGTGTAGGAATTTACTGTAGCATATTGAATCCAGTAGCTTATTTTTAGTAGAAACATTGACTTTTTAACCCACAGCTAAATTTTTAGAGCAAGTTCAGTCCATGATATACAACTACTTTCTATAAAAACAATTATTAAAAACAAAAAATCACCTCATAAATGGATTTTGGAAGTTAAAGTAAGTAATTGTTGCACCCTAGTGTTGCAGTTGTCCATGGACAGCGGTGCTCACTTACCACCAGGTGACCCGCTTGTTCGTTTGCCGTCCTATAACATAAAAAAAACCTCAATTTTCTCTGCAGTATTTTGCATATACTATAAAATAATGTAAATATTAATAGGCCATTAGGCCTATTAACGTAATAATCAGGCATAGTAAGGCCGAGACACCATTAGAACTGAATGAGTATGTATGCGCTGTGTTTTAACAACTAATGACATTTCGGTATTGACACATCGAAAGAGATAAAGATATTATATTTGTATAGGGACATCGGAATTCTATTGGTTGTCAAAGATTATTATTGGAGTCTCGGCCTAAAACATTTAGAAAAACTCACACATACATAAGCTAGATACATTTTATTGGCAAAGATAAAAGTACTAAAGCACATCAAAATGTTAACATTATGATGTACTTTTATTAAACGTTTGTCGTGTATTTAAACTTTTGATTAATGAAAAGTTTGAAAGAAAAGTAACGAACGTTACTCTTAGTTTCAATTTTAGTGATGCAATTTACTATCGACTATATTAATTCATTATTAACAGAAAGTTTACGGTTTTATAGTTAACATTCATGTTATGGTAATATTTGGTTAAAATTCTAAGAGGTATGAATAATAAATGGACATTGATTACTTCGTAACAAAGCTTATTTTTAATTTAAATATTTAAATAATTATAGGGTCTTAACTTTGAGGCATTGAGTGTTAGATTATAATAGTTTTTAAAATAATAAGTTCCTAGTGGCAAAACAGATTTCTTCTACTTGTCATCATTATCGTCATCAGGTCTTTTTTAGTCTCCGCTGCAGAAGGTCCCGCTTCTGTCTCTACTACCAGAGCCATATATTAGCCAGAGCAGTCAGAGGATTTGGCCTACACTCTCCACGCTGGCCAGATGGATTGGAGAGGTCTCATTGATGTTTATAAACTTTGTTTGGCTTGTGTCTCCTAAGTCGCCTTCTATGACATCCACGGGAAAACTTGGAGTGTATTGTGGGTAATACTATATTTTATGATAAATATATATAGACAAACACCCAAGACCCAGGACCATTTGAAAAAGGCCATTTTCAAATATGCCCTGTCTGGGACCTGGATCGAACCCAGAACCTTCGAATTGGCGGACTAGCGTGTTGCCCATTACAGCATGGAGGTCATCAAGCTAAGTTAATTTCACATATTTAGCATGTATCCCAGATTAATGTCCATTATCCCGATAGACTTTTACTATCAGAAGTAGATACAGGTTACATTTTCTATTTATTGTATCATATACTGTATGTATTCATCGGAAAAGAAGAAAGCCGGCTTCCACCTATCAGCAAACTTAGTTATCGGAAGCCACAACTCATAAACAGTTTGATCTATGTAGTGCTGTAAGAGACCTTATACGTTTTATAAAAGCTATGACTCCATTTCGCACATTAGACTCATATTTGAGAGCACAAATCGTACAAATGGTTATTTACCAATATGAATTCCAAATACAAATTGCGCTAATTCGTATATAAATTATGTTAAGAATCGCCCGTAAATATAATATATATGGTACTTATGTTTTTGTGTCGCAATAAAGATTATTTTATAATTTATTTGACTTTTTACAATTAGGTATTTAATTTCGAAGCATGTGTTAACAGTGACTTTATTACCGCGGCAAGCTTCTACAGAGGATTAACCAGAAATTAGGCACAAACTTGTTTGTTTGTTGTCTTATTTAGTTTTAATGGTCTTTAAGGGCCCTCGCCCACGGCGAATTTTTGTAGCGATGCTGCCGCGCGTTCGCATCAATACAGTCGCGAAGCGGTCGCTAGCTGTGTGCCCTCGCCCATGTAACCACGATTCAGTCGCGATGCAAACGCGATACTGTCGCGCTTCTGTCGCGATACTCGCGGTGCAAACGCGATTCAGAACTCGGTTCTCCACTCACGCGCCACCCTCCCTCCGTTCTCTCCCCGATGTCGTCCGACACGGTCGCGCGTTAACATCGATACAGTCGCGATGCTGTAGCGCATTGCAAATGCGACTAACGCGCGTTAGTAGCGATGCGAAAAAAACGTCGTGGGCGAGAGCCCTGAATTTAATTTTAAAAATTATTTTAGTTCGGTGACACGAACCTCTCGAATCCGTGTCTTGTAAGGTTGACAAAAAAGTGCGGGTCTCGGGAAGTTACAATACTTATTTCGATCGAGGCTGTATTAAATAGATTTAAAAGCCCGTGTCTTTTCCCAACACTAGTTGAAATTACCTACGCCGTGAATAGTTTACGCAAACTGGTAACGGTTAAAACTCCTTTTGGCGAAACTGGAAGTTTGACCAACATCTAGTTGGTTGCTTTTGATGCATTTATTTGAAACATTTTAACTGTTTTATATTTGAGTTCAAATAGAAAAGACAAACAATGTATGTACATATATGTAGAATGACATTCCTTTTATAAATAATTAATTTATTACATGCAGGTTTCATCATCATCATCACTATATTTAAGAACTATGTTCTTGTCGGTGGAGTATTTTCCATGTCTCCCGATCCACAGCCTACGGGACAAATGGTCCTGTATACCTGCATATGTCATAAAACCTGCATAAGTCGTGCCGTATAGGCAAGTCAAGCATTTGGATGCTTGACTTCCCTATCCTAATCCTAATATTATAAATGCGAAAGTGAGTTTGTATATTTGTTTGTTTGTTACCTCTTTCCGCTTTATCTACTGAACCAATCTTCTTGGCAATTCGCATACACATAGTTAGGAGTACTGCAAAAGACATAGGGTACCTTTCATCCCGGAAAAAAGTAATGTTCCCGTGGGATACGCGAGCAAAGCCGCGGGCAAAAGCTAGTAACCCATATTTAGAAGTTTAATGAATGGACGAGGATCTAATTCATATCCATAGGCGATGCGGTTATTCTATAAATAATAATAATAAAACACTTTATTGCACCAAAACACTTGAAAAAAAATTCTATACAAAAAAGAAATCAACGGTGTACAATAGGCGGCCTTATCGCCAAGACAATCTCTTACAGGCTACCTTTGGGTGACAGGATTGGCTGAGAAATAATAAATAGGTGGTGCGATTGTGAAACTAGTAGGTAAGAACCTAATTATATGGTGATATCATTCTATCTAATACATTACCACTTTTTATTTCTTTCCACATTTTCAAACGACAAGTTATCGATTTCAAATGACAAATAACGGGACTTTTTGTTTGCCAGTCTATAAAAGTCTGTGTGAAAGGCGAGGTTTTTATTTTATCGTTTTGTGATATATTATCCTTGCTTCGCACCTTTGAATATAAAGCGAGTACTTTGTTTTGCTTTTTCCTCTTTTGCTCGTAAATTTCACTTTCTCGTATGCTGCTTTACTGCTTTTCTTCTTTTAATAGTTAACCTGACACCGTTTTTATTAATTCTTTTGTTTTAGTTTCTATCAAATTTTTATTTTTATTAAATTATGTACATTTCTTGACTTTTGAACTTTTTTTTATTGGACAAATCACACTGATTGAGCTAGCCCAAAATAAGTTTAAACTTGTGTTATGGGATACTAATTAACAATACCTTAAAACTGAACTCTATTAGTATCTTAGTCTTAAGTTTATTTGTAGTCTTTAGACATTAATTTTTCTTAATAATTATTTTTTTAACAAAAAAAAAAACACTCGTCTTTATTTTTTTTGGGAAGTTTCTTTTATATCTCCAAAGTTCTTTTTTATGTCTTAACCAAATTAATATGGGATCAACTTGGTAGAAGGCTTCGAATAAAAAAATAATCATCAAAATCCGTTCTCAATTGGCGCAGATATCGCATAACACACATACAAAAAAATTAAAAATAAAATAGGTACGGTCGAATTGATAACATCCTCCTTTTTAAAGTGAGTTAAAAAGTGTAGTATTCGTTAGCTTGATATATTTCATTGGGGTATAGTCTCTCCGGGAGCCTTATCTGAGGCATTTACAAACTAAAACCAAAAAAATTACGTGTTTCAATACTTACCTACATTACAGCTTACATTTGTCATCAAAACCAAAAACACAAAAAGGCCACACAAATCATTGCCAAAAACTGAAGTAAGAAAAGCGTTCAACTTTAAAGTAAGTAGAAATTTGTTTTTATTTTATTTTATCAGAATTAGATAAAGACAAATTTAACCAAGCCTATAGCTTCATTCGAGATGGGTTTCTTTTGGCGCTTCTTATGTTACATTACAATAATTAACACTAAAACAAAAGAATCCTTAATGTCGGCATCCTTAAAAATCTCTTTATGATTCTGAGAGCTTTGTAAATCTACTCAGCCTGGCGTGGACGTCATCCATTGCTTTTAGTATCCATTAGTCTTGCATTATTTGGTTTGTTCGCGTCTTAAACAGACCTCAAGGCCTTCTCTCATGAGGCTACAAAAAAGTGTAACCCACTTATAGTTAATTTGCCCAAATGGTGTGCAATACACCTACTGAAACTATATAAAAACAATGAATATATTTTGTGATGGGGGACCGTTTCCACGCTCACCAGTTGGCGCCACTGAAAACTAAGGTCCTGAAGTTTAGTATAGCCTTTAAAGTTTGTTACGAAAACGTGCGTAAGTCCTAATCCTAATCCAAACTAAATGCGAAAGTGTGTTTGTATATTTTTTTGTTTGTTGGTTTGTTTGTTACCTCTTCACGCTTTATCTACTGAACCAATCTTCTTGAATATTCGCATACACATGGTTCGGAGTCCTGAGAAGGATATAGGGTACCTTTCATCCCGAAAAAAAGAAATTTTCCCGTGGGATTAGGTATACGCGAGCGAAGCCGCGGGCAAACTCTAGTAAATTATATATTTATAAATCATATACTGTAAAAATATCAATCATGATGCATGCAGCCGTATTTAAAAAAAAGGAGGACATGAATTTCCTATAGATACAGTTTCTCCAAAGCAGTAGCTTCCGGCTTAGAATAGGACCACTCCAACTCTTCCTGTGGATGACATACTCGTAAGGGCTCTATTATACCAGACTACTTATCGGAAGCGATTTGATTTACATTGCTTGTTTTTAAAGATTACGTTCAGATTGTTCATTACATGACAGGCAATGTATATTAAATCGCACACGATAAGTACTCTGGTGTAAAAGCTACTTAAGAGGCGACTAAAGGACTAAGCACAAACATCTCATGCTCCAACTGCATTTCCCAAGGAGGGTTAACGTCGTGCGGCGGCTGGTTGTAAAACTTCGCACAAATGCATTCCCAAAGAGGGTTAACAAGGCAGGCGGCCGGTCGTTAAACTATAGCCAAATCATTTAAACTGTTTCGGCTATTTCTTTTTAACTTTGCAAGGTTTTCGGCATTTGTGCCATTGACATGCATATTATATTTGAAGAAGAAAAAAGCGGGAAAGCGCATCCCGGGCTCCGCTGACACTGACACAGCTGAGGATACAACCGGGAACGCGCTGAGATGAAGTGGTTAGTATTCCTTGGAAATATAAACGTACTCTTCCAAGCTGGTCTGTGGAAAAAGAAAATCGTTAATTAACAACACAAGAAGTTATGTCAGTCAGATTAAGGTTTTTATGTAAACGCTGATAGGTTATTTTTGCTAGATAGAAATTAAATGTAGACCCATTTCTTAAAAAAAGACAACAATTTAATGTCCCTCTCTCTCATCAGTGTATTCCCATAGTTGCATCCTCAGCCATAATGCTGCGTAGTTCGGGGTCGCCTTCCGGCTTTTCCTTCTCCACTTCGCACAATCTTCAGCATTCATGGTTGTAAGACCATTGGCACGCATATCAACCTTGCCGACGTCAAGTCAGCATTTCTTGACAATTAAAAGTAGCAATACGTTATAAAACAGCAAAAATCTTATTTGCCATATAGAAAAGAAAAGCAGAAGTCTGTCCTCGCAATACTTAGATCGTAAATCCTGAAGGAATGTAGCGGCGGATCGGATTGCTCGATAGTGCCGGCTAAACTACCCGCAATTTACATTTCAGTGAAAGCCGAGACGTATGCCCTCTTAAATACCATTTACAGTGTTTTAAAAAAGAAAAACGGCGTTGGAATCTTTTAAACATTGCAATAAACTTTTATTTCTAAAATTAAGCTTGTAGAGTCTAAACTTAGAATTTTGGATGTTGTATTTATTTTATTTTATTTTATTTATTCAAGTACACTTGGAAATTTACAAAAATACACTTAAAAAAAATAAGGAAAACATAGTACTTAGGTGCTACTTGTATTTTTCTGTTAGTTCAGGCAATTAGTAAGGAATAGCAGGGGATTGTCCGATAGTGACGTCCTATTTCTATGATAAACCAAATTAGACTTTATCATTATCTGTTAACGCTCAATGTTGCTTGACACTGAAATGCGGATACGCTGTTACGTACGTCTTGCCGCTTTTGGAGTAACCCTACAGCTTGGAAATTGCAGATGTTATTATAAAAAGAAGAGGTATGAAGGACTCGTAACCGAAGGGCATGAATGAAGAGAGTGATGTGTATATGAAACGAAAAAGGTCTTAATCTGTGCTATTTGGCCATATCAAGTTATTTATTTATTTATTTACGGTCCCGAGCAATGTCTGCTTAGAGCTGTAAGACCCTAAATGTTCTGCCTGTCCCATTCAGAATAGAGATGTAATATTTCGCCGTTTGCGAACTAAACTTTTTGTCTTTCAATTTACATGTACTCCTGGCGAAAATCCCGTTTATAATTAAAATGTCAAAATAAACATTGCTTGCGTTTTTAGGAAAAAGAGACAAAATGGAAAGAAAGAATACGAATGTAACAAGGGGAGATAATAATTGTTTTCTTGATTAATTCATAATGCGGAAGCGTCTCCCAAGCGGCGATCCGTCTGTTTGTACAATATATATAATTAAAACCACCAATATTATGAAACACTAAAATGAGATGGACAGATAAGAAGAAATATAAATTATTTGATAGCAGGTGTTCAAGAACTTCAATTTCGTAATTTTGGCTCCTTTTTCCGTAAAAAAACTATTTCAAGATAGGTACTTCATTTAGGGTCCGATATCCAAGTCCAATTTACATGTATTCGAATGGATTTTGTCCGAGAGATGTTTATTTTGTGCTTTTGTGCTAAAATAAAAAAACTGACGCTAAACGCCATTTAGCGCTGATAGATACTATCAAGCCATGATTATCTTTTTTTCAATCTTAAAATTGCATAGCAAGGCTTGGGAAAAACAAAAATCGCGCTGCGTGAAAAGAAGTTTTTACCAGGGTGTACTGACACCCTGATAAAAACAATAAAACAGTGCCAAGTTTTATTCATGCAAAGTTTCAAAGATAAAGTTGTCTAATAACCGCGAAACAGATTTGTATTTATCGTAAGCCTCTTAACAAAAGGACCGCAGAGATAAAAGAAAACCAGTTGCCAAGACATGACTGGCTTGTAAATGTTTAAGCTAAGGCCTTCTCGGAAGTGAGAGAAGAAAATTAATCCTTTCTTTTATTTATTTTTTAATTTCCTCTGTTTTTTGTCAAAATTTTGAATTTTGACGACCTCCGTGGTGTAATGGTCAACACGCTAGTCCGCCAATCCGGAGGTTGTGGGTTCGATACCCACAAGGGCAAGTTGGCAAATGGTGTTTTTCAAATTATCCTGGGTCTTGGGTGTTTATCTATATCATCTCTATATTATCATTATCATCTTCCTCGCCTTCTCCCTATTTGGGGTCGGCTTTGTGTGTCAACTCCCTCCGTCGTTTTATATCATTTACAATATCAAAATCTGTATTTGTTATAAAATATAATATCGTTGAGTTAGTATCCCATAATGCAAGTTTAAATTTACTTTTGGGCTAGTTCAATCAGTCTGTGTTGTATCTATTTATTTTTAATAATTAAAGAGATGTTTTCTTTACTAACCCATCAAGGGACCCGCTTGTTCGTTTGCATTAAAAAAAAAGTAATTATCATTGCTAAATAGTACTATGTACGAGTAGTTCAAGAAGAAAACTATAATGAAATAACCTCATTCACTCATTAATACCCACCTTTACAATAGATCCGTGAATGTATACTCCTGCATCTAATGTACAAGACATTGTAACTGAATAGAAAATATAAAGCTTCTAAGTTTTTTTTACATAAATTCATTGAAAAAGACTCTATTCTTAGTAGTAGTAACGTTAATATTCGTATAGGTGTGTACAATATACCTATTTGATAAGTCACATCATTAATTGAAATTCAATGTTATTGGATCAACATAGTACTACGGTGCTACTTATTTTTAAAGAAATTGCTCATCATCATCATTCCTTTATAAAATATAGATAACGACTTTTTGTACTTATTATTGTCTTTTACTGTCGAAAAATTACAAATGTTTTTATTCTTAAGTTTTAAGTTACAAAAAATATACCTTAAATTGTTTTGTTATGCTACACTTTCACTTTTGTAATCTCTTACAGTTCTGTTCAGCTGTTTGCTACCGTTACGATGATTTCATACGCATTCGTTCATCGTATGTGAAATAAAACGGCCAAGCATCACATTTTGAATAAAATGTAGAGTATGTGAAGTTAGGTTTGGTAAAGTAAGGGCGCATAGATCAAGAATCTTGGCTCTACATGAGATCTGACCACGTTTTCATAGATTTTGATTAGTAGTCTTTAGAGCTTGGCTTTATAAGAGATCTGATAACTTTTTCACAGGGTAAGCTATGTAGACTCGTCTTGGCAACATTTTTACATAAAAATGTTTTTGGTGGGATTTATAATATTAGTGAAGATTTCCGATAATTAAGTATACTTATCAAACTTTTACACTTCATTGATTATATAATAAGTACTTGTAAACCTTTACAAAATTCACTGAAGGAAATGCGAAAATCCTTGCGAAAAATAATAAGAAAACATTTTCAATTCTCCATGTTCACAAAACGAAGTCTAAATCCATTCATACGAATACACTCTAACCGAATCCAAGAGTTCTTCATAATTCTTTATCAAAAGCTTATGAATACGAGAGCTTTCAATTTGGACACTCGTACCCTTGCTTTGTTTGCTAACTCTACTACGGCCTACTGTAAAAATTAAAAAGCAAAAGAGAACGATAGATCATGGTTGTATGTACGTCAATGGCGCCTTAAATTAGATTTTTAATTCTAACTACTCTTTATTCTAAATACTCTATACTTTAATATAATTTGCTTCGTCAGATTGTTCGCATATTTTTTTTATCATACAAAGGCGCGGGGAGAAATGAAACGTACTCCATCACTTATATTACTATAATACTCATATCTCACAAATACTATTTCCAATTTTAATGACACGCACCTTCTCTTTGTGATTTTATTGTATTTGATTACGTCCCTACTAGAGTAGAATCGTCAAACAAATATTTGCTAAGAAATCGTACTTCCTACGATTTGATTCGATGAGCAAATAAACATCTTTTTATATCTTTTTTTTATTAATAAAATAAGATAGATGTATTCAAAGAAGTCTAGAGACATTTAAGTTGGATTCGTTTGTATCAACTTTTGTACTTAAACAATAAATTAATTGCTGAGGAATGTCACATTTGTAGCGTACTATAATTTGTGTCGGTATCGTGTCCGATCCGAGAGTCGTATTCAGGCCGCGTACAAATGAGGGTATAATTGTTAGAGTTCATGTATTAAGCCGAAGTGTAGGGTGATACATGGATGATGTAATGGTGCCTTTCATTCTTAGGAGATTGGGAAATTAGGAAATTGGGAAGGAAAGGGATTTTGCGAGTGCACCGCGTTGCTGCGTAAAATAAATTTCGAATAACAATATGCGATTTAACTAAGCCGCAACATATCATCATGATCATGATCAGGTCTTGTTTAGTCTCCACTGCAGGAGCACGACCCTCTCTGTACTGCCAGAGCCATACAACGTGGAAGGGACCCGTAATAAATTGAACCACGGTCTATACCAGATCATTATAGCATAATGAAATTAAAATAACAAGCAACGAACAAAATTTTTTAGCATTTTCATACAAAGTGGGCTGCACACTTTGTATGAAAATGCTAAAATTTTTTTTCGCTCGGGCAATTTGTATGGGAATGTCAATTTTTTTTTTGGTTTTTCGACTGTTATTTTAATTTCAATATACTATAATTATCTAGTATAGCCCGTGGTTTGATTTATTACGGGTATGTCCCTTCCACTTTGTATATTAGCCAGAGCAGTCAGAGGATTTGGCCTACACTCTATATAAACGTATTACGCTTATTAGTATAAGAGGCCTACACTCTATACATATATATATATATATATATATATATATGTATATAGTCGGGTTGGAGAGGTCTCATTGATGTTTATAAGCTTTGTTTAGCTTGTGTTTCCTAAATCGCTTTTTACGACATCTACAAGCCGCAACATATATTTAACAAAAATATGCTATTTCGATATGTATGCCTTGGTGAACGTACTCGTAGTTCAGTATCATGTTCTGAAGTCGCCCTTAAAATAGTTTTACTCTCCAGGAATAGACTGATAAAGGCTCGTGAAGAAGTCTTGCCGACTGCTTCTCTACGCAAGCCTATTCCTTATAGAAATCCCGGTCACGCCTCACTAATCTTTGATCGAACAGATTATTAAACTGTTGCTATTGACTAACAACAAAGGTAGCAAAGCGAAATAGAAAACAACCATTTGCGAAGGGATCCCATTGCGTTCCGTTCCACGGACCACGGTAATGAAAGACGATAGTCGGCTTGCATTTTAATATGGGATTTGCGCTAATGCTGGCATTGTTTTGTATTTTTGACTTTTCATTAATTTCTTAAAGGTTTTATTTAGAGATTTAAAGTTTTTATAAAAGCGATGTGAAATTTAAACAATACAATCTCGCGAATAACTTTTTCAATAGTTTTTATAACAGTAAACAAAATATACTAAAACTATTTTAAGGGTGAATTCGGTCCATGATATCAAAATATGAAAAATATTTTTTGACTTACCATACAAACGCGGATAAGCTGCTCCGTCAACTTGTATGGGAGGCCACAAAGTATTTTTCATATTTCAATATATATTCTTTGGGGAAAGTTATTCAGTATCTTGTATTGAATCCACCCTTAAAATAGTTTCAGTATATTTTGGGACAGCCTGTTTAAACGCGTACATTCCGTACATAGTTTTTACGTAAAAATATTGAAAGTTTGTTTGAGATCCCAGAATTGGTCCTTCTCGAAAAGTTATTCACAATGACAGACCAAGTAATCGCTTAAAGTGTATATGCTATAATCCGCTAATTCACTAAACCTCTAGCTGTTTGGGATTACAGCTCGGTTTTGTAAAACAGCGTTAATTAATGACACCTCATACGCAGAATGGCATAAACGAATTGTATTCATCAATGCCGTAGCGCAAGACGTAAGATTGTAGATTTAGTTCGGAATTATTTACAGCGTTCCGAGAGTAAGCTGTTTTCACCGAGAGATATCGGAGACATCGTTCATGATTTTAGACTGCAAATAATTAGGAAAAATAAAGCTTGGTCCCCATATAGTTATTTTGACGCCCGCCTTCCGGCAAGATGGAGAATTGACGTGAATCAAATGAAGACCGAGAGAAACCGCTGTGCCATTGAGATTATTTTCTGTATCCACTTGCATCGAACTTTGTATCATTCCTTATATATGTTGTCTGTTTGTGCAAAAATTCACGTATGTTTTGCGATGTTCTTTCTTGTGGAAGCATCGAAACCATCTAAAAGTATTAGACGATCTTATCCAGACGTCATTAGTAAAGATATTTAATTGTCAGATTAGCGATGAGTCTTGGCATTTTGCCTCTCTTCCTGTCCGTTTTGGGGGCATTGGTGTACGCAAGGTATCTGCAGTGGCTCTACCTGCTTTCTTATCTTCCGCTCACGCTTCATCCTCACTATGCGGTAGTCTACTTGGCCCAGTAATGGGTTCCGCTGAGGTGTGTGGCGTGAGTGAGGCTAAGGGGGTATGGCTATCCAATGAACTCGATGCACTGCCTTTAAATTTATGCTCTCAAAAACAGTGGGACAATCCTCTTTGTAAAAATATCCAGCAGCGAATGATTGCAGAGTGTTCTCGAGTGGAGGAACGCTCTCGCCTCGTGGCGCTATCGGAGAGAGAGTCTGGATATTGGTTGCAGGCGCTTCCTTCTGCACATGTTGGCACCCTTCTCGATAATTGCACCTTTACTCTTGCTATGGGCCTTCGTCTAGGCGCAAAAATTAATGAACCACATGTTTGCCATTGTGGTGCTAATGTGGATGGGTACGGTCGCCATGGGTTAGCCTGTGTTAAAAGTGCGGGCAGAATCCCCCGACATGCATCTATTAATGATATTATTCATAGAACCTTGGCCACTGTCGGTGTTCCATCCATTTTGGAACCGAATGGGATCGTCCGCACTGATGGCAAGCGACCTGATGGCTTGTCCTTGGTCCCATGGAGGCAGGGTAGGTGCCTCGTTTGGGATGCCACATGTGTGGATACTCTTGCACCTTCACATTTGCCTGCAACGTTTAATCTTGGTGGAGCGGCGGCTTGTACTGCAGAGGCTGCCAAAAAGCGGAAATACGCGGGTCTGGGAGACGGGTTTATTTTTCTTCCATTCGCAGTAGAGACGATGGGACCTTGGGGCCCTGATGCTAAGTTATTTTTTAAGGACGTCACAACGCGCCTTATCGAGGCAACTGGTGACCCTAGAGCTGGCGGCGGTACGTTGCCTCGATGTGGCGCGTTGGAAGAGATATTTTATTTGTAAAATTATTTTATTTGTGTTATTTGTCCGTATTTAAGTCATTTAGATATAAATAAATTCCTTATTGGTGTTCTATAAGTTATCATATGCCTGCGAAAACCTATTCTGCGGTCTAAACGTGGTAAGCTGGTTTGTTAAATGTGTCACACATTGACAATCCAGCTGAACGATATTCAGCTGTTCAACAAAACCGAGCTGTAATGCCAAACAGCTAGAGGTTTGGTGAATTAGCGGTTTATACCATCCAACTGCGACATATATATGTCGACACCCTTCTTAATTAATTCCTTTGTTTTTTCGGCTAACTTGCGTCAGGTACTATCATTTAGTTGTAAATCTACAAAATATGACTCTTTGAGATATAGAGATCTTTAGTGATTATCAAAGCTTTATATAGCTTGAACTAGCATTTCAAAGCGAATATACTTGTATAATTTCATTGTGATTATACGTAGACTTAATATCATTTGATTGTGTAGCCGTAATTTGAACGATATCGTTCCATGAATGGCGCTGTAGATTTTTATGTTGTTCCGCGATCACTATCGGCATCGTAGTTACCGTTTGTATAAATAGCCACTTGTGTTATCTTTTATCAACTTTGCTTTTGTTAATACAATCATGTTTGGTGGATTTGGAGGCTCATTATCTTGTTGTTGATGTGAATCAATCGGTGTATACCTAAGCTTAGCCAGTGCTGTGCATTGACATTTTCTGTAAGTAGACAGACACCTAGATTTGTCAGGATTATACATATTGTCTTACAGTAGTCATTCTGTAAGAGACAGACATCTAGATTTGTTAGGTTTATATAATTGTTTTACAGTAGTCAAAATGTCTCTCGTTTTATTCTGGATCCAGTAATATAGCTAGGTCTAATAATAATATTGAAATTGTATGAACCTAAAAAGAGGATATTTCACAGACTTTATCTACCTCTATATTTTTGTATCTTTTTCTCTTCCGAAATATATTTTTAGCTGGCACAAAACATAACATTCTTATAAGAAAACAGTTATTTTGGTTGCCAGTGTGCAAGAAAAACTATATCACCTTACTGCATTTGTATAAAAGCATTCGGTATCCAACTATTCGTAGTACTTGATTCACAATGAAAGCACTCTCATTGTTAAAAAAGCTACAAGCAATATTCAATTCTCCAATTAGAGCAAGGGTGCACCGATCTTTTTGGAAGAAACGTCTGAATTGGAAAAGCGGTTAGTACCGGTTTTGTGCATACCTCGCTCGATCGCAGCAAAAACGAAAAACACCGATTCCCCGCTGAATCGAAGCTAACGCGTTCTAGGTGGACTATTGGCTGGTACTACTCTTTTATGGGCCTCGTAAACGGTAACGCGGAAAAATCTACGCGAGTCGACAGGAATGCGAGGGCCCGTACGATAGCCGTACGATGGCCGTACGATGGCCGTACGATGGCTGTACGTATGTTAATTTGATTGACCTATAGAGATTTGGATGGTTTGAATGGCCGTGATTGTGAACGGAAGTTGTTATGAAGGTTATCAGTGCGTATTTATGGCCATCTGCAGATTTTATCGGATTTTACGTCTTTTTACGGAATATATTTTGAATGCTAAGCGTTATAGATTTTATCGGTTTTTGCTTTATATTTACAGATGCATGCTAGGTGTTAACAATGTTCAGGAGTCTAACGAGAGAGTTTATTTTTGGGCTTTAAAATTAAAGAGACGAACACTCCCGTCGAGTAACAGTATTAAAGCCGTACCTGAATTTTCCGGAAAATTCAGGTACAGCCTTAAAGGAAAGATAGAAGGAAAAAAGGAGTAGGAAAACCCAGAAGAAGATTTTTGATCAAATAAAAGTAAAATTAAATGTGACAACATATATGGAGGTTAGGAACTTAGCGGAGAAAAGAGATACATCCACTGACTCTTGTCAGCTCGGCTCGCGGCTCTTAAATACAAGAAGAAGAAGAAGAACAGAATTTTAAAACATTTTTACTTAAACTAGCTTTTGCCCGCGGCTTCGCCCGCGTAGATTCGGGGTATGAAAAATAGATGTTGGCCGATTCTCAGACCTACTCAATATGCTCACAAAATTTCACGAGAATCGGTCAAGCCGTTTCGGAGTAGTACGGGAACGAACATTGTGACACGAGAATTTCATATATAAGATATACACATTTGTACATGATATTCTTTTATTTTACTTCTTGACGTGAGATACGACGAATTCCTAGTTTATCGACGAAGACCTACTTTCTATATAAACGTATTTTATTTTACTAATTATTGTACACAAGATAACAAGCAAATATACAGACAATATTTCAAATAAATAAAAATATTTTAATATAAATGTGAATAATATATACCTAACGTCTAACAAAATATACTGAAAATATTTTATGGGTAGTTTCAGTCTATGATACTAAAAAATTTCCCCAACGAACATATTATCAAAATATGTTTTTTTTTCTTCCATAGAAACGGTGATCGGTCAACTTTTATGGCAGGCTAAAAATTATGTTTATAGTTCGGTACTTCTTAGGGGAAGTTGTTCAGTATCATGAATTGAATAGTCCGTATTTGGTGTAAGGTGTTATACAGGGTCAAACCAAATATACGGATATTTTGTTAATCCCTTTATAACACCTTACACTAAATACCCTGTATAACACCAGAGAAAAGAAATGTGATAAATCACATGATTGTTATAATAGAAAGCAAAATTATCTACATTAAAAGTAAGACAACGAGATAAATAAACCGGCCAAGTGCGAGTTAAACTCGCGTGGAGAGGGTTCCGTACAATTTATTGAATTCATATAGGTTTTTTTGTAATCTTCAAGCAATGAACTATATTTTTTATTTTTTTCAAAATTTTAGGCTCAATGGTTTCGCAGATCAGGGGGTGATGGTCAATTTTCGTCTTCTTTCATGAATAAAATCAAAACTATTTATTTTACAATTATAACAAAAATATATTTGAGATCCTCATAACGAGCACTTTCATTTGATATATAACACAGTAAGGTTTGCAAAACTTTTTTTTTTTTATTTTCTAATTTGTCCCCCAAAAAACCCTTATTTAAAAAAAATATATTTATTTACTTTGCACATATGTGTTTGGGTCATAGGATTACACCATTCTATCAAATTTCACTTAATTCGGTCCAGTAGATTCGGAGCAAATCGGCTGTGACAGCCGGACGGACAGACAGACGCACGAGTAAGGGTTCCGTTTATTCATTTTGTTGTACGGAACCCTGAAAAGCTTGTTATAGGGAAGACGAGGCTAACAAACTAGTTCCACACATCACCTTCACATTAAAACGATTGCGTGCCATTACACGCAACAGAATTGCAAAAATCGACGAAGGAAACTGCATAAAAAGCTTACAAAATGGGTAACCGACGCGGACGTCCATTTCGTTTTATTGGGCCTGTAATGGCGAAATTACAGTCATCATCTCAAATGATTCCGCTGAGAAGCTATACGATCATATGGTTCAACAGTAACAGTACAAATTACGTTAAGTTTTATTTTGTAACAGTTTAACCACCTACACCTATGTAACTAGTCTTTGATAAGTTTTAAAAATTTATTTAATAATCGTGTCCAAATGTAACTATATTTATTTCGACTATTTACTAATTCGCATTTCATCATCATCATCATCATTTCAACGGCATAAAGTCCAATGCTGGCATAGGCCTCTTTCAAGGTTTTCCAAAACGATTGCTCAAATGTTTGTGACCAAATAGGATAACGGAACTGCGTTTTCGATCTCGATTCGTGATAGGCAGTTATTATTTTTTATTTATTTATTTATAGCGGCTCTCTACAACGAAAACGGCTTATAATCCATTTAAACAGACAGACAGGCATACAAACGTCTCAATAAATAATAATAAAAAAAATAAAAAAAAAATAAAAAAAAAATGTGACAATACCTACATAACTTGCACCTCCTTCTAAAATTTTCTTTTTCTCTGTATCAACAGTGGGTTGACTGGTAGATAAAGCCTATGGCTTTAAGTCCGCCTATTACGTTTGTAATAAAGTTAAATAAATAAAATTAAAAAAAAAAATATTTCTTAACAATGTGTACAAGTAACAGATTTTAGCATCCCCATAAGTTTCCATTTTAATGAAAGGTTGTGGTCGGTTACGATTCATTCTACTTCGGATAGCACTTTTTCTTTGCAGCGACCATTACGAGTGGTCATAAAAGGAATGGGGGCAGAAATAGCGGTGTTACCTTACTGCCTTCGATGCCCTAAAGTTTCCGGGCTGCGTCGTATGGAAGGGTCATTGAATCTGCTGAACTACCATTGACGTGTTTTTGATAGCTTTGCGAGTATTCATGATACTAATCACATCTTTATACCTAACGGAGTAGACAAAAACCCAGAGCCGACTTGAAAGACACATTCAGCGTAACGATGATAAAAGCAATATTTGTATTGTTCTTTTTACACTTTATAAATCATTTGACCACAAGTAGGTAACCATGTATTTCATTTTGTTTGCCCATGCTGTCCTATTTTTGGCTAAGACCTCCCCTCTAGACTATTAATTAACTCGAGATATATAGATGTGGGAAACGGAACGTAGCAGATAGAGAGAGCGACTGTTTTTATTTCTAAATAAATTAAGACGTTAAATTCCAATAAGTTTTTATTTACGCCATCCCTCATAGATACGATAAGATTTTATTTAACTCGAGATTTTTCAGTCACTATACTTAGATTAGTATTTGTTTTATGCTACATCCACAAAAATATAAAATAAGAAGTATCTATTGGTGCAAAACCTTATAAAATGCCTAACTTAAGAACAAATTCAATAATATCATTCCAAATTTATGTCGATGTTATTGAATTCAGAACGTTTTTAAAATGCATTTGATAAGTGGTTTTAGTGGATATCCCGATTTGGATTCCTAATAAAACTTCATAAATTCATTTTTACAGTATAAATCTGCCGACGTGATATTGATGTCTTTCAAATGATTCAAAAAATATTGTATATTTTTTGTTGACAAATAATATGAATTGCCTAGATATATCAGGAAAAAAAGTGATCCGAAATCCGATTTATTCCCTCTCATCTGAGCAGGTACGCTACGATCCATTGATGCGGAATTAACGGCTTTGAAGCTGATGATGGTATCATATATTTAAATGAGGATTTTCTAAAATATCAGCTCATAAATTAGCATTCTTGGAACGTTATTTCATTCCCCATCTAAGTGACGAGAGTCTGAAATTCATATTTATTTATTAAAAGGCTTAATTTTCATTTAATTAAAGTCCCACCCACTGTCTTATTTAAGCGTGTTACCGGTTGCATAATAAGTAGGTGAAGCTTCAGAACTCGGTCTGCATTCAGAATTTTCTTCCTTTACTTCGCACGTTTTTCATCATCCTTGGTTGTGAGACCATTCGCATGTCTATCTCTACTGCCAGGTAGAAGCCCGACATTTATATCTTGTCTTACTTGCCGATTTCCACGAACCAGCGTTTGCGAATCTCCTACAATTGCTTTACGAGTGAGACGCACGCTTTCACGAGCGTTTCCGAGTAACGCCTTGTATCTTTTCAATTTCAATAATATTTCTGGTTTCCATTAGGCACTGTACAAATTTCAAAACAGTTTACTTCAATTAGCTTGAAACTACGCTATTTCACTGCTTATACTCCTAAATATGCTGCGGTCATAAAATTGATTCTCTAAATATGAAATTGCGTGTTGCTTTTTGTGAGGGAATTTTCCCCGCTTTAAATTATGATTGTTGTTATGCAAAATTATACGTTTCGTACCAACTTAATATCGATGTTATTGAAAAAAGTATGAGTAGTAAAAAAACTATCAAAACTACTTACGAAAAGTATTTATAAAAAGATGGACAAACGATCTATTTAAAAAAAATGTATCAAGTTTAATTTGAACTAACTCTGGTTTTGTTATCGGCCGAAGGGAAATACGAGTATTAATGATAAATAAATATCATGAAAAGATGGACAAACGATCTGTATCGATTTGAAATCGAATGAAAACCTTGATTTTTTCATTCGGTAACTGGGATTTTCGGAAGTGGGTTCTAAATAACCATGAAGATCTGAAGAACTATATAAGATAAAATATATTTTTTACTTCGTCGTTCAATTGTTATTAGTATTTTGTAGTAGCAATTATTATATTTCAGCCTTGAACTCAGTTGTTAAGTAAATTACTTTCTAGATGAATAGTTTATGTTGTCTGGCTTTTACTTCAACATTTAATTGACGTTTTCGTTAATTAATTATAGTCCTAGTAACTTAATAGAGTCTGAATAATACCTTATTTATCCACGCTGGTCTGGGAGAAAAGATAAAGCTTCGAATGTACCAGGTTCTCTTCCCGCGCAGATCGTTAAAGCCAATCGTGGGAATGGGTGAAATGCGAATCCTGTTAATAGGCGATGCGGCTAGTAAGCCATCACTATTTTGATCACTTTTTTTACCTTCTCGCTCATCATCACGCTAAAGATAAGATAAGATAAAGATAAAAATGTATTTTTACTATACTAAAAGTGGCCTAAGATGCCGTGGGCTGTCTGCTTAGAGCTGCGAAACCCAACATGCTTTATCTGCCTCATTAGGGATAAAGGCTCGTAACTATTCATACATACACAGTGTGTGTATGTATGAATAGTTACCGATCAAAAATACCATATAACGTATAGCTTATTTTTAGGGTTCCATACCCAAAGGGTGCAAACGGGACCCTATTACTGAGACTCCGCTGTCTGTCCGTCTGTCCGTCTGTCCGTCTGTCCGTCTGTCACAGGGCTCTATCTATTGAATCGTAATAGCTAGACACTTGAAATTTTCACCGATTATGTATTACTGTGGCCGCTATAACAACGAATACTAAAAATAAAAAAAGTTAATAAATAAAGGGGGTCTTCATACAAGAAACGTGTTTCTTCAGCGCTTTAATACATTGTGCGGAGGTACGGAAGCCTTCATGTACGATTCCGACTCGCACTTGCCCGTTTATTTTGTATATTTTTTACGACATGTAATTCTTCAATAGGTCACTGGATAAGCACGGAAATTTTTCGTTATGTCATGCTGCAACCCTAACCCAAAGTCGTTCCCAAGCCCTAGTGTAAAAAAGCAGTTCTAAAATACTAAAACTATTGTTACGACCAAACAAACCATTTGTCCGAAATTCAGATTATTTTCTAAACTATTTTCAACAGATAAGTGTTATTATAGGCTTCAGGATTTGTTATTAGATAAATTGTCTTAAAATAACTTTGTCTTAAAGTAACTATAGTAGATAGATTCAGTATATTTTTATAGTATTATGATAGAATAATAACCTTTCTGACTATTACCAATTGATATTATTGCGCTTGGTTCGTGAAAGAGGAGATAATAAACCTTTTAATACGCATATGACTCGTTTACTCTCGACAAACTAGCCATGACACTCTAAAAACAAAATAATTATATCAAAAAATAATTTAAAATACAATAAAAAAGAGTTTTACAAAAAGGAGTTCGCAACACTACACTACATTTGCACACCGGTGATGAAAACATGATTGGATGAAACGGAATGTTAGATATGATAAAGAAAAAGGTAAACTGCATACTTTATGATGTTTTGAACTTCGAAGTTCAGTAGGGCAGTCTCTTGTAACACATTTTTGTCAAATAAATTTTTCTTTATCTTTAACCAAACTTAGGCCAATAGATATTTCCGATACTTTATATTTTTCTTTACCTCTACGGACGGGACACAATTTTTACCAGACCGTAATCTCAAGGTATAGAAAACTACCCTTTCATCAAACAATTGACCGGATCGTTTAAATATTCAGTCGTAAGACCGCCCACAAATATATTTCATGAATAATTTATTTCAGTTTGCGTCACGAACTTGTGTTCCTTTTGCCCAAGGCAAGGGTTGGCAACTATCTGATGTTCTTGGAAACAGCGCGATGTTGTGTAAAGAGAGTGAAATTTCTTATTATATTAAATGTCAGCGAGAGATGGACGAATCGGTTGGAATTTAAAATCGATGTTAAATCGTTTTGGTAAAATTCATTACAAATTTAAAACCTATCCAGAATAAAATACCACACTGAGACACTTAAATTATGTTACAAATCTATGAATTGGATTGTATAGTAAATCATGTTAATAGAAATAATTTCAAAAACGTTTTTCGATATTTATTGATGTCTGGTTAATTGTGTAAGTCGTAACTTAAAACAAAAGTAGACTGAAATACTTAAAGACCTGTCTAAGTATTTTATTTAGACATTAGTATTTTATTTTTAAATAATATGATCATAAGCTATATAAATCACAACTCTAGATTGAATATGTGGAACTGTTTCACAGTAGGCTCCGTCAAAATATTGCCTTTGCATCTGCCGTGAATACGCAAAATTAAATTTCTTTCTTTTATCTTTTCGCCCCTTAATTGCGTGCGCTCTTATGTGTTTTAAAAATTTACGAGAATATTTTTTTTCAGAATGAGCTCATTTATTTTGATGAATTTTATGATTACCACAAAAAAAATATGTCTATCTGACTATGAATAAAACTTTTTTAATAGAACCAAAAACTTGGTTCCCTATATTTATACCGAATTTATGAATTTTTTAACACTTTAAGACCAATAATCTTTTCCATAGCCAACAATACGGCTTTACTGCTGGAAAATCGACCACCGATGCAGGAGTAGCACTTATTACTAATATCTACGACGCGTGGGAAAACAGAAATGATGCAATTGATTGCGTTGATCATCCAACACTTTTGCTCAATTTTCAATACGGTTTTGATGATAAGTCAATTAAATTAATAGAATCTTACTTAACAGATAGGCTTCAAACTGTTGATATAAACGGCGTAAAATCACACGGGTCTAATGTGAAAATGGGCGTACCCCAAGGTTCAATTCTAGGACCGTTCCTTTTCTTAGTTTATGTCAATGACTTGCCTTACATGGTTGAGAAAAAGGCTGACATGGTGCTGTTTGCTGATGACACCTCGCTAATATTTAAAATAGATCGTCATAACAGTGATGCTAGCGCAGTGAACAGCACCTTATCTTCAATTTCTGATTGGTTTTCAGCCAATGACCTCATGTTAAATGCGAACAAGACCCAATGCATTCGATTCTCATTTTCTAATGTGAATCAAGCCTGCCTTGACATACTAATTATTGGTTAGAAACTCGATCTGGTTGAAAGTACTACCTTTTTAGGAATCACAATTGATTCGAAACTTCAATGGGGCGCTCATATAACTAAACTTTCTAATAGGCTTAGCTCTGCGGCTTACGCTGTTAGGAGACAATTGACAGATGTAGAAACGGCTAGACAAGTGTACTTTAGTTACTTTCACAGTCTAATGTCTTACGGGATACTTCTATGGGGAAGTGCAGCCGATATTCAGACTATTTTTCCTTTACAAAAAAGAGCAATTCGTGCCATTTACGGTTTAGGATCGAGAGACTCACTGAGAGAATTATTCAAGGCAATAGGTATACTTACTTTTGCATCACAATTCATATTTGAAAATATAATGTATGTAAGGAAAAATATTCCCATGTTCAATAAAGTAAGTGATTTTACAGATAGAAATTTACGCAATAAGAATGACTTAGTTAGCCCGTATTACAGGCTGAATACAGTCACTAAGTCTTTTATGGGGAAGTGTATACTTTTTTATAATAAATTGACAGATTCGGTCCTTGATATGCCAGACAGAAAATTCAAAGCTTATGTAAAGAAAGTACTTTGTGAGAAGGCTTATTATAGGACCGATGACTATCTTAAAGACAAAAAGGTCTGGCTTGAGCTTGGCGCGGGTCCATCTTAAAGGTTTGTATACTTAGACCTGTCATAATTTAGGTACATTGGTACATACTAAATTTACAAATTGACATTATTTTAAATTTCGTAATTCTTATAATTAAATTTAATTATGACATAACAAACAATGTAATCTCAGTCCATCCATATAACTAATTTTAAGTTTTAAGTTTGTTAGTTGACGTCTTTGGAGAAAACGTGCAGTGCAGTTTGTTGCCGCTTCTTTTGCACTTGCGTCTAGGAAGCGGCGTAAACTTAGCTGTAAGTAACGATTTGACGTCAACATTTGTGCAAAACAAAACAAAGTGACTATTATTAAGAGATATTATAAATATCCTATGATAATAAAGATATTTTGAATTGAATTGAATTGAATTGAACCATTTATTTTAAATCATGCCACCTGCTCCCCTCGATATACCTTAAGGTCAATCCATAATAACATAAATTACACTAAAATTAAATTATGCGTATACAACGTGTAAGGGACATATGCGTAATAACACAAACTACGGGCTATACTAGATCACTAATAATAAAATTAAAAACCGTAAAAAAAAATCGACATTCCCATATAAATACTCCGGGCGGCTGAACACTTTTGATAGGAAACGCCGAATTTTTTTGTTGTTTGACTTTTAAATTTCTAAAACTCGAGTCGTTATCTTGAGTATGAAAGATGTACATACAAATATTCCCAGTATTACTACTGGTAGGTCTATTGGGACAGACATTACTACTGTTAGGTCTATTGGCACAAAAACTCCCATTAGTCCTACTTTTAGGTCTATTGGGACAAAAATTCCCATTAGTTCTATTGTTAGGTGTATTGGGGTAAAAATTTCCATTGGACCTACTAATAGAACTAACTTGGTAAGACTACTGGGACTAGCTTCAAGCATCAGACTGTCCAAGCACACTAGAAAAACTTCGCTTGCTCATTCAACAAAATAAACAGAAGAAACTATTGGGGCAAAAATTCCCATTGGACCTACTATTAGAACTAACTTGGTAAGACTACTAGGACGAGCTTCAAGCATCAGACTGTCCAAGTACACTAGAAAAACTTCGCTTGCTCATTCAACAAAATAAACACAAGAAATCTAAAATTCGCCAGCCTACATACAATTTCTACCGTATTAAAACATCCCTCAAAGGAGGTACTACATACATTTCGAGTAATTTAAGTATCACGAGGGCGCCAAATAGAAAGGAGGTCAATTGCTAATTGGACCCTTACGGTAAGAGTCCTTTTAATTTTGCACGACAAAAGAATCGACTCATTTTTATTCTTATCAAGGAGCTTCACCCGAATAGAATTTGTAAGGAAAGGAAATTGAAGATAAATATGACGATCATGTTACAACCACAGGCCTGTTTTGACGTTGTTTTACAGACACATTTTCTCGTTTATAATATAAGTATTAACTAGGACTATATGCTTATATAAGTTTATATACTCGTAGGTATATAGCTTAGGCGTCAGGTCATGGCTTGAGACTTAATCAAAACCTTGTCGGTTTTGACCGTAGAGAGTAATAACTTTTTTTACGTTCACTGTCTTTTCTTTCTTAAACAATTGATATAAAATTACTGTACGCCTAAGCTATATACCTATATAAACATTACTGAACTTGTACTCTCTCTCTTTCTTTCACTCTCTCTCATCTCAGCGTATTCCCAGTTGCATCCTCAGCTATAATGCCGCGAAGCCTGGGGTCCATTTTCTCGTCTTGAGCATCCTTGATTGTAAGACTATTGGTACGCATATCATCCCTGACGACGTTGAGCCAGCATTTCTTGGGTCTACCATGCCAACCGGGCCCCGGCAGAGGCGGCATGGCTTATACATTTGTTTCCAACTTTCCGGTTTCCACAAGACATGACCATACCAGCGAAGGCGACTCTCTTTCTGGCGCAGTCAGGTAAATTCGCATTGGCTACCCGAAATGGGGCTCGTAAAATCTGAAAGAAACAACGGTTACACCATTATAAGCTAGATAACGACGAATACTTACGGCCCTCGATGAGCGAGCGGGTACGTGCCCGGAATACCGGTTTCTCGCTATTTGCATAAAAATCGGTGACAAACTTTACGGATTACTTATTTATTTTTCGGGAGTTTTATTGGAAATTCTGGAGGCTGGCATTTTTTATTTGTAGAATTTCTTTTGTGATTTATTACTCGTAAGGCAGTTTTCCTACTGATACACTTAATTTTAATATCAATTTAATTGAATTAATATTAAAATGCAGCCTGTAGAAGACACACAGACTTGCTACTTAGTCGGTGATGTTCAAGGCTCTGGTGCCGTCCTGCCGTAAACATCTTATCACCAACGAGTCTTCTAGCACGTCTGTCGATAGCTTTCAGGGCTTCGAGCTGATAGCGGGCAGATCCATCCTACAGGTGGGAGCAATACTCCATACATGAGCGGACTTGAGCTGTGTAAAGGCTCAAAAGTTGGTCAGGGCTGATTCAAAAAATAATGTCATATGACAGTTGAAAACTTAACTGCCATATTTTAACAATTATGACAGTAAAATGACAGTTGAGTTGTCAACTGTCATATTACATTATTTTTTTAATACGTCAAGATGGTACGTTTACGTTACGTTTTAATATTACATGATATAAAATGACTCATAATTCTTAAAGTATTTTTGCACATGTTTTTGTGTTTGTTATACACAAATAACTATCATCATCATGGACAACCTTCCAGATCATACTGCTGAGAAGGCCTCTCTCAATGCAAGCTATCAATCTCGGTCTTGTGCCTTCCGACCGAAACCATGGTCGACCCGAGATTTTTGGGAACGTCAACATTTGTGCAAAACATAGTATCTATTATTAAGACATAAATATTCATTGATAATTAAGATATTTTGAATGGAAAAAAAGGGAAGCTTTAATTCCGTTTTACGCCTCAATTTGCCGCAAATAAAAATTCTATCGAAACTGCCCACATTAGATCAAGTCTCCCAGCCAGGCCAATCAATTTTCAGTGCAAGATGTACCCAGGGGCTTTGCCCCACCAAAATCCATTACCCACTTTATACCTATCAAGTTTGTATCCGAATTTTCCCTTTGTTTTTGATAGATCATCCATTACTGCGAAAAGCCCCACTAAAGGGACGCAATGACTTAAACTAAGTTGTTTTTTATGTGTTTTGATAGCACTTGTGGTAGTATAGTCTTATTTTATTTTATTCTTAGTCTTATTAAGGTGAAGTGGTAGCATAAGTGGCGCCCTCATTTGACATAAATTGTTTAAAACTAAATATGGTGATATTTAAAAAAATTATTTGTATCAATGTCTAAAAAGACCTTTAAAATATTTTATGAATAACTTTTGAAAGTAATATTGGTAGTCCGTCTAGTTTTAAAACGGGTTTTCGCCAAAAGTGGCAACTTTATAATTATTATTTATAATAATTTCAAAGGTTATTCATAAAATAGTTTAGGGGTCTTTTTAAACAATTTATTTCAAATGAGGGCGCCACTTATCCTACCACTTTACCTTAAATGTTGCTTTTTGTGATATTGCACGCCTCATAAGCGGAGCGTTGAGGTAGTGCTCTACTCTCGACATGTCAAAAAACCCAGTCTTTCGAAACTTAAATGACGTTTTTTTTTTTAATATAACACTTACAGGATAATATGAGTGCACTAATATGAAGTTAAATAATCTGTCTAGCACATATGGTACATTTTATAAACAATTAATTTGTTTAATATAATAAATAATAACATTAAAACTAATCATTCTTGGACGTCCGTGAGTCTGTGTTTATGTGACCATGTATGTGGCAGAGAAATTGGTCGAAAAATTCATCTTACCAGAATACTTTTGTTTTTAATATATAAAGTATTACACTGTGCTGATTCCTAGTTAATATTAGCGTTCTAAGTACTGTCGTTTAATTATAATTTATAAAAAACTAATATACCACTGTATAAAAAAAATTAGATTATGAGGCGTGCACTTTTGGATTTTCCAAACTATTTTCATATTTAATCCCCAACGAAAAAAAGTGCTTTAAGTTTGACGTGTCAGATACACAGTCTGTGTATCTGTGTCTGTCTCTGAACAGTCGAATAGACCGATTTCGATGCGGTTTTTTGAATCAAAAGCCTTGTCTGTCAAGATGATTCTTAGCTATGTATGATAACAATCGGTTCAGACGTTTAAAAGTTTTTGGGCGGGAATGCTTGAAAGTCTGGAGTTTTTTAATTTGCTGGCTAATAAAATAAAAAAATTAAATAAAATAATTTAATTAGGTAAATTGTGTTACAATTACAATAATCCGGTGTTGGAGCCTACTTTTAAGTAATAAAATACTTGTACCAGTAGGTCCCGTTCTTCCGTATCTATTCATATTTTTAATCTACCTAGTTAAAGTAAAAAAAAAAAATAAACTTGTACATAAAATCTTTCTGAACTCTTGCTATGTATTTTATATTATTGCTTATAGTATAGTATGAATTAACAATATATTTACTTTTAACCATAACAATAGTATGTTAGTATTTATACAGGTTTAATTTGCACCCCTCAGCTATATTTAAGTCTTCATTCGAATTCGAATCATTATTAAAACACAAAACCGTAAGAAAAATATTTTTTGTCTTTTTTTTCAAATTTCCAATATACATGGCTAACCTACAGACTTTATTATATGCGCGGTCGTTGCCCTGTCCGCTCACCGGCCAATAGCGGGTGGTGACATTCAAATAGGAGATTTTTGGTATGCTTTTGTCGGTTGATATCCTTGGTTTTTATTATGAAACATGATACATGTGACAGAATACGTATTTGTTACTTCGCTTAAATAGTACTTTTGAGATTTAAAATCAGCCTGTACGAGTATTTTATTCTGTAACTTAGCGGCCCATAAGCGATAGCACTTCCGTTTCACATCCGATGTCTATCAAAGATAGTGGTTTCAATTTCCCTGTTCATTCATATTTTATTTATGATAAAAGTCGAAACAATAATTTGATACCGAGGTTTAAAAGACGCATTACCAATAAATATTTGGTATAATCAAATTGTATCAACCCATTGTTGGGCAAAACCCTTCCATTTTTCTCGCCCCCTTACTACTTTAACTCTACGTAAACCTAACCTAATCCAAGTACCTCGGTTGCCTGGAAGAGATTGCATTTGCGTTAAGGCCGCCTTTTGTCATCTGTTTTCAATAGTTAATCTAATAATATGTATTACTATGTTTTGGTGCAATAAAGATTTTAACTAAACTAGTTCCAGATAAAATAAACAGGCCAAGTGCGAGTTAAACTCGCGTGGAGAGGGTTCCGTTCAATTTATTGAATTATTATAGTTTTCCTGTAATCTACAAGCAATAAACTAAATGTTGTATTTTTTTCAAAATTTTAGGCTCAGTAGTTTCGGAGATCAGGGGGGTTGGTCAATTTTCGTCTTCTTTCATGAATAAAATCAAAACTGTTCATTTTACAATAATAACAAAAGTATATTTGAGATCCTCATAACGAGCCCTTTCATTTGATATATGACACAGTAAGGGTTGCATAACTTTTTTTTTAATTTTCTAATTTGTCCTCCGAAAATGACCATTATTTAAAATAAAAAAAAATACTTTGCACATATGTGTTAGGGTCATAGGATTACAACATTCTACCAAATTTCACCTGATTCGGTCCAGTAGATTCGGAGCAAATTAGCTGTGACAGACGGACGGACAGACAGACGCACGAGTGATCTTATAAGGGTTCCGTTTTTTATTTTTTTGGAATTTTGACGGAATCCGAAAATATACGAGTATAAGGAGTTTAAGAACTTAGCGGAGGAAAGAGAGACATGGAAAGCACTCCACCGAC
Organism: Acrobasis repandana; assembly: GCA_963576875.1. Taxonomy (NCBI): domain Eukaryota; kingdom Metazoa; phylum Arthropoda; class Insecta; order Lepidoptera; family Pyralidae; genus Acrobasis; species Acrobasis repandana. Next base: position 5,897,865 of record OY756226.1, read on the forward strand.
AAGAGCGTGGCTCTTAGATACAAGAAAAAGCAGGATTGCTATCAGTTGAGTCGTTAGCCTATAAACGTTACCACTCATTATGTTCGTAGATTACGTTTCGTAATAATTTCACCATCACTGAACCTTACAGTATCTAGACAACTGGCTTCTTGTATTTAGTTTGCTGCAAACTTGTTGGAGCATCGTGTTTCGTTCGTAAATCTATTGTACTTTGAACCATATTGCAAAATATAGATAGCATACAAGTACATAAGGTCTACCGTAAGCATCTATGTTTGAGTAGGTTTATTTCTGAAAAAACCGGCCAAGTGCGAGTCGGACTCGCGCACCGAGGGTTCCGTACAAACCTGCAAGGTTTACAAAGTTCGTTCATTACGACAAGTAAGTTTAAAATTATTAAAAAAATATATATTATGTGATGTAACAAAAAATTTATGGTTTTCGTAATTTTTCCTTTATCTATGCTATAAGACGTTGCTTCGTACCAAATTTCAAGATTCTGAGTTCACGGGAAGCACCCTGTAGGTTTTGATTCCCTTGCAAGTGTCGAAAATTTGCGGCATAAACGGCTGTATCTTTTGATTGCGTTGGCTTAGAAGTTTGATTTTTTCACAGCTTCAAGGGACAGTAGACCTGAGTAATTGATATAAATTTCAGCTTCATACATCCACGCGTTCCCGAGAAAAAGGGTCTTGACAGACGGACGGACGGACGGACAGACGGACAACAAAGTGATCCTATAAGGGTTCCGTTTTTTCCTTTTGAGGTACAGAACCCTAAAAACCACTCGTATCATATTTTTATGATGACTGCCTCCGCGGTCCAGTGGTCAAGGCGTTTGCCTTGTGATCCGGAGGTCATGGGTTCAAATCCCACTGGGAAGCATACTTTGTGAAAAGTTGTTTCCAGTCTGTTTAGGATAGGTATTGCAGGCTTGAATCGCCTGATTATCCGAAAAGAAAGATGATTCCGTGCTTCGGAAGGCACGTAAAGCTGTTGGTCTAGAACGCCATCTAGCGTTTGTATCTATACTAGGATTGGTTTTGGTCTACCCTTTGGGTTGCGGAGGTCAGACGGCAGTCGCTCTGTGTAAAAACCAGTAACCTCGTCAAATCGCCTAGGTTAGGTAGCGGACCCCGGGCTCTGAAGCGTAACCGCTGACAATGCAACCGGGAATACGCTCGGATGATGATGAACTCGTATCATATTTTTATATCCAATTAGTCTATGATACTTCTAACGTCATGTTCATATTGCTCATGAACCATCAGGGGGGCTACTCCATAAACTATACGATAGTCGTCCGTCCTATTTATATGTCAAACTAAATTACACTTTATTATCATGTATTAAGTTTTCTTTGTGTATTTGCTCATTCACTTTTCTTTTTTTTCTCTTTAATGGAAGAGAACAGATTTGAACATTTCTTTTTCTCCTCTCTCCTGAGTAACTTTGCTACAATTTGTATCAAAGTTTAGTATTGTAACAAACTGTATCCAAATAATTATTAGCTCGATTTTTTTATGTTTTCTCTTTTTTTAGTAAAACGCATCTGTTCATTCGCGTCTGTTACAGTAGATTCTTTTTAAGTACATTATTGTTAAAATATTTATTGTACTGGCACTGTTTAGGTCTATAATATAAACTTTTCTCATACATAATGTTATATGTCTTTACATGACTGTTTGTTGCCATGAATAAAATGAAATAAAATAAAAATGTTGCTTGACACTGAAACGCGAATACGCAGTTACGTACGTCTTGCATGCCCTACATAACATCTCTTTTTTTTCTAGCCTATTGGTGTTATGTCCCACTGCTGAGCAAAGGCCTCCCCCTTCCTCTTCCACTCGTCTCTATTCTCTGCTATCTCTTGCCAATTATTGGCATAACATAACCCTACAGCAACTTATACCTTAATATTATACTTGTAACTCGCTGGTTCATACGTAGGATGCCCGGATGTTAGTTTAATTTCTCACCATTATAAGATACTAGCGGCCCACTATATGAATATTATCCATGTAAACCTGCCTGGTAATGGTACTCCGCATTTTAGTAAAAATCGCATTAAAATAGGCCCAGTAGTTTCTGATTTTATCGAGTATAGACAGATATATCAGATATATCACGTATATATACGCCAGAAGACTTCAATTTATCTACACTTCTACACTAATATTATAAAGAGGAAAGATTTGTACCTATTTTTGTATGTTTGTATGTTTGTAATGAATAGGCTCAAAAAGTACTGGGCCGATTTAAAAAATTCTTTCACCGTTGGAAAGCTACACTATTCCCGAGTGACATAGGCTATGTGTGTACCACGGGCGAAGCCGGGGTGGACTGCTAGTAATTAATATGGACGTTATGATAACTGCATTTACATGTATTAATAAAAACAAACCAGACTTATAGATATTTCATATACCTACAATGTGCAATAAATAAATAATCATACTAGTTACACTTATCCAATCCATCTATACATAACGAAACAACAAATATACACGTCGATTTTATCGTTGATTTAAATCATGACGATGTTTCCCCATACATATAATTTAGGGATTTTTTAGGCAAGACTGAATACCTAGGCATTTTTTGAGTCTGCGTGTTACACCTTAGATCTCATCTTAGCTTCCCATCAGGCTAGATAGAAGTCAAACGCACTCAAATCTCTAATAAAAAAAAATGCGTTATTATAGAGCTTTACTTGCGTATTTTCTGTAATTTGTGCCCGTAGGCCTTCATCTCGTATATCCATGACATGTAACTACGAGAGCATAACATGCAGAACGCGAATGAAAGCCAAAGAAATGCGTTTATTAAAAATATTTGACTCCTCGTCCTTATTTCTATGTTTATCTTTCGAAACCGAAATATACTTACATTTACAAAGGCGGAACTGGATTTGGTAAATACGAAACTTTTTGTACGACCCGGAAAAGGACATAGGATATTTTTCTTCCCGAAATAATTATTTATTATGGTTTATTTTTGTTACAATGAAGTCCAAAAGCGAAACTTTTCAGGATTGTGTGTTTAAATAAAGGTTTATTTGGATTTTGTATAGAGTTTCCCTTTGTTATATTGCATCTTTGTTTCAATGGTGACGGTGCTTTGAACTTTGTCTGTCTGTCTGTCTGCCCGCCGGTTTACTCAGATACTACTAGTACTAGAAAGTTGTAATTTTACATGGGTATTGCATGTACTCGTATATTAATCACGCCGACAAAGTAGTAAAATAAAATCTTGAAAATTTTTTTTTTACGTTAGCTCCCGTACATGTAATGTAGGAATCATTTTTAGGGTTCCGTAGCCAAATGGCAGATATAAGCGGCCAAGTGCGAGTCGGACTCGCCTATGAAGGGTTCCGTAGCAGCAAGTATCATAATATAAAAGTTCTAAAGGTAAATTGCGGTTTACGATTTATGACGTATTAAAAAATAACTATCTATGATACCGAGGCCGCTATAGTTTTAATTGAAAGTACATACTTTGAGGTATATACCACATTTTTTTCAGAATTGTTGTAGTAATATTTCATAAGTTACGGTGGGGGGACACCTCAAATTTTAACTTTGTATTAGATTATCTCAAGACTGGGGGGTTTGATCAACATAGTTTCAAAGCAGTTTTTGTTGCATTTTAAAAGACCTTTTCAACGATACTCCACACGTTGGGGTTAGTCCAATTTAATTTTTTAAATTCACTTTTGTCAATTGGTCTTCAAAAATGATATTGAGGTTTCTATTTTTTTTTTCTAAACTGAATAGTTTGCGCGAGAGACACTTACAATCGTCATAAGTCGTAAACCGCAATTTACCTTTAGAACTTTTATATTATGTTACATGCTGCTACGGAACCCTTCATGGGCGAGTCGCACTTGGCCGCTTTTTTATTTCTCGGCTATCCCATGGTGTGTTGTGTCGTTGAATAGGTCTTACAAAAATATTTTGTCAGCAAGACTGCATTTGCAACTACGGACGGAGCTCTACACCACCTCCACTGCGCGTGCCGATACTCACTAGCTGGTTTTGCTATACAGGTTGATTTTTATATTGAAATCTTGAAATCAGAATCACTAATAGAACACAAAATAGCAAGAAAAAAATAATATTTTTATATTATTTTTCATTAGGAAAAATCCCTACATTCGCTCGATTCCTCCGTTTGACCGCCCCGCACCCTTCCAGTTGCGGCGGCGCGCGGGACGAGTGATCATACGGTCGGCATCACTGCGATTGGGAATTTTCCGTACAACTTCGAGGGTTTTTATCTTTGGTTTTTATTATAAAACAAGGTAATTGTAAGAGAACATGTATACTTTCCTTGAATATAACTCAGAGGGTCATCAAAATAATCCTGTATTAAACAAACTGAAATATTCCGAAAAATAATTTTGACTTAAAGATGAATACTTCAATGTACTTATTTCAAAACACCACACTATCGAGAAAATGTTTACATGCCATTAAATTTGCCCTTTATGAAGTGATACCTTGTAGAGTAAAAATAAACCGTATTTATAATTTAAAGCAGTTTTGTTGAACAATTGACAAATAGACGTTCCGATCCGACATTGATTTTTAATCAACTTACGTCAATTAGCCATTTATAGTACTCGTACCTAGGCCATTAACTTCAGCCCAGCCCAGCGTGAAGTTTTACCTGAAACCGTGATCTGCAATTGTGATGGAAATCCAATAAAACAAATACAAAAGTTTATTTTTAGAATAGCATCAGAATACATGTTCAGCTATTTATAATACTTACCGTATGTCGCGGCGGCGTTTTATCGACCGATAAAATCGGATTCCATTTTGCATTCTTACTGTCTTGTCAAATTGCGTTATTATCGCAGACCGTGTATAGGATCTGAATCCAACTTGTGTACATGAAACATTTTAAAAATTGACATCGGTATAGCGAGAACTAGCTTACACATGCTTATTATATTTAAAAAAAAACGTTTATATCGCAGCAGGATGATTATATCTGTCGATAAAAACCTGTATGTGGCTTCATGATCATCATGATCAGGTCTTTTTTAGTCTCCACTACAGGACCCTCTCTGTACTGCCAGAACCATATATTAGCTAGAGCAGTCAGAAGATGATGTGTGTGGCATGCTTTGAGAGATTAAGGAGGTACCTGTGCTAAAAATCTAGTACAAACATCTGCGCAACATTTACTATACTTTCCACAAGTGATTGAGACATAAACGAGTTTTGACAGAGCGCAAATTAATACATTTCCTCCAAAAAATAGTCCTGGTGTTGCGAGCTCCCAACATAATGCCTGTACATTGTAATTTCGTCTTTGAAGTCGGTAATGGATGCCAGAGGATGTTATTTCTGGACTTTTGGACCTTGTATTTTTTGTCGTCGGATGTTTATTCGATTATACAAGGAAATTACATTTGTTCTCATTTGGTCGTATAAATAATTGGACCGAATGTCATTTTTCGACCAACCATAGTTAAAATTAGGCACAGTGCCCCATGCCACGTGATAGTGTGTGAAATTGCTTTTTTAACTATTCGGCCATGGGACCCCAAATCCACTCCTATACAAGTCATAGTAAATAATTTAAATGTGAGATTTACCTCGTTTTCCTTACTGTATTATGTATTTATTAAATCTTTATTGACCATAATGGTACAAAAGGTGGACTTAATGCTAATGCATTCTCTACCAGTCAGCCTTTAGGAAAAAAGGAAAAATTTAAATTAGCGATAGGCGCTTAAAGATAAGTATGTATTTCTACACACACAATACACATATCTACTATATAATACATACATACACATACATATATATACATACACATACACATACATACAAAAATACATAATATAAAATACAAAACAATTTATGATAATGATTAGTTCTGCTGCAACAAATTGGCATAAAGGTGCGTGTGGACATTTCTCTTAAAAAGGAACCCATTTGAGATACTTTTGATGTCTTCGGGTAAGGCATGCCAAAGTCGCGTAACTTGAACAGTTAAAGAGTTAGACATAAAATTTTAACGAAATAATGGAAAATGGAGACGAAGAGTATGACTGGAGCGAAGCTCACGGTCATGGCTTTCGGACTGATAGCTAAATTTGTTTTTCATATATAGTGGAGGATTCTTTAGTATAGAAAAAAGTATACAAAGCATTCTCTGCTGTCGACGCTGACAAACAGGAAGCCAGTTAAGCTTAGATCGAAAAGAAGAAATGTGATCGTATTTACGAAGACAGAAAATAAAGCGGATACAATTATTAATAAGACGATCTAGCTTATTGAGAAGATCTGCGTTTAGAACAGGATAACACACATCAGCATAATCAATTATAGGGAGAATAAGAGATTGTATTAAAGTTATTTTAGTTTTGAATGTAATATCCATAAAGATATCGAAAAGAGTGTACAATGCGACTACAGCGTCCCACTTCTTTTAGTCAGTGGTCCCCGCATGGTATTTCAATCGTCAAACCAGATAGCAGCTACAAAAATCTGACTTAAAGTCTGACACACAAATAAGAAAGAACGAAATTGTTCAAAGAAAATACTTATTAAAAAAGACTACTCAAATTTTTTTGATAAAACTATCAAGACGTCGTGTAATGACGTTAAAGCTGCGTGAGCGGGTTGACACTATAAAATACGAGTGAGAGAAAACATACATGTAATCAATGGGCGTTTGACGCGCTAGCAGGCGCTTAGTTTGTGCATTTTTCTGTTAAACCTGTTCATGTTAATATAAACCTGAATAAATAACTGACATAGGAACACAGAAAGCAATATTTGCAAGCAAATATCGTGTCAGTGGACAATATTTGTACGCAACAAAGTAAACCGCACTGTGCGCCGTTCGGCCACTATTCATTAGTATAATTGGCAGGCAAACGCATACATTAAGTGACATGGCCAAAATGATACGTTCGAGTGTCCGTTTCTGATGGCATGCTGTTGGAAATGCTATTATTTTTTTTTTTTACAACTGTTGCCTCTGTCACGAACGCCATCTAGTGATATCCGTAGCGCCATCTATATATTTGCTAGAGAAGCCCTGACTTTCAAGCGTTAACCCCCAATAACTTAAACGGCTGAACCGATTTTCATCAAACGTAGCTAAGAACCACTGCTAAGGAACTAGATTTCACTTAAAAAAAACCGTATCGAACTTTTATTGAGCCAAAAGTTACAATATTTTGATGATTTTGCAAATAAGATACAATCTTACAATAAGAATCACAAGAATAGAGTTTACAATGACAAGCCGTAGCTTTTCCTATCAGACTTTACTAGACTGTGTATAAGTATGTTTCGGAACATGTAAAAACGAAAACATGTACCTATTTTGTAAGGATTTTAAATAAATAAATCTGTACACATAATGTTCAATTGAACAAAATCCTACAATTCGTCGAACTAGCATCACGTTTTTCGGTCAAATTTTAACGTTTTACGATAGGCAGTAATATTTTATGACGTATCGTAAAAACACTCTTGAAATACGTCGTAGGAGTATTTGTGTCACCACGCGTTTCACTTCATTCCATACGTTTGTTGGGGGTTCCTATTGAAATGCATAATTTCAAAAGGAAAAATATTTAAGCATAATTTTATTGGCTTATGTTTATTATTGCCATTTAAGTTTTACACGCTTTTGTACTGTAGTAAAAGACTTATAAATTGGGTAATTGATTAGTTTTTTTATCATATCCTTGACCTAAATTTACCGATCACAAGGAATATCTAAACCGTGTTGACATACGTACAAAAGGCAAATTTAATACGTATAACCTTCAAAAGGAAATTCTTTGAAGTGCATTGTTGCATTGTACAGTACGTATTTAAGTTAGTTAAGTTAAAATAATGCCTACTAAATTAAGACTTGTGATTATTACGACAAGGAATGATTCGGTTTGCAAAATTTTTTAAAGACGATTATGCTTAGAAAACGATGCTAATTTTATGTGTAGTGAAATTATGCTTAACGTTAAACATTTGAAAAGGCTTCGGTTTGATATCGTTTCAGGCTTTTTATGTTACGACTTGACTGCATTAGAATGAAAAGTAGTCTTAACATACATATTTGCCTCGACATGTTGCGTTTTATGTCATTTATGCTGATATTGTTCGGTTTATGGTGATTTTTATTTACATTGTTTCATTTGTTAGTATTCATTCAGCGTATTATATTGAATACAAAATTTATGTAGTTTTGTTGCAAGTAGATAAGAGAAATGGTACGGAGATTTTATTCAAGTCAAAGTCAAGCCAAAATCATTTAAATATCTTTGAATGTTTGTACCTCTTAATATACTTACTATTATTATAAATATTGCGAAGGCTACTCACGCTCATGTATAATTACTTTTATCGTTCAGTTTTAATTGACATGTTACTCTATTCAATGTTAATTAAGTATCATTGTATTGACATATATTCAACTTCGTATGAAGCCATGATACAATTAACTCTTTTGTAACTGTATATTACCGAGTACCAGCACGAGTGGGAAATGAATATATTCTTCGTAAATAACACAGGTACGAGGTTTTCATTTTAGCAAATAATATTAAACGGGCTTCCCGCCTTTTCACCCTCCATAAAACAAATAGGAACATGCTTCCGCGCAAAAAATGTGATTTTCGATTATCGGATCTTCAGATTCCAATCCTGCGAAACAGTAAGTAGGCGTCAAACCGAAGTGCCTGCTCAAAAGACAATACTAACCTCTCAGTCAAAGGTAAAGAAAGAAAGCGACGAATCTAATAAACGACCCCGTATCCATTCCGTTTGTTGCTACACATCCAGCCAATGATGACCCCTGCCGATCTTCCGTGTTCCGTTTCTGAGCTATTATCAATATGATTTACGGGGGGCGAGGGGGGTCAAATTATTCTGGTGCTGGTGCACGTCCAATTCTCCCGAAATGGAAGGGTACACCCCAGGGACGGGCTTTCACAATAGACCTTTCAGAATGAGAGCCATTAATTCGCATCTTTGTTTTATAAAGCCCAAAGTGACATGAATTGACGTTATGTGAGCTCATTTAACGATAATTCAGTTTGAAAATGCTTTTTGGACCAAACGTTTTAAGGCCGTACCTGAATTTTCCGGGGTCCAGTGCTGCCCTCATTTAAAATAAATCATTTAAAAAAAAACGGAGACATGAAAATGAAAACGTTAAGCTTTACTACGCACATTTGCCAAAAGTGGTCGTTTTTCGCAAATGTGCGTAGTAAAGCTTATCGTTCACACTTTAAACTGTAAACAGTAGTTCATAAAATACTTTGAAGGGTTATCTAGGACTCGGTAATAGCAAAATTTTAAATAATGTCTCCGTTTTCTTTAAAATGATTTATTTTAAATGGGGGCAGCACTGGACCCCGGAAAATTTAGGTACGGCCTTAACTGGTTTGGTGCTATTTGGATTTTTTTTTCTCTGGAAATCGGAGTGGTTCCACTGAGCGGAAAATGTCCAGAATTCAATTGATTCTGCGCCCTCTACCTCATTGCGCAACTGTGTTCCGATCCGACGACCTAACGATTTAATTTTGATACTAACATTAACTTATCTTTACCTTATTCTATAGGAACAATAGAATATACACCACATTTTAACAGATTTATGTACCTAGTTTGTTTTTTGTTTGAAGTAGTTTTTGTTTTAAAATAAATAGTACAAGACAAGTTAGTAGTAAAAATACAAGATACAGTTTTAATAAACGGGCAAGTGCGAGTCGGACTCGTACATGAAGGGTTCCGTAACTCCGTACAATATTTTAAAACGCTGAAGAAACACGTATGACGACGCTTTAATTTTTATCTTTTTTTTAATTTTAGTATTTGTTGTTATAGCGGCCACAATCCCAACTATCCCAATCCCATCCCAACTAATATTATAAATGCGAAAGTGGGTTTGTATATTTGTTTGTTACCTCTTCACGCTTTATCTAGTGAACCAATTTTCTTGAAAATTCGCATTAGCATAGTTAGGAGTACTGAGAAGGACATAGGGTACCCTTCATCCCGAAAAATGTAATGTTCCCGTGGGATACGCGAGCGAAGCCGCGGGCAAAAGCTAGTAATGTATATTTACGGAATGTACTAATTAAGCCCTTTCATTTGATACTCCACACGGTATGATTTGATTTGTTTTATTTTGTTGTTTTTATGGCCTATAGAGGGCGCCATATTAAACTTACTGTGACGTCATATAACCTCATTTGTTAAGGTACCATAGATATCTTTGAAAATACGAGTGAACAGATGAACTTACATACTTACATAGTATAAGAAATTACCAGCCCCCTCGTCACCTGATACCAGCCTTTTACATATAAAAAATAAACTATGTCCAGAAGCCCCCCACGGTCCAAACGTGTCAACCCCGGCTCAATTTTGACATCACTTTACTAATTTCTTTATTTTTCGCTTACATGCACTCATATGTAAGGTATATAACGTCTAACAAAATATACTGAAACTATTTTAAGGGTGAATTCAGTTCATGATACTGAACAACTTTCCCCAAGAAACATATATCGATATATGAAAAATAATTTTTGACTTTTCATACGAATTCGGATCAGCTGATCGGTCAACTTGTATGGGAGGTCATAAAATATTTTTCATATTTTGATAGGTATATGTTCCTTGGGGAAAGTTGTTCAGTATCATGGACTGAACCCACCCTTAAAATAGTTTCAGTATATTATGTTAGACCCTGCATATTGATTCAGTGCCTTTAATTTGTTTATTTGAGCATCAAATAAGGCACTCACACGACTTTCCGTAAACAGATATCAAGTTATTGGAATAAATCATGTCCGTTTTATGAAACAATAGGAGCGAGCATTTGGGATTTACGACTGTTTGCGGAGTAACGAATTCGTCCATACTGGTTCCAGCCAGTTTGAGGCGGTTCTAACCCGCATGAGGAACATAAAATCTCTAGGAATGGGTATTGGATATCCAATAAAATTTTCTTTTTTATTTCTTCTGTGTGCCCAGTGGTGCGACTACATATATCTATGAACCGTCAGGTGTGGGCTCTGTTCGGTAGTTTCAATTTAATAGTATGGTACACTATGACGTTTTTATCCCTAACGGGGCGACACAGCCTAAGGCGGTAAGGCCCAAGCCAGTTTTAAGGTGGAAAAGGGAAATCATAATATAGTGATGGGTTGCTGCCCGCATCGCCAATTCATATGATTTAGATTTAGCCTTTATTACGATCTGCATGGGAAGAAAAGCAGCTGGTACATTCTATGTTATTTCTTTTCTCCCAGACCAGCAAAGAAAAATTACTTTCGGTAAATCATATTTAGTAGTATGAGGTTCGGTAAAATAATAATTACTTGTATTTTGGATCAAATTGTGTTTTTTAAATCGAATTCACTGGTTCAGGAACTGCAGTGATTTTCCATTTTTATGATAGAGTTTGTTAATGGATTTTATAGATATTGTATGCCGTTATGCCTGGTTTATGAATAGAAAATTCTGGAAAATAAGAAATACTTATAATACTAAGTTTTATTGTTACAATTTGATAGTACAATAATATTATATTATATTGTATATTGTTTGTATCTACTTTAAAATTACGTATCTCATTTAAATCCCGGCTTTTTAGAAGGCTTTTGTAAATCCAACATGCATGAGCTCTTTAGTCTTGGCTTAGCTCTTTGGACTGGTCATCTCGGATTCGACAGCTTTTTGACTAATTATTATTTCTTATTACGTTATTTACGTTCGAAAAATAGAATATGTTGCATGTGTTTACATTATATTATTAGTATTTGTAAATTGACAGACATATGATAACGCCCTTAGGCGCGTACGCGACCAATAGCACAATAGTGTAAATGAGTTTCTAGGCGTTTCTTCTCAGCTGTGCTCGTTGCGAAACGCTACTATCGGTAGCTTTTCTTTAAAATAATTAATTAATTTTACACGTAATGTATACAAAAGTTATTGACGTGTAAATGTGTCTGCAAAGGCCTAATTACTGTATACATTTATACATTTTGAATTTTCATAGCAATATTTGACCGAAACTGCAAATCCAAAACAGAGGCTACCATAAGGCTTTGAAACCAAATTAAACAGTGTAAACTCAAACGGCGGCGTCGCGTTAAGGTTGTCTAATGGTTCAAAAAATGGAGTCCGTAGCATTAAAGTGGGACGAAATGGGCCTTCACGTTCTGAGTAAGTCCTTTATACGGCATTTACATCGATAGAGGGCCTAATTTAAACATTTACGACCTGCCCATTATATTTTTATAGAGCCTTCATAAAATAACTTTCGGAATACATTAGGCTGGCGCTTAGCCGCGACTTTTGCTCTCTAGCTACGTTTATAGGTATTTTGCATAAGCTTCGAGTCGAGAGTATAAAATGGTTTCCGTATTTTCGTGGGAGTGTATTTGGGTAATATCACCTTTTAGGTTGTTTATGAGGTAAACGAGATGAGAAATGGAGTGATTATCGATTTCTGCATTACCGTGCAAACCGTTTAGCATTTGAAAGCTCTAATGTTAGGATTTTTGGATCCTTTATATAGAATACACGAAAAAATTTCACGTTATTTGTTAAGAAAAAGTTCTAAACTAAAATTTTGTTCAAAAGTTTTTATTAAAACTTCAAAAATCTACATAATTTAAGTGAATAGGCGACTAGATATCAACCTACGAGTATACCACTGTAAAGCTGAATGTGACTTTTGGATCTTATTGTCCTGGACTCTGTCAACCTCGTAGTGCTGAAGACGTTAGTATAATTAGGTAAAAATTTTAAAATCTCAAACTCGGATTACTAATAAATCTATGCTGTATGCAAAAAACAAATACAGCAGTAATACTTTATTCAAAACCACTCTTCCACTTTTAAAATACATCAATCTCTCACCCGGCCGCGTCTTATCTCCATAAGTTTCAATATCCAGTGAGTTTTATCAGTTCACATTTCTGTAAGGGATTCAAACTGAAGCGGCCCGCGATCTGCGCTATTTTTCACGCCGCTCGAAGATTCATAACTCGTTTTTCAAATGAAGCCTCTGCCGCACTTCAGCCTCGCCATACTTTCCCGTCTATGGTGCTATGCGCTTACCTTCAATGTATTCAATGTTATAATCATCTTATTCCTAACACTATATATACATTGTAGTATATATTTAGAAAGCGGTACTAAACTTAGCTGTAAGTAAATGATCCGACGTCAACAACTTTTATGAAAGAATAATTGACAATTATTAAGTGATACAAACATCCAAAGATAAATAAATGATTTTGACTTTGATTTTTTTATTTTTATTTGACTTGTGTATTGCATAAAAGTTAGAGAGACCTTCAATATAGCCTGCAAACATTTTCTTACGACTTTGCTCTTCAAACAATATCATACTAATTCTTCTCTAAAAATAAAAACGTGTTATTACATTTAAAATTTTCGCTACAGAGACCGCGCAAATAACGTAAAAAAATTGACTAACTCAAATTTTGTATTAACATTTTTCTCTACGATTCTCTGAATCAGGGAGGGTACCCGGCAGTTAATTAAAGGTATGAAGTACTCTCCAAGGACGCTTTTTATGAGGCTAAGCCTTTCAAGATGGAATTAAATATGGATTCGCAATTGTGATATTTTAACGACTGAAGACAAAGATCTATTACGCTATTAGACATGAGGAACGTCTGGGTTATAATTAAATCTATTTGTAGAATGTTTTGTCGGACTTTGGTAAGTCCGGGTGGTAAAATCAATGTTATACCTCAAAATTATGCAATTAATAAAAACATTGATGATTTAGTGGTAATGTACTTTTTCTACAGCTTTCCCGTAATTTAGTAAAGGTCGACAAATACTGAGTTTCTTCGGCGTTTCTTCTCAGCAGTGGTCGTTGCGAAACTAGTATCGGTAACTTTTAAAAAAATATTTTATTATAAATAAACATTACACGTATTGTGCCTGCTAAGGCCTAATATATGAATAAATATTTGATTCTTGATTCTTGGTACGTGAAGTTTGTTTTGCTCCTTTGCTTATTTCTTTCATTAAATTAGTGACTAACAAACCTCACATTTCCCCGGAATGAAAAGTATTTTATGTTTTAACATCCATACACCCAGATATCAAGAAATTCCGACATCCATACAAATATTCATAATATAAAAGAATAATATTAATAGAATTTTCTAAGCCAAACAAATTTTAGCCACTCACCAGCAAAGTCTAACATAAAGCGTAAAGCCCGGCTCAATATACGCCAAATAACGCTTTATCAACTCTTCAATTCTTCGCATCCGCGCCGAATACGCCTCTTGACATACTGCCAAGAATAAATCAAATTTTCCACGCCATGCTCGCAAATCTTACACCTTTAAAGTATCACAACACGTGACATCTAATACTGTTACGTAGAATCTAGAATCCGATGTGTTGGATGCAGTAATAAATCGGTAATGGATGAATGAAATTAAGTTTATGACACTGTTTCCATTAGAGTTTGTTATTAGCTTCTAATAGAATGAGTATACAGAAGCAATGGATCATTTGATTTATCATCTATTGATAAAATAGATATACATACATCCAATCCATATACTATTGATTTAGATAAAATAAAACCATGGAAAATTGCATCAAATAACGCATGACGAAAACGTATAAAACTATGTGTTTGTTTGGGATGATTACATTTGAATATGACCACATTGGAATGGAAGAATCAATATTTAGCATTGGATATTTTTGCTTAGAATTTGACACGGCACGACTTTTATATGTTTTTTGCATCTACTTTTAATTGGTTGACTGGTAGAGAAACCAAAAGGAAATCCGCCGTTTACAGTTTTATAAAAAAGTTTTAGAAATATGTAAAATAAATATTGACAAAATATTGTATCATTGTACAAAAAGTTTTATACTATACACCTTTACGTTTTTGACCCTGATGAGGCAGACAGTGCATTTTGGGTCATGTGGTTCTGAGCAGACAGAGCCCAGGGCCGCAAGACCCAAAGGGTAATTTTAGCGAGATGGTGGGCGTGATAAAAAAGGAATCCAAATAGTCATCATTTGGTAGCCGCATCGCTAAAATCCAAAAGTTTGTTTAAACATCGTAAACTGTTATAGACTACAAAACTGAATTTCGACAAACCGTATTACAAGATTTTATATCGGCAATATCTCCTCTTCTTCTTCGTCTAAGCGCGTTCCTAGTTGCATCTTCAGCTGTGCTACTTCGGAGCCCGAAGTGCGCTTTCCCGCTTTTTCTTCTCCAAACATAATATGCATGTCAATGGTCACCCAAGGATGCCAAAGACCTTGTAAAATGGAGAAGAAATAGCCGGAACACTTTAAATGATTTGGCTATAGTGTTCCTCTTTGAGAATGTATTTGTGCGAAAAGTTTTACAACCGGCCGCCGCCCGACGTTAACCCTCCTTGGGTATGCAATTGTAGCACGAGATATTTGTGCTTAGTTCTTAAGTCGCCTCTTACGACATCCGCAGGAAGAGATGGAGTGGTCCTATTCTAACCCGGAACCACACGGTTAAAACATCGTACACTGTTATAGACTACACAACTGAATTTCGGCAAATTGTATTACGACATCATTTTATATTGACAATATCACGAGTACAAAATATAATCGGACAAAGATTTTTGTCGATTTAGAAACTGCACTCAGTGCACGAAATATCGCGCATTGTGTGAGTGACCATGTCCGTGTACTTTCCTGTTATTTATTTACGTGTAAACTGCACTCTCGGCTATTTTAGAAGTGTCGTGTCATTTGCATACTGTTTGTAGTTGGACAAATTCGTTCGCGCCTGCACTTTAAATAAATATTGCTGCGAGCGCGGATGTAGGGTTGATATCTCGGATATTTTTTTTCTTTTGAGCTCTTCGTTTGATGCAACCAATTTTAGAACAATTGTCAGGATTTACTTTGAAATGAGATATGGAACGCTATAAAAATATTTTTATACAAAGGCCATAAATTGTAGGGGTATTTGTCGATAGAACGGAACATGTCTGATTAAAAAAATATATAATTATGCTATTCAACTTCACTCTCGAGTGAAGTTCTTTGAATCTACTTAGACAGACAGTACAGCGCTTCAGCAACCGTCTTTATCACAGTGGCGTTAACCTGTAACCGTAACCAAACACGTCGTCATGTTTATTAAAGTTAAATTAAATAGTATTTTGTCTCGAGAAGAAGAAGAACCTCAAAGCCCTAATCAAGAATTTCCAACTTCCAACTAAAAACAAAGTGCTAAATCTGGAATCAGAAAAATATGGTGGTCAGTAATCCAGAAGTGAGCAACAAAGTAAATGGGGAATTTAGCGGGGGATTAGTCGCCCGAAGTTGGCGGGCCTCGGCGAAGTTTTCATCTCTTGTTGATGTTGAAAAATAAAAAACACGGAACTAGTGGAGAAGGTGGGGATCGGCGGGATTGGTGGGGATTACAGCGAGCCGCGGAGAATAATCGAGGTCGCGACGATTAAAACTAATGCGAACTGGATACTGGGAAAAGTTCTCGGATCTGGTCGATAGATTTTCCCTGGTTTAGGTTTGAATATACGAGCATTATATCTTAATAGTATTATAAATGAAAGTTCGGATATTTGCCACTTTATTTCGCCGCAGGAAAATCATTTTAATACGGGATTTATTGTAACTAAGAGTTTTATTTTAATTATTGTTAGTACGCTTTTCTGCCACGGTCCGTGGGGGTGGTCCTTTGAGGTGTGTGAGGGTTCATGGCGCCAAAACCAAAATGAAGAGGCCTTTACCTTTTTATCTATAAAGTTAATTATTATTATTATATCGTGGTTTATTTTCTCAAGTCTTTTTTAAGAAGATTTGTGGGGCCAGAGCCAACACATAGGCTTTTTTTAAATTATGAGTTTGACAACAATTATTCTAACAATTCGACATGTGTTTAAGAAAAACTATTGTTATTATTTCATTTACGCCGAATGAGTAGTCGACAACTTTAATGGAAATAGGACAAGTCATTTTACGGAATTTTAAGACTGTAAATTTTTCGTTTGCGATAAAAACCTTTGCATATCCAAAAATTTACTCACTTAGGCTCCTTATAATATGTAACTAAATATAGGAACCCAATGAAAATTCATGCTTTAATCTGATCATATGAAAATGGTATATCTAGTTACTATTTCCAAGAGCATAAGCAACAGGCAAAATTTTCTTTAGCAATATCACATATAACATACAGCATTTTAATTTTTATATTTCATATTCAATATCGAGAAACGTGGACGTCAAATACCTTGTCAAGTCGTAACTTAAAGCGAAGAAGGTCGTATAGTGTTTTATTATAAACATAATCGTAACGTTTGTCAAACTCGGTTTTGAAAATAAAACCGTCAGAAGTCCATTACGAAATGCCTTTGCTAAGTCCGCCGTTTTGTTATCATTAGGTTCAAACTCCCCCAATCCCAATTACGGGAAATGTATGCCACGTTCACCATCTCCTTTGAATTTTAAACGACAAATTGTTGATGTTTTATCTCCGAAAGTAATAAAACTCCCGCTTAAGTTTATAAAAAGATACGGTCCCTAGGTAAAATTACTTAGAAGTTTTATTGACAAACTGCGACTCGGCTATAAGGCAAAATAAAAATTGTGCAGAATCGCAAATATTAGTTTTTTTTTATTCCTGCCCCCGTAGCATGGCAGCGGTGACAGCGTTTATCGAGCATCTATCACTCTCTCACTCTGCATAATTATAACGAGCGGGATGGCACTAGTCCGTCGCGCAATACAAACATGTCTGGATTTATCACGGTGTCATGCTAGGGGGCTGGACCTTTACTCCAAAAGTAGCATGATATGCGTACCTACATGTCCGCGTTGCAGTGTCAAGCAATATTGAGCACCACGAAATAATAATAAAGGTTCTAATTTGGTTTGACATTGAAATAGGACGGTACTATTGATTGGACGACTGTCGTGGTAAGTAAATGGAATAAAGGTCCAGATCCGAAAATAGTGGAGAATCGCAAACATTCGTTTTGGTTTCAGGTCCAAACTATTCTTAAGTATCGAATCTTTTTCGATAGGTATATTTTGATTATGACAGTTGTTAGAAGAAATAAACGATTTGATGAAATTTTTTTGATGATATTAGCGCCATTAATACTGTTTTTGTACGTATGTGTATACTTATACCCGACGTAACTAGAGTACATTTGACCGGACTTTATGCAGTTTAGTAGGCGAGTAGGTGAGACTAATGAAAAGTTAAAATATAGCCAAATCAATCCAGGGGAGCCAAATCAAGCCAAAAATTCACAAGTTACAAGTCTTTGTTCTCGTTATTTTGCAGCTATAACAAAGTTTCTGACCAGTCGGACTCCGGGTTCTGTTATTGATACAGGGTGCGCTGGGAATCGGCCGCCATATGCCGCGTAGTCTAAGCAGGGGTGTGAATCTTTTAACAAAATATTTTCATCTTGAATACTTAATAAGATCTTTTATCCGTGGTTTTACAACATCTACAATGATTTCTTCCATGCTAGTGTAGGAGAAAATAAAAAATGTAGAATGTACTTTCTGCTTATCTGCAAGCAGATCGTATAAGAAATGTACAAAATTCTCAAGGAGTCATAATCATGTCGATACTTGATTGTGACTCCTTGAGAATTTTGCCCATTTCCTCAATGGGGTTATCACTAATTTGATTCCATTTTCAAACCAGAGCAGCTCTGGAGAACTGTACTGTAACTGTATTACAGCAGTCTCCCATTATATGATGATATGATACCCCAATCTTACTGGTAACATAACACACTTATGTGGTATACGTCGCTTATTATCTATGTACAGAGGAAAGATAAGATACCTATGCCACCTCACGTAGTGCGTGACGCGCGCGGTGGCACAGGTATCTGATTTACCGTCTGTACTTAATTTCTTGAGAGATTGTATGGAGAGAAATAAATACATTTTATGTTATCATAGCTTAAATTATGTTGTTTACTGTTGAATTATTGTGATAAAACTATACACTACACGCCCATCATCACGCTAAATATACCTTTGGATTTTATGGCCCCTAGGCTCTTAAACGTGATCAAGCATAAACTAAACATCTCCATCTCGGTTGCCTGGAAGACATTGCAGTTGCAATAATTTTATTTTATATAAAATTTTATTGCCTGAAATAAAATTAATTGATTGATAGATTGATTAAGTGAATAAGGCCGCCTTTTGACATCGCATCTGTTCTTTATTTCACCAAAACCTTATGATACGTACCGGCAAGCGCAGCGTAGGACACCCACCTGCTAGGTGGTCGGACGACCTCCGATCGGTTGTTTTAGAAATCCATGAGGGAGGCCTATGTCCAGCAGTGGACTATCTGTAGCTGATATGATGATTATGATAGTACAATAGTACTGTACATAATGTTTTGGTGCAATAAAGATTTTAACTAAATTCATACATAGTCCCCTTAAACCAAAAGAAGGCAAACATCTTAATTACGGGAATTCACGTCTCCCCCTAGGACTATAAGCCAAAACGTTTCTAATACAAGCCCCGTCCCAATAAATAACTTGGAAAATTGTCTCTACCTACGGCGATACATCACATACAGTTTATATGATATGCGGCCGTCGTATATCCTCCGAACTTCGCGGGAACGTAATATCTAGGCGTGAATAAGAAGAGTGCGTGAGGCATGCGCGTTGGGGTTCCGTGACCTTTAGCATATTGATATACCTAGAAACCAGTCCATATTAACATTCTCTAAGAACTTTGTTTTTGAGTTTCCCATTAAGACAACTAAATTTATTTGTTTATTAAATCACTATTAACCACAATGGTACAAAAGGTGGTCTTATAAGAACTTTGTTTTTGAGTTAATTATTCAGACAACTAAATTTACAACTAAATACAGCGAGGAAATACTGCCAGCATATTGGCTACGTTGCCTCGATGTGATGCGTTGGAAGAGATATTTTATTTGTGAAATTTATATTATAATTTTGTTTTGTTTTGAATAAATAAGTAAGGATACTAAATTTATTAAAACTTTATTGGCTGCAAATGCATTCTCTACCAGTCAGCCTTTAGGAGACACAGAAATAAACATACTAGCAATAGGCGCTTATGTAAGCATGTAATTATCCAGTCACACTAAACAGGTCTACATACATACAGACATACATACAGACATACATACATACAGACATACATACATACAGACATACATACATACAGACATACATACATATACTTATACATAATATAAAAAAATACAAACAATTTAAGGTAATGATTACTTTTGCTGCAAAAAATTAGCAAAAAGATGCAGATTTACCGGTGAACAATTGAACCCACAAGGAAAAAGATGGTATCGTTGTACACGATTATATATTCTTACTGTATTTTTCTCTTCTGAAAGTGATATAGGAATACACATAAATACATTGGACCAATTAACCTAACAAATATCCGTATGACCGTTTTAGGCAACCATTTCAATATTTGTACTGTATTACTATAGTAAATATCAGTTACGGTTCCTGACCAAAAAAGACGCATCACGCATCGCCTCGGGGACGAAACCCTAAAAAGTAAGTTTGTTTTTATAAACCGTTGTTTTCGTGTAGCCCCATCTCGGTTGCCGTCACCGTGCACGTGCCGATTTGATTTATGCCCCGCTGAATAAATAACTTGGGATACTTCCCGCGTTTCCTTCATAACCCTGCTCAAAAATATAATACTCGTAACTACAGAACTGACTACTTGGCGTTGCCTTTGAAGAGATCGTCGTCATCGAATAGTTTTCCCCAGTCAATGCCTTTGCTTTAACAGTCCCTTTAACCTAGACAGAATCAGACTTTCCTATACAAAGGTAGTCTGGCTTTTATTTTGAAACAACATGTCGGATTTCGGCAAATATGTCATTTCAAAGAAATTGCATATATCTAGGCATGCAACTGGTTTTCACAGTCAAAATATGATTGAAATGAAATGAAGTCGTACAATAGATGGAATACATTAAACAGGATTGTACACTTAGCCGTTTCCAGCATGCAAAATATAGGTTACTAGGTACTAAATTTTTTTGTAAAATTAGCTATACTTAACAGAATCTATAACAAAAAACTTATTCAACAAATGCCAAAAAATACAATACAATTGCCAGTAGTATAGAAAATTTACGGAATACAATTTGTGAAAATTAAATGCGATTTGGTTCTAAATATTCATTAATATTATAAAAACTTTTCAACTAGCCAATCATGAAGTTTCCTTTTAAAAAGTCTATTAGGTAGGCTTTTGAATTTATCTTTTGATTTCATCTCTATTACTTAGATTCTACTAGAACCTAGTCTAATTACTAAATTAAAATGGTTTCTACCTTATATCCATTTTTCTAGTTCCAAATGAAATGCATTGTGAATTTCGTCACATAGCGTGAATGACGTAATGTATTCATTTCGATTTAAAAGTGTAATTTACAAAAAAAAATATTAAGTGCGTGTAATAGGATTAAAAAAAAACAATTTAAATGAAAAGGTCAGAATAGGGGAAAAGACAAACACTCAAATACTGTGTTGTAATGTGGGGGGTAACTCAAAGAAAAAAAGCACAGCAAGTTGTTCTTCTGAATATTCGATGTTTTGTGTTGGTTATAAACAAAAGGCAGCTGGTCAAACGTGATCGTAGCACACACCATGAGTCACTTCTATAATTTTGCTAATAAGTAACAATTTTTTTGTCCGAGTATGTGAAGCGAATGAACGTCCGTTTCAGCGTCGGAACAAATTCTTTCGTGTGTCCGAACTCCAGTTTTCCGGTTGTTCTCGCCTCCAGGTCGCATTTCTCAACCGATTCTCGTGAAATTTTGTGATCAGGTTTGATAATTATGTAGAATTTGGTAGGAGAGCCAGTGTTCCGTATTTTTTTTAAATGGCGGATATATATAATTAAAATATATTTCCATTCAAAAAAGCCACATGTGTTCATAAATATGGCCCACTCGTTCAAAGTATGTTACAAGCTTTTATATTATATTTCCAAAATATTTTTCTTTTATTTGAACTATCATAACCTAAACAGATATGATTTATGAATTGCTGTGTTATTAATACCGAACCACAGAGCACACCGACCGCCGCAAATATTTGCATGGTACTTACCGCTCGTGTAATCGGTAAATTTTGCCGGTTTATCGTTAAAATTACCGGTATTGTTGGTTAATATTCGCTGGTTACTCGTATAAGCATGATGATAAGTAATGAGAACTACAGTGATATAAGATATTTGTAACGCATTTTGTAGACTTTTGTAGGAAGTGCAGTTATAGAATGTGTAAATACCTTGTAATAACTTTATTGTACTAAAAACATGCATATAACATACAAAATTCGAAAAAGCAAATATACAATGGCGGACCTGCGATATATTGAGAGGACATTTACTTAAATAACAGGTAGAAGCAAATACGTACAAAATAAATAATAATAAAAGATTATACTGCCATAGCTACATCATCATAAACATACACAAATACTTAAAACTCATAAACTTACATAAAGGTACATATACCACTTTATACATACAAAAATAGATACTTTATTACTTAATTCAGCCCAAGTGTGACGCAACTAGAGAAGATTTATACAATCTTACTTTAAATGAATCAAGCGATGGTGCCATTATAACATCAGCAGGATATATAATATATATAACCTCTTTGGTACTTTGCCGTATGATGCGACATTTAAGTGAGCGCCTTGCGGGGACAGCTTTTTCATCTTATAGTTTCGTACTTGGTTTATATATATCGCAGTTGGATTATAATTCGTTAATTGACAAAACCTTCTAGCTGATTGGCAATATAGCACAATTTGTAAAATTTTGCATTTTGGTTAAATAGCTGAACCCTCATACGCAAAATGGCATGAATGTATTGTATTTATTAATTTTATTTATTTATTTAACTTTATTACAAATGTAATAGTCGGACTTGAAGCCAAAAGTTTATCTATCAGTCAACCCACTGGTGATGCCGAGAAAAAGAAAACTTTAGAAGTAGGTGCAAATTATACAATACAATACAATACAAATTATCTTTATTGCACCACAATAATTAATAAAATAAAAATAACAAACACAAAGAAAATATTGGTACAAAGGCGGACTTATCGCTAGATGCGATCTCTTCCAGTCAACCTTTGGGTAGAGGAAAAATTATAATTATGTAGGTAATGTAACATTTACTTTAAAAGGATATCAATTAATGTCGCGTTACAAGACTTGAGATTGTAGATTTTAGTTTAGAATTCTTCAAAACAAGAAATATGGCCTCCGATAAGGTAAATTCTTCACCGCATTCTGCAGCAGCACTGGACTTCATGCATCGTCTTAAACAAGTAGACGCATATGCTTAGTTGACAGATGAAGAAGTTAAAATCAAATGTTTGCTAAACAAATTTGAGCTTTTTGGGTAGGTACTGCCGTCATTCTGTCTATTCCGTAAGAGACAGTGACGTTATACTGTATCTGCTTGTATCTACAAAAGCAACGATGGCCCAAAGCGATTTCACCCAAATCTTATATTTATCAAGTTAAATTACGCGACAAGTTTGTGCATGCTGTAAATGGGTTGAGCGAAGTTTCTGACTAATTATCCGGAATGCTAGTTCCAGTAACTTGCAAGCTTGGTATCAACTTGGTTTATCCTTCCATCCATTTGTACGTGTGCTCGTTTGGGAAGTAATAATGAAGATATTGAAAACAGAGATGTTGATTTAATAAGTTTTTTTTTGTCCCAATTTACACACTCTTTTTTTACTTTAATCGCTTTCGGTCTTATTATAAACTGCGAACATTATCCACCGTTCTACCATTTAACAAAGTACTACATAACGCTAGTCTTGATTTTATCGTAAAACGTAAGTATTTATTAATTTTTTTTATACATTTCGATGAATATTTAAAATTATATTTATTTACAATTCGTTACAATATAATAAATCATACATATAGAAGAGACATTAAATTATATAAAAGATAGACCCCAAATAGCTGCGCTCGCAGGGTAAGTGCCCAGGAGGCTGGCGGCATTGCCTCGTTGAATGGCCAGGCCCAACCTTTGGCCAAAAAACCAACATTATTATTATCTATAATTTAAAATAAAATGTATTTTTATCTTTTAATTAATTTTTTTTTAGTTGAAAACCATGCTAACTTACAGATAAAACTTTTTGGTTTCGGAGGCTACTCACCTCCAAACAATCTTACACATTGGTGAGTAGCCCACGATCTTGATTCGTCAGGGTAGTTTCAATCGATAATGTGTGAGAGAGAAGACTACACACAAATACTTACATTTTTTTGATGTGGTTAAATCATCGATTGCGTCATCATATCATAAACAAAAATTAATAATATCGGATATAAACCTATCATATCTACACTCCACGACAGTTGGTATCACAAACTCAATAATTCAGGAGAGAAGTCAGGTGAAGTCGGATGCGAATAAACATTTAGACACGTATCGAGGACATGAATTATGTACGCGGTGCACCGCGCAATCGGTACGGAGCTTACTTTATGTGCTGTAAATCGTAAATACGAGGATCTATGGATGAACACGTGTTCAGGTCGTCGGCCTGTGATGTGCGAACATCTGACATGAAATTATGAACATGCTATGACATACAATGAATTAAATTCTTCGTATGACCGCCGAACGATCAAAATTTGGTTTTGTGCCTGAGGATGCGTCGTGTAGAAGTGGAACACGTGTCGCGATGACTGCCTTATATTCTTTCTAGTACCTCCTCATTGCTTATTCTATCCATCGAACTTATTTTCTTTATTCTCCTCTAGCACCACATCTCGAATTCTTCATTCTTTATATGTGCTACTTCCTTGTTGTCCACGTTTCACATCTATAAAAAGCTATACTTGGTAATTAATTGTTTTCTTATTTTACTAATAATGGAGTATAATACACCTTTTTAGTTCTGAAAGTATTCCTAGCTACCTACCTATACTGATTCTTTGTTTTATATTCACATTGCAGGATACAATATCAACATTTCTGCGTATAGATAATACAAAACGTCAAACGCAGAATGTATAAAACGATAAATGTTTAAGTCTTAAGTATAAAATAAAGAATCAACTGCTTAATCGAAAGTCAACAGGAATCAATGTATCGCTTATCAACTCGACCTCATTCGATATGTTTGCGTTCCGTACAGTCGATTCTTTTGTTTGAATATTCGATGCACAATCGGACTCCCGATTGCTTGAATATAGAACTTAGAACGTTCCTCACGACGCAGACTTAGTACGGAGTTTTCGTTCGAACTAAGTTCGAACTTGTATTTATGATGAAAATTTTTAGTGCTAGGACTCTCTACTCAGAATTTTAGTAGCCATGTAATATTATAGAATTTTTTGTGATTTTTTTCTATGTAGTTTCTTGCTTGAATGAGTTCGGTATTCATTCTCCACGACGTGAATATTTGGCGCGAGGCTGTCGTACAATGCCGCTCCACGCGGGGAAGCAGATAGAATCGCTAGGCGACAGAGATCTGTGCCTCCGTCGCCGCGCGCGGAATCTGCCGATCCGCGCACCGCGTTGGGGCGCGTTGCCAATGCGAATCGCCTACAAACAAACCGTAGTAGAGTTGTCATAGCCAATGACTGCTACGCCGCCGTCGACCTCTACGCAGCGTAGACGGGCGTAGCACTGCAATATTTGTTCAAAGTAAGTCTACTTTTTTGTTAAAATAGGTATGTCTTTTCATTATAATATCTCTATAGGGTAACACGCTAAGTTTAGAGAGAGAGGAAGACAATATACAACGTGTTAATGAAATAACACAAAACATCTTAGATGGTACCACAGCCCATGAAACTAAAAACTTTTGTTCTACAAAATTCATGAAATCAAAAAAAGTTTGAGTTTTCATACAAACTGTTTTTTCATACAAGTTGATGGAGTCAATTTGTATGAAAATCCAAATTTTATTTTTGGCATTTTTGGAAAGTTGTAGAACAAAAGTTGTTCAGTTTCATGGACTGAGTTACAACCTGAGAGGTTTTGCGTTATTTCATTAACTCGTATATGTTATTTTATTCACTTGTAGTTTCAGTTTGAAAAACTTTTCAGCAAAGTTGAATATGGTAAAATGGTAAATACACTATGAACATGGTAAAAGTGCAAGCAAAAGACAAATGTGGGGTATTCCAGCGTACCCGCGCGGTGAAATTGAAACAAATCGGCCGCGAGCGGAGCCGCGGGCCCGAGCATTTATCTTGCCTGTGTGGGGGACGGGGATCGAGGGTTACGAGGAAATTACCGTCCTTTATATTATAGTCGATTTTTAAATTATTTACAAACATATACAGTGTGTATCAAAAACTTTATTTAATCAATAATAATATAGGTACATATTTTCTTCTGTTCTGTTTCTTTTTCTTTTCCATTTTCCTTTCTTTTTTGTTTTAAGCTTTTATAGTATAGATACTTATTACTCTTTTAGATTTAGTCTATGTATTTTTTACAAACCGTAAGCTTTTACTTACCTTACGAGTAGAATAGAGTAAATATCTCCTCAATCTATCTTAAGATGACTGGAAGAGAACCCTACATGAGATAAGTTCGCCTTTGTACATATACAAAGTGAAAGGGACATACCCGTAATAAATCGAACCACGGGCCTATACTAGATCACTAAAGTATAATGAAATTAAAATAACAGTCAAAAAACAAAAAAAAATTCGACATTTCCATACAAAAGTGTGCGGCCGGCACACGTAGTATAGACCGTGGTTCGATTTATTACGGGTATGTCCCTTTCACGTTGTATATCGTCTATCAAAATATACTAAAACTATTTCAAGGGCAGATTCAAAAACAAATTTCCCCAAGGAATCATATATCGAAATATAAAAAAAAATTTTGCTCCCATAGAAATCGAAACAGCTGATTGGTCAAATTGTATGGAGGGCCAAATTTGTTCTTCGCTATATGTTCCTTGGGAAAAGTTTTTCAGTATCATGGACTGAATTAACTCTTAAAATAGTTAAAGTACCTATATTTTGTCAGACCCTGCATTTAAATTGAAGTTTTTGTTTTAATGCTTGCAATCAATTTATAACAAACAAACAGTTTTCCACCCAAAACTATCTAATACAAAATATCGAACTTTCGAGGGGTCTGATATTTGATATTTATCTGGACATGGATCATCTTGCAAGCAGCTCACGCAACGCCCGACAGGCTTGCATATATATTATACTTAACTTATTAGTAAGTTAAGTATAATACTAGTACAAAAATTCCTCCTGCTTGTTGTTGATTTAAAGTTATCCAAATTTTAAAATAAGATTTATTATTAGTATTGTGCACCGCCACTGGGCAATCGGACAAACCAAATAAAAACAGATCGCACTTACGTAACATTAGCTATCCAGATATTTAAGCTGCTTTAAAAAAAACTTTTATCAAATTACACTAGCGTATTTTCAACTGGGCATCCTTTCAATAACATTTAATTGTATTTCACTGATACACACAAAAAGCAGCACTGGCCCAAAATAAATAAATGGCGCTGGCGCTAAATAACTGAAAAATAAATTAAAGTAAAGAGAGCGTGACAGTTCTGTTTTTAAATTCGATCAACTGGCAGCTTCAAATCATCGATATTTCCATAGAGATTATACTCGCCAATTTCAATGCACTCACCTACTTTAACAATTCAGTGTGTATAACACTTGACGTGCACTGGAAACAACGGCTTAACTTGTTAACTTACGGTGTATTTTCGTTTGTGCAACAAACTTCTTTGTTGCTCTCGTGAATATTGAGTACGTTCTCCAAGGAGTTAGCAGTGACACAAAGTCGGTACTACATTGTTTTGGAGCTAAAGAGCATACGAAAATAGCTGAGATCAGGTGACTAAGTAACTTGCCACTTATCGGGTATATTAAGGCGCCTTAGATTCCAGTTTATTTAGGCGTTTAGGGGAATAATTCCGTGGACATTGTCAATGGTTAAAGGTCATAGCCCACTTACACGACTCTGCTACCACCCAACAAATAAAATATTATTGAAATATGGGCTTTAGGTAGTGCTCTTTAGATATATTTTACATTGGCAACATAAATTAGCAGACAGCTCACTGTCAGCGAGCTTACCGCCATCAGACTGCTCGGTCACAGGCTCGGTGGTTGACGCCTCGCTAGCCTCGCGTTGGAAACAAGCGGTCTACGCGCTGTCCGCACGCTGACTGACTGCGACTGCTAACAGTCGCCGCGGCGACTAGATGATATCCCTCCCCTAGATAAGCTGTCGGAACGAAGACCACTGGGTGCCTGATAGCTGTCAGTGCGTGGAGCGCTGGGCGCCTGCTAACTTTCGGTGCGTGGACCGCGAGCAGTCGTATTAGTTTAGGGCGATGTTGGGTAGGAGCGGTGTTGGAGCCGAGTCGTGTTAGTGTGCTATGAGTATGACCCTAATACCGGAAAATGCTAATGTAGTTTGTTCGTTAATCTTGAACTAGGTAAGCAGTTGAAGAGTACTTGTTTGAGTTTTTATGTAGATAATCTCAAGTGTAAAGGTAATTGTGTTATGTTGCTTTTTTTTCAGACAGGTTATCTAAGCTGCTTTTTATGTTAGCGATTTCCAGTCCTAACTTAGCTGTTTTAGAACCCAGAATGCGCTTTCCGCGTTTTTCCGTAAATATGATATGCATGTCAATAGTCACACCCACAAGTATGTCAAAGATCGGATGCGCTGTTTGCGTTGTGATCAGGTGATCGTGGGTTCAAATCCCACTGGGAAGCATACTTTGTAGGCTTGAATAACCTGATTATCCGAAACGAAAGAGGATTTCGTGCTTCGGAAGGCACGTAAAGCGGTGGGTCCCAAACGCAAAGCTTTTTTTAAAACCTATCCTAGGATTGGTTCTGGTCTACACTTTGGGTTGCGGAGGTCAGACAGCAGTCGCTCTGTGTAAACACCAGTAACCTCGTCAAATTACCTAGGTTAAGTAGCGGACCCCGGGCTTTGAAGCGTTACCGCTGATGATTATGATGATGACAAGGATGTCAAAGACCGTGCGGAATAGCGAAGAAAATCCGGAACCAAACGAATTGACTAAAGTTTTACGTATTCAATTATACAAATAAATTACGTATATTCATAGTTAATAAGTCGTGCACTCAATATATAATTACCCTCAAACAATACAAAAAATCATCCCCAATTTTTGTACATATATTAATGTGCGCAAACAGTTGCCAGTCCTCGATAGTTGGGGTTATTCTGAAAATTAATAATATTACAGACACTGTACGAATATGATATCTATTTGATTAAAACTCTTAATCCTATTAACTGGAGAAACTAACTATCAGTGAATTTTAAGGATGTCGCAGTGGATCTACTGAGTTAGTCCAATTAGTAGATGTAACTAAGTTTTTTGACTCAATCTACTACCAGCAGCCTCATGTTGGACGTATGGACCTAGTTATCAATCAATCAATTCATTTTATTTCACGCAATACAAGTTTACATAAAATAAAAATTCAGAGGCCCATAACAATATATACCTACAATCTATTATAACTTAAAATCTTCGACACACGTTGAGGCTGCGACGTGTTGCGTGTCATCGGAGTGTCAGGTATCGTTCATAACACCTTTCGGCCAAAAGTTCGCCTCCAAGAAGGTCGCCAGCTTCTCCGTCGGGACTCGCACCACAAAGGAAGTAAAGTTCACATTGTAGCGCGACTCCAGCTTCACGACCCTCAGCGTGATGTTTGTCTTCACGCAAACGTACTCCACCACTTCCTCTGCTTTTGTTGAGTGGAAGAGTCGGGACACGTACAGCTGCGTCGTCGGGATGGCGGGGCGCAGCAAATGATTTGGTCTTGTCAGTGCAGTTCCACATTGATTCCGGCAAGATGGCTTCTTTATACTTCTCTCTACTTTTATGTAGCCATCTTTGTCTTCCTAATAAAGGACTTATTAGGAACCGAATTTATATTTCAAATGTGTTAAAAATAGTTTCGACCTGTGATAAAAAAAACCGGTCAAATGCGAGTGGGGCACGTACATGAAGGGTTCCGTAATCCGTACAATGTTTTAAAACTTTGAAAAAAATCTGTATGACGACTCCCTTTAATTTTAACTTTATTGTAGTATTTCTTGTTATAGCGGCCACAGTAATACATAACCGTTGAAAATTTCAAGTGTCTCGCTATTACGGTTCAAG
Source organism: Acrobasis repandana (assembly GCA_963576875.1). Taxonomy (NCBI): domain Eukaryota; kingdom Metazoa; phylum Arthropoda; class Insecta; order Lepidoptera; family Pyralidae; genus Acrobasis; species Acrobasis repandana. Next base: position 5,928,172 of record OY756226.1, read on the forward strand.
AGATTGAGCCCTGTGACGGATAGACGGACAGACAGTAGAGTTTCAGTATTGGTCCCGTTGGCACAATTTGGGTACAGAACCCTAAAAAATAAGAGTGATCGTGCCGCGTGGTGACGGCATAGTAGAATAAAATGTGTCACCACCTCTTTTACTTTCCTACGGGTGTCGTTAGAGGCGACTAAGGGAGGTATAGGTAACCGAGAACGCGTAATAGCGTCCTCTATGCAATGACTTCACCTATACCATCTCCTGCGATCACCAACCGGCCTGCCCAGCGTGGTGATAAGCAAATTCTCTCTTTACTGGAAATGGCTGTAGTCTAGCAGTGGTCTGATATAGGCTGGCAAAAAAGAAAAATCTTTTGTTTTTAAGGACATGAGGAAACCTAAATATTATATTATATTAGTTTCATCGGTCTTATAATACTCCATCTTTCAATGGTGGTCTGGAAAGAAAAGAAAAAAAAATTTGAATGTACTAATTGCTTCTCTTTCCGCTCAGATCGTAGCAGCTGATCGAGGAAGTGCAAATCATGCCAATAGGCGACCTTTTCCTAAAGGCAAGAGGGTTCTCGCCCACCATCACGCTAAAAGTGGACTTTGAGTCTTGCGGCTCTGGACTATGTCTGCTTAGAGCTGCAAAAACCAAAATACTCTGCCTGCCCCTGTAAGGAATAAAGACGTGATAGTATGTATGTATTAGACTCCATTTTTCCGTCGGAAATTAAAAGTAGTGGTGTGAAATTTAGTGGTAAGGTTTTACTAACTTTTGTCTGTTGTTCATGAACTGCTAAATTAATCAGATATTGTATGAGTTTGTGTCGCATTGAAATTGCAGTGTCCAGAATACACCTCCGGCCAAGCCTACGTTAAATTCATATTGGATTATCCAATTAATTCTGTGTAATCGGCTGGCCAACTAATTAATATCCCTCTTCATACAGGATTGAAATTTAATAGTTTACGGTGATTATCACAGAGAAAATTGGTTGCTGTTGACTATGGGCTTTAATGGAGCTTCTAGGCATAGGTATATTGTCATTCATTTAAATTTAAGAGTAATGCTCTAGTCGGTCATTTAATACGATACGATGCGTTTTTTAAAACAATAATTGAAGGAAAGATAGAAGGAAAAAGAGGAGCAAGCGGGTCACTTACCATCAGGTGACCCGCTTGCTCGTTTGCCGCCCTATAACATAAAAAAAGAGGAGTAGGAAAACTCAAAAGATTTTTTGATTAAATAAAAGAAAAATGAAATGTGAAAACATATAACGAAGAAGGTAAAGAACTTAGCGGAGGAAAGAGAGACATGAATAGCACTCCACCAGCAAGAGCGTGGTTCTTAAATGCAAGAAGAAGAATAGTCAGTGGAGTTTCTCTTTTTCTTTTTTTCCAGCCTGTTCGTTCACGTCTTGGTACTAAACCGCCTTTATTCTTTATAATATGTATAATATCGCTGTACCTGGGTTTGCCCTCTTTCTCTTCTTCCTTATATTCTGCCTTTTATCCTAACATAACATGTCCTCACATATTTGCGTCGCCTATTTTTAAAAACGTGTATTGTGCGTATGTATTTACTTGACAATTGATGAATGGATTGAGAAAAAGATATATAGCGTCTAACGAAATATACTGAAACTATTTTAGGGGTACATTCAATCTATTAAATTAAACAACTTTTCCCTAGGAACATATAACTCAGATCTGCTGATTGGTCAACTTGTATGGGTCAAAAATTATTTTTCATGGTATCACGACAGTTCAACCTCAAGACAACTTAACCCCGACAACTTATCCCTGTCAACTCGACCCCACGAAAACTCAACTCTATGACGATTCAACCCCGACAACTCACCTCCGACAACTCAACCCCGACAACTCGACCCCCGACAAAACCTATAGGTTAGGTTAGAACTGCGACCAACTGCTAAGAAAGTTCTATCCATTTTACTACACCACAAATATAAATTGCAGTTTGTTTAGTAATATTTTCAGTTTAGTATTTTGCTGTGCAATCAATAATTTTGATTTGCGTTTAAATACTACCCTTATTCATTCAGTAAAACAGTATATAAATTTTGATTTATTTAGTGTGTAAAACTTTAAAATAATTTGTTCGAAAAAAGATTGTAAATCAAAAGTCAAAAGTTTTTATTCAATGTAGGATAAATATATCACTTATTGAAGGTCATTATTTTTAGTGCAAAAGCTACCGTTTCGCAACGACCACTGCTGAGAAGAAACGCCGAAAGAAACTCATTTACACAGTATTGGTCGCCTACGCGCCTACGCGCCATCACAAAACATCGTTCCGCTACCATTTCAGAATGCGCAATCACTCAATGTTTTTTTTCCGCCACCTGCACGCGATGATTGCCAGTACTCAAAAAAAGAATAGTTTGTATTTATCGATCGTATTTTTATACGACTTTGTTACCACAGTGTATGTTTTTCGTTATTATTATACTTATAAACCTACATTACCACTGACTGACTGATTGACATAGTTGTTTGACCTGTTCCCGGGTGGGTGGGGTAATGATTGATGTATGGTCGTGTAGAGGGTGCTCCAGTGAGTACCAGAAAAATCTGACATTTTGAAGATTATCAGATCTTAACGTGGACGAGGTACAGCCTGCAAAAACGGTTAGGGTTAGGGGTGTGATTTTTTTTTCAAAATGTAGGGGGTTGTAAGCAATTTGACGACTGTCATTTGTTTTTTTGATTTTTTTCAAAATTCAAGATGGCCGCCATACAAGGACAATTTCCGGGTGTGTACCGCGAGACCGTAGGTCGAGCGGAAAGCGAGGCCGCAGGCCGAGCTGCGTGGGGAAGGTGACACCCGAGCCCCTCTTGACCTCCCCCCTTCCCCCAGAACCCCCCCCCCCCCTCAAGTTTTTAAGCAAAGCCAGAGGCCAAATAAGCTTCTCGCGAGGCCGCAGGCCGAGCTGCGTGGCGAGGGCGAAGCCCGAGCCCCTCCTGACCTCCCCCCTCCCCCAGAACCCCCCCCCCCCAAGTCACTAAGCGAAGCCTGAGGCCGAAGGCCGAAGGCTGAGCTATACCGCGAGGCCGCAAGCCGAGCTGCGTGACGAGGCCGTAGGCCGAGCCACTCCCACCAAGCGGGGAGCGTTTTTTTTTAATTTTCCAAGATGACCGCCAACTGTCGACTGCTTCCGATTTTACTGAAATTCAGTATGCATGGGTTTTTTGGATCGCGGAAACCAAATCTGAAATTTTTTTTGGAATCCAAGATGGCGTCTGGATTTTAGAATTTAAACTTGATTCGTTCATTACGTCCTCCTGGAACATCGAAGGGGTCTGGAATTTTGTATGCTGGGGTAAAGCACCTCGCGGAACTCAAAACTGCAAACAAAATTTGATTCCAAGATGGCGGCCCGCATACGTTTTTATTTTATTTTATACTGACTTTAGCTCCTTACCTATTCTCCCAACTGGAAATAAGATTCCAACCAACTCCAACAGCTGCACGAAAAACCGCGGGCTGCTTGCAGCCCGCGCAGCGCCCGAAAAGCTAGTTATATATATAAACCTACATTACCACTGACTGACTGACTGATTGACATAGTTGTTTGACCTGTTCCCGGGTGGGTGGGGTAATGTTTGATGTATGGTCGTGTAGAGGATGCTCCAGTGAGTACCAGAAAAATCTGACATTTTGAAGATCATCAGATCTTAATGTGGACGAGGTACGGCCTGCAAAAACGGTTAGGGTTAGGGGTGTGATTTTTTTTCCAAAATTTAGGGGGTTGTAAGCAATTTGACGATTGTCATATGTTTTTTTATTTTTTTCAAAATCCAAGATGGCCGCCATACAAGGACAATTTCCGAGTGTGTACCGCGAGACCGTAGGTCGAGCGGAAAGCGAGGCCGAAGGCCGAGCTGCGTGGCGAGGGCAAAGCCCAAACCCCTCCTGGCCTCCCCCCTCCCCAGACCCCCCCCCCCCCCAAGTCCCTAAGCGAAGCCGGAGGCCGAAGGCCGAAGGCTGAGCTGTCCCGCGAGGCCGTAGGCCGAGCCACTCCTACCAAGCGAAAGGCGTTTTTTTTTTAAATTTTCCAAGATGGCCGCCAATAGTCGACTGCGTCCGATTTGAGTGAAATTCAGTATGCAAGGGTTTTTTGAATCGCGGAATCCAAATCTGACATGTTTTTTGGAATCCAAGATGGCGTCTAGATTTTAGAAATTTAACTTTATTCGTTCAAAACGTCCTACTGGAACATCGAAGGGGTCTGAAATTTTGCATGCTGGGGTAAAGCACCCCGCGGAACTCAAAATTACAAACAAAATTTGATTCCAAGATGGCGGCCCGTATACGTTTTTTTTTTTTACACTGACTTTAGCACCTTACCTATTTTCTCTGAAAATAAGATTCCAACCAACTTCAACAGCTGCACGAAAAACCGCGGGCTGCTTGCAGCCCGCGCAGCGCCCGAAAAGCTAGTTATATTATAATAAATAAACCTACATTACCACTGACTGACTGACTGATTGACATAGTTGTTTGACCTGTTCCCGGGTGGGTGGGGTAATGATTGATGTATGGTCGTGTAGAGGGTGCTCCAGTGAGTACCAGAAAAATCGGACATGTTGAAGATCATCAGATCTTAATGTGGACGAGGTACAGCCTGCAAAAACGGTTAGGGTTAGGGGTTTGATTTTTTTTCCAAAATGTAGGGGGTTGTAAGCAATTTGACGACTGTCATTTGTTTTTTGATTTTTTTCAAAATTCAAGATGGCCGCCATACAAGGACAATTTCCGGGTGTGTACCGCGAGACCGTAGGTCGAGCGGAAAGCGAGGCCGCAGGCCGAGCTGCGTTCCGAGGGTGAATCCCGAGCCCCTATTGATCTTCCCCCTCCTCCCAGAATCCCCCCCCCAAGTCACTAAGTGAAGCCAGAGGCCAAAGGCCAAAAGCTAAGCTCTCCGCGAGGCCGAAGGCCGAGCTGCGTGGCGAGGGCGAAGCCCGAGCCCCTCCTGACCTCCCCCCTTCCCCATAATCCCCCCCCTCAAGTCACTAAGCGAAGCCTGAGGCCGAAGGCCGAAGGCTGAGATGTTCCGCGAGGCCGCAGGCCGAGCTGCGTGGCGAGGCCGTAGGCCGAGCCACTCCCAACAAGCGATAAGCTTTTTTTTTTTAATTTTCCAAGGTGGCCGCCAATAGTCGACTGCGTCCGATTTGAGTGACATTCAGTATGCAAGGGTTTTTTGAATCGCGGAATCCAAATCTGAAATTTTTTTTTGGAATCCAAGATGGCGTCTGGATTTAAGAAATTTAACTTTATTCGTTCAAAACGTCCTACTGGAACATCAAAGGGGTCTGAAATTTTGTATGCTGTAGTAAAGCACGCCGCGGAACTCAAAATTGCAAACAAAATTTGATTCCAAGATGGCGGCCCGTAAACGTTTTTTTTTTTACACTGACTTTAGCACCTTACCTATTCTCTCAACTGGAAATAAGATTCCAACCAACTTCAACAGCTGCACGAAAAACCGCGGGCTGTTTGCAGCCCGCGCAGCGCCCGAAAAGCTAGTATATATATAAACCTACATTACCACTGACTGACTCACTGATTGACATAGTTGTTTGACCTGTTCCCGGGTGGGTGGGGTAATGATTGATGTATGCTCGTGTAGAGGGTGCTCCAGTGAGTACCAGAAAAATCGGACATGTTGAAGATCATCAGATCTTAATGTGGACGAGGTACGGCCTGCAAAAACGGTTAGGGTTAGGGGTGTGATTTTTTTTCAAAATGTAGGGGGTTGTAAGCAATTTGACGACTGTCATTTGTTTTTTGATTTTTTTCAAAATCCAAGATGGCCGCCATACAAGGACAATTTCTGGGTGTGTACCGCGAGACCGTAGGTCGAGCGGAAAGCGAGGCCGCAGGCCGAGCTACGTGGCCAGGGTGAAGGCCAAGCCCCTCTTGACCTCCCCCCTCCCCCAAGTGTTTTAGCGAAGCCTAAGGCCAAAGGCCAAACACAGACCTCTTCCGCGAGGCCGTAGGCCGAGCTGCGTGGCGAGGGCAAAGCCCGAGCCCCTCCTGACCTCCCCCTCCCCCAGAACCCCCCTCCCAAGTTACTAAGCGAAGCCTGAGGCCGAAGGCCGAAGGCTAAGCTCCCCCGCGAGGCCGCAGGCCGAGCCACGTGGCGAGGCCGTAGGCCGAGCCACTCCCACCAAGCGATGAGCGTTTTTTTTTAATTTTCCAAGATGGCCGCCAACAGTCGACTGCTTCCGATTTGACTGAAATTCAATATGCAAGGGTTTTTTGGATCGCGGAAACCAAATCTGAAATTTTTTTTGGAATCCAAGATGGCGTCTGGATTTTAATTTTTTTAAATTTATTCGTTCATTACGTCCTACTTAAACAAAGATGGGGTCTGAAATTTTGTATGCTGGGGTAAAGCACCCCGCGGAACTCAAAACTGCAAACAAATTTTGATTCCAAGATGGCGGCCCGTATACGTTTTTATTTTTTTTATACTGACTTTAGCACCTTACCTATTGTCTCAACTGGAAATAAGATTACAACCAACTTCAACAGCTGCACGAAAAACCGCGGGCTGCTTGCAGCCCGCGCAGCGCCCGAAAAGCTAGTTATAATATATAAACCTACATTACCACTGACTCACTCACTGATTGACATAGTTGTTTGACCTGTTCCCGGGTGGGTGGGGTAATGATTGATGTAAGGTCGTGTAGAGGGTGCTCCAGTGAGTACCAGAAAAATCGGACATGTTGAAGATCATCAGATCTTAATGTGGACGAGGTACAGCCTGCAAAAACGGTTAGGGTTAGGGGTGTGATTTTTTTTCCAAAATGTAGGGGGTTGTAAGCAATTTGACGACTGTCATTTGTTTTTTGATTTTTTTCAAAATCCAAGATGGCCGCCGTACAAGGACAATTTCCGAGTGTGTACCGCGAGACCGCAGGCCAAGCTGCGTTCCGAGGGTGACGCCCGAGCCCCTATTGATCTCCCCCCTCCCCCCAGAACCCCCCCCCCTCAAGTTTCTAAGCGAAGCCAAAGGCCAAAGGCCGAAAACTAAGCTACCCGCGAGGCCGAAGGCCGAGCTGCGTAGCGAGGGCGAAGCCCGAGCCCCTCCTGAACTCCCTCCCCGAACCCCCCCCCCAAGTCACTAAGCGAAGCCTGAGGCCGAAGGCCGAAGGCTGAGCTCCCCCGCGAGGCCGTAGGCCGAGCTGCGTGGCGAGGCCGTAGCCCGAGCCACTCCCACCAAGCGCGGAGCGTTTTTTTTAAAATTTTCCAAGATGGCCGCCAATACTCGACTGCTTCCAATTTGACTGAAATTCAAAATTTAAAGGTCTTTTACGCCGAGGAATCCAAATCTGACATTTTTTTGGAATCCAAGATGGCGTCTGGATTTTAGAATTTTTTAACTTCATTCGTTCATTACGTCCTCCTGGTACACCGAAGGGGTCTGAAATTTTGTATGCTGGGGTAAAGCACCCCGCGGAACTCAAAACTGCAAACAAATTTTGATTCCAAGATGGCGGCCCGTATAGTTTTTTATTCTTTTTATACTGACTTTAGCACCTTACCTATTCTCTGAACTGGAAATAAGATTCCAACTTCAACAGCTGCACGAAAAACCGCGGGCTGCTTGCAGCCCGCGCAGCGCCCCAAAAGCTAGTTAAAAATTATAAATTTACTTTCAATAATGATTAACAAAAAAAATAATTGTTTGATGAGTAAACAAAAGCCGGCTTTCAACGTAAGTAAATAAAAACTATGGCAAAAGCAGGTTTACTTTTAATTTTTCTCGGAAGGTTTTTTTTAAATAAAAACCACATGGATTTAGTTTTCTGTTAAGTTGGTAGTTGTGCTTTTTTGTTGAAAAGCTATGTTGATCGAGTCAAACCTTAACTTATTTAGACTTATCTTTATTTAGAATTATCTGTGGCAGCCATAGAGAAAGTAATATAGACCAGTATCTTTATAGAAATAAAGACACATGTGCTTTTATGAGGAATAGAGTATAGACTTTTGTGAAATCATATTATCTCTGTTCTTATATTATTGTTCGGGACCATGTAAAAGACAGATAAAACTACAGGAGTAGAAAAAAAATGTGGTGTAGTAGTATATAAGTAAGTAAGTAATACTTTATTGTACACCAATAATAAAATATATACACGGAAAAAAAATACATTAAAATACAATGGGCGGTTTTATTGCTAAAAGTGATTTCTTCCCGACAACCGATGAATGGAGAGAATATAAAGATACGTTAGCACGATGACGGTAGTTATATCACCGAGAACAGACAATACTAAAAAGGTTTGTAAATGGCAAAATGAGATCAAAAACTAAAAGCAAGTACATCTCAGTATCTCGAGACCTCAATTACTACCATTAGCTTAATTACTGAGCCCTCCTCGTTAAGGCTACCTGTGGAAAGGACCATCCCTCGGGATTTACCGGGAATTTTCGATTACTTGTCAACCTTAAATATAGTTAAGGCGATCCCGGTTCTGATGGCTATTCGAAGATTTCAATTTATTGTAAGAAAAATTATTATATATTATATAAATTTAATAATTTAATTTTAGGATTTAAATATTAAGTTAATTCATCGTTGTTGTTGTCTCTTTATATCTCGAATATGCTTTAAACAAGACATATTTTTAAATATTTTATCAGAGCTTATTTATAAAAAGATATATAAGTAATAAATTCTTCTTACATTGTTGACATGGTTACGCATTGCGGTTATTTTAAAGTCGCATATTATTTACCAAAAAACTGCCTTTGACTGCCTCCGTGGTGCAGTGGTCAAGGCTGATCCGGAGGTCGTGTGTTCAAATACCACTAGGAAGCATGCTTTGTGAAAAGTTGTTTCCAGCCTGGTTAGGATATTGTATGCTTGAATCACCTAATTGTCCTAAAAGAAAGATGATTCCGTGCTGTAAAAGCTGTGGGTCCCGAACGTTATCTAACGTTTGTTTAAACCTATCCTAAGATTACTTCTGGTCTTACCTTAGGGTTGCGGAGGTCGGACGGCAGTCCCTGTGTGTAAAAACCAGTTATCTTGTCAAATCACCGAGAATAGGTAGTGGAGCCCGGGATCTGAAGCGTTACCGCTGAGGATGCAATCGGGAATACGGTCGGATGATGATCATGATTATTTACCACAAAACCTAAGTAAATAGAGCCTTTTCCTAAATGCTATTGAATCCCTGGGGTTCAAAACAATGCCTCTCACATTATTTATTAAAAACATAAATATTCAATATAAATTTAATTACTAACGTTGTAATGCAACACTAATATATCGCTATTACCACGATACTAATATCAATACCATTCGGGTACGGTACTAAAACCGATTGAAATGGAGAGTAAGGGCTATTTTCCCCTTACGATCCCGAAGTGGAGACCCTCTTACAAGGGTATTTACAAGATTACTATATCCGCTAATACGTTTAGCTCATTTGGCCCTTTAGAATAGAATGCTGCCCCATGTTACTCAAACATAAAGGAAAGCAAGTGTACATGTACCTTAACTTTCATGAGCCATCGCTAATACTCGGCCACGCATTTTTAACGTTTAAAGTATTTATTTTTATTTATTTATTTAAACTTTATTACACAGTTAAAATAATTTGTACAAGTGGTGGACTAATGCCATATAGCGTTCTCTCCCGGTCAACTATTAAATCAAGCAGAAAATATTTTTTATTTATTTATTTATTTAATTTATAAAAATAATAAATAATTTAATAAAATAATTTATTTAGGTAAATTGTGTAACAATTACAATCATTAGGTGTTGGGGCCTACTTTTAAGTAATAAAATACTTCTACCAGTAGGTCCCGTTCTTCCGTATCTATTCATTTTTTAATCTACCTAGCTAAGAAACAAAAGTCCAAATAAAACAAAAAATCTAAATTACAGCCTTAAATTAAAGCCAATTTATTGAGCCAAAAGCTACAATAGGTAGACTTAATGCTAAAGCATTCTCTCCCTGTCAACCTTCAGGAAAAGAGAAACAGATAGAATAGTTGGCGTCTAAAATAGATAGAAACAATCCAGAAATAATAAGTACTTAAATATGTATAACGGGCGTGATAAAACACATATATAACTTTTAATAAACATAAGTATGTATAACCAAAAGCATATATACGTTTAACCAACAACATATGTACCTATATGGATGTTTATCTATATATGTATTTATTATAAAATATAATATCGTTGAGTTAGTATTCCATAACAAAGTTTAAAACTTATTTTGGGGCTAGCTCAGTCAGTGTAATTTGTCCTTATATATTTACCTATATATACCTATATATTTATTTACTTGTACGTAAGAATAAACATATAATAATATTTATATACATAAAAATACTATATAAAACACGGATACACGGATATATAAAATAATTCGATTTTTTTTTCAAAACGTGTGTTGTATTTACAATATACCAAATTATAAGTAGATATGTTGTAAATAGGGTGACCATTGACATGCATATTATATTTGAAGAAGAAAAAGCGGGAAAACGCACCCCGGGCTCCGAAGCAGCACAGCTGAGGATGCAACCGGAAATGCGCTTAGACGAAGAAGAAGAAATTATAAGTAAAATTGAAATAATAAGTTTCGAATACATGTTTAGTATTCGAAACTTAAACATAATTTAAATTTCCTTCCATGCTGGTCTGGAAAAAAAATCTTAGAATGTACTAGCTGCTTTTCTTCCCGCGCAGATTTTGGCAGCCGATCGAGGGCATTGGCTAAAATGCAAATTATGTTACTCATGAAAGGCGATGCGGTTATTAGCAACCCATCAATTACAACTATTTTGATTCATATTTCAACCTTCTTACCCATCATTACGCTAAAAGTGGTATTTGAGTCTTGCGGTCCTGGGCTCTGTCTGCTTAGAGCCGCAAGACCCAAAATGCTCTGTCGGCCCCTGTAGGGATAAAGACGATATATCGAGAAGACTGTTGAAATAATACATACATTAACTATAGTTAATCTTCATCTGAACGCATTCCCAGTCGCATCCTCAGCTATATACGCTGCTTCGAAACTCGGGGTGCGCTTTCCTAAATTCGCTTTATCTAAAAGAAAAAGCGTCTTTTCCAAATATAATATGCATATCAATGGTCACCCAAGGATGCCATAAATCTAGCGAATTGGAGATGAATTAGCCGGAACAATTTAAACAATTTGGCTATAGTTTTATGAACGGCTGTCTGTCTGACGTCAACCCTCCTTGGAAATGCTATTGTAGCACGAGCTTTAAGTGCTATTTTTCCTTTAGTCGCCTCTTACGACATCCACAGAATGAGATGGAGTGGTCCTATTCTAACCCGGAACCACACGGGTAGTGAAATAATACATAATATAATTAATATATGTATTATTTCAAGAGTCTTCTTTTCATTTGGAAAGATCTTATCTTACCTAAAAGATTAGATCGACTATTGCTTATCGACTATCGACTATTGCGTTTAGGAAAACAAACAGAGCATTTTACTCATACTTTAGTCAGTAATGAGATTAAATTAATTATGTGCCCTCTATATTTTATACTACAATTCCGAGGCCCCTAACAGCCCGTCAAAGGTTAGGGGCATTTATTTATCCTCCAGCCAACAGGTAAAAGGTTTTTTTAGAGCGATGCAACTTAATGAAGATAAAGGGTTTGCTAATGGCGTTGCAAAAGAAAACTGAAAAGTTAAAGCTCGGCTTCCAGTGGGGGAAAATGGGAAAGGCGGAGAAAAATGGTAAAGTCGGGAAAACATGGGAAATAGTCCGCCGACATGCAAGTAGGCTTGCAAAGGTTTGGTAAGTGTTGTCGCTGTGAAATTTTAGCAGATATCGTACAATGGCCGTTGCTTTTGTCGAAGTAATAATTTGTTTAATAGTTTTGCAGTTTCTACGATGGGCAGATGCTACCAGTTTAATTTTTGGGACTATTTTTGTACATATTTAATTAGGATCTCGGAATGAATGGCTCCAAAGATTACAATGAAAGTTGGTATGTCGGGTTTCGGGGGTAAAATTCAAACTAGCTAGGTTTCGTTTATATAGAACCTCTTTTTCTCCGTGTTTTTAATCAAGTTAAGCTTGGTTGCCCAGATCCATGCATGGTTATGACGTCTTTATCTCTTACGGCGCAGTCAGAGCCGAGGATCACAATACTAAGGTATTGTGATCATGTCATCTATTTTTTTCAAGTTAATAGGTTTGTAAGCCCTTATATACCTTCAAACTAGCAAAGAGAAGAAAGATATAAAAAATTTAATACATTGAAGACGTAGAAAGTACTTCAACTAATGAAGTCTCATTGCATTATAAACTACTAGGTTTTACCAGCGGCTTCGCTCGCGTATCCCTACGGAACAGTACATTTTCCGGAATGAAAGATACCCTATGTCCTTCTCATGACTCCCAACTATGTGTATGCGAAATTTTAAGAAGATTGGTTCAGTAGATAAAGCGTGAAGAGGTAACAAATAAATATACAAACTCACTTTCGCATTTATAATATTGGTTAGGCTAGGATTAGGATAGGATGACGATTTATTTCCGTGTAATAAAATCATTTCACACCATAATAATATAGTCTTCAAGACATTCATTCATTAATTAAAAAAAGCGGCGCTCTTTTCGGCGGAGTTTCTTCCATTCTGTGCCTAAGCTTTCCTCTGCCCCTTCTATCTTTTTTACCTTCTGCTATTGTAGAATCTCAACGTTTCGTACTGTAACCAATATTTCGTACTAATTGGGCGTGCGATTTTGCTATTCGGTGAATTTATTACTTAATTATTCACCCCTATGCTGCCCGCCAAGCCAGTAATTCTCGCCAGTAAAACTAGCTTGTTTTGTGTTTTGTGTTTATTTATTAGTTATGATTTTTTGTTCTAATAGGGATGTGGACTGTGTCCGAAAAATATTATTTAATTTAGTCCATCAGTAAGATTATCCAAAAATATTGGACACATATTTTTCGGTTTATCAAAATAGTAAAAATTCTAAAATGAGTTATACCTTTGAGTTGGTACTAAACTACCACCACTTAGTTTGGGTAAAGGTAAAATTGTGGATATGGCGATATGGTGTGGTGGTGGTGGCGTCGTGGGTCGGGTCGCTGGATTCCCTTTAATATAGTTGAGTTCAGCGATGGCTGATCCACGTATCAACTCGTGAACGGATGCCGCCAGTCCCGGGACTGGTTAGCTCGGCTCCGTTTTTTAAGACTTCTTAGTGTAACTTATTTCTGTAAATTGGATTTGGCACTCGTTCGCAAGCTTTATATATTATGTTGTGTTAACATTGTATTAGACATAATATCTTTGTAAACTGACAAAGCCCTTGTGGCGCGTAGGCGACCAATACTGTGTAAATGAGTTTCTTTCGGCGTTTCTTCTCAACAGTGGTCGTTGCGAAATGCTAGTATCGGTAGCTTTTAAAAAAAGAAAAGAAGTAATTAAGATAAAAGTAAATAAACATTACGCGTAATGTACATTAAAATTATTTACGTGTTAAAGTGCCTGCAAAGGCCTAATTACTGAATAAATATTTGATTTTCATTTTTGATTTTTGATTTTGATAAATGAGAGAATCTTTGCGTGTGTTTGAAATTGTAAAATTCTGTGTTATAGGCTCCTCTAGATTTACTGAACAATAAACTTGTTGTTCCAAGCGTTCATATTGAATGATCGCTCGTGTAATATATTCGATTTGAACACGCGAATTGAATGTTTACGTGTAATTTGCATATGCAAACGTTCATGCCATAGTTGGTATGAGAAAGGCAAACTTATCATGTTACAAGACAGTAATGGATTGTGTTTAAACTTTGCTCTGGCATGTTAAACGTTACAGTAGATTAGCTAACTAAACAACGCTTCCAGATATCCCTTTTGAACTATCAAAAGGATTAAAGTTTACATTTAATTCTATTCATAGCTTAGCATATTTTAGTGCAATGAATTTATCTAACGCGTAAATGACTGCTATCACGACACACACGCCCAAATCAGGCGCCCAATCCCACATCACAAAATAGGGTGCCACTGAAAATCCCGGAGTGCATTCACAACACACTCCTTTACGAATGCAGGATAACACCGCGTTCTAGTAAAATACATATAATTGTTAATTTAATTGTTAAATCACAAATGAGGAGGTTTTGAAAAGAGTGGGGAGAAAAGGTGCATTCTGGATATAATAGAGAATAGACGAGAAAAAATGTTGGGTCATCTGCTACGACATGACGACTTCATAAAGACCATCATGGAAGGAAAGATAGCAGGGAAAAGAGGACCAGGAAGACCGAGGCATAGCTACATGAAACAGATAAAGAAGAAGGTGAACGTCGTGTCGTACAGCGAAGTAAAACAACTGCCGGATGAGAGAGACAAATGGTAGAGAATTCATACTCCACCGACAAGAGCATAGTTCTTAAATATAGATAGATAGATAAGTTATTCCTAACCGTGTCGTGTCTATTTTGTTTTCTTGTAATCGTTATTGTGCGTGTTGTCTCCTATTATTGTCTTTATATTTATTGTGTTGTATTGTATTTTTTGGGAAAATAAATTATATTCTATTCTATGCTATTCTATATCTGCTACACCATAGACGAGTTTGATCACTCCGGGCGTGATTTACACTTGCATTTTCACTTGTGACCTTGTGGTCACAAGTATAGAAACTAGACTTGTATACATGTACACTTGTCTTCATTCCTAATAGGAACACGGTAGACAGAGAGCCACACTTAGCGTGATGGTTAATGTAGAGATGGAACAAGTGATAATTAAAAAAAAAAAAAAAAAAACATTACTAATTAAGATAAGCGGATCACTCTCGTAAAAAATCAGCTACTGGTCGACAAGTGTGGTTCGGGACGTCTTCGTGTGACGTCGCGCATCACATTCGCCCTGATGACGACCTCCGGATGAGGTCGTAACTCACGTTAGTTTTTAACCAAAAAATAAACTATAAAATTTAAAGTGCTTCTTAAGACATTTTTAATGTTTCTTATTTGGTGCAATAAAGATTTTTTTATTGTATTGTATTGTAAAACAAAGCAATTGAGCCCAAACTCGATAGGTCTTTGTTGTTTCATTAAAGAGATGCCATGGCCACCTTACGGCTTCATCATGAGATCAGATCATTAGTATTTATTGCATTGTCTCCCAACTTACATAAGTATGTGAAGTTTCAACTCAATCGAATAATGGGAAGTGGGCTTTTAAGCTTTTATGATCTACGCGGGAAGACATTCCAAGACCAGAATGGAACGATATCAACTGTAATGTACTGTTTATCTGATAACAAAATTTTTACCAACGTCCGAAATTATTTCATCAAAGCTTTTCGTCTAAAACGAAAGCACGTGGATATAATAAACAACACACGTACACACCACATTAGTCATGTTCACAGCCCTTTCAGACTAGTTTAGCGTTTCTATCGACATTTGTTTTGTGCGAAGCGTGAAAAATCTGCAAACTGTCAATCCAGACTCACTGAAATATCACAGAGATATTGTAATTGACGGGTGGATGGCGGGAAATACACTCGTAATGTTAGTCAAAACTGTATGGTGGTGTTTAAGAGAATAAAAATATTTCTTTTTATCCCACTTCTGATGTCGGAATCAAATCGTGACTTTCTGGTATTTTATACGACATGAAATCACTGCGTGGGCTCACGCGATCAGTTTTTTTTTTATTGGTCGCTTATTTGTTTTTCGTGCTTGCAAGTGGCTAATACTGGCCTCAAACTTTTCTTCTGTAGGCATTATCCATATATATATAAGGCATTTGATACACATATCGTAATGTAAAATGTGACTAGAAAAGATTTTTTTACACGTACGTGATTTTATTGGGATTTCCTTTTGCTGTAGCCCAATTGGTAATGCAGCACGTTACCCATTGACTTATATATGACGGTACCATTTTTCCAAGGTAAGATACTAATAAATTAATATAGTAATAAATTTGAAAAATTAAATTTTCGTGTCACTCTATTTATTATAATATGTTCAAACTAATCATGCCACATGTAACTTTGATCTGCTATCTCTTTTTCTCTTGAGAGGGCGCAACAGATAACGTATTGGTTGTCGCAATCGGCTATGGTGATTTTTTTTTACATACAAAAAAAAACTAGGTATATTGCATTATATTATCTAGGTATACAACTGGATAAAAATCTCTCTTAGTCACCACAAGTTGGTGAAGTTAGTAGAAAGATCTTTGCCTCTTTTGCAGCACTGCGAAGACTTGGTAAGTTCCTTCCAATGGATACCAAAGTTACGCTCGCGCACACCCTACTTTTCCCTATCCTAGATTACGCTGATACTTGTTATCCCGGGCCTACTGAGGAGCAACTTGATAAGCTTGAGCGTCTCCAGAACATGTTTATTCGATACATATATGGCCTTCGTAAATATGACCATATTTCTCATTTTCGCAATGAACTCAAGTGGCTTCCGATCCGACGTCGCCGTGACTAGCATACCCTGTCAATGTTATACACAACTCTTTTCAATCCTAACTCTCCTAACTATCTACGAGAATTATTTATTCTATTTAGTGAGTCTCAAGGGCGTCCACTACGCAGCGCTGAAAACCTTCTTTTAAGAATTCCTGCTCACTCCACGGACTTTTACTCGCGGTCTTTGTCTGTTCGAGCCGTACGTCTATGGAACTCACTACCACTTACTATCCGAAGCGCCCAAACGCTAGCCAGCTTTAAATCCCAAGTAAAATCGCATTCTCTATCCTTATGAAAGGTAATCTCCTTCCCTTATTTCCACTTAGTTTCTTCATTTTGTCCTGTTATGTTCTTTGTGTAAGTTGTATGTATGTATTTAAGTATTAGGTGTATGTATGTTTATTATAATTATTGTATATAAGTATGTTTATTATATTGACCACCCCGCACTACCTAATTCCCATCATTTTTTCTATATAAACGAGTTTTCCTGGAAGAAATTGCTTAGCGATAAGGCCGCCTTTTGCGCATTTCCTAATTTTTAAGACTATTATGTTCTGTTTTTTACTTTTATGCAATAAAAGGTATTGTATTGTATTGTATTATCAGACGTCTGTGCATATGACATAGCTTGACAACTGCTATCTAATGATGACATCCACTGGGAGTTTTTGGCGGCCAGTCAAAAGGTTCAGTTGGAGTTTGCTTTAATTTATTTTGCAAATTGATCCTAGTGGACTTTATAATGTGAAATTGGTGTAGTTTCGTGTTTCGCTTATACTCTTGAACAATATGTGACAGTCATAGTACGGCTGTACCTGTGGTCCGCCACTTAATCAGCTAAAAACCAGTGGAGTCGTATAGATTTGGTCGCCAGATCCAAAGGCCTACACCAACCTTTGTAATAACTTGTTAAGAATAAACAAGCAACAAAACTAAAGATAGGCTCTAAAGAAGTTGTACCCAGAGCCATAAGATAATTCTCAAAAAAAAAAACATCCACTGAAGGTGCTCTCGAACGAGGTTAAAGTACGGATCACGCCATGTTTGTTTTACGTGTTTGTAAATGACCAACACTGGTGATATATTTTTCAAGCAGCCTAATAGCATCTGACATAGCTTGACGACTGCAATCTCATGATGAAAGTTGGAACCAACGAGTTAATGTGCCTTTCAAGGCACGGAATAACGCCTAATTGTTAAAAATGGGTAAGCGCTAATAATGGATAAACCACTAGGCCATGGTACATGAACCAGCTTTAAATATGAATGAAGGAAATCTTGTGATTCGCAAATCCCTTTTTGTTGTTTGCCGTGTGGTTTCCTGCAGAGAAGAATAAGACCAGTCCAAGTCTTAGGTACCGTTGATGTCGTAGAAGGCGATTAAGGAAATACAAGCTTAACGAAGCTTACTAACATCAATGACACCTCTCCTACCCGTCTGGTCAGCGTGGAGAGTGCAGGCTAAATCCTCTGGCTGCTCTGGCCAAATGTGGCTCTGGTAGTACTGAAAGGGGTCGTGCTGAAGATTAAGAATCCTTTTTGAAGCCTCAAGAAAAAATACAGTGAAACCAGCTCTAGAGATGAATAAAGGAAATCTTGTGATTCGCAAATCCCTCTGCCGTATTTATTATTTAAGTGCGGCTCCATTCACACCGCAGCGGCCGGTTTGGGCTGCATCCTTAAAATGTTTACTCTTGGCTCGGGATATGTAATATTTTGCTCAAAATACTATGCAAAATACAATCAACTTATACTTTCGTTAAAACTAACATGGGATGATGACTAAACCATATTTAACGGATCTTTTACGCAAAGTCAGCTTGAATCAACCAGCTTTTATTTTAGTTTAAGATTTGTTATAATTTCGGAACTATATTTACGTATTTTTTTTTTATTAAATTGTTAATATTCAAATTCTTCTAATTTCTTCTTTGCTGGTCTGGGAGAAAAGAAAAAACACAGAATGTACCAGCTGCTTCTCTTCCCGTGCAGATCGTAAAAGCCGATCGAGGGAATGGGCGAGAATCTGAATCATATGAATAGGCGATGCGGTTAGCAACCCATCACTATTATGATTTCCCTTTTCCACCTTCATGCCCACCATTACGTTAAAAGTGGCCTGGGCCTAACCGCCCTTGGCTCTGTCTACCCCGTTAGGGATAAAGACGTGATAGTGTATCTGTAATATTCAAATATTTGAAATTGTATTTTTAACCAAACGATTATTTCTCATAAAGTAGGTTTTGAATGGACTGAAGTAAATGTTAATCAAACTGGTTAAACATTTTGATTTATCTAAGGACCAACTTTTAACCGTGCGAAGCTGGGTGCAGTATTTTCAGATTTACAAAGCGGCCTAACGATAAATCCATAAAAATATAAGAGATGCGCGCGGCTTCGCATAAATTCTATTATAAATTGTGGGCCCCCAACGTCCTGGAATGCGCTCAATTATGCAGATCGCGTTCCTTCCTAATAGGTGCACTTTATTAGAAATTTCGTTTACCAACAAAATTGCAAAGAAAATTCCGTATCGCTTAATTAAGCTCGGTAATTTTTAGAATTCAGTCTTTAGAGCAAATGTGATTCGGACTTCTGATAGAAATAAAGATTTTAGAGAGAATATATTCTCTAATCTCCTATAAAAATACTAGACATTTCGTAAGTAAAAAAAATTGCAAAGAAAATTCCTTGTCGCTTAATTTAGGTTGTTTTTTAGAATTCAGTCTTTTCTTTAGAGCAAGTGTGATTCGGACTTCTGATAGAAATAAAGAAATTAGGCAGAATACGTTCTTGATTTCCGTGTGAAAGTGAAAGAACTAATAATAAATTTTCTTTAGGTAGTTGAACTAGTTGTATATAAAGTATAAAAACCTAATTTAGGCCAAGTCAACAGCTAAGTGAGTATGTGCTTGACAACATAAGGATAAGATTCTGATGACACTTTAGGTGTATGTACATTACATCCCAAGCAAGGGGTTTGATAGTTACAAAACAAAAAAGATATGTTCATTCACCTAAAATTATATCTTCGAAGATTATCCCCTGAAATCAGATCGACGAATCCACAGCGGGTCCCATTCCATTTAGTCTTCCGAGTTTCTATAAACCCGGGGATTAAGGCTTTAATTTCGAAGATTTTTGCTTTCATACGGCGCGTTGTAGACGCGCTTAGCCAAATTGAAGGTAAACTAATCTCACAAATGGAATACGAATGAAGTGTGTATGGGCAGGGATTAAATGTTCGTTATATATATTAAATATTCATTTAACAATTGAAAAAACAAATTATTCAATTGCTTTTCGTAAGAAATCAAATTGCTAACTTATCATAGTACACTCTATAGCAAACTTTCGAAGTTCCGTACATTGCGATCGATGATGATACATTGCGATCGATGATGAACATTCTTGATTCAGTAATTCGTCATAGCAAACTTTCGAAGTTCCGTACATCGCGATCGATGATGAACATTCTTGATTCAGTAATTCGTCATAGCAAACTTTCGAAGTTCCGTACATCGCGATGGTGAATATTCTTATTTAAGTAAGTCGCCACAGCATACTTTGTAAATACAGTACATCAATATTTTAAAAGTCGGAGTTCAGTATGACAGTAATTTTTATAATTTTGATTTGTGGACTTGTACTTTCCCTTTTCGATTCTGTATTCTGTCGCTCTAATGCACGAAAAGTTAATGCACTTTCGGTCTAGCCTTCACTGAAATTATGTCTGTCTGAATCCAGTGGTAGACTTGTGTATTTACCTTTATTTGTACAAAATTTTTTGACGTCCCATCAACCAGAGTAGAGTAGAATAGAAAGGAATTCATGAAGTACGCATTTTTTTTTCTCTGGATACTTCAGTAGATAATGTAGAACCTTTTCAAACCACCAACAAAATTACACATAACAGACGCACATATAAACAGGTTATTATTCAGTCAGTACTAAGTATCTTTTATTCATAGAGTCTGAAAAGCCTACCAAAGTTAATATCGTACACAAGCGAACATTATGTATGTAGGGCATAACTCTAACGCACACAAGCCCTCTCACAGGTAGGTTATTTGGTCGCACGCGTTTGCGATTTTTATTCTAGGTACATTTTGTATGAATTCATGGGTTCTTACACACTGCTACGATATAACTGACTTGTGCGTCTTTATCAAGTACATTTTCGTTATTAATTACATTCTTCATTTTGTTTTAAAGATTGCGGCTCTTAAATATAATTAATTACAAGAAGAAAGAAGAGAAAATGCGGCTAGCAACCCAGACTATTTTGATTCCTTTGTCCACCTAGCACGCTTCACGATAAAAGTGGCCTTTGAGTCTTGCGGCCGCCTGAAGATAATATAATTACTAGGCTCTGTCTGAGAACCGCGAGATCAAAAATACTCTATCTGCCCCACCCATTAGGGATAAAGACGTGATAGTACGTAGTAGAATGCATCAGCTGTTTTTTTTTCGTGCATTTAGTCAATAATCTCGAGTAATGATGCCGATAGGCGATGCGGCTAACAACCAGTCACTACTCGAATCCTTTTTTCTATTTCGCTCAGGTGGCCTTTGGTTCTTCAGGCCCTATTATGGCTCTATGTTTTGTCTACCGCTTAAAAGATAACGATGTTATAAATATGTATTATTATATGTTTTAATAAGCTTATGTAAAGTATATGAATAATGGGTTAAAATTAGATGTAGCAAAAACGCGTGCGTTATTGTCGACTGGTAAAATCGCATCTGTGTACGAGTGTATTGTATAAACGTTGGAAGTTTGCGGTAAAGCGCAATAGGCAATAATTTTGTCAACAAAAATGGGGCTGAAATCAAAGCAATTTATTCTATTTCGCCACAACGGAGCGACAAATTTTAAGCGCAACCATAAATATACCATGGCGGGCGACTTTCGGAATCTGTGCCATTCCCTCTTGACTGATGAGACGCGACCTCTCTCATTACTCTTTCATGGATTTTGGCAGAAATTCTTTTTTATTCATGCTCGTCTCATTGCCCGAATAGCTTTTTAAGACGGTTAAATCTTTGGTTAAATTAGTTTTTCGATGTTCCTCTTTTGTGGATGAGATTCCGTGGAAGCATGCCAGCGGTTCGTAGTTTGGTCATTACACACTTGAGGAGGTTTAAAATGGGATGTAATGGCCTCTTCAAAATTGAAACTTTTCTTTTTATGTTGGTCAGACGATGCTAGTTTATTTTTACACATATAAAAATAGGATTGTTATAAATTTCAAAACTAAATAACATTTTAGCCTACTTGCAACTTAGACGAATTGCTATTTATTTAAGCTCTGAGCTGCGTTTTAATTATTTACGGTTGCCGTTCAATACTAGGCGACTCTCTTGCAGTTTGTCTGTCATGTCGCGGACATGAAGGCTGCCGCGAATGCGCGTCAGGATTAGAGCATCTCATCGAAGGTAGCTAGAATTTAGAATTTGGACTTCATAAACGACTGGTAATAGCGGCCGTTTTGTACATTTGATATCCAAGGTATTTTCGATGGAAATAAGATAATTGTTTTCTTGCACACCAAGCTAACTGTCCTAAAATCAAGTAATACGTATTTCCTTGTAACATATGGAATTTATTTGATAACGTTTGACGGCATGCATAAATTTATATGCAAAATCAATGGTAACGGAATGTTTTGGTAACATTAGGTATACTGTTCCTACTGTGTTAATAATGGATTCGATTCCATATAAAGCTTAAATCACAGGTTTATTTTCGTATATTTATTTATTTATTCAGAGTTGTTTTATATTACATGCAATTCGCAATTAGAAAATGAGTTTCTTTTCTCAACAAATGTATCGCGCAAAGAACGTTGGCATTTTTTGTTTTATTAATTGAACAAAATTACAAAAGAGCACTTTCCCATTGAATACTAATTTAATCATCCCATTGGATTTGGATTTATTAAAAAAAACAGGAGTTGCTTTTTAATTCATAAAAAAATACAGCCTTTCTCACTCGGGATGATGTAAGAATCCTAACATCCAAATCTGTTCGGGTATTTCGAAGTCATGGCGGAAACACACATAGGTACATAAATCCTGAAAAAATCACACCCCATTTTTGGGATAGTCTTGTAATAAAAATAATACAATCAGTATTATTTTCTTCTTTAAGGCCGTACCTGAATTTTCCGGGGTCCAGTGCTGCCCCCATTTAAAATAAATCATTTCAAAGAAAACGGAGACATCATTTAAAATTTTGCAACTACCGAGTCAAAGTGAGAACGTTAAGCTTTACTACGCACAATTGCGAAAAACGGCCACTTTTGGCTAATGTGCGTAGTAAAGCTTAACGTTCTCATTATAAACTGTAAACAGTAGTTCATAAAATACTTTGATGGATTATCTAGGACTTGATAGTTGCAAAATTTTAAATGATGTCTCCGTTTTCTTTGAAATGATTTATTTTAAATGGGGACAGCACTGGACCCCGGAAAATTTAGGTACGGCCTTAATATGTTTATACTTTTCAGATAATTTCGAAACGCTCCTTCAACTATATATAATTGCGGTGCGTGACAGACACATAGTATGAGTTAAATGTGGGTTAAACAGAAAATAGAAAAGTCGGCTTACGCATTCACGCGTTTTGACTCGCACTATAATACCGTGTTATTACATTTCCTCGTTGCTCAGTAGTTTGAAAATATCATGTAATATTTCCGTGCTAGCAGCAATGCAACGGGCAGTTTAAGAACAAGACATTATAAACTTTATGTACAATGTCATAGGATATAGAAACGATAGAATTAACGGGCCGCACCTGCTCGAGCCGGCGCGAGTAGCCGCCGCGCCGCGTATATTATATGAGATCGGATATTCGGATGCATACTCGTATTTACCTAAAGTTGAGATGTTGGCTATTATGCCAAGCACTCTTTTATCGAGAAAATCTTGCAATCCCGGGAAATTCAAATTTAAGTGTATACTCCGTGAGTGAGACACAATAATCCCAATTTGACACAAATAACAGTTGCCCAGATAAAACGTAATATAGTTGCCCTGAATGCCGGGATTTTATTTTTAATCAAAATATCTAAAGCCGCTTCCACATTTTATTAGCTAAAAATTTACTTTAGGTAAATATGCATGTATATAATTATCACATTGTACATAAAGTTTATGTCTTTTTACTAAATTGCTCGTCGCGTCGCTGCCATATCAGTGTAGCGCAAGCCTTACGGTATATCAGTCATGGGACGTTACCGTCAGATTTTTGACTTTTTGCTTTATTACTCACTAGTTTTTTTTTACAAAGAAATCAACTACGAAAATTCCCTTTAAAAAAAATGTGTCAACTACATCCGAATTATGGTTTGTAGTTCATAGTACATTTCTATAAGTATCTTTTTACATAATAATTTTGTATGTCCTTATGAATTTGATAAATGCAATACGCTGTTGTCCTTTGTTTTACGCATAGTACCTGCGTACGATTTTTAAGTAATTTCTTCCTAAAAAAAATAGTGAATAAGTGAAATTTAAGCGTCTCTTGCACTCGAATACAAAAAGCTTCGAAGTTCCATATTTATAATGGAAACGTAAATTTAAACTTCGTTAATTTCTTAGGAACTAACGCCAATGTTCGGACGCAAGTGAAGCAAACTTGAAATCCGCGACGCGGCCTGACTTTAATTAAATCAAATAGTTGTACGGAACCCTTTGTTTAAATCACATTAGCTGAGAAAATTTCGCGAATTCAACCCTGATAGGCGCACATATCAATTTCGGGTGGATTGTTGTTAATGCATGTTAGGAATAATTTGTAATTCTAATCGAGTTATTAGGATGAGATGTTATAATACCTTCCCAGCATATATCAGTATACTGCTGACTAAGGGTCAGCTCACATTGGCGCAGAATCTAAGCGTTGCGTCATGTTTTTTTCGCCTAAAGTATATTCATCTGTATTATCCCATTATTAATGTACAAATTTGTGTTAAGCAAACATAAAACCGCGCGACGACGCGCGTCGACGCTCGTCTACGTTTGGCTGGAATCGAACAGTTTAATTTGTACCTTAATTATGGGATAATAGAGATGTATATACTTATGCGAAAAACATGATGTGACGCGACGCGACGCTTTGACTCTGCGCTAGTGTGAGCTGACCCTTAAAGTCTCTTGTAATAAAGGGAGGTTTTGATAATCAAAATACTGGGCAGGTAGGTTATAGGATTGCAATAGATTGCATAAGTCGTAGCACAAAAGACCCTGCTGTCCGATCTCTGATACAGGTGATATTGAACCGCGAAAAAAGCTATATTTATGACGGTGCCTGATGTGGATAATCTAAATCCCGCTTCCACGCACACAAATTTACTCTAGCTAAAGCGAGACAGCGAGTCATGCAGGGTAATATGGTCACGGCGGGTCAACGAGGCTGGTTAACGCGTTACTGATTTTTGAGGTATTATTTTCGTTTTACAAAGAATATTTAAGAGTTATTTAAAAAAAAATACATATGATTCCTGCCTTACGTTTAATACAATTATAATCCAAAGTTACAAGGGCTAATTTATTGTATTTCTTGAATACTTTCCGTTTTAGTATAATTCTGA
Organism: Acrobasis repandana; assembly: GCA_963576875.1. Taxonomy (NCBI): domain Eukaryota; kingdom Metazoa; phylum Arthropoda; class Insecta; order Lepidoptera; family Pyralidae; genus Acrobasis; species Acrobasis repandana. Next base: position 5,953,277 of record OY756226.1, read on the forward strand.
GGTGATTTAGAGGCAACTTTGCAATTTTTTTCTATCGGGAAAATTTTAAGCAATCGTGTTTTCGTAACATATTATGTATAGAATTAGTTCTGAACTTTGCTGTGTTTTTATTTCAAAGTGAGTATTTCGTTAATATTGATAATATTTAAGATCGCTCTAAGTACTATCAGGGTCATACGGGCTCTTAAGGAAAGGACACTAGCCGTGAGGTTCCCGGCAGAGTAGATAGGACCACTCCAAGTCTTCCTGTGGATGTCGTAGAAGGCGTCTTAGGAAAATACTAGCTAAACAAAGCTTATACACATCAATGAGACCTCTCCACCCCGTCTGGCCAGCGTGGAGAGTGTAGACCAAATCCTCTGGCTGCTCTGGCTAATATATGGCTATGGTAGTACAGAGAGGGTCGTGCTCCTGCAGTGGAGACTAAAAAAGACCTGATGATGATGACCTGATGATGAAGTGAAATAAAAAGTACATATTCTGTCATACTCGTATGTACCTATCTTGTTTTAGTTTTGTGGATGTTTTTTTATAAGTCAGATGTTTTTCTTTATATGTTTTGCTGTTATCATACAAGACTGTTTGTTCTTATATATTAGAGTATTTTGCTGTTGCCGCCACCAAATGAATTATTATAAGTCCCATTTCTTAACTATACAAAACACAAAAAAAATACTTTTTAATCTTATACATTATATCTACAGAAGCTTAACGAATAAATATATCTATATGTTACTTTTAGTAATAAGCAGTAGTCGGTCAATTTGTTGCCTATACTTGGGTGCTTGGGTTGAATATAGTAGCTTCAATTTCACATATACTTTTTCACATATATTATTTAATACCCAAACTATAACTTTGGATAATTTAAATATATCTTTAGAATTGGAGCACTTCAGTCCATCACAAGCATTCACGTGTCGCCCGGAACACTGTACAAAATATATACAACGCGGAAATAAATCATTAACTGTTGTTCAATTGAACATTCGTAGCATTAATCATAATTTTACACAGTTTGAAACTTTACTATCGACTATGGACATACCGACTGACATCATTGTATTGACAGAGTGTTGGTTATCCAAAGCACCTTATTTACCTACACTTGATGGCTACAATACTTACCAAACTTTAAAAAAATCCAATCAAAACAGCGGTATAGTTATTTATGTTAAAAGTTCAATTAACTGTAAGGTATATGAGCCTGAATCAATAAAAGAGGCCAACTGTTTGGTATGTGAAATAAATAAGGAATTTGCATTAGTGGCTGTCTATAGATCACCGTCTTTTCTCCATGCCAACACCTTTCTGAATAGTCTAAATGAATTGTATTCGACCTTATCAGGCTTTCAAATGCTTAGTCTCATGGGCGACATAAACATAGACATCAAAACAGACAATGAAGACTCTAATGCAGACGAGTACTTGGATTTAAATGCATTGCATGGCGCCTACCCCACACATACGTTTATTACTAGAGGCATTAAATGTTATGATCATGTAATGCTTTGGTCCAAACAGCCCTCGACCACTTTAGTCCTAGATACCTACGTGACTGACCACAAACCAACAATATTATACTTCCCAAACTACAGCTACGATATCTAATACCATCCGTGACTCTCTGTTTCTCTACGAGGTTGAAGAATGTGAAATAAACCAACTCATAATTAATCTTCGTAGAGATTGCGCAGTGGGTTGGGACGGTATTTCTGCTCGTATTTTACAATCATCTCGTCAGGTTTTTGTTCCTCTTCTAAAATATATTGTCAGTTAGCAATCAATTCTGGAAAATTTCCTAAAGCCTTTAAGAAGGCCATAGTTCATCCGATATACAAAACTGGTGATAAAGGTGATGTCACAAATTATAGGCCTATATCGGTTCTAACAGCTCTATCTAAAATTATGGAAAAAGTTTTGAACAAGAGACTTGTTGAATATTTGGAATCAACACACATTATTTCAGAAAAACAGTTTGGCTTTAGGAGGGGAATCAATACCGAAGATGCAGTTAACGCATTGATAAACTCTGTAGTTAAAGGACTGGATGATAAACAAAGATGTGTTGGAATGTTCTTAGATCTTTCTAAAGCATTCGACACCGTTTCTATTCTACGGTTATTATTAACATTAGAAAAATATGGAATACGTGTTTTGGCGCTATCAATTTTTAAAGACTACCTTGAAAACCGAACACAATGTGTAAAAATAGGAGACATTGTAAGTAGCGATCAAAAGTTGACTTATGGAGTGCCACAGGGCTCTGTCCTAGACCCTACTCTCTTTATCCTGTATATCAATGATCTCTGTAAACTCGAAATACCACATTGTGAATTATATGCGTACGCTGACGACACTGCCTTGATAGTCAAAGGTCCAAACAGGGCCTCTACTCACTCTAATGCTGAAAGCGCTCTTGCCACAGTCATATCTTGGTTGGATGAAAATCTCTTAACGCTTAATGTGCAAAAAACTATGTACATAACATTTGCCATGACCTCAGCGACATTGCCTTTAGATGACGACACAACCATTGTAGCTCATACTTGTAGTAGAAAGGTGGTTAGCTGTAGCTGTCTACCTTTAGTGAAGGTTAATACTGTTAAATACCTGGGAGTACAAATAGACCAATTATTGACTTGGGATCAACATATAAAAATGATGACACCAAGAATAAGGAGATTGATTTACCTGTTTAAAATCCTAAGAAATTGTGCTGACCCGATTACTTTGAAATTAGTGTACTTTGCATTATGCCAATCTATACTAACGTATTGTATAACTGCATGAGGGGGAGCAACGAAAACAACTATACTGTCACTCGACAGAGCACAGAGAGCTGTTCTCAAAGTCATGACCAGTAAACCATACAGGTATCCCACTGCACAACTCTACGCCGACACATCTGTCTTGACCGTGAGGCAGCTCTTTGTCATGAAGACCCTACTTCGTAAGCACAGTCAACTACCATATGATCCAACTTTAGTCACTCGAAAACGTAGGTCTGACCGAGTCTGCTCTACTCTCTGTCATAGAACTTCTCTAGCAGCCCGGAATTTTAGGGTTTTCAGTTGCTTCATTTACAATAAAACACACACACACACACAATTACTTTCATATATACACTTGGACTATATATGTTCATTTGGCGGACGAGAGCAAATTCATTTTATTACTCGCTCTATTACTTAAACTCATTTATAATTGAGTCAATTCCCAAAGAACAGATGAATCTAGTTTGGGAATTACTATAACAATTAACTATATACACCTACATTGTTTTCATGCTCTATGCAATGTAATCATTAGTTTATTGCCTGCTGTGCCGATAGGGCAATCATGATGCTTCCCACCACTCGAGATACAGGTTTATTCCTAGTTCGATGGTGGGTTGCAGAGTGATGGCCCCGCTCGCAGATGATGGGTAGGATTGCTACAAAACTTTTATTTAAACATTGTAATACTTACGAGTATATTGTATGCGTATGAAACCAGTCAATAAATTTATTTTTTATCTTTTATTGTTTCATAATTAAAACCAAATATATCAGCAAACAAATGTATTCCAAAAATCTATAGCAAACATCATACAGGAAATTGTGCAATCAAAATTTTTAATTTTATACTAGATACATTCTTTATTCATGTGTCATACACATTTGTTCTATTGAACTCTCACATCATCAGAACTTTGACGAACAACAGAAGTTTTTAACTTCAATTAACGTCAAGTGGCATTGTTCATTAAGGTAATTGTGGCTCCAACTTTTGCTAATAAAGGACCATGTTCACTAAAAACCTTTTTAAAGTAGAGTTAGGTTTGACCGTCTGGGTTCGGACCTGTAATAACCATAGAAGTCTAGTGACGAGTAGAATGTTGTCGACCGAAATGGTCACATTTAGGACTTTAGAACTAAAAGATTAAATGTTTTTATAAAAATAAAAGTACCGATTATATTTTTTATATTTTATTCATCTAGATCTTTTTTAAAACTAACATTTAGTTACAGTAAATGTTATTTAAAGCAAATTTTATTTATAACTACAGGAATTATAATAAAAACTTTATTCTACCTTATTCTTCGCATTGCAATACATATATTTTGATCTTCTACCAGTTTCATGTATAGTTTATTTGCTGAATTGATGTGCATGACGTCAATGCGCCACAAAAGCCGCGTCTTTGTAGAAGTCGATGCCACCTTTGAAGCTTGCTAACCAATTGAACAAATAGATTATATCTAATCAAACAGATGCCAAGCGTGTTGATTATGGGTAAATATTTTCTATATTGAAAGAGACTTATCTGGCTGTGAAGTACTATAAGCCGGTAAAAAGTGCACTACTGAGTATAAATAAATCAATTTTGCACTTTTATTTAGATAGAAATAATCTTTAAGCCATCAAAGAAATTAAATCAGCACTCAAATAAAATCTTACTAAACGATTCTTCGAAAACCTTAACAGGCGGCGCAAGAATCCTTAAAATTCCTTTGTAACGGAAGCTAAAGGAATCTTTAACTTTAATTTAGGTAATAGCTGTCATGAAAAAGGTCAGAGCGCATGCTGAATAGCAAATTTCCGATCAGCCGTTTATTCAGTACGACCTGTCGCTCATTACCATTTATTAACAAGAAATAGGTATGGACACACAGACTAGCAAGTCATCGAGCTATGACCATGGCTCTTTTAGACGATTCTGGAGATCTACCACGAGTTTGCCCAAGGATATCGGTAGTTACACAAATAATGAGCAAGCTAGAGACTGGATATCACTTATAGACATGATGTTAACATTTCATTCTCTTTCGTTCTTCTGAAAAAAATAATCAAAGCAACATTTATTCTTTATTGCAATGTCATTCTCTGTATTTTATTTCATAAGGTGATTTCGATTCTATTATTTCTTTTTTTGCAGGGCATAGCCCTCCCTTACTGCTTTCCAACTCTCACGCCGAGCGCTCTTGAGGCCCAGTCCTTACAAAAAGTGTCAATGTATTCTTGCTATCTCTTTTTTGGTTTACCCGGTTTTTTTTTCATGCAGTGCCAGTCCCCGAAATGAAATTAGTTCTAAGAATTATTTGTAAAAAAATATTTTGAAGTGTACACTTCTGGACTTGCGGCTGAACAGCTTGAACAACAAAATACTAAAACTCAAAATACTTTATTTATCATTTGATACTTCAATCAATAATTGCTGAAATTATGATAATAAATAGTAAATAAATAAATATATAAGGACAAATCACACTGATTGAGCTAGCTAGATGATGATGATGAACTAGAAAAAAAAACTCTGTGTTTTCTTAACTCCCAAGCCGTGTGTATCACGTCATGACATTTTCCTTCCTAAAGCGAGACAACCAGTTGTCAACATTGACTTTTAAAGTCTACAAGACGTACTGGCAACTTTTTCCCAACTCGCTGTCTCTAATTAATTCTCTCGTTCGTTAATCGCGAGTCGTAATCAGGAGTCCCGAAGGATTGATATTCAGACACCACAGCGTTGACAATATAAAGTTATGTTCCTTACAAGTTGTCTACAATTTCGTACGTGGAGAAGTTATTCGGTCAAAAAATATGTTGTGCTTTTCTTATGTAAAGTCCATATAAATCTGCTATTCTCATTATATTCTACTAGCTTTTGCCCGCGGCTTCGCTCGCGTATCCCACGGGAACATTACATTTTCCGGAATAAAAGATACCCCATGTCCTTCGCTGTACTCCTAACTATGTGTATGCGAATTTTCAAGAGGATTAGTTCAGTAGATAAAGCGTGAAGAGGTAACAAACAAACAAATATGCAAACTCACTTTCGAATTTATAATATTAGTTAGGATGATACTCTCGTAGATCGAACACACTGACGAGAAAAATAGTGAAACAAAAAACAAATTCTACATAATGACGATCCAGTATATGGCAATATCGCACACATTTCTCGCAGAATATTCCTATAGCTTACGTAAAAAGATATAGTTTCAAAAACTAAAATATGGCCTATAGACGGCGGTATACTAAATTTACAGTGACGTCAAATAGCGGCGAAACACATAACCCTCCTTTTAGCTTCGCCGTAGTCGGGTAAAACAAGTCACGGTTTCCTTTTCCTGGGGGTTCGAATTGAACTGTCGCTTCTACAATCCTTGTTGCTTTATGACCTAATTATAATTGGTTTATCACCGACAGGATCGTTACGCATCCCCAAACGAACCCCTAACTGCGTTGTGGTTTTATTAAATGTTTTTAACTGTTAATAAAGACATCGCGCTGTAATGCGCTGAATCCGCTTTTAATTTTATGTGTCTTGGGCTGAAGATAAATGTTGGACCGGATTCTTTGTATTTCTCTGAGAAATTTCAGTTTCTCTTGCCTGTTTTCTTTGCGGTTATGTGTATATTGTACAAGTAAAATAAAGTCTTTGTCTAATAGACAAATAATCTTAGTGTGTACCGTATAGTTTTGTCCATTTGCTGCCTCTATCATGGTTATTGTCATTTCTCTATATACATAATTCTTAGAATAATCTTTGCAGAACGAGCTCTCAATTTCACCTTGGTCAATTCAGCTTTTGTATTTATATAAGTTGGTTCATCATCATCTTCATCGTCAGCTTTTAGGGACCCACTGCTGGGCATAATCCTCCTACCGTCTGCGTCATCTTGTTCTGTCCTCATTGCTTGGCCATCGCAATTCAATGCTTTCCAGCACTTGCCTGATATCGTCGATCCATCTAACCGCCAGACGTCCTACACCACGTCTCAATTGGAACTTCAAGTTTGCGGGTAGTTTATACAAAAATATACATTATTTTAGTTAAATATTAACTTCAGATGTGAGCCAAAGTCAAGAAGTTTCTCAAATATGGCATTACAAATTCTTCAATTCACAGTTCGGGGAAAACTAGTACAATATTGTGACAGGTTTATACTAAACTAGAACTTATAATATTTCGCTCCTGTATTTCATTAAAAACAAAACGCTCTAAAACATAAACGCAGAACTGTTTCCACTCTCGCTTCGTTCCGATAACAAAACGCATCTCGTGCAGAAAGTCATCGTTTTAATAGAAACACAAAAAATCCACAAATTCCAATAGCAAGCATCGCCTGCCGCGACAAAATGTTTCATATTTTATAGAATTCAGCACATTTCGAAAATTTGTTTCAACTTATTGAATAAATTCCGAAGTGCCGTGTAGATAAGCTCTCAAAACGTTTTGTCATTTAAAGCTTTATTTATGGAACTATTTTTTAACCTAGTTTGCGTTTTCTGCATTGCCAAGGTGATTTATTTTGTAATATGTTGTAGGTAACGTAAATTTAACGAATAGCTCTTGAAGAATGTTAAGATTTTAGATTGGCAATACACTACACAGTAACCTAAAGGTTACGTTATAAAATTTACTGAAATCTTTTGATTTAAATTTTTACTTTTGTCTGTGGTTTTGTGTAACGTAAAATTGTATATACAGGATTACTTTATAAACACCGGCAACATTTTTGGAGCAAGTTCAGTCCATGATACTGAACTACTTTCAATAAAAACAATTAACGAAAACCGAAAAAAAATCGGCTTCCGATACAAACCAGCGCTCAGCCAAATGGATTTTGTATGAGAGGACAATTTTTTTTTGTATCTTGATAATTGTTTTTATGGAAAGTACTTCAGTATCACACACTGAACTTACTCCAAAAATGTTACCGGTGTTTAAAAAGTAACCCAGTATACTATGTTCAAAAGATATCACTTAATGTTGATAGCCTTACACACAAAACCATACCAACGTACATATCTTCATACTCAAATGAATTCATCTTTATCTGCAATTCCAGTTGTAATAAGAATGAATAAGAATTAAAAATGCTATTATCTTAGACATCTATCTTCGCTGGCAACTTTATATGACTTTTAATTATTCCACGAAGTAATTTCTAAGTAATTATTCGGATATTATGACACAGTCCCAATCTCAAATACGCGCTATTTAAGATTGGAACTGTGTAATAAAATTCATCTCTGGAGACGATTCGAAGTAATAATGGAATTCGCAGTTTGCTTTCATATTGTGTTTGTTTGCTTGTGATAACTATTTTTATGCTTTAACGTGTTCTTCTTTTGCTTAAGAAAGTACAGATTTAAGTGTACTAGATAACTATACTTATTTAAAGACAAATTCAAGTCAATATATTTTATTTATCGTTGGATATATTTATGACTTGATAATTGTCAATGTTGTATTGTATATCATCATAGTTGTTGACTTCAGATCATTACTTGCAGCTTAATGCTAAGTTTACTTACTTTAAGCTAGATATACTTAATTTATATCAAGTATATATTAAATAATGTATACCTTTGATAATTGTCTGCACAGTTTTCAAGAATATTGATTTAATTTAATTAAAAACAATGTGTTTAATTTGTTTAAGCTATTGCATAGCTTTTATCGCAGGCTTTAAGCGCGGCGACCGAATTGAAAAATTACGTAACGAAAGTAAAACCTAACACCCCCACTCCGCCTACCGACCGGCACAGCGGCGCGGCTTTAAAAGCCGTGCATCGTCTAACGTCGGCAGTCCCCGAGTACCACACGTTTTTTTTTATTGTGGCTGTTATTAACGAAAAATATCAAGTAACCATCGTGCATCTAAGTATAAGCTGTAAAAATAACTGGAGAAAATACACGAGATGTGCACTATATAAAACATCGAATACATCCGATAAAAGTATCGATAAATTAAGAAAACATTTGCCTAGAAACCCCCGACAAAAGTAGCAAAAAGGAGCAAGGGAAGCTTTTATACACATTAAAAGTTCCCGAGGAAACTTGGTCGAGGGCCTTTTATGAGAGAATAAAGAAAAACTTGGATAAATACGCATACAAACTAACCGATAATATCGGGAAAAACGTACAAGTATTTGCGAGATATTTTTGGGAAGGCGGCGTTTTTATTTTTAATGGATAATATTGCATACATACATAGGTACATACATACTATCACGTCCCAAACCCCAACGGGGCTGCCAGAGCATTTTGGGTGTTGCGTAATTTGCGGGTTTTGGTATATGCGAAATATTTTTGGAAAGACGGTGTTTTATATTTTTAATGGATGGTGCTGATTCTTTTTCGCGATTCCAGATGTTGTGTACTAGTTGTTCAAAAGCGTCTCCCTTCTGTCTTTCTTTACACTTTCTATATATTTTTCGTAACATGTCGAATAAATACTACTTTGTAGTTATTCATTGAATAATTTATTATTGAAAGCACTTACACAAAACACGTTTTAACACTTTTTAAGTACACATATATCTGACCCATTTGCCTTCAATTTCGCCGAAAAACATCGTTATTACTGATTGACAAAATATTTACAAAATTCCACGTATGCTGAATATTCCGACTTCATAAATAATCATATTATGCTCCTGACACGTCCATTATCTGAGTCGGCTTTTGAGATATATTTTTATTCATGATCTGAACTCACTACTTCGTTTATTTACTCACTTTATAAAATGTGTTAAATTTTAAATTGATTTCATTCATTCATCAGTCATTACCAGGTCCTTTTTAGTCTCCACTGCAGGAGCACGACCCTCTCTGTACTGCCAAAGCCATATATTAACCAGAACAGTCAGAGGATTTGGCTTACACTCTCCACGCTAGCCAGACGGGTTGGATAGGTCTCATTGATGTTTATAAGCCTTGTTTAGCTTGTGTTTCCTAAATCGCCTTCTACGACATCCAAGGGAAGACTTGGATTGGTCCTATTCTGCTCTGGCGGTAACCACATGGCTCAAGATTAAATATATTTTAAATTGATTTAATATATTTTACCTGTATATAATACGGTTTTACTCACGTAGTCATTTCGATCGAATAGGGACTGTGGACTGGGTCCGAAAAATTGTAGTTTATTTAGCCCGTCAGATAGATTATTCATAAATAGGACCCATATTTATCGGTTTATCAAAGTAGTGAAAAATTACAAAGAAGAAGAGGGTGATTGATGTCACCGTCATTTGAAATTATTTGCTAAAGGAAAAAGAAAAAATATTTTTATAATGTACCTGATGAGCTAAAATATTTTTTTCTGTTCACATCCGTATTAGACGATCATCATCGGGGCGAGTGTTATGAGCGATGACCCGACGGATTCGCTATCCTTTGACGGCTTACTGCCAGAGCTTTTTATAGTTTGAAGAAGTCTCCAAGCGGCGGGTAATCGTGATGGTAGATGGATTTCACCTGCTTTGGAAACCTATTCTTCAAACTATAAAATGCTTTTGCAGTGAGACGATAAGAGGTAATGATACAGTCAGCTCGGTACGTACGAACGCCTTGATTATACCCTGATGCTGAAGACGATGACACGCCGGTATCTACAGCTACGAGAGCAACCAACAATAACTGCAGTCACATCACCATTAGGGTTGGGCTACATCTGGCCGCACTGAACAGCACTTTCCTGTGCTGCTATCCTTTTTTTGTCGCTCAGAACCGTCATTTGCTAGAGCGAGAAGCAGAGCGGGAATGCGGCCGCCTAACCAATTCCGCGGTATACCCGTTCTCTCGACTTTTAGTCATCGTTTACAACAGAGCAGCGCGGGTGGCGACGCGCAAAGTGAAGCTCAGTGTTTTGATGACAGCGAATCCGTCGGGTCGCCGCTCCTAAGACTCGACCTGATGATGATCGATCGTCTAAACCGATCGAAACTAGTCGGCTGTTTCCGACTACACTACGCGAGTAAAACCGTGATATTATCGTAGTAAAATGATTTTATCTCGCGTTAGTCCATAACATAAACATGCAAATTTATTACCTCGGCTTATTTTATTACTGTCTCGGCTCAGTGCCCTAGAGAGTCTTGTAAACTACTAGCATTCAGCATCGGTCGCATGACATAGTATCACGTATTGTAGAATTATGCTGCATTGCAAATATTTTGCGGAAGTTGAGTTATATCCAATCCAATCCATTTATTGCTAACAGAAATATGTAGGTCACTCACATCTGCGAGGTCATAATTCTAAACATATTGTCGTGAGCAATACTTTTAAAAGCAATACAGTTTTCTAAACAGCGCCCAAATACATCCAGTATATTAAAAAGAAAAAACACAACCCAATCATTTTATCGCATCGTCGATTTCCATTTTTGACGCGAACGTGTACACTGGCGGGCGAATGTATTGAATAAAGTTTTTGCCGTGTGTATTTTATTTGCGCAAGCAGTGTACTTGCAAGTTACAATTAATTGGAAACTGAAGTTTCGGTGCAAATAAGAAGGTTCTATTGTTTCGTTGGTATAACTGTGTAGGTACTTTGCAAACATGGCTTTTTGGCTTCTTTAATTTCATTTGGCGACCTCTATGGTGTAATGTGTAATGTAATCAGAGATATTGGAGGTTTATAGATTCCGCGATAAAATTAAATTGTCAAAAGTGTCCGCTGTTTTGAAACGTAGTGGTGTCATTTTTGTATGCGATACGTCAAAACGTGTGACGCTACCACAGACCTACCACTACTAGACTTGCAACGGTATTGCTAGAAAGAGACTGTCAAATACAGTACAACGAGAGGGTGAAAGAAACGCTGATATGTTTTTTTGTCTCTATCGGCGTGGCTGCTATAAGCTGGCCTACTGTCAAAATCTGGGCCAAACAAACCACAAAACGATCGAGGAAAGTTATTAATTTTAGGGATTTTATCATTTAAAAGGTGATTTAGGGTTTTATTTGAGCTTTAAGTTAGTAACCATAGTATGTCCTGTGACGTGTGCAAAATTTGGGTAGAGGCAACAATCAAAGGTAGATGCACTAAAGTGGCCACGCACTATGCAGGTCTAGTAGTGGTAGGTCTGTGGACGCTAATAAATACAAAAGTCACGAAACCAGAAGTCAATGTCATTACACGATGTCATTTAAATTTCTGGTACTATGCTTAATAAACAATGGATATTTTTACTTTTGACGTTTGGCGAAGTCTCATTCTTGCAAAAGTAAATGCCAATAAGAGATAAAGAAGCACAAGATGGGTTTTAAGTCAGATTCTCTCTATAAGAACATCCATCGGTTGTCTGGAAGAAATCGCTTTTAGCGATAAGACCGCCCATTGTACAGTTTAATGTATTTTTTATTGTTATTGTATATTTTTTATTCTTGGTGTACAATAAAGTATAACTTATTTACTGACATTCCAAGCTCTTTGAATGTAATTTCACAACTTTTTACGGTAAAATAATCCACTTCGGAAAATTTGCTTTTTTAAAAAGTATAATATCTTTGATGATATCTGTTTTTTTCCAATAGCCTATTTGTGTTATGTCCACTCGTCTTTATTCATCATCATCATCATCAGGTCTTTTTTAGTCCCCACTGCTGCAGCACGACCCTCTCTGTACTACCAGAACCATACTTGGCCAGAGCAGTCAGGGGATTTGGCTTACACTCTCTACGCTGACCAGACGGGTTGGAGAGGTCTCATTGAAGTTTATAAGCTTTGTTTAGCTTATATGTTTCCTAAGTCGCCCTCTACGACATCCACGAGAAGACTTGGAGTGGTCGTGTTCTATTCTGCCGTCTTTGTTTGCTGGAAGCTTTTCCCTTCAAACCAAAACTTGTCTAGCGTGTGGAGCCAGCGATGCTTTACATGCGTTGTGTCAGTACATCAAAACACCGCTGAGCCATTGAGCTTCTTTTTACTAGTATCGAACTGATCTACAAGGTATCTTTAAATGAAGCATTATTTGTAAATTATTGATGAAATCATAATTTCGCCCCGCGGTAACTTTACACTGCTGAACTTTTTACGTTCTCGGTTTATATTAATAACGCTGCGGGCGAAGCCATATTATAACACGTTTTAATACTTCTTACTTATGTTACAAAAGATTCTAAGAAACATTTTGCAGCGGCACGCTGCTTTATATCCAGAGACAAGATAAATACTGTTAGTTTTTCTTTGTGTTTCTATAAGTGTATATTTTTTACGACAGATTTTCGAAAAATCTTTGTATGTACTCGTGCATTAGTGCTTGTAGTGGCATAAAAATTTTCTCGAGCTTCTTCGTACTTCGGAACTTTCGGAAGGCACGTTAAGCCGTTGGTCCCATCATTTTATGGCAGTCGTCAAGCTACGTCAGATATCATTAGGCTGTAGATATTTTTTAAATAATTTTACGGCTTTGAATACAAGTCCTTTAGAGCCTATCTATTATTTTTTGCTTCTTTATTCCTAATCCTAAGTTCCTAACCCTAACCCTAACCAAATCCTAACAAGTTACAATTAAAGGGTATTGTAGGCCTTTAACTGCTTCATGGGAGCTTCCGGCGACAAATCTATACGAGTCTACTGGTTTTCATAGACGATTAAGTGGCGGACGACGCCCGAAGAGACACAGTCCGCAATACAAATATCACTACAGGCTTATTATGACTGTCCACTTTAACTATTTCACACATTGTTTATGAGCATGAGCATATATAACACCAAACAACACCAATTTCATATTATAAAGTCCACCAAAATCAATTTGCAAAATAATTTAAAGCAAACCCCTTGACTTCCCGCCAAAAAAACCGGATGTAAATATATGATTTTTATAAATGTCATTTATGTAGCTTGATTAAACTGACACTAGTGTTGGCCACTTACACACACGAAAGAAATAATTGTACGTAGTAAGTTATTATATTATTTTTTGCTGTCTCACAATTCTATTAATGAACATTTCTTCGGAGATTACCTATTTATCAAAAGTATCAAAATATCATTACTTTATAATTTTTCATACCTTAAACACAAAATGCATACAGTTTCAAAAGTATATTTTTTTTAAATGAACACTCGCTCCCGCAGATATCAATATGTAAGCCTGAAAGTGACTTGCCAAAGATATTTATTTATCGGTTATAAAAATTTTCTTTAGAGACCGTTTGAATACGGAATCCTACGAGTCTAAAGAAAACCATTCGAGCGTAGCGCTGCGTACTTCATTACTCGTTTGTACCCTCTTTCTGTATTTATATCTGTTTTGAAGTTTGGGGAAATATAATAGGGATGTGAATGGGGTCCGAAAAATTGTATTTTATTTAGTCCGTTAGCCGTGTGGTTCCCGGCAGAGTAGAATAGGACCACTCTAAGTCTTCCCGTGGATGTTGTAGAAGGCGACTTAGGAAACACAAGCTAAACAAAGCTTGTAAACATCAATGAGGCCTCTCCAAACCGTCTGGCCAGCGTGGAGAGTGTAGGCTCTGGCAGTACAGAGAGGGTCGCGCTCCTGCAGTGCAGACTAAAAAAGACCTAATCATGATGATGAATAAGTCCGTCAGTTAGATAGTCCAAAAATACTGGTATATTTTTCGGTATATCAAAGTAGTGAAAATTCGCAAAGATACGCGTCGAAGTTTCGGAGTGGGGGTGATTGTTGTCACCTTCGAGTGAAAATCTTTAATACATTTTTTGGTATAATTTTCATATAAAAAGGTGATTGCATAAAATAGTAATACGTATTATAAAGGCAAATTTATGCAAATTTAGAGGTATGTTTGTGATTTTTTTCTATCGAGCCAAAAATGCACAATCGTGTTTTGGCTAGTGTCTGTAGAAAATCCTTAAGATTTTTATGTAAATTTTAAGGAATAAACTGTAGTAGTTTAATAACTGTGATTTTTCAAAAACACGCACAGTATTTGCAAATTCTGAACCAACGTCGCCTTAAGCGGAGACCCGCGACGAATTCAGTCCGTCTCTGTCACAAACTATACGTGCAACAGAGACATGTGACCCGCGCAATTTCTTCTTCTTCTTCGTCTAAGCGCATTCTCGGTTGCATCCTCAGCTGCTTCGGAGCCCGGAGTGCGCTTTCCCGCTTTTTCTTCTCCAAATATAATATACATGTCAATGGTTACCCAAGGATGCCAAAGACCTTGTAAAATGGAGAAGAATGGAACACTTCCAATGATTTGGCTATAGTTTTACAACCGGTCGCCTGCCTGACGTCAACCCTCTTTGGGAATGTATTTGTACGAAAAGTTTTACAACCGGCCGCCGCCCGACGTTAACCCTCCTTGTGAATGCAATTGTAGCACGAGATGATGCTTAGTCCTTTAGTCGCCTCTTACGACATCCACAGGAAGAGATGGAGTGGTCCTATTCTAACCCGGAACCGCATGGGTATGTGACCCGCGCAATTTCGGCTATATCTATCGCACATAGGGTTTGCGACAGAAACGAACTGAACCCGTTGCAGGCGTCCGCTTTACGTAGTTTCAAGGCTAAGACAATTTTGAGCGGAATATCACTTAAAATGTACCCAAAAAACCACTTCATTAGCTACTAACTAACAAGGGCGGATCCAGCTTTGGTGCCAGGGGGGGGGGGGTCACAGAGTCGTGATCAAGTCACAAGAAGTTATAATTTAATTTTTATAATCATAGATACAAGTAATTAAACATTAAACATTGAAGGTACTTACATAAAATCTATATTGTGACAAAAACATTTAAAAACATTATGTTTAACAATTTTAATTAGTGATCCACCTAGGAGCCCAGAGGGGGCTCATGACCCCCATGACCCCCCCCCCCCCTGGACCCGCCCTTGCTAACTAATAACCCAAAAACTAAACTATCCAAAGTTTTCTATAGTCGATAGACACTATTTTGCATTTCCCTCTACCTGTTAGTCTTTTGTTCCTATATCGAAGTCCCTTAGGGACCGGCAGTAGTTACGTAGTTTCAAATAACGATAAATGGTCTGAGAGCAAAGTATGAAGTTATTGTTAGTTTTGACAGCGGCCCGGGAGTAGAAACGAAAATAAGTTAATAGAATGGACAGTGTATTAAAGTGTATTATTACAAGATATAATTTTAAAATAAAAACAACCGGGCTACGGAAAAAATCATACCGAAAAGTACATTTATCCAGTTAATGCAAACAACTTAACTGTTGCTCCCTGCTGAGCAACAGTTAATCGATATATATAAATATAAAAGCGAAAATCACTCACTCATTACGAAATCTCGAAAACTACTTAGCCAATGAAAATGAAATTTGGCAGGAAAGTTGATTGTGACTAGGAGACGTCCGCTAAGAAAGGATTTTTGGAAATTCCATCCCTAAGGGGGTGAAATAGGGGTTGGCAGTTTGTATGAAACTTCGTAATTTTTAAAGTGAGGCACATGAAATTTTTTATGTATATTACTCGTAGTAGTTAGTAGAAAATAATAATGCATTTTTTAGATTTTGAAAATAACATCCCTATAGGGGTGAAATAGGGATTGCAAGTTTGTATGAATCTTCGTCATTATTGAAACGAGACACATGACGTTTTCGAATTAGTGGCTAGTAAAAAATAATAATCCATTAATTGTATTTTACTAAATTGCAACTCCAGTTTAAAAAAAACAATCTAATTTGTGTAGTCTACGCGGGCGAAGCTGCGGGCAAAAGCTAGTAATGTATATATTCTCTAAATGTGCTAATTAAGCCCTTTCATTTGGTACCCTACACGGTATGATTCGATTTATTTTATTTAGGTCATTATTTTATGGCCTACAGAAGGCGCCATATTGGATTTACTATGACGTCACATAGCCTAGAACCTGCGGACAGTCAGACGATTCCGGCGATACCTCATTTATCAAGGTATCATAGATCTTTTTCTTCGTCTAAGCGCATTCCCGGTTGCATCCTCAGCTGCTTCGGAGCCCGGAGTGCGCTTTCCCGCTTTTTCTTCTCCAAATATGATATGCATGTCAATGGTCACCCAAGGATGCCAAAGACTTTGCAAAATGGAGAAGAAATAGCCGGAACACTTTAAATGATTTGGCTAAAGTTTTACAACCGGCCGCCTGCTTGACGTCAACCCTTTTTGGGAATGTATTTGTGCGAAAAGTTTTACACCGGCCGCCGCCCGACGTTAACCCTCCTTAGGAATGCAATTGTAGCACGAGATCTTTGTGCTTAGTCCTTTAGTCGTCTCTTACGACATCCACAGGAAGAGATGGAGTGGTCCTATTCTAACCCGGGTTACCTGTGTGGTTGCCGTAGACTGATCAACCTACGTTACGTACATAGCTCGATAAAATATTTATCTAAAAATAACATTTGCATTGCATATATAGGCACGTCTTTCACAAAGACCTGTATTATCCCAAATATTTATAACGCAAATATAGTCGTGTTTTTTACTGCTTTTTTCACATGTAACTTTGTCCACGAAACAGTAATTTTTCCGAATGGCCGACGGTTTAATATCAGGGGTCGCCCGCTTTGATATACTGTATTGAGGTCTCTCAGCCAAATTAAAACCATAAGGTGTTCCACTTAGGCACCAAATTTCCTTGCAGCGTTTAACATCTGAGTCCTGATTTCGCATGATATTGTTTCATTACGGCACCACGGGTCTCTCCTAGCTTAGTGTACAGTGACAGGTTAAATTCTGTTTTAAAGGCCTTTGGGTTCTTTGAGATGTCTGTTTTAATATTTTTGGGATTATATTTATATTTAATATACATACATACTATCACGCCTGTTTCCCACAGGGGTAGGCAGATCATCGACCTCCACTTGCTACGATCCTGACAGACCTATTTCGCTTGATTTACACTCATTAACCTCTTCATATATGCCCTTCGGTTATATTACGGGTACTTCTTACCTCTCTTTTTTTTAGATCGTCTGCAATCTGATAGCAGAATGTTCGCTGAGGTCGACCCTGTCCTGCTCTTCCTTTCACACCTACTATATTGAATATGTAACTAAGTTAACTAAAACAGGAATTGTTTCTTAGATCATCCAAATTTTAAATACAAGAAAGGGTCTCCGATTTTTCAGGCATAGATTGCATTTCCCGAGGCACAGCCTGCCTAGAGAAGCAAATAATAGTAGACGAAATAGAGGGTAAACGCGCCAGAAGAAAACTGCCGAGTAGATGATACAAGCGGACTAACAAATCCTCTTGTATTTGTTCGTCTATGATAGTTTTTTCTGGCGACTATTGAGGGACTGATAAAGAAGAATTTTTAATACAATACGGATATTTGTGGTCCCTGTAATTCGTATATGGAACATTTGCTGATAAATTTTATGTAAACATTAGTTTTGTTACTTTCTTTATTTTTCGGTTAGGTTTATTTTTCTTAAATAATCTTGCTTACTTATTGTCCAAAAGATGAGGGACCTGACTTTTTCTTTGAAAGTAAATGTTTTAATAAATTTCAAGTACCAAAGCTTTAGTCAACAACAATAAAAGGAAAATATATTCTCAGTAAAGGTTTCCAAGAAATCATTCTAGTCTAGAATGTTCGCAAAATCTAGATGGGTAAGCTTATCAAATCCATCCCGCTGATGTCGCTTTCTGAATTCTGAAACCGAGTACTTTCACGACTACGGGTATACCTAAAAATTGAATCGCAGCTTTATTATGTAAAAGGAGGTTTCATATCTTTTGTCGTTTTTAGCAATTTTATTAAATTCTTGTTGATAAATATTCCTTGGCTAAAAAGCGGTTGAATTAATTCAAGTACACAATAATAGTTAACAAATTGTATATTATGATGCTGTGTAAAAACATTGATTTTATTGACGCAAATATTATTGTTCTTTAACTATTTAAAAAGAAATCTAGTAGACCGTAAATTTCAAAATTCAAATAGCGCACTGAATTAATACAATGTATGCAGGTGGTAGGTACCTACGTATAATTCTATTGTAAAGAGTTACAATTTATTACCGGATAATATCTGGACCCTGCACGTATAATCAAATGAAATGACACCCCTTTAGCCCATAAATAAAAAAAAAAGTCCATAAATAACTTTACAGAGCAGTTGAGTCTAATGAGTCCCGTTCTCCCGGTCGTTCTGAAATTGAAACCGTTTCAATATACCATTTGTATTCAAACGCCCAACCGGCCGGCCGCATTTTAATTTACTTACTCGAATTAAAAGTGCGCGTGATTCGAATTCTATCCAGTTTTACGCCGATACTTTATTTTTATCGTTGATTGAAGACGGCATTACCGTTTTGTAACCACTCGATTCGATTGCTTGGACGTAGATATAACTTTCCGAGGGAGGGCGATTCAGAATCGACTGAAATTTTTATATGCACGTTACAAAATGAAAACATTTTTTTCCCGCGTAGATTTTCATTTTTATGTAAAGATAAACTAAGATATAAATCGAATAAAAGCAAACTTAATTGTTCTTTATTGACTCTTCATAAAAACATAATCTATTTACAAGTGCCCACTCTTTTTTAGGGTTCCGTACCCGAAGGGTGCAAACGGGACACTATTACTGAGACTCCGCTGTCTGTCCGTCTGTCTGTCCGTCTGTCTGTCTGTCTGTCTGTCTGTCCGTCTGTCCGTCTGTCACAGGCCTCTATCTCTTGAACCGTAATAGCTAGACACCTGGAATTTTCACCGATTATACCTCTGTGATATTACTGTGGCCGCTATAACAACAAATACTAAAAATAAAAAAAGTTTAAAATTAAAGGGGATCGTCGTCATACAAAAAACGTGTTTTTTTTCAGCGTTTTTAACTCGATCTATCACAGGGCTCTATGTATCTCTTGAACCGTAAGTAGCTAGACACCTGAAATTTTCACCGATTATGTATCACAAATACTAAAAATAAGATAAAGTTAATAATAATTAAAGGTGGTCGTCATACAAGAAACGTGTTTCTTCAGCGTTTTAAAACATTGTACGGTGGTACGGAACCCTTCATGTACGAGTCCGACTCGCACTTGCCCGTTTTTACTAGCCTTCAATCTTTGGGCTCGAATTGACTCAATTTAATACAGAAACGGGCAAGCACTGTATTTAATATGGATACTTCAATGATGTATAGTAATAAAGCGTCTACATTTAAGAGCTAAGCTCTTGTCGGTGTCATTGTGTGGAACGAGACGATAATATTTTTTAGGGTTCCGTACCTCAAAAGGAAAAAACGGAACCCTTATAGGATCACTTTGTTGTCCGTCTGTCCGTCCGTCCGTCCGTCTGTCAAGACCCTTTTTCTCAGGAACGCGTGGAGGTATGAAGCTGAAATTTATATCAATTACTCAGGTCTACTGTCCCTTGAAGCTGTGAAAAAATCAAACTTCTAAGCCAACGCAATCAAAAGATACAGCCGTTTATGCCGCAAATTTTCGACACTTGCAAGGGAATCAAAACCTACAGGGTGCTTCCCGTGAACTCAGAATCTTGAAATTTGGTACGAAGCAACGTCTTATAGCATAGATAAAGGAAAAATTACGAAAACCATAAATTTTTAGTTACATCACATAATATATTTTTTTTTAATAATTTTAAACTTACTACCCATTTCCTCATAAACGCGTAGAGGTATTAAATTGAAATTCATACCAAATATTAAACCTTGCAGGTTTGTACGGAACCCTCGGTGCGCGAGTCCGACTCGCACTTGGCCGGTTTTTTTTTGGCGGAGTGATTGCCATTGCCTCCACTATTTTACACATAACTTAATTATAGGCACTATGTGCAAGTTTCCTTACGATGTTGTCCTTCACGGTACAGGAACGTAGCGAGTAAAAATTTAATGGAATTTTTTGCGTCTTTATGTAATGCAAGGGAGTGTAACCCCAAACTGAATACGCCCCTGCGATTGAGTATTCGACGGCATATTTCCTGGGCATATTTCTCAAGACTATAACTCGGATAATGTGCGCGACTGTCCCGTTTGTTTTTTCAATTTGCGCATTGTCTGACGAGTTTCTGAGTATCGTCGCAAAGAAAACTCATTGGAATTTAATTTAACGGTTGTCCGTTGTTTTGTCATTGTTGTTGATTTTTGTTTAACACAGTTGGTTTTGAGTGCGAGGAATTACAGTTAGTAATTCAAATGAAAAAGTAATTGGGTTCTTATGCTAATATAAATTGTAATACAAATTTTAACAACCAACTTTGAACTTTTTTACTTAGATTTAAGACATTTCTGCTGAAGTTGAGTTTTATATTTTTTTAAATAAGCCTAGATTGCATTATTCGCCCTTTTTGATTCAAATTGTATTTTACTAAATTATTTGTTGTAGAGGTGAATAACAAAAAAAAATGTTTTTTGTAGTCTAATATACAGAAGCTTAAAATTCTAATTTTCATGGATTAAAAACACGCATTATTACCGCAACGTTTCGGTTGCATCATTACGGCACAGGGTGTTCCATACTCATCTCCTTAGTACGTTACGCCACGCCACCTGATGCCACTGTTTGCCGAGCAATCTAATTATGGCGGGAAAAATGTACCCGTCATAAATCATCCTTCATCATCTTGATCTTGGATGAGGATGTCAGTAATAACCAATTTGGGATTCTTAGGTTATGTTTTTATGCGCTGAAATAATCTAATAATCGTATAGAAACTTGGAGTCTAAAATTTTTCTAAAATTTGAAGGTTGTGGTCTGATAGCCAATCTTTTATGGAGTGGAATGTATTTTTTTATAAGTGTAGTATGATCAGTGTCATTTAAGCATTAGAATAAAATTGAGATGTCATCTGCAAAGAGAACGCACATATTATTTAACGTTTTTGGAAGTTCATTTATATATATTAAGGACAAGACACAACCCAATACACTTCCTTGTAGAATTGAATTACTTGTGTTTCTTGTATTAGATTTTGTTTTTCCGGGATGAAAGGTACCCTATGTCCTTCTCAGGACTCCGAACCATGTGTATGCGAATTTTCAAGAAAATTGGTTCAGTAGATAAAGCGTGAAGAGGTAACAAACAAACAAATATACAAACTCACTTTCGCATTTATAATATTAGTTAGGATTAGGAAGTTAGGATTAGGATTAGTTGGGATAGTTGAGATATTTCGTTACTAAGCGGCACCACTATGAAACCACCTTCTTTCGAACTAGTAACTCCATCTAGCTACAACATTTAAACTAAAATCGAATTACGTTTCAAAGTATTAAGGTCCTCAAGTCCTCTTGTATATTTGTTAGTCCATGCTTATCCCAGGTTATTTTTTAATGACTTTTAAGTTGAAGGGACACAATACTCGTATTTCGTTCCACGACGCGTTAGCATAGAACGCCAGTCGTTTGCCATCTTTGTTCAGAGTCTCGCGTGTGTCCGTAGATAGCTCCCCGTGTCGATCCTTTTGTTTGTGCATATATCGAAAACTGTAAATTGTGTATACCTGTGAGAAATATACAAGGACTTATTTACCGAGTGTTGAACTTTACCTTCTAAACCTCGTAGCTTAGGCCCCCATACACTCTCTGAATACATACACGTAGCTAGGAAATAGATACAGTAAATTCCGTAATAACTTTGGAGTCAGAACTGTAGAGAGATAGCCCATAGTGTCTACAAAGTCATTAAAAAATAACCTAGGGCACTGTAATAGCGGCACTCAATGTTTATATTAGCACAACAATCTCGCTTTGTTGTGGTGATTTCGTTAGCCGCCGGATGCTGCATATTAATTGCAGGCAAGCTGTCTGGTGGCAGGGCATGTAGTAGCTCCTTCTAAGTTATTATTTAATAAGTTTTTCGTTTTTTTTTTACTGTTAGTTTGGTTTCATTATACTTTAGTGATCTGGTGTAGCTCGTGGTTTAATTTATTACGGGTATGTCCCTCTTTGTATTTGGAGAAAAAAAGCAGGATAGCGCACCCCGTGCTCCGAAGCAGCACAGCAGAGGATGCAACCGGGCACGCGCTTAGATGAAGAAGTTTATCAAAAAAATATAATTTTTCGTTCAAGCTTAAGTACTTATGCAAATTACTTCAGACAAATGTCATCATCATCATGTCCTTTTAGTCTCCACTGCAAGAGCACGATCCTCTCTGTACTGCCAGAGCCACACTTGGCCACAGCAGTCAGAGGATTTGGTCTACACTCTCCACGCTGGCCAGACGGGTTGGAGAGGTCTCACTGATGTTTAAAAGCTTTGTTTAGCTTGTGTTTCCTAAGTCGCCTTCTGCGACATCCACAGGAAGACTTGGAGTGGTCCTATTCTACTCTGCCGGGAACCACACGGCATGAGACAAATGTATAATAAGCCCAAACCCAATGGGGTTGTATTGCGTTATTACAGGGTTCCTATACACAATTACCCACCTTCCGGCTTCATCATCAGATCAGCTTCATGTTATAATATAAGTAATATTGCATTGTCATCTGATTTACATTAGCATACAGAATTTATCTCAATAGTAAACAGGGATAAGACCCACTTGGTCTTTAACTTGCAAGATTTGACTAAATCGTTAGGTAATCTTTTTGCTATTATTAATAAAGAAATACTCCTATGGGCCCTTCCAGATGAAGTAAGTAATGAAATAAGACGGATGTCGCAATAAAAAATCCCAAAAATGTACATCGTGCAGTACCATTCTAAATAAACTAAATGGGTTACCCTGGTACTGGATAAAGGGTCGGAAACGCCCCCAGGCTAATAGAGTATGGCTTTGTAAATATTTAAATACGGTTGGTTCGTGCATTCTTAATGCTGGCAAACCACTCGGCTTCTTTTGGTTTCCTAAATTGTGACAACGACGCACTTAAAGCCATAGTACATGGAGCAATTACATAACACATTCCTTATTTTCACAGCCCTTTTTCTATTATACCTCTAAATAAATAAATATATAGGGACAAATCACATAGATTGAGCTAGCAAAATCCATTTCTTCTTAAGGTGACGTGGGTTCTGAATTTACAAAACTGTGCGTATTTTTGAAAAATCACCGTTATTAAACTACTACAGTTTCATCTATAAAAAAATTTACATAAAAATCTTAAGTAATTTATACAGACACCCACAATAGCCAAATCACGATTGAGCATTTTTGGCTCGATAGAAAAAAATCACAAACATACCTCTAAATTTGCCTTTATAATACGTATTACTATTTTATACAATCACCTTTTTATACGAAAATAATACCAAAAAATTTATTATCTAAAAAATCCTTAAGATTTTTATGTAAATTTTTAGAGGAATAAACTGTAGTAGTTTAATAACAGTGATTTTTCAAAAACACGCACTGTGTTGCAAATTGTGAACCCACGTCGCCTTAATATTTTTTCATTAGAACTATGGTTTTATAAAGCCTATTTTATAATTTAGTTTTTTTTTCTAGATTTCATACTAAAATTTTATTGAATTCCAATATATAGTCTAGCCATAAATACTGTAAAATTAGAAAAAACAATATACTTCCCATTTGAATTTGGAGTCATTTGTCATTCTCATTGTGTTTTTTCATTAGTATCGTAAAGTCACCTTATCATATTTTCAAATATTTTGCTGCTGTGGATTATTATTTTTAAAACACTATCGTGCTCCGGCTAGTCAATAACAGGTCAATGAACTCAAAATACACATCGAAAAAATAATCTCTATTCATTAGGAACCGAATAGTACACTCGCCCTTAGACGGGCGGAATAAAAATCATATTCTTTTCAAGTAGCATCCGATACGCTCACTTCGTATTTTCCGTTGCCACCAAGTTTGACACCTTATTGCTTCTCATGCAATATGCATGGTAATACCCCTCAGACACTCGCTCATCCTTTCCCACACCCCAGTAATTGGTGAAAATCAACCCCATACCCCCCTTTCTGTTATAACTCGCAGAAAAAATAACAAACCGACCGAAATGTACGGAGCTTTAGCATCTCAAAGTGTAAACGTGGGAATGGGTCTTTTCAACTTGGCGGTGTTCTACCAAGAGTCTACCTACGTTTTTAAATAACACGGACTTGGGAAGTCAATTCCTTGCTTATTATGTTATTGGGATTACGTGTACGTAAGCCTTTGAATCCTAATTTGATTGATAATATTTTAATCATGAACAATAAGAACAGTTACGAGAAATGCAAAATTTTGCCACGTATTTTATAGGGATTCTTATTTTTATCAGTATAATTTAGTCATTATTAAAATGCGATAAACGGGTAACTTAAAAAAATGGGCACTTAAAATCTACTGGATGCTTTGAATTCATCCAGAGGCCTTCCTCAGGGCTGCGGCTCAGGACGTCTTCGTGTACGCGTCGCGCGTTCACGTGAGTTACCGTTTTTGCATATAAATAATGTCTGTGTCTACGTTAGTTTACTCACGACTCACGATTGGAGAGTATAATGCTTCCGATTGTCACCGCTATTTAAAGCAACACCAGAGGCTTGAAAAATGTAACCTGAATTTGTTCACTCGTTCGAAAGGAGAAAGAAATAGTTGTTTTTTTCTTCCTTATTTTTTTTTTATTTCTTTTTTTTAGGGACTTATCACAGTGAGTTTAAACTGGTGTAATGGTGTACTAACTCCATGATACACTGCGGTATACAGCCATTAAAAACATAATACATTATACAATAACTTTAAAATTATACAACGAAATCAAAATACACTCCAAATAAACAACTAACCACAAACAAAATTATTGACAGTCATGCCATTTAGGAGCACTCTATTGTCTAACTAAAATATATCCGATGTTGCAACTCGATACGATCCAAATCCAAAACATTTCGGTGCTTTTATTTAGAATCGGAGAATTCAATTTAACTACGTTCGGGATTCTGTTTTCGCTTCCATTGGGCTAAATGATACTATTGAGTCTATAACCTTTTGAAAGTTGAAACTAATTTACGCCATTTAATTTAAAATAAAAATTTATTACAAATTCTTAAATATATTGTAGCCGTGTGGTTCCCGGCAGAGTAGAATAGGACCACTCCAAGTCTTCCCGTGGATGTCGTAGAAGGCGACTTTGGAAACAAACTCTAAATAAAGCTTGTAAACATCAATGAGACCTCTCCAATTCCTCTAGCGTAGAGAGTGTAGGCCAAATCCTCTGGCTACTCTAGCTAAGTATGGCTCTGTAGAACAGAGAGGGTCGTGCTCCTGCAGTGGAGACTAAAAATAAACGGGCAAGTGCGAGTCAGACTCGCACATGAAGGGTTCCCTACAATGTTTTAAAACGCTGAAGAAACACGTTTTTTGTATTACGACCCCTTTAATTATTAACTTTATCTTATTTTTAGTATTTGTTGTTATAGTAGTCATAATAATACATAATTGGTGAAAATTTCAGGTGTCTAGCTATCACGGTTCAAGAGATAGAGCCCTGTGACAGACGGACAAACGGACAGACAGACGGACAGACAGCAGAGTCTCAGTAATAGGGTCCCGTTTGTACCCTTCGGGTACGGAACCCTAAAATTGCGTGGATGACTATATCTTTGAATACTTATATGTATCACTTAATAATTATCCATTTTGGTATTTCATAATAATTATTCACATCAGATCATTTACTTACAGTTTAGTGCTGCTTCCTAGGCGCAAATGCAGAAGCAGCAACAAACTGCACGACGTAAACTGGATACTGATCAGTATCCGTCTGCTCCATTAATTATAAAGACATCACGTCTCTCTATCTCTATCTATCTTTATACTGATAAAGACGTGATGTCTTTATAATTAATGGAGCAGACGGAATCATTTTGAGTCTTGCGGCTCTAAGCAGACAGAGCCCAGGGCCGCAAAACCGAAATAGCAGTTTTAGCGTGATGGTAGGCAAGAAGGTGGAAAAAGAAATCAAAATAGTGATGGGTTATTAACCGCATCGCCTATTAACACGATTCACATTTTTGCCTATTCCCTCGATCTGCTCTTACGATCTGCGCGGGAAGAGAAGCAGCTGGTAAATTGTCAGTTTTTTCTTTTCTCCCAGACCAACATGGAAGAAAGTGCAAAGTGGATTTTTGTGATGAAAACGTTCCTGTCGCACCAGTTTATTGGTTTGTTCAATTCTGAGTTTATTAAGGTGAATACCAAGCAGAAGTGGCGTACTTATTTGAAATAAATTGTTTACTCGTAAATAAGGTGAAAATTTTCATATTTCTGAAAGTTAGGCACTAGATAGCCCTTTAAATTATTTTATGAACTGCCGTTGGAACTAATACTGGTGATCCGTCTATTAAGTGGCCACTTTTGCCGGAAGCGGGTTTTACAGCTAGATGGACATTAACTTTTAACAAATGAGGGCGCCACTTCTGCTTGTTTTCACCTTAAGTTGATTCCGTTGAAATTTTCAAAAATCCTTAATTTTTAATATTAATACTCTCAAATACGAGTACCTAAATCAGTTCGCTGTTTCAGAAGTTTGAGACTTATCACATAAAAGCTCTCTACTTGCAATATTGTAAGAAAATATCTAGAACTCTTGAGTATGACAAGTACAACACATTGCTCTCATACTCACATTGAAGTTCCAAAGTACGT
This sequence comes from Acrobasis repandana, assembly GCA_963576875.1. Taxonomy (NCBI): domain Eukaryota; kingdom Metazoa; phylum Arthropoda; class Insecta; order Lepidoptera; family Pyralidae; genus Acrobasis; species Acrobasis repandana. Next base: position 5,980,570 of record OY756226.1, read on the forward strand.
TATGTTTAAAACCAGGTGTTTCCGCGAAAGCACTGCATGAATAGAGTATTTTGAAGTAATATTGTTTATGGTAAGCAGAAAATCTTGTCACGAGTGTGTACTTCTCGTATACACAGTCCAGAGTTACAGTACAAAGTAGAATAAAACAGATGTAAAGCTCATGTACAGATATTTGCAAAAGTCAGAAAAAATGCAAAAAAATCATTCTCATTTTGTCTAATTACAGAAATAGTGCATCGTGCCCTTTAAAACGTACTGAAATTAAATTTAAATAAAAACAGAAGTAAATCTCACGAGACTATAAAGAACCAACGTTAAAAAAAAATATATTAATCAGTGAAATAATTCATAGTTGATCGTGATTATCAAATTTAAATTAGTTTAGAAAATTCTACATGTTACAAAGACATTATATTTTTGAAAACTGTTTACAAAACTGTGAAGCGTGTCTCTACAGCGAGCGTACCCGCTATACAAGAAGCAGTATTTCTTGATTGTAGTTATTTTGTATTTAGAATATGAGCTCATGTAGGGACATACGGTCAGGTAGGTTGGCCAGTTTAAGACACCTGCAGTAATAACTAATATTTCACATCTTTAATTAGAAATTCACTTTCTTCTCATATAATACTGTTTCACGTAAATGTTAGTTAATATAATGTTATATATTACATTATAATCTAATCATGCACAAAGTCAAACACTCAAGTTATGTTTTAACATTCCGAATAATCAAATGCTTTTTACAATACAATACCCTTTATTGCACCAAAGAAAAATACAGGACATAATTATCTAAACAAAAGGCGGCCTTATCGCTAAGCAATTTCTTCCAGGCAACCTCGTTTAAATAGAAAAAATGATGGGAAATTAGGTAGTGCGGGGTGGTCAATATAATAAACATACTTATATACAATAATTATAATAAACATAAACATAATACACCTAATAATTAAATACATACAACTTACACAAAGAAAACATAATAGGACAAAATGGAAGAAACTAAGAGTGGAAATAAGGGAAGGAGATTACCTTTCATAATGATAGAAAATGCGATTTTACTTGGTATTTAAAGCTGGCTAGTGTTTGGGCGCGTCGGATAGTAAGTGGTAGTGAGTTCCACAGACGTACAGCTCGAACAGAGAAAGACCGCGAGTAAAAGTCGGTGGAGTGAGCAGGAATCCAAAAACAGGAAAGAAGGTTTTTAGCGCTGCGTAGTGGACGCCCTTGAGACTCACTAAATAATGTAAATAATTCTCTTAAATAGTTAGGAGAGTTAGGTTTGAAAAGAATTGTGTATAACATTGACAGGGTATGCCAGTCAGTATTTACGCCGATACTCTTATTTTTGGTTGCGTGATTAAAATATAGGGTGACTTTTTAATCACCAGCCAACATTTTGGAGCAAGTTACTTTTCATAAGAACAATTAACAAGAAACAAAAAACAAAACAAACAAATTTCGCCTTTACATACAAATCAGTGCAGAGCCAACCTTATTTTGTATGGGACAAAAAAGTCGATTTTCATTAAAAAAAATTGGTTGGTGGAAATAGTTCAGTATCATGGACTGAATATGTTCCAAAAATTTGGCTAGTGGTTAAAAAGTCACCTGCATGTTTACCATGTCATACCAAATCATTAGCCGCGTGGTTTCCGGCAGAGTAGAATAGGACCACTCCAAGTCTTCCCGTGGATGTCGTAGAAGGAAACACAAGCTAAAAAAAGCTCATAAACATCAATGAGACCTCTCCAACCCGTCTGGCTAGCGTGGAGAGTGTAGCCCAAATTCTCTGACTGCTCTGGCTAATATATAGCTCTGGCAGTACAAAGAGGGTCTTGCTCCTGCAGTAAAGACTGAAAAAGACCTGATGATGATGTATACAACAATAAATTTACCACGTAACTGCACCAGGTTTCAGCAGTATGAAAATCATAATAATCTCTTCGCTATCTCAAAACGACTGAGAAAATACCTAAAAAGCATTAAAAAAATAACGTGAAATGTTCGATGTACTTTCCATCAAATGTTTATCGTTCAACTTGTCCGTATGTCGTCGTTACATCATAACTCCAAAAAGCTTGTATTCGGGTCTCGGCATACGTAACTTCGTATTTTTATTATATCTATATATATATATATATATATATCTAGTGTAGTGACATTCTGCGTATTTGTATAAATCACATCAGTCACTCACTTCACGCAAGTTTTTACTACATTTCTCGGAACAAGTTTATCATTTCAGTAGCATGTATGATACTATATTGCATTAAGATTTATTTAAAGCACTATGACTCGTACACGTCTATAACTTCTTCTTCGTCTAAGCGCGTTCCCGGTTGCATCCTCAGCTGTGCTGCTTCGGCGCCCGGGGTGCGTGTTCCCGCTTTTTCTTCTCCAAATATAACATGCATGTCAATGGTCACCCAAGGATGCCAAAGACTTTGCAAAATGGAGGAGAAATAGCTGGAACAGTTAAAATGATTTGGCTACAGTTTTACGACCGGCCGCCTGCCAGACGTCAACTCTCTTTGGGAATGTATTTGTGCGAAATGTTTAACAACCGGCCGCCGCCCGACGTTAACCCTCCTTGGGAATGCAATTATAGCACGAGATGTTTGTGCTTAGTCCTTTAGTCGCCTCTTACGACATCCACAGATGGAGTGGTCCTATTCTAAACCACACGGGTTAGTAATATACTGAAACTAATTTATGGGTACATTCAATCCATGATACTGAACAACTTTCCTCAAAAAACATACATATTTAAAAATTTTAAAAGCAGAAAAAAACTTCGTATTTCGAATATGACGAATTTTTTTTGCGTTTTAAAAAAATCGGGTAAGCTGATCGGTCAACTTGTATGGGAGGCCAAAAAATATTTTTCATATTTCGATATATGTTCCTTGGGGAAACTTGTTCAGTATCATGGACTGAATGCACTCTTGAAATAAGTTCAGAGTATTTTGTTAGACCCTGTATCTATATACTCGTACAATATACTGCGCACACTTTTTCCTCTAATTATACCTGCGCAGAGCCGCCATTTTGGGTCAACTTATGTGCCGGGTAAATGCTATTACACACTCTACCATAGGTTTACAAATTTTTATTTTACTAATTTTACAATTGTTTAAATAAAAAAATGTTGTAGCAGTTTGACTTTACCGTTATTTATCTTGCTGCATGTCGTTACTTCGTCAGTTCGTTTACTTAGAAATATGTTAAAATAGCTAATAAGTTTTAATGTAAGACTCTATGTTATAGCTACTACGGGCTACAGATCGACAATATCATTTTGATCTTTGCATTAGCGTATTTCGTTGGATTTGAGACTCTCTCTTTGAAAATGTTTCTCTTGATGTGTAGCCCAGCGTATTATTGTTACTATATTTATTATAAATGGTAATTTTAATATGTGCAGGTAAATCACAAAATATATTTGTTCACAAAGGCATATTTATTCAACTTTTAGTAGCTGTGTCGTCAATTCTTGTTTTTCAATAATTTATTAAAAAACTATGCGATAAGTACATATAACTAGCACCAACCCAAATCTGATAATTGTTTGTTACGTCGAAGTTGCTAATGCGTCTCAGTTTCGAGACTGACAAAAAATATTTTGTCCGTCAGTCTGTTCTCGCCACGGGCTCTCGCTTACAGGTCACATTTTATAACCGATTTCTGACAAAATTAGCACACAGTTCCTTGATTTATTTAATTTTTTTTTGTTGATCGAAATTTTAAATGGAAGAGAAATATATGTACATAAATGGGGGTTTTATGTAGCGTTATTTGACGGATTTCAATCAAATTTGAGAGGCACACTAAGGACCTCATTCTATACAAGATTTTGCAAAAAAAATTCAAATGGGTTTAGTAGAGGAAGAAAAGAGGGAAGTTTGCTGTAGAATTATAAATAGACGGATTTCACTGAAGTTGCTAAGCCAATGAATGGGATAAGTGTCGGTTATTGCATGGTTATAAGAGCTTGCGAGGTCTACTGTTCTCACAGAACCACTAGTATACAGGTAGTTTTCTCATCAAATGTAAGTGTCAAGTTATTGCTGAACCATGTGTGTTTTTATGTGTATTATATAGGAGCCGTGTGGTTCCCGGCAGAGTAGAATAGAACCACTCCATGTCAACATCAATTAGACCTCTCCAACCCGTCTGGCCAGCGTGGAGAGTGTAGGCCAAAACCTCTGACTGTTCTGGCTAATATAGTACAGAGAGGTTCTGGTAGTACAGAGAGGGTCGTGGTCCTGCAGTGGAGACTAAAAAAGACCTGATTATAATATAGGAAAATAGCCGCCGCGATCCATAATTTCCTACGACGTTACGCTGTACCACAGACTACCCCGTAAAATATTTTAAGATGCATCTCGAAGTGCACTCTCCTTAATGCACCGCAGATACACTTAGCCCCTCAATATGCTAAGTATGTGATGGTTAGCTGCCTGTTATGATATTGCTTGTTTATCTACGAGATCGAATAAGGAATGAAAGGAGATCTATACAACAAAGGATGCGTGGTTTAGTAAAGTGGAACATACTTCAGTATAAGCTTTAGCCACTATACCGTTTTACAGGACCCAGATAAGTGGCCTCGACGAAAATAGGTCTTTGTTCAGCAGTGGACTATAGAAGGGCTGAGGCGATGATATCATTCCACAGCTCAGAAAAGGACTCATGTCGACTTCTTGGCCTAACGAAACTTTCGAATGCCATTTTTTAAGAATGCTTGCGTGTTTAGTTACACATTCAAATCCCAATCCCAACTATTATAATACGAGTATTACAAATTGTATATTTGTTTGTTTATTTGTTACCTCTTCACACTTTATCTACTGAACCAATATTATTGAAAATTCGCATACACATAGAAGTACTGAGAAGGACAAAATTCCGTGGGATTTGGAATACGCGAGCGAAGCCGCGGGCAAAAGCTAGCACTAAATAAAATAAAATAAAATATTATTTACAACATAAGAGTTCCTTTTACCTTATACAGAATCAGACAGAATTTTCCATACAAACTTATTCTAGCTTTAATTTTGAAACGACATATCAGATTTCAGCAAAAAAATTATTTTAAAAGAAATTGGATATAGTTTTTACAGACAAATTTTGAACTTGAAATATATAGTGTTTTATATCATATATGACCATCAGTATGGAAAACTTCTACACCCTTATATTTTCTTTCAAGTTCATATTTTGAGTGACGAAAACTAGTTGTATGCCTAGATAAATTCAATTTCTTTGAAATTGCAAAATACTGCCTAAATCTTACATTTCATTTCAAAATAAAAGCTAGACTACATTTGTAAGGAAAAATCTAGGGTAAGGGGGTATCTTAAGTCTTAGCACTAACGTTGTTAGAACTTATGTGCTAATGAAATAAAAAACTAAAATATATTTTGAGAAAATTCTCAAAGTTCAAGCTATGTTAATTTTGTTGACGTGATACCAAAATCCTTCAGCAAAACCAAATTATGTAGTCCTGTATATGTTTCGTGCATTACAGAGTTTTAATACCCCATAAACCCATGGAATCTTGGGTTACGATCTGTTTGCAAATGACTTGACACAATCGTAACAGAGATTTTGGTAGTCAATTTCATTAAACCAAAGCATAATAAAACGATGTAGGTATTTAGATAAATTTACTAAACCTCCTTAGCATGGCACTGGCGACAGCGTTTATTAAGCGCTATCATTTATTACTATCTCGCTCTTCGTTGTAACAAAAAGCGGGATAGAACTAGTCCATCGCGCGACATGGCAACATTATCTGGGTTAATCCACGATGCCATACTAACGGCACAGAACCAACAGCTGTAGCGCCTAAGGCACAAGCCACATATAATTTGGCTCGGACACTAACATGGTACGAACTTTATTTCCATGCGCTTTGTACGAAATTCGAATGGAATAAAAAGATGTTCGTGCCTACGTTACGTGTTCAGTGTAGCGAGGCTAAAAAGATGATACTGAATCATCTTCATGACGTGCAGATAAGTTTTTGAAGTGGAAACTTCTTTAGGCGCGTTGGGCATTTTTTGAAATGGGAAAAAAAACATTGAACTCGCGACACTGTTACCGTAACCGTAACCGACACCACCTTGTTCAAGTTTTCACTTCTGGCGGCACTCCTGGAGTGCCACTGTTATTTTTTTAACTTTTAGCACTTGGGGTTGGTAGATTTTAGCATTGACTTGTTTTCGACTATTATGGAAGCTATAACTTCAACTATTTCTAAAGCAATGTCCACACTGCACTCTGTTTGCATCATGAAATGAGTTTATCCTTCGTGCAGTTTACGGCGCATCCACACACCGCTGGCTTTATTGCTTATACTGAAGTTGTAAAACTTGGGAACTCGTGTTTCTATGGACAGATATTTCCTAAAGATTTGTCACTATACATGAAAGATGTTATACTACAACTTTTTAAAGGTTTTTAAAGCACTAAAGCAAGCGTATATACAGGGTTTAACAAAATATGCTTAAACTATTTTAAGGGCGAATTTAGTCCATGATAACAAGCAACTTTCTCCAAGAAACATATACCGATATACGTAAATTACATAAAACTATAGACTGTAATGATTGCTTATAATACTGCAAGCCATCGTCTCACAAAATAGCGTTGCATATTTTACCATAAAGCGCACATTGTTGCGAGTTTCTATCGGGACTATAAAAATCCATGTTTCATACATGAGATGAGAGATTGGACTATAAATCTGGCGTATGAAACTAATAGAGCCTCCTCAGGGGCCATTAAGCAGGAACGATGCTCAGTCAATTTCCTGTAATGATGCGAACGGTTTAAATGTTTATTTATCGCCTGTGGAGTCAGAGCTTTCGGTTTGGATCTCATTAATATTTTGCGCGGCTTTGGTTTAGTGCGTTTAAAATAAATGCTGCATGGATTGTTCCAAGCTTTTTCAATATGCCATGCTGGTCTGGGAGAAAAGAAAACAAAAAGGATGTACTTTTAAAAGCTTATGTACTCGTAAAAGCCTATCGAGTGAATTAGCAAAAATCTCGAGTAAACATGCCAATGCAGACGCGGCTTGCTACTCGCCACTAATTTGATTCACTTTTTCCACCGAAGTAGCCTTTGGACTTGAAATCAATCTGTCAACCCCGTTAGGCGTAAATACATGATTTTATTGTTCTTCTTCTTCTTATCGAGTCGAAATGGTTACACTGTAGCTTCAATTTCAAATCACCTGTGACCAGTATGTGGCCACGGCGATCCCTCTGTCGTTAGCTTTGATTTTATTGTGTATTTTTTTTTTACAGTTTTTTCTACTGGTACAATACAAGGACTAACTGATAGGCGCTAAGAAGATAACGTGTTGTTATATAATATTTATTACTCGATCACGTATTTTGAAAATAACTTGGCATTATATAAGTATATAATAGCATATAAAGCATAGATTCACTATTTCTTAAAAACATAACCGTGTTGAATCATACAAGTAATATAGCCGCCAGTAGGGCAGGTCAGCTTGGCTCCGTTGTACTACTACTACTAGTTTTACTTTTTTTGTTAGCTCTATAGTTCTCATTATTGGATTATTATTATTAAACAGGTTAACTTATTTATGTAAATTGGATTTGGTTAGCAAGCTTTACATGTAATATTGTGATAACACTGTATTATTTAGGCATAATATCTTTGTGAACTTACAAAGCCCTTATGGCGCGTAGGCGACCAATACTGTGTAAATGAGTTTCTTTTGGAGTTTTTTTCTCAACAGTGGTCGTTGCGAAACGTTACACGTAATGTATACAACAATTATTAACGTACAAGCAGTCCACCCCGGCTTCGCCCGTACTACACACAGCCTATGTCACTCGGGGATAGTGTAGCTTTCCAATGGTAAAAGAATTTAGTTTTGAAGCCTATTCAATGCAAACAAATCTTTTTTAAATTCAATCAAACAATCAAATCTTTCCTCTTTATAATATTAGTATAGATAAAAGTGACTGCAAAGGCCTAATTAATGAATTTCTTGTTTTTAAAAACTGAATTTGATACTTGATTCTATTAGATAACCATTATTAAGAACACTTTTCTTTATAAATAAGGATTTTTGAAAGACTTACTCGTATGACATATACGACGTCACCAACTAAACCTAAAGTACCCAAGACAAAAATGGTTAAGAAGACTTGTAGGATTTAGGTCCCTGATAAATTGACTACTAATCTTGAAAATTGTAAGTGAAAATAAAGCAAAGACTGAAGTGTGAAGAATAATAGTGCAAAGTTCTAAAGCCATAGATTATACTCATCTTAGAAATTCTCGGCTCTAAGATTTTTACAAACTCATGTAAAAAGTTTTAAGCCTGTTCAACGTCGGGCATTAAGGATATGGTGCTGAGAAGTAGTGATGTACTTAGTTCTGCCAAGCTTGTCTTAGAGAAACTATTTAAAAAAAGTAGAATGTATTAGCTACTACTCTACAAGCAAATTTATCTCGTAGTAGATAGATAAATAGATAAGGACAAGATTGTCAGTCCTCTTGTATTTGTTCGTCCTGATTTTTTGGATTCATTGAAACAGTCCGAACGAAAAGTATTATTTTAAAAAGGCGTAAATACGTATAATCGCAAAGCTGTAAACAACAGAACACATTATGGCAAGGGAGCGTTCATATTAATGCGAGCTATTAGGCTCTGAACGCACGATAAATTCCCAAGGGCGATAGAAAAGCGATTTGTTCGTGACGTCATTGAAATATCGCTCCCTCGTGCGAACTCGGCTTTATTTACGCTATGACAGCTTGTATTCATATTAAAAAGAAATTTCATGGTGGTCTTGAACGTTATTTCTAGACATCCTTAGGATGGCTCCGAATCCATTAAATTAAATCACAGCCAGCGGCGGCGGTCACCTGCTAGATAGTAAGATTAACACAAGCCTTCGGAAGCAAAATATCTTTAATTAAATGCCTTAAATAGCAATTGAGAACACTTTAGCCTCTCCAATCTGTTAGTCCAGCGTGGAGAGTTTAGACCCAAACCTCTGTCTACTCTGGCTAAGTATGGCTCTGCAGTACAAAGGATAGACAATCTTAATATTTTGAGCTCAATAAATTAAATTAAAAAAAAATGTAGTAAAAGTCGTACTCATGCGTGAAGACTAAAAAAAAAAAACCTGATGATTATAATCACTTAAGCGGAGTGGAGTTTTGGAGCACTGTGATTGGGCAGCGTACCCTTATGTATATTGAACTTGACAAAAAATATACGCAAAGAAAGTCGCACGGATAGCTAGTACGCAATAAATCACTTCATCTCACACCAAGCGGCCCAGTATCATAAGGATTGTTGCTCTCCGGGCAGGTTTTTTCCTATTTTTTCGCACCACCTCTTTTGAGGCGAGCGCTCTTTGTTTTGCGCCATTGTTCTTTCTTGTTTATTTTTAACCTTTTTGTCTCACTGCAGCCATTCATTAGTGACATTCTGGTTGTCGGAACTGTAGTGCGTAAATAACAGGAAGGGCAGTTTTTTGGAATATTGTAGTGTTAATCGTATGTTTTTGTAATAAATAAATAAATACAGTTCAGCCCAAGTTCTTTTAAAGCCAATATAAAACAAAGCTTTTTCTTTTTAAATGTGGGCGTGGAATCTAAGGAGCTAATAACATTGCAATCACAGAACCAAATCTGTTTTCATCCTTATTGTACGACCTATATGTATATTGCAACCTATGTGTATAGTAAAAAAACTTAAGAACCCCCTTACCCTAGACTAGACTTTCCCATACAAACGTAGTCTACGTTTTATTTCGAAACGATATGTCAGATTTCGGTAAAAATTTGTAACTTTAAAGAAATTGCATATATCTAGGGTTATAATTGGTTTACACAGTCAAAATATGAACTTGAAAGAAAATATAAGGGAGTAAAAGTTTTCCATACTGATGGTCAAAAATGATATAATACACTATATTCTTTTTTAAGTTCATATTTTGACTGTAAAACTGTGTACCGAAATCTGACATGGCGTTTCAAAGTAAAACGTAGACTACGTTTGTATGGGAAACTCTGATTCTGTCTCGGGTAAGGGCACTCTTAAGTGTACGCGGTATTGAACTCATACTTTAGAACGCACAATGAAAATCTAAGAACTCCGCACACGAAAACATAAAGGAATGCACCCACTACCCGCTTTATCGGGTACTATACAATAGAACTCCACAATATGAATAATAGCCCGGCCGTACCTTTAAACTGACAGAAAAGATTACTCGACTTAGACTTTTTCGCAAAATGACCTATTGATAAATTACTTGTTCGCAAAATTAGTTTAAATGAGGTTAATGCTTCGTGGGAAATACCCATGTTCAAGCCTCCAACAAAAAATTAAGAGCAATGATGCAAATTTATGATTCGCACTTCTTTTACGAGTACTTAAGGACAATCGATACGCGCACATGAAGATTTTGCATGTCATTTTTATTACACATTCAAACTTTGTCACATACAGACCGTACCCGGTTAATTTTATAAGTAATCAATTTTCTCAACGTTAATTTGTATACAACTGCAAGAAATTGTAATACACCAGTATACTTGTACTTCTCCTGGTTTTATTTCGACAAGAAGACCTGGGGAGCATTTGTGTCATCAGACAACCCATATTTCTACTTTTTAGAATTAACTTACTTGCAGTACCTTCAGTAAACATTAAGTTTCAAGAGTAAGGAAATAATAATCAAAGTGTCCTGTTCAGTATGAAAGTTAAATTTTATTTTGTAAAAATAAAGTTATTATCCTACAGGAATATATAGAACACTTAAGGTTATAAAAGTTACAATTATTACTAAGTAAGCTCTTTAACATTTTTAGATTTTAAGAGATAAACCGTTAAATACGCAGACATTTAGTAATCCATCTTTTATAAGAGTACGTTATTCAGATAATAGGACATTTTAGCACCCCTTTGCAAAAATGTCCTATTTTCTGTATAACGTTTTCCGAATAGATCCGGGTCGACTTAACAGACAGAACTCAGATATATAAATCTTTCAATAATCGATGTTGCTCCGATGTTTATTTATTGCATCGATACCGGGGTATCGAGATCTCGAGTTTTTTCTCAATAATAACAATGGGTGATTTATAGTTCGTGCCAAAAGAATATCGAGCGATGAACCTTTACGGTCTCGGTAAATATTCTATTAAACGTTGCCCCGAGAATATATTGGGAACCTTTGCCCTGTACCTGAGATTTTTATTGTTTTCCCTTCTTTGATGGGTTATTTTATTATCTACAAAATATAGGATAAAATAGCAGTAAAACCACGCAAAAGAACTACCTATGAGTATTGCTTCAAAAATGTGTACTGGACCCTTCGATCATATATTCTATAGATGCACAGTTCTTTGCAAAATCAAACAAAATATTGTCCCCGTGTCAATACGTACATAGTTAGATGTATACCATTTCAAGTATTGCGAAAACAGTTTAATCTAATTTAAACCCTAAGTAACTGAGATAAGCGTGGAAATAAATCCGTATTAAGTTTGTTACATATTACCTTCTGGTTAGATAGATCATCTTTGACGTAACGTCACGCGCGCGGTCACCGAGCGAATGACAGCGAAACAAGGCATAATACTGTTTTATGCCTTGTCTTTCCGGTGCCATTTTTTTTATTTTTAGGCGGCAACTGTGCATGTTAAGTGCGTTCGTGCGTGCGTGAAGACTGGACCTAACAAATTACAATTAAAATAAAAGCTTTTTTAAGTTTGGCAAGGTTATACATATTTGAACTTTACTGGCATCATATTAAAAAAAAAATACGTATGTAAAAGTCTATTTTAATTTGAAACCACTCTAAAACGCTCAACAGCTATAACTGTAACCGTAAATAAAATGTATGAAACGTCAAACACAGTTTAAAATACAAAATGGCCGACAATATTTCCTAAGATCGCGTGTTTGCTTGCAAATAGCCGTCGTTTCAAGCACTTGAAGGTGCTAGTGGGCCACAAAATATCAAAAAGAGCGAAAGATACCCTACTGATATAATTATTATTACAACGTCTAACAAAATATACTGAAACTATTTTAAGGGTGAGCTCAGTTCATAACACTGAACAACTTTCCCCAAGGAACATGTATCAAAATATAAAATTTTTTTTGCTTTTCATATAAACTTGGATCAGCTTGGATCTGTCTACTTGTATAGGAGACCAAAAAATATTTTTCATATTTCGATATATGTTCCTTAGGGAATATTTTTCAGTATCGTGGACTGAATACATCCTTAGAATCGGTTCAGTATATTTTGTTAGACCTACTCTTATTTTACATTTTTAGAATGAATTTAATCTTACTTAGCAAAGAACGGAAACATAGTTAAGTACCAGCGTTGCTCTATAATAAAGTCAGAAAACAATTTATCGGATTTTCATTAGACTAAGCCAACTAGGTGGCAAAACTATGAAGAACATTTAGTGGTGCGTGATGTGACTTTAATAAATATATACGAATTCGAAGAGCATGCTTATGTGAAAGAAAGCATAACAACATAATAGGTACTAGTAATCACGTGCAGAAGTCTCACTCAGCAAAGAAATTCAAAGAAATATCACCTCAATGTGGTTAGCAATATGGTTTAATTTAGCTCACGTCAGAACTCAGCACCTTTTTGTTTAGATACCTAGACACCCATTGCAGACCAATTTCATTCTTATTACTCTGGACAAACGATTCGTATAACTGAATTTACTTCTTCTGTACGTGAATACTAGTTCTTATTCTGTGCTCATAGCTCAGATTAGACGTTCGCTTTGCATCGTCGCTTGCTGGATGGTAGAAATGTCACTTCTGGTCTTCCGATAATTTGTTTAGTAGGGCCCAGCATATGATGCGAAGCCGGGCAAAGTAATTTTTCTGTTTAAAACAGGTCAAACATATAACAACAAGTTCGTGCAGTACCTCGCTGGCTCGTTTTTAGTTGATGGTTGTTACACGAGAAAGTGATTACCTCAACTAAGAACCACCTTTAATTCTGACTTTGCTTTACACTTTTGCCTCTTGTTTTACTTCCCACGGAATGTTAAGGAGGAAAATAAAAGCCTTTGTTACTTAAAATTGGTTGGAATTTAAGAGGACTGATCACAAAAATGAACACATGTTTAAGATACGAATTAAATTCGTTTTGCAACCCGCAGGCTAATTTTCAGTTGATGGTTGTAACACAAGAAAGTGATTACCTCTACTAAGAACCTGGTTTCTAACTTTGTTTAACACTTTTGCCTCGTTTTTTCCTTGCCACAGAATATTAAAAAAGAGTAGACATGCCTTTGTTTCTTGAAATTGGTATTTTATAGAAATTTAGTAACTTTGTGTACAAATAAGTGTATTTTAGGAAACATTAAAGTTACTGAGTTAAAAATTCTTAGTAGTAAGCTATGAAGTGTACAAAAATCTTGTGTATTTATTAAGTTAGTTAACTTCAAACAATCGTTATTTTTTTATCCAAAATACAAAGTCCTAAACTTTAATAAATTTGAGCAGGCTCTACGTGCTCAAATTTAACATAAACATTTTTTACTTTGTAACATCGAATGGAAAACGATTGATTGATTATCCTTAGTTTAATGTAACTATAACTGTTTAAGTTAGCAATAAATGCCAAACAATTCTAAAATAACTAACTCATCCCAAAAAATCGCAAAAATACGACAACCGCTCAGCCTAAACTAATTCTTCTAGACGACGAACCACTAACAGAAGAAACCGAGCCGACCCTGGAAGTGGAAACGGTACGGCCCCCGCCAGCGATACCGGCCGTCAATGACTCTGGAAATATATTTATTCGATATTTGACACGTAAGTAGACGATGTTGCTCTTCTGTTGCAGGTGGCGATCGGCGGCAGTATCTGATTTAAATTTAAATTTCGAGTGTTTTTTTTAATCATGCTTTAATGAGCCAGCGGCAGCATCTGCTTTCAATTTCGAGTGTTTTTTTTTTACCCACGTTTGAATGATTTCGGAGGTCAAGTGACAGAATTCGAGGCTATGTCTGTGAAAGCTTAAAAGGCAGTAACTGGTAAAATTTCGTTTGAGATGCAGTGCGCTGCTGTGGGTCCATATACTTAAGCTGATCAAAACTGTACTGTTTTATATTTATACAGATATGCTGTCTGTATCTCTTTCGATGTGTCAATAATAAAATCTTATTCACTGTTAATAATATCATTTAAAATCGAAACTATATTGGAACCACTTTAACTCGAGAAGAAGATAGATTGTTAAGAGTCTGCACAGCTCTTGAGACTTTACACAGAGACTTTACAGAGACCAGGACGCTTTGTGATGCCTGGTCTCAGTAGTTCCATCGTAGTTCCCTTTTTGTTGCACTGGTTCAAAGACTGGTGTCAATTACCGCAATTTACCAGCTTGCTTGTCTCAAGTCTAATTTCACCCTACACTGTCTTTCAATGCAAGCTATGCCTTGACAGTTGTTATGTCACCTTACTCTATTAACAACTAATTCTGTACCTGCCTCACGACGAAAATAGTCGAGACTACCACCCTAGGAGGCGGCTTTTAGTATACATTGGTGAAGCGGCGAACAGTTTGGTATGTACTTTGTAATAATAAGATTAAATTTTTCAGGATTTGGGAAATTTCTCTGAATAAGTAAAACCTCTTTGCTAACAATATTTAATAAACTAAAAATTAACTGTATTTATAAACTTCCCGTATGTTGCAAGGTTAAGTCTAAACTACCAACCGAACTATCGCGTTCAATTCCTGCATTTAAACTTCCCTGTCATGTTTTATTCATACGCATTTAATTCACGTCGTCTAGAACAGTGTACGGGAGGATATAGCAATGCCACATGGGAAAATAAAGAAATAATATCATTAATAAATAAAAAATCGTATAAACATTACATCTTAATTAGTTCTAAAGTAATATGAGTATTAACGTTCATAGAATATTGCAATACGTCTCCAATACGTATATACAAAGTGGAAGGGACATACCCGTAATAAATCGAACCACGAGCTGTGCTAGACCACTAAAGTAAAATGAAATTAAAATAACAGTCGAAAAACCAAAAAAAAATTGACATTCCCATAGAAATTGCCCGAGCGGCTGCAAACTTTTCTATGGAAATGTTAAATTTTATTTTTGTTCTTTGGCTGTTTTTTTTAAATTTCATTATACTATAATGATCTAGTATAGACCGTGGTTTGATTTATTACGGGTATGTGCCTTCCACGTTGTATGTACTCATAGCCCGTAAACTGCACAATATATAGCTCCCTAACCGGTTCTCAGCGGATATATCCAGATTATTGTCATATTGCATCCGGATAAAGTCATATTCCATTAGGATATAGCCATTAGCGTGTGCACATTCCAATTAAGCCTATTTCGACGTAATGAAATGTTCCCCTAGAATAAAATTAAATCTGCCGATATCAAAAATTGGTTATTCGTCGTATCGGTAAAATTTGTTTATTCGCTGCCTACAAATTCTGGCAGAAAATTTGCAATGCTCAGTGTTTTCGACGGCGGAATTCAATAAAAAAATCGAATAAAAATGTTTAACTAGGCAATTTTCATTTATATAGGCAGGAATTTCACTTTTGATTCGATTTTCGTCGATATCATTCTTAATTAAATTTATAAATCGATAGCTCGAAAATGTGGTATCACTTTTAATAAATGCTGTAAAATAAACACGCATGTACCTATGTATATGTCGGTAATATGTGCTAATGTCCATTAGTTTGAGCACAAAGTAAATAATATACTACGTTTTAGTTAAACAATATGCTTAAATAATAAGTAAAACATTTTATTGAAATTAACAGTTGATTAAACATACAATTGGTTTAACTAATGATGAATTAAACAAATTTTAGCGGCTTTCAGCATTTCCCGTTGTGCGCTGCAAACAACCGTTATTTTACATCTATTCATTTTTATGCTAAAATGCTATTCATTTCATTCAATAAGAATAAACCGGCCAAGTGCGAGTTAAACTCGCGTGGAGAGGGTTCCGTACAATTGATTGAATTCTTATAGGTTTTCAGGTCGGAGATCAGGAGGGGGGGATGGTCAATTTTCGTCTTCTTTCATGAATAAAATCAAAATTATTCATTTTACAAATTATTGTAAAAAAAATATTTTAGATCCTCATAATGAACCCTTTTAATTTGATATATGACACAGTGAGGTTTGCAAAACTTTTTTTTTTTAATTTCCTAATTTGTCCCCCGAAAATGACCTTTAATATAAAAAAAATATTTATTTACTTTGCACATATGCGTTTGGGTCATAGGATTACACCATCCTACCAAATTTTACCTGATTCGGTCCAGTAGATTCGGAGCAAATTGGCTGTGACAGACGGACGGACAGACAGACGCACGAGTGATCCTATAAAAGTTCCGTTTTTTTCATTTTTTGTACGGAACCCTAATATTGAACAAACAAATGTAGATAAAAAGAAAATTAAAATGAATTTATATTTTAATTCCAAATTTAACGAACGGCACAAAATTTAAAATAGTTTTATATAGCTAATATTTACTTTAGACAATTTTACCAATTCCAAAATACTATTTATATTTGTATATGTGATTTTTAATAGGTATTACAAATAATTATTTTTCCTTTGAACAGTTTCATAACGTAAATTTAGTTTTAAATACAAATTAGAGTTAGATCTTGTATAGACATTTAAAAAACTTGTTAAGCTAGTCGTCTGTAGAAAATGCTAGTTACGTTTCGTTTTATACATTTTGTTTATGGTAATTAATTTTGACATTCAAAGCTTTTATCGTCTCATTTCATCACTATGAAACAATTGATAAAACACTTTTTTAATACTCAATACGCAAAATAAATTCTTGCCTTCAATATAAAAGGAAAAATATTCAGCAAATATTCCCCGAAAGACCTTTCAGTTTACATTTGTCTTAATTAATAATTAATCTTCATTCTTGCCTAACCGTAATCAAATACGTAACGTAGGTTAGGTATTTTCATAGTACCTTAAAAATACCTTCTTCACATAAATTGATTACATAATTTATTAAAAAGACGTAGGTATATTATAGGTATAGATAGAAACAATCCAGAAATAATAAGTACTTTTAAATGATCATACATAAATATCGTATAAAATAAATATACTATATTTATACATACAACATATTATATATATACATATATACATATATATATTTAAAGATCAGAAAGAAACGATGAATTCTCCTAATTGTTGAAAGATTCAAAAAGTAAATCATGCACTTTTTTCTTGTATAAATGTCTACTAGATATTTGTCTATACAAAGGTATACTGTCCTTTTTATCGAATTCCCAGTCCTGTGCAAGTCGTATCCACTAGTTTCCTTCAACTCACAATGTCTTCTGACTGGCTGGTTGTTTTCCTACGAGTACAAGTCAGTTACCCTGTTTCAGCTACCACGATACTGCTGTGGCTTATCAACTTCTTCTCTTCTAGACAAGTGTCTTATAATATTATGTACCTATGCAAAACCTACAGGCATAATACTCTAAGAAATATAGAATAGGATTTCTAGCTAGACCCATTTCCAGCTTTACACTCTTGATAAGAGGTTGTGTTACGAAATCTAGGTGAAGATATGGAATCCGTTTAAACCCGCGCCATAAGTCCTAATGGAATCCTTGAATGTGCTAAGTTTTGTTGAAATTTCCTGGAAATCCTTTTGCAGTAAGCTAGACTGGAAGATATGCAGGACTTTTTAACCCCCAGCCGAATTTTTAGAGCAGGTTATAGCCGAGATACTAAACTTCTTTTCATAAAATAACTATTGAAAATCCAAAAAATATTTTCGTCCCATAGAAAATCCGTTTCATGCTCGTATTGTTTCTTTCGTTTTTCGTTAATTATTTAATAATAGTCTGTATGTCTTTATGCAAATATACGTTCCACTATTTCTTGAATGACTATGTAATGTAAATACTTCGGGTGTCCACACGTTACTTGTTTGTGTATGCAGCGAATGCGAGTAGTAACCAAATTCAAGTCATCCTCTTGGGAAATCTATGCCTTCACAGTGACTTTCAATTTAATCATAAGAAATCTACCTATTAAAACAAATAGCGGTATCTACCACAGTTTTTAAATTATTATTATTGTTTGTTTTTTTATTTTTACCCTTACCATCACGCTAAACGTTCTAAAAAATCAATAAAAAAATCTTTGAGTTTTACGGCCCTAAGCATTGTCTACCCCGTTACGGATAAATACGTGATAATGTATCTGTAATATTAACACTCATGTTATCTCAATCAAACTACAAATACTTATGGCATGACTAAACGAAATCGTCTTATCTCGATGTACAGGGTCTAAAAAAATATACTGAAACTATTTTATGGGTAGATTCAGTCCATGATAATGAACAAGGAACATATAGCGAAATATGAAAAATAATTTTTGGCCTCCCATACAAGTTCACTGATCAGCTGATCCGAGTTTGTACGGAAAATAAAAAAATATTTTACATATTTCGATTTATGTTTCTTGGGGAAAGTTGTTCAGTATTATGGACTGAATCCGCCCTTAAAATAGTTTCAGTATATTTTGTTAGAGCCTGTATATTTCTAATGATTAGCTCAGGTCAACATAGACTACCAAAGTAACGAAAAGTCAAAGCAGAAATCTTTTCAATTTAGCGATTTAATTTGGCTGGCGTCACATTCAACATTGATGGATTGTCAAGGCCAATTTACAAAGAAAAAATACAGATTTTATATATTAAAATCTATTAATAATATAATTATACGTCACTCCAGTTACACACGGGTTGTGGACTATAAACATTTTTGGCTCATCAGGTAGACTTACTAAAACTATTGTATACATATTTTTTCTTTTCTTTGATTAGCAAAAAATACGATATACATACTTACAGCGCTTTTAAATTTCGCATGACGTCACGATCTAGTACGATTTTCACTAGACGGTTACGTTAATCACCTCCACTCCGAAACTTTAATGAGCTGAATCTTTTTAGATTTTTACTACTTTGATAAACCGAAAAATACGTGTCCATTCTTTTTGAATTATCTAACTGACGGACTAAAAAGAAATATTTTTCGAACCCAGTCCTCATCCTTATTACACAGTACGATTGATAAAAACCATCTATTCTCTATGTCCCTTCTTAAATTCCGCAGTAGGCAACCTCGAATCCGACGACCAAAATGGCGAAAAGTCAAAGCAAAAATCTTTTCAATTTGGCGGTTTAATTTGGCTAGCGTCTAGGCGCCGTGTAATTTAATCCTGGCTGGTTAGTGCGAGAAAAAAATGGCGGTTTTTATTTGAATGCGTGCGAAACGTTCTATAGTCATAGAGAAAAATAAAGAAAATAGCTACGCTGTACCAATCCCCTGTGCATAAAACGTGACCAGTCATATAGATGTCCGTTACGGAATAAAAATATTTTTAGGGTACGTACTAATACTTGCCGGGTAGGCTGAACCGAGGGTGGCAAGCTCCAAAAGCCACGCTCACGATGTTGTTTGTATGTTTATAAAGCTTTATTGTACACAGGTGAGAAACAGATACAAAATCAGAAAAGTAAACAGTCCACCGGCCAGTAATTGAGAGTGTTTACATAATAAAGTGTTGATGGTAGATTTCTCAGAAACCCTGGCGCCCGTCCCAACTTTACACGACAATTTACTTTTATTAAGATCCGTATTAAAATCGTCCCAGTAATTTCAAAGATTTACCTCTACAGACAGCAGACTACATTCTCTTTGTGTGTATATACATGTGTGGGTAACACGTATATTTTTCAAACGACCTTAAGCTATCGAGTGCCATTGTATTTTACAGGATACTATATTAACTCACACCACTGAGCCACCAAACTCCTTTTAAATTCGCATCAAAATCGCCCCAGTCGATTCTGTAATTAGCCTTACTTAATCAGTTTCACGGCGACCACATTAACCTTGACCTATTTGTCTCATTTTGAAAAACATACTGCTTACTCGTATCATACCGTGACATAACGTTGTTCCCTTTTTGATTTTGCTGTAGTTCCAAAGATATCGGAGGTTATAGTACCTACATTACTAGCTCTTTGTGTAGTTCGATCTTTTTTTTTCGATCATCGTAACTTTTTAAACGCAATCACTATTTCCAGCCAGGTACTTGAACTAAACCTCAATGCTTAAAAACCAAATCCGAAACCTCGCTTGCCAAAAAGGTCTATCCGATTTCAAAATCCGCCGTTCTGCCTCCATTCTCGGTTTGCACGGAACAATTTTAGGGATACTCGAAAACAATGTACATCCGACGCGGCGATATGAATTGGTAGCGGTGCACAAAAAAATATATGTAGAGAAAAATATCTGAATTCCATTAAGTACCTACGCGAACAAAATTAAATATATTTAAATAATACAGTTTAAATTTTCAGTCGTGCTATAACTTACAATTATAAATAAGTATAAATGATATCCTTTTAAACTTAATAAACGGATTAGCGAATCGCATTAGAAAATAAGGCTTTAAGTCTTCAAAATGCTACTTTTTTATAAAATCTTGTAATCTTTCTTGCTCTCTATAAATCTTTGTGGGTCTTGGCCTACACAACATATTCGAAAATGCGTAATTTAATAAGTTAATCCATTTTCAAATATAAAAAAAAACCGCATCTACATCATTCATTCCATTTAGTGCAATAGGACAAACACAGACTCATCGGGGAACAGAAACGCATTATCACATTAATTTCTTGTACCCAAAACAGAAGGGATAAAAATACGCACGATTTCTAAAATCTTCTCTAAAATCTGTGCCTTTCACAATTCCCGATTGTGAGATTTTAAACGCTGTGTGTAATTTCGTTATCGATGTATTAGTCTATGCGATAATCCCCATTGGCCACCGACTGCTCGTTCACCATAAAAAGGCGTGCTAATGGCCACCAGTGGTCGACAATGACCAGTAGCGGCGTTAGGGTAGGGCGCGGTTGGGCGACCGCCCAGGGCGCCAGATGCAAAGGGGCGACAGGGGGCGTTTTCGGGCAAAGGGGGTCACAGGTAATAATAAATATATTAATAGCGACTGGTTAATGGCGACAACTCCTAGACTCTTATTTGAATGCATATTGTAAACGAAGGGAGGAAGGGGGTGGGCCCTTCCTCCCTTCGTTTACAATGGGGTGGCAAATTTTAAGAATTCTATATCGTACTTAAACCCCTCCCCCCTGTCGGCAGAAATAAATCCTTAAGATTGAAGCCTAACTCAGAGTCTGAATGCAGTTTGGGGGGGTGGGGGGGGGAACTCGCCCGGGGCGCTGGTAGAGCTAAAACCGGTACTGACAATGACATGCGACTGTATTCGAGCGCATCCATCAATTCAAGCTTAACTTCTGCACGATCTCTATTTTGTTCACAGATTATACCAAAGCGGATATACCTTTTTTGAAATCTTTAATCTGCGCGACCTCTGCGGTGTCCGTTCCATGAATATTTTAACTCGCGTGACGGTATACGTACCGTATTCGTTTATTAATGTCGCATAGTCGATTCTCCGAGCCCCTGGGACGTCCCTCGTTCGACATATAGAGAACTAAATGGGATTTCATTTTCTAGTCCAGAAATCAAACGTTCCCCGCGGCGCTTTCCAATGTTCTTTTTGCGATGGGTCCTCCAGATATTTTGTTACGGATCATTTAGTTACGCGTACGATGGCCTCGGCGACGTAATTGTTTCGGCATTTACTTAAATAAAAAAGATATAAATCAAAAGCAATGTGTAGGATTGCTTTTGATGTTGATAAATTGGGAATTTATGTTTCTTAATGTAAAAGTCAGACTTTGACCGTTTAATTTGAGTTTCTGATCGTTAATAAAATTTTCTCTATAGGCCAAAAAGTAATGAACTAAAATATAAAATAAATCGAATCATACCGTGTAGGTAAGGTATCAAATCAGAACAATCACAGATCTACCACTACTAGACTTGCAACGATATTGCTAGAAAGAGACTGTCAAATACAGTACAACGTGAGTGTGAAAGAAACGCTGATATGTTTTTTTGTCTCTATCGGCGTGGCTGCTATAAGCTGTACTGTCAAAATCTGGGCCAAACAAACCACAAAACGATCGAAGAAAGTTATTAATTTTAGGGATTTTATCATTTAAAAGGTGATTTCGGGTTTTATTTAAGCTTATTATAAGTTAGTAACCATAGTGTGTTCTGTGACGTGTGCAAATATGGGTGGAGGCAACAATCAAAGATAGAAAGAGATGCACTAAAGTGGCCACGCACTATGCAGGTCTAGTAGTGGTAGGTATGTGAGAACAATTCAAACATATGTATATTACACGTATATTATTACCAGTTACTCCATGCTTCGCTCGCAATAAATAAATACATATATAAGGACAAATCACACTGATTGAGCTAGCCCCAAAGTAAATATTTTAAACTTGTGTTCTGAGATACTTACTCAACGATACTATATAATAAATACATATATAGATAAACGCCCAAGACCCAGGAAAATTTGAAAAAGGCCATTTTCATTATACTTGCCCTGGCTGGGGATCGAACCCAGAACCTCCGGATTGGCGGACTGGCGTGTTGACCATTACACCACGGAGGTCGTCATAACTGAATAGACGTACTGTTTAATAAGATTTTTTCTATAGAAGGGTTTTAGTTTTTAATTAACTACATCTTGTAATAAATTACTTTCTTTTGTTATTCGCTAAAAACCGGAAAGTTGTCAGTATTGAAGATAAAATCAGTAAAGGTCAACTAATTCATTAACCTATTCAGCCCGTACATTAAGAGTATCCGATGTTAATCTCATATTAAGTCCAGCGCTATTTTTCCACCAGATGACGTCATTAATCTGGGCCGCGTAATGAAAATGTACGTAGTAATTTGACGGAATTTCCGCAGTTCCGTATACGGAACTTTCTAAAGTCTTCCGGAATTAAATCCGCATGTCTGTGTGGTTTATTGTGCTGTAAACTATATGTGCGTCTCTGTTAATTAGGAATTCAGAACTTCTGTCGTGTCTTGTATAGGCGGTTATCCCACTGCACCGCGCACCGTCGCGGAGCGCGGTTTCATACTGACGCTCCCGCGCAGTGACGCGTTGTCAGTGCGTGGGAGTAGGCGTGTTTTCTATACAAACTGAGATACTTGCATACATTGTTAAAATCTGCCGCGCCGCGCTCCGCGACGGTGCGCGGTGCAGTGGGATCACCGCCATATTCTTGCAACTGTACTGTTTGTACAGATGTACAAATGGATTAAACTTTGAAAGTTCACGCATTAGAGCATAAGTAGTTTGTAACTAGAATAAAAAGATATTAAATATTGGTTTTGGGACCTTTATAATATAATACTAGTAGTAATCGTATTTAGACTGAACGTTCTAGTGCTGTTCCCGTGTGGTTCCGGGTTAGAATAGGACCACTCCATCTCTTCCTGTGGATGTCGTAAGCGGCGATTAAAGGATTAAGCACAAACATCTCGTGCTACAATTGCATTTCCAAAAAGGGGTTTACGTCAGGCGGCGGCCGGTTGTAAAACTTTTTGCACAAAAACATTCCCTAAGAGGGTTGACGTCAGGCAGGCGGCTGGTCGTAAAACTATAGCCAAATCATTTATACTGTTCCGGCTATTTCTTCTCCATTTTGCAAGGGCTTTGGCATCCTTGGGTGACCATTGACATGCATGTTATATTTGGAGAAGAAAAAGCGGGAAAGCGCACCCTGGGCTCCGAAGGAGCACAGCTGAGGATGCAACCGGGAACGTGCTTATACGAAGAAGAAGATAAGAGTTCTAGTGCTGTAATATATGTAGAATATACAGATACACGCGTACCTATAACAAGATATAGTTTAAAAACTAAAACCCGACTACGGAAAAATTCATACTAAAAAGTACATTTATTTATTTAAACTTTATTGAGCCAAAAGCTACAATAGGTAGACTTAATGCTAAAGCATTCTCTCCCTGTCAACCTTTAGGAGAAGAGAAACAGAATAGTTGGTGTCTAAAATAGATAGAAACAATCCAGAAATAATAAGTACTTTTCAATGATCATACATAAATATCGTATAAAATAAATACTATACTTATACATAACACATATTATATACATACATATATGTATTTAAAGATTTATCCAGTTAATGCAAGCACAGCAGGGAGCCAGAGCTAATAATCCATAAATTTTTGAAATGTGTATATACTCGTAAGCCCTTTAATTTGATACCACACTCGGTATGATTCGATTTATTTTATTTTTATTTCATTTCTTTATGGCCTACAGAGGGTGCCATAGTGGATTCACTGTGACGTCACATATATACACCATAGCCTATAACCTTTATAAGGGAAATAAGGTCAATAAATATTCATAGCCTAAAACATAATAACAATAAGTATATTCAGATTAGCACTTAATGACTCCTTAGTCATTATAACAATGAATAATGATTGCACTTAAAATTCATGATAATCTAATAAAAAACTTCATCATCTGCCCAAAATGCAAATGTGTCCCTTAGCATGGCAGAACTAATCGCCGCTGGACGAACTTGCGTATGAATATGTATGAATAATGTATGACAGCTTGGAATTTTCACACCCGGCCACTATGTTACTGTTATATTATTTCCGAGGGTGGATTTATGGTAGGGTAATTGTTTGATTGCTAAAGCATTTATGTAAATACTTGAGATACAAAATCAAGTGAAAAATTATACCTAAAGAGTTTAGATTTGTTTCTATATATAATGTGTAATAAAATATACTGAAACTATTTTAAGGGTGAATTCAGTCCATGACACTGAAAAACTTACCCAAAGGAAACTTTATCGAAATATGAGATATATTATTTGGCTTTACATACAAACACGGATCAGCTGATCGGTCCACTTGTATGGGAGGCCTAAACTATTTTTTATATTTGGATATATGTTCTTTGGGGAAAGTTGTTCAGTATCATAGACTGAATCCACCCTTAACATTGTTTCAGTATATTTTGTTAGACTCTGTATACATAGATATATATTTAAGTTAATGAATTGTATCAACCTATGTTATTGATAATGGTTTCAATTGATGCTTTAAAAACATGTATAATGAGAATATTCCCTTTTCAGATTAAAAAAATCCTTGACGGAAGCAGCTGATTGATAGGTTACTATATATATTACGTACCAAATTGTTACCACTCCACTTAATGATGTAGTTTTAAGTATTTTTTTGTTTAAGTTTTTTTAAATAAAATTTAGACCGGTACTTTCTGTTTTAATGGAAGGAACTCAATCGACAATTATTCTATATACCAATTTATAAATAAACCTTATTTGTTATTTCCTGGTTTTATTTTATATAATGATATAAACTAACAAGTTTTCTTTGTTTATGTGTGCAGATCCACCCGAGATTACCATCAGACCGCGCAACCTTCAAGTTCGCGCGAACGGAATCGCCGCGTTCTACTGCGCTGCACGAGGAGACCCCATACCAAACATACAGTGGCGAAAGAACGGAAAACGAGTCTCTAGTAAGTAAAAACTTTCATAATATAAAATAAACAATATTTAAATTTAGACAATACACATAAACGAATTACGATGATGCGTAAAACAATTTGGACGAGATGAATTCATACGAATGCACTTTGGGTTAAAATTTGCGCGAACAGAATTGCCGCGTTCTGATGCGCCGTACTAGACCTTAAAATAATAAATTTTAATACACAAAAACATATTAAAATAGTGACAAACTAAAAATACAACGTAAATAAAATAAAATTTTAATACATAATTAATTCTTAGAATTTAAAGATACAGTGATCATTTCTAAGTTTAAATCCGAACAACGCTTTATTTAAAAAAAAAAAATACATTCGATTTTTTTTTGGAATCTGTTGTAAGAAAATAATAAATAGGTTTTCACTTCGTGCCTTTTTCATTATAAGGGATAACGTCAACAAAAAATCTTAGAAAACAGGGAACAAGGCAAACTAACGTGAAATGCAGCTAAGTCAGTCAAGTATAAACAAGAAACATGGCGACAATCCGTCGTGTCGCAACAAAAAGATTTACTTACAAAAACGCCATTGTTCTTTCCATCGCGCAGTTTTTCCAGCCGGTGATGGATGACAGCGACAGACAAAAAGGCAACAGAAGTATACCGTGTTATACGTAGCAAGTATTCTCCATACTTGCTACGTATAACACGGTATACTTCTGTTGCCTTTCGTACGTGGAAAGGCAACAGAAGTATACCGTGTTATACGTAGCAAGTATGGAGAATACTACGTATTTGTAACTTTACTACTGCAAAATTAATACAAGTCACGAGGAGGTTCTATTTTCATTTTGGGAGAAGAACGAACATTTAATAATTGTACAAAACAAGTAATTTTTATTGAAAAACGACTGCTTAGAAAAAAAATATTGTAGCCTTTGTCACTCGAGGTGATATAAAGACGATAATCCCATATGTCCAAATATTTCAAACAAAACTTGAAATGATATCCAACCATATAGTCAAGATGGTACATCAAGTAATTATTTCGTGAATATGTCACATTGCTGCCGTGTTCGTGGCGTAATGGTAATCGAGAGGTTCTGAGTTCGATCCCCGGCCAGGGCAAGTTGGGCAGCCTTTTTAAATTGTCATGGGTTTATGGTGTTTATCTATGTATGTATTTATTAAAAAATATAGTATCCCATAATACAAGTTTAAACTTACTTTGGGGTTAGCTTAATTAGTGTGATTTGTCCCTATCTTAAATAGATATCTTATTTGTTTATATTAGATATGGAACCCAGATATTCTGTTATTTTCCTATGATGGATTCCAGCCAACACGAACTGACGGAGCATATTGAATATGGAATGAGACAGCGGCGCACGGAGGTGTGATCGCCGCCATTATTCTTTTAGGGCCTTTCGCAAATGACACGCCGATTACATTTTTCTTGGGAAGCCATCAAACTATTTAGGATGACTTAGGGGCGGTTCACACTAAAATGTGATTTTATAAATCAATTTTATTGTAAGAATAGTGTGTATTATACATATGTATGTTGTTTATTATTACTTATTTAAGTATACTTAGTTCTTCTTTTTTCAACATATTTCTATTCGAGTTTTGCACTACCCCCCTGTCATTCTCCATAACCTGGTTGATTGAGTGGTAAATAAGGCTTAGATGTTAAATCCACCATTACACTTGTATTTGTATATAAAGTTAAAGAAATAAAAATCATCATTATTTTAGTCGCAGGAAGGTTACTGCTGTACGAAGGTCTTTCCCTAAGATTTCCAAAACGACTAGTCAGAATCGGCTCACATTCCTGCAAACGTGCTAAGGTCATCTATCCACCTAGCCATTCGAGAACCTTTTTACCGCGTCGGCATTGGTTCGTCTTGATGTGTGCCCACTCACTGCCTACTGCCTAATTTAGTTAACTCATTGAAGTGGCAGGTGACGAGTGGTTCAAGAACATAGTATAGATTTTATACGATAAGTGTCATTAGTGTTGTAGAGAGAAAAAAAAAGTAATTTCGAAAAGATAAGAATTTAGTAAACGCGTAAAATCATCTTCATCATCATCAACAGCCTTCAAGTACCCACTGCTGGGCATAAGCCTCCTTTTGTCTGCGCCACCCTGCTCTATCACTGGCTATCGCAATCCAGTTCCTCCCAGCAACCTGCCTGATGTCATTAACCCACCTAGCCGCCGGACGTCCTACACTACGTTTCCCATTTCTAGGATACCATTCGGTGACGGCCTTACTCCACCTTCCATCGTTCCTTCGAGCCAGGTGTCCCGCCCAGTTCCACTTTAGAGCCGCAACCCTGGAGAGCACGTCATGAACTTTCGTTCGACGTCGGATCTCTACGCGTAAAATATGTATATTTAAATATAATTTCATGCCTCATAATAAATGTATGGCTTAATAATACCAACATTCATTCTGTTGCATTGTTAGATTGACCGCAACCAACGTTTTAGATTCATTACCGTATTGTTGTTATGATAATGAAACTAAACATAATTTAACAGGAATTAATAATTGCTTAGTTTGAAATAACATGGAATGCACTTAGTTTATTTTACATAATTAGAAAACCCTGTGTTAATATATGTAGATACATATAGAACATGTATAGAACAAACAAGTGAAGTTCAATCCGCTAGATCAAATCCATCCAAGTCAAATCAGATCCTTTTTTCTAAACGTCAAAACAAACATTTTTATGGGATTAGTATGAAATAACACGTCGTAACGTCATAGTTTCTTGGAGTCAAATAGCGCTCTTTATATCAGTTTTTCTGCATTATTAAATCTATTATCACGTACAAAATGGATATGATCAATGACAAGTGATATTATTTTGTGACGTTTTATTTTCTTATAATTACAAAATAATTTATTTTTGACCCTATTACAATACGTGAACAGCTTCACATGATGGCAGTTTATAACTGTACTTTGTGTCAAAATGCAGTATTATCACAGAATAAGTACTAGTAGTACTCACGTAGTATTATGAGATTAGATAAAAAATACAAGACTTTTTGCTAACCTGAACACTGTTAAAAATTATGTAATTTTACATAAACCTGTACAATTCCCGAAAAATCTGAGAAATTTACGGAAAAATATATAAATTTACATAATTTTTGTCATTTTCACATATATTTCCGTAAAATTCTCAGACTTTTCAGAAATTTTACAGGTTTATGTAATTCTTTGCATGTAAAATAACATAATTTTTAACAGTGAAGGCTTTTTTGTAACACATCCAGCAGATATACCAGTGGGTTGACTGGTAGATAAAGCCTATGGCTTTAAGTCCGCCTATTACGTTTGTAATAAAGTTAAATAAATAAATATCTGTTGTCCAGTTCCACTTCAAAAAGGTAACATTTATTAATGTTATTCAAAAACTGTAGCACATTAAGCTGCGCTCATGCTTAGCCGAGAAGCGCCGCTATTATTAAGAGTTACCCTAGACAGAGTCAGACTTTCCCGTACAAACGTACTCTAGCGTTTTTTTGAACGCATATCGGATTTCGGCTTTTTTTTTTATTTCATTGAAATTGCATACCTATATCTAGGCATATAACTAGTTTTCACAGTCAAAATATGAACTTGAAAGATAATATCACTATATTCTCTATATATGACACAATACATATAGTATATGATACACTTAGAAACTTCTACACCCTTATATTTTCTATCAAGTTCAGATTTTGAGAGTCGAAAACTAGTTATATGCCTAGATACCTATGTATATGCAATTTATTTGAAATTACAAAATACTGCCAAAATCTGACATGTCATTTCAAAATAATAGCTAAACTACGTTTGTATGAAAAAGTCTAGGGTAAGGGGACTCTTAAGTAAAAAATCTCTGCAGACAGAATTCTTTCAATATTTCCACAGACTCGTCTGCAACTATCCTTAAGGAAGTTTGCGTGCGTGGTCGATACGTTTTTTCGGCTCATTGCCCCAGGCTTATAGTCGTCGTTACCGGCCCAGATATTTATGGAGCAAAAAGGGGGTTTTACATTTCAATCGCGGATAAAAATAGTGGAAGTAATGCGCTGCAGTTTCTCATCGCACGGTTTGCCTTTGAATTATAGCTATTCTTTGAACCGGCGCAAAATGAAAACGAAAGAGGTTTTATAGTCGATTTTACTTTTTGGAGATCTTTGGGATTAGTCGAAGCCATATTGACATACAGGTTGATTTTAAACCCCCTAGCTACGAGTATATTAAAAAAACCTTGTAATCTGAATCATTATTAGAACACAAAACCGTAAGAAAAAAGACGTATATTTTGTAAAAATAATTTTTACACATTTGTTATAAATAGGTAATGACTTTAATATACGCGCGGCCGTTACCCACCCCGCTAACCGGCCGCCACGAGCCCAGTAGCGGGTTGTGACATTCAAATGGGAGATTTTCGGTATGCATTTGTCATGTTCCTCACTAAACATTTCCAAGGTTTGATTATTGTTATTAGATTGTCATTGTATCCCTATAGTTTGACACATGTGCGAGACACTGTGATCAACCTACCAGTTCTATTTTTGAAATATTAACACGAAATAATTGACGCCTACTAGAAGTCGATAACTTCTTCTAGAGACTGTATCCATAATAAATTAGCATTTATTTTTAAAATATTAGCACGCATTACTTCACGCCTACTCAAAGTCAATAACTCTTCCTACTAGAAGTCGTTAACTTCTTCTAGAGACTGTGCCCATATTAAATTAGCATCTATTGTTAAAATATTAGCATGAAATACTTCACGCCTACTCAAAGTCAATAACTCCTCCTACTAGAAGTCGTTAACTTCTTCTAGAGACTGTGCCCATATTAAATTAGCATCTTTTGTTAAAAAAGCATGAAATACTTCACGCCTACTCAAAGTCAATAACTCTTCCTACTAGAAGTCGTTAACTTCTTCTAGAGACTGTGCCCATATTAAATTAGCATCTATTGTTAAAATATTAGCATGAAATACTTCACGCCTACTCAAAGTCAATAACTCCTCCTACTAGAAGTCGTTAACTTCTTCTAGAGACTGTGCCCATAGTAAATGAGCATCTATTGTTAAAATATTAGCATGAAATACTTCACGCCTACTCAAAGTCAATAACTCCTCCTACTAGAAGTCGATAACTTCTATTAGATACTGTGTTCATTATAAATGAGCATCTACATACTGATACACCATCACGTCTTAATCCCTAATGGGGAGACCGATTTTGGGTCTTGCGGCTCTAACCAGATAGAGCCCAGGGCCGCAAAACCCAAATACCACTTTTAGCGTGATGGTGGGCGAGAAGGTGGAAAAAGGAATCAAAATAGTCACATCGCCTATTAACACGATTCGCATTTTCGCCCATTCCCTTGATCTGACCTAGAAGAGAAGCAGCTGGTACATTCTAAGTTTTTTATTTTCTCCCAGACCAGCATGAGATCATCTATTTTTAAAACGAACTACTTCACGTCTACTCAACGATTGTTCGTAGACTCAACATCAATAACTCCTCCTACTAGAAGTAGATAACTCTCCTAGAGACTGAATTCATAATTAAATGAGCATCTATTTTTAAAATATTAGCACAAGATACTTCACGCCTACTAGAAGTCGATAACTCTCCTAGAGATTGTATCCATAATAAATGAGCATCTATTTTTAAAATATTAGCGCAAAATACTTTACGCCTACTTAAAGTCAATAACTCCTCCAAGAGCAAGTTGCTCACACACAAAACATTTCCAAGTCTGAATTATTGTTATTGGATTGTCATTGTTTCCCGATAGTTTGACACATGTGCGTGACTTCCGATTATACATTGGGCGGCAATTTATGGCTTTAGTTATTTCGGTTATGTTATAGCAATCGATGAGTTAATGTGTTTCGTAATACTCTTTTTTATATCTGTTTGAAGATAATAATCATATGCTAGTTAGAGAAGGAATAGGAAAACGGTCGGTCTCTTGGTTTCAAAGTATCGTGGCATTTATTTTACGAAAGAAGTTGTTTGTGCTTGGAATCTAAAAGTAGATATTATTTCCGTAACTTAAATTCTACGCGATTGCCGAAGGTTGACTTCTGTGACACCTACATTTTGTTCGTATGACAAAATCATCAAAAATAAACTATGTGAGTCCAAGCAAAAAAGGGTCCAGTTGTGTATTGACATTGAGATAAGACTAGATTCGGTATCTAAAATAGAAAAAAAATATTCAAAAACTATAATTTTTTTTTATCGGACATTTATACCTAGTTGAAACTCTGAAAAAGCTTGATTTGTGAAAAGGCATTTTCAAGGGTAGAAAATGAAATTAATTTAAAATATTTGGTGCTTTAAATCATCATTTAAAGTCATTAAAATGCATACATAATATGCTGACAATTGGACCCTTTTTGCTTGGATGCCCACAAATCATACATAAATTTCATTAAAAGATGTTTTGTATTAAGCTGACTTAATAATAATCTATTAGGTACAACCTACGCAAAAGACACAAAACCTTGCTTACTTGCTAGCCGGGACATTCAAAAATAATAATGATTGCCATTTACAAGTTACGCAAAAGACACAAAACCTAGCTTACTTGCTAACCGAGATGTTCACAATTTATAATAATTGCCATTTACAAGTAACGCAAAATTCATAAAACCTAGCTTACTTTCTAACCGAGATATTCACAATTTATAATAATTGCCGTTTACAAGTAACGCAAAAGACATAAAACCTAGCTTACTTGCTAACCGAGATGTTCACAATTTATAATAATTGCCATTTACAAGTAACGCAAAAGTCATAAAACCTAGCTTACTTGCTAACCGAGATATTCACAATTTATAATAATTGCCATTTACAAGTAACGCAAAAGACATAAAACCTAGCTTACTTGCTAACTGAGATATTCACAATTTATAATAATTGCCATTTACAAGTAACGCAAAAGACTTAAAACCTAGCTTACTTGCTAACCGAGATATTCACAATTTATAATAATTGCCATTTACAAGTAACGCAAAAGATATAAAACCAAGCTTACTTGCTAGCCGCGATATTCACAAAAGTTTACACGTCCTTACCAACGAAAACGGTAAGCATTATAAATGTACACCATTTATACCCGGATATCCTCCCGCGATTTGTCGGTTAAGAGGATCCGTTATTATTTCCCAGTAAAAAACTTAAAACTACAGTATTAATGCGCCTGTTCTTTTGTTAAGCATCCTTGCACTTTGCATTTTTCCCGCCCAAGATTGCCGTGGTGGTAAAACTTCGGTGCATTTGCGATCGTGTGACTCTTGTCTTCCGGGAGTAAAGTTTAAATTGGCGTGCATCAGCGGCGGTCGGAAGTTGTAAAAGTTGGTAGAATGTGGAGCGACAGAGCTAAATCGCCACTCGTGGTAAGTGCCAAGAAAATGTATTTCACAACAAGTGAGAATAATCGTTGTCTTGCAGACTGGGTTTTAAGGAGGTAATGGGTTTGCGTGGCTAGATCCAGCTGATTGTGGTGGGAAGTGGACAGGCGGTTATGTAATTTGTAGTAGCCGCAAATGGTGAATTACTAACGGATTTTTACGAAACTTTGTAATGTATTACGAGTATATCTTTGTAGAAAAGATGAGACTTCCCTATCTGCTAACTACTATACATATACATAGGTTAACGATACTGGAAAGTAAATAAAAGGACTGTATAAAACAAGTGCAAAACACATTTGCTTTAGCGTAAACACAAACTACCATACTGGTAAACTTTGTATCAACTCAGGCATTTTTATTTAATATTGTTGCTTTTTATACAATAAATAGTAGTCTGCACCAGTAGGTACCTCTCTCTTACCTTTTCAAGCTCGGTGGCCCGGTGGGATGCATTACTTGCGCTTTCGTAAGTTAAGTAACCCCGGTCGTGGTCCGCACTCGAATGGTGACCACAAATGTTATAATAATTTCTCGAGCTCGTCTGTGCTTCGAAAAGCACGTTAAGCTGTTGGTATCAGCTGTCATCATTGTATGGCAGTCGCCATGCTATGTCAAATGCCTTTAAGCAGTTTGAAAAGTCTGACACGAATGTTAGCCAATTACACACACTTGGAAAATCACACATTGAGCTACTTATTGACGTGTAAATGACACTAATTAGGCCCTTGCAGGCAAGGCCTAATTACTAAATAAATATTTGATTCCATTGATTGATTACGAATAGGTATAAACACGGTTTCTATATGTCGTACACTTAACGATGCAAGTAGTACACACCTGTTGTTTTTGTTTTGAAATGACGTAAACAACTATAACTAAGGGGCAGGTGTCTTGTAGGTGTTTAGCGCACTCGTTACACAGCTGTTGTTTTGCAGCCAGTGTGAACAAACCCCACTACTAACTTGTTGTGTACGGCGTATAAAAACGTCGCTCGGTCGATAAATCGTCAGTCTTGGCTCGGTTGCACTACTCGTAGTTGTGTAGTGTGAGCAGGCGTAGCCATGACTCATAGACATACGATGTTATAATGGATGCGGATTACATATCTTATTCGTTACAACGATACTCTAATTCGCCACTACGCAGGCTAGAGAGTTAGTTTAATCTGTGATGTGGTTTCACAAGGAAGCTTCTCATAGGTCAGCGTGAGGAGGGGGCTGACCTTACCGTCTCATTTGTTATTGTCCATCTGATCTCTTTCTCCGACACAATTACATATTTACGAATTTACAATAAATCTCACGTAAAACCAAAACAATAAGGGTATTAAAATTCACTGGGATTATTTATAGCCCTTAAATTTCAACGGATTAGATTCCGGGCTTTAAATAAATAATTTATTACCATCAAATTTCAAATGGCTATTGTTACGTGGTTCGATATGATGCGAAAGGATTTGGGATTTTGTGTAAAGTTTATCTTTTGTATGACCCTGTTTACAGTTTATGGATTGAGGTCATATGTTTGTCATAATATAGTATAGGTATCCAGTTGTGGGCTATAAAATCAAGCCACTCGTTGGTCCCACCTATCTCAGCTTAGTATGGTCATGAGATTTGGAAAGATGTAGGGAGTAGAATGCCCAGGTAATGAGAACACTTAGTAGACACTGACTCAAGTATTTTAATGCACTAAATATAAGAATTACAATTTGAAAGTATAAATAATAACTTTTATTTTAGATGGAGAAGGTGATTCTCGTGATTGAAAGGAAAGCAGGAATAGAATAGGAATGAGTCAAGACATAAATGATGGAATGTGACGAAAATGTCAAAAGTCCTCCCAACAAATCAGTGCTCAGCCAAATGGATTTTTTTTTAGGGAGGACGAAAAATGTTTATAGATTTTTAATAACTTTTTGGACTGAATGGACTGAACTTGTTACAAAAATTTTGCTGGTGGATAAAAAGTCACTCTTTATAGGGAAGGTGCAATGTTACTAAATGTCTAGGCTGAAGAACATCCGAACGTACTCACTTTATATACAGATTTGTTAAAAAAATCCTCCAAACCTAGGAAGTATGTCTAACATTTTTTTATGTCAGCAATACGCATACAAAAGGCGCCTTTGTAGCCAATCGCACAATAAAGCGAGAAGTCACGTCTCTGGATTGACAGTCGCTTCTCAATGATGGATGACGCAGACTCTATTCCTGAGAATTTTCACGTAATGTGCCGGTATTTCATATTATTGAACCAATATTAAGGGGAATGTTGCTTTGTAACAATATTTGTATGTATTTTTATTAAACTACGTATGTATAGATTTTAAACTATCACGCTTTGAAGACATGATTTTTGTATATTAACGGGACTTAAACTTAAAAACTGACAGAACAAAAAGTCTGCAATAGCTGAGCACCTTATTAACATCAAATGCAACTGAGTGGTTGCAATTGGTATCATTAAGGTGCTCAGCAATCGAGTGATTGAACTGCACCAGGCAAAAATATTATTATCGGATCGTCACTTTTATAAAATACTATGAAAAACTGTTAAAATCAAGAAGCACAAAACTTTCAACAGGCAAGACGAATTTAAATTATCATCTGTCCCTATGTTTTTTTTTATTCATAATTTAATTATTAAAAGAGATATATGATAACGTTATACGATACCTTCATAAACCTGAAGAATTGGTAAGGTTTTCCACTGTGTTCAAACATCTAGCAAATAATTTGACTAGATTATATATAAAAAGAAAACATAGGAACACAGCCATAGCTTTTCTTAAATTTTTAATGAAGCAAAGAAATTTAATCGGTTAAGTTTTGGAGGAGAAATCAGGGGACTATACGAAACGTTGATTTTGTGTACTTTTCAAAGGTATTTTCGGTCCGAGCTGCAGTCTCTATCACCCGCTCGGTTGTTCGGGCACAGCGCAACAGCAATAGATTTTACAAATACCTATTTATCAATTATTTTGACCTTAGTGTTTCCTCTTAATAGAGGTAGGTTTTCAGGCATTCTTATGCGCTCTTAGTGTAAGAACATATAAATTCATTGCCTCCAGGGGCCAGGGATATCGCCAGGGAAATCATGGGGCTGTCACGCATAGAAATGTGACCACACACACTAATCCTTGTCTACAAACAAACGAACAAACTTCTATTTGCGGATCTCAGCATGTACGTCACGTCCTCGCAGATACGTCACCTCGGTTTACGCATGGCAGAAAGTTTGTGTCGGAAGCAGGGGCTTGGTTTTGTTTTACATGAGAAGTTACGTAATACTATCTACCGCTACTGCTTGCATTACATTTGTACATGGCAGTATTATAAACATACTATCAAATATACTTACACATACTTATACATACTATCATAGTGTGAATTGCAAAAGGTTTCCTGTTGTACTATACGCACTGTCTCATTTTTCTTTTGTCTTTCATATATTTTTATCACAATAAAAGTAGAATCACACACTTTACTCTCCGTCCCATTGTTGGGCAAGGTATCTCCCATCTTCCTCCACTTGTCTCTTTCTTTGTAAGTTTCTCGCATATTAAAACCTAAAATGACTAAAAAAACGCAAACAATAATAAAAAGTAAATTTGAACGCAACATTAAGATATCATGGTACTACTCGTATATTGAAATGTTGTTTGTTCGGTACTAATTGCTTGATTTTGATAGCCCATGACTAAATAAATGCGAAATATGATGCACATATGTGGCGTTCCAAGCAAAAGGGTACCACTGGTACCCGTGCCAGTGGTACCGTTTTGCTTGGAACGCCACATATAAACTTTTTTTATAAACTCATCATCATCCTTAAAATCTTTCTCATCATTCTCATCATTATCATCATCATTAGCTATTATAAACCCACTTCTGGGCATAAGCCGGTCAGGGTCCTACAACAGATAAATTTGATATTATACAAAATAAGCACTAAATCCCGTTCACTGCCGCCTTTTATTTGTATTTGTTTACAACACTTGATTACAAAGAACTTACAAATAAAACTTTTTTATTGTTGATGAACATCGTTGTGAAAGGATTGGTCAAGCTAAACACAGCGTTACCGTATCTAGCTGCATTCCGGGTTCGCCGCGGAGAGGCTCCTTCCATGTACCCCAACAAATAAAACTTGAATCTTATTGTTTAAAAACCCCATCTCTTACCTCTGGAGACGTGGTGACATAATATTGTATTCAACTCTGCCATCACCACACTGAAAATTGGAACCACGGAAAATTGATCCTTAGAAGTTTCTAATAACCAATTTCTCTTACAGATATGCAATCCCGCTACCAAGTATCTGGCATGGACGCAGCGGCGGGCCCGGCTGCGAACGGAGCTGTGCTCCGCATAGAACCGGTGCGAGCGCTCCGCGATGATGCTACGTATGAATGTGTTGCTGAGAACGGAGTGGGGGACGCCGTGACCGCTGTGGCTACGCTTACTGTCTTTGAAGGTAAGTGGAATTTATTCTTTTTATCGATATTTAGAGGCAACACCAAATAGTAGCAACAGACGACGTCGACAAAATTTTATGGTATCATCAACACCAAATCGACAAATAAAGCGTGGCTAATATGTCTAGAAACCTGAGCTAGAAACAGAATTGCACTTACATATTTTCAAATGGCAACAGCTCGTGTTTTCATACAACAAACGTCAAAATACAGGTTGCAATTATTTTGCACAAGACATTGGAACTTTTATTTTCTCTACACGTATCTGTGCACACAGCAGACACCTAGCGTATAAAGATAACGGAGCTGTGCTCCGAATCCAACCAGCGCGAGCGATCCGCAATGTGCACCGCAGCATGACGACACAAAATCATAAAAAATCGCGCGTAAGTACACCATTTTTAGAGGAGCTATAACGCCTATAATAACAGGAAGTCACCTTTGAAATTTCCATTCTTGCAGTACAGGCCAAAACTTAAAACCGCAATTTCATAGGCATCATATGTATTTGAAAGGTCGATTCAGCCTATATAGGTCAAAAAAAGTCTGGCATGAGCTTGACGCGGGTCCCTCTTAAAGGTTTGTATACTTAGAAATGTCATAATTTTGGTACATTGGTACATACTAAATTTACAAATTGACATTATTTTAAATTTCGTAATTCTTATAATTCAATTTAATTATGACATAACCAACAATGTAATCTCAGTCCATCCATATAACTAATTTTAAGTTTTAAGTTTGTTAGTTGACGTCTTTGGAGAAAACGTGCAGTGCAGTTTGTTGCCGCTTCTTCTGCACTTGCGCCTAGGAAGCGGCGTAAACTTAGCTGTAAGTAACGATTTGACGTCAACATTTGTGCAAAACAAAACAAAGTGACTATTATTAAGAGATATTATAAATATCCTATGATAATAAAGATATTTTAAATTGAATTGAATTGAATTCAATAGGGCAGATTTCTGGATTTATTTTAATTATTATAAGAACACCAGCTATTATTTTAACTTGTTAAAAATCTTAATAATCCAAAATGTAACAATAATTCTAAAATAGGCTGTGGAGTAAGAATTACTTAGCTGAACATTTAATGTATGAGTTTCATACACATTTCTGTTGTTTAATTTTAAAAATGCAACTCGTTACTTGCTATAGTAATTACTCGGTCTACTCTCAATTGACAGTCATACTTTCTCATAACGCCTAGCTTTTCGCAGGAAAACGCCTTGCCTTTAAACCTATCCTAGGATTAGTTATGGTCTACTTGTTTGGTTGCGGAGATCAGACGGCAGTAGCTCTGTGTTAATACCAGTAACCTCGTTAAATAACCTAGGTTAGGTAGCGGGCCCCATGCTCTAGGGTTACCGCTGAAGATGCAACCGGATATACGTCCGAATGATAATGACTATTATGATTCTTACAATTGTCTTACATAATCTTTATATTTTTCTTTAAGCATTAAACGAAGAAGAAAACGATTAAGATATGAGATACAAGGGTAACTCACGTCAAAAGTGAGCTACTGACCGACATGTTGTACCGTTTCAGTTAGTAAAACCTAGATTTAGGATCTAGGAAGATAGATGAGATAAAAGAAAGACCAGATATCGGCAAATGAGACAGGTATAATGAACAACTATTACATTTGCATTAGTTACAAATATTCACAAGAACACTAGGTACAGATTAGGTAGTCAGGGTCGTGAGTTTTAGGCACTAGATCAGTTGAGTAGCCCTTCTAGGTAGAAGAACTACTTAGCTTCAGATGCTGCCGAAGACCACCGCGAGCGCCGGCCGCCGCTCCTTATATATGGGCATGGGCCCCCCCGCTGCACTTAAGAGGGGCGGAGGAGTGCAGGAGCCCGCGCGATGTCACAATGTGACTTTCGTCCTGGGGAAGACTCCGGATGAGGTTGAAACATGCGCCAGTAGCTCTTTTTACGCCAGTTACCCGTTAATTTATTTATTTAACTTCATACACAAATACAAGTGTAATGGCGGACTTAAGGCCGTACCTGAATTTTCCAGTGCTGCCCCCATTTAAAATAAATCATTTCAAAGAAAACGGAGACATTATTCAAAATTTTGCTACTATCAAATCCTAGATAACCCTTCAAAGTATTTTATGAACTACTGTTTACAGTTTATAATGAGAACGTTAAGCTTTACTACGCACATTTGCCAAAAGTGGCCGTTTTTCGCAAATGTGCGTAGTGAAGCTTAACGTTCTCACTTTAAACTGTAAAAAGTAGTTCATAAAATACTTTGAAGGGTTATCTAGAACTTGGTAGTAGCAAAATTTTAAATGATGTCTCCGTTTTCTTTGAAATGATTTATTTTAAATGGGGGCAGCACTGGACCCCGGAAAATTCAAGTACGGCCTTAAAGCTACCGCTTATCGCTTTAATAACTGTGAGAACCAAAGATCTCACGAGCTCCTATGTTTAACTGACACTATATGCAATAACTGACACTTTTCCCTCCTCCCCTCTACTCTGTGATACAGGCATTGCCTAAAACAAGCTCCAGTCTCATAACAGACTTGGTAAATGTCTTATTTTTGCATTTGTTCATTGACATGAAATGTTAATACATTCTTAACACCACATATAAAAAAAAAACTCTTTCTTTTTGGATTTCTTTGTAACACTTTGTTGAGAATAAAATCCTTAGTCTGCCTTTTAAATTTGATTGAAATCCGTCAATAAATAACGCTACAGCAAAGTTCCCCCCTTCCCCTTACTTCTGTTTCTCCCCCAATCAAAAATAGCGACCGACTTAAAAATTAAATAAATCAAGGAAAATCGGTTGTGAAAGTCGGTTGATAAATGCGACTTGTAGGCGAGAATAGACAGACGGACAAAATCATTTTTTATTAATAATGATTTAACGGTTTTAGAAGCATTCCCAAGGAGGGCTACCCCCTTGGGAATAGGGAGTAAGCTAATTCCGAACCTCCTTGCTTCTTTTAACTTTTAGACGCATAATTCCCAAACCTTACATTAATACATTAGTGCTCAACAACTAAATTATACAAAGAGTATGACATCTTGACAGTTAGACAATCCTTTATTCTCCAACTGATTTTGAAAATGCATTCTCAGACCCCGTACAACCCTGATTTAAATCGCGATAAGCGCAGGATAGGCACCGTCTGACCCACAAAAAAATTGCGTTGTGAATTTACTAATAATTTCATCAGTTTTCTGGGCCCATATATTTACAACAAACTAAATTCGAAACTACTTTTCTACCCTTCAAACAAATATACATGTAAAAAAGAAGTCACTAACTACTTAAAAAGTCTAGATTATGATAAAACCGAAAACCATCTAATTGTCCCTAAATAAGCAATAATAATATCCTTACCTGTGTCCCACAACTCTTACCTACGGTAGACAGGCACTACAATTACATATACGAGTACCACAATCCCGTATCAATCCTAAATAGGTATTCACATAAACTTATATTTTATTCTTTAATAAACATTATGTTACTTATTCATGTACCTGTGGACTTTTAGTGAATAAAGATTTTATCTATCTATCTATCTATCTATATATATATACATTTATTTTTATAATACACCTATATAGGTATTCACTTACTTAAATTAACTCTATCTTGAATCAAAATTAGCACTTTAAACAATAAGAACATTACACCATATACTAACCATATCTTAGATATACATATAAGACTACCTTTTAGTTGCTTTTTATATTCTATTTAGTTGTATTCAAGCCTAGCTAGCAATGTAACAGTAGCCAGAAT
The DNA here is from genome assembly GCA_963576875.1 of Acrobasis repandana. Classification (NCBI taxonomy): domain Eukaryota; kingdom Metazoa; phylum Arthropoda; class Insecta; order Lepidoptera; family Pyralidae; genus Acrobasis; species Acrobasis repandana. The sequence continues at coordinate 6,021,878 of OY756226.1, forward strand.
GAATAAATATGCATTCTAGACAGAGAGTGGGCAATGGTGACCCGTTTATCCAGGCCTCTCCGAAGCCATCAACGGGCACCGGGCTCTCAAACGATTGCAAAATAGTTGTAATAATAACTAGAATAGCTGTGCCTCTATATTAAGCTCAACCTGTATATATAAATAGTTCTAGTATTTGTTGTAGCGTATTGTAAACAATGAGAGACAAATAAACGATTTTTATTATTATTATATTATATTATAACTTTATACAAAACAGAACATGTCGGATCCAGTTTCTTACAGGTAAATATTAGGAACTTTGCGAAGAAATATCGGAAAACTTAACATATTTAATTAGCGTTCAATTTTACAGCAGATTCTGAAGTAATAACCTTAAATTAATGTTGAATTTAACGAGTATGTAATAAAAATCTTTTGGCACGACGCCCGCAGCGGTAATGGTTCTTTGGAAAATTCTGGAAACTTTACAATAGCTGTATGATGGAATATTTTGTTAATTTCCAATATAATAACGAATGCTTTATATTTGTGAAACTGTTATTTTTCTTATTGAGCGTGTTAACAGCATCCTTACAATCGTAAGTGATCTACAATAGAATATGAATTTAATTAATTTTGTAAATTTGTTTTAGTGATTTACAAATATTTTACTCACATATATTAATTAAATTAAGTAAAACAAAGTTTCGTTGTGAGTGAGCTGGCTGCTTACAAAGAAATTTTCTTTCGAAAACAATATCCGGTATTTTTGATTAGAATCTTATTGCTGAAACATTAAAAAAAATTACAGCACTTGTGTCGTAAGTACATAAATTTATCGCACGATTTCGAATATGTGCGTAATAGGTGGCATTATACAATTAAAATCAGTATGGAAAATTGCACTTTCCAAACGAATGTGTAGAAAAAGATGTAACAACAACAACGAAAAATGCAATACCATTAATTTAAAGTTAACTATGTATATCTCTGTTACACGTGCATTTTCTTCAAATGAACGACAGAGAGGTAACTAGTGGAGATGGTGGGTGTCGCTAGCAATGTAGCTGCTCGTTATCGCAGTCCGAGGTTTAATTCTTATTTATTGAAAGCCCGTCTTCACAAGTTATTTTCCGCAGGATCATTGTGTCTCCGCTGGTTTATGGCGGTCCGGGGCTGGCTCATGCTATATTTTCTTTGGGTTTGTTTGGCTTTAGTTAAATGTATTTACTAACAAGTAATTTCTTATATATTTTTTTAGTCAGTACACAAGAAATATGAATAAATAATCGATCTATATAGAAGCCTGCGTACAAGCGATTATTTTATAAAAAGGAATGTTCATAATTGCTGTTATTGAAAGGACTGTATTATTCTAATTAAACTAATAGGAAAAGGCAAATAAAACCACTCTTATGTTGATGGATGATTGGTTTGATTTTTTTTAAGATTTGAAATCTTCATAAACTATAACAAGTTTATCGCAGATAGATTAAAAATCCTCGATTTTCAAGCGTTAACCCTCAATAACTTTTGAAAGGCTGAACCGATTTCCATCAAGCATAGCTTAAAACCATCTTGATAAACAAGGCTTTTAATTTAAAAAAACCTCATCGATATCGGTCTATTGGTTTAGGAGCTACGATGCCACAGACGTATGTGTGTGCCGGTGTATCTACACAGACACGTCAAACTTATAACACCCCTCTTTTTGTCGGGGGTTAAAAAACTTAAAAGGAAAGAGTTGCGACAATCGCAACATTTTTTTTTCCAAATATAAATAAATAAATATAATAAGGACAAATCACACTAATTGAGCTAGCCCCATGGGATACTAACTCAACGATACTACGAGTATATTTTATAATAACTACTTGGGTGTTTATATGTATACTTATACATATAAACACCCAAGACCCAGGACAATTTGAAAAAGATCATTTTCTAACTTGCTCTGGCTGGGGATTGAACCCAGAACCCCCGGATTGGCGGACTAGCGTGTTGACCTATATATTTATAATTCTCTACATATTAAACCATAGAAACGCGGAAGTACTTCTTACAACAATCCTTTCCAAGAACATACGAGTTTTTCATACAATCTAACCCCGAAATAATTACAAGTAATTTATATAATGTCCACTTTGGGGGAAATTCAGTGGGTCCAGTGATAATTCACGGCAACCCGTAACCTGACACTCGGGCCGAAGCCATAAAGTCACGGGATTGCGAGGGATCCCACAGATTGTGTAGTGATAACTATTGGGACCGGGGTGTTTGGACTTTTACCTTGTGTTAGGAATAGTGTATTCAGTAACGTCTCAATGATCATCTAAATAGACCAAAACTATTAAGTTGGTATACATGAGCAAAACAGCCTATAAATCACGTGCCATTAAGGGGTTACACGCAATTGCAAGGCCAAAAAAAGGCTTTTCTTTAAGATTTTTTTCTGAATAGGGATTTCATTCGACAAATACAAAGGTATTCAATAAATGTAATGATAACTTTTTACTTTACTTGGGTGCTTTTAATTTTTAAAAATATTATTTTACACTGCTCCAGTAGACGGTCTGGACGACCACCAAAAAAAGATGTCTGGTTGAAAAAGATGTCTGGTGGTGAGCAAGATATCTCTGGTTTGGTTTATCTGAAATTACAAAAACCATAAGATTCTATTAGTGGATGAATAAATCTAGGTATTGATCGAAGGAATAGACAAAATTTTTACTTTTGACAAAATGGTAGCTCAAAAAAAATCCAATTTGCGACCAAATTGTTTTCGTTAAATTGTTTTTAAAAATAGAATATCACACAATATCACACATATCTTATTCCTTCGATCAATCCCAGAAGAATATATCTGAAAAGGTTGTGTTAAAATTTCAGACCGATCGGTTGAGCTGTTTTTGAGAAATTGTGCTCACGGACATTGAAAATACCGTTTTTAAGAAAAACGCATTCAAAGTTTCAAAAGACGTTTACACATACTTACTCGTACATGGAGTATCTATGTCATCTACGTTGGTAGTTAAAAAAAAATGTGCGTGTATCTTCAAGAATATTTGCCAGATTAATTTGAAATTTTCAGAGAATATACTCAAATATATGTACATTCCGAAAATGCAATAAAATTTTTTTTTTTTTAATTTTTTTAGCTGCGTGTAACCCCTTAGATGCTTTATTTTACATTTCGGTATATGTATTAAAGATGATGTTGCAAGATGTTCTTTTACCTTTTTCTGGTATTATAAATGTCAGTTGAATGGTTGTTTACACTCCTATTTTGCCTTCTACTCTGTCTCACGCCTATAAATACTTCAATTCTAATCCGTTATGTAGATATGCTGTGATTGATTAGCAGATACACAGAGAGCCATATTTACATAATAGAATACATAGTAATTGCTCTCAGGGATCAGATATCAACATCAATACAATTAGTATGTGGTAATTTGTTGTCGATTTGCTTTGACTCTGCTATCTCGGTGCTTGTCAATTAGTATAATATTGTATGTACTTATTCGATTGGCAAACATCTTAAATGATTCGGGTTAGTATTGCTTGAATAAATAATAATACACGTATTTAGAAGTAGAGGTCTTGTCGTACATGCTGTTAAGATCTCTATTTGGGGAGCTAATTGAAAAAGGCCTTTAAGCATGAAATCTCTTTTATTTTCTCTCTTTCATGTATCTCTTCCGCCAGCTGTTTAACTTCGCTGTTCGACACGACGTTCACCTTCTCCTTTATCTGTTTCATGTAGCTATGCCTTGGTCTACCTGGTCCTTTTTTCTTCTATCTTTCTTTCTATGATAGTCTTTATGAAATCATCGTGTCGTAGCAGATGACCTAACATCTTTCCTCGTCTATTCTCTATTATATAATTGCACCTTTCTCTTCAACTGTTTTCAGGACCTCCTCATTTGTAATTTTTATTGATTTTATTATTATATTATTAATTCAGAACTAAAGGCCTCTCCCATTTGCCCATATAATCAGTAGACGATGCCACACCTCCGCTGTCCCTCATGTCCTGCTTCATGTTCAATGGCCGACTTGATGCAGTGCACGGAAAGTGCTGTCGCTGTAGCCTCCTTCTGGTCGGGAGCAATTAAATTTACTTACACAAGTTTCAGTCATCGATACGACGAAGAAGAAGAAGAAGGCGGAAAGGACGCTGCTGCCTGTTTTCTGTTTACCTATTCCTCTGTTAGTCGCCTCTTACGACACCCGTGGAAGAGGAAACAGGTGGTTACAAATCGTAATCTTGTAACGATTCTGCATATCTCATTCATCCTACATGTTAATATCCACCTCATTTCTCTAGCTCGTCCTGTCCACCTTTTTAGAAACTACATTTCAAATTTCATCTCCTAATTCCAATTTCAAATTCTTTACACATCCATTATCTGACTCATTCCACCTCCACTTTTCATCCTGAACATGCATTCAGGAATTTCAGGAGTACCCCCTGTAACATAAAGTCTAATTATAATTTTTATATTTAGTGATGTTAAAATATAATTCAAATATAATAATTATAAGGTGGAGTTCGTGTTTATTCTAATGAGGCAATGTTCCTTCACATCTTCCTTCCGACACATACTGTGTACATAAAGTATTACGTAGGGCTCACCTAACAAGTTGCGATAGGTGGAACTATACAATCTACTCCGCCGTTACCACACGACTTAAGATATACAGGGCCTAACAAAATATACTGAAACTATTTTAAGGTAACTGTTTGACTTCCTTGTTTGTCACTTCTGCTATTCCCTTTACTTCCTTCTTTTTCCTTCAAGTTCCTACTTTTCCATGAAGTTGTCTAACTTCAGCACTTCGTTGATGGTTTTAACCTTTAGCACCACATTCAAAAGAGTTTGTCTCTTTGTAAAACAACGATTTGCAGTATATGTTCATAACCACCACGATGGATCGGTGATCGTATTTAGATGGTATAAACTTTTTGAACAGAGTTTATAAATATATAACGACTAACAAAATATACTGAAACTATTTTAAGGGTGAATTCAGTCCATGATATTAAACAACTTACCTCAAGGAACATACATCAAACTATGAAAGTTGACCGATCAGCTGATCCGTTAAGCATGGAAAGCCAAAAAAATATTTTGATATTTCGATATATTATGTTCCTTGGGGAAAGTTGTTCAGTATCATGGACTGAATTCACCCTTGAAATAGTTTCAGTATATTTTTTTAGATGTTATATATCTGTTAACATATATGTAGCCCATAATTCTAAATATATTTTTTTACGCACACTGTGTGTGCCAACACCGGTGACAGATTTTTTTCTAACATGCTTATAACTGCGTACTTTTTTTCTATGCTTAGCAGGATCTACTTGAATGCGTCTCTCTTCTACACATTGGTCCACTAAGGACAGAGGCTACGGAGTATAAAATAAACCTACACTGTAGGTTTATTTACTCCATTCTAAAAATAAATCGACTGAACTATTGGTAAACTAATATGTAGGCTGTCAAACCTTTTTCAAAGTTTACTAAGTATTCAGAAATAGGTATTCACTATTTCTTTGAGAAAGATCAATATCATGGCCTGGACTTACAAACCTCTCCTTGTACCTCTGTCATCTATAAAACCTTGCCTTAAGATGTATGTAAGTTATTATAATAGCCGTGGTTTCTGGCAGAGTAGAATAGGACCATTCCAAATCTTCCCGTGGATGTCATAGTAGGCAACTTAGGAAACACAAGCTAAAAAAAGCATATAAACATCAATGAGAACTTTCCAACCCGTCTGGCCAGCGTGGAGAGTGTCGGCCAAATCCTCTGACTACTTTGGCTAATGTATGGCTCTGGTAGTACAGAGGGTCGTGCTCCTGCAGTGAAGACTAAAAAAGACCTGATGGTAATGATGATGAATGATGATTATGATCGAAGACTCAAAATTAACCCTTTAAATTAAGTGCAAAGCTGGAAAGCAACAAAACAAAGTCCAATTTCCCGAAATATATGCAAGGAGTTAAATGTGTCGCGAGCAGCTAAAATATGACATAATTATCGCGATTTAGTTGTCAATTACACCCCCAAGTAATTCGGGAACTTAGGGGATGCTCGTTAATTATGACTCAGTTAGCAACCAGTAACAGAGATATTTGTGGGCGTCCAAGCAAAAAGGGTCTAGTTGTGGACTAGATTCGGTATCTACAACACTGAATTGATAATAAGGATTAAACAAATATTCAAATAGTGGTACATTTTTTTAGATATTTGAAGTTGAAACAACTATATTCCAGAAAAAGCATTTTAAAAGTTTTAAATTATATTAAAACTAAATTAATTTAAAAATTTTGGTAGTAATAAACATCATAGAACATACTACAGTATCCCATGACACATTTTAAATTACATTTTTAACTTACACTAGTTCGATCTGTGTGGTTTGTAGCAATTTTATTTAATTGCATTTCAAATTAGAAATAGTGCCTTCCCCTTCTGAACAGCGCAATAACATTCATTTAGCGATTGTCACGGTTCTTACCAGCAATTTAGACGCTCGTTATCGGCCAGAGGGAGAGGTTTAATTCTTATTTATTGAAAGGCTTACGTGCTTGTCTCGGAGAAAAGAGAAAAAGGCATGCCAGAATTCCTATTGCGTAAATGGAAAAGATGGTTAAAGTTTGATTAGTATCCTACGAGAGAAACAAGCTTTTATAGGGTGTATTGGGAAGAAAGGTACGTTCTATTGTCTTTTCTTCCTCATCTTAGCGCGTTCCCTGAACTGCTTCGTAGCCTGGGGTCCGATATTTTGCTTTTTCTTCTTCAAATATAATATGCATGATAATCATCAGCCAGGGATACCAAAGAGCGAAGTCGAGAACAAATAGCGGCTGTCGCTCCAGGTCTACCCTTCCTTGGGAATGCAGTTGTAGCAAGAGGTGTTTGTGCACCTTTAGTTGCCTTTACGACATCCACAGGCAGAGATGGATTGAACCACGCTACACAGCCGATGTCTATTTGTCTGTCGAATCGATTTCACATTTCGTACATTTGCAAACAACTTTGTTATTGCAAGTACCCTTTGTCATAATCATTTATTTATAAACATAATAATTTATTCATCGCTAACATGTTGCATAATATAAGATGACAAATGTTGGTTCTGTAACACATGTACCCAGTTTGGGTGTGGCGATAGATATTTATAGAAAACTATACAACTCAAATTATCGGAGACTTCTTCTAAAGGGTAATTTATTTATTTTTGCCTGTTGATCATAAATTTATTTCTAAAAAAGTCAATACATAGGTCACATTACAAATTAATGAAATAAAATAAAATAAAAATTACAAATAAAAAAGAGACTCCAACGCCTCGCCGCGAGGCAGGGTACCCAAAAGGCTGGCAGCATTCCTCCATGCCACCCCTCTGCACCGCGATAGAAATCCTTTTTGCAAAGTAGCTGCCCGCCCTCGGATCGCCCGTATCGCGGAGATGCGTTGAAATCTCAGCCACGAAGGATTTTGCTTCTGGGCCCCATGGACCCATCGTCTCTACGGCGAAGGGCACAAAAATATAATTACCAATTAGATCTTCATACTAATTAATATGTAATCAATTATATAACCCCATAATCAGAATGTGTGGATGTTATAACGAGCTCTCTTCGATCGAGGATCATAACATAGATATCTTTAGCTCAAAACCACTCGCATTTAAAAAAATGTTAATTGACAAACCAAACATTTAAAATTAACCATACTTTAATACCTACCTAACAAAAAACACTGAAATAAATTGAGTTTCACAGTATATTTCATAGTTTTTTTTCTGTTTTTTCACTCTTATCCAGCTACTATGCCCACCTGGATATTGGCTAGGAGTGCGTGTGCCGAGGCTCGGATGCTGGTTTTGCATGCATTGCTGCATTAATTGATAGAATTCTGACCGAGAGTTGCACATAAGGTCACAGAACAGGCGATGTGTGCGGGATCGTCGTCTGGGATTCGGTATAGTGTACGCCGGCCATTCAGAAACAAAAATATTAGTAGTCATTGACGTATATATTACTAGCGTATTAGTAGTACTTTTTCATGTATAAAAAAAGTAGTTGTTATAAATAATGCAACTGTAAACACATATAATTGGAATATATTCTAGAACAAATATATAAAACTGTGTTAAGTACTTGAAACATGTATTGATTGTATTCTGTTTGTGTTTCTGAGAAATAAAACAAATAAAATAAAATAAATCGGTAAAACTACTAGTTGTGACTACGTTCGTTGTCAATATTTGACAAGTCGACTTAAAATCAACAAAATACTAGATTAATCCGTTTTAGTTAGACAAATAGAACCAAATAAGGTTTTTAATACATACGGAGTGGAAACAAATGCACGAATAAACAAGAAAGCAAGCAGGAAAGTTGGTAAGTAAACAACGAGTTGGATTAAACCGGCGCTCGTGTGTACTGTGTCTCAAAGTATAGATGGTGCAGATGAGAACCGCCACAGGATACGTTCTCATTGTAATAGGAGATAATACTGCAATGTTCTGCCGCCAGAGTGCAGCATTAGCGCAGACCGTAAACAAATATTTGACAACAACAAATACTGATGTATTTGTTGTTGTCAAATATTTGTTTATATAAGTCACAATAAATTTGTAAAATGATATAAGTATTAGGTATTTAAATGGCCGTAGGAAGTCATAACACCACAGCACAGGTTTTGAATGAGTGAATAATATAAAGTTATTAAAATTAAATGCTTTTAGAATAATTCGTTGCGAATAAATATGACATGTTGAATGACAGCAGATTGTTTACTGTATATGCTAAAGCCGCCATCTGCGCCGAGTTTTGCGTAATATGTCCTATTCCTATCTTTTGACATTTAAATCAGCCCACTGGACTACTGGCCTGTCTCAATAAAGGGAAGATTTCCCTACAATTAACCACGCATGTGTTTCTTACACATATGTTTCTTTATGGTTCTCAGTATTTTGTGCAAATAAGTTTGTATACATCGTATAAAAAAGCAAAAATAGCGTAAGCTTGGTATCCGCCGTAGCGTTTTCCATTACAAATCAAACTCGCATATTTTGCGAGAGACCAATTTTTTTTTATACGTACATCTATAAACTCCTTATTTTGTATTACCGTGACGGAGTGTGAATTTATTTAGGGATTTTAGTATAAAAACAAAACATAACAATACAAAACGAAAAGAAGTTAACATATTCCTACTACTAGTACGGTCAACGGGCAAATGTTGGTATATATATCATCATCATCATTTCAGCCGCATGACGTCCACTGCTGGACATTGGCCTCTTCCAGGGATTTCCAAAATGAACGATCTAGAGCGGCCTGCGTCCAGCGCTTTCCAGTGACCTTAGTCAAATCGTCTGACCACCTTGTGGGTGGGTGTCCAACGCTTCGCTTGCCAGTACGTGGTCGCCATTCGAGAACCTTTCTGCCCCATCGGCCATCGGTTCGTCGCGCTATGTGTCCCGCCCACTGCCACTTCAACGAGCTAATCCGCTGGGCTATATCAGTGGCTTTTGTTCTCCTACGAATTTCCTCATTTCTGATTCGATCACGTAGAGAAACACCGAGCATAGCCCTCTCCATAGCGCGTTGAGCGACCTTGAGCCTTCTTATGAGACCCATAGTAAGGGACCACGTTTCAGAGCCATAAGTCATCACTGGTAACACACATTGATTATACACTTTAGTCTTGAGGCACTGAGGTATTTTGGACGAGAAGACGCTTCGTAGCTTCCCGAACGCTGCCCAACCAAGTCGGATTCGTCGAAAGACCTCTTCCTCGAAGCTGGAACTTCCTGCCTGGATCAATTGACCCAGGTAGATATATTGGTCTACAACTTCGAGGGTGGAGCTCCCAACACAAACAGGTAGGGGCTCTCTTTACTCTGCTGCTGCAAGTTCTCGACCTCCATAAAAGTTTTCACATTTAATTTTCCTTTTATTTGATCAAAATATCTTGTTGGCTCTCCTAAACCTCGTTTTCCTTCTATCTTTCCTTCAATTATTGTTTTGCAGAACGCATTTATAAAGTACTAGTAATTTATGTTATTTTGATGCTTCAAATAAAAAAGGTGTAACACTAAAAAACATAAACAGGAAAAGTCGCAGTAAAAATTTCATCAGCACTTCCAAAGGCAATCCACGCTAAATTGGGAAGAATCAAAAACGCAAAATAAACAAATCACTAGTAACCGTTCGAGTCGAACTGAAAACGTATCGGATCGCCGCCATGTTGAAATTAATGAATGAAACCTTGGATGAATAATGAGACAGGTTGAATGAAAGCCATTACGGTGTCCCGATATATAAAGGGTATCGTTTTTGTGAATCTTTTGTGTTTTTTGGAAATATTTGCTGATCGTGAATGCGGAATGATTTGCTGATTGGAGTAAAAGTTATGGATTTTTTTGTCGAACAATTTTTGGTTCATTGGCTTTGTGTGTCTCAAGATTTTTTGTATTGATTGGGTACAATAAATACAGAAATCCTCGTACAGAGGCTATGTTATTCTCTCTTCTTCTTCATCTAAGCGCATTCCCGGTTGCATCCTGAGCTGTGCTGCTTCGGGTACAACATTGTACAACGTACAATTTATGAAATTACCAGCTTCACCTAAAAACTTGCGAACTAATAATTATATTTTATCAACCATCAACTGAATCAACCTAGAAATCTCTAATTCATGAACTTACCAGCTTCACCAAAAAACTTGCGAACTAAATGCAAATCGTCCTCCTTTATTACTCTTCTAACAATTTCAAATCCCTACTTTCATTTTTACGGCGTCACGAAAAAACTTAAGATCCCAGCAACAAGTGTCCCTTGCCTATTAAACGGGTCCTAAACACTTTTATCTCTCACGGTCGAGTGGTTATCAACTTTATTGCGAGGTGATAGGGTTGGAATTGCCTCGTGTGAGGTAAATCCAAGAAACTATTACAGCTAAGCTAAGACGAAGGCACAATAGATAGGCTTGTGCTACGCTATGTGGATAGGAATCGAGGTGTGAACTGTAAATAGGATACTGTTTACGATCTAGGCCAGACAGGCGAGAGTTTCAAAACAAATGACAATATGAATTTCCTTGACAAGGCAGCAAAGCTCTCTCGCGCGTTCCTGGGTTTATCCGAATATCATCATCATCATTTAATAATATAATAATAATAACTTTATTTCAGACAAAGGTCCATATAAGTTTACATTTTTACACAATTTATTACGTTTGATCAGACATGGGAGGCGGATCCATTTGTATGAATCAGAGCCCAATGCCTCATCAATACACCGTCAAAATCCATCCTATCTGCTATGAGTTTGATATAGCTGTTGAGACTGCCCCGTATATGCCGCATCAAGGACGCAGTTCTTTTTCTTATAATGGCCGCAAAGCTACGTGCGGTAGCAAACATCCCGGACGCGCTACAGAAACGAGGCAATCTCATCAGCGTTCTTAAAGAGTTATTGTACTGGACCCGCAATTTAAGCCGCTTGACGTCCACTGCTTGATAGGCTTCTCCCTAAAGCGGCCTGCATCCAGCGTTATTCAGCAACCTTGGTCAGGTCGTCTGACCACCTTGTAGGTAAGTATCCTATACTTCGCTTTTCAGTACGTGAATAAACCCTTCGCATCGACGCGAAGTTTTAACCCATCTCTCCGCTCTTATCTGTCGCCTTAGTTTCTCTTTCCAACTCGGTATAGTATAGGTACCTCGCTCGCTTGCCAAGCATCCGATTAGCATACCCCGTCGATTGTCATTATAACTTGGCCGATAATCGGATCAGGATGCTGACGAGATCACGCCCAATCAAAACTTGTATTGCACCTCTATTCGACGCGGATGGAATACTAAATCGGACAGGTTGTATCTGCTGATAACGGTGGCTATCTTACCATTTAAAGATCGGTTTACTCGTACGTAGGCTTTTGTTTTTTCAGTGCGCTTTTTACAGCTTTTCAAGTCATGATACTGGTTATATTTTCCAACAAACGTTATGGCGAAGCGTAATTAACCGTGTGGTTCCCGGCAGTCCGTTTATGTCATAGAAAGCGACTTAGAAAAAACAAACTAAACAAAGCTTATAAACATTTAACATTAAATATAATTTTTATAAGTATACAGCCAATCGACTCGAAAGAAGAAGAAAAACATTAATGAGATTTCTCTAACCCGTCTGGCCAGCGTGGAGAGTGTAGGCCAAATCCTCTGACTGCTCTGGCTAATATATGGCTCTGGTAGTACAGTGAGGGTCGTGCTCCTGCCGCGGAGGCTAAAAAAGACCTGATGATGACTCGTATGAAGGCTTTTGTCTTTTCAATGAGCTTTTTGCAGCTGTTCAGGTCGTGATACTGGTTATATTTTCCAAGAAATAATGGCTAAATTAAATTCATAGCTGATCGCACGTTCGTTTGGTAGAAGAACCTCATTGGATGTAAATTGTGTCAAGCGTGTATTTAATAAAATGTTTTTACATGATCCATGATATTTGCAGTATTTTAATTCATGTTTATTAAAGTTTCAGTTACAGTTTTTACTTTATATTTATCTCCGTATAAAACACGTTTCCTTTAATTTTCAACTTTATGTTATTTTTAGTATTTGTTGTTATAGCGGTCACAGTAATACATAAATAATAGGTGAAAATATCAAGTGTCTCGTTATTACGGTTGAAGAGATAGACAGACGGACAGACAGCGGAGTCTCAGTACCTAATAGGATTGGAAACCTTTGGCTACGAAACCCTAAAAAGAACTCGTCATACGAGTGTGAAACGTATCACAATACTCCACAAAATGACAATGTTCCTCCAGAATCGTTACTTAACTCATATTGAACTGATAAGTGAAGCTTTATGGCGATAAGTACTCGCAGCAGGGATTAAAAGGCCTAATATTGTAACTCACGATTAACCGAAATCGCGGAGAGCAGCCAACGCTGCGGCTCAACATTAGTTTATGGGTTATGTAAAGCTGATTGCCCATAAATTGAGATAAGGATATCGATTTAACAGTCGTATTTAGTAGATAGCATGTTATGACTGTTGCGCCCTCTCGTAGAGTCTTTAGAGGAGACCTAGGTGTAAAAAGGTATAATAGGTGTATCTAGAAGACGATGACACGTAAAGAAACGTAGAGTAGGACGTTCGGCAACCATGTGCGTCGACACATAAATCTAGTGGATGTAATAACTGTATAGCGCGCATTGTGATATATAATATATAGACCAGCCCCTGTTCTATTTTGAATATATAGTGGCGCGGCGTGACATTTTACTTAAAATTTGTTATACGGATGGACTGAGCTTACATTGTTTGTTATGTCATAATTAAATTGAATTATAAAAATTACGAAACTTTAAATAATGTCAATTTCTAAATTTAGTATGTACAAATGTACCTAAATTATGTCATGTCTAAGTATACAAACCTTTAAGAGGAACCCGCGCCAAGTTCAAGCCAGACTTTTTTGTCTTTAAAATAGTCACCGGTCCTATAATAAGCTTTCTCACAAAGTACTTTCTTTACATAAGCTTTGAATTTTCTGTCTGGCATATCAAGGACCGATTCTGAAAATTTATTATAAAAAAGTATACACTTCCCCATAAAAGACTTACTGACTGTTTTCGGCCTGTAATACGGGCTAAGTCATTCTTATTACATAAATTTTTATCTGTAAAATCACTTACTTTATTGGACTACATGGAAATATTTTTCCTTACATATATATATAAATATAGACACATTATATTTTTCATTATATTCTCTCAATCCTAAACCGTAAATGGCACGAATTGCTCTTTTTTGTAAAATAAAAATAGTCTGAATGACGGCTGCACGACCATAAAAGTATCCCGTAAGACATTAGACTTATATTTATAGGATATTATTTAATTCCTATACAACACTCGGTAGGTATGCATTTATGCAATTTTGACATTTACCTTTCTCAGATCTCGATCAAGTGTCGCAGAGCATCGCTTGTTAATATCTCGAATTTCCGGGAAGCCATAAGATATCTTAGTTAGTTTCGACTCCATTAATGTGAGTAACTCTAGGAGTTACTGGCTTGGAACGGAAACTAATGTATTGAGTGGAATATTATTGGATTTATGTTTACTGAACTAGTGAGTAGTAACCTTTCTCCGGAAGGTATGTAATATTTTACATTATAAGTGTATCTTATTTCTTTTTTTACCAATTTATTTACACGGACAATATATACAGAGAATACATAAACAAAAAATTATACAAAGGCACTACTTATCTCAAAAGAGATCTCTTTCAGTAGGCCCGTGAGAGGAGATGATGAGAAGAAGGTATCTTGTTTGGTGTTCTTCATCAGTTCCAATTCAACAAAACACACTTTCTGAATTTGCATTCAGAAAGTGTGTTTTGATTTATTGGAACTTGATTTTTTGACGAAGACATATAAAACAGTATGTGTGTGCATACAATATTTAAGGAGTTCCCTCGATTTCTCCTTTGAGAAAAAATCATGTATAATATAATAATATTAAATCATTTATTTCAGGCAACGAAATGAACATTTATATTAAAGGCCCATATTTACATACCTTATAGGCTAACATACATATAATATAAAACTTTATATTATAAAAGTATATTTTATTGAATCTTACACAATTAACACTACTTTAAAATTATGAAATAATCTTTATCAAACTTTAATATATCTTGTACTAACATAAGCGAAAAAACAATTAATATGTTGTTAACACTTGCCTCTTGACTCGTTTTATAGCGATCGGATCTATTGGGTTGACTCTATATAAATACATCTATTGATAGCATATATTCCAAAAACAGTCTTCCCTTGAAAATCAAACACACCATTCCTATTCCATCACATAAACCTTCTTGCCTTGAACCTTCGTAAAAATCACTGGATCCGTATTTTCCCCTAGCAACTGCTATCAAACGATAAATAATAGGTATTTGGGTGTCCGGCAGTGCATTTAGATAGTAGAACTTTAGTAGAACTACGGTGAACTATCCGTACTACTCCAATGCGACACGTAACGCCAAATTTAGTACCATTACCCACAAAAGCTTTCCGAAAAAATATGGTGCCGTTTGAGCTAGCATTACATGGGCTTGGCGAGATATGAAAGATGTAAGTCATGGGAAATCGCGGTTATCGAAGTCATTTCATTCTAGTGGCGAAACATGTCAGAAACAGTGCTGTTTCATGTAAATAAATCTAAGCATACCAGTTTCTGTCGTCACGAACGTCAGTAATTTTCATACAGTTTAGTTCTATACTCGTTTACTCATATATGTGGTGTTTTGTTTTATTATTTCTTTGACAACTTGTAAGATTGACAAAAAAAAGAATTGCTTGCTAAGTTCTGGTTAGGACAGGATCAACCTTGCTAACAAAATTGTGCAAAAAGAGCGTACTGGAACAGTATTTGACTTTCTACCCTGAATCTCTTGGAAAGAGTAATATAAAGTCCGCTGGCAGACATGCTGACAGGTATAATGTGGTACCAGGCAGTGGACTTAAAAGGTGACATTGACACCTAATTTATAAGATTTTATTCAGTATGTCTTCGCTTCATTGTTTCGTTTGACTAACTATTAGAATCTATGCGATCATAATTGAGAGCAAATCTTTTTCAAGAGTTATATCATCTACATGCATACTCGTATTTAAACCGAGAACAGCTTAACAATTAAGCTATAAAAAGCCTTGCCTGCGAGTCTTTATAGTAAATAAGGACTTAAATCGCTTCCGCTTATGACTTCCACTCCCGGGGTTTGTTTCAAGTGGTCGCATTTATTCTCCCCGTGTCCGAGTCCTCTTTAATTATGGATAATTTATATTCAGATTAAGCCCAGGTGGGATGTCTGGCGGTCTATTATACGCACGTGACTCTAATGCAACTATCGGATTTATGATCGGGATGGGTTTCATATTGTAATTAGCTCCGTTTTGGGTGACCACGAAAAAGCAGGGGTTTGCTGGTATAATTTTTGATATTATTTTTTACACAACTTGAAATAAAATAAGTTTAAAGGTAAAATTTTTGTTTAAAAGCCTTTTAAATTGTCGCCTAAGGCTCGCGTGTCCTAAATCAAATGTTTTTCGACATGGTGCTGAAGGATTGGGCTGTGCTTGAACTTTTATAATCTATCTTGTAACAGGGTACAGGTATGTGTTTGTTTTTTAGGGTTCCATACAAAAGATGAAAAAACGGAACCCTTATAGGATCACTCGTGCGTCTGTCTGTCCGTCCGCCTGTCACAGCCAATTTTCTCCGAATCTACTGGACCGAATCAGGTGAAATTTGGTAGGATAGTGTAATTCTATGACCCAAATACATATGTGCAAAGTAAATAAATATTATTTTAAAATAAGGGTCATTTTCGGGGAAAAAATTAGGAAATAAGAAAAAAGTTTTGCAAAACTTACTATGTTATATATCAAATAAAAGAGCTTGTTATAAGGGTCTCAAATATATTTTTGTTGTTATTGTAAAATAAATAGTTTTGATTTTATTCAAGAAAATTGACCATTCCCCCCCCCCCCCCCCCCGCCTGATCTCCGAAAGTCTCCGAGCCTAAAATTTTGAAAAAATACAAATTATTGTTCATTGCTTGTAGATTACAGGGAAACCTACAAGAATTCAGTTAATTGTACGGAACCCTCTCCACGCGAGTTTAACTCGCACTTGGCCGGTTTATTGTTACCTATTATTATTAGAGACTACACATAACGGTGCCGCGCCATCGGTTTTTGAAGCTGCGGCGCCGCGCGCATGTACCTACTTTCATGATGACGACCTCCGTGGCGTAATGGTTAACACGCTAGACCGCTAATCCGGAGGTTCTGGGTTCGATTCCCAGCCAGGGCAAGTTGGAAAATGGCCTTTTTCAAATTGTCCTGGGTCTTGGGTGTTTATTTATATATGTATTTATCATAAAATATAGTATCGTTGAGTTAGTATCCCATAACACAAGTTTTAAACTTACTTTGGGGCTAGCCTAATCAGTGTGATTTGTCCCTATATATTTATTTATTTATTATTAGAGACTACACATAACGGTGCCGCGCCATCGGCTTTTGCGGCGCCGCGCGCATGTACTTTCAAGACTTAAACGGCAGACAATGCTTTCCATATAAAAACGCCGCATTGAAATCGGTCTATTCGTTTATTTGCTACTTGCTACAGACAGACATACAGATACACAGACACATCAAACTTGTAACACCCCTCTTTCACTTCGGGGTTTAAAAATCCAAACGTTCGGCGCGTAATGTGTTAACGTTGTTATGTAGTTACTAAAAGAAAACACATTACTAATAATTTTCTTCCAAATATTGTTAGTAGTGGTAAGAAATATTTTTATACTTCAAATAATATAATTTGTATTTTCGTTATTGTTACAAAAATATCTTGGTAACAATATTCCTGTCAACGATAAATATCAAAGGTGAACTTGAAAGTATGAAAACATATTTAAGAACTCTGCCCGATGTTCAAAGGAGGTATCGATTGAACCTGTTCTACCTCTTTTACACATTCGACGAAGTTTTAAAGTATTTTCCGAAAGCTTTTGTTTTGTAAGCCCCAAGGGCCTTTTTGGACTAGCTACAGGTTCAAAAATACACGCTCGTTCTCCCTAGTCTTGGTCATTGTTTTTTATCGTTTAGCATCATTGGCTACATTTGCGTGTAATGCTTTTTAGTACGCGATATTCTCCCCTCTACAGATGTTTATGCTATTATTGTCTACCAAAGAAAATAGTTTATCTATTCGTGCAAGATACGATTGGCAATTCATAAAAATAAATCATAGTCGAGTACCTAAGTGATTTGAAATTCCTTTTTAACCCCTGACGAAAAAGAGGGGTCTTACAAGTCTGACGTATCTGTGTGTCTGTCCGTGGCATCGTAGCTCCTAAACGAATAGACTGATTTCGATGCGGTTTTAATCAAAAGCCTTGTTTGTCGAGATGTTTCCTAGCTATAATTCATGAAAATCGGTTCAGCCTTTCAGAAGTTATTAGGGGTGAATGCTTGAAAGTCTTTTAATTTGTCTGGTCCCTATAAGAAATTTATATCGTTTTAGTATGTCCGTCTGTACGTCCGCGACTTAGCTCAGAGACTGTTAGTATTATAAAGTTGTGATATTACGTCCGCTGACGTGTGGTTCCGGGTTAGAATAGGAACATTCCATCTCTTCCTGTGTATGTCGTAAGAGGCGACTAAAGGACTAAGCACAAACATCTCGTGCTACAATCGCATTCCCTCGGAGGGTAAACGTCGGGCGGCAGCCGGTTGTAAATCTTTTCGCACAAATACATTCCCAAAGAGGGTTGACATCAGGCAGGCGGCCGGTCGTAAAACTATAGCCAAATCATTTTAACTGTTCCGGTTATTTCTTCTCCATTTTGCAAGGTGTTTGGCATCCTTGGGTGACCATTGACATGCATGTTATATTTGGAGAAGAAAAAGCGGGAAAGCGCACCCCGGGCTCCGAAGCAGCACAGCTGAGGATGCAACCGGGAACGCGATTAGACGAAGAAGATTACGTCCGTTGACAAAATTTTAAGGGTAGTGTAGCTATACATATAGTGGAGATGATTTATTTTTTTCGCGTGTACCATGATGAGGGGTGTCGTTTAAAACATTGAGCGCCCCCCCCCCCCCCTTCCCCATTTAAAATATAGTGATAGTAGTATAAGTATTGAAATTTAAAGGAAAACTATCACGGGTTGGCTTTGTTAATTTAAAAAGAGTTCGCCTGCAGGCTCAAAACAGTTTTTTTTTTTCTAGCCTGTTGGTGTTATGTCCCACTGCTGAGCAAAGGCCTCCCCCTTCCTCTTCCACTCGTAAACGCAGACTAAACGTTAAGAAAGTAGTAATATAATAAGTAAATGTGCAGTACTTACGCGTTGCCAAGCTATTTGTATTTCGCAAGCAACTCGAAAACATCGATGCTGAAATCGATTTACATATGAACGCAAGCATCCGCTATCATTCTTCAAGAATGTCCCCAAATACCGAGTTGTACCTACTTAAATTGAATTTAATAATGTGCATGCTGCATTCTGTTGTTTGAGAATGTTACGTCACAAATCTTCTAGGAGTTTGTTTAGTGCAGTGTTTTTCAATCTGAGAGTCGCGAAGTCGTTAACTGGGTGACCACAAGTAGTACAAAAAGTTTCTCGAGCTCCTCCGTGCTTCGGAAGGCACATAAAAGCCGTTGGTCCCGGCTGTCATTGTATTGCAGTCGTCAAGCTATGTCAGATGCCTTTAGGCAGCTTGAAAAATCTGACACCAGTGTTGGCCACTTACACACACGAAAAACAATAACAAATATATATATATATATATATTATAAATAAAACAATTTTACAGAGAGAGAATGGCTTGTTTATTTGAAAAAAAATCAGAACGTGGTGCTATTTTTAAAGTGTTACCTACTTAATTATTAAATTATTTTCTAATTCAAGTCTATTTTGCTTTTTAGTTTTATTCTCCACCAGTTTACAAAGATATGAAGTGGCAAATGGCACTAATAATTTTAGAGATGGCCTAATGGGGTTTTTATTGCACCAAAACATAGTGATATATATTATTACATTATAGAAAACAGATCACAAAAGGCGGCCTTATCGCAATTGCAATATCTTCAAATCAAAGAGAGGCACACTAAAGGACTTCATCCTACACAAGATGTTGCTGAAAAATTCCAAAAAGGGGAGTGGAGGGGGGAAGTTGTTGTAGCATTTAATATGAACGGATTTCACTGAAATGGCTTTGAAGCCAGGGGAAAGGGGTAAGTAATGGTTATTGCATAGTTATAAGAGCTCGCGAGGTCTACTGTTTTCACAGAACTAGGTACTAGTTTCTTTTTTAGTAAAGTTAATTTATTAGGTTTCATTGTTATGGTACTCGTTTTTGCTATAAATACTCGTAAAACCAGTGAGAATAAAAACAGGGTTTGAAAGGCTCATTCTCGTGTAATTTGGTGGCAATGGCGGCACATAAGATCCTTTGTACATTAATTAGCGCTCAATCGCCGGACTGTTTACGTTGCGACAAGCGGTTTGCGTAAATATTGACACTGTACCCGGTTTTATGCGTATACGAGAACAGTGGCGTGTACTGTAATTATATGATGAATGAACTGCTCTATGTGACAACGGTCATGTTTAATACGACCGGCTAGAAATCAAGTCAAATCCATGTCAAATCAGATACATTTTTTCGTCAAAACAAACATTTAGAATTTTTATGAAATACCAAACCATGACGTCATAGTTTCTTGGAGTCAAAATATATAGGCAAATCACACAAATTGAGCTAGCCTAAAAGTAGTTTATTAAACTTTTGTTATAGAATACTAACTCAGCGATACTCTATTTTACAATAAATGCATATATAAGAAAAACACCTAAGACCCAGGACAATTTGAAAAAGACAATTTTCCAACTTGCCCTGGCTGGGAATCAAATCCAGAACCTTCAGATTGGCGGGCTGGCGTGTTAACCACTAAGCCAGGTCTCGTGTAATAGCGCTATTAAAATCTATATGTATATCTATATCTGCAAAATGAATATGATCAATGACAAGTGACATTATTTTGTGACGTTTTATTCTTCTAATAGTACAAAATAATTTATTTTTGAACTAGGATATTACTAGTTTCTTTATAATCGTTTTCATTTTAAAGGCAATCGTTTGGATCCATGTTTTTGCCAGTTCTGTTGTTGTGTAAATGTACAGTCGCAATATAGATACTGGAACTGGCGACTTGGGTCATTTCATATCAGGCTAAAAATTCTAAAAAATACCACTTAAAAAGTGCTCGAGCATTTTCTGCCTGATGTAAATTGACCCTTAGGCTTTCAATATCGCTTCTTAGTCTTTCAAATTTTATTGGTCGCATCTAGGCCTACCTTTAATTAAGTTTCGTCAAAGATACGTAACTTATAGTCCAACATATATACATGCTAAGCGTAGGACACTCACCTACTGTGGTCAAACAACCTGACCAAGGTCACTGGAAAACGCTGGATGCAGACCGCTTTATAGCCCATTTACACACAAGACAATCCAGTAAGACAATTCATTGTCTTAATAGATTGTCTTGTCAATGGCTTCGTGTGCATGGAGACAATCCACTCCAATGGATTGTCTTCAGGGCAATGATTATAACCATTAGACGAGTCCTTAGATTAGTCATTTTAGAAATTTTTGGGAGAAGTATATATCCAGCAGTGGTAGACATTCGACTAAAATGATGATAAATACATACAAACGTCGAATTAAGAATCGATGAACTTCGAACTCTTCTCTTGTTCGTTCAATTAAAAAAGTCTTTGACAGTGTTGAGGTTGTGACTTTGTAATATACATATCTGATCTTCCATTTTCATTACTTCTTCCCCTTATTAATAAGAGTTCCAACTCCTCATTACAAAAAACCCTTAAACAGCTTTAAGAAAACTGAAAATATTTTGTTCCCCATAATGTACCTCCGTTGACTGAAGGGGGCTTCGAAATGTTGTTTGTCAAAATTAGTGTAAAGCTTTCGGGGAACCTCGATGCATAGCCTTGGTGTTTTAAATATGAATTGTTTAAAAACACTTCAGGAAATATGAATTGAATTTTCCGCTTTCCTCATGTTGTGATATTATATGTATTTTTTATCTGTTCTGTTTTTTATTTTTTCTGTGCAAGTCACGGGCACCAATTTTATAAATTTTTATTCTATATCTATGAATTTACGAAATACAAGGAGGATGTGTTTTCCTACAGTTAAATCGAGATAGTGACTTCAAAGAAATACCGTTGTGGATATTTAACTAAGAGTGTAAAAAGCACTTAAGAAACTTGTGGATTTGCCTGTAAACTTTTTTCGAATATGATTCATTTAAACGAAAACAAATATCATCATCCGAGCGTATTCCTGGTTGCACCCTCAGCTATAACGCCTTAGAGTCCGGGATCCGCTACCTAACCTAGGTGATTTGACGAGATTACTAGTTTTTACACAAAGCGACTGTCGTCTGACCTCCGCAACCCAAAGGGTAGACCAGAACCAATCCTAAGATAGATTTTACCAAACGCTAGATGGCGTTCGAGACCCACAGCTTAATAGCGGATAATCGGATGATTCAATATCTTATTTTTTTTGTCTCTACATTTTGCCAGCCCAGTTGAGAGCCACTTCGACGGCGTTATCATTAGCCGCAAGTAGATCTTACCGTAACTTAAAGAAGTAAGCAAGAGCTAGGATGCGTGAAAACCTCTCTTCATCCTTTTTGACGAAGATGAATTTATAATCTCTCTTACCCTGTCACTTAGAGGCAGGAGTTGGCATGATTTCGTCACGCGAAGTTTGTTTTGAAGCAAAATAAGCGTATACATATTCTGGGAAATCCCAATCTGTATTTTCAGTTTAAAAGGTCTCCTTTTGCTTATGACTTTTTAAGGGTTAAGATACCAGCGGATAGATTTAGCGATGCATAAGTAATAAATAGATAGAAATAGAATAAATACTTATACAATGTGTAACAAAATATACTGAAACTATTTTAAGGGTGAATTCGGTCCATGATTCTGAACAACTTTCCCCAAGGAACATATATCGAAATATGAAACATAGTTTTTGGTCTCCCATACAATTTGAACTTTCAGCTGTTCCGAGTTTGTATGGAAAGCCGAATTTTATTCATATTTTTATATATGTATAAAGCGAAATACATGGGAGTAAGGAAAAAACTTAGAATGTACCAGCTGTTTCTATTCCCGCGCAGATCGTAAAAGTCGATCGAGGGAATGGGCGAGAATCTCAATCATGATTGGTTATAGGCGATGCAGCAAGCAACCCATCACTATTTTGATCTCCTTTTTCTATCTTAACGCCTACATCACGACAAACGTGGCCATTAGGTCTTGCGGCCCTAGGCTCTGTCTGCCCCGTTAGGGATTAAGACTACACATATACAACGTGGAAGGGACATACCTGTAATAAATCGAACCACAATCCATACTAGATCGTTAAAGCATAATGAAATTAAAATAACAGCCCAATAACAAAAAAAAATTTGGCCATTTCCATACAAAATTGTTAGGCCGCCCGGGCGATTTGTATGGGAATGTCGAATTTTTTTCTTTTTTTTATATTGTTATTTTAATTACATTATTATACTTTAGTGATCTAGTATAGCCCGTGGTTCGATTTATTACGGGTATGTCCCTTCCACTTTGTATTATTGTATGTATTGTGTAAGTAGGTATTTATTCTGACATATATATGTAGTAGTAATTTATTGATTTTGCGCCGCACGATTCTTTATTTTCTCTGTTTATCCCTATGGTTGACTGGGAAAAAATGCTCTTAGCATTAAGTCCGCCATTTGTTAAAAGTAGTTTTACTTGGAACAATAAAGTTTGATAAATAAATAATCCTAACGGACGGTCAACACCACCCGTGTGGTGCTGGGTTAGAATAGGACCACTCCATCACTTCCTGTGGATATCGTAAGAGGCGACTAAAGGACTAAGCACAAACATCTCGTGCTACAATTGCATTACCAAGAAGGGTCAACGTCGGGCGGCGGCCGGTTGTAAAACTTTTCGCTCAAAAACATTCCCAAAGAGGGTTGACGTCAGGCAGGCGACCGGTCGTAAAACTGTAGCCAAATCATTTAAACTGTTCCGGCTATTTCTTCTCCATTTTGCAAGGTCTTTGGCATTCTTGGGTGACCATTGACATGCATGTTATTTGGAGATGAAAAAGCGGTAAAGCTCACCCCGGGCTCTGATGCAGCACAGCTGAGGATGCAACCGGGATCGCGCTTAGACGAAGAAGAAGATTATATATATATATATATATATATAAATATAACGGGACTTAGCACGAACCTTTTTTATTGTTTTGTCTAACGTTTCGAAGAAGAGCTACATCTTTCGTGGTCGCAGATTGACTGGAGAAAACAATAAAAAGGTTCGTGCTAAGTCTCGTTATATATATATATATATAAATCATGTGTTCAAAGCGCGATAGTTTAAAAACCAATGAAGAAGATTAATGACGCGAACGCCACACTTATCTGCGTTGCGAATTGAACACGTAAATTGTTCTTATATATCACAATATACATTGAGTGGGGAATCCGCCTCACTTGTCACTTAGCCCTCCACCCTTACAATATTGCGAATCGCAGCAATCTTCTTCGCTTTGAAATTGTTTGTGATTACAGTTTGTGTCGGTACGAGGTGTAATTTTGCTTGCTATCAGCGCCGGCTTAACCGTCCGTTTTACGCTGGTTCCGTATTAAAATCTGTGTGCCAATCTCTTCAACTAATGAACGGGTTGATCTTCAAATAATCAGAGACAAGCCAGCGTTTATTTCTTGCTTTTAAGATTTCAATCGCGATATTTCTAGCGATCTCAGTTTTCCCGTGGATGTCGTCGAAGGAAACACAAGCTAAACAAAGCTTATAAACATCAATGAGACTTCTCCAACCCATCTGGCCAGAGTGGATAGTGTAGGCCAAGTCCTCTGACTGCTTTGGCTAATATATAGCTCAGGTAGTACAGAGAGGGTCGTGCTTCTTTAGTGTAGACTAAGAAAGAACTGAAGGTGATGATTGTAGCTTTTGGCTCAATAAAAGTTTAAATAAATAAATAAATATTTTTATTAATTCTCCTGTAATGTGTGACATAAATACTTGTATAACAATAGATGGATGGCGCTATTAACAGGGTCGTATTCAGTTGCAAGTGTCACGTTAACGTGAGTGACGCATGTCCCCTCCGGGACGAGTGCAGGGGATGAGACGTTCGGGACGACCTGTCCGAGGCTAAATGAATTAATTGCACTTCCAGTGATTGCCACTCATTGATGTTGACAGATTATAGATAGGCTAAATTACATAATAAAGGTGACGACGGGGTCAGAAAAGTATTATTCTAATTAGTCCGTCTTATAGATTATTCAAAAATAATAGACCCATTTTTTCAGTTTATCATAAAATTCATAAAGATACATGTGCAACTCTAAAACTTAAGGCCCCGCTAGTTCAGAGCCAAGAAAACTGTAAGCGTTTTTAAAAAAATCACTGTAATTAAACTACTACAGTTTATTCCTCAAAAATTGTACGTAAGAATCTTAAGGCTTTTCTGCAGACACCCACAATATCCAAAACACGGTTGAGCATTTTTGGCTTGATAGAAAAAAATCAGAAACATACCTCTAAATTTGCCTTTATAATACATATTACTATTTTATACAAGCACCTTTTTATATAAAAATTATACCAAAAAAAATATTATCTATCCGTATTGGCTACAAAAAAAATATATTTCATATAAGCTATAATTCAAGTTGGGGCGAAAACACATTGTTTTATGTATGTATGTTTGTGTGTATGTATGTATGTTTGTTCCGCGATAACTCTCGAACCGTTGAATTAATTTCGATGATATTAGGAATACGTGTAGCAACTATCCATAGAATTTTTAAGTTCGTTGCGCATCAAAATTGGTTCAGCCGTTTTTGAGATATACTCATTTTTATAAAAATAAATATTGCTCTATAACTTTTGAACCGTTCTTCAGATTTGGATGAAACTTCACAAATCACGAGATAGTATCACTATTTTTCTCATGTATATTGTATAGCAAAATTGTTTCACCAGTTTTAGAGATATTGAGTTGAAACCTGAATTGTTCATTTTCGTATCAGCGACATCTAGTGACATTTTTGTACGTGGTCAGATTTGGCTCTGAAAGATTTTTTTTTTGCTTGATGATAATGCTGTCAAATAAAAATTTGCACAGAGTTAATCGACATAATTCAAGTTGGGGCGAAAAACATTGATATTTTACGTTACGTTACATTCCTTTTAAACATCTCATCATATTTATAAACTCATATATTTTACAAAAAAGTCAATAGATGTCGCTAACATGGAATTGATTTGTCTGAATCACGCTATGGTTAATTTTTTAGTGTTATATAACATCTAACCAAATATAATGAACCTATTGAAAAGGTGAATTCAGTCCATGATACTGAACAACTTTCCCCAAGGAACATATATCGAAATATGAAAAATATTTTTTGGCTTTTCACACAAACTCGGATCAGCTGATCAGTCAACTTATATGGGAGGCCAAAAATTATTTTTCATATTTCGATATATGTTCATTGGGGAAAGTTATTCAATTCAGTACGATGGACTGAATAAACGCTTAAAATAATTTCAGTATATTTTGTTAGACCCTGTAGTAGTTGTTCGATAAATTTTGCGGAGGTAGAGAAGATCCCTTGATTGATTGACAGATTTAACCGACATATATACTGGTCCTCAAATAAATGGTACAGCTCCCATTCCACCTATGACCCGGTCGTGGAAGACTGGCCAAGTGTCATGCTCACGAACGCAATTTCCACTTTCGCTTGCCTGGGCAGTAACTGTGCACAAATCACAAGGACTCAACGCGAAACGTACCTTTTTTTGTTTATTTTGCTGACGTTTCGCTCTGGTTTCACCGAACGTGGTCCCAGCTTGACTCAAGCTGGGATCACGTTCGGTGAAACCCGTATGCATTAATTTAATAATAATGCAACGCGATATAGTTTAAAAGTATTCACAAGGACTCACTTTGGATAAAGTAGTCGTGGACATTGGCGTAAAAGAGTTGGCGGCCGGATGTACATACGTAGCTCTTTCGAGATCAAAACGGCTTACAGACATCATGTTTGATCCAGGTTTTGATTATATCCGCTAAGAAAAAATTAAAAAAATGAAGTTGTTGCAGCTCAGAATAGATGAAGGAAGAAGGTGGAAAATCTGTTCTCCTCAACGGTATAAAACCGCGCAATGACTGAATAATATTGATATATTGTTTACTCATTGCGCGGATTGATCGATCGATTCGCTGTTTCAATGTACCCAAATCTTCAGATTGTCATTTTTGACATTTTTGTTTTAACAGATTCCCGTATTTTACTGATTTATATGACTCCAGGATCCCATATAATAATTCGATTAGGCGATAATTCAAATTGGTTCAGTGAATTTACGTACTCATATTTTTAAAATAATAATCGCGAGGTCTAAGTTCGCGGCGAACTACTAGTAAATATAATACAACAAAAATAATAAATAAAACACAGTGAAATATTCGTCGAGAGCGAAGAAAGGCCCGGAGTTATGTTGTAATCAATATTATAGTCAATAACTATTACTGGAAGTCATTTTCCCAACTATTTATTTCTATTGTACACATGAAAACTTATAAAAAAAAATTTTTTTATTTTTTATTATTTTACCGAAAATATTTTAGTACAAAAAGACAACATAATACAAAGCAAATTTAATATACAAAAGCGGACTCATCCCATGTAGAAATATCTTCTACCTACCTGCGATAGATTGAGAGGATATTTACTCAGTTATATTATAATATAAGGTAGACGTAGGTAAAATAAATTTCCTGAATTGATTTTCTGGACAAGCCCCACAGGTATTAAATCAAGATACAGATACACTATCACGTCTTTATCCCTAACGGGGTAGACAGAGCCAAGGGCGGTAAAGCCCAGGCCACTTTTAGCGTAATGGTGGGCATGAAAGTGGAAAAGGGAAATCATAATAGTGATGGGTTGCTAACCGCATCGCCTATTCATATGATTCAGATTCTCGCCCATTCCCTCGATCGGCTTTTACGATCTGCACGGGAAGAGAAATTAAATAAAGATTATTCAGTATTTCCGTAACAACTATAAAAAGCGTCATATAAAGCTTGAAACAACGTAAGTGCAGACGCGCAAAAATCCAGTAGCAAAATAAAAGCCAGCAAGCAGCAACGGAGAAGATCGCCTCATTGAGATCGTCAGCTCTCACCGATTGATTAAACTAGTATTTCTCGTGAAGTTTCCCAGATAAACTCAACGCTTTATTTTCCTTTGCGTTTCAAATTACGTAATATGATTCCCAGAAAGTTTAAATATATCAAAGAGAAAATAAACGTAATATTTCGCGAAATAAAACATATTTTTTGCTTAGGAACATATTTTTTTCACAATTATATTTAGATTGATGGCAGTTAAATTTGTTTGTTTCTGAGAACATTGTCCTCTTTTAAAATTTAGAGATACTTACTTCCTTTGTGGGTTTTTCACAAGTCTATTCTACCACGTTACGGCACGTTAAAGTTAAATACAAGTTTTTGTAAAAAAAATTCAGGATCTAACATACAGATCTGTGGTCTAAAAAATCTATATTCTATACTAAAACTATTTTAATGCTGAATTCAGTCCATGAAACTGAAAAACTTTTTCCAAGGACCAAATATCGAAATATATAAAATATTTTTTGCCTTTCAATACAAATGACCGATCAGCTGATCCCAGTTTTTATGGAAAGCAAACAAAAATCATATTTCGTCATACATATTATGTTCCTGGGGAAGGTTGTCGACTTTCGGCTGACTCCGTGGTCCAGTGGTCAAGGCGGGTAGGATATTGAAGGCATGAATCACCTGATTATCCGAAAAGAAAGATGATTCCGTGCTTCGGAAGGCACGTCCCGAACGCCATCTAGCGTTTGTTTAAACCTATCCTAGATTGGTTTTGGTCTACCCTTTGGGTTGCGGAGGTCAGACGGCAGTCGCTCTGTGTAAAAACGAGTAACCTTGTCAAATCATCTAGGTTAGGTAGCGGACGCTCTGAAGCATTACAGCTGAGGATGCAACCGGGAATACGCTCGGATGATGATAATGTTCCTAAGAAAAGTTGTTTAGTAACATGAGCTGAATCTACCCTTAACATAGTTTCACTATTTTTTTTTTAATCTTTATTTATTTAGGAGCTTTTGTCTTAAGACATGTCAGCTCCATCGAGACAACACTATATTTTGTTATACGTGACATTACCTTTGGTATACAAACTTGAATTTAGATTCCGATTCATCAAACACCAGTCTGAAACAAGCAGTAAGTTTCATGCAGTAGGAAAAATGGTTGATAAACTATTTCAATAAACTAGTCAGTCGAAGTAGAAACCTTTGTGCAGACATTCAAGAAAATTGTTGTAAACAAACCATTGTCAACTTCCACTTGACTCAACAATCTGATTTGCAATATTTGAAAAATCTATCGACAAGTATACGGCGCCATTTTATTTGCGTTCCATTCCACGTTGATGTGGATTGATATTTTCCAGCGTTTCGAAACGGAATTTTGTTTTAGCGTAATGCTTTATGTAAATCTTGTTTCGGTGTATTAAATAACTTAGTTTGTATGTCATGAAAAATCTTTACAAAGTTCTAAATCCTGGAAATGAGATTTGTCAATTCCAGGATTTAGAACTTACAAGTTGATTGTGTTACATGTTGGCATAAATTAACTAGTATTATTATTCCGTGTGAATTTGTGTATTATTCCATGCCTGTTCATCATCATCATCAGGTTTTTTTTTTGTGTCCATGCCTGATGTGTAGATAAATAAATAAATTGTAGGTCTTGATTCTTTCTTCTTTTTTGTGATTTTAGTTTCTTTTTTTCTTCTTTATTTAACTTCATACATAAATACAAGTGTAATACAAGCCTAAGGCCTGATCTACCGGTCAACCAACCGGGTACTTTTTCGTGTGTGTAAGTGGTAAACAATGGTGTCAGATTTTCAAGCTACCGAAAGGCATCTAACAAAGCTTGACGACTGCCATACAATGATGACAGCCGGGACCAACGGCTTAACGTGCCTTTCGAAGCACAGAGGATCGAACACGTGCCTGATACTGCGAAAATTTTAAAAGATATAAGCAAAAGTATGTTATATATGTTTGCTATTATAAATACTTAAAATTCCGCTAGTTTCCAACAAGTCAAATCAGGTACTTTTTTCTAAATCTACAATTTATTCAAAACAAATTATACAAACAAAATTATACAGAAACATATTTACAAATAAAATATCGCTTCCAACGCGCCACATCGAGGCAACGTACCCAATATGCTGGCAGCATTTCCTCGCTGTATAGCGAGACTTATTCTCTGAGCAAAAAAGCCGCCAGCTCTAGGGTCACCAGTTGCCTCGATGAGGCGCGTTGTGACGTCCTTAAGAAATAACTTTGCGTCAGGGCCCCAAGGTCCCATCGTCTCCACTGCGAATGGAAGAAAGATTAAACCGTCTCCCAGACCCACGTATTTCCGCTTTTTAGCAGCCTCTGCAGTACAAGCCGCCGCTCCACTAAGATTAGACGTTGCAGGCAAATGTGAAGGTGAAGGTGCAAGAGTATCCACACATGTGGCATCCCAAACGAGGCACCTACCCTGCCTCCATGGGACCAAGGACAAGCCATCGGGTCGCTTGCCATCAGTGCGGACGATCCCATTCGGTTCCAAAATGGATGGAACAGCGACAGTGGCCGAGGTTCTATGAATTATATCATTAATAGATGCATGTCAAGGGATTCTGCCCGCACTCTTAACACAGGCTTGTGACGTTATAGTTTTCTGAAGTCAAATAGCGCTCTTAATATCAGTTTTTCTGCAAATGTTAATGTAAAATCACGTTCAAAATCAATGTGATCAATGAAAAGTGAAATTATTTTGTGATATTTAATTTCCTTATCTGTAGGTACAAAATAGTTCATTTTTAACCAATTCTACATCCCATTTTATGTACAATTCATAATATTGCATTCGTATATTATTTGTTCTAAATGGCGTTGCTATTTTTAGAATTCAATAAATTTTTCATCTTTCATTTCATTCGTTCGTTATTTCCCCATCGATGCCATAAGCCGTACCATGAACCATTCCTAAGTCGGTTCATGAAATTCGACCCAAAAGAATTAAAACTTTAGGGGATTTACTTAATTGTATCTTTTGAAAAGCGTCCTTGAAATTTTAAATGAACCCTCAGTTCGGCCATCTTCGGGAATTATTGAATTTTGCCGGCGAAAGGATGGAGTGGAAAGTTTCTGTATCAAGCAGTAATCTGCGAGTATTATCATAACGGTGGGAAAAGGGTAATTGAATAGACTAATCTTACTCGAAAAATAAAATAGATCTTATATATGAGTATAGACTGTGTGTAGCCGTGTGGTTCCTGGCAGAGTAGAACAGGACCACTCCAAGTCTTCCCGTGAATGTCGTAGAATGCGACTTAGGAAACATAAGCTAAACAAAGCGTATAAACATCAGTGAGACCTCTCCAACCCGTCTGGCCAGCGTCACCAGCGTGTAGCCCAAATTCTCTGACTGCTCTGGCTTATATATCGCGCTTATATATATCGCTGCTTTTATTTATTTATTTAAAAAACTTAATTGTTCCACAGTAAATAAATGGAACGATTGGCGGACTTAACGCTAAAAGCTTTCTCTCCCAGTCAACTATAGGGATAAACAGATACGAATCATGTTGCGACGCAAAAAACTAGATACAAAATAAAGTATTAAAATATGTGCATAATGTTATATATGTCTACTTAACACTATGTAATATAATGCAATATATAATAATTAAATAGTGATAAAAGAAATGATGAAAAAATACCACGTGAGCAGGTCTTGAACCCGCGACCTTAGTCTCAATACGTCTATGCTCTTACCAACTAAGCCATCACGTGTTCAACCTAATGATGATAGACTTTGTGATATGGACATGTGATGAGGAAAAAGTAAAGCTATGTTATTATGAGCCTACTTAATCTAAACGTTACTGGGCACAGGAGCAGAGAAGGTCTGGTCTGAAGGTAGAAACTAAGATATTTCTATATTTCTGGTTCTCGAATATTACAAATACATTTAATAACTCGAGTTCAGTACACGTAGGCCGCAACCCGCGACTGGGAGGCACTTTATCAAGACCAACCAAGCCTTTCAGTGCAATGCTCTGTAACTTATTTTTAGTTCCGACTCTACCCCGGGGTATGAACGTTCTACAACACTAAATAAAGCGGCATTCCCGTCTTACTGAAATTCTCGTTTAACTGCAAAGCAATCGTCCGACGCTTTAAAGTTTTACATCTTGGTATTTTTAGTTACCCGTTTCGTGTCTTTTATAAAAATATCATCTTTATCCTTTAACTTGCTTTTCAGGCATTACGCGACAATAATCCACAAGTACTTATAATATTACATATTCCCCGTCGCGTATATCTGTCTGTCGGTATATACTCGATAAACTCTGAAAGTTGTGAAGCAATTTTGATACGATTTTGTCTGCCAGTTAGATCATTCCTCCGGGAAGGTACATGTACAATCTATGCCCTAGTGATGAATATACTCGTAAAACGGATTGACGTGAATTTTTGCAGAATACTTAAGACACCTGTTACTAGTTATATAGGTATGCTACATTTTCTAACCTATGTTTTGCCTGTACCTACACTGAAACTTTTGTTTTATTTATGACTAGCTGTGCCCGCGACTTCGTTTGCGTGGTTGTCGGAACGTAATGTTATATAGCCTAAAGCCTTCCTCCATAAATGGACTACCCAACAAAAAAATAATTTTTCAAATCGGACCATTAGTTCCTGAGATTAGCGCGTTTAAACAAACAAACAAACAAACTCTTCCGCTTTATAATGTTATAGTATAGATTAGTATAGATATCTAAGATCCAATTTGTTAGTAGTAGCAGGCCTGTGTCACTCCCCGTTTAGGTATCAAAAATGTACCTACATTATTACAATGCGCGCAGGCGGCCCTCGGGGTGGTAAATTCAGTTATATGAATCGTTTGTCCAGAGTCATAAGGATGAAATTAGCTTGCAATAGATGTCTAGGTATCTATACAAAAAGGTTCCGTGTTCTGACGTGAGCTAAATTAAACCGTATCACTAGCAACATTGAGTAGATATTTCTTTGAATTTCTTTGCTGAGTAAGACTTCTGTACGGAGTATTAGTATCTATTCTGTGGTAGTAGTACAGTAAATTAAAACTAGTATTAGTGCATATACAGTATATGTACTTATGTATGTATGTATACATATTATGAAACCTCTGTGTACAGAGGGCCTGGCGGACATATCTACCTTCTTTGACCATATAAAGCCACCAGCATAGTTCCCTGCACAAGGTGTCCCATCATTGTGCCCACCCACCGTCGTTGTGCAATAAAGTAAGAACTTTTAATTTTTCAATCGCAATTCTTTTCATAGTACATTGTAGAGATATTTTTCTAAGAAAATTCTTGACATAAACAAAACGACGATTTCACCATACAACATAATCAGGGCGGCGAATTGAGTCAAAAGCTGGGACGCGTCACTGAATAAATTCATTTCAAAAGTCTCTGGCAGAGTCATTAAAAAATCAAGGATATTTGATCCGAATTAGAGCGCTCTCGTCGGGCCGAGGCTCGAGCCCACCTCGTTTGGTCTCTCGAGAGCCCTCGGGGCGTCTGGAAGGAGTAAGACACTAGGACGCAGTGATGCGACGCTCATAATTATGAGACCGGCTCTTAACCAACTTAGGCTTTTAATTAGTTTGTACACTATATTTATTTTGCTCAGAATTCTCCTTTTGTTGGGTCGTTCCCATTTGCATCTTGTTCTTGCTTCTCTTTTCTGAATCTAAAAATTATATAATAATATATGTAATTGTATGTCATTTGTGATCATTCATTCTTGATATTTATATTCTAATGAAACACAATCACTTTCAGTCATCCTAATCCTAATCCTAACTATAGAATAAATGCGAAAGTGAGTTTGTATATTTGTTGGTTTGTTTGTTTGTTTGTTACCTCTTCACGCTTTATCTACTGAACCAATCTTCTTAAAAATTCGCATACACATAGTTAGGAGTATTAAGAAGGACATAGGGACATTTTAATAAGGACATTTTCATCCCGGAAAAAAGTAATGTTCCCGTAGGATTTGGGATACGCGAGCGAAGCCGCGGGCAAAAGTTAGTATTAAATAAGTAAATAACTATAGAAATAAGTTTAAACTTAGATTAGGGGATACTAACTCAACGATAATGTATTTTATAATAAATACATTATATAGATAAACACCCAAGACCCAAGACAATATGAAAAAGGCCATTTTTCAACTTGCCCTGGCTAGACCGAACCCTGAACCTCCGAGTGATAGACTAGCGTATTAATCAATACGCTACAGAGGTCGTTATATATATTAGAGATATTTAAAAATGTAATCTCATCAGTGTCATAACTGGTGCAAAATAATACTTGGTAGTTTTATAAAAAAGCAGAATTTGTATAGAAAATACAATGTTAGATAATTTCCTAGACAAAAAAGCAAGCAAGAGTTAGAAACAGATAGTCAGAAAGAGCTGAAAAGTTGCAGAAACTAGAATGTAGCGTCGATGATAAACTTAACTTTTAATTAGTTTGTTTCGTATATTTATTTTTCCGACATAAGAAATTGCAGAAACAAGTTCATTAAGGATCCCATTCATTTCCCGTTTGACTCGGAAGTTTTGAATAGGGACTTACTGGGGTCTCCGCTTTTTTTCAGCTTAAGTTTGCATGTATTACAATCGCGTGCCCTGAAAATGGCACATTCTTGTTTTATTTTCTTGTTCGTGTTTATTTTACACGTTTAATTATATTGCGCCTACTCCTTTGAAATCACTAAAATATGCGCTTTTCTGTGTAGTTAACTTATTAAGAATTTAAAATCAGTAAAAAATTATTGCATAAATAGGCGATGTATTATGTAAAGCTATATTTTTTATCGTAAAAAATCACAAAACATTTTAATTTCAAATCAAGGGTCTACTTGATTTCAATAGCTCCTCGAGATGTTGCTTGCCGTATGCGAAAAGGTCTAATTAGGGAGGAACTTGGGGAAATATATTCACCCTCATCTTTGAGTTTTGAATGACATTTGCCATTATTATTCGATAATAATTACATTGTAAACTCGCTCGGTCGGTTACCACCGCTAT
Organism: Acrobasis repandana; assembly: GCA_963576875.1. Lineage (NCBI taxonomy): Eukaryota > Metazoa > Arthropoda > Insecta > Lepidoptera > Pyralidae > Acrobasis > Acrobasis repandana. The sequence continues at coordinate 6,056,824 of OY756226.1, forward strand.
AAGAAGAAGGTTTCAAAAATCTACCGCTAAAGGCATTTCTAAAATAAGCTACAAAATTTTGAACTACTTCCTGTATTGCTGACATTTTTTATGCACAATAAGGCTTGAAACTGTGTTAAGCGGAGACCCGCGACGGGTTCAGTCCGTCTCTGTTACAAACTCTATTCGCGAAAGAGACACGTGACCCGCGACGGGTTCAGCTCTATCTCTATTGCACGTAGTTGTAAAAGAAACGGACTGAATTGCTGGCGTCCGCTTGACGTTGTTTCAATCCTTACACATGTAAATCCCACCCGTGTGGGTCCGGGTTAGAATAGGACCACTCCATCTCTTCCTGTGGATGTCGTAAGAGGCGACTAAAGGACTAAGCACAAACATCTCGTTCTACAATTGCATTCCCAAGGAGGGTTAACGTCGGGCGGCGGCCGGTTGTAAAACTATAGCTAAATCATTTAAAGTGTTCCGGCTATTCCTTCTCCATTTTGCAAGGTCTTTGGCATCCTTGGGTGACCATTGACATGCATATTATATTTGGAGAAGAAAAAGCGGGAAAGCGCACCCCGGGCTCCGAAGCAGTACAGCTGAGGATGCAACCGGGAATGCGCTTAGACGAAGTGACATGTAAATGAAATGACAATCAATATATTGGTGTACAAGAGATCAGGTTGTATTTTAAAACCGAACCATTGAATATATCTACAACATTGAATTTATTATATGCATAAATAACTATTGGTATTATTTCAAAACAAAAAACCGACTTCAATCTCAGAAAAGCTAGATATTCAAACAATTGTATTAAGACGACATATTTTTTCTAATTATTTTCGTTTTAAAAACAAACCACGCAACCGATTTTAATAAAATTTATATGGGGCCACCTGGGAAGTAATACCCTTTCAAACAAAAAAAGAATTTTCCTAATCGGTCCAGGCGTCTTCGAGTAATCGGGATCATACATAAAAAGAACATTAAAGATTCCGATTCACGAATTGATAACCTCCTCCTTTTTTTGAAGTCGGTTAAAAAGGTGAAGCAAAACATCGTGAGGAAACCTGCCCACTAGTGGCTATTAATTTACTAGTGTGAAATGGATAAGGCAATGGCAAACCACTCCTGAAATCACCTTTGTGTGCGTCTCTTTCCATACAATGACAAGACAAGAGCCTGGCTCTTAAATATTAGATATAAAAAACATGTTAAATTATGCTGAGTCTGAGGTGAATGAAAATATTCGTACATGTATTCTTAGAAATGTCTCATTATAATTATTTGGGTAGTTTACGTTGCCTTTATGTATATTACATTTTTCGCTTCCCTTGGCAATGTTCAGAAATAACCAAAACATGTGAGATTCGAGTTCTCACAATAATACGAGTATATAGGTCAGGGTTGAACCCGATTGCTTTGGAAAAGGCTTCTTTAATATATCTTTATTGATTGCCTGCCTCAGTGTTACGTCGTCACGAGTAAATGTGTTTTGTGTCGTGATAGAAGTAATTACTTCTGGTGCTACACTGATGTTAAAAAATGATTACAAACATTTTCTTACATAATAAAAATGTAAATTACATAAAAATAAAATACTGTTATTTATATTCATTATTATAATTGTAAACAATAATACTTATAATAACGTATAATAACAAACATTGCAATAATACGTTATTATATTTGAATTTTGAAAATGTTTACTAATGTTTGTAAAAAAAACTTAACAGCAGTGTGGGTGTACCATTTCATTTTGAAAAAAGATTTCAAAGATTAAAAAAGTAAGGCTAGTTACTAACCTATTTAGATATACTTTGCTCTTAAATTTGTGTATATTTTTGCAAACAAATACACGCTTGTTAATAACACGACTAAATTTAAAATCCCCTTTTTTTAAGATCTAATCAAAATCGGTTCATCCCTTTGAGAAATATGATGCCACAGACAAATACAGATAATCACAACAAACTTGTAACACTGCTCTTTGTGCATTGCGTATTAAAAAGATAATTCTTACAATAAAGCTTCTGCATCCAATTCTTGTAATTTTATTTTCAAACAAAACTAAACGCTCGACATTTTTAAATTAAAGAACAAAAGCTGCGAATGAAAACATTTTACATTAATTCGCTGTACAGTCAAGTGCAAAGTTATTTGTAGTCGCATTTTGTATAAAGAAAAATAAAGCTTTTTTATTATTTTACTTTTCATAGGTAATCTAAATTTTTATTTTTAAAATATGCTTTCTCTAAAAACTAGGATTAACTCTAAGAGGTGAGGTAATACGGGTAATTTTTTTTCCATATTCCATACAAATACACAACAACAATACCCAAGGAACATGTATCGAAATATCAAAAAATATTTTATTTTTTTCCATACCAACTCTGATCAGGTGATCGGTCAACTTGTATGGGAAGATATATATCGAAATATGAAAAATATTTTTTCATATTTCGATATATATTTATCAAGGAAAGGTGGCCAGTATCATGGACTGAATTCGCCCTTAAAATAGTTTCAGTATATTTTGTTAGACTTGAAAATCCACAATAAATTATATAAATCACGTATTTGTATTTCTCATTAATTTATTTACTTATTTAACTTAATTGTTTTAAAAGTAAAAACATACACTTGTAACTAATTGCTAAGCGCATTTTCTCCTTCGTCTTATTTTATACCAATAAAATAAAATTAATTACCACTCTTTCTCACAGTTTTTTACCACTCAGTAATTCTTGCAAGTTATTTATTCATAGTAACCAGCTACAAATTAAAAATACTAAATGAAAACATTTTAAATTAATTCTATCTGTAGCGAGTACAGTCGCAATGAGTTTTTGTTGTCTTCAGACGTTAGTTAACACTATCTCACAGAGCAGACGAGCCAGTACAGTTGCGGCCAGTTTCAATTTGCGACGACTTTCTTCTTACTCAAAATACTGATGGCACTTTTAGCCTCTTAGGCAAATTAGGAAATGTGAGACAGGAACGTTTTCGGGTAAAAGATTTGCTGTCATAACGTGTCACGTCCGTTTTTTCGTGTATTCGGTCGTTTTACGACTTAAGCTTGTACATTTTTTTAATGGTCGATATAAATCCATTATTAGAGCATTTTGAAGAACACTGTATAGTATTAGCTCTCTGACTTTTGCGGCTATTATATGACCGTAATTTACTTGATTCAAAAAAACATCTTGGGACTGATTTTAGCCTAGGACTTACAATAGACATATACAGATTTTGTTAACCATTATAACACAAGTTTAAAAAACTTACTTTGGGGCTAGCTTAATCAGTGTGATTTGTCCTTATATATTTATATTTATTTATTATTTATTTATTATGAAATCAAATTATGTAAAACGGATATTGAATGTGTAATTATTAGATAACTATGATATTATTTAATGTTATTTCAATATTGCATAATGCATTGGATAAAGTAAAACTGATGGATATAATAGGTAACTTTTTATTTATTTATTTATTTAACTTTATTACAAACGTAATTGGCGGACTTAAAGCTATAGGCTTTATCTGTCAGTCAACCCAGTACCAGTCCATTTGGCTGAGCATCGATAATTGTTTTTATGGAAAGTAGTTCAATATCACGGACTGAACTTGCTCCAAAAACGTTGCCGGTGTTTAAAAAGTAACCATGTATATAAACGTACTAAATATAAATAAATTGCGGTAAACCTGCTAAAATTGCAGCACAATTCGAAAATCTCTTTTCTTTGGCAGAAATCCAACGCCGAAGCTGAAACCCGTCATAATTATCTAAACTATTTCACAGCGTAGTAAAATTTCCAACTTAAACTTAGCAAAAGTTATAAAAAATGTGCTTCATTATTTCCCTGAAGAGAAGTGAATGTATTCAAGTAAAAAGGAAGAAAAGAAACTTTTGATTCAACGCTTGTGTGCGCGACCGTACCTATCTAGTGCAGTGCCAAAGTGTCTCAGGGGTAATGAAAAGGAGTGTCCTCTTGAAGGAGAAAAGCTTGTGTTACCTTCCGCGTTTAGTTTTTAAGAAAAAATACGGTTGGGAAATCGTTGCTGCACTTGCATTTTATAAATAATTTTGAAAATCTAATTTTCTCTTTGCCTTATATTTTTATTTAAGGTGGTACTGGAGGCGCGGGCGAACTCCACAGCGAGTTGCCTACCGACGCGCTTCGTCGTGTTGCTATTTCGTCGAGAAAGAGAAAGGGCGCTAAAAAATGTAGCTCCGTCCCGACCCCCGCATGTGAGAGCTACACCCCCGCGTACGACAAAGAGAGTGCACTGAACGCCAGCGAAACGGGCCGTTATAGGCCATGAATCGTAGTTGTCGTTTATTTCGATAAATACGATACATACCCAAATAAAACTAAATTATTTGGAATTTAGAGTCTTCACTCTAGTCGTATAATTAGTTTCCATAAGGATCGAAAATATAATTATAAGTGTAATAGGCGTCTAAATATTACTCGATTTCGTCGATAAAAAAGGCAAATTTTAAGTTGCTATAACTTTTTTTTTGTTTATTATTTTCGAACCAAAACTAATTACAGATCTAGATATTTATCATCTTAATGCTTGTAAAAAATTTGAATACGATGAGTTTTATGGTTTCGAAATTAAAACGAAAGTACGTTTGTATGGGATTTCGTCCCTCCAGTTAACCCTTAAGGCAAGAGAACCATAACTTGTTAGACCAGAGTACCCGCCAAGAGAAATTAAACCTCAAACACGACAGAGTTTCGTCGTTTCATTATTGTATTACTATGGCTACCTCCTGTCTCCATTTTTATTACAGTATAGATCATATATTATTGTATTGGCAGTGAAGATACGAAAGTATACCTTTAATCCCATTATTTATTATTTAAGTATCATATTTTGTAGTTTACGTAATTTATTCATTGCAATATATGTTTAAGTATAAAGTCAAATACTAACTACTTAAGTAAGTAATAATTAGAATATTAATTTTGCTCCTACTTTGGCCTTACTTGTCTCTGCACCACCTGTCGGTTGACTGGTAGAGAAAGTCCTAGGCTTTAAGTCCGCTGTTTACAATCTTTGTAATAAAGTTGAATAAATAAAATAAAAAAATCCCAATCGGATGACAGGAACTGGTTCTATTATAACAGATACATACTAGCAAGCGTACGTGCAAGTGTGTACGTGTAGCACACCTACCCACAAGGTTGTCAGACGACCTGATTAAGGTCTCTGGGAAGCGCTAGATACAAACCACTTGGTTGTAAAACTTTTCGCACAAATACATTCCCAAAGAGGGTTGACGTCAGGCAGGCGGCCGGTCGTAAAAATATAGCCAAATCATTTAAACTGTTCCGGCTATTTCTTCTCCATTTTGCAAGGTCTTTGGCATCCTTGGGTGACCATTGACATGCATGTTATATTTGGAGAAGAAAAAGCGGGAAAGCGCACCCCGGGCTTCGGAGCAGCACAGTTGAGGATGCAACCGCACGGAACGCGCTTAGACGAAGAAGACAGGCCGCTCTAGATAGATTATTTTGGAAATCATTAGAGAGCCCAGTAGAGGACTTTATGCGGCTGAAATAATGATGAGATACATACTAAACCTGCAAGTTACGAGTAAATAAAAGCTTGTAAAGCTAGTTTACAAACAAAAGAAAACATAAAACTATGAACATAAAAGAATTAACTAAATAGATATTCTTCTCTTCTTGAAAATTACATCCAACAGACAACGAATACGAAAAGCGTGCAAAAAATACAAAAGAATTTAGCATACGCAATGCATATTCAATTTGTTCCATTCAAAATCTACAATTGAATGAGACATGCTGAGTCACACGTGTACATTAAAACAAGTACATTCGATTGGGAAAGTCATTTCACGACATTTTCCCGAGGAAATGTACGTAAGCTTGTTTGCCGACACACCTTCGCTTTTAGGAGGTCCTCGCAGCACTCTTCAAATCCTTTCTTATCTCGTAATCATATAAAAACAGTGCCCGTAGCATTCCCGCCAAAATCTATAGACAAAAGATAATAAACTATTAAAAAGGTAACCTTTTTACAGGAAATGCTGTGGGAATTGATATAAACATAAAAGTGTGTTTATGTGCTTACTTTGGGTAGAATATTTTGTATTTATGGCGATTCTCACATTGCCCCGCACTACGCAGCGTAGCGCGTGAATGCGTGTTCTAACGTTGCTTGTAGGTATCTCCGTTTGTATAGAAAACACGCACAGTCCAACACACAGAAAATGCATCCAGAAAACGCAACATGCAGCGTGATGCGTGGCAGTGTGATAATCGCCTAAGACGTCTAGAAATATAAATACAAAACTGACGATTTCCCAGTTAATGTTATAATACGAGTACTAGTAGGTACCAGATACTTTGGCTTCATAATCCTGGTGCGTCTAATAGATCAGCTAGCTATGCTCTGTTGTTCCACGTAGTTTTTGATATCTCGCGACCATTGGTATCTACCACTGTACAAAGGTATACAACATATACATAAAAAAAAAAAATTAGACATAAATTTGTAGTCACATTTTAATAAGGTAAAAAAAAATGTTTATTTATATATATAATGACGTCTAACAAGCTCCTATACATAGTTGCCGGGCAACGCATTATTTACTCTACTTAATATAACAGACATACGCATCTCACAGAGAGGGCCTAACATTATCCAATTTATTCCGTTAGATACGCACAAAGGCAATGAGCTGGTTTATTGATGTCTACACGACGAATCGAGTTATACTTGTCCCTTACGAAAACATGACGTAAATGTATTTTCCTTTGCGATATCACAGAAAATAAGTATATTTTTTCGGCTACAAACGTCATTAGGATTACGGATACTGAGGGTCTCGGCTGTGTGACAACAGATGTCATTATGTAAGACTATGGTTAGTAATTCAATTCTGTACTATCACGAACTCTATGTTCCGAATATTCTGTTGTAATAAAGCTAACACGTGCACGTGTTTTTTATGAGTTGTAACATGTCTCGAGCTCCTCTGTGATTTGGAAGGCACGTAAAGCCGTTGGTCCCGGCTGTATGGCAGTCATCAAGCTATGTCAAATGCCTTTATGCAGCTTGAAAATTCTGACACCAGTGTTGGCCACTTACACACACGAAAATCCAATCCAATATGAGTTGTCAGTGTAACACATATTTGAATATATGTCCTTTCTGTTAATGTAATAAAATATTTACTATACATTTATATATTTTATTTATTTACTACTATAATATAAAAATTTGTTTGAATATCTAGTAAATAGTAGAATTTAAATAATATATTTTTTTAATAAAAATGTACTATGTTATTTATTTTGAAATAATAAACTATTTTTTTGCGTGTTTCTGATGTTGGGTTAACAGAGATGGATTAAGGATCGCTAAATGTTAAAACCTTTTTAAATACTTCTCCAAATAACAACTATAGAGGCGTCTGGTCGAGTTTCTACGAACCACTCGAAATAATTATTTCATATTATAATACTTTTGACGTTTTGCGACTGTATCTTAACAAAATTTATTTACTACGTAACATTCTTTATAATCGTGACGCTAAAGTAACGAGATACTAATCCATTCGCAGAGATGATTTATTGATGTGTACCAACTTTCCTCTCGCTTCCCTGCAATCCGTGGGAGAGGTTTCGTGAGATGCGACGGAAGTGTGTAACAGGAAGAAGGGGAAACGCGCGCTATTTGGCCTTACAAAGGTGAGATGTCAGATGTTACACTTCATGTAAGGATACGACTACCTGTAAGGCTCGCACGTTATTTTTAACTGCTTCAAATATAAATTAGTTTTATTTACGTCATAAGTCCGTCATCATCATCATCATCATTTCAGCCGCAAACCGTCCACTGCTGGACATAGGCCTCTCCCAAGGATTTTCAAAATAAACTTTTTATACTTTCATTAGCTTTTGCCCGCGGCTTCGCTCGCGTAGACTACACAAATAAACTGGGGTTGCAATTTATTAAAATCCAATTAATGGATTATTATTTTTTACTAACCATTAATTCAAAAATGTCATGTGTCTCTAAATATAAAAATAAATATAAAAACTTGCAACCCCTTTTTTACCCCTATAGGGATGTAATTTTCAAAATCTAATAAATGCATTATTAATTTCTACTAACTACTTAAATGCATTAAAAATTTCATGTGTCTCACTTTAAAATTACGAAGTTTCATACAAACTGCCAACCCCTATTTCACCCCCTTAGGGATGAAATTTCCAAAAATCCTTTCTTAGCTGACGTCTCTTAGTCACAATCTACCTTCCTGCCAAATTTCATCCTCATTGGCTAAGTGGTTTTCGAGATTTCGTGATAAGTGAGTGATTTTCGCTTTTATATAGATTATGATTTATGCACCGCTTCACCAAAGTTCCCCAAACACCGCACAGTAACAGTTCTTTCCCAACAGTCGTAAATAAAAAAATGCGTAATAAAACCGTCCAAGAAAATCACAACACTTCCTATGAGTTTAATCATAAGAAAAATACACCGAGATATGAGCACACGTCATAACGCAGCCCTGCTTCGGTAATCTTGTACAAAATCTAAGGTAAGGCAGGGACGCATTATGTTTACGCTTCGCATAAAGAGGTAATGTCACCAAAAACCATTGCCAGAACCCATTTAATCTCGCCGCATCTTGTCTTGTGTGCGAAGGCTCATACGCTCTATGTTAATATAAAGTTAATTATGCATTTTGCGTGCGTAAAATGAGCCTGGATTCGTCTCTGGCCCGAGATTGGCGAAGTTATGAATGAGTATAAAGTAAATGCAGATCGCGGTGGGTAATGTTTAATTAAAAGTCTGTTTTGTTTTCTTTTTACTTCGTTAACTACTACTTATTAAATTGTATTAGTTTATAGGTACTCGTACTGTTTTGTGCGGGTTATCTTTACTTCTATAGGTACTAATATTATAAAGAGGAAAGATTTGATTGTTTGTTTGTTTGTTTGTTTGCATTGAATAGGCTCCGAAACTACTGAATCGATTTGAAAAATTCTTTCATTGTTGGAAAGCTACACTATCCCTGAGTGACATAGCCTATGTGTGTGCCACGGGAGAAGCCGGGGTGGACTGCTTGTGTATTATATAATGGCCGGTATGAATTTTCAAAAGATTTTCTTTGATTTAAATTTCCATGTTGGTCTTAGAACCAAAGAAAAACATATCAAATATTAGCTACTTTTCTTTACGTATAAGTCTATTATGGGAATGAGCGTTAAGTTGGGCATTCTTCCAAATAGGCGATGGGTTAGCTGTAACTATTTTTGGTTCTAGGTTTTCATCTCCATCATTTTTTCAAGTGCGGTTTTGGGTTTTGTGACCCTTGTCTCTGTAAACCCTGTTAGAGATTAAGACGTATTTGCGTTGTCTCAATACAAATGTAGACTAAAAAATTATTTGGCTTATTTACGTTTTTTTTTCCGATTAGCAAGTAATGACGAAGATACATCGCATTTATATTTCGCATGACGTCACTGATACGATTTTTTCTTGACGGTGACGTTAACCGCCCCACTCCAAAACTTCGATGCACTATCTTTGTGAATTTTTACTACTTTGACTAACCGAAAAACATGGGTCCATTAATTTTGGATAATCTAAATGACGGACTAAATAAAATAATATTTTTGGACCCAGTCTACATCCCTATTCTACATACAAGCAATGATTTTTAATATATTCAATATACTCTGTGTCTGATTCAACCCTTAAAATTAATTTACAATTAGACTTCATATAAAAATGTGGTACAAAAATAACATTTAAACGATTACTTGAAAATTCCTTATCACGTCCCGAATAAAGGAACGTATCCGAGTGTTTAAATAATTTATGATTAGTGTTAGCAAAAGTAAGTAAACAGTATGTCAGTTTCAGACAAGCCTTTTTTTTATTCTTACGATAATGCGACTATTATAAGCTATTTTAATTATATATTAATAAAGAAATAGCCATTATTCTAGCAAAAATTTACATCAACAGTTTATCTCCTGAATTTTTTTTTTTTTTAATGCGCTATACATGTTTGTAAAAATGTTAAGGTAAAATAAAATGTAAATGTAAGTCGCCTCTGCGGCGTAGGCCTCCCCCAGTTTTTTCCACTTTTCGCTACTCTTTGCCTATCTCATCCAGTTAAAACCGCACTTATTCTTGAATATTTTAAAATATTACGAGTATATTAATATTTCTTTGCTTTGAGAAATTTTATATCCGGGTCTATTTAAAAAAGAGTAAATAGCTCTGGATTGCATACGAGAGATTTTAAGATTATCTAGCTATTTTTAGACCCAAAATAGGTGGAGGGTAGTCTTAGTGACGTTTATGTATTCCTATGTTCTGGTAATAGTATTCTTAAATTTTTAATAAGTGCAAAGTGGAGAATAAATTTTTAATGATGTCTTTATTAAATCTCTTATGTTCAAATATCAACGCATATTTTCATTTAAAGAACAAATGAAACCTCCACCAAATTCAAATATCAACTTGTATCCGTGATACGACGGCTAACGTCCAAATAAGCAAACACGGGGGTTTATGTGGGCAATGGTCGTGACATAGCGTCCGGCACGAGTCTTTACGGGCAATAGCACTTATCCATACAAAATAGCAATTTAGAAATAAACCTACCTTTTGTCATTGACACAAGTTGCATCGTTACTTGCATCACCTTTTTTTTCTTGGAGAAATGGCCAAAGTACACCACTCACCTACGGGGATGGGGGGTGGTAGTATGGGGCTTGAACCCACTAAAACTCAATCTTACCTGTAATCGTCTTTGCCCAGTTCGCGTGGTCGCTAAGTAAACCCAATCATCTAAACATTTGCACTATTTGAACCTTTATTTCATTTGTGTCATTACTTTGTATGACGAATTATTATTTGGGTCAGTAATAATAATAAATTAATTTGGGTAATATTAAATAGGTCAGTGCGTCAATGACATACTAATTTACTGCGCTTGCTTTGGTACTTTATCGTGAGCTCCTTCGTGCTTCAGAAGATTTTGAGCTTACGGAGGCACGTTATTCTACTTGTCCTACTTTTATTGCGAGTAACAACTTTTTCATTAATTTTTAGGGTTCCGTACCCAAAGGGTGCAAACGGGACCCTATTACTGAGACTCCGCTGTCTGTCCGTCTGTACGTCTGTCCGTCTGTCTGTCTGTCTGTCCGTCTGTCTGTCTGTCCGTCAGTCACAGGGCTCTATCTCTTGAACCGTAATAGCTAGACACTTGAAATTTTCACCGATTATGTATTACTGTGGCGGATATAACAACAAAATCTAAAAATAAAAAATAGTTAAAAATTAAAGGGGGTCGTCATACAAAAAACGTGTTTTTTAGCGTTTTAAAACATTGTACGGTGGTACGGAACCCTTCATGTACGAGTCCAACTCGCACATGCCCGTTTATTATGCTCGGTAAGGTTAAAAGCTACGTCAGCTACGTCTGCTTTTTGTTGACCAACGGTCACGGTCAACACGTACAAGAAGTAAAGACGAAAGAAATAATTACGACCTCCATGGTGTACTATGATCGATCGAACCCAGATTCATGGTTCGATCCCCAGCCAGACAAAAGTTGGAAAGTTATCTTTCTCAAATTGTCCTGGGTCACTATTTATTAATCTGTGCTTGGGTCTTGGGTGTTTATCTATTTATGTTTGTATTTATCGTAACTTATTGTATCGTTGAGTTAGTTTTTCATAACAAAAGTTTAAAAAACTTACTTTGGGGCTAACTATTAGGCACTTATTCATTTATTAAATGTTAAAAAAAAAAATTACACCTGATCTGGCTAATCAGTCCCATACCGTATGAAAAAGGACTTTTTTCACGTTTTCATTTATACTGTGGCGGATTGTATAAACATAATGGATATTTACGCAAGACGTTTGTTTTGCGCTTTTTATAGCGACACTGAGAGCTCTTAAGGAGAACCGGGCCTTAACATCTCATAAACATTTTATGTGATTCCCGCGTACACTGTATCCATTAGGAGTTTGGCCTCAAAATCATATTTAATATTAACGAGGCCTTTTTCAGAATGGGCAGGAACAGTTGTATAGCAAGTTTGTGTCTCTAAGGTGCCATTTATTTTGGAATAGATTGTGAGAAAACCAGACGCACTCTGGTCAATTGCTGGGTTCTATCTTTTGAATGAAGTCATGGCCAAAACTGGAGTCAGGTTGTTTAGCTGCTTAAATGCATATATTTATGTACCACTTCTCATCCTGAAAAAATATTCAGGAGTACCTACTTATAAAAAGTCTAATTATAATTTATTCAGTGATGTTAAGTAGTGTAAATTAAAATATAATTTATTTATTTATTTATTGTAAAAACTAAATACAACGGCTTTCACCAATTACAGCATATAGAAAGAACTTATAGCTAAATGTAATTAAAAAATTTACACAGCTGGTACGACGGGCGCCACCACTAATAATGTACATTAAAACCTTTTTTTTCATTCTAGTCATTTCATTTTAAAAACATTTTTGTCATTCATTCATAATTATAACGTGGAGTTCGTGTTTATTGTACTGAGGCACTGATCTATCCTACGCATCTTCCTTCCTACGCATATTGTGTACATACAGTAGTATGTAGAGTTCACCTAACAAATTTGGACAGGTTATTTGGTTTGGTAAGATAATTTGGTTGCTCCAGTAAAAAGCAACCTCCAGACGTCTTTTTTATCCGACTACGGCAGGAGGAAGGGTAATGATTCGAAGTTGGCTTCGACTAGGTCCAGGTATTTACGCACATAGAACACGAAATTAAATGCGCCATCGTTTGAGGACTAAAGCTACACTGACCGATATTCTTTAGTTTTATAAAACAGACTGGCTGCAGGGTTGCTTGCATGGTTAATGGACAAATCTACGGGAACCTCACATTTTTTTAGGGATAAATGTGTTAATCCAGGTAATAAGCTATGTACGTGCCAAATTTTATTTCAATCCATTCAGCCGCGTTGTCGTGAAAGCGGTACAATCATCCATACATCTATACAAACTTGCACATTTAAAACAGATGAGCTCGGTAGCCCGGTGAGAGTATGCATTACTAGCGCTTTCGCAAGCTAAGTATCCCCGGGCGTGGTCCGCACTTGGATGGGTGACCGCAAGTGGCACAAAAATTTCTAGAGCTCCTCCGTGCTTTTGAAGACACGTAAAGCCGTTGGTCCCGGCTGTCGTTAAGCTATGTTAGATATCGTAAGGCTGCTTCAATCTAACACCAGTGTTGGCCACTTACACACACGAAAAACAAACAAAACAATTTATAGACTAGAAATAAAAATGAATAGACTAGATTTCTTACTAAACAGATTTTTTATTACCAGAAAGATAAGCACTAAGAATGAGCAGTAGAACTATCAGGCTCAGTTGTACGGCCATTTTGCGTCACCGAACAACTGAGGCGGAATGTCCGGTTCTGGGATATATATATATCACAGAACTGAGACCAGGGGTAAAAATATACCTTTTATCTTTCTTCTAAGCCTTTATAACACCTCACGCAGAGAGCATGTCTCTAAAATATATCTGAAGCCGGTACGAGTAACTTAATCCAGCTACCATTATGAGAAATGTGGTATAATGTAAAACATCCGTGTCGTTTGCCAGGACATGTCGACTCACTTACTCATTCCTTAAATATTGAGAGTAGAGAAATGTGACTCTATAAAAGTAGACTTCTAAATGCGAAGCACAATACGAACTGAACAAGTTTTGACGAACTTTCAGTAACAAAAAGTCGGGCAGTAGATTTTTATTTTTATTTTCATGTAATACCCTACAATTTACCTACAATCTCTAACTAATAAAAATCATAAAATTGACACTAAAAAAAGTTATTGCAATATCAATAAATGGAACGCAACAATGTTAACGACGTTAACAACGTAATTCTATATTTAGTCTGTGGTCTATCGTCATCTCCGCTAGGAGTAATATTGTTCTGTGATCGTCATTTTCCCGCCCGCGGTATCAAGTTTGTTTACGTTTGTTATATTGTAATTTGTGAATAATCTTGATAAATATTGTTTTTTATGCGTGTTGTGTAGTGTTAGAAACATCAAATCGTGTTTTTAATGTTTTGAAATAAAATAAACGAACAAAAGAGTTGAAATTGTGCTTAATAAGAATTTTGTCATAAAAACTTGTAAAACAATAAAAATACGTTTAAATCATCTTCATGGCAGTTTCAACACATTTCCTGGATATAATTAGCATTTATTAATAGTCATGAGAACTCCACCGACGAGAGCAAGCTCTTAAATTAAAGAAAAAGAAAGAAGAATAGCCATCAGGTATGTTTTCAGTTTTACTACGATTTCAATGTTTTATTTTGATTTACTTGATGATTTTGAAGATAAGTCAAAGTTTAGTACGAACCTACTAGGGCCCGATGTGGTTTTTATCAAATAAAAACAACAAAATTCGATTATCAATATCATGTCAATATGAATATGACGTTTATTTGTACAATTTGTAGGTTATAAATAAGTTAAATCTAGCTTAAACTACCTCTGTAGGTGGTTTAGCTTTGGTCTAAATTAATCCATGGTTTATTTCTTAAACCTCGTTTTGTAATAAGATTTTCCTTGTTACTTAGTGTAGATCGACTTTAAAACTCGATTTATCTTTAGACCTTGTTTTATAATAAGACTGTTAGTCTCCTGGGTGAACTAGCGAACTACTTGAAGTCTATCTATCAAACAATACAAAACTATTTATTTAAAGGCCTTGTACCGTTTCGCCATGCATATGTCTTTAAATAAGTAACCTACGATTTTGTAATTAATTATGGACAATTAAGTGAGGTAATGATTAAGAAATATAGAACTTGTTTACTACACAAAAATCTTCCGCCTGTGTAATTAAATGTCGACATAATCAAAGTCGCGGGTCACAACTACATGAGAGCAGCACAGGACCGAGATGGGTGCCGTCGACGAAGAGAGGCCTATGCTCAGCAGTGGGCTGAAGAAGGGCTGGGATGATGGTGATGATTCAGTGACAGCCCGCTACGCCGCGCTCTCGCTGAAATCTCACTGTGTAGTTGTCTCACTTGTGAAGTAAACAAGTTCTATATTTCCTCAAAAAAAAAAATGCGTGCCATGTTTTGGTGTGAACTGACTCTTACGCGCTAACATGAGAATTCCCTACCATCTATATTTTGCACTCACCACTAAGCACGCATATCCTTCACCATGTAATCTTAAGTTGACAAGAACCTAAAAATTGCTCTCCACGTTTCGTTATTGTTGAGATTTGAACCCCATTGTGTGAGGTGACCCTTAGAGGAGTGTTTAGTTTAGCGGCGAGTGTTTAGTGGCTCGATAATTCTAAGTACAAAAAAACTTTACGAATTGTCAGTTTTGACAACAAAAGAAAGATTAGATTTATTGATTCACGGGGTTGGAAGTGATTTTGAATCTTTTAACATTAATCAAAGGGTTGACCGTATTATTTACTAAGTTTTTTTCGTAGTTGTTGAAGTTGATCGAAGTTGAAAAAAACATTTTTTTTGAAGATTTACATATTGATAGATTTCGTTAATCCCCTTTTTCCGGAGAAAGGAGGGTTCTAAAAAATCAAGAAAAGACTTCATGAGTTCCTCCTCCATTTATTTATTTAATCTTTATTGCACAACGGAGGTATATTACTACATATCCAAAACGTTCATCGATATTACTCTACTAGCTAGTTCAAACGCTCCCTGCAGGTGAGAATACAGAAGCGGGATTTCGCAACACGTGCACACTTTTCCATCCCTCTTCGTAGAGCCAGCCTTTTTGTCCACATGTTAAGTTGTCGTCTGTTGGAGACGCATTGTAGTTTTGTACTCGTTATTTTTATTTTCATTTCTTGCCATTTTTATGTGCAAGTATGTGGCGCAATTTAAGGTTTACTAACAGCAATATAAAGTTATAACTCTTTAATTGGATCTTTATGAAATGTAAACCATATCTTTTTTAACTCAAATGTCCAATCATCTGATAATTGGACATTTGATAACACATAACATTCTATTAAGAATGATAGTAGAAGGAAAAATAAAAGGGAGACGAGGAAGGGGAAGACCAATGATGAAGTTTTTCCAACTAATTAAGGAAGGGTTAGAAGTAAGGTCTTACCAAGATATTAAAAAATGGCAGAGAGAACAGAGGAATGGAGGCATAACATTATATTAGTATTAGTATCCATTATATTATTATCCATTATCCGTCATAACGTTATTATTAGTATCCCATAACACAAGTTTAGAACTTACTTTGGGGCTAGCTTAATCAGTGTGATTTGTCCCTATATATTTATTTATATTATTTATTTATTTATCTTCACTTAACTCCACCGACAAGCTCTTAAGTTAAAGAAGAGATTTTTTAACTACTTTATTTCTAAATTTATATTTCTTGAATTTATATAAATTAAGAAATTAATCCAGGTTATTTAGATAAACAAGATATATTTTAAAAAACTAATACCCGAGTCCGACTGACTCAGCAGGGAATATTTATATTTGAAATGTGCTAATTAAGTCCTTTCATTTGATACCAACCACGGTATTATTTAATTTATTTAAAAAAAATAGACTATTTTATTTTTAAAATTAGGTTTTGTTTGTAGTTTAATTTTTTGTCTGTCAGTCACCAAGTAACCACCGTGGCGTTTAAAGACTTAATAAACATTAAAAAAAAGAAATAAGCTGGACACACGCTAAATTCAGGTCAAATTTTATGGTACAATTTTAACAAGTTTCATCTAGGTATTGCAATTCAGCAAAAAAGTCCTAACAAACAAACTATTAGCAGTTGTAAATATCCTGAAGCATTTTCCTTCCCGGAATACCGCCTATCTTATGAACTTCAAACAAACCCAAACTAATAAACTGTAACAACTAATGCCGATAACACTAAACCAATTTACTCAATATCTACACTCCAAATTCCTGTGATTGATCTTCCAAGCACCCAATCAAATGTGCCGCCATATTCTAAAACTAAGGTATTACCCGCATCGGGTATCAAAAGGCATCGGCTTACTTGATCAAGGATCAGGGTGATTCTTCACAGGGGATCGGCTTCGGGTTACCCGGGACATTTGAGTAGTATGCTTATAGACGTAACCCGACCGAGTGAAGAGGCGTTGATGAAATTTTTCAAGATAAATTGAACGACGAATGTATATGATAATGCTTGATAATCTAATCGGAGTTAAACACCTACAATCACGTGATAGAATGAGAAGTTTGTTCTGTTAAGAATTTCCTAATTAGGGTTCCGTACAAAAAATGAAAAAACGGAACCCTTACAGGATCACTCGTGCGTCTGTCTGACCGTCCGTCTGTCACATCCAATTTGCTCCGAATGTACTAGACCGAATCAGGTGAAATTTGGTAGAATGTTGTAATCCTATGACCCAAACACATATGTGCAAAGTAAATAAATATTTTTTTAAAATAAGGTAATTTTGGGGGACAAATTAGGAAATTAAAAAAAAAGTTTTGCAAACCTTACTGTGTCATATATCAAATAAAAGGGCTCGTTATGAGGATCTCAAATATATTTTTGTTATTATTGCCTACTACTGAGCCTAAAATTTTGAAAAAAATACAAAATATATTTCATTGCTTGTATCAAAACCTATAAGAATTCAATCAATTGTACGGAACCCTCTCCACGCGAGTTTAACTCGCACTTGGCCTGTTTATTTCTCTAATAATATTAGCAATGATATACCCAGCGGATTAGTTCATTGAAATGACAGTGGGTGGGTCACATAGCGCGACAAACCGATGGGGCAAAAAGGCTCTCGAATATCATCCACGTACTGGCAAGCGAAGAGTAGGACACCCACCAGGGCGTCTTTTCATCATTTATTTTCAAAATTCGTGGGAGAGTCCTATGTCCAGCAGTGGCTGTCATGCGGATGAATTAATTAATGAATCATCGAGGCAACTGGTGACCCTAGAGCTGGCGGCTTTTTTGCTCAGAGTATAAGTCTCGGTATACAGCGAGGACATGCTGCCAGCATATTGCGTACGTTGCCTCGATGTGGCGCGCTGGAAGATATATTATATTTGTAAAAAGAATCTGTATAATTTTGATTTGTTTTGAATTAAGATCAAATTAATGAATCTAACATTAAATAATTAAGTCAGTGAAAATGAAAATGTTAACTGAACACTCCAAGCATCTCCAGCTCTTCCGTTTCTCAAAAGTCACTTTGAGCTGTAATTTTGGTTATCATCAAAAGATGTGAGTCGTCAAGCTTTGTAAGATGCCTTTAGATAGCTTGCAAAATGAGACATTTGGGTTTGCCACACACACACACACACACATTAAAAACAGATGTAACCCAACTCATAATCAACTCGACACTTAGAACAAATAAAATACACATAGGCAAGCTTTACATGTTATATTGTGCTAACATTGTAGAGGTATTAGGCATATGTCTTTGTAAACTGACAAAGCTCTTCTGGCGCGTAGGCGACCAATACTGTGTAAATGAGTATCTTTCGGCGTTTCATCTCAGCAGTGGTCGTTGCGTAACGACAGCATTTCTTTAAAATAATTAATAATTTAAGCATAAATAGACATTACATGTAATGTATACTAAACTTATTGAAGTGAAAAAGTGCCTGCAAAGGTCTGATTACTGAATAAATATTTGAGTCCTTGAGGCCATTGAATAACTAAGTTAGTAATTGAAAGCAAAACAATTTTACCCTCCATTAGCCATTAATTTCAGCCGATAAATTGGAGGCGTATTTGTACGTAAATAATAGCAGTATTGTTAACAGTACCAGGCGTTTGGGCGAAAGGGTGAAGGGTGAATTTGGAGCACTCAATTCAAATTGCCGAATTTTAAAAGATCATAAAAATCCTTTATTTTCGTTTTGTCGCATTTTTTTTTATTTTAATCAACTTTTACAAAAAATTAACAGGTGGACTTGGGTTCGGATACATCTGTCAGTACGGAACAGCATTTGCCTATACTGCTATCCTTTTCTGTCGCTCAGAACTGTCATTTGCTAGAGCGAGAGAGAGCGATGGAACGCCTCGGAATCGGCGACGCTGCGGCATCCCTTTGCCGTGTCCCAACCCTTAAGGCTCAGGCAGGACCAGTCAACCTACAGGTGGTACTGATAAAAACAAATTTTGGATGATATAAACTCATATTTTGATACATAATACCAAGTAATTTCATCAAGCGCTATAGACTGTTGGACAAATTTTTAAAAAAACCATATCTTGTTGTCATCCTATCAGGTAAGGGGGTATAGAAACCTAGCTATTTCATTTAATTATTATATTTAAAAATACATGATTTTTGTGAAATATACGAAAAAAAATTACAATCTTTTTTATCTATGACGAATACGCCCTGCGAAGGCTGTGAATGGCGTCTTCTCCGATGACGTCACACGATAGATAGTAAACGGGCTGTTTTGACGGGTATCCTGTATGCGTGTATTACCTGTGCTGTGTTACCTGTGTATGACGTCATTTGACAAATATCCGCCTCCGTGACAGAAATTAGCGTTTTTGGCGCAGTTATGGAAATTTAAACTTCAATTCTCCTTCTTCTTCTTCTTATTTAAGAGCTTAGTGGCTCTTGTCGGTGGAGTATGCGCCAAACTTCTCGGTTCTCTGCCTTACTTTTTAGTGCTTGATACGACATGACCCCAGCTTTTTCTTTCAGTTGGTCTACATAGCTCTTTCTTGGTCGTCCTGGACCTCTTCTACCTTTTATCTTTCCTTCTAGTATGTTTTTAAATAAGGAGTCATGTCGTATTAAGTGACCAATCATTTTCCCTCTCCTATTTCCATACTCCATTTTTGGAGAAGAGTAGTGTGGTGGTTTTTCCATTTGCCTTCCACACCGTGGTAAAAATCCAGCAAAGACCTTTCCGGAATAATTTTCCATCAGCTCTCTGCCAGTACTAGTATCGCCACTGCCCAACACTAGGGGAAGACCTATTTGATGGCGGTCTTTGATCGCCATGTCACCAACGCTGTCATCAGACTCCTGTGGCATTTTATAGGTAAGCCCGGCCCGCCGAGCTTCCCACCACGTCCTCGTAACGTAGCCGCTGTTTGGTCGGGGCTGCTTATTTTTATTGATAATACAATAGACATCCCGGAAATATTAATATACGAGTATTGTGTGCTTATTATGTAATAAATAAAACCGGCCAAGTGCGATAAATGACACAGTAAAGTTTGCAAAACTTTTTTTTTTCAATTTCCTAATTTATCCCCCGAAAATGACCCTTATTTTAAAATGATATTTATTTACTTTGCACATATGTGTTTGGGTCATAGGATTACACCATCCTACCAAATTTCACCTGATTCGGTTCAGTAGATTCGGAGAAAATTGGCTGTGACAGACAGACGCACAAGTGATCCTATAAGGGTTCCGTTTTTTCATTTTTTGCACGGAACCCTCAAATTTGTTAAAAACAATTTTAAAAATTTGACAAATACTGTAATAAACCAACAAAATCTAAACATGAATGTGATTCGCCGCCGTATCCTCAAAGTGCTTTGGTGATGAAATAATATATTAATTAACGATGAAGTTACTCTTTACAGGAGAAGTAATTAAGTCTGGTATCAAGGAAGTCTTTGATCCGATGTAGGTAGGATTTTCTAGTCGCGTATTTTTGTTTGGTTGCCTGCGTGATTAAATAGCTATATGTAGAGTTAAAATTGAACAGCGTATGTGTTAGGTACTACGTAAATTTTGTTTGATACAGTAATTATGTGTTGCCGTGTCTTACTATTCATGAACTTTCGTATTCATAAAAAATCTGCGCTCCTCAAATCAGTTCTATAGTATAATGCTATCGATTTTAGGAGCGCTGGATTTTCTGTCAAATTAATTAAAAGTGCACTTTTTAAATTGGTAGGTTATTCACTTCATGACTTATTTTAGAAAGCACAGTTTTTTATGTTTTGTAATTATAAAACAACACTAATAATGAGGCGTTTTCCAGTGAAAAAAAAGAGGTTATAAACATTCTCAGTGGACGGCATTTAATAGTTTGAACTCGTTCTATCAAAACAAATACCAACTAGGACTAGGCCGTTTGGTTCAATCCTTTTGCCTTTCTGTCATGTCATGGGGAAAAATGTGTCAAAATCGCTTTGTGTGTTGAATTTTGTAGGAAAAGTATACACACCTTTGTTTTTGCCCGTCACGACGGCACAGTCCCGCATTTTTCTTTGAACTAAAGCTAGAGTAGTCTTACACGTTCTATTTTTGCTATAATTTAATTACATATATAATTTTACATATGTAAAATGCCAACGTAAAAATAAATGTTTGACTGCCTCTGTGGTTCAGTGGTCAAGGCGTTTGCCTTGTGATCCGGAGGTTGTGGGTTCAAATCCCACTGGGACGCATACTTTGTGAAAAGTTGTTTTCAGTCTGATTAGGATATTGCAGGCTTCAATCACCTGATTATCCGAAAAGAAAGATGATTCCGTGCTTCGGAAGGCACGTAAAGCTGTTAGTCCCGAACGCCATCTAGCGCCCAGGATTGGTTCTGGTTTACCTTTTGGGTTGCGGAGGTCAGACGGCAGTCGCTCTGTGTAAAAACCAGTATCCTCGTCAAATCACCTAGGTTAGGTAGCGGACCCCGGGCTCTAAAGCGTAACCGCTGAAGATGCAACCGGGAATACACTTAGATGATGATGATAATTTTGCATATGTACACAATAGTATATTTTAAACTAAAAATAAAAAAAAACAAACCCACACCATGAAAATTGTAAATGAATTTGACATTGACAGATCGATTTAATTAAGTGATTGCTGCGTCCCTTTGAACTGAATCTTATTAATAACACTTGTCTTTTTAACGTTTATTAATTATATACATAGGTAAAACAATATATATGTCGCAGTTGGATGGTATAAACCGCTAATACATGAAACGTCTAGTGGTTTGGCATTACAGCTCGGTTTTGTTAAACAGCCGAATATCGTTCAGCTGGATTGTCTAATATTGCGCAACGTGTTACGTTCATTGAAACCGCTAACCATGTTTCCAAACGGCTAGCGGTTTTGTGAAACAGTAGCGGTAATCCGCTGTTTGACGAAACCGTTAAACAATCCAACTGCGACACATGCATGATAAGATTTTTTTGACATCGAATTTCATTTCCCAGAAAACTATTCACGATTTTTATTGCTATAGGTTTGCCCTAACCTAGTAAAATGGATAGAACTTTTCTAGCACTCGCCGCTTCGCTCGCTCGCGTGTGTTGATCGCAGTTCTAACCTAACAAAACCTATAGGTTTGCCCTAACCTAGTAAAATAAATAGAACATTCTAAAATTCTAAATTGTATATAATTTCTTTAGATAGAATGTTCAACAACTTCTCTAGCTGCATGGATGAATACAAGTCGTTCATTCCATTCCGCGTATTAGGGTTCGCTGTTTTACAAAACCGAGCTGTAATGCCAAACAGCTAGAGGTTTAGTGAATTAGCGGATTATACCATTCAACTGCGACATATATATTCCATCGCGTGTTGCATATGCGTCAATGTAATTACGGAAGTCAATTTGTGCTATAATTGTTTACAATATGGATCAATTATCGTTGTTTGATGGATATATAATTGTGGAGCATCGATTTATTTTATTTCCTTGCCTTTGTTTATAGATGTGATATTTGACAAAACAATACCGGTATTTTCATGTGATAACATTTGTCAAAAAGGAGGCAACAGGCCACGCGACGTGTTAAGTCTATCTCTTTCACAATCTACGTTTTTTTATGTCATAGGACGGCAAACGAACAAGCGGGTCACCTGATGGTAAGTGATCACCGCTGCCTATGGACAACTGCAACACCAGGGGTGTAACAAAAGCGTTACCGGCCTTTCAGGGCCCTCCCCGGGGGGAGGGGGTAGGGGGAGGGGGCTCCAGCTCTCTCACTCCCCGAACGAAGCATAGAAGCGGTGAAGCTACTACTCAGACGTCGATTTTCTGTGAGAGTGTGGTACTTCCCCGGATGAGCCGGCCCATTCATGCTACTAGCAAAACTGAGTTTTGCCGGTAGCGTGGCTCTACCACAACAAATAACGTGTAACAGAGGTAGCAGAATACGTCACGTAATGCCGTGTCTCTGTTGCACGTAGAGTGAAAGGGGGTCGCCATACAAAAAACGGGTTTTTTTAGCGTTTTTAACTAGATCTTTATAATGGCATTAACTAGATACTTTAAATTTTCACAGATTATGTATTACTATCAACCGCGCTTATACACAATTTTAAAGCAACTCAACACACCGAAATTTGCTGCGGGGGAGAAAACATTTTCCGTTGTCATTTGTGACGTATAGCAACGACATGGCTCAAAGTATCTCAGATTACTAAAGAAAAATCTGAAAGAAAGTAATAGAAAAATTAAGCTCGCATCTCAGCCGGCAGGGTTTATAGCAAGCAGAACCGATGATTGTTATTTTAAAACTGAAAATAAAGTTCTAAATACCGCATTAACAAAAAGA
Source organism: Acrobasis repandana (assembly GCA_963576875.1). Taxonomy (NCBI): domain Eukaryota; kingdom Metazoa; phylum Arthropoda; class Insecta; order Lepidoptera; family Pyralidae; genus Acrobasis; species Acrobasis repandana. The sequence goes on from OY756226.1 coordinate 6,080,402, forward strand.
CAATAGACCTACTATGAAAGTGCAAAACTGAGCATTGAAAAGCATGTTTCATTCTGCGTATAAATGCATGTAAATCCTGCAGTTGTTGCATTCTGTTTGGTGAGCTAATTACCAAGTAATTACACTTTGCAAGCGCACACATTTTTGCTTTTTGCTAGCGCTTGCTTTTTACTGTGTGATTTTAATTTCTTTGTTTGCTACTGCGAGTATTTGATGTTTAATTTTAATTTCATAATTGACTTGCTGTTGTAATTTTTCTGCTATATCTGAATTGACGACTATGCATGCAGGCGAATACATGCATACAGGGTGACTTTTTTAAACACCAGCCAAATTTTTGAAGCAAGTTCAGTCCATGATACTGAACTACTTTCTATAAAAAAGTTATTGAAAACCGAAAAAAATTTTTCGTCCTCCCATACAGAATCTGTTTGGCTGACCGCTGATTTTTATGGGAAGGCGAATTTTTATTTTAGTTTTTCGTCAATTCTTTTTATGGAAAGTAGTTCAGTATCATGGACTGAACTTCCTCTAAAAATTTGGCTGGTGGTTAAAAAGTCAGCCTGTATACAGAAGAAGCTTTGAGAAGCGGTTTTGTTAACAAATTATATCGTTGGTGAGCAGAACTGAAGTCCGATAAATCAATATCGGTAGGTAATATAATTCGGCCGGATTCGTAACGAAATTACGCGGGGACGCAAAAAGTTGCAATGCGATTTGTTCAAATAGACATCTGTATCGGCTGGTTAACTTTATTTCGATTTTCTGTTTATTTTTTCTAGTATTCTACTAGCAATGAGCCCAGCCTTGTGATGGCTCACGGGTTACAAATGAATAAATATTAATGAATAATACTATGTAACATTTCGTACAATGTAACTTCCATGCTGGTCTAGGAGACTTCTGCTGCTTCTCTTCCCGCGCAGATCGTAAAAGCCGATCGAAGGAAAAATCTAGAGGTGTAATATTTTTTTCATAGTCGTCCACAAATATATACGGGTTGTGGAAAAGGACTTTCTTTGCCTTTGACAGTTAGCCACTTATTTGTCGTCTAGTTTGGTATAATTTCGGTGAGATTTATTTTCTGTTTACATAAAAATTACGACAAGCAAACTGTGAAAATAAAATAAAAGTAGTACTTAACCCGACTTTGATTTATTATTGAAGTGAAAACTTCTTTAGCGGCGTTGTGCACTTTTTTTGTAATGGGTAAATAAAGTAATGGTTCAAGTTTTCACTTCTGCCGGCACTCCCGGAGTGCAACCCGTCGTTTTTTTTTCTATTTGGAATTTTAATTCCCAGAATTTCAGATAACCTAGGATTTATTTTTTAAAGGTCATATCGCTATCGCTTTTGTCCAAAACTTCAAATAAACTTAAATTTCGTGTTAAATATTTGAAGTCAACATTTATAAAGGGCTAAAATACCCTGTAGCAATGGCCTTTGTGCTTCTATTTAGGGTCCATCTAAGGTCGCGTTTTAGGGAGTATTCAATTCATTCTTCTTTATGTATAGTGGGCCTTTATCAAGGGTCACAAAATCTTTACAATTTTCAAAAATAGTGTACAAAGAAATAGTTCAGTATTTGTAGATAATATCAAAAACTCGTAACGAATATTATCAACATTCCTCCTCATTCGCCCTTGATACGTGGCATAGTCACAGAAGACAGTAAGAGTATACAGAACGAAATCTCCTAAGGTACGCGCAATATGCGTCCCCGTTACCCGTCCCCGCACCTCTTCCCCGTTCTTGTGCGGCGGCGTGCGCTGTGCAGTGCTGTGTTTGCCCGCTCTCGCCTCTCGACATGACGAGAATGGGGGAGAGGTGCGGGGACGGGGAACGGGGACGCATATTGCGCGGGACCTTAGGAGATTCCGTTCTGTATACTCTTACTGTCTGTGGCGTACCTAGTGGTTAACACGCCAGTCCGCCAATCTGGATTGTGGGTTCGATCCCCTGCCAGGGCAACTTCGAAAATGGCTTTTTCAAATTGTCTTGGGTGTTAATCTATATATGTATATACTAGCAGACCGCCCCGGCTTCGCACGGGGACTTAACAAAAAATTTCAAAATTAAAAATTATAATACACATATAAACCTTCTATTTGCGTCAGGTTACTGAAAAAAGAAAATTATAAAGAAAGTTTGAATATTATAATATATATAAGTACCTATATATATAATATTATAATATATGTATATATATTATTATTTTGATGATTTTTTTTTGTTATTATTATTCTCTTTATTCATATCAGTTTTTAAGTTAGGTTTTTTATAATAAGTCTATATAATGTAAAATATACAAATACATAATACAAAATATAAACACATTATAAAAAACCTAACCTAGCTGCCCACTGGCAGCGGACCAAGGCCCAAGCTACCTGCGCGGCGGCGGTTAGGGCCGCAGAGAGAAAAAATAATTTTATTATTATTATATTGGTATATATTTATCTTTATCAAATAAAAAACAAAAAAAAATATTGTGAAGGTATAGTATCGCTAAGATAGTTTCCATAACACAAAAATTACTTTTGGTCTAGCTCAATCAGTGTGATTTGATCTTATCTTTTTATTATGTATTGAAAAACCATTGCATATTAGCCTCCTAATTAAATTCTCATTCATGTACTCGAAAGAGAAACAGTTGGCAAACTTTATTTTCTTTCTTTTCTCCTAAACAAACACGGGCGAGGATTTTTAAATTGCATAATCACAAGATAAACAATGATGTGCGAGAGCTGAGCAAGCTCCAAGCATGCAACCCAACATAAGCAAATGTTTACAATTCAGTCTAACCCAAATCCCAAAAGGAAAAGAGCGTACCCGATGGCGGGAAAACATAAAGAATATTACAATATATTACAATTTTGCGGTACTCTGCCCGGTCGTAATTAATATCAAGTTTGCAATAAATTTATGAAGGTACGCCTCCATTGCGCTGCAACTTCCAACCAATATTAAACCTTATTCTCACCTGTTTAAAATTTAGTTCTAGAAAACTGTGAAGTAGGGATTGCTTTTAGGTTTGCAGGTGCGCGGTGCGCTTCTAAACGTATCGGACGTGTTAAAGTGCTCACATTTTATTAAAATTATTTTTGGTGTCGTTTTTGAAAATTACGAGTCGAAAGTTGTGTTACGGTATTCTATGGTTCTTGACCCGTCGATTGATCCCTAAAACTTGATCTGGGATGCAGTATTAACTGAGAAAAAAACAAGTGAATTGGTGAAATCTAATGGTTGATAAAAGTGTTCGTACGGTAGCTGCAGATATTCGTCATCGCGTATAACATCTTGACCATCTTGTTATGACTCACAGCTGACATACAGAATCACCTGTAGATCAATTTCATCAATTACGCCTGCGGTTGACTTGGCGCAGCGGTAATACGCGCGTCGTGCACTCAAAAGACCCGAGTTCGAGTCCGCGGGTGCAACAGAGAATTTTTTTGTTTTTTGCTTTTTCTTCACTATGGAGTCCGCTCAGATTTGTGCTGGCTGTCTTAAGCCTATTGAAACGCGTCAGTTCCTATGCTGCAAGTTGTGCGGAAAATATTATGATCTCGGATGCGCGAATGTGTCGGAGCAACGATTTTACAACACAATGAGCTCCGAACACCGAGCCACCTGGAAATGTCCACTATGTATCTGCAGACAGCCTCGCACTGACAATAGCAATACACCAGTCCGCGGAGTTGTGGATAGAGTGATGCAGCTTCGCGGAGCAGCCATGGCGAGCCCTTTTCAGCAGATGGACGATAAATCGTTAATTCTCCCAACAAACCTCAACACAACTGCCCATAATGAAACGCTTGAAATGGCCGATGCTCAAACGTTGCTGCTTGAGCTACGCCAATTTAGAGAGGAGTACCGTGAGGACAGGGCTTCAGACAAAATTCAAATAAAAATACTGGCAGAATCATTAGAAAAAATTCATTATCGTCAAGATTAAAGTGAAAAAAATTATAAAACCTTACTAAACCGGGTTAGCGGTCTTGAGGTTCAATTGAAGGAGCAGGCGAGGGAACGCGGCATTGCATCGAGGAGTGACGTTGAGCAGTCCCTTCTTGAGTCCATAACTGAGCTCAAGACCGAAATTAATGACCGCGACCAGGATCTCTTGCTGAATGAACTTGAAATCTCCTGTGTTACGGAACAGCCTGGTGAGAGCCTCGGCCACGTCGCCATTACGCTGGCGGATAAGCTGGGGGTCCAAATAAGGGATGAAGACCTGGTAAGCGTCACGCGAGTGGGACCACCGCCGGCACAGCCGGATGCGGCCCTGCCTCTGTCGGGGCCGCGACCCCGGCCGATCGTTGTTCGCCTGGCACGCAGAGCACTCAGGGACCAGCTACTTCAGGCGGCGCGGGTGCGACGTGCTGCTACTACCGATGGTACAGGGCTGCCCGGCCCCGCCCGCCGATTTTATGTCAATGAACGATTGACAAAGACCAATAGGCTTCTGTTTCGTCGTGCTCGCGAATTGGCTGTCCAGCATGGATGGAGGTTCGTCTGGACCCGAGATGGCCGCATATATACACGGCAGCGCCAAGATCCGCAGGCCCCCCGTCACCGCATACGCGGCGAGCAGGACCTTATTCGTGTTTTTGGGCCAGGAGCTGTTGGTTCCACTGAAATGCAATAAATGTGAATTGTTAAGACAAATATTTTATCACAAGTGTTATAGTATGTTTAAAAATCTATTTTTAATTTGTCATCTGTTCCTATATATGTATAAAGTTACCAAACTCCGTTTTAAGTTTTGCATAAGTTTGTATTTACCTTCAGCTGTTCTTGTTTGTCATCTGATCACTGGCTATAGCAAGACCTACGTGTGGCCATCATTTTCTTGTCGACGAATATTGAGCCTGAAGGAATTATATTTTTATATTATGGCTATTTCTTACATCACAGTTCCTATAATTGTAAATGAGCCTCCATACTCGCTGGCAGATAGTAATGACAGTATAAAAGTTTTTTGTATTTCGTTATTTTCTTTAAAGCTATTATTAAAATATGTACACTTACCTTTGTTCTATCTGATATACGTGAACTATGCATATCTTCCACTACTGCTTATAAAAATTCAAATCAATGAATCTGTTTATAGATATATTCCTCATGAAACCTGTAAAGTATATGAAAGCTTAATTAATAATTGTGTTATCTGGTCAAATAATTGTGTTATATGGTCCGTCCTATTGAATGTAATAATTAATAATCATTTTACTATAACACTGCTATTATTGGCACTCTGTTGTGTAACCATGTCACAGTTTACAAATTTTTCGTTGTGTGCTGCAGTAATACAGGTACAAAAACCTCATAAGAAAGTGGAGCGAATCGAATTTTATTTTTTACTTGTTTTTATTCTACTATTTATTTCATTAACGCTCCTAGATTTTTATAGCAATTGCTGCTGCTTATATTATATTGTAAGTATAATAGCAATAACAACAAATTGTCATTTAATGGAGTTGTTTCTGATTTACTTAAGGTTATTATTCATTATCGTTAATTTGCTGCGTTTCGATGTGTTGATGGATGCTGCAGCGGTACACAGGCATGTGGCTAAGCAAAATATAGTGCATCAAGTAATTTTATCAATTATTTATTATTATAAAGCATACATACTATTCTATATATTCTATTTATTGTCTATTTTACTTATGTATATTTGTTCAAAATTGGAAGTCATTGCATGTGTATACAAACATATTGATTACTTACTTTTTTATCTTATCTGTAACTTTTTCAAATGATGGCTCCCAAAAGCAAGCAGTTTAAGCTAGGTTTATATAATCCTGGTTCGTTGCCCTCTAAAAATGACGACTTCCTAATCGCAATGGATAGATTTCAAGCCGATATCGTTGCAATTAATGAAACTTGGTTGAAATCAGGCAAAGAGGCGCGTGCGCCGGCTCCGGCCGGGTATCGACTGTTTACTGCGGCTCGCCCTTTGCATATGAAGAAGGGCTGCGGGGGAGGGGTCGCATTTTACGTGAAGCGCGGCTTGCGCGTCCGTGTTGTTAAGCATCCAGATGCCGACATAGAACAGATGTGGTTGTCAGCGCGTGTAAACGGTCGTACTTTTGCGATAGGTACAGCTTACAGGTCACAGTGGGTAAAAGTTGACGAGTATATTGATGCATTGACAGAATCTACAGTGTATTTTTCTGATCACGATTATGTAGTGTTTCTTGGGGATGTTAATATAGACATGCTGGATACCAATGAATCGAATACTTTAAAATTCAATAACTATTTGCGTTGCGTGGACCTCAAACAAGTAGTCACTGAACCCACACATTTCACCAGTCATTCAGCGAAATTGATTGATGTGGTATGTACCAACGCCCCTGTACGTAATGTGTCGGTCACCAAGATTACGAACAGCGAAGAAGGGCACGCAATGGTCAATGTTGAGCTTCATATAAAGAAAGCTAAAATACCGCCTAAATATATATATCATCGTACTTTAAAAAAAATAGATATAAATGCTTTTAATAGGGACTTACAGTCTGTAGATTGGAATTCCTTGTGTGAACTGAGTGATGTTGAGGTATTGGTTGATATATTTAATAACCTTGTTCTCGAGATCTTTGATAAACACGCCCCTGTTAAGAAAATTAAAAAAAGTTACTCCCACTCATTACCCTGGGTTACCGACACCTGCAGGCTTATGATAGATCTTCGAGACCAAGCCCGGGAAAAGCATCGCAATACTAGATTAGAAGCTGATAAAATTTATTATAAAGAATTAAAAAATCTGGTTCAAACAAGTATTGCAAATGAGAAGGCTGCATACTTTAATTTTCATATAAATTCTCAGATAAACAATAGCAAGACCTTTTGGAAAAACTTGAAAGAGAAAATCCTCACAGATCCTAGTAAAAATGACACATTACCAAATATATTTGACAATCCTGATGCCATCAACAATCATTTTCTTAGTGTTCCCGGTTCTAACACGAGTAATAATCTATCTCATTTGACGTATTTCGAATATAATCGTTTTAGTGACTCCAAGTTTGAATTTCGACCTGTATCTGAGACTGAAGTAGCAAAGTATATAATGACTATAAAATCTAACGCAGCCGGTATTGACGGAATAAGCAAAGACATGATTCTTTTGACTTTGCCAACTACTTTGGGAGTAATTACTAAAATTGTCAACTTATCGCTGTTATCAGGCAAATTTCCTCAACAGTGGAAGGAAGCCCTAGTCACCCCTATATCCAAGACAAATAACCCTAGTACTTTCTCTGATCTTAGAGCAATAAGCTTATTACCATTTCTTTCTAAAGTCTTGGAAAGGGCTGCCCAAGTACAACTTGTAAGTTACATTGAGGAAAATCAAATATTGCCAGTGTTTCAATCTGGTTTCCGCAAAACTCATAGTACTGTTACAGCTTTGTTGGATGTAACGGACAACGTCCTGGCTGAGCAAGATAGGGGTTATGGTACTATTTTGACACTATTGGACTTTTCTCGGGCCTTCGATAGCATTGATGTTCCTCTTTTGCTCTCCAAGCTGACTTATTATGGACTGGACCACCATTCTGTCCGATGGTTTAATAGCTACTTGAGCGGTCGCACGCAGCGTGTTAAACTGTTGAAGGATGATGGTTCCTGTGTCGTTTCTCAAGCCCAGTCTGTGAATCGTGGAATCCCACAGGGATCTATCCTTGGGCCTCTTCTGTTCGTCATTTATAGTGCTGATCTTGCCAAGGTAATAAGGCACTGTAGATATCATTGTTATGCGGATGATGTCCAATTATATTTATCTGGCTCCCCTCAGGAGATATTAACTGTGGCGCAAAGGATGAACGAAGACTTAAAGAGCATTGCTGACTGGTCGGGCAGAAATTCCCTGGTTCTTAATCCTTCGAAATCGAAAACCATGATTCTCGGGTCGAAGGCGCAGGTAGCTAAAATTAATGACATAGACTTTATTATAACTATAAATAATGAACCCATTGATAGGGTAGATGAGGTCAGAAATCTGGGCGTTCTAATGGATAGCAAGCTTAGATTTGAGAGTCATGTGTTGGAGGTGGTCAGGAATTGCTTTTTCCGTCTGAAAGTCTTGTACAAGGTGCGTAACATTTTATCTGAAGAGGTACGCGTTAGGCTTTGCGAGTCGTTAATTTTATCACGCCTTAGCTATGGAGATGTGGTTTATGGACCACGTCTATTGGACAGGACCCGTCGCCTAGTGCAGCGAGTGCAGAATGCATGTTGCAGGTTCATTTTTAATGTCCCTCCACGAAGCCACATCACTCCATACCTTAACAACGCATCTTTGCTAAATATGGACTCGCGTAGACAATTACATCTGGCTTCCTTGCTGTTTGGAGTAATTAAAAGCAAAAAACCGAAATACCTTTTCTGTAAACTTAAATTCTACAACAACTTGAATGCACGATCGTGTAGACCCCAACTGCTTGTTTATAGACACAAAACTGCTGCATTCGAAGGCAGCTTCCGATACCAGGCGACTAAGTGTTGGAACAACATACCACCGCCAATCAAACTACAAACTTATTATTCGTTTAAAAAACAAATACGCACTTACCTACTAGATAAACAAAAACTCATGAATCCAACAAGTCGCCGGTAGCGGGTGCTGCCAACATTATAAACATTATAATGTTTCTATTTAATAATTTAAAAACTTACCCGGACACGAATCTGTCAGCACATTTATAATTCCTTTATTTTGTATTAAGTAGTTATATGTACCTATTGTGTGTCTAAATGTCCAGTAGTTGTTTTCTTTTATTGTATTTAACACGTATACCTTACAATTTTCTCAAATGATCGCACTTGCACCTACCTAAGGTTATAGCTGAAAATCAGCGCATTGCTCTTTGAGCAATATTTTCGCTGAGCCTACGACCTTTTTGTGCTGCTGCAGCATACATAAACACATCGCATCGCTATAAAACCTGTATGTAAATAACGTAATATTATTAATTTATTTTTTGTGTGTGATTGTGTATGTGCAGTTTTCACAAATAAACGATTTATCTATCTATCTATCTATCTATCTTTTAAAAAGTTCGAAATGCAGAAGTGAAAGAATTTTATTGTGGAACGTGGACTTTGAGGGGTCGTTTTATTCTGAGCCGCAAATAGATGCTATTATTTTATGAAAGCATTTACAAATAATATGCTGCCTGGAAAGGATTTTTGTCAGTGATGATGTAAAATTCTCAACAATGCGTAATATTGCAAATTACCTTAATTTTATTTTTAGCCATAAAAATTGTCCTTTCTTCTTTTATTCATCTCTAGGGTTGGAACCTTGCTCTATCTTTCATGTGATGGCTAACACAGTCTTGGAACCTCATCAACGTCGTCGTAATTTCAGATTTTGGTCTGTTTGTTCTCAGATCTTACACATACTCCATGGTTTTCTATAACTCTTGCCTAGCCTTCTTTATTCTTCATCTTTTCATGCCATTAATAAACATAGTGCTTTAAAATATATATATGTATATCTGAGTTGTTGACGACTACTTACAATACTATGCAAATATTTTATACTTTATGTATGTATTACAAACTTTTATTTAGTTTCATCTGTCCCGTTGTCTGTCTGTAATCAAATCTTGCAAGCTAAATTAGACCCATTTCTCATTATTAGATTGGGCTTATCATTCACATACTTATGTAAGTTGAGTGCCAATGCAATATTATGGTACCAATGACCTGATATTATGATGAAGCCGGAAGGTGGCCAAGGCATCTCTGTGATAAAACAACATAACCCCACCGAGTTTAAGCTTAATTGAATCGTCTTGAGGAGCACTTTAAACCTTTTGGTTCATTGTTGTGTTGGTTCAAGCTTGTTTTACCTAGTTTCAGCGATAAGTAGAATCTTCCTCATAGCAACTGGCCCAAAACAAAATTCTTATACACTTTTTGTCTGTATGGATAATTTTAACCGAACAGCATCATTGCAAGCCAAACATCAAATTCCGTCGCGTCCATAATGTTCACAAACAAGGCCACGTCACATCACATCAACACGACATTGTCTCAAAACTTATCGTGTAATCGAGTTAGGTGGTGCGAGCTACAGGCGGACGAGTATATTTTGAAAAAATCGACTTTTTGAATATGTCTGTTGACCGATTTTCACAATACGCTATTTTACAACAAGTCAAATCAGATACTTTTTTCTTAACGTCAAAAACAAACATTTTCTATGGGGTTTGTATGAAATATCGATTTATGACGTCATAGTTCGTTGGAGTCAAATAGCGCTCTTAATATCCGTTTTTCTGCATTAATAAATCTATAATCACGTTCAAAGTGGATGTGATCAATGACAAGTGGCATTATTTTGTGACGTTTTATTCTATTAACAGTACCAAATAATTTATTTTTGACCGACCGTAATACCTAATTATGCAAAGAGAGTAAGAGAAAAAGTCGATCTCACAGAATCACAAAACTTTCTGTGGGATACATATGTACATACAATCGACCTCTGTGGCCATCATGCAAACCTGTCACACTGGAGGTCCCGGGTTCGATCCCCGGTAAGGTCAAGATGGAAAATGATATTTTTCTGATCTTGGATGTTTATGTACCTATTTGTTATAAACTTTGGTATCGTTGAGTTGGTATCCCATAACACAAGTATAAACTTATACTTTGGGGCTAGCTCAATCTGTATGATTTGTCCCAAAAAAATACTATCACTTCTTTAGCCCTAATGGGGCAGACAGAGCATTTTGGGTGAATTTTATTTGTGGCGTATTTTTGGTTTTTGGGTCAATGTGGGATGTATAAATATCAAAAACAATTGGACTAGTGACATTATCAAAAAGTACTTTCGACATCACAAGACGACACCGCCAGTCTGTCTCGTCTAGTCTCGCTAACATACTCGTACAACCACATTTTCCACTAAGCTCGTATACCTTAGCACCTTACTAAAACTATAGTTTTAGTACATGGCCATAACTTGAGGATCTCCCGCGACATCCTGTCCCAAAAACAATCTACGATAATCGGATTGTGTACGCGATAAAATCGGTTGTGTGCATTGGCGGATCGGTTGCCATGGCGACGGCTCGCTCATCCAAGGAGATGATATCCTCACAAGACTTGTAATCGAAAAGATATTATATTCATATTAATTTATTTCATGTTTTCATGGGCACAATTGTGAAACTTAAAGCTTTTTTATAGATGCAGTTTTTCCAACAAGTTAAGGAAGTTAGAGTAAGGTTCTACCAAGACATTAAAAAGATGGCAGAGAGAAGAAAGGAATGGAGGCAGCTCCACTTAACTCCACCAGAGAAAGTCCACTTAACTCGACTCCACAAAGCTCTTAAAAAGTAGAAAAGAAGTAGCCACCTGGAGCACAGAATTAATATAAGTACTAACGTACAGAACGGCAAGCTCGCAGCGTCCCCTGCATTATGGCATCCCCCCACCTCTCCTCCGTTTTCGGGTGCGTTTGGTAACTTTGAACACTGAAACTCACACATGTGCGCGGATGTAAAAGTTTCGTGTAGCCACGTTAAAACCCAAAATTATAGGAATATCCGTCGGCCGGTTCAATATAGGCCGATGTAATTATTATTAATGTGGAGCCCAAAGGGAATCTTGAAATTTGTAACAAGCCCTCCACTTGTACTATTACCCAATTATGTTGTTATACCGGATAGCGGCCATTACCTATACTTAAATATTTCAGAGCATCAATATTCGGGGATAAGGAGACGAAGTGTTCATAATTTTATGAGTTGAATTTCCACTTTTTGACGCCTTGTTAGCAGCTGTGCTGCTTAGGAGCCGGAATGTGCTTCCCGACTTCTTCTATTTTGTTTGTTTGATAAAACTTTATTGTACACAAAAAAAAACGATACAAAATTACACGTAACATCAAGACATAGATAGGACAAAGACGGAATACAAGTACTAGGAGGCATTGAGATAAGACCTGCTCAGACCCCAAATAATAGAAACATGTATGAAAGGTGATGATGACTGTATATTTTTAAAATACTTAATCCTTTTACAAGCAAACGGAATCATAAACAAAAGTTATTCACACAGTACACCAATTTGGGATACGCCGGCTTCGTAGTATTTCCAGTTACCTAATGGATTGAAATCCCTGAAGGTTGGCACAGGTACCTACTTGTAATTATAAAAATATTTTCATAAAAGCTTTCGTTACCACGCTTTTCTTGCTAGCTTTTTCTCGTGATTTCGTTTGAAGATTGAGTTGATAATATGAAAAGCTCTAGGGATTAGGATAGACAATTTAGATGTAATGAATTGGTTGGATATTAAAATATTTAGGACTTGAGTTCTTTATAAAAGCAAAGGAAAATATTTTTATGGCCGATTTTGCTTTCCCTGAGATTTCACTTTAAGGCCGTACCTGAATTTTCCGGGTTCCAGTGCTGCCCCCATTTAGAATAAATCATTTTAAAGAAAATGGAGACATTATTTAAAATTTTGCTACTACCAAGTCCTAGATAACCCTTCAAACTATTTTGTGAACTACTGTTTACAGTTTATAATGAGAACGTTAAGCTTTACTACGCACATTTGCCAAAAGTGGCCGTTTTTCGCAAATGTTTGTAGTAAAGCTTAACGTTCTCACTTTAAACTGTAAACAGTAGTTCATAAAATACTTTGAAAGGTTATCTAGGACTTGGTGGTAGCAAAATTTTAAATGATGTCTCCGTTTTCTTTAAAATGATTTATTCTAAATGGGGGCAGCACTGAACCCCGGAAAATTCAGGTACGGCCTTAATGTAGAATTCTTAATGGCTTATGTTTTGTGAACTAAAAGCCCTCAGATAAACGTGATAAGCTCCAAAAGAAGAGTAGTTAAGTATTTCTGTGAACTAGACACTAAGCTTTTATTATTTTAATTAAATAGCGTTAACTGTAAACAATCTTAAGACTTACTCATAATTTATTCAAATACTTACTCTATTATTCCATTACTTATTAATTTAATTACTCTTAATTACTCAAAAACGGCTCATGTTTGCCATTCAAATTTGGTCTTTATTACAATTACGGTAGGTAATAAAACAAGAAATGCTATTGCATTGCGTATAGTCGAAATTGGCTAATTTCCAAACAGACCGGCCCCGTTTATTCAATTAATCGCAGAGTTTTACAAGGCAATGAATTTCGTTCGCATCCAAAAGTTCACAAAGCAATCTTCCCATCTGAACCGACTTGTAAAGGGGAGGTTTACATTGAGGCAGTTAAATTGCTTTGGTACTATGAAGTCACTGTTCAAAGTTGAAAATATGTAGGTAGAGTAGCTGTTGCGAACTCCTTTTTATTACTATTTTTTTATTCTATTTTAAATTATTTTTTGATATTTTTTTTTGTTTTCGCGTGTCATAGCTGTTTTGGAAAGTAAAAGTCATATGCGTATTAAAAGTTTTATTATTTTCTCTATCACGAACCCAGCGCAATAAATTCGATTGGTAATAAGTAGCCTTACGTCATTTTAGTAAACATATTAAAACGAAAATGTAATGTTGTAAACCTGTTTCTAATGAGTTCTTATTTGCAGGCAGAAGCATTTTAACCAATTGTTATCATTTCAGACCCACCGTACCCCTGGCGATACCTCTTGTGGTATAGTAGGTGATGTCATTACATCGTACATGTCGACATACATGTCAGGGATAGGAGGTCATTACCTCCTATCCCTGGCATGATAACTCATAGCTAGATTACATATATGATGATTTGTAATCAGCTTATAGATGTATAAGTTCTTGTATATATTTTATATTCATGCTGTTAGTCTTCTGAATAAAATAAAATAAATAAATAATAGAAATATCTTTAAGATTGAATAGTGAAACTTTCTGGTTACTTTTTTAAAACATTTAACTTCTTCCTTTTTAGAGTTCCGAAGACTACGGAGCCCTAGACAGGATTCTTTCCCAGACCTTGTTGATGTGAAAAGAGGAATAGAAGTAATCATAAAAGTTAATCATGATAATAATATCTAGCAACCTGCCGTTATTTTACACGTATTACGAGTATATATGTATGAATCTTCACTTTCTATGTGCAATACTAACAGAAATTTGTCCTTGGATTTGAAATCTTAGTCTACTTAAAAGTCAGTAAAAATGTAATACAGTAACAACCCGTGTAAACCCTACACAATGTGAGCACCACACAAACTTCTAACCAGAAATACGAATCTCTAAGAAATAATGTCAGCCTTAACTTCATCAAATTTCGTTCAGTTTTCGCGAAAAGCGGGAGAATTTCATTTAGCAAATTAACATTTCACTATTTGAAATTTTACGGGCGTTTTAAGATTTCCAACGGGGTATTTCTGAGGCTATTGGAGTCAGAATTAGACGGCGAAAGGGCATTTATTTCGATATCCTTACCTGGGTATTTGAATGAACGTTTAATTCGATGTGTGGGATTGTCTTTTTAGGAATTTGCGCAAAAAATAATGAAACTGTTTAAAATTTACATTTCTTTATATATATTTTTTTTTATGCATTTAAACTTTATTGATCCACAATATACAATTACATTTTCAACCCTCTTTGGGAATGCATTTGTGCAAAAAGTTTTAAAAAAGGCCGCCTGCCTGACGTCTGCCCTCCTTGGTAATGCAATTGTAGCACGAGATTTTTTTTGCTTAGTCCTTTAGCCGCCTCTTACAACATTAACAGGAAGAGATGGAGTAGTCCTATCCTAGGCTGAAACCCACACGGTACAACACGTATGTCTGCTTGTCTACTTAGTTAAATAATTATTGATATTTTTTCAAAACAAAAAACCAACGATTACGAGTAGCTAAATATTCAAACAATTGTTTTTGTATAAACGTTAAATTGTTGTAATACTTGAGACGACATATTTTTCTAGTTATTTTCTTTTAAAAAACAAACCACACAACTGATTTTAATGAAATTTCTATGCGACCACCTAGAAAGTATACCCTTCCAAACAAAAAAAAATTTTTCAGCCGTCTTCGAGTAATCTGGGAACATACATTCTGAAGTCGCGTAAAAAACATAGGACTCCAGCTATCATGTCTGATGTTAATCATCAATATACTCAATCTCCCTTTTCTTTCCAGTTGACAAGGTGCCTCCCGGTTTCCCCAGCATCGCGCCGCCTCCCACCACCATGGTGGTAGAAGTGGGACACACGGCGACGTTGCCCTGTCAGGCGACCGGCAACCCCACGCCGAAGGTCAAGTGGTTGCTCAACTCGTTGCCGTTAGATGTCGCCTCTAACCCTAGATACGCGCTGCTCAATGACAAAATGCACGGTAAGTGATTTTTTTTCCCTTCCATCTCGAGAGATATCCCAAGCATTCCTCTGTGTTTATTTGCTAGGCAAATTTAAAAACCCCCAACTGTCAAGAACGCCATCTAGTGATGAGTAGCGGAACTACCGATACGACTTGATACGGATATCAAGTCGCGCTACGGATAGCGCCATCTATTATTTACTAGAGAAAGCCCTGATTTTCAAGCGTTAACGTCCAATAACTTTCATTAAACATAGTTTAGAACCACCATCCATCCGTTCCAGCACTGCTAAACCACAGACAGACAGACATTAGTGTCAAACTTATACCACCCCTCTTTTTTGTCGGGGGTTAAAAAAGTCGAAAATCTCGGTCGTTTTCGGCCTAGAAGAGGTCACAAAATCACTTCGTGTTGGTGTTATACCATGCTTTATTATATCATGCTTATTCTACGTGGGCATAATGTGACACCTTGCCAATGCCATACTACTGAAAAATGCTGGATTCAGGCCGCTTTCCATCAGTAATTTTGGAGGTCTATGTTCAACCATAGAAGCCGTGTGATTAAAATAATGAATTAAAATTCTTCTAGAGTATTTTACATAGCGTTTATGTAAAATACTAGACGAATCATAATAACACAAATATTTACTTTATGAAAGAAATATTTTGTTACAATCAAATAACAAACTAGAATAAACGTTACATTTTACGTATTCCTTTGTGTTCTTCAAAGAAATCTTCAAATAATTGTATGTTTTTCTTTTGAGAATACTTTTTACGAGTATGTAGGCAAAGAATAAAAAAGTCGTTCCATTTCAATCTGGCTCGTATAGACAGTCTAAAAGCCTCCTTTTTAGTGTGCCAATGATAACAATATTATCAAGTATGCTAGACTGGGCATTAGATCAAAACTAGGTGATTGCCGTTCCCGCCATTTGGGCGTTGAAGGCCATTTTAACGTGATAGTGGCGTGTGGGTGAAAAGGGAATAAAAATAGTAATGGGTTGCTAGCCGCTTTGCCGAATGATATGATTTGGATTGTCACAAGTCCCCTCGACAGGTTCTTACGATCTATGCAGGAATTGAAGACCAGAATGGAAGAAAAGCTTAGAACAGCTTGATAATACATGACTGTTTATTAAATTGCCGAGAAAAAATCTGAAACCTAGTAGTATGAATATTAATTCGTATTATGTTGTGAAGGTTTATTTTAAAAACACAAAATAATATACAACTCAAGAAACAATCGCATGACGTTATGTACCATACAACACAATACATACTTAGAGTTGCTACATACATAAGCGGGCTGGCATTAATTGACACAGCCGAGCGGTAAAATCGAATATGTAATGAATGTTCGTGGAAAAAGCCGATATATACTTAATTGATTCGGGTCTTTTTTGTTTTTAGAACAATACTGTCGAACTGACAATGCCGGTCCGCTTATGTTTGTAGCAACCCTAAAACAATAGAAAAAGCAATTGACATATTCTAAAAAACAGTCAGTCTAGTAAACTTCATAGAGGTCATCATAAGCCAAGCTCTGAAGGTGACCTACCGAGCTAACAATGTCGGATCTTCAATTTATATAATCTGGAATGAAATCTCCACATCCATCAAATGTGTCAGTTTCTAATGAAGTCGATCCTTCGTTCTAATACTGAAAAAATGCAGGTTTTAAAAGGGTTTTTTGCTTTAAGGACTAAAAATTTTCTATTCTAAAATGTTTATTTTGTTATTGATCGGGATTTTACAGATTTATAATAACACTAGGTATTTGCCTAATTAATCGAGATCCCCTATGGACCGACGATAGACTTAAATTCTCCTTTAATGTGACAACATCCTGGCGTTCTTCCTGGGAGCTGGAGTCCTCAGACCTAGCACAAGCAGAAATAATTTCGGACCCAACGAAAAAGCCACCTGGTTTTGACGCGCAGCGTGCGGCATGGGTTAAACTAAACCGGTTCAGAACCGGATATGGCCGATCTAACCACCATCTCCCCAAGTGGGATCCCAAAATATCTCCAGAATGCAACTGTGGAGCTTCTGACCAAACCTTACAACATATCGCTGAAGAATGTCCGCTATACCGTTTCCCTGGAGGACTTAGCGAACTCCATAGTTTAACCCCGGCAGCCGTAGACTGGCTAAAAAACCTGCCATTAAGTATTTAGGATTCATGCAGTAACATGCCATACGACATGATGATGATTTGTAATAAGTAAGTAATTTAGATAAAAGAGTATCTACGAGTAAGCTTAATGAAAATCAATTTCAATTACCAATCCAATCAGCAACCAATTATATAATTTCTTAGAAATCTTTGCCAAGAAGCTGACATAATTTTTCAGACTCCCAAAACTGTCGTTGATTGAAGTTTCTAGGAACATACTTTTGGATATATACTTACTTATGGAAAGGTACGAGTAGCTAGATTTAACTTTAATTACGCTCAATAAATGAAATACAGATACATTATCACGTCTTTATCCCTAACGGAGCAAACAGAGCCTAGACGTAAGACGAAAGGCCACGTTTAGCGTGATGGTGGGCGAGAAGATTGAGAGAAGGAATCAGTATAGTAATAGTTTGCCGTATCGCCTATATTCCCTCGATCGGCTTTACGATCTGCGCGGGAAGAATAGCAACTGGTTCGTTTTTAGGGTTCCGTACCTCAAAAGGAAAAAACGGAACCCTTATAGGATCACTTTGTTGTCCGTCTGTCCGTCCGTCCGTCCGTCTGTCAAGACCCTTTTTCTCAGGAACGCGTGGAGGTATGAAGCTGAAATTTATATCAATTACTCAGGTCTACTGTCCCTTGAAGCTGTGAAAAAATCAAACTTCTAAGCCAACGCAATCAAAAGATACAGCCGTTTATGCCGCAAATTTTCGACACTTGCAAGGGAATCAAAACCTACAGGGTGCTTCCCGTGAACTCAGAATCTTGAAATTTGGTACGAAGCAACGTCTTATAGCATAGATAAAGGAAAAATTACAAAAACCATAAATTTTTAGTTACATCACATAATATATTTTTTTTTTATAATTTTAAACTTACTACCCATTTCCTCATAAACGCGTAGAGGTATTAAATTGAAATTCATACCAAATACTAAACCTTGCAGGTTTGTACGGAACCCTCGGTGCGCGAGTCCGACTCGCACTTGGCCGGTTTTTTTTCTTATACTAGAGTGGAAAAATTATAATAAAATAAATTTGAATTTAATGCGTGCCATTAGAGCTTACTCCAGAGCCGTAAAGTGGCCTAATATGGCATCGTTGAGGCCCCTTTTCTTTCGTTCCCAAGATCATCCCAAGTTATTTCTGGGGGGGTGAGTGGGGGGGGGCACTCCAGAGCCGTAAAGTGGCCTAATAAGTCGCATCGTTGAGGCCCCTTTTCTTTCGTTCCCAAGATCATCCCAAGTTATTTCTGGGGGGTGAGTGGGGGGGGGCACTCCAGAGCCGTAAAGTGGCCTAATAAGTCGCATCGTTGAGGCCCCTTTTCTTTCGTTCCCAAGATCATCCCAAGTTATTTCTGGGGGGGTGAGTGGGGGGGGGGGGGGCAACTCAGCAGCTGAAGCAGCTCAACCTAGTCCGTGGCGAGGCCCTATAGACCGCGAGGCCCTATTGACGGGGGCCCACGTCGCCACGCTTAGCTACGCCTCTGGCCGACTCTATGTTCCAAAGCTAGTATATGCGGGCTATGCATCCGGGAACAGTAATATGGGGACAGAGAGAGAAAATAGGTGTTAATATCACAATCCACACTCGCAGCCCCGTCCAATCCTATATAACCAGGACATAAACGCACGGCTATTAAAGTATTAAGCGGCCATTATTCAGCTCCCACTTGCCGTTATTATTGCAATGACTTTTAAATGGCGACCACCATCGTGCGGATTTTAATAACTCTTTTGATATTAACGGAAGTAGTAAGTTTATTAAATAGGAAATATATAAACGAGTCTATATCTTCCTGAAAGGCCGGTAACGCTCTTGTTACACCCCTGGTGTTGCAGTTGTCCATGGACAGTGGTGATATCACTTACCATCAGGTGACCCGCTTGTACGTTTGCCGCCCTATAACATAAAAAAATTGTCTGGAAAGGGATATTTTGTATAAATTAAGGAATGTAAGAGAAGAAGCTGGTAATGAATTTGTCGGGATTTACAAAAAAGCTTTGGTAGATCGAAGAGTTATTTCAGAGTTGGCCTTTTAGGGAAAGTATTTTTGGTAGACCAAATCAGGCCGAATAGCGTGGACGAATAAATACAAGCGGACTGACTACCTTTATACTTCGAAGCGTAATTCGATTTTTAGTTTAAATGTTCTAGCTACATGGAGCTACGGTGTAACAAGAGCGTTACCGGCCTTTCAGGAAGATATAGACTCGTTTATATATTTCCTATTTAATAAACTTACTACTTCCGTTAATATCAAAAGAGTTATTAAAATCCGCACGATGGTGGTCGCCATTTAGTTTCGTAGTGGTGCCGCTTAATTTCAGAAAGATGGCGGTATAAGCGTTCATCATTTAAGTTATCATATTACCGTCATTTTTAAAAGAAAAACTAAATCGACAAAAACATCTATATAATTATCGAACCTGCTCACAAAACTTCACGAGAATCGGTTGAGAAACGTAGACGAGGAGGTTCATAAATAATTAAGAATAAATAAATTTAAACGTAATATTTTAAAATATGGTTCTACAAAAACCTTTTTAAAGGAAATTGCACTTTAACATTATTAGGTTACACCATTTAAAATGCTCGAGAAATTCCTGGTATCTGGAATAAAGTCATTTGGCAAGGGGCCACGGAATGGGCCAGCTAAATACGGTAAGTGGCCGAACATATATCCAATCACAATGTAGTTGAGGAAGTGTTTAAGAAAATCTCAAAATAGGTTCCATCAATCTCTTCCAAGCTAGTCTGGGAGAAAAGAAAAAACTTACAATGTACCATACCAGCTGCTTCTCTTCTCGCGCAGATCGCGCAAAGCTGTGGGTCCCGAACGCCATCTAGCTATTGTTAAACCTATCCTAGGATTGGTTCTGGTCTACCCTTTGGGTTGTGGAGGTCAGACGGCAGTCGCTCTGTGTAAAAACCAGTAATCTCATCAAATCACGGTTAGGTAGCGGACCCCGGGCTCTGAAGCGTTACCGCTGAGGTTGCAACCGGGAATACGCTCAGATGATGATGAGATATTCAAGAAAAAGGTTTATATTTATCATAAATATCCCTGCGAAGCCGGGGCGGGCCGATAGTTATCGATAAATTGCTAAATAAGCTTATCTTGCCACTTCTTCAAACAGGTAATCCTTGTCCGGACTTACCCAAGTTGTTAGCAGGATCACGGGAACCGATTGCTAAGCCGGTAACATCGTAATTACGGCGCGATCGACTGAAAAGATTTCTATCAGGTGTACAAATGTTTCACTACTCTCGCTTGTTTATTTTTCGTTTTGGTCAACACTGCTGTCAGATTAGGCATCTATCTACATTTGAGAGCCAGGCTCTTGTCCTTGTCATTGTATGGAAATATGGAAAGAGACGAACATAATGACTATTTTTGGCAGAGATAATGGAGTTTGCCATTGACTTCCCCATATTATAGATTAGGCATCATGACTGAAAAATATTATTGGTCCATCAGTAAGATTTTATAGTTTCCCGGCAGAGTTGAATAGGACTACTGCAAGTCAAGCTTATAAACATCAATGAGACCTCTCCAACCCGTTTGGCCAGCGTGGAGAGTGTACGCCAAATCCTCTGACTGCTATGGCTAATATGGCTTTGGTAGTACAAAGATGGTCGTGCTTCTGTAGTGGAGACTAAAAAGACCTGATGATGATGATGGTGAGTAATATTATTAAAATATATTGTACACGTATTTTTCTTTTTCCTTACTAACAAAAAATAACCAATAAGCCATCGAACTGCGAATATCAATGCATAGTATTAAACGATAGAAGACGCATCAACGACATTCGCAAAAAATTCCTAAACGCACAACACATGGCACGAACCAAAAACTGGAAAGTTCGACAGTGCGAACGTCGATAAATCCGACCATCGACAATTGGCCCGCAATGCTGTTGTTTTCTTTTTTTTTGGAATAACATCGAAACTGCTAACCCTTTTGATTCTGTGTATGTCGGTTATTTTCTCTGTGCGGTTCATAGCTGAAAAAAAAGACTATTTTCGTAGAAGCCGTTTTTTATTAGGTCGTTTTATATGACCTAACTAACAAAAAACGGCTTCATTCTTTGATCACGAAAAAATGTGATCATACATAGTTTTGTCCTGTGATTTTACTACAAAACGTTATTTAGGTAAATAAATAAAACGAGGTAGTGACACAACGCCAATCAATTAACCAACGTAGTCGGTCAAGGGGTAACCGAGATGAGTTATTATTTACATTAAATTACTGTACTATTATTTATTTTTAGACAGCGAATGAGTCAGGTATTGTATCATCATCATGTCTTTTAGTCTCCACTGCAGAAGAACAACCTTATTTGTTCTACCAGAGCCATATATTAGCCAGAGCAGTCAGAAATTTTTGCCTACACTCCCCACACTGGCCAGACGGGTAGGAGAAGTTTCATTGATGTTTATAGTCTTTGTTTAGCTTGTGTTTCCTTCTACGACATCCACGGGAAGACATGGAGTGGTCCTATTCTACTCTGCCGGGATCCACGCGGCCTAGGCCTATATTGTATGTGTCTTATAAAATAATTTCCAGTATCAGTAGGCACCTCAGTTCACTTCGAAAACTTACCACATTACACTATTGTGTTACCGCATAATCATCATCCGACCGTATTCCCGGTTGCATCGTCAGCGGTTACGCTTCAGAGCCCGGGGTCCGCTACCTAACCTAGGCGATTTGACGAGGTTACTGGTTTTTACTCAGTGCGATTGCCGTCTGACCTCCGCAACCCAAAGGGTAGACCAGAACCAATCCTAGGATAAGTACAAACGCTAGATGGCGTTCGGGACCACCGGCTTTACGTGCCTTCCGAAGCACGGAATCATCTTTCTTTTCGGATAATCAGGTGATTCAAGCCTGCAATATCCTAAACAGACTGGAAACAACTTTTCACAAAGTATGCTTTCCAGTGGGATTTGAACCCATGACCTCCGGATCACAAGGCAAACGCCTTGACCGCTGGACCACGGAGGCAGTCAGTATTGTGTTACCGCATCTCCTACAACAAAAGCAACAATAGGTATATAAACCCAAACTTACTATTGACACAGCTATTGATTTGTACTAATAATTCAGAGACATAATATTGTATATACTCGTATGTAATGTATGGTCGTATTTTGATTACGTAGTAAACATATGTTGGTTATTAAACTAAATGGCCGGGATTTTAGATGGTTGCTTTGATTAAATGTTTGCTACATTTTGGTTTGATATTACCAATTATTCCAATAGGCTTTCATAGGAAAAACCATTTTCTGGCCGTAGTCGTAGTATTA
Source organism: Acrobasis repandana (assembly GCA_963576875.1). Lineage (NCBI taxonomy): Eukaryota > Metazoa > Arthropoda > Insecta > Lepidoptera > Pyralidae > Acrobasis > Acrobasis repandana. Next base: position 6,103,212 of record OY756226.1, read on the forward strand.
TTATGAGGAAAAACGTTTGAAATAGTTTACGATTTAAAACCGATTTATTACTTTACTCCTATTTTGGGAAATTAAATGAAACCTTAACCTTTGTAACAAGGCCATTTTGGGTATAATTTCTTACATGTAATAATTTATATGGACTATATATTTATATTTAGGCTAGCTTCCGCCCGCGGCTTCGCCCGCCAGGATGTCGGTTATCGCGACCAAAATCTATTTCCATCCTCATGGTTCAAAGTATCTCCATGCCAAATTTTAGTCCAGCCGTTTCAGCTTCAAAAGGTAACAGATAGACAGACAGAGTTACTTTCGAATTTACTTAAACTTTCAACCCCTATTTCGCACCCTAGGGGGTGAATTCTAATTAACCATGAAACACGTATTCAATTAAATGTTATTAAGATCACAAATTTAATTTTCTATCAAAATCGATGCAAATAAAAAAAATCCATGCAAATTTTAAACCTAAATATTATTACTAATTATACCTTCTAATTTACTCAGCAATTCATTAGTAAAATTTCAGTTGTTATAAAAAACGTCTTGAAGACTTAATTTTCGCGTCTTAATAAAAGTTAGAGGCGGCCAACTTGCCATCCACAACATGGTTCACGTTGGGCTAGTTAAACGGTGAGTGGTTTTACAATAGTTTTTATAAATTTAAAAATAGTTTGCATATTGACATTTGAAAGATTCGGTAGCTACATATTGCCTTGTAGGTATCACATATTTTAAAGGACATTAACTAATCCACCAAAGCAGTCAAAATAAGCTCATTATCTTGGCAAACCGCAATGTTGCAACATGAATTTTATCACTATTTCTATTATGTTTAGACATAATACTTATAACATGGATATGCTTTGCTTGTCTTATCATTTTCCATTATAAAAAGAAAAATGTGAACTAAACTAATGACTAGTCGGAACTGAGGCAACTAAATGTTAATTTATGTCAACACTTTACTGAACACCAAAAACTTGCTACCTCTGAAACTCAGTCTTCATTTTGGAGGTAAATAGTTAAATAAGTAAAAGCTGCATCGTGGCAGCAAATTATGATGCACCTGTTCTTCATAAAATTTTATGGAGTAAGAAATAGTAAACTGTATGGCGATAGGCTTTAGGTCATTTCAATTTTAAATACATTAGTCTATTTCGTCCAATAAGTAATAAGGTCAGAATATGGTAGCATTATTTTAGGGATACCTACAAGTTTAGTTTAATTTTAGAACCATACTGTGACTTAGTTTTAGATCTTGCAAAATCTCACATAGATAGATAGAAAGTAGCTTTTAATGTAATCAATAAAGTAAAATAGACGCCTTATTATATAGGTCCTTATTGAAACATTACCATTCCAAAAATTTTTACTACCCAATATCAGCATTGCGCTTTATCTACTTGTTAGTGTAAATGTTTGTTGGGTAGACAATGATTTAACGTCTTATCATTTTGTTAGGCTCTAGATTTATTTCGTGTTTTATACGTCTTGTAAGTTTTTAAAAATAAATAAAAAACATCAAACAGAAAAAAGAATAGAATGATATTTAATCTTGAGGACTCTTTCTATTCTTCTTTTATGACATTGCAAAGCGCATCAAGTTAATAGTGTACTGACTAAGGCATAAACTCGGCAGCAGTAAAATTTTTAAAATGCAGTCAAATTTAAACGATACAAATAAACGAGTCGGAATAAACTCACCAACAGACTCACCAAATGTTAATGATTTCAATTTTAATGCCATTATGCACTTCAGAAGAGGTGCGAAAGTAATTTATATTCAGTTAGGGCAAGACCGTGGGCGACTTGCCGTGGGCTCTTTTAATCTCATTAATTTTAATTTATTCGAGTAGATTATTTCTTCTTCGTCGCGTCCAATCTTTTATAGCTCTATGTAGTGTGCGTAAATATGTTTATGCGATGAGGTATAAAAAGGTCTGAACTTAATGGGTTAGTTACAAAATATTTTACTACTTTTTAGTGGGAAATCAGAATCCTCTAGTTTCCAACAAGTCAAAACAGGTACTATTCTCTAAACGTCAAGACAAATATTTTCTAAAAAAAACGCACTTCGTAACGTAACCTCATAGTTTCTTGGAGACAAATAGCGCTCTTATCAGTTGTTCTGCATTAGTAAATCGAAAATCACGTTCAAAATTGATATGATCAATGACAAGTTGGCATTATTTTGTGACGTTTTATCATTATAAAATAATTAATTTTTGAGCCTGGATACTAGGTGGGTCCTATTATAATTACCAAATGGGAGCAGTCTTAAACATAGAAATTTAACACAAGGAATAACAGACGATTTGACTAGAGACGGTATTAAATGGGGAGAACGAATCTGCGCGGAAAGAAATGATACTGTGTATCAACAGTTTCTACGTTTTTAATTTTTTCTAAGTCCAGAGTGTAATTTTTTTTTATAAAAACATAAGAATACATGTACCTAAGTAAAGTTAAAACGTGATCATCTTAAGTTTATTGTACTTTTACTTTCGCAGCAGTGGGACAATTTAGATTAAAGGAAAAACAAATTGTACCTAAATAATACCTATAAGAAGTGCAGGGTTTCGGACGGACAATTTTTAAAAATATTATGTATTTTACCAGAAAAGCTAAATATTGAAACAATTGTATACTACAACATACTTTATCTATTTATTTTCGTTTAAACACAAATCACACAAGTTCTACGAAACCTCCTTAAAAATGTACCCTTACAGACAAAAAAATAATTTTCCAAATCGGTCCAAGCGTCTTCGAGTAATCGGGGAATATAAAACATTCCCCGATTACACATGAAAAAACCGATTACTGATAAATAGGGGGAAGTCCCCTAGTGACGGACACCTAAGGTTTTCACGAAATAAAATAAAAACTGTTTCAAAAAAATTAACTTTTTTTATTAAATAGGTAAGTAAACAGACTTTCAAATCGACACAAAGTAACAGAAATGCAACCTCTGCATAATTATATTTAAAAACAAAAATTAAACTTTGGTAAAAAAAATCGTTCCTTGTAACGTGGCACCTAGTACCGGACGGACTTCACTTCGAACCCCTAGCACCGGAAATTTTTAAAACAATCGGCAACGATCACATTTGTACGCGTCTGAACATTCTGAAATGTCTGTACATGCTTAATGAGCCCACCCATTGCAACTGGAGCACTGTATCCAGTCTTCGTTGTTGTCCTCTTAGCACACTACGCAAGTACTTCCAACTTCAGATATCTCAGTTAGTGGCTGCTTTTTCTTATCTTTATCTTTTTTCCTTGGTTTTTATTCCTTTAGTTGTTTTCCCTTTGTCATTACTTCGTCCTTTGGCCTTCACGTCCTTTGGTTGTTTCACGTTCTCTTCTTCTGCTATTTTATATTTAGTTTTAATTACTTTCTTTTCCTCCTTAGCGTTCTTTTCATTCTCTTTTTCTTTAACAGCAATTTTGTTTGGGGATGATGTAAGTGTTTCACTTCTTTCACAATTTCTTTTTGGTATGTTGAAATGCGACGAAGCTTCTCTCAAACTCAATTCTTTGGAGAAAATTTTATCAATAGCAATTTGTAAGCTTTTTTCGTTCCATTTTCCTTTCTTATTCAGCATTTTGATCATCTACTCTTCTGACCTATAAAATAATAATTTAATAATTATATTACAATAAATATAATTAATATCGAGAAAAAAAAAGTTTTTACTGTCCGGTGTTAAGGGATTACTGTGTGTCCGGTACTAGGGGACAGAATAATACCAACATTATGTGATCTATACCTTATCCATTTTAAAAATCAACAAAAAATGTAATTGACTATGAATAATAATGAAACCCTACTTTAATTTACAAATATCTCAAAGATTTCAATACAGAAATTTAGCTGTAACACTCACCTGAATCCTACATAAGCGCTCCTTAGGTTGTCTGGAACGTCACTGACAAACGTCGTTGCGTAACCCTGTATGACTACTCCCGCGCGCGCCTTTTCACCCGTGTTTGAATCGTTCACGCTACAACTTGTCGAGTTAATACGAATGTCCGGCACTAGGTGCCGTCCGGCGTTACGGGACTTCCCCCTACATAAAAAATATAAAAGATTCCTAACCTGGATAACGTCCTCCTTTTTGAAGGCGGTTAAAAATAATGATTTGCTGTACAAACTATTTTTTTACTAATGCAAATTGAAGAGCTATGCTCTTGTCCGTAGAGAATGAATTCTCTTCCATTTGTCTCTCTCATCTGCCAGTGGTTTTACTTTGCTGTACGACACGACGTTCACCTTCACCTTTATCTGTTTCATGTAGCTATGCCTCGGTCTTCCTGGTCCTCTTTTCCCTTCTATCTTTCCTTCCATGATGGTCTTTAGGAAGTCGTCATGTCGTAACAGATGACCCAACATCTTTCCTCGTCTATTCTCTATTATATCCAGAATGCACCTTTTCTCTCCTACTCTTTTTAGGACCTCCTCATATGTAATTTTTTTAACCCAGTTTATCCGTTCCATCCTACGCCATCACCACATTTCAAATGCTTCTATTTGTTTCTTATCTTTTTGAGTCAAAGTCCATGCCTCGCAGCCATATAACGCAATAGTCCAGATATATATTTTTTGGGTACAAAGTAATAGTGATAAAATATGCGTACTTAGTACATAATCCTATTAGATTTATATCTAATGCTAAAACCTAGTAACATTAATCATGTAGAAGTGTCAATGCACTACTCATTATCCGATAATCGCATTTAACAAAACAAATGTGTATATTTGGATGTAGTGTCTCATTCACATAAGCTTAGTATTGTGACGACTGGTTTTAGATCGAATTCAAATAAATGAAATCTGCCAAAATATGTGTATGCCAATATTAATGTAACTATACCTATACTGGAAGCTTTTTAGGGTTCCGTACCCGAAGGGTGCAAACGGACCCTATTACTGAGACTCCGCTGTCTGTCCGTCTGTCCGTCTGTCACATGGCTCTATCTCTTGAACCGTAATAGCTAGACACCTGAAATTTTCACCGATTATGTATTACTGTGGCCGCTATAACAACAAATACTAAAAATATAAAAAAGTTGAAAATTAAAAGGGGTCGTCATACAAAAACTTTGTCTTTTTCTTTTGTCTTTTGACTTTGTCTTTTTTCAGCGTTTTTAACTCGATCTGTCACAGGGCTCTATCTCTTGAACCGTAATAGCTAGACACCTGAAAATTTCACTGATTATGTATTACTGTGACCACTATAATAACAAATACTAAAAATAACATAAAGTTAATAATTAAAGGGGGTCGTCATACAAGAAACGTGTTTCTTCAGCGTTTTAAAACATTGTACGGTGGTACGGAACCCTTTATGTACGAGTCCGACTCGCACTTGCCCGTTTATTTATTTGTGTGTTATTTTATACTGCCAAAATTGTTGACTTCAGAAAAAAGGTTTGATATTGGCTTCATATTCGTGTGGCTATACTGTAATATACTGGTATATAGTAACTACAAATTTTTGTCACTTCTATAATATGTAGGTATAATAGAGCCAAAAGCGAGTCACTTTTGGGTTTGTATTTAAATTAATTAGACTTTTTAAGTACATGAAGCGGTGGTGGCCAAGTACTTACATTACAACACTTGCTCTGGGTCTGTGAGGCACGACACGAGTTCGATCCTCACTAAGCGCGACTTGTACCTCTGAGTTTGTACTCATGTAGTAGGTGAACAAAAACATCGTGATTATTCGTGAGGAAAACTAGTTCAGTAGTATGTAATAATCCGCTAGGTTTCTACAAGTCAATTCACATACATTTTCTAAAACCCCCCTTCACCCTATCACTGTAACGTAATATGTGAATGGCCCTTACGAGGTTTAATTTTGTACACTTATATTATAATTTGTCAATATGAATAAGAACAACACGTAAAAAAATCTCCCACATTCTGGGGTAATTTTCTTGCGGTGGGAATAATTTACTTCACGCACACAAAAACAATAACGATAGTAATACACGCGTGGTGGGCGGAGCTCACGCACACGCATATCACAAAATGGCTTCGCTTTTAACGTTGCATTTTGTAGGAAACGCTCAATCTAGATTAATCTAAGTCACCAGTATTAGTAATTAACACACTCGATAAGAAAGAAGTCCTTTTAAGCGTATCATTTTCTGATCTTAGAGCTTAGTGATTAAGCTCATGTAAACTTATAACTGCTAGTTTCATATAATTTGGGAGTGTAACAAGTCCTGTCCGTTCGCAACATTGGAAACGATATGCCAATTACGTTCAAATCATGCACTAAAATATGAATAGCTTTGTCGCTGAAACGATTCATATGTAATCGGAATATCTTGTTAATACATACAATTCCGAGAATCTAAATTCCGATTTGTGATTCAATTACCGGCCTGGCTTACTAAGTTAGACGTTAATATACTCGACGTTAAAAGTTTTTTCTGGTAAAAATAGGCGTCTTTTTTATGAAGGTAGGTATCTGGTAAGTCACTTAAAATACTAACTTTTACTTTTATTTTATTACAATAAAACTTTTTTTGTTAACTCGTGATTATTATTATGTTTCCTACCGGCAGTAGGTGCTAACGTCATACAAACTATTGGTAGGCACGTAAATAGCAAACTTGTAGACTAAATACATATTAGTACCAATTGGTCACATAGATGGCAGCACAAAAATCACTAGTAAACCTGCGTAAGGTAGGTAATATTGGTTCAAATCAAATAATAAGTAAGTATTTAAATTTTGTAACAATAGAGTAAGCAAATCTTCTCTTCTCTAAATGCTTTTAAAATAGGTTACTAGAGGCGTTTTTTTATTATTTTATTTATTTAATTTTTATTACAAAAATTGTAAATGCTCAATCGAAAGGTGGTGCAGAGACAAGTGAGATCAAAGTAGGTGCAAAAATAAGATTTTAATACTTACTTACCTAGTATTTGTATCTATATTACCTACTTTCGCAGGTTTGCTAGTAAGTCGTGTGCTGCCATCTATGTGAGTAGTTAGTACTAATATGTATTTAGTCTACAAATTAGCTTTTTACGTGCCTTTCAATAGTTTGTATGACATTGGGTATCTGTTACGTTGTATTATTTTTGCTACGGAGCATATCCCCAAGCCCATAGACAAATATACAGTGCCGTAAATAGCCTTTTCTGCGCCTTGAACGAGCTTCTATAACTGCGCCCTCAAAGACACCTATTTGCAACCCCCAATGTAATAATTTGGAAAAAAAATCTATTTTTTTAAAGAACAAATTAATGTGGGCTGTTCTTGCGCCCTCCTAAGTCTACGCCCTGTGCCTGGGCACCGGTGACACCGCCCTATTTACGGCACTGCTCATATATTATACGAGTATACATTATATATTTTCGTGGCTATCCATCACTGTTATGATTCCCTTATCTACCTTTACGCCCACCATCACACTAAAAAGCTCTAGGCTAGGCTCTGTCTACACCGTTTGGGATCGGGACGTGATATGTTATTTGTATAGGTGTTATATCTCTTTAGATATGTCAGTTATTTTATTCTTAAGGCGAACAGAAAAAATACGCTTTCCTAGTCAAGTCATAAAATTCGAAGCGGTGACTGTAAAGTTTATTACCTGAACCTGACGGCACATTATTGGCAGAAGCCTTTGAAAGCTTTGTCAAGAGTAACGCTATTACCTATTTAGTACTTGGAACTGTTCTTGCCGATAACATAGAGTATAACAATTTAATATACCTACCTAAGAAACTATATTATTTAAGAAATACCTACTATTAAAAATTATGTGTGTCTGGGTGTATATGTGTCTGTCTGTACGCTACTTCTGTCTAAACCATTATAAATTGATATTGACGGTAAAGAAAGTTAAGAATTGGTAAATGTAATCAACATGTTAATAATAATGCGTCCAATCTAAACCAACGCACTTTGAAATATAGACTATTATTTTTTGCATCCAACTAGTTCTTATTTCCAAATACTCGTAATAACTTTAAAAATAAACTAAGATCTCGCACTGAATGAATCCACAAAACGATTTCAAACAAACTTCAACGCATTTCAAATTCGTGGCTATTCTATTTCAAATTTTAACTTCAAAGCTGGAACAAATAGTGTAGCCAGTTCAAGGCCAGTTACACCTTACCCGCGATTATTTATTTACAATCGCTGCGTCGTCGAGTTCAACGCATTTTAAAAAAGGGGCTATTCTTTTAATTAAAATAATAACTTCCAAAATGGAACAAACAGTAAGGTAACACCAGTAACACCCTTCCCGCATTTATTTACTTTCAAATCCAACTCATTTTTAAATCGTGACTATTCTTTTCAAATAGTTACACCCTTCCCGCGATTATTTTGTCGAATCCAACCTATTTTTAAAGTGTGGCTATACTTTTTCAAATTCTATGTAACTTCAAAACTGGAACAAACAGTGTGGTCAGTTACACCTTTCCCGCGATTATTTACTCACAATCGCTGCGTTGAATCCAACGCATTATTAAAGCGTGGCTTTTTTTTTCAAATTCTAACTTTAAAAATGCTACGAATGGTGTAGCCAGTTACACCTTTCCTGCGATTATTTACCCACAATTGCTGTATCGAATTCAACGCAATTTTAAAGCGAGGCAATTCTTTTTAAATACTAACTTCAAAAATGGAACAAACGGTGTGGTCAGGTTCACCCTTCCGCGATTATTTCTCCGTTCCGCACTCCAAAGGGACCGAGATACACGCAGTGATTGCGACCCACAGGCGCGAGATTACGATTCATTTACATACAAATGTGGACCTCAGAGTTTGAATGGACGCTGACTGTTGTTCTAGCAAAAAGCGGGCTTAATTCGAACAACAATAAGTGCTTGTTCAGGTCGACGTAAAGTTTGGACGGTGACGAGATAACAAACAGATCTACATTTCTCAGTTTATATGGAAAGTTTTGTTTTCAAAACGCATTGGTTTATGTGAAATAAATGCCCTTACTAAATACAAGTTCTAACAAAATATACATAAACTAATTTAAGGCTGCATACAGTCCATGTTATTAAATAACTTTCCTATAGAAACATATAGCCAAATACGGAACAAAAATTCGACCTCCCATAAAAGTTAACCGATCAGAACCGCATTTCTATGGAAAGTAAAAAACATCATTTTTAGCTATATGTTCCTTGGGAAAGGTTGTTCATTATCACGGGCTGAATCCACCATTAAAATAGTTACAGTATATATTATAGGCCTAAAACCGTTGTCGTGATAAAATAAAATAGCAGAGTTTACATCATAGTGTTGTTTGATTTTTTTTATTATGTGAGTGGCCAACACTGGTGTCAGATTTTTCAAGCTGCCTAAAGGCATCTGACATAGTTTGACGACTGCCATACAATGACAGCCGGAACCAACGGCTTTTACATGCCTTTACCCTTTACTTGCCTTACATCATACGAGTAGTTAATGAGGACAATGATCAGACACTGGCAGATTAAAATAATCTCATCATCATCATGATCATCAGGGTTTTGTTTACTCTCTACTGCAGGAGCACGACCTGTACTACCAGAGCCATATATTAGTCAGAGCAGTCAAAACTGGCTTACACTCTCCACGCTGGCCAGACGGGTTGGAGAGGTCTCATTGACGTTTATAAGCTTTGTTTATCTTGTATTTTCTAAGTCGCCTTCTACACTATCCACGGAAAGACTTGGAGTGAATCCTATTCTACTCTGCCGGGAACCACGCGGCAAAATTTCGCCCTACTAGATCTTATAAGTTAACAAAAAAACTTGGTTTCTTTATCAGAGGCTTAAGTCAAATTCAAATGTCTTTCAGTTTTAAAGTCCATCGCTGTCTCCTATATTCTTTAGCGGACGGTAATGCGCATACATTACGTACACACAATATAAAACTGCTGGAACTTTCGCAATAGTTTTCCCCCAACTTTGCTTGCGTCCGATGCACTGTTCAAATCTAGTTTATTGTGTGAAGTTGTTCGGACAGCCATCGCGAGTTATATTTGAATATGTTTGGGTGGCTCCCGGCAGAGTAGAATAGGACCACTCCAAGTCTTCCCGTGGATGACGTAGAAGACGACTTAGGAAACACAAGCTAAACAATGCTTGTAAACATCAATGAGACCTCTCCAACCCGTCTGGCCAGCGTGGAGAGTGTAGGCCAAATCCTCTGGCTACTCTGCTAGTATGGCTCTGGTAGTACAGAGAAGGTCATGCTCCTGCAGTAGAGACTAAAAAGACCTGGTGGTGAGCCGTGTGGCTCCCGGTAGAGTAGAATAGGACCACTCCAAGTCTTCTCGTGGATGACGTAGAAGGCGACTTAAAAAACACAAGCCAAACAAAGTTTATAAATTAGCCAAATCCTCTGGCTACTCTGGCCAAGAATGGCTCTGGTAGTACAGAGAAGGTCGTGCTCCTGCAGTGGAGACTAAAAAGGACCTGATGATAATGATGATGATGTTTGAACATCGTTGAGCCATGTGGCTTCCGGCCTAGTACTCCATCTGTTCCTGCCTGTGGCTGTCGTGAGCGACAAAGAGAATAAGCACAAACATCTCGTGCTACAACTGCTTTCCCAAAGAAAGTTGACGTCAGGCAAGCGGCCGGTCGTAAAACTATAGCTAAATCATACTCCACTTTGCAAGGTATTTAGTATCCTTGGGTGACCATCAACATGCATATTTTAAGAAGAACAAGCGGGAAAGCGCATCCCGGGTTCCGAGCAGCACAGCTGAGGATGCAATTGGGAACGCACCTAGATGAAGAAGAAGATGTTTGCGTAATCGTGGTGTAGATACGTTGTTATATAATAGAGGAAAAAATATAATGTAAAAATGGTTAAAAGTTTATTTGCCAGAAAATAAAAAAAATCCTGACTTTCAAGTGTTCACCCCTTAGTAACTAGCTGAACCCAAACATAATTCAACAATGTAATTCTGTAAAAATATAAAATCGCGTTCATTTCGTATAAGTCGTCATTAAGCCCCCAGCACACAAATGTCATGTAATCGTTATAATTAAACGTTATTACACACATAAATCACCGCCCACGATAATTCTTTACGGGACAGTCATTACGCACTCGACGTCTTCAGGCGGATCACCTTCTACAACTTTATCAACCTAAGATGAACGCAAAGTAAACCAACCGCCTGTCCTCGCCCTAAGAGCTAGATTAAACGGGCCCCGGTGATAAAGCTTCCGACACCACCATACCTTGAACCGTGGACAACTTCAGTACCATACCCTCAGGTTGTTGTTAATAAAGATAGGGAAGGACAGGGGAGGTCAAAGTTTCCTGGTAGTAATATAATGCCACAACGACCCCGCTATTCCGTCGGACGTTTATGAATAGCGCTTATTTTTCTTTTAATTACGCCCCCTGCCGCCTGTTGACGCATTTTGTCCGTTAACTTCGGAATTTGCTGTTTACTTTTACTAGTCGCCGGGGAATTTTCTCGCCAAGAGAGCCGTGTGTATGTCTACAACAGACTACAGAATATCAAACTAACCTAAATGACTGCTATTGCCACTGTAGGTTATACAAATTGATTTTTCACGAGCTATATTAAAATCTTGGAATCAGAATCATTAATAGAACACAAAACCGTGTGGTTCCGGGTTAGAATAGGACCACTCCATCTCTTCCTGTGGATGTCGTAAGAGACGACTAAAGGACTTAGCTTAAACATCTCGTGCTATAATTGCATTCTCAAGGAGGGTTAACGTCGGGCGACGGCCAGTTGTAAAACTTTTTGCCCAAATATATTCCCATAGAGGGTTGACGTCAAACAGGCGGCCGGTCGTAAAACTATAGCCAAATCATTAAAAATCTTCTAGCTATTTCTTCTTCAACGCAAGGTCTTTGGCATCCTTGGGTGACCATTGACATGTATGTAATATTTGGAGAAGAAAAAGTGAGAAAACGCACCCCGGGCTCCGAAGCAGCACAGCTGAGGTTGCAACGCGCTTGGATGAAGAAAACCGTAAGAAAAATATTTATCATTTGTAAAAAAAATCTCCTAAATTTCTAATAAATGGCTAATCTTTCTAATAAACCTACTAACTCTAATATACGCACGGCCATTGCCCTCCCCGCTCACCGGCCGCCGCCTGCCACGAGCCCGGTAGCGAGCGGTGACATTCAAATGGGATGTTTTTGGTATACATTTGTCGGCTGATATCTTCGGTTTTTATTATGAAACAAGATACATATGACAGAATATGTATTTTTCACATTTCACATAATTTTCCTTGAATATAGCTAGGAGAAGAGATTCAAAATCAACCTTATATAAGTGTAGTATAGTAATACTTGACGTTGTTAGTAGTACTACTTCACTGGTCTAGTGCAAAATGATGTGTAAAAATAGGGACACGTTGTAGTTTACCCAAAGTTGTTTTTTTCATAAATAAGTTAATCTTTCAGTTATTATAAGAATGATTATTGTACATTGCTATATCGTAAACGCTGTTCCATATTCCGTTTACCCCTTTTCGCATTGATTTCTCATTCTAAATGTTTTAGTCATACTTTCAGAGCAATGAGACATTCATGGAATCTTAATTCTTTTTTCTATGAACAATTCAACATTATGTACGAGTATAATTTGTACATTCGAAGAACTCGTATGTACAATAATATACATACCTTCAACGTAGAGTTATGGTAGAGTATTATACATCACATACAATTTGAATGTTTGAACGTAACGTATTTTGTAGGCACAGCAAATATTGTTCTTGTATTCGACTATGTACGTACATAATGTTATATGAATGGTAGGTACAATCTATGACAAAAATGTTTTCTGAATAGTAGGTATCTTACCATATGAGTATCGTCAGTGGCGGATTTGCCCTGAGGCCCAGTAGGCCAGGGCCTAGGGCGGCCAGATATGAAGAGCGGCAAATCGTGTCAATTTTTTTTTTATGTGTCCCACTTTTGTGTCCACTTTAAATGGGCCATAAAGTAAATTCATTAATTATGTATCTAGTCTATATGATGGGTGCTGAGGAAGGGGCGGCACATGGCCTGGGAGCTAGAGCGGCTAGGACTGCAAATCCACCACTAAGTATCACACCGAAATATTGGAGGTATAGATTCTGCGATGAAGTGTCAAAAATCTAACCTGTTTTGAAACTTAAACGTAGTGGCGCTGGCGTATTTTATTACCGCGATACGCCAGGACGTGTATGACACTTCTAAAATAGAAAAGTCACCTATACAGAAGTCAACGTTATTAAAATTTAAAGGCGACATTTTTACTTATGACGTTAAGCGAAGTCTCATTCTAGCAACAGTTTATGCCAAAAAGAAGGGAAGAAACATGATTATTTTTAAATTGTATAAATAGTTTATGATGTGACTTAAACCGAGAACGCTTATTTACTGAATTTGCGTGCTATTCTCGGTTGTTAAGTGTGATATTGATTAAGTATTTACTTTTGTTTTCGACTTTACGTACGCTTGTCTGTTTACATCTATGATATTACAGTCGAAACCTAAACCTGAATTATTAATTTATTTCCTGTGGTGATGATAGGTTGGAAGGATGGGAGTTTTATAATTCAATTTCATGAAAATGATGATACCTAGGTTCTAAAAAATATATATAAATGTTTCGGGCCGACATTTTAACACCGACTTGTTGGATTTAAGCATATATTTTATTCATGAACAACAAGAATATTTGCCAGTCAAATTAAGAAAAAATCCTGACTTTTAACCGTTTACCCCTATAGGTACTTATGAACGGCTGAACCTCACAGAATTAATATAAGAATTAACATACAGAACGGAAACTCACAGCATCTCCAGCTATATGGTGTTCCTGCACCTCTCCCCCGTTTTGGCGGCGTTTGATGGCTTTGAATACTGAAACTCACACATTGACGTACGCACAGGTATACAATAACTGTGCACGGATGGATATTTTAGTTTGTAGCACATACATCTGTGCACAGTTGCATAACCGTGCTTACGTCAGTGTGTGAGATTCAGTGTACAAAACCATCAAACGCCGCCAAAAATAGGGGAGAGGTGCGGGAACACCATATTGCTGAAGACGCTGCGAGTTTCCATTCTGTATGTAATACTTATATATTATATATATTATATAACTCTGTGCTACAAGTTAGATACAAAATTTAGACTTGAAAATATCGTATTTACTCCAATTTAGAATTCACAATAACACCGTGCCTCTCGAAATTAGCCAGCGGTAATTAAAACGGACAAATAAATTGTCAAATATTTCAGTGGGATTTCGGGCCACTTTAAATTCTATAGAGCGCGCCTAGCTAACGACCTACCCTTTTCATAGATTTGATATACCGTCTAGACTTAGCTGGTTTATTGTTGGCACATGACTGGGTTATTTGAGACGTGGACTTTTGTTACCTGTGAATGGTGTAATGAACTCAGCTAGGCCGATGTGAGCATGAAAATCATAGATATAGCAAAGAATTTGAGGACCTCGGTGGCCCGGTGGCGTTTATCCAAACTCTATTACGAGCCAACGCTGTACGTGTTGAGCTGCAGAGTGCTGAACATGTGTTCTAGACTCGTCGAATGAGCATCTGTGTGTTTTGGAGCGTACAATATCTGTTACGGTTCAACGCCAGCTCCTCCCCGCTTCGGAAGGCACTTTAAGACTGTCGTCGTTGTATGGCAGTCGTCAAGTCGTATGTTGGATGCCTTTAGGCAGCTTGACACCAGTATTAGCTACTTAGACACACGAAAAACAAAACATCAAACAGCACAGAATCAAGGCTATCTAGAATTCTAGAAGATTCGCACCCTCAGGGGCTCATCTAGTACCACCAAGGAGGTTCCAAATTATTTTACTGGCACTGGCATATAGCATCAAATGTTTTTATTCATTCGTTTATTCATTTCAGCCACGGGGTTAGGTCGAGGGCTAGACAGGCCTTCCAACGCCTTTCCTAAAATGACCAACTGGAAACGATGCGCTAAACAGTTACTAGCAAACAATTATTACATACCCCTATTTTAATACTTCATTTTAATTTAAACAGCATAATTGTACTTAAAGTTTTAATTAAACAATGGCAATTAATTAGCTTGAACGGATCAAATCGGCAACCACAATTTACGGATCAGCTAATCCACTTGAACCGTACGTGCGGTAACTCGACTATCGTGTATTAAATTACGATAAAGGTGCGTGTGGTGACGGCAGAGTACAAAACAATTTGTCACGACCCCTTTCCTGTCCCACGGATGTCGTAAGAGGCGACTAAGGGATATTAACAGAGTACTGGCAGCAACTTTTTACCGTCTACAGCGCAGCGATTACGTACTCGCCTACCCACCGTGAATCCCCTCTTTGTTGGGAGTTGCCTTTAGTTCAGCAGTGCAAATATATAGACTAGTAAAGAAAGGTATGGTTAACACGCCAGTCCGTCAATCCGGAGGATCTGGGTTCGATCCCTAGCCAGGGCAAGTTGGAAAATGTGCCTTTTTCAAATTGTCCTGGATCTTGTGTGTTTATCTATATAAATGTTTTTATTATAAACATAGTATATTTCAAACAAACAAAACAATCTTTCTTTATTTGCCAAAAACGTTTAACAACAAAAAGTATTACAGTGTTGCAATGTAGGTAACTAACACTTACATATTTTTAAAGAGGTTACAAAAATAAATCCTAGTAGGTAGGTACTAAAGGCGCCCAGTCCATGCCCCGTCTGGAAGTCCATCCCCGAACTAGACGTTGGTCTGTATCTCGGGTAATGCACAACCGGTCGGTTGATGAAAAGAGCGCGGTACATTTTTAAGAATCGAGCATACCCACATTACACCATCGACGCATGGCTACTCAAATTAAAATGAGGTTATACTTAGGCCCAGCTAGTCATAACTGTGATTGGGCCTAAGTGTACATTTAGAGTTTTGTCGCAGCTATACATACATAAATTTAAAAACAAAATAAAATTATTACTGGTGCCTATTTTACGTATTATGTAATGTACCTATATTGGAGGTGAGCGGAGTGGAGTGAAATATTTATGCTATAGTGAAGTATGGGTGTGTGTGTTTGTTTGTATATCGTGGAAGTACGCAAGTATGTATGAATGAATAAATGAATGAATGAATGTGAAGCTTATGAAGTAATGTGTGTTGTTGAATGGTATATAAATAAGTATAGATAGATAGATATGAAAAAAATCACACAGTGTCACTGTCAGTGGAAAGAGTGTCACATTTTATATTAAGGGATAATTAAGTACAAGTAATGATCGGTCTTTTTGGAAATTCTTGGGTGAGGCCCATGTCCAGCAGTTAGTATTCCATAACACAACTTTAAACTTACTTTAAGGTTCAATCAATAGACATTTTTTGAGTCTGCGTGTTACACCTAAGACCTTATCTTAGCTTCCCATCAGGATAGATAGAGGTCAAACGCACTCAAATCTCTAATAAAAATAATAAAAAATCTGTGTGATTTGTCCGTATATGTTTATTTAAATTATTATTTGAATAGCATTAGAATGCTCTGAAATTTATCCAAATTGAAAAAATGTAATGAAAAAATCCGCCACACGTAGGACTCGAACCCACGAACACCGTGATTGCAGTACCAATTGTGCTATCGTTTTATTATGATATAATTAGACAATGCGATTATGATGGGTAATGTTAATCAGCCGTGTACTTTTAGCCTAGAACAGGAACACTCCATTTCTTCCAGTAAATATCGTAAGGCGACTGGAGGACTAAGCACAAATAGAACATACTCGTAACTGCATTCCCAAGAAGGGTTAACATCATGCAATCGGCGTAAAATCATAGCAAAATAGTTATAATTTCCTCATGTCTCTTCGCCACTTCACAACACAAATAAAAGTACTGTACGTATTGTAAATATTTTAGATGCGCTAAACAGTTACTAGCAAACAATTATTACATACCCCTATTTTAATACTTCATTTTAATTTAAACAGCATAATTGTACTTAAAGTTTTAATTAAACAATGGCAATTAATTAGCTTGAACGGATCAAATCGGCAACCACAATTTACGGGTCAGCTAATCCACTTGAACCGTACGTGCGGTAACTCGACTATCGTGTATTAAATTACGATAAAGGTGCGTGTGGTGACGGCAGAGTACAAAACAATTTGTCACGACCCCTTTCCTGTCCCACGGATGTCGTAAGAGGCGACTAAGGGATATTAACAGAGTACTGGCAGCAACTTTTTACCGTCTACAGCGCAGCGATTACGTACTCGCCTACCCACCGTGAATCCCCTCTTTGTTGGGAGTTGCCTTTAGTTCAGCAGTGCAAATATATAGACTAGTAAAGAAAGGTATGGTTAACACGCCAGTCCGTCAATCCGGAGGATCTGGGTTCGATCCCTAGCCAGGGCAAGTTGGAAAATGTGCCTTTTTCAAATTGTCCTGGATCTTGTGTGTTTATCTATATAAATGTTTTTATTATAAACATAGTATATTTCAAACAAACAAAACAATCTTTCTTTATTTGCCAAAAACGTTTAACAACAAAAAGTATTACAGTGTTGCAATGTAGGTAACTAACACTTACATATTTTTAAAGAGGTTACAAAAATAAATCCTAGTAGGTAGGTACTAAAGGCGCCCAGTCCATGCCCCGTCCGGAAGTCCATCCCCGAACTAGACGTTGGTCTGTATCTCGGGTAATGCACAACCGGTCGGTTGATGAAAAGAGCGCGGTACATTTTTAAGAATCGAGCATACCCACATTACACCATCGACGCATGGCTACTCAAATTAAAATGAGGTTATACTTAGGCCCAGCTAGTCATAACTGTGATTGGGCCTAAGTGTACATTTAGAGTTTTGTCGCAGCTATACATACATAAATTTAAAAACAAAATAAAATTATTACTGGTGCCTATTTTACGTATTATGTAATGTACCTATATTGGAGGTGAGCGGGAATGGAGTGAAATATTTATGCTATAGTGAAGTATGGGTGTGTGTGTTTGTTTGTATATCGTGGAAGTACGCAAGTATGTATGAATGAATAAATGAATGAATGAATGTGAAGCTTATGAAGTAATGTGTGTTGTTGAATGGTATATAAATAAGTATAGATAGATAGATATGAAAAAAATCACACAGTGTCACTGTCAGTGGAAAGTGTGTCACATTTTATATTAAGGGATAATTAAGTACAAGTAATGATCGGTCTTTTTGGAAATTCTTGGGTGAGGCCCATGTCCAGCAGTTAGTATTCCATAACACAACTTTAAACTTACTTTAAGGTTCAATCAATAGACATTTTTTGAGTCTGCGTGTTACACCTAAGACCTTATCTTAGCTTCCCATCAGGATAGATAGAGGTCAAACGCACTCAAATCTCTAATAAAAATAATAAAAAATCTGTGTGATTTGTACGTATATGTTTATTTAAATTATTATTTGAATAGCATTAGAATGCTCTGAAATTTATCCAAATTGAAAAAATGTAATGAAAAAATCCGCCACACGTAGGACTCGAACCCACGAACACCGTGATTGCAGTACCAATTGTGCTATCGTTTTATTATGATATAATTAGACAATGCGATTATGATGGGTAATGTTAATCAGCCGTGTACTTTTAGCCTAGAACAGGAACACTCCATTTCTTCCAGTAAATATCGTAAGGCGACTGGAGGACTAAGCACAAATAACTCTAACATACTCGTAACTGCATTCCCAAGAAGGGTTAACATCATGCAATCGGCGTAAAATCATAGCAAAATAGTTATAATTTCCTCATGTCTCTTCGCCACTTCACAACACAAATAAAAGTACTGTACGTATTGTAAATATTTTAGTTGTGGTAGAGCCACGCTACCGGAAAAGCTCCGTTTTGCTAGAAGCATAAATGAGCCGGCTCGTCCGGGGAAGTACCACACTCGCACAGAAAATCTCTGAGTAGTAGCTTCACCGCTTCTATGTGCTTCGTTCGGTGAGTGAGAGAGCCGGAGCCCCCCTTTCTGGGGAGGGCCCTGAAAGGCCGGTAACGCTTTTGTTACACCCATGGTGTTGCAGTTGTCCATGGGCAGCGGTGATCACTTACCATCAGGTGACCCACTTGTTCGTTTGCCGTCCTATGCCATAAAAAAAACAACAATATTAAAATCATAAAAATACCATTAAACGTAGTAATAATTACAGAGGTTTTTATCTCAGCCCTAACTCGATATGAATCGTCTGCAGGTCGTTTCCCGCATGTAAATTGAAACATGAGAACCAGTTTAAACTGGTTACTGGGATATCAAAGAGTGGAGAAATGAGGGCTGCCGAATTTTCGCGATCGCAGCAGATTCCTTTGAGCCTGCAAGACAGCTTGATTGCTGGTCCAAGTTGTAAACTTTGAAAATGTTATTTTTGAAGTGAAAACTTCTTTAGCGGAGTTGTGCACTTTTTTTGTAATGGGTACAAAAGGTTAAACACGCGTCAGGACACGTGTCCTGATCGAAAATTCGTAAGACGGATGGAGAGTAGAAAGCCGGCGCGGCGTAGGAGAGGAAGTATCCCCCTCTCTTTCTACGGCGCGGCGAAAATGTATGCCTGCGCCTGCTGTTTCGTTTAGCTGAGAGATAAACTTTTTTAATGTAATATAAATTGTCATATTTGTGTACGATAGCGCAATAAATAAATACTGTATTCTACCACATAAATTATAGTACTTTTATACTGATAATTAAAGCAATTCGTACAAAATTATTCCCTAACCATTTCAAAATATCAAAAATGTACAACGTTCAAGTTTTCACTTCTGCCGGCGCTCCCGGAGTGCAAACCGTCGTTTTTTTTATTAGATCAAGTACACTTGAAAATTTACTATGTAAAAAAAATAAGGAAAACATAGTACTTTGGTGCTTCTTATTTCTAAAGAAATTTCTTTCAGTAGACTCGCGAGAGGAAATGGGAAGAAAGAGGTAATTGGCGTGTACCTACAATACAAAACTAAATAAATAAATAGACAAGATACGTAAGTAATTTTCTTTCATCATTTTATGACAAATTCTCTCTTATCCAACCACCTCTTTTGTAAAGTACTAAGAGCAAACGTCGTCACAGAATACGTAAGAGTCAAAATGTCGTGTGCAACAACAGCATTCTCAGAGCGTCCGCTACGTTAAGCGAGCGCACACGACGGGTTCAATCTATCTCTGTCACACATAAACTCTACTTGCGTCCACAGAATAAATAATACTAACGTACAGAAGTCTCACACAAGCAAAGAAATTCAAAGAAATATCTACTCAATGTGGCTAGCGATATGGTTTAATTTACTCAGCCCCTTTTCGTATAGATACCTAGACATCCATTGCAAGCTTATTATATTCTTATTACTCTGGACAAACGATTCGTATAACTGAATTTACCACCCGGAGGGGCCGCTTGCGCGCATAGTAATAATGTAGGTACATTTTCCCTAAACGGGGAGTGACACAGGCCTGTTGCGACAGAGACACGGCATCACGCTACTGATTCTTCTATCTCTTTCGCACGTAGTTTGTGACAGAGATAGACTAAACCCGTCGATTACTCAAGGTTGACGTCGGGCATCAGCTTGTTGTAAAACTTTTTGCACAAATATATTCCCAAGAAGGGGTGACGGCAGGCGACTGTAAAACAACAACCAAATCGTTTTTAGTGGTTTCTGATTCCTCTTCTACACTTCGCACGGTCTTCAGCATACTGACAAGCATTATCATCTTTAAAGAATAAAAATCCAGAAAGTGCACCAAGCGTTTGTTATAAAATAATCCACTCCAATTCCACCCACACTTTTCTTTTCACTTTTCAGCGTGATATCACGCTATAAAGTGGACTTAAGGTTTTGTGCCCTTGGGTTTTATTTACTACTTTAAGGAAAAAACCCTATTAGTTGGTTATGAATATAAGAAAATGTTTAATTATATCCGCTGTAGCTCATAAATCAGGTCACAGAACAAGTTATAAAGCGGAAAGCCTAGGGATCAGGACGGTCGAGCGCGCGATCTTTTTTTATTTCATTGCGTTTGATTCAACACTCTACCGGATTTGATTTCTATCTTATAAACAGTATCGCTTCGGAAATGATACGGCGCTTGTTATAAATATACAGTTTTCTTGTTACTTTGATGTTCGATATTTTTGCGCGACTGTCCAAATAAAAATGAGTTACTTTTTCTGTTTTGATATGATACTTATTCGTACCAGTAGAAACGACGCGGCGACGTATAAGCATTGCTAAATGCATTCTCTACGAGCCTAAGCTACGAACCCATAATTTTTTCTCGTTTCTTCTAATGTCAAACAAAATGAAATAGTGACGTACAATCAAGAACGCAGCCTTATAAGAAGTGGGTTAGTTTTATCTCTATTGGGATTGTAGTGTAACTGTGAAGTCATTTTCAATAGGACATATTACGGCGGCCCATACAATAAACAATCTGTTGTCATTCTGCATGTCATATAAGCAATAAATAAATTTTTAAAATGTATTCAATTTTAATAGTTTTATTATTATTTACTCATGTCCTGGGGTGTTATGTCTTTCTACGGCAATTTAAAACCTAATATTTATTAATTTTACAAATTGATTGCGACTTTAATGTACTTGTCTTTGTCAAACATTTGTTTACGGTCTGCGCAAATGCTGCACTCTGGCAACATTGCAGTAATATCTCCTATTATTACATATTATCCCAGAGGAAAAATACTACATCATATCAAACAATCCAAATTCATAGGTTTTTCGCCACGGTTACTGCTGCAAGGTGCGTCAAAGGAATTATAACATATACTTGTTTTTGCGTTTTTATAAAGAATGCTGAATTTTGAAACTCGCAGTGAACCAATATTCGAAACGAATGTCAGCCAAAAAGGACACAATTTTGCGAAATAGACATTTTTCACTCACGTAACATAACTGCGTATAAAAAACCATTGGTCATGAATTCAGCAACCTTCGTCAGGCGGGACCTATCGTCGGCTGTCACTGGGCCCGCACAAGGGCCCGGCCACGTAAGACCCGCTAGTTTTATTTGATTACAGTGGGGCCCCTGGGAGAACCGCGATTTGGCGCCCATCGTGGGACTGACACGGCCGCGATTATGATTTCCATTTTTTGCGATAAAATCGCTTTTATCCGTCTTTCGCTTTGTGTATTAAAAGTTGTACTGATTTTGTCATATTCTGGTCTAGTTCTCTTGTTTATTTCAGTTGTTAAATCTTTTGTGTGTTGTTCTGTTTTCTTTCATCAGAAATCAAAATAATTGGTATTTTAAACTATTTATTTAGTGTTTATCTATAAATGTATTTACTATAAAATATAGTTTCGTTGAGTTAGTATCCCATAACACAAGTTTAAAAAGAACTTACTTTGGGGCTAGCTCAATCAGTGTGATTTGTACTTATATATTTATTTACATTATCCGTCTTATTATATTATAAAACAAGGATCAACTTTACTGCTTTTATATCAATATAATATTCAAAGTGGAAGGGACATACCCGTAATAAATCGAACCACGGTCTATACTAGATCATTATAGTATAATGAAATTGAAATAACAGACAAAGAACAAAAAAAATTCAGCATTTCCATACAAAAGTATGCAGCCGCTCGGGCAATTTGTATGGGAATGTTAATTTTTTTTTGGTTTTTCGACTGTTTTTTTAATTAGTTGTACTATAATGATCTAGTATAGCCTGTGGTTCGATTTATTACGGGAATGTCCCTTCCACTTTGTATAATATCATAGTCTCAGAACAATAAAAATCATAGTCAACTATGATATGACATCTAGTTAAATGCCACTATCTCATCTGTCAATTTCAATTGGATTCGGACAACTAGTTTAAACTTATTGATAAAGTTAATCCGTTTTATAATACGGGGAAATCTCACGCATGATATGAGGTAGCGCAAAGGCCTATGTGATTTGCTTCGCACCGCTTTATATCATAACAACCTAATATCATAATCTTAACCTATACCTACCTACGAGTATCATCAAGCGATGCTTTCTTCTTCTTGTAATTTAAGAGCTTGCTCTTGTCGGTGGAGTTAAGTGGAGATGCCTTCATTTCTCTCTTTTCCCAGGACATTTAACTGATAATCAATCTGTTTCATGTCCAGGGACGACCTTACTCCTAACTTTTCTTTAACTTGTTGGGAAAACCTTATCCTCGGTCTTTCTTTTCCTCGTCTACCTCCTCCCTTTTGTTTTTCCTTCTTCTAATATTCAGAAGAGATTGTCGTGTCTTACTATATGTCCAATCATCTTCAACCTTACTTTTTTAGGGTGCCGTACAAAAAATAAAAAAACGGAACCCTTATAGGATCACTTGTGCGTCTGTCTGTCCGTCCGTCTGTCACAGCCAATTTGCTCCGAATCTACTGGATCGAAGCAGGTGAAATTTGGTAGAATTTTTTAATCCAATGACCCAAACACTAATGTGCAAAGTAAACAATTTTTTTTTTAAATAAGGGTCATTTTCGGGGAACAAATTAGGAAATTAAAAAATAAAAGTTTTGCAAACCTTACTGTGTCATATATCAAATGCAAGGGCTCGTTATAAAGATCTCAAATATATTTTTGTTATTGTTGTAAAATGAATAGTTTTAATTTTATTCATGAAAGAAGACGAAAATTGTATATTTGCTCTTTCGTATTATGTTGTCTTTTATACTTAAATTTTTGGTACAATAAAGTTATTACAAACAAACAAACAAACAAAATTGACCATTGACCACCCCCCCTCCCCTGATCTCCAAAACTACTGAGCCTAAAATTTTGAAAAAATACAAAATATAATTTATTGCTTGTAGATTACAGAAAAACCTATAAGAATTCAATCAATTGTACGGAACCCTCTCCACGCGAGTTTAACTCGTACTTGGCCGGTTTTTTTTAACTTGCTCCATGTTTAACTCTTTTATTAGGAAATGTAGTACGGTGGTTTCCCTATTTGCCTTCCGTACCGCAGTGCTTGGGTTTGACAGAAACCCTTCCAGAAGTTCCAGATCCCGCATCTTCGGCCTTCTGTCAATACTGTCACCACTGCTTTGATGATGATGATGAGTTTAAAATTCTGCCTTAGAATAAAGCCATACTTTTGCACTTGGCACCACTTGGGACAACAGCAGCCACAGCCACATATCAAAATCATGATAGAAACCCGACAATTTCGTAATACGAGTATATCCTGCTTAGTTAAATGTTGTAGATTAGTTTGCTTTAATCCGCTGTTAGCAAATATGCGATACTCACGCGTCGTCTCGCTCACTCTTGAGCATTTCAAATATTGCATCTCGCTCGCGTGGTTGTATTTACAGTTGCGAATAAACATGTGTAATCTGCAGATTGTCTCGTCATTTCAAATAGACTGGTGAAACTAGCTTATTTTGATGTTTCTCGTCGTAATCTGTAAGCTAGACTGTTGGTTCAACGTTGGACAAACAATGCTACAAAAGCAGGCTCTGTTACGCAGGTGTTACTTGCACAGGTGTTACAGAATGAAGAATTAATACTTTAATAGCAAGCAAGTAGCAAGCTGCTTTATATAAAACGTAGAAGGGAGATACCCGTAATCAATAGAACCACGGTCTATACTAGATCATTGTAGTAGTAATGAAATTCAAAAAACCGCCATAAAACAAAAATATATTTTGGCATTTTCATACAAAAGTGTGCAGCCGCCCGGGCGATTTGTATGGGAATGTCGAAATTTTTTTGGTCATTTACTGTTATTTTAATTTTATTATACTTTAGTGGTTCGATTTATTACGGGTATGTCCCTTCCACATTGTATGAAACGTGGAAGGGAGATACCCGTAATAAATAGAACCACGGTCTATACTAGATCATTGTAGTAGTAATGAAATTAAAATAACAGCAAAAAAACAAACAAAAATTCGTCATTCCCGTACAAGCGTGCAGCTGCCCGGGCGATTTGTATGGAAATGTCGATTTTTTTTTTGTTTTTGTAAAAACAAAAAAAAATTGTTATTTTAATTTCATTATACTTATTGATCTAGTATAATCCGTGGTTTAATTTATTATGTCCCTTTCACGTTGTATATTTTTATTAGCATATATTCTTTCCATGCTGGTCTGGAAGAAAAGAAAAACTTAGAATGTACTAGCTGCTTCTCATCCCGCGCAGATCGTAATAGCCGATCGACGAAATGGGCAAAAATGCGAATCATGTTAATAGGCGTTGCGGCCAGCAAACCATCATAATTTGATTTCTTTTCCACCTTCTTGCCCACCATCACGCCAAAAGTGGCCTTGGGCTCTGTCTGCTTGGAACCGATATAGACGTTATAGTATGTATGTAAGTGTGTATGTATTTGTATGTGTCTACACCCGGCAACGCCGCGCGTAACAACTAGTAAATAAAATAAAATAAATTTATTTATTTACTACTAGGTAAGGTACATTAAAAGATTCGAGATAATTTACTCCTTTAAAAATATACAGTGATGAAAAATAACGTAGCGAACATAATGGCGTCGGCAGGTTACAAAGAAAA
Source organism: Acrobasis repandana (assembly GCA_963576875.1). NCBI lineage: Eukaryota > Metazoa > Arthropoda > Insecta > Lepidoptera > Pyralidae > Acrobasis > Acrobasis repandana. Next base: position 6,128,762 of record OY756226.1, read on the forward strand.
TGCAGTTACAGCGTAATGCGCTATTACGGCGTAATGCGGTCGGAATTATAGTTTTCAATGAAAACAACAGTAAAACAAATGTAATTACACGCAGCAAGTAGCGATGCAATCCAGCTGTGGACTTCCTGTGGCTGATTTAATAAATAAATAGTTAAGGAAAAAATCACACTGATTGAGGCAGCCCCAAATTAAGTTTATACTTGTACTACTCAACGATACTATATTTTGTAATAAATACATATACAACGTGGAAGAGACATACCCGTAATAAATCAAACTACGGGCTATACTAGATCAATAAACTATAATGAAATGAAAATACCAGCCAAAAAACAAAAAAAAATTCGGCATTTTCTTATAAAAGTGTGCAGCCGCCCAGACGAGTTGTATGCGAATGTCGATTTTTTTTGTGGGTTTTTGACTGTTATTTTCATTTCATTATACATTAGTGATTTAGTTTAGTCCGTAGTTAGATTTATTACGGGTATGTACCTTCCACTTTGTATAGATAAACACCCAAGCAAGACCCAGGTTGAAATAGGCCATTTCCCAACTTGCCCTGGTGAGGATCGAACCCAGAACCTCCGGAGTGGTGGACTGGCGTGTAAGCTAAGCCATGGAGCTCGTCAAATGATTTTGATGATGAAGCAATGCCGTTTATTGACTACTATGGTGTGGAGAAAATAAAGAAAAATCGTAGAATGCACTAGCTGCTTCTCCTCCCGCGCAGGTCGTAAAGTCCATCAAAGAAATGGGAGACATTACCTAGCAACCTGTCCCTTTTTCTTATTCCAGTTGTCTATCTATAAAAGCCCAACAACTTGCATGGTTAACCTTTGTCACTTGCGACCCTTGCTGTGTCTACCCCGTGAGGAACAAGATGTGAACATGTATAGTGATTTTACTAATTTGAAAATACACTGTGTAAACTAATTTGCAACTAGTAAATGGATATTTTTATTGAATGAATGAAAAATGACGTAGCGAACATAATGGCTTCGGCAGGTCACAAAGAAAATGCAATTACGGCGTAATGCGTTCGAAATCATAGTTTTTAATAAAAACAACAATAAAACAAATGTAATTCCCTTGCAACAAGTAGCGATGCCGTTCGTTACTGCACTCATTCAATTTCGTTCAGTTTTATTGGAGCGAACTTTACTTTTGTACGAAATAAATTGTTTATTCCAATGTGTTTTCAGACAGTAGTACACAACACACCTGAATTTGCAAACTCGTTTCAGACGCGTGACTCAAAACGACGAATTAGACCAGAAAATGGTATACCTATATGAAAAGACCAATTCGCGATGTAATGCTACATTATATACATACAATGTTATTTAGACGTCGAGGAGTGTAAAACTGGTTTCAAATAAATTTGAAAGACACACTTTGTTCTACACAAGATGTTGCAATAAAATCCAAAAGGGGGAGTGGACGGGGAAAAGGATGGAAGTATTCTGTAGCGTTATATATGGACAGATTTCACTGAATTTTGCTAAGCCAGGGGAAAGGGGAAATTGACGATTATTTCATGGTTATAAGAGCTTGCGAGGTCTACTGTTCTTACAGAAGTACTAGTAGGTAATTTTAATAGCTACCACAGTCACTTTCTAGGCGATATTTCTGAGAACTTGCCTGGTTTTGTAGATCACAGGTCTTTCAGGAACAGTTTTTCTCCATCAGGACAAATTAATATTTAAAAAAAATTATAAAAATAATAAGATACTGGAATAATAGAACTGTTAAGACTTTTGAGAGAGTTCGTTTATTTTCCTTTTGGAAAATCTTTTTTAAGACTAGCCAAACAGTATTTCGATGTACGTGCAACTAACATCAGAAATGGAAATAAAAATCGGATTTCGCGACAGGCGAAAAGCTCGTATGCAGTTATTTTTGGAAACGTGTGAATCACTGTTATATTTCAAGGAAAAAATACGAATATTCGTTTTGGCTTTTCTGTTTCTCTTTTTGTTTTTGTTTTATTGTGTCTGGAGCTGACTCTACTGTTAATTGTAATTAATAGACTGCCTTTTGAGAATACCTATGTTGTTTCATATATTTCTATAATAGTGAGAAATTTGAACATGTGACAAAATATATACAACCTGTTACAATAAAATAGATTTGACCATAATATAACCTTGCGAAATGTGCAATTTAATACCTCTTAGACGAGTCAGTTAAAAATACCTATTAGACCCCATAATGTTCTTAAAACGTCCAGAAATTACCAAAAATTACGTTCATAACAGCTTTTCTCCAGCAATTCCCTTCAAAATAGGCCACTTTCAGTTTTAACAGCCGCGCAGGTGGCTAAGATTCGTGTGGCTATAACGTATGAACACTAAGCCATAACATAACGAAAGTATAGAAAGATAACTTAGGACTTTAGTGTTTCCTAAACTTTGTAGTTCAAAGACACGAAACTATTTCTCTCTCATTTTATCGCGTTCCTGGCAGAGAAATATAACAAATGAAAATCGAATCGTTCGTGCTTAGTTTGGTTATTATTGTTGCGAATGCTAAAATCGTGGTTGCGTTCGCAAAAGTGTTGACTTTTGGGAATGCTATCCCACTTTTTTTCCCACTTGGCACGGACTTTGGCATCTTTGATTGTATACAAATTTCAAGCCGTATATCTTGGGTATACCTTTGGCAGAATGCTGCCAGCGTCCGACAGAGCTGACATGAAGCTGACGTGAACTAGGCATTTGTTTCGACGTTAGAGTTGCCGCTTTCCGCAAAACGTGACCGTTTCATATTAAAATTAATAATAAAAAATATATAATATTATTCACCAAAAACAAGAATTCAAAGTTTACAATATATTTACCTTAGAGGTAATTAATACAGGCAGACGTACTTTTGGGCCCTGCACTAAGCGCTGCTTGTATCGCAATTATAATAAATTCATTTATTTCAGGCAACAAAACATACAAGTATATTAATGGCCCATATTTATATATACCTTACAGACTGTCATATAAATAAATAAATAAATAAAAACTGAAAAACTAACACTATAATTTTGTACGTAATGTCTGTGATGCACTGCACGATGTCGTAGTGTCCGGTAGCCTCCCGCGATAACGCCGGAAAGCGACTACAGAAATGGAGTATTTAGCCTAGACTAAGACGACAGAGACAGAAATCTTCTTGCGTGAAAGTTTCCAGCTGTACGGTTGGAACTCGCAATGGTCTATGTTGTCCGTTACCAGATTTTTTTACATAATAAACCAAGATAACATTCGTTCAGAATATTAATTTAAATCAACAAACCAGTTGCATAGTTTCTCGTCTGCTCTTTCTGTATTTTGCGATCTAAGCCACCAGCGAGGCGAGGCAAAGCAGTGGCTAATGGCGGCCACTAACTGAGCCTTTATTAGCCAATAAATCTTTATATATTAAGTCGGAGAATAGAATAGTGTCTTGAAAATAGACTGCACTGTTTATAATGCAAATTAGGATTTATTGCCGCTCTATGTTTTACGTCACTACTTTACTGGGCCTCTGAACTTCATTTTGCGAGGAAACTATGCAATAAACACCCTGGCTTTATCCTATTTATAGTGGGGGTGACTATTGTAATAACTTCATTGGAAAACAAGTTCAAATACTGCTAGGCCGTTACTGGTTCCTGACATCTTTATTTACGTTAGACATCGCGTCAAGACAGACGCGATGTCTTAGATCTAGCACTGTTCATTGTGTCTTAATGTCTTGTTGTCTGCGGACGACCTCCGAGGCGTAATGGTCGACACGCTAGTCCGCCAATCCGGATTCCGGAGGTTCTGGGTTCGATTCGGGCCAGGGAAAGTTGTAAAATAGCCTTTTTTTTAAATTGTCTTGGGTCTTGGGTGTTACGAGTATCTATTATATGTATTTATATAAAAAAAATAGTAGTTAGAGTTAGTTTCCCATAATAAAAGTTTAAATTTACTTTGGGGCTAGCTTAATAAGTGTGATTTGTCCTTATCTACCGTCAGTTTGTCAGTTTGTTCTCGCCTACAGGTCGAATTTCTCAGCCGATTGTCGTGAAATTTTAGAAGCAGGTTCGATAATCTACACTAATATTATAAAGAGGAAAGATTTGTACCTATTTTTGTATGTTTGTATGTTTGTAATAAATAGGCTCAAAAAGTACTGGGCCGATTTAAAAAATTCTTTAACCGTTGGAAAGCTACACTATCCCCGAGTGACATAGGCTATGTGTGTACCACGGGCGAAGCCGGGGTGGACTGCTAGTTATATATAATTTTTTAACCGATTCATTTTTTGTAAATTTTCCAAAATGGCGGAGATATGAAGGTTTAAAACTTTTAAATAATATTACAGCCACTTCTAAAATTTTTCAAATATGTTATAATTTTTTTGTTACTCTTATTAAGACTCAACTTTTTTGTGTAAACAACTTTTTGATGCGATAAACTTCAACCCATCCGTTGAAGTTTATCGCATCAAAAAGTTGTCGATGGTATCGCATCAAAAGGTGAGTCGCGAGGTTTACAGCTCACAGAGCCACTACTATATAAATACTTTTTGTCTTTCCAGGTACATTGCAAATAGTGAAGAGTGAAGAAGACGACCAGGGCAAGTACGAGTGCGTCGCCGAAAACTCGATAGGAACAGAATTTGCCAAACCGACCTCATTATACGTCAAAGGTAAGTTTAATTTAATTTTCACCTTAATTTCAGTACAAAATATGGCGATGGACACATTCTTATATGATATATCAATATTAATTAGTCTGAGTTAAAGCTAGTACTTATTACATTATTATTTAGTACAGGGTGCGGCACAGCAACTTGCTGATATGAAAGGTTCATAAAAAAAAGTAGTAGACAATTTATGCCAAAGCAAACGAATCTTCAGAAATCGGATAACGTAATGCATTGACAACGAGACGACATTTGATCGGTGACATCTTCAAAATCATTTTATTAAAAAAAAAACCTAGATGATTTATTATTGTATTGCAATAAAAATTAAATTACAGTGACATCACTACATTGTTTTTATTGAGCTTTCAAATCAGCAAGTGTACGAGTATATAAGTAATATTTTATTTATTTATTTAACTTTATTACAAAAAATGTAACAGGCGGACTTAATGCCTAGGACCTTTTCTACCAGTCAACCTACGGGTGGTGCTGATAAAAGCAAATTTTGGACGATTTAATTCTAATTAACTATTTGACCATTATTCAACATAATGGTAACATAGTGGTAATGTATATGGCATAAGAATGCTACGCATAAGCTGGACGGTTCACATTACTAATGTTGAAGTTCTGGAGCGCATGAGAAAAAAAGTAGAGCTCGTTCCTACCATTAAAATATGGAAAATTACATATCTTGGTCACGTGTTAAGAAACCCACAATATCATCTGCTCCAGACAATAATGATGGGTACAATTTCCGGAAAGCGCAGGGGGGGGGGGGGTCGCAAAATGTCTTGGCTGAAGAACATTAGACAATGAACTGGTATCAAAACAGTAGAACAACTGTTCAGGCTTGCCATGGACAAATCAAGATTTAAAGAGCTGACTGCCAATTTTCAGGAATGAAGCGGCACCTATAGAAGAAGAAGAGGTAATATATATTATATAAGGTAACATAATGGTAATATTTGTTAGAAAGAAAAAATCATTACTTTAAAGTTTTATAAGTGCAAAAATCAAATAAATATAATTCAAAATATATAATACAATTAAAAACAAATATCAATACCAAAAAAAACTTTTCACTGTTCTGAAAATGTTTCGTAGTCTTCAAAATTTAATAAGGATCTCTACAGGAACGGTAAAAAGTAACCGAAAGCAAAAAATGTAGAAACGCCCGGCTACTTTTAATTAGTTGCCGAGAACATTTAGGTTCAGCTGATTAAAAAAAGTCGGATATAAATGGGACATTTCGAGATGAAAACTATCCTTTTTTTAAAGAAATGCGGTTATCTGGGACTGGATCTGGCGTCCCAGATGTTGGTGGGCCTTAGTGGATTGCAGTGGTTTATTTTATTTACTAATTTGAAGCTTTGGCTCTTCTATTCTCGTCTGGTAGAAAAGAAAAAACTTAGAATATACCAGCTGCTTCTCTTCCCGCACAGTTCGTAGAAGCCAATCGAGGGAATTGGCGAAAATACGAAGCATATCAATAGGCGATGGATGCGGCTAACAACCCATCACTATTTTGATTCATTTTTATATTTTTCCGACCATTGTCACGCTAAAAGTGGCCTTTGGGTCTTACGGCCATGGGCTCTGTCTGCTTAGAGCCGCAAGACCCAATATGCTCTGTCTGCACCTGTAGGGATAAAGACGTGATAGTGTATCTGTATCTGAAGTTTTGGCTCCATCCGCCATATAACAAAACATGGACACTTTATTACTAGGTTAAACTATTATTCGACTAAAATAAGCTGACATCTACCCGCATGTCATTTTCTCATCAGTCGGTTACTTCATTTGGTTGGATAATGGCACAGAATACATAAGAGTCAAACAGAATGGTCTCTCACAGCGTCTCCCGCAAATTGGCGTCCACGCACCTCTCCCCCGCACTTTGTGAGCTTTGACGGCTCCAAACCAGGGTTTAATTACTAGCCGCACGCAATACGCGACGTGTGTTGTCTTGAGAACTGTCAACCAATAGTAACCATCATGGTGAGAAGGTGCGCGTATAATAATTGTTCATCCACCCAATACTCTAAAGAACGTATATTTCATACATTTCCAAATGATGAAAACAGGTAAGCAAAGCAACAATATAATTTCACGTTATTACCCAGCAACCATTTTGATATATATACCCTTCTCGCTCTCTCGCATTGGCGGGAGATACACAAGAGCGAGAGGGGTATTAGCAATCCGGTAATGTTACCTTGGCTCCTCGCTCACAGGTAATCACATACACGCAAATGCCAAATAGATTTCCGCGGGTTATAGTGTAAATGCCATTGTTGACAATGACAACTTGACATGCTGTGCGTGAAAATGTGATAAACATTTGTTTATTTTTATTGAATTTATTCATATAATTACCGTATAGTTTTGCGCCGAATATGCAAATTACTATATATATATAGTGAATTAGTGCGTTACATTATAAATGACTCAATAATATAATCAGTAAAGTGAACTAATGGTGAAATGGACAATGGACATAATGAAAAATATTTGTGAAGTGATATTATGTAGCTGTTTCCGACTTTTCTGTAACATTTGATTCATATAAAACAGAATATTTTTTACGTCATAGTGTTCGCTAATCTTCAGGTATGGAAAAATATAATCGTAAATATGTCGAACTCGTTAGTAGGTAAGTATTAAATTAATTCTGCGGTGCGACCCTAAGTATAAAACTCACACATCGACGTGTGTACAGATAAATTGTTTCGTTTGTAGTAGTAGTAGGTATATATGTTACTCTGAATCAATGGAGAGTCCTACCAGTGATAATGGTTAGAACTTAGAATCAAGTACTAAGTTTAGTGCGTGTGTAAATAAGGCTCGTGCTACACTGAATTGGCAGTGAATTGACGAGCAGTTTAAGGCCGTACCTAAATTTTCCGGGGTCCAGTGCTGCCCCCATTTAAAATAAATCATTTTAAAGAAAACGGAGACTTTATTTAAAATTTTGCTACTACGAAGTCCTAGATGACCCTTCAAAGTATTTAATGAACAACTGTTTACAGTTTATAATGAGAACGTTAAGCTTTACTACGCACATTAGCCAAAAGTGGCCGTTTTTCGCAAATGTGCGTGGTAAAGCTTAACGTTCTCACTTTAAACTGTAAACAGTAGTTCATAAAATACTTTGAAGGGTTATCTAGGACTTATTTTAAATGGGGGCAGCACTGGACCCCGGAAAATTTAGGTACGGCCTTAATAACAAGACATAATAAACTTTATGTACAAGGTCATAAGACACGCGGCGCGGCGGCGGGCGGCGGCTCACACTGGCTCGACCAGCCGCGCCCCGTGATATCTATCAAGCGTTTCTATATCTTATGACATTGAACATAAAGTTTATAATGTCTTGTTATTAAACTGCTCGTTCAGGTGTATTTAGGAAGCTTGAAACATCTTACACCAGTGTTGGCCACTTACACTATACACACGAAAAAGAAACACTCATCATCATCATCATCAGGTCTTTTTTAGTCTCCACTGCAGGAGCACGACCCTCTATACTACCAGAGTCATACTTGGCCATAGCAGCCAGAAGATTTGGCCTACACTCTCCACGCTGGCCAAGCGGGTTGGAGAGGTGTCATTGATCCTTTATTTAGCTAGGAGCTTTGTTTAGCTTGTGTTTCCTGTAGTATGCACACATTTAATATCTTTTCTACTGTACAAATATTAGTCATAGAAACAAAATTATACCCTCCAAAATGCACACATTTGTGTATGATAACACTACTAAATAAATTCCTCGGTCTCATTATAAAGTGTATCATTAATAACAGTGAATAGCCTCGAATAACTCAGCGCATGAAGCAGAAAGTAGGCTACGTGTAATATTCACGGTATATTTCCTTAGATAGTGTCGGACGCCGTAACTTTGCCCAGATAGTGGGAATCATTTTGTTGATATTTGTAAGGGAAATAGATATATTTATTTTTGAGGAATATTTTTTTTCTAAGGTTTGTGTAACCTAAATGAATAGATATTTGTGAAGCACAAAGTAGGCTTAGTGTAATATTCACGGTATATTTCCATAGATATTGTGTAACTCTGCCCAGATAGTGTTAATGTATTTGTTGGTATTTGTTAGGGAAATAGATATAGATAAATTTTTGAGGAATAGTTTTGTTTCTAAAGTCTGTATAACCTAAATAAATAATTATTTGTGGAGCAGAAAGTAGGTATAGCGATAGTGTCAGACGCCGTAACTCTGCTCTAAAGTGTGAATGATTGAGTTGATATATATTTGTTAGGGAAATAGATATAGTTGTTTTTAAGGAATATTTTTTCTTATAAACTTATTAGTAGGTGTATTTATGTGATCCAACTGAAGGTCTCATCTGGGATTCTTGTGATGATAGTATATTTTATTTTATATTTTATTTATTTCCAATACAGCTCGTTTTTACAGGCTTTCCCTAATGCAACATAGCTATAGACCATATAACAAAGAAGGTATATGTTTATATGCCTCATTTGTGAATTTCTCCAGCGAACAGTCAAGCACGTCAATGTCAACACACTTCTGACCAAGAGAATTGAGCAAACTCAAGGCTCTGGGCACAGGAGCGAACTTATATAAATTCGTGCGTGAAGAAGGCACCTCGAAAAAAGGTGGCTTTTGTCTTCTAAAAATGAAATCATCCGGCACTGACATTTTCAATCTCACGAGTATTTGGGGATTGCAGTTAGCACCGTTATAGATTTTAAAAATAAGTTTTAATGTCGCGATATTTCGCCTAACTTTTAAGCTGAAGTAACCTACCATTCCTAGACACACGTAAAAGACACACGAATGGGATGCACTCACTATATGTATTGTATGAAAAGAACAATGATTTGTATGCAATGGCCCACTTATGGCGCAAACAAGCCAGGCTTCATTCAATAGTGAACAAATCGCTTGTAAAAAAATCTTTTAACAAATAAAAATCACAAATCAAAGACGCATGGCAAGTTTCCTTACAAAAGTTTTTTTTTTCATACATTTAACAGACATACTTTTGCAGAGCTAATATAGTTGTTTGCCATGGCCTTTAGTAAACTAAACAGACAGTAGTGCGCAGGTTTTCTCGCAATGTTGTCCATCACTAAAAGCTCGTTAATTTTCCGGACAAATTTAAAAACCCCCAACTTTCATGTGTTCACTCGCACTTGCACGTGTTCACTCGCACTTGCACGTGTTCACTCGCACTTGCACGGCTGAACAGATTTTTATCAAACATCTAAGCTAAGAAACGTCTCGACAGACAAGACTTTCGATTTAAAAATAAACGGGCAAGTGCGAGTCGTACTCGTACATGAAGGGCTCCGTACCTCAGTACAATGTTTTAAAACGCTGAAGAAACACGTTTCTTGTATGACTACCCCGTTTAATTTTTAACTTTATTTTATTTTTAGTATTTGTTGTTATGGTGGTCATAGTAATACATAATTGGTAAAAATTTCAAGTATCTAGTTAATTCCATAATAAAGATCAAGTTAAAAACGCTGAAAAAAACACGTTTCTTGTATGACGACCCCCTTTAATTTTCAACTTTTTTTTATTTTTTGTTTTTGTTGTTATAGCGGCCACAGTAATACATAATCGGTGAAAATTTCAGGTGTCTAGCTGTTACGGTTCAAGAGATAGAGCCCTGTGACAGACGGACAGATGGACGGACAGCGGAGTCTCAGTAATAGGGTCCCATTTGCACCCTTCGGGTACGGAACCCTAAAAAACCGCATAGTTAGGATCTTTAACGCCACAGACAGGCACACAGATACACAGGCATACAGACACGTCAAACTTAAAATACCCCTATTTCTCATCGGAGGTTAAAAATTGCCTTACTTGGGTACAAAATCAGAAGTAATATTCGCGAAGAACAAACTCGATTGACGCATATTCTATTCGCTTCATTTTATTTCATAAAACAATATAAACAAGTATATATGTTTATTTTATATCCATTTATAGAATATGGCACAAATCAACTGCATCTGTGTTTTTATTACGGATAAAAGAAAGGGTAAACGTAGGCCGTTTGTCTCTGAAGTTGAAAGAAGCGAAATAAGAAAACTTGCAATGGTAACTGATCTTTATTGAATTAGTTTGCAAGTTTAGTTTGCAAGTTGACGAAAAAGGACTGCCGATTGCCTTTTGTATTCTCCTTTGACATACGAACTTACAATTTTTATTTGATTGGCCTCATTTTGTTTCCTATAGGTACGCGATATATAAAGAGATTTTAATTTCCTATACGCTACTATCTAGCTAATCGTGGCCTTATAAATAATGTTACCGTAAGCCCACGACCCTAATGAAAAATATAGGAAAAAGAAAAAACATGGTATATCTTTAATTTAGTTTTAGTTACACATCTACAATCTATATGAAATGCAAGTAGGTAGGGTGCAAATACGAAACGAGTTAACGAGAAAAACTAAAAAAATACTACTTATAAGTGAGAAACATGGATGTCGCAGAAGGCGGATGGTCTGTTGTTAGGCAGTTTTAGTGGTCATCGAATCAAAAATGAACGAATCATCGAATCGAATCATAAAAGAACTTAGGTTACTGATATAGCGCAGCAGATTAGCTTATTGAAGTGGCAGAGGGAGAGGTACATAGCGAGACCAACCGATGGCTGATGGGGCAGAAAGGTTCTCGAATGTGGACCACGTAGCAAGCGCAGCATAGGACATCAACCTTCTACAAGGTTGGTCATACGATCTAAATAAGGTCGCAGAAAAAAGCTGAATGTTGCCTACATTCAGCTTTGTTCTTTACAGAACTAAAAAAAAATATATTTGCTGAACATTCCATTTCAGTTATTTATTATTCCTATCATATTACATTTACTTAACACCAATACCTAATATGAGAAAACAGAATTATTCTACAAATATTAGCATTTTAAAACCGCTCGAGCGTTGAATTCATGGCCACAAACTAAAACAAACCGTAAAACTACTCTAATTAGAGTGTCCAAAACCATTACGTTTCACTTTGAGTCATCGATCATTTATTATTGATGGAGAGATTTATTTGTTGTATCGACACGACAGTCAGACAATAACTTGCAATGGACGATAAGCGTTGTATTGTTACGAAGTTTAGATTTGGGGTTACGGATCCGTGTCACTTCGCTAATTTGTTATCTTCGACAAGCAACGATAAAATATTTTGACACTGATACTTCGACAGTTTATGATTAACTACTTTAACTAGGTCTTAGGATATAATGTCGCAGTTAGATTTTATAATCCGCTGTTTGACAAAACCGCTAGCAGTTTGGCAATACGTAAATGTAATTAGCGCTTTTTATGAACGTAAAACGTTGCGCAGTCTTGCGAGAGATACGATTTTCAGCTTTTTAACAAAACCGAGCTGTCTTGCCAAATTGCTATCGCTTTTGTCAAACAGCGGATTATACAACCCAACTGCGAAAGATATACTCGTAATCTAAGATTTTAAAGTCAAATATCTAGACTTATCGTAGAATGTACTTTTAGCGCATTGTACACATGATACTTTTTAATGGGTATGTGTTCCGCATGCAGCTGGACAAGTGGGCCCGAAAAGTCACCCCATTGGCTCTAGAAGGGCGCAGATGCAGGGGTAGACCACGAAAGAGATGGGGGACGGATGACATAGATTCCTTTATGATGAGTGACAGCAGACTGCTCAAAATAGTGACTTGTGGAAAAAACAGGGAGAGGCTTTACCCAGTAGTGGGACACAACACCAAGCTGTTAAAAAAATGCTCAATTCAAATCGTCGCCTGAAAAAGCAGTTTGTTTGCTAAACCATTACAGGCGCGTTAAAATCGCGCAATCCACAGATTTTTCATAGCGCCACTCGGCCCTCTCCGCCTTTTTATTCGCGCACCCCTGTCACTGTCAAACCAGAGACAAAGCTGCGTTATTTCCCCGTGCTTTCCCCCGTATCACCTGCTCGGAGTGAGATTTAATCCCCATATCTTGCTTAATGTTAATCGGTATTTTATGTTTGTTAAGTACTTAACAAACATAAAATACCGTACAATTTAACCTACTTCAAAAAAGGAGGAGGTTCTCAATTCGGCAACATCTTTTTTCATGTATGTTCTACGATTATTCGAAAACGCCTGGACTGATTTGGAAAATTCAATTTTTTTGGAAGGGCATTGTTTCCAAGTGGCCCTATAGAATTTTTATCAAAATCTGTTGTGTAGTTTGGTTTTAAAACCAAAATAACTGGAAAAAAATATATATCATCTAAGTATACGGTCATGCGAGTTCCCGATAATGCGAGGCGTAAAGCAGGGTGACCCGCTCTCTCCCAAATTATTTACTAGCGCACTTAAGGAAGTTTTCCAAACACTTGCAGACTCATGGCAATCAAAGGGCATTGTCGTCGGCGAAGGGAGGATAACCAACCTACGTTTCGCCGACGATATTGTACTTTTCGCATCTTCCGCATCCGAACTCGAAACAATGCTCCAAGACCTGAGTACGGCAAGCCTTCAAGTTGGACTTAAAATGAATCAAACAAAAACCAAGCTGATAACCAAGGGCGCAAAACGAAGGGTCGTGGTGGGCAAGCTATGCAGTATGTCGACGAGTACATATACCTTGTACAAGTAGTATCTTTCATCGACCGACAAGACAAAGAAATCAACCGCAGGATTGAAAATGCATGAAAAATTTTTGGTCGATGAAAGAGCTTAAGGCCGTACCTGAATTTTTCGGTGTCCAGTGCTGCCCCCATTTAAAATAAATTCTTCTAAAGAAAACGGAGACATCATTTAAAATTTTGCTACTACCAAGTCCTAGATAACCCTTCAAAGTATTTTATGAACTACTGTTTACAGTTTAAAGTGAGAACGTTAAGCTTTACTACGCACATTTGCGAAAAACGGCCACTTTTAGCTAATGTGCGTAGTAAAGCTTAACGTTCTCATTATAAACTGTAAACAGTAGTTCATAAAATACTTTTAAGGGTTATCTAAGACTTGGTAGTAGCAAAATTTTAAATGATGCATCCGTTTTCTTTGAAATGATTTATTTAAAATGGTGGCAGCGCGGGACCCTGGAAAATTTAGGTACGGACTTAAAGGCAATCTTCCAACATGCCTCAAGAAGAAACTCGACGACATGTGTATCTTGCCCGTCCTAACCTACAGCGCCCAGACTTGGTCACTCAAAAAACAGCAGAAATTCAAATTGAAGGTTTGCCAGAGAGCCATGGAGCGCAGCATAATAGGTGTGAAACTGATTGATAAAGTTAGAAACACCACTCTGCGCTCCATGACAAAAGTTACGGATGTAGGCAAGAAGAACAGCCAGGTTGAAGTGGGACTGGGCGGGTCACGTCGACCGTATGCATCCGGAAAGATGGGCCCATATTGCCACAAACTGGGTTCCAACTGACGGATACAGAAAAAGAGGTAGACCGAGGACGAGATGGGCAGACGATTTGTGTGCATTCGACAAAGACTGGAAAGTGAAGACCAAGGATAGAGAATTGTGGAAGGAAAGAGGGGAGGCCTTTGCCCAGCAGTGGGACATAGATGGCTAGTCAAAAATAAAAGTATACGGTCAATGGTATTGAAGTCGGTTTTTTGATTTGAAAAATATCAGTAATCATAATATTACGAGTATCTAACATACACAGGGTATTTAAATCATATTTAGATTATACGCACCTTTTTAAACGGAATCTTTTGGTTAAATCTAAATAGTTGTTAATGAGCTCATAATTATACATAAATAGTAGGTAGGTAGTAACTTACTACTTAATACCAAAAGATAAAGGAAAAACAGCTTATTATAACATTAACTACGTGTTAAAACCGTCATTAAAATTACAAAGTAATCTAGAATTACCTTTTCACTGTTGATTAAAGAGGCGGCAATTCTTTCCTCTTTACTTTTAATTATCGTCAAACATTGTAGCTAAACACGTCCTGAATTTAAAACGATAATATTACGTGCAACAAAGAAACTGATGACCAAAGTGTAGAAGGATAGTGACAGAATAACGTTTAGAATTAGGAGCGATAGTAAAAGTTATTGCGTATTTGTAGTTTATCCAATGCTGATAGGAAACAAGTTTTTTTTTTGTTAATTTCAGCTGCATTGTTGTCTGTGTGTCTGTAATCAAATCTTACAAGCTAAATTAGACCCACTTCCCATTATTAGATTGAGTTGAAACTTCACATACTTATGTAAGTTGGGTGACAATGCAATGTTATGGTACCAATGTCCTGATCACCACCACTTACCACTCGTTTTCGCTACATACTTATGTTTTAATTTTTTGAAAAACATTTTTAAGGATATTTATACTGCATCTTGGACGCTCAAAAACATATTTAAAATAAAGACAATCATATTTATGAAAAGATGAATTCAAAAGGGAATCTTAGGAGATGTCTGAGTCAGTCGGTCAAGATCCTCAGCGGGCGAGCGGACCAAATTGGCCATGTACAAAAGATAAGCCGATTTCAAAGCATACGAGTAAAAGCGCATTTCGCATATAATTCAAATCTCTAGACTATTTATCAAATACTTTTCTTCCATGCTGGTCTAGGTTGAGCTGGAGAGGTTTTAGTATGAGGAAATTCGTAGGAGAACAAAAGTCACGGACATAGCCCAGCGGATTAGCTCGTTGAAGTGGCAGTGGGCGGGACACATAGTGCGACGAACCGATGGCCGATGGGGCAAAAAGGTTCTCGAATGGCGACCACGTACTGGCAAGCGAAGCGTAGGACACCCACCCACAAGGTGGTCAGACGACCTGACCAAGGTCGCTGGAAAGCGCTGCAGGTCGCTCTAGATCGGTCATTTTGGAAAACCTTGGGAGAGGCCTATGTCCAGCAGTGGACGTTATGCGGCTGAAATGATGATGATGATGATGGTCTAGGTTAAAAGGAATTACGTAGAATGTACCGGCTGCTTCACTTCCCGCACCTATGTAATCCATTAAATATGTAATCTGGGGAATTGCGTAGATGGACTGGGTCAAAAATAAATTATATGAACTCATATTTGGTACTATCACAGAGTAATACTCGTAATGAACAGAGGAAAGATGAGATACCTGTGCCACCTCACGTATATAGTGCGCGACGCGCGCAATGGCACAGGTATCTGATTAACCGTATGTACTATTAAGAGAATAAAATGTCACAAAATTGTGTCACTTGTCATTCATCATATCCAATTTCAACATGATAACAAAAACTGATATTAAGAGCGCTATTTGACTCGTAAAAATTATGACATCACGGTTCTGATTTTCAAACAAATCCCATAGAAAATGTTTGTTTTGACGTTTATAAAAATGTTACTAACTACGCTCTGCTACCAAAAAATGTTGGGCGCAGAGTAGCTAAGATTACGTTCTGGGTACCAAGAGATTTTGTGACTACGCTCTTGGTACGAGTCCGGCAATCTCAACGGCAACAAACAAACACACATACAACCTACGCAGTCTGCTACCACCCTGTATAAGGTACAGGGACCTATTAACCTAACTTAACCTAATTATGAGTTGAACTGAATTCTAATTAAGAGTAACTACACTAATTATAAAACTTACCGCGTCCACGCAGTCTTCAGGCAGCCTCGCCTGGCCTTCGCGTCGATCATGAGGTCCTCCTCAGGGGTGGCGACGGCCTCAGGTCTCTTCATAGATCCCGAGTCAGTGATGCGGAGAATTGGGTCCCTACAATAACCTAACCCCATGAGCTCATGTACTTGCCCCAAGATGAATACGTCGTATTTATTACACCACTTCTATATCACAATAATTTTCTTGTTCTTCTTTCGACACTTCACGATTATTCACATACAGTATTACAAACTAACAATTTTATAAGGCCGAATTGGCCACCAAACAATTACCGACAATTCTCCACGAAACTTTCGATTTTATATATCAAAATTACAAACTTAATGCTGCCAAAGCACGAGAGGATGCCACACCCGAATCTTTTCACAAAGGCAAGTCAATTATAATGGCCTCGCCCGCAACTTGACATAAAGACAATGATTATTTTTCTGGTCGGACAAAGACAATCCGCGCACGGGAAATCGATGAATCGATAATCTTGCCCGTGTTTGTGGAGATCACACGCAGATGGCGCTAGTCTCCTAACAAAGCACTTTTATTCAAAACAAAATAAACGGGCAAGTGCGAGTCGGACTCGTACATGAAGGGTTCCGTACCACCGTATAATGTTTTAAAACGCTGAAGAAACACGTTTCTTGTATGACGACCCCCTTTAATTTTTAACTTTTTTTATTTTTAGTATTTGTTGTTATAGCGGCCATAGTAATACATAATCTGTGAAAATTTCAAGTATCTAGTTAATGCCATTATAAAGATCTAGTTAAAAACGCTGAAAAAACACGATTTTTGTATGACGACCCCCTTTAATTTTAAACTTTTTTTTATTTTTAGTATTTGTTGTTATAGCGGCCACAGTGATACATAATCGGTGAAAATTTCAAGTGTCTAGCTATTACGGTTCAAGAGATAGAGCCCTGTGACAGACGGACAGACAGGCGGACGGACAGGCGGACGGACGGACAGACGGACCGACAGTGGAGTCTCAGTAATAAGGTCCCGTTTGCACCCTTTGGGTACGAAACCCTAAAAAGTGTCTAATTTGACTTTTTGTCATCTAGCGGATTATGTTGACGCGGCTAGCAACCCGGCACTATTTGATTCCCTTATCCACCTTCATGCCCACCATTACGCTGGTTACTTATTTTTTATCAATCGCTTGTGTCTCGGGCCATACAAGCTTGTTGTCAGTGAAGAATGGACATCTCGGCAAATCGTCTGGAGGTCTGACTGTAGACGACATCTGTCCTCACGCACCTTAATTAAAAGAGGGCTTTGACCGACTGCTTCGAATTATTTATGCTTATCCAACTGCAGTATCAATTTATCACTTAAAAAAGTGAGGAGCTCGGTGGGGGTACGCATTGCTAGAGCTTTTGCTAGTTAAGCAAACCTTTGTGTGGTCCGCACATGGATGGGTGACCACAAGTGGCATACATTTTTTTTTGAGCTCCCCCGTGCTTTGGAAGGATCATTTCAGTCAGTCATCATTATATGGCAGTCGTCAATCTATGTGAGATGCCTTTAAGAAGCTTGAAAAATCTTACACCAGTGTTATCCACTTACACACACGAAGTACAAAACTTAAAAAAGTAAAAGTAGTTCAATTTAAATAAGTAAGCAATCTTTAACTTGCTAAGTAATCTGTAAAAGATATTATGATAGAAGTAATTGTGAGAAAATATAAAGTACGTATATTATTTGTCAGAGTTTTTGTCGGGTTATCAAGTTTGCAAATTGATTTTAGTGGACTTTATAATATGAAATTGGTGTTACCTATAAAATATCAAAAAATATATAAATGATCAAGCTCTTGAACAATATGTGAAATAGTTAAAGTGAACAGTCATAGTACGGCTGTAGTAATAGGTATTTGTTTAGCGGACTGTGGTGGCCGTCTTTAGGCGCCCTCCTCTCTCAGACTCAATATTCTATGAAAACCAGTGGATTCGTATAGATTTGTAGCCAGAAGCTCCCTTGACGCAATCAAAGGCCACACCAACCTTTCATTAAAACTTGTTAGAAATAAAGAAACGAAAAACGAAATATAAGCTCTAAAGGACTTGTATCCAAGGCCATAAAATAATTCTTAAAAAAATATTTGTCTAAAGTAAACGAGACTGAATTACGCAGCTACGCATTTTCTCCCAGTTTGAAAATATGAATAATGAATATTTTTTTACGGTGATTTTGTTTTGTATTGTCTTTTAGTTGTATTGTTATTTTTATTTCATTTTCTTAGCGGATTTTTGACTAACACTGTCTATTTCAGTGAGGCGAGTGGCGCCTCAGTTCTCAATACCGCCGCCGCCCAGGACCGAGGTGATGTTGGGCGGGAACCTGACGCTCAAATGTGTGGCGTTTGGATCGCCCATGCCTACCGTCAAATGGAGAAAAGGTTATATTTTAATTAAGTAGTTTCCAGAGGTATCGGATATCAGATTACGTAGACTAAGTCTGACTAAGGCCGCGTCCACGGACACGCGGCGCGACACGCGACGTGGGCTGCGCAAATTTCCATAGTTTGTAGTTGCGGCGTCCGTCGCCGCAGCGGCTGCTGCCGCAAAAACAAACAATGGAAATTTTGCGCAGCCCGCGTCGCAAGCCGCGCCGCGTGTCTGTGGACGCGGCCTAAAAAAATCCGCCCCTTCTAGCAGCATGACGCTTTAATTTTTAGTTACGATTAGATAGATAGAAAGATAAAATCTTTATTCACTAAAAGGCCACATAATTTTATATATTATTGTACATGAGTGAGTAAGACACAATGACTAACAAAAATATAATATATGTATATAAGTATAGTAGTAATAGCACAGGTAATAGCCTACAGTCTCTCATTCATTATATTTACTGTGAGAAGTAATGTAGATAGTGAAAAGGTCCTGACTCAGCATGATGTCACAGACGAGCTGGTTGAGCTGCAACGCTGATAATTCTGCCAGAAGCAAGGGTGAGGATATTAAGGCCGTACCAAAATTTTCCGGGGTCCAGTGCTGCCCCCATTTAAAATAAATCATTTCAAAGAAAACGGAGACGTCATTTAAAATTTTGCTACTACCAAGCCCTAGATAACCTTTAAAAGTATTTTATGAACTACTGTTTACTGTTTAAAGTGAGAACGTTATGCTTTACTACGCATATTTGCGAAAAACGGCCACATTTGGCAAATGTGCGTAGTAAAGCTTAACCTTCTCATTATAAACTGTAAACAGTAGTTCACAAAATAGTTTGACAGGTTATCTAGGACTTGGTAGAAGCAAAATTTTAAATGATGTCTCCATTTTCTTTAAAATGATTTCTTTAAATGGGGGCAGCACTGGACCCCGGAAAATTCAGGTACGGCCTTAATACGGTCGATCCTGTCATTCCATTAGCTAAAATTCAACTGATAACGTACATTGTTGATACAGTCATTAAAATATGCTTTTTTATTCATCAATCATTAGGATAATTATAAATAATTATAAATAAATAAATATATTATACGGACAAATCACACAGATTGAGCTAGCCCCAAAGTAAGTTCGAGATTTGTGTTATGGGATACCAACTCAACGTTACTACTAGTATATTTTATAACAAATACATATATAGATAAACATCCAAGACCCAGGTCAATCGGAAAAAGATCATTTTCCATCTTGACCTGACCGGGGATCGAACCCGGGACCTTCAGTGTGACAGCTTGGCATGATAACCACTAGGCCACAGAGGTCGTCATAATTTATTCTGATTAAGTAAAATAAAGGTATATTTATTCGATATTATTTTTCATTGCGCAAAATTTTACAAGAGCGATTGATAAATTATTGCAATCCTACTTGTTATTATTTATTGGCAAGTTTACTAATTCTTCATTTCCTCAGGTCTAACAAAATGGCTGACGCCAGAAGACAACCCCCCACTTGGTCTAAACACCCTCAAGCTAGAGGACATCAGAGAGTCGGCTAACTACACGTGCGAAGCGGCCAGCGTTTTGGGAGTGATAGAGACCACTGCTGAAGTCAAAGTACAAAGTGAGTATACCTACCAAGTGTCTTATCAAGATGGGTCTTTAGCATGTGGCACAGAAGACAGTTTCTTCTTCTCGAGTCGAGTCGAGAAGACTGTAAGAGTATTACATACTTGTGACGAGCTGTTGGATGATAACGACACTATACGGGCAGATCAGAGCCCTTGACCCCTACGGACCTTCACTGCAGGGTGGAAGTGTTTAAAGATATTTTTTTAAACAAAAACCGACATTAATTCGAGAAAAGCTAAATATTCAAACAATCGTATACTTAGACGACATTATTTTTCTAGTTATTTTCGTTTAAAAAACAAACCACAATACCATTAATAAAATTTCTATGGGACCACCTGGAAAGTATAACCTTTCAAACAAAAAAAAAGAATTTTCCAAAACGGTCCAGACGTCTTTGAGTAATCGGGAAAGATACATAAAAAAAAAGATTCCGACGAACTGATAACCTCCTTCTTTTTTAAAGTCGAATTAAAATTAAACTAAAGTAAAAATAAAATCAAAAATATTAAAAAATATTGGTGAAGATAAACATTGTTCGAAACTAAAAGAGAAAATAATCGTACATACCCAAACAAACCTATTCCCAACCCAGTAATTCCCACGAGTGCGAGTAAGTACATTTTTGTCACTTTAGACACGGGTCCTACCAATCGGTCAAATAGGATTTCACGCTTACACCGTCGCGTCAGCGGCTAATATTAATGAACACTTCTGAGCTAGGTCTTCCATTCTAGCAAGTCTTTCTTTGTTTTATCCGGATTATTCTGACTGTTAATTAGTTTCGCTGTACATTTAGGCTTTTTAAAGTTTTTTGCCGAAACCAGGTTCGCAAGTCATAAAAAAATTATGACATTTTCATATCTCCTCAGACGTAAATTCCATAATCAGGGGTACGATAGGGCTGACATGATGAAATTAAAAGTAAATAAAATACTGTTTTTACAATGTTGACATGTGGTCCCATTAAGGACTCTTTTTTACAAGTAAAAACGTATTGATTCTCAACTACATTAATTTAAAAGGTCATTATTTAAAAACTTACTTTCCTATAACCTTAATAAACTAAACAATACCACCCAAAAGAAAACAGCCTCAGAAAATCCACTACTGCGCATAGTAGGCCTCCCCAACAAAAGTTTTTTTTTTTTTTATTAGAAATTTGAGTGCGTTTGACCTCTATCTAGCCTGATGGGAAGCTAAGATGAGGTCTAAGGTGTATTTTTGCCCAATTTTTGTCTTGCTTTGTGACCCACATCTATGATCTGGGACTCCTACCTACACTACATGCAGCTTTTCTACGTTCAGACTACATTTTTCCTTTATTTATTTATTTAATCTTTATTGGCCATCAATACAGTTGTACAGAACAATAGGCGAACTTAACGCTGAAAGCGTTGTCTACCAGTCAACCTTTGGGTTATACAGAGAGTCTAAATGTGGGTTACAAGATAAAGTTAAAATACATAATGTACGTACATTGATAAATATACTTCCTATACATACATATATACTACATATACGTAAGGTATATATAAATAAATGCAGCAATTGTTAGATGTACTGTATAGTCCTGTGTCTTAAAGCTAGCGCGACTTAGGAGCAGTTCGAATGGATTTGTCTATACCTACCTGAGAATATGAAAAGCATTTGCCTGTAAGCCCTAAAGGCCGTACCTAAATTTTCCGGGGTCCAGTGCTGCCTCCATTTAAAATAAATCATTTCAAAGAAAACGGAGACATCATTTAAAATTTTGCTACTACCAAGTCCTAGATAACACTTAAAGGTATTTTATGAACTACTGTTTACAGTTTAAAGTGAGAACGTTAAGCCTTAATTACTACGCACATTTGCGAAAAACGGCCACTTTTGGCAAATGTGCGTAGTAAAGCTTAACATTCTCATTATAAACTGTAAACGTAGTAGTGTAAAAGTAGTTGACAAAATAGTTTGAAGGGTTATCTAGGACTTTTTTGTTTTTATTTTAACTTGGTAGTAGCAAATTTTTTAATTATGTCTCCGTTTTCTTTAAAATGATTTATTTTAAAAGGGGGGCAGCACTGGACCCTGGAAAATTCAGGTACGGCCTTAATGGATTTTTGTTAACAATATCACTCGGAACTGTGAGACAGCCGGGACGAGTGACTGAATCAAATTACACTCATAATTTCTTCGGATAACTGTTGCAAATTTATGCTAATAGCCCCACTGAGGTGGATGGAGGGATTTGGGAAAATCAATTTGATAAATTGTGGCAAGTCGAGACATCCATTATGAATTAGTGCTATAATTCATAATTGAAAGGGTTGGAAAGTTGCTGGCCCCGGAGACAAACGAATGTCGGCTTCATCAATGATTAATTATTGTTACTCTGCGTTCCGTTTTCGCATTCAGCCGGATTAAGTTCCGTCTAGTTCTACGTATTTAATATTGATGGCGCCATTTGTAATTTCGAACATTAATAAAGATTAAGCGACGAAATTGCTTGATGGGAAGCAGAAACAGTCGCTTAGGTGGACTAATTCGTGTGATTGAATTTGAGACTAAGGCAGATCTTCATATCGGCAGTTCAAGTTCTTAATTTGTGATCTTATATTGATTAGTGGTTGTTATCGCTTTCGCGAAGATCATTTTTATGCAATTGTGTTGGGAAATCTTTTTCTTTTTAGGTTTCCCTAATCCTTTCTAAAGTTTCAAACACTATTTCACATTGTAAGCTGCGTAGGTTGCGGATAGAACGTGTAATTTTTATAAATGTATTTTGTAATTTTTAAGAATTTCAGATAAGGGCGAGGGCAACAAATTTATATTATTATTTACTTTTTATTTAGTGAATATTAGGAACACTATTTAATTGACACTTCGCCTGCTGAAAAATGCACCGTGCGTGTTTTGCGAAAATGAAAACACATACGGTGCGTTTTCAGCAGGCGAAGTGTCTAAATTATTGGGTATTACTTTCTTCTTTTTAACCTACTTAAAAAAAGGGGAAGGGCACTCGTATCAAATCTATGCGTATATTTTTTAAATATTTTTCTGTTAATAATATACTAATACCTATATTACACGATATCTTCGCCAAATTGTGAATCGATTTTGATGATTCTTTTTTATCCGGATGCCTATACTACCAAGTTGGTCCCATATTATTAAGAGCTTTGAAGATATGCAAGAAACACATCAAAGTAAATGAAGTCAGTTGTTTCTAAAAAAATATTCTGTCTCCGAAAGTTCACAGAAAATCGTAACCGAAAGACTTCATTTTCTAACATTAAAATCCTCATGGGAAATCCTCTAGATTTTAATTTTTTTATGTAGATAATTATTGAGGCCCCTTTACGTTAAATCGGTAACCTGTATCTAACAATAATTCTATCTACAGCACTGCCAGGGCCACCAACTGAAGTCCGAGCATCAGAAATTACGGCGACTGGAGTGCGACTCGCCTGGACCTACGTCGGACCTGAGGAACCCCAGTATTACGTCATCCAGTACAAGCCCAAATACGCGAACCAGGTGAGATCCAAATTCGTATTACCTTGTCCAAAATTTCCCAGGAAATGTTAAAAGAAACTAAAGTTTATAGATATTCTAGGCTTTTCCGTTTTTTTTCTTTAACAGCCTTTATAAGTCCATTGCTGGACTCTCCTCTGAAAAGCCTCTCTGAATAAAAGGATAAGTTGATCATTCTCTATTACCTACAGGTACCTTAATCGTAGTCGCTTCTTACGACGCCCATGGGAGAGGAGAGGGGTGGTAATGAATCGATAAATTTGAAAAAAAAGATTATAATTTTAATTAAAAATATCCATGAACAAGTTTTTACGGCAACCCTATTGGTAAGTACAATATATATTCAGAAACGTATTTTATTTGATAAAATGTAATTTTTGAATCATACCCCTCATTCGTAAAAAAAAGTCTGCTAAACCTGTTTCAGTTAAAATATGTTTTGTCCCTATCACTCTTTTCTCTATTTGATATAGCAAGAACAAGACAAAACATATTTTAACTAAAATAGGTTTAGCAAACCTTACAATTTTTTTATGAATAAGGGCGTTAGATAAAAGGAGTGGTCGACTCACAACACATGTATCTTCCACAGGCGTTCAGCGAGATCTCAGGCGTGATCACCCAGTACTACTCTGTAACGAACATGTCGCCCTACACGGAGTACGAGATGTACGTCATCGCCGTCAACAATATCGGGAGGGGGCCCCCCTCCTCGCCGGCGGTCATCACCACAGGGGAGACAGGTAGGAATGACTTACTGATTGATTTTTAGAAAAAAAAAACTAATTTTATTCAGAAACTAAAACTTCGCAGGCAGGCACTTTTACTTGATGCATTTTCTAACTTATATTCAGGGACTAGAATGTCGCAGACACTTATACTT
The DNA here is from genome assembly GCA_963576875.1 of Acrobasis repandana. Classification (NCBI taxonomy): domain Eukaryota; kingdom Metazoa; phylum Arthropoda; class Insecta; order Lepidoptera; family Pyralidae; genus Acrobasis; species Acrobasis repandana. The sequence goes on from OY756226.1 coordinate 6,153,477, forward strand.
GATTCATTTAGAAATGACTTATTCTAAAAAAAAAAGCCAAAAGTGGTTGATGTTTGGAAAAAAATAATCTCACTTTTCTTTGGAAACTAAAATGTCGCAGGCACTTTTACTTGTTACATTTAGAAACTACTTTTTGTTAAAAAGAAACGCCGAAAGAAACCTCTATACTACAACAATAAGGATGATGACTGGGTCATGAAACTACGAATATTATTCTATTTATTAGTCCGTCAGTTAGTTTATCAAAATATGTATAATGGACACCTTATTTACGATTCATCCAATTAGTAAATCACTAAGACACAGAGCGTCTTAAGTTACGGAGTGGGGGCTTGTAACGTCAACTCTCAGTGAAAATTGCACCAAGGCGTAACGTAGCTTGAACTTGAAATGCGATGTACCTATGTTCGTATTTTTTTCTTAGTCCAAGAAAATAAAACTTTTACAATATTTTATAATAATCCATCTGATAGACAAATTATACATTTTCAGTCGAAACGGTATCTTCATGCCTATTTTTAAAGAAATGGAAAACTGCATTTAGTCTGAGAAACAAAAAAAAAATTATATACCTAGATTATAAATGTTTAATCAATTTAATCAAATTTTATTTATGAAATTCCACTGTTCGAGGAAATAAGCAGGATAAAAGAAAAAATACAACGAGCCAACGACAGATCAACAATTTGTAACACTTGCAATAAATGCAACGAAAAAAGAATTGGCATCATTCACTACAAACATATTAAGTTGACGTGGGTTCACAATTTGCAATACTATGCGTGTTTTTGAAAAATCACTGTGATTAAACTACTATAGTTTAATTCTCAAAAAATTTACATAAAAATCTTAAAGATTTTCTACAGACACCCCCACAATAGCCAAAACACGATTGAGCATTTTAGGCTCGATAGAAAAAAATCACAAACATACCTCTAAATTTGCCTTTATAATACGTATTATTATTTTATACAATCACCGTTTTATATGAAAATTATACCAAAAAATGTATTATCTAAATATCTATCCGTTTTGGCTATAAAAAAATATGAATATAATACAAAAAAAAAAAAACAGTGAAATACTCGATGAAAGCGAAGGAAGGGCCGCGCCGGCCGGAGCCGTGCTCGACGATATTTGGCAGTGTTTTATTTATTTATTTTTTTGTATTATATTTTGTTTTAGCTATTGTGGGTGTCTGTAGAAAATCCTTAAGATTTTTTTGTAAAATAACCTGTAGTAGTTTAATAACAGTGATTTTTCAAAAACACACATTATTGCAAATTGTGAACCAACGACGCCTTAAGTACCTTATTCAACACGGAAACACATTATTTTAATTTGAGAAATCTGTTGAATGTTGTCAGATTCAGTAAATCGATATAAGTATATTGATTTCTGTTGATAAAATCGTCCATAAAAACTTACGGAGATGTGACATAAAAACGTCTCTTCTTGTTTTTGAGAACTGCGCTCTTGTCGGTCGAGTGCTTTTAATGGCTCTCTTTCCTCTGCTAAGTTCAAAGTCATTATATATTTTGACATTTAATTATTCTTTAATTTGATCAAAAATAATCTTCTTCTGGGTTTTCCTAAAATGACAAAACACTTTATTGAAAAAGAAAAACATTATGGTAGATAATATTAACTTAAAACAATCGACTTGCCTATTTACTTTCTTTATACAGCGTTCTTAACTAAGTTTTAACAATGTTGCTACACAAATATCTTACCAATTTTCTTTAAATTATTTATCAATCTACAACTTACAACGTACAAAGTTCTACCCAAAATAATTGAAATCGTAAATTTCCATTTATCCATTACAGTGGAATGTTCATCGGATATAAGAAAATTAGCTTCTACCTAACTTTCAAATTATAAAAGGGACATTTCAATTTGGTTTACATTTTCCAATACAATTCAACAATTGGATCCATATGCTTGTTAAAATTTCTTTTATATCTCGCTTTCTATTTGACATTATGGTTCAGTTAATTTCTTTCATTAAGTAAAATAGCTTTGGTTTCTTGCGCTGGTTTATAAGTTTTAAGATTTGTTTCAACATCTTTTCATGCCTACGCGTTTCCGCGACGTACAACTTACGCCGTCGCTTGATGTAAGTTTTCGCTTTTAACTTTTTTTATAAAAATCTTATCTTCAGTTTGATTTGCACTTTAATTTTAGTTCAGTAGGATTTAGTCGTAGTGCGTAACGTTTTTATTTCGAGTTTTTCATGCACCATTCCGTTATACTCAGTTTAAAAAATAAGATGTGGAATATGATAATGAAATTTGAATTTTGATCACACCTGTTTTACATTTTGTGCACCGTTTGTGTGTTGTTGCTACTGTCATTTTTACTGTCCTAATAACTAATGATGTCCTTTTGTTGCGGCTTCCAGTGGATTCCTTGTATGGAGGTACCAGTAAGTATCCAGATGAATATAAATTGGGAGTTAAAGGGTGTATAAACAGCATGATTTTAATTTTTTTACTACATTTTTACTTGGTGCAATAACGTTTAATACTGTAACTGTATTAATTTTTGCTACAATAATAAATAGTGCTATGTGTGTCGTATTATGTTTTAATTTCCAGCTATATATCGTTATAGCAAATTAATAAGATACATTTTTCTTGTACTAAACATGTCGTCAAGCTATCCCGTCTAATTTACCATAGCGTAATATTAAATTTGACAGAAACCCAGCTGAAAGTCCCGTGTCACGAAACAGACAACATATAACTCTGATGAGTTGGTAATGAAACGTTGCTGTATCAAAATTGTTCCCAGGCTTTTTTATGACTTCTTTACATTTCTAATAAAGGAAAGTTTGCGCCGTCTCTGCCTCTCCCAAATGAGATTATAGCGTTTTAATATTGCTCAACCCCGAAAAACTTTTATTGTTTCGTCCTTTCCGGGTATTATAAACAGAAAAGAGATTTTTCATTGAGTCACGCCCCTTTTTGTGTTGGGGGCTAAGATTACAAATCCTATTAAGCCCTCTATTGTGCCCCCGACGCTTATTGTCACATTTTTATTTCCATTTTGAACATAATTGAGATGAGCTGAGTCGCTCCTTAATTTGATATTGCGATGTTCTCTTATTACTTTTATGGTAATACAATTTGAATTATTACGGTTTTATGGAAAAGACTTTTAACCTTCAGATGCAAAGGTTGTTTTGGAATTATTTCCTTTGAAGTTTTTGTGTAATACAGTTTGGATATTTAAGCATGGCTTATGCCTGGGGTACACGGTGCTAACTGCGGACTTGACAATCAATATTCACAATTGTCATTGTGGTTGCTAATATAGTTTTATTCATAAGCTAGTACTTTATTGATTAATGACTAACTAGACAACATATATTCATTATAACTAGTACTTCATTCCTTTTGATATCGTTACGTCGAAAGTGCAGTACTTACTAAAATATCATTATCAGCCAATTTTTACCTTTAACAAAATTTAGTTTTATTAATGAAAAACCTACTTAAAACATTCACCCAAATAAATTAAGAACTTAAGAGTCCCCTTACCCTAGACAGAATCAGACTTCCCATACAAACGTAGTTTAGCTTTTATTTTGAAACGACATGTCAGATTTCCGCAAAATTTTGTAGTTTTAAGGAGTCCATAGAAAACTTTATATATGCAATTTCTTTGAAATTACAAAATACTGCCGCAATCTGACATGTGATTTTAAAATAAAAGCTTACAACGAGTACGTTTGTATGGGAAAGTCTAGGGTAAGACTCTTAAGGCCGTACCTGAAAGATCTGATTTCAGGGGTCCAGTGATGCCCCCATTTAAAATAAATAAGTTCAAAGAAAAATCAAACATTATTTAAAATTTTGCTACTACCAAGTCCTAGATAACCCTTCAAAGTATTGTATGAACTACTGTTTACAGTTTATAATGAGAACGTTAAGCTTTACTACGCACATTTGCCAAAAGTGGCCGTTTTTCGCAAATGTGCGTAATAAAGCTTAACGTTCTTACTTTAAACTGTAAAGAGTAGTTCATAAAATACTTTGAAGGGTTATCTATGACTTGGTAGTAGCAAAATTTAAAATAATGTCTCCGTTTTCTTTAAAATGATTTATTTTAAATGGGAGCAGCACTGGACCGCGGAAAATTCAGGTACGGCCTTAATAATGCATTACGATGACAATATGGGAAAAGCCTTTAATTAAACAATTTTTTAATTATAGCATCATCCTAACACATTTTACTAAAACTCGCACCGTGTAACTTGGGCATATCTTAATACTGTAATTGCTATCAATATAATTGGGGAAACTTTCGTATCACGTTTATTATTGTATTTTATCCGATACGCTTTGCGCCGTTCAATAGCGAGTACTGGTTAACATAGTAGTTTTGTTTTGTTCAAGTAATGATAATAATCTTTATTGCTTCAGTTATTTATTATTATGTTATTGAGCATGAATGTAGTCGTTAGTCGATGGGTTAATTTTCGTAGTTTGTGAGGTTTTGAAATAGGTATTTTCAGATTTATTTTTGTGAAAAACTATGTTGTTAATTGATCGTGAAACGAAATTAAACTCTACTTACTACCATTTAAAATTTAATATTGTTGATAAGCATCTTTATGATAAAACAAAAAATACTTATCTACTTACTTAATTATAACTGAATAATCTTTTACTTAGTTTAATTAGTACTAATTAAAACGTTGAATTGGTAGATATACAACGTATAATTGACATACGTATAACAAATCTAATCACTATAGTATAATAATATTAGAATAATAGTCAAAAAACAAATAAAAATTGACATTCCCACACAAACTGCCCGGGCGGCTGCCCTGCCCCTGCCCTGCTGGACCCTCATGCCTCATTAAAGAGATTTAATTATTTATTTTCGGACATTGTTATAAATTTATATTTTTTTCAGAACCGGGTTCTGCGCCCAGAAACGTCCAGGTTCGGCCGCTGAGCTCCAGCACCATGGTCATACAGTGGGACGAACCCGAGACCCCAAATGGCCAAGTTACAGTAAGTACATTCGTAAATGTTTTATTTACAGAACATAGGTAATAAAGAATAATTTCATTTTTTGGTACAAGCTTTTATTGTGTGGCCTAAGAACTTATCAAGGCAAAATATGTAATAAGCCCAAGCTCGATGGGATTGCGTTGTTTTATTACAGGGTTCCAATTGCCATCCCTGGTCCATCATCCGATCAGCTTCTTGTTATTAAAATATTGCATAAACGAAACTTATTATGACTTGAGTTATTTTTTACAGATAACAAGTTATGTACATATAAAAAAAAAACTGCGCGACATGGTGGCAAGAACGCCTTTAGGAACAAAATATGGCCATTATCTAAAATATGTGTTTTTCACAGGGTTACAAAATTTACTACACTACGGACCCGTCCCAGCAACTACAGTCATGGCACTCACAGATGGTAAGTTGAGTTCATTAAATGATGAGCTACCTAATTTTGTATGTAAAAAAAATGACATCTTAATTATCTGCATATACGCAATGAGGAACTGCCAATCGCCTACAGCGTCGTTGAAGATAGAAGTTCTCGGGTAAAGTCAAAACCTACGACATGTCGTTTGACTTTCAAAGATGTAGCTTAAAGAAATAGGAGATATTACTGTAATATTCTGCCGTTAGAGTGCAGCATTAGCGCAGGCCGTAAACAAATGTTTGACAAAGAGTCGCGATTTTGTAAAATTATATAGGTACATAAGGTACATTATTGCTAATATAGGTATTAGGTATTTAAATGGCCGTAAGAAGCCATAACGTCACAGCCCAAGTTTGAATGAGTGATAATAAATAATAAAAATATTAAAAGTAAATACTTTTATAATAATTTATTTGTTTCTAAAAAATAGCATATGTAGAATGACAAGCAGATTGTTTACTGTAAAAGGAACTTTCTGCCACGTACGACCGAACTGTGGAATCAACTTCCTGCAGCGGTGTTCCCGAACCGATACGACATTGAAACTTTCAAAAAACGAGTCTATATCTTCCTAAAAGGCCGGTAACGCTCTTGTTACACCCCTGGTATTGCAGTTGTCCATGGGCAGCAGTGATCACTTACCATCAGATGACCCGCTTGTTTGTTTGCCGTCCTATAACTGCCGCCGTTTGTTCGTGCCTATGGCGGCACTATGGATTATAGATAAACTATAATCTGAAATAATTTTACCACAGATGGACAACAGCCATTTGACGACGATCAGTGAGCTAACTCCGCATACGGTGTACACAATACGAGTACAGGCCTTCACCTCGGTTGGACCTGGACCTATTTCGGCGCCCGTGCAAGTCAAGACACAGCAAGGTAAATTTCATTTCAAATTTCAACTCAAAATGCCGCACGGTCTTAGTATTTTAGATTTCTAAATCAAAAATTAAGATTAGGTTTTATTTTATAGGTTCAGTTTGTAGTTAGTTTAATTTCAATTGTACAACTCGTCGGAAATTTCTGCGGACCTGGCTACGAGTAGTATGGAACCGCCTTCCAGCGAGGTCCGCAGATATTTCCGACAAGTTGTAGGTATTTATTTCTTTTTTCTTCTCAGTATTCCACGTTCAAGTATCTTTCAAAATTGGAACATAGGTATTTTTTTCAGAGGCTCGGGCGGGACTAGTGAGGTGCCGTCCCTGGAATCTTTAGGAATATTCCTGTAAACATTCCCGGCAATATGCCTAATAAAATTGGAAATTTAGGGGAATATTTACGAAAATATTGGGAGTATTCCCGTAAATATGCAAGGGAAAATTCCTGTAATTTTTTTCCAGTGGCACATTACCTGCTAGCCACATCCTATTTTAAATTAGACTTTGAAAACGCAACATACAACCTCATTCTATATGACCTTAACAGGCGTCCGTGACGTTATCGCGTCGGCGGCCCGCGAATGCCGGCGACACCATTGTCTCGAAGTCTCGTACTATCTGTGTTAAAACGCGTTTCCACTATTTTATTTAAAATTTGGAACTAAACATTAAAAAAAAAATCATGGCTTCTAAAATCTAGTTACATACAGCCCTATTTCAAATTAGACTGGTCAAACTGTGAACTTCCGACTCCTTAAAAATCCTGTATCTCGACAACCCCTTGAGCGATTTAGCTCATATTTAAACTTAAAAACTCTATTGATCTCATCTGTGTTGAAACGTGTTCCTGCTATTATATTTTATATTTAAATTAAAAGAGGATATACGAATCCAGCCACATCTTTTTTCCTCCTCATTTTATGTGAGTTGACTGTCTCGGGTGCGATTCCCAGTCAGGGCCAGTCGGAAAACTGGGCCTGAGGTGTTTATCTATATATGTATTTATCATTAAAAAAGCTTAGTTTGGGGATGGCTCAATCTATGTAGGTAATTTGTCCTTATAAAAAAATTATCCCATTATAAAAGTTACTGTTAGTAACACTAACATTTTGTTGTAACAATTGAATATAATTCATCTGTAGTTTATACTTCCGCTAATATTTTTTGTGTAGTCTGTGTAGTAAGGGGCTATCCCAATCTTATCTATTAATTACATTAACAGGCGTGCCCTCCCAACCGTCCAACCTGGTCGCAGTAGAAGCCGGAGAGACGTCCGTGACGTTATCATGGCGGCGGCCCGCGCACGCCGGGGACAACATTGTCTCCTACGAGCTGTATTGGAACGACACGTACGCCAAGGAGCACCATCGGAAGTGAGTCTAACGCTTTAAAATTTTATAGTGCCACGTCTTAGAGAACGTATTTTCTGGCCATAATTCCCCGGAGACCATTTCAAATTTCGTACATTTACGAATTTACAACATCACTGTCTAGTTACGGCTTTAGATTATTGTAACTCCTTGGATGTTACTCGTATATTGGAAGCATGTTACAAACTTACAATATTCGCAGATTCTTCTATGCTGGTCTGGGTGAAAAGAAAAAACTCAGTATATACCAGCTGCTTCTCTTCCCATCGTAAAAGCCGATCGAGGGAATGTGAATCATGTAAATAGGTGATGCGCCTCGCATCCCATCACTATTTTGATTCCTTTGTCCATCTACTCACCCACCACGCTTCACGCTAAAAGTGGCCTTCAAAGGCCCAGGGCCGCAAGACTCAAGTCTTGCGGCCCTGGGCTCTGTCTGTTTAGAACCGCAAGAACCAAAATACTCTGTCCGCCCCATTAGGGATAAAGCCGTGATAGTGCATATAAGATTATAGGTAGTTAACAGTAAATTAATATACAGTTTGTTAAAGATAGTCTAAATCATTAATTTTCAATGGCAACGCCTTTTTTTACAGTGAAAACCATTTTACCATTGTACTCACTTGTTTACCTTTACAATTTTACTAATATTTATTCTGTTTTGATTATTTATTTTAAAAGAGACGACTCACTTTTTTGCTCGTCTATTTTGTCGTCTCGAATCTTTTAGGTACTATGCTTACTGAGTACTATGTATTTATTGTCGCCCGTGGACATAAAAAAACACCAGTGAACTAACGCTTTTAGCCTTGCAACAAAAAAATTAAACATCTATGTCAAAAAAATTTAATAATTGATTTTATTATTTCCTAATCTAGGCGGATACCAATAGCCGAGACGTATACCCTAAACGGATTGTATCCCAACACGTTATACTACATCTGGTTGGCAGCAAGGTCGCAACGGGGAGAGGGGGCCACTACACCCCCCATCGCAGTCCGAACGAAACAATATGGTATGTGGACACTTGGGTCGTTTGGAGTGCTGTGAGAGTACGTAGGCCAGTTGGGAAGGCACCTGGTTTCAATCACTCATTCTGGAACCTACTAACTCCACATTACATTCGGGTCCATTTTTTTCATACGCTATATAGCTTTCATGCATTCCATTTGCGTCAGGGTTATAAGGGTGCTTCACATGACACATGACTCTATCAATTTTGTAATCTAGACTTCATCGATGTAGGATTCCGCTGTGCTCTTACTAACAAAACTAATTCATATACGAAAATAGTTACTTTGAAACGAAGGATCAGTAACGTAGCGTTATTTCTATACATATAATCGTTCGTTTAGTGACTTTGCACTCCAAAAATAGGCCGTACTATTGTAGTATAGTAATGTAAACCAAATTCACATGTTATAAAATATTGATAAGGATAATAAATAAAAAAGTCACTGAAAGTATAATAGTAATTGAAATAGCATCTATACAAGTAGAGTAGTAAAAATACTTGGAGTGACAAAATAATCACACCATAAATCTTGCTTGTCACACAACTTATATAACATATTGATAAATTGATAAATAGAATGATAAGAGTGATGTGGTGAGAATATATGTATGTAAGAATACAGTACATGAACATAATTTTTCTTAGCTCTGTCTTTTAACTATAGATATAGAATCATAAACTTGACAAGGAAATAATTATTCCACAAAATCCTACAACTAAAATAATATTTGGCCTTTAGCCTGACGACTATTGTCTTATGGAAATTACATAAGGCATTCATTCTCCTTAGTCCCACAAACTCAATTTTGTAGAATATTAATTTAACCTTTCCAAAATAGATCTTATTATTTCTGAAAACTTTTGAAGGCGCACTAATTATTATTTTGACGTAAAACTTTATTATTCTTAGATTTTCTATCCCTTGAGTTTTCATATTTTTATTTTGCGTCTAATAAACCTCCCTCCCTCGTAAGCCCGCTTCAACTGTTATCTCGGTAAAAAATAAAGATTTTGATATTTGTTTCAACGTTTATTAATCCAGCGTAATTGGCAAAGAAGAAACGGCAAATTGTTCCTGTTTTCTAGTTTATATCCTCATTTTTACGATAACAATAGGATTTATATTCGTAGAACTTTTCTAATGAAATACCAAGCGCCTTCCCGGCCGGCATTTTGTGAAAATGTGTGAAAGTACGATACCTATGGGTCGTCCAGGTAACTCCTACTGTAATATTACACATAAAAGCACCTGCCCGGCACGCTGCCAGTAATTCAGCACAAGCACAAGTTTTATATATCACGATATGTGTTCGTAATCGTACATTGTCAAAGGGTAAAGTGTACGCACGGAGTTACGCTTCCGAACATATGCCGCTTTTCAATTTAATGCGTACACAGTACCTTGAGCCCCCGATCCATCGGCTGGTGAAGCCGCAGCCTTAGCGGCTAATGTCTGCCTCGCTCTGGATCAGCGACGGAATTGCAGTTTTAAGAAGTTCGATTCCGCCCGCCTTACGCTGCGCGCTGAGTCGCCATTTTTAAAACCGAAGTTATGTTATTGCTCCATAAGCGACCTCGCAACTCCGCGGTCTTATTAACTAATGGATCAAGGGCTTTAGTAGTAGCTTTATGTTGTTCGTAGGTCAGTTTTAATCTCAGGTTAACGCCTCGAGTGACCATTTTATTTTATTTTATTATACAGCGAGCGACGCGATCGACGAAGGGATTAATTGATCCATCATGCTTAGAAAATATAAAGAGATTACAAAATGAAGATTTTAATAAATAATTCCTTCGTCGCTCATTAGCTCTGACATAATCACGATTTTCTTCCAACAGGAGAAAGTGTGACGGATGATACATAGAGATGTATGGGCGAGCGGATCCTACACTCACACCACACAAACAATGTGCATGCTCGACTTTATTTTGACGGCTGAGCCGTCGTTTCGTTTTGTTTTGGGCACAATTATTTTTGTTTTCCAATCGCATTCAGTGATTGCATCGGTTAGGTCGGTTGTGGGTCTAACGGGGCGCGCGGCTCGCGAGCGCCACGCGCCCGTTTCAGTTGCAGGTCCCAGGATTGTTCTGTTTCTTATTACTGAGCTTGTTTAGTTCCTGGAGCGCCCCCGATGAATGTGACCGCCGTGGCAATTTCCCCTACTGCGATTCGCGTGTCTTGGCAACCGCCCCCGGCCGAGCGAGCGAACGGGAGGATCGCTTATTACAAGCTGCTTTGCGTGGAGTCGGAGCGTGGAGATTCTGAAGCGACGGTGGTGAAACTGAACCAAACCACGTTTACCCTGGATGAGCTGCGCCGCTGGACCGAGTACCGCATTTGGGTACTCGCGGGTACGAGTGTCGGGGACGGACCCGCCTCGTACCCAGTCACCGTTCGCACACACGAAGACGGTACGTGTCCAAAAAACTCATAGGCAACATATACTCTTTAAATTCAATATTTAGTCTCTCTTTTATGATCTTAATCTCAATTCTATTATCAAACTCATTTTGCCCCTTTGTTAAATAATATTTCATTAAGTATTTAATAACATTATCAATTTGCATAAATTTCAAACAATATTATCATAAAATTGAGACTACACAGCCAAAGAAAATAATCTTACGTGGATCAATAATTTAAATTACCTTCAAAATTAACGAAGTTCTTTGGCGATGTAATATCAGAGGCCTTTTCAGAGGTCACTAACTCTACGTTTAACCTTCTTACAGGAACTCTCCTGAGGGAATCTTAAGAGTTTCCGAGAGAACGCTCTCTGATATTACATTCGATTCCATTCTATTGCAATACAAAATAGTAACATAACAATAACTTTAATGATTTTGTCTTGGTGCTAAGGTTTCTGGACTAATACGTACGTTTGAAAGAAGTAAAATCATTCATTTCAATATCTTTTATTCAATTTTGGCTACATTTCAAGCGTTTAATACCTTAAATACCTCGTTCAATGAACGCTTATGAATGATTTTACCTTTGCATCGGATTCCAGACAAAATTGAAATACATTGTATCGTTAATGAGATTCGGTTATCAATTTGTAATCTATCTCGAATAATTTAAATAGATTCAGTGTTGTCTGTGTTCCGTACTAATGACATATTTGCTGACTCATTGGTGGTGGGATCTAAACCATTGTCACATACAGATTTAATATATCATACTTATAACCACGTCGTTAAAGCGCTGTTTACTATCAAAAATACTAATGTCATTTTTTCTTTTGTTCCCTTTTTATGAGCATATAGCAGGATTCTATTGATGGAGGTTTATTCTCGTAACAAAGTTTTACTATGCTTGCCGATGAACATGTATTTACTCGTATCATTGATGATCATTGGTTCACGCCGCTGTGCGCAGCGGCAGTCGATCCACTCACTGTCACATGTAATGATTTTTTATGGTGACGAGCAAGATGGCACTCACTGAAATGCAAACTTTATATTGCACCTGATATAGTGTCGACGGCACCTGTATATTAATTTTGGCGCACAGTTGTTGAGTATTTAGCAATGGACACAATTTTGCATGTTTTCTTTACGACACAGCACCATTTTTCGTTCAGTTGATTTCACTAGGCACCAGCTAGGTCACGTCTCTCGCGCGCAACCTCGCTTGTTTATTTGTTTGGTTGCGTGCGGCAGACTGCTCTTTTAGGAAGCACTCAGCACCACATAGCGACGACACAAGGTGAGAGAGCGAGTGCGTGACACCACATGGCGATAACCGTTTGAGCTGATGACCTACATGTATCCTCGCTTCTCAATATGGAACCTTATTTCCATAGGAGAAGGGTTTATTGCGAGAAGTGAGGTAGGCAGCCCTGGCGGCACGGCGCTGACAACATCTGTTATCCAGATCCATAACGCGATATAAACTTTGTCTATGGTTCATCGCTGACGCCGTGCCGTGCCTCTAGGACTGAGCTCCTCCGCTGGCGCAAGAGGGCCGGTTCACTCGGTTTCGCGACACGCACCTGGCCCGAGCGCCGCATTTGAATACCAATACCGTCCCCACACGACACGCGCGCATGCTATACTATACTACTCACAACTACTTCTCCACTCACTATACTATCTTACTCTTCTATTAGCGGGAAGGCTGTCGAAGCGAAGTCCCGAGGATCCGTCAAAATTACGTTTCTACCAATTGGTTTAGGATCCAAAGGATTAGATGAGCGACGCTCTTCGCCTGTATATACTCCGACTGCTCAGCTCGGTTCTAGACTACGCGCTACCTCTGTCTTTCTCTATCTCTATCTATCTCACTTGCTCTAAGCTACAACTTCTTGCCAGTAGCGATTTCTCTCTTGTCTTTCTTCTCTCTTCTGTATCTCTATCAATCTTTCGTCGTGCATGCACACTAGATATTGTGACATACAGAATACTATTTTGCCTAACGTTCGCTATTGCCGTTAACAAAGAACGGGCGGGACTCAAAGAACGCTACGAGATATCCGGCTTCGATCACTCCTGTAAACGCCGGTTAGATACCTACTGAACAGTTCCGAAGACTACAGTCAAGAACACTCCGACACTGTCACAAACATCACTGAAGACAACACAAGGTACGAAGGTCACACACACAGAAGAACGGCGCACATTGATAAGACCTACACAATGAAGCACACAAACATAGACTGGCGCCGTCGCGTAATCAATACATGTGCGTGTGAGTGTCTTCTCTGCGCCGAGGGACCAGAAACGGCGACAGCGCTTGTCTTTTTCTATTCCACATTATAAATACAGATTTTTAAAATTCAATTTAACGACTGTAATATTCACGGTGAAATAGCCTTCGCACATAACTCGGGAGATGTTTTCCCGCCATTTCGTGAAATTTCCTGATGCTATTTGTGCCGCGCACGCTGGGAACAGAAAAAGGCAATGCACGCGAACCTAGACCGTCGCCGGCGTCCCAAGCGGCTTAACCCGAATGTGCCTCCTAAAGAGCTCAAAATACACGAGGAAGTAAAATAAGAGTACCCCCATTTCGCCGACAAGCGTTCTACTCGTAATCTCTCACTTAGTAGTTCCGTTCGCCCTGCAATGTTCGCACAATTTGTCTTAAATGTATTTGAATGCGTTTTTCTCTTTTTTCTCTCGTCACTGACTTTGTATGGGCCGCTGGTAACCCGTACAGCCGTAAGGAGTGAGTATAAATTACTATAGTGCTTGTTTTGATGTGCGTTTGTGCTTGTGCCTAAGCTTTATGTAGTTAAAACTCTTCCTAGCAACTTAATCTGATGACCTATAACAAACTGCAAGCGGTTAACGTTGAGCATGTCTTCCGGCGTTTGGAAAGACTTGGCGTGACTTTATTGCAGTGATCGTCCCCAAGTCTGCAACCCCGAGGCATGATCCCTTGCAGTGTGTGATAAAGATTATAGTTATAGTTTTATGCTGCTTTGGACAACTAATAGAACTTACTAAATGTTGAACTCTTTGTAAACGCTTGACAATTTTAGTTGTACTAAACGATGTGGATTGGAAGGTAATGGATTTTACTTGGTTATGGTGATGTGAAAGGGCGTAATGATATTCTCAGTGTGTGTTGGTATTCAAATGCCCGATCGAGATGCTGACGGCGTGTGTTAGACACCGCCGGGCCGAAATGCTCTATCAGCACTGCGACGGCGTTTACCGACCGCACTTCAACTGGAAATTTAAAATTTACAGCGCAGAAGCCTTTGACGCTTGATTCCAACTTTAGGCCCTTGAAATTCGCTTTAGGTAGTTTTTCTCTAGCACGCTCCCGTAGATGCTGATAGGGCATTTAGGTCAGACGGCAAACAGGTTGGGGAGAGATGTCTCACATGTCATTTATGTGTACAGTGCCTGGGGAGCCTCAAGAGGTGAAGGTGACTGCCATCAACTCGACCTCCATCCATGTGACGTGGAAGCCGCCGCACGAGAAAGAGAAGAATGGCATTATCCGAGGATACCATGTTCATGTGCAAGAAATTAGAGAAGAGGTGAAGTAATACCTTAATATTTTAAAATTTCTGAAACCCGGCCTGAGAGTTTGATTGTCAGCACTTTCTTATGTCAATGCAAGTTTAATTATATTTTCAACATGATTAAATAATTTCTCATAGGTAAATATCTCAGTGCAACAAAAATGTTTTCATATCGATTTCTTTATAATTTTCACTTTCCGGTTGTTTTTCTTTTTAGTTGATAAGCATTTACAAATTTAGGTACTTTATTTTTATTTTTTTCATGTATAGAGCAAGAAAGAAAGTCTTTTAAATGACCCGATGCGTTTCAACGTGATGGATGAAACCACGCTTGAGCTGAACATCTCAGGTCTGCAGCCTGACACCAAGTACAGCGTGCAAGTGGCTGCTCTGACGAGGAAGGGAGACGGGGACCGAAGTACGCCGGTGAACATCAAGACTCCCGGCGGTGTGCCAAACAGGCCTACCGTTAACCTCAAGTAAGTTTTACGAAGCAATCTTTAGAGAAAAATCTTCTGAAAGAATGACCAAATTCTAATGTTGTTATGTCTTTCCAGGGTCATAGAGCGAGAGCCAATTGTATCTATAGAACTGGAATGGGCGAGACCGACGCAAACTTATGGGGATTTGCTCGGATACAGATTGAGATACGGAATAAAAGATCAAACGCTTGAAGAAGAGAATTTTGGAACCAAAGTCACGTCGCACAAAATAAATGATTTGGAGAGAGGCGTACAATATGAGTTTAGGGTAGCTGGTAAAAACAATATTGGTATTGGACAGGAAACAATTAAATATTGGCTCACGCCTGAAGGGGCACCAAAAGGTCCTCCCACCAATGTAAGTTACCACTTTCAAACACCAGATATTATCAGCATTACCTGGGAACCGCCAATTAGAGCAGACCGTAGTGGTCAGATCAAAAAATATGACGTCCAATTCTTCAAGAAAGGCGATCAATCATCAGTGATTGAAAAGAAAACTGAAGGTCTCAAAGCAGTTTTCACAGGACTGGAGGAAGATGCTCACTATGTTTTCAAAGTTAGGGCTTATACTATTCAAGGTGTTGGGCCATATAGTAAAGAAATAACAGCTCATACGGAAAGAGACATTGGTAGAGCGCCTATGTCTGTAAAGGCTGTAGCAACCTCAGAGTCCAGTGTTGAGGTTTGGTGGGAAACTTTCCGATCGAGGAAGAAAATTATTGGCTACGTCATATTTTATACTATGACGCCAGTAGAAGACCTAGATGAGTGGAAACAGAAAAGTGTACATGTAACGCATTCGGCTGACTTAGAAAACTTAGAGAAATTTGCAGAGTATGCTATAGCTGTGGCTGCCAAAACAGCTGATGGACTCGGCAGATTATCAGAAAAAGTTACTGTTAAAGTTAAACCCGAAGAAGTGCCTTTAAATTTGAGGGCTCAAGATGTGTCCACGCATTCCATGACTCTGTCATGGACATCCCCATTACGCTTAAATCCCGTTAGCTATAAGATTTCATACAATGCCATCAAGGAGTTCGTTGATTCGCTAGGTATGACGCAAACTCAAGAAATACCAAAAAGAGAGATTGTCGTAAAGCATGACAGGACATCGTATTCTATCAATGATTTGTCTCCATTCACTACCTACAACGTGAATGTAAGTGCGATACCGAATGACGATTCTTATAGGCCACCGACGAAGATCACTGTTACGACACAAATGGCAGCACCGAAACCTATGGTGAAACCAGATTTCTATGGCGTCATCGATAACGAAATTCTTGTTATTCTACCTCAAGCCTCCGAAGAGTACGGACCCATTTCTCATTATTATCTAGTTGTAGTGCCTGATGATAAAGCACATAATCATAAGAATCCAGATCAGTTCCTAACCGATGATTTAATCAAAAGTAACGTCAGAACTGACGACGAAAATGCTCCTTATATAGCTGCCAAATTCTTGCAACGAAACATTTTGTATACTTTCCACCTCGGTAATGATGAGATGTACGAAGGTTTTCTAAACAGAAAATTGAATCCAAGTAAAAAGTATCGCGTGTTTGTCCGTGCTGTTGTAGATACTCCCCAAAAGCATCTATACACGTCCAGTCCGTTTTCGGAATATTTGTCTCTAGATATGCGGGAAGCACCACCTGGTGAAGAACCGAGCAGGCCAGATCCTAAAGATATTAATGGAGACCCAGAAATTATAATACAAGACAACAGGAAAGAAGCTGGCATGGTTTGGGTCATTGGCCCTATTATAGCAGCATTAATGCTTTCGCTATGTTTCGTCCTGCTGTTTGTACTTAAGAGAAGAAGACAACCTTGTAAGACACCGGATCAATCAGCGGTGACTCGGCCATTAATGTCAGCAGATGTTGGATTCGGAGCTCCATCGGATCCAGTAGAAATGAGACGACTGAATTTCCAAACCCCTGCTATGATTTCTCATCCACCAATCCCAATATCCGAACTCGCTGAACATATTGAAAGACTAAAAGCTAACGATAATCTGAAGTTTTCTCAAGAATATGAAAGTATTGAGCCCGGCCAACAATTCACCTGGGACCATTCTAACATGGAAGTAAATAAACCTAAGAACCGCTATGCTAATGTTATTGCATATGACCACAGTCGCGTCATTCTCCAGCCTATCGATGGAATACTTGGAAGCGACTATATTAATGCTAACTACTGTGATGGCTACCGAAAACATAATGCCTACGTTGCCACTCAGGGTCCTCTTCAAGAAACCTTCACTGACTTCTGGCGAATGTGCTGGGAACTACGAACATCAACAATAGTCATGATGACTAAATTAGAAGAGCGAACGAGGATTAAGTGCGACCAATATTGGCCCAGCCGGGGTAGCGAGACGTACGGCATGATGACGGTAACCATCGCCGAAGTTCAGGAACTTGCTACTTATTGTATCCGAACCTTCCAAGTAACGAGAAACGGAGGAGCTGAGCGTAGGGAGATAAAACAGCTACAATTCACTGCTTGGCCTGATCACGGCGTTCCAGATCATCCTGCTCCCTTCTTGCAGTTCTTGCGTCGTGTGCGAGCTTTAAATCCTCCTGATGCCGGTCCTCTAGTCGTTCATTGTTCTGCTGGCGTCGGTAGGACTGGATGCTTCATCGTTATTGATTCCATGCTCGAAAGGGCTAGACATGAACGCACTGTTGACATTTACGGCCATGTTACCTGTCTGAGAGCTCAGCGAAACTACATGGTGCAAACTGAGGACCAGTACATCTTCATTCATGATGCGTTAGTTGAGGCGGTTGTGTGCGGCGATACTGAAGTCCCCGCTCGCAATTTGCATGCTCATATCCAGAAGCTGATGCGTGTGGACTCTATTGAGAATATTACTGGAATGGAATTGGAATTTAAGAAGCTGGCTAATATGAAAGCTGACTCTAGCCGTTTCGTGTCAGCTAGCCTGCCTTGCAACAAGCACAAGAACAGATTGGTTCACATCTTGCCGTACGAGTCGAGTCGGGTTTGCTTGACCCCGCGTGATGGTTCTGATTATATCAATGCTTCATTTGTCGATGGGTACAGATACCGATCTGCTTATATTGCCACTCAGGGACCACTTCCTGACACAACTGATGATTTCTGGCGGATGCTATGGGAGCACAACTCTACAATCATTGTTATGCTCACCAAGCTGAAAGAGATGGGCAGAGTAAGTACATCATCACAGAAAAAATATATATTCATACTGTTTAATTTATTAGTCGTGCAAATCTAAATTTTATTATTACTTTTTAGGAAAAGTGTCACCAGTATTGGCCTTCAGACCGCTCTGTGCGCTACCAATGCTTCGTGGTGGATCCCATCGCTGAATACAACATGCCTCAGTATATTTTGAGGGAATTCAAGGTAATTTTTTCATCTTGCCACAGACTTTTGAAACTGGAAAGTTTTTTTTATATTGAAAATGGATCATCATATCTAACGGGTGGACTTTTACAGGTGACAGATGCTCGCGATGGGGCATCAAGGACAGTCCGTCAGTTCCAATTCACGGACTGGCCGGAGCAAGGAGTTCCGAAGAGCGGTGAAGGCTTTATTGACTTCCTTGGACAAGTGCACAAGACTAAAGAGCAGTTTGGACAAGACGGGCCTATCACTGTGCATTGCAGGTGAGAACCGTTGAAATTAACTTATTCATAGGCAATATAAAGGTGGTGGTTTAATATACATTTCCATTAGCTCCAAATTTGGCCACATTTATTTATCTAGCCCTCAGATTCGCCTCCAAGACATCGCTTATTTAGTGGAACGCTGTAGATATTGATCCGGATACAGCGCAGCACACGTTCCATACTAGCACAGAATAGAGACTAATACTCGCGTACAGAAGTCTCACTCAACAAAGAAATTCAAAGAAGTATCTACTCAATGTGGTTAGCGATATGGTTTAATTTAGATCACGTCAGAACTCAGCATCTTTTCGTTTACATACCTAGACATCCATTGCAGGCCAATTTCATTCTTATTACTCTGGACATACGATTCGTATAACTGAATTTACCACCCCGAGGGGCCGCCTGCGCGCATAGTAATAATGTAGGTACATTTTCGATACCTAAACAGGGAGTGACACGGGCCTGATACTAGTAAAGATACTAATAGATGTATGGTGTCACAGAACCACAGAGTTATTGAATATTCAAAGATGTTACACGACGACGAATTATTTTTGGTGTGCCTATGAAGTTGTCCATTCGCAAACAAGCAGTTCATAGATTAAATTTTTTAAATGTTAAAAAGTTCAGAGACTTCTGGATTCGGGATGACTTCGTCTAGTAATTTTGTAACGTTTATGTTTGAGAAGGATACATTGATATACATTTATGCTGGTCTTCAAAGAAAAACTTAGAATGTATCAGTTGCTTTTCTCCCCGCACAGATCGTAAAAGCCGATCGAGGGAATGGACGAAAATGCTAATCGTGTAATCGTTCCTTTTTCCATCTTGTCTCCTACCATCATACTAAAGGTGGCCTTTGTGTCTTACGGCCCTGGGATCTGTCTGCTTAGAGATGCAAGACCCAAATTGCTCTATTTGCCCCCATTGTGGATACAGACGTGATAGTGTATATGTATTTACATACATTGTTCCAGTGCGGGAGTGGGGCGCACGGGGGTGTTCATAACGCTGTCGACGGTGCTGGAGCGTATGCAGTACGAGGGTGTGGTGGACGTGTTCCAGACTGTCCGCACGCTTCGCACGCAGCGCCCCGCTATGGTGCAAACTGAGGTGAGAACTTTGACCTGTCTTGTCTATTTTAATAAACTCCTGACAAAAAAGAGGGGTGTTATAAGTTTGATGCTAATGTCTGTCGGTCTGTCTGTCTGTGGCATCGTAGCGCTTGAACGGATGGACCGATTTCGATGCGGTTTTTTTAACGTGAAAGCAAGTTCCCTTGCGGTGGTTCTAGTCTATGTTTGATGAAAATCGGTTCAGCCGTTTATAAGTAATTTGGGGTTAACGCTTAAAAGTCAGGGCTTTCTCTAGCAAATAATAGATGGCGCTAAGGATATCAAGTCGTATCGGTAGTTAAGATGGCGTTCTTGACAGTCGGGGTTTTTTTTTTATTTGCTTAGCTAATAAACTTGTAATTCTGATCGATGACTGATTGCTCACATTTCTAGGAGATATTACTTAGTATAAAAAACCTATTTTAAGTTTATTAAAGAGCGATGAACTTGATAAATTTGATAGCGAATAGAAGGAGATAACGCAGAACCGGACTGAATGGAAGTTGTTCTGATTAACCTTACTTGCAAAGAATACTTGTAATTAAATCTTTTATCAAAGATAAGCAGTAACATAATTATTTAAAATTAAACAGAATATCTTCCCATAAATTAGCTTTTCACGTTGTCTGTTGTTTGTTTATGCATGTTTTTCTTTTGAAACAGGACCAGTATGACTTCTGCTACCGAGCAGCGCTGGAGTACTTGGGCTCGTTCGACCACTACGCCAACTGACGATGAGACATACTAGTCTAACGGAACTGTCGCTTACGTACTTAATCGCCCATGTAGGTTCGCAGACCTTGCGAGAAATGTGCACTAGATAACATATTAGGAAAGATATACGAAATACATTACGTACTTAAATTAATAATTTAGGTAGAACGTTATTTTTTTACTGTTTTTATAAATAAAATATCATGCAGTCAGTTAAATTTATTTTTCTGAAATAATAATTAAACGTCTAATATTTATTTAAATTTATTATTGAGAATCGACAGAGATGTCATAATGAACACAAAATATCTTTCCTACTTTATATCAGAAGCTACGAGCAATAATACCTAAAATAGTAAACACTAGAACCTTTGGTTCAAAAGATCTTGAGCACATTTTTCGAAAGGCGATTCCCTATTACGTCACCCAAGAAAGACAATAAAACCGTTCAACGTATATTACTTAGATTAAAGTGTTTTATTGTTTTTCTGGGCTGTCTAGACTTCGCGACGCTTGCTGTTACGTAGTTGTGTCCCATACAGACTGACCGTTAGGTAACCATCATTTTAACTTGTATACCTTATGAGGCTAACATATAAGAGTGCCTAGGAACGCAACTTATGATGTAAATTTACGAATGTGACCACTTAAACATGATTGTGAGTCTAAAGGGTAATAAATATAATATTAATTATCCTAATATCTACTTATGATAGACCTTATGCCTGTTCTCGCTATTTTTAACTGTATGGAACAGAATGTTGAAGTCCATATAAACCAGTTAATATACTTAGATGCATTTAAATCTTACGACAGAGTTTCCAAAGTATTAATGATCGGTGTCTCGCGTTGATATTATGATTTGCTAAGAAGTAAATTAGTGATTGAAACAGTGCGCTTAGAGATTTAATATCTTACATATATTCAATTCTGATCGTCACATATATGCAGACATATTGTAAAATGTATAAATAGTTATGCAGCAGTAATTAGAAGTTTATTTTTCATATCGGGTGTTAAAATATGTTAAGTAGTGTATATTGTGGTAACTTGTTTCATGATTGCAATACATTATATAACTCTTTAGACGAATCGGCTGTGTCATGTGGAATATATGTCAGTCCTGTGCGTAGAATCTTTTGTAAATAGCTATATTTTAACCTTACGTGTTAATTTTTTTTGTTGATCCTTGCCTTTTAGACAACTTTAGGTAACTGAATCAATGATTTTAATTTTTTGTTTCATTATTAATAAAATCGCTGCTTGCTTTTAGTAATGATCGTGATTTAATGACATATCTATATGTAGGTAGAAAATGTTCTTGTCGGTGTGGTAATGTTTGGACCTGAGTGAAGGGTGGTCGATCTTAAGCTAAAGTGTGGATAAAAGAACCTAAATAAATGGATTTGTAAGGCACTGTAAAAGACATCGCGAAGGCGCGATTAGTGGTTAGATGACTTCATGCTATTTTATTCGCAAAATATATTCCTAATTTGTACAACACGCGTAAGAACATTCGTATGATCGGGTGACTCGCAACTTC
Organism: Acrobasis repandana; assembly: GCA_963576875.1. NCBI lineage: Eukaryota > Metazoa > Arthropoda > Insecta > Lepidoptera > Pyralidae > Acrobasis > Acrobasis repandana. The sequence goes on from OY756226.1 coordinate 6,175,706, forward strand.
ACTATTTTAAGCTATCTTTAAGTATAGTACGTTGTTTAATCCTTTACAGTAATCCCCTTGCCTAGTATCGTATAAGGTTTTAGGTTTTTCACTCGTTTTATACAATATACCTACTTGTATCGATTTATCTACGTATAAGTTAAATTTGAGCTTGTATGTAATTTAGGAAGTAAAGACAACTGCGCGTCTTCGAAATACGTAGATACGCAAACAATTTAAAAAGAACTCCTTTCTATGTATGATAACAGTTAACTAAGTACGTCTCGATTAGGTCGGTTGATGCGGCCGGTCGTTCGAACTGCCAATCGTTTCACTTAGTTGTAATTGAATTAAATTTAAAACAATAAAATACGAGTACGTAGAATTAATGAGATAATTGTTAAATTGAGGTTATAGTGAAATTTAATACTCGTTGAATCATGTATTAGCGGGGTTCGTACGCGTTAGTGGAATGGGGAGCTAGATTCCTTTGCTTTTTGAGTGACAGCTGATGGCAATGTTTACTATTACCCGCCCCTGCGGTATGGCATCATCGATATGTCGTCGATAAAGTATTTGTCGCGTTATGAACTGGCGCCATCTCACGCGTTATTACTATTACGTAGTAATAGTAATAACGCGTTAGTAGCAGGTTAGCGATAGTCGATCCAGTGTAATGGATCAAATTTGTCGTAGATGCTATGCTACGGGGTAATTTAATTTAACAGCTTCATTAATTCATTCCGTTTATTGTTAGGTTGTAATAATATCTTCCATTTGCCGCATCACATGTTATGAATCCATATTTAATGATAACGCACACGGCATCTTTGTATAATAGCATTCGTTTTTATTCTGCCTGTAGTCAATTGTATATTTTTACATAGCCATAATTTTAATTGCATTAGAAGCTAAATGCCATGCCATATCACGGTGCTGTTCCAGTGAAGTACAAAAATTGTTTTTGCCAGTTTATTCATCACATTTTATCGTATTATTTTTTTGTGTTTAACCATAATCATTTTTACTAATGTTAATTTTAGAATCCTGACTGTACATTAGAACAAATTGATGTTGAGTTTGTAAAAGACTGATTTTGTGTACTTTTGTTTCGTTCTTTAAATGTTTTGTGATTAATAAATTCTGTGTTATTCTAAGTATTGTATACTTACCTAATTGCTAATGAAAAATGTATGAATTGATAAGTACATAATTTGAATTTGTAAAGCTCTTTGTTTAGTAATGAGATAGTTTTGAGTACATATTACTTTGTTGTTATCTTTTATTGTGAAATAGGTAAATGATCATAAATAAAAACCCATTTATCTGATCCGTCGAATTTCTCGATAAAGCAAATGTATTCCCGTTACACCAAACTAAATTAAATTCTATGGTGTAGACACTAAAGTCAAATTTAGATTACCCAACGATTCTGTAGCATTGGCATAAGTCAAATGATTCAATTAAATTCAGGTCTTATGTTATGACCTTGACTCATTACGAAATCTTTTTATTTATGTATATAATTTAATTCAATATTATCTCATCTAAACTATAAGCTATTCCATGTCCTAATCATTATCCAATGAACTACGTAATTAATTAATTTGTATCCACTCGCCATTCCGCGCATCGCATTTGATTTGCCATGGAACGTGGCTGAACGCGCAGAACGTCCAAGCTTTAAATATAAATAGGGTTGCCAGAATAATCTGCACTTGTTGGCAACAATGTGGCGTCGGCTTCAATGAACTGTTATTATCAGAGAAAAATAAGTTGTGTGAGACAAATCAATGATGACCGATTTTAAATGTGAATCCTTTTGAATTTAATTAATATAAAAGTATTTTAATTAAATTTATAATAATATATATAGTAAAATTTATTACTAAATAAATTACGACATACATTTAGACATTTACCGTCTTATTATAAAAACAGGACTATGATTGTTACTAGGTTTAAACCATTACCCGTCAAAATCTAGTTGAATCTGTCAATGTCAACTTGATTTGGGCGGATAATGGTTTAAATCTAGTAACAAAGTTAGTCCTGTTTTTATAATAAGACGTTTAGTATTTATACCCTGTTGATTAAACCTTTTCACAACAAAATAAGATTGTCAGCTGATTACAAAATTACAAGTATAATAATTTCTTTATACGGCAATACTGTATCTCTATAGTCCGCAGAATATTCACATTTTTGGCATATATCAACAGTGATAGAACCTGGCGTCCCACTGCTGCCACCTACTCTGAGAATTTCAGCAAACCCCATTGTAAACAATTATTTTAGTGCAATTAAAATGGCGGACGCAAGATGGCCGGCGGGACGGAGTGAATGTATTGTAGGAGTTTGTAGACGATTATTTTGTAAAATATCCCGCGCTGCGTCTCGGGACACAGTGGATTCGCAAAATTATACATATGTATATGAAGAAATAAATTTATGTGAGACCAACGTGTAGTTTTTAATTTACAGATTTCCTTTCTCTTACTCAGTTCAGCCACTGGAGTAATAGACTACCTCCAAGGATTTTTTAAAACAACCGATTGGTAGCGGCCTGCAGCATTTGCCCTTTTTTCTATGAGGATTAAATAAATTTTAAAATTGTAACCCTAGTCACGAAAAAAATCAAATTATATTCAAAACTCATCTAATTCAATTTTAACAACTTGACTACGTGTAGGATGTCGTACTGCAAGTCTACAGACTTTTGTTCCTTGTAGCACGTCATAACTCAGAAGTTCATACGACTGCGCCACGCGTAAACAGTCTTACAAAAGCCTAATCTGGGGGCACAAGAGTACCCCCGCCAAGACGAGCCAAGCGGAGCGCAAGAGCACTACCTACCTTTTCTCGAAACGTTTCGTCGTTTTTTTGAACTCTCATTTGGTTTGGATGATGCTAAATAGTTATTAATTTCAGTGAAATCGCGCTACGCAGCGCGGCGAACTGAATTGCAACTACCGTAGCACATCGTAGCGCTAGGCTACAGCTAACTACGCCACGCGTAGCACGTCGTAGCACCGACCTACGATCGCCTATTCCACAGAATACAGAGTACAAAACTATAGGGCGCGAAGCTCAGGAGACCTATTTTTCAACGCGTGAGTCAGCGAAATACGAAACGTGTGATTTTCCAAGTCACCATTCACGTTCCAATTCACGAAATACATAACACCGTTATTAAAGCCGTCTTAAAACTTGGTTCTTTAACGTTTTTCAACAAATTTCAACGTAAATAAAAAAGCAGCGTGAGATGGAACAGATTCGACATAACATGATATGACAAACAACACAAACCTTTTCTTTGACTTTTGTAGCAAATCCTTCGCGTACGAGCGATTCAAACATGCGCCAAAAAAGGTATTTTTCCTGGGTCACACCGTACTTTACCACTTGTGGCACATCGAAAAGTGTGGCACACCAAAAATTGCCTACGCTTCGACAACCTTTAATAAAATAAAAAGACAAACACGTTTATAAGTACATGAAAGCAACAATCTTGAAATACCAATGACGCGAACAGAATTGCCAATAATAATTTTCCTTATAGCCATAATGCGTATAGAATTGTCATAATAAAGTATTGTCGTCCGCAAATTGGCTCAATGAATACGTATTGCGCCGTTAATTATAATATCCGAGAACGTGTCCCCATGGGCAGCCCGCCATTGTTGGGCTGTCTTGTTGGCATAAATTAGGGTCCGTACAGACGTGACCGCGCGACGGTTCCAGTTGATACCACTTGCTGTACCCAATTGAGAAAGATTTTAAACAAAAAAAGGAGTAACTCAATTCAATAATGATAATTCATGACACTGAACTACTTTCTACAAAAAATATTAATGAACAAATAATTATTTAGAAAAACCCTGCCTGATACAACTTAAGCGGGATTATGTGGTTTTTTTAGCATTTATCATTCCAAATTACATTTAAACATATAAGTTACATACTTATTTGTAATATTTATATAAAATCTCTTTTTTTCCCCTCCACTCGATGGGTTTCGAATAAAAAAACATTTGAAGACATAATTTGGCGCCAAAAATCCACCATTTTTTTATATACCCAGTGTCACTCTCACAATTAAGACGAATCTAACGACACCTAGCGTGCCAAAGAAATACACATACATGTACATAGATACATACACTCGAAAAACATAACCCTCCTTCTAGCCCAGTCGTGTTAAAAAAACGAAAAAGCGTTTTATCATACAAATCAGCGCTTAGCTAGACTGTTTTTCTGTGCTAACTGCCTCTAAAATGTGGCAGCCTTCTGGCTGGCACTTTGAGGGCCCAAAAATGTATGACGCCTAAGAGATTTCCTTTTGAACTAATAAATGTATCGGCAATTCGGCACTTCAAACAATTCTGCAGCTTCATTGAAATATTGCATTGCTATTCATGCATACTCGCTACTCCATCTGAACGCCGCGCCGATTGATAGTTGAATTAGGCCGCATATTTGGGCTCAAAGGCGGACTGTGAGACGCTCTGGAATGCGCGGAAAACGACGGAATCAAGGAATAAAAGGTTTATTCAGTAATTATGCCTTTGCAGACACTTTTATTGTTTCATTAATAAGTTTTTTATTTTATCATAGTTTTAAAAAGAAAATGTTTCGGAACGCCACTGTTGAGAAGAAAGAAACTCTTTAAGACAGTATTGGTCGCCTACACGCCAGAAGGGTTTTGCCATATGTCTGCCAGTTTACAAATATTATTATTATAAAATGTAAATCTATACTAATATTATAAAGCGGAAGAGTTTGTTTGTTTGTTTGTTTAAACGCGCTAATCTCAGGAACTAATGGTCCGATTTGAAAAATTCTTTTTTTGTTGGGTAGTCCATTTATAGAGGAAGGCTTTAGGCTATATAACATTACGTTCCGAAAACCACGCGAACGAAGTCGCGGGCACAGCTAGTACATTATATAATGCTTGCTAACGAGCGAACCACGGTCGAACTTACTACATCATCATATCAGCCACAAGAAGTCCACTGCTGGACGTGGGCCTCCCCTAAGGATTTCCAAAACAACCGATCGTAAGTGGCCTGCATCCAGCGTTTTCCTGCAACCTTGCTCAGGTCATCCGATCACCTAGCAGGTGTGGTATCTGCGCTTGCCAATACATAGCTGCCATTCGAGAACCTTTCTGCCCTATTGACCATCGTTTCATCGCGCTATGTGCCCCACCCACTGCCATTTCAACGAGCTAATCCGCTGGGCTATGTCTGTGACCTTAGTTCTTTTACGAATCTCCTCATTTCTGATTCGATTACGTAAAGGAACACCTAGCATAGCTCTCTTCATAGCCCATTGAGCGACCTCAAGCCGTCTTATGAGACCCATAGTAAGGGACCACGTTTCAGAGCCATAAGTCATCACTGGTAACACACATTAATTAACTTTGGTCTTGAGGCACTGAGGTTTATTTTTGTCTACTAAGAAAATGGTCTACTTATATTGTTCTCTAGTAAGATTAAATTAGTAGTAAGTTTATCCGTACAGTAAAGCGCTCCATCACTAAAATTAAGAAATTATAAGCATTGGAGCATTTGGAGCTTAATACCATCTAAACGGCTATCGATGCTCGGAATTCTCACTGTATATCTTGTCTCTCGTCTCGACGTCTCAGGAATATGCGGACAATGACTGACAGACGTAGCACAGTCCGCCTGGACACATTGTATTTTGAGAAACTTAGACACAGTTATGCTTTTTAAATAAATATAAACAGCATTGTTAGCTTTATACACGAGAAGAACAAGAAGAATATATGCTGTTATAGCAAAGTTCAGAGCTTTTTAGATTACCTTGTCTGTCCACGACCGCTGTACCGCGCCTGAGGTTGCGCGGGGAGGCAAGGCCCCCCTTGCCCGACAGTATGAATGTCTTGTGAGTCCATGATCCCCCGATCATGGACTCACAAGACATTCATACTGTCGGATAGATCTTAAGATATTGAAGTACAATATTTGACGCTGTATACATATTATATCCAATTATTAATATGGTTCAATACGAATTTAAGCACAAATAAAAAAACCAATATAAGTGAAATTAATGTGTAATTATTGGAAAAATAAAACGTTTCGAAAACCACTTTTATATTCGAAACTATCTTTGTCTGCTTATCTTTTCCTAAAATATTCAGCCACTTTGAAAACGACAGCCTTGACATCTCGAGATAAAGCACGACCCATCTTTGGATATTCTATCTCATGTGCGTCTGGCATAGACATCCCCCGTCTCGCCGCTCGCATACCGCAGGCGAGGTACTGCGATGAAATCTGAGAGACGCCTCAAGAATATGCAGATAATGACTCATCATCATCCGAGCGTATTCCCGGTTGCATCCTCAGCAGTAACGCTTCAGAGCCCCGGGTCCGCTACCTAATCTAGGTGATATGACAGGTTACTGGTTTTTACACAGAGCGACTATTGTCTGACCTCCGCAACCCAAAGAGTAGACCAGAACCAGCGTTCGGGACCCACAGCTTTACTTGACTTCCGAAGCACGGAATCATCGTTCTTTTGGGATAATCAAGTGATTCGCCTGCAACGTATGGCAGTGAGATAGATAGGTACATGATTAATTAGAATGCTTCAAAGCATTCCCATTTCAGGTTGCTGCAAGAGCACGATCGTGCTATTGAAGCATGACACCAGCTGAACGGCGATTGATACTCTAATCTGCTCTGCATATCAAAACCTCAAAGGCAGAATTTGCGACGTCTTAGGAATATTCGGAAAATTACGTAGCATAGTTACTTACCTACGTCTTGTTCGCTGAAATTTATACACTATTCAATTTTGAGAATTAGTTTCGGCACCTATTATTGCAATGGTTCCTTTCAAATCAATTTATGCAGTTATTACAATTTTGAGAGTAAGTATCTTATATATAGCATCCTTGAGATGTCTCTAGCAAAGTTGGCCTGAATACACAATTATAGTATTTTGAGATTAATTCTAGTACGCTCCTTCACTATCTAATGAAGCCTAATTAGATGCTCCGTTGCTATTAAAGCATAAAACAAACTAAACAGCGCAGCGGCTCAAAGGCGGTCGTTGAGACGTATAAGAAATATGGATTGTAGGGCCATTTTTCGACATTCGTTTGTCCAGCGAATCATGCATTTGTTCGCCCCATCCATGTGTGTGGGTCACACACAAGAAAAACGTAAATACAAGCGGACATGTCTAACGAAGAATCGGTCTATGTGATATGAGGGTGAACTTCTACAGGCATTCAAATCAATTTCGGACCTTTTTGATTAATTTGGATTTCTCCGTGCTATTGAAGCATAACACCAGACCAGCTGAACGGCAATTGATACACATGCTCTGCATATCCAGCTCAAAGGCGAACTGGGACGTCTCAGCTGACAATGACTGACGAAGACACTATTCACCTGGACACTATTGTATATTGAGAATGGCTTTGCTCAAAGTGATGCCTTTCAAATTGATTTATGGATGCTATGGCTATGTTACGAGTATATGTTTCATACAGTACATAAACCTACTAAGCAGAAAGTAAAGACCTTATTCGAGCAACGGGACACAATTGATGGCTATAATTAAGCATTAATACAGTTTAATTGGACTCGTTGCTTGCTTTTCATCAGTTCATAGCTTGCATACATACAAGCTTAGGTCATCAATTTGCATACATGCTTTCTACAAGGCTTAACACCAAGGCCGTCTTAAAATAGGCTGGGGTCCTTGGGCACACAAGAATTTGCGGCCCTTTTGGACCCTTTTGGGACCCTTGACTTTGGAATCGGAGTGATTGCGTAAGTGATCGCTAGATGGTGTACTTAGTAAATTAGGTAGGATGCGTTCGGAAATATTATTAATTAGTACAGTAGGAATAGGCGCAGTCATCGATATAAAATAATGGCGTAGTATATGCCTTGTAAATACCTTCTGATAAGATTACTGATTTATGAAAAAACTTTAATGTGCCCGACAAAAATGTTTTGAGAATGGAAGGTCCGACAATTTCTCTCACACATATAAATGTGTGAGAGAAATTGTAGACCGAGTGTGTCCGACAATTTCTCTCACACATGTAAATGTGTGAGAGAAATTGTCGGTCCTTCGGGGCCGCCTGAGAATGGAGGCCCTTGGCACGGGCCCCGTGTGCCCTATGGAGAAGACGGTACTGCTTAACACATATCTTAAAGGCTGTAGCTCAACTTCACAGCAATTGCACAATGACTAATCAAGATTCATGCATGACACTGTCAATCTGAACAGAGTAGAAACGATCACGATGATAGCTTTCTACACCTACATAGGTATACCTTTGATATTTGCTAATTAGTAGGTACGTACGTAACGTACGTTTCAGCTAGGAATTCTTTCAAAATTGAAAAAGTCGGCCAAATTGTATCTACCTGGTGACGACGGGTAGGTATGCAAGTACCAAAAGAAAAACCTACCTAGCAACTAGAAGTGTTATGTAAGTATAATACTAAACTTAAGCCCCATACTAGACCCAAGACGTCTCAAAATAAGGAGGGATTTGTTAATATTCACCATTATGAACGATATACTGACGCAAAACGCTTTGTTTGAGGATCTAAAAACCACACGTAGTCGGTTGGGACTTGAGACCTTGGAGATTTAAAAATACCTAAGTACTTAATTTATTTTATTTCTTACACACTAAAGAATTAAAAAGAACAGACTAAAGATTTCACCGGGACTTAAGTGCGTACCTACAATAACTTTTCCTCAATAAAGTCCCGTTAAAAACTTCCAAAAATGGCGCAACACGTCAAAACGCGGCAATATTTCACCCACAGGCGCCAATCACAAGAAAAAGTTGCTAAGGCGCAATAAATCACAATCAACTGAGAGTTGGCGAGTGACTTATTTCTTAATTTCGCCGATACCGCCTACGCCGGAATAATTGATAAATGGCAGTTAAAAATTAAGTTCACTCTCTGGGGAGTAAAGGGATTCTTCATTCATTTGACTCACGGGCCGATACATGGCCGATTATGATCTTATTGTCGAACAGTACCCTGGGTTCACAACTTGCAATACTGCGGGTGTTTTTGAAAAATCACTGTTATTAAACTACTACAGTTTATTCCACAAAAAAATTACATAAAAATCTTAAGGATTTTCTACAGACACCCACAATAGCCAAAACACGATTGAGCATTTTTGGCTCGATAGAAAAAAATCACAAACATACCTCTAATTTGCCTAAATTTGCCTTTATAATACATATTACTTTTTTATACAATCACTTTTTTATATGAAAATTATACCAAAAAATATATTATCTAAATATCTATCCACTTTGGCTACAAAAAAAAATAAACATAATACAAAAAAAACAGTAAATAAAACACTGCGAAATATCGTCGGGCGCGGCTCTGGGCCTTTCTTCTCTTTCGACGAAGATTCCACTGTGTTTTATTTATAATTTTTTTGTATTATATTTATAATTTTTTTTGTAGCCAAAACGGATAGATATTTAGATAATACATTTTTTGGTATAATTTTCATATAAAAAGGTGATTGTATAAAATAGTAATATGGCAATATAATATTATAAAGGCAAATTTAGGCCAATTTAGAGGTATGTTTGTTTTTTTTTTCAATCAAGCCAAAAATGCTCAATTGTGTTTTGGCTAATGTGGGTATCTGTAGAAAATCCTTAAGATTTTTATGTAAATTTTTTGAGGAATAAACTGTAGTAGTTTAACAACAGTGATTTTTCAAAAACACGCACGGTATTGCAAATTATGAACCCACGTCACCTTAAGTGAGAAGTTACACGAAATGGATTCATTTGAAATAAATTATTTTCTTGAAAAATCTGGTGAAAATCCATGTGTGAAAAAAGTATTTTGAAGTTTTAGTCTCATGGGCTCTACATGGCCAAATGTAGTATTTATTGTTGAGATGGGTTTGGTTCTTCGACTTCGTTAAACTTCGGAATTTTCGATTTAAAGAACTTTTTCTCGAGATATAGTTAGATATATTTTCTCTATAGACAGACGCATCTTTACAAAATCTTGTCTAAAATCATTGCATTCATTGCAAGCATTGTTAGCAAAACTAAAAGAAATATTTACTTACCCATTGTTTATTATGCACAACAAGCTATTATTTCCACAAAAGCTAAGGAATAATGGCAAAATTCCCTACAAAGGATACGCAATGAAGCGTCATTACGAAAAGAGTAAAAATTAAAGAGCTGGGGCAGGCCACTTAATGCAAGTATTTTTGTCTTATTTTTAACAAAATGGAAGCAGACAGTAATATCCATTACTTTAGCAAAATTAAGTCTTATTCTGCGTGACATCGTTTGCCTTTCTCATTTCAGAATTAAGGCGAGATGCCTTCTATAATGTGGTCTGACAAATTGCATATTTTTCCGCCCTTTGTTATGCGAATAAAAGCATGTTTATGATCTTTTCAAGTGGAAAAATGTATGGGATTTTTATATCTTGCTTTATACAGAGGGCTAATAAGTGCTTTATATATCTTAAAACGTATGTAAAAAGGAGCCCAATTTATTGTCACAATATTTTCACATTGTGTTGTCACTACATGAACTAAACTCAAAATACCTAACTAGATAACTGTTACCATTAGTACTCGTAGACAAGCTTGTACAGGGTGTCCAATAAGAGTATCGGGTATTTGTTTTCGCGCTGCATTTGAAACGGAGCGACGGAGGGGACGGGGAGGGCATCGTGGGATCCGCCATTTTGTGGAGTTTTAGTCACGATGGAGCAGTACCCGGAGATACTTCGTGCTTTTTGCGTACGAGCGTAGTATCGTAATGGTGATTCAATAGTGGCTGCTCAACGTTTGTTTCGTGCGGAATATCGTACACGCCATGCAACAAGTGACGATAGCATTAGAAAATGGATCCGGATGTTCCAGAATACAGGTGCGATGGTAAAAATTCCAAACTCTGGTCGCCCTCGTTCAGTTCGCGACAAGGAAATAATCAGAGAAGTAGAGGCGTCAGTTCGTCAACATCCGTCTTTATCCATCAGAAAGCGAAGCCAATCATTGAATTTGAATATCAAAAAATCGTCCTTGCATTTGATTTCATAGAAAGATTTGCATTTAAAAGCCTATAAATATCAATTGGTTCAAGAATTGAAGGATACGGACTATGCTAATCGATTGAATTTTGCGAACAAAATGCTACGACGGTTCAACAATTTTGAAAACATTATTGAATTATTCCCTAATAAGGTCATTTCGCGTAGGGATAACATCAACTGGCCTCCTATAAGCGCCGACTAAAGTCCACTCGACTATTTTGCATAGGGATACCTTAAAAGTAAGGTTTATAAGAATAATCCGACAAACCTAACCCAATTGAAGCAAAACATCAGGTCAGAAATGGTAGCAATATCAAGAGCTTTGTGTCAGCGTGTTATCGCCAATCTTCCTTCCCAATTAGAAGAGTGCCAGCAGAGTAACGGCCACCATTTGGATAACATTATCGTTTCCAAATAATTTTTCACTTTATATTCTAATAAAAATAAAAAATAAATTTGTTGATTTCAAGTAGTATTTGTTTTATCTAACAACTAACAAGCACCCGATACTCTTTTTGGACACCTTGTAGTATAAAGTAGCAAAGTCTATTGTGACTTGTTAGATATTCGATAATGTGGAAACAAAAAATAACGAATCTCATTTGCATGGTTAATGTTAACTTATTGTAGATTTATGTACTTAATTACAAACACTAATTTGGCATAGTAAAAACATTAAATGATGGATTACGTCGTTCACGAAAGAATTATTAATAAGGGCAGTCCTTATTTTAGTGATTTTGACTGCTTTTTCGGAGTTGATTGGAATCAAACTATCTTAGTAACAATATGTTAAGATATGTTAAATTGAAGTTTATTTAAGTATTAAAAAGTGAATGAGACAATTTATTAATTTTCATTGTAATAGTTTGTTTAATTCCAAATAACCTGAGATGTGTTTTAATTTTTTGCGGTGCGCGACGTTCATGTCTTTGTTGTTTACACGGAATTATTAAAACATGAAGTTGTGTATAAATTACAGAGAAATAAAGACAAAGGAAAATCCTAAAAAGTGAATGAAAATGATTGTAGTAATATTTTTTTAATTCATTAAAAAACTTAGTTAAAAAGGTTAAAAACTTTGAAGAAAATATAAGCGAATACGTCGTCGGATTTCTTGCGCATACGACTGAGTTAAAAAATAAAAAATACACACATATGAAGATTGATTCATGCTTAAAGACTTACAATAAATAAATAAAAATAATTTGTCTTTTGCAAAAAGATAGAAAAATTTAAAGTTCTCCGAAATTCTCAAATAAATATGGGGACGAAAACGCTGATAAGGCAGACCGCTCGCTGCGCTTCTGAATTCGTCTAAATTCGTCTCCAGAGTGCATGTACTGTACAATACAGCGCAATGCGTATGTGTAGATACAAAATATAGATTCGGGTGTTCAATAAAAAATTCCCACGGTCGAAGACTGCCTGCAGTCTCATAAGTAGGTTAGGTATTGGTAGATTAGATACGCTACTACAGCAGGTCGTTACAATTTAGATAGAAACTTGGCAGAATTCCAAATTAGGTACAACACATGTGTTAAGACCATGATTATAAATTATGCTACGTTAACCCATAACCTTTTAGGTATACACGAATGAACTCAGAACTCTCTTCTCATATGTAATACTCCTACTCCATGAATTTCAAAAATAACTGCAAAACAGAAAGCCTTTTTTTCCATTTGTGATTATTCCAAAAAATCACCTGGATCTGTTGCTTTGTATCTACGTAAGGGAAAGGTGAAAGATACACATATCCACATTTATATTATGAGTACAGTATGATTGTACACAGGTTACATCTATTAAATATAATGAACCTGTGTATAATTAATTCGAATAAAATTTAGAGTAGCGCAAATAAATGCATAAATAAGGACAAATCACACTGATTGAGCTATCCCCAAAGTAAGTTTAAACTTGTATTATGGGATACTAACCCAACGATACTATAATTTTAATAATAAATACATAATAAACACCCAACACCAGGACAATTTTAAAAACGAACTTTCTAGCTGGGAATCGAACATGTTTCAAAATTGGGGTTAAACATTTAAATGGTACGATTTTATTCACCCAATATCAAACTTTACGGCAACATTCATCATCATCCAAGCGTGTTCCCGGTTGCATCGTCAGCGGTTACGCTTTAGAGCCCGGGGTCCGCTACCTAACCTAGGCGATTTGACGAGGTTACTGGTTATTTACACAGAGTGACTGCCGTCTGACCTCCGCAACCCAAAGGGTAGACCAGAACCAATTCTAGGATAGGTACAAACGCTAGATGGCGTTCGGAACCAGCGGCTTTACGTGCCTTCTGAAGCACGGAATTATCTTTCTTTTCGGATAATCAGGTGATTCAAGCCTGCAATATCGTAAACAGACTGGAAACAACTTTTCACAAAGTATGCTTCCCAGTGGGATTTGAACCCATGACCTTCGGATCACAAGGCAAACGCCTTGACCACTGGACCGCGGAGGCAGTCGAAACATTACGGCAACATTAATGTTTCAAATTACCCCATATAATATCACCTACGCAACAAGCCTAAAAGTAGCTCACGGAGTCAAATTATTTTCGCGATTCATCTATACCACGTATGAATTGAGAGCCCTCTTCTCGAGTGGAAAGGAATATTTCAACCGTTTAAAATGCTCGTCTGCCTGCATATTGGGAAAAAGAGTGGAACGTAATAATTGAAAATATAATATAATAACAAACATGCACCCATAACTATTAGTGGTTAATGAGAGCTCTTCTTGTGGATTTTTAATTAAAATTAAAATAATGTGTAACCTTTGGGAATCACGGGTCTTTTCGCCGCGATTCTTTGAGAAACTTGCGTTGCGTGGTGAAATCCAACTTGTAGAGGCCCTTGGGAGTTGATGTTATGTGGTGCTACCGCCAAAACCCATTCTGTATGGATATACCATTGGTCCTACGCGTAATAGGCCTAGGCACCACATAATGAGTTCTTAGTTCTTATTAGTTGAAAAAGTAGATACCTACATTTACCGTGCCTACTACAAACTATGGAAAAACAAAAAATACTAGTATTCAATTAAAAGAAAGTTACCCAAGCCCAGCGCTACGAAACTCCTTTCAAACGCTTCTTTTAAACCATAGACAGCCAGTCAGTTATTTATGGGCGGATTAAATGGCGCGGCGGCGGCCGGCGGTGGCCAATATGGCACCCCTTGCGACTAAGCCGATGATTTAAACATACAGCCATCGATTTAGTACGCGAACGTAATTAATCATATTTTAGCCGCTTTTTAGAATTCCGCTTGCAGTGAAAGGAATGAGGTCGGGATTAAAAGCGACGACGTTTAAAAATCGACGCGCTATAGGTAGGCTAAATGAGCGTACTTTTTACGTCGCGTAATTTACACGATTCTATTTACAACGTTCTCAATAAACTTGACAGGATCCAAAACAACTGTCTTCGTTTTATCTTTGGCCTTCGTAAGTTTGACCATGTGTCGAATTATCGTTCGCAGTTAAAATGGTTGCCCATCCGGCAACGTCGTAACTTACATATACTTACCACTCTCTTTTCTATACTCTTCGACCCTAAAACTCCGCGGTACTTAAAATCTCAATTTTCTTTCTTTAAGGATTCTCACGTCAGAATACTTCGCTCTTCTAACAATCTTCTACTTGCTATGCCGCATCATCGGAGTGGGTTCTTCGAGCATTCCTTTACCGTACAGGCCGTGAAGCTCTGGAACGCCCTTCCCGACCAAATTCGTAAAGCCCCTAGTCGACTTGCCTTTAAAAAAGCAGTGCGCGGTTACTTTCTTCATGGACTGTCAGATAATAAATAAATTATGGATATTTATGTATTAAGATGTATATATATATATATATATATATAATATGTATGTATATATATATATATATATATTTATGATTATATATATATATATGTATATATATTTATAAGGTAGTAGGTAATTTAAATTAATATACTATATTTAAGTATTATATTTTGTAGTTTATGTAATTTATTCATAGCCATGCAATATATATGTAAGTTTAAAGTTCAAATACTATTTCGAAAGTAATGATAAATTTTGCTCCTACTTTAGCCTCACTTGTCTCTGCACCACCTGTCGGTTGACTGGTAGATAAAGCGGATACTAGTGGTAGGACAATGAGATTGAGACATCGCTCATACAATATCTTGTAAGAACTTTTTAAATCTTGTATCCACCTTGATACTCGTAACCGAACGAGTGTGATTTTGTATTGACATGCTTGTTAAGTACTTCTGCGAAAGGGAAAATATATGAGTATATATTGCTCGTGAGACATTCTATGATTTGCGCATATATAAGGGGCTATTTTACGATTTTCAATGTACTCGTAAATCATTCATAATAGAATTGTACTTAAAAGTCAAAGTGGCCATTTTAAACCTTCTCTGATATAAATAATATAAAATCCTTCGACATTTTTAGCACTTACACAGAAGTATGGCGACAACATTGAAGGTGTCCGTTCCGGAATTGTTCTTTGCAGCTCGTTCACATTCCGTTAAAAATGTATTGGTTGCTAAGGATAAACTCTGCCTTGTCAGTACACAACAAAATACTTTTGTATAAACAAGATCTAATGCCAGTATGGATTTATGGTATACAGCTGTGGGGATGTACCAAACCGAGCAATATCGATATAATCCAAACATTCCAGAACAAATTACTCAGAACTATTGTCAATGCACCCTGGTACATTAGAAATGCTGACCTGCACCGGGACCTTTACATGCAGTTCGTCAATGAAGTAATAAAAAAATATGCAGAAGCACACGAGTATCAATTGCTTCATCACGTGAACGTTGAGGCGATATAGCTCCACGACAATGTCCGTGTCATTGTGAGAAGACTTAAACGAACTAAACCGTTCGAACTAGTGTAGTGTCACTGGTATGACTCTCCATACATTCAGAGTAACATATATACCTACTACTACTATAAACGAAACAATTTATCTGTACACACGTCGATGTGTGAGTTTTATACCTACTTAGGGTCGCACCGTAGAATTAATTTAATACTTACCTACTAACGAGTTTTACATATTTACGATTATACTTTCAATACCGGGAAATTTATGAACACTATGACGTAAAAAATAATTTGTTTTATATGTATTAAATGTTACAGAAAAGTCGGAAACAGCTACATAATATCACTTCACAAATATTTTTTATTATGTCCATTGTCCATTTCACCATTTACTAATTATTATTGAGCCATTTATAATGTAACGCACTAAATTCACTAATTCACTATTGTAATATAGTAAAGGCGCAAAACTATACGGTAATTATTTGAATAAATTCAATAAAAATAACCAAATGGTTATCTTATCACGCTTCTACACACGTCTTGTCAAGTTGTCATTATCAACAATGGCATTATAGCATACACTATAACCCGCGGAAATCTACTTGGCATCTGCGTGTATGTGATTAACTGTGAGCGAGGAGCCTATGTATTTTTACCGGTTTATACTGCTGTCGATTGATAATCCCTCTCGCTCTTGTGTATCTCCCGCCAATGCGAGAGAGCGAGAAGGGTATATATATATCAAGATGGTTGCTGGGTAATAACGTGAAATTATATTGTTGCTTTGCTACCTGTTTTTATCATTTGGAAATCTATGAAATATGTGTTCTTTGCTGTAATCGGTGGATAAACAATTATTATATGCGCATCTTCTCACCATGATGGTTACTATTAATTGACAGTTCTCAAGACAAGATACGTCGTGTATTGCGTGCGGCTAGTAACTAAACCCTAGTTTAGGGCACAGAAAGGTACAGAAAGTGCGGGGGAGAAGTGCGGGAACGCCAATTTGCGGGAGACGCTGTGAGATTCCATTCAGTTTGACTCTTATGTATTCTGTGGTAGTGTAGTGACAAAAATAATATAATAGTGCAGTTATAGTGCAATAATTAAAGACACACGAACAAAGTGCCTTCCCCTTAATAGAGACAGTAAGAAAAGTGCCGATGGACACATTCTTATGCTATAACTTATAAAAGTAGGTCAATGTTAAATTACTAATTAGTCTAAGTTTAGGCTAGATTGTAATAATATTAGCGTACTTATTCAATCGAATGATTTTTAGTATGTACGTTAAGAAAGGGGAAAAAAGCTCGTTCACGCTTTTAACACAGCTCAATCATAAGATCATCGTTAAACCGAAAATCCAAAAGAATGTAAGATTAAAACACGTGACTTTAAAAACCACGCACGCAAAGTGGCCTATTTAGGCGGAACTGGATTTTAAAGCTAGTCTTTAAAAACTAAACATTGATGCAGTGGGTTCTTAGATCGCTTTTTAAAAAATACTTTTTTTCACACATGGATTTTCACCAGATTTTTCAAGAAAATAATTTACCAGTACGTAGGTAGGTAAGTATATAAATAAGTCCCAAACTTACCTATTCTCTCTTTAGGGTTCCGTACCCAAAGGGTGCAAACGGGACCCTATTACTGAGACTCCGCTGTCTGTCCGTCTGTCCGTCTGACCGTCTGTCACAGGGACTATTACTCTATCTCTTGAACCGTAATAGCTAGACACTTGAAATTTGTTAACAGAGTATGTATTACTGTGGCCGCTATAACAACAAATACTAAAAATAAAAAAAGTAAAAAATTAGAGGGGGTCGTCATACAAAAAACATGTTTCTTCACCGTTTTTAACTAGATCTTTATAATAGCGTTAACTAGATACTTGATATTTTCACAGATTATGTATTACTATGGCCGCTATAACAAAAAATACTAAAAATAAAAAAGGTAAAAATTAGAGGGGGTCGTCATACAAAAAACGTGTTTTTTCAGCGTTTTTAACTAGATCTTTATAATAGCATTAACTAGATACTTGATATTTTCACAGATTATGTATTACTATGGCCGCTATAACAACAAATACTAAAAATAAGACAAAATTGAAAATTAAAGGGGGTCGTCATACAAGAAACGTTTTTTTTTTGTGTTTTAGCTCGGATCTTTATAATGGCATTAACTAGATACCTCAATTTTTCACCGATTATGTATTACTATAGCCGCTATAACAACAAATACTAAAACTAAGATTATATTAAAAATTAAAGGGGTTCGTCATACAAGAATCGTGTTATTTTACCGGTTATGTATTACTATGACTACTATAACAACAAATACTAAAAAAAAGATAAAGTTAAAAATTAAAGGGGTCGTCATACAAGAAACGTGTTTCTTCAGCGTTTTAAAACAATGTAGGTACGGTACGGAGGTACGGAACCCTTTATGTACGAGTCTGACTCGGACTTGCCCGTTTATTTTCTCAACCTGCCGGCGAATTATTAGAAGTCTGGGTAGTTTCTCAGTTTCCTTTCAATGTTAAAATGTCCATAAATATGTAAGCAGCTCGGAGCCGGTCAAGAAATACTAGATATTATTTTTCTTCACTAATGGGAAGGGTAATTATTTAGGTAGTAAGTATGGATACTTACTACCTAAATTATTTACCGTAATTATTTAGGTAGTAAGTATCCATACTTACTACCTAAATAATTACTTTTCCCATTAGTAATATCTGAAACAAAATAATTTGAGCTCCAGCTCAAATAATTTGAGCTGGAGCTTAAATTATTTTGTTTGTTGTCTCAGTCTTCTACGTTTTAAGGTGAAGGTATAGGCAAATGGCCTTGACGTGACGCCCTCATTTGAAATAACTTTTTAACTCGTAAATATGGAGATAATTTCCATACTGCTCTTCGTCATGCACTTTAAATTATAATATTAGGTCCTTACAAATGAAATTGCCGATTTTCAATACTGGCAACTTTAAAATCAAATATCTTGCGTTTCATTAGGAATTCCAAATTCAAATTTATTTCGAAATAAAGCCAGAAAAATATTGTTATAAAATTCGTATTTCATTTGTTTTAACATCATTTGTTTGAGTTTCAACATTGCTATAACAACAACTATGGAAAAATTTAAAATTCGCGGTATTTACGAATACGAGTTCCACCGTGGCACCAGTGCTGCAGAAACGACTCGAAGAATTAACGACGTGTATGGACCAGGCACCGCTAACGAACGAACGGTGCGTTTTTGGATTCAACCATCGACATGAATATATAGACTCGGCGTCTTCCTACACGGCCATGTCCCAGATTCGATTATTCATTCATTCTTCATTCTCATAGACTAAACACGAGAGTAGTACAGAAAGGTCAATATATTTTTACCTACCTACGAGTACGTGGTTCAAATTAATTCCTACATATATTTTAACAAACGCGAATGTTGGTAAGTATGGCTGGATGTACGGATGGGTGTATGGATGGTTGTATGGTTATATAGATTTTTAGATTGTAGACCCACGACTAGCTTTTACGATCTTCACGGAAGGGGAGGCGGCTGCATTCTTAATGTGTTTTTCTTTGTTTTTTTTTCTTATTATATATATATAAACCTACATTACCACTGACTGACTCACTGATTGACATAGTTGTTTGACCTGTTCCCGGGTGGGTGGAGTAATGATTGATGTATGGTCGTGTAGAGGGTGCTCCAGTGAGTACCAGAAAAATCGGACATGTTGAAGATAACCAGATCTTAATGTGGACGAGGTACAGCCTGCAAAAACGGTTAGGGTTAGGGGTGTGATTTTTTTTCCAAAATGTAGGGGGTTGTAAGCAATTTGACGACTGTCATTTGTTTTTTGATTTTTTTCAAAATCCAAGATGGCCGCCATACAAGGACAATTTCCGGGTGTGTACCGCGAGACCGTAGGTCGAGCGGAAAGCGAGGCCGCAGGCCGAGCTGCGTGGCCAGGGTGAAGGCCAAGCCCCTCTTGACCTCCCCCCTCCCCCCAGAATCCCCCCCCCCCAAGTGTTTTAGCGAAGCCTAAGGCCAAATGCCAAACACAGACCTCTTCCGCGAGGCCGTAGGCCGAGCTGCGTGGCGAGGGCAAAGTCCGAGCCCCTCCTGACCTCTCCCCTCTCAAGAACCCCCCCCCCCCCCCAGTCACTAAGCGAAGCCTGAGGCCGAAGGCCGAAGGCTGAGATGTTCCGCGAGGCCGCAGGCCGAGCTGCGTGGCGAGGCCGTAGGCCGAGCCACTTCCACCAAGCGATAAGCTTTTTTTTTTAATTTTCCAAGATGGCCGCCAATAGTCGACTGCGTCCGATTTGAGTGAAATTCAGTATGCAAGGGTTTTTTGAATCGCGGAATCCAAATCTGACATTTTTTTTGGAATCCAAGATGGCGTCTGGATTTTAGAAATTTAACTTTATTCGTTCAAAACGTCCTACTGGAACATCAAAGGGGTCTGAAATTTTGTATGCTGTAGTAAAGCACGCCGCGGAACTCAAAATTGCAAACAAAATTTGATTCCAAGATGGCGGCCCGTTTACGTTTTTATTTTTTTTACACTGACTTTAGCACCTTACCTATTCTCTCAACTGGAAATAAGATTCCAACCAACTTCAACAGCTGCACGAAAAACCGCGGGCTGCTTGCAGCCCGCGCAGCGCCCGAAAAGCTAGTTATATATATTATAATATATAAACCTACATTACCACTGACTCACTCACTGATTGACATAGTTGTTTGACCTGTTCTCGGGTGGGTGGGGTAATGATTGATGTATGGTCGTGTAGAGGGTGCTTCAGTGAGTACCAGAAAAATCGGACATGTTGAAGATCATCAGATCTTAATACGGACGAGGTACAGCCTGCAAAAACGGTTAGGGTTAGGGGTGTGATTTTTTTTCCAAAATGTAGGGGGTTGTAAGCAATTTGACGACTGTCATTTGTTTTTTGATTTTTTTCAAAATCCAAGATGGCCGCCATACAAGGCCAATTTCCGAGTGTGTACCGCGAGACCGTAGGTCGAGCGGAAAGCGAGGCCGCAGGCCGAGCTGCGTGGCGAGGGTGACGCCCGAGCCCCTCTTGACCTCCCCCCTTCCCCCAGAACCCCTCCCCCCTCAAGTTTCTAAGCGAAGCCATAGACCAAAGGCTGAAAACTAAGCTCCCCGCGAGGCCGCAGGCCGAGCTGCGTGGCGAGGGCAAAGCCCAATTCCCTCCTGGCCTCCCCCCTCCCCCAGAACCACCCCCCCACCAAGTCCCTAAGCGAAGCCTGAGGCCGAAGGCCGAAGGCTGAGCTGTCCCGCGAGGCCGCAGGCCGAGCTGCGTGGCGAGGGCGAAGCCCGAGCCCCTCCTGACCTCTCCCCGCCGTAGCCGTAGGCCGAGCCACTCCCACCAAGCGATAAGCGTTTTTTTTTAAATTTTCCAAGATGGCCGCCAGTACTCGACTGCGTCCGATTTGAGTGAAATTCAGTATGCAAGGGTTTTTTTAATCGCGGAATCCAAATCTGATTTTTTTTTTTGGATCCAAGATGGCGTCTGGATTTTAGAATTTAAACTTTATTCGTTCATTACGTCCTCCTGGAACATCGATGGGGTCTAGAATTTTGTATGCTGGGGTAAAGCATCCCGCGGAACTCAACACTGCAAACAAAATTTGATTCCAAGATGGCGGCCCGTATACGTTTTTATTTTTTTTATACTGACTTTAGCACCTTATCTATTCTCTCAACTGAAAATAAGATTCCGACCAACTTCAACAGCTGCACGAAAAACCGCGGGCTGCTTGCAGCCCGCGCAGCGCCCCAAAAGCTAGTTATAATATATAAACCTACATTACCACTGACTCACTCACTGATTGACATAGTTGTTTGACCTGTTCCCGGGTGGGTGGGGTAATGATTGATGTATGGTCGTGTAGAAGGTGCTCCAGTGAGTACCAAAAAAATCAGACATGTTGAAGATCATCAGATCTTAATGTGGATGAGGTACAGCCTGCAAAAACGGTTAGGGTTAGGGGTGTGATTTTTTTTCCAGAATGTAGGGGGTTGTAAGCAATTTGACGACTGTCATTTGTTTTTTGATTTTTTTCAAAATCCAAGATGGCCGCCATACAAGGACAATTCCCGAGTGTGTACCGCGAGACCGCAGGTCGAGCGGAAAGCGAGGCCGAAGGCCGAGCTGCGTGGTGAGGTTGAAGTCTGAGCCCCTCTTGACCTCCCCCCTCCCCCCAGAACCCCCCCCCCCCCCCCCCCCCAAGTCACTAGGCGAAGCCAGAGACCAAAGGCCAAATTCAGACCTCTTCCGCGAGGCCGAAGGCCGAGCTGCGTGGCGAGGGCGAAGCCCGAGCCCCTCCTGACATCCCCCCAAGTCACTAAGCGAAGCCTGAGGCCGAAGGCTGAGCTGTTCCGCGAGGCCGCAGGCCGAGCTGCGTGGCGAGGCCGTAGGCCGAGCCACTCCCACCAAGCGCTGAGCGTTTTTTTTTAAATTTTCCAAGATGGCCGCCAATACTCGACTGCTTTCGATTTGACTGAAATTCAAAATGCAAGGGTTTTCTACATCACGGAATCCAAATCTGAAATGTTTTTTGGAATCCAAGATGGCGTCTGGATTTTAATTTTTTTAACTTAATTCCTTCATAACGTCCTATTGAAACATCGAAGGGGTCTGAAATTTTGTATGCTGGGGTAAAGCATCCCGCGGAACTCAAAACTGCAAACAAGTTTTGATTCCAAGATGGCGGCCCGTATACGTTTTTATTTTTTTTATACTGACTTGAGCACCTTACCTATTCTCTCAACTGGAAATAAGATTCCAACCAACTTCAACAGCTGCACGAAAAACCGCGGGCTGCTTGCAGCCCGCGCAGCGCCCGATAAGCTAGTTATAATATATAAACCTACATTACCACTGACTCACTGACTGATTGACATAGTTGTTTGACCTGTTCCCGGGTGGGTGGGGTAATGATTGATGTACGGTCGTGCGGTCGTGTAGAGGGTGCTCCAGTCAGTACCAGAAAAATCGGACATGTTGAAGATCATCAGATCTTAATGTGGACGAGGTACAGCCTGCAAAAACGGTTAGGGTTAAGGGTGTGATTTTTTTTCCAAAATGTAGGGGGTTGTAAGCAATTTGACGACTGTCATTTGTTTTTTGATTTTTTTCAAAATCCAAGATGGCCGCCATACAAGGACAATTTCCGAGTGTGTACCGCGAGACCGTAGGTCGAGCGGAAAGCGAGGCCGCAGGCCGAGCTGCGTGTCAAGGGTGACGCCCGAGCCTCTCCTGACCTCCCCCCTCCCCCCAGAACCCCCCCCCTCAAGTGTCTTTGCGAAGCCTGAGGTCAAAGGCCGAAAACTAAGCTACCCGCGAGGGCGAAGCCCGAGCCTCTCCCGACCTCCCCCCTCCCCCAGAACCCCCCCCCTACCCCCCCCGAAGTCACTAAGCGAAGCCTGAGGCCGAAGGCCGAAGGCTGAGCTGTACCGCGAGGCCGCAGGCCGAGCTGCGTGGCGAGGCCGTAGGCCGAGCCACTCCCACCAAGCTCTGAGCGTTTTTTTTTAAATTTTCCAAGATGGCCGCCAACAGTTGACTGCTTCCGATTTGACTGAAATTCAGTATGCAAAGGTTTTTTTGATCGCGGAAACCAAATCTGACATTTTTTTTGGAATCCAAGATGGCGTCTGGATTTTAGAATTTTAACTTTATTCGTTCAAAACGTCCTACTGGAACATCGAAGAGGTCTGAAATTTTGTATGCTGGGGAACAGCACCCCGCGGTATTCAAAACTGCAAACAAAATTTGATTCCAAGATGGCGGCCCGTATACGTTTTTATTTTTTTATACTGACTTTAGCACCTTATCTATTCTCTCAACTGGAAATAATTTTCCAACCAACTTTAACAGCTGCACGAAAAACCGCGGGCTGCTTGCAGCCCGCGCAGCGCCCGAAAAGCTAGTCATATTTATAAAGGTAAAAGTTAAACTGCACATATCTGTTTCATTGGTAACCTTTTATTATTCTTACTTAAATTCTTTACATAATGTTTTGCACTAGAAGAAAGTGATTTCTTGTACTTGTATACCTATTAGTTTTTTTTTCTTTGTTAGCTATCTATGTATTTAATGTAATATATAATCATACACGTATGCTGCGCAATTGGGCGCCAAAAATCCGCCATTATGCTTTCCAAAAATTTTAATATAGCCTATGACTACTACTGGTATTTATTCTGTGCTATGACACTCAAATCTATTTAGCCGTGTAGTAGTTACGAGGAAACAGAATTATAGGGACAGACATAATAAAACATCAAAAATGTGTAAGCAGCCATCTTGGATCCAAAATCTGATAGTAGTTTCAAGTTGCGCGGGGCACCTCAAAGGGCTCAGAAATTTTGTAGGTTTTTGTAACAGAATGGAGGGGTACAGCCCCCACATAAAAAACTTTTGAGCCCTCGGAGGTTCTAGTGAGACGTTACGAGATGTGACTTAATTTTATAAAGGATTTATAGGATTTTAGGAAACTTTTGTAAAGCATTTATAGCATATGTAGATAAAAATTATAAATATAAACATTTTTAAACGTTTTACAAACATTAATAACTGAGTAGCAAACAAATAGTTTTTCGATGCATCCATGAAGAAAGTGAAATGTAGGTATATTTATGATGTCTACATTTCACTTCTGTTTTGTTAGTCTATGACGAATTATTCAATCGGTTGACAGATCATTCACTCACTTCATACATTATGGCAGCCGAAATTTGGCAGTCCGTATTTAATTTTCAATCAATGAAATCTAGTTACTTACCGATGGAAAGTTATTCCTTTATATTTTGCTTTATTCTTTGAATTACTAGTGCAGTATCTCAACACACACCAAGGCATTTTTGACTAAGTTGACAGTGTTTTCTTTAATGAATTGTGGAGTGTATTATGCGCGTATTGCTAGCGAGTGACTAATGTGAGGTGAACAGTGATAGCCTATGATGAATAGAACACTACTCTTGTATGTGGCGTCTTCTCTAGTACGTAAGTACATAGATCTCGTTGGTTTCAACGTTTCCGTTCTGGAAATTTCGATTTACACAATGAGCCTCGTGAACGACCTGATACTCAAGTGAATAACGAAGAATTGAAGGCGATAGTGGAAGCGGATCCATCTCAAACCACTTCTGAATTAGCAGCAGCCTACGGCGTAAGTGACAAAACGATACTTATCCACTTGCGCCAAATCGGAAAAATTAAAAAACTCGAAAAGTGGGTACCGCACGAATTGACTGAAGCAAACCAACAAACACGCGTTGCTTGCTGCGTTTCTTTGCTTAATCGCCACAATAATGAGGTGATTTTGAACCGTATCGTGACTTGTGTTGAGAAATGGATCCTGTACGACAATCGGAAGCGATCATCACAATGGCTTGACCCTGGAGAACCGGCAAAACCTTGCCCTAAGCGAAAACTGACCAAAAAAAAGATTCTGGTTAGTGTTTGGTGGACCAGTGCTGGTGTTATCCACTACAGCTTCTTGAGATCGGGCCAGACGATTACTGCAGACTTGTATTGCCAACAATTGCAAACAATGATGGAAAAGCTCGCCATTAAACAACCGAGACTGATGAATTGCTCTAGCCCACTGCTCCTTCAGGATAACGCTAGACCACACACTGCACATCAAACGATCGCCAAGTTAGAGGAGCTGCGACTGGAAAGTCTGCGTCACCCACCATACTCTCCAGATCTTGCCCCAACCGATTACCACTTTTTTCAAAATTTGGATAACTTTTTACAAGGAAAAATTTCAAATCTGATGAGGCAGTCAAAACCGCCTTCAAACAGTTCATAGACTCTCGCTCCCAGGATTTTTTTCCAAAGGTATCAATGATCTGCCTATAAAGTGGCGGAAGTGTATCGATGACAACGGCGCATACTTCGATTGATTAAATAATAATATCTTTAAAAAAAACTTGTTACACTTTTTTGATACTGAACGGCAATTTCATATGTAATTTTATGAACCACCGTTGAAAGTATTTACATTAGTCCGTCTAGAACTTGCCTCCGCCAAAAGTGGCCACGGCAAGTTTTAAAGCTAGACGGATCACCAATAATAGTTTCAACGGCAGTTCATAAAATAATTTAAAGGGCTATCTAGTGCATGACGAAGAGCAATATGGAAATTATCACCATATTTACGAGTTAACAATTTATTTCACACTTCAAGGCCATTTGCCTATACCTTCACCTTATAGCTCGGATGTTCGTTTTGTCAAATGAATACATACCTACCTATTCGTATTTTCCACAGTATTTTCATAACCGAATCATTGAATTTAAAACCTTTGAATTCAATTCAATTCAAAATATCTTTATTATCATAGGATATTTATAATATCTCTTAATAATAGTAATAGTCACTTTGTTTTGTTTTGCACAAATGTTGACGTCAAATCGTTACTTACAGCTAAGTTTACGCCGCTGCCGCTGCGAATGCCAAAACATTCAAAGTTTTAAATTCAAATATACCTATAGTATACCTACAGGCTGACTAGTAACGTTTGTAGGTACTTTAGGTTGTTCGTATTTAGTCAGCGTGTATAAACACCTCTTTTTCCTATTTTTATTTAGGACAGTAGAATTAGGTACCAACTTATTATAATATAATATAATATCACAGAATTAAAAAAGCTAGTAACCACCGTATAAATACCTGACTACCTATGACACTAGGGTTTTATGCTTCGGTTCAGAGGCTGAGCTAAGTGTGCGGATGACCTTTTTTTTCAGAGGACCCAAAAGCAATTTATCTACTAACCAAAGAGTCTGGCGGAACTACCTCACCCACATAAAACTCTTGTTCCGCCACTGCTTCCGTTGCGAATTGTCTACTACTCTGAACCGCAGATCCTGACATAATGTCTGGCCTTAACACACCGGTAGTGAATTCGTCCTAGCATGAAAAAACTTGTTTTCACTAATTTAGGCGGAACTGGATTTTAAAGCTAGTCTTTAAAAACTAAACATTGATGCAGTAGGTTCTTGGATCGTTTTCAAAAAGGCTTTGTTTGAAAATAATTTATTTCAAATAAATCCATTTCGTGTAGCCTCTCACTTAAGGCCGTACCTAAATTTTCCGGGGTCCAGTGCTACCCCCATTTAAAATAAATCATTTGAAAGAAAACGGAGACATCATTTAAAATTTTGCAACTATCAAGTCCTAGATAACCCTTCAAAGTATTTTATGAACTACTGTTTACAGTTTAAAGTGAGAACGTTAAGCTTTACTACGCACATTTGCGAAAAACGGCCACTTTTGGCAAATGTGCGTAGTAAAGCTTAACCTTCTCACTTTACACAGTATACATATTATTCTTTCGAATTTCTGATGTTTGGTTTGAGATTGACGATCTGATTCGTTATAAGTAGGTACCTAACCCACCTACTTAGGAACTTTTCTGTTCGCTAGCAAAAGAATTATGAAATTTACAGAAATGGTATGTACCTACTAAGTACTCGTACATCCTATAGAATTCGGTATCTACTTTAAAGACTATTTTAGCTGGTTAGATATTTCGCTCATGTTATATTATAGGTATTTCATTCATTATAGTTTACTACCAAACGATGATACATAACATACTACATACTATCACGTCTTTATCCCTAATGGGGCAGACAGAGCATTTTAAGTGTTGCAGCTCTAAGCAATCAGAGCCCAGGGCCGCAATACTTAAAGGCAACTTTTAGCGTGATGGTGGGCGAGAAGGTGGAAAAAGGAATCAAAATAGTGATGGGTTGCTAGCCGCATCGCCTATTAACATGATTTGCATTTTCGCCCATTCCTTCAATCGGCTTCTACGATTTGCGTGGGGAGAGAAACAGCTATGACCTCCGTGGTGTAATGGTCAACACGCTAGTCCGCCAATCTGGAGGTTCTGGGTTCGATCCCCAGCCAGAGCAAGTTCGAAAATGGCCTTTTTCAAATTGTCCTGGGTCTTGGATGTTTATCTGTATATGTATTTATTATAAAATATAGTATCGTTGAGTTAGTATCCCATAAAACAAGTTTAAAATTACTTTCGGGCTAGCTCAATCGGTGTGATTTGTCCTTACATATTTATATTCAAGTGTTATTCTTGTCTCCCAGACCAGCATGGAATACCAATAATACGGTGCGCTAAATGGCGATAGTAGCTTCTTGTAGTAGTCAACCCTAGCGCGTCACTCGCTGAGTCTATTTTAGTCGGTTTTGTGTGTATTATGAATCGTTTGTCCAGAGTCATAAGGATAAAATTGGCTTGCAATGGATTTCTGTAAGTGTCTTGTACCGTTTCGGTGTACAGATTAGGTAGTCAGGGTCGTGAGTTATAGGCACTAGATCAGTTGAGTAGCCCTCTAGGTAGAAGAACTACTTAGCTTCAGATGCTGCCGAAGACGAAGAGCACGAGCGCCGGCCGCCGCGCCTTATATATGGGCATGGGCCCCCCCGCTGCGTCTAAGAGGGGCAGAGGAGTGCTGGAGCCCGCGCGACGTCACAGTCTAAACAAAAAGGTGCTGCGTTTTGACGCGAGCTAAATTACATCATATTGCTAACCACTGTGAGTAGATATTTCTTTAAAAACGTTTGCGGAGTGAGACTTCTGTACTACTGGTATTTATTCTATGGTATAATCTAAGTTTTGCTCTCGCTTCCACGCACACAAATTTACTCTAGCCGAAGCGAGACAGCGAGACCATGCGGGGTGAAAAGATCATGGTGGGTCAATGAGGCTGGTTTTGGTTATGAGGTTTTTTTGTTTTAGAAAGAATATTTAAGAGTTATTTTAAAAGTAAGACATATTATAACTGCCTTATGTTTAATACAATTATAATCCAAAGTAACAAGGGCTAATTTATTGTATTTCTTGAATACTTTCCACTTTAGTATAATTCTGAGGTGATTTAGAGGCAACTGCAATTTTTTTCTATCGAGACAATTTTGAGCAATCGTGTTTTCGAAACATATTATGTATAGAGTTAGAATTGAACTTTGCTGTGTTTTTATTTCAAAGTGAGTATTATGTTAATATTGATACTATTTAAGATCGCTTAAGAACTTAAGGATAGTACGGGCACTTAATCTAAGCTGAGCCAGGAGTCATTGTATGGAAATAGACGCACACGATGTCGATTTTTGGCAGAGATAATAGAGTAATTTGCCATTGCCTTTTCCATTTCACACTCTAGTAAACTTAATAGTGATAAGTGAGCGTGAAGGTTGATGTTTTACCGGAAGAACGTGGTGGTAGCTCAAAATGACCATGTCTGCCGACCGTGCCTCACAAACGCAGAGCCAGTGTCTAAATTAGAAATTTAGACCTAAAAGATTAGTTAACGGAAACACAAGCAGCGATGAGAACTGAGGGTTGTAACTGTTCTTAAGTAAGTCACGGATATTGTTTGAAGGATGCAGTTGTTGCACGAGGTGTTTGTGTGCTTGATCTAAATCCTCCACACGTTGAGCCATCATTGTGCCAATTCCTGTACATTGCTGTTTAGCTCACAAAAGCTTTTGAGTTTTCCATCCAACGCATCAATGGTCAAAAAACTGTGCAATGATGGCCGTGTCGATTAGCTATTAGGCACCTCTAACTACATCCACACGAAGAGATGGAGTGGTCCATATCTAGGTAAAAGCCACACGGCACATAATAACACAAGTGCAAGACCAGTAATAAATGTCGCAAAATTCGAGATATGGGGTCGCGGCTTTATCGCGACCGAACACCCCTCATATTAATGCTGAGGCTTATTTTTTAACCCAAAGCACCCTTTAAAAACACGGGCCATGTTTTTTCAGGCGCAATATTGTTTATGGCGCGATTCTCCATTACATTGAAACAATAAAAGAAAAATCCCTAAACACAACACTGACACACTTGGATAGTCTACTTTTACTTCGAGTTACATTTTCTATATGATGAATAAAAATATTCAATCAAATTAATAATATGTGTGAGTAAGTATGACTATGAGCTCTTGAATAAGAAGAAGAAAAAGAGTATGACTAACTCAACGCAGACACACAAGGCTAACTTTTTTACAAGCTTTAATTAGGTTCCCAATAAAAGCTTGTACGAAAGAATTAAATTGTTTCGAACAACTATACTCGTAGTTATTGGTTTTCGGCACTGATTTGAAGAGGCAGTTGTAAATAGCAGTTTTGGTAAGTTATAAATGGCATGTTTAATAACTAGTTTAGCAGTTAAAACTAAGAAGTAAAGTAAACAAAAATGAGTAATAAAAAATAATGAACTGGATCAGTGAATATATAATTGAGCAGGAAAATAATTAAATGGGCGGTAAAAAAATTGAACGAGCGGTTCTATAGGATTTCCCTAACCTAGTCAAATGGATAAAACCGACCTAGCACTCGCCGGCCGCTACCGCGCCTGCGGCACGCTCGCTCCGCTCGCTCGGCTCGTGCGTGTGTTGGTCGCAGTTCTAACCTAACCTAACCTATAGGTTTTCCCTAACCTAGTTAAATGAATAGAACTAGTAATATGATAAAATAACCGACTAATAGATTTTTTATTACTGTTCATGTTTTACTGTCGCAATAATTAATCAACCGCCATTAAATTAAAAAACTGCTCAATTCAAATTTTTGGAGCAAGTCCAGTCTGAACTACTTTCCATAAAGACAATTAACAAAAAACTAAAATAAAAATTCGCCTTCCCATACAAATCAGCGCTCAGCCAAACGGATTTTGTATGGAAGGACGAAAATATTTTGTCGATTTTTAATTCTGATAGAATTTTCTTATAGAAGGTAGTTCAGTATCATGGACTGAACTTGCTCCAAAAATTTGGCTGTTGTTGAAAAAGTCTCCCTGTATATGTACATATATTACTATAGGTATTAGAGAAACGACACCAACAATTCCTTGCCTAACATCACAGCCTAACATTAAATTAAATACCTATATAATAAAATCAGTAAGTATGTATATTTATCTTGGCGGATTAAAGCCGTCGACCCGAAATGCCGAAATGAAATTGGTTTCGAATTGATGTTGCTATTGTTTAGGCCCGAGCCGGGTTCATTTGAATATTTTCCACTTAGCGTATAATTAAAATTTCTCGCGGCATAACGAATTTCGATGGAACTCGATATTGGTGGAATTAGCACGGGGACTCTAGGGTACGAGTTGATTGACTTTATTTACTTTTAAATAAGTAATTTATTCAAATTTTAACTAAGGAGTACCTACACCTAACTCAACGGTACGCTAAGATCCTAATAAGTGATTAATGCTTATCCCAAAACACCGATTTAAACCTCGTTCAGGTCTTCCGACCACCTAGTTAGTAGGTGTAGGTCCTACGCTGCGCTTGCCCGTAGTGGGCGCTATTCGAGAACCTTTCTGCCCCATCGGCGATCGGTTCCTCGTGATGTGCCCCGCCCACCGCCACTTCAATGTTCTAATCCGCTGTTGACTATGTATGTTCTTCTTCTTCGTCTAAGCGCGTTCCCGGTTGCATCCTCGGCTGGGCTGCTTCGGAGCCCGGGGTGCACTTTCCTGCTTTTTCTTTGTTGTATATGTATGTTATCTACTATGAATGTACATTTAAGTACTAAAGTAGGATTTTGCTTCTATCAGTGATAGGATATTTTTAGGTAATTACCCAATTTTGTTAGGTAAGTAGTACTTGGTTGTAGTTAGTATGCTCTTTTGAAATCTCGTACCTTACACATTTTAGACAGAATCAGACTTTCCCATAAAAACGTAGTCAAGCTTTTATTTTGAAACGACGTTAGATCTCGGCAAAATTTTGTAATTTCAAGAAATTGCATATATCTAGGCATATAACTAACTAGTTCTCACAGTCAAAACATGAACTTGAAAGAGAATATAGTGTATCATATCATAATTTGACCATCAGTATTGGGTACCTATACCTACTGACAACGAAAATAACTTTTCAAAATCTTTACAAAATTGTAGAAAAGACCTACCTGATTATGTGCAAATTATATAAAGATTATGAACGAATAATGCATTTATTTATGCCATACGAGTACCTAATCTGCCTTCGCTACTGTGCCCTCGTGAATTGCAATCTCCCATCTACAAACTAAGTAATTCATGCAAATAATCCTACGCGTGATCGCACACAATAAAGAAGGTGCTGTTAGCCTAATCAGATCAAAACGTTATAATACCTTTGAACGAGGGTCGTACATTCTCTTTTTATTCGGGTGACTCGGTCGTTGTGTCGGGTTGTTTGTAAATTTAAATATGATTTTTAAACGTTTAGATAGGCTATGGCACGTCCGGCATACAGCGTATTTATTGACCGATAAGTCAAATGAGACTATAATACTGGCTACATAGTAGAGTACATAGAGCCAACATTCGCAGAAAGGAACCAAAAATAAAGGGGAATATTATCGATTGAGAAAGATATCCTTTGACTTCTGCGCTAAAAATAATTCTGTAATAGGTACTTAATTTATCGGAAACAGCTACACTATCATCACAACAGGTATGGCGCTTCATACAAGTAGAGTAACATTTATGCCGACTACAAGTAATTACAACTACTAACGAAACTATACATCCGTGCATATGCGCATGTCAAAGTGTGAATTTCAGTGTTCAAAGCCATCAAACGCACCCGAGAACGGGGGGAGGTGCTGGGACGCTGCGAGTTTCCGTTCTACATATATGTTAATACTTATATTCATCATCATCATATCAGGTCTTTTTTAACCCTTTCCCCTCGAGACTTTATATCAGTTGTCGTGCTCCCAGCGCGAGAAATTGTGAATATCCATAGTTTTTGGTCGGATAAATCCGACGCTCGCGAAATGGGCACGTTTATGTTTGTCGGATTAATCCGACGATCGCGGTTAAAGGGTTAATCTCCACTGCAGGAGCACGACCCTCTCTGTACTACCTGAGATATATTAGCCAGAGCAGTCAGAGTATTTAGCCTACACTCTCCACGCTGGCCAGACGTGAAGACATCAATATGTTTATGAGCTTTGATTAGCTTGTGTTTCCTAAGTCGCCTTCTACGACATCCACGGGAAGACTGAAGCGGTCCTTTTCTACTGTACCGGGAACCACCCGACTTATATTAATTCTGTGCTATCGTTGAGTTTTCCTATAACGAGGTAAACGTTCAATACGCACAAGTGTTAGGTACAAGTGACATTCGTGAGTAGTAAAGTCAGATACATTCCAATACATAAGTACATAGCTTAGAGAAGGTATATTCCAAGCACTTTGAGTATAATCTGCTCCGTATTATTGTTCTGTGGCTCCGTAGTCTGTGTGCGTGAGTTTGTCACAGTTCTAAAGTGACAACTCTTTCATAAGTTTGTCAGGGTAGTAAAGTATTTTTTAATGATTTAAAAATTCTAAAGCGGGCAAGGAAAGTCGGAATCAAAGTATTGTATTAAAAAAATGTCGGCCTATGTCCCTTGCTGTAAAACACGATTGGGCGATAACGACACCTAATTATATCGCCATTGTAATGAGCGCCTCTTGTGTGGGATTTTGGAAGAGGACTATTAATGTCGCTATCAGGCACTTGTAGCTTGTAGGGCCGGATTAGGGGGAGGGCAGGCGAGAGAGGGGGTTGCAAATTAGTCTTAAAGGGTCAGTTCAGACAGAGAGGAAAAATGCTCGCGCGGGCTCGAGCTTCCTCTAGCCTCAATTCACACCGAGAGCAAAAATGCGCTTCGACACGGTGCGTCATCAAAAGAATGCTCGAGACCGCGCGAGGACGCTCGCGCCACCGAGAGCCGACGCGGGGAAATTCACTGGGGTTGCTCGCCTTCGCATTGGTTTATCTTTTTTCCATTTTTTTGGTTATTATTCGTCCATGATGTACCTACAAAAAATACGAATATCCCCGTCAATACACGCAAACCTTTGGAGCAATACTGAAAGCGCAGGCGGCGATCCGAGAGCACGTCAGAACTAGCTCGCGCGGTTTCGGGCGTGCTCGAGAACTCCCGGGCGCGAGGACGCGCGCGACCGAGTCGCGAGCATGCGCCAGACGACGCTTGAAGTCTCCGCCGATATTCATACAATTTTATACTTTAAGCAATGGTAATACGGTTGTAATTTTAATGGAACTAGTAAATTCCGCGAGCATTTTTTCTCTCTGTCTGAACTGACCCTAAGAGTCTTTAAGTTTGCCGAAAAAGTTCCTTTTATTCGGAAAACAATTACTTTTTTGCCTCAAGGCCTCCACACCTCCAAATTCGACCCTCGCTATTGCTGGACCATATAAAAAAAAAACCGGCCAAGGGCGAGTCTAGCTCGCAATGATTAAGTTATAGTCCTGTTGGAAACCTTATGTATGAGAAACTCTAAAAAAACCGAAGAATATTAACATGATGCCCAACAATGCTTTCGTACTTACTTATCGGCTGTTCTCCTCTACAGGAGGGTTATTTTTGAAACGCTGAGTCACTAAACGAATGACTTTTTCAGACAAAAAACCGTTCGTTTAGTGACTCAAGAGTTTAAAAAATGGCACCATCATACGTCGCATTTCTCAACTGATTTTTTGGTGACGACCTCCGTGCTGTATTTCATACGCTAGTCCGTCACTCGAAGTTCAATCGACATCCAGAGCAAGTAGAAAAAGCGGTCAAGTGCGAGTCGGACTCGCCCATGAAGGGTTCCGTAGCAGCAAGTATCATAATATAAAAGTTCTAAAGGTAAATTGCGGTTTACGATTTATGACGTATTAAAAAAACTACTTACTAGATCTCGTTTAAACCAATTTTCGGTTGAAGTTTGCATGGTAATGTACATCATATATCATTCATAATCTCACACACACACACACACATTTTCATAATCATAATCATTTATTTTGTCCATCTCAGGTAAATAAGGTGTTAGGTATACATATTTCAGAATCTCTGTGTTGCGCCATTAGGCATACAAAATTCTCAATTTGCAGAGTTAATACATTTTTACAATTACTTATAGAGCATTTGTTAAGTTATATAAATGGCAATAAGTAGGTAAGTACTAAATTATTGTTAATTTTTTTTTTATCGCTCAAGTATTCATCTGTGGAATAATATGCCATGTATTTTACCACTTTGGAAGTGTCTCTCGCGCAAACTATTCAGTTTAGAAAAAAATTATATTAGAAACCTCAATATCATTTTTGAAGACCTATGCCCCACACGTATGGGTTTGATGAAAAATTTTTGAGTTTCAGTTCTATGTATGGGGAACCCCCAAAATTTATTGTTTTTTTTTTATTTTTGTATGAAAATCTTAATGCGGTTTACAGAATACATCTACTTACCAAGTTTCAACATTATAGTTCTTATAGTTTCGGAAAAAAAGTGGCTGTGACATACGGATGGACAGACAGACATGATTCGTCATGTCCTTGTCCATAAGGGTTCCGTTTTTTGCCATTTGGCTACGGAATCCTAAAAATTACCTTTTTCAAATTTTCCCGAGTTTTGTATGTTAATCTATAATATAAGTACATGTATTTATTATAAAATACAAAATATTTCACTTACAATTGAAATCTTTCTTGTTTATTATGTTAGCATTATAAACAAGAAAGATTTCAACTTAGGTATACTTAGGTATAAATAAATAACTAGTGTAGGTGTTATTATATTATCATTAAAAATCCATGCTGGTTGGGGAGAAAAGAAAAAACTGAATGTACCAGCTGCTTCTCTTCCCGCGCAAATCGTAGAAGCCGAACGAGGAAATGGGCGAAAATGCAAATCATGTTAAGACAGCGTATGACCATAATAATACTTAAATATTTTATCAATTATTAAACATAAGGCAGTCATCATATATATGTCTTACATTTTTAAATTACTCTTAAATCATCATCATCATCCGAGCGTATTCCCGGTTGCATCGTCAGCGGTTACGCTTCAGAGCCCGGGGTCCGCTACCTTAAATATTCTTTTATATTCTTTTTAAAACG
This sequence comes from Acrobasis repandana, assembly GCA_963576875.1. Taxonomy (NCBI): domain Eukaryota; kingdom Metazoa; phylum Arthropoda; class Insecta; order Lepidoptera; family Pyralidae; genus Acrobasis; species Acrobasis repandana. The sequence continues at coordinate 6,211,656 of OY756226.1, forward strand.
AAAAAAACATCAAAAACCAGAAATGCGTAAACCAGCGTCATTGACCCGCCGCGATTCTTCCGTCCCCGCATGGCTCGCTGTCTCACTTCGGCTAGGGTAAATTTGTGTGCGTGGAAGCGGGAGCAAAATTTAGATTATCCACATCAGGCGCCCTCTTAATAAAAGGTGCGGCTAGCATAGCAACCCATAAACATTTTGATTCCTTTTTCCACCCACAATCAGGTTAAAAGTGTCTTGCGGCCTCCTGGGCTCCTACGAGCCGCAAGACCCAAAATGCTCTGTCTGTCCCATTAGGGATACTACATACTACATACTACCACATATACATACTATCACGTCTTTATCATACATATGTATCATTAAAAAATCTATATATGTCTATGGTTTCTGAAAATTCGAAAAGCACAGGATTAAATAAATAAAAGTAATAAATTAAATGATATACGAGTATATTTCCCATATCTCCATGGGATCATCATAATTATACTTAACAAAACATATCACATTCAGCACTTACACGATAAATAAAACTTGATATTAGTGATGTAACAAATAAAATGTCATTTTAAATGCATAACGAAAACATTGCTTGTCACAGGTTTCTTTATCACCTCTTCAATACTGGTCTGAAAGGAAAAAAAAACCATTATAAATTAAATCATCACAAGGATGGATTTGACGAGCTCCGTGGCATATTGATAACCTCGCTAGTTTGTTAGTTCTGGGCTTGATCCTCGGTCAGGGACAGTTAGAAAATGGCCTTTTTCAAATTTCCCGGGGTCTTGGGTATCACAAGAGTGAGCTAGCCCTAAAGTAAGTTTTTACACTTGTGATATGGAATGAATACTAAGTCTACGATACTATATTTTATAATAAATACGAGTATATATACAATCTAGACCCGGCATAATTTGAAAAAAGCCCTTTTTCCAACTTGCCCTGTCTCGTAATCGAACCCAGGAACTCCCAGTGGTGGACTAGCCTGGTTACCAATACGCCTCGGAGACTTACTTACTTTTTCTGAAATCCAAACTTGCTCAGCAAGGTAGGTTGGTTGGTCGGTACTGGGAGAGACGCGGTCCTCTTCAGAACTGTCTTCTTATTGCCTCCACTCCTAGTGCGTTGATTGCTGGGTGTGGAGTGCGAGTGGCTCCCGATCCACGATAGCTTGGGCTTTAGCGGTTGCGAGCCGAATGAGGACTAAAATCGAAAAAAAAATTGTAAAATAAGTGTAAGGAAAGGTCCCAAAAATTTACCCAAATCGTTTTATGATTTCGGCATCTTCTCCACTTCGCAAGGTATTTGACATCCTTAGGTGACCATTAATATGCATATTATATTTGGAGAAGAAAAAGCGGGAAAGCGCACGCCAGGCTCCGAAGCAGCACAGGTGAGGATGTAACCGGGAACCGGGATAAGATGAAAAAGAGAAGACTTTCACCAACTTTACACAAAAAATAATAAAACATACAAACCTGAGAATCAACAGGAGTAACCAATGTTTCATACGGATAAGTATTCTCTATCACAGATTCTTCTGTACACAAATCAAACACTTGGTTTTCTTCTTTCACGATTTTAAACGGATTCTTGGGACTTGGCTCCAAAATAGGACTCCTAGATCTTTTCACAGGACTATTATGCGGAGAATTCTCTTTCTGAGAACTACTTAATTGCGGTTCTACTTCTGTTTCTATTTTCAACTCTATGTCCTTGTTAATAGAATCTTGGGATTTAACTTTAAACGGATTCTTACTTAATTTCTCTGGAGATTCTTCTATAACAATACTTTCTTTAGATTCATCATTAGTTGAGGTAGATTGATTCGTATTAAAAAACTTACTTTCTACAACATTATTATCTAAAGTTGTTCGTGGAAACTTGCTCAGTCTTTTAAGGATATTGTCATGGCCGTTCTTTAGGCATTTTTTGAATGACCTCTCCTTATTTTCTAGTATGGGCGACTTTTGTTTGTGGTCGGCTAAATGGGTGATTATTTCTTGATCGCACAGAGCGACGTTGTGGCTTCCTTGGGTGTCGTACTGAGTCAATGTTTCGCTTTCGATGCATTCAGTTTTCTGTTTTTTAGCGGCTGGCCCGGCGCAGTACATGTTGCTTAGAGATTCTATGGTCAAACTGAAATAGAAATGTTTGTTAATTGTATTTTAAAAATAATTAAGAAGACATATTTTATTGTATGTATTTATTAATTGTGTCCAAATTGTGTCTATAAAACTAGTATAAGTATAGATCGTCTTATTTGAAACTGCTCGCCCCACTCGGTTTACGATCATAAGCAAACTACTTAGTTGTTTGTTCTTAAGAGGGCGCCTGATGTGGATAATCTAAGTTTTGCTCCCGCTTCCACGCACACAAATTTACTCTTGCCAAAGCGAGACGAGACGAGGAAGACCGCGGTAGGTCAATGAGGCTGGTTTTGGTTTTGAGGCTTTTTCGTTTTACATAGAATATTTAAGAGTTATTTAAAAAGTAAGACATATGATGATTACCTTATGTTTAATACAATTATAATCCAAAGTTACAAGTGCTAATTTATTGTATTTCTTGAATACTATCCGTTTTAGTATAATTCTGAGGTGATTTGGAGGAAACTTCGCAATGTTTTTCAATCGAGAAAATTTTAAGCAATCGTGTTTTCGAAACATATAATGTATAGAGTTAGTCCTGAACTTTGCTGTTTTTATTTCAAAGTGCTACGCTTTAAGTACTATTAGGGTCATACGGGCTCTTAATACTTTTTTTGTGATAGGTAGCCTACTAGTCAAAATGCCGAATAGCCTAGCCAGATCTGTGGACCAACTAGTGCATAGATGACACGAACGCGGGACAGACCGGACGTGTTACCACCTAGACAGCGCGCGAACTTCGCCACAAAAACAAAAAAAACAGAGCCCGGATTAGTTGATATAATATATTTGAGCGCGGACGAGTCCATTCTACAGTCAAATTGCCACACGCACTTAAATAAAATGATATGACAAAATAAGTATTTACTCCCACACATTGAAATAATTATAATCAGTGGGCCAGTCTGGCCAGCGTGGAGAGTGTAGGCCAAATTCTCTGGCTGCTTTGGCCAAGTTTGGCTCTGGTAGTACAGAGAGGGTCGTGTTCCTGCAGTGAAGACTAAAGAAGACCTAATGATGATGAGTGGGAGGGAGTTCAATTTTGGGCTTAACAATCTATAACTTCATAAAATAACCCTATACTTAGGTACGCCCCTCAATGGGGGAACTGATTTTGATAAAGTTTTTTGTTTGATAGATGTATCAAGAGTGTCCTTAGCTTTAATTTAAGATTTTTGTAGTTATGGATCTTATTAATTTTCAGATTAATCTTGTACTATTTAAAATTAGTTTTAAAAACATTACCTTTCATCCTGAGTCTCCGCAACATACTTGCTGACTAGATTCACCACCTTCTTCCTCGGCCTGGTCTGATGTATAGCTATGATCGGCTCCACTTTCTTTACCTTCTTCGCCCAGGGGCATGGCTCGGCTAGGTACTGGCCAAAACTGCCGCCCCAGATACTGGGGTGATTGGACACGCCTTTCTCTTTCCAACTCTCCGTTTTTACGTGTCCATTCTGTAATAACAGTACACTATCATGAACGAGCCATGTTTGCACATTTCGGCTGCGCGGCTACATACAATGTAGGTCGCGTGTCAGCTGTTTTAACTTTACATTTTAAATCAAGATAAAACGAACAATTGAGATATTTTTTTTTATTATTTATTATTAGATCTCATCTTAGCTTTCCATCAGGCTAGACAGAGGTCAAACGGCCGCAAGACTCAAAGGCCGTTTTTAGCGTGATGGTGGGCGAGAAGGTGGTAAATTAAATCAAAATAGTGATGGGTTGCTAGCCGTTGTAGCATTGACATAATTCGCATTTTCGCTCATTCCCTCGATCAGCTTTTACTATCTGCGCGGGAAGAAAAACAGCTGGTAGAAAACATACATACTGGGTGGCGCAAAAGTACTGGCACTAAAGAAAATTCTTTTATTTTTTATATGACATTTTCTGTCATTCTGTTGTTGAAAATTGTGTAGTGAACAAATGTAAAATACACTGAAAATAAACATGGACCGTTTTACTCCCCAAGAACGTGGAATAATTGTGTCAATGTTCTTACGGAATAATTCATCAGTGATAAGAACACAACGTGAATTTCGTCGACGATTTCACCACCGTCCGGCACCGATTGGTCGCACAATTCGACGCTTTGCCACACGCCTTGAAGCAACTGGCTCAACATTGGATAGACCTAAGTCTGGGAGACCAAGAACAGGCCGTTCAGCTGAAAATATCGATGCTGTGCGCGAAGATGTGGAAGAGTGTCCAGAAACATCAACGAGGCGACGTGCCACGCAATTGGGCATTTCCAGACGGACCCTGCAGCGTATTTTGGTGAAAGACTTAAAGATGTTCCCGTATAAAACTCAAATGACTCATCAGCTGCTGCCTGCTGACCACCGAGCTCGTCTAGATTACTGCCAGCGCGTCATAAACCTCAACCTTGAAGAGGATGATTTTCCTTCAAAATTGGTTATGAGTGACGAAGCGCATTTCCATCTCTCAGGGCATGTCAATAAGCAGAATACTCGGTTCTGGGGCACTGATAATCCGCGCATTATTCAAGAAACACCTCTACACCCACTAAAAGTTACTGTATGGTGTGGCATCTGTGTTGACAGAGTGATCGGACCCTATTTTTTCGAAGACGCTGGAGGCAATGCGATAACTGTCACTGGAGAACGCTACAGAACCATGTTACGAGAGTTTTTGATACCCAGTTTGGACGAATTGGGGCTGGAGCACATCTGGTTTCAACAAGACGGCGCTACGGCACACACAGCGCGCGACACTATGGACTTAGTGAGGGACGCTTTTCCAGGCCGAGTTATCTCTCGTTTTGGCGATTTGCCTTGGCCTGCAAGATCACCCGATCTGACCAGTCCAGACTTCTTTCTTTGGGGTTTTTTGAAATCTCGGGTGTATGTGAACAAGCCACAGACTCTCGCAGCTCTAAAAGAAAACATTCGTCAAGAAATAACGAACATATCGCAGAAAGTGTTACGGCAAGTTATGCAAAATGTCATAAATAGGGCTCAAATGTGTATCAACTCTGGAGGTCACCATTTAAAAGACATCATCTTTAAATCCTAATGGTACGAAATTTAATGGCACAAATATACATTTAAAAAAACCTAAATCTAGTTTTCTAATTTAGAAAAAATGTTATAGCTGAACCAAATAGGGTCTTTACTTTTGCGCCACCCAGTATAATAAATAAAAAATTATAATATTATTCTATTTCTTCGAGTGCTTCTCTCTGGCAATCATTATAATTAAGCAAGTCAGTGGCCGCTAGGTATCTTGAAAAATCTAACACTAGTGTTGGCCACTTACACACACAAAAAAAATCTCTCTGGCAATCATTATAATTAAGCAAGTCAGTGGCCGCTAGGTATCTTGAAAAATCTAACACTAGTGTTGGCCACTTACACACACAAAAAAAAACATTCAATACATACCGTGACATGGTCATCAGGATGCCAGTCGTCCATCTTCTTCAATGTAAACGGGTCTAAATTTCCAAGTGCTAGTTGGAAGGCAGTCTTAGGGTCCAGTAATTCACCAGCATTGACACAAAGTGCTTGTTCTATGTCTGAAAATAAAGAACTGTAATAATATACAGGGTGACTTTTTATTAAATGGCAACATTTTTAGAACAAGTTCAGTCCATGATACTGAACTACATTCTATAAAAAATATTTATAAAAATAAATAAAAAATTTTCGTCCTTCCATACAAAATCCGTTTGGCTGAGCGCTGATTTGTATGGGAGGACGAAAATTTCGGTTTTTAATAACTTTTTTATAGAAAGTAGTGTAATTTGCTTCAAAAATGTTAACTGTTAATAAAAAGTCAATCAAATTAAAAAAAAAAAGGATAAGGACAAATCACGCTGATTGAGCTAGCCCCAGAATAAGTTTAAATAAGTAAGAGGGGCTCGGGCTTCGGCCTCGCTTTTATAAATTACAGGAGATACAATCATTAGTCACACATAAACTACTACTACTACTACTTAAGACTTAAGTAAACATTCCTCTCAATTACTGGCCGGTTGACTGGAAGAGATCCCTATAAGGGATAAGTCCGCCGTTGTATGTTTACTTTTCTATTTTTGTATCTGATTCTTTTTTGTGTACAATAAAGCTTTATAAACAAACAAACAAACTACTTTTTGCATTTACCCATAAAATTAATTTTAAATACATATAAATTCATAAAATGACTGTCATCTGTTTTGAATCGAAATCCATTCATGTGTTTATCAATGGTGTACTTTCAATTTACATCTTTTCTGTAGCTTACCTTCATCATCAGGCTCCGTCAATCTCACCATTTGTCTTTCTAGAGGGTCATAGACATATTGATGCTTGAAAGTCGCCTCTGCCTTCAAGAAGTTTTCTCTGTACTCATCTGTGACTGTTAGGGTTGATTTGTTAAAGAAGTTAGGCAGCTTTTTGAGGGCCTGTAAAAGAAGCAGAGTTTGTTGTTTATCTCATCATCATATCAGCTACAGGATGTCGACTGCCGGACATAGCCCCTCCTCAAGGATTTCCAAAACATTTTCCTGCTACCTTGCTCAAGTCATCACACCACCTAGTAGGTAGGTGTTCTACGCTGCGCTTCCCGCTATTTGAGAACCTTTCTACTCCATCGGCCGTCGGTTCTTCGTGCTATGTGCCCTCCACCACTTCAATGAGCTTATCCGCTGTTGTATGCATTATTTATCAATGCGGTGGTTTGCAGACATGTTATCTCAAGATTTTGTAATGGTCCTCCAAATATATGTGTTTGTGACTGATAGATTTGTGTGGACTCAATCGTTAAAAAAAGAAAATTTGGATGAAACCAAGCTTATTATGGAATTTCAAGGGATCTCCTCTGGAATCCTGTTCGCTACATTCAAACTTTCTTAGTATCGTACCTTGCGAAAAAATACGTAGGCATATGCTCTAGCCAAATAAGTTCGCGGGGTTTTCATTATTAGTATATTTTCCAAAAAAAAATTTGTAAAACGATTCCCTCAAAACTTACATTAGCAAAGTTTGGATCCTGTGTGGCCGTAACAAACTGCCTGGCCTTTGCAAGCCCTATCCCAGGCAGGGAGGAGAGGTAATCACACCCAGACATTATACACATCTGCCTGAATTTGTCAAATGTATACCGCTCTATAGGACAGTTCATAACTAGAGGGAGTTTAGCTGTCTCCACAAGGGTGCCAGAGCCGTCAAGATCCATTTTGAATAGCACCTGGAAACCATAGAAAATTTAAGGACTTTTTATATCAGTTTATTATAATATTATTGTTAATTAAGTGTGTTTGCGGACTCTGAGGAGCTTTTACGTAAGCATTGCTTACTTACCTCCGGCATGGCCCGCACTTGGATGCGTGACAACAAGTGGCATAAAAATTTCTAGAGCTCCTCCATGTTTCGAAAGGCACATTAACACTTCGCCTGCTGAAAAATGCACCGTGTGTTTTGCGAAAATGAAAACACATACGGTGCGTTTTGAGCAGGCGAAGTGTTAAGCTGTTGGCTCGGGCTATCATCATTGTATGGCAGTCATCAAGCTTTGTCTATGATGATGAGGCAACTTGAAAAATCTGACAATAGTGATGTTAAGTTTACTAATTTATGAATTTTATTACGCCACGCCAGCCACAAATATTTTCTGCTTGGTCTAATGGTTGACCGGGAGAGAATGCCAATGGCATTAGGTCAGCCACTTGTACTTTTATTGTATTCATGCATTTTAGATTAAATAAATAAAACATAAAAAAAATCAATGAACACACACATTCGAAAAACTGCTGCATTCAGGCATCCCCCAAAAATTTCTCAAAATGACCAATAAAGGCAGCGTGCAGGAGGTCATCAGAAGACCTGGTTATTTCATCTAACCACCTTAGGTGGCCTAGAAAGATTTAGATAACTTTAAATATTTACCTTAGTACATCCAAATAAAATCAAGTCAGAGTCCTCAGTGATGACCAAATGGGCTATATTCTTTATATTCAAGTATGCCAACTGAGCATCTGCTTCATATGGAGCTACTATGCAGTCCACATTCCGTTTGCGACACTCCTTGATGAGTTCCAGAGCCATGGCGTGGGTGATATCAACGCTGCGCCGCATGTATGACCGAGCTTCTTCTATCTGAAATTTTATATCCAGTTAAGTAATATTTTTTATTTTATTTATTATAGACGAGCAGCTAAGAGCTGCTATGTCTAATTCACACAGTGCTGAGAGTCCATAGTCTTTTCACAGTTCATATATTTATTAACGACACTGTATTTGTCCTAAACCACTTGTCGAGTCTATTTTTAAATGCATTTATGGAAGGTGTAGTGACCACTTCTTCTGGTAGTCTATTCCAATTATTGAGCACTCTGTTACTAAGAAAGTGAAAATGTGCAGCTTTGGCAAATATTTATTGAATACTAGACCAGTTACTAGAAAAAAATTGATTTTACGAAAAACCTCAAGCTCCTACACACTTCAGAAGGCTATTGGTTAACTCTGTCATCATTAGATGGCAATGGTTAATGGCACGTAACTACGTGAACTTGCTTAAAAAATGTGACACCAATTTTGCATAAAATGAGGAAAAAAATTGACTGAACACTGAACTGTGTGAGATATAATTTTTCTTGTTCATATCAATAAATAGGAAGATTTTTTCTTTTCTTTATATCTGAGATTAGTCCTTGACTATGAGCGGATAAGCTGTGTCGTTCTTTTTTTACAGAAGTTGCTCCCCAGTTGCAGCATCATTCCTTAATATCTGGAGCTTAGTCCTCGAATATTGTGTCATTTCAGGCACTTTTTGTAACCGATATTGACTAGATTGGACACCAGCTCATTAGGGTGAGGTAACGCTAGCAATTAGAAAAATTAATAGGAATACTGGTTTGCGGTGATTATTATTGAATATTAAATTCCTGTTACCTTTCCGAGACTAAGTAATTCGGCTGCTCTTTTCTTTGATATTGTTCTAGATCTGGAAAGTAAATTATAATTTTAGTAGAACTTTTAAAACACTATCAACAATATACTGTTAAAAACAGCGCTGGCTCCCCACGCAAAATGGGTTCAGCGCAATGGACCAAATTGCGGAAAACAAGTCCTCAGGAGAAGTAAGTACTATACTGTTAATAACTTTTTCAATGATACCAAAAATACTTACTCTCTCCTTTTAGATTCAGTCATTGCCTTAGCTGGTAAGTGTCGTCCATCAAACACGAGAATTGGCTTTATATTCTTAGACAGCAGCATGGTCACATATTTTAAACAGTAACGTATGTGTCTGTAACATAAAAAAGTCTCAGTAAACAATTAATCATCATATAGGAAAATTGTATTATCTACAGAGAAAATTATAAAATTATTATTTTCACACGTATGTGTCTGTAACATAAAAAACGTCTCAGTAAACAATTAATCATCATATAGGAAAATTGTATTATCTACAGAGAAAATTATTATTAAATAGATTTAATAATTGCCTGCGAGTCACAGTTTCACTGAAAAGAGGCTCTAGCTCAACCTTGCAATATGATAGAAAAAAAATATGCACTTACATATCAGTGTCTTCTCCTCGCACCAACTTATCTGCACAAGCAAAGGCTCCTTTATGCAGCCAACAATAAGAGTCAACAGCTACAGTACACCCACTAAATTCACCAACATTAGCTTTTTTTGAGGCTTTCTCCAAAAATGGGATCAACCCAGTTATACCCATGATTGGAACTAATTTTCTAGTAAATGCTAACACTAATGACTATATTCTTGAACTAACATAGGTGCAGTGCATACTTTTTCAATTAATCATTTTTTTGGAATGATTTAAAATCATATTCATGGTAATTAAAAATAAACATTAAATTAAAACAAAAACACCAACCAACCAACACAAAACATTCGCAATGGAGATGGAGATAAACGTCAATTTTCGCGCCAGCGGCCAGCCGTCAAGTGTCAATGTCAAGTTGTCAACTGCTAAAAACTAACATTAGCTCATAATAAGCAAACAAAGCAGTTTTATACAGCTCAATCAAAACATTCGTTTTTGACATTCTCGTATTTTCCTCTATTTTCGTTTGCTTTTTTTCTCGTTTTTAATAACCTTTATTTACATATTTTCCTATTGGTAAATAGAAAAATCTTGCAGCTTATCCCCGCACGCAGCTACATACATTATTTTCAAAAGTTAAAAATGTGGGTAGTTTTGGTTTAGTTCAATCTTTTGAAAGCAATGTGGTGGTATCGCACAGATTTACCTCTTAATTTTATTTCAACCATACAATTTCAAGACCGGTCTTAGTGCGAACCAAACTGATCTCTTTATGTTCGAAATCACCTAAAATGCGATTACATCCACGCATATTTTCCTCGGCAGCGGCTATTGCAATAACTTGTGTTGTATCTGCAGCTGCCTACTATTATATAAGTCGAAATAAGGAGATCAATGAAGTGATGGTATTTTGCAAGCTACAGTTCAATGCGTATAATTGTTTCGATAAATTAGTAAGTTACATCGAGGGAGCCAGGCGGAGCGTGAATGTGTGCATGCCTGGCATTCACAACCCGGCCATACAGGGTAGACTGCTTGAAGTTATGAAAACGAAGAAGATTGCCGTCCGTATAATCATAGATCGGACTGGATACAACGAGTCTACAGATTTCTTAATTAAGGAGCTCCTTGACGCTGGTACGTCTGATAAAATTTATTTATATTATGTAGGTACTTACATGATGTATTCGATACTTATGTTTGAGAGAAAAGAAAAAACGTAGAATGCACAAACTGCTTCTCTTCCCGCGCAGATCGTAAAAGGCGATCGAAGCACCCATTGCTTCGATCGGCGCGATCGAGAATCTGAATATGTACATAAGCCAATCAATCGATCCCTTTTTCCACCTTCTCGCCCACCGCTAAGAGGAGCCTATGGGTTTTTAAGGCCCTAGGCTCTGTCTACACCGTTAGGGATAAAGACGTGATAGTGTATCTGTGTGCTAGTATTGCCATGTAAATCTGAAGCAAGGTAAGGTTCTCCACTCCAGTGCAGATCGTAGAAGTTGTACAAAAGAATATGTGAGTTGTCCTGGCTGGGAATCCTTCTAAATACTTAAGCTTTTAATTTCCAATGTAAGTACTTAGGTAACATACCTATCTACTCGACGAATGGCCAATAGGGCAAAAAAGTTCTTGAATGCCGACCGCGTACAGACAAGCAAAGCGTAGGACACCTACCCACAAGGTGGTCACACCATCTGACAAAGGTCGCTGAAAAGCGCTGGATGCAGGCCACTCTAAATCGGTCATTTTGGAAATCCTTGGGAGAGGACTACCTATGTCCAGCAGTGAACGTTATACGGCTAAAATAATGATGATGACCTACCTACTTACCCTACCACCAATAAGAACAACAACCTTTACAATATTTTTTCAGGAGCAGAAATCAGATGTAAAGCGAATGAACGCGTTCACAGAATGCAGCACAAGTTTTGCTTAGTAGATGATGAGATTCTCATGACTGGCACGCTGAACTGGGGCAACGACCGATCTTCAGACCACTGGAACTACGTATATATCACCAGTAAGAAGCAACTGGTGGATCCAGTCAAGCAAAGCTTCTACCAGATGTGGAACAACTATTCCAGCGATATGGCGAGTCTTGATACACTATCCAACGCCAGTGACTCTGGAACTGGTGACATTCCAGACGAATTAAACGATGAAGATGAAGAAAAAACTGATGCTCACACATTAAGAAAAACCCTAACTACACCCGAAGTATTAATAGTATAGTCAAAGTAATCATTTAAACTTGTAGGTTAAATAGAGAAACAGACTAATCAAAATGTACATAGTCTAGTAAATTAAAAAAAAAAAGTTTTATAAGTAATTCAAACCTTTGCTCAGCAGTGGGACATAACACCAACAGGCTAGAAAAAAAAAAAAGTAATTCGAACATGTAGGTTTTGCGCCATAATGTAAAATATTTTTATCATTGTTTTTATTATAAAATCTACGAGACTACGCCATTTAGTGTTTCATAGTACAAATATGCTTCTATTAAATCAAAATATTTATTTATCAATTAATTTATTTAGTGAATCAGACTACATGTGCACGAACGACATAGTCTAAGTTTCACAAATGTTTTATAATTCAAACATGCAGTATTGCGTCAAAATGTAATTTTTTTATTATATAATTTTTATTTAAAGACTATTTTTTACCATGGAAATTATTACAAAATTCAATAGACCATGTTATATAAAAAAAATGTAACAACATGTCATGTTGCATGGCGAAGCTGGCTTTTGCCTGTACTCATTTATTATTTCTAATTTGCTGATCTCTCATTTTTTCAATCCAATGTTTTTTATTTTTACATAAATTGAAATCACTTTTTAAATTAAAGTGTTACTTCATACTGTATTTCCTTACGAATTAAGTTCTATTTTCAATGGTTAAAACTTTCTATTAATTTCTTATTTATTGTTATAGAATCTATACTTTTGTGGTCAGCTTTGTAAGATTTCTTTTTCTGTATTATTCATTAATGCAACAGCATAAGTATAAATTGGTTTGTTACTTCATGAAATAAATTAGAATTCTTCAATATTTATCTTACTTTATTAACTTACACTTTTCCAGTAAGATCAAATTTTTAATATATAAAATGGCTTAAATATAGTAGTAGAGTACTTAATATATTTACTAAACATGTTCCAAAAATTCGATGTGAATACAGTCAGTCACTATTTGTGGCTTCTCATGTCACACAGGAAGATATTAAATTGGCAATCAGATAATACATAACACAAGAGTGTTTATCAGACATCTTGACCATCTTTACTTAGTTGCCAACTGTCTAATGCTGCTTTCTTAAACCCTCCGTAATAATCCAAATACCAAGAGTTAATGATTATTTAAGGTTTCAAATTAAATAATGAAATAAGAAATGGTGAAAAAATACCATGTGAGCGATTTTCACTATTTCTTATTACATTATTTAATTTGAGTACTTTAAGTACCTACTGCATCTTGAATGCCAACTGTAAAAAGTAAACCAAAATGTAAAAAATGTAAAGACGAAAAGTAGGACACTGAGTTGCCATTACTGATCAGTGATATACTAACATGTTCGGTGCCAGCTACGAGTATACTTATAGTATATGAACAAGTATACTACGAATATACTCACAGTTGGCACAGAACGTGTTAAAGTCACATTCGTATCGCATTTTCTTTAACATGCTAAGTAGATATTCTTTATTATAACATTACTTATTCGCCGCCCCTAATAGCCTTGTACTTATTTATTTCATTGGGGAAGGTCTTTGACAGTTCCGACAGGAGATGGCTCTTGAATCTCTTGTATGAATCAATCTTGCCTTTTACTTCTTCATTCTTGGCTAAAGCCTTATCGATGCAGTCTTTAGTGTAGAGCTGAGGATTGCGGCCTTGGTCTATGTAGCTGGAAATAATAAAAATACTTAATTAGACAAAACGGAACCGATAATTGCAAGTCCAATGAACACAAACTCTAAGGTTACCAAACATCCCCAGAACTAAAGATAAGCCCATGAAAATGAATATATTTGCCCATACTGAGAATGAACCGAGAGAAAGTTAATGTTTATAACATATTCTGTCAACACAAACTACAGCAAATGAGGGTAATTAATACTAATACAGAAGATAGCTTAATGATGGACTCATACAGGTTGGTTTTTGGTTTAGTTTAGGTACTAATACCTAAATGGGCATTGAAATTGACATATAAATTTATACATGTGTCAAGTCTGGCTAAATATCACATGGGCACAGTGCTAACAGACCCACCCTAATTGGGTAGCCCTCTCTTGAACAGCACTCAATCTATAAAATGATTCTTCATTCTTACCAGTCAATCACCAAGCTAATATACTTTGATTTGCAATGAATTTTAATACAGAGACTCTGCCTTCGATATCATAAAGCATACAAAGCAAATGTAAACTTACTCAAACACCTCAGTAGGAACATGAATGTCATGGACTTGAGACTTCAGCTTGTCCACTTCCTGGAGGCCAGTGACGAGGGACTGTCTGTAAATAGAAACAATTACATGTAGTGACAGCATTACCATTATACCAAACCAAGCCAGAAGACATATAGGCTAATTTTGTTAAATTTATTTATGAAGAAAATGTAGCTATCAACCTACTTACATTTTTTGGTTTAGTACACTTTGGCCCTGTGGTTGAAAATCACTGACGATGATGCGAATTTGCCTCACATTTTCAATGAACATTTCAAGCTGAGTTTCAAGATTTTCGAGCGGAGACGACATATTGCTGATATTATTAAGATTAATTAATGATAATATTGTAAATTTTATAAATTTATTGCAAATTATTTGAGAAAAGTGAAATGTTTTCTTTTAGTTTTGTTGTAACACTGACAGATCAGTGACAGTGACAAATTTAGATTGGGAAAACATTATTGAAGCAAAGACATCAACAAATCCGGAATGACGGAACAAAAAATATGTGCGTGTTTGGCTGAATAGAAGATTTTAATTTAAAAAAATGTAGTATTTTGGTAAGTACCCTACTATCACTTATCTCAGCCCTACTCAAACAAATAGGGTATATTCATGTTATTTTTTTATTTTTTTAAACGATTCTATAAGTTATTATATAACCGGAAAAAAATATAACACTTACAGAATATTATTAAATAAGCTTAAAAAAATAATTAAAATTACTATTATTTTTGGACGACTTTAAACGCTGCCATTTTGCGCTTTTTTCTGTGACGTCATCGTGCATTGTCAATGTCATAGAAACACTTATATGTCAGTGTCAGTCAAGTGCAAATTACAAATTCAAAATATTATCAACAAAACAACGAAGTTTTGGATTCACAGTTTTATTTTATAAGTAATACTATCTAATTTGTGATTATAAGTGAGTGATTAAAGCTTTTAATATCAATTCATTACAAATGGAAGGGCGCACAAAATCTTATTATAAATATTGTATGGTTCCTATGTGCAAAAATAACATCGTAACTGCACCTGACAAAATATATTTTCATATGCCCAAATATGCAAATGTAAGGAATCATTCCGCGTATTAGGGTTCGCTGTTTTACATAACCGAGCTGTAATGCCAAATAGCTAGAGGTTTAGTAAATTAGCTGATTATACCATTCAACTGCAACTGTACATACCTAATGTGAACAAAAAATACATATTGTGAGCAAAATGAGTAGTGTCATCCTTTGCAAAACTACACAGTAGTATTGTAAGTACCTACTTCAATTATTTATAATTTAATAGGTAGTAGACTAGCTGCCTGCTACTATAAGCTATAAGATAATGTACTACCTACCGTAATTAATTAAACAAATTTATATTATTTAAGAAAAAAAATACCCAAAATTCTCCAAAAGATTTATTTTTTTTCTCTAAAATTTCCCATTTTTCCCAGAATTGCGAAAAAAATACCCAATCTGGTAACACTGCAAATTACAAATGACTTATTGACAGTGACAGATAGTCTTCTTCTTTTTAATTTGTGATTGACAGCACAGACTATTTAGAAAATTAAGTTTGACAGTGTTTCGTGACGTCACGTGGCGTTTCGGAAATTTGCGAGGGAATTTTAAAAATACAGCTTTTAAATAATTAATTTCTCAATGGAAACACGTTAAATTGAAAAGATATATATATGGGTATTTTTCTTTAGCAATGAAGTATACACATCATTTTTTTTGTTCGTTTCTGAATCACATGCATATTGTCTATTTTGTTCTTAGAACAAATTCACTGACCTGACGTTGACATTGTGCGTTGACATTATTTATTTATGGTTGACATCTAGACTAGAAATGTACGATTTGAGGTTACGATTTTTATTTGTTTATTTTTGGGAAAAAGACGAGAATTAAGCGAAGTTATAATTTAGGTGCGGTGCCCTTAGTTACTAAAGTCTATGGCAAGCATGTTTATTCTTACACATTTGATACTCACCTGATCAACTTTTAAAAACTGAAAAGTTTCAACATGGTACAATTATTACAAAATATTCAATCAAAATTATCTTTATACGAAACTGCACTGGCCGGCGGAGCTGCTGGAGCGTTTACAAGAGCCGTAGCACAGCCTCTCGATGTCCTAAAGATAAGATTTCAGTTACAACTTGAACCTATAAAAGATGGATCCAAATACAGCTCGGTTTTTCAAGCGACTTCATCAATTATTAAAGATGAAGGGATTGGTGCGCTATGGAGCGGTCACATACCAGCACAGTTCCTCTCAGTCACGTTCGGAGTTCTACAGTTTTGCACATTTGAAAAACTAACATCTATTTACCAAAGACATGATACTCAGTATTATGTTGATAATAAGCATTGGATCAATTTTGTGAATGGAGCAGTCGCTGCGACGGTTGCTACTGTAGTTTCGTTTCCCTTCGACACTGTACGAACGAGGTTGATAGCTGAGCAAAAAAGTCATAAGGCATACAAAGGATTTTTGAATGCATCAACAACAATGATCAGACAAGAAGGTTCTACAGCACTATTTAAAGGTCTTATTCCAACTCTTGGACAAATAGCACCCAATGCTGGTATCCAGTTTTCAGTTTATAAATTGTTTTCTGATAACATAATGAATAGGATCGAATTCTTTCAAAGGACAAACATAGATGTTTTTTCAACTGTTGAGACCTCTTTGCTAGGAAACCTTATAGCGGGTTCCATAGCCGGTTGTGCAGCGAAAACTGCTATTTATCCTTTTGATTTAGTAAAGAAAAGGCTGCAGATCCAAGGGTTTCAGGAGCACAGGAAGAGTTTTGGGCGGCAAATGTACTGTAACGGAGTTATTCATTGTGTGAAACTGACCATCACAGATGAGGGACTCTTAGCACTGTACAAAGGTTACTGGCCCAGTATGCTTAAGGCTGTATTGACTTCTGCCCTGCATTTTGCTGCCTATGATGAGATAAAGAATTTTTTATTAAGGAAAAATCAGTGATAATTGGGTAGTCTTTTTGTAACTGTTATTATTCATTTTAGAATGCGTACATACTTCAATTCTGTCTGATTTGACAATAGATTTTTATATAATTTTTATTTATAATTTATATAACTTTATAATATATAATATACACTTTCTAAAATATTTTTATTGAACTGGAAGAACCTAGATGGAATAGAAGTAGTTATTTTTATGTTTAGTTTTTTTTATGTTGAATAGTTTTGATTTTATTTATAGTATTTTTATAAGAGGAGCAGTTGTATTTCCTCTTGATAGAGACTTAATATAATATTTGAACAAGTTCTGTCATAAAGTATACTTTTATTTCGGAAATGTTCGTTGCTTCTTCACTATTTTTGTTGTTATTGTTCAAATTTTACTATCTCTCATCCTTGGGAAAATCTTTCTAGTGTGTTTTAGGGGGAGGGGGGGGGGGGGGCATACCTTGTGTTTGATAATATTTACCCTGTGTAACATTTTTTATGCTTTTGTGCTTCTAAATGTTTATTACTAAATTTTTTCTTAGGTACTTATTTTGTAATCATGCAGGTAGAATCTTAAAAGTTCTGTGATATTAGTTTTAGGATGTAATAATTGTTAATACTTTTATTTATCCTATTTATTTATCGTTTAATAAAATTGAAAGCCTAATAAACATACATTTTAATTATTCTATAGAAAATACAAGAGATATGTTTGTAATATATTTTTGACTATTCAAATTAAAATAAGTACATACAACCCAACCTAGACCATGAATAAATATACAATTTATAAGGTCCGTTTACTTAGGTAGTGTCTCAGTGTCCTAATACACAAACAATACCTATTGGTTACTGTCAAAAAAATGTACTGGTTGATTTTTTACTCCTTAAAGTAGCTATATTGAAATCTTATCAGAATCACTAATAGAACACATAACCGTTAGCAAAAGACTGATTTTTGTCAATTTTCTTTTCCCCAAATTTAATAAACGGCTAGCCTATTAACTTTGCTATACGCGCGGCCGTTGCCCTTCCCACTCGCTGGCTGCCACCCGCCACGAGCCCAGTAGCGTGCAGTGACATTCAATTGGCAAAAAAATGTATGCACTTGTCGACTGATATCTTTGGTTTTTATTACGAAACAAGGTACTAGGTACCATGTTACATAATACAATGTGTGTATTTTTATTTCGCTTAAAGAGTACTTTACTTGAATATAGCTACAAGGTTCAAAATCAATCACCCTGTATAATGCAACTGGAACTACCGAGAGTAAATAAGTTCTGCCAATATGTTGTATAAAAGGTGAATAGAATTATTGTAAAGCACATATCGACACTGCCTAAGCAAAGAACATTGACTTCAGAAGTAGAATACTAGACTATTGATATATCTAACCATATGATATCACATAACCCATATTTCTCATCAAAGTATCTTTAATAGCTGGCTGTAGCTCCTTCTTCATATAGGTCGTGAGCAGTGTTCGAATCCCTTTCGTAAAGATGTCTTCCATCTCCCGAGATATATCTTCCACTTCGTCCAAATCATCTTCAGGCCTGAACAATTTGCTTCTTTCATAATTAACCCTACTTCTTGGTTCGTAAACGATATCCCAATTGCTATCAGACGATCGACCATCAAAATTCTCCTTGTAAGGAGTTTCCAAGTGAGGGTCGAAGGAAAACTCATCAGATCTTCTCCTTCTTCGCAAAGGCAGGCTATCTTTATTCCTAACAGAGTTCCTGTTTATGTACTTCTCACATCCGTAAGCATAGACGCTAATAAATCCTGGTTCTACGAATTCGGAGTCAGTTTTTACGTTGAATTTACCAGGTTGTTGGTTTAAAGGTCTCGTGTGGAAACCGATGCCGGCTTTTCGTAGTCTAAGAATCATATTGCAACCGTTGCCTCGGTTGCGAGGGTATAAGTCGTCAGGATACGGCGGCGCGTCGTAAGGTCTTGCATCCGCGTAGTTCCGCCGTAGCCTCCTGCTTGGTGGTATACCTCTATCTAGGTCGTTAGCATCGTATAAATCAACGTTACCACTTATAGTCAAGTCGTGGAATAAGAGCATGGTGTCTAAGGAGACGTTTCTCGGGTCGAAGTAGCACTTTTCCACTCGGACCCAGTTGCTGTTTTGGGGTAGACGCACGCGCATTCTGGTGACATACATGTCCACCGGGGCGGACCGCATTTGTTGGTACAAACTGTAGCCATTGAGGTCTATGCTTTGACTCTGTAACAGAAAAAAAGATGACTAACTTGTTGTCTTCATGTGTGTAAGGCCCCTCGCCCACGGCGACTTTTTGTAGCGATTCTGTCGCGCGTTCGCATCGATACAGTCGCGCTTAGGGCGATAAGGCCTAGGCCACTTTTAGCGTGATGGTGGGTATACTCGTATGAAGGTGGAAAATGGAAATCATAATAGTGATGGGTTGCAAACCGCATCGCCGATATGATTCTCAGATTCTTGCTCATTCCCTCGATCGGCGTTTACGATCTGCGCGGGAAGAGAGGCAGCTAGTACATTGTTTTCTTTCTTTTCTCCCAGACCAGCGATGAAAAACTTACAGAAAACATGATTTTCTAAAAACGAAACCTACCTAGATCGATTTTTCACACCAAATTTCAATTTAACGACACCTGGGGCCCGTCGGCCTGTCATCGTTCCTTTTGACTTCAAATAGTTATATAACTTTATTAGTCGTGTGGTTCCCGGTAGAGTAGAATAGAACCACTCCAAGTCTTCCCGTGAATGTCGTAGAAGCAACTTATGAAACACAAGTTGAACAAAGCTTATAAACATCAATGAGATCTCCAACCCGTCTGGCCAGCGTGGAGAGTGTAGGCCAAATCCTCTGACTACTCTGGCTAATATATGGCTCTGGTAGTACAGAGAGGGTCGTGCTCCAGCAGTGGAGACTAAAAAAGACCTGATGATGAGGATAAGTTATATAAGTATACTCGTAAAATTCATTCATCATTTCAGCCGCATAACGTCCACTGCTGGACATAGGCCTCTCCCAAGGATTTCCAAAATGACCGATCTAGAGCGGCCTGCGTCCAGCGCTTTCTAGCGACCTTGGTCAAATCGTCTGACCACCTTGTGGGTGGGTGTCCAACGCTTCGCTTGCCAGTACGTGGTCGCCATTTGAGAACTTTCTGCCCCATCGGCCATCGGTTCGTCGCGCTATGTGTCCCGCCCACTGCCACTTCAAGAATTAAATTAAGTATAAAATGTTCCTTACCAAAGGAGGGTCAAGATTCTTCGGTTGATTTCGCTTCCTCCTCTTCAACTGGTCTAAAGCTGACTCCAGGCGGGACGAGCATCGCTCTCCGGCAATCGGGACGTTCGTTAGGGGCGGGAGACCAACGGGGCCGATGCCGGGGCCAGTCGGCCTGCCGTCGTACCTCTTGACTTCGAAAAGAGGTAAGAAACGCGATTCTGAAAAAAAACAAAAAATTATACAGGCGTTACAGTAGGATCGATAAAAAAAGTTTGACTGAAATATATTACATTACATTTCAGTAGGTAGTAGAAAAAAAATATATTTAAAAAAAAATTGGCTTTAATAAAGAAGCTTTTTTAGAGTTGAGTAGTGTTGAAAATTAAAGTCTGTAAGTATCATCTAACTAACCGACTGCGTTATTTATAGCTAGTTCCCAGCCTATAACCAGGCTAACATACCCTATGCTACTCGTAGTTCCATAATTTGGAGGAATCTATAATAACCATAAAATATGTTATGCCATTTGGAATCCAAACCGTTTCAAAATAATTAAAAAATAAAGCAAATGTGCCTTATGCCAAAGGCCTTATGCCATGTTGAAAAATTGGTCCTTCGAACCGAATATTGTACGTTTCAAGTACAGCAAGCAAACAACAAAACAAAAGAACATATTTAACACTACACAGTACAATTGAAAGTTATAAAACGTACGATTATGTTCTACGTCTATCCTGCATTTGTTTTCACTTCTATTGTCTCATGGTCAGCACCGTGAAATAGTTGAATGCAGTACCTTTCAAGATTTTACGTTTTATGGCTTTAATTACGGCTAAAAGACAAATTCTTATCTAAAATTAAATCTTTGTATCAGAATATTCGTAGGTAGATTTTACTAATAAATGGGCAAGTGCGAGTCGGACTCGTACATGAAGGGTTCCGTACCTCCGTACAATGTTTTAAAACGCTAAAGAAACACGTTCCTTGTATGACGACCCCCTTTAATTTTTAACTATCTTATTTTTAGTATTTGTTGTTATGGTGGTCATAGTAATACTTAAACGGTGAAAATTTCAAGGATCCAGTTAATTAAATTAATGCATACGGGAATTAACGCGAAACGTACCTTTTTTTATTTATTTTGCTGACGTTTCGTTCGGGTTTCACCGAACGTGGTCCCAGCTTGCTTTCACGTTCGGTGAAACCCGAACGAAACGTCAGCAAAATAAATAAAAAAAGGTACGTTTCGCGTTAATTCCCGTATGCATTAATTTAATAATAATGCAACGCGATAGTTTAAAAGTATTTATATCCAGTTAATGCCGTTATAAAGATCGAGTTAAAAACGCTGAAAAAAACATGTTTCTTGTATGACGACCCCCTCTAATTTTTTACTTTATCTTATTTTCAGTATTTGTTGTTATAGCGGCCACAGTAATAGATAATCGGTAAAAAATTCAAGTGCCTAGCTATTACGGTTCGAGAGATAGAGCCCTGCGACAGACGGACAGACAGCGGAGTCTTAGTAATAGGGTCCCGTTTGCACCCTTTGGGTACGTAACCCTAAAAAGTAGAGTAGTTCATAGTTGGAAATGTAATTAACTAATTATCTACAAGATGGCGTTAATTCATGTATCAATCTACTTACGAACTAATAATAGATATATGTATATAAAAATACATAAATATGGCTGTATACCCAATCACTAACTAAAAAATATATTTCTTATAAGTGCTTTACTTTATTATGAATATTAGGTACACACACTACACTATCATTCCATAGAATATTTTCTTGTAGTATACTTTGGGGTATACGTAAGCATACCTTATTCTCCTTCTTCTTCGTCTAAGCGCGTTCCCGGTTGCATCCTCAGCTGTGCTGCTTCGGAGCCCGGGGTGCGTTCTCCCGCTTTGTCTTCTCCAAATATATCATGCATGTCAATGGTCACCCAAGGATGCCAAAATGGAGAAGAAATAGCCGGAACAGTTTAAATGATTTGGCTTTAGTTTTACGACCGGCCGCCTGCCTGACGTCAGCATACGTGAGCATACTTATTCTCTGGGATATACCTACTCTCGGATCGGTATAATAACAGGGAAAGCGTGGGAAGAAAGTGAGTAAAATGTGACCGAGCATTTTCAAAGTAAACCGTGTAATCTGCCACATTAAATACTTTTGCTTTCTTTCATTGCCGAATCTATTACAATTTTTAATTTTCCATTGTTTTTTTTTTAAATATATATTCTAGTTTTATTTATTAATTATTTGGTATATACTTACAAGGTGGTGTAAGTTATTTATTTGGTATACCTAACAACTTTTTCATACGAAAAAAAAATCACTTTTCTAACTAGACTGCTCTTGAGTACACATACAAATCGAAGTAAGTATCTATGACTACTTACTTGGTTTTGTATGAGAACCTTATTTCTTTTTCGTATTTTGATTTACTAGTAGTAGTAAATCAGGTAGTAGATTAATTGGGAAAAGTTGTTAAAAATGATAGACCCCCCTAATCACCCCACCAACCTTAACTCTTACATACAGACAGGTAATACACATATTAAAGCAAAGGCAAAGGCTAGACCTGACTTTTCTAATGCTATCTTTTCTAGATAGATAAAATACGTGATAATTAAAAAAATCACTACACATATGCACTAACCTTTTCCCTCCTCAGTATCGGGCAGTGCGTTGTCGCTAGCTGATGCTGTTTTAGCGAACAATATGAACATCCACCAGAATTTCACCATTTTCACCACAAAACTCAAACATCAAAACGTCAGCGCTGGCTGGATAGAATAACTGCTCGCGTCGCAAAGAAAAAAGCAACTGTCAAAAAATGGCGCGAAGACTTCCTATCACCGCGGGAACGGAACGCTAAATAAAATGAATGTTCTAAGATTGTACGAAGTGCAGTCTTTGGAAAATGACCCCCGCTTGAGGCAAGACGATCTGTGTCGTATGCTTCTAGATGGTTGGTCTTTGCGACAGGTGCAGATAGTTGTACCACGGGTTGTACCTACTTGATGTTTGCGAGAGGACGGTTTATTAGAGAGCAAATTAAGTCCCCATCGCAAAATACTTTTATTAGAATGAGATATCAATGAAGATAAGTAGAACTAGGGTGACAAATAGTAAATTTTGAAACAGTGCCACAGAATACAGTAAGAGTAAACAGAAGGGTGGTATGCGTCCCCGTTCCCCGCACCCGCACCTCTCCCCCGGTTCTTGACGGCCAACGTGAGTCATCGAGGCGAAAACGGGGGAGAGGTGCGGGGACGGGGAACGGGGACGCATATTGCGCGTACCTTAGGAGATTCCGGCCTGTGACAGTGCTCCAGATTCTGATGATGTCAGCTGTTTACCTATATGAGAACCAGAAGATTAGGTCCATGCACTTTGTGCTGCGCTTGTCATCTAACTTGGTATGCGATTTCATACAAGCCAAATACTTAATCCGTCAGATTATCCAAAAATAAAAGACACTTATTGTGACGTCAGTCACCTCTCAGGGAAAATTGTACTAAGGCGTAACGAAGCGCAAACTTGAAAATGCGCTGTATCATCGTATATTTTTGTTTTTCAGATAAATAAAAAATATGTGTATGTACCTACAATATTTTTTAATATGCCATCTGATGGGCTAATTACATGCTAATTAGAAACTTTCATCATGCAGAACATACATACTTACCTACATACAAACTAGACTTAGAAATCTTCGTTCGCTCATTCTATAAAAAAAGACCAATATAAACCTAAGCCATGGGCACCATAAACGAGCTGGTACAATGACATCAACGTTATTTATCTAAGACGACATCGCCTCCCCGGCGATGCAAGTAGACTGTAACGTAATTATAAATAGAAATTAGGTTGACACTCGAATTATCTCCGGAGTATCGGCATGGAACCATGGGTTAACGACACCTCTGCCGGAATATGTCATCCTTATCTGAGAGGATTATGTAGCCCAACTTGGTTTGGACTGTTTTCTGGATACGATTGTTGAGCCCAATAAATTTAAGACATACCTACATGTACACTATCACGTCTTTAGCCCTAATAAGACAGACAGAGCATTTTGGGTCTTGCGGCTCTTTGCAGACATGCAGAGTCCGGTCCAGCCTGCCCAATTTAACACATACCTACCTACTTAGGTAGTTTACCATAGATGTAGGATTGCTTGTGCGTTTTGGTTATTACATACACGGGCGATTTGGCAGTATCAGCCGCCCCTTATCCGGAGTGTGGGGGGACTTCAAATGTTAATAAGCCGTGTAGTACGTATCAGCTGCTCTTTTTACCCCGTGTGGTTCCGGGTTAGATAGGACCACTCCATCTCTTCCTGTGGATGTTGTAAAATGCGACTAAAGGACTTGAGCTTGACATCTCGTGCTACAATTGCATTCCTAAGGATGGTTGACGTCAGGCAGGCGGCCGGTCGTAAAACTGTAGCCAAATCATTTAATGGGTTCCGGCTATTTCTTCTCCACTTCGAAAGGTCTTTGGCATCCTTGGGTAACCATTGACATGCATGTTATATTTGGAAAAGAAAAAGCTGGAAAGCGGACCCCGGGCTCCGAAGCAGCACAGCTGAGGATGCAACCGAGAACATGCTTTGATGAAGAGAAGAAGAGTATCAGCTGCTCTTTTCTAATTATTTAAGAGAAGAAGAGTATCAGCTGCTTTTTTCTAATTATTTACATTTTTACCGCCTCTACTCGGGGGGTAGAGACAGACAGGTATGTAGAAGCACTTTTCTGCCATGATTGACCACCCCTAATATCTGGCCGTCCTAGGCCAGAGCCTTCTGGGCCGTAGGGGAAATTCGCCACTGCTCTTATACGAAAACTAATCTCCAGGCGATCCAATGTCTCTACTGTAATGGTACCCAACTGTCGCATACTTGAAGGGGTGACTCCGTCCGTCAATCTGAACAACTTTTGCGATGGGGCCAACGGATCTTTAAAAAAAATGACCTTCCAATACTAATTGTTCGGTCGACTGAACTCGTAAAAGTAATGTATGAAGATCCCAGCATAGGAAAAACTGTTCGGACTGACGACGGAGTGAATTAAATTACCCCTTCTTCTTCATCTACTGCTTCGGAGCCCGAGGTACGCTTTCTCTTTTCCAAATATAATATGCATATCAATGGTCACCCAAGGATGCCAAAAATCTAGTGAATTGAAAAAGAAATGGCCGAAAAATTTTAAACGATGTGGCTATAGTTTTACGACCGGCCGCCTGCCTGACGTCAACCCTCCTTGAAATTGTAGTACGAGCTTTAAGCTATTTATCCTTTAGTGTAGGAGTGACTTACCCCTATAAGTAAGTATGTATGTACTGACTAGTAGGTAACTACCAAAGCACCTTGCTTTTGTTGAAACCATTCCCAATCACCAAAATGGCAGAGTGGGCATTGACACTGCATGGGGCCCGAAAGGTAATCAAAATTGTCGTACTTGTTTGAGTCACCGTCAACAGACAGAACACATTCGTTCCGTCTATTGTCCCCTACCCAATTGTCCTAAAAAAAAGCGTGTGTAACCAGGGCCGCGCCATTGTTTCAAATTACATTTTTCTTATGAAATTTCCGTGAAATAGAACATTTGTTGCAATTGTTTAATTCGTTTATGTAAATGAATACTCACATAAAGAAGGCAAGTTTGATATCGTCTCCATCGGCACACGAAATTTTGTGTGAAAATTTTGCGCAAATCTAAATTATGGGATAAAATAATTACATTACAATTTGAAAATTACCATTGAAGAATACATGCTTCCATGCTGGTCTGGGAGAAAAAAAAAACTTAGAATGTACCAGCCTAGCTACTTTACTATTGCTGCTGCTACTATTTTGATTCATTATTCCATCTCGCCCACCGTCACGCTAGTTGTGGCCTTTGGGTTTTGCGGCCGTGGCTGTCTACTTAGAGCCGCAAGACCTAAAATGCTTTGTTTGCCCCATTAGGGATAAAGACGAGAGTATGTATAATGAAAAAGACCTGGATAAGAAAGGCTCAATACCGAAGAGAATGGCATGCATGTGAGGAGACCTATACTCAACAGTGGGTAAAAAAGGTTGAAGAAGAGAAGAGAGAGTATGTATGCATGTAATTATACGTCAGGTCCTTTTTAGTCTCCACTGCAGGAGCACGACCCTCTGTACTACCAGAGCTATATGTATATTAGCCAGACCAGTCAGAGGATTTGGACTACACTCTCCACGCTGGCCAGACGGGTTGGAGATGTCTCATTGATGTTTAGTTTAGTTAAGTTTAGTAAGTTTTAGTTAAGTTTTGTTTAGCTTGTATTATTGTAAGTAAGTATACGTAGGTATTATATGTAAGTATACGAATATGCTTAAACCTATGAATATTGTTTTCAAATGGTATTTGACCTTTATTGATTGACTTGAGGATAGAAACGTCAATCGCCACGCCCTAAGTGAAAAAACTGTGACTGTGCCACAGAAAATTGCTGTTCGATGTGTGTAGGTACTCAAGTGGGGGTGGATATTCTTCACAGCGCCTCACCCTCTCTTTGTTACATTAAAATACTTAGGTATACACATACCTAAGTAATTTCATTTTAACTAGGTACTTACTCGTACTTAGGTATCTTGTGATATTTGCACCATCGGTTTGCAGTGTTCGATGTGTGTAATCAAGGGGGGGTGAATATTCTTCACAGCGCCTCACCCTCTTTTTGATGTGTTAATTACATTTTACTATTTAGGTATCTTGTGAAATTTTCACCATCGGTTTGTAGTTTTCGATGTGTGTAATCAAGGGGGTGAATATTCTTCACAGCGCCCCACCCTCTTTTTGTTAGTCTCACTAGGCCTGTGTCACTCCCCGTTTAGGTATTGAAAATGTACCTACATTATTACTATGCGCGCAGGCGGCACCTCCGGGTGGTAAATTCAGGTATACGAATCGTTTTTCCAGAGTAATTGGAATGAAATTGGCTTGCAATGGATGTCTAGGTATCTTTACCAAAAGGTGCTGAGCTCTGACGTGAGCTAAATTAAACCATATCGCTAGCCACATTGAGTAGATATTTCTTTGAATTTCTTTGCTGAGTGAGACTTCTGTACGTTAGTATTATTTATTCTGTGGTCTCACCTCAATTTGTTAGGATGGCACTCCAAGGGTCCTTTTTGAAAAAACACTTCCCCTTAACTGAACGAGAACTGCTTTATTACTGGCAAATATTACATTAAAAATAATATTAATACAAGGTAGGTATCTTGTAATATTTTCACCAGGTAGGTATAGCCTACAGATACTCTTACTGTCTTCTGTGCCTATAGTCGACAAAACTTTTTTTTTCAATTAACTACAGTGAACATCGTGTCTTTATACCTACATTACAAAATTTCGTACGTACGTACGTTAAAGTACCCTTTTTAAAGTATGTATTGTATTAATATATTTTGGTGCCTTTTTTATTTTTTACTAGCCATCGAAATATTGACCAGCCAAATAAAAAGCGATAAAAATTCTACTATCTCATGATCTCATCTGGCAATGACACTTGATTGACGCGGATAATGGTTTTAACCTATGTCCGCGTTTTATAATTAGAAGAATTGACTTTCAAAAAAATTGACAGATGGACTTTTATCCAACAGATATTTTTAAAATTCGACTGTACATCACTGTGTGTGTGTGTGTGCAATAAACAAACTTCTCCATCCTCCTTCTCGCCCACCATCACGCTCAAAGTGGTTTTTGAATCTTGCGGTCCTGGGCTATGTCTGCATAGAGCCGCAAACCCCAAGCTCTATCTGCTCTATTATGGATAAAGACGTGATAGTGTGCGTGTGTTAAGAACAAACATTATACACCCCCATTCTTAGTGGGTCATTCTCACCACATGGTGTTCTCAGACTAATTTCCGTCACGATTTTTATTTTTTACTATAATGTTAAAGTAGCTATAAAATATGAAAATATATGTGAAACTATATATATTGAAATATTTCTCCCTGTAAATTTTTAAATAGTTTTGGAATTATTCGATGATTATATTTTCTAGCGTGACGGAAATTTATATACAGTGACGTAAATTAAAAAAGGATTGTAAATCATGCATTTTATTTATTTGAAATAAATTCTTTGCAAACAATCGTCGGAGAAAATTATATAAATATGTATGGTTAAGTAGGTAAATCAGTCTTAAAGGGACCTAAGTAATTAGTAGCACTTTTCAAGTAATACATATAGGGGTTGCATAGCAAGGATACAAATGTATATTATAAACAATCGCAAAAAATATTATAAACTAAATTTTAAATTAAGAAATATATTTGAAATGAGCGCCCCTGGATAGTTAGTTTAATTTTTTTAATCTAAAATAATTCGTAATTCAGTAGTATATAGTACTAACATAATTTCCGTCACTTTAATCGTGACGGAAGTTATGTGACGGAAATGAAAGAGAAACCGTATTATAATTTTAATAATTAAATGGCTTGTGCTAGGGATCACTAACTTTAGCATAAGTCAAATACTGAGTTTCTATATAACAATTACTATTTATCGTAAAATTCAAGCATTAAAGTAAATAAATAAATGATGTGACGGAAATTAAAGGGATTGCGATCTACGCGAACGGAACATTATTACTAACGTTTTTAATTCGTCAGGAGAACAGACGGCCGCTACTGCTTCGGTTGACTGTTGCGGCACTACATACTAGTATAGTATCTGCTCCGTAGTCTGTGGGCACTACTGACTAAGGTCGCCGGTGCGATAGTGATGGGGCAATACATTGTTAGTGATGAGATATTTTTATATAGTGACCGTGACGGAAAAAAATGTACGATGAAGGGACAAACACTTAAAAACGTTTATTTAAATAAATAGACGTAATAGAGGAATGATTATTTTTTCGTAACATCTTACATTAATCTACTTTCAAATGTAATACATTGAAAAATTGTGTCATAAATTTTTTTTTAAACAATGATATAAAAAACCTGAGTTTTGGTCTTGGGACAGCGAACGGAAATTATGAGAACGGCTTTTGACATTTTTATTTATTTATTTATGTACAGGTAATAGTAAATAAGTTTATTTTGCATAATAGACGAGACAAAAAACTTATTATAAAAAATATAAAAGTCATGAATACTACAGCTTAAAATGCAAATATTCAAGGGGCCGCTCGAAAAACAGGTCTTTTGAGAATGACCCTAGTATCTTACTTAAAATTTAACAAAAAAAACCATTTTTTTAGGAGTTTCTTCCATAGTTCTTCATCTCCAAAGTTCTTAATCATATCTTTACCAAATTAAAATGGGACTAACTTCGTAGTAAAGGCTTTCAAATAAAAAAAGAATTATTAAAATCGGTCCAAAATTGGCGAAGATATCGCGTAACAAACATGATAAAAAAACAGTCGAATGGATAGCCTCAATCTTTTTGAAGTCGGTCAAAAACCGTCGCTATCGGTAAGTATTCATTGAACAGAAAATCAAAGGAAGCATTTACTGTATTGTATTTACATCTTAAACCAACAATATGGCATCCTCAAGATAACAAATCTCACATGACGGTCATAACAACAATGTCATCATTGTTTGTGCAATTGCGGCGGTCCGCTGTGGTGCAAGCTGGCCACCATTGTGAGCGAACAATGGGGAAAGCACGTCCAGGCTAGAGCCTCCAGCGGCTTGGGTTGTGAGTGAGGCCGGCGAACTTGCGAAGGTACCTTAAATAAAAGATGTTTTATAGGGTTAATTACTTAATTTTGTATTGAAGATGCAATCAAAGACCTACTCAAGGTACCGATGGAACATACCTGTCTTCATATTAGATATAAACAGTGCGAGATTAAGCGAGCGCAGAGCCCGTAACAAATCGAGGGGCCCCTGATCTGCTATATGGAGAGGCCGGTGGCCCAGCGTAGCGGGGACTACTAACACTTTCATAAATATGGGATTAGTGACGATAGTGACATAAAATATATATGTCAAGCTTTATCTATGCTTCAGAAAGCGACTGTATTATTAGGGCAGTCGTTAAGCTACGTATCTGCCTTGGCCATTTACGAAAAAACAAAAACAAACTCAAAGTACGGTGTTGTCCATTTCACCGTCGCCCTCTATTCAAACCAGAAACCACTGAGCTTCCTTTGACATCTAATTAAGTATACTTATAACCTATTGTTCTTAAGGTGAAGTTAGAAGAGTTTGACGTGGCGCCCTCATTTGAAATAAATTGTTAACTCGTAAATATGATGAAAATTTCCATATTTCTCAATGTTAGGCACTAGATAGCGCTTTAAATTATTTTATGAACCACCGTTGAAAGTATTTACATTAGTCCGTCTAGCTAAAAAACTTGCCTCCGCCAAAAGTGGCCACTTTTAACGCAGGCGAGCTTTAAAGCTTGACGGATCACCAATAATAGTTTCAACGGCAATTTATAAAATAATTTAAAAGGCTATCTAGTGCTAAAAATTGAGAAATATGGAAATTTTTACTATATTTAGGAGTTAACAATTTATTTCAAACTTCCACTTCTGCTTGGTATTCACCTTAAATTGTATTTACGCAGACGATGTTACGCACATAAAGTACAATAAAATTGGATCTGTCCCACTACGCCACTCTTTTATGCTGGTCTGCTAGGAGAAAAGCAAAATCTTAGAATGTAGCTGCTTCTATTCCCATAAAAGCCGATCAAGTGAATGTGTGAATCATATGAATAGGCGCATGCGGCAAGCACACCATCACGCTAAAAGTAGCCTTTGGTGCTTTGGGTCTTGCGGACTTGGGCCCCATCTGTTTAAAGCCGCAATGTCTCAAAATGCTCTGTCTGCCCCATTGACAGAGGGCCGCTACAGTGCTTCTCCATCCCGGTCTGTCTGTCTTGAGCAACGCGCTTCACTTCGGGCCAAGAGTCTTCAAGACAGGTGGATTGTCTTCATCTCTGCCGCTACCGATCGCCGCCAGGTTTGCTTTGGTCGACCATGCTTCCTCTTTCCTTGAGGGGTCCATTCCAATGCCTGTCTCGGAATGTGAGTCTGCCCAATTAGGGATATGTAAAAACGTGATAGTTTATATGTTGCTACCCCCTTCCCTATCATCGACCCTTGCGTAATGGCGGAGAGTTCCAAAATTAAAAAGAAGCAGTCATATCGTGGAATAATCGATATCTTTCTAAACAACCCTATTTTTAATTAAGTACAAAAATATTTTCAGGGGTGATTCAGTCAACTATTTTAAATAACTTTTCCCAACTTTTTTTCTTAAGGCCGTACCTAAATTTTCCGTGGTCCAGTGCTGCCCCCATTTAAAATAAATCGTTTCAAAGAAAACGGAGACATTATTTAAAATTTTGCAACTACCAATTCCTAGATAACCCTTCAAAGTATTTTATGAACTACTGTTTACAGTTTAAAGTGAGAACGTTAAGCTTTACTACGCACATTTGCGAAAAACGGCCACTTTTGGCAAATGTGCGTAGTAAAGCTTAACGTTCTCGTTATAAACTGTAAACAGTAGTTCATAAAATACTTTGAAAGGTTATCTAGGATTTGGTAGTAGCAAAATTTTAAATAATGTCTCCGTTTTCTTTGAAATGATTTATTTTTAATGGGGGCAGCACTGGACCCCGGAAAATTCGGGTACGGCCTTAATTTAAAATTACCTTGTATACTTCATACAAAAAATTATAGGGACAAACATATAGGTCAAACACATGCCATCCTTTTTGGCTTTGCCGCAGTCTGGTAAAAATAGAAGAGTAAGCTTAAAGTACCTACTTATTTTAAAATCAATCAAATTACCTACATCAATGAATAACTAGGTCAATAGTTCACCGTCACGTTAACGATCGTTAATGGATCTACCTAAATGAAAAACACTGCTTGTGTTTTCATTATTCACCATCGCCTAATTCATTTATGGGAATTTCTAATGGAACTTTCCCCTTTAGATTTTTTTTTGTTGGTACCTAAATATATAGTCTTGTACCTGACCACCAGATACCATTAGCATAAAGATCCTGTGCTCACATTCTCTACGTTAAGAATACAATTACCTATAAAATACCTTTTTGACGAAGCATGTTGCGGATACTTATTTGTAACTAAGTAAATAAGTAAGGTAAGTACAACTTTTGACGGAGCATGTTTTAACTATATTTGTACACATTTTGACGAAGCTGTTGCTGATGAATCTTTGTAACCTTTTAACGAAGCCTGTTACGGAATCCGTGTTATGCGTAACTAGTACATAACTAAGTAGCTATTAAGTATAATAAAATTCGTGAAATTTGATAAATCATTAATTACATATGATCTCACATGTGACAGAATTTCTAGTAAGATTTATACGGAAATCATAAGTTCGTTGATGTCTTTTCAACAGTCTCTTTGCTTCTGATTAAAAGACATCAACGCGAAGCTTAAAAAATGTATCGATAATCCGGTAGTTGCCAACAAGTCATATCAGATAAGATTTTTTTTAACGTCAAAACAATTGTATGAAATATCGGACTGTCACAGTCCGTAGTCAGTTATAGTTTCTTGGAGTCAAATAACGCTCTTAATATCCGTTTTTCTGCTTTAGGCGGTGATCCCACTGCACCGCTTACCGTCGCGGAGCGCGGGATGACAGATTTTAACATTTTATGCAAGTATCTTAGTTTGTATAGGAAACACCTCCCATACAAAATCTTTTTGGCTAAGCGCTTTGGGAAGGCGAATTTTTATTATTGTTTTTTGTTAGGTACTTAATTGTTTTTATGGTGAGTAGTTCACTATCATGGACTGTACTTGATCCAAAAATTTGGCTGGTAGTTAAAAAGTCACCCTGTTTAATTACTAATCATAGATACCGAAATACCTAAGTAAAAGTATGGTCACCGTTTTATGACTGCATTTGTACGGAAATATTACAACCAGCCAGTCATATTTTTGACCAAGTGAGAGCAAAGCGAAATGTCTGATTTTTTTTCAGCTTGGGCAAAAATGCTTTCGTATGTCTTTCGGACTGTTTCCTTTAGGTATAGGTCGCATTTCTCAACCCAGTCTCATAAAGGTTTTTAAGCATGAGAATTTTTTTCGATCCAGTTTTTCGATCAAAATGGTGGAGCCTCAGAATAGATGAATGAATGAGAATGCCTTTGGAAAAAGGTGCACAGTGAACATTGAGTTTTAAACTATGCCAAGACAGACTCGCGAGGTCTATCACTAAAACGAAGTGATTATATACTTTTTGTCTATCACATTCCAAGTTAATCAAAAACTAATGTACGTACGTGTACGTAGCTGTACTTGATTGAACGAATACGTTCCACTTTGCTTATGCTTTAAAATGCAGCTACATCTTTAGCAT
The DNA here is from genome assembly GCA_963576875.1 of Acrobasis repandana. Taxonomy (NCBI): domain Eukaryota; kingdom Metazoa; phylum Arthropoda; class Insecta; order Lepidoptera; family Pyralidae; genus Acrobasis; species Acrobasis repandana. The sequence goes on from OY756226.1 coordinate 6,245,381, forward strand.
GTATTGATTTTCCTCGACCAAGCCTTGTAAATGAGCCGTAAATAATTAATTTTCAGATGAGTCAGCCGCAGCAACCAGTGAGCGAGCAATGATTGTATTGATCAATGTGATGCCTCCCAGACCCCCCAGGGCGGATCGCTTCTACGCAGGCTCGATTGAATTGAAGGGCATTGCCTCCGTATGTACTTCGCCTTAGATTAAGTTATAAAAGTTACACGAGATGGCGCTAGCACACGTAATGTTTTAACCTTTTATATACAGTCAAAATTTTATTTAAATATATAGTGATATGTATTAAGAGTAATTTTAACATTATTCTATTGTTTTAATAACTATAAACTTAGAAAAATGTAATAAAACGACAACAACATTACAGTTTACACGCTATTCGTCGCTAGATGACGCTAGGATGTGCATTTAATTTTTTTGACAGCTACAAACTTTGATTCGCTGTCTCGTTCACGCCAAATGTTATGAGCACTGTGCATTGCATTTCAGTCAGGCAGAATCATTTATTTATAAGATAGCTGGTTGATTTCACATTATAATTTTCTTATTATTCATAATATAGGCTTTGTTCGTTCGGGTTAATCATTATGTGCGATCGTGTTATGAATAAATTAGCATAGTGTTTGAAATATCGTACAAGGTAAACGAAGATGTTCTAAGACAAAAGGTAGTCCTTCACACATTAGTGGCGAGCATCATTGTTTGGATAAGTTGTTATCTACGATAGTGAGGTGATTAAAGGCATGCTAACGACACACTGTATATTGTAAGTACGCAGTGCAAGTTCTACTGTAAACTAACTCTTCTTCCAGTGGTGGTGGGCTAAGTTCTATCGCTTATAATATGCAGCGGTAAGGTACCTAAGCTTTTAAAGTAGATACCTAACATGGCTAATGTAAAAAGTAGACCAAAAGCACCGAAAAGTGCATCTACTAAAAGGTGTGGTAAACTTAAAGACCAGCCAACAGGTGACAATAAGGCCAAAGATATAAAAAAAACTAAACATAAGCAAGCTGAAAAATACTTACTAAACGGACTGCGAATTGAAGCTAATGATAAAAGCACAAAAACAAATGGAAATCTTGATCATTTTAGTATAAGCAAAGAGAGCTTGCTCACAAAAAGTGGGAGGATTAAACGGAAAAACAAAGATCATATAAGGCTTTTCGACAATATACTAAAGAACGAGCTCATGATTCAAGATGGCAGTAAAAAGAAGAAAAATGAAACAACTCCTACTGTTAACAATAACGATATTGCTATATCAAACCAAAACAAAACCGAGAATAGTGCAATACCAGTGAAGACAGTAAACACAGAAAAAAACAATAAGAAAAATTCCCAGATTGATAAGAGAGAAAAACAGAAGTCGCCAAAAAGTAAGAAAAAGAATACTAAACAAGTGAAACTAAGTACTGGAGTAGTTTTAAAAGTGCCAGGTTTTCAATGCGACTTTTGTCAAAAGACATTCAGCAACAAAACTTCAATCAGACGTCACATCTATGTCCATCTCGATGTCAAGTCTTACGAATGTGTTAAATGCTTGAAACGGTTTAGTCATGAAGTAAACCGACAAATGCATATCAAAAAACGTCATCCGGAGCTGTACACTCCTAAAAGTTACATGTGTCAGATTTGTGACAAGACATTTAAATTCGAGGAAAGCTTGAGTACACATCTGGATACGCATATTCATAATTATGGCTCCTTCAAATGCTTGTACTGCACACAGTGTTTCAGTGACCAGGACCAGTTGGTACGACATAAGAAAAGTAAGCATTTAAGCTCTGTTCCACTTGAATGTCACATTTGCAATGAGAATTTCAACACTGAACTTCAGCTTGCCCAACATATTAAAGAACACTTGAAGCTCAAAGGTTTCATCTGTCAGTATTGCGGTAAAGAGTATAGGGAGCTCGGTTCTATGCGGAGGCATGTGCAAGTTAGCCACGGTGGCCGTAGAGTGCAATGCCCTATTTGTAATAAGAAATTGAAGGGACATTTGTCTGAGCACATGCGAGTACATGAAAATAGACGCCCGCATGAATGTCCGGAGTGTGGACAGCGTTTCACTCAGTCTACTCAGCTAAATGTTCACCGTAGATCTCACACAGGTGACCGACCTTACCCCTGCAGGATCTGCAACCGTCGATTCTCCCATTCAAATGCTCTAATGCTACATATCAGACGGCACACTGGAGAGAAACCATTCCCTTGTGCCATGTGTCCGCTGTATTTCTCCCAGTTGCCGCACATGAAAGCTCACATGCGCAACATACATGGTAAAGATAATGCATACAGGTGTTCAAAATGTGGACAGTTTTTTAAATTAAAGGTTGAGTTGGAGAGCCACGAAAAGAATTGCACGGCTTTTGCGCTGTTGGAGCTAAATTTTGATCAGAAGGTTGAGGTGGAGTATGAAGAGAACTCGAGCATGACCCTGTCTCGCATGAGATTCCTGCTAGCGCTGCTCCTTACCATGATAGCTTCAGAGGACAAACTCAAATATTTAGGTGCGTACAGTTTTCTTACCAAAAAAGTACACCAAAACATTTTTGCACTGTTTTTCGATTTAGTGTGAATTACATTGCTTACTGTGTGTGTGCGCATAACAGGCGGCCATCCGGCAGCGAACACGTCATAATAATAAAATGACATTGAAAAAAAAACAAAAGAGCCATTTTTGTTATTTTTATTAATTGCATTTTTCCACGTACATTAGACATCAACGGGTTTCACGCGCGCTTATGTCGTACGTACTTTTCATGACTTCATGAGTGTCATTCATTGAATTCATTTCACTGCGACAAGGTTGAGTAATAATAAAAACCAATTATGCACCGTCATTCGGAATGAGTGCGAACAATATGATCCACATACTTATTATGCAAAGATATGTTACAATTACACACAGAGGACGCGAGTCATATATGCTTTGTTGAGTTTCTGACAACAAACTTTATTTTCTTTAGGATTGTGTATGTTTTGGTAGAGTTATTAAAGTTTAAGCTAGATACAGTATGGGTACCCGAAAGGTCAACAGTAGCGAACACTAATCAAGGCGATATCGCACCGCAATCGCATATTGCCCCGCCCGCCCTCCAAGCATAGATAAAACGGAGAGCGCGGCGCCGTAGATGTAACTACGTTATACTTTTATTATTTACAGATACACTTTCACGTATTTATCCCTTACAGACAGAGCCGATGGTCGCAAGACCCAAAGCCACTCTTAGAAAAATATAGGACTTTTGTACTCGATAGGACATAGGAATCATAATAGTAGCAGGTTGTTAGACCATAGTATATATTGAGTAGATTCCCGGATTGAGGCCTTGGTCGACTCTGCGGCCTGCCTGGGAGAATGAGGTACCCATGATTACATATCATTTGAGAAAGAAATATTTATTTTCTGCTCCTCTTTATCTCCTCCTTATAAGTCTCCCTTGTAATAAAATAGAAAAAAAATCCTTTTGTAATCTTATGAACATGTTGATTTCAGGACAGGAACGATTACCCCATATATTTACTTCCGTATCAGCTACTTTGAAGAAACGCTGTTACAATAGACTATTCTGTGTTCTATGCAAAACCAGAAGTGCCATTTTTGAAACGCGGTGTCACTAAACAAATGATTTTTCACTACAAAAAAACCTTTGTTTAGTGACTTTAAAAAATGGCACCACAAGTCGAGTCGCTGAGTGCTTATTAACAATTTACGAGAATTAATACATTATATAATTTCGCAAAACGTCTTGCGACGAGACGTCTGTGTGAATCTAAGTGGTCTAGCTTTTGTGTGTCGTATAGCAATTATCGAACGCGCCCATCCGCGTTGCTTTACTATGGTACTTTATTCTAGCATACAATCTGTGTCAGGTCACCGGCGAATAACGGCGGAATCAAGGGTAATGTTTGAGTGAGTTCATGTCCCATTTTGTTGTTAATCTACGGTGTCGGCGGTGGGGGATACGGGAATAAGGTTCTTAAGTTAAGGGCGATAAGGTCTACATTCCTTACGAATGCGGTTCAAGGTGGTGGCTAATTTTAGTTTAAGTATCCCGGAATCCTACGGTTATATTATAAGGGGCTTACGAAAATACACTTGTAAAATAGGCATTCGGCTTTTGCATTCTGTAAATATGACCTAAGTTCAATGTTAAAAGTTTACATCGTCTTATTCTCTATTCCTCCTTTGTAAATATTTTAAAATACTATTCTGTTCAGTTTTACCTGTAAACAGCCCATCTAAAATTGAATTTATTGTTACTCGTATTGCCAATTATTATAACTGTGCTATTTCACCTTGCAAGCTCTTAAGATTGTAGTTGATTTTAGAATGCATATTTTTTCTGTCAGAGGTAAAACTGAGCAGCCAGTATGTTAAGTAATTTTGGGAGAAGGATGCATATTTTTGTTAATTTATACCTTTTTTTAACCAATATGTTACTGGCAGGTTTCAACAAGCGTCTGATAGACGACCTCCTCATAGAATCTCTCGAGGCAATGGGCAAGGTGCCCTGCAGGGACGAATCTCTAACGCCGCTGAAGCGACTGAAAGTGAACATAGATATGTTGCTGAATAAAACTGTGCCGAAGGAGCAAATGAACAAGTTCAGAAGCGAGAAAAAGACCACGGGAGAACTTCTGGAGCTGTTGACGGATGATAAGAAGTTGTTGAAGAAATATGTTTAAGGATATTGGATACTGTCCAGATCAGGTGAGGAACTAGTTAATGCTTTAAATTTTTCTGAGATTTAGAATATTAGGTAATGACACTTTTGCTCACTTTTAGTTCTATCAGTAAATCAAAATATAACAGATTTTACATAAGTATAATATTTTTCGCCGTTTACTTCACTTTGCTGTCGACGCCCATCATCATTTCAGCTGCGTAACCTCCACAGCAGCTGGACATAGGCCTCTCCCTCTCAAAGTTAGCTGCAAGAGAGTCGCTTGCGCTGGTACGGTCATGTCTTGCAAAAACCGGCAAGTTACGTGGGAAACAAATGTATAGCCATGCCGCCTCCGCCGGAGCCCGGCAGGCGCGGTAGACCCAAGAAATGCAGGCTTGACGTCGTTATGGTTAATATGCGTGCCAATGGTCTTACAACCAAGGATATGCTCAAGACTGTGCGAAGTGGAGAAGAAAATGCCAGAAAACAGACCCCGGCTTCGCAGCATTTCAGCTGAGGATGCAACGGGCAATACGCTGAGATGAGAGAGAGAGAGAATCGATTATAAAGTTTCTAAGTACCTAGTTTGATAACTTTGTGCCGCATAATTGATTATGTGCTTCACAGTAGGTACGTCGTAAATCGATCTTCATTTCCTTATGCACAACTGATCGTGCGAACCTCGCTTCGAGGTCAAACCGCGGTTACAGTTTACACCCATACTATGGATGGATACATGCATAAATAAAACATATAAATCTTCATACTTCTAAAGATGTTTATTCGAAAATATTCTACGGATAGATAAGGCGTAATTAATCGATCCACGCGCTATACTAGATCACTTGTATAATGAAATAAAACAACAGCACAGACAACAGTCAAAAAACCAAAAACAAATTCGACATTCCCATACAAATTGCCCGGGTGGCTGCACACGTTTGTATGGTAAAGCCGATTTTTTTTATTGTTTTATGACTTAGAGGTACAAGACGCGCCTAGTCACAGAAGACATACAGAACGGAATCTCCTAAGGGCGTGCCTTAGGAGATTCCGTTCTGCAATATGCGTCCCCGTTCCCCGTCCCCGCACCTCGCAGAGGTGTATCTTTAAAAAATGCATTCTGGGCCCAATATTTTTGCCGCTCTTTGACTTAAAGATAATACCTCCTTGCCGTATTCCAATAAATCCTTTTTACAATGAACTTTGAAATAATTTTTTAGGAATCAAAGAATCAAATATTTATTCAGTAATAACTATAAGGCCTTTGCAAACACACGTTAATAAGTCCACACACAGTCTTCCGGTCGTAGAATAGTCAATTCTGCATCTAAAGTTTATTTTACATTTTTCCAGCTAAGCTGCGTAAATCTTCAATCAATAAGAACTTCTATATACTTCACAAGAGGAATCAAGATCCAACAGCAGCGCTACTTGCGGTATGCCTGAGAACTATTTATTTATTTTAGACTAACTCAAATATCATGATGTAAATATTTTAACTTACTATGAGACATATCTTTGTAACTATAAAAAATAGAGTGTAGTGAGCGTCAGAAGCGGGTTGATTTTGGCCATTGATCCTCTTATAATTGTAGATTTCACAATAAAATGAAAAAAGTGAATAAGGCATGAAACCACGTAAAGCGGACGAAAGTGCGGGGCACTTTTGTATGAAACGCATTTTCAAGCCTTAGAATTTTTTATTAGCTATTTTAATGCATCTAATAAATGATAGCACTTGCACCTACCTAAGGTTATAGCTGAAAATCAGCGCATTGTTCCTTGAGCAATACTTTCGCCTAAGTACCTAGCCTTACCTTTTTGTGCTGCTGCAGCATACATATACACATCGCATCACTTAAAACCTGTATGTAAATAACATATTCATGTATTTTTTGTGTGTGAAAGTGCATGTGCAGTCTTCACTAATAAACGATTTATATATCTTCATCTTTAACTTAAGAGCTTGCTCTTGTCGGTATATTAAATAGCTTTAACACTATAAAACATGAGGTTTTATAGCGTTTAAGTATTACAAATCTTACAAATCTATTCTTTTTTTTATATGACGATGATTCAATGGCCTTAAATTCTTTTTAGTTGCTGGCGGCTACTATACTTGTACGTAGCAATTATTCAATATGGTCTCATAATGTATGTTTAGTGTTGATTTAGCAATAATTATAGATGTAGGCTCTTTTAAATAATCGTGTCTATTTAAATGTACATTTTGCATGATATCTTATTAATTGGAACACTACAAAATCATCACAATCTGCTAGTTAAAAAGTATTTCCTAGAAGATATATTTACTATTTTAATTAAAAATGTGTCCAGTGTATAACTAGGGTCTAACAAAATATACTGGCTGAATTCAGTCCATGACACTGAACAACTTTCCCCAAGCACAGAATAATTAATACTATCGTACAGAAGTCTCACTCAGCAAAGAAATTCAAAGAAATATGTACTCAATGTGGCTAGCGATATGGTTTAATTTAGCTCACGTCAGAACTCAGCACCTTTTCGTATCAATACCTAGACATCCATTGCAAGCTAATTTCATTCTTATTACTCTGGACAAACGATTCGTATAACTAAATTTACCACCCGGAGGGGCCGCCTGCGCGCATAGTAATAATGTAGGTACATTTTCGATACCTAAACGGGGAGTGACACAGGCCTGCCCCAAAGCACATTTATATCGAAATTTGAAAAAAAAATTTTGACCTTCCATACAAATTGACCGATCAGCTGATCGGATTATCTTCGAAAGCAAACAAAAATATCTTATTTCAATATAGGTATCTTCTTTGGGGAATGTTGTTTAGTATCATGAAATGAATGTACCCTTAAAATAGTTTCAGTATATTATGTAAGACTTTATGAAGACTATGCGGGAAAAAGAAGAAATGTCAATAGGTTACTAATGTGAGAATAACTAATTTTAAAGTTTAAAATTCATACATGTCTTTATGATTTAGCATGGATAATGACTATTAATAAGTTTTGATAGTAACTTTTATGAACAATAATTTTATGTAGTTTTTTTAAATTACTGTGCTATAGTTATCAGTTTACAGCTCTTAAATTCAAAAAAAGCTACATTGCCATTGCAAAAAACAAGGAATGTCAATGACTGTCCCACTTTTTATCAAGTACCTACATAGAGTTCATTCTAGAAGTAATCAGGATAAACAATCAAACATAGGGTAAAATAAGATTTTTACTTAATCAAATATAAACATAAGTAGTATTATTATTCATGAGGCAAATTATCAAATAGAATTTGGGCTTCAGCAGAACAGAATTTCTTCAAAACTTGTAGATCGTCATATTTTGCTTTTGATATTTTTAATTTATCTGAAACAAAAAATTAAAAAATCATTATTATTTTTACCCTACTACGGTGAATATGAAATTACTATACAAATTATACATACCATTGTACATGGCATCTGGAAGGTACATTTCTCCCTCGTGTAATACTGGCAGCTCAACAGTATTTTTCTTATTGACCACAACAACTGATTTGACATAACAGCCATTGTATGTAGCCCGATGGATATATCTTGGGTGATTGATGCTGGTATACAGCTGACGGATTTCTTGAATTTTAAAAGGGCACATTTTTTTGTAAGTTTCAAGAGACTCCAAAAAATGGGTCCAATTTCTGACCATAGTAGGATCTTCTTCCACCTTAATGACCGTAAAAGGTTCAGGTTTGTTTTGAGCATTAGATAATAAATCACAAAAGTCATTAGGAGTTTCCATTCTTGTTTTCAATTTTACAATTCCAAAATTTTTGTCACACTCCATATAAGAGTGACCCCGAATTGGAAATGTGATTGTAACTCTATCTAGACGCTTTGCTTTGTGAACAATGAAGTGGATAAATTTTATCATATTGAAATTCTTGTTCTGGCCTCCTGCAGAATCACAAAAGATATCTAAATATTTCACCTTATCATCCAAATAATTCATAATGTAATTGTATAAAAATGAAATAACTTCTGTGGAGCCCTTTTTAGCAGTAGTTTCAGGATACACATAAAAGTAAGACTTGCTATTTGATAATGTGTGTATATTAAAGGAAAACATTGACAATTGCCTCCGATAATACACATCATTGGTGCTGATATTGGGCAAGGATACATTTTTCTGATAATCCATTGCTATTGCTTCATAAGAAGGATCTTGTTTAGATTGGTTCTTTGCTGCTCTTTTCCTGTCATAGAAAGTTTGAGCCTTAAGTTTATGCAATGTATTAGCTGTTTGTAGCTCCTTTAACTTGTTTTGTACTTCTTGAGTCTGCTCTTGTTTTTGTAGTGATTTTACTTCAGCCATATACTTATCACACTCACTACATGTATCAGATCTAGGATAACCAAATGCTATATTATATTTTTTAAATTCTCTACGGTAAGTATCATATGAAATCTGTACCTGTGGATTTTGCTCTTTAAACAAATCATATACTTTTTTTATGTCAAACTCTTCAGGCAAGTAAATTTTTGATGTTTTTTTCATACTGTAATGACTTGATCTTCCCTTGAATGATTGCAAGTGAGTTTTAATTTTAAGTCTTACTTCACCTTTAAGCTTTTTAGGCCGATTAGTGTGCTTTCCCCTCTTGTCAACGGGGCTTACACCATTGTATTTTAACGATTTTTGTAAATATTCCAATTTCCCTTTTGTTATGCCATGAATTGAGCAAAATGCGTTAAAACAAACTGGTATTTCTCGAACTTGATTTTCTCTTGTGACTCTTACAATATATGCAAAAGAAGCATCATGCAGTTTGGCCAAATTTTCATCTTTCCTAGGCCTTCGTTGCTTGACCAATTTTATAGATATAAGAACAGTCAGATAGCTGTTTTGTTCATTGACTGATTGTAGAGAATTAAAATGTGCTAACAAGAACTTTCTTTCACTTTCGGACACATTTTCAAAGCACTTTAGTCTCTTACAATTACAGTTTTCACCAGACTCGTGACTTTGCAAACGTAGTTGCCGTAGAACATCGGTCATGCGACCCTTTGCTTCATTCTTCTTTAATGGTGATTGTACATGGGTATGCTCGTCACTGTCAGACATTATTTAAACACAAAGGCCCGTTATTAATTATTAATGAATAAAATTAACCAAATAATGACTTCACCACAAAAACAAACTGAAAAATGTAGGTTCTGTCAAGTGTCAAAACGACAGAAATGGCGGAGCGCGCTGCGCGAGACGTTGTGACGTTCCGTTTTCTTAGCAAGTACGCGTGGACATTCCTTGTTTTTAACAAGTCAGTTCAAATGAAAAAGAGGCGACTGATACTGACTGTTCTTGTTGTTGCTACAACAAAATAGCAGCGCTAAAACTATGCACATAAACCCACTAGATGGCATTGTCAGGTCGATATCGACAAAATGCTGACATTCCTTGTTTTTCCCGCATGGTATTCTATGTAGTAATATTTATTAGCAACTTATTAGAAGAATGTTTCATCATGTAGCTATATCAATATATATATCTTATCTAATGTGATTGTGAAAATATTTGGATTGTAGTGAAATAGACTCTAACAAAACATGGAAGCTTGCCATTAATAGAAGTGATTAGCCCAAAGATTGCGATTAATGTTGTTGCATTTTGATCATTATTTATATAGTATTTAAGCGTATAATAAGCTAGCATTCCGAATATTTAATTTCAGAATGATTGTGCCATTTGATTGTTATGATTATGAAGCGGTTATTTTATGTATTGGATTTTTATTTGATTGTTGAAAATGATATTTTTTTAACCAGTGACTTTTTATCATTTGTCGTTAAATCAAAATGGTCGAGCGAGTGTAAGTTTAGTTAAAAATAGAATACTACCTTTAAATATTTTTACTCTAGAATGTCTCGGTAGAATGAAAGTTAGCAACAACACTTAACTATGCTGCTATCCTTTTCTGTCGCTCAGAAGCGTCATTTGCTTGAGCGAGAGAGAGCGACGGAAGGCTACAGCAACGGCAGTGCTGCATTCCGCGCCGTGTTACTAATATAGATACATTTCCACGTCTTTATCCCTAACTGGGTAGTCAAAGCCCAGGGCCGTAAGACTGAAAGGCCACGTTTAGCGTGATGGTGTGGTGATAGGCGTGAAGATGGAAGAAGGGAATCAAAATAGTGATGGGTTGCTAGCCGCATCGCCTATTAACATGATTCAGATTCTCGCCCATTCCCCCACGAGCAGCTTTTATGACCTGCGCGGGAAGAGAAGCAGCTAGAACATTTTATTTAAGTTTTTTCTTTTCTCCCAGACCAGCATGGCAGGACTTTATTCAAATAAAATTATAAAAAATCATTTCAAATAAACTTCATTGTAAATCTACAGGTGACGCGCCGATCACATGTTTTTACTTTTTTAAATCTGACAAATAAATACACACAATTCAGACGCACGACGAGTATATATGTTACGGCTTAAAGCCGAAATGCGGCTACGCCTAGTTTTAGCCGGCTAGAACTAGATTAGGTTAAACCTAAGATTAGCCGGCTAATCCTAGGTTTATGCTCACACCTATCTTGAGCCATAACATATATAAATTACAATATGTAGAAACGGAGGGGGCATCGTTTAAACAACGGTGCCCAGGGCTCTTTCCCAACTAGACCAGCATACACATAGTGGGAAAGCTGGCAAAGGTACCTACTCAATACATACATGAAAATTAAAATTACAGATCGTTTGACCATACCTAAAAGCACACTACATTCTGACTCCATCAACGCAGAGATAAGTAGAATCAAGCGGTTGTACGAGTATAAACAACCAATAGATTCCATAATTTACCCGACGCAAGTCTGCATATATCAGCTTTGGTGGAGTTTGGACCTAAGCAGTGGTGCCTTTACATATATGTATTTTTATGTAAAACCTTGCCTTTTATGTTCCAGTGCCATTTGTTTGGAATTTCGAATTTTGTGGGCAATGTTGTAATTTATGTGTGACATTCCGGTTCGGGAATTTATTTATAAGTAAAATAATTATTTATTACTTAGTCCTAAGCAAATAAAATTGTAGGTAATTCAATATAGCACTTCAATGCATCTCGAACCCGATGTCTATGGTATAAGTAGAATTAATGGGTTGTATCATTGGGTTGTATAGTTGTAGGCACGGTAATGTTGTCTAACAGTATTCTGTCTTCGTACTTCGGAACTTGAATCATACCTACGCGCGTTGGAATTCGGTACACATCAGTAGGGATACACCGCAGTGACGATCGAACGTGTGATGGCTTTGTAGGCAGTAAGCGTGCGATTTGTTAATATTATTATGTTTGAAATAAGTACAATTACCTACTTAAATTGAAAGTGACACACGCGTGACCTATCTTACCAATGCTCGCGATAAAAAAAACTAGTTGTGGTTTTCTTAGGCTACATATCTACTTACTAATGTACTTAGCTACTTACATATATAATATTATTGAAACAGACGAAATATCATTATAAAATGAATTATAGTGGTAATTGTACGTAGTATATTATTACTCTATGGTCATCATCATCATATCAGCCACAGGAAGTCCACTGCTGGACATAGGCCTCCCCCAAGGATTTCCAAAACGACCGATCGGAAGCGGCCTGCATCCAGCGTTTTCCTGCAACCTTGCTCAGGTCGTCTGACCACCTAGCAGGTGGGTGTCCTACGCTGCGCCTGCCGGTACGTGGCCGCCATTCGAGAACCTTTCTGCTCCATCGGCCATCTCTAGTTACCCTTCAAAACTCTATGGTAGTAAAAAGAAAAACAAGAAGGAAACTCAAATAGGTAAATGAAATTAAAATACTGTAGGTGAGCAGCCCTAGCGCACGCGTGGCTGTAGGTATTTATTTCAAGAAAAGGACCGAGTTGCTTTACTGTTAGATATCATTATCGTGTTTGAAGTCTAGAGTCACGGTAATTACCGCGCTAGGGTGAATTCAATGTTAGCAATAATAATAGCCATTTGTGGTTTGTTTTGTTGTATGTGAAAAAATGTCACGCGTTAATTTTATTACACAAAATAATATTTTAATTGTTAGTTTATTGAAGGTGCTTCAGTTCTATTTTGCTTTTATAGAATACTTTACAATATGTGGTGTTATCATGGCCCAAGTGTCAATAGATAGCGTTACACAAAACTAAAGTATTATCGTTTATTTATTTATAACAGAACAACAAACAGTTACAAAATACAGTATTACCAATCTTACAGACTAAATAGACTTTTTAAATATGTGTGCATAATTTTTTAACCAACCACGTTATTCGCAGATTATACATTTAATTTCAACTTGTATGGGAGGCCAAAATTGATTTATTTATTTTGATATGTGTTCTTTAGGGAAAGTTCTCCAGTATCATGGACTGAATTCTCCCTTAAAATAGTTTCAGTATATTTTGCGTTTTCGTGAGGCGTTTTGAGCTATAAGTGGCATAAAAGTAACTCTTCTATAGAATACTATAGATACATTTATAAACAGTGGTCGGATAATCGGATGCATATTTACCTAAACTTCCGCTGGTACCTAACACAGCGTTGATACAACCACCAACATACTCGTATAATAAAAATAATTGTATTTCACAGATTCATTCGATTTATGGTTTACATATAGTATAATTGCATTGCCACGTATTAGCCTTGCACAGTATTTTAAAGCACGTTATAAGTTACCCTCTCTAAAATACTGTGCAAGGCTAATACGTGGCTATACAGCTATACTACCTATATGTAAACCATAAATCTTAAAGTAGAATCTGTGAAATACAATTATTATTATTATATGTTGGTGGTTGTACAACGCTGTGTTAGGTACCAGCGGAAGTTTAGGTAAATATGCATCCGATTATCCGACCACTGTTAATAACATAGATACATGTACGTACAGTCTGTTAATCGAGCCACCGCGTGCGCCGTGCACTTTGTGAGGTGGCAAAGGTATCTTATCTTTTGTCTGTCCTATAGCACAGAAAACAGTAACATACAGAACGGAATCTCCTAAAGTACGCTCAATATACGTCCCCGTTCCCCGTCCCCGCACCTCTCCCCCGTTCTTGTGCTGCCGTGCACACGTCAGCGTGTGTGTTCGCCCGCTCTCGCCCTGAGACAAGGCGAGGACGGGGACGCATATTGCGGGTACCTTAGGAGATTCCGTTCTGTATGTTACTCTTACTGTTTTCTGTGAATAGCAAGCAGGTTTACATTTCTCTAATTTTAAGTGTCCATTGATAAAAAAATGCAATATTAATTGACCATAGACTAAATGCATAATACATTGACACCTTAGTTTTGATGAGAGTCATCTATTGTTACTTGTCACTACCGTGAAAACCCAACATCTGATTTGTATGATAAAATATAATTGTTGAATTTATTTTTATAAGAAAATTATTTTGCCAAAGAAAATTTGAAACCCACCCAAAATTGTTAAAAGTTCGCATTATTTGTGTGGTAACTGTAATAGATACTAGACTTATGGAGCTATCCACGTATTACGTCATAGCGATAGGGTAAGGGGGGTTTATGAAAAACGTGACAGTACGTAATAAAGGGATCAGAAAAAAGCGGGACATGGGGGAGGGGTTTGTAATTTTTGCCTGACGTACAACAAGTCAATTTTTCCTGACGTAATATGTTGCTGGCCCCTATTTTAGAATCATACATCTACATTTCCTAGTGTACCAAAGAAAATAACAGTTCAATATAAGATATTAACTTGATTTGTCTTTTCATTTTCTAGCACTTTCAACTTTTTTTTTTGGAGCGGATTGTACGCGTAGTCAGTACGCGTCGGAAGGCCCATGTCTCAGACAAGAGATAGACCGAATCCCTCCTATGCTCCTACCGCATATAGAGGTATGTTGCGAAGATGATCCATGTATTAAGGTATTTGAGGACCTTGGTGGCCGGTAGCAGTACGCATACTAACTAGGGTTTTCGTGAGGCAAGTGGCATAAAAAATCTCAAACTCCTCCGGCTTATTAAGGCACGTTTCGTTGGTCCCGCCAAAATCCTTCAGCCAAAGTAAAAGTTGAATAAAACCTCTTAGGTGAAGATATAGGCAAATGGCCTAGAAGTGGAGCCCTCATTTGAAATAAATTGTTAACTCGTAAATATGGAGATAATTTTCATATTACTCTTCGTCATGCACTAGATAGCCCTTTAAATTATTTTATGAACCACCGTTGAAAGTATTTACATTAGTCTGTCTAGCTTTAAAACTTGCCTCCGCCAAAAGTGGCCACGGCAAGTTTTAAAACTAGACGAATCACCAATAATAGTTTCAACGACAGATCATAAAATAATTTAAAGGGTTTTAGTGCATGACGAAGAGCAATATGGAAATTATCTCCATATTTACGAGTTAACAATTTATTTCACACTTCAAGGCCATTTGCCTATACCTTCAACTTAAGGCCCCGCCAGTTTAGAGCCAAGAAAACTGTGTGTGTTTAAAAAATCACTGTAATTAAACTATGTAGGTACTAAAGTTTATTCCTCAAAAAATTTACATAAGAATCTTAAGGCTTTTCTACAAATACCTACAATATGCAAAACACGATTGAGCATTTTTGGCTCGATAGAAAAAAATCACAAACATACCTCTAAATTTGCATTTATAATACATATTACAGGTCGCGCCAACTTCTAGTTCGCTCTGAAGTTCAGGCGATTCGCGTCGCAGTAGTATAATACAGATACCCATAACAGATAGAATTTGTTTTAATTTTGTTTATTGTGTACTTATATATATCATAATAATAATAATTTTATTCATATTAAACAATGAGAGTTACACATTTTCGGCTAGGATCTCCTCTTAAGTAAAAAATACCTGTGTTAGGAAAATTGCAAGAATGAATCATATCTTCATTCTTGCAATCATTCTGACAAAAATATTGTAGTAAATATTCTGTCCCTGTTTGTAACCTGAGTGAGGCAACTTCAGAGCGAACTAGAAGTCTGGCGCGACCTGTACTATTTTATAGAATCACCTTTTTATATGAAAATTATACCAAAAAAATTACTATCTAAATATCTATCCGTTTAGGCTATTTTGTTTATTGTGTACTTATATATATCATAATAATAATAATTTTATTCATATTAAACAATGAGAGTTACACATTTTCGGCTACTACTATTACTATCTAAATATCTATCCGTTTAGGCTACAAAAAAAATTATAAATACCTATAATACAAAAAATAATAATAAATAAAACACAGTGAAATATTTGTCGAGAACGAAGAAAGGCCCGGAGCCCTGCACGACGATATTTCGCAGTGTTTTATTTAATTTTTTTTTTGTAGCCAAAACAGATAGGTATTTTCATTTTTTGGTATAATTTTCTACAACTCAGGGCTCCGACCGAACGCATCCTTTCCATCCCACAAAAAATATAATTGAGTGTTGCCTCATTATTAAATAATCTCTCAAATTGGGATATGTAAAAGTTTTTATTTGTTAACCCTTAAAGAAAGTGGATTATAAGAGAGCGTTGAATGGTAGTATAGTAGCAAGCACCGATTGTAGAAAAGTTAAAAAGCCACCGTTTTGGCAAGAGGAAGGACGCCGAACATCTGGCTAATTAAATGGTTAAATTGAAGGTGGATGAGCCACAGAGATAGAGGACGAGCGCGACCTAGAAAGACGTGGGGGGACATGGTGGAGGGGGGTTTAGTACAGATATTGTAAATATGTCCGATCGAAACTGGTTTTTAGGACCGATACCGAATTTCGGCAACGGCCTCAGTTTCGGCCGAAACCGAAACTTCCTTATAAGGATCATGTTTAGAGGTAAAAATAAAGAAAACGTTATTATAAATATTTACTACCTACTCTTATGCACACGTGATAAAACTTACCGAATTCAAAATAAATCACACGAAAACTCACAACAAACAAAACGAACTGCAAACACAGTCCAGTTGCGATACGACATGATTAGGCACGTGGACGTGGCAAAATATCTTCGTCGCTTCACGTTTGGACGGAACTGAGATAAGGGATCAGAATTTACCGCACTGAACATGACCGAGCACAGCGCGAGAATTCCTGAATGTAGTTTCGAACCGAAACCGAACATTCGGTCGGACACTAAAATGATAGATATTGATGGAGGGAGTTGACAACTTGACATACAGAGCCAATCCCAAATAGAGAGAAGGCGAGGAAGATTATAATGATGAAATAAGTTAGTGGATCTCACCATATTGTGGAAAAAATAGTAACTATACGTAGGTATTTAGCATGGCATAGCTCCGCACCGCCCATAACACAGAATAAGAACATTCGGTGGCGGGGCGGCCATTATTACAGGTTCACTCGTTTAGTTGTTGTCGTTGTTGATTTTTATACAAAATAGGCAGCCGCAGGATGAAAACAATACAACCAATTTTTGTACAAATCGGTTTTTTGATTCTGTTCAACGTTTTAAGCATAAATCACGCTCATACGGCTCATAGCTTATAATTAATGATTAAACGAACTTACCTAAAGTGAAGTTCTATCATAATTATACGATAGCTTTGTCCGAATATATTAGCATAGAATACGAGTAGTAACACTATGGTGTTGCCCTTTTGCACTGAAATTGAGATAAATTGAGGGTAGGTGAGTGCCTAGTAAGGCACACCTACATATATAAATAAAAATGTGGGTAGGAATACTTCCCTGCTGCGCTTGGTTTCGCCCGGCGGCCATCATTCTAGTTGAGCACTAGACCAGACTGTAATTGGCATTTTCAGTTTGGGATGTTATTAATTAACCGGGAGGGTGGGATGCTAATCTATTCGGACAAAGCTATCGTATAATTATGATAGAACTTCACTTTAGGTAAGTTCGTTTAATCATTAATTATACTTGTCAAGCTTTGTCCTCTTAGATTAGCATAGAATACAAGTAGATGTTGAGATCAATTACGAAAATGTCAATCAAAAATATAATGATACATTTAAATCACTTTTATTTCTGAATATTAATATAAACAGAAATCATAATGTAATTTTCTATTGTGTATGTCATACCAGTTAACAGATAACAGTTTAACATAAAAATATAATATCTTTTAATAGAACATCGAATTATTAATTATCATTTTAACAAGAGTTACAGATTATTGATCTAGAGAAATCACTATCTTTGTGCTGGGTAACTATTACCCTGTTGTATAAACGACCAAAGGTGTTGGAGCTGTCGCTACAACCAGCAGTTTTCTTAATCAAATCAATGCTCACCTCAAGCCGACGTGCTTGCGATGTAGTACCGTGTCGAGTGCTGTGAGCAGTAAGCATTGACACATCAATACCACAATCACCAAGAGTCGTTTTTATCCACCTATTCAATGATTGTTGGTTAATTGCTTGTGATTTAATCTACTAGCAAATATGTCAATCTCAGGTTTGCCAAATTGTTGTACAATTTTATGGAATACATAGTGAGACAACTCCCACTCAATATCTGGGTGAACGCGACGTGATTCTGCGTCCGCTACCGTGTTTTCGACAGAGCTTATGTATGAAGCATATACTCGTACTGTGATATTGCGACGTTCACACCATTGCCAGAGCTCTTTAGTGATATTCGTAAGGTGAGGATACTGCACACCACCCATTTGATTTACGTAGGAAATGGCTGTAGTGTTGTCTATTCGGAGAAGAATTTTACAGTGGTGATGAGATTTTGCAATTACTTTAAGGCCAAAAAAGGCAGCTAATAATTCTAAATAATTAATGTGTAAAGTTTTCTCGTTCTCAGACCACATTCCACTAGCACGTTCCTCACCACACGCGGCACCCCATCCCGTAGTTGAGGCATCAGTATATATCTCTGAAGAAAACACATTTTGTTCAATCTTTTTTGACGCACTACAAATCGCTTGAGACCACTAAGCTAAATCTGGCAGTAAAGAACGCGATATCGTCATATACTTATCAAAGTTATTATCCCCTCTTAAGTTAAGATATTTCCAACGCTCCATCTCTCTGGTGTATAACCAGCCGTATTCTACTGCTGGGCAGACAGAGCTGAGAAGACCTAATAAACTCGCAAATATCTCTAACTGTACAGCGGTCTAAAGCGCGAAATTTCCTTAACTGATTTTGAATTCTTAAAACTTTATCCTTAGGTAAACTGATTTCTAAGAGATTAGAATCAATAACAAAGCCAAGGAAAGTGCATCTATTACTTGGTAAAAGACAACTCTTCTCATAATTAATGACAAATCCTAAAGATTCTAAAAGTCTCGTTGTATCCGATATATTGCGAAGATTCGATCGTAAAGTACTCGATATCAATAAAATATCATCTAAATAAATAGTTGACATATGCCCACATAATCTTAGTAAACTAATTACTGGTTTCATTAATCTAGTAAAAACAAAGGGGCTGTGTTAAGACCAAACGGCAAAACATTAAACTGAAACAATTTACCATTAAATTGAAAACGAAGATACTTCTTAAAGCTATCATGTATTTTAATTAAAAAAATATGCATCCTTTAAGTCTAAAGTACTTAAAGAACAATTTTTAGAAATAAGATTTACTGCGGTACGCAGATCCTCTAGCTTAAAATGTTCTGTGTCAATAAATTTATTTAGAGACTTGAGGTTAAGTATAAATCTATAATTTCCATTTGGTTTAGGCACTAAAAATATTGAAGACGGGAATTGTCCTCCAGTAGGTTGGCATTCTGAAATGGCACCCGTTGATAAGAAATCTTGGATAGATTGATTGTACTGAACCAATTCCGTTTGTGAATATGTTCTGGTAGTGGGTGCTACATATTGAACAACTGTACGTGAAAAAGGAATCTTATATCCATCTATCCAAGACAGTAATGTAGAATCGCGTGTGATAAACGACCATTGGTAGCGAAAATATGTCAGTCTTCCGGCGTAGCATACCTCGTTTAACGCCGGTGGCGGCTGAACTTCGGCGCCACTCGCGACGAATGTCTCGAGGAGGTCTCGTGCTGATTCTTGTGTACAGGCTCCTTGGTCCTTTGAGTCCCTTTCGGCCTTTAGCTCTGGGGAGGATCGCTCCAGTTTAAATTCTTCTGTGGAGCTTTTTGAGTGTAAGATTTCGACTGCTTTGCACCTTCATATCTGACGCAGACTTATTTATAGTCTTTGCTACTTTGAGTGTTTCAGCTACATCCGTACCGAAAAGAAATTCATATATTTTCGTGTTTTTGAGATGGTGTTTGAATTCTTTTTTAATATTGAACTGAACAAAAGCTTTTCGCGTATTTGAATCCGCATTCTGGCTATCACAAAGAATTTTACTAGCATCCATTAATAACTTGATAACTGGTGCATTTTTGACCTCAGCGGATAACAAAACTGTAAGTGCCTCAGCCAGACATGAAATTGCTGAGGCTAACTGTTTCTGCTTAAGTTCTATAGCTTTATCTTTTTTAAGCACTGTCTTAAAAATGGCAGCTTTTAGCTCAGGATTCAGTATAAGCGCGCCAATAAGTTTACTGTTTTCTGGAACTAGGTACTTTTCAAAGAGTTCCTTCCGGTTCTCCTTAGAGAGTCCGGAGGTGGCAATATAGTTCAAGCGAACTGCCAGATCGGGTTGGATAATTTTACCATAGACTTCAATTCGTGAAGGATCATTGCCTAGAAGTTCCAGTAGGTCACCGTCTAATTCGGAGAAAGCAAGAGGTGGATCGATGGGCGGTGAAATTGAACCTTCCGCACAGACGGCGTCACTCGGCGTCACTAGATGCAGGGCTGGCGAACTCAATCTGGTGCCCGCCTGACTTGGTGCCCGTGGAAGCACGAAAGCTTTGCTTGTGGAGGGCATTGCCGTCTCGTACTGGATGGGTAAGTCTGGAAAACATGTGACATATTATAGTCTTCACATGTTATGTAAGTGACATCCATATCGACGGACCACTAAAAAAGGCATTATAAGCAATGCTTTATAAGTCAAGAGACAGCTTTACGGCCTGAATACAAGACTGTAAGAAATATATGGGGGTAGGTACCGCCTAGGAAACTACATATCAGTTAGGAGACAGCCCCTCGAACTGCCCGCAGAACTAAATATGTAACCTTTGGTTCTAGCCTATAATCGTATGTAGTTACTATGATTATTACATGTATCAGTTAAGAGACAGCCCCTCGAACTGCCCGCAGAACTAAATATGTAACCTTGGTACTAGCCTATAATCGTATGTAGGTACTTTGATTATTACATGTATCAGGAGACAGCCCCTCGAACTGCCCGCAGAACTAAATATGTAACCTTGGTACTAGCCTATAATCGTATGTACGTACTATGATTATTACATGTATCAGTTAAGAGACAGCCTCTCGAACTGCCCACAGAACAAAATATGTAATTAAGTATAGGTTTCTAGGCTGAAGAAAATAAGAGGCTAACCTTCAATGCATAACCGCTCCCGCGGTAATTGCTGACTTGGGCAAGCTGCTGCGGCTGGACGACTCGGAGCTTGAGCTGCTGGATGATGATGAAGCATTCTTCTTACGACGAGCGCGTGACAAAGATTTTTCTAACTTCTTTAACTTTTTAGCTAAATGAACATAATCACTGGACTCAGTCCTAGTCCTTTTACCCATTTTCTTTTCCTTATGAACTTAGAGTAAGTAGTTCTAGTAAAGAACAAAATTGGATATGATTTTATCACGCGCGGTAGAAAGTGCTAGGGCAGAGCACTAAATCGTGAATGATGGCCGCCGGGCGAAACCAAGCGCAGCAGGGAAGTATTCCTACCCACATTTTTTATTTATAAATGTAGGTGTGCCTAGTACACCTACCCTCAATTAATCTCAATTTCAGTGCAAAAGGGCAGCACCATAGTGTTACTACTCGTATTCTATGCTAATCTAAAAGGAAAAAGCTTGACAAGTATAATAATATAAGCATGTATTCAGGATTTAAAATAAAATTATCCAAGGCTCAGTCAGATACAGGATACAGACTATCTCATATAAAATGTGAGAAGGTCCAATAGCAGAACAAAAATCTATGGCTAGTAACACTAACTAGTCAAATGTCACCAGTCAAACTCGAACGCACCGACGTCATTCATTTTGAAGATATGTCAAAACAATATGTGATGTGTAAAGGAAAAGCAAAATAAAATCCATTTTAAAGGCGAAGTTATTTTAATAAATTATATTAGCCGAGATTAATAATCATGGGGACTGCAGGCCAGTCCATAACACTAGCCAACAGTATTATAGGCGTTGGAATTCTGGCTATGCCCTTTTGTTTTCAACAAGTAAGTGAATTTTACTTATTTTCTGGTTATTTTGTAGTTTTGTTACTAAGCACTTATGCTTGGGTCTGCAACTACAGCCGCCTAGCATTCATTAAATGTTTGAATTCCACTTAATATTAATTTTAGATAAAAATCTTGTTTTTGCATTGGTAGCGAATGAAATACAAGTAAACAAAATGTTAAATAAATTAAAAAGCTGGATTAAAGCATTTATAAAGACCGTTTTGTATGTTACCTATAAGCTATTAAAAATATAATTTTATAACATCTTTCATACAATTATTTACCTTTCTTGAGTAAATAGAGGCAAGGTTTGCAAGACCCAAAGTTTACAAAATTTTTAGTTGTATCCTTCCCAACCTGTAATGATCCTGGGGTCTGCTTTTCGGGTTATATGTGTATTATCTAGTAATAATATCTAGTAATAATATACAATAAATTTCACCCCCATGTGGTTCCGGGTTAGAATAGGACCACTTCATCTCTTTCTATTGATGTCGTAAGAGGCGACTAAAGGACTAAGTACTAACATCTCGTGCTATAATTGCATTCCCAAGGAGGTTGTACGTTGGGCGGCGGCCAGTTATAAAACTTTTCACACAAATACATTCCCAAAGAGGGTTGACGTCAGGCAGGCGGTTGGTCGTAAAACGAATAGTAAAATGATTTAAACTGTTCTGTCTATTTCTTCTCCATTTCGCAAGGTCTTTGGCATCCTTGGGTGAACATTGACATGCATGTTATAGTTGGAAAAGAAAAAGCGGGAAAACGCACCCCAGGCTCCGAAGTAGCACAGCTGAGGATGCAACTGGGAACGCGCTTAGACGAAGAAAGAAGAATATGCAATAAATTTCAAAAAAATAAACCTTCCAATAATGATTTATCATAAATTTTTAGTGTGGAGTACTGCTAGCCACCCTGATTCTCTTGTTCATGGGCCTGGTCTCAAGGCTGTGTTGTTATTTCCTACTGAAGTCTGCTTTGCTAGCTAGAAGAAGAAATTTTGAATTTTTAGGTAAGTTGTTATTCACCTTTTTAAAAAGTTAAATAAACAAAACACTTAATAATAATGAAACATCCTAATTACACTATAGTGTAAACCGCAGATTCATGTAAAATCTAGGTAAAAAATCATTTAGTCTATCACTTTTTTGTATATGGTCAACTGTCTTGACTTGAATTTCTACAGCATTGATAAATAAAATATTAGATTCACTATTACCACTTAAAAAGAGTTACTCAGAGGGAATTTCAAACGGCAGTCGCCTTAGGGTTAGGGATGATTAATATGTTATATTTGATTTAGACTTTTTTCAGCTTTGTGTTTGTTTATAATGAAATAAAAAATCAGAATAATCTAGAGAAACCTAGTATTTGAACATATATTACCTTCCTTTTGCAGGTTTGCCAGTAATTTGTGTGCTGCCATCTCTGTGAGCAGCTGGTACTAATAATTTGTTACCAAGTTTCTGCTATTACCGTGCCCTCCAAAAGATTGTATGACGTTAGCACTCACCGGTATGGTAAAATACTTTACTAATTTGATTTCAGCATTCCACGTATTTGGTCCGGCTGGAAAGTTGGCGGTGGAGATTGGCATCATTGGCTTCCTGATGGGAACATGCATTGCTTACTTCGTGGTGGTTGGGGATTTGGGGCCGCAGATCATCGCCAAGCTCTTCAACATCAACCAAAGTGACATTCTCAGGTATACTTCTTTTAATGCAAGCATGAATTTCTAGAAAAAAAGGTACCATCCTTTTTTCTATAGATGCTGTGAATAAACCTTTAAAAGCTGTAGTACAGATGTGAGGGGCATGAGTTCGAATCTCACTTGTGGCAAAATTTTTCATCACATGTTTAGAAATTGTTCTGAGCATTCTAATGCTGTTTAAATCAATAATTATATACATTTAGCTTAAGAAGATTGTGTAGTGCTGATACGCATCGCGAGTAGGTATTTGCAAAAATTCTATCTGTTTCACGCCGCTCTGCTTCCGACCCGTGTCGTGCGATAGAAAGAGTTGCGATTCTTAGAGGAGATTGCCTACTTTTTCCTTCTAAAATATTGTTTCGGGCGATAACGTTTCCACCCCCTAAACCTTTACAAAATGAGGCAATTTTGGTGTCATTCAATTCAGTACACCTTAATCTAATGCTGTATGGTTTCTTATTTTAGTAATTCGGTTTAGTTTAACTTAAATAAATTAAAATGCTTGAGGTAGTTTTTTAGTAAAAAATATGGATATTGAGATGCTAATTACTTTTGTTATAAGCAATATTTTAGTCAAATAAAAACGTGCAGCCCTACTTATCCAATATATCAACAACATGTAAAAAAAATATCAAAATTGGACTATGTTTAAGGGGGGAGAAAGGTTATCGCTTTTTGTATGAAAATTTCCAGCTATACAATTCTCTTAATAATACTCTTTTTTCTCCATAGGACATCGATAATGGTGCTGGTGTCCTTGCTTTGCGTTCTGCCACTGGGGCTATTAAGAAATGTTGACAGCCTAAGCAACGTCAGTGCTGCGACCATTGGTTTTTACTTCTGTCTTGTTATGAAGGTATGTAGCATTGCTATGAAAAGAGTTTTATCATCATCAAGTGCCAGCCCCGGAACTTTTTTGAGTGGGTAAAACCTGTAAATAGCCGCGGTTCGCTTGTCCGTCAACATGAGATGATTGCTCGATTTTGACATCTTCTAAATCCAGAATTTGGCGCACCTTTAGACTAATGACGCAAATCCAGGTTCTGTTGATGAAGTTGTGGGGTTATTCAATAAAAGCTTTATTATTGTCTTATTTAATCTTTATTGCACAATAAAATAAATGTGCAAGTCTTTTTGTCAAAATTGTCTTACATAATGTAATACAAATTGTCTTACTATTTATTTCTATTTGGCATTATTAGCAGTCAAGCTATTTGTTTGACTTTACATTATACAGACATATATGTACCTTGAACAGTTATTTCATTTCTATTCCAATATTTTACATCCATTACATTTTGAGTTATTTACTCAAGTGCGAATTGGATTAGTGTTTGTTAACTCGATATTCTTCAAAATACAATGATTTGACCTGGAAAATAAACGTCGCTTCACAATGATGCGGTTACGTGGGCACTGCTATACAATAAAGTACTTTGTTTATTAAATAATTCAGAACTATATAATAAGAAAACATTTCAAAGCTGAAACATGTGGTTCCCTATTATGACGCAGCTTTAAAAATAGCAGAATATAATTATCCTCAACTTGCTCGGCTTTTTCCTAATAATAATATTGCATGACCGGTTTATTTTTCTTAGGTGATAGCCGAAGCAGCATCTCAGCTGCTAACCGGCGAGTGGCAAGTCCACATAGAGCTGTGGAAGCCATCTGGCGTGCTGCAGTGCGTGCCAATATTCTCCATGGCTCTGTTCTGTCAAACGTGAGTTTTCAATAACTCTTCCTTATCAGAGCGCGTTTCCATTAGAGCTAACAGTGAACCCTGTGCGTACAACGCGTCAACTCGTGAACGGTTGTCGCCAGTAGAGACTGGTCAGCTCGGCTCCGTTTTTTAAGACTACTCAGTGTAACTTATTTCTGTAAATTAGATTTGGCACTCGTGCGCAAGCTTTACATATTATGTTGTGATAACATTGTATTAGGCATAATATCTTTGTAAACTGACAAAGCCCTTCTGGCGCGTAGGCGACCAATACTGTGTAAATGAGTTTCTTTCGGTGTTTCTTCTCAGCAGTGGTCGTTGCGAAACACTAGTATCGGTAGCTTTTGAACAAAGAAAAAAATAATTTAGATTTAAATAAACATTACACGTAATGTACACTATAATTATTGACGTGTAAAAGTGTCTGCAAAGGCCTAATTATTTAATAAATATTTGATTTTGTACCTTGGGCTCTGAAACAATACTCTCTGTGGTGCTTCGGAGCCCAGGAGCGCGCATCGGCTGTGTCTTCTCAAAAAAATACATATATGCATTGCAATGGTCAGGGGCCGTTTGAAGTATTACGTATACATAATTTAAGACATTTTAACCCCCCCTCCCTTTTCAGAAAAAGTAAGCTTTTGTCCACCGCCTATGCTTGTGCAAGCAAGCATTGATATATTTTTTACAAAATTTAAGTTTATTTTTTCATGAGCACTTGTAATTTTACAAGCTTAATTAAACAAAACATGCAAGCTTAATTAGATGCACTTCCTATTATTCCATTGAGCTGAAACTTCACATACTTATGTAAGTTGGATCACAATGCAATATTATCGTACCAACGACCTTATCATGATGAAGCCTGATAAAACAACATAACCCCACCTAGTGTAGGCTCAATTGATTCGTCTTGAAGAGTAATTTAAACTTTTAGTTAATTGTTTTAAATAAAAGCGTGTTTTAAATTTTTTTTATTAAATAATTACTAGTTTAAACATATACCTACTCTTAATTTATTTTCCAGCCAGTTGTTTGAAATCTTCGAATCTTTGCCCACACTATCATTGGAGAAGATGAATTTGGTGACCAAAAACGCAATTAACATTTGCACCGGGGTGTACCTCACACTCGGCGTGTTTGGATATATCGCGTTTTGTTCTCAGCAAATTTCTGGTTAGTACTACTCGTAAAAAATATATATTTGTACTATATGTTACTTTTATTGTTAGTACATTAGTTAGTTAACATTCCATTTGATTATCCATATGAAAAAAAATTAGGTCTCTGTTACATGCCGTGTATATCCGTAACGGTTTCCGGTTGTTCCAGGCAACATCCTGATGAGCCTCAGCCCGACCATGGCGAGTGACGTCATCAAGCTGGGCTTCGTCATGTCGCTGGCGTTCAGTTTCCCGCTCATCATCTTCCCGTGCCGCGCCAGCTTGTATTCCCTGCTTTATAAAAAGGTAAATCGCGCTTTTAAAACACACCGACGACCAGCGGCGTATTGGTAACCACGCTAGTCCGCTTCTCGGAGTTTCTAGGTTCAATCTATAAGAAGTACGTAACGCGAGTTTAACTCGCGCTTGACCGGTTTATTTCTTTCAGAAATCAGTTTCTCTAATTCCAAATCAATCGAGCATTGAACCGCAACGTACGCGCAGCGTTTTTTTTTTCGTTTTCACTACAATTTATATGAAAAATATTGTTTTCTTCTCTATTCAGAGGAAAAGAGAGGAATACAGGACCCAGGAGTGCCTGGGTGTGCTGGAAGGATTTCTTAAATAAGTAGTACCTTTATCCAATTTTCTACTTTGTTTTTGTGTTGGTCTTTTGCGTACCTGAATTTTGAAAATAAATAAATCCACTTTTGGGGCAGGGGAATAGAACACTTTTTTTATCTAATTTTTTTGTGCATTTTTTCATAAGTCTACCCTTTTGACTCTTATTGCACAAACACACTAGTTTGGGCCGTGTGGCTTCCGGCCGGAATAGGACCACTCTATTTGGTCCTGTGGATGTCGTAAGAGGCGACTTAGGGAATAAGCACAAACATCTCGTGCTACAACTGCATTCCCAAGGAGGGTTGACGTCAAGGCGGCCGGTCATAAAACAAGCCAATCAATTTTTACTGTTTCGGCTATTTCTTCTTTATTTTGCAAGTTATTGGCAACCTTGAGTGGCCATTGCCATGCATATTATATTACGGAAGGTAGGAAAAACAGCAGCACAGCTGAGGATGCAACCAGGAACGCGCTAAAATGAAGAAGACTAGAAAGTTCCATTTAAAATATGTAGACTAGGTGTATAATAGTCGACCGATACAAAAAAATCATTCATATATACAAGAAATCTTCAACCTTTTTTATCTGTCCAGGTACACTCGTCTCACCACGACCACATAATCAACCACTCGATCCCCGTGAGCTCGTTCCGCTGCATTACCGTGGCCATCATCGCTGTGACCCTGTTCATCAGTCTGCTCATCCCCAACATCGAGCTGGTACTTGGGTTGGTCGGTTCGACCATCGGCGTCTGTGTCTGCATCATCTTCCCCGCGGCCTGCTTCGTCAATGTCACGTTCAAGAACACCAATGAGAGAGTTTTGGCTAAGGTAAGGTAAAATTCCTTTTTATGGCATTGTCTCCTATAATTTAGGCTTCTATTAAAAGGAAGAATAATATTATGATCCCTTTTCCAACTTCATGCCCACCCAATTTTGTATCTATAAATGACGTCGTTACGTATAATAAACGGAGTGTAGACAAAATTGTAATTTGCCATCACCTACACTAAAGCTAATCTTTTCGATTAAAGGAATTATAAAGAATATTACCTTCCTTCAGGGAATTCTAGTCTTCGGCTTGATCATAATGGTACTCGGCACATACGCCAATTTGCAAGCGGCAGAGAGTCAAATAGACAAATACGACGAGAGGTACATCACGCCGGAGAAGATCAACAAAATTGTTGAAGAGTTCTTCGAAAAGATGGATAAATCTGATGGTAAGTTACATCGTTATGTTAACCTAATTTGTCATAAAAAATTATCTCTTATTTAGTAGGTTATCAAAATGTTATTAATTTCTACGTTTTTGCAGATGGAGTAATCGTTAAGCCCATAAATAAAGATGACGTTAAAGTAGATGATAATGAATTAAAAGATTCGATGGCCCTTCCTCCTAATCCAGTCCCACCAGAATCTAACGAAAAACCCATCGAAAAGGAAGAACCCAAACATGAGCAATTTCAGGTATTAGATGAATCTAAAAACGATAAAATCTCAGAAACACATCCAAAGAATTTGAAGAAAATGAATGACGACAAGCTTCGCAATGGCGAAAGTAATAAAATAGACATTAATAAACCAAAAGCAGAAAAACAGACAGTAAACGAAGATAAAAAGGAAATTGAGAAAAAGCAACAAAAATTAATAGAGACCATAAAACAACACGGCGAAGAACAAAAAGAACTATTGAAAGAACAGAAAGTAATTTTAGATGAAATTCTGAAGACAAAGAAAGAGATGGCGCAGAAAAACGAAGTCGACAGTAACGAAGCTAAAAAGATAGCCGTGGAAAGTATTAAAAAGATTGCAGACATTGCCATACAAAGTTTAGGTGGTGTCTCTGAAAATCCTAATAAAGCTGAAGATAAGAAAGATAATATTGGAAAACTAGCCGATGAAGCTGTTCAGGAAATTGCTAAAAAGGCAGTCGAAACTATCGAAGCAATCAAAGAAATTAATGACAAAGCTGAAGCTAAGCCAGAAGTAAAGCCAGTCGCACAATCTGCTTCGCAAGATATGCAACAGCCAGTTCCCTTACCTAATGTGCAACAAGCACAAAATTTACCCCAAAATATACCCCTACCTGCCCAAAACATTCTCCAATCTGCCCAGAATGCTCAACAACCCGCCCAAGATGTCCCACAACCCGCTCAAAATGTCCAACCTGTCCAAAACTTGCAACAACCTGTTGCCCAACCTCAAAATGCACAATCCGCTCAAAATTTACCAGCCCAAAATGTTCAGCAACCTCCAAATGTACCGCAATCACTTCAGAATGAGCAACAACCACAAATTATGCCACAACCTGCCCAAAACTTAATACTTGAACAAATTTCAAATGCTGCTGCACAAAGTGCTCAGAATATTCAACAACTCGTCCAAAATATGAAACCTTTACAGAATGTACCCCAACCAGCTCAGAATAGTCAGCAGCAAAATGTACCACAATCTGCCCAAAACGTACCGCAACCAGCTCAGAATGTACAGCTTCCACTAGCCCATAACCAGAACGTTCAACAACCACAAAACATACCACAATCTGCTCAAAACATACCACAACCAGCTCAAAACATACCGCAACCTGTACAAAATGTCGAGCAAGCTCCAAACGTTGCTTCACAAGTTATACAAAATGCACCTGCGCCTGTTCAAAATATACTACAGCCTGCTCAAAATGTTCAACAGCCTGTACAAAATGTTCAACAACCAGCCCAAAACGTGCAGCAGAATGTCCAAAATACCCAACAACTTGGCCAAAATATAGCACAGCCTGCCCAAAATGCCCAACAACAACAAAATCTTAATGCGCAACCCAATCTGTTGCCAGCAAATGTTCTACCAAACGTAGCACAATTCGTTTCCCACAGCCTCCCCAACCAAGCAGAACAAAAAGGCAATTTAGAAGCACAAAACAATGAGAACAATCAAAAGAAACAACATTCTCACAGCCCAGACGAACCAAAATCATATCAACAAGGCGAAGATGCACAGAAACCAGATTCTAATGTAAATGACTTACCACCTGCACCAATAGTTCAGAACAATCAAAACGACAATTCCATAGACAATTCAAAATTGAACGAAAAAGTTGATAACGGAAAACCAAGACAGAAAAGGGAAGTAGTCGATTGCACAGAAAAATCAACTCTAAAACCAGAGGATAAGGAAATATGCGAACGCTTCATAAATGTACCACAATATAAGATAAGCGATAAGGTCGAATTTCCTAAAGTGGATTTGAATAATGTAGGGCTACCTCGAAGTTTACCTTTAGATGCTAATATGATACACATAGGGAGATCTCTGAAAGGTTACGACGATAGTGAGAATAGGTAATTTTGGCTCGAATGTTAGTATAATTTGACGTCCATGTCCTTAGTATTGTATCAATTGTATGCATTTATTTATTTTATATTTAGAACCTGTCTTGAAAATCAGGAGGGTCTGATGTCGTTTATATGATTAAATTTATTGTACAGTTTATTGTTGAATTCTAGTTGGTTTGAAACCGAGTTACTATTTTTTCTTTTTGGCACACAAGTAACCATTAAATTATGTGACAATCATTGCGAATAGATTATGAATCGTGAGTCGATGCCAGTTTGTTATTTACTAGCCAATTTTTTTTTGCCACAATTACAATATCAAAATTTGGTTTGGAATAGACAGTGGTATACTTAATTTACCACTGTCTATTCCAATACACCTATTTAACGTTTGTTGTACTTTTATGAATTTTAGTTCTGTTTATAGATTTTACGTAACAATTTTAGATAAGTTCTTTTTGAGGCTATGTTATGCCATGGACGAACAAATACTAGAGGTCTGACAACCTTCATACTTTGAAGCGTAATTCGATTTTTAGCTTAAATATTGTAGCTAGATGGAGCTACTAGTTCGAAAGACGGTAGTTTCGAAGAGTTGCTGCTTAGTTACGGAAAGATGGCGGTATAATTGTTCATTTTCTACGAAAAAATTAGTGCAATCTCTGGATTTTTCGTGGATACCATCAGCCTAACTATCCAGCATCCATTGCGTGGCAAGCGGGCGAGATAGCAGTGACATCTAGAAATAATACAGGATTTTTGCTGTCTAGCAGAGTACGTTTTTTCGTATAGGGTTGTTAGTCTTCTAGTATTTGTTCGTCCATGGTTATGCTCAGTAAGGGTCAACTCACACTGGCACAGAGTCGAAGCGTCGCGTCGCGTATGTTTTTTCGCCTAAAGTATATTCATCTCTATTATCCCATTATTAAGGTACTGATTTGTGTTATGCAAATATGGAATCGTGTGTTATGCAATAATGGAACGTCTACGTTTGGCTGAAGTCAAACGGTTTAATTTGTACCTTATTATGGGATAATAGAGATAAATATAATCAGGCGAAAAACATGACGCGACGCTTCGCCAGTGTGAGTTGAGCCTAACAAGTATATGATACACTAGGAAGTACACACATCTCTGGTGGAAGTAGCGTTGTAAAAAACTTGAGTCTTAATTTCGAGACTCAAGTATTTATTTGAAGCTAGTGCCAATGAAGTCCTTTCTAGAAAGATTATGTGCATTAAATCTCAGGACTTTATTGGATTCAAAGAACTCAAAAGACACAAAGGCGTCGAAAAACTCAGCTATCAAAATAATAAAAAACCCTCAAGAACTCGAAGTAATAAGACTCGAAAGGACTCAAAATAACTCGGGACTCGTAGGACTAAAAATTGCAAGCTCTGGAAAAGACTCGAGTCGATTCAGAATTAGGAGTAAAGGGTCTAAGCACAGCCTCAAACAAAGTTATGTTTGTATTTTGTACATGTACCATGTACCTACCATGTTATCGAGAAATATTGAGAATTTGAGACTTGTCAAGAGGCGCAACAATTATAACAACTGCAAATGTTTAATTTTATTATGTTATATTATGGAATCTGCAATGTATTGTGTAATGTTCTACATGTATATTTTTTTTTTCTTTATTTTTTTAAAATTTTTGTATTTTGCAACCAATACTGTCTTTCTAGTTTTTCTTTAAAATAATGTATAATTAAAATAAACTTTACACGTAATGTAGGTATACTAAATGCCTGCATAGGCCTTATTTCTGAATATTTGTTTTTTGATTCTTCATGGCCAGGTCTCAATAGTTCTCGATTATATTCATCCTAGTATATTTTGTCGTTAAATTTAGTCGTGCTAATATTCCTACTAATCACAGAGTGATGTAAAATAATGTAATTAATGAGTATTACCATAAAATTCCAGTAATTATAACATAATTGTAATGATAGCCAGTCTTCGCGTAGTGTTAATATAAGTTTGTGATCTCGTGTTCTAGCCCGGTAAAATTAATAAGATGAAAAATAAATTTTATATAACGTCTAACAAAATATACTGAAACTATTCAAAGGTGTATTCAGTCCATGATACTGAACAACTTTCCACAAGGAACATATATCGAAATATGAAAAATATTTTTTTTGCTTTCCATACAAACTCGGATTAGCTGATCGGTCAACTTGTATGGGAGACCAAAAAATATTTTTCATATTTCGATTTATGTTCCTGGGGGAAAGTTGTTCAATATCTTGGACTGAATTTAGCCGAAAAATTGTTTTAGTATTTTTTGTATGATACACACCAAATATAATATCTATTTGACCGGGCTATTGTTAATAATACTAACGCCAAGAAATGTCTTGTAACTGTCGGTAACGTAAAACATTGTGTGATTAACATCGACTGATTATTTATAAAATAAAAAATATTTTAACTTACATTTATCTATTATTTACATTTCTGCTGTACGTAGCTCAAACTACTGCATTAATATTTTCTGTCACCTACGTTTAGATTTGTCATTAATTAATGTCTGTGTGTCCGTATTATATTATATTATATACACTTACCATTATTTGATCGAATTTAAACTTCATATACTAATGTAAGTTGGGGGACAATGCAATATTATGGTACCGATGACCCTATCTCACGATGCCGAAAGATGGCCATGGCATCTCTATGATAATAGTAGATTACTGCACCGAGCACAAAGTGAGTCATTATTGCACGAGTGCTATGTTTTTGCCCGAGCGACAGCGAGGGCATTAAATTAGCACGAGTGCATTAATTACTCACTTCAGCAAGGTGCGTAATCTACTTTTCTTTCAACTTCTTATATTCTTTGAGTATAAAATATACGTACGAAAAAAAAATACAAATTATAAACAAAACTAACTTACTTATTTTACCCGGAACTTTTGCGGTTAAAGGTTATTAATAATATCATTTGCAGCTGTTTATATGCTCTCTATAGTTGAATTTGTCGTGCAAATCGAATTTATCACTTTCGCTGTCATTTTCCATTTTAAAAATATTTTCTTTTGTAAAATAATTTGACTTTAAAACTTTTACAATGGTACAGAATGCACGATTTTAGTTTTTTTAACAAGGTCTTTTCGTCGGCCAATTATTTTTTCAGCCAGTATCTTTTTGATTGAATGCATACATTTTTATTAAAACTTAAACATCTGTGCCTGGCATCTATAGTAAATTAAAAAGTAAAACAGTGCAATAATGAAAAATTAAAAAGTAAAACAGTGCAATAATGAGAAATGTAAAACAGTGCAACAATGAGATTTCATACAACCATTATTGCACTGTTTTGGTTTGATGCAATAAGCACTCACTTTGTAATCGGTTTTTTAGTGATTAATGATAACATTACTGCGTAGTTGGAAGAAAAAAACATAACCCCACCGAGTTTGAGCTCGATTGTTTTGTCATTAGGAGCACAACTTTTTAGTTAAGACGATACACGGTGTCCAGTGCTGCCCCCATTTGAAATAAATTATTTGTAAGGAAACGGAGATATCATTTAAAATTTTGAGCTAGTAAAGCCTAGATAAACCTTCAAACTATTTTATGAACCACTGTTTACAAGAGTTTTGTTTTAAAGTGAGAACGTTAAGCTTTAGTTTGCATTTTTGCGAAAAACAGCCACTTTTGGCACAGCACTGGACTCCGTGTATCGTCTTAATTGTTTTAGATAAAAGCCTTAAACCGCGAACGTCGGATTTATCCGACAAATATTTTCGTGCCCATTTCGCCAGCGTCGTACTGTTACATATAGCTTTTTATTAGACTAGCCCTGTCCACACCGCTGAGTCAGCGCCGTGGCAGCAGTTATGCTGAGAGCCGTCATGAGAGGGGCAGTCAGTCCAGTCAGTCCTCAACCAACCTACTTACAGAGAAGTTGCTCCGACTCCTTCTAAATCTACTAAATTCTATTTTCTAAATCAGTGTAGTGAAATTCAGTAATCCCAAAGTATAATTTTTAATTCTTATAAAAAATATTTTTATTTTTAAAGTGCTTACCTCGCCACCTTGTAACAGTACGAGTATATATCCGATCAAAAACTATGGATATTCACTATTCCTCGCGCTGGGAGCACGACAACTGATATAAAGTCTCGCGGTGAAAGGGTAAAAAATATTTTTTTATATAATTACTTGTTTTATACATAAACTCCTACGAACACTAAAAATATATCTAGCTCCTTCGTCCTTCGACACGACACGAAGCACATTGGTTCTGGCTGTCATTGAATGCAGTCATAGCTATGTTAGATGCCTTTAGGCAGCTTGAATGGACACCTCCACCGCCACCATTGATCAATTCCATAAGTAAATACAACAATAGACAAAATTTTTGGCTTAATTAAACTGAAACTTAACCGTATTCGTCTCGATAAGAAGTCTGTCATTCTCCAATATTTTTTTCTCTACCTAATTAAAGAGTCCCTTTTTACACTTTAAAAGCCACGCGTCAATTAGGCGGAGAACAAAACAAGACATTGTATAGTCGGTAGGTTTTTACATTTGGTGTTAATTTTATCAAAAAGCAAGTGGAAAAAAGCGACGTGTAGGTAGGTGTGTAGGTAGCGAAAAAAAAGTAGAGAGTGGTCGCAAGCGATAAAATAAAAGAAAAATGTTTATCAAGTTTTTATTGTGTTAAATGCAAAACAAACTTAAGAGTATATAACCTTTACAATAAAAATAAGAAAATAATTTAATCTATAACTATTTCTTTTTAGTATCCTTAGATTCTTCTACTGCTGGCGTTTTACGTGTCCTGCAAAGAAAACAACACATTAATATGCACGATTGCACCTCTTTTTTCTAGCTCTTTATTTATTTTGTATGTTACATTAAAAACAATGTCGTTGCAACAATTCGGTAGGTACATAACTATTATTTTATTATTATTCATATAGAGGTATAAAAAGTACATAATCTAAAAAACGAAAACAAAAATATTTTTACTATTCGCTCAAAAATAAGTTATATCCGTATGTGGTGCAAAGGGAAACTAACATATTACAGAAAATGATGCACATTTACAAATATGACGTCACTGGCATAAGGTTTCGCGCGTACAAATGAGATAGCGAGATATCTCCACCACGTTCCCACTTTTCTTCATACTAATATTTGAAATGGTAATTACTGTTTTAATTAACCAATTACCTAACCTAACCTAACCAATTTTCTTGTTATTTGTTGTTTCATAAAAAAATATTGAACAATATTAAATACAGTCAAGTACCCAATCCGCTTCCATTCCATTCCGCGGCAATGTAATTGAGCCTTTATGCTGGTAAAGAAACAAGTAGTGTCTGACCTTTTCCCTAGCTCGGCCTTGTCCTGTCCGGTGTTAGAGGCGGAGGAGCCGCGCCGCGCGCGCCGCGCCGGGGTCACCGCCTCGGGCGGCGGGGAGGGGGGGGAGTCGAGGTCGCCTTTCTGATTGGGACAAAACAAAAACAGCTTTAGACTTGGAACAACCACAAGTGCCGATAATTTTTGAAACCAAAAAAAAAAATTAATAGGATGAAGCCCATTGGAAAAGGAGAGTATAACAAAAATAAGGGGAAAAATAAATTACGGTTGATCTGAGGTCGGGAGTGGGTTTTTAAGTGTAAAAAACGGTTTATCTCGATTTCCAGCAAAAATAAGTTAAATGGCAAAGTTGCCATAAGTGGCCGTTTTTCGCAAATGTGCGTAGTAAAGGTTAACGTTCTCACTTTAAACTGTAAACAGTAGTTCATAAAATAATTTGAAGATCTAGGACTTGGTAGTAGCAAAATTTTAAATAATGTCTCCGTTTCCTTTGAAATGATTTCTTTTAAATGGGGGCAGCACTGGACCCCGGAAAATTCAGGTACGTCTTCTTGGCACGTAGAGTTTGTGAGAGATAGACTGAACCCGTCACGTGCGCCCGCTTAACGTAGCGGACGAACTAAAACTTACCTCTATCCGGGGCTGTGCATATCATGTATTAATATTGAACATACCCTGGAGTCAGTAGAAGTGCGTCGTCCTTTGGGCGTGTGCAGCGCTTCGCACGCGCGGTTAAAAGACGCCCGCCGACCGCGCGCCGGCGACTCCAGCGCTGACGGCGCGGGCGAACCGCGCTCGGGGGTCGCTGCTGACACAACAAAACAGCGAGATATAAGGCCTGAGCTATCAAATAAGTGTGTTGAAAAACGTTTTAACAAAAATAAAAACATCCAACTTCATATCTCCAAAGATCTTCATCACATCTTCACCAAATTATTATGGGAAGAACTAGATATCAAATTGGCGTAGATATCGCGTAACATGCATACTCGTACAAAAAAAAACTTATAGTCCAATTGATAACGTCCTCCTTTTTGAAGTCGGTTAATAAGACAGGGCAATCTGAGTCAACACACGCACTCCAAAAACA
Organism: Acrobasis repandana; assembly: GCA_963576875.1. Taxonomy (NCBI): domain Eukaryota; kingdom Metazoa; phylum Arthropoda; class Insecta; order Lepidoptera; family Pyralidae; genus Acrobasis; species Acrobasis repandana. The sequence goes on from OY756226.1 coordinate 6,282,342, forward strand.
CAAACGGTTATCCTAATATTGTCATATTGGCCATGAGATATCTTCGACAAATTCTACTTGGATTGAGTCATCTCTTCGAAATGAGACTTTCAAAGTAAAATGAGATGAGACAATGAGATCTCGAGAATGGCTTCACCGATTTCGATTAAAAATTCGTTTCGGGGGTGAAAAATAGATCTAGCTAGGTTGCATTTATATAGAATCTCTTTCTTCATGTTTATTTCATCGAGCGAAGCTTGGTTGCCCAGGTACTTTCGTGTTAAATTAGAAGATACTTACCAATATCTACGGAGATTCTCCTGGTGATCTTTGCTGCTTTTGGGGTAGATCGAGATTCCGACGCTGCTCGGGCCAGACGCGCTGTAATATTACAAAGGGGGTTTCATTAAAACACGGCACATCCTCGCAATTAACGCAGAGCGTTTTCGTAAGTTAACCAACCCAGGGCGTGGTCCGCACTTGGATGGGTGACCACAAGTGACACAAAGATTTCTCGAACTACTTCATGCTTAGCAAGGCACGTTAAGGCCTTTCATGCTGGCAGTTACCTTTTACATTGTTTGCCACTTACACACACAAAAAACAAACAAGTGGAGTCTCAGCTTTACGGATCGAGGTGTAAAACAAATGAGCAGGTCGATCCTTGAGTTTTGATCAGCGTAGCGCCAAACAAGCCATCCATTGGTTCTTTAACAAGTAAATTCTGCACCAACGGCGCAGAATCCAAAAATAACCTCAAACAGCGAGGCCGACAGGGTTAACACAATGATACTGAACCAGAGTCGGCACTCGACAGTTAAGTATCCAACGTTAAAATTAAACCATAGCGAGTTTTAAAAACTATTCAACGCTATCTATCCAGACCATAAGTAAACAGATAGAGGTTCTACAGAGCTAGGTTTGTTTCAATTGGTAATATATGACCAAAATGTACCTATTTATATTTTAATTACTAAAATTATATATATAAGTTTTATGTTCTGCTTATAGTTGGTACAATAAAGAAGTATTATATTATGTATCTAACATTTCTAGTTATAATGTTATAATTATGAAATGTGTTTCATAATTATAGTATTTTAATACAATATTATAATCGACGTGATATTTGCATGCAGATATTTGAGACACCAGAGTGATATAGATTAAAAAGCATAAGCTGTGCCTTACGAATAAATTGGCGTTTTATTAACTGATTTAATTATTTTTCAATATAGCCGCTATACTATACTCACAATGGGCGTGGTCTTTTTCCTCTACCGCAGGTTTTGGTGAAGGCGACTAATATAATATCCTATTAATATAATTTTTTTAGCCATTTAGGTCCCATAGTTGGACCTCCCGTTTTCGTTTCCAAATTACTTTTATCTTCGGCTGTTTCCCTCCATTCTTTATCAAAAGCGGACAACTCTTCTCTCCATCTCATCCTAGGTTTTCCTCTGGACCTCTACCTTATAGAGGTAAATGCGAAAAATTGTATGGATGTGTGTTCCGCTTTCACGCCAAAACGGCATAACATTTTAGCATGTAGTGTACCGGTTTACCTGGATTAAAACAGGCTACTTTTTATCCGGGGAAAATTTGAGGATCCCGTGGAATTGTAAGAATTGAACACGTGGGCATTACCTAGTAGTAGTAGGTAATAAATAACTGTCAGCAAAGTCCTCTGTGCAACTTTACACTCTCTTTAAAATACTGTGCAAGGCTAATACGTGGCAATGCAATTATACTGTACGTAAACCATAAATCGCAAGATGAATCTATGAAATACAATTATTTTTATTATATGTTGGTGGTTGTATCAACGCTGTGTTAGGTACCAGCGTGAAGTTTAGGTAAATGAGCGCCGGATTATCCGACCACTGATAATAAGTAAATATACTCACGTTTGCCGCCGGCATTGGTCGCCAGCGAGTCGGGAGAGCCGGGCGGGAACTCGTCGCGGTCCGGCGAGCCTACGTGCAAGGTGCGTCATGCAGTTATTGTGCGGGTATGGCATATGTTATATGCAAAGGTCGTGTTAGGTAGAGTTATTTATTTAATTACACTGATTTCATACAGCTAAAGAATTAAGTGGATATGCCTATGAAGAGCAGAAAAATCCCGTGATAAATTAAATAAAAACGTTATTTACTTTCACACAATTGAAACCACTGCACGGGCCACGTTGCCAAACACACGGGATTGTTCATTAGAAATCCCGGGAAGATACATGTTAATCAACATTTCAATGCAAGTACATAAATAACTGTACGTAATTCCGACCTCTGGTTATATGTACACTGATGTGAGGATCATTCGGACGGTGACGAAAACGTTATCATCTGATTATGCATATCTATACCGGGTGATTTTGAATCTCGTAGCTATATTAAAGTACTGTTTAAGCGAAATAAAAATAAATATTATTTTGTTTCATAATAAAATTGTGGACTCCAAAAATTTGGCTGTAGGTAAACAAGTCACCCTGTATTACAGAAATGTGAAAAGTAGGCATAGACACACAGACCTACCACTACTAGACTTGCAACGATATTGCTAGAAAGAGACTGTCAAATACAGTACAACGTGAGTGTGAAAGAAACGCTGATATGTTTTTTTGTCTCTATCGGCGTGGCTACTATAAGCTGGCCTACTGTCAAAATCTGGGCCAAACAAACCACAAAACGATCGAAGAAAGTTATTAATTTTAGGAATTTTATCATTTAAAAGGCGATTTAGGGTTTTATTTGAGCTTATTATAATTTAGTAACCATAGTGTGTTCTGTGACGTGTGCAAAATATGGGTGGAGGCAACAATCAAAGATAGAAAGAGATGCACTAAGGTGGCCACGCACTATGCAGGTCTAGTAGTGGTAGGTCTGTGCATAGACAACTAGTTCAGCACTACATGCAGCATTAGTCGAGCAGGAGTGACTAAGTCTAGCGTATCTAAAATGTTTGTTACGTTACGAATTACGTTTGATTAAATGCTACACTTTTTAAACATTGCATTCATCAATATAACAATTAGAAGTCAGCTAAAAAAAGAAAAATAGCGGAAGCCAGATTTTCGGGCTAATATGACTTCAACAGAAATGCATATTATAGGTCAATAACTTAGAGTATACCTAAAATTATGACGCTACTGTAAGTTTTTTTATTCTGTGTTATAGAAGCCAAGTTAAATTTAGTTCCAATTTTTTTCGCAACATGGCGAGGTTCACTAACGTAAGCCTTAAAGCTGTTACTATGAACCCTTAACATCGTAGGTATAATTTTATCATTGGTTTTGAACTTTATGTCAATTTAATGTAGGAACTATTTTATTTTATTTTAATAGGAAGACCAAAAGCTATCCATTTAACAATAGGTAACTAGTATTAGATATTAGGAAGCCAATTACAGGTCCTCATAATTGGATACTTTATATGTATACAATAAAAGTTAAACATAACTACATGGTACTTTAAGTGATAAAATTGTAACAAATGAAAACTGACAGTGTTAACAAATTAGTAGTAGATTACTGGCAGCTCATAAACCTGAGTAAAAAAAAGTTATTTAGGAGCCTTAATATAAATCTAAGAAACATAAAAGTCAGTACTATGCTATGCCCTTATTAGGGGTCAAATAGGCTACATGTCATACCCTCGAAGTCAGCCTTATTCATGAGCGCGATCCTGTCCAGTGCGGAAGCGTCGGAGCGCGTGGAGGACGCGTCGTCGTCGTCCCGCGACAGCTCGGACACTGCGCTGGCGCTGCTCAGCGCGCTGGAGCGGCGGGCGCGGGGGCGCGCGGCGCGCGGGGAGGGGGACGACGCGGGCTCCAGCCACGACTCCAGGATCGCTTTCTGGTTGCGGGTTAATCTGTACGGATACAAGATGACATTCATTCGCCGTCTGGTTTCTTTCTGGCCTAGACATAGGCATGGCACTTCATAGATTTTGTATGCATCATCTAGAATTATCGTTAAAACAAAGCATAACGAAAAAAAAATTTAAAGAAAAAACTTATGTTGCACTTTTTGTACAACCTGTAGGCTGTTCAAGAAGAAGGTCCGGGACCGGTTTTATATGCATCATCTATAGATGCATAAAAAACCGGTCTTGCAGTGAACGACATGTGTTGTGATGATTTATGTTTTTATTTATTAACTAATACCAACCACTTTAGATATAAGTACTTGTATAATGTCAGATGAATATTAACCTAATTTTAGGATTGAAAGTAGACAATATGCTCCCGGACAAACCTTCGTGGTTTATGGGTGCATATAATTGTAATTAATGTTATTATTGGATATAAATAAATGAAAAAAAAAAGAAGCGGAGTACCATTTATGCCTACACTACTACAAACGAAACTATACATCCGTGCACACGTCAATACGTGTGTGTTCGCCCGCTCTCGCCCCGCGACAAGACGAGAACGGGGGAGAGATGCGGAGACGGGGAATGGGGACGCATATTGCAAGGGACCTTAGGAAATTCCGTTCTGTATGTAATATTATCGTGTCGTATCAAGATGTCACGAGGTTGGCGGAAGATAGAAAAGAATGGATGAAACTCCGCCGACAAGAGCGTCGCTCTTAAATTTTGATGATAATGATGTAAATAATCGGATGACCACTAGACCTTCCTATGCATGGTACAAGCATATAGGGTATTCTCTTCCTACACTATTTTTAATAAATTTATACTTTGAATTTATTAGTTCATAATTGGTTTGTTAAGTTAAAAAATGCATTTTGCTCGGGTAATTCAATCACACACAGCGGTAACACTCCCAACTGATGACGTATTCTTGGGCCAATTGCGTGACCCAACTGTCGCGGAAAGAGAATACAATGTAAATTATACTGAGAAGAGGGATCACGAATCTGAAAGTGGTGGATCGGTCGGTGCTTACCTTCTAGATGTGGAGTAATCACTAATTTTCTCGCTGGTCGATTCCTCCACGGTAGTCTCGGGTATCACAGATAGGTCGGTCTTGGTCGCCAGGATGGATTTGCGGCCTTTGCGGATAGGCGCCGCTTTCACTTCGGAGGTTTCACTAGCTTCGCTCGCTCTGCTTCTTGTTGATCTTACAGAACCTAGAAAAATATGAAAATTACAACTTAATTGACCAGTAAATGTAACTTTACGCGCAAATTGCAAGAACGGTCATGAATTTTGCAAAAACAAAAGTTTAGTATATTGCTGAAAGACACAATAATGCATAATAAACGGGCAAGTGCGAGTCGGACTCGTACATAAAGGGTTACGTACCACCGTATAATGTTTTAAAACGCTGAAGATACACGTTTCTTGTATGACGATCCCCTTTAATTTTTACCTTTTTTTTTTATTTTTAGTATTTGTTGTTATAGCGGCCATAGTATTACATAATCTGTGAAAATTTCAAGTATCTAGTTAATGCCGTTATAAAGATCTAGTTGAAATCGCAGAAAAAACACGTTTTTTGTATGACGACCCCCTTTAATTTTTGTCAATTTTTTATTTTTAGTATTTGTTGTTATAGCGGCCACAGTAATACATAATCAGTGAAAATTTTAAGTGTCCAGCTATTAAGGTTCAAGAGATAGAGCCCTGTGACAGACGGACAGACGGACAGACAGCGGAGTCTCTGTAATAGGGTCCCGTTTTCACCCTTTGGGTACGGAACCCTAAAAACGGAGACCATTAGCTGTGTGTCAATCTTTACTTCCGTAGTGAATAAATTCCTTATGAAGAGTGTTGGCGTTTTACTCCAAATCTCGAAGCCCAGTTTCGTAACAATAATCAAACATTCAAGACCTATTTCAACAACTGTGCTGAGCATCTAAATATTAATTCCTTACCTTCAGAAGCCACGCTTTCATTATCATCAAAGTTCTTGCTTCTCGACCGAGTAGTCCGTCTCTTAGGCGTGGCCAGAACACTTTCATCCAAAGCATCCTTCGAGTCATCCAACTTCCCCGTAATTTCTCTTGACGCCCGTCTAGTTATGATCTTCCTAACCTCGCTATTGGGAGTCTTAGCTCGCGCTTTAGGCCCTTCATTCTCGGATGTTTTATCTTCTGACTTATTAGATGTAGTTGATTGGGCGCGCTTTCTTCTGGAAGGAGTCTTTGGTTCTTCTGGTTCTATAGGTTCTACAGTCTTTAATTCCTTAGGTTCTTCTACAGGCTTTACCATTTCTGCCTCAGATTTGGTAGATGACGTTGATTTTGTACGTTTACTTATACGTGCAGGTTTCACTATCTTCTCTTCTTTTGCACTAGTATTTTCATCCGGTTTCGCTTCTTTAGGCATACTAACTTCAACTATCTCTTTTGATTCGACTGTTGCTGATTCTGGTATATCTTGTGATTTTGTTTTTTCTGTTTTCATTGGAACAGTAGATGTATCAGGTTTATTATCTTGTGTAATTTTAGGTTCATCAGAGCAAGTATGTTCAGTATCTTTTTCTATTTCTGACTCAGTGACAGTTTTCTCTCGTGAAGCTTCTAATTCCGGTTCGGTTGCAACTTCAGTAACCTCTGTAATAATTTTAGTTACTGGTCCTGCAGTTTCGGTAGTGACTGCGATTTCTTCAATAATTATTTGCGTGGATGGTACTTCATCTGAAAAATGAAACTACTTTTAGTTAAAGTAAAGAAAAATAAATTTCTACAAGTTCTTTAAGTGCACCTTTAGTCCATCAAAACAAAAACATACCCGTTTCCATAGGCACTTGTTTAACAGAATATTCGTCCGGTTCTTGAACAACTACTTTTATCTCTTCTACAGTTTCTACGACAACATCTTTAGGTAGTTCTTCTATTTCTACCGCTTCTACTACATCTTCGGGCTCATTTCTAGCTTCCGTTTCCCTATTTTCATCAGAATAATTTAGATTCATATTAGAGTGTTCCGAATTATCGTCAGTTAGTAGTGAGAATTGACCCTGGTTCATTGGATCAGTGGATTCTTCTTCTTCGTCTCTTTCAACGATTACTTGAACTATGGTTTCTTTAGGTTCGTTTTCTAAATTGGCCTCTGACGATACTTCTTCGTCTATTTGTAGCCTATCACCGGATGAGGAGGATTCGTCTGAGTCCGTATCCTTTATAGATATAACTTCGTTGCTGTCATTTGATGCTTCCTAAAAAATATAATTTAATGTAGAAAAGAATGAATAAATTTGCACCAGTTAAGCCTATATATTTAGTTAACTGTTGCAAATTTATTCATATATAGACTTAAAGATAAATAAGATTCACTTTACCAGAATTCGGTATGAATAAAAAAATATTATCTATAATTCAGTGTTCTAAAATACGCAACGTATTTCATTGGTTTAATGTTGATTGTTTTCAAGTTTTTAAACACACTTTCTTACAAACTTGCTTTTTTACTTACCTCATTAGACTCCTCACTTTCTTCTTCATTTTCATCTTCTTCAGAATCCTCTTCTTGTACCATTTCCTCATCTTCAGACTCCTCATTCTCACTATCGGACATATCTCCTTCTATCTCATTGATCTCCCTCTCTATTTCAACAATCCTTTCCTTTTCTTTTTGAGCAGCGTTATCTTTTTTACTATCGTCTTTCATTTCTATGTCACTATCACTCGTCATTAGACTGGACATTTTCTGCCAGTCAGATTTATTATTTTTAGACGCTTCTTGTGATGTTTCAGCTAAACTTGATTCGACACTACCTAGCACGGGTTTAAACTCTGCCTCCGTAATAGAAGTAAACGCAGATAGAGGTTTTAAAACCTTTTCATCCTTCTTAGATTCTTGTAAACTTTGCGATGATTCATCAACACTACTTTGATAACTATGTAAAATTGATTTATCGAATTCGATATCGTTTATCGTTGTAAACGCTGGCAGTGTTTTCATACCAACTTCGGTATCACGAGTACCTTCAACTTCCTTTACTTCTTGAGTGGTGTCGAATGAATTATCATTTATGCTACTTTGGTAACTACGTAGTACAGACTTTTCAATGTAAGTTTCATGGATAGTCGTAAAGGCAGGAAGTGGTTTAAGAAGCGGTACATCTGTAGTATTTTGATCATTTTTAGGTTCTTTATCGATAGTTTCAGATAGTACGCTATCATTTGAACTTTGAAGGACGGATGTATTGACTATAGGAGATAAAGTAACGTCCAAAAGATGTGGAATTTGTTTTAAAGTCTTCATTGGAGTACATTCTAAAGCGGTATCAGGTTTTTCACTTTCTTCAGCATTCTCCAAATTCTGTTCTATGTTTGCTTTGGTCTTAGCGAAGGCATTAGCTTCTAAAACGATTCTGGATAGTGACTTTTTGCCTCTGGCTGAGTGCTCTACTTTGGGTGACATTATTTTTTCTGGCGTTTTAGCTCGTCTTCTGAAATGGTTAATTCATTATTTATAATACTAGCAACAAACAAAGATTTTGATTTATTGGTTGACTTGACAATACTGAAAATACAGTGGAAGCGCAAAAAAAATGTCGACCTCGAATAGATCACATCGAAGAAATGGTGAGAATGCGAACCTTCTATTTATTAGGTTCAAAGTCTAATAATAAGTATGTACCTACTGTACCTATATATGAAAAATGAGTATTAACCTAGTTTTTAACCACTGCATTTGTAAAAATCTGCGCTCCTTAAATCAGATAAATGACACCACTGATTTATGAAGCACATTTTTTCTGTCAAAAGCATCAAAAAATCTGCACTCTTTAACTTTACATGACTGATTTAGGAGGGCAGTTCTTTTTTATGAATATGATGCATGGGTTGTTATGAGGGTAAGTGTTTAAAGGATCTGTATCGAAGCGATTGAACACATCCTTTTCTGATAAAGTGTTTAAAAATACCTAAGACTGCGTGGACTAGCTGGTTTTGGAGGTTCAACAGGAATTTCAACTTCCGGTGTGCGTGATCGGCTTCTAAAAATAAAATAAAAAATACTTCTTTATTACCTATTGCTTTATAAAAAGATCTTTTGGCAGAGTCAATACTCTGCTAAGCCCTCTTAATTTCATAGCAAGCTCGGACCTTTTTTTATATCGGTCATTCACATGTTTGAACTGACTCCAAGGTCCAGTGGTCAAGGCATTTGCCTTGTGATCCGGAGGTCGTGGGTTTTAATCCCACTGGGAAGCATACTTTGTGAAAGAATAACTATAAATAATAAAATAATAACTAACTGTAAATAACTCTTGCCGTGTGGTTTCCGGCAGAGTAGAATAGTGGTATATTCTAAGCTTTTTTCTTTTCTCCCAGACCAGCATGGAAGAAACTTTTAACAGTGAGTAAATATCCATGATACTAAGGAACATTTGGTGAAACGTAAGAAATAGAGTTAGCCCACCTAGCCCCAGTAGATCTAGCAAGCTAGTCCTATCACTAGATCCAACGGGAATTTTTATTCCAATAGATTGACCTACTAATTGGCCATGACATAACAGTAGTGCTAACGGAAATTTTAGTCCCTAGCCGTGTGGTTCCCCGCTAAGTAGAATAGGAACACTCCAAGTCTTCCCGTGGATGTCGTAGAAGGCGACTTCAGGAAACACAAGCTAAACAAAGCTTATAAACATCAATAACTCTCCAACCCGTCAGCGTGGAGAGTGCAGACCAGGTCCTTTTGCTGCTCTGGCCAAGTATGGCTCTGGTAGTACAGAGGGTCGTGCTCCTGCAGTGAAGACTAAAAAAGACCTGATAATGATGATGAAATTACTCCTGCCCACCTTAGACTCCGTCGGAGCGGTGACGCCGACGCAGAATCGTCTGACTTCGCGGGAGACTCCGTGATGGCTTCCAACCGAGGGGACTCTTTTACACTCTTGTCGGCTCTTTCCGGCGTTCGCGATCGGCTTCTGTAATTAGTAATGAGGAAAGTGCTGACGTCGAAATAGACCCAGCCTTTTACTATGAACGGTAAAATCTATCTATCTATATTTAAGAGCTATGCTCTTGTCGGTGGAGTATGAATTCTCTTTAATTTGTCTCTCTCATCTGCCAGTTGTTTTACCGCGCTGTACGACACGACTTTCACCTTCTCCTTTATCTGTTTCATGTAGCTATGCCTCAGTCTTCCTGGTCCTCTTTTCCCTTCTATCTTTTCTTCCATGATGGTCTTTATGAAGTCGTCATGTCGTAGCAGATGACCCAACATCTTTCCTCGTAACTGCAAACAAAATTTGATTCCAAGATGGCGGCCCGTATACGTTTTAAATTTTTTATACTGACTTTAGCACCTTACCTATTCTCTCAAATGGAAATAAGATTCCAACCAACTTCAACAGCTGCACGAAAAACCGCGGGCTGCTTGCGCCCTAAAAGCTAGTTCTCTATTATATCCAGAATGCACCTTTTCTCTCCTACTCTTTTGTAATTTTTTCTACCCAGCAGCACCACATTTCAAATGCTTCTATTTGTTTCTTTTCTTTTTGAGTCTTGAGTGAAAGTCCATGCCTCGCAGCCAACGGTGAAATAAACAACGAAAATAATTAATCTGTGTGACAATTAAAGATCGCATATCGGATGCATATTTACCTAAAGTTGAGTTTTTGACTATTTATTGACCGGGAAATTCTTTAAGTGTATAACTCCGTGAGACATGATCCCAATTTCACACAAATGACAGTTGCCCCGTTACAACGTAATATGGCTGCCCAGAATCCCAAGATTAAATATCTAATGAAGCCGCTTCCATATTCAATTATCCGATCTCTAGTGATAATGATAAATATCTGAGGTTCAGTCGCATTTGTTATTTTTGGAGAAACGCCACCTACAGCTCGGTTATAGGTAACTTACCTCAGTTGTCTAGGCATGCTAAGCAACGTTTTTTCCGGGTGTTGTTCGCTCTCCACTTCTTGCTTGGGTTGTTCAGGGATGGGTGCCAGAGGCGACGATCGTGGGCTACGTTCGGGGGTGCGAGATTTGCTCCTGAAATAATAGCACAGAATTAATATAAGTACAGAACGGAAGCTCGCCATGTCCACCGCACCTGTCCGCGTTCTCGGGTACGTTTGATGGCTTTTAACACTCAAACTCACACATTGACGTGTGCATGGGTGTAAAGTTACCTTTGTAGTAGGATTAGGCATAAATATTACTCCGCTTGTATGAAGCGCCATACCTGTAATAGTAAGAACGGTTCTTATCCAGGGTGACTTTTTATCCACCAGCCAAAAGTTTTGGAGCAAGTTCAGTCCACGATACTGAACTAATTTCCAAAACAATATTTATAGAACTACTACACCTGTCTCTACATTGATTTTCTTTTTAATCTACAAGCCCTCTATCACGCTGAACGTGGCCTTAGTGTTTAATTGCCTCAAGCCCACTTTTGCGGCGTAAGACATAATTCTTACGCCGCAGATACGTGATCAGTATGTATGTATGTATTTTACCTTGTGCTTCTAGCGGTGCGTGCTGGACCGATAGGCGAATCTAATCGCTCAGGCGTCACTGATCGACTTCTGAAAATACAAAAAAAAACCTTTTGTTTTCTTGTGTCGGGTTCAGACAGACGAGCGACAGCGTGCCAACGATAGCACGTGACCCTGGTCGGCGACGGCTACACGGTCAGCGACCAGGGTCGCGACACAGGTCGCCGACCAGGGAACGTACGTATTTTTGAAAGCGGAAGTCACACAACGAATGAACTGCAGGAGCATCAAAAAGGTGCATATTTTAATCACTCGTACGCGAAGGATTTGCAACGAGTGGTCTTGACGTTGGCCACTTGTATTTTTGACATTAGTAGCATCAAACGTCGAAGAAACCTTCGTTTTATTTGTCATTGAGAATCCCTATTACGCAGCTTTTTATTTATGTTGAAATTTTTAGAAAACCATTGTTAATTTTTCGAAGTTTTCTGCCTTCTAAAAGATTATTACTTATCGCTTTCAAAAATTCGATGCAATTGGTATTTTACGCGATTACTTGTAAAACTACACTTTTTATGTTTCGTTGATTCCCTCGTTGAAAAATACTTCTCAATAGGTCGCGGGCATACTGCCGCTCGTTTGTAAGAGCCCTGTTGCTTACATTGACATCACAATTTCCACAATCGAGCTGTTCCCTCATCCTTATTAAACTGCATAATGAACAGTCAAAGACAAACAGTTTTGGATTTATTCTTGGCCTCTAACACTCTAAAATGCCCAAGAGAAAGAGGTAGATGAGATTTATCTATTTATTGGTACTTGCTTAAAGCTAACGTGCGTTCAAACACTGTTTTGATAGTAGCATGAATGGGCCGACTCGTCCGGGGAGGTACCACACTCTCACAGAAAATTTTTTTTAGAAAACACGCTTTTGTTACACCCCTGGTGTTGCAGTTGTCCATGGGCAACGGTGATCACTTACCATCAATAGTACAAAATTTACTACGTACATAATTCAACAAAACTCATAGATGGCGCGGTGTTTAACAAACACCGATAACTATAAATCTAACTTTACCTGTTAATCAAAGGCGTGCTCTCCCCACTGACAGCTCTAATACCGCGTCTTCCTTTAGGAGTCTTAGGCATCTCCGACATTTTACCCTCTTCACCTCGCATCTCTTTCTCTTCTATATCCTGCGTCTCTTTCTCCCTCTCATGCGTCTCGGTCTCCATCGGCTCTTGTCGTCGTCTTCCGGAGTACCTCGGGTTTATCAGCGTGATGGGAATGTCGGCGATGCTTTCTATGGAGGTGTTCGGGTCGTCGGAGAGACTGCTGTTTGCGGATATCGAGAGGGATCGTCTGAAAGGTTAGAAAATAATGAAAAATAAACTGTTCCATTAAGCTTGAAAATAAGTCAAGCGGCCATCCGTCGGGCTCCGCGAATACACGACGGTCGCGGTACCCTTCGCGGAGACCGGATTACGGAGTGTCAGCTAGATTTAGTCGTGTCGATGGAGAATTAATTACATTATGTATGGCAGTCGGTTGTCTACTTATAATTATCTGAGCTACAGTATATGCTAAACAAGCCCGATCCACTGGTGGTAATCATAACAGATATATTACCTTGCACGAACTGTGTCTTTAAACAGTTTCTTAGTAGTCATTCTTTCCTCGGTAGCTTGCTTCTTTGGTGGAGATTCTAGCTCGTGACTTTCAGTCTATGAACAAGAAAAATATTCATAAATTTTATTATTATACAACGTGGAAAGGACATACCCGTAATAAATCGAACCACGGGCTATAGTAGATCACTAAAGTATAATGAAACTAAAATATGTCAGGAAACAAAAAAAAAAATTACATTCCCATACAAATCGCTCGGGCGGCTGCATAAATATAAATATTTTATTTAGTGACACAGCGTCACAGAAGACAGTAAAAGTATTACATACATAACAGAATCTCCTAAGGTACGCGCAATATGCGTCCCCGTCCCCGCACCTCTCCCCGTCTCGTCTCAGAGCGAGAGCGGGCGAACACACGCATTGACGTGTGCACGGCGGCACACGAACGGGGGAGAGGTGCGGGGACGGGGAACGGGGACGCATATTGCGCGCGTACCTTAGGAGATTCTGTTCTGTATGTAATACTCTTACTGTCTTCTGTGACAGCGTTTCAAAATTGACACTCCAGATGGACCGAACTCGTAAATGACTCACCATAGAATGTGTAGGTGTGGTATGCGTTGTAGAGGTGAAGTCAGGCACTATACCCGCCTCTTTCTCACTCGCGGCGGCCAATATCTCCGCCTCTGTCGCGTCGAGTTGATGCGGTGACGGAGTTGACCCGGATTCTGATGCGGTAGGTATTGTGAAACGCAGAAGTCTGGAATTTTATAGGGAGTTTAGATTTCTGGATTATTTAAGGAGGTCGATGACCCTGCTACACTTACTACGCAGCGTACGCATTATTAGCGGTTACGGATGGTTGGTGACCAAGAGTGGCATTAAATATCTAGAACGGAGAAGTCGTTCTTTGGAAGGCACGTTGAACCTTTGGTCTCGACGATCAATGTCGTCAAGCAATTTCAGATGCCTTTAAGCAGCTTGAAAAATCTGACCAGTGAGTGCTGTCCACTTAAACACACGTAAGAGACAGGTCCCGGCTTAAAACGGGTGTTTTCCATTAGTTTTCTATAAGATCATATGCTTTCATAGCCGTGCGGTTCCCGGCAGAGAAGAATAGGATCACTCCAAGTCTTCCCGTGGATGTCGTAGAAGGCGACTTAGGAAACACATGCTAAACAAAGCTTATAAACATCAATGAGACCTCTCCAACCCGTCAGCCAGCGTGGAGAGTGTAGGCCAAATCCTCTGACTGCTCTGGCTAATATATGGCTCTGGTAGTACAGAGAGGGTCGTGCTCCTGCAGTGGAGACTAAAAAAGACCTGACGATGACGATGATGATATGTTTTCATGCTAGGGCAACGCGAAGTGAATCTAAATTTCCTTTAAATACGAGCAATATCGTGTATCTATATTGCTCGTATTTAAAGGAAATTTAGATCAGATACCAGGTGTTCAAACAACATACAAAACAGATTTGTGTGAAATGTTTCATGAAGACGCCTCTGTCTTTTTGAAACATTTCACACCAAACAAATGCAGGAAAGCCACGTTACAAGAAAGGTTTTAAGATCGGCCAAGTGCTAGTCGGACGCGTACATGAAAGGTTCTGTACCTCCGTACAATGTTTTAAAACGTTGAAAAAAACGTTTCCTGTATGACGATTCCCTTTAATTTTAAACTTTATTAATTTTTTGTGTTTGTTGTAATAGCGGCCACAGTAATACATAAATCGGTGAATATTTTAAGTGTCTAGCTGTTACGGTTAAAGAGACAGAGCCCTGTGACGGACGGATGGACAGAAGAAGAAAAGGGTCCCGTTAAACTACAGAACATACTTGTTTGTATCGCTGTAGTGCGTGTGGTTGCTAGCAGTTTCAGCCAGGTCGTCGTCGCTGTCGCCCAGGTACCGGGAGTCCGTTGGAGATACTAAATCCCGGTCGACGCCTTCGCGTTTTATCTGCAAATAAAAAAAGATTTACTTTGTTCTGCCTTTTTGGACATTCAAAACATCTCTTAAGTATCTTTGGTATTTTTTTGCCAAACAAAGTGGACTCTCTTTGAAGGAACAAAGATTAAAATGTTGATTGGTGATATTAGTCTTATGAGACTGCTTAAGTAGTCGAGAGGTTATGGAGTATGGATGGTATAATTTAAAGAGAATGTGCTCATATATTAAAGCGTTTAATGTTAATAATGTCCAATTCTCAAAATGACCAGCGGTTTTAATATGTCCAGTTCTCAGAATGTCCAATGTCCTCAAAATTTTAAAAATAAAATAAATCGAATAATACCATGTAGAGAGTACCATGTAGTCGGGTTTTAGTTTTTAAAACTATATCATGTGAGTTTATTTGCCTATCCAATTTAAAGACTGGACATTTTGAAACCGCTGGACATTTTGAGAATTGGACATCATGAACTTAAATGATTTAAGTATTTGAGACAGAATGAAAGGCTTTCTCTTTAAAGGACGTACCTTGAGGATACTATGAGGAGTGCCAGCGCCGGATCTGCTGTACGACTTCTGAGGAGTATGTACTTCCGGCATGTCTAACAGAGTCGCGAGCTGCCGGCCCAGCTCCGCGCTGACTTTGACGGCGCTGTCGCGGGGCGTGCGCAGGCTGGCCTCCAGTTTGGAGCGCTTGGGAGGAGTGGCCGCGTCGGATGGTTGCTCGGAGAAAATGCTGAGAAAAATACTGATGTTGTACTCGTAAAATTAAGGGCAGTTTTGACCCCCTACAAAAAAAAGTTTGACGCTTATTGCTTTTACGAGCGCTACAAACGCTACGATGCCACAGACAGACAGACCGCTGTCTGTCTGTAACATCGTAGCGCTAGAACGGATAGACCCATTTCGATGCGGTGTTTTTTACGTGAAAGCAAGTTCCCTTGCGGTCGTTCTTAGCTATGTTTGATGAAAATCGGTTCAGCCGTTTTAAAATTATTGGGGGTTGACGCTTTAAAGTCAGGGCTTTCTCTAGCAAATAATAGATGGCGCTACGGATATCAAATCGTATCGGTAGTTCCGCTACTCATCACTAGATGACGTTCTTGACAGTGAGGGTTTTATTTTAATTTGAATACCAAATAAACTTGTTATTCTGATTGTTTATGGATGTAACATGAAAATAGAATGGCAGACTATGGCTATCTGCTTATTTACAACTCAAATCAGATACTTTTTTCTTAGTGTCAAAACAAACGTTTTCTTTGGAATTTGTATGAAATACCAAACCGTAACGTCATAGTTTCTTGGAACCAAATAGCGCTCTTGACATAAGTTTTTTCTGCTTTTACAAATTTAAAATCACGTTCAAAATAAAAAAAATATATAAGGACAATCCACACTGATTGAGCTAGCCCCAAAGCACAGGCCGGAATCTCCTGACCCGCACCCGCACCTCTCCCTCGGTTCTTGACGGCCAACGTGAATCATCGAGGCGAAAACGGGGGAGAGGTGCGGGGACGAGGAACGGGGACGCATATTGCGCGTACCTTAGGAGATTCCGTTCTGTTTACTCTTACTGTATTCTGTGCCCAAAGTAAGTTTTTTAAACTTGTGTTATGTGATAGGTACCTCAACGATACTATATTTCATAATAAACTAGCTGTGCCCGCGACTTCGTTCGCGTGGTTGTCGGAATGTTATATAGCCTAAAGCCTTCCTCTATAAATGGACTACCCAAAAAAAAAGATTTTTTCAAATCGGACCATTAGTTCCTGAGATTAGCGCGTTTAAACAAACAAACAAACTCTTCCGCTTTATAATATTAGTATAGATACATATAAAGATAAACACCCAAGACCCAAGACAATTTAAAAAGGCCATTTTCCAACTTGCCCTGGCTGGGGATCGAACTCAGAACCCCGGATTAGCGGTCTAGCGTGTTAACCATTACGCCACGGAGGTCGTCATAATGGATATGATCAATGATAGGTGACAGTATATAATTACAAGTAAGTAATCCAACAAACTATTTGATATTTAATATCAATTAAGTACTGAATATGATGATGTTTGAATAATCTTTTAATAAAATACAATGTTTTCTATCAGTGAAGAACTGTTAGGGTTGGATCGCATCTATTAGCACGGAGCGACGGAACGCTGCAGCACGGCCGGTGCTGAAGCGTTCCGTCGCTCTCTCTCGCTCTAGCAAATGACGCTTCTGAGCGACAGAAAAGGATAGCAGCATAGGAAAGTGCTGTTCCCTGCTGATAGATGAGATCCAACCCTTATATACTTTTTTCTATGTAAATTAGAATAGTTATTCCTCTTCCAATAAAATAAGATTTAAAAACAATGGCTTTTTCTTATTAAATCTTCAATTTCCATAAAATTTTGTCAAAGAGGAAAATTCGCACAGAGAAATGCAGCAATTACTATTTCAAAGTTGAAATGTTCTTACCTTCTAGTTCTTGACAGTTTCGGAGTGCAAATGAACGGAGTTTCCTCCACTTGAAGCGCCCGTTTGATGCCGCGCCGCATTTGGGGCTTGTTCACCCACGTCTCACTTGCGTTCTCAATTGTATCCTGTAGAAACGAACGATCAAATAAATATGACACTTTTAAATATTGACAAGCAAGTCATCATCCGAGCGTATTCCCGGTTGCATTCTCAGCTGTAACGCTTTACTACGCACATTTGCCAAAAGTGGCCGTTTTTCGCAAATGTGCGTAGTAAAGTTTAACGTTCTCACTTTAAACTGTAAACAGTAGTTCATAAAATACTTTGAAAGGTTATCTAGGGCTTGGTAGTAGCAAAATTTTAAATGATGTCTCCGTGTTCTTTGAAATGATTTATTTTAAATGGGGGCAGCACTGGACCCCGGAAAATTCAGGTACGGCCTTAAAATGTTTACCTGAATGAATGAAGATTTGTAAGTGAAAGTATTTTTCGGCGATTTAGCTTTTACAAACACGGACATCGGCTTCGGGGCGATAACTGAAAATAAAATGAATGATTTATTATATAAGACGCAGAAGTTTCTGGTTTCTTCACTAATATTATGGGATTCGATGTTTTCGGACATCGAAACATATTCGTCAAGTATGGGGAATATTTGAGAATAGTGTAGATATCTTTACCGGCGAATATAAAAAGGGAACCGAGCGTGCGCCAGTTCAGTTCGATATGACCTAGCAAAGCGATCACTACGAAGCGAAGGAAACCCACCGTAATGCGACAAGTGGAAGTACCCGCAATAACCTTCAGACACCTGGACCTCAGTTGCTACGCGACTAGAACCTTGGACATTTGGAAGACCATCTTCACGTGTTAATAAGTTGGATTATGTAGTGAATAAATACCCTTATACGTTTTTCTTCAAATTCGAACCCCAGCCTTAACAAGATTACATTACTTGGAAAAGAGAACTTGGAATTTCATTCTTGTTATAGAGAGAAAGAAGTGAATTTTTATCTCAATCTCTCTCTACCGTTCTACATTCGTAGAAAGTTTCGAAAAACTTACGGGATTATGGATTCCTTTGAAATATGATCTAACAGTCGGTACTAGTAAAGCGTCAACTCTATTTTATCGCTACAATTGCTTTGTTTTAAAAGCAATCCGCAGAGTGAATTCATAGTAAAAAGGGTAAATAGTTATAGCAAATTCTAGTTTCGCACCTGGAGTAAATTCATAGTAAAAAGGGTAAGGGTTGGATCTCATCTATCAGCATGGAACAGCACTTTCCTATCTCGCTCTAGCAAATGACGCTTCTGAGCGACAGAAAAGGTTAACAGCATAGGAAAGTGCTGTTCCGTGCTGATAGATGAGATCCAACGCTAAATAGTTCTAGCTAGTTCTAGTTTCACATCTGGAGTAAATTCATAGTAAAAAGGGTAATAGTCATCTTACCGTGCGGCATAAGATCTCTCTCCGTGAACGCACATTTAGCCACATTCGCGGCAATAGCAGGTAAAGACCCGCAGACAACGTCTACGAGGGTATCCCTAGCACTCTCCCGGTCTATCATATCCGCTAGCGATTCAGCGGACCTCGCTAGGTCTTTCTGCTTGGGTTTGGACTGTTTTAGCTTGTTGTTGTACTGTTCTGCTTCTAGGTACCTGTGAGATATACAAAAGTTAACATCTTGCGAGTCACATAGTCAGACCAGATAAAATAAAAATTGATTTACGTCTACAGCAGTAAGTGTCCTGGAAAGTATGAGTATAGGCAGTGTTCGTGAGCACAGCAGAAGGCGGGAGAAGGACTGATCATAATGCGTTTGACGAAGACGCCTTATCCTCAGCAGTGTGCGAAAAAGCAGATAATGATGACCATCATCACCCGAGTGTATTCCCGGTGAGGTTGGACCTCAGAGGTAACGCTTCACGAGTCCGCTACCTAACCTAGGCGATTTGACGAGGTTACTGGTTTTTACACAAACCGACTGCCGTCTGACCTCCGCAACCCAAAGGGTAGACCAGAACGAATCCTAGGATAGGTTAAAACAAACGCAACGTGCCTTCCGAAGCACGGAATCACCTTTCTTTTCACATAATCAGGTGATTCAAATCTGCAATATCCTAACCAGACTGGAAACTAATTTTCACAAAGTATACTTCCCAGTGAGATTTGAACCCACGACGTCCGGATCACAAGGCAAACGCCTTGACCACTGAACCACGGAGGCAGTCATGATCATCATCATCATCTTACGACTCTAACAAAGAACAGATTTTCTATAAATACACGATGGGTTTACCTGGCTTGTTGTAAATAGTACATGATGAGTATATCTGAGGTCTGTGGCTCGTCGCAGTCCTGTAGGTACTTTATGAACACTTCCTCTTCGAAGGGCAGGAGTGGTAGTTGAAGGACCTTTGACAGTTGGCCGGTGTTGCGGCAGCCTGAAGTAAAAAAAAAACTGGTTAAGTGCGAGTTCAACTCGCGCAAAGAGGGTTCCGCACTTTTCATAGGTTTTCCTGTAATCTACAAGCAATGAACTATAAATGGTATTTTTTTTCAAAATTTTAGGCTCAGTAGTTTCGGAGAACAGGGGGGGGGGGGCATTGGTCAATTTTCGTCTTCTTTCATGAATAAAATCAAAACTATTTATTTTACAATAATAACAAAATATATTTAAGATCCTCATAACGAGCCCTTTCATTTGATATATGGATGACACAGTAAAGTTTGCGAAACTTTTTTTTTTATTTCCTAATTTGTCCCTCAAAAATTACCCTTATTTAATAAAATACTTATTTACTTTAAACATCTGCATTTGGGTCATAGGATTACACCATCCTACCAAATTTCACCTGATTTGATCCAGTAGATTCAAAGCAAATTGGCTGTGACGTCACGCCTGTCACAGACGGACGGACAGACAGACAGACAGACAGACAGGCAGACAGACGGACGGACGAATGATCCTATAAGGGTTCTGTACCCAAAGGGTGCAAACGGCACCCTATTACTGTGACTCCGCTGTCTGTCAGTCTGTCTGTCTGTCCGTCTGTCACAGGGCTCTATCTCTTGAACCGTAATAGCTAGACACTTGAAATTTTCACCGATTATGTATTACTATGACCACAATAACAACAAATACTAAAAATAAAATAAAGTTAAAAATTAAAGGGGGTCGTCATACAAGAAACGTGTTTCTTCAGCGTTTTAAAACATTGTACGGTGGTACGGAACCCTTCATGTACGAGTCCGACTCGCACTTGCCCGTTTATTATTTAATTTTTTTGTACGGAACATTTACGCTTGAAACTACGTCAAGCGGACGGGTTCAGTCCGTCTCTGTCACAAACTCTACGTGCGACAGAGACACGTGACCCGCGACGGTTTCAGCTATCTCTACCGCACGTAGGGCACAGAATACAGTAAGAGTAAACAGAAGGGACTCTTCTAAGGTACGCGCAATATACGTCCCCGTTCCCCGCACCCGCACCTCTCCCCCGGTTCTTGACGGCCAACGTGAGTAATCGAGGCGAAAACGGGGGAGAGGTGCGGGGACGGGGAACGGGGACGCCTGGGTGACGCATATTGCGCGTACCTTAGGAGTGTCCGGCCTGTGCGTATGGTTTGTGACAGAGACGGACTGAGTCCGTCTGGGGCGACCGCTTGACGTAGTTTCAAGCCTTACTTAATGGTCTCAGATCAATCAAGCTAAATATGTGTGCTGAGGTTAACATACAGGCGGACTTTTTAACCACCAGCCATATTTTTGGAGCAAGTTCAGTCCATAATACTAAACTAATTTCCATAAAAACAACTAACGAAAAAATAAAATAAAAATTCGCCTTCCCATACAAATCAGCGCTCAGCCAAACGGATTTTGTATGAGAGGACGAAAAAATTTTATCGATTTTTAATAACTTTATTATAGAAAGTAGTTCAGTATCATGGACTGAATTTGCTCCAAAATTTTGGCTGGTGTTTAAAAAGTCAGCCTAGTCCTGTATATTTTACCGTTTTACCAAGAAGCAGTTTTAGCGCGCCTATAGAGCGTAAAACTAACTCACACAACCCAGGGGATGTAAATCAATAAAAAAGAGAGTACATTCTGCCACTAAAATTATGTAAGCTGGGTTTGAATCTTATTACATAGTGATAAGGCTCAAAACACATACCTTTAAAGAAAAAAATTAGAACTCTTCTCTCCTCGCAGAATACTCAACACAAACTAGCACCACATCAAAGGCTTGGTTGCTTGCTTTCCAATCAGTTTTCAACCCTCTCCTTCATATTTCGTACTAATGAAAATTGAATCTTATGTCAAGTCTTATGACAAAATTAAATGAATTAACTTACCTCTATAGAAGAAAATGAGAACTCTTTCTCTTTACTCGCATAATATTCAGCACGGACTCGGATCACATCAATGGCTTCCAACAATGTCTTGCTAAGTATAAATTGCAACTAACTTGCTAATCCCTCAGTTTTCCTTAATTCTTATACTCTCTTTTACGTTTTGTTCGAGTACGGTAAATTGAATCTTATGCTTAAAATATAAAGTTTAAAATACAATGTCTCAACTTACCTTTAAAGAAGAAAACGAGCACTCTTTCCCTCTCTTCTCTACTGGCCGAATACTCAGCACAGACTCGGACCACATCTATAGCTTCTCCCAACAACTGCCTCGCCAAGTATAAGTTACAACTGGCTTGCCAGTCACTCAGTTTCCCGGCACTAATGCTCTCCTTCATATTCTGTATGGGCGCGGGTTTCCGAACGTGCAAGTATTGTAGGGCGGCTTGCATTTTCTTTTGTGCAAGTAGAGAGGAAAGGACGACGCTGTGTTGCCAGTCGGTCAGAGTGTTGCCAGTTAGGCATTGCAGTTGGTCCAGAGCAAACTGCAAAAAAAGGTTTTTGTTTGTTAAAATTATTGTAAATCACTTACACTGCTGAAAATATACGAAGTGTCATGACATACGTGTTTTTGCTTAGATTTTTTAAAGCACAAAACGGGTTCTTAAAAGGCATTTCAAAAAATGTACCGCCTTATTACAAAATGCGGACTAACTTTATAACTTGGTTTATCAGCCCAAAACAAGAAGACTCCCTGTTGTTTATTAACTCAAAATAATAAATAAATAAAAAGAAATGCGCACAAGTGTACATACATCCCACAATGCATCACCTTCTCTTTCGTCACTGTCAACTTAATTTGTGTGAATCTCAGACCAAGGATATGTAAACGAAGCCTTTATAGCTTCATTAAACTTAGTTTGCTAAACCTTCTTTATTTAATATGTTAGGTCTATCATAAGGAACGTTTTTGGGTCTTTCAGAATGACAGACAAGCTGTCAATGTTAAGTTCGTGGTTAAGTTGTCAGTGTCACAATGATGTCACATCATGATCTGTCAAAGAGGTGATTTGTGCTCGTCATTGAAATTACTCCTAGGTTTTCGTAATTTATTATATTGTGAAATATTAGCTCTAGTTGTTGTTTCTCTTTTCAGGTAAGATTAAAATTATTAAGATATTGTGTCTAATGTAAAAGAGAAATGTTATAAAGCATCAACCTAATAAAAATAACCTCTTTTCAGAGCAACACAACTGGCTTTTTAATTTCAAGTCTAATCACATTATAAAACAACAACTTTATAGCTGTTTACCAAAAAAAAAATTACTATGGATAAGTTAAGATTTCAGTTCGTAGTAAAAGCAAGCACTGAAGATCCAAAAAGTAACATAATGTGCATAATCTCAATTACGGATACCGACAACCATACCTTTTTAATCCCAGAAAAGTACCAACCTATAAGACTGCATGATGCAATCAAAAATACTTCAACTTATCAGAAAGTAAGAGACACATTACAGAAAAGACATGAAAAAAGAGCTGTATGGGTCAAGATTACACCGGAACTACGTAATGTATATATGGA
Organism: Acrobasis repandana; assembly: GCA_963576875.1. Classification (NCBI taxonomy): domain Eukaryota; kingdom Metazoa; phylum Arthropoda; class Insecta; order Lepidoptera; family Pyralidae; genus Acrobasis; species Acrobasis repandana. The sequence continues at coordinate 6,305,674 of OY756226.1, forward strand.
TGAAGATGGAAACATGCAGTTCCATGGGTATTTACTAGAAGAAGCTATACTAGAGACACATCAAAAAAATCCAGCTGCAGGAATTTCAGAAGAGGCTTTAACAAGAATTTTAGAAAGTTTTGCTACTAAAAAGGACAAGCTCAAACAAGAAAACATCAGAAAATTGACTGAAAACTTTGTATTAGAAAAATTCAGTAGTAAAACCACAAATGCGTCACAATGGATGATTACTTTTGAAGCAGAATGTTCTCGTCTAGGAATATATGAAGATGTCAAGAAGATAGAAGCTCTTCGGTTATTTCTTGAGACTTCTTGTCACGACTGGTATAGTTCTATGCTTATTAAGCACACTGTAAATTCTGAATGGTCAATATGGAAAAATAGTTTTTGTGAAACGTATGCTGATAAAGGTTGGACATCGGTCAGGTATGCTATTTTATTTAAATATAGACAGGGTTCGTTATTAGAGTATGCCTTAAAAAAAGAAACGACTTTTACTGGAAATTAATAAATCTATGGATAAATTTACATTAATTAATTCAATTGCTACTGGGTTACCAAATTTTGTAACAGACAAAATAGACAGGGATGATTTAAAAGAGACTGAAGATTTATTCAATAGTATCAGAGGTTTGGAACATTTAGTAAATAAAAAGAATTGGGAAAAAAAAGCAGCTATTGAAAGTAAAATTAAAGAAAAAGATCAAAAACCAGCTTGTAAAATTTGTGAAAAGGAAAACAAAGGAATTCGTTACCATCCGGAATCCTTATGTTGGTATAAAAATAAAAATAGTGATAGAGGTAAAAGAGATCAGATTAGAAGTGTAAATAATACTGAATTAGAGACTGAATTAAACGAGTTTGATCCAAAAAACTTGTAATTCCGCCTTTAATTAAAATTAAAATAGTAATAAATGACACATTGGAAACTAAAGGTATCTATGATTCGGGTTCTAACGTGTCATTAATTAATTCAAAGTTACTTTCTTTAAAGAAGAACACAACTTATGAAAATAAAAATAGTGCTAAATTAAAAACGATTAATGGCGTAAAAAAATCAACAGGTATAGTTACATTAAAAATAAAAATGTTTGAAATAGAGAGATATATGAATGTTTTTGTGATAAATGCAGAAGATTTTGATTATGATTTCCTAATAGGATTGGATTGCATACAACAATTTCACTTAATTCATAATGATAAATTGCAAATTACACAAAATATTAACAATTTAGAAGAACAAACTAATAAAAATGAGGTAAAGGCTATAGATACAACAGTCATTCCTAGCTTTATGGGCAAAAAGATAAATAATGAAAATAATAGTAATATTAAAATAGATATACCTAGCTAAAAGTGAAATTATAATAAACTACAATGAAAATATAGAAGTAAAAAACTTTAACATTACAGTACATCATCTAGACCAGCAGAAACAGTCATTAATAGATACATTGATTTGCAAATACAATGCACTTTTTGCCAAAGATAAATATGACATAGGGACGGTGAAGGGCTATGAAGCACATATTGATTTATCAGTTGATAAATATTGTAGCAAAAGGCCATATAGGTGTACCATTGATGATATGAAAGAAATTGAACATCAGGTATCAAAATTATTACAAAGTAAATTAATAGAGGAGTCATATAGTCCCTTTGCCGCTCCAGTGACATTGGCATATAAAAGGGAAGAAGGTAGGAAATCACGACTATGCATTGATTTCCGCGATTTAAATAAGATTATAATTCCTCAATCACAACCATTTCCGTTGATTGAGGATTTGATGGTCAAGACAAGGAAATGTAGGTTTTTTACAAGTTTAGATGTAAATTCAGCAATTTGGTCCATCCCTATGAAAATTGAAGATAAACATAAAACTGCGTTTGTTACACAGCAAGGTCACTTTCAGTGGACCTGTTTACCATTTGGCCTCAAAACAGCGCCGGCAATATTTCAAAGAATACTGAGCAGCATTATAAGAAAACATAATTTGTCGGATTTCACTGTTAATTACATAGATGACATTTTGATTTTTTCTGAGACATTTGAAGAACATATTGAGCATTTATCATTGTTACTAGAAGCAATTTCAAAGGAAGGTTTAAAGTTAAAATTTTCAAAATGTAATTTTGCTCAGAATTCAGTTAAATATTTGGGCCATATTATTCAAAATGGTACAATTACTCCAATTAAAGATAATTTAATAGCTATAAAAGAATTCCCTACACCAAAAACACAAAAGCAAGTTCGTCAGTTTTTGGGAAAAATCAATTTTTATGGAAAATACGTACCAAATATCTCAATAATATTAGACCCATTACATAATTTGTTAAGAAAAGATCAAGCATTCATTTAGAATCTTTTGAAAAAATAAAAACTTTTCTTTGTGAACAGCCAATCTTGGCCATCTTTAATCCTGATCTGCCAATACATATTTATACGGACGCCAGCATACAAGGAATAGGTGCAGTCTTAAAACAAATACAACAAAATGGAAATGAAAAGCCTTGTGCATATTTTTCAAAAAAACTAAACGACTCTCAGAAGAGAAAAAAAGCTATTTATCTAGAGTGTTTAGCCATTAAAGAAGCGGTAAAGTATTGGCAGCATTGGCTCATAGGAAAAACATTTATAGTCTTCTCAGATCACAAACCTTTAGAGAAAATGAATATTAAAGCCAGGACAGATGAGGAATTAGGGGACCTCACATATTATCTATCCCAATTTAATTTTGAAATAAAGTATTCTCCTGGAAAATATAATTTGGAAGCTGATTGTTTAAGTCGAAATCCAGTATTAGAACCAAATGACGACAATGTCGAATGTTTAAAAATTGTGAATTTTATTACATTAAACGATATAAAATATGATCAAGAAAACAATGAAAACATCAAACAAAATATCAATAAATTAATTTTAAAAAATAAATTATACTATAAAAGAAATGGAAAAAAGGAGAAAATTATACTTACGGAGGATTTTATTAAAAAAATAATAGAAAAAATCCATTATCTATACTGTCACATAGGAACACAGCAAATGGAAAAGAAAATAAAACCATTCTATATAGCAAAAAATGTATCTCAAAATATTAAAAAAATCTGTGAACGTTGTGAAATTTGCGTTAAAAATAAAACAAGGGGAAAATATAAATTCGGATTGATGTCGCACTTAGGTCCTGCGACTTCCCCATTTGAAATAGTGTCAATAGACACAATTGGGGGATTTGGTGGCACACGTTCTACAAAGACGTATTTGCACCTTCTTGTAGACCACTTTACGAGGTACGCCGTTATTCTCACTTCTAAAACTCAAACTTCAGAAGACTTTATAAAGCTTGTAAAAAAAGTAACAAGAAAACAAAATTGGCATGATTTTAACTGATCAATATCCGGGTATAAATTCAAAAGACTTTAAAATATTTTTAAACAAAGAAAATATACCTATTATCTTTACAGCTGTAAACGCACCATTTTCAAACGGTTTAAATGAAAGGTTAAATCAAACCCTTGTTAATAAAATAAGATGCAAGATTAATGAAAATAACAACAAGCAGGCCTGGACAACTATTGCTCACGAATGTACCAAAAGGTATAATGAAACAGAACATACTGTGCCAGGTTTTTCGCCAAAATATTTATTAGAAGGAGAAAATGTTGATATTTTGCCAGATGAGTTAAAACACAAGATTACACAAAACGATTTATTGCGGGATAGAAAAATTGCCTTAGAAAACACAACTAAATCGCACAACTATAATAAGAAAATTTTTGATAAAGGTAGGATAGAATATGTACTAAATGTAGGAGACTACGTTTATGTAGAAAATGGTAATCGATTAAACAGGAGGAAATTAGATTCAGTAAAAGTTGGTCCATATAAAATTTTGGAAAAGATGTCAAACTCAATTTATAAAATAGATACTGGACATAAAAAAGCCGAATCCAACCTTTTCATCCATTAATTATATGATGGCGTAATTTTTTTTGTTTTTTGTTTTCTTAGGGGGGGAGATGTAAACGAAGCCTTTATAGCTTCATTAAACTTAGTTTGCTAAGCCTTCTTTATTTAATATGTTAGGTCTATCATAAGGAACGTTTTTGGGTCTTTCAGAATGACAGACAAGCTGTCAATGTTAAGTTCGTGGTTAAGTTGTCAGTGTCACAATGATGTCACATCATGATCTGTCAAAGAGGTGATTTGTGCTCGTCATTGAAATTACTCCTAGGTTTTCGTAATTTATTATATTGTGAAATATTAGCTCTAGTTGTTGTTTCTCTTTTCAGGTAAGATTAAAATTATTAAGATATTGTGTCTAATGTAAAAGAGAAATGTTATAAAGCATCAACCTAATAAAAATAACCTCTTTTGAGCAACACAACTGGCTTTTTAATTTCAAGTCTAATCACATTATAGATATACAGATCTGTGGGGTGAATAATGGTTTAAAATAAATCCAAACATTAGTATGCGTTTTATATTAAGCCGTCATTTGACTACTTAACGTCAAATGACGCGTTCTTGTATATTTAGTTTGGATAACATATGTATTAGCCATTTTTTCAGATTTTAAAATGTTTTGTCTTACGCTGATTTCTACTGCCTTAAAGTGATTTAATAGACTTTTTTTTTTTATAATGATCGAAAAGAATTCAATTTTAACAAAAAATCAACATCTAAATTTAACACAATGCGAGTGTCCAGAAGAAAAACGAGTGGAAAAATAAGGGAAAGGCCTTTGCAGTGGGGCACAATACCTACAGGCTAGTAACTGATTTTTGTTTTTTTTTTTCAAAACCAAAAACCCGCATTTTATACCAGAAAAGCAAAAGACTAATCGGGGAACATGCATAAAAAAAAGATCCCGACGGAATGATAACCTCCTCCTTTTTTGAAGTCGGTTAAAAAGTGAGTCTTAGAGTATCAAGTATACTTGAATACCGATTACATATCACCATCACCACGGACTACTTACATCAAAATCCCTGTGGTCGAGATGCCAGAACGCCTGCGTCGCTTTGATGGCCGTGTTACTCAACCCAAACATCGTTGGGAATTGCATGAGTCTGCGAATCACTGCTTCGTATCTGCAAAACATTAAGGTAATTCGACAAATGCAAAAAATAAGTTTGACAAAATAGTTGCTACTATATTTTAATGTGCAGTGAAAACTCTTTTGTAGATGATCCGTTAGAAATTTAATTTATTAAGAATTATTTTTTCTCTGTTTATCCCTATGGTTGTCATTGACTGGGAGAAAATGCTCTTAGCATTTAGTCCGCCATTTGTTAAAAGTATATTTTTACTTTGCAACAATAAAGCGTTAAAATAAATAAATAAATAGAAATGAATATTTTTAAATATAAAAGAAAACAAAGAGAGACGAAAAAAGGTTGATGTTGAAATAACACATCCGGCCGCTTTGGCAACTAGCATGCCATATAAGCGGAACTTGAACCAGCGATCTTGGTTTAAATACGATCATGCTCTTACCAACTGAGCTATCACGTGTTCAACCCCGCACGTCGAATTTCTCTACCATATCCTAATCCCTTACCACGCATTCGGCTTGCGTCTTAAACTCAAAGTTGTGTATTAAACTCACATTAGTTTGATCTAACACTACCCGAATTTCGTTTATACTAACTGTGCCAGAAGAAAATTGAAAAAAAAGATCTCACTCACCGTACTTCATCATAAACCATAGAGTAATCAAGCAGTAAGTAGAGCACCAAGGAGTGCTTGTGTTCCTCCGCTATTTCTGGTAACAAATACAGTCGAAGCAGAGAATACAGCGATGGAGGCGGGTAAAGGCCATAGGATTCACTGCCGCCTCTCATCCACATTCTGTGAAAGAAATGGTTTGAATTAGGTTACTTATTTTTTTGTCATATTGACCTAGTTGAAATGCCAACGAACAAGGTATTATTAAAAAAACAAAAAACCCGACTGCCAACATTTAAGTTGTATATATTTTTGTAATCCTTGTATAAAATACTTTAATTTGTTATCCCACTTGAGATGTTTTGAATAAAAAAAATTGCAAAGACACATAATTTGGCGCGAAATTCCGCCATTTCGGAATATTTAAATCTTTGATGTACCACCCAGTGTCACTCAGAGTCAGGACAAATCTAACGACACCTCTCAAGCTAAAATCCATCAAGCCGTTTAGGCTGTAGAGCGTGTCAAAGAAATTTTCAAACAAACAAACATACATACATACACTCTAAAAACATAAGCCTCTTTCTGGCGCAGTCGGGGAAAAAAAACAAAAAAGTATGTTTCAATACACAATGCCGTGTGGTTCCCGGTAGAGTAGAATAGAATCACTCCAAGTGATCCCGTGGATGACGAAGAAGGCGACTTAGGAAATACAAGCTAAACAAAGTTTGAACATCAGTGCAGAACTCTGGCTGCTCTGGCCAAGTATGGCTCTGGTAGTACACAAAGGGTCGTGCTCCTGCAGTTAAGACTATAAAAAGACCTTAAGATGTAATGATGTTTCAATAGTAAGACAATGCAACGTGATTGCTTGAAAGTTCCTACTTTCATCACCCAGAGACTAAATGAGATCTACCTCACGTAGTCTCTGGGAAAAACTGTGGCAGATAACTCATTCTAAACCCATAATAGGGTATTTAGAGGGTATTTTATACGAAACAAAAAATAACACTAAAGTTAAAATAAATATTTTCTGAACACAGCATAAAAATTGATTTTTATATGAAGCAGCAATTAGCATTTCATTGGTATAAAGAAAAGAGGGAGCGTGGTGAGAACATCTCGCTATCTCTGTCGTATTCGCGAAATCTAATGGCAGTGATGTAACGTCACGTGCTAATACGTGCATCCTTTTTCTGTTACTTGACAGACTTTGAGCGGATAAAAAAAAACTATTCGTATTCTGTCTCGGTAAAAATTACGTCAAATACCGTATGATGAAGATAAAAAAAGCAATAAATTCTGCCAAAATAAGTTAAGTATGTCGCTTAACCTTTTTTCCTTGCTTAATACTGTGGGACCTCGACCTGTCCCGGTGCTCTAGGCGCGTTCCCACATATAAGATAGGTAGTTGGAATGGAGAATCTCGATAACAACACAGATTATTATAATTTATCATCTGATACAGACTGTTACATAATAGTACGGAGTATAAGAGACGTATAAAATAATAATATGGAACAACAGATAGAGAGAAGTAATCAGCTTCAGTGATGATAGTGGAATGAATAGGAATTAGTAAAAAGGGATCAGTCAATGATTTGAAAATGGAATGAAAGGGAATTTGAAATGATGAATGAAAAACGGACAGGATGAGATGAAGAAAGGAGGTTTGAAGACGATGCACGCAGCATCGTTTCAATACTAAATAAAAACAAATATCATGACTAAGGCATATAATAGAGGTACAATTGTACTCACTCTCTGACCCTTTCCCCATCAAATTCGTTTTCGATCAGCTGGTCTATGTACAGAAGAGAGCAGGGCTTGTTGATTTTGTCGTCTACTGCGGCGTTTTCTTGTAGCCGTTGCAATTTAAGACGTCTGCAAACACATTTCATACATGAATTAAATACATTATTTATTTCAGAGCGTACGCTGCCTCAAGCGGGACCACGTGACGTGTTCAGTCTATCTGTCACAAACTCTACGTGCGACTGAAATATCAGAATACGTCGTGTGATGCCGTCTCTCTTTCGCACATTGTTTGAGACAGAGATAAACTGAAGACGTCGCGTGATCCCGCTTGATATGCCACAGAAGAAATAAACGGGCAAGTGCGAGACGGACTCGTACATGAAGGGTTCCGTACCACCGTACAATGTTTTAAAACGCTGAAAAAACACGTTTTTTGTATGGCGACCCCCTTTAATTTATAACTTTTTTTATTTTTCAGTATTTGCTGTTATAGCGGCCACAGTAATACATAATCGGTGAAAATTTCAAGTGTCTAGCTATTACGGTTCAAGAGATAGAGCCCTGTGACAGACGGACAGACAGCGGAGTCTCAGTAATAGGGTCCCATTTGCACCCTTTGGGTACGGAACCCTAAAAATGGAGGTTTACCTTTTATCGTACAAGCTGCGAATCTGGTCGGCCGGGTAGGGCAGCGCGGGGCGGCCGTCCCCCCGCTCCGGCAGCAGCCCCACGCGGAGGAACCACTGCACCACTTGGAAATACAGCGACACGGTGCTGATCCCCTTGTGTTTCTCTTCCATTTCGCTGAGAGCTGCAAGATATATAGCTTTTTTTTATTAGTGTGTGTTAGTGGCAAAAACGGGTGTCAGATTTTTCAAGCTGCTTGAGCGTCAGGACTGCCATACCATGATGACTGCCGGGACCAACCAGCTTAATGTGCCTATCGAAGCACGAATAAGCTTGAGAAAATTCTTTGCCACTTGTGGTCGCTCAACTTGCGGTTGCTTAACTTGTGAAAGCGTGTAACAATGCGTACTCCCAACGGACCGAGTTCCACAAAAAAAAAAACTAAATGAAATTTACAATAAATCCACACATGTCTAAGTTATAGACATTGTATCTGTTAGGATTGATACACACTATGGCCGCATAGTTTCCGGCCTAGAATAAGGCCACTTTATCTCTTCCTGTGGATGTCTTAGAGACCACTAAAGGACTAAACACATCAATTTTATTATAAAACGAGGACATGTTTTAAGACGAATATCAAGAAGTGGCGTTATCATTTAAAATAAATTGTTTGATCGTAAATATGATGAAAAATTCTATATGGCTGGGTTTTCCGATCCCTGATTCTAGGCTCGTTGTATGTACTTACCATCAGGAACAACCAGGTTGCAGCACTTAGTGAGAATGGCGTCCAGAAGTCCCGTCAGCTGTATCAGTTGCTGGACACAATGCTCTAAGCATCTCACCACATTCCTAAGAAAATATAGCATACAAGTACTTGATGATATCCAATAGTCACAAAACAATTCACATTATGAAATTTCTATTGGATCTTATGTCATTGTAATAAGGATATTTTTGCTTTGCATTTTATAATATGACATACGAGCTTTGTGCATTTGCAATAGGGATGATGACTGGATCAGAAAAGTAATAATCTTTTTAGTCCGTCTAATAGATTATTCAAAAATAATGGACTGGACTGGATAATTTTTTTCAATTTACCGAATTAGTAATAAATTCACAAAGATACAGAATATTCAAGTTCCGGAGTGGGGGCTTGTTAGGGTTGGATCTCATCTATCAGCACGGAACAGCACTTTTCTATGCTGCTATCCTTTTCCGTCGCTCAGAAGCGTTATTTGCTAGAGCGAGAGAGAGCGACGTTACGCTTCAGCACCGCTGATAGATGAGATCCAACCCTTACACCACGGCCCGGTAAAAATCGTACGAAGCCGTGACGTAATGCGTTTAAATGAGCTGTATCTTCGTAATTTTTTGTTAGTTAGAGAAAAGAAAAAATAAGTGTGCAATCTTTTGATAAACTAACCGATGGGCCAAAATATTGAAATAAATATATAGGGGCTAATCATACAGATTGAGCTAGCCCCAAAGTAAGTTTAAACTTGTGTTATGGTATACTAACTCAACGATACAATATTTAATGATAAATACGTATATAGATATACATACCCAAGACCCACAACAATTAAAATAATTAAATTTTTAACAAAAGAAACAACCGACTTCAATTTTTTTAGGAGTTTCTTCCATATTTCCATAGTTCTTTATCATATCTTCACCAAATTAAAAAGGGTAGTGAACAACGTGGTAGTAAAGGCTTTTAAATAAAAAAAAGAATCATCAAAATCGGTTCCCAATTGGCGAAGATATCGCTTAACAAACAAACATTTAAAAAAAAATTTAAAAAAACATACAGTCGAATTGATAACCTCCTCCTTCCAAACAGAAAATTAACAGGTTCAAGTTCATACCTATCTGGCAATGACGACGAGACGAAGAGAGGTGCTGTCAGTTCCTTCGCATATTCCTTGAGTTCTATAGCCCTGGTCCAGCACCAATCCACCTGTAAAGTACGAAGATTTTAGTATTTTGGTTATGATGGATACTCTACCCGAGTCACAGAGATATATTTATACACCTTCTTTACCCAAAGCCCCAATTTCGAGGTCAGTCAACGTATTTTGTATTTTATTATTAATGCCGTGTATTTCCTAGAAATGCCGTGTGGTTCCCGGCAGAGTAGGACAGGACCAAGTCTTCCCTTCGTAGAAGGCGACTAAGATAACACAAGCTAAACAAAGCTTATAAACATCAATGAGACCACTCCAACCCGTTAAGCTATGTCAGATGCCTTTAGGCAGCTTGAAAAATCTGACACCAGTGTTGGCCACTTACATACACGATAAACAACTAACAACAACTCCAACCCGTCTGGCCAGCGTGGAGTGTAGGCCAAGTATGGCTCTGCTAGTACAGAGAGGGTCATGCTCCCAGTGGAGACTAATAAACGGGCAAGTGCGAGTCGGACTCGTACATGAAGGGTTCCGTACCTTTTTAGTATTTGTTGTTATAGTGGTCATAGTAATACATAATCGGTGAAAATTTCAGGTGTCTAGCTATTACGGTTTAAGAGATAGAGCCCTGTAACAAACGGACAGACAGCGGGGTCTCAGTAATAGGGTCCCGTTTGCACCCTTCGGGTACGGAACCCTAAAAATGACCAGATGATGATGATATATTCTGTATTTACAAGAGAAGGTAGAGAGAAAGTAAGGACAATTTCGAATGAAGTTTATCATACAAGAAGGAATATTCAAACAAGAGGTTGCAGAAGCTGTTTAGTCTCACAATTAAGAGTGTAAATATTTGAAAATAGTATTTATAAGAGAAGGTAGAGAGAAATTGAAGCTACAGTGAAACCATTTCGACTCGACAAGAAGGTAGAGAGAGAAAGTAAGGACAATTTCGAATGAAGTTTATTATACAAGAAGGGACATATAAAGCATAAGGACAGAATGAACAGTCCACGAACAGTTTACAGTGATACCCACCAGGAAGTCGAGCGTGCAGCCCGCGCTGGCGTGCGTGTGCGTGGCCCAGTCGCGCGCCGCGCGCCGCAGCACGCGCGACAGCCGCGCTTCAGCACACACCGACAGGAGGAAGCGCCGCTGTTCATCCTATTGCCAGAAAGAGATGGTTAGCTTATGCGTATAGCTTTATGCGTGCGTCAGACGTAGATAACAAAGACCTCATATCCGACCCTAATCTGCCTGTTCCTGGTTCTGATCTCCCGAGAAAATACTGGTCCCAGATAAATAGATGCCGAACTTCACAAGGAAGATGTGCTGAACTAATGCGCAGGTGGAAATTTTCAGTAGATCCCAATTGCTGCTGCGGGAGTATACAGTCTATGTCTCACCTTACTGACTCTTGTCCAATCTTGTCCATTGAGGGTGGCATAAGAAGAAAAATACATGAAGCGATGGCGACGTTACTAAATGGATTGACAGCCTTCCATTCACCCTCTAACTTTGCTGCACATTTTAAAAAACATTCGCAAATAATAATAATAATTTAGGCACAGATAATATAAATACCAGACCTAGTTTTTTTACGTGAAAAAAAAAGACCACTATATTCAACACGATAACGGTAACCCTTATAAGAGCAAGAGATAGCGATCAAAGTGACATGTGGCAAGTCTTTCTAGTCCAAGTATCAGCCGTTATTACCCGGGCTTAATTGTTACATGAAAAATTGGATTTTTCAAATTGTAAACTGTATTAATTTATAGTTATTTATACATTGGCAAGATGGTACCGTGCTGCATTACAAAACGTGATACAATAATGTAAACAATTTCTCGTTACATTTTACATTAAGCTATGTGTATCTTGTACCTTTATCTATGATAAATACTAACGTAAATCAGTATAAACCACGAACACCGAACGGCGCATCAGGTCGGCCTGATTATCAGATATAAGGTTGCTACTTATTGGTATTTACAAAAATTAAAATCAAAATATTATACAACATCAATAGTTTTGGCAGCGCATGTGCCGTAATGACGATAAATAGGTAAATTTTTGATACTTTGAGTTACGGTTTTGTAAATGTCGTAGGGATTTCAATTTAAAAAAAAAAAAAAAAATGTGGCCTATATACGGGCCATAGCACGTACAATCTGCGACTCAAAAAATTACACAGATCACATCTGCGACGGTCCACGAGTTACGTGTGTTCATACATCTTTGTATCAATTTATAAATTTTCAATTTACGTCTATTCTTAGATATCAAAACTTCCTAGCATTGACTATTACTCTACATCATATTTACAGCGAATGTTACTCGCTGATAACGAAGCTGTCTATAGGAGAAAGAATTTTTAAAATCTGATCAGTAGTTTATACATTACAAACAAACACAATCAACTCTTTATAACATTAGTCTAAATAAAAAATTTGGTTTTCTCTTTTACCGCTGTGACGCAAGCGGTGTAAGTCCACCAACAAGTGCGCAACACAAACAATGAAATCTTTCCATTTTATAATATTAGTCTAGATAAAAAATAAGGTTCTCGCGCTTACCGGCGTGACGCACGGAGTGTAGTCGGCCAGCAGCGGCGCGAGCCCCGCGCCGCGCGCCGCCCCGTACAGCGCGGCCGGGTGCAGCAGCGCGGCCGGCCCGCCCGCCGCCAGCGCGGACAGCACCTGCCGCTGGATGCCCAGCGTGCGCGACACGCACCACTCCGACGTCGACAGCCACGTGCATTCTGACAACATAATAGGGAAGATGAATGTTAAATTGTCAACTGTCATATAACACTCACTATTCATTCTATATCCCTAACGTGGCAGACAGAGCCTAGGGCAGTAAGGCGCAGGCCACTTTTAGCGTGAAGACTGATGGTAGTGGTGGGCATGAAGGTGGAAAAAGGAAATTATATAACAAAATTTTCTACCCACAAAAATTGATTCACTTTCATGATTACAGCTTTATAAAGCATTAAAAAATAAAAAAAAACTCTAATCATGAAAGTGCATCAATTTTTGTGGGTTGTGGAAAGAAAATTTTGTTCATATTTATAATAATACTGTAGCGAACGAGATAGTCGTAGAAAGTTCGCGAGCAGGAGTCCAGGGAAAAAAGTCAAAATGGTGCAAGCGAAACTAGGCCTTATGTCTTAATATCATTGTCACGCAAATTCTTAGTGAGCCTTCAGTGTTCCGTTTCAGACAACTTAGAAGTGACACCATCACTATTATGATTTCCTTTTCCATCTTCATGCCCACCATCACGCTAAAAGGGGCCTGGGCCTTGCCGCCCTAGGTTCTGTCTGCCCCGTTAGGGATAAAGACGTGATAGTGTATCTATGTATGTATAGAAGTGAATAAAACGACTTTATTTGGGACTACAAGTGGTTGATGATTTGGACATTGCACGTTTGGAAGACCATTCGTGTCTCAATGTTGGAATTCCGTAGAGAATAAATCCCCTAAGTGTAAGTGTTTTTCTTAAAATTTTCTAACACTTGTTCCGTTACAATACATATTTATAAGTGTACGTTTTTCGAACGTTACAGCTCTATCTTTAGTTGACTTCTCTCTCTTCTTTTCTTTATCTGCCTATAACAGTCCACAACTAGACTAAAAGCTTCTCCCGTTAAGGGGAGGATTTGCCATCACTACGCTGGACAGACAGGTTGAGGCTGGTGCCCGTTCCTTGTTACGTATGCCTCCCTTAGTCGCCTCTTACGACAACCGTGGGAGGAAAGGGCTGATGACAAATTGTATTCTACGCTGCCGTCACCACACAGCAAAAATTGACTTCTCCAATGCATTTAATACCGTCGATCAGGAAATTTAACAAGCCATCCTTTCCCATCTGGCGGTCTCTCGTCTTTGGTTGTTGACTGGTTTTAGTCATAATTTTGAGATTGACAGCAATCTTTGTGTAGAATTGACACATCATTGAATTAGCGCGGTGTTCACACCGGCGTTCTTCAAGGTAATATTCTATCACCCATGCTTTACAAATCAAACTAATAATTTTAGAACTTAAATAGAATCCCCTGATCTCATCTCACTCTTGGCCCATATTAAAAAAAGACAGTAAGAGTATTACATACAGAACGGAATCTCCTAAGGTACGCGCAATATGCGTCCCCGTTCCCCGTCCCCGCACCTCTCCCCCGTTCTTGTGCCGCCGTGCACACGTGTCAGCGTGTGTTCGCCCGCTCTTGCCCTGAGACAAGACGAGAACGAGGTGCGGGGACCGGGAACGGGGACGCATATTGCGCGGGACCTTAAGAGATTCTGTATGTAATACTCTGTCTTCTGTGCCCATATTATAGTTGATAGTTTTCTTACCATACTGCCAGGAGTTGGGGTAGAAGTGCTCCTCGAGCCGTGTGGCGTGAGAGTACGGGGTCACGGAGTGCGGCGCTAGCCTAGCGTCCAGCGCGCTGCCGGCCGCCAGCTCGCCCATACTGTGTGCACTCATGAATGGACTGCTTTCCAGCCGGCATGTAGCTGTAAATAACACAAGGAGTTTTTATACTCATTTCCTAAACACAAATTGATGACACTGAACAAAAACATCTCAAATATGGAGTTTTTAGGGGAAAGTCAATGGGTTCGAATGGGGTTTCCTTTATTTTGCAAATTGATTTTAGTGGACTTTATAATATAAAATTTATGTAGTTTTGTGTTATGAACGCTCATGCTCATAAACAATGTGAAGTAGTTAACGTGGCAGTCATAGTAACGCTATAGTAATATTTGTTTAGCGGACTGTGGTGGGCGTCTGTATCCGCCACTCAATCGGCTGAAAACCAGTGCACTCGTATAGATTTGTCTACCAGTAGGCCTACACCATCGAAATATAAACTCAAGAAATCTAACGCTCCTACATTCACCGCTTCGATTCTGATTCCATTTACGCCATCAAACTCACAGTAATTACAACGAAACACTCAAACACACACATAGACAAAGATGCATGCGATTGGTCGCGACAAGATCACGCACGCGTCATCGCCTCGTCGGTCAAGCAGCCGATGTCAAGTCGATCGTGTCGGTCGGTTAGCCGGCTCAGGGGCCGATTATTAAAATGTTTATTTACTTACATATGAAAGGCGAGTCCTGTGTTTTTCATTTATGTATGGCTTCTACACCACTTCACAGCACATGACGGAATTTTTTACGACGCAACCGCACGACTCGAGTATCATGGCGAACTGTCGCGCCGCGCGGTTCTTATTTTAAGCCCCGCCCGCCGCGGTACATATCGCGTGGAATGATTTTTCGGGATTATTTACGCTTCTAGGGATTATTATTCGTAGGCCTACACCAACCTTTGATTGTAACTTGTTAGGAATAAAGAAGCAACAAAACTAAAGTTAGGCTCTAAAGGCCTTGTATCCAGGGCCGTAAAAAATATTCTTAATAACATGTCAAATATTTTTAATTTTTATTTACTCAACAGTCAAGTTTAGTCTATACTCTATATTTGAGAAACTTTCTCACACTGCTCCATATCCGGCAAGTAGTTACTTGCTGTAATGATTAATTATAATTAGGTTACTTTCATAACAATGTAGACTCATGGCATGGTCACATAAATCGGCAAGGGTAACTACCTAGTAGTAGTACTTGTACCTGTGACTTAATATTTATTCAGAAATTAGGCCTTTGCAAGCAATTTTTCACATCAGTGTACATAATGTTTATTTTGTTTACAAAGGAGAAAGGCAGAAACAGTATTGTCATTATATCGATAAATACTATTTTTAAATTACAGTATAGGCTGAATATCTAAAGGATTTAAAAAAAAAGTGTACTTGAAATATGTATAATTACAGAGAATACCTATATAAAATAAAAGATGCAGAAACCAATTTTATACTTACAAGGCATTTGATCCTTATACCATTGGTCCAAATCGAAAATTATCATTCCGTACTGTGGAGGAGCATTGGCATTCTCACCCCACACTTCCCAAACCAACTGGCAAATATTTAACATGCCTGAAAAAAATTTGAAAATCAAAAAGTTAATCCGTTGCTTCATTTTGACTTGAAGGACGGTTTGTCCATCCTTCACTACAAAACATCTACAATAATGATTTTAAAGTTCAACAATTTTCTGATAACCTAATCAACAGATTATTCTCTGTTCTGTTCTGAGTCCGCCTAGCCAGCAGTTACGCTGCAAGAGTGTATGAATGAGGTCTACCTTGGAACGTGCTAGAAAATGTTAAGAAGAATTCTAAGAAGATATTACATCTTCCTGTATGGACTTTTTTAACTATTCCAATTCAAACGGCTGATCAAAAGTGTGGTCAAATCTTTTTGTTTCGATTTTTTTTTAAATAATCTGTATGAAGGATATAATATGATATTAGAGTTTCGCAGTCACAATGACTATTATTGGTATTACGGGACTGATCCCGGTTAAAATAATTGTTAGCCAGATTTTCGACGACACTACTGCCGTCATGGTCGCTTGCCGACTGAAGAACTGCGATGGACGTTCGGCTGGGGTGACCATATCGGTCTACCCTCTCTCTTTCTTATTATGATGTAGCGAGACCGAGCTGATATGCTCGACCGCCACAAAGGGAAGATCTTCCCGCCAGGCATGGTGTTGCGCGGGGAACCGCGGCTCCACAAGTGTATTGTCGGAGATTGTATTGATTTAGTCAGTTGCAACCAGAACTCTGACATCGAGATGTAGGATACTGTTAGCGCCATCTCGTAGTCTTTTTGTGAACTATATCGTCACTTCGTTGTTGTGGTTGTAGTTTCTCGTAGTGGCGTAGAGGTCGCCACAATGATATTAATCGCGGTAAGTCCCGTAATACTAATAATAGGATAAATATTCAAATACTTACTATCTTCTCCCTCCTCTCCCAGTGTGGAATTGACTGAGTATGTGTGACACGACACACACTTTCCGCCCACCGCCGGAACCGATTCTTCCATTGAACCTAGATCCACTTGGAACCTCAATGTGGCCATGGAAAATTCCTAAAAAAACAAACGACCAAAAATTTTAATTTTTTTAATGTCGGCACATTCTGATCGCATTGCCCATTAAATGATTTGGCTGTTGTTTTACGATCGAGCATATTACACGAGACATTGGCGCTTAGTCCTTTAGTCACCAATTAAGAGATCCATAGGAAGGAATAGTAGTGTTATACAAGGCCACACTGTGAGAAAAAAAAACTGACCTGATAGAGGCACTTAGTGTCAGAAAGCATCCTCTTTCCCTGGTAAGTTAGGGAGTACATCACAGCGAGAGGAAACTCCTCTTCTTCAAGTCTGTCTAAGACTGAGAATACCACCCAGATGTAACAGAACGCTCTAGGATCATCACAGGGCTCCTGCAAAAAATTATGAAAAGGAATTTATAATTATTGGATATCTATAGTTAAATTGTTCGTTTTTAATTTCATAATCCTGCAAGTACTATAATTGATGCTAATTTCTTTTTTTTCTGGTTCCAAAAAATACATAATTATTTGGGAATTATGCAACATATAATATATAACATTCTGGTTGCATGGTTTATGTTATGGATGGAATAGATCTCTTTTTTCTTGAATTGAAAAATATTTTTTCTCAATTACGAGTATGTATGTCGCAGTTGAATGGTATAATCCGCTAATTCACTAAACCTAGCTAACCTAGCTGTTTGGCATTACAGCTAGGTTTCGTAAAACAGCGTTAAAAAACTGACACCTTATACGCAGAATGGCATAAACGATTTGTATTCATCAATGCCGCGGCGCAGGACGTAAGTTTGTAGGCCGAGAAAAACCGCTACGCCATTGCGATTATGTCGCGTTAACAAACTTTTCTGTATCCACTTGCATCGAACTTTGTATCATTCCTTATTGGTGTTCTGTGATGTTGGGGACTAGGTTACATATTAAGAAGCTGAATTGAGGTTTTATTTTAATGCCCCGTCATAAATTTGTTTGTTAATAACATCCTGCAAATAACCTATTCTGCGGTCTAAACGTGGTTAGCTGGTTTGTTAAATGTGACACATTGACAATCCAGCTGAACGATATTTAGCTGTTTAACAAAACCGAGCTGTAATGCCAAACACCTAGAGGTTTAGTGAATTAGCGGTTTATACCATCCAACTGCGACATGTACATCACCTGGAATCCAAAATGTGTAACCGGCAGGCATTCTACATTGACTTGAGACGTGTATTCCAAATCCATTGTAATCATATTCCATAGTTGAAATGCTCCGAAATTATATCCCACCGCCAAACTTCCCAACTGTGGGATATACTGTAATGCAGTAACTCTAATCTGTTCTCTTTTAGCTTTCAAACATATTGACCCATCAGGATTGCGGAACAAATATTGTCCTTCTACTAAGGAGTTTTCATTTAGTAATACAGCAATGTGATGTTCATTCTCAATGGCCAGGTCTCTTTGTTCTTCTAGCCGATGTATAGCACTCAATGGCAAGAATGTAAGGTTGGCTGGATTCTGTTCGCCCTGTACTAGGTGTTCATAACCTTGCGATATATCTTTCAATGCTGAAATAATAAATGCTAGAGATGTAAGAGACATCAAACAGGCACTTCTCATTGTCTCTTGACAAGACATACATAAAAATGGCAAGGATGACAAGATAGTAGTATGTAATTACTGACCTATTCTTTATTAAATTATAAAAATTGTGTAACGAGTTCAAGCATCAAGCAAAATTTATTGCAGGCTACAAACAATCAAGGAAATGCCAGCATGGCAAATTCTTTTAATACAATTTTAGATAACTGCCATTCAATTTGTTAGTATTAATTTGTTATACAATACAGTCACACACAATATGAGACCTCTGTGCTGAGAGGGCCTGGCAGACGTAGCTTCAAATCTGATCATTCCCTGCCCTGCACAATTAAATGTGCCACAATAACATCACAGCAAAATTATCTCTTAGTAACCAATGTTTTAAATTTAATGTGCCGATGTCCAGCCGTTTGAAATTATTACCTTGAATAAGACTAGCGCGATAGAGATCAAACACAAAAATCTCCCCATTCTTCGTCCCAGCCATAACAACTCCATCGTAACACCCAAACGGTCCATCTGGGACATCATCACATACAGATATCTGCGTGACAACCACTTCTATTTGTATACAGCGGAGGATCTGAGAGCCATTGACGTGTAGCACACAGATCATCCCAGTCCCATCGTCACATTGGAGTGAAATGATGAGCTGCTGTGAGTTGTTGGATAGAGGAGTGGGGAGCTCCACAACACTTGATACGCATACTTGAGAGCTGAAAAGAATTCAAGTAATTATGTATATGAACCAGAATTAATGATCAGTAATAAATAATATTACCCTATTCAACAGTTGGGTTTAACAGTGACGATTTTACGCCCGTTTGATAGTGTGTTTCTAATTGTGTGATTTTAGATGTGAAACCCTTAGTTTATAGTATTTTATTTCTTCTGAGAATCCCGCAGAGGACCGAAAAACTATAATGATCTGCTGCTTTATAAAACAAAAAGTAAGATGTCAACATTTATATCTAGTACCATTTCATAAAAAGAAGCAAAAAACCCTAACTTAGCAAAACTCTATTCCATCCAGCTCCATTTAGCTACAGTGGACCCTGGCCTTTTGTTCTTGTTGTCAAGAAACACTGGTTTCCATAGATCGTAGGACCCATCTTGAATAGGAGAACTGGTGCCAGCCTCTGTTCAAGCCATCCCACCTCCTTCAGAAAGCTAAAGATGACTGCTGGAGACCTAAATGCTTTCAAAAATTTTCCCGGATGTTCTAGATATAGCCTGGCCCTAATATTGTATTTAATCCAGAATAGGTATGAAAAATGCACATTGCCTCTTAAAACATACCCATTTACAGTACCAAAATTCCTTGCTGCAACTTTGAGGCCAGTTCTAAGGTCGATAACACAGAACTTAGGACCGAGGGCCAGCCAGGCATGTTTAGTGTCACTCAGTATCTGCCCTAATGGAGTCCTATCTGTAAAAGAAAAAATAAGTACATGTTATTATACCTGCTTCTCATGAGGAAGGCTGCGACTATGGATCTCCACTTGTTAAGACCCTTGCAATTATCTTTTGCTTCATTCAACACTCATGTTTTTCATGCAAGCTCGTCAAACTCCAGTTTCGGTTAAGGCTTTCCTTACTTTGCTTTTCTTAAAAAAATATAAATAAGGGTTGTATACCTACCACAAGAGGAAACTACTGACCATACTGGTTACACAGAGGTTAAAATGTAGGTAATCAAAAATGTTCCTTCCAATGTTTGGTCCAGGTTCGCTTGTTACTTAGATTCATTTCTAAATTAACTACATTCAGAGATTGTTATTTGACATGTCAGCTCAGTCTCCCAGATTCTCTACTGAGGTTATTGTAATAAATCAGTAACTCTTTTAAATAGTCGTAAACCGGATGCTATGTTGATGCAATCGCTGTATGATCTTCGGCCGAGAAATGTTTAAACTTAACACCTACCTGTGCTACTATTTATAATGTATGTTGTCATATACAAATAAAAAGTAGGTAGTTACCTGGATTTTCTTCAGATGGTTGAAGGAAACTAAACACCGCAGGAGATAAACTACTTCTTTTGACAATAGAAAACACACTTTCTTGTAATTTTTGCATTTTAATTAAATGTTAACGGAATATGTAATGATATTAATGAAACCGATTTTAATTTGAGAGGTTAAGTCATAAAATCATTGTATTCGTTATTATTTCACTAACATGATTTTGATTTGGGTATGATGTAATCAGTAAGGTTAACGATAATCTTTCGCTAATATTTAAAACGACACCGACGTTAAAACGTTAGTAGTTAGAACACAATTCCATTTTTACAGAAAAACTACGCGCGCGGCGGCGTTACTTTCTTTTCAATTTTGACAGGTGAGTGTTCAGCGCGGAGCTGTCATTCGGGTCTAGTGATGTGCATTAATGTGACTCTAACATCATTTTCTCGATTTAGATTTAATAGACAATTATAATAACTTTGTAAAACAAAGAAAGTGAAATACAAACTAAACGAACAAACTGGTAAAGCCATTCAAAAAGACGTACCTTTTTAGGTCGACAAAGTTTACGGGAAGTTTAGGTATTTAAACATAAGCTACGTACTTTTTGAGCCTATTCATTACAAACATACAAAAATAGGTACAAATCTTTCCTCTTTATAATATTAGTGTAGAAGTGTAGATGTAGATAGTACTATAGTACGTGGCGTACGTGGCACTAACTTTAATTTTCAATGTGGTTTTTTTTAGGGTTTCGTACCCAAAGGGTGCAAATGGGTCCCTATTACTGCGACTCCGCTGTCTGTCCGTCTGTCCGTCTGTCAGTCTGTCCGTCTGTCTGTCCATCTGTCTGTCCGTCTGTCTATCCGTCTGTCTGTCCGTCTGTCACAGGGCTCTATCACTTGAACCGTAATAGCTAGACACTTGAAATGTTCATCGATTATGTATAAGTGTGGCCGCTATAACAACGAATACTAAAAATTAAAATTGTTAAAAATTAAAGGGGGTCGTCATACAAGAAATGTGTTTTTTCAGCGTTTTTAACTTGATCTTTATAATGGCAATAACTAGATACTTGAATTTTTCACCAATTATGTATTACTATGACCACAATAACAACAAATACTAAAAATAAAATAAAGTTAAAAATTAAAGGGGTCGTCATGCAAGGAACGTGTTTCTTCAGCGTTTTAAAACATTGTACGGTGGTACGGAACCCTTCATGTACGAGCCCGACTCGCACTTGCCCGTTTGTTTGAGATTTTCTTTTGCATTAATATTCTATTTTTTACAATTTCTTTGGTATAAAAAACCAAATTAATAGACTTTAAATGATGGCGCTACTGACAGTTTAATTTGTGTTATGTAAGGGATGAGATCATGAGACTTATGGGCGGTGCCTTGTTAAATTTAATTCAGATTATTTCGCTATATGAGAACGTATTTGTGAATTGTGAACTTTTTAGTTTAATTTAATTTAGTTTTACGTTGTATTTTTAGTTTGTCACTATTTTAATATGTTTTTGACTGCCTCCGCGGTCCAGTGGTCAAGGCGTTTGCCTTGTGATCCGGGGGTCATGGGTTCAAATCCCACTGGGAAGCATACTTTGTGTAAAGTTGTTTCCAGTCTGTTTAGGATATAGAAGGCTTGAATCACCTGATTATCCGAAAAGAAAGATGATTCCGTGCTTCGGAAGGCGCGTAAAGCCGATGGTCCAGATACGAACGCCATCTAGCGTTTGTACCTATACTAGGATTGATTCTGGTCTACCCTTTGGGTTGCAGAGGTCAGACGGCAGTCGCTCTGTGTAAAAACCAGTAACCTTGTCAAATCACCTAGGTTAGGTAGCGGACCCCGGGCTCTGAAGCGTTACCGCTGAGGATGCAACCGGGAATACGCTCGGATGACGATGATGACTATTTTAATATGTTTTTACGAAATAAAGAAATTATTTGTTAGTTGTAATAACAATTATTATTTCGCACGAGACAGTTTATAATTTTTTTTGCATTTTATTCTCTATCTAGTTATAATAAACATATAATATTATAATAATAAATAGATATAATAAATTGAACCTCTCGAGTTGTCTGCTACTTATCTGTCTGCTCTGTACCAATAAACTCTAAAACTACTGTTCCGATTTTAATACGGTTTTTACTATCATCTCAAAGATTTTTCCAATAAGGTTTTCATGTATAACATTTACGCGAATCTAAGCGGGCCGCTAATTTATTTTATTAAAACTTGAATATTTCAGTCGTATAAAAACACTATAATCTGTTTGGTATTGTACTTCTTCATCTTAACGCGTTCCCGGTTGCGTTCTCAGCTGTGTTGCTTCGGATCCTGGGATACGCTTTCCCGCTTTTTCTTCTCTAAACATACTCATATTATGCATGTCAACGGTAACACAAGGATGCCGAAGACCATGTAAAATCGAGAAGAAATATCCAGAACAGTAAGATTTGGCTATGGTTTCATGCCTACCTAACGTCAATCCTCTCTGAGAATGCATTTGTGCAAAAAGTATAACAATCGGCCACCGCCGAACGTGATCCCTGTTTGGGAATGCAGTTGCAGTACGAGATGTTTGTACTTTAGTGGTCTGAAGCGACGTCTCTTACGACCTCTACAAGAAGAGATGGAGTGCCTCTATTCCGGGCCAAAAACCTAGATAAGACAGATTTTTCTCTTATTTAAATGGTAGATAAGGCAATACTAGTAGTAGGAGTAGACTGGTTGAACAGCTTACTGATTTTAAAATAATTGTGCCATTTTGTGCCCCATTTATAATAACTTAACTAAAAATTTGATATTCTAATGTAGAAGTGATGTTCTTGGTTTCACCCACTCGGAAAAATAAAAGAAATACGTGATAAACATTTTTATTTGTCAAAGAAAGGCAATAAACTTATTTTACAAAAATAAGCTAAGTACGCATATACCTACTGTAATTGTAAAAATATATTTGAGTAAAAAATCTTACTGCACATTTCTACGAAATTATTATTTCGTATTTAATAATCACTATTATAACACTAATTATTATTTTTTTCATTTGATTTTGATGTAGGTACATAACAAACATCAGATAATATGTCAGTAAAACATAAAGAACTTTACTTAAAGTTATTAGAACTTTGTTTTCCTTTATTAAGTTAAAAGTATTTATTTCATTTCTAAAAAGAAAAATAAAATCAGCACAAATAGATAGCCAGTATTGTTGGGGCTCAAAGTTCTAACCAAGAAGTTTAGGAAGTAAGTATGTATATACATTTGAATAATAAAAATTGTACCCACATAATTAAAATCTCATCAACAGTCAAGCAACAGGGCATCCATGGAAAACCACTCCTCGTATAGTCATAAGCACAACTTCATATATTGAGTTGATGATGTCATCGCACATCTAGCTGTAGCCAAAAGTACCATGTTTCACTTATCACCACGTATCAACGTTGCCTGCCAGAGAAGACGACGAGCTCTCGCTGGAGTCTGTGATCAAAAAATGTGATAAATGTTAAAAAAAAGAGCCAAAGTACTCAACCAGGCCGTCTACCAACATTGTCAGGCAATTCTCAGGCGGTTACTTACCCAATAAAAATTTACCAAATCATACAAATCGGAATGACCACTAAACGATTGAAAATCATTTTAAAACTTGGTAGCAGAAAATATCAAAAGGAGTTTTGAAATTGCGCTCAGGCAATACAATCACAGTGAATCAGATTTACACAGATGATTTGACATAAATGTCGGTAAAGGATAGCCTCCACCACCAGAAAAAAAAGAAGTGGAATGCCTTGCTTGACTGCTACATTTTGGACGGAATCTCCTTCTCATATGAAAACAATGACTTAATTCAATTTCCTTTAATGAATGCAAATTGTTACTGACTTAACAAAAGTGGAAAATTAGACACGTACCTGTGGTCAAATAAATTTGAGCAATTATGTTTTTCTAGTATTACTAAATGGTTTCACTGACATATTGACTACATTTCTATTAAGTTCATTAGCATGAGGATTTATTTTCATTTGTCCTTGAACTATATTCATCATAGACGTGTACGGACTATCAGTTGTATGGTGATTTTCAAAGTTATCTAAAGTGCTCTTTTGTTCATTTCGAATATTTACCTCATTATATATTGAACTTTTCATAGATATGTATGAACTAGATGATTGTTGCTGTTGTGATTTACCAGGACTAAAACCATTTTGTGTAACTACAGGATTGTTAGGTTTTGTAGCTGTACTAATATTTTCTGTTTGGGCAACTACATCGCCGATAACAGTGGGAGCACTATCTAATGAGCTGTGTCGTGTCACTTGAACACTGTTGGATCTTGAGGAATTTCCTAATGAATGAAGTGTCGAGGAACTACCTTTAAGGTTTTCCATTTCCTTGGAAAACACCTCTTCACTCCTTTGAATTCGTTGAGCATGAACTGTTAAAGGAGACGGATTAAGCTGTATTGAAGATCCTGCCAAAGATCTACTGGGCGAGTTTTGTGAAGTGCTAACTAAAGTCGACATTTGTTTATTTTCTGTTCTCACTGAACTTGTTTTTGTTGGGTTAACTTTTACTTCCATCGATCCATAGGCACTATCTTTAGTAGAACTGTGGGATGAATTTTCTTCTTTAATGCCATATCTTCTTACAACATTCACCGGTGCAACTGGTTCAATGTTTTGTACATCATAAGATAAAGGATTTTTTTCTGCAGGTGTTTGTTTCACTCCTTCAATGACTTCACCAGTTCGAGGATTGATATGTTTTTCTGTATCATAACGTAACGTTACTCGATGGCTTTCATCAATTGGATGGGGTCTTGACCTGTCTTCTAGCTCAGCATCACTGTCATCGTAGACACTAGGTTCATAATTACTTTCCTCCTGAAAAAGAAAAATATTTTTCTTACGATATATAAAAATATCTTATTAGGATGCTTGAAAATGTTTTAAACAAGATATACGTTTAAAGGCTAATAGTCGGGACTACGGGGAAATTACTTAGGTACTAAAAAGTATGAATAATCCAATTCATTCATTCAAGCTCGGCAGACATTTACAGCGAACAATCTCTATATCTTTGAAACGTGATAATTAGGACCTTTCATTTGATACCCAACTCGATATAGAAATAAAAAAATATTTTTTTGTCTCGCACTTTTATCTATGACATTCGTTATATACATTAAATACAGTTGTTGCATACAAAGTCAAGCCTAACTATGACACCCTGTCAATAATAAAAAATCGATTGGCATCTTATTTGTGAAAATCATCATTCCCTCCAGCTTTGTTGTAGGACTTGTAGGTAGTCCGGTAAAAAAATCAGTATCGTCATATCGCTTAATCTAATGACGAAGTTTCAAACAAACATTCATTTCCTATTTTTCCCCTTTAAAAAAGACTTTTCATGAAAAAGTGATACATTAAATTTTTGTCTTAAACCACAGAATACATAAGAGTCAAACAGAATGGTATCTCACAGCGTCTCCCGCAAATTGGCGTCCCCGCACCTCTCCCCCGCACTTTGTGAGCTTTGACGGCTCCAAGCCAGGGTTTAATTACTAGCCGCACGCAATACGCGACGTGTGTTGTCTTGAGAACTGTTAACCAATAGTAACCATCATGGTGAGAAGGTGAGCGTATAATAATTGTTTATCCACCCAATACTCTAAAGAACGTATATTTCATACATTTTCAAATGATGAAAACAGGTAAGCAAAGCAACAATATAATTTCACGTTATTACCCAGCAACTATATTGATATATATACCCTTCTCGCTCTCTCGCATTGGCGGGAGATACACAAGAGCGAGATTGTAACATTACCGGATTGCTAATAAGCAATCCGGTAATATTACATATGACAATGACAACTTGACATGCTGTTTGTAAGCGTGATAAACATTTGTTTATTTTTATTGAATTTATTCATATAATTACCGTATAGTTTTGCGCCGAATATGCAAATTACTATATTACAATAGTGAATTAGTGAAATTAGTGCATTACATTATAAATGACTCAATAATAATCAGTAAAGTGAACTATAGGTGAAATGGACAATGGACATAATGAAAAATATTTGTGAAGTGATATTACGTAGCTGTTTCCGACTTTTCTGTAACATTTAATGCATATAAAACAGAATATTTTTTACGTCATAGTGTTCGCAAATCTTCCGGTATGGAAAAATATAATCGTAAATATGTCGAACTCGTTAGTAGGTAGGTATTAAAATAATTCTGCGGTGCGACCCTAAGTATAAAACTCACACATCGACGTGTGTACAGATAAATTGTTTCGTTTGTAGTAGTAGTAGGTATATATGTTACGCTGAATCAATGGAGAGTCATACCAGTGCTTAAACTACGAGCACATTAATCAATTATTACATTTCTAACTTGAAAAATGACAAAGTTCCATATACATTTTCACAACCTTTTTCCTTAAATAGTATCTTTTTTAGGGTTCCGTAGCCAAATGGCGAAAAACGGAACCCTTATTCTGTCATCATGTCTTCATCATTCATTCATCATGTCTGTCTGTCTGTCCGTCCGTATGTCACAGCCACTTTTTCCGAAACTATGAGAACTATACTGTTGAAACTTGGCAAGTAAATGTATTCTGTTAACCGCATTAAGATTTTCAAACAAAAATAGAAAAAAGAACCACACATTTTGGGGTTACCCATACTTAGAAGTAAAATTCAATTTTTTTTTCATCAAACTCACACCCATTGGTTTGAACGAGATCTAGTATGTAGTTTTTTTTTAATACGTCATAAATCGTAAACCGCTATTTACCTTTAGAACTTTTATATTATCTTACTTGCTGCTACGGAACCCTTCATGGGCGAGTCCGAATCGCATTTGGCCGCTTTTTTGAAAATAGTGACAGAAAAACTTTGTTCTGGATTATGAGCTCATAACATACCTAATATTAATTTTTACATTCGTTACTTCAAAATTGACCTAAGTTTTATACAAATTTCTCAAATATATCATTTAAACCCATGAGGGATGAATTTCCAAAAATCTCTTTAATGTACACTTATGTTAGGTCAGTCCAAAAGTGTAGCAGGAATAATACCCAAATATTACAATACAAACTGTTTAATCAAAATAAGGATCCATGACAAAAAATGTTATCCACACTTCGAGCTCTTCACAGCAACCAAACCAGCAACAGAATGATAATGATACCGCTTCATTCAGTATGACCAGTTGTCAAAAACGGATACGTTCCGTAAACTTAGAAATATGAAAAAAAAATTGTAATCATTAGTGTTATCTATACTAATATTATAAAGAGGAAAGATTTGTACCTATTTTTGTATGTTTGTATGTTTGTAATGAATAGGCTCAAAAAGTACTGGGCCGATTTAAAAAATTCTTTCACCGTTGGAAAGCTACACTATTCCCGAGTGACATAGGCTATGTGTGTACTACGGGCGAAGCCGGGGTGGACTGCTAGTTTTTTAATAAAATACAAAAATAAAAATAAATAATTAATAAAATTAAACATCCTAACACTTACGTCATTTATAGAAGGTTTGTGCAAAATTTCATGCTTCTAAACCCAGCGGTTTCTCTAGCTGTGCGTTGATTGATCAGTCAGTCAGTCGGTTTCTTATTATAAAGACTAACCTCTTCATCAGCTTCTTCAATGACGCTGTTTTGAATCCACTCTCTTATTCTTTGTTTCTTAACTTGACGATCAACCGTAGTTTCAATTCCATTATCCCGAAAATGTTTCAATAGAATATTTTTCTCATTGGGATCACTATGAAAACTATACATTGATGGGCATAATTCATCTATATCACCTCCAGCTGAAACATAAAATAAGGTAATAAAATAAGGGCAGCACAGCAAAATAGTAATCTATAAATTTAAAAAGTTTTGCTTGATATATGTAAGTACATAGCACATAGCCATAATATGAAATTAACTAAGTATATAACATATATTTAAAATATAAAAAACGCACAATACTTTATTAGGTACCATAGGTATTTGAAGTTAGATTTTCTTCTAAAATATACACGAAAATATATAAAGTATACACAAAATACTTTATAACCATATTTCACAGTACTTACCAACTCTATCTGTGTATCCTTTGGCCATCCATCGATCATCTACATAACGAGATAATTCTTGAAAATTCGTTGCTCTTCTAAGTTCTTTAGGCTCAATGAATTTCTTAAACATTTTTTGTGCTCTAGATGATACCATTTTCCAAAGTTTCGGTTGCTTCTTCAGCGGGTTTGAACTATTGTACCAATTAAAGTAACTGTAAGAAAGTGATTTCGTAAGTACTTTGATATATGATTGATTGTCTAATTTTAATGTAAGACGGTAAGAAATAAATTGAACTTCATATAAATAAATCCAAATTATTACCTTGTATACCTAGGATCGTCAAACGCAGCTTTCTGCCAGGGTAAACATCCAGTTAAACATATAAAAATAACAATTCCAAACTGCCAAACATCGTGTGTAATTAGTGCTCTGGAAGTAAAGAAATAAACATTTCTATGAGTAATGGTTCATGTTGTTTACATTCACCAATAATTTATGTCGATTACGATACAACGGAGAACGTGGTAACATAAAGTTCCGACAAGTGTTTTCATACTCGTGAAATATGTGTTCAATAAAACATCAGAGATTTTGAATACCTATCAATGGTCTTTGTGTGTCTATGTTATTTTTTTATTTGTTGTTTTTCATGCAAATATAAAAAAATACTTGTTCGAAAGATCAATAATAGTTTAAATAATAAAATACAAGAAACAATAAACTATTTGAAGATTATCTTACTTATAACTGCTATCCATTGCTAAGGATAAAACTTCAGGCGGCGAGTACGGTAACCATTCATTTCTTCTTCTAACAACTGATTGAACTTTTCTAGTTTCGCCAAAATCACATAGCTTGATTCGTGAGAAATCAGATTTGAATATGAGAATATTGTCGAGTTTGACATCTCTATGCACCAGCTCCCGCTGGTGTAAATGCTCTAGTGCTGCTGACAATTGCTTTGCAACTCTCTTAGTATGAATTTCCCCAATTCCAGTATCTAGCATATTTGATGTCAAGTCACCTGAAAAGAAATACAATTTGTATTTAAATTATTTTTTAATTATATATATTTTATTAATTATGTCTTAAATATTTGGTAACTATTGTGTTAATATCTGATGGTACTGGTACCGGAAAAGAGCTAGATGTACGTATAAATTTCATTCAATCAAACCACCATTTTGGCTGCTATCGCACTTTACGTAGGTGTAAAGGTAGTGAGTGACGGATTGTATTACAAATATTACTAACTGAAGTAGGTATATTGAGTGTGACAATCAATCAACGAACTAAAGAAAATTTAAATATCATGGAGATTAAAAAAATAAATGTATAAGTTAACATATAATTAACTGACCAAATTTAGGTGACAGTAATTATAATATTTTTTGTTAGTATATTGATTGTTCTAATATATCTTTCACGATATAATATTGATATGAGTAATTTGATATTATTATGAAACAATTACCTAATGGGGCATATTCTTGACAGAATACATAAAATCCTGCTGTCTCAAAGGCCACATCGAACGTAGTGACGATATTTTTATGTGCACTTAAATGTAAACTATAATGAAATTCTCTATAAAAGTCTCTGATAGATACATATGGTTTTGGAAGTGCTTTAAGAACGATTTCTGTATCCGAGGCTCTGTGCTCAACTAGAAGAATTTTTCCAAACCATCCCTCACCAACTATTTGGAGTATGTCAAATTCTTCTACCAAGCTTACCTAAAACACAAAATGAAGTTAGAATTTCTTCTTAAGTATACACGAAAATAAATTCGGAAATGAAGTTACAAACATACCTTTTCAAGTTCGAACTCTCTAATTTTATGAATTGAGCCCGTCAAGGCTCTTCTAGTTCCATTATTCATTGTTGTTAATTTATTGTACACCCATATCTAGATCTGAAATGAAACAGCATATTTTATGTAAATTTTAAATCGCAATTTACAGTTTTGACCCCGTAAATAATCAAGTGCATCCTTATTAATTTAAGCAATCAAGCTATTATTTATGCATTTCCGAAGAGCTTTACACGTCAGGTGGATATGGATGACTCGGATCGTCCCCATTTCTTATGAAACCGTTGAGTGACTGATCTTGGACGATAGCCAGGAACTGATGTCTACTCCAGATCAGACGGTGGTCCTGACGTCATTACATGACGTCACCTATAGTCCAGTCCTAAACTCCTAACGTATGTAGGTTGATTGTTATATTTTATGAGCGTAACAAACAATTTACTTTAGAATTACAATTTAAGAACATTATAGGCATAGGTAGTACGCTTACTTGCTTATTTATAACGACTGAAATGATAAATAAGGAGATAACAGATTTTTTTTTCAACTTGGATTTAATTTCTTAATCATTAATAAAAACACAAAAAAAACGATTATTTATAAGTAGGTTTTAGTTTTGAATACTTATTATATCTAAACAAGTAACAGAATTTCTGAAGTTGAGGCGTTATGGTTTTGTTTTAGTAAAATAAAACATTATTTCAGCTACTGGATACAATGAACTTCCATGCTGGATATAAGGATATTCCGCTAGAAAAACCTAGGCCTTTGTCAAAGTTTGAAAAAGTTCCATATATTTTCTTAATTTAATCGTCAGTCGTTACATGCATAGCAATCCCGAAATCCCGACAATATTTTTTACTAATATTTCATAATTACAACACGAATTTACGGTAATTCGGTCATTTTTGTAATAAGAGTAATGGAAAATTATTTAATTGGTAAAAAAATTTGTTTGTTAACCAGCCTGTTTTGTTTGTTGTAGGTATGTGATTGTGTAAACTATTTAAAAATGTTCTATTTATAAACAAAAAGTAATATGCCTACTTCAGTTCTACTGAAGTATGTTACTTATTGGTTATTAGTTAAATATTTAAATGCAGATCTTTAAGTAGTATAGTGTAAACAACAAAATTAAATATTTGTTTTACTGTTGATGTCTGAAATTTTGGTTTAACCAATGATTGACATTTGACACAATAAAAGTCCTCAGTTATTTATGGTATGTCTCATTTACTTAGTATTATGTTATTGATGTTATTCCTGGTTATTTATTTAAGTAAGTAAAGAGTGAAGTGAACTATTAATTAACAACATAAATATTATTGTTTTTCACCAAAAATCAACACTTTTTATATGATTCTAATAGTAGATGCATGAGATGAAAGATTTTTGTAGAAAATTTACAACTAAACAAAAAAAAATTTCTGTGATAATTTGTTCGTAGGTGATAATCAAATTATGAAGTGTCACTGTGATGTTATTATATTAAATCTATGTACAATATATTAACTAATTGATATTATGTTTATTTGTAAGGTTATTTAAAGTTCTCGTAAATTGTAGCTACGAATAAACTCAATCATTTTTTAAATTCCAAATAGGATATTATGTTCCATACACCTCTATTTACCTAAAAATTTACTTTAGTTTTACTTGAATTATCTTTTAATTGTTAGATACATTGTACATAAACATGCTACTTTTTAATTTTTAAAAAGAAAATATAATAACACCAACAAGTCAATCAAAGTAAGCCCCTTATGATAATACCCTTATTATTATTATTTTTTTGAAAATTTGTTATCTTGTATATTCAAGATTTTTCTTGCTCTATCTAACTTTCCATACTATCTACATGGATAAAAACAAAAAGCAGTTCAAGACCTGTGTCGCTAATAAAATTGATGTTTTTCCTAAAGCTGACGACTGGAAGAGAATGCATTAGCATTAAGTCCACCTTTTGTACCATTGTGTTCAATAATGATTTAAAAAATAGATAAATACATATATGCTAGATATAACTACAGGTCTGTTTTGGTGTACTAAGTAATTCTTACTATCATAGAACTCAAGAGTATTGCACCAAAAGGTCAAGTGTAAAATACAAATTAATGCAAGTTGAAATGCAAAATGGAAATTACCAGACTTAAAAGGGCAGCCGCTCTAACACATATAAGGTTCACAATACACTTGGACCGTATCCAGCCATTCAAACTATAAATATCACTTCAAAGTCACATAGTACTGGTTATGTCATGAACCTATCACTGCAATTATTCGCTGTTATGCAAATTATGTGGCTCCAGGATGAGGTGGTGCTACTTTCGTACACTCTAGCCACCGTTGGGCGGTACGGGTAGGGCGGCCGGCGCTAGTGTCTGAACTGGCGGCGCGTACGCAGCGGCTCCCGGGAAGCTATTTTCGTGCTACTGCACATACAAAAATCAATTCGTGACGGAAATGTTACGATCAACGACCTGGTAAGTGAAAAGTAATGTATATTTTGCACCTGCATCTGCAATTATTATTATGCAAGTCAATTTCTCCGTATATACTGCTCTGGGTTAAAAGAAAAGACATACAATGTATCAGCTGCTTCTCTTTCTGCAAAAATGTATAAGCCGATCGAGGGAGTGGGCGAGAATCTGGATCATATTTTGATTCCCTTTTTTATTTCGACGTCCACAAATGCGCTAATGAGGCCTCGGACACTAGACTATGTTTGATTCGCTCTATTGCTGTGGTATTGATACGCGCTGTATGAGTCCGCAACTATGCAGGTTATGCTGCAAGAAACTACTAACCCTATTAAGATCAAACAGGGGGTGAGACAGGCAGGGAGATGTATCATCATATTATATCGAATATACACACATACATACACACACACACATAACACACCCTTATCCTTATATTAGATGTAATCACACATAAAATGTAATTGTTATAAAGATCTTAAGCTGTGTCTTAAGTAATTTAAGTAGATAAAGAAGAGCTGACACAGGCATCTTTAATAGCCTAAAAGGAGACTTCAACATCTATTAGACGTAAGATCACCTCTGTTAACGTAATAAAACATTTTTATTTATTTATGTTTATATCACCCAAGCTATTTACATCAGTCTTACTTAATCGATTTGATAAAACTCTTGCATGGGTCATTATGGTGTAAACATTAACTGTCTCATTTGAGGTTTGCAGATGATATAGAACGCTGCTAATGATGATGTAGATGATGTGACCTTCCGGTTTTACAGTTTTACAGCCCTGGGCTTTCTCTGCCTCGTTTAGGGTAAGAAGTGATAGTGTTCTTGCTTTATATAGCTTCTTATATGCACAAATACGATGATAAATACGAGCATTTAGAAAATAGGTAACCCGGTATCTGCCTAGAGTGGTGCCCTGGCGCCTATAAAGATTTATTGGGTATTTGGGTCACATTTGTTTGTTTGTTTGTTTGTCACATTTATAAATTATAAATCATGATTTGTGACGTTATACTTCTAGGTAACTATATTAAGATTCACGATATAATAGGTACCCTATTTACTTAGATATATTTTATTAAACTTTTTGTATGTAAACTTTCTGTTGTTTTTTGTTTGTAAATTGACCTCTCTCCTATTTTTCTTAGCAATTAACAGAAGAACAACTTACTAGACCTTGCGTTTTTTTACCTTATTTTTACGACTCTAATACTTTTAACCACAATTAACGATAATGAAATGTATAGTAGATGCTACGCCAAATAAAGTTCCTAGACCTTTCTTACAGTTTTACACTGGCGCTGAGCCAGAGCTAAATACGTTTTATTATAATATTAATACAATAGACACGTTATAAGTACCTAAGTACTATAATAATTTAAAGTTAGAATATATTTTGACGTGACAACGTCTTATAAATTGTTTAGCCGGGTGACACTTCAAGAAACTGCGTTACGCTCCGCTCACGTTATGCGCTCACAATGAGAGCGAGTGAGAGGCACGCGTGCCTTTCACTTTTTATGTCTGTCTCTCTCGCTCTTAGGCGGGCTAACCATGCCCGAGTGGAAGTCAAGTTTGGAGTGAAGTGGAGTGAAGTCGTTGTCACGTAAAACTTTCGCCCGTATACCGACTTTACAGGCAACCAATTTTTTTATAATGAGGTGATTGTGTATGCCAACAAAACAAGGGATAGATAAGTACCTACACTATAAATACCTTACATAATACATCATCTTTAAATTTAGTGTTCATTACTCAAAAACAAATAAAAGTTTAATTATTAACTATATCTCGTTTACAATGTCTTAAAATTTTATATGCAGCGTCATGGGTGGGTCTATTTTCTCATACACCAGAATTTAAAAATTATTATACATTTACCACATTAACATATTTTACAATGAGAATCTCAATTAAATCGATTATATTAGATCAATCGATTATATTTAAATTACTACTACACTAAGGGATAAGTGTCTATGGAAGATAATAAAAAAAGATTTTAATACAAAACTTAATTGTAGCATCTCTTTTGCACTTATTAGGTTTTTAACCAGTCAGAGCGAGATGTAAGATGTTTGACTTTTGTCTGTCACGGCTGTCAATTCGTTTACCATCATAGACAATTCTGTCTGTTTATCGCAACGCAACAATAATAAAATAAACAGTGAACATCTGTTTTCGGTTTTATAATTTCAATGTTTGTGCTGTTTTCTAAACAATTTTGTAAGTGAAGTTTTATTAATATATAAAACTAACTGGTGTGAAGTGTGATTATGATTTTCATGTTGGAGCTTAATTTGGTAAGTTTTAACATAACATTCATGATCATAGTCCATGATGCACATTTTTATTGATAGCGTATTTAAGAATGCATTGTTCTCGCCTTTGCGTTCAAAATTTCAAATTAAACAATAATCATGCCCACTCAGAGGAAAATCTTTTTTCAGCCTATAAATATAGTTTTTTTTATACATTTACAGGTACACCCTATCACATCTTTATCACTAACGGGGTAAACAGATTCGGGGCCGTTAGTCCCAAAGGCATTGTTTAGCGTAAACATGCAAATAGGGAATCGTAATAGGTAGTAATGGGTTGCAAGCCGCATCGCCTAATGATATGATTCACGGGTTCCTTTATAGTAGAAGTTTTTATGTTATAATATTATAATGCATAAAATAAAATAGTATGGCATCTAGTCATTTATCATAGAACCAATAATGTTAAAAATCAGAATAATCTTAGAGCATAAATTTTATTTTTATAATATTGTAAAAGTAGAATCATTATATTGCAGAAAGTTCGCAGTCAGTATCGCCTTTTGGTATTAAATTCATATATATAGTCATTTCAATGCTAAATAGAATTTTCTTCTGGCACAGATAATTGGTGGAATACAATTGTTTCGTAGTGGTCATAACGACGATAATGCTATGATGATAATAAAAAAATGTCATAATATGAAAAGGCTGTCTACCTTGGGTGGTCGCAGTTCTAACATAAGCTAAGAGTAAACCCGGAATGCAATTTTTTATGTTTTAACGATTATGGTTTTCTTAGTAGGTCAAAAGAGATTATACCAAATAAAAGTAACACTAATTCAACATTATTCTAAAACAAATTCTGCGAAACTTAATATATGTATAGGTGCAAACGGGACTTTCCGTTGTTCTGTCTGTGTCTATCTGTCCGTCTATCACAGGTTCTATCTCTTGAACTGTAATAACTAGACACTTCAAATTTTCACCGATTATGTTTTGCTGTAGGCCTATGTCCAGCAGTGGACGTGATGCAACTAAAATGATGATGATGATGTTTTGCTGTGGCCGCTATGACAACAAAAACTAAAAATAAAAAAAGTTTAAAATCAAAGGGGGTCGTCATACAAGAAACATGCTTTTTTCAGTGTTTTTAACTCGATCTTTATAATGGCATTAACTAGATACTTGTATTTTTTTACCAATTATGTATTACTATGGCCACCAAGTCCGACTCACACTTGCCTGTTTATTTTACGAGCTTATAGGTATTTAGCTTGCCCTTTTTTTTGTTTGGGTCAAATCTTGCAAATATGAGCCACTTTCCGGTTTCCGATTGAGATTAAATTTTGTATGGATGACAATGCAATATTATTTAACAAGAAGCAGGTCTGGTGATGGAGCCGGCAGGTGGCTATAGGAACCCTGTAATAAAACAACGCCAACCCATCGAGTTTGGACTTATTACATTTGTCTTGGTAAGTACGCACTTAGGCCTCACAATAAAAGCATGAAAGAATAAATAAAATTAATTATACACGTAAATTGTTTTATGTATAATAAGTTTAATCTACACGCATAAACGGCTGGATAGATTAGAATTAAATTTAACATAATTACATCGCATCTATGTATGTATGTATTTATTATAAAATATAGTATAGTTGTGTTAGTATCCGATAACACAAGTTTCAACTTACTTTGGGGCTAGCTTAATCAGTGTGATCTATTTATTTATATCTCCTTTGGGTTCACGAGTCTTTTCACCCCGGTCCTTTGGGAGGCTTGCGTGGGGATACAGATCCAACACGTAGAGGCCCTTTGGAGAAGTTGATGTAATGTGTCGCTCCCGCCAAGACCCATTCTTGAATATACAAATGGAAGATATACCCTTGAACAGTTTTCGGCAGAAGAAGAATCTATGCAAGAAAAGGGAAACGTTTATGGGTTATGGAATGAAGTTGAGATGGCCTGATGCTGGGCTATTGCAATAGAAATAACGGCACCTGCCATAATCATGATTACTGACTATTTTTGTGGCAGGTGGTGGCTTGCCGCCCACTAGATGGGCCCCTCAAACGAGCCGACGATTGTTGTCAGCAAAGGGGCCACACCGGTGTGGGCGACTCAGGGGTCGAGAGGCGTGCTTCGCTTTCTCCGAAGTTACTCGCGGCGTGATGCCCTTTAACACTTCTACCCCTGGAGCAACAGCTCTAACGACTCCTCTCTGCACAGCCAATTAAGGCAATGCAGAGCTGAGAGTCCTGCGAGCCCTCTTGGGTCTCCACCCCGACCGATGAAGACGCGTCAGGGACGAAGGCTTTGACCGACTCTCTGGAGCACTCGTATCCGTGGTGTCGTCACTCACCAACAGCTCGCCACAAGCTGCGCTGATTATATATTTGAATGTAATGCAGTTCATTTAAACTCAATATTTATGTCCTAGTACACCGTAATCCTATTTTAGAGTTGCCTTTTAATGGATCGTAAAACTGCAAGGATAGTAACCTATCTCCAGAAGTCCAGACGAGAAAGCTTGGTCCAATCAGATAGTGCAAGAAAATATAAGTACTGACCACAGATTACCTAAGTACACGTATGTGCGCACAAATGCCTGCGCCTGCGCCTATTAGGTTTTAACCTGTAATCACGGGTTTAATTAGTAGAATGTTAACCTGTTACTGCACTATAAATTTTAATTACAACGACGCTACCGCATTTGCAAGCCACTGTTTTATGATCGAGCTTCGTAATATACAAGCCGGGGCCCTGAGCGATTAGTGGGTAGACGGTTTACGATATTGGATTGCGTCTTCCTTGGTATTTCTATATTTTACTCGCGGACTTCTGTTTTGAATAGGTACGTGGAGGCGTTAGTTAGGCTCTATCGCGATGAAGGCGAAAAAAGGCTGGCCTATATAATTTTTGGGCTGCAGCCCGGGGCCCTGTGAGTATAAAGGGCCTCCTAGCCCCCGTTATAGCATTATCTAAACTATAGGTATCTAAACAAAAAAATATCATCTTTGAAGTTTTGCAATCTTGAGATCTGCAATACTTGTTGGAGATAC
This sequence comes from Acrobasis repandana, assembly GCA_963576875.1. Taxonomy (NCBI): domain Eukaryota; kingdom Metazoa; phylum Arthropoda; class Insecta; order Lepidoptera; family Pyralidae; genus Acrobasis; species Acrobasis repandana. The sequence continues at coordinate 6,343,942 of OY756226.1, forward strand.
TTTTGCAATAATATCTTACAAGCCAAATTCCTCTTTCTTTTTCACGTGTAGCAATAATGTCTAACAAGCCGAACTCTTCTTTCTTTTTCGCGTATGGCTATAATGTCTTACAAGCCGAACTCTTCTTTCTTTTTCGCGTATGGCAATAATGTCTTACAAGCCGAACTCTTCTTTCTTTTCTTCTTTTTCACTTGTGGCTAGATAGCCACTACACCACCAGATGGTGGTGGTAGATATCTGACATTTGACTTAGATAAAATGGCATCAGTTAACTAACCAGGCCCCCAAGCAGTGCCGGATTAAGATTGGGCCACATATGTCAGAAGAACAGCACTTTCCTATGCTGCTATCCTTTTCTGTCGCTCAGAACAGTAATTTGCTGAGAGCGACGAAACACTTTAGCATGGCTGGTGCTGAAGCGTTCCGTCGCTCTCTCTCGCTCTAGCAAATGATGCTTCTGAGCGACAGAAAAGGATAGCAGCATAGGAAAGTGCTGTTCCGTGCTGATAGATGTGTCCCAACTCTTAAGCCTACTCGATGCCCTACGCAATCGAGGAGCAAAATCTAAATATATTTCAGGCTGTTCCAAACGATTTGAAGACGGTTTATTTTAAACTAGGTACTCGTATAAAAGTTTAAAAAAACCGCATTCAAATCGTTATTTTAAAATGGCTTCGAAATCAGAGGCAATAGTCTAGCTAGAGTAGTAAACGTGCGTGCTTGTGTAAAAGCGCGTTTAATACAGAGTAGCCGTAAAGTTGGCCTATAGTCACCAAATAAAAACAGTTACAGAAGAATAACTTTTATTTTTAGAATTTTTTTTTAGAATACACATATATTCCCTTTTCATTACCTTCCGTTCGCTCCATTACAGCTAAGACCGTGGACAGTAGGTGATTCAAAATGCATCAATATTTTTAATTCCAATCAGGACTATCTCCTCTTTAGAAAGCAAGAATTGTATCAGAGCAATACACGGAGCAGATTATCTTTACCATTGTAACCATTATTTCAAAAGGCCAAAGTACTTCCTCTCCCTTGCCTCTATATACAGGGTCTAAAAAAATATACTGAAACTATTTTTTGTTTTGTGACGTGGTTGGTCGAAATGAGTGCACATTGGATAAAGTGTCACTAGTCTAGTTAGTAATCTTATCTGTTAACCATATAATAAATGCGAAAGTTTGTATGGATGTTTTTTCCACTTTCATATCAAAACAGCTGAACGTATTGGGATGTAATTTGCCATGTAGATAGCTTAATATATATGATATATTTTATCCCGGAAAAATTAGACGTTTTCATGGGATTGACATATAACTTTCGATAAAGCAGGCAACAGCTAGTATATGGCATAATTATCCGAAAAACAGTGATTTTTAGAGTTCTGTACCCAAAGGGTGCAAACGGGACCCTATTACTGAGACTCCGCTGTCTTTCCGTCTGTCACAGGACTCTATCTCTTGAACCGTAATAGTAAGCTAACCACTTGCAATTTTCACCAATTATGTATAACTGTGGCCGCTATAAGAACAAATACTAAAAACAAGATAAAGTTCAATTTAAAGGGGGTCGTCATAAAAGAAACGTGTTTTTCAGCGTTTCCAAACATTACGGAGGTACGGAACCCTTCATGTACGAGTCCGATTCGCACTTGCCCGGTTTATTTTGTCAACCATCGCGGTCAGAATTAGAAGGGTCGGCTCTACCTCCGTCAGTGTTTTGGTTTCGAAAGTGGATAAAAGAGGATAGGAACCCCAATGCGCCAAATATGGCGCCTAGTGTCGCTTTGTCTTTATTTAATTTGTAGTACAGTCAAAGCAATTTGCTATTAGCAATAAAAATGCAACTGGACGACTGTAAAACGGATCCTATCACTAGGTTTATGGACTGTTCAGAACCTTAGTGGAACGCTTAATGCAGATCGGATACCTCGACGAAATTACATTGCTTTACTTACTTGCATTTGTAGTAAAACAAAATTGGACTCATCAAATGAGATCAAAAACTAGAGTTAACTAGCTAGATTACTAGCGCCGCAAGACACCCACCACGCATCATTTTTAGGGTTCCGTACCCAAAGGGTGCAAACGGGACCCTATTACTGAGACTCCGCTGTCTGCGTGTCCGTCTGTCACAGGGTTCTATCTCTTGAACCGTAATAGCTAGACACCTGAAATTTTCACTGATATGTATTACTGTAGCCGATTTGGCAAAAAATACTAAAACTAAGATAGTTAAAAATTAAAGGGGGTCCTCATCGTCATACAAGAAACGTGTTTTTTTCATCGTTTTACAACTGTTTACGGAGGTACAGAACCCTTCATGTACGAGTCCGACTCGCACTTGACCGGTTTTTTATTTTCTCTCAGACCAGCATGGAAGATTGTTTGTGCTTAGTCTGGCGGTCTATTACCGCCAGATCAAGTGTATGTGTAGTGTAGTCGTGTGCGCCCGTTAGTCTGATGCACGCCGCGATGCTGGACGATTTAATTAACGTATTGTGAGCCGCTGCTATTAACGTGCTGCAAATGTTAAGGAGAGCCGTATTTACTTCCCTAGCTATGAGCTACATATAGGCATAAGATTGTCTGGGCCTGATGTGGATAATCTAAGTTTTGCTTCCGCTTCCACACGCACACAAATTTACTCTAGCCGAAGCGAGACCATGCGGGGTGAAAAAAATCATGGTAGGTCAATGAGGCTGGTTTTGGTTTTGAGGTTTTTTCGTTTTACAAAGAATATTTAAGAGTTATTTAAAAAATAAGACATGATCCCTGCCTTATGTTTAATACAATTATAAACCAAAGTGACAAGGGCTAATTTATTGTATTTCTTGAATACTTTCCGTTTTAGTAGGTATAATTTTGAGGTGATTTAGAGGCAACTTCGCAATTTTTTTCTATAGAGAAAATTTTAAGCAATTTTGTTTTCGAAACATATTATGTATAGAGTTAGTCCTGAACTTTGCTGTGTTTTTATTTCAAAGTAAGTATTTCGTTAATATTGATAATATTTAAGATCGCTCTAAGAACTTTAGGGTAGGACGGGCTCAACAATAGGGTATTACATTAGCCGTGTGGTGCCCCGGTAGAGTAGAATAAGACTACTCCAAGTCTTCCTGTAAATGTCGTAGACGGTGACCTAGGAAACACAGGCTAAACAAAGCTTGTGAACATCAATGAGACCTCTCCAACCCGTCTGGCCAGCGTGGAGAGTGTAGGCCAAATCCTCTGACTGCTCTGGCTAATATATGGCTCTGGTAGTACAGAGAGGGTCGTGCTCCTGCAGTGGAGACTAAAAAAGACCTGATGATGATGATGATGAGGGTATTACCATTATTTTTGAAAAGTGTTTCAAATACATTCCATGGTGCAATAATCACTTTAAGGCCATACCTAAATTTTCCGGGGTCCAGTGCTGCCCCCATTTAAAATAAATCATTTCAAAGAAAACGGAGTCATAATTTAAAATTTTGCTACTACTAATTCCTAGATAACCCTTCAAAGTATTTTATGAACTACTGTTAACAGTTTAAAGTGAGAACGTTAAGCTTTACTACGCACATTTGCGAAAAACGGCCACTTTTGGCAAATGTGCGTAGTAAAGCTTAACGTTCTCATTATAAACTGTAAACTGTAGTTCATAAAATACTTTGAAAGGTTATCTAGGAATTGGAAGTTGCAAAATTTTTAATGTTGTCTCCGTTTTCTTTGAAATGATTTATTTTAAATGGGGGCAGCACTGGACCCCGAAAAATTCAGGTACGGCCTTAAAAACACATTTGTTTTTCAATCTATAAGTGCCATATAAATGCATTTAAATTTTACATTTTCTTTCGCGCGTAATTTGCTGAAAACGTTCGAGCAGTGGACGCCATAATGCTCTGTGGTCATGACGTCAGTTAAGCATGTAAACAAATGCGCTGTTATATGTATTTTAACAATTGTCATTTTATAGTCTACACAGTACAATAATGTTACCTTAACTTACCTGTTGACTATACATACTCTTGGCAAAGTTAACAATAATGTGCCTACTGGTTACCCTTTTTAGGGTTCCGTACCCGAAGGGTGCAAACGGGACCCTATTACTGAGACTCCGCTGTCTGTCCGTCTGTCCGTCTGTCCGTCTGTCACAGGGCTCTATCTCTTGAACCGTAATAGCTAGACACCTGAAATTTTCACCGATTATGAATTACTGTGGCCGCTATAACAACAAATACTAAGAATTAGATAAAATTAAAAATTAATGGGGGTCGTCATTAAGAAACGTTTTTTTTTCAGCGTTTTTAACTCGATCTTTATAATGGCATTAACAAGATACTTGAAATTTTCACCAATTATGTAGTGCTATGACCACTGTAACAACAAATTCTAAAAATAAGATAAAGTTAAAAATTAAAGAGGGTCGTCATACAAGAAACGTGTTTCTTCAGCGTTTTAAAACATTGTACGGTGGTACGGAACCCTTCATGTACGAGTCCGACTCGCACCTGCCCGTTTATTCTTAACTAGCTGTGCCCGCGACTTCGTTCGCGTGGTTGTCGGAACGTAATGTTATATAGCCTAAAGCCTTCCTCTATAAATGGACTACCCAACAAAAAAATAATTTTTCAAATCGGACCATTAGTTCCTGAGATTAGCGCGTTCAAACAAACAAACAAACAAACAAACAAACAAACAAACAAACAAACAAACAAACAAACAAACAAACAAACAAACAAACAAATTCTTCCGCTTTATAATATTAGTATAGATATTTTCAATATTAACGAAATACTCGCTTCGAAATAAAAACACAGCAAAGTTCAGGACTAACTCTAAACATAATATGTTTCGAAAACACGATTGCTTAAAATTTTCTCGATAGAAAAACATTGCGAAGTTGCCTCCAAATCACCTCAGAATTATACTAAAACAAAAAGTTTTAAAGAAATACAATAAATTAGCACTTGTAACTTTGGATTATTATTATATTAAACACTAGCAGTCCACCCCGGCTTCGCCCGTGGTACACACATAGCCTATGTCACTCGGGGATAGTGTAGCTTTCCAATAGTGAAAGAATTTTTTAAATCGGCACAGTACTTTTTGAGCCTATTCATTACAAACATACAAACATACAAAAATAGGTACAAATCTTTCCTCTTTATAATATTAGTATAGAAGTATAGATAAGGCAGTTATCATATGTCTTACTTTTTAAATAACTCTTAAATATTCTTTGTAAAATGAAAAAAACCTCACTACCAGAACCAGCCTCATTGACCCACCGCGATTCCTGACGCCCCGCATGGCGCGCTGTCTTGTTTCGGCTAGAGTAAATTTGTGTGCGTGGAAGCGGGAGCAAAATTTAGATTATTGAAATCAGACGCCCTCTTAAACAGTTTTTGTTTGTTTACTCTGACACCGAGCGTACAAAGTTCAAATGAAGATTATGATAAATTCATAAAAAATATAGTTCCGAAGCAACTTATATGTATAATCTGTGCTAATAAACATTTAGACAGCTTTACTAAAACATAGAATGTTACAATATAACAATACTGCTGGCCATAAAAAAAATACTTGATCTAAACATGTAACAATCTTCGCCTTAAGCGTCTCCTCTGGATAAGGGATTATGCGCCATTATTATGCGCGTTGTAAGGTTTCGGAAACTCAACGCTCGTCAATTAAGGTATCGGGATCTTCATTCAGCCAAGTCTGGAGTCCTAAACGGCACAATGGCCAAGAATAATGAGCTACGGTGAACGTTACTTAAAAGGTTTTCGGTGGATGAAAGGTTGCGAACTTGGCCGCTGAGTCAAGAGGTTTGTTTGGTACTAAGATAGTGGAACTGTTTGTTTTCTCAGGTCTTCAACTTGGTTTTCACTATATTTGAACGAGTTGATTCTATTTTGCTATCTTCACGCCTACTATCACGATAAACGTCGCCTTTGGGTCTTATCTAGACACGCACATCGTTATATCTTTGACGTCAACACAACACTTGCGCTGCCCAAAGTCCTAGAAAAAGTTCGTGAAAAGCGTCCTCGTATCAATGTCGTCCTTCAGCGCGAAGGTAACGGAAGCCTATTTGACGGCTTCAAATGTAGAACTGATGACACATCCGCCATACAGCCCAGACCTCGGGCCTTGTGACTACTTTTTGTTTCCTAAAATTAAAGACAAACTTAGAGGCACAGAGGGAGGTGTTACCTACGAGCTCTGTATCGGCAGTGAATGCGTTCCATGAAACTATTGTAGATGTACCTAAGGTCTAACTCCTTTTTACAATGGTACCAGCAAATGCAAAAAATTATGAATTGCGAGCGCATACATATATACTTTGAAAAACAACAAAAGTATTATACGTTTAATATCTTGTCTTGTTTATCTAGAAACTTTCAGTATGTACCACGTATGACCTAAGTATTGTATGTAAATAACAATAGATTGTGATAATGTTCCGTCACCTCGTCAATGACTTGTCGACACTACTCAATTGCACCGTGATTGCACATGTATTGTTGTGTCCTGATCATTACTATGCTTAGTAATTTTTTTAATGTAGTCACATTCTTCTTCGTTTATTTGTTGGTTTGTTTATAAAGCTTTATTGTAAACAAAACAGAAACAGATATAAAACAGAAAATTAAACATACAACGGCGGACTTATCCCATATAGGGATCTCTTCCAGTCAACCGGCCAGTAATTGAGAGGAATGTTTAACTAATATGAGCTTGGGGCAGTACAATAATAGAGTATAAAAGATGAACAATATATAAATATATATAAATTTAAACCTACACATATATTAGTAAAAATAATCGTAAATATAAGTATACATAAACCTACTTATAATATAAACTAAAAACATGAAAAAGAAATCAGGTAGCTCAAAAAAACTTACGAATCCTGAAAGGTATTTAAAATTTTGTTTTTAAAGGAACCCAAGGATGATGCCATTTTAGTATCCAAAGGGAGCGAATTCCATAGGTGTGCTGCCATCACATTCGTCGTGTCGATGACTGAATCTTATTACCTATATAAGATTGTGACGTGTTAAATTAAATTGTTCCCGACCAGAATGAGGCCACAGCAACAGCACTTTCTGTGCACTGCATCAAATCGGCCATCGAACATGAAGCAGGACATGAGGGACAGCGGAGAAGGTGTGGCATCGTCTGCTTGGGTTGGCCGCAAAGACATTGAGGGTTATATTAGGTCCTTACATATGAAATTGCCGATTTTCAATACTGGCAACTTTAAAATCAAATATCTTGCGTTTCATTAGGAATTCCAAATTCAAATTTATTTCGAAATAAAGCCAGAAAAATATTGTTTTAAAATTCGTATTTCATTTGTTTTATAACATCATTTGTTTGAGTTTCAACATTGCTATAACAACAACTATGGACAAATTAAAAATTCGCGGTATTTACGAATACAAGTTCCACCGTGGCACCAGTGCTGCAGAAACGACTCGAAGAATTAACGACGTGTATGGACCAGGCACCGCTAACGAACGAACGGTGCGTTTTTGGTTTCAACGTTTCCGTTCTGGAAATTTCGATTTACACAATGAGCCTCGTGGACGACCTGATACTCAAGTGAATAACGAAGAATTGAAGGCGATAGTGGAAGCGGATCCATCTCAAACCACTTCTGAATTAGCAGCAGCCTTCGGCGTAAGTGACAAAACGATACTTATCCACTTGCGCCAAATCGGAAAAATTAAAAAAACTCGAAAAGTGGGTACCGCACGAATTGACTGAAGCAAACCAACAAACACGCGTTGCTTGCTGCGTTTCTTTGCTTAATCGCCACAATAATGAGGGGATTTTGAACCGTATCGTGACTTGTGATGAGAAATGGATCCTGTACGACAATCGGAAGCGATCATCACAATGGCTTGACCCTGGAGAACCGGCAAAACCTTGCCCTAAGCGAAAACTGACCAAAAAGAAGATTCTGGTTAGTGTTTAGTGGACCAGTGCTGGTGTTATCCACTACAGCTTCTTGAGATCAGGCCAGACGATTACTGCAGACTTGTATTGCCAACAATTGCAAACAATGATGGAAAAGCTCGCCATTAAACAACCGAGACTGATGAATTGCTCTAGCCCACTGCTCCTTCAGGATAACGCTAGACCACACACTGCACATCAAACGATCGCCAAGTTAGAGGAGCTGCGACTGGAACCTCTGCGTCACCCACCATACTCTCCAGATCTTGCCCCAACCGATTACCACTTTTTTAAAAATTTGGATAACTTTTTACAAGGGAAAAATTCAAATCTGATGAGGCAGTCAAAACCGCCTTCAAACAGTTCATAGACTCTCGCTCCCAGGATTTTTATTTCCAAAGGTATCAATGATCTGCCTATAAAATGGCGGAAGTGTATCGATAACAACGGCGCATACTTCGATTGATTAAATAATAATTTCATTAAAAAAATGTCATCGGTCAATAAATAATTAAATAACATTAGTGAAATCCGGCTCAGCCATCAAGGATCATAAATACCGTGCTCCATATAATTCGCTCACTACATGTCCGCTATGATTTGCACTGTTAGAGAGCGTCATAATGCTCATTGCTCACATTTGACATTCATTAGGCACTAACTGTAAATACAGTACAATGAAATGCGAATGTATCTCACTTTTGTTTGGTTTTTGTCCTGTAGAATAATTTTAAACCAGTGTCTTAAATAAATTACTTAGGTACAATTTCCAGAAATGTATTTTGGAATGTATATAATACTCATAAGATGAACTAAGGATTTCATCAAATCTCCATATCTATTTCAAGGGATTTCATTAAATCTTTAAGGTATTTGATCAAATCTCGGTTTCATTATTTCCTTGTGACAAATGTAATCCTTGTGATTATTTGGACGTGTGGTGACGGCAGAATAGAATACAATTAGTCACCGCCCCTCTTTCCCACGGGTGCCGTAAGAGCCGACTAAGGGAGGTATAGATAATAGGGTACGGGCACCAGCGTCCTCTGTGCAAGGACTTTATGCCATCTACTGCAATCACCAAGCCATCTGCCCAGCGTTCTGTGGTGATCATGGGCCAATCCGCGCTTTATTAAGAGATGCCTTTCGTCCAGCAGTGGATTGATATAAGGTGTAAAAAGAATTATAAGATGCCGTAAATAAGCCAAGTGCACATCATCAGGAAATGATATAGTAAGGAATAGTCTAGAGTTCTAAATGCTACTGGAAAAACTGGAAAACTTGTTCCTAGCGAAGTTTAACTTTTTTAAACTCCTGAATGTAAAAAATATGTATATTTCGCTCATGTACACATATTTTTCCTTTTCCATGATCATCAATAAATGAAGAAGATGCAGCGCATTTAAATTTCACGTGACGTGACGTCACGCGGTGAGGGCTGTCATGTCACAAACCGGGCTCCGGAGCTTATAGACCGTCGTCCCAACCTCGTTTTTCATTGATTGGTATGAAAAACGAGGTTGGGACGACGGTCTATTAGGTGCTCTGTATCTTTATGAATATTTATTACTATTTTGATTACTTTTACAATTAGTCCATTATTTTTGGAAAATCTAACTGACGGACTAAATATTCTGACATGGTCATCATCCGTACTTATTCCGACGCTCACTCAGAATCTATTATGTATCTCCAGATAACCTGGAATATTTCTGGTAATTTTAAGAAAAAACACGAAACCTAAACAGCATATAAAGGAATTAAGCATAGGAATCGTTACCTGTTATTTACAACCGGTAGCTACGCTATCGCATCTCGGTAGTCGCCGCTAATTGGCCAGTTTGAACGTCAAACCGTTTGCTTGCTCTGTAACCACGGTGTACACTGTAAATGCCACAAACACTGGGAGAACAGAAATGCGGTCAGTGGGTCGAAAAATCAAAGAAACGATTAAAAGGAACTAAGCCTTTACAAACACTATTCACGTTAATTTACATAGATTACACATATTTATTTTTTCTTCCATGGTGATCTGGACCATAGAATGTACAAGCTGCTTATCTTCCGCGCATATCTTAAAAGACGCTTGAAGGATTTAGCGAAATCTGAGGAATCATATTAGGCGAATACATAATAGGCGATGCCGCTAGGCAACATGGTCTGATGGTCAGGTACCTGGTACCAGATATCTAAATCTAAACACTTCATTAGCAAACCTTTGTCACTCTTAGCAAAGTGTAACTTATTTTGAATTCCTAAGACACAGTTCAATTCCAAGGGCTACACTAATTCGGTTGAAGGGTCCCGAGATCGATGAAGATTAGCAAGACTAGAATAAAACCAGTGATTTGGTCGGAGGTGTGAACATAGAACAAAACACCAAATTGTCATAAGGAATTAAGCATAGGAATCGTTACCCGGTATTTACAACCCGATTGCTTTGTGTTTGTACCATGTACCTACTTACCTACTGACTATTTCAGCAATGTAGCCAGCATGCTCGTGTACAGGTTACGGTTGCTGAGACTTATGGAAACACGACTCTATCGATAAGATTCGGCACTGAATTAAGTAAATAATAGTAAACATATTTTTACTTACCATACCAACCACTATCCTCATAAACAACGGTCAACTTACTACCATCTTCTTATCGAGTGTTATTAGGTTATTATTAACACTGGTGTCAGATTTTTCGAGCTGGGGTCAGCGCAGACCAAGAGGAACGCAGCAAAGAGGACTTTTTTATGACACTCGAAAATAAACTTTAAGGTGAAGGGTTAGGCAAATGACCTTGAAGTGGCGCCCTCATTTGAAATAAATTGTTAAGTCATAAATATGGAGATAATTTCCATATTGCTCTTCGTCGCGCACTAGATAGCCCTTTAAATTATTTTATGAACCACCGTTAAAAGTATTTACATTAGTCCGTCTAGCTTTAAAACTTGCCTCCGCCAAAAGTGGCCACGGCAAGTTTTAAAGATAGACGGATCACCAATAATAGTTTCACCGGCAGTTCATAAAATAATTTAAAAGGATATCTAGTGCATGACGAAGAGCAATATGGAAATTATCACCATATTTACGAGTTAACAATTTATTTCACACTTCAAGGCCATTTGCCTATATCTTCACCTTAAAAGAGCATAAATGTTTGAACATGACATCGAGGCCGCGCGAGCATAGCCGCATACACTTTAGCTTTATATATTTATAGGGTTGGATCTCATCTATCAGCACGGAACAGCACTTTCCGACAGTAATTTGCTAGAGCGAGAAAGAGCTACGGAACGCTGCAGCACGGCCGGTGCTGAAGCGTTCCGTTGCTCTCTCTCGCTCTAGCAAATGACGCTTCTGAGCGACAAAAAAGGATAGCAGCATAGGAAAGTGCTGTTCCGTGCTGATAGAAATGATCCAACCCTTATACCAATAGTTTAAAGTTTATTTTCGAGTTTTATAAACGAATCCTCTTTGCTGCGCTCCTCTTGGTCTGCGCTGACCCTAAAGCATAAAGTCACTGACGTGACGTAGCTCATGTAGCTCAATGAGGGTTGCTTTGCTACACACTTATTCGGGCCGGCATTATCGGTTCGGCAGTATTTGTCGAACAACGTGAAAATATTAAATTAATGCAACCGGGAAGCGGTACCCAAAGAATTTATACTCGTACTTTACTGAACTGACAGTTTTGCGGGAGGGGTCCTTTTCCCTATATCTTTAGGTACATTTTTTGGGAACGTTAGGTATTTAAATATAAGCATTATAAAAATATGAGCTTTATGTGCGTGGCATTAGGTTTAATTTTCAATGTCGTTTTTGTGAGATTGTTATTCGTAGTTATTCTAGATAGTATTACGAGTATGTTAAATTACAAAAACCATTCGATACTTGCAAGAATAAGTAAATGTTTAGTACCTACTTATGTATAGTTTTAAGATATCCTGTATTCCTCATCATAAGTGAAATGTATTATTTTTATGATAAATACATTTCCTAAACCGTAAACTCAGAGATACAAGTCGCGTCTAGTGAGGATCGAACCCGTTCTTCACAGACACAGTCAGTCCATAATCCGCTTGGCCACCATCGCTTCGTTTATTTATAAGGGTTATTTTCTGTATTACTTACTTTAACATCAGATTTCCCTTGCAATTTAAATGTAGTTTATCTTTAGAAGGCAAGTTTGCTTGCTGTATTCAGTGTTCTCACGGCCGCATACAGTCTGTTGCAGGCGACACGGATTTTAATCACTACACGGCGACTGATTTATCGGCAGATGAACACGTCGACTTTCCTATTAAATCTATGTGAATCAATGTTGGTTATAACTAGCTTTACCACCTAGCTTCGCACATGTCTGGTTTTTGTTATACACAAAAATCTTTAAACAAAAAATACCTATAAATCTCAGCCATTCTCAGCTCTTAGGAAAGTGTAATCAAAATATCTTTACGTCTATTTTACACAGTCGAAATTGTAGATTCTAACATTTCTTCGTTCTCGAGTTAACCCATAATCCTAACAAGTAATTATTTCTATATACATATATCGTAAAAAGTATTTTTGAAACCATGCTTTTATCTAAAACAATAAACTAAAAAGTTTAAAGTGCCTCTCATGACGAAACAATTAGGTGGGGGGGGGGGGGTTATGTTGTTTTATAACTGAGATGCCGTGGCCACCTTCCGGCTTTGTCATGAGATCAGATCATTGGTACCATAATATTTCATTGTCACCCAACTTACATAAGAATGTGGAGTTTCAACTCAAACGAAAATTGGTAAGTGGGTTTAATTTAGCTTGCAAGATTTGATATTATAAGACAACATTGTACTCTTATAAGCGAATAAATAAATTTGATTTGATTTGATTACAGACACAGACAACGGGACAAGTGAAACCAGAGAGTGTAACTAAATAAAAGCAGCGCATCCTCTGATAGAAAGTTTAATGATCATTGAAATTTCACCTATCAACTCTGATTTATCACAACTAAGTACTCCATACGAAGTCACTATAACCATGACATTACCGTTACACGAAGAAAACGGTCTTTAATATAATGTGAGACATAAATTAAGTAATGAAGACATAAATATCTTAAACTATCATAAAGATACAGATATGCAAACAGCGATACCACATACATATACTATAGTCAGATTCAATCAACTTTTCATTTGCATAACAATCTAGTTATAAACATAACATCGATCAAACCCGCGTTATGCTAATAAGCTAATCAAACGTGCCTTTTAGATGCCGCTTGCAGGAATTACCTACAATTATTATGTACTTAGAATTGCCTACAATCAATCAATTGCTTTTAAAGACCTCAATCATCCATTTATCGTAAAATGTCATCTACGATTAACAACTTTTCTTTACGAATGTATTAGTTACTGACATTGGGATTTTTGTGTGCTTTGGGGTTTCTATCCTAGAAGGGACCATTACATCTTTTTATTATTATTTGTTTCCATAAAACAATATACATTGTGTCGGAATAACTTAAAACTAACATCTTTTAAATTTAATTATGTAACATATAAAATATACAAACATCTATGTCAACACCGTTATAACTTATACTACAATTTAATTATTTAAAACAATCCCAAAAAAAATTTATAAATATAGAAAAAAATATATATATATAATTAATGGTCAATCTAATAATCTAATTAAATAATAATTTCGGATCACTTAAAATATTGGTCTATGGAGTAGAAGGACTTTTCTAACAAATATTTTTTTAGCTTTCCCTTAAAGGGCTTAAGGCCTTGACTAGATTTTATTTCTTTAGGTAGTTTGTTGTAAGCCCTATATGCTTGGTAGTGAGCATTGTGTTTCGCTATTTTTTCTCCTGCCATCTCTTATATCTCATACATCTCTCCTTGTATTGAGAGAAAACTGAAGGTCTTACAACAAATGCATTCCCAAGGAGGGTTAACATCGACTGGGTGGTCGGAGCTCGTTAAACTACTGCCATAATGTTTGAATGTGTAGCGGGAGCGAGGTGATATGCTCGATCCCCAAAAAGTAAAGATCTTCCCGCCAGGCATGGTGTTGCGCCTGGGGAACCGCGGCTTTGACGATGTATTGTCGGAGATTGTATATATGGTTAGTTGCAACCAGAACTGTGAGATCGAGATGTAGGATACTGCTGGCGCCATATCGTAGTCTTCTTGTGAACTATGTTATCGCTACGTTGTGATTATAGTTCCTCCACAAATGGTGACTGCAGTCATGTTCTATGTTCCCTAGTAACTACTAAATGGCTTAACCGATTTTAATAAATTATATATGGTTGGAAATTTTCTTAACTACTAGAGTAACATAGGGTATATTAAAATTATTGGAAATCAAAACGGCGGATTTTTGGCGCCAAATTGCACGGCATTAAAAATCTTTTCAAACCTATCGAGTGGCGTTTCAAATTAAAGGATTTTATTCAAGGGTTACAAAAATATATAAAACTTATATGTTTAAATGAAATTTGAAATGAAAAATGCTAAAAAACAACATATAATAACATCGCTTCGCCAAGCGCTTCCCAGTTGCGTCTTACCTAGGCCACAGAAGACAGTAAGTGCCTAGGCATAGGTTAGTACTGCTGTTGTATCACGCAGTCGGGTTTTTTGTTTTTTTAATAATTACTTGTTATAATACCTATAAAATAATACACGAACCATTTCCTTCCAAAACAGTGCCACATTAAAGTCAAAAGAAGGATACAGAATCAATTTACATGTATAATTAAATTAACATGCACATTCGAATTTTTAAATAACTTTGTATGTAAATCAACGTCATTTAAATAGGTGTTATTTGTTTTCCTTTTTATATAAAAAGCATATCCTTCACGACGTGGTTCAACAATGGGGCTTCCAGTATTTCAAATATTGCTGGGATCAAAACGGTTTTTTTTATTTTGAAGTATTTTGTACTTTAACCTACATTTTTTTAAGTATAATACTGTTGTACTAAGATTACTACTGTACATTATTAAGGAGTTGTGGATTTTGCGACACTAAATAAATCAAATTATCTGTATAATTAATTAGGCTTTGTCTTAACGGTCTAGATTGAACGAAATTGAAGTCTCAATGGAATAGAATATATCCTATTCAGAGGATTTGACACCCTATTTGCAGAAACTAATCAAAAATAAAATAAAACTAACGAAAAACACACACACACACACACACCTAAAAATAATTTCTTTCTGTGACTTTATTGTACGAAATGATTTTTCGGAAGATTTGTCTTTATTAAGTACTTAATTAAAATACAATATAATAATCGGCAAACTGATTAAAAGAAAACAGAAACACATTACATGACCATTTCTGATACGATAAATGTGTATTGCACGCCTCATAATCGAAGCGCATGAGGTAGTGCTCTACTCTCGCCTTACAAAAATCAAGTGATTTTTTTAACTAAATGTGTCTCTATTTATTTTCTATCGCACTTGTACAATAATATTTACACATAAATGTCAAGGAAAAACACTAGTTTCAACACTTATGACATTTTTAAAAGACATTTTGCCTTTTAAATAAATAAAAACAATGTTTAATAAAATCATTTTGTGGACGTCCGTGTGTCTGTATGTATGGAAACTGGTGTGGTCACGATAACTCCCGAAAAACTGAGTCCATTTTTTTTATGCGCTTCATTATTATCCAAAACTAAGTCCTTTCGAAGATCACGGTCTAATTCAATGTAGTTTAATAGTTATTCTCAAAAAACATCATTTTTGAAATTTTTTTCTTGTTTTTGCTTAGTTTTTTTGAGATTTCTCAAAATCTACCGATCCGAATCGGTTTAAATTTACAGGAAATCTAAATTGTATAGAACTCTTTGGAAAGCTTTGTTTGGTTCCGATCGGTTTAGTTGTTCAAGAGTTATAAGCGGGTCACATACACAACCACACACACATACGGATAGGGTGCATGACACTTGCTCGTGAGTGGTCAGGGAAGATTCCTGAGACCTTTAAACGTCGAGATCTGATGAAAAATCGACTTTTCAAAAACGGGGTGAAACTAATAACGTCCCGAATTTTGAAAATTTTCAATTTTCACAGCGGGAAGTTAAAAATAAAAGTTAAAAATAATCTCCAGTCGTGCGTTAAAGCCGACTAAAAAAAAATAATCAAAATCAATTTAATTGTGAAAAATGATATTATGAGGCGTGCACTTTTGGATTTTCCAAACTATTTTAATTTCTGAGAACTCTGCTCAACAAGTTATAACTAACAGTGTTGGAAATCAGTGAAACCCGATCATTGAACGACGTGAAACAAATAAAATTTAGCAATAAAACGAAACACACTCAATATATCAGTGGAATCTGAACAATCCCACAATACAAACAGCTGAGCGGAGCCGTAAGAAATAGTCCACACAGAACGAGTTTTTGGGGAAGTTCGGAGCGAGAACAAATTACTTGTTTGGTCAGTTAACTTATAATGATGTCGAAAATGAGTAGGAATATTAAATAATATAAAAAGAAACAACTTGTAGATGAGCTGTCATTATTATCTTTAAAGTCCCTACTGCTGATAAGCCTTCTTTTTAGTGCGGCATTTTGTTTTGTTCTTGGCCATTGATGGCTAGCTAGATCTTTTTAGTTCTAAGTCTTCTAAAAAGACATGAGTGTACCTTGAGACTCTTTGACAAACCAACCAACCTTATTGAGTTAAAAAAAATATAAGGAAATCGACATGTATTTTATTAGGTATCTCTCCTCAGTCAGAGTACAGTTTTTATGGCGAGAAATAAGAGATAGATCCGAGAAAACAAGACGCAATATAGTCATGCGAAGAAACATTGATATTGCACGCCTCATAAGCGGAGCGTTGAGGTAGTGCTCTACTCTCGACATGTCAAAAAACCCAGTCTTTCGAAACTTAATGACGTTTTTTTTTTTAATATAACACTTACAGGATAATATGAGTGCACTAATATGAAGTTAAATAATCTGTCTAGCACATATGGTACATTCTATAAACAATTAATTTGTTTAATATAATAAATAATAACATTAAAAGTAATCATTCTTGGACGTCCGTGAGTCTATGTTTATGTGACCATGTATGTGGCAGTGAAATTGGTCGAAAAATTCATCTTACCGGAATACTTTTGTTTTTAATATATAAAGTATTACACTGTGCTGATTCCTAGTTAATATTAGCGTTCTAAGTACTGTCGTTTAATTATAATTTATAAAAAATCAATTTAATTGTGAAAAATTAGATTATGAGGCGTGCACTTTTGGATTTTCCAAACTATTTTCTTACATTCGTACCTTATCCGGTCTGAATTGCCCCAACATCAAGCCCTACTATAATATAATATGATCTATAAATTCGGTACTGGTTTATTGAAAATCCTGGTTGGGGCGGGGGATAATATGTATTTTTTGGGAAAGACTGAGAGATAGATTCGGGAAAACTAGATGCAAAATAACCACTTCTTTTTTGGACTTGCATTTTTTACTCGTCCGGTCTGAACTGCCCCAACAGGCAAGCCCTACGAGCAGGTTTATGTGCAAGCACGGTACTATAATTATGCTCTATCAATGCGGTACTGGTTTATTGAAAGTCCTGGTTGGGGCGGGGGATATTAAGATGATGGCTGGCTAGTAATTTGATGGATTAAGGAACACACCCGCGGGCCTAACAACGGGTAATGACGGACGCCTAAAACGTCTTGATCGTGTACTATCGTGTGTGGACTTGCGATTGTTATGGGAAAGAATTTGATGAATGCGTTTAAGATTAAGACACTTTCCAATGGTGTCAAATCGTTTGATGGTTCCATTATTTTCTTCTTCACTTCGTACGGACTTCGGCATTGATGTGCATGAAATTTTTGGAGAAAAAAAAGTGAAAAGATTACCTCGGGCTCCTAATCAGCACAGCTGCTAAAGATGACTTTTAGAAGAATCTTATATTAAAAATAATTGTTTTTCACCTTAATTTTGATATATCATTCGTAAGAGCTGTAAGTGTCTATAAATAGTTTTTCACCTTGAACTGAACTTGCGACCCATTTACAACCCCATATCTCGACAGTCCCTTGACCGTTCTGACACTCTGGCACATGTTTGAATTTCAAAACTCTGCTGGTCTTGTCTTATATAAATAAATATATAAGGACAAATCTCACTGATTGATCTAGCCCCAAAGTAAGTTTTAAACTTGTGTTATGGGATACTAACTCAACGATATTATATTTTATAATAAATACATACATAGATAATTATCTTTATCTTGCAACCTACATTTAGACTTTCTGTATAACCCAAAGGTTGACTGGTAGACAACGCTTTTAGCGTTAAGTTCGCCTATTGTTCTGCACAATTTGTATTTGATGGACAATAAAGATTAAATAAATAAAAAATAAAAAGATGAACGCTTAAGACTCAAGACAATTTGAATAAGGCCATTTTCCAACTTGCCCTGGCTGGGGATCGAATTTATCAATTTACGGATTGTCTAAACTCTGAGATCTACGCTGCGAGATAACATAACCCTGTTAATTTCGGCCACAAAGAGTACAGGCTTTTGTAGTTGAACCTTACACTTTTTTGTGTTTTGTAATTTTGTATTTTTCTTCTGTATGTGTGCGACTATGGCAACACATTAACGTTTTTATCTATTAATCTATTTTTCTACTTGATAATCCTGTAGGCCTCGGCCCGCAGCTCGACCGAAACGCTCTGGGTTTTAAAGTTCCAACTACAAAACCCAGGGCGCTTCCTGGCAGAAATCAACAGACATTTGTATTGTTACTTAATGCTATTTACTTTCTCGAATACCCTGTAAGGCTCTGCCGTTGGCCCAGCCGAAACACTGGGTTTTAGAGAGTAAGTTTCAACTATTAAAACCTGTGGGCTTCCTGGCCGAAATCAACAGGCATTTTGTGATCTCGCGAACTGCGATCCCTCGCTGTATCAAGAAGAAAAAGCAAATATTTGTAATTCGGGATGTAGTATCTATTTTTACGACCCAAAATATTTACGGCTAGAAATCTTAGCATTTATACACAGACGGGTTATCGTAATAGTTTATGCAAATTTCGCAATAGTTGTAAACTCGTAAGCGGATACATTTCACCACTAATGGCCAGGTTTTATTATTGTTCGAATCGTAAGGGACTCGGGCATATCAATTAATTGTAGCACTAAACATTTTATTGCTGGAATCTTCGGTTTAGTCAAGATTGGGTATGTTCGCAAAATGACCTGTTATAGAGCTTAGCTTGCTTATGTATACAGTAGCTTGAAATGATGTAGGTAATTATTACTAGTTTTTTTCCAAGCTTCCAGGCTGATCTGGGAGAAAAGAAAAAAACTTAGAATGTACCAGCTATTTCTCTTCCCGCGCAAATCGTAATAGCCGATCGATGGAATGGGTGAAAATGTGAATCATGTTAATGCTATGCGGCTAGCAACCCACCACTATTTAATTCCTTTTTCTATCTTCTTGCTCACCACCCTAAAAGTGGTCTTTGGGTCTTGTGGCTGGGCACTGTCTGCTTACAGTAGCGAGAGTCAATACCCAAAATGCTCTGTCTGCCCCATTAGATAGATAAGATAGATAAACTCATTTATTTGCTGTTATAACACATACAAAAATATACAAACAAGAAAATAAAAGCAGACACTATATAAAAAAACCACACCTACCTGTTCATTTTTAATGTTTGTGCTACAGCATTAGGGATAAAGACGTGATAGTGTATAATTAATTTTTTGTCTAAAAAATTTACTATAGATTTTGAACTCCTTGTTTGTAATTGTGCTTTTAAGGCCGTACCTGAATTTTCCGGGGTCCACTGCTGCCCCCATTTTAAATAAATCATTTCAAAGAAAACGGAGACAGTATTTAAAATTTTGCTACTACCAAGTCCTAGATAACCCTTCAAAGTATTTTATGAACTACTGTTTACAGTTTACAATGAGAACGTTAAGCTTTACTACGCACATTTGGCAAAAGTGGCCGTTTTTCGCAAATGTGCGTAGTAAAGCTTAACGTTCTCACTTTAAACTGTAAACAGTAGTTCATAAAATACTTTGAAGGGTTGGTGGGACTTGGTAGTTCCAAAATTTTAAATATTGTCTCCGTTTTCTTTGAAATGATTTATTTAAAATGGGGGCAGCACTGGACCCCGGAAAATTCAGGTACGGCCTTAAGGGTCACAGATACATAAAGTTTCTTTACGGTGAGGACAAATTAGGGTTGTTCCGTACTTATCCTGAATGAATGGGAAACAACAACTTATAGCTCAGTATTCTGAGTTTTTTATTGGAGTAGGGCGTTTTACCAATATGTCAGTTGTCGACTAAATCGATACTTCGCGGAATACGACAGGAATAATAGCTTATTTAATTACGGGAATATGGTGCCCTTTTCCTTGTAATTTATGTCGCCTTTCGAATATGCGGATGTATTGAAATAGAATTCCGACCATTATAATCCTTAGTCGTCCTTAATTTATTTTATATTTAAAGTTATGGAATACTATAATTTTTAAACTACTATTTAAGCTAATATAGTTTCTAATTTGTCACTATTGCATCAGCCTGAAGGGCAAACTGTTAAAACCACTTATTTTGATAAGAGGTTTTAACAGTTTCCCTTACCTTACCCTAACTTACCATATTATGTACTATCTTCAAACACACTTGTGCAATAAATAATTTTGACTTTGGCATTCATATGCATTACAGAAAACACCCATTGATGATTTATTTTAAAACATGTATCAGCG
Organism: Acrobasis repandana; assembly: GCA_963576875.1. Classification (NCBI taxonomy): domain Eukaryota; kingdom Metazoa; phylum Arthropoda; class Insecta; order Lepidoptera; family Pyralidae; genus Acrobasis; species Acrobasis repandana. The sequence goes on from OY756226.1 coordinate 6,364,685, forward strand.
AGCCTGGTTATAAACATTTTTACCCGTGGTTTGTTAGAATATTAATCCTAAAACTTGAAATAAAATATAAAGAATTAGAGCCTGCACTGCAGTTTATAGAAAAATGTAAGATTAAGGTATTCTTCCATTTCTCCAAAGTTCTTCATCACGTTTTCACCAAATTGATATAGAATGGGACCAACTTGGTAGTAAAGGTTTTTCAAATAAAAAAATTAATCATCAAAATCGGTTCACGATTGGCGAAGATATGGCGTAACACGTACAAAAAGAAATACGTGTATTGATAACCTCCTTTTTTGAAGTCGGTTAAAAAGGAGAGCACGTCAGATTGATGATTCTGTATTCTGAGGATGAAATCTACATCGTGGTAATTAAAGAACGCAAAACCTCTCAGATGGTACCTCAGCCCATATGTAACTGAACAACTTTTGTTCAACAACTTTCAAGAAACAAAAAAAAATTAATTTTCATACAAACTGATCAGCTCTGTCATACAAACTGGTCGGGTAAATTTATATGAAAATCCGAATATTTTTTTTTGGATTGCGTGAAAGTTGTTGAACCAAAGTGGTTCAGTTTCATGGGCTGAGGTACCATCTGAGAGGTTTTGCGTTATTTACTTAACACGATGTATACCAGATATGTCAATGATATCTAACAGTTTTTTTAAAACAAACTCCAGACGAGCAGATAAAATATTTCTGGCTGCGAATATAGGTATTTAAAAATTTCTGTTGCATAAAACCTTTTGCACCGTGTTCATATGTCGACAATGCTCATCATTCTACACACAATGCCCACCATTTTGATCACTTTCGATTTCATTGACTCTGACAGTCATATCAAAGTAAAGGCGTGTCTCGCTAACGTTGTATGTGACAAGGCAGACGCAATAGCCGTGGGAACCAGGGTGTGATCAGATTAGACTAGGTTTAAATAAATCACTATGTAGGTATTTTAGACTAGTTGACTTAGACGTTAAAAGCAAGAAATAAATGTATACTAGTGATTCTGGGAAAACAGTAGACCTCGCGAGCCTTTATAACCATGAAATAACCGACACGTTCCCCTTTCCCTGGCTGTGCAAAATAAATAAACATAAACGCAAATTAGTAAACAAAAAAAAAATAATAAACATAAAAATAAACAAAGGGAAGCTTATGCCCAGCAGTGGGTTTTGGAAAGCGGATGATAATGATGATGAAACGCAAATTGCTAACTGCAAAGCCATAAATGTAAATACAAGTTCGAAAAGTAATTTGTGCAACAAAATTAACGAACAAAGTTCAATTTTAAATCGAATTTTCCAATGAATGGTGCTTGAGTTTGGTTAAAGTTTACCTATGTAGACTATTGCATGATAGAAGCAATTTAGAGCAAAATAGGGGTATATGTTTTAATGATTACTCGTGTTTCCGTATGTATATGTATATAAAAAGAAATAAACTTAAAAGACAAAAATTGGGGCGGCATTGAATATGTTAAAGTTGAGTAAGTATTCAACATAAATCATTTTGAAATTTGTGCGAATTTGTGTTCCGTTTCTAGATTTGCTAATTTGGCCCTTTACTCTGAATATTACACGACAGTTGTCCGATAGCACTATCAAATTGAAACCCCACCAAATTAGGTTTTATTATAATCTCAGTGAAGGAGCTCCATTGTCCAGCAGTGGATGTCACGTAGTTGAGATTATGATACGTATAATTTCGTAGCGCTCAATGTTTCTTGACAATGCAATGCGGACACGTAACGTGTTGAAGTTGTGCAGATTTTAGTATAATAAAAGCTCTGTGCCTTGCGCTTACGACGCGTCACGACACATTTATTATTCATTCATATTCATTACATATTTATTTTAATTAGACTTTGTGGTACCTTTTTCAATGTACTGAATTGGATTAATTGTTAATTGAATGGCTGCAATCTATAGTAATTTAGTAATAGCGTGTATCGTTACCATTTCTCCGTCGTTTACTCTAACCAACTTCGCCGAAGTAGGCGTCGATGCTCCTCATTAGTACAAGAATAATGGTGCCAATTTACGAAGGTTGCAATTTGTTTCGTTTTTCAACGAGTTCGTGTCGTGAGCTCGTATAATTCCAAGAAAATAGCTTTTTACTAACGTAATGTCCACCGTATTAGATGTTGATGGTATTATAATTTGAAATTTGCGCTCGAGTTCATCTAGTTCTACATTAGAGGCACTTGAGACGTCTATCGAGGCGGTTTATGTTATTAACAATAATGAAATAAATGGGGAAGAAGTAAAACTAGTGCTCTCTACTCAACTGCGTTTAATCCTGAACTTCAGTATTATCTTCTGATAAATCGTCTTGAGCTTAAACTAAATGTAATATAATGAAAATATATTAAGTTCAAGATCAGCACGATACGACCCATGTTGATCATTTCATCTGCTTCCAAGAACAGTATCAAATGTCAATTTTAAACGTTAAGAGAACCCTTACTCTAGACAGAATCTGACTCTCTATCTTTAATTTTTTTATTTTGATACAACATGTCGAATTTCGGCAAAATTTTGGCATAACTGGTTTTCACGGCCAAAATTTTAACTTCACACCAATTTAACAACACACAGCACTGGACCCCGGAAAATTCATGTAGCCCCATAAGAGAGAGGAGAGAAAGCTTTTATTTAAATTATATGTCCGATTTCGGCGTTAGTATTTTGTAATTTCAAAAATGCTAAGGAATGGTAAAAGTTTTCACTTTAATCTTTTCTTAGCATTTTTGCGGAAAACGGCCACTTTTGGCAAAAATCCCAGCTGCCATCATTAGATGGTAATTTTCGAGCTACTTATGTCTTTAGATTGTTTGAAGATTCTGACATCGATGTTGGCCACTTACAAAATCTCAGTATAGTTGTTAGACTCATCACACTTGACAGTCACCCCAGTCAGTCCCAAATATAAACATGGCTCGTTTCTGAAATTGTCTTAGAGCCACAGGCATCAACGGAACCGAGCGCCGTGACCGGCCGCCGGCTCCCCTAAATTAATACACGATTGTTCTGGCCACAACAACACACAATGTCTCGCAGCCTGGCAGCTGTCGTTATATCCGGACACTTTCCAGTCGTGATCTGGAGTGATTTAGACGGCATTCGAGGCAATTGGGTCGTTTTGACGTGTGGTGCTTTGCTTGATCAGTGTAACCTGTTTTCCGTGCTTGCAGTTCTATTTTCTTCCTTTATTGGTAAAGGCTTGCTGGCCACGGCCTGGCCTGGTAAAGAAAGAAAACAAGTTTTTTTTTATAAGTTGATTTAGAAATCAACTTATAAAAAAAAACTTGTTTTCTTTGTGAGCTGACTCTAGTCAGCTCACATCGCACTATGCTGTCAGCATCAATAACCGAAGAAAAACTCAAAAAGAAGAAAACAAAGGGAAAGACGATGCAAATTAGGATCAGTTCACACCGAGACGCAACGCGGCGAGACGGGGCGCGTACTTTTGACTGTGCTTTTGAGAAAATATAGAACTACTCGTACTAATTTCAGTGAGATGAGAACCCGCTGCGCGGCAACTGAACTGGGTGACAACTAAAATTAGTATCATTTTGTGTAGTTGACAAGTTCTGTATTTTCTCAAAAGTACTTTTTGAGTCGTCACTCGGTTATTGAGGGTCTTATAAAATAGTGGCTATTTTTACAACCTTTTATTTAGCTTGCCATGTTTGTTGTTGCTTTTTTGGGTTAAATCTTGCAAGTTAAATTCAAGTCACTGCCCGGTTTCTGATTAAGATGAATTTTTGTTTGCTAATGTAAATCAGATGATAATGCAATATTATTAATACATAAGAAGCTGGTTTGACGATGAAGCCAGAAGGTGGATATATGAACCCTGTAATAAAACGACGCAACCCCATCGAGTTTGGGCTTATTACATTTGTCTTGATAAGTTCTTAGGCTTTACAATAAAAGCTTGTAGGATTTTTTTTTAAACTTATTCTCTCACTGTTTATTCTCTCTCTCAATGAAATTTCAGTCACAGGAGTAGTGATGTGCCGTTACCAGTAATTTACTCTCGTCGAGTATTTTCCCAGTGACGTTACCAGTAACATTCCAGAAAAATGGTAATTTAGGGTAACATAGAAAAGAAAAAATTATAAACTTCATTTGTGGTTATGGGTGATCCAATAAGAATTCTACGAGTTTTAGTTCAAATGCAACCAATAAATTAATTTAAAATACTTTTTTCCCAATATTCCTAGTAACTTACAGAGTAAGTTACTCGAAACTTACTGAGTAACTTCCCATACAGTAACTTTCTGGGTATTTTCTCAATGTTACTTTTAATTTACTTAGTAAATTCTTGACAAGTTTCTGACTGGGAATATGGTAAGCTTCACTTATATTCCCAAATTTTTTAGACTTGTAAGTATACAAGTAAAAAAAATACATTTTACTAATCAACATTAATACTTTTTTGTTATAACGACTATATATACATGATAGATATGCTACGACCCGTTTACAATGCTCAATTTCAACACGAAAAGAAGAAGAATGCTCAACTGCGGGGTATATCCCATACGTCCCCATTGGCGGAAAATGAGACAATTTTTAGTTTTGTGTTTCAAATGGGACACTGGGGGCAAATAGGTAAATTTTTAGTTTCGATTGTCACCACTTTGTCGTCCTCACTAGGGACAAAAACATAATTATATTATATAAATTGTTTTTGGTGTTTGTACTTACCTCAAAAGATTGCTTTCTCAGCATCATCTGTTGGTTGACTGGTAGAAAAGGCCCCTGGCCTTAAGTCCGCCATTTACATGTATTGTAATAAAGTTAAATAAATAAATGGGAAAGGCTTCCATTAAAACTCTCAATTGTCCCCAGATAAGATTTAGTGGTATAAGTGGTGGTGATATCAGTGGTGACGAATGAGAATTTTAATTTTTTGATTCTCATTTGACCCCCAGTGATGGCAATTATGTTATATAGAATAGCTTTTTTAATTATTTTAAAAAAGTATATTTTAGGACAGATGGAAAGGATGGCTTTATGTATATCGAAATAAAAGTCTATGCCACTACTGGGCTCAAATAGGAATCAAAAAATCAAAATTACCATTCGTTAGACGGGACTAATAGAACGGGAAAAAAAAGTCATACGCGGTGGTGACAATCGAAACACAAAACTAAAAATTGTCCCTTTTGTCCCCATTGGTGACGTCCCCGCTGGGGACGAATGGGATACACCCCAACTGCGATGCGTGCTCTTGTGATCGCGTCAGCAGCGAGCGCGAGGCGCCACGAATAAGAGTGATAGAGATAGCTATAGCATATAAAGACAGCTGCTGTGCGTTGTACAAGTGCGAAAACCGAGCTAGCAATAGCTGCGCGTGCGCGTTTTAGACAAATATTACTAGAGAAACCAGGTACAGGTACACTATCACGTCTTTATCCCTAACGGGGCAGACAGAATCTAGAGCGGCAAGGCCTAGGCCACTTTTAACGTGACGGCGGGCATGAAGGTGGAAAAAGCAAATCATAATAGTGATGGGTTGCTAACCACATCGCCTATTTATATGATTCTTGCCCATTCCCTCGATCGGCTTTTACGATCTGCGCGGAAAGAGAAGCAGCTAGTACATTCTATGTTTTTTCTTTTCTCCCAGACCAGCAGAGAAACCAACAAGACGATATTAAGCAATGTTACCAGCTTTAGGGAATATTACCGGTAACAATAGAAACTTACTGGGAATATTTCCGTATAGTAAAATACTGGTAATGGTAAAATGGTAACGGCACATCACTACACAGGAGACTTTATTACCCGTAGATGGTTTTTTAATTGAATATACTGGTACAATTTCTGTACGGCTACCACAATCGACGAACGGTACGTAGCTCAATTCACAATAATTTATTTGATATCTGTAACCTGTATAAAGATACAATATAAAGATATGTATTGATTTGCAAATTCTTATTCTAGACCAACTTGTAAATTTTTATTCCTTTATATGTAACTAGTAGTAATTCGCGTTCATCTCCATGCTTTCTCTGGTATCCAATAATTGCACCGGCGTCCTCAAAGCCCATATTAATATCACCATAACTCAAACAGTAGCACTAATTATGTGCCCTGTACTGCACTGTAAATACGCGTAATGAATTTAATTGCTCACTGCGAATCTGCTTTCTAGCGAAATTTATGATAATTTAAATGCGCTGTGCTGTGAGGCTGTCTGAGTCAGAATAGTTAAATGAAACCCATAGTAATGTGTTTTATTATAATTTGCTGGTTATTTCATCTTACAAAGTTATTCATTTATCTTACACACGAAGCGTTATGGTCTATTTATTATTTAATATTTGATCATTTACAAAAAGTAAAATCGTATTTCGATAAACATTTATTGGGAAAAGTTGTTCGAAATGATGGACTGAATCACCCCTTCAAATATTTGTACTTAAGGCGAAGATATAGGCAAATGGCCTTGAAGTGTGAAATAAATTGTTAACTCGTAAATATGGTGATAATTTCCGTATTGCTCTACGTCATGCACTAGATAGCCCTTTAAATTATTTTATGAACTGCCGTTAAAACTATTATTGGTGATCCGTCTAGCTTTAAAACTTGCCGTGGCCACTTTTGGCGGAGGCAAGTTTTAAAGCTAGACGGACTAATGTAAATACTTTCAACGGTGGTTTATAAAATAATTTAAAGGGCTATCTAGTGCATGACGAAGAGTAATATGGAAATTATCTCCATATTTACGAGTTAACAATTTATTTCAAATGAGGGCGCCACTTCAAGGTCATTTGCCTATATCTTCACCTTAATTAAAAATAATATTAAATAACGTCTAACAAATTATGAAATATTATTTTAAGGGTAGATTCAGTCACAACAACTGTGAACAACTTTCCCTAAGGAATATTATATCAAAATATTAAAAAAAAAATTTAAGTAAGTACCATACAAACCACAAGTAAATCCGTTAGTACAGACGCTCGCGGCCAATATTCATTACATTTATTTATTTTATTCAAACGGCTACCGCTCGGTCTCACGACTCAATCCAATAAATACAAGGTATTACCGGCGATAGTAATAAGATATCTGAAGGCACGCGGTAGGAGATGATAATGGAGAGTTGTGTACGACATAGTTAAGCTAAGTAATGGACGACAGTCTTAAATACGAAAGTGAATAGGCAGACGTGAGGAAAACTTGTGGAGGAAAGGAATGGGAGAAGTTGAGTTGTTTGTTTTTCATGTGTGTAAGTAACCGACACTGATGTCAGGTTCTTTAAGGCTATACTCGGTAGGAAATCACAATGAAATAAATAAATAAATCATATCAGCCGCTGAAAATCCACTGCTGGACATATGCCTCCTCCAAGGATTTCCAAAACGACCGATCGGAAGCGGCCTACATTCAGCGTTTTCCTGCAACCTTGCTCAGGTCGTCCGACCACCTAATAGGTAGGTGTCCTAGGCTGCGCTTGCCGGTACGTGGCCTCCATTTGAGAACCCTTCTGTGCTTTACTTGATCTATAAATGCTCTTCTCGGTCTTCCCTTTCCTCTTCTTGCTTCTATTTTACCTTCTATTACGTTTTTAAATACATATTTGTATTAACAAGAAATATTTGCATAAAAACTTAGAAACATTTATCTGTTTTCAATTAAGTCAAGTAATAAAATGAAGGTATTAAAACTAAAAAGACAGCTATTAAATTACGAATAGAAAGGCCTGAGAGGTTACATCCATGACATAAAATGATAAAACTGGCCATATTTGTTGCCGTCGTAAAGTATTTTATAAGTACAGGAGCGTACGCAGGTCTGTGCTTAAAGGCCTGCTCAAACGAGGGGCTATACGCGGGGTAAGTAATTTTTTGTACCGAATATAGGGTAATGATGGGCAATATGGAAAAGTCAGGCAAAAATAATATTTTGATTAATTTCTGGAGTAATTGTAAAAGAGAGAGAATTATAATTATCTCTCTTTCTAACAATTACTCTAGAAACTTCCGAGACTTCCCCGTCGTTACTAGACCTCTCGTGACTGTTTCGAATAAAGCACACGAAGGACTTAAAGTACCACTGACAAAAAATATCCCGAAAAACCGAGGACACCGATGCACTCTCCAAAATAAAAACCGGTCAAGTGCGAGTCGGACTCGTACATGAAGGGTTTCGTACCTCCGTACAATGTTTTAAAGCGCTGAAAAACACGTTTCTTGTTTAACGACCCCCTTTTTGTTTTTAACTTTATCTTATTTTTATATTTGTTGTTATATCGGCCACAGTAATACATAATCGGTGAAAATTTCCAGCATTACGGCTATTACGGTTCAAGAGATAGAGCCCTGTGACAGATTGATGATTCAGGTCCTTTGCGACAAAAGTTACTCGTTTGCACAGGCCTTTATAAGCACAGGAGCGTACACAGGTCTGTACTTAAGAGAGCATATAGCACGATCATCTGTGTATTTATTACCTTAAACATCATTTACTTTTCCAGTTTGCGTCATTTGTGAGGATTTAAGACAGATCTTGACCTCTCAGGAGAACGGCGTATGCGTACAATGTTACAGCATAACACGTCAAGACGGAAAATGATCTTTTTCAGATATGCCTGAGTCTTTAATGTTTATCTATACAGGATGACTTTTTAAGCTAGTTCAGTCCATAATACTGAACTACTTTTTATAAAAAAGTTATTGAAAATCGTTAAAAAAATTTCGTCCTTCCATACAAAATCCGTTTGGCTGAGCGCTGATTTGTATGGGAAGATGAATTTTTATTTTAGTTTTTCGTTAATTGTTTTTATGGAAAGTAGTTCAGTATCATGGACTGGACTTGCTTCAAAAATTTGGCTGGTGGTTATAAAAAGTCAGCCTGTATATAGGTATGTATTTGTTATAAAATATAGTATCGTTGAGTTAGTATCCCATAACACAAGTCTCGAACTTACTTCGGAACTTGCTCAATCTGTGTGATTTGTCAAAAAAAGAAACTGAATAATTTGTAGTGTCCGGACCGAAAATAGATTTTCAGGCGAAAATGAAAACGAAAAAGAAGCTTTGGCTAGTCTTGTTATCAAAAAATTCAAAAGGTTTACACTATTTTATATTACTTAATATTTTTATATTATTATATAAAATAATATTTTATAGTGTGAAATTATCACAACACTAATCACCCACAAACAAGTGTAGAAAAATAATAACTTTTCTTTTTACATGAATGGATCAACCTACAGATATCACAAACCTTTGTTTATTTAAGTAAAAAAAAACGACGGAGTGCCGGCAGAAGTGAAAACTTGAATATTAACGTTGTGCATTTTTGATATTTTGGAATGGTTAGGGAATAATTTTGCACGAATTGCTTTAATTATCAGTATGAAAGTAGTATGATTTTTATGGTAGAATACAATATTTATTTATTGCGCTATCGTACACAAACATGACAATTTATATTACATTCAAAAGTTTATCTCTCAGCTAAACGAAACAGTAGGCGCAGGCATACATTTTCGCCGCGCCGTAGAAAGAGAGGGGGATACTTCCTCTCCTACGCCGCGCCGGCTGTCTACTCTCCATCCGTCTTACGAATTTTCGATCAGGGTCACATGGCCTGACGCGAGTTTAACATTTTTTACCCATTACAAAAAAAGTGCACAACGCCGCTAAAGAAGTTTTCACTTCAAAAATTCAATACGAAACGAAAATATGGTTGAATTATGATTTTTTGGCCTAAAGAGGCCGAAAACGAAGCTTCGGCCAGTCACTAATAAATCTGCCTTTATCAATTAATTTATTTATCTGTCAAGATGAATAAAGTGTAACAACAATATTAATTTGTGTCTTACGATACGATCTGTTTTGATCAGGAAAAACGTGTTAGCAACTTATATTCAAGATGGGTGATTTTATGAGTTCAATTGTAAGGAAAAAACAACATTCCTGCGTACGACGTCGCATCAAGTTATAAATTATTGTGTAATAGAGCCGTAAAGTGCTAGGATGTAGGTTGATTGCAGTCATAGTGCATAATCTAATCGAAGCTGGCTGTGGTACGACTATGTTGATTGTAAAAATATAAGATGGTTAGATACAGTATCTAGTACAAACGTAGTAATGTTTTTTTAATAAAAATGAACACCGTAAGGCGCAAGAGATTTATATGTCCTTAGTACTTATCCTGAAAAGCACAAGATATAGTTTTAAAAACTAAAACCTGACTACGAAATATTTATACTGAAAAGTACGTTTATCCAGGTAAGGGGCTACATGAATTTTCCAGGGTCTAATGCTGCCCCCATTTGAAATAAATTATTTAAAAGGAAACGGAGATATCGTTTAAAATTTTGTTTCTAGCAAGCCCTAGATAACCCTTCAAACTATTTTATGAGCTACTGTTTACAGTTTAAAGTGAGAACGTGAAGTTTCTTCGCACATTTGCCTAAAGTGGCCGATTTTCGCAAATGTGCGAAGAAAAGCTTATAAAATAGTTTGAAGGGTTATCTGGCTCGCTAGAGACAAAATTTTAAATGATACCACCGTTTCCTTCTCAATTATTTAAAATGGGGGCAGCACTGGACCCCGAAAAATTCATGTAGCCCCTTAGTGCAAACGCATAATTTTTCAATTCATTACTTTACAGCCTATAGAGTACGCCAAAGTGGATTTACTGTGATTTCACATAGCCTATAACCAGCGGACAGCCAATACGATTCCGACGATACCTCATTTGTCAAGGTATCATGGATATCTTTGAAAATACTAGGGAACAGATGAACACACATACATGTATATATATATATATATATATGTAGTCCCGTTTGCACCCTTCGGGTACGGAACCCTAAAAAAGGAGGCCTCTAAGTTAACTTACGAATGACATTTTACTAACCTACTTTTCCAATTGCACCGTAATTCCCTCGTCCGGTTTTTGAGCACGTCTAACAACTTGCCTCTAACTTCATCGATGATAAACTTGCTCTATTGTTCGCCGAGTATTTGCATTTTGCTTGAAGTTTAAATCGAAAATTGCTTACAAGTTTCCTCATTCCTTTGACAGTTAATTTTGAGTTGCTTAGCCGATATGCAATTAAATTTGCACCTTTTGGAATTAAAATTTATGTGGTTTGTTTGACGTAGATAGAATTATGTGTGTTTTATGGCGATTAGGATTTATGTTTAATATCGGTCGTCTTTGTTGCAGGTATTCATGAAGAAATTTTATCGATCGTGATGTTGCTAAGGTGAGGTCTTAGATATGTCATTATTTTAAAAAGATGTAAAAAACAAACTTTTATCTAAAACAATGAACTAAAAAGTTTAAAGTGCTCCGTGTGCTCAAGGCGAAACAATTGAGCCCAAACTCGGTGGGGTTATGTTGTTTTATTAAAGAGATACCGTGGCCACCTTCCAGCTTCATCGTGAGATCAGGTCATTACAATACAATACAATACAAAAATCTTTATTGCACCAAATAAAAAAAACAATAAAAAATTACAAAGTTTACGGAACTTATAAATAAATAAGGTACAAGAGGCGGCCTTATCGCCGAAGCAATCTCTTACAGGATAACAGGTGGCGCAGTTAAATCTTCTATCTATATAAATAAAAATGAATTGCTGTTCGTTAGTCTGCTTAAAACTCGAGAACGGCTGAACCGATTTGGCTAATTTTGGTCTTGAAATGTTTGTCGTAGTCCAGGGAAGGTTTAAACGGTGAGAAAATATGGGAATAGAACGAGAACGGGCGAAACAAAGTTCGCCGGGGCAGCTAGTTTAAAATATAAATTATAAATAACCAATAGATATTAAAATACTTATACAAAATATATATTATAAAAAAAAAGATATATTTATATAAATAAATTAGTACCATAATATTGCATTGTTACTCAATATACATAAGTGTGTGAAGTTTCAACTCGATGATCGAATAATGGGAAGAGTAATTAACACATTGCTGGACACTCAGCCAGACACAATAAAAATAACAATTGATCTACGTCTATAGACGTAGTGTGTCCAACAATGTGTTAAGTTTACGAAATTTGATTACGGACACACAGACAACGGGACAGGTGAAACTATATAAAAACTTCTAAAAACATTTTAGGTCTTTTGTTTCTTTTCGTTAGTCAAAAGACTAGAGTTTTCTAAGTCATGATAATCATGCATGTACGAGTATAATAATAAATGAGCTTAAGTTTGGTTTCATTTTTCTTTAAGTCGTTCGGATTTAAAAAGGGTAGGTAGGTTACTATGATAATATATCAAAAGGGTTGTTGGAGCCAAAGGCCAAACCGAGAAAAATTGTGGGCACAAATAGAAATGGCAATTTGAATAATTTTCATACATCCTAGTCCATATCGTCTATTGAGCAGATGTGTGCAATCATGTACATACATAATTCTCTTCTTCGTCTAAGCGTGTTCTCGGTTGCATCCTCAGCTGTGCTGCTTCGGAGCCCGGGATTCTCCAAATATAACATGCATGTCAATGGTGACCCAAGGATGCCAAAGACCTTGCAAAATGGAGAAGACATAGCCGGAACAGTTTAAATGATTTGGCTATAGTTTCACGGCCGGTCGCCTGCCTGACGTCAACCCCCTTTGGGAATGCAATTGTACGAGCACGAGATGTTTGTGCTTAGTCCTTTAGTCGCCTCTTACGACATTCACAGGAAGAGATGGAGTGGTCCTATTCTAACCTGGAACCACACGGGTACACATGTACATACATAATTACAAACATATATTATCACGCCTATTTCCAACAGGGGTAGGCAGAGACTATGGACCTCCACTTGCTACGATCCTTACAGACCTCTTTCGCTTCACCTACTCGTACACTCATCATCTCTTCAGTGCGCAATCAAAAATACTACTAAAATGTTTTCTATCCCACCCAACTTAAAAAGCCAACCTCCTTAGATAGCCATCCGGCGATGTTTAACCAAGTCGCTCAATGTTAGCTTGTAGGAAGGAACGGCGATGTCGCCTGCTATCGCCCGCTACAAGATCGTGCCGCACGCCCGCATAATGCCGCATCCCTGCTGCACCTATTTTTTGCTGTTGAATTTTAAATCCGACATGTCTTAAAGTCTCCATTTCTTGCGCTTTAGGTAGCTACTATTGTCTCGTGATATCACGATACGCCAAGGCTCATGCATGACTCATCCGCAAAGAAAATAACAGGCGATTCCAATATTTTTTTTATTTTCAAATCAAAGAGGGTATGGGCGAAAATAAGAACCAGTTTAATAGGCGATGCGGCTAGCAACACATCACTATGTTGATTCCTTCTCCCACCATCACGCTAAAAGTGGCCTTTGGGTATTGCAGCCCTGGGCTCTATCTGCAAGACCCAAAATGCTTTGTCTGTGTATCAAGTTGTCTCTGCCATAAACCTATTATTACTTCGGAGAATATAGATGACTATTCTCTCTCATGATTTTAATCGTGTCATGATGATTTTAAGTCAAAATTACTGAACGTTTTTTCCTATTTGGATTCTAGGTTCCGTTTGTGGGTTAGTTAGCAGATTAGTTTTGCTTCAACGATTGTCATCAACTCAGAAATCTTCGATTTGTGAAGCTCGAGCCGTCTGAGACTGCATTCGCATAAGCTGTCAAAATCAAGATAAGTATTCCATAAAGATTCCTTATCAAATTTCTCAGATTACTTATCTTGATATCTACATTTTTTTCAGTAAATTTATATTATTTTAGTACTTGAATGTTTCGACCTGTAAGCGTGAGTATTTGTACCTCTATAATCAAAGTACGAGTATTCTTGTTGTACGCTCACAGTACGGCTCGACAGTCGGCGTGTAACGGTAGCGGTCGAATCAGCGATGTGGCTTTGTTTTAGAAATTGAGAGGTTGAGTCGTGCTCGTGACGTTACTGCGCTTCTTCTGTTTGCCTAAGACCTTTGTACTGGCATAAAGGCGGTACAGAAGAATAACTTGTAAGCTAGCTTCTTCGTCTTATCTCAGCGCGTTCCCGACTGGAGCCTTAGCTGCGTATGTAATTTCTTTATATTTATACAGCATGTAACTCCTAGAAGACGTTAGTTTTTAATAAACTTATTTACAAGAAAATCTGTCAAATACCTTTTAGGGCTAGTGGCTAGGGGGGGGGGGGGGGGCACAAATTGCAACCATCGACCAACGCCGACGCCTATTATACATACATACTATACTCCACACACAACCCAGAAGCATCAGCTCAACCAGTGCACCTCGACCGAATTTTAGAACCACTTGCTAGTATGTACATTATGAAATACAATAAATGAATGGAAATTGATGCTACCTTTATCTACATATATTCCATAGAGATTTCCTGGGAATCCTTGTATGGGAACTGCCAGGAGATACATGTACACTGACATCATTGTGACAGGTTTCAGATCTGTACATTCGATACGTGTCTTTGTTCTTAGGAAAATTGACTATTTTGTGGTTTCACCCGAGGTGTTTTGTTTGGAATCGATTACTATGTAATGGAAACAGGACATGCTGCCGTTATGAGGCTTTCTTCGTGTCGTGTGCTCGTACCAGCCTTGTGTATTGTTTCTTCGCTCTTTCAATTGCTTTATTGTAAAAAATACTAGTATTAAAGGTTATGTTAGGTTATCTAATATCTATCTATCTAGCTATATATTTTCGATTTTTTAAATTGTGACAAGATTGGATTTTTTTTAATGTGAGGTGAGGTCAGAAGGACCCAGAGAGAATCTGTCGAGATCAGTACCGAGAAATTGGAGACCCATTGGAAATGGCCTACCACTATGGGGGTATAATCAATAAATCATGTCATATCTTGGGCGACTTTTTGACAATTTGACCAGATTGCAGACATTCTTTAATGCTGGTCTGGGAGAAAAGGAAAAATTTTGAATGTAACAGCTTCTACTCATCCCTTGTAGATCGTAAAGCCGATCGAGGGAATGTGCGAAAATGTGAAGCATGTAAACAGACGATGCGGTTAGCAACCCATCACTTTTGATTTCTTTTTCCACCTTGCCCACCATCACGCTAAAAGTTGCCTTGGAGTCTTGCAGGCCTGGGCTCTCTCTGCTTAGAGCCGCACACCCATAATGCTCTGTCTGCTCCATTAGGGATAAAGACGTGATACTCGTACTGCAATCGCATCGCATGTACAACGAGTTCTAATTTCATAGCTAATTCCACATCGAGAGTGGTACACGCACCAGATTATAAAAGCCTCAGAAGCAATTAGAATTCCACCCGGCTACACTGGTTACAACATAAAGTTTATTTGTAATTTCAATATGTCTTGAATTATTGGTTTCTCGTCTAAACTATGCGTTAGCCCCGGCTCCGCCCGCGCCACTCCCCCCATATCTGCACGGCTATCTCTGTGCGATATTACGGACAATATTAATCTTGTAAGGAATTATACTTTCTAGCTGGATACGAGAGCGTCGACGCCTGTTTGATTTTATATTACAGAATTAATACTTTTGCTTTCATGCATAGAGTTTCATCGTAGCTGTACTCTTGTGGTTGTTATTTTCATTTTTTCTGACGTAGTCAGGATTTCTATTTTGGTTAGAGGTGAAACTACTACTCTAGAAATGACAGACTCCGTTGGTAGCAATGCGTAGCATAGTAACAATAGGTGGGGGTTAAATTTTTTTAAAAAGCTTGAATATTTTACTGCTGTTAGGAATAAGTAACATAATAAAATATCATTTTTCTATGTTAATATATAATAAATGTCCTATGTCCAGCAGTGGACTTCCTGTGGCTGATATAATAAATGTAATAAATAATTCATTTCAAATCTTAGGAGTAAAACTACCTAACTCCCATACAGCTGTCGTCGCCATTTCTTTTGCCAGACCGTCTTGACTTAAAAAAAATCTCATATGACAGTTGACAACTTAACTGTTATTACAACAACAAGCTTATATACTCAGCTAGACCTTGATTTATAGGTTTTAATCAAAATCTCGGGCCTACTTTTTCATAATATCTACATCTAAGAGGGGCAACCGCTATCGCTTTTTGTACGAAATTTTTCATCTATACTGTTGTAATCTATACACATAAATGTAGTCATTACCCTCTTGCTAAGCATCGTGGGCCTTGGGTTATGTCCCGTAAAGGATATAGTCGTGCTAGTATGTAGACAACATGTGCTAAGATTTTAACGAACACAATCTTCCTAATCCTACAGCTATTTCCATGTTGTCTATACGAAGCCAGAGTAATTTATAGATACTACTCGTACGTACGTACGAGTACACTCCAATTACAGAGTCCGGAATAGCAGCTAATTGAATCCCGATAATATTTGTAAAGTGCGGCGAGAATTTGTACCTGAGATTAGTTATTAAGATAACGAATGAGGAATGTCGGGTTTATTAGGCGTGTTTAATCCAACCGTTGATATTGAATTTATGTGTGATATTATATGCTAGCATACACCCAACCTCTGCCTATAACGACATTACACATCCCGGCTCTATAATCAGATGTTCTCGGTGGTATACTAATGTTGCATTGTCATCGACTTGACAAGTACTTGCCAGATTTCAGTTCAATATATCAGCATGAAGTAGAGTTTATCTCTACAACATGCTGATATATTGAAACTAGGCCTTATGTCTTAATATCATTGTCACGCCAATTCTTAGTGAGCTTTCAGTGTTCCGTTTCAGACAACTTAGAAGTGACACCATCACTATTATGTTTTCCTTTTTCCACCTTCATGCCCACCATCACGCTAAAAATGGCCTAGGCTTTATCGCTCTAGGCCCTGTCTGCCCCGTTAGGGATAAGGATGTGATAGTGTAGTAACGATAAAATAATTTGGCAACATTGCAAATGTTCTATTAAATTATTTTTCTTCCTTTATTCTACGAACACGCCTGTATGCCTTTCTTGTATACAAAGTAGACGGGACATACCCGTAATAAATTGAACCACGGGCTATACTAGATCACTAAAGTATAATGAAATTTAAATAACAGGAAAAAACAAAAAAAAAAAATTGTATGCAAATGCCGAAATTTATTTTAGTTTTTGGCTGTTATTTTAATTTCATTATACTATAATGATCTAATATAGATCGTGGTCCGATTTATTACGGGTATGTCCCTTCCACGTTGTATAAACTAGGTCTACTGGAAGAGATCTCTTTTGAGATAAGTGTACCTTTGTCCAACTTTTATTTTATTTATTCTTTGTATATATTTTCCGTGTACATAAATTAGTAATTTTTTTAATGTTCATCAATTTTAGATCAATGTCTAAAGTTTACTCGTAATTTCTCCAAATCTGAATAAAGTATAACATATTTTAATAAATTTACTTAACAATAAAATTACAACTTCGTCCTGAGATCCCGTATCTGGAGTACGTCGCCATATTGAAATAGGAGAGGAGCTAGACGAATGTGTACCATTTATACCGATCAGTCGGTCCCTTGCCGCCGGCGGCGGCGGCGCACGGTGCTTCGTTGCGGGCGGACGGTGCCTCGTTTGCATCTATTTTGCCTAGACAAGTAACTAAACAACCGCGACTTTTACCTCAAAAGATACATGACATAACACGTCGTCAGCGAAAATTGCAAACTACCTGTATAATACCTCGAACTCACAAATAAGCATTTTATTTATTTACAACACTCATGTACGAAAAAGACAAACAAAGTAAGAAAGTAGATACTTATTTAATAAGAAATCTCTTCCAGACCCAGGAGAAGGAAATTGAAGAAAATAGGTAGTAGGGTGTACAAAATAGACTAAAGTTAAATATACTTGTAAGTAATTTTTTTAAATATAAACATACATGTACAATACATACTTAAATAAACATACATACATGTACTAATATATATATATATAAACTAATATACTTATACCTAACTACATTTTTGTCTGTTCAAGTCTAGTGAAACATTTTACAACTTTTTCTTTTAGACTACAGCCAGCATTAAATGATATAATTTGAAGACTTATCAGACTGTGGCCATGATTGGACAGAGAGAGATGAAACAAATTGATTAAGTACGCCACAGACACGTGCTAAGCTCTTTAATAAGAGAAAGAAGTGGCCATACTTGGTCAGATCAGAATATTTCTGTAAAAGTTTACAAGAATAAGTCTTCTGTAAGACCATCACGAGTTAAGTACTTAAATAAGCAGACTAAACAAGTCATAGCAGTATAGATAACTTGAAAGACACACACAAAATTAGCCATCGCACGGGTGGTGCTGTTGCATATATGCAAGATGATAATTTAGTCTCATAACTCATCAGCCGTGATTTGTGAGTACTACCTAATAGTATTAATCATAGAGATCGAGAAACTGATAAAGCTAACTAAATATGATTTGTGCTTGACTTGTTTATAAGCTTAGATACAATTAATTATACTAAGACTCATAACATATTTGTAATACTTTGCCTCTATCTGCGATCTACGATCCATAAGATCGATTTAGATAAATTCTTAATTTGGCAGAAAATATATTAATCATGATTATATAAAATGTTAAGAAAGATAGTTGAAAGACACGCGTACAAAATTACACACATCGCAAAGTCATAGTGCTATAAATACCTAAAGAAACATAATAAAGGTCAATAAAAATAAATTACAGTTCATTAATAATAAATATATAATCAATATTTGCATTGAATAATCAACAATTAATTACGACTAATCATAAAAACATGAGTTGATAATGAACAATTCACAGTCGAAAACTTCTGATTAATCTACTTAAAGCATTAGGAATTTAAATGTTTGAAGAAAAGTTTCAATTGGTCGGAGCATAAGTAGAGTAGAGCATACAAGCGGTTGAACAGTTTTACTTCGAATTATAGACATAAGTGTATCATTGAAGTGAGAAAGAACGATGCTAAAGTTTCATACGAATAAAATGAACAAATATATAGATATAGATAAAAATAACACTGATTAAAGTAGCCGCAAAGTAAGTTTAAACTTGTATTATGGGATACTAACTCAACGATACTATATTTTATAATAACTAATTATATAGATAAACACCAAGACCCAGGACAATTTGAAAAAGGCCCTTTTCCAACTTGCCCTGACTGAGGAACGAACCCAGAACCTCCAAACGACTGACTAGCGTGTTAACCAATACGCCACGGAGGTAGAGAATGGAGCTGCAGAAATATTTAATTTCGCTCTACTGTGAATAAGTCCAGACTACTCATCTATTTATTAAATCTTTGGCTTATGTCATCTAAAGTTACTGATAGGTATCAACTCTTGACTATTTTTCGTCTCTTTCTTATTCAGATCGATGTTCAATTCATCGCTTTTTTGGTCGTATCTGAACTGAACTGCCCGACTCCGAGCATAGCCGTTTTTCGACTTGATTAGTAAAAGAAGATCGACGGTCACTCGGCGCTCGACTCAATCAATGTGAACTACAGTTTAAGAATTTTAAGTTAACGTTAAGTTTAAGTCCGAACTTGTAGGGTCGTATTGTTATTAATGAGTTGGATCCAGTTAATCTGCTTAAGGAGTTAGACTGGACAGCCCACCGTATCTTATGGGATAAACTATGGAGCGGTAATAAGTGTTACAAATGGTTTGTCCGATCGTTATTGTTTAATAGAATAGTTTTCGGTTGTTGACAACACTTTGGGAATGACTTGCGGCTTAGCATATTAATGTAAATCTTGGGCGTCTTGGGTATACAACGTTATCAAGATTCAAATTCTACATGGATTTCTTTATCTCATTTCACGCTTCGTTGTATTGTAATACTAACTGATCAAAAGTAAAGTTGCTTTCAACACTTCTACAGATTATCATAAATAAAGGCCTTTTATATGTACAGTTATGTTTATGTATGTATGTATACTTCTTGTTCATTTCCACCGAACCGTCTACGAAGTGAGTCATAGCCTCATGCTGAGTATAGATCATAATGAATCGCTGACCTCCTTTATATTAAATGCTGCGGGATAGTCCACTTATAGTGTGCCTTATTAGTCTTATTTTCTATTTTCCTTATCAATTTCACCTTATCGTTAATTTAACGAATTAGGTACCTATAGGTATTTAGTTTCCGTCAACAAAATTATCGACATCTCCCGCGACTTTCGATAACTCTTGTTTTGGACAGTAATTGGGCGAGCATACTTATATAATCTATAATGTAATGAGTCTTATATTTATATTATAGATACAAGTTGTATTTCTATAATATAGATATTAGTCTCATTACCGGATGATTACCTACCTATTTCATGTTAATAATTCGTCCTGTGTTTAATTGAGTTAGCCCAGCTAGACTGACTGACCCATTAAAAAAGTAAATTGTTTACTATTATACGAGTAGAGGTATATTGGTTTACTATTATAGAGGTATAGTTGTTTACTATTTGGTCTTGCGTGCTCCCTTGTGTCCAAACTAGTGACGTGCCGCTGGAAATATTCCCAATTTACAGAAATTTTCCCGTTGTAAACTAACGGGAATATTCCCAATATTTCCGTAAATATTTCCCTAAATTTCCATTTTTAGAAATATTGCCGCGAATGTTTATGGGAATATTCCCAAAGTTTCCAGGGACGGCACATCACTAGTCCAAACTCAGCCCACGTGCCGGGCGGTCCGTCCAGGACTAATCGCCTAATCGGTTTAAGTAATGTTCATTAATTAACGTCTTGGACGCCGGATTATCGTCGGAGCTAGACACTCGCGAACAACCATATTTTGTCAACCCACCCGCATCAACTAAGGGCTTGTATTCACATCAAGTTAATTTTAAAACGTGTTATTAGCTGTCATCTAAAAGGCTACACATTACAATAGTTTTGATAGGTACAAGCTTAACTGTCCTTTACATCACAATAAATGAACAATTGTTCAGGCTTAGTGATTGGTTGGTTTGGTATACATACGAGTATAAAGATACATTCATAATATCAGTCATAGGAAGTCCACTGTTACGAGTAGACATAAGTCTCTCCTAAGATTGGAAGTGACGCCTGCGTTTCAGCCAAATGTATTGAAAGTTGTAAATATCGTAATAAGGAATGTGTAAAATAAGATAAATAATAATTGTGTTATGGGATACTAACTCAACGATTCTATAATATAGAATCATTCAAGGCCCAGGTCAATCTGAAAAAAGATCATTTTCCATCTTGACCTGACCGGGGATCGAACCAGGTACCTCCGGTGTGACAGCCTGGCATGATGACCACTAGGCCACAGAGGTCGTGATTTCAAGATATTTCATTGAATGGGCAAGTGTAACGCCTGAACTGGTAGACATTCAGTTTTACCTTTACTATCATAATCGTTAGATTATTGTGCAATAAATAAATAAAAAAAAACTGGACGGTTCATGATAAATATCATTAAATCCATTCTGAAAGTGACAGATTTACCGTTTAAATTTGAATCGAAATCAACGAGTTGTACTCGTAGTACAAATCCTATGTCGTCGTGTCGCATAAGTATGCATATCAGATGCGCATCTCAGATGTTATCAAGTTGTAGTAAATAGTGACGTCAAAGGAAAATAGACTTCGCAATGCTTTATGGTCGACGTGTATGCTAATTGTATGCTGAAAGCCTGCATGGATAACTGGATAAATAAGAATGATATCGGTTTCACCAAGCCACATTAAAGTAACGGTAAAATTACTTTTTATTATTTAAATGTACTAATCGTCCGAAATTTGCTTTTATCAGCATTACCTGTAAGCTGACTGGTAGAAAAGACCTGTTACATTTTCTGTAATAAAGTTAAATAAATAAATAAAATAAAATAGTTACTATGCATTTAGAATTACACTTATTGGAACGTTTCAACATTAAAAACAAATTGTGCAACATCTAGGATTTCCGATTAAAAACAATTAGTGCAACATCTGAGATTTCCGACTACAAATTGTTTCATAACCTCAGTCAAATATTTTTCTAACAAAACACCGTCAGAAGCGACCTCTATAAAGTTTAACACAAACAACGAAATACTTTGCATCTGCAAGAATACATCTTAATTCTATTCCTTTTCATTATCTTACCTTTAGGCTACCGATTACCGGGTTTATAATCCGCATTAGATATTTACAAATCGTGAATTTATGATCATTCATGAATGTTTGATCGAAACTCGAGTTATGAACAGGGCTTAAACATCGCTCGTTATTGCCTCACAGTGGGCATTAATCGTAATTACTATGATAGAGCGATTTGTCCCGTTCGCTGCACAATCAATTGTATCGGTAAATACGGTAAGCTCGATGTCAATTGGCCCACTGGTTTAATTTCGTCATTAGTCATGATTATTTAAGTACAACAAATTTATCTTAGATTTTCTCAAGCATTTTTCGGTAGCAGCATTAAAATCTTCATCCGTATTTATCTTTGTGTTCATGTTATATTCAAATTGTAGCAATTCTTGTTATACGTTCAGAGAGAGCGTAATATCCTGCTATGTAAGGGTTAGTTTGCGTAGGTATATAGAAAATATCCTATCGAAAAGAATTTCCATCGCATCCTCGTCAACGGATCGGAGAAAAATGAGCACCATTTGTTCCAACTGATTGGGCCGTTCAAGGGATGCATCTTGCTTGATTGTTTCTCGCAAACCCTTCCGAGCTGCGAATAAATGAAAACTGCCGATGGTGGCTTCAGATAGCCAATCTCCTGCTTGATGTATCGAACACCTTTGATATTTCGCCGGCACGAAGCCTCGCACACTATCCTGGAAATTGAAAATTACTAATTTAACCAGTACTGTCTTGGGAACTTCATTCATTATTTGTATTTCCACTACGCTTCCTGCTTTTTATTGCCTAGATAAGATCTCATATGTACTTAACGACGACACTTCAGCTAACTCGTGTTACTAACAATATGTGCAATATCTCAGTAAGTTTTTGCCATATATCTCCTGCGTCTGTTCATTTGTATCTCTCTAGGATTTATTTACACGCAACATTATCTTGTTCAAAAGACTAGCGTGTATATTAATGGTGCTGGCGCCTTATTCATATTTTACACGAGCAAACAGATTGTGTGTAGTAATTGGACATGCGTCAAGCGTGTCACGCTAATGTGGTCATAAGTTAGCCGGTGGCCGGGGGCCCGTGTCATTATGCCAATCCCGACAATTGAGCCTCGAGGCCCGCGGCCGATGTCGACCGTGCACATGATCTATGAGGTGGGATTATGAGGAGCAGCAAATTACACGCAGCATTCCCGATGTATTGTCGCTAATTGCTGATGAGAAATTACGCATCTGATATATTTCCATCGTTGCTGTTTAGTTTCATTGATTTAATGGCTTTGTGACTTTTTTGTGACATGTTATAATTCAAGAATAATTTATTTTTTAATGAAATCAACAATGATTACTTTTAAATCAGTTTTTATATCGCACTACCTCTTTCTCTTTTTGTGGCATAATAGCATCTCGTCTTAATCCTAAATTTGATGTGGCTTGTATATAGCAAAAGGGTATTTTAGGAATAAGTATCGGTTCAATAAATAAAAATATTAAATAACGTAAAATTATCCTTACATTTCGCGTAGTTATATCGAGGTCAACGCTTCGATCATATATTCTATGTCAACGTAACAATTTCCACCAATTTTATAAATAGTATCTCGTTGATGTTCCACCCACAGGCAGTCGATTAAATCTGCGGTAACGAAGTTAATAACCGTGGAACAAATCTAGCACCTCCTTCGGCCTAGACAAATGAATGACCGACTGTAATTTTAAAACTGTAATTAATGTAAAAGCAACAAAAAAAAACTAAAGCTAGTTTAATCTAACTTTAATGAAATTTAAGTAAAATCCTTAAGTCTCTATTGGCTCCCCTAATTTTTTGTGTTCCTAATTTTGGTTGATGCACAAACTTGTAGCACAATTTTTTTTTTAACTTTTTTATTATTCCTAATTTACTATGGCCTATTTTTGATTTCCCTAAACCGTATATTTACTTTCCAAATTAGTCAGTAGGCCCAATAATTAATAAACGCGTGGAGAGGGTTCCGTACAATTGATTAAAGTCTTATAGATTTTCCTGTAATCTACAAGCAATGAACTATATTTTGTATTTTTTTCAAAATTTTAGGTTCAGTAGTTTCGGATCAGGGGGGGTCTACCCTGTGAATGGTCAATTTTTGTCTTCTTTTATAAATAAAATCAAAATGATTAATTTCACAATAATAACAAATATATATTAGAGATCCTCATAACGAGCCTTTTCATTTGATATGTAATATAACACAGTAAGGTTTGCAAAACTTTTTTTTAAATTTCCTAATTTGTCCCACGAAAATGACCCTTATTTTAAAAAATATTTATTTACTTTGCACATTATGTGTTTGGGTCATAGGATTACAACATTCTACCAAATTTTACCTGATTCGGTCCAGTAGATTCGGAGCAAATTGGCTGTGACAGACGGACGGACAGACAGACGCACGAGTGATCCTATAAGGGTTCCGTTTTTTAATTTTTTGTACGGAACCCTAAAAACTCCTATAATATTCACAATTACTAATTAATATTTCGCACAAAAAGTTTAGGCACAAAACTAACGCCTAATTAAGTCCATCAAATCAATCAATGCAGCAAGCATGTAGCAAGGGTGTCTATTGGAATACAGATTTTTTTGAAAACGAATTTCATTTCCCAGTAAACTATTCCACGATTTTTATTATATTTTTTTCTCAAGATATCGAATAGTATATCATCGCAGTTTAATATTATCGAACAAAACTAGATAAAAAAAAATTTTAAAGTAGTTTTTGTCACTAGAAAAACGGTATATCGAACTAACATTTCATATAAACTGTTATCGATAAACTGTTCATAAAAACATGTTTCAATATGTAACCTAGTAAAATGGATAGAACTTTCCTAGCATTCGCCGGCCGCTACTCGCTTCGCTTGCTCGGCTCATGCGTGTGTTGGTCGCAGTTCTAACATAACCTAACCTATAAGTTTTCCCTAACCTAGTAAAATGGATAGAACTTTCGCCTCGGCTTGCTGGCCGGCAGCCAGCCACCCTTAGCTGCGGCGGCTCGCTCCAAGCCACCTGTTCCTCAGCCCGCGAGCCGCTTCGCCCTTCCGCGCCTATGCGAGTTGGAATTACACTCTAGGGGTAGGGCAGACAAGACTACGTGGAGTCGGTTTTGCAGCGATTCGTTTCTGTAACGACTTTTATAGCACAACATTTTGCTTTTTTGAGCATTTTTTTGATAATTCCGCCAAATAGTAGTCGCGTAAATAATGTCTCAAACATAGTTATAAGAGGTTAACGTTACGGCTTTTATTTCTTTACAATAAAAGCCGATTTTAGGACATCTAATATTAGAGATTCTAAAATTAGAGCTATAAATTTTTAGGCTTTACTGTTATTGTGCAAAAACATCAATTAGGGTAAACAATAATTTTACATTACAAGTTTAGGCCAATAAATTTGGGCGAAGTGAAATTAGAAAAAAAAAATTTAAACGAATCGAAGGGCACCCAAAATCCTTACATCGCATGAACTAATATCGATGTCAACGTAACAAATTCCACCAGTTATAAATAGTATCCCGGTTATGTTCCACCCACAGCCGTTGATTAAAGCCGCGGTAATGAAATTAATAACCGTGGCACAAACCTAGCACCTCCTTCGCTCAAGACAAATGACCGACTGTAATTTCACACGGGACCGTAATAATACCACGTCGAAGACTATACGATCCTTCATGAACACCATGTATTAGGTGTTGCTTTAATGTTGGTCAATTTATTTCAGTCTGAGGTATTTTTGGGTTTTTTAAAAGGCTTTGTTCCTTATAACTTTTATAAGACATATTTTTAATTTAGATATTGTTTCCAGCATTGTAATGCTGTATAAAGCAATAATTTTTATAACACGGTTTTACTCACGTTGTGTAGTCGGAAACGGCTGACTAGTTTCGATCGGTTTAGTCAACCTTATCATGTTTTTTTTTTAATGTTGGAAGTGTGCTCTTTGAGACTAGCAACTTTTGGTTTTGATTTCCTGCCACTATGTTTTCTGCTGAGTATTTTCTCTTTATCAAACTTAAAATTTGCTCTGACGCATGACTTGGATGTTGTCTGAAAAATATGATTTTTTCTGATAGTTTTTAGAAAATGGACAATTTTGGGAAAAGTAAGGTAAGGTAATTTTCCCAAAATTGACATAATTCAACACATTTTCTCTCTCATGATATCTACAGCATAAACATTAACTCGGATTTATCATAGTGCACTTGTTGCCAGACACGAAACCAGACCGTCGTCCGCCAAGCCTTCGACCGATAAATCTGCCGCACTTAACTCTACTGGTAAATAACTATGGGATTTCCGCGTGCGAGGCCGCGATGCGCCCGCGCATAAATCTATGCCCATATTGTGATATTGTGTTGCCATTATGGTCTCCTGGAAGGCAGGCCGTCACATAAATACACGGTGCTGCGCGGGTAAGCCTCCGTCTTTTCAATGGGTGTCTGTTCTGATGCTGTCTCTATAAGTTACCTGCTAACGCGGCCTGCTGGATTTATACTCGTGTCCTCTTGCTAACTGTACACAAAATTAACGTAACTTAGAAAATACAGTTCATACGATTTCAAATAACTTAATGAAATTATCTTCAACGTTATCTCTACTCTAGAGGTTTGTATGAACATTCAAAATGCAATACTAAACTTTTTAAAATAATGTACAGACAGACACGGAAACACAAAATGTAAATACTCGTAACGCAATTTCCTTATCAGCACTTTCTATAAAGATAGTGATTGTAAAAGGTGATAAGCGTCATTGACTGAAAATTGATATAGCAAAAATCCAAACATAGCAACAGAAAGTCCATAGCTTTCTTTGGATGTCTTCATATATACTAGCTTTTTATGATTTTTTTTCTTTGCTTTTCTATGATCAACTTTGGATCACGTAAAACAATCTTTCATTTGTTTTGAGTAATTTATGTGAGTCGCTACCGAATTCCCACCGGAGGTTTGCCACTTGCTAAGTGTTCATATGAGGTCCAGGGAGACCAAAGAAGAATTACGTAGACCAACTAGAAGACAAAGCAGGGATCAAGTCGTATTTATATCAAGCCGTAAATCACAAGGCTAAACATCGAGAATTCAGGCACATACTCTAAAATAAGAAGAAAAAGAAGTGTTCATACTTATGAGTCCCACATTGTTTTCCACACAGCGGTATTTTTTCTTAAATCTTTTGCAATAGTATTCAGATCAGCTCGATAAAAACTGTGTTGCGCTTTAAACAAAGGTCTGAAAATTCCCAAGCGCGATAGCGCACCAAGCCAATTCTGTCATCGAGGTTGCCTTTTGCACGTCCTAATAGGGCAGGCATGCGATCGCGATCTCGCCGACGAACGACCGATGCTACACGTGTTCCTAGCGAAATTACCATTATTATCGATCATCTTGCACCAACGTCTCGTAACGACCCTGAATAGGCGCGAGTGAGACTCGGCGAATCTTATCGTGCGGACCAACGCTCCACGAATGCCCAACCCGTTACGGTCATCCTGCAATTTGAGGCTTGTTTATTCTGCAGCAATTCGATCGGGACCACAGGTGAATGGAATTTCACCACGCATTGGAAGATTTACGTCATCGCAACCTATCTCGATGTCTGTGCAGTCTAAAAGAAATCTCGGTTTAATCACGTCTGCGTTTATCTTTAGCAATACAACCTTCTTAAGATGTTTCAGGCTTCACTGCAAGTTGAATTGAGATTGCAGTTTATGAGAAGTGTTTATAGATTCATTCTTTCGGGATTGCTCGTTTTTCTGCGTCGCTTCGTCTACAAATTGTACATGTATGACATAATTAAAGAATCCGCATTGTGAATTGCGTTTAATTTTAGCCATTGCGAATACGTGTGCATCTTGAATGCATATATCGAGTGTGATTTGTTGTATGAGCATATTCTCCTAGCTCGTTCTGCAGGAGTTATTGAGACCGCTTTGTTACTCGTACGATGCTAATTTTATTTACTGACCGTGAAATTGTATGCCACATGCGTTTTGTTCGCACTGCCATACCTTTAATTTGTATTGAAATGTTTAATGCACAATATCTGATCTAGAATATGGTTATTACGATACCAAAAGTAATATAGCTTTATCGAAGCAATAAAATTGTAGAGGAGTCTATTAAGTTTTGCAACTACGTTTTGCTTTTATCCTTATCTGTTTGTGTTTTGTGCGCCATCTTACTCGATGTAGGAATGAATGGTATAAACTTATTTTACGAATCTCTTCTGGAAAATGTTAATCTACGGCAAAAAGTAGCTAGTGTGATAAAGTTCAGATACGGCCCCTTATTCTTTGTCTTTTAAAAAAAAATCTATTTCTATTATATTACCAATAATAATTATGTACAATTAAGCAAGTAATTATATGTATTGTATTATACGAGTTTCCAAATAGAAGGGTTGAGCTGTTATTATAAGTGTTAACTGACAAGTATTCATTAATGAGACTTTTATGCTCGTAATTATTGAAGCACAATATTAGGTCCTTACATATGAGATTGCCGATTTTCAATACTGGCAACTTTAAAATCAAATATCTTGCGTTTCATTAGGAATTCCAAATTCAAATTTATTTCGAAATAAAGCCAGAAAAATATTGTTTTAAAATTCGTATTTCATTTGTTTTAACATCATTTGTTTGAGTTTCAACATTGCTATAACAACAACTATGGACAAATTGAAAATTCGCGGTATTTACGAATACGAGTTCCGCCGCGGCACCAGTGCTACAGAAACGACTCGAAGAATTAACGACGTGTATGGACCAGGCACTGCTAACGAACGAACGGTGCGTTTTTGGTTTCAACGTTTCCGTTCTGGAAATTTCGATTTACACAATGAGCTTCGTGGACGACCTGATACTGAAGTCAATAACAAAGAATTGAAGGCGATAGTGGAAGCGGATCTATCTCAAACCACTTCTGAATTAGCAGCAGCCTTCGGCGTAAGTGACAAAACAATACTTATCCACTTGCGCCAAATCGGAAAAATTAAAAAACTCGAAAAGTGGGTACCGCACGAATTGACTGAAGCAAACCAACAAACACGCGTTGCTTGCTGCGTTTCTTTGCTTAATCGCCACAATAATGAGGGGATTTTGAACCGTATCGTGACTTGTGATGAGAAATGGATCCTGTACGACAATCGGAAGCGATCATCACAATGGCTTGACCCTGGAGAACCGGCAAAACCTTGCCCTAAGCGAAAACTGACCAAAAAGAAGATTCTGGTTAGTGTTTTGTGGACCAGTGCTGGTGTTATCCACTACAGCTTCTTGAGATCAGGCCAGACGATTACTGCAAACTTGTATTGCCAACAATTGCAAACTATGATGGAAAAGCTCGCCATTAAACAACCGAGACTGATGAATTGCTCTAGCCCACTGCTCCTTCAGGATAACGCTAGACCACACACTGCACATCAAACGATCGCCAAGTTAGAGGAGCTGCGACTGGAACCTCTGCGTCACCCACCATACTCTCCAGATCTTGCCCCAACCGATTATCACTATTTTCAAAATTTGGATAACTTTTTACAAGGGAAAAATTCAAATCTGATGAGGCAGTCAAAACCGCCTTCAAACAGTTCATAGACTCTCGCTCCCAGGATTTTTTTTCCAAAGGTATCAATGATCTGCCTATAAAATGGCGGAAGTGTATCGATAACAACGGCGCATACTTCGATTGATTAAATAATAATTTCATTAAAAAAAACTTGTTTCACTTTTTTGATACTGAACGGTAATTTCATATGTAAGGACCTAATATAATATTTTCTTGTGCTGTTAGTTCTACAGGTATATTTTTGTGCCCTACCAGTATGAAATGCGGCAGGAGTTCAGGCTGATTTACATAGGGTCAGTGGCTGACTCCGAATTCGAAAGAAGTCAGCGCTGACCCGAAAAAACCAATGTAAATTAATTTGAAGTCAGTACATCAGTGTAAAATCTGCGCTGACTTGTATATTCGGATACGAATATTTTGAAGTCAGTAGGCACTGGCACCGGTACTGACTTGTGCACTGACCCTGTGTAAATCAGCCTTTAGTGATGGAGAAAACTCGAGTCCTTGAGTCCATTTTTATGTATATATTCGACTCAATTTTACAGGGTTCTATACTCGACTCAATTTCACAGGGTTCGGGAATGCTAAAAACTTGTGTGAGCCCAGAGTCGAGTCGAGCTCGAGCGTAAATCCCGAGTTTGACTCGCCTCTTAAAATAAACTCAAGTCATAAATCTCACTTGATTCTTTAACAAAAGTCGAGTTCGAAGACTAGACTCAAAGTAAGTTCGACTCAACAAAATGTCGATTAAGACAAGCAGCTTTCAACTGGTTTTAAGGCCTTAATAGGGATATTGCCTTGGCTATAACCAGGCTTGGTAGTGGCAGTCGATGTTTGCATTAATATACGTACGTATCAGATGAGTATGATGTGTCTTTAACACATTTATACATAAGTTTTACATGTAACAGACGGCGTCAACAATTAGACAATACGACTCGTTAATTACAAGGAAACTCGAGCTCACAAGTAAACTCGCTGCAACTAATGTTGGGCAATCTGTGGGCAACACATTGATTAAGCAAGAGCGTGTGTCTTATTTAAGTCGAGTATTGTGATGAGTCTGAGCTCGTAAAGTGTAGACTAAAGGACTCGAGTTTTCTCCAACACTAGCTGGAGCACAGAAAAACGACCTTATCTTAGTGCTTAATTATGTAGTTTATTTACACTTCACGAAGCATCTTATTGGTAAATGTACCAGAGACTTTGTTAACTCCTAAGTATTTTTCCCACAGCTTTTTAAAACATTGCATTGTAGGACAGATAACTCACAAATTAGTTGAAATATTATTAAACTACCACTGCATTGGTAAAATAAAACTGAAAAAAAAAGGGTTAATGAATTAGGTTCTATCTTGTAATTGAAAATATAACCTCGACAACCGATGATATCGATAACATAGTTAATGCCGAACTTATTCTAGTAGATTGTTAAAGGCCTTCAGTGTACCAATAAATTCTCCCAGACAGTTAACTTACGTCTAAAGCCACACCTCGTCTACATTAATAACATAAACAAAACGTTTAAGGGCATCGGGAACTTTCCAGCTTGCGACATCGTTAGTAATGCCCAACTCTAAGATTGGGCCTGTAGATGCTTCAAGTCCCTTTTAAAGTATTGATGTATTTCTAATATCTTTTAAGGTAATTATAAATTGTGCGGCATTCAGACCTTTTGATTAGGAACTTTCCACGGCAATGACGGAGGGCCATATATTAATGCTTTAGTTACATTGTGTGCAATTTACAAAATGTACTGCGCAGTGATTTGATTTACGGCCCGTCAGTTCAGAGCCAAGAAAACTGTGAGTGTTTTTGAAAAATCACTGTAATTAAACTACTACAGTTTATTCTTTAAAAATTTTACATAAGAATCTTGAGGCTTTTTTACAGACACCTACAATATTCAAAACACGATTGAGCATTCTTGGATCGATAGAAAATAAACCGGCCAAGTGCGAGTTAAATGCGCGTGGAGAGGGTTCCATACAATTGATTGAATTCTTATAGGTTTTCCTGTAATCTACAAGCAATGAACTATATTTTTTTTCAAAATTTTAGGCTCATTAGTTTTGGAGATGGGGGGGGGGGGGATAGTCAATTTTCGTCTTCTTTCATGATATCATCTATCGCATAATCATGAATATAATCAAAACTATTTATTGTACAATAATAACAAAAATATATTTGAGATCCTCATAACGAGCCCTTTCATTTGATATATGACACAGTAAGGTTTACAAAACTCTTTTTTTTTAATTTCCTAATTTGTCCCTCGAAAATGACCCTTATTTTAAAAAAAATATTTATTTACTTTGTACATATGTTTGGGTCATAGGATTACAACATTCTACCAAATTTCACCTGATTCGGTCCAGTAGATTCGGAGCAAATTGTCTGTGACAGACGGACGGACAGACAGACGCACGAGTGATCCTATAAGGGTTCCGTTTTTTAATTTTTTGTACGGAACCCTAAAAATCACAAACATACTTCTAAATTTTCCCAAATTTACCTTTATATGACATATTACTATTTTATATCAATCACCTTTTTATATGAAAATTATACCAAAAAATGTATTATCTAAACAGGCATCTAGTCGATTTCGCTGCAAAAAAAAATTATAAATATAATACATAAAAAATAATAAATAAAACACAGCGAAATATCGTCGAGCACGGCTCCGGGACTTTGTTGGCGCTCGACGAATATTTCACTTTGTTTTATTTATTATTATTTTTTGTATTATATTTATAATTTTTTTTGTAGAAAATCCTTAGGATTCTTATGTATATATATACAGTGAGTTTTCAAAAACACGCACAGTATTGCAGGCTCTGAACCCACTTCGCCTTAAACTACAAATACTTTATATAAATAAATATATACGGACAAATCACACAGATTGAGCTAGCCCCAAAGTAAGTTCGAGATTTGTGTTATGAGCTCAACGGTACTATATTTTATAACAAATAAATATATAGATAAACATCCAAGACCCAGACTAATCTGCAAAAGATCATTTTCCATCTTGACCCGATCTGGGATCGAACCTCCGGGACCGCCAGTGTGACATCCTGACATGATGACCACTAGGCCGCAGAGGTCGTCACTTTATTGCCGTTGTGCACTTGATTAATATTGATATCTGATTCACATTCATTTTTATCAATAACTTTTCCATGTCTAATCTACAAGTAATCTAATCAATTTTATTTATTGTTTTGGATCTTAAATACGAAAATCTAAAATCAATATTTCCTATCTCTTTCATCTTCGCGCGTCGGATCCGCTGGGTTGTTTCAAAGATTGAAAGTCCGCTTTCTTCCTTTTTCTTGTACACTTCTTTTGCTCAAAACTTTTGTGCAAAATTTAATTTAATACAATCTATTTGTTCTACTTATTGGTGCACTTGCGCACAAACCTGACGTATTTTACGAAAATATCTTTAGAAAAAGTACAGTTAGTATTAGATATTTCATCGTATAAATTGCAAATAATAAACCATCGCCTATACAACCGACTAGACGCCTAATGTTTTAATTTCTACAACCAAACAATTCAGACAAAACGTTGAGGGATGTGGGTCGGGGGAATGGTAAGAAATACAGCGCTGATTGGTTAGTTCAAAGTCGCCGAGTCTAAATCATAACTAGTGATGGGAACTCATAGATAATAGTTTATATTATACTCATGGGATCGCATAAAACACAAAGCATTTCTATGAATCATATTTAATAGAAATAAAACAATAAAACAAAGGTTTCGCACGAACTTAGTTTCATAAAAGTTGACGCAAATTAAATAACAAATTGTGATCTGAAGAGAATCTGAGAATGAATAATATAAAGTTATTATATTATACAAGACGTTTTAAAATTAAGTACAAGTACTTTAAAGAATGATTCATTTCATCATTTTGAACGACTTTCCCCAAATAAAAAAAAGGTTCTCATACAAATCGAAGTAGTCACGTGATCTAGTTACTATGGGAAGTAAAAATCCTTTTTTCGTATTTTGAATTACATTTATTGGGAAAGATGTTCAAAATGAACCAAATAACCAACCAACAAACTTGCATATAAACTCACGGTCATTCTTGTGTTCACACTTACATATTAACTGACATACGGACATACGGACATACATACATACATACATACAGACTCACACCACATTTAGACTCTGTATAACCCAAAGGTTGACTGGTAGACAACGCTTTTAGCGTTAAGTTCGCCTATTGTTCTGTACAATTTGTATTTGATGGACAATAAAGATTAAAATATAAATAAATAAATAATACAGTACAGACATACGAACATACAGACAAACAGACATACAAGTATAAATCACGCGAGCGAAGCCGCGGTTTATGGCTAGTATATAATACATGCAACACTCATTAATATGTTTAACTTTATAATATCATTGACATTCATAATTTTATAATTTATCATTGAGTAGTTAAGTGGTACAACACTACCTTACACGTGCCAATAGTTCAAGAACGGGACAGCAATAATTATATACATTGAAAAGAAAGGGATGCATAGAAAAAATACATCAACGCATTCTGCTTTCCTACCACTGAACATGCAAAACTAACCAGCATAGTTTGAGCTCTAAACAAATTTATCCTAAAATATTAAAAGTGGCTTACCTGTGGAATGTTATGCCATCTTCTTATAAAGACTAGATTTTTGGCTACATTTTCCGCACCACTTAAACTGTTAAGTAACTGTGTGTGTGTGAAGTACTTAAAGTGGTAAGATGGCTCCATGTACTGCATGGAGCCATTTTACTTCAATAGTTTGTTTCAATTTAAAGTATTTTTTTTATAATCGCACGCAATGTGTACGGTTCACGGAAGTGGTCGGTACTAAGGTAGATATCCCGCTCGCCGTCTTAAGTCAGACGTATTAGTTTGACGTGTTGTCTGAAATCGTTCGCCCTGCATGCGGAGTCTAGTAGGTGTATAGTCGAAGTAATAAACGCAAAGAAATAAATCAAACAATAGTAGGTATGTACGAGTATATTAAATAGCGCACTCAAAGCGTTCCCAGTCCGTCATAAAACTTGGACAGTGCTTGAATGATTAATTGTTTTCTCTCATCTTTGTGCTGGGAGATTAGAATAACTAGGCCTTAGGCTGTCCTAGGCTTCGTTCTGGTATGCAACAAAACAATTAATATTAACAAACCTTCGTGGCGTAGTGGTTTACACGCCAGTCCGCTACTCCGGAGGTTCTGGGTTCGATCCCCAGCCGGCGCAAGTTGGAAAATGGCCTTTTTAGGGTTCCGTAGCCAAATGGCAAAAAACGGAACCCTTATAGATTCGTCATGTCTGTCTGTCTGTATGTCCGTCCGTATGTCACAGCCACTTTTTTCCGAAACTACTTATAAGAACTATACTGTTGAAACTCATAACTGAAACTCAATTTTTTTTAAGCACTTACGGGGTGTGGGGTCTTCAAAAATGATATTGAGGTTTCTAATATATTTTTTTTCTAAACTGAATAGTTTGCGCGAGAGACACTTCCAAAGTGGTAAAATGTTGGTCCCCCCGCCCTGTAACTTCTAAAATATATGAATGATATAAATATATGATGTACATTACCATGCAAACTTCCACCGAAAATTAGTTTGAACGACATCTAGTAAGTAGTTTTTTTTAATACGTCGTAAATCGTAAAATGTTACTAGCTGTTACGGAACTCTTCATGGGCGAGTCCGACTCACACTTGGCCGCTTTTTCAAAATGTCCTGGGTATATATACAATACAATAATATATATATTATACGCGTCTATTTCAGACGATTTAAGTATAGTGCAATGTTTTTCATGGCTGTATTGTATAGACCAGTCTAGAATGGCATACTCTGATACAAGCCTGACAGGCGAAGCTTGCGGTGGTTGATGGCAAGCCGGTCTTGAAAAGTAGATAAGGTATAATAATACCCATTAGTCGACATTAACTCGAAGAAGGCAAAGGTAGAAAAGTCTAAGACTGGAAATATTAGTTGCACACTACCCGCACAGTAGGTGGCAGGTCGTTAGCATAATAAACTACCGAATATGCGTACTGGTCTTCGCTGCTACATGGTATAGTGAACATTACCTTCGATGCAATGATGTGATTCTACAAGCAATCGGGGTAATTGACGAACTAGGAAATGGATAAACTGGGAATGGACTAACGGAGACCGTAGTCGAACTGTGCAGCATTAATAACACATCATTATGTCAATTCCAGCTTCATGGCTCGTTTTGCCATTAGAAAATAAGTCATCTGTGTTTAGAAAATAAGTCATATAAAATGTGCAATACTAAAAATTAAAGTACTTCGAAAATATTTGTAAATTGCTCTATAGACTGCTATAACTTAAAATATTGTGATAAATGATCTCAACATTATAAAATTATATACTACGTTCATTTGTTACTAGATATTTGCTGTACCCGAAAGGGTTAATAAGATGGACTGTAATTATAAATATAAGACCTCTTGTAAAACTCTTATTAGCAAATAAAGATTTGATTGATTGATTGATTTGATTTGCTTTTTTAATCGTCGTTATCATTATATGTATAAAAAAGACGAAGAAGAAGATAATATGATAATATTCATTTATAGTCCAGATGTACATTGTATCTCAATGCCAGATGAATAGTTATTTTTATTTTACGTTACTAATAAATTACTTCTACTGTTTCAGGTAATCTCGATCAAACAACATAACAAGACCAAAACACAATCATACACGATTTGTACGGGTTGTAAGGTAGGTATGTATAGTCTTCATAACTTCATACAAACTATTGGAAGGCACAAACTTGTAGACTAAATACATATTAGTACCAACTGCTCACATAGATGCAGCACACACATTACTAGCACAGAATAAATAATACTAACGTACAGAAGTCTCACTCAGCAAAGGAATTCAACGAAATATCTACTCAATGTGGCTATCGATATGATTTAATTTAGCTCACGTCAGAACTCAGCACCTTTTTGTATAGATACCTAGACATCCGTTGCAAGCCAATTTCATTTTTATTACCCTGGACAAACGATTCGTATAACTGAATTAACCATCCGGAGGGGCCGCCCGCACATAGTAATAATAGGTACATTAGGTAGGTACATTTTTATATAATAAAATATAATAATATATTTATTTGCTGTAAAAGTGGTTACAATAGTTGTTAATTACAATTTTTAGATCACACTTCTAACCTGTCTAGGCATGCAAATGTCAATTAAGTTATCATTAATTTAATTATTTATTGTATTCATATCTTTCGATACCTAAACGAATAATATACGATACCTAAAAAATTTTGATACCTAAACGTGCCTAAAAGGGGAGTGACACAGGCCTGTCACTAGTAAACCTGCCTACAAACCAAATACAGGTTCAAATATTAGTTAAGTAGGTATAAAAAAAATATTTTTGCTCCTACTTTAGCCTCACTTGTCTGCATCAACTTTCGGTTGACCGTTTGCAATTTTTGTAATAAAGTTGATGAAATAAAATAAATTAAAAACGCGATCTAGTAACCTATTTAAAAAAATATTTAGAGAAGAGAAAATTACTTTCTCTAAATGTTTTTTAAATAGTTCCAATCTTCCAATTGTTTGTATGACGTTTGTAACCCGGTCAAATTAGACGAAAAAATGGGTGTGAGGTTACAATAAATTCGCACCCAGCTGAAAGTTGGTAGGATTGTTCAAAACACCATCAGAAATGAAATATAAAAAATCCTCATCGAACCGATAAAATGTTACTAACTACGCTCTGCTACCAAAAATTGTGGGCGCAGATAGCTAAGATTACGTTCTGGGTACCAAGAGATTTTGTGACTACGCTCTTGGTACGAGTCCGGCAATCTCACCGGCAACAAACAAACACACAAACAACCTACGCAGTCTGCTACCACCCTGTATATAGGTACAGGGACCTATTTTAATCTAATTTAACCTAATTATGAGTTGAATTGTATTCTAACTAACTAACTAATCTAACTAATTGTAAAACTCACCGCTTCCCCGCGGTCTTCAGGCCGCCTCGCCTGGCCTTCGCGTCGATCCTGAGGTCCTTCTCAAGGGTGGCGACGGCCTTAGGTCCCCCTCTGGGTCCCAAGGTCAGTGGTGAGAAGAATTGGGTCCCTACAATAACCTCCCCATGAGCTCATGCCCCAAAATGTATGTAATACGTCGTATTTATTACACCACTTCTATAGCACAATAATTTTCTTGTTCTTCTTTGGACACTTCAAGATTATTCACTTAACTATGTTATAAAGCCGCATGGCACGCGCTTCACAATTTACACAAATCACTGTTCTTTACGTAATACAAACAATTTCGGCTTCACGCCGTTCCAAATAACTTGGCCACAAACAATTAACGACAATTCTCACGAAACATTCACTATATATATCAAAAATTACAAAACCAATGCTGCCATAGCACGCGATAGGCGCCACACCCAGATTTCAAGTTTCTTCACTATTTTTACTGGAATGACAAGTTGAGACTTTGACATAACGACAATGAATATTTTTCTGGTCGGGCAAAGACAATCCGCGCACGGGATATCGATGAATCGATAATCTTGCCCGTGTTTGTGGAGATCACACGCAGATGGCGCTAGTCTCCTAACAAAGCACTTTTATTCAAAACACCTGGAAAAAAAATAACTGGGGGTCAAAGATCACAAAAAAGAGTTTTTCGCAATTTTCAGCAAAACGGTAAATTTTATCATAAAATTAGTTCCGACAAAACTTGTAGATCAGATAATTATCTATATAAAATGTCTGAATTCTTTTTTTCCTGAGAGTCACCGATGCCAAGATATAACGATTCAAAAAGTTGGAAGAGATTTTTTCCGTTTTTTTGCTCTATATTAACAACGGCAACAGGTAGACGCTTGAAATATTCACAGAATATTTAGTTGTACATTCACTTTGAAAATATAAAATTAAATTACAATATAATAAATATTTAAGGGGGCCCCCCCATACATCACGCAAAATCTCAAAAATCACGTTTGTTGTATGGGAGCCCCCCTTTTATATTAATTTTATTCTGTTTTTAGTATTTTTGTTATAGCGGCAACAGAAATACATCATCTGTGAAAATTACAACTGTCCAGCTATAACGGTTCATGAGATACAGTCTGGTGTTTTGAACAATTCTACCAACTTTCAGCTGGGTGCGAATTATTGTAACCTCGGATGTTTAAAATGACCGGGCTATTGGGTATCTGTTACGTTAGTAGTGTTGCGAACTCTTTTTTTTATTATTCTTTTTTATAGTATTTTAAATTATATTTTGATATTCCTTTTTGTTTTCTTGAGTGAGTTGTGTCATGTCTACCATTTCATTTTGGTCAAAAAGTAAAAGCTTAAATTCGCATAATTTTATCATTTTTTTCTCTTATTTAGAACCTTTAGCGAAATAACATCGATTGGCAATATATTTTGGTCCTTTGAGCTTGAAATTTAAAATTTATCTTGTAATCTTTGTAAAAATTTTTAAAAGAGAAAATGAGAACGCGAAGCCAAAAAAAGGCTGTGACTGTGACCAACGAAAGTGTTACAAGTAGTGAAGTGAAAAGTGAATCAAGACCTACGAGCGTCCAATCAGGTGGTCATGATGGCGCCAGCCCTCGGAGCTCCGTTGGCGCCAGCTCTCACAAATCCTCGTAAGCTCGCTTTGCAAGCGGAGCATGCGCGTCGCCGAGCCGATGTGGAAGCCGAACGAGAGCGTGCGGCCGCGGAACGGTTTTGTAGCTGTTCCTAATGTGGGTGAGGCAACCGGCCTTGCAGATGTCGACGTGACTACGGCAGCGCACGCTGCCTTTGCGTCGGCGCCGGTGCCCCCTTCCTAGCCCACTGCCACTGCGACGCACGGTGCGCTCCCTTTGGGCAAATGATTGCCCGAGCGCCCCCTTCGCGCCGCATCGGAACTTTAACACTACATGCACTAAAGATGTTAGCACACACCAACACATAAATTGTAACACGACCAATAAAATAGACTGTAGGCAACACAATGACATAAATTCACTCCCCTACGCCATCGCAGAGCTCACCGCCAGGAAACCAAAGGGTTTTGTAGCTGTTCCTAATGTGGGTGAGGCAACCGGCCTTGCAGATGTCGACGTGACTACGGCAGCGCACGCTGCCTTTGCGTCGGCGCCGGTGCCCCCTGAGGCAACCGGCCTTGCAGATGTCGATGTGACTACGGCAGCGCACGCTGCCTTTGCGTCGGCGCCGGTGCCCCCTTCCCAGCCCACTGCCACTGCGACGCACGGTGCGCTCCCTTTGGGCAAATTTACACATGATTGCCCGAGCGCCCCCGGCCTGTTCCTTATGTGAGGCAACCGGCCTTGCAGATGTCGTCGGCGTGACTACGGCAGCGCACGCTGCCTTTGCGTCGGCGCCGGTTGCCTGTGCTCTAGTTCGGGGGAAGAGAGTGTTGCGAACTCCTTTTTTATTATTCTTTTTTTATAGTATTTTAAATTATATTTTGATATTCCTTTTTGTTTTGTTGAGGTGAGTTGTGTCATGTCTACCATTTTGGTCAAAAAGTAAAAGCTTAAATTCGCATAATTTTATCATTTTTTTCTCTTATTTAGAACCTTAAGCGAAATAACATCGATTGGCAATAAGTAGTTATATTATTTTTGGCAAAGTTATACGTCTTTTACTAAACAAGAACTTTGTGTTCGTAATTACTCTCGAGATCAAGCATAATGCACAATTAACTATAAATATCCAAGGCTAATTGTAGACAAGTCCTTGACTCGAATGTGCTACGACAATTTGTGTCACTTGTCTACTAAAAATAGTCGTAAATGAAAGTGTTAACGTCTAATTAGTGTATTCGTATTTATGCATTAAGTCCGTACCTCAGGTCCGTACATTGTACATTTGTTAAAAGTATAGTTTTACTTTACAATAAATATGAATTAGTAAAATATATAATACCGAGTAAATTTCATCATGCATTGAGTACTTGCCTGTACTGTATGACATTTTGGCATAATGTATTTCTTGACAAGGGATGGGAATACATATATAGTAACCATTTGATACATCTGGATGAAGTGTGGCCTAATCACTAACTTGATATTTTATTTGGACTATGATTGATGTGATGAGACTATATGATGAGAGTAAATGGCCATCAGGCCATTTTAATACTCTTTGTGGATTCTGTACGGTAGTTATTAACAAAGTGGACATCAAGTTCAATTGTTAATCCTAAATGGCCGAAGAGAATTCGACCTTCACCCATGTTCTTACTGGATGAAAATTATATTTTATAAAATAAAATATGGTCGTATATTCACAGTACTTTTTCACAGTCAGGTTGCTTACCTTTTTCTGGTCCCTATTGCTCTCTATCTCTCTAGCAACTTAACTGTTGTATACTGTGAATGTTGTATGCTTTCTATAGAAACTTAGTTCGTTCGACTAGCAAGCCAGTGAAGTTAAATCAAAGATAAATATTTTTATAATTTTAATTCAATATAGCTTTGAACATATTTTTTGCGGATACCTTATTAGTGTATGTTCAGAAACATATTTTATTTGATAAAATATAATTTTTATCCTGTAAACAGATGGGTGAAGGTCAACCTCCCTTCGTATACTCTACTAATACTGGACTTGCATAAAACTAAACTGGGTAAGTTTTAAATCACTCATAAAACCTACAAAAAGTTTAATTGATTGCAACTCTGAGTAAACAGTGCCACAAATTAATAACCCAGACACTGAAAATTGAGTCACGCAAAAGCGATTTAACGAAACACAATTCCCCAATAAATCCAAGAGGAGAATTTGGCACAGAAACGCCAAGAATCAGATAATGAGTGCACGGAATAGAGTTACGATCTAATTATAGGTGTACCCCGTTTACCGGTTGAGATCGTTGTAAATGTCATTTTACACTTGTGCAAATGTTGGGTCGGTGAGGTTCTCACGGTGGTGGTAGTGCCTTTCTCGATTAGATTACGAGGCGGTGCGGGCGGTGTTGCTAATTTTACGAGTTTGTCTCGTGTAAACTAGCCCTAATGAGGCATGCCTTGATTTAAAGTTTGTTCTGATACCATGTTGGTTAGCGGGCTTATGGGGATATTACATTTATCGAGGGTCTTTTATACCTTGTATTGATCATAGATAACGCTTCATCTTTCAACGGGAGCATACCGAGTAAATTGTTTAATTTTTATCGACAAATGAAAGGTTATGTTTTCCAAAAAAATAAATAAATAAAGGAACTAATGTGCCAATTTTCATCAAAATCGGCTGAAAAATCGATCTGTAGGAGAGAACAGACAGACAGACAACAGCATTTTTGGCCAATCTTGAAACTGACACGCTTCGCTTGCTCTTTCAATAACTACATACTCAATATTTTATTACTTTCTTTCATACATAACACAACAATTTATACACGAGTAGAAGAACCAGCTACGTTTGAATATCAATGGTATTTTAAATACAATTAATTTTCAATATTCCTGCTGTATTCAAATAACAGGTCGTTAGTAAATAGTAAAAGCTTGACGGAGCGTCCCCGCCTCTATAGAACGCAAGCTTCATTGTTAGCTTTCTCATAAGCCAGATTGATCGGGATAAAAAGCTTTTGGTGTCAGCCCGCAGATTGCCGACGTACCTGAAAGCGCGTGTACCGCACCTATCTGAGACACGGGCATAGGCTAAGCAAACATAGCATTGATGCTGCCCAAGTCACTAGACATAGCCCCTGTGGCCCTTCGATAGTAGTGAGTCAAATTTTAACTTTTTACAATTAGTAGATTCGTAGAAACCAATCCGCTAAGGATATATCTCCACTTGCTTCGATCTTGCGCCAAGGTAACGAAGATATAGATGACTATAAGTATAGCCACAGATTCATAGCCCTTTTACCCCCGCGGAATACAAAAATACAGACGTTACAGCTACGCAGCCTCAATCTATGTCGGATACAGGCATTTGACATAGGTTAACGGTTGCCAAGTAACATTGACAAAGATGGCAAACTGTGTAATTTGCCTTCCAAAGCTCCCTGTCAATCATATTTGAAATCATGAACAAATTAATTAATTTACTATAAATCGAAAGGAAAAAATTATCAAGTCAGTCATAACAATGCGTTCGCCCGTCGTGGGGCCACCGAACTTTAGTCTGCCTGTCCACTTGAGCGGAAAGGAGAAAAGAAGAGCGGAGCTGTGCTAAAATTAACCAATCGAATTGCTTAAACTATCCACTCTGCTGCAGTGGACAAGGATTCGAAAACTTGTTTTAAAATTCATACAAATAAACGTAGAGCGAGGACGCGGAGCGGAGCCGCGGAGATGAAAAGCGGGGTAGCGGAGCAGAGAAGTGGAGCGAGGAAGCGGAGAAGTGAAACGAACGCGGGCGATGAAAAGCTCACATGAATACGTCAACTACTTCCCTAGCTCCGCGTATGGAAAAACATATTCCGCTGCTCCACCCAGCAACTCTACGCTACTTCGCTCAGCGTCTATGGACAGTCAGAGTCGACAACTCCGCTCTGCATTATTTTTTTACACAGCTCCGCTTCAGTGGACGGGCAGCCTTATAGTGAGCAATAAAAAAACTTTATTCTGGGAATTTATCACAAATTGATT
The DNA here is from genome assembly GCA_963576875.1 of Acrobasis repandana. Lineage (NCBI taxonomy): Eukaryota > Metazoa > Arthropoda > Insecta > Lepidoptera > Pyralidae > Acrobasis > Acrobasis repandana. The sequence continues at coordinate 6,408,012 of OY756226.1, forward strand.
AAAGTTTAAACTTCTACGCATAAGTCATCGATCACAGAAATTATCGCATCGTGAAATTGTAAACCAATTAGAAACGGTATGAATTTTAAACTGTCATGCGTAACGTGACGTCTTTTTGTCAGAGCGTTGCTAAGTCATAGTTAAATATTTTGATTGGAACAGTAATAATTATAATGAATTAGGAACAGTACGAATGTTTTGAAAATCCTTGGGGAGGCCTATGTCGTATGTAGAAAACAAATACGAAGGAACGAACACATAGGAACACAGCAATAGCTTTTCTTCAGTTTTTAATGAAAAAAGAAATTAAATCGGTTAAGTTTTGGAGAAGAAATCTGGGGCATACGGAACGTTGATTTTGTGTTCTTTTCATAGGTATTTTTTTGTAATTCTCTTGACCTTAGTGTTTCCTTTAAAAATGATACGCCGTTAGTTCTATATTCGGTTGAGATGGTTTGTAAGCGGCTTGACATAAATGTTACTGCGTGATGATTTCTAGGTGACTCTATCTATTTACCATGTAGGTAGTATAATAAGAAGTAAGCTTATTAAATACTTCTATGCGCCGCTCTAGCAATGTATCAACGCCATTTCCTTACTATTTACACCAAACCCATCTTACCTTTCACCGTCGAGAGATATTGTCCATGCAACCCCGATCCCTACGCCTCATTACCATATACCGCGCCGTGACAGCCTCGCAATTAACTATCTGTTTATTGTTGTTGAATTATAAACGTACGGCAGTATCACTTCTGGCTGCGGTACAGCCACTTTCGTTTGCGAGGGCTTGAAAGTGGGATGGCATAGATTTTAATTATACTTTCGTAACGCTGGCTCGAGAGCTTGGATATACGTTGGTACATAGTCTTTATTACTTACAGCGTTATTGCGGTGGAAGAGTTCGTAGTTTTGTGTGGGCTAGTTTTGCGAGGCCTTTTGGTGAGTAGAGGCTAACAAAAAAAAATGAGGGCGTGAGGCGTCTTAAAAAAGCTCATTTGCTTCACGTGCGAGGATTTGTAAAAAGGGATGTCGAGGCCCATGGCGTAGGGTATTTTTAAGGTTCCGTACCCAAAGGGTGCCAACGGCTATTCTGAGACTGCTGTCTGTCCGTCCGTCTGTCACAGGGCTCTATCTCTTGAACCTTGTCCAATTGAATTGTGAGCGACTGTTCCGGCGATTTTATGCCTATATCTGTCATTCCCCTTTCGTTTTATTCCATCACGAGGATAACTAAATTAAGCCTTATTGCTGTTAATTTTAACATTTTGAAAGTAAAAAAATATTTTTGAAAAATTGAAAATAGAGGTTAGAAAGTAATTACTAATTAATGGGTTCACAATTTGCAATAAGTACTGTGCGTGTTTTTGAAAAATCACTGTAATTAAACTACTACAGTTTATTCCTCAAAAAATTTACATAAGAATGGATTTTCTACAGACAACAAAACACGATTGAGCATTTTTGGCTGGTGGATAAAAAGTCACCAGTATAATACAAAAAAAATTGTAAATAAAACACAGTGAAATATTCGGCGGGAGCAATGAAAGGCCCGGGCCCGTGCTCGATGATATTTCGCTGTGTTTTATTTTTTTATTTTTTTTTGTACTAGTATTATATTTATAATTTTTTTGTAGCGAATTCGACTAGATATTCAGATTATACATTTTTTGGCATCATTTTCTTCCCTTGCTATTCTTAACCATTCAGCGGCTTTCTTCAAATCATCTTCCCATCGCTTTAACTGTCTTCCTCTACTTCTTTTGCTTTCTCTAGGATACCATTCAGTAATTGTTTTAGTATATTTATCTTTCTTTTCTCTCAGTATGTATCCCGCAGCTCCCAGCGCCATTTAAATTTCCTGCATGCTATCTTTTTTGCCTAATACGCTCTTTACAAGGATATTGTACATTAAATTCTTTCTCTCCGTTGTTGCCATTTATAGCACAGGCGCCTTCTTCATTAATAACATATAATATCAAGAAGTTATCTATCGTTTAAATTGCCGTGCGACTTTAACGCTCCCGTACGTGTGAAGTGATAGCAAAGTGTGCATTATTGCCAGTGAGCCGTATATGGAAAACTGGAAGCGATTCCCTCTAAATGGCATAATTAAAAATAAAGTTTATGCCGCTCGTCGTGGCAGTCGTAATGTGTGAGATAAAATGGCGACGCCTTATAGAGTGTGGCGCTGGACATGTTTGGAGTGCTTTGGATTTGGAGGTTTAGAACTCGCGTAGCGTTCAAAGTTGTTAATTGGACAGTAAGGTATGGAATAATAAGTAAAAATATTGAGTTACAGCGGATCCACACGGACGCAACGCAAATAATTTTGACGCATTGCTGGCCACACACGATGTGTCATCGCAGCGTTGCTACAACGTAGGTAGTTGCAATCGCTTTGGCTCGGGGGCTGCAGCACATCGTGTGTGTAAAACAATGCAGCGACAGCGCTACGTCAAAGAATATATCTACGTCTCGTCAGTGCAACGCGCCGTGTGGACTCGCTCGTCTTGGATATGTCACACTTTTCACAGTATGATTCTTAACGCCGAGTGTTTATAAACTATCTCGCGATATTGTAAACTGTCGATAAATTGCGATCTGAACCGTACTGTTCTACGTATTTATTTACGAATGGTTTATAATCTACCCACGTCAAACCGTTAAATTGTGAACGAACCTGCACTCACACACAGGGTTCACAATCTCTCCGATGTTATCACTCGTAAAATTGTAGAACTGTGGTTTAGTTATTCTGTCAGTGCAATCTGGTAAAATTTTAATTTACAAGAAATGAAAATTTTTATTTGCAAGATGGAAAATGCTCTGCGTTACGACCCGACTATATGAAAAAATAAACTATATAGGTAATTTTGGCGTCGACGAAGAGAGGCCTATGCTCAGCAGTGGGCGGAAGAAGGGCTGGGATGATGATGATGATGATAGGTAATTTTGCAACAGAAAATAATGTTATTCAAAATCATAAAATGCCTAGGTATTATATGTATAACTATCAATAAATAATATAAAATACGACAGTATTAATCCCTAGTAATATTCTTTACATAAAAGGCTGTATTTAATTAAATCGTCTTCAAGCTACCTGTGAATAGCTTTTCCCAAACAGGGCTGGCAATTTGCATATACTTAGGCATTTAATTTCCATATGTATATTATTGAATTTATCAAGCACAATCAGAATATCGTACTCTTTGAAATTAAATCGCGAACCAGGAAACCGAAACATTTATCGCTTTTAGACATTCAGATTACCTGCTGGTTTCCACTTTTTTGTTAGATTGATATGACTGTAAATAGGTATTCGTCGTGATTATAAATTCAAATGTCTGGCTATTGTTTTAGGAAACATTAATTCTAGATTTAATGGTTAGAAGTAGAATAATTATTTCAATTCTCTTTTGCAGAATATTTCTGTTGATTCCATGACAATACAAATGGCAAACTACTCTATTTTGTTTTTCAAAAAATCGACATTTTGTGTAAGGTTCGTTCCATACAATTAAACCGAGCCTCAGAAGACAGTAAGAGTGACCGAGCCTGTCCTTTAAATGTAAAAGAATAAGTGAAATTACAAACGTTTATTATCAAAAGAGACCTCATAGTCTAGTCTTCCTTCGTAATGTATCTACTGTTTCTTCAACTGGAATTAAATATAAAATATACTCGTATATACGAGTAAGGACAGATTACACTATTTTTTATCTTGACCTTGCTCGGGATTGAACCTAGAACCCCCGGAGAGGCGGACTAGTGTGGTAACCACACGGTAACCATAACGCCATAGAGGTCGTCAATAAATAGGAGTAAACTGTAAACCATGGGCTTGTAACGTTTCACTATTTCTGAATACCGTTTTAAATCGAAATATACATGTACCCAAGCGGTGTTATGTTGTTCATGTCTCAGTTCTCCTTTTATGGATAGTCATGTAATAGTATTTATTAAAAGGCTTTACCAACGACACTTTACCACTTGCTTCCGGTAAAGGCAAACATCCCGTGGAAACCCGTGTACGTGTGTGTGTGTGTGTGTGTAATGCGGTAAAGAAGGTAATGGCAAATCGCTCTTTTATTACTGCTAAAAAATCTCTTTTTCAAAGGTTTCTTTCCATGCAATGACACTGAAAACACGTAAGGCGCTGTCAGTTCAAAGCAAACAATACTGTGATGTCTTTGAAAAAGACTAAGTATAATTTTTTTGGTGTAATTTACTTATAAAAAGTTATTGTAAAAATATTTTTAAGTTTTTTAAAGGTGAATTTAGGCAAATTTAGAGGTGTGTTTGTGATTTTTTTCTATCGAGCCAAAAATGCATAATCGTTTATCAGATATTGTTGGTGTCTGTAGAAAAGCCTTAAGATTCCTATATAAAATTTTTGAGAAATAAACTGTATACGTTTAATTACAGTAATTTTTTAAAAACACTTACAGTAATGTTTGCTCTGAACTCACATCGTCTTAAAAAATTGGCTTTTATATTACTTCCGTTTATATTTGACAAGAGTTAATGAGCTATCTCGTGAATTAACATTTTATAAATTGTAATCAACGAATATGCAACTATGATTTTTGCAAATGTCAAAGTGTGTCCACAAATCTTTGGGAACGTCGGTGCATCCACAAATCTGATGTTTAATCGTGCGCAGCTGCAGAGAAGCTTGATACACCGCAAGGTTACTGTATGCATGAGAAAATATTATTTGCAGAGTTCATTATAGTAGGTACTTGACCGGTAATAACTGGTCAAGTATTTATTTTTCTTCTAACTACGCTGCAATTCATATAATAACTGCACTACATATCCAGCACAAAGCGTAACTTTGTTGCTTAAGAGCAGAAAAAATGTATGGAAACCCTTTACCGCAATGTTTTAGACTTTTCTTACAGAGAGAAACAGCTAATTTTCACTGAAAAATATGAGCGTGAAACTTTTTCGTCTACAATTCATTGCATATCCCATATTGTGTTTACGATCGAAAATCACAGTGAAGTCACTACTATTATATTTCAAGTTATGAAGCTGTTACTTCTACTAAATATTCACTCACACAACGAGCTCTTCTCAGCTCAGGCTCAGTATGCAACAATATTACTGCACCTGCTTCCCTCGTGCCGCGCCCTATCATTAACATTATCCTAAGACGTCCACTTACAAATAATTATTTACGGCAATAATCGAAGTGAAAACGTAATAATTATTAATGGATGTAATCTTCGAGAAATCTTCCTTGTCTGTTTATCTTGACTCTATGAGACGATGGTTATCGCTGCGCTTGGATATTATTTGTGAAATTGTTAAATAGCGTATTAATAAATTTAATACTGAGCTTTCTTAGTGTCAAAACATACTATGCCGAAGTTGCGCGACCAAACTTCGGCGAACTTACGCTTGCAATGCTGTTTGAATGACGAAAACACTATGATGAAAAACTTAACGTAAGATCGGCATCTTACGTTAAGTTTTTCATGATGAAATAAATAAGCCGCAGACACGAACTTCAGCCGCGCAACTTCGGCACAGAGTGCTTAGACACTTAATATTACTATTAATAATATTAAGCACTCTGTATTAATGCATGTTAATGTACATAATAGAAACAGAAGGCTTTATATAATGTATTGAAGCGACTCCTACAATATTTCAATGTAAATGTCAATTTACACTGTGTACCCGTATGCCTGTGTTTCTCAAGCCAAATTGATTTAGTGCCTACCATTGTTTGGTATTTAAATCGTCCGATCAGCTGATTATTTATGTGCAACCTTTCACGATGTTTTACCTACGGATTGTGTTTGTTTGTAATGTTAATTGTTTATCACTGGGTGTGTCAATCGAGTATGCAATGTGGACTAGGTATGTCTTCTCGAATTTAAGCACATCATCATTTGAAAAGTGTATTTTCTTTTCTATTCCTGCTTATATGGGTTTGGGAAGCATATTATTAGATCTATTTTCATTTGTCGCATTCCTTTTCCCCATTTGTTCTTTCACAGTCACACACTACTTAATACACCCACAAATCTCTTGATCCATGATGGTCTGTGACTACACTCTTTCTTTGGCCTTCGTTTATTCCTAACCTTTGAAGAAAGAACAATTTAATCATCTTTTTAATGTATCAATCAATGGCTTTAGCTAATATCTTATTATTCGTTTCATTCGGTCTTATTATAATACGCGGACTAACTTTAGCAATTGATTTAAACTATTATCTGTTCAAAACATAAAGATAATAAAATACAAACAATACAATACCCTTTATAGCACAAAAGAAACAAGACAATTAACTAGGAAGTGCGGGGTGGTTAATATTATAAACATACTTATACAATAATTATAATAAACATACATATACATTAATTATTATAAACATACATATACATTATTATACATACACACAGAAAATATAACAGGACAAAATGAAGAAACTAAGTATGGAAACAAGGGAAGGAGATTTACCTTTCATGAGGATAGATAATGAAATTTTACTTGGGATTTGAATTTGGTTAGCGTTTGGGCGCGTTGGATAGTAAGTAAGTGGCAGTGAATTCCATAGACCTTCCGTTATATATGACATTCTCTTTTGTTACTGTCAAGTCAACTTCATTTGAGTGAATAATGGTTTCATCATCATTAGTTTTTTTTCTCTCTCTCCACTTCTTTGTATCGAGTCGAAATGTTTACACTGTAGCTTTAATTTCAAATCACTACAGGAGCACGACCCTCTTTGTACTACTAGAGCCATATATTATCCAGAGCAGTCCGAGGATTTGGCCTACACTCTCCACGCTGGCCAGACGGGTTGTAGAGGTCTCATTGATGTTTAAAAGCTTTGTTTAGCTTGTATTTCCTAAGTCGCTTTCTACAACATCCACGGGAAGACTTGGAGTGATCCTATTCTTCTCTGCTGGGAACCACACGGCACTACACACGGGAACGACACGGAATATTGGTTTAAATCATGCCTTTTATAATAAGATGCATCATCTTTAAATTACGTAGGTATGGGACTGCTCAAAATATCCATTATCCATTTTGTCATAAAAGTAAGTTGATAACATGTCAATAACATAATAACTATAAACACGTCATGATTTAAATGTTAACGTTTTATATACTCACATTTCTTAGAAAGCCGAGGTGTATTGGCAAAGTACCAAGATTCCAAACAAGTTACTCTGAAATTTGGCAACTGATTCTAGTTTGTATTTCTTTTTAATAATTACCTAATGTCGTGCGTTTAAAAGTAGACTATGTAGTTAATCATTGTGGCTATGTGTTAATGAATATTAATGCATCTTAATTAAACAATGCTTTATTGTTATGTTATAAGTATTTTTTTTTCCATCATATGTTTAGGTTTTCATATTTAAGTCATAGTGGTCACCAAGTGACTGACAAATAATAGAAAATTGTGTCCACAATACTGGCAGTCAAGGTGGCTAGCTGGCTATCCACTGACGACCTCAGTGGCCTAGTGGTCATCATGCCAGGTTGTTAAAACGTAGGTCCTGCAGGTTCGATCCTCGGTCGTGTATATAGAAATGCTACTTCAGTACGTCTCCGCAGGCTAAGACGAACTGAATTAGCATTTTCTAAGTATAATCATGCGTCTATGCTACTCCAATACGTTTCAGTTAAACTAGTTGATTATTAATAACTAGCTGTGCCCGCGACTTCGTTCGCGTGGTTGTCGGAACGTAATGTTATATAGCCTAAAGCCTTCCTCTATAAATGGACTACCCAACAAAAAAAGAATTTTTAAAATCGGACCATTAGTTCCTGAGATTAGCGCGTTCAAACAAACAAACAAACAAACTCTTCCGCTTTATAATATTAGTATAGATTTATCCAATAATCCTTTTGACCTTTGAACGATTTGGCCAATACTGTAATAGATAATTTAAACGTTGATATTCCAGACTGTGGTCAGTTGATTTTTTGATCAAATGACCATTTTTATTTTAAAATTTGTTGATTTGTTTTTTGTTCTTTTGAAATTTGCTCGATGAAGTTCTGATTTTTTAATATGCAACCCTATATTTTAATTAGAAACCTATAAAGTTATTGTTAGCCTTCCTTTGGTATCAGTTTCACGTTGACGAACAGAATTTGCGCCGCATGATATGACTTGTAACTCTACTGCAGTACATCACCCTCTGAGACGTATTGGAGCAGCATTTCCACGTGTTTATCGTTAGAAAAGCAGAGCTATACGAATTCAGTTTGTCTTAGCCGGTAGGGACGTATTAAAAAAAACCGGCCAAGTGCGAGTCGGACTCGCGCACCGAGGGTTCCGTACAAACCTGCAAGGTTTAGTATTTGGTATGAATTTCAATTTAATACCTCTACGCGTTTATGAGGAAATGGGTAGTAAGTTTAAAATTATTAAAAAAAAAAATATTATGTGATGTAACTAAAAATTTATGGTTTTCGTAATTTTTCCTTTATCTATGCTACAATAAGACGTTGCTTCGTACCAAATTTCAAGATTCTGAGTTCACGGGAAGCACCCTGTAGGTTTTGATTCCCTTGCAAGTGTCGAAAATTTGCGGCATAAACGGCTGTATCTTTTGATTGCGTTGGCTTAGAAGTTTGATTTTTTCACAGCTTCAAGGGACAGTAGACCTGAGTAATTGATATAAATTTCAGCTTCATACCTCCACGCGTTCCTGAGAAAAAGGGTCTTGACAGACGGACGGACGGACGGACAGACGGACAACAAAGTGATCCTATAAGGGTTCCGTTTTTTCCTTTTGAGGTACGGAACCCTAAAAAGCTTTTCTTTGTACGCTCTCCAGATTTACCTGGGTCTTGGATGTCTGGAACATTGACTTTTATTATATACATAACATAAACATAAGATTTATCTTTATATGTTTTTGTTATAATAAAAGTCTATGTATGTATATAATATATACATACATAGACTTTTATTATAACAAATACAAAGATAAATCTTTCTTTATATGTATTTGTTATCATAAAAGTGTTGGTTGTCCCTACTTATTTATTAATTTTATATCTACAGCTCACAGAGCCTCTAGTTTATTTGTACGATATCAGATGCCTTTAGACAGCAATGTAACAAAAATGTTGCCATTAAATTAATATGTTAAAAAAAGAAAACGTGTTTTAATTATTTATAAACTAAGAACATTATTATTAAAAACGAGTTGCGTAAATTAGTTGTCATATGCTATACTAAGATCTAGACACAGATCTAGATAAGCAACCAGGTACTTTGCAAGCTAACGGTAAAACTAGCTGTGAGATTTCGTTTATCCGAGATACCGTATCTGCCGCAGGAAGTCCTAAACTCTACCTTTTATCAATGGAGCCAATGTAATATATCTGAAAGATACGACTGCATGTCCTTCCTCAAATGGTCGCGTAATATACTGCGGGTAGACATGCAATCGTGTATCAATGTATTTGACAATTTCCTATATCTAACTGGTTGTGTTGGTAATCGTAGATCCAATATTGTAGCATCTATCATTCGCTGTAATAGTTAGACGGGACTTAGCACGCAATTATAAGTAAAGTTGTGTAGAGTTCGAGTTAGTGTTCCCGAGGACTATAGGCTTATAGCTTTTTATAGAAGGCTAGACGGAGCTTGACATGCTAAAAGCCTATATAGACTTTTAATTTGATGTTGTTTTGGCGATACTTAAGTAAAATATAAATTTTCTTTTAAGCCTCGGGAACTCTAACACTTTTGATTTTTGATTTAAGATGGATTAGAAGATACATTGTTTGTGTAATTTTTTGTAAATGAGCGCACTGAAAATGAAGCTTTCTGTATACATTAAGTCTGTGTTTGTGTGTTAGTTTTGATTAAACAAAACAAAAGAAAAACAGCTAAATGGTTCCGATTTAAAACATACCTTGCTAGATACTTACGTCCTGGATTTCTGGTAACCCTATCTGTTCTTGCTTTGATTTTGCAGTGTTCTTGTTATTAAGACGTCGGCTAGAATTACAATTTGTTGTAGAGCTCTTGCGAGTAATGGCGCTTCCACGAGTGTAGATTTCAGACTTATTTCTAAATTAACCCATACTGCAGTTAATGATAGGTTTAGTTAGACAGGATTCAAAATTGTGAAACGAAGGTTGACTTCATGCCGTCGTGTCGTCGTTCACTGAACGTGTTTGATGCACTATACAAATATTATCCATAAAATGACTAGTGGTTTTGTGAGCTGGTAGACCTCGCGAGTCTCCCCCGACCCATTGAAGTGTATCGGATGAAAAAGTTTGTTCGGATAAAAAAGTTGCATCTTAATGGGTAACAAATAAGTTTTGGAACATTTTTTAAATATATTTCGAAATGGCTGAAATTTGATATTTTTACGTTTTCAAACCACATGGCACCGCCATTTTGAAAATTTTCATAAATTTAATCTACAAAAAAATCCCTTATTATCAAACCCTGTAAAGGAAAACAGCCGAACAGCTGCACAGCCGGACAGCTGGTTATACGGAAGCATTGTTCTATGAAGCTAAAACGGAGACGCTTTGCTCGCGCTTCGCGCTCGCTCGATCACTTTATAAGAAAGAGATAGGTATAAATAAATAAACAAGGACAAATTACACTGATTGACCTAGCTCGTAAGTAAGTTTTAAACTTGTATATGGGATACCAATACAATGATACATGATGACCATCATCAGGTTTTATTTAGTCTCCACTGCAGGAGCACGACCCTCTCTGTACTGCCAGAGCTATATATTAGCCTGAGCAGTCACAGGATTTGGCCCACAATGATACAATATTTTATAATAAATACATATAAGTATACATACATAAAGTTTAAAATAGAAGCCTTCTTGCCCTGGCTGGTGTTTGAACCCAGAAACTCCAGCTATGGAGGTCGTACTAACTTCTTGCGTAAGTAAGGACAAAACTATTGTCATATTTTTATCTAGACGATTTGATAGGATTTCCAAAAATATTAAGCATATAAAACACATTGGTTGAAAATAAGTTTAATTTCGTAATGTTTTTATACCCTGTTTGTATTTCTGATAAAAAAATCCAAGGCAAGACAAGATCATGTATCTTTCTTAATTATCATCAATTTATCACTCAATGTTTCTATCTATAAATAGGGTATCCTGCTTAATAAATTAAAAAGTTTTTGTTTACATTATTATTTGTGTGTAAACACATTTTTAATTTACCCTCATTCTCAAGCATTGACATGAATATATAGACTCGGCGTCTTCAAACACGGCCATGTCCTTTTTGGTAATATAGACTAAACACGAGAGTAGTACAGAAAGGTCAATATATTTTTACATACCTACGAGTACGTGGTTCAAATTAAATCCTACATATATTTTAATAAATGCGAATGTTGGTAAGTATGGCTGGATGTACGGATGGGTGTATGGATGGTTGTATGGTTGTATAGGTTTTTAGATTGTAGACTCACGACTATTTGTAAAGGTAAAAGGTAAACTGCACATATCTGTTTCTTTGGTAACCTTTTATTATTCTTAATTAATTTCTTTACATAATGTTTTGCACTAGAAGAAAGTGATTTCTTGTACTTGTATACCTTTTTGTTTTTTTTCTTTGTTAGCTATCTCTGTATTTAATGTATTATATAATCATATACGTAGGTATTGGGTCTAAATTACATATGTTTATTTAGATTACATATATGAAGATTTGTAACCGGCTTATAGTTATATAATAATTTATGAGAATCGATTTAGCCGCGTAGTAGTTTCGAGGAAACAGAATTATAGGGACAAACATAATGAAACATCAAAAATGTGTAAGCGGCCATCTTGGATCCAAAATCTGATAGCAGTTTCAAGTTGCGCGGGGCACTTGTAGGGGTACAGCCCCCCCCCCCCCCCCCACATACAAAATTTTTGAGCCCTCGGAGGTCCTAGTGTGACGTTACGAGATATGACTTAATTTTATAAAGGATTTGTAGGATTTTAGGAAACTTTTGTAAAGCATTTATAGTATATGTAGATAAAAATTATAAAACTTAAACATTTTTAAACATTTACAAACATTAAGTTCACATTAAGTAAACTCAGTTAGAGTAGCAAACAAATAGTTATTCGATGCTGCATTTCACTTCTGTTTTGTTAGTCTATGACAAATCATTCCATCGGTTGACAGATCATTCACTCATTTCATTTATTATGGCAGCCGAAATTTTGCAATCCGTATTTAATTTTCAATCAATAAAATCTAGTTACCGATGGAAAGTTATTCCTTCATATTTTGCTTTGTTCTTTGAATTACTAGTGCAGTATCTCAACACACACCAAGGCATTTTTGACTAAGTTGACAGTGTTTTCTTTAATGAATTGTGGAGTGTTTTATGCGCGTATTGCTAGCGAGTGACTAATGTGAGGTTAACAGTGATAGCATATGATGAACAGAACACAACTGTGGTATGTGGCGTCTTCTCTAGTACGTAAGTACATAGATCTCGTTGTTCTCAAGTGTCGACTTCAAGTGTTTCATTTCATTCTCAAGTGTCATCATCGAATCAATATTTCAGATAAACCTACCAAGATAACTTCACCTAAAATATAATTAGTCTGTCATTCCGCGATCCTTAACTTATCTGAAACTTTATCTCCCATCCCATCGCGGGCAGCTGACAAAAAACGCCAGTCTTATTAATGAACCCACTTGTGGGCTAATAGACTTTCACCATCGAAATAATTAACATTGTTGGATTTCGTCACTCGCATGACAGTGAGGCGTGTTCGTATTTAAGTGTTAACATGCGCATATATCACGCTTCGACTTGATACACCTGCGAGACCACGCCCACAGTGGTACCCCTTCCCCGCACTCGCCCTTGTTTTTCGCTGAACCTCTCCATGCGCTGAACTGAACCATCATCAAGATACCATTCCACGTTGAGGCTCCGTAGAGTACGGTCCGTTGCCCGTCGCCCGTCTCCGCCGCATCGGACCGCGTGTAAGCGAGTGTGTGATTAATATTTTGGACTTGGTGCTTGACTGTTTGTTTCTTTTGTCGGTGTTTACGAAAACAACAGTAAGTTTTTATTAAATATTTTCTTTTATTATAAGATAATTTTGTTACTAATCTTTCCATATCATGTGTCGAAATTATAAAATATTTCACTGATCAATTTTTATCATCCGAAGAAAAAACACGGCGGTTTATCTTAGCTGTGACAAAGATAACATTATTACGAGCTTATCGGAAATATCTTAGCAACGGTGCATAACTTCCTCGGCGACGATAACGCCGACATTAATCATGGCAACTAATTGTCTGAGATAATTGCATAACACTAGCTTTATCAGCTAGATAACGAACATTGTCTATGAAAGTTTCTCTCATGTTAACTTGTTGCTCCGGGGCGGAGCCAAGATCTCCAAGCGATTTGTACGCAGGCGCAATATGCCGCCTTTTTGCTTTCAGATTCAACTTTCTTTTACCTACTTTATCGGAGAACTACAGGGTTTTGCTTAGAGCTAATCATTATGTATGATGTCGCAAAAGATATGTTATGGAAACTAAGCTACGCCGCAAGAATACAAGTACATCAAAACAATGAGAAACTCACAATTTACTTGTGCGCATTGTCTCCGTTATGGAAAATGAGAGAATGACGTTTGTTAACATTATTTACATTTAAAATTTTAGGCATTTAGTTTTTGTTTGTGGAATAAATGGCACGTTTATGGAAATGCTCTATTATTATTATTATACTTCTTGCCTACCTGTCATAAGAACTAAATGAATAAATAATAATTAGTTATAGGTTATAATAATTTAATTGTGGACTCATTATACCTATATTCCAGTATTTAATCAAGTCATCTCATACATAATATTAGACTTTGATTAGAATTTTATTAAAAAGTACAAGGTAATTTAATAAAACGAGTTAATACCGAAGATGAAATATCCCAATGACTACATACCTATTTCAATAGAACTGTGTTTTTACTGAAATAAATACATAGAACGTTCTTTTTAAAACAGTTTTAAGTTGGTATTTTAATTCAGAAAGGTGCAGATTGTCGTTTTTAAAGAATTCAACACAAATTGAGCAAGCCCAAAAGTAAGTTGTTTACTTCCTTGTTTTATAAATCCGAAAGTTAATACAAAAAAGAAAACAAATCAGTAGGGTTATATTATACAAAGTGGAAGGGACATACCCGTAATAAATCGAACTACTCATTATAGTTTATTGAAATTCAAATAACAGCCAAATAACAAAAAAAATTTTAGCCTTTCCATACAAATGTGTGCAGCCGCTCGGGCGATTTGTATGGGGATGTCGAAAAATTTTTTGGTCTTTCGACTGTTATTTTAATTTCATTATACTTATGTGATCTAGTACAGCCCGTGGTTCGATTTATTACGGGTATGTCCCTTCCACGTTGTATTATAAATCAGACATTAATCCAACTAAACCGGTGAAGTGCGAGATGAACCTCGCGTGATGAGGGTTCCGTCATCTCATAGGTTTCCCTGAAATCTATAGGTAAAGATTTTTACAGTGATGAGCGAGGGTAGTTAAATTTCGTCTATTTTCTTAAACAACAAAAATACCGATAAAATATTAAAAAATATTTCTCATAAAAAGTTCTTTCATTTGATATGTTGTACGATATAGTTCACAAAACTATTTTAAATGTCTAATTTACCCCCAATAAGTGGTCCCCTGGCTCTGACAGATGGACGGGCTGACAAGTGAGTAATCTCCAGAGGGTTCAATTTTTACCTTTTGAGGCACGGAACCCTGAAAAATAAACTAATACCGTCTTATTATAAAAACAGAACTAACTTTGTTACTAGGTTTAAACCATTACCCGCTCAAATCAAGTTGACATCTAGTAATGTCACACTGTCTTACCTGTCAATGTCGTTGATTTGGGCGGATAATAGTTTAAACCTAGTAACAAAGTTAGTCCTGTTTTTATAATAAGACGGTTATTGTTTACTTTTTTGGATTAGTTCGGAATGTTGCCCACTGATAAATAAATAGATAAGAGACAAAACACTGATTGGGATAGCTAAATAAATAAGTTAGAACTTCTAGTATGGAATACTAACTCAACGATTAACAAAATATTTTATAATAAATACATATTATAGATAAACACCCAAGATCCATGAAAATTTGAGTTATTACGGTCTAATCCACCAAACGGATCTCCTCTTCATTATTATTATTACCTTTGTCCGGTCTGATTCACTCTAAAATTGATTAGTCCGGTCTGATCCCCTACCTGTTTCGTACAGTCAAGAAATAAACAGTAGTTGATGAAAAAATAATCAGTTTTTATTAATTATAATCAATCACAGATAATCATAATTTTGCGCCTTTGATTTAGATAACATAAAATAAAATTGTAAATAATTAACCAATGAAAAATCAAATACTTAACCTTTACACAATTATTACAGTAATCATATAATTATTAAACCTAGTAGGCCAAATACTCTGACTGCTCTGGTTAATATACGGCTCTGGTAGTACAGAGAGGGTCGTGCTCCTGCAGTGGAGACTATAAAAGATCTGCTGATGATGATGATGATAACTTGGTCGATATGACAACGATTTTCTATTGTATATCACTCCCTACTGTTTTCCAGGTATAAAAAAATCTAATAAAGAATTATAACCTTAAGGTTATAAACAGACAGTTGATTATACCAGATCAAAAATATTTTCTGGCCTGTACCAAAAATATGCTTAGGGATCCGACGGGAATACAATATTTAATTATTTATTCTGGTCCCCTGGACGGAGGATCAGAACGGAATAGAAAATAGCTAAAATAAAACGGATCCACTAGGGTATCAGATTTTGGGTATCAGACCGGAATAACTCGAAAATTTGAAAGGTCATTTACAACTTGCCCTGATTGGGTATCGAACCCAGAATCTTCGAGTGTGTCAACCAATACGTCACGGAAGTCATCAAAATTAACTTCACTGATGAACGAAATGGGCTACCTTCCAATGCATCAACCCATGAAACCCCAATTACTTCACACCAGTAACACCACAAAGACCCCGAGACTGGACATCTCCATGGATGCGTGGGCGCACGCGCTCACTGTTTATAAATTTTATGACTACTAATGGCCAATAATGCTCCTCTTGACTCCGAACGTGGAGGGTTAACTTATAGGTGCTATAGAAGCTGATTGAATTTGTGACCTTGTGGTCTTGATTTTTATATAAACTTTAAGAGAGTTTCTTTGCTGGCTTGCAATTAGTTTGATTAATTCTACTACTATCCTTCCTTCTTTGATAGTTTGATCATTTTTAGGGTTCCGTACCCGAAGGGTGTAAACGGGACCCTATTACTGAGACTCCGCTGTCTGTCCGTCTGTCCATCTGTCCGTCTGTCCGTCTGTCCGTCTGTCCGTCTGTCCGTCTGTCCGTCTGTCCGTCTGTCCGTCTGTCCGTCTGTCACAGGGCTCTATCTCTTGAACCGTAATAGCTAGATACTTGAAATTTTCACCGATTATGTATAATTGTGGCCGCTATAACAACAAATACAAAAAAAAAACGACGGATTGCACTCCGGTAGTGCCGGCAGAAGTGAAAACTTGAATATTAACGTTGTGCATTTTTGATATTTTGGAATGGTTAGGGAAAAATTTTGCACGACAATTCGTGCAAAGCGTTAAAGCAATCTTTAATTATCAGTATAAAAGTACTATCATTTATGTGGTAAAATACAATATTTATTTATTGCGCTATCGTACACAAACATGACAATTTATATTACATTAAAAAGTTTATCTCTCAGCTAAACGAAACAGCACGCGCAGGCATACATTTTCGCCGCGCCGTAGAAAGAGAGGGGGATACTTCCTCTCCTACGCCGCGCCGGCTGTCTACTCTCCATCCGTCTTACGAATTTTCGATCAGGACACGTGTCCTGACGCGAGTTTAAATTTTTTTACCCATTACAAAAAAGTGCACAACGACGCTAAAGAAGTTTTCACTTTTCAAAAAAAGTTGAAAATTAAAGGGGGTTGTCATACAAAAAATGTGTTTTTTCAGCGTTTTTCACTAGATCTTTAAAATGGCAATAAATAACTAGATACTTGAAATTTTCACAGATTATTTATAACTATGACCGGTACAACAACAATTACTAAAAATAAGAAAAAAATAAAAATTTAAGGGGGTCGTCATACAAAAAACGTGTTCTTTTCAGCGTTTTTAACTCGAACTTTATAATGGCATTAACTAGATACTTTAAAATTTCACAGATTATGTATAGTTATGACTGCTATAACAACAAATACTAAAAATAAGAATAAGTTAAAAATTAAAGGGGGTCGTCATACAAGAAACGTATTTCTTCAGCGTTTTAAAACATTGTACGGTGGTACAAAACCCTTCATGTACGAGTCCGACTCGCACTTGCCCGTTTTTTATAAGGCTTTCTTGTTCATTAAAAAAATACAATGTAGCCCTGAAAAGTCAGGTACAAAAATAATTTTATTGGACCATCATTTTGCCAGTTTTTAGTTTCAGCTTATTGAATATATTATTTCTTAGCAACCAATGATTATTTCAAGATGGGAAAGCGTATGCTACGTAAGTATTAGAAAAGTTAAGTTTAAATAGTTAAAAAAACACATGTTAATTAATTATACATGCTAATAATGAACCAGCGGAAGGAAAAGTCTTTCCTTAAAATATGTTCAATGATAGAAAGTCAAAAGTAACCAAAGTTTATTGATGAAATCGTGGTGTTGTTGGATTCTTACATAATATGTAAAATAGGATGTCCGGACACAGAAACAAGATGGTTTTGGAAGCCGACATGCGCGTACAGAATATAAATGTTTACTCATACGCTACTATTAATAGCTTTAAGATTCCATGTTTGTAATTTATCATCATTCATACATACACATTACACTTCTTTCCCGGAACTCCAGGTCGCTTTATGACTGACTTTTACTGCTACTTATTCAATTTTATTTATATTGCGATACCGGTCATTAATTGGTAATTAAACGAAAAAATCAATTAGGCAATCTCTGTTAATTTTATCTTCATCTATAGTTCTTAATTTATAGGTATTACTACTCCAATCAACTTAAACGACACTATCGCAAATCAGAAAGAAAGTCTTTGCCACCCAGTAATGGAAATTTAATTCCCCAATACATAACATTAACTGTTAAACGCAAAATCGTGATTGCCACGTCCACAGCCTAAGGCTAATAAAATCGCCGATATCTACAATTAAGAACCGACCTTTCGCCGTACCTTACTTACTCGTATTAACACAAGTTAATTGGCCACTCAACGACCTACGGTATCCAGTGACACGGCTCACAGCATCTATCTAGTTTCTAAACTCTTGCCCAATTAGATGAGTTTTCTGCAATAAGACCGATTTTTTAAATGGAATTTTGATATAAATCTACAAACTGAATTCTAAAACAAGTTCCCGTAATATTTATATCATATTCGTCATATAAATTATGATATAATCAATAATTTCAGTTCCGGCACAGAATACTAATGGTTATTGATAGTTTAGAATATACAATACTACAATGGTAATACCTAGCTGTTACATATTTAAATTGAAATTCTTTTTTTTTAGTATCGGTCATTTTAATTTGCAAATGTGCATTAATTGAATTCTTTATTTAAAGAATCCGATATTAAAGACTCCTGTGCCATTTTGAGTCTTCTTGCGATTAGGCTTTCTAAAAGTCCTGAACTCTTGCCTAATCAGGCGCATGTGTTTGCATGTCTCTCACTCCTTAACCCTTTAACTAATAGCTAAGACGTGACTATATGTTCGGATCACAAACGTTCATCTCTGATAACTTTACCGCTGGTCTTAATGTGTTGCTGATTGCATACAATTTCTACCTTTTATTGCCGTTTAAGCCTGAAGGTTCGAGGCTGTAACCTAATGCTACACATTGACCGTTTTGAATTCACATTAAGTGTCATAAATGTACACCGAATGGTGGATTAATTGCGTTTGATGATAGCTGCTATTATACTTTTACGTGTTTACAATTTAGAAGGTTAGTGTAGTGTAGAGTAAGATTTCTTATTTAAAATAACTTTTAGAATTTACATAGGTAAGCAAAACAAAAATATTGTTCATATTATTTTGATGATTATAGTTTATTTGCTCTTCATATACAATACAACTATGAAGATATTGTGAATACACCTGCGTTGAATGATGATAAGAACAAGTGAACCGTCTGTCTGTTATTCAGATTCTAAAGAGATCGGTCTATGCCATGGATGGCAGCAAAGCATCATCCATTACGCCGTGGCCAAGTCGCGACAAGGCGAGATGCTGTTCAAATGAGACAAGCATTCGTCATAATTTGACGAGGGCACTAACCTTCCGATTACGGCGCGAGTGAAAAAAAGCTGAGCCGAAACAAACACCCGCGTTGGAGATCGAATCCGGAACCCGAAAAGACATGGCACAAAAAAAAAACTTCGACTTATCCTTGCATCCGATAACTCGATTTAAGCGATTTAAAGCTCGAGCACAGCGACGGGAAGTCTTCAATTATATTGATTGTCCAATACTTATGTGTTCGTATTGCATGAGTAACATCCTGGGACGCATCTGTCGCCAATCTTCCAGTTGATGTCATCGTTAATTATATTATACGTGCACGCCTTGGATATCCTAGAGATTCTTGAATTAAATTTTTTTAGATGTTTACTTAGATATTAAATGGTCCTTGGGTCAAATATTTAAAGGAAACCTTCCTCTTTCCCTATAAACAAAATTAATGGACATCTGCATTCTTCATATATTGACATATGGCAAACTTGGTCTTTGACTAAACTCCAAAAGTCCGAACTCAAGGTTTGCCAGCGTGCGATGGAGCGTAGCATCCTGGGTGTCAAATTCATTGATAAAATCTGTAATACTGAACTACGCTCCCGAACAGGAATCACGGATGTAGCGTTAAAGGCCGCAATGTTGAAGTGGGACTGGGCTGGTCACAAGTACCGCAGGTCAAACGATTTCTGGGCAAAAACTCTTGCTGGATCCCTACTAATACCAGAAGACCTGGAAGACCAAGAACGCGATGGCACGATGAACTGGATAATTTTGATGGCAAATGGAAGAAAATAGCGCAGGACCGGAATAAATGGAAGAAGTGGAGGGAGGCCTTTGCCCAGCAGTGGGACACGTGATGGCTTGTATTATTATTATTTACTAGCTGACCCGGCGAACTTTGTTTCGCCCGTTCCCATTCCTTTTCCCATATTTTCTCACCGTTTAAACCTTCCCTGGACTACGACAAACATTTCAAGACCAAAATTAGCCAAATCGGTTCAGCCGTTCTCAAGTTTTAAGCAGACTAACGAACAGCAATTCATTTTTATTTATATAGAAGATTATATAGAAGATTATTACTTAGATATTATTTTTGCATTATGTGTTTGATTTTTTATTTTCTTATAATTCGTACGTAAATGCTTCCATGCTGGTCTGGGAGAAAAGAAAAAGCATAGAATGTACCAGCTGCTTCTCTTCTCGTGCAGATCGTAAAACTGATCGAGGGAATGGCCAAGAATCTCAATCATATCAATAGGCGATGCGGCTAGCAACCCATCATTATAATAATTTCCTTTTTTAACCTCAAGGCCCAGGCCAAGGCCAAGGACCTTGCCGCCCTTAGGTCCCTAGGCCTAGTAGGCCTGTCTGCCCCGTTAGCGATAAAGACGTGATAGTGTATGTATTATAGTTCGTCTTATCCTAAAATTGTAAGTTTTAGGCCGCACGTACCATAATGTTTATGTTTTGTAACACGATGTTTACAAAAGACAAATAAACCAAAGTAATAACAAATCTAATCTTAACATTTCGTATAAGGAATTACACGGTGCATTTAAATTTAATTTATGCCTCTGACATTTCTGAATACGAAACTCCGCCGTAATTCTATTTCCAGGACGGCTATATGGAAATATTGAACCTTTTTGTTCCATTATCAAGAGAGCATCGATACAGAATCGCTGAATAAGATTTACATCAAGACCGCCATTCATCAGATGCATTGGCCATCGGTATTTATGAAAAGATCAGTTTGATTTCGTTCGTTCGATCCACCGAATTTGATTTATCGCTCATCTATGACGTAGCTCCTATAACGTTCCTGACAAGAGATGGATGTCTGGTACGGCCGTATTCCTTATTGGCGTAGCTTGTTCTTGAATTTATTGGACACGAAGTAACGGTTGCGCCGCCGTACCCACGTAATATATTGTACTGGGCTGGGAAGTGGGAAGTATCCGCGAACCTGTTGACTTTCTTAAACGTCATAATTTATTGCCCAAATGTACAGCGTACACTGGTTGTAATTGAATATTGCTGAATCCACGTAGTTTCAAATGAAGTTTATGCATTCCCTACCTGAGACGTGATGCATTTCAGAGACTTTACTTAAGCTTAAATATATTGTACTGGCTGACCGTGTAAGATTTACCCTGTCGTAACTTCGCCTTCTTTATGGGATAATATTTTCATAGTTTCTAGTTTTGCAAGTTAGTTTACTAGTTTTCAAGAATGGATATAACTTTCACGAATGTATGTCGATGATATCTTCCCAGGAAAATGTGGGTATTGCACCTGTGCAAACGTAACGTCAGTTACAAGCTGTTGAACTTTTAGAAAAGATAATGCATAGAATTTACATTACGAAGTGAAACGGACTAAAACATCAAGGTGGTCTAATAATATTTGTTTGTTTGTAATAACTTTATTGTACCAAAGAAAAGTATAAAAGACAACATAATACGAAAGAGCAAATATGCAAAGGCGGACTTATCCCATGTAGGGATCTCTTCCAGGCAACCTGCGATAGATTGAGAGGATATTTATTCAGTTAAGGTAGAAGCCGGTACGTAGGTATATTATTACTACGTCTTTAACATCACACATCTTTGACAATCAGTTTTAAAAAAAAATTAAATATTTAGATGACTAGGTAGTCATCTAAATATTTAATTAGTTTTTAGTTTTGAAATTTATATTATTAGCAAAAGGTTAGTAACCAAATTAAAGTAACCAAAGTTGAACAGATACGAGTGGGGTATCCGTTCAACTTTAGTTATTTTATAAAGCGTATTCCAATAAACGAAACATATAAAAACTACTCAGCTTCTTGGTTTGGTTCAAGATTATTATCTGAACCGGTACTCAATTGTTGATCTAACGTTCAAAATTATCACAAACCGAATAAAGAAATTTGGAATTGTGATAATAAAGAAGTTTATGTCACATAAATAGCTCCAATGTATGACATCAAATAAACTTTATCACCTATAATTTAAAGAAGATCGACTCGCTATCCCTGTTTTATCTAAAATATTGTAGTTTGTTTTCTTTATAGAGATATTGGCCTATAAATAAATGTACAAGTTCCTCATGTCTCTCAGACGCGATAAAGCAATGAATATGTACTAACTAGCGGTGGCGGTGTTATTTATGACGTCCGATACTATCGACACGGACTTGTCAATCACTTAGAATGTGTATACCAGTCGTCCAAACTCATGTCCATCAAGTCATCGCATAATGAAATTTAAACTTGTTCCTCTTTGAAATAAAGACGAAAACGATTCGAAGAAGAGTAGTGTATGCTAGAATACGTGCTGGCTGATATTCCACGGTCATCCATCATTCATAAGCGCGAGCGCGTAACGAGCCTATTCGAGGATGCGCTTGCGACGGTTTTTACACCCTCGCTCAACGTCAAATGTACCTACGTCATGTTTTCTTATTGATGGATCACGAATCCTGTTAAACATCAGCTCTGTGTGTTTTGTTATCATTTGATCTAAGAATATTGTATCTTGTATTATTATGGATATTACACTATTATTTACTACTTAGCAGCATTGTGTGCTATTGTCGTGAGCGTCAATGAAGGATACCACTGACTTCCGATCAGATAGTGGTATAGAACTTGGCATAATTGAATATCTAATGCGCTGGCTGCCTGCGTTGAGTGACGTATGCAGAAGCCTGTGGGTGCCCTAACGATCGTCAGATGTTATCTACCCAGTGACGTTTCAATACAACATGGATCAGTTAGTGGCATCCACAGCCTCACATCAATACGTGGATATGTCGTTTGCAGGAGCCAAATACATGGATCCGTGCTGTTTCAACTGTCAATTAAAATTGTAGACTAAGGTAACGTTAGAAATTTAGGATTTTTCGAAGAGATTTATCCCTATAAAGATATTTTACGATATTATTTGTATAATTAACGCTCTACGTAGGTTACTTCTAATATTTTATAGTTTTGTATTAGTATTTTCAGCATGATGCACACGTATAGTCAGCAAAAATATGTATATGTGAAGTGTTTCAAGCAGTTGTTTACAAATCTTTCTATTTTGCTAGGAATTCAGTTTATTCACGGAGCTCCTGGGACTGAATGCTTGTCTTGAGAGTCGTGAGTGGCGGTTCCTAGATACTATCTCACTTTCGCGACGGGGACGACGGCTGAATCTAACGCTTTCAGAATTTATTCTGCATTTGACTTCCAAGCTTTAGTTTAAATTATAATTATGTTAATGCGACCGAATATTATTTGTAATACCATTAAAGTTAACATAATATGATTCTTGTGTATTTTGTAAAACAACTTAGTCAATAGATGATATATCGATATTAATAGAACTAGGATTACGTCAGTTACTTGACATCCCATTTTGTAATTTTACAACATATTAGAAATTTTGCGATAGACCAATGACCTTTTTTTATGTACATTGAGATTGTGTGTATATCATATACATATTTGAATAATCACAAGTGTTAAATACTTATAATATCATTTGTACAACTCATGCAATCTGCCAAAAGCATAATATTTTACAAATCAACGAATATGCTTAGTCAAGGGTTCTATCGATCGTCGATGTCTCGTGATACGCTATCAAATTAAACGCCGAATGACATCACAACATACGCGAGAGTTTCACAATGAATGCGTTCGTTAATAACGTCTTTTTTTCCTTTTTACTCCTTTAACAAACGCCGCGACGTACAGCGGTATGTCTTTAATGCTGTCGTCATCTCCGAGTGATATGAAAGTTACCTATTGTTCGTTGTTTCCAACATCAGTACAGACAGCAAAACCATATTTACTCACATATTTTACCATACCATTACTCTCATTTGCATTATTAACTATTTAAAATAATTCTACTTCTCTAGTTCTTTTTTCGGTCACTTTTTGAATTATCAATTTTGAAGTAAAGTTTTTTTTGCATATGTTTACATATTAATAGTGTTGTCTGTACATTCTCTTGTGTATTGTTAAATGATGCGACTAAAATGACGCCGATGTTAGTTTAGCCAAATACAGTTTCATTGTTCATGCTTAGAGAAAGTCAAATATAGTTTGGAAACTATTGTTCTGCAGATGTTAGATGTTTAAAAATAGTTTGTTTACTTCACTGGTAACATTTAAAGGCAAAGCGAAAAGGAGGATTTCGTAGAATACAAAAAACGTAAAGTGTAAAAACGTGTTCCAATATTATCGTTCAAAATAATAAACAATTTTAATGTATTTTTTCCCTAAAGTATTTTCATATGTAACGAGTTTCAAAAATATGTTTATTGTCTTACAATTTGTTGCAAAGTCACCAAGTTAATTTACTTCATAAATGGCATAATGACATTTGAACTTTTGAAGTGACAGTTATTCAAGATAAAAAGAAAGTACGTTTATTTCGAAATGCCGATCTAAACAACTCTTGATAAATTATGTGACATTGATGAGTTAGTTTGGTATGCTGGTGGTAATGATAGACTAAACAACAATGATTTCAAATCTGCCTAACACAAGAATAGTGATGCTAGGTCTGCAGCTCATTAAGTTGCTTTTGTACAGATCTAACCGATTATGTGTATTTATTTTACGTAACTAGTGTCGGCAATAGTGTCCTTTTTTTCTATGGATTACGCATTGTCAAGTATATACCTCTTTAAGATAATTTTTTTTACCGAGTTTATTGACATTGTTATTTTAATTGGTATTGGCCATATGAACGATGGGTTTATGAAGTTTAACACAGGCCGACTCTTATTAAAAATAGTATCTTGTGGTACTTTAAGACTTTGAGTTGCCAAATGTCTTTTCCTTTATTTCATATTCGGCTGGATAACGAATACGCCTCACTAGAAAATGCAAGAATGACCCTCTGAATAGGGAAATAGCAAGAAAAACGACTCAATGCTGATTTTTGATGCTTTTAAATGGATGTTTTGTTGCCAAGTGTGTGAGAAGCCTTTCCAAAGGTGTAATATCTGTGTTTTATGTCCGGCCGGACGACGAATGATTAACGACACCTCGGCGATAGAGAGACTAGTCCGACAATATTGTCTCATTTATTGCTAATGATCTATTGAATCTGTCCGTACTGTTAACGCGTTGTGTAATTTTACTTTCTAATGTGTTTGGCTTTGGCTTGGACCGCAATTAATATGGGTATGGCTAATCAGTGATTTTTGAAGGTCAAATAATATATCATCATTTAGAATAAATTCCAATAAATATTATTCATTGCTTATGTATGATTTCGTTAGAGAAGGTTAGTTCGGTTCTAATCAATAATTTTGTTCTGAACCTTAATTATATTTCATACAATTTTTATAATTAGGTACTTGATTGAATGAGCTAGTTTCCCAGTAGTTTCCAATATCTCTCTCTCGTCTCCTTTTTGTTAAAGTATTAATTATATTATAATTTAAATACGATTTAAATAACATTACGATAAAGACGCATAGTTACTTCATGTAGGTAATAAAATTTGAAAATAAATCACGAGCGCATATCGAAAAAATAAAATTAAACAATAACCTTGACTGGTTGGCTATATTTGAACATATGATATTTTTACAGATTTAAAATACACACACCAAGATGATGATCCTCTGAATTGCTAGTCCAATAATTAGTTAATGTCTGACCCAGATCGTATAAAAAATCTAGCACACACAACTCGATGACCTTATAAACGCTCGGCGCACAAGACATCGATCTCAACGTGTAATTTCTCAAAAACAATGTTATAATGCCCCTAGAAATTGCTGTGATTTGTTTCTGAGCTTTCTGCGCCAATATCATGCGATCACGTAGATACAATTACACAATCAGCCGATCCTAGAGGTGACCTGAAACTGTACGTTGGAAATATCATAGCATTTGATGTACTTAAGTACTGCATGCAGAATTGGTGGGAAAGGGCAAGTAAGTAGGTCATCTTAACAACCTAAAACTAACACCTTAAAAAATTTTGATGTATTGGCAGTATTATATGTATATTTGACATCTTTATTTCTCAGACATGCTTGTAAGTTTGTCTTGATAATAAATTTAACCACCCATCCATCAGCATCACATGTAATGATTAGCAATAAGCATTTACTTAATAAGACATTTTCTAGAAATATACATACATATCCTCCAAAAACCACTATTGATTTCGTAAAACAATTCATTATTCAATTCAATTCAAGCGCTATTTGTGGCGAAGATATCACTCTTATCGGTCCGATGATTTGTCAAATGGTCATTAAAATAAGTTCTCTCGTCTCGTCGAATGTTTTTGTTCAACGCTTCTCAGAAATGAGATAATGCCGAGCGTTGTGCTGAAGACGCCTTTTTTTACGCAACATTTTATGAAGCAACTGTTTTCTTATCAGAAATTGACAATAGTGGCTCAGCTGTCCTCGCAACGTCTGCATAACGCTTTTTAACTTTTGACGGTTTCACAGTTCCACAATTAGCTAAAAGTTTCCCTGAATAGGGATAACTGGCATTTATATGACACATAAGTATAAGTGATGGTTTTACACCGCTATTAAAATCTGAACACTTTAATGTTTACTCAACCGGACGGAATGAAAAAAACCGGTCTAGTGCAAGTCGAATTTGCACATGAAGGGTTCCGTACCTCCGTACAATACGGTCCCGTAATCCCGTTGGCACCTTTTGGGTACGAAACCCTGAAATAGAGGGAGGCCTATGCCCAGTAATCGGAAACATGATATCTATCTGGAAATTAAATTTAAAAAAATGTTTACAAAAGCATCGTATTTTGCAGAAGATACGATGTTCAGTGTATTATTCGATGTTCGTATCTTTTGGTTCCAATGTCCACATTAACTCTTTTAATAACAGGTTATTATTATTATAATTGTTGTTGTTCTAAAACCGTATCATTAAAATTAATCTACATTCTACCCTTAACAATCTATGTTCTAACCAAAGATGCAAGATGCAACTTTGTGGAATTAATTTCATCCCAAGCCCGAACCTGGCCGGCGCAGTAATTATCTCGGTATCGACTGGCTGTAATGAAGATATCGCCATCTTTATTGCAATAATGAAATATGGAAACTGTTACAGCGGCCGTGACTTATTGCCCGGATTTATGTGTATTGAGATACGACGCAACTGTCATTAGTTTTTTTTTTTGTTATTTAACGCCTTTGTGATATACGACTCATGTTATAGTTGAGGCAACTTCGCGTTTTGGAATGCGACTTTGTATGTACCTTTTTATGATCATAGATTAATTGCCTATTGATACTTGGTATTCCTTTTTAGTGACTTTACCAAATTAGACATTAATGTTTAAATATCAGTTGATTCCTGCCTGTGATCTGTTAAAATTTATTCTATATTATAACCTTCAGTTTTTAGTACCATCGATTGTATTGTGTAGTCATTCTTAGCCAGTGCAATATCCTTCATCCTTGTGTGATGTGCCGTTGCACACATCACATATCCAATCACCCATAACATTTTCTACATCACGTTCATGACTTAATGTTACCATAGATTCTCAATATTTACAATTGTTTTATCTGTTATTCGTATAACTGGCGGACGGACATTCACCATCGGCCTTACCGACCATCATACAGCTAACCGAGTCGGACGTGCATAAATAATTGCACAATTTTATTTTATAAAATCGTGTTCAACTATATTCATGTTGGAGAATACTTGGATTTGCAGCACTGCTTTTATCAATTTTTTTTTTTAAATCAAATATGAAAAACTTAATTCGTTTTAAATGTCATAAAAAGTGTGTAAGTGATCACACTTACAGTTTTTCATTAAAAATTTCGTGAATTTATTTTATATTAATCATAATATAAAATAAATTCACGAAATTTTTAATGAAAAACTAGTTCTCTTATCGAGTGTGTTAATAGCTAGTTAAGATTCGGGAGCGGTTTTATTAAATTAAAATTATTTATTTTGTAAACCTGAAAGATTGTATTTCAATCGTTTACAATATTTTAACTTAACCTAAGACGACAGAGTTTGATGTCGTGCCTATTCTAATCCTTAACTAATAATGCTGATCACAAGAAGCGAGACCATCGAAAATACACAAAAAAGTCAAATATAAAAACAAGGGCGACGAGGGAATGAGTTATGGCTAGCACTTGTAAGTAAAGACAAAAAATTAAAAGGTTTGAATAAGTAAGGTGATAACGGCGTGGCGTCTAACTGTAGAAATCAATTATATTATTTATTATGGTAATACTTGCTGATATATAACTCTTCCCCCCTTAGATCGAAGTTATCGGAAAAGCTCAGAAGATCTGTGTTTTCGAAAACTTCGATAAAATTAAAATTAACACTATAAATTGATATTACAATGATAAACATATTGAACAAAAATGTATTTTTTTATAATAAAATTATTGCTAATTACAATCAAAGACGATCGCGTACAGAAATATATTTGATTTTAACGACACTTGCACATTTGTACTATTAACGCAGATTATTTAGGTTTTTCACTTACTTAGGTTACACTTTAACACTTTGCACTTTTATAACGTGAAGATCAGCTTTCGTAGATGCAACTCTAGAACGTGTCTCATTTTTTTGTAATATTAAAAACTTCATCTTTGAATTTGGGTTATTTTATTGTAGTAGTTTACGATCCTCAATCCGATCCTTTGTGTAGTATCCTTGTTTCATTTACGCTTAAAACAGCTGACAAGAACCTTTTTTTTTATTTTCATCTCATGAGCAATTTTTGTGGAGGCCTTTTGTCAATCAGGTGGTATTGTTTTTCTTCTTATTGATTCACGTTTGGCGATATCATATTTCTTCTACGATGACGTAAGAAAAATTGGGATAAGTTAGTAATTGTAAGAATGATTAGTGGATAGGTATTACAATTTCTAATTATTACATTATTAATAGGTAATTAAACAACTAATTACATAAAAATAACAATACAGTTTAAAGCTAAACATGAGAATATAATGAGTTAATAACATATCAATTTTACAGTATACATAAGTAAAATATGGGCAGTTTCACATAATAATTTGCCATCAATAACTGTGTTTAAATTGTCTACGTAAATCAATTTTACATTATGTTAGTTTCAATGGAGACAAAATGAAATAACATTATATAAAATTTATACTTACAAAGAATAATAATATAGTAGCTGCATATTTTTATTTAACACAAATGTTTTAAATTTCAAACAATTGTGTTATGGAAAAGTAGTATTATTCTGAAGTTTTTATTTTATTATTACTACCAATAAAAACTACACAAATTAACTAACTTCAAAAGTCAAGAGGTTTGCGAGCCTTTTTTTATTTGCTATCTTTTTTTTAGTTTTATGGGAACCACATTACGTTCTAACTGAACTTTAACAACTGTCTTTTTATATTTGTATTTGGCTTTGATTTTTCTTTTATTTAAATTTATTGTAAAAATGGAAGTCTTTGATTTAGATAAAGATTTTAGTTGACTTGTATTATTGACCTTAGATGGACCGGCGTTTACGATTTGAATGACTTTTGTATGAAAATTTGGTCTATCTTCAAAGTTATTTTGAAGCTCGTCATTTATAGTAATTTTATTTAAATAGACATTTTGTTGTGACGTAATTGATGATGAAGCAGTTCTCATGGTCACATCTTCATCAACATTTAAAAAAGTCTTGGGCGGGCAAAAGCCTATCGGTCTGTATTGAAACTGACCTAACTGAGGTCTAAAGTTAGATTGTTGAAATGTATCAAATTCGAATGGATAATAATTTTGCTGATAGAACATATTATGGTTGACATGATTCTGGTTAACATTTTCATATTGGAATGGATTGGTATTCATATTAGAATCAATGTTATTTTCTGAGCAAGTTTGTGATAGTAATTGTGAATTTTCTTTATGATTTTCAAGCATTTTCCTTCGTAATTTATACTGTTCTTGAAAATTAAGTTCCTCGAGCACATATTTTAGGGCGTCTTCTAAAGAATCAGGCTTTTTAATTCGAACAAATTCTAGTAATTGTTCCGGCAAGTTAAACAAAAAAGTTTTAAGACACGTGTTATCATAGATAACACTTTTGGCCCATTTTAATTGTGGAGAGCTGGTATTTTGATTTATCTTTGAGATTAATATAGCACGAAGGTCCTGAATTCGGTTACAGAATTCCAAGTAAGATTCATTAGGGTTAATTGTTAAAATCTCTAATTCTATTGCTAAACATTGTTCAGTTCTGGGATCTCCAAAACGTAGTGATAACAAAGATTTTAATTCACTAAATGTGTTCACGTCTCCTCGTTCACTGATAAGGACGGCGGCTTTTCCTTTTAATTTACTAGTAATAATTTGAAATAAAAATTCATTACGATCAGAATTTTCATGATATTTTTGGATGACGTATTCGCACCTTCTTATGAATAAATTTAATAAATGTGTTTCACCACAATAATCGGGAATTAATCTAATTATTTCTATTGGTACATCAGTATGTGACATTGATGATTGAATTTGGCCTTGCTCCATTTTTATGTAAATATAACTTTTAATTTTAAGAAGAAAAATATGACAAAAGTAGAAATTTATTTTTATAAGCAAGCTCTAATTCTTATAAACATGAACTAGATAAAATATTAACACTTAATTAGAAATATATCATTACCTAAAATATGATGTAAGTACTAATATTTTTTTTTTTTAAATAAAATTGATGATTTTAATCAAAACATATTAATAAAATTCACAAAATGACAATATCAAATTAAATGTAAGTATTGAGATTTTATCAATACGAATTTAACACTAAATTTTAACGAATTAAATCTACACACATGTTAAGATTCTATTAACAAAGTGTTAGGGAATCGGGAAGGAAGGAGGATTTTACTCACTGTCTTTGCCAACCACCAGATTTTTCTTATTTGCTCATCTTCCGATCTAACTTATTTGTTTGGTTCGTGGATTGCCTTGATGTAGAGCGCTTCGCTGATTTTAAGCAATGCAACTCTGCTTAGTTGCCCTGCTAATTCTCGACGTGACACTTTCACACGCGGACTTTCACGACAGGCAACAGCGGCAATCCTACCGGCTGCGCCAGTTAAGATTCGGGATCGGTTTTATTAAATTAAAATTATTTATTTTGTAAACCTGAAAGATTGTATTTCAATCGTTTACAATATTTTAACTTAACCTAAGACGACAGAGTTTGATGTCGTGCCTATTCTAATCCTTAACTAATAATGCTGATCACAAGAAGCGAGACCATCGAAAATACACAAAAAAGTCAAATATAAAAACAAGGGCGACGAGGGAATGAGTTATGGCTAGCACTTGTAAGTAAAGACAAAAAATTAAAAGGTTTGAATAAGTAAGGTGATAACGGCGTGGCGTCTAACTGTAGAAATCAATTATATTATTTATTATGGTAATACTGGGTGGCGCAAAAGTAAAGACCCTATTTGGTTCAGCTATAACATTTTTTCTAAATTAGAAAACTAGATTTAGGTTTTTTTAAATGTATATTTGTGCCATTAAATTTCGTACCATTAGGATTTAAAGATGATGTCTTTTAAATGGTGACCTCCAGAGTTGATACACATTTGAGCCCTATTTATGACATTTTGCATAACTTGCCGTAACACTTCCTGCGATATGTTCGTTATTTCTTGACGAATGTTTTCTTTTAGAGCTGCGAGAGTCTGTGGCTTGTTCACATACACCCGAGATTTCAAAAAACCCCAAAGAAAGAAGTCTGGACTGGTCAGATCGGGTGATCTTGCAGGCCAAGGCAAATCGCCAAAACGAGAGATAACTCGGCCTGGAAAAGCGTCCCTCACTAAGTCCATAGTGTCGCGCGCTGTGTGTGCCGTAGCGCCGTCTTGTTGAAACCAGATGTGCTCCAGCCCCAATTCGTCCAAACTGGGTATCAAAAACTCTCGTAACATGGTTCTGTAGCGTTCTCCAGTGACAGTTATCGCATTGCCTCCAGCGTCTTCGAAAAAATAGGGTCCGATCACTCTGTCAACACAGATGCCACACCATACAGTAACTTTTAGTGGGTGTAGAGGTGTTTCTTGAATAATGCGCGGATTATCAGTGCCCCAGAACCGAGTATTCTGCTTATTGACATGCCCTGAGAGATGGAAATGCGCTTCGTCACTCATAACCAATTTTGAAGGAAAATCATCCTCTTCAAGGTTGAGGTTTATGACGCGCTGGCAGTAATCTAGACGAGCTCGGTGGTCAGCAGGCAGCAGCTGATGAGTCATTTGAGTTTTATACGGGAACATCTTTAAGTCTTTCACCAAAATACGCTGCAGGGTCCGTCTGGAAATGCCCAATTGCGTGGCACGTCGCCTCGTTGATGTTTCTGGACACTCTTCCACATCTTCGCGCACAGCATCGATATTTTCAGCTGAACGGCCTGTTCTTGGTCTCCCAGACTTAGGTCTATCCAATGTTGAGCCAGTTGCTTCAAGGCGTGTGGCAAAGCGTCGAATTGTGCGACCAATCGGTGCCGGACGGTGGTGAAATCGTCGACGAAATTCACGTTGTGTTCTTATCACTGATGAATTATTCCGTAAGAACATTGACACAATTATTCCACGTTCTTGGGGAGTAAAACGTTCCATGTTTATTTTTAGTGTATTTTACATTTGTTCACTACACAATTTTCAACAACAGAATGACAGAAAATGTCATATAAAAAAAATAAAAGTATTTTCTTTAGTGCCAGTACTTTTGCGCCACCCAGTACTTGCTGATATATAACTAGCTACCACTGGTGTCAGATTTTTTGAACTGCCGAAAGGCGTCTGACGTAGCTCAATGACTGTCATCTAGTGACAACTTTCATTTATACACTAGTGAACTAGAGTGCAGGTTTTCTCATGATGTTTTCCTTCATCGGAAGCAAGTGGTGGTAGTCGAAATTGACCGTACATTAGTACAAACTCAGGTACAAGTAGCTTATAGTAAGAATCGAAATCGTGCCTCAGTCTGTGAGGCACGATTTCGACACAGGCAGTGCCCAAACCGCTTGGCCACCACCGTTTCTAATAAAATGAATTATTTGCTATTTCTCAACGAATATTTACACTTAGATTATCTTGACGACATTATACATGCCTCCAAAATGTCATAAAAACTTTTCTTCTTCTTTACTTAAATGATTTTATTTATTTTGTTACAGGAAACAAATCTTCAACTTGAATGGACGCCATCGTGTGAAACCAACGTGATATAAATGTAAGCAAGTTTATTATAGCTATGTAATTAAAACGTCTGACTACAAACGTGGTGCTAATTAGTTCTTAGTAAATTTGTTTTTTGCAATTTTTCATTGAATTTGTTTATAAATACGTTGAATTGTTATTGAAGACTGGAGGCAGAAATGACGACAATACGTCGGGTTATTAGCTTCATATGCTATGTTTAGTAAGTAAATAAGTACTTGTATGCGAATTTGTTTAATTCAAGATAAAGATATTTATCCATTTCAAAATTCTGAAAGCCTTCCCTGATACTGGTATTAGTATTGGTAGATAGGGACCTATATAGTTGAACCTATTGAGAATAAAATTGAAATCGTATGTAATGTATTTGTATTATTTTTTCTTAATTATTTATTTATCGTAACTTAATGTTCTTTTCCTGAAATGCAGATAACTATCTCGATAGATATTCCACTGTAGCTGTTGATAATTGAAAATGCTATTAGTTATAGTTAGTTTTCTTTTTTTAATTAGACATTTGTTGCTTTTTGCCTTGAATAAAAAATAATTTAATTGTCATTGTCTCAAACTATATCATGGACAATAATATCGATTGTGTAGGCTATTACAAAGTATTATAAACACCGTTTGCTAACCACGACGCAATAAATAATAGGAGGTTTGTTAATACTAATATCTCAACCGCACAGACACGATAAACTGATCTCGATCTCATCTGATTCACCTTTACCTGATCCATTTGTCACGCTCTCCTTATATGAAACTTCTTGTGTTAAAGCAGGACAGATTATTTCCCGGTGTTTCTTTGCAATTATTGCACGGTAATGAGAGACTAGAATTCTTAGAAGGGCAATTTATGATGAAATAAACTAAGGGCAAAGTTTGATGATTATCTAGAACAGTGCATTTGGATATTTTATAGCAATGTTTGCTCAGTCTTGCAGTATGAAGACATTTATGGTCGGTCATAAAGAATAAAAAAGTGAATTATCTAACTCATTCGGCGCTTCCTGAAAAGGACAGTGGGTAAAATTTAAAAAAAGTGGTCTTTTGAACTCCCTTTCTTAGTAAAGTCATCATCATTCAGTTCTCAAAATTGAACATAATATTATATCTGTATAATGTATGTATTATAAAGTATTATAGGTATGATTGTAGTAATATTTTATTAGGTATGTATATATCCATAATAGTTTATATAAAGTATTTGTATGTATTATACCGATAGTCATTGTAGCTTTTTATTTACCTTTTTTGCGCCGCACCATTCTTTTTTTCTCTGTTTATTTCTATGGTTGACTGGGAGAAAATACTATTAGCAATATGTCCGCCATTTGTTTAAAGTATATTATTACTTTGCAACAATAAAGTGTTAAAAATAAAATAAATAAAAATAAAATTGGGATTGAATCAAAATGATAACTTATTTCGTATTTGTAGAAGAAAAAAACCTGTAAAGCGTACCCCGGTCTCCAAAGTAGCGCATACTTCCTTAAAAAAAATATCAACGTGCTTTTGTTTCGAAAATGTTAATGTTAAAATGGTATGGTCCAGATGTTGAGGCTTCGTATCATAAGCATCTTGATTCTATTTCAGCACTGATTCTCCACGGGGCGTGCCGTAACGTACCTTATGTTAGCCCGTGCGAGTCCGCAATTATCCACGCGTGCGGTGCGTTTAAAATTTTCCGATATTGGTGCACGCGTGCGTGGCTAGTTGATTTTAGTTCATACTAGCTGTTATTCGCAGCGTTGCCTGCGTTGTCAAAGAGGCTGTTATTTAAGAATCCCAATCAAACCTCACATTTTTCTGGGATAAAAAGTATCCTATATGTTAATTCAGGTAATAAGATAAACATACAAACTTACAAACATTTACATTTACGGTATTATTAGAAGGATAGCAGGATTTTCTCTCAGCTTCATTCTGTTTAAAGTGGGTATCATCAGCATCCATCTTGCTAGGCTTTGTTTCGGTAATTCGCATCGGCTTAGCTTTTACATGGATGTGTGTGCAATTATCACCTCTGACCATCTTTATTTATGGGTAGTTAGTATTACAGATGTACTAGAACTTACGTTCAGTTGTGTTTCGGTTCAATCGATGATTGCAACATTTAGAAAGATAAGCTTTACTTTATGGACTTTTGATGGGCTCAACTCCTATTTATTAACCGTTTGCCTTTTCGAAATGTTGTAAAAAATCCAAAAACTGAATCTATAAAAAAATTCTATACAGGGTTACTTACGCATAACCTTTTTGGGGCAAGTTCAGTCCATGATACTAAACTACTTTCCATAAAAAACCAATATAGAAAAACGAAAATAAAATTTCGGCTTCCCATACATATCAGCACTCAGCCAAATGGATTTTGTATGGGACAGTAGTTCAGTATCATGGACTGAACTTGCACCAAAAAGATTATGCATTAGATACCAGTGACCCTGTATAATTGTCGAAAAAAACAAACCCCATACAAATGAAAAACAGACTTCTTTTTATAGGTAACCTATCATTGTTACGAAACTTTACCGTTCGAATTTCAGATGATCGAAAACGGTATATCGAAGTTTCGAATACAAAACTGATTATTTTATACATATTTAATATACATATATGAAGTACATAATTTTGCTCATCCATAAACTCATTTTACCTATTTTTCATCTTCCAGAAAAACACATAGCCGAATATTAAAAGTATTTTTTTTTTCATTTGACATTGTATTGTTCACTAGCACTAAAGATCGAAGTAACTTATTTACTATTATTACTTAGCTACTACTGTTTCTTATTCTAAACAAATCTGTTCCATAAATTTTATAATTAAAATAAATAAACGGGCAAGTGCGAGTCGGACTCGTACATGAAGGGTTCCGTACCTCCGTACAATGTTTTGAAACGACCCCCTTT
Source organism: Acrobasis repandana (assembly GCA_963576875.1). NCBI lineage: Eukaryota > Metazoa > Arthropoda > Insecta > Lepidoptera > Pyralidae > Acrobasis > Acrobasis repandana. The sequence goes on from OY756226.1 coordinate 6,444,520, forward strand.
AATTTTTTACTTTTTTTATTTTTAGTTGTTTTTATTTGTTGATATATCGGCCATAGTAATACATAATCTGTGAAAATTTCAAGTATCTAGTTAATGCCATTATAAAAAAAACGCTGAAAAAACACGTTTTTTTGTATGGTCACCCCCTTTAATTTTTAACTTTTTTAATTTTTAGTTTTTGTTGTTATAGCGGCCACAGTAATACATAATCGGTAAAAATTTCAAGTGTCTAGCTATTACGGTTCAAGAGATATAGCCCTGTGACAGATGGACAGATGGACAGACGGACAGACCGACAGACGGAGAGACAGCGGAGTCTCAGTAATAGGGTCCCGTTTGCACCCTTTGGGTACGGAACCCTAAAAACACAAAATATTTATTTCCATAATATTCATAAGCCAAAAAATAAAGAGAACATGTAATTAAGTGATTTCTATAAAAATAATATATTAACCTTAAATTGAATCGCTGCAAAAGCGACTCCACGTAGTCTTGTCTGCCCTACCCCTAGAGTGTAGTTCCAAGTGTTCCAACCCGCGTGGGACCGCCGAAGCCCTGCAGCGCCGGAGCCGTGACAGAAGCCATGCCTGCTCACATGCTGCATGCTTGCCTGCATGCTGCGTGCTTGCTTGCATGCAAAATAAAATAACAAAGACACCAAAACATGGTTATGGAAAATCTATAGGTTAGGTTAGGACTGCGACCAGCCAAGGTAGAGAGCCTTTAGAACTATAGTGTTACAAATTCTGTAAAAAAATATAATTATAATTTAATGTTAGCAGTTTTGCGTGTTTTTATTTTATTTATTAAGGAACAACAAACAGTTACATTAATAAAGCAACCGACTATGTTATACACAGTTTGAATTTATGCTTGTGTTAAAAAGAGATGATAGATTTTAATAAGATGTCAATTAAAAAAAAATAGTTTGATAATTTAGAAAATACGATTATGATATTATTATGGGATAAGTCCGCCGTTGTCAATTTACTCTATATGTTGTTTTTGTCTTTAATTATGTGTTTTCTAAGTACAATAAAGTTATTACAAACAAACATTATGACATCTAAATCATCTTCCATAGTAACGTCAGGCAAAAATCAAGTAAGATTTCAAAACATATAATTTTGAAAAAAAATTATTGAAAATCGGTTTCTCAATATGTTTTCAAATGAAATTTTGATTAAATGAAAATCCCAACTAATATTATAAATGCGAAAGTGAGTTTGTATATTTGTTTGTTTGTCACCTCTTCACGCTTTATCTTCTTGAAAATTCGCATACACATAGTTAGGAGTACTGAGAAGGACATAGGGTACCTTTCATCCCGGAAAAATGTAATGTTCCCGTGGGATACGCAAACGAAGCCGCGGGTAAAAGTTAGTATAAAAATAAAATAAAAAACAAGAAACGTTTTCGAAAAAAAATTGGTTGCCTGTAAAGTCGGTATACGGGCGAAAGTTTTACGTGACAAGTCTTTTTATGTCTGCCTCTCTCGCTCTTAGGCGGGCTAACCATGCCCGAGTGGAAGGGACGCGTGCCTCTCACTCGCTCTCATTGTGAGCGCATAACGTGAGCGGAGCGTAACGCAGTTTCTTGAAGTGTCACCCGGCTAACCAATTTATAAGACGTTGTCACGTCAAAATAAAATTCGTATAAAAATTTCGTCTTTAAGATCCCTAGTAGTTAAGCCTGTGACTCTGAATATACGTTGTTTTTCACGTATGTCTAACAACTTTGGTATCACAGTTAACCCGAAGAAATGCCAAGCAATTATTGCGGGTAGTGGACGACAACTGCCAAACATAAATTTAGATGTTTTGACACCAATTAAGTATAATGGTAACATTGTACCGTTTTCAACCTCTATTAAAGATCTTGGCCTAGTTATTGACACTAAACTAAATTGGATCCCACATCTTGCTGAGGTCAGTCGGAAGGTCAGTCTTTGCAACAATGCATTACCTCAATAACCTCAAAAACTTTCTTCCTATCAAAACCAAAATTATGCTGGTCCAATCTCTCGTTTTCCCCATTATCGATTACGCTGATGTGTGTTATTTGGACATAACTGAGGATCAGCTCAGTAAGCTTGAACGCCTCTTAAACAATTGTATTAGATTTATATTTTGTCTTCGCAAGTATGATCACATATCCGCTTATCGTTCTCAGCTTAAATGACTCACTATCAAACAGCGTAGAAATCTACATATTCTTTGTTATCTTCATAGTGTTATCTATAATCCTTCTGCTCCCAGTTACATGATATCTAAATTTCATCTCCTTAGCTCAACTCATAATAGAAATCTACGATCCTCTAACACAATGCAACTTGCTGTTCCTTCTCACCGTACTGGTTTCTTTTCTAATTCATTTGCCGTGACGGCTGTTCGGCTCTGGAATGCCCTCCCTGATAGCATTACGAGATCAATCGTGATTATTTCAAAATGCTGGTCAAGAAATATTATCTGGAATCAAATTAAACTCTCTCTGCTGTATATAATATATAAATATGTGTAAGTATGTATATGGTTTAGTATATACGTATGGTATTTATTTAATGTTTCTGTGGATATATATAAATGTATGTATTGTTATAAATCTTTTCATGTATTATTTAATAAAATTATGTTGAAATTAATAATATTTTTATTAAGTATATGTATTTATTGTGTAATATTATGTAGGAATGTTGTATTGTAATAGTGCTAAAACTTGCACCCCGTCTACCAACTTCTCGATGTGACCCAAAGGCAAACTGGTAGATAATGCATAGCGTTAAGTTTGACCCATTGTAATCAATCAAATATGAGATTGTGTGCAATAAACTTTAATAAATAAATAAACCCTTTTTATATTGATGAAATCTTGTATCTCGATGAAGACTCGTTATCAATCGTTCGTTTTGAAAATCCTTGGGGGAGACCTACGTCCATCTGTGGACTTCCTGGGGCTTGATCTAGATTTAAGGACCCGTTTAAGATATTATGTGAGTTTTTAAATGTATAATATTAGGAAGACACTGAACTATTTACGATTTCACCTCACTTGTAAAATTTGATAAAGTTAATGAAACACTCATAAGGACTTTCTAAATAGCTTCCTATGACGTGTTCTGTCATCATTTGTAAATATACGACAGTTCTTACTGGCATCTGCTGCATATCAAGTCAAGCAGTCTCATTCAAGTCAGGCTTGGTCCACACGTTGTAATAAGAAATGCAAATGCTAAACATTCGCTATGCGATTACCTCTCGCACAAATTATAGAAATTTATAGATGCGACTCTTTGTAATTGTGTGCTCTAAACTACAAAGCGTAGATTACATGTACATATACAAGTTATGTATAAGTATTCTTTTTTGTCATATCCTTGTGATTGATTGAGAGTCTATATACTTAGGATACGAGTAGCTTCCATATTTTAGCTAGCGCAGTCTTGTGTCCTAATTTCTTACACTATAGGATATTTTTGGTTTGCAGTCTCTTTCCCTCTCTCATCTCAGCGTATTCCCAGTTGCATCCTCAGCTGTAATGCTGCGAAGCCCAGGGTCCGCTTTTTTATTTTTACCTTGCACGGTATTGAGTATCCAAAGCCCAGTCTTGTTCCTTAATTTCATACATTATAGGATAGTTTGGCTTGCTTCCTTACTTAAAAGTATTTGGCCATGCATAAGTATTGTACTTTATTATTCATTAATTTGTTTTGACAACTTTTGACAGTCAAACAGAATAGTGGCATAGTCATGGTCATAAAACTCATAGAAGCTTACAGAATACAGAACTGATGTACAAAGTTGAGTTGGAGTTGAAAGATGTTGAGTTTATCCTTTTGTTATTATCTCCATTTTGTGCATCTTGTCTGTCGACGATGCGACGTGGATGGAACCGTAATCTATTTGAGATAATGTAGCGTCCGGTACATATCCAATATGGATTTCTATTTATGCGGATCGCATTATGCTTTCTACTTCAAATTCATTTTCAGGGTTATTTACATGTGAATGCCATGTTTCGTAAGTTATATCATGTCCGTACTATAAAAACTGTCTACGTCATAACCTCTAGCAGCAGGAAATACTGTACTTTTATACTTATTTCACATAGTCTTCGTTTTATTTTTTTATGTTCTCTTTCCTTTCGTTTTTAGGAATGAGACTTAAGTGGATTTGGTACAGCGTGTTCTTTTTTTCATTTTAGATTAATTAATTAATGATCTTTTTTATTCTTTGCTTCAAAATCATCATCTTTTCTTACTCCTTCTATTTATAACTTCATATTCATTCTTTATTTCTTTCGACTTCTTTTTTTTTCAAATGTAACCAGGGGTCTGGCCTGATTCTCCTTTATTTCTGGCTCCAAGCTTGCATGACTACTCCCTATAAGAAGACCAAGTGACCAATTATTGCGTCCATAACAACCGAGAGAACTTCATATTTTTCTTTTATTCAAATAAATATTTCCAATGTTTCAAGTTCATATTTCACTCCGATATAAATTACCTTAACATGCATAGCGAGTTAAAGGGTCGTGTTCGCGTTATAGTTTCGTGGCTGACGCGATACGTCTGTTCGTTACATCGCATTACCATTAGGGGTTATTCACAATTTGACCATGGAGATAGGATCCCACAGACATATGGTCAAATTAGGAAATTCGAAATAGAAAATAGCCTAAAAATTTGTTCCTAGCCAGTTGGTGAAACTTATCTTATGGTAACTTTTCACGTAGACCTTTTTACCATACCACACGTCGTCATTTTAGTTACTAATGTTGTATTTTTTATTCCGATTCATTGTTTGTGCTAGTGACTTTTTACCCGACTACGCCGAAGCCAAAAGGAGGGATATGTGTTTCACCGCTATGTATGTATGTACCTATGTTCATCTGTTCCCTCCTATCTTCAATGATGTCCATTATACCTTGACAAGTGAGGTATCGTTGGAAGCGTCTTGGCTGTCCGCTGGCTATATGACCTTACAGTGAATTCTCTCACTGAAGATAAACTTATATCAAGATATAAGTTTAAAAAACTAAAACTAAGTTCATTACTTTACCCGATTATGGCGAAACCAAAAGAAGAGTTACATGTTTCGTCGCTATATATGTAAGTAATAAAACGACTTCTTGTGAGTAATTGTTCTCCAATCTATTTATTAGCCGGTTGACTGGTAAAGGTTTTATTATGGGATAAGTACGCCGTAGTCAATTTACTCTTTGTGCTATTATTGTATCTAATTGTGTGTTTTAATCGTACAATAAAGTTATTACAAACAAACAAAATTTCATGGTTTAATGACGAAAATAAAAGCTTCATTATACGAGTCCTACTATTATTGGTTGTTGGTGATTCCACTTATATTTGTAAAACGTGTGCTGAATAACTCAAGCAAAAACGAATTCTTTTAAAACTTCACCAATTGATTAACATCCGCATGGTCAAAGAGAGAATAACCCATCTTCTCAGCACACGTCCCGGATATTAATCTATGCAAAGGGCCCTTTGTGCTTTGAACGCCACATGATCTCATTCAATATTGCCTCAACTTCTACTCTCATAAAGCATTTCACATCTAAAGTCATCTGAATTATCTGTAGATACGCATCAGCTTTATTAAATGATGCTTATAATTAAGATCAAGAAGAAGTCAACATTTTTATTAGTATACGCCAAAGTGTAGACCAAATTCTCTGATTCTAATAGTACAGAGATACTAAACTAGTAGATACTAAAAATGACCTGATGATGATGATATGTAAATCTGTGTTATGGGATACTAACTTAACGATACTATATTTTATGATAAATACATATATAGATAAACACCCAAGACCCAGGACAATTTGAAAAAGGCTATTTTCCAACTTGCCGTGGCTGGGGATCAAACCCAGAACCTCCGGATTAGCGATCTAGCGTGTTAACCATTACGCCACGGAGGTCTATATATCATCATCATCATCTGTCTCACTCACCTTATCCCATTATCTGGGTTCGGCGCAGTATGTTTTCTTCTTCCACATTTCTCTATCTACATATATTATTCTCCTTCAAATAATAAACCTAAATCATGCTGGTAATATACACTTACCGAATTTGAAAAAGAGAATATTTTGTCATCTCCACATTCTCCACCTGAATATTATAGGCATTTGTCAAATGTATGTGACGTCTCGATTCAACAGTGGGTCTTTATTCCATAAATTTAACTTATAACCCATAAAAAGCGATTAACGGAATCACACGATTTCTGTTCGTGTCAAATCGACATAAATTCATGTAATTCGGAACATTCGGAAGCTTGATCAAAGTAAGATGTTAGCTTTTTATTTAGAGTTCAGTAAAAAAATGAGAATAAAGGAATCCTAATGATGCCCTTGTATATGTAAGTCTCAGCAATGGCATCTATTTCTGAGCAAATACTAAGGCTATCAATTCGACATAGTTTCATTGTATTCTTCACTTCAAATATAATCTTTACCAAAACAGTATAGTGAGTAATTTTTCGTCGCATTTCATTTCCATTTGATAAAGTCATGTTACTGCGTTCACAAACGAGACCCTTCGTAGGTAAATCCAACTCGCACTTAACGATTTTTTCATCTGTGCGCTTGCGCGCGTGACGGAATTTATGTAAATGTCGTGATCATCCGATCCTTTGTGTATGTTTTAGAATTTCTAATTGATTTTAATAAGTCATTTATAGCTGTTAACAGTAGTCAAGTTTACTAATTTATGATTTCCTTTTCTATACAACGCTTACGTAACCCAACCACTTTAAACAATTTCAGTGTTATGTTAGGTAGTGTGATTGAAGTAACTTATGATTTTTTTTAAATTACTTATAAATACTAAAGTAAATATTACAATAATGCGTAGAAGAACAGTGGTTATTGTACTGTTTTACGTATTTCTAGGGTCAAATATAAATACTAAAGTAAATATTACAATAATGCGTAGAAGAACAGTGGTTATTGTACTGTTGTACGTATTTCTAGGGTCAAATATTACTCGTGCAAAATTTTTAAAACAATGATAGTCCAAATGAATTCAACTTGAATAAAAGTGGATCCTATCTTATCGCATTCTATTTTGTGAATTCAATATGAAAGTAAATATACAGGAAATAATCCTGACGACCATTATAATAAACTATTTAGTACTGTTTCCTTTGAGTATTCTAAAACATTGAAACAAAAAAGAGTAGTAGTTCATAGTAAATCACAGTTTAGTGAATGGGCTACTACCGGCATCTACATAAGTAGAAACAGGTTATATGATCTATATGCCCAAAAACAATATAACTTTAATCCTTCTTTTATAAAATTATTCTAAAATATTTAAAAAAGTTTGTAGACGAGCCAAGTCGAATAGTATTAGCAAAAAAATAAATAATGCTCCTAATAAAATTAAAGAAACATGGAGTGTCATAAATAAGGAAACAGGTAAAAATAAAACCAAAGAAAATATTTGCCGAATCAAATGTAGTGGTAAAAATACTTCAAAAACTGAAGAAATGGTAAATATATTTGATGATTATTTTACTAACATTCCTTTGGAACTCACTTCTAATGTGAGTTCTAGCGCCCAGCGTGCTGAGGCTTTGCTTAAGAGTAATGTTAGCCGTTGTGATTCTAAATTTAATTTTCAGCATGTTAGCCCTAGCGATATAATAGATGCTTTTAAACAGTTAAATTTAAAAAAATCAGAAGATCACTGGGGCATGTCAGTAGCCGTAGTAAGTCATATTATACACATAATTGCTGCCGATTTAGCTTTCATATTTAACGAATGTATTGATGAAGGCATATTTCCTAACTTAATGAAATGTAGTAAACTAATCCCCTTATTCAAAAAAGGAGAAAAAACAGACCCTGGCAACTACAGACCTATCTCTATTCTGCCAGTTTTGAGTAAGGTGTTCGAAAAGATAATGCTCAATCAAATGCTATTTCACTTTAAGACCAATAATCTTTTCCATAGCCAACAATACGGCTTTACTGCTGGAAAATCGACCACCGATGCAGGAGTAGCACTTATTACTAATATCTACGACGCGTGGGAAAACAGAAATGATGCAATTGGATCATTTTGCGATCTTTCTAAAGCATTTGATTGCGTTGATCATCCAACACTTTTGCTCAAATTTCGCCAATACGGTTTTGATGATAAGTCAATTAAATTAATAGAATCTTACTTAACAGATAGGCTTCAAACTGTTGATATAAACGGCGTAAAATCACACGGGTCTAATGTGAAAATGGGCGTTCCCCAAGGTTCAATTCTAGGACCGTTCCTTTTCTTAGTTTATGTCAATGACTTGCCTTACATGGTTGAGAAAGAGGCTGACATGGTGCTGTTTGCTGATGACACCTCGCTAATATTTAAAATAGATCGACATAACAGTGATGCTAGCGCGGTGAACAGCACCTTATCTTTAATTTCTGATTGGTTTTCGGCCAATAACCTCATGTTAAATGCGAACAAGACCCAATGCATTCGATTCTCTCTTCCTAATGTGAATCAAGCCTGCGTTGACATACTAATTAATGATCAGAAACTCGATCTGGTTGAAAGTACTACCTTTTTAGGAATCACAATTGATTCGAAACTTCAATGGGGCGCTCATATAACTAAACTTTCTAATAGGCTTAGCTCTGCGGCATACGCTGTTAGGAGAATAAGACAATTGACAGATGTAGCAACTGCTAGACAAGTGTACTTTAGTTACTTTCACAGTCGAATGTCTTACGGGATACTTCTATGGGGGAGTGCAGCCGACATCCAGACTATTTTTCTTTTACAAAAAAGAGCAATTCGTGCTATTTACGGTTTAGGATCGAGAGACTCACTGAGGGAATTATTCAAGGAAATAGGTATACTTACTTTTGCATCACAATTCATATTTGAAAATATAATGTATGTAAGGAAAAATATTTCCTTGTTCAATAAAGTAAGTGATTTTACAGATAGAAATTTACGTAATAAGAATGACTTAGTTAGCCCGTATTACAGGCTGAATACAGTCAGTAAGTCTTTTATGGGGAAGTGTATACTTTTTTATAATAAATTGTCAGAATCGGTCCTTGATATGCCAGACAGAAAATTCAAAGCTTATGTAAAGAAAGTACTTTGTGAGAAGGCTTATTATAGGACCGATGACTATCTTAAAGACAAAAAGGTCTGGCTTGAGCTTGGCGCGGGTCCCTCTTAAAGGTTTTTATACTTAGACATGTCATAATTTAGGTACATTGGTACATACTAAATTTACAAATTGACATTATTTTAAATTTCGTAATTCTTATAATTCAATTTAATTATGACATAATAAACAATGTAATCTCTGTCCATCTATATAACTAATTTTAAGTTTTTAGTTTGTTAGTTGACGTCTTTGGAGAAAACGTGCAGTGCAGTTTGTTGCCGCTTCTTCTGCACTTGCGCCTAGGAAGCGGCGTAAACTTAGCTTTGAGTAACGATTTGACGTCAACATTTGTGCAAAACAAAACAAAGTGACTATTATTAAGAGATATTATAAATATCCTATGATAATAAAGATATTTTGAATTGAATTGAATTGAAAAGTGCGTCAATTTTATCATTTTACCTGTGAAGTGCCCTTGACTATGGTTCATATATTTCATGTAGATATTCTCTTCAATTAAATATATGAATCAGTGCAACGATTTAAAATAGAAGATATGTAAAATTTGCAACACACGAGTAAGACATAACTTTTTTCTCCAATGTATTTAATACATCTTTATTTTTATACTTATTGTCTTTCTTCATACCAATTTATCGAATAATAACTTTTTTTTGTTGACAGTCATACTTAACTTCAAAGCTTAAAATTAAGTTCCTTGACCACAAAAATTGGGTAAGTAATTAAACCAACTAAATAGAAATAGAAGAACGGCGCTGTAGTCGACCCAGACACAATAGACGAAGACGGATTAAGTCGAACTATGCAGAATTATCTTTTTCGTACAATCTCTATTAGTAGTTCAAAATTAAAAGGAAAAAATAAAGATAGATTTTTAATTGCCCAAAATTTCAGAAAAGAAAAAGTAGTAGTAGAATGTTCCTAAAAGACTTGGTAGTTGGCACGCATTGTATGTTTGGCGCCTAACTGAAATTCTGGTACTAAATGACGGAGTTACGAAGTGTAAATTGTTCTATTGTCGTGGTATTTTAGTAAACATTGTATAGTCTGGATTATTTTTATTTTATGTATCAGATTCCATGTTTATCTTTACATGAGACTCAGCTGGGGTGTTTATTTATACGTCTTTCTAAAATCTTTACACAAATTTATCAATTTATAACTTTGGTAACTGTTATAATGAATTTCGAAGCTCAAATAACCCTCATAATATTTTTTGATGTCCTTGTCCTCTTACTGTGAATTAAAATGAAGAAAGTTTGTTATTATCATTTAAGCTTGGCGTCTACCTGTAACAATTATTTTTCTGAATGTCAATGTTTGCAACGTTAGTCCGTGACTGAACAAAGAGCAAGCTCTTAAGGCGAAGATATAGGCAAATGACCTTGATTGGCGCCCTCATTTGAAATAAATTGTTAACTCGTAAATATGGAGATAATTTCCATATTACTCTTCGTCATGCACTAGATAGCCCTTTAAATTATTTTATAAACCACCGTTGAAAGTATTTACATTAGTCCGTCTAGCTTTAAAACTTGCCTCCGCCAAAAGTGGTCACGGCAAGTTTTAAAGCTAGACGGATCACCAATAATAGTTTTAACGGCAGTTCATAAAATAATTTAAAGGGCTATCTAGTGCATGACGTAGAGAAATGTGGAAATTATCACCATATTTACGAGTTAACAATTTATTTCACACTTCAAGGCCATTTGCCTATATCTTCGCCTTAAAATACAAGAAGAAAAGTTAATACTTATTAGTTTTTGAAAAGTTCTAATAAAAAAATAATTACTGTGTAACTTGTAGTAGAAAAATCCGCCGTTGATAAACAATTCACCATTTTTCTACACATTAGAAATTCACGAGTTTAAAATGTATTCAAATGCGGTGTGTTCAATATTTGTAAAACATCATAAAATATTTATTTATGCTTTAGCAAAAAATAAGCAAGCATATATTGAAAATAAGTAAGTGGTTTCATTAACTATATGTTTAATTCTTCCGTTAAATTCTTATAAAATATTCACGAGTAATAATAAACAAGTTTCTTATGGGTATAAATAAACGTACGTTATGCGATTTTATATTGCAAGAGAGTGCGCCGAGTAGATATTAGCCGATGCTATTTATAATTTGTTACGAGTAATGTTTATTTAATGCAGATAAACGTTTTCCAATCTAATTAGCCAAAGCTAGCGAAAGCAATGAGAAACTGAATTTGCGATCGGTAGTTCATAAACAGGATTTGTTACAAGCATCATTATTTTTTTATTTGTGCAGAAAGACTTGAGGGAATTCTTCCTCATCTAAGCGCGTTTCCGGTTGCATCCTCAGTGGTGCTGCTTCGGAGCCCGGGGTGCACTTTCCCGCTTTTTCTTCTCCAAATATAATATGTATGTCAATAGTTACCCAAGGATGCCAAAAAGCATACGAAGTGGACAATAATTAGCCGAAACAGTCAAAATGATTTGGATATAGTTTAACGACCTGAGACGCCTTCCTGACGTCAACACTTTATGGGAAACTTGAGGGAATTATATCGATCAAAAGATTATGTGATAGAGGTATTTAATAAAATGTTGTTTTGGTTTTTCAAAATCAAAAACTTAAATAGTTCGATTCACGCTAGCCCTACGTCTTATTCACAGACAGAGCGAGTGTACAAACTATAATTGTGTGTAAATTTTGGAAGTTAAGTGTGATGCTTCAGGCACATCTCTGAATACCACTCACTTTACCACTACCACCGCTTCACAAATATCACCATAATCAATAACATGCTATTTTAAACAAGTAAATATATATAGTACTCTGTGATATAGCTTAAATAAATAAGATTTTTATCTCAAACAGTTCCAAAGTAGGATTAACAATAAAAAGTAGATTATGGCAAATTGACACTTGAACTAAAAATGTTACTGTATCTCAGGTAAGTAATTAATGAAAAATCAAACCTGAAAATCAGTTTGTGAGTGAAGTTTTCCTAGTTCCACTACCCAGACATTGTTATAGTTACTTGGTAACTTATATTTGCATTTCTTAAATGCAGTTTGTTACAGCGTAACCCGCGGATGATAGGTACTTATATTTGCACCGAGAAATGCTTACTTAACGTATTCAATTGTAATTAGCGTCTATCGCCCAGTCATATAACTTCTTATCCGGATAAATGCAGCGACAACGTTTCAATCCTTTCACCGTGGCTTACACTTCTATACATTGTAGATTTATAAACGGGATTAAGAAGTCTTGTGTATTTATAAATATTTTAATGCTAGGTATAAACCAACTTTGAAAACCCAGAATTAAATTCTTATAAAGATATTAGATACGTGTCTTATGTCGTCCTAAGCAACTCAATTCTTTTTTGTCAAATAATGTAAACCTTTTGGAAAATCAAACACTGGTTTTAAAAGTCTTAGTTTAATTCAAACAGAAGACTATTTAAGATGCGAGTTTAATTTTGTAGGTTTGACCCTCTAAAAACAAAATAAAGGGCCTTTATGAATAAATGTTAATATGGTTGTTACATTGCGTCTTTAGTTTGATTCAGAATTATTAGACATTTCTGAGTTGAAGTAAGTATAAATAAGAAACAGTTACTTATAAATATACTTTTTTTTAGATATTATACAATATATTTCCGCATAAATTCATAATTCACACAAACATATCAAAAGAAGTATTTTTTACACTTTATTACTTTACAGTCACAGCAATATGTCGCAATAAAATCAAATTTATAAATCGCACAATATAATCTAAAACACGCTTGCGTTTGTAGTTCATACTTTGTTATTTGTTTAATAATATATGCGCCTTTTTCTACGGAAGTTTGGCGTGGCGCCAACGAGCGATTACTACAAACCAGTCGCGCAATTATTAACTTTGCTGTGTTAATAATAAGGTTGATAATGAATTAATTGTAACGGTAGCCCACATCGCGTGTACGACAGTGATAGGATGATAGAACACATCCGTGATGGCGGATGGGGAATCGTTGGTGTCATGATTATCTCAGAGCAAATCCTAGAAGTTTCTTCTAATACTTGTAGGAGATAATCTCTTATGAGATTCCTGTCAGCTCTAGTGTTAGTAAGGTTACCAAAAAGAGGACACATCTGTGCACGTTTTTTGCTGCCAGGGTTTTGATAATAATGAATAATCACTACAGACCAGCTACAGAATCGCTGAGATTCGAACGCTACTGCGAACATAATATTCCTTACTTAATCTCGAGGTGAGCTTCATAATAGGATAGACACGCTCACCTTCTCTGGTTTACAGTTTACTCAGCAACTATTATTTTTTAACAATGCTCTGACAGGACGTGCGCTTGCGATACGCTTGCTGTTTATACAGCCTCCCTCAAAGCATGTCCTTTACAGAAAACTGTCAGTAATATATAGAGTGAAAATGCATTTATGCTTCATTTAGCGCACAATGAACTTTCTAGCATCTAACTGTCCTAGTTGGGTAGAGTACCTAACGAACGCCTCGGTAGGCTGCCAACTCATCCAAAGGGATTGCCAAGATTGAACTTCCTATTAGCTGATGCGAGTTCTGATTCAGGTACGAATCTGCGTATAAAGGACATTGGCCATTGGTAGAGGTCTCGCCGTATTCTATAATGTTCGACACCCTGAGTGTAGTAGTGAGAAATGTATCTGATGCGGACATTGATTCCGTAATGTACACATACAAACTATTACCTAAGTTGGCTGACCACTTGACCAGTCCAAGAGTTGTAAATTGTTTTACGACGCAATGACCGCGGACACTTACCGGGTGGTACATGTTCCTGATAATAAATTATCTGCAATCAATTAAAGTATAGGAACCCATAAATATTAATTTTCTCTCGCTATACGCGGAGACAAAATTGTAAGTACATACAAAGTGGAAGGAACATACCCGTAATAAATCGAACCACGGGCTATACCGGACCACTAAAGTATAATGAAATTAAAATAACAGTCAAAAAACTACTAATTTCAAAAAACTACAAATCAAAAAACTGAATTTTGACATTCCCATACAAATCGACTGGGCGGCCGCACACTTTTGTATGGAAATGACGAAATTTATTTTTGTTTTTTGGCTGTTATTTTAATTTCATTATACTATATCTAGTATGGAACGTGGTTCGATTTATTAGGTATGTCCTTTCCACGTTGTATATTATACATGCATACTTGTAAATCTGTACAATGTACGCACTATACCACTATATATCGTATATTGTTTTGGTAGAGTGGGTTTCTTGTGTTTGAATCCTTGTTACCACATTCGGGATTATAATCTCGGTTTATGTTTCTATTGTACGATCTAAACTGCGGTTAACATGCTAACCAGTGGGGGCAATGGTTACAAAATCAGTGAATGCTATTGATTTACACTATGTTTAATCCAAATAACAGATGTAACAATGTGTTTGGTGCCTCTTTTTAGGTGACCTTTAGTTCTTACTTAGTTATTTGATGCTGAAAAATTTAAAATGTAGTAGTTGTAGCTTTATATCAATTGTTTTATGGTTCTTACGGCTTGCCTTTACCTTCTTCTCCGCCTTACTTATTTTAATATTTTTAGCATACGCGCCAGTGCTTTAGTTTAATAGATTGAGATTTTATTGATTTTAGATTGTCATCTTCCGAGTAGTTTGTCTTCACTTTTCCTCCTGGATCATAGCCACTGTCAGCCATGATCCAGGAGGAAAGAATGGCCGCAAGAATAATTCAACCGACTTGAACCCTTCTGTCCTATTTCCCATACTCTATCACAATTAACTCGAGTTATTGACACTATTGACGATCGATCGCTGGAATGCGTCGATATGCCCTTAACTGACATTGTGCATTATGACGATGTATAATTTTATTAGCGCACTGATGATAAATTATCGTCGGAGCGCCGTAGGTATCCAATTAATTTTATGATGCACACGATCGGTTTGCATGCAGTTTGTTAAACCCTCGCCTAATGGGAAACTTAAGTTCAAGTTAAATTTTGTAGGCAATATTTTAGATAATCTTCAGAATGCCATGTAATTTCGTTTCACACCCACCTAACTGATAAGTGATAGAATACACTTTCAATGAAAGATTCTTGAAAAGACTGATTTACCTATTTTAATGTTTTAAAATCTATATGGCGTGCTAGTAATCTTTTTCTACAGATGTATTCAAATCGACTGATAGCTCTGCTGGATCACCAGCATCATTTTTTGAAACGACTATTTTTTTATAAAAAATAATATATCATTAAGTATTTCTTGTGTGCAGATGCTGCTAAACTTAGCGTAGCTTAAGATGATGACAGTAACATTGAAGGGAATACAAACAACTAAGGAACTTTTGATTTATGATTTGATTGATTTCTTGTATAGTTTATAGAAATCCTAACTCAGGCCACTTCACGTGTGTTAATGCATTCACAACCTGGATGCAGTTAAATCTTTTATCGCCACCAAATCGACTGTCGTAAATCGAACGGGCCATTGTTGCTGTACTTATATGGAAGCGGGCAAAATAAATCACGAACAAAACCATATCGGCGCAATCGTAGACTATCTCGACCGCAGGGGACTACATCGAGATACGGAATATTACGCTATTGAATTAGCATTACCGCTGTTCCCGATATTGTTCGGTGTCCCTTATGGCTCATATTTCTTTGTTGGGTTTTAATTTTTCTGTGTGGTGGACGGTATGTCGCTGGATCGTGCAAGATTATGAGTGGAGATAGCATTAGATGCATAATCTTCACATCTCCGCGCTTCTGGCTCGCGTGGCTTCTGCGGAACGTGCCATGCATGTGTATTCGTGGGCTAGGATGCCGCATTGATCATAAATTGACTTGTGATATGGTCATGTAGCATACACACTCGCATACCAAAGTCACTAAATTGTTTTTCCTGATATTATAATCGTTAATTTTCTATCATATCATATTATTTACAAGTAATCGGCAAACCATGAAGTTTGTTGTAAGAAAATGATAAAATAGTCTTCATGCTAACTATTGCTGGCCAGTACCCATCTACTACTGTAAGTCCTGCCATCCATTGTGTCTGCAGCACCATCAGCTGTCGTACTCTACACGAGGCATTTTCAGGTGCAAACCAAGCTGTTGATCGTTTGGCGGGCAACCTACATATGATCAACAACTAATTTGTAAAAATTGCCCCAAAGTTGAGATTATTCGGTACAGACAGACAGATCGCTGAGAAAGACTACAATATAAACTTAATAAGCATAGAATATCAACTTTATTTTTGTGAGTCAGTCCTACTCTATAAGCCTATGTGGCTTATTAGAGTAGAACTGACTCTACATTTTGTTAACTTGTCTGTTACTTTGTTGCGCTTTGATATATGTTGCAACAAGTATATAAACTGGCGATGCATTAGGATTTGATTTTATCTTATTGTTTAGGTGCATCTCAAAGAATCACTGGTAGTACTCCTACTTTAGATTGGTTTTCCTTGTTTGGATAGAGAATCATTTTGACTAACGTCAGACTTTTTTTCAGGTCGCGCAGCAACCTGAGTATTTTCTCCGGCAGCTCCGCCTATTAAATGTAAGTAACAACCACAATTCTGTATAGTTAACAATAATTATTTGGCTAGTGGCTCTGTCAGCTGTAGACCTAGCGAGACAGTCAATATTTTTACAATCCCTATAGCTCCCATTTTGATAAATTTTGAAAAACTTTTGCTCAAAACACTTCACGAGAATCCGTTGAGAAATACGACCTGTAAAGGAGAATACCCGGACAGCTGGATGTACGAAAGCGTTTTTGCCCAAATTGAAACGGAGACGGTTCGCTCGCGCTTCGCGCTTTCTCGGTCAAATAAGGGAACTATCACAACATCACTTTGTATGGACCGCACATGAATTGTTCAGCATACAGTCCTATTTTAGATGAGATGCCTTATTTCACTGCTCTAATAAATCCTTTGTACTTCCTGATAGATAGAGCCAGCAACGGTCGCAAAACTCTTAAATCCACATACATACATATATTATCACCCCTATTTCCCACAGGGGTAGGCAGGGATTATGTCCATAGTCTCCTGCCGCCACTTGCTGCGATCCTGATAGACCTCTTTCACTTCATTTACACTCATCACTAAATCCACACCTGGCAAGATGGTGGGTAGTGATACGTAGGAAACGGGTACCTATAGGGACATCCCTCAAGGTCGTCAGACGCTGGAAGGCGCTCGAACCAGGCCGCTCTAGATCGGCCATTTTGGAAATCCTTGGAGCCTATTTTCAGTAGTGGTTGTTATGCGGCTGAAATGATGATGAATGATGACCTATAGGTTGACATTTATCCTAGAATACTTTTCTTAAAAACATCATTCAATCAGCAATTTACACAGCATACATACGACAATATGACATGAGTCATATATTTTGGGTTTTTTATCCATGTTATGATATGAGCTATTTTATCATAGGATTACTTAACAGTAACAAGTCTATACTTGCCACTGTTGATGAATCCCAAGTAAGGAAAACACCTATAAAAATTGTTACATTTGAGGAAAAACATTCCACTGAGTATATTTATTCGCGTCATTGTTTGTTTCCGCGGTACTGGACTGTGGGGTCATTGATTTCTTTATTAGAGCATAATTAGACGATCGAACCTTGTATTGCGTACCTATTGTTAATTATCTCGGGCGCGGTAGCTTGAAACATCCAGAGATGATAAGTTATCTCGAAAAAGTTGTTACATTTGTGTCAGGCAGCTGCCCGATGTAGTAAAGATTCAATGACCGCTGACATGATTCATCTTACCTTAGCGTGTTCCCAATTGCATCTTTAGCTGTGTGATTTCTTTATTAGCGCTTAATTAGCCGATCGTACCTATTGTTAAATATCTCGGTCGGTAGCTTCAAACGTCTATTGATAAGTTATATCTAAAAAAAATTTCACATTTATGTCATGCAACTTCTCATTAAACGAGCAAGCGAAGTCCTCTGAGTCTACTCGAACCATATGGCGTTTGTATGTACGAGTATGTATGTTTGTATGTTCGGTGATAAGTCGAGTAGCTTTGATCGGAGGTTCATAAAATTTGGTAGGCGTGTAGATGTAGCTAATAGAACTTTAACTAGAACATAAGCCAAATTGGTCAAGGATTTGCTAAGTTATGGGGTTCGCGTTCGGGGCGACTACTAGTTGTAGTAAAGATTCAATGATTGCTGCTATTACATAGTCTGGTTGTTGGTTGAGTTTATTTTTGATTTAGTCAGTCCTTTTTGTTATCAATAACACGCCCAAAGTGTCTAGCGTCGCTCTTGGGGGTAAAATAAGTCATGAAAGTTTGTACCAACATGCCAGAGCTTGACAATACTTGTAACAATAAGTTTGACAAAACTCTCACAATAATGTCAGAAATATCAATTCGTGTTGTCTCAGTGCTCAATAGAGATTCAATGATAAATTTATCGGTGCGTGTTCGTGCGTATCGACATTATTCAATTAGATGTATCTCGATTCTTGCCACGATTGTCACTTGACCGGTGCCCGAGAAATCAAATCAGACGTTAACCTCAATAATGGTATCTCGATATAGTCGATATAATATATCGGGGATCTATTGCCGCGGGGGTTTGTAGATATTGAATAATAATTGGTGCACGGGCTGGTAAGCGGAGCAACCACTGGAGTTAGGGCTCCCACTAGACAATTGTAATTAAAATATTTCGACGCTTCTGTAATATTGAATAGGCTTTCTTGATCGTTTGGAACCATTAAACTTCTTGATAAGTTTTAATTGTTAATTTTTTTTCTGAATTATCATAAATTCTTAGAGTCTTCATTTATTATTATTCATCTTCATCAATACATTGTTCGTCTAGAAATATTGGTATAGCAGCTATATCATTGTAATTAATCTTGAGGTAGAGTGTAGTCTTGAGCATTCAACGTGTTTCTTTTTTCTAGAAATCTTTTTAACTTTCATCATAATGTCCATGTACTCTAAACTGGAAAAGGGTATCAAAAGGGAAAAAAGATCTACATACATTATATTCTATTACGAGTATATCCCACTAAAATAATGGAAAATAATAATTGTATGTATGATTTGGAAACTGTGTACGAAATATTGTTAAATTGGACTTGATAGGATTCTAAATCAACTCAATATTGGTTTCCAATGTCGAATTTACCCCATAAAATCGATATTTTCCCCATAGCTTTTCACTTTTGCACAACCCTAACCGTCACGATAGAGATGCTATCGCGCAAGCGTGCCGCATCCATCAGAAAGATATCTGCGGCGGTATCGCCCGCCGATAACCATTGTCTTACCGACGATTATATCGGCGAAATTTGTGCTCGCCATACAACGTTTGTCTGTAGCCGCCACTAGCCGCAAATGAGCCGCGTAATGGCTGAGCGTAAAAGAAGAGATTCTGCTAAACTTTTGCCAAGTCATTAATATTTCGTGGGAACTATACTTCATTGGTGAAATATGGATAGAAGTACTATCTCTTTCGTAAGGAATAGAGAATCAAATTTGTGCTCGCCATACAACGTTTGTCGGTAGCCGCCACTAGCCGCAAATGAGCCGCGTAATGGCTGAGCGTAAAAGGAGAGATTCTGCTAAACTTGTGCCAAGTCATTAATATTTCGTGGGAACTATACTTCTTTGGAGAAATATGGATAGAAGTAATATCTCTTCCGTAAGGAATAGAGAATCAAATTTGTGCTCGCCATTCAACGTTTGTCTGTAGCCGCCACTGGCCGCAAATGAGCCGCGTAATGGCTGAGCGTAAAAGGAGAGATTCTGCTAAACTTTTGCCAAGTCATCAATAATTCGTGAGAATGAGAACTATACTTCTTTGGAGAAATATGGATAGAAGTAATATCTCATCCGTAAGGAATAGAGAATCAAATTTGTGGTCGCCATATAACGTTTGTCTACAATGTACCCGCCACTATCCGCAAATGAGTCGCGTAATGGCTAAGCATAAAAGCGTTTTGCCAAGTCATTAATATTTGGTGGGAACGATACTTGCTTTGAAGAAATATCTATAGAAATAGTATCTTAACTAAAACTTCAAAAATCTGTACATATGAAAATAAACCACAGCATAAACTAAGAAGCCTTTTGCCCAAATTGACCGCGCATTTGTAACATTTACGAGTAGTAAGGAAGCAGGAATTGTTATCTGTAGGTAGAAATTCTCAAAAGGTAAAGACACATTTTTAAAAATTCTAATGCTTGATTATCTATTACCGTTTTACAAAAATGTTTTGTGTTACCCTAGAGGTATATTATTCCAGTGCAGAGCAAAGGTTTCCTTCTAGGCCTCTTTATTAGGTGCTATCTCCGATGAAATTACAATGATTAAACCAGAAAAAAAAACTATAACAAATGTTGAAAGTTTAAATCTTTAAAAAAATTACAACTAATGTAGTAAGCGAACCTGGCTGATGTCCCGAGTAGGTATAATTAAAGGGGAATTCCAACATTCTATTGCAATTCATAATGTGCCTAATGCCTGACCACTATGAAATTGAATCTGCCAGGTAGTTAATGATTAAATGCATTTATGAATTACATAATTATATGCTGGTTTATGGAAAATCCGTCTTTGTTAGTTGTTAAACGCTAGGCAAAAATGTGGGCAATTCATTGTGTTTTTTGTCTGCAATCCATGCATTTCTTTGCGTAATCATTGTAGAATTACGTACTGTCTGTTACAAAGAGGACCTCTACGAAAGTGCTGAAAATACATAAATGGATTCTGTGCGTGAAAAATTTTAAGTAACCATTTTTTTCTTGTTCTGAATTAAAACAGTTTGTAAATTAGAACAAGAAAAAAAATTTCCTTTGGAATAAATAATAATGGATATGAGTTTGTTAAAAGCTAGATACTATATATGTTGGTAATATGTTAGTTAATAAAATAGAATACATTCCGTTTATAATATAAACAATATGTCTATCGTATGAATATGTAGCTTAATTTCATAGCAACCATAGGTACCTATTCAAATTACCGGCACTGACTTTAGAAACTACCAGTTCTTTTGATGCGGGTTTCACTTACGCCGCTTACGCGTAGAGCTTACGATAGTGATAATACTGATGACCCGCACCGCTTGTTTTACGAGACGATGCATATTTAAGATTTTCACTAAAATTCTTATCCCTCGTTCCTAGTGAATCAGCAGCCGAACATGGGCATGTTAATAACTACAGACCGTACGAATTGAAGACATTTAAAGCGCATTTAAAGTCAGGCGCATGGTCCCGAGGACACTTAATAGCATTAGTTTCATTGTCTCTGCGCCATTAATAAGTCGCACGACAGGTCTATTGGCGACCGCGCCATAATGGGTCGGACTCGCTTCTGCAGCCACGAATCCGTAGCCTTTGCCCTCGGGAGTTATAACCCTTAGGGCTATGGCACACATGATGTAGCTTCATCGACTAAAAGTAATTTTTCGTCTGCATTAATGGGTGGTGTTTGAAAGAGAATTCAGCTTAAAGTTTGAACGCATTATTAACTAAGTATGGACGTTTGTGAAAGGTTATAATAATTGTGACACTATAATGTTTCCTTTTAATTTTCGGTTGCTTAGGTTTGCTACATACCAAAGCCGCAGGCAACCTTTAAAGTTCTCATGTTCAGTCTTACAGCTCTAAAAACCACATGTTTGACGATTAAGGCCGTACCTAAATTTTCCGGGGTCCAGTGCTGCCCCCATTTTAGATAAATCATTTCAAAGAAAACGGAGACATCATTTTAAATTTTGCTACTAACAAGTCCTAAATAACCCTTCAAAGTATTTTATGAACTACTGTTTATAGTTTATAATGAGAACGTTAAGCTTTACTACGCACATTAGCCAAAAGTGGCCGTTTTTCGCAAATGTGCGTAGTAAAGCTTAACGTTCTCAATATAAACTGTAAACAGTAGTTCATAAAATACTTTTGAAGGGTTATCTAGGACTTGATAGTAGCAAAATTTTAAATAATGTCTCCGTTTTCTTTGAAATGATTTATTTTAAATGGGGGCAGCACTGGACCCCGGAAAATTCAGGTACGGCCTTAATAGGCATGAAGTTTGGATTGGTTAGCCTACTCGTACTTACGTCTAATCCGTTTATGTCTTCCATGTCTGTGTCACTTACATGACATAATACTCCATTGTTACAATGCAAATTAACATCGGGTATAGCGTTTTTTTGCCATGGAGGCATAATATTTTGCCATGGAGGCATAATATTTGGTAGCTGCATTCAACTACCACCACTTGCTTCCGGTGAAGGAAAACATCGTGAGGCAATCTGCACACTAGTTCACTAGTGTGTAAAAATGACTGTTGTCACTAGGTGAGAGTCATTGAGCTACGTCAGATGCCTTTAGGCAGCTCGTAAAATCTGACACCAGTGTTAGTTAATATACAGCCAAATTTGTGGAGCAAGTCCAGTCCATGATACTGAACTACTTTCTATAAAAACAATTAACGAAAAACTAAAATAAAAATTCGCCTTCCCATACAAACCAACGCTCAGCCAATCGGATTTTGTATGGAAGGACGAAATTTTTTTATCGATTTTTAATAACTTTTTTATAGAAAGTATTTCAGTATCATGGACTGAACTTGCTCCAAAAATTTGGCTGGTGTTTAAAAAGGCACTCTGTATACACACTAAGATAAGAAGCTGAATTCAACATACAAAATCGGCCTTCGCTATGTTTGTCTGCTGAGCTTGTTGAATTTCTTAAAATCCTTTTATTCGAGCACCAAACTATTTAGTACAGACAATGAATGGAGACGTGAGATGTTGTATAATAAGAAGGAAGGTTGACAATACAATGCGACTTGCCTGTAATATCGACTCGATTGTAATATCGAGGTACACTGCTTTCAATTGTAGATTTTAAATTTCAATACATTATGGTAATCACTCACATTATGAATGCCAAATGAAGAATACATTTACGTTATTTATAACGTCTGTTGTTTTCAATTCGCAATTGGATAACTATCGATGGTTTACTTGCTTCGGCGAATGACAGTTGTTTGAAAATAAATTCAAGTTCACTTGGGGTTTGCTTTAATTTATCTTGCAAATTGATTCTAGTGGACTTTATAATGTGACATTGGTGTAGTTTGGTGTTATAAATAGTGGACGGTGTACAAAGCAAAAATTGACAAAATACCGCAAATTGATGTACAGGATAGCTGTTTTGAATAAAAGTGCTTTGTTAGGAGACTAGCGCCATCTGCGTGTGATCTCCACAAACACGGGCAAGATTATCGATTCATCGATATCCCGTGCGCGGATTGTCTTTGCCAGACCAGAAAAATAGACTTGCCTTTGTGAAAGATTCGGGTGTGGCATCCGCGTGCTTTGGAAGCATTAATTTTGTAATTTTGATATATAAAATCGAAAGTTTCGTGGAGAATTATCGGTAATTGTTTGGTGGCCAATTCATTTGGAACGGCGGGGAGCCGAAATTGTTTGTATTACGTAAAGAACATTGATTTGTGTGTCAAATGTGAAACGCGTGCTATGCGCTTTGAAAATTGTTAGTTTGTGATACTGTATGTGAATAATTGTGAAGTGTCGAAAGAAGAACAAGAAAATTATTGTGATATAGAAGTGGTGTAATAAGTACGACGTATTCATCTTGGGGCAAGTACATGAGCTCATGGGGTTAGGTTATTGTAGGGACCCAACTCTCCGCACCACTGACTGGGGATCCATGAAGAGACCTGAGGCCGTCGCCACCCCTGAGGAGGACCGCGGGATCGACGCGAAGGCCAGGCGAGGCTGCCTGAGGACTGCATGGAAGCGGTGAGTCTTACAATTAGTTAGATTAGTTAGGTATTTAGTTAGTTATAATTCAATTCAACTCATAATTAGGTTAAAATAGGTCCCTGTACCTATATACAGGGTGGTAGCAGACTGCGTAGGTTGTTTGTGTGTTTGTTTGTTGCCGGTGAGATTGCCGAACTCGTACCAAGAGCGTAGCCACAAAATCTCTTGGTACAAAAAACGTAATCTTAGCTATCTGCGCCCACAGTTTGGTACCTAATCTAAAGAACCCGTGTACCAAATGGCTATCTTGTACATCGATTTGCGGTTTTTTTACGTAGCTCGACCACTAAAATGCTCATGTTCATAAACAAAGTGGATAGTCATAGTACAGTGTAGTGATATTTACTAAGCGCACCGTGGTGGGTATCGTTAGCGCCGTCCGCCACTCAATCGCCTATGAAAACCACTAGACTCGTATAGGTTAGTCGCCAGAAGCTCCCTTGAAGCAATTAAAGGCCTACCTTTGATTTTAACTTGCTAGGATTAAAGAAGTAACAAAACTAAAGATAGGCTGAAGGACACGAGTCCTTTAGAGACTATGTTTAGTTTTGTTACTTGGTAATAAAAACGTTACGTTTAATTTTTTACGAAAAAACTACTGTACTATTACGTTTTTATTCCACAGGGAAGCCAATGGCTAGGGTTGCAAGACTGGGTTATGGTGAGCATGAAGGTGGAAAGAGGGAATCAAAATAGTACTATGGGTTGCTAGCCGTATCACCTATTGACATGATTCAGATTGTCGCTTATTGCCTCGATCGGCTTTTACGATCTGCGCGGGAGGAGAAGCAGCTGGTACCTACAATTTTCGTGTTTTCTCTTCTCCAAGACTAGCGTGGTAGAGCTATTTGCATGATATTCCGTTTCTGGTTTTTCTTCTTTGTAAACCTACAGCCAATTTCTTTCTATCTCTTCCTTTGTCGAATATACCACTCCAGAAAAAGAAATGCTGGTCTGGGAGAAAAGAAAAAACTTAAAATGTACCAGCTGCTTCTCTTCCTGCGCATCTTAGAAGCCGATCGAGGGACGGGCGAAAATGCAAATCATGTTATAGGCAATGCGGCTAGCAACCCATTACTAAAAGTGGCCTTTGAGTCTTGCGGTCCTGAGCTCTGTCTGCTTAAAGCCGCAAGACAAATGCTCTGTTTGCCCCATTAGGAATAAGACGTGATAATAATTATGTATATAGAAAGATAGGTGGATGGACCTTGTAAGAAATAAAGACAAACCTATCTGATAACTCACAGCTGGTCATCTGTCGGCAGTACAAACGACGAAACACTAGCTCTAATTACATTTAATTGACCGAAACACGCGTGCTAACGATAAATGAATTTACTGACCGAATGAATTGAAGCGATTTAGCAATTGCTCGGGCGACAAAAGGAATCCGTGTCAGATGGATTATACTATTTGTAATAGACATTCTAGCGGTACACAACGGCCTAATTGGATGAATGAGGAGTTTTCAGCGTTTTGAAACATTGTACGGAGCACTTCATGTACAAGTCCGATTTGCACTTGACTGGTTTTTTTTTCTTGTAAATACGTGATATACAACGTGGAAGGGACATACCCGTAATAAATCGAACCACGGTCTATACTAGATCATTAATAGTATAATGAAATTAAAATAACAGCCTAAGAAAAAAAACAAAAAAAATTGGCATTTCCATACAAAAGTGTGCAGCCACCCGGGCGAATGTCGATTTGTTTTTTTTAATGAAATGAAATGTACTCGTACTTTATTGCTTAAAATGTGGTACAATTTTGATTGTACAAAAGTCATGTAGAGTCTCACACATTTAGTCATCACTGACACGCAACAGACATTGGTATATCAATTCGAACAAATTTTAGTTATTATTTTATTTATTGTCAATTTAAATTCTTATATAAGTCAAATTATCATTATAGAATTCATATAATTATAGATGCAGATAAAAAGTCTTTAACACTATAAAAACACTTCTTAACCAGCCAGTCATACAGTTTTTGTTTAAATGATTTAAGACCATGTATTGATCTAATATTATTAGGCAGATCATTGACTGTTATTTTAATTTCATTATACTTTAGTGATCTAGTATAGCCCGTGGTTCGATTTATTAGGGGTATGTCCCTTCCACGTTGTATACCTGTCTCTATTGCACTTTCCATTCAATTAGACAGCGATATATAAAGATAAATCAGCGCTATACTTCTCGGAAGTAACGCGATTACAACAGTTAATTGCCTGTGCCTGTTTGTTATTAAACTTCAAGATAATGCCCAATGGTATATTTCTTAATTGCTTATTGCACGATATAGACACTATCGGCCGACTATTTCCAACATAATAAGCATTATCATAACAATAACAAGCTAGTAACTCGCGGCGATCGCAGTGTTCTGCATGTGGACACACGGGTCTTAATGGCGTACGCACACGCGTAGTTATCACAGGAAGGCTAAAAGGCTTCAAATAGGAAGTGTTTTATCTATATCAAAAAACTTGTGGTAAACAGTATGATTTTATTAAATGCACATTATATCTGAGAATGGAGGTTGTTACTAGGTGTACAGAATTACTTGTATCACTAGAGCTTGTATATATTATATACAAATATACTTTTTATATAATTTTTGTTTCATTTAAAAAGAACAAGTAGTCTTCTTTGCGTGTCGATGGTCTTTTTTTGTCTTTATTTTTTTCAGCCCTGTAGAGAGCCACTTCGACGGGGCGTAGCCCAAGTAGTTATGATTTTATAGATATTTGAAAATATAGTAGAGGTCTACTAGCAGCCCGCGTTGACAGTGTGACGTCATTTGACAACGCTCCGCTCGCGCCTCGGTCGCATGAATTAATATTCTTATATTAATAAATTACCAGACAAAATAAAAATACACATTGGTTTAAGAAAAACATGATAATAAGACACATATGACTTGTAGAAATTATAAATTGTACTTTAACAAACACGTTTACATCATTAATTTGTAAGCGTGTTGGCGTGTTGATAGACGTCGGTCAATGTCTGAAGTACTTACGGATTATGTAACATTACAGGATAGTCAAATAAGAATCTAATTAACTGGTAGTTCAACGGTTCAACTCGAACTATGAACTCGCGACTTTTTTACAGTGCCACATCTCGGTAACCCCTTGACGGATTTGGCTCATGTTCAAACTTAGTTATGCTAGTCTCATGTTCTCTCCTACTAAGTTGCATCAAGCTCTGGTCTAAAGCATTTGAAAACAAATATAGGTAGGTATAATATATAGGTAAGTACAAATAGACTGGGGAACCTTCGCTTGCTTCGCTCGTTCGATAACTGAACTAATCTTATCTCAAAGTCAAAATCAAAATCAGTTATTCATCATGGATGTTCGTAACACTTGATGATTGTCAATTTTTTCTTTCATGTCGGATAAATAATTAAGTTAGTGCCACTAAGTTTATTGCCGCTTCCTCAGCGCAACTGCAAAAGAAGCGGCAAATAAACTGCACTGCAGCATTTTCTCCAATTATCTTACTTCTTCTTCTTTTACCACCTCTCCATTACTGGACGTTTGGCTGTCAGCTTCCCAAACTTCTCTCTAATCACTCCAAGCGGAATAATTTCTCAACTTTGGTGATTCCGGTCCATTATCTGGCTGTCACTGACGAATTATATGCTCTTGTGTCCTCTCTATCATGTCGAGGATACGATAACCCGGCGACGTTCGTCAGTTGTATTTTGTATGCAAGAACTACATCACTCGTTTTCGGTCTACTAGTCATCTCAACTTGGCAGTATTAATTTTAATTTAAATTAACGAGGCACATTGCCGCGAGTGTAATTAACTTTTTGTTGACAGTGATTGTGTTCCGAAAGCAAAAACTGTGTATGTGTTTGATTAAGGGAGATTGAATTAAAGGTAATGTACATACATATATGCAATAAAGATTCAGTCCGTCTGTATGTTCACAAGTAAAGCATCGATTTTCAAGCTTTTTCATCGAGTATCTTCATAGATGATAATGTATATGTATCTTCATAAAACTAAATCGGGGCATTTTTCTTCTTGATTTTTTTCTACTTGGAACTAAGATTGCATTTCCCTAACCCCCGTTTTTTAAAGATACAAATAAATTTCACGTCTTTATTCCTAACGGGGTAGACATAGCCACTTTTACCGCGAACGGAATCAAAATAGTGATGGGTTGCTAGCCGCATCGACTATTAACATGATTCATATTCTCGCCCATGAGTTCCCTATTTTTGCATCTTATTTTATAGGTATATCCTATTGTTAATATTGGCGGAGCTCAGTGGCCCGGTGGAAGTATGTATTGCTAGCGATTTCGCAAGTTAACCAACCCCGGGCGTGGTCCGCAATTGGATTAGGATACAAGTGGCATACAATTTTCTGGAGCTCCTCTGTGCTTCGGAAGGCACGTAAGGCCGTTGGTCCCGGCTGTCGTCATTGAATGGCAGTTGTCAAGCTATGTCAGATTGGCAACTTGAAAAATCCGACATAATAGCGTTGGCCACTTACACATACGAAAAAACAAACAAACATTGTTAATATTAGAAAGTTTGTGTTTTTGAGTCATGCCTTACCCGCTGATTAGTATGACTTTACACACAGGTAGAATATGTGCTGACTTGAACCATAATAGGGACAAAATATACTGAAACGTATCTTAAGGGAGAACTCAGTATATAGTTATACTATGACTTAGTCCATCCTTGCTATTAAACAACTTTCCCCAAGGAATACATATCGAAATATGAGAATATTTTTTGTTACCCATACAAAATGACCGATCAGCTGACCCGAGTTTTCAACCAAATTCAAAAAAAGGAGGTTATCAATTCGACGTGTATGTATTTTTTTTGTGTATGTTACCTCATATCTCCGTCAAATATAAACCGATTTAAAAAATATATGTTTTGTTTTAAAGAATGCATTGCAAGGTTGGTCCCATGTAATTTTTTTTAAGATCAGAGAAAAGATCTTGGAGCTGGAGACCGAAATTCCTCAACAGACAACTGCAGATCAAATATTATTATTTTTTTGTGTATGTTACCTCATAACTGCATTAAATATGAACCGATTTGAAAAACATATGTTTCGTTTTAAAGAATGTATTGCAAGGCTGGTCCCATGTAATTTTTTTTAAGATCGGAGAAAAGGTCTTGGAGCTGGAGACCAAATTCCTCAACAGACAACGGCAGCTTAAATAGGTACCTATTAATTAATACATTTGCATGCTCATATCACTTTCTAATGTTTGTTTGGAAGAATAGCTTATAAGATTATTTTCTTATAATTTGAATGAAGATCTGTTGAAGGGTTTTGGATCTGGGGAATAAAACTCCGAAAAGAAAGACAGCAAGTCACTTGCAAAAAGTGCAAAGTTTTTGATGTGTTTTTTTATATACCAACTGCAGATATATTTGTAGCATCTTGTGACCAGGTAACACAGCCGTCCACGATGCCAGAAGAGCAACAAGCATACGGCCCACTAGAGCAATATGTATAATATGTCATAAATCCGTTGGTTCAAGGTTTCAAGCTGTGAAATATAAACTTTAAAAAAAGAAAAATAACCGACTTCAAATCGAAATGCACTAAAAATCAAAAAAATAATTATTTTTTTATATCAGATGTTCCTGAAGTTCTGGGTAAAAAATCTCTATAATACTCATTATTTATTTGGGAGTCGGTGCCAATCTAAGTACCTATTTTACATTGAAATCATTCATGAAGTACTTTAGAATACGCCACGGGAATCGAAATAATGTGAAAAACACATTTTATCTGCAAATAATATTTCATTAGTAATATAATTATTAATTTTGAATTGCCTAAGCTTCCACAACTCGAAAAAGAGCTGTAACTCGACTGAACAGATCATCTGATCATCTCTCTTTTGTAACAAGAAAAAATCAAAATCGGTTTATCGATTTGGGAGCTACAACGTGGTAACTCGTACATGTTTAAACTTCTTTGCAACTGGACTCTGAGGCGAAAGATTGGCACCGACTCCAAATAAATAATGAGTATTATAGAGATTTTTTACCCAGAACTTCAGGGACATCTGATATAAAAAAATAATTATTTTTTTGCTTTTTAGTGCATTTCGATTTGAAGTCGGTTATTTTTTTTTAAAGTTTTTATTAATGATAAGCATAAAATTATTTGTCATATTTCGATATGTGTTCCTTAGGGAAAATTGTTCAGTATCATGGACTGAATTCTCCCTTAAAATAGTTTCAGTGTTTTTTGTTAGACGTTATATATGCATTTATCGTAGAATTTCTGCAAGTTACCGAGTAGTCATCATCAGTAAACATAATAATGTATATGCGTATATACTCTTATTGGTAACTTATATACGTATAGGATTATTAGGACGTTAGAAATCATTTATCTTAATTTAGATTATGGCGTCCTGTATCGCACAACAAGGTATTAACTTGTCTAACTCATCAAATTAAATTCAAAAACATTATAACAATAAATTATAAACATAATATCTCCTTTGCGTACGTACATTATAGCGTCTAATAAAGTATAATGTAACCGTTTTAGGGATAGATTCAGTCCATGATATTAAACAGCTTTCCCCAAGGAACATACATCGAAAAACTAAAAGAAAAATTTGGACTCTACAAACAAAGCCATAAAAGTATTTTTCATATTTAGATATATGTCCCTATGGGGTAAGTTATTTAGTGTCATGGACTGAATCAACCCCTAAAATAGTTTCAGTATATTTTGTTGGACCCTGTACAGTAGCTAATATTATCAGGTTGTATGAGGCGGTGCTTTGACTACAAAAAAAATCATACTTACTTACTTTCTTCGGCGCTACAACCCTTTGTGGATCCTGGGCTCCAAAAACGATTTGTCGCCATTTCGGTTTGTCTCTGGCCTGTCTTCTACATGCTTCCCATTTTCCTTAGGTCTTCTTCGACTCCATCTCTACAGCGCTTCCTGGGTATACCTCGGGGTCTTTTTTCAAAAAAATGATACTTCGAAGGGTTGCTATATACGTATATAAGTGGATCGGCATAAATCGGCAGTAATATCGATTATATCGAGTCACGAAGCTTAAATGGCGATGGGCTGGTCATGTCGCCAGGAAACAAGGTTCGTGGTGCAAAGCGTTGGTAGAGTGGAGACCGTGGGGAGAAAAACGCCCACAAGGAAGACCGCAGATGCGTTGGTATGACGATATCAAAAGGACAACAGGAACGAAGTGGATAGAATTTACTCAAGATCGAGATCGATGGCATTGTCTGGAGGAGGCCTACACCCTAGCGGTCGAGAAAGGCTGAAAAGAAGAAGAAGAAGAATATCGATTATATGGAGATGAATGTTCGGGGAAAAAGCCAATGTAATTACTTCGGGTCGGCTTTGTAGTTCGACAAATACTGCCGAACCGACAATTCCGGCCCGCTTATCAAATCAAATCAAATTTCTTTATTATCGGATAACAAGATCCATTTGTAACAAAGTTATGATACATACAATTATTATATTTTAGTTATAAATGTGTGTAGTCGTGTGCTTATGTGTGTAGCCTGTGTGGTAGTGTAGCATTTATGCCTATTCCGTGGCCTGCCATATTACCGTTCTGCATTATAACAAGCAGTCAGTAAATGACTGATTTGTTGAACAACTAGTGCAAAATGACATAAACGAGCGACAGCAAGCTTATTTTTAGAAATGAAATGAAACTTTTTTTGACTCTACAATATTATTAATATGCGATAAACGTAACTAACATAAAAAAGTAACTACCGGGTGACATGTTTTGACCTAATCTGGAGGCCTTCCCAAGGGCGAATGTGACTCGCAACGCATACAAGAAGACGTTCCGAACCGCTCTGATGAGATGCGCAGCGCGGGTGTTACCCGCTGCACTCGCAGTGACAATGCGTTGGTTGGTGCTGTACAATATTCGTTGTCAAAATTCTATCGCAATTGACCCAATCACTGAAATTCAATTAAGAAGATTATTAGCATAATACTGATAATACTTGAATAATTTATGGTAAGCCCAGAAATGGTTTGGTTTTGACTTATACTACTGCATGTTTTGGGTCTCGTAGAGTTGAGATACAGGAAGGAAGATCTTTGCCCTGAAGTGAGAAAGTACAGGCTGAAAATATAAATACAAATAAAATTTATTGATTTAAAAGTAGTTAAACAATTTTATTCTGCAAATACAGCTACGCCTCTTTGCACCGTGAGAACTAATCCAACCACAAAAGAATCCACCAATCCGAATGATCAATATTTGAGAGCGCTGTCAGTTTTTTCGATACAGTATCAATATATTTACTGATTGACGGTGCACGTAATTTACATTGGAAATATAATTAGGCTATTGTTACCATTGACCGTTCAATGCGGATTCTCCATTTCAAATTACCTTCTCAGGCGCATATGGTTCGGGTACGATGTAAGGCCGGTACACATACATAACAACATTTTGTAGAGAGCTATCAACGCGGGATCTGGTAAATATACAATATAACTTTTTATCGTAAGTAGTTATGTCGGGGATATTATTGATCTTTAGAATTCATAATGCACAGGAGACATAGACATTAGACATGCTTTGTTGGATTATTAACACGCAAAACGGTGCCCTACCCTACGGAGTTATTTTTTAAGTAATAAGGCAAAAAGCCTTTTAATCATGAGAATCAGAATCATTTATAATGTCACAGATCTTACATTGTAACAATTTGGTACCATATACATATATTTCGGACAAGAGTGCGGTGGATAAATATCAATGAATAATAACAATAAATATAACTATGTTAGGAGCGGACCCATTTTCGATATACTTAATATGGCATATCTAAATCTATGTTAAAGTAGTGCGAAAAATGTTCTCGCTATAAGACATCAACGAATAGTATAAATTACTCGAAGTCTAAAATATCATGGTTTGAATAATTCGTAATTCTGTTAAAAAGACATCTCGTCTTTATGGCTAAGTTATCTATCGCTTTCTAGGCTAGTGCAGGAGACGCAGCGTCATAAATTTGACTGCAGTATTTTCTGCAAGTTTACAAAATCAAATGTGAAAGAGCCCTAATAATGATTCACTTCACTATGGTACGGGTGAATGGATTTTTTTCCGTCTGAATAGCCGGTGTTGCGTCTCAATATCTCTGGATGTTGTATACAGTCATTAATCATGTCTCGTTTGACCAAGGACGCATGCTCGTGTTTGTAAAATACGTTTACTAAAATACTTTTTTACTTTTTTTGGACGTATGAAACTCGTTGCGTCAGCCCGTTGTCTTTGATGTATGTGCGGGGTTTTGTAAACGTCAAACGTTAATGTGCTAGTGTAAGTAACATTATGCTAAATGATAAAATGCGAGGCTGCTTTTACGATTTGTTATTTGTAATGTCAATTGTGAAATAAAAGAAAATATTAAAAAAAATATATTTTTTTGTAAAAATATGTACTTAACAAACATAAATTTCTGCAATTTAAGTTATGAACACATTCGATCAAGTGGTCTTTCATAATCGCCATCAACCGTTTTGGGGTTCACAGTTAAAAAAAAAAACAATTTTGCAGGCACTTTTGCACTTCACACAGAATACCTATTAGTACAAGTAACGTCAACAAGTTTTGTATAAATTACGTGTGATGTTTATTTATATTTTAGTTATTTTAACTTTTTAAAGGAAAGCTACCGATACTACGTTTCACAACGACCACTGCTGAGAAGAACGGCCAAAAGAAACTTATTTACACAGTATTGGTCGTACTCGCCAGAAGGGTTTTGTCATTATGTCTGTCGATTTACAAATACTTATATAGAATGTTATAATAGAATGTTGACACATTATAACATGTAATGCTTGCTAACGAGCGAACAAACACATAAACGTAATAAAAAATACTAAGTAGTCAAAAAGCGAAACCGAGCTGACCCTCCTGGAAATAAGAGTATCTAGGTTTGTGAAAACAATGGTCTACAATGACACAGATAGACATACATACATATAAACACTTCAAACTTATGACATCCTTTTCGGGGTTAATGCACGTCTGCGATTGGTCTATCTGTGCAAACGAAACATGAAGATACACTATTTATTCTGTGAAGATACAGACAGAGATAGAGACCAGTTTAGTTTTTAAGAGCACGTATGACCCTGATAGTACTTAGAGCTATCTTAAATATTATCAATATTGACGAAATACGATCTATAAAATAAAAACACAGCAAACTTCAGGACTAACTCTATACATAATATATTTCGAAAACACGATTGCTTAAAATTTTCTCTATGGAAAAAAATTGCGATGTTGCCTCTAAATCACCTCAGAATTATGCTAAAACGGATATTATCCAAGAAATACAATAAATTAGCCCTTGTAACTTAGGATTATAATTGTATTAAACTTAAGGCAGGGATCATGTCTTATTTTTTAAATAACTCATTCTTTGTAAAACAAAAAAAAACCTCAAAAACCAGAAACGCGTAAACCAGCCTCATTGACCTCCCTTGATCTTTTAACCCCGCATGGCTCGCTGTCTCGTTTCGGCTAGAGTAAATTTGTGTGCGTGGAAGCGAGAGCAAAATTTAGATTATCCACATCAGGCGCAGCCTTAACATAATTTTTTCCGTTCATTCGCACGCACTATTCGTTTCAAGTGTTTGTTGTCTGTCACACTGTCTGACTTTCAACGCTTTCTTATCGCAGTATAAAAACACGCAGCAAGAAGTCGTCCCTTCACGACAGTTAAAGAAAACTAAAAGTATTTTATCATTTCTTGCTATGACAAAAACTACTGATAAGTATTTGTTAGTTATAAATAAACTAAAGGGCTTTACAGGCCGTGTGGTTTCTGGCAGAGTAGAATAGGACCACTCCAATTATTCCCGTGGATGTCGTACAAGGCGAGGAAACACAAGCTAAACAAAGCTTATAAACATTAATGAGACCTCTCCAACCCGTCTGGCAAGCGTGGAGAGTGTAGGCCAAATTCTCGGACTGCTTCCATTTCAAATTACTTATTTCAGTCGGACTTTTTGTTTAGGAGTTATGACGGGTATAAAAATGCCGCGTTTGTGAGTACCCTAAGTTAAATATGTTATTTAGGTATCAACTCACTTTAAAAGGTCAAATAAATTTCATTTCATTTCAATACATAATTATTTTTGTTAACCAATAAAAACTTACAGCTGACTTAATTTTGTTTAAGTTTCTTCCAAATCTCCAAAGTACTACATCATGTTTTCACCAAATTGATATGGAACCAACTTTTTAGTCAAGGAATCGTTCACAATTGGGGACGATATCGTGTAACATACGTATAAAAAATAAACTAATTGATAACCTCCTTTCTTTTATTGAAGTTGGTTAAAAATTTAATTAACTTTTGAGCACGCGGGCCACGCCGCCGCGGGCAACAGTTACTAACAAATTTAATTCCGTTTCTAGACTTACTAGCTAGATTGTAGGTGGCTTACCACTTTGATAAATATTTATAATAGTTTCTTAAAGTTATTGCAAAATAACCATATCTCTTTGGCGATAGATGAATTACATTTAAATTTTAATTGGCCAACGGCAGTGTGTGGCCTGAGTAATTTCGTACAAGATAAATGTTAATAATATTAAGGTATACATTTTTGCATAAAAAAGTTATCAACAACGATCTAACGTTGCTGTCATGGACGCTTCATTGATATATTATTCGTTGAAAAGCGTGCAATACCACTTTGTAGGAATTGTAGGACGACTCAGGGCTGTCAAATGATTGAGTAATAACTTCAAAGCATAGCTTCGTCAATATTAATATGCGATAAACGGGTAGCTCACGTAAAACTCATAAAAAAGTTAAGGAAATTGAGAATTTCTTGACAAAAATAATTGAGCGATTAAAAAGTTCTGAATACAAAAATCACAACTAAGAATGAATATCCTGTTTTGTATACGCTTTTACCCCATTTAACGCCTTCTCATAAACTTACTAAAGGTATTTTCTGGTAGACAGCGCTAAGCGTTAAGATCTTACCTATTTAACAATAATAAATATTTTATAATAAGAGTAAAGTTTATAACTTAATTTTTACATTTTTTTAATTTAATTTTTGGCACATCACAATCTAGATTATTATTAATAATCTTAAAATTAAAATAAAAAAATTAAAAAAATTAGTTAAAAACGTTATTCTTATTATAAATGTATTACTTTCATAAAAAAAATATGGTTGCCTGTAAAGTCGGTTTTACGGGCGAAGATTTTACGTGACAACGGCGGCAGACCGATCATAGTTGAGTGGGAGAGAGACGCAAGGCATTCGGCGGGCCTCTCTCTCGTTCGGTGACTCATCGTAACGTTACCGAGCGTTACACTTTTTCATAAGTGACTCCCAGCCGCAACCTAATTTAAGACGTTGTCACGTCAAAATAATCTAGATGAGTATAGATGAAACAGTTTCTACGACACAAAAAGCAGAATACTAATATTCAGTCAGTATACATACAATAACTTGTAGAGTCAGCCCTAAGTTAACGTTGTATTTGGTACTTAGACATTCTAATAAAGCATTTTAATTACACCGTCGCTTACTTAGTATGTTTATGTTTCTTCATTATATTTTAATTGCTTATTTACCTGTCCATTTTATAGATGAGCCTTGGCGTAATGGCAATTAAGATAGACGACTCTGGGTTATTTGTGCCGGTCTTTGTTTTTAGATCTTCCTCAATGGATAATATTGTGAAATATTTCATTGTCTAATAACTTTTGTTGATGAAATAAATTAGGTTTATTTTATCAACAAAACTTGCGTAATGTTCAACGCAGTTCTTTTATAATATTTTTATAGTATTTTACAAGTATTGAAAAAAGTATCGTTACTTACCTATATCATTAATTGATAACGTTATTATAACGTTTTATAACTGTATTATTGATACCACTTATAACGTTACCAGTAATACCTGTATGAAAATA
Organism: Acrobasis repandana; assembly: GCA_963576875.1. Classification (NCBI taxonomy): domain Eukaryota; kingdom Metazoa; phylum Arthropoda; class Insecta; order Lepidoptera; family Pyralidae; genus Acrobasis; species Acrobasis repandana. The sequence goes on from OY756226.1 coordinate 6,481,532, forward strand.
ACGTTATTTAACGTTACTTTTAGTGTGAATTTGGTATCGTTAACAAGCCCTGGTTCAACTCGCTAGTCCGCTAATCCGGAGGTTCTGGGTAGGTTCGATCCCCAGCCAGAGCAAGTTGGAAAATGGCCTTTTTCAAATTGTTCTGGATTTTCGGTGTTATCTATATATGTATAAAAATATAGTTTCGTTGAATTAGTATCTATACTAATATTATAAAGCGGAAGAGTTTGTTTGTTTGTTTGTTTGTTTGTTTGTTTGTTTGTTTGTTTGTTTGTTTGTTTGTTTGTTTGTTTGTTTGTTTGTTTGTTTGTTTGTTTGTTTGTTTGTTTGTTTGTTTGTTTGTTTGTTTGTTTGTTTGTTTGTTTGTTTGTTTGTTTGTTTGTTTGTTTGTTTGTTTGTTTGTTTGTTTGTTTGTTTGTTTGAACGCGCTAATCTCCGAAACTACTAGTTCGAATTGAATAATTCTTTTTGTGTTGGATAGTCCAGTTATCGAGGAAGGCTATAGGCTATATAACATCACGCTACGACCAAAAGGAGCAAAAATATAGTGGTAAATGTGTAAAAAACGGGAGAAATTATTTCATCTTTGAAGCCAAACGGTTCAAGATACACAAAAAATATGTATTAAAGAATAATAGCTCTTTTAATGATCTAAAAAACAGTCCGCGATAGTATATGTCTATCTTTTAAGATTAACTCACAAAAACCGTTTTTATGGTACCTAATTTGGTCGAAATAATTTGTTTAAGTTGTATCAACATAATAATATTAATCTTTATTCAAATAAATATGTTGTTGGTTAAGAGTACTTCATTGTGAATAAAATTGTCTTTGACATAACTTAATTTCAACAAAAAACTTTAAAGATTACAATGATAAATAACTCCGAAACAAAACCAACTCGCTCTCTGCGCTGGCCGGCGCGGCGGGAGAGAGGCGGTGCTTGCGGGCAAGCCGGGAGGGGGGTGTAGCTCAACGAGATACCATGCCGCGCGGCTCACTCGCGCGGTCGGCTCCCTACTGAACGGTTGAATGCAGCGCTAATTTGTTTATCTATACTAATATTATAAAGCGAAAGAGTTTGTTTGTTTAAACGCGCTAATCTCAGGAACTAATGGTCCGATTTGAAAAATTCTTTTTTTGTTGGGTTGTCTAGTCCTGTATATAATATTTAAGATCGCTCTAAGTAGCCGTGTGGTTCCCGGCAGAGTAGAATAGGACCGCTCCAAGTCTTCCTGTGGATGTCGTAGAAGGCGACTTCGGAAACACAAGCTAAACAAAGCCTATAAACATCAATGAGACCTCTCCCAAGGACCTGATGATGATGATGATGATGAGTATCCTGTAATATAATTTTGAACTTACTTTGGGGCTAGCTAGCTAATTAGTCTGATTTGTCCTTATCTATTTATTTATTTATTTTAACTCTATAATACCATTAAAACAGTCTCAGTTATTTTTTTTGAACTAGGATCTGGCATTCAAGATGCAGTCGTTTGAAATGCATCTTTTTTAGTTTAGTACTTAGCTTTATTTAGACTTCAATACACATAAGTTTTTCTTCTAAATGTTACAAAGCTCTTCTTGGATTACTACATAGTGATTTAGAGTTCCGGCTCTCCTATCCTATCCTATTGCTTTTTAGGGTTCCGTACCCAAAGGGTGCCAGCAGGACCTATTACTGAGACTCCGCTGTCTGTTCATCTGTTTGTCATAGGGTTCTATCTCTTGAACCATAATATAATAGCAAGATAAAGTTAAAAATTAAAGGGTGTCGTCATACAAGAAACCTGTTTTTTCAGCGTTTTTAACTCGATCTTTATATGGAATGCCATATAAAGATCAAGTTAAAAATGCTGAACTACAAGATACTTTAAATTTTCACTGATTATGTATTATTATGGCCGCTATAACAACAATTTCAAAAAAAAGATAAAGTTTCAAAAAGAATCTCCTTACCCTAGACTTTCCCATACAAACGTAGTCTACGTTTTATTTTGAAACGACATTTTTCGACACGTCAGATTTCGGTAAAAATGTGTGACTTTAAAGAAATTGCATATATCTAAAGTTAAAATTGATTTTCACACTCAAAATATGAACTTGAAAGAAAATATAAGGGTGTAAATGTTTTCCATACTGATGGTCATTAATAATAAAATACACTATATTCTCTTTCAAGTTCATATTTTGACTGTGAAAACCAATTGTAACCCTAGATATATGCAATTTCTTTAAAGTTACAAATATTTACCGAAATCAGAGTTTCCAATAAAACGTAGACTACGTTTGTATGGGAAACTCTGAGTCTGTCTAGGGTAAGGGGACTCTTAAGGGAGTCGTCGTACAAGAAACGTGTTTTTTAGTGTTTAAAAACATTGTACGGAGGTATGGAACCCTTCATGTACGAGTCCGACTCGCACTTAATTGTTTTTTTTTATAATACTTGAAGATCAAACGAGCTTACAAAGTGAAGTTCGACCAAAATGATGTGAGCAGCATCATTTATATTAACAGGTACATACATACGTATTGTTAATATAAATCGCGAGATGATGCTGCGAAACATAAAGGCCGTACCTGAATTTTCCGGAGTCCAGTGCTGCCCCCATTTAAAGTAAATTATTTCATAGAAAACAGAGACATCATTCAAAATTTTGCTACTACCAAGTCCTAGATAACCCTTTAAAGTATTTTATGAACTGCTGTTTACAGTTTATAATGAGAACATTAAGCTTTACTACGCACATTAGCCAAAAGTGGCCGTTTTTCGCAAATGTGCGTAGTAAAGTTTAACGTTCTCACTTTAAACTGAAAACAGTAGTTCATAAAATTCTTTGAAGGGATATCTAGGACTTGGTAGTAGCAAAATTTTAAATAATGTCTCCGTCTTCTTTGAAATGATTTATTTAAAATGGGGGCAGCACTGGACCCCGGAAAATTCAGGTACGGCCTTAAGTAGTAATTAACAGTTGTGCTTAAAAGAGTGCCAAATAATTATCCACAATTCATTTTCCTCAATAATAAGCTACATAAATAAATAAAAAATAACTAAACAACTGATAGTTCTAATGAGATAATTCAAACCGGTCGAAGCTGCATTGTAAAAGCTGATATCGGAATGATAATACGCGACTAATTTCCCTTATCGGTCTTAATTAAGAACGGACCCATTCTTGAGTGGCATCCCGTTGTTTCGGCCGTGTGTTATGTGATAACAATCTTTATTATACACTGAATGCCGACAGCCAGTCATTTGGAATTATGTTCATGTCCTTTGGAATATAACTATATTTGGTTCATCATCGTCTTTATTTGAGGTCGCAGGAAGTTCACTACTGGACATCGGCTTATTTAAAGGACTTATGATGAAGAGTGTTTTAATGTCCAGTGGGACAAAACTATCAGAGCAGATATTTGGATTGGAGAGTACTCGTAGCTTTTAGTTCTTGTAAGCTTGGCAAGGCACGCTTTGTTGATCCTATTTTTTTATTGTTTTTAGTTGTTACAATACCCGGCACATAAGTTGACCCAAAATGGCGGCTCTGCGCAGGTATAATTAGAGGGAAAAGTGTGCGCAGTGACCGCCATTTTGGGTCAACTTATGTACCGGGTATTGTACTTCTGCACTGCTGGGCCTTTGTCCTACAGTGGGACAGTATAGGCTAAAATAGAAATAGAAGTGAATACCACAGATCTAAATGGTAGTAAAAGATCACTATCTGTATTTATCATCATGTTAGTCATGGAAATATGAACATATGTATTTATTGTATGCATTTGTTATGTATTTATGTAAGTATATTTATGTATGTTTATGTAGGTAAGTATCTTATCTATTTATTTATTTAGTTTTGTATTGTAGGTACACGCCAATTACCTCTTTCTTCCCATTTCCTCTCGCGGGTCTACTGGAAGAAATTTCTTTAGAAATAAGTAGCACGTAAGCAATATGTTTTCCTTATTACATATTAGTATAGTTTGTAAATTTTCAAGTTTACTTAAATGAATAAAATAGTAATGAAGAAAATACCCATGATTTAAATGCGTAAGTATAATATATTATGATAAGGAAATTCGTCAGGGTGATTTGAAGTCACAGTAGCTAATTGGAAGTGCACAGTACAGATATAAGGGCCGTGATTTTGAATCTCCCTCGTGGCCAAATTTTTCATCACATATTTTTAATTTAAATATTATTCTGAGCATTTAAATGCTGTATAAATCAATAATTAGAATAATCAATCAATCAATCAATACGTTTATTTGCATAAAATGTAGGTACATACAGATCTTAAAACTACCACTCCCTTTTACATTTTACGTTCGTGCGTAGGTATGCAAATATTTAATGTTTTTAAATTATTAATTACAATATAGTTATTATTACAATTTAAATAATATTAGTAACAATACAGTTATATTTTATCATTTTAAAATTCATTAACATTATAATAGCATTTTTCAATTAATAATTCAATTAGTTGTTTTTTAAATAAGTAGTTGTTATTGCTTGATTGTCATTTGGGCACCTTGAAAAATCTGAAATCAGTTTTGGCACTCAAAAACATATTTTCGTTATTTCCATACAAAAGTGTGCAGCCGCCCGGGAAACTCGTATCGGAATGTCGAATTTCTTATTTGGTTTTTTGACTGTTATTTTAATATCATTACACTATAGTGATCTAGTACAGCCCGTGGTTCGATTTATTATTACGCATATGTCCCTTACACGTTGTATACAATACTAAGAACTCAACATTTCGAAGTCGATTTCCATAGGCGCCAGCGCATGTGCCGTCTGGTGTCACCGTGCTGACCCTACTGAATACATTAGAGTAGAGAGACAATATACGGTGTCAGTCAACGCGACTGTTCCTCAGTGTGTTCGCTTGTCCAGGAGTATTGTTAGATTGTAAACAGAAGTTAGAATTGTCTATGGGCGGGCTTGGGTGGTCCTGTGACAACGTAGAGCGACACATAACCAACCATTTCTTCGCCGTAGCCCTTAAGTGTAACATACGTTATTATAATGTATATGTCACAAGAAATTCTATGACATACGTACTTACAGGAAGAATTTTTTTTTTGCAAAGTTCTGTCCATCATCATCATATCAGCCACAGGAAGTCCAGTGCTGGACATAGGCCTCCCCCAAGGATTTCCAAAACGACCGATCGGAAGCGGCCTGCATCCAGCGTTTTCCTGCAACCTTGCTCAGGTCGTCTGACCACCTAGCAGGTGTCCTACGCTGCGCCTGCCGGTACGTGACCGCTATTCGAGAACCTTTCTGCCCCATCGGCCATCGGTTCTTCGCGCTATGTCCATGATATTGATCTTCTTCTTAGCGTGTCGATGTTAAAAAAAAAAGTCTCTGGGTTATCGAGCGACCTGTACTGCGACCTGTTCTACACTGATTACGTTACAAAAAAAAAAATTGCAAAATACGAAAAGTAAGATGTTTAACTTCTTTAACAGCACGATGAGCTGATCATTTTATTTCCAGCCAATACGTGTCCCACTGCTGGGCAAAGGCCTCTCTCCATTTTTTCATATCAGCTGATCATAGAAGGTTGAATTTTTTTATCGGATTTCGCCAAATATTTTTGTTTTGTTCGTATACTTAACCAGTATCGTGCTTGCTGTTAAAATTAGCGCACTGGAAAAAAACCTCTCTACAGAAATACAAATGGCTCAAAATCCATATCGCCATATCTAATCTATTTACTGACTTAAGACGACGTGGGTTCACAATTTGCAATACTGTGCGTGTTTTTGAAAAATCACTGTTAATAAACTACTACAGTTTATTCATCAAAAAAATTTGATAAGAATTTTAAGGCTTTTCTACTTACACTCAAAATATCCAAAACACGATTGAGCATTTTTGGCTTGATAGAAAAAAATCACAAACATACCTTTAAATTTGCCTAACCAATGAGTGTTCCAGTCATTATCTGTCGTATCATGTTGTGACTTGTTATCTACTTGCACACCTTTCTCTCTACCTGGAAATGCGCAGTCTCAAGTGGTTGTGAATTTGTCACGGCTTTCATTACTCACTTATCAGAGATCGAGTGTGCGTGCATTGTCATTGCAATACCTATTACCTTAGTACTTACTTAGAATTTTCCTTAATTATTGATTGCGATTTCTTATCTGCTATTATTTATTACTTCTTCGGTGTGACTAGTGTGAGTAGCTTTTGTTTAGATCTTTTTTAATGATCAGTCGTTGTTCTCAGAAGACTTTCATACAAAAGATTACGTTCGCAAATATTTAAGAAACACTTCCGACTTACCTTATTATTCAGTATTTCTTAATCTTTTGTATGCGAACTGTGCCGCAGCCTAATCCTCCTCAACCGCGCGTACTTGGGATGCGCTTTTCAACTTTTTATTCTCCAAAGATCATGTCTATAGTCATTCAAGGGTGCATTGCTCTTGTGCGTTGTCATATGCGACTACTCGTAAGATTCGCTCTTTTTTTTATTCCAGAGATACCATGGTGGTGGTGCTGAACGGCGTCCTTGCGGACGAGTGTCCGACCACAGTCCGCGCGCTGCTGGCCGCCCACCCCGGGTACAGAGATGCGGCGGCACAGCTCCTGGGGGCCGCAGCCAGGGTGGTCGGCCCTCCAGGCTTGCTGTACGTCGCTCAGAGGGAGCTGGCGGCTGTAGTTCCTCATGACAGTGAGTAAATTTAATTTACTTCTAGATGGCGAGACACCTACTTTCACCTGGAGAAACTGGCGTGGAAAAAAGCCCACTGAACCAGGGCTTTTTTCCGCGCCTAGGCTCTTCTTTCCCTTTGCACGTAAGGAAGGCGACATTCTTCTGTGTCTCCCCTTTTGTAGACTGAAGTAGTGTTTTATTTCGAGCCAGCCCAGCTCGTCAAGGTAGCAGATCAATGCATAGGGTGAAGTGCAAGCCTCCACCAGCGTACTTCGAGATCCCAGGTGGGGAGTACCTGGGTACATCTAGTTAATGCAACGCAATGGACACTCCAGCATCACGTGTTTCGCGGTTTCTGCTATTTCAATAAAGCACTACATAGAGGCTGTCGGTTATACCTATAACGGATAGATGTTTACTTACACTTCTTATCGTGTCGATGGTTTGATGGTTAGATGTAATTGGACCAGAAACGGTCACCTCTATTGTATTGTCGAAAGCGGTATACAACGAGTTAATGAAATAACGCAAAACCTCTCAGGTTGTAACTCAGTCCATGAAACTGAACAACTTTTGTTCTACAACATTCACAAAATGCCAAAAATAAAAGTAGGATTTTCATACAAATTGACTCGATCAGCTGATCAGATATGTATGAAAATATTTTTTTTTTGTGTTTCATGGGCTGAGGTATCATCTGAGAGGTTTTGCGTTATTTCATAAACACCTTGTACTCGTATAGTACCTCCAAGGTACACTTTGGAGGTTCTATATATATAGACTGATTTCTTAAATTACATATCCTGCAGTGGACTTTCGGCGGCTGAAGTGATGTTTATGATGAGTGTCTGATCATGGACATGGTATTTTAAAAATTGATTTTTGGTCTTATTTGTCATGTTATAATTTTTTATTTGAATGAGATCTTTGAATTACGAGTCCTTTATTTTCTTTTTTCAGAAAACGTCAACATAATTGGATCAGATGACGCCACATCCTGTATTATAGTCGTTGTTAGGCATTCAGGTAAGAACCTTATCAAAATATTTTTTAAAAATTATGAATATGTAAGGCTTTATAAACTTAGTTAAAATATCATATCACAACCATCAACCGTACGTCTACCTACGAGTACTAAATCCATAGTTCATGTACACGGATTCATGAAAATAAACTTTAATTTAAACTAGATTTTTGTAATAGCCAGCCTGTCACATGTATTATAGTGTCACCATCTCATTCCAGGGTCCGGCGCAGTGGCGCTTGCGCACCTCGATGGCTCAGGCACAGCAGAAGCGGCGAGTAATATGGTGTCCAGGGTCCAGCAGTTAGCAGTGGGGTATCCCGAGGGAAGACTAGAACTGCAGCTGGTGGGAGGCTTCACTGACCCCCATCGGTATTCCGACGAGCTCTTCGCGAGTATCATGTGTAAGTTCCTCGCCTTTTCCCTATTTGGGGTCGACTCTGTATGTCAACTCCCTCAATAATTTTCTGTCCTTTACCATCTCCGTACTAACACCCCGTTGTCCCATATCTGATCTCACGCATTCTTCCCACGTTTTTCTCGGTCTACCTTTTCCTCTATACCCGTGTACTTTCAAGTCGACCATCTTTTTTGTCAGATGTTCGGCGTCCCTTCTCATTACGTGGCCATACCAGGTCAGGCAATGGCTTTTTAATTGGTCGCTATTTGGCGCCACTTTTAGACTCCCTCTTATATAATAATTCCGGATCTTATCCATTTTTGTAACCCCCGACATCCATCTTAGCATACGCATCTCAGCCACATGCATTTTATGCTCTTCTTTCTTTTTCGTTGCCCAGCACTCTGTAAGCACAAACGTCTCGTGCAAATTCATTCCTAAGATTTATTATCGTAGAATATTTATAATATCTCAGGAATGAAGACCGAGGCATAGCAACATGAAACAGATAAAGGAGAATGTGAAAGTCGTGTCGTACAGCGAAGTAAAACAACTGCCGGATGAGAGAGACAAATGGAAGAGCATTCATACTCACCGAGAAGAGATAGATATTCGTTTTACAACAGCTATTGTCGTCAAATCTTTAGTTATAGCTAAGTTTAGTGCCACTTGTTAGACGCTAGTGCAAAAGAAGCGGCAACAAACTGCACTACAGCATTTTCTCCAAAGTCGTCAACTACGAAGCAATAACAAACCACAGCCAATTCGTTTGAAAGGATAGAAAGACCCCACAAAAGCACTAACAACGAAAACACCGGTTTTCTGCGACCTCTGGTCTCGGAGTTGCGATAAGTTCAGGCAGCTGCCACATTGGATTCTTTCATAAAGCCTTGGTCGTAGGAAGCTTGAGTTTAGGCTCGTATGTCTTCTTCATTTCCTACAATATTTTCCTGAATTCTTGGGGGACTATTGACGCATGTTAATGGAGCATGTTGTGCTCTTTTTGCATGGCTTTTGAAAAATGCACCCCGCACTTTAAAGCAGCACGTGCTAAAAGGATGCTTCTGTAAAATGTGTTATTAATAAAGCTTTTTCGTTATTTCCAGTGTCTTTCCACCGGTTATCAGTAGAGATCGACCTGACACTTGCATGCTGCTGCGAACTGAACACCGCACTCGGCGGTGGCTCTCCCGCGCCACTAGTGACGGGCGTCGGAGTAGACATCAGAGCGGGAGATCTGTTCCCGGCGAATTTCCCAGACAAGGGACCGGAACTACCACTCAGAGAGGCTAGGATGATAACTGGGGGACCACACTCATCACAGGTACGTCACATTATTCTTGAAGATTGTATATAGTACAAGAGGTGAGGCATCGACTGATTAAGACCACATAGAGTGTATGTTGGAGAAAAAACCGCTAGGGCCCTTTAAACGAGTACATTTCTAATTGCTACTTTCTGTAGCGGTACAAAAACGCGTTTTACAGCCGCGCTAATGCATTGCGACACAAACAACAGGTCTAACTCGGTTTTCTCTTTTGCTATCCCTAATCTGATAAGTTATTTTTAGGGTTTCGTACCCAAAGGGTGCCAACGAAACCCTATTACTGAGACTCCGCTGTCTGTTCGTCTGTCACACGGCTCTATCTCTTGAACCGTAATAGCGAGACACATGAAATTTTCACCAATTATGTTATAACTGTGGCCGCTATAACAACAAATACTAAAAATAAGATAAAGTCTAAATTAAAGGGGGTCTTCATACAAGAAACGTAATTTTTTTCAGCGTTTTAAAACATTGTACGGAGGCACGGACGGAATCCTTCATGTACGAGTCCGACTCGCACTTGACCGGTTTTTTACAATCTTACATTAACTTTTTACCTCAGACCAAGGATCAAGATATACAGATCTGTGCTTTTTATCTCTGTAAATATAATTTTGATATATAAATTCTTCTTCTTCTTATTTAAGAGCTTAGTGGCTCTTGTCGGTGGAGTATGCGTATATACAGGGTGTAACAAAATATACTAAAACTATTTTAAGGGTGGATTATAACTGTCCATGACACTGAACAACTTTCCCCAAGGAACACATACCAAAATATGAAAAATAATTTTTGACCTCCCATAAAAGTTGACCGATCAGCTGATCCGAGTTTGTAGGGAAAGCCAAAAATTATTTTTCATATTTCGACATATGTTCCTTGGGGAAAGTTGTTCAGTATCACGGACTGAATCCACCCTTAAAATAGTTTCAGTATATTTTGTTAGACGTTATATAAATAGATGACTAATATGTTTGCAGGTGCTGGACATATACGACAACGGCGTGGGCATGCTGCGCATCGGGCCCTTCAACTACGACCCGCTGCGCGGCGCCGACCTGTGGCTGGAGCAGTCCGACGACTTCATCCTGCAGCACCTCAGCACCACGCCCGCCGTCGAGCCGCCGCACTTCGTGCACAATGTAACTAACACACATTACTCCCATCGACATTATATGTACAAGAGCGCGTATGACCCTGATAGTACTTGAAGCGATCTTAAATATTATCAATATTAACAAAATACTCACTTTGAAATAAAAACACAGCAAAGTTCAGGACTAACTCTAGTTCAAAAACACGATTGCGTAAAATTTTCTCGAAAGAAAAAAATTGCGAAGTTGCCTCTAAATCACAGACCGAAATAGTGACAGGCTACTATCCTACAGCCAATTTTCAATAATCTTCAAGTTGTTTTTGGGCTATTTTATTTGTATAATATTTTATAGGGTTTTTAGACAATCAAGATCCAGTTCTAAAGTACTCAAAATAAATAATACAAATAAGAAATGGTAAAAAAACACTACGTGAGCGGTTGCACTCGCGACCTTGGTCTAAATAAGACTATGCTCTAACTAACTGAGCTATCATTATTAAATTATTAAAAGTATTTATGAGCTATCACTTGTTACCCTGCACGCCGAACTTCTCCACCATTTTTACACTTGGTTAGGTGTCTCGTAAATTAGTCGATCAAAACTTTTACATCTTTGATTGATCAACTAATTTACGATGTAGTCAATGTCTATGTCGCAGTTGGATGGTATAAACCGCTAATTCACTAAACCTCTAGCTGTTTGGCATTACAGCTCGGTTTTGTTAAACAGCTGAATTGTCAATGTGTCACGTTTAACAAACAAGCTAACCACGTTTAGACCGCAGAATAGGTTATTTGCAGGCATGTTATGAACAAACAAAATGACGGGGCATTAAAATAAAAACTCAATATTACTTCTTACTATGTAATCTAGTCTCAAACATCATAGAATACCAATAAAGAATTATACAAAGTTTGATGCAAGTGGATGATACAGAAAAGTTTGTTAACGCGACATAATCTCAATGGCGGTGTAGCGGTTTCTCTCGGCCTTCATTTGATTCACGTAAATTCTCCAACTTGCCGGAAGGCGGGCGTCGAAATAACTATATGGGAATCAAGCCGAAGTTCTGCTTTATTTTTCCTAATCATTTGCAGTCAAAATCATAAACGATGTCTCCGATATCTCTCGATGAAAACAGTTTACTCTCGGAACGCTGTGAAGAATTCCGAACTAAATCTACAATCTTACGTCTTGCGCCGCGGCATTGATGAATACAAATCGTTTATGCCATACTGCGTATGAGGTGTCAGTTATTTAACGCTGTTTTACGAAACCGAGCTGTAATGCCAAACAGCTAGAGGTAAGTAAATTAGCGGTTTATACCATTCAACTGCGACATCTAAACAATATAAAATCATGTCTTAAATATCCACGATATAAACACTTTTCTAAAAATGAGACACGTTTTTTAATAATCTTTAAAAATGTTTGATTGTGTGAGCGAAACAGCCCACCAAGTGTAAAATGCCTCTGACTGAGCACGCCTTAGGCTTGCGTCATCTATAATTTGTATAATGTCACAGGTATGAAACTTCATAGAAGCGGAGTATCTTTTATGCCTACTACTACAACAAACGAAACTATACATCCGTGCACGCACACGTCAATGCGTGTGTGTTCGCCCGCTCTTGCCCTTCGAAAAGGCGAGAAGGGGAAGAGGTGCGGAAACGGGGAAAGGGGACGCATATTGCGCGGGACCTTAGGAGATTACATTCTGTATGAAATACTCTTATTAATTTCTGTGATAATGTTGTGTTCCAGATCCGCGTGACGCTGAAGTTCATCCAGCAGCACCCGTTCCCGGCGGTGACGGTGTTCCCGGACAACCGGCCGCACTACTACCGCCGCGACGAGCAGACCGGCTGCTGGGTGCCCATACGGTTTTAATCTCAAATACCCTCATAGTGACACCCACTGAGCCAGCAGGAAAACGCTGAAAGCGGGCTGCTTCTAATTAATCATCTTGAAAATCCTAAAAAGAGGCCTATATTTAGCAGGGGAGTCCCGGCCGCGATGTTGTTTCTAAATACTATTGCAGACGCGACGGTCGGTTGCTGGGCTGACAGTTCACTTTTTCATAAAATATTTATCAATTTCAAAAAAGTGCGTGTCGGAAGATTGTTTTTGAATTTTAACAGACTTTTTGTTAACGATATTGATTAGTTTATTGATTGATTTAAAAAGTGATTACACTTACGGCTTAGACGTCAAACAATTATAATTTCTATGTAATGTACCTAAATCTGACTGAATATCCCCGCAAGCTGTTAACAAAAGTTATGCAACAATAATACATATTTACGACATCTCTTATTTAAAGCGTGTTCTGATATTAAGTATGACGACGATGGACGGGAAGTGTTGACCTTTTATCAGTATATCGGCATTTACGGAACGAGCTTAGAAATACTTCTTTCTGCATTATATGCAAAAGATATAATTTTTTTCTAGTGCGAAGTTTTATTGCAAGTTCTGTTCGGGGTCTGCCGAAACTAAGATAAGAATGATAATTGTTTGATATTTTTGAATACTTATTGGAAAGTAAACTTATGATAATACAAATAAATGAGTACGCGCGGCGCTGTTGATGGTTTGGTGCGAACTGAGTGAAGTAATGAGTGAAACAATGAATACAGTAAAATTGCTGACGCTGTACGATGATAGCTCGTACAAGTTCAGTTAGCAAAAGATATAGCGAGATACTTGGCACTAAAATAGAGTCGTTTGTTTTTATTCGTATTTCACTATATCTTACGTAATAGTTTGCGCACGTGAATAAATCATTGTCATGCTGTGTGTTTTTAATCTAAATTCTTGACGCCTTATGTAGGGTTTGACGTGTAGACTCTTGTGTATTGAATTTTTTTTAATCTAAAGTTTATCCAATTTTTGACGCACTGTAGCGCGCCCGGCAGATATACAAGCTTATTTTTAATTAAGGTGAAGGGGTAAGCAAATGGCCTTGAAGTGTGAAATAAATTGTTAACTCGTAAATATGGTGATAATTTCCATATTGCTCTTCGTCATGCACTAGATATCCTTTTAACCCTTTATAAGGCAGTAGGTATATTTAAAAAAAATATGTTTTTGGACCTTATTACCAAGGCATAAGGTTCAATTATAAGTAGCAATATATTTGCGACTGCTTTATAAAGGGTTAAATTATTTTATGAACTGCCGTTGAAACTATTATTGGTGATCCGTCTAGCTTTAAAACTTGCCGTGGCCACTTTTGGCGGAGGCAAGTTTTAAAGCTAGACGGACTAATGTAAATACTTTCAACGGTGGTTCATAAAATAATTTAAAGGGCTATCTAGTGCATGACGAAGAGCAATATGGCAATATGTATATATCACCATATTTACAAATTATTTCACACTTCAAGGCTATTTGCTTATCTCTTCACCTTAAAAACAAATATTTTAAGGGATGATTCACTCCATCATTTTGGACAACTTTTCACAATAAATGTACTTATATCGAAATTCGAAAAAAAAAACCTTTTAGGTACTTACTTCCAATACCAATCGAAGTAGTCATGTGATCTAGTTACTATGGGAAGTAATTTTTTTTCGTACCTCCATATACATTTTTTGGGAAAATAGTTCGAAGTTATGGAGTGAATCAGCCCTCGAAATATTGGTCCCTACATAATAAAAAATGCGTTTGTAGATCTGTAATTCTGTATTCACCTAAACATTTATTTTTATGATTTTTTTATGTCATCTCACATAAGCAATGAAGTTGTGACAATTATTTATTACTTACCAATTCTAGGAACAAAACATTATAGGTACCAAACTATAATTTATTAAATACAATATCCACATACTAAGAATCATTTACTATAATAGTGCCTTATTTATTGTTTTAATGTAATCCAGTGAATTTATTTTAGTTCTTTTTCTGAAATATTTTTTTTTATGATTGATTTTTAATTCATAAACACTATGTTATAATACGCGTATGTCAACAATTATTTTGATTTTTAATTGCGATAACATTGTTTTAGAGAGAATTAGGAGGATTTTTAATTAAACGGAATGTCAAAATTTTTTAGTTCTTAAACTGTTTTCCTTAAACTTGTGATCATACCAGTTGGTTAAATAAGTACATTTTTCATATGATATGTAAATATGAGTTTGATTTTATTAATATTTTAAGTTAAATTTAAGGTAAATGTATATTTTGACATTTTATAGATTTTTATTATTACTGAACTTATTACCTTGTTGGAATAGCTACTGTATTTCAAAACACCTGTAATGATTATATAGATGAAGTTTTTAGCAACCATGAAGTTTGTAACGTGGAAATAGATACGTAGCAAGTTTGTAAATATTTTAGCAAACAAATTAGTAATATTTAGTTATTGACGTTAATAGTTATTGTTTTTTGAAATATAATGAATATATATAAAGTTCAACGTGTGTTTTTATTTTTCTGTAATAGGTAAATACCTATCCTTAATTATTTCCTAGTATTCTTATCTGATATCATCTTTTAGGAGTATATTATTTCACATTTTCCAACTACACGCCCAATTGACGTACCTAGTAATAAAATATCAAAAGGTTTGCAATAAGTAGGAAAGTATTTAGTTAAACTGTTAATCTAGTCGCACAAAATATAAGTAGTCATCAATATAAACTAGTGTTACTGCAGCAACAACTCCGAAAAGTATTAAATTTTCTCGATTAAACTTTTCGGAAAAAAGTTGTTCGTAGTTAAGGCCGTACCTGAATTTTCCGGGGTCCAGTGCTGCCCCCATTTAAAATAAGTCATTTCAAAGAAAACGGAGACATTATTTAAAATTTTGCAACTACCAAGTCCTAGATAACCCTTCAAAGTATTTTATGAACTACTGTTTACAGTTTATAGTGAGAACGTTAAGCTTTACTACGCACATTTGCGAAAAACGGCCACTTTTAGCACAGCCTTAACATAGTTTTGCATTGAGGCCACAGGCGAAGAGAGAGGCCGAAACCATGATAGCTTAATGTTGTCAACAAAGATCTCAGCATGTGCGAAATCAACAGAAACGATTCCCACGATAGAGCGAAGTGGAAGCGATTAGTGAGGACTGAGGAGTGAGCATTTGTCCCGCATTGTCCCCTGCATTGTCCCGCATGGGATGGTGGGGCATGTCGCAACATTTGGGTTGAGCGTTCGCGATTTTAAAAGCTTTACATGCTTCGCAATTACGCAAGACCTTCATAACAAAAGGCCGGTAACGCTCTTGTTACACCCCTGGTGTTGCAGTTGTCCATGGACAGTGGTGATCACTTACCATCAGGTGACCCGCTTGTTCGTTTGCCGCCCTATAACATAAAAAAAAAAAAAAAAAAAAATAACATCTCTAAACATATTCTTCCAATAGTATGTTTGTTTCAATTTAGCATAAGTCTTGTTGACACCAGGATGAATAGAAATGAAATTGTCGTGGGCTTCCATGATAGCTTGTCGCGTTCTCTCTGCAGGAAGAACAACACGCCAAGGGTTAGGTGACAATGGGTTATCCACAGCTACGCGGCGGTATAAAACGCCTTCCTGAATCATGAACGCCGGAAACATTTGTGGAGTACGTAAAACGCCAGTATAAATGTTCCGGTACCATCGATCCTAAGTATTGTCTGGACCACCACTTAATGACACTGGACAAGCATGCATACGAGAGAGTGCATCAGAAACAACATTTTCTACTCCCTTTCGGTGGATGATATCAAAGGTAAATTAATAAAAACGAGCCAAACGACCACTCGGATTATTGAGAGTAAGAAGCCATTTAAGAGCCATGTGGTCAGTAATGATCGAAAACCTCATTCCATCTAAATAACCTCTAAAATGTGTAATGGCATCTAATACAGCAAGTAATTCACGTTCCGTAGTACTGTAATTTCGTTCTGCCTTTGAAAGAAGGCGCGAATAAAAAGCTACAGGATGTTCCTCACCATCAATAGATTGGGTTAAAACAGCGCCAATACTAATACCAGATGCATCACATTGGAGGATAAAAGATTTGGTAAAGTCAGGACAAGCAATAACAGGGGTATTCATTAAAGCGAGCTTGAGCTTATCGAAAGCTTTCTGCGCGGAATGTGGCCAACAAATAGGATCACGACCTTTCCTTTTACCTATTAACGAGGTTAGGGGTGCGATAATGGACGACGATAATAAGAGCAAACACCTATAAAACCTCTTAAAGCTTTAGCACTAGTGGTAATAGGATAGTTTTTAATAGCCTCTAATTTAACCGGGTCAGTCTGTAAACCTTTTTCATTTACGATATACCCAAGGTAACGTAATTCAGGTTTACAAAATTCGCATTTCTTTATATTGACAGATAAACCAGCCTCCTTAAGACGACCTCAAACCTTTCTAATAAGGCGCATATGGCCATCAAAATCTTGTGAAATCAAAATTAGATCTTCCACGTCTCCGAAAACGAAAACATCACTCATCTCGGTAAACTCGTGATTACAATCATATCCGTAAGTCGTTGCATCTCTGATGCGGCGTTGGTAAGGCCAAAAGGCATGCGTGTGAATTCAAATAGACCTCGTTGAGGAATAATAAAGGCTGTCCTTTGACAACTCTCAAGATCAGCGAGGGGAATTTGCCAAAATGCACTACTAAAATCTAGTGATGTCATGTATTTCGCCCCACGCAAATTGTCTAAAATCTCCTGAATCCTAGGTAAAGGATAAGAGTCACGGACCGTAACACTATTTAATTTACGACTATCGACACAAAAACGACAACTGCCATCCTTTTTAGTGACCATTACTACAGGACTCGCCCATGGTGAACGAGAAGGTCTAATAACGCCAGCGTCTAACATCTTGTCAATCTCGGAATTGAGCAGATTGAGCTTTGCTGGTGAAAGTGGATAGTAACGCTGCTTAATAGGAGAACCGGTTGTATTGATCTTATGACTAAGCCAAGTAGTCTTCCCGAGACCAATCCTATCTGAAGATATTTCACTAAATTCTTCGATCACTTTTGCGAGTTCAACCTCTTGTCGCGGAGTGAGAAAACACCGAGGAGATCCATCATCACTCCTTGAACTAATGGAAGCCTCAACTAAGTCGACTTGAAAGTGATTCGAAATATCAGTTGAACCAGACGGGATAAATATGTCGCCGTCGATAGTAGTATCAAATGCTTTACAAAAAATGGAAGTGAGACCGAAATTATTCTAAAATTTGAAGTCATATTAGCCACTACGAAAAAAGTATGTAACTCCGTACGTCCGTTGAAAGAAACGGGTAATGAAGCTTGGCCTAAGACATCCAAAGAAGAACTATTAGCACCCACGGCAGAAAAACGCGTGTCTATAGAATAAGGGAAATTAAATTGCTCGACAAGATCTGCGCGAATCAAAGACATTTGAGCGCCAGAGTCAAAAAGTGCCTTAAATGATCTTTTGCAAACCCTAATCTTAAGAAAAACACGGTTGTCTGAAGAATTGTTGAAAATTACCGGAGATATCTATTTCGAATTAGAATGTAGGTACCTACTGAATATCGCTGGTCGTTTACTAGTTTTTTGAACACGATGGCTTCGGGTTACATGTAGGACAAAACTTCATAACAAATCCAGGTAACTTGCATTTAAAACATAATAGGCCAGGTATGTTGGGACAAACTCTAAAGTGATGACCAGGTCTGTCGCATTTCGGACAGTTCGCAGTTGATGATGACACTTGGGAAACGCGTCGTGGAACTTCAAAACTTTTAAAATTTTGAGCAACTACATGAAGTGAATCCAAGCTAAAAATTTGATTCGTCGATAAGCACGAACGATAACGAGCATGCAGATTATGCTTTACGATTGGTAAAAGAGACTCTTCAGGTATCAGATACGTAAGTTTGTTGTTAAGATCTTGGACATTTATAAAATAATCGCGTACAGTTTCTTCTCGTCCTTGTTTTAAATTTCTAAGCTTGTGTTCTACGATATAATTGAAGTCAGGCTTATCAAACATGTTAAAGAAAAGCTGCTTAAGCTCAGAGAATTCTAAATCAGGTTTTCTGATTGTCCTAAAATACTTAAGGCCGTACCTGAATTTTCCGGGGTCCAGTGCTGCCCCCATTTAAAATAAATCATTTTAAAGAAAACGGAGACATCATTTAAAATTTTGCAACTACCAAATCCTAGATAACCCTTCAAAGTATTTTATGAACTACTGTTTTCAGTTTAAAGTGAGAACGTAAAGCTTTACTACGCACATTTGCGAAAAACGGCCACTTTTGGCTAATGTGCGTAGTAAAGCTTAACGGTCTCATTATAAACTATAAACAGCAGTTCAAAACAGCAGTAGCAAAATTTTAAATGATGTCTCCGTTTTCTTTGAAATGATTTATTTAAAATGGGGGCAGCACTGGACCCCGGAAAATTTAGGTACGGCCTTAAGAGCATTTCCACTTAACAACTCATGAAACCTTTTAACGATATAATCATCAGGAACATCAGATGCCGCTTGGCTTTCTTCGACCCTGATAAAAAAATCACGAACACAACTCTCTCCTGTAAATTCCAGCTTCCAAATGCTCAAGGACATAAGTCCTTAAGGTGAGTAGTCCGTAAGGTGAAAGGATGCGTCAACTCATCGCTAAGGATAACCTTAGCGATGAGTTGACGCATCCTTTCACCATACACGGGTGTACTAAGGTTTGGGTTGCTCATTGGGGATTTTTGAGCGGTAGATTTCGCTTGCCGAGGCGGTAAAGGGGGTAGCGGTCGGTGGATTATAGGAGTATCCCTCCTTGGAGTACTTGTTCGCGGAACTGCGTCGGCACCTGTTGTGTGTTGAACCTCTCCACCTGATGTACTGGGACTTAGGCCTTCCATTATGAGGTCGTGAAAAAAAAATGGTCTTACACTTCCACTCGATTTCCAAAAAGCTACGACTTACCTGCGGGAGTCCTTTGGGTAGCGACCTAAACATCTAAAAACTTTCACACAACAACAACTAGCTACCAAATAAGACTCAGGTAAAATTATTTCTGGGAAACAGATAAAACATATTTTAGTTTAAGATCATGTACAAACTTTCTTAATTAAATGCAATACAGTAAAATCAATAAACAGAAGTCTTGATACAAGAAGTATCTCAAGATTGAGCACTACGGCGAAAAAATGTAATTGAACCGGAGAGCGGAACCCCTTCTGAAAGACAGCAAAAAAAAATATTTCAAAGTACACGTAATAGTTTGGAAATAAAATATAACATAGTTGAATGAAAGTTACAAAGATATTATACTTTTGTTCGGGCGCCATATTTGCAGAGATAAAAATATCGTTCACCACAACTAAAAGTTAAAAGAACTAAGAAGTTGAAAGAAATATAATTAAAAATTTAAATGGACGGATTACAGGGTTGACAAAAATTATAAATATAAAATTATGGGCCGAAAATCAAACCAAAATAAATTCCGAAGGGCACGTTGTTTTTGAATTTTAAAAATATATAAAAGAACAGTTAAATTCGTTTTCCACGAACACACGAACTTAAAGATAAAAAAAGTATTAAGATATACCTAAGTGCGCACTTATTATCTAATACTTACGTACTTTTATATAACTGTGGTTGGGGAAAAACGTTACAAATATAAAAAAAAGAAAAGCAAAGAAAGGAAAATAAGGTCCACGTTTTCTCGTCTTCTGTAGGTCCTGCTTCACACGCTCTGACGGTCAAAGAGGAAAAAATGTAGATCAAATTTGAGTCCAAGAGAAGGGAGAAATCCGTTAAGAAAGGCTGAAAAGAAAATGTATAAAAATGTAATGAACGATATCAAATAAATAAGTAAATACACGGGACGATGCATGGGACGATTTCACTATTGAACTTACCCTGAACAAAATATTGTCAGGCCTTTCAAATTAAAAGAGGCTAAGAGAATGCTACTGAGCCGCCTTCTAGAGCCCCAACAAACCAGCAGCGGGTTATGCTCTCTTTATTAGCTCTCGCAACTTGCGCCGCCACTTCAACGCGCGAACCACATTCGACCACACTGTGTATTCAATCGGTACAATAATTATTTATTGATAGTCAAATTATTAATATTTTATTTAATTCAAAAAAAATCCTCAAAACAAATCTGTATTCCGATCTTTCAAGAATAACATCTCTTTTTTTTTCCAGCAAATTCGAAACAATTCTCTTTTGTAAAATTTTAATTTTGAAGTTTGACTTCTCATCATCATCATCATTTCAGCCGCATAAGGTCCACTGCTGGACATAGGCCTCTCCGAAGGATTTCCAAAATGACCGATCTAGAGCGGCCTGCGTCCAGCGCTTTCCAGCGACCTTAGTCAGATCGTCTGACCACCTTGTGGGTGGGTGTCCAACGCTTCGCTTGCCAGTACGTGGTCGCCATTCGAGAACCTTTCTGCCCCATCGGCCATCGGTTCGTCGCGCTATGTGTCCCGTCCACTGCCACTTCAACGAGCTAATCCGCTGGGCTATATCAGTGACTTTTGTTCTCCTACGAATTTCCTCATTTCTGATTCGATCACGTAGAGAAACACCGAGCATAGCCTTCTCCATAGCGCGTTGAGCGACCTTGAGCCTTCTTATGAGACCCATAGTAAGGGACCACGTTTCAGAGCCGTAAGTCATCACTGGTAACACACATTGATTATAACCTTTAGTCTTGAGGCACTGAGGTATTTTGGACGAGAAGACGCTGCGTAGCTTCCCGAACGCTGCCCAACCGAGTCGGATTCGTCGAAAGACCTCTTCCTCGAAGCTGGAACTTCCTGCCTGGATCAATTGACCCAGGTAGATATATTGGTCTACAACTTCGAGGGTGGAGCTCCCAACACAAACAGGTAGGGGCGCGACATGGACATTCAACATTACTTTCGTTTTGTCCATGTTCATTTTGAGGCCCACCTGTTGGGAAACTCGATTAAGGTCTCCGAGCATGGTGCTTAAGTCTTCCATGGATTCTGCCATGAAAACGATCTCGTCGGCAAATCGAAGGTGAGTGATATACTCGCCATTGATGTTGATGCCAAGTCCTTCCCATTCCAGAAGCTTGAAGGCATCTTCCAGTGCAGCGGTGAACAGTTTCGGAGATATAACGTCTCCCTGTCTCACACCCCTTTGCAGTGGAATAGCCCTCGTGCACTGCTCCTGTACTCGGACTGACATAGTGGCGTTACTGTACAAACACTTCAACACTTCGATATACCGATAGTCAATACGGCATCGCTGGAGAGACTGAAGCACGGCCCATATTTCGATCGAATCGAAGGCTTTTTCATAGTCCACAAACCCCAAGCATAACGGCCGGGTATACTCCCTTGTCTTCTCTATAACCTGCCGCAGCGTGTGGATGTGGTCCATGGTACTAAAGCCTTTACGGAAACCGGCTTGTTCGGGAGGCTGGAAGGTATCAAACCTGTTTGCGAGACGATTCGTGATGACCCTCGAAAACAACTTATATATATGACTCAGAAGCATGATAGGCCTATAATTCTTCAATGGAGCGTTATCTCCCTTTTTGAAGAACAGGACCACCACGCCCCTGTGCCACGCTTCTGGCGTTACGCCCTCGAGCAGAACGGAATTAAAGAGCCTCTGAAGGACTTTCAGTACCGGCGTTCCGCCCGCTTTCAGAAGCTCTGCTGTGATTCCATCCTCGCCCGGCGCCTTGTTGTTTTTTAACTGTTTGAGGGCCATCCTAATCTCGTACAGGCTGATGTCCGGGATATCTTCAGTATGGTGTCGGGTCAGCTTGGCTCTTGGGTCTTTAGCCAAGTGTCCGCTGGGTTGTGCAACGGAGGTGTATAACTGTCCATAAAACCTCTCGATCTCTGCCAAAATCCCTTCCTTTGTCAACACCACGCCACCGGCCTCTGTCTTCAGCTTCATCAATCGGCTTTGCCCAACCGACGTAGCTCTTGCGAACACTTTGGAGCCTTTGTTTTGCTCTATCGTCTCCTTAATACATTTGGTATTAAAGAAGCGGATGTCGTGTTGCAAGCACTTTTGTATACGTCTGTTTAGCTGCCGATATGATTTAGCGTCTTCAGAGGTGTGCAGCGGCCTGGATCGTCGTTCTGCCATCAAGTCTAGGGTCTGTGCAGAAATTTTTTGAGGTTTGCGTTTGGGGTGGGACTTAAAAACCTTCGATCCCACCGCTTGGACAGCTTCTACAAACCCTTGGTTTATCTCGTCCACTGTAACGCAATCCTGTAGGCCTTCAAAGCGATTGGATAGTTCAAGCCGGAAGCTTTCGGAGTTTTCAATTTGGACCTGTGACGGTCGGAGCGTCGACTTTATCAGTCGCGACCTTTCGACTTTGAGACAAATATTCACGATGCCTCTTAATATTCGGTGATCGCTCCCGGTTTTAATCCGATTGATCACTGAAACATCGTTGAATATTCGTCTCTTCGTCGTTAGGATGAAGTCGATTTCGTTTTTAACAGGGGGCTGATTCTTCTTTCCTGGACCCATCCAGGTCCATTTTCTTTGCGGTGGCTTTTGGAAGAAAGAATTCATCGCAAAGAGTCCCTCTTTCTCCAGAAAATCAGCCAGCCTACGTCCCCTGTCATTTCGCACTCCGTATCCGAAGTTTCCCAGCCTAAACTCTCCATCGCCTCGCTTGCCCAGTTTTGCGTTGAAGTCCCCCATAACAACCGTAAAATAGGTTTCAGAAGAATGTATGGCCCTACTAATGTCCTCATACACCTCATCGACCTCTTCATCGGAGTGATCCTCAGTTGGCATATATACCTGGATGACCTTCAGCGAGTATCTTTTCGATACTCTGAGTATCAGGTATATTACCCTGCTAGAAACACTCTCGATGGTTATGACGTTGTTTATGAGGGACCTGTGGACGAGAAACCCGACACCATGCTGGGACTTCTTTTTTTCTCCTTCTCGGTGATAGAGTAGGTTACCAGATTCAAGGGTTGTCGTGCCCTCACCCTCTCTACGGACTTCAGACAACCCCACTATGTCCCACCGTAACCTACTCATTTCCTCTTCCACCTCAGCTAGTTTCTCGTCTGTCCTCAGAGTGCGTACGTTGTGTGTTACCAGGGCCAGTCGTTGACGGGAGTGGTAGCCGGATCTCTGCCGGAGATTCTTCGCACCCCTTGCCCCGCCGTTACTATGACCGCTACCGGAGCCAGGAATAGCGGGGCTGCCGGGGACTGGGGGCCTGGGTTTTTTTGAATTTTCCATTAGGAGGTAATTGGCCTTAAAACGCTGCGCTGGCCATTGCGAGTTGGCGTAAGGGTATTTAGTCCCTTATGGCTTGCGGTAGCCACTTGGATCGGGTTGTTGCCGCCCGATATTCGGCATAAACATTTTACGACTGGGTAAGTAGGTCACTTCCAGCCAACCCTCCTCCTTTCTCATCCGGGCTTGGGACCGGCAACGGCGGAGTTTATAGCCTTCTGGAGAGGATGTAGCCTTCTAACGTGTACAAATTCGGATGAACAAACATTACGCGATATGAAGATATAAAGGCATTTCATCGAATTTCTAGCGGTGTGACTTTGGCCATCGAATACGCAGTTCTCTCTGAATACAAAAAGATAAACTATACTGAACATTGGTGTTCATTTTGTTATAAAACATGCCTGAAAGTTTCGTCTTCAAATTTCGGATAAAATAAAAGTTATTAAAAAAATAAGAAAATATTATCAATTCTCCTATAAACCGACTAAATAACGGAGGCTACGAAAAAGCGGCCGTTTCATACTTGCGGGTTTTCTACGCAAATTAGCAACATAATAACCGATAAAAAGTACAGTCAAGCAGACAACGACGACGACAAAACTAAAAGAAAGTTCTACAGATTCAGGCAAGTACATAGTTATTTTTAAAGTGTTTTATGTTTTAGTAGAAAACCAACTTACAACAGGTACTTTTGTTTAGTATTTCTTTTACACTATCCGTTTTAGACCTAAACCTATCAGATCACACTGAAAACAACACAATATCTATATGAACAAAAAATCATGTTTTCAACTTACGTAATATTTTGGTGGCCTGAATTTCCATACTAAAATTTTGTTACTTCGTTTATACTAATTCAAAATGGGAAACTATTGTATAAATCGAGCTTAGATACCCACCTTACAGCATAATATGATCCTTGTTTCGTCCTAATTCGCGCAATGAGTTTTACGCATTGAACTTGAACGTAATTTTTTTTTTTTTGTACTGTTTTTTGTAAGAGAGTATTGTCGCAGTTATTATGACATTTGATTTATCAACTTATTGTTTTTAAACCAGAGTTTTAAACCATCTAACCTCTATTTTTGGTACCAGCTGAAAATCAGCGCTGAGGTTCCTACACCACAGCACGAAGCTGAGCTGGCCACCTTTTCGGCATTCATTGGGTATAGTCTAGTTATGTAAGTTATATTCTGTAAATTGCTTGCCGAATAAAGTTTTTATTTCTTTCTTATTTTGAGATGCTTACGCTCAAGTATGAAACGGCCGCTTTTTCGTAGCCTCCGTTGTTTAGTCGGTTTATAGGAGAATTGATGATATTTTCTTATTATTTTAATAACTTTTATTTCATCCGAGATTTGAAACTGAAACTTTCAGGCATGTTTTGTAACAAAATGAACACCCATGTTCACTATAGTTAACCTTTTTGTATCAGAGAGAACTGCGTATTCGATGGCCAAAGTCACACCGCTAGAAATTCGATGAAATGCCTTTATATCTTCATTTCGCGTAATGTTTGTTCATCTGAATTTGTACACGTTAGAAGCCTATATTATACGTTTATGTAACTGCTTTTGATTTGTTAGTAAATGTACTAGTTTACGAGTAAACCGGTGAGTATCTGACCAGTTGCATTTCCGACGAATCTATTAAAACTTTTCGTCAAGCACCAACAACTACAATAATAATACGTCAACAAATTCAATAGGATTTAAAATAAAACAGGAATAGACATACCATACCTACAATACACGCGCTTGAATAAAAAGGAGTACCCGCTTTTGCAGTCAGTAAAAGATGCCTGCATGCTGCATAGGATTTTTTCCTTTGATAAAAAAGTGCTTCTGACACTTCTGGAAAGTTGTAATTTGATGTTTCATTGACAGTGGCAGATGTTTATACTGCAGTGACAGTGACAGTTATTTTGTTGTTTGTTGCATCGCATGTTATCTTTACCGACTTTTTCTTGTCGTTCTTTCTGAACATCAAGTCATCAAAGTTCTGTCTGAAGTTTTAGGGTTTGTAAAATATCTGTAAATTGTTCGCCTTCTAAGTGAAAAATGGAGAAGCCTGCTGTTACAGACCAGCCACCCCCATATTCGGCTATAAATCCAGGTAAGGAAGTGTTGGAATGAATTTCCAGAATGGTTTTGTCTGAATGTACGTAGGTATTGTACGTATGATGAATCATTTTTGATACGTACTATTGAACAACGCAATCCCGCTGCATTTTCATGTTTTACTGTTTTAGAGTACCTATGCTTTGATAACGTAGGTTGTTATTTTTATATTAATAGTTCTATCAATAAACCATCCGGTGGACATATTTGCACTTTGTACTTTTTAGCCGCTAAAGGTTTGTTTTGTTTTGTTTTATTCTTATTTGTATCTTTGTATTTTATTCCCATATATTATCTCTATTTGAGAATTTAAAGTGTATTAGAAAGAAAGCATTGACATGGCTTCATCATTAGCTATTAGAAGTACCTATGTATTATATCTAGACGAACATTATAGAGTATGCGTCCCAAATTTAAGGTCAGGCAGTGGTGAAGATAGTGGTGATCCTCAGGGATAGGTACCACTCCAATTACATACAGTGTTTTGGACGAATAGCATTTTTTAAAATTGTAAATTGCAGTCCTCACTTTTTTCCTTGCTTGGTTTAGTCATTCGTTAATTCGTTGTTGTAACTTCTTGCCATAAATTAGATGTGCAATGCACAATAAATACTATTTACAACCCTTTATAGTTATGCCACCTATATCCAACATCATATCAGCTGAAAAATATTCACTTCTGAATAGAGCCATACCTAGAGTTGAATTTAAGATCTAATAGGGCTCATATGGCATAAGCGCAGGTACAAATTTAACTTGATCTGATCTGGTGCATCAATTAACTTTTGAAATTCCAAAAAGAAGATATTTCTACGCTACACCTTTTTTCAAAATTTAGTACCTAAGTATATAGAACTATGAACAAACAGTTGCCCAGCATATAATCTTAGTCTATGGTTTTTCTTTAGGTAGGGCGATGATGTTTTTGGGTAGGGCATTGCCCCATAGTGCCCTCCGCTAGATACTGCCCTGTTTCTGAATACAGGACTGCCCAATTGATGGGTTGGGTTCCCTTTGCTGCGCTAATGGTCTAGTCAGTTGACTTTTTGTTGTTATTATGTGATTTATTTCTAAGCTTGTGCACCTTTATTACCTAAATTGAAATGTTTTTTTACTAAGACATTCTAGAACTTGTTATCGGTCCTATCATAGGATTGGTTTTGGTCTACCCTTTGAGGTTCGGAAGTCAGATGGCAGTTGCTCTGTGCAAAAACTAGTAACCTTGTCAAATCACCTAGATTAGGTAGCGTACCACGGGCTCTAAAGGGTTACCGTTACCGCTGAGGATGCAACCGGGAATACGCTTGGATGATGAGATTGTAGAACTTTGTTACTTCGTCTGTTTATCAAGGAGTGTTGAGCAAACTTAGTAAAGTTTTAATTTGACAATTTCAGGTGCACCTCCTCCGCCGAACATGACGGGTCACGCGCCGCCGCCGCCGCCTGGCTACCCTCCGTACGGCCCGCCGCCGCCACACCATCCGCCACACTACCCACCTCCACCCCCCGGTTACATGCCCAACTACGGAGCCACCAGCGTCATAATACAACCACCGATCCTAGCGGTTGGCGCTTGCCCTGCTTGTCGTGTTGGTATCCTTGAAGACGACTTCACCTGCCTGGGTATTTTGTGCGCTATCTTCTTCTTCCCAATAGGAATTCTGTGCTGTCTCGCTCTTAAAAACAGAAGATGCTCAAACTGCGGTGCGATGTTTGGCTGAACATGATACTTGATAATGATGACAATGAGAAACGGATAAAGTTTAAAAGTAATATGCAATTCTTTATGAAAATCTGAATTTTCTTTGGGTCAGTAACATTAAATTAATTGGCATCAAAAGTCAACTTAAGTAAAATTATTATAGGTTAAGGTTAGCTTGTGTAAAGACTTGTGAGAAAAGTTTTTATAAAGATATGTGCTGCAACATGCAACATGTAAAATATCTTAATTATTGTATTGCAATGTAGTCATTCAACTTGATATTTATATTAGACTTTGGTATTAAGTTTCTACATTATTTTAAGTTTTCATAGGATTGTTAAAATTTAAAACCATACATTTATTTTACTGACCCAAGGAATAAACCGGAGATAAATATTTTATTTCATTGGATTATTTTTTACCATCAAACTAAGTAGGTATTAGGAAATACTTAGTTTGATGGTAAAAAATAATTGTTATGAAACGATAGTTTCTTGTAGTAACTGTATTGAGCAATAATGTTTTATAGTTTAAGAACTTGTATGACAAAAAAAACATTTTTGTGTTTACCTAACATAAAAATCTTTTTTTTACCTACTTTATTTTGATTGTTAAGAAAAAATCGCAACTGCAGAATAAAATAAGCTAACTAATAATAAATTACCAAATTCAGGAAAACCACAGCTATGTTTCTATGAAATTATGAACACTATGGGAGTGGAGTGGGAGTGGTATTTGGCATTGACTGGACGGACACTATACTATATTATGGAAAAGTTAATTTGGATATAGAAAGCTTGACTAGCAGCTATTGTAGGTATAGGGTAAAGTGTCAATCAAATAACTTACTATTATCATTTATCACATTTAAATTATTGAAGCAATCAAATGTATTATCCGTCTATTACGATACTCCGCAATATAAAAATAAATCACAGTTCTAATGGAATTATCAATTCATAAACCAGTTCAGTTTTGGTAGAACAACCATTATATTTAATTTCTCTGTATTGCTCTTTCGTCGGCTTGGTTATGTTTCAATTAAATAAATTTAGATTAAATAAATTAGGCATTTAGAATCCTTCACATTTCATTAAATTAAAACTTCTGATGTTATTGAGTGACCGGCATTATAAGGTTATGTTTTGATTTGATTTCATAATATTATATAGGGTCCAGTCAATGCCAAATATACTATCAATAAATATAATATAATACCTTTCTACAACCCCTAGAGAGGATAGCATCTAGTAACCAAGGCAATAACCCTGTATAGGTACTGGCTTCATAGAGGTAACAGCGTCGTATAAAACAAGGATTTTTTTATTTAATGAGTTTATTTATACGTTTTTTCTAAGCGGATAGACATTGATTTAATGTAGTTCCATAAAACATTAAAATTCAAAAGTCAACTTAGAATCGCTTTTATATAAATGGCGTCAGTATAGTACGAGGGGGGGTCAAAAAGTTCGCGGAACGGAGGGGAAGGGGGGTGAAATAAAATACTGTACTATTTTTCTTTTTCAATATATTCCCCCTTAAGTCGAATACATTTTTCAGATCTCTCTATTAACTTATTAATACCGTCGAAAAAAAATGATTTGTCTTTGTCCTCAAAATAGGCCGAAATCGCCGACTTGACTTCTTCATCATCGGAAAATTTCTTCCCCCGAAGCTCTTTTTTTAATTTGGGAAATAAAAAATAATCACAGGGGGCTAAGTCTGGACTATAGGGAGGATGGTTTAACATTTCGAAGCCACAGTGATGAAGGGCAGCCATCGCAACGCGGCTCTTGTGTACCGGTGCGTTGTCATGCAAAAGCAGCACACCCTTTGTCAACTTTCCCCGCCTTTTCTCCTTGATTGCTTCTTTTAATTGTCTTAGTAGATTAGCGTAGTATTCTCCCGTTATAGAAACACCCTTATCTTTATAATCTATTAATAAAATACCCTCTGTATCCCAAAAAACAGTTGCCATGATTTTTCCAGCCGATTGTGACACCCTGTATTTCTTAGGGGGGGGCTGACCCTTTTTATGCCACTGCATAGACTCTTGCTTCGACTCAGGCTCATAATGATGAACCCAAGTTTCATCTGCAGTAACAAGTCTTGCAAAAATTCCTTCCTTGTCGGCGCTACAGAGGTCTAAAAACTCCTTTGAATACTCGACGCGCAGCTGTTTCTGTGGTGGTGTGAGCATTCTTGGCACCCATCTTGCGCTGACTTTTGACATCCCAAGATTGTCGTGTAGAATATTTAAAATGGTTGTAGGTGATACTCCAACCATTTCTGCAAGTTGTTTCTTCTTCAAACGAGTATCCTCCAGTATAAGATTCTCCACTTTTTCAACGATGTTTGAGGTGGTGGCCTCAATCGGCCGTCCTGAGCGAGGGTCGTCTTCAAGAGACTCTCTGCCTTGCTTGAAAAGGCTATTCCACTTGTACACCATGGTTTTCCCAGGGCAAGAGTCCCCGTATACTGATAACATTTCTTCCAAAATTTTCTGAGGTGGTTTTCCTTGCTTAGTGAGGAACTTTATGACGGCACGAAACTCGATTTTTTCCATGTTCAAGTTTTTCTTCCGGATTCACTTGTTTGATCGACGACAGGTCAAAGGTTATTGACACAATCAGGTTCAAACTTGGCATATATACTCACAAAGAGTTGCTCATTAGTTACTACCTGCGGCAGGTCCCCCACCCCCCGCTATCCCCTCCATTCCGCGAACTTTTTGACCCCCCCTCGTATATCTACAATCAGCGACTGACTATATGACGATACCTTACTATATAATATATATATATGTCGTGGGCTAATCGTTTAATTGGGCCGATCAAGATCTGCCTGGGCAGATGAAGATGTGCTGCCATATCTTGATTTGGCTGCCCAATAACTGCCATATCATTCAAAGCATAACGTTTGACGATTTGGCTGACCATACTTGAGCAAATCGATTCTGTAGAGACCAAAATACAAAGGGTTGCGCTTCTTAAAATTATAAGATCTAAGAACATTCTGAAGTAATAGTCTGATGAATTCCGTTGCATGGTCACCCTACTTTTCTATACAATTTTACAATATATAAAATCTATACAATTTTCAATTTCTTTAGATGCCGCCATTTTTGGTTTCTTTGCGACGCTTCTGACGCAACAGCGCCAGAAGCGTCGCAAAGTGGAACTACATCACGATACGCCCAGCCATATCTTGATGTGCCCAAGTGACTCAAAGGGCAAATCGACAAATAAGCTGCTCTCATCGTTCTGCCCAACTTTGCATTGGGCATGAAATATTTGGCCAAATCAAGAAATGGCACCATATCTTGATCTGCCCACGACATTTATATACCGAAATCAATACTTATCTATTATGAGTAATCCAAATCGATCACTGATTGATTTATTATTACATTTCGAGACAATGACTTGTTTGGACATTATACAAAGATATCGTGTCTTGTTATTTAATGTAGTGTTATACCGTCTTATTATAAAAACAAGACTAACTTTGTTCCTAGGTTTAAACCATTACCCGCCCAAATCAAGTTGAGTAATATCACACTATCTCACCTGTCAATGTCAACTTGATTTAGGCGGATAATGGTTTAAATCTAGTAACAAAGTCCTGTTTTTATAATAAGACGGTATAAATTCAACATATCATTTTGTTATTCAGCTCAGCCCTATGACAGGCTGACTGACTATGTTATCATTCCATATATATGTATACCACAAACAAATTAATATTTTGTATGAGGTTTATTTCTGGCCGGTAACCTCACCTTTGAGTATGATATAGATCATAAAATTATCAATTTTACCAACAGAAAGAGATTTAAATGATTAAATTATACCATAAATAAACCAGTGGATTAATTTAAGGAAAAAATAAAAAGTTTAATTATTTTGTTGTAAAATATAAGTTTAATTATGTTCTGTCATGAGTCATCATGACATTAAAATCAATATAATGTTGGTTACTGTTGACATCACACATATTTTTCAACATACATAGCAAAAATTTACAATAACTAGGTAGTAGGTACCTATAAAAATAATGACCGTGCATTTGTAGGTATAATTTATTCATTGATTTTGAACTTCTTGTCCTAGACCTAAGATTAAATTTAAAGTTCTTATAAGAACTTAAAATTAAACCTAAGGTAGACCTAATTATATTCTTTTGTATAACAACCTTTTGTGTACCTTTGAATATACAAAATATTATCATAAAACTGAAACAATATTCTTATTTATGAGAAATATAGTAAAAAAATATGTGTCATCAGTAATACAGAAAAAAAACATGTATCATAGCGTGCCATTACTTCAATACTAATAGACATTGATCACTAGTTATTTATTTATCGTATACGTAAATATATAAACAATAAAAATGAGTTCTTATCTAATCTTTATGTACTAGGTGACAAGATGTCTGTTGATAATGCTGTTTTATCGTTTAAAGACGATTAAATCATGATCTATTGAATAATTTTATGAAATGCTATTTGATTGTTTTAGTTTGACAGTTAAATCGTCAACGAAATTTAGATTTAATTCCCCAAAATAGGGGCAAAATATTTTTTTTTCAGTTTCAGCATCTTTAAATAAGCAGTTAGTAAGTCAGGATGGGTTTCCTATTATTATATTTACGCATTGAATTACTAAGAAACCTTTCATTTATTTTAAGTATTATTTGACGTTATTTTTACTCAAACATTTCAATATTTTGTTTAAAATATAGATACTTAGCTATAATATAAATATCTTGAACTTATAAAAGTACTTTTCCTATCTATTATTATGCCATAATTGTCTTTAATTTGTTATCTATCCTTTAATTATTAAAACAAAATTGTTATGCCATACTACTTACATAAAAAACATTTTACCCTTTTTATTTTGTTGATTGGCTACTTTTTTATTGTCTTAATTAAGTATAAATATTTAAATTTTTATTTTATTAATGAAAATAGTGAGTTAGACTGAAATTGATAAATTATTCAGCCAAAAATGCCTTTATATGATAAGAAAATGTTAATTATTATTAAGTAAGTATACATATATAGAACTATGAATACCTATTGAATTTGTATAGATTTTTAAAATAAAGTTTGGGAATAAGTTTTTCCTTTTTCATTTACCAACGTAGTTTTTCATAGTAATGATATGTACGTACATAAGTGTAGCGAAACCTAATCGTCAACCGTTGACAAAAGTTGTAATGCCCTATCGGGGTTCATATTGTAGGTACCTACGTACTATCTGAGCAGTGGTGACTATGTAGTGAAATGTAACACATGTACCTACCTAAAATGTGAAAAGCAATAAAAAAATTGAACTGACAATAATATAATAGAAAGTGTTGAAGTAATTGTTACGACATTCTTCCCATGAAGCAAATCGATTTGGGCAGTGGCTAAAACGATGTACGTCGTCGTGCTTGGGCACTTTTTGATTGGCCATTGATGGCGAAGGATATGTCCAGAGGAATTATGAGTACATATAGAAATCATCCATCACACAGGATCGATCTCCGCCGGCGTAACTTGTATCTTTGAGTTTGTAATACAAGCTAACGTACCTATGTAGGTAGTACGGTCATTTTCATCGACCAACTTCCTTCCGGTCAAAGAAAACATTGTCAGGAAACCTGCACACTCGACACACACTGCATATTTTTCTAGATTAATAGGTACGAAGGGCATGCCAAAAGTGATTAGATACTCTTTACTTAATAATTTGATACTGGCAAGTTATAAACCATCACAAACCCAGAGCACAAACCAATCCCAAACATTAAAGTAATAGGTAATAGGTACCTATGCCTAGTGATAAATTTAACGTTTAAATAAAGTTATAAGACAGCTCAAAGAAAATAGACTGCGGTGAATCGTAAAAGCCTAATAAAAGGTTAAATGCTAATCATGTTAAAAGGCGATGCGGCTAGCAAGCAACCTATTACTATTTTGATTCCTTTTCCATCTTTCACCCACCATAATGCTAAAAGTGGCCCTGGGATCTTGCGTCTCTATAGGCTCTGTCTGTTAGGGATTAAGATGATGTATCTGTATGTGAAGAAGAAATTAAATTAATGATAAGATTCCTGATTAAAATTAACATTATATGGGAATGACGTGCCTACTCTAGGGTTAACGACTAAAACAACCATTAAATTCACTAAAGTTTCTTCCTCAGAAATATAATTAGTTTCTTCATATTCTCCTACATATATTTCTCATGAAATAGGTAAACTAGTAGGTTGGTAACCTATATTGGATTGAACTTAATGTTAAAAAAATGCGCACTGCAAAAAATCCTGTATAATGGAGGACATGTGTGGTATCTTGTTCGTATATCGTCCTCGTCGTGAAACATGGCCGCAATTTTCAGCATCATTTGTCGCCCGATATCTCCGGGCTATTTGCTGTTATCGCCAGCCGCAGACTGTGCAGTCTATACTCGTACAATAAGGTATTTGCTTTTTATTTTCGTATAGAATAGCTAAAAGTAATCAACATAACTAGATGACTGCCTCCGTGGTCCAGTGGTCAAGGCACGTAAAGCTGTTGGTCCCGAACGCCATCTAGCGTTTGTACCTATCCTAGGATTGATTCTGGTCTACCCTTTGAGTTGCAGAGGTCAGACGGCAGTCGCTCTGTGTAAAAACCAGTAACCTTGTCAAATTACCTAGTTGTAGCGGACCCCGGGCTCTGAAGCGTTACCGCTGAGGATGCAACCGGGAATACGCTCGGATGATGGAGAATCAACATAACTAGATATAACATCTATAGGCCATGATACAGGCATTTTATCAGCTTGGTTACAATCACTGCGCAGATCGGGGGTATGGGTGAAAATTTCGAATTATGATCTGAATATGCGATGCGGCTATCAACCCACGATAAGAGAATGATCAGTGGTAAATATCGTGACATCTGTAGTAGACTCTTAGGATATAGGCAGTGATGCGTACCGTGCCCTTTGCTTGAGCGGCAGAAGCAGGAACTGCGGGACACGGAGATGCAAATGTTGCGCTGCATGAGCGGAGTACCTATCACGGAGAGATCGCGTAAGAAACATCCGCATCCGCGGCATCCTACATGTCCGTGATGTAGCAGACAAACTGCAAGATAGTCGTCTATGCTGGTACTATCATGTCTTGCGGAAACCAGCAAGTTACGTGTGAAACAAATGTAGGTATATAGCCATGCCGTCTCTGCCGGATCCGTCGGCAGACGTGGTAGACCCAAGAAATATTGGCTTGACGTCGTCAATAATGATATGTGTGCCAATGGTCTTACAACCAAGGATGCTCTAGACCGTGGTGCGAAGTGGAGAAGAAAAAGCCGGAAAGCGGACCCCGGGCTTCGCAGCATTACAACTGAGGATGCAACTGGGAATACGCTGATATGAGAGAGATTTAATAGTATCAGGCCTGTGTCACTCCCCGTTTAGGTATCGAAAATGTACCTTCATTATTACTATTCGCGCAGGCAGCCCCTCCGAGTGGTAAATTCAGTTATACGAATCGTTTGTCCAGAGTAATAAGAATGAAATTGGCTTGCAATGGATATCTAGACATCTATACGAAAAGGTGCTGAGTTCTGACGTGAGCTAAATTAAACCAGCGATATGGTTTAATTTAGCCACATTGAGTTGATATTTCTTTGAATTTCTTTGTTGAGTGAGACTTCTGTACGTTAGTATTATTTATTCTGTGGTAGTATTAAGTCATCGTGGGAAGATAATACTTTATATTGTTATGTATACTATGACACAGCTTAATGACTGGCTTCGAGTTATTTTTCATAAATTTACTTTCAGAAAAAGGCGGACAGTTTGGTAGAAATCCTAAAATAAGGGACAAAAAGCTAGTGGTGGGTACGGTATGCAAAAAACATTCGCGTACGAGTATGAATGATAGAGCATTCAGCGCTCCCGAAACGCGAGGCTTAGTATTTTTAATGAAGCTGGCGGCGCCATCGGTACCTTCTCGTGGATAATGAGCGCCTTAAATGGAGGCGTACGTCAGTGGCTCAGTGCCTTAAATACGTGCAACGTGTCTCATTTACAAGGATATTTTAAATCTAACCTGGATTGTTTTGCGAGTCCTGGAGGAAGACGGGAGTAGGTATGATATCTAACCTAATCTAACTATCAAGTCCTAGATAACCCTTTAAAGTATTTTATGAACTAGTGTTTACAGTTTATAATAAGAACGTTAAGCTTTACTACGCACATTAGCCAAAAGTGACCGTTTTTCGCAATTGTGCGTAGTAAAGCTTAACGTTCTCACTTTAAATTGTAAACAGTAGTTCATAGAATACTTTGAAGGGTTATCTAGGACTTGGTAGTTGCAAAATTTTACATAATGTCTCCGTTTTCTTTTAAATGATTTATTTTAAATGGGGGCAGCACTGGACCCCGGAAAATTCAAGTACGGCCTTAACGCTACTGCGACTACGCCAATGGCACATCTCGTTACTGCTTTATAACGCTAATGTGACTACCGCCAATGCGAAATCTCGTCACTGCGATAATCGCAAAATAAATATATAGTGACAAATCACAGTGATTAAGCAAAGTAAGTTTTAAACTTGTTTTATGGGATACTAACTCAACGATACTATATTTTTTGATAAATACATATAAACACCTAAGACCCAGGACTTTGAAAAAGGCCATTTTCCAACGTGCTCTACTAATAAATCGTTTTTGAAGCATTTTTTAAGTGACTTCACAAAAGTAAGAACTTCGAATATCGCCGATTACTTCTCGTAATAGAAAATTCTTTTTTTTAAAGGGTATACTTGCAAATTGGTCCCATTGTCACCATATCAAGCTCTGATGATGAAATTCCTCGAGAAACTGAGAGAACTTCTCTAATATTCTTCTTCAAAAATACTAGGTTTAATAAAGGTCCCTACCATGCCTGATAGGCAATAGATAGGCGATGGTGTTATCGTAATTGTCATTGTATGTCAAAAGATAACAACCCTTAATTACCGCCAATGTATATACCAGCACAGTGACGTAGAGTCTTATTACATGGTACTTGCTTAGTAGTTTCACTGCGTGATCTCGTCTCACCTCGAGTCTTATAGTTTGAAACAAAGACTTGACTACATATTCTACATATGAGAGTATGTTAACAGCAAAGTTGACTTAGACCTAGATGATGTACCAAACGAGATGGTAAGTAGGTTTGCAGACGACTTTTGCAGAGTATTTGGATCAAATATATGTTTCGCCGCAGCTCTCCAGTAAGTTACTTGATTATATAATTGTATTCTTTATTTTTGCAGTAAAGTAATTATTTATATAAAGTGCACTAACTTTTATTATTTTTATTTTTTATTTATTGCTTGATGCTACTGCGTATTTAGCCAGGAACAAGTTAATAAAACGTGGGAAATTATTTTTTCCTAAAAAGTTACAATCAAAGCTTGGTGTAGGTATTGATGTGCCGTTCCCGGGAACATTCCTAAATTCCCCAGATTCCCGGGAACGTTCCCGGGAACGTTCCCAAAAATGGAAATGTCAGAGAAAGTTGTAATTTTATTTATCAGATATATTTTTTATCACTGTCAATATATTTTAGTAACGTAAATGCATCACTTGGTATGGTTATAATACAAATATATCCAATATTCCGTAACATTCCCCAGAAATACGGGAACATTCCCTGGGAACGTTCCCGAATTCCCAGGGAACATTCCCTTGTTGCCGGGAACGAGACCCGTTTCCATATATCTTTATCTAAATAAAAACTATATACATGTATATATGTTTAATAATCAAAGCTTTAATTTATT
Organism: Acrobasis repandana; assembly: GCA_963576875.1. NCBI lineage: Eukaryota > Metazoa > Arthropoda > Insecta > Lepidoptera > Pyralidae > Acrobasis > Acrobasis repandana. Next base: position 6,518,905 of record OY756226.1, read on the forward strand.
ATACATAAAAAAATGGCAAATATCATTCTACAAATAATTAACAAGTAAATAAAGTCATTTATTCGTAACTAAAATCTAAAACCACATTGTTAATAAAAAGTATTTTGAACACAACTTAAGAAATAGCCTTAAGTACCTATATTTTAAGGAATTCTGTTTTTTAAATTACCTATTTAAATATACAGGGTGACTTTTTAACCACCAGCCAAATTTTTGGAGCAAGTTCGGTCCATGATACTGAATACTCTCTATAAAATAAACTTATTAAAAATCGATAAAAAATTTTAGTCCTTCCATAAAAAAAACCGTTTGGCTGAATTTTTATTTTAGTTTTTCATTAATTGTTTTTATGGAAAGTAGTTTAGTATCATGGAGTGAACTTGCTCCAAAAATTTGGCTGGTGGTTAAAAAGTCAGCCTGTATAATTATTTTCATTACTTATTATAAATCTTATAGTCTTGAATTTTTATATATTATTGCCATAATATTATAAGATATTCTTGTATTTTCAGCAATAAGGCAAACTGACATAGGTTACTAAACTATTAAGTTTTTTAAAATTCAACTAAATAAAAAATAAATAATCATTATTGACAAAAAATTTAACTAAACTATTTAGTTTAGTAAAACTCAACAATTAAATAAAAAAAACAACAATCATAATTTAGCAAACTTATTTATTGTGTTATGAAATTAATCACTATCATCTGATTCTAAGCTAAAAAAATCTTATGACTCCTGGACGAGTCCAAGCTGGTTTTGAATAGCCTGTAGACGTGCTAAGAATATTAATTAATTCTGATTACTTATTTTCATCATCTGCCTGTAAATCATTTACATGTTCTAATTCAGTACAAAAATCATCTTCAGAGTTACATATTGATGTTTCTGAGGATAAAATGGTGTCTGATTGAGTTGAAGTGACTGTTTTTTGGGTAATTTGCTTGTTAACCAATTTCCAATTATGAGATATAATACATTTATAGTTTTCCAGCTCTCAATGTATTCAGACGATTGCGCTTTTTTGTATGTATATGTGCAAAAGAGGAAAATGATCGTTTCACTGCGGCAGATGTAGCAGGAACGGATAATATTTTTAAAGCGACATTTCCTAAAAGCGTCTTCGAAAACATTGTTTCCCACCATGTTAACGGCGAAACAGATTCTGCCATTGTCCATATAAAGCTTTTTTCCCATAATTTTGAATGTTTTTTACACTCGGCTGGCTCAGATAATATAATTTCTGCTGTGCGAAAACTATTATTATAAATATTAACAATTAACTTACATGCATCTATATACTCCTGGCTACATAATATTTTACCCTGATTTCGAGGATCCAAAACTAATGCAGCTAGATGAACTAGTTTTAATGAATTTTCTTTTCTATTCTCTAAATTTGCTTGAAGGTTGAGGGTTGGCAGGGAGGCTGGCATTTTCATTATTAAACGTTTGTTCTAATTCCTTAAATGCATGATACACAATAATAATCTCCTTCTAATGTGATAATCCACTGTACTATTGGTTTTAAAAAGTATTCAAGGTTTGGCAATTCTATCCAGAAATCTTCATCCAGAATATTGGTACTATGGCGAGATGAAAAAATTGTTCTTCTATTAATAACCATATTTTGAATTACTGTTTTTGATTTGAGAACACTTTGAAGACTTAACAAATAGCTAATAATTATTCGAAAAACTCGGTTTAATTATTTGATTTTTAACATTTCTCATTCCAAATATGTAATATTTGAATCACATAAGATGTATTTATTTTTGTGATCCTTATATAAAATCTTTTACTTTGATACCCACTCGATAAGATTTATTATAAATAAAAAAAATTAAGATATAGGTTTTGGCGCCAAAAATCCACCATTTTGTTTTTTTATTTAATTTTAATATACGTAGTTCACTCAAAATTAAGACGAATCTAACGATATCTCTCAAACCTTAATCCCTCAAGCCGTTTACGCTGCAGAGCGTCGCATAAACTATACATACATACATACGTTCACTCGAAAAATACAGGCTGACTTTTTAAACACTGTCCAAATTTTTAGAGCAAGTTCAGTCGATGGTACTGAACTATTTCTATAAAAAAAGTTATTAAAAATTGATAAAAAAATTTTTGTCCTTCCATACAAATCAGAGCTCATATAGACGGATTTTGTATGGGAGGACGAAAATGTTTTTATCGATTTTAATAACTTATTTTGTAGAAAGTAGTATAGTATCATGGACTGAACTTGCTCCAAAAAATTGGACAGTATTTAAAGTCACCCTGTAGAACCCTCCTTCTGACGCAGTCAGGTAATTAAGAATACATACTTCACAAATTATAATAAAAATAAACATTTACACGATTTTTCAAATTTTGACGGGAACGTTCCCCGAAATTGGGAACGTTCCCGGGAACATTCCCGGAATTGAAAATGAGGAACGTTCCCGGGAATGGGGAATTTGGGAACGGCACATTACTAGGTGTAGGTAGGCCTTTGATTGCTTTAAGGGAGCTTCTGGCGACAAATCTATACGAGTCCACTGGTTTTCATAGCCTAGATTGAGTGGCGGACGACGCCCGAAGACTCCCACACAGTCCGCGAAACAAATATCACTACAGCCGTACTATGACTGTCCACTTCTTCTTATCGAGTCGAAATGGTTACACTGTAGCTTCAATTTCAAATCACCTGTGACCAGTATGTGGCCACGGCGAAATCTCTGTCGTTAGCTTTATTAAGGTCCTCTATGGTACATGACGTAGGGCAGCTCGGACTTTAACTATTTCACACATTGTTCATGAGCATGAGCATTTATAACACCAAACAACACCAATTTCATATTATAAAGTTTCATAAGTCAATTTGCAAAATATTTGAAAGAAAACCCCAACCGAACCCCTTGACTTCCCGCCAAAAACTCTGCACTAAACTTAGCTGTAAGTTACTTTTTGTGCCGTGTGGTTCCCGGCAGAGTAGTATAAGACTACTCCAAGTCTTCCCGTGGATGTCGTAGAAGGCGACTTAGGAAACACAAGCTAAACAAAGCTATAAACATCAATGAGACCTCTCGAACCCATCTGGCCAGCGTGGAGAGTGTAGGCCTAATCCTCTGACTGCTCTGGCTAATATATGGTACAGAGAGGGTCGTTCTCCTGCAGTGGAGACTAAAAAAGACCTGATGATGATGATGATAGCTGTAAGTAAATGATCTGACGTCAGCAACTTTTATGAAATCGAAAGAAAAAAAAATACAATTATCAAGTGATACAAAAATCCAAAGATAAATAAATGATTTTGACTTTGACTTATAAAAAAAAACTAAAATGATTCGTTTCTGGTTATTGTTCTCTAGTAAGACCACTCCATCTCTTCCTGAAGATGCTGTACTAAAGGACTAGGCACAAACATCTCGGACTACAACTGCATTGGTCGTAAACCAAAAGCCAAATCGTTTAAACTGTTTCGGCAATTTTTCTCGGTTTCGCATGGATTTCGGTACATTTGGGTGAGCATTGTCATCAAAAAATCTAAATACATAATCGGTAAAAAATTCAAGTATCTAGTTTAAGAGATAGAGCCCTATGACAGGCGGACAGATAGACAGACAGATGGACAGACAGCGAAGTCTCAATCACAGCTGCGAGTCAATGTGCCTACAGTGCATTGTAAATATATATAAGTACTTACTTGAGCCATGGCTACTCAACCAGCGTCTTGGCCTCAGAAAGCCTCGACATAATGCTTAGAATATGCATTTTGGTAGCATATTTTGTTTTTCTTTTATATTTAATACCATTTGCTGTATTTTTATGCTCCAAATAAGATTTTTATTTCTATTTATTTTTCTAGTTATGCCAATAATTGGCAAGAGATAGCAGAGAATAGAGACGAATGGAAGAGGAAGGGGGAGGCCTTTGCTCAGCAGTGGGACACAACACCAACAGGCTAGAAGAAAAAGAAAGAAAAATTTATTTTTCTAACTAATGATCATCAGAGAGTACATTTGTATTCGAAGTGGGTTCTTATTTATATTTTTCGCCAAAGTTTATTGTGTATTAACATAATACTCGTAAACCATTATCACGGACCTCGCTATAAGAATTAAGAATTTGCACACTCATATCTATCTGTACCACTAGGTTTAAGAATATGATTTTTATTTTCCACAATCTTATAAGAAAAAAAAATCAATATGAACAACGTACGGTAAACACGGTTATCTTAGCAAAGCAGAATATAATGAAAACGTGCTCGAGAGATAAAACGCTTTTCCGAATATTAAGTTCATACGAGAGCAGATTGAGATTCATATAAGATGAATAAGTAAAGCTCGCAAAGCTCCTACCTATATTCAAACTATTCATAGGATTATCTAAACATTTATTTATAGCCGAAGGCAGTGAATAGAAGGATTTTTGGGTAAGAAAATTCATCCTTCTTGGTCAAGATTACTTTACGCTATACTTGTTGAAGTTCGGTAAAATTTCAATTTATAGCTAATGGCCATTATGAACTCTTTTTTAGAAACTAACTTTTTTTCTCTTTATTAGAAAGTGTTAAAATGTTTCTATTGTCACTTGCTTGATGTCACAACAATATTTATCTCAGTGCTGTGTATATACCAATGATTTCAACTAGTAGTAGCTACGCTAGTAATAGATAAGTCGATGAGATATACTGATGTGGAAATAAATACTTTACAAGGATCCTGCACACATTTCAATTTTTACGCCACTCTCACACACACCTAATGCAGAACTTCTTCATCGTAGTGCGTTCCTGGTTACGTTCTCAGCTGTGCTAGTTCGGTGCCCGGGGTGCGATTTCCCACTTTTTCTTCTCCATATAACATGACGCCAAGACCTTGCGAAGTTGAGATTAAATAGCCCAGACAGTTTATATAATTTGGCTATAGTTTAACGATCGACCGCCTATTACTTTATCTATGCTGCCGGAAAGTATTGGAGAAGCAAAAAATTTTTTTTATGAATGCCTAATTTCCTTGAATGGGTACTAAAATAGTATAGTTGATCTTCGATTTTTTTTAAGGAAAAAATTTTCATCTTTGTAATCATATCAGTCACAGAAAGTCCACACATAGGCCTTCCTCAGGGTTTTGAAGAAAACGACCAATTGGAAGCGGCCTGCAGCGTTTTCCAGTAACCTCTTAAAAGTAAAATTAACAAAAATTTTAATTGTCATCCAAAGAAAGTTATAACTTTTACCCAAAAAGGCTGTTTGTAAAAGGAATAAACTTTATTGAAAAAATTATGATTTTCATAGATACCTATTATCGTCTAACAAAATATAGGTACTGAAACCATTTCGAGAGTAGATTGACACTGAACAACTTCTTTCCCCAAGGAACATGACTTATCGAAATATTCAAATAGTAGATTGTGCTACAAGGCGTTAAGGTAATAGTTTTAACGCGAGGGCGCTACTTTGAATCAAGAGCGAAACGAAGGATGCCACAATAGAATCACGAGCGTAGCGAGGGATTCTACGGTGGAATCCTGAGTGAAGCGAGGGATTTAAGTATATCGCCCGAGATAAAACTATTACCGTACACCGTGTAGCACATTCTTCTTTTCATCTCCATCTATGAGAAAAAGCAAATATATACCTATAACGAAAGTAGAATACCTACATATACCTAATCAGAGTTTAACAGTCAGTTACTCGTACTAACCTTTATTTGGTGGTGACTGAAGAAGTACTATGAAAATATTTTTCTAGGACCACCACATCTTACATTTTCCAGTCATAAGAATCATTTCATTACTTTTTCCTTGTGTGTTAATTCTTTATATATTCAAATATGTATATTATACGTAAACTTCATATTTACTTACGATCGGCCTCATCAAGAAATTAGTCACATTTAAAATAGTTGTAAAAATAACATAATAGTTCCATAATAAATTACTATTTGTAAATCAAAGACAACAATTGCGCGTTTTTATTGGTTTTTAATAAAATATTATTTTGAAGCAAGAGAACCAAAACATTTTGACCTACAGTCATCCACGTTAAACGTGTTGTATTCCAATTTAAAAAAATTACGACGCCCTTGCCTACATTTTATAATTTTAAAACTAAATTCTTTTTTTTTAGCTGACTGCCAATACTATTTTTGATTCTACATTCGTGTTCGGTTTTCAAATGTGTTTTAACGCCTAGGGAATTTACTTTTTACTTTTCAGTGTCTAGAGAATTACCAGTGACTTTAGCCCCAAATATTTGGGATAAAATCATCGTTTTTCGAATAGATGAGATGAAAAAATATTTTTGCTTTCCTTGTTAGACCCTGTATACGGTAAAATTAATTTAGTTAAAAATAAGTCATCGAGCAAGTCGGATCAAGACAATCTCAAAAACAAAGAATCTCTACAGTAGATTTTCGCCATATTTTTCACGTTCAAAATTTTAAATTTATTTTTAGGCTAAACAGTGACCTTATTTTTTTTAAACACATGTATCATGAATCTTGATTAAACGAGTTAATATGCAAATTAGTACTCCATTCTCCTTATTCATATAATGTTATTAAATGAGTGTTTACTTGGGCCAGAAATTATGCAAAATGTCTACGGCATCTCGTGTGGTAATGAGGTTTAAGAGAGAAATGTCAGTTTATTTTCAGCTCGCAGCTCCTCGGCACTAAATCCAGTACAAAATTGGTTACGAAGTTATTCATTAGTTGAACCGAAATGGATATGTAAATATGCGAACATGTAAAAAATACTTGTATGACTGCGTGGTCAAGGCGTTTGCTTTGTGATCCGGAGGTCATGGGTTCAACTGGGAAGCATACTTTGTGAAAAGTTGTTTCCAGCCTGGTTAGGATATGACGACCTCCGTGGCGTAATGGTTAACACGCTAGACCGCTAATCCGGAGGTTCTGGGTTCGATCCCCAGCCAGAGTAAGTTGGAAAATGGCCTTTTTCAAATTGTCCTGGGTCTTGGGTGTTTATCTATATATGTATTTATCATAAAATATAGTATCGTTGAGTTAGTATCCCATAACACAAGTTTAACTTACTTTGGGGCTAGCTTAATCAGTGTGATTTGCCACTATATATTTATTTATTGAAGGCTTGAATCACCTGATTATCCAAAAAGAAAGATGATTCCGGTCTACCCTTTGGGTTGTGGAGGTCAGACGGTAGTCGCTCTGTGTATTAAATATACCGGCCAAGTGCGAGTTAAACTCGCGTGCAGAGGGTTCCGTACAATTGATTGAATTCTTATAGGTTTTCCTGTAATCTACAAGCAATTGACTTATATTTAGTATTTTTTTCAAAATTTTAGGCTCAGTAGTTTCGGAGATCAGGGGGGGGGGGGGATGGTCAATTTTCGTTCTGCTTTCATGAATAAAATCAAAACTATTCATTTTACAATAATAACAAAAATATATTTAAGATTCTCATAACGAGCTCTTTTATTTGGTATATGACACAGTAAGGTTTGCAAAACTTTTTTTTAAATTGCCTAATTTGTCTCGCAAAAATGAACCTTATAGGATACACCATCCTACCAAATTTCACCTGATTCGGTCCAGTAGATTCGGAGCAAATTGGCTGTGACAGACGGACGGACAGACAGACGCACGAGTGATCCTATAAGGGTTGTGTTTTTTCATTTTTTGTACGGAACCCTAAAAACCAGTAACCTCGTCAAATCACCTAGGTAAGGTAGCGGACCCCGGGCTCTGAAGTGTTACCGCTGAGGATGCAACCGGGAATACGCTCGGATGATGATGAAGATGAACTAGCCCGAACCATTTGTCTATTTGCAAATAGAAGAACCCCTCTTAACGGGTGATGGTTATTCGACAATGATATCTATGATTTGCTCGGGACAAGTTTGTATGTTTTATGGATCCCAGATCAGCATTAAAGAAACTTATACCTACATTACTTATGTTCTAGATATATTTAAGCTCGAAGTTTGGTTTTACGCAGCAATTTAATTTATAGAAATAAAGTACAACATTCACCTTATCGCTAGCGATAGGCGCCTGACGCTATTCAGACATGATTGTATTGTGTCTAGGCACAAGTCTAGATATCTAGGTCGGTCGTTTTCTGTCTGATTTGAGTTTCATTTCGTATAGAAAAGAGTAGGTATTGGTATGCTGCGTAGGTATCATTATGTGGATATAAAATGCATTTCTGATTTAAATGTGGATGGAATCCGGGTAGGTTAGGTCTAAGGTCTCACAATGACGAATCTATTGCAGAAAAAAATTGGCAGCCATTTTGTACAAAGATTTGATGCCGATATTTTTTTTGCCACTAAGTACCTACATAAAATAAAAGACTGTCATCATCTAAGAAAATACTTTCTTAACATCTCCCAACACCAGTTCGGAGCCAGGGGAGGTCGGGACCCGGTGGAACTTTCTCAGCAGGCGGAAGATCAGAGGGTGATTTTCATTATGATACTATAATGGATTTTTTTAAGGGTTTAGTAGCCAAATGGCAAAAAACGGAACCCTTATGGATTCGTCATGTCTGTCTGTCTGTCCGTCCGTATGTCACAGTCACTTTTCTCCGAAACTATAAGAACTATACTGTTTTATTGTAATACATCTACTTGGTAAGTAGATGTATTCTGTGAACCGCATTAAGATTTTCACACAACAATAGAAAAAAGCAATAAATTTTGGGGGTTCCCCATACTTAGAACTGAAACTCATTTTTTTTTTCATTAAACCCATGCGTGTGTGGTATCTATGGATAGGTCTTCAAAAATGATATTGAGGTTTCTACTATAATTTTTTTCTAAACTGAATAGTTTACGCGAGAGTCACTTCCAAAGTGGTAAAATGTGTGTCCCCCCCCTGTAACTTCTAAAATAAGAGAATGATAAAACTAAAAAAAATATATGATGTACATTACCATGCAAACTTCCACCGAAAATTGGTTTGAACGAGATCTAGTAAGTAGTTATTTTAAAACGTCATAAATCGTAAACCGCAATTTACCTTTTATTTTCGATCAAAGTTACAACGAACTACAAGAACTTTTATAATTTATGTTACTTGCTGCTACGGAACGGAACCCTTCATGGGCGAGTCCGACTCGCACTTGGCCGGTTTTTATTGTCGTCGTATTGACACCTAAAGATGCCTATTGGTAAACGCAAAAATAGAACATTGTGTCTAAAAGCTCAAAATCCGCGGAAACCGTAGGCGTGAATTTATAAATATTTTCCCTCGAACCGGGGAATTGTGAATAGCGGGAGGCGGTCATATCTCCAAGCATAATTTTGGGAAGCAGTAAAGCCTGATTACTACCTAACGGACGACTTGTTTGGAACTCCCATGGGTCTGGGTAAAGTATAAAGATTTTAGAGGCCTACCCCCAAAAATCTATATTATTCACCGCTTTCTTGCACGTTAACATTTTTAGGGTTCCGTACCAATTTTTTTAAAGTAGTAAAGTTTACTAAACATGATAAATTTGAATGAGGTTTCGATTTTTCTATAAAAGTCAAAATATGAGAGACTCTTCAGCTACCATACATGAGTTGCAAGCTCGCATTCGACTCACGCCTCGTTAATCCTTCTCAAACGTCGGGTAATGACCCATCGGCAATTGTGGCTTTTGGTGCAATATACGATGCGGTTCTACGTCGCTATTTATATACGATGGCCAGCTAGACACGAAGTACCTAAAGTAGGTTATGGGCAACCTTTGGAAGGTTGTGGGTCAAAATGTTTCGTATCTTTACGTCTTTCGTGTATAGTATAGCTGATCACTGTACCGAAATTCTTATATTTCCACTTTCTCTTTGATCATCACATGTTCGTTAGATAAAAAGTATTGCATTATTCATCCCAAATGGGACAGACAGAAAATTTTGGGCCTTCCACCTCTAAGCAGACATAGCCCAAAGGCCACTTTTAGCGTGACGGTGGGAGAAAAGGTGGAAAAAGGAATCAAATTAGTGATGGGTTGCTAGCCGCATCGCCTATTAACATGATTCGCATTTTCACCCATTCCCTCGATCGGGTTTAACGATCTGCGCGGGGAGAGAAGCAGCTGGTACATTCTAAGTTTTTCTTTTCTCCCAGACCAGCTTAGAAGAACATACATATACACATACATAAAAAGTATTTTATGTTTTAATCCAGGTACATAATAAGCCAAATTTATTCCATCCATATTCTATCTATACCACTGCTGTGTGAGCTATACGAGTACAAACTATCGCATTAATAATAATAAGATCACTGAGTACTGAAATTCCTATTTCTATCCTGCTGCTTAGTTACTCGATTTTTATAAGCTTTCTCAAACGGCGTATAACCCACTGTGGTGCAATGTACTGTCCGGTTCTCTGCTGCCATTTATAAACGATAGCCAGCTAGACACGACGTACGAGTGTACTGAAAGTCTTATTTCTATCCGTGGAGGCTTGTAAATACTTTCTCGATTTTTATAATCCTCGTTAATCGGTTTATAAACCAGCTAGACACGACTTAAATTGAACTGGGTTGCTTTCGGCGTCGTTATATTTACGAAAGATACGCCTGGAAAGATGGTTTGTAGTTTTTGCACTTTCACGTAGTATATTTCATTACAAGTGCGGAAAGGCTGTCATTGCAAAGAGTTCCAACAAATGTCTACCCGAGCCGAGGTGCAGCCGAAGGCGAGGGTTGACAGTCGGAACAAGTTGCAATGACGGTTCCGCACGTGTACCGAACGACTATTTTTAATACAGTTGCGAAAAAATGAAGCAATTTAATAAAATAATAAAAACACAATAAACTCAACTAACTAATCATTTATTTCTTATAAAAGTTATAATTCACATATACATTGAAATTGGTACAGTTTTTTATACTAACTGGGGAAGTTTTAAGTTGCATATTTACTGTTTGAGACAAACTATTATTAATTTCGTATGATTGTTCATGTATATTTGTCATACAATGGCGTTTGCTAGTTGATGGAGTTGGATCTGATGAATTATCATTATCAACGAAGGTAGATGGACGAACGTTCTCTTTAAGGAGAAGGAGACGGACTGGACCTTAAATTAATGGATTGTAGATTTTTTTCCCAGTTTCTAGTTTGTTGTTTAATGAATCACCAATATAGCTTTCTGAAACTTTGTCTGATTTCCAACCTACTAGTCGCTTTAAGGACGTCAAATTGGCTCCTGAATCTGCCAATAATGTAGCAGAGGTCCTCCTGAAGCTGTGCCCAGTATAATACTCAGCATCCGGCAGACCAAGAAACGTAGCTATTTCTTTTGGCATATTACCAAATTTATTTATCCCGATTGCTTGATCTGTACACTTCCCTTTTTGGTAATTTTGAAAAAAAAACGGTCGGTTTTTCCTTTTTGGGACCGCTGATTCATATATTTTTGCACTATTCTAAGAAAATCTCCTTCAACAACAAAGCTTCTCGGTATCTTATTTTTTGTGTTCGGAATCTTGATTAGTAGCATTTTTCCATGGGCTTCAATATCTTTTAAAGTAATATTGGCTAACTCCTCTCTGCGACAAGCTCCAACAACGCCAAAAATCAGAGCAATCTACAAAAGAAGGGAATTGATTAATATTTTTTAAATAATGTATTGACTGTATTTTGCGATTTCGATTTAGTATTCTAAAGAAAAATATAAGTACTTATTAATAAATGACCTTTGTGGCTAAATAACGATCATCGGGAGCTTCGTTCAAAAACCTTTCCACTTCATTCGATGTTAATATTTTCGACTTTTTAGTTGTAAAACCGATTGTCGTTTTAAGAAAGCATTTAATTTTGGGTATTCACTTATACACGTTGTTCCTTATTTTAGCATACTTTTTATCATTGAAAACCTCGACCATAACGTAGGTTTTAATTTTGCTGAGAGTTCGGAGAAGTATGCCAACATAACATTTTCTGAAAAACTATTTGCTTTTTTTCTCTTTTCTCCACGCAATAAATTCGTCGTATGTAGATATGTAGCGACTTTTTGACTTTTCCGGTAAAATGTTCTCCGAAGCATTTTGTGCAATTATACTGACTTCCGGTGGTGTTAATTCAAAAAAACTAGGGTCGAAATTACTCATTTTGTGCAACAAACAACTAAACTCGCAAACAAGTATAGTATCTGCTCCGTAGTCTGTGCTCGCAAAGAAAATTTCTGAAAAATGGCGCCAACCGTAGAATATAAGCAGAGATTTTTTTTTCTTCACCCATTCTGGTAGGCAAAGGGAACTATCCCCATACAGCCTAGAATTTTTTTATTGATATGAAATGAAAATGAAATTTAATGAGATGAAATGAAATGAAACCTAACCTAACTCATTAAATCAAATCATTAAATCTGATATTGAAACAAATTAGTAGCTTCTTTTTAGAAATATACGTATTTGCGTGAATCATAAAAACTCCTATGAATTTTTTAGTAAAAACTTCATGGTTGGTTTTTCTTTTTAATAGACATTATTTTGACACTTGGGAAAGAGAACGCACGAGTTCGGGAAAGGTAAAAAAAAAGCACGAGTATGTTCTCGAACGCTATACGTCCCTGCAATACGCCACTTTTTGAGCAACTGTATTAAAAAATAATTTAAAAATAATGACTTTCAATAAGTGATATATTTATCCTAAGTACCTATATTTAATTATTTTTTTGATTTTAACTTTGGTTGAGTGCCAAAACGGTGTACATCTTCAAGGCACGCTCTGGTTTGTGTAGATCACATTTTGGCGCATTTTTAAACTACATTTCTTTGCTTATGTTGCCGTGCATCCAGAAGTAGTATATATCAATAATAATAATCAATAATCATTTATTTGCCAAACTTCAGTGTTATAAGTGGTTGTCATCATAGTTTAGTACATGTATTAGTCTGAGAACAGACATGCAAATATTTTCAAAAAATATCTAGTGTGCCGTCTCCGCGTACACAAGTAGTTTAGGTGGGATAACCACAAATGAAACAATGAATATCGTTCAATGCGCCTGCGACACGCCCGCTCCTCCCGAGTGCTCGGAGGGTAGTCCCGGACGCGCGGGCGATTCGCAACCACTATATTTAATATGAATAATCGTGTACATCACATCTCTCCTTTTCAATAAATTTTGAAATTAAATACCTAAACGATTGTTTACAAATTGCAAACTCATGCTTTGGATAAAGATTTATTCCTAGTTGCAAATCATGGTTTACTTTAATAGCACAATTCATATAGTAAAATGCATTTAAATCAAATTAAAATCTAATAAACATAATAACAAAATTAAATGGGTTCGAGTTCTTACTAAATAAACAAAAGTAATAAATTAGACGCTTATGTGATTCTATTCCTCTTCATCTGTCTCCATTCCTTAACTGTGGTTAGTCTCATCATTTTCATCTTCCTCCTCATTGTGTATCTTCCATTGGCCTTCTACCCTTTTCAGATGTATTACATTTCTTCACAGTTCTTGTCCATTCTCATCATTTTTGATATTTATATCTCCTCCGTTGGCACTGACCACGGTATGTGGCGTAGTGTTGAAATTCGGCGTCAATTTGATTTTTTTTAATTACATTTTTAACATAGACCTTTTTCCTACTCTTATACAATACCATACAATAACTTTATTGCACCAAATAACATTTAAAATCACAAAATTTACAGAACTGTATATAAGTAATTACTGAAAATACAGGAGGCAGGCTTATCGCCGAAGCAATCTCTTACAGGCATACTTATGTAATTTTTCATAGCTTTTATTTTCCTGTTCTTTCTAATCTTCCCCTTTTTTTTCATAATTTTGTCACTATCATAAACTTCTAAGTTTATTTGCCTATTTTCAACATCTACAACTTCTCTTCATCGGTTCAGGAGGGTTTGGCTCTGACACCAAAGTGCAGCTCTGGGAGCTTTTTACCATACTTTTGGCATCTTTATCAACCTTTGGCTACCACACTTTAGTTCGAAGTCTGCCTATCATAGCGGCAATGCCAGGGTGACCCTCATGAGCCGATGCCAACACTTGTTTACGAAGGTTGCTGGGAATTACGATTTTATTTCCACGTAACAATGTTTTTTCATAGACCCAGAGTTCACTCTTAAAGTGTTTATGGTTATTTACTTTAGAATCCCAGCGTTTATCTGAGAGACCGGCTCTAACTAATTGGATTTAGACATCTTTTATGGACTCCCTGATGATGTCCTCCATGGGTACTGCTAATGGTTTCGCAAATTGAACTATTTGGTTCACATGATGATGACCATCATCGTAAGGCTGTGTATAATTTTTTTTTTTTTTGACATAAGCTAGAAAGTGAGGCGGCTATTTTGTTTTCCTTGGACAGTATACTACTTTATAATTGTAGGACTGCAACCGTAATACCCAGCGTCCTATTCTCGCACAGGGTTTAGATCGTGGCTCCAATATTACCTCCAGAGGCTAGTGGTTGGTGACCAATTCAAATTCCTTTAAACCATAGAGGTACATGCTGAAATGTTCTATGACCCAAACCAATACTTATAAGCCTCCTTTTCGGTCTGGCAATATCGCTTTTCGACATCACTAAGACTTGTGACCATATGCAATAACTCGTGGACCATGCAAGTGGTCCATGGATGCTTTTTCCAAAAAAACCTTTTTAATAAGTTTAAAATAAAATATCCGACTGAATATTCCTGAATCATTTTAGTCCTCAGCTTCTATCAATCCACTTTTAGACAAAAGCATGAACAAAATTAATCTTAATTCTTACCGCTTTAAGCGATAAGACCGCCCATTGTACTAATGTTATTTGTTTATATTGTTTTTTCTTTTGGTGTACAATAAAGAGTTTTTCTATTCTATTCTATTCTTCCGTCGAGGACCTACAATACCACTGGCAGATACGAGTAGATACACACATCAAAGCTAAAAATCCTTTTTTATTTTTGACGTGGCTTTAAATGTAAGTACATCTTTAAAGCTTTCTCGGGGCTAATAAATTCCATATTAATCAAATGCAACTATTTCAGACTATAATCTAGCATTACGAAGAAACTCAAGACGCAAATATGCACTAAGAAAAAAATCTAGCCTCGAGCTCCAGACCTTGCAGATGTCCGCGGATTTTTAAACTAAGTAATTATTCTGATTAACTCCACATCTGTCGTTAAAAGAAAAATATCAATCCTGCTTTGAAGCAGAAGATTTCAATATAGCAACTAACTTTTAAAGGAACTTGGACTATGGTGCTTATCAATATAGTTTAAAGTTAATTGTGGGGCCATTGTTGGTAAAGGGTGATTCTCACGTAGAATGGCCTTGTTGGCACATCTCATGTCGACGCAAAGCTTAATATCATCATCAGCTTTTAAATTTTGTACGGTTGAGAAACCCAGCTAGAAGCTTTATCGACGGGCTCAATGATATCTTGTTTTACTAATTTGTTGACTTTTTCATTGATTTTATTTTCGAGCGGAATAGGTACCCTCCTGTATGGCTGACAAATTGGAGTTACCGATTTGTGAATCGCGATATCAAGCTGAACGTCTTTAAATTTTGGAAAAATGTCAATCTCTGTATCCAAAGAATTTATACTCACCCCTAATTTTAGTACTTTAAGGTTCATGGCAGTTTCTTTACCCAACAAATTTCGCGTACCATTTTTGATGACGTAAAATTTGGCGGATTGTTTTTCAGGTCCTATTGCAATTGTAGCTTTAAATGAGCCAAGTACCTCTACCGGGTCTTTGAAACCATATGCCATAAAAACCTGATTTGTATCTTTCTGCTGGTTTGCTGCTTCAACCGCATTTGATTTTAAATAGTCCCAGGTTCTGTCGTCAATTATATTTGTTTTACTACCTGAGTCTATGAGCATATTTACTTTAACTCCCCCGACTTGACACGTTATTTCCGCGTCATCGTCTATATGGAACACATAGTTAATATTTGGTAGAATTGGTTTCGTTTGATCTCTAGTGTGTGAGATACTTATATTGTTTTCATTCAATGCTTTAGGTGAAGGACCGCTTAGTTTAGTTTTTTTAGCATTGTGTGATTTATTAGCATCAGGCTTCGCCTTTCGTTTTATTTGTCTGGTGCGACATTGATTTCTGAAGTGGCCTTTATACCCACACACATTGTTCACTGTTGCTGTCATGATATGAACTTCCACATCTAGTACACCGTATACTGTAAATTTTTGGTCTTGTTCCATTTAAATCAAGGCTGGAATTTCCTTGAAATCCTTGCAATTGTCTTTCGACAGTCTCAATCGAGTTTGCTTCCAAAATAATTTGATCTATAGTAACCGAATCTCCTAACTTAAGGATTTTTTTCCTAAGGCCAGATGAGCTACATTTTTCGACTATTTGATCGATGAGATCGTCATCTTTGCGCGCGAAATTGCATTTAGAGCTTTGGTGACGTAACCTGACCAAGAACTTTTCAAATTTTCCGCCTGGTTCCTGTTTCAGCAGTCGAAAAATGTGTCTCTCATACAGAAAACTCTGTTTGGGCGAAAAGTACGCGTCAAGCTTTTCAATCGCAATTTGGAAAACATCGTTCGATTCCGTCTCTTCAACGTGCGCCCCGGGAAGATTGTAATAGATTTCTTGGAACGCGAGGCCGGCAGTATGCAGAAGAACGGCTCTTTTTTTATAGGTTTGTCTATAGCAGTAGGTACAAGGTAAATGTCTGAAGCACGTTTCCACTTATCCCAACTATGGCCTAATGAACTAGGGTCGCCTTCACAGTCAAAATTGTCCAAGGCTGGTAGCTGGGATGACATTATGGAACGATCTGTAAGTACTTATAGATAAAATACGGTAGGTATTTTTTTTTTAAATTATTTATAAATATTACATTCTTAAAACTAAAATATATAATCATAATATTTTAAGGAATGCGTTTACTAATAATTTATATATTTATTTTAGTCTACGGTTCCATTTATCTAGCTGTAGGTAAAGTTGTTATTTTAAAGTGAATTATTAAATGAGATACCTAGTAGTATTTGTACGTTTGAATATTTGTGTTATGAATCGCATTTTATAAAATTACTTTTATTATTTTGGAAGCAATCTCAGTTTAAATTTGGAACGACAATAGCATAAACTGACATTTAAAACGTATAAAACATCGAATGTCAGTTTATGTAAACTTGGCGAGTTTTCACTCGTTCGTTGTACGGTGTACTTGCTCGGTCGGATTAACATCCCGACTAGGCTAATACATACAGGCACATTTTGTTGAATGTATAATCGGTATTTTCCAATAGCTTGCACAATCTAAACATTAAAGTAGGTACTAGATACTTACGAGTAGGTATGTTCTTAATTTCTACATAGGTAGTTTACCTATTCCGTAATGTAGGTACCTATGTACTATTTACTTGTTGACTAAAATCAGGTTAAGAACAATTAAACGAGGAGAAAAATAAAATCTACAATGTCGATTTTAGTTGAATGTTATTTAATAACAAATTATGGATCTTCACATAAGAGGGTAGGTATGTTTATCTTAATTGGGTCAAAACCAGCAAGCAAATTATGGCTGTATACCGACTATACACCAATGGAATAATTTATATTGGTATGTATAGCATAATTTTCACGACTATATTTACGGGTAGGTAAACCTTTTGCTATCAATATGGATATGTTTACAAAGTATACGCAATATTATTGCAGACTAGAAATAAATTAGAACATAATATTCATCGTAATAAGTAGGTATGTACCTAATTGGTAGGGTTAATAAATAAATTCAGGTAATTAGTTACTTAACTACAATAGGGATAATGACTGGGTCAGGAAAGTATTATTCTAAATAGTCTGATGGTTAGATTATCCAAAAATAATGTACCCACACCTCTCAGTTTATCAAAAAGTAAAAATTTACAAAAAT
Source organism: Acrobasis repandana (assembly GCA_963576875.1). NCBI lineage: Eukaryota > Metazoa > Arthropoda > Insecta > Lepidoptera > Pyralidae > Acrobasis > Acrobasis repandana. The sequence continues at coordinate 6,536,774 of OY756226.1, forward strand.
ACAGAGTATCTAACTACAAGAGTGGGGGCTTGTGACGTCATCGATGTGTAAAAATCGTACGAAAGCGTGACGTCAGGCGATATTTAAATGCGCTGCATCTTTGCCACTTATTGTTTCTCAAAGAAAAGAAAAAATGTGCCCTTCACCCCTTAATAATCTAACCGATGGGCCAAAATATTTTTTCAGTCATCATGCCTATTGTAAAATCTCTCTCATTCCTTCTCTTTTAAAAGTGATTTTGAAATTATTTTAAGCTAATATTTATGTGGAATTTATCGAAACACAACAACCCTTCCACCTAAATTACGAGTTTTTCGTACCCATACAGACAACATCAGGTTCACGTATTGTTGTAGTCGTGTAAAATTCTATTGTTTACTCACGTTCTTTATCCTCGTCGCCAGTTTTGTGCCGTCTCCGCGTACACAAGTAGTTTAGGTGGGATAACCACAAATGAAACAATGAATATCGTTCAATGCGCCTGCGACACGCCCGCTCCTCCCGAGTGCTCGGAGGGTAGTCCCGGACGCGCGGGCGATTCGCAACCACTATATTTAATATGAATAATCGTGTACATCACATCTAGGTATTTATATTCACTTCAATACATAAATTTAAATTTATACAGTTTACATTACATATCTACCTTTATGTAGTTTTATATACAGAAAAGTAGTCGGTTTGTCTGCGATTCTTGGTTATATAAAAAATTCTAGACAAAAGTTAAACTATGCATTGTATAACATAGGGAATAGAATTCTATATTTATCTGAGCCAAGCCAGTTCCCAGTACTGAAAATTTTGAAAATAGCAGGCTTATACTTCAAAGCTTACTTAAAAGTTCAAATGCCGCCCGAAGTTTTAAAACGAAGTTATTTGCAAATTTTATTTAAAATTCTGTACAAGATAGGTACTTCCGCTTAATTATTAACTGCAGTAAGTATATCTTCAAATATATAGTGTAGTGACCTAGTAGCTATTCTTAAGAGTCCCCGTTACCCTAGACTTTTCCATACAAACGTAGTGTAACTTTTATTTAGAAATTGCATGTCATAATTTTGGCAGTAATTTGTAACAGTCAAAATATATGAGCACTGCCGCACTAATATTGTAATGTAAACAACAGTTTCTATAAGATAAAATGAGATTTGAAAGATAGTGTGCCTTTTATTTAGTTCAATTATTTTTTTCAAACCTTGTAATTTGTAGCCTACTTCTTTAATTTATTTAAAATAAAATTCATTTTACTGGTCAATAAAAGTGAACTGTACTCCAGTTTAGTCGCTTTCCGTATTAATTTTGGGAAGAAAATTCCCCCAAATTGTCCCATCTCGTAGCCAGATTTGGTAGCTGGCTTCCAAATGGGAAAATAATCCCGATTCGAAGCTGGCTACGAAACGGGAATTCTTTAGTCCCATCTCGTAGTCAGATTTGGTAGTTGGCATCTAAATGGGAGGAATTACGACAACAGCATACCACTTAAATATAGGTGATGATTACTTTTTGCTTAGAATTTTATTGATTGCTCGATGATGAATTTTCTAGATTTAAAACTCAAGTTAAACTTAAGTCCAGCAGTGTACTGTTATGGGCTGATAAAGAAAGAAAGAAAGTTAAAACTGTGACGTAGTAATACTATAAAGAAATCTATGCGAACAGATCGAAATTTCGTAGAGTTTTAATATCTTTTCATTGTTCCTTCAATTTACTTGAATTTTCCAGGGTGCAGTGTTGCCTCCATTTGAAATAAATCATTTCAAAAGGACCGGAGACATAATTTAAAATTTTGTTTCTACCAAGCCCTAGATGACCCTTCAAACTATTTTATGAACTACTGTTTACAGTTTAAAGTGAGAACGTTAAGCTTTTCTTCGCATTGCGAAAAACGGCCACTTTTGGTATGGCCTTAATAAATGTGGAAAAGGAAAAATTCGAATGTTCAGCCACATTTTTAATAAAAAAATATTTTTAGCTTTCAACATTTTATTTCGATTGGGTGCTCTTTATTTGGTGCCATTTAAATGTTTGTTTAATTACTTTTCAAAAACCCAGATATTAAACCTTCTTTGTTGTTTTGAATAAATAACTTAGTATAAAATTGTGTTTCATATATTGTAATTCCTTTTAAAAACGAAAGTGTAGGAAAAAGGCAGACGATAAACGCTATATTCATTAAATACAGCTTAAAATGATTTCGTAATTTGTCAATTTCAGTATCTTTTTAATTTATATGTATTATTTTTAGTAAGTTTAAACTCGTTTTATGGGATATTACCTCAACGAGACTTTATAAAATAAATCCATCTATATACTTAGATAAACACCCAAGACCCACGACAATTTGAAAAAGGCCTTTCTCAAATTTGCTCGGGGTACCTTAACATGCGAAAGTAATATTTTAATACATACTACCGCTGGGCCCCCGACCACCGAGCTCGAATGATTATAACAGGTTTAACAACAAGTATAACAATCATAACAGCTTAAGCAACTTTAAAGTTTAAAAAAAAAACAAGTACTTATCAAGACAAATGTTAAACCTAAACTCGATAGGGTTGCATATTACAAGGTTCCTATAGCCACCTTCCGGCTCCATCATCAGATCAGCTTCTTGTTGTAATAATATTTCATTGTCATCTGATTTACATTAGCATACAAACATCTATTTGACCCAAAAAACAATTATACAACAACAAACTGCAGCTAGGGCGAGCGAAATAAAAGCTTGTAAAAATATCCTTTTGCCATAATACTCTTTTTAATATTTGACATTGCAAGAACAAGACAAACATATTTTAACTAAAACAGGTATTTTATGATTAACGGGTTTTTCTTTTGTCTCAGGTCTATATTTACTAGACTACACCTTGTAATAACCTTGGCAATGACAGTCGATTGTGTAAAGCAAACTTATATTGTTCCAAGTGGAACAATACCCGCCTTCTCGCCAGCTGTATACTGAAAGACTGCGCTTTCAGCGTGAGTGAGAAAGGCACATGCCATTTGTTTGTAGTGAAGAGAGATACCGTAGACACGGCCGTAGACTCACTAAATACTAGATATGATATTAACATTTAATGATGACCTCCGTGGTGTAATTGTCAACACGCCAGTCCGCCAATCCGGAGGTTCTGGGTTTGAATCCCAGCCAGGTTAAGATGGAAAATGGTCTTTTTCAAATTGTCCTGGGTCTTGGGAGTTCATACCTTACTAATATTAGTGCGTTTTTCGTTGCATCCTTAACTATTTGTAACTTCCTACCTATTCACAAACATTGCGTTTTACAATGTTGGTCGATTCAGGCCACGAAACGAATCGAGTTTGTATGAAAAGCCAAAAATTATTTTTTATATTTCGATATATGTTCCTTGGGGAAAGTTGTACAGTATCATGGAATTAATTCACCTTTAAGTTTCAGCATATTTAGTTAGACGTTATTACGTAGGTACGTACCTACGACTTTCAATTTCCTTTACAAATAGAACTAAACGCACCATATGCATTTTTGTATAATTTCACAATAGAGGAGAGCGTCGCATGACGTCAACAGAACAACCGTTGTGACATTTTTCGCGGTAAATTTGTAGTCCTAACCTAACACCTCGCGTCGAATTCAATTCAGGCGATATTTTTTCACAAAACATTTTCTCGCTCTGCAAATTCGGTATTTTTTTTCAACTGTGAAAGCTCTCAGAAGGTATGTACTACTTGTATTAGATCCTCTTTTAGATAAGGCGGTAGAATGGTATCACTCTTTACCTGGTCTTTGCGATTTAACCTCAAAGATTTTTTAAAGCACATTTTGTCACGTAACATGCTTGCGCTATTCAGTACTAACTGGAACCTCTTTTCTCCATTTGCAGAACGTTTACTTTCTGCTTTATACAGGTTGTTTTTTTTACCCTAGAACTTTACCTTTATCTTGGAATCAGAATCACTAATAGAAGACAAAACCGTAAGAAAAAAGACAATTTTTGTAAAACGAAAACTCAAAGTTCTTATAAATGGCTAATCTACACGCGGCCATTGCCCTCCCCGCTCGCCACCCGTTACAAGGCACGAGCCCAGTAGCGGGCAGTCACATTGAAATAGATCTCACATTTGAATGTCACTACCGCCCGCTACTGGGCGCTTTTGGTATGCATTTGTCGACGGTTATATTTGGTTTTGATTACGAAACAAGGTACATAAATATGACAGAATATGCATTTTTATTTCGCTTAGACTACCTACTTTCCTTGAATATAATTAGGAGGTTGAAAATCAGCCTTTATAATAGTTAAATGCATTTTATTAAGTCCTATGTACTGTTTATGTTTGTTTGACAAATGATGTTTGTTTCAGATTCTATTATGTAACCTCTTTTCTTTTAGTGTTTATATTTAATTTATTTAATAAATAGTTTGTTAACAGCTTAATACTCAGGTAACACTTCGATGACTACTTTGTTATTATCAAAGTCAGCATTACCAAAGTTTCGCAAAAAGAAAACAGTTTTGTGGAAATTCTGGGAGGCCACCCCATTCCTGGGGTCCTCAGGTAAATGGGTAAATCTCGTTAGGATGTTTGTTCACCTGCCTAATAGTGGCCGCGCTACGTTCATTAACTGAAGTTGTGTTTATATTTACTAAGTTGGTTATTTTCTACACGAAAATATTTTATAACCCTTCAAAATTTTGAGACCTTCGAAAAGAATTAGGACCAGAGCCCCCGTATCATTGTAGGTAGGTATATAAATCCGGATAAACTTTATATCGCGCGACGGACGCGTGCCATGCCGTTCATTATTATTACGTAGAGCGAGATAGTTATAGATGATAGAGCTAGATAAACACTGTCGCCTGTGCCATACTTAGAAAGCAGAATGACGAATAATAATATAAAGGACACTTTCAAACTTTTTAATCACCTACACTTATAAAACGATGTGTTGGCGGTTTTGTGTGTGACATCTATTATGGTATCAAGAGGGGATATAGTTATAATGTACCTACAGATACACTATAGTAAAGAAATGTCAGTTTTCCAGACGTCGAAGTTGTGAAACAAAAGGATCGCTACAAATAAACACATCCAGTGAACAGCACGAATTGTAATAGAGTTTGCAAACTGTATTAATTAAAGCGTTCACAAACACAAAATGTTTTCCACGACTACTGTTGGAAGATAATTTTAGGAAAAGCGTCGATGTATGTGTAATTGTGTATGTCTACGTTCCTACATAGCCAAACTTCGTGGTTACATACATGCTAATTACGTCTTTACACCATAACGGGATAGATAGAGAATATACCATAAGACCCAAAGGCCACTGTCAATCTATTTTTTTCAAGTATGCTTAGAAAAAAGGTGGGTTTAAGGGTAATCCTTTCGCTGTGTGTGATCTGACCTAGTAAGGTGTGTTTCTGTGATTGTATACGTAATATTTACGTAACCAGTTTTCGGACGTCTAAGTTGAGGTACAAAAGGATCGCTACTAATAACTGTAATAGAGTTGGCGAACTCTGTATTAATTATTTTGATAACGAATGATGTGGTGGATACAACTGTTAGAAAGTTACTTTTAAACCAGTGGCGGCGATTGATCAGTTTATTTATTTATTTAATCTTTATTGTCCATCAAATACAATTGTACAGAACAATAGGCGAACTTAACGCTAAAAGCGTTGTCTACCAGTCAACCTTTGGGTTATACAAAAAGTCTAAATGTGGGTTGCAAGATAAAGTGTAGTATACATAAAATACACAATGTACATTGTTACGTACTTCCTATACATATACCTACATAAATACATACAGTTCAGTTCAGTTTTATGTGGGCGAGATAGTTCTGTGAAGCCCTTTGGCTAGTAAATAAATCACATGCGAGGCCCTGCAGACCGCGAGGCCCCACGTCGCCTATATACGCTACGCCTAATGCTAGGGCGACACTTGACCTGTGTCCATTAGCACGGTTTCTACTGTCAGTATATATAATTTATTCTATGGTTTCTACACGGCGTGCGGCACGGCGCCGGCCCGGCGAAATCGTGCTCGTGGACACAGGCCCTAACGCCGCCTTCCTACATAGTCTTAATTTATTGTTATTTTTGAGCTAACATATCCACTTTCATGGCTATTTTAGACGTCTATAAAGAGTGTAAAATGAGGAAAATGCGAATGCGGCTAAAAACCCATCACTAAAAACACACATTTTGATTCGTTTTTCCATTTTCTCGCTCACCACGCTACAAATGGCCTTTGGGTCTTGCGGCTCTTAGCTCTGCCTGCTTAGGGCTCTTGCTCGCAAGACCCAAAATGCTTTGTCTTCCCCATTATGGAAAAAGTCGTGATAGTGTATGTATATTGTGCAAAGCGAGAACCGCGCCCGGGGTGGCTTAAGCATGTATAAGCAATGCTAATGCCTCCAACACCAGTAGTTAAATGGTGAACAAGTTTTTCATAATTTATGTTGCGTGGAGAGCAGAATGCATCCCGACACGGACCGCAGCCATTAGCGTCTGAATGCGACTCATAAAGTTGCGCTATGAATACGCGATGTCCCCCGCGCCGGTCACTTGTATTGTGATGTGACACACTTTGTAAGCAGCGTGCATGTTCTCAACAAAAACTACCATTTTTAGGGTTCCGTAGTCCACAAGGAACCCTTATAGTTTCGTCACGTCCGTCCGTCCGTCTGTCCGTCCGGGCTCGTACTCCGCCGCTACTGCACAGATTGTCACGAAAATTGGTGGAGAGATAGATATTGAAGTTCCAAAAGTTGGTTTTTTTAAATTATGAAAAAAAAATTTTTTTCAGCCCCCCTCCCATTCAACGAAATGTGAATTTAAAAAATTCAATTGGTCTAACCCCAACGTGTGGGGTATCGTTGAAAAGGTCTTTTAAAATGCAACAAAAACTGCTTTGACACTATGTAGATCAAACCCCCCAGTCTTGAGATAATCTAATACAAAGTTAAAACTTGAGGTGTCCCCCACCGTAATTTTTGAAATATTACTAAAATAATTCTGAAAAAAAAAGTGGTATATACCTCAAAGTATGTACTTTCAATTAAAACTATAGCGGTCTCGGTATCATAGATAGTTATTTTTTAATACGTCTTAAATAGTAAAATGTTACTTGTTGCTATAGAACCCTTCATAGGCGAGTCCGACTCGCACTTGACCGGTTTTATTTATCTTTGTTAACATACCATTCCCGAATATTCACCATACAATAAATATATCGGCTAAACTAAGGAAGGAACCTAATAAAAAATCATTGGCGAAGTAGGCTCTGTTTACCAGTGAAGAATAAAGCGTGACTATATATGTATCTGTAAATTCAACACCGAAATTGTAAATCATTCATCTGTTGATAAATTAAAACTATAGTTAAACCATTAAGATGTGGGTATTTGCTCTTTGGCGAATGATATTAGTGAATTATACACCAATGTATTTTTACAGAGAGTACCAAATTACAAACGCAGTCATTTGCGGTCTAATTGCAACATAACCAGGGCCAATTTTCTATCTGGCTGGTTGAAATAAAATAAATTGTTTTGTTGAGTCATGTGAAAATTAAAAGATTCTTATATATTTTTATATGGATAAAGATTGTGTAGTTATGAGTATGTTTTTGTGAAGTAATGAAGTAAATATATGTATGAAGTTTTAATTAAGTAACGGAAATATACCCTCTACAGACTATGAATACGCGATGTCCGCCGGTCATTCGTACTTAGATGGCACAATGCATGTTTAAGTAAAAGCATTTTGTTTTTAATGTGATACAAGGAAATAATTTTACTAAAACAATTAAACTGCAATTCTTTGCCAGTTTTTAAACATAATCGACATTAAAAGAATACATATAAATTACAAATATAGACCATTAGCGAGTCTGAATGAGACACATAAGCATAACTGGCGCGCCGGACTATGAATACGCGATGTCCGCCGGTCATTTGTGTTATGGCACCGACCGTGCATGTTTTAAACCAAAACATATTTTGCAGACAATAACCTTACACAAGGCGGTATACTAATGTAAGTGTATGTATATGTAGGGTATAGTAAACTTACACTATGGCTGCATTAGTGATAGCTTTTAAATCTATCATGTATACCAATCGGTTTGAACGACGCGTTGCATCGTATTTTTGAAACCGTCGTGTTAGCGATGAGTAATATTGTTTTACGTAGAAAATAAAAAAGGAACGGGAATCGGAACGGATTATCTCTCTCTCTCTCTCTCTCATGAAAGGTATAATAAAACAAGGTATTGTCTGCCCGCGATGGCCCAAACCTATGTCACGAATATCACGATCAGTGTCACCGCTGATTGTTCTTTTCAGTAAATTTAAGGACTTTCTAATTTAGTTAATAAATATAATATAAAATACTAACTAACTTTACTATTTCGTATACCGTGTAATTCATCTGTTTTATTTTTTATTAAAATTATATAATTATTAGTTCATAATTGGTTCCTAAGTTAGAAAATGTATTTAATCACGTAACACAACTGTCACGGAAAAAGAAAACTTTGTTTTATTACGAGTATAACCATGGGTTCTTTGACATTTTGACGCTACAAATATAATATCAAAATTAAGAGTGGTCAAGACCACTGGTTTAAATCCTTCGCGTACGACCGATTAAAAATGCGCCTTTTTGTAAACTCTCGCGCAAACCATTCGTAATGTGACTGTTGATTTAAAAAGGCCTGTATTAAAATCGATATCTGTATATTCCCTTTTTTCGAACAAAATATATATACCTAATAAAGTTCCACCAAAAAAACTCAATTGCACACTAATTATGCACACTAAATAAATCAAATTTAGTACTATACTGTTTAATGGTATTTGCAGAACTGTTTTACTGAACGAATAAGGGTAGTATTTAAACGCAAATCAAAATTACTGATTACAGCAAAATACTCAACTGCAAATATTACTAAATAAACTGCAATTTATATTTGTGGCGTAGTAAAATGGATAGAACTTTCCTAGCATCGCCGGCCGCTGCCGCTCTATATATATAGCTGCCGCGGCACGCTCGCTTCGCTCGCTCGGCTCGTGCGTGTGTGGGGTGCAGTTTGAATCTAACCTAACCTATAGGTTTGCAACCTAGTAAATTTGATGTATAGTCAGTATTTATGATGAATTGATGACATTGTTAATTTATTTGATGTAAAAAAGTATGTAAATGATGATTAAATTGATGGTATGATTATTTATATGCTGTGCAATTAATAATATCCCATTTAAAAATGCGTCCCGCGTAACGTAGTTACGTGTTAATGTCGCGTGCCCCAGGGCTGGACTACCTACAAGTATATGAATACGCGATGTCGGTTTGATGACTCCGTGCATGTTTCAAACAAAAGTGGAATGCCTTTATGGAAATTACTTTTAATTGGCATTAACTGCACTCGTGGGGTTCTCGTTACATTTAGTTTTCTACATTGTATGTTTAATTTTCAGCTGTTACTAAGTGCTCTCGAATAAGTAGTTAGGGTGTTGAAATGAAAGCTGTAACGTAAGCTATTGTAGTAAACACAAGGTAATATAAGCTAATAATTATATAAAATAAGTATAAAATTAAAAATGGCTTTCATAATTTTTGAAATACCACTAATGTCTATATGTTTCTTCCTTTTGAAATGTGTCTATATCTAATATCAGCATATTAGATTTTTTTATGTTGCCTATTATTACAAAAAGAGACGTAAATTTTTACGTTAATTTAATTAAAGACGTTATTATTACAAAACGGAATCTATAATCTGCTGCTGCTCTTTCCGTGCAGATCCGTAAAACTGATCCAGGGAATGAGCGGGATCTGAATCATATCAATAGGCGATGCGGCTAGCAACTCATCACTATGTTGATTTCCTTTTTCCACCTTTACGCCCACCACCACTACCCGCCACTGGGCGGAATCCTAGGCTTTGCCTACCCCGTTAAGAATAAAGACGCGATAGCGTGTGTGTACCTAAGTACTGTTATTTCCTAACTGAAACATCATAGCAATTGATAGTGCTTGTCATTCTGAATAAAAGCTACTTAGTACAAAATAAATGAAGTCCAGTGGTCATGCACAATGTGTAGTCTTGGTTCATAATATTAATAAGCATTCGTTCCAGTTTTGTACTAACCACGTTAACCATCCAGCTTTAACCTAGCTCCGCTTTACCGGATACGAGTACAGAACCCACTACAAAATGTATGCTACCATCTCCCATTAGCAGCCTGAATGTGGCTCTTATCACGGAATAAATTTGAAGCTAGTGCCTACATTCTTCTTTTTCTTTTCTCCCAGACCAGCATGGAAGACTGCCAGTGTTTAAGTAGATAACTAACATTCATGTAGATTTTTCTGCCGTCTTGGTTTACGAGTCTCTCAAGGCGGGTCGTTAAATTAAAACCGCTTGAAATGAGACACTTTACCGCTCTAGTTATCATAAGCATAACACTAAATTATAACCCTTACAGTCATAGTAATAAGATACTGTTTTTAAAAGAATCTTAGAGGAAGTAGAACATATAGACCAGCTATCACAAACATTGGCCCCTGTTACAGAAATGGCGTCATGAATTTTATTTCTTTTTAATTTATTTATTTAAGGTTATTGTATTGCACACAATCTTGTATAATAGGTAAAAATTAACACTAATGCATTATCCACAAGTTTGCCTTTGGGTGAGACATGTCGAGACGTTGGTAGAAGGGGTGCAAGTGAAGCAGTTTTATTATTTACTAAAACAACATTTCTATATAATGCTAGCTGACCCAGTGAACTTCGTTTCGCCCGTTCCCGTTCCTTTTTCCATATGTTCTCACCGTTCAAACCTTTCCTGGACTACGACAAACATTTTGAAACCAAGATCAGCTAAATCGGCTTAGCCGTTCTCGAGTTTTAGCGAGACAAACGAACAGCAATATATTGTTATATACAGGGTCTAACAAAATATACTGAAACTATTTTAACAGTGTATTCAGCCCATGATACTGAACAACTTTCCCCAGGGAACATATATCGAAATATGAAAAATAATTTCTGGCCTCCCATACAAGCTGACCGATCAGCTGATCTGAGTTTCTATAGAAACCTAAAAATTATTTTTCATATTTCGATATATGTTCCTTGGGGAAAGTTGTTCAGTATCATGGACTGAATACACCCTTAAAATAGTTTCAGTATATTTTGTTAGACGTTATATACAGATAACACAATAAATATACATATTATTTAAATGTTATTATAGTTTTATTTTTAAATTTAGTTTTAAATTTAGATTCTGGTTTAAAAACAAAATTTCATAGTTTTTACTCAATAAACTTACTCGGACAATATTTTATAAATTTATACACGATATCATTTTATCATACGTATTTAATTTCCAAACAATTAATCTGTTTACTTACCGATGAAAAATTGTTACTTTACACTTGGCCGTGTTCCTTGAATTATTAGTTTTACTGTATTGTAACGCACACTAAGGCATTTTTATTTATGTTTAACATGTTTTCGTATGGTTTTCACATAAATAAGTACTCTCGAAAGTACTAGACTAGGCGTATAAGAGCTAGCAATTGAGGTTAATGGAGATAGCTACAATTGAACGGGACAAACAGTGATATGTAGTGTCTCTTCTAGTTTTATATAATAGGTCTTTGGTTAAAACAGATTTATAAAAAAACAGTCTGAATGAAGTTTATTTCTATAGTTGAAAGGTCATTTGCCCATTCGGTATTTACTTGGGTACTTCTAAAAAGGAAAGTTTCGTAAAGAGAAGTTCGGTAGAATAAAGGAAATTAAGCCCTTTGTTTATTTAAACATCTAATTGAAATCGGAAGTATTTATAGAATCTCATTCAGGTATTTCAATAAATAAGTAAACAATGTGTTTATCAATAGGCTTGTGGACTAAAAAAATGTTCGGAAAGTACTATTTTCACACTGATTTTAATTGAGTAATTCCATCCGTTACGTGTGGTAAATTTACATTACGATACAAGTGCTGTAAGGTGTTTTTTATATTACTTTAGTTTTAAAATTCTTGTAACAACACTAAAATATGTTTATAAAGTCTTAAGAAATCTTATCTTATACAATATAAGATATATAAAGAATTTTATGCAATATTAAAATAAAATAAAAACATTTGGTTAAGCGCGCCGTATCTTGCCATATTTATAACTTTGTATTGCGAGATTATTATTTTTTCCTCATAAATGTGTTGAAAAACGTTACATGACACTCGTGTGTTCTATTCATGTCAGGTTCCGGATCCATAGACATACGCGCAGGCTTCGCTCACTTGTGAGTAAACCCGCTTCAACTGAAATGAACAACTTACCTTCTTGTATTTTGATCCATCAGGTAGGCTATTAAAAAATCGTCTTGTACGATTCCCGGGGCGATGACGTCACAAGCCCACATTTCGGAATTTTGATAATATGCGCTGTATCTTGGTGAATGTTTACTAATTTTATGACAATCTAAATGATGGACTAAATAGAATTTTCTGGCCCAGTCCACATCTCTATTGAAAGGAAATTCTCTTGGGCATACCGGAAATTTTGACTTTCCTTGTCGTTTTCGATACTCTGAGGGATGTTAGATGATTTCATGATTGTATTGTACAGATTGTTAGCAGGTAGGTACTTAAAATTGGCCTCTGAAGATGAAATATACTTATTTACGATTGAAGCTTAGAAATAATACTTAAGACAGGTTAAAAAGAAACTTACGAAAATACAATACAATACAATACAAAAATCTTTATTGCACCAAATAAAAAACAATAAAAATTACAAAGTAATAAAATTAAAAATAGACCTTGTCTGTGCCGTAAGGAGCGATAACATTGGCACATAATTATATCTACTATTGAAAGCTAAATTGTTTTGCGACGGACAACGGCGCTGAGAATGATACGTGGAGCCTTAATTGAATCAATTTGGATTATCAGTTGATTGCAGCGATTGATTGCCGCGTGTCAAATGCACTTGCTTTTGCAGTTCATTTGTAGAAACACTATTAGCCTGCCCGTGTATAAATAATGTAAACCTGAAAAAAAATTATTAATATATTATTATTTATTTTTATAATATATTTTATTATTATTAATATATATAAATAATAAAAAATGTGAAATTATTTATTTAAAATGAACTCTGCAAACATTTTTCAGGTCGTCCGACCGACTAGCAAATGGTCGGACGATCTGAGCAACGTTTGCAGGAATACACTGGATGCAGGCAGCTTCCGATCCGTTGTTTTAAAAACCCTTGGAGGAGGCCTATGTCCAGTTGTGGACTTCCTCTGGCTGATATTCTGGTCTAACAGAATATGCTGAAACTATTTTAAGACCTCGTGTAGCCCGATAGTGTTGCCGGATCAGAAACGAATACGAATCGGATACGAATCCAATACGGATGAGTGCATACACAAAAACCAAACAAAGCACGTTTGAGTCTAAGCTTCTATACTTCATGCCTATTATAAAACACCTCGGCGTGTAAGTCCTACCTATTCTATAATCTCGAAGAAACTACTGAGCCGATTTTGATGCCATTTTCACCACTAGATGTATAACTATTTGTACTTTTATTTTTGGCCTCCCATATTTAACCTTCATTACTGATCAGCTTATCCGAGTTTGTATGGAAAGCCAAAAAAATATTTTACATATTTCTTCCGTGAAACCGAATACGAATCGAGTGTAGTTAAAGAATTTGTATGCGTGTAGTGCAAAAGCGCTCGTACAAATTCAGTCACATCCATTCGGTTTAGTTCCGTCAAAAAATGACACCAAGTGACAATTCACGGATCTTCCACGAATCGGATACGAATCGAAACGGATAAGTGCACAAACGCTCTCAGGATTGCTATTTTATGCATTTACAATCCACTAATCAACATAAAATATAAAGTTATCCTTGAATATAAATTTCAAGTTATTTTTGTTTACATGTATGAATATAAACATAACCATGCGGGCTTCTGGTTAATGTGTATCTACGTGTTTGTGTGTAGTCTATCAGGCACTCATAAAACACACACGAACGTGAACAATTTGGATGTTGATTGATGGAACACGACGAAATGTAGTTGTTCCAGCCTCAAACCCTATTACGTGTTAAAAGCCTCTAAATTGAATTCCTAAGTCGCAGGCATTTCTGGCTGATCGAAGTGCGGAGGATCGATACTCGGTGTATTGGGTCTCGTAACTTCATATTATTATTTCGAGTCATTTTGAGTGCAATGTCTTCGTGCAGTGTGCTATTACGCGTGTAAAGCAACCCTGGATTTATATTCTTCATCTCTTTGTTTGTTTAATATCTTTATTGCACAAAAACTATTTTATAATTTATATTTTATATATATTTTTTAAACTATATTGACTATGGAACTTATTACCACCTTCTATACGCGAATCTAAATCGATCTCTGTGTTTAAAAGACAAGTAAAAGATTATTATTTATCGGAATCATCATAGTTGTAGTTTATATATTATATATTAAGTATATTTATTTCTAAATAGACATATGTATTTATTTAAGTATGTATGTAACATATGTATATGTATGTTCATCTGTAGTTTCATAGTATGTTCATTTCTTCTTCCCTTATTTAACGAACACGCCTGTATGCCTTTCATATATGAACATCTCCTCTCACGGGCCTACTGGAAGAGATCTCTTTTGAGATAAGTAGTGCCTTTGTACAACTTTTAGTTTATGTATTCTCTGTATATATTGTCCGTGTACATAAATTGGTAAATAAATAAATAAATTTATAAAAATCACATACACGTAAGTACAATAAAAATTATACATACGAGTACATCAACATCAGGTTTATACATACTTACATCCATACTATCACGCCTGTTTCCCACAGGGGTAGGTAGAGACTATGGATCTCCACTTGCTACGATCCTGACAAACTTCTTTCGCTTCATCTACACTCATCAACCTCTTCATACATGCCCTTCGGCTACGGGTACTTCTTACCTCTCCCTTTTTCATCGCAGAACGTTCACCGAGGTCGACCCTGTCCCGCTCTTCCTTTCACACTTGCCTTATAAATATTTTTTGTTTATCTCTTTTCATCCATCCTTGCTACATAAATAAATAAATATATAAGGACAAATCACACTGATTGAACTAGCCCCAAAGTAAGTTGTTTTAAACTTGTGTTATGAGATACTAAGTTTTATAATAAATACATATATAGATAAATACCCAAGATCCAGGACAATTTGAAAAAGGCCATTTTCCAACTTGCCCTGACCAAAACCTCCGGATTGGTGAACTAGCGTGGTGACCATTACACCACGGAGGTCGTCAAATATGCCCAAACCATCTTAACATCCCTTTCTCTACTTTTGTCACTACGGCCTCTTTTCATCATCATTTCTTATTTAAATATATAAAAATTATAAAAAGAAAAAAAGAAAAGGCGGACTAATCCCAAGAATGGATTTCTCCCAGATTTTAAAAAGAGACAATACTTTTCATAAGGGTGGAGATTCAAAATTTACACAAAAAAATTTATTGAAATCTTGTAATCTAAAATAAGAAACTTTAGTTAAAAAAAGGGATGACACACAATATAAAGAAAATTTTATATGGTACTCAAATAAAAAAAATACAACATATATTATATAGATCCCTGATGATGCGATATTAGTTGGACACTAGTTACACACTCGCAAGATAAAAAAAAAATCGAAAAAAATAAATAGTTATGCCCACGACCCCATTTGCATGCCACACATTTTAATTTTCGTATATAAAAGCACTTGGGTTATACTAGTCAGAAAAGACAATTTAATAATAACATTATACTAGGAATGACGACTGATCTTAATAAAAATTCTATGGGACCACCTGGAAAGTATACCCTTTCAAACAAAAAAGAACATTCCAAATCGGTCCAGGCGTCTTCGAGTAATCGGGAAACATATAGATTAAAAAAATATTCCAACGAATTGATAACCTTCTTTTTTGAAGTTGGTTAAAAAGGTTAAAAAAAATATTGATATTTGAATTTCAACTCATAAATCATGAAAACATATTTTTAAAACATAATTGTGTATAGACACATACTGGTGGTGCAAGTTAATTAGCAAACTTGCGAGTACGTTAAACAAATGAACTTCATCCTTTTGGAGATACAGAGCTTTGTTCAAAGGCATTTGTTCATAGGTACTTAACGAGTGACAAACCTTGAATGTAATTGATAAGTGACACTTCATTTATCTTCGTTAGTGTCAGTTTGCTTAGAAGGAATCATAGATTTGAAACCGATGAAAAATAAGTAAAAACCGTTGAGTCAGTCTTAAAAAAAAAACTTTTTGTACAAGCTTTTATTGTGAAGAACTTATCAAGAAAAAGGTAATATGCCCAAACTCGATGGGGTTGCGTCGTTTTGTTACAGGGGTCTTATAGCTACCTTCCAGCTCTATCATCAAATCAACTTCTTGTTACCTATAATAATATTGCATTGTCATCTGATTTACATCAGCATACATAATTTCATTTCAATCAGAAATCGGAAAGTGGCTTTAACTTGCAAGATTTGACCCAAAAAATTACACCAAATAGGGCAAGCTAAATAAGCTTGTAAAAGTAAATTCGTTTGTCAGTACTATTCGTAGAATTCATAGAAAACTAAATTTTATGCGAAATGCCTACTACCACAGAAGACAGTAAGAGTACTCGTATACAGAACGGAATCTCTTAAGGTACGCGCAATATGCGTCCCCGTTTCCCGCCCCACACCTCTCCCCCGTTCTTGTGCGGCCGCGTAAGCCGTGCAGTGTGTGTTCGCCCGCTCTCGCCCAGACAAGGCGAGACAAGACGAGAACGGAGGATAGGTGCGGGGGACGGGGAACGGGGACGCATATTGCGCGAGACCTTAGGAGATTCCGTTCTGTATAACTGTCTTCTGTGCTTATACAAGAAGATTTCAGGCTTTGCAAGATCGCTGGCCTATAGATTTACGCCTTACTTATGATGCCCTATTCCTTTGGTCAACTTCAATATAGTAGCAGTAGTAACTGCAACTCTTTTAATCATAGCTTCAACTATATAGATAAGTTTCAAAGATTATACAAAGCAAAGCAAAGCCTAAGTATCTCTATTTTTCGCCATTTCAGCGGCAAGAAGTACTCTGCTCGACTTGTGTTTCACAAAATGGCTAAGACCTCAGACAAACGGCGACCATCGGGCGACAGTTCGTGACAGCTGGCGAGTTTGGCGACGGTTGCCGTCTGTCGCCGACTGTCGCCAACCGTCGCTGACCAGTGTTGAGGGCATACTGTCGCTCGTTTGTAAAGTAATGCTGAACGTAGCCCCTACATTGAAGAACCTTGAGCTTACTTTTTTAGCTATAACCACTCTTAAAGTCAAAATCAATGTCAAAGTCAAATTTTTATTTAATTTAGCATAAATATATCATTTATTACCAGTTCTTCCATTTTGTACTGGGAGAACAGAAAAAAAATAGAATGTATCAGCTGCTTCTCTTCCTGCTCAGTTCGTAAAAGCCAATTGTGGAAATGGCCAAAAACTGAATCATGTCAATAGGCAATGCGGTTAGCAACCCATCACTATAACTATTATGATTTCCTTTTTCCACCTTCATGCCCACCATCACGCTAAAAGTAGCCTGGGCCTTGCCACCCTAGGCTCTGTTTGCCCCGTTAGGGATAAAGACGTGATAGTGTATTCTTATTACCAGACCACTGCTAGGAAGATACGCCGCAAGAAAAAAAACCCAGTTCAGTATAGGTCCCTACCCTATCCAGCTTTATGGGCTTGACTTTAGAGAACCGCCTTTTTACATACATATTATGTCAATTCAAACATTACACCTATTATTATACGATATAATATAGGTATACATAAAAGGGACCAAGTTTCAGAGCCTTATGTCACCACTGGTAATATACTGAACAAAATATACTGAAACTATTTCAAGTGTGAATTCAGTCCATGATAGAAAGAACATATATATTGAAATATAAAAAATATTTTTGTCTTTTCATACAAAATCGGATCAGCTGGTTGACCAACTTGTATGGGAGGCCAAAAATTATTTTTTATACTTCGATATATGTTTTTTGGGAAAAGTTGTTCAATATGACTGAAACCACCCTTAAAATAGTTTCAGTATGTTTTGTTAGACCCTGGTATATTGTGTTACGTTTGGATGTAAAACAGCTGACGGTCAGAGATTTTACCAATAGATAATATCGCCGAGCCATCAAGTACTAATGGTATAAACCACTCAATTTCAGGCCATCACGACATTATTTCCGGCAGTTCGGTTACACACTACCTTTAACATTGCTGGTTTATTGAGGAAAAATAATTTGGAGATGGAGCAAAGGTGTCATTGGAATTTATGTTTACATAGACTGTCTCGTTTTAATAAGGGCCTTCAATTATGGTAGAAGTTGATAAAATAAGGAAAATATAGAGATACCTAGTTTGTGTAGGTAAGTAGGTATAACCAACAAAGTCTCAGGTAAGTCTATTTTTAAGTACATGAGATTCATAGAGACAAAGGCATTGTCTATCCTGCCGTTAAAAGTAAGCCTAGGTCACAGGTATCTTTCATGCTGCTCTGGGAAAAAAGAAAAAACATAGAATGCCATACCAGCTGCTTCTCTTCCCACGCAGTTCGTAAAAACCGATCGAGGGAACGGGCAAGTACCTGAATAGATAGATAGATAAAAAAATTATTTAGAATCATATCAATAGGCGAGGCGGTTATCAACCTATCACTATTATGATTCCTATTTCCACCTTCATGCCCATCATCACGCTAAAAGTGGCCTGGGCCTTGCCGCCGTAGGCTCTGTCTGCCCCGTTAGGGATAAAGACGTGATAGTATGTATCAGGTATGGAGCTTCATACAAACGGAGTAACATTTATGCCTACTACCACAAACTAAACTTGTGCGCACGTCAATGTGTGAGTTTTAGTGTTCAAAGCATGTTCGTTCAAAGCCATCAAACGCTGCACTGCTGACAACTGGGAAGACGTGTAGGGACTAGGGACGCCATATTGCGGGGAACGCTTTGAGTTTCCGTAAGGTGTAGCTTAAACTACCTTAGCTGTTGTCTACCCATACATACTTATATATTCCTGTGCATATCTTTGTGATCTTTCCGTATTATTTTTGTTTTACGACAGGCCTATCTGGCATCTAGTAAACGATCGATTATTATCGTTACGAGTCTGACTAAATTGTAGTTAATTGCACCCTCAGTTGTTTGAACAATGACTATCAATTATTAAGAGTTTGCGTGAGAACCTATTTTAACTTTAGTTGCTACATAGGATATGATATTTCCGGAAATAATTAAGATCTATAGAGTTGATAAAAGTGGAGAATGGATAGTATTCATATATTTGTAAGTAATGATTTATGAATATCAATATTTTTTTATTTGTGAGGAAGAATACCGTGAGTAAAAGCTGATCGAGGGAATAGACGAGAATCTAATTCATGTTAATAGGTGATACAGCTAGCAACCCATCACTATTTTGATTCCTTTTTTCACCTTCTCGCCCACCATCATACTAAAAGTGGCCTTTAAGTCTTGTGACCCCTCTGTCTGCTTAGAGCGGGAAGACCCAACATGCTCTGTCTGCCCCATTAGACGTGATAGTATGTATGTATGTACAATTAAACTAAACTAAAAAAAAGGGTCGTGACAGACAGACAGACGGACAACAAAGTGATCCTTAAGGGTTCCGTTTTTTCCTTTTGAGGTGCGGAACCCTTACTAGATAAGTTTTGAAGTTATGTATTAAATCCCACGAGCAAAAATGCAAAACTGAAGCATCTGTAAAAGATCAGTTGCCTATGAATTCTTTCAGCTTTTCTATTAATTCCGGGGATCTGGAATTGTCCGCCGGATGCTGTTCCAATAAGACCGGATATTAAGTCTCCGACGACGACGCTGACTATATCTAATACTAGCAGTTTTATAACATATTGGATTATGTTGTATGCTGGGAAGGTCAAAGATAATATAATAGAACATATGTATATTAGTAATACTGCTATGGCATTAGAAATTAATTAACCGAACTGGCGGTACTGCATATTACATTAGGGTAAAAGCCGATATTGCATTAGGGTAAAAGCGGGATAGCTGCCAGACTTTTTGAAATCACTCAAATCTCTTAGTTCAAAAAGCAAAATACTAATTTGAATACTGGCCGGTACTTTGGTTTTTTATCTACAAATGTATGTTAAGTAAAAACATCTTTAATATTTACAGAGTCAAGGATAGATGCCTTGAAGAGAAACAGGGAAAGATCTTTAATCGCATTTTGCAATTTTTGGAAGAGTCGGCCCCACTTTAATTAGTGGATGGTAATGGTCAAACTACGGAAGCTTGAAGATTTTGACGCTAGTGTTGACACATATAAAAATCAAACTGCTACTAATACAATCAGTATATACATAGTACTAAACATCGGCGGTATCGAGCTCTTCAATTTTATTTCATCATCATCCCAGCTCTTCTTCCGCCCACTGCTGAGCTGAGCATAGATCTTCGTTGACGCCACCCAAGGTCTTTAGCAGCTTTGGATGACCATTGACATGTATATTATATTTGGAGAAGAAAAAGCGGGAAAGCGCACCCCGAGTTCCGAAGCAGCACTGCTAAGTATGCAACCAAGAACGCGCTAAGATGGAGAAGAAGCATTCACAAGGAGGGTTAGTGTCAGGCAGGTGGCCGGCCGTAAAATTATTAGCCACATCTTTCTTTATTCGGCATGGAGAGTAATATCTGACTCACATGCTGTCCCAACCCCACGTAAAGTGGGATGAGGTGAGGAAGAAGAAGTAGTCAGAAAACTTCGCTTGCTTCAACAACTCGTTAAAAAAACATATAGCAATCCACACTCTCAAGTTTGCTGACGATAAAGAATGTGCAAAGAACTGTGTAGACAGTAGGTCACAGCTTTGACACAGTCGTCAGTCATACTCACTGAGCTCAATCAAAGAGGGAGAATGAGGCAGCATGGCCATAAGATGGGCGGTTTTGTTTATTTTTATTTCGATGGCTAAAAAAAGTTATATTTGTATACATGACCGCCAGAGTGGTGTATACGAGCAAACTTAGTAAATTATTTTCCATATGGCGCCGAACATATGGTAAAAATAATAATAACTTCAACGGTATTTTAGGAAAATATCTCAAAATATATTCTTGAGATGGCTTTGGCTAAAGACAGTCGGAAAATGTTAGTTTTAGTTCAGTGAATGTTGGAACTATTACTTTGTTCATAAATAAGAATATACGTTTGAAAATACAATTAACTTAAAGTTTTCAGTTTTTGTAATCTGTTTTTAAATACCCAAAATTGTCGCTGCCATGCTATAACGTCATACGCCCGTGTAAACTAAAAATTGTCGTCTGTCATAAAACATACACCAGCGCATTTGCTTACTTGTATATCTGACGCCATGATCACAGAGCAATATGGCGTCTACTGCTCCAACGTTTTCGGCAAATTACGCGCGAAATTTGAAAATTAAATGCATTTTTAGGGCACTCATCGATTAAATAAAAATTTTGTGTTCTTTTAAATTGATTTATTAGCGCCATGGAATATATACATTAAAAAATACCCTATTGTGATGAGAGAATATGAAAAACCCGTTATGGGCGCTTTCGGACGACACGCGTGCACGAGCTCCGATCGCGTAGAGCCAGCTTTAAATAAGAGTCCGCGTCGCGAACGCGCAGAGAAGAAACATTGGAATTAAATGCTTATCTATTGTAATATAAAGTTTAAAATATCTCGATATAAAATAGGCGATGCGGGCTCTGCTCGTGCGCTGTGCGATCGCAACGCGTGCGAGACGCTGTTACTACGCGACCGCTGAGCGAGCGCGCGTATTTTTTATCGAGATATTTTAATTTTTATATTTCAATAGATAAGCATTTAATTCAAATGTTTCTAAAGAGGGAGTGATTCTTACGCGACGCGCGCGCTGTGTCGCGCCGAAAAAATTCGCGCTCGTGTGAACAACGTGGCCTATCGGTTTACGACACTTACAAAATTGTCGTAGCTTCGTAGCCCTTCTGTAGCCCCACTACGCCGCCGTGTTACGAAGATAAACTCGTAGCTAAGTCGTAGATAGCACTTGATAATATATTATACAGGAGTCTTCAAAGTCGATATGATATCGACAATGAGACTTAATATGTAGTTAACAAGTATAATACGGTAGCCGTTAGCCGCGTGGTTCCCGGCAGAGTAGATAGGACCATTCCAAGTCTTCCCGTGGATGTCGTAGAAGGCGACTTAGGAAACACAAGCATAACAATGCTTACAAACATCAAAGTGACTACTCCAACCCGTCTGGCCAGCGTGTAGAGTGTAGGCCAAATCCTCTGGCTGCTCTGGCTAATATATGGCTCTGGTAGTACAGAGAGTGTCGTGCTCCTGCAGTAGAGACAAAAAATAAACCTGATGATAATACAAAATTCAAAATTCAAAATTTCAAAATTCAAAATATCTTTATTATCATAGGATATTTATAATATCTCTTAATAATAGTCACTTTGTTTTGTTTTGCACAAATGTTGACGTCAAATCGTTACTTAAAGCTAAGTTTACGCCGCTTCCTAGGCGCAAGTGCAGATGAAGCGGCAACAAACTGCACTGCACGTTTTCTCCAAAGACGTCAACTAACAAACTAAAAACTTAAAATTAGTTATATAGATGGACAGAGATTACATTGTTTATTATGTCATAATTAAATTGAATTATAAGAATTACGAAATTTAAAATAATGTCAATTTGTAAATTTAGTATGTACCAATGTACCTAAATTATGACATGTCTAAGTATACAAACCTTTAAGAGGGACCCGCGCCAAGCTCAAGCCAGACCTTTTTGTCTTTAAGATAGTCATCGGTCCTATAATAAGCCTTCTCACAAAGTACTTTCTTTACATAAGCTTTGAATTTTCTGTCTGGCATATCAAGGACCGATTCTGACAATTTATTATAAAAAAGTATACACTTCCCCATAAAAGACTTACTGACTGTATTCAGCCTGTAATACGGGCTAACTAAGTCATTCTTATTACGTAAATTTCTATCTGTAAAATCACTTACTTTATTGAACATGGAAATATTTTTCCTTACATACATTATATTTTCAAATATGAATTGTGATGCAAAAGTAAGTATACCTATTTCCTTGAATAATTCCCTCAGTGAGTCTCTCGATCCTAAACCGTAAATAGCACGAATTGCTCTTTTTTGTAAAAGAAAAATAGTCTGAATGTCCGCTGCACTCCCCCATAGAAGTATCCCGTAAGACATTAGACTGTGAAAGTAACTAAAGTACACTTGTCTAGCAGTTGCTACATCTGTCAATTGTCTTATTCTCCTAACAGCGTAAGCCGCAGAGCTAAGCCTATTAGAAAGTTTAGTTATATGAGCGCCCCATTGAAGTTTCGAATCAATTGTGATTCCTAAAAAGGTAGTACTTTCAACCAGATCGAGTTTCTGACCATTAATTAGTATGTCAACACAGGCTTGATTCACATTAGGAAGAGAGAATCGAATGCATTGGGTCTTGTTCGCATTTAACATGAGGTTATTGGCCGAAAACCAATCAGAAATTAAAGATAAGGTTCTGTTCACCGTGCTAGCATCACTGTTATGTCGATCTATTTTAAATATTAGCGAGGTGTCATCAGCAAACAGCACCATATCAGCCTCTTTCTCAACCATGTAAGACAAGTCATTGACATAAACTAAGAAAAGGAACGGTCCTAGAATTGAACCTTGGGTTACGCCCATTTTCATACGGTAGCGAATTCGAATCTTAGTTATTTTTATGTTTGAGGTCAACATTTAAAATATACCATAATATGTTGTGACTTCTCCGATGACGTCACACTAAAACACAGAAGACAGTAAGAGTATATTTCATAACTAAAGTAAACGTGGTGTTTTGACAAACTATCTGTATGCGCGCATTACCGGGTATCACTGTGTGTGACGTTGTCTAACATATAACCGCCGCCATGACATAAATTAGCGTTTTTGGCGCAGTTGGGACATTTCAACTTTAACATTAATTTTTATTGACAATACAATAAATATCTCGGAAATATGAATGTATTGTGCTTATAATGTAATAAAGAATTATTTAAAACAATTTTTAAAATTTGTCAGGTACCGTATTTTGACTATTAGGTGACTTCGGATGTTTTGTGGTCAAATCGCTTATTTAAAATCCTTTAAGGCCGTACCTGAATTTTCCGGGGTCCAGTGCTGCCCCCATTTAAAATAAATCATTACAAAGAAAACGGAGACATCATTTAAAATTTTGCTACTACCAAGTTCTAGATAACCTTTCAAACTATTTTGTGAACTACTATTTACAGTTTATAATGAGAACGTTAAGCTTTACTACGCACATTCACCAAAAGTGGCCGTTTTTCGCAAATGTGCGTAGTAAAGCTTAACGTTCTCACCAGGGGCAGCACTGGACCCCGGAAAATTCAGGTACGGCCTTAACTTAACAAGTTTTTTTTAAAACTACGGTTTTGTAATAGCTCAATAAAATAATAAAATCTACTTAACTTAGATGTTATGATGTAAAGATGACGAAACATGTTAAGATATTGATATGTATTTGTATTCTTCCATGCTAGTCTTCCCGCAAAGATCGTAAAAGCCGATCGAGGGAATGGGCAAGAATCTGAATCATATCAATAGGCGATGGGGTTAGCAACCCATCACTGTTATAATTTTCTTTTTCCGCCTTCATGCCCACCATCACTAAAAGTGGCCTGGGCCTTGCCGCCCTAGGTTCTGTCTGCCCCGTTGGGGATAAAGACGTGATAGTGTATCTATTTGTATTCATGTCATTTAATATCGCAAAACGTGTAACTTTCATTTGGCTGAAAGAAATGTTCTTAAAGGAAAGTGTCGTGTCGGGAACTTTTAAATTGCTAAAGTTTCTCGGTAGAGGACGAAACAGAAAAAGGCTTGCGTGCATGCTTTGTTGTCTTTATTCAAAGTTGGCATTATAGTTAGTTTATTAAACAGCTTTTATAATAAGCAAGTGGAGGTCTATGATCTCTGCCTGCCCCTGTGGGAAAAAGTTGTGTAATATGCATGTGTGTATGTCTTTTGTATAAAATGATCAAAAAATGGTAAATTTTTTAAGTTTTTTTTTTATTTAATGAAAAGATGGGTTCCTTTAAAGTACTTTTACAACGTGTAACAAAAAGGGGGGTTTTTTCGCGATTTCAGGGATGGTCCCATAATAAAAGTTGTTCACATTGGTTAGTACGTTAACACCCTTTCGGGTTGATACCCCTTTTTTTACACGTTGTATAATTAAGTACATTTTTAATGAATATCGTCATGGACAGTTTTATTGGCTTTGTCTTTCTATTGCAGCTTCTGTATTATCGAAGTTTTATAAATCTTTTCTATTTTAGCATGTATTGCTTCATAAACTTTGAATCAAGATTATTCAAATAGCCACTGCAACAAAAGATAGATTTTAATATATATAAGATTTTTAAAACTAGGATTTTAATATCTAGAACTGGTATTACAAACAGCTAAGATGTACATATTTACGCTGCATCGCTCCAAGTCCTGTCGTCAAAACTCTCATATGTAAATCATTCTGTCGGCGAAAAGTCCATAGGTGAAAGATTTTAACGGCGAATCTATCAGAATCGAAACGTCCTGTTGGTGATCAGTCCAAACGAGAAAAGACTGTCGGAGAAAGCTTGCAGATTAATTAAAATATATCGTATATTCGTCGTCTGTCAGGCCCATAATAGTATAACGATTACCGCTAATAATAAATTGTAATTTTTTTTAAATTGCTAATCCGCTAGTTTCCAACAAGATAAATCAGACACTTTTTTCTTAACGTCAAAACAAACATTTTCTATGAGATTTGTATGAAATATCGGACTGTGACGTCATAGTTTCTTGGAGTCAAATAGCGCTCTTAATATCCGTTTTTAGGGTTCCGTACCCAAAGGGTGCAAACGGGACCCTATTACTGAGACTCCGCTGTCTGTCCGTCTGTCACAGGGCTCTATCTCTTGAACCGTAATAGCTAGACACTTGAAATTTTCACCGATTATGTATTACTATGGCCGCTATCACAAAAAATACTAAAAATAAAAAATTAAAGGGGGTCGCCATACAAGAAACGTATTTTTTTCACCGTTTTTTACTCGATCTTTATAATGGCATTAACTAGATACTTGGAATTTTCACTAATTATGTATTACTATGACCACTATAACAACAAATACTCAAAATAAGATAAAGTTAAAAATTAAAGGGGGTCGTCATACAAGAAACGTCTTAAAACATTGTACGGTGGTACGGAACCCTTCATGTACGAGTCCGACTCGCACTTGCCCGTTTATTCTGCATTAATAAATCAAAAATCACGTTCAAAGTGGATGTGATCAATGACAAGTGACATTATTTTGTGACGTTTTATTCTCTTAACAGTATCAAAATAATTTATTCTTGACCCAGGAAACTACCCAATTAGTATAATAATTATTTTAGTAGTTTATGAAAAACAAAATATGCCACTAAAGTACTTTTGTAATTAACTGAATGCCGATTGTAGCCATGCATGCAGCACGAGCTAAATGATTACCTCATTTTAATGGCAGAGCTACCTATTGTTAATATTTTTCGCGTGGAAAATGCTGTTAGTGTTTTGCGAGCTTATCATTAACAAAATAGAGATAATTAGACGTATCCATAAGACCTCACATGCTGGTCTGGGAGAAAAGAAAAAACTTAGAATGTAACAGCTGCTTCTCTTCCCGCGCAGATTGTAGCCGATCGAATGGGCGAAAATGCGAATCATATCAATAGGCGATGCGACTACCAACACATCACTATTTTGTTAATTTTTTTCCATCTTCCCGCCCATTATCAGTTATCACGCTAAAGTGGCCTTAGGGTCTTGCAGCCCTGGGCTCTGTCTGCTTAGAGCCACAAGACCCAACATGCTCTGTCTGCCCCTGTAGGGATAAAGACGTGATCTGTATACATAAGAAACTTTACGGGATTCGAAATGATTTTGATCTTTTGTTTGTGTGCATTCGCAAACTATTGCTGATCGGCGAACACCCAGCACAGTTAGCCCAGCATAATCATTAGGTCTTTTTGTTTTAGTTTCCACTGCAGGAGAACGACCCTCTCTGTATACCAGAGCTTACTACAACATACTTAACCAGCTTTTTTAGCAACTTAACTTTAGGTTTTTTTTATAAGTCAAAGTCAAAATCATTTATTGATCTTTGGATGTTTGTATCACTTGATAATTGTAATTTTTTTTCTTTCGTTTTCATAAAAGTTGCTGACGTCAGATCATTTACTTACAGCTATCATCATCATCATCAGGTCTTTTTTAGTCTCCACTGCAGGAGAACGACCCTCTCTGTACTACTAGAGCCATATATTAGCCAGAGCAGTCAGAGGATTTGGCCTACACTCTCCACGCTGGCCAGACGGAGTGGAGAGGTCTCACTAATGTGTAAGTATAAGCTTTTACACTACCTAATATCCAATTTTTATAAACTCAAATTAGGAACAGTTTGGATTTTTAAACGGCCGTGATTTTAATTGTATTTTTTACCGATGGTTTAATTATCTTGCTTGTTACTACTCGTATATGATAAATAATCTTCGTTTTTGTTGACCTCATCCAGTGGTCTTCATCAGGGCGAATTGGATACACGACGCCCACACGAAGACTTCGTGTTTGCGTTTATAACATATAGTAATGTCTGTCTTACGTTAGTTTTAACCAAAAAATCTTGACTGTTAATTTTAAAACCAATTTTTTTAAATTAAAAGGTAGATCGGTTTGCATCGCTGTTTTCGTAGGCCGACCGTGTGCACTTCGAGATCGCGTTCGCTTTGATTACTCTTCTTTAACCCAGTCGGAAGACAAAAGAGTTATTCGACAAGACTTGCCGACGTATCTACTTCTGACATAGAGCATTTCACGCTAGGTCGATCTTTGAACTAGGCTACTCGTATATGAACGCCTTTGCGTAGTTTGTGAATAGCATTGTTTTTGTTTTTAACCCCCGATAAAAAGAGGTGTGTTATAAGTTTGACACTAATGTATGTCTGTCTGTCTGTGTCATCGTAGCGCTCGAATGGATGGACCAATTCCGATTTTGTATTTTTACGTGAAACGGTTTGTTTTAAATTAAAAATTAAAAAGGTATTTTTTTATGGTGGTCTTAGCTATGTTTGATGAAAATCGGTTCAGCCGTTTATAAATTTTTGATGGTTAACGCTTGAAAGTCAGTGCTTTCTCTAGCAAATAATAGATGGCGCTACGGTAAAAGTCGTATCGGTAGTTCCGCTACTCATCATGAGATGGCGTTCTTGACAGATAGGGGGGTTTTTAATTTGCCTAGCAAACAAAATTGTGTAATAAGGGTTGCTACACACTTCTTCATACCGGAATTGTCGGTTCGGCAGTATTTTTCGAACAACAATGCCGACCCGAATCAATTACATCGCCTTTTCCCCCAAACATGCATCTGCATATATTCGATTTTACCGCCCGGCTGTGCAGATTAATTTTCCTTCCTATTTCTGTCCCAATCTAAAATCACGATCGACTAAAAATTATTTTTTTTCGGACAAATCACACAGATTGAGCTAGCCCCAAAGTAAGTTCGAGACTTGTGTTATTATGGGATACCAGCTCAACGATACTATATTTGTATATTTTATAACAAATACATATATATATATATAAGTACTTATATATAAACATCCAAGACCCAGGTCAATCTGAATTCTCATCTTGACCTGACCGGGTATCGAACCCTTACTTACACAAGTTTTGTCGAAAATTGGTACACGCCAATAGTTATCGTCAAAATCGGTTGAAAAATGCGACTTGAAGGGAAAACAGACAGACGGACGCATTTTTGGCCATTTTTGGCCTCGAAACTGAAACGCTTCGCTCGCTGGGTCAACAAATTTCAGGATTCTCTACAGAACTTGGCACCCATTTAGATCTCAATAGGGAAGGGATGAAAATTTTGAAAACGTTTCAATATTTTTCTGTGGTTAGGAATAACATACGTTACCGTAAAAAAATATCAGATTTTTCTGTCTAGTCAATAAATTATAAAAAATAAAAACATTTTTAGTCCCAATTTTAAACCCATAGTCAGCCTTACGCAGCCGTCATTTCTTTTGTCCGAACCGTCTGACGTATTAAAAAAATAATGTCATATGACATTTGACTACTTAACTGCCACCGTGGTAAAATAGAGATACTGTCATATGACAGATGACAGTTAACAATCTGTTAACTGTCATTCAACTGTTATAGTTGTCAAAATAGTGTCAAGTGTCATATGACATTATTTTTTTTAATACGTCAGACAGTCTGGGCAAGAGTAATGGCGAAGTAAGGCTATGGGTTTAAAAATGTTTTTATTTTTTATAATTAATTAACTGGACAAAAAAATCTGATATTTTTTTATGGTAACGAGGAATGTTATTCCTAACCACAGAAAAATATTCAAGCGTTTTCAAAATTTTCATCCCTTCCCTATTCTTTTGTCGTCTCTACTTTCGTCACAGAGCATGAAACTCTACTTCCGTAGGTAGACTACGTACGTTTTATGTGATTTAGAACAATTACATTTTCGTTTTAGTAGTTTTACAATGTAAAGTCAGGATTGCGGTCCGTAAGTTATATTTAGTTTAAATCTGTGTAATCCAGTTACAAAAGCTACAACTCCTTGCAGGACAGGATACTAAGAGCCTAGGATTTATACGATATTCGCGCAGTCCCTTGATCATCTTTTACGATTTGCGCGGGATGAGAAAGAACTGATATATTGTACATCTTATTATTTCCTTTCAGACCCCTACGAATAGTGTAAAACAAGGATAAGTCCCAAAATATAGAGGTCTGCTACAACCGCTACAAAACAGAGTAGGCACCTATTAAAGATATTTTTTTTTCCTTTTCATAAATTTGTAGAAATAAAACCAAAGTACTGGCCAGTATTACAAATAAAGTCATCATCATCATCATCCGAGCGTATTCCCGGTTGCATCCTCAGCGGTAACGCTACAGAGCCCGGGGTTCGCTACCTAACCTAGATGATGTGACGAGGTTATTGGTTTTTACACAGGGCAACTGCCGTCTGACCTCCGCAACCCAAAGGGTAGACCAGAACCAATCCTAGGATAGGTTAAAAACTTTAAACAAACGCTAGATGGCTTTCGGGACCATCACCCTTGCGTGCATTTCGAAGCACGGAATCATCTTTCTTTTTGGATAATCAGGTGATTCAAGCCTGCACTATCCTAATCAGACTAGAAACAACTTTCAAGAAGTATGCTTCTCACTGGGATTTGAACTCACGTCCTACGGATCATAAAGCAAACGCCAAACGTAATACTGCCTCCGAGGCAGTATGACAAATAAGTATTTTGCTGGTTTAAACCAAGTAGATACTGTAGTGTTTCGCGTTTTATAATAAAAACGGAATTAAACGAAGTAAAAATCATTTAAACCAAGTAAAAATGAGCAACTCAAACCACCGTCCTTACAAGTCTCTTGTAATTCACCTCAGCAACTTTATTTCCACTTTTATTCTCAACAATCGCAGACGGCGGTCGGACGGCTGTCGGCCGAAATGCTCCTCGGTTTAATTTCCTAAAAACGGTAAAGAATTTTACGTTCCCACGTTTAATAATGTGATATTTTTCCCGTTTCGCCTTGCCCCGGAACTTGGGAATTGTTTACCACAAATTAAACTAAGGACTTTGCTTAAGGTGACGTGGTTTCACAATTTGCAATACCGTGCGTGTTTTTGAAAAATCACTGTTATTAAACTACTATAGTTTATTCCTCAAAAAATTTACATAAAAATTTTAAGGATTTTCTACAGACCCACAATAGCCAAAACACAATTGAGCATTTTTGGCTTGATAGAAAAAAATCACAAACATACCTCTAAATTTGCCTAAATTTGCCTTTATAATAGATATTACTTTTTTATACAATCATCTTTTTATATGAAAATTATACTAAAAATGTATTATCTAAATATCTATCCGTTTTAGCTACAAAAAAAAATATAAATATAATACAAAAAAATTATAATAAATAAAACACAGTGAAATATTCGTCGAAAGAGAAGAAAGGCCCGGAGACGTGCTCGACGATATTTCGCAGTGTTTATTAGTGTAAATTGTAGTAGTTTAATAACAGTGATTTTTCAGAAACACGCACAGTATTGCAAATTGTGAACCCACGTCGCCTTAACACAACCGATACTACTATTTTTAGGGTATATTTCTTCGATCAGTATATTTACCTTATTTTGAATTTCCTGATTGAAATATAATATTTATTGTTTGCCCTACCAATTATGTATTTCATGCCGATTTTTATAGGCAAAGAAGTGACATAGATTTACTAGCAGATTTTTCCCCGAGCAGATCGTAGAAGTGAATGGGAATTGTTCTAAATAGACAATGGACTAGCTAGTAGGGTTCATTCCCGGGAATTCTCGAGCCAAGAATTTCCGGGAAATGAAGCTCGAGAAAAGTTGAGAACTCGAGAAATCATGTACCTATATAGAAATTAAATCGCCGTTTGTTGTGTTGCGTGGCAGCGCAGGCTAAAGCGCAGCGGCACCCTTTGATGTCGCTGCAAGCGCTCTGCGGCGTCGTTTTTACACGTTCAATTGTGTTTCGACTCTAGCTAAGTGTGTGTGTGAAGTGAGTGTTTCACAGATTACGTAATAAATTAAAATCAAGCAGGTAAGTTTTTTTTCTTTTATTGACACATCATGGCTTTATTATTCATATTATTTTTATCAATAATATAATCTAAATATGATCTTAAATTTTACTAGGTACGAGTACCTATCTGTTTTTTTCTATTTTTTTTTTGTCAAACTTTAATACATAAAATAACTAACGATACGAATAGTCTAATTATAAATTAAATTATATTTCCTATTTTTGTAAAACAACAACACACAAGCTTAGTTTTTAATTATTCTGATATATTTTTCTTATGTAAGTAATTTGAAATTAATTAATGTGTCATTTTAAATTTGTGAGACGAATATTGCCAGTTGTGTTGTGTGTATCACATATTACTCCAAGGGCTTATTATTAATTTGAATTGCGTTTGTTATTTTTATATATGTTAGTTAGATTTTACCAAAACGTTACTATAACAGTAAAGATGGAAGCTCAGGATGGAAGCATCAAAAGTATGGAAATATTTAAAAAAAAAATAAAGAATCTGCCAATGGTGCTGTCATTATAATTATAATGACAGCACCATTGGCAGATTATAAATAATATTATTCATATAAATAATATTATTATAAAATAAATAGTATTATTATACTATTTCTGTATTTAAAAAAAAAGTTAATTAGCTTATTCATAGGATTAATGTTTTTGAATATAATCAATAAAAGTTTTATAATCAATTTGATACTTTTATTTAAAAGGAAAATCACTGAATTTGTTGACGTTATTGGAACCAAATAATATGAGAAAACATACGTAAATGTAAATATCTCGACAACCCGAGATTATTTTTTTTTTGTTTATTTAATTATGATATATTTAATTAGGCTTTAGTTACTTAAAAACTGTATTTTATTTCTCTAACCAATTAGTTTAAATCACGTTTTGACTTGATCAGTGTCAATGGATATCTGGTAGTGCTTTCTCCATCTACCTCTAGTAACATGGAAGCCTTAAAGCCGTACCTAAATTTTCCGGGGTCCAGTGCTGCCCTCATTTAAAATAAATCATTTCAAAGAAAACGGAAATATCATTTAAAATTTTGCTACTACCAAGTCCTAGATAACCCTTTAAAGTATTCTATGGACAACTGTTTACAGTTTAAAGTGAGAAAGTTAAGCTTTACTACGCATATTTGCGAAAAACGGCCACTTTTGGCAAATGTGCGTATTAACGTTCTCATTTTAAACTGTAAACAGTAGTTCACAAAATAGTTTGAAGAATTACCTAAAACTTGGTACCTAGAACTCCGTGTATCGTCTTAAGGCCGTATCTGAATTTTCCGGGGTCCAGTGCTGCCCTCATTTAAAATAAATCATTTTAAAGAAAACGGAGACATCATTGGAAAATGGCCTTTTTCAAATTGTCCTGGGTCTTGGGTGTTTATCTATATATGTATTTATCATAAAATATAGTATCGTTGAGTTAGTATCCCATAAGACAAGTTTAAAACTTACTTTGGGACTAGCTTAATCAATGTGATTTGCCGCTATATATTTACCTATTTATTTATTATTTAAAATTTTAAGCTACTAAAACCTAGATAACCCTTCAAACTATTTTATGAACCAATGTTTACTGTTTAAATTGAGAACGATAAGCTTTAGTTTTTTAATTATTTAGTTTTTTTTGCCATAAGTGGCTGTTTTTCGCAAAAATGCAAAATAAAGCTGAGTGGTCCAATTTTGGCTTAAGTCTAATTTAAGTAATTTAAATATAGTAACTATTGTAGAATATTGTTCTAGTTTATATAAACACAATTTTATTCGACAAAATGCTGAAAAATGCGGGTTGGGACGGAGATCCGTGTTCATTGTGTCCTTATCTGTACTCGTGCAATACAACTGGTAAACCGAAATGGGACGATCAGTCTGCGACCATCCCTTATCTAGCTTTTACGAGCGGAACAGATAACATTTTAGGATATTTAGATCAGGGCTTGGAATACCGTTAAAAACTGGTAACGTTAATTCTGTCAAACGGCTTTAACGTTATCAGCAAAGTTAACGTTATGCTGGGTAACGTTTTTTTCCAACCATTTACCGATAAACTCAAATAACGTTACCAATGGTATTAACGGTAAAAGATATTGTTAAGACTGTATTTCTTTTCGATATTTGACAGAATAAATTGATTAGAGTTTGTCTAGTAGGCTACTAGAGCTACACGGATGTCGTGATAGTCTGAGCTACCTCGGGTTCGATTGCCAACGCGATGTAATACACTTGTATAATATTTATATAATATTTTACAAGTATTAAAAAAGTATCGTTACTTATATCGTTAATTGATAACGTTATTATAACGTTTTATAACTGTATTATATATACGATACCCCTTATAACTTTACCAGTAATACCTGTATGAAAATAACGTTATTTAACGTTACTTTTAATGTGAATTTGGTATCGTTAACAAGCCCTGTTTGAGATGTTATATAACTTTTCAATGACGGAAATCGTGGCATTTTACTGTCATTTATGTTTCTGAATGTCTGAATAAGATAAGACTTTAAAATAAATGATTTCAAATGTCATGTTTAATGTTAAAAAAAATCATCAAACATATTAAAATCCCTCTTAATTCAAGAAGAAATAAGAAGAACTGTATGAAGAGGTTGATAAAGCGTAAGAGGTTTGTCAGGATCGTAGAAAGTGGAGGTCCATAGTCTCTGCTTACCCCTGTGGGAAACAGGCGTGATAATAGGTATGTATGTAATTCAAGAAATGGACTAAACTCGAAAAACAGATCTATGGGATTTACACATTTTATATATTTAAACAAATTAAAATTTTATTATAATTGTAGAATTTTCCCGGATAAGCATTAAGTAGGTTTTATATCGGCATTTCGATTTCAGTAGTGTTGGGAAGCCGTAACTCGAGGTGTGATAAAATGGAAATAAAAAAGTTTTGGTCGCCGTTACAAAGTTACCCTATTTATCTGGCTGTCGTAATGTCAATTTTGGGGGCTTTTACATTTTCAAGTTGTGGCACGTAACGGTAATTGAACGAGTGATTGAACTTCGGACTGCAATCTACCGGGTTATCCAAAGAGTTTGGAATGGAACTTCAGAGAGAATCTGACTTAAAACCAATCTTGTAACTCTTTCCCTCGTATCGGAATTTACTGTTGCAATAATGAGACTTCGGCAAACGTACTCGTAAAAAGTAAAAATAATAATGTTGCTGTTTAATATAACAAAATTTAAATGACATTGTCTAGTCTAATGGTAATGACATGACTTTTCTATTTAGTAGCGTCATCAAAAAATGTGACCACTTCGGTTTAAAACAGTCTATGTTTTTAAGGCCGTATACGAGAGAACGTTAAGCTTTACTACGCACATTTTCCAAAAGTGGCCGTTTTTCGCAAATGTGCGTAGTAAAGCTTAACGTTATCACTTTAAACTGTAAACAGTAGTTCATAAAATACTTTGAAAGGTTATCTAGGACTTGGTAGGAGCAAAATTTTAAGTGATGTCGCCTTTTTTTTTTAAATGATTTATTTTAAATGGGGACAGCACTGGACCCCGGAAAATTCAGGTACGGCCTTAAGACGTCATCGCAGAATCAATAGATCCGATATCAATAGATAGACCTCTAATATCTCTGAGGTTATTTGTCGAATATAGGTACCAGCTTGTAACGGGAGCGAAGTGAGGTGCTGGACCGTCATAAAGGAAAGATCTTCCCGCCAGGCAGTGTTGCGTCTGGGGAACCGCGGCTCTGACGGTTTATTGTCGGAAGTAGTATATTTATATATAAAGAATTTATAATACTATCTAGAATAACTACGAATAATAATCTCACAGAAACGACATTGAAAATTAAACTTAATGCCACGCACATAAAGCTCATATTTTGATAATGCTTATATTTCAATATAAAACGTTCCCAAAAAATGTACCCAAAGTTATAGGCGTCCCTTTCTCGCAAACTGTCAGTGCAATAAAGTAGAAGGGGAGAGCTATAACTTTAGGTATAATTTTTGGGAACGGCTTTGCCATTTCGTAAGCATTCTAGATTTGTATACAATTTCTTTGTTCGACGGTAACTCGAGTAGATTGATTGAGGTTGATGAAACTTAGTAGGCGAAGGCATAAGTCAACAATTATTTTGAATTAAAGATTATCCCAACCAGTCATGGTAATAACATTTATGGAGAATAAAAAGCGGGAAAGGGCTTCGAAGCAGCACAGCTGAGAATGCAACCGGGAACGCGCTAAGTTGAAGACGGATCGGGGAGCTACGATTACTTACAACAATCACACTATTACATCACTAGTCACAGATGAGACTGCAGACTTTTGGTGGAATTTAATTTCTCAACAACTTTGTATTTTAATCGTTTTATTTTTACAACTTTAATTTGGCGAAGTGGCCCCAGCCAATATGTTTCTGGCTTACGTTTTCAAGTTCCGAAATACTGTATCATTCGTTCAAACGGCATAATGCAACAGTTGCAAGGTGTCGAATGTTGGCTCTCATCCAACGTTAGTTTTATGTGGCTCGGTTACCTGGGGCCTTACTCCGAAAGCTGCACGACATCTACAAGTAGCCTCGTAGCCTCGTCTGCTGTGTCAAGAAAAAATTAATGCAATAACATAATGTATTGTTCTTCCGTGCTGGTTTGGGGGAAAAGAAAAATCTTTGAATGTACCGGCTGCTTCTCTTCCTGCGCGATCTGCGCAGATAAATGCCTATTACTATTTTGTTTCCTTTTTCCATCTTTTCGTCCGCCATCATGCAAAAAGTGACCTTTGGGTCTTACGATCCTTGGCTCTGTCTGCTTAGTAAGACCAAAAATGCCCTGTTTGCTCCATTATTTTCTTTATTTTTCTTTTTTTGTTTAATTAATAAATCACACTGATTGAGATAACCCCAAAATACAAAAACAAATTTTATATACTCGTATATCTGTAATTTACTTTTGTAAATTGATTGACAAAGTTGATATCGGCTGTCAAAGAAAAAAAATATGATAAAGCCAGAGCTGGTTTAGCGTTGTAATACGAAAATACTATGAGATAAGGCAAAACTTCTTTATAGCACCAACTGAGTATAACAATAATTAAAAGTACATTAAGAAGAGTGACCTAACAAAGGCTAACTTATCACTAAAGCGATTTCTTCCCGCTAACCTTTGGGTAAATGTAGACTATTAAAAGAATTCGGGCAGTTGGCGCAAAGTGAGTATTATAAGTTAAAAATGTGAAAGAATATACAACGTGGAAGGGACATACCCGTAATAAATCGAACCACGGGCTATACTACACCATTATAGTATGACGAAATTAAAATAACAGCCAAAAAGCAAAAAAAAAATTCGCCATTTCCATACAAAAGTGTGCTGCCGCCCGGGCGATTTGTATGGGCATGTCAATTTTTTTTTACTGTTATTATAATTTCTTTATACTTTAGTGATCTTGTATAGCCAGTGGTTCGATTTATTACAGGTATGTCCCTTCCAGGTTGTATAAAAATAATACATAAATTAAATATAAAATAACAACAACTATCGAGCTATCGGACGACAGTCGTGTTGTTTTTTGGAGATATACCCCTTGATATTTGTAGGTAGCTGCTACTTTGAGCTGATCCGACGATATTTATTGCAAAAGTTCGCTGACAACTTATTTCGTGGTAACTTGGTATTTGCAGCTATTAATTTTAGACTAACCTAAATCTTTAAGTGCTTATTTGACAGGTTTTGAGGAAATGTTTATGTTAATTTTAGGTAGGTAAGATAACATTAACATATTATATTTTTTATCTTACACGCTTTTAATTAGCTTCACTTGTGTGTTTGTAACGGTATCTTAGACTACGTAAGTGATTTAAATGAAAAGACAATGCCGATTCGACTATGGGAAGTAACGTCTTTTTTTTTTCGCGGGCCACTGACCAAACTTGAAATGAACAACAAATACTAAAAATAAAAAAAGTTAAGAATTAAAGGGGGTCGTCATACAAAAAACGTGTTTTTTCTGCGTTTTTAACTAGATCTTTATAATGGCATTAACTAGATACTTTAAATTTTCACAGATTATGTACTATGGCCGCTATAACAAAAAATACTAAAAATAAGATAAGAAAAATTAAATAAGAATTAAAAATTAAAGGGGGTCGTCATACAAGAAACGTGTTTCTTCAGCGTTTTAAAACATTGTAGGGTGGTGCGGAACCCTTCATGTACGAGTCTGACTCGCACTTGCTCGTTAATTTAGTTTTTTTAACTACTTATAATATATTTTTCAAGTTTTGATTTAAACTAAAGGGATATGTATATCGTGGATCTATCCCTGCCTGTACACGTCAATTACCCTAAACCCGTGGTTTGTCCTGAGATCGATTGTAATGGATTGCTGCGTTTTGTGCCATTTGTCTTGTCTCGTATTATACCAGTGATTGATGGATTCGCAGCATTTTGACAGTGATAATGGCATACATATTGCATGAAACCGAAGATTGATATAATGCGGATTGCGCAATATATCGTATGGAGACCAACCGCCGAATTTATCAAAATCTGCACTCTTTGACGACCATATTGATATGGTCGTTGAAGCAGTGGTGGCACTCGCTGTGCGTCTCTGAGCCATGAGTTCGATCCTCACTAGGTGCGACTTGTACCTCTGAGTTTGTACTCATGTATGGACAAAATTTAAAATTTAAAATTCAAAATACAAAATTCAGAATTCAAAATTCATAATTCAAAATATTTTTATCATCATAGGATATTTATAATATCTCTTAAAAATAGTCATTTTCATCTACCACCACTTGCTTCCAGTGAAGGAAAACATCGTGCGGAAACCTGTACTCTAGTTCCTAGTGAACTGTGACTGCTGTAATTGGCTAGATGACTGAGTCAAAAATAAATTATTTGGTACTGTAAAGAGAATAAAACGTCACAAAATATTTTCACTTGTCATTGATCATATCCATTTACAACATGATTTTATACTTAATAATGCAGAAAAACTGACTCGTAAAATCTATGACGTCACGGTTTCATATTTCATTCAAAGCCTATAGAAAATGTTTGTTTTGACGTTTAGAAAAGAGTTTTTTTTAATAAATTATTTTACCGCTCTGGATACAAGTCTTTTAGAGCCTATCTTTAATTTTGTTCTTTATTCCTAATCCTAACCTAACCTAACTCTAATCCTAACAAGACAATCAAAGGGTGGTGTAGGCCTTTGACTGCTGCAAGGGAGCTTCTGGCGACAAATCTATACGAGTCCACTGGTTTACATAGACGACACAGTTCGCAAAATAAATATCACTACAGCCGTACTATGACTGTCCACTTTAACTATTTCACACATTGTTCATGTCATGATCATTTATAACACTAAACAACACCAATTTCATATTATAAAGTCCACTAAAATCAATTTGTAAAATAATATAAAGCAAACCCTAACCGAACCCCTTGACTTCCCGCCAAAAACTCCAGAAAAGAGTGTCTGATTTGACTTCTTGTCATCTAGCAGATTGTGATTGTTGTCAGTAGATGGCAGTCAGCTACGTCAGATGCCTTTTAAAGGCAAGACAAAGACGTAGGTCGAAAAATCTGATGAATTAATCCACACTCGATAAAGAAATAAAGTTATATGGTACAATGTTACCTGTTAATGTTATGGTAAAAAAGATATTTCCAAATCGGTCCAGGCGTTTTACATACATAAAACAGCAATTGCCATATTTCGAAAAATAAAAGTCATGACAAAAGTGTACGTCTCATATGTTTTACTCATATATGACAAATTGCAAACAAAAGTTTAAATAAATAAATTGTTTTCACGAACCAACAAGCCGAATGAATTACCGCTTAGACAGAGAGTTTCCGATTGGAACCGAATTACGTAGCAATGAATAAATTTTCTCCGTTAGTGACGACGACAATGGTAGCTTGAGTATAAGAATAGATCTATACATGTACAATGTACATACCTTCTTCACAGCACATTCCCGGTTGCATCCTTAACTTTGCTGCTTCGGAGCTCGGGTTGAGCTTTCCGGGTTTTTCTTGATGTTGATTAAGATGTTGAAGACCGTGTTTCTTCATCTTCGGGAGCAGAAACATCCGGAAGTTGATCATGAAACGATTTGGCTGTGGTTTAACGTCTGGCCGCCTTAATCTGGTTTCAACCTACCTTGGGAATGCATTTGTGCAATTTTTTTTATAACCAGCCGTCGCTCGACGGCAACCTTCCTTGGGAATTAATGCATCTATTGTACGACATGTTTGTGCTTAGTGCCTCCGCGGGAAGAGAAAAGAGTTCCTTTTCTAGGCCGGAAACCACAAAACACATACATAATTTAAGTGTACGATTTTCCTTCATTTGTAGGTACATACATATGTGCAATAATTATGAAATTTGGTTTTTCTCAAAAGTTAGCTCTTTGTATGGACTAGGCTCTTAATGCTCTTATTGTTTGAAAATATATTTATTTTTTTACAGGCTTTTAGGGTGGATTCACTCCATGATACTAAACAACTTTCCCTAAGAAACATAATATATCTAAATATAAAAAATATTTTTTGCTCTCCAAACGAACTTGGACCCGTGATCGGTCGATTTCACCAATTTGTATGGGAGGTCAATAATTATTTTTCATATTACGTTTTATGTTCCTTGAGGAAAGTTGTTCAGCAGCATGGATTAAATTCCGCTTTAAAATAGTTTCAGTATATTTTGTTAGACGGTATAAAGATAGGTATCTATACCAAAAAAATCGTCCATGCAGTATCTTATAGACCACTGAGTTGATTTTTTATATCACTCAGCTGAGCTGGGTTTGAAACCTCGTTTTGTGAACGTTGCAAGTGAATTTTAAATTGGATTTGCCCTAATTCGCCCACAGACCACACCACATGAGTCCCGCGAGCTGTGACACCTGTTTTACAAATTACAATACAAATCCTGTTGTTTGATTGAGAGTTGCTATTATTTATACCCTTATTTTTATCTAAGTTATATTAGCACTTTTATTTTACACATTTTTATACACAGGTATTTGGTATTTACAATGTAGGTGAGTAGTTCTTCTA
The DNA here is from genome assembly GCA_963576875.1 of Acrobasis repandana. NCBI lineage: Eukaryota > Metazoa > Arthropoda > Insecta > Lepidoptera > Pyralidae > Acrobasis > Acrobasis repandana. The sequence goes on from OY756226.1 coordinate 6,577,725, forward strand.
GTCTGTGGCGACATGAATTCTTTTTAAAGTTACTTAGTCGACGGTTAGCCGTTACGTTAGTAATTATATTATCTTTGCCGTAAGTAAACTAAAAATTTGAGTCGACTTAAGACGTGTGTACGCAAATATAATGTTTAGTTTAATTGCTGCATAGTCATATTGCAAAGTAGGCATTTTACTAGACAATAAAAAGTTTAGGTGAAATTTGGCATAGACGTTTTGATTTCTAGGCAGCGTGATCAGAGAGGACGCAAACTACGCTTGTCTGTCGATATCGCCCAATTTGCAATATTATTCAACTCTTGACACTATAAACTTTATACGTTTTGATTTTTTAATAGTTCGGCAACAGTAAAGTTGACTAAGTTTTTGGGAAAAATTAGATGTTTAGTAACAAATCAAATAAGATGTAAAAAAAATTAAAAAAAAAATAAAACGTATATAGTTACTAATCGATCACATTCGATTATTTATTTATTTGGCATAAAATTAGTTTATTTAGGAAAAGAAAGTTAAAATAATTTACATATTTATAGATATACAAAAGTTAAAGTTACTTACATAGTTTTTCATAATAAATAATAAATAAATATATACGGACAAATCACACTGATTAAGCTAGCCCCAAAGTAAGTTTTAAACTTGTGTTATGAGATACTAACTTAACGATATTTTATGATAAATACATATATAGATAAACACCTAAGACCCAGAACAATTTGAAAAAGGCCATTTTCCAACTTGCCCTGGATATAATGTATGTATATACAATAATGTCTAGAACATTTTCGAAAATTGGAAAAAAATACGGAGTAGGTAAGTTTTAGGCGTGTAAACAGTTATCGCTTTTTGTATGAATTTCAGTTACGCATTAAGACTATTGCGTACATGACATTATTCATACAAAAAGCGTAACTCTCCCGCAATACTGAAAAACTGTAGCAATATATTTGAATATATATCGAAGCACAGATCACGTCTCAAAAGCTTTCTAATAAGTGTACCTATGCTTATGTAGGTAGTTTTTCACGTCATTCAAACATCGATATCGGCTGCCGATGTACGAGTAGCCATAGCCAATTACCTGTTTTTTCCGGGAACCCGAGCCTTCAATCAGCTTTGAGCATTCGACGAAAAATTGCTAATTCGAATTTTATTTGAAGCTTTAATGTATTTTTAACAGTGCAATTACGTTATGTAATTTTAGAATTACTTGTAAAGTCTGTTCCTGTATAGATTTACATTCCAACCTAATAATGTTTTGGGTGCAAGAATACATGGTATTTTAAGTAAAGCTATTAAGTATATATGCTATTATAAGTATAGAAAATAATAGTTACCTACCACTTGAAATAAAAAAAATGGATTAACGAACAGTCACCTAATTTCCTAGGCCTTGAAAGACGTGTCCCTAATTGCCTGTCTACAGCAAATGTCGGTTGAATAGTGATGAGACTATTCAACCTAAAAGGATATGGTATAGAATTCAATTGAATAGATTTTGGACATATCTTATTTTTGAACTTTATTTATTTTAAATAAAGTTTAAAATCTTAAAAGAGGATGGACAAAATGACAGCAATGCTAGTAAAAAAATTGACCTACTACATGATTATTTGAAAAAGGCTTTCAACTTGGCCTTGGCTAGGGATCGAACCCAGGACATCCGAGTGACGGACTAGCGTGTTAACAACAGACCATGGATCAAGATAGACACAGCCTCTGTATAAATAGTGTCGATCTGACGTCGAATTGACTGCATTTAGGATCGTCACTTTTAGTGTGTGTATGTCAATTCATTAGATCGGACATTGAGCTCTCAACTGTAAAATACCTAAATCTATCGTTTCGAGCCGTAGAAACTTGTCGAAAAAGTTGGAGGAAGTGATAAAAAAGATTCCTTCTGTACGTAAATTAATTTCTTATTAAATATTGTACCTATTGGAAATTGGAACGCTAGGTTTTCATACAAATTGAAGGACTTTTTTTATCTAGTAGTATATACAGATCTGTGGTGTTAACCAATATGCCACGGAGGTATTTGACGTTGTCTGAATTCTATCTGAATTTATCATATAGGTACATACCTAGGTACATCAAAATACAGATGCAGATACACTATTACGTTTTTATCCCTGACTGGATAGACAGTGCAACGTCCAAAGGGCACTCTTGGTGTGATATCAAAACGATAAAGAAAAAGCCGTGTTCAAATCAGACTTGTGATACTGAATAAATAAAATAAGTTACCTTATCTTGACGAATAATGAAATAAATAAATAATTTATTTTCTCTTTACATTTTGTGGATGTAAAAAACAGATATAAAGTATGATTTCGTAAATTCTATGACAAAAGCAATGAGTTTGGATACTTAAGTTGATTACATTTGTAAATAATTTTACAATAATAAATACTTGAAAGTTCCGATACCGCAATAACTTCTATTTTAGTTTTAGTGAGATATGAATACTTTAACTATTTCGGAGAGGACAATATAGGCCTAGCTCACATTGGTCTGGTGATAAATTGTAGCGGGCCTGTTTAATTTTTTTTTTAATTCTAATGTTTATTCATTATAAGACCTTTGCAGGCACTGTTACGCGTCAGAAAGTTTTGTATACACTACGTGTAAAATTAATTAATTATTTATAGAAAATCTACCTATACTAGCGTTTTGCAACGACTACTGCTGAGAAGAAACGCCAAAAGAAATTCATTTAGATAAAGAAGAAGGTTGCAAACTATTTTTTGTAAGTTTAACTTACAAATCTGCCCTGTTTTAAGAAATCAAGGACATTTCATATCTGTGTCTCTCGCGTTTCACGTTCGCATGCGCGAATATCTCAAATAAGAAAAGATTTCCATGTGCGCTATATTTCTGTCTTTTTTCCTTACCTATACCATACAAAGTTTAACAAAAGTATTGGAAAACGTTGTATGGCACATATGTGTACAGTTAATTTCAAGTTTCAGCTCCATAGAAACACGCGCAGGATTCGCTCGCTTGTGAGTTAGCCCGCCTCGACTGCAATGAACAACTTACCACACTTGTATCATAAACTACTATAACGCCATACAAATAAAATCGATGACCCTGACGTATTGGTAACCACGTTAGTCCGCCACTCGGTGGTTCTAGGTTCGATGGCCGGCCAGAGAAAATAGTCTTTTGAAAATTGTCTTCGGTCTTTAGGTGTTTATTTGTATATTTAAGTATTTTTTTAAAAATAAAGCTTAAAAACTTACTTTGGGGCTCAATCTGTGTCATATGTCTGTCGCAGTTGAATGGTATAATCCGCTAATTTACTAAACCTCTAGCTGTTTGGCATTACAGCTCGGTTTTGTAAAATAGCGAACCCTAATACGCGGAATGGAATGAACGACTTGTATTCATCCATGCGGCTAGAGAAGTTATTGAATAATTCTATCTAAAGAAATTATATACAATTTAGAATGCCTACGAAGTAGCAATGGCGAGCGAGGGAAGCGAGCGTGCTGCGGCAGTGGCCGGCAAATGCTAGGAAGGTTCTATTCATTTTACTAGGTTAGGGTAAACCTATAGGTTAGGTTAGGTTAGAACTGCGACCAAAACACACGCACGAGCCGAGCGAGCGAAGCGAGCGTGCCGCGGCAGCGGCTGGCGAGTGCTAGAAAAGTTCTATCTATTTCACTAGGTTAGAGCAAACCTATAGCAATAAAAATCGTGGAATAGTTTTCTGGGAAATGAAATTCGATGTCGAAAAAATCTTTATTCTAATAGACACCCAGTTATATTTCATTATGGTGTCGCAGTTGGATTGTGTAACGGTTTCGTCAAACAGCGGATTACCGCTACTGTTTCACAAAACCGCTAGCCGTTTGGAAACGTGGTTAGCGGTTTCAATGAACGTAACACGTTGCGCAATCTTAGACAATCCAGCTGAACGATATTCGGCTGTTTAACAAAACCGAGCTGTAATGCCAAACAACTAGAGGTTTCGTGAATTAGCGGTTTACATACCATCCAACTGCGACATGTCCATATACATTTATTTATTTATATTCAATAAAAGCTTTCAATATTAATAATAGCAGCTCACTTACTCGCCTCTTACTTACTCAGTGTAAGCGGAGCCTTATCGCTAAGTTTCATTCTAATTTCGGGCCTTCGCATAGACATTTAGCAGTGGGCTGTACAAATGATCTTCGAGTTCAGAAGTTTTGTCCTTCAAGTTTCAAATCGTACTATTAAGGGTTCATCGAACTGGAAAACTTCGTAATTGTAACGGTATAATTTGCGGAATCTTATTATTTGATTTGAGAATTTGGATAGCAATCCTGCGCATGCCCATCGTCGTGCACTTTTGTTAATATTTATGCTCGCATAGGTACTACTTATGTATCCAGGTTAGAATAAGACTACTTTATCACTTCTGTGGATGTCGTAAGAGGCGACCAAAATCTGCGGTAACTTTTTGGAATCGGAAAAGCCGAAAAGCGCATCTCAGGTTCCGAAGCAACACAGGTAAGGATGAAACCTATGAAAACGCGTTGGCATGAGATCCAGACGAGATAACTCAAAGGAAGTGGAATCTACATTGGAGATACAGATATATAATCACGTTTTTACCCCGTACGGGGTTAACAGAGCCCAGGGCCGTAAGACCCAAAGGCCACATTTAGCGTCATGAGGGGTGTGAAAATAGAAAAAGGGAATCAAAATAGTGATGGGTTGCTAGCCGCATCGCTTATTAACATGATTCATATTCTCGCCAATTCCCTAGATCGCCTTTTGTCTATTAATAATGAGGATGCCTAACAAAGTGAATGTTAGCAGGTCGCTACATAGTTGAATGCTTTCTAAACAGAATACCTAGCTCCCGCTGGAACCAGGGTGTGCGCGGTGCATATTTTAGTTACAGTGGGTTGCTCTAAAGAGGCGGTTTGTGTCTCTACTGAGCAGTCGCAAATAAGGAAATTAAAGATGTAGGTACCTTACATCTGCAATGATACCCCGCGTACATACAAGTTGTTTCATAAAAGCGAGAGAACTTTTTAAATACGATTTTTCATTTATTTCCGGTTTGGTTGATCGAGTTTTTTTTATTTTATTTATTTAGAGAAACAAATTGAGACATTGAGAGTTAATTGTAATAAGTAAAGTGTAAAAAGGTAAAAAAAATCGTTTTCAATTTTATTAAAATCGGTTGTGTGGTTTGTTTTTTGAAACGAAAATAACTAGAAAAAAATTGTGTGAATATTTAGCTTTCCTGGAATTGGAGTCGGTTTTTTGTTATGAAAAAAAATCAATATTATTTAAAAAATCATTCGTAGACTGCTTTCGTGGACCAATGCAATCACGTCTTCAACGAAAAGAGAGACTTTTCTAACCTCTCCTCAATGTGTGTCAGTCTTCTACAGTACGATAGAGCACAACTTTGTTCTGGTTAAGTTTAAACGTTTGCCTAATTTACTCCTTGGCCGCTTCTTCAGAAACTAACTGCAATTTCGGTGTGTCAAACGAAGTCTGCTAAACTAACTCAATAGTATTTTAAAAGTAGGTAAGGTAGGTAAGTAAGTAACAAATAATATTTTTTTACGAATACAAAACAACCGACTACTTTTTTTTTAGGAGTTTCTTCCAAATCTCCAAAGTTATTTATTATGTCTTTACCAAATTAAGATGGGACCATAACAACTTGGTTTTTGAAGTCGGTTGAAAAGATATTGATATATTTATCTTGGCGGTAGATGCGTGTATGAAGTTAGTCTTTCTTATGGACCAAATATACATGTGACAATGCGAACTTAGTAAATAGTTTCAAAGCAATTTTGCCCCACTTATACAACGCGTTAATGAAATAACGCAAAACCTCTCAGATGGTACCTCAGCCCATCAAACTGAACAACTTTTGCTACTTCTAAAACTTTCACGAAACCCAAAAAAAAATGAATTTTCATACAAACTGATAAGGTGATCGAGTCAATTTGTATAAAAATCCGAATTTTATTTTTGGCATTTGAGGAATGTTGAACAAAAGTTGTTCAATTTCATGATATTTCATGATATACGAGTTACAACCTGAGAGGTTTTGAGTTATTTCATTAACTCGTTGTATAGGTATAGATGGGTAACCACAAGTGGCATACAAATTGTCTCCAGCTCCCCCTTGCTTCGTTGTTCCCGGCTGTTACCATTATGAAAAACAAACAAATTAAAAGCAATTTTAGCTATAGGATAGGTTAAGTGTATTATGCGGTCGTTACTGGTTACACCACAGCCCCGTAGTCCCTGAATCATATAATGACAAAGTTGTCCACATCAATGCTAAATCGAAACCTCAAAAGCGAACGCAATTTAAATTTGAAAGTCTCTCAAACTTTCCTATATTGAAACCCGAGGTGTGTCCCTCCTCGTTTACCTACTTGTTAAGTGACATACGGGTGAAAAGTTCACATTCTGGATTTTACCGGATTAAGTTATAAGTATACATTGACGACAGAATTGTCCGTCGAAATTGGTTTAGTAATTATAGCGACCACTGTGGTGCACCACAAAATGTGGAGCTTTTAATACCCTCTGGATGTGGTCAAGTTTATTATAAATTTAATAGCTAATTCAACTCGAGAAGAATTCAGTCTTAAATAAAATCTTGAGATACATATGTAACTAGTGCCAAATTATCCATAAGGCGGATGAGGCAACTGCTTAGTGGCCCCGCATCCACTTATATTTATGCCTGATTTATGCCATGAAAAGCAATTTGATTGGATTCTCTTCCCAATTATGTATAAAACTAGCTTTTGCCCGTGGCTTCGCTCGCGTATCCCACAGTAACATTACATTTTTCCGGGATAAAAGGTACCTTATATTCTTCCCAGTACTCCTAACTATGTGCATGCGAATTTTCAAGAAGATTGGTTCAGAAGATAAAGCGTAAAGAGGTAACAAACAAACAAACAAATATACAAACTCACTTTCGCATTTATAATATTAGTTGGGATGGGATGGAATGGGACTGGGATATATGAATTATATATTATATATAATTAAATATATAATAAATATAGTTAGGATAGTTAGGATTAGGATTAGGATTCTTGACTGGCCTCGACCTCACCTGATTTTAAGATGCTTGCTGGATAATAGTTTTATTTAATACTTATGTATAAACTAACTTAGACCGAGCGTCAACTTAATGATATTTATCTGCTATGTACCTTACTTATAAAAGTTGGTCATTTTTAACAACATTTGTATCATCGCATCTCCGTGAATTTCTCTCGGCGTTAGTAGCACCCTTGTTCAAAAGCAAATAAAGTAAGCATGAGTACCTTAAATTTATATTGCCTGTTCCATGTATCATAATGAACAAATTAATCATTCTACTATTGTTCTTTAATTACGGACGACGAAAGGATAAAATTGGATATTTTTAGCAACAGTGTGTAGCATTGAATCTTCGTGAGTTTGTTTCAAGCGCCAAGTATCAAATAGCAAACAAACTTAGCCCAAACGGTTGTTATCACCTTGTTAAAGTTGGACATTCTCAGCAACAGTATGTAACATCACATTTCCGTGAGTTCTCTCCGCGTTGTGTAGCACCCTCGTTCAGCAAATAAAGTTAGCCCGAGCACATATATATTTATTAAAAACCAAATAATACGAAAATTGCTCGGCCCCCGGCTTATTAAGCGGAGTAATTAGTTGGAAACTTTGGGCATAAGCAAAAAATGAGGTTGTATACGGTACTATTTAATGAAATAATTTAAGATCTCTAAAATTATTCTTCTAATTTCGTTTTTCCTTCATAACTTGCTTAGTTTTTTTTTCAGATGAACAGATTAATTGCTATTTGAATTTGTACAGAATAATTAATATATTTTATTATTTATTTTCAGATTTTTAATCATTAAAGATATAGTTATAAAGTAATAAATCTAAATGAGGAAATAAAACATAATGAAAATATACAATGAGAGAAGGATTTGTACCCTAGACCAGGAGCCCTATTTTTAAACACGGGAGTGGTTTTACGACCTATTTAGTTAGTATACAATTGATACCTATTCAACAAAATATATCGGGCAGTATCGGTTCCGGCGTCGGTATCTACGATGTAGAATCCGCTTCAGCTGAATTAAACGCAGCTCATGACGTCCTTTCCAACGATGTGTAATGTCAAAAATTACCCCAACAAAAGTAAATTCAAGTAAGTGCTATTTAAGGCGGAATACGAAGAGAATCTGAGGGTATGAAGTGCGGGGCGATCTGCATGCTTTTACATAATTATTTCGTTTGACTGTGAAGCGGGAGGCGGGGCATGAACGCGGAATGAAGATTATATTGGTTTTTATGAATTATTTTAATAACAATTTTTTTTATCGAAAATCATGAAGTCGACCTTTGGAATCACAATATTAATATTTTTGAGTAAAAATATTTTGACGTGACAACGTCTAATAACTCGATACTACAGGCTGCATGCACAAAAAAGATGACGTCATTATCCCGTTACGCTCATTGTCGCGTTCCACAACCGAGATCGCGGCACGAACGAGAGAGAGGCATGATCGGCTCGAGCGATCGGCTCAGTTCGGAATGTTTGACGTTGTCACGTCAAACTACCGTCCGTTAACCGACTTTACAGACAACCAATTTTTGACGTGACAACGTCTAATAACTCGATACTACGGGCTGTATGCACGAAACAGATGACGTCATTGTCCCGTTACGCTTATTGTCGCGTTCCGCAAGCGAGAGTGTGGCACGAACGAGAGAGAGGCATGATCGGCTCGAGCGATCGGCTCAGTTCGGAATGTTTGACGTTGTCACGTCAAACTACCGTCCGTAAACCGACTTTACAGACAACCAATTTCTTTTTCCTCAATTTATATTTTTCGCTTTTTGGAAGAAAAATAATTTTAGTTATCATTTCTTAACATTTTTTTAAAATGGTATATTGATTTATTTTAAAATTTTAAGAAGTCGGGCACCTTGTGAAGTATTCTAGCTTAGAATCACTTCAGGTCAAAGTTCTAGTGAACAGAAATACATGACGGTTCGACAGTTCTCTTCGTATTCCGCCTTAACAGTGCATCTATTTTTCCGCCAATACCGTTACTGCATTGACTTATATGTATATTACTATTGAAATCATTGCTGACTGAAAATTTGTCTATCCGTCAAAAATTTTCGTTTTTGGTTGAGCATCATTGCTATTATAGTACTATAATATTATTTATACATGAATTCAGCTAAATTTACAATACAATACAATACAATACAATTACTCTTTATTGCAGCATGGACATATAACAATACAGAGAAAAAAACAAAAATGATACAAAGGCGGACTTATCGCTTAAGTAGCAATCTCTTCCAGTCAACCTTTGGGTGATTTAGTTGTGTTAGAGCCACGTTACCGGCAAAACTCAGATTTGCTTGTAGCATGAATGAGCCAGTTCGTCCGGGGTATTACCACACTCTCACAGAAAATCGTCGTCTGAGTAGTAGCTTCACCGCTTCTATGCTTCGCTCGGTAAGTGAGAGAGCCGGAGCCTCTCGCCCATCCCCCCTCCCCCCTGAAAGGCCGGTAACGCTTTTACACCCCTGGTGTTGCAGTTGTCCATGGGCAGCGGTGATCACTTACCATCAGGTAACCCTCTTGTTCGTTTGCCGTCCTATGACATAAAAAACAGGTACAAGTTTGGAGCGGTGGTACTACTGATCTGCGGCCGGTCGATACGTCGTCTGCGATCGAGCGACGTGTCGTTAGCTGCGAAAGCTAAGTATTTCAACAGAATAGGATACTTGTACTCCATACAGAAGTCTCACTCAGCAAATAAATTCAAAAAAATATCTACTCAATATGGTTTAATTTAGCTCACGTCAGAACTCAGCCCTTTTCGTTTAGATACCTAGGTATCTATTGCAGGCCAATTTGACTCTTATTACTCTGGTCAAACGATTCGTATAACTGAATTTACCACTCCGGAGTGGCCGCCGCGCTCTTAGTAATATTGGGAGTGACACAGACTTGGTATTTCATAGAAATACATACATAGAGTCTGCTGCTGCTACTATTTGATGTAGTCGTATCACGAGTCTGAAGAATTATTTCAATTAAATTTGGCTTTAAAAGTACATATATTTCGTAATATTTATGGAATTACAGTTTCTAGCTGCGACTCTGCACGCTATATAGGTATTCTATATTATGGAAGTTTTAACCTAAATCCAACTTCAAATGTTCAGCTATTTAGGTGATTTAATAAACTTTTGCAATATTTTTTTTATAGGGCCTTTAGGCATTCAAGACGCAGTACAGTACTCAATTTAAAAAACGACTACATATAATAATAGCTATGAATATATTAATAAAATATTTATTTTTTATGCAGCCAGTGCACTTACTCAAACTATTTTCGTGTCCGTGGGATTTAGTGCGGTACAGTTCATTCGTTGAAATGGTACAGACTTTGATTTTATACTGTCGGCGCGCAAAAAAGGCGGCGGCTGCTCCTTCAAAGAAAAAGCCTTTCTAGTGCGCTGACAGACAGCCTGCAAACTATTTCTAGTGAACTGCTGTTTGTTCGGCACGGTGTGACTGCGTCCAGCTGCGCGGCGTTCTCCCGCTTCCGGTTCCTCCCACCTCGCCTTCCGGTTTTCCGTCCGCTGCATTCCGTCTCACAGTTTGAACGACGCTTTTGTCACCCTAGGGAATTCACGCATGTCTTTGTGACATAATACCAGGAAACAGTAAAGACGCCATTACAGAAAAGTAAAGATATTTCAATTATGAAGGTGAACTATCTTTTCACTATAGTTTGTTTGTTTGTAATAACTTTATTGTACCAAAAATTAAGGACAATTAGTTATTACCTAGGTATATTTTTTCTACACCTTAGACAATGACATCTATTTATTTCGATGGTATTTCCAACAGTAAACCTAACGGAACACATTTGAGATAAAACTGCCGGTGAAAGCCACTTTAGTCAACAAACTAGATCTTTACCCGAAACGATACTTCATCGTTCAAATCTAAAGGCCCATTTACACAGTGCAAGTTTCTTGCCTGTTGCATACAATTTTATTGAAGCAATAAATGATTTGTATGGCTGACGTTCTGTTTAGATCATGCAAGTTTTCTATTGCTTCAATTTAATTGTATGCAACGGGCAAGAAACTTGCACCGTGTAAATGGGCCTTATCTGTCCCCGCGCCATATCTATGATATATCTATGAGTGATCCTTAGTTTTCGATTTATAAAAATGCCTATATATGGTTTTAGACATTGTCATTCTTTTTCACTAGTTTCCGTAATTAAATCATCATGTTAGAAATGAGGAAGATAATGGCAAAAATGTACAAAAGTAAAGGTCTAGTTAGTTTGTTTTTTGAGTGTGTATATGGCCAACATTGATGTCACATTTTTCAAGCTATCTAAAGCCATCTGACATAGCTTGACGACTGCCATATATTGATGACAGCCGGAGCCTTCCAAAGCTCAGAGGACCTCGAAAAATTTGTATGCCTCTTGAGGTGACTCATTCAAGTATGGACCATGCCAGGAGTTGCTTAACTTGCGAAAGTGCTAGTATGCGAGCTCCCACCAGGCTACCGAGCTAAAGTTTAAGTATAACCAAATCCTAAAGTATATCTAATCGACTCAAAAATTTTCGGCAACGTCAAGCTTTGCTGAAAATTTTTGATCCTAATGCCGGCTCTATACACTCGCCGAGACACCCTGAGACAGGGCGAGAGCGTGTACATGGTGTTCTCATCTCTTTTCGCTCTCCCCCGCCTCGCCTCGGTCGGTCTCGGTCAGTTGTCGGTTTTTGCGCCCGATTCAAAGGGTCTCGTACAAGTCTCGTTGGCTCTCGCACCTTCTCGGCCGAGACTCTCGGTGAGGGGCTCTCAGCGAGTCTGTACAGCCAGCATAACCTATTGTCCGCAGTCTAGATTTTTATTTAGTATACCTATGACTGTACAATGCATCTCTAAAATGGTTCTGGTGTTCGCTGCAAGTGAAATCAGTTTCCTGAAGTTAAAAAGCGGAAATGAACTTAAGAACTAGCCACTGTTGGAGCCCCAATAAATACTAATGGAGTCGCCCGATAGTTTGGTATTGTGTTGAATAAGTAAATCTAAAGTTCTATACGCGGTGCACGGGAGTTTCGTGCACGAGTTGGAATTATGGTGAGTTCGTATGCACGTAACTTGATTTAGTTATACTTTACCCAAAGACACTTGATGAGCTTTTGTTGTTTAACTTAATGGACTACCGAGAAAGAAAGTTTATATGATCTATTATGTATGAACATTCACATAAATAAGGCGTCGCATTATCAGTTATTCGAAGTATCATCTATCGATGAATAATATATCGAAGAAAGATTTTTCGAGTTCAAGTAGGTAATTTTGGTGGTAAGCAAGGGCCGTGGCAAGGGTGGTAGAGATATATGTTATTAATCCAACAACTGAAAGTGGGTTGACTAGTTAAGAGGCTTAATCAAGTGTTGTAACAGACACATATGTATTTCATAATCATTTATTTACTACATATATTAATTTTTATTTTTTAGAAATATCCCTTGATCGGCATCTACGATCTGCGCTGGAAGAGAAGCAGGTACATTATAAGTTTTTTTCTTTTCTCCCAGGCTAGCATGGAATAAGTACATGTGCACAATTTTTTATTCTCTACCACCAAACCAAATATCTCTTAGTTTTTTTCTTGAATTAGTAAACTTACTAGCTAATTCATCTTTTTTATCACTTCGTCCTTCTTTTTATTTATATCCATCATACGTAATACCATTTTCCTAGATATACCATTAAAATTAGGACACATACCTAGTTAAGATATCTGATATCAATAAAATATTGGAATATTAATTCTAGCTAGCCGTGATTCCGTCCACTCACGTCGAGGGCCCTTGTCACCGGATCTACGCACTCGAAGCTCCCCAACCTTAAAACCACTATAAAGTTACGCTGCTCCTCGACCTATTTTGAACTTTATGCATAATTAATTAGACCCAGCAAGCTACTAAGTTCCTTAAATAGACATAGCGGTCGTAGAAACCTACTGTCATATGGAAGTGATGATAAATTCATAACAGTACCTAAAATGTATAAGTTTTAATAAAAAATTAAAATTATGTAAAAGCTTTTATTGTGAGACCAAATTTTAGCTTTTATTGTGAGGTCTTATCAATACAAAACAAATAAGCCCAAACTCTACGAGGTTGCGTCGTTTTATTACAGAGTTCCTTTCAGCTCAATCATCAAAATCTGGATACTATCTAAGGACAAAGTACTCATCAAGACGAATCAAACGAGCCTAAATTTGATGAGGTTGCGTCGTTTCATTACAGGGTTCTTATATGGTCACCTTTCAGCTCTATCATCAGATCAGCTCCAATTCATCATAATATTGCATTGTCACGCAATATACATGTATGCGTGCAAAATTTCAGTTCAATCGGTTGTAGACATCTATGTTTGACCAAATTGAGTTGCATTGCAAGATTCCACGCGAACAAACAGTTACATACGTATATTGCAAGTTAAATAAAAGCTTTTAATAATAAAAATTAAAAGTTTGTAATAAAGTTATTCTTTGAGATTCTACAAAAAAAAACTAGGTTTAGATTTACAAATATTAATTAAACAAAAGAACGCATGATAATTAATTAAAAAGATCCACGATAAATACTTTTTAAATGTTATACAGTTAAAATGCAGAAATTTTTTTAGGCCATTCCTGAAATATTCGCCTAAAAATTAATTAAAAAGTGAAGGTAGAGGCGGATACCTATTTTTTTTTAATAAATTCGGTGGCTCAATTGTTAAACTTTTTGCTGAAATACTTGATTGCCGTAAATAAAACTAGTTTCAGTTCATCCAGTTTAAAATTAGTCAAATTACTGGGACTAACTTTCGACGGGAATATTTGGCCGAAAGTAGTTACAAAAGTTGGCACAGAATCATCGAAGCAGTTTGTTAATTAAAACAACGGTTCAAATTCATTTAACTTGATATGTGCATTGGATAGTGCGGTTTTCAACCGAAATTGCATGCGGAATGTACTTGAATAATTAAATTAATTTAAAGGATCAGAAATGGTATTAAATATTTGAATTGGATGTCGGAAATCGCTAGTTATTATGCATATTAAAGGGTTTAATTTTATATAAGTAGGTACTATGTATGTACAAACAGAATTATAAATACTTATTACGTGGTACACTAGGCCTAATTTATGTACGTATTATGTTATATTTTATGTATTATGTTCCCCTCTAACGCTTTAGGCTTTAGGAATTATCCTGTAAAGATAGTTGTGTGTATGAAATAAATAAATAAATTCTTGTTTGATCAAGGGAAGTACATTCAATTACGTGTACGTACGGGTAAGTGTCACATTTTAAATTCACATTTTTGTTCAGGTTTATACTGCATGATAATATAGGTTAGTAGTTAGTACCTATTTTTTCTACGCGCAATAACTTCGTTGTGTAATAAAAGCCTTATTAAAGTTTTACTACCTTTGCTTTACAAATAATATTATATTTTGAGCAAAAATTTTTGTTCTTTACCTATATACTCGTAAGATTAACAAAAAGTCGATTTTCTTGACTTTTCTATTGTCAAGAAAAACGGCTATAACATTACATAAAGATTGTTGGGGAGTCGTTAAACTTTCGCCGCTTTCCGCCGCGGACAATGCGGCATTGTTTTGATTTCGTACAATGGTTTGGACTTGGAGGTTTGAGCAGGGATGGAATTGTCGTGCTTGAATATTATGAGTAATGATATGTAGATATCACCAATAGATAGAACCAATAGAATGTAATGGAGAGGTTAAGTAAAAAAAAAGAGTATGCTACTCACAATTTCTTGTCACATACAGCATCTTCTTCGTCTAAGCGCATTCCCGGTTGAATCCTCAGCTGTGCTGCTTCGGAGCCCGGGGTGCGCTTTCCCGCTTTTTCTTCTCCAAATATAATATGCATGTCAATGAACACCCAAGGATGCCAAAGACCTTGTGTTGGAGAAGAAATAGCCGAAAGAGTTTTAAGATTTGGCTATATAGTTTTACGACCGGCCGCCTGCCTGACGTCAACCTTTCTTGGAAATGCAATTGTAGCACGAGATGTTTGTGCTGATACAACATGTTTAGCTTAAAATAAACAAGATTATTACCTAGACAAATTAAAAAAACCCTTGACAAATAAAATTAAATTATTGGGGGTAAACGCTCACCAATAATTTTTAAACCGATAACGGCTGATTCTATTTTGATCTATACAACGTGGAAGAGACATATCCGTAATAAATCAAACCAAAATCAGAAACCGGGAAGTGGCAGAAATTCAACTTGCAAGATTTGGCCCAAAAAACAATAAACAGTGCAAGCTAAATAAAATCAATCAGATAGTAACACTTGTCGTGACATTCGTGACGTAGTCTTAGGCTATCGCGGGAAGAGAATATCATATTTCAATATACCATGGTAAAAACAAAAATCTGTCGCCGTAAATAAAATGGCAGTACCAGAATTTTTCGGGATCCAGTGATTTAAAATAAATCATATCAAAGGAAACGGAGACATCGTTTAAAATTGTGGTTCTACCAAGCCCTAGATAACCCTTCAAACTATTTTATGAACGACTGTTTAAAGTGAGAACGTTAAGCTTTACTACGCACATTTGCGAAATACGGCCACTTTTGGCAAATGTGCGTAGTAAATACGCAGGTACAGCCTTAAGCGGACACAGTCGATTTGTGACATACGAATAGGTACCAAACATTGTAACCCAAACGCTAACATCATCTACATCTTTCGCTAACATGTACAAAATAATTTCCATAGCTTTGTTTCGTAGCTTTTACACAATATTGATGAAAATGTAAATCGAATAAAGGTATGCCAAAAGCGATGATCGTACATACAATGAAGCGGAATGGAACCAATATTGTTGAAATTACTTTTCAATCAGGTATTGAGCGCAAAATTTTACTCGTTCAACAAGTCCAAATTATACAAAATGGGCACGTAAAGGCCCTTTTAGACGGTGCAAGTTTATTGCCTGTTGCATACAATTGCATCATCAGGTCTTTTTTAGTCTCCACTGTAGGAGCACGACCATCTCTGTACTATCGTAGCCAAATATAAGCCAGAGCGTCAGAGGATTTGGCCTACACTCTCCACTTTTGCCAGATGGGTTGGAGAGGTCTCATTGATGTTTATAAGCTTTATTTAGCTTATGTTTCCTAAGTCGCCTTCTGCGATATCCACGGGAAGAATTGGAGTGGTCCTATTCTACTCTGCTGGGAACCATACGACTATCAATAAAATTTTTAACTAGAAATAAATTACTTGGTCAATGACATGGTCTATACAACACGTAGCATTCTTGAATCTACTGTGCAAGATTCGTTGCAAAACTTTTAATGGTGTAAACAGTATATACAATAATATGATACAATTATTGTATTCAAATTGAGTACCTGCAGTGAGTGCTGATAAAAAAATTGCAGTTTTTAATTTGGAGCACTTTTTGGGACAAGCCAAATCCTTAATAAAAAAAGAAATAAGGGTTTATCTACTAACAGTACCGTGCGACTCGTGTATTGGTACGAGTGTCATACATGACTGCGAAAGACACAACTGCGATGAACGTTACAGTATCGGATAATAAAGATAAATAAAATATTGTACAAAATTAACCATTTACATACCTATTTTTTTCCGGTGATATATCTATAAAACGATTTAAAGACACGTCATCATTCAAACGGTTATAGCAGTAAATACCTATTTAAAACGACAGCGATTTGGACTGAGGTTCGAGTTTCGCTAAACAATTCATGCCGACTGTACCTCTGACGCAAATCCGTACCACAGTTTAAGTAATTAGTAATTCAGGGAAGCTAAAGTAAACGCATTATATTTAAAAAATTATAGTAAAAAGGTGGTCTAAAAAAATAACTTCTTAAATAGGTTTTACTAAGGACTTTTTCTAGTTGGTAAAGACTATCTTAATTATAGCCTTGTTCCTTTGAAGATTTAAAAGAACCAGTGGTCTCAGCCAGTGGTATTAGTGGCAGAGGGTACAAATGTTTTGGTTTCTTTATTGACAATAGCGTAAAACACTTATGTATTTTATCATTCTCGGTTAATCGTTTGCTTTGTTGTGATCCAGAGGTCTTGGGTTCAAATCCCAGTGGGAAGCGTACTTTGTTAAAAAAAATAATTGTGATGCCCACAAAATATCGAGCATTTCCTGATTGCTCTTCTGACAGACAATAGGTATCTTACTACAAGTAATGTTGCCTTAAGTTGTCAAGAAAAGTGTTTGGAATGAGTTCATTTTTCACGAAAAATATATTCCTATACAAATTGCCTTAGCGGCTGCACACTTTTGTTTTGTACTCTTATGTATTCTGTGCTTTTGTATAGAAATGCCAACACTTTTTATTTTAATTACATTATTCTTTAGTGATCTAGTATAGCCCGTGTTTCGGTTTATTATATACGTCAATTACACCTTGTATAATTATAGAAAAATAAGAAGCATAGGTAGTATTTAATAAACGTTTTATGAACTTCAAGTAATAAAGGAAGAAGAATATAAATTCTTACGTACTAGGTATATAATGCATATAAATGCTTCAAATAATTGAAGCAAAATAGTATGTGTAAAAGTTCTGTTAGAAAAAATATAATATACCTACCTATAGATAACTATTTTCGTGTAAGTATAGGTACATAACTAATGGCATCCAATCTCCAATACATCACTTCGTTAACATGACAATAGTTGGTCCTAACTGGTTTCGGTTAAGATATTGGCGTGAAATACCGGCGTCTCGCAAACAATGTTACGACGGTATAGTACCATGGAATACAGGACTAGATGTGATCTAGCTCCTAGATGAAAGATTTTTCTGTAGTGTTTTTTCCCACTTTTCATATAAAACCATTATGCAAATACTAAATCAAATCAATTCCAATAAAATCTAAATACCTGCTACAAAGGTTCACATATGACGCAATATAAAAACACCCAAAGATTTTTTCAGGATTAGAACGTGGTGATGCGGATGTTCGTCATCATATCGACCACAGAACTGCTAAATATAGGCTAAAACCGATTGAAAGCCTGCATCCAGCGAGCATAGGCTAAAGTAACACTTATATAGTCACTTCCCATAAAGTGACTATATAAGTGTTGTTTAAGCGGGAGAGGCCTGTCAGGATGATAGCAAGTAAACGCCCATAGTCTATTAACATACACACCAACGTGCAATTGACATATGCCTAATAAATCAAACCGAAAAAAAAACAAAAAAAAAATCGTAATTAAGTACCATACAGATTACCCGGGTGGCTGCACGCTTTTGTATGGAAATATTGTTTCATAGAATTGACAGAGATTTTGTTTGATTGAATGAGCGAGCGAAGTTTTGTAGTTTCATTACATTTTAACATTAATTTTCTAGAGATAAATCCAGTATTCCTGTATCCGTGTGCCTATTTCCAACGTATCCAGCGTTAAATTAACGACGCTATGCAAAGGTTACTCCTTACATCGTCGCATTGTCATCGCTGAATAGGGCTGAAAGTTTATCGGGCCATTTTACAGAGAACATACCTATATAGGTATACCTTCTTAGTTGCATTAGTAACAATGATTATATTTGTTTCTTTATGTATGGTGTCAGATTTATCATGCTGCCTGTCGTCAAGCTAAGTCAGATGCCTATGCTCTCACTTATAGCTTGACGTTGACGACTGGCATACAATGATGACGCCGTGATCAACGGCTCAGAAGACAGTAAGAGAACCCCTTCCGGGAGTTTTGGCTTACCATAGACGCTAGCGTTTGTAGTAAATTATTTCTATTGCGGGTAGCAGGTAGTGTGGCCACTAAAGTACGTACCACGAGTTGCATTCGCGAACTATCCTCTTCATGTATTTTTACTATAAGATAGTAACTGTACTCGTAGTTAGCCGAAAGTTAACTATAGTTTTGGCACAATGAGTAACATATTTGACAGCTGTCATTGTTAATAACGTAACCACTCAAGTTACGTTCGTCACTTGTATTTTTAGCGTCACTTGTTTTTTTAATTCCTGTACCCTTGCGTTATCTCTAACGTATCCAGCGTAAAATTAACGACACTATGCAAAGGTTACTCCTTACATCGTCGCATTGTCATAGCTGAATAGGGTTGAAAGTTTATCGGGCCATAATGTAATAATTTCACTGAGAACACATGGGACACGGTGATAAAACTTTTATGCCTTTCGATCATATTTTATAGCGTGTCGGTGAAATTGTGTTGAGTGATTTCAAGTGAGGAATTTTAGATAATAATATACAGGGTGATTTTGAACCTCGTAGCTATATTCAAGACTCTTAATAACTAGTAGTTCGCCGCGAACTTAGGCCTCGCGAGTTTTTACATTTTTTTTAAGGAGCAATAAATTATTGAGTATTAATATTTCAAAAACTACAGAACCGATTTTGATGCCCAACAAACTTGAAAATTCTATTGATATTTCCTACATGCCTACCAAATTTCATCAAAATCGGACCATCGGTTCGGCAGTTATCGCGAAACAAACAACATACAAACAATGTGTTTTCGCCCCAACTTGAATTATAGCCCTCGTAAATCATTTGCATTGAAAAGGAATACTTCTACGCTTCTAAACAACACCTAATTAATTTTAAAGCTACTTCTTGTTTCACAATTGCATTCAAATAAAATTAATTAAAAAGCTCAGAAAAGCGAGGTATCATTCCGGATGGAATATTTTTGGATCCCGTCATTGAACAATCTTCACATTGAGCGAGTGGTCTGGGCCGAAATAGATTTGCTTTTAAAAATCCTCCCCCCATAACAGCGTATAAAATCTTATAGATTTGCTCCGTTTAGAGTGGTGCAATTCAAAGATCAACTCTTTTTTGTAAGAAGAAAGTAGATGAAATGAATCTCCCTAAAACGTCACTGAAAATTGCCTTAGGGTCTTGTACCTAGCCCTGGTTTTGTCTGCCCCGTAATAAATAAAGAAATGATTATAATTAGTATGTATTAAATATCACGGGTCTTCATTTGATATATATATATTTTTATAAGTAATGTTTGAATGCCAATAGATACCAAGATTGCGCTTGCTCACACCTTATTGCTCCCTATCCTTGACTATGCTGACACTTGTTATCTAGATATTACCGAGGAGCAATTGGACAAGCTTGAACGCCTCCAGAATTTATGTATACGGTTCATATTTGGACTCCGTAAATATGACCACATTTCGCAATTTCGTATACAACTCAAGTGGCTCCCTATCCGCTTACGTCGTGATTGGCATATCCTTTCTCTCCTATACTCCATTCTTTTTAGTCCCACATATCCTGAGTACCTCAAGGAACGTTTTTTCTTTAGAACCTCTTCAAGGCCTCTACGCAGTGCAGATAAACTTCTTCTCAATATTCCAGTCCACTCGACCAATTTCTACAAATATTCTTTTACTGTCTATGCTATTCATCTCTGGAACACTCTACCCCTTTCCATTCGATTCGCCAAAACTTTGAATAAATTTAAAACCCTAACTAAAAATCACTTTTTTACTTCTGTTTAGTTCCTCATTTCTTTCCCCTACTATTTCTTCTATCTTCCTGTTTAAAATCACCATGTACAGATCTGTATACATCATTGTGATATTTATTTATTTGTATGTATGTAATAAATTACTTATTATTATATATATATATATTCATTTATTTGTATAAATATATCTTTTTTTTTATAATATATATTTTGTATAAGTATTTTAATATCTATTGGTTATTTATAATTTATATTTTAAATTTAACTGCGCCACCTGTTATCTTACTTATATACTTCGCACTCCTTCTCTTTATGGTTGCCTGTAAGAGATTGCTTCGGCGATAAGGCCGCCTCTTGTACCTTATTTATTTATAAGTTCCGTAAACTTTGTAATTTTTTTATTGTTTTTTATTTGGTGCAATAAAGATTTTTGTATTGTATTGTATTGTATTGTATTGAATGATATTTATTGTTGGCCAAAAAAAAAAAAAAAGAATTGAAACAAATCAAGCGGTTTATGCACTGGTTCTGTGTCTGTGTGGGCGGCATCGGCACGGGTTCGATTCTCACTAGGCGCGACTTGTACCTCTGAGTTTTTACTCATGTACGGTCATTGTCAACTACCACTACCGAACACTAGTTCACTAATCTGTAATAGTGACTGTTGTCACTAGATGAGAGTCATTGCAAAAAGTCTGCCTCGATGGTGCGAAGAATGCGTTGAGCACCAATGGAATCTTGAAGGTCATAGATGGTATAATGGATACCGAAATGTATAGGATGTTTAATGAACTACATGTTAAATATACTAGTATAGTGCGAGGAGACAGACGCAACTTAAGACATGGGCCACTGTAGCTGAAATAAAAGATTTTTTTTTAATTGAACTACGGTAGATGACTTTTTAAAGTGGAGAAATTATTCCGCTTGGCAATGGAAAGAGAGGAGTTAAGGAAGCTGACGGCCAACATCCAGGAATGGAGAGGCCCTAAAAAAAGAAGAATAAGATGACTTTAGGCGGCTCGAAAAATCTGACACCAATGCTAGCTAATGAACTCACTCGATAAGATAGATAGAGAGAGCTCCGAAGTAGCACAGCTGAGGATGCAATTGGGAACGCGCTTAGACTAAAGAGAGAGAGAGAGACAGAGAGCGGGAAAGAGAGTAGGTATACAATCAAAAAATACCTATATAATATTCTTACAAAATCCAATTGATGTCTGCAAACGATTTATCGCTTGTCCAATGTGAACAAGGCTGACCCCGAAAAGTTTCGGCTTGGAGCGGGTCGCGTGGAGGACTCTCGCTGCACCAATTTAATGAAAACTGAACCCAAACCGCGAGAGACTATTGAATCAAAAGCAGATGGCTCCGACAAAACCGTTAATGGAAGTTACCTACGACTTCACGTATGAAATTCAGATGGCAGGGTCGCCATTTAAGGACGGGACTACGGAATGCAAACAACTGTTCAGATCGAAGTAAGATTTATTACTCTTCTAATAATTAAACAGTAACTACATATTTATATAAAGGCTTGCTCACTACGTCAAAATAAAAATTGGGTTAGGATTTTTGTAAATACCTATTTTTATTGCATATATTTACCTACCTGTTAAAATTTTGCAATGTGATTTTCTATTTCTGTTTTAAGTAGTAGATATCATAAGAGATAAATTTGTCCGAAAAAAATCCTCTTCTGCATTTTCCATATTGGTTCACTGACACTCATTACGCTAGTTTCCAACAAGAAGAGATGAGCTGACTATGAGTTTGGCTGACTAGCCGACTGGCCGACTTATCGATTTATAAACCTCCAATATCTATGGTATGAAATATCGGACTGTGACGTCACCTAGTTTCTTCGAGTTAAATAGCGCTCCAAATAATTAAATTTTTCTAAGGTGGGATGTTCTTTGGTTTTTCTGCATTTATAAATATTAAATCACGTTCAAAATGGATGTGAACAATGAGAAGTGTGTATATTTTGTGACTTTTTATTTTCGTATCAGTATAAAATAATGTATGTTTAACCCACTCCATATCCCTATTAGATATGATAGTATTGCATAGTTACCATCAGGTGCGCCATTTACCTGTTTGGCTATTAAGTATGTTGTTTTAAAATATTATTATAAATGCAAAAGTTTATTATGGTATGGAGGTTTTACTTCTTTTACGCCATAACGGCTGAACGGATTAGATTGAAGTTAGCTTGTTACCAGGATTAAAACATAATAATGACATAACACACATTTCATCCAGGGAAAATGTGAGACTCCCGTGGGATTTTAAAAAATTTGACTCCGTTGGCAACGTGCATCAGCTTCTAGTAAATAAATTGTACAACACATCAATTTGTCCCGTTCTTTTTCTGTCATCTTAGTGTGTTTCTGGTTGCATTCTTAGACTGCTTTGGAGCCCGGACACCTTTTGTCCCGTTCATTACGTAGGAAACCCATTCAATAAGGGATCAACTTCAATATTAAACGGAATTTTAAAACCGTTCCGTTTCACGCACTGGCATTTTTTCCCCGATCATCAGCAATTAGAGTTAGTCGACTGAGAAAAATAGTAAAAAGTAAGGTAAATTACGAGTATTTATGTAGGTTTTCCAACCCGTCTGGCCAGCGTGGGAAGTGTAGTGTGTCCTCTGACTGCTCTGGCCAAGTATGGCTCTAGTGGTACAGAGAAGTTCGTGCTCCTGCAGTGGAGACAAAAAAAAAAGACCTAATGATGATATTTGTTTATGTTATAGAATATCATTATCAATTTTTCACGACTAGGAGTCGGGTATGTGAAAATCTCATCCGTGCATTACGTATAACCGTGATAGATCAATGTAACAGACACCAAGGACCAAAGAGCACCCAAAAAAAAATTTACGAGTAAGCTGAATTTATTTTTGGGAAACGGTTATCGAAAGGCAAGAGTCAATGAGTCAAAAATTGATATATTAGTAATAAAGCCTTTGCAGGCACTTTTACATGCCAATAAGTTTAGTGTACATTACGTGTAATGTTTATTTATATTTAAAAAAAAATTATACCTTTCGCAACGCCGTAATAACCTTATTTACAATAGTATTGGTCATTTGTTATCACAATATACTTAACATAAGCTTGCGAACGAGTGCCAAATCCAACTTATAGATTTATGTGTCTTAAAAACGGAGTCGAGCTGAACAGCCCCTACTGGCGGCACCCTTTCACGAGTTGACGCGTGGATCAGCCATTGCTGAACTCAGTCAATATTATTGAAATCCACCGAGGGATGTGTGGAAAAGAAGACACTGGCAAAAGTAGTATAAAATATAAATATGGGTACTCAATAATGCACTCTGTTGTTGTGATTGTAAAATATCAAAGATGGCAACCCTGCCTGTTGCGATCATTCATATAATAAATTGTGAGATGTTATTTATTTCTGAAGTTCGTATTATCCTTTTGTCGTCCCCCATTAAGCAACAAATCTCTTTCGAAAGAAGAAAAAAGAAAATTGCAATTTTTTGATAGATTACTCGTGATTTTTCAGTCATATTTTCTGTATCGGAATGTTATGGAATACGATATCCTTGAGTCAAAATATCAATTTTGTTACATTGTTTTTACATATACTAAATTATATATTAAGACAGAGCATCCTTTTTAGGGTTCCATAGTCCACAAGGAACCCTTATAGTTTCGTCATATCCGTCCGTCCGGCCGTCTGTCTGTCCGTCCGGGCTCGTACTCCGCCGCTTCTACACCGATTGTCACGAAAATTGGTGGAGAGATAGATATTAAAGTTCCAAAAGTTGGTTTTTAAAATTATAAAAAAATGATTTTTTTCAGCCCCCGTCCCATACAACGAAAAGTGAATTTAAAAAATTAAATTGGACTAAACCCAACGTGTGGGGTATCGTTGAAAAGGTCTTTTAAAATGCAACAAAAACTGCTTTGAAACTATGTAGATCAAACCCCCTAGTCTTGAGATAATCTAATACAAAGTTAAAATTTGAGGTGTCCCCCCACCGTAACTTTTAAAATATTACTAAAATAATTCTGAAAAAATGTGGTATATTCCTCAAAGTATGTAATTTCAATTAAAACTATAGCGGTCTCGGTATCATAGATAGTCATAAATCGTAAACCGCAATTTACCTTTAGAACTTTTATATTATGTTACTTGCTGCTATGGAACCCTTCATGGGCGGGTCCGATTTTAGGGATCCGTACAAAAAATGAAAAAACGGAACCCTTATAGGATCACTCGTGCGTCTGTCTGTCCGTCCGTCTGTCACAGCCAATTTGCTCCGAATCTACTGGACCGAATCAGGTGAAATTTGGTAGAATGTTGTAATCCTATGACCCAAGCACATATGTGCAAAGTAAATTTTTTTTTTTTAAATAAGGGTTATTTTTGGGGGACAAATTAGGAAAAAAAAAAGTTATGCAAACCTTACTGTGTCATATATCAGATGAAAGGGCTCGTTATGAGGATCTTAAATATATTTTTGTTATTATTGTGAAATGAATAGTTTTGATTTTATTAATGAAAGAAGACGAAAATTGACCACCACCTGATCTCCAAAACTACTTGAGCCTAAAATTTTGAAAAAAATACGAAATATAGTTCATTGCTTGTATATTACAGGAAAACCTATAAGAATTCAATCAATTGTACAGAACATTCTCCACGCGAGTTTAACTCGCACTTGGCCGGTTTATTTAACTAATATGTAATGTAATTTTTGTAGGTTCTTTGAAAAACCTTTTAGTTCTTAAAGATAACTTACAAGTTTCCTCATATCTTCTTTTATCCTTTTGCGAAAATATACTTACCTACGTGTTCTCTTGCGAAAAATCTTGTTTATTGGGTATTCAGTCTAGCCGCAATTTTTTCGATGCGTGAAATTGATATTTTCCCCAGCCATCCATCACCATCCACGGCCTGTCTGCTGTAAATTGATACCACTTAATCCGACCACTTACCTGTAAGTGAGCATAATTTTGGATTGGGAAGAGATCGATTGCTATTGCCGTGGAAACTACTTTGTTTGGTATTTTGTAACAAGTGCTTTTATAGTTAATTACATTTCTTGTAACTTATTTAAATAAGGTTTTTGTACTATTAGTCGGGCCTAGCTTTGAGCCTGGGATACCGAAAAACGACTCATGACCCAAATAAACCGGCCAAGTGCGAGTTAAACTCGCGTGGAGAGGGTTCCGTACATTTGATTGAACTCTTATAGGTTTTTCTGTAATCTACAAACAATGAACTATATTTTATATTTTTTAAAATTCGGAGATCAGGGGAGGGGTATTGTCAAATTTTCGTCTTCTTTCATGAATAAAATTAAAACTATTCATTTTACAATAATAACAAAAATATATTTGAGATCCTCATAACGAGTCCTTTCATTTGATATATGACGCAGTACGGGTTGAAAACTTATTTATTTAATTTCCTAATTTGTCCCCCGAAAATGACCCTTTTTTAAAAAAAAAAATTATTTACTTTGCACATATGTGTTTGGGTCATAAGATTACAACATTCTACCAAATTACACCTGATTCGGTCCAGTAGATTCGGAGCAAATTGGCTGTGACAGACGGACGGACAGACAGACGCACGAGTGATCCTATAAGGGTTCCGTTTTTTCATTTTTTGTACGGAACCCTAAAAACTGTTTCTTTCTTCCGAACGTAGTCGTATTAACAGGTTGTGTGGTTCCTGACAGAGTAGAATAGGACCACTCCAAGTCTTCCCGTGGATGTCGTAGAAGGTGACTTAGGAAACAAGATCAAAGGTTATAAACATCAATAAGACCTCTCCAACCCGTCTGGCCAACGTGGAGAGTGTAGGCCAAATCCTCTGACTGCATTGGCTAATATATGGCTCTGGTAGTAAGCGAGGGTCGTGCTCCTGCAGTAGAGACTAAAAAGACCAGACGATGATGAATATACACATTAAAGATTTCAAAGACCGTAATGTTTTTTTAATTATATTTAGTCTCTATTGTCCATCAAATACAAATTGTACAGAACAATAGGCAAACTTAACGCTAAAAGCGTAGTCTACCAGTTAACCTTTGGGTTATACAGAAAATCTAAATGTTTTTAGATTAGTCGCCTCTTACTACATGCACAGAAAGAGATGGAATGTTCAGATTCTAGACCGGAAACCGCATACCCGATATCGCAGCACATGTAAAATCAGAGTGCAAGTTTAATGGTTGGCAATCATGAAGTAATAAACTCAGCAGAGGCGGCGGTTTAATTAGAGCAGGTGCAGCTTAAGTATCGATTGCTGTTTTATTAGCTCCCGAGATGCTATTGGTTGTAAGAAAACCCGACTTGCATACTGATTTGCTGTAGGAAACTTAGCAAGATTAGTTCTAAGAAATAAAATTGCAGACCACCGTACTATTCTTAAATTGCCTTGTAGGACGAAACTACCTAGTACCAAAAAATGCCATGAAGTAACTAATTTTGATGAACGCATTAGCCTGCTGTCCCAAACAAAAAAGAAATGGTACTTACTTAAGAAATTTTGCCTTTTTAGGGTTCCGTAGCCAAATGGGAAAAAACTGAACCCTTATAGATTCGTCATGTCTGTCTACCGTATGTCAAAGCCACTTTTTTCCGAAACTATAAGAAATATACTGTTAAAACCCGGTAAGTAGATGTATTCTGTGAACCGCATTAAGATTTTCACACATAAATAGAAAAAAAAAACAATAAATTTTTGGGGTTCCCCATACTTAGAACTTTAACTCAAAAATTTTATTTTTATCAAACCCATACGTTTGGGGTATCTATGGATAGGTCTTCAAAAATTATATTAAGGTTTCTAGTATATTTTTTTTCTAAACTAAATAGTTTGCGCAAGAGACACTTCCAAAGTGGTAAAATGTAACTTCTAAAATAAGAGAATGATAAAACTAAAAAAAATATATGATGTACATTACCATGCAAACTTCCACCGAAAATTGGTTTGAACGAGATCTAGTAAGAAGTTTTTTTTAATACGCCATAAATCGTAAAATGTTACTTGCTGCTACGGAACCCTTCATGGGCGAGTCCGACTCGCACTTGGCCGCTTTTTTCTAGTTTAATAAATATACCTAGGAGAAACGTGCTGTAGAATTATTTACATGAAAAATAACAAACAGTTTCTTTAATGTAACATATTCGTGGATAGTGTGGTTGGTTGTACAAGAACAAGTTTGTATACAAATACACTATCGCGTCTTTATCCCTAATGGGGCAGACAGAGCATTTTGGGTCTTGCGGCTCCAAGCAGGCAGAGCCCAGGGCCTGCAAGACCCAAAGGCTACTTTTAGCGTGATAGTGGGTAAAAAAGTGGAAAAGAAATTAAAATAGTGATGGGTTGCTAGCCGCATCGCCTATTAACATGATTCGCATTTTCGCCCATTTCCTCATTCGGCTTCACGATCTGCGCGGGAAGAGAAGCAGCTGGTACATTTAAAGTTTTTTCTTTTCTCCCAGACCAGCATGAAAGACAACAAGTTTGTATAACTAGAATAATTAAGTTTAGATTTCAATTAAACTAGGTATTTATTATCCCAAATAAAAATAAAAAAACAAAAATGATAAGAAAATCTTGATGCTACCTTTTTTATGAGTATGGTCGTAACTTACCTCCTTTACTTTAACAAACTTTATTTGAAGTAAATGCATGTAAGTAAAAGTAATAATTTATTTGTGTATCAAAAATGCCTCTTTTGAGAGACTAAATTAGATCAACAAATACGCGGAATGTTTAGAGCTTTAAGGTCTGCGGTAAAAGCTTACATACTTTATATTCCAGTGATTATTTTCAATTTCAGTTCAGAAAATTTAATGCATTGTAGAAACCTGAGGTAGAAACAAATTACTTACACTGTAAGAATACTTATGATTTTCTTAAAAGCTTTTTAAAGTAATGTCTGAAATCTTTTATCTTTGTAATATCATAATGTAGAGTGGTGTTCTTTTTAGCATCATTTTAAGAAAAAATCAACGTAATACTTCTTTATTTGTTTAAGCGTCACACTACTTATTTTTTTAGAAAACAACTCACTTAGTATTTAGATGTAGTAACTTTTTCAGTTAATTTCCTATGGATAGATAATCATAGAAATTATTTAATATCTATGATTTATTTAAACTGATTTATTTGCACATGAAATATGTATTAAAACGCCTGTATCTATGTCGTTCTCTCCCAGTCAATGATTGTACCAAAAACAAATGTTTGTTAATGTCACGGAAAACATGATAGAAGGAAAAGTTAAAGTAAAAAGAAGGAAGGGAAGACCAAGAAGAGCATTTATAGATCAAGTAAAGGAGAAAGTTGACGCCGTGTCGTATAGGGAGGTCAAAAGGATGGCTCAAGAGAGGGAGACACCGATTAACAGCTTAATGAATGACTTAGTTAGCCCGTAAGTATAGTAATATAATATAGTCCTAAGTAAGTATTAATAAGAATGACTTAGTTAGCCCGTATTACAGGCTGAATACAGTCAGTAAGTCTTTTATGGGGAAGTGTATACTTTTTTATAATAAATTGTCAGAATCGGTCCTTGATATGCCAGACAGAAAATTCAAAGCTTATGTAAAGAAAGTACTTTGTGAGAAGGCTTATTATAGGACCGATGACTATCTTAAAGACAAAAAGGTCTGGCTTGAGCTTGAGGCGGGTCCCTCTCAAAGGTTTGTATACTTAGACATGTCATAATTTAGGTACATTGGTACATACTAAATTTACAAATTGACATTATTTAAATTTCGTAATTATATCTTATAATTCAATTTAATTATGACATAATAAACAATGTAATCTCTGTCCATCTATATAACTAATTTTAAGTTTGTTAGTTGACGTCTTTGGAGAAAACGTGCAGTGCAGTTTGTTGCCGCTTCTTCTGCACTTGCGCCTAGGAAGCGGCGTAAACTTAGCTTTAAGTAACGATTTGACGTCAACATTTGTGCAAAACAAAACAAAGTGACTATTATTAAGAGATATTATAAATATCCTATGATAATAAAGATATTTTTGAATTGAATTGAATTTGAATGTAAACTGTGGTGTCTGAAAAAAAAATAATAGCTTTGATACTTCATGGCCAGGTACTTCTTTTCCCAAGCACACCGTAGAAGCCAATCAAGGAAATGTGGGATAATGCGATCATCTTGTTAATAGGAAATACGGCTAGCAACCCTTTACTATTTTGATTCCTTTTTCCACCTTACATTACGCTAAAAGTGGCGTTTCAGTCTTGCGGCCTTGAGCTCTGTCTGCTGGGCCATAAGAGCCACATTACCCAAAATGCTTTGTCTACTCCATAAGGGATAAAAAAGATTCAATATAAATATGTATGAAAAGAATACAGAAATGTTACGAGTACCTATGTTAATCACATCAAAATATCCATGTTTGTTACGTGCTTGCAAAAAAAGTGGATTTCATAAATCATACCGTACACTAATACCGGTTGTTATACTCGTAAATCGCAATTAAAAGCAACGGATGCATGTCACAAAAATGCTAATGTCAAAATATCCGACATCGTACCGTGCCATGTATCAAAAAATCCCTGTTGCATGCAAATTGCGGATTTTTGTGCCATTTTACGCCGATATTCGCGACATGACGATGTATCATTCCACGATATATGTACGAGTATTTACTTGTGGTAGGTATACCATAATATGCTGTACGCCATATATGGAAAAAAGGAACATCTATATTGTCTCAAAGTCAAAAGAAATCATGTGATACAAAACGAACGTATGATCGACATCGAAACTGCGCACAAATAAATCACTACTACGAGTAGGTATATTATATACTTACCTACCAGTGGCGGTCCCATCTTATGTGGTGCGAGATCTATGCTGGAAGAGATTTCTTATGAAATAAGTAGTACCTATGTATTCTATTTTCTTACTTTGTTTGTTCCATTGTTTGTCTTTTTAGGGTTCCGTACGAAAATTCGAATAATATTCGTAAAAAACGGTACAAAAATAAAACGCGTGGTATTATGTTCTGCTTTTAATGCCTTTTTGATCAAAAATATTTAGATCCCTGGAGTGATATTTTTCAACGAAGTGACTAGCAGCCCATCACTAATTAAATTTTTTTTCCACCTTCACCCACTAAAAGTTGCCTTTGAGTCTTGCAGCCCTAGGCACTGTCTACCCCGTTAGGTATAAAGACGTGATAGTGTAGTGTATTTTTCTTGGAGAAACGTCTAGCGTACTGTCTGTACTATTGTTTCAAAATAGAATGATATGAGTACTTACGATGTTAACATATACTACATATTTAAATAATACGTATATTACAGTTTAAAATAGTATGTTGCTATATTTATTGCTATGTTTAATGGAGCTATGTAGTAATAAATAAACGGGCAAGTGCGAGTCGGACTCGTACATGAAGGGTTCCGTACCACCGTACAATGTTTTAAAACGCTGAAGAAACACGTTTATTGTTTGACGACCCCCTTTAATTTTTAACTTTATTTTATTTTTATATTTTAATTATTTGTCCCTATATATTTATTTATTTATTTTTAGTATTTTTTGTTATTGTGGTCATAGTAATACATAATTGGTGAAAATTTCAAGTATCTAGTTAATGCCATTATAAAGATCAAGTTAAAAACGCTGAAAAAAACATGTTTCTTGTATAACGACCCCCTTTAATTTTTACCTATTTCTTATTTTTAGTATTTGTTGTTATAGCGGCCACTGTAACACATAATCGGTGAAAATTTCAAGTGTCTAGCTATTACGGTTCAAGAGATAGAGCCCTGTGACAGACGGACAGACAGACAGACGGACAGACGGACAGACAGCGGAGTCACAGTAATAGGGTCCCGTTTTCACCCTTTGGGTACGGAACCCTAAAAATCGAGGTCTACATATACAGGGTTATTTTTAATTAACCGACAACCTTTTTGGAGCAAGTTCAGTCCGTGATACTGAATCACTTTCTATAAAAACAATTATTGAAAAACGAAAAAAAAATTTCGACTTTCCATACAAATCGGCGCTCATCCAAATGGATTTTGTATGGGAGGACGAAATTTTGTTTTCGTTTTTCGATAGTTGTTTTTACGGAAAGTGATTCAGTATCACGGACTGAACTTGCTCCAAAAGGGTTGCCGGTTAATTAAAAATAACCCTGTATATGATACCTATTATTCCAGCTGTAGCGAATACAGGGTGGCTTTTTAACTACCAGCCACATTTTATGAGCAAGTTTAGCCCTTAGATGAAATTATCATCAGCATCAGTTCTTTTTTAGTCTCCACTGCAGGAACACGACCCTCTCTGTGTAACCAGAGCTATACTTAGTCTGGCCATAATTACTGTTACAATTAAAAATAAACAAAATATTACATTTGAATTTGGAATCCGTTATTTTTATATGATTTTTCATTGTCTTTTCTTATTTTGGCGCCAATACATTGCACAATATTTTGCGATATTAAAATGGAGTGGGGTGATAAAGAGAACCGAATCGCTGTGATTGCATTAAGGCCCATTTACATGGTGCAAGTTTCTTGCCTGTTGCATACAATTAAATTGAAGCAATTGAAAACTTGCATGGTCTAAACAGAACGTCAGCCATACAAATCATTTAATGCTTCAATAAAATTGTATGCAACAGGCAAGAAACTTGCACTGTGTAAATGGGCCTTAGTAGGTATGGAGTTAAATGCAATTTTTAAAACTCTCCATACGCTTGGTATTAGTCAAATGTTTGTGTACCGGGCTATTAATAGGTACAATGAGACCTCCTCTATTTGTGACAGAAAAAGATCTGGCCGTCCACGTAGTGTTCGTACGAAAAAGGTGATCAAAGCAGTAAGGGAAAGAATTCGAAGAAATCCTGTCCGAAAGCAAAAGATTTTATCACGGGAGATAGATAGCACCTAGAACCATGTCGCGTATTATAAAAGATGACTTAGGACTTGCAGCCTATAAGAGACGTACTGGTCATTTCTTAACTGATAATTTAAAAAAGAATAGGGTGGTAAAATCGAAACAACTACTGAAGCGGTACGCAAAAGGAGGTCACAGAAAAATTAGCTCTAAGAAAGCTTCCCAATTAGTCGACAGAGTGCAACGTGGGCATTATCCGACTTCAGTGATGGTTTGATGGGGTGTTAGTTATGAAGGAGTGACTGAGCCATACTTTTGTAAAAAAGGTATCAAAACATCGGCACAAGTGTATCAAGATACCATTCTTGAGAAGGTAGTTAAGCCCCTTGACAACACTATGTTCAATAACCAAGGATGGTCCTTCCAGCAAGACTCGGCACCGGGTCACAAAGCTCGGTCCACGCAATCTTGGTTAGAATCGAACGTTTCCGACTTCATCAGAGCTGAAGACTGGCCGTCGTCTAGTCCCGATCTTAATCCACTGGATTATGATTTATGGTCAGTTTAAGAGAGTACGGTTTGTCATGATAATTTGGAGTCCCTAAAACAATCCGATTAGCAGTGAAGAATTTTCCCATGGAAAGAGTGCGTGCTTCTATTGATAACTGGCCTCAACGTTTAAAGGACTGTATTGCAGCCAATGGAGACTCTTCGAATAATTTTTAATATTTTATATTGTTAAATATTGATGTATTAAACGAACGCATTGTAAAAGTAATAAATGTTATTTGCAATAAAAAATATTTTTTTCTTTTTTACAATATTTATGGCTAGACATATATTAGCCAGAGCAGTCAGAGGATTTAGCTATACACTCTCCACGCTAGCGAGACGGGTTGAAGAGGTATAATGAAATAAAGGAAAGATTACTAATAAGTGCTACTAGTTATAATGAACTAATTTACATAAAAACAATTAACGCAGAACGAAAAACAAATTTGCTAGCATAATCTGAACGGGGCTAACATGCTTTTTACAAGCTTTTATTTAGCCCGCCCGTTGTCTGTGTGTCCGTAATCAAAACTGGCAAGCTAAATTAGACCCACTTCCCATTATTCGATCGAGTTGAATCTCAACTAACATACTTATGTAGGTTGGGTGACAATGCAATATTATGGTACCAATAACCAGATGTCATGATAAAGCCGAAGGTAGCCACAGAATCTCTGTGATAAATCAATATAAACCCACAAGTTTGTGCTCAATTGATTTGTCTTGAAGAGCACTTTAAACTTTTTAGTTCATTGTCTTAGATAAAAGCTTGTTTTTTTTAAATAATAAGGTGCTGTTCTGTCGGTTATTTACTTATGTTTGTCGGATGTATTACATTAGTAAATAAAAAAACGTGTTAAAACAAATTCTTTATTAGCATTACAGACGAGAAGGTACGTTTTAAGGGCATTTATAAAAAAGATAGGTACGTACATAGTTTACATATTATAATAAGAAACATTACAAAGATCTAGATATTATATATTGGGGGTTAGTGTAAGGCCTAGCTACATAAATTAGTATAATCATTTGGCTAAGTTTTGCATAAGTGTGTATAAAATAAATTGCATGTATTTTGTGGCATATATTGTGTAGTACTCGTAGCTCGTAAATATATCGACTCGAAACATATAATAAAAGGTATACTTAGGTACTTACAGTGATCTATTTCAAAAATGCAATCTGATGTGTAATTTTTGATTTAACTATAGTTTGTTTCATTTGAATTCTCAAATAATTTAACAGTGAAATTAAAAAGGTCGTAAAAAAATGTATACTAATTGAAAACAAAAAATACGGAAGAGTCTAATGTTAATATTCCAGAAGCGTTGTTTTTTAATCAACAACAAAGAAATGAGCGCAATTTCCATAATTTGGTCCCATTTCAACAATGATATATTTCCAAACTTTGTATAGAGTATACATAGATAGTTATAGATAGTATCATGATATGAACAGTATAAAGGAGATAAAATTAATAACAGGGATTGAAATATCTAAACATTTTGAAAGATTATACATTTCCTCTTATATTTTAGCACAATCCAAGCTCGACATCATACTTTTTTATATTTTAAATATATAAACACTGGCTCTAGGATACCAAGACCATGGTATAATAAAATATAGTATTCCCTTCCCGCGATAGCCCCAGGCTATGCCACCAATGTCACGAAAAGTGTTACCACTGATGACGTATTCTTGAGCTAATCACGTGACCAGCTGTCACGAGAAGAGAATATCTTATTTTATTATACCATTGCCAAGACAACGCACGTTTTTATTAAACTTTTAGTCACATCTATAAAAAATTGTCATGACGCACGTATTTTTTTCTTGGTCTCACTCGATTCATTCACATGAAATTATCAAGGCGGACGAGGCCTGATTGGTGGACTCAAATATCTACAAATGGACCAGCACACTAAAGCTGTGTCTTATAAAGTGTTACAAATATATAGACGAAATCGGTCATTCTCTTTTTTTCTCTAAGTATGTACCTAATTAACGAGTCACCTTTTTCCCCACTTTAAAAAAGCGACGCGTTAATTAGAAGGAGAACAAAACAAGATATTGTATGGTCGATAGATTTTACATTTGTTAGTTTTGTCAAGAAGCAAGTGGGAAAAACGGTGACGCGTTAATTAGGTAGCGAAAAGAAAACTGGTGAATGACCGAAATAATCCTTGAAAAGCACGTTCATTGCTCAGTTCGTAATAGTCAAAAATTTGCCCGCGAAAAAATCTTTGATATGTGTATGTACTTACGAATAAATATATGATTTTCCATGGAAACTCGATAAACATTTTTTGTATTTTAGATTTTTTTTTTCCTAGATGAGCCCTTTCTTTACACGTACTGAACACGCCTTTCAAACATGATTTCGCCTTTCTTGAACTTCTTCTTGCGTGGTTGCATCCTCAGCTACGCTGCTTCGGAGCCCGGGGTGCGCTTTCCCGCTTTTTCTTCTCGAAATATAAAATGCATGTCAATGGTCACCCAAGGATGCCAAAGGCCTTGAGAAGTGGAGAAGAAACAGCCAAAACAGTTAAAATGATTTGGCTATAGTTTTACGACCAGCCGCCTGCCTGACGTCAACCGTTTTTTACTTTTTGGGAATAATTTCGCCCTTCTTGAACATCTTGATTTTTCTATGTGAACCATCGAACGCGATACTTTCAAATGTGAATGAAGCCTTATTCTAACATCCATTAAAGCAACAAGGCAAACTTCCAAACTCTCTATCTCAGTAACCTAATAATATATTTACTGTACCATAACAACACTTAATTTCCATTGAGTTTTAATTAAACCTCATTGACATAGACTGGAGTTGAATCGGGCTTAATGTAAATTGTACCAATTTGCTTGATTGACTTTGAAATAGCTTTAATTTTTGTAATTCGAGGCCTTAGTAAAGGCCTTAGTAAATATTGGAAAGTAGAGTGAAATGGTTTTGTTGTTTGTAAATCTCTATAGGCAATTAGGTGACTTGAATGTTTATGGGGTATAAAATTATCTAAGTCTATTTTTTATAAATAAATCCCGTAATAAATTAAATAAATAAGGGCAAACCGCACTAATTGAGCTAGCCCCAAAGTAAGTTAAAATTGTGTCATGGGATACTACCTCAACGATACTAAGTAATAGTTTTTGACATTAAAACTTAATCCAATTTACTTATTATAAAACACGATTTATCTTTATTCCTAGGTTTAAACCACTATCCACCCTAAACAAGTTGGTATTTCAAAAGAAAAAACATATAAAAGCCATATTTTGGTAAGTACATTAGATTTTTAGTCTTGATCTAGATTGTTTTCCTCAAATATGTATACCTAAAAAGTTTAATTACAAATCAAATCATGAGGTAATACGCTAGTCTGACAATTTTTTAGTACAAAAAATTATTAAAAGAGACAAAGATAGAAAAGCACAAAAATAGAAAACATGAATTAATAAGGCTACTTGGTTAAGTCAATGATTATTTGCCGTCGGAACCTGTCTAATGAGTGGTGGTAAATGACTATGTCTCTATTGGAGACCAGGGTTTCATTATATTTGCGACACATTCTAAAGATGGGATTATAATATTGGTTTTAACCTAGTAATACAATTAAACCTTGTTTCATTCAGTCCAAAAATAAGTTTCGACGGAAGCACCACATCATAACATCAACAAAGGGTATATAATGGTTGGATATACTTGTATATTCGTTTGAAAGCCAAATTATTATAATTTAATGAGAATGTGTCGTCATAGTTATAAACTAATAACAAAAAATATACAGTGGTGCTCCACTGACAGTACTGACATGTCCTATACTTTTCAGGCACAGATACTACATAGATGACGCAAGTATCACGATTTGGATGGAAACCAAACGTGCCTACTTTTTAACAATGAAATTACGTATAAATTACTATATATCATGTTGGGGCGAAAACACATTGTTTGTATGTATGTATGTATGTTTGTTCCGTGATAACTGCCGAACCGATGGTCCGATTTTGATGAAATATGGTAGGCATGTAGGAAATATCAATAGAATTTTCAAGTTCGTTGGGCATCAAAATCGGTTCCGTAGTTTTTGAAATATTAATAAAATAATCGCGAGGCCTAAGTTCGCGGCGAACTACTAGTATAATTTTAAAATAACTTTCCTGTGATAGGAATATGTCCTTGCCTTTAGGTGTTTGCAATTTTTGGCAACGGGACATTTTTTAGTTTTCGCAGCCGTCCGGCTACCGGCCAACCTTGACGCTTGGTCGGGGTTCAGACACGCGAAGTAGGTGCATTTACGTCGTCTATGTGTATCTATATCTATGTTTCTAGGGCAGCCAATAAAAACTAGACTGTAATTTCAACAATCTATTCAGTGGCTAAGAAAATACTTCCAATATCACTGAATTACACAAGACCTTTTATCTTGCTGCCCTGTTGTCCTGACCAGTCTATTTAGATTGAGCTTAGGACTCCCACTAGCACTATCGCTGTCCCCTTTGGCACAAGTCTTTGTTCTCATTATCATTAGGTCTGTTCTGATACTAGGCCTCCTAACATTTGGCGCGACAACGCCGCAAGCGTCTGATAACCTTCTCTTGATTGATAAGGTACACTTTTTACTTCTACTGCTTTGGCTACTGGTCGGGGGTAAAGTACAGGGGCTTCCGAAGGCTGCGCTGACGCGTTTGTGATGGTTTGGGGCCATTTCTAGGGGGAGGTTGGCGACCACGAACAGTTCATAGAAGAGGTCGTCGACGTGGAAGTTCTTCTTAGCGGAGGTCTCAACGAATACGCAGGCGGTGTCTTGGGTGCTGCAGTACGCTGACGCCTCTTCAGGCTGGACAGTCCTGAGGCAAGGGAAACATTGGTTGTACAAGTTCATAGGCAAAGACTTATATGCTGGTCTGGGAGAAAAGAAAAAACTTAGAATGTACCAGCTGCTTCTCTTTCCACGCAGATCGTAAAAGCCGATCGAGAGAATGTGCGAAAATGCGAATCGTATCAATAAGCGATGCAGCTAGCAACCTATCACTATTTTTATCCAATTTTCCGTCTTCCCGCTCATCATTACGCTGTAAGTGGCCTTTGGGCACAGGCCGGAAACTTCTAAGGTACGCGCAATAAGCGTCACCCAGGCGTCCCCGTTCCCCGTCCCCGCACCTCTCCCCCGTTTTCGCCTCGATTTCTCACGTTGGCCGTCAAGAACCGGGGGAGAGGTGTGGGTGCGGGGAACGGGGACGTATATTGCGCGTACCTTAGAAGAGTCCCTTCTGTTTACTCTTACTGTATTCTGTGCTTTGGGTCTTGCGGGTCTG
The DNA here is from genome assembly GCA_963576875.1 of Acrobasis repandana. Lineage (NCBI taxonomy): Eukaryota > Metazoa > Arthropoda > Insecta > Lepidoptera > Pyralidae > Acrobasis > Acrobasis repandana. The sequence goes on from OY756226.1 coordinate 6,616,101, forward strand.
GGCTCTATCTGCTGAGATAACATGCTCTATCTGCCCCATTAGGGATAAAGATGTGATCTGCAAGACACGGAAGGTGGTAGCCCATTCAGTCCATTAGTGCTACAAAAAACCGCAAAACGAATAATAGAGCAGCTGATAATATTAAAATTTATTTTAATAAATTTTAAAATGGCTTATAGAACAAGCCCCCTACTTATTTGACGAGTTTTGCCTAATGAAATGTATTTTATTTGATGACACGAATTGTAAAATAGTAAATTACATAAAATTATTGAGCGTCATAATAAAATAATTGATGTGTGTACCTGTACCCTGTAATTATATTTTATCAATATGTAATAAACTGTGTGGTATCCGGCCGAGTAGAATAGGACCACTTTAGAGCGTCGTAGAAGGCGACTTAGGAAACACACGCTAAACAAAGCTTATAAACAACAATGAGACCTCTCCAACCCGACTGGCAAGCGTAGAGTGTGTAGGCTAAATCTTCTGGCTGCTCTGGCTAATATATGGCTCTAGTAGTACAGTGAGGGTCGTGCTCCTGCAGTGGAGACTAAAAAAGACCTGATGATGATGATGATGTGATAAACAACACACAACAATATTTTCTATCAAAAATAGGGCCGTATAAGAAAAGATTAATTCTAAAAACATTCTTACTTGAGCTCTCTGTCGCATTTGTTTCCAGCGATGGCCATGGGAACCCGGGGCATCTGGCGCCTGCCCCGGCTGCCCCCGCTGGTGGCGTTGGCCTTGGTCTCAAGGATTTGTTCCCGGAGACGTATCACTTCCTCAAATGACTCCCGGCTGTCCATGGAGAAGACTAGCACGAAGAGATCACCTGGGAAAGAAGTTCAATATCAAGTTGATTATAATAACGAATTTATATACAACGTGGAAGGGACATACTCGTAATAAATCGAACCACGGGCTATACTCGATCACTAAAGTATAATGAAATTAAAATAACAGTAAAAAAAAATTTCGTCATTCCCATACAAATCACCCTGGCCGAGTATAATAAATTATAATAAGAAGGTGAACGTCATGTAAACGAAGTAAGTCAGCGAAGTAGAACACCTGGCGGATGAGAGACAAAGGGAAGAGAATTCATACTCCACCGACAAGAGCAAAGCTCTTAAATATAGATATAATAACGAACAATGAGGAGCTTGGTGCACCAATGGGTGTAGATACGCATCACTAGCGCTTCAGCATGTTAAGCAAGCGGACGTAGTCCGAACTTTTTGATGTGTGACCATAAGTGGCATAAAAAATTCTCAAGCTTCTCGGTGCTTCGGAAGGCATTGCTTGAAAAATCTGATACCAGTATTGGCCACAGGCCATACACACACGAAAAACAAACAAACAAACAATCAACTGACTTAATGGACTTGACAGAGCCCAAAGATGCAAGAATCAAAGGCCACTTAGCGTTTGTGGTGGGCGAGAAGATAGAAAATATATAATAATAGTTCAGTATTATGGATAAACCTTAAAAAACTTAAATTTAATTTCTAACATGTAATTATTAAAAAAAAACAAAAAACCCGACTGCTAACATATAAGTTGTATATATTTTTGTAATCCTTGTACAAAATCCTTTCATTTGATACCCCATTGGATAGGTTTAGAATATAAAAAATTTTTGAAGGCGCATAATTTGGCGCGAAAACGGCCATTTTGGATTATTTAAATTTTTGATTTACCAAGTGTCACTCTCAAAGCCAGGACAAATCTAACGACACCTCTCAAGCTAAATCCATCAAGCCGTTTAGGCTGTAGAGCGTGCCAAAGAAATTTACATACAAACATACATACATACACTCGAAAAACATAACCCTCCTTCTGGCGCAGTCGGGTAAAAATAGTGCCATAACCAAACAATACACGTGAAAATAATTTGTAATGAAACAATGCACTCTCCGACGAGTATCCTTTTGATTTTAGTTCTGACATCTACGACAGGAAATTGTTTGGTATTGTACTAAAAGCCAACCATTGAACTTCCTATTAGGAAATTAAGTACGTCTACCCCTCAATAGGGTTATGAGATATTTAATAAAATATGTATTTTATTTTTGTTCTTTTTAGGGTTCCGTACCCGAAGGGTGCAAACGGGACCCTATTACTGAGACTCCGCTGTCTGTCCGTCTGTCTGTCTGTCCGTCTGTCTGTCCGTCTGTCACAGGACTCTATCTCTTGAACCGTAATAGCTAGACACTTGAAATTTTCACCGATTATGTGACCGCTGGCTGTGGCCACTGTAACAAAAAAATACAAAAAATAAAAAAAAGTTGAAAATTAAAGGGGGTTATCATACAAAAAACGTATTTTTCAGCATTTTTAACTCGATCTTTATAATGGCATTAACTAGATACTGGTAATTTTCATCGATTATGTATTATGTTACTATGACCACTATAACAAAAAATACTAAAATTAAGATAAAGTTAAAAATTAAAGGAGCTCGTCATACAAAAAACGTGTTTCTTCAGCATTTTAAAACATTGTACGGTGGTACGGAATCCTTCATGTACGAGTCCGACTCGCACTTGCCCGTTTATTCTAGTTTATGTAGGTATAGATAGGTACTACTTAATTTTTTATTCAGAATTATTTTACGGTTCAGGATCTGTTCTTTAGATCATATCTTTAGTTTTGTTGCTTTTTTATTCCTAACAAGTTATTATAATCAAAGGTTGGTGTAGACCTTTGATTGCTTTATGGGAGCTTGTGGCGACAAATCTATACGAGTCCTTGAGTGGCAGACGGCGCCTAGACACTCACCACAGTCCGACAAATATCACTACAGCCGTACTATGACTGTTTACTTTAACTATTTCACATATTGTTCATGAGTATGAGCTAAGTAAACCAAAAATCATTAATCCGTTCAATGTTATCAAGTAAAAGTTTGTGCATTTTCTCAGAAGGCGCAAATTAATGAGCTCGTGAGGTCAAAATATAGCCGTAATTACTGAAAGGTCGTAACGACTTTCACCTACACAAAACATAGAGAGTACACAACTATATCTAATTTATTAATGTATTTGACTGTAGTTTCTTGTAGACGAGTTTTAAAAATAGTATACTTGAAATTTAATAAAATTGTATATTGGAAGTAAGCATACGTGATGGCGCTAACAGTATCCTACATCTTGGTATCAGAGTTCTGGTTGCAACTTGTCAAGATCGGGAAGATCTTCCCTGTGTGGCGGTCAAACATATCACCTCACTCCCGCTATAATATAATATAAAATATAGTATCGTATCCCATAATACATCATCAACATCATCATGATCAGGTCTTTTTTAGTCTCTACTGCAGGAGCACGACCCTTTCTGAACTGCCAGAGCCATATATTAGCAAAAGCAGTGAGAGGATTTGGCCTACACTCTCCACACTGGCCAGACGGGCGGGTTAGAGAGGTCTCAGTGATGTTTACAAGCTTTGTTTAGCTTGTGTTTCCTAAGTCGCCTTCTACAACATCCACAGGAAGATTTGGAGTGGTCCTATTCTACTCTACCAGGAACCACACGGCTTAGTCATAATACAAGCTTAAACTTGGTTTAAGGCTAGCTCAATCAGTGTGATTTGTCCTTAAAAAATGGTTCTAGAGGATTCATGTCTATTAAAGTTATGTAAAAGCGTCCAACATAAGCAGTGTTGTTTCTAAATTATTTGTAGTTTGTAACCTCTACTTGTATAAATTGAACTCAGTAGTAAGATACTAAAATCCATCTAAAATCCCTTAGGATTTCTTAAAACGAAATAAAAAAGTTTCTGACACAATGCAACTTTGGAGACACGAAAACTTAAAACGATATTGAATTCATTTTTATGTTAAGTGACTTTAGGTGATTTGATTGAGAGTCTTTTCATGTTTATTGACATAACTTTCGATTAGGTTATAGACTTATTTTTTTAACAAAGACTCTACATGAATCTTGCCAATAAAAAGATATAATAAAACTGCACTTAATCCGACTACGTGGCGTTAATTAAAATTAAGTATGCAAAGTATCTACTTACTTTTATACTAAAAGTATTATACTTGCACGATCAAGTAAAACATTAGAAACAAGTGAAGTTCAGTTTGGTATCAACAACCTACTGAACATGACTAACTATTAAACTAGGTATTAGTCTACTGATGTTTTCTTCTTCTTCGTCTAAGCGCGTTCCCGGTTGCATCCTCAGCTGTGCTGCTTCGGAGCCTGGGATGCGCTTTCCTGCTGTTTCTTCTCCAAATATAACATGCATGTCAATGGTCACGCAAGGATGCCAAAGACCTTGCAAAATGGAGAAGAAATAGCCGGAACAGTTTAAATGATTTAGCTACAGTTTTACGACCGGCCGCCTGCCTGACGTCAACCCTCTTTGGGAACGCATCCGAGCGAAAAGTTTTACAACCGGCCGCCGCCCGAATTTAACCCTCCTTGGGAATGCAAATGTAGCACAAGATGTTTATGCTTAGTCCTTTAGTCGCCGCTTACGACATCCACAGGAAGAGATGGAGTGGTCCTATTCTAACCCGGAACTACACGGGTTTTCTGATGTGTTACATAATATAATGTAGCTACCTTTCTTTATCTAAGTAGTTTTAAAGTCTTCTGTCAGTTTTTTGTTACTAATGTTCTATAGATACACTATCACGTATTTATCCTATTGGGTTGCTTGCTAGGCGTTTCGCTCATTCCCTCGATCGGCTTTTACGATCTGCGCGCAAATGTCTGCGCGGAATGAGAAGCAGCTGTTTTTTTCTGTCTGCTAGTCCAGCATGAAGAACTAATGATACTGTTATAATTTAATTTAATACCCTAAACCGCGTACGTAATTTCCCTCTTTTGTTTTAACTAATGTGGGTTCATCTATATTTCTATACAGGGACTGAATAACCCAAAAAATACGATATGACGTCATATCGAAAAATTGCAATTACCGCTTTATTTCGATACACAAATTTATTTCAGTACCCTAAGTATTTGTGTACAGATAGAAAAAGGTATATTTCGGTACCGGTACTTAAATGTTAATAAATAAAGGTATGAAATAGATAGATAGAAGAGAAAAACTGGCGACAAGCGACGAAAACAGGTTCTATCAGGTTCGCCGACGCACGCGCTCGTGTCTTACCTACCCTGGATCGCACCCGCACCCCTCGCCCCACGCACCGCAACGGTCAATGCTTTGTTTTTCGGTACTGATATCGGATAAAGGTTAAATAACGGTATGGCCCTACCTTTATTTTATTAATGCACTTATTTTATACCAGTACCGTAACGTTATACCGTAACCGCTTTCAGTCCCTGTTTTCATCTATTCGTACAATGCAGACCAGTCCGCGTGTTCGTTTGTAAACGGGCTTAACCCTATTGCACGCCTCATAAGCGGAGCGTTGAGGTAGTGCTCTACTCTCGCCTTACAAAAATCAAGTGATTTTTCGAACTAAAAATGTCGGTATTTATTTCTTATCGTACTTGTAGAATAATATTTACACACAAATGTCAAGAAAAAACACTAGTTTTAACATTCATGATATTTTTAAAGGACATTTTGTTCTTTAAAATAATAAAACAAGTGTTTAAGAAAATTATTTCGTGGACGTCCGTGTGTCGGTATGTATGGAAACTGGCGTGGTCACGATAACGCCCGAAAAACTTAACAAATCGAACCCTTCTTTTTTTCATACGCTTAAGTATTATCTAAAACTAAGTCCTTTCGAAAATCACGATCTAATTAAAAGTAGTTTAATTATAATTAGCAATAAACTGAAATCCACCTATCGTTGGTATATCTAAATCTATGTAAATAAGGTTCGTTGACATTGACAATACATGCGCAGTACCTTTCTTTTCTGTGTGGGCAATGGCGCGAAGATTTAAAAATATTTTTTTTATTTTGTTCATAATACACCGATAAATATGCAATATTCAAGTTCTGTTTTTTTTTTGTGAAAATTGAGTGACCCCTATGAGGCGTGCACTTTTGGATTTTCCAAACTTATTTCATATAATATTATCAACAATTTAAAGGGGCTATAATAAAAAAAAGTATTTTGTACTATAGCCCCATGAATTTATCACGTCGGGAGAATAATGGCGCGCAGTATTCCGGAAATTCTCGACCTTTAATGCGATTTACGAATTTCTTTTCATTGATAAATCGAATTCGCCCAGTGATTGGCAGTTATGAAATATTAATTCCGCATCTTTAAGTCTTTTTTGTAGTCTTTATGCTTTACAATTGAATCGATATAATAGTAGAGTTTCAAGTAACTAACTATTTTGGGCGCTTGCGATTACTGAATACTGATGCACGCCGTCGAATCGAGTAGGAATCGATCATCTATAGTCTATACTAATATTATAAGGAAAAAGACTTTATATAGAATAGTATTTAATTGATACAGCTCCTAATATATTAACATTTGTAACTAGGTAGTGGCGCTGAATATGTACATAGTCATCAACTACAAGTATTTCAAAGGCTTAAGAGTCTCCTTACCCTAGCTAGACCAACCTAGACTTTTCCACACAAACGTAGTCTTGTTTTTATTTTGAAACGACACGTCAGATTTCGGCAAAATTTTGTAATTTCAAAGAAATTACACATAAAACTGGTTTTCACAGTCAAAATATTAACTTGAAAGAGAATATAGTGTATCATATCATTTTTGACAATCAGTATGGAAATCTTTTACACCCTTATCATCATCATCATCAGGTCTTTTTTAGTCTCAACTGCAGGAGAACGACCCTCTCTGTACTACCAGAGCAGTCACAGGTTTTGGCATACACTCTCCTTGCTGGCCAGACGGGTTGGAGAGGTCTCATTGATGTTTATAAGCTTTGTTTAGCTTGTCTTTCATAAGTCGCCTTCTTTGGCATCCGTTTGTATGAAAAAGTCTAGGGTAAGGGGACTCTTAATAAGCAAAATCAATCAAAGCAAGATTAATGATCCAAAATTATTATTGACATTGAATATTATGTACATTATGTATTTTATGCATACTACACTTTATCTTGCAACCCATATTTAGACTTTCTGTATAACCCAAAGGTTGACTGGTAGACAACGCTTTTAGCGTCAAGTTCGCCTATTGTTCTGTACAATTGTATTTGATGGACAATAAAGATTAAATAAATACTGATTGCAAGAGTTCAATATATATTTCAGCTAAGCTGTGCAAAATCAACCTGTATATGTAAAGAAAAAAATCTGTTAATCTGAGGGACCTCGACCTGTCCCGGCACTCTAGGCAAGTTCCCACATAGAAGATTAAGATAGAGGTGGAAGATGTGGAGTAGAGAATAATAGATACTTAAAACAAGATATATTCAATTTTAATGCACTGACACAACTTCGTTATAATAAGACTTGAAATAATATTTATTTAAATACAGCAGATAACATGTAGTCCTGGATATGTTTCCAGGGTAAGAAAAGATTGTGGAATGTGTCAAAAAGTAAAGAGAGGTGTGTAAATGATTTGAAAATGGAATGAGACGAAATCTAAAATGAAAAATGAAGAAATGAGGTTTGGAACATGATGCAGCATGTAGCATCGTTACAAATCTAAAGAATTAAGACAGATTTTAAACTACTTGATATGTCGATCAAAATCTACTTATAAAGTTCTTAGTCTGAAATGATGAATACTCCGTGAGAGCTTGCATGCTCTGTTTCATGAAAGGGTTAGACTAACCCCTATTAAATGGGTCGTTAGCTGCCTTGATTGCCTGCGAGGGAGACTCTCATTTGAAACTGTCTAGGTTTTATTTTATTTTGTAAAAAAAGGTATGACTATCGTTATTAGAATGCAACGTTCAATAAAAAGACTTTTAAACTCTTATTAGTAGATAGAGATTGCTATATTGCTTACTTTATTTTTACATTAATAAGTATTGGATCCGCACTACGCATCTCTTCAGGTCACAGCTGAAAATCAGTGTAATGCAGGCGTAGAGGTAGACCACAGTAAAAGTGTAGAGACGACATCGACGACTGCAAAAAGTAATGCCCACAAGCTGCTTTATCTGTGATTCAAGGTTCATCTGCCCTGCAGTGAGACTCACTATCAGGCTTTAAAAAAAATAGTATGTTATAAAATTATTTTTTTAATAACATCAAAATCATTTATCTTTGGATATTTGTATTACTTGATAATTTTCAATTTTTTCTTTCTTTTCATAAAAGTTGTCAGATCATTTATTAAAAGCTTAGTTTAGTGCCGCTTCCTAAGCGCAAGTGCAGAAGAAGTGGCAACAAACTGCAATGCAGCATTTTCTCCAAATTCGTCAACTTAGAATAAAACTGATATTAAAATTAGATAGTACCTTTGAAAATCTAACCAGCACAAGTCAGTTATTCTTGGCCGTGTCAAGATTGATGTTTTGCCGTTCATTTAATCGCCATTTCACTTACAAATGAACCTAGCGTGACACCGATGGGGTATATTTTCTAGAATGGTAATCAAGTATGACAAACGCAACGTGGAAGGTTCTCGTCAAGCAGGTCTTGGAGAACTAAGAAACAAGAATGTCACAGTTGATTGTCGTCCCAAGGAGATCTTACCTAAAAGTTGCTCTTTTGAATCGAAAATCTCGAGCAATCATGTTAATAGGTGATGCGGCTAGCAACCCGTCACTATTTTGATTTATTTTCACCTAATCTTCCACCATCATAGCTTAAAGAGGCCTTTGGGTCTTACGGCCTAAGGTTAAGTCAGTCTCGTAAAGGATTAAAGGCATGATGTTTTTACGTATTGTACAAAAAGGGTATTTGGGTAAATTTTTGAAGACAATTTAATAAAAAGTGCAAAAAAATACAAAAGGACACTCTCCGGCGGGGAATCGAACCCCGGTCTCCCGCGTGACAGGCGGGGATACTGACCACTATACTACCGAAGACATGACGGCAAGTGTGAATTTCTTGCACATATGATCATTCTTCTATCGCTATATATACGTTGTGTCCACAAATCTTGCCTTCTTATTCATAATGAATATCAAAAGTTTGCTAAACCTATTTTACTTAAAATATGTTTTATCCTTATCTCTTTTCAATATTTAGTATAGTAAGAACGAGTCAAAACATATTTTAACTGAAGTAGGATTAATAATCATTGATATTTGTCTATCTCTTATTCATCAAGATCATGGCAATTAATTCAATGAATTAAGGCAATGAATGAGCGAAGCGAACGTTTCTCTCTCCATTTCTCCATTTCAGCGTAGGCAAAAATTCTTTCTTGTCGGAAAGTTTAGTTTGCATTTTAGCGAAAAGCTAACGTTTGTGTTAAAAAAAATGCAAACTAAAGCTAACTGGTTCATAAAATACTTTGAAGGGTTATCTAGGTTTTACTAGCTCAAAATTTGGTCTGCACTCCTTGTATGGTCTTAAACCTAGTAACAAAGTTAGTCCTGTTTCTATAATACAGGGCAAGGTCTACATCTCACAGAGCAGATAGTATATTATACAATACAATATTGGGTAGGTACCTAAAGTGTTGTTTTAAAATAACAACTTAATACGTATTAAGTATACATATGTATGTTAATTGATAGTCTGCTAGAGCTACAAGATTGATCGCCGCCTGTTTAAACGCGTTAGACTGAAGCACTGCATCTAAATGCCCGGCGTCCTTGTGTCACAGCAGCAGCTCCGTGTTAATTACTGTCACAGATTGCACAGCGACTACAACTATAACCTACACCACCTCATCACGCAAACACCCTTCAAAGCGTGTGATGTAGCGAGCTTAAGTTTGCTAGCTAACTAGCTTTCTGCGAAATACGTATCTGCCTACTTTAAAATAAACCAACATTTAAGGCAGCGTATGTAAGTAATTTTAAACTACAAACAGTAAATTTTAAGCAACAAACAGAGCCTTACACTAAATAAACGTACCTATATTTGTAGATTGTTTCAAACAACTTTTCCATACCATTTACGTTTGTAGTACTTATATAATTTTATGGAACTTTTTTATTTTTTAAAATAGTTTTTAAGCTATTGCATAGCTTTTATCGCGGGCATAGAGCGCGGCGACTGAATCAAGAAATTCCGTAACGAAAATAAAACCTAACACCCCCCACTCCGCCTACCATGTAGGCTTACAATATATATAGCATTAAGTGGAATGTATAGAGGGCTGGGGTTCGAGTACCAGAAAAATCTGACATTTGAGGATTTGCAGAAACCTGATGTGAAAGGGGTACGGCCTGGCAAAACGGTAAGACTTGGAGATTTTACCCCATAGACAAAATGGAAGGGGTACCTAAGCAATTACCAGAGCCAGTATTTTTTTTTAATTTTCGGAAAAAAAATCCCCCCCCAAATTTTATACAAACGGCTCCCCTAAGTAACATGAAACAAAATGCTATGCAATAGCTTTACCGCGACAATCACCGAGTGCCAAACGTTTTTTTTTTTAAATTTTAGCAGTACTTTTAATAGTAAAATAAACCGGCCAAGTGCAAATTAAACTCGCGTGGAGAGGGTTTCGTACAATTGAATGAATTCTTACAGGTTTTCCTGTAATCTACAAGCAATGAACTATATTTTGTACTTTTTTCAAAATTTTAGGCTCAGTAGTTTTGGAGATCAGGGGGTGGAATGGTCAATTTTCGTCTTCTTTTATAAATAAAATCAAAACTATTCATTTTACAATAATAACAAAAATATATTTGAGATTCTTATAACGAGCCCTTTCATTTGATATATGGCATAGTAAGGTTTGCAAAACTTTTTTTTTAATTTCCTAATTTGTCCCCCGAAAATGACGCTTATTTTAAAAAAATATTTATTTACTTTGCTCATATGTGTTTGGGTTATAGGATTACAACATTCTACCAAATTTCACCTGATTCGGTCCAGTAGATTCGGAGCAAATTGGCTGTGACAGACGGACGGACAGACAGACGCACGAGTGATTCTATGAGCCCTAAAAATTAATAATATTATTCTACTACTAAAATATATTTTATTTATCTTAATGAATACATAAATACACATGTTATCGAATGAACAAAAACATACCTAGGTATATGTATTGGCAACCCAACCCTTCGTCTAAAATTACATTCTAAGTTACGATATCGCCGCGTAAAAGTAAATATTATGTTGGGAAGTTATCATTACCAGACTGATAACCTTACCCAAATCCTATCAGAGGTCGTTACCATAAAAAGTAACAAGCTTTCCCATAAAATGGAACGGACTGGAATACTAGGCCAGCAAGGTATGGCATGAAACACCCAATTGAAGTTCAAATGGCCTGTGTTTCTTTAAAAAAAACTCGGCTAGTGCGAATCTAGGTGTAAAAAAAAAAAAATAGGTGAGCGTATACCTCGTAGCTCTATTCAAGGAAAGTACAAAAATACATATTCACATATTAATGTGACTGCCTCCGTGGTTCAGTGGTCAAGGCGTTTGTCTTGTGATCTGGAGGTCGTGGGTTAAAATCCCACTAGGAAGCATAATTTGTTAAAAGTTGTTTCCTGTCTAATTATGATATTGCCAGCTTGAATATCCTGATGATACGAAAAGAAAGATGACTCCGTGCTTCGGAAGTAAAGCTGTACCCACAGCTTTCCTTACAGACCTTCCGAACGCCATCTAGCGTTTGTTCAAACCTATTCTCGGATGGTTCTGGTCTACTCTTTGGCACTGGTATGAGACTTCATAGATTCAGAGTAACATATATACCTACTACTACTACAAAATAAACAATTTATCTGTACACACGTCGATGTGTGAGTTTTATACTTAGGTTCGCACCGCAGAATTAATTTAATACTTACCTACTAACGAGTTCGACATATTTACGATTATATCTTTCCATGCCGGGAGATTTGCGAACACAATGACTAAAAAATATTCTGTTTTATATGTATTAAATGTTACAGAAAAGTCGGAAACAGCTACATATTATCACTTCACATATATTTTCGTGTATTCTTCCGCCAATGCGAGAGAGTGAGAAGGGTGTTTTCATCACTCGGAAATCTATGTAATATACGTTCTTTGTTGTATTCCGTGGATAAACAATTATTATATGCGTATCTTCTCACCATGATGGTTACTATTGGTTGACAGTTCTCAAGACAAGACACGTCGCGAATTGCGTGTGGCTAGTGACTAAACCCTGGTTTAGAGCGCAATAAGGGGTACAAAGTGCGGGGGAGAGGTGCGGATACGCCAATTTGCGGGAGGCGCTGTGAGATTCCATTCTGTTTGTACTATTATGTATTCTGTGCCTTTGGGTTGCGGAGGTCAGATGGCAGTCGCTTTGTGTAAAATGAAAACCAGTAACCTCGTCAAATTACCTAGGTTAGGTAGCGGATCCCGGGCTATGAAGTGTTACCGCTGAGGATGCAACCAGGAATACGCTCGGATGATCATGATGATGATGCCACATATTTCATTAGAATTTTATTTACGAATATTATTTCTTTAAGTTTAAAAAAAGGTGTAGCTGTCGGTATGTTTTGAACATCGTTATCCTTGATCTTAGAGATTTTTGGGCTAAATGGACTGACATGCAGACATGCAAAGTTAGTTACTACAAACCTTAGATTAATCAATCTGAGCTATAAACGCATATTATGTAAACATTCCTCTCAATTGCCGGCCGGTTGACTGGAAGAGATCCCTATATGGGATATGTCCGCCGGTTTATGTTTGTTTAGTTTTCTGTTTTTTTATCTGTTTCTCTCTTGTGTACAATAAAGCTTTGTAAACAGACAAACAAACGAGTATTTTGATGACACACAAATGATGCACGTTTGTAAAACTCCAACCAAATATTTTTAGTCATTTTTTATAAAAATAACGAAGTATACCTTTGATACATCGTTTGCGGAGTATTACGAGTGCGATTCAAGATGAAATGAGCTCAAACGACGCAATTTCAGGGAATCTTGCACAATATACGCCATTCTGTCTTTTTGTTGAACAGTGGGTTCATTTACCGTTGTGTTTAAGAAAATTTGACAATATTTACTATTATCCAACTGCCAAAGGACGGTGATTTTCTTCTATTTGCCACTTTTAATAACATTCAAACCATCGACATAAATATTCAAACTTGTTTTTCTTTTCGAGGCGCGCCGCTAGGGATCAATATAAAAAAAATTCAAAATCGGTTAACCCAGATGTGCAATTGTGAAATTAAGAAAAATCAATGTGTTTTTGGCATGCTAAGTGTCCAATTATTGGGTAAAGGCTGCCTCTTTCCGCTTTCTATGGACAATAACGCTACAGCAAGTTGTTTGGCATGTGTGAAAATACTTTATGAAAATAAGTAATTTCTTTTTATATAATAAACCGGCCAAGTGCGAGTTAAACTCGCGTGGAGAGGGTTCCGTACAATCGATTGAATTCTTATAGGTTTTCCTGTAATCTACAAGCAATGAACTATATTTTGTATTTTTCCACCCTTTTTTTTGTTTTTAAAGATTTAATTGGATATATTATTATATTATTTTTATTAGTAATATTAACATTAACTAACCCCTATTAATTAGGGGATCCTGATAATTTTATTCCTGCTAACCCTTTAGTTACTCCTATTCATATTCAACCAGAATGATACTTCTTATTTGTAGTTTCGGAGATCAGGGGGGCGGAATGGTAAATTTTCGTCTTCTTTCATAAACAAAATTAAAACTATTCATTTTACAATAATAACAAAAATATATTTGAAATGCTCATAATGAGCCCTTTTATTTGATATATGACACAGTAAGCTTTGCAAAACTTTTTTTTTAATTTCCTAATTTGTCCTCCAAAAATGACCCTTGTTTAAAAAATAAATATTATTTACTTTGCACATATGTGTTTGGGTCATAGGATTACAACATTCTACCAAATTTTACCTGAAATCTCGGTCCAGTAGATTCGGAGCAAATTGGCTGTGACAGACATTCAGACGCACGAGTGACCGTTTTTAGGGTTCCATAGTCCACAAGGAACCCTTATAGTTTCCTCATGTCCGTCCGTCCGTCTGTCTGTCCGTCCGGGCTCGTACTTCGCCGCTACTGGCGATGATATGGCTGACGATACAGGTTGGAAGAGATGCAGCATGCAGGTGGCATGCAGCATCGTTACAGTAGTTACATAAAGTGATGGAGTGGCCTATTTTACGAAGTCACACGGACTGACACGGCACAATTGTAAGTACTTAGTCAACTTTGATTTTACTTCACGAAACAAATAGGTACTTACTTACTGAAAACTGATAACGGCGCCGGCTCCCCACGCAAAACGGGTTCAGCGCAATGGACCAAATTGCGGAAAAGAAGTCTTCGGGAGAAGTAAGAAGTAAGTAAGTAGGTACTTACTTCGTTACGTTTTCACGATTTAGGTCGAACCAAACTAAACTATATTGGAAGTCGTCACGAATAATAGAAGCAATCAGGTGTATTGTAATTCGTGGAAAGTAATACAAGCCAGAGTTAAGGTCCAGTAGTTCGAATGTTATTAGAACCACAGAGTACTATAATAATATACTGTTAGAACTAAAAAACTGTAACCCTATTGTTTAAACTGTGCCGGCTATATTTTCTAGACTTCACGTGATCGTCGGCATCCATGGATGGTCATTAACATGCACATTATATTTGGAGAAGAAAAAGCGAGAAAACGCACCTGGGATCCGTAGCAGCAGCACAGCTAAGGCGGTGATCCCACTGCACCGGGCACCGTGGCGGAGCGCGGGGCGGCAGATTTGATGAGAGATAACATTGTATGCAAGTATTTCAGTTTAAATAGAAAACACGCCCAGTCCAACCCACTAAAAACGCGGCAGATTCCGTAAAATCGCGGCAGATTCCGCGCCCCGCGTTGCCAGTGGGTGAATCGCCTAAGGAAGCAACTGTGAACGCGCTCTAAGATGAAGGATAGTATATTATTTATTGATACATTATAAATTCTTGGTAATGATAATATTTCCTTTCGTTATGATTCATGTGTTTATCTATATTTGTATTTTTTTTCTAATTTGTTGTTGGAGCCTTCTTTTAAGCATAGGGATGCTTGTGCCAGTAAACTCTCCTGTTTTTGTGTATGTATTTTTTATAAAATATAGTATCGTTGAGTTAGTATCCCATAACATAAGTTTTAGCTTACTTTGGGGCTAGCTCGATCAGTGTGATTTGTTCCTACCTATTTATTTATTTACTTATTGTTGATCGAAACTTAAACTGAAAATTTCCGGGTAAATACTTTACCGCTATTTCGTTCTGTAAGTTCTCGTATACAAACTTTAACTGAAGTAGCATAGTTCCCAAAAGGAAAGCACATTGCCCGGTAAAACACGAATAGTTAAGCGGATAATATACGGCATCGTCAGGCTACCTGGTAATCTAGACAGGGAATAGCTCTATAAACTGCGAGACCAATCTTCTAGTAAGTGCATCATAAATATTCTAAACAAAAATCCGCCCTCACTTTGTCTGAATCGATTTACATACTTAAACTGAATATTTTTTACAAATGGTAGTAAACATAGATATAAATATCTATGTATTTTTTTAAATTATATGTTATAAAATCTCCTGCGGTAAAATACAATACAATACTCTTTATCGCACAAAATATAATAATAGGTCGTAATTTTAAAAACTAAGAAATGCGCAAAAGGCTTGTTTATCAATCAATCAATCAATCAATCAATTTATTTTATTTCAGGCAATAAAAGTTTACATAAAATAAAAATTTAGAGGCTCATATCAATATATACCTTGACCTAAAATACATACAATATATTATAACTTAAAATCTACGACACACGTTGAGGCTGCGATGTGTTGCGCGTCATCGGGATGTCAGGTGTCGTTCCCCGAAAGCGACGATACATAACACCCTTCGGTCAAAAGTTCGCCTCCATGAAGGTCGCCAGCTTCTCGGTCGGGACTCGCACCACAAAGGAAGTAAAGTTCACATTGTGGCGTGACTCCAGCTTCTCGACCCTCAGCGTGATGTTCGTCTTCACGCGAACGTACTCCACAACTTCCTCTGCTTTTGTTGAGTGAAATATTCGGGACACGTACAGCTGCGTAGTCGGGATGGCGGGGCGCAGCAAATGATTCGGTCCTGTCAGTGCAGTTCCACTCCACATTGATTCCGACAAGATGGCTTCTTTATCCTTCTCTCTACTTTTATGAAGCCATCTTTGTCTTCCTGTCCTTTATTAGGAACCGAAGGAGCCTTTCTGGGAACCAAAGAGATTCGGTTCGATTGTCCTCTCCCGGGTTTCTGCTGCTTCCTCCGCTTGGGTTGACGCTGTCGCGATGGTTCCACTGGGCCAATTTCACCGACTGTAGTACCAGCAGTGGTGGCATCGTTGCCGACAGCAGCAGCAACCGCGGCATAGGCACGTGTTGGGGTCGACGTGCTCGACTTCTCCACAGGGACAATGGAGCGGGCGGTGGGGCGCGGGGTGTCGTGCGTCACAGCGACAGCCAGCGAAGCATCAAGTTTCGCTGACTCGAAACCGCATTCCGACGTATTTTGCGCATCTCCTCTACATGACGTGTTAATGTTAGAGGCTACGGGTGACCTACTTACCGAATCAATACCTCTTAAAGATAATAATTTGGCACGCAGTTCGGATATGGTGCTTTCTGAGACCTCTACCCTTAACTGCATCTCTGCCAGGCTGGACTTAAGGGTTGTTATATCTTTCAGCAGCCTGGTGACGTCGACGTGGTCAAAACTGACTGGAGGTAGTTTCCGTAGCTTCACCGCACAGAACGCAGGAACGGTGTCCGGGTCGGTCTCCTTGAGCAGGGTGATGATGTCATGGAGGCTCACCTTTCTTATCCCTCCTCCGTGAAGGCATCTGCGCGGCTTTGCCGAGCGTTTCGTACAGTAGCTTCTTGCTACTGTTTATCTCTTCCAGATTAAAGTTGGTCTTGCATATCTAAAGGATACTGACCTCATCCATGCTATCCTTAACATAGTCAATGAAGGCCAACAGTTCGTTGGCTATGAGCGGTTTGGTACTCATAACGAAAACGTTGTGCAGCTTCGCTAAGCAATTTCTTCAAGGCAACCTTGCTTTATATTCTGGTCTTTTTAGTCTTCAATGCAGGAGCACGAACCTCTCTGGACTACTAGAGCCATATTAGCCAGATAAGCCAGAGGATTTGGCCTACACTCTTCACGCTGGCCAGACGGGCTGGAGAGGTCATTGATTAAGCTTTGTTTAGCTTATGTTTCCTAAGTCGCCTTGTACGACATACACGGGAAGACTTAATTGGAGTGGTCCTATTTTACTTTACCGGTAACCGCAAGGCAAAAAAAAAGTTAAGGCCGTACCTGAATTTTCCGGGGTCCAGTGCTGTCCCCATTTAAAATAAATCATTTCAAAGAAAACGGAGACATTATTACCATACGGAGACCAAAAGTGGCCGTTTTTCGCAAATGTGCGTAGTAAAGCTTAACGTTCTCACTTTAAACTGTAAACACTAGTTCATAAAATACTTTGAAAGGTCATCTAGGATTTGATAGTAGCAAAATTTTAAATAATGTCTCCGTTTTCTTTGAAATGATTTATTTTAAATGGGGCAGCACTGGACCCCGGAAAATTCAGGTACGGCCTTAAATGCCAACTTTAAAATAGGAAAAATAATTAGTCACCGATTTCCAACTAAAGCCACTGTACACCGCATTTTAACCGTGTTTTCGCTTAATAGTCTGACTGTAGCGGTGATTTTCAGATTAAATGGAAGAAAAGTTCGGAATACTAAGCAGGTAACTACCGCGTGGGTGTTTGGATGGTAATTACAATCTCAAGTTTATAAAAGATTTTAATCAGTTTTTCTTTGAAAGTAAAAAAATGTTTTTGGTTTTTCCGCGATGAATAAATACACTAGGACTACAGAATTTACGTAATCACAAAGGTCTGCCATAACTGCGAATACTGTGATCGTTAGGACGCTTGTGCATTGCTCCGAATCCGAATCATATTCAAATCAAATCCGATTCTGACTCAAATTGGCCTTCCTAGTGGTTGTATGGATGCTTGTGCACTCAGTCGTAAACAGTTCAAATTCGATTCGTATTCAAACCAAGAATTCTTACTTCGGGTCGTTTTTATTTCGGATCAAAACCGACTCGAATTGGCCGCCGTAGAAATTGTACGTACGGTTGTGCAACCACTCGAATTCGATTCATATTCGAATTTCCGGTGAGGTACGGGGACGGAAGCACACGTTGCACGCCCCGCCCACTGTCCCGTCTCGCCCGATAGTGTTGCCGAAAATATCGAAATTAATGTATAATATCGACAGTGTTATTGATAATGTTTCTGCTATTGCAATAACAATCGATACTATTTATAGTTCTTCTTTGCGGGTCTGGGAGAAAAGAAAAAACACAGAATGTACCAGCTGCTTCTCTTCCCGTGCAGATCGTAAAAGCCGATCGAGGGAATGGGCGAGAATCTGAATCATATGAATAGGCGATGCGGTTAGCAACCCATCACTATTATGATTTCCCTTTTCCAACTTTATGCCCACCATTACGCTAAAAGTGGCCTGAGCTTTACCGCCCTTGACTCTGTCTACCCCGTTAGGGATAAAGGCGTGATAGTGTATCTGTGTACTATTGATAGTTTGATATTATAGATAAATTAATGACCTTTATTTAAGTAGGTAATATTGGTTACGAACACCGGACGTTGTCACTAGAGATGGGCATATACCCGGATATGTAAACCCTCGCTTGGATATATACCCGATATGCACCGGGTAAATACCCGTATCTACCGGTTTGGTGGGTAGATTGAAATATTTATTAATAAACGGGCAAGTGCGAGTCGGACTCGTACATAAAGGGTTCCGTACCACCGTATAATGTTTTAAAACGCTGAAGAAACACGTTTCTTGTATGACGACCCCCTTTACTAGGAAGCGGCGTAAACTTAGCTGTAAGTAACGATTTGACGTCAACATTTGTGCAAAACAAAACAAAGTTACTATTATAAATATCCTATGAAAATAAAGATATTTTGAATTTTTAACTTTATTTTATTTTTAGTATTTGTTGTTATAGCGGCCATTGTAACACTTCAAAATTTCAAGTGTCTAGCTATTACGGTTCAAGATATAGAGCCCTGTGACAGACTGACAGACAGACGGACAGACGGACAGACAGCGGAGTCACAGTAATAGGGTCCCGTTTGCACCCTTTGGGTACGGAACCCTAATAAATGAGTGCGAGTCCTCTAATTATCTGTAGAAATGTATAAAAAGGTTATCTTATGTATAAATAAATTAATATATCTCAAACAGCCATAACTAAATTAGCCATATTAAATATACAGATATAATCCCATTTGATGTCTATTTGCTTATTTTAAAATATAACTAGGTTAAAAATATATTTGCCAGCAAAAAATGTAAACTTAGACATGTCAATTCGTATGTTCCCATACAACGGGTAGGTTGGGGTAAATACCCGACATACTAATTTGTGGGAAATGTTATAAAAAGTTGATGGGGGATTAAAAAAACTCGTCAATACGAATATCTTTTGTTCCGGGACGAACCTCGAAATCAGTAGTTTTGGCCTTCAAATAAGCAGTCAAAAATAATTCTCTCTATGTTTTGCATGAGGGGTGTCCATATGTTGACATCGCGTTTGATGTCTGATTGCTTAGTTTAACATATAATTAGGTCTACAAACATTTTCCAACAAAAAATGTAAACTGAGACGTGTCAATTCGTATGTTTCCATACAACGGTTGGGGTAAATAAATAATAAGTATAATAATAGTGCCAGCAACTGACGGCGGTTAAATGCAGGCAGGACACATAGTGAATGCGGCCTCTCTAATCAAAGTCTGGAGGTGCACTAACGAAATCGGTGGCCTCGAAATTCACGAATTTGATACGGATTCGGGTGCAGTGCACAACCGGTCTTATGTCTCTTTTTATTTATTTTTTTAAGAATTATTTTACTGCCCTGGATACTACATACTTTAGAGCCTATCTTTAGTTTTTTTTTTATTCCTAACCATTGACCTAACAAAGTTTCAATCAAAGGGTGGTGTAGGCGACAAATCTTACGAGTTCACTGGTTTTCATAGCCGACTGAGTGGCGGACGGCGCCTAGACGCCCACCACAGTCAGGCCACAGTGTGTGTAAATATATATTTTTTCATATTACCTATTTGTTTATTCTTTTCAACACGTACTTTTGAAATATTAATGACGAAAGTTTGCATAAGAAGTTTATTTGTTTAATTCTTTCCACTTACAACTACTTTACAGGAATTTCCAATATATTAGTTGCGTTATATCTGCCTTATACACTCGTACATCATATATTATTGTATACAGAGCTACCTTAGTACTATTTTTTTAACTGCATATGCTTGTCTTGTTTTGGCTACACGTAGACGCTACGTCGTAGAGGCTCTACGGTGTAGAGCCTCTACATCGTAGACCCTCTAAGACCTATCTGCTATCAATACGCTACGCTTGCATCAGAATTTTCTCATCTGCTTTAAAAGAGGAGTAATATTAGTTCAGCTTAGTTTGGGCACAGAATACATAAGAGTCAAACAGAATGGTCTCTCACAGCGTCTCCCGCAAATTGGCGTCCCCGCACCTCTCCCCCGCACTTTGTGAGCTTTGACGGCTCCAAACCAGGGTTTAATTACTAGCCGCACGCAATACGCGACGTGTGTTGTCTTGAGAACTGTCAACCAATAGTAACCATCATGGTGAGAAGGTGCGCGTATAATAATTGTTTATCCACCCAATACTCTAAAGAACGTATATTTCATACATTTCCAAATGATGAAAACAGGTAAGCAAAGCAACAATATAATTTCACGTTATTACCCAGCAACCATTTTGATATATATACCCTTCTCGCTCTCTCGCATTGGCGGGAGATACACAAGAGCGAGAGGGGTATTAACAATCCGGTAATGTGACATTGGCTCCTCGCTCACAGCACAGGTAATCACATACACGCAAATGCCAAATAGATTTCCGCGGGTTATAGTGTAAATGCCATTGTTGACAATGACAACTTGACATGCTGTGCGTGAAAATGTGATAAACATTTGTTTATTTTTATTGAATTTATTCATATTATTACCGTATAGTTTTGCTCCGAATATGCAAATTACTATATTACAATAGTGAATTAGTGCGTTACATTATAAATGACTCAATAATAATCAGTAAAGTGAACTAATGGTGAAATGGACAATGGACATAATGAAAAATATTTGTGAAGTGATATTATGTAGCTGTTTCCGACTTTTCTGTAACATTTGATACATATAAAACAGAATATTTTTTACGTCATAGTGTTCGCAAATCTTCAGGTATGGAAAAATATAATCGTAAATATGTCGAACTCGTTAGTAGGTAAGTATTAAATTAACTCTGCGGTGCGACCCTAAGTATAAAACTCACACATCGACGTGTGTACAGATAAATTGTTTCGTTTGTAGTAGTAGTAGGTATATATGTTACTCTGAATCAATGGAGAGTCCTACCAGTGGTTTGGGGCTAGCTAGCTCAATATAACGCGATTCTTACATTGCCCCGCACTACGCAGTGTAGCGCGTGAATGCGTGTTCTAACGTTGCTTGTAAGTATCTCCGTTTGTATAGAAAACACGCACAGTCCAACACACAGAAAATGCAACATGCAGCGTGATACGTGGCAGTGTGATAATTTGCCCTTATCTATTTATTTATTTAGATTTTGCAGTTAGCTAGGTATCTTAAAGAAAGACGGAATATCCAAACTTAGGGCAAACTGAAATTCCTTTCTCATGCTGATGTTCATACTAACATGTTTCTCGTTCATTGATACAAGAATTAAGAATCAAAAACTTTTACACCTCAATGAGTTTTCTGTTATTGATATTTAAATTATTATTTTTTTGTTTTATTTTACTTTAAAACAAAAAATCGACCTCCGTGGCGTAATGGTTAACACGCTAGACCGCTAATCCGGAGGTTCTGGGTTCGATCCCCAGGACAATTTGAAAATGGCCTTTTTCAAATTGTCCTGGGTCTTCGGTGTTAATCTATGTATGTATTTATCATAAAATATAGTATCGTTGAGTTAGTATCCCATAACACAAGTTTAAAACTTACTTTGGGGATTAGCTTAATCAGTGTGATTTGTCCTTATATATTTATTTATTTATTTAAAACTATCACGAATCGAAATATACACCCATAATACAAGTTGAAACTACTTCAGGGCTAACTCAATTAGTGTGAATTGTCCTTATCTATTTATTTATTTATTATTATAGGTATACTTTACCCACACAATACATTTTCCTTTCTCTTTAAATTATCTAGTTTTATTCGTTGTGTCGTTCATTGTTCTTAGCTTTATCTATAATATAATAAGAAAGGGAATTCATCAGAACAAAGGCCGCCTTTGCTAGTTACTGACTAATTTGTTCTGATATTAGACTTTTAGGCAATTTAACAATACCTAGTTTTACCTTTGAACTTAAAAGTGGTCTAGGTTTATAAGAAAAGTCTTGAAATAAATCTGATCCTTCGGTAATCTAGAAAGTTCAGGACGAATACGATAAGTTGTCAAGTGGATTGATCCCGCTTGATTGAGAGTGGCTAAATGAGGGTCGGAAGAGGTTTGAGGTAAGTAGCTATTCATGTCTAAGATAAGTACCTATGTTTTACGTAGAGACCACGAAGGACATCGACAGCTTCATTAAAGGACGTAAAACAAGAGTGTTAATTAAAAACTTATGACCGTGATTAATTAAAAAAATATATATGTTTATTGAGATACATACCTACTTCGATATTATTGAGTTAAATATCAGGATGAATAAAATCAATATTGAATAGTAAAATCTGACGAATTTTGGAAAACTGTTGTATGCAATGGCTATATGTGTATTTAAAAGCACCACAATTTCCTGTAAACTAGCTTCCGTTGGCAATAGACAAAAGAGAAATTGTATCGATATTGTCTATGAAAGCAAAATGAGCAACAGTCTAAGCTCTCTTCTCATTTGGTCGTTAAAGATTACAGATATTTGTAGTGATTCTTTTTGTCTTATTTTATTAAACCCACAATATTTTATATTATAGATAAAAATGTAATAGTGCTTTTAACACTTAGATTAGTAATTATAGATATGTAATATAAGTATGCTGCGTTGTATATAATAAATCTATATGTTATATGTTCATTGTATACTATGATGTGTTGAGTTATTGAAACCATATAACTTATAGGTACATTTCTACGTGACCTCGGCAACCCTCAGCAAATTGGGAATTTAGTGGGGCTGTTCCCGAAATGTGCTTAACATTTTAACCGGCATACGCTCGTCGGACCAATGACTTCGTAATTATTGATTTCAAATCAATTTATTTACCATTTACTTTCTATAATAACGTTAGTGTCAATATTTAAACGCTGAGATGAAAGCATGTACATAAGTTATCATGTTTATCGCTAAATTTTTTTGATGTACGTGTTTGTTTTTGTTTGATTGAAAAGTTTACCTATTGATGTAATTATTATGTAGTTGTAAAAATAAAGATAAATTTATTTGCCAAACATGTGTTACAAGTAAGATATTTTTTACATTTCGTTACGACCAATCATGTTTTACCATCTCGGTTTATATTGCTTATTGTAATTAATGGCAATAAAGTTAATAGAACAAAGGGAAAATGTTTTGCGGGCCTAGTCAGATCGGCTTGGCTATTTACTACTTAGTATTTCTTAATACGGTATTTATGTTTGTTCACTAGTTCGCAAGCACATAACATGTCATATTTGTAAACTGATAGACATATGACAAAGCCCTTCTGGCGAGTAGACGACCAATAAATACTGTATGTGGAAGTGGACGTTAGCTTTGTAGATAATGTTACATATTTATTATTTTTATGATTTTTTTACTTTATTTTTAATCTCAATTTTCTTGTCCACACAAATGCCCAAAGCATTACCAACTTAAAAGTAATACGTGTCAGAACCGCAACATTTTCAAATATCACTTTAACATCACATTTATTCCGTTAAACTAAACCAATCAAACCGATAAATCGAAGATAATTAACTGACGACGGTTACCTATTTATCATACGGATTACCGGATAAGCTACTTATGTTTAGTCAGTTACATTATTAACGTTAAACCAAACAGGTATGTTACGGATAAAGATAGGTGTGGACATAAACTTAATATTAGTTTTATCTTTCAGAACAGGTTAATAATAAATCCTAATCCTAAGTAATATTATTATATAAATGCGAAAGTGAGTTTGTATATTTGTTTGTTTATAGTAACCTACAAACAAACAAATACACAGGTAACCCTCTTCACGCTTTATCTACTAAACCAATCTTCGTGAAAATTCGTATACACATAGTTAAGAGTACTGTACTCTAGTAGATAAAGCGTGAAGAGCTTTGAGACCTTTGTATTTGTTTGTTTGTAGGTTACTATAAACAAACAAATATACAAACTAAAATGTCCTTCTCAGTGAAGGACATAGGGTACCTTTCATCCCGGAAAAAAGTAATGTTCCCGTGGGATTTGGGATACGCGAACGAGGCCGCGGGCAAAAGCTAGTAAATACATTTATTGCTTACCATAATCATCATACAATTGAATATAGGTATTTAATATAATGTGCTGATTACGGTGGATTGACACCTGAACTAGGATAAATCCTGTATCTCAGGTTATTAACCCTCCGCCCAAATTAGATACTAACATTAATGAAAATTATACATGATTTGAGAATGATTACAAACTATTTTCTTGACAATATTTGACATTATTTTTACCACTAGCTTTTGACCGCGGCTTCGCTCGCGTCCTTTCTTAGCGGATGCCTACGTCATAACATCTACCTGCATGCCAAATTTCAGCCCGATCCGTCCAGTGGTTTGGGCTGTGCGTTGATAGATCACTATGTCAGTCAGTCAGTCAGTCAGTCACCTTTGAGTTATAGATATTTAGATATAAGATATATGATTGCTTACGCGTCAACATATCTGATTGATCAACATATTGAGTACGTTCATATGTTAAAATAAGCAAAATTAACTGAAAAGTGACAATTACCAACAAATTATATTAACAATTTATTATTTAACTAAAATAATTAACAAATATCATGCAACAAATGCCCTATATATTCATAATTATATATTCATATTAATGTTTATTCTTTCTCTAGCTACTCGTAAAAGCTAATAATAAACTAAGTTTAGCCGGCCAATGTTAAGTTTATGTCCACACCTAACTTAAGCCGCTATATATATAATATTGGTAGATGAGATATTTTTTTATACCATTTCTTCCATGCTGGTCAGGGAGAAAAGAAAAACATAGACCAGCTGCTTCTTTTCCTACGCCGATTGGCGAAAATCTGAATCAAGACAATGCGCTGACTATAAGTCTGCTTCCAGGCTAAACGTTGCTTTTAGGTCTAACGGCCTTGGATTCTGTCATCTCCGTTAGTGATGAAGCTTTGTGTGGCCTGGGCCTGGTCTCTGGTCTAATAAATTTGTCCATATAACTATGATATTCAATAGGGTTTTTTTTCTGTCTTCAGCCTCTGATTTCATTTTATTCAAGTTGCACCTCCTTTAGATAGTTATTAAAGTAAGGGAGAAAGTTACCGATATTGACACAAAGTATCCGAAATCCAATGATAACTTTGACGGTTTTTATTTCTCTCCCATATTCTTTGTTTGTCCTCGTTTTACCTCTCGGTAAACCGATTTAGTTGGGTGTATCAGTAAAATGTCAGAAGTAAGTAGATATATTATGGAAGGAAATTGAATATATTATTAAATTATGTAGTCTCTGTAGTGAATCCACCTTTTCTTAGTACGTCAACTGAATTTTAAAATTGAAATCGCAAATTATGATATGAACCATATCAATAGTAGATTGTGCTACATGGCGTAAAGGTAATGTTTTTAAGTTGATGGCGCTACCTTGAATCCAGAGCGGAACAAAGGATACCAAAGCAGAAATACGAGCATAGCGAGTAGTTCTATTAGTTTCTGAAGCGAGGGATTCATGTATATCGCTTCACACATTCTTTTTTGCTGACTGCCAATATTATTTTTGATTTTACATTAGTGTTCCGGTTTCAAATTTATTTTAATCCCATAAGATTTTATTTTTTACTATTAACCTCGAGAGAATTACCAGTAGCTTTAGCAACGAAATTTGTGATCAGGCCCCTAATTTTGGGAACAGAATTTTTTCCTGAAGAGGAAAATTTATTTTGATTTAAGAATAAGTCGGAAGTAAAACCAAACTATATAGTACATATTATAAATAAATTGAACGATAATCTATTATATATAGTACGTGTGTTATATACCAATAAACGTACATCGTACATACATAGATATTTCCTAAATGGCAGAGCATGTCTTCAAGAAAGTTCACTTGTTTTATACATCCATGCAGAGTCGGGCCAGTAAGGCAGTTATAAAATAAAATCGCGCGGGGAAAAAAAGATGATAAAATATTCTATTTTATCATCTTAAAAAAAGATGATAAAATATTCTATTTTATCATCTTTTTTCCCTGCGAGACAAGAAATATGGTAAAATCACGTTGCATCGCTTATTATACAATTCAATATTACTGTAATATGCTGAGTTCGTATTTGTACGCAACGTTCCTGCGGTCACGGTCATAGGCTGAGCTGAGGTCACGATGAGATGATATACTTACATATATATGATAACTAGGAAGAGTATAGCCGGTAAAGGACGCTGGCCGCATTCATTATATTAGATCTCGTTTGCTATCTGTAGGCACACCAACTTGCTAAGCGTAAAGATACGCTTAGGGAGTTGGTCAGTACATACAGTAAAGTTAGAAGTGACTTTACTGTATATTTATCTTGACTCTTATTTATTCATAAATCAAGCAAGCAATGAACTATTTTAATCTGTATTTTTTTCAAAATTTTAGGCTCAGTACTTTCGGAGATCATGGGGGGGGAATGGTAAATTTTCGTCTTCTTTCTTGAATAAAATCAAAACTATTTATTTTACAATACCAACAAATATATTTGAGATCCTTATAACAAGCCCTTTCATTTGATATATAACATAGTAAGTATTGCCAAATGACCCTTATTTTAAAATAATATTTATTTACTTTGCACATATATATGTATTTGGGTCATAGGATTACACAATCCTACCAAATTTCACCTGATTCGGTCTAGTAGATTCGGAGAAAAATGGCTGTGACAGACGGACGGACAGACAGACGCACGAGTGATCCTATAAAGGTTCCGTTTTTTCATTTTTTGTACGGAACCCTAAAAATCGTCATGCATATAAAATTGTACTATATACTCTAAATATATCATAATCTGATTATATTATATAATGAATAGAATTGAGAAATGTGAATAAATTTTGCATGAATACATTTATTGAGTCACTAAATATATTCAGGTAAATGTGTATTACGCGAGCATGTCCCCGAATAGTTGCAGGACTCTCACCGTAGGAGCATTTATAGTGTAATTTTCAATGTGAACCACTGTTGGAGAGAACAGTCATGATCGTCGTCGAGGTGCGATCACGGCGCCCTCCCTGCGATTCCACCTCAGGGGAATACAAAGCCCTAGTTGCTCAAGTGACTTGACTCTATCTACACCACAACAGAGCCAGAGATTGCAGAGGCCATGACGGCCTCTGCAATCATAGGGAAAGGCCGTTAATCCCTGCTGACAGTAGATGGTAGTCATCAAGCTGTTTCAGGTGCTTTTAGGCAGTTTGAAAAATTTAACACACATGATAAACAAACATGCACGCACAAACAAAAAAATCGTACCTGTTAAAAACGATAGCCTTCGCATCGCTGGAAATGGATGGTTTCCGGAGGTATCCAGCAAATCCAACTGGTAGACCTCGCCGCGGATCCTGTACAGCTTCCGGTGGAAGTCCTCGATGGTAGGCGTGTAGCTGTCCTCAAACTTAGTGCCCAGGAAGCGGGATACCAGGGAGGTCTTGCCGACCCTTGCTGACCTGTTGAGGAATATTTACTTTTAAATAGATCTTTATATAGATCTTGTTAATCATCAGGGTCTTTTTTAGACCTAAAAACAACAACAACCTATTAGGTACTATTTTTATTCCTTATTTCACCTTCTCGCCTAACATCACGCTAAATGTGAATTCTGAGTCTTACGGCCCTGTCTGCTTGTCTTTAACGATCTGGAAGAGAAGAGGGTGGTACATTCTAAGTTTTTTCTTTTCTCCCAGACCTGAAATAGATGATTTTTATGACATCATGCGCAAAAAGTCTGCTTCGATTGTGCGAACAATGAGTGTGGCAGATGTGTATTGGATTTATTAAGCTATACCACGCTATACATAGGATATACTAGCATAGTTGTAGTGCGGGGAGACAGATGTAACGAAATATGGGCCACTCGAAAGAAATTTTTTTTTATAGGCTAGTAAGGAAAAGTAAAAAAAAAAACAAAAATCCCGACTGCCAACATATAAGTTGTATATATTTTTGTTATCATTGTATAAAATCCTTTAAATTGATACCCCGCCCGATAGGTTTAGAATAAAAAAAATTTTAGAAGACACATAATTTGGCGCGAACATCCACCATTTTGTATAATTTTTGATAAACCCAGTGTCACTCTCAGAGTGAGGACAAATCTAACGACACCTCTCAAGCTAAAATCCATAAAGCCGTTTAGGCTGTAGGGTGTGCCAAAGAAATTTACATACAAACAAACATACATACATACACTCGAAAAACATAACCTTCCTTCTGTTGCAGTCGGATAAAAAGAGTTTGTGACCGCGTAATAGAACTAATATGAGACATTTTCTGACAAAACGACGTACGACGCAATACCGCCAATCCAAACAGAGGTCAGTTTATTGGTGTTCATAAAACGTGCGGTCGCACATACGTTTATCGCTGGCTCTATTTGCTGTCTACAGCTTGTGCGGTAATATTACTACATATGACAAAGCCTTCTGAGTAGGCAACTAAAACTGTATTAATGAGTTTTCAGCGTTTCTTCTCAGCAGTGGTCGTTCTGAAACGATATTGGTAGCTTTTCTTTAATATGACAGCATCTTTATACTCGTATGTAATATGCAATGGGATATATTTTTAATTAAATTAATTAAGCGTAGGTGTAGATTCAATCTCAGTTTTAATATAAAAAACCTACATAATTCTTTTAAATATACCATACCAATCCTGGCCTATAGATGGTGATGAATTAAACAGATCCATCAGGTTATAGCTCGCCATATTATATTTACATTTGTACGTAGGATAAAACTATTATCTTATACAATTATCGCGATCGTAGTTATGGTTCGCACAAATTAACGCTGCCAAGCGAGTAAAACAAAAACACACACACAATCACGTCTTCATCCCTAATGTGGCAGACAGTGAATTTTGGTCCTTGCGGCTCTAAGCAGAGCCCAGGCACAACGGCGACACTCCCTGTACGTGAGAGTTCGAACGCCGGTGACCTTGAGCTCGGAGCTCGTAACGCTAGGGTTGATACCGAACCGAAATGGAGTATCGTGCGGTGCGTGAGAGAGACGCGTTCTAGGTACCAGCCCTCGGCCAAAGCAGTCAACGATAGCTCGTTTCACGCCCCGCGCGGCTCTCAAGGCCCCTTCACACATCCAGCCACCCACACATAGCCGCAAGCGATTTTACGTACACACATGCTTAAATGTCGTTTTTTTTCGCGTAGTGTAAATATTCTTTGGCCCAGGGCCGCCAGAGGCAAGGCCACTTTTAGCGTGATGGTGGGCGAGAAGGTGGAAAAAAGAATCAAAATTGTGATGAGTTGATGAGAATAAAACTAGGAAATGCGCAAAAGGCGGCCTTATCGCTAAGCAATTACTGTTAAGTAATTAATTGTACTTAACTACAAATGCTTAATTTCACTTATGTTCAGATCTTCTTCTTTTCGTGTCGATGGTACTTTACTTACTATATTTTGTCACTCCAGTATCGGGCCACTTCGATAGCTGTATCATTTGCGGCCATCAGGTCATCCCAGGTGCCGGTTTTTGGGTACCTGGGACACGTAAGTAGGTGCTCCATAGTTTGTGAAGAGAAACCACACTGCCAAATATTTTGCGATCTGCCTATCATTTTCCACCTGACCAGATTATCTTTACAACGGCCCACCTGCGTTTTTAGTCTGTTTAAAGATTTCCAAACGGGCCAGGGCTGATCATTGCCAGGTGGAAGTTTCTCTCGCGGGGTGATAAAATTGGGTACAGTGTGAGAGACAACACTCCACACTCCCAAAGTCTTAATCTGGCCATCTTAGCATCATCATCCAAGGCGCTTACGCGTGACAAAAAACTATGGCGACTTACCAATCTTTGGGGAGCTAAGCAATAGTCAAATCAAGGGTGGCGGGGGTCTTGCTCCTGAACTTTGCGTTCGGCTGCGCAAGCTCTCAGACCTTGTATACAGCATTTTTGCCAAAGTTGTAAATATGTTCAGATAATTATACTAGTCGCTCTGTGAGCTGTCCTCGCGACTCACCCCCAACCCATGTAAGGTTTAACGGATAAAAAGTTGTTCAGACAAAAAAGTTGCGCCTTAATAAGTGTACCAAAAAAGTATTATGACATATTTGAAAATTTATCGAAATGGCTGAAAACTGATGTTCTTAAAGTTTTATACCCCCATATCTCCGCCATTTTGAAACATTTCCAACCACCTTATAAAATTTCACGACACTCGTTTGAGAAATGCGACCTGTAGGCGAGAACAAACCGACAAACTGGCGGACAAAACCATTTTTGGATAGTCTCGAAACTGAGACGCTTCGCTGGCTTAGTCAATTATTTTTAACCTCATCTGAGTTTCCTTCCCTTGAAATATAGCCAAGTAGCTGACTTGACATTCAAGCCTATAAAACAAACACCTTATGACACCTACGGTGCGTAACGTGCCATGCCACAAAGTATTCCAATGTACATTCGTGTGAAGATGAGCAGTTTTTTTAGGTCTTGCCCGCGACTCCATCTGCGTGTGCCGTTGGAAATAATAACCGTTTTATATACGGACATTTTCTACCTTAACCTGTGTACCATGACAAGTTCTCATCACAATTCCATAATATTTCATTGGTTTTTACGTTAATTGAGCATAAATATCCTAAATAAAAATTCGAAATATTTTCAGATTATTGTTATATTATAAATCAAAAAATCGAGATTTACGAGTATTAAGGGTTAATAGATACAAATCTATCGATCAGCTAATATCCTATAAGAAATATTGTAAGGAATAAAAATTTTACAATATTTTTCTTGTTTTTTTTTCTTTTCGCTCTACAATTTCTTCGCTACAATATTCCTTAGCCTAATAGGTGTAAATTTGCTTATGCATCCAAGCAAATACGCCAAACATCTTGTTCAAATCGGCGTCTGTTTGCTTAGGACTATCGGGGACTAGGACTGACTAACGTTTGGACCCAGGGGACCTACAATAGATAAATAATATTCCGAATCTCATATCAACATACTCCAACTTGAAATAGAGATTAGCGTCAACTTCACCAACCAAATATCTTTTTGTGAGTTTGGCGAGAGTGTACCAACAACACGACTTATCCATTGTCATAATAAACTAGCTGACCCAGCTAACTTCGTTCAGCCCGTTCTCGTTCCTTTTTCCAATTATCTCACCATATAAACCTACTCTTAACTTCCACAAATTTAAAAAGCAAAATTAGTCAAATCGGTCCAGCCGTTCTTATGTTTTAGTGATACTAACGAACAGCAATTCATTTTTAGGGTTCCGTAGCCAAAGGGCAAAAAACGGAACCCATATAGATTCGTCATGTCTGTCTGCCGTATGTCACAGCCACTTTTTTCCGAAACTATAAGAAGTATACTGTTAGAACTTGGTAAGTAGGTAGATGTATTCTGTGAACCGCATTAAGATTTTCACACAAAAATAAGAAAAAACAATAAATTTTGGGGGTTCCCCATACTAAGAAATTTTTTTTTTTTCATCAAACCCATACGTGTGGAATATCTATGGATAGGTCTTCAAAAATGATATTGAGGTTTTTAATATCATTTTTTTTCTAAACTAAATAGTTTGCGCGACAGACACTTCCAAAGTGGTAAAATGTTGGTCCTCCCCCCCCCCCCCTGTAACTTCTAAAATAAGAGAATGATAAAACTAAAAAAAAAATATGATGTACATTACCATGCAAACTTCCACCGAAAATTGGTTTGAACGAGATCCAGTAAGTAGTTTTTTTTTATACGTTTTAAATCGTAAAATGTTACTTGCTGCTACGGAACCCTTCATGGGCGAGTCCGACTCGCACTTGGCCGCTTTTTATATATTGACGTACTCAATTGCATCCTTCTTCGAATCCTAAGGTCCACGTTGCGGCTTTTAATTTCTTAGGCTCTAGCTACATTTGTTAGATTTTAGAAAAAGCAAAATTAATGTAGTTGCTACGTAGTTCGCGTTGTAATGTTAAATTATTACCTATTAGTTATTAAATCACTGACTGTAAACCTTCTGAATAAAAAGTATAAAGAAAACTGTATAAAAATGCCTCGATACATCGGAGGACTTCAATTAGGGATAAAAAAATATTATTATCTTTTTACACAAGTTACCTTCCATCGACATTGGAAGGTTATCGGAATGATCTAGAGAGGATTAATCCACCGCGTGCCGTGTACTATCAGCTTGTTATCTTTGTAATTGGGCTGCTACAAGCATGATACTAGGCTTAGTGTGCTTCTGTTAAATTCCATTAATTTTACAAGGGGAATTTGTATAACCTATACACCGTACTAGTATGTTAGCACGAAGCTTCAATCTGAAATTATACAATATCACGTCTTTATCCCCGGGGATAAAAACCCTGTTGAACAGGAAAGTCAGGGGGGCCGTAGACACCAGATCTACTTACCTCCTAGGACCAAGGGAACGCGAGTAATCGCTAAAAGTAACTAAACCCCTAGTTTGCTCAAAAGTCTACATCAGTAACCTATTGGAAAATTCAAGCACCTGCGAAATTCGATTTAATCTATGTTAATTTTGTCACGCAAATTATCAAAATCAAATAGGGGTATAAGTTTTAGCGGGGAAGCTTGTGCTTGTGAGAGCAAAGGAGAAATTTGTGTGCCAATGTTCGTCAAAATCGGTTAAAAAATGCGACCTGTAAGCGAGAACAGACAGATGTAGGTACAAAAGCATTTTTGGGCAATTTCGATACTGAGACACTACGCTCGCCTAGCTCGTCACAGTCTTCGGCCAGTTACAGAAAGAGACAATCATAACGTAACTTAACTATAACACGGAAATAAAATGAAAAGTTCCCAATATAAAGCACAAAAGTAAACGGCTGTATTAACTTGTTTCTGTTTAGTGTTCATTTACAGTTCGCCCTCTGCCGAATTAGACAGTTGACTGACAGTCTAGCCTGCTGTTTCGCTATTTCTGACTTGAGTTCAGCCTTATTTGGTTAAAAGGATCGAAATAAGAATCTACAACTTTAGACACAGATCTACTAAGTGCTTTTATTTACAGCAAAAAAAAATTATGTACGGGTCCCTGCCTAATCGCCGTACATTCAATTGTTGTCAAGATGGGATGTCAAAATGTCACCACATTGACAAACAAACCCGGTCGCTAAGACTATGTAAGAAATCAAAAACGATCGAATCTGCCGAGTGCCTTTATTACACTAAAATATGAAATGCTACTTATTTGAATTGTCACAATGTCATTGTAGGTGCTGCGTTTGTAAAATTATTACTACAAATTTACTACAAAAATGTTCGGCTTTACCTGAGCAATACCTATATACATGCATATTAAATTTCTTAAAAACTAAAATAAAGATAAAACACTACTCACTACCTAATAATATTTACAAATAAAAAAGGCCGGGTAGTTCTTTACTCTGCGGCAACGTGCCCAGAAGACTAGCATTGTTCTTACGTTGCAGGGCAATGCTTATTTTCTGACCTAGGTCTATACCAGCCCTCTGGTCACAGAAAACTTAAATTAGTTTCCTTGAGATAGCGTCGTATAATTTTTGGCTGATGGCCGGCTAAAGTTGGGGCCCCAGTTTCAAATGATGTATATACATAGTTAAAATATACTAAATACTTACTTAGTAAATATATTTAAACATAAAATCTTATTAACTAACTGGGGTTATCCAGTTCTAGTTCAATAGTATTTTAACTATTTAATCCAAATGCAACTATGTCTGTCGGCTTTCAAATATCCCAATAAGCACAAACGCAAACATGTATGATTCTATAGATATCTGACTTAGCTGAAAATTCCTTAAAGACATGGAATTTTCAGCTAAATTTAATTTTACGCCGTTTTACCCATGAGTGGTGCTTTTTAAAAATTGGTGTACAGAATCAAATCTTGTCAATCTTTTACCAAACTTCCTAACCCCAAGGTAAAAAGAAATATATAAAGATAAAGAACATAATGTTCGTTAGGTACATAAAAGAAAACATATTTTACATTTTCTAAAAATAGTTATTATTTTATTTTATTTAATGGGAACAACAAACATAATAAGTTTAACAAACTTAATAAGTACCGCAGTAGTAGTACCAACAGAGGCGGATTAAATGTCGAGAGGCAAGCACCTTCTGGGCGCCCCTGTAGCGGCCATGTTATAAATTTTGAGTACCTACTGGTAATAGTAAACATTGATGACTGTAGCTAACAACGTTAATATATGTGTGTTAGAGGTTTTTATTTATCTCATTACATAGCAGGTAGATTTATTTTATTTTAAAAAAATTGCGCGCCCCTTTGTTAACTCGCGCCCATAGGCACGAGCCTAGTTTGCCTTATGGTTAATCCGTCTCTGATAACAAACTAGTACTTATTCTGTGGTACTCCACAACTGGGCAAAGGCCTCCCCCTTATTCTTCCACTTGTCTCGTCCGTAATAAGTACCAGCGTACTCAATTACAGTACTAGAGCCGCGGCACGCAGCGACCGTCGTCTTGCGTCGCTAGGGACTAAAGTTCGTCATACTTGCTTCTTCATCTAAATATTTCAGTAGTTTCGACACCCTGCCTTCGGAAGCTATGAAACTTCTCTGTAATTACCTTTGGGCACCTACATTTATTTATTATATTAAAACGTGGGAAATGGTGGACATATACTATTTATTCTACTTATAAAAACACTACTATAGACGAGACGATAGTTACATTGATTTAACGCCAGGTGACGCGACTTAAAAAAAACATAATATAAATATACATAATATAAACATCATATCAGGACGCGACGTATCAAGACTCTAACCGCATTGATTTACTTTAATTCTGTTTTGTCCTTCAAATAAATTTATTATGTATCATTTATTATCTAATAAATGATACAATTTTCAATCAAAATTTAATAATAAAATTTGTCTAGTCAGTTCGCAAGGACGGCTTTGTGATTTCAGTGTCACAATGATATATTCCTACATGAAATATTCATGCATCACAAAAAAACCAAGTACTCATACCTATCTTGATTTTTTTTATTTTGCTGAAACTATTAGATCGAGAGCTAGCACCAATTTTTGGGTAGATAACTGGCGCACAGCTAGTTTGCTATTTATATGCGCCATCGAAAAGGCCCACATTAATCTTGAATATTCTCCATAGTTAAGAATAAGAATAATTTATTTGCTCAAATACAGTACATAAGATGTGAATTGCATAATTAGTATCATGTATCCAACCTAAACTAAGGCATGCAAAACTATATGTAGGTAGTCAAATTAATAATCTATTAAAATATGATTTACATGGGT
Organism: Acrobasis repandana; assembly: GCA_963576875.1. Classification (NCBI taxonomy): domain Eukaryota; kingdom Metazoa; phylum Arthropoda; class Insecta; order Lepidoptera; family Pyralidae; genus Acrobasis; species Acrobasis repandana. Next base: position 6,651,977 of record OY756226.1, read on the forward strand.
ACAATTGAAAACACAATCAATTTTAATTAATACAATTTCATAAGTTCCAATATTATTTTTTCCGCTTACTGAAGTCTATATACTCCGATATAGAGTAAAAGCAATGCTCTAGTAACCATTTTGTCAGTCCTTTTTTAAACGCTCTTCCTTTTAATGATTTAATGTTAGCTGGTAAGTAATTGAATAAGTAAATACACATGTTAAAAATATTTTTTTTATACATATCCTTGTGGCATCTAGGCTGATATAATCTATTCATGATATTAGGTCGAGTTACCCTCAAAATTACTTCGCTTCTTTTTTGCCAAAATTCCAGATGCGATTCTACAAATACGCAGATATCTCGAATGTAAAGGCATGGCAATGGTAATATGTTTAGTCTTTTGAACAATGGTATGCAACTATCATCAACCCATGCATTGCAAATAGCACAAATACATTTCTTTTGTACCATAAAGGCTTGTTCCATGTGTACCGAATTGCCCCATATAACTAAACCGTAGCTAAGTATAGACGACACGTGTCCATGATATGCAGTAATTGAAGCTTCTACGAAGACGGTTTGCCTTAATCGTCTTAGTGCAAAAGCAAAGCGGTTTAATTTACTGCATAACTGGTCAATGTGTGCCTTCCAGTTCAAGTGCTCATCTATAACAATACCCAAAAATTTGTGGTGGTTTACTTTTTCGACTACCTATGTCTCTATTATAATTTAGTGTAATCGGCATCTGATTAGAATTGTAACATGAAAATTGGATGAATTTTGTTTTGTCTAAGTTAACACGCAAATCATTTGCATCCATCCAATCGACAACATCGCGTAGAGAATTGTTTATTTCACCTTCGTATTTATCTTTATCATCACATTTTATAATTAAAGTAGTGTCGTCAGCAAACATTATGGTTTTGTGTTCAGTTGAATTAGGAATGTCATTAATATATAATAAAAATAGGAGTGGTCCAAGTATACTTCCTTGAGGAATACCCACATTGCAATTTCTGAATGTGGATCTAAACTTCTCTTTTATTGGTATATTTTGTGTTTTTTTAAACTTAACTATTTCCGTGCATTGTGGTCGATTTTCCAAATAACTTTTTATCCAATCAAGTGCTGGACCTCTAATGCCATAATTGTAAAGCTTATTTAAAAGTATATTTTGATTGACAAGGTCGAATGCCTTGCTCATATCAAGAAATGATGACATTATTGGCACAGGGATCTTATTATTGATGCTTTCAGTGATAGTTTTGACTAATTCAAAACAAGCCAATACAGTAGAACTGCCTTTTCGAAAGCCATATTGGTTTGGGTGCAGTATATTATATTTATCCAGGAATTCCATTAGTCATGTATGAAATGGCTTCTCAAACACTTTTGATAGCACAGGAGGTAAGGTAATTGGTCTAAAGTTGTTTGGATCGTCTTTATCTCCCTTTTTAAATAGTGGCTTTACTATGCATACCTTAAGTTCTTCAGGAAATATACCCTGACTAAAAGAAAGATTAATTATATGTGCCAAAACATGACAAATATATGAAGCACATCGGTCGGTATATTATCATAGCCACTATTTGCTGTTTTTTAGCGACATTATAGTATTATAGATTTCTGTCTCATTGACTGGTCGAAGAAAAATTGTATTTTGGTTATTATTAGTCAAATATTTCATATATTTAATATTATTATTTGCACTTTGCCCTTTGTCATTCCTCAATTCTATAAAATAATTATTAAATTCATTGCAAATGTCATTAGGGTCTGAATACACATTATTACCAAATTTAATTTTACTTATGTCATTAGTGAGAACGTTATTAGAAATTGTCGATGATATTATATTCCAAGAAGCTTTACACTTATTTTTGCTATTTTTTATGTAGTTTTTATTATTTAATTTACGTGCGTTAACTATACATTTTTTGAGAATACTATTGTACTTTTTAATTTTATTTTTAATTATTTGTTTATTTTTAAACCCGTCCTTCCTATATTTTTGATATAATCCACGTTTTGTTCTACAAGAGGCCTTAATACCTTTAGTAATCCAACTTATTCTTCCTGAACGGTTATTTATTTTTACTTTAATAAGGGGAAAACATAAGTTGAGTTGACGAAAGTATTTCGACAACAGGAATCGTCGAGGTGCCCGGTATGTGTGTATGTGTACAACGATCAAATACCGGCCAAACAGCTCTAGAATTTATGCGTTTAAGACATAAGGCCTAGTTTCGCTTGCACCATTTTGATTTATTTAGATGAGCTGGCAGGTAAAAGTCCCATCAAAATGACCTGTCTTTTTAAGAATCTTATTTTTTAGTTATAAGTAATTAAAAGTTCCCTCAAATACCTTTTTTATATTTTTTTGAAAAATACTTTTGCACGCGCAGGGCAACTTTGAACATTTAACTACAACATATAAAAAATGCATATTGCCTCAAATACCTTTTTTTGCAAATAAAAAGAAAATACTTTTAAAAATTTAGTTAGCCCCGCTACTCTCCAGCTAGGTCTTCAGTTCCATGTTGGGGTATAATAGGAGAGGTATATGACAAGTTTTCCGCTTGCCTCAAATACCTACCCAAAAATTGGTGCCAGCTCTCAGACCATATCATATCTCTAAGTACAATTCGCAGAAGTTCACTAGGCACATCGCCCTGATGGAAAAACATTCCTCGCAGGTGCCTAGTTGATTTGATTTTTGCGGGTTGTAATTTGTACTCAATTCAAAATATCTTTATTATCATAGGATATTTATAATATCTCTTAATAATAGTCACTTTGTTTTGTTTGTCAAATCGTTACTTACAACTAAGTTTATGCCGCTTCCTAAGCGCAAGTGCAGAAGAAGCGGCAACCAATGCACTGCAGCATTTTCTCCAAAGACGTCAACTACCAAACTTAAAACTTGGATGGACTGAAATTACATTGTTTGTTATATCATAATTAAATTGAATTATAAGAATTACGAAACTTAAAATAATGTCAATTTGTAAATTTAGTACTATATACGAATGTACCTAAATTATGACATGTCTAAGTATACAAATCTTAAGAGGGACCCGCGCCAAGCTCAAGCCAGACTTTTTTGTGTTTAAGGCGAAGATATAGGCAAATGGCCTTGAAGTGTGAAATAAATTGTTAACTCGTAAATATGGTGATAATTTCCATATTGCTCTACGTCATGCACTAGATAGCCCTTTAAATTATTTTATGAATTGCCGTTGAAACTATTATTGGTTATCCGTCTAGCTTTAAAACTTGCCGTGGCCACTTTTGGCGGAGGCAAGTATTAAAGCTAGACGGACTAATGTAAATACTTTTAACGGTGGTTCATAAAATAATTTAAAGGGCTATCCAGTGCATGACGAAGAGCAATATGGAAATTATCTCCATTTACGAGTTAACAATTTATTTCAAATGAGGGCGCCACTTCAAGGTTATTTGCCTATACCTTCACCTTAAGAAGTCATCGATCCTACCATAATAATTAATGTTCTAAAGTGTACATTGAACATTATTTTAACTAATGAATGCAGAAATTAACTTGGCACCTGCGAGGAATGTTTTTACATCAAAACGAGGTGCCTAATTAACTTCTGCGGGTTGTAAATATTATTCATTGACCGAGTGAACGTGAAGCGCGAACGAAGCGTCTCCTTTTCAGCTTGGGTAAAAATTCGTTAGTCTGTCTGTCCGGCTGATCGGGCTCTCGGATCTCCTGTACAGGTTGCATTTCTCAACTAATTGGAAAATTCTCGTGATATTTTGTGAGCAGATTCTTAATTATATAACGTGGAACGGACTTTTATATTTTCCATTGATAATAATAACTAGTGGGTCTGTGAACTGCAGATCTGGCGACTTTAAAAACTCCGCCATTTTAAAAACTTTCCAAAAACTGTACCGACGAAAAATTATATACAACGTAGCAGGGACATACCCGTAACAAATCGAACCACGGTCTATATTAGATCATTTTAGTATAATGAAATTAAAATAAAAGCCAAAAAACAAAAAAAAATCGACATTTCCATGCACAAGTGTGCAGCCACGATTTGTATGGAAATGACGTACTTTTTTTTGGTTTTTTGACGGTTATTTTAATTTAATTATACTTGCGTGATCTAGTATAGCCCGTGGTTCGATTTATTACGGGTATGTCCCTGCCACGTTGTATATAATTTTTCGTCGGTACAGTTTTTGGAAAGTTTTTAAAATGGCGGAGTTTTCAAAGTCGCCAGTTCTGCAGCTCAAAGACCCACTAGTTATAATTATCAATGGAAAATATAAAAGTGTAAATATTATTTGTAAAATGTTGACTGAAACACTATTTCCAAACCATTTAAACTTGTTATACAATCAGCATAATGCATTTAAATTCAAAATGAAGCACTGCTCTGTCCCAAAGCAAATTAACCCTTAAAATGTAACATTTTGATAGAAGCTATCACAATAGCGCTGGTTTGTATTCATAGCCGCTTGCATTTTAAAACATTGTAAAAGTCTTTCAGATACTAGGTCACCAGCTTCCTATATTTTGATGACGAGGTATTTAATTTGAAACATATTGAACTCTTAAACTATGTTTAGGTAACTATTTATCTGTACTCGTATGTATAGCAAGAGAGGCCAGAATTAAAATTAATTATCATATCACAAATCAAATAAACTCTATAAATTCCGGATCATTGGAACATCAAAACTAAATTATCTTTCGCATGGTTCAAAGAAATTAAAACCCTACCCAATGGAAACTACATAGCATAAACAATAATTATATGAAAATAACTATAAACACACGTTTTATTACGACCATGTTTTTTGTCAGGAGAAAAAAATAAAAATTAAGCTTATTGATATTAAAACTATCAAGTAAACCTAAAAGTAATTAGGTACAATACACAAATTTGCAAAGTATAATTAGATATATACAAATATTAGCTAAATAAATTCTTGTTCCTTTCATGTCAATGCCAAATCTAGTGATATTACTAGTCATCGTCATCATCATATCAGCCACAGGTAGTCCACAGCTGGACATAGGCCTCCCCCAAGGATTTCCAAAACGACCGATCGGAAGCGGCCTGCATCCAGCGTTTTCCTGCAACCTTGCTCAGGTCGTCCGACCACCTAGCAGGTATGTCCTACGCTGCGCTTGCCGGTACGTGGCCGCCATTCGAGAACCTTTCTGCCCCATCGGCCATCGGTTCTTCGCGCTATGTGTTCAGCCTACTGCCACTTCAACGAGCTAACCCGCTGGGCTATGTCTGTGACCTTAGTTCTTCTACGAACCTCCTCATTTCTGATTCGATCACGTAGAGAAGCACCAAGCATAGCCCTCTCCATAGCCCGTTGAGCGACCTAGAGCCTTCTTATGAGACCCATAGTAAGGGACCACGTTTTTGAGCCATAAGTCATCACTGGTAACACACATTGATTAAGTACTTTCGTCTTTAGGTTCGGAGGTATTTTGGACGAGAAGACGCTGCGTTACTTCCCGAACGCTGCCCAGCCAAATCGGATTCATCGAAAGACCTCTTCCTCGAAGCTGGAACTTCCTGCCTATACTAGTAGGTAGAACTAATTTTGTAAAATAGCCCTACCGAAACCTCAGAGATTAAGATTGAAGATCGCAAGCCGACTCTATACGTATTACATAATTTATTTGAAGCTCTTTGGCATTTCGAGATGTCAAGCGAGGTGTTGAGGTGTCAACTTCCTCAAATGTATGTAAATCCTAAATTCGAGAACGTTTGCCGAGAATTAACTCTTTGAAATTCAGCTCGAGGGGTAAATTAAATTCTTGACTTGAAAATTCGAAGGTAACGATTTGGAAACATCAAACCTGTCGATACTTTGGCGGTTTGTTTCCATTTTTGTTTATTTGATATGTGTTTCGTTTCTTTGCTTTTCATTACTTATTTACTATTACAAAATTTGTATTAAACCTACCAGATTGGTCCCACTCCCACAGATCCCATCCAACATTTTACTAAAATCGGTGCAGTTGTTTGGTTTTTAAACCGAAATAACGCTTTTCTGTCACTGGCAACGGTAATGAAGTCGGTTTTTTGTTTTGAAAAATTCTACACAAGGTTTTATAGATTTTTCTGTCTTTTACAAAGAGCTTGGACCTGCTCTCTGTATATTACCTGCCCAATTGATTTAGTGTTCTGCTGAATTAGCACTTATAAACATTACCTATTCTAAATTCTTAATCAAGTAAATTAGTTTGCCATATATTCTGTGTCCTTTTGTAGTATTAGGTATACAATTTCCATCAGTACAAAACCTTACTGATTTCAAACTCTAGTCTAACTAAAAGCAAAATTCTTCAAATTCATCATGATGATTGTGATGTTGACAAATGGGGCTAAATAACGGATGCCGTCGTGTGCCGCCGTGATTAACATATCTGTTGCCAAATATACCACGTGCCTCACAGACCACTACTATGTGGTCTCGTTTTAATTTAATTGGGTAGGTGACTAAATCAAAAAAAAATATTTGGTACTGTTAGGAGAATAAATAATAATAGTATAAGAAATAATAAAAGGGAGACGAAGAAGGGAAAGACCAAGGATGAAGGTTTTCCAACAAATTAAGAAAGGGTTAGGAGTAAGGTCCTACCAAGACATTAAAAAGATGGCAGAGAGAAGAGAGGAATGGAGGCATCTCCACTTAACTCCACCGACAAGAGCAAGCTCTTAAGTTAAAGAAGAAGGAAGAGAATAAAACGTCACAAAGTAGTGGCACTTGTCATTGATCATATCCATTTTAGATTTATTAAGTAATACAGAAAAACTTATATTAAAAGTGCTATTTGACTCTAAAAAGCTATGACATCATGGTTGTATTTTCATACAAATCCCAAAGAAAATGTTTGTTTTGACGTTTAGAAAAAAGTGTCTGTTTTGACTTATTGTCTTTTAGCGGATTTTTTATGATCCTATTGTATGATTGTTGTTATTAAATGGGGCTAAAAAACGGCTCATCATCATTCGTCTTTTGTCTATTAAGTGTCTTGTGTGTTGTGTATTTGAATTTGCATTGTAAGGGTTGGGCCACATCTGTCAGCATGGAGCAGCACTTGCCTATACTGCTATCCTTTTCTGTCGCTCAGAACTGTTATTTGCTAGAGCGAGAGAGAGCGATGGAATGCTTCAATATGGCCGGTGCTGAGGCGTTCCGTTGCTCTCTCTCGCTCCTGCAAATGACGCTTCTGAGCGACAGAAAAGGAAAGCAGCATAGGAAAGTGCTGTTCCGTGCTGACAGATGTGGCCCAGCCCTAAAATCTACATCTATAGCCAGGCTCTTGTCCGTGTCATTGTATAGAAAGAGTCGAACACAATGTACGATTCTTTTGCGGAGATGATGGTGTGGTTTGCCAATGCCTTCTCCATTTAACTTAATAGTCACTAGTGTTCAGGTTTCTTCATGATGTTTTCCTTCACCGGGCTGAAGTATGTGGAAATATACAGGCTGACTTCTTAAACACTGTCTAAATTTTTGGAGCAAGTTTAATTCATGATAAATATTTTTCGTGCTCCCATACAAATCAGCGTTCAGACAGACGGATTTTGTATGGGAGGATGAAAATTTTTTATCTATTTTAATAACTTTTTTTGTAGAAAGTAGTTCATTATCATGGACTGAACTTGCTCCAAAAATTTGGACAGTGTTTAAAAAGTCACCCTGTATAAGGGATGACCTCCCCAAGGATTTTCAAAAGTTTTATAATAAGTAGGTATAGGTAATATTAAAAAATAACTTTCATTTTTAGTTTATTTTCTTTAGTTGATACGGAACCATTAGTAGGGTCCATAGGTGTACCCAGGGCAGTTAAAGGGGGATTGGTCTAATTAAAAAACACACACTGAACACCTAGATTGACTCCTCGGTATGCCTATGGTAGGGGCCCGACAAACTCGAAATCAATGGAGCTATGTGCGAGATTAGTTCACAATGTACCTTTGATCATTGGAGCGCGAAATTGATAGATTCACCTATAGCTTTCAGTGTTTTACTTCAACATGTAGTTATACAATGCCGAGCCACAGTCGCGTTTAGTCTTTACAGAAAAACTTGATAAATCTTTTTTCTTCCACCAACGCCGAAAAGCAGATTACATTATCATTTTAGGCACTACAGCCTCGGGTGGGCCTTGGCCTGGTGAAGCAAATCTCTCCAGCCGGTTCTGTCCTTGGCCTTTTCTCGTCAATTTCTCACTCTAAGCACTTTTAGGCCTTGTTGTACTCCATCCAGCCATCTGAGTTTTGGTCTACCGGGGGGTCTTTTCCCGTCGGGTTTACCATTTAGGAGACGCTTGGGGGCTCTATCATCGCAAATCGCAAAAGCAGATTACGCATTATGTAATTTATATTGCACTCGTGCTTTTTGGAGCCCGAGCGCCAGCGAGACGTGCCATAAGCACTCGGTGCGATAATACTTACTTTTTGCTCGGTGCAACAATCTTCTATTTTTTTTTGTAATTATTCTACAGTTTTAAGCGCAAACTAGACTACTTATAGAAAATTTAAAAAACCTTATTTTATTTTACAGCATGTTGGCCCAAAAAAAATTTTGGACCGCCGATACAAAAAATTGTGAAAATTAGTACAAGTTTTACCCGCACTGGGAATCGAACCCTCCCTAGACCTCCTCCAGTTGATGGACAAGCATGTTTTTAGCCAATACGCCACGGAGGCAATCTCACTTTTATGTAACTTGTTGCAGTAAAGTTTTCTTAACTTAATCTGTAAGGTTTTAGGTTGTTTATCTTTCCTAATTTAGTATTCAGTGGAATTAGCTGTTATTAACAATATTCAAAGGTATAATACGAGTTAATTCTCCTAGAAACTGAAGTAAACAAGTAAACAAACCAAGAGTACAAACAAGAAAATAAGTTGGGAATAAGTGTTTACTCTTGAACCCCTGAGAAATATAGATATTTATAAAGGGCAATTATAATGAATATCAAAGTAGATCTGTGGACAAGTTAGTTCTTGGACTCGCTTTGTATTTTGGAGTTAAATATAAACACAAGAAGAGCAAACTCACAAATAAAACGCCCATAATAGGGCACAAGTATTTTTTGAGTTTTCCTCTGAATGAACACCTTTTTAGGGTTCCGTACCCAAAGGGTGCAAACGGTACCCTATTACTGAGACTCCGCTGTCTGTCCGTCTGTCCGTCTGTCACAGGGCTCTATCTCTTGAACCGTAATAGCTAACCACTTGAATTTTTCACCGATTATGTATTACTGTGACCGCTATAACAACAAATACTGAAAATAAAAAAAAAATTAAAGGGGTTCGCCATACAAAAAACATTTTTTTTCAGCGATTGTAACTAGATCTTTATAATGGCATTAACTAGATACTTGAAATTTTCACAGATTTTGTATTACTATAGCCGCTATAACAACAAATACTAAAAATAAAAAAAAGTTAAAAATTAAAGGGGGTCGTTATACAAAAAACGTGTTTTTTTAACGTTTCAAAACATTGTACGGAGGTACGGAACCCTTCATGTAAGAGTCCGACTCGCACTTGCCCGTTTATTTGAACTCACATCAACCCACGGGGCTGGCACTTGTGTCCCTTTTTGGTGATGCTATTCGTTCTTTAGAATTCAGATATGAAGGAACTCTGCTTGAGGTAAGGACCAGAGGAGCCAGAGGTGCGCTTTCCCGCTTTTTTTCTCCAAATATAATATGCGTGTCAATTGGCACCCAAGGATGCCGAAGATCATGCTATATCGAGAAGAAATAGCCGGAACAGTTTTCAACGATTTGATTGGCCGCTTGTCTGACGTCTACAATACATTTGTGCTAAAAGTTTGAGAACCCGCCGTCACTCGACGTCTATTCCTACGGTCTTGGGAATGCAATTGTAGCACGATATGTTTGTACTCAGTCCTTTAGTCGCTTACGAAATTCACAGGAAGACATGGAGTGGTCCTATAAGACCAGCCACACGGCCCGAATTAAAAATTATATCATGCTAGGCCTATTCCCAACAGTGGGATATAGAAGGCTGCCAATGATGATGATGATGATGATCATGCTAGTTACACAAATGAAAAATGATATTATAGTTTTGTCCACACTTTTGAATTCACTGAGTACAATACTTTCTACTTATAGGGATGTACAGGATATTAATTTTTATAAAAAGGTAGATTTTTCCAGTACGAAAATATTAAGGCCGTACCTGAATTTTCCGGGGTCCAGTGCTGCCCCCATTTAAAATAAATCATTTTAAAGAAAACGGAGACATCATTTAAAATTTTGCTACTACCAAGTCCTAGATAACCCTTCAAAGTATTTTATGAACTACTGTTTACAGTTTAAAGTGACAACGTTAAGCTTTACTACGCACATTTGTAAAAAACGGCCATTTTGGCAAATGTGCGTAGTAAAGCTAAACGTTCCCATTATAAACTGTACACAGTAGTTAATAAAATACTTTGAAGGGTTATCTAGGACTTGGTAGTAGCAAAATTTTAATTAATGTTTCCGTTTTCTTTGTAATGATTTATTTTAAATGGGGGCAGCACTGGACCCCGGAAAATTCAGGTACGGCATTTTAAGCATCTTAATGCTTAAAATGTCAGTGCGTGATGCTGATTACATTCCACAAAAACATGATACACGTAATACAAAAAAATTACGTTAGAATATTGACTCAACACGCGTTTGTATTAAAATTTAAAAAAAAACAGAGGCACCGGGAGTGCCAACCGAATTGAAAACTTGAACAAGGTGGTGTCGGTTACGGTAACAGTGTCGCGAGTTCAATGGTTTTTTCCCAGCTCAAAAAATGCCCAACGCGCCTAAGGAAGTTTTCACTTCAAAAACGGTATTTTTCGTTGACTTGCTCCAAACATTAACGCACTAGAAAAAACCTTATACAAGGTACAAATTTTACGTCACTTACCCCAACATAACCAGTCTGAAGCAGTTCTTCGGCGGCGGCGCTGACTCCTCACAACCCTGCGGCAGCGGCGCACTAGGTCCCGGTGACCGCTCCGGGTCACTTTCTTCCCCGATCCCCGCCCCTCGCCGACACAACCACGACGTCCCACACTTGTCCTTCGCATCTTCCACTGGCGCCGCGAACTGACACCTCCGCGGCGACCGATTTCTACCAGTCGACAACGAAGATTTTAAAGGCGATGATGGCGCCCTTACTGGACTAGGCGACGCTCTAACTGGAGATGTTGATACTTTCACAGGCGACGATTGCAGGGAAACCCCGCCTCGGTCCGTCGAGCCGTTCAACATTTTCGGGTTAAGTTACAGTTGAGCACTGTTTCATTGTTCTTTTTTCAAATTACTTTTTTATTCGTTTTGACATTTTGATGTTCTACAACTTTGTAACTTTGATCTGTTTTGAATACTTTTATTGCTTAGTAATGTTTGAATAACTCAATTTATCGGGAAAACTTTCGAGATATTCAAGGGATTTCTTTTTAAGTCGATTGAGTCGAGATACTTATGTATAGGTATGAAAAGGTTATTTTTATTGAGGTGGGTATTTTCTGAATTCTTGTTACTTGTTGTTTGAAACTTGTTAGAGTAACAGCACAGAAGTAATATACTACAGAATCCATCATCGAATTCGACTTTGACGCGAGCAGTTAGTCTATGGTCGACAACCGTGTGAACGTCTGGAAACCGTAGAAATTTTAATTTTATTATGCCGTGTTGTGCTGTCCCCACGTGCAAAAATGCTGTTGGACTTAAGAGTAAGCAGCATGGGATTACATTTCATCTGTAAGTACCGAATTCAATAATCAATTTATTTAATTATTCAATTTTTTTCATATAATATAAATGTCAAACAAAAGGGCGAGTCCATTTTGTGAGTGTTGCCAGTATAATCAAAATATTTTCCCGGATTGTATTTTTTTATAATAATATTTTTTAGGATAATATTTTTTTACACAACTGTCACCGAAAAGATTTCAGGGTCCATGTATTATATTTTTTATATTATTATTTTATTTTAATATCTACTATTACATAAAGCTAAACTTAAATTATCACTGACTAATTTGACTCACTCATTGACATAGTTGTTTGACCTGTTCCCGGATGACTGTGGGAACGACTTTTATTGGAATGTATAGGGGGGGGGGGATCTGAAAGTTGAAGATTTGAAGAAATCTGACGTGGAAGGGGTACAGCCTGGCTGAACGGTAGCACTTGGAGATTTGGCCCCATAGACAAAATGAAAGGTGTACCTGATCAATTACCAGAGCCCATATTTTTTTTAATTTTCGAAAAATAATCCCCCCCTCTTAAGTAATTTTCACGAGGCCACAGGAGCCGGAAGGGCGAGACCGAGCTATCCACACCAAGGCTTGCTTTTTTTTTACATTTTTGGAAATCCAAGATGGCCGCCTAAAGTCGACTGCTTCCGATTTGGATGAAACTCGATACCAGAAAAGTATTAGGGAAATCAAAAATAAATTTACCCCCTACTAGTGGCATCTGGCAGATTTTTTTGTAATCTTTAGAGGAAAAAGGCTAATTAGTTGCAACATGTCTTACAATTACGAAGAATTAGAGTAACACAGTAAACAATTTTGAAACAAGATAATATGATTAAAATTAAGAATTATGGTAAAATACATTTGTATTATTACCAGAAGGGAAACTAATACATTTGTACCCCCTACTAGTGGAACATCTGGTGGTTTTTTTTTAACCTTTAGAGGAAATATATATTTAATTAGAAACGAAAAGGGGAGGCTTTTGCCCAACTATGGGTCATAAATGGCTATTAAAAAAAAGAGGAAAAAGGCTAATTGAAATTTTTGATAGTAGACACTAATTAATTTGTTTCACACTTTTTTATCACCCTAAGAGCTATTTTGTACTAAAGTACAAGAAAATACACCACATATCACTGTTTGTCCCGTTAAATTGTAGCTATCTCCATAAACTTCACTTAGTCGCTTGCTAGCTCTTATACGCCTATTCGACAGTTTATAAGTGAAAATCATAAGAAAACACTGTAAACATAATTAAAAATGCCTTGTTATGTGTTAAAATTCTGTACGAATAATTTTATTCAAGGATAGTAATCAGATTTAATTCTTTGAAAATTAAATATGGTCGATGAAATTCTCGCCGCCATATTTAACGATTCTTCGGTTCTCTTAGCAAATCTAGCGCTACAGATAACGAGTTAGCGCTGCAGTGTGATAGCATTTTCCTAAATATAACAGGGGCCAATGTTCAAAGTACATAGCTAGTTTGTATATTTTATGTTGATGCTGATATGATCTAAGATACTTCTTTTATTTTAGCTTTTTTGGAGACATTCTGAAATTTAAATTTAGAATTAAAATTTTTGGCAATCCCACGGGAACCTCACATTATTCCGGAATAAAAACTATCTTGTGTTAATCCAAGTTTTATGCTATCTACATTCAAATTTCATTCTAATCTCTTCATTCGTCTTGGGGTGAAAGAGGATCAAACATTCATACATACTGTATTGAATAATTTTGTTTAAAAATTATTTGTACGTATTAAAAATTTTATTTTTAATTGTATTTCATTTTTAAAAGCAGGAAAACTACCTAAACCTTGAACGCTTCAAGCTATTGCACGATTCAAATTTATTGGGGGTTTTTAGCAGCTAAACAATAGGTTAGTATATTTTTGCATAATCAACACAACTTGTAAAACGATTATGCGAAAATATACTATAAAACATTCATTCAGTACCTATAAATAAAAAAAAATATGTTTGTAATTATTCTATCAATAGTTAAAATCTAATATTTTACCTAAACATTAGGCTGCAAAAAAAACCGCGGGCTGCTTGCAGCCTGCGCAACGGACGAAAAGCTAGTTTATTAGTTTAATGTTTGAAAATAAATATTCCCTTTATTATGTGAACTAAATTATGAGATTACCCAAAAAAGTTGTATATCGCCCCTGAGCTAGCAAGATTATGAGGGTGTGAAGAGCGGTAAGTGCGGGACGTACGCCATGTTTTTGGACACAACGCATTGCATGCAATTATGATAGAACGCGACTTCTGTAGTTATTACTTCTGTGAGTAACAGGTAAAGAATCCTATTTTACCTTATTTTACATTATCTAATGGCACAGAAAGGGAATTTGCATATTCCGCTCCGAACTCCATTTTTCGAACATCCCACACAAAAGTCTAGATTGCTGAGAGATTGTAAACCGGTCCCTACGTTTGCAATGGTATTCGATTACAAAGCTAATACTCTTATGGAACGATATCAAAGTAGATACTCGTATGTACCTCTAATAAGAACTCACCTTTTTGAAAATATAACCTCAGTTGTTATGTAAATACAATTACAACAGGAATATTTTAGTATTTCTAAGTTTCTGAATATTTAAAAATATTTATTATTATTCATTACTACAGCATTTCAATGCTCGAAAAAATATCTAAATTAAAAATATGTGATTTTTTTTTGCCATGACTGAGATTTGATTTCACACCCCTCACATCTGTACTGTGAGTGCACTTCCATTTGTCCTATCGTGACTTCGAATCACCCTGACGAATTTCCTCAATAAAATTTTCATCACATCATCATCAGGTCTTTCTAGCCTCCATTGCAGGAGCACAACCCTCTCTGTACTGCCAGAGCCAAACTTGGCCAGAGCACATTACCTATTAATTTTCAATCTGCGTGTAAAACATATCTAGTATAGTTTAGTATACTTTTAGTTATATTTCTAGACGTCTAATTATTTGTCCCAAAGATCGCAGAGCATTTGGGATCACAGATCCCAAAGATGCTGAAATAGAATAGGTGTATTATATCATTTTTGACCATCAGTATGAAATCTTTTACACCCTTATATTTTCTTTCAAGTTCATATTTTGACTGGAAAAACGAATTATAACCCTAGATATATGCAATTTCTTTAAAGTTACAAATTTTTACCGAAATGTTACATGTCGTTTAAATGGGAAAGTCTAGGGTAAGATTCTTAAGCATTTACTCGTAATGTAAACAAGCGATCTTTTGCCTAATTTGACAAATCGTAGTTTCAGATCAGGATCAGTAATAAATGAATCAATGGCTTTGGATAGACCTCGCTAGTACCAACCTGCCAAGGCAGGTTAACATCTATTCCTTCACAATTTGTGTCTAATGTTCTCACCACTTCTAATCTAAAACTAAAGTGATCTATCGACAAATTTGACAAGTCATCAGAATAGAGATAAATAAATCAATAGAATAAACCTCGGCAGTACCATGCTATGAAGCAGGTTCACATCTATATCTTCACAATTTGTGTCTAATGTGTCTAATCTGAACAGCGATCTCTCGCTAAATTTGACAAATCGGCGTCTCGGCACGAGTCGCGATTGCCTTTCTTGCCTTTTTTGCAAAGGTCGGGGTCAACACCGCGTATATATGGAGTCTTAAATGTATGGAGAGGGAAGTCGTTTAGCCTCTTATTTCGAAATGAAGCGTGGGTGTACGTACAGTACAGGGATAGAAATCAATAGCATGCAGATTCCGTACTTGTATAGGTTTTTTTTCAGAAAAGCGAAGTAATGAATGGAAAGTAAAATGAATCGAAAGAACTACTCGAAAATATTTCATTTCCGAGTTCGAAATATGAAAAAAGGATTTTAAACTACAATAAAAATTGAGATCAATCAGACTGAGACGACCACTTTTCCTAAAACACAAATCCTAGAATCTCGAATAAAATTTCGCCATTATTATAAAAAATGCTAAACATTTCTGTATTTTTAACCGACTTCAAAAAAAGAAGTTATTTACTCGACCCGTCTGGTTCTTTGTTTTTTTTATGTACTTACTCGTAGGTACAATACGTTACGCGATATCTTTTTTGATGATTCTTTTTTATTTGAAAGCCTTTACTACCAAATAGGTCTCATATTAATTTGGCGAAGACATGATTAAGAACTTGGGATCTAGGTATGGAAGACTCAAATAAAATTAAATGCTTTTTGTTTTGTAAAAAAAAAAATATTCATATAATAACACTGTTGTCAATTTGGCTGGTGGTTATAAAGTTACCCTGTATTGTATAATTATTAGAATTGCAACGGATATCCGGTCACCATCCGGTATCCGGCCTTTCCGGCCCTATATTGCTATCCAGCCGGATATATAAATAAATATATAGGGACAAATCACACTGATTAAGCTAGCCCCAAAGTAAGTTTTTCAAACTTGTGTTATGGGATACTAACTCAACGATACTATATTTTATGATAAATAATTATATAATTATTAGTTATAGTTAGACATTTCAGTGTCTACATTGTCAGTGTCTACATTGTCACATTGTGTAGCATGTGACTAGCTGATGTCGGTATTGTTGATGTGCAGGTCAACCGGAAACTGTGTTATCGCTGCAAGTCACGCTGATTACCTACCTATTATTTTCTATATATAACTTCTAACAAAATACAACGTGGAAGGGACATACCCGTAATAAATCAAACCACGGTCTATACTAGACACAATAGTATATTTAAATTAAAATAACAGCCAAAGAACAAAAATAAATTCGGCATTTCAATACAAAAGTGTGCAGCTGCCCAGGCGATTTGTATGGGAATGTCGAATTTTGTGTTTTGTCTTTTGGCTGTTATTTAATTTCATTATACTTTAGTGATCTAGAATAGCCCGTGGTTCGATTTATTACGGGTATGTCCCTTCCACGTTGTATACTGAAACTATTTTAAGGATACTGAACAACTTTCCCCAAGGAACGTATGTATATCGAAATATGAAAGATAATTTTTGGCTTTCCATACAAAGTAGGATCAGCTGATCGGTCAACTTGAATGGAAGGCCAAAAATTACTTTTCATATTTCGATATAGGTACGTTCTTTAGGGAACGTTGTTCAGTATCATGGACTCAATCTACCCTTAAAATAGGTTCAGTATATTTTGTTATACCCCGTATAGTTACAATAAATGATTAAACATTTTATGTAGTATAGTACGTATATTCGTGATAGGTATAGGATAGTAGTAAGTCTTTTTATTATTATTAGCCATTATGAATGCAAGTAAATGCTATCGCT
Organism: Acrobasis repandana; assembly: GCA_963576875.1. NCBI lineage: Eukaryota > Metazoa > Arthropoda > Insecta > Lepidoptera > Pyralidae > Acrobasis > Acrobasis repandana. The sequence continues at coordinate 6,669,066 of OY756226.1, forward strand.
TCGTAATTTGGAATAAATGTAAATATTTCTGGCCAATGTTATAATGCTCACAAAAAAATATTTCTTTTACTATTTTGGTTAAACTCTTTTATAGCAAAACTTCCTGAATTTTGAAGTTATTCACATTGTTTTTCCAGAACAATTCAATACATTTCAAATACCTATTTTTTTTTACAAAAGTTTATTTTGTTTATATAAAAACGTCCATAAAGCCTTCGCAATTCCGTGTAAATTAAATAATTGGCGCTATCGCCATTGAAAATTCGGGGCTTTGTATTATTGCCCACTATTTTAGTTGAATATCGCATACATAAAACCGCCACAGGCAATAAAAGCTTCAACAAACGTGGAATTTTGAATTATAAAAATACAAAAATGGAAAATAGTTGTTGTATCGGAAGCAAAGCAAAAACGTGCATGTACCAGCTGCTTCCCACCCAAAACCCAAAGAAAATTTTAAGCGCGTTGACTTGACACACACACACTCTAGATTCCAGGATTGTAGGGTATCAAATATAAGGGTTTAATTAGCACATTTCAAATAAATATATGCATAAATAAATATATAGGGACAAATCACACTGATTAAGCTAGCCCCAAAGTAAGTACATATTACCAGGCCTGTGTCACTCCCCGTTTAGGTATCGAAAATGTACCTACATTATTTCTTTGCGCGCAGGCGGGTCCTCGAGGTGGTAAATTCAGTAATACGAATCGTTTGTCCTGCGTCATAAGGATGAAATTGGCTTGCGAGTAATGAGTAGGAAAGGTATCTAAACAAAAATGTGCTGAGTTCTGACGTGAGCTAAATTAAACCGTGTCACTAACAACATTGAGTAGATATTTCTTTGAATTTCTTTGCTGAGTGAGACTTCTGTACGGAGTATTAGTATCTATTCTGTGATATTACATACATTTTGGCACGGTAGGTATTTAATTTTGTATGGAGTTGCAATTTTTTTTTGCGATTTCAAGGATGGTCCCATAGTAAAAGTAGTTCACTTTGATTAGTACATTTATCCCTTTCAGTTTGATACCCCCAAAACAAAAACAAAATAAGATATTTCCATACAAATCGCCCGACCCTCGCCCCGAGCAGCTGCACACTTTTGTATGGAAATGCCGTTTTTTTTTTGTGTTTTGGCTGTTATTTAAATTTCTTTGTACTATAATTATCTAGTATAGACCGTGGTTCGATTTATAATGGATATGTCCATTCCACGTTGCATGGATACTATTACCGGCTACTCCCTGTTTTGCTCGCAATAACTGGATAAACATACTTTTCAATCATAAATTTTCCGTAGTCGGATTTTAGTTTTTTAAACTTATATTTTCATTTCTCTAGACAATTACGACGAAAGTCACAGGCAGCGATGACTACCCGTAAATGGGGGATTATTTTGATTATCTTTTTTTTTTTTAATTTATGGCTTGACGCTACTGCGTATTTAGCCAGGAACAAGTTAATAAAACGTGGGAAATTCTTTTTTCCTAACGAGTTACAATCAAAGGTTGGTGTAGGCCTTTGATTGCTTTAAGGGAGCTTCTGGCGACAAATCTATAGGAGTCCACTGGTTTTCATAGCCGATTGAGTGGCGGACGACGCCCGAAGACGCCCACACAGTCCGCGAAACAAATATCACTACAGCCGTACTATGACTGTCCACTTTAACTATTTCACATATTGTTCATGAGCATCGGCATTTATAACACCAAACAACACCAATTTCATATTATAAAGTCCACTAAAATCAATTTGCAAAATAATTTAAAGAAAACCCCAACCAAACACCGTGACTTCCCGCCAAAAAAAAAATAAACCATTTGATTATCTTGTTTCTCGTAACAGATTGTAGTATGCACAGACCTACCACTACTAGACTTGCAACGATATTGCTAGAAAGAGACTGTCAAATACAATACAACGTGAGTGTGAAAGAAACGCTGATATGTTTTTTGCCTCTATCGGCGTGGTTGCTATAAGCTGGCCTACTGTCAAAATCTGGGTCAAACAAACCACAAAACGATCGAAGAAAGTTATTAATTTTAGGGATTTTATCATTTAAATGGTGATTTAGGGTTTTATTTAAGCTTATTTTATGTTAGTAACCATAGTGTGTTCTGTGACGTTTGCAAAATATAGGTGGAGGCAACAATCAAAGATAGAAGGAGATGCACTAAAGTGGCCACGCACTATGCAGGTCTAGTAGTGGTAGGTCTGTGGTAGTATGCCACTGAACATGTTACTTGTTGATACAATACTTATAACTACTCTTATTAAGTTCGTTTCAGCACCTAATATCTACCTTAGCAGCGAACATAATCCCGAATTAATTAATACAGGGGATAAATATAATTCGATCGAGGTCAAATACGCAGTTAATGAGATAATAGTGAATATGGAATAACTAGCCTCGTTAGTCACCTATCACCGACTTGTAATAATTAATTTTAATTAATGTAATGCGAATTGATGGACCATCGGGGATACATTATTAATTATTATCATAGAACGTACTTACGTAGGAAACATCCATTATTACGATATTAATTAAATGGAAAGGTAACTGGACCTTGTTTGTTAGAAAATTTATTAATTTCCAAAGATTCTTATATTTATTTGGTAAATATGAGTTATAATACTACTAGACATACTTAGGACTATATTTATAGGGGTTTTTAGGCATTCAAGATGCAGTACTAAAGTACTCAAATTAATAGGTACTACTAAATACTTAGGGCTGTAGATGAAGCAAAAGAGGACTTTAAAGATCGAAATAATAATGCATATTCATTATGTCTAGCCTAGCTAGCATTTTTCAGTAATGATGGGCGAGAAGGTAAGTCTTTGTAAGTCTATTAAAAACAGTGAGGCACAAATCTGTGAGGCTGTGGCTTTGCATCTGTGAGGCACAAATTCGATCCTCGTTAGGCGCGTATTAAACTCTTGAGTTTTACGGACATTTACCACCACCATTTTCTTCCAATGAAGGGAAACTTCGTGAAGTAACCTGCACACTAGTTCACTAGCGTGTACTAATGACTGTAGTCACTAGAAGAATCTTCTTCTTGAGTCTTTATTCATCCACTGTTAGGAATAGGGCTCTTTATGGTGTTTCTATTTGACCCTATCTTCTGTATTCCGCATCCAGGTCTTCTCAATCTTTTGTAGATGTCATCGGCCCAGTGCATAGGTGGTTTCCCAACATTTATTCGGCCAGGCCGAGGTTTCTATTCTGCAATTTTACGCGCCCAACGACCATCCTCTCGTCTGCTTATGTGTCCAAGCCATCTCCACTTTAACCTGGTCAGTATTACTGCTACATCAGTGACTCCAGTGCGTTTCCAGCGATATTTCCAACATCGCTCACTCCATTGCTCTCTGTGCTACTTGTTTATTAGTACTATTTATTTAGTTTATTCACAAGCTTCTTTGTGAGTGTCCAGTTGTCATCACGGGCAGAACACACTGCTAAAACATGCGTCTTTTGAGGTATAATAATATCCTTTTTCTCTTTAGAACGTCATCGCGCTTATGAAACGCCACCTAGCCTAAGGATCATTCTATCAATCTCCTTTTCGTTTGGTCATGTTCAAATAATTTGGCCCAAATAGAGGTATTCTATGACATTTTCTACCTTCTTTACATGAACTAAAATGTGATTGAAAGTGTTATTTGGTGAATCGGAACTCATAAAGAAGACCAGAAATAGTCTTAAATTAATAGTCTTTAAAATTATCGGATAAAATATCAGTACCTGCGAATTACTCTGAAGAAAATCACTCTAAATAAGCTTAGGTGTACACCTAACTTAATACCTATATAAGGAACAACATATATCCTCCTTCCATAGCATGTTAATCTTGACCTGCCTTTTAATAGGGAGCGCTCTGGCTCGAGATTATCTCACGGCTTCGCTTTCATTCTCCGTGTGCGCTAATGAGAAAGTGAAAAAGAAAACCGGTCAAGTGCGAGTTACTCCCGTGAAGAGAGTTCCGTACTTCTCATAGTTTTTCCTGTAATCATAGGTAAAGAACTATTATCAATATTTTTTTCAAATGTTAAGCTTTAATGATTTCGGAGATAAGGGGAAAATAGTCAATTTTAGCCGATTTTCTTAAATAGGTAACTTCAAAAATACAGATCAAAAAAATTAAAAAAAATATATATATTTAAAAATCATTTAGAGTGGTTTAATGTTCGTAACTTTATATTCAGTCCTTTTTTTACGTAACTAACAATTGTCTTACTAATTTTCAATTGAATTTGTAAGAAATTTTCCTATTCCAAGTACATTTTAGAAGTTGATCAACTATAACTCTTTAATTTGTAAACCCTACTTAGCTCTTATAGTTTTCCTTCTACATTATTATATACGAGTATACTGCTGCCGTGAATTTTCACGTGTCCATATGACACACACAATGGACACTTGACTCTAACAAAATTTGCACTTTAAAACCAAATATTTCACAAACGGATCCCTAAATCGAAAAATGGTATTCACAACTCACAATATTTTTGAAAAAACTAATCAACGACACCTCTCACCAAGGGCTAAACGAGAAAAAAATTGATTCCCAGTTTATATGTGTGGGAGCTACTCTAATTTTTTTTTGGGTTTCCATTCTGTCGGCATGATTACTATACATACGTGTGCCAAATTACAGCTTTCTATTGATAATCATAGAGATATGACTGTTTGAACCTATACATACCAATAGTCTATGAGTAAAACCGCGGACAGACAAGCAAACAGACCGACATGGTAAAACTATAACCGTCTTATTAAAAAAAAACAGGACTAGCTTTGTTACTAGGTTTAAACCATTACCCGCCCAAATAAAGTTGACATTGACAGGTGAGATAGTGTGATATTACTAGATGTCAACTTTATTTGGGCGGGTAATGGTTTAAACCTAGTAACAAAGTTAGTCCTGTTTTTATAATAAGAAGGTAAGGGTTTCTTGTAAGGGTCAAAAAAGAATCTTAAATGGTTATGGGAGTTATTGCAAAGGACGTTGGGCAGTTGGGCTCTTTTACATACCTAGTGACTCTGAGATTTTCTTAAGAACCCCCTTACCCTAGACTTTCTCATACAAACGTAGTCTACGTTTTATTTTGAAACAACATGTCAGATTTCGGTAAAAATTTGTAAGTTTAAAGAAATTGCATATATCTAGGGTTGTAATTGGTTTTCAGTCAAAATATGTAAAACTTTTCCATACTGATGGTCAAAAAAGATATAATGCACTATATTTTCTTACACGTTCATATTTGAAACTCGGATTTGGTCTAGGGTAAGGAGACTCTTAAGTGTGCGCAATATTTACAGAAGTTTGATTATTTGTTATGCGGCTAGCAACCCTACACTATGTTGATTAATTGTTTCACCTTCTCGCCCACCATCAGCTTTTGGTCTTGCGACCCTAAGCTCTATCTGCTTTGAGTTGTGAGACCCAACACACTCTGTTCTGTCCGCCCCATTAGAAAATAAAACGTGGTAGTAGGGTATGGTTAGGCGTCTATCAGGAAGTGGTTTAAATAGAACAACGGTAAATATTTTGTTGAATCGCGTGTAGGACATAAAAACAGACGTCTTGCGAATCAAGAGTGCGACAAAACGGTCCGGAGGTGGGAGCCGCTTTTAATATGAACAAATGTTTGCATCAGTACTTATGCAGGTACGTATATATTTACCTCTATCGCACATCCGAAACATAGTGTGTATTTCCCAAACGTGCAAAAGCATTCAGAAGCGTTTTAACGAGGTAGGTAGTATGTAGTTTAAAAATAAAGCACCTAAAATAGCGAATTTATTTCTCCCTAACTGTATGTAAACCGCAAACCTCAGTTACGTTTGAAACTCCGGATTGTTTCACCCACACTTCACAAATATTTGTATAGACCCACCTGGAAGAGAACTCACTGGTAATTTAATAAAGTTCAACAATGAACTACAAAATGGAAAGATCTACGTGCCTAAAGCCTTCAATAAAGATTTTGAGCTAAGCTACAGTGAGTTGCTTGTATGCCTTGCGATCCAAGACACTTTTTAAGCGTGCCAGTAAGAAATAAAAACGTAAATGACACAAGATTTAATCATCATCATCAGGTCTTTGTCTTCACTACAGGAGCACGACCCTCTCTGTACTACCGGAGCCATACTTACGACATCCACGGGACGACTTGGAATGGTTCTATTCTACTATGCCGGAAATCACACGATTATGGCTGAAAACCAGTAGTTTGTTCTATGAGCAAACGTATCGCTGAGCCACAACCCTTTACTATCGCTGCGGCACATACTGTGTGTTGTTGTTATTATTATCTCCTGTAATGTGAGTGTATATACACGCGTAATATATATTATGTATGTCTTTTTGATATTAATAAAATAATTATCTATTTATCTTTCTGTAGGTCTCTTCTGATTGCGTTCTTAGCTATTTTGTCAATCTCAGAGAACCCTCTCGATCCGGATAGGTGTAAGACTGATTCCGATGTGTTATTGTTGTCTTGTTGGTCTACACCAAACTTCTACAAGTATTTCAGTATTCTCTATTAACTTCGCAAAATGTTCGCTGCACAAATATTTACAGTCCGAAGTGGAATAGAACTCTCAGGTAATTCAATAAGCCACAATACGAAGAACAACAAAGTGGTAAGATAACACACGGGCGTGGAGCGAGCAATGTTTTCCGAGGTAAGAGCAACCGAAGTGCAGCGTCACTTGAAGTTTTAACAGTTTTCTAAAGCGAAATAGACTAGATATATCTATACGGCTCCTCTGATGATAAGTGGTTATGGACGTCAGTATATGTTGTTAAGATTGTATTGGCCCTATTTACTATTCTATATTTTTTGAGAGTTTGATGAGTGTAGATGAAGCAAAATAGGTTTGTCAGAGTCGTAGCAAGAGGAAGTCCATAGTCTCTGCCTAGCTGCCTACCTCTGTGGGTAAGTGTATGTATATATCTACCTTTAAATAGATTTTGTATTCTTTACGGTAGTAACAAGACACTGTGTAGTGACGGCAGAGAAGAATACTTCTTCTTACCACCCCTTTTTCGCTCCCATGGGTATCGTAAGACGTAATTATGGAAGGTATATACCATCTATTGCGATCATCAACTCTGCCCAGCGTCACAATAAGGACTCAAACTGTAACTTTTTGGTTGGTCATCGTCATCATTCACACCTTAAACCTCCCACCACGCCTTAAACCTCCCACTGCTGGGAATAGGCCTCTCTCAATGAATGCCATTTACCACGGTCCTGAGCTACTCTCATCCACATTCGACCTGCTTTTTGAAATTTCTGATGTCGTCTACCCATCTTGCCAACGGACGACCCACGCTGACCATTCTGTTAATATTTTGCTCCACCTGTCGTCACCACGTCTTGTCGTGGTCACGACAGTAATTATTTAATATTTTATGTAGTGACAATACCTTTATTATTAATCAAATTAAATTTACATTAAATTTAAGCTAAATAAGTAAAGAACTTTATTTATTTATTGTAAAACTAAATACAACGAAAAATAACAACATTAAACTAAAATTTATCTGTAACTACATACGTATATAAAACTAAATTAAATAACTAATTAATTAACTATTTAGTTCTTTAATTTAGATTTTAGTTTAGTTTTAGTTAAATAAATTGTTTAATTCAGATTACATAATTTGTGCCAGATTTATGATATCGATCTACCTTCGTTTATAGTATATACTCGTATATAAGTATTCATATGTAGTTTTAATTAAATAGTTTTAATTAACTATTATTTAATATTGCATTTTCACCCAACGAGATTTGATTACAGATACACTGAACTGTCGACGGGACAGGTGAAACTAAATAAAAGCTTGTTAACCCTTTAACCGCGAACGTCGGATTAATCCGACAAACATTTTCGTGCCCATTTCGCGAGCGTCGGATTTATCCGACCAAAAACTATGGATATTCACAATACCTCGCGCTGGGAGTACGACAACTGATATAAAGTGTCGCGGTGAAAGGGTTAAAAGCAAAAACCGCAACTTGTATACGCAGCTTGGAATTTTAATTTATTAAATTCCAAATAAGAAAAATTTCAATCAAGGAAAAGAAAGGGCACCGTATTTACATTTTGAACAAAACTCTTTACCATAATGGTTTCAGGGCGAGTTCGGAACTCCTAAAACACAGATCATTATAAAATTCCGTTTCCTAATACATCGCATCGTTTTGGGGTTAAAGGAATAAGCATATTTGAGCAGGCCGCAACGAGCTAGCCACAATACAAAATTCTACCGTTACCCATTTACGTTTAATTTATACATCTTCTTATTCTTCTCAGCATAATGTCCCCTGCTGGACTGCCCTGTGAATGACGTAATTAAAACTTCAACATTGGTTTTAATTGATAAATACAATAGATGTCCCCGAAATATATATATATTGTGCTTATTATGTAATAAATAATTTTTTAAAACGATTTTACTAAATTTTGCAAATATCGTCCGTGCGATGCAACCCAGCAACAAATGTAACGGCTATGACAGATTTATCCTTTACTTTAATTAGTAGCGACATATCGCGCCCTAATGTGTGCTAAGTACCTACGTACGATTGAGATAAAAGTTCCGGATTGCCCCACCTCAATTTCCTCATGCCTTTAGGCAACTGGTTAAACAGCCGTTAAAACCCCATGTGAGGCCTTTCAGTAACTTTTAATTGGGTCATTTGCTATGATCGCGTTGTACGAGTACTCATAATAACTGGAGTACTTGCGTGGTTGTTTGATTTATCTCTATTTTGCTCTAAGTCACTGCCTAAGTATATTTTAAACCGATGGTAATGGTAAAATGTATTGATTTTGATTATGCATGTAGTGATTACTTTAATTTACACACAACTATCACGTTTTTATCCCAAATGGGGTAGGCAGAGCATTTTGGGTGTTGCACTAAGCAGCCCTAGGATCGCAAGACCCAAAGGCTGCATTTATCGTGATGGTGGGCGAGAAGGTGGAAAAAGGAATAAAATTAGTGATGGGTTGCTAGCCGCAACGCCAATGAACATGATTCACATTTTCGTCCTAATTTAATTTAGTTAGTTAGCCCAAAAGTAAGTCGGCAATTCGTGGCATTTCTTGATACGATGCTAACTCTATTTCAAAAAGGTAACACTAATCAGATGTACCGATTAGGCAAGACCTTTCTGTGAGACACAGGGTATAGTGCCGGTGCCGTTATTGAATTTAAACCAGTGGTCAAAAATCTTGGTCTTTTTATTGACTCCTCGTTGAAATGGACTGCTCAAATAACTGAAATTAGTCGGACCGTTACTTATTCACTTCAATATCTTAACCGCTTCAGAAATTTTCTCCCTATTAAAACTAAGATCACATTGATCCAAACGTTGATTTTTCCCATTATTGACTATGCTGATGTGTGTTATCCAGATCTTAATGTGGATCTTCTCAATAAGCTGGACCGCCTTCTTAACAACTGCATCCGTTTTATTTTCTGCTTGCGTAAGTATGATCACATTTCTGCTTTCCGTTCCAAACTCCATTGGCTTCCCATCCGACTGCGCAGGCAACAGAGACTTCTATGTTCTCTTTTCTCTATTCTTAAAAATCCCTTTTCTCCGCAATACTTGAAATGTAAGTTTCAATATCTTGCGGACATGCATGATCGGCAACTTCGTTCCAGTAACACGCTTAAGCTTCAAATTCCCTTTTATCGATCTAGCTTCATGTCCAATTCCTTTACTTCTCAAGCTATACGGCTTTGGAATGCATTGCCCGAGGACATCAGACAAATATCTAGTAGACATTTATACAAGAAAAAAGTGCATGATTTACTTTTTGAATCTTTCAACAATTAGGAGAATTCATCGTTTCTTTCTGATCTTTAAATATATATAAGTATATATGTATGTATATATTATGTTGTATGTATAAATATAGTATATTTATTTTATACGATATTTATGTATGATCATTTAAAAGTACTTATTATTTCTGGATTGTTTCTATCTATTTTAGACGCCAACTATTCTATCTGTTTCTCTTCTCCTAAAGGTTGACAGGGAGAGAATGCTTTAGCATTAAGTCTACCTATTGTAGCTTTTGGCTCAATAAAATTAAATAAATAAAATATAGCGAGAAATCTTCTGTTTCTTGGAAGTATGTTATTGTATTGTAAAACATGTAATTAGGTTTTAAAAAAACAAAAAACCGGACTGCATGATACAACATGAGCAAGCATTATAATATGTTGTTTTTTATCATTTCTTATTCCAAATTAACTTTAAACAGATATGTTATATATTTGTAATCTTTAGGTATATACAATCATTTCTTTTGATAGACTCGGTAGGTTTTGAATAAAGATACATATACATTATTTGGTTAAAACTAACGTGGGATACACACATTACTAATTAAGATGAGCGGGTCACTCACGTGACAAATCAGCTACTGGCCGACATGTTCCGACCTCATCCGGAGGTCGTCATTAGGGCGAATGTGATGCGCGACGTCACACGAAGACGTCCCAAACCACACTGATGCAAGCGCCGCGTCGCGTAGGCGGCGCACGCCACGCGGGCCTCTGCCCGCTGCGCTCGCAATGACAGTGCGGTGGATGGTGGGGTACGCTGATCTTCTGCGATGCCGACTCCCGTGGGTTTACACCGGGGGAGCCTCACTTTCTTCTTCATCATCTTCGGTGGCTGATGATGGTGCCCGCGGGTGAAAAAAGCTGTGTCAGAGACCGTCGGCTGCACATGGTTTCCACTATATATCTCCTGAAGAACCGGTTTCCAGTCATGTCGACCAGTAGCTGATTTGTTACGTGACGTGAGTGACCCGCTTATCATAATTAGTAAAGATATACATTTTTTGGCGACAAAAATCCGCCATTTTGTTTTATATTTGAATTTTTGAAAATTATATCCAGTGTCACTTACAATTAAGACGAATCTAAATACACCTCTGAAGCTAAAATCCATCGAACCGTTAAGGCTGCAGAGCGTGCCAAAGAAATTTACATACATACACTCGAAAAACATAACCCTCCTCCTGGCACAGTTGGGTAAAAAGTTACCGGAGAATAATCTCAAGTGTGGCATTTTTTTTATAATAAACTCGTATTTGAATGCTAATCGGCAGAATTCCATTCATCCTGTCACTCAAGAAGCTCGCGTTCATACCTCATAACTTTCCCTGAAATTATTCTTTGCCACGTCATGTATGAATTACTCGTTTATGGAAATGATAGCTTACCGTAACGAAATGAAAATTCTTGAATACATATGTATCCTTGAGATTTTAGTTAGGTTATGAGAATATTGCGTACAATGAGAATATTGCGTACAATACTCTTTTTACAATCTTTTATTTAGTTTCACCTGTACCGTTGTCTGTGTGTCTGTAATCAAATCTTGAAAGCTAAATTAGACCCAATTGCCACTTTCCACTATTAGATTATTTTGATTAAAATTGGGATTAAAAATATATTTTTTTTATAATTAATTGACCGGACAGAAAAATCGGATAACTTTTATGGTAACAAGAAATGTTATTCCTAACCACGAGAAATATTTAAGCGTTTTCAAAATTTTCAACCCTGCCCTATTGACCGAAAATACGTTTTTTAATTTAATTTTTAATTTAAACAATTTTGTTAACAGCCTTTGTTATCACTCCAGAACCGTACAATACTTATAATTAAAACGAAGGATACGAGTGAATGTCGAAATCAATGAGTTCGTGAGGTCAACCCACTCTGAGGGCTGGCCCATAGGATAGGGTTGTAGAACCTCTAATAAATTAGATATAATGATCACGTATTTTCAATTTCAATTAATATCCGAGAATTCTAAAATTATTAATAATAATAATACATACTTAAAGAATTAACTCTGATAAATAGATTTTCAAGATACACTAACCTCAGAATTAAAGAATCAGAGTTCACTCTGATAGGTAAATACATGTCCAAGATACACTTTGATAAATATGTAACTGACAAAAAACCTGACACCAATGTTTTGACACAAAATACCTAGTAAGGTATTTTGTGTCAAAACATTGCCCTTGCTTGAGTGCTATTTTTCAACGAGGAAGTCAGCAAAACACAAAACATGAAGTTTTCTAACTCACCGTTCGCGTTCCGACGCATTGCATCGTATTTTTTAAACCGTCGTATCAGCGATAAGCAATTCTACGCAGAAAATGTCACTATGTCAACGGTTTTCTAAACATTTCATCATAAAAAAAAGCAGCGTGAAACGAAACGAATTCTCCATTAAAGATTTCTTTGACATTCGCTACAAATGTCAAAATTACGAGTGGGCAAGACCACTCGTTACAAATCCTTCACAAATGATCAATTCAAAAATGCGCCCATTGTGTTTCCAACACTCGCGTAAACACAGACCATGCGCGTAAATCACTGTGTGACTCCCAATTTCAAAAATAACACTCCCTATGTATAGCTTGACTAGAGGTCACGAATAATGATACCTAAGACCTTGTGGGACCTCGACCTGTCCCGGCGCTCTATGCGAGTTCCCACATAGAAGATAGTAGAAGTGGAGAATAGAGACTCGATAAACGATGGATTATATGAAATTTATATCTGATACTGACTGTTACATACGAGTATAAAACAATAATATTTAATTTATTAAGGTACAACAGATAGAGATAAATAAGTGATCAGCTTAAGAGATGATGGTTGAATGAGGGAAAAGGGATCAGTCAATGATTTGAAAATGGAATGAAAGGGAATTTGAAATGAAATGAAGAATGAAAAACGGACAGGATGAGATGAAGAAAGGAGGTTTGAACATGATGCATGCAGCATCGTTACAACCTTCCTTTCTTGTCAACTCCAGCTCACCACTAAACTACAGTATCTAATAAAAGAATGTTCCTAACTATTTACTAATACTTCTAGTATTACTTCAGTAACATTATGGTAAGTGCTTGAAGGTCTACTCGACTGTAGTGCCCTTCAAACCGGTAGCAGCCCTACAAAATCCACGCCGGAAGCTTATAGAACATAAAACAATTAGGCTCTCAGTCAGACCTACATCATTTTGGACCGAAGATAATCTCTTCATGCCATTTTGGCACTTGACTCGTACACGATAAGACTATTTTCGGGTGTAATCTATCTCGGATCGAAACAAAGGTAGTACCTACCTACTTACAATACCTTTCTATAGATGTTCTTAGGAAACTTGGGCGAGCTTAATATCTGATTCGATGGCTATTTTTGGCATTTCAATCGTATTTTTACATGTTACTATAAGTATCTTAATACTTCAACTCCTAAACATTTTTTACCTGCTTTTTAAGAATTCTAATAAAAAGTAGAGTAGAGAGTTCGTAAGTTATTATCGAGCTACTGTTTAAGTCTACTAAATTGAATTCCAGTATAAAGAACGTAAATCTAGAGTAGTTAGAAGATACGTTCATTACTAGATTTTGTACGTATACAATATATATGTATATATTTATTTATTTATTTATTTTATTAATAAATATAAATACATATATATATATATATATTATATATATAGGGACAAATCACACTGATTAAGCTAGCCCCAAAGTAAGTTTTAAACATTTGTACTTTTTTGACGAAGCATGTTGCTGACGAATATTTGTAACATTTGGTAAATAAAATAACTTGTGTTATGGGATACTAACTCAACGATACTATATTTTATGATAAATACATATATAGATAAACACCCAAGACCCAGGACAATTTGAAAAAGGCCCTTTTCCAACTTGCCCTGGCTGGGGATCAATCCCAGAATCTCCGGCTTAGCGGTCTAGCGTGTAACCATTACGCCACGGAGGTTGGCAAATTTTATGTATAGTTATTGTATTAGTATATATTTATTTGAAATTAATATGTATATATTGATTTATTCTTGTATATAGGTATTTATAGATAGATTTCAATTTTGTGTACACACTCTGTTGCACCACCCAAATTTTTTCTCTACTTGGTCAAATTGACTGGCAGAGAACGCCATAAGGCATTAAGTCCGCCGTTTGTACACTTTTTATGTGCAAAAAAGTTTAAATAAATAAATGCAATGGTTAGTAATACTCCATCTAACGAATAACAGTATGGACTACTTATGTCCATCTAATAAAAGTGTTTCGGTGTAAAAATCCTTTAAATAGAGATACATTTATCCTTCATTGAATAAAACATTTTGCGTTGGCTTTTGAGAACCAACCCAACCAATAGAATAAAAGGTCATGCATCCTATGTATGTAATAATTCAAGTCATTCACTCACTCCAAGCACAAAAACCAGCAGATTTTAGGTAAAATCTGTTATTTATAACACGTGGAATCCATCAATAATATTTATATCTTCAATGGTAATGTGCCTAGAAAATAAGTGGCATGAGTATTTAAAGGCCCATTTACACGGTGCAAGTTTCTTGCCTGTTGCATACAATTACATTGAAGCAATAGAAAACTTGCATGGTCTAAACAGAACGTCAGCCATACAAATCATTTATTGCTTCAATAAAATTGTATGCAACAGGCAAGAAACTTGCACTGTGTAAATGGGCCTCAAAAAGTACTGGGCCGATTTAAAAAATTCTTTCACCGTTGGAAAGCTACACTATTCCCGAGTGACATAGGCTATGTGTGTACCACGGGCGAAGCCGGGGTGGACTGCTAGTATATTATATAATTGCTAGGTTCAGTAATTGCAAGCAAGATACGTTGTATAATAGACTATTCAATAACTGAAAAACAATATCATGGCGACAACGGTCGACCCTAAACCAAAATGTTCCCGAATGTCCTGAGATTAAACAATATATTACAAGGAGTCCCCGGTACGATAAATTAACTCAGATGTTTTCACACTAATTGCTTTCAAACTTTCCACAACTTTTGTCTTGAACTTTTCAAAGAATCTTTTCTTAGACTTATTAAAAATTGTCCGTTACTTGCGTATTGTATCTCTGTAGATTGTATACAAGATTTTTTTGACGTGACAACGTCTTAAATTAGGTTGCGGCTGGGAGTCACTTATGAAAAAGTGTAACGCTCGGTAACGTTACGATGAGTCACCGAACGAGAGAGAGGCCCGCCGAATGCCTTGCGTCTCTCTCCCACTCAACTATGATCGGTCTGCCGCCGTTGTCACGTAAAATCTTCGCCCGTAAAACCGACTTTACAGGCAACCATTTTTTTTTTCAACGTGTACCTTTTTTACACTTTAGTCTTAAAAGGCGACTAAATCTGGTATAGGTCAAAGTTAATTTTTTTATTCAAAGTAGGATAAATATAAATGCTTTTCTTGGTCTCCCCTTTCCTCTTCTTGCTTCTATTATGTGTTATTTATTATTATTGTCGTATAGGGAGGTCAAAAGGATGGCTCAAGAGAGGGAGACATGGAAATTACTCCACCGACAAGAACGTACTTCTTAAATTATAGATAGATATATAGGATAAATATATCACTTATTGAAGGTCATTATTTTTTAATCATTTTTAGTGCAAAAGCTACAAACTACTAGCGTTTCGGAACGACCACTGCTGGAAAGATTACGCCGAAAGAAACCCAGTTCAGTATAGGTCACTACTTCCAAGTATTATCAATATCAAATAAATAGGTAACAGACAACGGGCGGCGGCAGCGTCCTCATTGCAACGACCATTTACTATCTATTATAATCACCTGCCCATGGTGGTCATTACATGCAAATCCTTTCATTGGGAGAGGTCTTTATATTGATAAAGGCTTGCAAAGAAAGAAAGAATATAACTATATGTTTTTTGTTTATAACAAAATGAAATATATATTAGCTCTGGTGCTTTTTAATACATCGTTACCATAGTCAAATCACACGGGAGAAGTATTTAGACGTTATACGCTCATGCCACTTATTTCCAAGGGCGATTCGCTTTGAAGTTATGAATATTATTGGCGGATTCAATTCCACGTGTAATAAATAACAGATTTCTCTTGAGACCTGCTGGTTTCCGTGCTTGGGGCTTGTTGTACTTGGGTGACTTGAATCATATTGAGCTGGTCATTTTTATTTCTTTTTAGTTTATTTCCTAGTACAGCCAAACCATTGTCAAACCTTTGGCATCGGCAATCATATTACAGTGATCCTTTACTTACAATGCCAGTTGGAATGGCTAAGCAGAAATTACAACTATTTAGACCTTAAGGCCCATTTACACAGTGCAAGTTTCTTGCCTGTTGCATACAATTACATTGAAGCAATAGAAAACTTGCATGGTCTAAACAGAACGTCAGCCATACAAATCATTTATTGCTTCAATAAAATTGTATGCAACAGGCAAGAAACTTGCACTGTGTAAATGGGCCTTAAGGTCTAAATAGTTGTAATTTCTGCTTAGCCATTCCAACTGGCATTGTAAGTTAAGGATCACTGTAATATGATTGCCGATGCCAAAGGTTTGACAATGGTTTGGCTGTACTAGGAAATAAACTAAAAAGAAATAAAAATGACCAGCTCAATATGATTCAAGTCACCCAAGTACAACAAGCCCCAAGCACGGAAACCAGCAGGTCTCAAGAGAAATCTGTTATTTATTACACGTGGAATTGAATCCGCCAATAATATTCATAACTTCAAAGCGAATCGCCCTTGGAAATAAGTGGCATGAGCGTATAACGTCTAAATACTTCTCCCGTGTGATTTGACTATGGTAACGATGTATTAAAAAGCACCAGAGCTAATATATATTTCATTTTGTTATAAACAAAAAACATATAGTTATATTCTTTCTTTCTTTGCAAGCCTTTATCAATATAAAGACCTCTCCCAATGAAAGGATTTGCATGTAATGACCACCATGGGCAGGTGATTATAATAGATAGTAAATGGTCGTTGCAATGAGGACGCTGCCGCCGCCCGTTGTCTGTTACCTATTTATTTGATATTGATAATACTTGGAAGTAGTGACCTATACTGAACTGGGTTTCTTTCGGCGTAATCTTTCCAGCAGTGGTCGTTCCGAAACGCTAGTAGTTTGTAGCTTTTGCACTAAAAATGATTAAAAAATAATGACCTTCAATAAGTGATATATTTATCCTATATATCTATCTATAATTTAAGAAGTACGTTCTTGTCGGTGGAGTAATTTCCATGTCTCCCTCTCTTGAGCCATCCTTTTGACCTCCCTATACGACAATAATAACAAATAACACATAATAGAAGCAAGAAGAGGAAAGGGGAGACCAAGAAAAGCATTTATATTTATCCTACTTTGAATAAAAAAATTAACTTTGACCTATACCAGATTTAGTCGCCTTTTAAGACTAAAGTGTAAAAAAGGTACACGTTGAAAAAAAAATCTTGTATACAATCTACAGAGATACAATACGCAAGTAACGGACAATTTTTAATAAGTCTAAGAAAAGATTCTTTGAAAAGTTCAAGACAAAAGTTGTGGAAAGTTTGAAAGCAATTAGTGTGAAAACATCTGAGTTAATTTATCGTACCGGGGACTCCTTGTAATATATTGTTTAATCTCAGGACATTCGGGAACATTTTGGTTTAGGGTCGACCGTTGTCGCCATGATATTGTTTTTCAGTTATTGAATAGTCTATTATACAACGTATCTTGCTTGCAATTACTGAACCTAGCAATTATATAATATACTAGCAGTCCACCCCGGCTTCGCCCGTGGTACACACATAGCCTATGTCACTCGGGAATAGTGTAGCTTTCCAACGGTGAAAGAATTTTTTAAATCGGCCCAGTACTTTTTGAGCCTATTCATTACAAACATACAAACATACAAAAATAGGTACAAATCTTTCCTCTTTATAATATTATATAGTATAGATTTAGCTTTAATTCATAAGGTATATGATTTTTTACCAACATTTTCAGTACATACAAAAAATTTTGTCTTTATTACTTGCAATAATTTACCTATATATTATTATTATATAAAATTAATCATTGCTTTCTTGCTATTATTTATATTTTCTGCTTAGCCATTCTAACTAGTATGGTAAGTATGGGACAGCTGATGATTTTGCTTTCAACCTGTATTTCCAAAATACATTAAAAGAATTGCAAAAAAAAATATTCAATCAGAAAACGGTTACATGGTTACGTATGCGTACAAAATTTTATTAAACACGTTCTTTATTGGGTACAATACAATCCAAACAGCTACTCGTAACAGAGACAATAGCTTTAGGCCTTACAATATCCCTCTTTAGGCGTACGTCCAGCTCTTTTGATTCAAGTCAGCCAGTTCCTTTGCATTGTGGTATCCTACGCTTGTCACGTTACATTACATGTTTACCTCGTCTCATACTGTTTCTGACATGAAGCCGTACATGGGCAGTACAGACGTTTTCAATAGCCAGTCTGCCTGACGGCGGAAATCGAGTACGGAATTCAGCGATCTTCATTTTTAACCCCCGATAAAAAGACGGGTGTTATAAGTTTGACGCTAATGTCTGTCTCTCCGTCTGTCTGTGGAATCGTAGTGCTTGAACGAATGGACCGATTTTGATGCGGTTTTTTAACGTAAAGGCGATTTCCCTTGAGGTAGTTTTTTTTTTTTTCATTTATTTATATTTACAATTATATGCTCCCATAAACCACGAAGGTTTGTCCGGAAGCATATAGTCTACATTCAATCTTAAAATTAGGTTAATATTCATCTGACATTATATAAGTACTTATATCTATGGTTAAGTATTAGTTAATAAATAAAAACATAAATCATAACAACACCTGTCGTTCACTGCAAGACCGGCTTTGTATGCATCTATAGATGATGCATATAAAACCGGTCCCGGACCTTCTTCTTGAACAGCCTACAGGTTGTTCAAAAAGTGCAACATAAGTTTTTTCTTTAAATTTTTTTTTCGTTATGCTTTGTTTTAACGATAATTCTAAATCATTGATGAAGCGTGGAATTAAATAGGATGTTGTTCTTTCGCCATATGAATTGCGTGCAGCAGTAGTTAAAAGTTTTTTATTTGTTTTTGTCGCGTATTGATCTCATGTGTTATGTTTTTTTGTATATTAGTATTAAAAAATTGTTCTTTCAACAAGCTGTATCTTATCTTTATATGTATTGGAAGGATTTTACAGTATTTAAATATACCTAATTCGTCATTTAGATATTTTTGTTTAATACTTGTATTAAATACACGTGTACAATAATTTTTAATATTTTAACCTGCAGTTTGTATATACAATTAAGATAACTTTTAAAAGTTCTGCCATAACTTGTCAGTCCATATCCTACTATTGATTCAGCAAGCGCATTGTACAGCATTAATTTAGTCTGAAAAGGAATCCTTACATACATGTTGGCCAAGAACGCCCGTAGTTTCTCGCATACAAGGTTTATGTGTGGAAACCAGTTAAATTTGTTGTCAATAATTAATCCTAGATAAGTATGTTTACTTTCTTACTTTCAATAGCTGGACATTTACATGACAGGCTTTTGGAATGAAGGCACAAATGATCGTGAGCAAACAATTTATTACCGATAAGATTAGCTATGTTTGATGAAAATCTCAAAAAAAACGAAAAAAATCAAAGTTATTGGGAGTTAACGCTTGAAAGTCAGGGCTTTCTGTAGAAAATAATAGATGGCGCTACGGTATAAGTCTTATCGGTAGTTCCGCAACTCATCACTAGATGGCGTTCTTGGCAGTCGGGGTTTTTTTATTTGTCTAGCAAATAAACTTGTCACAAAAAATCATATATATATATATGTGTTTTCCAATCCTGTCTTAAGGCTGTACCTACGTATTCTGAAGTAGATAGATAGATAGACAAAGACTTTCCATAGCTATTCAGCGTAGAAATGCAGCAAGCGTTAGGGAAACTTTCGAGTCAGGAAAGATGCGGAGCGGTCTCTTAGATTAAGAATATTGACGAAGCATATTGCAGATTCTTTTTTTTGTGAAGTTTTGACGAAGCATGTTGCGGATATTATTCTGTTTACAGTTTTGACGAAGCAAGTTGCGGATATTTTTCTGTTTACATATTTGACGAAGCATATTGCGGATATTTTTGTGTTTACAGTTTTGACGAAGCATGTTGCGGATATTTTTGTTTTTACAGTTTTGACGAAGCATGTTGTGGATATTTTTCTGATTACAGTTTAGACGAAGCATGTTTCGGATATTTTTGTGTTTACAGCAGTCAGCGTAATGAACTCGATAACATATGAAGTACATACAATCTCCCGCTACTCGCTTGCAAAGAGACATGTTACTAAAACCAAAACATTTTTATTTTCAACCTTAGTGGCGATACTTTTAAGGATTACTTTGTACATTTTGCTACTTTTCTTCGCAAGCGTTTCATGTCACGTACAGAAGCAGTCGCGACGTTGATCTTTGCGATTGCAATCCTCGTAAACGATTATTTTTATGTTTATATCTAACCTTCCAATAAGTAAAGGCCAAAGTCCTATAAAATTTAAGATTGCGTAGTTTTATTTGAATTCAGATGTATAATAAACATAAAGTAAATAATTATATCACGTCTTTATCCCTAATGGGGCAAACAGAGCATTTTAGCGTATAGCATAGCGTACCATTAGCGTGATGGTGGGCGAGAAGGTGAAAAATGATCAAAATAGTGATGGGTTGCTAATCACATCGCCTATTAACATGATTTGCAGTTTCGCCAATTCCCTCGATCGGCTTCTACGATCTGCGCAAGAAGATACCAGCATGGAAGGAATAATAAGTATAGTAATTATTTTTTCATATGTCTAACGAACAGAATGTCTAAGAACTAAAAGCTTATTATACAACGTGAAGGGTCATACCCGCAATAAATCGAACCACGAGCTATACTAGATCATTATAATACAACGAAATTAAAATAACAGTCGAAAAACCAAAAAAATAATTTGACATTCGCATACAAATTGCCCGAGCGGCTGCATACTTTTGTATGGAAATGCTGAAATTTTTTTTTGTTCTTTGCCTGTTATTTTAATTTCATTATACTATATTGATCTAGTATAGACCGTGGTTCGATTTATTACGGGTATGTCCCTTCCACGTTGTATAAGGCGGTGAACCCACTGCACCGAGCACCGTCGCGTCGTGGAGCGCGGTTTAACACACTGACGCTCTCGCACTTTGACGCCTTGTCAGTGTGTTGGACTAGGCGTGTTTTCTATACAAACTGTGATACTTGCATACAATGTTAAAATCTGCCGCCCCGCGCTCCGCGACGGTGGGCGATGCAGTGGGATCACCGCCTAAAGCAAATGGAGACTGTGATAGAGGGTCGGCACCATGCAAACTGGGTTTGCGCGGGCAACAAGTTTGTACAGAAAGCGTTTGATTTAAGTCAAATAATGTATACACATAGATAGAGGAAGAGTTGGGACAGTAGACGAAAAAAAGGATTTTTTTAAAATATTTTGTAGTTTTCCTAAAAACAAGCATTGAATTTACCCAAAAACATGCAAAACGCACTTTGCGCGGGCAGTAGTTATGGCTTAAGTAGA
The DNA here is from genome assembly GCA_963576875.1 of Acrobasis repandana. Classification (NCBI taxonomy): domain Eukaryota; kingdom Metazoa; phylum Arthropoda; class Insecta; order Lepidoptera; family Pyralidae; genus Acrobasis; species Acrobasis repandana. The sequence goes on from OY756226.1 coordinate 6,690,612, forward strand.
AAAGACCACTAAGAAAATTACATACCTAGTTATAGGTGAATAGACTAGCCAGTAGACGAAAACCGTATTTTTTTAATTTTTATTCAGAAAAAGTAAGATAATTGTAAAGAAACCTGAAAGAAATATTTTTGAAAATCTTGCTACAAACTAGCTTGTTTTTCTGCGTAAAGAAATAATCTAAAGGCTTTTTTGAAACATTATTCTTAAGGTGAAGATATAGGCAAATGGCCTTGAAGTGTGAAATAAATTGTTAACTCGTAAATATGATGATAATTTCCATGTTGTTCTTCGTCATGCACTAGATAGCCCTTTAAATTATTTTATGAACTGCCATTAAAACTATTATTGGTGATCCGTCTAGCTTTAAAACTTGCCGTGGCCACTTTTGGCGGAGGCAAGTTTTAAAGCTAGACGGACTAATGTAAATACTTTCAACGGTGGTTCATAAAATAATTTAAAGGGCTATCTAGTGCATGACGAAGAGCAATATGGAAATTATCTCCATATTTACGAGTAAACAATTTATTTCAAATGAGGGCGCCACTTCAAGGCCATTTGCCTATATCTTCACCTTAATATTTGCTTACAATGCAATCACGCAATAATAAAAATAATAATTTTAAAAATTGGATGTTTTGCGACGTTTTTGACAGAATTCTCTGAAATGGCGGCATGTTTCTTCCATACAAAATTTTTTTTCTTCTTTTTTTTTCTTTTCTTCCATAGATATTTCGAGAGGTGATTCAGTCTGAAATTTTGAACAACTTTTCCCTATGAATGTATATCAAAATACGAATTGACATAATGCGTAATATATCGAACCACAGGCTATACTAGATCTATACTTGGCTAGGCAGGCAGGCTATAGTAGGCTATTTATCTATACTAATATTATAAAGAGGAAAGATTTGGTTGTTTGTTTGTTTGCATAACATGGCTCCGAAACTACTGGACCGATTTAAAAAAACTTTCACCGTTGGAAAGGTACACTATCCTTTTGGGCTTTGTGTGTACCAAGGGCGAAGCCGGGGTGGACTGCTAGTATACTACTATAATGATATTAAAATAACAGTCAAAAAACAAAAAAAATCTGCATTTTCATACAAAAGTGTGCAGCCGCCCGGGAAATTTGTATAGGAACCGATTTTTTTGGTGTTTTTACTGTTTTTAGGGTTTCGCTAGTCTGTCTGTCCGTAAGTCACAGCCAATTTGCTACGAAACTATTAGAATGATTTAGTTGAGATTTAGTACCTACACTTATGTTACTTAGTGACCCAAAGATAGACGTATAACGTAAATAAATGAAATTTATAAAAGGGGGCCACTTATGGTGGGTAAATTAGACATTAAAAAAAAATTTTGATAACAAAATCGTGTGACATATCAAATGAAAGAACTTTTTATGACAATTAAAAATCAAAAACAGAAATATCATAAATTTGTCTATGGTTCCCTAAAATTTCAACTTAATCAAAATAACGGTTTATTTTGATTAAGTTGAAATTTTACCTATTTGTTTTATGTAACTAACAACTGCCTAACTTTAGGTCTGAATTCAGTCCTTGATACTGAACAACTTTCACCAAGGAACAAACGAAATACAAAAATTATTTTTGGTCTCTTACACACAAGATTTGGCAAAATGTAATATTTATGTAATATATGTATGGAATATGTAAGGACAAATCACACTAATTAAGCTAGCCCCAAAGTAAGTTTTAAACTTGTATTATGGGATACTAACTCAATGATACTATATTTTATGATAAATACATACATAGATAAACACCCAAGACCCAGGACAATTTGAAAAAGACCATTTTCTAACTTGCCCTGGCTGGGGCTCAAACTCAGAACCTCCGGATTAGCGGTCTAGCGTGTTAACAATTACGCCACAGAGGTCGAATGGAAAGCAAACATTTTCTTTTCATATTTAATCATTTTCCTTAGGAAAAGTTGTTCAGTATCATGAACTGAATCCACCTTAAATTAGTTTAATACATAGAGACGTTATATACTATTGCCGTGAATTGTTTTAAGTGTCCATATACAACCGTTTAACTTACAGAGAGGGGAGACACATGATTCTAACAAAAAATTGCAATCAAAAACCAAAAATTTACAAACGGATTGCTAAAACGAAAAAGGGTGTTCATAATCTTACAATATTTTTGAAAGACCTATTCAACGACGTCTCACACCACACATTTTTTTTTCAAGTTTTTATTACCACATATCCATGCCCATGCCCAATTACAGCTTTCTAGTACTAATAGTCTATGAGTAAAACTGGGGACAGACAGACAGACAGACATGACGAAACTATAAGGGTTTCTTGTTTACTACGGAACTCTAAAAAGCTGCGTGAAACGAAACAGATTCTCTATTCTAAGGGTTCTTTGTCATTTGCGCTTTAACAAATTTCAAAATACGAGTAATCAAAACCACTTGTGCAAATATTTCGCTCCACTTCGCATACGATAAATTCAAAAATTGATGAATGAATGACCGTGCTTTTACAGGTTAAGCAACTTCTAGCTTGGTCACAGTTAGGATGGGTGACCGTGCTTTCAATCTTAATGTTGTCCAAGTCAAATGTTGAGATTCTTATGAATAAATTTCAGTTTTCTCTACCTACATAACTTGGCAGCTATTTAAATTTCAATTGTTTTGTCGGAATTTGAACTTGGCATTTTTACATTTATGTTTTTGATGATGGAAGGTCATTGTTTTGATGGGATAAAATAAACACCCAAGAACCAGGACAAATTAAAAAAAGCCATTTACCAACTTGCCCTGGCTGGGAATTGAACCCAGAACCTCCGAGTGACGGACTAGCGTGTTAAGGAATCGCCACGGAGGTCGACTAATAAATTGAAAAAGTAATAAATTTTACGCAAGATTCGAATAACTATAACTTGGATTTTTTAGAAAGTGCTATATGAATTTCACATATATTTAAACTCGCTTTTTAAATAAACGTCTTGCATTCACGCACACTACTGTATTTTCGACTTTACTTTTTCTACTGATAGCCTGTCTACTAAAGTGTTAAGTACATTATAATGACGTCTGCCAAGGCCTTAATTCAGAAATAATAATTCAAACAAAATAATTCTTTGATTTGATTGATTTGAAAATTTTAATAAGTATCGCGGACTGGAAGTCTTGACGAAAAGAAAAAAGTAAGCTGTATACTAATTCTACGTTACAATTTATGATTACCTACATCTATTGTCCCGTTTACACATTATTAACTCTATGCAACTTCATCTTGACATTTTTATCCCCATAGCGGGAAAATTTTGCATATTTCAAAGCCAAATCCGACCACATGGCTTTGTGCATACGGTCCTTAACTCCAAAAGCGACACACACGTATGTAGCTACGCGTCCGCGTTGCACTGTCGTCAAGCAACGATTATAAAGTTTAATTTGGTTTGACATAAAAATAGGACGTACTATCGAACGACTGTCGTGAAAAATTATATTTCAAAGAAAATCGAATCGATTGCAAAGCGCTACTTTTTTGCCGAAACTGTTATAGGTACCTATTATTTGGAAACAATTTCTTGTGTTAAGTATCAAAAATTATATATAACTGTACGATTTCATGTTATTTAATCAATCTAGTCCAACCTTATTTGCATAGAGAAAGGATTGTTTGTACCTATAGTATACCCCGTACCCACTTAGCAACCACTTTGGAACTATGTAGGTACTATTAGCAGGCACATCATTCAGTGAAATTTGGTTCCGATAAGATAAAATACGATGAAATATTAAAAAATTTGCGATATGGCTATTCTCTTTATCTAATTAGAATGTGCTGCGAAATCTTTTTACATTCCCAATTTACAGCAAGGACATAAAGATTTTCTATTTCTATTAAGATAGGTATGTAAATAGATAGTGACGACCTCTATGACGTAGTGGTTAACTCGCCAGTCTTCCACTCCGGAGGTTTCGGGTTCGATCCCCAGCCAGGGCAAGTTGGAACCTTGCCTTTTTCAAATTTTCATCTATACATGCATTGATGATAGAATATAATATCGTTGAGTTAGTATCCTATAACACAAGTTTAAACTTACTATGGAGCTTGCTCAATCAGTGCGGTTTGTCCATAAATATTTATATTTACCTGTCTTTATTCTAATATATTTACTTATTTATATTTATTCATATATATTAGATAAGGAAAAAATCGCACAGACTAAACAAGCCTCGAAGTTTTATTTCAAGAAAATCTAAAATTCATAATGTAGAGGTATATAGTAAGTACATTTCGGCCTGATGTGGATAATTTAAGTTTTGCTCCTGCTTCCACGCACACAAATTTACTCTAGCCGAAACGAGACAGCGAGTCATGCGCGGTAGGTCAATGAGGCTGGTTTTAAGGTTTTTTCCGTTTTACAAAGGATATTTTAGAGTTATTTAAAAAGTAAGACATATGATGGCTGCCTTATGTTTAATACAATTATAATCCAAAGTGCTAATTTATTGTATTTCTTGAATACTTTCCGTTTTAGTAAAATTCTGAGGTGATTTAAAGCAACTTCGCAACGTTTTTCTATCGAGAAAATTTTAAGCAATCATGTGTTCGAGACATATAACGTATAGAGTTAGTCCTGAACTTTGCTGTGTTTTTATTTCAAAGTGAGTATTTCGTTACTATTGATAATATTTAAGATCGCTCTAAGTACTATTAGGGTCATGCGGTCTCTTAAGATTTTTGTAACAGTTTTAAATATACCTTACGCAATAGGTACAGTATTACTTATGAGGTCCGAATGCGAGGTATGAATAAAATATGTTATAAGATAAACATCTAGGCCAGCCGCATCACGTGGTCGCTGTCGGCTAAACCCAAATCCTTAAAAGGGCCACGTCGCGAATAACTTTAAGGCATCGTCTTATAAGGTCAAATTTTACTTCAAAACAACAAAACTGTCAGGAAAAGATTTTCATCTGTCACAGCTAAAACTATAAACTAATTAAGTACTTACTTAACTTTCGATATGTTATTGAAATCTCAAATCACGCTTTTCTTAGCAATTTTGGCAAAAGTGGCCGTTTTCCGCAAAAATGCTAAGAAAAGCTTAACGTTCTCACTTTAAACGTAAACAGTAGTTCATAAAATAGTTGGAAGGGTTATCTACGGCTTTACAAAGACAAAATTTTAAATGATATCTCCGTTTCCTTTCAAATAATTTATAACAAATAGGGCAGGCAGCCCTGGACCCCGAAAAAGATGATAGGCACTTACTTTAGAATATGTTTATAAACATTTTTATTACAGCCAGATATAAAGAGACAGAGAGAAACTAGTGCTCAAGGCTAGATGGGTTCTTTCTGGATGGATTTTTTTCTTAGACTTGACTCAAATTGAAAGGCCTTAAGGCGACGTGGGTTCACAATTTGCAATACTGTGCGTGTTTTTAAAAAATCACTGTTATTAAACTACTACAGTTTATTCCACAAAAAAATTACCTAAAATCCTTAAGGGTTAACTGGAGGGACAAAATCACATACAAACGTACTTTCGTTTTAATTTCGAAACCATAAAACTCATCGTATTCAAATTTTTTACAAGCATTAAGATGATAAATATCTAGATCTGTAATTGGTTTTGGTTCGAAAATAATAAACAAACAAAAAGTTATAGCAACTTAAAAACAAGAAGAAAAAAATCACAAACATACCTCTAATTTGCCTAAATTTGCCTTTATAATACATATTACTTTTTTATACAATCATTTTTTTATATGAAAATCATTCCAAAAAATGTATTATCTAAATATTTATCCATTTTGGCTACAAAAAAAAAAAAAAATACAAAAAAAAAATACAGAGCACGGCTCACTGTGTTTTATTTATAATTTTTTCTGTAGCCAAAACGGATAGATATTTAGATAATACATTTTTTGGTATAATTTTCATGCAAAAAGGTGATTGTATAAAATAGTAATATGTATTATAAAGGCAAATTTAGAGGTATGTTTGTGATTTTTTTCTATCGAGCCAAAAATGCTCAATCGTGTTTTGGCTATTGTAGATGTCTGTAGAAAATCATCAAAATTTTTATGTACATTTTTTGAGGAATAAACTGTAGTATTTTAATAACAGTGATTTTTCAAAAACACGCACGGTATTGCAAATTGTGAACCCACGTCACCTTAAACAAAAGAATCAGGCTATAAGAAGAAGGACGACCTTTCAAAGGGGCACTCAGTATGCAAGATAAGCTAGTTTTTCGCCAAATATCTATCTAACCTAAACCATGACTGGACAAAAGAAAGGTCACGTACAGCTGCCTCGGTAAGTATAAGAACAAAGTGATCAGCGCATTCCCGTCTCACACCTGAGCGTCTGCTGAATAAGTAATGCGGTTTATGATATCCATCAATACTACAGTATGAGACTAAGTACGTACGTGATGGAGAAATTTATTTAGATGGAAGTTGTAAAAGTCACGATACAAAGTATATGCTGGAAAGAAATAGTTTACCAGGCCTCTGTCACTCCCCGTTTAGGTATAGAAAATGTACCTACATTATTACTATGCGCGCAGGCGGCCCCTCAGGGTGGTAAATTCAGTTATACGAATCGTTTGTCCAGAGTAATAAGAATGAAATTGGCTTGCAATGGATGTCTAGGTATCTATACGAAGAGGTGCTGAGTTCTGACGTGAGCTAAATTAAACCATATCGCTAGCCACATTGAGTAGATATTTCTTTGAATTTCTTTGCTGAGTGAGACTTCTGTACGTTGTATTATTTATTCTGTGCTCTCACCAAGCATCTGCTGAGTAAGTAATGCGATTTATAGTACAAATCAACACTAGATTATACTACGTACCAATACGATGCAGAGAAATGGTTAAGATAAAAGTTGTATACAACACCTTTTATGAACAGACTGATCGGAGCATTCCACACTCACACCTGAGCCTCTGCTGAATAAGTAATGCAGTGGTATAATACATAAATACTACACGATTCTACGTGTACGTATGTATATGTTGGAAAGACAAGATTCAGACGAAAGATGATATAGAGATTAGGTATAAGAATAGAGTACCTATAAGAGCTTACCTATAAGAATAGAGTGATCAGGCATTCCCGACTCACACCTGAGGCTTGCTGAATAAGTAATACGGTTTATGATACACATCAATATTATACCCATGCTTGAAAAAATGGTTTAGATAAAACATGGTACATAATATACTTCGCCTGGTATTCCCTTCCCGTGACAGCTGGGTCACGTGACTGGCTCTTGGGCCAGTTACTGTATTCAGTATACGTCATCAGTTGTGCGGGAGTGCTGCAACTGTGTGTGATTCAATTACCCGAGCAAAATACATTTTTTTACATAATGAACTAATAATTCAATATAAAAATTTATTTAAAAAATCTCACGATATACAAAAAGTTGACTCCGTGTCGTATAGGGAGGTCAAAAGGATGGCTCAAGGGAGGGAGACATTAAAACTACTCCACCGACAAGAACGTAGTTCTTTATACCTTAGATACCTAGATAGATAGGAAATGGTTAAGTTAGTTAGAATTTAATATTCATTAACTAATTGAGAAAGTCCGTAAATTTACTAAAAAGGACAATTATTAGTGGTAAGACTTTTCGTGATATTCATTATGTAGACTTGGACCATCAGGGAAAGAGGAATATTCTTGTGACATAAGATGAAAGAAGAGAAAATTAACCCATTCCGTGGTTATTTTTGCTATCCGGGTGCATCCTGCAGATAAGTTCTGGCCCAGTCCCACTTGGGATTAGCTGCCTTTCTCCCCACGTCCATTATTTTAGTCCTGGAGCGAATGCTGGTATTTCGCACACGATCTGTCAGTTTGATGCCCAGTGTACTTCGCTCCAGCTTCTCTTCTCAGCAGTGGTCGTTGCGAAACGTGTTGAACAAAGAAAAGAATAATTTAGATATAAATAAACATTACACGTAATTATTGACGTGTAAAGTGCCTGCAAAGGCCTAATTACTGAATAAATATTTGATTTGATTTGATTTGATCCATAGACCGCTGGCAATCCCCAAGTTATGACTAAATCTAACATTTTTAACCGACTTCAAAAAATCTTTTATGTTTTTTTTTATGGTTGTTCCCCGATTACTCGAAGACGCGAGGCCTATTTGGAAAATTATTTTTTGTTTGAAAGGGTAAACTTTGTAAACTTTCCAGGTGATCCCATACAAATTTTATTAAAATCGGTTGTGTAGTTTGTTTTTAAAAATAACTAGCAGAATATGTGGTCTAAGTATGCAATTGTTTGAATATTTAGCTTTTCTGGTATTAAAGTCGGTTTTTTGTTTTAAATTAATCAATATAAAAGTTAAATGAATACAGAAAGCAATGGAAATGCAGATATGCAACTATACACCCAACATTAACATAGTAATACTCGTTAAATTTTAAGTGCTATTGTTGGAATACTATTGAGCTTTCTGCAAAATAGAATTACCATACGCTTCTTACCCGACTACGGTGAAGCCATTTGAGGGGTTATGTGTTTCGCTTCTATGCATGTATGTAACGTTGTATACCTTTAGGTAGTATGTATAACCAAATGGGACTGGTCACCTCAGCTTCGCCTTTTGACTTATTACGTTATTTACGTTTCTTCGCTCGTTTACAGGCATTACACGTTATAATCTGTTAACATTGTATTCTATTATAAAAAACATCTAAATAGACAGACATATAACAATCCCCTTCTGGCGAGTAGGCAACCAATACTGTGCAATGAATTTCTATCGGCGTCCCTTCTCAGCTGTGGTCGATGCAAAAAGCTATAGTATTTCGGTAGCTTTTTCTTAAAATAATTAATAATCTAAATATAAATAAATATACATACTAAATTTATTGACGTGTTAGTGTCTGCAAATGCCTATTTACTAAAGAGATATTATTAATTGCACATCAAATAAATAATAACCCATCAATTAAATCTCATCATTTATATACTTTTTTACATCAAATAAATCAACAATCTCATCATAAATACTGACTGCACAGCAAATCAGCAAATAAATATACTGACTGCACATCAAATTTACTAGGTTCTAGCAAACCTACAGGTTAGGTTATGTTAGAACTGCGACCAACACACGCACGAGCTGTGCGAGCGAAGCGAGCGTGCCGCGGAAGAGGCCGGCGAGTGGTAGGAAAGTTCTATCAATTTTACTACGCTATAAATAAATTGCAGTTCGTTTAGTAATATTTTCAGTTGATTTTGCTGTTATTTTGCTGTGCAACAACGACATCTATGTACTTGTACTGTGCAATCAGTAATTTTGATTTGCGTTTAAATACTACTCTTATTCGTTCGGAAAAACAGTTCTGCAAATACCATTAAACAGAATAAATACTTATGATTTATTTAGTGTGCATAATTAGTGTGTAATTCAGTATTTTTGGTGAAACTTTGAAATATTTTGTTAGAAAAAAGGGAATATACAGATATTGATTTAAATACATGCCTTTACTAAATAAACATTTAAATGTTATATGTATGTTCATGTGTTCCTTTGCATCTTCCATGATATCTATGGTATATTGACAAATGAGGTATCGTTGGTAAGTAATGAACTCAAAATAAAATATATCAAATCGTCTACGTTTCTACTGGTTAGTTGGTTCTTTCTTCGGCATTTGAGAAAGAAATAAAATGCGTGCTGTCGAGACGAGGTTTGTATTAAGAGAGAGAATGAAGTGGCGAGCTGTTATAGTGACATTTATACAACAGTGAATGTTATACGCTCAGTGCCCGCAGCCGCCACACGCACGCCAAACATATGAAAGATTATGGAAGGCTGAATACTACAAAACATCTACAACGTGCAAGGGACATACCCGTAATAAATCAAACTACGGTCTATACTAGATCATTTTAGTATAATGAAATTAAAATAACAGCCAAAGAACAAAAAAAAATTGCAAACAAAAGTGTGCAGCCGCCCAGGCGATTATGTTATGTATGGGAATGTCGATTTTGTTTTGTTTTTTTGACTGTAATTTTAATTTCATTATACTTTAGTAATCTAGTACCACAGAATACATAAGAGTCAAACAGAATGGTCTCTCACAGCGTCTCCCGCAAATTGGCGTCCCCGCACCTCTCCCCCGCACTTTGTGAGCTTTGACGGCTCCAAACCAGGGTTTAATTACTAGCCGCACGCAATACGTGACGTGTGTTGTCTTGAGAACTGTCAACCAATAGTAACCATCATGGTGAGAAGGTGCGTGTATAATAATTGTTTATCCACCCAATACTCTAAAGAACGTATACTTCATACATTTCCAAATGATGAAAACAGGTAAGCAAAGCAACAATATAATTTCACGTTATTACCCAGCAACCATCTTGATATATATACCCTTCTCGCTCTCTCGCATTGGCGGGAGATACACAAGAGCGAGAAGGCCTTGCTCACAGGTAATCAGTGCTAAATGCCATTGTTGACAATGACAACTTGACATGCTGTTCGTATAAGCGTGATAAACATTTTTATTGAATTTATTCATATAATTACCGTATAGTTTTGCGCCGAATATGCAAATTACTATATTACAATAGTGAATTAGTGAAATAAGTGCGTTACATTATAAATGACTCAATAATAATCAGTAAAGTGAACTAATGGTGAAATGGACAATGGACATAATGAAAAATATTTGTAAAGTGATATTATGTAGCTGTTTCCGACTTTCCTGTAACATTTAATACATATAAAACAGAATATTTTTTACGTCATAGTGTTCGCAAATCTTCCGGTATGGAAAAATATAATCGTAAATATGTCGAACTCGTTAGTAGGTGAGTATTAAAATAATTCTGCGGTGCGACCCTAACTATAAAACTCACACATCGACTTGTGTACAGATAAATTGTTTCGTTTGTAGTAGTAGTAGGTATATATGTTACTCTGAATCAATGGAGAGTCATACCAGTGCTAGTACAGCCCGTGGTTCGATTTATTACGGGTATGTCCCTTCCACTGTGGTCCATATATTATATATGTTTTGTAGTATTAAGCCTTTAGACTAGGTGGCGCTATTAGCAACACAAAGTTTGAAATGAAAAACCTTATTAGCACATTTCAATAATATTATACATTATTAGCTGTAACTCCCTGATGAGCTTGCTCTGGATAAACATACTTTTTAGTAGTAATTTTCCCGTAGTCGGGTATTTTAAACCTTTTTTTTATATTTTCTTAGGTCATAAATAGCCATAATTAAGTAACAATTACTTTTCAATCGAATACTACAATAACTGTGATTCAATAGATAAGTGGTGAGCAATTAGCGTAATTGCAATAAAGTCGTCAGAATAATTATGTATATTATAGTATATTCCTGAGTGTACGTACAATTAGCTTAGTGTAGAAGTATTAGTTCGTAGAAATTCTGAACAGACAACCAAGCAACATATTTTATACGTTCTGTGATTTTCGTATTAAATTCAGATTAGGTTTAATAAAAATGTATCTTCAAAATTATGGAAGGACAAAATAACAAAAAGCGGAATAGCAGAGCCTGGGCTTCGTAGCATTATAGCTGGGGATGCAACTAGGAATACGCTGAGATGAGAGAGAGAGAGAAATTAATAAATTTATGCATCCCGATCCCGACTCATCCTGTAAATATTTCCCGTGTAAATTCCGATACATAACGAATATGCACAATTTTCTGTGTGAAATAATTAAAATGTTAACTATAATACTTGCAAATTATTTAGTCGGATTAAAATGAATTAACACATATTTTCAATCTGGATAAATTTCCGAGCATTGTAATGCTATTCAAAATATAATAATAAATGAATTAACACGTTCGCTGCTGGCATGTACCAAATGTTAAATCATTTAAATGTTAAACTGAATAGGTATATTATATTCTTACTACTGAAGGATAAAATCTTCCTTAATTTAATTACCCATTTACCTTGTTATAATGAAACAATCACAGTCAGATTTCCAATGAAAATTTAATATTAATTATAACCTAAAATAATATTGGCCTTGTAACGGCCTTCCTTATTTGAACAAATTACATCAAGTATTGTTATTTTCTTCTTCTAACAATAGAAATGAAAATGTGAGGTCGTACCTTCATCGTCACATTTCCACCACTGGTCAAAACTATTGATGGTGGAAATGAGTCCAAAGGGACGTAAAAATCCCGGTGTTGTAACCATTAGAAGGCAAATAGTAATTAATTAATAAACGGGCAAGTGCGTTATTTAATAATATTTCGTTATTTCGTAATAATGTGCGCTAATTATATTTCTTTCTGATTAATAACATAACAATGTCATATTTTTGACCCGACTGCGTCAGAAAGAGAGTAGGGTAGATACTACAACGCGCGTGTCGCCCCAATGGTGTTGTAGGACTTGGAGGCGTCTTTAGGTCAGGGGCCGTTTAAATATTACGTTAGCACCAAAGGGAGGTGGGCGGTTTTTGATTTGCTTATTTTTTATGACATACCTACTCCCTGTAGGGGGTCTGGACTTTCATTATGTACGCAATTTTTTTAGTTCTTGGCAAATTTCTGTAACTTTGATTTAAAATAAACACACAGTGAAATAATAACTACGAACAGTAACTTACTCGTGAAAACAATAAAAAAACAAGTAATATATAAACAAAATAATATATTAATGCTTACGTAAGCATAGGAGGGGGGGGGGGAGATTGATTACATTTGCTGACAAGGGAGGTGGTTAAAAATGATGTCAGATGGATACTATACGCCTATTTAGAAATGGCATGTACTCGTATTTAAATCGATATCTGTATATTCCCTTTTTTCGAACAAAATATTTTAAAGTTTTACCAAAAATACTGAAATGCATACTAATTATGCACACTAAATAAATCAAATTTAGTATACTGTTTAATAGTATTTGCAGAACTGTTTTACTGAACGAATAACTGTTATCAAAATAGTATATGGCATGTATTTAAATCGATATCTGTATATTCCCTTTTTTCGAACAAAATATTTTAAAGTTTCAATAAAAATACTGAATTGCACACTAATCATGCACACTATATAAATCAAATTTAGTATACTGTTTAATGGTATTTGCAGAACTGTTTTACTGAACGAATACGGGTAGTATTTAAACGCAAATCAAAATTACTGATTGCACAGCAAAATACTCAACTGAAAATATTATTAAACAAACTGCAATTTATATTTGAGGCGTAGTAAAATGGATAGAATTTTCCTAGCACTCGCCGCGCCGGCCGCTGCCGCGGCACGCTCGCTTCGCTCGCTCGGCTCGTGCGTGTGTTGGTTGCAGTTCGAACATAACCTAACCTATAGGTTTGCCCTAACCTAGTAAATTTAAACCTAGTAAAAAAGTATATAAATGATGAGATTAAATTGATTGGTGATTATTTATTTGATGTGCAATCAATAATATCCCTTTAGAAATAAGATGCCAAAGAAACACAAACACAACGCGACGTCTTTTGTTTCTTTTATGAAAAATCTTTGCTATCCATTTAGGCTTGGGCTGTATCTTTGTTGGGTGCCTAGGACAAGCTACGCCACTGAGTTCATATCATAAATAAAGCCAATATAGAGAAATGGCTGCAAATAGTAAGCAACCCTTTCGGAATGAAAAGGGGAATATCATCCCACTTTTATCTGTGCACCTTTTTCGCCCGAAATATATTTACTATGAGATTTAAAGTTCCTCGTGTAAACCCTTTCCTCAATATTTCACTGGATATCATATCGCAACAAAAGTTCTTCATTTATTTATCTCATTTCGAGATATTTTTTGTCTAAAATGTTTTATAAAAGAAAAAGCTTTTAATAAATTTTGTAAAAGATAAAGATGGCAGTAGATAGGTACCTAATATAAGTTTAAAAGTCATATTTTTGGGTCAGTAACCATAATCATATCAAATTAATAAATAAATAATATAAATTGAAGGACTTTACCCCGTGTGGTACCGGGTTAGAATAGGACCACTCCATCTCTTCTTGTGGATGTCGTAAGAGGCGACTAAAGGGCTAAGCACTAACATCTCATGCTATAATTGCATTCCCAAGGAGGGTTAACGTCGGGCGGCGCCCCGTTATAAAACTTTTCGCACAAATACATTCCCAAAGAGGGTTGACGTCAGGCAGGCGGCCGGTCATAAAACTTATAGCCAAATCATTTCAACTGTTCCGGCTATTTCTTCTCCATTTCGCAAGGTCTTTGGCATTCATGTTATCGGGCTCCGAAGTAGCACAGCTGAGGATGCAACTGGGAACGCGCTAAGACAAGAAGATAAATTAAAGGACTTTACTATGCTATTGGTATGTAAGAATATATGTATGTACAGAATATACGAAACTATTTTTAGATTCAGAATGAAACATCAAAAAAATCTCTTGAACAAAATCCATTCGTACGCACATTATCACCTCTTTATCCCTAATGGGGCAGACAGAGCATTTAGGGTCTTGCGGCCCTAAGCAGACGGAGACAAGGGCCGTAAGGATCAAAGGCCACTTTTAACGTGATGGTAGGCGAGACGGTGAAAAAAGGAATCAAAATAGTGATGGGTTGCTAGCTGCATCGCCCATTAACCTAAAAACGGCCACTTTTGGCAGATGTGCGAAGAAAAGCTTCTCGTTCACACTTTAAGCTGTAAACAGTAATTCATAAAATAGTTTGAAGGGTTATCTAGGGCTTACTAGAAACAAAAGTTTAAATGATATGACATCTCCGTTTCCTATCAAATAATTTATTTCAAATGGGGGCAGCACTGGACCCCGAAAAATTCATGATCCCCCTTTACATGATTTGCTTTTTCTTCTAATCCCTCGATCAGCTTCTACGATCTTCGCGAGAAGAGAAGCAGCTGGTACATTCTAAGTTATTTCTATCATCCCAGACCAGCACGGAAGCAATGGATCTACATGTAAATCGGACTTGGATATCGGACCCGACAAATTTTACTTAACATAAATCAAATAATAAGTGTTTCTATAGCTTCAACATTTCCTTATATTCCTTGGGGAAAATTATTCAGTTTAAATGGTCTGAATCTACATTTACAGTTTTAGTATAAATATTTTATTTATTTATTTAGTTGTGTATGTAGCACTGTCGGAAAACAATCACTTTTTAAGGTATCTACTCACCTTTGTCTAAAAATATAATATTCTAAAAGTGAAATGAACGGAAATTTGATAAAAATATGCTTAATGAACTTATACCCTACTCAGGCTACAAAAGAGTCACAATCAATTCTTATGATTGCTTCGAGGATCCACTTGCTCATAAATCCATAAAAAAGGTCTATGGGCAGATGAACAACAGCTATTTTGACAGAGGGAGTCTTCTGTTTTTATATTTATGTATTTATACGTGCAGGTGTATTTGTTCGATTATAACTAGTGATGTGCCGTTCCCGTTCCCCGGATTTCCGGGACCGTTCCCGGGAACGTTCCCAAAAATGGAAATGTCAGAGAAAATTGTAATTTTATTTATCAGACATATTTTTTATCACTGTAACTATATTTTACTAACGTAAATGCATCTCTTGATATGGTTATAATACAAATACATATATCAAACATTCCGTAACATTCCCTAGAAATACGGGAACGTTCCCGGGGAACATTCCCGAATTCCTCGGGAACATTCCCAAATTCCCGGGAATTTGGGAACGGTCCTGGGGAATTTGGGAACGTTCCCGGGAACGGCACATCATTAATTATAACTTGAATAAGTATTTAATCAGAGCCCGAGAGAGTAGGTACGCGAGTAGATCAGACAGAGAATTCGCTACTTCACTAAATTTTCTTTATTATTCATATCAAAAGTAACATAGGTTATCTGAAACTAAAAACAAAAAGATTATTTTTATACGTTAAAAAAAAGTAAGTTATAAGCCTTTATAATCTGGTGGTAAAGGAAACTGTCAAATGATAGAAAAAGGATGCACTTTTATAAATATGATTGATGATGAACCCTAAATAGGAATGCACAACGTACGGCAGCCTGTTGTGCATTCCCAAAAAGTGTTGACGTCAGGCAGGCGGCCGGTAATTACTTCTCCACTTCGCAAGGTCTTTATCATCCTTGGGTGACCATTGACATGCATATTATATTTAGAGAAGAAAAAGCGGGAAAGTGCACCCCTGGCTCTGAAGCAGCACAGCTGAGGATGCAATCGGGAACACGCTAAGATGATAAATTATATTTGAAAATATTTTTACCGACAAAGTTTTAGTGAGCAATATTTATGTTTTGCTATATTGTTTGTTTTATGTGTGTCTAAGTGGCCAACACTGGTGTCATTTTTCAAGCTGCCTAAAGGCATCTGACATAGCTTGACAACTGTCATCTGACAGCCAGGACCAACGGCTTAACGTGCCTTCCGAAGCACGGAGAAACTCGAGAAAGCTTATAAAAATTTGTAAATTTCCAAGTGTACTTGAATAAATAAATAAAAATGTTTTGGAAAATATCGCATCCTTTTTGATCTATGTCCACTATACTCAATCACTCATTTCTAAACTAAACCACTGGGCGAATTCAAGTGTTTTTCAGTCACAATAACACATGTCCATTTCCCATATTCTTAGTTTTCATAATATATAGCGATGTAGTCGCTACTTTAAAATAATTTCATTCTAACAAACATACCGGGGTTCTCTTGGAATCGGTTAACAGCTACGAGGAAACTATTACTAAAACATAATTTTCTAAGAATCAATCAATATAACCTGTTAAATTATAGATGTGGACAATAGAAACTGATTTCGAAAGAAAAACTTAGAAAAGCTAGAAACAATTATACGTATAGAAAACCTTTAGTACGTAAAGCTTAGTTACTATACTTATAAGTACATATTAATTATGTGGTACTAACTATAGGAGAAAATACCTGTCTAAGTGTCTACTACAAAAAATATTTGTAAAGTTTCGAATGAAGAAACTGTTTATTTCTGTAACACGTCGGTTGGAAACTGATGTCTTGGATAATTAATTGTCCCTAAGGTGAACTGGTAGACAATGCTTAGCATTAAGTTTTACCTTTTGTATTATAATCGTTAGATTGTTGTGCAATAAATATTAAACAAAATAAATAAATAAAATAATAATTTAAGGGCTACCATAGCAGTAAACAAGTTAATAATAAAGCGATATTTTAGTAATACATATAAAATAATAGCAAAACCACCTTTCATATAAAATGGTAGTTTAATAATACGTTCATAAAATTGCAGGCTTTCTTTAGTTAAAAACAAATAACTCAAGTAATTTTCTTGTTTATATTTCTTGTCATATATTCAGATAATTATTAAAAAATGGAAGTAGAAAGTTAATGATGTCAATGTTTTTTTTTTATTTATTTTTAAATAAACCCCCTGACATAATCCGGGCCTATGTTAACTTTAAAGTTATTGACTGTAAAAGATTATATTTTTAAAATAAATATGTAATAAATACATGTATAATGTATATATGTATTCAACGTGGAAGGGTCATACCCATAATAAATCGAACCACGGTCTAAACTAAATCATTAAAGTATAATGAAATTCAAATAACAGCCGAAGAACAAAAAAAATTTCATCATTTCCATACAAAAGTGTGCAGCCGCCTAGCCGCTCGGGCTATTTGTATGGGAATGTAATATTTTTTTTGTTTTTCGACTGTTATTTTTATTTCATTATACTTACTATAATGAAAAATCACACTGATTAAGCTAGCCCCAAAGTAAGTAAACTTGTGTTATGGGATACTAACTCACCGATGCTATATTTTATGATAAATACATATAATAGATAAACACCCAAGACCCAGGACAATTTGAAAAAGGCCATTTTCCAACTTGCCCTGGCTGGGGATCAAACCCAGAACCTCCGGATTAGCGGTCTATCGTGTTAACCATTACGCCACGGAGGTGGTCATAATCTATTCATAGTAGTCATGAGGATCTAGTATAGCCCGTGGTTCGATTTATTACGGGTATGTCCCTTCCACTTTGTATATAATTTACTAACAAAACGATTCTAGATAATATTTTATGACAACAGTCAGACAGTGTTCGTTCAGTTTATATAATAAAAGGTCATAATATTCGACTAAATTGCTTGACATTACTCAATAGTTATGTCCTTCGCCCCTCAGTAATAAATTATTTGTAGGTTGTAGGTGATGAGACATTGACATCTGTTGAACAACATGACTATCAAACATCCACACTACAGCAATAGAATTCTGTTTAGGTACCTACCAAAACAGAAACCCAAAAAAAAACTCTTGAGTTATCTGCTATAATTCTAAAGATCTTTGGTATTCATGCTATAGGGAATAAATTGTAGACTATACCTATGCTTAAAGCGAGTATTCGTAATATATATTAAAATAAAATTTAAAAAATTCTAATAACGAAACTTTTTTGTGCCGATGTAAACCTAATTATTTTGAAATGTAAAAAAATTGTTCATAATTTAAAGTTAGGAAAATCAAATTAAATAAAAAATATCAAGAAAATTATCTTAATAACTTTCTAAATAAGTATTCAAAAAAATCGCTATAATATTTTACTTTCAAACAAGATCATATAATCTTATTAGACGACATATGACCACCACGTGCTCGTAAAATAGCGCAATTATGTCATATCAGCTTTATTAGACTGATTTTAATTATATAATTATACATATTTAAAATACCGTTCTTTACTTACTTGTTCTATAAATTTAAATTTCAATTGTAAAACATCAAAACGTGAAAAAAACAGAAAAGTTTAAAATACACAGTACTCAACGACACAGTTTCCCACTGCACTTAAAAACGGTGTCAGTACTAAATGCCTCCACTCCACTACTTTAGGATAACCACAAAAGATGTATACTTCCGTAGCTGCTACGCCGCGTGTGTTCCTAGCCGCTACGCCGTAGCTCTACGCGGGTTGCTACGACGGCCGCGCTGTAGACACTGGCTGCCGCACGCTGGGATGCCAGTACTGAATCGGATCACCCAGGGTTATAAAATTTATGACGTTTTACAGAGCCTGCTTTTAGGGTTTTTACAGATTCTTTAAATCTTTTAAGGCCATGCATGAATTTTCCGGGGTCCAGTGCTGCCTACGCATTTTGGCCAAAACAGGCCGTTATCCGCAAAAATGAATGGAAAAGCTTATCGTTCTCACTTAAAACGGTAAACAGTAGTTCATAAAATAGTTAGAAGTGTTATCTAGGGCTACACAAAGACAAACTTTTAAATAATATCTCCGTTTCCTTTGAAATTATTTATTTTAAATGGCGGCAACACTAAACACCGGAAAATTCATGAATGGCCAATTTTTTTGATAATGGCTCAGAAGACTGGCAAACAAAAGTTTAAAATAAGAGGAATAAGGCACTTAGAGTAAGACTAAATAATAATAAATTCTGTTGCTAAGCAATTTCATTATTAAAACAGTTAGTTAAAGTCTTGTTTACGATATTTCCTTGTAAAGGTTTATTTGCGAATAATTTGAATACTGATTGGTGTTTGTTTCACTTGAACATAAATAACAATTGATTGTTTTAGATTACAATATTCTGTGTAAATAATATTGAAAGTGTAATGAGCGATTAATTTTGCTAGCTAGGAAATTATAATTAGATAATTATTTAAAGCTATAATAAGTTCATTATTTCATCTTCTTATTTTCTATTTAAATAACGGTGTTAATAAGATTTCCACAATTTCACTACTTTTACTACTGTATGAAAGTTTATTTATTTATGCACAAAAACAAAAACTAGAATAAAATGTAATTTCTCGTGTTGCCAAATCGATCAGTATAGATATTATATTTAATAAAATAACTTAACACTTAACTGTTTTTCTTTTTTAACATTTTCTTGTATTAAAACATCACTTATCAAAGTTCGTTAAAATTATAAACATATATAACTATCTCTTTCAACAATCGAAAAAGTGTTTATAGAGTTAGGTAGTTATTTAATTACCCAATTATTTTTTAATTTCCCTAAAATGTGGGCATATTAAAATAGGCTGGCAACACCGTGGGGTTACGAGTGCAGCAACAGATATCTGTTGCGCCTACCATGGCCCGCTTTAATATGGAACTACAGCAGACCCCATTTGTCAAAGTATGAGGCAATGTACGCGTATATAAAAATAAAAACACTGTGTAATAAATGCTGCATCGAAAATAAGATTACTTCGCTGTATTATTAGTTTATTTAACAAGAATACTCGTATGTTAGTAATTACCCATGACTGGGTCAAAAATAAATAATTTGGTACTGCCATGAGAATAAAACGTCACAAAATAGTGTCACTTGTCATCATATCCATTTTCAACATGATTTTATGCAGAAAAACTGATACAATTATGACGTCACGGTTGTGTTTTTCATACAAATCCCATAGAAAATGTTTGTTTTGACGTTTAGAAAAAAGTGTTTTGTTTTCTTGTCATCTAGCAGATTATATTCTTTTTGTATCATATCAGAAGGAAATATTTTCTCATGTGGTAAGTAGCTATGCTCTCCATAAAACACCCAGTTACCAGACACAATAGTCGTGAACCTACACGTGGTACACGGACTGTTGATGTGCTTTTTTTTATATTGGCTTGACGCAATTGCGTATTTAGCCAGGCACAAGTTAGTAAAACGTAGGAAACTATTTCACGAAGAAATAAAATCTAGAGAGTACGAAAAAATTGTGTACTTGGGTGGTTTTCGTTATATTGACCGAACCAGCGCGAAGCGTGTCCGTTTCAGCTTGGAAAAAGATTTTCTTATTTCCGGCTATCCGGCTGTCCAGCTATCCGACTGTTCACCTCTACAAGCCGCATTTCACCACCGATTCTCGTGAAATTTTGTGAGCAGGTTCGTAATTATATGGAAATTCTTTTTTCATTGACACAAATGGCGTAATGGTTAACACGCTAGACCGCTAATCCGGAGGTTCTGGGTTCGATCCCCAGCCAGGGCAAGTTGGAAAATGGCCTTTTTCAAATTGTCCTGGGTCTTGGGTGTTTATCTATACAGGGTTATTTTTAATTAACTGGCAACCTTTTTGCAGCAAGGTCAGTCCGTGACACTGAACCACTTTCCATAAAAACAATTATTGAAATACGAAAAAAAGTTTCGACTTTCCATACAAATCGGTGCTCAACCAAATGGATTTTGTATGGGAGGACGAAATTATGTTTTCGTTTTTCGATAATTGTTTTTATGGAAAGTGGTTCAGTATCACGGACTGAACTTGCTCCAAAAAGGTTGCCGGTTAATTAAAAATGACCCTGTATATGTATTAATTATAAAATATAATATCGTTGAGTTAGTATCCCATAAAACAAGTTTTAAACTAATTTTGGGGCTAGCTTTATCAGTGTGATTTGTCCATTTATTTATTATTACTGAAATGTTTATGTGATTACCAGTGTATGTCCCGATATTCAGCCAAAAGTGCGACATGGCCATAGATCGGTCAAAATTAGAAATATCACAAAGAGCTTGGATTGGAATGTGGCTTCAGATATATCTATGAGAAGGATGTGTATGGCGCGGAGATCTAGCGCTTGAACTTTGAAAATTGGTCGGGTAGTATTTGAGAATTTTGGAAAACATCGAAAAAAATATTCTTTTATCAGACTTGCCGGACAAAAATTTTAATAATTTTTTTTCGGTTGCCTTAATCAAAATGTGAAAAAAAAAATCTGGACATTGAATTGGGCTACAAAATAAACCAATTAGGTAGATGATCGGACGACAGATCCAGATACGTGCTGCGGAGGTTTCTAACGATGGGAGTGGTTGGCAACTAGAATTGTGTTATTTCTTTATTTCATTTTCAATGTAACCTAATAGTTTCGTAGAGCGTGAAACCTGTAAATATTTTATTCAGTTTTTGAAAAATTTTCGAAATGGCGGTGCCATAGGGTTTGAAATCGTAAAAAAAAAACAGTGGCACTCCGGGGGCGCCGACAGAAGTGAAAACGTAATCAAAGTGGTGTCGGTTACAGTGTCGCGAATTCAATGGATATTCCCATCTCAAAAAGTGCCAACGCGACTAAAGACGTTTTTATTTCAAAAATACATATTTCATTCAATTCGAAAAATGTTCAAACATTTTTAGGGTTCTGTAGCCAAATGGCAAAAAAACGGAACCCTTATGGATTCGTCATGTCTGTCTGTCTGTCACAGCCACTTTTTTCCGAAACTATAAGAACTATACTGTGGAAACTTGGTAAGTAGATGTATTCTGTGAACCGCATTCAGATTTTCACACAAAAATAGAATAAATACAATAAATTTTGGGGATTCCCCATACTTAGAACTAAAACTCAAAAAATTTTGATAATGGGATATCTATGGATAGGTCTTTAAAAATGATATTGAGGTTTCTAATATCTTTTATTTTCTGAACTGAATAGTTTGCGCGAGAGACACTTCCAAAGTGGTAAAATGTTGGTAACCAACAACAACAACCAACCCCCTGTAACTTCTAAAATAAGAGAATGACAAAACTAAAAAAAATATATGATATACATTACCATGCAAAATTCCACCGGAAATTGGTTTGAACGAGATCTAGTAAGTAGTTTTTTTTTAATACGTCATAAATCGTAAACCGCAATTTACCTTTAGAATTTTTATATTATGTCACTTGCTGCTACGGAACCCTTAATGGGCGAGTCCGACTCGCACTTGGCCGCTTTTTTGTTAGGATTTTTAAGACGTAACTTTTTTGTGCGAAAAACTTTTTCATCCGATAAACTTCAAGGGTCACAGAGAAGGAACAGAGAGCTCACAGAGCCATATAACTATGGCTCTGTGAGCAATACTAAGTCTATACAAACTATAACTAGTTTGTGTGTAGGATTAAAAGCATTCCAAACGACACGCGTAAGAGTATCTCCCGAAGAATCCACCCTAAGATGGAGACAGAATCCATTACGAGCGCAATGAGAACCTTTTGTCTCGCAGAAAGCATTTTCTACAAAAAGTGGACTCTTTTGGAGCGCGGGAGTCATTAGTCTTGTCTGTGTACATAGATTCCTTCAATGTTTAGCTAACCGACTGCTCAAAAAATGCAGTATGTTCCCTTTATTACACTCTGAAATAAAATCTTTAAAACAAAATCTGCTACGTGGACGACCAAAAAATAATGTTTTTTTTTAGTGCGATTTTTGTACTAGGTATCACGTCTTCATCCCTGATGGGACAGACAGAGCATTTTGGGTTTTGCAGCTCTAAGCAGATATAGCCCCCTGGCCGCAAGACTCAAAGACCACTATTAGCATAATGGTGGGCGAGAAGGTGGCAAAAAGAATCAAAATATTGATGGGTTGCTAGCCGCATCGCCTATTAACGTGTTTTGCATTTTCACCAATTCTCTCAATCGCCTTCTACGATCTGCACGGGAAGATAAGCAGCTGGTATATTCTAAGCTTTTTTTTTCTCCCAGACCAGCATGGAAGAAACTTTTAACAGTGAGTAAATATCCATGATACTAAGGAACATTTGGTGAAACGTAAGAAATAGAGCTAGCCCACCTAGCCCCAGTAGATCTAGCAAGCTAGTCCTATCACTAGATCCAACGGGAATTTTTATTCCAATAGATTGACCTACTAATTGGCCATGACATAACAGTAGTGCTAACGGAAATTTTAGTCCCTAGCCGTGTGGTTCCCCGCTAAGTAGAATAGGAACACTCCAAGTCTTCCTGTGGATGTCGTAGAAGGTGACTTAGGAAACACAAGCTAAACAAAGCTTATAAACATTAATGAGACCTCTCCAACCCGTCTGGCCAGCGTGGAGAGTGTAGGCCAAATCCTCTGACTGCTCTGGCATATACTTCTATATGGCGCTAGTAGTACGAGTACAGAGAGGATGTGCGTGCTGGTGCAGTGGAGACTAAAAATACCTGATGATGAGACTTACTAGAAATTATTTTAAGGTGTGATAGAGATGTGTTGAGTGGTTTTGATGTGTGATAGAGATGTGTTAGGACTAGTTTTGAGGTGTGATAGAGATGTGTTAGGACTAGTTTTGAGGTGTGATAGAGATGTGTTAGGACTAGTTTTGAGGTGTGATAGAGATGTGTTAGGACTAGTTTTGAGGTGTGATAGAGATGTGTTAGGACTAGTTTTGAGGTGTGATAGAGCTGTGTTAGGACTAGTTTTGAGGTGTGATAGAGATGTGTTAGGACTAGTTTTGATGTGTGATAGAGATGTGTTAGGACTAGTTTTGAGGTGTGATAGAGATGTGTTAGGACTAGTTTTGAGGTGTGATAGAGATGTGTTAGGACTAGTTTTGAGGTGTGATAGAGATGTGTTAGGACTAGTTTTGAGGTGTGATAGAGATGTGTTAGGACTAGTTTTGAGGTGTGATAGAGATGTGTTAGGACTAGTTTTGAGGTGTGATAGAGATGTGTTAGGACTAGTTTTGAGGTGTGATAGAGATGTGTTAGGACTAGTTTTGGGGTGTGATAGAGATGTGTTGAGTGGTTTTGATGTGTGATAGAGATATGCATCCGAATATCAGATCTCTACTTATACAATATGTAAAAAAAACCCTGTCCGACCGGAAAAGGGCATATGAGTCAATTTCAACAAGTGGATTTTTTTCCTAATTTCCGTGGAATTTTTTATTTTCAGGTTTTTCATCATTTTTTTATGTGAGAGCGCAAACGATACACATTTTATATACATTTTCTAAAAGGGAATTAAATAACTATAGTACTTGAAGAGTTATTTTGACCATCGAAATTCCTGTACCACAGAAATTGTAACGGTGCCACAGAAATTGTGTTTGTCCACTAAAATTGACAATATCGCTAGTAAATAAATAAAAAAAAAATTATATATCATGGTGTAAGAAAAAACGGTCATAATACAAATAATTTTAATTTGATAGCATTTATAACGTCTTATTAGAATATGCTTCACATGAAAGTATGCAAAAAAATTTAACAAAATAGATGAGACTATGTTTGGAAACAACAGTTTTATCTCAGTAACCCAACATATCACAATGACACGCTGACTGGATGCACAAGGGAGCTAGTCGATGTACTTTCCAGGCGGAAGTTAGCTGTGGCAATCCTGCAGGGGAATCGATAAAAAAGGTAGCAGATTCCGGACTATAGGAAACAGTTATAAAGCAATCTATAACGGTGTACCTGGTGGCGAGAACAGGGTGGGCTGCGAGAGGTTTGAAGGGGAAATGCTATAGAGAGGTTTATAGCTGTAGAAATACTTATCGAAGTGGTTGTAATTGTATGTAACCCTTTTTATATGTGCTTACGTGCCACAGGCTGGTTGCAGCGAAGTCGATAAGATGAAGTTCTGGAACCAACTAGACAAAGTGTTGCAAGCCATCCCATTGTTACAATGGTTATGGATGGTGATTTGAACCGTTATACGGGTAAGGCGTGTCAGAAGCCTGAATTTGTTCATGGTGGGTACGGATACTGTGGCCGCAACCCAGAGGAAGAAAACATCCTCACAACGTGTGAGGCGGCCGACCTTACCGTTGTGAACACGTTAAGAAGAAATAAAAGTAACCAACTGCAAAGTCATACCAGGTGAAAGCCCTACTGCACAACACCTTATCCTTATCATGGATCTTCGCACAATGTCAGCTGACAGCCCTATTTTATGGCAGTTGTGTTAAAAACATATTGAATAAATGTTATTTTTTTTAAGAACCCTTTTAAAAGTAATATTAAATTGATTCGTACAATTTGTGTGGACACCAATCAGCCACAGAAACCACAGAAATTAGCCCACAGAAATTGAAAATATGTGGTTTATTTAAAAATCACAAAAATGTATCAAGGTTATTTCAGGTTTCTACTTATAAATTAATAGTGTATCTAAGGGTTATTAACATGTATAAAAATCATAATTTTTATTCCTAAGGTAACCATTTAAAACCTAGCCACAGAGATTGCAAAATTTCGTTCCGCGTAAACTAAAATCGGGTACTTACATTTTTGGCGGGAAGACGTAGCATGATAATGCACCACCATTCCCACAGCACGAAAGGGCACGGCAGATTCCTGTGGGGGAAGGATTTACTAATCGTGTATACTCACCAGGGGAAGTAAGGATTGGCGAGATAAAATGACCACAGAAATTGATTGTTTCGCTCGGACAAAACTAGTTTTGATAAATTTTAATTAACTATGGGTCTCAAAATTTAAATTTTATTATTTTCTTGTACAACATATAATACTCAACATAATGAAAATACCTTTTCTTATATTTATTGGAGATTATTTTGCTGAGAAGTGAATATATTGCATTAAAGTAATTGTGGACAAGGCACATAAATTAGATTTCATAATTTACTGATTTTTTTCTTTAAGACTAATTTTTTTAACAAAGGTAATTAATATGGCTTCATTTAGATATACGTTTCTTTAGTCTTGAGAAAAAAAACCGTGATATTATCTGCGAAGCATCTTCGCGTTTTCAGCCAGGACGCGTATAATTTTCGCTTGAGAAATTCACTCATATAAGTACCTAAATAACAAGTTCAAAAAAAATAAGAAAACGAAAATAGTAATAAAAATGAAAAAGTTATCTAATTTCTAATACATCAGAAATTTACATTATTTTCCTAAAATCGAGCAAATTCAAAGATGCGACAACACCGTCTCAGGTGGCGGCATAATAGACCACGGCCACAGCGGCGACACTCCCTGTACGTGAGAGTTCGAACGCCAGAGACCTTGAGCCGAAGTGCATACCGCTAGGGTTGCCGGTTGATACCGAACCGAAATAAAACACATACATACTTAGTACGTTACATAATGTAAACTTATGTAAGGACATTTAGGTAAGGTAGGTAAAAGATACGTCAAATTTTTAATCAACTTTTAATAAATATCTTTACAAATTAAAAATTGCTTACTCTTATATATTTTTGGCTTTTTCGATTACTTTTATAATTTTTGTTAATATTTGTAACAATTGTAAAAATTTATATAATTCAGATTCTTGCATATAATTCACATTCCCTTAATCGGCTTTTACGATCTGCGTGGGAAGAGAAGCAACTGGTACATTCTATGTTTTCTTTTCTCCCAGACCAGCACGGTCCGAAATTATTTCTAGTCACTTGGGGCACTTCCCTAGGTCTTTGGCATCCTTGAATGACCATTGACATGCATGTTATATTTGTTTGTTAAATGACAAGAAAAAGCGGGAAAGCGCACCCGGGCTCCAAAGCAGCACAGCTGAGGATGCAACCGGGAATGCGCTTAGACGAAGAAGAAGAGTGATTTATTTACTACGTGACTACAGACGGTACCTACTACTAGGTAATAGGATATTAAATTAAATATTAGTAGGCACTTACTTTTCTGGGTCGCTAGGCAATGAGAAGAAGCTTTTATCATTATTCTGTTTTTGGTGATTGCTACAAACCATAAACACAACAATAAATCCCGCCGCTGGTCATGATTATCTTTATTAACAAAGCGCAGTCAGTCCGAGCCTGCGGGCTCGAACTAGGTACTTTGCCCTCGGCCAAAGAATTCAGAGACGGGTCGTTCTCCGCCCCGCGCGCCTCTCAAGGCCCCCGCGCACATCGAGGCACCCACACATAGCCGCAAGCGATTTTACGTGTACACATGCATAAGTGTCGTTTCTTTTCGCGTACCTAGTGTATATATTCTTTGCCACGGCTAGCTAGACACATACACAGTCAAGCGCGGCATCGACTGTGGGCTCCTTTGATCGCGCCGCAAAGTAGCCGCCGCGCCGCGACCTAGCCAAACAATATATACACTACGCTGACTCAGGCACTTCCCGCCCGTCGTCGGGTTGCCATGTATTTACAATTTAAAATTAAATTTTAATTTAATTTTGTCAGGGATAAATTTGTTGTACCTATTCTCTGGCGAGAAACCGATACATAGAACCTACACAAGCTACCCAACATGACCTTAACGGCTCGAACAGGGTTTTTGTTACATACTGCAACAAACCGACATATTCCCCTTTCCCCTGAAATCAATAATAAATAAAATAAAGTGTTTATACAAACAAATTAAATGCAATTTATTTCTACTCAATGAGGACATCACTTTCGAATTTAATCCGAAATAAAAGATTTTAAAAATCTCAATATCATTGCCGCAGAAAGTATTATTTTTTTAAGAAAACTTCAGCGTCTTCAAATTACAATGCTGAAATACCAATAGACGGCATTAAAGTATAAAAGAAAAGAGGCAGATTTCTGAGATTGTCGCAAAACGGCCGTTTTGAGTGCTCGAATCGTCACTGACATATATCTTATGGACAGCAGAAAGAAAGTTAAACTAGTAAAAAAAAACCGGCCAAGTGCGAGTCGGACTCGCGCACCGAGGGTTCCGTACAAACCTGCAAGGTTTAGTATTTGGTATGAATTTCAATTTAATACCTCTACGCGTTTATGAGGAAATGGGTAGTAAGTTTAAAATTATTAAAAAAATATATATTATGTGATGTAACTAAAAATTTATGGTTTTCGTAATTTTTCCTTTATCTATGCTATAAGACGTTGCTTCGTACCAAATTTCAAGATTCTGAGTTCACGGGAAGCACCCTGTAGGTTTTGATTCCCTTGCAAGTGTCGAAAATTTGCGGCATAAACGGCTGTATCTTTTGATTGCGTTGGCTTAGAAGTTTGATTTTTTCACAGCTTCAAGGGACAGTAGACCTGAGTAATTGATATAAATTTCAGCTTCATACCTCCACGCGTTCCTGAGAAAAAGGGTCTTGACAGACGGACGGACGGACGGACAGACGGACAACAAAGTGATCCTATAAGGGTTCCGTTTTTTCCTTTTGAGGTACGGAACCCTAATAAGTAAAATAATTTGGAACAAAATGTACAAGCTTTACTACTACTTTTCACAAATCAAATAAGTGCGTACGCCACGAGAAGTGTTTTTAAGGGTTCCGTACCCAAAGGGTGCAAACGGGACCCTATTACTGAAACTCCGCCGTCTGTCCGTCTGTCCGTCTGTTACAGGGCTCTATCTCTTGAACCGTAATAGCTAGACACTTGAAATTTTCACCGATTTACTAAAAATAAAAACAAATTGAAAATTAAAGGGGTCGTCATACAAAAAATGTGTTTCAGCTTTTTTAACTAGATCTTTATAATGGCATTAACTAGGTACTTCAAATTTTTACAGGTTATGTATTACTATGGCTGCTATAACAACTAATACTAAAAATAAGAAAAAGTTAAAAATTCAACGTGGTCGTCATACAAGAAACGTGTTTCTTCAGCGTTTTAAAACACTGTACGGTGGTACGGAACCCTTCATGTACGAGTCCGACTCGCACTTGCCCGATTATTTCTTTCATTTATTCTATCTCTGTCACAAACTCTACGTGCGACAGAGACACGGCATTACGCGGCAGATCCTACTATCTCTTTTGCACATATAGTTTGTGACAGAGATAGACTGAACATCACGCGCCCGCCTTAGCGTTAGAAAAGAATTTTTCCCAGACAAGCACGGAAGAATCACTATTTTGTTTTCCTTGTCCACCATCACGCTGAGAGGCCTTTTAGGGTCTTGTGGCCCTGAACCACCCCGTAAAAGATAAAGACGTGATAGTGTATTCATCAAACTAGCTCATTTCCAAGAAAATAATCTTTCCAGGATAGAATGATGTCAGTGTTTCTCGTATAATGAGGAAGGCCCAGCCAGATGGAGAGAGACAGTATTTTTATTACGGATGGACACGGAGCGATGAGATGAAAAATAAATTAAATCTCAAGTTAATTAAAATAAACTTTCTTTGTGTCGAACGGAATGAAGATATGATTTGGATGTATTTGGACGTAGGATAGGACTATGTATCTATATTGTGTGCACAGAATTTGTAAGTGGTCACGGCATTTGCCTTGTGTTCCGGAGGTCGTGGTTCAAATCCTACTGGGAAGCATCCTTTGTGAAAAGTTAGTTAGGATATTGCAGGCGTGAATCACCTGATTATCCGAAAAGAAAGATGATTCGTTCGTTCATTTTGGCGAAAAACGGCCACTTTTGGCAAAAACGCAAACTAAAGCTTAACGTTCTCACTTTAAACTGTAAACAGTGGTTCATAAAATAGTTTGAAGGGTTATCTAGGTTTTAGTAGCTTAAAATTTTAAATGATATTTCCGTTTCCTTACAAATAATTTATTTCAAATGGGGGCATCACTGGACTCCGTGTATCGTCTGTTTACAACTGAATATTGTAATATCTAAATCCCACCAAAAACATTCTGTAAAAAACTAGCCAAGTCTTGATGGAGCTGCTTGTTTATCTCTAAAAAGTAATGAAATCTAGACAAAGTCTCCCTCTGTCATTCCCTATTACTCCCACTTCTTGACTATGCTGATGCCTTGAACGTTTGCAGAATATGTGTATTCGTTTTATCTTTGGCTTAAGAAAATTTGACCACGTCTCTGACTTTCGCAAACAACTCAAGTGGCTCCCCATCCGTCTTCGCCGGAACACTAGAATCCTTTGCCTCCTCTTCAACGTCCTGTACAATCCCTCATATCCTCTTTATTTGCGTGAACGGTTTTCTTTCGCACGTACTGTCGACGCTCCTTGTAGATCTGCCCGTAAATCCATCCTTCATTTCCCAACACATAGCACCACTACCTCAGATAGAATCTCACATAGAATCAGCTACCACCGAGCATTCGAGAGTCTAAAACCATAACGACGTTCAAGAAACGAGTAAAAGATCACTATCTGTATTTATCATCCTAATATATTTAGAAATATTAACATATGTATTTATTGTATATATGCTTTATGAATATATATTTATTTATGTAAGTATATTTATGTATGTTTATGTAGGTATATATCTTGTCTATTTATTTATTTAGTTTAAAATTTCTGCGTTCTGGTCTTATCCAGAGGATCTCAAATAGGGGCCTGAAAATGCGGCGAAATGGTTCCAGTAAAGGATGGTACGGCAGTGTTTGCTTCGCGCTCGACTTGGCGGGGGCACTGCCGTGCCCCCAGATATATACCTATTAGTTTCGTAATTACAGAGTTTAATTTACTACTTAGGCAGATACCTTTATATTTTTAAAACTAGCTATTTGTTATTTAAAAGAAGCAATAGTTTAGGTAACTTTCGAGTACCTACAGTAACTTGCCTAAATATGGGTAATTGTATACCTAAGTATAATAAACTGGTCAAGTGCGAGACGAGGGTTACGTACTTCTCATAGGTTTTTCGGAAAATAGGTGAAGAACTACCCACTGTATATTTTTCAAAGGGCCTCCCGTGAAACGGACTGTAATAAAAAAAAACCGGCCAAGTGCGAGTCGGACTCGTGCACCGAGGGTTCCGTACAAACCTGCAAGGTTTAGTATTTGGTATGAATTTCAATTTAATACCTCTACGCGTTTATGAGGAAATGGGTAGTAAGTTTAAAATTATTAAAAAAAAATATATTATGTGATGTAACTAAAAATTTATGGTTTTCGTAATTTTTCCTTTATCTATGCTATAAGACGTTGCTTCGTACCAAATTTCAAGATTCTGAGTTCACGGGAAGCACCCTGTAGGTTTTGATTCCCTTGCAAGTGTCGAAAATTTGCGGCATAAACGGCTGTATCTTTTGATTGCGTTGGCTTAGAAGTTTGATTTTTTCACAGCTTCAAGGGACAGTAGACCTGAGTAATTGATATAAATTTCAGCTTCATACCTCCACGCGTTCCTGAGAAAAAGGGTCTTGACAGACGGACGGACGGACGGACAGACGGACAACAAAGTGATCCTATAAGGATTCCGTTTTTTCCTTTTGAGGTACGGAACCCTAAAAAACACCACTAAATGAAATTATTTATATTTCCGCAATCAAAGATCTACATTCAGCATGAGTAAAGTACATTAAGAACCATACTTGTAAAAAAGAATAAGCACTAGAAGTAAAATGTACCTACTTTCAGTATTTCCCAAACGCATTAAAGATGTTAGCACTATCAAAACACGGCCCAGCAATAAAAGATAAAAATAGACTTTATTACTCAGAAAATATCGTTTAATTTATGTTCCGTTGTAATCTTTCCGTTGGAATTTTTATGAACCCATAGTCGAGAATGTTCGAAGATCTTAAATGTTTTTATGTGTTATTTTCAGGACATATATCAGTGTCAGGCTTCAGGAAAGCTTATAACGGATGATTTTGAACCTCCTAGCTTTCAAGAAAATTTAAAAAACATCTATTCTGTCATATACATTGGCCGATGGGGCAGAAAGGTTCTTGAATGGCGGCCATGTACGTGCAAGCGCAGCGTAGGACACCCACCTGCTAGGTGAACGGACGACCTGAGCAAAGTTGCAGGAAAAAGCTGGATGCAGGCCGCTTCCGATCTCCAGCAGTGGACTTCCTGTGGCTTATATAATAATGATGATTCTGTCATATGTAGGTACCTTAATACCTTGTTTCAAAGATAATCAGCCCAAATGTATACTAAACATTTTCAGTTTGAATGTCACCACCCGCTACCGGGCAATTGGCGCGGCAGCCAGCGAGCGGGGAGGGCAACGGCAACAAAAAATCGGGCAATCATACGAATATTATACAAAGTGGAAGGGACATACCCGTAATAAATCGAACCACGGGCTATACTAGATGACTAAAGTATAATGAAATTAAAATAACAGTCAAAAAACCAAAAAAACAATTCGACATTCCCATACAAATCGCCCGGGCGGCCGCACACTTTTGTATGGAAATGCCTACAATAATTTTTGTTTTTTGGCTGTTATTTTAAGTTCATTATACTATAATGGTCTAGTTGTCTACTGTGTCTTGTTACTATGTCCCTTCCACGTTGTATAGATAGTTATATCTTGATCTATCTAGTATAGCCACAGGCTATATTAGATCAGTAAAGTATAATAGGAGCTCGGTGGCCCGGTGGGAGTACGCATTACTAGCGTTTTCACGAGTTAAGCAACCCCGAGCGTGGTCCGTACTTGGATGGGTGACCACAAGTGGTACAAAAATTTGTCGAGCTCCTCCGTGATTCGGAAGGCATGTAAAAGCCGTTAGTTCCGGCTGTCA
This sequence comes from Acrobasis repandana, assembly GCA_963576875.1. Lineage (NCBI taxonomy): Eukaryota > Metazoa > Arthropoda > Insecta > Lepidoptera > Pyralidae > Acrobasis > Acrobasis repandana. The sequence continues at coordinate 6,723,738 of OY756226.1, forward strand.
TTGTATGGCAGTCGTCAAGCTATGTCAGATGCTATTAGGCAGCTTGAAAAATCTGACACCAGTGTTGGCCACTTCCATACACGAAAAACAAACAAACAAGTAAAGCATAATGAAATTAAAATAACACCGCCCGTGCGATTTGTATGGGAATGTCGAAATTTTATTTGGTTTTTTGACTGTTATTTTATTAAGAGTAACAAAAAAGTTTTATGACATTTGAAAAATTTTCGATATGGCTGAAATATGATTACTTTAAAGTTTTAAACCCCCCCCATATCTCCGCCATTTTGAAAAATTTCCAAATACTGAAACGTCAAAAAATTCTAGGAATATACGAGTAATTATCGAACCTGCTTATGAAATTTCATGAGAATTAGTTGAGAAATGCGACCTGTAGGCGAGAACAAACCGACAAACTGGCGGACAAAAGCATTTTTGGCCATCTCGAAACTGAGACGCTTCGCTCGCTTCGCTTGCTCAGCCAACTAGATTCAAAAGCTGTAAAAATCTCATCATCATCCGAGCGTATTCCCGGTTGCATCGTCAGCGGTTACGATTCAGAGCCCGGGGTCCGCTACCTAACCTAGGCGATTTGACGAGGTTACTGGTTTTTTACACAGAGCGACTGCCGTCTGACCTCCGCAACCCAAAGGGTAGACCAGAACCAATCCTAGGATAGGTACAAACGCTAGATGGCGTTCGGGACCAACGGCTTTACGTGCCTTCCAAAGCACGAAATCATCTTTCTTTTCGGATAATCAGGTGATTCAAGCCTGCAATATCCTAAACAGACTGGAAACAACTTTTCACAAAGCATGCTTCCCAGTGGGATTTGCACCCATAACCTCCGGATCACAAGGCAAACGCCTTGACCACTGGACCGCGGAGGCAGTCAAAAGCTGTAAAAATCTATCTGTACATATACAGGATTATATAGTACAGATAGATTTTTACAGCGCATTAGAGGTCTGTATTATTTTGAACTGACTTCAAAAAAAGGAGGAGGTTATCAATTCGACTTGTATGTATTTTTTTTGTGTATGTTACCTCATAACTCCGTCAAATATGAACCGAATGAACCGATTTAAAAAATATATGTTTCGTTTTAAAGAATGCATTGCAAGGTTGATCCCATGTAATTTTTTTTAAGATCGGAGGAAAGATCTTGGAGCTGGAGACCGAAGTTCTTCACCAGACAACTGCAGCTCAAATATTATGATGATTATTTTTTTACTTGAAAGGATTTACTACCAAGTTGGTCCCATTTTAATTTGGTGAAGATATGATGAAGAACTTTGGAGATATGGAAGAAACTCCTTAAAAAAATTAAAGTCAGTTGTTTTTTTTGTAAAAAAATTAATTATTCCTTTTCATTTGCAAATCAAATTGTCATAGGTATGATGTTTGTAGAAGCTTAGTAGTTAGGAGTTTGGAACTATTAAAAAATCAATAATTTTTTTATCATTTTGAAATGCGAATGATGTCGATAGACGATGCAGTTAGCAAACCATCACTGTTTGGTTTCTTTTTTCCAGCTTCCCGCCCACCATGTCGCTGTTTGTTTGTTTTTGGTGTATGTAAGTGGCCACACCCTCACGCTAAAAGTGGCCTTTGGGTCATGCGGCCTTAGGTTCTTTCTGCTTAGAGCTGCAAGCAAGACCCAACATGCTTTGTCTACTCCATAAGGGATAAAGATGTATTTATGTATACTTACCTAAATTTTTCAAACTGGAATGTTTATTTATTTACACTTTATTGTACACACATACAAGTGTGATAAATACAACAGGCGATTACAGTTACAGTATAATTGTAAAGGAAGGAATAATTTAAGTATCTTGGAATTTTAATCTTTAATTTTTTATAGGTAGGTACTTACTATGCTCTTATATTTGTTTTACAACAGCGTTTCACGATTTTCTTAACTTTTTTCTCGTAATGTGATTGTGTTGCTGTGGAGCTAAGTAATTTTATTTATTAACTGACTTATAGAGATAGTATCTTGTGGATTGTGATTTCAACACTTTTTGGGATGGAATAAACTGCGGTGTGACTGTTGGAAGACTACTATTCCATAACAAGTACTGTAGGTTATTTTTTTTTGGTTTCTAGATGTTACAAAAGTTAAATTAACAATGATAAAATTACAACTCTCCATAGGCACCTACGTATTTGAGGATATCTATAAATCCTTAAAATTGTAATAACGACACGTCCAGGGCATGTTAAAGGGAATTATCCCATATCTCGGCGACCTGCGGGGACACCGCCCGTGGCCTTAATGGATTCAGCTGAGAGCGACACTTCATAGTGATACAACGTTGACATTGGGCAAGCTGTGGTAGGCGAGTCTTGTACTAGTGGCACAAAAGATAGAGTAAAGTATAATGTATATGATAAGAATAAGTGTTATACTGTAATGCAATAAAGCCCATCAGGCTGGGTAGGGACCTATACTGAACTGGGTTTCTTTCGGCATATCTTTCCAGCAATGGTCGTTCCTAAATGCTAGTAGTTTATAGCTATTGTACTAAAATAATTAAAAAGTAATGACCTTCAATAAGTGATATATTTACTTAATACTAACTAAAAATTATTGAATAAGTTCGCTTATATTATGACAATCTTGCCTTAACTTAGACTAAATAATACTAACGTACAGAAGTCTCACTCAGGAAAGAAATTCAAAGAAATATCTACTCAATGTGGCTAGCGATATGGTTTAATTTAGCTCACGTCAGAACTCAGCACCATTTCGTATAGATAACTAGACATCCATTGCAAGCCAATTTCATTCTTATTACTCTGGACAAACGATTCGTATAACTGAATTTACCACCCGGAGAGGCCGCCTGCACGCATAGTAATAATGTAGGTACATTTTCGATACCTAAACGGGGAGTGACACAGGCCTGCCTAAACGTAGACTAATTAAGTAGATAGTAATATTATATTGATTGACTGATTAAGTTAAAAAAAAACCGGCCAAGTGCGAGTCGGACTCGCGCACCGAGGGTTCCGTACAAACCTGCAAGGTTTAGTATTTGGTATGAATTTCAATTTAATACCTCTACGCGTTTATGAGGAAATGGGTAGTAAGTTTAAAATTATTAAAAAAAAATATATTATGTGATGTAACTAAAAATTTATGGTTTTCGTAATTTTTCCTTTATCTATCCTATAAGACGTTGCTTCGTACCAAATTTCAAGATTCTGAGTTCACGGGAAGCACCCTGTAGGTTTTGATTCCCTTGCAAGTGTCGAAAATTTGCGGCATAAACGGCTGTATCTTTTGATTGCGTTGGCTTAGAAGTTTGATTTTTTCACAGCTTCAAGGGACAGTAGACCTGAGTAATTGATATAAATTTCAACTTCATACCTCCACGCTTTCCTGAGAAAAAGGGTCTTGACAGACGGACGGACGGACGGACAGACGGACAACAAAGTGATCCTATAAGGGTTCCGTTTTTTCCTTTTGAGGTACGGAACCCTAAAAAACGTATAAGAATGTGTTCATCGGCACTTTTCTTACTGTCTCTATTAAGGGGAAGGCACATTGTTTATGTGTCTTTAATTATAGCACTATAACTGCACTATTTTATTATTATTTGTCTTATTACACTAGTAGTGTCGTGTCAGTTCGAACGGTTTAGTTCATTTAAGCCTAGTCTTCTCACCATGTCCGTGCTGGATCGCCTCAACTTTAACGTGAAATCGATACTCGTGTGCTTCAGCATATTTTTTATTTATCGCCAATTTAGCTCTTGCTTGACGATACAATTTAGGCAAACTCGACGCACAGCTCGCTCCAGCAAACTCGACCAATATGAAGAAGGCCTAATGGATTTAACTGAGTTTTACATCAACACTTTTCATAGTAATGGCTATCAAGATGTAATCCCCAAATACGACGCGGGAGTAAACTTTATCCCTGCCCTTGTTAGTTAGTAGAGTTTACCGACTTCAAACAGACAGAATTAAGCTGGTCTGTACGAAAAAACGTAGAATGTAAGTAGGTACCTCCTCACTCCTGCCATTTCTGAAATTAACTACAGTAGGATTAGTCACGTTTTTCCTTTAGAAAGAGCGAAGGGTCGCAAAACCCAAAGGCGAATCGTAACAAGATGATACGCATCGATTATTTTGAAGAACTCCGAAGTCTAGGTTTCGGAACATACTCTTGATCGATGTTTATGATTTTCGCGAAGAAGTAGCAGCTGGTACCTACATGGTTTTGTTCTAGAGCAGCATGAAATTATTACTTTTTTTTACTAGGTATCACGTCTTTATGCAATGGGGCAGACAGAGCATTTTGGGTTTTGTAGCTCTAACAGTAGACAGAGCCCAGGGCTGATTTTAGCGTGATGGTGGGCGAGAAGATACAAAAAGAAATCAAAATAGTTAGCGAAAGGTTGCTATAGCATTTTCGCCCATTCTTTTGATCGGCTTCTACGATCTGCGCGGGAGGAGAAGCAGCTGTTACATTCTAAGTTAAAATGATTATTATTCTCTTTATTTATCTTAATTCTTAAGTTAGGTTTTTTTATAATAAATCTATAAAAAGTAAAATATAAAAAAACCTAATACAAAATACAAACACATTATAAAAAACCTAACCTAGCTGCCCACTGGCAGCGGGGCAAGACCCAAGCTACCGGCGCGGCGGTTAGGGCCGCAAAGAGAGAAACCTCCTGACAAAGCGTGCCGTGTCCAGGAGTACTGCCCTCTGTATCTGACCCTTAAACCAGCCATCTAGCGAGAGAGTCTATAATATAATAAGTATAATAATAAATGATTATTTATTATTATACTTATTAGTATAATAATAAATGATTATTTATTATTATACATATTCTTAATTTAATTTATTATTCATTTTAAATTTGATTGGAAGGTTTTATGGCGAATGTAAAAAAAGTAATAAGATCAGCTTGTTTGCAAAGAAAATTGCAGCAAATCCTTTTTGGCGCCGCCGTAATGTGTAGAGCCTCAGACATGTAGTTAGGTATATATACGTATTAGAGCCACGCTGTGCCTCGTTTACTCTTCTATTAATACTTGAGCTCCATAAATTAATCCTGTGTGGGGTAGTACATGATGAAGAAAAGCGACAGAATGATTTGGCATAAAAGCTCAGTTGGTTGAGCACTCTCGTGGATTCAAAACCCACCCATAACATAACCGTTTTATTTATCAGAAATTTTCAATTTAAATATTATTTTGCGAGCATTGCAATCGGTAGTAAGTTTTTTTTGTGAGAACAAGTTAATTATTTTTAAAAAAAAGGCTGTTTTAAATTTTTCTAAATATTAAATAATCTTAAAAGATTTAATTTTTTTATATACCCAAAGCCACAGGTAATTAAAATAAATTTAACGACATCTTATCAAAGCGTTTAGGCTGCAAAACGTGACAATACATTTATATACATTTACATACACCCGAAAGGCATAATAAAAATAACCACTGTCTTCGTCTCCATAGACTTATTACACTTTTATGAAAAATAATATTTAATCACTTGTTAATTTAGGTAATATTGAGCGTTCGGGTATTTCCGAACTACGGGAATACACTATACAACATACACTATATTTGTTTTGTGTCATAGTGTTTCACTTAACGTAACTTCAAGTAGATAAGTATTTAAGTAAGTAGGCAAGTACTTCAAACGAAACATAGGGGAAATGCTAGAGGATCCCGAACCTTTCGCTCTTAGCCGTCAAATGAAGGATTATATACGAAGGGAAACGACGAAGGCAGGCTCAAATGAACGTATACCTATGTAATATATTGACACGAAACCTTTCACGTTAACATAGGTATTTTTTGCACTTGTTTGTTTTTCGTGTGTGTAAGTGGCCAACACAGTGTCAGATTTTTCAAGCTGCCTGAAGGCATCTGACATAGTTTGACGACTGCCAAATAACGATTACAGCTGGGACTAACGGCTTAACATGCCTTCCAAAACACCAAGAAGCTCTAGAAATTTTTATGGTACTTGAGCTCACCCATCTTAGTGCGGACCACACCTAGTGTCACTTAACTTGCGAATGCGTACTTCTGACGGGCCACAGAGCTCCTCTTTTTTTATTTTCTTACAAATCTTTTTCTCAAAAACAGTTTTAGCAATATTAGATCGGATAAAAAATTTATTAAGTACGTATGGGGCACACCTAGTTTCTGTATTCCGTGGGGCACACCGAAAGTTTTGCACTTTTGGCTTTATAAAACTATTCGAATTTCGAATCATATATTTTATATAGCGCTAATTTGAAAAATAAATGGCGAGAAAAAATATAATAATTTTGATCTCATATTTAAGTTAGGAGCAGAAAATATTTAAAATAAATGACAGCAAGTAAGTATAGTAAGTAAAGAACAGTACTTTGATGAACAATAAATGTGTTTATTTGAATGTCCCTTCTTTCATTCAAAAGTTACGCAAAGCTTTCAGTGTAGCCTACGTATTAAGGCCGTACCTGAATTTTCCGAGGTCCAGTGCTGCCCCTATTTAAAATAAATCATTTCAAAGAAAACGGAGACATCATTTAAAATTTTGCAACTATCAAGTCCTAGATAATCCTTCAAAGTATTTTATGAACTACTGTTTACAGTTTATAATGAGAACGTTAAGCTTTACTACGCACATTTGCCAAAAGTGGCCGTTTTTCGCAAATGTGCGTAGTAAAGCTTAACGTTCTCACTTTAAAACTTTGAAGGGTTATCTAGGACTTGATAGTTGCAAAATTTTAAATGATGTCTCCGTTTTCTTTGAAATGATTTATTTTAAATGAGGGCAGCACTGGACCCCGGAAAATTTAGGTACGGCCTTAAATTCCAATCATCTGTTAGTAACGTAGCCACGCCGCACGGTCAAAATCTTTCATATTTTTAAATTTAATAATCTAGATTTGCATGTCGGGAAGACTTAATTGGAGTGGTCCTATTTTACTTTACCGGTAACCGCAAGGCAAAAAAAAAGTTAAGGCCGTACCTGAATTTTCCGGGGTCCAGTGCTGTCCCCATTTAAAATAAATCATTTCAAAGAAAACGGAGACATTATTACCATACGGAGACCAAAAGTGGCCGTTTTTCGCAAATGTGCGTAGTAAAGCTTAACGTTCTCACTTTAAACTGTAAACACTAGTTCATAAAATACTTTGAAAGGTCATCTAGGATTTGATAGTAGCAAAATTTTAAATAATGTCTCCGTTTTCTTTGAAATGATTTATTTTAAATGAGGGCAGCACTGGACCCCGGAAAATTTAGGTACGGCCTTAAATTCCAATCATCTGTTAGTAACGTAGCCACGCCGCACGGTCAAAATCTTTCATATTTTTAAATTTAATAATCTAGATTTGCATGTCTGTCCTCAGGCTAATACACGCACATTGTACATAACTATGATGACAACAACTCAAAACACTGTATTTTGGCAAAAAAATGATTATTGATTAAGGCTATATATATACATGAATTTTCCGGGGCACAGTGCTGTCCCCATTTAAAATAAATCATTTCAAAGGAAACGGAGATATCATTTTAAATTTTGTCTTTGTGTAGCCCTAGAACCCTACAAACTATTTTATGAACTACTAATTACAGTTTAAAGTTCGTAACGTTCTCACGTTAGGCTTTTCTAGGCGCTTTTGCTAGTGGCCGTTTTCCGCAAAAGCGCGTAGAAAATCTTTTATATTAAATAATGATTTATTTTAAATGGGGGCAGCACTGAACCCCGGAAAATTCAAGTACGCCCTTAAGTTTTAGTTTTAGGTTTACTTTATAGTGTTTTAAAGTTAATTAGCTTAGTTTGTATTTTTTCTTTTCTCAATAAAGTATTTACTAATCCTCTGTGTCCCCAAACGTTATAGGCTATATAATTTTCGGTTCAACTACTTAGCAATCATGTCGGGTTTTTAAAGCGAATTAAACTTTTCTCATAAAATAAGGAATTTAGCACTGGAGTAAAATTACTGCAGAAACAGCCCAATAACACGCCGCGTTAACTTTTATCACGTTGCAATATTCCGCGACAAATGTAGACAAAACGCCCCTAATTCAGAGCACACGTAAAATAAATAAATATATAAGGACAAATCACACAGATTGAGCTAGCCCCAAAGTAAGTTTTAAACTTGTGTTATGGGATACTAACTCAACGATATATTTTATAATAAATACATATATAGATAAACACCCAAGAAAGCTTGTAGGCTTTGGTGTTTTAACTAAAAACTGGTCAGGTGCGAGTCAAACTCGCGTGAAGGGGGTTCCGTACTTCTCATAGGTTTTCCTGTAATCTACAAGCAATGAACAATACTGTGTATTTTTTTCAAAATTTTTGGCTCAGATTGTTTAGTAGCAGAATTGGTAAATTTTCGTATTCTTTCATGAATCAAATCAAAACTTTTTATTTAATAATAATTACAAAAATATATGGAGATACTGATAACGAACCCTTCCATTTGATATATGACACAGTAAGGTTTGCAAAACTTTTTTATTTAAATTTCCTAATTTGTCCACCGAAAATTACCCTTATTTTAAAAAAATATTTATTTACATCTGTGCTTGTGTCTTAGGATTACATTACATTATCCTACCAACACCTGATTTGGTCCAGTAGATTCGGAACAAATTGGCTGTGACAGACGGACGGAAAGACAGACACACGAGTGATCCTATATGGGCTTCGTTTTTTAATTTTTTGTACGGAACCCTAAAAGTTTTACCATTTCGTCTTTTTCTCTTTCTGTTTAAGGGCCCAGTCCTTATTTTTATTGATTTTGACTGCTTTTTCGGAGCTGATTGGAGCCAAACTATCTTAGTAACAATATGTTAAGATATGTTAAATTAAAGTTTATTTAAGTATTAAAAAAGTGAATTAGACAATTTATTGATTTTCATTGTAATAGTTTGTTTAATTCCAAATAACCTGAGACTTATTTCGATTTTTTGCGGTGTGCGACATTCATGTCATTGTTGTTTACACAGAATTTAAAACATGAAGTTGTGTTTAAATTACAGAGAAATAAAGACAAAGGAAAATCCTAAAAAGTAAATGAGAAGATTTTAATAAAAAAAATTTGATTCATTCAAAAACTTAGTTAAAAAGGTTAAACTTTGAAGAAAATATAAGCGAATACGTCGTCGGATTTCTTACGCATACGACTGAACATATATGAAGATTGATTAATGCTTAATCACGTACAATAAATAAATAAAAATAATTTATCTTTTGTAAAAAGTGTCCATGGTGCATGTACACAGCGCAATGCGTATGTGTAGATAGAAAATATAGATTCGGGTGTTTAATCAAAAATTCCCACGGTCGAAGACTGCAGTCTTAACTAACAATTGAGAAGCTCGGTGGCTCGGTGGGAGTACGCATTACTACCGGTTGCGTATGTTAAGCGACACCGGGAGCGGTCCACACTTGGATGGGTGACTACAAGTGGCATAAGTACAAATTTTCTCGAGCTCCTCCGTGCTTCGGAAGACACGTTAAGCCGTTGGCCCGGTTAACTTCATAAGATGGCAGTCGTCAAGCTATGTCAGTCAGATGCCTTGTAAACACAGGCAGCTTGTAAACACTGACACCAGTGTCGACCACTTACTCAAAAAGCGAAGCCGAGCTGACCAGTCCCTCTTGGCAACACTCGTTCACGAGTTGACGCACGGGTCAGCCGTCCAATCCAGCGACCCAATCCGACCGTGTAATGATCAAAACGCTAGTCCGGAGGTTCTGGGTTCGATACCAGTCAGGGCAAGTCCTATGGACAAGTAGATACTCGTACTCGTACATATTATACACAACACATATACATACCTACACTTACACGTCTTTATCCTTAATGGGGCAAACAGAGCATTTTAGATCTTGCGGCTCTAAGCAGACAGAGCCCAGGGCCTTAAGACCCAAAGGCCACTTTTAGCGTGATGGTGGGCGAGAAGGTGAAAAAAAGCCGAATTGCTTATTTTAACATGGTTAGCATTTTCGCCAAATCCCTCGATCGGCTTTTACGATCTGCGTAGGATGAGAAGCAACTGGTACTTTCTTAAGCTATCTTTTCTTTCAGTCCTTCTTGTAGGTATAAAAGGAAGTTGATAAGTACCTGAGTAGGTTCTATTCTTTTTAAAAAACTTTTACCTATAGCCACTGTTATCTGAATCAATAAAGAATAATGGCGAACAATAATAAAACGCAGTCTTAATGTCGGCCATTCGTTTTATAGGATAGTAATCGACGTCTGTAAAACAAGTGAGCCGAAAGGATTCGCCGAGCATTTGTTTTTATTGCGCAGAGCGGAGCTTCGGCCAATCAATTACGAGGATTGATTGATTCAGTACAGTCGGCACGTGACGGTTAAACGCAAGAACCATCAATATAAAATATTAGGTCCTTACATATGAAATTGCCGTTCAGTATCAAAAAAGTGAAACAAGTTTTTTTTAATGAAATTATTATTTAATCAATCAAAGTATGCGCCGTTGTTATCGATACACTTCCGCCATTTTATAGGCAGATCATTGATACCTTTGAAAAAAAAATCCTGGGAGCGAGAGTCTATGAACTGTTTGAAGGCGGTTTTGACTGCCTCATCAGATTTGAAATTTTTTCCTTGTAAAAAGTTATCCAAATTTTGAAAAAAGTGGTAATCGGTTGGGGCAAGATCTGGAGAGTATGGTGGGTGACGCAGAGGTTCCAGTCGCAGCTCCTCTAACTTGGCGATCGTTTGATGTGCAGTGTGTGGTCTAGCGTTATCCTGAAGGAGCAGTGGGCTAGAGCAATTCAGTCTCGGTTGTTTAATGGCGAGCTTTTCCATCATTGTTTGCAATTGTTGGCAATACAAGTCTGCAGTAATCGTCTGGCCTGATCTCAAGAAGCTGTAGTGGATAACACCAGCACTGGTCCACTAAACACTAACCAAAATCTTCTTTTTGGTCAGTTTTCGCTTAGGGCAAGGTTTTGCCGGTTCTCCAGGGTCAAGCCATTGTGATGATCGCTTCCGATTGTCGTACAGGATCCATTTCTCATCACAAGTCACGATACGGTTCAAAATCCCCTCATTGTGGCGATTAAGCAAAGAAACGCAGCAAGCAACGCGTGTTTGTTGGTTTGCTTCAGTCAATTCGTGCGGTACCCACTTTTCGAGTTTTTTAATTTTTCCGATTTGGCGCAAGTGGATAAGTATCGTTTTGTCACTTACGCCGAAGGCTGCTGCTAATTCAGAAGTGGTTTGAGATGGATCCGCTTCCACTATCGCCTTCAATTCTTCGTTATTCACTTGAGTATCAGGTCGTCCACGAGGCTCATTGTGTAAATCGAAATTTCCAGAACGGAAACGTTGAAACCAAAAACGCACCGTTCGTTCGTTAGCGGTGGCTGGTCCATACACGTCATTAATTCTTCGAGTCGTTTCTGCAGCACTGGTGCCACGGTGGAACTCGTATTCGTAAATACCGCGAATTTTCAATTTGTCCATAGTTGTTGTTATAGCAATGTTGAAACTCAAACAAATGATGTTAAAACAAATGAAATACGAATTTTAAAACAATATTTTTCTGGCTTTATTTCGAAATAAATTTGAATTTGGGATTCCCAATGAAACGCAAAATATTTGATTTTAAAGTTGCCAGTATTGAAAATCGGCAATTTCATATGTAAGGACCTAATACTAACTTAACAATTTCGTATGTCTCGTGATTAGTATATGTGTATGTACAATGCTAGTAGGTACCTATATTTCTGACATTTACATGAATATATAGACTCGGCATCTTCAAAAACGCCCATGTCCTTTTTGGTAATATAGACTAAACACGAAAGTAGTACAGAAAGGTCAATATATTTTTACATACCTACGAGTACGTGGTTAAAATTAAATCCTACATATATTTTAATAAATGCGGATGTTGGTAAGTATGGCTGGATGTACGGATGGGTGTATGGATGGTTGTATAGTTGTATAGATTTTTAGATTGTAGACTCACGACTATCATATTTATAAAGGTAAAAGTTAAACTGCACATATCTGTTTCTTTGGTAACCTTTTATTATTCTTACTTAATTTCTTTACATAATGTTTTGCACTAGAAGTGATTTCTTGTACTTGTATACCTTTTTGTTTTTTTTTTCTTTGTTAGCTATCTCTGTATTTAACCTTTTCCCCGCGTGACGTTATGTCAGTTGTCGTGCCCCCAGCGCGAAGCGTAGTGAATCGAAAATAAGTACCTACAAAAAATAGGGATGTGCAATACTTACGTATTAAGATATTGATAATGATTACAATAGGTATAAGTATAGCATAAACTTAAGTCTCCGCGCGTATATCCATTTATCTGGCTGTCTATATAGGCTTAGATATGACTGGGGCGATCTTGATGACGTTTTTACTATTAAGAACATTTATCCGGATACGTTTTATTTAAGTACTTATAATACATAATAATCCGCGGTCGCAGCTCCCAGGTATAGCTGCGATGTTATAGGTTGTAAATTACAATATCTAAGTATGTGCGAGTGTTTCCATCCCAACGATACTACCTAAACATATGACAAACAATCAATGTAGGCAACTTTCAACTGGCAAAAATGGAAATCTATCAAGGCGTGAATGGAAAACGATGATAATTTATCATCATAGCGCACTTCCGATTCGCACTCCGGAGGTCGGGGTCGGCTACCTAACTTTTTGATGAAGTTATTAGTATTTAGATATTCAGTTCAGTGGTATTTAGGTACACAGAGCAACTGCCGAGTGACCTCCGCAGTCCAAAGTTTGTGAAAGATTTGTGTTATGTTTTAATTTTTCTTGTTTGTACACTTCACCTAGGTACCTATACCATTCACCATAATTTTTATACAAAGAAATGAATTGTCGAGAAGCTGATTGATGGTGTACTTACTTTAAATACCCTTACCCATACTATAATTATGAGGCATTTTTCGTAAGCTATTAAAACAAAAAGCGTTTAAAGGTTTAAAATGATTTATTAATTTGTACTTGACTTAGGTACTTACAATCACATTTAATCGTATCATAATCATGACTCACTAATAAATGACGAAGCTTTCTACTGCTGAAAGAACTTAGTAAACTTGCCAAAGGTGCAAATCAGATCATCAAGATGAAAAACTTTTTGCATGGAACTGATGATGGCAACTCGAAAAACAAAATTGACATCAAGAAGTTCTCCATATTGACGAGGCGAGCCATTCTAAGGCTGCTTTTCCACCAGAGATGAGCGAGGATGCGTTGCATGGGATGTGTTTATAAAGAACCAATAGAATCGTTCGAATCAAAACTTATTGTGATATGTGAGCGTTATTTTGGTGGAGATCACTGCACTGATTCGAAACTAAGTGCACAGGATTCCCACTCGCCGATGTTTAGGTATAGGCGCGAGCGACTAGCGTACCGTAGGTACGAACAAGCTGCTATAACAGCGGCGACATACATACCTACATACTGACAGCGGTAAACGACTTTGTTTTATACTATTTAGTGATAAAGAAATTCGCAAACATACATGTACATTAACTTCTTAAATTACTCTACTTTTATAGCAGTTGGTAACAAAATTATAAGTCCGTAGGTATTTACTACTCTCGCAATTGAAATAGGTAAAAAAAAACGATGTATTAAAAACTTACCTCATTATCAATATCAAATTCATCTTCTGTATTGAATTCTTCATTATCGTTGCCTTCAAGAATTCTTATCAATTCCTCCGCAGTAGTCATCACCACCAAAGAGAATTTAACCACACGAACGCAAGCCCAACACTAAAGAAGACGGCGCTCGCCTGTGACGTCACAAGCTGTCGCGTATATGAGACGTTCGCGCTGGGGAACTACCAACATTATGTTTTAAACATCTAGGCTTAGGGATGGGAAAATCAAATCCATTGCTGACATTTCGATAGTTCATTTACTAAGTTTCAAGGACATTAAATAAAATATACACAAATATTAGTATCAAAATTATTTATTAATAATATATGTGATAATTTTAGATCTTTTTATGGTGATATAGTCGGTATAAGAAAGAATATTTCAATTTACGTTTAATTTTTATCAGTAAATAAATCGTAAATGTCCCATCCCGCGTGTCACGTATATGCGACGTACGCGGTGGACATTAATACAAAGTTATGAAAAATATATCTGATAATTCGTCAAACTTTTGAAATTATTTTTGAGTCTTCTAATTATACGATTATAGTGAATGTTATTGTAAATGATTACTAGACTACTTATATATCTAATATGAATATTTTTTTATCCGAATACAACAAAATGAAACAGAAAATTTGGATTTTACAAGGACTGGTTTTATGTCACGTATATGCGACGCTCGCGGAATGGGCTCGAAAATGTTTGTCACATATACGTGACGTTCGCGGCTAAAGGGTTAATGTATTATATAATCATATACGTAGGTATTGGGTCTAAATGACATATGTTTATTTAGATAACATATATGAAGATTTGTAATCGGCTTATAATAATTAATATATTATCAAAATCAATTTAGCCGCGTAGCAGTTACGAGGAAACAGAATTATACTGCACTGGCACTTGTATAGCCCCCACATACAAAATTTTTGAGCCCTCGGATCGGAGGTCCTAGTGAAACGTTACGAGATATGTTTTAATTTTATAAAGGATTTATAGGATTTAAGGAAACTTTTGTAAAGCATTTATAGCATACGAGTATGTAGATAAAAATCATAAAACTTAAACATTTTTTAACGTTTTACAAACATTAATAACTGAATAGCAAACAAATAGTTTTTCGATGCTTCCATGAAGAAAGTGAAATGTAGGCATATTTATGATGTCTACATTTCACTTCTGGTTTGTTAGTCTATGACGAATCATTCCATCGGTTGACAGATCATTCACTCATTACATTCATTATGGCAGCCGAAATTTTGCAATCCGTATTTAATTTTCAATCAATGAAATCTAGTTACTTACCGATGGAAAGTTATTTCTTCATATTTTGCTTTGTTCTTTGAATTACTAGTGCAGTATCTCAACACACACCAAGGCATTTTTGACTAAGTTGACAGTGTTTTCTTTAATGAATTGTGGAGTGTTTTATGCGCGTATTGCTAGCGAGTGACTAATGTGAGGTTAACAGTGATAGCATATGATGAACAGAACACAACTGTTGTATGTGGCGTATTCTCTAGTACGTAAGTACATAGATCTCGTTGATTTCTGACGGGCTAAGGGTTGGGACACATATGTCAGCACGTAACAGCACTTTCCTATGCTGCTATCCTTTTCTGTCGCTCAGAACAGTAATTTTCTAGAGCGAAAGAGAGCAACCGCTAGGTAGCGGAGTGGTGCGAAAAAGTAATGCGGAGCGGAGTTGCTGACCGTGTCTGTCCATAGACGCGGAGCTACCTAGGTAGCGGAGCGAAGTTGCGTACTTTTTCCAAACGCAGAGCTAGGCAGCAAACATGTGACGAATCTTTAAATACATACATACT
This sequence comes from Acrobasis repandana, assembly GCA_963576875.1. NCBI lineage: Eukaryota > Metazoa > Arthropoda > Insecta > Lepidoptera > Pyralidae > Acrobasis > Acrobasis repandana. The sequence continues at coordinate 6,739,248 of OY756226.1, forward strand.
ATCACGATCACGCCATACATACCTACTATCACAATCACGCCCTGTTTCCCACAGGGCAAGGCTGTAAATAGCAAATCTATAGTCTATAGTCTCTACTCTACCTACTCCCTGAGTCATTTGAGCTGAAATTAAATCGGCTCCGCTTCCCTTTATATATGAATTATAAAACTAGTTTTCAAATCCCTGTCCGTCCACTGAAGCGGACCAAATATTTTATGCAATTCGATTGGTTAATTTTGGCGCAGCTCCGCTCCTCTTTTCTCCTTTCTTCAGTGTACAGGCAGCCTAAGTCAAATTGCAGCGTCAAGTCAAAGCCGGCGAAGGCGACATATTGGTCCGCGATTTGAATTCATACGCTCCTCGCACACCAGTCACGTCCGTTATAAACTCCGAGACGATCGTTTGTTTTTTCATAAATTCCCCAAGCTTCATACTCGACGCGTCGGAATACAAATTCAGATGGTGGAATGCTTCGTTTTATCCCGAACAAAATCAGACAATGACCTTTTATGGCCAAAGGGCGTACCTTCCTAGTTTATGTCAAATAGGTACAAATACATTGCCTACATTAAATACCCTCGACACCTTGAATTTTTGAAGTGAAAACTTCTATAGGCTCGTTGGGCATTTTTTGAGATGGGAAAAAACCATTGAACTCGCGACACTGTTACCGTTACCGTAGCCGACGCCACCTTGTTCAAGTTTTTACACTTCTGTCGGCACTCCCGCAGTGCTACTGTTTTTTAGTGCAAAAGTAACACAATCCTCGACCAAGTAACTAATGAATTAAAGGGAACAGAATTTACTGGTCGCCTACATAAGTAAACGAGTGTAATTTTGTTACTTTTGAGTCATTTATAATGAGCCATTTAATTTACATTCTACAGAAATTCACAACTGATTTTACGTAGCCCGCGCCGTGTGGGACAAACAGGAATTTCGTGAGAAACTGAATGCAGCTAAAATTGCGCTGATTTCGTAATTCGTAGTTATATAATTGGACCAAGATAAATTCGTTCTATCAACAGGTACCAACTGCTACTGGACCATTGCTGCCTTCTTTCACCGCACAGATCGCGACTTTCAAGCCTCAACTCGAAAGCCAAGTATTTTATTGCTCTAAAATAGCACCTCCCGTAGTCGTGCCAACGAGGGACTTTCCAAGCCACGTTCCTTAAAATCACATAGATGGCGCTGTGCAACGCTGGCTGGCAGTATGATTATGATCATTAGCCTGGAGAAAGGGTAACAAAGTAAAATAAACGGGCAAGTGCGAGTCGGACTCTTAAAGCGCTGAAGAATCACGTTTCTTGTATGAAGACCCCATTTAATTTTTAACTTTATCTTATTTTTAGTATTTGTTGTTATAGTGGTCATAATACATAATCGGTGAAAATTTCAAGTATCTAGTTAATGCCATTATAACGATCTAGTCAAAAACGCTGAAAAAACACGTTTTTTGTTTGACGACCCCCTTTAATTTTTAACTTTTTATTATGGTTCAAGAGATAGAGCCCTGTGACAGACGGACAGACAGACAGACGGACGGACAGACAGCGGAGTCTCAGTAATAGGGTCCAGTTTGCACCCTTTGGGTACAGAACCCTAAAAAAATATCACTGAAATTTCTATTTTCCTATGCTATCTATAGTTTTTCTTGTTTTGCTGTTCTTTTGATAGTTTCTGTTGTTGTATTGTGCGTGATAATCTTTTATTTGTATTGACTTTGAACCTCTTTCTTTGGACTCGCTTTATATGAAGACCTGGCTATAATACTTGGATACCGATTCTACTGCACTCTGACGACTTGGCTGCAATATTTGGTTGCAGCGTTGCTCAGCGCCATCTATGTAATTTTTAACCCTTTCACCGCGAGACTTTATATCAGATGTCATACTCCCAGCGCGAGAAATTGTGAACATCCATAGTTTTTGGTCGGATAAATCCGATGCTCGCGACATGGGCACGAAAATGTTTGTCGGATTAATCCGACATTCGCGGTTAAAGGGTTAAGGAACGTGGCTTGGAAAGTCCCTCAGTGCAACATCACTATGCCAGTAGCGTTCGACGCAGCTACACAGATAGAGCTACATTATCACGTCCTTATCCCTAACAGGGCAGACAAAGCCTAGGTCGATACGGCCCAGGCCACTTTTAGCGTGATGGTGGACATGAAGGTGGAAAAGGGAAATCATAATAGTGATGGGTTGCTAACCGCATCGGCTATTCATATGATTCAGATTCGCACCCATTCGCTCGATCGGCTTTTACGATCTGCACTCAATTCAATTCAATTCAAAATATCTTTATTATCATAGGATATTTATAATATCTCTTAATAATAGTCACTTTGTTTTGTTTTGCACAAATGTTGACGTCAAATCGTTACTTACAGCTAAGTTTACGCCGCTTCCTAGGCGCAAGTGCAGAAGAAGCGGCAACAAACTGCACTGCACGTTTTCTCCAAAGACGTCAACTAACAAACTAAAAACTTAAAATTAGTTATATAGATGGACAGAGATTACATTGTTTATTATGTCATAATTAAATTGAATTATAAGAATTACGAAATTTAAAATAATGTCAATTTGTAAATTTAGTATGTACCAATGTACCTAAATTATGACATGTCTAAGTATACAAACCTTTAAGAGGGACCCGCGCCAAGCTCAAGCCAGACCTTTTTGTCTTTAAGATAGTCATCGGTCCTATAATAAGCCTTCTCACAAAGTACTTTCTTTACATAAGCTTTGAATTTTCTGTCTGGCATTGGAAGAGAAGCAACTGGCACATTCTGTTTTTCTTTTCTCCCAGACCAGCAAAGAAGAATTCGGCGCAGGTTGATAAGTAATAATCATATAGAGGGTGTTTGAAGAATGTAAAAAAACAAATATATTTCAATAATTAATTTATTTGTTTACAAATTGCTTATTACCTGCGTCTAGAGTCATCTAACTGTCCTGTTTGCTCACCATAATTACATCATTCTGAACGGCAGTTTTACAAAATAAAATACTCGACAGCGTTACTAGCAAATCAACACTAGCACGGTCTAACTTGTGAAGTACACACAGATCCATTAGATTCTAGATAAATACAGTCTAGTCGTCTTAGAGACCTATGCTTGGTACCTACAATTATAAATATAAAAGTCAAACAAGGTAAAAACAAACACGTTTGAACGTTATCTATGTCCACCATTTTAATTTTTAAAATGGCAACAGCATTTTCCTATATGCTGCTATCCTTTTCTGTCGCTCAGAACCGTCATTTGCTAGAGCGAGTGAAAGCGACGGAATGCGGCTGCTTCACCGATTCCGTGGCGTTCCGTCGCTCTCTCTCGCTCTAGCAAATGACGCTTCTGAGCGACAGAAAAGGATTGCAGCATAGGATAATGGTGTTCCGTGCTGAGAGATGTGTCCCAGCTCTAAAGTCTTCTTGCATTAAAGAACTGATATGTACAAACGTTACAAGAATTAACAAAGAATAACAGTTTAACTTCTAGCTATTGATTCTGATAGTCTTTCTAGCGGTACTTACCAAGCATAGACCCCTTCGTAGTAGGTAAGAAAACAAAGTCAAAATAAATATAAGATTGAGCAGTGTACAATAAATAAAAATATAAAACTACTTAACAAGTCTAATTTAGTTGAATAAACAAATAAAACATTTATTTTTCGTACCGATCAAATCGTCTTTTACATTATTTTGGACAGAACAGCTACCTTTGTACAACAATGGTTTAACATTTTGAAAATTTATTGTATCTCCGCCGTTAGATTCCTACCAAACTAATCTATATATCACTGACATAAATAGACTTTCACAATCCAAAGACAAACGATTCAAAAATAATATTAATTCATATTTTATATACTTAAAAAAAATTAGGCAATTTTATCAACGGTAATTATAAAACATATGTTTATATTCCAGATATTATAATAGAATTAAAAAGAATTTATTAAAATTGTTTTATAAGAATAAAATCCGATTTTTATTTTTTTTACTTTGTGGTAAAAAAGGTTCGTTCATGAAGAGCGCGAATATCTTTTTTTCTTCAACTATGAATAATAGACAAACAAAAACTGTAGAGCTATTTTTACCCGACTACGGCAGAGCCTACGGAAGGGTAATGTTTTTTAGCAGTCAATGTATGTATGTATGTGGATATTTATGTCTGTTCCACCGTAGTATTGGATGCCAGTTTGGAACTGGATGTGAAACGATTCGTCATCGTTGTCCGGGTGACAGGCTACAATTTGTATGTATAAAATAAATATGATGAATGTTACATATAAAAAAAGTGTGGATCTCAAATAAAAATTTGGTGGAAAGGTCTTAATATTTTAAAAATATATACAATGTAACCCGTAAAGGCTGCCAAGCTTGCATTAAGTGGATAATTCATACTTTTCAGTAAGTATTTACCCGTAGTCGGTATATTTTTACGTATATCTTATATATATTTTGTATGGAAAAACCATTAGAGTTGTTCAATGGTATTTCTATACAAAAAACAGCTCGGTTAGTGACTGCGCCTACCAAAAATAGCTTTACAGTTATTGTTTTTTTTCCGCGTTTCATAAAAAAGGCTGATCGTATACGCCTGATTTCTGAACTTACCTTTAGATTAAATTACCATTGATAAATCGTACATTAGGTTATCATAAAGTAAGTCTTTTTCGAAAGAAGTTTGGCAAGCAAAATCCATACTGTGCAAAGCCATTTATCCCCAAACAAGCCCGTTCCGTGGAAGTTAAAAATACGCTAAGCTATAGCTTACACAATAACTTTACAGCTGTACGCTCACTGTGCACGCTCCTTGCCTCGCCGGGCCACGTTTTTCATAAGGATGTGGACAAAAAAATATATTTGGCTCATCACATCAGTTACATTATTAAAAATATTGTATACATATTTTTTATTTTCCTTGATAAGCAAATAATGACGAAGATACAGCACATTAAAATTTTGCATGACGTCACGATCTAATTTTTACATAGACGGGACGTTAATAGACATCCCAAAATTTCTATGCGCTGTATCTTCATGAATTTTCACTACTTCGATAAACCGAAAAATATAGGTCCATTATTTTTGGATAATCTAACTGACGGACTAAATAAAACAATATTTTTCGGACGCAATCCACATCCTTTCTCTTAATTTAACATTTCTGCCCAAGCATTTTCTGAATTGACAAGGACGCACGCAGAAATTTTATATGAAAGAGTGGCAATGCAGCGCGGCGAGGCTAGAAGTATGCCCTCAGTGTGTGATCAGCTTACAAGACTATGAAATATAGAAGATAAAGCAGCCGCCCAAGTAAATGCGAGTTGGAGTTCACTGGTTAAGAGGCGGGGATACATCGGAAGACTTAGAGAATAGTATCACAGTGAAAATTGTTTGACAACAAATAAATCATCAAGAGAAGAAATCAATCGTGACAAGCTTGAAAACTTTATTTAAAATCAATTTTAATACTATGATAGTAGAAATTAAGTTACATAAGTTCCGTAGTTGTAGCACCATGCTAATTTTCTTTTTTTTATCATCAACATTGCCTTATTTTTTGATCCAACTCGTATTTACTATTGGGGGGTGAGGTGATAGAAATGCTGATACGTAAATCGGGGCCGTGCATTTAAGGTTCTCACTGACGCGTAATATAGGTGCCATGGTCAAATTCTACAGAACCCCTGGAAAAAGGTAAATAGCAAGACATGCTATTTACATTCCACAGTTAACGTACCACTAAATAACTTTTGTGATTTGTTAAGTGGCCAATAATCTCTCGATTGCACTATCATTCCATAACCTATGGTTATTGCTTAGAAGAGACCATCCCCCGTAGCATGACACCGTAGATAATGACGTCAATAAAGGTTATATGAGTCATTTTCCAGTTTTTTTCGCTAATAAACGCGTCACCTTTTTTCCACTTTAAAAAATAAGCGAACCGTTAATTAGGCAAAGAACAAAACAAGACATTGTATAGTCTATAGCATTTAACATTTGGTGTTATTTTGTCATAAAGCAAGTGGAAAAAAGGTAACTCGTCATCAACTTTTTGTCAAAACATTAGGTAGCGAAAAAAAAACTGGATATTGAACGATATCGCGCGATGGACTAGTGTTAAATTGTGCATATCCAGATATTATTACGAAACCAAAATTGCGATAATGGATAGCGCAGGACAAAATTTATCGTCGGTGCCATGCTGCTTCTGCTGAGGCGATATCAGTGATTTCATAAATTAATGTATGTTTACTTTACATACTGTATTTATTTATCGGCTATGTCAGTCTTACATGAAGAAGTTCAAACAAGTCACTGATAAAACGTGCATTTCAAAAATTTATCGGCAAAGAGATATTACGCGAAAATGAAACAAAATAATACAACTACGTATTTTTACAAATGCACTCCCTCCCTTCTAAATTGTACTTAAATAATTAAAATGACATGTGACCGATTTCAATCAAATACAATAGTCCAATCAAATAGAAACCCCTGATTCTCACTTTATAGTCTCTTAGGCTTGAGATTACGTTAAGCGAACGCCCCGGACGGGTTGAGTCCTTCTCTGTCACAAATACTACGTGCGACAGACACACGTGTAGACATGGGTAATCTCGACTCCGAGGAGTGTTTCGGCTCACTGAATCTTACTCCGCATCCGGTACCGACTCGTCTTAATGATTCCTACTCCTTTATCGGCTCCAGTTCCGAGGTCCGTTAAGTTTCGCTATTGAATCTACAGAATACAGATGTCCTTTCTAGTACCGGTTTCAATACAGAATAATATTGACTCTCGACTCCCGATTATCCCGAGACGCGGTGAAGCCGAAACTCGGCTCGCGGCTCGCGACCCGACAGGCGCCACCGGTTCCCGGCGGGACCAAGATCGGTGCGGACTCAATAACTCGCGGGAGCCGATAACGATTACCGGGATTCAGTACGGGTATCGGCTCCTGTTGATGAATCGGCTCATTTAAATATTCGAATCCGGAGTTACCCATGTCTACACGTGACCCGCGACGGTTACAGCTATCTCTATCGCACGTAGGGTTTATGACAGAGACGGACTGAAAGCGTCCGGGGCATGCGCTCGACGTAGTTTCAAGTCTTAAACAATTCTTTTACAATAATAAAAAAAGAAAAAAATATATAATTTCTATCGACAGTTCTACGTTTGGTCTTAGTTTACGCTTTACGCTCAAATGATCCACATGTTCAATGTTTAAAATAAATCGTCTCGAACATTTAAAATACTAAGAGATAACATAACTCTTACTCACTCCATAGATCTTCTCCATAGCATGTGAGAGTTCACAATCTTCACCTGAATGAACTGATTTAAAATCAAAATCATTAGGTAATAATCAGATAGTCTATACCGCGATTCGTATTATTTGTTAGAATCTATAATGGTATCTTAAGTATATGATTTTTTTATAATAAAATATACCAGAAAACAACACTAAAACGTCAGGCCGTCAACTTTTTTTATTATACAATATTTTTTTTCCGTTCCGTTGCTGCAATTTCCAATGCTTTGAGTTTCAAATAGCCAATTTGTATAGGCGTCTTTGATATATTCACATATAGGGAGCCAAGGACATTTACTCCAAAAGCGGCACGACAGACGTACCTACGTGTCCGCGTTTTAGTGTCAAGCAACATCGACCGTTACGACATGATGATAAAGTCTTATTTGGTTTGAGATATAAATAGGACGACATTGTCGGACGACTGTCGTGTCATTTTAAGAAGTAAGGGACAAGGATGACGATACAAATATCTCTGTTTATCCTTAAGGCATCCGCTGCGTTAAGCGGGCACACGCGACGAGTTCAGTCTATCTTTGTCACAAACTATACGCGCGACAGAGACACGGCACTAAACCCGTCACATTATGATTGACTGGGAGAAAACGCTTTTAGCGTTAAGTCCGCCAATTGTAAACAATTGTAAATAAAATTTTATAAATAAATAAATAAACCGTTTGACAGTCCTATTTTGATACGAATCGCTCGATGATGCAAACATCAATTAAAATCTGCTTTCGTGATGTAAAACTCAGAAAAAAAGACTTAAAAATATATTTATACACATTAGACTAGCGAAATCCGTATTTTATTTATACTACGCTCGATTTGAAACTCTCACGCGCTAAAATCACTTCATCCAATACTGACGTCTGTATGCTCTGTACAGTGAGACAGACAAATTTGCGTCCTTGGAGATTGGAGCCACTTTAGCGTTATACTTGAGCCAAAAACGATACACGAAAAATCATATTATATACAACGTACAATACAAGAACATTAACAAAGAAATCCGAACCAAAAAGTTAATAGACATAAAAGACTCATATTTTTAATATGTGTTCTTCAGTGTTCAATAATAAAAATTACAAGTGACAGTACTTTTTCATATTACGGCGCGAATCATAAATAGTAAACTAACAATCAGGCCCCTTAGATATACGTTTTTCATTTATTTTCAACGGTAATCCAAGCCCTTTAAAGTTGAATTTAAAGTAGCAGTTCAAAGATCCCGCGAGTTCGTTTGGCTCGAATACACGCAAGTTATAAACAAGAGGTGTGATCTATACCGTTGTCTCACTCACTCGTACGTCGCTCCGTTCAGTTGGATGTGACGGCGCTCTGTTTGTGCCGCCGGTGGTCGTAGTTCACTAGCCGCTGACCGACTAAGTATTTGTCGTTCTTGATGTGTTCGTATAACTTGCGGAACTGCCGAATCTGTGAACAAGATTTCATATATGAGCCTAAAAAAGCATCAAATCGTTACTAAAGTCGCTTTATTAGAAAAATAACTATTTAAGTATTAACTCAATAATTTGATAAATAATAATAAATTTTCCATAAGCCTGCATCGCAAATTATTCGTTGTATGACTAGAGGTTTCAAAAATGCGTCCTGCAGTTTTTGTCACAAGTCTCATGATGACAACCGTCATACATCAGATGTTGATCGTTCGGCGGTCAAACGACGAATGATCGATCAATATCTGGTTTTGTGCCAGAAGTACAGTGAGGTTAGTGGCAGAAGTACACAAAATAATCGAAACCAAGTGCCATGTAACTTTGACTTCCGCAAGGTAACGCCTGAATCCATTAACTATTATAAAAGCTTCTCATTAAATCGTAGTGTACTGTGATCGTGTTCACCTGGAACACGGTGAGCGCGCACAGCACGGCGATGAGCAGCAGCGCGGGGTAGACGCGGCGCGCCAGCAGGTTGCGCTGCGGCGCCGACGTCACCGCCAGCGGCGCCACGCTGTGCGCGAACGCGTACGGCACCGCCAGCGCCAGCCCCAGCCAGCACACGATGGGCGCCGCCACCTCGCGCAGGATGAACCTGAGAGGGGAATTCAATTCATCAAATATATTTGGAAATGCGAGCATCGAGGCGGAGACTGCGTCATAGCCTCAATTTACATTGCCGTGGAAAAAAGGACGAATTTTAAGGAATTCTCTCTATCATCTCAGCGTATTGCTGTAATGCTGTGAAGCCCGGGATTCGCTTTCCGGCTTTGTTTTCCACGTGGCTTACCGGTTTCCGCAAGACATGACCGTACCAGCGTAGGCGACTTTCTTGCAGTTTGTCTGCTATGCCACGGACATGAAGGCTGCCGCGGATGCCGGTGTTTCTCACGCGATCTCTCCGTGATACTCCGCATATCCAGCGCAACATTTGCATCTCCGTGACATTGGCATCTCCGTCGCTCAAGCAATGGCCACGCTTAACTGCCATATAAAGGACAGGTCTCATTTTAAGAAATTTACAGAGGATAATGACTTCTATATGTTAGGAGAATACAGTACAAATTAGCACGAACAAAGATACTCCGCGGGAATTCCCGCGTATTTCGCGTAGGTTCTTTTTGTTGAAACTTTTTATATATTACCACATCGACATAGGGTTTAATATGCTTTGTAGTTTTAAAAATTCGCTTTCATTCCGCGGCAGTGTAAATTGAGCCATAGCTTCGAGGTTATCGAACATCGATTTTATATTCGGCATATCAGCATTAAACATTATGACGTTAGTTAGGCAGTCAGTATTTTAGTACGCAATAAACAGCCGTTCAGCGTGTGTAGCTACGTTTTTCTTTCCATTTTAAATAAACCATTAAGGCCGTACCTAAATTTTCCGGGGTCAAGTGCTGCCCGCATTTTAAATAAATCATTTCAAAGAAAACGGAGACATCATTTAAAATTTTGCTACTACCAAGTACCACGAAAAACGGCCACTTTTAGCAAATGTGCGTAGTAAAGCTTAACGTTCTCACTTTAAACTGTTAACAGTAGTTCATAAAATACTTTGAAGGGTTATCTAGGACTTGGTAGTTGCAAAATTTTAAATAATGTCTGTTTTCTTTGAAATGATTTATTTTAAATGGGGGCAGCACTGGACCCCGGAAAATTCAGGTACGGCCTAAAGTTGTAATCATTCAAATAACCATTTTATTCTTGCTCCATGTTACATTTATATATATATATATATATATATATATATATATATATATATATATATATATATATATATATATATATATAATACAAATAATATATATATATATATTATTTGTATTATATAGATTTGTATAGATATTCGGTAGATAATGCCAAACTACGCCTGAAAACCACACCTGACGCCCGATGACGCCATAACTTAGCTAAATTTCGTGACTCGAACAAAGGTAATGCAAATAATTATTAAAAAAAACAAACTGCGCGATACAACAGCAGTACCTATGCCTAGGACTCAATCGGGAATACGCTTGGCGAAGCGATGTCATGTGTTGTTTTTTAGCATTTCACATTCCAAATTTTATTTAAACATACAAGTTGTGTATTTTTTTGAAATCCTTGAATAAAATCCTGAAAAAAGATTTTTCATCCCACGCAATTTGGCGCCAAAAATCCGCCATTTTGATTTTCAATAATTTTAATAGGTATAGCCTATGACACTCTAGTGGTGAAGACTAATCTAACCACGTATAATTTAATAAAATCGGTTTAGCCGTTTAGTAGTTATGAGGAAACAGAGTCGGGAATACATACAGGTCAAACACATAACCCTCTTTTTGGGCTTTGCCGCAGTCGGGTAAAAATCGTCAATGAGTGTGTTCAGGAACGTAATTTTAAAAAAATAAAAAAGATGAGTCTTAGCCACGTTTATCGCGATTTTCGTTAACATATTTTAAAACAGCCCCGCGTGCATTTGCGACCCTGAAGTTGAAGAGACAGTGCCCCATATCGTTATGAAGTGCCCCGTGTTTGGCTCGAAGCGTTCTGACCTGGAAAGCGAATTGGCTTGCAAAATTATAGAGTACTCTCTATAATTTAATATAACCTACCTTTATTAGTTTCGGGAAAGAACGTTGACAAATTCCTAAACTATTGCAAGCAGATAGTCAAAATTGTTAATAATAGGAATAAATAGTAAATAAAATATGTGGACGAGTACGAAATGTAAGTTTTTTGTAAAATACATAGAGTAAGAAAATATAGTAAAAGAAAATGTAATTGATATAAGAAACAGTAAATATAAACAATAGAACCTGTATATCAAACGCATTAGAAAATAAGAAGCAAATATGTAATAATATACAACGTGGAAGGGACATACCCGTAATAAATCGAACCACGGTCTATACTAGATCGTTATAGTATAATGAAATTAAAATAACAGCCACAAAACAAAAAAAAATTCAGCATTTCCATACAAAAGTGGCTGCATACTTTTGTATGGAAATGCTGAATTTTTTTTCGGGCTCGAGCTCGGGCAATTTGTATGGGAATGTCAAATTTTTTTTTGATTTTCCGACTGTTATTTTAATTTCGTCATATTATAATAATCTAGTATAGCCCATGGTTCGATTTATTACGGGGATGTCTCTTCCACTTTGTATACTTATACAGTAATATGTAACTTATAAGACAGAAAAAACAAATTGTAAATAATAAACTGTCAAGTGCGAGTCGGACTCGTACATGAAGGGTTCCGTACCAACGTACAATGTTTTAAAATGCTGAAGAAACACGTTTCTTGTATGACGACCCCCTTAAATTTTTAACTTTTTTTATTTTTAGTATTTGTTGTTATAGCGGCCACAGTAATACATAATCGGTGAAAATTTCAAATGTCTAGCATTACGGTTCAAGAAATAGAGCCCTGTGACAGACGGACAGACAGCGGAGTCTCAGTAATAGGGTCCCGTTTGCACCCTTCGGGTACGAAACCCTAAAAACGAGTGTACCAGTTACTTCCTATTCATAAGCTGTAAATAAATAAAGAAATAAAATACCAAAAGACCAATAGTCTGGCATCCTTCCCGAAGAGTATAATAGAAGATGAATGACAGGCAAATAGTATGAGTATGAAAGTACGAGAAAGACACCAGCGAGAACTAGTATGAAACAGGCTCAAGATAGTCAGATATATAGTCTCCGACAATGACGAAGGTGCCAGAAAAAAAAAATTAAAGGAGACGCCGTGAACAGAGTGTGACTCACAAGAGGTCCATCTCCCTAATGCCGTCGCGGTAGGCCTTCTCGATGGCGCGGCGCATGCTCCAGTCGGGGCCCATCATGGTGAGCGCGCACACGATCTTGGTGTACAGCACGCCCAGCGCCCAGTCCTGCCACACGAACAGCACCGGCGACTGCTCCAGGGGCACGCGCAGTGGGATCACCAGGACCTGGGGGAATATACATGGAATTGTGTCAAAAGAGACATTTTCACCACACTTGCTCATAAAGTGGATCTAATTTAACCGGTTTTAGATATATAAAGCAGCTCATTAAACACGCATTTGTTATAAACGCAAATAGTGAAGTTATATGCTATAACCGCACTATTTGCTATTTATGTTTCAAATTAAAAAAAAATTCAAATTTCAAACTGGCCCGCCGCGCGGCGTGAGCCAGTAGGCAGGCACCGCGCTGATTTTAAAAAGTAAAAGGGCGGGATAGCAAAAACGAAATTCTGCCTCATGTGTTATAATTACCAAAAGACACACGTAATCGTAATGTACTATAAAGTAATAATCTATATCGTTATGTTTTGGTGCAATAAAGATTTTAACTAACTAAAGTTACACATGGCAGCGCGCCCGAGCAGCGTAAGGAGTAACACTCACCAGCTCCAGCAGCAGGCCGAACATGAGCGGCACGAGCCCGAGCAGCGCCAGCGCGGCGAGCGCGGCCCTGGCAGCCACGCGCGCCCACATGGCAGCGCGCCCGAGCAGCGCGCTGCGCCCGCCGCGCGCCCAGCCCGCCGCCAGCGTGCCGCCGCGACCCAGCGCCCAGCACACGTACATTCCTGTGCACAGGAACAGCTTTAGTGCCGTCTACACACTATTGCTATTACAATATAAAGAAGAAAATACAGAATATTGCTTTATTAAAAAAAAAAGATGTATGTGTAACATCAAACAACTTGATAATAAGCAACCGCGCTAATTGTTCAAATAGCGCGCGCCTCCCCGACTTCCACGGGGGAAAAACGTTGGATAACCAGTACCAGTGTTGATAGGCGATGCAGCTAGCAACCCATCACTATTTGTTTCCCTTTTTTATCTTTGGCCCGCCATAACGTTAAGCGTGGTCTTACGGCCCTGGACTCTGTCTACCCCGTTAGATTTAAAGACGTGATAATGTATTTGAATGCTTGTGTATGAAATACAGCTGATTTCGCGTCGGTTTGTAGTATCAACTTACCACACGCCGCTGTGTAAAGCTCATGCACGCCTTCCGACGCTTTGGGCAGCCAAAGCGCCATAACTTTTCTGCCGATCGCTACTGGGATCACCTGCAAGACAAATCACTAAATATTATAATAACCTATACTCAGTTGCGTAGCTTAGTGAGGGCGGCAGAGGCGGCTCGGCCTGGATGGCACTTTTAGGGGGCGGCCAAATTTCAAAATAAATAATAATAATATCTTTTAAATATTTTAACTATTTCATATTTTGTCGCTTGTACGGTTTGGACCGACTGAAATAAGCACGATATTTGTCATTGCGTATTGTGACGAAATCAGTAAAATGTTTAAATAAATTAATGTAAGTGGCATAGGTATGTGATAGGTGTAAGAATTTTTATAATAAATATGATTATTATATTGTTAAACGTGTACATAGTTATATAACTTTTTTATTTTGTTACGTGTACAATACGCAAGTTCAATATATTGGAGTCTTTTCAATTGAAACATAAGAGGGCGGCAAAATTTTCTTTCGCCCCGGGCGGCTGACTTTAGTACTTTACTTTAGTGCTGGTTTTGTAACATCCTTATACTAAATAGAATTTCAGGATGCCGAAACGCGTGTTAAAGTTCTTAAATGGAGAGAGGGTCATCTAACAAGATGAGAAAAGGTAAGGGTTGGATCTCATCTATCAGCACGGAGCAGCACTTTCCTATGCTGCTATCCTTTTCTGTCACTCGCTAGAGCGAGAGAGCGACGGAACGCTGCAGCGGCCGGTGCTGAAGCGTTCCGTCGCTCTTTCTCTCTCGCCCTAGCAAATGACGCTGTTGAGATCCAACCCTTATGTAGAGAACAGTGCTGACGAAGTGTCGAAGGTCGTCCAATGAACCCAGTTTTAAAACGCGTAGTCACTAAACGAACGGTTTTTTGTATGGAAAAGCCATTGCGTTTCGAAAATGGCACTCCAAGGTTTAAGAAAGAAATTGGTTTGGTAAAACACAAGAGCACTTACCAAAGTGAGCGCGCTTGCCAATACAAGCGATACCGAGACGAGCACAAGCAGCGCGGCGAGTCGTAGCGGGAACCACGACACGCGCGCGTACGGCTCGAACCCGGCCGGCCCGTCGCGGCGCATCAGCGCCTGAAACAACCAGAAATAATAATTAGAATACAGTGCATAAAACAATGCGTATGGTTTCCAGTTTCCTTTCCCTTTAGAGGTCTTTAGAGGCGACTAAAAGACTTAAAACTTGTGGCTTGTGGCGTATGGTTCCCGGCAGAGTAGAATAGGACCACTCAGTCTTCCCGTGGATGTCGTAGAAGGCGACTTAAGAAACACAAGCTAAACAGCTTATAACATCAATGAGACCTCTCCGACCCGTCTGGCCAGCGTGGAGAGCGTAGGCCAAATCCTCTTACTGCTGTGGCTAATTTATGGCTCTGGTAGTACAGAGAGGGCAGTACTCCTACAGTGGAGACTAAAATAATTAAATTTTTAACAAAAAAGAAACTACAGACTTCATATCTTTTAGGAGTTTCTTCCATATCTCCAAAGTTCTTCATCATATCTTTACCAAATTAAAATGGGACCGACTTGGTAGTAAAGGTTTTTAAATGAAAAAAGAATCATCAAAATCGGTCCAAAAATTAAAAAAAACATAGTTTTTTATACCTCCTCCTTTTTAGAAGTCGGTTAAAAAAGGCCTGATGATGATGAAAAGACTAAAAAACTTCATGTGCGAATTCCCAAGGAGGGATGACGTCGAGCAGAGCCTCTTGTAAAACTTCGCACAAATGCAATACCAAGGATGGTTGAACTCAGGCTGGCCTGTTTTAAAACACCACAGCCAAATTGTTTTAATGGTTTTCGGCTCTTTCCTCTCCACTTCACACGGCTTTTAGCAACCATCCAACATTTAAGAAATCAACTATAGGAATTCAATTCAAAATATCTTTGTTATCATAGGATATGTATAATATCTCTTGATAATAGTCACTTTGTTTTGTTTTGCACAAATGTTGACGTCAAATCGTTACTTGCAGAAGTTGTTAAGTGCAGAAGAAGCGGCAACAAACGGCACTGCACGTTTTCTTCAAAGACGTCAACTAACAAACTTAAAATTAGTTATATAGATGGACGGAGATTACATTGTTTGTTATGTCATAATAAAATTGAATTATAAGAATTACGAAATTTAAAATAATGTCAATATGTAAATTTTTTATGTACCAATGTACCTAAATTATGACATGTCTAAGTATACAAACCTTTAAGAGGGACCCGCGCCAAGTCAAAGCCAGACTTTTTTTTGAGCGGATTGCGCGTAAACACGGAAAAAAGATTAAAAAAGGGGAAAGACAGAGAAAAAACAGGAAGACAGATTTAGAAATAAAGCCAAGAGATGTTTTTACCTGATGAGCGGCACCCAACTGATGAGGGGGTGGATGCTGCGGCGCTTGCGGCTCAGCGTTCCGCGTCTCGCCTAACAAGTACGAGCGTAACCCCAGCGCGCCGGCCGCTAGTCCGCACCACGCTCGTAGCCCCGCTTTAAGCCACGTCCGGGTGTGCGATTGTTCTAACAACGCTGGGAGGATTACCTGTGAAATACAATCACGAAGTTTAGCAATCAGTCTGCGACCACGAAAGACGTAACTCTTATTCGAAACGTTAGACAAAACAATAAAAAGGTTTGTCCTAAGTCCCGTTATATATACAAATCACTTCTTTTTTTTCAACCATTTCATTCCCTCTCTTAATAGGTACATGCTAACATTTCTTGGCAAATTAAAATCAGTCCCATAAAAGCGATAAATATTACCATTTTGTCCAGATGAAGCGAGTATTTACTTCGTTCATAAGTTTTGACGGAGATCGAAAACGTTTTGGTGATGTACAACACGATAGGCTAAAACTTAGCTAGTCTTTTGGGCATATTTCATTTCATATTCAGTTTAAAAAAGTGACTGCCTCCATGGCCCAGTGGTCAAGGCGTTTGCCTTATGATTATGATCCGGAAATCGTGGTTCACATCCCACTAAAAATCATACTTTGTAAACAGTTGTTTCCAGTCTGGTTAGGATATTGCAGACTTGAATCACCTGATTATCCAAAAAGAAAGATGATTCCGTGCTTCGGAAGGCACGTAAAGCTGTGGGTCCCAACGCCATCTAGCGTTTGTTTAAATCTATCTTAGGATTGGTTCTGGTCTACCCTTTGGGTTTAGGAGGTCAAACGACAGTCGCTGTGTGTAAAAACCAGTAACCTTTTGTGAAATCACCTACGTTAGATAGTGGATCCCGGGCTCTGAAGCATTACTGCTAAGGATGCAACCGGGAATACGCTCGGAGGATGATGATGATTCAACTTTATAAAGCACAACATGTTGCCAAAAACTGACTTAGGTCCCGAAATTACTTTTACTCTGAAAATCTATTGGTACAAAACGGACATAGGTATATAAAGTAGTCTTTATATCTATGGAGGTTCAACTCCATAAGGATGTGCACTGCGTCGCATCAAGGACGATTGCGTATAATCCATATTCTTCAGCTGTGTCACTCTCACGCGTGGTATAATAAATAACATTTAGAACATCGCAACACCGCCTATCACGGTATCCTTATAACCCTCCTTACCAACCCTCCTTGGAAATGCAGTTGCATGAGATGTATGTGCTTACTATTTTAGTCGCCTCTTACGTCATCTACACGAAGAAATTATCTTATTCTAGGCCGGCACATAACACCAACAACAGTCTATCATAGTATCCTCTCTTACTAACCCTTCCTTGGACGATATGTTTGTGCTTACTCGTTGAAACGCACAGTTAAGACGGCTAAGAGCCGTCTTAACTGTGTAAACTTAACTTCATCACATGAAGAAATGGAGTGGTTCAATTCTAAGCAAGCACACAACGCAACACCGCCCAACAAGCTTTTTATATCTTATCCTTCATAAATGTACTTATATATCTTGACATAGAAACGGAAACAGAATTCAAAATTAGTAAGGGTTACTACACACGTAAGCGGACTGGTATTAATATGCACAACCGGGCGGTAAAATCTAAATAAACGGGCAAGTGCTGCAAGTGCAAGTGGTTCCGTATCAACGTACAATGTTTTAAAACGCTGAAGAAACACGTTTCTTGTATGACGATCCCTTTTAATTATTAACTTTATCTTATTTTTAGTATTTGTTGTTATAGTGTTCATAGTAATACATAATCGGTGAAAATTTCAGGTGTCTAGCTATTACGGTTCAAGAGATAGAGCCCTGTGACAGATCGAGTTAAAAACGCTTAAAAGACACGTTTTTTTTATGACGACCCCATTTAATTATCAACTTTTTTTTATTTTTAGTATTTTGTTGTTATAGCGGCCACAATCATACATAATCAGTGAAAATTTCAGGTGTCTAGCTATTACGGTTCAAGAAATAGAGCCCTGTGACAGACGGACAGACAGACAGCGGAGTCTCAGTAATAGGGTCCCGTTTGCACCCTTCAGGTACGGAACCCTAAAAATAATATATGTAGATGAATGTTCGGGGAAAAAGCCGATATAATTAAACAATGCCGGCTCGCTTATGTGTGTAGCAACCCTCACAGTTTGCTAGCGTTTAAAACCTACATGTTCGGGAAGTATCACATTCTATTATTTATTTGCTCTCAAACCAACAATTTCCGAGAAAATAAACAATCTCATATAGATCCGCGATGAAAGGAGGTCAATGTAACTCGCTAATCGACCCCAAATTAAGAAAACAAATAGAGCAACAGAAGGACAACTTGTGTATTTACTTCACTTATAGTAGGGAAGACCATTTTTACTCTTACGCAAGTGTAACACACACGTTGTGTGAATTTAATATATATATCACAGCATTAACCCTTTAACCGCGAACGTCGGAATAATCCGACCAACGAGATCTATGTACTTACGTACTAGAGAAGACGCTACATACCACAGTTGTGTTCTGTTCATCATATGCTATCACTGTTCACCTCACATTAGTCACTCGCTAGCAATACGCGCATAAAACACTCTACAATTCATTAAAGAAAACACTGTCAACTTAGTCAAAAATGCCTTGGTGTGTGTTGAGATACTGTACTAGTAATTCAAAGAACAAATCAAAATATGAGGGAATAACTTTCCATCGGTAAGTAACTAGATTTCATTGGTTGAAAATTAAATACGGATTGCAAAATTTCGGCTGCCATAATAAATGAAATTAGTGCAAAATCTGTCAACCGATGGAATCATTCGTCATAGACTAACAAAACAGAAGTGAAATGTAGACATCATAAATATGCCTACATTTCACTTTCTTCATGGAAGCATCGAAAAACTATTTGTTTGCTACTCAGTTATTAATGTTTGTAAAACGTTTAAAAATGTGTAAGTTTTATAATTTTTATCTACATATGCTATAAATGCTTTACGAAAGTTTCCTAAAATCCTATAAATCCTTTATAAAATTAAGTCATATCTCGTAACGTCTCACTAGGACCTCCGAGGGCTCAAAAATGTTGTATGTGGGGGCTGTACCCCTACAAGTGCCCCGCGCAACTTGAAAATGCTATCAGATTTTGGATCCAAGATCCAAAATCTGATAGCTGATAGGGACCTGCTATAACCTGTGCTATAACCTGCTTGAGTAATTGTTGCCGTACTTATGTCTACAAACAAACGTGTCGGCTTCGTCAGTTATTTCGCAGTTTTTCTTTTAAATAAATATTAAAAAATTGTTTGTGCGCGACATTTTGTGCTAAAAAAGCGGCCAAGTGCGAGTCGGACTCGCCCATGAAGGGTTCCGTAGCAGCAAGTAACATAATATAAAAGTTCTAAAGGTAAATTGCGGTTTACGATTTATGACGTATTAAAAAAATAACTATCTATGATACCGAGACCGCTATAGTTTTAATTGAAAGTACATACTTTGAGGTATATACCACATTTTTTTCAGAATTATTTTAGTAATATTTCAAAAGTTACAGTGGGCGGGGACCTCAAATTTTAACTTTGTATTAGATTATCTGAAGACTGCGGGGTTTAATCTACATAGTTACAAAGCAGTTTTTGTTGCTTTTTAAAAGACCTTTTCATCGATACCCCACACGTTGGGGTTAGTCCAATTTAATTTTTTAAATTCACTTTTCGTTGTATCGAAGGGGGGCTAAAAAAAATTGATTTGGTAAGCTCTAGATTTTTGTTTATTTTTTGTGAACGATCAAAAAATGTCACGAGCCGCCTCTGGCTCAGCCTAACGATTTTTTATGGAAGGACGAAAAATTTTTATCGAAATTAAATAACTTTTTTTATACAGGGACTAACAAAATATACTGAAACTATTTTAAGAGTGGATTCAGTCCATGATACTGAACAACTTTCCCCAAGGAACATATACCGAAATTTGAAAAATAATTTTTGACCTCCCATACAAGTTGACCGATCAGCTGATCCGAGTTAGTAGGGAAATCAAAAAAATATTTTTCATATTTCGACATATGTTCCTTGGGGAAAGTTGTTCAGTATCATGGACTGAATCCACCCTTAAAATAGTTTCAGTATTCCATCCATTTTGGAACCGAATGGGTTCGCCCGCACTGATGGCAAGCGACCTGATGGCTTGTCCTTGGTCCCATGGAGGCAGGGTAGGTGCCTCGTTTGGGATGCCGCATGTGTGGATACTCTTGCACCTTCACATTGGCAACGTCTAATCTTGGTAGAGCGGCGGCTTGTACTGCAGAGGCTGCCAAAAAGCGGAAATACGCGGGTCTGGGAGACGGTTTTATCTTTCTACCATTCGCAGTGGAGACGATGGGACCTTGGGGCCCTGACGCAGTTATTTTTTAAGTACGTCACAAAGCGCCTCATTGAGGCAACTGGTGACCCTAGAGCTGGCGGCTTTTTTGCTCAGAGAATAAGTCTCGCTATACAGCGAGGAAATTCTGCCAGCATATTGGGTACGTTGCCTCGATGTGGCGCGTTGGAAGAGATATTTTATTTGTAAAAATGTTTCTGTATAATTTTGTTTGTATAATTTGTTTTGCTTTTGAATAAAGATGTTCAGTATCATGGACTGAACTTGCACTAAAAATTTGGCTGGTGTTTAAAGTCACCCTGTACGAGTATATTACGATCCCCGTGGCGTGGTGGTTAATTCGATTCCCAGCCAAATGCTCATTCGTCGCATGTGCACTCTCTTTAATTTGTGCCAAAAGTATCACGCAGAATGTTGACTCCAACCATGTATTTATATGTATGGCTACAAAAACCGCGCTCATTATCATATCTTGCGTAATTATTAAGTTACATACAATTGTGTACTATTCGCATAATATCGCAAATTGGATTTCAACAAACATTAATACTATGCACTAATATTTTTTTGTGCCATTTTGCCGTGTGGTTCCCAGCAGAGTAAAATAGGACTACTCCAATTCTTCCCGTGGATCTCGTAGAAGGCGACTTAGGAAACACAAGCTAAACAAAGCTTCTAAACATCAATGAGACCTCTCCAACCCGTCTGGCCAGCATGGAGAGTGAAGGCCAAATCCTCTGACTGCTCTGGCTAATATATGCCTCACAGAGCGTCGTGCTCCTGCAATGGAGACTAAAAAAGTCCTGATGATGATGATAAATACATTTTTGCAAATTCTATAATACATATTTCTACGTAGTAATATATTAAATTCTGCATCGAATCCGCTTGACGTAGTTTTAAGCCTAAAACAATTAGTCTGCAACTCACTTGAAGCAACAGCAGCTCCAAACTCAGTTCGTTGACCGGTGCCTCTGTATGGACTGCCACAGCATACGGCAGGAATCCCGGTATGACATACTTGATTACACGGATAGGCAGCCACAGCATGAAGAGGACTGCCGTCCCAAATATCATGGCGGAGAGGACGAGGCGGCGAATGTGCGACCAGACGGACAGGTGAATCATTTCCTGGAAATAAAAAGGGTCATTTTAATCATGGTATAATAAATCAAGGTATTCTCTTCCCGTGACAAGTGGTCATGTGGATTAGACCAAGAATACGTCATTATCATCATATACATAATGTCTTTTGTGACAGACACATAAGTGAAGATAAAACTTCTTTATTAGTAGATGCAAAGGAGTGCCTATCACAATTTCTTCCAGCCAACCTTTAGGTAAATAGATATTTGAGTAAATGTTGAGAGTTTGCCCAGTATAAATAGTTTGTGTCAATTTATTACAAGGCTGGAATATGCACACCAAGTGACATAAAACTGGCCAAGTGCGAGTCGGGACTCGCGCACAAAGGGTTTCGTACCATTATCTATAGACCATTAGACACAAAAAATCATGTTGTATGGGAGCCCCGCTGAAATATTTATTTTATTGTTTTAGTTTTTGTTGTTGTAGTGGCAACAAATACATCATCTGTGAAAATTTTAACTGTCTAGCTATCATGGTTCATGAGATACAGCCTGGTGACAGACATACGGATGGACGGACAGTGGAGTCTTAGTAATGAGGTCCCGTTTTTAACCTTAAGGTACGGAACCCTAGAAAAGAACCTACTGCATTACCTGCACTGGACTGAAGTCAGGATCATTCAAGTTCTTCAAAAACCACAATACTCCGGGCCTCAAGACCTCTCTCAGCAAAAGTATGAATGATGCAAAGTAATATACGTAGACCATTCCGACTAGCCAATGTATAAACATGAGGGTCCAGGGAGCAGCTTGGAGGCTTGCTTCACGGTCTTTAAGGGTGGCGTCGAACATTGAGAGGGAGCAGAGGTCTAACCACCAGCCGCAGACAAGGGGTATTACACCAATCTGAAAAATTAGATAAAAGCTATAAAAAAAATATTTTACTTTTTTATGCTGATCTAGGAACAAAAGAGAAAATATGTATATTTAATGTATTGGTTCTCTTTCCATGCATTGTAGAAATTGATTCAGCTTTAAATAATACTTAAAATCTTCAAACTAAGTAACCAAAATTTTCCTGTGACTGTAGTGAAATATCTATAAAATCATCATCATTATAGACAGGTCCTTTTTAGTCTCCACTGCAGGAGCACGACCCTCTCTGTACTACCTGAGCCATGATTTGGCCAGAGCAGTAAGAGGATCTATAAAACATTGCTCAACAACTAATTCAAATAATTTAGGAATTAAATAACCAATTTTTCAAAAATAAATTCCTAATTGTTTACCTCAACTACAGAGAGCAGAGCCACTTTCACCACCACATAGCAGAATCCTAAGGCCTTCTTAGCACTTCTGAGACGTAGCAGAGACGCAATGCCATGAAACACCACTAGGATGGCTCCCACCAGCACATATCCTGCCAGCGCTGTCAGTGGTCCAGCAAAAGGACCTTCAGCATTCAATCCCGCCATAGCTGCCCCGATCTTTCCAATATGGTATGGACAAAATGCAAACACCACTATAAACAGAGTATTCAAGGACACAACCCAGAACACATGCTCAAGAAACACCATAGAACCGTCTAAGCCCAACAGTCGAGCCCATGTTAATTCTTCAGCTGCAGCACGGTCCCATTCCATCGGATTCCAATTAGCTTCATCCCCGACCAGTGGGTCCTCAACGCCTTCACCATTCGCGTCCTCGCGAGCCCCATCCTCCTCAGCTTGTTCATTCACTCTGTCATTATTATTGTCTGGCAATGGAATATCTTCCTGTGCTGGGGCTGGCAACACTTCTCTTTCCATCCAGTCAGGACCACCTCCATGCATAATTTGCTCCCTCAGCCAGACCAGCCCAATGAACGAGAACAGAGTACATGTCACAACAAAACAGCCAGAAAACACATCTTTAGCAAGGTTCTCCGCTGATACAATGTCAAAGGGTAAGGAAATCACTGGGTCTAAAGAACCCGAGAACAGGCAGCGATAGGTTCTACACGCGGTGAGAGGAACGATTCCTAGCCAGGCGAGAGCCACCAAGGTGTAATGCAACCAATCCTTTACAGCTGAAGCCACTGAAGTCACCAGGCCGCCAACTACATCGCGAATAGGCAGCCTGCGCGGCATATCCGGAGAGTAAATCGGCATAAAGGAGAATCGGTGGCCGCATAATTCGCAGATCTCCTTCCGCGAGTATCTCATCCATTGCACTAAGCACTCCTGATGGATCCATTTAATAGAACCCGTGCAGATGCAAGGATGGAATAGCGGGCGGTCGGAGGACGCCTCCGACCTGCAAAACCGGCAGAAATCCGCGCCGGACGCGTCAGAGTCCATCATTATCTTCAATCCAGTTTGACTGTGCAATCTGCGGAAGTTGTACACAGCGATTAACAAAGGGAAACGCACAAATAACACGCGATTTCAAAACCAAACACTAGATTTACACACCTTAGCAAATAATTTAACAATATTACGAAATACAATAGATTTACACAAAAAAATTAAAGAAATTATCTTTATTTTGTTTGAGAACCACACGAAAAATCACGAAAGGGTTACCAACATTTTCACAGCTGTTGGTTGAGCTTGCTTGAGTGAGAAAGAAAGAAAAGATATTATGTAGTTTTTACTAGGAATAATAGGGCAACCCAAGGAAGTTGATAAGCGCGGTTTTATCCGATTGCTAAATAAAAGAAAATTAAATCACAGAATACAAACTAATACTCACGTAGTAAAATGCAAGGTGAAAAGTGGTCCCGGGGTCCGAAGCAGCAGCGGCACTGCACAACATTATCTAGGATGCAACTGGGAACGCACGTGAAACTGATTTGTTTTCACTGCACTGATTTGTTTGTATACTTACATTACATAAGTTTAATTGGCACTTAATCAGTTTATTTGCATTGCAACTCTACTCTAGTTACTCATATGCACAGCACCACAGACAGACAGCACAGAATATGGTAAGGTAACAAATCCTATTTTGTTCCAAACTTCGAAATTACCTACACTACACTACATTACATGAGACTTACGATGACCCCTTAAAGCAGGACCTGAACAGCCCTGCTAATTCGTACCATGACACCCTTTATAGCAAGCAGGTTTGCAGCAGGATTGTTTATGCTGACGTCATAAAAGTTATATACATAGATTTTTGAGATGGAACACATCGGTCTGTCCCATAGTGCGGCGGCTGGCAGTAAAACTTTTCACCCAAATACATTTCCAAGGAGGGTTGACGTCAGGCAGACGGCCGGTCGTAAAACTATAGCCAAATCGTTTAAACTCTTCCGGCTATTTCTTCTCTTTACAAGGAACCCAACTAAAATTATCCTAAAAAGTTACTAAAAACTAACTTTTTAAGGATCGTTTTATTTGACACGTCGTAAGACGCGCAAAATCGTTTTCGTGCTGTTAAAATAGACGTCATGGTATGAATAGTCCTTACAAAAAAGTGGTGAACGGTTTTGTGAACTGGTGTGACGTCAGCATAAACAATCCTGCTGCAAACCTGCTATGGAGCATGTCATGGTACTCATTACTCATGGTACGAATTAGCAGGGCTGTATAGGTCCTGCTATAAGGGGTCATGGTAAGCCTCCTGTATAAACTTTTATTTATCTGGCAACACTAATGACTTTGACATGACACCAATGACACAGATGTGTTGATTTGTCATGGAGTGCTACTTTTCAACGAGGGAGTCAGTGAAACACAAAACGTAGTTTTCCAACTCACAAGTCACAACTCACAGAAACTTCCGAAGCATTGCTTTGTAGCGTCCGACCGAATGTTCGGTTTCGGTTTCGGTTGAGTTTCGGCAAAAAAACGGGTTTCGGTTTCGGCGGTAAACCTGCCGAAATTACGACCGAAACCGAAACTGCATTCGGGAGTTCTCGAACTGTACTCGGTCACGTTCGGCACGGTAAATTCCATCCAAACGTGAAACGACGAAGACATTTTGCCGCGTCCACGTGCCTAATCACGTCGTGACATGACTGACTAGTGTTTGCAGTTCGTTTTGTTTGTCAAGAATTGTTGTTTGATTTATTTTGAATTCGGTAAGTTTTATCACATGAAAAAGCATAAGAGTAGGGAGTAAACATTTTAAAATACCGTTTTCTTTATTTTTTTCATCAAAACATGATCCATAAAGGAAAGATTCGATTTCGGTCGTACAAACCAGTTTCGGTCGGTCGTATTTTTGAAACCGTTTGTTTTTGTTTGTTGTGTCTGTAAGTGGCCAACACTGGTGTCAGATTTTTCAAGCTGCCTATAGGCATCTGACATAGCTTAACGACTGCCATACAATGATGACAGCCGGGACCAACGGCTTAGGAGCTCAAGAAAAAAAATTGTGCCACTTGTGGTCACCCATCCAAGTGCGGACCATGAAACCGTTGTGTCAGCGAGATTAAGTAGAAAATATAATTAAATGGTTTTCCTACCATTTGAACATAAATAAAAAAGCAGCGTGAAACGGAACCGATTCTCTAAAACAGGTTTGACATTTTGTACGCTACAAATGTTAAAATTACACGAACTTACATGGTCGAGACAAGCAGGACCACTCGTGCAAATCTTACCTACGCAAACGATCAATTTCAAAAATAGATAGACTTTTTAGAAGTCTTTTTGAATTTGCCGCTCTTTTTTGTGCAGAGATTCGCTGGTTTGTCTCTACCTCTAGTCTAGCATTTCAGGATGTGTGATTTGTCATGGATGTGTGAAGTTGTTCTTTGTTGTAAAGAGCGCACAACAGCATTTTAATGGACGCTTTATTGTCCAAGTTATCATTTTTGTTAATAAGAAATGAATACAAAAAAAAATTGTTAGTCAGTGGGAAAAAGCTAATGAAGTAAAAAATAAATAAGTAAAAAATACAATGCGTCTGACGGAACGGAACGGACCGCAAGTGGTTAGGCTGGCTGACTCCTTCGAGTCGAGTCCTTCCTTCGTTAAAAAATAGCACTCTTTTGTTGACGTTTCATTTGATTTGTTGATGTCTTTCAGTCTTCCTTTTTCTTTTTCTGGCAGTTTGTTTCGTCTCGTCTCCCACTCACGTAGAGTAGATACGTCCCTCGTCAAAGTAATATTGTTCCATGGATACGTCTCATACGTCCTAGTGAACAGGAATAATATTATATTGTTCTGTGCTAGTGAATAATGGATGGTTGTGGTAAGTCGTGTTGTGTTGACTAAAAACTTTTACATAATTTTATGTACCTATCTACTTACTGAAAAACATATTCATAATAGGTATAATGTTAAAGTTAATCTGCTCCAGCACACGAGGTAAGTATTTTATACTTTATAAAAAAAATACTAAAAGAATGCCAGTAAGACATACTGAAGTAGGTAGGTAGTATTTCATTTTTCTTATCAGAAAATCGTCCGGTAAAGCAAGCGCGCTGTAATTTCATTATAAAGACATTAAGTAAAATTGTTATGACGGAAAGAGGCCCTTACATAAATAAGTTTTTTTTTTTTATCTATTTTTTTTCCGAGGCTTCAGTTCATAAATAAAAGTTATAAGGCTGAACTCACACTATCTACATTTCTGATTTACAAAATATATCCTCACATATCTCAGGTTAGGTACTTTTCTTGTCTTGTCGATGGTTACCTTTTAGACTTTATTGGACCATAATCGGGCCACCTCTAAATCTATAGTATTGTCGAAAGCGGAATATAGGTCATCCAAGGTGTTTCTTTGTACACTTCAGATATGATAGAAGGTTGGATATAGTTTGTGGAGATCAAGCCACACTAACTGTTTATCATGCCAGCTGTCTAGTATTTTCCACCTGATCAGATTGTCTTCGCTGTCACCTACCTGGGTTCGCAGTTTATTAAGCTCTTTCCAAGCAGACCATGGCAAATCATAGGGAAACTTGCTCACGTAGTGGTATAAAACTAGCCACAGAGTGACACCTCTCTAACTACCACAGTTTTGGACTATTGGCAAATTAGTGTTGCGAATAATATGGAATCTTCCTGAACTATATTCGCGAAGTAGGAATTACTACGATAGAATGGTGCAAGCTTAATTGTCCCATATGTCTTATGTCATAAAGTCTAGAGTTGCTTGACCATGTTACACTCACATGTTCGTTGACTATGTAGAATATTCGAGATTAATGTGGATCTTTTCGATGGCGTATATAAATGGAGAACCGTGGGTGCGCCAGTCAGTTCGATACGAGCTATCAAACCTTGGTGATTATAATTTAATATTTATGGCTTGACTAGGTAGATATACATGTATGGAACATTTATGTGCATTTTAAAATAAATTTTTATATCTTATTACAGCAGAGATTCTCAATCTTATTTCTTTTACCCCAACTTATTTCTTGCCCCCAATTTTTTATACACTCCTAAAACTCAAAAACTACAATTTAAATAATATAAAAAAGAGAAAATACACGAAATATTACATACTTTTATATTGTAAAAATACAGCACGTACCGACAGGAATAAGACACACACGCATAAACTCGCTTATCTCTTTCGACACTCAATCGTACTGAGCAAGTAAGGACAAGTAGCAATGAACCAGCTGCTACCGGATTGCACCAATAGCGTTATTTAACAAAACTTATTACAACTTGATTGCATACGGGCTATCCTACGAAATCTATGTTAAGTATTTTTAATTTTTATACCATTGTACAAGGCAAAAATATAAACTAATTATTTAATATTGAGTAGTAGGTAGGTTTAAATTTTAACTTATTAAAACTTGATTGCATATGGGCTATCCTACGAAATCTATGTTAAGTATGTTTAGTTTTTATACCATCATACAAGGCAAGGGTTCCGTACAAAAAATGAAAACACGGAACCCTTATAGGACCACTTGTGCGTCTGTGTGTCCGTCCGTCTGTCACAGCCAATTTGCTCCGAATCTACTGGACCAAATCAGGTGAAATTTTGTACGATGGTGTAATCCTATGACCCAAACACAGATGTGCAAAAAATAAATGTTTTGCAAACCTTATTGTGTCATATATCAAATGAAAGGGCCCGTTATGAGGATCTCAAATATATTTTTGTTATTATTGTAAAATGAATAGTTTTGATTTTATTCATTAAAGAAGAAGAAAATTGACCATTCCCCCCCCCCCCCGATCTCCGAAACTACTACTAAAATTTTGAAAAAAATACAAAATATAGTTCATTGCTTGTAGATTACAGGAAAACCTATGAGAAGTACGGAACCCTCTTCACGCGAGTGTAACTTGCACTTGACCAGTTTATTTTTTCATAAATTAAATTCAAGTAAAACAGTTGATTTTTTCATCTTGTGTTCGCACATGTTACTAAATAGTTAATTTTTTTTTCAGCTGAGACACAGAAAATGGAACAGTGATACACACATTCCAAAATGAATTCCCAAAAGGAAACATTAATAAAAATTCATGATGAAACTGTGGAACACAGTAAAAATGCTCAGAAGTCAGAGATTAACATACTATGTTTGGACTTGACACCTTTTAGCCATCTAACACAGTTTGCATGTTGTACAGCATTTGTGTTTGTATGTTATCTAGGATATGGCTATTATGTAGAACTAATTTTTTCCTCTCCGGAGATTAAACCTATTAGTTTATACATAACATTTATACAGTTTATAATAACAATGCTACTTAGTTATGTAGAATCAGTAATAAGGAATCCTATCAAGAGAAAGTGAGTATGTTTAGTGATTTTTTTTACTAGCTATTTAAGTATACATTATAAACATAATTATTATTATTTATCTTCTTAGTATTTGTATTGATTGATTGATTGATTCTTTTGGAATCACTCTTTTCACCCAGTCCTTTGGGAGGCTAACATGGGGATACCGATCCAACATGTAGAGGTCCTTTGAAGAAGTTGATGTTATGTGGCGCTCCCGCCAAACCCATTCTTGTATAAATAATTTATGTTCCACTACTGGGAAAAGGCCTCTCTTACCTTCCACTCTATTGGTCTTCACTTTCCAATCTTTGTCAAATACATGCAAATCGTCTGCCTATCGTGATATTATATTTCTCGTGGTATCATTTTTGATTCTATGAGAGGGCACTGATAGATGCAGTTGTATCACGAGATGTCTATGCTTAGGCCCTTATATAGTCGCATCTTACGACATCCACTGAAAGAGATGGAGTGGTCCTATTCCAGGCCGAAAGCCACACGGCTGTAATATTGTTGTACTATCAACTAACATCTGTCTGATTTTGGCATTCCGGGTGTTCCGACAGTATTGAAAACTTGAACAAGGTGATGTCGGTAACAGTGTCGCGAGTTTAATGGTTTTTTCCCATCTCAAAATATGCCCAACGCGCTTAAGGGTCAGCGCAGACCAAGAGGAGAGCAGCAAAGAGGATTTGTTTATGACACTCGAAAATAAACTTTAAGCAATTGGTATAAAGTGCATAAATGTTTGAACATGACAAAAAATGTTCGCGCGGCCTCGAGGCCACGCGAGCATAGCCGAATGCACTTTATACCAATAGTTTAAAGTATATTTTCGAGTGCCATACAAAAATCCTCTCCGCTGCGCTCCTTTTGGTCTGCGCTGACCCAGGAGTTTTCACTTCAAAAAAATCTATACACTGCGCATACTTCGTCGTTGATAAAGGTTTCGTTCGTCGTTTCGATAACGTCATTGTTCAGAGGAATGATTTGTTTTCTCATTAATTTTCGATTAATTTCAGAGTGCCATTACGGATTTACGCGATATTGGCGGCACTCACGCTCGGCACCATGTCGCTATCAAACCTAGCTTTAAGCTACCTTAACTACCCAACACAGCTGATATTCAAGAGCTGCAAATTGATACCTGTGATGATTGGCAGTATTATTATACTGGGGAAGAGATATGCATTCCTGGACTATGTGGCAGCTGTGGTCATGTGCGTGGGGCTTACTATGTTCACAATAGGTAATGGTTCACATGATCTCGCAAAATGCCCTCCATATGAAACTTTTCTCCGCCACGGAAGCGGGTGAGCTTTTTTTCTACAGCCAAAAGGCCTCGCCCACTCTTCTTCTTCATCTAAGCGCGTTCCCAGTTGCATCCTCAGCTATGCTGCTTCGGAGCCCGGGGTGCGCTTTCCCGTTTTTTCTTCTCCAAATATAACATGCATGTCAATGGTCACCCAAGGATGCCAAAGACCTTGCCAAGTGGAGAAGAAAATGCCGGAACAGTTAAAATGATTTGGCTGTAATTTTACGACCGGCCGCCTGCCTGACGTCAACCCTCTTTGGGAATGTATTTGTGCGAAAAGTTTTACAACCGGCCGCCGCCCCGCCGTTAACTTGGGCCTCGCCCACCTCTGGTTATTTTTGCCGCCTCTTGCAAATTGTAGTGAAAAGTAGACTTTTATTTGGCTTCTATTCTTGGGAACGAAAGCACAGAATACAGTAAGAGTAAACAGAACGGAATCTCCTAAGGTACGCGCAATATGCGTCCCCGTTCCCCGCACCCGTACCTCTTTCCTGGTTCTTGTGAGCTAACGTGAGTCATCGAGGCGAAAACGGAGGAGAGGTGCGGGGACGGGGAAAGGGGACGCATATTGCGCGTACCTTAGGAGATTCCGGCCTGTGACGAAAGAAAAGGGGCCTTGCTGATGCGAGTTCGCCCACGTCTATATTAGTCCACGCTACGCCTCTGCTCTTAAGTAGTACTTAAGGGTTGGGCTACATCTGGCCGCACGGAACAGCACTTTTCTATGCTGCTATTCTTTTTTGTCGCTCAGAACCGTCATTTTCTAGAGCGAGAAAGAGAGCGGGTATGCCGCAGAATCGGGGATGCGGCCGCATTCTCGCTCAGTTTCTCAACCTATCAGATGACGGTTCTGAGCGACAAAAAAGGATAGCAGCATGCATGGGAATTGGCCCTGTGGTTCCCGGCAGAGTAGAATAGGATCATTCCAAGTCTTTCCGTGGATGTCGTAGAAGGCGAATTAGGAAACACATGCTGAACAAAGCTTATAAACATCAATGAGACCTCTTCAACCCGTCTGGGCTGCGTGGAGAGTGTAGGCCAAATCCTGCTGAAGACTGCTCTGGCTAATATATGGCTCTGGTAGTACAGAGAGGGTCGTGCTCCTGCAGTGGAGACTATAAAAGACCTGATGATGATGGACCCTAATCTGCCTAATTTTCTTTCCAGCCGACTCCAAAACATCATCCAGCTTCAACTTCATAGGCGTCATAGTGATATCTCTAGCTCTACTCTGCGACGCTATCATCGGCAATGTACAGGAGAAAGCAATGAAGCAGTACCAAGCGTCAAATAACGAAGTGGTGTTTTACTCCTATGCAATTGCTAGTGGCTATCTGCTAGCGGGCACTGGCGTGAGCGGGATTCTAGTTGAAGGATTCAAATATTGTGCTAAGGTAAATCAACTACTTTTTACCTACTACCACAGAAGACAGTAAGGTAAGAGTAATATACAGAACGGATTCTTCTAATGTACGCGCAATATGTGTCCCCGCACCTCTCCCCCGTTCTTGTGCAGCCGCGTGCGCCGTGCAGTGTGTGTTCGCCCGCTCTCGCCGTGAGACAAGGCGAGAACGGGGGAGAGGTGCGGGGACAGTGAACGGGGACGCATAATGCGCGTACCTTAGGAGATTCCGTTCTGTATGTAACTCTTACTATCTTCTATGCTACTACACAAATGATAAGCAGAAAAGAATAATCTGGAATAATTAATATGATTAAGTTGTTGTTTTACGACCAATTTTTATCACTTGATAATTGACAATTTAGTCATTCGATTTCATGATACTCGTAGTTGTTGACGTTAGATCATTTACTTACAGCTAAGTTTAGTGCTGCTTCCTAAAGGCACACCACCTTTACCCACAGCGCCCGATCCGGTCTACCGATACGATCTGAACGCATGCGATCACTTTAACCAATGGCAGCATATGTACGCTTCTCCACTGCCTGCGGTAGAACGCATGCGTTCCATGGATCGCACGCCGATCGTATCCGGCGGCAGCGAGAACGCGTGACCGCGGTGCGGTTGAAGAAGAATGGACGATTACTTGTATCGTAGAACGTATCGTCATTGATATTGCGTTGCGATCCGTTATCAAGATTCAACTTAGACCGTATCGGTGGATCGTATCAGGCGCAGTGGGCAAAGGCCTTAAGTGCTAGTGCAGCATTGATGTGTTCTTTAAAATTACACCGGAGGATATGTATACTTTTTTTTTAAATACGGCGATGGCAATAAACTGCTAATGTCGGTATTTTTTTTATTATAAGATGGCGTCACTTTTTAAATAATTGAACGTTGCCATAATTAAATATTAGCAGTATAATGTGACAATTTTTGTAAATCATGACAATAAAATAATAAAGCACATTTAGCACATTCAAATAAACTATGAATTTAACAATTATTAATAATCTACTTAAAACAAATATTCAAAGATATTTTTCTTTTATATACATTCATAGACGTAAACCCTACATAAACTACATATATAACTATTTATAATACTCTATGCTTTGATCATATATTCTGTAGATGCAAAGTTGCCGCCTAAAAATGGCACCGGAAAAACAAGGCATAAAACAGTATTATGCCTTGTTTCGCTGTCATTTGCTCGGTGGCCGCGCGCGTGACGTTACGTCAAAAATGCCAAAGTGCGTGGTGAAAATACGGATTTATTTCCACGCTTACTTATCTCAGTTACTTAAGGTTTAAATTAGATTAAACTGTATGACACTTTAGAACTTTTTTTTCACAATACTTGAAATGGTATACATTTACCTATGTACTTATTGACACGGGGACAATATTTTGTTTGATTTTTCAAGGAACTGTGCATCTATAGAATATATGATCGAAGACAATAAATATGTTATATTCCAGACTCCGTTCATAATATACCCGAACATCTTCCTGCTGAGCGTGGGCGGGTACATGGGCCTGCAAGCGGTGCTGACGCTGGTCCGCATCAGCGGCGCCACCATCGCCGTCACCGTCACTACCATGAGGAAGGCTCTCTCCATTATCATATCCTTCCTGTTCTTCAGCAAGCCCTTTGTCTTCCAGTAAGTATCATACTGTACCGTTCTCATCATCATCAAGTCCTTTTTAGTCTTCACTGCAGGAACTCGACCCTCTGTACTACCAGAGCCGTACCTAGCCAAGACAACTAGAGAATTTGGTCTAAAACCCGACTACGCCTACGGGAGAATTCTTACCGAAAAGTCGTCCGGACGGCTGCACAGTTTTGTATGGAAATGCCAATATTTATTTTTGTTCTTTGACTGATATTTCAATTTCATTATACTATAGTGATCTAGTATAGCCCGTGGTTCGATTTATAACGGGTATGTCCCTTCCACGTTAGATAGATAGATATTCATTTATTCCTTAGAATATGGTGATACAATGGTGTTACAGAATTGTGTGTGTGCTACATACTCTGCCTATAAGGCGTAGGAATATTTAGTTAAATTAAGATTAAGATTTAATTTTTTTTTTTTTTAATTAATTATACCTATTTATGTTCACAAATCATATTACATGTCAAAGCATTTAATATACAATTTAGCTGTCATTTAAATATTTCCTCGGTAGTATAATAACATTTATCTAGCAGCCAATTAAATAAAGTTGATTTAAATGCACTCTCTCTATTAATTTCTCTAATTTCCCTCGGTAATGCATTGAACACTTTGATTGCCATACAATAGACATTGTTACCGTAGAGTTGCAGTCTCTGTGCTGGGATATACGATTTGGTTGGGTTTCTACTGCTCTTCTTTTTTAAAACAGTGTCGTTCAGAGGGAAAAGATGCGGATATCTTTTTACAAATAAGCATATTTCGAAAATGTAGAGACATGGAAGAGGTAGAATCTTCGACTTTTTGAACAGTGGTTTACAGTGTTCTAGGTGGTCTACTCCATGTAATATTCGTATGCATTTTTTTTGTAACGTAAATGCTTTAATCATTTCGACCGAGTTGCCCCAGATAATTAAACCATACCGTAGTACCGATGCCACGTATCCGTGGTATACCAGAAGAGCAGTTTCTTGAGAGGATGTCGTCTTTAATCTACGTAGAACATATACAAATCTGTCCAGTTTCTCACAAACATTATTAATATGTTCCTTCCAATTAAGATTTTTATCTATTATTATACCTAAAAATGAACTGTGGTCAACTTGTTTTATCTCGTCGCAATAATATGTCGCATTAATTTGTATTGTACTATTATTGTAAGGATTGTTGCAGAAGAAGCGTTGTATGAATTATCCAATTAATGCAAGCTTTACAGCCATTTACAGCTAATAATGTATATATTTTTGAAATATGCCTTTTAATCCCTTTCATTTGATACCCCACTCGGTATAATTCAATTTATTTAATTTTTTATTCATTACTTCATGGCCTATAGAAGCCGCCACAGTAGATTTACCGTGACGTCACATAGCCAGCCAACGAGATCTATGTACTTACGTACTAGAGAAGACGCCACATACAACAGTAGTGTTCTATTCATCATAGGCTATCACTGTTCACCTCACATTAGTCACTCGCTAGCAATACGCGCATAATACACTCCACGATTCATTAAAGAAAACACTGTCAACTTAGTCAAAAATGCCTTGGTGTGTGTTGAGATACTGCACTAGTAATTCAAAGAATAAAGCAAAATATAAAGGAATAACTTTCCATCGGTAAGTAACTAGATTTCATTGATTGAAAATTAAATACGGACTGCCAAATTTCGGCTGCCATAATGTATGAAGTGAGTGAATGATCTGTCAACCGATTGAATAATTCGTCATAGACTAACAAAACAGAAGTGAAATGTAGACATCATAAATATGCCTACATTTCACTTTCTTCATGGATGCATCGAAAAACTATTTGTTTGCTACTCAGTTATTAATATTTGTAAAACGTTTAAAAATGTTTATATTTATAATTTTTATCTACATATGCTATAAATGCTTTACAAAAGTTTCCTAAAACCCTATAAATCCTTTATAAAATTAAGTCAGATCTCGTAACGTCTCACTAGAACCTCCGAGGGCTCAAAAGTTTTGTATGTGGGGGCTGTACCCCTACATTCTGTTACAAAAACCTACAAAATTTCTGAGCCCTTTGAGGTGCCCCGCGCAACTTGAAACTACTATCAGATTTTGGATCCAAGATGGCTGCTTACACATTTTTGATGTTTTATTATGTTTGTCCCTATAATTCTGTTTCCTCGTAACTACTACACGGCTAAATAGATTTTGATAAATTATATGTGGTTAGATTCATCTTAATCACTTGAGTGTCATAGCACAGAATAAATACCAGTAGTAGTCATAGGCTATATTAACATTTTTGGAAAGCATAATGGCGGATTTTTAGCGCCCAATTGCGCAGTATACGTGTATGATTATATAATACATTAAATACATAGATGCTAACATAGAAAAAAAAACGAACAGGTATACAAGTACAAGAAATCACTTTCTTCTAGTGCAAAACATTATGTTAAGAATTTAAGTAAGAATAATAAAAGGTTACCAATGAAACATATATGTGCAGTTTAACTTTTACCTTTATAAATATGATAAGAAAAAAAAACAAAGAAAAAACACATTAAGAATGCAGCCGCCTCCCCTTCCGTGAAGATCGTAAAAGCTAGTCGTGGGTCTACAATCTAAAAATCTATATAACCATACAACCATCCATACACCCATCCGTACATCCAGCCATACTTACCAACATTCGCGTTTGTTAAAATATATGTAGGATTTAATTTGAACCACGTACTCGTAGGTAGGTAAAAATATATTGACCTTTCTGTACTACTCTCGTGTTTAGTCTATGAGAATGAAGAATGAATGAATAATCGAATCTGGGACATGGCCGTGTAGGAAGACGCCGAGTCTATATATTCATGTCGATGTAGCCAGCGAACAACCAAGACAATTACGACGATACCTCATTTGTCAAAGTATCATGAATATCTTTGAAGATCGAGGGAACAGATGAATATACATACATATATGTATACATAAATACATACATAGCAGCTAAACACATAACCCTCCTTTTGGCTTCGCCGTAGTCGGGGGAAATATAGTACCATAGCACGTTGTAAAAGAGTAGCCATTACCAGTTTTGATGTTTTATTTTTTAAATTTTAGTTTTAACGTATAGAATTTTATTTATTTTCTTTATTTAATTTATTGTACTATAAAATTAATGTAAAATAGGTATAATCTTAACGCTAAGCGCTGTCTACCAGAAAATACCTTTGGGACGTATAAGAGAAGGCGATAAATGGGGTGCAAGCGTATACAAAACAGGAATGAGAAAAAAAAATCTACTTACTAGCTAAGATACATAAACTACGCCTACATATTAAATTAAATAACATATAATAAGTTATATATAAAAACATAGATATATAAATATAATATATATATAAATATAATATATATATAAATATAATATAGATATAATATACTTAATATCTCCAAACATATACTTACATAATTATTTAAAATAAATAAACATACATAGACTACTACAGCATAGCTTGCTCATGGAAGTGTCGAAATACAAGTGATTTAAAATGATCCCGCGATTGTGCTCTCATAATGTTGTCAGGAAGGGCATTCCATAGTCGTATGGCCGTAGCGGCAAAAGAATAGACAATATGCATGTGATTCAGAAACGAACAAAAAAAATGATGTGTATACTTCATTGCTAAAGAAAAATACCCATATATATATCTTTTCAATTTAACGTGTTTCCATTAAGAAATTAATTATTTAAAAGCTGTATTTTTAAAATTCCCTCGCAAATTTCCGAAACGCCACGTGACGTCACGAAACACTGTCAAACTTAATTTTCTAAATAGTCTGTGCTGTCAATCACAAATTAAAAAGAAGAAGACTATCTGTCACTGTCAATAAGTCATTTGTAATTTGCAGTGTTACCAGATTGGGTATTTTTTTCGCAATTCTGGGTAAAAATGGGAAATTTTAGAGAAAAAAAATAAATCTTTTGGAGAATTTTGGGTATTTTTTTTCTTAAATAATATAAATTTGTTTAATTAATTACGGTAGGTAGTACATTATCTTATAGCTTATAGTAGCAGGCAGCTAGTCTACTACCTATTAAATTATAAATAATTGAAGTAGGTACTTACAATACTACTGTGTAGTTTTGCAAAGGATGACACTACTCATTTTGCTCACAATATGTATTTTTTGTTCACAATAGGTATGTACAGTTGCAGTTGAATGGTATAATCCGCTAATTTACTAAACCTCTAGCTGTTTGGCATTACAGCTCGGTTTTGTAAAACAGCGAACCCTAATACGCGGAATGATTCCTTACATTTGCATATTTGGGCATATGAAAATATATTTTGTCAGGTGCAGTTACGATGTTATTTTTGCACATAGGAACCATACAATATTTATAATAAGATTTTGTGCGCCCTTCCATTTGTAATGAATTGATATTAAAAGCTTTAATCACTCACTTATAATCACAAATTAGATAGTATTACTTATAAAATAAAACTGTGAATCCAAAACTTCGTTGTTTTGTTGATAATATTTTGAATTTGTAATTTGCACTTGACTGACACTGACATATAAGTGTATCTATGACATTGACAATGCACGGTGACGTCACAGAAAAAAGCGCAAAATGGCACCGCGTTTATAGTCGTCCAAAAATAATAGTAATTTTAATTATTTTTTTAAGCTTATTTAATAATATTCTATAAGTGTTATATTTTTTTCCGGCTATATAATAACTTATAGAATCGTTTAAAAAAATAAAAAAATAACATGAATATACCCTATTAGAAAGAAACCCAGTACGGTGAGAAGGAATCGAAAGAGTTAATTTATCAGAAGAGCGCAGAACCCTATCATGAGTGGAGCATAATTTTCAACTGCTTTATTTATTTTCAGGTATGTATGGTCAGGCATGTTAGTCGCGTTGGCGATATACTTGAACCACTACAGTAAGAGGAATCCTAACTACGTGCCCGGGCCGGCGCTGAGCTGCTGGGGCTATCTGCAGTCGTCTTACAGAGGAGCTAAGACGAAAAGCAAAATATATGCAGATACTGTGTAGTGTAGGTTTTTTTTATGTGTATTAAGGCTTGAAATTACGTCAAGCTGACGCCCGCGACGGGCGACTGTCGCGAGTAGCCGCGCGTGCCCCCGCGCGCGATCTCCGCGAATACTCGGATACCCCTCGCGGAGACTGCATACCGGCCAATACATGTATCAGATTTTTCAACCTACCTAAAGACATCTAACGTAGCTTAACGATTGTCATACGATGGTGACAGCCAGGACCAACCGCTTAACGTGCTTTCTGGAACACGGAGGAGCTCGATAATTTTTTTACCACTTGTGGTCATAACCAAGTGCGAACCACGCCCGGGGTTGCTTAACTTGCGAAAGCGGTAGTATAGTTGTAGCACACTGGACAGTAAAAGAATTACAGAACGGAATCTCCTAAGGTCTCTTGCAACCGGTGCAACCTCTCCCCTGTCCTCGCCTTCTCTCAGGGCGAGAGCGGGCGAACACACATGCTGACACGTGTGCACGGCGGCACAAGAACGGGGGAGAGGTGCGGGGACGGGGAACGGGGACGCATATTGCGCGTACCTTAGGAGATTCCGTTCTGTATGTACTCTTACTGTCTTCTGTGGTAGGTGGTAGTAGTGTAGGTAAATAGTTTGTTTATAAAGCTTTATTGTACACGAGAGAGGAACAGATATAAAAACATAATAAAAAAAACAGTTTGAATTATTATTTACCAAAATGTTTTATATGTCAATGACAATAATACACTGAGAATGGTGAAGTAAAGAATATCTCAGATTGTGGTAATTTTGCTCGTGTTGGAGGCAAGAGTGACCTTAAAACTAATGTAAACTTACCTGACATTTCTCATTAAAAAAAGATAAGAGTTTGACGGTTACATAATGCTTTTAGTTACATTTGTATATTTGTACAATAAAGTATAAATAAATAGGAGTTTTCACCGCATTTCATATGAAACAGCAATAACTATATCTGGCGACTACTTATTTTCGCCGCGTACGCAAGTCGACTCTCTTAATCAACACACGTGGCACGTGTTGCCATGGCATTTTAAGCGGGCGTAAAGAGAGCTACTTACAGCCATGGGAGAAAATATAATTTTAACAGCCATGGGAGGTAAAATTATGTTTTAGGAAGCTTGGTTAGCCAAATTATAAGAATTTTGTTAATTTAAGAATCCGGTCATAAAGATCGGCTAGAGTCTAGCTAGACCTTAGGGAGACTCGTATGTGAATATATTATTTATTTTATTAAAACGAATTATTTGTTTTAAAATATGACCAATGTTTTACTCTTATCTGTGATTTATAGATTTTGATAATTAGTATGCATTTTGTAGTATATTTTAGCAGAAAATAGCAATAATATTCGAAATTATTAAAATACTCTGCGATCGCCGCCATATGTAATGAGTATTATATATGTGCATTTATTCGGTCATTCTCCAGTTAATTCGCTACCTAATTAAGGCGTCACCTATCTTACACTTGCTTTTTGACTAAATTAACACCAAATGTAAAAAAAAAACTATTGACCATACAATGACTCGTTTTGTGCTCCGCCTAATTAATG
Source organism: Acrobasis repandana (assembly GCA_963576875.1). Classification (NCBI taxonomy): domain Eukaryota; kingdom Metazoa; phylum Arthropoda; class Insecta; order Lepidoptera; family Pyralidae; genus Acrobasis; species Acrobasis repandana. Next base: position 6,779,604 of record OY756226.1, read on the forward strand.
CGTCGTTTTTCTAAAGTGGTTAAAGATGACGCGTTAATTATGGTAGCGTAAAGAAACTGCAGAATGACCGTAATATTATTTTATCATTTTTCATTATTTTATGAACCTTATTCTTTTTATTTTATTTTATGGAGTTTGCATTTCGCAAGCCATGCTGGATATAGCAAATGGGCAGATGTAGCGCGAATGTCTTTCGATTCCATTCAAATTTCGAACAATATCCATAGATATAGTTGCAATTTGACGTCACGCTCATACGCATCCGTGTCCCACCATTCAGTGTGTTCAAATTTCGAATTTATTTCCATACATTTTGTATGAAGTTTGTATCGGATGGAATGACGTCTGCGCCACGTCTCTATTTCCAGTGAAGATTTTGCTTTAGGCTTAATTTACATTTCCGCGGCATCGAGGCGAATTTTACGAAATACACAGAGGATAATGACTTCTATAATCTAGGAGAATCATCATCAGTTCTTTTTTAGTCTCCACTGCAGGAGCACGACCCTCTCTGTACTACTAGAGCCATATATTCGCCAGAATATAGTTCAAATTAGCATGAAGAAATAAACTTCGCCACAGGTATGGCACTTCATAGAAGCGGAGTATCATTTATGCCTACAGTACTACAAACAAAACTATGTACATCCCTACACACGTCAATGCGTGTGTCGCCTGCTCTCGCCCTGAGACAAGGCGAGAACGGGGGGAGAGGTGCGGGGACGCATATTGCAAGGGACCTTAGGAGATCTTACCACATATGCTTTGTAGTTTTAAAAATTCGCTTCCATTCCGCTACAATGTAAATTGAGCCTTATTAGGACGCTTGCGTCTTTTGGAAACCGGTGAATTTATGAATGACGATTGTTAAACATGAATGAAATTGTATTTATGAAGTGTTTGTGTAAAATGTTTGTAAATAAAAAACTTTATTTATATCAATGACATTTATTTTATTGTATGTACAAAATCTTATAAATCTAATCGTTTTCAATACAAAAGTGTCCAAATTTAACGTGTTTGAATATTTGGAATGTTATTAAGACACTATTTTCATTGGCTTTATACATTAACTAGGACAAAATGATTAAGTGATTAAAGCATAGTAATACTTTTTCAAAGTGCACGTTCATATGCCGAATATAAGGGCGAAAACACAGTTTCCACCCTACCACGGCATGCAATGGAATCTAGATAAAAACTGTCTCTTAGATTATTCGTATATATTTCCCATAGAGGTAGGATTATCTACCTATAGTTACCTACATAGAGGGGAAACTTATTGAAACAAGCAAAAAAAGTAATGTTTTCCATAGACAACGTGTAGACATTGTGTAGACAACACGTTGTCTATGGAAAACAAGGTACATCCTTTCTTGCTCTTAGACTTAATCCAAGGTACATAAGGAACATTATTGCTCTTTTCTCAATCCCCTGTGCGGACAACACAAGCATATCACGCACACTAGCAGCAGATTTATGGTCTCGCTTTTTTCCCCGCTGGTTTCCAGTCTTGTAGTTACAGTCTTTGATATTTTCGAACAAAACTCATCAATCTGTAGGTTGACTGGTAGAAAAGGCCCTGGGCCTTATGTCCGCCTATTACATGTTTTGTAATAAAGTTAAATAAATAAAAATAAAATAAATCAATTTAAACTTAGTTTACACAGTGCAAGTTAACCTGTTGCATACATTTTAATTAAAGCAATAAATGATTTGTACCATACAAATTATGACGTTTTGTTTAGAGCATGCAAGTCATCTATTGCTTCAATTTAATCGTATGCAACAGGCATGAAACTTGTACTGTGTAAATGGGCCTCAACCCTTTATAAGGCAGTAGGTATTTTTTGTTTGTTTTTGGACCTTATCACCAAGGCATAAGGTTTAATTTTAAGGGTAAAAAATATTACCACTACCTTAAAAAGTCTCAAGTTTATATATTATCACGCTGGACTTTTGGCGCCACGGAGTTGTAAATGGCTAGTTTCTTTACGAAACACGCAGTAGCCGAACATAATGGTGAATCCACAATATAAGTTTTAATGAAGAAAATAATAAAATTAAAGAATGATGTTGAAAATCATTCTTTTTGCAAGAGCAACATGAAACTTTTATGTTGCTAAATGTTCCTCCACAAAGAGTAACATCAGTGTGGATGTACCTTTACGCATGACGCAAATAGTGCAACAATCTGTAAGCCGTTGGAAGGCATGTCGCGGATTATGTACAAGTTGCGTCAAACTTCAAAACAACGCAACAAAATTTGCGTCACGTAATGTTTATGCCCGTTTGGTTTTAAGTGAGTAATCAAATGTTGCAATGGAGCGGAAAGGTTTTTATTTTGACCAAGATTTCAGTGAGACTATTAAAATGCATAACACTAGGTAACACTAGCCTATACAGATCTGTGGTGCCAGCACTGAAACATCCGATTCATCATTCGACAACTGTTAAAAATAATCCAATCAGGAATTTAGAGTTTAATTTACAATGTCTTGTTGAAGCCACCTTATTATGTGAACTATTTAAAAAAATCATACAGGCTGACTTTTTAACCACCAGCCAAAGTTTTAGAGCAAGTTCAGTCCATGATACTGAACTACTTTCCATAAAAACAATAAACGAAAAACGATAAAAAAATTTCGCCTTCCCATACAGATTGGCGCTCAGGCCAACAGATTTTGTATGGGAGGATGAAATTTTTTTATCTATTTTCAATACAATTTTTTATAGAAAGTAGTTCAGTATCATGGACTGAACTTGCTCCGAAAATCTGGCTGGTAGATAAAAAGTCATCCTGTATAGAAATCAAACATTTCATTGCATGCCGCGGATTTTCGAGTACGAACACTTTAGATTAGGCGTCAAAACAATGAATTAATTTAGATACAAAACAGCGATCAGTCGATATTAGAATTCAATTAGTAACAATTTTAATAATTTATACAATTGCCATACAGTTGGGGATTAATTGCCAGCTGGTCAAATTAATTAAATATACAGGTCACAAGATCTAACTATGATATAAATTAAATATGCTCCATCTTGGATCGTTCGCTCTTAATGTACAAATAAGTCTTTGGTATATAGTCCTAAAGCTAGGTTTATTTGTCTTTTTACATGCATTGGCCCCTTTGCAATAATCTCGTAGGGCTATTAAGGTGGCCCACTCAAAGCAATATAACTGAATCTTTAAAATGTCAAATGTATTGTTAAGAACAATTTTAATTATCGTTATTTAAAAAAAAATTGACGAGATAAATTATTTATTAATTAAAAAATATGCAGAGCATGCAGCGAAGCTGTCGAGTCGCCGCTTCTAACACTCGCCCTGATGATGATCGTTCAAATAGATCGAAACCTGGTCGGCGTTTCCGCCTATATTAATAATTTCAAAAACGAAAGCACTCATGTTTAACCCTTTCACCGCGAGACTTTATATCAGTTGTCGTGCTCCCAGCGCGAGGAATTGTGAATATCCATAGTTTTTGGTCGGATAAATCCGACGCTCGCGAAATGGGCACGAAAATGTTTGTCGGATTAATCCGACGTTCGCGGTTAAAGGGAACAGATATTTTGAAAATTATTATCCAATAGCAACTCATATCGAGAAGCGTTACATATCGACATAAGTAACAACATTTTCTTTAACAAAAAATAATAACAGGTACACCACTTAGAATAAAATAGAACTTTTCAATGTTAAAAAATCTTGCAAAGGAGCCCTTTAACTTTGAACAGGCTTGAATTCGAACGCAAATAATCAAATGCGTACAAATAACTTTCTGGCTTTAACGAATAATACAGCATCTTGATGTTAGAGCAGAACTGGAGATCTTTTATAAATCTTCGTGGGCAAGTGGCGAAAAAATATCACATCTCACTTTAGAATATGAAAATATCGTGTTTTTTGATTTAAAACCTTATTGCTTATTCATAGACAGTTCACTTTGTACAAAACGCAAAATAAATCTACAAGTGCTTAAGCTACAGTTGCTAATAAATAAGAACTTAGAAGTGAAACTTGCACAAGACTATAAATACTTAAAAATACGCTCGATTAGAATTTTGCGCGCTTTTAAATCATCTGTATCGACTACAGTTCAGTATTTAGCTCGTTTGCTAGAAATAAACGCTATTTAATTTAAAGAAACCTTTCACTTAACAGTTTAACATGTTTTATTTTATTCTTTCAATAGTAAAAGTTAATAAATTTTCTTAAAGACACTCTGTAAGTTCGAAATAAAGGGTTACTTACTCAAAGCTTATTTTTATGGTTTTAAATATAAACATTTTTAACCGACTTCAAAAAAAGGAGGAGGTTATCAATTCGTCGAAATCTTTTATAATTTTTTTTATGTATGTTCCCCGATTACTCGAGGACCGATTTCGAAAATTCTTTTTTTGTTTGAAAGGGTATAGGTGGTCCCATTGAAATTTTATTAAAATCGGTGGTGTGGTTTGTTTTTTAAATGGAAAAACTAGAAAAAATATGTCGTCTGACTATACAATTGTTTGAATATTTAGCTTTTCTGGTATTGCAGTCGATTTTTTTGTTTTGAAAAAATATCTATAATTATATAGGAAATGTAGTTTAGACAGAATCATAGGCTAGTTCCTAAAACATATTATTTCACTTATTGGATTTTTGCGTTTTTCGTTAAAGTATTCCTGGATTTTTCAAAACAAATATTGCGTTTAGTTTTAGCAAACGACCTACAATTACAAATAAGAAAGAAGCCTACAACCAATAAAATGACAAGCTCACGCATTCCTGTATTTGTTAAAATGCTTCGAATATAAAAATACTAAAAGAAATGGAATTGGCAATGGTGTGTGAACGCCATTACAGTGGCAGTGTCAGATCTAGCAACACATAGTCCAGAATCTAGTATTCATTATGTTGCTATTCATTTAATCCTTCGGGAATGGTCAGGAAAATACACAGAACCTAAAATCACTGATTCTTTGCATGATTTGCATGGATGGCAGCACTAAAACGTCAAATGACCCAAACCATAGACTTTTGACATGAATTATATCTATGACCCAAAAAAAAAAAAGTGAAATTCGGATTGGTACTGTTGTCGAAATAGCTCAGTTTAGTTTCGAACTTTTTAGAAGTTTACGCTTACGCGCCTACTATCGGCCTCATTATATTAGGCACATTCTATGTTTGATTTTACATACATTGCCTGTTTAATAATAAGAAAATTCAGATTGATAATTACAAAACTGGCAATGTTCAGTGATAATCCCAACAACAGCACGCGACTGGCCCATTTTCATATCACAATGTCTATCTCACGAGCTTTAATCAGACTCAAATGGTGTCTCAGTTCTGCTATCTAATGTACGCTTTTGAAAACCGAAATCACGTCAAAATCAACCATCTAGCGTCTTATTGCACTTGAACATAAAATGTACTATCCTGACCATGTAATGCGTTACCCACACACGCGTCACAATTCCCGTATTCACTAACTGACGTAGTCCAAGTTATTTCACTATATCACAGCACTAGTCTTGCACTTCTCTATACGGTATCTCACTGGTCACATTGAAGGAGTCGAAATAGTGATGTAGGAATTCAAAAGTCGGCCGCTTCTCTGGTATGGCGTCCCAGCATTGTAGCATCAGTCTGTAGATATCGTCGGATATGTAATGTCCGGCTGGTTTAGGCATTCGGTACCCTCTTTCCACTTGCTCGATCACATCTTTTCCGTGTAAACCTGGGTATGGTATCTGACCGTATGTGAATAATTCCATGAGCAAGATTCCATACGACCAGACATCACTCTTTATTGAGAACCTTCCGTATATTATAGCTTCAGGCGCCGTCCATTTTACTGGGAATCTGGAGCCTTGTTTGGGGCAGTATTCGTTGTCTTCGATGACCCTAGCGAGTCCAAAGTCACAGATTTTTGCTACGTTATTTTCACCTATTAACACGTTTCTAGCGGCTAAGTCTCTATGTATTAACAGTTTAGATTCGAGGTATTCCATGCCGGACGCGACTTGCGAGGCGATGTACACGAGGTCTTCGAATTTGAGGAACTTTCCTTCTCCATTTCTGAGGAACTCGAGCAGGGAGCCCTTGCACATGTACTCCTGGACGATGTAGACGGGTTCCTGCTGCGAGCAGACGGCGTACAGCGCTACGAGCCGCTTGTGTCTGAACTTCTTCATGATACCTGCCTCCTGGAGGAATGCCTGAGTAGACATCGTGCCTTCTCGCAGCGTTTTTACGGCGACCTGTAATTCAGAAATCAATGTCAGTTGTTTTGGTCTCTGCCTACCCCTGTGAGAAACTGGTGTGATTATATGTATAAATAGTTTCGATCTACACTACACCTACATGTAAATCCTCTATTCAGAAATATTAATTATATCAGACAGTATCGTCAAATAGTAGATTCTGCTACAAGGCGTAAAGGTAATAGTTTTAACGCGATGGCGCTACTTTGAATCCAGAGCGAAACGAAGGATTCCACAATAGAATCACGAGCGTAGCGAGGGATTCTACGATGCAATCCTTAGTGAAGCGAGGGATTCAAGTATATCGCCCGAGATAAAACTATTACCGTACACCGTGTAGCACATTCTTCTTTTCATCTCCATTTATGAGAAAAAGCAAATATATACCTATAACGAAAGTAGATTACCTACATATACCTAATCAGAGTTTAACAGTCAGTTACTAACCTTTATTTGGTGGCGTTTGCACTGAAGAAGTACTATGAAAATATTTTTCTAGGACCACCACATCTTATACATTTTCTAGTCATTAGAATCGTCTCATTACTTTTTCCTTGTGTGTAATTCTTTATCTATTTAAATATGTACATTTTACGTAAACTTCATATGTATTTACTATAGGCCTCATTAAGAATTTACTCACATTTAAAATTGTTGTAAAAAAACCTAATAGTTCCTTAATAAAATTACTATTTAAATCAAAGACAACAATTGCGCGTTTTTATTGGTTTTTAATAAATTATTATTTTGAAGCAAGAGAACCAAAAATTTTGACCTACAGTCATCCATGTAAAACGCCTATATTTTATAATTTTAAAACTAAATTCTTATTTTTTTTTGCTGACTGCCAATATTATTTTTGATTCTACATTCGTGTTCGGTTTTAAAATGTGTTTTAACGCCTAGGGAATTTACTTTTTTACTTTTCAGTATCTAGAGAATTACCAGTGACTTTAGCCCCAAATATTTGTGATAAAATCATCGTTTTTCGAATAGATGAGATGAAAAAGTTTATTTTACTTTTGTCCGGGTCTGCAGTCTTTGTGCTGTGCACGCTGATTAGATACTCGGCGGGGGAAGACGTAAAATTGTAGTAAATAGGTTATCGGGCGGAAGCCACCGAAATCACATTAACCTTTGGTTTAATCAGCCGATCTGAGACAATCTTAAGTTCACCGCCCTCAATCTCCCAAGCTTGAAAGCAATAGGCTGTTGGACAACATTTGAAATAATCCATAATTTGCTGTCATCCTATTAGATATTTCACTTTACCATCATCATCATTCAGGTCTTTTTTAGTCTCCACTGCAGGAGCACGACCCTCACTTTACTACAGAGCCATACTTAGCCAGAGTAGCCAGAGGCTTTAGCCTACACTCTCCACGCTCATCAGACGGGCTGGAGAGGTCTCATTGATGTTTAAAAGCTTTGTTCAGCTTGTGTTCCTAAGTCGCCTTCTACGACATCCACGGAAAGACTTAGAGTGGTCCTATTCTACTCTGCCGGAAACCACACTTTCACTTTATAATTATACTATAAATAATACCCACTCGGTTTTTGCAAAATATACGATTAAATTAAAAACAACTTATTTTTTATTTTTTATCTGTGATGGAAACGCCCTATAAATGGCTTCTTCGACGATGACGTCACAGAAAAGTAAACATGGTGATTTGACGAACTCTCTGCATGCGCGTACTATTCTGGGTGACGTCACCTGCAATTCATCTGATCAAATAACCGCAGCCATGATAGGTACGAGTATAGCGTTTTTGGCGCAGTTATGGAAATTTAAAGTTCAATTCAACATTGATTTACGTTGATAACACAATACGAGTAGATATCCCGGAAATATTTATGTATTGTGCTTAATAAGTTATAAATAATTATATAAAACCTTTTTTTATTGTTAAATAGCGTATTCTCTAAAGTGTTGTCATGTTGAGCTAAATTTAATTAAACAACTCGATGTAGTCTTAAATACGCGTGTTATCGTTGACGTCACAATTTGTATTGTAAAACGTATAATAAAAATAGTTTTGTAACATTTTAATATCGCAAACAATAAAATGTACGTAAATAAATATAAATGTACCTACGTACATATTATATCCCACATACTCAACCCGCTATCAATTTTATGCGAACTTATTCAAGTATAGGGCTAGCAATTAATAATGTTTATTGACGTCATATCAATTTATCGGTCGGTTGCACAGCAAGTGGTTTTCGTAACTGATCTTCCGACATTGACGTATACTACGTCTTTACATTGAACTATACTATAAATAACGTTACCTACATACCAAATGTTGTTTTAATCATCATCAAATCACCTTATAATAATAAAATAATATAGTTATTATTTTTATCAACAACAATGACCGTAAACAGCAAAGCAGATCTTTATCAAGTCCGAAAATCACAACAGTAATTCTTGTTATATCCTAATAATAATAGTTATATCGTATAAGTATATTCATAAATTAACTGTAATACTTTATAATATTTATTTTTGCGCCGCAACTGATTTTATCTGTTTGTCCCTATGGTTGACTGGGAGAGAACGCTATTAGCGTTCAGTCCGCCAATTGTAAACAATTATTATTGTGGATCAATAAAGTTTTAATAAATAAATTAATAATCATCTTAATTAGATAGTTTTAGTTATGGCGCTATACCGGAATGAAGAGAAAGTAACATAACGTGTATTTGACTTAATAAAACACAGTTATGTTGACGACTCGATATCCTGTACTCATTTCCGTCTGACATCACGCAGTTGACTAGAAAAAGAACCGTTTTAAATATTTTTATATAAGTAATCTTAAGTCAAAGTAGTATAATTTTTTCTCTTTTTGAAGGTAATAATTTTTTTTAAAATGCGCAATAACTGCAAACTACTATCGTTCCGGAGCGACCACTGCTGGGAAGATAGGCAAAAAGAAAACGAATTCAGTAGTTTCCATTAATCCTATAAGTACTTAATTTATGAGCTAGTACACAAGATTATTTTTGGCCTTGTTTTTTACATTATTTTTATTAAGTATATACATATTTGGATCGCTAACTGACTGAATATCAACACAAAAGACAATTATATCCATTAAAGAGTATGTAAGAAATTATACATAAGATGTACCTATTATAATCCTACTACTACCACCTAATCTATACCTATTATAACTAATATTATAAATGCGAAAGTGAGTTTGTATATATTTGTTTGTTTGTTACCTCTTCACGCTTTATCTACTACAACCAATCTTCTTGAAAATTCGCATACACATAGTTAGGAGTGCTGAGAAGGAAGGACAGAGGGTACTTTTTATTCCGGAAAAAAGTAATGTTCCCGTGGGTTTTGGGACACGCGAGCGAAGCCGCGGCCAAAAGCTAGTAATATATAAAATTAATGATCATGCTGTATGTGCTGCAGCAGTTTACTGATATCATTACAACTTATCGTTAACCGGGATTATCAGAGTGATGATAACCTGCTCTGGGCCCGTTGCACTTTGCACTACTGTGATTGTGAAATTTGCATGCGTCCATTCCAAAAATAATAAAATATATATAGTGGAGTGACTTCCTCTCAGTTAAAGTATATTATCTTTTAGCTCAAATAATAATTTAATTGTTACTTGAGTACTTGAAATCTTTATCTCTTGTTGTTTCAATAGATAATAAATATTTAAGCGATCGATAATGATAATATCAGATTATCGGAAAAAGGAAACCTGGTTTATGGAACATTTTAATAATATAAAAATATTATAATTCCTTTTGAACAAAAATAAAAAATATTCAGAAATATCTTGATAAATCACTAGCTTTTAATAAACTCTTCGTCAAAACAGTACATAATGAGCGCTCATTGAGTATTTTCTTTAATTTATAATTTGTTATTAAAGTCAACTTTTGAAAGTACAAGTCAAGCTTCGGACAATTTCCAGTTAGTTATATTATAAATATGTTATTAGGTAACTTGGGAAAACGAAATGTCATTGGTACGTTACTTTTACTAGGGCAAAGCCTGTGGGCGAAAGTAAAAGCTCACTAGCGACTGACCTCAATATTGTTACGCCACTTGCCGTAGTACACCTCTCCGAAGTTGCCCTGCCCCAGTTTCTTGATGAGCTGTATCTCGCTGCGGGGGATCTCCCACTTGTCCCGCAGTTCCGGCCCGAGGTCCCACATCTGCGGCTCGGGCTTCGGACACGGCCGCGCTAGGACGTGGCACAGCCCTAGCGCATTTTCTGAAAATAACAATTAAGGCCATACATGAATTTTCCGGGGTCCAGTGCTGTCCCCATTTGAAATAAATCATTTCAAAGGAAACGGAGATATCATATAAAATTGTGAAGCCTTAGATAACACTTCAAACTATTTTATGAACTACTGTTTACAGTTTAAAGTGAGAACGTTAAGCTTTTCTACGCATTTTTGCGGAAAACGGCCACTTTTGGCAAAAATGTGTAGAAAAGCTAAACGTTCTCACTTTAAACTGTAAACAATAGTTCAGTAATTCATGTATGTCAAATAGCTGTAGCCTTGACTTTAGTTTGAAACCTCACATACTTCCATCCAGTATTAAAGGTGTCCTATATGTTAATCTAGGTAAAAAGCTATTTAAGTACAGTACAGGTTCAGGATAACTCATAACACAAGGCGTTAACTAAATAACATAGGCGTTGAGGACGTCTGTAACAAAATAGGTTGACGCTGGAGTCAAAGTCGCGGGTCACACCCGGATGAAAAACGGGACCGAATTACGAGCGATGAAGAAAGGCCTATGCTCAGCAGTGGGCGGAAGAAGGATTGAGATGATAACGATGATGATGAGGTAACAAGAAATAAAATTAAAACAGAAATAAATAGTAAGTATACAGAATTAAATTAAAATATTATTGTCGTAGAAATATGTAGGTAGTTGTAATAAAAAAGCTTTCTAATCTACACCTGGCTAGTAAATAAATAAGAAAACTGGCGTGACGACATTTTCTACGGAACCACACACTCCTGAGTCCGACTCAGTGTTTATCTGTTTTTGCGTACGGTTACATTGCAATATCGCGCAACCCAATGAATCAGTACAATAAGCCAGTTTACGACCAGCTGTGGCCGCCTGCCGCCGCGTTGATAAGCATTTTACAGACCTACGCAACCGTAAACGCGAAATTATTTTACCTCTCGATAAAAAGTGCAATGGAACTATAGAAGAATAGGAAATTTGTGGCATTACAGAGTGTGTCAACATGCTGTTTACATTGTTTACGATACTTGCAACTGCAGAGGTCAACGCTCTTATTTTAAAACAAGTTGTGCTCCTAAGTCGACATAACATTCGCGCACCCTTGACGGTAAATCTTGAAGAACTAACGCAGCTAAAATGGCCGGAGTGGACGACAGAAGCAGCGCACTTGACGCCAAAAGGAGCAATATTGGAAGGCTACATGGGAGAATACTTTGCAAAATGGCTGGCAGACGAAAAACTCATAGAAGAGCCATGTCCTAGGTCAGTTCACATTTATGCCAACGCATATGAACGGACAAGAACTACGGCTGAAGCTTTTATTAATTCTGCGTTCAAAAACTGTAACATTACAGTTAATTTTAAAGAAAACGTTATAACTGATCCAGTATTTCATCCAGTTGTGCTGAACACGACAAAGTCGTTTAAAGAAATGGTTATCAACGATATGCAAAGAAAATTGGATGCATTGAGTCTCGACGACGCATACGAATTAATAAACAATATCATTGATATAAAATCATCAAAAATGTGTAAAATTAAATCATTCTGTGACATGACTAAGATGAAAGATGATATTTTATACCAAATTGAAGAAGAGCCAAATGTATCCGGACCGTTGTCATTAGGTAATACAATTGTAGATGTATTCCTGATGAGTCTCTATGAAGGACACAAGTTAAAAGATATTGCGTGGGGTAAAATTACTTCACCAGAGCAATGGAAAATGTTAGCGAAGATTACTAAGGAAAATCAGAACATACGATTTAATAGCACATCGTTTTCTAAGCACGTAGCTAAACCTATGCTGGATTATATACGAAATTTATTTTTGAATGACACTGCGCCGAAATTCACGGCATTATTTGGACACGACTCCAATTTGAATGCAGTTATGTCTGCTTTGGAGTTCAAATATTACGAATTGCCAAATCAGTACGAATGGACGCCAGTAGGCGGCAAACTAGTGTTTCAGAAGTGGCATGACAAAATTTCTGGCCGGGATTCCCTGAAAATCAATTATATTTACCCGTCAGTGGATCAACTAAGATACGGCACTGAGTTATCGGCAGACAATCCACCTCTGTCAGTTATAATGGAGATTAACAAATGTAAAGTGGACGAAAAGGGTTTCTGTCCTTGGGAAGACTTCGAGAAGATCTTACGAAGTCTTCATTAGATGATGTATTTATTGTGATATTGATTAATCTTGATTTTGAAGTTGCTACACTTCCACTGCTGAAAAATGCAACGTGTGTGTTTTGCCAAAGGCGAAAACACATACGGTGCGTTTTCAGCAGGGGAAGTGTAACGCATTTAGACTTAAAAATAATAATTTTAGATTAAAAAGTATACTATCGCTAGAAATGTATATCTAAATGTTCCTCTAAATTAATTTTTGAATTTCTTATATGAAAATATACCCTTTTAAATATGTTCCTTTTATAATTTATTTTTTACAACTCATTTCATTTTTGATATCAGGCTTAGGAACTATCTAAAATTTTTAGTACCTATCTAAGTATCGATAATTAAGTAGTCTGTAGGTAGAGGTCACCTTAATGCGAAAAAACTGGTACTAAATTCACTAATGCAGATTATTAAATGTTCGGAGATATAAAACTACATACTTAATTGACGTCCTTTAATTATATCTCATGATTTATATATTTATCGGGACTTAGCACGAACCTTTTTTATTATTTATTTATTTACTTAACTTTATTACAAATGTAATAGGTGGACTTAAAGCCCCAAGTAACATTTTTGGATTTAAAAAGGTTTTGAAAGGTTCTAGAATCTTTGCATGGAAATCGACTAGCAAGTCTTAATAGTCTTCACAACGTTATATTAACTCCTGAGTGCAAAAAGGGCTTATGTTGTAGGTCCTTTCTGAGAGCTACTGCAAAACCTACTTATAGCTCAAACGCTAGAACCCTTTTAACTACCTACATAGAACCTAAATATACAATACAATACAATACCCTTTATTGCACAAAAGTAAAAAACAGAACATAATTATCTTAAAAATTAATATATATTAATATAACCACCTGCTAGGTGGTCAGACGACCTGAGCAAGGTTGCAGGAAAACGCTGGATGCAAGCCGCTTCCGATCGGTCGTTTTGGAAATCCTTGAGGGAGGCCTATGTCCAGCAGTGGACTTCCTGTGGCTGATATGATGATGATGAATATAACCTTGACAACCTTAATTTAACGTTATAACCTTAGACAAGAGCTTTTAAGTTGTAAATTAGTCTTAGATATTATGTAACTCTATGGAACTTAAAACCTTTTTTGATAGACGAGACAAATGCAATCCAGGAATGTCGGGTTTAAAAATGTGTCTGTGTAAGAATTTTAACACAGAAATGCCAATCATGGAGAATAATAATAACCTCATTTATAAATGGCTACCAACACTTATAAATACGTGTTGCTAGCCATTTATAACTACCAAATAGCATGTTGAATTCATTCGCAATATTAAATAGCTTGCTCTTTGACTGCCTCCGCGGTCCAGTGGTCAAGGCGCTTGCCTTGTGATCCGGAGGTCATGGGTTCAAATCCCACTGGGAAGCATAGTTTGTGAAAAGTTGTTTCTATTCTGGTTAGGACATTGCAGGCTTGAATCACCTGATTATCCGACAAGAAATATGATTCCATGCTTCGGAAGACACGTAAAGCTGCGGGTCCGAAACGCCATCTAGCGTTTGTTTAAACCTAGCCTAGGATTGGTTCTGGTCTACCCTTTGGATTGCGGTGGCACAGGCCGGAATCTCCTAAGGTACGCGCAATAGGCGTCACCCAGGCGTCACCGTTCCCCGTCCCCGCACCTCTCCCCCGTTTTCGCCTCGATGACTCACGTTGGCCGTCAAGAACCGGGGGAGAGGTCCGGGTGCGGGGAACGGGGACGCATATTGCGCGTACTTCAGGAGATTCCGTTCTGCTTACTCTTACTGTTTTCTGTGGCGGTGGTCAGAACGCAGTCGCTGTGTTAAAAACCAGTAACCTCGTCAAATCACCTGCGGGCCCGGGGCTTTGAAGCGTTACCGCTGAGGATGCAACCGAGAATACGCTCGGATGATGATGATGAGGGCTGTTTAAGAGGGGCCCTTCGTAACTTTAAAATGTTACTGATATTTTACTAAAAATAAATTATAGAAAATCAAGTTGGTAAATGGTGGTAATTTGCGTAAAATATTTAAATTTTAATCATGTACCTATGTTGTTTAGTCTAGCCCGAGTTAATTTATTTCACCCTATTTCATATAAATATTGCTTTAAATTCACTGTTTATTTTATTTAAGTAACTGAAAAAACATGGCTACGTTAAAAAATAACTATAAGGCGTCAGATTAAAGGTCGTTAATCTGAGTATTAAGAGTCCCCTTACCCTAGACAGACTCAGACTTTCCCATACAAACGTAGTCTACGTTTTAATTTGAAACGACATGTCAGATTTAGGTAAAAATTAGTAACTTTAAAGAAATTCCATATGTCTAGCTAGGGTTATAATTGGTTTTCACAGTTAAAATATGAACTTAAAAGAGAATATACTGTATTATATCATTTTTGACCATCAGTATGGAAAAGTTTTACACCCTTATGTTTTCCTTGAAGTTAATATTTTGGCTGTGAAAACTAATTATAACCCTAAATATATGCGATTTATTTAAAGTTACTAATTTTTACCGAAATCTGACATGTCGTTTCAAAATAAAACGTAGACTACGTTCGTATGGGAAAGTCTAGGGATAGGGGGATTCTTAAGCGTTAACCTTCTTGCTGGAAAAAATCTTGCTGGTATCAATTATACCTTCAAGAAAGCAGCTTAAATGTTTCCGTATTAACCCGACAGTCTTTACTTGTTTATCTGGGTCTATATAACTCCTTTATAACCTTAAGGTTTGAGATAGGTTTTAAAAATAACTTATAAGCTATCCCAACCTTTAATCAGTTATATTAAAATTAGGGATCTTATTTGTAGTCTAGAATTCTAGATCTTATTTTAGCCTAATGCTAGCCTTCCTAGACCCTAATTGTCAAAATTATTTTATTAAGTGAAATTGTCATCTTTTCACAAATGTGTACATGTGCATTGGAAATAAATAAATAATAATGAATATTTTGGGGATTACGAAAACAATGAGATCCTAGGCCTAATAGCTCTTGAATAAAAAGTTATATTAACTTTTAATTTAAACTCCTGACAGCGCCTTCTAGTTTCTAATAATAAATAGTTTTGGAACTTTGTAGTCGTTCTCAAGTGCTTATAAAACCAGTTGGCAAGGCTTTTAACGTTTGTAGGACCCTTTCCAAACCTAATGGTGCTCACACTACTGTTAAAAATATTTACAAACATTAATAATCATTTTCAATAATAATTATAATTATTATTGTAGTGGTTTTCCATTTGGAATTCTCAGGTGATGCCTGGTAATTTTAGAGTCAACACGGGCTTTTCGCCAAGTGTTGACCCATGTGATATAATTAAAAATTAAATATTGAGTTTTCCGAACCTAGTTGTAAGAACTTTCGTACAATTCGGCAAGTATTTAATATTGCAGCTTTCTGTAAAGTTATATACTATGTAAATTTTGTTCTAACCTGTGAAAAATGTCTGATGGAATCACACCAGTTGTTTATATATGGGTACGATTATCACAGCATTCATTTTCCACATCCTTCTTATTTCCTCTTGTAACTCGGTGTATTTTCTTATTTTCTCTGCTATAGTTGTCTGTACGAGATATTATGTGTGTTGGGGATTGCAATGTCTATAATTAATACGTGTATGTTTTGTTTGTTTATGAGGATGATATCTGATCTATTGTTATGAATAGTGTGGTCTGTAAGTATTAATTATTATTATTGGGAGCGTTCAAGTATTACGTAACGCAATTTTTGGAGATTTTAGACCCCCCCCCCTCCTCCCATGTAACGCGCCAAAACGTTTTTCTGTACCCCCCCTCCCTCTAGTAAAACGTTACGTAATCACCAAGTGACAATTTTTACCTAAAAGTTACAATTAGGTTGCGTAAAGTACCGGAAAGTCGCTAAAATAACATTGTTATTGTTTTAATCGCGTTAATAGTATTTATTATCATTTTTGTATTAAACCTTCAGACAAATTACCAAAATCAACACTGTTGTGACGAGAGAAAAGCGCACACATAGAAAACATTATATAATTTCTAATATGGCGATTGGAGTCTACGGAGACAGCCGAAGTATAACGAAGCCATCCAAATTGCGTTATATTTTAACTTCAGAAAAAATGAGGGGTGTTATAAGTTTGACGCTAATGTCGGTCTGTCTGTCTGTCTGTGGCATCGTAGTGCTCGAACGGATGGACTGATTTTGATGCGGTTTTATTTACGTGATAGCAAGTTCCCTTGCGGTGGTTCTTAGCTATGTTTGATGAAAATCGGTCCAGCCGTTTAAAAGTTTATAAACGCTTGGTTCAGATCACTAGATGGCGTTCTTAACAGTCGGGGTTTTTTTTAATTTGCCTAGCAAATAAACTTGTTACCTACTTTACTGGAGTGTTGAGAAAAACTATCACAGCTGATGATAAATTTTTTTTTTGCTTTACATTTGGAGCTTTTAACAATGATTATTGATTTCTGTAAAGCAAGCAAGCAATTTTGTAAACGTAAAAAAATTTCAAGTGGTCATTCCTTTTGAAATTTAAAAAAAAAAGGTTTTTAAAAAAATGCGTCAGAGAATCTCTATCGCGACCGTTTCGAAGTGGTAAATAAAACAATATTACGTAACGCGTAGTGCAAACCCCCCCTCCCGCCCCTGTAACGCATCGTAACGTTATACAAGACCCCCCCCCCCCTCCCCCCTAATTCGTTACGTAATACTTGAACGCTCCCATTATTATGTAACAGTATTTTATTATTATGTAATAATGAATTTTTGTTTTATTAGAAAATGTTTGTAAACATTTTTAACAGAAGTGTGGGAACATCATTAAGGCATATTGTAGAACCTAGGTCCGAAAAACATGTTACTTGGGCAAAGGCTTCATCTACCAGTAAACCCACTGGTGATGCCGAGAAAAGAAGACTTTAAGATAATTGTGTAGTGCCGATACGCGTCGCGAGTAGGTATTTGCAAAAATTCTATCTGTTTCACTCACGCCGCTCTGTTTCACCCGTATCGTGCGATAGAGAGAGTTGCTAGTCCTAGAGGCGATTGCCTACTTTTTCCTTTTGAAATATTTTGAAAGAAAGTTACTATCGCACCGAGTGCTGTATTTGGAGCCCGAGGGCCAGCGAGGGCTTTAAAAATCACAAGTGCAATATATATAATATATAATACGCTGCACGCGTTTGTATGGAAATATTTTCTGGCTGTTATTTTATACTCATTATACTATAATGATCTAGTATACAAAATGGAAGAGAAATACCCTTACTAAATCGAATTACGGGACGGGCTATACTAGATCACTAAAGTATAATGAAATTAAAATAACAGTCGAAAAACCAAAAAAAAATTCGACATTCCCATACAAACCGCCCGGGCGGCCGCACACTTCTGGAAATGCCGAAATTTATTTTTGTCTTAAATAAAATATAAATATATAAGGACAAATCACACTGATTAAGCTAGCCCTAAAGTAAGTTTTTTTAAACTTGTGTTATGGGATACTAACTCAACGATACTAAATTTTACGATAAATACATATATAGATAAACACCCAAAATCCAGGACAATTTGAAAAAGGCCATTTCGGCCATTTTTCACTTGCCCTGGCTGGGGATCGAACCTAGAACCTCCGGATTAGCGGTCTAGCGTGTTAACCATTACGCCACGGAGGTCGTCGTTTTTTAGCTGTTATTTTAATTTTATTACACTATACACAATACAATACACAATGATCTAGCATAGACCGTGGTTCGATTTATTACGGGTATGTCCTTCCACGTTTTATAGTGCAGTTATGATAGAATTGCAGCGTAGTTGGAAGAAAAATAAGAGTTAAGTACATCTTTCGTGGTCGCAGACTGACCTTATTCTATAATGTACTTCGACCATGTAAATCTTATTACAAACGTTAGACACAAAAGTAAAATAGGTGCTAAATCCTGTCATAAATTATAAATAAATCATGTGCTGATAGTTTAAAAAACTATAAGTACTTATATCTTTTTAAATAAAAAAAAAGAAACTCACTTGTATAAGACATAACCAGCGCGGGCAAGCTCGGGAAGGTCTGATTCGTCGCGATATAGAACCCTCCATTGTCCAGCGGTTTGATCTTATAGTGCTTGACATGGTACCCTCTTCCTTCCTCCCAGTCCTTGACGCTCAAGCTGAATCCATGGGGGTTATGTTCCGCAGGCCGTACTAGGAAGGTTCCTCTTGGATTGCTCTCAGCTAGGAGTAGTTTGTCGGCTTCTTTTCTTGACACGTGCGGGAAGAACCAACTGCAACAGGACGGCTGCCTTTAGCAAAAAGTGGGATTAGATAACGTCGGTGGTCGGGCCGTCACCGCCATCACCGAAGCAAGCTTGTTTACCCATATCCAGGGCTTCGTTGTATTAGTGTAGCATTTTTACATAAGTTTCAAACGTTGATTTTGATTCTTAGAGTCAAAGACAGAATTTGTCTTGTCTAGATTTACTTAAATTAGGTAGGTAATTAAATAGATAAAAAAGTTGATAAAATGTCAATTGAACCAGTAAATTTACCTAAGTTTACTGGTTTAATTGACATTAGGTAATAATACCGAAAAATTGACATTATTTTATTATTGGAAATGTTCAGTGCACTTAATTTTTAGGGTTCCGTACTAAAAATGAAAAAACAGAACCCTTATAGGATCACTCGTGCGTCTGTCTGTCCGTCCGTCTGTCACAGCCGATTTGCTCCGAATCTACCGGACCGAATCAGGTGAAATTTGGTAGAATGGTGTAATCCTATGACCCAAACACATATGCGCAAAGTAATTGTTTAAAATAAGTAAGTAATTAAAATAAGGGTCATGTTCGGGGGACAATTAGGAAATTGATAAAAAAAAAGGTTATTTTTAAGTAGTTTTGATTTTATTCATGAAAGAAGACGAAAATTGACCATTCCCCCCCCCCCCCCCCCTGATCTCCGAAACTACTGAGCCTAAAATTTTGAAAAAAATACAAAATATAGTTAATTGCTTGTAGATTACAGGAAAACCTATAAGAATTCAATCAATTTTACTACGGAACCCTCTCCACGCGAGTTTAACTCGCACTTGGCCGGTTTTATTTTTTGATAAGATTAATTATCCTACACACAATACACGCTAATTTAAATGTAAAGGGAACAACGAAAAATTTGAATTGTTCTAGATGGTAAATTCTGCCATTTATTTTGTTATTCTTCAAACTTGTTTTAATAAAAATTAAGAAACGGGCAAGTGCAAGTCGCACTCGTACATGAAGGGTTCCGTACCTCCGTACACTGTTATAAAATGCTGAAGAAACACGTTTCTTGTATGACGACCCCCTTTAATTTCTTACTTAATCTTATTTTTAGTAATAGAGAGTATGCATGCATTTTTTTTATATTTTTAATCGATAGTCCTCGTCGAGAAATAGCCGCAAAAAATAAATCAGTGCCGAAAAACATGTAAATGGTGTAGAAAATAAATATTAAAAATAGCAAGTAGATTATAACAACTAAAACACGTCATTTTAAAATATGACGTCAACGTCTGCAATATCCGCTAGAGACAGAAGCTGTCAATACATGTTTTTCTTTTTTGGGTACTTTCGATATTATCAGCCAGTGATGTTTGTTAAACCTCTATATAAAGTTCATACATTTCGAATGTCATCGATAGTCAAACTACATGGACGGACAGTCCTACCGAACGCACCCGAACTTGTCATTTCCTTTTTGTGAACTTTGTCGTCATTTCCCTTTTGTTTGTCAAAAGTTCCCGCGCAATATTTGCATATTTTCAATATTTTATTTTTAATCCAAATAAGAGTCAGTAAGAAAAATAATTAACTAGGCGTGGTAACGTATTAATAGAAATTGTAAAATAAAAATATGAGCCGGATTGGTATTACATGCATATTCCTTATTGTTGTTATAGTAGTCATAGTAATACATAATCGGTAAAAATTTTAAGTATCTAGTTAATGCCATTATAATATAAATATATAAGGACAAATCACACTGATTATTAAGCTAGCCCCAAAGTAAGTTTTTATAACCATTATAACGATCGAGTTAAAAACGCTGAAAAATACACGTTTTTTGTATGACGGCCCCCTTTAATTTTTAACTTTATTTTATTTAAAGTATTTGTTGTTATAGCGGCCATAGTATGTAATACATAATCTGTGAAAATTTCAAGTGTCTAGCTATAACGGTTCAAGAGATAGAGCCCTGTGATAAACGGACGGACAGCGGAGTCTCAGTAATAGGGTCCCGTTTGCACCCTTTGGGTACAGAACCCTAAAAATTTACTTTTTCCAGAATAACTCACCATTTACTTTTTATAAAACTTGTCTGAGACGTCCACTGGCTAAGAAAGTAGATAACAAGATCTAGATACGCGGCAGAGTGTCCAGTCAAGTTTAAAGAAAAGAAAATGGCGACGCGGCAGCCGTGTGTATACCTACAAGAACCATTTCAAGCTACTTTTGACCCCTTCACAACTCGAAACCTGTTTAACCTCCATACATGGAATTTGGCATAACTGTTTTAGGCTTTAAATAATTAAAGCCTAAAACAGTTATTGACATATTATCTTAACGTTTAAGAACCGGTTTTTTTTAGGACTCAATGACTTACAGATCGAAAATCAAATTCACTTCCAGGTGACCCAGAAACTTGATATTTGGCATCAAGGTAGACTGCTATGATAAGTATAATAATCAGAAAACAGTCAAGTCCTTAGATTTTTTCCAATCAATTGATTTATAGGTATAGAGCTTTTCAAAGTTATAAAAGCTAAAACTAGTCAGGTTTACTGTTGTGATTCTTATAAATAAATTTCAGGATTCTCTGCTGAACTTGGAAGTCTTGGAACCTATTTACATAGATCACAATTCTGTTGTCGTTGAAGTCGACAACCACACTATAACATACTATTAAACTTGGCTCCCATAGACACATTTATGTTTTTGGTGGGATACATTATTATTACACAGGACAGAAAGCCGACAGAAGCTACTTTGATAATGATCACTCGTCCGGAATGCCTACGTTACAAGTACAGGCCCATAGTTGTAATATGAAGCTACATTATAATTTACAAAATACCGCTTCAAATAATAATATATAATATAATTTAAAAACAGGATGTAAGAAAGAAGATGAATTATGATCTAAAATTTTAGTTACTTACACTACATATAAGCATACTAGCTGTGCCCGCGACTTCGTTCGCGTGGTTGTCGGAACGTAATGTTATATAGCCTAAAGCCTTCCTCAATAAATGGACTACCCAACAAAAAAAAAACTTTTCAAATCGGACCATTAGTTCCTGAGATTAGCGCGTTTAAACAAACAAACAAACTCTTCCGCTTTATAATATTAGTATAGATTAACTTATTAAATTCTGTGGTAAAAAAGTTCAGGGTAACGATGCGCCTGTCTGAAAAAATTATAAATATTAACGGGTTGATTGACGCATAGTGGTAATACGAAGCTACATATTTACAAAATAGCGTTTCGAAGTATTTAAGGTGAAGGTATAGGCAAAAGGCCTTGAAGTGGCGCCCTCATTTGAAATAAATTGTTAACTCGTAAATATGGAGATAATTTCCATATTGCTCTTCGTCATGCACTAGATAGCCCTTTAAATTATTTTATGAACCACCGTTGAAAGTATTTACATTAGTCCGTCTAGCTTTAAAACTTCCTCCGCCAAAAGTGGCCACGGCATGTTTTAAAGCTAGACGGATCACCAATAATAGTTTCAACGGCAGTTCATAAAATAATTTGAAGGGATATCTAGTGCATGACGAAGAGCAATATGGAAATTATCACCATATTTACGAGTTAACAATTTATTTCACACTTCAAGGCCATTTGCCTATATCTTCACCTTAAAGCAGGATCTTAAAAAAATATTAATTACATGCTCTAAGTTGTAGTTAATTTACTAACACTACATTTATGTTTACTAAGGCGCCATCCATTTATTACGTAAGCTGATTTACAGTGGAGGGTCAACCACGTCTTATTTTTTTTTTATAGTTCTTACGTAAGATTACAAAAATGCGCAAAGATAAGGTCACTTATAATTTGAAAAAGTGTGGAACCGTTCTGTCGAATGCGTATAGGTAAACGATTTTGTTGGCAATCGAAATCATAACGTATCGTTTTTAATTAAAATAGAAGTTGATTATTACCAAAAACTGAAAACGCCCATAAAAATTGTTATTCGTAAACTAAATATTATGAAAACCAAAATGTGTATTTTTTTACGTAATATATATTAAATACGGGAGGGGGACGCCGACTATTATTTTTTCTTAAATAGGGGAAAAAGGGGGTCAAAAACTGACATAAATCGTCTCACGTAATAAATGAACGGCGCCTATATAAAAAACTTTCACGGAAATTAAAATAAAGAAGCGCCTGTCTAAAAATAATTTACGGACTTTTATTATCAGATTTGCATTTCATTTTAACAGACTGATTGGTAGATCACGAAACTTTCAGGTCATGTTCCATGAAAACATTTATCTCACTTGATTTATCAGGCAATTTATATGATCGCGCCATGCAAAAGCAAATTTTCAGCACATACATATTTAGTATTTAATAAAATAAGATATTGTTCCCGGATGCATCCTCAGTGCAGCCGGAGTGCGCTATGTAATATGCATGCAATGGTCACCGAAGGATGCCAAAGACCATACGAGTCGAGAACATTTAATTTAGCCGGAACATTTAAAACGATTTGGCTAAAGTTTTACAACCGGCCGCCGCCCGTCATCAACTCTTTCTGGGTATGCAAATGTATCTAGTGATGAAACGACTCGAGGCTTTTAAGTCATTTAAAATAAGACTTAGCCTTTTTTACACGACTTGGCTCCAAAAGTAAGACTGCAGCTGTTAGTCTTTATTAATACCACTCAGTCGGTTAACGTAAAGCTAGTACTAGTAGACTTGAACGACTCATACGGCTTAAACGACTCAAACAACTGCAGTCCTTTACAAAAGACCTGGCGTTAGAGTAAACCATGATAATTGTTATCAAAGCTCTAAAGGCACAAATGAGATTCCTTTTTATGATTCCGTACCACCGAGTGATAAAACCCTTACTGATCGATCCATGTTTTTCGTCACTCGGTTCTCTGTCCGTCATAGCCATTTTCTCCCAATCTACGGGATTCGGTAGACTTATAATAATTTTTAGTGACCCAAATAGTGTACCATCGTTCGTACGTGACCCTGTCACGCCAGTTCTACTCGCACTTGGCCAGTTTTTTTATTATGTGAATTAAACTGTGCAAAAATGTATTTATTGTAATGTGTGGTGGGATTCATAAATAAAACCAAAAATAAATGTCTGATGTGTTTTTCCATTAATTATCTCTAATATATATAATTAATTATTTTATGTCTTATATGCTTTTAAAGCAATTTAAGCTACAGCTCAGTCGTTTACGATAAATGACTTCGACTAAAAAAGGCTAGTCTTTTGACTTAAACTTGGGGACTAAAAGACTTAGTCAGTCGTAAGGCGTCAAAATAAGGCGAGTCTTTATTAAAAGCCTTAAAAGACTGAGTCTCTTTCATCACTAGTTGTATCACGAGTCGTCTGTGCTTAGTTCCTAAGTCACCTTTTACGAAATCCACAGGAAGAGATGGAGTGGTCCTATTCTAAGCCGAAAGCAACAAGGCACCAGCAATGGCTTAGTATCTAAATATAAGATAAGATGATGGACTAGTATAGGATCGTAAAGAAAGAAACTCACTCTTCGCACTCGACAGAGCTTTCTTCCGCGACGAAGTTGACTGGCACCAGTCCCTCCCTCCTCGTAGTGAGGTGCAGCACCCTCCACCAGTCCGGCTCGGCATCACTCAGCACTTCCATGCGGTCTCCTTTCCGGAACGAGATATCGGAATCCGCGCGAGCCGTATACGCGCATAGCGCTTTCACGATCCGCCGCCCGCCGTTTGTTATACCTGGAATCAAGAAGAATATGAGAATGATTGTTTTGTTTTTCATGTGTTACCTCAAAACTGGTGTCAGATTTTTGAAGCTGTACAGTAATCGCGAAATTTTTTGCACAAGATGGTTTTTAGTCGCTCCTTACTACAATCACAGGGACCACATGTAGATATACTGTTGTTTTGTTCTGGGCTAGAAGCCAAACAGCGAATAAAATTAAATTGTAATCAATGTATGACATTAAAACACTTTCTCAGTTTCTCGTAGGTCCAGAAACCGGACATGCCTTGGTTGTTGAGCTCACCAGTGTACCTCATCTTCCGCGAAAGACACCCTTTGAACACCGAATCCTAACATTAACATTGAGAATAATGTCATTTCACTTACATTTCCCAGGGTTTCTCGTCCGCACTATATGCGTCTCTATCGAAGGACACGCTGTTAAGTCCGAGTCCTTACATGAACATTGAGAATATTGTCATTTCACTTACATTTCTCAGGGTTTCTCGTCCGCACTATGTCGGCTAGGGGTCTGGGCATGCCCCGGTTATTGGGTTTGCCAGTGTACCTCGTCTCCATCTAGGGACACGCTGTTAAGTCTGAATCCTTGCATAAACATTGAAGACATAGTCATTACACTTACATTTCCCAGGGTTTCTCGTCCGCACTATGTCGGCCAGGGGTCTGGGCATGCCCCGGTTGTTGGGCTCACCAGTGTACCTCGTTTCCAGCGACGGACACGCTGTGAAGCCTGTGTCATTCTTGAACCCTGGGTATACTGAAAATAAGAAAAGTGTAAAATAAGTATTACATTTGCTTTCTGAATCTGGGATCATCTAGGGAAACATATTTTTTTGTGAAAACCATGGTGTGTTCGAAGACCGGTGTTCAAGGCTGTTTCTTCAAAAAATTAAGAGGAGAATCTAAACTACTTTAGTATTTTAATGTAATTTTATTTAAGATTAATGTAAATGAAATCGGATCTTAAATAAATTCATCAAAGCTTTTTTTGCAAAGGTTCATTTAGTTTCGATCACTGGCGTCTACTTTATTTAAATTCAGCCCACTTTTAATGTTGTTTTTGAAGCAACAGCTATTTTTGTCGTTATACAATTAACAAAACAAGTTGTAAAAATCTAAAAATGTGCATCCTATATCTTCGCAGAATCATCAATTAGTTCGAGAACAAAGATGGGAAAGTCAACTACCACAATGCGTATTTATCTCCATAACTGTTCATCAAGGCCATATTTAGAGGAGAAAAGGCTACATCGCCTTTTGGCTCGTCCACGTTTTTCTGAAGTTAACCCCAATACCTCATTCCGAATTCGGAATCAATTAACATGAATATTGGGATACTATAATTACCGATTCTAAACAATGAGTACGACCTCGAGGCATGGTCCAAGTAAACTAGAAACGACTGAATGCAAATTAAAGCTAAATGAGGTTTAGTTTCATGCGAATATTATGAGCATTGTTCTGCAGTAAAGCTGCTTTTACACGGTCCGTGCTCCTGTTGAACGAGTGGTTTCGAGCAGTTCGGGATTATATTAAGCGTGGTCTTCGGGTCTTGCTACACTTGCCACTGTCTACTCCTAAAGGGATAAAAACGTGAAAGCATTTATTATGTAGGTACCTTTTAATTTAAATCAACTTTGAAGCTGTTTCTCTATTCAGACTATTTGAAGTTAGAATTTTTGTTCAAAATTTATAATTCATATGTATCGCCTTCTGATCCTATGGTACTGAAGTATGGGAGATAGACTTTTATTAATTATTGGAACTAAGTTCGATTCTGAAACCTCTGATGTATTTAATAGCACCGGTTCTATAGATTAAATCATCAAATACTACCACATAATGTTCTGTCAACAACACATTCAGCTGTATTAGTTCAAAATTGCAATGAATTTGAAAAGCTTGCTGTGCTGTGGACTGTTGATTGTACATGCTGGTTTCGAATATTACCGCATTAAATCTACAGTAAAATTCAAATGCACTGCATTGATCAGAACAGAATTAAGGAATATTTACTCGTACTATGCGACTTCATCAGAATTTCAAAATCGGGGATTATATTCAGAGTATACGGCATACTTATTGCTTATCTCTCGTAGGAAGACGGCTTAAAGCCATAAGTTCCGCTCCGTCGTCTCCTCGCTATTTTAAGATTCTATAGAATTTGCGATAACTGTAAAAACTGTGGGATGCAGGAAGTTGGATTTCTGATATCATCATTAGCGGTTTAACAATTACTAGTTTTTTTTTTGTCATTAGGAATAGACAACGTGTAAGCGACATTGCATAACAAATCGAACCACTATACTAGATCACTATCATCATCATCAGTTCTTTTTTAGTCTTCACTGCAGAAGCACGACCTTCTCTGTACTACCAGAACCAAATATTGGCCAGAGCAGTCAGAGGATTTGGCCTATACACTCTCCACGCTGGCCAGACGAGTTCTATAGTATAATGAAATTAGTTAAATATAGTATGAAGAACAAAAGTGTGCAGCCGGCCGGGCAATTTGTTTTATTATACTATATCTCAGGTCTAGTAAAGCCCGAGGTTTTTTTAGACATATATCCCTTACACGTTGTATATTCCCTGTCTTTTCTAAATTTAAATCTTTTTCTCAGAAGATACCACACGGACTAAGATACATGCTTTAGACAGAATAATTTGTGTAAGTGACTTTAGTCCCTTGTCCCTTCTCCCTTCTCGATTAAAACTTTTGATCAGATCCAAAGAAATTGTTTAAGTCTGAGTCACCTGTGTAAGTTACTAAGCTAGTGGTTAATATGAAGCTGGCTAAGCTCAGAACACCTTATTGGTAAATGGTATAATAAACTTATCAGACAGTTACTTTGACATTTATAATATTAGTAGGTATGGATTGCTTAGAAAAACTTCAAGTGATTTGTTTTTAATTTGAATGATTACTTAAAGTTAAAGCATTTTGTATCATTCATTTGATTTACTTACATAATATTAATAACCACAAGAAAAAGCAACATCACAACTACACTATATTTTTTTAACATGAGCTTCTATATCCAAAACAAATAAGTTGCCCTTATCCGGTAAGTGAGAAGGCGCTAAAGAGTATTTGCCTGTATGCTGAGACCATTCAGGCACACCATAAGAACACAGAGGCAAAATATGTCATCCATAAGGCATTGAGTTCGCTGCGAGACCACTGATGATCTTAGAAAGTAAGACTTTTTTTTGGTCACAAATAACAAAATGTGAAATCTACTAGCAACACATAAAGGGTCTTTCCGTGTGTACAAATACTGGCGTAAGCCTGGCCGGGCGCGTAATCCGGCCCAGCCAGGCTTACGCTTTGTTTAGAACAACAGGCAATAGAGGCTTTTGCCATTGCTGAGAATAGTGAATAAAAGGCCGTGGTAAATCCACATTAATTCCGAAGTGTCCGTGCGTTTGTGATTTAGGGTAGAGTGGACAGTTTCCTATTTATTTGTCGTGTTATTACTTTAGCTAATACCTCTTCTGTCAACGAATTATCCGTCTTGCACTCTCAGATGCTTCTATGTTACGTTAGAATGGATTTTCGTAGGGGTTGTCCCAGAAAACTCCTATCAGTAGAATTTTGCAAATGTGTTAACTTGTTCTGAAATATGAGTGCCAAGACATGGACGCTTAGTAAGAAGGCTGTACACAAATTGAGAGTAGCACAGGACTGAGATGGGTGGCGTCAAAGAAGCTAGGACTATGCTCAGCGGGGGGCGGAAGAAGGCCTTAGATGATTATGTTAATTTATTTAACTGACAGGACATTTTGTGTAAGAGTTTAAATTTTTTCGAGATTCCAGCATTGCTTCTATTACAAAAGTTGTTCATATTAACGGGCTGATTTACCTCTTTAAGTATGTGTCGACTGTACTTGTACAGTGTACTTCTGATTCAGCAACCCCAGTAGTTGTGAAAAGACCATTATCGGGAACATGTTAATGGCGTGGTGCTACCTGTTGGTAGCTAATCTTCCAAACCCTATGAGTCTTGATGCCATTATCGAGGACATCCCCACCAGCAAAGTGGGGCTATCTGTTAGTATCTTGTACCGTGGCCACGATGACTCCCATAAGTTCTCGGACGCCTGCACTGCTTATTTATTTTGTTTGTAACAATTTTATGGCTGTTACCATACGATAGTATGCCAGCGACAGTTCGCGATACCAGTCGGCGACCAGTGGTGCTAAATGTCGCGCGACTCTTCACCGACTGTTGACGACAATGGGCGCCGACCAGCGTCGCGAGCTATCGCTGGCACGTTCGTCTGCCTAAAGGAAAGATCAAGGGTCTGAAGATAAACTCACCGAGGCCAGGTCGCTCCGGGTCATGGCGGCGGCTGCAGCACTTGTTACCCATGGCGCGGCCCGCCCGCTACGCCGCGCCACACTTCTGTAAACAAACAAAAACATCATCAGAATTTCATCAGCGCTTTCCCGCTTTTCCTCCCCAAATATAACATGCCCGTTAATGGTCACCCAAGGATGCCAAAGACCTTGCGAAGTGGAAAAGAAACAGCCGGAACAGTTTAAATGATATGGCTATAGTTTTAAGACCGGCCGCCTGCCTGAGATCAATCCTCTATGGGAATGTATTTGTGCGATAAGTTTTACAACCGGCCGCCGCCCGACGTTAACCCTTTTTGGGAAATTGTAGCACGTTATGTTTGTGCTTAGTCCTTTAGTCGCCTCTTATGACATCCACAGAGATGGAGTGGTGCTATGCTATTCTACCCCGGAACCAAACGGGGACAGAATTGTGTTATCAAATTAAATATAGAGTAGAAGATAAATGAGGGGCTCGGTGGCCCGGTAGAGGTAGGAGGTACGCATTGCTACCGCTTTCGCAAGCTAAGCAATCCCAGCTGTTGCCCGCGCTTGGATGGGTGGCCACAAGTGGCATAAAAAATTATCGAGCTGCTCCATGCTTTGGAAGGCACGTTAAGTTGTTGGTCCCGCCCAGCTGTCATTGTATGGCAGTCGTCAGTTTGAAAAATCTGACAACAGTGTTGGCCACTTACACAAAAAACAAACAACAATCTAGGCATATAACTGGTTTTCGACATCAAAAATTATAGAATATACAGGCTGACTTTTAAACCACCTGCCAAATTTTTGGAGCAAGTTCATTCCATGATACTGAACTACTTTCCATAAAAACAATTAACGAAAACCTAAAATAAAAAGTCGCCTTTTCGTACAAATCAGCGCTGAGCCAAACCGATTTTGTATGGGAGGACGAAAAATTTTCATCGAAGTTTAATAACTTTTTTTATAGAAAGTAGTTCTACTGAACTACTCATGGACTGAACTTGGTCCAAAAGTTTGGCTGGTGGTTTAAAAGTCAGCCTTAAAGTAAAGCGTGTAAAAGTAAATGGAACTTGAAAGAATATAAGGGTGTAGAAGTTTTCCATACTAATGGTCAAATATGATATGATGTATGATACACCACGGAATATAGAAAATAAGAAACTAGATAAGTACACTATATTGTCTTGCAAATTCATATTTTGGATATATGCAATTTCTTTGAAATTCAAAAATTTGCCTAAATATGACATGTCGTTTTAAAATAAAATTGAGATAAACGTTATGGGAAAGTCTGATTCTGTCTATGGTAGGACTAAGAACCCAAAGCAAGGAGCAAAAAATAAAGAATCAAAAATAAGTGAAGTACCGTTGTAAGTAGTCGATCCTTCCGAATCCAAGATCCACATACAATAACAGACTCAGCACGAACTCAATACTAAAACATATACAAACACAATCTTATCTAAGTAAATAAAAATAAAAAACAGACTGCAAAACAAAAATATTTTGTGTATCAATGACAGTCACCACGTGTCAACACGTACACTGTCCGGCAAAAACTAAGGCCAACTACACGTTTTTCAATGTTATATGATTCAAGGAAAATAAATTATAATATTATAATCCAATTATACAACGGTGCGGCGCCAGCTTCAACTTTTTGGTACCAATACCCAATGTTAACAGTTACAGTTTTTAATCGACATTAATTAACCTAAATGTTAACAAGTACCTTACCTACTTAATTAGCACTCGTAATAAACAGGAATAATATACAACGGTTTTTAAGTTACTAAACGGTACACGATTCGTAATGTATTTGAGAGAGCATTTTTTTAAATTTGTGACCCCATTTTTTAGATATGTACGCAGATACGAGTACATATAAAACTATAAAGAACGCAGGGACCTATCATGAAAACAGTGGAAATATGGTTTGAGATATTCAGGGGCCTGGGGTTTATTGAAAATATTGTATTCTGACAGAGAATACCTATGCTGGTTCCTGCGTTAAAGGATTGGCAGCCAATTAAGCTGAGAGCGAAATTGAGAAACATGGTCGAATTTGCGCAAGCAAAAAATTATGATATATCAGAGTAGATAACTGAAAATATAGGCTAGTCAAGAGATAGTATAGTTTGATCTACTCTTGACATTAAACCAATACTGTGTTATCTTTACAAGTAAATGCGATTTAGAATTCTGATTAATGTTGATACACTAGTTATAGCTTTACTATACTTATTTTTATACAGTTTTTCAGAATTACTAAAATGTAGTAGGTATTTACACGGATAATAAATATTATATACCTAGTAAAAATTTAAATATTCTGTCGAATGTCACGAAATATAAATAAAATAAGTGTACAATGCATTCGCGCGTATAAGAAACACATGTATCTGAAATAATAATACAAACTCAATATATTTTAACACATTCATAAGTATCTAAAACCCTCCCGAAGGTTCATCAATTTAGAAGCTACAAATGCTACAAGCTCACACAGTAACAGAGATACTGCTACAATGAAACAGAAAAGGTAAAATATTATTATATTATGGTATTTAAAGACAGGTGAAAGTGATAGAAAACAATAAGGGAAACTTTATAAAAGTTGGAAAATGTATAACTATATAATTTTCCTAAAGGTAGAGAATGCATTAGCGTTAGTTCACCTTTTGTACCATTTTGGTCAATAGAGATTTTAATAAATAAATAATAACTAAATACGGAGTTATTTTGCCCAATATTGAGATAGAATAACGAATTTGAAATAATAGAAGGAAAAATAGAAGCAAGAAGAGGAAAGGGAAGACCAAGAAGAGCATTTATAGATCAAATAAAGGAGAAAGTTGACGCCGTGTCGTATAGGGAGGTCGAGGGGATGGCTCAAGAGAGGGAGACATGGAAACTACTCCACCGACAAGAACGTAGTTTTAAATTATAAATAGATACTCGTAGGAGCACACAATAATGAATGCTAATATCCGATAGCGTTGAATATTTACCGTATTGTAATCACTGTTATCAAAACCCCCGGCCCTTATCTGTAAAACAACATCGGTTCCCACGTATTGGGATGATAAGGGTGATAGTAGTTGATGTATCGACGAAGGGTTATCTTGAAAAGGGTGATAAAGTTCTCGACGGCAGTGATTTGAGGTAGAAGCGAACAATGAACAATGTGGAAAATTGCTTTTTTGTTCGGCACGCAGTGAACGTATCGAATTTCTATGACGTAACGCGATAACACTTGTGTGGGGAATGCAACGCTTCAGCTGAAATTACGTAAAGTGTTGGATTTTATGTTAATGCCAGTATATATCAACTGTGAGGTTAATCCTGGCGATAAATTAATCTATGTATTTCAAAATGAAGCTTCCTATCGTAAACTTGTAACGATGCTGCATGCATCATATTCAAACCTCCTTTCTTCATCTCATCCTGTCCGTTTTTCATTCTTCATTTCATTTCAAATTCCCTTTCATTATTTTTTCAAATCATTGACTGGTCCCTTTTCATTCATTCCACCATCATCTCTGAAGCTGATCGCTCACTTCTCTCTATCTGTTGTACCTTATTAAATATTATTCTTTTATAACAGTCTCTTATACTCCGTACTCTTATGTAACAGTCAGTATCAGATAATAAATTATAATAATCTGCGTTGTTGTAGAGTCTCTATTCCTACCTCTTCTACTATCTTCTATGTGGGAACTCGCCTAGAGCGCCGAGACAGGTCGAGGTTCCAGAAACTGAGATTGCTATTCGGGGAGAAAGGGGTTTCAAGATTTTTGTATGGAGCTTGGATTGTATCTGCCCTTTTGAAATTTATCAGAGCCTATATTTTGTATGACCAACTAAAATGGAGGTCCGGTCACATGGTTAGAGACAAGCAAGACAAATGGAGTACAGTCGTCTGATACCCCAGAAATTAAAAACGTAACAGAGGACAACGACAAACTAGGTGGACAGACAGACGACCCGAAACTTACAACGGGAAAGGTAGCGCGCCTATGGAAAATTCTAGAGGAGGCCTATGCAGGCACTGAATTACGCGTACAGTGTAACAGTGACACAACATAAAAATTCAGAAGGGCTTATTATTATGTTTTGTATGTTATTTATGGCGCCACTAGTACAACTTTGACGACTTCTAAGTAACTGAGAAACGTGACACTAGGAGGTTTCGTCAAATAATATATTATACTTGTATTGACATAAACAATTGACTTAGCAAGGCTTCGTCTGTGGCCACAATTTTGAAAAAAGAATCAAAATGGCTGACAGTAGGTATACCAAAATCTTTAAACTCTTTTTAATACAGCTGATCAACTATGTCAAATCTGTATCCAGTATTTACGTTTTACAAAGTTTCATAAATAAAGTTGACGACGTCTAGCTATGCAATGAAATAATGTTACTTACTAAGTAAATTCAACATTATTTATAAAATCGTTATGTACTAAAAAATATAACACCGTTTTATTATAACCGCAAGAATAGACTTTTCATTGAATTCAATAGAGTTGGTCACATTTTCATATTTTTATCTCAATTCATTAACTTTTATTCGACATTTAAAATGGTGTTGCAGTTGTCCATGGGCAGTGGTGATCACTTACCATCAGGTGACTCGCTTGTTCGTTTGCCGCCCTATATTAAATAAATGCCACCCGCCATTAAAAAAAAATAGTATTTATTTAAGGTTTGGCTATTTTCATGCCAAATAAGTGTCAAAAAAGGTGTGAAATCTCCCAGACTGATCTAATTACTTATGCAGCTCCCAAAACTTGCAAAATTTTAATAATATTTTATGTAACATCACAGAATAAATAATACTAACGTACAGAAGTCTCACTCAGCAAAGAAATATCTACTCAATATCGCTAGCGATATGATTTAATTTAGCTCACGTCAGAACTCAGCACCTTTTCGTAAAGATACCTAGACATCCATTGCAAGGCAATTTCATTCTTATTACTCTCGACAAACGATTCGTATAACTGAAATTACCACCAGAAGGGACCGCCTGCGCGCATAGTAATAATGTAGGTACATTTTCGATACCTAAACGAGGCTGACACAGGCCTGGTAATAAATATCAAAGTTCAAAAATCTCTCGACCACTGACTAAAACGTTACTGTACACACGTCACTGACTTGTACACACATTCGTGCCTAGGTTATTTTTTTACACAAAAAATATAGCCATTATTTTAAATTCGTTTCCAAAATTCTTTAATAAACTGGCATTTGTGTCGTTATAAAGTACTTATGATAAATATTTACACAAAAGCAAATTTCATTTGACATGACATTCTTTCGAACTCGACTGTTATTAAATTTGTTTTGGAGAAAGTTTTTACTGTAGAGACACCTGCAAGGAATATCAAACTTTATGACTACTACGAGATTCTTTCGGCTCCAAAATATTAGCGTGTATATTTTGGTATTTACCCGGTTAAATTGAATTTCATCTGGTTATACATATGGGCCACGTAATAATAATCATATGTTACAAATACTACGGGCCACTGCAAGTTAAAAGTTGTAAACATCCTACTGATCACTTCCTCACAGTGCACAGAGCCCAGGATCATAAGACCCAAAGACCACTTTCAGCGTGTAAGTGGAAAGGGGACTGAAAATATTTATTTTAATTGTTATTACATTTATGTCATGGTATTTATTTTGTGCCGCAACTGACTAATTGTTTATCCTTATGATAGACTGGAAAATAACGCTTTTAGCGTGAATTCCGCCACTTGTTAACATTTTTTATTGTGGAACAATAAAGTTTTTATTAATAAAAATATATATTACAATTCGTTGTCGTCGTCGTACGTTACCTTTGTACAACGTCGTCTTAGATTATTTATTTAGCTCATTTTACAGCTATGTTTCTAGAAATACTAGGGCTTGTATTTCTGGAAACAATAGCTGTAAACCTAATGAGTGAGAGCAATAATAGAAATCTACGAGAATCCAACAAGGGCGAATGCTATTTATAACTACGTAGGCGACACCCTTATGAGGTTATCGGTGGTTATCGCCTACGTAGTTATTCATTAAATTTATACAACGTGTAATTAACATAATGCGTATTAAATCGAACCACGGGCTATACTAGATCACGGGCTATAATAGTATAATGATATTGAAATAACAGTCAAAAAACCTAAAATAATTCGACGTTCCCATACAAATTGCCCGCGGGCGGCTGCACACTTTTGTATGGAAATGCGTGTTTTTTTTTGTTTTTTGAGTGTTATTAATTTCATTATACTTTAGTGATCTATTATTATTATATTTAGTATTTAGGCCTGTGGTTCGATTTATTACGCATATGTAAATTACTCATTGTAAAAAGTCTAAAAAAATATACATAATTACAGTCCAGTCCATGCATGATACTGAACAATTGTCCTCAAGTATATAGGAAAAATATTTTATTGCTTTCCATACAAACTCGGATCAGCTGATCGGTCAACTTGTAAGGCAGGTCAAAAATTTTTTTTCAAATTTCGGTATATATTCCTTGGGAAAAGTTGTTCAGTAACTGATATATGTCTATAAGTAAAAGTCAAACGTTGGTACCATACTCGTACATACACCCGAATTCAAAGGTCGGCTACCTCTGATAAATAGTAGTGGTCGATACATGACATGACCTTCCGAGGCACTTAGTAGTAACTGCTGTCTAAAGCATGGTCAAAGCCATTTTTAAGCGACTTAAAAAAAAAATAGGAACTTTTCAATTCGAATGTATATAGGGTCTAACAAAATATGTATACTTAAACTATTTTAAGGGTGAATTCAGTCCATTATACTGAACAACTTTCTCCTCTCTCTTTCATCTTAGCGTATTCCCAGTTGCATCCTCAGCTGCAATGCTGTGAAGGGATCCGCTAAACTTTCTCCAAGGAACATATAAGTATATCGAAATACCCTAATAAAAATTAATTTTTGATTTCCCATTCAAGTTGACTTTGTGTGTATATACAACTTTTCCCTTTTCCCAAGGAACATAATATATCGAATATTATGTTCCTTGGGAATAGGGAAAAGTTGTTCAGCATCATGGAATGAATTCACCCTTAAAATAGTTTCAGTATACATATTTTGAAAGACGTCTTCAAATCACGCCGTATCCCACAATGTTTGAAGACCCACCTTTTTAATTAAGGTGAAGATATAGGCAAATGGCCTTGAGGTGAGAAATAAATTGTTAACTCGTAAATATGGTGATAATTTCCATATTGCTCTTCGTCATGCACTAGATAGCCCTTTACATTATTTTATGAACTTCCGTTGAAACTATTATTGGTGATCCGTATAGCTTTAAAACTTGCCGTGGCCTCTTTTGGCGGAGGCAAGTTTTAAAGCTAGACAGACTAATGTAAATACTTTCAACGGTGGTTCATAAAATAATTTAAAAGGCTATCTAGTGCATGACGAAGAGCAATATGGGAATTATCCCCATATTTACGAGTTAACAATTTATTTCAAATGAGGGCGCCACCTCAAGGCCATTTGCCTATATTTTCACCTTAATGTGTCCTCCCAACGATGACATATAGTGCCGAAACATGGCCGCTTACCGATGAGGCTGTGTACCGAATAAGAGTTGCACAGAGAGCCATGCTAGGCATCAAACTTCAAGATCGAGTTCCCAACACAGTTATTCAAATGAAGTTGGGCAGGACTCCTAGCAAAACGTGGTGACGACAGGTGGAGCAAAATATTAACAGAATGGTGGCCCATAAATGGCGAGCGCAGCGTGGGTCGTCCGTTGGAAAGATGGGTAGACGACATCAGAAAATTCGCGGGTCGAATGTGGATGAGAGTAGCTCAGGACCGTGGTAAATGGCATTCATTGAGAGAGGCCTATTCCCAGCAGTGGGAGGTTCAAGGCTGTGAATGGTGATGATACATATTTTGTTAGACGGTTGTTGGACTTCTCAGTTTCTGAACCGATTTAGAAAATCTTGTTTCTGTTTGAAAGGGTATACGTGCAAGTTGTTCCCATTGTCACCAGGTAATCTGATGATGGGAATCTCGAGAATACGAGAGAACTCCTCAAATATTCTATGGACACAAATAGTGATTTTGATGTTTTTGTGAAGAAAACAAGCTTTGCATTCAGAAAGTGAGTTTTGTTGTAGTGAGGTCGAAAATTTTTTATCGATTTGTAATAACTTTTTTTATAGCAAGTAGTTCAGTGTGATTCGTCCTTATATATTTATTTATTTATCATGGACTGAACTTATTCCAAAAATTTTGCCGGTGGATAGAAAGTCAATCAGTCTGTATTATGTGCCTAACGTTTGCAGTCTAGGTGATACGACTAATGAAAAATACTTAGTGGCGGGTGATACTGTCTCTTACCTTCTTTTAGCCATTAGACAGTTTAATAAATGTTATATACCAAAAAGAACCTTTGAACCTTGATTGTTGCCTTGTCAACAATCAGATAAGAAGGACGTTGTACACAATACTACACATACATACATACATACACTATCACTATCCCTAACGGGGTAGAGCCTAGGGCCGCAAGACCCAAAGGCCACTGACAGCGTGATGGTGGGCGAAGATCTATTTTTACATACGTTTTTAAGATTAAAAAAAATATCATTGATGACGCCGGTCAAAAATAAAAGAAAAGACTGAAATGAAAAGTCAATATTTCTCTTCTGGAGAACTGAAGACGCAATGCGCAAAGTCACATGTTCCTACTGTTTTCCAAGACCGTCTACAGTTCCGCTGTATTGTAATTCTCTAACAAAGCACATTTTGTCAACAATTCCTATACCTACGCTCACGGAATGCTCAACAACGTCCGGTCGATCGGTGTTTAAAGAGAATTGGACATACACCCAATAGGATCCAATGTTTTAAATTCCAACTGATTCGATCGCTCGTTGGTATTCTGCTATCGTGCGATATTGAGCTGACTTCTTGAATTTATATGTGATCTGTACTCACGTTTAATGAAACGCCCGTTGAGGAGTGCCGAAATATATGAACAGTCGTCAACACCAACGTACTCTATGTAGAGTAAACAGAGTGAGTCTCGAACCGAAGTTCAGTATCATTAATATCATCATCTACATACATCTTGTTTTTAGGGTTCCGTACCCAAAGGGTGCAAACGGGGCCCTATTACTGAGACTCCGCTGTCTGTCCGTCTGTCACAAGGCTCTATCTCTTGAACCGTAATAGCTAGACACTTACTTTTCACTTCAAAAATATCGAGTAAATACGTTCTTTATTCCTTAATAGACTCTTTATTACAAACAATTTAGCAATGTCGAACGCAATTTGCGGGATGGATAAAACTAGAACATTAATTTGGAAAAATGCATATCTGCTGCGAGCCCGATCACCGACCCGATCAATTACATAAAGACGAGAACTAACGAGCTGCTCCCTTTGCAACCACTTGCATTTTACTAGTAAAAAAGCTTGTTTTTTATTTAGTTTTACCTGTTTCGCTGTCGTGTGTCCATAATCAAATTTTGCAAGCTAAATTAGACCCACTTCCCATTATTCGATTGAGTTGAAACTTCACTTACTTAAAGTTGGGTGACAAGAAATTTTCACCGATTATGTATTACTATATGGCCGCTATAACAACAAATACTGAAAATAAAAATAAAGTAAAAAATTTAAGGGGTCGCCATACAAAAAACGTGTTTTTTCAGCGTTTTCAAATAGATCTTTATAATGGCATTAACTAGATACTTGAAATTTTCACAGATTATGTATTACTATGGCCGCTATAACAACAAATACTAAAAATAAAAAAAAGTTAAAAATTAAAGGGGGTCGTCATACAAAAAACCTGTTTTTTTAGCGTTTTTAAACATTGTACGGAGGTACGGAACCCTTAATGTACAAGTCCGACTCGCACTTGCCCGTTTATTTTTCTTATGTTTTGTGGAATTATAGTTTCTACAGGGTATTTCAGAATTTCTAGAAAAGCGAAATAATATCTTTTTCATAAAAACTCAATCGACAGATTACTCAATTTCTATGGGGATTCTGAAATTTCCGGGGTTCATGTTATGTTTTTGTGTTATTTTCAAGATCACACATGTATACCCTGTATATTAAATAAATTTATATTCATATTCGTCTTGCTTGAAATATGCAGGCGTCAGCTTGCAACGAAATGTAATAAAAGTAACAAAATATAAACAGCCATAAACGTAAACTGCGAATAATATAAGAATGGGATTTTCGTGGCAACACACAGGGGTGAACAATCCATTTTTCAGTGTCACATACAGTTTGCCGACAGCCGGAGAGAATGGAGTAAAGTGAACATCTACACGAAATACAATGGAAGTAAAGCCATGATCTAATAAAACTGGTTTTCCCATTTGTCGTAGAGCCTATAAGCTGAGGGCATTATTGTAATAACGGAAAAATAATTGCTCTTATATCGATCTGATGTCGCGAATTTACAATAAAGTAATGTATACGGTACACTTAAAACCAGAATCGGATAGTATTGACAGACGCTGTAAGATTCATGGTAATTTTCCTCACTATACAAATAAGATCAGACGCAATAACTATACCACTAGTAAAGCAACCCTGTAACTACAAATTAACTGCCAAGAGAGAACTGTACGAATTAAGCGGAATGAACACGTGTTGAGATTGAAACGAGAAAAGCAATCTCAATAAACGACGATTAAGTAATTAACCCTAGATCTTCACAATATAGTGGCACTCAACAATGAACTTCTTATAATAAATACAGATACTTATAACACAAAAGTAATTTGCGCAGAAGCAATTCTCAACGATTTTAATTAAGAAGCGGAACAGAACAGTTCCATCAGCGCCACGGAAACGACTTTAATTGAAGCGAGATATTAAGCTAATAAATTAATTATGTGTCTATGATAAATTCACTGTCATTAACTAATGTCACTCAAATTAAGATGAATGTTTATAAAAATGTGGAGGCTTTCGCCGGAAACTGTTCCAGGTAAAGTGGGTTTTCATTACTTTTTATTATTCATGAAAAGATTCATCAAAGCTTGGTAATTAATTTGTATACTTTAATTACAACTTCGTAACAAACAAGCAAGAAACGCAAAAAGATGAGATAAAATACAGCCCAATTAAATGTATTGTTGGAATTCACGCTCGTAAGAAGAAAACAAAAAAATTAAACAAATGGTGATCCTAGCTTACAAAGGGCACTCCGTAAGTACCTATTCATTCATCAATTTCCCTGAAAAGCGGAAAAATGCTTTAATACTTCTTTTAAGAGCTGCTAAGCAAATCCACGAAGACGAAAGTGAAGGTTGTGGTGCGAAGGTGGCGGGGGACGAGACGCCCCAACGACCTGTTGCTGCAAATCAATAACATCACCATTGCACCATTGTTCCCCTAGAACCAACGATACAACACCCCCTTGCCGAAATCGAACAAATTTTAAACCGCCTATTCAAAACGATACAAATCATAGGCTTATCCAAATATTTGCCCAAATAGCAAGTGTATTATCGCACTAAAGCAGCTGTGTCCATATGAAAGTGGCAATTGTATGGAGAATAATATTCCAAGCTTATTCGCGAACTAAATCAATGCCCCTTTGGGTAGTAAGCGGCAAGCCAATGGCAATAAAAAGCTTTAGAAAATCCTTGTGCAAATAAATGGTTTAGATAAGAATAAAATCGATACAAACCTTAAAAGAGTAACTGAAAACATTAAAAATATAAAATCAGGATGTAGACGACAATATACAAATATTTAAAGTTAAGGTATTCAGATTGATATTGGAATTCGGTAAGGTTATTTGAATTCGAGCTGTTACATTTAACACGAAATGGGGATTCGTCTGTAAATGAAAAGCAATTTAGTAGGAGTTCGACGGAAAATTGTACAGTGAAGAAAACTTAATTCGCCGTCGCGCATGTTCCGAGGCCGGTCAATAACCCGGGCGGGCGGAATCTTGAACTTGAACCACAAAGCAAACGCGGAAATGTCTTTTTTTATTCACCGTCCGATTTCGCAAGACAAATACGAAATTGGTACATATATCGATTCTGTACAATAAATAGTACTTAATAAATAACACTTTTTCTGGAGGTTACAGTAAATCATTAAGATTGTCATTTCCGTCGATGCGCTTATCATTTAAATACCGGATTCATGTCATGTGGTTCTAAGCTCTGTCTGGTGTACATACATGTTCTTTATAATACTTTGGAAAACCTTTCAATCACTTCTTTTTTTTTTAATTTCAATAGGAGTACAATAAATGTAATGAAGAGGCGTTCAATTGGCAATTCATTGCACATTGAGTTGTACATCTAAAACGTGTACATCTAAAATAGAGGCGCAGTTCGACACGGTTAATTACTTTACGAGTATAATGGTGTTACGTCAACAAGCGTTTTTGTTGCAGAATTCACAAGCAAATAGAGCATTTTTTAATCATCATCAGGTATTTATAGTCTCCACTGCAGGAGCACGACCCTCTCTGTACTACAAGAGCCATATATTAGCCAGAGCAGCCAGAGGATTTGGCCTACACTCTTCACGCTGAAAAATTACGCACGCATTTTTTAATGATGTGATGAAAAGATGTTTCTTAAAACTACATTATTTTCGGAACACCTTTTCGTTATTCTATTTAAATCACCACTGGTTTAGACTTGGAAGGTCATTTAGAGTAACTGTTAATGTAAAATGTGGTATAAACCAGTCTGCGAAAAACAGCCGATTTTGGGCGTGAAGATAATTAGGTAGGTGTGGTAAATTATTAAAATAATCATAACGACCTAACTGTTTATTTTATTATTACCGTCAAGTTAGATTAATTTAATACAGCATTTTTGTCTTAAGTATTTTTGACGTGAGCATAATTTTTTGTATATTTCGTACCTACTCTGAGTTTCACTTTTCGTTCTTTGTCATATTTCGTGTCTCTGTAAGAACAACAAAAATTCTGTTCGTAATTCTAGAAACATAGCAACTTTACTCTCTAATAAACACTTTCGAAAATATCATAATAACTATTGGTTTAGATCTGAAAGCACTTGAAAATTCGTTTGAAATAACCGTTAAATTAAACAGACTGAGCAAAAACCGATATTATGCGTGTAGACGATTAAGTGGTAGATATTAAAACAATAACGAGCTAACTGTTCCTTTGTTTACATTATCGTAAAGTAAGTTTTGATCGCCACAGCACACGTGCAGTGTGATGAGGTTGCGTTAACCGCAGACGGTTGTAACTCAAGTACTAATCATCATTAACAACATCGTATTAAACTCGATTTTACCAACACTGGTTTAGTTTGAAACATATGAAAGCAATTCATTGCATGGTGCAGCAGTTTTGATTGTATCGGTGTTGGAGAAACTCATCTTCAACCTAAAGACGATGTTATTGAGCTCTATTTTGGACTAGAATAGTTTAGGATACTTGGCTTAAACCATATGCAATACATACAATTA
Source organism: Acrobasis repandana (assembly GCA_963576875.1). Classification (NCBI taxonomy): domain Eukaryota; kingdom Metazoa; phylum Arthropoda; class Insecta; order Lepidoptera; family Pyralidae; genus Acrobasis; species Acrobasis repandana. Next base: position 6,822,097 of record OY756226.1, read on the forward strand.
CATTTTTTGCTCTGTGATCTCAAATTATAATGTTTTAGATGTTAATATAAAAGATTGGTTATTACTTTTTTATGTTATAGGATGGCAAACGAGCAAGTGGGTCACCTGATGGTGAGTGATGATCACCGCTGTCCATAGACAATTGCAACACCTGAGTTGTAACAAGAGCGTTACTGGCCTTTCAGGGCCCTCCCCAGAGGGAGGAGGGGGGGGGGGCTCCGGCTCTCTCTTACTTACTTAAATTGTGCATACGAAAATACATATGAGCAATCACACATTTCAATTGAATTGATTAAGGACTGTAAACTCATGGAAGTTAAGGTTTTACATAACCGTCAGATGTTGTTATTACCAAGTCCGCACACGTCGTTTCTAATAAACTTGACTTTGTATTTGGTAAGCGTCTGTTGTCAAGCACAGCTGCATTCAGACAATAGGTAGTCTGGCTAAATGTTGTGATTAACTTCCCCGCTATCTCAAGCTTAATGGTGAAATACGGTTTATGATGAGAGAGGATATCGCGCACTTTCAAAACACAAAGGACTTTGAGCCTGTTGATCTCACTGAGACATTAAATTGTTCGCCTTGAAAATCTCAGATTAGAATCACAATGTTATCAGCAATTTAGAAATATTTTATCTTTCAAAAGGATTTTAAGAACAACCCTAAGAATAATTAGCAAAATCATACCGTACACAATGTTAATATCAAGAAGTGACATTTAAGCAATTGAAACTTTCAAACTGCAGTTCTCCAACACCTAAAACATCCCTTGTAATTACAACAATTGAGAAACTTTAGTCTTTAGTCGAGAATAGTTTGCAGCTAACATATTTACTAATTCCCGGTGAAATCAGAGAAGACCACGAAGTCACGGACTCCAACGGAGCGTGCAAATGTTCTTTATAATGAAGTAGGAAAGTCGCATGGCGAATTAGGTTTGATTATACAGGAAACTCAATTTAAAACTGCCTGGCACCATATGTATAATAAGGCTTATTAAAACACAAACCACGCTCCAATGAAAATGCGAGGAGGCATTACGAGACTCTTTCCGCCGGAAATTATTGCTATGAGATATATAACTTGTACAATGTACATCATTTCGGCTCGAGTCCGAAGGATTGGATCGGATTGGATTTCATTAACATTCTATCGTTACAGCAATCCGATGACGACGATCCAGTAACACGCTTCAGTAAATGAAATACAATGGTAGTCCGTCACTTTAATGTAATATCACACTTCGTTTAATAACAATTTATATTGCCCTCGATCAAGGCTGATTTTTAGTGTCTTACTGAATACTGTTTTTGAGTATTGTAAGTAACAAGAATTTAAATTGAAGCTACAGAAATACAAAGGTAGATAACAATAGCGTTAGAAATAAATGCATATTACATGGCAGGTTTACACAAATGTGTGTATACGTAATATAAGTTCTGTCGCGATGGGTATGGTGCGGCAGCGTTCCACTGGGTACACGAATGTAGCATGTCAAGTCTGACAATGGCTCGGTAAACAATAGAACCGATTACGGCCGAGTCGAGGTGCGCGTTCTAGCGAAATACAGAAATACCCGAGCTTCCGTGCGAAGATTTATTTAACAGATTTATACATTGTTAGAAGACAAGACAAAGGATAAGATTGACAGGAACGATGACAAAATTGGCCAACTACAAATAGACGAAGACACGCAACAAATAAGTAGAAAACTTTTGCTATGCAAAGGGTAAAGTTGATCAAACCTGCAATTCATAACTCGCTACGCCTCAACGAACATCATCCAATATATTAAGCGAGCTACAGCTACAACAAGATAAACATGGGAGTGGCTACTATCTCACGCCCTAAATCTTCCTTCCCCTAAAACAAAATATCTCAGACGTTTTCCGGGTAACCCTCTCCGTTGCCGCAATTTCCGCAGACCGCTTGGACAGGCCTTTTCTTGTAGATTCAGGCAGGATAGATGCTGAACAAGTACTTTATCTTGTTTATCTCTTTTCGTAACGTCAACAGGGCTTAGCACCGGAACACAAAGGCCCGTGTACGGGACGAGACAACAATGCACCCGCATAGGGGCAAGCTGTTCGATAAACAAGCGACGCTGTATCATTGTGGACCGGCAAAAACTACTTCCGTATCCTATGTAATAATGGATAATTGGGATCTTAGGTACATTAATTTCAATTAAAACTATTAAAACCATTACTGCTGATGTTTCATACTAAATTCCCTAGAGTATACGGACAATTAATAACATTTCCAATAAGTAATGATAATGAACTTTATAACAACCATAACTACGAAGAGTTAAGTGGTATTAATTCGATATTAACTAGGTTAAACTTAAAAGAATATGAGTTCCGGAGTGTCATCAAAAACTAATTTGAAACACGATTGAATTATATTTGGGTAACCCATTTCCTTTCATTGCGCTAGATGTTTATGTCCATGCGGCTACGGCCACGGAGCGCAATGTTTCCATTCAAAACACACAGCGGACTATAAACTAGGGCAAATCTCCGTCGTCGGATCCAAAGAAAATATAGTGCAGAACAAAAACAAAGATCCATTAAAGATATTAATCCGGAACATGGGCAAGTAAATACTCGTTCGTACTTGACGAAATTGTAGCAGCCATTCATGTATACTGTAGCTATTAAACTTCATAATCTTGGTTCAGCTTTAGCGCGGAATGCCGGCAGTTTTAGTATTTTTACCGAGAACAAGGGAAGTGCTTATAGAACTTTGCCGGCTGGTTTATCTGCGTCATTACATTACGCTGAACAAACGACAATTTCGCATGCAAATGTTATTCAGTCATTTCTTCTCGCTACAATAAAACCCCTACATCCGGGGCCTATTATTTCCATAGAAATGACAACCGACTGAAGTCAAGTACCACCTAAACTTTCTTAACTATCTACAATTACAGGGTCTTTAATCAGTATTACGGACACAATAAAACTTTCCCGATTCAGAACAGTTCAATAGTTCCATTACTTGAATCGATCATGCTCCACATTTTGATTAGATTGATAATGCTGAATATATTAAAAGTCTCCTAGATTTATTCCATCACACTTTATAACTAGACCTAGAATACTAGGTCTGCATCAATTATAAATTTTATGAATACTAGAATAAATCTAAGCCAAAAGTTTATTTAAGCTGGATATATCATGGACGTTTTTAATACTTAACACATTAGCAGTCCGTGTGGTACACAAACAATTGCTTTACTATTGTGTCTAGAAATTGGATTGCTAATGTGTTAATTGGCAATATTCGCATAAATTGAACAATCCGATTACTAAAAGTTGAAACAATTAATCCGATTTACATCTAAGTCATCTCATTATTAATATTCATTATAAAATCAGTGTAATTTTCATAGTTATCGTTACTATCAATAACAGTTTCAGTTCATTTTGCGATGAGAAAAAAGATTTGCTTGGTGATGGGTAAAATAAAATGGAATTCGACGGAGTCTGTTAGTGCTTATTAGACCAGTCACAGTTGCTTATTACAATGAGTGATAAGCAACTGTGACTGGCACTTTCAAAAAACTAGTTCATATGACACGTGCTCTGGAAAAAGTTGTTTCGAAACCATTGAAGTGTTTACGGGAAGTCGGGAGCGCCCTGCTGTCGCCGATGGGCATAACGCGTGGGGCACGAGCGATCAATACCATAGGGTTTCTCTGCGTAGCCCACTTCCGAACGAGCACGCAACACCATACCAATTACTAGTAATTCTCAAGAAATTGTTACTCCTAATTAAGATGTATTAATTAATAGAGTTTAGGAAGAAAACAATAATTCTTAGTGTACGACTAAATGAGAACGAAATAAATCCAAGATCTTATTTACAGGAAATATCAATTTCCTGTAAATATAACGTTAAATACATAATTCAAAAAAAGAAATTAGATTATTTGGCATTTCGAGGAAATACTTATTCGTCATTGCGATTTTGATAAAACGATTTTAGATAAAATGTGTTTTGAAGAAAGAATTATCAAAATAAAACTTGTAATTAATAAATGCAGTGATATAATCCGACAGTGACATATTGATTTTGTACAATTACATGGTAATCCATTTCAAACCTATGTATTACATTGAATCTACTGTGATTAAATAAAACAAATCAATTTATTCCTTTAATAATTCATTTTACTAATAAGTAGATTCTAATAATTAAGTAGATAAGGTGACAAATAAAATATTATGCCCGTGCGAATGAACGAAACTTTTAAAAAGAGCAGTGAATGAAGGATATGGAATGGAAGATATTGTTGATCATGTTCATTAACAAAATATGTTTTGATAGATATCGAACGTCAGAAAGTCAATTAAATGGGTAATGGGAATAAAAGTTTATACGAATAAATAGTATCATTTTAGTGGCAGTGCGATTCAGTAACATGTAAAAATATATATTTAGCTCATAGAGTTAATCAACCCTATTGCCCACACTTTAAGAACTACCGAATTGTGTTTAGTTTTAGACGTAGCTGTACGTGACTCGATGAATTCGGAGGGAGGATCCAGTTTTATTTCTCCGCCATGCGGCAATTTGAAGGTTTATAACGAACCGCATAAGGGAACCTCTTCCCGTGTCGGGGAATATTTGTTTTTTGAGCGAACAACTTATGCGACTCTTGATATTGGATACAACTCCGGATAACAGCTTGCGGATAGTATGGGATCAAATAAGGAAATATCGGAGATATATCCGTGCATTCCAGCGAGTGGCGCATCAGCAAAGGAAATGAAATAACTAGCTAGAGTCGGGGTGAAATTTAGTGGAAACAGATAAGTTATTGAAATGTTAGAAGCTGGTACAGATAAGGTAAGTTATAAATAAACGGGCAAGTGCGAGTCGGACTCGTACATGAAGGGTTCCGTACCACCGTACAATGTTTCAAAACGCTGAAGAAACGTTTCTTGTATGACGACCCCGTTTAATTTTTAACTTTTTTTAATTTTTAGTATTTGTTGTTAAAGCGGCCATAGTAATACATAATCTGTGAAAATTTCAAGTATCTAGTTTATGCCATTATAAAGATTTAGTTAAAAACGCTGAAAAAACACGTTTTTTGTATGGCGACCCCCTTTAATTTTTAACTTTTTTTATTTTCAGTTATTGTTCTTATAGCGGCCACATTAATACATAATCGGTGAAAATTTCAAGTGTCTAGCTATTACGGTTCAAGGGATAGAGCCCTGTGACAGACGGACAGACATCAGAGTCTCAGTAATAGGGTCCCGTTTGCACCCTTTAGGTACGGAACCCTAAAAAAGACTCGAGACCATTCGATAGTCGCGAAGATAAAACTCACGTACCTAAAGTAAAGAAAGAAACTTGCCGTCTCGTCTGCAATTTATTACCTGGTACAAACTACACCAGACTAACCGCCTTTACCTAAGAGACGAAAGTTTCTGATCTTTTTAACCATTCGTGAGGAAGAGCGGGAAATAAATAGTGTATGTGATCCTTTGGGAACCGCCGTAAGTGACATTCGAAATGGCATCCTATTTCTGGCAATAACCTCGAGCATAAATTGAGGCTAGACGCTAGATCTTAGAGTGGTGAATTATTCTCTCATACATTTTAATTAGTTCAAAAAATTGTGGCTGTAAATTACTATAGCGCTTAAAATAAGAGCAAGGGGCGTTAACTAATTAGACAGTTTCGTGTGTGCGACAGTTATTTATTACGTTTTTACGTGGTGTAGTAATATGGTAGTTTGTGCGGCGTATCATAAATAGGTTCGAAGTGAACATTTGGTTAATGTTGCTTACATTAGAATGTAACGGAACTCCCCGGAAATTTATCTAACTTGAAATTGCTTGAAAATTGAATAGAATTCCATGCAAAATATGGATTCTTAGAGTAGAAACAATATTTAGTTTTTCAGAAGGTATAGTTACTTAAGTGAATTGGTCTTTTATTGATAAAAGTCTTTTAAATTTTTATTGATATTAAAAGTAAGTCTATTATGGTTAAAAAAGTAACGTTTATGAGAGTTTCCAGAACCTTCTATTTTTACCTACATAGTTTCACTGTCTGACAAAGGTCTTCCTTTAAAAGGTTTTATACAAATAATTTAAGTTTCATGACTTTCATGAAAGTTAACAGAACTTTAAACTGAAGAAGATATTGAAACGATATAGGCAGATATTAAATAACGAACAATGCCTTGGATTCAATTGGTTTTTTATTGCATCTGATATAATAATATTTGATTGCCCATTGAATAAAAAAAATGTAAGCAGGTAGAACCGATAATAAAAAGTCAAGACATTGTAGAAAAACTAACGTTTACACCTTGACCATCTTAAGGTCAACCTCAAACACCTGTTCAACTCAAATAATTATTAGTCGATTTGAATTTATAACTTCCGATCGCTTTACGGAAAGCGATTCCACATCCGTCTGAACACCTGTCTGAGGAATGAATGAAAAAATTAAAGTACGTGGTTATAACCTGGTTATTAATAGTAAGTACTTTGCAATTTGGCTTCATTCATAGAACGATCAAATGATCAACAGAAAGAAGAAAAAAAATGAAAATTTGAAAGATATATCATATAAGCAATGACGATATTTGATATTTTTAATAATACCGATAAGAAAGATTGTAGGCATTGTAGGAAGTTGGCTTCTGAATTGTGTTAATCACCTAAAGCGAAAACGTTTCACATTTTCGATAATTTCAATAATAAAAGAAACTAGGCAAAAGTAAACGGATTTGTATACAACACTTTTAAGCGGACTCAGATGAAGTTATACTTACAATTCTTTTGTGTCCATTTCACCCCACGTCCTTAGCTAATGGTATTATTATGTCCCCCAGTTCTTGACGTATTGAATACCACCTTTGAGCACTTTGAGTAGACTGGAGTATACGTAAATAAGTTTTAAATTTCCATTTAGAAGTCCACGAGAGCGGCCTATAATTCGTGGGTATAGTTAGTTCTGCACATAAAACACTCTATTGTCGACCCCTGGAGGGCTGTTGAGAACATTTTATGCTCAGGTTAGGCGTACCTTTCGTATGTAAAGCAAAAGTATTAGAATTTATTTCGGGTTGCGTAAGTAACGACTTTCACTGTAATACTACAGTCATTAAATTTGTGAAAGTACTTGTAGTATTTGTTTGTTTTTGTAGCTTTATTAATAACGATGTTAGTTTTGTCAGGGTTAAGTTTTGCGAGACATTTAAATATGTATACGTTTGCATAAGTACTAAGCAACAGTAAACAGGCAAATTATGAGGCGATTATACTAACATATCTAGTCTATATGGTTGGTATCAATATAGATTATTTTAATAATCCTTTTTAGGGTTCCGTAGTCCACAAGGAACCCTTATAGTTTCGTCATGTCCGTCCGTCCGTCCGCCCGTCTGTCTGTCCGTCCGGGCTCGTACTCCGCCGCTACTCCACCGATTGTCACGAAAATTGGTGGAGAGATAGATATTGAAGTTCCAAAAGTTGGTTTTTAAAATTATGAAAAATTTGTTTTTTTTTTTCAGCCCCCATACAACGAAAAGTGAATTAAAAAAATTAAATTGGACTAACCCCAACGTGTGGGGTATCGTTGAAAAGGTCTTTTAAAATGCAACAAAAACTGCTTTGAAACTATGTAGATCAAACCCCCCAGTCTTGAGATAATCTAATACAAAGTTAAAATTTGAGGTGTCCCCAAGGCCACCGTAACTTTTGAAATATTACTAAAATAATTCTGAAAAAAATGTGGTATTTACCTCAAAGTATGTACTTTCAATTAAAACTATAGCGGTCTCGGTATCATAGATAGTTATTTTTTAATACGTCATAAATCGTAAACCGCAATTTACCTTAGAACTTTTATATTATGTTACTTGCTGCTACGGAACCCTTGATGGGCGAGTCCGACTCGCACTTGGCCGCTTTTATTAATATTTTATAAATGCGAAAATTTGAAAGATTGAGGCTGACTGGATGGGAATGAAATTTAGCATGCAGATAGTTTATTAACGTTTTATCCCAAAACATGTGAAGTTCCTATAGAATTGACAAATAAGGAACCACGTAGGTACCATGCCGGAGGTAACAGCTAGTTATAAATATTATGACTATGTTCTCTACCTTAAATGTAAAAGATTCTGATTTCGAGAGCAGCATTTTAGTATACATTTATCCATCATGTTTATGTAACCCAACGAATTAGGTACTTACTAAATGGTAAACATCCAAGAATGTAAGTAGGTATTTATTTAGAAAAATAAATAAGTGCATTTACACGTACATAAGTTATATTATAAAAGTCAATCGACAAAAATCGCAAACATGACCCGGCTACACGACGACGGGAGCTCACGCAATAGAAATAATAGGGACGATAAAGCAAAACAGATTTTAGAGAATCCGTGACCAATAGCCGATGATTGCTGTTAGTGGGGGCATAACAATGAGCCGTTTGATGGCCAGGCCAGGGACGGGCAGCAGTCTCACGATAATATAGACGTGCTATACTCTCATGTTCATGCAGACGAGCTAATAGAGGAAGATACTAATTAGTGTTACCTTACACCATCTACACAACGTAAGTAAACCCATGTAAATTTAAAACAGGCTATAAGATAGTGGTCTGGCAATGACGTGAACATTTAGGAGACTTGCTTTTGATGCTGGGCGTAAGCCTAGTATCCAAGTAAAGCATGAATTGAAGAAAAGGTAAGGTTATTTAAGTAAGTTAGGTAAGGTCAAAATGAGTTATATTAGAACAAGTTTTAATGAGTGATATAGCCGGCCCTTAAAAGTTTTACTGACGTCCACTGGTCCGTTTTTATCTTATTAGTCTCGAATCACACAAAGCGCATGACATGAAGTAACTTGCGACGCGACGTTCGTACAACTCATGGTGTGAACGGTGGGTAGATATTCTATGTAGCGCCAAGATGCGTCGACGTCGCGCATCTTGCGCTGCGTGTGGATTGACCCTTAGTCTTTTGTAAGGAACTTTACAGAGAAACCGATCTATGTGCACACAGTTTGGTAATCATCATTACTGACATATTCAACGATTCTTCTGAAACCTTTTTAGTATGTGCGGTGTGTGTAAGCAAGGTACGCCCTGACAATTATTCAATTTATGCATGAAACATGACTATTATATGTATAATGATTAAATGTATTTACTGCCTTAAAAAACTAGGTGTTCTGTAAATTATTTTTTTCCGTGACGAGCCATTCTGATCAGGGATAATAAATAACATTCATTATTTATATATAAATGCTTGTTCCATATGTATTAACGTAAACTACAGTATAACTTAGACCAATGCTCCACAGTCTACTATAAATTACAAATGAGTAGAAAGCTAATATAAAAGCGAATCCCGGATGGATATAAAAATCTTTATCAGGCAGTGTAAAATAATGCAGTAAATAAACGGTCGGGGAAACTGCGGAAAATAAACACAGACATTACACCATGCCAGAGTTCAAAGGAAGCGTGGCCCGAGATGGCTCGAATATTTGAAGTGTGAAATAAAGGAGGCGAGCTACCTATAAAACAACGTCGAAGAAAGTAAGACCCATCTTCGAACCTCAGTTTTAAATAATTTTTTTTTATAAATTTTAAATTAGATTTTGCTTTTTAGGGTTCCGTACCCAAAGGGTGAAAACGGGACCCTATTACTGTGACTCCGCTGTCTGTCCGTCTGTCTGTCTGTCCGTCTGTCACAGGGCTCTATCTCTTGAACCGTAATAGCTAGACACTTGAAATTTTCACCGATTATGTATTACTGTGGCCGCTATAACAGCAAATACTAAAAATAAAAAATTGTTAAAAATTAAAGGGGGTCGTCAGACAAGAAACGTGTTTTTTCAGCTTTAACTTGATCTTTATAACGGCATTAACTAAATACTTGAAATTTTCACCAATTATGTATTATTATACTATGACTACAATAACAACAAATACTAAAAATAAAATAAAGTTAAAAATTAAAGGGGAACGTCATACAAGAAACGTGTTTCTTCAGCGTTTTAAAACATTGTACGGTGGTACGGAACCCTTCATGTACGAGTCCGACTCGCACTTGCCCGTTTATTTGTTACAGTTTGGCTACTAGATGAAGCACTAGTAATGTAACCTAGCTATCAACGTCACATGTCATTACCAGGTCATCGCCTACAATCTACAAACATAGTGTGCGGGTGCAGCAGACATTTTCGCATACACTACTTGCTTCAAATTTTTGACATTCCAATACAAATCGCGCGGGCCGCCGCACTCTTTTGTATGGAAATTACGAAATTTATTTTTGTTTACGGCTGTAATTTTATTTTCATTACATTATAATGATCTGGTATAGACCGTGGTTCGATTTATTACGGGTATGTCCCTTTCACGTTGTATAGTGACTTGTTCAACTAGTGAATTGTTTATTAAATTCAATAACTAATGAGATTATATTATGAAGTAATTCTTGTCACACCCTGAAACTAAGAAGATGCAGTATGTGAATTTAATTCATCTAAAATAAGTTATTGAAATCAACACAATGAGAAAATAAACATCGAAATAAAGGTCTCCGAGTGTACATTACAATCCAATGTTTACGAGCAGTAATATGCTCAAATAACAAAATAATTTCCTCTTTCCTCCTTCGGGACTGGCCTACATTTAAATTGGGTGACATTTAATTTATTTTCACACATATAAAATAAGTCCCTCGAGTGTGTGGTGCGAGGACAAGAATTATTCAAAGATATAAGCATTGCAACCCGGCGCAGCGTAACAATGTCGGAGTTGTGGGTGTTAAGTCTTTCTACCCACGTTCACAGTTTTATTTGAAGAAAATATTGTACACATATTGAAATAAAGGAATATACAATGAGTAGATACTTAACTGACAGTCTGGGACATTTTGAAGGGTGAATTGTCTTGCATTGTTCTCTAGACGCTGGAATGCTAATTACGAATTAGTCTACGTTGATAGAATGGAATTCAAAATAAGTAAAATTGTTTCAAGGACATTGGATAAAAGCTTTGCGTTTCTTTTATGGGTTTCTCTCTTTTTACTTGTCTTTCTATGTTATGTATTTGAAATTAGACCTTTGGGATTTTTTTAAACTGCTTGATTTTGGTAACATGATAATAATATCGAAATCAGCAATGCTGTCAAAAGACAAATGCCAGAATCTGAACTACTAGGTCACATTCGGGCATTAGTCTTTTGATTGCACAAAGAGATATGATATCAACCATATAATCGAGACCAGTTTCTGCTTCTATATAAAACACAAAATCCACTGCAGCTATCATAATACCAGCGACATATAAATTGTCATCTTGCCAGGCGTACCACAAACAGTGAGACGTACTTTCACAACGCTCTTCAAAGGTGCTTTATGGTGTTCCATCGTGTATCCGCATCGTGTGACGTGGTCACGTGATCGATGGGGCGATATGGTTTTTTATGGAAACATAAGCCACCACGCCATTGCGCTTTCAACTCGACCGGCTTATCGACTACTTCCTTACCCAAGTATGTATCACGCAGGGAAATTTCTACGTAATAAAAGAGTGCGTAAGTCCAAACGTGGTTTATGTAATGTGGCAAGAACAAAATTACTCAATTGAAAATTGTTAAATATAGTGGGTTACGAAAATAGAACTGAGAATGTTGCTCTAAATGCTCATATTAAGATAAAAAATATTAACTGTATAATTTTACAATAGTTAGGTACCACAGAAGCTTATGAACACGTTTGTTTCAAATAAACTTATCGGTTCTTATCAAGAACTAAGCCCGTATTAATAAATCGCACTCAACTTTGAGTTCGGTCTTAAGTGCGAGCTTGAGTTGCTGTGCTTATTAATAAACCTTACTTGAGTTAACGCTTGAGTTCCGTGTATCACTTGAGTGAGCGACGTATTAATAAACAAGTATCAGAACTTAAGCGCGCACTCAAGATGCTACTCAAACACGTTTTTCCTGAGTGTAGTCGGACCATGACTTGAGTGCGCGATTAGATGAATTTTATATGGAAGTTTTTGGCTTAGTAATGAATTTTGAAAATATTATCAATAAAAATAATCACCATTGTGGAGTATTATGAAAGTATGTACTTACGCACTTTGATGGATGCGCATGTTAAACAAACCCGGGCGTTGGATGGACTTGGATGACCATAAGTAGCATAAAATGATCGTGATCCTCCGTGTTTCGGAAGGTACGTTAACCCGTACCTATGCATTACTAACGATTTCTAATGTCAAGCAACTCTGGGGTGGTCTGAATTTGGATGGGTGACCAGAAGTAGCATGAAATGTCACGAGCTCCTCCGTGCTTTGGAAAGCACGTTAAGCAATACTTATGCATTACTAGCGCTTTCACATGTTAAGCAACCCTAGGCGTGGTACTCACTTGGATGGGTGACCATAAGTAGCATGAAATGTTGCGAGCTCTTCCTAACGATTTCACGTATTAAGCAACCCTGGGCGTGGTCAGCACTTGGATGGGTGACCACAAGTACCATTAAATATCTCGAGTCCTCCGTGCTTCGGAAGGCACGTCAAGCCTTACCTATGCATTACTAACACTTTTGCATGTTAAGCAACCCTAGGCGTGGTCCGCACTTGGATGGGTGACCACAAGTACCAAAAAATATCTCGAGCTCTCCGTGCTTCGGAAGTCACGTTAAGCCATACCTATTTTTAACTAGCGCTCTCGCATGTTAAGCAACCTTGGGCGTGGTCCGCACTTGGATGGGTGACCACAAGTACCAAAAAATATCTTAAGCCCTCCGTGCTTCGGAAGGCACGTTAAGCCATACCTATGTGTAACTAGCGCTCTCGCATGTAAAGCAACCTTGAGCGTGGTCCGCACTTGGATCGGTGACCTCAAGTACCAAAAAATATCTTAAGCCCTCCGTGCCTTGGAAGGCACGTTAAGCCATACCTATGTGTAATTAGCGCTCTCGCATGTTAAGCAACCTTGGGCGTGGTTCGCACTTGGATGGGTGACCACAAGTACCAAAAAATATTTCGGGCCCTCCGTGCTTTGGAAGGCACGTAAGCCATACCTATGTGTAACTAGCGCTCTCGCATGTTAAGTAACCTTAGGCGTGTTCCGCAGTTGGATGGGTGACCACAAGTAACAAAAAATATCTCGAGCCCTCCGTGCTTCGGAAGGCACGTTAAGCCATACCTTTGTATTACTACCGCTCTCGCATGTTAAGCAACCTTAGGCGTGGTCCGCAGTTAGATGGGTGACCACAAATACCAAAAAATATCATAAGCCCTCCGTGCTTTGGCAGGCACGTTAAGCCGTCAGATACCTTGAAAAATCTGATACCACAGTGTCGGTTACACACAAAAAAAAACAAAAATCTGAGATCGCGCTCTCAAGATCGATCTTGAGTGATACTCTGTTGATATACGTTTATTAATTAGCGACCATCTTAAGTGCGTGATCACAACTTGAGTGAAACTCAGCTGAGATCGCACTTGAGTGCAGTCTTGAGCTCGATTTATTAATACGGGCCTAAGAGATAGTCTCTAAATCTAAACAGTAAGATAAACGTAACCTAGATTATATCTGACAATTATGGTGTTGTGTGTAAATTTATGGTGTTGCTCACAAAATGGACACAAAGGACAAATGTTTGTATAACTCAAATAAACTAACGCATCACAATTGACAGCATTCTCAGTTGTAAAGATCTTGTTTTGAATGTTGAGTGTTTTGATGACATAATCCTAATCTAATAACAACAGACAAAAGTAAACGGTCCTAGCCACTTGTTACAACATTAATATGGCACCTGCAGACATTTGCTCCTTTCTCGACTATTACTCTTCGCTTTACCTTTGCCCGTCGTCTGAAGCATCAACTACAGGCGTGCACCCCTTTAGGGGGGTTTCCTACTAGCGATTTCCGGGTTTTTACCGAATTTTTTTATTGAAGTGGAGATAGTTACACTCTCGTAAATCGCAGTGCAATTCAGTATTTGTAGCGGTTAAAATACTATTTATTAACTAGCGGTTAAGCGCACGCAGGTGTAAAACCATCCTCTTATTTTATGACCACCTTGTTGGTTTCATTTAGATCTGCCTTTGTGCAAGGAGTTATGCAGTTGGAATATGACAACATTAGTACACATAGTAACCCTATTTGATCGACTTTCTCGGCATGAAACTATCAATGTTCGTACAATGATATTTTTTATGCCGTCAATTCACCTGGCATAGATCCATTCATCACATTCATGAAAAACGTGTCGATCAGTAATTTGGACATAATTCTAAAATAGGTGTATCTAACGTCTGATATCATGCTGTCTGGTATCATGCTGTAGCATGCATATTCTGTCATGTGATTCATCTGCACATTAATTCGTTCGACTATTATGATACGATTCAATGACGGTGAGATAAAACCTAGTCCAACACTTCCGTCATATGTGCTGAACAGCAACCACACGCCTCGTTCAGCGATATGCGGTTACGCAGCAGGGCTCGCTATCTGCGTTTAGATTTTTTTAGATGATTTATGTTATCAGAGGGTAAATCTATGGAGTTTCGGTGGAGGCAGTTAAAAGGTTTGCGAATGACATACTACTCTTCGAATAAATAGACCAATGCCTTGAATCATGGATAGTGAATGGGGGCACGCTCAAATAATAAACGTTATTCAAAGAAACAAGGATCGAAATATACCATTTCCAGCAAGAAATCGAAACTATAGGATTTTGAATATCATCATGTCTTTTTTAGTCTTCACTGCAGGAGCACGACTCTCTCTGTACTACAAGAGCCATACTTGGCCAGAGTAGCCAAAGGATTTTCCCTACCCTCTCGACGCTGGCCAGACGGGTTGGACAGGTCTCACTAATGTTTATAAGCTTTGTTTAGCTTGTGTTTCCTACTTCTATTTCCTTCTTCCTGTTTCAACGAAATTCACGGGAAGACTTGGAGTGGTCCTATTCTACTATATCGGGAACAACAAATTTTGACAATGCTTTGTCCGAAATATGTTAGGCTCAAATCATACTTTAGTTCATATAATCTGACTGGGTTTTTAAACCTATCTCGGTTGACAGCCGATCATCTAATTTGATGATGGTTTTTGTAATGCAATTTTGTAAAATATGTAATAATAGGGCAAGGCAAACGAAAACTGCTATACACTAGCCATGCAAATAATAATCAATAATTTTTTAACATCCATTTGCGACTGAATAGTAGTCCTAAGTAATGATGATTAAAGACTAAATAATGCTTACCTACTTTTCTGTGTTTAATTTCCTCCAAAACTTCTGTAACTATTGACCTTTACCGTATTTACTAAACGGCACATATGCAACATGAATTCGCAATTTCACAAACTGTCCTTGTAAGTGAGTGTAATTAAATTAATTAATAACGACAGCCCTAACCAGGGCCCTGAGACTGGGCGCAGCCGGTCAGCGAGGCACGTATCATACGCTTAATTACATCTCTGCGACGCAAACGCAAGCCCCTTCCACAACTCACGAGAATCCACCCTCAACATATGCTACTCGATTTTTTCTACAACAGCTTTACACACCACAGCAAAAGCTAGACCACGACTAATTGATTAAACAACCTTTCGCACAAAACAGTTTGGAACTAGTGGATGCAATGCATGTATGGAAAACAACGTCAATTTTCCGGAATGCCCAACGGGACGGTAGATATGTTATGTAAATTCGACATTAGATTGTCCATAAAATCTCGCGAAATGAGAGTCAGCGTTTTTAACGAGTAATTTATCTTTGATATGCACAGAGAATTATTATATTCTGAAAAGACGTTGAGAAAACGATCGTCTGGCAATTGTGAAACGTCCATTTTGTGCTCTGTGAGCATCTGGAGTCAATAGACATGCTGCAGTTTGTATAACTGAAATATCTAAACTTGATTCAAACGAGAAATACGAGTATAATAATAGCGACAGTTTAGTTACAGTTTGTAGAGCTACTAACTACGAGTACTTTGTCAATAGCACAAATCTCTTTGTACAACTAGTAACCGGAAAACATGATGATAAAAAGCGTAGATTTGCAAGCCATGAATGCGAAAAAACAAAAAGGACAATTTACAGCAAGAGGAAAAAAGATGGTGCAAAAATTTAAATTCCGTACAATTATCTTAGAGCGTCGTAAAAATAATAATGTGTCTGCCGCCGGGAAATGTGGGAGGGAGCGTCGTGAGGCGTAACTACACGCCTGGAAAACATTTCAGCCGCACGTTGTCAAAGGCCAGTGGCTTGCCACTACTAGAGAATATATCCACTGCCGCGTAGATTGTGTGGTGTGAACAACATCGGAATTTATTAATTCAGATCTTTGTTCCACTATGACTAGCCAGAATCTCAAGGATACAGTTGACTCGTTAGACTATTGCTATATCCAACAATGACATTTTCAAATCCTTAATGCTCTTTGTTATCCCTTAAATCAAATTAGACTTACAACTTAGACATGAATTTAACATTAAATAACAACAAAAAAAGGAAAGATTCGGTATTTCAGGATGTATTCAATAAAGAAGGCATCTGTCTCGTCAAGGAAACGAGGGTTGGTCGCTCACAACAAATGTCGACGTTTGATTTTCCATGTAAACATGACCGTTGTTACAATTGACCGGTCAATATTACTAATGTATGACCAGTTTCTCGATTTTCTTGTGAAGTTATTTGCAGAAATACCTACACATAATATGTATTATAACGGAAGAGAACTCGAAACCCATCATTAAGTAATTTGAAACATGGAGATTTGAAGCCAAACGGTAATGTCACCATTGTTTCAGACTCAAATCAGGGTGTTAAATAAACATTAGAAGAAAAAGAATATGCTATTTGTGAGAAGGGTATTGCATTATCATTATGAATGCGAATGCAAAAGCATTAACAGTTAAAGATTTTCCGGGAACTTTAACCATAAAATATGATGAAGCAGGGTACGATTTTAAAATAACATTGTCAATAAAACAAAATAATTAATTTAAAACGGGTCTCGTGTTGAATTCCTCGAGATAATTCGCATTGAACTGTATTGCACAAATACAAACAAGTTTCGCTGACAATTACACTCAGTGAAGGATTTTTAAATGGTCAGATTACTGTAGGTGGTTAAGCAGCATTCTTTCATTCTCCACTGGCCTAGTTTTTGTATCTCGTGAGAAAGCAGGTGTTGCATTTTTGTGTGCATTATTGTTGCGTTTAACGATAATAGATGCAATACGAAATCATTCTTATTCTTGATCAAATCAACCAAGAATTTATTAGCGTTCCACTCTCACAGAAGTCATGTTTATTCAACAAGACTGTTATGATATTGCCCGTTATATTAGCTGTGTTTTCCTTAACATATAGAGTCACATGCTGATTAAACCGAGTAACAGGCAAGAGAAGCCGCTGATAAGCTAATTTGGAATTGAAATAACTAATATAAGCACTGACATCAAACTATAGCAAGCTAGGTTTCCTAATTCAAATCTTAGAAATTCAAATAAAGGGAAAGTCCCATTAATTTCGAACAAATAGTCCGCACCTGTTACAAAACAGAACGTGGGAAGATTACAAAGTGAACTACATAATCTAGAACGTTGGACGCGTCTCGATTTTCGCTAAACGAGTCCCATTGGGACTTCAGGGTACGCCTTCGTCTAAAAATGTGTGTGGTCCATAAGAACCTTAAAATAAACCTTATTTCCATAGAGTTAAGAATCTAACATCTGGTATGTGTAATTTTAGACATGAATTCTTATGAGCGGAGCTCGGAACTAACCCGAACCTTATGAAAGGAAATAACTAATGCTTAGGATTTTCATACAAAACAAAATGAAGATTCGTGGAATTATGGAAGCAATTTTACTATGTAGTTGTGTGGTCAGCCGTATCGGCTGTAATGTGTATATTGATAGAAATTAGATTCGGCAAATATTGGATTTGGGCGAGCCAGGTGTATTTACATTATCGGCGGATTCTAAGTTGAAATTGTAGCTGGGATTGATAAAAATTTAACTATGTAAATATAAGAAAGCAGCAGTGATTTGTATGTTTGTGAGTGAGTGTAATTTTAGAAGTTATTGATCTTTCTTGGGACATGTAATATAATAAGTATAATTGACTAAACCTAAATAAATTAAATATTCACGTCTTTATCCTTATTAAAGATAATACTCATAATAAAAATAAAGTAACAAAATCCATATGGAGATACGGCCAACAATATAAGATGAGAATAATGCAATTTGTTCAAAACCGTCGCTCAGTATTTACGGAAAAATGTATGCTAGATAATTTTGCTATAAAGAATTGAATTATGACATACAACACAGTACTATGGAAATTTTATTGGGTTATTATACGTAAACTGTGTAATTTGAGGTTCGATAAGATTTGTGAACGTTTGTCACGTAATGCAAAGCATGTAGGTAGACACATTAAAGTAAAATTTTAATTATCTGTAAATATAGGGTTACAATTTCTGAAACTACACAACTCATTTTGAAAATAAAAACAAAATAAGTGTGAATAAAAGATACATTTAAGTCAGTGAAAAGGAAGGAAGGAATAACATAAATAAGAATGACAATCTAATTAGATTTGACATAGGCCAAACGAATCAAAGGTTTAAAATTCAAAATTGAGAAACATTTGTTATCTGGCAATGGGAATAGGAACAGTAGTTATTGTAACAATGAACTTTTGATAAGCACGCCAAAGGTACGTTTATGTTCTTATCATTCTGGTGATACGAGTAACAGGCCTAGAATTATTGTAGTATCAACTATCCGTGTTACTCGCGCTATGTTATTTCGAAATATTTATCCAATACCTTAAAACGTGTAAAACCTTGGCAGGTTTTACACGTGCCATTGCAGCGATTGTATATAATCGTTTATGCATGTAATAATCAGAAATATAGGTATTGATGTGGAAAACCAATCTTTAGTCTTTTCGTCAAATCATCACGTCACGTGTAGCAACAAAGAAGGCCTTAAATGTACATTTCTCCTATACAATCACAGGTAATTCTTGCTCGTTAGATGGGGTTTGATGTGGGAATCCTTCTCGTTGACGGTTCGCGTACCACCTAATAGCTTGCGTAATAACTCGGTGTTGAATCGTACGGATCACCACAGGGGACGAGTATTGTAAGACGCCTTATTATTGCTGCTCAACTGATCGTTACAGTCTACTGTTTCACGACTCCACCCATCATGTATTGTAAAGGGCATGCTGGTAATTGTTACCTATTTGCAGGCTGGGTTGACCGTTCGTGTGAACTTTCTGCTAGCTGCTGCGAGGTTCAAATGTTCCTCCTATACGAATTAGATCAACTCTTCTTATTCCTTGGGAAATGTAATCAGTATGCTCTGCTCACTCGAAAGTCTTTAAGTATAATTGACTTTAGGTAAGAAGGCACCTAGACTATTTATTCTTTATTAATTACTTTATTTATCAATCATTACATAAGCATTAAGAGTAAGATTACTAGATACATTACATCGGACTTACATTTGTTTGTGTTCATAAGAGATTCATGAATTCATATGCTACATACATACATATTTTATTTATTTAAGTTTATTGCACACAATCTCATATTTGATTGATTACAATGGGTCAAACTTAACGCTATGCATTATCTACCAGTTTGCCTTTGGGACACATCGAGAAGTTGGTAGAAGGGGTGCAAGTTTTAGCACTATTACAATACAACATTCCTACATAATATTACACAATAAATACATATACTTAACATACTATCACGCCTGTTTCCCACAGGCATTTGTTTTCTTCATATGCTACTAACTATCATAAAATGAAAAGTATTATTATAAGAGAGAGGGTCAGCAGCAGTTACCACAAAGTAGCCTAAGCCGTTTTCGCTAACATGACCAGAATTATCATAACATAAAATAAAGGGCAAAGTACCCTACCCTGGCGTCGTGTAGAGCTTTTTCTTTCAGGTCGATGATCCACGTTCAATAGCGTCACGCAGGGGTTACCATGTAAATGGAAATTCTATAGCACATCGCATTAATATAGATTATCATAAACAAGTACTGGCCGTGAAAAAAAAAAGCTAATTACATTACTTTGGTTCGTTAACTCTTCTGAAAGAGTCAAAAGTTTTTGTTTTTATCTCTTTAAAACCTTGCGTTACGCACTTGTGTGAATCGGTGTAGGTACTTACCTAGGCCCGATTCAATCAAATACATATTAACACAAGTATAAATATTCCACTAATAATTTTACTCCTTGAAATAAGCTTTACTAAATAAATATAAATCGATAGTTCAAGAGTGTATAAAGAACGGATTTGTTAAGATTTTAGTGAAAGACCGGGGTCTGCTCAGTAACTTTTGTATACCTACTTTATGTATTTATATATCACAACAACACAACGTAAGAATAACAACAGAATAAATAGAAAGCTCAAAAACAACCAAAGGAGAGGATTTCAAATATAGAATTACCATAAACAAACTCTTTTTTTTTTAAATGTCAACAGAATTGTATAATGCGAAAAAATCCATGCACAAATGATGCACAATGTTTCTTTGAGATTTACTTGAAATGACACAAGAACTTAATTTTGTGGTATTTATTATCATAGTGAAATGTCAAATGTTAAGGGCCCGTATGACCCTGATAGTACTTAGAGCGATCTTAAATATTATCAATATTTAAGATCGATATCAGAAATACTCACTTTGAAATTAAAACACAGCAAAGTTCAGGACCAACTCTATACATTATATGTTTGTTACGATTGCTGCTGAAAACGCATCGTATGTGGCAAAATACACACGTTGTATTTTTCAGCAGTGGAAGTGTTAAAATTTTCTGGGTAGAAAAAAATTGTGAAGTTGCCCCCAGAATTATACTAAAACGGAAAGTTTTCAAGAAATATAATAAATTAGCCCTTGTAACTTTGGATTATAATTGTATTAAACATAAATCAGGGATCTTATTTTTTAAATAACTCTTAAATATTCTTTGTAAAACGAAAAAAACCTTAAAATCCAGAAATGCGTATACCAGCCTCATTGACCTCCCGCGATCTTTTCAGCCCGCATGAAATGCTGTCTCGCTTCAGCTAGAGTAAATTTGTGTGCGTGGAAGCAGGAGCAAAATTTAGATTATCTACATCAGGCGCCGTCTTAAGTTTGTTTTCTAAGTTATAAATATTGACAAGTGACAAGACAACTTTCACATAACTTCTATAGTGAATCTCACTATAAAATAATTACACTGCCAAATTCGGCCATATTTACCTTATTCGTTGTTTGGTGGTTGGTAAAATGTTAAATCAGCATACTCTAGATAAATATTTTTTTTAAATTATAAATATCTTTATTAGTAACAAAAACAAGGCCATATAAAAAATCATGTACGATGATACCTGCAGTAGTTTGCAAAGAAAACTGTAAAAATAGTTTACACTAGACTAAAAACTTATTTGAAATTAACTTAAACTTGGTCGAATCAGGTCTTATACGATTTATTTGTTTCAATTTGCATACGGACGTGTAAAAAATCATGGCTCACTTGAAATTATGCATATATATATATATATTTTATGTACTTTGCATGCGAGTTGTGTTAATTTCGCGTCTAAGTGTTATTATGTCTGCGTCTTAGCAGAGAGTCGATGAACTTGTTATTTATTACATTGGATCGTAATAATACTGAGTATAAGGATTCTTGCTGGCACCCTTTACTATTTTTGGATTAAATGCTTATGTCCAAATAATAAAAATAAAAAGTACTTAAGTTGTCACTGAGTGGAGTTTGAAAAGTGGAACCGGACACGAATGCAAAAGATAAACTAGACCGAAAAAAAAAACTAATACACGGGACACTAATAAGTACAAGTTCTGAGACTTGTCAAAGAGGACGATATTTTTTTTTCACTGGATTGCCTCCGTGGTCCAGTGGTCAAGGCGTTTGCCTTGTGATCCGAAGGTCATGGGTTCAAATCCCACTGGGAAGCATACTTTATGAGAAGTTGTTTCTAGTCTGGTTAGGATATTGCAGGCTTGACTCACCTGATTATCCGAAAAAAAAGATGTTTCCGTGCTTCGGAAGGCACGTAAAGCTGCGGATCCCGAACACCATCTAGCGTTTGATTAAAACTATCCTAGAATTGGTTCTGGTCTACCCTTTGGGTTCCGGAGGTCAGACGGCTGTCGCTCTATGTGAAAGCCATTAACCTCCTTAAGGTGAAGAGGTAAGCAAATGGCCTTGAAGTGTGAAATAAATTGTTAACTCGTAAATATGGTAATAATTTCCATATTGCTCTTCGTCATGCACTAGATATCCTTTTAAAATATTTTATGAACTGCCGTTGAAACTATTATTGGTGATCCGTCTAGCTTCAAAACTTGCCGTGGCCACTTTTGGCGGAGGCAAGTTTTAAAGCTAGACGGACTAATGTAAATACTTTCAACGGCGGTTCATAAAATAATATAAAGGGCTATCTAGTGCATGACGAAGAGCAATATGGAAATATGTATATATATATCACCATATTTACTAGTTAACAATTTATTTCACACTTCAAGGCCATTTGCTTACCTCTTCACCTTAAATCACCTAGAGTTAGGTAGCGGACCCCGGGCTCTGAAGCGTTACCGCTGAGGATGCAACCGGGAATACGCTCGGATGATGATGATGATTTTTTATACTGGCAACAGATTTCAATAAAACAAAGCTCAAATGTTGCTCGAAGATGAGCTCAATCTATTTGTATAAACCGCGAGAAATCCCGTTTAATAATTAATTTTGGAGATTAGCGCCAACATACTCGTACTCGAACAGACAAAAAACAACTTTTTATGTTTTGGTTACTCTTTTCTTATCGCTCTTTTGATAAAATTACACGTACAGACACGCTATTTCGATTGATTTATTATACAACGAGAAACAACGCAAAATCACTCAGGTTGTAACTCAGTCCATGAAACTGAACAACTTTTGTTCTATAACATTCCCAAAATGCCAAAAATAAAATTTGGATTTTCATACAAATTGACTCGATCAGCTGACCAGTGTATGAAAATTCAAATTTGGCTTTCGTGAAAGTTGTAGAAGAAAAGTTGTTTAGTTTAATGAGCTGAGGTACCATCTGAGATTTTGAGTTATTTCATTAACACGTTGTATATGTATCAATTTTATCATTATTATCATGTCTTTAATAAATCATATTATTATATTATACATCATTATCGTATCATACATCTATCAATTTAATCAAGGCCAGAGTAGGACCATTCCAACTCCTGTGGATGTCGTAAGAGGTGACTAAGGGACTAAGCACAAAAATTTTGTGCCACATCAGCATTCCCAAGGAGGGTTGACGTCAGGCAGGCCGCCGATCGTAAAACCACGGTAAGTAAGACTACAGCCAAATCGTTGACACTGTTCAGGCTATTTTTTCTCTACTTCGCAAGGTCTTTGGCATCTTTGGGTGACCATTGACATGCTTGTTTGGAGAAGAAAAAAGCGGAAAAGTACACACCGAGCTAGAAGCAGCACATCTGAGGTTGCAACCGGGAATGCGCTAAAATTAAGTATGGTAATAATGATACTCGTAATAAAGACGATAAAATACTGGTAAAGTGTACCTAGGTAACTAGCAAATCAGGGATTACTTACTATTAGTGCCGAACTAAATATTGATACATAAACGTAACTAGGTAGGAAATAACGAATAGGTAGGTATTCGTAATTATAACTACATATGTATATACGTAATATAAGTTCCGTACTATAACTTTGACTCTTATGTATTCTGTGCTATAACATAAACATAAGCGAGCTTACTAGTATCACAGAATAACAACCAGTACTCATTGATTTGGCGATTACATGACTCGTGTAGGTACCTGAAAAAGAAATACATAAATTAATTCTAAGAATACAGGTAAATTAGTCGTAATTAAATCATATTTGTATTCAATGTTACACTATCACGTCTTTATCCCTAACGGGGTAGACAGAGCCAAGGGCGGTAAAGCCCAGGCCACTTTTAGCGTAATGGTGGGCATGAAGGTGGAAAAGGGAAATCATAATAGTGATGGGTTGCTAACCGCATCGCCTATTCATATGATTCAGATTCTCGCCCATTCCCTCAATAGGCTTTTACGATCTGCACGGGAAGAGAAGCAGCTGGTACATTCTAGGTTTTTTCTTTTCTCCCAGACCAGCAAAGAAGAAATATTCAATGTTATATAGCCTAAAGCCTTCCTCTATAAATGGACTACCCAACAAAAAAAGAATTTTTCAAATCGGACCTTTAGTTCCTGAGATTAGCGCGTTTAAACAAACAAACAAACTCTTCCGCTTTATAATATTAGTATAGATGGGGGCGAAAGAGCGTTTTTAGTTTTGCGGCTCTGTCAGACTGTCTGCTTCAGACTCAAAGGCCACTTTTAACGTGATGGTGGGCGACAAGGTGCAAATAGGAATCAAAATAGTGAAGGGTTGCTAGCCGCATCACCTATTAACATGATTCACATTTTCATTCATTCCATCGATCGGCTTTTACGATCTGCGGGGGAAGAGAAGCAGCTGGTACATTCTAAGTTTTTATTTTTCTCCCAGACCAGTAAGGAATGTAGTGTGACAGGAATCACATTTCAATTATCATCATCATCATTTCAGTAGCAGGAACTGCTAGTTACTCATGTAATTACGTCACCAAAATTTTGAAAAAATAGCGCAGTTGATATGAATTAAGGGTGATTGATATTTATTTTTAGCAGGTCGGTGGTTGTATCAACGCTGTGTTATGTACCCGCGTGAAGTTAAGGCAAATAAGCGCCCTATTATCCTATCCAACCCTTGTAATTAAGCTACCTATCGACATGCCATTCTAATCTTAGCAGCCATTTTTGCGTGAAAGCGGAACAAACGTCTATACATACATACGTCGAGCCATCCATACAAACACTAAGGTCGAGAGAATCATTTTATACAATCACCTTTTTAGGGTTCCGTACCCAAAGGGTGCAAACGGGACCCTATTACTGAGACTCCGCTGTCTGTCCGACTGTCACAGGGCTCTATCTCTTGAACCGTAATAGCTAACCACTTGAAATTTTTACCGATTATGTATTACAGTGGCCGCTATAACAACAAATACTAAAAATAAAAAAAGTTAGAAATTAAAGAGGGTCGTCATACAAAAAACGTGTTATTCAGCGTTTTTTACTTTATCTTTATAATTGCATTAACTAGATACTTTAATTTTTCACAGATTATGTATTACTATGGCGGCTTTAACAACAAATACAAAAAAAATAAGGTTAAAAATTAAAGGGGTGTCGTCATACAAGCAAGAACGTGTTTCTTCAGCGTTTTCAAACATTGTACGGAGGTACAACGTTTTAAACCCTTCATGTACGAGTCTGACTCGCACTTGTCCGTTTATAATATGAAAATTATACCAAAAAATGTATAATCTAAATTACTAGTCAAATTCGATAAACAGATAAAAAATTATAAATAAAAATCATTGCTATCCCGACATGCCGGCCATCTGATGACCTTCGCTCTCGACGATATTTCTCTGTTTTATTTACTTATTTTTTTTCTTTGCATTATATTTTTTTTTTGTAGCGAATTTGACTAGTAATTTAGATTATACTATATTATATTATATATATTATAATATATATTATTATTGGTATATATTTCATATAAAAAGGTGATTGTATAAAAGATTAATAAGGTTTTTAAAGGTTAAAGAGGTATTATGTTTGTGATTTTTTTCTATCGAGCCAAAAGTGCTCAATCGTGTTTTGGATATTGTGTGTTTTGTAGAAAAGTTTTAAAATTGCTAAGTAAAATTTTAAAAAAAATAAACTGTAGTAGTATAATTACAGTATTTTTTTTGAAACACAATATTGTGAGCTGTGAACTCATCTCGCAGATTTCTCCTGCAATACTTAATTACTTTTTTCAATAAAAATTGCAGAAAAGCTATGGCTGTGTTTCTATGTTTTCTTTTCATACTTAAATACATAAATTTTGCGGCGACCAGTGCAGCCCCCATTTGAAATAAATTATTTGAAAGGAGACAAAAATATCATTTAAAATTGTATCTCTAGTAGGTATATCCTAGATAAGATAACCCTTCAAACTATTTTATGAAGTACTGTTTACAGTTTAAAGATAGAAAGCAAAGCTTTTCTTCGCACATTTGCGAAAAACTGCCACTGTTGGCAAATGTGCAAAGAAAAATGAATGTATCCCCTTTTTTTCTCTCTCTATTTACTATATACTATTTTTGACTACACGATGTAGTCAACAATTTAATTCAAGCAAACCTAAACTATACTAAAACTGAATACACATTAACAACTAAATTCTGTACGCAATCAAGTGGTGGGTCATTTTATGAGTCATAAAAGTCACAGGTACGAATGGTACGATCGATGTAGCCAGTAATGTCGCGGCAACATTGTATTTTACATTTTATATATTTAATATAATACATAGGTACCAAATCTATGTATTTTTACCCGACTACCCAAAATGAGGGTTATGTGTTTCGCCGCTGTGTTTCAAAGATATCTATGATACCTTGTCAATATGTCTTGTTTTCTATTGACTATTAACTTGCGGAAGGATAAAATCATTTCTATACAGAATTTCGATAGTTCCTCGGAGAAAATTGATCAGTTTCGTGAACTGAATTCGGCCTTAAAATAGTTTCAGTTTATTTGGTTAGACCCTGTACCTATCTATAATTTATATTATATTTGTCGGTGGAGTAGTCTCCATGTCTCCCTCTCTTGAGCCATCCTTTTGACCTCCCTATACGACACAGCGTCAACTTTCTCCTTCACTTGACCCTGTATAATGTACTAATATATTTCAATATGTGACGAGTACAAAGTTGACGGGAAATTAAAGAGGAAAAAAGTAAAGCATTGAAATTACTGGTACTTAATACGGTACATTCATAATGATTATTGAATTTAAAATTCATACATACTTTAAAAAGATATTAAAGAAAAAAACATGATCAGTTCGAATAAGATTCAAAATCTAATAACGTCATTTTATGATCATATGTTTAGTAAATAGTGTGATTGTTTTGATCAATGATGTAATTTTTAGCATGTGTGGTGTGGTGAACTGAATTACTTTTTTGGCCAATAGTGTGAGTCATTGGGCAAAGACTTACTAGATTATTAAAGTGAAAGATAAAAACTGGTGATAAAACAGATTTCTATAACCTTCAAGATAAAACTAACGCAATTTCCTAACCCAACAACAACAGCCTAAGATTTGCTAATGCATTTAGTAATTTGCATGGACTGTTAAAGAAACGGTACTTTGTACCTAATAAATATGTCTACATCTAAATGAGATTCAGCGTAAATAAAAGTATAACGAAGCAAATAATGTAGATAGACTTCACAAAACAAATTTATCTGTGGCTAAGGATAATTAGTAACACAAACCCAATCTACAATTAAATTAAAGAACAGTAACGCTTGACCCAAATGCTCTTACTAGTCTTCAGACAGCTTTTGTGCAACACAAAAGGTTGCATAACCCATCTTAACAGCTTGGAGATGGCATTGTTTGCTGAAGATCTAATAAGTACTTTCTGATGGAGTTAAAAAGATAGTAAATAGAAGTTTTCAAGGAACGAATGAATCGAAACATGATCGTTCATTTCGATTAACGGCCACTTGGCGAGGTCAGCGCTCGACAACATCGGGGACTCACTGCCATTCAAACTTTATGGTGTTTTATCAAGGTACCGTTGAACCAACGTCAGTTTTACTGCTTACAACCACTACGGTTCCGCTGCAGAGATATTACGACCGACCAAACTTGAAATGAGTTTGAAACTCGAGTCTTCCAAAACAACATCTGTAAATATTCGTGACTGTAGTCGTCCCTTTGCTCCCTATTTAGAATTGGGGACTATTTTCGTTCTCTATCGCCATATTTCACATTTCAATCATCGTTACACTGAATGTTAATTAAATAACCAGCCATTCAGTTCACTAGCAGCAACCATTTAAGCGGCTGAGAATAGTGGCGGACGCTTTGATGTTTAAAAAATGACGTTCGGAACACTAAGATCCTTGAAGAGCGGTGTTCTTCCATGTAGGATATAAATTATCACAGCTATTTCGATTGAAACAACAGTTTAGCGTTAGTTAGATCCGGTAGTTTAATTTTAAACTACTTCAGTGTGTTTTGTATGTATCTATGGCTGTATTTAGAAGTTTGACCTGGAACTAAACTATATTTACCGCACGTGAAACTGTTTACAGTTGATTGAACTTATTGATAGAATTAATCCATACCCGGTTAATGATACAACACATAATCACGTAATTGAATTGTAAGGTACCTCGGTCAATGCTTTTAGACCCGACGCGGAGGTCACGCACCAATAAATTAGTCACGGATGAAGCTTTTAGTAGGAATTGAGGTAACACTTAACCGATCTAG
Organism: Acrobasis repandana; assembly: GCA_963576875.1. NCBI lineage: Eukaryota > Metazoa > Arthropoda > Insecta > Lepidoptera > Pyralidae > Acrobasis > Acrobasis repandana. The sequence continues at coordinate 6,850,637 of OY756226.1, forward strand.
TAACATAAATGATTCATGGCTTTGGAAATAACGACGATGATTCAGAGGTTGTTGATATAAATATATTATTTACACTTACGCTTATTTACAACATTAACAAATACAGCCGAACAGTGAACACAATAGTAGTAGGCAAATACTAAAGTAAAAAAATATAAAAAAGCACACATTCAATTTATTGGGCTGAATGTGGTTCTGATGAACGTGCTAAGCATTTTTATCTTAGGCGTTAACACTATCTTTATACATGATACTTAATTTTAGTACATAAAACTACTGAATAATAAAACAATAAAAGCCTAAATTGAAAGTAGCCATTAAATGAACTGGAAAAACACTCCCGCATAGGCATCAACCAAACATCACTGTTTTAATCTCATTTAATCTGCCATTTTACTGTTGTGGCGATAGAGATTAGCTGACAAGTGTGACATTAATTGAATTTAACATGGCTCGAAGCTCCTGCGAATTCATCAAGCAATTAACATTAAACTTCGAAGTTCAAATGTCTGGGATGCCAGCAAGGAAGATTAACATTTAAAGTAGTTACGTGGTTACAATGTGACGCAGGGATTTACAATTATAAGGAACCAGAAGTATATTCTAAATAGATTATCTATCTATCTATATTTAAGATCTATGCTCTTGTCGGTGGAGTATGAATTCTTTCCATTTTCTAAATAGATTACAAAAGGAAAATATAAACAGACGTCTGCTTACATTTGAAGTGGGAATGGGTGGCAATGGCAAATGCAGTATTCAAGGGACATACTATTGTTAATTTGTGATGCTACTTTATCACACTCAAAGAATAAGGCAATACAATGGCAAAAACCTAGTAAATATGTTAAACCAAAATAAAAACTTAACGTCTTATTTCCATTATCTTTTAAAATAAAAGCTAACTTAACTAAGAAAAAAAACCATATCATTTTGGTGACTGAACGGTAAGTCATTCGTGACTTGTTCCACTTAGTCCCTATCTTTTTGTACGAATAATTAACCTTTAAATGTCACAAAATTATTTATGACAAATGTCACTAAGCCCCTTGATGGCCAAAATAATCTGATTGCATTCGGTTTATTGTCTCAAAAAGAATGTAGATACGTACTTATTTTAATTCATAAAATAAGATTTAATTCTCTAAATAATACCAACTCTACGGTAATTGATGTTTCCAAAGTTAATAGGACACTAATTGGTACTGGTCAATTACCAATTTTCAAAATTGTTATTTCATCAAAAATACGCAACGGACATCCTTGAAGCAATCGTCTAATGACAAAGTAAGTATGTATTTTAACGTCAATGTGTCCGATGACCTTCCTAGCCATGTTTACGTAGATTACTCAACTGTAATTGCTTGCAGTTCCGAAAGTCATCACTAAGCCGCAATCAACAAGTGTTTGAATGGCGGTAATCTTCGTGCGCTACCTATCAACAAAACTTCCGTCCGCGCAGATACGATAAAAAAATCTTTCCTGTTTTCAACACTTCCAAGTCACGACCAAAATTACTTTAATTATAATTATTAACACGACGCGAAGCTTGAAAATTATCTTGAACTTTGACTAACAGCAAACACAGAGCTGTTTTATCTTGATAACATTGCAAACTGGCTTCAACTCTAATAGAGAACATAGTCGTAATACCTAAGCATGTCGTAGAATGAATATTTTCTAATAACTTGGCAGTCAGTATACACATCGTGAATATCAAATGTTGTGCTACATGTTATCTTGACGTCTTCATCGTTAGCCTACTTGCACTGAGCCATTGTGACGTATCCCCATTATATTGCCATATGTTTAATGATGTGTACAGCAGTTGCGACAGCCGATCAATATCTGCACGAGCCTTGACTTCATCAACTGACAAGGTGGCGACATTGAGTCTGTCGTTCCCATTATTCACAGATCAGGTATCGTTAAGAAATTGTCTACTTATCCTTCTATTAAGAAAGTTAACAGTATTCACAAACTTGTCTTTTAAGTATCGTATCATTTGTCGATTTTCCACGAGTCTGAATTATCGCTGCTAGTGAATACGATGTAGGTGTGTTTATGCACGCATCTTTATGGGCGTTCAGATTAGCAATGCTGACAACGTACGGAGGGCCAGAACTCATGGTTTAGTAACAGCTTCGTCCCACGCATAATCTTAGTCCAATATAATAAGAGAGTTAATATAAAAGTTTTATTTTATGTTCCGATAATGTCAATGCTCTACCTATGGCCCCATAAAATCATTTCTTTGGATGCAATATTAGAATTGTAGACACAAAGGCTGGCTTAACTTTGTACATTTCTGTACAATAGTGAGCTGTAGAAAATGGTGACTAAGATACGATATGTATGAGACACTATCTCCGCGAGGCGCATTCGTCGGGTACCGGCCTCATTTCATCATACGATACGACATTGCTTCCACAATGGTTTACGGAGAATGAGAATGTTATTGTGTTGCAGAAAACTTTTAATATAATATCGATTGCATCATAAATAAAATGCACTAAATAATACAGGAAGTTCAGGTAAAAGCAGAAAATGTAAAATGTTCTATGTATAAAGTAACTTTTTCAAAATTTTGTAAATCAATCATATTTATATTGTATTGTATTCGAAAGGAGTGGGTTATATATTTGGATTCGGTTTTAATTAACAATTTAGGATAAAAACACGTGTGGGCGTGTAAATAAAGCAATTTCGGAAGATCAACAACAAGTCTACATAGATGGAAACCCCAATCGGGAGAACCTTTTACAGCAGTAATTAACACGTCGTCCAATAAAGTAGGCGGATGGTGTAATGGACAAACACTTTCAGGTGTCTACTTCCCCGAAGCGCTCGGTAGAAGAGTGCGCAGCCCATAAATATTAATGACAAACACCGATTCAATAGCTAGGCTGCAGACAGGTCAGCGGCCTTTGATCCGATTGTTAGATGCTCATTTCCCAGATGTAATTACAAATGCCTCGTACAGCTAATACACCCGAGAGGAGGAATGTGTGTTATGAATAAAACATGATGTAAAGGAGTCAAAGCAGAAGAGAAAAGGAATTGAGTCATTCATAAAAAGTGCTTACAGATAGGGACCGGCGATTAATCATTTATGAACAAAAAGTTTCATCGTCTCGTACTTGCCATAACATCGTTAACCCAGATACATCCGATAATTTTGGAACAAGTGAGATGAAATGAAAACTCGTTAAACATTCCGAATGTTTTGAGTAGTTGGACGACTTTTCTATAGCAAATCTACATTTTATAACTAATTGACTAAAAGTGAAATTGGGAACGCTATGTCATATATATCTTTATAATTTATACCATGCCTTCAACAAATCTACTATCAGCAATAAATTCATATGGTAATGGTGTTTCATGGAATTATTAATTTAAATCAAGTATCACAACAACACAAACTAACGAACATATTTGGTTATAAAATTATTATAACTAAATGACAATATTTACACCAGGAAAGTAGGTATACGCCTGTGTGACTAATTATTATAAACGAGTATTGGATAAGACTGACTCATCATAAAGAATGACACTTGAGAAATTTACATAACAACATAAATGTTTTGGGAGGACCCAGAGGCAGGTGACAATATCGCGTTGCATCCACAGGAAACTAGGAATGTATGAATCACAGACATATTTCATTTGATGATAACGGCTCGGTCATAAATCAAGACAGATCGAACGGGTCAGCGTCCTGTACATTAACTATTAGTGACGTTTGTTGCAGACAATACAGCGAATTAATGCTATTGTAGAAGTGGCAACCGGATTTCATCATATCAATAACGCGTTTAACTAATCAGAGTGTATCATTGAATAAATTAGGTTTAAGTGCCACTTAAGGGTAATAATATTTAAAGTTCTGGACGTTGAAATTACAAACAGCCATGTGAACGCATTAGTTTGGACTTTGGCCCCAAATACAAGTGATGTAAAATTAAGATCGGCTGAGTGTGAAAGAGTTATGGAAGTTGGAATTGACAGCTAGTGACCCCAACTAAGCACCGGACGTTTTCAATTCGTTAATATGGATTGTGGTGCGTGAGAGGCTAACGCTAAGAGCTGTGTTGGTACTATTGTTGCTATGTTGTTTTACTTTTTATGTGGAAAGTAATATGATGATATCTGAAAATTAAGCAAATATACAAATAAATAAATATAATATATATAAGCAAATCAATAAGACATGAAAGCTAGAGTATCTCAAATGAAACTAACCAAGCGTGAACATGGGTTACGTAGAAATTTATGTGATCCATGTCGTATATATGAGCGATATACATTATTTACAGAATAAGTCGATTTCTAGGCGATTTATAAACTGATGTTTACGATTGTTCAATAGAAAGGCGTAAAATTGGATCGAATTTCCAGCTAATAATAGTACGATAGAAGCAATTGTATTCTGGAGATTAATTGGCTAAGAAAGTAACATTCTGAATGACTTGCTTTGAAAAAGCATCGAAAATTAATTCTCAACCTCAATTAACTCTCAGATTCGATGAATGTGTGAAACGAAAGTATTGTTTTATGAGAAAGTACAATTAGTAAGTAACAAAACGTACTTTCTAATCTTAATTTAAGTAAATAATAATAAAGATTATACAACGTGTGAACACGTAATGATTACGCATGCACAAAATTAGCACTTATTTTCTAATTGTGCTTGACTACATAACTTTAGAGTAGAGGAACGAAGCAAAAATAGTAAAGCTTATGGAATCGTTTTGAAATTAGCATGTCAAAACTAACATGCTCATGTTGAAACTTGCATGATATGGGTTCTTGAGTGGGTGGGTCTCGGTTCCCGTTCGTTTCACTGGCAGACGAAACAGTTGGTTAATCATGACATAGGTATGTATCTACTTGGAACAGTTAGATAATAAATGTAAATTAATGCTACTCGATAATGTCACTTTTAAAAATACTACCATTACTAAATCTTTTTTAAATTGAGTTTAAATTTCAAAAGATCTTCTTGATGGTAATTACGAGTATTATTAATATTTGCTCTTTCTTATTTCTTTGCTCTTGTTGTGATACAAAATCCTATTAGCTTTCAACAAAAACCTTTCGCTACTGTCGTGACTAGCTTAGAATGAGCAGACAATGACAACATCTGTTGTCATAATAAAGAAATGTTTTCGTTCATCAATGAAACGTTTTTTTAAACAACGTGTTCTTCAAACTCCAAACGAGAGCACAAATGGCTTCCAAATTCCCTGCAAATAGAAGGTGGAGGGATAATATTCACACGGAAATTACTATAAGTACTTATATATCCGTCGAATACTCCGAACTGGCAACCCCTCTGGAGTAATATGGTGTTAGCCATCTCTTTCCCGCACTTCGAAGCCACCCTCCGTTTATGGCATCGTGGGATAATTAAATATTTATGTCATCACAGAAGGCACGATTCTATATAGCATTTATAACCAATCCCATTTATATTATGGTTAAGTAAGGTTGAACAATGACGGTTGAAAGATCTACAATCTGGCTAATTTGATAGGTAAACAGTACCGGTTTTTGGCGTTTGGGGAAATATACAAGACAACTAAGTAATTCGTTATATAAATATGACTGATAATTACTACAAAACGAAGAAATATACGATGAAAAACTAAAGCGTAAGATAAGTATTAAAAATTAAATAGAATTACACGAAGGATTAAAAGGAATAAAATATCTACAAAATAAAAGAATTGTAAAGCAGTAATATTGATGTAAGTTTGTACATACCTTTTAAATTCCTTAGATCCTAGTGATTCAGCAACATCCCAAACATTAAGCACAAGCACGAACTTAGTTGAATAAACGATACTGAATTACTGACACAACAGAAATCGTTTATACCACCGTTCAGAAACAAGAAACGGCGAAGTCGGACACAAGTTCACAACAGCGTATTTATTTATGGTATACGTCGTAGAGGAACAGATGGCACATAATTACAAAATAGGTAGAAAAAAGCTCGAACACGAGAGGCTTTTGCGGACAAGACGACGTGTGGACGCGCCGACTGGCAAAAGGAGACTGCATCAGCGTGCCGCTAGGCGGAGTGCGGGGGGTAGGGGAACGCAGCAGGGGACGCGCGCGTCGAACGTCCACCGTCTCCAACGAAGAGTCAAACCAGCCTTGTGTCACTGACGGCGATATGATAACGAATGTACACAAAGCTGAGGATATCACAATTCACTCGGAGAAAGATGAACGACATTTCGTAGAAATGTAACGCGATGGTCAGTGAGCCGCGTTTCAAAAGATCAAGCACTCACCGAATTGAAACGGATTCATTACTGCGCTGCCGACAATAAGACCCGACCAAAACAGATGTGTATTGACAAAACAGGCTATGAAAATAAACAATGAGACGAAGGATAGAGACGTTGAAGCCATAATAAATCTTTTGGGCAATAACGAGCAGTTGGTAATGCGTGCCGGCCGGCTACTATACCACACAAGACTTTTATGAAAAGAAAACTTTTATTAGAATAAAAAATATCACGGTCATTTTAGTAGGACGCTGCTGACACTTGCGCCGAGGTGTGATATGAAAAATCCAAAAAATAATACATATGTATTTCAATAAAAATATTTTCTGCAATATAAAAAGTAAAAAACAAACTTTGAAGAGTAATTAAGTTTTCAAAGTTTCATTGAATTAAATGTTTCAGGTGCCAAGTGAACGTAAGAAGAGATGTTGAAAAAATGCTGTCTCAATCTCAACAATTAATAAAAAACCAATAAAATAATACTAAAGCGTGATTTATAAATAAAGACAGATTGCTAATTACTCTGAAACACTGACCCAAATGATTTCTTTAAACATGTGTAACACGAACGAAACCAATAAGCGATTTAAGTGTCGTGTGTAGATATAATAAATTCTAAAAGTTAAATCATCGTGAATAGTGCAAGAGCAGTTTCATATTGCTTTCGAACAGGGCACTCAAAAAACTGATTGTGAGAAGTGCTGAAATATGTGCGTTTAAAATTCCAAGTACTGATTTTCTGTTTCTGTTTTATCTATTGTAAAAAAAGGAAAGGTTTATGGAATGATGTTAGGATGGACTGATGCTGGGCTTTTGCAATACATAGGGCGCACTGTAAGTTTCCGGAACTGGCCACTTACATAAACAATATTTAAAAATTTATTGCAACATTTGAAAATAGAACTCTTTGGCTGTAGAATGCAGTTTGTTTCATCTGACTGTCTTTTGTTATTTCCTTGTGGCGCCATTTAAAAAATTGTGTGTCTGCATCAAAATGGATTTAACTCGGGAAAATTTTCATAGTATGATTTTCTACGATTTTAAGTGTAATTTGACAGCTCAACAGAGCATCGCTCGGCTTGAAACAGCTTTTGGCAATAAAGCACCATGCAAGACAACTTTTTATAGCTGGTTTACAGAATTCAAGCGTGGTCGTATCAATCTCAGTGACGAATCTCGCGATGGTCGGCCGTCCACCGCTGTGACCAACAAAAACATCAATGCTGTGCGCCGTATGATTGAAACAGACAGGCATGTGACCTACCATGAAATTCGCGCATCCTTAGAAATAGGCATGAGTCAAATACAATTAATCCTACACAAACCTTTGGGTGTGAGAAAGCTGTGCTCGCGGTGTATCCCACACAACTTGACCGAGGCTCAAAAAACGGACCGCGTCACTTGGTGCAGTGCCATGCTTACCAGATTCAACGAAGGTGCGTCAAATTTGGTGTGGGACATAGTAACAGGTGACGAAACATGGATTTATTGCTACGATCCCAAAACAAAGCAGCAATCGAGCGTATGGGTCTTTCAAGATGAGCCGAAACCAACCAAAGTGGCGCGCGTGAAAAGTGCATCTAAGCGGATGATTGCTTCTTTTTTTAATAAAACTGGACACGCGGCTTCTGTTGCTTCAGAGAATCGTCGTACAGTGAATAGTGACTGGTACACGACCATTTGTTTGCCGGAAGTTATTGACGAACTCCGTAAAAATAACCGTAAACGCCGTATCATCCTGCACCACGACAATGCTAGTTCTCACACGGCCAGACAGACAAACGACTTTTTGAAGGCGAAAAATGTAGAACTCATGAGTCATCCTGCATACAGTCCCGACCTGGCACCTTGTGACTTTTTTCTGTTCCCAAAAATTAAGAACCAATTACGCGGTCAACGATTTTCATCACCAGAAGAGGCTGTCGAGGAGTATGAAAAACACGTTTCAGAGGTCACCACAGAGGAGTGGCACAAAAGTTTTCAAAACTGGTTTCATCGAATGAAAAAGTGCATATACGCCAAGGGAGATTATTTTGAAAAACAATAAATTAATTTTGTACCTTTAATAGTATTTTTAGGGTTCCGTACCTCAAAAGGAAAAAACGGAACCCTTATAGGATCACTTTGTTGTCCGTCTGTCCGTCCGTCCGTCCGTCTGTCAAGACCCTTTTTCTCAGGAACGCGTGGAGGTATGAAGCTGAAATTTATATCAATTACTCAGGTCTACTGTCCCTTGAAGCTGTGAAAAAATCAAACTTCTAAGCCAACGCAATCAAAAGATACAGCCGTTTATGCCGCAAATTTTCGACACTTGCAAGGGAATCAAAACCTACAGGGTGCTTCCCGTGAACTCAGAATCTTGAAATTTGGTACGAAGCAACGTCTTATAGCATAGATAAAGGAAAAATTACGAAAACCATAAATTTTTAGTTACATCACATAATATATTTTTTTTTAATAATTTTAAACTTACTACCCATTTCCTCATAAACGCGTAGAGGTATTAAATTGAAATTCATACCAAATACTAAACCTTGCAGGTTTGTACGGAACCCTCGGTGCGCGAGTCCGACTCGCACTTGGCCGGTTTTTTTTTCATATTCATTCTGGAAACTTATAGTGCGCCCCACGTATAACCTACGTGGCCAGCCATAATAATGACTGGCGACTTAAATTGCCACACACTACGAGTAGATAGGTCACTCAAACTGTAGCTATATTATCATAATAAGTACCTATAAGTAGTATTCTTTTATTGTTGAATCTATGAAAAATATATTAGTGCATCGGTCTATCGACCACCTCTTCTTTAAAGTACGTATATGCGTTAATGTGAGTAAGTTAGTCTGAAGTCGGGGCTCCAAGCCATCCCTGAGCCCCTGAACAAGTAGTGTGTCGACCAAGTTTACAATATCACAAACAGCTACTTATGTAAACACGTTCCTTGACACGCCAGCTTAGTCATGAGAACCAGCGATGGTCCAGTTACAGCACATCCCGTTTTAATGAACGTCGCTGATTCACAAACCGCATCGTAAAAATTATGCCCGCCACTCCCATAGCCGGACTCATTCCTGAAAAGTATTTATATTTTAATTTTGAAACTTTCGCTATCGTTCATGTTATGAGTTATTCCAGAATAAGTTAACCTAGATTTATATGGGCTACCTCGTCCGAGGCTATTGGGTTTTAGGTGTATTTATTTAAACTTTTTTGCACATAAACAAAAAGTATACAAATGGCGGACTTAAGTCGACCATTGGACCAAGTAAACTAGTGGTTGTCCTAGTGGATCTACGATTTGCAGACATCGGAAGTCTGCCTGCATCACACCCCTAACTATTTAAAGTTTATCGGATAAAAAAAGAAAAGAATGCGAACAAAATTGAAAAATATAAATACCTACAAGAATAGATCTAGAATCAAGATATTAATTTAAAAATAAAAATATACCGATACGATTACTACAGATAAAATTACTAAATATACAATGTAGACAGTTTATGTCAGGTATTATTCGGACTTTATGTAAATGGGCATTGTAAATTTTTTTTTGGAAAGCGTTATTTTGAAATCCGTTTCGAGATACAGAGTTAATGAACAGTTGTGGGTCATTTTTTTGCCGAAATAATTAACGGTTTTGGATATTTCTACAAACAAACGTATGACCTTTGTTTGACTTTACTCCGCGGCTGTATCGGTTTATGCTCTAAGTCCTTTCATTAAAAAATACGAGTCGCCTTTATGGTATTGATCTGACACTGACAATAACGTCAAATGTTACCGTTTGAGCCAATCATAACTAAAAAAATAATTTTCCGCCAATCATGAGCAAATGAATTCACTGAATGACACTGACACTGACAAAGACTATTATGACACTAACGTGTTTTTTTTAAATATGTAACGGGCTTAGCCGTTCGTTTTGTTTTTGACATGACTTTGTCTTTGACATGATTTTTATAATTTATAAAAAATAATTAAGCCGTAATATGACAAAGAAGAGAAGAGAGGAATGGAGGCATCTCCACTTAACTCCACCGACAAGAGCAAGCTCTTAAATTAAAGAAGAAGAAATATGACAAAATATTCAAATTAGTTTCTTGAAATATGCTATATTTTGATATAAAAAATAAAAATAGTTTGGAAAATCCAAAAGTACACGCCTCATAATCTAATTTTTCACAATTAAATTGATTTTGATTGTTTTATTGCTAACTTAAAACGAAGAAAAGTACGTGTCGGCTTTAACGCACGACTGAAGATTATTTTTAACTTCCCGCTGAGAAAGATATAGCGGGCACTGTGAAGGAGGACCCATTGCAAACCTCTTTGCCTACACCCCGACGATCTACGCGTGCGCGAAGAGCAGCTCAAGTTCTGTCACCCTGATTTGTTTTTGACAGTAAGATTTTGGTTTGTAACAAAATGGCGAGCTCACGCGCGACGATTTGAATTTTTTTGCTGCTCGCATAACTAAACTACATTGAATTAGACCGTGATCTTCGAAAGGACTTAGTTTTGGATAATACTGAAGCGTATAAAAAAAATGGACTTGATCAGATAAGTTTTTCGGGAGTTATCGTGACCACGCCAGTTTCCATACATACAGACACACGGACGTCCACAAAATGATTTTATTAAACATTGTTTATATTTATTTAAAAGGCAAAATGTCTTTTAAAAATGTCATAAGTGTTGAAACTAGTGTTTTTCCTTGACATTTATGTGTAAATATTATTGTACAAGTGCCACTCAAAATTAAATAGAGACACATTTAGTTAAAAAAATCACTTGATTTTTGGTGAGGCGAGAGTAGAGCACTACCTAATGCGCTTCGCTTATGAGGCGTGCAATTAGGGGTTAAAAAAATGAACAATCCCAATTCTTAGTTACTAAATCCCGATAACTCAGGTCAAGGCCAAAACCAATGGCATTAGTTATTACCCCTTTCATAAATAATAGGTATGTTTGGAATGCTTAAAGAAAATCGAAAAATTAAAATGTAAAGACAGTTGCAAAGTTGACACATAGGTTTTTCGCCCGGTAGGCAATAGTTTGCATGTACTAATGAAATAATTGACTAAGGAAGCATATTAAGTACCAAAGTGATGGCAGAAGAAAGACGAGTAAAAGAACCTGTAAAAGCAAACGACAAACAAAAACATGGTGACACATTTTGATCGAAATCTATCTACAATTATAATGACGCATGCGTATGCGTATGTGAGAAATATTAAACATCTTACTAAATAAAATACTCCAAATAAATAACATATATACATGTATGTACTGGTGAAGCAAATTTGACAAACTACATATTTAGAGAAAACGAATTATTTAAAGATAATTTAAGAAGGACAAAGTAAATCATTCAACGACATTGACTCATAAGGCTTAGGAAACCTGACACAGCTAATGCTGCACAGCAATAAATTAAAGTCCCGTATCTTTCAGGGGATGCCGACGATGGCAAGGCTATTCTAGCTATAATTAGACGCCCTTTTAACTTAATTAAGATTGATCATTCTGTATTTACAAGGAACAAGTGACTTTTGAGCTACAGAAATATTAGGCACATTATAGGTACGTACATGCTTTCTGGAGTATTCTGAACATTGTTTGATTCGTAAATACTAAACAAACACCCACAATCCCACTTTATTCATGTTAAATATATATGAAAATAATGTGATTTTAAAAATAACCGAAAATTTAGTATTTCATCCGATAGAATTTACTTTTATAACTACTTTTGAAGGCTAAAAACGTTGACGAAATAGTTCTAAGATGTTCTAAGTCACGAGCTTCTACTAGACCTCAGGCAGGTGGTCTAGCTAAAGAAAAAACTTATAATGTAACAGCTACTTCTTTTCAAGCCCCGATGGAAAGCCAAGCGAGGGAAGGGAATGGCCGGACGGGCTTTTTTGCCCACCACAACTTAAAGTGGCCTTTGAGCGAAAGACGCAAGCCTTGGACTCTGACTGCTTAGAGCCGCAAGACGCAAAATTCTCTATCCACCCCATTAGACATAAAGACGTGATAGTGTAATGAAGCAATAGATCAAAAAGGAACTTGATTCATAATAACATCACAGATTCACAGCAACACTACACTTAAAAAGAAGAGAAACACACAGCGATAAACTAAAATAGCGGGAGCTATAATTACCGAGCACAGCCACATGCTAGAGGCAGAAACAATAAACACGGTCCTTTAGTTGTTGATCAGATGTGACGAGAAGAAACTGCGCCATGCTGCGCCAAACTCGAGTGTCCTGCGCCCACAAAGCAATAACAACTGGCCAAGATAGAGTACCATGCATAGGTAAAGGTTCCGTAACCATTGCATTGTCTTGAACGTGCTTTTAAAAGGCTGTTTGTTAAAGCCGCTTTTCTTCCCTTTCTTTGCACACTCTACGAGCTGTGCCAAGTACTTACTGTCCCGACTCTTCGTCCTGAACATCGTTCTTAAACAAAACCGTCAACTAAAACCAACCCCTTCTTCATCACAGTCTGCCCACCGTCCGCCCTCTATCATAGGCCATATACAGGCTGACTTTTTATCCACCTGCTAAATTTTTGGAGCAAGTTCAGTCCATGATACTGAACTACTTTCTATAAAAAAAGTTATAAAAATCAATAAAAATTTTTCTTTCTCCCATACAAAATCCGTTTGGCTGAGCGCTGATTAGTATGGGAGGACTAAATTTTTTATCGATTTTTAAAAACTTTTTTATAGAAAGTAGTTCAGTATCATGGATTGAACATGCTCCAAAAATTTTGCAGGCGGATAAAAAGTCAGCCTGTATTTATTACAGCCTTCTCAAATGTTTCCTGTGAAGGGTCTAGTGTCCTGTGATATAAGCTCTGCTTAATTCAGATACCAGTCTCTCACAATCTTCTGCTGAGGCGGTTATCCCACTGCACCGCGCACCGTCGCGGAGCGCGGTTCCTACATACTGACGCTCCCGCGCGGTGACGCGTTTTAAGTGGGTGAGAGTAGTTGTGTTTTCTATAAAAACTGAGCTACGTGCATACAATGTTAAAAATCTGCCGCAGAAGTGCAGTGGGATCACTGCCTAACCATGTACCTATGTCATTTATTATTTATTATCATAATGTTCTAGAAAAATAAAGAAAATTTGAATTGCAATAACAAACATAAACATAGTGTAAATAACAGTACAATATAATACAAATAAAGTACTTACCTAATATTATAAGTACATATTTAAGTATCTACTTGTATAACTAATAACTTTACTTCTTTTACTTGTACATACAAGTACCTACATTACATATACATACAAGTTATATTATAACCTCCTCCTTTTTTGAAGTCGATTAAAAAAGATTTATATGAGATACCTTTAAGGTGAAGATATAGGCAAATGACCTTGAAGTAGCGCCCTCATTTGAAATAAATTGTTAACTCGTAAATATGGAGATAATTTTCATATTACTCTACTTCATGCACTAGATAGCCCTTTAAATTACTTTATAAACCACCGTTGAAAGTATTTACATTAGTCCGTCTAGCTTTAAAACTTGCCTCCGCCAAAAGTGGTCACGGCAAGTTTTAAAGCTAGACGGATCACCAATAATAGTTTTAACGGCAGTTCATAAAATAATTTAAAGGGCTATCTAGTGCATGACGTAGAGAAATATGGAAATTATCATCATATTTACGAGTTAACAATTTATTTCACACTTTAAGGCCATTTGCCTATATCTTCGCCTTAAAACTTTCAGCGCAATCTAGTGTTTGCCGTCATCAGAAGTATAGGTAACCCTAAAAACAAGGACCACGCCCGTAGCCTGCAAACGTGCCGATGAGTCCAAAATCACCCGTTGTATTTTTAGGCAGTCGGTAACCAAACATAAGGGATATTTATTGCCATTCAAGCCTCAGGCCCTTAACCCGTGGCGCTCCATCATTCATATCGATTTCTTGTACAAAACTTAACGCGTAACCTTTAACTGTTACGTGTATGCAAAAGCCAATATCAAAGAGATATGATACACGTTTGAGTACTTAAATGATATTCTTATTTCCCTCTTTTACCGGTGAACTAGGTACCTATTTGGAGTTATTTGTTGCGAATTGAATGTCTAGATTTATTTTCTTCGCTTGGACTGATATATTACATTAAGATTTCTGATCACTTTTATCAAATTTAACTATATCTAACTTACAGTACTTATACCTATATTACAATACATGAAATACTGTCATATGCATTAAAAAATGCTTTCTCAAATCAGTCATACTCCAGTGAGTATTAGAGTATTGGTATTCGGCGTATTCGGCATCATTTCCACTATTTGTATTCGGCCGAATTATTCGGTTTTGATGCCAAACATATTAAGTAAGTCTAAGAAAATTTATTTCTTTCTTAAACTATTGTTATATGACTTTTGTTTTGTCATCTCCCATTTCGTCTAAAAAGTCCCAAGCACGTGATCTTTCCCACACATACTGCAAATACAATGAAGTTAATACTATCTGTTATATTTTAATATTTTTGTAATCATAAGCGCCTTTGTTTTTTTATTTGTAACTTAATCGTGCGATGTTTTGAAGCAAAGTGACAGCGCGGTGTCTGAGCGGGTAGCGGGCGGTGAGATACGGCTCGCTCGTCATCTAGCCAGCAGCGACACGTAGCGTACATGTTAGAACCTGTTAACGCGGCAAAACAATTTAATGGTAAACCTAATAATTCGGCCGAATATTCGATTCGGTAAAGGTTAAAACAGAATAATATTCGGTATTTGGTTATTCGGTGAAACCACTATTCGGCGCATCTCTAGTGAGTATGCTACCAATTTAAAGAGTGCAGGCTGAATTTGACGTATAAAATCAACGCACCTCGAATCAGTAGCATTGATTTAAGGAGTCAATAACTGATTTAAAGAGTGCAGATTTTATGAATGCGATGGATAGCATATACGAGTACCGGTAAAGTTCACAGATCATCTCATCAGATACCGTATTTCATTCAAATAAATCTTAATACAGTACATCTCTTATCATTTATTGGAATATCAGTTATTAAATATCATTAAGCGTCGACATCGACAGTAAATTTGTATTGATCTAAAAATTACCAAAGAATTTACCTCAATACCTTTTCCAGCCAAGAAGTCCCGTATTTCCGCACCCAAACTCACTGCCAGTAAATTGGAAAGGAAATTGCGGCTTAATTCTCATTTACCTGTTCCCATAACGAAGCCACATCTAAAAGTACACAAACTTCGTATATCATGAGTTCAGTAATTGGGTCACTCCTGGAGCTAAAGATAAAATGATAATATGAGGTAGATAGCGTGCACTTAATACGAAGAGGTTCATCAGCGGAAATTGAGTGATTCTTGGTTAAAGGGTTCAGATCAGAACCCCGAACGACTTCATACACCGGGTCGGGTGCCATAAATGACATTACGTGACGTAACGGTAAGGTACATTTTTGCGGGATCATATTTTAATTAGTAGCTTAATTGTTGTACTTGTAGGTACTTTTCCTTAATTTCATTACATGACAATGCTCGGAACAATCTTCTTCTTCGTCTAAGCGAGTTCCCGGTTGCATCCTCAGCTGTGCTGCTTCGGAGCACGGGGTGCGCTTTCCCGCTTTTTCTTCTTCAAATATAACATGCATGTCAATGTTCACCCAAGGATGCCAAAGACCTTGCAAAATGGAGAAGTAATGGGCGGAACAGTTTAATTGATTTGGTTATAGTTTTACGACCGGCCACCTGCCTGACGTCAACCCTCTTTGGGAATGTATTTGTGCGAAAGTATTACAACCGGCCGCCGCACGACGTTTACCCTCCTTGGGAATGCAAATGTAGCACGAGATGTTTGTGCTTAGTCCTTTAGTCGCCTCTTAAAACATCTACAGGCAGAGATGGAGTGGTCCTATTCTAACACGGAACCACACGGGTGGTAATGCTCGGAACAATATCTAAATTTAATCTAGTGGCGAAATTTTTTATCACACATTTTTCATGTAATATTTTTGCGAGCATTGTAATGCTGTATACATTAATAAATTACTCGTCCTTACTTCCGCTTGAACTATTTATTTTATTAATTTCAGTTATTTTAACTGACTTCTAAAGGAGGAGGTTCTTAATTCGTCGGTATTTTTATGTAATATGTATGTTCCCCGCAGTAGCTGCGTTAGGGTAGGGCGCGGTTGGGCGACCGCCCAGGGCGCCAGATATAAAGGGGCGCCAAGGGGGCTAAAGATAGGTAATTTTTTGTAGCGGCTGATCGCGGCGATAATGGCGGAAACTCCTAGACTCCTAGGACATTTAATTTTACATCGAATTGATATAAACATATCAAATTATATAATTATATATATGAATGGTATTTAAGCCTTGGTGAGAGTCTGAATTGTAGTTAGGGGGGGGAGAATCTCGCCCGGGGGCGCTGGTAGGGCTAAAACCGGCACTGGTTCCCCGATTACTTAAAGACGCCTGGACCAATTTGGTTTTTTTTTTGTTTGTAAGGTAACTTCCTAGGTGGTCCCATTATCATCTGGTCAGGATCTGATAATGGGAAGGAAAAAAATATAGGTAAGGCCAAATCACACTAATTTAGCTAGCCCCAAACTAAGTTTTAACTTGTATTATGGGATATTAACTCAACAATACTACATTTTATAATAAATACATATACATCTGTATACTTATATAGATAGATAAACACCCAATAGCGATTTGGGTATTTTTTTACCGATATGATTTTTTTTTATTAAAAAGTGTCGTTTGAATTTTAAAACAAAGAACTGGAAAAAAATATGTCAGTAAACAATTCTTGTGAGAATGTCACTACTTACGGATATTGCACTCGAGTTTTTGTTTAGAAAAAAGACTAAATCATATTAAAATATATAAATATACTTAATAGTCTGTTTTGTTGAGCTATGATTAATTTTATTATCAAGACATATGTAATACGAAGAGGATGTCATATACAAAAATAATTAAGGAAACGTGTAATTGTAAATGATTTAGTACACACCAACATTTTAAAATAGCCTCTTCAAGGTTAACAAAAGGAAAAATGTTTTTCAAACAATAAAACCGCTCAAGTAAGCTAAAAAATTCCTAATTCTGTCCCATTGTGAGCATCTCTTGTGGTAAAGGCAGAATCTTTTAACGAGGCTCTCGTTGCGTCTCGTTCAACGAAATCTTAATAAGCTTCCTCAATACCGTTTATGATTTTAATAAGAAATCGCTGGAACTTGAATAGAACGGGATATAAATCCAGTGATTCAGGTACGAAAGAACCGAAAAACTTTACCAAATAAAAGTTTATACGTGATTAATTTATCAAAGACGAGAGTACTTATAAGAATTACTGGTAGCAACCCATCACTTTTAAATTCTTTTTACGCCCGCCATCGCGCTAAGCGTGGCCTTTGGGTCTTACGGCCCTAGACTCTGTCCACCCCGTTAGGGATGAAGACGTGATAATGTATCTGTATAAAAAATAAATCAATACTTCGTTAAAATGTTATATATTAATGCAATTCAGACGAAAGAAGGATGTAGTGAAGTAAATTCCCACGGGAACGCCGGATCCCCGAGAAGACGGGATCTAAATACATAGAGAGTCTGTCCGAGCTGCCCTACGTTATAGAGGACCTCAATGAGGCTAACGACAGAGGGATCGCTGTGGCCACATACTGGTCAAAGATTATTGAGATACAAACTGAAGCCACAGTAAAACTATTTGGACTCGATAAGAAGAAGGCGAGGATAGGATTTTGAAGGCTAGCCTTCAAAATAGCTTTAGGTCAAGACTCCTATTTGCATCAACCCCCGTGTGCTGAAATCATGGCGGAATATTTATTTAAATTGTAGATTTTGCATTATCACCATGTGGCAGAGTAGAATAGAACCACTCCAAGTCTTTCGTGGATGTGGTAGAAGGAAAGGACGAATTAGGCAACACAAGCTAAACGAAGCTAATAAACATCAATAAGACCTATCTCCAAGTCAGCCAGCGTGGATGGTGTAGGCCAAATACTCTGGGTGCTCTTGCTTAGTATAGCTCTGGAAGTACAGATAGGGTCATCCTACTACAGTGGACATTAAAAAAGACCTGATGATGATGAGATTTTGCTGCCTATCGTAATAGTAGATCCGCCAATGCGGCGAGTAAAAAATAAATCTAGCAGGGAAATGAAAGTTACCTACTCAGAAAATGGCAACCATCAAATGGGTATTTTATCAGAGCAACTTTCTGTACAAAAGTTAGGGTTTACGCGAAAATAACCGGAGTTTATGAGGTTATAATGTGAGCACGTGCAACGAACTGCCTCCCCTACGAAAAGTGTGCATGGTTCAGTTGCATTCCTCGGCGGCAGATGGGTGGCCATTTTCTTAACTGTCTTGACATACCAACGTGTAGGGACAGTTATTCAACCCCCACTTACAAGATCAGCAGAAATACTATAGAAATGTGTGAGTTTTTGATTGTTAAGTTCAAAATATAGTTTACTTTGTTTTCATTATGTTTTACACCCACATAAGCTCTCCAATCAACCCAAAGGTTTGAGTGTGAATGCTTTTAGCAGTAAGTCCACCTGTCGTACTTATTACATTTGTATGTGTGTACAATAAAGTGTAGATAAATAAATAAATAAACAAGCAATGTCACTACCATTTTCTAAAATCTGGATTCATTAATATCTCTAGTAGTCAATGAATGGCCCGAAAGAAATTTGAGAAAAAAGGCAAATAAGCACATAAACTTTTTAACAGTCATATTCTTAAAAACTCCCCATTTAAATCAGTTATACAGTGAGTAATATATGTAACTGAAATAACGAGATGCAGATTTTTTATAAATATGGCGGCAAGTTTTTAGTTTTATTATCAGACTATTGTCCGATTTTTGGACTGATCGCTTTTGAATTGATTAAATTTATATTGTATATCAGATACAAAGAATGTTTAGAAAATCTTAATGATAATAAAATTTAACACCCTTAACTCTTCAAGATTATTATAATTAACAAAATACAGACCGTTCTATCACAAATGTTTGCTCTGAGGCTAACTATTGGATAAATATTTATCTGTATAAATTGTACAGACATTCTCAATTAACAAAACATTTACAAAGTTAGTTACTAACATTTAATTTATTACTTAGTACGGACAAGATAATGATAAGTTAATTTTGTAGGAGTATCTTCCAAAAAATCTCTAAAACCAGAATTAACGGTCATTCTGGTTTTAGTGATTTATTTATTAATCACATACGAGTATAAGAACCACATCAAAATTAATATCACATTCATCATTGAAAATACGTAAAAGATGGTGGACAGTGAAGGAGTAACAAACAACCCCACATAAGAATAAGAAATCCCTAGGAAGGTACTGTGTTTTCTTATGGGGACTCAGAGCAAAGTTTATTTTAAAAGTATGACATCATAATTCATTCACGGCGCGTTCAAAAACGAGAAATTCAATGCGATAATATTCCGTGACGGTTTTGTTAAAACCTCCGCATTATTATCAATTCCACGGAGTCCTACACTCTACTGACTCTACATCACATCTTTATCTTAATTAACTAATAATCACATTACAACATTAAAGTCACTTGTAAAATTATAATTTTCTTAATAACGATCTTACGACTTAATTAAATTCAGCATAATAATTATAATTTACGCTTCAAAACCTAGCTAAAACGGTCACAATAAAATTCTTATTTGGAGAAATCCTCCTCTGTGGAAACTTACTTTCCCACGCAATGTGATTTTTATCGCGTTAGTCAAATATTAATTTTACCTTAGTTTATACGAGTAAATAAACATTTAAATTAACTGCAAATATCACATGTATTCATTTCTCGATACGATACTCTTGTAAAAATGTAAGATGGATAAACCTTCTGGAATATTCGATGTCCTATTTCAAAAGAGCGTTGATATTTTTCAGGCTCAACTTTATCCCAAAGGACCGATTGACATTACGAAGCGAAAGCTTATAAGGAGGTCATCCACACCCAGTGACAGTGAAATATTGCTGAGAAGATCAAGGTCGTGGAGTAAACGGTTAGACTTCAAGCGTCAATAGTAATGAACAAACAACACGGGGGGATAAACTCGGTCTATATGTGAATGGCAAGAGGGCGCAGACGGGTCTACGAACTGGGAATCGCGAAAAGGGCAAGCAGCGCACTGTTAAGGTGAAGAGACAAGCAAATGGCCTTGAACTGTAAAATAAATTATTAACTCTTAAATATGGTGATAATTTCCATATTGCTCTTCGTCATGCACTAAATATCCTTTTAAAATTATTTTATGAATGCCGTTGAAACTATTATTGGTGATCCGTCTAACTTTAAAACTTGCCGTGGCCACTTTTGGCGGAGGCAAGTTTTAAAGCTACACGGACTAATGTAAATAAGTACTTTCAACGGTGGTTCATAAAATAATTTAAAGGGCTATCTAGTGCATGACGAAGAGCAATATGGAAATATATATATCACCATTTTACGAGTTAACAATTTATTTCATACTTCAAGGCCATTTGCTTATCTCTTCATCTTAATAAATGTCTTGACGAATTAGCTACTACAATACCACTTGTATTTACCTGAAGTGAAAATAATGCACCGGCCTCGAGTTACCATCTAATTTCTAAGTATTTCTTTGACTTTTGTGTTTTGATTTAATAATCTTTAAACTTACTCGTTAATGAGCTTTAAAAAATAATAAGTTGCTAATTAATTTCCATTGAATACGCATCAAAAGTAAATTATGTCAATTTTCAACATTGGTACTGCACTCGGAGTACTGCATTGTGATATTAGTAATTTAGATATTTCCTGACCAGAAATGTTGGCAATGATTTAAATAACATAATAACTTAAAAGTGTTACAGTCAAGTACTTTACTACTTAAGCCTAACTTACATTTAATTATAAGCTTTTATTTAGTTTCACCTGCCCGTTGTCTATGTCCGTAATCAAATCTTGCAAGCTAAATTAAGCTGAAACTTCACGTACTTATGTAATTTGGGTGACAATGCAATATTATGATACCCACGGAAC
The DNA here is from genome assembly GCA_963576875.1 of Acrobasis repandana. NCBI lineage: Eukaryota > Metazoa > Arthropoda > Insecta > Lepidoptera > Pyralidae > Acrobasis > Acrobasis repandana. The sequence continues at coordinate 6,872,032 of OY756226.1, forward strand.
ACAGAAACTAGATGATACCAACGATCTGATCTCGTGATGAAGCCGGAAGGTGGCCAAGGCATCTCTATTATAAAACAGCAATGTAACCCCACCGAGTTTGGGCTCAATTGATTCATATTGGGGAGCCCTATTCATTGTTTTAAAAGCGTTTTTAAACTAAGTACTTGTTTTGTAATAAGAAATCACTCAAATACCGAACAGTCACCAAAAAGTGTCTTACTCACATGGACTTACTTCAAAAGTATTAATAATTCGAAAGTGTTTCTGCTTTACGTCAAATTTCGAAACAACATGCAATATGTATATTTTTTTTTTAAATTGTGCGTGTGTTATATCTATACTAATACTAATATTATAAAGCGGAAGAGTTTGTTTGTTTGTTTGTTTAAACGCGCTAATCTCAGGAACTAATGGTCCGATTTGAAAAATTCTTTTTTTGTTGGGTAGTCCATTTATAGAGGAAGGCTTTAGGCTATATAACATTACGTTCCGACAACCACGCGAACGTAGTCGCGGGCACAGCTAGTGAGTTATATTATCGACTAGCGGCTTCTTCCCATCCCCATTTTCACGAATATATGTATACAGATAAACTGCCCAAAAAATATGTCCTATATATTATTTGTTAATGGTCAATGCATCCGACAGTTACACAAATATACTCATTGAGCAATTTATAATCATATAATTAGTATAGATGGCTTAAGTTCAAAGTTTTTATTTTTATGATTAAAAAGCAAATAAAAAAACTTTTTGGATAGACACTTATTAACAATGATAGACATTATCCGACCGTACAACAAAAACAGTATACTACGCTACGACTGCGACCTTTATTCGGGCAAATTCTATTGGAGTATTTCAGCCAGTGAATGACACCTGCCAGATTGAGGGTTCAGTGACCTACCTTCGCCACACTAAGCGATGTAAAGTAGCTCTAAGCTTTTTTAAGCCTTTCATTGGAACAGCCACTGATACTTGAATGTCAACAGACGATTTAAGTACTATTCACCCGTGGCGTGATAATTTTACAAATACTTCAACACTTTTTCGCAGATTTATATAACTTTATCGAGTTTAGGCAATTCATCTTCTTTTGATGTAACGCATTTATTTTTTCGAAGATAAGAGATGCAATGAAATATTAAGTATATGATATGGCAATTTTTATTTTATTTATATACTTAAATAATTTTTTGAATGAGTTTGAGACTTTATTACAAGATTGACTGACTGACTTTCCAGCATCATCATAAGACCTAATAAGACACAGAGATCATCGTCATTATCAGCCTGCTGCTGGGCATAAGTAAAAACAAGGGTGTTATAAGTTTCTTGTGTCTGTGTGGACAGAAACACTATGTTTCTGTCAATAGCATCGTAGCTCCTAAGAATAGACCGATTTAGATGCAGTTTTTTTTAATCAAAAGCCTTGTGTGTCGTGATGGTTCTTATTCTTAGCTGTGTTTTATGAAAATCGGTTCAGCTGTTCAAAGTTATTGGGGGTGAACCCTTGAAAGACGGGGGTATTTATTTCTCTGACAAATAAACTCTTTTTAGGGTTCCGTAGCCAAATAGCAAAAACGGAACCCTTATGGATTCGTCACGTCTGTCTGTCCGTCCGTATGTCACAGCCACTTCTTTCCGAAACTATAAGAACTATACTGTTAAAACTTGGTAAGTGGAATATTATAGTAGATGTATTCTGTGAACCGCATTAAGATTTTCACACAAAATTAGAAAAAAAAAACAATAAGTTTTGGGGGTTCCTCATACTTAGAACTGAAACTCAAATTTTTTTTTTCATCAATCCCATACGTCTGGGGTATCTATGGATAGGTCTTCAAAAATGATATATGTATATGAGGTTTCTTATATCATGTTTTTCTAAACTGAATAATTTGCGCGAGAGACACTTCCAAAGTGGTTAAATGGTTAAATGTGTTCCCCCCCCCCCCCCCTTGTAACTTCTAAAATAAGAGAACGATAAAAATAATAAAAATATATGATGTACATTACCATGCTAACTTCCACCGAAAATTAGTTTGAACGAGATCTAGTAAGTAGTTTTTTTTTTGTTCATAAATTGTAAACCGCAATTTACCTTTCATTCAATCAACTCAAATTATTATGTTACTTGCTGCTACGGACGGAACCCTTCATGGGCGAGTCCGACTCGCACTTGGCCGCTTTTTTCTATGGTCTTGTGTCAGACTCATCCACTACATAAATCCTATAATTAAATTTTAGCAGTCCTGCCACTTAGTTAATGTAGTTTAATGTATGATTTATTTAGCTTTAGCTTCTTACTGTGCCATAAATGATGCATATATTCTTCTTCTTCTTCCGCGCCTTCTCCCTATTTGGGGTCAGCTCTGTATGTCAACTCCCTCCATCGCTTTCTATCATTTGTTATATCTGTACTACCCCAAAGTATTTTTAGGTCGTCCTCTATCTCTGTGACCATATATTATGGTCAAGTAAGTTTAGGTACTTACTAAATTACTTTAAGGCGAAGATATAGGCAAATGGCCTTAAAGTGTGAAATAAATTGTTAACTCGTAAATATGGTAATAATTTCTATATTGCTCTTCGTCATGCACTAGATAGCCTTTTAAATTATTTTATGAACTGCCGTTGAAACTATTATTGGTGATCCGTCTAGCTTTAAAACTTGCCGTGGCCACTTTTGGCGGAAGCAAGTTTTAAAGCTAGACGGACTAATGTAAATACTTTCAACGGTGGTTCATAAAATAATTTAAAGGGCTATCTAGTGCATGACGAAGAGCAATATGGAAATTATCTCCATATTTACAAGTTAATAATTTATTTCAAGTGAGGGCGCCACTTCAAGGTCATTTGCCTATACCTCCACCTTAACTCTGTTTAAATAAATTTTAATAGATCTAAACATATCATTCAAGTTAATTAAATACGAAGTTTATTCATAGAATATCTTGAGAGAGTGGAGCTTTCATTAAGCCATAAATCCCAGGTGAGAGCCCATCTTCGGCGGCACTTTGACGGTATCGCTCTTTCAGTAAATTGAGTAATTACCGTCGGAGATTACACGGTAATTTGAGGGCGGAAGCTATCGATCACCCCATTAGTGGTAGTCTGGGTACCTAGTGCCTGTTTATGGAGGGATCGTGTAAAGTAGTTTAGTATAATGGTAATGATGAAATTGTAGCAGTAGGTACAATAAGTGTAGTCTTTGCTAAAATTTACTTAAGCCGGCAGGAGGCTCTACCGGGTAAAAAATACCACAGAGGTTATAAACTATTTCCATATCTTTCGTATCTTCTATCATTCCTGGTAGCTTCTCAAATAGAAGCAAGGATTGTCGTATTTCCACTAGTTCACTCCGTTTATATGCCTCCACTCCGTTAAGTCCACGATACCCGTTTGGTAGCTAAAGACATACAAAGTGGCTATTAGTATTTTTTACCCGGTAGCGAATGTTCGTGTTCTATTAAATTTCAGTTTCATAAGCTGTATTTTTTATATTTTCTATTATTATAATGACTTCTAAATACTTAAGTGGCCAAATTATAGAAGATATCCTTAATAATGAGAAACAGGGAGTAAGAATTTAAAAGTTATTCCGAACAAGAGGCGGATGAATTATGTCTACCACATTTGAGGTAGCTGAAGCTATTGTGCCAAAAGAAAATTATCTATAAATAGAGAAGATACTCATTTAGTAAATATAAGACTTGGAAGATACAATGGTAAGGATAACAGATGGAAATTGGAAATAATGATTACAAATAAATGTTTTATTAAAAACAATTTTACATTTTATTACTTAGAACAGTTTAAATATTCTTTAGTTTTACTTTCTATTTAGCAAATATAACATATAATAATATTATTTGTGTTTGATCTCTATGGTATATTTTACCCGGTAGCGACCGTTCATGTTCCATATATGAGGGCGCCCCTCCCGCCTGGTTAAACAAAGTTAGTACTTACTTGACCATAAAATATATGCACCATATATGGCTAAGTAAGTAAGCACATAAAACTAAACAGTGAAATATGCATAGTACAAACCATGAAGTAAACATTTTATATTCTTTTAATTACGATCTAATTAAAATTTCATAAAGCTTTTCGCAACATGAAAATTAATAAGTTGAAAACATTTGCAAATTGTCAAGCGAGGCCCGACATGGAAATTCGGGAGCACGCGACATTCGTTAAAAATATGCCCGAAACAATATCACGGCATTGATATACGATCGCAGCTCGTAATAAACGCAACAAAGAATACCAATCGTGCCATACGGAACCCCGCCCTGCCGTATTATAGGATTTATGAGTGATGAACCGACGGCAACGGCAAAGATTATAAATGGAACGGACGCGACCTAAATACAGGCACACGTGGACGCCTATTTCCAGACAACGAGAAGGTATGTCAGGTAGCTTTCGACATGGCACCTCCGCTGCGACGATAAACAAACCAGTATCCAAATATCCCACTAATTAAAATGGCATTCCTTGAACAAACAGCACTCCAAAACAAACAGTCGCCGCAGTCGATAAGAATCAACGAAGAGTTGAACTCTTTCGTTCTGTTTGTTTTCACTCCAAATATAGAAACGGTTTCAGTTGGCCGCCCGGTTGAAAACGTCCGAATTTGTTGGGTTAAAAGAGGCATATAAATGACTATTCGTCCAACAATAGCCACAGATATACAGAGAGCAGACGGGATGCAAATAACAAAAATCAATACTGCGCGGGTGAACGCAGCACGCCCAACTTGCACAAAATTAACCATCCTCACAATTTTAGCCTATGGCAGTCGGCGACGCTCGAGAACAGAATCTAAAAATGCACTAAGAAAAACTGAAATGTAACTGCGACATAGCAACCGCGGTTTCCGCGTTTGAAATAGTGGATTCATATTAAAGTTTGATTGAAGGCTGCCTTGCTTGTTTGAGATTATACCAGGTACTTCTTATCCAACTTCAGATTTTAAGTTTTAAGGGGTTTGAAACTTAAAAAGGAAAAACAAAAGACTTTGTGCGAAACTCTTATCAAACAGTAGGTGTAAAACTTAGGGATTCTGTTAGACCAATCCATATGCGAGGAACTATCACATTATTTTCGATACTTTTACCAAACTTGACCTTTGTGTCACCCGACAAGTGGATCAGTCTTGTCCGATTATGGCTTTAATACCTACATGTACATTAAAAGTCTAGTAAGGTGCCTAGTCGGGATTCTCAGACAGTTAGCAGACAAAACAATAGATCTTCGGACTTCCGGTCGAATACTCAGACGGCGTAATAACTAGCCTACTGTCTGCAGGCTGCAATAAATCAAAACTATGACGACGGCCAACATCTACAAAAGATAAATTGCCATTACCTTGCCTCAAGTAATATAAACGCAAAAGTTATAATCTTGTCGTCTGTCTTACAATGATGTCATCATGGTATGACAGTTGTCAAACTATGTCAGGACAGGACCAACAGCTTAACTTGTCTTCCGACGCACAGAGGAGATCGAGATTTTTTTGCCACTTGTCCACCCATCCAATTGCGACCACACCCGGGGTTTGTTATCAAAGCGCTAGTAGCGTTACCTTCGATTTCGCAACCAAATTTCATCATATTTTTAGGGTTCCGTACCCGAAGGGTGCAAACGGGACCCTATTACTGAGACTCCGCTGTCTGTCCGTCTGTCTGTCTGTCTGTCCGTCAGTCACAGGGCTCTATCTCTTGAACCGTAATAGCTAGACACTTGAAATTTTCACCGATTATACTGTGGCAGATATAACAACAAATACTAAAAATAAAAAATAGTAAATAATTAAAGGGGGTCGTCATACAAGAAACGTGTTTTTTTCAGCGTTTTTAACTTGATCTTCATAATAGCATTAACTAGATACTTGAAATTTTCACCAATTATGTATTACTATGACCACAATAACAACAAATACTAAAAATAAAATAAAGTTAAAAATTAAAGGGGGTCGTCATAAAAAAAACGTGTTTTTTAGCGTTTTAAAACATTGTACGGTGGTACAGAACCCTTCATGTACGAGTCCGACTCGCACTTGCCCGTTTATTTTAGGGAACACGCGTTCCCTAAAAAAATATTATGATATGTCACAGGTCAGGTCAGTCGCAAAAAGCTTCATCAGAATTTTGAAACACAATTTAAAGCATAAGCCGTTGAGGTGTGTAGTAAGCCCTTAATCCTCCAGCTTTGCACATGGCGCGAGAAACCTCTAAGTAAGTGGTTGAGAGACTTCGCTGTATGCTCGAGAGGACCTGTTGACCCAGTGAGCAGAGCGCCCGCAGCGCTAACTTCGTCCGCACCTGCCTAAGCCCGCCATAGGATTATGTTCCTAGGAGAAACACTATTGTTTATGGTTTGCGAGAAATGTTTTTCACAGTTCAAGATTCTTTTATCCAGTGTGTTCAACTAGTTGACGAGAAGAAATAATCCCTTTGGTGAAATCGCAAAAGCTTGATAAGATTTCTGGATATTACCTACTATTTACCTACCACATACATACACATGGCGCATACTCCACCGACAAGAGCCACTAAGCTCTTAAATAAGAAGAAGAAAAAAAGAATACATACACAACAGTTCAGAGCCAAGAAAACTGTGTTTTTAAAGATTACTGTAATTAAATTACTACATTTTATTCCTCAAAAATTTTACATAAGGATCTTAAGGCTTTTCTTCAGACACCCACAATATCCAAAACACATCGAGCATTTTTGGCTCGATAGAAAAAAATCCCAAACATACTAGCTAGTATGTATTAAATACTAACTTTTGCCCGCGGCTTCGCTCGCGTATCCCACGGATACATTACATTTTTCCGGGCTAAAAGGTACCCTATGTCCTTCTCAGTACTCCTAACTATGTGTATGCGAATTATCAAGAAGATTGGTTCAGTAGATAAAGCGTGAAGAGGTCACAAACAAACAAATATACAAACTCACTTTTGCATTTATAATATTAGTTAGGAAGTTAGGATAAAATTACTATTTTATACAATCACCTTTTTATATGAAAATTATACCAAAAAATGTATTATATAAATTTATCCTATCCGTTTTGGCTACAAAAAAAATATAAATATAATAAAATAAAAAAACAGTGAAATATTCGACGAGAGAGCGAAGAAAGGCCCGGAGCCGTGCTTGATGATATATCGCAGTTTTTTTTTTGGTAATTATATTTATATTTTTTTTTTGTAGCCAAAACGGATAGATATTTAGATAATAAATTTTTTGGTATAATTTTCATATAAAAAGATGATTGTATAAAATAGTAATATGTATTATAAAGGCAAATTTAGGCAAATTAGAGGTATGTTTATGATTTTTTTCTATCGAGCCAAAAATGCTCAATCGTGATTTGGCTATTGTGCGTGTCTGTAGAAAATCCTTAAGATTTTTATTTAATTTTTTTGAGGCATAAACTGTAGTAGTTTAATAACAGTGATTTTTCAAAAACACACGCAATATTGCAAATTGTGAACCCACGTCGCCTTAATTTATACCACTAAAATAGCTTCAAATATTTATTTTAGAACCAAAACAAATCCTGTATATTTTAGTTACATTAGAACTCAACACGCATTTGAGAGAAAGAAAATAAGAAAAACAAACACCTTTTGTTACGCTCAGCACATCCCTCAATTACTATCATCACCAGTGTGCGAAGAAATGTCATTAGCAGAGCTCTACACATGCACAACAAATGTTAGCTATAAAGACAATGGTCTGAAAGGCTCATTCCATTATGATACGATCGCACTGTACCTCTCATTAACTCCTTTCTAAAGCAGCGTAGGAGGCGCTCTGCTTGTGGCAGCTCATTGCATCACTCGGGACATATAAATCTATTGTCTAGACCGGTCTAGCTGATAAATAACAATTAATGAATAGATCACACAAACAACCTTGTTTGATTACCTAGCTAAGAGCTAGAGAACAATGTACATTTCAAAACTCGGGAATAAAATTAAGCTTATTCGTCTAGACGCACGCTTGGAGTTCTTGTTATTTGGTTTGAATTTTATTGGGGTCCCGTACCTTGTCTGAATTTTATATTAAATTGTCCTGAATATCACAAGTAAATATAAGGACACTCACACAACTCCAAGGAAATTTCTCCGAAAGTTGAAATCCTCTTGTGAATGAAACAAAATAGAAAATCAAGAGAGATGATTGGAATTTCACGACCTGCGCTTGTGGCTGACGTTTCATTTCGGGGACAATATAATTTGTGCGGAAAATTTCGACGGTAGACAAATTTAATTTCAGACGTGTCATGAGAATCCCGAACAATCGGTGGTCTAATTACAATTTCGATGATGACAGACGTTTTCATGATAAGTTCATCATTTACTTTATTACTTGCACCACGGATTTGCAAACACAGTCAAAATTTTCACTGAATTAATGGAATACCTAAATGCTTTTCACGCTATTTTTGTATCCTTTAAAATAAATTTAAAACTACATGTTATTAAATTTTTACTTGTGCGAAACTGATATTGTCTACGAAATAACTCGTCTAAGTAAAAAGAATTTATTCAACGAAATTAAACAACAATTAGAGGATATAAAAAGCCATATCAGTTTTTTACAAGTCTAGACGTCATGTTGCGTGTTTTGATGATTGATTACCTATATCAAATAATAAAAAAAATCATAACGTAATCCATATCAAACAAAACACTTTAGTTAGAAATATTGCTATAATGTGAATTTGAGGAAGATTGCTTTTTCATCATTTTGATTTCAAATCGCCAGATAAAATGTTAACCTCTACAACGGGGTTCGAAGATGTATTTTGGGGTGTGAAAATCAGTAGTGACGTAAATCCTGCGATTTTTTTAATATTTTTATTTTTCTGTGGCATAATAGTTTAATTTTACGATCAGCGCAAGAAAAGAAGCAGTTGGCACTATTAACTTGACAGAAGACCAAAAAAATAAACTATTTTTTATCAGAAATTGTTACCGCATAAAACTTTCAGCTGAAGGATTAAAAGCCTGCTAGTTGGAAGTTAAAGCGGGCGATTTTTTTCATATCTAGGTCACCGTTTGAACTCGTTGACCTGGTATCCGGAGTGGAATCACTTCACATGACCCACGGGGCGGCGGAGACACTCGATCTCCGGATTTGCTGACGATGAAAAGGTGCACACATCGACGTGTAAAGAGAAAGGTATGAGAATGCTGTAAGTAAATTCTTTGCAAAATATTTTGCTGTACCTATTTATATTTACCTGGTTATGTATGAGATTTACGAGTAAGTCATGATATTGTTGTGGATCCAGACATTGATTTCTATTAAAATGTGTATAATGTTCGATTGGAAAAGTAAAGTTTCTTTAACTTTTGGGGTTTAACAGATCGGCTTCACGACATTTTTCTATAGACACCTCAGAATACTGAATGAGATATACACAAGGCGTCTTTTAACGCTTACCTTACGACTAAGTCACATTGCAAAGTTACAATTTCGTTGCGAAGTTCCAGGAAAAGGATGGCGATGCACATAATGACACCGTATTATGATTACCTACTTACATAAATACGACACTTTAATTTCAATCTCATAAAGCAGAGACGTTTTTAAAAGCAACTACAGTCAAAGCAAACAGTTCAGTAGTATGTTTTATTTTCACGCCATTCGTTGCCCGCTGCCGTTTTTACTTTCAATGGAAACGGAAAAGGTGGGAGAGCGAAATAAATGCTGTTTTGAATAACATCAAATGCAGCGCTGGGACCCTCGTCAGGCTTTCAATGATCTACAGTCAACGCCAAAAAATATTTATCATGTAGTTGCCATGCCAAAGTTTTAAGGTCTGAAATGAAAATGTAATGAAAATGGATGTAGTAAAGCGCATGGACTGTACACCTGATTCACTACAGACAGTTTCGAATCAGACGCCCTTTCATTTGCAGATACAGTCAGAAACAAAAGCTCATGAGGTTTGAATAGGTAATCATTTGAAAAGCAAATTTTAAATGGGAAATATTCAACAAGGATCTACATGTAAGTGGATAATATTGTAGACAGAGTAGATAACAGCATTGCAATTCTACCAGTTTAGTAGTTTTAAACTGAATGCATTTTTTCTCTTTTGAGTACGTATTACACGAATATTTGTGACGAATACGAATTATTTTAGTAAAAATATTGGTGATTTTTCAGGTGTTTTTTTAACAACGATAGTATAAAAATAATTTTACTATCGTCGTTAAAAAAATGCCTAGCAATCTTCCACTGCAGTATTTTCGTAAAAATATGAAAACATCTGATATTCTACACGAAATCTAGATTTTCCAGTAATTTTAAATACATCTTTCTTTTGAAAATTTTCTATGCCGGATTATCCGAACACTTTCTCGTACTTATTTCAACTTGATGACGATGTCATACCGCGTTGTACCTAAAGAAGTAAAAAAAGTCCATTTAGTAAGACTACCAAACCAACACAACAATTTACTTACACTCTTTATCGCGCACCGCGCACGACGACGACGTTGTCTCAAACGACTTCCCAGAATAGACAGTACCTGCCGATAATATCCTCGTAATTCCAAATAAAACTGTGCAACGACTGAAAAATAGTACAACTGCGACACACATGCCCGATCAACCACAAAGGAACTAAGAGCAAAATGTACGTTACATTGCAGCAAATGATACTTCAATTTCACGCTCAGTAAGTCTTCTCTACCAACCGACTCTAAAATAGATATAACTCCTGCTTCTAGTTGATTTTCTATGACTTAAAAAAAATTATCATCATTTAAACGCAAAAAGTTATTTCTTCTAACGTAACCTAACCCAGGGGTTTCCGAAAAGACCGATTGAAAGCGTCCTGCCTCGGGCAGTATCTTGTGACCTGGATTAAGCCTTCTAGTTACCCAGTTACGGAAGAAATTCATTTAGATCATCAAATTCACCTGGAGTCGGGACTTGGGAGTTGAGACACGACAATCTGGGCCAGTGCCATCGAGTAAATGGCATTGAATGTCAAAAACCCTCCAAACGCCTTGAAATTGCAAAAGATTCGAAACTGATAAATCAATCAAAACAGGGTATTCTATTTTAATAAGCTTTCCCGACCAAAAAAAATTATACGATGAGTTAATAATTTACTCGAAAGCTGCATGGTTATTGTTACTGATTAGAGATTACTGTGGATCATCAAAATTAATATTTGAATATGAAGCCCACCGTACACTAGCGAATTGGAGAGCGGAAACAAAATCTTCATAGAACTTGGGCGCAAATGAAAATACATTTTCATCGGCTGTCCCTATGTAAATGCAGCGGTGGATCGTAACGATGTTACTGGCTTGGTTAATGGATTACGCTATCTGACTATCTGCAGTCTGGATTGCAATGCAGGCAGCGATTTTAGTGGAAAAAATCAGGTATGTACCACCTAACTAACTTTGCAAAGTTTTTAATCTGTTTAAGTTTGAAACAAGTAATGTTGTACATATCCCTACTTGCCCTACTAAAGTATCTGCTGAAATAACTGTCATGAAGGCCAGAAATTAGAGACGTGAAGTTTTAAAACTTTCGCGAAGTATTGGTTGTTCCCGCTTTTAAAAAAATAGAAGATGATAGAATCTGTGAGAGCTGGAGGTGATCTAATTTACTATTTGTTGTAAGACTTCTTCCAATAAATACCGTTGTTAAAAACACTTGCCACTTCACATACATACGTGCGATTAGCTTAAACTACGTTAAGGAGGTTGGAAATAATTTGTCATATTTCTTGAAGTATGTAATGAGGATCATCGACGGAACTATCTGTAAAGCACACCGAACAAAACATTCGTGTTAGTATGTAAACGCTGTATACTAAAGTATGGTATACAGTAAAGGTATTTGAAGTCGCGATCGCAAACTAGGCTGTGAAATGCAGGTTTCTGTCTGCAGCTTTCAATGGGCTGTAAAATTTCAGGTGCTCCGCGGAGCTGCATTTGGGGCAATGGATACGGCCTTAATGATGCAGGAATACGTGTCACTGGAGTTTCTGGAATAGTCTGCTCGAGTATGTACGCCTTCTAATGAACTGAAGTTACCTATCTTGGAAATTGTTTGAAAAGACACAAAATGGATTCGGGCAGGAGGAAAGTGTTTTCAAACTTGCATCACTGGTTTTTATCTTATTTTTTGAGTTCTTAACAATTTGTTTTTGATTAAAATTGTTAATGTTTAGACTTTGACTTGCGAACATTTTCCAATGCAGGAAACATATACTTATTGATAAGAAGTGTAAAGGTACTTAAATACATTAGAATGTTTTAAATACATTGAATTCTTTTATTTTATAGAAAAGACCTAAAAACCAATATTAAATGATTTAGATACTTACGGCAAAATAAATAAAATAAGCGATTTTCTCGCGCAAGAATTTTATTTCAGGATTCCCAGACTTTGCTAAGAAAGATTTATAGACTGAGGCCTATTTTATTTACTGGATAAAGAGAACAATGTGATCTAGTTTACTGAACAAACAAATAATTTATTAGTGCTTATTTTGTGTTACTTACTATATATACACTGCGCCTCATTTCATATGAAACCTCATGTACAAACAAAGGAACACGCTAAAATGAAAGTGACTCTAGGTCCAAGTTTTTAGTAGGCCTTGATTGAGAGAATTTGAGTTTTAATTGAGGAAAATTTATTAAGTTTTAATTTTCCTCAACTACAACTCAAATTCTTTCCATTTACACCCTCACAATTTGTACGTACACCCGTATCCTTCGCTTCCGGAGGCAATCCGGGATCGGAACTATACATAGACCGGAACAATCGGCGAACAAGGGAATGTAGGCTATCGGCCGCGTAGCAAAATAGACTCCTTTAGGGGTGACCGACTCCGAATGTATACCGGCATTGTTCACAGCACTAGCTGACCGAAACAGGCGGATGCTCAATCGGTTATCATATTGTTCACACTTCATATTTATGGTGTACGGGAAACACATTAATGCTTCATTGGCGTTTTGCTAAACAAAACACGTGTCTATGTACAGTTGACTTTATATTGGAGAGGAAAATAGAAGAAATAGAGGCAAAGGAAAACCTATAGAAAGTTTTATAAATCAAGTAATAGACCATATTAATGTTCAATTTTTCATACATACAGGAATGTCAAAGAATTGGGAACTTAGCTCTTTGATTAGAAGTAGTTTAGTTGTACAAGATAAACAAAAATCTGCCAATGATTTTACGTCTCGTAGTTATGCTTGTGTGGCCGTACGCGTAACCATAAGCGTAGCGTGACCAGTAGAGGACTCTCTACAAACCTGCGCTGAATTTGCTCAAAGAACTGGATGGGCTCGAAAAACCAACCCAAAAAGAATGAAGAAGTCCACGATGAGTCCTCCAAATTAATCCGAAAGATACAATTGAAAGCCTGCTAAATTACACCAATAAGTATTACTGCTGCACAAAGGTGCGTAACGTAATTTTTTGTTGACCTGATTAAAGAGGCACTCAACGGAAAATGGCTACACAAGAGTAACAAGAAACTCGCCTTCAAATGGTATCTGCCCACGACTCAAAAGTTAAAACAGTCTTTTTTAGTATATTTTGAAGATCAACATTTATAATAACAGTATATCTACAGTTGACGTAAGGTGAACGGTATAATGCAGAGCACTGAACCTACCGCACCCAATATGGTTTAGGTGAAGTCAGAATTACCAACATTTTGCAAAAAACGTGTCCACGTATTTAATCTCAGTCTTTACAGCTGCTATGCTATTAGTATCTGTTAAAACAAAGCAGCTTGCAATCTTGATGGTTAATTGTTATGTTCCTGAGTATTATGTTTCTGATGTCGAAAACACCTACAAATCATTATTTTTATATCGTTATTATCAATTCAGCCTTATAAAATGTAGATGGATATTATGATTTATTTGGCCTAAAACAAAATTCTTGGAACTCCAAACGAACGAACTGCGCGCTAAAAAAACTCGCAAACAAATAGAAATTAAGTAAGAAGGTGACCGAGAGGGTGATACAGCCTCCGCGGTCGCTACAAACTTGGGTAAAGTTTAACTGTTGAATAATTACTTAGTCAAACCCTAGAGGGCGGACGATCCCGAGAGAACTTTTATCTCTTGAATTGAGTGCTTATGGTAGATGCAAAGCTATAGTTGCAAAACGAAATTAAAAAGAATATGTTAAATTATTTGCAAAGGATTTAAGCGATTACAGGCCTTTTTGAAAACAAAAAATGAACCAGCTTTTATCATAACACGAAATCTGTAAAAAGTGTATGGTCATGCTGGCGATCAGTATGCAAATTTTGTACGTAACCGAAAAGGTAAACATGGAAAGAATATCACGTTTACGTAAACATGGCAGAGTAACGAAGCTAATAATATTCGAATGAAAGAATCCGGGATCAATGTTTAGCAAATCATCGTTCAAATAAAACCTAAAATGTAAAAAACTGCGCAGTATTTACTACTTTTGGTGAAGAAAAACATAGTGAGAAAACCTGCACACTAGTTTACTAATGTAAAAATGACTAGTCACTAGATGACAGTCACTGAGCTACGTCAGACACCTTTAGGCAGCTGTAACACACTGAATCCAGTCTTAGCTATTAAAACACTTAAGAATGAAAAAAATAAATGTTGAAGTAATACAAGTAAACGATAAGGGCCAAATTACAATGAGAAATTTAATAAATCCAAATCAGGCAATAACGCGGAACACCCCAGACAGGATAATTTACGACGAAGACACAAATCGCGTGGGCTAACCCCCCATACATACAGCCCATTGAATAATGACTACGTATTTCCTTGGAACTCAGCTGATGTGACTCAGTACCTTTTACTTTCTCAATCTGAATAAATTAACTATAATCCGAACTAGTCCATGCGCGGTTTCGAAACTTATCAGATTGGTACAGTTGGAGATAGCAGATAAAAAGTATCGCTAATGCGCCCACGCACATATTTGTTGTCTTTTTTACCGGAGTGAAATTCTCTGGTAATTTACAACAGTGCAGTCCAGTGAGTCGGTTAAAATCGTAAAAATTGATGATTAAATTAAGAGCATCCTTTATAAAATGTTCATAATGTACAGAATAACTTTCGTGAGGATGGTTGTTTACTAAATTGTAAATACCTCATCTGTAAAACTTATAACTCATCATATCAATTACATAACCGCCCGTTGAATACTCCAATTAAATATTTTTTACAAGGTGACCAAATGTAGAAAACGGAAGTCCTATATAAACTTGAGTGCAACATTTTCCTTTCTCATTCTCTACAGAATACAGATTCATCCAGGTTAGGGCTGCCGCCTTTTACGGATTTGATGGAATATGAAGAAGCGGTGGTGACAAAGCATTTTAGACACCGGCGCGTCTGTGAGGCATAAGATCCATACTCTCTTGGTACGACTTCTACTCACGTATGGTCAGTTTCTCTTCGAACTTCCACCACTTGCTTCCGGGGAAGGAAAACATCTTTACGAAACCTGCACACTAGTTCACTGGCGTGTTATAACGAATATTGTCGCTTGATGCTAGATAGACATTGAGCATAACAGATGCCTTCAGGCAGCTCGAAAAATCTGGCACCACGATTTTGATATCTTTTCTACGGTATTTTCCGGTCTGTCTTTTCTACAATTCGATACTTAACTTTTAGATGTGGTGTGCCCAGGTCTAGCAATTGATGTGATGGTGATTGATAAGTAAAACAAATGATAGTCTGTCGCATCAAAGACGACTTCAGCCCAATGACTCAGCCAGCCGAGCAGAACTAGCGGGGTGTCCGGATCTGTCTTTTTATAAAGCTGGCAACCCTATCTATGATCCAGTTACGAGTGGTAAGATTGTCCTTTACTGCCAGTTCTTCGAATTGGTCTTGGCTGGATGCAAATTAAATAAAGTCTGTAAGAGCATTTATCCAATGGGTCCTGTACATAACTTTCAGTCTCAGTTCAACATAGCAAACAGAGTTTAGCAGTGTCAGGATACGTCCTGCTGGCAACCCTATGTTTGATCCAGTTCCGTGTAGTAACGATTTTCATTTACTGCCAGTGCTTCGGATTGGTCTTCGCTGGATACATAATAAATGAGGTCTATAATAATACCGGGTTCCCCGGCCGTTGATCCAGGATATTTCGGGAAGTGCTGTTGGTAACTGAGCGAATCGAGGTTGCTATGGTTTTAGTTCATTCAATATTGAATTCAAGTCTATTTACGGTGCTCGGTTTTCATGAATGAAGTAGATAAAGCATTTTGTTTTACTTATGTGTTTTATTTAAAACAACTTTAACTTAACAATCCTCTCTTTGTTGTGTATTATGGACATGAAATGAACTTTTTAGTAAAAAAATAAATAAAGAAACGCTTAATTTGAAAACATTTTTAACTAAATGGATTTTATATCAAATGATACGACGAGGCTCTCACTTAACAAACAAACAAAAGTAGACTGCTTTTATTAGTCTGATGTATGTTTACAATAAATCGCCTCACTGTTTTCGAAAATGTTTGGCTTCAAGCGAGCAGCGAGGAGCTCTATCAATCAAGCTTAGAGGCTGACAAACTGTGTCAACATCTTTTAAACAAATCAATCACTGATATTGCATTTGATAGTAGATTTGATTTAAATAAGTAATGTATGATGCTACTCGTATTCACGAATGGAGATGAGTGGTGGAACTCGTGCTTCGGAAGGCACGCAAATCTGCCTCCCGAACGCCATCTAGCGTTTGTTTAAACCTATCCTAGGACTAGTTCTGGTCCCTTTGATTTGCGGAGGTTAGACTGTAGTCGCTCTGTATAAAAACCAGTAACCTCGTCAAATCACCTAGGTCAGGAGCCCGGGCTGTAAAGCGTTACCGCTGAAGATGCAACTGGGATACGCTCGGATGATAATGATGGGTGGTGGAATAGAAGAGGGGTCCTTCCGTACCTACGTAGGAATACTGATTTTTGTCCAAATAGTTTTTAGCTGAATCAGAATTAAGGAACCAGCACAATCACATCTATACTCAAAATTCCACTATATATGCTAGCAACGGTACTACCCGGTTGGTTGAATTTTAGGCCGAATTTTCACGCTCAACAGCAGATAAATGTACAGCGGTAAATAAGACTAAAAACTGCATAGAATAACGAAATGGATTTAGTCAGGCAGTCGCTCGGAACGGTTTGAATTCGGGGCTGTATCGAGCAAACATTGCGTTTACCGCCACTGGATATTAATTCAGAGATACCACTACGGATATTAGGTCGTATCGTGGGGTTGAGCAAGATAACCCCATTACTGCCCCATAAATAACGTATTAAAAATATCAGTAAACTCGCTGTGAGACCAAATATCGTGTCACTGGGTTTTATTGCCATTTGCAACGTGATACTCGTCTGCGCTCTGCAGTATAAACCTAATATGATATTGGAATATAGGAAAAGGATTTTTTCTTATTTGATTACGATCCTAAGAAAAAGGGCCTATTGATGATGATTGATGATAACATAGTAATATCATCAATCATCATCAATAGGCCCTTTTTCTCCACTGCAGGAGCACGACCCTCTCTGTACTACCAGAGCCACAGTCGGCCAGAGCAGTTAGAGGATTTGGCCTAGTCTCCACGCTGGCCAGACGAATTGAAGAGATCTCATTGATAGCTGTGTAAACCTAAACAAAGTGCCGCACAAGAAAACCTCTCTTGAGGAATACCTACAAAAAGAGAGATAATAATTTATAAATAAAAATAAGAGCGAGCGCGAAGCGTCTCCGTTTAAGCTTGTATTGTTATAAATAATTGTAATAATTTTATGCGTCAAATAAAAATGGGATATTATTAATTGCACATCTAATAAATAATCACCCATCAATTTAATCTCATCATTTATATACTTTTTTACATCAAATAAATCAACAATCTTATCATAAGTACTGATTGCACAGCAAATAAATACTGACTGCACATCAAATTTATTAGGTTAGGGCAAACCTATAGGTTAGGTTATGTTAGAACTGCGACCAACACACGCACGAGCCGAGCGAGCGAAGCGAGCGTGCCGCGGCAGCGGCCGGCGAGTGCTAGGAAAGTTCTATCCATTTTACTGCGCCACAAATATAAATTGCAGTTTGTTTAGTAATATTTTCAGTTGAGTATTTTGCTGTGCAATCAGTAATTTTGATTTGCGTTTAAATACTACCCAATAAAAATCAAAACGCGGCCCTTGAGCTTTACAACTCTTGTAATTAGGAGGATTATAGTCGATAGTTTTTACATTTGGTGTTAATTTTGTCAACATGCAAGTGGAAAAAAGTGACGTGTTGATTAGGTTGCGAAAAAATACTGTAGAATAACCGTGAACAACATTTCCTGAAAAAAATGTGTCGATAAATATGAGAAAAAATTATATTATACATACATACTATCACGCCTGTTTCTCACAAGGGTAGGCAGATACTATGGAAATTATATTACAACGATATGAAACCAAAAATGTTTGGCTTTTCATAGAACTTGTATACATGGGGAATTGGGGAGGCTCAAAAACTTATTTAATTTTTCGCTATATGGTCCTTAGGGACCTGTGTTTAGCTTTCAATATATTTTGTGAGACCCTGTATAAGCTTAAACTAATGTACATATATGTAGTAAAAAGGAAGTAAAGATCCGGGGCGTGGCGTGACGCCTAAAGTGCAATGTCGAACGCCCATTCGGTCTCATTTCAAAACGTAAAGACGCTGATGAGGCAACAATTAGAGGATTTAATTCTGAGCAAAATAATGAGCAACGCAATTAAGAATTTCTGACAGCAAAAACACGATCTGTATTCGTTAGGCGTTACGCGAATTTTAAGCAAATTAACATCGGCTTGAGATTCACTCGGTTTATTCTGAACCGAATTTTCAACACATCTCTGACACTACAGCAGGAAATGGACACATTTAAAAATAAACGTACAAGTTTATTTGTCAGAAAAATTAAAAAAACCCCGTCTTTCAAGCGTTCACCCCCAATAACTTTTTAATAGCTGAACCGATTTTCATCAAACATAGCTTAAAACCATTGACAGAAATGGCTTTCTATTTAAAAAAAACCGCATTGAAATCGGTATTTTCGTTGAGGTGCTACCTATGTCACAGACAGACACACAGCTGTACAAGTCAAAATTATACTCGTAACATCCCTCTTTGACTTACCGCGATTGATTTTGTTGTGAGCCAGATATTTCAAAGACCTTATGGTCTTTGAAATATCTGGCTCACAAAAAAAAGATGACCTCCGTGATGTATTTATATACATCACGGAGGTCATCTTTTTACCCGACTACGGCCAAGAAAAGGAGGGTTATTTATTTATTTATATCTTCAATATTTATGTCTTGATATCCATGGTACCTTGACAAATGAGGCCGTGAATGAATATATATATTGGCCGTATATGAATATATTAGGTTGGGGAAAAAGTCTTTTCGCATATAGTATGTATGAACTTGTAATAAAACCACTTTGGCTATACTATTTGTACCTGGCTGGTTTTGGTATCATTTAAAAGTTTAAATTTTAAAGAAGATAATTCCAAATTCGAATTAGGAAAATGCGTGATTTTCATTTGTTTTTCTAACCGTCAAGATGAGTGAATCTAATGAAGAAATTAGATACATTTACTACCAAGAAGGTAAAAATGCAAAGCAAGCCGCGAAAAAAATTTGCGATGTTTATGGGCCTAGTGCAGTGACTGTGAGAGTAGCACAAATTTGATTTAAGCCAATTTCAATCCGGAAATTTTGATGTCAAAGACAATGCGCCAAAACTGTTTTGTGGTCAATAGACAATATGCATGTGATTCAGAAACGAGCAATAAAAATTATGCGTAATCTTTATTGCTAAAGAAAATTACCCGTATATATACTTTTTCAATTTAACTTGTTTCCATTGAGAAATTAATTATTTAAAAGTTGTATTTTTCAAATTCCCTCGCAAATTTCCGAAACGCAACGCTATTGACGGAACGAAACGTGACGACACCAAACACTGTCAAACTTAATTTTCTAAATAGTCTGTACTGTCAACTATAGAGAAAGAAGGAGACTATCTGTCAATGTCAATAAATTGTTTGTAATTTGTATGATTGTTGGAGGTTATTTTCATTGTTTTGCTAAATTATTAGTGTTCTTTAATATTATTAGCTGAAAGCCTGACTCCTGGTGAAAAAATACTTGCTACAATGATTGAAAGCGGTTTGGTTATGGCACGTACTTCGCAAGTCATTTCGATTTTACATCCTCTGAACTCAGAGGAGTAAAAGCTGCGAGGTAAATAGTTTATAGATATTTGATAAATTTCCATTTTTTTCAGTTTTGTATTTATGAGACGAGTCAATCAATTAATTATAACCTAAAATATAGTATTTCTATTTTTTGATTTTCTTTTTCCATTGACACTGACATTGACAGTGTGCGGTGACGTCACAGAATAAAAGCGCTCAATGGCACCGCGTTTAAGTCGTCCGAAAATGATAGTAGTTTTAATATATTTTTTTAAGCTTATTTAATAATATTCTGTGCGTGTTATATTTTTTTCCGGTTAAATAATAACTTATAGAATCGTTTAAAAAAATAAAAAAAAGTCATGAATATACCCTATTCCCAGTTCTTCAGCTACGTCGTAACTACTGATATGCCGATCTTGCTCCACTTTTTCAAAAATAGCATCCATTTTAACCGTAACAGGGTGACCAGAGCGACGTGCATCTTTGACATCAAAATTTCCGGATTGAAATTGGCTTAAATCAAATTTGTGCTACTCTCACAGTCACTGCACTAGGCCCATAAACATCGCAAATTTTTTTCGCGGCTTGCTTTGCATTTTTACCTTCTTGGTAGTAAATGTATCTAATTTCTTCATTAGATTCACTCATCTTGACGGTTAGAAAAACAAATGAAAATCACGCATTTTCCTAATTCGAATTTGGAATTATCTTCTTTAAAATTTAAATTTTCCCGTCAAGATGAGTGAATCTTCTTTAAAATTACACAAAAAAGCTCGATATTTGGGTACCTCACGAGCTCTCTGAAAGAAACCTAATGAATCGTGTACTTATTTGTGATTCTTTATTACGACGTAATGAGACCGAACCATTTTTGAAGAAATTGATAACTGGCTTCACAGACTGTGGCGAAACCCGGGTTAACTCGTAACAAGGTGATGCTGTGTGTGTGGTGGGATTGGAAGGGCATTATTCATTATGAGCTGTTACCACCAGGCAGGACCATCGATTCAGAACTCTACTGCGAACAACTGATAAGATTAAAGCAAGAAGTTGAGAGAAAGCGGCCGGAATTAATCAACAGAAGGGGTGTGGTTTTTCATCATGATAACGCTAGACCTCACACATCTTTAACCACTCAGCAAAAATTAAGAGAGTTTGGCTGGGAGGTGTTAATGCATCCGCCGTATAGTCCTGACCTGGCACCTTCAGATTTCCACCTGTTTCGGTCTCTTCAGAATTCTTTAGGCAGTGTCAGGTTAACATCACGAGAGGACTGCCAAAACTACTTGACGCAGTTTTTTGATCAGAAGTCCCAAAATTTCTATAGCAATGGGATCATGACCCTTCCTATAAGATGGCAAAAATTTATCGAACAAAATGGTACCTACATATTTTAGTTAAATGTAAATAAACAATATAATAAAAAATGTTTTGAATTTTCATATAAAATGCGAAAAGACTTTTTCCCCAACCTATTATATAATATACATATCGTTGGAAGCGTCTGGGCTGTCCGCTCGTTATATGCTATATGGCGACCTCTATTAGACCATAAAGTAATGAACAAAAATATAAAATAAATCAATTATACCGTGTAAGGTATCAAATAAAAGGGCTTAATAGCACATTTCAAAAATATACACATTATTCTCATCAACCTCTTCATACATGCCCTTCGGTTACGGGTACTTCTTACCTCTGCTTTTTTTAGAACGTCTGCAATCTGATCGCAGAACGTTCGCCGAGGTCGACCCTAGATAATATATGTAGATGAAGCGAAAGAGGTCTGTCAGGATCGTAGCAAGTGGAGGTCCATAGTCTCTGCCTATCCCTGTGGGAAACAGGCGTGATAGTATGTATGTATACACATTATTAGCTGTTTCTTTCTGCTGTGCTCGCATTAATTAAATAAACGGACTTTGCAGCAAGAATCTTCCGGTAGTCGGGTTTTAGTTTTTAAAACTATATCTTGTAAATCCGCAAGTTCAATGGCCACTGTATGAATCGCTATTGCAAGATCTCACGGTATAATATATCTATCGTATTCCTAAGTGCCTCGATACGGCGTGCCGTTTAACACTTTCCGTAATTGATGCAGATTTTATGGCATATCGTTACGCTCGTTTCACTGGTCTCTCCGGTTACGCAGTATCGTGATCGTGACGTACAGCGCTTGCGTATCGTTGTTGAAATGAGTGATAATCATCAACTAAATGTGAATCTTTTTAATTGCTATCTTCTACGTCTAAGTGCATTCCCGGTTGCATCCTCAGCTGTGCTGCTTCGGAGCCAGGGGTGCGCTTTCCCGCTTTCTCTTCTCCAAATATGATATGCATGTCAATGGTCACCCAAGGATGCCAAAGAACTTGTAAAATGGGGAAGAAATAGCCGGAACACTTTCAATGATTTAGCTATAGTTTTACAACCGGCCGCCTTCCTGACGTCAACCCTCTTTGAGAATGTATTTGTGCGAAAAGTTTTACAACCGGCCGCCGCCCGACTTTTACCCTCCTTGGGAATACAATTGTAGCACAAGATGTTTGTGCTTAGTCCTTTAGTCGTCTCTTACGACATCCACAGGAAGTTTTTTCAAGTCGGGTTTCAGGTTCACACAGGTGAGATGGAGTGGTCCTATTCTAACCTTAACCACACGGGAACTTTTTAATCGCTATCATTGGGGGAAATTAGTCCTAGTCGCCGCGTGGTGACGGCAGAGTAGCATACAATTTGTCGCCACCCTATTTCTCTTCCACAAGTAAGTATCATAATAGGCGACTAAGCGTTTTAGTGGCGATGCTAGACTTAATGGTGCCGTCGGCGACAAAGCTTTTTTAATTTCCCAGTTCATCATCATCCGAGCGTATTCCCGGGTACATCCTCAGCGGTAACGCTTCAGAGCCCGGCGTCCGCTTTCCGGTCCGGGGATTTGACGAGGTTACTGGTTTTTACACAGAGCGAATGCCGTCTGACCTCCGCTCCGGCTCTCTCACTCACCGAACGAAGCAAAGACGTCGATTTTCTGTGAGTAGTACTTCTCCGGACGAGCGCCTATTTATGCTACTAGCAAAACAGGGTTTTGCCGGTAGCGTGGCTCTACCACAACTAAAATCCTCTGAGTTACTTTATCACAGCGCATCACACTCGTTATTTTATTATTATGAAGATTTCGGATAAATATAATTTATTATGGCCTCTACTTTTTCGACGAAACATAATCATGCTATCGCAATATTCGCGATGCACCACAACATCTAACAAGATTTCCCATAAACAGCAATTCGTGAATTTTTAGGCAGTAATCACATCACACAGGCAATATGCTGTGTTGGCCCAGATTTGCCGGTTCGTCGGCCGATTTCGTGCCAGCGGCTCGTATCACAGGTGATGCGACGCAAACCTTCCAAACGTTCCAATCCAAATGGACGTATATTTTTGGAGGACTAATATTCCATTTCTGCGGAAAGCGCATCGCTCTTGGAATTTTATTTTATTGTGGATAAATACAATTTCTTAAGGCTCATTTTACATTGCCGCGGAATCGAGGCGAATTTTAAGAAATTCACAGAGGAGAATGACTTTTGTAATATAGGAGAATACAGTACAAATTAGCATAAAGAAAGAAAATTCAAGGGAATTCCCGCGAATTCCCGTAAATCGGTCACAGTGATCAAATTTTGGTCCACCTAAACATATAAATTTTAGCCACTGTCGACTCTATAAGAAGACCCCATTGCTGGTGAAGATTTAGATCAGGGTTTTATAAGTATTTTTATTTTACAATTTATAAAAATATTAAGAAAGCTTATGGAGAAAAAAGTAGGGGATTATCTTGCATTTTGGTCCGCTATGGTACAGAAGACAGTAAGCGTATTACATACACTACAGCTAATTCACGAATTTCAAGGGGTCACCAACAAAACAGTAGTGTTTTGAGCCACCCTCGCCTCGCCCTAACAAGGTCGCACCATCGGCGGCGCCGAAGAGGGCGCCGCACTGTCGCTCCACAAAGGATATAGTGGGGATGTAGGACGATAGTTTCAGTGGAGGAAATGTATGTAATTGTGTTAGATATTATGCCCACTCGTATGTTTTTGACGGATCAGATTTACGACTACTTCTTTTGCTGGTATACCTAATAACACTTATGGATATTTTATACAGTTTACTCGCGTAGCGGGAGGAAACGCCGGCAAAAACAAAGACGATTTCGATAATAAAGCTAAAGTGACCAAAACAAAAGTCAGAAACACCGACTACACTTATTTGAGCAAACAAAAACAAAAATAAAATAGGTACTTTATCTCAAACTAGAACAGTATTATGACTAACCCGATTATTTTGATTTATCTACTAAATAATTTATTCTTGTAGTCTGATGTTGTCACATTTTTTAACTGTGCAATAAAGAATAAATAAACAAATTCACATGTTGTGAAATAACTAATAATAAATCTTTAAGGAATTAAGCAGGGTTAACTCAATTTTAATGTTGAATGCATAAGTATTTGCTTTCATAAGATATGGTTTCTTTCCATAATTTGAGAAAATGGGAAATGTGCTGATACAGTATGACTTTTTTTATATATAACCACCAGCCAAAGTTTTGGATCGAGTTCGGTTCACTAGATTCTTTTTTTATAGAATGTAGTTCAGCTACATTCTATAAAAAAAGAATCCATAAACAAAATCAGTTTGGCTAAGCTCTGATTTGTATGGGAAGGGAAAGGCGTTTTAATTTTTTGTTAATTATTTTTATAATATTTTGAATTATCTAGCTCCAAAAATTGCTATATTTACACCATATTAATGATCTAACGCAAAACCTCTCAGATGGTACCTCAGCTCATGAAACTCAACAAAATTTGTTCTACAAAAATGCCAAAAATAAAATTCGGATTTTCATACAAATTGACTCAATCAGCTGATCAGTATGTATAATTTTTTTTTACAATTGGTTTTCGTTATAGTTGTATATAAATTACTGTATATACTAGTACTACTATTAATATTGTATCACAGCAACAATTATACATGTGTATAAGTAAAACTTTGATTTATTTACATATCGAGGTGCTCCCTTGCCGCGAGCATTTACTTGTAATGTAACATTATAGATTCGACTTTGAGCTTTACATTACAATACTACCTCCCTGACTGACGAGCATTCACTTGTAATAATGTAACATTATTATATAACGTCAAACAAAATATACTTAAACTATTTTAAGGGTGGATTCAGTCCATGATACTGAATAACTTTCCCCAAGGAACATATGTCGAAATATGAAAAATAATTATTGGCTTTCCCTACAAACTCGGATTAGCTGATCGGTCAACTTGTATTGGAGGTCAAAAATTATTTTTCATATTTCGGTATATGTTCGTTGGGGAAAGTTGTTTAATATCATGGACTGAATCCACCCTTATAATAGTTTCAGTATATTTTATATAAGGTGGTTTCGTCCTTCCATACAAAATCCGTTTGGCTGAGCGTTGATTTGTATGGGAGGACGAAAAATTTTTATCATCTTAATAACTTTTTTATAGAAAGTAGTTCAGTATCATGGACTGAACTTGCTCCACAAATGTTGCCAGTTAATAATAAGTTTCCATGTATAATTCCGAAATTCTGTCTGTCTGTCCAGCTGTGCAGCTGTGCGGCTGTCCTGCTGTCCGTCTGTCCGGCGTCTATCTGTCCGTCTGTTCGTCTGTCCGGCTGTCCGGCTATCTGGCTGTCTGGCTGTCTTGCTGTCCGTCTGTCTGGCGTCCGTCTGTCCATACGCACTTGGATGGGTGACCAAAAAGTGTCACGAAAAATTCTCGAGCTGCTCCGTGCTTCAGAAGGCACGTTGTCCCCGTTACCCCGTAAGCCGTTGGTCTCGACTGTCTTCATTATATGGCAGTTATCAAGCTATGTCAGATGCCTTTAGGCAGCTTGTGAAATCTTACACCAGTGTTGGCCACTTACACACACGAAAAACAAAAACAAACAAGTGACATGCGTACAAAAACTTTCGTATTTATAATTAGTATAAAAAGTGGGTAAGGAAGCCGGTTAGCGACCAGTTAGCTGAGTTACTCACTTCAGATGAGTAAAAGAAAATGTTACCTACACGCGACATTTACTAGTTTAGATATAAAACATAAAATACAATACTTTTACCCATGAAATATTATAAAAAGCTGAAAAAATTGAAAAAATTGCCATTTCGCCGGTTGGCGACCACTTTTTCAGTTTACGACCACTATTTTAATATTTAAAATATGCCAATAAAACATTTATAACTGATTTAAAATATATGTTTTATTTTGCCTTTAAATAAAGAATATTTTTTACATACCCAGTAATTGTTAAAAAAATATTGTCTATTTTTTATAAATTTTTACCGGTATATAAAATCACACGTGGTCGCATACCCAATAACTTAAATACTTATTTCGGTTTGCGGCCGTTGTTTCTCATACTAATTTACGGTGGCCGTAAACCAACGTCTTTATTTCAATTGTGTTGGTTAACAGCCGCATATTTAGCGTCAATGTTTGTAGGTAAATTAAACAAAGTTCCTTCAAAACTGGCGGTTGCTTACTAAATAATTGCATCTTTACACTATAACAATGCTACACCCTAAATTGTTACAGTCCTATATGAACCATTAGGATCAGAATAAGCAAAACAAAATAATGTCTTATTCGTCGGATTGCGACCATGCAATCCAACATTTTTGCAAATATGTACTTCGGTTTTCCGACCACTGGATTTTATTTTAAAATTAAGTATAATAAAACCGGCCAAGTGCGAGTTAAACTCGCGTGAAGAGGGTTCCGTACAATTGATTCAATTCTTATAGGTTTTCCTGTAATCTACAAGCAATGAACTATATTTCGTATTTTTTTCAAAATTTTAGGCTCAGTAGTTTCGGAGATCAGGGGTCATGGTCAATTTTCATCTTCTTTCATGAATAAAACCAAAACTATTTATTTTATAATTATAACAAAAATATATTTGAAATCCACATAACGAGCCCTTTCATTTGATACATGCCACAGTAAGGTTTGCA
This sequence comes from Acrobasis repandana, assembly GCA_963576875.1. NCBI lineage: Eukaryota > Metazoa > Arthropoda > Insecta > Lepidoptera > Pyralidae > Acrobasis > Acrobasis repandana. The sequence continues at coordinate 6,899,393 of OY756226.1, forward strand.
AAACTTTTTTTTTCAATTTCCTAATTTATCCCCCGAAAATGACAATTTAAAAATTATTTACTTTGCACATATGTGTTTGGGTCATAGGATTACACCATCCTACCAAATTTCACCTGATTAGGTCCTGTAGATTCGGAGCAAATTGGCTGTGACAGACGGACGGACAGACAGACGCACGAGTGATCCTATAAGGGTTCCGTTTTTTCATTTTTTGTACGGAACCCTAAAAATAGCAAAATACTATTAAATTAATATGAAAACTTAACGATTGTACTAAAAAAAATATCTTTTGTGTATACAACATGAAATAACTAATGAAACTTACCATTAAGCGCCGAGCACCGTGCTATTTTTTTTTAACTTACTAGTCAAAAACACACCGCTGAATCATGACGCAAATAAATTGAGTAATTTTTCTTTGGTGTTAGGGTAAACTATTTGTTTCAAAGTAGGTTAATTCATATTAAATAACTAGCTGTGCCCGCGACTTCGTTCGCGTGGTTGTCGGAATGTTATATAGCCTAAAGCCTTCCTCTATAAATGGACTACCCAACAAAAAAGGAATTTTTCAAATCGGACCATTAGTTCCTGAGATTAGCGCGTTTAAACAAACAAACAAACTCTTCCGCTTTTTAATATTAGTAAAGATAATTTGAGAAACGCGTAAGATTTATTTTTTGTTTGTGTTATCCCTAGAAATAGTATTATCTTGATTTTAAGACAATAAGTCCGTCAAGTGGTCGCCAACCGAAGGGTGGTCGCTAACCGGCTAAGTGACCCTATATATTCTTTGTTACAAGTGGAGCGCATTGATGTTACAAGTTGTATCAAGATGTTACACATTGTATCATTACAGGGTGCGCATTGTAATGCTCGGTTCGCCTCCTTCACTGATGTATCCCCGTTTTGTACTACAGTGGACCTACCAAACAGAGACTGTATGGAACTGGTTTCATAGTCATCAAAAAATTGGACCGCAGTACTTTGGGATTTGAGAACATCAATCATCAATGAACGACTCTGTAAACTTTGAATCAAAGGACGTCTTTATAACACCACATACGTCTGCGTATATGCGCCAATCGAAGATGCGGCGGACGACGCCAAAGAACAATTTTATGAGCAACTACATCAAATGTGTGAATCGGTGCCAAAGTATGGTCAGCTTGTAGTCCTCGGCGATATCAACGCGCAGTTCGGGAAAGAAGATGCATATAGAGAAGTAGCCGGAAAACATTCACTGCATGATGTCACCAATGATAACGGGGAAAGATTATGCTACTTCGCAGCCGCTAATGACCTTTTTATAACAGGCACGAAATTCGCTCACAAGGATATACACAAGGGCACATGGAAAATTCCCGGAAGCCAACAGTGTAATCAAAATGACCACATACATGTTTGTAAATGAAGACTATCAAATGTTAGGGATGTTAGATCATACAGGGGAGCTAACTGCGACTCAGACCACTACCTCTTCATATCCATAATAAAGCACAGAACATCCAAAGTGCAAAATAACAAAGGGGACATAACAAAATTTAACAGTGACTTGTTGAATAATCCCAGCACACATGTGTCATTTCAAACCGACTTAAAAAGGCACCTAGATGATGCTAAACAGACGGACAGTGTTGATGAGGAGTGGCAGAATATTAAAACCGGAATCATAGGGGCTGCCAAAAATGTACTGGGAGAAAGGAAGAAACTGCAGGCTGAAGAGTGGTACGTCGACGAGTGTCGACTATTACTACAGCAAAAAAACGATGCCCGGCTTAAATATCTGCAAAATAGTACGGATAGAAACAAAGAGCTCTATACTGAGGCAAGAAGCAAAAGCAGGAAAGCAGCTTGTAAAAAGAAACGCCTACTGGAGAACCATAGGATTGAAGAAATAGAAGATATGAAAGAGAGGAGCTTAACAAGAGCATTTTACAATAGAGTCAACACCATGCGAAAGGGATATCAACCGCAAACCTGCAATATCCAAGACGCGTCGGGAAATATGCTAATAGAGAAAAACCACGTGGTAAATAGATGGCGAGAACATTTCAACCAGCTTCTCAATGTTGAAAAACAGAGTGAGAATGTGGATGAAATCCCTGTCTACTACGATTTTAAAGAACAACTTGAAAACCCTACACTAGATCTTAAAAACAACAAAGCTTCCGGCATAGATGCGATTACCTCTGAGCTTCTTAAAAGCGGAGGACCAACTCTTAAAAGGAGACTATTCAATCTCATAAAGACTACATGGCACTGAAGAGCTGCCAAAGGAATGGCGTCAAGGCATAATTATGCCTATATGTATAAATGGAGACAAGATCATCTGCTCTAACTACAGAGGTATAACTATCCTTTCCGCAGCATACAAGGTATTTTCGAAATTATTTTATTTATTTCTTATTTTTCTTTGCTCCACAATAAAAATTAACGCTAAAAGCATTCTCTCCCAGTCAATTATAGGGACAACTGATAAGTATTAATTTGCAGTGCAAAAAATTTAAATACAAGTTAAAGTTTTAAAATATGTGCATAATATTATAATATACCTACCTACTTAACACTAACACAATAGTCAGTACCTAATTATGATTATGGCAGGTGCCTCTGGTTCTATTGCAATAGCCTAACATTACTCCATCCCAAAGGCATTCCATAACCCATAAACTTTTTCTTGTAATACCTAGATCCTTCTGTCGAAACCTATTCAACAGCATCTTTCATTGGTATATCCAAGAATGGGTTTTGGCGGGAGCGCCACATTACATTAACTTTTCCAAAGGGCCTCTACATGTTGGATGGATCTGTATTCCCACGCACGCAAGCCTCCCAACCAAAGGACCTTGGTTGACCACGAAAGAAAAATAGAATATTACTTACTTACTTGATAGAAGAATCTGCAGCAACTGCAAACCCTGGAGAAAATCTTCAAATAGACAGAAATGTTTATGCACGTAAATAATTATCATAATACACAATACGTTGGAATATATAATATATGTATGATTTTTTGTTTCATTATTTAATTCAAACCCCCAAAAAACCAACACAAAACTTCCCAAAGTTCAAAGCTCCGGCCGGCCATAGATTAAAGAGGCAAGAAAACGTCAACAACAGCTGAGGAGTCCGAGCCAGCAAGGATTTTTTTTTTTTTTTATTAAATAATTTTACGGCTATGGATACAAGTCCTTTAGAGCCTATCTTTAACTTTGTTCTTTATTCTTAATCCTAACCTAACCAGTTACAATCAAAGGGTGGTGCAGGCCTTTGACTGCTTTAAGGGAGCTTCTGGCGACAAATCTGTACGAGTCCACTAGTTTTCATAGACGACTGAGTGGCGGACGGCGACGCCCTAAGACGCCCACACAGTCCGCAAAACAAATATCACTACAGCCGTATTATGACTGTTCACTTTAATTATTTTACACATTGTTCATGAGCATGAGCATTTATAACACCAAACAACACCAATTTCATATTATAAAGTCCACTAAAATTAATTTGCAAAATCATTTAAAGCAAACCCCAACCGAACCTCTTGACTTCCCGCCAAAAAAAAACAGCCAGCAAGGAATTGGGGCATTTGGGTTGTAATGTAACATTGTAGTATCGGTATAGTTACCGGTAAACAACTTGAACAAAAATAGTGGCTCAGCGCACACTTTTCCGTCCCAAAACACCTGCGCAGCGCCGCCATTTTTGTTCAAGTTATTTGCATTTTACCATCATACTAGTTACATCATTTAAGAAAAGTATGTAAAGCAAAATACATTAAAATCATCGGCCGCCGCGCCGGTCGCCGGTATTTTATTTTATGGGTGGGTGGTGTGATGTGTCCCATACATGTCATGTGTGTGGTGCTTAGAGCAACACAGTTGCTCTAAGGTGAGGTCGTGTCGTGGTGGTGCCATGTTAAGGTGACGTGGGTTCACTGTGCGTGTTTTTGAAAAATCACTGTTATTAAACTACTACAGTTTATTCCTTAAAAAAATGTACATAAAAATTTTAAGGATTTGCTACAGACACCCACAATAGCCAAAACAAGATTGAGCATTTTTGGCTTGATATAAAAAAATCACAAACATACCTCTAATTTTGCCTAAATTTGCCTTTATAATACGTATTACTATTTTATACAATCACCTTTTTATATGAAAATTATACCAAAAAATTTATTATCTAAATATCTATCCGTTTTGGCTACAAAAACCATTATAAATATTATACCAAAAAAAAAATATAACACAGTGAAATATTCGTCAAGAGCGAAGGAAGGGCCGGAGCCGTGCTCAACGATATTTCGCAGTCGCAGTGTTTTATTTATTATTATTTTTGTATTAAATATATATATTTTTTTGTAGCTAAAATGGATAGATATTTAGATAATATATTTTTTGGTATAATTTTCATATAAAAAAGTGATTGTGTAAAATAGTAATACGTATTATAAAGGCAAATTTATAGAAATTTAGAGGTATGTTTGAATTTTTGACGTGACAACGTCTTAAATTAGGTTGCGGCTGGGAGTCACTTATGAAAAAGTGTAACGCTCGGTAACGTTACGATGAGTCACCGAACGAGAGAGAGGCCCGCCGAATGCCTTGCGTCTCTCTCCCACTCAACTATGATCGGTCTGCCGCGCGCGTTGTCACGTAAAATCTTCGCCCGTAAAACCGACTTTACAGGCAACCATTTTTTTTTTTTTCTATGCAGCCAAAAATGCTCAATCGTGTTTTGGCTATTGTGGGTGTCTGTAGAAAATCCTTAAGATTATTATGTAATTTTTTTGAGGAATAAACTTTAGTAGTTTAACAACAGTGATTTTTCAAAAACACGCACACTATTGCAAATTGTGAACCCACGTCGCCTTATCTGTCTGATTACTTCTGATTTTTCGCAATAAGATTATGGCCAGTTAGTTAAATAAATAAATATTTATGGCGTTAATTAAGGACATAAATTATTACCGATTCAGCTAGCCCTAAAGTAAGTTTTTTTAAAACTTGTATTATGGGATACTTAACTCAACGATACAATATTTTTATAATAAATACCCAAGAGCAAGACTCAGGACAATATTGAAAAAGGTCATTTTGCATCTTGCCCTGGCTGGGGATCGAACCCAGAACTTCTAGAGCGGTGGTCTAGCGTGCTGACCATTACGAACGGTGCGCCACGGAGGTCGTTCCACTAACTTATTTGTGCAAGCAATATCGGTTATCGATACTTAAGTACCGATAAATCAAATCATTGTCTATTGAAATTGTGACGTTCCAATATGTAAACCAGACTGTGAAACCCTCTGAGTACTGAAACATATGGAGGCGGCATACCTACAAAAATTGCGTGTATACCTAAACATGTTGTAAACCAATACCTGACCAATACCAATGTCACTGTCAAGTGTCACTCAGTATAATGTCAGACTGATAGATTTGATATATTAGGTACCTACACTGTGTGCAAAGAACTGTGTGTTTTCTATAATCACTTGGTTGGCGCTAAATTTTTATTATTTACCTATATGTGGATTTTGTTTACCACTTATAAATAAAACGTTTAATTTAATTGAGTTTATTAATATGATGCGCTCATAGCCCTACAAAAATGGAAGAAGAAAGTAAGTGAAGTTCAATTTGACCAAAGTTTTAGGTTACGCAAAATGCGAGGGCTTCACTGATTGTTTGTTTTCAGAACTTCTTCGAAGGAAGAAAAAGGCTTTGAACGGCAGCAACAGACGGGCTCTAGCCGAGGCGTGCAATGATCTAGCAACTTATTATTACAAACAAAATCGATATAGCGATGCGCTGGATGAGTATAAGAATGAAGCTTCAATTTCTAAGGAGTTGGGTCTCAGGCTTGAGTGGGGGACGTGTAACAGAATGATCGGTGAAATGTACATGCTGATGGCGGAGTTTGAAAAGGCACTCAAGTACGAAGAACGGCATTTAGGTACCTATTAAATATCATAAATAGTAAACAAAGATTATGTCAGCCCCAAAGTAAGTTTTCTACGTTCTTAGCGATTCTGTATTTACTTACCCACAACACAGGGAGAGTGAACTTTGTATCTGTATGTATGTCTATAACTAGCTATAATTCAAGAGCAGACATTTGAAATTGTTGCTAGTATGTTAAAATTTTCTCTATTTCAGCTGTTGCTAAAGAGCTCAAGAACCAAGTAGAAGAGCAGCGTGCCATGGCAACACTCGGTAGGATATACCTGCTGCAAGGGCAGAGCACCACGGATAATGAGGAGGCAAAGTCATCTCTGAAAGCAGCTGAGAAGGCATTCATGAAAGGGCTTGTATTGTGTGAAAAGTAATTATTTATTGATTTATTTGTCTTTGGTTTCATGATTTTTTTTACTTTAGTCTGTTTGTCAGTCCGGTCGGTACATATGACCGGATAAAGTAATAAGTCTGCCTTTGTATCATTTTTGTTTTATTCTCTGTATTGTTGTATGTCCTTTCTTCATGGTGCAATAAAGAGTAATTGTATTGTATTGTATTGTAAGAAAGAGAGATGTTGATTATTAACTAAGAAATATTTAATTTAATAGTAAATAAAGATAAATATAGCTAAAGAGGAAACCAATGTAGTAAAAACTAATGCCTGAGAATATTGATGATTATTATGGTTTAGTACTGTCATGGTTGTGGAGACAGGAAGTTGTACGAAGTCAATATTGCTAGCTAGTTTTTCTTTCTTTCTTTCTTTTCTTTTACTAGGAAAGCCACCACTTGCGTTTTTATTTTAAATGGATTTCTAATGCTCCACAATGTTTTAAGCAGGAATTATTTGTATTGAACTGTACTGAACGATTTCTTATGTATTTGCAATCTAGTTGAATTTTAGTGGAAAGTTTTATCAGCGAATAACATAATTTCTTTCTAAATTTCTATAGATATTCAATTTTCCTCGCTGTAGGTTTCTATAATTTGTTTTAAATGCAACTTTCTTGGAATACTTGTACATAAAATTCTTTTTTTCTAGTTTAAATGGAAAAATTAATAAACATGAACTGATGGACATGCGAGCCCGTCTTCTCCTCAACATCGGTGTCGTACAAGAGCACCTAGGCTTCTTCGACAAGGCTATTGATTGCATAAAGAAAGCCATTTCAATATGCAACAATCAAGATTTGTATGAAGTCCTCCACAACTGTTATACAACTAAGGCATCATTGTATTGTAATAAGAAGAAGGATTATGCTTTGGCGTTGAGCTGCTTAAATAAGGCTTTGGAGGTGGCTAGTCGGCTTGAAGATAAGGTAAAGGCTAAATCGGTCAATATTTTAAGTTACAACAATGAAATGCAGCAACATTTCTTTTTTCATGCACCTGAGATAGTGATTTTCAGGGACTAGTGATCAAATGAGCCTATAGATACGCTGTATAACTTTTGAGTTGACCTAACTTTCCTATCCGTCTTGATACTATATGTATATTGGATTAAATGTGGTTTGTGTGGCTCACACAATCACATTTTATGATGTTTCAAGTAGGTTTCTGCATGTTGATACATGCTTCATTATGAATTGAAGGATAGACAAACATTCTTGAAAAATATTTACAGCTAAAAAGTGTGTTTGTGTGTGGCATACATTGACCAGAGCACTTTATTTTACAGGTGTTAAAAACATGCGAGACATTGTCCACAAAAGCAGACATTTTGTGTAAGATGTCAGATTATCAAAGCGCAAAGCAAGTTCTCCTCAAAGCTTGGAAACTGAAGACTCCTGATGAGGAAGAAAGAGAGAATATTGAATCTAATCTTAAAGTTGGTATGTACGGTCAAGTGCAAAAGTCCATTCATAGCTAAGATTTTAAACGCTTCTTGTTCTCACATAACTCACTCATATAAATTATATGTATGAGTGAATTGTGCGGCTTCCACGTAATTATATATGTATGTGTATATTTATTAAATATACCACATAAGTATATGTATACTTTTAACATATGGTCATATACTCAATTAATCTCTTTTCATATTCGTTTAGGGTTGGGACACATCTGTCAGCACGGATGAGCATTTTTCTATGCCGCTATCCTTTTCTGTCGCTCAGAACAGTGATTTGCTAGAGTGAGAGAAAGCAATGGAACGCTTCAGCATGGACGGTGCTAAAGCGTTTGGTCGCTCTCTCTCTCTCTAGTAAATGATGCTACTGAGCAACAGAAAAGGATTGCAGCATAGAATAGTGCTATTTCATGCTGACAGATGTGTCCCAACCCTTATCTGTGTTGTTGAGCTCTGCAGACAATTTTTTTTATAAAATTTTAAACATAATATTATGACTTCATATGAGTAGCTGTTACTGTAGTTTAACTCGCTTACACCACCTACACATTCGGCCTTGACTTGGGAAAAATCTGACCTTAAGTCTGCCACTATCACACTATGAAGAGTCGTGTCCATTTATGGCCCAAGAGAAAGTTAATACTAAACTCATTCCAGTGGCCGCTATGTGTTACACGGAGGACCTGCTCATATCAACCGACCCCACAGACCACTCGGCCTTTAAGAAGTTGTATGAAAAGCTGGGAGATGGTGCGTGTCACCTTCGGAATTACACTGGTGCGGTTGAGTACTACCTGAAAATGTTGGACCATGCTGAACTGAATGGAGATTGCGGAAAGACGCTCATTCCTATTTATGTCAGGTAAAATTTAATATCAGTATAAGTCTACTTTTTCATCTTAGCGGGTTCCTGGTTTGCATCCTCAGATTTGACAATGGTATTACGACCCGCCGCCTGCCTGACGTCAACCCTCTTTGGGAAAGAATCAAAGAATACTTTTTATTGTTTGATCTGCTTCATGGTTTCTGGGATTGGGAGTTGGACCGCCAACGGGTTCGGATACTTTTCCGATCTCGATTTGTAGTGTTTTCCATGATTAGCTATTTCTTCCTTCACTTTATAGCATATTTAGATATTCATGGACTTCTGCAGTTCTGATAAACCATGGTGAGTTTGATATCTGTTTCAATATATAGTTTTGTACTCTTTGGATCACCATAATATTTGAGGCGCTAGCTGAGCCCCAAAGTTGTATACCATAAGTCCATATGAATCAAAGAATACTAATATTTAATATTTAGTACATAACGCATAGTTTTAAATTGTAATTATTATTATTGTCTAAAAGTAGGAGAAAGCACATGTAATGTCTCACGCAGCCGGCAGCCCACTCAGAAATGTTAGATCATGTTCGATTTAACGGATACTTTATTTGACACAACTTTTTTCAGTATGGATGTTTGTTCCGCTCTCACTCCCAAACGGCTGAACCTGAATTAAACATAGGATACCTTTTATCCAGAAAAAAGTGAGGTTCCCGTGGGAATGACAAAAATTTGACCACAACAACACAGTGGGCATCAGTTAGTAGAACATTAATGTATGTCCATTTGATTAATTTGTAGACTTATAAGCCTATTGTACTGTTTTAGCTTGTATCAAACCTACAAAGACATGGGGTGCTACAACGAAGCCCTCATTTACTACGAGAAGGAATATGACTTGATAAAGGATGTTCCCAAAGAGGCATTCACCACCCTGTATAATATTGCCGAGGCACTGTTCCTGGCCAAGAAACCCTATGAGCAGATTGAGAAGGCTTGTATTAACGCAAGGAATGCTGTAAGTAATAATTACTTTATGAATCGTATTTTGTCTTTTAAAGTGGTGGTGGCCAAGTGGTTTGGGTTCTAGCTTTGCGTCTGTGAGGCACGAGTTCGATACTGACTAGGCGCGACTTGTACCTCTTGAGTTTGTACTCATGTACGGTCATTTTCAATAGGAATGATGACCAGAAAAGTATTATTCTAATTAGTCCGGTAGTTAGATTATCCAAAAATAATGTACTCATATTTTTCATTTTATCAAAACAGTAAAAATTCGCAAAGATACAGAGTATCAAAGTTCCAGAGTGGGGGCTTGTGACGTCACCGATGTGTAAAAATCGTACAAAAGCGTAACGTCATGCGAAATTTAAATGCGCTGTATCTACGTTATTTATTGTTTCTCAGAAAAAAGAAAAAATGTGTGTACATTCTTTTTAGGGTTTCGTACAAAAAATGAAAAACGGAACCTTTATATGATCACTCGTGCGTCTGTCTGTCCGTCCGTCTGTCACAGCAAATTTGCTCCGAATCTACTGGACCGAATCAGGTGAAATTTGGTAGGATGGTGTTATCCTATGACCCAAACACACATGTGCAAAGTAAATAAATATTCTTTTTAATTATGTGTCATTTTTGGGAGACAAATTAGGAATTTAAAAAAAAAAAGTTTGCAAACCTTACTGTGTCATATATCAAATGAAAGGGTCTCAAATATATTTTTGTTATAATTTAAAAAAAAATAGTTTTGATTTTATTCATGAAAGAAGACGAAAATTGACCATTCCCCCCCCCCCCCCCACCCCTGATCTCCGGAACTACTGAGCCTAAAATTTTGAAAAAAGTACCAAATAGTTTGGAAAATCCAAAAGTGCACGCCTCATAATCTCATTTTTCACAATTAAATTGATTTTGATTGTTTTATTGCTAACTTAAAACGAAGAAAAGTATGTGTCGGCTTTAACGCACGACTGGAGATTATTTTTAACTTTTATTTTTAACTTCCCGCTGAGAAAGATATAGCGGGCACTGTGAAGGAGGACCCATTGCAAACCTCTTTGCCTACACCCCGACGATCTACGCGTGCGCGAAGAGCAGCTCAAGTTCTGTCACCCTGATTTGTTTTTGACAGTAAGATTTTGGTTTGTAACAAAATGGCGAGCTCACGCGCGACGATTTGAATTTTTTTGCTGCTCGCTATAACTAAACTACATTGAATTAGACCGTGATCTTCGAAAGGACTTAGTTTTGGATAATACTGAAGCGTATAAAAAAAATGGACTTGATCAGATAAGTTTTTCGGGAGTTATCGTGACCACGCCAGTTTCCATACATACAGACACACGGACGTCCACAAAATGATTTTATTAAACATTGTTTTTATTTATTTAAAAGGCAAAATGTCATAAGTGTTGAAACTAGTGTTTTTCCTTGACATTTATGTGTAAATATTAATGTAAAAGTGCGATAGAAAATAAAAAGAGACACATTTAGTTAAAAAAATCACTTGATTTTTGTAAGGCGAGAGTAGAGCACTACCTCATGCGCTTCGCTTATGAGGCGTGCAATATAGTTTATTGTTTGTAGATTAAAGGAAATCTATAATAATTCAATCAATTGTACAGAACCCTCTCCACGCGAGTTTAACTCGCACTTGGCCGGTTTTTATTTAATAATCTAACCGATGAACGAAATAGTATATTTCATTACAAGTGCGGAAAGGCTGTCATTGCAAAGAGTTCCGACAAATGTCTACCCGAGCCGAGGCGCAGCCAAAGGCGAGGGTTGACAGTCAGAACAAGTTGCAATGACGGTTTCGCACGTGTACTGAACGATTTTAATACAGTTGCAAAAAAATGAAGCAATTTAATAAAAAAAATATCTGAAAAATGGCGCCAACCGTAGAATATAAGCAGAGATTTTTTTTTCTTCACCCATTCTGGTAGGCAAAGGGAACTATGCCCATACAGCCAAGTCTTTAGTAGAATTTTTTTATTGATATGAAATGAAAATGAAATTTAATGAGATGAGATGAAATGAAACCTAACCTTACTCATTCAATCAAATCATTAAATCTGATATTGAAACAAATTAGTGGCTTCTTTTATGAAATATACGTATTCGCATAAATCATAAAAACTCCTATGAATTTTTTTTTTTAAAACTTCATGGTTGGTTTTGCTTTTTAATAGACATTATTTTGACAGTTGGGAAAGAGAACGCACGAGTTCGGGCAAGGTAAAAAAAAAGCACGTATATGTAATAGCCCACATCTCGAACGCTATACGTTCCTGCAATACGCCACTTTTTGAGCAACTGTATTAAAAAATATTTTTTTCTTTCAACTACGCTGAAATTCTATCATAACTGCACTACATATGCAGCACATAGCGGAACTTTGCTGCTCTAGAGCAGAAAAAATGGATGGAAATCCTTTACTGCACTGTTTAGTTTTTTTTTATCGATGTATCAGTGGAGAGATAAGAGTGAAAGAGAAAAGTCATATTGTCTCTTTCGCTTACTCTTAGAACAAGGTGAACGAGAAGAATGAAGGAAAAGTACCAGGAAACCATAAGTCTGCAGTAGTTTACTTACAATTGCTACATATACAGCTGGAAGTAAAGCTCATTCATCTATCATAAAACTAGCCTAGATATACGATGTGTTCAGTTTGTTTTTTTGTTTTTTCGTGTGTGTAAGTGGCCAACACTGGTGTCAGATTTTTCAAGCTGCCTAAAGGCATCTCCATCTGACATAGCTTAACGATTGCCATACAATGATGACAGCCGGGACCAATGGCTTTACGTACCTTCTGAAGCACGAAGGAGCTCGAGAAATTTTTGTACCACTTGTGGTCACCCATCCAAGTACGGACCACGCCCGGGGCTGCTTAACTTTTGAGATCGCTAGCAATGCGTACACCCACGGGGCCTCCGAGCTCCTCAAATGCGTTCAGTTGGCCAACCTGACGGCCGTATGGAGTTATATATTGTGCGTGTGAAGTGATGTATGCAATAATTTTACTTATATAAGCTTTTCTTGCAGTCGTTGAAAGAAAAGCAGATTATGCACCTCGCGTTCAGTAATTTATATTCCACTTGTGCTTTAATAAGCACTCGGTGCAAAAATAACTTACTTTCTGCTCGGTGCTACAATCTACTATTCAGTCATCATGCGTATTACCACCACTTGCGCGGTGAAGGAAAACATCGTGAGGAAACCTGCAAACTAGTGGTGTCAAAAACTCTGGGAAAGAGACACGGCATCTCTCTCTTTCGCACGTAGGGTTTGTGACAGAAATAGACTGAACACGTCGCGTGGTCCCGCTTGATGCCCTGAAAAGCTGGGACTCTATCGCTATTAATTTTAGGCAGAGTGAGTGATGTGTGCTGTATGTTTCCTGGCAGAGTAGAATAGGACCACCCCAAGTCTTCCTGTGGAAGTCGTAGAAGGCGAAACACAAGCTGAACAATGCTTATACTCGTAAACATCACTAAGTGTAGGCCAAATCATCTGACTGCTCTGGCTAATATATGGCTCTGGCAGTACAGAGAGGGTCTTGCTCCTGCAGTGGAGACTAAAAAGACCTGATGATGATGAGTGATGTGTGACATGTGTTCTTACAAACTTCTCACAATTTCAGGCTCGAGAATGGAACAAAAAGAAGCATGAAATAAGAGTATTAAAGAACCTTCTAAAGTACCAAGAGGAGTACTTCGAAACCGATAAGATGGAGGACACCAAATCAGAACTACGCGCGTTAGGTTATGACGATTTTGACAATCTGGACAATTCTGAAGATGAGCAGAGTTCTGCCGGTGGCTGTGACGAAGATACGCCGCATATTGGCGACGATATATGCCTTGAAGATCTTACAGGTGACTATAATTTTAATAATTTTTAATTTTTCAATATGACGGGTCGTGCCACTGCAGTGGCCACTAAAAAATTAAAAAGACCTGATGGTGATGATGACCTGATGACCTGGTGATGATGAAAATTCTGAGATAAACAAAGTTCTGGTCACTTGGTTCGCTCATTCAAAAATAAAAAGTTTTCTACACAGTTGGGCGTTTATCACAGTTTTATGTTCGTCTCTGTTTCTCTGCAGAAAATGTAAAGTTCCATTTAAAAAGTAAAACAAATGCGCAAAGCTTGATGTAGTCCCATGGATTGTTAGTATTCCATTTTTCGAGAATAAATTTTTACAGATTTGTCGGATACAAACGAGGAGGATGTATCAGAAGCGAAGAGGGAATTCAGAAAAAGAGGCAAAGGTTTCGCGATTAAGAAGAACATGAAAGGGGAAACTCAGTTACATGTGGTGAGTTCCAGCAAAAAAATATATATAAAGCGCCGTGAAACAACATATTATGCTCGAATTTCTACACATATTTGTGCATTTTTTTTGTTGGATTACTTTCCCGTTGGTTCGCTTATACGAAACTTTCTTCCATGGAAACACGGCTACAGAATATTTAGAAAAAATATGTGTCGTTCTTAAATTTGTAAAAAACAAAACGAGCCAGCCTTACAGTAGTCCCATGTCGCATATAATGTGTACCATCTGACATTTCACCTTGGTAATAAGCAACCGCGCTGATTGGTCAAATCAACGCTGCCCACTTCTGTCGCATTTCACGTAATCACTCCCACAGATTGCAGGAAAGCGAGAGGAAATAATCTTTAAGCAATGTGCATTTCTGATGGGTGATGGATGACTGTATATTTAGGGTTGGGACACATCTGTCAGCACGGAACAGCACTTTCCTATGCTGCTATCGTTTTCTGTCGTTCAGAACAGTCATTTGCTAGAGCGAGGGTGAGCGACGGAATGCTGCAGCACGGCCGGTGCTGAAGCGTTCCGTCGCTCTCTCGCTCTAGCAAATGACGCTTCTAAGCGACAGAAAAGGATAGCAGCATAGGAAAGTGCTGTTCCGTGCTGACAGATGTGGCCCAACCCTTACTAGTCTTTTGTCTCCTTACAATAATTTTAATTTTCCAGGCTTGTATTTTTGGGAACAAGTCGTTAGTATAGTTTTTTGTCGCCTTAAAAGTATGTTATTTTTTTCCAGGCCTGTATTTCTGGGAACAAGTTGTTAGTAGAGAGACTGATAGCCAAGGGTCACCCCGTGAACGTGCGCGACAACGCGGGCTGGCTGCCGCTGCACGAGGCCTGCATACACGGGCACGTGGAGGTCGTTGATATACTCATCAACAGTGGAGCTAACGTCAACGACAGGGGAGGGTCTAACTGCGATGGTGGGTTACACTGTCTTTTTTACTTAGTATAAAGTGGACCTCTTATTGGAGCGAAGTTCCTTCTCGCAGTTGCGGGGTCGTGTCTTATAACACTGAGTTTTTTTCATTTATTCAAGATGGCCGCCGATTCTCAACTAAATGCGATTTGACTGAAACTCGGTATCCGAGTTTTTTTTGGGTCGCGAAATCGAAATCTAAACTTTTTGGAATCCAAGATTGTGTGGAAAATAATTTTGAAATTATTTTTTTACAAAACGTCACTGATAACTTAAAGCGTTCATAATGTTTCCGATTTTGCATTAAGGAACTTCGTTCCAATCGGGTGTACCACGATACCCATCCCCTTTTTTCATGAATATTTGTCTGACTCTTTATGCCTTCAGTTTCGGCTAATGCCTTTAGCATCGAAGGCGTTGACTCAACTTAGTCTAGTGGAAAGCTTTTGTTACTGCCTACATTTCGTAGTTTTACTGATTATTATTAACTAAAAGAAACCTTTTGATTTATTTATATAAATGTTTTCAGGTATTACTCCACTATATGACGCGGCAAGCAATGGACATTTAGAAGTAGTACAACTATTATTAGAAAAAGGTGCTATGCCTTCTCTAAAGACAGACTTCGGTGAAACTCCGCTAAACGTTCTACAAAAATGGCGTACCGGTACCATACTGACAAATGATGAAGAAGTCATGTATAGTAACATTTGCAACAAAATACACAACTTTATAGATAAAACAAACCCTATTGACAAAACTGAACATGTTCTCAGTAGGTCTAAGGCTAAAACTCCAGTTAAACCTGTCAAAGATAAAACTCCGCCTAGCACTTCTAAAATAACTAGTAGAATTAAGGAATTACATTCTCCAATATTTAAAAGACGCAATATTATAGAAGATGACAGCGACGAAGATATAGATTTATCGCAGAATATAAGAAATCAAGTAGCTTTTCCATCAGACGATTCTAATGATTCAGATTCAAGTGATGGCAAATCAAATAAATCATTTAAAGGTAAAAGAAAAGACAAAAGTTCGGTGAAGGAATATAGAAGTGCAATATCAGCGTTGAGGAATAGAAATATTGATGATGATGAATTACCTGACGTTGATGTTAAGAAGACCAAACCTAAATCTGCATTACTAGCTCCCGAAGAAGTGGATGATGATTGGCTAGATGATGATTTAGGAATTAACAATAAATATAAAAGGCGAAAACTCAGCGATCCACTAACAACAATCGCAACTAAGAAACCTTCATATGACTGTATCAAAAATACTGTAGATAGTTTAAACAGTATTGAACCGCTTACGGATAATAACAGTTTGAAACGTAAATCTCGAGTCAGTAACGTTGTAGATATAAGCGGAAATAGTTCTGACTCTAGTGAAAATGTGTGTCCTAAGAAAGCAGCTGAATCTATGAGAAATATCAGAAATGAACTGAATGATTCCAAATCAAAAGACAGTAGAGAAAGTATGAGGCGAAGATGGAAAACTCAAAGTACTTTATTAAAAGCGGGATTTCAAAGAAAACGAGATGATGAATCAAGTAACAGCGGAAGCGATTGTGAATTCACACGAAAGAATGATCTTATCAAAAAATCTAATCCAACGCCGTCGTTTTCACGGAAATCGTCGAGTGAAAATTTCGGTTTTAATACCAACGATGGTTTTAATGTAGTTCAGAGTTTGAATCCTAATGTTATGCCGGCAATGAATATGATGCAGCCGATAAATATTGTACAGTCGTCTATGAAGGGGCGTCCGATACAGACGCAGATAGTGACGCCTGCGGCTGTGAAGGTACAAGTGGAGGATAAAGTGTTGTTGATATCGCTGAAACTGGACACGATCAACAGGTTGACAATCAGCTGGCTGGTTGAGGAAGTTAAATCTAGATATTACAAGTAAGTGCTGAATAACATAGGGGGGGGGGGTAAATGTACAGCCCACACATACTTGGTATGAGGATGTTTCAATCCAGTATTATGAACAACTTTTCCTATGGGACTTATGGGATCTTTAAAAATCGTCCTGCACATACAAAAACATAGGTCGTCTAATTTGCTTGCTCACGAGCAAAATTGTGTTTATTCTCAATACATAAAATTTTATTTTTCATTGGTCATTTATTGACTGCTTGCCAAAATGCAGAACGACCAGATCTACTCTCCAAGTAGCGCATAACTTGTGGAGGGGAGTAAATTTTTTAGGGTAGACAAACTATTCATCTGACCGAACAATTTGTACGGTAACAATGATGTTTTTTTCAAGAACCATATTTAAAGTTGTTAAGAATTGTTAAGATCGATGAGCTTACTTATTTAAGCATGAGTCATGCTTATATTGCCGGTACTTCCGGCTTGGTCAGAAGCTGTCGTAAAGGCACGATTCTCGCTTCTTGCACAGTGTACAACTTCAGATTTAGTTTGTTCTTTTTGTTCTGACTCAGACTGACAGGCGTCCGTCCAGTGTTCAGCCTGATGACGTCAGACGGCGCCATCCTCTCGGAAGACGACCCCCTGAGCTTGGTGCTGTCGTCCCCCGAGCTGAAGACCTGCATCACCAACTGGAAGGCGTCTCCTGCCGAGGAAAGATATTTGGAGTGCTGCGACGCTCTGGGAATACGTAAGTTATTCTAACTGGCCTAATATAGATTTTATCTATTCATCTTATCTAGATTGATAACATGGATAGATTAAATCTATATCTAGATAAGATGGATAGATAAAATGTATATTTACTAAAAGGCCACATATTATACATATTATTGTATACAATGATCAACAAAAATCTAGTATAGTTATGAAATACTCGTACTTTTACTCTCTTTTGTGGTATAGTAGTAACAGGCCTGTGTCACTCCCCGTTTAAGTATCGAAAATGTACCTACATTATAACTATGCGCGCAGGCGGCCCCTCCGGGTGCAAAAAAAGAATGAAATTGGTTTGCAATTAGAGGTGAAAGCTTCGGAATATTTCCGAAACTTTGGAATATTTCAGGAATACTTCTGGAAATATTCCTCATAACTTCCAAAATTACCAGCAACTTTGGAAGTTTTCAAAATAGATTATTGACTTAGAAAAACTGAGGATACTATTCATAGACAGTGAATATTACAAATTACCTATTTTTTATTGTCATTGGGTACCTATTATAAGTAAATGCCTATAACACATACATATTAAAATTAATATTTCAACACAGAAAATCATATTCACTTCAATCGCCTTCTTATAGGTAGACTTAAAAAGTGTTAAGCTTCGTGTTTTCAAGTGCCTACCTATATACCATTTAGGAATCTTATTATTTAACTAAATGTAACGAAATTAACCTATTTTTGGGTAGAGCCAGCTCTTCATCATCTCAGCCACAGGAAGTCCACTGCTGGACATAGGCCTCCCCCAAGGATTTCCAAAACGACCGATCGGAAGCGGCCTGCATCCAGCGTTTTCCTGCAACCTTGCTCAGGTCGTCTGACCACCTAGCAGGTGGGTGTCCTACGCTGCGCCTGCCGATACGTGGTCGCCATTCGAGAACCTTTCTGCCCCATCGGCTATCGGTTCTTCGCGCTATGTGCCCCGCCCACTGCCACTTCAGTGAGCTAATCCGCTGGGCTATGTCTGTGACCTTAGTTCTTCTACGAATCTCCTCATTTCTGATTCGATCACGTAAAGAAACACCTAGCATAGCCCTCTCCATAGCCCGTTGAGCGACCTTGAGCCTTCTTATGAGACCCATAGTAAGGGACCACGTTTCAGAGCCATAAGTCATCACTGGTAACACACATTGATTAAGCACTTTCGTCTTGAGGCACTGGGGTATTTTGGACGAGAAGACACTGCGTAACTTCCCGAACGCTGCCCAGCCGAGTCGGATTCGTCGAAAGACCTCTTCCTCGAAGCTGGAACTTCCTGCCTGGATCAATTGACCCAGGTAGATATACTGGTCTACAACTTCGAGGGTGGAGCTCCCAACAGAAACAGGTAGAGGCGTTACGTGCATATTCGACATGACCTTCGTCTTGTCAATGTTCACTTTCAGGCCGACCTGTTGGGAAACTCGATTTAGGTCTTCAAGCATCGTACTTAAGTCCTCCATCGATTCTGCCATGACAACGATATCGTCGGCAAATCGAAGGTGAGTGATATACTCGCCATTGATGTTAATGCCCAGTCCTTTCCATTCTAGAAGCTTGAAGGCATCTTCCAGAGCAGCGGTGAACAGTTTTGGAGATATGACATCTCCCTGTCTCACGCCTCTTTGCAATGGAATAGCCTTCGTACTGAGCTCCTGTACTCGGACCGACATAGTGGCTTTGTTGTATAAACACTTCAACACCTCGATATACCGATAGTCAATACGGCACCGCTGGAGAGACTGAAGCACGGCCCATGTTTCGATCGAATCGAAGGCTTTCTCATAGTCCACGAACCCCAAGCATAACGGCTGGTTATACTCCCTCGTCTTCCCTCTATTTTTGGGTAAAAAAATATTTTTAGAAACTTCCAAAATTGCCGGAAGTTTTCAGGAATACTTCCTTAGCAGTGGAATGTTTCCTGGAAGTTTTCACCTCTACTTGCAGTGGATGTCTAGGTTTCTATACGAAAAGGTGCTGAGTTCTGACGTGAGCTAAATTAAACCATATCGCTAGCCACATTGAGTAGATATTTCTTTGAATTTCTTTGCTGAGTGAGACTTCTGTACGTTAGTATTATTTATTTTGTGGTAGAAATAGTCTGCAACAGTCTGTAGTAGTGAGAAGTGACCTAGATAGTAAAAAGGTCACTAGATGGCGTTTTATAGTAATAAAATTTATTCAACCTTATTAACGGTCAATCGAAAGGGGGTGCAGGGATAAGTGAGACCAAAGTGTGCCAAAGTAGGAGTAAACATACAATTTTAATACTTACCTAGCATCTGAACGTATATTACCTACATTTCGCAAGTTGGTTAGTAATTTGTGTGCTGCCATCTCTGTGAGCAGCTGGTACTAATAATTTGTTAACAAGTTCTTGTATTTACGTGCCCTCCAAAAGTTTGTATGACGTTGGCACACTCTGGTCGGGTATTAGTTTTGAAACTGCGTTAAGCGGAGACCCGCGACGGATTTAGTCCGTCTCTGTCACAAACCTTACGTGCGACAGAGACACGTGACCCGCCCATGGTTTCAGCTATCGTTTCAGAATCCGTTGTGGTTTGTGGGCATTCGCTTGACGTAGTTCGAATTTCACTATAGAGAGTATGCATGCATTTGTTTTATATGTTTAATCGATAGTCCTCGTCGAGAAATAGCCGCAAAAAATAAATCAGTGCCGAAAAATATGTATATGGTGTAGAAAATAAATATTGAAAATAGCAAGTAGATTATAACAACTAAAACACGCCATTTTAAAATATGACGTCAAAGTCTGCAATATCCGCTAGAGACAGAAGCTGTCAACGCATGTTTTGGGTACTTTCGATATTATTAGCCAGTGATGTTTGTTAAACCTCTATATAAAAGTACATACATTTCGAATGTCATCGATAGTCAAACTACATGGACGGACAGTCCTACCGAACGCACCCGAACTTGTCATTTCCCTTTTGTGAACTTTGTCGTCATTTCCTTTTTGTTTGTCAAAAGTTCCCGCGCAATATTTGCATATTTTCAATAATTTATTTCTAATCCAAATAAGAGTCAGTAAGAAAAATAATTAACTAGGCGTGGTAACGTATTAATAGGAATTGTAAAATTATAATATGAGCCGGATTGGTATTACATGCATATTCATTATTTGTTAATCCAATTCATTCAATTCAGTTATACCTAATTTCTTCAATAATTTTAAATAAGTATATTTTGAGTAAGTGTTTGTTGTGTTAGAAATTCAACTTTATTGTGTATTAACACCGATGATATTTGCATGCGTCTCTGTGGATTTCAAGGTTGTGGCTAAAAACCAGTGGTTTGTTCTATATGAGCAAAGGTATCGCTGAGCCACAACCCTTTGCTATCGCTGCGGCACACATACTATCTTACATACTATGTTTTGTTGTTATTATTATTATAAACTTATGAATTTATGTAATGTAAGTGTAATTATGTGTGTCTTTTTGATATCAATAAAATAATTATCTATCTATCTAGTTCCAAGTTTAGTTAGCTTAGCTTGTTTTTTTTTCTTTTACAGCCCCGTCAGAAGAGATCCGTCAAGCCGTAGGCCGAAGCCACACGACCCACCGTCTCTCCCTCGGCGCCCAAACACTAACACCCTCACAAATACGGCCCTTATTCCGAGCCATCACCCACCAAACTCACATCACCGCAATACTCATCCCTAACAACAACTTAGGCGACGACGGAGCCAAATACCTCGCTGAAGCAATGTACACTATACGGCATTTACAACAACTCGATATAAGCAGAAACAATATCACAGCAGAAGGAACTAAATATCTACTAAATATATTCGAGAAATCCACAAGACCTGTATGCCAAGCTTTAGATGATATCGACATGAATTTAAATCCTATATGTGATGAGGGATTCCGAAATATAATCAAACTATGCCAACATGTAAAATTGAAAGTACTTAGGCTAAATAATTGTAGGATAACAGAAAACGCTGTTAATGAAACGGTCAAATCGAATATGAACTTCGATAGTTTAGAAACTTTAGATCTGAGTAATAATGAGGTGAAGCAAGCGATCGTCAGTTGTTTGGTGACGTCATTGAATCCGAGTATTTTGACGGATTTAGAGCTGGATGATATCGGCGTGGGGGGCGGGGTGGCGGGCTGCTTGGCGACCTTCATGGATTCGGCTAAAGAGTTGAAGATTAGGAGATTCGGACTGTCCAATTGTAAATTGGTTGATGGGCAGTTTATAAGGATATTCAGGTATGTTTTGAATAATTTCTCTTTAGCTTGGTTGAAAATTTTATTTGGCCGATCGTAACTTGTTTTTTACATAATAGACTGTTCTGTCTGCTGATACTCTTCTTCTCTCTATTCCTATACATCGCACAATTTTTGTGGCAAATTCTTTTACCCTATGAGATTCACGGCTCTGAAATGCTTTATCTGTTGACATCAAAGATACTTTGCCTTCCACTAAATTTTCTTTTAAAAGAAAAAAGGTACACTCATTTTCTAATGTTGCTTTTCTAAACGAGACATCATTCCTATTTATTTTATAACGATAACTCATAGTTCCATCATACCCAACAATGAAAATCCCACTTCTGAATTAAGTCGAAGTATAATTTGGAAAAATTCTATTTGATATTTTGATTTTGTTGGCAAAATTACAGACAGGCATATAAGAAAAAAAATTTTTTTTCTATGTTGTATATTAATAAATACGCTAATAATATTACGATCCAGTCAACTCAGACTATAAAGTAAGTACTTATATTTTAATAAGAATGTGTGTCGGCACTTTTCTTACTGTCGCTATTTTTTGCGTGTCTTTTGTTAAAACCATCGACATATAATTCTCTAGATACCTAACGCTCCTACATTCACCGCTTCGATTCTGATTCCATTTACGCAAACAAATTAACAGTAATTACAACGAAACACTCAAACACACACATAGACAAAGATGCATGCGATTGCCGCCTCCTCTGAGCCGGCTACTCTACCGACACAGTTGGGTAGCCGGCTCAGGGGCCGATTATTAAAATTTTATTTACTTAAGTTACATATGAAAGGCGAGTCCTGTGTTTTTCATGCATTTATGGCTTCTACACCACCTCACGGCACATGTCGGCATTTTTAATGAATCGATTATCGCAAAAACACAGCAATATTCCTAAAGGAAACTTTACGACGCAACCGCACGACTCGAGTATTATGGCGAACTGTCGCGCCGCGCGGTTCATATTTTAAGTAAATGTAAACAAACAAACTAACAGTAATTACACCGAAACACTCAAACACACACATAAACAAAGATCCATGCGATTGGCCGCGACAAGGTCACGTACGCGTCACCGCCGT
Organism: Acrobasis repandana; assembly: GCA_963576875.1. Classification (NCBI taxonomy): domain Eukaryota; kingdom Metazoa; phylum Arthropoda; class Insecta; order Lepidoptera; family Pyralidae; genus Acrobasis; species Acrobasis repandana. The sequence goes on from OY756226.1 coordinate 6,922,277, forward strand.
CGGTCAAGCAGCCGGCTCAGGGGCCGATTAAATGATTCAATTAAAATGATTATTTACTTACGAAAGGCGAGTCCTGGTTTTTCATGTATGTATGGCTTCTACACCACTTCATGGCACATGATGGCATTTTTAATGAATAGATTATCGCAAAAACACAGCAATATTTCCAAAGGAAACTTTTTACGACGCAACCGCACGAGTTCATGGTAGTCTCATCAGTATCATGGCAAACTGTCGCGCCGTGCGGTTCATATTTTAAGCCCCGCCCGCCGCGGTACATATCGTGTGGAATGATTTTTCGAGATTATTTACGCTTCTAGGGATTATTATTCTTAGGTTAAAACTTAGAAAAGTGAATGAAAATAATAATGTTTTTATTATTCTTCTAACTCAGATCTCTCGGACGAGCCAAGCATCTACAAGCGATATCTCTCAAGAACAACCTACTAACATTCATCACACTGAAGAAATTACTTCAACGCCAACCGTCCGTACCTCAGATAAACCTGGACGGGTGTCAAGACATCTTCAAATACTCGCCAGACTCAGATTTCCAAGTTTGGCTTCCCGCCATAGATTTCGGAAGGTGTATACCGGAAATCAACGTCACTCCAGTATCGAAGACTGATGCTGAGAGGGAAAGCTTCAAGGCGTTTTCGAAGACGTGGCTTCATTGTTTTAAAGGCAGAGGAGTTATTGAACATTGCGATGGGGGAGTTATTAGGTTTACGGCTAAATGATGAGCTTAGGCCTTAAAAAGTTGTAAATACTTTAAATTAATTACTATTAAATATTACAAAAGATGCCTTTTTCGCACAAATGCGTTCTTAAAGAGGGTTGACGTCAGGCAGGCGGCCGGTCGTAAAACTAAGCCAAATCGTTGTTACCACCTTCAACTAGTACAAAAACTAAAAAAAATATTTTATGTCCCACTCCCACCGAGTCGCAAGTGGAGATTACCGCCCGCTCCGGATCTATAGTACCTACTATCAGACCTGTGTCACTCCCCGTTTAGGTATCGAAAATATAACTACATTATTACTAAGCGCGCAGCGGCCTCTCGGAGTGGTAAATTCAGTTATACGAATCGTAGGTCCAGTGTAATAAGAATGAAATTGGCCTGCAATGGTTGTCTAGGTATCTAAACGAAAAGGTGCTGAGTTCTGACGTGATCTAAATTTACCCATATCGCTAACCACATTGAGTAGAAATTTCTTTGAATTTCTTTGTTGAGTGAGAACGTACGTGAATATTAGTTTCTATTCTGTGCTACTATTGACTAGTGCGACTTTAAGTACAAATTATACAACTTTGTATTCCTAGTAATACCAGTAGTAGTATAGTACAGGTTGATTCTGCACCTTATACTTATATTTAAATCTTTTAATCAGTCAAAATCGTAAGACTGGTAATTTTTGTAAAAAAAATGTGTTTAAAATTTCTAAAAAAATTACTAATTTTACTATAATATACGCGTTGCCGCCGTACTCCTCGCTCTTCGGCCGCCGCCCGCCAATCGCCCGGTAGCGGGCGGTGACAAAGATTTTTGGTATGCGTTTGTCGGCTGATATCTTTGGTTTTTATAAACAAGGTAGGTACTTACATAGAATAAATAATACTAACGTACAGAAGTCTCACTCAGCAAAGAAATTCAAAGAAATATCTACTCAATGTGGCTAGCGATATGGTTTAATTTGGCTCACGTCAGAACTCAGCACCTTTTAGTATAGATACCTAGACATCCATTGCAAGCCAATTTCATTCTTATTAGTCTGGACAAACGATTCGTATAACTGAATTCACCACCCAGAGAGGCCGCCTGCGCGCATAGTAATAATGCAGGTACATTTTCGATACCTAAACGGGGAGTGACACGCCTGGTACATATGACAGAATATGTATTTTTTAAAAGTGCTTTTGTGGCAGACGTCACTTATGAATGGTTCAAGACTGATTTGATTTTGAAAATCAAATAAGTTTATACTGTAAAAATACAGGTTGACTAACATATAGTATGTAAGAGAGAATGTATTTTATCTATTTATTGTTGCTTTGACTCTCGGGAAATCTATCGAGGGCTATACCTATAACTTAATGTAATTATGTGTAAGTTTAGTGTGTATATAACAGTGAAGAATAAAATTACTTACTTGATTTCTTTGTAAATACTTCTTTTATTTGTTTGAATTTATTAAACCCATTTTGCAAATGTGTAGTTTTCTGCAGACCAGCCAGTCCATCTTCGGTTTGAAAAATCTACCAATTTATTCTTAGCGATGCAGCGATCAAAGTCGCGATTAGACGAAGCTATTTAGTTAGCCGCTGTTGAAAGTTTATCACAGTACTGATTTAGATATTTGATATTGGTATACACCATCATAGGCCTGCTGGCTACTGAATAAAATAAAAAAAGAATATGAAGAAACTAAATAAAAACGTGATTTTTAATTAAGTACAAAAATATATTAAAGGACCATCATTTTAAACAACTTTTCAATAAAATAGGTAACGAAATACGAAAAAAGATTTCTATTTACCTTATTAACTAGATCACGCGTGACTACCTACTTCAATTATTGAAGTAAATAGTTTACAAATTATTTGTATGAGAACCTAAATTTTATTTTTCGCATTTCGGTACCTGTGCAATAATTAGGATAAGTTATTTTAAATGTTGGACTGAATCGACTGTTATTAAAATATTTACACTTGTAGCGAGCACGTAGTAACGCATAGTAGCAAGTATAATGCGAGTTACACAGTTTATTTAAAACATCGAAATATAATCTCTAGAATTCTAACGTTCCTACATTCACCGCTTCGATTCTGATTCCATTTGCGTAAATGTAAACAAACAAACTAACAGTAATTACAACGAAACACTCAAACACACACATAAACAAAGATCCATGCGATTGGCCGCGACAAGGTCACGTACGCGTCACCCCCCCGTCGGTCAAGCAGCCGGCTCAGGGGCCGATTAAATGATTCAATTAAAATGATTATTTACTTACGAAAGGCGAGTCCTGGTTTTTCATGTATGTATGGCTTCTACACCACTTCATGGCACATGATGGCATTTTTAATGAATAGATTATCGCAAAAACACAGCAATATTTCCAAAGGAAACTTTTTACGACGCAACCGCACGAGTTCATGGTAGTCTCATCAGTATCATGGCAAACTGTCGCGCCGCGCGGTTCATATTTTAAGCCCCGCCCGCCGCGGTACATACCGCGTGGAATGATTTTTCGGGATTATTATTCGTAGTTTTAAAAGCATCCCTTTCTTTTTAAAATCGGTTAAATCCACCGTAATAAGGCTGTGTGTAGAATTTCAGTGGCTGCATCATTTGACATATATTAAAACGAAATTATAACCTCAAAAAGTCACGTCACTCACGTCGTGAATAAAATAAAATTCAGCAATCAGCATTGTAAACATTGGTGATATTTTTCAAAATTTTACGATAAGTTTATTTTGAGATAAAAAAGCTTAGTAATCTTTAAAAATGGCTGAGCAAGTAAATCAGCGTATTGAAGAAATGATAAATGAGCTGGAGCAGATGCGGCGAACCAATTTATTCGACGATGAAGAAATAAGGTTGGTTAGTGGTCTGGTCTTACATTAAGACAAGTGTTTTTCAATACAATAACGTATTTTATAGTATTTTGGCTTCGACAGTAACATGGTTAACTTTTAAAATTGATTATTTACAGAGAAATATCTCGTAAACGTAAAGACTTTGAGTACAAATTGCAAAGAAGAGTCAAACAGAAAGAAGACTTCGTTCAGTACTTGGCCTACGAACTTGCGTTGCTAGAAGATATCTCACTTAGAAGGGAGCAAGCTAAACTCACTGAAAAGAGAAATGATATAGAATATGCTATTGCAAAACGCTTGAATAAAGTTTTTAAGCAGTTCATTTACAGGTTTCAAAATGATATTGAAATATACTTTGAATACATGAAGTTTTGCAAGAGTGTCGGTTTCGAACAAGCTATATCATCAATCATAGGTCAAATGCTGCAGGTAGGTAAAATGTATGTAAAACTGCATACTAGTAGTGGTCAGATAATCGGGCGCTTATTTGCCTAAACTTCACACGGGTACATAACACAGTGTTGAAACATACCTATAGTAAATCCATTTACAACTAGATATAAATACTTTTAAACTATCACGTTACCATTAGAATATGGTTGCGTTACGGAATAGGGACACTGAGTGTAGTGTGTGACGGTAGTTGGAGAATTAAAAATATGATGGTGGAAGATCACACTGGGCAGGAGGAGGCGTAGGCGTCATCGCTGTTTCAGTCAAGCTGGGACCACATTCAGTGAAACCCGAATGAAATGTCAGCAAAATAAATTAAAAAAAAAAAACATTTCGTGTTAATTCCTGTATGCATTACTTTAATTACAACTAGATAGTAGGTATCTAGTGTCTAGATAGACAGGTTAGTGGTTGTATTAATGCTATGTTATGTACTCATGAGAAGTTAAGTAAAATAAGCGCCTGATTATCTGACCACTAATAACAAGCTTTGTCACAATTATTTTGTAAGAGTGGAAAACTATGCTTTTTTTATATGTAGCTTCGAACAAATAATATGCAGTTCTGGGTGTGTCTGTGTCCATTCAACTCACAATTCATAGTGCTAAGGGCTCTTAACAGACGAGCGACAGTCTGCCCGCGACACCTGTCGGCAACCTTCGGCGACCAGGGTCTTCTCTCGAGTTGATATATCGCCGACCAGGGTCACGGGCTTATTGTCGCTTGTCTGAGCTCTAAGTGAGAGCCATTGAGTGTTGTTCACTTATTTTCACGTGTTATCTTGCAGATGCATGGAGACAAACCTAAAATGTGGCAGTTAGCGAGCAAATGGGAGAGGATTGAGCAAGAGAATCTCCCCACTGCCAAGCAGTTCCTCCTGAAGGGCATACACCGGCATCCTGACTCTGCTGTTCTTTATTTGGAGCTCTTTGAAACTGAACTCTTGCTGTTTTTCAAAGCTGAATCTGATGAGGAAAAGGTCACCAAATTCTATCTATAGTATATGTTTGTGGCCAGCTATATTGGCTGGCTGTATACAGCCACTATTGGGTAGTTTCCTGGGTAAAAATAAATTATGTGGTACTGTTATGAGAATAGAATGTCACAAAATAATGTCACTTGTCATTGATCATACCCATTTTAAACGAGAATTTACATATAATAATGCAGAAAAACGGATATTAAGGTGAAGGGATAAGCAAATGGCCTTGAAGTGTGAAATAAATTGTTAACTTGTAAATATGGTGACATATATATATATACATATTTCCATATTGCTCTTAGTCATGCACTAGATAGCCCTTTAAATTATTTTATGAACCACCGTTGAAAGTATTTACATTAGTCCGTCTAGCTTTAAAACTTGCCTCCGCCAAAAGTGGCCAGGCTAGTTTTAAAGCTAGACGGATCACCAATAATAGTTTCAACGGCAGTTCATAAATGTTCATAATGCTCTTAGCCATGCACTAGATAGCCCTTTAAATTATTTTATGAACCACCGTTGAAAGTATTTACATTAGTCCGTCTAGCTTTAAAACTTGCCTCCGCCAAAAGTGGCCAGGCTAGTTTTAAAGCTAGACGGATCACCAATAATAGTTTCAACGGCAGTTCATAAAATAATTTAAAAGGATATCTAGTGCATGACGAAGAGCAATATGGAAATTATCACCGTATTTACGAGTTAACAATTTATTTCACACTTCAAGGCCATTTGCTTACCCCTTCACCTTAAGAGTGCTATTTGACTCCAAAAATGTACATGAAACTATTATTGGTGATCTGTCTAGCTTTAAAACTTGCCGTGGCCACTTTTGGCGGAGGCAAGTTTTAAAGCTAGACGGATCACCAATAATAGTTTCAACGGCAGTTCATAAAATAATTTAAAAGGATATCTAGTGCATGACGAAGAGCAATATGGAAATTATCACCATATTTACGAGTTAACAATTTATTTCACACTTCAAGGCCATTTGCTTACCTCTTCACCTTAAGAGTGCTATTTGACTCCAAAAAACTATGACGTCACAGTCCGATATTTCATACAAATCTCATAGAAAATGTTTATTTTGACATTTAGAAAAAAGTGTTTCATTTGACTTGTTGGAAACTAGCAGATTTATATCACCATCAATTTTTTTGTACAGTAAGAACCAGAATAGAATGACCACCAGAAATATGTCAGCTTCACCAATTATATATAGTTTAAAATAATGGCATCACAGGCAATGTTTATATGAATCAATTGCTCCACTTTGTGACAAAATGGATAACTTATTATTGTGTCATAACATAAATCATAACTTATATGTACTCAGTCACTTTGGAAATTCAATTAGAGGAGGCATATGTCCAGCAGGGGTCCTCCTGTGGCTGATGTTTATTTTATTTATTTAAAAACTTTATTGCACAAAACTATTGTACATGTGATATTGATATGATGATGATATCTGTGGTATGCATGACGGAGCAGTGGATCTGTTGGTTTTCATATTTGAAAATTGATTGATATTAAACCAAAAATATTTTTTCAGGATAAGCAAGTGAAGATTGCAGACGTTGTTTGGAGAAATGGTATTAAAAATATCAGTGATATAAAATTCCTATTCAAGCTGTGTGATTTGTGTTTAAAGTATGACACTGATAAGTCTATCACTGATAGCATCAAGCAGGAAATATGGTCAAAACGTGACCAGAAAGAAGTTTGGTCCTACATTGCTGCAAAGGAATTACAAGTATGATTTATTTATTTACTAGTAACTATTTCACAGGAAGTGTAAATGTAAATTTCTGGGGTTATATAATTTCTTATTTAAAGAGATTCATTTCCATCTTTTTTCTCTCTAGAAATCCAAAGATTTTTTTGGTTAAATCAAATGATGTAAAATTGTAAAGTATTTTTCATCAACCATTTGATTTCCTACTTACAGGTAGCACATTGGGAGGAAATTGAAGAATTTGTAGATGACAATTCAAGTTACCCAAAGGAACTTAGGAATTTTATGGGTGTTTATGAAGAGGCTTTACAAAAGGTAAATAATATGCCACAGTTTTCATTGTATGCAAGTCTGAATCTCAGACAATATTTAGAAGGATTTGACATCAATTTTCCCTGTTGTTTTTAAGATCTAAGTATACATTTATGTTTTAGTTTCCAGATCAAACCTTATGCACCAAGTACATTCACGATTTACTAGGGGTTACTGAATCAGTATGCAGTAAGCATCAAAAAATAGATGCAGTGAAACAGGCTTGGCTGTTTGGTCATGAAAATGGCTTACTCACAAATGACATGTATGAATTTGGAATTGAACTACTGAAGCTTGACCAAACATCGCAGGAAGAGCTATTGGAGGTAATTAATTTAGCATCTCATTCGAAATTTACATCATCCACCTATTCCATTATCATAGTGTGAGTTTAGTAATAGTTATCCAGATTGGCTATTACAAAGCAGGCAATGTATACAAATGTCTATAATATGATATGTAACTGTAATTCAGATCAGTGTGTAAGGGTGGGCTGTGGGCGAACTAATGCGCTTATAAAGAGAGTTTAATTAAACTGGATCACACACTTCTTCTGTCCCATGTCCCCATAGACTAGTTGTGTGAAGTATAGAAGACCTAAATTAAAGGAAAAAAGTCAATGCTAAACCAAAGTGCAATATTTAATAATATGTAATTTGTTTAATATACGCCAGTTCAAAATTATAATTGTTTTTTCAGATTTTAGATTCAGCAGCCAAATCTAATCCCCAACTCGTGTGTATATGGAGAGAAAAACTGTTGCTCAACAAAACAAATGATAAGAAAATATTATCTGTCCTTCAAGATGCATGTAAAGTGTTGAAATCGGATGACGCGCTATCTCTATGGAACCTAACTTTGGATCACATCAACTCTCAAGATGCTGTAAGCTTTATTTAACTATTACAGAATATTTATAAATACAGTATTACAGTCAAGTAGGTATTTATCAATAAGTCAGGATATGTAAAATGAAAATATTTTTCAAATGCTATGGAAAGTGACCATATTATTATGTATTTATAAACATGGGCACTATAGTTCATTTGATAAATTGGTGTACATGCCATTGCGCGCCACAAAGGCCGCGTATTTGTAAAAGGCGATGCCGCCTTTAAAGCGCGCCGACAGCATGCCATCCAATTGAACAAATAGACTATAAGTTTCTTTTATATTATATATTTGTTTCAGTTGAAGACATTACACAAGAGATTCCTGAACTGCGAAAGTGTGGTAGTGTTAGCTATCAAGCCCAAACTTCTTCAAAAGGTATATGATCACAATGGATTAAAAGCGGCCAGAGATTTGTATGAAGATTTAATCAGAACTCCGCCAACACAAGTAGAGGTTCATAGAATAATGATAGACATTGAGAAAGCACAAGACAAATTAAATGTGAAGAATATCAGAAAATTCTATGAGTGTGCCATTCAACATCACGGAAGTGAAGAAGTTAGTATTTGGATGGACTATATGAAGTTTGAAATGGAATCTGGAAATATTCAAGCACCCTCCACTTTATACAGAAGAGCTATCGCTACCTTAAAGAAGGAATTAGTTGATGAATTCATAAAAGCACAAACTTTAGCTAAATTAAATTAATGTATTTTAAAAAAATAATAAACTATTGACAAAGAAAAATATATTTATTATTATAACCACATCTTCACTGAACAAAATGAGTATCCACATGATACACCATTTATACTAAATTATTTACATTCACTTTACATATTGCTCTCGCTACTAGAGGTTGGCTACTTTGGTGATAGTGGAATAACACTTAGCAAATAAAGCCAAATAGATAAATGCAATTCTCATCGAGTTAACTGGGCTTTACTGCATGGCTGCTATTGGGGCGATGTAGTACCTAAAGATAAGGGATGAGCCACGCTTGTGTTGTTTATTCCTAAGCAAGTCCCTCCAGCAGGACTGCCAGGAAGGATATGCTGGCATCAGTGGAGGGTTGCCTGCCTTGAGGCTACAACCTGCTACTGCCATACAAGTAGACACCACCACTAGTGGATATGTGATTGTGCTTGTAATAAACGTAAGCAAAGGAACTGTGTAATATCTGAGGTCCTTGGTTTTCACAAAGTATTTGTTGACATAGTAGGCTAGAACTCCAGTGACAGCTACGCATGTCAAATCCCCAAGTATTTTGGGAATCAATCCGTGGAAGAAACCACGAATGCCATCATCTCTATAGATAGATACGATCGCCCCAAGCAATGTGCCATATTCTTCCTCTTTTCCAACAAATGAGGCCATCATTCTGATAGATACTACATGGAATGGATAAGATACAACGACAGAAGCTGTATGCATTATCATATCCCGACGGCCTAACTTGATGTAGTCTTCGATTTTAGGCTCTTCATCAGTCACGATGTTAGGTGGGTCGTTGATTTCAGGCAGGTTAATACCACAGGCGTAAATTACCTTTGATGACAGTTGACTGGAAGCTACGAGCCCTAGAACTCGAGCTGACAGGCCTCTGTAGCAGCCAAAGAAGCCGTCTGAAGTCTTGATGTATTTGATGTACTGGAATACATTAGGTAATACCATTGCAGGACGTCCAAAAAGTGTTGTAGACCGGCGAGGAGGCAGCGGTTCGTAGCCCAATTGGATCAAAACTTTCGCGTACTCCATTGGATGACATATTGTGGTGACTAGCAGTTGTGACGGTAGTGCCGCTATTTTCTCTTTTTCAATTTCGTCCATATTTTGCAAATAATTATTAATATTTTCGATCGACCTTCTGAAATCAAAAATGACTGCCCAGTCCATAGATAAAAACAGCTGACAGCTGAAGTTTTTTTAACTTGTGTCAAAATACTTTTTTAAATACATTCTGCTTATGAATACATTTATGTAATGCCAAGCCAGAACGATAGGTAAGGTTTTTACTTAAAATAGGTTTTAATATCTAGTCAACAAATACAAAAAAGTGGTTTTCATACACAAGTACACAAACACAACACAAAGTAAAGAAGTGCATGAATGATGTATTACTTTCTTTTTAAATAAACTATTTATTCATTTGCATTTTACTTATTTTGTTTATTTTTGTGTGTGTCCAGTTAAGATTCTTTATGGACGGGGATTCCTAATCTGTTTTGTTACCATGGTACCTACTTATTACCTATATTTGGATACATCATAGTAATGTGTATATTTATATCAAAAAATAATTTACATTGTTTTGATTTTGATACACATTGATGTGCGGTGAGAAACATTTAACATGTTTGAGGAGAAACATGTTGCTGAGGCAATGCTGAATAATATATTTTTTAACTAACTTTTCTTTACATATGTGTGGAAAAAACTGCATAGACATTTTACGAGGTTGGCATTACTAAGCAAGTATTGTTTTTACAAGAAATATTAAAAGATCAGCTTTAAACAATCTGAGAATATTTTTTCTATAATTTTGATCGTTTGATAATCGAGAGAATAGGCTTGATAGAAAACGGAAAACAGAAAATTTTATAAGGAAAAAGTAGGTAGGCAGTAAAAATATCGAAACACAATCAATGTAAATCCGTTTAATTTAAGGCACTGATAAAAAGGGCTTCTTAGTTTATCCATTCATACTACAAAATTAAATGCTAATTTTCTAAGCGCTAAGAGTTAGCAATTCATTAGAACCATCCTCATCTATTTTGTAGGGCAGCTGGGTTGTCAACGTTGATGTTGGTGGACCTTTGGTATCTCTTAGGACTCTTTGGGGTGAAATCTGTGAAAGAAAAGAGTTCTCATATAACAACACACATATGGATTATATATATAACACACACTAGTGTGCAAGCATAATAATTTCTTTGTGAGCAAGTTTCCTCACGAGTTTCACGACACGACGTTTGGTTAATGGAATCTTATCGGGATTCAAACCATATTGGTCCGTCTCTTGACTATGTCCGCATCATAAGACACAATAACACGAATTATTATTTAATATAATAAAGTAAAATTGTACCAAAATAATTACCTACGAGGGCTGCACTGAAAATTTCGGGAATCATGAAAGAGATACATACAACATTATTAGGTAGTGGAAAATATATTTATTGTTTTTCGAAGTATTCTCCTTCAAACTGGCTGGACACATTTTTTTATTCGATGGAACCAATTATTAAAACATTCATTCCATTTTGAAGTTGGGGTATTCAAAATGGCTGTTTTGTAGGCGTCTAAAGCTTCTTCAGGTGACGAAAATCGTTGACCACGCAATTTGTTCTTAATTTTGGGGAAAGTATAAAAATCATTGGGGCTAAGGTCAGGGCTGTACGGCGGATGGTCTAATAATTCAATGTTTTCTTGCTCCAAAAACTCTTTTGTTCTGCGGGCGGTATGGGAGCTCGCATTGTCGTGATGGAGGATAACGCGGCGGTTGCAGTTATCTTTACAGAGTTCCGAGACGACGGCAAACAAATGCTAGCATACCATTCTGCATTGACCGTTCTTTGCCCCTCAAGAGGAATAATCGCAACATGGCCGGTTTTGGAGACAATTTTTTTGCAACGCTCCGTGAACGAACCTTTGTTGGCTTTAACTCATTTTCGAACACCCAAACTCGTGATTGGTTTTTTGTTTCGGGTTCGTATGCGTATATCCAGGATTCGTCACCTGATACGACGTTGTAAACGGCATTTGAAGATCCTCCGTGGAATCTATCGAGAGTTCTGACGCACCAAGTAACGCGAGCCGCTTTTTGCTCCTCACAGAGCGAATGCGGGATCCATTGGAAAAATAACTGTTTTTATTTGTATTTGACTCATACCAATGTCTGAAGTTGCCTGAATTTCGCGATATGTCACGTCGATCTTCCTAAATCAGCTACACGGCACCAACACTGAGATAAGGGATAGCATCAATTGTGGTTTTGGATGGGGCTTCATCACCAAATGCAGAAAGCATCCGATCAACACACTGTTTAGGTGTTAAACCATTTCTAAAGTCATAATAAATCATTGCTCTTGAATTTTCTCGAGTCGATTTCATTTTCACGCCGACTTCACAAGTTTGACAAGACCTTTTGAAAAGACCGCGTTCTTTTAAAATAAATAAATAAATGGTATTCGATTAATAAAACCAAGGAGTTTTCGATTATAAAGACTTTATTATGCCAGGAACAACGGAAATATTCCAATCCCGATAATTTTAGTGCAGCCCTCGTATAATCTGTAGTTTGTATTTAGAATAAGGATGTAGACTTGCTGAAGATTATTCTATTTTCTTTTGGTTTCTACTGAAACCATTTGGTTTAACATTCAAGGTTACAAGATAACGATAGTGTTTCCATAATAAGATGGCATGAAAAAAAAACCATGAGAGAAAAATTATTTTGCACTCGTGACTTCGTGACCACTCTTCATACAATGCCCCGTTATCGATGTAGGAACCTTTAGTGGTTTTTATATACAGCAATTTAATAGGCAAATCACCCTTCATAATTAATTTTTGTTCTCCTTATGCACATATCATATATGAAAAAATCTTGGTCTGTGATGATCATACCACTAAAATTTCTGACACCAATGAAGGGATTACCATAACTTCGTTATGTTAAACTTACTATTTCATTTCTTTCCTCATCGCTGGTATCCGACAAGTATTCAGCATCCTCTTCTTCCTCAATGACGTCAGTATTCTGCGATTGTTCTTCCTCGTTCTCTATAGTTTCGTCTTTTTCTTCTAGCGGCTCGAATTCACGATCTTTTTCCAACAGGTCTAAGAAATGTCGAGCATGATGTAATTAATCGGTAAAGTGGTTTTGTATGCCTCAATAGTACCTAGGTACTAGTTTAATCTTCTAATTTCAAGCTAAACATATTCCTACTCCAGGAACCTACTACAGGCTGAACAATTACATATTTGTTTACTTTTTCAATAAATAGTGAATGTAAATCCAAATTAAATTTTATATTTATTTAAGTTAGAGGATCTTCAAAAATCGCAACTAACATATGGCACCGTCTATAACCCAGAATTCTTAAAAAACTTTTAGTGGCGCCCGCATTTCAGTTCTAGTAAGTTAGTTGTTGGCCTATATCTATTGATTAAGTATTAGGAAAGATAATTTTTACCTCTAAACCTCAGTGAACCTCTTCTGATTACAGGTTTTTCTTCATCTACCTCCACAACAACGACAGTTGGTATTACGTCTACAGTGACTCCGTTTGTCTTCTTATCTCCATTTGCGTTGCCTTCTTCATCTTTATTCAGCTTAAAAAAAGACTTGAAAGTTTATAATTCAAAATATTGTCATTAATCTTATTTGACAGATGGAAGTTGTTGAATTTCGTAATGCGTAACTTCTAGTACTGACCTAAAACTATAAGATTTTTTACATATACTTATAGAGGTGCCTAAATATATTTTTCATCTCATCTATTCGAAAAACAATGATTTTATCCCAAATATTTGGGGCTAAAGTCACTGGTAATTCTCTAGACACTGAAAAGTAAAAAGTAAATTCCCTAGGCGTTAAAACACATTGGAAAACCGAACACGAATGTAGAATCAAAAATAGTATTGGCAGTCAGCTAAAAAAAAAGAAGAATTTAGTTTTAAAATTATAAAATGTAAGCAAAGGCGTCGTAATTTTTTAAAATTGGAATACAACACGCTTAGACAACACGTTTAACGTGGATGACTGTAGGTCAAAATGTTTTGGTTCTCTTGCTTTAAAATAATATTTTATTAAAAACCAATAAAAACGCGCAATTGTTGTCTTTGATTTAAATAGTAATTTATTATGGAACTATTATGTTATTTTTACAACTATTTTAAATGTGACTAATTTCTTGATGAGGAGATGAGAAATAAATATGAAGTTTACGTATAATATACATATTTAAATATATAAAGAATTAACACACAAGGAAAAAGTAATGAAATGATTCTAATGACTGGAAAATGTAAGATGTAGTGGTCCTAGAAAATTATTTTCATAGTACTTCTTCAGTCACCACCAAATAAAGGTTAGTAACTGACTGTTAAACTCTGATTAGGTATATGTAGGTATTCTACTTTCGTTATAGGTATATATTTGCTTTTTCTCATAGATGGAGATGAAAAGAAGAATGTGCTACACGGTGTAAGGTAATAGTGTTATCTCGGGCGATATACTTGAATCCCTCGCTTCACTAAACTATTACCTTTACGCCTTGTAGCACAATCTACTATTTGATGTCAATGCTTTGGTCACTTTTAGTTTTGTGGTAAAATTGAAAGGTTTCATTCTATTTGAAAGGGGCTTTCTTTCTATACCTGAATGCCCGTTTAGATTATACCTAAAGTGGGCGTGGGCATACCCTTGTACAAGTACATGGGTATGCCCACGCCCACCCATCGACCATATAGATTTTTTTGGTAATTTCGACGTATGCATGTCCTCTACGAGATCCATATCAAGCGCTTGCCTTAAGGCCGTACCTGAATTTTCCGGGGTCCAGTGCTGCCCCCATTTAAAATAAGTCATTTAAAAAAAAACGGAGACATGATTTAAAATTTTGCTACTATCAATTCCTAGATAACCCTTCAAAGTATTTTATGAACTAATGTTTACCGTTTAAAGTGAGAACGTTAAGCTTTACTACGCACATTTGCGAAAAACGGCCACTTTTAGCGAATGTGCGTAGTAAAGCTTAACGTTCTCATTATAAACTGTAAACAGTAGTTCATAAAATACTTGAAGGGTTATCTAGGACTTGGTAGTAGCAAAATTTTAAATGTTGTCTCCGTTTTCTTTGAAATGATTTATTTTAAATGGGGGCAGCACTGGACCCCGGAAAATTTAGGTACGGCCTTAACTGTGATATTTTTTTCTACTGATATTTTTAACTTCTGTAGTTAGCAGTATTAGGCTCCTCGTCCACTATGCTGAATTTAAGATGCTGATTTTATAGTACATTGCCTGTGTACAACGCTCGGTCGAAATTATTTGGGCTAGAAGTACTTACTTGTAAGAATGTGACTCCACTATCCTCCTGAAGCTTGGATGCCTTTTCTTTGCTCCTCATTATAGTTTCGTCAGTTTCCTTCTCCAGGCGTAGCTTGTGAGCTTTGTGCGTTCGCCACATCTGTCATTAAGGTTTTTGTATTTTTTATGTTAACACAAATTAAATTGCAATGGGAGCAATTCGTCACTTTTTTCTAATTTGCCACAACTCATCAAAAGTTGAGTTGTCTAAATATTGCAAGTTTTTTTTTCAATAAGTTTTACATTTATTAAGTATAAATTTGCGTCCGATCTAACAAACTTTCAACAAAATTATTTTTGGTTTTAAAGACCTAGGTACTTAAAAGAAATATTTTAATCAGACATCGAAATCGGACGGTAAATACGAGTAAATTCTACTTATGGTAAAATTAGACAAAGCAGTGGTATTCTATGTTTGTTTTATATTATAACTTTACATTTTACTTAATACTTTGGCATATACTTACATGAGAGCCACAGTAACATAGTCCTAGTAAGAATATGACAATGAGAGCTATGAAGAATTTATCGGTATTTTCTTCTTCTGCATCAGGCTGCTGGTAGAGCGAGTCGTATGGGATCCTCGATGGAGGGTCCTCGACCCATGTTTTGTCTACACTCTAAAATAAATAAAGTGTATCAAAAACTTTTCCAAAGAGAATAGAACCTCCTTTAATACCTAGTAAAATAAGATAACACTAAACTTTTTTTTTTCCAAACGAGTGACGCTTCTCGTTTCAACTTGGGCAAATATGCTTTCGTAAATATGTTTGTATGATTTTAGTGAAATCTTGTAAGCATGGATTTTTTGGTCGATTCAGTTTTTGGAGTTTTCAAAATGCTCGATATAAAAAGCTCGATTACATGAACATTCACTGCTAACACCTAGCTACCTATCCAATAGTAGGGCCGGGCCGTACCTAAATTTTCCGGGGTTGGCGCCCCCATTTAAATTAAATCTTTTAAATGATGTCTCTGTTTTCTTTGAAATGATTTATTTAAAATAGGGGCAGCACTGGACCCCGGAAAATTCAAGTATGCCCTTAAGACTTTTTCGTTTTATAAACTTACTTTATGAAAACTTGCGGCTCCCAACTGTTTAGTTTTTTTGTGTGTTTAGGTCAAGCTTTATCAGAATCCGTGGAACACTGGGTACTCCATTCTCCTTGAGCATTCAGTGTTCATTTGTTTCAACACTTAGGATATCAAGGATTTGTTCAATCAATTTGGATATGGATAAGTACTGTATAGACGATTGACTTACAATAAGAAAACTTCCGTTATGAGCAGCTCCTAACTGGTCATGCTCAGGCCAAGCTTCATCAAAATCAGTAGAGCACTGGGCACTTCGCACTCCTTGAGCATTCACAGCGTTCACCTTTTCAGAGTCAGATCTGGTGAATAGCATGTACTCTTCTAAAGGCTTCATGATGTAATCATTCACTTGTACTAATATATCTGAGGAAAAATGGAAATTGGTAGCTTAATAGGATACTCAATCAAAAACAATAAAAATAACAATTGATTTAAGTCTATAGCCATAAGTATCCTGGAATGAGTTATATTCGAATTCGAAGGAAGGATAGATATATTCATGATGAAAGTAATTTAAAGCAAGAAGAGGACCTAATAGAAATGCACTATACTAATACAAAGCCGTAATATGAAGAAGGCCCAAACATTACACAAGTTACTGATACCATAAGAAAATTGACTACCAGAGATAAAATAACAAAAATAAAAGCTTGTAAAAAAAGGAGAAAGTACTGAAACTTAAAATATCGGATGACGTAACGGAAGCAAAATGACAAAATAGCTACTTGTTCAGGAAAATCCGACAGTGAAGTTGGTATTAAAAAAAAATACAATGCCACTTTTTTTTTTTTTTTTTTTTTTTAAATTTATTTGGTTCGCTAACTGGCTGAACAACACACAAATCTAAGCATATACAAATTAGAGCATATAAGTTGCCAACCTACTTGGAGCGAACACAGCATGCACATTTGATAAACAGCTCAGCCACTTACTGGATAAGCATCCGTTGTATCCTTTATAAATCTTCAACCTGGGATCAGTAGTGTTAAGGCCCCCGATTTGCACCTCATTGGATCCTACGTCGAAAACCTCCCAAAGACTCTGTGGTGCTAGTTTCTCTAGAGGTATTTCTATTCTGTCTATTAGCAGAGTCGCTTCATTTCCTACCCTTGTATAGTATACGGTATGTCTGGCTCCTGAACGCGAAAATAAGAAAATGTAGCATAATTAATATTTGAAGTCTCTTTCTATACACAATTAGGTATATTTCCAAATGGAGTTTTATCTATAAGTAAACATGCTTTGTTAAACATAAATTACAATCGTAATCAGAACAATAATGTCGATTTCATTAAAAGGTATTACCATTGAGGAAATTTCTATTCTTGACTTCTGCTCCATAGGCTGAATCTTCACGATCTTCTTCAAATTTGAGATATCCGTCTTGAGTTATAGCCACTAGTAAGAAATACCTTCGTCTGAAAATAACCACAGTATTCATTAATTGATCATACAGATAAATTTATGAAAATC
Organism: Acrobasis repandana; assembly: GCA_963576875.1. NCBI lineage: Eukaryota > Metazoa > Arthropoda > Insecta > Lepidoptera > Pyralidae > Acrobasis > Acrobasis repandana. The sequence goes on from OY756226.1 coordinate 6,939,917, forward strand.
CCAAAAGAATCTTACATTATATTATGTTGTCCTTACTTCAAATTTTGTAATTGTAAAAATGTCATTTGGTGCAATAAAGTTTTTTGTATTGTATTTTATCTTATCGTATCTTATCGTATTGTATTTTATGATTACCGTAGTTGGTTTTTTTCTTTACTTACTTGTTCTCAGTTTGTACTAGTAGAAGGACGGTATTCTTCTGACGTAAGTCATTGCTTGAAAACGCTAACTTAATTTTAATCTGAAAAGAAAACAGAACTTTTACTCCATTAAATAATAAAACAGTCGACTATTTTAATATCAAACTAAATTAGACTTTATCATCATTGTGCAGCATTGTTGACACTGCAACGTGGACAGATAACTATGAAGCCGCTATTGGAGTAAAGATCCAGAGATTAATCACCACCAAATCGCTGCACTATAAAGTACATAATGATGATTTAGAGGGGAATCCATTGAATTATAAATTCCATGTCTAGTCAATCAGTGTCAATAGTATTTAAATTACTTGTTATCAATTTGTGTGCGGATGATGAGAAATTTCTAAACTTGAAAGCAAAATAAGAAGTAGATAAAGAAAAACAAAAGACTAAATAAGTAAATATTACAAGATAAACCAATTTTAATTCAAGTGGAGATGATGAACCGTACTTTGTTAATAATTTCTGGGAGTACAAATTTCCTCTGCAAAATGCTTTCCCCATTGAAATCAGCTCCTTTCTCCTCCATGCAATACTCTCCGAAGTAACTGGTCAATTCACAGTCACAGCTGCTCTCCTGGTTGGTGAAGTCTTCAGTACAGACGCCTGCGTTCTTGCAGGGCTCGCTGTCACACTTCATGTTGCATTCTGATAGGACTCCTGTGAGATCTGCAAGCAATTTATTTAATTACTAAAACCCTATTGTAATTTAATTAAAATATATTTAATTTTACTAAAACATACATACTTTATTGTAATTAAAACTGTATGTTATGAAAATAGATTGAATGAATGAATTTATTTTACTAAACTCTGTAATAATATTGTGAAATGAATCGAAACTACGTGTATTTTTTAATAAAAATTTGCAATGCTATATTGACGTGTAAAGTAAATTGTCAATAAATGATGATAATGACCGTGAATCAAAATTCAACGACTATTTCCTTGTCGTGTCACATGGACAGAAATATAAGTTACAAAGTAAAAATTCACAACTCTACAAATAGTAACCTTATGGATTTAAAAGCGTACTTAAAAGTTTATCAGGAAAAAAAATCCGAAGCCTATATTTTCAATGAGAACATCTGAAAATTAAAAGGAGTAGAAAAAGTAGTAGTTGGTGACATTTGGGATACACAAGACAGGGAATATGTTCATCTTAAAAAAAACTAATTTTCACTGTTACGCGTATATGAGCAAATGGATTGAAGAAGGTAATGGCAAACCACTCCAATATATCTGCCAAAAATCTTTATTGTTTGCGTTACTTTCTATACAATGTCACCAACAAGAGCGTGGCTCTTAAATGTGGAAGAGCATATGTGACCACACTTACCATGGTCCAAATCGGTCTGCGCTTTCTTCGATAGATCCACCACATGGTCGGCTATCTTAAACCCTCTTACACAACCCACGTACCCCCCCTGAGGCAAGAGGTTAGCTCTAGGGGCCAGGTGTAAAGAATATGAATCGTAGCCGCCCAGGTTCATTTGGAAGTAGTCTGTGGGTGGAGCCGGCGGCCTTTGTGGACGGATCACTTCTACAATATTGAATCAAGTGAAAGGGTGATGTCAAGACAGAAGAAAATATATCTTATAGAAAAATACTTCTTTATTTTCATGAACGCTTTAGCTCTGCTGATTGAAGTTACTTTTGCTTGCAGATATAACCATAACACCAATAAATATGTTAGGCAATGGGTTATTGTTCTTTGTTAGACTAAAACAAGTCTTGACTCAAACTGATTCATAACTACCTATAGGAAAGAAGTAAGGGTTTCCAAAGCAGTGACATATAATATATTTATCAGACTTGATACAAGAAAGTAAAACGCTATATTTTTGTATAACTATTTTTTTAAACTATTTTGTCTTTATTCTATGTCTACTTATTTAATTAATTTCAGTTTCAACTCTTTACACCAATTAAGAATTAACGGATTCAGTGAACATTCCGAACATTCAATATGTTGTCTAAAAAGTTTTCAATGTTCAATGAGTTTGCAAAGTAACTTTCATATTAGCTACATACCTAATTCCGGATTTATCCAGGGTTTGTTAGTATAATTCGTCAACAGTTTAGCAACATCATTTATTGTAGTGTTTTTATCGTTCACATGTAAAGTTGTATTGTGTTCTGTTCGTATGATTGCAATTTGTACACTCCCTCCTTTATTTATTTTCTCATAAGTGACGTTCATTTGTATTATTTCATCTTCGTGGTTGAAAAGATAAATGATTTGAGTTCCGTTGTGTATAAATAAATGTATAAAGTTGTTCAAATTGTCATTAGCATATAGAACTAATGAGTTATCATCGTAAGTTCTAAGATTCATCAAAACGTTTTTGGTCATCATTTTCTTCAGTCTGTGTTTTTCTGCGTCGGTTTCGTTATTCACCAAATAGTTTTTCTTTAGATACGCCTCTTGAGTTTGGAATGTTAAGGCTTTCTCGTTTATATCTGAAAGTAATATGGTTTTTGATAAGTTGGTAATTGATTTAACCTTTTCAAATTACCGTGAAATATAGAGCAAATCTTCCGAAAAATCTGATACCATCAGATTTTCAAGATTAATGATATTCAACAATTGGTAAATCGTTTTATTCACAACATAAAAAATTCATATTGTTAATTGAAACTAAAAAAATAAATTAAATTAATGACTAGAATTAAAAAAAAAACTATAAAAATACTACCTTTATCTTTGCCTTTATCTATAAATTAAAATCAGCAAAAAAAATAAATCATATCTACAAGTTCAAAATATATTGTGATGAGAATGTGCACTTCGATTTATCAAATTCATTGAAGAACGCGGCCGGTCTGTGATTTGAGAAGCGCGTGTTGATCTTTGGCTAAATTTAACATATAAAGTAAGATACTATTACTTATTAGTTCAAATACATCTACGACTTAAGTGTGTTTATGAGACAGTACAGTCACGAGCAATAATATACATATATTGTCACATTTTCTAAAATACACACACGTACAGCTTAACATACTTATTGTTGCGATTTAATGTTGCTACATGAATTTGAATTTTAAGTATGTTTTCATCTTATTGTTCGTGACTGATGTATGCTTTAATGCTAAAAGTAGCTTAGAAGTTTAAATTAAGTGAGAAGGTTAGGTACCTACTTTCCTCACAATGCTTTCCTAAATGCGCCCACTGGTTCTTGCAAATACACTCGTAGGAAGACCAGAGTTCCTTGCAGATGGCCTTATTCTGACACGGGTTGGGCACGCACGACGGCTTGCAGTCCTTGATGATCTCCGACAGGTGGACCGACATGTAGCTGTAGATGTCCAGGATCTCCCCGTTCACGACCAGCCCTCGGAAACAGCCTATTAGACCCTGGTTTACAGCTGATTTTTTTAAGTGTTCACTGAAAAGTTAATATTTTAAAGAGCCGGGAATTTTATCATCATTCACAACAAACAAAAGTTTGAAGTTGCAAAAGTTTTTTCTTATGTATTTATTTAATATTTATCGATAAAACAGAAGAACTCCAAAAACAATGAAATAAAAAATGTCTAAGAACAAACTTGATAGAGAATTTTAATTGCCTTAAGAGATGAAGGTAAGTTTAATATTATGTATTATATATTATTTTAATTCTAAAACTATGTACATACATTCTAAAAATTCAGTTAAAGTTTCTAACCGAACTTTTATAACCATAAAAGAATATGCTAACTGATATTGTTGTCTATAGTAAGTTTGTGGAGGGCAGTAAGTCCACTTTGCCTTTTGTCTGAATTTTATCCATGTCTAATTTTAATTTAGTATTTTTTTTTTACTTGGTTAAGACTTACGCTGTAGCACCTCCAATGAACATAGACCCCTCAAAAGGCCCAAATTCCTCTTCCAACAACAGATTTAGCATCTGATACTCCGTGTTCAACATAAACCGCACATGATAAAAGTTGTAGTCTATCCATATCTTGTGCCATTCTCCCCCGTTCAGCTTCCGTTTGGAGTTGATCACTAGTTTGCGAGTTGTTCCGGTGTTTAGGGTGAAGTTAAATGTCAGTTCGTGCTCTAAAAGTAAAAAACAGATTATAATTTTATAAAATTACAACTTGGCAATATTTTTTTACTTTTCCAAAAAATATTGGCATATATATTTTCTTTTTTTTTTCAAATTTAATTATTAAAAGAGATATGAACCTTCATAAACCTGAAACATTGCTAAGATTTTCCACTGTGTTCAAACATAGAGCAAACAAAGACGAGATTATATCATAATAAACGGGCACGTGCGAGACAGACTCGTACATGAAGGGTTCCGTACCATCGTACAATGTTTTAAAACGCTAAAGAAACACGTTTCTTGTATGACGACTCCCTGTAATTTTTAATTTTATCTTATTTTTAGTATTTGTTCTTATAGTGGTCAAAGTAATACATAATTGGTGAAAATTTAAAGTATCTAGTTAATGCCATTATAAAGATCGAGTTAATAACGCTAAAAAAAACACGTTTCTTGTATGACGACCCCCTTTAATTTTTAATTTTATCTTATTTTTAGTATTTGTTGTTATAGCGGCCATAGTAATACATACGAGTAATCTGTGAAAATTTCAAGTATCTAATTAATGCCATTATAAAGATCTAGTTAAAAACGCTGAAAAAACACGTTTTTTGTATGACGACCCCCTTTAATTTTTAACTTTTTTATTTTTAGTATTTGTTGTTATAGCGGCCACAGTAATACATAATCGGTGAAAATACGAAAAGACGGACAGACGGACAGACGGACAGACGGACAGACGGACAGACGGACAGACGGACAGACGGACAGACGGACAGACGGACAGACGGACAGACGGACAGACGGACAGACGGACAGACGGACAGACGGACAGACGGACAGACGGACAGACGGACAGACGGACAGACGGACAGACGGACAGACGGACAGACGGACAGACGGACAGACGGACAGACGGACAGACGGACAGACGGACAGACGGACAGACGGACAGACGGACAGACGGACAGACGGACAGACGGACAGACGGACAGACGGACAGACGGACAGACGGACAGACGGACAGACGGACAGACGGACAGACGGACAGACGGACAGACGGACAGACGGACAGACGGACAGACGGACAGACGGACAGACGGACAGACGGACAGACGGACAGACGGACAGACGGACAGACGGACAGACGGACAGACGGACAGACGGACAGACGGACAGACGGACAGACGGACAGACGGACAGACGGACAGACGGACAGACGGACAGACGGACAGACGGACAGACGGACAGACGGACAGACGGACAGACGGACAGACGGACAGACGGACAGACGGACAGACGGACAGACGGACAGACGGACAGACGGACAGACGGACAGACGGACAGACGGACAGACGGACAGACGGACAGACGGACAGACGGACAGACGGACAGACGGACAGACGGACAGACGGACAGACGGACAGACGGACAGACGGACAGACGGACAGACGGACAGACGGACAGACGGACAGACGGACAGACGGACAGACGGACAGACGGACAGACGGACAGACGGACAGACGGACAGACGGACAGACGGACAGACGGACAGACGGACAGACGGACAGACGGACAGACGGACAGACGGACAGACGGACAGACGGACAGACGGACAGACGGACAGACGGACAGACGGACAGACGGACAGACGGACAGACGGACAGACGGACAGACGGACAGACGGACAGACGGACAGACGGACAGACGGACAGACGGACAGACGGACAGACGGACAGACGGACAGACGGACAGACGGACAGACGGACAGACGGACAGACGGACAGACGGACAGACGGACAGACGGACAGACGGACAGACGGACAGACGGACAGACGGACAGACGGACAGACGGACAGACGGACAGACGGACAGACGGACAGACGGACAGACGGACAGACGGACAGACGGACAGACGGACAGACGGACAGACGGACAGACGGACAGACGGACAGACGGACAGACGGACAGACGGACAGACGGACAGACGGACAGACGGACAGACGGACAGACGGACAGACGGACAGACGGACAGACGGACAGACGGACAGACGGACAGACGGACAGACGGACAGACGGACAGACGGACAGACGGACAGACGGACAGACGGACAGACGGACAGACGGACAGACGGACAGACGGACAGACGGACAGACGGACAGACGGACAGACGGACAGACGGACAGACGGACAGACGGACAGACGGACAGACGGACAGACGGACAGACGGACAGACGGACAGACGGACAGACGGACAGACGGACAGACGGACAGACGGACAGACGGACAGACGGACAGACGGACAGACGGACAGACGGACAGACGGACAGACGGACAGACGGACAGACGGACAGACGGACAGACGGCGGAGTCTCAGTAATAGGGTCCCGTTTACACCCTTTGGGTACGGAACCCTAAAAAGGAAACAAAGGAACACAGCCATAGCATTTCTTCAACTTTTAATAAATCTTCAGAAAAAATTAGCTACACTAATCCGTTTGTTGATAGAAAAACTACTTGAACGTTTTCCACAACTTTATGTCTTATGATAGACTAACTACTAGAACCTTATTCGTTTCTTTTTAAAGTACCTTAACACTATATTTTAAAATCTGTTATTGGCTTTATTTGATCCTTCAAGAGATAATGTAATCTAAAGCCTATTACTATGGTGTTAGATATATAAACAGATTAGGATAGTAATAAGTACGTTAATAAGTCCTACGACAAATATAAATATATAACTACTCGTACTTACCGCTAGTCAATGCCACCATAAAAGAGGGATAGTTTGGTCTGATGGGCGGTTGGAAAAGCAAGATCGCACTAGTTCCGGTAGTTCTAAAACTAAACGCAATATCACCTTTGCGCCATCCGGGGACTTCAATGTAAGATTGCGAGGTTGTGAATGTGACCACGTACCGCTGGGTATCTGAAAATAAAAGTAGTTAGTTATATTTCCTAACAGAATATCAACATATTGCTAGATACTCAGCCAGACACTCAATACCTAAACACATTGATATAAGTTAAGATGCAAAAAACCGGCCAAGTGCGAGTCGGACTCGCGCACCGAGGGTTCCGTACAAACCTGCAAGGTTTAGTATTTGGTATGAATTTCAATTTAATACCTCTACGCGTTTATGAGGAAATGGGTTACTACCCATTTCCATTTCCCATTCAGTTTAAAATTATTAAAAAAAAATATATTATGTGATGTAACTAAAAATTTATGGTTTTCGTAATTTTTCCTTTATCTATGCTATAAGACGTTGCTTCGTACCAAATTTCAAGATTCTGAGTTCACGGGAAGCACCCTGTAGGTTTTGATTCCCTTGCAAGTGTCGAAAATTTGCGGCATAAACGGCTGTATCTTTTGATTGCGTTGGCTTAGAAGTTTGATTTTTTCACAGCTTCAAGGGACAGTAGACCTGAGTAATTGATATAAATTTCAGCTTCATACCTCCACGCGTTCCTGAGAAAAAGGGTCTTGACAGACGGACGGACGGACGGACAGACGGACAACAAAGTGATCCTATAAGGGTTCCGTTTTTTCCTTTTGAGGTACGGAACCCTAAAAATCAGAAGTATGACAATTGGGAACCAATTTGCATCTAGTTAATTATATTTAACCAATGAACTGATCATATTTTCTGAACTTCTATATTAATTATACTTTTCTTGGTTTTTAACTTATTATTTTTTTTCAGTTTTCATAAGGTTCTTTTAATAATATTAATAACATTTTGGTTTGATGCATTTCAGCGTGGTTGGTCGGCAATGACAATGGACAGAAACGCGTGGAAGGAAATAGGAGAGACCTTTGCCCAGCTCTGGGACAAAATAGGTTAATAAAAAAAAAACATTTAGGTTGACACAAACATACTTACTAGTCTCAACGCATTCCAAGGACCCCAAAGTAATCCTGCCTTGGGCTTCCTCAGTCAAATCCTTTTGCTGGAGGAAGAACATCTCCGTGATGCCCAAACTCTTCGGATCCACGAAAGTGCCTTCATCGGACGTCCATTTACTTTCATTGGCGTCACAGTTGCATGATTGTGTGGGGTTGACACAAGTAGCATTGACACCACAGGGGCAATATCCTCTGTAGGAAAAACTGCTTTGTGTATGAAAGATATCACGGAAAATAATTATGTAGACGAATTTTTAGATATGTTATAGAGAATAGAGAACACAAAAATGATGATGTAGTTGGTAAAGAACATCTCCGTGATGTAAATATTCTTTTGATCCGCGAAGATAATTTTATTTTCAGAACTTCATTTGATATCATTCGCATCACAAAAAAAGTATTGCATAGAGTTACCTTAGGTAGATCGCGTTGGAAGAATGTGTCACTATTACGATGGTAAAGACATAAAATCATAAGATAATTATGAAACGGATGATGTCAATTAGTTCATTTTACCTTTTAACATTCCCCAAGAAATCAACGGTGTCATTTGAAGAGGATATGAACCAAGTTGCACTGTGCAGTTCCAGTGGTGCCATATTGCAGTCATACTTGATGTATTGTCGGCAGTACAACGAATGTGATATCAGTTCCTGCAGCATCTCTGCCGTGAACTCCCTGTATTTTATTTTGAAGCTGAAGTCTTGGCCAAGAGCTGATCGCACATCCTTGTAAAAATAAATTATTAAGTTTTCCATGAGGGTCAAATGTTGACGCTCTTATAAATAAAGTTCAGGATTGTCTACAGAATTGGCAACCATTTAGATCCCAATTCTTTTGTCGTCGAAGTCGACAACCACACAATAGCATAATGTTGAACTTGGCTCCCATTTTCACATTTAAGTATGTTTAAGGTGGGATATAGGTACTTTACACAAACGTTAGTTAACCTAGCTAAATTGAACCAAATATCAAGATCAAAACATTTGCGAAAAAAATATATTCAAAAGATTGCATGCTTCCTACCATGCCTAGTTAGTAGGTACAGTAATTATGCTATATATTTCTAAAGACTTTCATCTTTAAGATCCCCTACATCTGTTTCGAAAATATAGTTTTTAACAAAATGATAAATTTTTTAGATTCAATAGGTATTTTAAAATATTTTTATTCTAGGTACATCTTGCACAATTTTGGTGGAAAACGATAAACCTCGTGAAACTTCATTTCTTACAGAAACCATGTTAAGTATTTTTTAAAAGTGTAAATGGCATGTAAGGTGAAGTATATACTTACCACTTGACTTGGCAAGTTATGCTCCACGACCGTCGTCGACGAGTCTGCTTCGATTTGGAACTCACACTTGACGTGTGCTGGAGGAAATCTGCCATTTCCATCTATGTCTATTAGGTAGACGTCGTTCCTGGTGTATCCAAGGAGGGCGAGCTCTTCGCAGGTCTTTCTGAACGTGGCGAAGTGACAGTTTTCGCCAATGTATCCTATACAGCGCAAATGCTCATCAATCCATTCACTTTTTTAATTTGAAAATTTTGATTTAATTCTAGATAGAGTCTCAGGGATAGAGATTCCATTTGTAAGCTCAACCACTGGATCTCATCCTGGAGATGAGTAAGGTCTTAGGAACTTTTATGAGTCCCTAGGTATCTCCAAAGATGTAAAAAACTACAAGTAGTATACGAACTAAAAATATTCTGCGTTCGGTATAACTACTAATAAATTGGTGGCTTGAGCATAAATGTTTATCTGAGTTTATTGTTTAGAGGAATATTGTATTGTGTAAGTAGGTATTTTCTCTGATATATTTATATATAATATATACATATATATAATAGTGTGTATAAAGTACTTAGTATTTTTGATGTAAGTATATAGGTATTTATAGCTTTTGCGCCGCACAATTTTCTCTGCTTACCCCTATGGTTGACTTGGAGAAAATGCTCTTAGCATTAAGTCCGCCATTTGTTAAAAGTATATTTTTACTTTGGACAATAAAGTTTGATAAATAAATAAAATATTAAGACTAATTTACCTGTATTATCACAATTACATATCACTCTATCTTCCCTTATAGAGCAGATGCCCCCATGCTCGCAAGTGTTAGGTCTCGTACAAGGGTCAACATACCGGCAGTCGTCAATTGCTACCTCCCCGACTACCCGTTCAGTATTGATCACATACCTAGAATACATGAGATTGGGAAATAATTTAACTTGCTAGTTTTCGCATACTAGTCAATCAACTTAGCAACTAACAACAATTTATACGCAATTTATTGTTTTTATATTGTAACGTTATACATATTTTTCTACATATTAGATTTGCTGGTAATAGCTAGCCAGGTCAAGGTTGTTGAGGTTCATCATCATCATCATCATCTGAGCGTATTCCCGGTTGCATCGTCAGCGGTTACGCTTCAGAGCCCGGGGTCCGCTACCTCACCTAGTTGATTCGACGAGGTTACTGGTTTTTACACAGAGCGACTGCCGTCTGACCTCCGCAACCCAAACAGTAGACCAGACCCAATCCTAGGATGGGTACAAACGCTAGATAGCGTTTGGGACCAACAGCTTTACGTGTCTTCCAAAGCACGGAATCATCTTTGTTTTCGGATAATCAAGTGATTCAAGCCTGCAATATCCTAACCAGACTGGAAACAACTTTTCACAAAGTATGCTTCCCAGTGGGATTTGAACCCACGACCTCCAGATCACAAGGCAGACGCCTCGACCACTGGACCATGGAGGCAGTCAGTTGTTGAGGTTCTTATAAATAAATTTCATGATTGTCTATGGAACATGGTAACCATTAGATCACAATTCTGTTGTCGGTGAAGTCGACCATCACACCATATCATAATATTGAACTTGGCTTCTATTTTCACATTTCAGTTTGTGGTAGATATAGGCACTGTACACAAACATTAGTTAACCTAGATTGAACAAAATGTCAAGTTCAAAATATTTGAATTTGAAAAAAAATATATTCAAAAGATTATGCTAAACCTGAACATCAAAATTAACAAAATGTTAACATAGTTTGTTCGTTACGTTATCGTCAGATTAAAGCGATGATTATTCCACAAAGTGGTGTGAAACTAGTTTGTACATAGTAATATTTGTGAACCTCGGCTCTATCAGCAGTCCATCAATTTTAATGTTCCGCATGCAACCAATAAGGCCTTGATTGGCGGATTTTAGGCCGCTGCCGATGACTATTTTGTCTTGAAGTTGGAAATCCAGACCTGTAATCAATAAATAATAAGTCGGCGTTATATTACAGTGAAAAGGGATTTTTGAGATAGTGAGACGAAGGAGAAAAAATACTTTTAGGAGTACTTAATGTATGAAATGAACCTTAACGTTAATGTCATAGTATTTTTTTTTTATAATATTAGTATTCAATCCTCCATACGTATTTACAACTCTGTATCCTATTAAAACATCTGCGTAAGTTTCATTGGAAAGCAAATTATTCGATTCGCATTCCAGACAAACTTTCAGAAAGCAAATCACATAAATAAATTGACTTTATACGAATTTCAACGATCTTTTTAAGTTGTATGACTATTTTGATATTGACATCATCATTGCATCATGAGACACTACTATTAAATCTAAATAAAAACAAGTCCGTGCTTACGGATCTGATGATGCTCATTCTTTATTATTTTACATACGTCTAAAAGCCTTTCTCAAGGGAGGATTTGTATCACCACGCTGGGCAGACGGGTTGGTGATCGCAATAAAAGGTATAAACTCATTACACAGAGAACTCTGCTACCCGCTCTGTTACCTGAAACTCCTTAGACGCCTCTTACGACACCAGTGGGTAAGCAAAGTGGTGGTGACAAAGTGTATTCTACTATGAAGCTCATTCATGATCAGGTCTTGTTTAGTCTCCACTGCAGGAGCACGACCCTACTATCTGTCCTGCCAGAGACATATATTAGCCAGAGCAGTCAAAGGATTTGGCCTACACTCTCCACGATGGCCAGACGGGTTGGAGAGGTCTCATCGATGTTTATAAGCTTTGTTTAGCTTACGTTTCCTAAGTCGCCTTCTACGATAGCCACAAGAAGACTTGGAGTGGACCTATTCTACTCGTACTTTGCCGGGAACCATGCGGCTTATGCGTATCCATTATTTTATTTATTTATTACCACATGCATTAAAATTTTCGTTTTATTAGGGTTCCGTAGTCCGACAAGGAACCCTTATAAGATCGTTCAGTCCGTCCGTCCGTCCTAGTCTGTCACAGCAGAATATCTTCTACGTTTATGGACTGATTGATGATTATATTTATGATTTGCATGTAACTTGGTTCGAGGATACTTCACATATAGATCTCATTTTTAAAATACAAAAAATTAAAATTACCCCTTTTTAAGGGTACCTCTCCATACATGTAAAGGGGTGGGGGGGTGAATTATTTTTTTGAGTGCACCCCCTTGTGTGGGGTATCGTTGAAAAGGACTATGAAAATAAGGTAGGGTTTCCATACAACACTTTTTTATCAGCTTTACCATTTGCGAGATATAGCCCGCCAAAGTCGTTTACACGGTGTCACCTGTAATTTCTAAAGTCTTGGACCTATAAACTTCAAATCACTTACGTAAAGAAACAGGTGCGGAAACTCTTATTTAATTTTTTTTCGGGTATCCTGTGACGAATACTTTTGAAATTATAAATAAAATAAAAATATATACTTTTTCCCAAAAGAACAGTATAAATTTAAAAAGTTTTTTACATATTTTACTGTTAGGACTGAATGAAGCTTGAAATGCAAGAAATGCAAAACAGCGCGGTGCCAAAAATTACTACGGAACCCTACTTTATGCGTGGTCCGACACGCACTTGGCCGGTTTTTTTTTACACATGTAGAATGGATAATTATTTTATGTTATTATTTGAAGTCGACTGTTGTTTTAGTCTTTGTTGTTTGAAATATATTTAGTAGTCATTAAACTGAATAAGTAATTCCAAATGCTGTAAATGAAGTTATACGAGTAGTGGCGCTATTTAAGTGCATCAATTTAAATGTTTACGATGTTTGTCACCTTTGCGAAGGAGATTGGAACATTACCAGACGACCTTGGATCGACTGCTAACTATAATAGCTTCAGAATGTAGAATGCAGAATGTACATTTACACTGTTGCATTGAATTTCGGTAAAAGTAACAGTTTTAGGTTTTCGATGCAAGAAATCTCTGTTGCCAAAGAAAAAGTTGGTGTAATTGTACATTATAGTTGGTCATTGCTCGAATTTTGATAAACAATTTGATAGTTCAAATACAGGAACATTTTGTACAATAGTTAACTAAATCTGATGTAGATAATTTTTGTCTCTTATACTTATAGATGTAGAGATTGGCGAATACTGTGCGAATAGGCGCTCTCATTTTAAATGAAATGGTGTTAATTAATATTTTGCTCTCCGTCAGGCATTAGATAGCCCTTTGAATTATATTGTGAACAACCATTAAAAGTGTTGCATTAAGTATTCCATCTAGTTTTAAAACTCGTTTTCGTCAAAAGTGGCCACTTATGGTGGAAAAGCGTTTTAAATCTAGACGGACTACCAATGATATTTTCAAAGGTTATTCATAAAATATTTTACAGAGCTATCTATGCTTGGTAGTGAGCAAAATGTTAAATAGGACCATATTTAAACAATATAGGTAAGTATTTTAAAATAAGGGGGTCTTCTACACGGGTTTCACGTTAATGTCCATCAGTTGCCAATCTGTCAAGTAAGTGTAAGTGGTGTTTCCAAGTAGATAAATTACAAGTATACAATGAATCTAAATGAAAATCTTTTCCAATTTCGAAATTCAGTTGAAACTTTACTCACTAAATATCTGCGCGTGTTTGATAAGACAGTCCACCTTCAACTAAATCTAGCTCTACTGTATGCCAGTTACTTCTGACGTCAAATTTCGCAGATTTCTGCAGTTACTTCTCTTAATATAGATTAAAGCCTTCTTTTTCGGAATTCAGTTGAAACCTTACTCAACAAACATCTGCGCGTGTTTGTTATGATAGTCCACCTTTAACTAAATTCAGCTCTACTGTATGCCAGTCACTTCTGACGTTGAATTTCAAAGATTTCAGTAGTCACTTCTCTAAATATAGATTAAAACCTTATTTTTCGGAATTCAGTTGAAACCTTAGTCACCAAACATTTGCTCGTGTTTTTAATGACAGTCCACCTTCAACTAAATCTAGCTCTGCTGTATGCCAGTCACTGCTAACGTTGAATTTTACAGACTTCTTAAAAATAGATTAAAACCTTTTTTGGAATTTAGTTGAAACCTTACTGACCGAACATTTGGGCATGTTTGTTATGATAGTCCACCGTCAGCTTAATCCGTCCTTTCCGGTAGTCCAGCTCCACTGTATGCCAGTCACTGCTGACGTTGAATTTCACAGATTTCAGCACAGTCACGTTTTTGCCTATGTCGGACACTAGTTCGAACCTTATTTCTTCTTTCACCATTCTGACCTGCAAGACACGTTAGTTAATTTAAGAAGTTTAAAATTTAGTTTTGTTTATATTTTCGTTACAATACTCTCACATAAGATCTGAAATCATCTGAAAGGTTCGACAGTTGACTGTCATAACATACGAGTAGCTTATTTTAATCGGTACGTAGGTATGCTTAATGATCGACTTTTCTGAAGACAAAACCTACAAACCTACGTTGAAATATCAAAATAACTATTTATAGAGTTGTGTAAATAAGCCATACAAGGGTTTTGCTCCAATAAAAACATACTCAGCTCCATTATCTTAGCTAAAAATAGTAAAAGCTACTTTTCCTTGTCTTGTCTATTATATCTCTACTTAGTAAATAGATATAGACGTCATGTGTATTTAATCACGTAGAATAAATAATAGGGATGCGGACTAAGTCCGAAAAATTTTATTTAATTGTATAAAATTGTATTTTATTTAGTCCGTTAGATTATCAATGAAATAATGGACCCATATTTTTTGGTTTATCAATGTAGTGAAAATTTCCAAAGATACAGCGCGTCGAAGTTTCGAAATGGAGTTGATTGACGTCATCGTCAAGTGAAAACCGTACTTCATCGTGACGTCATGCGGAATTTAAATGCGTTGTATCTTTGTTATTATTTGCTAAATAGAAAATAGAAAAAAATATGTACCTATACAATATTTTTTGATAATTTACCTGATGAGCTAGAAAAAAATTTTTTATCCCCATCCGTATTGTTTGGATAATCTGGTAATAAATTAGGTAAATTCCAAAAAAATTGTATTTATCTAAAGTTGTGACGATTGTCAATTTATATTTTGAAAGTCAATTAGTACAGTATTTTCCATACAAATGTAACAATCCCAAATACAAGTTCATAAAAATTAACGACCTTGTTTTACAGTCGAAAGTAGCATTAATTAAACAGGCTAAATACGTAAGAGCTCTAAAACTGTTAAAAATACCCTTGATTTATAATCCACTTATCTCATAAAGTTATTAAATTAACAATGCTCTTATTTCACTTAAAAGTTCTTAAGAGTAAAGTTAATAAACCGGTCAAGTGCGATTTGGACTCGTACATGAAGGGTTCCGTACAATACAATACAATACAAATTATCTTTATTGCACCATAATAATTCATAAAAAAAAATAAGTATAATACCTCTTTACAATGTTAAAACGTTAAAAAACACACACATTTCTTGTATGACGCCCCCTTTATTTTCAACTTTATCTTATTTTTGTTATTTGTTGATAAAGCGGCCACTAGAATACTTACTCGTACATAATCAAATTCAAGTGTCTAGATATTAAGGTTCAAGAGATAAAGCCCTGTAACAGACAGATGGACTAACGGACAATCGCACATACAGCGGAGACTCAGTAATAGGACCATACCCAATGCAAGCTTCGAAAGCAACATTGAATCAGAAAACAGGCATACAGCCCAACTGATGGTAAGTCTTTGTCGTTGGCTTTGAAAGCCTAAAACACGGGACCTAATTTAGGTTGATTAATTATTTATTTATGTTATTGAACTAAATGAACCAAAGACATCAACAAGCCATCGAAATGTGACATCAAAAACCGGTATTCCTCTTTGAATAATAATCAAATTAATATTTTAAATAGCATTACAATGCTCGGAAATCATCTTTTTCATCACATATTTTCAATTTGAATAATCAAATTAACTATATTAATTTCTTATGATTATGTATTTAAACATATCATAAATAAAATTAATTTGTCAGATGTGTTCTTCTAGTAAGTAATAATAGATATTTGTATAATCATTTTATACAATAGATAAGTTTGATATCTAAGAGTTGCAAATGGTTTTTGAATCAACAGCATTTTTTTTTCTAGTCGTAATAATAAATAAATAAATGAACAAATCACACATACTGAGCCAGTCACAAAGTTAGTTCGAGACTTGTGTTATGGGATACTAACTCAACAATACTATATTTTATACCTATGAAATATAACTCAACGATACTACAGCTATAATTTATAACGAATACAATAAACATCCAAGACCCAGGACCATCTGAAAAAGATCATTTTCCATCTTGACCTGACCGTGAATGGAACCCAGGACTTACTGTGTGACAGCCTGGCATGATGACCACTAGGCCACAGTGGTCGTAATCTTGTGTGTTCATTAAACTCGACCAATGTAAACAAGGAATAAATGTATCTACTTAAGCCAAGATAAATGATATAGGCTATAGAAAATACAAAGTAAGCCAGGTTGCTAAGCGCCTTAAAAGTAGAACATAATCATATCTTACCTCCCAATAGCCTTGCCCAGAGGTGATCTGGCTATAAGCTAGAACCGCCATATTCTTGCTCGTCTTGAAATCAAATATCAAGTTTATGCTGTCACTTTGATTCAACGGCCACCAAATATGGGACGTCGCGAACGGATACGTTATAGGAATCACTTCTATGTCTATATCCTCAAACTCTGGGTCCAACACGCCAATATAATGCACTTTAGTATTATTCTGTTTCAGTTCGTAAAGTATAGAAACATCATTGTAATAAACATACTTCAAATTCCCAGCGAAATTGTTAAAAGATCTTAATCCTTTCATTTTATATAAGTCAGGACCTCCACAGATATATATTTCTGGATCAATACAAACGTATTTCGCTTCTCCTGGGACTTCGTATACTTTGGTTACGTCATCTAGATATGCGTAGACGTATTTTTCTTGTAAAACTACAGTGAGATTATGCCATTTGTTGTCATTGACGTTATAACCGATGTAATCGTCGATAGGACCATCGCCTAGGTTTATTTGTATCGTGACTTTTTCTTGGTGTATCGAGAGAGCGATGTAGTGGTATTTGTCATCAATTTGACCGCTAGCATAGAACAGCGCTGAGTCATCGAACCTCGTCTGCAAGAATATTTTTATAAGGCACACGCCGATAGTAAATTGTTAGAAACGGTTATAATGTTGACGTTTTAATAGCTTTTGAATAAAATTGCAGTGTACATCATATTGTATATGGAATATCAAATCGTGGAATATCCAATGTGCAATAAATGGCTATTGCTTTTTGTTTTATGCAAATACAACAAGAATTCGTATTTATTTTGCATAATGAGAAAATGACTATGTATTACAAATAACTTATTTGTAGTAGAAAATATTGCACCTAATATTCATGCATCGTTAATGTGGATAATAATCATAATTACAAAGCAATAACCGTATTTTATAAACACGTACAAGATAACTGGGAAGAGTTACCATGTCAATCATGCAAACTTTTTGTCATCATAATAAATTAGTGAGTTTCGCAAAAAATCTGAAATATCTCGCATCAAACATAGATCTACATCACCGATTGCATCCTTAGCTTTGGAGTTAGGGGTGCGCCAGAGTGTAGATTTTTATCTTCACATTTTGTTTTCATTTATCTCTGGTCATCCAAGCATTTGGAAGACAAAGCCAAGAAAACGGAAGGCAAAGTGGAGAAAAAAGAACGCATTCATGAAACAAATATAACACCTACTCGTAATAACTTCTTATTTGGCAAAGTTTCTTAATTTAGAACCTATAAAAATAATTATTTAGTTACAAAGCAATATTTTAGATTTTTCTAAAAGTAACCTATTTAAAAGTTTTGCACTAAGAATAGTCAGACAATAAAATAAAACATGCATATTTCACGTAAGCTTTCAATCGATAAGCTTGCGTAATCGATGATATTTACCTTAAAGTGCAGGCTGACTCGAGTGTTAGTCGAATGCACCCGGTCTTTCCAATCGTAAACTCGATAAGAGACATAACTGGACCCTCGCAAAGTGAGCACCGTGGCCGCTGTGACGTAAGAGCAATAAAAATATTATTTGAGAAAGTCGATAGTGTTCAAAATAAAATAAGATGTTGAAAGATCAACAAGTGTGTAATGAATGTTGAATTAAATCTATGAGCAGTAAACATACATACATACATACCATCACGACTTTATCCCTAATGGGGTAGACAGAGCCCAGAGATGGAAGACTGAAGGGCCACTTTTAGCGTGATGGTGGGCAAGAAGGTGGAAAAAGAAATCAAAATAGTAATAGGTTGCTAGTATTTCCATTTTTGCCCATTACCTCAAAAAAACATATAACTAATATATGTAACATATAGCTAATAATATAAATAATGCTCGAAATAGATAAACTAAAAACCAAAAAAGTGTAATTAAAGCCGATGGGGCAGAAAGGTTTTTGCTTTGTGATCCTATCCTAGACAGCGAGACAACCGGACGAAGGTCGTTGGATAAAGCTGGATCAAGTATTTAGAAATCCTTAATGATTTAGAAATCATTGGGCTGGGCCTATCTCCAGCAGTGGACATTGTGCGGTAAAAAACACGATGATAACAATGATGATGAGATATGCTGTAATTTTCACACTTTATTGTAGGTTATTATTTATTTAAACTTTATTGTTCTACAATACAAATTGTCTTACAATTTGCCGGCTTAACGCTAAATGCGTTCTCTCCCAGGTTTTACCAAGAAATGAATAGTATTTTGAATAGTATTATAAGTAATATTAGCGTCCTGTGTTTTAGCTTACCAAATTTTTGGCATTATCTCCTCTAGTTTTAGAGCTGACTGGAAGAGATCCCTGACAGGGATAAAACCGCCTGTGTACTACATGTTTTGTATTGTTAACTGTGTCCAAAAGGACACATAAAATGTACAATAAATAATATACTTACTTAACTGTATTGATTGATTGTCAATCAAATGATTTCCGCCTCAGATCTGATTTAAGACAAACCTCTCACGGAAGTTAATAACGAAAAAGAAACAAAAGTGCCTGCAGTTAAATCTTAAACGTTAATCGTTTTAGATTTGCAATTAAGTTAAAGCCAGGTGGATAATGACAGGTTACATAACATTTTTTAATTGTTTGCAAAATTATTAAAAAGGTATTATGCAATGCGATTAAGGGTAATTACTGGTAAAGCTTGTTTTTCAACAAATCTCTGCCATGTGGAAAGATAAAAATTATGTGCTTCTGTTTATAGCTTTGTTTTGATAAAAAATCATGACGGTGTAATAGTGTGAAAAGCAATGTGTGGTGACCTCTATGCGACAGAAAAAATATAGTTGCCCCATTTCACCACATTTTCCTTCACTTTCTTCAACTGACGGTTAGTAGGTAAATTGAACGGTTAGGAAAAAACAGTATTAAACTCTAACTTGAAAGAAAACTCTAAAAATACAAGCTCTGAATTTCTAACCCTCTTATTCATATAAAAATTCAAACTTTGCTAAACCTCTTTTAGTTAAAATATATTTTGTGTCTTCCTTGCAATGTCAAATACTGAAAAGAGTGATAGGGACAAAACATATTTTAATTAAAGTAAGTTAAACAAACGTTAGATATTTTTTATGAATTTAGTGTTGTTTTATGTTGACTGTGTATTGTACCTACTCTCTACGCTGTGTTGTAAAGGTTCCTTTCAATTCAAGGTTGGCTGGAAGAGATCTCTATCTGGGATAAGTCCGCCTTTGTTTGTCCGCCGTTGTTTTGTCTTGATGTTACGTGTAATTTTGTATTTGTTCTTTGTGTACAATAAAGTTTTAACACACAAACAAACAAAGAGGGTACTCTTATAAGTTAAATTTTTATCTTATTTTAACTTTTTTTTATTTTTTTATTTATTTAATTTAAAAAAAGAAAAATAAAATAAGCCTTTATTGCTGCTAATTTAAACATATTTACAGTAAGATTATTTTTAAAAGTTGAACTTAAAGTATAATATTCTCGGCATTCGGTTGATATCCCTTTTTAATAACTTGTCTTTCGACAAAGGCTTCCTCTAAGGCTCTTCTCTTGTCCCTGACCCTTGCCATTCGTAGCCATTCAGGACCCGCTAAGTACATTCTTAAAATCATCTTCCCATCGCTTAACTGTCTTCCTCTACTTCTTTTGCTTTCTCTAGGGTACCATTCAGTAATTGTTTTAGTCCATTTATCTTTCTTTTCTCTCAGCATGTGTCCCGCCCAGCGCCATTTCAAATTCCTGCATACTGTTTGAACTTTTTAAAACTTAGTCTTTCCTTTTATTCTTTTTAACTGAATCCTATCTCTTCTCCTGACGCCCAATACGCTTCTTTCTATTCCATTCTGGCATACGTTGATTTTATTTTGTTGTTGATTAGTTAGGGCCCAAGTTTGACATGCATATGTCAGACACGGCAGTATACAAGTATTGAAAACTTTTCGCTTCTCCGACATTGGCATCTCTTTATTTTTCATTATCTCACTTAGCGACCAAAATCTTTCCCAGGTGTTAGCTACTCTTCTTTCCACTTCTTTCTGCATATTCTCTGTCGGTGATACTAAGTGCCCCAAATAAACATACTCATCAACGTATTCCAATAGCTGGTTATTGATTTTGATAGGCTCTTTTCGTGGAGAATTGCTCATTATTTTTGTCTTTAATAAATTCATACTGAGACCCGCTTTTGCACTTTCGTCTGATAGATTTTGTAACATTTTTTCTAAGTTCTCCGGGCATTCAGAGAAAAGTATTAAGTCATCAGCGAATCTCAAATGACTCAATTTCTCTCCGTTCACGTTATGTTCACAATCATTCCAATCCATTTTTTTATTTAATTTATTGCGCTATAAAATTAATGTACAATAGGTATAATCTTAACGCTAAGCGCTGTCTACCAGAAAATACCTTTGGGACGTATAAGAGAAGGCGATAAATGGGGTGCAAGCGTATACAAAACAGGTATGAGAAAAAAAATCTACTTACTAGCTAAGATACATAAACTACGCCTACATATTAAATTAAATAACATATAATAAGTTATATATAAAACATAGATATAATATACTTAATATCTCCAAATATATACTTACATAAATATTTAAAATACGAGTAAATACATTTGCAGTTGTGCATTTTTGATATTTTGGAATGGTTAGGGAATAATTTTGCACGAATTGCTTTAATTATCAGTATAAAAGTACTATCATTTATGTGGTAGAATACAATATTTATTTATTGCGCTATCGTACACAAACATGACAATTTATATTACATTTAAAAGTTTATCTCTCAGCTAAACGAAACAGCAGGCGCAGGCATACATTTTCGCCGCGCCGTAGAAAGAGAGGGGGTACCTCCTCTCCTACGCCGCGCCGGCTGTCTACTTTCCATCCGTCTTACGAATTTTCGATCAGGACACGTGTCCTGACGCGAGTTTAACATTTTTTACCCATAACAAAAAAAGTGCACAACGCCGCTAAAGAAGTTTTCACCTCAAAAAAAATATTACAGAACAAATCCCATATCGGTGTGAAATCCCTTACGCTTCGGTGTAAAAGAGGTGTTCATTTTACCTCCCTCAAGCTTTTGCAGTTATAAATTGCACTGATAAATTGCGTTTCTTTTGCGTCTGATATTATACATCGGGATTTATTGGATTTTCACTGATATATGATTTGCAGGAATAAATCTTCGTTATTCAGTACAAATGGATGACTGGCATTAACTTGGTTTAATATTTATCGTCGTATAGGTACGTCCTATATGTCTGATCGCAGTTTGAAATGTGTGTACATTTCTTATTTAGTATTCAATGTTATTGATTGAAATAAAATAGATTGTATTAAATGCTGTTATCGATTTGTTTTGAGATGCTTTTGTTACAAAAATAAACTTCAAGAGAAAAGAGCTGTATTTTTTGAAGCTCAAAAAATATCCGACTTTAATATTTTTCAATGTTTTGTAGAAAATAATATTTCATATGTTAGGTACTTTTGAAATATTTGAACATGACCTGATTTGTAGTGAAAGGCATTACATATCAGCTCATATACTTTTGTCTTCGAACCAAACAAAAAAGTACAAAATACTTACTGTAAACGTCACAAAGATGCTCTTCATACAGCGTGCCAAAGCAATCACATCTATACCCATTATACTCATTGATACACCTCGACCCTTCAAAACAGAGGTTTTCCATCGTCCGGCATTTATTTATACACCCTTCTTTAACGTTTTCGTGCTTGGTCGCAATCAGGGGTACGATGGGAAGCAGGTCAGAAGCTGCCTTTCCTGAACTGAGGACCATATCGCTGATGCAGCCGACGAAAGATTCTATTATGTATTTTACACCGTGGAGCTTTTCTTCGGAGCTAAGACCTAAAAAAATAGATGAAGTTAGGAGACAGACTACAGTCAAACATTTGCAATAAAAACTTAATATATCGTCCATCGTCATTATATCAGCTACAGGTAGTCCACAGCTGGACATAGGCCTCCCCCAAGGATTTCCAAAACGACCGATTGGAAGCGGCCTGCATTTAGCGTTTTCCTGCAATCTTGCTAAGGTCGTCTGACCACCTAGCAGGTGGGTATCCTACGCTGTTCTTACCGGTACGTGGCCGCCATTCGAGAACCTTTCTGTATGTAAATATATCTAATTGGGGATTAATGCAATTTTGTTAGATTTTAGTCGTTAAATTTTGACTTTTAGATATATTTTCCGGCTAACATGTAGAGTTCTAAACGGAAAGGTCAACAAGTGCTCCCAAGCCTGAGGGTGTTGTCCCGCACTGTTTTCTGGATTATAAGTAAGTCAAATTGAAGATAGAACAACATCAATCTTCAATATTTCCTAGAAGGACCAACTTTCAGATCGAGAACTGGTTTTTTTTTTACCATATTAATATGTATGAGTTAATATATCGGGTTTTGCTTTTGGAATACCTAATAATAATAATACGTGGTTACTTAACTTACCTCCAATAAGGATAACTGAAGTTAAGTTGTCAGTGATCCCATAATTTGTGTCAAAACTTAGTCCCTGAAAGTAAATAAATAAATATATAGGGACAAATCACACTGATTAAGCTAGCCCCAAAGTAAGTTTTAAACTTGTGTTATGGGATTCTAACTCAACGATACTATATTTTATGATAAATACATATATAGATAAACACCCAAGACCCAGGACAACTTGAAAAAGGCCATTTTCCAACTTGCCCTGGCTGGGGATCGAACCCAGAACCTCCGGATTAACGGTCTAGCGTGTTAACCATTGCGCCACGGAGGTCGTCAAGTGAAAGAAGGAAAACTCATGTAGGTACAAATTGTTGCCCAACAAATAAAATACAGAACAAGAATACTAATACAACAAAAAGTAGGATACATACATACAAACATATCCTGACGAAGTATGCATAAGATTATAAGAATACTTCCCTACATCAGTATTGAAAAAAAAAAGTACTTTATGTGTAAGAAGATGTTACATCTGTTACTTCATATTTTTGTATCAACTATGTATAAATTACGTGTTTCATGACACAGGATACCTGCAGTCGCATCTTGTATGTATGCCTAATAAAGCATAGGTACGTACAACCATAGAATAGATACTAATACTCACGTACAGAAGTCTCACTCATAAAAGAAATTCAAAGAAATATCTACTCAATGTGGTTAGCGATATGGTTTTATTTAGATCACGTCAGAATTCAGCACCTTTTCGTTTACATACCTAGACATCCATTGCAGGCCAATTTCATTCTTATTACTCTGGACATACGATTCGTATAACTGAATTTACCACCCCGAGGGGCCGGCAGCGCGCATAGTAATAATGTAGGTACATTTTCGATACTTAAACGGGGAGTGACACAGGCCTGGTACAACCTTACCTGGTCTTTGACTGGCACATTAGTTAGAAGAAAGAACACGCTAGGTACATACACAACACGCCATCTGATCAGTACATACCATTAGTAAACATATCCTGTGCCTATACACAACATCATCATCATCCGAGCGTATTTCTGGTTGCATCCTCAGCGGTAACGCTTCAGAGCCCGGGGTCCGCCGCTACCTACCTAATTCTTTTCGAATAATCAGATGATTCAAGCCTGCAATATCCTAATCAGACTGGGAAAATCCTTTCACAAAATATGCTTCCCAGTGGGATTTGAACCCATAACCTCCGGATCACAAAGCACGCCTTGACCACTGGACCATGGAGACAGATACACAATATAAACACAGCAAAAGATCTCACCTTCAAGTACACCTCTTCTTTGAGTTGATCAACTTTAGCAATCAACCTAGCTCCGTGGACATCTATGGTGACTACAACGTTGTGCCATTGATCACGGTTTAGGGCTCGACCAACTGTCACTGAAGTCAAATGTTTCCCGAAAACGTGCACAACTGAAAAATAAACAATTACAGAAAGACTGTATTTCCTTTGATCAGCTTTTATGATGCTGCACATTTTATATAGGGACAAATTACACAGATTGAGCTAGCCCCAAAGAAAGTTTTAAACTTGTGTTAAGGGATACTAACCTAACGATACTATATTTTGTGATAAATAAATATATGTAAGACAAAAACTCAAGACTCAGGACAATTTAAAAAAATCAAACCATGTTTCTTGCCGCCGTGGGGTTTCCGGCTGAGTAGAATAGGACCACTCCAAGTCTTCCCGTGGATGTCGTAGAAGGCGACTTAGGAAACACAAGCTGAATAACTTATAAATATCAATAAGACTTCTCCAACCCGTCTGGCCAGCGTGGAGAGTGTAGGCCAAATCCTCTGACTGCTCTGGCCAAGTATGGCTCTGGTATTGCAAAAAGGGTCGTGCTCATGCAGTGGAGACTAAAAAAGACCTGATCATGACGATGATGTTTCTACTTGCCCTGGCTGGAGATTAAACCCAGAACCTCCGATTGGCCGACTAGCGTGGTACCAGATGGTGGTTGGAATAATACGCCACGGAGGTCGTCAAAGAGGTTTATATTCTCCCAGAGTACTTAGATTATTATAATTCTACTGATCTTATTATTTTAGAGCATTTAGCAGGTAAGTAACTAATTATTATTAAAATAAGTATCGTTGTTTTAGTAGTTCATTGTTTAGTCGCAAATAACTCTTACCTTTCAATTCCCCCTTCTCTACAATCACGTATAACGCGTAAGGTTGCATCTTGAACACAGGATTCTTAACATTATGATAGACGAGTAACCCGTGGGGCAGTCTGGTGCGGAATTTGAATGAAATTTCACGGCATAGCCTGAAAATGTAATAAGTTAAAGAAGTAGTATAAGTTTGATGAAAAAAAAATATTAAGTGCTCCATGATTTTTATCTAAATAAGGGGACATATCACGAATCTTTTTTATTGTTGTCGAATAAGAGTTATATATTTTCAAATAAGTTACATGTGTTCAAGGCGCGATAGTTTAAAACTCAAAAAAGTGCTCATGTTCTGCTACTTATTTTTTATATCACTAGCCATTTTTCACTGTTAAAACCAAATCGGTTAAAAATCCTACTTTTATTATTGAACTACGTTACTTATGGTTAACTATAAACTAAAAAAAAAAAATTTTAATATTAGATTTCTCGCGTAATGTTAGTCATCTCATAGATACAACAAGCTGTAGCAATACTTTGATTAAGTCTACAAAACATCTATTTTATTATTTCTGTTTCGGAACGTATATAATTACATCTAGATTTTGCAATTTCATTTGCGCCACTACTATTATTATGTCTTTAAACACTAAATATTTATCGCAATGCTTTATGAAACCTACAATTATCTACAGATTATTGAATTGAGCCAAAGCTGGTCATTACACAATACATTGTGCCCAACCTATCAGAATGATTTTCGATTAACACGTCCTAAAAATGTCAACTTTGAGATTGATGGTTGATCTAATAATTAAGTTGTTAAGTATTGTAACTATTTGACTTTGGATATAGGTAGGTAACTGTCAAGGGATGTTAATATATTCTAGCTAGAAGTACTACCGGTTGAAGATGACCAACGCAAGTCCATATGTACCTAATGTTTATTTCAGTATACAATAAATTACCACTAAATATAAGGACTATTGTGAAGGATAGCATACGACCTTAGTGTTTCCTCTTAATTGAAGTCTCTGGATAATATTTCCGTCTAGTGGCGTCTAGCTGCATAAAGTTGTTATCCTTAGCAAACGTGAAGGTCCTATAATGACCTGATTTTTCCAAGACTAGATTGAAGATTCTTTGTCACGTGGTGAATAATGGTACTTTAGTTTCTTACCTCAATTGAAATCTCTGGATAATATCTCCGTCTAGCTGTATAAAGGTGTTATCTTTAGCAAACATGAAGGTCCGATGATGACCCGACTCCGCGAAGGTTAGGAACCTATCTCTGTCACTTGGAGGAATTGGTGGTATAACGGTAGCATATGTGGTTGATGATACATTGACTGTGGTGGCTATAGATGACGTCGAAGTTAGGGCTAGTGTGGTTAAGGGGAGTACTGAAAAATAAAACGCGTTTTACTAACTTAACAAAATAAGGTTAATTTAAACTAAAAAATATGAAATTGGCAGAGCTCATAGAAATGTATATATATATATATGCTTTAGAATATTCAAATTAAAAATTGGTTGAAAACTAAACTTCTCATCTTTTATTTGCAGCAGCAATAATTAAAGAAATAAAAATATACTTAAGTTTACCAAAGCGAGAATATAAATGCGGATAACATGCAGTGTGGTTTCCGGTCTTGGATAGAACCACTTCATCTCTTCTTGATTAACTTATAAACGTCAACTAAACGATAAACCAAAACATCGCACGCGACGTTTTGTTTACAGCTGCATTCTGCTAAATCATTTTATTGGTTTCAAATTTTTCTGCTCCACTTATGCTTAAAGAAGAAAAATCCGGAAAGCGGATTCCAGGTCCCGAATCACGCTTTAATGAGGAGAGATTAAGATGAAACAAAAGCATAGAATACTCGTAGTATCTTTACTAAAAGTAAGTTTTACCTTTTTCCTCAGAAGCCAGATCGACTGGTAAACTGCATTGAACATCAGCTATTCGATGCAAAATAAAAAGTATTATCAAATTTTGTCCTCTTCCATGCAGCAACATTATCTTGCTCGATTGGGTTCATTTATCTAAAACAATATTATTCAAACTCAACTCTTATTAACAAAGAGTCAAGAATCAATATCGCTAAAACAAAAAGATTTATCCTTGATATCGTAATCCTTAATCAGACTAGTTTCTATAAAACCAATGTCATTCTAATTTCAACCTTTTGATTTTAATTTAGGATTCAAAATTGAATCTATGGTTTCCACGTAGGGTATTGAGCGGAAATTCGGAATCAGAGAGAGTAGTGTGGGCCGGTTAAACGTCACCAGTCTGTCTTGGCCCTCTCTTTTGTATTATGTTCCAGTGAAGGGGTCAACGAAAACTGGACATGTTTTACTACTAAATTGGCTCAAGTAACTTCTACGTTGTCTCGAGATTACGGCTTTGGGTTGACGCATCGGTTTTTGACTTTAACTCCAGATTTGGAATTTATTGCTTTATTTTTAAAATTGACAAATCATTATAACCACTTAATTCAATTATGTAGAGAACCTAACCTTTAAATGGTGTCTAATACGAAGATGGAGAGCCCGGCGTTTCTATGTATTTACGACTATGAGTAAGTATGTAAGATGCTCTAACCTCTCTAATCCAAACTTTAGGAAATACGATAGGCAAGACAAAATAATTTTTTAGTGTCTAACATAAAAATAACCGGCCAAGGGGTTGCTGATTTGCCGTGATAAAGGTTTGTAGGAGAGGTCGCGAATTCACCGTTTGGGAATAAAAATGAGTCATGGCATAGAGGCAAAGTATTCGCTGCTACGCTGCTAGGCTAAATGGTGTAGAATGACGAGAAGGAAGTGTTTCTAGGAACATCAGGAATTATGATCGTCATTTGTAGAGAACCACCAGCAGTAAGTATTTTACATTTTTTTCATAGATCTAGACCAAAAAAGTTTAAACTGGTACAGGTGCCGATAGGTATTTGCCGAAACAAGTCCTCAGTACGGTACAGTACAGGTTAAGTCGGGAATTTAGCAATAGATTTGCTCAGGATATTCAACTTATATAAAATGCAATAAGTACTTACGTAATCAAAAATATTGTTTGCTTGATTTTATCCAAAACTTAACTTCACTCAATAATAATATAAACTTTCACAACACAAAATTTTTTCAATAAAACAACAAAATTAACAAATCATTCATTCTTCGCATTCTTTATTAAAATCTTTATTTCACATACAACTATTATAACGGAAATTAAAGAAAATAAATTTTAATATTGGAACGTGTTTTGTTTTTAAATTGTTGCTGACGGGCTAGGAGCTGGTAACGCGTCCCCACTCAGCCGCGTACCACTGACGCGAACTTTAACGATGTAATAACAGTAACAATTTGTCCTCATGGGTCAGAGTTGTTCCCAGGCTACGGACACAGGACTCCAGCGGAGAGGGTATATAAGCGGTAAAATGATTGCTCATGACAATTCTAACAATTTTGACCGGTTAAGCCATGAAAAAGAAAAATAAATCTGTCTCATCCAAGAGGTATGTGTACGCTCACGATACGACATAAAAATTACAACAATTTCAATTCTATTTATAAGTTAGGTACTTATAGAATAGGAAGTTCCAGAAGTAGATCATATTAAAATCACCAGCAACTTGCTAAATAAATGGCTAAAATATTTTTGTACAAAGACTGGATTCTTTATTTAATGAATTAGTGTACTTGAAAAAAATGTGTTGTCTATAGAATAATTTTCCCATTACACAATCGGCTATAAAAACCAGAGGATGATTTATCGCCAGAAAATGTCAGTATATATAATGTACTCTGTGCCAGAAACTCTCTGAAGCAATCAATAAATGAATTTTTGCGTAATTTACCACATATTGGCAAAAACGGCTTCGACGAAGTTTGAACATTATGAAATAAATTAATAGATATATATTTCACCAAGTAAAAAATAAAACATTCATATTTCTGATAAGTAACTTGTTCCCCTCTCGGTGTCCATGTGAACACGTACACGTACGAGTATATACGTATGTACATGTCTTCATTTACGTAAATCACGAAACCCTTTCAGCGCGATGCAGTTTAAATTGCCACTCATTGGCAATTAACAAGGTAATTAAATTAAAGGCTCGTGTCAAATGGTTTATTCGATAAATGCAATGCTAATTAAACATGCGCATTCACGCGCGCGACGTATTGCACTTTGAATGCGCTGCATGTGCTGTGAATTCGTCTGGCGCGTCTGTCTATTAGAATATTTTTTTGCCCTATAAACTGAGTTGGTTCTTACCAGGTTCTTACACATATATAGCCTACTACTTTGTAGTAGGAGTGAGGTGGAATGCTCGAACGTCACAAAGGGAACATTTTTCTGAAAGGCATAGTTTTTAGTTGCGCCCTGGCAAACCGCGGCTTCGACGGTTTTTTTTTTTAATTGACAAATATAGGTTGCCCCAGACGGCATATCCTACGCCACCGGTCAAGGTTTGAGGAGCGGGCCAAAGGCGGGCCAAACATTTATTATACTACTAGCAACAGCGCAAAGGGCTCCCAAGGAGGAAACCTCGTCTATGGGCGTGCTATGTTTTGCCGGAAGGGCCGAAGCTGCGGTTGCCAGAAGGGCCTAATTAGGACGCAAATTTTTCAGGTGACGCCGGGCGGTACCTAGTAAACGAGCTAATGTTCCTACGCCTATGCATTAGATTCCGTCGAATGCGAGGGGGACGGATCGCGTGGTTACTCTGGCTACTCGCAGCCGCAGAGTTATCGAAATGGACCATGTCAGCCGTAATATGGTCATCGGGATCGGTGAGAACATGCCTCGGACGTCTGCCGATGAGTCTACGAGGATTGTCCCTACTTATATATATTTATTATATATATTTATTGTGTTCAGGGGTATAGTTAGCTGCCTCTCTAACTAAACGGTTCGGGTGGTTAGTTGCTTTATCAACCATGTAACCAATTGCAGGAACTTTGATATCGAGATGTAGGATGTACTGACACATCCTACATCTCGATATCAAAGTTCCAGTGGCGCTGGCCACTGGGCCAGCGCCATCATGTGTACTTCTTGTGAACAATTTCTGAGTCTTTTACTGTCCCAGTAGTTTTGGTATAGTGGCGTAGAGGTAAACAAGTTTTACTTATTTTACTAGGATTTGGGTTAGGAAAAAAATTATTTTGCTTTTTTGGGTGTTCCTAACAGTATAATGTAGGTAAGTTAGGCTATCCACACATAAGGTGCAAACTGCTTGGGAGATTTTATTTAATACTTAACTATATTATAAATAACTTATGTATGTATAACCCCGTATGCCGAAAATACTTAGTATAGGTATTTTGATACAAATACACTACTATCACGTCTTAATTATTTCTTACAATAAAAATTTCAATATTTTTCTACAATATTACTTTAATTATATTAACCAATCAAATATAGAATTCATATTTATAAATACACTATTTCTGTCCCGACGTATTTGGTGTTATATTGCAGGAGAAGCTGGTACATTCAAGTTTTTTCTATTTTCCCAGAACTGCAGAAATTTGGGACCCATTAGCTTGGAAGGTACCTATAACACGGTAGAGGTCTGGAATCTGGAGTGACAGTTAGACATATGGATATGTCCCTTCGTACAATAAAATATCCAAGATCATGCGTCAATGCGGTTGACCTCCGTCGAAATGACAGTGGCGACTCGCGCCTACGCTTGCATGGCGGATACACTCCGTCTTGCACGACACCGAGGTGGGATAATTCGTTGTCTGTTTTGTTTTTCTGACACATTCATAATGTTAGTCATAATGGTATTTTTACCCGATAGTGGTCAATGTACTAATCATTATGAACAACTTTTACTATGAGACCAAACCTGAAGTCGCAGAAAATCTGCTGTTTTATTCCCTCTAACCGCTCTGCCCAACGTGGTGATCATTGACATTCCCTTTTTATGGAAGAGCCCTTTTAGTCCAGCGGTGGGCTGTAAAGAAGTATATCTACTAAGCATAGTAGCGATATATACCGACTTAGCAGTAGGCGATAAAAGGGCTGATATGAATTTCAAATCGTAGGATTTTCACACAGACTTATTTTGTAGAGACTGAGATGTATTAGATCCGCCTTTATGGTAGAACTTTTTATTTTATAATATTATTTTGCATAACAGCGGTTTATAGAAACGTCATTTCGTAGAAATTAGTTTGGCATCTACTCATTTATCGTAGATTCAAAACCAATAATTTAAAAAATCAGAATAATCTTAAAGGATAAATTTTATATCCATAATAATCTAAAAGTATATTATATCGCAGAAAGTTCGCAGTCAGAATCGCCTTTTGGTATTTATTTCATACGTATAGTCATTTTAATGTAGAATCATGGTTTAATATAATTTTATATATATAATAATTTAAGATTAGTTTAACGTAAATTGCCTGTGTTGATTAATAATATTTTTATGTGTTTAAAATTGAAATAAAACAGTTGATTATAAACGTATGTGGTTTTTTTCTTCCCTGTAATAAAAAAAATATTATAGTATGAAAAGGCTGTCTATCTTAGCACCGTGGGGTGGTCGCAGTTCTAACATAACCTAACCTATACTTTTGCCCTCACCGAGCAAACTCGAAATGCTTTTTTTATGTTGACCAGTAATAGAATTTAACGATTATGGTTTTTATTATTACTTATGCTTTTATGCATTGCAGATGAAATTATGCCATCTTCTTAGAAGGTAAAAAGAAATTATACTAAATAAAAGTAACACTAATTAAACATTATTCTTAAACAAATTATGCGTATGTAAAAGGTAATTCTACTAAATGATATTCTGACATCTTAAAAGTATGCTATTGTACATTCGGACATATAAATATTCGGCCAAACAAATATTATATCAAATATTTTTTTTGCGTTTGAAATATTCTACTAAATAAGATTCTGCCAAGTATGTTATGCCAAATGAAATTCGGAGCATCAAGATTCTACCAGATCGATGGAACCCGTATTAGATTCAATATATATAGATTGAGAGTCAATGCGCAAACATTAATGTTTTGTGGCATTTAAAAAAAATATAGTAGCCGTGTGGTTCTCGGCAGAGTAGAATAGGACCACTCTAAGTCTTCCCGTGAATGTCGTAGAAGGCGACTTAGGAAACACAAGCTGAACAAAGCTTATGAACATAAATGATACCTCTCCAACCCGACAGCGTGGAGAGTCTAGGCCAAATTCTCTGACTGCTCTAGTTGCGGCTAATATATGGCTTCTGTAGTACAGAAAGGGTCGTGCTCCTGCAGTGGCGACTAAAAGACCTGATGATGATTTAAAAAAATGAAAATAGGAAAATTATTGAAAAGCAAGAATACAAACTAAGACTTGAAAAGTCTGATATCATTGTTAGATTAGCATTATTTACCAATTCGTGATGCCACGAACACAAACCAATACAATACTTTGTGTCGAACTGTCACGCATTTTATTTTACTGCGATGAAAGAAAGCGTTCCGAATCGTTCACGAATGAAAGTGAGGATTGTTTGAAATCTCAATTGTATTACTAATAATAATAATAAATATTTTGTTTACAGTTATGTTTTGAAATTGTTGAT
Source organism: Acrobasis repandana (assembly GCA_963576875.1). Taxonomy (NCBI): domain Eukaryota; kingdom Metazoa; phylum Arthropoda; class Insecta; order Lepidoptera; family Pyralidae; genus Acrobasis; species Acrobasis repandana. The sequence continues at coordinate 6,973,149 of OY756226.1, forward strand.
TCAGTCATAATTTACCATTGAACAGAAGGTTCGTAAAATACTTCTATTTTTGTTTAGGTAAGTACCTATGAAAATATTCAGTGTCACATATTTAAAAAAACCGGTCAGGTGCGAGTCGGACTCGTACATGAAGGGTTCTGTTCCATACCTTCATACAATGTTTTAAAACGCTGAAAAAACACGTTTCTTGTATAACGACCTCCTTTAATTTTTAACTATCTTATTTTAGTATTTGTTGTTATAGCGGTAAAGTAATACATATTCGGTTCAAGCGTCTAGTCTAGCTGTTGCGGTTCAAGAGATAGAGCCCTGTGACAGACGGACGAACAGACGGAGAGACGGTCAGACAGCGGAATCTCATTAATAGCGAGTCCTGTTGGCACCCTTTGGGTACGGAACCATAAAAAGTAATATTTTGGCTATCAGTTAAAAATGTTTACGAGTCCAGACTCAATATTGTGCAAGAACAAGAACTGGTTGTGTTTTTATATCTTAACTAAAAAGTCATCTTCTCTTATAGTCATTAAGTTTAAACAAATAAAACTAAAGGCATAAAAAGTCTATAGAACTCGTATTTCATGATGTCAGTAATAAATCATGACCAATGTATTATTGAACTCCTACGTCTCTCCAATGTAACAGTAAAATTGATAGTTTAAAGGAACGATTGGAAGTCTTGTGAAACTGGTAGTCATTAGATGATACAGATAAAAGTAGATAAGTACCTACTGAAACAAAACAAGTAAAATATTGTTATTACATAAGTGGGCGATACTAAATCCGTTTCAATAAATGGTGAATGGCATACCATCGGGCTGGTGCGTGTTTCCATTTTACTACCAGGTTGCTTTAGCCTTTAACAGATGGGCTGCTTCGAAATCGGTTCGCTTCCCATCTTTACTTTTTCTTGTAATTAATATTAGGGTTCCGTACCCAAATAGTGCCAACGGGACCCGACTCAACTCCGCTGTCTCACCGTCTGTCCGTCCGTCTGTCTTAGGTCATACCGTAATAGCAAGACACTTGAAATTTTTACCAATTATGTATTACTGTGGCAGCTATAACAACAAATAAGCTAAAAATAAGAGAAAGTAAAAATTAAAGGGGTTCGTCATACAAGAAACGTATTTTTTTCAGTGTTTTAAAACATAGTACGGAGTTACGAACAAACTTCATGTACAAGTCAGACTCGCACTAGACCGTTTTTTTTTCTGATTTCCCTATGCACGATAGCTTAAATCCCTAGTCGTGACACAGAATAAGAACTAGTACTCACGTACAGAAGTATCACTCAGCAAATAAATTCAAAGAAATATCTTCTCAATGTGGTTAGCGATATGGTTTAATTCACTCACTTCAGAACTTAGCACCTTTTCGTTTAGATACCTAGACATCCATTGCAGGCCAATTTTATTCTTATTACTCTGGACAAACGATTCGTATAACTGAATTTACCACTCCGTGTGGCCGTCGCGCGCGAAGTAATAATGTAGGTATATTTTCGATATCTAAACGGGGAGTGACACAGGCTTGACTTGGTTGTGATTTCGAGTTCATTAACACTGTATCCTAGAAGAATCAAGCCAGCGTTTCTAGTGTTGGGCTTTCTGTGTCGGTTGTCGTGTGTAAATGGAGCTGTGTCCACTAGTGTTGTCCAACTCGCGGATGCGTTGACGCCAGCCTCTCTGTCCGTGATTATCGAGTGTAGCGATCGACCCAAATACATGATACATCCACGGTATTGTCTGCACGCAATCACTCAAAAACAAATACTTGGTATACATACATACACCTGTACCACAGAAGACAGTAAGAGTAACATACAGAACGGAATCCTAAGCGAGCGAGCCACGCGCGCCAGTCGCCGGTGCGCGTGACCTGCTCGGACTAGCAGCATAGGAAAGTGCTGTTCCGTGCTGATAGATTTGGATCCTGTGGATTTAATTTTGCTTTGAAGCAAGTTTTTCTATTAAATAAATGAATGATGCTCGTAGAAGTCGACTTAAGAAATGGGTATAGAGTACACAGGTATATCGTATCCACAGGGATATGATAAAAAATCCGGCAAATATCCTTTTGACTACATTTAGGTATATATATTAAGTAATTATGACAGTGTAAATGTATTCAAATATTTTTTAAATTATATAAATATCATAGTTGTGTGCTAAATTCTTGATATGAAAACGTAATAGATAAATACAGATCTATTATATATATTCGTTTTCATATCAAGAATTTAGCACAAATTTGGTGATAGTTTAAGTGTCTGTTCTCATGTAACCAACTGGTTACATGAGAACAGACACTAAACTTAGTAGCTACTAAACAGCTACTAACGTTAGCTACTACTAGCTAAAAGTAGCTACTAACTAAACAGAACACACACAAAACAAAAAAGTAAGAAAGCTTAAAGTATAAAGTTAGAACAAACAACACTAAAATTAACTAAAACTGTAGCATTTCCAAAGAAAATTGTCATACAAACACAAGTAAATCACATAGTTTCATAACGGCATATTTTTAAAAAATGATACTCAGGGCTTTTACGATCCGTGCGAAAAGAGAAGCAGCTGGTAAATGGAAAAATGGAAGAATGCATTGAAGAGTGTGGGTCTTGAAAAGTAGTAAATGATCATCATCATCAGGTCTTTTTTAATTTCCACTGCAGGAGCACCACCCCCTCTATACTGCCAGAGACATACTTGGCCAGAGCAGCCAGAGGATTTGGCCTACACTCTCCACGCTGCTGGCCGACGGGTTGGAGAGGTCTCATTGACGTTTACGAGTATAAGCTTTGTTTAGCTTGTGTTTCCTAAGTCGACTTCTATGACATCCACGGAAAGACTTGGATTAGTCCCAATTAGTAAAAAGTAGTAAATATGAAGATACAATGTATTAGCAAGGACGTCCGGTCCTTTAAGTACGAGTATGTACCTATGTAATTAAAATAGTCTGCTATATGTATAATAAATATTATTCAAATAAAAACCTTGCCCTAAAATTGTACTATAGCGCCATTATATGTTATTTTAACGTGGTATGATTAGAATTAGTTCGCGTGACCGTGGCAGCCTTATTTTTATATCATTGTTTTGTTTGTTTTATTCTGGTTTTAATGTCTCTATAATGGTTTGGCTGACAATGCTTGGTTGATTAACTTTCATGACCTCATCATATTCGTATGATAAAATAACATATAAGTTATGGGCACACAACCCTGCTAGCGCAGCGTTTTGGGGTCCATCTTTTAGATTATTTAATGTAATTCGTCTTTTCTCTACTAGTTATATTTAGTTTAGATATTTTTGTTTAAAAATCATGATTAATATTGTGACTAATTGTAATCTATCAAACATTTGTCCCTATATATTTATATATAAAATAAAATACAGATATTGGAAGATTAAAGATTCCGCGATGAAGTGTCAAAAGTGTAACCTGTTTTGAAACGTAGTGGCGTATATTTTAACGCGATAGACCAGGACGTGTATGAAGCTAGTAAATAGAAAAGTCTCCTAAACAGAAGTCAATGTCATTAGACAATGCGATTTAAATTTTGTCGTGTTAAGCAGAAAGTAGTATGAAACAGGCTACATTTTTAAATTTACTCATTGTCTCATTCTAGCTCTTTTGTCTCTTTCCCTCTTATCGGCATATACTGTTATGCCGATAAGAGGGAAAGAGACAAAAGACGGGTTTTTACCAGATTATCTCTATAAGAAGGTACTTGTTTTGCTCTTTGCGGTCGAACATACCACCTCGCTCCCGCTTCAAGGCCTTATCGACTCTTAAAATGCTTTAGTATTTAAAAAATCGATTAAAACTAGGTTAATCTTGTAACTACAGCAATCGTTATTCAATTTCCACTCTGATTCAACATCGCATTGATATCAGAACTCGTTCGAGTGCAGGAGAAAGTATCTCAAACTTACGCACAGAGCTTTCAACAATTAACGATTTGAACTTGTTAATCGAATGCGTTCGGAATGGAGCCAATGTTTCGAATTACATGACTCAGTTTGAGTTTGAGTTATGGGGAAAATTATTGTGAATATCAGATTTTTATATGCAATGGTATTCACCCTGTATACTTGAGTAGTTATGTATAATGAAAAGTCACTTAAGGTGAATATAGATGCAAAGGGCCTTGAAGTGGCGCCCTCATTTGAAATAAATTGTTAACTCGTAAATATGGAGATAATTTTCATATTGCTAATCGTCAGGCACTAGATAGCCCTTTAAATTATTTTATGAACTGCCGTTGAAACTATTATTGGTGATTTTGGAGCTTTAAAACTTGCCTTCGCCAAAAGTGGCCACTTTTGGCGGAGGCAAGTTTTAAGTAAGTACGCAACTATGTGTTTTACATTTGCTGTTTTAAAGTAAGTACGTAACTATGTGTTTTACATTTGCTGTCTGGAACAAGAGAGCAGGTATTCACACCTACATTTACAGGTTGTCATAACGAAATCATTTCCTTAGTACGAAGGCAAGCCAATCTTCCGCGTACGACTATCACAAAGTTTACATAAATACCTTGTTACAATATACAGGCTGACTTTTTATCCACCTGCTAAATTTTTGAAGCAAGTTCAGTTCATAATACTGAATTACTTTTTATAAAAAAAGTTATTAAAAATCAATAAAAATTTTTCGTCCTCCCATACAAAATCCGTTTAGCTGAGCGTTGGTTCGTATGGGAGGTCGAAAAATTTTTATCGATTTTTAATAACTTTTTTTATAGAAAGTTGTTCAGTATCATGGACTGAACTTGCTCCAAAAATTTAGCAGGTGAATAAAAAGTCAGCCTGTATATCATAAATGTACTTTACATAAATGCACTTATTCGTAATGGCTATTATGTAAATGTCCATTTGGAACCATCGGTTGTCGGCATATTATAATTTTGCATTAATTCCCCTTGGCTCCCAACGTTCGATTCCAAAATCACTTATAAAAAAAATGGTTGCCTGTAAAGTCGGTTTTACGGGCGAAGATTTTACGTGACAACGCGCGCGGCAGACCGATCATAGTTGAGTGGGAGAGAGACGCAAGGCATTCGGCGGGCCTCTCTCTCGTTCGGTGACTCATCGTAACGTTACCGAGCGTTACACTTTTTCATAAGTGACTCCCAGCCGCAACCTAATTTAAGACGTTGTCACGTCAAAAACCGAAAAATGTTACGCTAGGTATTTTCCCGCTTTATCTCAGTGACCTAAATTTGGTCAAAATATTTTTCTTTTAGGTTTTATACGGACTACTATTCAAGTATTTATAAAAAAATAAAGTCCCAATATCGTACAACTATTTAATGGGTGTTTTACCCTCCTGCCCGTACAAATGAACAGCTTTTCGTATGATACCAATGCTCGGATCTGATTATTTTTAGGGTTCCGTACGTAAAAAATGAAAAAACGGAACCCTTATAGGATCACTCGTGCGTCTGTCTGTCTGTCCGTCCGTCTGTCACAACCAATTTGCTCCAAATCTACTGGACCGAATCAGGTGAAATTTGGTAGGATATCGTAATCCTATGACCCAAACACATATGTGCAAAGTAAATAAATATTTTTTTTAAATAGGGGTCATTTTCGGGAACAAATTAGGAAATAAAAAAAAAGTTTTGCAAAACTTACTATGTCATACATCATATGAAAAGGCTCGTTATGAGGATCTCAAATATATTTTTGTTATTATTTTAAAATAAATAGTTTTGATTTTATTCATGAAAGAAGACGAAAATTGATCATTGGTCCCTCTGATCTCCGAAACTACTGAGCCTAAAATTTTGAAAAAAAAAACGAAATATAGTTATTGCTTTAAAATTTGTTGTTGATTGTTGCAGAAAAATAAAAGCAATAAACTATAAGAATTCAATCAATTGTACAGAACCTTTAACACGCGAGTTTACCTCGCACTTGGCCGGTTTTTTAGACTTATTGACTTATATTGTATATATATATTAGGTTGGAAATATTTTTGAGATTGGGTGTTTTTATACAAATGTTTTTATAAAATTGTAAATTCAAAATTTTGTTATTTTCTAAAAGATTATACAGTTATTTCTTCTTCATAACTGTGCTTACCTTGTATGTGTATGGGAATGTGGGGTCAAAACGTGGGACCCAAGAGGAACAAAAGCAATTTTGCATGCAGCAGCGTAACATCCGGCGAAAATACTATGTTGTACTGTACATTAGCGTAAGTATGTTTGTGTACTAGTAGGCAATATAAGAGTATACCATTATTTGGAGGAGCCGCTGACATCAATCGCGTTCATCATAATATGCGCGTAGGTAGGTATATTTACTTTTCTTTTTTGTGCGACAATCGTACACTCAATTTCAAAATAACGAGGTTTCGTTTATTAGATTTATTGCCGTGTCCTCGATTGAACATTGGCTCATATTATAATGTTTCTTCCTATCTTTGTTTATTATTCTGTTAAGATAATTTGTTTTTGCTTATTTATGTTGAATATTTATTATTCTTGTGTAAATTATATAATCTTCGGTACATTAACATAATGTCATTATGTACGGGTCATAGTATTTTTGTTATATAGCCTGTTAAATGGCCCATTGGCAGGTCTACCCTTTTTGCTTCCACAGATCTCGATCATGGGCAGGTTGCTACCCACTCAGATAGCGTTCGATGGGTCAAAGACATTAAAATATATATTTAAACATAAATATAGTAGTTATAACCTACCTATAAAAATAAATCATCAAAAAAAAAAAGAAAAATCTTTATTACACAAAAATAATACGGCAGCAAAAAAGTCATACAAATAGTTACTGATTTATAACTGCGGACATAAACTTTTGCCTTCATATACTCGTAATTCGATAAATAGCAAAGTAATATTTGACCTCCGACTTCAATTGTTTGCCTCCAAAAGTTATGAAAGTCGCCTTCTTGGCTTTGACCCAGCGACCTTGTGCCAGGCATGACATTAACCAGGTAGTACGTGATTCTAACCAGAGTTCAGCGTAGTTAGTGAACTTTTACAATTATGCCAACTTTGACAAATAATTAATTTGTAAAACGGAAATGCGCAATAATGCAGCAAGAAGTTTTTCTAGGTTTTTAGGAATTAGTAAAATATAATCTCGTCCGAGCCAGTCTGAGAGAAAAAAAATACTTCAAATGTATTAGCTACTTCTCTTCTCGCGCAGATCGTAAAAACCGATTGAGGGAAAGCGGCTATTTTGATTAACTTTTCCATTTTCTCGCCCACCATTACGCTAAAAGTGGCTAAAACGCCTTGATTGATTTAACGTTTGAGAGGTGTAGTTAGATTCGTCTTAATTGAATTGAATACTTACAAAATGGAGTATTTTTGGCGCTCTGTCTTAATTTTTTTAAATTGAACTCCTATTGAGTGTGGTATCAAATTACAGTATTTTATATAAGGATATATTAGATATTATAGAGAAGTTAAAAACAACATATTACCTCGTGCATCCCAGCGTGTTATTGTGTTGGGAGGAAAGCCATATAAGCAGGCAGGTTTTGAAAATGCAAGTAAAGGGACATCGAAACAGAGGAAGACCAAAGAAACGTTGGATGGAATGTATAAAGGAGGATATGGGTAGGAAGGGAGTGACGGACACATTGACTGGAGATAGAGCAAGATGGAAGAAACTGACATTTTGTAATGTGTCGACCCCACATAAAGAGAGGGATAAAGATAAGGCAGAAGAAGAAGAATTTTCTGACATAAATCAAAGTAAGTTCTATTTGACCATGAGTTATTCGCTATTGTGATACTTTTCAACATATAAATAACCTAGTCTCGTTACAGTTGCATGATATTTGTTCATAAATTACGGGCCAGTTTAACATTAGATGCCTTTAGTCAAACGTACAGTCGACGACGAAAGTAGATAATCAAAATCAATGGAGGTTAGCAATGGAGAAATATCAAAAACGAGTATTTAGGACCCAAAGTGTAAAGCTTTTTGAACTTCTACGAGTTAAGAGGAAAGAGCCAATGAATTCGTATATATTTTAATCTAACAGCCAGCCCTAAAACACATTGATATGATTTACCTTTAAGCTCATATGAATGTTATACTTTTTAAAATTAATAAAATATTTTCTTATAATTCTTCTGGTAACGTTCTTTGGACTAATCAGTCAGCTGGTATGGCTTATTTAATAGGAAGAAGTGAGTAGGTGAGTTGATGATGTCAGGCAAGTCGGAGGAAAGAAGTGGATTGCGATGCGATGGTCAGGGTCAGAACAAATAAATAAATAAATATATAGGGACAAATCACACTGATTAAGCTAGTCCCAAAGTAAGTTTTGTTTTTTAACTTGTGTTATGGGATTCTAACTCAACGATACTATATTTTATGATAAATACATTTATAGATGATGTAGCGTTACCTACAAAATCAAAGCAAAATGCTGTCCGCTTGAATATAATATTAACTGTGAAATTAACCTTATTACACAACGGATGAAGTGATTTTCTCATTAAGGGGATGAATGAAATACATGAATTTACCGGGGTCCAGTGCTGCCCCCATTGGAAATAAATCATTTCAAACGGAAACGGAGATATCATTTAGAATTTTGTCTTTGTGAAGCCCGTCAAACTATTTTATGACAATTTAATTATTTTATTTCAAACTCAATCTCTGTCATGACACTTTATGATGAGTGATCATCATTAATGGCTTGGCTTGTGGATGGTCCGATGGGAATACGCATTGCTAACGCTTTCATGAGTTAAGCAACCCCGGGCGTGGTTCTTACTTGGATGGGTGACCAAAAAAATTCTTGAGCTCGTTCGTGTTTCGGAAGGCACGTTAAGCCGTTGGTCCTGGTTGTCATCGTTGTATGGTAGTCGTTAAGGCCATACCTAAATTTTACGGGGTCCAGTGCTGCCCCCATTTAAAATAAATCATTTCAAAGAAAATGGAGACATTATTTAAAATTTTGCTACTATCAAATCCTAGATAACCCTTCAAAGTATTTTATGAACCACTGTTTACAGATTATAATGAGAACGTTAAGCTTTACTACGCATATTTGCCAAAACTGGCCGTTTTTCACAAATGTGCGTAGTAAAGCTTAACGTTCTTACTTTAAACTGTAAACAGTAGTTTATAAAATACTTTGAAGGGTTATCTAGGATTTGATAGTAGCAAAATTGTAATTAATGTGTCCTTTTTCTTTGAAATGATTTATTTAAAATGGGGGCAGCACTAGACCCCGGAAAATTTAGGTACAGCCTTAAGCTATGTCAGATGCCTTTAAGCAACTTGAAAAATCTGACACCAGTGTTGGCCACTCACGAAAACAAATTCTACGTACTATACCCGGTACATAAGTTCAAGCAAAATGGCGGTCACAGCGCACACTTCTTCCTCTAATTATACCTGCGCAGAGCCACCATTTTCGTTAAACTTGTGTGCCGCCGTATTGTACGGCAACTTATCTCCGTCATTCATTAATAGAAATTTAATTCTTAATCACCGACTTCTATCCTCGACTGTACAAAGCTGTGTTATTTTTAAACCACATTTAATGATGTCTTCATCATGCCTTAGTGGCAGCTATTACGCGAAGTTAGCATGTGAAAAAAGCTTACCTTAATGTGAATGTAATGACAGGTGGAATCTTTTAATGGGACAGTGGAACCGATTTATCAGTAGGGGGGGGGGGGGGGGGATGGCTTATTTAATGGGAAGAAGTGAGTAGATGGGTTGGTGATGTCAGGCAAGTCAGAGGAAAGAAGTGACTTGCGATGCGATGGTCAGGGTCAGAACAAATAAATAAATAAATATATAGGGACAAATCACACTGATTCGTGACACAAGCTAGTCCCAAAGTAAGTTTTTTTTAAACTTGTGTTATGGGATTCTAACTCAACGATACTATATTTTATGATAAATACATATATAGATAAACACCCAAGACCCAGGACAATTTGAAAAAGGCCATTTTCCAACTTGCCCTGGCTTGGGATCGAACCCAGAACCTCCGGATTAGCGGTCTAGCGTGTTAACCATTACGCCACGGAGGTCGTCTGACAAACAAGATGGCGCAGACTGAAGGAGGCTTATGCCCAGCACTGGCATGAACATTTAGGACTATACAAGGACATTTATGAATATTTTAAAAATATCATTTACAACATATTCGAATGATGATTATGGTTTTTAAAATTTATCTTGTATTTTCAATATATTTGGTGGTCTAGGATCTTCGATCAACCACACAACTAGATGACGCGTTACCTACAAAATCAAAGCAAAATGCTGTCCGCTTGAATAACAAATAATATTAACTGTGAAATTAACCTTATTACACAACGGATGAAGTGATTTTCTCCTTAAGGGATGAATGAAATACACGAATTTTTCGGGGTCCAGTGCTGCCCCCATTTGAAATAAATCATTTCAAACGGAAACGGAGATATCATTTGTCTTTTTAAAGCCCTTCAAACTATTTTATGAACTACTGTTTACATTTTAAAGTGAGAACGTTAAGAGATCGTATGACCGCAGGGTAATACTGATAGTACTTAGAGCGATCCTAAATATTATTAATATTAACGAAATACTCACTTCGAAATAAAAACACAGCAAAGTTCAGGACTAAATCTATACACAATATGTTTCGAAAACACGATTGCTTAAAACTTTCTCTATAGAAAAAAATTGCGAAGTTGCCTCTAAATCACCTCAGAATTATACTAAAATGGAAAGTATTAAAGAAATACAATAAATTAGCCCGTGTAACTTTGGATTATAATTGTATCAAACATAAGGCAGGGAAGGATCATATGTCCCATCCTATAAATAAATCTTAAATATTTTGTAAAAATCTTTGTAAAACGAAAAAAACCTCAAAAACCAGAAACGCGTAAACCAGCCTCATTGATCCGCCGTGACCATTTCACCCCGCATGACTCGCTGTCTCGCTTCGGCTAGAGTAAATTGTGTGCGTGGAAGCGGGAGCAAAATTTAGATTATCCACATCAGGCGCAGCCTTAAGCTTTTCTACGCATTTTTGCGGAAAACGGCCACTTTTGGCAAGAACGCGTAGAAAACCTTTAAACTGTAAACATTAGTTCATAAAATAGTTTGAAGTGTTATCTAGGGCTTCACAAAGACAACATTTTTAATGCTATCTCTGTTTCCTTTGAAATGTTTTATTTCAAATGGGGGCAGCACTGGACTCCGTAAAATTCATGTATCCCCCTTAAGTTGTCAGTGCTCCGTAAAAACATGTCATGTAAAGATTTATAAATAATCTACTTCTTTCATATTAACAAATTTAATATTATTTCCAATAATAATAGATAAGTAGATAGAGTAGATTCAGCTCAAGTGTTACGCAACCAAATTATGTTTATTATTGTTTACATGAATACATAGTAATTTATGCTACATACCTACAAACAAACAGGCAATTAGTAACAGCTTTACCAGGCCTGTGTCACTCCCCGATTAGGTATCGAAAATGTACCTACATTATTACTATGCGCGCAGGCGGCCCCTCCGGGTGGTAAATGCAGTTAGTAAGTAGTCTTATTACTCTGGACATACGAATCGTATGTCCAGAGTAATAAGAATGAAATTGGCCTGCAATGGATGTCTCGGTATGTAAACGAAAAGGTGCTGAGTTCTGACGTGATCTAAATTAAACCATATCGCTAACAACATTGAGTAGATATTTCTTTGAATTTCTTTGTTGAGTGAGACTTCTGTACGTGAGTATCAGTGTCTATTCTGTGGCTTGACATCACAAAATTCAATTCAAAATAACTTTATTATCATAGGATATTTATAATATCTCTTAATAATAGTCACTTTGTTTTGTTTTGCACAAATGTTGACGTCAAATCGTTACTTACAGCTAAGTTTACGCCGCTTCCTAGCCGCAAGTGCAGAAGAAGCGGCAACAAACTGCACTGCACGTTTTCTCCAAAGACGTCAACTAAAAAACTAAAAACTTAAAATTAGTTATATGGATGGACTGAGATTACATTGTTTGTTATGTCATAATTAAATTGAATTATAAAATTACGAAATTTAAAATAATGTCTAATTGTAAATTTAGTATGTACCAATGTACCTAAATTATGACATGTTTGAGTATACAAACCTTTAAGAGGGACCCGCGCCAAGCTTAAGCCAGACCTTTTTGTCTTTAAGATAGTCATCGGTCCTATAATAAGCCTTCTCACAAAGTACTTTCTTTACATAAATGATTTTGAATTTTCTGTCTGGCAAAAAAACTGGTCAATCAATAATGAACACCTAGACTTATCTAAATTGTTTCACGAGAATCTATTAACTCCAATTCCGGGTGTCAGACCTCCATGCATCAACAGACTCAGTAAGCTGCTTAATATTCAAACTACTTTTACTGGTGTTATTTATACGCGAGTAGTATTTCACAAAACCTAATGTAAATTCAGAAAATGGCGAAATAGTTTTTAATTAGTACACAAATATTTAAGCATGCACTAGATTTTAAAAGTCAATTTGAAATATTTGGAACTTGTTTGTTTAATTCTTATTTATTTATCACACTTTATTGTTTCAAATGGCGGATTTAATGCTAAAAGCATTTTCTCCCAGTCAACGATAGGGATGAACAGAGGAAATTGTGCGGCGCAAAAAAGCAAATAAATCCTATATCATTTGAAAAGTAACAGCACGGTGAATTAAACATACTATGCTATACACCATCACGTCTTTATCCCTAATGGGGCAGTCAGAGCATTTTGGGTTTTGGGGCTCTAAGCAGACAGAGCCCATGGCCGTAAGACCCAAACGCTACTTTTAGCGCGATGGTGGACGAGAAGATGCAATAATTAAATTTTTAACAAAAAAAACAACTGACTTAATTTTTTTTTAGGAGTTTCTTCCATATCTCCAAAGTTCTTCATCATATCTTCACCAAATTAAAATGGGACCAACTTGGTAATAAAGGTTCGAAATAAAAAAAAAAATATCAAAATCGGTTCACAATTGGTGAAGATATCGCGTAACAAACATACATAAAAAAAAACATACAGTCGAATTGATAACCTCCTCCTTTTTTGAAGTCGGTTAAAAAGGAATCAAAATATTGATGAGTTAGCCCTATCTGCGCGGGATGAGAAGTAGCTGATACATTCTTAGTATTTCCTTTTCTTCCAGACAAGTATGGTAGAAATTGATTGGTGAATTGAAAATAAAATTAAAGATATACCTACTTACTGATTAAATATTTTGTAATATTATTTTTTAATAACTTATGCACATCAAAATTTTTTTTGCGTAAGGTTAATTTTCAAAAAAAGAACACAAGTTGCTCTCTTTTTTATAGGATGATTTTTTTATAAAGTTGGATTTACAGTCTTCCAGTCACCCTCTTAGTTTTCTGCATATTTTATAAACGAATGGTTTATAAAATATGATAACAATAAAAATACTATGCACTAAATTGGCATCGAGTCAATTTGTCAACTTCTATCGATTGATGTAATCGAGTTGATGTTTTTACATTAGCTTTATGTACATTTTTCGTTTGATTTTTCTTGTTTTATAGCTGTTATCAATAATATACTTATGCGATTATACATACAGTAGCATATACATTATCACGTCTTTATCCCTAACGGGGTAGACAGAGCCCCGGGCCGTCAGGCACAAAGGCGACGTTTAGCGTGATGTTGGGCGTTAAAGCGTTATTTTTTAGGATTTAATAAAATGTATGAAAAAAGACCCCTTAAAAACTCTTGATTTCAAATGAAACTTGATTAATTATTATTAACAGAGCGTTGATATCTTTTGTTTGAGACATTTACACGTTTGTTTTGCGTTTCGATTTGCAAGAAAAATATAATTTAGAAGTTATTTCCCAAATATTATTATTCATATTATGATAATTTAGAAGATTTTAGTATTCATCGTCATCATCATCGTCAGCTCTCAACGACCCACTGCTGGGCATAAGGCCATAGGATTTTAGTATTAAAGAAAGCAAATCCGAAGAAACAGAACACAAATATGTTAAAAATGTAATATTTTATCGTTTTAAAAAGACAATTTAGGTATACACACCTCGTAAACATGTAATAAAGTCAACTCAAACTTGAAAATAAAGTAGATAATTCATCCAATAGAGGTAGACATGAATATTTGCAAATCTTACAAGCTTGTTCATTCTTCACATACTTAAGTTAAAATCTAAACATGAATATATTCTACTAACTAATCATGACTAAACTGTTTAAGAAAACATTAAAGCACTAGCTAAGACAGCAAACCGTGGGCAACAAAAAGCCGAAGAATAAAATTTAAGGCGAAAATATAGGCAAATGGCCTTGAAGTGTGAAATAAATTGTTAACTCGTAAATATGGTGATAATTTCCATATTTCTCTACGTCATGCACTAGATAGCCCTTTAAATTATTTTATGAACTGCCGTTAAAACTATTATTGGTGATCCGTCTAGCTTTAAAACTTGCCGTTGCCACTTTTGGCGGAGGCAAGTTTTAAAGCTAGACGGACTAATGTAAATACTTTCAACGGTGGTTTATAAAATAATTTAAAGGGCTATCTAGTGCATGACGAAGAGTAATATGGAAATTATCTCCATATTTACGAGTTAACAATTTATTTCAAATGAGGGCGCCACTTCAAGGTCATTTGCCTGTATCTTCACCTTAAGAAATACTTTTATGTTATATATGTCTGGTACTTTTTGTTTTGCGTGTGTGTGTGGCCAACACTGATATCGGATTTTTCTAGATACCAATCATGATGGCTAAACCTGTTTAAGAAAACATAGGCACAGGATATAAAACCGTATCTCGCAACAAAAAACAACACGTTTGGTTCCATTTCATCGGTTTTAGTACATATAGGAAAAAAATAATATTCCCGTGAAGGAAAACTCCAGAAATAACGTAAAACAAAAATTAGAAGGAGCATGAAGAAGAGTCATGAATTGGAAATCACAATCTGTAACTTTTTATTATTTTATTTTTTATCCGACTGCGGCAAAGCTGAAAAGGAGGGTTATGTGTTTGACCTGTATGTTTGTCCCTATAATTCTATGTTCCCTCGTAACTACTAAACGGTCAAACCGATTTTTATAACTTACTAGCTGTACCCTGCGCGCGTTGCTCTCTTCGCTTCCTATGTCCCCCTGTCGGGGCAAAGGGCAGATACAACACGTCGCTAATCCAATCTGTCAACCACTGCGTTCTTGATCCCACTCCAGGACAATCCATGCTGCTTAGCTTCTGAGTTATCGGTGCGGCGCCAAGTTTGTTTAGGGCGACAACGCTTACGCCTGCCCTGTGGATTCCAATCAAGGGCTCTACGGGGAATATGATCGTGAGGCCGACGCAATGTATGACCGATCCAGCTCCACTTGCGTCTACGGATTTGTACGTCAATTGGATCTTCCCTACATAGATTCCACAAGTCCTCGTTTGAGATAACGGTGTCCGACCAAAAAATACCCATTGCGCGCGTTGCTACGCCCATTTTTTTTCCTAAACAATTCCTGAACTATAGGTAACGAAAAAAACAAAAAAAAAATATCGATATCGGTCAAGCCGTTTACGATTTTATAAAGGACATACAGACAAATATTCATTTTTATATATATAGATAAATAATTAGATTCGTCCTAACTACTAGAGTGACATAGGTTATATTAAAAATAATTGGAAATCAAAATGGTGTGTGTGTGTGAAGTGATTTTTGGCGCAAAATTGCGCGGACTAAAAAATCTTTTTTTTTTAAAACGTATTCAAGGATTACAAAAATATAAACAACTTAGGTATTATATATGTATGTTTAAATGAAATTTAGAATGAGAAATATTAAAAAACAAAGATATGTATGACCGATTCTATGTTCCCTTGTATGTAACAACTACACCGCTTAACCCTTTTTTTATAAATTATACCTACGTGGTCAATAATTAAATGCAAAAATACTAATTGAAGTTTTGAACATAGTTGAGTCTTCACAGTAATGGATAAAAGGCTAGCCAGAACAAAAGAAAAGAGTCAGGTTTTTAATTTTGTCTAAATCTAAATAGGTAAGAAGGCCTGAAAATGTTACCCATATATTCTAAAACTGAAACTACCACCTGCTGACAATCTAAAAACTCTTCTTCTCGAAATATTTTATTACAAAGAAGTAGGTACTCGTACTATCTTATCTATTACCTAGTTGTATTGTATTTTATTAGTTTATAACAAAGAAATAAAGTCAAAAATATATAAATGAAATAAGACAACTTAAGAAGTATCATCTTGAAATCATGAAAAAATAAAACCAAGTCAAGGGGCTTAATTCATTCAAACTTTATTTTGTTATCTGTCTGCGGTGTCGGAAGCCCTTTACAGCTCAAGCAGTCTCTATTTACCATTTATAAGAGTACAATCGAAATGTCAACTGTCTATTAAAAGAAAATAAATACGGCGGCGATCGGTCGCCTATGGCGCGGCATCAGCAAACATTTCCAACAGTAACAGTTGCCATGCAACTCGATAACTGCAAGGAAACCGCGGTTGCGAAACAGGCCGCGCGGCTAAGGTGAAGGCAGTATCGCCAGTCGCTCCACCGAGTGAGAGCCGAGCGTACACGCGTGCGCCGCCACGCAACGCAACGCAACGAAAAGTCGCGCGCGCATAGCGCAGTGCACTCCTGCACCGTTCCAAATTCAAAAACTAGTGATGTGATCCAAACTAATTAAAAACAAAACAGTGCTGTGCCAGTGTTTGACTATTACAGTGTTATCGGAGATTGTGGGAATTTTTCTCGTTATTTGACACACATATGACGTGAATAACGGTGCGGGGATCCGACGGTCGATCGACTCGCTAAAAATCAAAGTGCTAGTGTATATTTTGAATTGTACCGGAATTTTACGGACTTGCCTAAGCAGAGGTAAGCGGATGTTTACAGTTATGTTTATTGTATAACTTGCATGTGAGGGAGAAAGCTCCCAAGTCCAATTTGATTAGCAGAAGCGCATACAAAGCGAGTTCGAACGCTTTGCGACTCACCATGAATTACAAGTTGGGAATAAATATTTAAAAGTCATTACTTATATGTGTATATTGACACAGTACACATACAAATAAAGAAGTCGGGTAAAAGTTGTCAATCACATTCTTGAAGCATTTTTCAATGTTATTATATGAATTTTAAAATTTATTCTCAAAAACATAGAGTTATAAATGTGGCAAAGAGATGTGTTACTACACTTACTACTGAAGACGGCAGAAAGACTTAAAAGTCAGGAAAACGTGTGAAGAACGGGTTTGCGTCCAGAATTACAATGTCGGGTGAAAAGGTCTCTGACTCATCTTACGGCTTCTGTTTAGAATACATTTACGTTGAACTTAGCTTAAACTTCTTAGTAAACACTGGATGAATATTGATGTGTTTAATTGTACGTTTGTTTTATGGCCCTTGTTTTAAGTAGCAATCTGAGGCATTTTCATTTAGGCTTGGATTTTTTTCCAACGTTTTTGTTTATTAATATTTTATGTTAGTAAAGTTTCTGGGAAAATACTATTGTATGGTTGCAGAAATATACAGTAGACATAGCTGTAACCTCACTGTGCAAAAGAGTTTGGAAAGATTTCTTCTATTATATAAAAGAGTAAGTACCTATACACTTAAAAAGTTAACTATATACGATTTCAGAACATGCTATGTGAGCTACGCATATAATCATAAAAGAAACTATGCAAATGTAAATTTTTAATGCTTTATTGGTCAAAAAAGATAACTAAAAAGTTTTATAGCTATATTTAAATACTTAAAATTTAAATTCATGTTAATAAAGGTCATCGCCTTCGGCTAGCAACCCATCACTATTTTGATTCCTTTTTTCATCCATAATCACGCTAAAAGTGGCCTCTGGGTCTTGCGGCCCTGGGCTCGAGGTCTGCTTAGAGCTGCAAGACCCAAAATGCACTAAGTACCTACCTACCCCATTAGGCATAAACACGTGAATTTAAATACTGATGTACTTTAAATACTATAAGTATTTAAAGTACATCAGTATTTAAATTCAGCATGAAAAATATCATAAGAAATCAACTCCTTTATTAAATCCACTACATGGGAAGTAAGTCTCCTAAGTATGTTAATTATCGGCCAGTCATATAAAAACTATAATCACACTCACACAAATCAGCAATCATAATGGGCAGGCAGAGATCATTGCTCTATTTGCATAGAGCGGAATGAGTATTATATTTAGGATGAGTATTTCCTTAACATCTAATTTCCGGTACATTTAACTTCGAAGCAATATCCACATTTACTATATTATAAATATTCAAATGTAACCTCTGTTCTCACAGTTAACGATAGACATGCAAATCTAAATATCACCTGTTGATCTACTGCTTTTGACTCATAAAGACTTAAAGACTTTTCGAGGTCAACTTCTAATTAATAAGCAAAAAAAAAAACATATTTTTATAGCGTTAGATGTGACCCGGAGCTGTCACTCGAAGTAGTTTGTCAAGAGACCATCTGGGATCAAAAGAATTTGCACATTAAGATAATTAATGAAGCTGATAAGTTTGGCATAATGTTTTACACTACTTTCTAACAACTAGTAAGACATAATGAAAGCGATATCTTTGGTGGAGCCTTGAAAATAAATGTGAAATGTTTAGTTGATATTGATATCAGCTACTTAGGACTCTAGAAAGTATTTATAGTAAGTTAATATGCTGTTAATAATTGCTAGTTTAGTTTAGTTTTAGTTTTAAAGAATATTTATTTTGATACTTTTGTTCAAGTTTATAAAAAAAAATGGCGAAAAGAAAAGTTCAAGCCGTTTCTTGATTGTGCAAGCTCATTGACAGTATTTTCAAAGTACAGTTTTATTCATAAATAATTTCGCATATAAACATTTCATCTAAGTACCTAAAATACGAAATGTAAAATTTTATTTTGTTATTCATAACAAGTAAATTTTAATAATTAACATCACTAATTATTCATAATAAAAACATTAAATAATACAGTAGGTAGATGTTAAAAAAATAATGAAAAATTAAACTAATAATAAAGTAAACTAAACTAAAATTAAATTACATAATTGAATCTAAAAGGAATCAAAAATTCCGCCTCGGATAGCATTTTCAATACATCTAGGCAAACCTCAATTTCTGTATACTGTACGTACATACTTATGTACATTTTGTAGCAAAGTTACTAATAAGGATCCGATGTTTGACCGCTACATTTAAGTGACAGTCACATTCGACAGTTCAACACTCTTTCAGAATATAATTACATAATCGCTCTCCAAAAGGCTGTGGTATACCAAGGAATGTAAAATTTTGAGCAAAGGCGTTGTGCAAAAGTGCGCAATCCGCGGTGACAGATGTGACGACATCGCTTTGGAACGAGTTACAAGACGCCAGATTATTAGTTATCACCGCAGTTTATTCTGCACTCTCTAGGGCTACTATCTGTGTCATTGGTTCCCATCAAAATGGTATACGATTGCATAATAACATTATTAATTGTGGTCATGATGATGATGATCGCCGCAGTAATTTATTCTGCACTTCTAGGGTTTATCTATGTCATTGGTTCTTATATTTGCATTTGATTGCTTAATAAAAGTTTTTTTTATGTTTGCAAGACTTAAAAGATTATATAGGCATAATAAAACGTTCTTTCTTCATTATTTTGCTAACTTAATGCTATTTTATGTAGGTAGTAGTTAGTGATGTAGAATTTCAGAAGTTATATATGTACTTTATTGTATTCAACAAGTCAAAAAGTTTCGAGGTTTTATCAGAGATATTTTTAATCTAGATAATCCATAGTTATGAAGTAAAATGTTCTTTAATTTCGTTTATACGAGTAGATGTATATTAAGAGTCCTGTTTAAAAACCAACGCCGGAATGACAACCCTATCTACGTAAGTGGGACGGAGATATGTGTCGATAAAGACGGCAATATGCTGAAAACATTTTTGTTGATTTGCCTACAATTTTGTAAAGAGAAGAATTTGCAACTACTCGTCCTTAAAGTGCTATAACTTGGTTAGAAATTTGTAACGAAGATGTTTAAATGCCATCTTTGCATATTCATAAATCTGTCTCATTTTTCATCTTCGAGAAGGACGATTATAATTTTTTTTTCGTGCTAAGAGTTTTTAAAAATATGAAAAAAAAAAAATTTAAAGGACACAGGTGTATGTTGTTTTTTAAAATCAAAACTTCATAGCAACAACTAACACCAGATAGCTTTAGTTTTAAACCTGACGTTACTCATAATATAACGTGGCAGCAACCTTTAAATAATTTACATTTTCAATTGACACTTACGTTAACAGTCCTTTCTAGTAATTGAATAAGTATCGTTTTATTCACGTCACATTCATATCACGTCATTTTTGGTCACGTAGTATTATGACAGTTCCGATTATTGACGTTGATTGAATATTAAATAACATTACACTCACTTTTGTTTCCAATAAAATGAAATAGTCCAGTTTTTCGTAGTTTATGGGTTAGTATTTTTATTTTTTTACATAATTCATGTACACAACATACAAACAAAGGAACGTACAAAGTAAGAAAATAGAGTACATAGGTATTTACTGCTGTATTATACAATTTTAAATCTCTTCTTTTTCTTTCTTTAATAATAATAATTTTATTGTATTTAAATAACAATTTTTTTATTTAATTTAAATAAATATCTTTAATAGCCTATGTCAGTGTCAACTAAAAATCTCTATGTCTCGCAACATACTTTGAGGGCTCTGTAAGTTAAATGTAAGCGAAAAATCTTTGCGATATCTTTTCAAAGTTTAAAGCTTACTATTTTAAAATGAACATTTATCAGAGCTTGACTGCATTTTCTCGTTATCTCCCGGGGAATAGTAAACAAGGTTTATCTCAGTCTATAAACTAAGTTGTTATCAGAACAAAGGTCCCAAAGTTTATGGAAGTGTGTTAAACACCTTCGCAAACACGGGGGTGGTATAAAGGTGACATCACACTTTTGAGAACACGTCGATAGTTTCATAAGAAGGCCTTGGGTTTGATTCACG
The DNA here is from genome assembly GCA_963576875.1 of Acrobasis repandana. NCBI lineage: Eukaryota > Metazoa > Arthropoda > Insecta > Lepidoptera > Pyralidae > Acrobasis > Acrobasis repandana. Next base: position 6,994,231 of record OY756226.1, read on the forward strand.
ATCACAGCATCTAAAATATAGAGACAAGTAATTATATAACGTATAACAAAATATACTGAAACTATTTTAAGGGTGAATTTAGTTCATAATACTGAACCACTTTTACGAAGGAACATATATCGAAATGTGGAAAATATTATTTGCTGCTTTGTATGGGAGACCAAAAATTATTTTTCATATTTCAATATATGTTCTTTGGGAAAAATTGGTTTAGTATCATTGACTTAATTTACCATTGATATAGTTTCAGTAAATTTTGCAAGACCCTGTATATCATATGTCTAAAATATAGACAACATTTTATATTACAAACAATTTTTTTTTTGTTTTTAGTTTAACAATCCATATATTTAATTATATAGGTCACAAAATCCATTTTAAACAAACAAAATTACACAAATTCATTGTAAAATTTTTCTTGATCGATTTATTTCTACATAGAGAGTTAAAAAATCGTCCTAAATATCTGTTGGATATCACATTTACTATTATGTTGAAGTTTTGATTGGATAATATTTGAACAGCCTTTCTCCCAACTAGTGTACATTCCCCCTTACTTTCTCACACCTGATAGTACCCACCCTAAAGTATTTCAAACTCGTTTAGATTGGCCTTGCTCTTTGACTTTATTCAACAAACAATGTAATACATTTTTGTTATCTGACTTACAATATATGACTGAGCAGCTAGTGGGGTTTAACGGGTTTCTAAGCAAATACAGTGTAAAAAATATAGGCTCTATCCCCGCTAGTTTTCTACAAATTTATATCAGTGGCGTTAGTTTTCCAGCTCTTTTTTTATGCCTCTAGATCGTGTTCCCCCCGTGTTCGAGGGCGGCCTCTTTTTCGTCGCAAGCCTGCACATAAATAAGAGATCCTATTTAATTGAGTTAGTTAGTGATAATGAATAAATTTCACTAAACTCAAGTCAATATAAAGAAATACAATAAACGGGCAAGTGCGAGTCGGACTCGTACATGAAGAGTTCCGTAACACCGTACAATGTTTTAAAACGCTGAAGAAACACATTTCTTGTATGACGACCCCCTTTAATTTTTAACTTTTTTTATTTTAATATTTGTTGTTAGGCCATAGTAATACATAATCTGTGAAAATTTCAATTATCTAGTTAATGCCATTATAAAGATCTAGTTAAAAACGCTGAAAAAAACACGATTTTTTTATGACGACCCCCTTTAATTTTCAACTTTTTTTTATTTTTAGTATTTGTTGTTATAGCGGCCACAGTGTCTAGTTTAATCAAGTGCCTATTGTTCAATTTAAAAAAACCAATGAAACATAATTTTACGTACCTAATAACTATCTTATTTATCTTAGCTATTAATAATAATTTTGTACTACGTTCTTGTGATGTAGCTTCAATGTTTTGCTCTCCTCGGCCAAAAGTTGGGATCGTACTACTACTACCTATATATTTAAATCTCCAATATCTAAACAAAAAGTTGATGTGTTGTCCGAAATATAAAGTGGTTACGACCTTTACCTGCAAAAGATCAAGATCTGCTTGTACCTCGGGTAGAGTTCTCTCCTTAATATCTAGTTTAAATGTCAAAACTATATTCAATCTTTTAGATCTGGTTTTATGTTTGTTCCAAAACTACTACAATAATAAAAGTCTTGTAATAAATAAATCTGTGATTCTCGAAAAGTGTTTGTTTGTTTTTTACTTGTGTTGATCATTTATTACTGTAAGGCATGTTGGAAAGTTACGTTTAAAGTTAAAGGCTGGCTGTGACATAGGGTAGAGCCCAGTGAAAAATGAGGATTAGTTTCCTTCTTGGTAATACAGTCAGCCTTCTGGGCACACTAACATGACGAAGTAATTTGCTCTGCCTTTTTATTAGCAGTTTAGATAGATACATGCTTAGGTTCTTTTTTGACCATCTAAGATTTGTTCATGTAATTTACTTATTTGGACATAGTTATTAAATATATTGATGATGATTTGGAGCCTAATAAATAAGCTTTAAATTTCTTGTAAAATTTACATAATACATATATCTTAGTATCTTATCAAATCAAATTTTTACTATTTTTTTTTTCAATTCCATTTAACTTTATCGTAGTCTGGTAAAAAATCTTTTCAGCTTGTTTAAAGGCTGAATAATATTTTATTATAATTGTTGTGAGAGCGTCGTCCAAGGCAGCCCGGTCAAGCCTCCCACTGCAAAGGGCACCGTAATTGGACCAAGGAGGTCTTATCCGTTTTGTTTACGCATAAAATAAACTACTTAGTAAGAGCATTAAAGTACATTCCTCTGTAGTTTTAATTGAAATAAAGTTAATTTACTCAAATTATATAAATAACTGGTGTGTAATATATTTACAATTAATAGTAACAGTAGATTTTTAACTGATTTGACTTTTCTTTCTTACATGTATTGTTGCATTTTTTTTTTTACGTCATCATGAGTGAAAAAAAATCATCATCAGGGATTTTTTTAGTCTCTACTGCAGGAGCACGACCCTCTCTACCAGAGCCATATATTAGCCAGAGCAGTCAGAGGATTTAGCATACACTCTCCACGCCGGCCAGAGGTTGGAGAGGTCTCATTGATGTTTATAAGCTTTATTTAGCTCGTGTTTCGTCGCCTTCTATGACATCCACGGGAAAACTTGGAGTTGTCCTATTCTACTCTGCTGGGTACCACCACACTGCAAGGAAAATAGGAAATTTACCTTTATAAAAATTACTTGTTTTTTGATGTTGTTTTACCAATTGCAAATTCCATTTCATTTACACAATATTCTTAGTAAATGTAGTCAAATCTTTCCTAGTGAGAAAATACATATAAGTCATTAAAATTTCATCAGTTTCATTTTAACTAGTACTAAAGAATTTTAAACCTCAAACAGTCACGATTTCATGTTTATAGACGTAAAGTCTAACTAGAAAAATAAACAATGGATTTTTCCAGATGCGTTAGCAATTATGACAATAACGTGATGTCTGCCTCAAAGCTTTAACGAACACGTTTCACGCATTCTGCCTGACAACTGGCTGAAACGGCCGCGGAATTACTATTCACAAATTATCACGTTCGACAACAAAAGCGACATGGTTATAGTCATTTATCATTAACGAGCTACAAGAAAGCTAGTACTGCTCATAACTGAAATAGGCTAGTTCCTAAAAAAAAAACCGTCGACTATAAAACTCTTTAATTGTAAACTTTACTTAACTCTGATAGTTTTTCTTTTAACTGAGTATTTCATATTTATTACTGATAAATAAATAATAACTAAACTAAAACTAAGTAACTAAAAAAAAACTTAATACAACTTAAAAACTTTTAACTTCATTATACATTATAAATTATATTTCATAATTCGATAAATGTTCCTTGGGGAAAGTTGTTCAGTATCATCGACTGAAATTACTCTTAAAATAGTTTCAGTATATTTGTTATACGTTATATAAAAATTCACAAAAGAAACTTTTATCTTCATTTTCGAGGAAATAATTAATTTCTAATGAGAGCAGTACTAGCGTTAGTACACGACTGTAAAATATACAAGGCAAAGTATTACTAACTAGACATTAATTAAAGTGTTCAACAAAAAAATTAACTACACATTGATAAAAAAAACTTGCAAATTACTTGAAGAATCCGGTAGTGACGTACAATGCCAGACTAATTACCTTTTAGTCGATTCGATTTTTAGTCAATCATTATTGTAAACCAAATAATCGATACTATTTAATGACCCAAGGCCTTGCGACGTACGGCCAACTAAAAGTCAAGTGCAACATTGCTAAGCGATTATGAATTTTGTGCGTACAACATAAGAATCAACAAGGGTTCAATCAATGTCTAATTAAATAAAAGTGAGTGAAATAAGGGAAGAGTATACAAATTATTTCAAATTTCGGGATAGCTTTTCAAAACTATAATAAAAGTAGTGAGGTACTATAGTACACCTTTACAAAAGGTAATGTTTAAGTACATAGAGTCTGAATTCCTGTCTGTCTGAGGCCAGTCTGACGATGACGACCTCCGTGGCGTATTGGTGACCACGCTAGTCCGCCAATCGGAGGTTTCGGGTTCGATCCCCAGCCAAGTTGGACCTTTTTCAAATTGTCCTGGTCCTTGGGTTTTATCTGTATATGTATTTTATCATAAAATATAGCATCGTTGAGATAGCATTCCATAAGTCCCATAACACAAGTTTTAAAACTTACTTCGTGGCTTTAGCTCAATCTGTGCCATATGTCAAAAACAAAGCCTTAGTGTTAAAGTTGATATGTGCCCTACTGTACAAATCGTGAGTTGTGAAGAAAATCCGTTTAGAGGTGCTGCTTTGGCCGGTACTTGGACCTCGGTTCGACCTCGGCTCAACCTCGCCACCACCGCATTCACCGATGCTATTGGCTCAAATGCAGCAATCGCTTCCAAATATAGACTTTTTATATTTTGTGTCACGATAAACACGAATTCTACTTTTTTATTTTTCATTGCCAGTGTCGATAAATAAAACATTTGAAAATGTATTCCAATTTTAAAAGAAATTGTTGGTGTGTATGATGCTATTTACCTATATAGTTTTGATTTAAACATTATTTGTCTTGCAAACCTGTAAAAGGATCTCTTGGAGATTCCTAAATGACGTGTTTACGTATTAAAAAGTATGCAAAATATTGAGATATAGATATTATTGAATGATTGGGTATTCTTAGATTTATTTTTATTGTAAACATTATTAACACATTTACGGATACAAGACCACGTGATGTTATAATAGCTTTTAAGTAAAATTACAGCTGTGGCCGGGGCGTCCGTGAATGTGTTAAAGATTCCGGAGCCTTGACTTATAAGTAGTTAGTATTTTGCGTGTTCAAAGTTCGTGATATACATTTGCTTTACAATAGCACTGATAGTAACGAGTATAGTGTTGTATTGTTTGTAGCATGACAATGGATCAAATATGTGAATTACCTCGAAAATATTCCATACAGCCAGACTCCCATGACGTTTTCGCACGATATTCCCAAAAAATAATTGTATCTACTTAATAATAAAGACAGTTTAAATTAAAGCGTGTTAACTTGTTGCTATGTTGTCTAAAATTTAAGAAATACACAGGAAAGGATTTTGGTATCATAGAAATCAGGTTGATTATTCAGATAAACAAGAAACTTTGAGATCATACTTTTTTGGAACACAGTTTTCTCGTCGAAATAATTTACTTGTGCAAAGGCAAAATTTATTTTGCTTTATTTTGTAAAGACAAAATCTATGAAATTATTGAAAAATATATATATTTCAATTATACCTAGTTCTTTATTTATCTATTTGTTAAAACTGTTAGTTATTCAAAGGACAGAGCATTTTACGTTACCTTCCTGAAATGTTTTTTTCAAAAGTTTAGTCAATCTAAAGACAATGCCCTGTTCATAAAATATTTTAATAATATCTCAAAAAATGATGTAAAGACCACAGGTTGGCTGAATCAAGGGTAAACCAGTTTTAATGCTTATAAATGTATAATGTAAATCAATTTTATGTTTAGCCAGGTCTGATGACCCGATATGGTCCAGCGGTTATAAAATATGACGGCTGCTCGTTACAGATTGATTTAATTTTTAATCGTGATTTAAATTCTGTAAGGGTTAAAGAACATATATTCTATACTACCGAGACTAAATATGTTTCCCACCAGCGGATCTAAAGGAATATTCTTAGGGTTGCTATACACTTATTCGAGCCGGCTTAATCGGTACAGCCGAGCGGTAAAATTAATATAATTGATTCGGGTCGGCTTTGTTGTTCGACAAATACTGCCAATACAAACAATGCTGGCCCGAATAAGTGTGAAGCAACCCTTAGATTTGTACTTCATAGAAGCAAAAGTACACACATAATGTCAGTTTTTTTTAAATAGATAATATTTTTACCAAAAAAGCCGACTTTAACTCTAGTGACCCGTGAACACCGTTGAAAAGTCATAGGACTGCAAAATAGGCAATATAGTTTACTTGGATGTCCTTTCAGTTACTTTGGTTTAACAACCGAACTACTGATCCAATTGTGATAAAATTTATATGAAACCAATCTAAAAGAATATCACTTCAACAAAAATTAAAAAAAAAGTCAATAGAATAGTTAACCAAATGACAACAACAATTTACCAGATTTTTGACCGAAACTTTGGACTCGACTTCAATGGAAAGGACCATTTTCTTTGAAGTCGGTTAAAAAGACTGTTGCACACAAATGACCATAATGACACCACACTTGTAACATGTATATATGAAGATTACATCGTACAAATTGTAATTGAAATCGACTTTCAATTTTCCAGCCATAAACACTTTCTTTACGACAGAGCAAGGTTGTAAAAGAGCTTAGAAGCTTAGGTCAAATTATCATTCCACACTTTCCAAACTCTTACTACCATTTGTTGATAAGCGAGTGAAGAGTGACTATATTAGCAATGCACTTTAGTGCTTACTTTCAAATAATCAGTATAGGTCCCTACCTTACCTGGTGGGCTTTATTGTAATACAGAATTATACTTATTTTTATCTTATACATTATATTTTAAATTGTACATTTATTAAATTTGCAACTATTCTATTCTAATAATGTCAACTATTTCGAAGAATTTTTATCAGATAAATAGTCATTTACATAAGATAATACGCCTTTTTTAATAAGTTATTAACGGCAGTTTTAAACTTAGATTAGAGCCAGGATAGTAAGTTTTAAACTTAGATAATGGCAACGGTACTATAGTGTCTGGAATTTTTTTATAGACGACATAGAATCCGAGAATCTCAAATAATTTTTTAACTTTTAACATTTTGAAAACACCTTTTCCTCTTTGGAAAAACACACACGTTGCTTTTTTCAGCAGTGGAAGTGTTAACTTGCAACAGAATATTTAGTATACATGTACATTGTCCATATGGGAAATAAGTAAAAAAAACGAATCAGTAGCTAGTTGTACTTGAAACAATAGTCGCTAATATGATGACGTACATGTATCTAATTTGACATTCAGTATATGCAAATATCAAGTTTCTCAGACAAGGACCTACATATATTTAAGAAAAAACTGGTATTTAATGTATAAGTTAGGCAATAACAAGAAACACTAGGTATCTTATCTTATCTTGCATTGGGGTCCACGATGGGAAGCACGTCGAACCTTTGGGTTATATTGTACTTACCCCCTTGCCTTACTCACCCGCCTCGGGATTTCTGAAGAAGGACTGCATAAGCTTCAGAATATCACCTGGTGCGTAGTGCCTGTAGTCCTCTAGCTTAGGATATGCTGATCCGAAGAGGTCCATGCGCTTACCAGCCATCGAGTCGCAGCTACATATGATGTGTCTCATTGTCTCCTCTGAATCCTCACATGCCCGACATTTTGGGCTATCAACAAGTCTCATTTTAAAGAGATGACTGCGATTGTGGTAGTGTCCAGTCAATGCTCCCAATAGAGTTCTTGCCTGTTTTCTGTTAAATTTATTTAACCGTTTGTACCACTTGGCAAAATTCTCGCCGAGTGTCTCTTTGGAGTGGGTGTGTCCACATATATCACTCCATTCAGCCTTGTGTCTCATGCTGACATAGGCGTTTATGGCATTAGTAACCATTCCATATGATAGTCCTAAGAAGGGTTCGGGGCCTATAGGCGTGTTACTTGACCCTTCCCTTGCCAGCTCATCAGCTTTCTCGTTTCCCTCGATGCCAACATGACCCGGCACCCAGACCAGCACCAGTTTGTTGTGCCTGCCCAGCTGATTTAGGGCACGCACTCCATCCCAGACCAGTCTGGAGCTGATCCTGCTGGAACTAAGGGCCGCGAGGGTTGCCTGGCTGTCTGTCAGAATATAGATTTGGCGGTTCTTTAGGCCTCCTTCTAAATTCATTTTAGCACATACAGTTACCGCATATGTTTCTGCTTGAAAAACGGTAGCATACTGCCCCATGCTCTGATACAGTTGTTTGTCCTTTGAAAAGATGCCCGCTCCTGTTCCATGGTTGGTCTTCGAGCCATCCGTGTACCAGGTCAAGCAATCTCGATTTGAAGGTCGAAGCTCTTCTTTCCATTCCTCCCTTGTAGGGACATATATCTTATAATTTCTCTTGAAGTTGTACACAGGGAGCATCTTATCGCTTCCCATGTCCAACATCCTTTCGAGCTCATGCGTCGTCTCCATTCGCGTATGCCTTGTCCTTGGTGCGTGCCTGTTCCACAGACCAGCTGTAGTTAGCCTGTAGAGTGCTTTACAGGCTTCGCCTTGCACGTATAGATATAGTGGTGGCAGTCCAAGGATGATCTCCATGGATGCGGTCGGTGTTGTAGAGAACGCCCCAGCTATTGCACAGCATGCCAATCGCTGGAACTTTCTGAGGTCATTTCTACAAGTTACCTGTCTTACCTTGGGCCACCACACGAGTGCCCCGTAGGTCAAAATTGGCCTTACCATCATCTCATATATATAACGTAAAATATAAGGTTTTAGGCCCCATGTTTTACCATAGGTATTCCGACACATGTTCAATACTCTAGTGGCCTTCGTTATTATATTATTAACATGTATGTTCCAAGTCAGTTCTTTATCTAACGTAACGCCTAGATATTTTACCTCCTTGGACAATTTAAGCTCCGTACCGTTCATTTTGATATTATTCAAACATGTCAGTTTCCGGAGCCTTGTAAATGGGATAATTGTTGTCTTGCTTGGGTTGATACTCAAGTGGTTCCTATTACACCATTCTTGCACCTCCCGCAAAGTTTTGTTCATTATCCCTTTTACCGTATCAGGAACTTTCCCATTTATTAGAATGGCGATGTCATCCGCATAACCGACCGCTGTGACCGGTCCTTTGTTAAGAGAAGCTATCAGAGAGTCCACAACTAAGCTCCACAGCGTCGGTGAAAGCACCCCGCCCTGTGGGCAACCTTTTGTAGTCAATGCTGATAGTTCCTCTCCTAGAAGCTCAGATGTGATTATTCTACTCTTGAGCATATTTTCTATCCATTTGCAGAGAGTGTCCGGTATACCATGTTTCGTCGCCGCCCTGCTGATGGATTCGAAAGTAGTCCGGTCAAATGCCCCCTCTATATCGAGAAAGGCCCCCAGACATAACACCTTTTCCTCTAGTGCCTTCTCAGCCCGACTCACTACATAGTGCAGAGCTGTCTCTGTTGACTTGCCAGGCTGGTAGGCACACTGCATTCTGTGAAGCGGGTGCTTCCTCAGTGGGCCATCTTTGATGTATCTGTCCACCATTTTCTCCAATGTCTTCAGCAGAAACGACTGAAGACTAATAGCTCTATAGGCCTTTGGCTCGTCATATGTCGCCTTTCCAGGCTTTGGAATGAACGTCACCTTTACTAATCTCCATGACTTGGGAATATGTCCAAAAGCAATACAGGCTCTGAAAAGTCTGCAGAGATGTGGACTAAGTACAGAGATTCCTTTCTGCAAGAATATTGGATAGATGCCGTCAGGCCCTGGGGCCTTGTATGGTTGCAAGGTACCCACGGCCCATTTTAATTTCTCGTCATCTATCACCTTCTTGGCCACTTCCCAGTCTCTCCTGAAGGTTCTAGCCCCCCAAGATTCCACCTTGTTGAGATCCTGCTGATCAATAGTTGTTTCCATGCAACCTGGAAAGTGAGTTTTATACATCACCCTTAATGTCTCTACGCCAGATTCCGTTTGCGCACCATTTTCATTCTTAACAGATGACAATGGATCCGCCTTAGTGACAGCCATTGCTTTACCTAGTCTCATTCCTTCAGGTAAAGAACTGATAGAGTCGCAATGTCCACTCCAGGCACCCTTCTTTGCCTTTCTCACCATTTTGCTATAATCGGTGAGGGCCTTGTGATAGTCACTAAAGTCCTTTTTGGCTTTAGCTACATTAAAGAGCGTTCTTATCTCCCTTCGCATTCTTTCCAATGCCGGAGTCCACCAAGGATCTTTTTGTGCCCTCGGTTTACGCAGTGGACAATTGTCCACCCATGCATTTCTAATGCCGTCCACAATACGTTGAGCCTCCAGTTCCAGGTCAACTATAGAGTTAAGCTTGGATCCCGGAGTCCCTAGTTCGGCCTTCAATGATTCTTTATATGACACCCAGTTCGTGTGTCTTGGGTTCCTTTTTGGTACAGTTTGTGATTTTAAAATATTCTCACTCCTGTACCTAAAGCATATGTACCTGTGATCAGACAATGTTATCTCATCCGACACATGCCAGTCGTGAATTTTACCAGATGCCTTCCTACAGGCCATTGTAATATCAATTACCTCCTTTCTCGTAGCTGTTACGAAAGTCGGTTTGTTACCTTTGTTGCAAAGAAATAGAGGTGAACTTACCAAGTATTCGGCTAATTTAATCCCTCTATCATTCGTGTCTGTGCTACCCCACATCACGTTATGGGAATTAGCATCGCACCCTATGATAAGTTCCAGCTTTCTCTCCTCCGCATGCCGCACAAGTACGGTGAGCTCGGGTGAAACCGGTTCCTTTTCTTCATACGGCAGATAGACTGCAGCTACAACTACAGACTGACCTGCCCCTTGTTGGACCTTGACGGCTGTCAGGTCCCTGTAACATAGAGAAATCAAGGGCATGGCATTTATACCCTCTCTGATATAAATGCATGTCCTTGTGTCATTAGTAGTACAGTAGGAATAAATCCGACTCGTTAACCTACCGAAGCCTTTTATTTGGCCTTTATATATATACGGTTCCTGAATAAGAGCTATATCATACTTGTTCAGCCGCAGTTGTCGTGCAAAGACAGCTACGGCTGCCTTACAGTGGTGTAGATTAATTTGTACACACCTTAGTACCGCCATATTGACGTCTACATTATTGTCGGTCACCCGACGGTCCATCAGCGTCCAGGGACGCATCCATCTCGTATAACCCTTCGAGGTCCAGCGGTCCCTCCGAGGTGGCAGGAGACAAAGTCAACTGCTCAGCAGCATCCGTCAACGTCGATAAGGACGACGGTGGTCTCGCCGGTGGCCTGGTGATCACCAGGCTAGGCCGTGGGGACGGTGCTCGTGGTCGTATCAGACCCTTCTTGCGTAGGTCCAGCGGTGGTCGAGTGGTAGTCACCCCACCTCCTCCGGGCGCAACCTCCGGTATCACCAGGGCAGTAGGAGGTTGCATTTCATGCTCCCTCACAATCTGCTCCTCCGGACGCGGAGACTGCTCCCGTGGAAGTTGAGACGCATCCCGCCCATTTCCCCCTTGCCGACATCCATCTCGCCCCTTGCCAGAGGTACTCGGCCCCTCAGCGGTCGTGGCTGTGGAGTCCTCAATTACCTTAAAGACATCCATGCTCATCCCGCTGTAGAGCCTGTACCCCCTGGACTTGATGATGTCAGCAGAGGCTTGGTCCATGAGCACAATACGCCTCACGTGTGTCCCCTCAACCAGCGTGTCCACCACCTTCCAATCAGCCGCCTTTAGGATCGGGTGATATTTTTGCAAGACCCGAAGGACCCTTGCATTATCAAGGATGACATAGTTGGTCGTCTTCCATGCCATCTTTATTGGCTTTGGAAGGTCCCTAGGTATAAATTATACTTCTTTTTCTTACAATATAATAAAAAAATATAACAAGCTCTTTTAAACTGTGTTATGCTTATTATAAGCTTAAATTTTTTTTAGCCCTGTTCGTTGTTGTTTTTTGGGTCAAATTTTAGCCACTCCCTATTTCTGATTGAGATAAAATTTTGTATGCTTTGTATGTAAATCAGATTACAACGCAAAATTATCAAGACAAGAAGCTGACCTGATGATGGAACCGGTAGGTGGCTATAGGAACCCTGTAATAAAACGACGCAACCCCATCGAGTTTGGGCTTATTATGTTTGTCTTGATAAGTTCTTTGTTGGACAACCCACAAGGTGGTCAGACGACCTGACCAAAGTCGCCGGAAAGCACTGGACGCAGGCCGCTCTACATCGGTCATTTTGGAAATCCTTGGGAGAAGCCTATGTCCAGCAGTGGACGTTATGCGGCTAAAATACTGATGACTTAGGCCTCACAATACAAGCTTGTATGAAAATTTTTTTTTTCTTCAAAAAACATGTGTGTGTCTTTCGATTTGAACATGATCATCAAACGTTAAAAATACACACTTATTATGAAATAAAGCCCCTCGTCTTGTTTATCTCTTTGTGCTTGATAAACTCTTAAGTTTCTGGTCAATTTTGAAGCGGTTTTCATTTAGGTAACTACATATCGATTTTTCCGGGAAGGTTATCATACCCTTGTAATTCCGGGCAGGCCAGTACATTATAAAAATAAAATATTGTTTCCGTCATATTTCTGGATTCGATAAGCCCGTTTTTGAATAAATAAATTATAATAAAACTTAAATAATGAATGACACGAAACTCGGAATCCCATTGTTTGCAATACCGATATAATATTCATTTCCACAAATATTGAAAAAGGGTAAATATTGGAAACCTACACGATTTCGCTTTAAACGCAGCGGTTCAAATGCGGTGCTTTTAACTTTTCAAGTGTTTCACCAAAATCGTAATTACTCATATAACTTGGGAATTCGAGGAAATTTTATTGCACTTTATATTTGCTTAGCCAAAAACGAAATAAAAAAAAAAATATGTCTAATCAGATGACAATGTTCTTTTTGTCTTTGTCTGTGGTTTTCACCAAAATGTATATTTTATACGCCACATTGTTTATTAGGAAAAGCCTAGATAAATAATGGATCAAGAGCCGTAGACACTGCCAGACCTTCATTTTCTCAATAATCATTTGTGTGCGATTAAGTAGTGTTAGTTTAGTATGTACTTTTAGTTTACGCATACTCGCTAGTTTGAAAACAGGGCCGATTTACTGCCAGTAAATCAGCCCTGTTTTCACGGGGGTCCAAACTCACTTCTCTTTAAATCTCAGGACTGATTGTTATACATATTACTCTGGCAACTATTTCAATACTTTCTGTAAGCAGCCAAACCGATTGGACTGCCAAACATGCTGCCAGACACGTGTACACATATTTTACAGAACGTGCCAGATGCAAGTTTTGGAAGCAAGATGTTTGGCAAGTCCAATCAGTTTTTCCAACCTGAATTTTCCGGGGTCCAGTGCTGCCCCCATTTAAAATAAATCATTTCAAAGAAAACGGAGACATTATTTAAAATTATGCTACTACCAAGTCCTAGATAACCCTTTAAAGTATTTTATGAACTACTGTTTACAGTTTATAATGAGAACGTTAAGCTTTACTACGCACATTAGCCAAAAGTGGCCGTTTTTCGCAATTGTGCGTAGTAAAGCTTAACGTTCTCACTTTAAACTGTAAACAGTAGTTCATAAAATACTTTAAAGGGTTATCTAGGACTTGGTAGTTGCATAATTTTAAATAATGTCTCCGTTTTCTTTGAAATGATTTATTTTAAATGGGGGCAGCACTGGACCCCGGAAAATTCAGGTACGGCCTTAAAAAAAAGTCGTAGAACTGGCCTTTTTTATTTTCTCCTTCCTAAATTGACTTCCTTTAGGATCGTCACTTTTAGCCCGTGTTTGTCAAGTCATTAGATCGGACATTGAGCTTTTTATATAAATAATGTCTTCGTTTTCTTTTAAATGATTTATTTTAAATGGGGGCAGCACTGGGCCCCTGGAAAATTTAGGTACGGCCTTAACGTTTTTTATCACCGTTCAGTCATCGTAATATCTCAATAATCCTTCAATAAGTAATTGCTTTAAGAAAATCCAGTTGTGGTCATTCGTGGTCGTAATTCCATACATAATAAGTGGCAACCCAGATTAAATCGTGACTAAGATGGTGATGCAAGCAGCCTGAACTTTTCGCTTTTGGCTTACCAGCTTTACATCAGAAATGATGACGTTCATTAAACTTTGTAACAAGTACTTTGTATTGTACTCAGTAATTACCTTAAAATGAAATAGGAAAAAGGCATAGAAAGAATAATATAAAAGAAGACATCGCGTAACATACATACAAAAAAAACATACGGGTCAAATTGATAACCTCCTTTTTTGCAGTCGGTTAAAAATAAGAAAAATCTTTTTTGTTGGGTCTAACGTATAGAATAGGAGTGAGTCTTTCTGTGACCAAGAAGGGTGTTATAAACTTATTATAACACCCTTCGTGTTCATATTATAAATAAATCATGCGTTCAAAGCGCGACATTTCAAAAACCACCAGTAGAATAGTAGAAAGATCTTGGGCTGCCAACTAAGCAACTGATAGTTTAAAAACCAATAGTAGTAGAATATTACAAAAATATTGGCAACTAAGCAGTCTTTCAATGCTTGAAAGTTGGCACTCACAATCGCTATTTTACCTAAGCTATTACTTACCACTTAGATTGTACAACCAGTACAACTAGTCAGCCGCTAGTAGATTTTACAAAACACAACCTTGGATTCCAAACGAACATTTTCTTTTAACTGCGAACAATGGCAGAATTGCTTGCACCGCCGAATTTCAATGCGGGTTTCGAAAGTGACCGTCATTTGTATGGAAATGTTGAGATGTCCTAAAGACCTTTTTACATGTTAACGCTACGAGTAAATCCTGGACTTTGTGCACATAGTACTTTAATTATAGTAGTTCTAAGTAATTTTCACAACAGTTCTAAACGTTACGATGAAATAAGAAAAACCGGTCAAGTGCGAGTCGGACTCGAAGGTAAATTGTTTAAAAAAATCACGTTTTTGTTTGATGATCCCTTTAATTTTTAACTTTATCTTAATTTTTGTATTTGTTATAGCGTACATTTGGCCATAGTAATACATAATAGGTGAAAATTTCAAGTGTCTAGCTATTACGATTCAAGAGATAGAGCCCTGTGACAGACGGATGGACAGACAGCGGAGTCTAACTAATAAGGTCCCGTTGGCACTTTTGGGTACGAAACTCTAAAAATGGGTATGTAACCCTAAAAGAGCTATAAAGATCAACTAGAAGAAAAAACAGGTGTCATGTCAGGAGTTTGGCGCATATTCCACCGAAGAGCTGTTGTTGTTTATAATTTATAATTAAGGTTCGTTAGAAAAGCCAATTTTCATTCAGTAGTTCGAGTCAACGGAAAAATAATATTTAGACAACATTAAATAAAAATTAGTCCCTCAAAAATACAAAAAAATGCGCTTGCCCCTTGAATTTTTAAAAATCTAAGTTAACAGTAATTTGGAGCTATTTATATTTGTGGTAATAGCATTTAACACAAATATAAATAGCTCCAAATGTGTTACAACGATGTCCATAAAGACTAATAGACGCGTGCCCAACCAAGTGTCGCTGTTAGTGTAACTCGTAGTTCACTGCCAACGTAATGTTACGAATTTGTAAGATTGCCAACTATTTGTAACAAAACGCAATCTTATAATAGTTTTATACAATATTTTTCGAAAGAGGTCATTTTAACTAAAAATAATAACGTCGATTTTATAAGAAAACATTTTTTTACAAGAAAATTTTGCAAAATATTTGCTATTTTTCTATAGCAGTAGAGTAATGTAGTAAGGAAGATTTGGCAAAATATTTGATAAATTTTCTATAATGGTAGAGTAAAGTAAAGAAAATTAAGCAAAATGTTTGCTAAATTTTCTATACAAATAATTCCAATACAATATGTTTTGGATGAATGTAAAAAACAGAGATTTCTTAATTAATACATATAATAAATTTATACTACATTTGTTTATCGTCATATTTCATTTGGACATGGTAGAGTCAGTCATGGTAGAAGCATCACATAAGGATCCTAGGTACCAAAGAGATTTTTTTTTTAAGATTATCCAAGTTAAATTGCTGAAACTTTCTACAAGTAGCTCATGTTATGTGTACTTATTACATATCTTCATTCTTTATTTTAGTCTTTGTTTTCGTTTAATATTTCTACAAACGATTGGCCACACAGCTCGCTTGTTTACCGAGTTCCAATTGAAACGTGTTTGCGTGTATTTGGCTAGTTTAGCGTTCTCCAGTTCAGGTTTTCCAAGTCGTGACCAGGAAACCTCAGAGCAACACTACACGATCAGGTTATAGATGCGTTTCCTGACGTGGCCGTAATTCGGGCTGAATTTATCTATTAGGAGTATTGACTGTCATATTTATGTCTTATAATTTATAATAGCTTTTCGCGGCGATTCAGTCCGCACACATCTTTCTATAACCTGATTTCATTCTAGAATAGGATATAGTAGTAGTAAGGAGCACAGTAAAAGAAAGAAATGGTGACTCTCGCTCTGGTTCATTTCTAATGCAAAGCTTGGGTATTGCCGTTCATCACGGTAGCACGGCTAGTGTATTGGGCACGTTTTGCAGCAGAAACGCCAAGAAAACGGTTAGAAATATAGTGACTATAATTGCATATGTTTTATTTGTTTGTCTTTGTATAAGGTTAAAATGTATTTATAAATTTAAATTACATCAGTATTAGGGATAGGTATTGGTTGTCGTATTACTGTATCAAAAATTAGCTGTTAGCAACGGTTTAATCCGCATGCATTCATCTGTAACCTGATTTTGCGATATGATAGATAGATAATTGCTTTAATTGTACCAAAAAAAGATACAATCAATAATAAATAACATGTCTGGTAGCTTATAAAGTCGGACATCAATTAAACTTACACGTAAACCAAACAAATAAAAAAAAGTTCATATAGAGTGATCTAAACATTGGCGAAAGAATACATAGTTACTTTTAAAACACCGGCAACATTATTGAAGCAAGTTCAGTCCGAGATACTGAACCATCGAAAAATAATTCCCATGTAAATCGGCGCTCAGCCAAATGGATTTTGTATGGGAGGGCCAATTTTTTATATCTCTTTTCGTTTTTAGGGTTCCGTACCTCAAAAGGAAAAAACGGAACCCTTATAGGATCACTTTGTTGTCCGTCTGTCCGTCCGTCCGTCCGTCTGTCAAGACCCTTTTTCTCAGGAACGCGTGGAGGTATGAAGCTGAAATTTATATCAATTACTCAGGTCTACTGTCCCTTGAAGCTGTGAAAAAATCAAACTTCTAAGCCAACGCAATCAAAAGATACAGCCGTTTATGCCGCAAATTTTCGACACTTGCAAGGGAATCAAAACCTACAGGGTGCTTCCCGTGAACTCAGAATCTTGAAATTTGGTACGAAGCAACGTCTTATAGCATAGATAAAGGAAAAGTTACGAAAACCATAAATTTTTAGTTACATCACATAATATATATTTTTTAATAATTTTAAACTTACTACCCATTTCCTCATAAACGCGTAGAGGTATTAAATTGAAATTCATACCAAATACTAAACCTAGCAGGTTTGTACGGAACCCTCGGTGCGCGAGTCCGACTCGCACTTGGCCGGTTTTTTTCGATAATTATTTTTATGGAAAATGGTTTAAGTACTTAATAACATGAAAATGTCTATGGAGAAAGACTTCGTTCAAATCTTTCATTTTCATGTTCAGATCATTTTTAGTTTAAGAGAAAATTCAAGGCGGTGTTTAAAAAGTAACCCTGTATTTAGATTTTCTTCTTCGTTTTGTTCTGCTAGATTTTCAACCCTCATTCCCATATACGAGTAAGTATAGCATACATGAACAAAATTGAATTCTTAACGTCACAGGTAAACTACAGTTTACATACATTGAGTCTGGTTTCAAAAGCAATTTATACATACCGGTTTTAAATGATACTTAAGTAGGTAACTCAACTTTTATGTAGAGATAATTTTCGTCACTCGGTGCAAGTCAAGGCGAGCGTATGAAACTTTACACTCGTGTGTGTAATTTATTCTGACTAGTATAGCAACTTGTTTTACCAAAATATTATTTTCAGTCAGTATGTCTGCATTTATTCGTTATATTTAAGGCTTAGGTATAAATAAACATGTTTTTAGGGGAATAAATATAAGTAGGTATAGATAAAGGCCCTAACTTTCCAGTTGGAATGAATGCAAACGCTTTATATGGTTATAGACCAAAAGATCACTAATATCTATTTTAAAATGTGGATTCGGCACAAAATATAATACCTATTCATTCCAATGCAAGGCATTTGCTTTGCTTTATACGAAACTTGTTTTTAATGAATGTATTTTGCATGTAAAATTATCAATAGATGTTTGATTAAACTTGCTGTCCAGTTTGATAATATTTATCCAAAATCATTATATTCTCATCTTTTTGGAGCTATTGAGTTTCTAAATTTTTTACGAGAGTTAGGAATTTTTTGCAGCCAGGTGGTACAAAACAGGCACAAAACAGTTAATAAAACCACAGATTTTTAGTAACATTTCGCAAATAGGATCATTTGGCGGTCAAGCTAAAAATAGTTCGTAAATACATTATTTTAAATGACTTTAAAAGTGAATTTAAAATTGTCGTTAAATTTAGAATACCATAAAGGGAATGAACTAACAAAAGTCTCCTACATTTCTTATTTCTTCATTTAATATGAGTACTTTAGTACTGCATCTTGAATGCCTACAGACCAATAAATTACTAATAAGTAGATAGATAAGTACTAAAATAAGTTTTACCATGCAAAATCAGCAGATTTCGTTATACCTACCACGCCACGTGCAATAATTGTTGTCAATTTCCAAAACTATTTCCCAACAACTTTTGCATAGATTACAATATTTTCGAGTTGTTTAGAAATCTAAGCCTGTATTATGTATGCGATTTCTCTGTATATAATTTGGTATACGTTTTCTATCGCTCACACACGCGAACTTGATGAGTCGGTGTGATTTATCGTATGATAATAAGATATGCTGATATTTAAGATACTTGTAGAGAAACTAACGGGTGTTTTTTTAGAGGTATACAAATTCAAAATGAAATAAAATACGCAAAAATAAATGTCATATACATGGTTTTATATAAAATATATTTTTATGCCATTAGTGCTTAAAAATGATTTCGGGCATATGAGCGCCACGACGGCTCGAATGAAGCGTAATCGGGAAGTCCAATTTTCAACCACTTTTTCGAGCAACTGGGGCCGTATATAGACAATAACGCGGCAAATGTTGGCTTCCAAGTGGTCCAACGTCTGGTTAATCTGCGTAGACGTGTGACTCCCCAAAAAAAGTAATCCATA
Organism: Acrobasis repandana; assembly: GCA_963576875.1. Taxonomy (NCBI): domain Eukaryota; kingdom Metazoa; phylum Arthropoda; class Insecta; order Lepidoptera; family Pyralidae; genus Acrobasis; species Acrobasis repandana. The sequence goes on from OY756226.1 coordinate 7,013,337, forward strand.
GGTGTGAGATCACACGATCGTGGAGGGCAGCGCTCAGGGCCATTACGCGACACCATCAATTTATTGCGGGAAACCTTCGATGAGCGCATAATTTTGCGTATAGACCACTTGGAAGCCAACATTTGCCGCGTTATTGCCAATACATACGGCCGCAGTTGCTCGAAAAAGTGGTCTAAAATTGAACTTCCCGATTATGTTTCATTCGAACCAGCCGTGGCACCCATATGCACGAAATCACTTTTAAGCACTAATGGCATAATTATATCTTTTAAATAAAACCATTACCATGGTAATTAAATTAATTTCTACGTATTTTATTTCATTTGAATGTGTATACCTCACACAACCTTTATATAGCGACACAGAAAAGTAAAAAAATACCTTGAAAAGTATGAATACAAAAAAAAAATGAAATCCTTATATTATAAATGCGAAAGTGAGTTTATATATTTGTTTGTTTGTTTGTTACCTCTTCATGCTTTATCTTCTAAACCAATATTCTTGAAATTTCTAAACCAATATTCTTGAAAAAATAATTGGTGAGATAAAAAATTCCACACGAAAAAAAATATTTGTGCTATGAAATACACAAGACATCTTTCTTACACCGACAAAATTGAGTAGGTACAGGCTTTATCGAAAAAAATCCCTTTCACAATACCGATCCTATTTCGCCAAGCTAGTGAAATTCTTGGTTTATTTGAAGGCCTGGCGTGATGAAGCACTTTTTGTCATGACCAAGTATTTTATCGCACTAGTGACAGTCAGTCGGAATGAAGGTCTTATTCATTAGCATTTGTACGTCGATTTGTCAAGCAAGTCTGTTTGTATTGTATCAATTGACGGCAAGAAGTGAAAATCTTTGCCGCTTCTTGTTAAGATTCTCATGTCTTTTATGTTTAATTTAGTCCTTAAAATAAAATTTTATTTCAAAATTTATATGTCACGGAAAATAGAGATCAAAAAGATTTTAATTTTGTTTGTTCATAGAGAAACAAAATTTTACCAATAAGGAATATGCATGTAATACCAATCCGGCTCATATTTTTATTATACAATTTCCTTTAAAACGTTACCACGCCTAGTTAATTATTTTTCTTACTGACTCTTATTTGGATTAGAAATAAATTATTGAAAATATGCAAATATTGCGCGGGAACTTTTGACAAACAAAAGGGAAATGACGACAAAGTTCATAAAAAGGAAATGACAAGTTCGGGTGCGTTCGGTAGGACTGTCCGTCCATGTAGTTTGACTATCGATGACATTCGAAATGTATGTACTTTTATATAGAAGTTTAACAAACATCACTGGCTGATAACATCGAAAGTACCCAAAAAAGAAAAACATGCGTTGACAGCTTCTGTCTCTAGCGGATATTGCAGACATTGACGTCATATTTTAAAATGGCGTGTTTTAGTTGTTATAATCTACTTGCTATTTTTAATATTTATTTTCTACACCATATACATGTTTTTCGGCACTGATTTATTTTTTGCGGCTATTTCTCGACGAGGACTATCGATTAAAAATATAAAAAAAAGTCATGCATACTCTCTATTCTACAACTCTGTCAGCTGCTTTTTCCAGTTTTAATTTATTTTTCTTATGACATTATTTATACTTAAAAACGATTAAATGTCGTCTTAAAAAAGTTACATTAAATAAATATTTATGTAACTAAAGCTTAACTAAAATCTTAATTTCAAAACTACATTAAATAATTTACTTATATTAAGACCTTCAGAAAAGATTTAAATCAAGTAAATTTAAAATTTCCAATTAAATAATTTTGACTAACGATTACATTTTATTTTAAAAAGTTACAAAAATATTTATCTAACTAAAATCTACCTAAATTAAAAACTAAATTTAATAATTTTTTAATAATATTAATAATAATGTTTTCGTCAGATACTGTAGGTATATTTTTACTTCCATTTCCCAAAACAAAGACCTCTTACGACACTCAGAGAAATCTTTGAAAGATTGTAGGTTATAATTGAAATGGCTTTCTACGTGGCGTTGTTTGATTGAAGAATGGAGACATGTTAACACTGTATGCTTTTCCAATTTGACCCTTACGAGTATAAACATTTACAGAAGCCAAATGCGTGTCTTTATGAAAAATATAAATGTAATTATTAATATTCGCGGAGTCTCCTGGCACAAGCATATTTTTTGCTTGTGCCAGGAGACTGCTTGTTGCTGGAGACTTTTTGCTGCCCCCATTTAAAATAAATCATTTAAAAAAAAACGGCGCCATCATTTAAAATTGTGCTACTATCAAGTCCTAGATAACCCTTCAATCTATTTTGTGAACTACTGTTTACAGTTTATAATGAGAACGTTAAGCTTTACTACGCACATTTGCCAAAAGTGGCCGTTTTTCGCAAATGTGCGTAGTAAAGCTTAACGTTCTCACTTTATACTGTAACCAGTAGTTCATAAAATACTTTGAAAGATTATCTAGGGCTTGGTAGTAGCAAAATTTTAAATGATGTCTCCGTTTTCTTTGAAATGATTTATTTAAAATGGGGGCAGCACTGGACCCCGGAAAATTTAGGTACGGCCTTAAAAGGAGGCTCTGGCAACAAAATATTGTAAAAAAATTTTTGTTACCTTATAAACAATTTTATTTATTTATTTATTATTAATTTCTATTATATGTCATCACAAGAAACTATATAATTTATATTTTCTTGTGATGACATTTTCATGTATGTGAAGTATTTTTCATGTAGGTATGCTTTTAACTTTATTATTGCTTAAGTGTTTCATTTTTCTCTGTCTTCTTCTTTATCTAAGCAAGTTACTGTTTGTATCCTTAGCTGTGCTGTTTCGGAGCCCGGGGTGCGCTTTACCGCTTTTTCTTCTCCAAATATAACATGCATGTCACCCAAGGATGCCAAAAACCTTGTGAAGTGGAGAAGAAGGAACAGTTAAAAGTAATTTGGCTATAGTTTTACGACCTGCTGCCTGAGGTCAACGTGACGTCGACGTGTTTAATTTTTCTCTGTAATGAGTCAATAATAAATACTAAACAACATGGAGAATAAGAATAACTTTTTCGTTTACGTATAATAAATAATGCTAGTCTTTTTTTTATGAGGATTTCTGAGTTCAAGTACTCGTAATAAAATTGGCCGCACTTTGATCGAAAGTACCTACTTACTTAGTATGCACGACATCAGTTTATAGGTATACCTGTCATGTAGGTAAACTGTAATGTTACTGACTGACATCCTTTTTGTTTCGAAGTTGGTCCCGTAGTAAAAATAATCGAATACGGCTGAATATATGTAAGTACCTGTTTTATATACTCTATTTCTTCTTATATTTAAGAGCTGGGCTCTTGTCGGTGGAGTGCGTCCTATGTCTCTCTCTCTTTCACGTTTAATTTTTCCTTTATTTGATCAAAAAATTTTCACACACTATCATATCATAAAAAAAAAATTTGAATGTACCAGCTGCTTCTCTTCCCGTGCAGTGCTAATCTTAAGAGCTGATTGAGAGAATGGACGAAAATGTGAATCAAGTTAATAGGTATGCGATGCGGCTAGGAACCCATCACTATTTTGTTTCCTTGTTTCCACCTTCTTGCTCATTATCACGCCAAAAGTGGCCTTTGGGTCTAGCGGCTCTATAGGCTATATCTATATATATATATATATATATATATATATATATATATATATATATATATATATATAGGCTCTGTCTGCTTAAGGCGGGTACATACGACACAATTTGGCATACAAATCTACAGTAACAATCTAGTTTTGTACTGCAGATTGGTTATTGTGTCGTGTGTAGCCACCTTTAGAGCTGCAAGACCCAGAATGCTCTTTACTTATACATGTTTTATATATAATTTATCTTTTTTCTTAATCCAGTATAGGGAATCTATAGGGAGACTTAATATTATGTAGTTTTGACTTTGTGCTTATTCTGTATTTGCCTGAGATCATGAATAACTGACGCTAAGTTGAGCATAACTGAATTCAAAATAGGTGAATAGTACATTGTCCTCATCTGGTCTAGAAATGGTAGGCTCTTATTACAACGTAAAAGGAACCCTATTTCCTTGTCACCAGAGATGGGTGCATACAATGCACAGCTTACAAGGCAAACATTACGTTATGCGAATGAAATAAGATAACTTTTCGATTGTAGGATAAACACGTCAATCATTTTGACGTTCATTGTTCTGGGGTCCGGTGCTGTGACCTTATATTGTCAGTTTCAAATGCTGTCAGGTGGAAAAGAGAATATTCATGGCCTTATACGTATTTGAAAATACGCATTTTCTGTTATTACAAATTAAAAATTCAACGATTTTAATTTGTTGCATGATTTACAACTTCTATGATTAATGATGGATTGATGAATTTACAAGTAGGACTCCGTTAATGTAAAAACTGAATTTCTCTTATTAAGTTCAACTACTTATACTTATGTACTACTACACTACTTGTACTAACATAAAATACGTTGCAAGTGTTGCAACGTATTTTTTAGTAAGTAATACTCGATTATAAATGACAGCAAATCAAAAATACTAGCTATATTATTCTACATACTTATACTCCATTAAGTTAGGTATTTAAATAAATTTAAATAATCTTGACATGTGTTTTTATTGAAATAAGTATACCTACACTTTACAAAGTAATATCTTTACACAATACAAATTGAATAATGTAATTTATAATTTATAAAATAATTATTTTTTATTTTCAAAGGTATTAATTTATAAAGTGTATATTTTAATAAAAACACATGTCAAGATTGTGTACGTTTATTTAAATATCTAACAAAATGGAGTATAGTTATTAAAAAAAACTTATGTTCAAATGTCAACTATTTTACTGTATATAAACGAACGTTCATTTTTAATTACATTTGTACAGTAGTCAAATGATAAAATATTAGTGGTACTTGTAAAGTGACATGTCATACCCACCTTACCGGCTATATCTCAAGTACTTTTACCCGGTCTAGTTGCATAAGATTTATTTGCGTCTTTGATTAATGTGTATTTGATATGCATTCGTACTGCTTTTAAATCGAAATCCGTTTGCGGAGTCTACTGGGCTTGGGCGTTGTCTGGGCCATATTGAAACTCGTTTACCGTGTTGAGTATGAAACACAAAATAAGTAGTATCTAGAAATTACACAAAAATTCATTAACGCTTAGATAATGACACCTACACATATTTGAAAAATATGAGGACAGGCCTAGGCGATACACCTCGCGCCGCGGTAATGACTTAATTCTACCCCCATGGAATCTTGCATTGTACCAACATAGTCCGTATTATATGGCAATTCAGGTGTACAATCACCTACCAAAAAGAATTAAAGACCTTCAGGGAAAAAAGTTTGACACTGACTTAAAAAAACTTATGATAGACAAAAGTTATTACAGTATGACGGAATATTGGACGGACAAACTTTAGTAATTAAGGACATTTTAACGACATTTATATACCTAATTTAAATTATATTAAAATTATCTATATTTAATATTAATTATGATATCCCAGTTAATAATTTTTGGAATTTTATGAATTGTAATGTTGTTTAAAATCAATTCCCAATGCCTAAGAAGGTAATTTTGTAAATAGTTTTAAGAACACTAATTGTAAAGTGCATGACAGTGAATGTGTATATTGTTTACAAATGGTGAATAAATGAAATATGAAATGCACCTCAGGAAAATTAAAACAAACATATTATATTATAACGCAAGATGGAGGTGGTTCCAAAAAAGGGACCTACTCCCGTATCAGCTCCTCAAAAGGGGCCTGCTGACCAGGATGGCTTCATCAAGGTAGAGCGGAAGGGGAAGAAGCCCAGTCCATGTCAAAACAAGTGCGGTACTGCGCTCAGTGGACCAAATATGCTCCTGCGTGCTGCCGTGCCTACGACCATGCTCTATGTGTCTCGCCTACATCACTCCACTAAGATCGAGGAGTTGGTGGAGTACATAAGAGTAAAGACTCATTACACCCTGAGGGTCGTAAAGTTGAAATCGCGTCACAGTGTGAATTTTAATTCGTATGTGGTGCGATTTCCAACTGCTCAGCTGGCGACCTTCACCAAGGGAGATTTCTGGCCGAAGGGTGTCGTGTTCCGGAGATATTGCGGGCGGTTACCTGACACCAGTACACAGTGCAATGCGTTACAAAAACAATAAATAGTTTAAATTTTAGTTTTTACAATTTATATGTATGTTAGTTTTTAAGGTATATATTATATGGGCCTTGTTTGTAAACCATGTTTGTAAACTTAGTTGTCTGAAATAAACGAATATTATTATTATGTACTGACCCCAAAATTCAATAATAGAATATCTCGAGAAATAAGGATTTTAAATATCACTGAAATAGAAGCTCGGATGAGGATATAGGTAAAAGGGGATAATGGAGGAAGATCATTAGAGAGAAATGGAAAAGATTCTTATGCTATTCTGACCCTTAAAAGAGTCAAGATAAAGAAATGTAGCCGCGATGTATATTAATTGTCTTGTAAATTAATAAAATAGTGCTTTACTGATGAAGTGCTTCAAGTTATCAGATGTAGAGACTGAAGCATGAGCTATATTTCTGTACTCCAGTTAATCTGTGTATGTAGACACCGGGTGAGTACATATAGAGACGGTGAGTGGTGTTCGTGAAAACGTCGCGTGCGCAGCGGCAGATTTCTTCGCGCATGAGCATTCAAGGAGAGATACCTAGCAGATACGGGAAAATTGTTGGATGTACCAATTTGACCGACTTATTTCTTACTTCATTTTTTATTTATTTTTTCTTGACTGTCTGACATGGTGAAATAATAATGGTTCCACAAATCTCTATATAGAAAGTGAGCTAGAAGTAGTAAATGTCGATCCACCAAGATTTTATATACCTATATTATTATAATATATACAATAAATAATGGTTTTTGGAGCGTAATGACCATATGGTATTCACTCGTAACAGGTACATACATATATTTAGCATTTATTCCTTTTAATTTGGTATGAATGATTCTATTTCCTTTAATTTTCGGAGAAAATTCTTATGAGAAAATGTTAAAAAAATATTTTTGCTACCTCCAATAAGGTATTGTAAATCTTCAATTAGCTTATGATCGCGTGCGCCGCCCATAGGAACGCTGGATATATTTCTAACGCTGCAGTACGACTTACGCAAGTGATAATCGCCCATGACACAATTTCAGATTATTATACTCATACAACTATAATTAAGTAAATGTGGATTTTCCGGTAGAAAACTGTAACTGTAACTTTTATATCACCTTAGGCTAATCAGTGCAATTATAGTTGATATTGTATCTATATTTTTTAAGCAAATGGACTAAGGAAAATGAATCCTAGAGCAAAAATATGTACATACTTGCCTCTTTCTAAATTCCTAAATAAAATACTGGCAAATCAGTATGTTTTATAATTATTTTATTTTGTAGTTTTTACAAGCCTTTATTTAGCTTGCCCTGTATGTTGTTTATTTATTTTTTTAATTATAATAAATAAAATAAAATTTATTTCTGTACCATGGTATGACATTAACAATTTGTGATCGGGATCTCCATTTAAGTAAATAATTACCTATGTTAGGACTTAGGAGATTCCGCTCTTTAATAACAACAGTGTAAACATATGTTTTAGGTATAAACTGGGTCAAATCTTTGAAGTAATATTTGAGCTTTGCGATTTCCAATTGAGATGAAATTTTGTATGTTAATGTAAATTAGATGACAATGCAATATTATTATAGCAAGAAGCTGATCTAATGATGTCGGAAGGTGGCTACAGGAACCCGGTAATAAAACAACACAACCTAATTGAGTTGATAAGTCCTTAGGCCTCAAAATATAAAATATTTCCAAAAAAAATTTTTTTGTTGAGAAAAAGTAATTAAAAATTAATTATTTTCGTGTCAATTTCACATCACTTCAATTTACTCCATGGCTTATCTACAAAATGCAAATTCAAAATTCAAAATAAAGTTGCAAATATTTACCTAATGGGTAGTGTCGTAATACACTCGTATTGCATTGCACTGATAAAGTTTATCCAACTATTTTCTTGTGTGCAACGAGACAGCCTGTGTTTTGTTGCAGTGTGGCAACCGATTTGATATTAAAAGCAAATTTTTAGAAATAAATTTAATTTGTCAATTGTTTTGAAACAGAGCATTACGATTAATTGCTGTGATAACGTTTCTACCTTTTAACTTTAGGTACATTTTTGAGAACGTTAGGTATTTAAACATAAGCATTATGAAAATATGAGCTTGATGTGCGTGACATTAAGTTTAATTTTCAATATTGTTTTTTTGAGATTATTACTCGTAGTTATTCTAGATTGTATTATAAATTCTTTGGTTTCTACAGATAAGTAGTTTTTGCATACTTATATACATAGATGATCTCCTTGGCGTCAGGTCAATACGCTAGTCCGCCACTCCGGAGGTTCTAGGTTCGATCCCCAGCCAGAGCAAGTTGGAAAATGGCCTTAATCAAATTGTCCTGGGTCTTGGATGTTTATCTATATTTATTTAAAGTAAAGTATCGTTGAGTTCGACTTAACTACACTTACTTAACTTAAACTATGAATAAAGTTCAAACTCTGGGAACTGTAATTTGTCCATCTATTAATTTATTTATTATTATTTATCACGTCTTAATCATATGAGGCAGACGGAACATTTTGGGTCTTGCGGCTATAAACAGACCCAGGGCCGCAATATTCAAAGGCCACTTTTAGCGTGATTGTAGGCGGGAATGTAGAAAGTAAGTTGTTTTTGCCTTTTTTAATTCCTTTATAAGCCTATTGTGCCTCACTTTTCAAAAGGCTTTTATGGCTTCTTCTCTAGTCTACTATCTATTGGTCTTTATTGTATATAATACTTTTCGGAATTTTTGTTCAAATCTTATAAAAATACATTAAATATAGTAATTTCCCAAGGTCTTAAAATATAATCACCTTCCTTACCACAAGAAGTATTTCCAGTGATATAATCAAGTTGTCTTGAAGGGAAAGAGTAAATACTGTATTCAGTATACCTAGCCTATTGGCTAGATATACTGAATACAGTATTTACTCTAGGTAGGGAGCTACTTGTCTTTGACCACATCATGTAACGTGGTTATCGTAAATATAATTATGGAGATAATCGTGAGTCAAAACAATTGGTTGACATGAGCCAATGTAACCATTGCTGTAAATACTTACTGTTACTCACAATGATATCTCACTTTTGACATTATTAGCATTAGATTTTTTGAATTAAATTTTTAGTTATGTTATAACTTGGGAGCCATTGTAACAATTGCTTGAATATTTGTTTAGACTAGCTTTATTCACAAAAAATACCAATCGTTTGCTAAACCTTTTAGTTTAAATTATGTTTTGTCTCGTTCTTGCTTTGTCAAATACTGAAAAGAAAGATAAGGACGAAACAAACATATCTTAACTAATCTTTGCCATGGATGAACGGGATGATTATGTCCCTACCTTGAACTTTATTTCGGAATGTAGAGCTCATTCGTGGCATCATAACAGTATAAATATCGATGCTAAACAAATTAACCTTAATAATATATCAATTTGGAACATTATCATCGATATTTAAATTAGTATTTGAGCAACGTCTGCAAGGAAAACGGGTTAAAGTGACCTAACGCCATTGCAGAATCAAAGTTGAAGGTCGTGCAAAATACGCGGCGATCATTACCATTAAACTAGCATATCTGTTGAGACATCAGCCTAACCTAGGAACAGATTGGGCAAGTAAGAAATAAATTTTTCGATTTTTTTTTGTACAAGCTTTTATTGTAAGGCCTAACTAGTAGTCAAGATGCCTAAACACAATGGGGTTGTGGCGTTTTATTACAGGGTTCATATAGCCACATTCCGGCTCCATAATGAGATCAGTTTCTTGTTATAATAATATTAAATTGTCATCTGTTTATATTGGTATACAAAATCTCATTTCAATCGTAAACCGGGAAGTGGCTCAAATTTAACTTGCAAGATTTGACCCAAACAGATAAACAATAACAAACAACTAAAAAAGCTAATAAAAATATAGAGTAGATACGTTTTATCAGTGAGGTAAGGAGTCAAAAACATGGGGAACCTAGGAGAGTTTGGTTCTCTAACATCATAGTTTAGGTCCGAATTGGTAGGTACAACGATAAGACAAATGAGGAGATAGTTTTCCGATTTTTCCATTTTAGATTAACTATTATTTTTTATTTTTATGGCCGTGTGGTTCCTGGCAGAGTAGAATAGGACCACTACAAGTCTTCTCAATTTCCCATGGATGTCGTAATAGGCGACTTAGGAAACACAAGCTAAATAAAGCTTATAAATATCAATGAGAACTCTCTAACCCGTCTGGCCAGCGTGGAGAGTGTAAGCCAAATCCTCTGACTGCTCTGGCTAATATATAGCGCTATGGAGACTGAAAAAGACCTGAAGTAAAATGATAATCACTTCATCTTAAGGAGTTGACAGCATCCTCAAAAGCCATGCTAGTTAGAAGTGATCCCCAAGTATACGTTCAATCAGCTTGGAAGTGACCATACCATCATGTTGCGTCACTCGTGGAAAATTTGTAAAAACTATTATTTATTCTGAATAATCGGGGGCTTGACCCTACATTGTAGGTATCATTCAACTTGATGTAGTCAAATCTCGTCTACCAAACTCGTCTAATGTGAAGTTAAAGGAGTGCAGGAATTTTCCGTTCACCACTCGCTCTCGTTAGCAGTACATTCCGCAGAGGACACCTAGTTATTGGCATTTTGAGGACACTGTTTTGGGTGAGCAGAGAATGTTGTACCTATTACCTACCGTATCGAGGTAAGAACTCGAGGTACGCTGGGGATTTTTGCCGGTAATTCAATGAATAGTAAGTTATTTCATGCAGGATTAGAATTATATCAATACTAAGCAAATAAAGTTTACAACAAAGTAAAGAATATATGTAGAGGTATATATTAAATTTCTCACTACACTCACTACACTGCACTACTTACAAATAATTACAAATAAAAAAAGCCGGGTAGGTAGTTCTTTATCCTGCGGTAACGAGCCTAAAAGATTGGCAGGATTGTCACGTTGTTTGGTAATGCTTTTCTGACCTAGCTCTAGGTCTAGGTCAGGAAACTTCAATAACTTTCCATAAGACAACGATAAATTATAATAATTAGGTTAATAAACTTAGTATGTATGAAACATTGGTTTTTGCTTCCGGTAAGTAGTCATCTTGAAAATCCAATATAATATAATAAGCTGTATCTAATCTTTACCTACTTAAAAGTAGCCCATAATCTTTGGCACATGGACACGTCGCTTTCCCCATTTCCACGATATTTCACAAAGATACGTGTAAGGCAAACATCTCTGTACATCTCAGACATGGCTGTAGCCCAATTTGTATCATGACTTAGAAAGCAAGGCACTTGTAAAACATTAAACGTGACTAATTTATATCTGTATGTTACATCTTATTCATATACATATTTTTCCCATAATACTTTAAGACTAATTTTAGGGCCTTCCTAGAATTTAGTGGGAGTGATTTGTTCTTCATTTTTACTAGCTTTTATTTAGTTTCAAACAACGGGACAGGTTCAAATCAAATCTTGCAAGCTAATTTAGACGCACTTCACATTATTCGATCGAGTTAAAACTTCACATACTTATTGTAAGTTAGGTGACAATGCAATACGAGTATTATGGTACTAATGACCTGATCTCATGATGAATCTTTAATAAGGCATCTCTGTGATAAAACCACATATTTTAGTGTAAGTATTGTTATAAAAAAAGCTTGTTTTTTAAAATATTTTTTAATAATTGCCTGTTTCATTTATTTATTTATATTTATTTCAGACGGTTAACTTGCTGTGTACATAAAATTAAAGACGTCCTTTTAAAGGTTTTCGTATTTTCTGCTCGTTGAATCCGTATTTTTCTGTTTTGATAAATTGTACTGTTTATTTAGAATAAATACATATATTAGCGGCTTCAGCTGTCTCTATTTGTATACTGCAGCTCTTGACTCATATAATATACGATAATAAGACAGGTCACACAACGTGACATAATAAAACCTGTTTCAGATACAAGCTAAACTCAAAATGTTAAAGAGACAAAGGCGTTTGTGGTTTAATGAATTTATTTTGCATTTTATGCATTATTTTACACTACCAAATTACTTTGTTAAATTTTATATACTAAAGAATGAAAAAAAAAATTATTCTTTTAATCGCAGAACATCTATATCCACCCAAAATAATATATAATGGGATATTATTAATTGCACATCTAATAAATAATCACCCATCAATTTAATCTCATCATTTATATACTTTTTTACATCAAATAAATCAACAATCTTATCATAAGTACTGATTGCACAGCAAATAAATACTGACTGCACATCAAATTTATTAGGTTAGGGCAAACCTATAGGTTAGGTTATGTTAGAACTGCGACCAACACACGCACGAGCCGAGCGAGCGAAGCGAGCGTGCCGCGGCAGCGGCCGGCGAGTGCTAGGAAAGTTCTATCCATTTTACTGCGCCACAAATATAAATTGCAGTTTGTTTAGTAATATTTTCAGTTGAGTATTTTGCTGTGCAATCAGTAATTTTGATTTGCGTTTAAATACTACCCATATATAATATAGAATAGTTTCATGTATAAAATAATAATAAAAAATAAATATATAGTTTCGTCACATTACAATTTAACCAACTTAGTTTGCGTTTTCTTAACAAGACGTAAAGCTTAGTTTTTAGAGGGTTTAAAAAAATCTTTAAGAGCAAAATGTATTCGAAACAGTCGATATTTCCCAAAAACAAATATGTTATATCATTCGAGCTATAATTACGACTTTCCCCGAATCAGGTTTGTACCAAGTGTAATCAAATATGAAAGGCAAGTTATTAACCGTCTCTCTCTATAATTAAATAATCGAACATGGAACGTATTCGTTACAGTAATATTTTATAGCATTTTACGATATTTCTAATAATACGATTTAAGTATACAGTGTACATACAATGTTTAAATTAATATTTTATTAAATCTAACGTAAGATAACTCAATATTTAAGCAGCGCTCAGTGCAGAGCGGACAGCAACATCGTCGAGTCGCCGCTTCTGACACTTGCCCTGAAGATGATCAGCTAAATCGATCAAACCGTTTTAACGATTTGCATTGTAAATAGTTTTTAAGTTATTTATGGATTTATGATGGATATTTAACAACTTTATACATAATAGGTATGTATGTATTCACATTACAATGTTGTTAAAATGACATGGGATAAATTCATTAGGAAAATTATATACGATTTAAATCAACTGAAATCTTTCCGACTATACTACGTGATTTAAATAGTTAATCAATTTTCATAATATATTTAATTATAATATGGAAATGTTATTACTTTACTATTTTAGCTTCTAGGTGCGGCCATAGCTTTCTTGTCTTGATTTTTCTAATAATTATCAGCATAAATATTTAATATCCATACCCATCAATAAATATCACATTAAAAAGATGCCTCAGATCGTCAATTTAATACGAAAAAGTTCTTGTTCGATACCAATGACGAAATAAAATTCGACATACCCATAGGTACGAATTTTTCTGGTCAGCGCCCATAGCGTGGCACCGACGTCAATGTTTATCGATCGTTATCATCTATCACTATCTCGCTCTACGTAAAAATAACGAGCAGGATAGCACTAGTCCGTTGCGCGATATAAACTTTATCTAGGTTTATCAACGGTGCCATGCTATGCGGGCCAGCTGATGTGTTTTAAAAGCGATTACTAACATGCTTAAAATATCTTTGGGCAAAATCAAAATCAAATATTTATTCAGTAATAAGGCCTTTGCAGGCACTTTTACACGTCAATAATTATAGTGCACATTACGTGTAAGTAATGTTTATTTATATCTACATTATTTTGTCTTGGTTCAAAAGCTACCGATACTAGCGTTTCGCAACGATCACTGCTGTGAAGAAACGCCTAAAGAAACACATTTACACAGTATTGGTCGCCTACGCGCCAGAAGGGCTTTGTCAGTTTACAAAAATATTATGCCTAATACAATGTTATCACAACATAATATGTAAAGCTTGCGAACGACTGCCAAATCCAATGTACAGAAATAAAGCAGGTTGGTTAATACAAAAAATCATATTCGTGCAGGTAGCTAATATAATATTGACGTCTACGTCATGCATATTTTATACTCACACATTAAGTAGTTTTAATAATATTAAATAAAGTAGACGTTATTTTTATTGGGAATAACATGACACGATTTTAATACAAATGACACATCAAACGGCTGTTAATAAATTATCATTTAAACTGTTTCGGCTATTTCTTCTCCACTTTATGCAAGGTCTTTGGCACACTTGGGTTACTACTGACATGGCATTAGGCCATGTCAGTAGTAACCCAAGTGTGCCAATGCATGATAATGGTATCCGCGATATGGATCACGGGGTGCGCTTTCTCGCTTTTTATATTTGGAGAAGAAAAAGCGGGATAGCGCACTCTGTGCTCCGTAGCACAGCGGCTGAGGAGGCAAGAAGATAGATCAAACGGCTTTTAGCCATGTTTATTTATGTGTTATCTATCTGTACATTATACTGCAAGTAACATCCTAGCCAGTGAGCGAGCGCGGAAAAGAGAAACGTAGCAAAAAATATGGAGGTCTCCGTGAGGGAATCTAGACGCTGCTCGATCGGCTGTGAACTCGTCGACAGTCGTCTTAGCGTCAACTAACACCGAGACGCGACTCAATATTTTTTTTTTTTTTAAAAGTAACATGAGAAAAATTATAATTAATATTGTATATGGTTTACTCACGAAGTATACTTGGAAAGGCTAACAAAGTTTAATAAATAATTAGATAGATAAGTACAAATCACACTGATTTAGCTAGCCCCAAACGAAGTTAAAACTTGTATTATACGATGCTATATTTAGTAATAAATAATAATAATCAAAATCAAACAATTAGTTTGTATTAAAATACACAACTATTATACGGCTAACGCGGCATTACAATAGTCAAATCTACTAAACAAACAAAAAAACAAGTGTGTCTTACAATTTAAGCTGAACAGCAGAAATACCAGCACTATACTCGTATCACATAAGTAATCTAAAATGTATACTATATTTTATCGGCTAACATTACATTTTCTGTATCTTCATAAGACCAAGATATTATGCATGAACATGATTACCGCATCAAAAATATTTTTCGCACACTAAGTACTCAACTTCGTTCTACTGATAATCTTCTCCTTTCTGTTCCTCCTCATCGCACAAATTTTATGGCGAACTCTTTTAATTTATAAGCTGCACATACGGCTCTGGAATGCTTTACCCATTGACATCAAAGATATTTCGACAAAATTTTCTTTTAAGATAAGAGTGCACTCTTATCTTTTTGATCGATGTTAGTATCTTTCTTTATTTTTCACCATCATCATTCATTATTTATATATATTGTAGGTTTGTATATATTTATTTGTTATATGTATTATAGATAGTCTTACGTACGTATGTAGGTATATTCTATGAGTTATATTTTATTTATTTGTATATTATATATTGTATTATATTATATAGTGTTAAGTAGACATATATTATATTATGCACATATTTTAATACTTTATTTTGTATCTAGTTTTTTGCGCCGCAACATGATTTGTATCTGTTTATCCCTATGGTTGACTGGGAGATAACGCTTTTAGCGTTAAGTCCGCCAATTGTACCATTTTTTTATTGTGGAACAATAAAGTTTTTTAAATAAATAAATAATAAATAAGTACTTGGGATTCCTGATACAAACTTTTTGTGTCATACCGTCGGGGTTTTCTTAGGGATTCTTTAAAACGGCTCTTTGTGGTCTTTCTAGAGCATACATATATAATAAACACAGGTTTCGATCGATTGAGAAAATCAACATCAGAGAGAGTACAAATCGATCGAAACCTGGCCGGCCATTTCACTATACTACGTGAGTAAATCGTATATATTATTGTTAATATCTTTTTTTTATAAACAACTTTTATTTATTATTTCAAAACACTTTACAAATTCAAAACAAAATCTTTTGTTTTGTTTATCTCAGGTCTAAGTCTTTTAACATGTTCTCCTGTTACGTATTTGTCAGCAGTCAGTATTCTAGTGGGACATGTTAGGTTTTACCTTAGTTTTGAGCAATTTTTCCGGTACTTATATACAACAGTTGGAAATTGTTTTAAAAAACTCTGGGGTCATCTCTTCTTCAAATATGACTAAAAAGTTTTTGTTCTGCTAACTAAGCGGGTGATCCCTCTGACTGCGCACCATAAACGCGCGGGAGCGTCAGTGTGTTGAACCGCGCTCCGCGACGGTGCGCGGTGCAGTGGGTTCACCGCCTTAGATTGGTTTTGTCTACTTTCAGTGGTAAAGTTTTTAATAAGAGATCTAAAAAAAACTTTTACAAAGTATCACAGTAACACCGCTAACTGTACCGAGCACTGAGCCAATTTCTTTAAACAAACGTTTTAACGAATCAGCCGAGCAAAGCCTTAACAACAGATGCAAATCAAGTAAATTGGAACTCTATCCCATTATAATAAAGGTTACTAGAGCAGTAAAATATGCCAGATGTTTTCGAAATGCGTCCCGAAGTGGAAAATTGTTAGATTTCGTGTTCGGTCGATGGCCTGTGTGACCGATCGGTGATTGCGGCTCAAGTGCACTATCGATAATTTACAATTTCTATCGATGTTTCAATCCCTAGTTGATAGGTGGAAAATAAAATTTGTGTGATCTATGATTTTGAGATATGATCGTAAAGTCATTGATTGATAACTGAGATCAAACTGACACCTGAAAGTTAGTAACATTGCTTGATATAGGAATTTGGTTATGCAACGCTTTCACTATTTATAAAACCATTGGTACTGTTACGTACTCTAAGGCTAGGTCTTTTATATTCAATCAAAGGTGAGATTTGAATACTGCGCATATAACACCTAATACGAGTAGATACAGGTCGGACATATACAACGTGTAAGGGTCATATGCGTAATAAATTATTGAACCACGGGCTATTATAGATTACTATAGTATAATGTAATTAAAATAAAACAGTAAAAAAAAAAATATAAACATCCCCAAACAAAATACGCGGGCGGCACACTTTTGTATGGAAATGTCGATTTTTTTGTTTTTAATTATTTTATTTTCATTATACTATAGTGATCTAATATAACCCGTAGTTTGATTTATTACGCGTTTGTCCCTTACACATTGTATACTGAATATGTAAATAGCGAAACAAAGCAAAATAGATTGTCTATTTTGCTTTGTATTGCTAATTTAGTTCCTTCGGCGTCTTCTTGAGCGTCATAGACAAAATCTTGTTAGACCTTATAAAACGTAGTCAACTCATTGCCATCAGCCGCGCCATTTTTATCATCACATCATCTCAATGCCACCTTCTCCATAAGCCTGCTGCAATATTTTGCAATTTCATTAACAAACAAAGACATCTTGGTGGAGTCAAGGACCCGTTTTAATCGGCCATTTCCAGCGTACGTGCCCGGAATACCAAGCTTCCTCAGATACTATCTCTTTCCTGAGGTTTCATAACAATGTTAATGGAGTCACGACGGAGATTTAAAAATAGGGGCCTACAATTTACACATCCGTTTTGATCTACGGATCTCCTTTTTCGGCTACTACAAAAGAATCTGTTTGTAGGTGATGTTTTGAACTTTTGACGCGCAACCTCTTTGTTGTGGATTTGAAAAAAAAAACACCTATTTTGATTGAATAAAAAAAAAGTTTGACAGATTGGCATTATTGTTAGAGAAAATTATTGACTGTTTTAATTTTACGTTTATTAAGTTATTAGTTAATTATTATTTGTGTGCCGATATTATAATTTTCCTAATATTAAAATTATCTTTCCTTCTTACTCCTGACTTTTTCTATTCTGGAACTCTACATTCCCTATTACAATGTTGGCTATTGACACCAATCTTTTTACTAAACGTGGACTATCGTTAGGATTTGATTTATTCACCCAAATCATGTTAACACAGATGTATGATCTATAGGCTGATGACATCTTATCTCTATAATATAAAAATGAATCGCTGAATGTGTTGCTAAGCTAAATCTCGAGAGCAGCTGAACCGATTTCGCTAATTCTTTTTTTAGAATATTCCTTAAAGTACGAGGATGGTTCTTACGGAGCTTTAATACCCGTGCGAAGCCGGGGCGGGCCGCTAATTGTAGATAATTATATGATCCAAGTATTAAAGTTAGTGTGACTTTTATAATCACACGATGGGTTTGGATGTTTTTATCACTTGTTACTTATCATTGTCAATTTTTTCTATGGATTTCATAAAAGATGTTGACTTTAGATCATTTACTTACAGTTATGTTTAGCACCGCTTCCTAAGCACAAGTGCAGAAGAAGCGACAACAAACAGCATTTTATCCAAATACGTCAACTTACAATTAAACTATAGTCATAATAAGATGAATAATTTCTAAAAGTATATTGAAATGCCTTGTAGAACCTTTATAAAATTAATCAAAAGCCTATTCATAAAATCTTCTACCTATTTGATATTTTGACACGTTAATACTCATAATGCCAGATTCAAGAAATGCAAATAGCTCGCGAAATGTCAACTAAAGACACTCCTTAAAATGCAAAAGATTATGTTAAAAATATACATGCATATATACTCGTATATATACTTTGCTGGTATATTATAACAATTTAATTAAAACTAGCGTGAAAAAAGGACATTATAGTGTTAATACGTATATACCTTTTCTCCTTAACAAAAATGTAATTATTTGAAAACGGTTACTTATGTACCGTACGTAAAGTAACATTGCAGTCCTGCAATGTTAAATTTTATTCCCGACTAGTCAAAATAAACCTCTTTAAATGCAACTGTAGAAACGATTACTATACAATAAATAGGAAATAGTCGTTTTAATATAATAACTTTAATACTTTACAACCCATCCAATGGAATTAAACTTGGATTAATTTTTACTCGATGATTTTCTACAGCAATAATATCCCAGTGATTTGTGTTTTCTTCTCTCGGAAGCAGTTAAAATACAGATTTTATTTGCGTTTACTTGCATTTGCCTACTTGTCGGTATTAAATTGATATCCATGATTTTATCGCCTGTTGCCGCCTTCTGTGTTGCCGCCGTGAATTTCAATTAAATGCGGATGTGTCATGCTGAATGATATTTTAAAACAGATAGTATAAGGTTTGTATTTAATATTTAAAGAAATATTAAATATATAAAGGGAGCAGTGGAGAAAGAAGGAAGAGGCCTTTGCCGAGCAGTGGGAAAAATCAGCAGGCTATTAAAAAAAATTTAAAGAAGCGCTTAATAAATGATCATGTAGGCTTGGCGCTGGACGGGAGGTGGCAAACGGAGATTAATCTATACTTCTATACTAATATTATAAAGAGGAAAGATTTGTACCTATTTTTGTATGTTTGTATGTTTGTAATGAATAGGCTCAAAAAGTACGGGGCCGATTTAAAAAATTCTTTCACCATTGGAAAGCTACACTATCCCCGAGTGACATAGGCTATGTGTGTACCACGGGCGAAGCCGGGGTGGACTGCTAGTATATGATAAAATCACAAAATAAACTTGAGAAAAAATATATTTTATTGAAATAAATTTGTCTGTGTCACAATATTCGAAAACAAAACAATAAAAAAATAACATGAAACAGATCTAAGGAGGCGCGTCGCCAACATTCACCTATATGTTTTTTTGAGTGGTCTTTAAAAGTTGTTAGGGACTCAAATCTCAATGGTGTAGTTTTCTCTTACTTTTGTTAAGTGCATAATTAATAAATTTAAAACAGTTGACTCACGTAATATAGTCGGAAAAGTGTCAGTGTAGAGCGGACAGCTGCATTGTCTGGTCGCCGTTCCTGACACTCGCGCTAAAGATGATCGTCCAAATCGATCGAAACCTGGTCAGCCTTTTCCGACCATATTACGAGAGTTAGCCGTTTTAAATTAATTAATTATGGAGTTATCTCACGTTGGCGTTAATTAAATTATTTTGTTGGGTGTTGAAGAAATATCTATACGCACTTGATTAATTGTTGAGAAGTAAATAATATATTACATTGTTACATCAGTTTACTTGCGAAGTTTCTGTGTCTTACAAGCCTAGGGTTTTTTCTACCAAATTTAAGGAAAAGACTTAATTTTTTCTGTATCTGAATCAGTTAGTTTAACTGGTTCCCTGTTCCATGTCTCATCATTATTTTCCTCGCCACTTCGCTATTTAGGGTCAGCTCTACTCGTATATGTCTACTCCGGTCATTCTTGTAGTGTTTATCTATATATGTATTTATTATAAAATATAGTATCGTTAAGTTAGTATCACATAACACAAGTTTAAAACCTACTTTGGGGCTAGATCAGTGTGATTTCTTCTTCTTCTTCGTCTAAGCGCGTTCCCAGTTGCATCCTCAGCTGTGCTACTATGGAGCCCAGGGTGCGATTTCTCGCTTTTTCTTCTCCAGATATAACATGCATATCAATAGTCACCCAAGGATGCCATAGACCTTGCGAAATGGAGAAGAAATAGCCGGAACAGTTTAAATGATTTGGCTATATCTCAATCAGTGTGATTTGTCCCTATTTATTTATTTTATTCGTCATATGTGAACAAATCCATTGTTTTGGATACTATTGTTTTACTTATAGATAGCAAATTAGTTTCATCTATTCTGAATCTATTCTTTACAGCTAGTCCAGAACAAAAGCCTTTATTAACATCAAGAATAAGCCCATTGCCTTTTCTCGTAAATGAGGCAATGAGTCACGACAATAGGCGGCATAATAATATCAATCCCCACTTTCTCACAAGTCAAGGGTAGCTACTGGTCCGCATTGTCCATAACTGGAGCTGCAAGTTTCAGATCCTGTTGCGGTTTGGGTGTCAATGTCGCTTTTGTTATGAATATTTGAAGCGAATTTAATGTAACCACTAGTTTCCGCTCGCAGTGACCATTCGTACAGCCAACAACAGTTGAAGTGATCTTAAATTATTGGTCCTTAATTATACAAATAAAATAAATAGATAAGGACATAAATTAAGCTAGCCTCAAAGTAAGTTACAACTATTATGGTAGTAGATACTAACTCAACGATATAGTATATTTCTTACATAAATACACTAAAACTATTTTAAGAGTGGATTCAGTCCATGATACTAAACAACTATCCCCAAGGAACATATATTGAAAAATGAAAAATAATTTTTAGCTTCCCATACAAGTTGACCGATCAGCTGATCCGAGTTTGTATGGAAAGGCAAAAAATATTTTTCATATTTTAATATTTCATTTATGTTTATTGAGGAAACTTGTTTACTATTATGGACTGAATGCTCCCTTCAAAGTTTCAGTGTAATTTGTTACACATTATATAGATACATTTAGGACTTAGGACAATTTGAAAAAGGCCATTTTTCAACTTGCTCTGGTAAGGGATCGAACCCAGAACATACGGTTTGGCGGACTAGCGTGTGGACCATTATGCAACGGAGGTTGCATTTGGCTCACTTGGCTCATAGGTCTTAGTTAAAGTGATAAAACTTTTTTATTATTGCACAATTCAAACTCTGAATAAAGACCACGTAGATTACTACTGGCAGTTGCAAAGGTCGTATATTTTTTTAATGAAGCCGAGCGTAACCTCTCTTGTAACGACCTCTCCCCGATGTCATGGCTCACTGATCACTGTAACGAGATCTCGATTCGCTGAATAATCGATAAAATCGATTCGCAACTCTATGATGTACGCCATAAATGTTATGACTGCAAAATATGCATCTCTTCGAACGTCGTCTAGTATATTCAATAGAAATCGTCATTCTATACGTTGACGCCTCATTATATCGATTTGCTTGCGCCTATAAGTTAATTTACATTCTTGCGTATTTGCATAATAGACTAATGTTTATGTAATAGAGGCAGTTGTTAGATTTCTTACTTAGAGTCAGAAAATGTTTGGTTTTTCTGACGTTTATTACATCATTTTTGTTATTATTTGATATACTCAAACTCCTTTTCAGTTCTGTCAGTCAGACTGTGGAATTCTTTACCACTTCCCTCTATTTATAGCAGTATAAATTGGCGCAGGTCAACCCTCAAAATCAATCAATCAAATCACTATTTACCCAAAGGTTGCCTGGGAGAAATCGCTGTGATAAGCCGCCTTTGTACCTACTTATATTTTAAGTTTATTTTTATATTCTTCTCATAGTTGGTGCAATAAAGATTTTATCTTATCGTATATAACTTGTAACTAATCTAATAATGACGATTAACTTTTTTATACAAAGTGGAAGGGACACACCCGTAATAAATCGAATCATGGACTATACTAGAACACTAAAGTATAATGAAATTAAAATAAAAGTCTAATAACCCAAAAAAAAATTCGACGTTCCCATTAAAATCAACCGGGCGGCCACACACTTTTGTATGGAAATGCCGAAAATTATTTTTGATTTTTGGATGTTATTTTAATATCATTATACTATAATGATCTAGTATAGTGGTTTGATTTATAACGAGTATGTCCCTTCCACGTTGTATATTTGATCCCATAGTAATTCTGTAGAATACATATTCATAATTTTTTAGAACGTTTGTCGATGTTTTTAAAAAAATGAATATACTTAGTATTAGTTTCATGATTTGAGTTTTTAGGTTTTACGAAGGAAAATACCTTTGTTTTACTTTTATTTACTTGGAAGAATCTAAGTACTTGTAGGTATATTATTGCAATCACAAACTAAAGACATCAACGAGCTAACAAAAATGGCGTCTCTGATATCATTGATGACTAACATAACAAAATCAATCTCTTAAAGTAATGTACGAGTATATATTAAAAAAAAAGAGAATAAAAATATTGAGACGTTAAAAGTGTTAATTTGAATCAATAATTGTTTTTATTGCATTCTTATTTATAGCAAAGTAGCTCAATGCTATTCATTCATTCATATTTAATTCACTGATTCTATTACAATCAAATTATCTTTCAGTGATTTCTTTACCAAAGCCATTCGTATAAGCAAAATGATAGTAAAATATTGAGTTTAACTTGTATAATACAGGAGCTGACATCGTGTTTTTTTTACCAAATCTTATTCAGCATCGAGAGTTATAACAGACTCACATGCTATCCCGACCCCACGTAAAGTGAGATAAGGTGAGAAAGACGAAGAAGTAGTAGTGGTAGTACTTGTTAGAGTAATAGTTATCTAACCTAAATCTTCTTCTTGTATTTAAGAGTTGCGCTCTTGTCAGTGGAGTGCTTTCCATATCTCTCTTTCCTCTTTTAATCCATATCTCGTTTTCACATTTAATTTATTTGATCAAAAACAATCTTCTGGGTTCTCCTACACCTCTTTCCTTCAATTATTATTTTAAAGAACGCATTGTGTCATAGTAGATGACCGAATATTTCCCACTTATATTTTCGATGATTTGTAATATTTACTGTAATACCTTTTTGTTTGTTCAGTCCAACTTTATGTTTTAAAAATAACGTTTTTTTTAAAAGAAGGAACAGTAAATTGAATATTTTAATAATACTTATTATTTATGACTACCAAAGAACAAATTCCAACCATGGATCTCGAACAGCTACAACATTTTTGTTTAGTTTTAATATTTCTAAGCAATCCAAATCTTCACAAGGCAAGACACATCACGCTAGAAACTTGTTTGTCGCAAACAATTGGCCATACGCCATATAATTAACAAAGAACATTGTGTAGAAGTTATTTCCGTGTGTTCAATCATCAAGAAATGAACATTTGTCGAGTCGTGAGAAGAGGAAGACTCGCTTTCTCCGTTAACTGTTGCATGTTGACTTTTTCATATACAAAGGTTTGTCTAAGTTTATGGTCGGAGACCTACTAACATCGTGACTCATGTGTTGCGTTTTTGGTACCTTTGTGAGAAATATCCTAATGCTCTTAGGGCAAGTAGTAGAATTTTTCTTGATAAAGTTCTTAGAACCAAGTAGGTACCTAAAACTTCCCGCGACTGATAGCCGCCGCTGGTGACAAGATGGCTGGCTGCATTTTCACTCAGAGGATTATTAGCATTGCTATTCAGCGAGGGAACGAAGCCAGTGTTCTTGCCATCATCCCGCACGGGCAAGTCGATTATTTGTTTATTTAGTTTATTTATGTTTATATTAGTTTATTTAAGGTTTTTATTTATTATTTGTTATAATTCAGAATGATTGAAATTAGTAAATAATCCATAAACGGAATAAAAATAGTAGGTACCTAAGTTGTGTTAAAATAAGTAAAAACAGGTTTATTTTTGTTTCTGAACTTAAAAGTCAATAGTTGAATTATCTTTGGATTCTATAAGTACAATCTGAAGTCGAAAAAAAGGTTATGTATATCTGACTTACATTCATCCATCGTACAAGAAAACTCGTTTTATCCACCGGAAATGTTTTTCTCAGTGTGTATTATAATTATGCTAACTATTATCATTATATCACGAATAATATTAAATATATACCTATATGATTTCTGGGCGCTACTGCGATTAGAAGGTTAGACCTTTCTTTTTGAATCATACAGCCTCAAATTAAGTTATTTGACCTTTAATATGGAGGACGGTGAACAACAAATAAATCAAGCACAGGTCAGTGTTTCCAAATCGGAAGAAAAACAAAATTGAATAAATAAATGCAAGTTCATCATGACTAGAAGCGATTACGAAAATGGTGCTATCGTGTCAATGCACTAAACACCACTAGAAGATTAGTCGAATAGTTCACTAAACATTTAGGTTACGTTTCAATGTAGGTAGTAACACAGGTTGTAACGAGAATTGTGTAACGTGTAATTGTATACAGTAATTTTCTCTGAACTTTGACTTTACTATCATTTTGTTAAAGAACGCCATTATTTTTCACTTATGTTACTTTGATGATTGGCGAAAAATAGTTTATTACTTTGCATTAGTTTAAACAGCTTTGCGAGTATTATTTTGGAGTAAACTCGTTATTTAGTTCCGGTATAAGTTACATATAATAGCTGTAATCTTTAATAGTTATGACATGAAATATCATCGTAAAGTGGATTTTGTAATGTAAACGAATGACATGAATATATGTGTGACTATTTTTATATTAAAAATCTGCTACACCCGTCCTATTGTTTCTACAATATTGTAGTATTTGTACGACTATATAGTCTTCATACGAAATACTCGTAAGTATGTGATTATTGTATTATTATTATATAACATCTAAAAAAATATATACATACCTGTAGGTTGAGGACTAAAAAAGGCCCTGGGCCTTAAGTCCGTCTGTTACATGTTTTTTAATAAAACTAAATAAATAAAAAATATATACAAAGTGGAAGAGACATTACCGTAACAAATCGAACCACGGGCTATTAGTAGATCACTAGAGTATAATACAAAAACAAAACAAAAATTCGACATTCCCATACAAATCGCCCGGGCGGTCGCACACTTTTGTATGGAAATGCCGAAATTTATTTTGTTTTTGTTTGCTGTTATTTTAATTTCATTATACTATAATGATCTAGTATAGACCGTGGTTCGATTTATTACGGCTATGTCCCTTCCACGTTGTATAAGTATATGTAAACTGAAAAAAATATACAGATTCTGTCCATTACACTGAACCCCTTTTCCCAAGAAACACTTTCGAAATATGAAAAATTGATCGGTTAACTTGTGTGGAAGACTAAACCGCTAATCCGGAGGTTCTGGGTTCGATCCCCAGCCAGGGCAAGTTGGAAAATGGCCTTTTTCAAATTGTTCTGAGTCTTAGGTATTTATCTATATATGTATTTATCATAAAATATAGTATCGTTGAGTTAGTATCCCATAACACAAGTTTAAAACATACTTTGGGACTAACTCAATTAGTGTGATTTATTCCTATATATATTTATTTAAAAAAATGATAAGAAATTGTATGAAATAGTTTCTGTATATTTTGTTATTAATTTACAATAATTATGACTTTGAAGACAGAATTGCAGATTTAAAACTAGTTAGTAAACGAACCAAATTTATCTCTTTCAGTTTCTTTTGCTATAAGTTTTGCAGAAAATAACAATGGTGAATTTATCTCAAATATTCTGATTATCTAAAATTTTAAAGAATGTAATCAACTGGTAAACCTTATAAATTACAATATCAAAGGTTAAATTTTTTTATTAAAATTCACTAAGAAAATAACAAATACATCTCCATGTTTGAAACTCATCAAGATTCACATACTTATTTAAAACCTGCGTTAAAGCTGCTAGAGCAACGGTTCGTAGTTGTTAATTACACAGACATTTCCCACGCCTTCAGAAATTCCATTATGTAAGGAAAATGACACCCAGAAGTATGGCTTTGATTGCCAGGCAAGTAAACAAAGTGTTTGCTTATGCATGCATCATTCCATTGTACGTCATAGAAGGTTTCAAATACACCTATTTTATTAGCTGATTTGTTTTTTTTTTCTTGTGTATAGGTGGCCAGCTCTGTTGTCAGATTTTTCAAGCTACCTAAACCAGGCCTGTGTCACTCCCCGTTTAGGTATCGAAAATGTACCTACATTATAACTGTGCGCGCAGCCGGCCCCTCCGGGTGGTAAATTCAGTTATACGAATCGTTTGTCCAGAGTAATAAAAATGAAATTGGCTTGCAATGGATGTCTAGGTATCTAAGCGAGAAGGTGCTGAGTTCTGATGTGAGCTAAATTAAACCATATCGCTAGCCACATTGAGTAGATATTTCTTTGAATTTCTTTGCTGAGTGAGACTTCTGTCGTTAGTATTAGTATTTATTCTGTGCCTAAACATAGCTTGACGACTGCCATACAATGATGACAGCCAGGATGAACGGCTTAACGTGCCTTCCTAAGCATGGCGGAGCTTGAAAAATGTCAAT
The DNA here is from genome assembly GCA_963576875.1 of Acrobasis repandana. NCBI lineage: Eukaryota > Metazoa > Arthropoda > Insecta > Lepidoptera > Pyralidae > Acrobasis > Acrobasis repandana. The sequence goes on from OY756226.1 coordinate 7,040,434, forward strand.
GCCATTTGTGGTTACCCAAATGCGGACCACGCCCGGGGTTGCTTAACTTGCAAAAGCGCTATGCGTATGTTCACCGGACTACCGAGCTCCTCATATTTTTATGGGCAAATTCAGTCTTTGATTCTGAACAATGTCCCATGGAATGTATTGTACTGAAACACATAGTTTCCCGTGAATTCTGGGTTATTGTATGAGCACTAAGTACTCAGTTTAATACATTTAAGTTATACTGTTTTGCTATGGGCTACTTTCATTTGTATAGTTTATGTTACAACTTCGGTTTACTTTCGCTATACCTATCTTAATGTTGTTCGGCAGCTCGAACTTGTCTTTGTGAACGATCACTTTTCTTGGAAAAGCAATCCAAAACTATTTATTTTAATAAGTATATTTTTTATTAAATTTAAGTAGATACCGTTTACCTGACTTCTATATATTTTTCTGCTGAATGACATTTCAAAAATGTTTTTTTTTGCTAACTCAAAATACAACTATAGAAATCCGAAACCAATTCGTCTGGTAAAAAATATATCTTCGTGTCATCGTTTCCAACATTTTTAAAAATCAATTACCCTACTTACTCATAAAAAAAAACATTTCATTATCTATTCACAATAACTCGATCAAAACCATCCAATAAAAAAAAATATTTTTGAAATGTGATCCATGTACTAGGAAATATTTTTTGTCGATTGATCACGTTCTCTTGCAACGTTGTCGATAAAAATTAACGAATATCGAATAAAATCGATTCGAAAAAACGTATTGCCGTGATGGCACGCACGGCCGTGTCGGTCAAGCGAATAAGGATGTTGATTACCGCTGTAATTGTGTGTAATCGGTAAATGATAAGTGTTGATTATGAATTTATAATTGATTATGTTGTTTGAGAATTAGGTGGAGTTACGTGTAACTTGGTATTCAGTCAGAAACGTCATAAAGTTTCATACATCGCTTTTTTTAAGAATTATTTTACGGCCCTGCATACGATCCCTTTAGACCCCATCTTTAGTTCTTCGTTTCTTGATTCCTCACCCTTAACCTAACAAGTTTCAATCGAAGGGTGGTGTAGGTCCTTTGATTGCTTCAAGGAAGTTTCTGGTGACAAATCCATAAGAGTCTATTAGTTTTCATAGTCGATTGACTGGCGGACGGCGCCTAACACAGTCCGCGGGTTGGATCTCATCTATCAGCACGGAACAGCACTTTCCTATGCTAGAGTGAGAGAGAGTGACAGAACGCTTCAGCACCGGCCTGTTCTGACCGACAGAAAAGGGAAGCAGTATAGGAAAGTGCTGTTCCGTGCTGATAGATGAGATCCAACCCCACAGCCCGCTTAACAAATATCACTACAGCCGTACTATGATTGTCCACTTTACTATTTCGCATGTTGTTCATTAGTATGAGCATTTATAACACCAATTTAACATTATAAAGTCCACAAGAATCAATTTACAAAATAAATTAAAGCAAACCCCAACTTGACTTCCCGCCAAAAATTCTACTATAACTATTGTGAATTAGTTGATCAAAAATTTAAAAGTTTTGATCGACTAATTTACGATGTAGTCAATGTATATACAATATAAAACATGTCCTAAATATTCAAGATATAATTATCTAGGTTAATAATAATGAAACACTTTTATAAAAATGAGACACATTTTTTAATAGTGCGAGCGACACAGCCAACCAAGTGTAAAATGCCTGTTAACCACCTCAAGTTTCTACCAATTGTAACATAAATGTCATGTTTTGCTTGTACAGATACAAAAAGTCAACACATTGTGACAAAAGACGTTTATATACCTGTGTATTCAGCATCGGGATATGTATTAGCATAAAATATGGTACAATACAATAAGAATATACAATACAAAAAATCAACATATCAAACACGTACAACAAGCCGTGTGGTTCTCGGCAGAGTAGAATAGGACCACTCAAAGTCTTCCCGTGGATGTCGTAGAGGGCGACTTAGGAAACATAGCTAAACAAACATCAATGAGACCTCTCCAACCCGTCTGGCCAGCGTGGAGACTGTAGGCCAAATCGTCTGACTGCTGTGGCTAATATATGGCTCTGGTAGTATAGAAAGGGTCGTGCTCCTGCAGTGGAGACTAAAAAAGACCTAAAGATGAACATATCAAACCGAGAGTATACGAGTATTTCCCATGTATGACCATGCAACTTTTGTCATGTAAAAACATGCTCATTTGTCAAACACGTGTATCGACGGTCGTTCACACAATAATCGCAATACATACGAATTCGATATGCAGATTGCGCAAACGCTAATTTCCAAGTCTAACCAGTTTTGAACAGGAAGTATCAGATAGCGCCGCGTCACGGTATCGGTTCTCTCACTTTTACAGTTTTCCTTTGTTCTTCAGACGTTTGTAAATATTACGAGTATTTTAATTCTTCGCAATTTTATTTTAAAATGTTGAACTCACTTAAAGCATCTGATGTAACCAATAAAACAAGGCTCTATGTTTGATGGATTGGTTAATTCTTGCTTTACCACATCATGCAAACGTCTCACTCAGCAAAGAAATATCTACTCAATGTTGTTAGCGATATGGTTTAATTTAGCTCACGTCAGAACTCAGCACCATTTCGTTTAGATACCTAGACATCCATTGCAGGCCAATTTAATTCTTATTGCTCTGGACAAACGATTCGTATAATTGAATTTACCACTTCGAGGGGCCGCTGCGCGCATAGTAATAATGTAGGTATATTTTCGATACCTAACGGCGAGTGACACAGACCTGCCTAGTGCAAGTTTTAAAACTTGTACTATATTTTCGTGTTAAATACTTGTATAAATAAATACCTAAGCCCAACTTGTCCTGGTCGGGGATCGAACCCAGAACCTCTGAGTGGCGGAATAGCGTTACCAATAACCCACGGATGTCGTCAATTGAAAAGAACAATTTAATTTCCAGTGTCATAAAATCTACGACAAAGTTAAAGCGCGGTCGTCCTAACATAAAAACAAAATCGAAAATAGAAACAAATTTAAAACTAAAATAAATAAAAGATCACACACTAAAGAATCAGTAACATAGGCCGGAATCAACCCGACTTTAAACACAGTTTCACTTATTTATTTAGACCTTATGTATTTTACTTTTATATAATGTTCATAAAAAATATTGTATTTTTAAACGTAATCAGTGACACACAAATCCCGAATGTTCTCTTACTATAATATGGCACAATACTAACAACTGTAGCATTCCACCGATGTGTTTGCGTTACACAAAGTGTACACTTGTGTGAACACAGCTGGTAGGTAAATAATCTAATTAAAGGACTGTTGCGTAAATTTAAGTCAAAAAAAAATATCTACTCAATGTTGTTAGCGATATGGTTTAATTTAGCTCACGTCAGAACTCAGCACCATTTCGTTTAGATACCTAGACATCCATTGCAGGCCAATTTAATTCTTATTGCTCTGGACAAACGATTCGTATAATTGAATTTACCACTTCGAGGGGCCGCTGCGCGCATAGTAATAATGTAGGTATATTTTCGATACCTAACGGCGAGTGACACAGACCTGCCTAGTGCAAGTTTTAAAACTTGTACTTACACAATAACAACTGTAGCATTCCACCGATGTGTTTGCGTTACACAAAGTGTACACTTGTGTGAACACAGCTGGTAGGTAAATAATCTAATTAAAGGACTGTTGCGTAAATTTAAGTCAAAAAATTTTAAATAGGTACTTTTGTTGCGACATATCCATATAAAGGAATTAAAAACTTCCAAACAGTTCTCATATTGAAAAATACCAATTCGTACTTATGTAAATATAGAGATTCCCTGTGGGTGAAATACTATATATATAATACTAATAATTTTGTTATAATATAATTAGAACAAATGATTAGTTCCGGTAGCGATACAAAATTGCTTGACAGTTTTAGAGACCTCACATTTTTCCATAATTCAGACTAGATTTCAAACCACGCGATAGACTGCCCGTTTTCATCGTTTCATGCATATCATATTGCGGTCAGCTCTCGGTGTGAATGGATTTAAATGTACAATTTAATTTGCAGTGAAAACTGTGACTCTCACTCTATATCATTTGCGCAATAGCGTTTACGATTAGGTCCGTGGTTAGTTTGCTACGCGTTTAGACACTTCGTGGGCAGTGGGCACGTTTGGCTGAAATGTCGTGAATGGGTTAGCTTTAGGTGGAATAATTACATGCCTAGAATTCTGAATTACCAAGTATTACTTTTAAAAGGGTCTGAAAAGGTTGCAAACTTATTTTGAAAGAGGAAAATATAATTAAATGAAAAATATGTTTAAAACTAAATCGGTTTTGATATGGTTAGCAGAGTTCTTTTAACTTGTATAAACAGCTATTAATTTAACATAGTTTGTTTAAAAACAAAGTTAACCTTTATATTATATATGTATTGTAGTCATTACAACTCTTTTATATTCGTTGTAATTGTATGAGGCCCTTCCATGCTGGTCTTGGAAAAAAGAAAAAGCTTTACGGTTACGGCGACGGCTAGTAACCAATCACTATTTTGATTTTTTTTCACCTTCTAGCCCACTATCACGTTAAAAGTGGCCTTTGAGCCTTGCGGCCCTGGACTGCTTAGAGCCGCAAGATCCAAAATTCTTTGTCTGCTCCATTAAGGATAAAAACGTGATAGTACCTATGTATGTCTCTGATTAAGATGGGTACCTATGTACCTAGTTAGTTAGTATCAATAAAAATGATCTTCTTCATAATTGTAACCTCATGTCTGAGGGTCGTGACCATCTTGAGCAGCTCTCCTCACTATGGTTTGCCACAGTACACGTATTGTCTTGCGCCAGGTGTATGGCCCTTTGAGTATTTGACTTATTAGTTAGTTAGTTTATTTATAAAAATGTTACTAGTATTATAAAATGTACACTACGTTCTCAAAGTACGGTAAAATATAATTAAAGTGGCGATCTTTTTCCCAGAACAAGTTCAATTACATCCCACCGTTAGATGAAGTTGTCGAAACGAATTGAAGCTCAGAGATAATGCGTGTAGACCGAGATCATGCGAAGGTAAAATTGCGATGAATATATAAGTATACAGGTGACTGGTAAATACAAAGAGCAAAAAGTTACCTTCTTATAGAGATAATCTGGTTAAAACCCATCCTTTGTCTCTTTCCCTCTTATTGGCTTTTACTGTTGCTAGAAAAAGACTTCGCTAAACGTCAAAAGTAAAAATGTAGCCTGCATGCAACAGGCAAGAAACTTGCACCGTGTAAATAGGCCATGTTAATTTTGCATAAAAACAAAATACCGTAAAATTTTAATCCAATTTATAGTAAAACTTGGATAAAACATTTGTTACCGCGAATGCTACTAATATAAACGTGTCCTTACTTAGAAAACATCTTTATTTGGATTAAGACATATTTATAACTGCCAACTTTGCTACGTTTGAACTAAAATTAACATAACGTAATAACACTTTGACAAATAATTCCATTGCCATGCACTAGATACATTTGATTAGTTATTATGATTCATAGTAATATGACATTGACATCGATTTTGTAGGATTTTCCTACTTTTATTTATTTAGTTATTGGTACCTACATTGCTTTAATAAAAGTGTTTCTTTTAACATTTATTAAAGTACCTTTAAATCAACATTTTCTACAATTTAAAGGAAAATAAAATGTTGTTGTAAACTGACAAAGCCCTTCTGGCGCGTGACGACCAATACTGTGTAAATGAGTTTCTTTCGGCATTTCTTCTCAGCAGTGATCGTTGTAAAACGTAGTTGTTTTTAAAATAATTTATTTTAAATTAATTAGTTTAGTTAATTTTAGTACATTGAAATTATGTTTCTTAATATATAATAAGACAAATATTTATTTAATATAAAACAAACATTACACTTTTACATGTCAAAAATTTTAGTGTACATTACACTAAAATTATTGACATGTAAAAGTGTCTGCAAATGCCTAATTACTAAATACATATTTGATTCTTTGGGCTCCGACATACAGTGTTCTAATTGTAACCGATAGATATATTAATTTTGAACAAATGAGAGTGGAAATTGACTTTATGTACCCACCTGTTTGATGATAATATATAAATAATAAATATATATAGGGACAAATCACACTAATTGAGTTATCCCCAAAGTAAGTTTAATTTTGAGTTATGGGATACTAACTCAACGATGCTATATTTTATAATAAAAACATATATACTCGTAGGTAAACACCCAAGACCCAGGACAATTTAAAAAATGTTTATTCTTTAACTCGCCCTAGCTGAGGATCGAACTCAGAACCTCCCGAGTGACGGACTAGCATGTTCAAAATCATTGTAGTTATTTACTAAAACAGTTAATTTTGTTTTTAACTTTCCAAAAAATCTGTTGTATAGTTTAACTTGTACGAGACATATTTCAATTTGGTGTGTCGAGTCCGAGAAAGCCCGTGTTCCCATGTCACAATGCCCTTTCATTTGTCGGGTTGCGTAACGGAGCACAATGCGCATGAAAAGAGTAGTGGAGTGTGGATATGGCATGTAATGTAGGTATAATTAATTACTGTACTACTTTTACGTACTCATAGAACGAAGCTTTGTATAACCAATCTGCTTTTATTCCTGATTCCTGTATTATTTCTTATATAGGCCCATCATCTTGTTAACACCCACCTGCTAGTACCTAGTTGGACGACCTGAGCAAGGTTACAGGAAAAGGCTGGATGCAGGCCGCTTTGGAAATCCTTGGGCCTACGTCTACGTGGACTTCCTGTGGCTGATATGCTGATGATGATGATCATGTTAAACTTGGCCTTTGAATCTCACGACCCTTAGACAATGACTGTGTGGAGCTATATGCTAGGTTTTGTCATGTGCCATGCATGCCACAGAACCGCGAAGAAAGTGATTATCAGCAACGCTGTCACGAAAGAGCATTCGTAGAATTTCGCTGTAATGAGTATAATTGCTCCAGATGGAATAATTTGTGGGAATGTTCGTGGAAGTTACGCATAAGTAACGGATTCACCTTTATTTCCAACAGAAACGTTTTTCTTTTCTTTATTTTTTGAATCCAAACCTTATTTTTCAAAAGAAAATTACTACGCATTGAATTACTACTTTAAATATTAATTTGGCTTAAATGTTGCATAGATAGGTACGTTTACACTCATCGTTTAATGAACATTATAATATAAAATTTGATTTATTAAAATTTTAATTTTATATGTCAAATAAAAAATGGTATTAAAATGATGTTTGTTTATTCCTTAGTTTATTGCTATTTGTTGACTTTCGTTTGAAGTATTTTCTACTTCGTAGTGGGCAAAGAGGTGTGTATTATACTGTCACCAAAAATATTACAGTCCAAACGAGTTATCATTATTTTATGTCGCTGTACCAACTAAAAAAACAATTTTATTTTCGTCTCTCCATGTCTAAACGTCTTGTTTAAAAGAATGTTTTAACCTCACTTGTTCTTACGGGATGGGAAGCCAATACTAATGAGATACACAATGCATATGAAAAGTAGGTGCCACAAGCCACAAGCCTATTGTTTAGCGACAACACACAAACGAACATTTTTTGACCTCCGTACTTTTTTTTAGGCTGCGCGTCGGTACAGTTTGTGTCAATAGCCTTTTTGGAGAGTTGTGTTTGTAGGTAGGAATTTATGGTAACATAACCCTCCTTTTGGGTTCGTTGTAATAGAGTAAAAATATATGAATATGTATGTGTAAAAATTAATGACAGCATAATTGTTACCAGAATTGCAATTGCAAATAATGTTTGTTGTTATAGCAGTAGAAGAAAAAAAAGACTCAACTGTTTACCTATTTGATATGATCATGAGATGAGATGGAATACAGATCACAATGTGCACGTAAGTACGGACAGACGGTGTGCGCTTAAAAATAAGATCCCGTTGGCACTGTTTGGGTACGGAATCCTAAAAATAAAGATTCTACAAAACACGTTCATATACTACTAAATGTCTAAGATGCTTACAAGTCGTTTACTAAGCATAAATGAGTACCTATTTACATTATATTAATTCTGTAGTATTCTCTGTTGTAACTCATATCGTTGAATTAATAAATAAAATTAGTCATTTTGATCAATATCTTCAGGTTTCAACGTTAAGTTGAGGCTTCTTTTTGGGAGGTCTAAAAACATTAGCACTAATTGATGCAAAGAGTTATTTTAATAAAGACGTGAATCCAATGTTCTTTGAAATTAGAAGAACGTTTTCAACACATCGTTATCATGCCCAAACTCAATACGTTGTGTAACAGTTTATTAAAATAACGATAATAGATACCGTTATTCGTTAACTGTTATTGAGTAGCACCTTATAAAATTACGCAATGCTAGTTGCAGAGACAATTATTTTACGCAGAAAGAAGTTATTTATTAAAAAAAAAGTTTTTTTTCGAAACCATTGTTGCTGATTATGTTATGTAAGTTTCGTGAGAACGCACTAATGGCTTGTTTGTCTTATGCGCGAATTTTTATGAACTAGATCGGTGGAATTTAACGCGGTTTTAAAATTTGTCTTTGCTATTCATAATGTTATGCAAAGAATTTGCGAGACGAATTGGTTACGTAGACAATATTTATTTTATTTTATTACTTGATTAAGACATAAAATTAGGTATGTATTGAAATACCTAGATAAGAACAAATTACACATATTGAGATAACGTAAAGAAGTTGGTTAATTTTTATTATGGTGTTTGCATAATTTAGGTTAATTTATGATAATTTCGGTAAAAATATGTTCACTAAATATCGAACACTGTACCATGAAATTGACTATTTTCATTCAGTTGATTCAGAGAAAACTTGCTTTAAAAACGTGTGATCTTCTAAAAGTTTTAAACCCTAAATATTGATAAAAATAAATTTAAAATGATTTTTAACATACGCAATCGCTATTTTGTTTTCATCAATGCAAGACTATTAACAATTCACCGTGAAAGTTACTAACAATTTTAACAAAAGAATGTTTTGAATCCCATTAAAAACATAACATGTACTGTACCTACCTACAAAAATGCACAAGTCTTGCAACGCAGTTCCTCTTTCTTCCTTCGAGTGAAGTTGTCAAATGGAATGTAAACCAAGTCGGTTAATTTCCAGGGGGGTTGACAATGTCCCGAATGGCTTCTAGAAAACGTTGGTACGGTCGTGCCTTTTTTGCACGACTTGGAGAAGGCACTTCCGTACCCCCAGATAGTTACGAGAAATATATAAGTCAATGGTTATGACTTATGAATAAAACGGAGAGTACCCTAAGTAGAACACTTTAGAACAGATTATTAAAATGTCTTCAAATCAACAAGTTTTTAATAATACGTTATAAACTTGTTGATATTGTAACAGTCGGCAATAGATGACAGTACTTATTAGAATTTAATAATGGCGCCGAGTTCAATGCCGTCAGATGCGTCAGGCCCCGCGGCCGCCCATCTGCCGGAATAACGGTAAAAGTCATGAGAATAAAGCGGTTTATGGAAAAGACAGAATATTGCCATATTAGAAGTTCACATTAAATTATTTATAGTAAAAATAGGTTGAAGACATAATTAAAGTTGCGGGTCGCATCTAAATGAGAGAAGCACAGGACCGATATGAGTTGCGTTGACGAAGAGAGGCCTACGCTCATCAGTGGGCGGAAGAAGGGCTGAGATGATGATGATGATAGATGAACAAGGCATTGCCTGCTTTGCTGCAGTTAGGTAATTTCTGACCGATCATTACAAAACAGGCAATGTGAGTATAAACCACGTTAAGAGTTAGAAGCTGTTGTAAAACGCCAGAAGTAGAATAGACTGGAGAGGTTTGCTTAATCAAGTCACCTACCTGTGTCTGTAGTAACTAAGTGATGAGAATACCACCATTAATAGAAAATTGCCCTACAGTGGGCTAGAAACGAAACAAAAAACCAATGGCAATTGCTAACTTCTTCATAGGTACTAAGTATATACTATTACGTCTTCATCCCTAATGGGACAGAAAGAGCATTTTGTGTCCTGTAAGCAAAAAGAGTCCAGGGCCGCAATACCAAATTAAGGCCACTTTTAGCGTTATGGTGGGCGAGAAGGTGGAAAAAGAATTGAAAATAGTGATGATTAGGTAGCCTCGATCGGCTTCATTCTATGTATTTCTACCAAAATAGTTTTTGTAGGAGTTTTTACTCTGTAAAAGCGAAGAATACATGAATAATAATAATCTGGTAAAGTTTTTAAAGCTTTCCTATATTAAAAATAACAATTTAGAAAAAATACTCATAATAAAAAAAAATGTTCAAGAGTAACTAAGTGTAATCTCACTAATCCGGCACTATTAAAAACCGGAGGGTGCCGGATTATTGGAATGTTCGGATTACTGGGTTATACTGAAAAAGTCATAGGTAATAAATAAAATAAAGCATTTCATAGAGAGAATAAATGAAAAAATAAAAGAAAATCATCTTTGTGGGTAATTTTTTTGTAAAATTCAATTGCTTTGGTTTTCAAAATTTCTCCAGATATAGGAGTGTGTTTAGAACGCCGCTGTATGAACCACAAGTAAAGAGCGTTTTCCATCTTTGGACAATCGCCAACTTTTAGTGTTTTACGCTTTCCTGGCCCTGACTCCATTGTTTTGACGTGGTCTACTATCTGCTGCCTTTTCTTCTTAAGATCGTGTATAGTAGCACGCCCAACACCATATTCTTTTGCCAATTTACACATGTTTTGTCCGCTATCTAACTTTTTTAAAATTTCCATTTTATTATTCAAATCTAGTGTTTTGTGTTTGCGTTTATTTGACATTTTTAACTGTAAACTAGTCTCACTTGAAAGAAACAATACGTTAGCACGTGATAAGTTTTGAGGTTAGACTGCTAGTCGATGACGCAGCGACCAAAGCGTACAGGTATAGAGGGGTAAGGGAGGCGTGGGCGGAGGGTGCCGGATTATTGGACGTGCCGATCTATCGAAGTGCCGGATTAGTGAGATTATACTGTACTTACTATTTTGCTAAATAATAACAAACTGGTTAAAATAAAGTCTTTTTAAGTAGATGTTGATGTGCAGACCAATTAAACGTAATTTAAAATGTTGAGTGCCGATTTGTTTATTGATAAGTCAAACTGTTTTGATCATTAGTGTTAATGTTGTACCACTTACACTGATCAATGAGTGGTAAAAGGTTAGTTGCACATGTTTAATGACCATTTTACCAGTAATTGACTTCATTTAATTTATTAATCAACAAATTTCATTAAAATGGTTTTACTTCGTAGTGTAAACGGAAGTCCCAACTAAGTAGTTTTGACCGATTTAGTCGACTATCATCTATTATCTGATAGAGGACCGACCTTCCTCAAACTTATTTTATGCAAAATGGCCACCTCTTGTACTTATTTCGAAGCATTTTCTTTTTTATTTAACGCATAATTTTTTATCATTTTTTAAAATTACTACAGTTTTGATCGCTAAAAGTTTATAAGTTAATCCCCATCACATTATACTTTGAACAGAAATCAAAGTGAATTTACTTGCGTAACCGCGCGGCTACCAATATTTTTTTGTTCGTCTAGTTCACAACGAAAGTTATTCAAGTTACATAGCAACGCATGAAAAAGTGTGTTCTCACTTTTTGCATCGGCAACATTCAATATTGTTTATAGTTTGTATGTTGCACGTATGTTCAGGAGCAAGGGAGAATTAATTACCATTTTAAATATTGTTGTGTTCTTTACATAGAAAAAATCTATGTGGAGAAGTGAGAAGACTTGACTTCTCGTGTTGTTTCTTAGTTAAACAACCACTTAACTTTGTTTACCAAATTTGACTTCATTGGAAGCCTTAATTTTTCAGCGCGCAAATTTTTAAAGGAGATTTAGGCAATTGTAACAATTATTAATTTTTTTCTTTTCATTTAGCTGCAAGACCCTTATATATATATAATTAGGGAACATATAGTATGACCGTATGTATGTATGTGTTTACGGATAGATGTTATAGTTACACTCACTCACGGTTTTGTTGACATCTGCTTACTTTAACGGTTGCAGCAAAAGTACGGCTCTACTGACTAAGTATGAACAATTTAAGGTTAATATATAAGCAAATGGCCTTAAAGTGGCGCCCTCATTTAAAATAAATTGTTAACTCGTAAATATGGTGATAATTTCCATATTGCTCTTCGTCATGCACTAGATAGCCCTTTAAATTATTTTATGAACCACCGTTGAAAGTATTTACATTAGTCCATCTAGCTTTAAAATTTGCCTCCGCCAAAAGTGGCCACGGCAAGTTTTAAAGCTAGACGGATCACCTAAAATAGTTTCAACGGCAGTTCATAAAATAATTTAAAGGGCTATCTAGTGCATGACGAAGAGCAATATGGAAATGATCACCATGACCTCCAGAGTGGCGGACTAGAATCATAACTAACCCACACAATAACTTAGCCACAGAATTCGTCAAAAATAATATCTGCATATATGCCATAACGCCACGATAAAGGACATTACAAAACAAAATTTCACAAACACGTAAACTCTATCCCAAAACTTAAGTTCCCAAACAGGTTCTGGACTCGTATCATCTCATTTCGTCAAGATGGCCGCGATCATGCGCCTCTTACTTTCGTTGTTTTCACTTTCGTTCAAAGTAATCACGGTACGTTAACGTTACTCAATTTAGTTCTCAACGAAACCGTCGTGATAACTTCCGTGGTAGGCGTCACCCTATATGTTTTACCGAGCTTCAATGATTATAACGGCTTTTTAATAGCATGTTTTATAATAACGGCTTAGTTTGTCACGTTTCACATCGAGGATATTGCCGTGTGGTTCCCAGCAGAGTAGAATAGGACCACTCCAAGTCTTCCCGTGGATGTTGTAGAATGCGACTTAGGATACAAGCTAAACAAAGCTTACAAACATCAGTGAGACCTCTCCAACCCGTGTGGATAGCGTGGAGAGTATAGGCCAAAGCCTCTGACTGCTCTGGCTAATGTATGGCTCTGGCAATACAGAGAGAGTCGTGCTCCTGCAGTGGAGACTAAAAATAACCTTGTGGGACCTCGACCTGTCCCGGCGCTCTAGGCGAGCTTCCCACATAGAAGATAGTAGGAGAACTGAAGAATAGAGACTCGACAATAACACAGATTATCTATAATTTATTATCTGATACTGACTGTTACATAAGAGTATAAAAGAATAATATTAAATAAGGTACAACAGATAGAGAAAAGTAAGCGATCAGCTTAAGAGATGATGGTGGAATGAGTAAAAAGGGTCAATGATTTGAAAATGGAATAAAAGAGAATTTGAAATGAAATGAAGAATGAAAACGGACAGGACGAGATGAAGAAAGGAGGTTTGAACATGATGCATGCAGCATCGTTACATCCTGATGATAATGACATCGAGGAGGAGTTTGATGGTCTAGCGGGAGTACTCATTACTAGCACTTTCGCATGTCAAGCAACCCCGGGGTTTGTTTGCACTTGGATGGGTGAATACAAGGAGCATAAACATGATATAGATTTCAAAAACTAAAACCCGACTACGGAAATTCATACTAAAAAGTAGGTACATTTGTCCAGTTAATGCAACCACAGCAGGGAGCAACAGCTAATAATGTACGAGAATTATTTGTTCATTTATTGTTCATTACTTTATGGCCTATAGAGGGCGCCACAGTGGATTTACTGTGACGTCACATACCCCATGGTATAATAAGATATGGTACTCTCTTCCCCCGATTTCCCAAGACTACGTCACAAATGTCACAAAAGTGTTATCACTGATAGTTCTTTTCAGTAAATTTAAGGACTTCCTTAGTTAGCTAATAAAACCCATCCCATGCAACTATCCCATCCCAACTAATATTATAAATGCGAAAGTGATTTTGTTTATTTGTTTGTTTGTTTGTTACCTCTTCACGCTTTATCTACTGAACCAATCTTCTTGAAAATTCGCATACATATGGACGACCCCCGTGGTGTAATGGTCAACACGCTAGTCCACCAATCTGGAGGTTCTGGGTTCGATCCCCAGCCAGGGCAAGTTGGAATATGGCCTTTTTCAAATTGTCCTGGGTCTTGGGTGTTTATCTATACATGCATTTATTCTAAAATATAGCATCGTTGAGTTAGTATCCTATAACACAAGTTTAAAACTTACTTTGAGGCTAGCTCAATCAGTGTGATTTGTCCTTATATATTTACATAGTTAGGAGTACTGAGAAGGGCACAGGGTATCTTTCAACCCGGAAAAAAGTAATGTTCCCGTGGGATACGCGAGCGAAGCCGCGAGCAAAAGCTAGTATAAAATAAAATACGGGATATTATTAATTGCACATCAAATAAAAAATCACCCATCAATTTAATCTAGTCATTTATATATTTTTACATCAAATAAATCAAGAATCAATAAATCAACAATCACATCATAAATACTGACTGCACATCAAATTACATATTAGGTTAGGGCAAACCTATAGGTTAGGTTATGTTAGAACTGCGACCAACACACGCATGAGCCGAGCGAGCGAAGCGAGCGTGCCGCGGCAGCGGCGAGTGCTAGGAAAGTTCTATCAATTTTACTACGCCACAAATATAAATTGCAGTTTGTTTAGTAATATTTTCAGTTGAGTATTTTGCTGTGAAATCAGTAATTTTGATTTGCGTTTTAATACTACCCATAAAATATTAACTTACTTAACTATTTTGATACCTCATTTGTCAAGGTGTCATGGATATCTTTGAAGATACGAGGGAACAGATATACATATACATACATAGCGGCGAAACACATAACCTTTTTGGCTTAAACCTCAAGCTCCTCCTTGCTTCAGAACTCACGTTACGCTGTTGATCGTGGATGTCATTATTGTATAGCAATCGTCAAGCTACGAGACAACTTTAAACAATCCACAACACCAGTGTTGGCCACTTACACACACGAAAAGAAAGTTTTACAAATTATCGTTGTTACTAAAAATTATTTTTTTATTTGTTACAGTTTGATCTACGTTCGCGAAAGCTTCGCTAATATCTAAGGTGAGTTAGGATAAGAATACGTTATGCAATTGATAGATTCCTTTTTAAACGTTATTAAAATACATTAAGGTGAATATAGAAGCGAATGGCCTTGAAGTGGCGCCCTCATTTGAAATAAATTGTTAACTCATAATTATGGAGATAATTTCCATATTGCTCTTCGTCATGCACTAGATAGCCCTTTAGATTATTTTATGGACTGCCGTTGAAACTATTATTGGTGATCCGTTTAGCTTTAAAACTTGCCGTGGCCACTTTTGGCGGAGGCAAGTTTTAAAGCTAGACAGACTAATGTAAATACTTTCAACGGTGGTTCATAAAACAGTTTATTTCACACTTCAAGGCCATTTGCCTATATATTCACCTTAGGATTTTTAAAATGAATAAGATTCATTGATTTATCATCTGATTATATGAATGATCCGATGTCAACCACTTTTACAATTTTCACCTCTATCATTCTTCGTAAAGTAACACCAAGAAGGCCTAAAACCTAATCACAAACATAATTACGGGAATTAAAGCGAAACATTCCAGTCAGGCTAAGACCACTTTCGGTGCAACCCGGACGAAACGTCAACGTAAATAAATAAAACGCATATTTCGCGTTAATTTCCGTATGCATTAATTTAATAATAATGCAACGCGAAAGTTTAAAAGGAGATTTAGGACTGAAACAGTGAGATTACATATTGATAGCAACTATCTTATATCGCTAAGTTAAAACAAAGTTTCACAGTACTGACTTATGTAATATGTTAAACTAGAGTAGTGTTTATTGTAGCACAAGGACTTTCCCAAGGCAGAGCAGGGCAGCCTGCGTTTATGTTCACAGAAACATTAATTAAACGTGATTTATCAAAATGCCAGCTCGCTGGAATTTATGCAAAAAAACTACAGTTCCATCTAGACGCTATAAATGTATGCAAAATTAATTGTAGTGGGTTAACAATCTAGACTTATCAGATGATTTTTGAAAAATTAATTAGGTATATCTTTTGGAATTTGAATTTGGGCGCTAGAAAACTACTAATTTTTTAACTACATTATCAGTATCAAAATTAGTAGACCTATTATTTTAAGTATACAATCAGATATTAATATTATATGTTCATAATTACCTACTGAATAACTTCTTCAGGAGAACGTTAAATCGAAATCCTAAACCAAGTGTGATGAAAGTTTAATTATTGTTAATGAGGTACCTATACTTATTTATAAGTAAATGAATCATTCAAGATGGTTTCAAATGGAAAGACTTAAGTATATTATGAGAATACTTACTTCAAAGACTTGTTTCTATTTCAAGTACAATCGATCAAAAAGTTTTTCTTTCCTGTAAATGATTAAGACTGTACCTGAATTTTCCGGGGTCCAGTGCTGCCCCCATTTAAAATAAATTATTTCAAAGAAAACGGAGACATCATTTAAAATTTTGCTACTACCAAGTTCTAGATAACTTTTAAAAGTATTTTATGAACTACTTACTGTTTACAGTTTAAAAAAAGAACGTTAAGCTTTACTACGCACATTTGCCAAAAGTAGCCGTTTTTCGCAAATGTGCGTAGTAAAGCTTAACTTTCTCACTTTAAACTGTAAACAGTAGTTCATAAAATACTTTGAAGGGTTTTCTTGGACTTGGTAGTAGCAAATTTTTTAATGATTTCTCCGTTTTCTTTAAAATGATTTATTTTAAATGGGGGCAGTACTGGACCCTGGAAAATTCAGGTACGGCCTTAATATTCTATAAATAATTTTCCGCGAGGCTGATTCTTTTAATAATGCTTAGACTAAAATTGCCCTTGGAAGTTAATAAATTTTATACTCACAAAATGTTTCATTTGAATTACAAATGAGAAGAAAATACGGTGCTATTTTATCTTGCTTCTTGTAGGAATTTTGTGATTCTGTCGAGTTTCTTGCTGACGAACTCAATTTTACTTACTAATAAATAATAATTAAAGTGTACCTACTTAATTATCTTTCTTGAAATAGTATTTTCTACAAGGGCTTTGCGATAACTAGAGTTTTTGAATAAAATATGGGTGCACGTGTTTATTTTACCACAGTTTATGCCTCATAAACATCTTTGGAAGGTGTACTCGAAACCATAACACTAATAAATAATATTACTAGAATTATATCTACAAATTTCTTTCATGCTGGTCTGGGAGAAAAGAAAAAACATAGAATGTACCAGCTGCTTCTCTTCCCGCGCAAATCGTAAAAGCCGATCGAGGGAATGGGCAAGAATCTGAATCATATCAATAGGCGATGCGGTTTGCAACCCATTTCTTTTTTCCACCTTCATGCCCACCATCACGCTAAAAGTGGCCTGGGCCTGCCGCCCTAGGCTCTGTCTGCCCCGTTAGGGATAAAGACGTGATAGTGTATATCTACAAATAGAGATAGGCCTATCACCATCATCATTCCAGCAGCATAAAGTCCAGTGCTAGACATAGGTTTGATAAGATGCCAATAAAAAATCTTGATATCTAAAGTACTCATAAGCACAATAAATGCTATATCACAAAAAAATGCGCCATATCATAAAACATATAGGTACAGGGTCTTACAAAATATACTGAAACTATTTTAAGGGTAGATTCAGTCCATGATACTGAACAACTTTTCCCAAGGAACATATAGCGAAATATGGAGAATATTTTTTGACTTTCCATACAAACTGATGGGTCAACTTGTATGGCAGGCCAAAAACTATTTTTCATATTTCGATATAATATGTTCCTTGGGAAAGGTTGTTCAGTATCATGGACTGAATCAACCCTTAATATAGTTTCAGTATATTTTGTAAGACCCTGTACCTATATGTTTTATGATATGGACTTCATCCTTCAAATAGTTTTAGTATATCTTTTTGGCGTTATATATTTCCTAATTTTCAATAGGTACACGAGTAAAATGTCTCTAGATGTCTGACCAACACGCAAACAAGAAAATAAATTATATGATAATTCCTCTCTATTTTGACATTGACTCGTTTCCATATTTATGTAAAGAACAACTAATAGCCATCTACCTAATCTGGCCATCAAGGATGTTGGCACGTTCAGTAGACCATCCATTTTCTCTTTGATAACCTCAGATCAGAATTTTCATTAGTCTTCTATCCACCGGCGTCAACAGAAACTCGGGCACATCCATATTCATGGCATTGCAAAAACTTAGATTTCGATTTTTACTAATGTAAGCTGAATTATTAAATTAATAACGAATTAATAATCATCTCGTTTCGACGCAGTTATGAGACCCGAAAGACAAGAATTAAGAAATTATTGACTTGTCTGCAATATCGTTTTGAATTGATTATAGCCATTTCTTATAAATATAGGTAACAATTTGATTGGAAATATACAGACAGATATGTATATAGAAAAAGCCTTTTCTTTTATTTCAATGTTTTATCATATCATCAACATTACTCTTTATTTATTATTTATTTTTAAATGTTTAAACTATGAGGAAATGCCATTCGGGTTTCGGGAGCTTAATAGTCCAAAGTCGACCTGAGCAAGGTTGCAGGAAAACGCTGGATGCAAGCCGCTTCCGATCGGTCGTTTTGGAAATCCTTGGGGGAGGCCTATGTCCAGCAGTGGACTTCCTGTGGCTGATATGATGAATAGTCCAAAGTGTTATAGACTGTTATTTTATTCTTTTAAATTATAAAGTCCATACTTAGACCTATTATAATTTTGCCAGCTAAATCAGTCAATCCAGTAAATTATGTGTTTGTTCTCTTTGTTCGTGTTTTATGAAATTATATATGATTAATTTTAATCGGGTATGTGCACGTTACTGACATTTAATATACCTAAGAGTCAAAGGTTGCATTGCAGTGTAGTAATAGATCTAGTCGTATCGACATACCTAAGTATTTTGTCTAAGTATGATAGAAAAATTGTGATGTAATTTTTTTAAATATATATGACTGAAAACTTTGGTTTAAACTTAACGTCTGAAAATAATGAAGAATAATAAGTATTGCTAATAAGAAATATGCATGTAATACTAATCCGTCTCATATTATAATTTTACAATTTCTATTAATACGTTACCACGCCTAGCTTATTATTTTTCTTACTGACTCTTATTTGGATTAGAAATAAATTATTGAAAATATGCAAATATTGTGCGGGAACTTTTGACAAACAAAAGAAAAATGACGACAAAGTCTACAAAGGAAAATTATGAGTTCGGGTGCATTCGGTAGGACTGTCCGTCCATGTAGTTTAACTAACGATGACGTACGTACGTACTTTTATATAGAGGTTTAATAAACATCACTGGCTGATAATAAGTATAATCGAAAGTACTAAAAAATAGAAAAACATGCGTTGACAGCTTCTATCTCTAGGTAGGTTGTTACAAAAAGTTTTTTTTTCTAACGGGATGTCTGCGAATATTGTAGACTTTGACGTTTAAAATTGTGCGTTTTATTTGTTGTAATCTATTTGTTATTTTTAATATTTATTTTCTACACCATATGTACATGTTTTTTAGCACTGATTTAGTTTTTCCGGCTATTTCTCGACGAGAACTAACGATTAAAAATATAAAAAATGCATGCATACCTCTATTGTAGTGATAGGTAAAAAAAATATTTAAATAACTTTAAATTCCCTTAAACCTTCATTGGCATTTTAACTGATTAGAATACGCAGAGAAATAGTAAGGGTTGCTACACACTTATTTAGGCCAGCATTGTCGGTTCGGCAGTATTTGTTGAACAACAAAGCGGTTCCGAAGCAATTATATCGGCTTTTTCCCCGAACATTCATCTACATATATTCGATTTTACCGCCTGGCTGTTCCGATTAATGCCGGTCTGAATAAGTGTGAAGCAACCCTAAAACAGTAGCTCTAGCAGTCAAGAAGACATAAAACTAACGCGTAAGTAATGGTTATTATGATACGATGACCTTTAAAGGGTGAGAACGTCCGGCCCGGCCTTCTCATGCGCCTGCGCAGCCGCTTGAAGTACAGTCTACATGTGTATTTTCAGAATATTGTTTCAGAATTGTTTTAAAACGAAGGTCGTTAAATTGAAATCAAGATATTTAATATTTTGGAAATCTAAAATTATTGATTTAGAGGTCCAAGTTTTTCCGTTTGTATCTACTGTGTGCTAAGATCACACCCATGCCACATTTAAAATTTTAATGCTTCTAGTTTTTATTTATGCATTATTTTTAACGTCGAATCCGTCGACAAATTAATATTTTTTTTTTAGTTATATAGAAGCATTAAAAACGTTAGTGGTTATTTGAAATATTATATTATTTGTATATATATATATACACATATATAATTAGTATATATCTTATATCTTATTCTATCTTCAACATCATACACATTGACGCGCACACACACACACACACATACACACACACATACACACCCATAGGCTATATTGTTTTTCATCAAGACAAACTGTCTACTATGTTATAAAGTACTAGAGATAAGAAAGGCGGAGTTTCCTGACACAAGCACACTTTTTGCTTAAAAGGAGACTCCAGCAACAAAAGCTTGTAATTTAAATAGTTACCTAATAAACAAATTTATTTTTTATTTTTTATTGTTTGTTACATTCATATTATTTCATTCAGGTAAAGGATTATTTTTATTAATTATGTCTCTTTGAGTATAAAGATAATTTGTATTGTATTGAATTGTATGACAAAGTATTTAGGTATTAATGCTAATTTAGATTTACATCTTAATTTTTGAGAAACTTTATTTCAAATAACGCCACTACTTTCATATACAGGGTCTAATAAAATATACTGAAACTATTATAAGGGTGAATTCAGTCCATGATAGTGAAACAATTGGGTAAAGTACCCAAGGAACATGTATAGTTATTCGTAAGTTACTAAACAATGATTTCGAGTAGTGATAGTGACGATCAGATAATGATTTCGCCTGAGCCTTTAATGAAAAGAGCAGATATTGCTTAATTCTTGTTATTTCCTTGCAAAGTGAAAAGCAGAGTGTAAAACTCGAGTATAAAACCCATTTTACCCTCGACGTAACTATCCAACCTCGCCATATGCACGTCTCGGGTAAAATGGCTGGTTTTATGCACTTGTTGTACAATCTACTATTTATATATCGATATATGTTCCTTGAACCTCCCACTGCTGGGAATAGGCCTCTCTCAATGAATGCCTTTTACCACGGTCCTGAGCTACTCTCATCCACATTCGAGGTTCAAGGCTGTGATTGATGATGATGATGATATGTTCCTTGGGGCAAGTTGTTTAGTATCATGGACTGAATTCACCCTTATAATAGTTACAATATAGTTTATTACATGTATAGCCACTTAAGTGTCTACGAGTTTTTTTTTATTTATCAAATTTATTACAAAAATTGTACACGGTGGACCTAAAGCCTTGGGCTTTCTCTACCAGTCAACCAATAAGTGGTGCAGAGGCAAGTGAGGCCAAAGTAGGAGCAAACATAATATTTTAATAATTACTTACAAGTATTTGAACCTATATTTATTAATAAACTTCTAAATAGGTATATATTGCAATTATTTTATTAAAACTAACGTGAGAAAACTACATAGTTAATTAATTTAAAACGATTGACTCAAGTGATATAGTCGCCGCAGGGCAAAATAGGGCCGCGAGGGCACATATTGACACTCGTAAGGCGAGTGTCAGAAGAAGCCCTGAAGATGATAGTTACGTAGTAACTATTTATTTATCTGTGGTAGTCTAAATCGATCGAAACCAGGTCGGCCTTTTCGGACTATATCACGCGAGTCAGACGGGTTGAATTAATTAATTAAATATGTTATCTGTGCGAGGCAATATGCTAGCGCACAGATTCTTTCGTTGCACAGCCGCGGTTAAACTGACGCTCTTTAAAACATATTGCCAAAATTTCTACACCTGTATTCTGTGGACGACATTTACACAGAAGTCGTACAACGCTCTTAGAGTGCAGTATAATGACACCTTTAGAATGTTGTTCAGGCTCCCCCGTTTTTGTAGTGCGTCGGGTATGTTTGCGGATGCTCACTGCGGATTTTTATGCTATAATGCGGGAAAGGACGGCGTCAGTAATGTCCCGGCTGAGAGGGAGCACCAACGGCATCCTGAAGGTGTTTGCAGATAGGATGGACTCAGCTATCCTGAGCCGTTTCATCGACCTGCATGTGATGGGTGCAAGTCGATGAATTTAATAATATTATATGATTCGTCACAAAAAGGCAGATTCAGTGTAAGTAGTAAATACAATCAAATTTTATCCATTTTATTTATTTATTCATTACGTATTTTTTTTTAATTAAAATTTTTGATTTTATTGTATTTCTAATTTTTATTTATTGTACCTATTTTAATTTTAATTTATTTTGATATTAATTTGAACTGTACTAGTAATATGGAGTCTTGAAATAAATGATTTTATTATTATTATATTATATTGCAATCAATAAATGACGCATATTACGTATTATTAGTACGTATTATCTTCATTCTAAATATAGTTCGAGTATAATCAGCTAGATCAGTTACATCAACCTTCATAAAATTATGTATACGATCGCATTCTTCACAGGAAGTGGTCTGAGGAAGTAACCATTATATAATATCAGACATCCTTGTCAGATAAACACTGGAAGTAGAGTTTTAATTACGTATAAATGTAGATTTTTGCATATAGCCTTTGGTTATTGAATATTTTTGATTGTTTTTCCTTCTGTGGAATGATAAACACATAAATATATAAACGCTATAAGTAGTTACCCATTCCGATAAAAGTTAATTATGAGAAAGGGTAACTACTTATAGCGTTTATATATTACAGCGCCGCGGCAGCAGTCTTTGTCGCAAGTATATATAACGTCTAACAAAATATACTAAAACTATTTTAAGGGTGAATTCAGTCCGTGGTACTGAACAACTTTCCCCAAGAAACATATATTGAAATATAAAAAATAAATTTTGGCTTTCCATAGAAACTAGGATCAGCTGATCGATCAAGTTGTATGGGAGGCCAGAAATTATTTTTCAAATTTCGACATATGTTCCTTGGGGAAAGTTGTTCAGTATCATGGACCGAATCCACCCTTGAAACAGTTTCAGTATTTTTTTGTTGTATATGAAACTTCTTTGAAATTATAAAATACTGCCGAAATCTGACGTGTCGTGTCTGTGATCGAGGAGTGTTGTAACGGTACGTAAAACTTTTTCATAAGTAACTTGAACTATGTCACGAACTCGAACGAATATTTTTTACAAATTTAAAACATACTTTTTCTAGGACACTTGTAAAAACATCTAGGTAATAAAAAAAAACGACGGCTTGCACTCCGGGAGTGCCCGCAGAAGTGAAAACTTGAATATTAACGTTGTGCATTTTTGATATTTTGGAATGGTTAGGGAATAATTTTGCACGAATTGCTTTAATTATCAGTATAAAAGTACTATCATTTATGTGGTAGAATACAATATTTATTTATTGCGCTATCGTACACAAACATGACAATTTATATTACATTAAAAAGTTTATCTCTCAGCTAAACGAAACAGCAGGCGCAGGCATACATTTTCGCCGCGCCGTAGAAAGAGAGGGGGATACTTCCTCTCCTACGCCGCGCCGGCTGTCTACTTTCCATCCGTCTTACGATTAATTTTCGATCAGGACACGTGTCCTGACGCGAGTTTAACATTTTTTACCCATTACAAAAAAAGTGCACAACGCCGCTAAAGAATTTTCACTTCAAAAAAACCATCTGAGATAGCATTATGGCCCTTCCACACAGTGGGCCATCATTGCGCCAGTTCACCGTACATTGCTGTTTAACTCACAAAAGCTTTTAAGAGTTTGTCAACCAACGCAGCAATAGACAAAAAATCTGTGCAATGATGGCCTATGTGTAGAGGAGCAATTACTGAATGTAGAATGTAGTAGAAGCATGGTACGTCATATTCAAATTTTTACTTGCAAAACCGAAAATTTCCATCGACTGTCGCATAAAATATACTTATGACGAAATATGAACATGAGACAAGGGTCAAACATTACGAGACGAGGTCATTAACACGGTGACGATCTTTCTCTTTTCTCTATGAATTTCTAAACAAAAGATGTCACTTCGGCTTTAGGAAACCAGTTCTACTGGTACTTGAATAAATTCGCTACGTTTCCTGTTTTACCGATTATGTTTATTTTTATCGTTCCAACCGGAACTGGCTTCGCTAATGCGATAAGAGTTTAATGTTGGGAAAACAGTTAATTTAAGTAAGTACCTATAGTAATAGTGTTATTTACAATTTAAACTTCTAGTTTCTAATTGCTTCTCGTAGGTACAGAGGTGTATTTAAATTGAGTTTAAAAATATTTTCTTGTATTAGTTTAAGTAAAAATAATTATAGGTAATGTCTTACAAAATATACTGAAACTCTTTAAGGGTACATTCAGTCCATGATACTGAAAAACTTTCCAGATACCTACCTACTTGACGACCTCTGTGGCCTAGTGGTCATCATGTCAGGATGTTACACCCGAGGTAACGGGTTCGATCTCCGGTCAGGTCAAGATGGAAAATGATCTTTTTCAGATTGGCCTGGGTCTTGGATGTTTATCTATATAAGTATTTGTTATAAAATATAGTATTGTTGAGTTAGTATCCCATAACAAAAGTCTCGAACTTACTTTGGGGCTAGCTCAATCTGTGTGATTTGTCCGTATATATATTTATTTATATCGAATTATTAAAATTTTATTTTAGCTATACAAACTCGGATCAGCCGATCGGTCAACTTGTATGGGCCGAAAGTTCGCAGGCCGAAAGTTATTTTTCATATTGTGATATATTTATGTTCGTTGGGGAAAGTTGTTCAGTATTACGGACTGAATTCACTTTTAAAATAGTTTCAGTATATTTTGTTAGACCAGTAGGATCTAACACACGAAAGATATACAGTTTATATGTGACCTAAATCACACATAAAAACAGTATTCATAACTGAATTAGTTTTGGTAAGTATATTTTGTTTTACTATACACAAAAATATAATAATTTGTGAAGTCACTATACAGATAGACACATCATCCAATCTAATAATTTTACAATAGATATACTTTCAAACTCTACTACTAAAGATACCCTTTATTTGCATTGCAATAAGTAAGCGAACATAAAGTTTGCTATAGACACACATAAGCAGGCCGGAATCAATCGGCACAGCCGGGCGGTAGAATCGAATAAATGTAAATGAAAGTCCGGGGAAAAAGCCGATATAATAGTATCCAGGGTCAAAAATAAATTATTTTGGAATGTTACAAGAATAAAACGTCACAAAACAATGTCACTTGTCATTCATTATATCCATTTTGAACGTGATTTTAGATTTATTAATGCCGAAAAACTGATACCAAGAGCGCTATTTGACTCCAAGAAACTATGGCCTCACGTCGCCGTGCGTTTTTCATAGAAATCCCGTAGAAAAAAAATTGTTTTGAGGTTTAGAAAAAAAGCATTTGTTTTGACTTGTTGGCAACTAGCGGATTGCTTCGGGTCGGCTTTGGTGTTCGATAAATACTGCTGAACCGACAATGCCGGCCTCCTTATGTGTGTAGCAACCCTAACTCTACCTTTCAAGTCGATAGCAGCATTCATCACACCATCTAATTACAGCCATGTTTATTCAATATACCAACATCTTGATGTTTGAGAATTAAAACTTGATTCATACGTTCAATTAATAAAAGCCATTCAAAACAATTAGATGAAATTAGAACCGGTTGTGAAAGAAAACGCCTCCAGCCCATCGGTATGGCACCTGGCACTTTCGCCATGATAACATCTTATATAACAAGGTCTGGGTCATGAGAGGTAAGAAATCTGACACAATCGAAACGAAAGTTCGGACACAATGCTTAGATCGAATGCAGATTGTATTGAATGATCGTGTATGGCTTTTTGGAAGGCTCGATCAATTGATATTGATTTGATCAATTGAATTGACTTCCTAAGCTAATTTTTGTTCTACAACATTCACGAAACCCAAAATAAAATTTGAATTTTTATACAAACTGATCAGCTGATCGAGTCAATTTGTATGAAAATCCGAATTTTATTTTTGGAATGTTGTAGAACAAAAGTTGTTCTGTTTCATGGGCTGAGGTACCGTCTGAGAGGTTTTGCGTTACTTCATTAACACGTTGTATACTGTATTAATTATACGGGATATTAACTTGATCACATGCACAACTACTAATTGAGCAGAATAAAAATTCTCTAGAACCTCCGTTGATTGATATTCAATGGGAATAAGTTCTAATATCAGAGAAATAATAGCCTATTGTTCATATGGGAAAATCTCGTGGTTGGTTGGCTATGTTACCGGTTGTAGCGACCTTAATGCAAAGGGGGGATTAAAAAACACCTCAGAAAGAACTTATAGCGATTTATAATAGCTTTTAGGGCCTGTGTCCACGAGCATGGTTTCTACACGGCACGGCAGCGCCGGTGCCAGTTACAAATAATTAAATATATAAGCACAAATCACACAGATTGAGCAACCAAAGTAAGTTCGAGACTTGTGTTATGGGATAATTACTCAACGATACTATATTTTATAACAAATACATATATAGATAAACATTCAAGACCCAGGCCAATCTGAAAAAGATCATAAATGATAATCGGCTTCTAAGAAGTGCCATACCTGTCTGTGATGCCATGAAGGAACAGTGTTCGTGGACACAGGCTCTTAGTGTCTTCGCTCGCTTTAGTCATGTTTTACAACTGTCCCTCGGGAACACTAATAATATCGGAATCTGTAATCATTCTGCAAGTGTATGCCATTTACATAAATAAAACAGTGGCACTCCGGGAGTGCCGACAGAAGTGTAAACTGAACAAGGTGGTGTCGGTAACAGTGTGGCGAGTTCAATGGTTCTTTTCCCATCTCAAAAAATGCCCAACGAGCCTAAAGAAGTTTTCACTTCATAAGAAATGAGTAACCACTTAAAATATTTATAATCTTTTCAATTTACGCTCGTTTCAACTAAGTTAAGGGCTACAACGTTAGCTAAAATACTTGCGATTAACCGGTAGCTAGCCTCCGGGTCACCACCTGAACCATTGTCTTGTCCTTTGTCACCTTGTTATTTAGTGATTCCGGTATATTCCGGTGAAAGCCGGTATTCTGTGAAATCTTGATTTGAACCTCTAACCGGAATTCAATACAAATAAATATGCAATAATTATTATCTACTTTGTAGCGGAAACAAGGAGAGTTAGAGAGGAAAGATGACGTGAATTATGCGTATTCATTGTAGTTCTAATAAACTACTTATTCATATTTAGTATACCAGTGTGATTAAGTAGAAAATTTTACGTTTTTGAGCCTTCCCAATCCACGTTATAAGATAATGGTAAGTATAAGTCAAATAAATATACAATTTTGAAAAATTACGTGATTCAGTGATCTCCATAACTAGCCAAATCAGAAATGCAGCAAACAAGAGGCGGCATTCTTAATTTACTTATTTAGGTAACAGGAAAATACTATATAAGAGGAAGTGTGACATTGGCACCTATAACAGAAAAATTAAGGAGTAAGGCTAGGCTGGTATGGACATATTCACAGATGGGAGGAAAGCCATATAAGCAGGCAGGCAAGCACGTATACAG
The DNA here is from genome assembly GCA_963576875.1 of Acrobasis repandana. Lineage (NCBI taxonomy): Eukaryota > Metazoa > Arthropoda > Insecta > Lepidoptera > Pyralidae > Acrobasis > Acrobasis repandana. Next base: position 7,068,206 of record OY756226.1, read on the forward strand.
AGGGGGGGGGGGATAGTTAGGATTTATCCCCCCCGAAATCTGTCTGAAAAAAAAACGTTTTTAGCCGTCTGTTTATTTATTCGCTTGCGTGTTCTTCTAATAAGTGGGTAAAATAAAAATATAGATAGGTCTTGAATTCTGATTATGTTAGTGACGCCGACGTACTAGTACTAGTAGCAACATCTAACCTATTTAGAGAGAAACCGAGAACGAAGACAGTAATGACATCCATCCTCGAGTAGAAGAATTAGTAGAGTCGCGAAATATCGAGAAGCTTCCATAACTTTCTGCTACCAGGTAGTAGATGGCGCAAGAATATTCCACAGTGTTCCAGAATACGAAAATGTAGTATAAATACGGCGGGAAACCGGGAACCAATGTTTGTCGTCCCCCCAAACCAAAAGTCTGGATACGTGCCTGCAGGCAGGTTATGAAAATGCAAGTAAAGGGACATCGAAACAAAGGAAGTCATGTCTTACTAAAATAGACCTGGATGATGATAATGGTGAAGGAGGAGAAAAACTCTTTTTTATAATTTTCTAGCACCTATAACAGAAAAATTAAGGAGTAATAGGCTAGGCTGGTATGGACATGTTCAGAGAAGGGAGGAAAGCCATATAACCAAATAGGTTTTGTAATTGCAAGTAAAGGGACATATAAACAGAGAAATACCAAAGAAACGTTGGATGGAATGTGTAAAGGAGGATATGGGTAGGAAGGGAGTGACGGACAAATTGACTGGATATAGAGTAAGATGAAAGAAACTGACATGCTGTGCCAACCTCATAAAGAGTGGGATAAGGATAAGGCAGAAGAAGAAGGTAACAGTAAATACGTATCAATACCTGTAAATCGAAATTTACCTTTTCTTTAATGTCGATGAACTTTTCTCGTAGTTGATTGACCTACTTAGTAGCTACCAGGTTTTGCCGGACTAACTTGTTTTTTTAATTATTTAATAACTGTGTAATACCCATTATTGGAACAATGTGAGTAAATGAAAGTTTGGAAATCTTTTTTTTGTGCTGTCAACAGCAAGCAAAAGACGACAGTACAATATTTTTTTTTCTGTTTTATTCTGGAACTAGCGGCCCGCCCCGGCTTCGCACGGGTATGTATTATACATATAAACCTTTCTCATGAATCACTTTATCTATTAAAAAAAACCGCATCAAAATCCGTTGCGTAGTTTTAAAGATCTAAGCATACATAGGGACAGACAGTGGGAAGCGACTTTGTTTTATACTATGTAGTGATGCTATCGGTGTAAGTAAATGTGTCAATGATAGGAATGCAATTTTTTCAAACATCTGTTTTTATTTATTCATAGCACAATTTGCTGTTATTATTTGTTTACCAATTATTGTAGTAACATATGTGTGTAATTGATGACGATATTAATTTAAAACATTGCTGGACACTCAGTCAGATAATAGAAATAACAATTGTTCTACGTCTATACGTAGCGTGTCCAGCAATGCGTTAAGATTGATATTTTTTACGTTGCTTTGAGTATATTATTACGTTGTCTTTTATTTATAGGTATTTTTCTCATACCAGATGAAAACATATTCAAAAACATGTCACTTGACTTAGTTCTGAACTTTTAACTATCAGCACACAATTTTTGGAGGCATTGAGATTTAATTCAGAGCATAGATTATACGAGTTTTGACAACCGTAAAATAATACGTTGCGATAAATCAGTGGGCATCGCAATCGATTATCTATTACGACAATCGATTTAACTGTGTAATTTCTGCTATCTTTTCGTATTATGATATATTGCGGAATGAATGTGCTTCTCTGTGAGCTATATTTCAAGTTGAAAGTGTCGAAAATACGCCTATAGTAGTAAAACCTTACGATTAAATATACATTTAGTTTTGAATCAAGCCTATTTTGAATTTTAAAAGGTTAGTTTTTTTTTTACTAATCTCAAATAAAGAACTAAAAAAGTTAATTATATAACATCCAACTTTTTTTTAGCTCTACCCATACTCCATACTCATATGTACAAACATACACAACTCATTTATGAAGGCCGCCAGTATTAAACGTCTCAGTACGGTAATTTAGACATCAATCTATTATGTAAAGAAAACTGTGCAAAACACGCTACTGCAAAAACAAAGCGTTTCGTAGCTTTCCACCTCAATGTTCATGCTAATCTTTTTCTTATACTTTCTTCTGGCTTATTAGGACAATAGAATTAAGAATAAAACACAAAATTGTTTTTAATCGGAAACAATCTTCGATACTTTCAAAACTGCTCGTCTATTACAATGAAAATTACAATTTATTGCTATTATAATAAAGTTGATATTGTAATTTACAATTTGTATCCTTGGATTTCGCATATGCCAGCAGCAATTTGGTAGCCCTTTTCGTCGGATGATGAAAACCCGATGCGTGTATTGTGTGTAGCACAAAGCTGAATACTGAATAATTTCATCATTATTTCTATAACGTACGGCTCAGATTGGTCGAGTAAACTGCGCGTGTTCATGCAAGGAGTTTGTCGTCTTAACATGGATGAAAGAATATTTAGTCATTGACTTATGTCCCCTATATGGGGCAGAGGGTGTCCACAAAGACTCTCCACTGTCGCAAGCGATCATTCTCTCGAATGACCGCTGCTCTCGGCATTCGCTGGCCCGAGACTAACTAGATTTTAAAAGATTACGAGTTCATATTTCGAGGAAAAGTATGTACCCCAGTTCGGTAACTGGGTCTATATCGGTTATAGTTTTTAGAAAAGATAACATTATCATATTAAGAATTTTACTCAATATTGACTCACTTTGCGACCTTCGCAACTCGCACATCTATCTAGGCCTTACTAAGGCCGAGATCGATGTGCGAATTGCATCAATATGAACTAGGTTTCGGTTTCGATAATGGCGCCTCCAAATTGGCCCGAGATTCTCGCCCAGTAATTGCTGTATTTGAGAACCCTTAATACAGGTTTTAATAGAACGTCGGTCTTAGACATGCGATTCTGCAGTCATGCGATGCTTGATGATCATATTATGCAATTTTATGGCAGTTTTTCTTTGAATTTAAACAGTTTTTATCGTTTGCTGGTTAATTATATACTAAGGATGTGAACTGTATAATTATATACTGTATATTAATAAATAATTATATTAGTTTTAGTGGTTAACACGACAGACCGCGGCGCCACACCGGTCCGAAAGTTTTGGGTTCGATCCCCAGCCAGATCAAGTTGGAAAATAACCTTTTTTAAATTGTCCTGGGTCTTGGGTGTTTATCTTTATATGTGTTTATTATAAAATATAGTATCATTGAGTTAGTATTTCATAACACAAGTTTAAATTTACTTTGGAGCTAGCTCAATCAGTGTGTTTATAGAAAATCATTTTATTATCATGTTGTTTTCCAGAAGGCTAAATATTGTGTAACCCGTAGTTTCAATCCAGTATCAACGGCAAACAGGTCATGAAAAGGTATTTACACATAGCCAACTTAATATATTGTTTTATTACATTGAGTTTAGATTATAATAATGTTACCCTATACATATGTGGGCATCCAAGCAAAAAGGGTCCAGTTGTCGGCATTTAGTTTTCGTAATATTATATACTTACTTCCGTAGTTTTGTAAAGTGGGTTGAAAAAATTGATTTTTCATGCGAGATTTTAATTGATTATTAATTAATGTAAATAAATGTTTTCATTCAAAGGTGATGTTTGCACATGAATTTATGAATGAATTGAAATTTCCAAGTGTACTTGAATAAATAAAAGAAATAAATAAATAAAATGTTTGACTTAAAATGTCGTTTCAAAGTACCTACCAAAATTTTTCCATTAAAAAGAAATAAATAATATTTATAAACTCTGAAAATGCTTTTTTTCGAATCAACCTTATATATAGTTTCAACTTGTCTGATAAAAAATGTGCCATATTTGAATATTTTTTTAAATCCTTACTATCAATGGACTATTCAAGATAGGTACCGAATATAGTCCTAACTTAACACCTTACACCCTTTTTGTTTGGACGCCCACATATTTAGCCTCTATAATGCTATTCATGGAGTGATGTAGTCACGTTTTTCATTTTCCTTAGACTATTAATTTAATTTGACGTCGCATTGTTTTGTTGCCAATACAAGGTTTTTGTGTGAACATGCATCATAACAAACAGCTAATTATAATTCACCTTACATCTACATTACAAGCCAGGTGGTAGGAAGTACTCGAGACAGGTGAAACCACTGATGTGTGATGGGTAATTTCGTAATTTCTACATAAACTCGAATAATAATTTACGTAAAATGTGCAACCGAAATAAAATGTGTAAAACTTGCTTTACTATAACAAAGTTAAAGAAATTATGTACCGACATAATTGTCGGTTACCCAAAAATACGTGATAAAAAGAAATTGGAAACAAAATCTTTGTTTCAGTTCATTATATTAATAATTATATAATCACACTGATTGGGCTAGCCCAATTAGTCGTTGTATTTTTAAGTTTTTGTATTATGGGATGTAACTCACCGATACAATATTTTATAATAAATACATATAAGAATAGTAAACACTCAAAATCCAGGGCAGTTTGAAAAAGACCATTAGTTATTTATTTATTTAAACTTTATTGCACATTAAAAAGTGTACAAATGGCGGACTTAACGCCTTATGGCGTTCTCTGCCAGTCAACCATTACGAATTAGATAAGAATATTTTAAAGTAAACTTCGGCCTTAAACTTCAATACAAATGTGAAGCCTTGTATACATCAGTGATTTATCTTTAAGGAACATAACGTCAAGGCAGACGGACGGATATCCTCCACTATCGTCTAATCTATATCGTATATTCGGTCAGCTTATGTACCGGGAGGCCACGACATCGCAATGATGGCGTCCAACGTTTAACGAATTCATTGTTCCCTTCTTACTGTCAATCATGTATATATAACTTCTTGTTAATATATGATAATATCGGCTGAAGTTGACAACATTATTTTATTAAAATCGCATAATAAGAAGTCTTTTTTATATAGAAGTGAAGCTGAAGCATGACCTTTGATTGAGCGGCATAAACAGATACTGTGTGGGGATGCAAACGTTGCGCTAGATGTGCGAAGTCTCGTGAAGAGACCACGTGAGAAACACCCGCATTTGCGGCAGTCTTCTTCTCCATGACAAAGTAGACAAACCGCAAGAGAGTCACCTATGCTGGTATGGTCATGCCTTGCGGAAACCGGCAAGCTACGTCGGAAACAAATGTACCTATAGCCATGCCTCCTTCGCCGGCCTCCGGCAGATTTGGTAGACCCAAGGATCCTGGCTTGACGGCGTCAAGGATGATATGCGTGCCAATTGTCTTACGAATAAGGATGATCAAAACCGTGTGAAGTGGAGAAGAAAAAGCTGGAAAGCGGATCCCAGGCTTCACAGCAATACAGCTGAGGATGTTTAAGTCAAAATCATTTATTTATATTTGGATGTTTGTATCACTTGATACATACATTCATAAACTATTACGTCTTTATCCCTAATGAGGTAGACTGAGCGTTTCTTGCGGCTCTAAGCAGACAGAGCCCAGGGCCCCAAGACCCGAAGGCTACTTTAAGCGTGATGGTAAGCGAGGTTGAAATAGGAATCAAAACAATGAAAGCCGCATCGCGGAAAGAGTAGCAGCTGGTACATTCTAAGTTTTTCTTTTCTCCCAGACAAGCATGGAAGAAATCACTTGATAAATGTCAATTGTTTCTTTCGAGTTCATGATAGTTGTTGCAACTGGGAATATTCGCTGAGATAAAACGTCAATTGTAAGACAATTTGATTGTAGAACGATAAATGTTAAAAATAAATAAATAAAAGTAACAAATAATTTATTTCCTCCATACAATCATCAGTAAGGCGCAAAGTTATTGCAGTGGTTGCCAATGCAGATTGGAGGAGGCTGGAGCCTGATGAAGGTAGAAACCTGTGTTACAGTGCTCCAGTGCTTTACCTCTGTAGAAGCTAGGAACCAATAACATACGAGTACACATCGCTTAAGGGGTGTGTTGAGAGAGGTTAAAATCTCATAGTAATAACTGTATTAATGAGTACAACGACTTGATTCACCTGACGTTGAAGGAACATAATCATAAGCGTCAAGGCTGAACGGACATCCTGTGCTACTCGTACCGTCCGCTCGTTCTGTCCGTCTGTCCGCCGCCAGATGAGTGCAGCGGACCGTGGATCCGTTGTATTGTCAGACCAGCATGCAATGCGTAATTAATTAGTGAGGAAAGCCAGGAATTATATGTGTGTCTTGTCTACTTTCATAGGACACATTGATGTTGGTCAAAAAATCAAAATAATGTACACATATTTTTCTTCCGCTTGGCGTCGAAACTTTGGGTCCGTGAGATCCAAGTACAAAAAAATTACTCCTCAACTCGTCGACGCCGAGGACAAGAGAGCTGGCTCATATCTTGTGCAGAGAATTTAAGTAGCCATTCAGCGCACCACAACATGCCACGTGAACAACATTTAGATATTTGATTTAGTTTTTTTAATTTAGTAGAATAATATTTTTTGATCAAATAATAGAAAAATTTAATGTGAAACATATAACGAGGTTAAGAAGAGCGAAGGAAAGAGACACATGGAAAGCACTCCACAGACAAGAGCGCAACTTTAAGCTTCATCTTTTGATAAACAATAGGAACGTAATAAGTGACGACCAATAACATACCCATACACCGTGTTAATGAAAGAACGCAAAACCTCTCAGATGGTACTTTTCACGAAAACAATTTACATGAAACAAAAAAAAAAAAAAATTTCATACAAACTGATCAGCTGATCGAGTCAATTTGTATGATAATCCGATTTTTTTTGGATTTCGTGAAAGTTGTTGAACAAAAGTGGTTCAGTTACATTGCTGAGGTACCATCTGAGAGGTTTTGTGTTCTTTCATTAACACGTTGTATAAGTCAATGGTGACGACATTTTTGACTTATCAAAAGCCTATTTATTTTCTTTAAATACCATAAAAAACTGGGGACAAAAGTAACGCAGTAGTAGTCTAGTAACACAGTTGTATCTTACCAGTACGTTATAAAAGAGATCTAGTAGATGAGTTAACAAAATAAAAAAATTACGATATAAGATAAATAGATATCTGATAAACACATAAGCTTCGGCATAGGATCTCGTGTCTCGCAAAGAAAGCGTTTCGTTCACGCTCTAGCGCCTGTCCATTGATCTTAATAAATGATGGACATCTATCGTCTATGTCTAGTTAATCACTGTTTATTGCTCATAAAATTATCATTGTATATCTTTATTACACAACGCAATTCTGCGTGCTGAAATGCATGACGATATGAAAAATGAATGTTATCTTGCGCTCGTTAAAACTGCCATGAAAATAGGTAAAAGCTCGGGGGAGTAAGCAACTAGCGCTTTCACAAGTAATGCGACACCAAGAGGCTTGGTGCGCACTTGGATGAGTGGCCTCAAGTGGCATAAAAATTTCTCGAGCATTACCGTGTTTCGGAAGGCACGTTAAGCCGTTCCTTCTGTCATCATTGAATAAGGATAGCATATGCATGTAATACCAATCCGGCTTATACTTTTATTTTACAATTTCTATTAATACTTTACCACGCCTAGTTAATTATTTTTCTTATTGACTCTTATTTGGATTAGAAATAATTTATTGAAAATATGCAAATTTTGCGCGGGAACGTTTGACAAACAAACGGGAAATGACGACAAAGTTCACAAAAAGGAAATGACAAAATCGGGTGCGATCGGTAGGACTGTCCGTCCATGTAGTTTGACTATGATGACATTCGAAATGTATGTACTTTTATATAGAGGTTTAAAAAACATCACTGGCTGATAATATCGAAAGTACCCAAAAAAGAAAAACATGCGTTGACAGCTTCTGTCTCTAGCGGATATTGCCGACTTTGACGTCATATTTTAAAATGGCCTGTTTTAGTTGTTATAATCTACTTGCTATTTTTAATATTTATTTTCTACACCATATACATGTTTTTCGGCACTGATTTATTTTTTGCGGCTATTTCTCGACGAGGACTATCGATTAAAAATATAAAAAAAATGCATGCATACTCTCTATTGTATCGTCAAAGATATGTCAGATGCAATTAGACAGTTTGAACAATCTGAACGCCAGTGTTGGCACTTACATACACGAAAAATAAACATCCAGCATATCCCTAAGTACAGTAAGAGGATTATAAGTATACATTGTATGTACCTACATGACTAGTTTGCGTATTTCTACGTAAGAATGTCCCTTGTTACATTTTTTCTGGCGACATCGACAGAGCTTCAAATTATATTTTATTTACGTGGAATAGAGTTCCAAGTACCATAGCTGGCGTGTATCGAAACAAGTTTGGCGCTGAATGGACAGAGCTGTCATATCAGTGCCTTTTGTGCACAACATGTCGTCAGAAGACAGCTCGTGAAAGTGGTAATTGATTCTTTGGACGATGTAAATAGACTGGAATTTTGTATAGGCTTGCTTTTTAGGGTTCCGTAGTCCACAAGGAACCCTTATAGTTTCGTCACGTCCGTCCGTCCGTCCGTCTGTCTGTCCGTCCGGGCTCGTACTCCGCCGGTACTGCACCAATTGTCACGAAAATTGGTGGAGAGATAGATATCGAAGTTCTAAAAGTTGGTTTTTAAAATTATGAAAAAATGTTTTTTTTAAGCCCCAGTTTTTTCCATACAACGAAAAGTGAATTAAAAAAATTAAATTGGACTAACCCCAACGTGTGGGGTATCGTTGAAAAGGTCTTTTAAAATGCAACAGAACCTGTTTTGAAACTATGTAGATCAAACCCCCCAGTTTTGAGATAATCTAATACAAATTTAAAATTTGAGGTGTCCCCCCACCGTAACTTTTGAATTATTACTAAAATAATTCTGATTTTTTTTTTGTATATACCTCAAAGTATGTACTCGTACTTTCAATTGCAACTATAGCGGTCTCGGTATCATAAATAGTTATTTTTTAATACGTCATAAATCGTAAACTGCAATTTACCTTTAGAACTTTTTTATTTATTTATTCTTTATTGCACAATAAAATAAACGTACAAGTGGTGGACCTAATGCCATATGGCATTCTCTCCCGGTCAACCATTAGACCAAGCAGAAAATATGTTTGGCTGGCTTAATAAAATTCACAAAAATAAGCAAACTTAATATAAATAAAATATATTTAATCAAAAACACATATACTTATACACAAATATATTTTTAAACATATAATAACTATACATATATACTAACATGCATAAGATACAATAGATAAATACATAAATATAAATACATAAATATAAATACTAATAAATATAATCAGGATGACTGAGACTAGGACTGCTGGAGGAAAAATTTATGTACCGCTCGCTTAAAAGCCAAACGACTTGGGAGCTCTTCTTATAGACTCCGGAAGGGCATTCCATAGTCGAATAGCCTGGACTTGAAAAGATTTGTCCATGAAGGTAGAGCGATGATGAGGAAAACTAAGGATGAGAGTGCTAGAGGAGCGAAGTGAGCGAGAGTGAGTGGAACTGAGAGGGTTTAATTTAGATTTAAGATAGCTAGGGGAGTGCGGATTGTTCAAGATAGAAAATTGGAGAGTATTTTAGCATTACGACGTAAGGGAATAGGGAGCCATGCAAGCTGAACTTTTATATTATGTTACTTGCTGCTACGGAACCCTTCATGGGCGAGTCCGACTCGCACTTGGACGCTTTTATTTACTCAGCGCTGAGGCTAGACAGCTCAAAAGAAAATATAATCTGCTGCTTGATTTATTGTTAAACAGAGGAAGACAAGAAACGTTGGATGGCATGTGTGAAGGAGGATATGAGTAGAAAGGAAGTGACGGACACATTGACTGGAGATAGAGCAAGATGAAAAAAATCTTAGCGTGTATCTACTGAAAAACATAAAAAAAGTATTTTGTTCTTTAAGTTCTGGATTTTTAATTCCAATTGAATGATAAAAAAGAATTGTTATGTCTATAGAAAAATATGTTCAGGGTTTTCGAATTTGATAGACTTATTATTTATATATAAATTTTTTTCGTACTTTTGGGTAAATATGAGAAACTGTCATAACGACTACTGTATAAAATAAAATGTTATATATTTTTTGAAAATGACAAAGAAACATTAGGTACTTTATTCATTTATTACGCTATGAATTATATCATTTGGCATAAAAATGGCTTTTAAAGCAAGACAAAGAAGGTTTTAGGTCATATTTGGATAAAAATTCGTTCATGTTCGTGACTAAAGAGTTAAAAAGTGGATTTCCATTACAATATTGTATATTTTAGGGGCTTGTACGAAATAAATGCTAATTTGGACGGTAAAAAGTCAAGGATGCGTCGACAATGAATATATTGGTAAGCATTTTGACATGAACAAGGCTAATTTACGTTTCTAGTTTCATACAAAATATAATATAGATACACTATCACTTCTTTATCCCTAACGGGACAGATAGAGTCTAGAGCGGTAAAGCTTAGAACACTTAATGGTGGGAATTAAGGTGGAAAAAGGAAATCACCTAGTAAGGGGTTGCTAACCACATCGCCTGTTGATGTGATTCAAATTCTCGGCCATTCCCTTGATAGCCTTTTATAATCTGCGCGGGAAGACAAGCAGATGGTACATTCTATGTTTTTTGTTTTCTCCCAGACCTGTAAAGAAGAATATAATACTTTAGAATAATTCAAACAGCAGAATACCTATACTTGGAATTAACTACAATTTTATAAGCAAGTATTTCTACTGTACTAAAGTTCCAAATTGGAAAAAACTTTATTAAAAAAGACCTGTCTTGGCAAATAATAAATAATAATTAATAAATAAATACTGGGTGGCGCAAAAGTACTGGCACTAAAGAAAATACTTTTATTTTTTTTATATGACATTTTCTGTCATTCTGTTGTTGAAAATTGTGTAGTGAACAAATGTAAAATACACTGAAAATAAACATGGACCGTTTTACTCCCCAAGAACGTGGAATAATTGTGTCAATGTTCTTACGGAATAATTCATCAGTGATAAGAACACAACGTGAATTTCGTCGACGATTTCACCACCGTCCGGCACCGATTGGTCGCACAATTCGACGCTTTGCCACACGCCTTGAAGCAACTGGCTCAACATTGGATAGACCTAAGTCTGGGAGACCAAGAACAGGCCGTTCAGCTGAAAATATCGATGCTGTGCGCGAAGATGTGGAAGAGTGTCCAGAAACATCAACGAGGCGACGTGCCACGCAATTGGGCATTTCCAGACGGACCCTGCAGCGTATTTTGGTGAAAGACTTAAAGATGTTCCCGTATAAAACTCAAATGACTCATCAGCTGCTGCCTGCTGACCACCGAGCTCGTCTAGATTACTGCCAGCGCGTCATAAACCTCAACCTTGAAGAGGATGATTTTCCTTCAAAATTGGTTATGAGTGACGAAGCGCATTTCCATCTCTCAGGGCATGTCAATAAGCAGAATACTCGGTTCTGGGGCACTGATAATCCGCGCATTATTCAAGAAACACCTCTACACCCACTAAAAATTACTGTATGGTGTGGCATCTGTGTTGACAGAGTGATCGGACCCTATTTTTTCGAAGACGCTGGAGGCAATGCGATAACTGTCACTGGAGAACGCTACAGAACCATGTTACGAGAGTTTTTGATACCCAGTTTGGACGAATTGGGGCTGGAGCACATCTGGTTTCAACAAGACGGCGCTACGGCACACACAGCGCGCGACACTATGGACTTAGTGAGGGACGCTTTTCCAGGCCGAGTTATCTCTCGTTTTGGCGATTTGCCTTGGCCTGCAAGATCACCCGATCTGACCAGTCCAGACTTCTTTCTTTGGGGTTTTTTGAAATCTCGGGTGTATGTGAACAAGCCACAGACTCTCGCAGCTCTAAAAGAAAACATTCGTCAAGAAATAACGAACATATCGCAGGAAGTGTTACGGCAAGTTATGCAAAATGTCATAAATAGGGCTCAAATGTGTATCAACTCTGGAGGTCACCATTTAAAAGACATCATCTTTAAATCCTAATGGTACGAAATTTAATGGCACAAATATACATTTAAAAAAACCTAAATCTAGTTTTCTAATTTAGAAAAAATGTTATAGCTGAACCAAATAGGGTCTTTACTTTTGCGCCACCCAGTATATATGGACAAATAACACTGATTAAGCTAGCCCCAAAGTAAGTTTTAAACTTGTGTTATGGGATACTAACTCAACGGTACTATATTTTATGACAAATACATATATAGATAAACACCCAAGACCCAGGACAATTTGAAAAAGGCCATTTTCCAACTTGCCCTGGCTGGGGATCGAACCCAGAACCTCCGGATTAGCGGTCTAGCGTGTTAACCATTACGCCACGGAGGTCGTCAAAATAATAATAGTAGTACTATAACATACTAACAATAGACACAAATATGCTGAGATAATTGGATCAAAATCAAAACGATTTCATCATGTATTGAATGAAAATAGAACAAAAGAAACCGATTCAATAGAGATGTTCAGATCATACATTGCCAAACTCTTCGTGACTATCCTATTCGTCGTCTATTGCTAATCATTCTGTTTATGGCAATAGCTTAACAAAGTAACATAAAGGACTAAAATATTGTGAAAGACTTTGACCTTTTCGTGAGTCATTGTAAATTTGTTCGAAACGGTGAAATTTTAGACATTTTGACAAAATAACGGTTAAGTCCATTTCCACTAACAGCTTAACAAATATTGAAAAAGGATCTTAAAATCTTCATTTACAAACGTCTTGGTTGAAATCAGGACGAGTAAAGTAAACTTAAACTCTTTTCAGCTAATAAACGCTTATTCTGGTTTTTTCGTTAAAACCCACTTGAAATTGAGTTGTTTACTTCAAAACCTAAAAAAATGAGGACAAAATAAATAGAGCAAAAAAATTGAAGTTCATTCTATGGCAGTGGAAACAAAAGCGATTGGTTGTTACCTTTCTTCCGAACACCGAGGTCAAGCGTGACCAACGCGAATTCCTCATTTATACCACTATCAAGGCAAAAGAAGATCTACGAGTTAGTAGTTCAATAAACAATACATTCACTTGTAGGTCAATTTGAATTTATGAGGCTTGCAGAGTCTTATAGCCGTTAAAGTGTTCTAAGTTTTTTAACTTGTCCAGACATGTCTGGGTTCAATCCATTTGCAATATTTGCATACAAGCTTAAGTGTAGTTAATAAAAACCTGAGATTATCAGTGTAAATTTGAAATAGTAAGCCTTTTATCTAAATTAATTTAGTTTTTTGAGTTATTTGATTAGTGATCCAAAGATGTAAGCTCAATTACTATTGGAATTTTCATAGTTTTATTTGGGATTTTCCTAACAATAATGTTATTATTGATGCAAACCAAACTGTACCAAACTGTAATTTCGATATCTTTAAATGCTGATTATTTAGTTCTAGGAGTATCATCAGATTACATAATTTTGCGCTTGGTTTACTTTATATTAGATGATTGTGTATGCACTTTGCAAACAAATGTACAAAAACTTCGGACTAGGTAATGAATTTTTTGTTGCACATAAAAAGTATCTATCCAAAAATTTCTAAATACTTTCGAAATAGGAATTACGGCAACTTTTAATAGAAATTGGCTTTCAAAATTTGGATATTTCTTTTGTAATTTTGTCTAGATCAGTTACTTTGTTTGCTTACCAAATTATTAGTTTCCGAATGAAATTCACTAGTTTTACGTTTGATAGCGAAATAGCAAAAGTAGTTATCGTACTAAGCGAAGCATGAAAAACATTCATTGTAAATTTTGGGCCTGTGCCATTGTCTTTAATTCCAGCAGTGTCTTCTTCAATTTTGTCATGTGCATTATTTTTACCGTCGTCAGGAAGTTTAGTCATGCACGTCTCGTTTAAATGACCCTGCCCACTTTCCCTGGTCGTCGTCAACATAATGGTAGCATTATAAGCACATTAGTTAGATAGTTGGGAGTCTTCGCAGTTGAACGTCGCCTAGTTCCAGTAGAAACCCGGATTATAGGACATTTGTATTAAACATTGACATCGTTTGAACATCGCCGTCGTAAAATAACTATCTGAAACGATGGCGGATACCCTGAATGTCTCTTTCTCCGCTTAAGTACATGTTTATTCATATTTTTCAATATCTTACTAGTATTTTAGTGTAGGCACTCTCTAAGAAATTATTATACTCCATTTATCTAGAAATCTTTGTATACTAGGATAATGGTTCTATAATATTTATAATGCCATCGACTTTAATGTTACAGTATCTGAAATACAGTTCACTAAATAACGTTTCTCTGATTTTATTTGTATGACTTTGATATCCATATCAGATAGAAATGTAGAGAAACCAGTCGCTGTGCAAAATTAATAGACATTATATACTTTTATTAAAATTGTTCGAATGTTGTTGTTTTTCAAATGTCAGCATGTTTTGCAAGGATATTTGGGGTCCAATATCGATGATAACCTTTACTCGAGCTTACCACCATACATCATACTCGTACTATACAACAAATACATTGATAACATATCTGTAGTTCATACGCCGTCTGCGTTTACGAAATGTTTCTTGGCAAAAATCACGATTCTGACATTTGGGCCGTGGCGGGCGGCGCCGAGCGCGGCATTTGCGCCCGCGCATTCCTACCTATATAGTTTTTGGATTTATGCCGCATATAGCCCGCATGATTCATCTCTATTGACAATTTATTTTCAATATTTATTTATTATTCCACGTAAACAATAGGTAAATGTGTTCGCTCCTACTACTGCTACTGTTATAATTATAGTGTGACGAACACAATTGACGTGTGATATTTGTACTCAGTTTTTAATTTTAACCCAAATCAATTAAACTTACAGGTTCCACATGGCCCAACCCTATATTTAATTTAAACGATTGTTATAATTCTTTCCGCACTTGACTGACTGGTTAAAATGTATGCGACTATTCTTTTTTAATTAATTATCATTATCGTAAAACTTGGATCCTATAAGAAATTTGCTATGATGAGGTCGACAATATTGGACGAACATGACTTCAGTCAGTTTTATCTCATAGATATCTTGGTATAGGAATTTAGACTGTAGGCGTCGGATTGCAAATCAGAAATTTAGAGCAACAATTCTATCTCGAGTAACTTCTGTGCCTTAATCATTATGAGCTCTATGACTATTGACATAAGAGGTTTAAATGCGTTTATGATGATACTGAGATGATGGACCCTTCTAAAATCCTTGGAGTATACAAGAATTAGTATCAATGAAAACTGACCATGAAACGGACGGATTCGGCGCTAAAATATAAATGAAAGTAAAATGTCACAGTCGTGACTCTTAAATTGTTTATGTATACAGGATGTTAGAGAAAGGCTTAATAATTCTTCATAGCTCAGCTTATAACATTGATCAACTTTCTCCAGTGAAGAAACAGAGAAATATCTAAATGGACAATATATAAAAAAAAATTCGCGTCGGGTAGGAGAAAATTTTTTTCATCACATAATTTTCATTTAGGTATTGTTCCAAGAATTGTTAAATTATAATTAATTTAATTCATCGAAATACAAACTTGATCAGCAATACAAACATACACAGCTGAACGATGTAGTATGGAAAGTAAAAATAAACCGCATCTTCGTTGGTTAATGGGATTTTTTTTTCCAATATTATTTACTGACTTTACGACTAACGTTTTAAAATTAAGTACTTTTTTAATTTACTTTTAAATTAATACCTTAGAAGGTATTTGCTTTGAGTAAGGTTACTTAAAGGGTGGTCTAGACCGTAAATGGATAACGAAATGTCAATCTTGACATGGAATGGTCATGCCATTCAGATAGTCATAACTAGAGGCAAGTCAAATGTTAAACATATCAAGATGTTTTGAACAGTACTGCTAGAAACTGGTCAACAAAGTAAGTATTGTTTAAAGAATGTTACAACATAAGTTACAACGAAAATTTTCTGCGAAGTTAAATTTTATACAAGATTTGATTTAACTTGCCCTGTTTGTCGTTGTTTATTTGTATTTTAGATCAAATCTTGTTAAGTTAAATTTGACCCACTTTCCGGTTTCCGATTGAGATGAAATGTTGTATGCTAATGTAAATCAGATGACAATGCAATATTATTATAACAAGAAGCTGGTCTGATGATGGAGCCGGAAGGTGGCTGTAGGAACCCTGTAATAAAACGACTCAATCCCATCGAATTTGGGCTTATTACATTTGTCTTGATAAGTATTAAGGCCTCACAATAAAAGCTTGTACGAAAAAAAAAAAAATAACAAAAAAAAAAATTTTTTACTATTGTGCTATTATTTACGTACCTATTTGTCACGTGTTTACGAATTTTTATTGATTTAATAAACATTTCTACTAAAACTAAAATATTTTACGAATGACCCTAAATCACTACATTGTACTTATAATGCGAAAAGCAGGCATATCACATTATAATACTTATTTGATATAGTAGTAGTCCCAAAGAACTATATAGATAGTTATAAGAAGACTATATAGAAGGTAGCAGCATAATTCATATCTAATTATGATAAAATTGCACAAAACGTGTACTTTTTTATTTCATTATGTATTGAACATCTAATTTAAACAGTCTATGACATTAAATTGTACAACTATCACAAAAGCCCCATAGCCATTGCAAAACCGTTTAGAACTTTCAATTGTTCACGTGCTGCAACTTTGTCTCTGGTTGCCGTATCGGAAACTTATTAAAAATGATTGCTTGCAAAACTGCTCAACCAACACTAATAGCATGAATTAAAAATACTACAGATCGGAGTCTTGATACTATGTTTGTTAAAAGTATAAATCGCTTCTAATAGCGTGTGCTCTGGCAACGCACATATTCTGATTTTGAAATTTATTATTCATTTTGTGAAGAAATCTTTATAATATAAATCTTTAAAATATTGTTTACATAACAATTTCTGATATTCGAAGAAAACAATATGGCTTGGCCATAAGTTTTTGGAGTCCACTTGTATTTTGACTCTAGCTGTAGAGTGGATAGCGCAAATACCAGTCGTAAAACTATAGCCAAATCAGTGATATTATGTCGGCTATTTCTTCTCTACTTCTAAAGGTCTTTGGCATCCTTTGGTGACTATTATCATGAATGTTACAATTGAAGAAGAAAAAATGGGAAAGCGCACCCCAGGCTCCGAAGCAGCACAGCTAAGGATGCAAAGATATGTAGGTTGGTTTTGGCATTATAAGTGGAGATGTAAGCAATTATGCGAAGAAATGCGCCCAGGACAGATTATGGTGGCCAAGCACGTTCTCTGTCATAACTTGATGCCATTTGTAAATCAAAAAGTAAGACCAAAAGCCGCAGTAATTCAACTGTTTGTTTGTTTTTCGTGTATTTAAGTGGCCAACACTGGTGTCAGTTTCTTCAAGCTGCCTCAAGGCATCTGACATAGCTTAACGACTGCCATACAATGACAGCCTGGACCAACGGCTTTTACGTGCCCTCCGAAGCACGGAGGAACTCGAGAAATTTTTGTACCACTTGTGGTCACCTATCCAAGTACGGACCACGCCCGGGGTTGCTTAAGTTGTGAAAACGCTAGCAATGCGTACTTCTACCGGGCCACCGAGCTCCTCTAAATTTAACTGTAAGAACTAAGAACAATACGAATGTGGACTAAAAATACTTTTAGTTCATCAAGTAAATTGTTAAAATATATCTCAAATAATGACGAAGATACAAACATTTAAATTTTGCATGACGTCACGATCTAGTGCGATTTTCACTAGACGGTGACATTAATCACCCGACTCCGAAACTTCGTTGAATTTCGTTGGGTTTCGGCTGGGCAGCGTTCGGGAAGTTACGCAGCGTCTTCTCGTCCAAAATACCTCAGTGCCTCAAGACTAAAGTGTATAATCAATGTGTGTTACCAGTAGGCTGAATCGTCCTTGGTTACCAGTGATGACTTATGGCTCAGAAACGTGGTCCTTTGCCATGGGTCTCATAAGAAGGCTCAAGGTCGCTCAACGCGCTATGGAGAGGGCTATGCTTGGTATTTCTCTACGTGATCGAATCAGGAATGAGGAAATTCGTAGGAGAACAAAAGTCACTGATATAGCCCAGCGGATTAGCTCGTTGAAGTGACATTGGGCGGGACACATAGCGCGACGAACTGATGGCCGATGGGGCAGAAAGGTTCTCGAATAGCGACCACGTACTAACAAGCGAAGCGTTGGACACCCACTACAAGATGGTCAAACGATCTGACTAGGGGCGCTGGAAAGCGCTGGACGCAGGCCGCTCTAGATCGGTAATTTTGGAAATCTCTGGGAGAGACCTATGTACAGCAGTGGACGTTATGCGGCTGAAAAGATAATGATGTTGACTCCGAAACTTCGATGAATGTTTATACTTTGATAAACCAAAAAATATGGGTTCATTATTTCTGGATAATCTAACTGAAGGACTAAATAAAATAATATTTTTCAGACCCAGGCCACATTTCTATTGCATAGCGATTGTGTGAAAATGTGTATTATATTTCTATCGTCACAATATTTTGTGCTTTGCTGCCTGTTAGTGCTCGCTAGGGGCAAAGTGTTAAAATGGTTATTGGCTTAGACTATTAAAATGGTCATTCTGAACACTTATCAATTAATGTAACGTAGACAAAGGCTATTACTAAAAGGTTACGCGTGGCAAAACATTCTGCAACACTACTTTCTATATCTTAATTTGTTAGGTTATATATTTATCTAATATTTAGTTGCCAATAGCTGTTTATTGACTTGTTGTAATTGTACAGTTAACAGTAGAATAGAACCACTCTAAGCCTGGATGTTGTAGAAGGCGACTTAAGGAATACAAGCTAAATAAAGCTTATAAACATCGATGAGACCTCTCCAACCCGTCTGGCCAGCGTGGAGAGTGTAGGCCAAATCCTCGGACTGCTTTGACCAAGTATGGCTCTAGGAGAATAGAGAGGGTCGTGCTCCTGCTGTCGAGACTAAAAAGACCTGATGGTGAAGTGATCCTTCTCGCATCTGTATACTGCGGTAGTAGTGGTTCAATTCAATTCAATTTAATTCAAAATATCTTTATTATCATAGGATATTTAAAATATCTCTTAATAATAGTCACTTTGTTTTGTTTTGCACAAATGTTGACGTCAAATCGTTACTTACAGCTAAGTTTACGCCGCTTTCTAGGCGCAAGTGCAGAACAAGCGGCAACAAACTGCACTGCACGTTTTCTCCAAAGACGTTAACTAACAAACTTAAAACTTAAAATTAGTTATATGGATGGACTGAGATTACATTGTTTGTTATGTCATAATTAAATAGAATTATAAGAATGAAATTTAAATTATGTCAATTTGTAAATTTAGAATGTACCAATGTACCTAAATTATGACATGTCTAAGTATACAAACATTTAAGAGGGACCCGCGCCAAGCTCAAGCCAGACCTTTTTGTCTTTAAGATAGTCATCGGTCCTATAATAAGCCTTCTCACAAAGTACTTTCTTTACATCAGCTTTGAATTTTCTGTCTGGCATATCAAGGACCGATTCTGGCAATCTATACTAATATTATAAAGCGGAAGAGTTTGTTTGTTTGTTTAAACGCGCTATTTCTCAGGAACTAATGGTCCGATTTGAAAAATTCTTGTTGGGTAGTCCATTTATAGAGAAAGGCTTTAGGCCATATAACATTCCGACAACCATGCGAACGAAGTCGCGAGTACAGCTAGTTTATTATTAAAAAGTATACACTTCCCCATAAAAGACTTACTGACTGTATTCAGCCTGTAATACGGCCTAACTAAGTCATTCTTATTACGTAAATTTCTATCTGTAAAATCACTTACTTTATTGAACATGGAAATATTTTTCCTTACATACATTATATTTTCAAATATGAATTGTAATGCAAAAGTATACGTATTTCCTTGAATAATTCTCTCAGTGAGTCTCTCGATCCTAAACCGTAAATGGTACGAATTGCTCTTTTTTGTAAAATATTTAAGCTAAATTAAATATATATATATATCTTCCCTGGCCGTTTTTGGCTATGGTGACTATCCTCGTTTAATAACAAACAAAAATTCATTGTTGTTCTCGTTTTAAGTCTTGTTCAAGCTTTCTGTGTCTTCAAATACATCTACATTATGTTGTACTAAGCGTCTCCACTCGGCCCTTTGTGCAGCCAAACTTTCCCAACGTGTATGGTCGATCTGGCATCTTTTCATATGTCTTTTCTGAACGTCTTTGTAGCTGAGGAACTGGCCGCCTTGTTTCCGCTTGCCGTCCTTAAGTTCAGAAAAGAAGATACGCTTAGCCCAGATAATTATTATTCTAAATTAAATAATTAGGTATTAATACAAGCTAGTTTATTATTAAATTGTTGTTAACAATCCAACATATAAATAATTAAAATATTTTGCATTAATATTTCTTACAGCATATACAATAATGTCCAGATGGATTTGTATAGTAGTGTCGATTTTTTTTAAATGTTTTGACTGTTACTTTAATTTTATTATACTTTAGTGATCTATTATAGACCGAGTTTTGATTTATTACGAGTTATGTCCCTTACATGTTGTATACAATCAAGCTACAAGCAGAACAGAAGGAATTTGTATACAATAATTCAGGTTAGCAATAATAATAAGTAGAGCTTGCTAAATGTGCCGTTTGTTGTTTCAGGTACAGTCTTCAATAAATCAGTCTGTTGTCTAAAGCAGGTAAGTATACAATAAATAAGGTAGTTACAGACAGGAAATTTGGTTGCGTGCTACAAAAATCATGTCAGAAAAGAACTGAAATAAAAAAACGCTGTAGGGATATACAGTCTATGTCCCATCTTATTGAAACTTGCCTAATCTACTCGTAGTCCATTGAGGGTGACATTCGGAGCCGATAGCTACTTGTGGATTGACAGCTTTCCATTCCTCTAACTTTGCTGGATAATTTAGGAAACCAATCGCATGTAATAATACTGATGTTGGATCTGTATCCCCACGCAAGCCTCCCAAAGGACCGAGTATAGACCTGTGAAACCAAAGGAGATAAGACAAATAATACTGAAAAAGAAAATATCGCAGGCATATAATCACCACCAATCTGGCCAGTTATAATCCCATATTAAAAATATACCTCTCCATTCCTACAAGGCTAATAAGATTTTTAAAGCTTGGGACATTACGAGGTCCATGTAAAGGCCTATTATCAGCGATAAACCAATTTAAATATGGTTTATGAGGATAGATTATGTTCTGATTAAGCCTGTTACCTGTCTTATTATTGCAAAACGTGGACTTACGTTAAAATCCGCTCGAAACAAAGTAACATCTATTAATATGGCACTTTTCCATTTGTTAATGTCAACTGATTTTGGATGCATAATAGTAAACCAGTACATTTGCCAGACAAATTTAAAAAGGCCCACTTTCAAGCGTTCACTCCCAATAACTTTTGAGTGGCTGAACCATTTTTCATCAAACATAATTGAAAACCATAAAAAAAAAGCTCGGCTTTCGGTAAAAAAAAGCAACTTGGAGTCTTAGCAATTTGGAGCTACGATGCCACAGACAGACACGTCAAACTTATAACACTTTTCTTTTTCGCGAGAGGTTAAAATCGAGTTGTATCTTACAAGCGCGTTTGTTCTGTTATAAAATTGAAGGAGTTCGCGTCGCGAGACCAACTATGATGCCTCAATTTTACCTTCGCGTGATGATAGTCCCAAGTTACGACTATCATGATATTCGTTGACAAATTGGATATGTATCAATACAATAGTGATGTTATTACATCAATTACACCATCAGCCATTCAACTCATCGCTGCGTTTCGTCTCACGCACTAGACGCAATGAAAGCGAAATCTTATAATTAATTGTGACTTACAAATTATTATTTAAGACTTAGTTGAGTAACAACACTTTCTCAACTCAATTGTCAGTGCTATTACGTGTTTAATCTTATTTACTGTATCCATTGTGAGCCCTGAGAACGTCTTGAAGAACTATGCTTTCATCTTTTGTTTTTACCCTTTCTCTCCGCTGCGTGACTCGAAACGTCATTTTCCGAAACTATTTGTGACGTTAAGTGCAGTTAAAATTATTCGGAGAAAAGGCTTTCTCGCACTCTATCAGGTCAGGTAGAGTGGTTAATTTGTGCAGATAGTGTTTTAACTTTAAAAATATATATCTGATAAGAAGCATTGACGAAGCATGTTGCTTATATTTTTCTGTTTACCTTTTGACGAAGCATGTTGCGGATATTTTTCTGTTTACCTTTTGACGAAGCATGTTGCGGATATTTTTCTGTTTTACTTAAGACGAAGCATGTTGCGGATATTTTATTACATAATTCAATAAAGATTCGTATACTTGAAAAAAAAAATGAAAATAAAATCTGATAAGTGCAGTTTAAACGAAGCTCTACTTTATAACTACTATTAAACGGTTTTACTCACGCAGTGAGTCGGAAACGGCCAACTAGTTCGGCCTTTTCCGACTACACTAGATAGATAGATAATATTTTTATTTGTTGCTAACGACACACATACAAAGAATAAAATTTTACACAAAGTTACACTTAAAAATGCTTTAAATAATGAAATACCTATAAAATATTTGCATGTGTGTGCTGCAATTATAATAGATAAAAATAGGTCAAAGCTCAGTAATGATATTGCCTCAAAAGCATACCTACACTGATTTTGAGTAATGGTCATAATGTGGAAGGTAAACTACGTGAGTAAAACCGTGTAATAATAGTTACAATAAATAAATCTCGAGTGAGTTTTAATAATATTGAAGCACTTCTTTTTCAAGAATGTTAAAATATTGTAAGTAAAGTGGTATGTTCTTAATTAACCTAAATTACGAGGATCTGAAATATTTACAAGGATATACAATAATATTGCAGTTTGAAGGGAAATGGACGAAAATATAAATAAAACTGCTGTGTCATATTAGCACTAGATCATTTTTTTACAAGCTTTTATTTGCTCGTAGTGTCGCCTAGGCTGTCTCGTTGTGCTGTGTTTGTAATCAAAATTTTCAAGCTAAATAAGACCTACTTCCCATTATTTAATTGAGCTGAAACTTCACTTATATAAAGTATGTAAGTTGGGTCACAATGTAATATTATGGTACGTGATCTCATGATGAAGAAGGAATACTGCTATGCTATCTACGGCATCTCTTTGATAAAGCAACCGACTTTGGGCTCAATTGATTTGTCTTGAGGAACACCTTAAACTTTATAGTATTTACTTTTTTAATAGAAAAAATAATGTTTCTCTCACACGAGAATAACTTAAATAAAAATATGGACTGGATAAATAGAAATATATAGACTGGATAGCAATATCAAGTCCATATATTTAGGTTATTCTTAAGCAAAACAATAACGTATGTGAGTATTTCCACAAGAACAATTTCACGACTTACACATTACGTCTATTCCATTGAAGATTCAATTAAATCAGCATTCATTGAAGCGTGATAATGCGCGCTTCACTCCATGGTTCCGTACAAAAAGATGACTTATTAAAATATCTCACTTTCCAATCATCTGAACGCTTGGCAATTAAACGGCATTTTTTCGCATCTCCTCATTATCGAGTGAATTCTCGAGAAATGTTTTTCACATTTTCAAGTGGTGAGTGATGTTGATTTAATAGTCGAGTATGTAGTTATTATTTCATAAGTAGGTACGGCATACATGTAAGTAACACTTACTCAAACTGGTGGCAGGTTTCTTCAAACTTGATTTTTCAATCAACTACGGAGTTTCGTCATTTTAGATACTTATAAGATATTTTCACATTGATATTTCAATTGATTATATAACAGTTCTTTAGGGAATCTGAGCATGACCTGAAAATTGGAAAAAAAATTGGTTGTCTGTAAAGTCGGTTTACGGACGGTAGTTTGACGTGACAACCTCAAACATTCCGAACTGAGCCGATCGCTCGAGCCGATCATGCCTCTCTCTCGTTTGCCTGAAACCTGAAAACGGTCCTGGGCCTCTCTGTTTAGAGCCATAATACCCAAAACACTCTGTCTGCCCCATTAGTTATAAATACGTGATAGTGTGTGTACTATTGGAAAACATCGTAAACATTTACGAGGCTGGTACCAGTGCGCTGGACCATATACTTAATTATCATTACTTGGGTACTCGGAAACATTGTCGATCCGGATCCTCGATCGATGCCGACGTGATAACACTCTTTTTGTATCAGAAATTGTAGCTTGAAACTCTTTAAAGTATACCACTATTATAAATATTCGTGTTTTATTTTCAGACATACTTTAAAAAAAAAGTTCAAATTACACGGATTGAGCTAGCAAAGTAAGTTTTATACTTGTGTTATGTTAGTAAACTCAACGATACTATATTTTATAATAAATACATACATAGATTAACACCCAAGACAATTTGATAAACGCCATTTTCTACCTTGCCCTGGCTGGGGATCGAACCCAGAACCTCCGGGTAAAGGACTAGCAATTTTTTAAATTGGGTAGACGACTGGGTCAAAAATAAATTATTTAAATAAATAAAGAGCGCTATTTGACTCCAAAAAACTATGACGTCACGGTTGTGATTTTAATACAAATCCCAAAGAACATGTTTGTTTTGACATTTTAAAAAAATGGCTGATTTGACTTGTTTTTAGCGAGCGGATTGTTGACATAATTATAAATCTTTTTATTGTGATCTATGGATATAGGGAAATTAAGATGAGTAAAGTAACTTTGATTTCTAATTTATTTTAATAGAAGTCTGCTTTTATTTGTAGTTTTATAAAAGATGATAAAAAAAAGACTTTTAATGTTTTTAGGGTTCCGTACAAAAAATAAAAAACGGAACCCTTATAGGATAACTCGTGCGTCTGTCTGTGCGTCCGTCTGTCACAGCTAATTTGCTCCGAATCTACTGGACCGAATCAGGTGAAATTTGGTAGAATGGTGTAATACTATGACTCAAACACATATGTGCAAAGTAAATAAATATTTTTTTAAAATAAGGGTAATTTTCGGGAGACCAATTAGGAAATTAAAAAAAAAGTTTTGCAAACCTTACTGTGTCATATATCAAATGAAAGGGCTCGTTATGAGGATCTCAAATATATTTTTGTTATTATTGAAAATGAATTGTTTTGATTTTATTCATGAAAGAAGACGAAAATTGACCATTCCCTCCCTGATCTCCGAAACTACTGAAACTAAAATTTTGAAAAAAATACAAAATATTGTTCATTGCTTGAAGATTACAGGAAAACCTATAAGAATTCAATCAATTGTACGGAACCCTCTCCATGCGAGTTTAACTCGCACTTGGCCGGTTTATTTAAGTTTAATTAAGACCTTACATAATAGGTGTTATTCAAATATTTGATTATTATTTTCAAATCTGCCCCAAGATATAAAAAAATCAATTTCATTGAACATATTTAAAACAAAGCTATCTGAACATCTCAGACTATAGAAAACTACCATTGCAATTCGTAAAATCACCTACAATTGTACCAATTTACCTAAACTTACTGTTTCATTTTGTACTTACCTAAACTTATTGTTTCTTTTATGTATACCGTGACAGTGCAAACGACCAAATGTTTTTTATAATGTAATTTATTCTCAAGTAAGTGACTATCTTGTCTTATTGAGAAATAAAGATCTTTGAACCTAAATCTTCCTAAACAGTTTGGTTATTTGATTTTTATATTTTCTCGACTATGTAGATACGAAGTATTAAAATGTATTGTATATAAACATGATTTGACCATGATATCACCTTTAAAACTTTACTAGAATCTAAAACCTTCATTATAATATTCAATGTACAAAACACCGGAAATCCTCCCTACCAAATCAGTATGATATCTTGACCATATATATATTTATCTACCTAACAGCGTACGTTCAATATCAATTATTACTTCTATTTAGCGCCAGAGTATATCAATCATCATAATATACGTATCTATCGTTAAGTAGCTAAAGTTGCAGCCTTGTTATTGTTGAGACAAAAAATAAAACTAGTCATGAGCGAGATGGGTTTTTTCGGTTAGGTATTGTTACAATGTTACATTAAATAATACATACGAGTTCATACTACATAATATCACGCCTGTTTCCCACAGGGTTAGGCAGAGACTATGGACCTCCACTTGCTACGATCTTGACTGACTCTCTACATGCATGTCGGTTGTGGGTATTTCGGACCTCTTCTTTTTAGGGTTCCGTAGTCCACAAGGAACCCTTATAGTTTCCGTCCGTCCGTCCGTCTGTCTGTCCGTCCGGGCTCGTACTCCGCCGCTACTGCACCGATTGTCACGAAAATTAGTGGAGAGATAGATATTGAAGTTCCAAAAATTGGTTTCTAAAATTATTAGTTTTTTTTTCCCATTCAACGAAAAAATTAAATTGGACTAACCCCAACGTGTGGGGTATCGTTGAAAAGGTCTCTTAAAATGCAACAAAACTGCTTTAAAACTATGTAGATCAAACCCCCCAGTCTTGAGATAATCTAATACAAAGTTAAAATTTAAGGTGTCCCCTCACCGTAACTTTTGAAATATTACTAAAATAATTCTGAAAAAAATGTGGTATATACCTCAAAGTATGTACTTTCAATTACAACTATAGCGGTCTCGGTATCATAGATAGTTATTTTTTAATACGTCATAAATCGTAAACAGCAATTAACCTTTAAAACTTTTATATAATGTTACTTGCTGCTACGGAACCCTTCATGGGCGAGTCCGAATCGCATTTGGCCGCTTCGTTTTTAAAAATGTCTTCGACTTTTTTAAGAATGTCTTTGACGTTTTGTGCTTTAGGTAGATAGTGTAAAAATATGTTATATGCACAGACATACGTTTATTATCAATGATTTACGAAATAATAAATGAATCTTTTTGTATAAGTGCAGAACGTTTAAGTGCTGACATTTAGTGTTGTAAAATTTACAGAATTCGTTTGTAGAATTTGGTCCAGAGTGACACTTGAGGATTTTACTTTCAACTTGTTAAGGAACCCCAAAAAGACACAAAGAGTCCGGAGGTGAAAAGAGGTTGACCTTAGAGGCAATATTATTGTTTCTAACGAGACTATATTTCTTGTATCAACAAGTTAATACAGTATTCATTATGTTTTTTGTCTTATTGCAAATGAAAGAGCAAAGTGTTAGTGTGAAGGACTTTTCATAGACAAAGAACGTGACTGTTTTTTACAGTAATTTGAAGTGTGTGCAAAATTATACACGATTTCAAGATTTCCGCTGGTCTTATGACGAAGTTTTTTCTGCTCCGTAAAGTTGCGATATCCAAGTCAGTTAATACCTTTTACAGCAACTATTACTTAAATTATGCTTAATTTGTATAGAGATTTGTCTATGTTAAATATCAAAAATCTTGATATTTCTCAAATAAGGCCATTTTCCGATCTCAGTTGCTGGTCTAATGTAGCTGGTGAAAACAAGGGTTGCTGCCTTTTTCGCTCAAAAATTTGCGATAAAACACAGCCAGTGTACGTCCATGTTACCGCCCTACCAGTTTCTTTAAAATAGTTTGTAAGTTAGATGTTTTATTTATTTAATACCAGCTTTTGCCCGCGGCTTCGCTCGCGTATCCCAATTCCCACGGGAACATTACTTTTTTCCGGGATGAAAGGTACCCTTTGTCCTTCTCAGTACTCCTAACTATGTGTATGCGAATTTTCAAGAAGATTAGTTCAGTAGATAACGCGTGAAGAGGTAACAAACAAACAAATATACAAACTCACTTTCGCATTTATAATATTAGTTAGGAAGGATAAGTTAGGATTAATCTTTTGTACTTATTTAATTTATGTAGGCTATATAGCTACCTGCGTTAGACTAAGCACCGGGCGACGTTAGATGTATTCTAAGAAACGTTGTTTCACTGGGTGCGCCGGTGAGAGGCTGGCAGCCTTGATGCACCTCATTTTTGCTTCCTTCTAGTGCATTGTGTACTTATCTTTGAACCTATGCATTCATGCATGCGATATTCAAGAACGCTCCATTGTGGTGTAGAGGAAACAGGTTTTTGTGCTGAAAATGTCGCCCGATATAGCTTTAGATAGCGTTTGATGGATAGGTATTCTTTTGTCGTTTCATGATAAATGGTTTAAAAAAGAGATAGTTCGGGTTATTTAGATAGAAAAGATACTTACGTATCTTTTCTTCTTCCTCTTCTTAAACTATCTGATATATCGGAACTTCAATATCTATCTCTCCACCAATTTTCGTGACAATCGGTGCAGTAGCGGCGGAGTACGAGCCCGGACGGACAGACGGACGGACGGACGGACATGACGAAACTATATGGGTTCCTTGTGGACTATGGAACCCTAAAAAGTTAATCCTTCATACCTCCTCTACTCTCCAAAATATCTGTGCTGCGGATGGCACGTTAAGATAGTAGTGTAATTTGTAACAACAGACATCTACAAATTACACCACCTGGATGACGACTGTAAAAAATCACCTGAAACAAGCACGGTTGGACGCTACCACAACTCAGGACCGCTCAAAGTGGAAAAGAAGGACAAGGAAGGCCGACCCCAAGTAGATGGGATAAGGTCTAGAGTGAAAAGAAGCTCTTAAAGCGTCTTAGAAATTCTAACAGAGTTTTAATCAGTACACAAAGAATTGATAAGAAATATATGTGGAAACAGGCGGATTTAAGGCCCAAGGCCTTTTCTACCAGTCAACCTACAGGTGGTGCTGATAAAAGTAAATTTTACAATTTAATTACAGTAAATACAAAATGTTGTTTTAATAGCAGCGGCAGCACGTGATATTTAAATATCTTTTTCATTAATACTACTAACTATTGGTTATTGTTTAAAGATACGAGTATATAAATATTTGTTATAACAATTAACATAATTAAATACAGTTTGACACTTTGTTCAGTAATTGGTGCATGCATTTGGCATGTAATGAATTTATTGCTTTGTAACAATGAAAATGTATTGAAAACAATTTGCTAAATACAAGCTGACATTTTATTTATAGCTTTATTATTGTAGCAAGTTCCGTCCGCCTAATGAAAAATAAAACAGGGACAATCCATAGTGTAATTTTTGAATATATAAGAATGTGTGTATATGAAATTAAGAATGTTAAAACAATCCATAAAATGGGAGTTCAACAGAACGGATTTTTAAAAAGAAAATTCTTTTCGTATTTTATTACTGAACAGATTTGCTTTATTGAACTTGCTCCAAAAATCTTGCGTATGGATATAAACTCAACATATGCGAATAAAGGCACGTAAAAAAGAAAGTGAAAGCTAAGTTTTATCTTTGATTTACAAAGCTGAAGCTATAAAGCAAGACAAGTACCTAAGTCTAGGTTTGTCTTTCTAGATATTTAAAAAAAAATGATTTTTTACATTTTTGACCTTGAATAATTACCAATGCAAACACGTGACCGTGTGACACTTTTCAGACTACAATTAGAATACGAAAATAAAGGTGCATTCTGCTTATTCTGTTGCATTCCGGTGGACTACTCTTGACTTACACACACTGTCATATTGAGACGCTGATTTTATCTGTGATTTTTTAGACATTATACTTGTTTTGTCAAAATTAAATTATATACAGCGTCTAACAAAATACACTGAAACTATTGTAAGGGCGAATTCAGTCCATGATACTTTCTCCAAGGAACATTAAAATCGAAATATAAAAAATAATTTTTGGTTTCCTATACAAGTTGACCGAACAGCTGATCCGAGTTTGTATGGAAAGCAAAAAATTAGTTTTCATTTTTCTATATATGTTCCTTGGGAAAAGTTGTTCACTATCATGGACTGAATTCACCCTTAAAATAGTTTCAGTATATTTTGTTAGACGTTATATATGATACATATCATAATATATTTCATGCTGGTCTGGGAAAAAAGAAAAACATAGAATGTACCAGCTGCTTCTCTCCACGCGCAGATCGTAAAAGCCAATCGAGGGAATGGGCAAGAATCTGAATTATATCAATAGGCAATGCGGTTCCCCCACTATTATGATTACCCATTCCACCTTCATGCTCACCATCACGCTAAAAGTGGTTTGGGCGTTGCCGCCCTAGCTAGGCTCTATCTGCCCGTTAGGGATGAAGACGTGATAGTGTGTGTTTGTGTGGTATGTTCAAAAACATCTAGATTCTTAAATCTCACAATGCCTTAACATTGTGCGACCGGTGATAGTGTATCAGTATGTTCAAACCTAAACCAATTTCTCTCGAGCTCTCCATTGTGCGCAGGTCTATCCGCGTCCATTGATATGTAAACTCCAGAACTGGGTTACCAACCACATTTAGCCCAAGTAACGGTGTCCGTGCCCTGGTTCATTACTGTATGCATATGGGAGGATGTTGTAATTGCGTGCAGTGTACTTTTTGTTCGAAGTGTAAGATGAGGTTTCTTACATGTGTAAGGGTCTCGAAGATAGAGTCATTTTGTTAATAGCTTAGTTAGTTGGTATCTATTAACAGTTTCTCTAGATACTAAAGCATCCGTTGGTTATTTTTATGTCGTGGTGCATAAAGGAAATGCAATATTCCTTGGCACTTCCTAAAACAGAATTAAGAGCTAACTCTAGTGTCTGTTTTGATTATCTATATTTTTAGAAATTTTGTCTTTTAAAATATTATTGGAGGATGCTGTATTATATCAGGGCATTTTTACAGACCAGTGTGTGAGCATAAGAATATCAAGCTGAATTGGATCCGCACCACGCATCTCTTCATGTCACAGCTGAAAATCACAGCTGAAAAACAGGGTAGTGCTCCCGGACAATATAACTACCGAACTGTGTTCTTTTCGTATTGCAGTAGCCTACACATAAAAAAATTGTCAGGGAGGTGTGTCTTTTTTTCTATAGTGTCTGCTTTTTCTATTTTTTTTATGTGTGTAATAGCAGCAAATAAATCAGTTTATCTATCTAATATCTATATCTCCGTTAGGGCAAAGGTATGCACAATACTATGGTTAACTATCTCAAACGCTTCATTTTTAATTCTCCTTTGTCTGAGATATTTCTTGCCGTCTACCACAATTTAGCTTTTACTTGTCTTTTAAAAATTGTGTCTTTCGAAGCATAAAATGCTTACAAATGTTTTATTACAAACTGCTTACCCTTATACCTATCTAACCGTAACAAGTATCTAAGTGTTACGGAAACAATACTCGAGAAAATCGTTAGAACGATGTCGCTCAAACTGGTCCGGTTACTGAACCGAAACCACGCTGAACTGCGCTTCCTCGTTTCTCTGATGCCCTTAGGAAGTTTTGAATACTATTAATAGAGTTATTGTGCGATCATGTTTCAAACTTGGTCTTTAAAGCCAAGGTTCTTGACGGTGACATTGTATAAAAGAGTTGGGCGTAACATCTATCATAGGTACAAAAAATAATTTTTATACAACGTGGAAGGGACATACTCGTAATAAATTGAACCACGGGCTATATTAGATCATTAAAGTATACTTAATAAAATTAAAGTAACAAAAAAAAAATACATTTCCATTCAAATCGCACGGGCGGCTGCACACTTTTATATGGAAATGGTAATTTCTTTTTTGTTTTTTTGCTGATATTGTAATTTCATTAAACTAAAATGATCTAGTGTATACCGTGGTTTGATGCATTACGGGTATGACCCTTCCACTTTGTATAATGCCTTTCCTTTATAAACCCATTTATTTGCGAAATACAATTTCCAAAGTTGTAAGCACCCTGACAATTATTTTTTATTTATTTATTAAAAAAAATAATGTTAGTTACTAAATAATATAAGCAATTTTAACTTTTGTAATTTTTTTATATTCTAGTAAAATTTTGTACTCGTAAACACGAGCCGATACGCTTGACATTCAAATAAACAAAGTGCACTTACTAAGTGAAATTTTGGGATGTATTATACAGTAGTTACTAGCTATTCAAAAGGTATTATTAAATAAAATGCATAGTGCATTGTGCAAATCCACTATGCATTTTGTTCGTATCGCCCACGCTATGGTCATTGTCCTACAGAACGCGCCAATTAGGAACGCTAACGGTTTTATAATGTCCCTGTGGTGATTCAGGCATTCTATTGTTGCCTTTACAGGATTCATATGCCTGTCTATATTTGAACTAGGATAATACCGGGTTAGATAATAGCAAAATTGCACTCCTGTTGGAAGTTTGGACGGATCAATGTTTTTTAGAAATTTTGAAACCAAGGCCAAATAAAAATACGGTAGTTTCGATTTTGAGTGAGAACTCAAAACACTTGGGATGGCAAGAATAATGTTTGAAGCCGGGTGAGACTAATATCTACCGTCTTCTATGCATGTATTGTGGCTGACAAGGTTGCAAAACCTAAGGTTTTATCTTTCATGAAGTCTTGACATAGAAGATGATGAAGGGTATTTCACAGTAAAAAGGTTCTTTTTCAAAATGTACGGCGAACTTCCAGTTTGTGTGGAACTATTAACATATACAAACATTCAGACTAACACGTCTGTCACAAAGAGTCAAAGCTCATAAAATCTCTGATTACATAAAAGTTATATTTCTAAACCCAAAAGCCACGCTTAGCGGATCAAGATGAAAAGCGGAAAGTAGGTATACGGTTGCTAGTCCTACATATAGGTATATACTATTGCCTAAATAGATATAAATAGAATAGATTCTCAGGTTCTTATCCATTATCTTGAACGACTTCTACGATCAGTGCGGGATCGAATAATAATAGAATTATACAAGTCAATTATAGTACCTATAATAAATATAGCTGTAAATATAGCTATCAATCATCATATACTGTTGGTGGATGCATCATAATTTCAGTTTTGAATTATACGTACGTAATCATTCACTTCCAATACAATGGAATAGTATTAAAAAATCATGAATTAAAATAATTGTTATTGTAAACATTTTCTACAAAACCATTATCATTTAATTACGAATTAATTAGCTACTTTACATCACATTATAGTTTTAATCAAGGTCGTTGTGAACATTTAGATTGGACGGTCTGCTGCTTCTAAAGTTACGTTATTTTAATACCTGTGTGTAATGTAATGTATTTATATAGATAGTGCACATATATACATAATAGAGACCTATACGAATACTAGAGGCCTGACAATTTCATAATTTGAAGCGTAATCCGACTTTGAGTTTAAATGTTGTAACTACTAGTTTGAACGAAGGTAGTTACGTAGTAGTGCCGCTTAATTTTGGAAAGATGGCGGTGTAAGCGTTCATTTTCTATGAACAAACAAGCGCCATCTCTGATTTTTCGTGGGTACCGTCAGCTTCCTTAATGGCTAGCGGGCGAGACAGTAGCGCCATCTAGAAATAATACAGGATTTTGGCTTTCTAGCAGAGTACGCTTTTTTATTTTATTTATTGTTACACTTTATTGTTGCAAAGTAAAAATATACTTTTAACAAATGGCGGACTTAATGCTGAGAGCATTTTCTCCCAGTCAAAGTCAACCATAGGGATAAACAGAGAAAAAAAGAATTGTGCGGCGCAAAAAAGCTAAAAAAAAAGCTACAACGACTATCGGTATAATACATACAAATTATTTATATAAACTTCATACATGTAAGATTTTATATAGGGTTATTAGTCCTCTTTTATTTTTCGTCATGTCATTACTATGAAAATTAAAAAAGAATCTTATTTCGATGAATCAATTAGCAACTAAACTACGACTATATAATCAACCTTATATTTTCTCTTTTCAGTTTTGTATTAATTATACTAATACAAGAAAAAACCATCTGATTTTACTGTAGCACAACCAGCCCTTATAACTTTCCGGTAGTCGTGCTGTTTTCTAATTGAATGACAAGCCCATTTGGATTTATGGTTCAGTCTATTTTATTTATTAGGCTTAAAGATAGGCTACACTTCCAGCTAAGCTGGGTACAATAAAATTAACTTAATTTTAGCTAGCTCAATCTGTGTTATCTGTCCTTATCTATATTTATTTGTTTGTCTATTTTTTTATGTTCTGTACTTTTGAAGATTGCTGTGTTTTATAATTTCTTTACGTTTTTTTCAGTACATATGTGTGCAATAAAGTATTAATAATAATAATAATAGAGAAGTTAGGCTTAGGCTAGCATATGACTATTCTATTTACCTAATTTACATCGTATTTTTTAGCCGAAACAAGGTTATATATATAGAACCTCAAATAGTAATCTACAGAAATTAATTTTGTGTTACAAATACAGCTTCGATAGCTTAGCTTGAAGTGCAGTTCCTGCTTTATTTTCTACTAATACTTACAATCGCTCATACTACTGGCATTTTACAGCATCCATAAAGATAATCCGTGATTAAACACGCCACGAAGATAAAGTAGTATCGGGAATGTAACTGCATCATTGCAGGTTTTACTGTCCAATTCGTTTTTACACTTGTAAAATGACACTGCGCTTGCTTGATTACATACTTTTATAGCTCGTAAAAAATTAATGAAGCTTCCATTGATACAACATCAGGTTTTTTCGTTTGTTTGTTTCTTTTTCGTGTGTGTAAGTGGCCAACACTGATGTCAGATTTTTCAAGCTGCCTTAAGGCGCTGTTAGTTCAGAGCTCACAATACTGTAAGTATTTTTGAAAAATTACTGTAATTAAACCACTACAGTTTATTAATTATTAAAAAAAAAGCGACGATATTGCGCTGTTTCATTATTATTTTTTTTGTATTATGTTTTACATTGGTTTGTAATAAATTTTACTAGTAATTTAGATTATACATTTTTTGGTATAACTATCACATTAAAAGTAGGGATGCATCCGATACCGATACCGATCCCGATATATCGGCGATACTTCGAATTTCCCGATATATCGGCATCGGCGATATTTTTATTGCCGATACAACGACACATTTTAAATTTTTCGCTTCAAGAAAGTAATGTAAACGCGCGTTCTGTTCGTCTATTTCTTTGTAAACAAGGCACGAACAAACTATACTCGGGAAATTCCCGCGCTTTATTCAGTGTATTGTTTCACCCGCTTTGGCCTGGCCTCGCGTATAATAGTATATTTACTAGATGCTTTTGTTGGTTGTTGTTAATATTTTTACCTTGCACAATAAAATATAGAATGACACTACATATCATTATTAAATTACTTTATGTGTTTGTATCGTTTATATAACTAGTTGGTTAATTAAAATAAATAAATAGGTAGTAAAAATAAATTCACTATGCGTATCGGTATCGGCATCGGTATCGCCGATATTTTTATAGGAGTATCGGTATCGTATCGGCAAAAAGGCGTATCGATGCATCCCTAATAAAAAGGTAATTGTATAAAATAATTATGAGTATTTTAAAATTTAGAGGTATGTTTGTGATTCTTTTCCATCGAGACAACTGCTCAATCGTGTTTTGGATATTGTGTGTGTCTGTAGAAAAGCCTTAAGATTCCTAAGTAAAATAAAAAATAAGAAAACTGTAGGAGTTATTACAGTAATTTTCAAAAACACTCACAGTATTGTGAGCTTTGCACTGACAGCGCCTTAAGGCATCTGACAGAGCTTAACAACTGCTATACAGTGATGACATCCAGGACCAATGGTTTAAGGTGCCTTCAGAATAGCTCGCGCCACTTTTGCTCACTCATGCAAGGGCGAACAACGTGCGGGGTTGCTAAACTTGCGAAAACGCTTGCAATGCAAACTCCTACCGGGCCACCGAGCTTTTTTTCATGTGTGTCATATAAGTGACCAATCCTGGTGTCAAAATCTTCAAGCTGCCTGAAGGCATCTGACATAGATACCTATTTATCAGCAACATGCTTCGTCAAAAAAGTACAAAAGTTAATTCGCAACGTGGTTCTCCAAAGTTAACAGAAATAAATTCGCAACATGCTTTGTCAAAGGATATATTTTTTTTGTATGGATTTAGCACAAAGTAAAAGCACCAACCTCACCTGCAAACTAGCACAAAACCGATTTTAACATAACCGTAGCCCAACCGAAACTATTATTTATATTTCATTGTTTCGCTTAAGGGAAATGCTGAGCCCGTAAATCA
Source organism: Acrobasis repandana (assembly GCA_963576875.1). Lineage (NCBI taxonomy): Eukaryota > Metazoa > Arthropoda > Insecta > Lepidoptera > Pyralidae > Acrobasis > Acrobasis repandana. The sequence goes on from OY756226.1 coordinate 7,104,411, forward strand.
AAATAATCGGTAATGCCCGTTATTTAAGATTGGGATCTAGCATTTACCTTGCAGCCTAGAAAGCGCACTAGATTCAATTTCTAGCTGTAATAGCTGGGCAATGATAACAGATGCGTTTAGATAACGGATCTTTATTGTGATCTGTTTTAATGTTAGTGTTTGGGATTTATCATGTTGTGAATTGAATGTACGTATAGGCGTGTTGTTTATTGTTGGTTCAGAATCATTGTTTGTTTGTTTGTAATACCAATGTACCAAAACATCAAAATAAAATACAAAATTCGAAAGAGAAAATATACAATGACAGACTTATCCCATATAGGGATCTCTTCTAGTCATCTGCGATATATTGAGAGTTTACTCGATTCAAAGGTAGAAGCAATACGTACAAAACATTATTAAACATAAATTGAAATTATTTTTTTGATTAATTGAAATTGATAAATTGAAATTCAGAAATTCATTATCATTATCGGTAGGTACCTATGCTTGTACAGTCGGTTTGTTAACTTTGGTATTTGTAAATAGAATTTGTTATCGACTGAAATAAATAGAAAGAATAGTTTAATATTAAACGCTACAGAAATAAATGAATAATCCCAAGTATTATTTTTATAAATGTGTTCAAAAACATTTCGATACATAGATAAATCATTTTAATGTATCTATAGTACACATATATAAAATGATTGTTTAAAAAAAATTACTTGTATCCTTGTATAACCTCCTTATTGTTTGAACTTCAAACTTCAAATTCTAAACAAGTATAGGTGTGTGTGTGTGCGTGTTCACTGGTTCACTGTAAGTGAGAGATGAGTAAGAAATGCCCTGTTGTTGAACTTATTTATTTAAGCAGAGTTTTAGTAATTGTAATTTTTTTAATTTCACTAATGACATAATTCTTAATTTATAATTATGATAAGACAATGTATTCTCAGTCCACATATCTAATTTTAATTGTAAGTCGACGCATTTGGAGAAAACGCAGCAGTGCAGTTTGTTGCCGCTTCTTTTGCACTTGCGCTTATGAAGCGGCACTAAACATAGCTGTAAGTAAATGATCTGACGTCGACAACTTTTGACGAGCTTGTTCTTCTCGTGCCGCAAGCTCAAAATGTAATTATTTTTTCTTCCTTCAGAAGGTTGCCACTTTCACAGCGTTGTCTGTAGCCTCACATAGGTCACGCTTAGTGCAGCTGGTGGGGCACGATGCGCAGGACAGGAGGTGTGACATAGTCTGGTCGTTATGACCACACTGACACTGTGTTGCTGTTGGGTTAATATAACGCCATCGGGCCAAACTATGCCTGCACCGGCCTTTCTCTGTTCGGAGGCGATTTAAGCTTTTCCAGGTGGACTTCTGACGATGAAATTGAAAGAAAGAATTGACAATTATCAAGCGATACAAACATCAAAAGATAAATCAATGATTTTGACTTTGCATACAAATTTCCGATAAAAAGAGTATTTCAATCTTCTGCACAGCTACAGTGTACTCGTATACCGGAGTCGTACTCATACATGAAGGGTTCCGTACCTCCGTACAATGTTTTAAAGCGCTGAAGAAACATGTTTCTTGTATGACGACCCCCTTTAATTTTTGAGTTTATCTTATTTTTTGTATTTGTTGTTATAGCGGCTATAGAAATACGTAATCGATGAAAATTTCAGGTGTCTAGCTATTACGGTTCATGAGATAGAGCCCTGTGACAGATCAAGTTAAAAACTCTGAAAAAAACACGTTTATTGTATGGCCACCCCCTTTAATTTTCAACTTTTTTTTATTTTTAGTATTTGTTGTTATAGCGGCTACAGTAATACATAATCGGTGAAAATTTCAAGTATCTAGCTATTACGGTTTTAGAGATAAAGCCCTGTGACAGACGGACAGACAGACGGACAGACAGACGGACAGACAGACGGACAGACAGACGGACAGACAGACGGACAGACGGACAGACGGACAGACAGACAGACGGACAGACAGACAGACGGACAGACGGACAGGCGGACAGACGGACAGACGGACAGACGGACAGACGGACAGACGGACAGACGGACAGACGGACAGACGGACAGACGGACAGACGGACGGACAGACAGACAGCGGAATCTCAGAAATAAGGTCCCGTTTGCACCCTTTGGATACGGAACCCTAAAAAGAGTTTTGTTTGAAGTTAACTGTCATCTTACTCAAAGCAGATGCTGTTTAGAAAGTTAATTAAAATTTCACAAATTACGCGCGAAAGCCGCCGGTTGAGATAGCTCAATCAATTTGTTGTGTCCACTTCCGTCCCTTGCCCTTCACTCGTTATGCAAGCGTTAGTTGCGATGACCGTCAAATTTTTGTGATCAATCAGCGTGAAATTCCAGGAAAACTACCTTTTTAACCGACTTCAAACAAGAAGAGGTTATCAATCCGTCAGAATCTTTTCTTTATATTTTTTATGTATGTTCTCCGATTACTCGAAGACGCCTGGACCGATTTGGGAAATATTTTTTTTGTTTGATGCGGCATACTTTTCAGATGGTCCCATAAAAAAATTATTGAAGCCGGTCGTCTGGTTTGTTCTCTTAAAATATATCGTCTAAGTACTATACAATTGTTTGAATTTTCAGCTTTTCTGGTATTGAAGTAGGTTTTTTTGTAAAAAAATATATATCAATAATCCGCTAGTTGCCATCAAGTCAAAACAGATACATTTTTCTAATCGTCAAAACAAATATTTTCTATGGGATTTTTATGAAAAACGGCGTGACGTCATGGTTTCTTGGAGTCAATAGCGCTCATAATATCAGTTTTTCGGCATTAAATCTAAAATCACGTTCAAAATGGATAAGATGAATGACAAGTGACATTATTTTGTGACGTTTTATTCTCGTATCATTACAAAATAATTTATTTTTGACCCTGGATATTATTTTTATCAGTGCTCTCAATATCATTTTCATCAGAATCTTTCTGCAATATGGCGAATTCTATTAACTCAGTGTTAAACATTTAACCTATACATCAATCGAATAAAAAGAAGAAAAAAAAAACAATTCTTTAAATATTTGCCCAAGAAATATTTAAAGAATTGTTTCTTTTTCTTCTTTTTATTTGATTGATATATAGGTAAATTACGTTAGTTACATGTCGATCTACGTACTGATAGCAATAACTATACATACTTACAAATAAGTTTTGTCCGCAACGCTATATCTTTTATGAATTCCCCTGGAAAAAATATAACTCCAAGATAAACGTACTTTCTTGTGTCTCAATAATTTATGTAATTCCCACAGATTTTGCATTTCAATCTTTTGCTCCGTTTTTACGTAAAAGGCGAACAAACAAACATAATTTTAGTGTGGACTCAATTATTAACTCCTTCTTTCACTTGACATCAACATAAAGTTATGAGCACTTCACAGCAATTTTACTACGGCGATGAATCGAGTAATAACCGTTACGAACAGCTCTATAACAGTATCGATTCTCTATCGATAATCTGCATCGAGATATCTATTGATAAGCGAGAAGTCTATACAAATTGCCTGTCATTAGTTAAGTCTCTTACTTAATGTAATTACGATAAATTTGTCTCGATAATTTTATTTCATTAATCCGCTTTCTATATTGAAGTCTTACGGGTTCGTATATGTTTTATAATCTAAATTAAATATCACAGGTTTCGAGACAATTTTGAATGTTTTTTATACAACGACATATGCGTAATAAAACGAATCACTGGCTAAACTAAATCACTTAGTATAATGAAATTAAAATAACAGGAAAAAGCAAAAAAATAAAATAAAAAATATCGCCATTTCCATAATCCGCCCGGGCAATCGATTTTTTTTGTAGCATTTAACAAATTAGCATAAGTATAGTTTTTATTCAAAATTGCCACAACATAACCATAAAGAAATATAATTAACAAACGAAATAAAATTATTCAAAAGTGTAAAAACGTCATAAAATCATTCCAATACTTCCCTATGAATCATGGCGAAAATTCGAACAAGTCATATATGGGTTCTTATTATGCCTCCTTTTTGCGTATAAAGTTTAGGAAAAGGACTAACAATTTTCGGAAATTTATCCTATCTATAATTATATGGATAAAGGACTATCAAAATCATTGAGACTGTAAACAAAAATATTATGTCATGACAAAGCATAAAAATAATCCTTTCATCTCCCACATAACCGTTATGTAAAATATATACAGATACACCTTCATATATAATATACAAATAATACAACTTCATTCAAAAATATCGTGAATCCTACGCTCCAGCCGCCAACAAAGGGAACTGCCGAACAATGGGCTTAACTTTCGAGTATTTGTAACCTGTCATTACTTGAATGGAACCATTTGATGCTCCAATGAGTGCAACACTTTCGTTTTACAATGCAAACAGAGGGTTAAGAGGTCACGATACCTGTTGAGATTGAATTATTTGTCTCATGTTTTTAATATTAGTGAGTTGGACATTTTTTTACTGGTGCTTGCTATTAAACACGTTTGTCTATACTAATATTATAAAGAGGAAAGATTTGTACCTATTTTTGTATGTTTGTAATGAATAGGCTCAAAAAGTACTGGGCCGATTTAAAAAAATCTTTCACCGTTGGAAAGCTACACTATTCCCGAGTGACATAGGCTATGTGTGTACCACGGGCGAAGCCGGGGTGGACTGCTAGTTTAGAATATAAGAAAAGTTGTTACTGTTTGAACCTACCTTTGGCCCATGTACCAGTAAATCGGTGTGTCCCTGTTTTCAAAGTAGCGAGTATGCGTAAAAGTACATACCTACAAACACTACAATGATTAGTGAGAAATTAGGTAAGGTGTGGCTTCTCTACGGCTCTTTGTCCATAAGTTTGTACCTACTCTTATGTATTCTATGCCATAAGGTTAGTTTTATAAAAGTATAAAAAAGCTTTATCTATAAAAAAATTGCACATTTGGTGGTATTTGGGAGTATATCGCATTTTTTTTAATATTGAATAAAATAATGCAATGAACATGTCCTTTCTACAAATAAATGTACAGTTTATTAATATGGTAAATACAATATCTCTCTTCTGTATGTAGCACTGTAGTAATATCTATAATATTTTATTTTATACATCATTTGGTCTTATAGAAATCAATACAATTATAAATAAGTATTTTATTTTATTTTTGCATCAATTGGATGGGTGACCACAAGTGGCATAAAAATTTCTCGAGCTCCTCCGTGCTTCGGAAGGCATGTTAAGCCATTAGTTCCGGCTGTAATCATTGCAAGGCAGTCGTGAAGCTATAAGATAATAAATAAACAGATAAGGACAAATAACACCTGGCTATGTCAGATGCCTTTAGGCATTTTGAAAAATCTGACACCATTGTTGGCTATACATGCACATGAAAAGCAAACGAAAATTGAAAAAAAAACAGTTTGTAGAAAGTTTTATAACTTATCAACACTATCCAGAAATGCCATACAATATCTTTGCAGGTTTGTTAGTGCAGCGGTACTTCGTGTACTAAGGTTTTATGTTAGAACTTTCTAAGAACTAACGCCACGCAGCTTGTGTCAACTGTAATTTCACCGATAGCCGATAGCTCGTGTATTTATCTGTTTGGAAATAACATGTTTCTTGTGCATGTTTCTTCAAACTCGTTTTTGTAAAGACACAAATTATAGATAAGAAAATAAATCAAAATATCTAATAGATGTTTGGACAAATCATACTGATTGAGATAGCCCCAAAGTAAGTTTAAACTTGTTTTATGGGATACTAACTCAACGATACTATATTTTATAATAAATACGTTATAGATCATGTATATACAGGACAATTAGAAAAAGCCATTTCCAACTTGCCCTGGCTGGGGATCGAACCCAGAACTTCCACGGAAGTCGTACGTTAATAGTATTATCAATTTTACCTATCCTTATGTGTTCATTGCAATATCACCATTTCCATTATACACTAGCTTCACTGAACCGTCCATGCTTCAAACGCATAGCTCTCGAAAGATTGATATCTACGCATCTATTACACATAGTTCTTCTTACAGCGTTTCCCAACACATACCTCATCACAATTAGCACCAAGAATGAAAGAAGTACCGTCGATACTTGTTTAGTAATTGTGGTTTGCTCCCATTTGTTTCACTTATTAGGGCTCGTTTTAGTATCGATCAGATCACTTCTATTTATATTTATGGATGGTTGTCTGTGTCCACAACTAATATACCTATTTTAAAGAAAGGATTTCGTGTATTTCATAGAGTTTATATTTTATACTCTTGCATAATAGATATGAATTAATTATAAATTTTTCACATGATAAGCATCTTTGATATTTCGTTTCATAAATAAGTACAACTGAGTCACAGACAGAGGTTTTTTTAAAGATTTCACTTACTTTAGACAAAATCAGACTTTCCTATACATACTTAGCCTAGCTTTTATTTTGAAACGACATGTCATATTTCAGCAAAATTTTGTAGTTTTAAAGATATTGCATATAATTAGGCATTTAACTGGTTTCCACAGACAAAATATGAACTTCAAAACTTCTACACCTTTATATTTTCTTTTAAGTTCATATATGAAATTACAAAATACCTACGAAATCTGACATGACATTTCAATATAAAAGCTAGACTTCATTAATATGGAAAAGGGGAATCTTAAGATTTTTTTTTGTAACGTAATTCGCATTGGAGCAAAGTCGTCAGCTCAAAGGGGACAAAGCTCTCTCACTAATACATCTTTAGGTTGTGTTTTTTTGTATTGTACGCTACTGGATACTAAATTCACACGAAAGAACAATACTAAGTGTGAATTGCATTGGCGGTGTAAATTTTGTGAGGAGAAAGCAATGGGAACGTAGAAATCGTTGCGTTAATTGTTAAAACTGCATTGGAATTTGTTCAACATAATAAACATTTTGTAAAGAATGGCAGAGCAGTGTAGGTGGACCCATTGAGGCTGTTATGACTTTTAACACTTCTTTGACTTTGCTTTATAAAGAGAATGATATTTAAAGTACTGTTATTTAACCGAATACCCTAATTCAAAGTAAGTTTGACTGCCTCCGTGGTCCAGTGGTCAAGGCGTCTGCCTTGTAATCCGGAGGTCGTGGGTTCAAATCCCACTGGGAAGCATACTTTGTGAAAAGTTGTTTCCAGTCGGATAATGATTTATATAATAATCAAGCCTGCAATATTAGGGTATTGCAGGCTTGAATCACCTGATTATCCAAAAAGAAAGATGATTCCGTGCTTCGGAAGGCACGTAAAGCTGTTGGTTCCGAACGCCATCTAGCGTTTTTACCTCGTTTTATTGATGATAAACAAGCTTTTATTGTGAGAAATAAGCACTTATAAAGATAAACATAATAAGCCCAAAGTCGATGAGGTTGCGTCGTTTTATTACAGGGTCACTACAGCCACCTTCCGGCTCCATCATCAGACCAGCTTCTTGTTATGACAATATTGCATTGTCATCTGATTTACATTAGCATACAAAATTGCATCTTAGTCAGAAACCGGGAAGTGGATCAAATTTAACTTGCAAGATTTGACCCAAAGAACAATAAAGAAACTAACAGGGTTAACAGGGTAAGCTACAAATAAAACCTAGTAAACATGACAAAATACGTAAAAATAGGACTGCTAATTCGTCAAATTAATCCGCTAGATGACAAGAAGTCAAATCGGACACTTTTTTCTAAACGTCAAAACAAACATTTTCTATGGAATTTGTATGAAATACAAATCCGTGACGTCGTAGATTTTTTAAATCAAATAACGCTCTTAATATCAGTTTTTTTACATTAATTTTAGTATTATTGATTTTGGACTTATTAATAATTTAACTTGTCATCACAAGTGACACTATTTTGTGACGTTTTATTCTCTTAATAATTTATTTTTGACCCATTAATCTACCCAATTGACAAAAATATGCATGTATTTAAGTCCATCATACTTTTATAGGTTAGCTCACAATCAAATGTTTCTCAGTACAACTTTGAATTAGAAAACTAACCCATTCGGATATTTTTATCTGTTATTATCATCAAAAAAATTCAGTTGCAACTAATTTATTCAATTTATTTTCGACTAAAGATTGAAAAGAGGTTACTAAAAGTAGTGATCCATATAAATGGCATTTCGCAGTAGAACCATTGCTGGTCGATCAAGATTCGAAATGCTCCACCTTCCATCAAAACCGATCACGATTAGTGGGCCGTGAAGTTCTGCGATTTTGTGAGAGCAATGAGTTGCTTTGTGTGTTGGCAATTTTAGAGAATTGTCTTGGAAAGTACTTCAATTTGGGTTATTGGTTATACGCAATATTGGTCGGAAAAGTAAGAGGCATACAAAGCCGAAAGTAAATCCAAAAGTGCACGCCTCATAATCTCATTTTTCACAATTAAATTGAAATTACGATTAAACTACATTGAATTAGACCGTGATCTTCGAAAGGACTTAGTTTTGGATAATACTGAAGCGTATAAAAAAAAATGGACTTGATCAGATAAGTTTTTCGGGAGTTATCGTGACCACGCCAGTTTCCATACATACAGACACACGGACGTCCACAAAATGATTTTATTAAACATTGTTTTTATTTATTTAAAAGGCAAAATGTCTTTTAAAAATGTCATAAGTGTTGAAACGTGTTTTTCCTTGACATTTATGTGTAAATATTATTGTACAAGTGCGATAGAAAATAAATAGAGACACATTTAGTTAAAAAAATCACTTGATTTTTGTAAGGCGAGAGTAGAGCACTACCTCATGCGCTTCGCTTATGAGGCGTGCAATAGCAAAGAAAAAAATAACCATTCTCTCGAAGAAAAAGTCAGCTGGTCTGTTTTTTTTGTTAGAGAAACATTCGGAACTAACTAAAGTGGAAATAGTAAGTACTTAATAAGTAACATCGATTACCAAAATATGCGTGTATCCCGAAGCGATAACACGAAAAAACCCCATATTGAAACAACGAAACAACTTATGACTACTTGAACAATATCTTTGCCAAATAAAAATGAAAGCCGAACTCTATTATTGGAATCGATAGGTCAAGGGCACGCAACGACTTTTTATGCGTCTTGATATACTAGCACGCTCATTTTAGAGGTACATTTATGTCAGAAAAAGTGAGGTATTATGCCAGTTACTACATAGATTATTTCTAATATTTGCCTAAAACCGAGGTGCTAATATACAACATTTTACACATAAAAATCAATTTTAACCCAACTACAGCAAAATCAAAAAGAAGTATAATGATTTACTTGTCTATGTATGTATGTGGTTATTTATGTTTATTCCACCGTAGCATCCAAACTGCTTATACAATTTTCACAAAGATTTCAATCAATTGTGGCTATAGTCCGGTAGACATTTATATTATCTTTGACTGAGGCTACATTTAGTATGCTTTATATGTAATATTGTGTGTATACATCCAAATATAATATCTAGAAATCTAACGCTCCAACATTCACCGCTTCGATTCTGATTCCATTTACGCAAACAAACAGTAATTACAACGAAACACTCAAACACATAGACAAAGATGCATGCGATTGGTCGCGACAAGGTCACGCACGCATCATAGCCTCGTTGGTCGAGCAGCCGGCTACCCGACCGACGCGGTTGGGTGCCGGCTTAGGGACCGATTATTAAATGTTTATTTACTTACATATGAAAGGCAAGTCCTGTGTTTTTCATGTCTATATGGCTTTTATACCACTTCACGGCACATGACGGCATTTTTAATGAATCGATTATCGCAAAAACACAGCAATATTCTCAAAGGAAACTTTTTGCGACGCAACCGCACGACTCGAGTTTCATGGCAAACTGTCGCGCCGCACGGTTCATATTTTAAGCCGCGCCCGCCGTGGTACATATCGCGTGGAATGATTATTCGGGATTAGTTACGCTTTTAGGGATTATTATTCGTAGTGTGTATAATATCTGTAACTAATGTTACATACAAAACAGTGCGGGTGACAAGTTCCTAATAAAACTGTTTTAAGAATTAAAGCATAGTAACTTATCGACAAATGTAGAGGTATGATTTTTCCTAAATGATTTTTGGTATTTTTTAGTTTTTGCATTTCAACGTCGACAAGCGAGTGCGCCCACGTCACGGGACATTGTTTAGAATTTTATGTATGTGAATGTATATTCTGTGTGAATGTATATTATGCAAGTAGTTCGTTTCAAACTAAGTATTTCAATCCAACTTGCACAATTCCTCTAGGTTCTCACGTAAAATACAAAAGTTTTTTTTATTATTTTTTTTTATTAGAGGTTTAAGTGCGTTTGACCTCTATAGCCTGATGGGAAGCTAAGGTGAGGTGGTCTAAGGAGTCTAAGGTATTACACGCAGACTCAAAAAATGTCTATTCACTCTTGTATTCAAACATTTTGTTTACTTCGAATCTGTGTGTGTTAAACGTCAAATCTGAATCTGAATCAGTAAAATCTAAAACCGAGCACGACCTACATACCAAGGCTTGCATAACACAGCACCGCCCAAAATGCCAAAATGGATCAGTCTGAATAAATTGTAGAAAGTAAACAATTGATTTTGACAGGCCAATGACAGTTCGTTATCGTAGAAACTGTGTCACTTGATTAATAGGTACTTGTACAATGATAAATATTTATTAGGCGCTTAAGAAAGGCTTTGTGTTATTGATAAACAAGCTTTTATTGTGAGGAATAATAAGTAATCAAGACAAATGTAATAAGCCCAAAGTCGATGAGGTTACGTCGTTTTATTACATGGTCCCTATAGCCACTTTCCGACTCTATCATCAGATGAGCTTCATATAAAAATAATATTGCATTGTCATCTGATTTACATTAGCATAAAAAATTATATCTTAAGTAGCTCAAATTCAACTTGCAAGATTTGACAAAAACGAATAAACTACAACAAACAGGGCAAGCTAAAAAGCTTGTAAAAAGACCGGGAAGCGGTACCTACTTTTATGTCTCTAACTGATAAAGCTAGCGTTGCTGCAGTGGCGATTTAAAAAATCAATAACATATGTAACCTGAGTGAAATTCAAAATAAATCTGGGTTTCTAACATCACGCTTAGAGTTGCCTTTTGGGATAAAGACGTTATAGGTTATATTTGAATTTCAAATTTCAAAAATCTTCTGAACTAGATCCATGAAAATTCTAAAGCAAAACTTGATCAACAGTTTATCACCAAAATAAAAGATTTAGCAATAGTAGCGTTATATATCCTGAAAAAAAGTACATATTATAAACAGTAATCATACCATCAAAGTACCTAAGTCAAACATTTTTATATAGACCTGAAAATGAAAAACCAATCGCATGCTGTATGCCTTTAAAGTACTAAATATGTAAATGTAAAATGCTGTTTTCAATAAAACTGAAGTAGCTTCGTTTGACCTGAATTGGGCCATTGAACTTTTTTATGATGAATAAATGCCAATTTATGCAGCGTTCTCTGTAATTTTCTTTGATATTTTCGTATTATTCTCCTTTATTTTACAAGCTTTCATTTAGATTCACCTGTCCCATAATGTTTGTGTGTCCGTAATCAAATCTTGCAATCTCGATTTAGAGATCTCTTTTCCATTATTCGATTTAGCTGAAACTTCACATATAAGTAGATTGGATGACAATGCAATATTATGGTACCAATGACTTGATTTCATGATGAAGCCTTAAGGTGGCCAGGGTATCTCTGTGATAAAACTACATAGCCCCACCGAGTTTGGGCTCAATTGATTCGTCTTGAAAAGCATTTTAAACTTTTCAGTTCATTGTTTTAGATAAAAGCTTGTCTTTAAAAAAATATTTTTTATAATTACTTGTTACAAAGTGTAGTTGCTACTAGATTTTATAGGTGTAAGAATTCAACTTAAATTGAAATCCGCTAGATGACAAGAAGTCAAATCAGACACTTTTTTCTTAACGTCAAAACAAACATATTCTATGGGATATGAAGTACAAAACCGTGACGTCACAAATTTTTCGAGTGAAATACCGCTCTTAATATCAGTTTTTCTGCATTAATAAGTCTAAAATTATGTTAAAAAATGGTTGCCTGTAAAGTCGGTTTTACGGGCGAAGATTTTACGTGACAACGCGCGCGGCAGACCGATCATAGTTGAGTGGGAGAGAGACGCAAGGCATTCGGCGGGCCTCTCTCTCGTTCGGTGACTCATCGTAACGTTACCGAGCGTTACACTTTTTCATAAGTGACTCCCAGCCGCAACCTAATTTAAGACGTTGTCACGTCAAAAATGGATATGATCAATGAAAAGTGACACTATTTTTTGACGTTTTATTCTCTGAACAGTACCAAATTATTTATTTTAGACCCAATAGGCAGTTTTTGTAGTAAGAAAGTACGTATAAACTATTTTCTCTGTTTATACTTGATATTACAACATTAATTTATAAACCCAAAACTAAACTAAAACTAAAAAAAAAACTAAACTAAACTAAAACATAGTTAAAAATATAAACTATTAAAAATAAAAAATATCCCGCAAATTATTCCCCTACGGAAGACTGCCCAGAAGGCTGGCAGCATTGCCACGAGGAAGAAAAATTTAAATGAAGACGATAAACAAATAAAACACAAACATACGTGAGTTATATAAGGTATGAAAACAAAACAGGTAGGTAATAAAAGATAAGCAATTAGCAATACTCCTACATCTACGTGGGATGCTCATAAATAGTATCACATTATTCTACCTTAAGGCTAAAAGCTTACGTGATCGGCTAAAACTATGATAAATGAAAAATGATCGCGTTCATATAAAATATGAGTCTTCGGAACAGTTAGAAATGACCGGAACCAATTACGCAAGAAACAAGAACAGATGGTACTAACCTGTTACTTTAGTCTGAGATAGCACTCAGTGATTGGAGATAGTAGGATATTGAATAAGACTGTTGTTCGTTTTATAAATAAAAGGATTGGAATTTAGAAATGTCTCAAATGTGTACAGGAAATGTAATTGTACGAGTAATATTGCATAACAAATTAATACAAATTAAGAAAAAAGAAATGAAAATAATGCTTTCATTTGAATTCAGATTTTTTACAGAACAACGATTATGAGTTATGTCGCATTAATAAATTTTTATAACAGATAGGTAACCTAATTATAATTGCTTTTAAAAATTTGTTATTATTAGTTATATTCTTATGTACCTATGTTCTAGAGGAGGATTCTCAGGTAGGTTCATAAACATTTTTACTGAAAAGTGTAAAATCTTAATCTTTATTAGTCTCCACTGCAGGAGCACAACCCTCTCTGCACTACCAGAGCCATATATTAGCCAAAACAGTCAAAGGATTTAGCCTACACTCTTCACGCTGGCCAGACGGGTTGGAGAGGTCTCATTGATGTTTTTATGCTTTGTTTAGCTTGTGTTTCCTAAGTCGCCTTCTACGACATCCACGGAAAGACTTGGAGTGGTCTTATTATACTCTGTCTGGAACCACACGGTTGCACACACACAGACCAAATGGTCTACACTCTCCACGCTGGCCATACGGGTTGGAGAGGTCTCATTGATGTTTATAAGCTTTATTTAGCTTATGTTTATGTTTAGCTTATGTCTTTAAATCAATTATATCCAAAATATTAAAAACCTCCGATCGCTCCAGATCACATTTTCCTTTGACATTGCGTGGAGAGTATCAGTTACACGGATTCAGATTTCAACTCGCGTGAGGTACCTATATCATACCGTTAGCATAATAATATTTGGTTTTTCTACGTAAAAATACTTGAGGCCTCGTAAAGTTGTCCTCTTTGGTGTAACTCGTAAAGCTTGGTTATTTTCGTATCGGCAAATCATTCTGTTCAGCAATTTGATTCCGAAAATACATTGTGATTTTGGTAAAGTATCTTGCAGGTATGACGCAAGGTTTGCGTAGAGACTTCAGAATGTTTCAGTATGTTTTATTTTCTTACACAATTTGCTTGGAAACAAAGTTCACTTTAATTTAATTTACTTTTTGTATTTTTTTTTTGACAGTAAATTAAAAACAGAAAAAGGTGCAGGAGCCCGGGTGCAAAGTTTGTTTTTTAGAATATTTTTGACACTCATTCATATGTTTTGGTTTAGAGTCCGCAGTAATGGATGTGCCTGGTAAAACGCGGGGCCTAGAAAAAAAAATGGGCAGAAAGCCTTCATAAAATTTATAAAATACATCCTGCTAACTGCTTTAGGCAGTGATCCCACTGCACCGCGCACCATCGCGGAGCGCGGGGCGGCAGATAACATTGTATGCAAGTATCTCATTTTGTATAGAAAACACGCCTAGTCCAACCCTCTAAAAACGCGGCAGATTCCACGCACCACGGCGGTGCAGTTGCCAGTGGGTTAATCGTCTAAGATATGACACGATTTGAGACAATATAATTAATATGTAAAAACTCTATATAATAATAAGGAATAAACAATAAAAGCGGACAAAGGCAGACTTCATAAGTGCCGTATGGTTTCAGGCTATCTCTTTTTGTCGATGTCGTAAGAGGCGACTAAAGGACTAGCACAAACATCTCGTGCTACAACTGCTTGGAAATCCAAGCAGGGTTGACGTCGGGTGGCGGCCAGTTGAAAAGCTTTACGCAGAAATGCATTTCCAAGGAGAGTTGGTATCTGGCAGGTGGCTGGTCGCAAAACAAACAAAAAAAAGGTCATCGTTAAAAAAAACCTTACTTCAAATTTTACAAAATCAATGGACGGTAACAATCGTAGTAAACAAAGGCGACAGTTAATCTTTGGCAAACCGAGAAATTTGACAGAATAAATACTAGTACTCATGTAGAAATATAGAAATGCTAACTCGTAATATCATAACGTAACATTACATAAACGTATAATGATACACAATGTAGCTAAACTGGGCAATTATATCTGATATTTGTTTTGTACAGCTCTGCCTCGGGCTTAGACTGTGGCTACGTATACATCTCTTAGCAGGCGTTTTAAAATAATCATGTCGTTTGTAACATTGGGGAGAGCAAAAAATAACGTTGTTGATTTATCTAATACAATTTGTGAGCGAAACTAAATCGATGTAATGGTTTGATGAGCTTAGTCAAAAATAGTAATGGTGACTTTCAGTTTTATTTTAAGTGTACGAATTTTGACAAAACAAACGTACAATTTAAGTACAGTAAATTGTTCAAAAAATGTTTAGATATCGTAATATCTGAACATTTTTTGAACAATTTAATGTACTTAATTAATTATGTCATATTTTTAGTGAGTATAACACGATTATTACATGTTCTAACTATGGATTAAACTAAGAACATTAGCAAGAGATGGTATAATATTTTTAGGTAAAAGTATCCTATAATGCTTATAATAATGGTCAATGTTCCATCCTAATCCTGTCATATTTTCGTATCCTGAAATAAGCTTTTTGATTGTAATACTTCATAACGCGAGGAACCGATGGCTTGGGCAAAAAGGATCTTGAATGGCTACCGCGTACTGGCAAGCAAAGCATAGGACACCCACCCACAAGGTGGTCAGACGACCTAACCAAGGTTGCTGGAAATCGCTGGATGCAGGCCGCTCTAGATCGGTCATTTTGGAAATCCTTGGGAGAGGCCTATGTCCAGCTGTGGACGTTATGCGGCTGAAATAATGATGATGACTTCATAATAAGTTTTTTTAGATATGTTAAATTGATGAAGCTGCTCTGACCGCTCTAACCTGAAACAAACAACGATATTAAGAGCAGAAAAAATCCTATATATTTCTCCAGAATTAAATCAAAAGTTTTGTAACAAAACTTCATTCACAAGATTATCAAATAACAAATTGAATGATCATAGTGTTGAAATGTTAAATTAGCGTGCATTGTAGTGTGAACAAAATAAGATAAAAAGAAATCGCTTAGGCGCGGTTGCGCAGGCACAGGCACCCTAATAGGCGTTGTGAAATTAGAGCATGTTTCGGCTGCGTAGTGTCAGTAAGTATTCTGTGAAAGTAATGTAACGTCAAGAAAAAAATCCTCGATAGAGACTTGGTCACATTCAAAACATTACTAGCGGCTTTCCATCCCAGCTTTGCACGGATACTACGGATAGGTATAACATATTTAAACCTTCCTGGTGGAATACTATACATGTTTGATAGTGAAAATCGCATCAAATTGGTCAAGCAGTTTCTGAGTTTATCGCTTATATGCGTGTACAGACAGACATACAGATATACGCACCGGAGAGTTCAATTTCTAATGAGTATGTCTATCTATATATCTATATTTAAGAGCTTTTGAGACCATTGTTCATCCCCGATGACATCAAGCCAGCATTATTTAGGTCTGTGGTAATGTCGACATACTCTTTATTATATATACTATATCTATATCTATATATATCTAATAAAAGTATAAATAAATATAAATATGAGATGAATGAAGAGATGGAAGAATGGCGAGAAATGTAAACTTATTAAATTTATTTGTAGGCGATGCGGCTAGTAACCCATTACTATTTTGATTCCTTATTTATATTAGGGATAACTAAAGATGTCATAGTGTATAGTATTTACTTTATTCTTATATATTGTTCCCTTGTTACAGGTATGGTTTCTACAGATCGTGCATAATTCATTGATATTAAGGTTTGTTTGAAATATTACAACGATTTTTTTATTGTCATTTTTACCAAATAAACATATTTTTGTTGTGTCTTTTTCCCTCTTTTTTGTATTGTAAAGTAACGAGTGGAGAAAACTTTCACAATTTCAGAGTTAATAAGTGGAGAATAAGGTAAAATTATGAGGTGAGGGAAACTTTTTTCAATTTTGATTTATATCGTAGCCAAATCATTTAAATTAAACTGTTCCGGCTATTTTTTCTCCATTTTGCAAGGTCTTTGGCATCTTTGGGTGCCCATTTACATGCATGTTATATTTGGAGAAGAAACAGCAGGAAAACGCACCCCGGTCTCCGAAGCAGCACAGCTAAGGATGCAACCGGGAACGCGCTTAGACGAAGAAGATCGTGTTATGTTCACGACTAACTAAATACAACAAAACGGTTTTATCTCTACCGAGATGTAAATACGAGACACACATGTTGATGCTCTGATTGGCAAGTGGGGTGCACACAGAAACAATAGTTAATTATGCTTACGTTACTTATTGCGTGTTACAAGTAATGCTAAACGTTTTAACAGCGCATATAAAATATAAAGTAGTTTGAGGTGTCGGGTAGAAATTTATGATTGGCGGTAAGAATGATCTTGTGTGAACTGGGTATGATTGGAACATTTTCAAGGCCTGGTATATTTTTTTCGTGTATGTATTCTGTATACAGAAACGATAGATTCTTATGTTATTTATTGCGTTTTATAAGTAATATTACTCGCTCATTTTAAATACTTACGAGATGTTAGAGAGAAATTTATGATTAGCCGTAACAAATTTGTAGTATTTTTAGCAAAAAATGATTACACTGTTGGCTGATTTGTTACTTGTTTGTTTGTTGTTATTTTTTTATATATACGAGTACGTATTTGAGGAATTTTCTGTTAAAAAGCATTTCCATGAACTGATACTCTTAAAGAGTTACAGTTATTTTCGTTAAGAAATCTGTACTCCATATGCAATAGACAGAAAAATCAGTGCTCCCTAAAATTTGTAGCGTACTTATATTTTCTATGAATACTTTATTTAAAATCTAATTATTATCACTGTTAGTCCACCACCATACTCGATGTTCTAAGTCGATAATTCCTACAATTACCGACTTAGGACATCGAGTATGGTCCTAATATGAGGTGGCAGTCAAAACGCTGAGTCCACGACTGCTACGAGTAGAATGTATGAGCGACATCAGTTTTATAGAAAAGTGATCGCATAAGGTTCGCGTCAACGCCCTGCCTGTCATTAATTAAGGACAGCTCTGGAATGTGGTCCAAGTGACAAGAATATCGTGTTATGAATATTCATCGTAACAATACAAGTTTGATAGGTGCGTGGAATTCATAAGGCTATCAAGTGATACAGAGAGTCCTAAGTGCTGCGTAAGCTACGGAAAGCGACAAATGACATGCAAGAATGTAATGTATTGTGGACTGCGAACTATTGTGATTCGAACATAATCTGCGTGACTATGCCCTGTATGTACGTTTACATGATACGGCATAATGTGAAATTATGGGCACGTTTCCTATTATTCATACCTTTGCTAACTGTGATCATAACACTGTGTGTCAATTCTTATCGCAGTTCTATTACCATACGAAATTAGATATTTTAGCAACGCGTTTATTTTTTTTACTGAAAAAAACGCATGTTCTGTGTACTAATTGTTTAAATACTATTGTTTTTTCAATTAAAACAGAAAAATAAACGAGATTAAAAACTATTTTAATAATTTTATACACAATACATATTTTTATTAGTTTGAAAATGTTAATTATGTGTATGTAAAAAATGTTATAATGCTTTAATTAATTAGTATAAAGGACAAAATAGGTAATATATTTTTTTTATTGGAAAACCATATAAGAGTTGCCTGGAATGCGAAAGGCAAGATAAATGATGGAGGATGGAAAAAGAGCAATGTGGAAAAAGCATAATGTATCAACGTCAGATTTGTAACTTTATGTTGGGAATAAGCATTAACTTATTTGGAAATCGCTTGCTGCTATGACTTAAACCACTCTGATGTGGGTATATACGACCGGCTAAGATTACAGTTATCCCGAGGTAGATCTGACTTATGAACACTGACCTATAACTGGTTCGTTGTGGTACAAAAGTGATGTATTGTTGGGAAAACTTTATGAGATGGGAATATTTCATGACTGATAAAATCAAAAGTGATGAGATTTTTATTAGACGGTTGAATTAATAACACCCATCATATATTTGTCCATAAACTATAAAAGAAATTAAGTATTTAGATACCTTTTATAGTTTTAATTGAATTTATATAAACAAAAAAATATTTTCTGGATTGGTGTGAGCTCTAAAGCAATCGAGAGATAATGGGTCTCTATTTAATTTTGTTTTTCTTTTAATTGTAATCTTAATGCTGTGTTTATAGACAAAACTTAAATTGTATAGGTTCTTGCCAGAAGCTAGCCTATGAAGGTTGACACAAAAACCACGACTTTTTTTATCTTTTTTGATCTAAATATGTTTTGTAATGCGATCAATATTTTGTGATGTCGATCTTTGTAATCGATTAAACTTGAGTAACGATTATGTCAGTCATTATAAACGTTATGTAAAACAATTGTTTATGTGGGTCAATGAGAAGCAAGTATAAAATATCGATAAATTTTGCCTCCCTCTCATGAGAAAATCGATTTTTATCAGACCACTTCGTTATAAAGGCGGCCTTGCGACTTTTAAAAACCATAATTATGGCTTCCTTATTAAGCTTTTATAAAATTAAGCGTCAAAATCGGAAAGTAAGATCGCAAATTCCTCATTTGGTTCTCACATGTCGTCTGTGGCTACATGAATATTTATAAGCTGAAATTGGGTGATATTTTTAACATTTTCGGGTCGAATGCACCGTTAAGTGACTGGTTATATCAAATCGGTGATTCATTTGTCAGTTGTCCGAATAAAACAATAGATGTCGCTAAAGAATGCTTTAAATCAATGAGTCATGTTTGTCTGTTCCGACTTCTATGGTTGCATCCATTAACCTAGTTATATATTAGACTGTACTAATCGGAAATGATTGTCTTCGTATCTCTCGTTTATATCAAATCGATTGTAGTTAAGTGTTGTCTTATTTAAGTGGCAGACAGTTTATCCATTCAGATTCTATCAGTGATGAGATAATACTACATTAGCCTAATTTTAAGCGACTTCAGAAAAGGAGGAGGTTATCAATTCCACTGTAGGTTTTTTTGTTTTTATTTTTTTAATTTTTTTTTTATATATGTTTGTTACGCGATATCTTCGCCAATTGTAAACCGATTTTAATGATTCTTTTTTTACTACCAAGTTGGTCCCATTTTAATTTGGAGAAGATATGATGAAGAACTTTGGAGAAATGGAAGAAACTCTTTAAAAAAATTGAAGTCGGTTGTTTTTTTTGTTGAAAATTTAAAAGCACATTTCAAAAATATATACATTAGTAGCTTTTGCTCCCTGCTGTGTTTGTCTTAACTGGATACATGCACTTGTCAATATGATTTTTTCGTAGCCGGGTTTTAGTTTTTAAATCTTCTCTAAGTTGTAAGTTTAAGTTGGAAAATGGCCTTTTTCAAATTGTCCTGGGTCTTGGGATGGATCTATATGTGTATTTATCATAAAATATAGTATCGTTGAGTTAGTATCCCATAACACAAGTTTAAAAAAACTTACTTTGGGGCTAGCTTAATCAGTGTGATTTGTCCGTATATATTTATTTATTTATTCTCTATATCAGATGAAAAAATATATATTAATATTAAAAAGGACAAAGATTAGAATAATTAATCACTATTTTAATTCATCAATAAAAGTGAAGACTAAATAAAAAAAAGCTTTATTTATCCATTGTTTTTGTGAAGTCATAGTTCTTAGCCGTATAGCTGTGTGAACGTTTCACTCTAGTTGTGCCCGTAATTGGATGTTACGTAACGTAGTCAGTATAAGCTAAACTTATACAGGTTGCAGGTGTTTATTTGTAAACAGATTGCTTTTACCGGCGCCTTAAGCGATAGCTGATCCACGCGTCAACTCGTGAGCGAGAACGGGCGCCGCTAGTAGGGACTGGTCAGCTCGGCTCCGTTTTTTAAGACTACTCAGTGTAACTAATTTCTGTAAATTGGATTTAGCACTCGTTCGCGAGCTTAACATGTTATATTGTGATAACATTGTATTAGGCACAATATCTTTGTAAACTGACAAAGCTCTTCTAGCGCGTAGGCGACCAAAACTGTGTAAATGTGTTTCTTTCGGCGTTTCTTCACAGCAGTAGTCGCTATGAAACGCGAGTATCGGAAGATATTTTTAAATAATTAATAAATAAATATAAATAAACAACAAATAAAACATTACACGTAATGTACACTGAAAATATTGATGCATAAAAGTGCCTGCAATATTTGATTCTTTGATTGATTCTTTTATTCTTTGTTTTACATTACAGACGTGATTTTTTTATGATTCTAGTGTGTTTTAAAGAACCTCATACAAATACCTATACAATGTGAACAAAAATGTATATTTATTAATTAAATTATATATATTATATACTTTCTTTTAAATTTTAATTAACGATTCACTTCAGTACGCCATAATATCAAAAGCGATGTTGATTATGACATATGAATCATATAAATGTGTCATTTACTACCAGTTCTCAAGATTTTATGTGAAATGTAACGTTTTGTTACTATATCTGAGTTTTGTATGCGGCGAACACGCTTGGGTACGTGATATTACGTTACTTACGTAAATGGGAACGTACCGTATCAGATTAAGTTTTTCTCATATTATGTTATGAGATTTCCAAATAGTAACATATCACGTAGGGCAATAGACGAGACAATTTATTGCCATGTCACGGAGTGTAGAGTTGTAGAGTTTTTACTCACCACTGTAAGTAAAAACTCTTCACTCCGTGACGTGTGGTAATTTTTAACACAACCTTATGTTTACTTATAATTATACGTTTTGGTATTTAAACAAAATTTGATTTATTGACTGAGCAAGCGAAGCATCTGCTTTGTGATTGGCCAAAAATGCTTTCGTTCATCTACCGGTGCTCGCCTACAGGTTGGATTTTTCAATTGATTTTGACGAACATTGGAACAAAATTTTCGGTGTACCAATTTTCGTCAAAATCAGTTGAAAAATCCGATCCGAAAAATTTTAATACGGATTTCATTAAAATGGATTTTCTAAGCCAGAAAAAAGGGGAAAGTGTCTGTAATTGCATAGTTATAAGAGCTTGCGAGGTCTACTTTTCTTAAAGAACTACTAGTTTACAATACTCGTAAGTTCCAAATAACCACCGAAAGTTTGTCCCTCCCATGAATGAAGCTCCGAGAAACGAAAACGACTGCGCTATAAAATATAAGCCGACAATAAAAAAATAAAAAAAATTGCAAAACAGTAATAATGTCATAAATTGCAAACTAATAAAATCATTATATTGGCAATAAAATTAAAATCCGCGAAAACGTTTCACGCAGCTTGCGAAAGGCACATTCATTTGAATACGAAAATACAAGAGGATCGTTAAAGCAAGGCCGGGCGGCATATGTTGTGGAAAAATACAATCACAGGTTGACCGCGACCCAAAATGGCCAGAAAGTATAGTATAGTCGTCTACACGATCTTTGATTTTGGAGTTTGCTCTACTTTAAACTCTTATATTATGTTTAAATATGTCGTATTTATTTGTCCTTGCTGGAATGGAATTAATAAAAAACAAAGTGATCTTATAAGGGTTCCGTTTTTTCCTTTTGAGGTACGGATCCCTAAAAACACTAAAACTGCCAGCGCGAGAGACGTAGCAGTTGATTTTACTAGGCAGTAGTTGTAGAAGTCGATGTGAAATATAATTAAACGACATCATTTTCTGAAGAGTTTTTTCCATATCTCCAAAGGACTTCATCATGTCATCACCAAATTAAATTGGGACTAACTTGGTAGTAAAGTCTTTCAAATAAAAAATAAGATTTACAATTGGCGAAGATATCGCGTAACATAAATACAAAAAAATAACAAAAATACGGGTCAAATTGATAACCTCCTCTTTTTTAAATTGTTGAAAATAAGCCAGTTCAACAAATGGGGGTATCCTAATGAAGGGCCCATATCGTCCCCTGTCCTGCCTCTCATACTAAGGAAGACTTAAATGGAAGACCTATAAGATCAGAAAGCATAATTTCTGCGGTTAGGAAATATGTTTAAAACTAGTGGATCGAGAGTCTGAGTAAGATGTAATAACATCTTACTCAGACTCTCGAGTAACCCATACTTTGTATATTCATTTTACTTTATGCTTAAACAAAAAAAAAACTAAAAGTTTTAAGTTCATTCATTCTTCTTTGCATTCCAATGCGACCTATGCACTGTTTCTCAAATATACTTGCAAATGGTTATATTAAAATGCCAATAAAATAGAAAAGAAAAACTAAAATTAAAAATGTAGTCACTTAGTTTTAGGATCGTAGAAAGTGGAGGTCCATAGTCTCTGCCTACCCCTGTGGGAAATAGGCGTAATATATGTATTAGTATATTCAGTCTTAAATGATAAAGACTGTACCAAAAGCGCTAAGCTTAGCGCCGTACATGTAGTGACTGAGCAAAAGCTTACAACAATAGGACTTGCCTAAAATAGACGACCTATTTCCTATTTAGAATCTCCATCCATCACGAGCTAACTAAAGCGATTACGCAGAGATCGCAATTAGTTTTAGTATTCATTCTGAAATTAGATACATTTTAATTGCATCATTCGACTTTTTGTATATTGAAGCTATTGAGCGTCTGGTCACGAATGGTGAATCACCTACAATCTATGTTTTCAGCCTATTTAGGGATCTAATCTCGAAAATAAGCTGACAACGAACTGAATTACTACTCCAAAGAGGAGGTTAGGATTATAAAAGAAAAAAAAAACATAGCAACATAATATAATTTATTTATTTATTAGTTCCGTAAACTTTGTAATTTTTTATTGTTTTTTATCTGGTGCAATAAATATTTTTGTATTGTATTGTATAATCTGTGGCCTGGTGGGGGTACGCATTCCTAGCGCTTAAGTTAAACAACCTCGGGCTTGATCCGTACTTGGATATGTGTGTGTTTTTGTGTCTCAAGTGGCACTAAAATTTCTTGAGCTCCTTCGTACTTCGGAATGCACGTTGTACCGTTGGTCTCGTCTGTCATCGTTCTATGTATGATGATTTTAGGCAGCGTAAAAATCCGACACTAGCGATGGCAGGTGGGCAACACACTCGAAGAACAAAAAAACAAAACAACAGTATTATTTATTCTTGGACACCTTAGAAGCTTATAAAAGGGGTGTGTTTTCTTAAATTTGGATATGTTGTTAAATCACTCCAGTTATCCTCTTTTAACTTAAGCTGGTAAAGATATGCGAATTTTGGCGTGGCCATGGTCTTGCTCGCACTCCTACGGTGTCAAGAAAACTGCATAGCATTTTTCTATAAAAAAATAATAATATTTATTTTGTGATTGATGGAAAGGCATTAATTAGTTATTTTAACTCTCCAGGAAAATAGTTATTACACGGGTCTGGATGCGTCGTAAACTATCACGATGAAAGTAACTACTAACATAAACGATGTATTTATAATGACCCGTATAAACACATAAATTTCCCACATAAATTTTAACGATGTTTCATCCACAACTGCGGTGAAAATTTTGCGACCTGATGTATCGATACAAGAGAGCATCTCGATTATTTATGTCAGTAAAGCGTGCGAGTGATCGATAACCCGTTCGATCACGTGCCAGTAATCGATTGGAAATGTGAGAAAATGGTCAGTTTTCTAATTGACAGTCAGCCATCTCTGTGGGATTTAATTCCGCGTAAGTCGATGCCCCAGTTCCGTGGTCAATGAAAGAAGTTTTTTTTAATCATGATGCGTGACTCTGACGATCAACTTCATTGACTGATTGGTGTTATGTGGATAGAGACAGCCAGATGGAAAATGACTAAATTATGACAATGCATTTCCTTTTAAAAGCTTTTATTTAG
This sequence comes from Acrobasis repandana, assembly GCA_963576875.1. Taxonomy (NCBI): domain Eukaryota; kingdom Metazoa; phylum Arthropoda; class Insecta; order Lepidoptera; family Pyralidae; genus Acrobasis; species Acrobasis repandana. The sequence goes on from OY756226.1 coordinate 7,129,154, forward strand.
TTTCTGTCCCGTTGTCTGTGTGTCCGTAATCAAATCTTGCAAGCTAAATAAGACCCACTTTATTGGATTGAGTTGAAACTTTACATACTTATGTAAGTTGGGTGACAATGCAATATTATGGTACCAATGACATAATCTCATGATGAAGCCGGAAGGTGGCCACGGCACCTCTGTGATAAAAAAACATAGCTCTACAGATATAGATACATTGTCACGTCTTTATCTCTAACAGGGAAGACAGAGCATGTTAGATTTCGCCGCTCTAAGCAGACAGAGCCTCGAGATGCAAGATCCAAAGGACACTTTTAGCGTTACGTTAAACGAAGAAGGTGGAAAAGGAACCAAAATAGTGATGGGTTGCTAGCCGTTTTCGCAAATGTGCGAAGAAAAACTTCACGACCTCACTTTAAACTGTAAACAGTAGTTCATAAAATAGTGTGAAGGGTTATCTATGGCTTCATCATCATCATCCCAGCCCTTCTCCCGCCCCCTGCTGAGCATATAGGCCTCTCTTCGTTGACGCCATCCATTTCGGTCCTGTGCTGCTCTCATCCAGGTGCGACCTGCGACTTACTAGAACAAAATTTTAAAAGATATATCCGTTTCCTTTCAAATAATTTATTGCAAATGGGGCAGCCCTGGACCCCAGAAAATTCATGTAGCCCCTTTTAACATGATTAGCATTTTTACCCATTCCCTCATTCGGCTTTTACGATTTGCGCGGGAAGATAAGCAGCTGATACATTCTAAGTTTTTTCTTTTCTCTCAGACCAGCATGGAATAATAAATAGCCTGTCCATTTTTTTTTAAAAACAAAAAGTAAGCGATCAGCTAATCGGATCAAGTATACAGATTTATTTTTCATGCCATTTTTATTAAAAAAATATTATCTATCTGTGTCATTAAAATAGCTAGTACCGTAAATTTGGTTGATATTGAAAAACAAAATATTATGCTTATTAGTCTAAGCGCGTTCCGGTTGCATCCTCAGCTGTGCTGCTTCGGAGCCCGGGGTGCGCTTTCCTGTTTATTCTTCTCCAAATATAACATGCATGTCAATGGTCACCTAAGGATGCCAAAGACCTTGCAAAATGGAGAAGAAATAGCCGGAACAGTTTAAATGATTTGGCTACAGTTTTACGACCGAACGCCTGCCTGACGTCAATCCACTTTTGGAATATATTTGTGCGAAAAGTTTTACAACCGGCCGCCGCCCGACGTTGACCCTCCTTGGCAATGCAATTGTAGCACGAGATGTTTGTGCTAAGTCACCTCTTACGACATCCAGAGGAAGAGATGATTAAGCTAGCCCCAAAGTAAGTTTTAAACTTGTGTTATGGGATACTAACTGAACGACACTATATTTTATGATAAATACATATATAGATAAACACACAAGACCCAGGAAAATTTGAAAAGGCCATTTTCCAACTTGCCCTGGCTGGGGATCGAACCCAGAACCTCCGGATTAGCGGTCTAGCGTGTTAACCATTACTCCACGGAGGTCGTCAAAAATCGTTCGTACGACGTTATATTTCTAAATGTGCATCAGTTTTCTGTTATTTGACAGTTTCCCTTTCCACCAGATCCTAAGGGCTTATAAATTATAATTTAAATAAAATCTTTTTGATTTTGGTTTCAGATTCTGTTACTTTTTGATATGAATATGAATAATAATAAAAAAATAAACGGGCAAGTGCGAGACGGACTCGTACATGAAGGGTTCCGTACCTCCGTACAATGTTTTTAAACGCTGAAGAAACTCGTTTCATGTATGACGACCCCTTTTAATTTTTAACTTTTTTTTTAATTTTTAGTATTTTTTGTTATAGCGGCCATAGTAATACATAATCTGTGAAAATTTTAAGTATCTATTTTATGCCGTTATTAAGATCTAGTTAAAAACGCTGAAAAAACACGTTTTTTTGTATGACGACCCCCTTTAATTTTTAACTTGTTTTTAATTTTTTGTATTTGTTGTTATAGCGGCCACAGTAATACATAATCAGTAAAAATTTCAAATGTATAGCTATTACGGTTCAAGAGAAAGAGCCCTGTAACAGACGGAAAGACAGACGGAGAGACAGACGGACAGACAGACGGACAGACAGACGGACAGACAGACGGACAGACAGACGGACGGACAGACGGACAGTCAGACGGACAGACAGACGGACAGACAGACGGACAGACAGACGGACAGACAGACGGACAGACAGCGGAGTCTGAGTAATAGGGTCCCGTTTGCACCCTCAGGGTACGAAACCCTAAAAAATGAGTCAAATACCGAATTGTAGCTAAATCTGCAAGGTTAATAAACTAAAATTCAGTATAGTGCGGTGGCAATATATCAGCGAATGTTTCCTGAATAAAATCGGAATTGATTTGGAATTAACGTAGTTTCATACGAGTTACGATTTCCCAGATATCGAATACACGTGTCATTGTAACTAGGAGCATGGTGCAAGACACAAACGGGCGCTAGAGTAAAAGAATTTTATAAAATGCAAGTATTTTAAGGGATATAATAATGATCCAGAACCGAAAATTGGTACAGCTCTTCCAGTGACTTTCGGTGTTCCACAAGGTTCCATTTTAGGGCCCCTCTTATTTCTAGTATATATAAACGACATACAAGATCTAGGACTGCATGGGCACTTAACGCTATATGCAGATGATACCTGCTTATTCTACTTCGGACCATCAATTCAAGAGATAACATCCAAAGCACAAAATGATCTTGATAAATTGTACTCCTGGCTTCAATACAATCTCCTGACAGTTAATATTAGCAAAACATCTTATATAGTTTTCAAATCTAAGAACAAACCAATACCACCATATCAATCTCTGACTATAAAGAACCAACCAATCCAACAAAAGACGTGTGAAAAATACTTAGGACTAAAAATCGACCACTACCTTAATTGGAACACACATATAGACAATATTAAAAAGAAAATTGTATCCCTTATGGGTTCCCTACCGAGGTATTGTGAATTGCATTCCTCGCAAAATACGTTACGCAATCTTTAACTCTCTTGTAAAATCTAATTTAATATACCTTATAGAAATATGGGGAAGCGCATCTAAAACCAAAATATCTGAGTTGCAAATATTACAAAATAAAATAATCAAAATGTTATTCCATTTTCCGTACGGTACCTCCCAGACTATAATCTACAGAGAAACAAAACTTATGAATATAAAACAACTTTACAAATATCACACTTGCATACTTATCCGCAAGATCCTCGACAAATCTAATTACACATTCATATCGTTCACACAAGTAAAACAAATAACTAGTCGCTCGACACGACGACGTGCTAGCTTTCTCACACTACCAAAGGTTCGCACAAACTATGGTAAACGAATGTTTATCTTTGAAGGAGCTAAGATATTTAACAAACTACTCCAAGATATAAAAAAATAAATTTCATTAAACACATTTAAAACAAAGCTATCTGAACATCCCAGACTATAGAAAACTACCACTGCAATTCGTAAAATCACCTAAACTTGTACCAATTTACCTAAACTTACTGTTTCATTTTGTACTTACCTAAACTTATTGTTTCTTTTTTGTATTCCGTGGCAGTGCAAACGACCAAATGTTTTTGAAAATGTAATTATATCTCAAGTAAGTGACTATCTTGTCTTATTGAGAAATAAATATCTTTGAATCTAAAATTATGGCGAAATATGACGTCCCTTTTTTACAACCTTTTACACGTTTTAATTATGGTAGACACAAAATACATGGCATCTCTGCGATAATATACCAAACCCCTCCGAGTTTGGGCTCAATTGATCCGTCTTGAGGAGCACTTTAAACTTTTTAGTTCATTGTTGTAGAAAAAAGCTTATTTTAAAAAATATTTTTTATAGAATTACTTGTTATTTTTTATTTTTTTTAAATTTATGGCTTGACGCTACTGCGTATTTAGCCAGGAACAAGTTAATAAAACGTGGGAAATTCTTTTTTCCTAACAAAATACAATCAAAGGTTGGGGTAGGCCTTTGATTGCTTTAAGGGAGCTTCTGGCGACAAATCTATACGAGTCCACTGGTTTTCATAGCCGATTGAGTGGCGGACGACGCCCGAAGACGCCCACACAGTCCGCGAAACAAATATCACTACAGCCGTACTATGACTGTCCACTTTAACTATTTCACATATTGTTCATGAGCATCGGCATTTATAACACCAAACAACACTAATTTCATATTATAAAGTCCACTATAATCAATTTGCAAAATAATTTAAAGAAAACCCCAACCAAACACCTTGACTTCCCGCCAAAAACCTCTACTTGCTATTCATCATTATCATTAGTTCTTTTTAGGGTTCCGTACCCAAAGGATGCAAACGGGACCATATTACTGAGACTCCGCTGTCTGTCCGTCTGTCCGTCTGTCCGTCTGTCCGTCTGTCCGTCTGTCCGTCTGTCCGTCTGTCCGTCTGTCCGTCTGTCCGTCTGTCCGTCTGTCCGTCTGTCTGTCCGTCTGTCCGTTTGTCACAGGGCTTGATCTCTTGAACCGTAATAGCTAGACACTTGAAATTTTCGTCGATTATGTATTACTGTGGCCGCTATAACAACGAATACTAAAAATAAAAAATAGGTAATAATTAAAGGGGGTCGTCATACAAAAAACGTGTTTTTTCAGCGTTTTTAACTAGATCTTTATAATGGCATTAACTAGATACTTGAAATTTTTACAGATTATGTATGACTTTGGCTGCTATAACAACAAATACTAAAACTAAGATAAAGCAAAAATTAAAGGGGGTCGTCATACAAGAAACGTGTTTCTTCAGGCAGCGTTTTAAAACATTGTACGGTGATACAAGACAAATAAACGGTCGGACTCGTACATGAAGGGTTCCCTTCATGTACGAGTCCGACTCGCACTTGCCCGTTTATTTGTCTCTACTGCAGGAGCACGACCTTCTCTGAACTACCAAAGCCGTACTTGGCTATAGCAGTCAGAGGATTTGGCCTAGTCTCTCCACGCTGGCCAGACGGTTTGGAGAGGTCTTATTGATGTTTATAACCTTTGTTTAGCTTATGTTTCTTAAGTCGCCTTCTACGACATCCATGGGAAGGCTTGGAGTTGCTCTTCCTCCTCCATAATTAAGCCGGTCCTGGTTGCATCCATTACAGTGCTGCTTTAGGATCGGGAGTTCGATTTCCAGCTTCTCCAACAATAAGTAGAGAAGAATTATACGAAAGCAATAAAAAAAAAATATTTTTTAATAAGAATTTTATGTTTGATTATTTTTATAAAACACTGTTATTATTTCTTGTACCACACACCAAATCGCTGTATAACGCATCGATACAACGTTACTGATGTGTCCGCTGTTAGATTTCTACGTGATAAATTATTTAAATTCGCCTATTTCGATTTCCCGCGGTTTCTATTTTGTACGTTTGTGATTCAAATTTATTTGAAATGTGGTGGATACACCTGATGTAACCTAGCTGGCTGGAAAGACCGGTGGTAAGTGGAGTAAGGATGTCACGAGTAACTCTTTTCCATTCCTAGAGTACAATAATTGTAATCTAGGAATGGGAAAGAGTACAAGCTTATGGCAGCCAGATAAGTCCACGCAGTGATGTGTCTTCTCTGGAAACTTTGGGAATCCCGTAAACATTCTCGGAAATATTCATTCCCGTTTTACAAACATACATTTTAAATATTTCCAGCGGAATATCACTACGTCCACGATACCCTGTCAAACTGCTGGAAGCTTGCTGGAAAGTACTAGAACACTAAGGCCAGGCTTAGGATACACTATTTTGTATATCGTAGAAAGTATGATGATAATATAAAAGTTTCTGGAACTACATTTTTCCTAAAATAGTTTTAGTAAGTACTATTGGCTAAGTTTAAATTAATAAGAAAGTCAATTGTTAAGGCCGTACCTATAGTGAGAACGTTAAGCTTTACCACGCACATTTGCGAAAAACAGCCACTTTTGGCAAATGTGCGTAGCAAAGCTTAACGTTCTCATTATAAACTGTAAACAGTAATTCATAAAATACTTTGAAGGGTTATCTAGGACTTGGTAGTAGCAAAATTTTAAATAATGTCTCCGTTTTCTTTGATATGATGTATTTTGAATGGGGGCAGCACTGGACTCCGGAAAATTTAGGTACGGCCTTAAGATATATTTCCCGGCTAAGCTAATAATTAATAATATAACTGTTATACAAATAAACAAAAGACAACTTTTACATTCTTTCAAACATTGTAACCATTCGCGCAAAAAGTGAGCGTTTTATTTAAAATTATAGCTATTACAGCCGGTTCTATTTTTGAAAATTACACACGTCAAAATGTCAGAATTACAGGCATTCAAATCCACTTAAGCAAATTGCAGATGCCAATAACTCGTCCTAAACGTGTCTTATAGGCCGCCGTCAAGTCTGCTCGCGCGTTTAAACAAGCCTACAACCAATATTGCCTAATAAGTCAACGTTTACACTGGTCGAGTAGTCAGTAAAGCGAGTAGATGCAATAGATTCAAATAGGTATTTAAACTTTTTCCAATTTGAATAAATAAATAGACAGCCTACCACAGCTTATTACTTCACAATAGTTATAGTACTGTAACGTAAACAATGTTTTTTAGATGGTCTATCATGCTTCTTAATTTATTTTAAGCTGCTCAAGTACTTTTAATTCAGTTTTATTTATTTTAGTTGAAAAATTTAATTTAAGCTGGAAAATTCATGTCAAATTATTATTTTTCCTCGATTGTTATTTGTTTCGATATTTTGGTCATCTAAATTTTAATCAACTCGCAGGGTAGCTCGTTGGCTCGGTGGGCGTTAGAAATTCGTACTGCTTTCACAAGTTAAGTGCGAGGCCCGCACTTGGATGGGTGGCACAAGTGGCATAAAGATGCACGAGCTCCTCCGTGCTTCGAAAGGCATGTTAAACTGTTGGTCCCGGTTGTCATAGCAAGAGCAGTCGTCTAGTCGTCGTCTAAGCTACATCAGCTCTCTTTCAGCAGCTTGAAAAATCTGACACCAGTGTTGGCCACTTACACACACAAAAAACAAAAACAAACAATCGACTCGCAGCTTTACTCGCCTATTCAATTGCCCTATATGAAAAACAGACATACGTGGACGCGCAAAACATTAGCATTCGCGGGTTTCACCGTAGAATAGAAAGTAGCGCCCATCGCTCTTCGACTGTTAATGCCATTTTTAGTGAAAATCTATCAGTTCCGGCGTACGTGCTAGGGCACCCTTAAAGGTCTGACCTGTATTTTTAATATGACTTTTACTGTTGACGTTACACGTAGTAAGGTAGCAAGAAAGAACGAGACAAGAGTACCTAAACGACTATGGAGAGTTAGTCAGAGGGTCGCAGAAGCCGGGGCATGCCCAAACTTATTGACGTCATCGTTGTTAAGATACATGAATTTTTCGGGGTCCAGTGCTGCCCCCATTTGAAATAAATTATTTGAAAGGAAACGGAGATATCTTTAAAAAATTGTCTTCAGTATGCCCGAGATAACCCTTCAAACTATTTTATGAACTACTATTTATAGTTTAAAGTGAGAACGTAATGTTTATTCGCACATTTGCGAAAACGGCCACTTTTTGATATAGAAAGCTCATAGATGACCTCCGGGTCAGCACGCTGGTTCGATCCTTAGCCAGGGCAAATTGGAATACAGCCTTCTTCAAATTGTCGCCATGGCAATTTCGTTTTTTTATCAATCTTGGGTGTTTATCTAAATATGTATTTATTATAAAATATAGTATCGTTGAGTTAGTATCCCATAATACAAGTTTAAAAGTTTAAAGTTAAGGGCTAGCGCAATCAATGTGAATTAAAAAAAAAAGAGGACTCTTAGATTTGAATATTAGACCCAACCACGGCTGTAGCGATGACGATGATTTTACTGTTCATAAATATTTTGTAACACGGGTGATGACATGACTGCTGTGATGAGGTGGTTGTTTGTAAATTGCTTTCATGATGATGCGTGACATACTTCTCGTGTGTTTACAAATATTGGGCGGGTGTTTGGATGCATATCAGGTATTAAGAGAGCAATGACAGTTTCTTTCAGTAAATAATTTACTAAAAGAACATCATGTGTTTGTTTTCGGTTATAAAATAGGACTACTCTATTTCTTCCTGTGGATATCGTAAGAAGTGATTAAAGGATTTAGCACAAATACATTATCTTGTGCAAAAATTGCATTTCCGAGGAAGTTTGACGTCTAGCAAATGCTTCTCTATATTTTCTTAAATAAAATAAAATAAGTTCACATTTGGTTAAGATATCGCGTAACATACACAAAAAAAAGCATACAGTCGAATTGATAACCTCCTCTTTTAAATTCGGTAAAACAAAAACATAAGCGATGCATTTTATTTCAACTTGTTACATTAAATACATACAGCAAAAAACATCCGGTAGTTAAAATTACATAAACAAGTCGAAATCACCACCGTTAAATTCAATAAAAATCAATTCAACAATGCACGGTTTAACTACGTAAAGTTTGGCAAACCATACAAATAATAAGGGTCTTTTAACGCACGATCGACGTTACAATAAGGTCATGCCATGATCTTTTAGACCGAGCCATACAAAGCGATTGGGCAACCGTTTGATCGATTTAAACTCGAGTTTGGTGCAATTTTGTACCAAATAACCGTATTTTTGCTCCGTTGCGGAATAGCTACAAGAGTTTATCTATTCAAGTTGCCTGCATTGTTGTTTCCCACTTTTGGCGATAATGTTGACATGTTTTCGTATAATTCATAGTGATTTTTAGGGCTCCGTAACCAATGGGTGCCAACGGGACCCTATTACTGAGACTCCGCTGTCTGTCCGTCTTTCACAGGGCTCTATGTCTTCAACCGTAATAGACACTTGAAATTTTCACAAATAAAACAGTTTCATTTTACTAAAAGCTACTGCCTGAAGTCAATCCTCTGTTGCGTAATGGTTAACTTGCTAATCCGCCACTCCGGAGGTTCTGGGTTCGATCCCCAGCTAGGGTAAGTTGGGAAATGGCTTTTTTTTTCAAGTTTTCCTGGGTCTTGGGTATTTATCTACTCGTATATATTTATCATAAAATATAGTATCGTTGAGTTATTATCCTATAACACAAGTGAAACAAGCTCAATCTATGTGATGCGGCTCTATATTAAGATGAAATGGTAGCATAAGAGGCGCCCTCATTTGAAATAAATTGTTTAGAACTAAATATGGTGATATTTAAAAATTTGATTTGTATCAATGTCTAAAAAGACCTTCAAACTATTTTATGAATAACCTTTGAAAGTAATATTGGTAGTCAGTCTAGTTTTAAAACGGGTTTTTGCCAAAAGTGGCCTCTTTTGGCGAAAACCCGTAGCAAGCAGCAGTTGCAAGCAGTAGCAGTAGTTATTTGAAATCTTTGTATTTAGTACTTTAGTCTTAGTCTTCTTACGACTTCCGAAATGATATGCCTGGAGGTCTGCTATCACTTTTGATGAATCATCAGGTCTTTTTTAGTCTCCACTGCAGGAGCACGACCCTCTCTGTACTACCATAGCCATATATTAGCCACAGCAGTCAGAGGATTTGGCCTATACTCTTTTCGCTGGCTAGACGGGTTGGAGAGGTCTCATTGATGTTTATGAGCTTGTGTTTCCTAAGTCGCCTTCTACGACATCCACAGGAAGACTTGGAGTGGTTCTTTTCTACTCAGCCGGGAACCACATGGCGAGATTATCTTTGAATATTCCTTTAGAATGTAGGTACATTCTAGGCCATTACTTCTAACAGCAACTAAATAAACAATACGAAATAGGAAGTAGCTAAACGATTTCGCTAAGGCAGTGTGGGCGGGCGGACAATTTCCTATTATTTCGCTTCACCCAATTCCTAGATAAGGGATAGTACAGCATGACCCGCCTACGCAATTCCTTATAGTTTACTACTGGATTATACTAATTGAAAGCATTCTAAATATATATGTATGCACATATTATTTATTCATTGTCATGCTATATACAAAGTGAAAGGGACATCCCCGTAATAAATCGAACCACGGGCTAATACTACATCACTTATATAATAAAATTAAAATAAAAACCAAAGAACAAAAAAAATATTTTGCCATTTCCATACAAAAGTGTGCGGCCGCCCGGGCTATTTGTATGGGAGGGTCGATTTTTTTTGGTTTGTTGACTGTTATTTTGATTATTATAATACATTAGTGATCTAGTATAGCCCATGGTTTGATTTATTACGGTTATGTCCCTTCCACGTTGTATATACTGAGTTTAAAGTTTACTACTTAGTGAGTAATAATTAAAATATTAATTTTGCTCCTACTTTGGCTTTACTTGTCTCTGCACCACGTGTCGGTTGACTAGTAGGGAAAGCCTAAGACTTTAAGTCCACCGTTTACAACTTTTGTAATAAAGTTGAACAAATAAATAAACTATGCCGAACTTCTATAGTGTTTTTCACAAAGAAATAAATTTGCGGTGGAACTTCAGCCGCGCAACTTCGGCACAGTGTGTTTAGACACATTAACTGATTTTTTCTTCCTTTGAGTATCTCTTAGACTAAGGATTTAATAATAATAATAAGTATTTAATACTAGAATCTCGCCCAGACATTTCCTCGAGTTTTAAGTTATTAACCTTGACTTTAAAACAGATAACATCTTACTTGTACCTTAGTAGATCCAAGAAATGCCAGCTTGACATCGTCAAGGATAATTGTCTTACAACCAAGAATGTTCAAAATAGTGCAGAGTGAAGAAGAAAAAGCCGGAAAACGGACCCCAGGCTTCACAGCATTACAGCTGGTATACAACTTGGGAAATGCTGAGATCATTGTATAATAAAACATATTCTCTTACCGTGACAGCTGGGTCACGTGATTGACCCAAGAATAAGTCATCAATTGTGAGTGTTGCCACTGCATGTGATTGAATCACCCAAGCAAAATGCATTTTTTACTTCAAAAAACCAATTTTGAAGTAATAATAAAATATATAAATTTATAGAAAATTAAACAGATGAATCACACGATATACGAGATAGTTAAGTTAGTATTTTATTTTATATTTATTAACTAATTGGACAAGTCCTTTAATTTACAAAAATATACCTTGTTTTAATATACCATGGCTGAGATGAGAGAGAATATCTTACTTGTACCCACATTCCTTAATAAAGTTATTCATATTCCACACTCATGTTTGCTATCTACGGTCAAAGGAACAAATATTGTCACCAATATCGTTATTACAACGACGTTTAGCGCCTATACCCATTTAAGGCTAAAATTATAGCTGATATTCCAGGAGTAACTGTGAAATTGAGCTGTTAACGATTCGAAACCGGCGAGCTACCCACGTTGTGTCGTGTTCCCTTTAAAATTGTGTGCAAAAGATATGCTATAAAGATATTGTTTTATGGGAATAGTTCGAAACAATGAGAATTACATTGCTGCACAATTTGATTCGAAAAATATTTCGTGATATAGAAACTATTTGAGCAATAGGTTGAGTTTATTTTACATATAAAAACTGTGAAATTAAATACAAACTTTTTAGTGAGTCTTTTAATTTTGTAATAACATACGTTAAAACTGTATCTACCGTAACAATACAGATACGTATCATATATTATGTCTTTACCCCTAACGGGGTAGACAGAGCTTAGATTTTACTGTTATGGTGAAGGTGGAATTACTACATAGTATAAAACAAAGTCGCTTCCCACTGTCTGTCCCTATGTATGCTTAGATCTTTAAAACTACGCTACGGATTTTGATGCGGTTTTTTTTAATAGATAAAGTGATTCATGAGAAAGGTTTATATGTATAATACATACCCGTGCGAAGCCGGGGCGGGCCGCTAGTATGGTAATAAAATTTACACCATTCACCGGCCCTTTCCTTATATGATCAATTTAGAATTGTAATGTTTTAGCCTTATTAAACTTTCACGGTCGAGTAATATGAAAAAAAAACGGGATATTTACCGTGATTATTATTATTTTTGAGTTTTTGATATTTCGGCCCAGTGGCCAGTCGGAAATAATAATAATCACGGTAAATATCCCGTTTTATTTCATACTAATGCTAATGTTTTACTGTATTTATCGTACGTATTTTGTATGATGCAATTTAAAAAATGCCTGCGAAATAAAGCGAGTGTCTTTTCTGCATTTCACTGGTAGGCGCGCCCCCGCTGATTGGCCGAGCTCGTGATACGACTCACAGATTGTAAGAATGTTCAACATGCTCGTCATAACCAAAAAAATTTTTTTTTCCAATTTCACAATATTTATTGTTTGTGCTCAGTTAGATATATTTAATATAAAAACTAAAAATCTTTACGTTAGAAATTAGATCTTCGTCTTATATTTAAGTCCTGGGCTCTTGTCGGTGGAGTGCTTTCCAAGTCTCTCTTTCTTCCGCCAAGTTCTTAACCTTCTTATATGTTTTCACGTTTAATTTTTCCTTTATTTGATCGAAAAAAATTCTTCTGGGTTTTCCCACTCCTCTTTTTCTTTCTATTTTCCTTCCATTATTGTTTTAAAAAACTCATCGTGACGCAGTAGATGGCCGAACATTTTTTCTCTTCTATTTTCTATAATTTGTAGTATTTGCCTTTTCTTACCCACATTCTCTAATACCTTTTCGTTTGTAACTTTTTCTGTCCAACTTATTTTTTTCATTCTCCTCCAGGACCATATTTCAAATGCTTCTAATCTATATCTATCCTTTTTAGTCATCGTCCATATTTCACACCCGTACAGAGCAATACTCCATACAAATGTTTTGATAAATCTTTTACGTAAACTTTCTTTGATACTAGAAATATGTATTTTTACTCTAAAATGTATTTTTTGCAATAGCAATCCTCTTTTTAATATCTTCTGTGCATCTTAACTTTTCGTTAATAAATAGTATCTAAATATTCAAAACTTTTTACTTGGTCTTTTGTTTTATCTTTAAGTTTGATGTTTTTAATTACTGTTTTATTAGATAAAAGGCAAAAAATTAGAACAATGAGAAAAAAGAACTTTAATAAGTAAAAAATGTTGCGTATGTCATTACCGTGCGGTGGAGTAACCAAAATACTGGCAGGGTTGCGACGTTGGATGGCAATGCTTACTCGTTGAGCGAAGTAATTGTGGTCGCCCGACAATCAAAACCATACTAAATATTAAAGCTAGTCGAGGAATCTTTAATATTTAGCGATTATGATTGGTTAATAAGTTATTTTTGGCCCAAGATCAAAATGGTAAATGAAAACAGATCTATGCTCAGTAGGCGGAAGAAGAGCTGATATGATGATCATGATTATGATCAGCCAACTAAGTATTTCCTTTTTATAAGAAACCGGTGACAAACTTTAGCAAAGCTTTTCATCCGTATGTCGCAAGTCATGAACTGGTCGCTTACGATATTGCACGAGATAAAACAATGTGGGTTGCAGAAAGTACTCGTGCCTACACATAGTACTTTTAGGGAGGTACAGTCGGGTACAGAGATACCCTGACCAGGCTCTTTACAGATCCTGATTTTTCTTTAATTCTCGAAATGATAGTGTCACATAGTACACTTTGATATATGGAAAGATTTTACTAATTTGTTTTTGAATATAATTTTTTATGTTAATTATATGTTGGATTTAGGAGAAAAATATAAACAATTTAAAGCAGAGTGGTGAGTCCAAATATAACGACCTCCGTGGTATAATATGTGTGGTGTAATAGCTTGTACTTATATGTATTCTGTGGTACCGCCAACCTAGAGGTTCTGGGTTCGAACCCAAACCAGTGCAAGTTGGAAAAATGTCCTTTTCAAATTGTCCTGGGTCTTAGGTGTTTATCTATATAATTATGTATTTATTATAAAATATAGTACCTATCGTTGAATTATTGTCCCATAACTAATGCAAGTTAAAACTTACTTTGGGGCTAGCTCAATCATTGTAATTTGTCCTTATCTATTTATTTATTTATATATTCCGGATGATATGTTGTCAATTATTATAAGTAGAGGTCAAGTATCTCGGAACTTGACTGTACTTACCAACCAAAGAGGTCATTGACTCATTGACACACTGTTGGTACAAAGTAGGCGTGTACGTACAGTTAATTTCGATAATTATGTCAAATGTATTAATCACTTTCGATTAAGAAAGTTTTGAAATTAATGATTTGTGTGATCAGCGTAATAACATAAGTAATTAATAATGTAATTTGGTTTATCTGGTTGGTTAGTTTTTATGTTTGCAGAATATACGTTTAATCTAAGTACTTAGAGATTTAAAACATTGTATGGAGGTACGGAACCCTTTACGTACGAGTCCGACTCGTACTTGATCGGTTTATGTATTTTCTCCCAGACTAGCTTGGAAGTCAATGAGACAAAGATATAAATCAAATTACAGTCCACACTCTTATGCTAAAATGATGTCACTTTATTAGAAAAACTTGATGTACGACATCAATGCAATTAAGGCCCATAATTGGATTTAAATCCGGATAGACAACACTGCTGTCACTTATTTATATGTTGAAATTAATTAAACTTCGACAATAAAATTTGTAATCAATAAATCTATATTCGGCATCTATGACTCGATTAATTTTACGTAAGTATAAATGATACATTTCCCAATTATTTGGTCGCATTTTTTTTTTTCCGATTTATGCAATTAGTAGCTTCGTGTCAACTTAAATGACCAATAGCTTCCAGCTAGCCACATGATCAATTATCGCTATCGTCCTTTAATAAAAACTATAAAAGGCTGACAGGTAAAAATATTTCAAATTCTTTAAGGCCGTACCTGAATTTTCCGGGGTCCAGTGCTGCCCCCATTTAAAATAAATCATTTAAAAAAAAAAGGAGACATTATTTAAAATTTTGCTACTACCAAGTCCTAGATAACTCTTCAAAGTATTTTATGAACTACTGTTTACAGTTTATAATGAGAACGTTAAGCTTTACTACGCAGATTTGCCAAAAGTGGCCGTTTTTCGCAAATGTGCGTAGTAAAGCTTAACGTTTTCACTTTAAACTGTAAACAGTAGTTCATAAAATACTTTGAAAGGTTATCTAGGATTTGGTAGTAGCAAAATTTTAAATGATGTCTCCGTTTTCTTTGAAATGATTTGTTTTAAATGGGGGCAGCACTGGACCTCGGAAAATTCAGGTACGGCCTCAAGGTAACAATTGGTCCAGCAATATTAAATATTATATAGATCATTATAACTTTGCGCCTCGCCTGTTTTCGTCAAACATCTCCAAGTAACAACAAGCAGCAACAGTTGTGGTAAGGCCAACTTTTGACATCTACGATGTACAAAAATGTTTTGGTGCAATAAAGATTTCAGCTAACTAATTAACAATATACAGGGTGTAACGAAAGATTCTGAAACTATTATAAGGGCGAATTCAATCCATGATAATGAACAACTTTCCCCAAGGAACTTATATCGTAATATGAAAAATAAATTTTGACCTCCCCTACAAGTTGATCGATCAGCTGATCGGTGTTTGTATGAAAAGCCAAAAATATTTTTCATATTTCGATATATGTATGATTATGATATGATTGATATACTGAATTCACCATTAAAATAGTTTCACTTTATTTTGTTAGACTTTATAGATACAAAGTAGAATTTTATTAATAGTAAGTTAAACTATGGAACGGCAAAAAAAAATCTTGGCTACTCCGTACAATGTTAATTATCTCATATATATCATATACAGGCTGACTTTTTATACACCTGCTAATTTTTGGAGCAAGTATAGTCCATGATACTGAACTATTTTCTATAAAAAAAATTATTAAAAATCGATAAAAATTTTTCATCCTCCCATACAAATCAGCGCTCAGCCAAACGGATTTTGTATGGGAGGACGAAAATTTTTTATTGATGTTCAAAAGTTATTTTTATAGACAGTAATTTCGTATCATGATCTGAACTTGCTCCTTTGGCTAGTGGTTAAAGTCACCCTTTATATGTATTTGTCAACAAGTAATTATTTAAAAAACTCTTTATCGATTTTTAATTACTTTTTTATAGAAAGTAGTTCAGTATCATGGACTGAACTTGCTCCAAAATTTTGCAGGTGGATAATTCAGCCAGTATTTGATATATACAGTCACCCTGTATATATGAAATTAAAATATACTGATTTCGATTCACTGAAGGCAATAAATCCGAAGAAAAACCGAAAATGATTTATAGCGCTGAGTTACAACTCTCTAAGGTCGTTGGCGTCTTTTTTGCGAGCACAATGTCAGTAGGTCGCCTTAGGTCGTTTCGATTGTCCAATTGTTTGTTTTTATGTTGTTTTCCCATGAATCACGTTGACAAATGGGTGATTGACGTGAGGTTGTCGTAATGTTTCGTTTTACGGTTTAAGGCTGTTTTCAGTTTCGTTTTTAAGCTTACTGCAATGTTTTTGTTTTATTTTTAAAGCTAATTTAACTAAACGTTGGGCAGAATACTTACAAAATATATCTAATGCACAGGGAGTAAACTTGCGTATAGTTCCCGGTACAGTAGAATAGGACCACTCCAAGTCTTCCCGTGGATGTCCTAGATGGTGACTTAGGAAACACTAGTAAAATAGTGGGATCCACCGAACAAAGCGAATAGTGTAGGCTGAATCCTCTGACTGCTCTAGCATTAGCTAGACCCTCTCTGGTCGTGCTCCTGCAGTGGAGAAAAAAGACCTGATGATGATGATGAAGGTATTTTATTAGCAAGTATGTTTATTAGACCTATGAATTTTAGCTGCGCCACCTGTTATTTTACTTATGTACTTCGCACTCCTTCTCTTCAGGGTTGCCTGTAAGAGATTGCTTCGGCGATAAGGCCGCCTCTTGTACCTTGTATTATAGACATTGTCCTGTTTTTGTAAATCTTATTTGGTGTAATAAAGATTTTTGTATTGTATTGTATTGTATGTTTGTCAAAAATGCTGATAATCCTGACAGTTTTACGACGTTATTTTATCTAAATCTCAATTTACTTTATGTCGATGACTGTGATTCTAAATTCAGTATTCACTGTACAGTTCTAGGTTCAGGTATCAGTAATGTTAAGTGCAACCCGGACGAAATGTCAGCAAAAATAAATAGAAATGTTATGTTTCGCGTTAATTCCCGCATACATTAATTTAATAATGATTCAAAGCGATATTTAAAAACTGTTTAAGATATGAGCAGTTCTTAATTTGACTTTTAACATAAGCTCAACTTCTTGAACTGTACTATTGTTTTAGAAACCACTTTTACTAAAGACTATTAATCAAAGCTATAGTTTAGACTTGACATAAATGCTTACAATATTTCTATCTCCTTTATGCTCATTCAAAACGCATGTATACCGCAAAAAATTATGACTCACTATTCATACAATTATACACTGTATGATCTGATTTACGTTTACTTTCACCATCTTCATGTCAGTAGGACATTTTCGTTTTTAGTCACACAATTATGTCATTTTCTCGGCTTTGCTTAATACGTTAACAATTTTGGAGATTGGTTCGCGTTTTCAAGAGCAATTTTGTTGGCTTGTACCAATTTCCTTTTCTGTTTAGTTTAAATCTCTTTGGCCTCATTTGTCGTACTTTATTATTATTGCCATTTTATTCTACGATCTTTATTCCGTATAAGTAGCTTTTTATATATGCAAAGAAAGTAGGCAGTTTAAGTACTGTTACTTTTTGGGTTCCGTACCCGAAGGGTGTAAACGGGACCCTATTACTGAGACTCCGCTGTCTGTCGGTCTGTCTGTCCGTCTGTCACAGGGCTCTATCTCTTGAACCGTAATAGATAGACACTTGAAATTTTTTACCGATTATGTATTACTGTGGCCGCTATAACAACAAATACTAAAAATAAAAAAATAGTTAAAAATAAAGGGGATTTTCATACAAGAAACGTGATTTTTTCAGCGTTTTTAACTTGATCTTTATAATGGCATTAACTAGATGTATTACTATCTGTAATTATGTATTACTATCACCACAATAACAACAAATACTAAAAATAAAATACAGTTAAAAATCAAAGGAGTCGTCATACAAGAAACGTGTTTCTTCAGCGTTTTAAAACATTGAACGGTGGTACGGAACCCTTCATGTACGAGTCCGACTTGCACTTGCCCGTTTATTTGTAGATTCTGTGCTTCAACTCTAAAACAAATATATACCTTGAGTAATTAATGCCTTTTATGTCTTTCATTCACGTGATTTTATCATGCCTTATGCGGTAAAGTTTAATTCATTACTTTCATAAGTATTGTTGTTTCTTAACCGACATCAATAATTTCTTAAGAATCCCCTAAATCTGAAGTGTCATTTTAAAATAAAAGCTAGACTGTGTTTGCAAAGTCTGATTCTGTCTATGGTAAGGGAAGGTACTCTTAAGCTACCTGAATGTATGTAAGTGCCAACCTAGAAAGCCGTGAAACTTCTCTTGTTTATCATTATCTTCCCCGCCTTCTCCCTATTTGGGGTCGGCTCTGTATGTCAACTCCATCCATCGTTTTCTATCATTTACCATATCTGTACTACCCCCCTGTCTTTCATGTCCCGGTTTACACATTCCCCCCACGTCTTTCTTGTTTATATGGAGTGAATATCGATGGCATTATCATCATTAGGTCTGTTTTAGTCTCCACTGCAGGAGCACGACCCTCTCTGTACTACTAGAGCCATATATTAACCAGAGCAGTCAGAGGGTTCACTTTCCACGCTGGCCAGACGGGGTGGAGAGGTCTCCTTGACGTTTATAAGCTTTGTTTAGCTTGTGTTTCCTAAGTCACCTTCTACGACATCCACGAGAAGATTTGGAGCGGTCCTATTCTACTCTGTCGGAAACCACACGGCAAATATCGATGTAAAATACTTAAATTAAAGTAAAAAAATGCACATTCAAAAATCTCAAGTTTATATGAGACAATTTAATATTAACCGGAGACAAGTAGAACGCGGCATCTGAGAGAAGAAAATTGTTAGTTATTAAGCCGTTACTGCAAATGTGTTTCCTCTAGAGGAAATTATTTAATTAAATGCCATAACAGCGAGGCAATGTGCAAGGTTAAGTTAATTTATGTTTTATTATTATTTATATGTTGAAGCCGTGTGGTTCCCGGCAGAGTGGAATAGAACCACTCCAAGTTTTCCCGTGGATGTCCGTGGAAAGTGAAGGCCAAGTCCTCTGACTGCTCTGGCTAATACATGGATCTTACAGTACAGAGAGGGTCGTACCGTGCTCCTGCAGTGGAGACTAAAAAAAACTTGCTGATAATGAAGATCTACCTCTCTTTCTTTTCAGAAAGAGAGGTAGACCGAGGACGACGATCCTTTCATTTGATACCCCACTTTATGATTTATTTTATTTCGCCTTCCCATACAAATTAGCGCTCAGCATAACGGATTTTGTATTGGCGGGCGAAATTTTTTTATTGATTTTAAAAGTTATTTTTATAGACAGTAATTTCGTATCATAATGTCGTAAATCGTATCGTATGCTCCTTTGGCTAGTGGTTAAAGTCACCCTTTATATGTATTTGTCAACAAGTAATTATTTAAAAACTTTTATCTATAACAATGAAGTAAAAACTTTAAAGTATAGTATACTTACTTTATTGTGATACCATACATCTGTGTGATATGTCCTTATATCTATAATATACCTCTATATTATAACTAACAGCTGTGTAAGTGACGTCTGACAAGTCATTCACTCACCTGCCGACGAACTTGCAATTAAGCACCCTAGTACCTCAGATTACGACCTTTATGGGAACTGTCTCTGAGGTCGACGACCCTGATGCACCAGCCGCGTCACACGGATGCACTTGAACATTGCACAATAATCACTGTGGTTACTGGTTGGTTTAAAAATAAACTATAGTGTTGTTTTATCTTGTGTTTGTAACGTAATTGCGGTTGTTAGATGTTAGATTTTATTTATAAGCCGTCTAAAGATCTTGGAAATAAAGTGTCCCTGAGGAGGACCTTTTAGACCCTCTTGGCAGAGTACGGTGAGAAGGGACATAAAAACGATGGTATTAGATCCAGCCAAAATGGCGTTTTGGCATTTCGGTCGGAATTTACACCGTATTCATGTCCCTTCTATGACTTAAAAGGGCTGATACCAAAAGGAATGTAAATTTGTCACATGACAAAGAGGAGGAAAGGAGGAATTTGTCGTTTGTGTTTTTTATATTTTAAAATCTTTATTTATCATTGGGTTTGATTTCACTTAATACTTAATTTTGTTGTTGGATTTTACATCAATTAAGTACTAGACTTACTCGTTTATCAACGGATTATTTTTTAAAGAAAAAAAATTGGGAACCGCTTGACAAAAAAAAAAAACTTCTTTAAGAATATTTGTACGTTAATGCTAAACTATGTAAACTTTTTGATTTGAGTTTCTAACATCAGATGATTTTCCAATATTGCTATCCGCTTCCCTAACCTTTGCGGTTGGTTGCGAAAGTGATGGTGGCCCAGCGATTTAGGTCTTGGCTGTGCGTTTTTGAGGCGTAGGTTCGATCCTCGCTAGGCGCGACTTGTTACTCTGAATTTCTCTTCGTCTAAGCGCGTTCCCGGTTGCATCCTCAGCTGTGCTGCTTCGGAGCCCGGGGTGCGCTTTCTCGCTATTTTTTCTTCAAATATAACATGCATGTCAATGGTCACCCAAGGACGCCAAGCAAAATGGAAAAGAAATAGTCGGAACAGTTTAAATGATTTGGCTATAGTTTACGACCGGCTGACTGTCTGACGTCAATCCTCTTGGGGAATGTATTTGTACGAAAAGTTTTACAACCGGCCGCCGCCCGATGTTAACCTTAAGCACGAGGTGCTTGTGCTTAGTTCATTAGTCGCCTCTTACGACAGATGGAAGACGAAGAGATGGAGCGGTCCTATTCTAACCCGGAACTACACGGGTAATTGAAAGTGAATTTGTACTCATGTACGGTAATTTTAAACTACCACCAATTGTTTCCGGTGAAGGATAACGTTGTGACGAATACTGCACACTAGAGACTATTAAGTTTACTAGTTTGTAAATTACCACTCCCCCAAAAATCGTAATTGGGTAGTTTCCTGGGTCAAAAATAAATTATTTGGTACTGTTAAGAGAATAAAACGTCACAAAATAATGTCACTTGTCATTGATTACATCCATTTTGAACGTGATTTTAGATTTATTTATGCAGAAAAACGGATTTTAAGAGCGCTATTTGACTCCGAAAAACTATGACGTCACAATCCGATATTTCATACAAATCTCATAGAAAACGTTTGTTTTGACGTTTAGAAAAAAGTGTCTGATTTGACTTGTTGGAAACTAGCGGATTGTGTGGTCTCTTTCCACACAATGACACTGACAAGAGTTTGCCTCTTAAATGTAGAAAGATAGATAAATATGTCTAACAAGTACAAGATGTCTACATATCAGGTCATTATGAATATATAAGCCCAGCTAGCAGTAACTCAAAAGGTAACCCTTTGGATGATGTACGCTCACGCATAGGCCAATATTTCTGTATTATTAATATCCTGATGTACTATTTGCTTGGAGGTAATAAATAACGTTGAATTATTGTTTTTGGTACGAAAAACGAAAATTGATATTGAAAGGCGGTTTATAAATTATACGTCTATGAGCATAAGTACTCGTACTTGATAATTACTTTCTATTAAAAACTGTTTTAATTTAAACTTATATAGGTACCTACTTATATATTTTTAATTTACTTACAATTAGTGATTATCCAAGTTCTCAAAGAGTATCTTGTGAATATTCAAATTAAAGAACTATCACTTTTGCCT
Organism: Acrobasis repandana; assembly: GCA_963576875.1. Classification (NCBI taxonomy): domain Eukaryota; kingdom Metazoa; phylum Arthropoda; class Insecta; order Lepidoptera; family Pyralidae; genus Acrobasis; species Acrobasis repandana. Next base: position 7,151,034 of record OY756226.1, read on the forward strand.
ATATTTACTATATAATAAGATTTACAGATCAAAATCCTTTGTTTTTTAGTGAAACTGTTCACAAAGTAAAGCAAATACTTTCTTAGTTATTAAGTAAATTTATATTCAATGTAGAAAAACCACCAATTTTTTATTTAATAAGCCTTCAATAGGAAACCATGTTATAGCAACATACAATTGCGTTGCTTTATTCAGCCAGTCTTTCGATGTTCATTTCCTAACCCTACGATGCTTGTAAAAGCAGACTTAACCGTCCGCTTTTCTTTGTTGCAGAGCGATGTCGCGGTGGAAGGGCATAGTGAGGTAGCCGGCAGATGGCCGCAGCGAGTGCAATGTTCCGCCCCGGGGGCACTTTAGACCCCTACGGTACACACCGGGTAAGTAATGGAAGTTTTCTAGAGATGGCGCGCTGCTTAATTTTCAAATTTCGAATGCTTTTTTTATTTTTCGCAATGAATTAATATTAGTAGTTTCTTGACAATAGTTTCAATTGAAACCTTTATTCTTCAAGCAGCATTTCTTTCTGCGCATTGATATCGATAAATTATGATAAACCTCGAATCAGTAAACAAAAATCAATTATCCCCTGCTACTTCTTCATGTAAGTCACATAACTTGCACCTTTAAAATCTTCATTTCTCGGCATCACCAGTGAGTTGACTGGTAAATACAGTGTATGGCTTTAAGTCCACCTATTACATTTGTAATAAAGATAAATAAAAAAAAGAATTAACAAATATTCAATAATGCAATAAAATTGGAATAAAAATGATAAAAAAGAAAACTTCAAATATTATGATTCATTATAAGATGTGGCAGTTAATATTTTGATAACATTTAAAGTAAAAGGGGTAACCTACAGCTGTAAATTACCACGATCCACAAAAACTAAGATAAAAAGTAACAAATAGGACTCGTATGCGTTTATTAGTTAGCTTGACCAGTCGTTTTTGTAATACTTTGGTTCATACAAAATTGTCCAGTTATTTTTATTTAACATTGATTTATTTTTAAGAATTTTAACAATGCGCGTATATTTTAACCAACTTCATTTACTAGTCGATACTAGGAAAAAAAAGATTGTTTTATCTTTGTAGGTTTTGAAGTTAACCAATAGTAAATTAGACATCAAATTACGAGTATCAATGATTCCCAATTTTTTACTCTCTACTTACATAGGTAAGTATATGATTTCCGAATTGAAATAGGAATTCCAACTTTACCCCTTTATTTGTTATAAAAAGACCCTTTTTTATTTGAAATGGAATTAAAAAGAATTTTATAAGCGTCCTTTCTTAGCGCCCGTCAAAGAAAAAATAATCCCGAGTTATATTCCGTCTAATAAAATATACTGAAACTATTTTAGGGGTGAATTCAGTCCATGATACTGAACAACTTTCCCCAAGAAACATATAGCGAAATTGGATTTTTTTTTTGCTTTTCAAACAAACTTGGATGAACTGATCGGATAACTTGTGTGACGTCGCGCGGGCTCCAGCACTCCTCCGCCCCTCTTAGGCGCAGCGGGGGGGGCCCATGCCCATATATAAGACGCGGCGGCCGGCGCTCGTCCTCTTCGTCTTCGGCAGCATCTGAAGCTAAGTAGTTCTTCTACCTAGAAGATCTGATCTAGTGCCTATAACTCACGACCCTGACTACCTAATCTGTACCTAGTGTTCTTGTGAATCTTTGAAACTAATGTAATGTAATAGTTGTTCATTATACCTATCTCATTTGCCGATATCTGGTCTTTCTTTTAACTCATCTATCTTCCTAGATCCTAAATCTAGGCTTTACTAACCGAAACGGTACACTTGTATGGGAAGCCAAAAAATATACTTTTTCATGTTTTGATATATGTTTCTTAGGGAAAGTAAGACAGTACATAGATATAGATAGATTATTTATTTATTATTACTTTGAGATAAATACAGATACTGATACACTATCACGTTTGTATCCCCAACGGGGCAGAAAGAGCCTAGGGCGGCAAGGCCCAGGCCACTTGAACCGTGAACTGTTCAGCGGGAAGAGAAGCAGCTGGTACACTTTATGTTTTTTCTTTTCTCCCAGACCAGCATGAAAGAAATTTGAAATTGAAATATACGATCAATGTTTTAATATTTCGTGCTTTTAAATAATATTGCTGCAATTTAACAGATGACGTTAATTTAACACGACAATATCGACATTACAACAGATTTCGACATCAATTTAATAAACTGGGTTGTCCAACTCCACGTGTCAATTTCGGACGAAAACCGAATGCTCCACTATTTTCACATATAACACGAAAAGCAGAATTCATGAATAACAATTTGACGACCGCTTAATTTCGCCAGCGAGTAGTGTGGCCGCAGCACAAACTAATAAGAGCACAGAAACAAAGGTCATTAAGTACTTCAATATTTACTCCTTTATACAGATACAGATTATATGCAATTTAAATAACGAATCTATCTAAAAAAATAAAATAAAATTTAAAAACTTACAAATAAAAACGTCGCGCAGATCATTTTTTTTTATGTTATAGGGCGGCAAACGAACAAGCGGGTCACCTGATGGTAAGTGATCACCACTGTCCATGGACAACTGCAACACCAGGGGTGTAACAAGAGCGTTACATTTTTGATACAGATACATTATCATGTCTTTATCCGTAATGGGGTAGACAGAGCCCAGGACCATAAGACCCAAAAGCCACGTTTAGCATGGTGGTGGGCGTTAAGATAGATAAAGTGAATCAAAATAGTGTTGGGTTGCTAGCCGCATCGCCTATTAACATAATTGTAGATTTTCGCTCATTCCCTTGAACGATCTGAAGAGAAGCAGCTGGTACATTCTAAGTTTTTTCTTTTCTTCCAGACCAGCGTAGAATAATTTTACATACATATTTATCTACCGGCATTATTATGGTATGCATAGAACGATCACTGTTATACAACAGTTTGACTTTTCTCGCAATAACTGTCTCCGTAAGTTTTACATGAAAGCTTATATACACTTATGCTATTATGAATGACAAAGTTACAAAGAGTTGATATACCTAGAGTTGATAACTTATCTTGATAACACGACTGGAATATTTGATAGTAATTCAGTGTTTGATTCTGCGAGCAAATGTATTTACTTGTCGCAAAGATATAAAGTAAGTAAGGTTTGTGGTCCAAAGCCCTTAGATATCGTCGTGATACGCATTCTAAATTATCTTATTTATTCTGTAATTTTCTGTGTGTCTGTCTTCACTCCTTGCAATTAACCTGCGTTTAGTCAGGATTATTAAGTGTACATCACTCACATTTTTTTAGTTGCTATGGCGCTTGTAACTAATTGGGTAGATGACTGGGTCAAAAATAAAGTATTTGGTACTGTTAAGATCATAAAACGTCACAAAATAGTGTCACTTGTGATCATATACATTTTCAACGTGATTATCGATTTTTTTATACAGAAAAACTGATAATAAGAGCGCTATTTGACTCTAAATATCTATGACGTCACGGTTTTGTACTTCACACAAATCCTATAGAAAATGTTTTTTTTGACATTTAGTAAAAAGTGTCTGATTTGACTTATTGTCATTTAGCGAATTACTGTAAAATTCAACTTATGACTTGATGACTGAGGTAGAGTATCATTGATATACTTGATTGATACCTTTATTCTTTTTTTATTCTGTGATAATGTTTCCAGAGTTTTTGGGGTGGTAACAGACAGTTTCCGAAAAAGGATCTAGAGCATTATTGTATTCGAAATTAAGTTGGGCCTTTTAGTTTAATGTAAACAAATCCTACAAGCCCCCGGCTTGTTTATTTGAGGCCGTTGTTCTACGAAAAGTTTAAAATATAGTGGAAATTGATATGCTTTTAGACCTTCGAATACATATGTTTAATATGAAACAAGTTACCTACACAGTTTTGTTCGAAAGTTTGGAAAACGTTATCTATTAAAGCCTCTTTTAAACAAGCTTAGTACGGACTGAATATGAAATTTTACGATGTTTAAATAAAATCAGTTAATATATTTCCAATTAGTTTATAGGTGTCTTTGAAACCAACTATAACCTTAAGCACTGACCATTAGGTAGGCCGTAAGCATGTTTAATTGTTTACCTCGATAGTAGTAACATGAGTCACTGATATAGCCCAGCGGATTAGCTCGTTGAAGTGGCAGTGGGCGGGACACATAGCGCAATGAACCGATGGCCGATGGGGCAGAAAGGTTCTCGAATGGCGAATACCCACTCACAAGGTGGTCAGACGATCTGACCAAGGTCACCGAAAAGCGCTGGACGCAGGCCGCTCTAGATCGGTCATTTTGGAAATCCTTGGGAGAGGCCTTTGTCACTGGTATTACACTTCATAGATTCAGAGTAACATATAATACCTACTACTACAAACGAAACAATTTATCTGTACACACGTCGATGTGTAAGTTTTATACTTAGGGTCGCACCGCAGAATTAAATTAATACTTACCTACTAACAAGTTCGACATATTTATGATTATATCTTTCCATACCGGGAGATTCGCGAACACTATGACGTAAAAAATATTCTGTTTTATATTTATTAAATGTTACAGAAAAGCATCGAACAGAAAAGTCTGAAACAGCTACATAATATTACTTCACAAATATTTTTGTGTACTCTCTTGTGTATTCTTTCGCCAATGCGAAAGAGCGAGAAGGGTAAATATATCAATCGATGTTCAAGATGGTTGATGGATAATGACGTGAAATTATATTGTTGGTTTGCTTACCTGTTTTCATCACTCGGAAATGTATGAAATATACGTTCTTTGTTGTATTCGGTGGACAAACAATTATTATATGCGCATCTTCTCACCATGATGGTTACTATTGGTTGACAGTTCTCAAGACAAGACACGTCGCGAATTGCGTGCGGCTAGTAACTAAACCCTGGTTTAGAGCGCAATAAGGCGCACAAAGTGCGGGGGAGAGGTGCGGGAACGCCAATTTGCGAGAGACGCTGTAAGATTCCATTCTGTTTGTACTCTTATGTATTCTGTGCCTTTGTCCAGCAGTGGACCTTATGCGGCTGAAATGATGATGATGATGATGGTAGTAACATGGACGAACAAAAACAAGAGGGCTGACAACCCCATACAAAAAATGTGCTCTGCTAAAAAGCCAAAATCTGTATTATTTTTAGATGTCACTTCACTACTATCTCGCCCGTTAGCTGTACCATACAATGGAAGCTGAGTACTCTTAGGCTGATGGTGTAGATATACAGGGCGACTTTTTATTAACTGGCAACATTTTTGGAGCAAGTTCAGTCCATGATATTGAACTACTTTCTGTAAAAATGTTATTAAAAATCGATAAAAAATTTTCGTCCTTACATACAAAATCCGTTTGGCTAATCGCTGATTTGTATGGGAGGGCGAAAATTTTTTATCGATTTTCAATAACTTCTTTATAGAAAGTCTCATGGACTGAACTTGCTCCGAAAATGTTGTCAGTTAATAAAAAGTCAAGTACAACTTTTAGTGTAACAACAAGTTACAAACAAACTTACTTGCACACTACACTATACAGGTATAGTGTAGTGTGCAAGTAAGTGCTTGTGTTTGTTTGTCCATGATACTACACCGTCAACGCTAAGAAAGAAAGTTACTTCCAATTATGCCGTGAATCCGATTGAATTCTATTGTTTCGAAGTAGTAGCTTGATCTAGCTACAACACTAAACTAAAAACCATCAAAGTATAACCACAGAGTAGTAATGTTCTACGTACAAGTATAACCACAGGCCGGAATCTCCTAAGGTACGCGCAATATGCGTCCCCGTTCCCCGTCCTCGCACTTCTCTCCCGTTTTCGCCTCGATGACTCACGTTGGCCGTCAAGAACCGGGGGTGAGGTGCGGGTGCGGGGAACGGGGACGCATATTGCGCGTTCCTTAGGAGATTCCCTTCTGTTTACTCTTACTGTATTCTGTGGTATAACGGTTGTCACTCCTCTTGATCGTCCATGGTTGTATAAAAAAAAAATCAATGCGCAGTACTACAAATAATAATGCTAGTGATCTACTTGTATATGTAATAACGCTAACGCTGTAGTAACGCTTACAATAAACTTGGGGTGCAAAATCACCATGTTTTCTTCTTTTTCATCTAAGCGAGTTCCCGGTTGCATCCTCAGCTGTGCTACTTTGGAGCCCGGGGTGCGCTTTCCCGCTTTTTCTTCTTCAAATATAACATGCTTGTCAATGGTCACCCAAGGATGCCAAAGACCTTGCGAAGTAGAGAACAGCCGGAACAGTTAAAAACGGTTTGGCTTAGTTATACGACCGGCCGCCTGCCTGACGTCAACCCTCTTTGGGAATGCAATTGTAGCACGAGAAATTTGTGCCTTATTCTTTAGTCGCCTCTTACGACATCCACCATTCTAACCTGGAACCACACGGGGGGCAAAAACGTTAGTTTTAATTTAAAAAAACCTCGAAAATATTGCGTAAACGTAGAAAGCACTCCACAAACAAATTAGGGTGACAATGACCACACGCCGTGCGGGACATTTCCATTACAATCATAGCCTTTCGTCCAAACAAAACACAAAAACGCTGTTTGGTATGGATGACGGGACACACGGTTTAATACCGAACAATATGGGACGGCAGGGCCGAGGAAAATAACAAGATGTGTACTGCAACCGTTTTGAAAGGGCCCTCGTGTTAAGTAAAGTTGGTCGATATGCCTGCCTATCTAATTCGTTTCACTTTTAGTAAGAATGGCATTTAGAAACAGATTGAAAAATGTCGTAGTTTGATTGTTGTATTAAGTAACTTTACTATGTCTCGTTTTACACACTCAGATATTATTACGTCTTTATCCCTCATGCCCCATTATATATTGTCAAAGCATTTTGTGATTTGAGGCTCTAAACAGAGAGCCCAAAGCCGCAAGACCCAAACGTTTCATTTTACAGTACAAGATATTTTTCAAAAGTAGGTTACTATGATTGCAGCAATTACAAATCGGATTGTATTGCATTTGACACATACTGGTCAGGGAGAAGGTCGTAAAAGGTGACCATGGGAATGGGCGTAAACCTGGAAATCTAGCCTACATGTAGGATGGGCTATCAAACTGCCACTTTACTGTTTTCTGTTTCCCATATAAACTTACTAAGAGTATCGCGACTCTTGTTTCCATCTACCATGTTAGAGATAAAGACATGAAAGTATGTGGGTCACTCATACACTCACTTTTATATCCCAAATCGGGTAGACCTTAAGGCCGTTCTTAGCGTGATGGGGAAAATGGGTATCAGAATAGTGTTGGGTTGCTAGCTGCATTGCTTATTGACATGATTCCGCTTCTTGCTTTTCCATGCCCTCGATCGGCTTTAACGATCTGCGTGGGATGAAAAACAGCTGGTACTTTCTACGTTTTTGCTTATTCTTCTAGACCGGAAGAGTCATTCATCGATACCAAAATAAAATAATATACGAGTACCTACAACGTGTAAGGGACATATGTGTAATAAATAGATCCACGAGCTATTACTAGATAACGTATAATGAAATTAAAATAACAGTCAAACAAAAAATCTACTTTCTCATACAAATTGCCCGTGCAAAAAATCGGCATTTCCATACAAAAGTGTGCAGCCACTTTTGTATGGAAATGCCGATTTTTTTTGATTTCTGACTATTATTTTAATTTCATTATACTGTAGTGATCTAGCCAGTTCGATTTATTACGCATGTGCCTTACACATTATATAATATTCATCAAAACCCAGACTGGTTTTAGGTTAAAAAACTAGAACAGTCAAAGTTTAATAAAATCATTACAAAAAAGAAACCTGTAAATCAATATCAACTCCTTACAGCTATTATAACCAAGCCAACAGACACAAAAGGCAAGTCAATAGCTTGAACGACAAACTAACAGTGGCATTGTTTCTCTATAGCAAATACTCTCATTACATGTCCATTACGGCTAAATCAAACATCCGCTTGTTTGCTGACGTCACAGGCGCGTGCGCGTCGTGTGTGCATACTACTTGACCAATATTATAGACTGAGATGTTATTGCAAAGATGATTTATGATTTAGACACTTGTGATATGAGCATAAAGCACTTGCTGGGGAGAAAGGCATACAACTACAAGCTATAAATTCTATCTATATTTAAAAGTTACTCGTATGCTCTTGTCGGTGGAGTAGAATTCTCTTCCCTTTGTCTCTCTTATCTGCCAGCTGTTTTACTTCGCTGTACGACACGACGTTCATCTTCTTCTTTATTTGTTTCATGTAGCTATGCTTCGGTCTTTCTGGTTCTCTTTTCTCGTCTATTTTTTCATCAATAATAGTTTTTATAAAATCGTCGTGTCGTAGCAAATGACCCAACATCTTTCCTCGTCTTTTCTCTATTATATCTAGAATGCATTCTATAAATTCTAGAAGAGTGAAAATGATAGGGTACCTTATTAGACATGATGAGTTTTTCAAAGTAATATAGAGGGTAAAATAGAAGGAAGAAGAGGAAGACCTAGAAACAGGTTTATAAGAACAACTGAAAGATCAAGTCCATGTTTCAACCTACAAATATGTAACGGAATTGGATTTGGACAGAGAGAGACGGAGGGCATTGGTTGCTCCACAGACAAGAGCTTACCTCTTTAATAATATGAAGAAGATGTGAAAAATGTTTGCTGTAGGTAGAAGTTAGTAAAAATTTATTCATGAAACGAAAGAGATTGTACAATTTTAATCAAGAGAATGAACGTCTACTACCTTCCTCCTAAATAAGCCTAATATATATATTCGCATAATTAATTTTATCTCACCAAATCAAAATTTGTTCTTCGACACATATCGGATATGTGTATTTCCGACAGTGCCTCTAACTCTTATCAATTGAAAAGTAATATAAGAAAGTGAAAGATAGATCCCACGTAGAAAAATCGAATAACACGTAAAAGAAATGTGCCAACGATATAGTCAAGTACGAGTACCTATTACAGAAGCTATTGTGACTTATAATTATCTAGATAGAGATTCTTAAGTGAGATGATACGGCCGTGAGAAAATCAGATGCAACTTTTGTCTAATAAGAATGGTACACGATGAAATAGAAGAAAAGTGAAAATCTTCTGCGCTTGTAACGTGACAAGGGTGTAATTACAGTTGCAGAAATCTCAAGGACTTTCTCTGGTGTTGTTGACACGTCCAGTATAAGGATATCTATGATTATGGCTTCATTAGCTTAGTGACCTTATTCATACAAAACAAAGGCTGCAAATGACTGTTAGATACAGTGCGATGCGTCTATTTTCTTAATGTCAAAAACACGAAACTGTCTAAAAATTGTAATGCATCTACATTACTACATCTACTTACATAGTTATACGTTTCCTTTGTTACTAACACTTAGGGCTGTAAAGCCTGAAATAAACGATTTTTATTTTATTTTTTATTTAATGTCCTTCGGAAACCTTAGTACTTATTTCCAATTAAAAACGAATACTACCTATTTAACATATCCATCAATTTATTAGATTTATCGTGAATAATATTTTGAATTCAGAATTAAGTTAATACTTCATTGTTGTTTTGTTTTTGATTTTCGACATACGTATCTGTAAAAAATAGTTTTACAGATACATAGGTATGTCGAAAATCAAAATCAAATCCTTTTTTATAATATATTTTTTTTCATTTATATATAAAATACCACGGATATAGATAAAAAAAAATAACTTTTTCAACCAACTTCCAAAAAAGAGGAAATTCTCATGTTTAAAATTAAGATTATTATCCCGTTAATCATCTTTGCAATTCAGTCAGAAATCCTCATCTGATGGTGCTGTATCAGTATGTTCACTAGCGATGGAATTATCACTTTCACCACTGCTCGAACAGATATTCACTATAAAATTTCCATGCCAAAATCAACAATTACATAAAATATACTTATTTTACTCTTATATAAGAGTGATAACAACTCTAATAGTTTCTATTACTAGTTGGCTATTCCGACGAAACACGAAGTTTTCCGAGATTTATTAAGAAAAGAAGAAGCACTACTGTACTTAATTGTACAAAAAAACATATCAAAATGGGAATAAATAAACACGTGTAGAGGTAACGTTCTTAAAATTTCTATATCTACATCATTATGTGACCTATAGATAAAAATTTAAGATAAAGATTAAAAAAATGAAATTTTCACTTTTATAAGAAAAATACACATATAGTTAGTCAATTTACTTTTGTAACATTATGTTACTGACATGTTTACTAATTTTCCGGTTCAACAACTTGTGTGTCCTGACCGCCACTTACAGTATGCGGATATATTTGGTCAAGTTTAGTGCTATTGGACACTGACATATGATCTTATTTTATAGTTGAATGCACATTAAATAGATGTAATAAATGTTATATCCTATTAGTTTTTCATCGTCTAAAAATTAAATACTCATATGGGAGAGCTTTCAAAGTAAAACAGGGTAGGTATATCGTAAAACCTTCATATTATTAAAAGAAACATGACAATAATTCATTATAAGTATACGGTTTCCCTTTTAGTTGTCGCCGTTTCTAACACTCGCCTTGATGATGATCGCCTGAATCGATCGACACTTGGTTGGCGTTTCTGTCTGACTATACTACGTGAATAACCGTGTTTAATATTTACGCAATAATTATATACTACCTACCTAATATTCAAATGAATCAAGCAAATTATTTTTTGATGAATTTACCTAATCAATGTGTATAAAAAGTAAATAAAAATGTATTTATATAAAATCAAAGGTCAAAATTATTTTCAGTCAAATACCTGTACTTCTAAATTTGTCAACATGGAAGTTGTCATGTAAAAAAATGTAGGCTTTTAGTGGTAATGGTGCTTTATGTTTGTCATTTGTTTTGGCTGGTAACAATATGATGTTATGCAGGGCTTGATAAAAAGTTTTTGTGTTATCTTTTTGTTAGAACTGTTTAGGTAAATATTACTTTATAGACTAGCAGAGAACACTAGACTGCCTTCGTGGTCTAGTGGTTAAGGCGTTTGCTTTGTGATTCGGAGGTAGTGGGTTCAAATTCCATTGGAAAGCATACTTTGTGAAAAATTGTATCTAGTCTCGTTAGGATGCTCAATATGCTCATGTCGCCCTGCATGCTCATGCTCCTGCAGTGGAGACTAAAAAGACTTGATAGTGATGATGGTGAGATTTTCAAATAAATAAATATATATAAATATATAGGGACAAACCACACTGATTAAGCTAGCCCCAAAGTAAGTTTTTTAATCTTGTGTTATGGGATACTAACTTAACGATACTATATTTTATGATAAATACATATATAGACAAACACCCAAGACCCAGGACAATTCGAAAAAGGCCATTTTCCAACTTGCCCTGGCTGGGGATCGATCCCAGATTCAAATTCAAATCGATTGAATCAGCTAGGCTTCCAATCTATGATATTTTTTTTGCACATTTGTTTTTTATAACCTGTAACAATTTAAATAAAGTTTCGTTTAAAAGCCTAAAACTTGCAGTTCCATATACCTACTGTATATATGTTTAACTAGACTATAGCATGAAAAAGCTCATTACAACATATGTATATTAAGCAACAGATAGGTTTATAAACTTTCGCATTTTAATGGAGTAATTTAAAGTAATGACTGTACATTATGCGCTTGTATTGTCGTGTAAGATTTATTACATAATGATACATGTGTGAGATTTGCATATTTAACCTCGAACGTAAACGTATTATAACGAGTAATATTGGTGAACTTTACATTGGTGAATGATATTTGCGAACATTAATAAAAGTTGGTAGTTATTTTCTTTTTTTTTAAAGATATATAACTTTTTTCGAAAAAGATGATCTTAACTAAGGTTTTTCTCTCTGTGCTATTGCATAAATGAGTACTATAAAGACTAGGTATGATTTTGTGTTTATGAAATAATATCTGGAACAATTATTCTTGTTTAATTATTTTAACTTAGTCTGTTTTTAATATCTGTAAAAAAGATAGGTATTTAGGTTAGTGTTTTGATTTTTTAATTAATTTCTGGTGAAATTCGTCCCATAGACCGCTAGAAATTTCTTTTGAACACATTAAAATATAAATTTTGTTATATAACATAATGTATAAAATTGGTATCCATAAAATTTAAAAGCAAATTAAAAGTATTTCTATTTCTATAGCTCGTAGAAAACCTAGATTCCGATTTTTGTGTCAAGATTAAATACTTAGTTTGCTTTTGGTAAGTAAATTTGAACAGGATACACAAGTGCGCTAATTTTTGTCATGTTACAGGAACAACTGGAAATCACCACTCGTAAATTTACTCGACCAATATAACCTCGTTATCATATTCGTGACCCATTAATGGATTCCTGTTCAGAAGAACTATGCGGCCTTACTTTCAATAGGACAATAGTTTTTAGAGTCCGGAATTTATTGAAAAGTTAATGCTATCGTCACGACTTGTATCGGTTTCCAAATGAGGTCGCTTTAGATATATCAAGGTTTTTTTATATCGTATTCTTGCATAAGGTGATGCTCGATAAGCCGGGTAACCGGTATATAGTTGTTTCGCCTGAATTTTGAAAGAAATTTGAATCAGCAGCTTGGAGTCATGAGGCAAATCTCGAAAAATAGTATATTGTGCTACAAGACGTAAAGGTAATATTTTATGGCGAGGGGGTTACTTTGTATCCAGAGCAAAATGAAGGATTCTATGTTTGAATCCTGACTGAAATGAAGGATTCGTATATATCACCCGAATTTAAAATATTACCATACTCCGAGTAGCACACTCTACTTTTCATCTCCATCCATGAGTAAAAAATGCAAATAATTTCGGATTCTATATAGAATACATTTATGTTCAGTTTTTTTATTTCATTCCATGAGAATTTCTTTTTTACTTTTCAGTCCCACGAGATTTACCACTGAATTTACTCCCAAATATTTTGGGATGAAAACATCGTCAAATAGATAGAGCTCGGTGGCCCAGCGGGAGAACGCATTACTTGCGCTTTCACAAGTTAAGTGATCTAAAGCGTTGTTTGCAATTGGATGTGTGACCACAAGTGCCATAATAACATTTTCCGTACTTCGAAAGGCACGTTAAGCTGTTGGTCCCGGTTGTCATTGGTATGACGTCAAGCTATCTCAGATGCGTTTAGTGTCACTAGTGTTGGCCACTTACACACACGAAAAACAACAGTTAAAATCTAGTTTCAGAATCGAGAAACACTGTTAGGGGTCACTTAGTAAATTCACCGCATACTTGCATAACAAACCGGCGCTTAGGAATTCACTTTCCTCGTGGAATGCTGTTCACAACTTACGCGTTATGTGGTGCTGATTGCCTGGTATACCTAGTTTGCACTAGGTATACCAGGCAATAAATAGGTATAAAAGGCACTGACGTCATAAAAGCCACAGTTTTTGAGTTAAACTGCAAACAATTTTCAGTTTTCTCGTATTACGCCGGTAGCATCACTTTTATTTATGCATCACGTTTATCTTTTTGTTTTTTTTTTGTAAGATTTTCTAGACTATTCAGAAATTAACCTGAGTTGTAGAAGTAAGGATCTTGATTCTTAGCTTTATGCTTTTTGCTTTTTCTCAAGAAAATCGGTATCAATTAAAAATTAATACCTAGCTAGATAAATCCACGATACAAATTTATAAGTCTACAGTGTTAGGAAAAATGGTAGTAGATTTTCTGAGCGTAATGGATATTTAATATCAAACCAGCTAATAGGAAGACTGTTCCTACATTCTCGGTAAACTTTAAATCCTTAATGCCTTTAAGCTAAACGAGAGTAATCTGGGCAGAGTTTTCTATGAAGCCATTAGTCGTAAACTTATTTTAAATTCAAATCAATTTATTTCTGGACCAACAAGTAAAGAATACTTAATTTTCTTTTTCATATTGTTGGATGTTTATGATGTTTGTTAAAACTTTCGTTAAATTTAAAATTTTGTAAAACTATATTGTGTCTCATTTAATATTAGGCATTCCGACTCGTTAAGAAGTTCCATATCAAAAAAAAAAAAATAGTGATAAAAAAATGATTTAGGTACTTTTTAGCATTCAAAATATAGTATAATCGAGTGTGTCTTATAAAATAAAAGCTTAAGGCCTTACCTGAATTTTCCGGGGTCCAGTGATGTCTTCATTTAAAATAAATCATTTCAAAGAAAATGGAGACATAATTTAAAATGTTGCTACTACCAAGTCCTAGATAACCCTTTGAACGACTGTGGCCGGAAAATTTAGGTACGGCCTTAATAATAAAGACAAAAGAAAATTTAGTTTCTCAATATCGAAATGTATTGAAATCTCTAACAATAATAGTAAAATAACATCACATAATCCCTATTAATAAAGTTTTACATAATCATCTCCCAGACTTTCGCATCGCATCGGACCGGTCCTACGAGTGGCACACGGCAGACGGCCCAATGTACACAAAATGGTTGTGTAATACTAAATACTCCGGCGAAAGGTACAGGTGCTATCACTTTCCATTTTCGGACTATTTGCGCTATTGTTGCCTGTGATAATTAAATTTAAAAAGAAAAGTTTTAATAATAATAATTTTAAACAAAAAAAAGCGACTTTAATTTCTGGTCTTATTAATCGGCTATTCTTTACCAAATCACACTTTTTGGATGAAAATGCTTGATTCACTGAGAAAAACATCAAAATCACTATATGTGTGCCTAGGCTATTTAAGGAGTTCCCTCAATTTCTCAGGGATTCCATCATCAGATCTGCACTAGGTGAGAATGGGACCAACTTGCATATATCATCATCATCATCTTCCCCGCCTTCTCCCTATTTGGGGTCGGCTCTGAATGTCAACTCCGCCATCGTTTTCTATCATTTATTATATTACTAGGACTTGGCCTACACTCTCCACGCTGGCCAGGCGGGTTGGAGAGGTCTCATTGATGTTTATAATCTTTGTTTAGCTTCCTAAGCCGCCTTCTACGACATTCACGGGAAGACTTGGAGTGATTCTATTCTGCCGGGAACCACACGGCATTTCGAAGTTTAAGCTTATGTTAATAAAGAAATTTGCTTAAAATTTTAGTCAATTTTGTCCCTTCCGAGACGCTTTTTTGATCACATAACAATAGCTAGAGACAAAGGTATTATGTCAGTCAAAATATCATAAAGGTAAAACAAAACATCACAATCTCTAAAAGATTCCTAATTTACGTTGTTATTAAACTTAACAATGCGTCAATTACTTATTTCGTTACTCATAATGAGTAATAAAACATAACATTTTCCGTTTTCAGAGCATAATTTGGATAATAAGTTCGCCTTGTACGGTGTATGTTTACGTCTTAGTAATGAGGCTTTGTGTAACGAACACAGATTCTATCTTTACTCTGGTTTGATCAATGACCTTTGAAATATAATACCTAGATGTTTATTACAATCTTTATAAGAACATTATTTTAGGGAAAGATGTGTACGCTGTAAAGTTTTTAAATTTTTTAGACCCGAATAATTGTATTTCGGCAGACATATGTGTCTTGTGTGAGTAACAATTTCTTCCTAGTTCGCCCTAGTTCTTGGTGATCTAATATCAATACTAATAATAAGTCGTGTGGTTCCCAGCAGAGTAGAATAGGACCACTCCAAGTCTTCCTGTGGATGTTGTAGAAGGCAACTTAGAAAACATAAGCTAAACAAAGCTTATAAACATCAATGAGGGTCTTGCTCCTGCAGTAGAGACTATAAAGACCTGATCATGATGAAATATCAATAATAGTTAGAAAGAAAACGCAGGATATCCTAAAATTATTTTTTTGTTTCGGACATTTTGCGAATCAGAGTTCCGCGCAAAAATCTTATTTGAATTTGGTCCTTGGAAATAGCTTAGTTATAAAAATGCCCAAGTTAAATGAAATTTAGATGTTTGAGTATTCTATAATTGCCATTTATTTCCCAGAATTTAGGTTCTTTTCTAAGCTTATAATCAAAAGTAATAACTTATTTACAAATATACTCGTATATAATTATGTTTAGTGTAATATTTCATAACGGTATCTGATATTATTACGTGTACTTCAAAGTTTAATATCAAATATCCAGCTGAGATTGGCAATATGACATCCGGAAGGAAGATTTCGAGTTAATTGCTAATAAGATTCTAGAGAACTATGTTCCTGCTCTAGACGCTGCTGGATATTAAATTAATTGTTGATACGTATTGGTGTTTTATTTTTTATTTTTTTATTTAAGTTATCTTTTTGTAAAATCTCTATGAAAAGATATATTTTAAAAAAGGTACAAAATATACTTGTAAAAACGATGCTAATTCAAACTCTTTTTCTTCCTATTCTGAATTATGGTGATGTGTGTTACTCTGACTTGAATTGTGACTATCTAAATAAACTCGACAGACTTCAAAATAACTGTCTTCGGTTCATCTTCGGCCTTCGTAAGTACGACCATGTGTCGGCTTACCGTACTCAACTAAAGTGGTTGCCCGTTTATCAGCGTCGCCGGCTGCATATTCTTACAATCTTTTCCATTCTATTTGACCCTAAAACTCCATGGTATCTCAAACCAAAATTCACTTTTCTTGGTAATACTCATGTAAAAAATCTTCGCTCTTCTAGCAATCTCCGTCTCGCTATACCAAATCACCGGAGTGGGTTCTTTGAGCGTTCGTTTACTGTTCAAGCGGTAAAGCTTTGGAACGCCCTACCAATTAATGTCCGGAAGGCTCGTACTCGTGTAGCGTTCAAGAGTGCAGTGCGTGCTCATTATCTTCGTGAACTTTCAGATAGAATATAGATATTATGATATAATATGTAGTTTACGTATAGTTTATTATATTATATATTATAACCATATATATTTTGAATGTAGGTTTATTCATATGTATATATATATATATATATATTATTTATAATATTTATAATATCTACATAACTTGCACCTCCTTCTAAAATTTTCTTTTTCTCGGCATCACCAGTGGGTTGACTGGTAGATAAAGCCTATGGCTTTAAGTCCGCCTATTATGTTTGTAATAAAGTTAAATAAAAAAAAATACTTTTACTTACATATTTAAAAAAACATATAATTCGTTTTTTATCAAAAAAAAATAATATTTTAATAAGAAATGTACTAATATTACTACGTAATTGAAGGTGTTAAACCATTTCCTAAATAAAAGGTGATTCTAAGAACTGTGTCACCTGCGAATTAGTTATGCTAAACTTATTTACTACTTTACAGTATAAAAGCAGTTCAAACCTCTCGAACTTTTATTTTATTCACATTATAAATTTAAAATTTCATCAAAAATATATAGATAAAAATGTTATAAAGGAAGATGTCAAAAAGGGATGGAAAGTGTTAAACATTTTTTGAAAACATTGTTTCATAATTAAGCTTATTATTACAAAATGTTAAAAGTTTTAAAAAAATAACAGTATAAAGAAATATTATTCATGTGCTATTGTGTGCTCATTCAAATATCTATAAAAGCATCTAAGCATTAGAACAAATTATTGTGACATTTTGCTTACATAATTATTCCCTGAGGCACGTCTGTCCTTTTGCGCCCTTTCCCAGTACCCCTTTGACTTGGAAGAATATAGTAGGGCACGCGACAACCCACAAATTATTATCTAAGGTACATTATTACACAAATATTTAGGTTTTGCGGTGGCAAATAAATGTTACTTCTTGTATGGATCCTTCTGTAATTTCTTTCTTATCTGGTTTTTAGGGTTTTCGTACCCAAAGGATGCCAACGGGACCATATTACTGAGACTTCGCTGTCTGTCGGTTCGTCTGTCACAGGGCTCTATCTCTTGAACCTTAATAGCCAGGCACTTGAAATTTTTACCGATTATGTGGCTGTTATAATAGCAAACACAAAAATAAAATAAAGTTAAAAATTAAAGGGCGACCCTATGGGCGATTTTATATAATTTTTTTATATGTATTATATTTCATAAAAGAAACGTGTTTTTATAGCGTTTTAAAACATTGTATGGAGGTAAGGAACCCTTCATGTACGAGTTCGACTCGCACTTGATCGGTTTTTCATAAATATGGATATCCTACCCCTTTTTGTTAAACATAGCTTATATATTTTGTGATCTCTGATAGCACTTTGTTTGAGTGTCTGTGTCTACATTCTGTGTAAAAACTAGCAATATCCCAAAGAAATGTTTTGTTTTACCAATTCCTAAACGCAATACTTCGTGTGCACTCGTACACGTCATAGGTAGGTATAGTAGTACTATCTTCTATTCTATTTATATCATCTATCTAATTTAACTAATTATATCAAAAAATCAAATTATTTCAGATGTCTTTAGATTAATTAATGTTCTATTTATAATAATGGATCTTGCAAAGGAAATAGTTATGAGTAAATTAGTACGCCCACACATCGTTATTCAAAACACAACGCGCACAATGATATAACATTTCCGAAAATAAAAACCTTTTAGCACTTCCTCTTATGCCAGCTATTGAATACACAAAAATAAAACGAATCGCAAACAAAATAAAGAACATTTTCCAGTGATTTGTTATTGCATGTTTGGTTAACGCAATATGGAAAACTGGTATAATTGCTTCCGAAACGGCAATTACATTGTACCTTTGATGTTATTCAAAACGATATGTTTGACTAACCAATCGATACACGAAAATTGTAATTTACTTTTGTGAACATATGCAAATATTTGTTTTACTTTGTGTATTAATTTTTTTACGCAAATATGTCGAAGGAGGTACAGAGTTAATGAATGATTTATTTAATAGCTTACAAACAGGCACGATGGGCAAAAGTCTGGATGTCAATTTGGGGTATGTTTTTGTTAAGGACATTTTCAATTTTATGTAACATCAAAGTGGCGGAACCTATATTTCGATCACATAATGGAAGATTAAATTCAACATTTTTGAAAACAATTTAATTTTGTTATAAAAAGTTACATCAATATCTAAAACTTAAATTTAAAACAAAACAAATTTGTACACAAGTGTTGTTGTATTACCTGTTGGTAAACTAATAAACAAATACAAAGCTTAAATCAGGGACATGGTCCCGCCATCTTGACGTTTACAATATTTACAAAACACATTGAGACCAGTAATATCTATCTCTAAAGCTAGTTTTTAGGTGCCACATTTAATGATGCGTGATAAAGATTTAAGTGTACGTAGTCATAACAAGAGATGACATTAATATGCATATTTATCAAACTATCAAACCATCTGAATACATTATACCAGTTTAAATCGAGCCGACATCGCCTCTAGTGTCAATGAATAAAATTTCTCCGCTTTCCTATCACAACATTAGTTTGATCTTGCATAACAAATAACTGGTTTTTTGAGATTATTACGAGTTAAACACTAATAAACTAGTCCTTTGATGGTAGATATAGCCAGGAGGGTTGCATCATCATCAAGTCTTTTCCTCTTTGTACTACCAGAGCCATATATTAGCCAGAGCAGTCAGAGGATTAGCTACACTCTTCTCGCTGGTCAGACGGGTTGGAGAGGCTTTTAAAAGAAATGCTGTACATGTTGGTAAAAGCCGCATCATTACCTCGAAAATTTCTGAGTTTATCCGGTATATAAGTATACATGCTGGGTGATTAATAAATATGTGTAGATAATTATGGATTTCGGACAAAATCTATCGTAATCCATCTCGGACGAGTTCTGACCACTATCACACACATACCAAAGATTAGCTAAACTTTGGTACGATAAGTCAGAATTTTGATTAAAATTTCGCGCGCCGGTGTGGGGGGTTTATTTCTATCAGCAAAACGTCGATAGTTTCATGAGAGTCAGATAATATTCATGGACTGAACTTGCCCTTCAATAAAAAAAAAGACTTCTTAAAAAAAATTAAGTTATGGTAAAAGTCTTCCTGTTTTCTTTACAGCTTGGCGAGGCTATATAAATAGTAGCTATTCAGCAAACTATTAGATCATCAACAGCTTATGAGTCGTTCAGCAAACGCTATCAGAAAACGCTTTTCTAAGCGGTTAAGGCGTTAATGTGCGATCAGTAATGAAGGCGCAACTTCAGGTTGATGATGACACTTAACGTTTCTGAAGGTGTCAATTTTGTGTTTGAAGTTTATACGACATTAGTAGGGTATAGCAGAAAGATCACTCTTCACAATAATGTGAACAACTCTACTATAAAACCGACTTCGAAAACGATAAGAAAATGATTGTTTCTCTTATTTTGTCTCTGTTATGTAATGCTCTTACTATCTATGACTCTGTGTGTACACTTTTCGCGATGTCAGGTGGGCTTTAATCCCATAGTAGATTTTGTTCGTACAGAGTGTACATTCTTCCTATTTCAACCTTTTATTCTTTTATAAAAGCTCAGAGACAAGAGAGAATTAAAATATACCATTTGCTTCCTCGCAGATCATAAATTGGTATAAGTTTTTATAAAAAAAATCATTTTTTGTACAAGCTTTTATTGTGAGACAAAAAGTCTTGTCAATATAAAACAAATAAGCCCAAACTCAACGGTTTTGCGCAGTTTTATTACGGAGTCCTTATAGCCACCCTCCAGCTCCATCTTCAGATCAGTTCCAAGTCATCATAGTATTGCATTGTCACGCGAATATGCGCGCAAAATTTCAGCTCAATTAGTTGAAGATATCTCCTTCAAAATTGTGTTGCAAGATTCCACCCGAACAAACATAGTTACATATGTACATACATTGCAAGTTAAAAATAAAAGCTTGTAACAATCAACGGAATAGGCAAAATCTTGTGTAATTTTGACTAGGACACAACAGAAAGCAATTTTTTTTCAAACTTCGGTAGCAATTTCTTTTTAAATGCATACCGGTGTCAGATTTTTCAAGCTGCCTAAAGGCATCTGACATAGCTTGACGACTGCTATATAATGATGACAGCCTCCCGGCTGTATGCCATTTGTGGTCACCCATCCAAGTGCGGACCACAGCCGGTGTCACATAACTTACGCAAGCGTTGGTAATGCGTACTCCGCCGAGCCTTCGAGCGTCTCAATAGCTATTAGAACCAATTGAGCATAATATTACTTTGTATCAACACTATTTAACATTCTTTCTAAGGTGTTACGATTCATAATGATAAGCTACTGACATAATTTACATTTTTACTAAACGAGATCACAGCGGTATGCATTATGCTATTAATTGGGCAATTTCAAGCTTGAAATATCATAGTGTGTTATTACGGTTGTTAATACGGGTTTACTTAAACAGATAATTACTACTTACTACTTAGTAGCGCTACTAAAAACTAAACGATACTTACAAAATTGACGTGTTGACATTTATTTAGTGAAATTATGCACAATTAAGTGATAATGGGACATATTTGTAAAGAAAAAATCAAGCTATTCCATCTTTGCACTGCAAATAACTTATGACTGTTATTTTTCTATATACAAAAAACATTCGTTTACAATTTAAGAGCAAAATGGGTCTCTTAAATTCTTCGTTTTGGACATACTCGTAGGTACTTCAACTCACAATTTAAGAGCCATTTATTTCTGCCTTTATAATAAAGATCAACAGAAAATATAAATATTTTGTAAAAGAAATTCTACATCGTTAAATATTTAGTTAATAGCCTATCAACCAAGGAAGATAAATCAGGCGTATATATGATTTCCAAAATGAACCATTGAAAGCAGTCTGCTGGATGCAGATTGTTTTTTTTGACGTGACCGTCGTGCTGCACGCACGAAAAAACATGACTCATGCGGCGTTACCTCGCTCTGAGGCGTTCCATGTAAGGCTTGAAGTGCAAGCGAGAGCGCGGAACGAGTGACAAAGAAGCACAATCGGCCTTTGCGTTCGGCAGCGTTCGACATCCGTCTCTCTCCTACTTGAGTGAGCGATGCGTCTGCGTGGACAGCTGCTATACTATAGTACATTTACATGTTTTGATCGAGTATCAAGTGCAGTGAAAAGTGAATGTGGTGTCAATTGTTTAATTTTCTTTTGAAAAATGCTACCATTCCATCAGTATTTTCTTAAGACGTTGTCACGTTCAACTATCGTCAGTAAACCGACTTTACAGACAACCAATTTTTTTGTCTTTCAAGCAAAGTCATTTACGTGGGCAACGCATAGCTTACGTCATAATTATGAAAGACCCGACATGTATCGTTATCTTTTCACGTTTTATAATATCCATCACTAGGTAGATCAATTTAAGGAAAGGCATAAAGGCCTTTTAGATTTTGAGAAGGTAGATTACAGTAAGATTCCCCTAACCATAGACTTTTTGATACACTGACGACATGTCAGATTTCGGCAGTTAGTATATAATATTTTGAAATTTGAAGAAATTGCATATATAAGGGCATAGAAATAGCATATGCAATGGCAACTAGTTTTCGATATTCAAAATATAATCTTGAAAGAAAATTTAAGTGTGTATAAGTTTTCCATACTGATGTTCAAATCTATACAGGGTCTAACATAATATACTGAAACTATTTTAAGAGTGTATTCAGTCCATGATACTGAACAACTTTCCCCAAGGAACATATATCGAAATATGAAAAAATAATTTTTGGCCTCCCATACAAGTGGACCGGTCAGCTGATCCGAGTTTGTATGAAAAGCAAAAAAATATTTTTCATATTTCGATATATCTTTCTTTGGGAAAGTTGTTCAGTATCATAGACTGAATTCACCCTTAAAATAGTTTCAGTATATTTTGTTAGGCCTTATATATATAAAAGCGAAAATCACTCACTTATCACGAAATCTTGATAACTACTTAGCCAATGAAGATAAAATTTGGCAGGAAGGTAAAATGTGACTAAGAGACGTCCGCTAAGAAGAAATTTAAAAAAAAAATCTATCCCTGAGGGGGTGAAAAAGGGGTTAGCAGTTTGTATAAAACTTCGTAATTTTTAAAGTGAGACACATGAAATGTTTAATGTATTTTAGTAGTTATTAGAAATTAATGCATTTTTTAGATAAATTACATCTCTATAGGGGTTAAATAGGGGTTGCAAGTTTGTATGAATCTTCGTCAGTTTTGAAGCGAGACACATGGCATTTTTGAATTAGTGGTTAGTAAAAAATAATTATCCATTAATTGGATTTAAATAAATTGCAACCCCAGTTTAAAAAAAAAACAATCTAATTTGTGTAGTCTACGCGGGCGAAGCCGCGGGCAAAAGGTAGTATGATATACAGGGTCTAACAAAATATACTGAAACTATTTTCAGGGTGGATTCAGTCCATGACAGTGAACAACTTTCCCCAAGGAACACATATCGACATATGAAAAATAATTTTAGGCCTTCCATACATGTTGACCGATCAGCTGATCCGAGTCTGTATTGAAAGTCAAAAATTATTTTTCATATTTCGATATATGTTCCTTGGGGAAAGTTGTTCAGTATCATGGACTGAATCCACCCTTAAAATAGTTTCAGTATATTTTGTTAGACGTTATATACATTATATTCTCTTTCAAGTTCATATTTTGACTGTCGTAAACTAGTTAAATGCTAGTAGATAAGTATATGCAATTTTTTTTAAATTACAAAATACTGGCGAAATCTTACATGTCCTTTTATAATAAAAGCTATATACTACGTTTGTAAGGAAAACTCTAGGGTAAGGGGGACTCTAAAGCTACCGTAATGGCTAGAATATATAACAGGTAATTTGAAGGAGCAGGCTCAAAAACATTATTAGTGGGTTAATGACGTAACCTTAATAGGGAAAGTCTTTACAGTTAAGCAAGAATAAACAGTTTCTTATGAACATCACATCAAGAGAAGCCTCACAGCTTTACTATAACCACATAGCCCATGTCAAGCGAATATTTAGAGTAATGACTTCGCTTGCTTCATTTTGTCGCACCCAGATTCTTTAGATTTACATCGGATAGTAATAAATTACAAGCTTATTATAATTTATTATTTAGACTTGATATTTTTAATTTAGCCTTAAGATAGGAGGGCAGAAATGTAATGTGTATCATAGAAGTAAGTAATACACCCTTGTTTTTAATTTAGTACACAAATTTTAAGGTGTGCTTCAGTCCATAATATTGAACAACTTTTACCAATAAATGTATATCAAAATACGAAAAGAAAAAAAAATCATTTCCTATAGTAACTAGATCACGTGACTGACGTGACTACTTTGATTTGTATAGAAAGTACTTAAATTTTTTTTTCTTGTATTTCGATATACATTTATTGGGAAAAGTTGTTTAAAATGATACTGAATAACCCCTTAAAATTTGTGTGCTAAATTAAAAATAAGGGTGTATAAGTACGAATTAGTTATTTTTGTCCGTAGCTCGAACAAACCTCTTAGATTTTGCGTGAATATTAGGTTTATGCTTTTTATGTTCTCCATTTTTAGGGTTCCGTACCCAAGGGTGCCAATGGGACCCTATGACTGAGGCTCTGCTGTCAGTCCGTCTGTCCATTCGTCTGTCACACTGTCTGTAATAGCTAGATACTTGTAAATTTTCACCAATTATGTATTACTGTGGCCGCTATGACAACAAATACTAAAAATAAAATAAAGTTAAAAATTAAAGGGGGTCGTCATACAAGAAACTTGTTTTCTTCAGTGTTTTAAAGCGTATACGTAAGGTATGGAACCTTTCATTTATGAGTCCGACTAGCACTTTACCGGTTTATTAATATAAGAATGTTATCTAAAGATGACGCCATTTGATGTTTCAAGTTACTTACCATATTACACACCCTTAATAGTGAATTATTAAGTAAATCTTTAAGCTCCTATCGCAATTAAATTTATTTCTGTTTTTCCTAAAGGTTGAGCGGTAGAGAATGCATTAGCAATAGTTAAGTTCACCTTTTGTACCATTGTGATTAATAAATAAATACATAAGCAGATTTGAACTCAATTAATTCGAGGATTCAAAATAATTTTGCTTGTTGCTCTTTCAAAAAGGTCGTCAGGGTCAATGTCAGTTTAAATTTGACACTTCACTTCAATGTTTACAAATAATTTAATGAAAGAACTTTAATCTCACCTTCAAATTTACAAATAGTTAATTTGCTATAAAAATACTGTAAATATGTTATTGTTATCAGTTGGCCAAGGTAATGTATTACTGTTAATTTTTATTATAATGTAAATTATTGTGAAATGTCAAGGATTTTATATATAAACTAGCTGTGCCCGCGACTTCGTTCGCGTGGTTGTCGGAACGTAATGTTATATAGCCTTCCTCTATAAATGGAATACCCAACAAAAAAAGAATTTTTCAAATCGGAACATTAGTTCCTGAGATTAGCGCGTTTAAACAAACAAACTTTTCCGCTTTATAATATTAGTATAGAGTAGTAATTTTATTCTAGTTATAAATTTTCTTATAACTATGTTATGTCAAAGAAACATGCAAACTAAATTATTATTGCGATGTCTATTTTTATTTCTTTCAACCAGTAGGTATTATAAGAATAATGGGGTAGGCAAAATACACATATTCATACTTTTTTATCAACTTTGAAGGTTTTACAGCCGGACAAAGACCTAGCATTTAGTCCTCCATTGTTATCTATCGCGTGCGATAAACTTCTACTATGTATTATCAAAACATACATACGATATCACGTATATACTTGTATGTACTTATGTTTCACGGGGCGCAAGCCCGAAAACCACGCTATTGGGCCTAAGAATGAACATTGGAATCAGAGATAGGGACAAGTTTCTATCCAATTCGAACACCCAAAGCACATTATTATATAAATTCCTCAAGGTTTGTGTCCATTCATGTAGGGTTGACGTCAGGCAGGCGGCCGGTCGTAAAACTATAGCCAAATCATTTAAACTGTTCCGGCTATTTCTTCTCCATTTTGCGAGGACTTTGGCATCCTTGGGTGACCATTGACATGCAAGTTATATTTGGAGAAGAAAAAACGGGAAAGTGCACCTTGGGCTCCGAAGCAGCACAGCTGAGGATGCAACCGGGAATGCGCTTAGACGAAGAAGAAGGTTTGTGCCCATTCCTTTTTAATAGAAGCAGATGTAAATATACTGAAACTAATTAAAGGGTTGATTCAAACTATGATATCGCATGGAATATATATCGAAATATAAAATAAAAAAAATTGCTTTTCATAGAAACTTGGATTTGCTGATCAGTCAACTTGTATGAGAGGCCAAAAAGATTTTTCATATTTTTGTATAAATGTTCCTTGTTCAGTATCATTACATAAACTGAATTCAGGCTTTAAATAGTTTCAATATATTTTGTTAGACCATACTAAGTTTTTTCAAACGTATAAGTTTAAAAAAAAAACAATTCACTGCATAACAGAACAGACATTTCTCCAAAAAAAAAACAAGACGGATTTGCCCATCACCTCCACAAACAAGGCACGAACATTTCAAACAAAACAATCCGGAACCCCAACACAAACCCGTTTAAATGACTATATTTGTTTTCTCTATTTGCAAGAAGTATAGGTACAAATGTTAACCCTCCAATTGCGAGTGGGGCCGCTTTTAGCCGAGGCGAGGTAGGAAGCATCCCACATTTTATTGTTGCTATAAATTTTACGTCCGCTATACAACCGAGATTGCCTCTAGATTTTTGTACTCCCTAGTCATGGGTGTCGTACTTATTTTTCTTTATTTCCAAACGGGCTGTTTGTACCGTAATGAAAATTTGTTGGCAATATTAATGATCAAAAGCCTCTTTGTTTAAAAGCTAAGATGAAATAAATCAAATGTTATTGTTCGTGAATTAATTTTATGAGAAAAAAAATATTTCTAAGATGTAGTACGTAGGTAGATTGTTTATATTATTGTGGAAAAACGGACTTATATTTAATTTTAGAAATATTGATCAAATTAACTAGAAAACAAGGTTCGTAGAGTGAAGGCCGTAGGGAAAAAACGCCCACAAGGAAAACCGTAGATGCTGTGGTAAGATGACATCGAAAAAATAACAGGATTAAAGTTATTTAAGATCGAGAACGATGGTATTCTTCGGTCGACAAGGGCTGAAAAGTATAAGAAAATCAAAATTTACATTTTTATCGTTTTCGTCTTTTTGTCCTACTAAACCATCAGCTGTAATAAAATGAGGTGTCCTATCAAATTGGGCTTGTTTGATTTGTCTCTGTCGATACTCTGGTTTCAGATGATATCCAAGATATGTTGATAAAATCAAAAGCTACGATATAAGACTGTATAAAAGTAAAAAGTATTTTTTGAGAACAAACTTATTATACTGTAGTCACAACGCGTTTTATTATAGCGGAACTCTGTGAAACTCGAAACTGTTGTCTGATTTTGGATATAACATGGCAGACCGTATGCACTTACCTACCTATTTTTCAACTGAAACTGGAGCTGCGGCCCGAGGAGCGGTGGCCCGGGAGTACGCATTGCTAGCGCTTTTGCAAGTTAAGCAATCTCGGGCGTGGTCCACATTTGGATAGGTGACTACAAGTGGCATATAATTTTCTCGACCTCCGTGCTTCATAAGGCACGTAAAGCCGTTGGTCCCAGCTGTCATCATTGTAAGGCAGTCGTAAAGCTTTGTCAGATGCCTTGAGGCAGATTGAAAATATTTGACACTAATGTTGGCCACTTACACACACGAAAAACAAAAAAAACAACAATTGAAACTGAATTTCAGCTCAATCAAAAGCTGTACCGCTGCCCCGCGAGCTGCTTGAAGCTCGCGCCGCGCCCAAAACAAATTCATTGTACTATAACACACTGGTTTCAGACGATATCCAAGATCAAAATTAAATAATAAAACTTAAAATTTCTTTATTTCGTAAAAACATATTAAAATAGTGACAAACTAAAAATACAACGTAAAACTAACAAGTAACTAAAAATTACAATAAAAGCTTGAATAAAAGTAAAATGCAAATTTTGAAAACAAACTTATTGTACTTTAAGACACATATCTATAGTAATAGTTCACTGTAAGATTTAGTCGTCGATAAGGTTTTCAATTCAGAACATTACAAACTGATATCAGAGACGTTGCACATAAAAGGTGCTCGTACAATAAGTTTCCTTCTATCTATTACATTTCGCATGTAGAAAATATCGTAGACAGGTTTTCTTGCAAGGGAAAATGTGCACTAGGTAAAGGCAGTTATGACATGTTTTCCCGTAACTAAACTGGATGTAGAAACTTCAATTCATATGCTTTTTCTTCTAAGCGAAAGTGCAATAAATCATAGAATGAGTTTGTAATTGCTCTTTTTGAGAAGACATTATTTTATTACATCATATTTTCTTAAACGGAATCATTTAATATGAAGCAATAAAATGTTGAACGATAATTTTAATAACGTTCATAAAATTGGCAATAATGTTAATGAGAAAAATACGAGTACCTCTCTAACAACAAAATAATGTAGATAGATAATACCTTACTTACAGATTTCTTTTTAACTTCTAAGTAATTCAAGTTTATTTAAAAAAGGAACATAAAATTTAAGGTGAATACCAAGCAGAAAAGGCGCCCTCATTTGAAATAAATTGTTTACTCGTTAATATGGTGAAAATTTTATGAACTGCATTACGAGTAAAAAAAATATTTTAACTGAAGGCGTCACTTCAAGGTCATTTGCTTCTAACTTCACCTTAATTTAGATACAGAAAAAACCAAAACAGATGTTTTAGTCAGCTTGAATAATATGTTACTAGTGTTGGCCACACATGCGGAAAACAAACAGCCAAACAAGTAAGTAAAGATTTTAGTGCAATCAGGTTAATAATAATCTCACGACCCGCAAGTTTACTTGCCTACTTTGAGTATAAATAAAATATAGCCATGAACAATTACACTAACCATTCATCTGAAACATCGTTATAAATGCAAATGCCATTCGTCCGAGATTGTGGTATAATTACTAGGCAAATGAGAAACAATCGCCGAGATAATTTTCCTTGAATGTTGAAACTGTAGTTTAAGAGGACTCTATCAACAGTGTCCCCGGCTTTTATGGTATTTTACTTAGAGCTCTTTACTGGCCAATGGAAAAAGCTTTCTTAAAATAATTTAATATTTAGGTAATTGAAACTGCAAATTTTAAATTTTTTTTGAAAGTAAAATTTGAAAAGCAATAAAAAACATTATTACGATTGCTATGACTTTTCCATGGAAACATTTTACATTATATATACTTACGTTTCACTTTCAAACATAACGGCGTAAACTTAGCTTTAAGTAACGATTTGACGTCAACATTTGTGCAAAACAAAACAAAGTGACTATTATTAAGAGATATTATAAATATCCTATGATAACAAAGATATTTTTGAATTGAATTGAATTATTTTTGTAGATTTTAAATATTTAAAAATAAATAATCGAAACTTACTTAGACTTAGCTGTCACTTTGTTAAAAGGTTTTATTTATCGTAGCTTTTAAAATATTTCTGTTATAAAAATAAACACTTTCTTGTAAGTCGTCACAATCGTCTTAACGTTTAAAGGCGTTTATGCTCACGTCACGGGTCTTCTTTTACCCGACTGTCTTTATAGGTCAATTGGCATAATTTCTGTTACCACCACAGAATACCGCCGCATTTATTACGCGTTTTAATTGTAATGTTTTTTAAGAAGGTCAGGAATATTACGTTGTTGCTAAAAGGAATGCTTTATAATATTTTACTATTGAGATTTATATTTCATAATCATAATAATCTCCTGAACTCGGAAGACCTGTGTCCCGAGAACCCCATTTTTCCCTAATAGTAAATTCTAGATAAAAATATAATTCGTTAAGATA
The DNA here is from genome assembly GCA_963576875.1 of Acrobasis repandana. Taxonomy (NCBI): domain Eukaryota; kingdom Metazoa; phylum Arthropoda; class Insecta; order Lepidoptera; family Pyralidae; genus Acrobasis; species Acrobasis repandana. Next base: position 7,180,856 of record OY756226.1, read on the forward strand.
ATTACAAATTAGACATTAAATTTTACTAACTGCCAGAAATAAAGTAATGTAGTAGGTGTATGAAAATCATAAGATTAGAATAATTTTTACATCTGCTAGTAAATTAACACAATCTTTTTATTTCTTACGTGAGTTTATTAAACGTAAGATTTATGGTAACCATATGTTAACCCGTAAGTTAGTAATAAATATTTTTTTTAGAGGTTCATCCATTGGTCTAAGTTTAATAATTTTACTGAAGTCAATTTTGAGGATTTTTTTCATATGCCAGTGTCTAATACTATCTATAGTTTCAAACTTCCAAATCCAAATACGAAATGTGTCTAATTACAATAGTCATATAGGACAGGACCATTAGCTTAACATTCTTTCTGAAATAATTCACTAAGTTCTGTTTTACCGTATGCTTCGCTTTAATTTTAGCCTCTATTGTTAGTTGTGCCTTTATAGCTGATACAGGTATACAGCAAAGTGGGAAGTTTAGCCGTAACAGGAGCCAATCCTGTTTGGCTTTAGGCGAGAAATTTAATAAGTGATGAGCCAACACCTCAAACTAAAGTTACCGACTACCCTCATGAAGTTATACGATATTCGTGAACTAAAGAGCACCATGCAATGGCGTTCGCTGAGTATTTTTCTCTAATTTACAATTTATTCTACGGATAACTGATATTTCTCGAGAAAAGAACGATTCTTCTTCTTGATCTTAGCGCGTTCCCAGTTGCATCCTCAGCTGTGCTGCTTCGGAGCCCGGGGTACGCTTTCCCGCTTTTTCTTCTCCAAATATAACATGCACGTCAATGGTCACCCAAGGATGCCAAAGGCCTTGCGAAGTGGAGAAGAAATTGCCGGAACAGTTAAAATGATTCGGCTGTAATTTTACGACCGGTCGCCTGCCTGACGTCAACCCTCTTTGGGAATGTATTTGTGAGGAAAGTTTTACAACCGGCCGCCGCCCGACGTTAACCCTCCTTAGGAATGCAATTGTAGATAGATATACGCTTTATTGTAAACCAAAAGAAAAAACACAATATAAACATGTCGGAGACGATTATGGTCAATAGTACGGACGCTAAATTGTAGCGCAGTGTGCGAGTGTTTGATTGGCTGCGATCAGTGACTAACGTCAGTGTGTAGCTAACTTCACTTTGCACGCTAGGACGGAGCCTGCGGGACTGAAGTCAGTCAGTTACTCGCCGACTACGCTCGTGACTAGACGTCCTCAGGAACTGTCTTCGCTACCTACTACTACTTCACCTAAGATGTCAGACTCCGAAGAATTCGCCAATCTTGATCTATTTCCGACAAACAAATAACTTAAAAGAACATTTGTAAAATGGGCGGTCTTAATTTATGGTTGTATTGTAGCACGAGATTTTTGTGTTTAAGATAGTGATGGCTCGCATTTTCGCCCAGTCTCTTGATCGGCTTCTATCTGCGCGGGAAGCTGCAGCTGGTACATACAGCATGGAAGAATTATCTTGGCAAATATGGCTTTTGCATAAAGCTTGCCTTCTTTTGTTTATAAAAATGTTACTATAAAATCTATTAGAATTTAACTTGATTTTTTCGTAGATTTGTTTGGTTCTTCTCGTTGGAATGTTTTTTTATCTATTATTGATAATGCTCCTCTTCCTGGTTTTTCCAAAACTTTATGTCAAATTACTAGTTGTACGAGTTGTTGTACTCGTAGTTGTTTTGTTAAGATTTGTAAATTATATTATTTTTAATACAAAAATACTGTATATATCTTTTAGTGAATGACTCTCATTATTACAACTTTGTTTGCTGCCAACTTAAATACGTGGGCGCACTAAGTTTCCGGAATGAATATGAAAAAATACTATTAAAGGTACAAAATTAATTTATTGTTTTTCAAAATAATCTCCCTTGGCGTCTATGCACTTTTTCATTCGATGAAACCAGTTTTGAAAACTTTTGTGCCACTCCTCTGTGGTGACCTCTGAAACGTGTTTTTCATACTCCTCGACAGCCTCTTCTGGTGATGAAAATCGTTGACCGCGTAATTGGTTCTTAATTTTTGGGAACAGAAAAAAGTCACAAGGTGCCAGGTCGGGACTGTATGCAGGATGACTCATGAGTTCTACATTTTTCGCCTTCAAAAAGTCGTTTGTCTGTCTGGCCGTGTGAGAACTAGCATTGTCGTGGTGCAGGATGATACGGCGTTTACGGTTATTTTTACGGAGTTCGTCAATAACTTCCGGCAAACAAATGGTCGTGTACCAGTCACTATTCACTGTACGACGATTCTCTAAAGCAACAGTAGCCACGTGTCCAGTTTTATTAAAAAAAGAAGCAATCATCCGCTTAGATGCACTTTTCACGCGCGCCACTTTGGTTGGTTTCGGCTCATCTTGAAAGACCCATACGCTCGATTGCTGCTTTGTTTTGGGATCGTAGCAATAAATCCATGTTTCGTCACCTGTTACTATGTCCCACACCAAATTTGACGCACCTTCGTTGAATCTGGTAAGCATGGCACTGCACCAAGTGACGCGGTCCGTTTTTTGAGCCTCGGTCAAGTTGTGTGGGATCCACCGCGAGCACAGCTTTCTCACACCCAAATGTTTGTGTAGGATTAATTGTATTTGACTCATGCCTATTTCTAAGGATGCGCGAATTTCATGGTAGGTCACATGCCTGTCTGTTTCAATCATACGGCGCACAGCATTGATGTTTTTGTTGGTCACAGCGGCGGACGGCCGACCATCGCGAGATTCGTCACTGAGATTGATACGACCACGCTTGAATTCTGCAAACCAGCTATAAACAGTTGTCTTGCATGGTGCTTCATTGCCAAAAGCTGTTTCAAGCCGAGCGATGCTCTGTTGAGCTGTCAAATTACACTTAAAATCGTAGAAAATCGTACTACGAAAATTTTCCCGAGTTAAATCCATGTTGATGCAGACACACAATTTTTTAAATGGCGCCACAAGGTTAAAACAAAAGACAGTCAGATGAAACAAACTGCATTCTACAGCCAAAGAGTTCTATTTTCAAATGTTGCAATAAATTTTTAAATATTGTTTATGTAAGTGGCCAGTTCCGGAAACTTACAGTGCGCCCTATGTATTATCTGGAAATGCTCCTGTTATAGTACATTCTGATGCTTTTGTCACAAAGATGTATTTAGCTTAATTTTCATTTTTCCTTTCTATTTTAGTTATTATTTCTAGAAGTCCTTAAACTACCGCATTAATTTCGAAATCGTTCAATGAATGTACCACCTTAATGTTAACTTTGTTTGTTACCAACTAACGTTCCAAGCTTACGTATTAACTGGGAATGCTCTAGTTGTAGTTCATTCTAATGCTTTTGTTACGAACATGTAGTAGTTGTGTGGATTGGATTTTTAAGCGCTACCCTTAATTTACCCTAGCCTAATAAATACGAGTATGTATAGAAATCCCAAAATACTTAGAAAATAGTCCCACCTTATTGCAACTTTGTTTGTTACCAACGTTTTTAGCTTACGTATTAACTGGAAATGCTCTTGTGTACAGTCTAATGCATTTGATACTATAAATAAGATCTATAAAACCCACTGTTCCCCTCTCCTAGTCTAATAAACATGATACACAACGATTTTCAAAATACATAGAAAATCGTTCATTGACTGTCCCACCTTAATGCAACTTTGTTTGTTACCAACTAACGCTCTTGGAATGTTCTTGTTACGGTACATTCTGATGCTTTCGTTACAAAGATGTAGCTGTTGTGAGGATTGGTCTCCAGTTGCAAATTAATTTGAGCTGTGTACCTGAAATTCGTTTGAATTTGAAGGAATTTCGCATTTAATTATGTGAAAATGTATTTGTTAAAATGTTATTATAACATGGCAACATTTTGGACGCTACATGCCATGATAATTTCCCCATTTTCTATGTTAGTGATTTAAGTTTATAAATAAATTCAAGATTTGCTTTTTCCTTGTTTATCTTTTTAAAAACAAGGTAATAAAAGAAGTTTCTTCAAATAGACCTACGTTTTACCAAAATTAGAGCATTTAAAATTTCTTTCATGGTAGAGATTAAATAAATGCAGATTATACAAAAGTCTGATGTCGTGACTACTTCTCATTAAGTTTCCATAGTCCGTATGCTTTTAAGCAGTTAACACCTGACTTATTCACATTGTAAATTACACATTCTAGACCTGTTTTTCTTACTCTGTGAGTTATTATAAGTAGGAAATTCTGCTGTTTGCTTTAGAATTATTAAAAACCGAATGAGGTTTAAATAAAATAAATATACGACTATTTTTTTTTAATTTACTCGTCATGCGCATGTATTGGATGGCAAGGATGAAAGTAGGATGAATAATTCTTCTCTAGTAAATGTCAATTCATTTAGTAGAATGACTACTAAATATAGTATCTTTGAGTTAGTAAACCCATAACACAAGTTTTCAAACTTAAATATCACATTTCCCAACATAGAAAAAGTATGTATCACTAAAGTAATTTAAAACAAGTTTTTTGACTGGTCTTGGTTTTAATTTTTGAATAAACAATTTTTTTTCTTTTCATACGGCAACTTTTAGAGAATCCATTCAATTTAAATTGTGGTCTTCCCGTTGATTGAAGATAATAAAGTATGAAGAATGTTTGTCATTCATGGACTTCAAAAAATAAATAATTCCTTATTTATTTTTTGAAGTCGGTAAATTTTTTTTTCATTTCGAGTTTGTTCGCAATAAAATTTTGTGTTAGTATATGACACAAAATTATATTATTATTTTTGTATTGTTAGAGCTTGGCAACGACTTCAAACTGATCAGTTGGCATAGTTTTAATAAATGTGTTAAAAATGTAAGTTTGATTATTTTTTACTTTTTCGTAAGTTCCTTATTTATTTTTTGAAGTCGGTAATTTTTTTTTCAATATTTTATTTTTCTCTTTTTAATGTTAGATATTTGCTCAATAAATTACGCAAATATTTTATTAAGTATTACAATAGGTAAGACAAGTAAATGTGCAGCCCGTATAAGGAAAAATAGGAATAAAGAAACAATGATTGAAAAAAAAAGAAACGATTGAAGGAAGCCTTTAAAATTTGAGGGTTTCCTTCAATTTCTTCGGATTCCACCATCAGATCCTGACTAAGTTCCAATGGGACGGACAACTTCGAAACTGCACTCTTTCGAATGAAAAAAGAATTTTGAAAATCGGTTCACAATTGACGGAAAATAAAAAATCTGACACCAGTGTTAGTTATTAAGACTCTAGTAGAGATAAGACCGGACAATACACCACTTATCTCAAACTACGTGAGTTCGGTACAAATTTCTGTTTGTCCGGCTAGACTGCATGCGGAGCATCTTCCAAGCACGTCTAAGTTATTGTATGGACTTGGAGCAAGTTACGAGTTAATTAAAGCTGAGTTTCAGGTTATGGGTTGGGTAATTGGAAGTACATCTAATGTACTGTAGCTCAATAAGTTAGGTTTGGAGCAGCAGCAGTAAAGCAGTTTTTGACAACCTTCGTAGTGTTATGGTCAACACGCTAGTCTGTCACTGCGGAGGTTTTGGGTTCAATGCTAATTAAGTGAAAGTTGGAAAATGGCCTTTTTCAAATGGTCCTTGGTCTTCTTCAGAACATATCGAGTACAGACAGGCTTACGTGCCGATGGACTTTAACTTTTTAAATATGGATATGCATTCTTATTTTTCTATAAAAAGTTCTATATTTTTTATTTTATCTTCACTTTATGTTCTAAATTGTTTAAAAATTTTACACATTAGACTCATTATAATTTTCCAAAGGTTCCTATAAATGTAAAACGTCATTGACTCTACCAATGTGAAGTTTCTCTGTATGATAGAATCGGATGTTTAAAAGCTCGGGTCACTGGAAAGCTGAAGTGGATATTTTCTATTAAACCCCAGTTAAGTCGTAAGTGGTGGGAATTGTGTGCGATGGAACTGAAATTTATAAAATCTTTGAAATTTTGTTTCAAAGTGAAGTTGTTATTAATTTTATGTTATCTTTATATTAAAAACAGTAAATTATAGATGAAATTAAATTTCTTATCAGTGGATTTATGAATATGTTGGACGATTTTAAAATTTTAGACGTATTTAGTTTAAAATAAAAGTTATATAGCCGTGTGGTTCCCGACAGAGTAGAATAGGACCACTCCAAGTCTTCCGTTGGATATCGTAGAAGGCGACTAAACAAAGCTTATAAACATCAGTGAGACCTCTCCAACTCGTCTGGCCAGTGTGAGAGTGTAGGCCAAATCCTTTGACTGCTCTGGTAGTACAGAAAGGGTCTTGCTCCTGCAGTGGAGACTAAAAAAGACCTGATGATAATGAAAAGTTATATTTACTCATCAAAATGTACATTATTATGAAATCCTTTATTCGTCCTACATATTAAAGGTCAACAAATAACTTATCTTCAGGGCGAGTGTCAGGAACGACGACCCGACGATGTCGCTGTCCGCGCTGTACTGATGACATTAATCAATTATGGAGTTATCTCACGTTAGTTTTAATAAAATAACGTCATGAGAACTCAATATAAAAGGCAGGTAGTGATAATATCAAATCATCATCATGATTTCTTCTTTGCTGGTCTGGGAGAAAAGAAAAAACATAGAATGTACTAGCTGCTTCTTTTCCCGTGCAGATAGTAAAAGCCGATTGAGGGAATGGGCGAGAATCTGAATCATATGAATAGGCGATGCGGTTAGCAACCCATCACTATTATGATTTCCCTTTTCCACCTTCATGCCCACCATTACGCTAAAAGTGGCCTGGGCTTTACCGCCCTTGGCTCTGTCTACCCCGTTAGGGATAAAGACGTGATAGTGTATCTGTATCTGTATCATCATCATCAATCGTAGGCTACGAATGATGATACAAGAATCGTAGTCTTGAATCTGCCACTGCTTGGAATAGGCCTCTCTCAATGAAAGCCATTTGCCAAGGTCCAGAGCTACTCGTACTATCATCAAATATAAAATCACTAAGCACTATTGAAACAAAATTTTACCAATCCTAGGACCATTTATAAGTTCAGCCATTCTGGAAAACTTACGGCAGAGGATATTTATGGGGTCGAGTCGAGTGCAATTGTTGCCGATGCATAAGAAATACAAAGCGGCCACTTTCAAAGTTGTTTTCTTTGCTGCAAATATACTGAAATACAAATTTAAAGGAGAAACTGAGATTGGGCAGCATTGTTTGGTTTTAATTAGCAAGAGAGTGTTCTGTCAGGATTGAAGCAAGTGGGCAAGCATAGTCTCTGCCTACACCTGTGGAAAACAAGCGTTATAATAAAGCTGCCATGGGAGAAAAAAAAAAACGTAGAGTCGAAAAGTAGAGAGTAGCTTCTTCTCTAATAATAAGATTATTGGTTCTTACTATCTTCGCGGAAATACGAGTAGACTACGACAGAACGAGAGAAAAGGCAGAATCATCGTTTCACTAGGGTTAGCTACCCATAACATAATAACATCACGCTGAAAGTGGCCTATGGGTCACCTATGGCCCTACGTTCTGTCTACACCACGAGGGATAGAAATGTGAATGTGTGTATGCAATTTAATGCGTAGGTATTTCATATTAATTAAATTAAAAAGGTCATCAAGGCCATCAAGGCCAAAAAGGCCAAGGCCAGGATTGAAACCATCGCTCCAGGGTGGCGAACTAGACTAAACCATTACACGCCCGCCACGGGAGATTTGAGACAGACGGACAGACAGACAGACGGACAGACAGCGGAGTCTCAGTAATAGGGTCCCGTTTGCACCCTTCGGTTGCGGAACCCTAAAAATACCTGATAGTGATATAAGCGACTTAGAGTAATAACATAACTCACGAGAGTAAATACTTAAACCTTAGTCGACAAGCCTACATCCATCAGCACACAGTGGAGTAACTCTGTTTGCTTTACATCGAATTAGAACCAGTTAGACCGCCCTCGTTAGCGATATGATAGCACAGTAAACTACTATAGAAAGCTACTTCACTCTCACTTAGGGACATATAGCACTATATTCAATTAACTGCAGCTTTGATATTTGTGATAGAGATTAGGGATTGCTTAAATGAATTTTTGATTTGTATTGTTACCTAGGTCATTTCTATGAAATAAATGATTGATCGTTTAGGTACTTATCAATTACATATGAAACTTACTTACATGAAAAACTTATTTTTTTCTCTTCTTATGAAAGGTAAATCTCCTTCCCTTGTTTCCGCTTAGTTTCCTCATTTTGTCATGTTACATTTTTTTTGTTTAAGTTGTATGTATTTAAGTACGATATTACTTACCCCAACGAACATGTATCGAAATATGAAAAATATTTTTTGGCCTCAAGTAGATCGATCAGCTGATCCGAGTTGATATGGAAAACAAGATTTTTTTTTTCATATTTTGATATATTATGTTCCTTGGGAAAAGTTGTTCAGTATCATGGAGGAATCCGTCTTTAAAAGACTTTCAGTATATTTTGTGAGACGTTATATACATATAGGTAAGTGATTTGAGGTGTGCAGTTTTTTGTGAAAACAGCGGTACCTTTTCTTTTTACCCAGGCCGACATGAAAAAAAGTTGTTTCTAGAGCAAATACGTGTATAAATGATAACTAGTTAAGTATTGATTTTTAGTGTAATAGATCAGCAGTATCAAATAAACTAGAAATTCTTGCTTGGAAGATAATTAAAAGAAAGCAGCACCTCTTCGAGTTCTCGGTAAATAGAATCTGGTTGGTTTGGTATAAATAAATAAACAGTAATATCATGTTATATGCGACATGATGGTTCGAGAAACTGTGTGAAAAATGCGCTGTTAAGCTGCGTACAGACCGCTGTAACGTAACATGAAATGTCTCATGCAATGAAAGACTTTGCCGTCCACACCGCTGCAATGTAACACAATGCTCTTGGTTTGGACGTCTCGCGCGCACGAACTGCGCATTTTACGCGCACCCTAGGAGCGAGACGTGTTAACATTTTTATTCCTAATGGGGCAGATATAGCATTTCCGGTCTTGCGGCTCTAAGCAGACAGAGCCCAGGGCCGCAAGACAAGAGGCTACCTAGCATGATGGTGGGCAAGTAGATTGAAAAAGGAATCAAAATAGTGATGGGTTGCTAGCCGCATCGCCTCTTAATATGATTTGCATTTTCGCCCATTCCCTCGATCGGTTCTACGATCTGCGTGGAAAGAGAAGCAGCTGGTATATTCTAAGTTTTTCTTTCCTCCCAGACCACTATGGAATACCCAGACCAAATAGGTAGGGTGATTTTTAACCTCCTATCTATGTAGCTATATAAGAAAAGTACCTTTTTTGTTACTCTTACCTTGTTGCATAATAAAAACCAAAGATATCTGCCGAAAAATGTACATATACTTACAAAAATCTCTCATTTGAATGTCACCGCCTGCTACCAGGCGACCAGCGGGTGGCTGCCCATAATCATGCATGCATTTGTGAGAAAAGTTTTACATCTTCCGGCTTCATCATGAGATCAGGTAATTGGTACCATAATATTGCATTGTCATCCAACTTATATCATCATCATATCAGCCACAGGTAGTCCACTGCTGGACATAGGCCTCCCCAAGGACTTCCAAAACGACCGAACTTATATAAGTACATATAATTATGTGAAGTTACAGCTCAATCGAATAATGGGAAGTGAGTCTAATTTAGCTTGCAAGATTTAATTACGGACACACAGACAACGGGACAGGTGAAACTAAATATAAGCTTGTAAAATAGGTGTCTTAAGTGATGGCATTACAACAATTTCGTAATTCCTACTTCCTTTACACTTTTCTTTATGAGTACCACCAACTTCGTTCTCGAAATTCCTCGGACGTTTAGTTGATAACAGGTGATTAATAGAAGAGTAGTTCGCGTGTCATGTCCCAACAATTCAGAGGGTAACACAGGGAAAATGCCATGTTTGCTTGAGTTTCGTTATAAAACATTTTGATCTACACTAAAACGGAGCTGACTTTAAAAACAGAGTTTGGTAAAGGACTTTTTTTGTAAGGACCTCGGTGACCTGGTGGGAGTATTATTAGGCAGCCACGGGCAAGGTCCGCACTTCCACCCGTGTAGTTCCAGGTTAGAATAGGACCACTCCATCTCATCCTGTAGAAGTCGTAAAAGGCAACTAAAGGAAAAATAGCACTAAAAGCTCGTGCTAAAAAAGCATTCCCAAGAAGGGTTGACGTTAGGCAGGCGGCCGGTCGTAAAGCAAAGCCAAATCAATATATGAGAGAGGGCAAGGTCCGCACTTGGATGCTACAAGTGGCATAAAAATTCTCAGTTCTTCCGTGCTTCGGAAAGCACGTGACGCGGGCTTGGGCCCAGCAGTCGTCAAGCTATGACAGGTGCCATAAGGCAGCATAAAAAATCTTTCAACAGTATTAGCTACTTACACACATGCAGAAATAAACCAACAAAGAAATTGCGTACCCATATAGACACTTCCCTTAAGGGACAAAGTTTAACGGAACAATGACATTTTAAAAACCTCTACAAAGATTCTACGTTACTCTAACAGTCTCTATTTAATTAATTGTATACTATTTTGTCGTCTTGTATAAAATACAACAATACAAAGTTCCACAAAATGTCAGCTTGGTTTTAATTAAACGGCTCCACTATTTAGCATTTTAGTTTTAATTTCGAGTTATTGGGGATCTAATTGCGGGTTTTAGGTCTTTGCCCTTTAGTTAGGTTCCATTTTAGCCTAGAAATGGTTATTCATTCATAACTTGTGTGTTGGAATTTTAATAATTTGAATAACTTCTGATGGTTTCTATATATTACTTATTTTATCATTTGTAAATGTTATGATATAATTGGCTAGATGTATATATAGAATTATGATTTTTCGAAAAAGGCATAAGTAGTACCTGTACTATGTATACGTCCTAGTTCATAAAATAATTCAATAGTCATTAGGCTATCCACAATTAAAAGTTTCACATTTAAAAATGAATTTAGTACGAGTATAGTTTATTTAGGTACTGAAATGGTGTACACTTTGTCGGCGCCGCCATTTTCGGCGTTCCGACAGTAGGCGGACAATTTGAAAGAATGGACTGTACATGATCGTATGTGTCATCTCCCAAACTGCGGAATTCCATACTTCAAAATTACTTAGCGGAGTCGATACTGCCTCTATACAACTTTCCCCAAGAACAAAATCTTTTGCTTTTCTCCGTAGACACTCAGCTGATCGGTCAACATAAATGAGAGGCCAAATTTATTATTCGTATTTTGATTTGCGATTTTATAATATTTTTGAAAATAGTTTCAGTTCAGCACATTTTGTTATAGAATTATAAATAAAATACCCATTTGTAAATTTCTCGACTAATTGAAATTCCTAAAGGGTTTCACAAAGCCAGCGTTGTAGATGTAATCGATGTTATTGGTCCACCGATACCGTAATTAAGGGCTGCCCAAAGGGCGCTGATAATTGTGGCGGCTGATAACCCTTCAGTTCACCTTTTGACTTGACTTTACCTTTTGTATGCCCATTTGTCCATTCCAATAATTTTGTTTTTTAAATTATATTTTAAAGATAGTATTATTATGTAATTGTTATCATAGAGAAACTTAGATAATATTTACTATACCTATTAAATTAAGGGTTATAGTCAAATATCTTTTTTTTGGGGGACCATCGTGGTGATCTTAATTTACAAAAGTAAATTAATTCAAATCTGAATTATTTTTATTAATTTTAAAAGTTACCTACACCCCATTAGAGCTATGAGTGCGGCTCGGGACGTCTTCGTGTACGCTTCGTGAGGCACATTCACCCTGAGGAAGACCTCTGAATAAGGTCGAGACATGTCGGCCAGTAACTGACTTTTCAAGCAAGTTACCCGTTTATTGCATATGTATAAAACCGTAAGTATTCCTTGGCACAAGCTGAGTACTTGCCATGAGGTAAATAATTTTTGAAGTACATCATTAATAATAATTAAGTTCAGATTATCAACATCAGGCAAACATTTTGTAGGCACCATTTCCTTAAAATTTTCCGTCTTATTTCCCTAAAACATTTTCCTTGGTATCGCGTGCAAATTTAATGAATTTCAATTATTTTTAAACAGCCATTTGTAACTTGATAGCTATGGCTATAAAAATTCATTAAAGGTCTTACTTAAGATTTGCTGGGATATTAACAGCGCCTAAAATTTTACCTACCCCGCTTTAATTGGACAAAAACAACTTTAACAATCTCTAATTAAATCAATAAACAAGACGCAAATAAAGCGTTCTTAAAACTGCTGTAAAAGAAAATTGTTTGTAATATACAAGGTTGTTTGCAATATAAAGGTTTATATTGCTTTGTAAATTTAATTAAATAAAAGTTAATGGATTTTTGAAGACTAAAAAATCGGTTTTATTGTCATGTGCGCTCCATGACAATAAAACCGATTTTTTTGTCTTGCGTGAGGTGTAAGGTTTTTTACTTTAATACTACTACATACTTGCATGCTGCGCATCCATGTCTCTCTGGCAAATTTTCAATTTAGACTTATGCTATTTTGTGAGTGACCAAGTCTGGGCGCCGCAGGTTAGGACGGGCAAGACACATGTTTACGAGTTTTTTCTTGAGGCACGTTGGAAGATTGTCTTAAGTAGCTCTTCTAGCTAGCTTAAAAACTTTTCCATGCATTTTCAATCTTACGGTTAATGTCTTTCTTGATCGATAGACTAATTAAATGGTGATGATAAGGTGGCTTAGGCACTAGCTGTATGTTTGTGAGACACGAGTCTGAACAGTCGTACTAGCGACTAGTACAGACGGATAATCGGATACCTGGGTCACTTCACGTAGTGCGCGACGCGCGGGGTGGCACTACCTCTGAGATTGTAGTCTGATAGATGTATTATTTACAACTACCACCAACTTGCTTGGGGTGAAAGGAAACATCGTGAGGAAAACTGTACAATAGTTCACTAGTGTGTAAAAATGATTGCAGTCACTCGATGACAGTAATTACTCGAAAAATCTGACACCAGTGTTAAGTGCCCCGGAGACGATCAATCGTCATTCGTCAATCGTTACGTGATTGACCGTTTCAATTGAAGGTGCGAATGATGAAGTTCTTTTGATGCGTCAATTGCTCGCCCTCATTTGCTTTCTGGCTGCGGCATGTCCGCCATGTTTCTAAACTAGAGAGTAGTAGCGAGCGAATGACCAAACGATTGTCAATCGCCCAACAAGACGTTCAATTGGTTGCGTCAATCGTGATTGTCAGTAGGCTTCAATCAAAACTTCTGTCATTTGCCGTCAATCACGTAGATGCAAATCCAAAAAATTGACAATGGCATCAATAGCCTCTGTAAACGATCATTTGGTCCTTCAATCACGTAAATATTGTCAATTGCGATTGATCGTCTCCGGGGCAGATTAGCTATTAACACACACTCAATAAAAGAAGAAGAAAAAGAAGGTACTAATTAAATATCAACATAGTTTCAAACAGAGAAGACTAAAGGTAAGTATTTGTATTTTAAAAGTTACTTTTTATTTGTGTATTTATTTTACTATCAAAACTGGTATCTGTGCAGATAAACACGCTTGAGCCGCGCGCGACTGCCATTTTATTAATTCGTTTATTTTATAAATTCGCAAACAAACACATCACGCTTTTTAAGCCGATACAGTTGGCTTTATTTGGAATGTGATTGTGGTTTATATTGTTTGAATAGTTTGTGAAAAAATTACCGCTAAGTTTTCTAAAGTAGATGTTCAAATCGTCGGTTAGGACTCTACAATTTTGAAGTCTAAACTAAAGTGCAGTGCAGTTTGTTGCCGGTTCTTCTGCACTTGCGCCTAGGAAGCGGCATAAACTTAGCTGTAAGTAACATTTTGAATTGTATTTGAATTGAGTTGAATTGAATTAAACGCTACATCGCCTCGCTTGCCCAGTTATGCGTTGAAATCCCCTATAACAACCGTTAAATTGATTTTAGAAGTTTGTGTGGCCTTACCGATGTCCTCATACAGCTCATCCACCTCAGGTGGCTTGATCTTTGCTGAAGGTAATACCTGTATTGATCTTCAGCAAGTATCTTTTAGACTGAGTATCAGGTGTATTAATTACGCTACAAATACTCTCAATGGTTATAGCAATAGCAACGGCTAGGGAGACCTGTGGATGAGAAACCAGACACCATGCTGAGACTTCTTGTTGTCTCCTTCCCGGTGATAGAGTAGGTTACAGACTTGTTGTCGTGCCCTCGCCCTCTCTTAGGACTTCAAACAACTCCACAATGTCCCACTGTAACCTACTAATTTTTTCTTCCACCTCAGCTAGTTTCTCATCTATTCTGAAGGTGAAGACGTATATGTTATTATTCTTTACATTATTTTAAACTGTGTTGGTCGGTATCTAGTTTTCATTTAATAAATGACATTCCGTTCCCAATACTCATTTCGATGAAACTGCCAATAATTTCCAAGAAACATGTACAGGCAAATAAAAACAAAGCGTAGATGTTATTGAGCACAACTTCAATATTCCATCGAACCTTATGAGTTTTCCGCAACAAAGTGCACCGAAGAAAAATGCAAAATGAGCTCCGATACAAGCATTCAACTTGAAAATGTTGATGTTTACTGTTTTGTTCCCCTTTCTATCTTACACTGTGGCCACGACATCAGTGATGGAGCGTCGATGGTGTAATAATAAATGGAAGAGATAATAAGCCTACGTCACCACCGCCACACCTCTTGCGTTTTGTATTGATTAGAAGACCCACCGTTAGATAGCCTTGGCAAGCAAACAAGGATAGTGATGAAATTCGGTGTTTCTGAAATGAGGAGATCTATAGTCTTCTTCTTAAAGGTGGGCTTAGCAAAGCCGACAAAAAATTAACGCTGGCATGGTTCTAAAAATTTCTAAGCTATTTCTAGCTCGCAGGAATAGGCTGGGTGCGGACCGCTTTATTTGAAAATAACCTATATCTAGCAATGCACCATTTGCGACTTAAGTTATAAATGTTATAATAGACGATGATCAAACCTCGAGTATTTATATATATTTTTTATCATATAACCAAACGAGAAGAAAGCGAGAAATCTTGAGTTATCATTCCTATTCTGCCTGTAAAAAGCTTTTCTTCTTTTCTACATCTTTCTGATTTATTTTCTATAAAAAAAATCCCGCAGGACACAAGATGCTCTCGCTAGAGTCTAGTGGCCTGATCTTACATTCCCTGCGTATTTTTCCCTTTTTCTCATGTTTCCCATTATGTAGCGTTTGATGTCGATAATATGTAAAAGTGTGTATATAATGGAAAGTATGTTTTGGTGTGTAGACAGTTGATCTACAGTAAGGTAACTCAAATTATAACTAGACATTTAAATATGAAGTTAGGCTTAAGTAAAAAAAGTTCAAAATTAAAATTCCTCACAAAACTTAAAGTACTATCTACGGACATACGAGCGTGATCCGGTAATTACCTACACAAGAAAAGTTTATTATTTAAGTATTAATAATTGACATACATACATAATAAACTTATTGTGTTGTACCATGATTTGTCAAACTTTGTTTTGTGGTGAGAAATAAAGATTTATTATGATTATTTTTATTTATTAAAAGTGCAGCTAAGTAAAAATAAACGAGCAAGTGCGAGTCGGACTCGTATATGAAGGGTTCCGTACCACCGTACAATATTTTAAAACGCTGAAGAAACACGTTTCTTGTATGACGACCCCCTTTAATTTTTAACTTTATTTTATTTTTTGTATTTTTGTTATTGTGGTCGTAGTAATACATAATTGGTGAAAATTTCAAGTATCTAGTTAACGCCATTATAAAGATCAAGTTAAAAACGCTGAAAAAAACACGTTTCTTGTATAACGACCCCCTTAAGTTTTTAACTATTTTTTATTTTTAGTTGTAGCGGCTACAATAATACATATTCGGTGAAAATTTCAAGTGTCTAGCTATTACAGTTCAAGGCCCTGTGACAGACGGACTGATGGACAGACAGCGGAGTCTCAGTAATAGGGTTCCGTTTGGACCCTTTGGGTACGGAACCCTAACCTATTATATAATTTATACAATAGCAAGTTGTGACTTACAATATTGCAATGGTATGTCGCTGTCATGTATAAGACAGCGACATACCTAAGATTACTTCCAGGTCACTAAAACTGTGAATTTATATGATAACACTACCAATAATTACATTAAAAGCTGGTTTGCATTTCTCAGTAATCATCTAATTGCCGATGTTTATGTAAACAAGTCATTCGCATATAAAGATGACCGTAAATTTGCATTGTAGCATCGACAAAGTTGTATGGAATGAATATTCATTTTTATATATTTATCACACTTCATTGTTCCAAACCCGCCCACTGCCACTTCAACGAGCTAATCCGCTGGGCTATATCAGTGGCTTTTGTTCTCCTACGACGAGTGGGCGGGATACATAGCGCGATGAACCGATGGCCGATGGGGTAGAAAGGTTCTCGAATGGCGATCACGTACTGGCAAGCGAAGCGTTGGACGCCCACCCACAAGGTGGTCAGACGATCTGACTAAGGTCGCTGGAAAGCGCTGGACGCAGGCCGCTCTAGATCGGTCATTTTGGAAATCCCTGGGAGAGGCCTATGTCCAGCAGTGGACGTCATGCGGCTGAAATGATGATGATGATGATGATTGTTCCAAACGTTAAGGAGGGTTAACGTCGGGCGGCGGCCAGTTGTAAAACTTTTCGCACAACCACATTGCCAAAGAGGGTTGACGTCAGGCAGGCGGCCGGTTGTAAAATTACAGCCGAATCATTTTAACTGTTCTGGCAATTTCTTCTCCACTTCGCAAGGTCTTTGGCATCCTTGGGTGACCATTGACGTACATGTTATATTTGGAGAAGAAAAAGCGGGAAAACGCGCCCCAGGCTCCGAAGTAGCACAGCTGAGGATGCAACCGGGAACGGGCTTAGATGAAGAAGAGATTGTTCCAAAGTTAAAATAAACTTTTAACTATCGGACAACATCTTCTCTCAGTCAACCATAGGGATAACCAGAGAAAATTGTGTGGCGCAAAAAAGCAAAATATCTACTTAATCACTACTGGTATTCTAAATATGAATATTCATTAGAAATACTATGAACACATTATTATATAACATATATTTTGTATGATTCCTAGTAATGGCGCCAACATTACGCAACATGCGCATCTGAAATAACAAGTTTTTTTTAAATAAATTGCAAAATCATAAAAAATCTTTACTTGAATTTCTTCTTAAACTATTTACATCAGTCCATGGTGTAATAAAATTTTATATTCTCTTCCCGCGATGGTCCAAGACAACGTCACGGATGTCACGAAAAGCGTAAATTAAGGATTTTCCTTATTAAATTGTTAATGAATATAAAATAATATTCCTTCATTTGGAGGCTGTTGCCTGTTCTTTTCTATCTATACTACCTATACCAACCTTAGTCTTTTATATTCATTAACAATTTAATAAGGAAAGTCCTTAATTTACTGAAAAGAACAATCAGTGGTTAATTATTTTCTACTCTGCTTTCAATATGCGACAAGTGACGTGAATTTAACCAAATACCAAATCTAGAAGTGTGATAGTTTTTTCGTAAAGTATACTACTACTACATAAATACAACATGATTGACTCTCTGAGCTATATTCAAGGAAAGACTATGCGCTAAATAAAATATACATGTTATCTTACAATCACCTTGGTTTATAATAAAACCAAAGATAAAATCCCACAAAGTTGTACGGCAAATTCCCAATCGCAGTGATACCGCCCGCCATATTATCGCTCGCCCCGCGCGCCACCGCGCAGGAAGGGTACGGGGGCGGTCATTCGGAGAAATCGACCGATAGCGAGGTCAATGACACTAATAACGTTACCCATGTATTACAAATGTAGGGAATTTTCCTAATGAAAAATAGTAAAAAAAAATTTTTACTTGTTATTTTGTGTTCTATTAGTGATTCTGATTACAAGATTTCAATATAGCTCAGTGTTTCAAAATCAACCTGTATACCTATTGGTTCTTGTTTTGGGAATAGTATCGCTCGCCATGATAAATTACTATGCTTACCAAGTCCAAGCTTTATTGCAAGGTATACAAGTACATCTTTCCACAATATGTTTAATTTTACGAGTGACCCGTAAAATCCTTTGTAAGGTCCCTCGCGTCCGTGTTCATATTAAAATGAAGGGCCGAAATTTTATTGTTTGAAAATATGTAATTTGGTACAAAACACGAAACGTTATGCATTAGAAAAAAAGGGTATGAAAGTTAATGTAAGACTAAAGTTATGGTTTTTGAAAGGGATGATAGTTCAACAGAATGCAATATTTTAATAAATGGGGTGAGAGTGGAGCAAGTGAGAGTTTGTATATTTAGGATGTAAGTTTACAAAAGATGGCAAGCACGAGGGTGACCATATATATAGATAACCAAGTGAATGGAGCGTTGCATTCCTTTATGACCAGCAGGAAGGTATCAGATAAGGCACGTCTTGGTGTTCATAAAGGAGTACTAATACCTACTTTAATGTACGGTAGTGAGAGTTGGGTATGGCAGAGAAAGCATGAAAGCAGAATAAATGCAGTTGAAATGCGAGCGCTGAGGAGTATGTGTGGTGTTACCTTGAAAGACCGAATAAGATATGATGTTATAAGAGATCGGTGTGGAGTGAAAGAGGACGTAGTGACAAAAGTAGAACAAGGGATGTTAAGTTGGTTTGGGCATTTAGAAAGGATGGATGAAAATAGATTAATAAAAAATATTTATAAGGTAAGTGTGAAAGGAAGAGCGGTACAGGGTCGACCTCGGCGAACGTTCTGCGATCAGATTGCAGACGTTCTGAAAAAGGGAGAGGTAAGAAGTACACGTAACCGAAGGGCATTTATGAGGAGGTTGATGAGTGTAGATGAACGAAGGAGGTCTGTCGGGATCGTAGCAAGTGGAGGTCCATAGTCTCTGCCTACCCCTGTGGGAAACAGGCGTGATAGTATGTATGTATGTATGTATGTTATGCAAACATAGGTAGAGATTTTTTCAACGATCCCATTGTAGAATTGTATAATTAATGTAACTCAGTTTCTGTATTCGTATTATAAAAACTTGTCACTTCTATTTCTTACATCAGTCATATATATTTAATATTTAATATATTTTTTTGGACATGCGACAATATTCTAAATATCTAATGTGAAAAATTTTAAAAATATTTAAATATTTATGGCTCCCACTGCACCGCGGAGCGCGGCGCGGCAGATTTTAACATTGTATTCAAGTATCTCAATTTGTATAAAAAACACGCCTACTCCCACTCACTGACAACGCGTCACCGCGCGGGAGTGTCAGTATGTAAAAACCGCGCTCCGCGTCGGTGCGCGGTGCAGTGGGACAACCGCCTAAGGACAAATCACATTGATAGCTAGCCTCAAAATAAGTTTTAAACTTGTATTTAGCGGAGGTCAGAGCAGTCGCTCTGTGTAAAAAAAAACCAGTAACCTCTTCAAATCATCTAGGTTATGTAGCAGGCCCCGGGCTCTGAAGCGTTACCGCTGAGGATGCAACCGGGAATACGCTCGGATGATGTGAATGAATATATAGTTTAATCCATGTTTAATCCAAGCAAATATTATCAACTCTTCAATATAATGGTAACTGATAAACTAAGTTAGTATTCAGTCTATTTCGTAGTGGATTTAGGTCAAACAATAATCTATTGAGCGTCTGTATTAGCCCCAAAATACCAATATTGTACAAGACCGACAGGGTCAACGGCCGGCATCTAATTGTTATCTGTGCAAGAGCTTACGGATCTTGAATAGCAAATAGGGTAGTAGTTTTTGTTGGTCGTCCCACGATTAAGTGTTATTTGGTAAACTATCACGGCTTTACAGTACTGCTTAATTGCCTTTAGATAAGTTTTTTTTTAATTATTTTACGGCCCTGGATACGATTCCTTTAGGCGGTGATCCCACTGCACCGCGCACCGTCGCGGAGCGGCAGATTTTAACATTGTATACAAGTATCTCAATTTGTATAGAAAACACGCCTAATCCACTAAAAACGCGGCAGATTCCGTAAAAACGCGGCAGATTCTGCGCACTGCGGCGGGGCGCGTTGCCAGTGGGTGAATCGCCTTAGAGCCTATCTTTAGTTTTTCCTTTCTTTATTCCTAACCCTTAACCTAGCAAGTCAATAAAAGGGTGGTGTAGGCCGATGGATTGCTTTAAAGGAGCTTCTGGTGACAAATCCATAGAGTTCCCTATTTTTCATAGCCAATTGAGTGGCGGACGGCGCCTAAAGACGAACACAGTTCGCTTAATAAATATCACTACAGCCGTATTATGACTGTTGAGATAACACCAAACTACACCAATTTAACCTTAAAAAGTCCACTAGAATCAATTTGCAAAATATATTAAAACAAACCCCGACTGAACCCATTGACTTCCCGCCAAAAAACTCCCGTATAGATTACCTAGACAGAGGGGAATGCTAAGTTTTTTTTCTACCAGTACCAGCTGATTCTCTCAAGCAGATTGTTGATAGCCTATCGAGGGAATATGCGAAAATGCGAAACATGTTAATAGGCGATGCGGCTAGCAACCCATCACTATTTTGATTTATTTCTATATCATGGTATTTGGGTTTTGCGGCCCTGGGCTCTGCCTGCTTCAAGCCGCCGGACCGAATCGAGTCTGAGTTTTTAATATCTTACTTGTATAAAAATATACAATATTCAATTTTAAATTTTAAAACCTTTATTCATATTAATATATTTATTAAAATCCGTAATAACGGAAATCTCTTTTATTTAAAGGATAATAATATTGGATCAAATTTTGTACAATTTTAGTCCAATTTCAAATTATTTCGTACATACATTTACAACGTTATTTCTATGGATTAATCACTCTCATGAATTAATAGTGTAGTGATAAGTATTACTTAGTAAATAGACAAACATAATACCTTATACAGGGTCTAAAAAAATATACTGAAACTATTTCAAGGGTAGATTCAGTCCATGACACTGAACAACTTTCCCCAAGGAACATATATCGAAATATGAAAAATATTTTTTGGCCTCCCATACAAGTTGACCGATCAGCTGATCCGAGTTTGCATGGAAAGTCAAAAAATATTTTTTATATTTCGATATATGTTCCTTGGGGAAAGTTGTTCAGTATCATGGACTGAATTCACTCTTAAAATAGTTTCAGTATATTTTGTTAGACGTTATATAATATAATTAACAATTTGTTTTTTTTTTTGTTTCAGGTAAGACCAAAACCGAAGCATCGACGTTAAATTCATATAATGGGTTACTTTAAGTAGCTAAAAGTGGCCGTTTTCCGCAAAAATGCTATTATAAGCCTTACGTTCTCACTGTAAACTGTAAACAGTAGTTCATAAATTAGTTTGAAGGGTTATCTAGAGCCGTATGGGACAAAATTTTAAATTATATCTCCGCTTCCTTTCAAATAATTAATTTCAAATGGGGGCTATCCTAGACCCCGAAAAATTCATGTAAGCGACATCGGCCGTGCATGCATGCTTTTCATGAGGGAAAAATTGTCCAGTCTACTTGTTATCTTAGCGCTACACCAGTTGCATTATCGCAGCCCGTGCTGCTTCGTAGCCCAAGCAGCGCTATATACAATATACTTATATATATATACATATACTCGTACTTATTTAAATATGACTATCTAATATTGTGTCATTAATTTTTGTTTCTTCTACGTATCGTTGACTAGCTGTGCTCGCGACTTCGTTCGCGTGGTTGTCGGAATGTTATATAGCCTATAGCCTTCCTCTATAAATGGACTACCCAACAAAAAAAGAATTTTTCAAATCGGACCATTAGTTCCTGAGATTAGCGCGTTTAAACAAACAAACAAACAAACTCTTCCGCTTTATAATATTAGTATAGATAAAGATTAATCGGTGTCTGTAATTGGGAAACGTTGATACCGCTTAAACACACCGTAGGCTTGGTCGACAATCAGATAATAAGCTTGAATTAGGAGATCAGGTCGTTCGGCGTGTAACTGCCGTAAATGTGCCGATTAAAGCTTATTCATGTACCTATTCGCATTCGTAAACGAATGTAAGCCTCGTTTAGGTGGAATAGGAGACAAATAAAGGTAGGAAAGAGCTTTTCTTTAAAAAAATAAGGTAAAACTGACACGGTTACATGCTTAGAGCATAAATGCTTTTAGAGTTTTGTGAGTAAGTCACAAATTATTTCAATTTATTATTGACAAAATATGATACAAGACGTAGAATAGCAAAGTAAAATGTACTTATAACGTACTTACGTACGTATAATGTACTTATCATAACTTGTCAATACTAAATTGTTTTTTGTGTAAAAACAATTAATGAACAGAAGTAGACACTCAAATATTGTATAAACATTTTAATACAAAACTTTTCCTATTTATAGATCAAATTAGTCTTCTAGGTAATCTTGTTTAGATTACAAGAATCCAATAAAGAATATTGACATCTGAGATGTTCCATTTCTTTTATTACATCTTGAACACAATTTACGCTTCTATCAACGCCTAAATACCCAGCTAAAAAGTCAACATAAAAATAAATTCGTTTCGTACAAATAACCGCTCAATATTTTTATACCGGATATAAAAAATCCCGAAGATCCACACACAGTTTGCGAACTGTCGTTCAAATAAAAAATCCACTCAAAAGTTACGGCTCTGAAGGACATAAAATAGACCGATTTCACACCTCACAAGGACCTATAGTCAATTTTATACGCACACATAAAATGGTGATCAATAAAATTTTAACAGTCAGAACGTAGAAGTTCTAAGTAATCAGCCGAATTTATAAGCGGTAGCGTGATTGCTTCCGTCTAAAAAAACAATGGCTAAGGCAAATTGAGTTTGGTGGAACGAATTCTTAATGCGGTTGTAATAATTGTGCAAACAAAAAAGACATTACATTTTATTAAGGTTTAATTTGTAAGGCTCAAGAACGGAGCAAAAAAAAATGCCACTAATAAAATGGTGATCAAAAAAGTACCATAAAAGTTATATTCAAAAATTAATGGAAGGTAGCGTTATTGTTTCCGTATAAACAACTTTACATTGAAAAAATGGCCAGCAAATTTAATGACTGCTATTATACAATTGACCAAAACAATATACAAATATTTATTACCATCTAATTATAACACTGTTAATATAAGTTAGGCCTTACGTAGAAATAGCAACCAAAGTAAAGGAAAACATGTAAGCCGCTTATATATATATATAATAATTGATTTATGGATAAATATACTGGTATACCTTACTATTCTGCCCGTGTATCTGTATTCGTAATAAGAACCAATGTTTCAAGATTTTAATAGGCGTTTGACAATGCTGCCATATCCATCTCGGTCTTGAGCTTTACGAAACTAATATTGATCCGGATTTTTCTAATATTGACATTTCATCTTGGACAACTAACACTTCCGTTGGAAATTATGGGGCACCATTTTCTATCATCTACTCAAGATCCATATGACCAATTTGTTCGCGCCTATAGCACAGAATACATAAGAGTCAAACCTATAGCGTGAACAAGAACGCAGCGAAGATGACGTCGCGACTCGCCGGGTCAACAAACTGTCAATTTTGAATCCAAACCACTTACCGTTTATCTGTCCACAGCGTAGCACATAGATTCTCCTTAATTCTTCTTTGTCACCACCAAATTGTACTGAATATACTTTGTACCTATATAGTTTAAAAGCAGTTTAAATCTAGTTAAAAAGTCCACAAGAAAACAAATACACCATTGTCAAGAAACCTAGCTTTTTATTCTATCATTCTATCATCCTAGCTTTGCATAGTCCATGCATCACACCTGAGCAAATCAAAAAAGTACCACCAGCAAAGAGCGGCTACAGAAGTTAATTAGAAGTTGAATTGTTACATATAGAAGTTGTAATTCGTTTTTCTTTTCACTTGTACCACTTCGATCGTAGGAGACGAAAAGTTGCAAGATTTTGTTATAAGGTTAAGGTGTACCTTGGAGAAGTCTCGGTTACTTATCCAATAATATCGAGCAGTAGTTACACAAACTATTCCACTTACAACTTGCTTACTTTGTTTGCTTGTTCGATACACAAGTTTTTTGTGTATGTGCGGGGAATAAATCAACTTGATAGACTACTAGATAGATGTACTACTACCAATGTTTAAGTATTTATTTATTTACACTTTATTGTACACACATACAAATGTAATAGTACAACAGGCGGACTTAATGCTAAAAGCATTCCCTAACAGTCAAACCTTTGGGTTGATTGGGAGAGTTTATGTGGGTGTAACACATAATAAAAAATAACAATAAAAAACTAAATAAAATTTTAAATTTAAAAATAAAATAAAAAGAAACATACTAAATATAAATATTATAATAATACTATACCTACATATTAAATACATAGATACAAACGAGCAATAAATATACATACATATCTCTAAATACATATTATACAATCAAGTCTGTCTCATATTTAATTGAAAATGGAGGTGTCTAAAAATTCTAATTTTAAAGGAGTCGCGGCTAGGAGCCCTTCTGATGGACTCAGGGAGAGCATTCCAGAGTCGTACAGCAGTGACAGAGAAAGAGTTATCGATAAAACCTGTACGGTGAGAAGGAATAGCTAGGGTAAGAGTATTTAAGAGTAAGTAAGTGAGTTATGCCAATGTTTTCTTCTTATTTTTTAATCTAAGTGGCTGTTGTCTGTATGTAAGTAAGGCAATGTAAGCCTTTTAAATAACCTTTCGCAGATATGAGAAAAAAAATCATTTTTTTTTGTCAGATATTGAGACTTGGATAAAAGAGATTTATTTCAATTGTTTTCACTTAGTTTTTTTATTTTGTCTTGTTATATTTTCTTTGTGTAAGTTGTATGTATTTAAATATAATGTATATGTATGTTTATTATATTGACCACCCCTTTTTTTATATTGACACCCCTGAGGTTGCCAAGAAAAAATTGCTAAGCGATAAGGCTGGTTGGCTTAGGCTAGTTTTTAAGATAGTTATGTCCTGTGTTTTACTTTTGTGCAATAAATTATTTATTGTTACGAACTGAGCACTTTTTATAAAGCTTTAGAATTTTATTTTATGTCTTAAGTGTAGTGTATTATTTAAGACTTTAATCTACGTAATTTAAGAGTTTAGACAATAACTAAAAAGGAACTTTTTAGGGTTCCGTACAAATAATTAAAAAACGGAACCCTTATAGGATCATCCGTACGTCTATCGGTCCGTCCGTTTGTCACAGCCAATTTGCTCCGAATCTACTAAAACGAATCAAATTTGGTAGGATGTTGTAATCCTATGACCCAAACACATATGTTAAAAGACAATAAATATTTTTTTTTAAATAAGGGTCATTTTCGGGGGATAAATTAGGAAATTGAAAAAAAAAGCTTTGCAGACCTTACTGTGTCATATATCAAATGAAAGGGCTCGTTATGAGGATCTCAAATATATTTTTTTGTAATTATAAAATAAATAGTTTTGATTTATTCAAGAAAGAAGACGAAAATTGACCATTGACCTGATCTCCGAAACTACTGAGCCTAAAATTTAAAAAAAAATACGAAGTATAGTTAATTGCTTGTAGATTATAGGAAAACCTATAAGAATATAATCAATTCTACGAAACCCTCTCCACGCGAGTTTAACTCGCACTTGGCCGGTTTTTTGTAAATAAGAAGACGAAATCAAGTAACAGTATTAGTGAACTCTGCAATCCAACAAATAGATGTTTATTCATGGCGAAAGCTTATTTCGTTCGCATGCCGCATTCCCATTATGCGAAAGCCACAAAAAATATTACTTACGAGGAAATCTCATTGGGATTCGTCATTCATCAACAAATGGACGTACACCCGGCCGGCTCAGGGCTGCCGTTTAGAAAGCTCAGAAAAAATATTTCAATACTTAAATACTTTACTCTGGAACGTTTTAGGGTTCTGACGTCCAGACTTTGATTTGAGACCTTTATTGTTTCGGTGTGTTCGTCTGTCCGTCTGCAGCTAAGCTAAGAGACTTTTAGTGCTAGAAAGCTCCTCCTATAATTCATGGGTATACAGCGCCGTTCAAAAACTAAACTGTTGGTTTGAAAAATACTGAAAAAAATATTTATAACATTTATAATAAATATTTAGGTATCGAAAAAAATTGCAATTTAGATAAAATCTATGACGACTAAATTAGCTTTGTTATTTTAAGAGTTATAGCTGTCTCACATATAAAATATACCTACCTGATCCGCTAGTTTCCAACAAGTCTAATCAGACACTTTTTTCTAAACGTCGAAACAAACATTTTCTATGAGATTTGTATGAAACATCGGACTGTGACGTCATAGAGTCAAGTAGCGCTCTTAATATCCTTTTTCATTCAATAAGAAATCTAAAATCACGTTCGAAATCTCAGAACATTATTATTATTATTATATCCCATATCTCTGTTCGAAATGGATGTGATAAATGACAAGTGACATTATTTTGTGACGTTTTGTTCTCTATCAGTACCAAATAATTTATTTTTGACCCAGGAAACTACCCAATTGGTAAATTTCGTACATAACATATACTTAATCCATTAAAAAAAAAATATGCTAAGTTGTTACTTGTTCAAATATTATACAAAACATACTTCCTCAAAATATTTAAGTTGAGTTCTAGGTTTCCGCAAGCATGTCAATAATTCTGTATCAATTTTCGTAATAATTCCTTAAAAACCTTTTCAGAACTATCGTACTAAACAATACTCAAAATATTCAAATTTACTTCCGATCTGTTACGTCTAATTTACCGTGGGTTAGTCCGTGGGATCGGAATACTCATTGTGTATAAATTTTCATAATAGTAAAATTCTGTCTTTTCAGAACTATCGTACTAATGTATACTCAAAATATACAAATTTACTTCTGGCCTGGTACGCCTAATTTACTACCAAACGAAGCCCTACCCCGCGGGTTTGGAAAAACCATTCTGTATCAATCTTCGTAATCATCCCGCGTCCTTGGCCCCGATAGTATTTGCAGAGATAACAAGACATACATCTCCCAATTATCCCGGCGGAGTATTCAGCGGGAAAACTAACATACCTACGTGCCAACTAAAATTAATTTAGCCAGTAATAATGGCAAAGGTTATAAAGTTTTGATGAGAATTTTAATGTTATTTATTAATAACAAATTATTCTGTTTCTGACTGTAGTAAAAGAATAAGGTAAAAAACGTTTTAAAGTTTATCGTATATATTACTGCTAAATAGATAACATTATTTAATCGGTTTTGTCTTTGTATCGCCAATCTTGCACTCCATAATTTTACAGGTAAAATCTTTATATATATATAATATCATATTACTATAAAAAAATAACAAAGCATATGCATTGCATATATTTCATTGTTTTAAAACTAGTCTTCTTGTTTTGCTGGACTACCAATACTATTTTTGATTCTACATTCGCGTACAGTTTTCAAATTTGTTTTCAAATCCCATAAGATTTTCTCATTCACTTTACAGTCTAGTAGGAATTATGTATATAATAATACGTTTATGTGGAAGTAGACATAGCAAATATAGCATATATAGACAGAACATAAGAATTATAAAAGGAAGGGAATATAAAAAGGTAATCCTTCCTAATGCGATAGAACATTCTATATTTAGGAACGATAATGAGATAAAAGGTAATGCTATTAGCGAATCCACTAGACAAGAACAGGGTGTATTCCGGTTATGCTTTACCTTTAAATTGGCTAAGTAATTATCGTAGGAAATTATTAATTCAAACTTGCAACAATCAAAGAAAATAAAATTTTGATGTAGAAACATTGGAACCATGGGGCCCTGGCGCGAGATTTTTTGAGGAAACCTCCCCGCGACTGATAGCCGCCGCTGGTGATATTAGCATTGCTATCCAGCGAGGGAACGCAGCCAGTGTTCTTGCCACCATGCCGCATGGGCAAGACGTATATTTTTTATGAAGTTTAATTTAAGTTAAGTGCAGTTTGTTGCTGCTTCTTCTGCACTGGCGCCTAGGAAGCGGCATAAACTTAGCTGTAAGTAACGATTTGACGTCAACATTTGTGCAAAACAAAACAAAGTGACTATTATTAAGAGATATTATAAATATCCTATGATAATAAAGATATATTGAATTGAATTCATTTTAGCGATTTCAGTTTTTACTTATTACTTTTTATAATTCAAAGATTGTTCTTTGCTTAAGAAATAAATATACATTTCTATTTAGGACAGTTTTTGAAATGGGCTTTGTCAGTAACTTTGTTTCTCCTACGAATTTCCTCCTTTCGTCACGTAGGAAATCACCTATCATAGGTCATATATCATTAAGCTGCCTTTAGTCAGCTCAAACAATCTGAAACCAGTATTGATAACTTACACTTACGAATGACAGAAAAAAGTAAATTATCTTACTAACGAAATTATAGAAATATCTCGCGTAGCAATTAGCAATCAAGTCATTAGAGTGAAAGGGTTGAACACGATAAAATCATTCGAAGCAGCGATTGGCTAGGGGTGTGTAATTTAGCCGGTTGGCAAATTTTTCGCCGAACGTCCGCTTCGCCCGACGTCCCGAGATAGCGGTTGTATATGCGACCACGTTTGCGATTTTTTTTTACCGATACGTTAGTACATCCTCTATTTGATAGTACCCGTATATATACAGTGTGTTCAGAGAAATTTTATTATTTTTCTAAATTATAGGTGTCTACATTTATTTTAGGTTACATTTTCTCATATACGTTCAAAAGGTTACAAATACACGTCTTTATTCTGAACGGGGTAGACCGAGACGAGAGCCAAAAGACCCAAAGGCCATTTTTAGCGTGATAGTACGCGGGAAGGTGAAAAAGGAATTAAAATAGTGATAAGTTGCTAGCCACATCGCCAAATACGCGTTTACGATCTGCGCGGGAAGAGAAGCATCTGGTACATTCTTAGTATTTTCATTTCTCCCAGATGAGCATGATGTTACAATAATGTGTTCATATTCTACCAACAATAAAAATAAGAAAATTTATATTCAAAAATATGTAAACTAGATGTGTAAACTTTTTATCCTGCCTGCTACTTTTTGTGTACGAGTAGTAAAGCGAAACATTAATTTATTATAAAACTAGCAGTCCACCCCGGCTGTACCCGTGGTATAGCCTATGTCACTCGGGGATAGTGTAGCTTTCGAATGGTGAAGAAATTTTTTAAATCGGTCCAGTTGTTTCTGAGCCTATTCAATGCAAACAAACAAACAAACAATCAAATCTTTCCTCTTTATAATATTATTATAGATTACTCAATTTAAAGTAAAGCCCTTGATTAGTGCCACACAATACAATACTTACCATAAGCCTTATTGACAGGTCTTATTAACGTGTCATGTACTCCCCAAAATAAAACATGGCCTACTTGTCTCTGTGACTTGTTCATAAAAGATCCACCTGTGTTTTTCTGTTGACGGTTGAAAAGTCTGTTGATATTTTTCGTGCTATTTCTCCCGCGTGCGTTTATTCCACAAAAAGCCGAGCTCTCGCATGAAAGAGTCCTACCGCTTTTGTACAACCGTCATCGTTATTTTCCAGCCTGTCACAATTTCAACCTTTTCCTCGATAAAATAAAGTGCAGAATTCTTTGAAACAAACATCGAAATTAACCCGGTTGCTTTAATCCAATGAATTAAGTATTAGTTGATAGCATTTTATAACTTTAATAAAGTTTATTACCATTATGGTTTAATTACTCAAATGGGCAATGGTCAGTCACGAACAAAAGAAGTAGTTAAAAATTCGTTATTAGTAGTAAATATTACTACATTACTTATATAACGTATAATTGACATATGCGTAATAAAATAATCAATCAATTCGGCATATCCGTACTAAAGCGTGGTTCCCAGCTCAGTAGAATAGGGAAGTCTTTCCCGTGGATGTCGTAGAAGGCAACTTAGGAAAGGCAAGTTACACAAAGCTTATAAACATCAATGTGACCTCTCCAACCCGTCTGGCCAGCGTTGAGAGTGTAGGCCAAAATACTCTGGCTACTCTTGCTAAGTATGGCTCTGGTAGTACAAAGAGGGTCGTGCTCCTGCAGTGGAGACTAAAAAGACCTGATGATGATGATACAAACGTGTGCAGCTGCCCGGGAAAATTCTATGAGAATGTTGTTTTTTTTTTTTGGTTTTTTGACTGTTATTGTTATATCATGATACTATAATGATCTAGTTTAGCCCGGAGTTCGATTTATTATGTATATGTAAATCACTCTAGATTTAAATAATAAAACTAGCTTTTCGGGCGTTGCGCGGGCTGCAAGCAGCCCGCGGTTTTTCGTGCAGCTGTTGAAGTTGGCTAAAGTACATGTCCAGTTGAGAAAATGAGTAAAACACTGCAGTCAGTAATGGCAACATCAAAAAATGTGTGGGCGGCAAAATCTTGGAATCAAAATTTGTTTGCAGCTTTGAGTTCCGCGAGATGCTTTACCCCAGCATCACAAAATTACAGACCCCTTCGATGATCCAGTAGGACTTTATGAACGAATAA
Organism: Acrobasis repandana; assembly: GCA_963576875.1. NCBI lineage: Eukaryota > Metazoa > Arthropoda > Insecta > Lepidoptera > Pyralidae > Acrobasis > Acrobasis repandana. The sequence goes on from OY756226.1 coordinate 7,211,505, forward strand.
AGTTAAAATTCTAAAATCCAGACGCCATCTTGGATTCCAAAAAAAATGTCAGATTTGGATTCCCCGGCGTAAAAACCCTAAAATTTTGAATTTCAGTCAAAGTCGGAGGCAGTCAACTATTAGCGGCCATGGCCAGGCCGAGCTGAGTGGCTCGGCCTACGGCCTCGCGGGGGAGCTCAGCCTTAGATTTTCCTAACTTCATACAATCAACACCAAAATAAGAATGCAATTTTAGTTAAAGACAGAACATCCCTATTTTGACTTTACATACAAACGTACAAATCAAGCCTGGTATAAAAAGCCTTAGACTAATAAGAGCTCTGAAACGCCTTACCAGTTGATGTTCGGAAGGCTAAAACCCGCTTTTCATTTTAAAAATAGGTGAAAGCACATTTTTTTAAACAACTGTCAGATAGTTCTTAGTGTATGTAGTATATGTGAGTAGTATATCTTAGTATAATAATAGTGTGTTATTATTTGTATGTAGTTTATGGTTTATTATTACATATTTAGGTATACTTGATTAATTTTTCACCACATTTGAGTTCTTGCACTACTTTTGTCTTTCTCAACATCACCCGGTTGGTTGACTGGTAGATAAGGCCTTAGGCTTTAACTCCGCCATTACACTTGTATTTGTGTATGAAGTTAAATAAAATAAAAAATAAAAAAAAGATCCAAGAGTGAATCGAAATTCTAACTATGTTGTTGCTAGCCGCGCCGCCTCGTGACATAATTGCTCAAATTCTTACGACCTTCACATAAAGAGAAGCAGAACATTCTACGTCTTTTTTCTTCTTTCCTAGACTATAGCGTAGTATGAAGGAACTACACACAAAATTCCAAAAAATTACTTACATGTAAATAAAAAAGTGTCCGAATGCGGTATTACCGCAATATCAAATGTCACGAATATTCGTACAAACAACTCGAGATAATCTGTTAAAACAGGCAGTTTTTTATCTTATCACGTCATCGCACGAAATATTATGATTTCGCTACTGTTCCAAAATATTATTCGCCCTGTTTTATTTTAACATGGATTTTTACTGGACAAATCCGTGGAAATCTGCAAATGTGTCGTAAGCGTAAGTTATTCGGTGAAATACTCGTAAATTGATCGTTATTTTTTTGCTGCGTGTAAAAGTGCCTTTGTTATTTTTTTACTATTTTGCATTATGTTGTCTAGCTATTTAGGGTTCCGTAGCCAAATGGCAAAAAACGGAACCCTTATGGTTTCGTCATGTCTGTCTGTCCGTGCGTCCGTATGTCACAGCCACTTTTTACCGAAACTATAAGAACTATACTGTTGAAAATTTGTAAGTAGATGTATTCTGTGAACCGCATTAAGATTTTCAAACAAAAATAAAAAAAAATAAAAAAATTTTGGGGGTTCGCCATACTTAGAACTGAAACTCATTTTTTTTATCATACCCATACGTGTGGGCTATCTATGGATAGGTCTTTAAAATGATATTGAGGTTTCTAATATCATTTCCAAAGTGGAAAAATGTGTCCCTGTAACTTCTAAAATAATAGAATGATAAAACTGAAAAAATATATATGATGTACATTACCATGCAAACTTCCACCGAAAATTGGTTTGAACGAGATCTAGTAAGTATTTTTGTTTAAATCGTAAACCGAAATTTACCTTTAGAACTTTTATATTATGTTACTTGCTGCTACGGAACCCGTCATGAGCGAGTCCGACTCGCACTTGGCCACTTTTTTTTATAGAGTTAACATTGACGACCTCCGTGGCGTAATGGTCAACACGCTAGTCCACCAATCCGAAGGTTGTGGGTTCGATCCCCAGCCAAGGGAAGTTGGAAAATGGCCTTTTTGGGTGGGTCCTGGGTCTTGGGTGTTTATCTATATAGGTATGTATTATGTGTTATTATATATAGTATCGTTGAGTTAGTATCCCAATACAAGTTTGAAAACTTACTTTGGGGCTATATAGTTACCGTCTGACCTCCGATACCCAAAACATAGACACGAATCAATCCTAGGATGGGTTTAAAAAAACGCTAGATGGCGTTTATAACCCACAGCTTTACGTGCCTTCTGAAACACGGAATCATCTAACTTTTCGGATAATCAGGTGATTCAAAGCTTGTAATATCTGAACCAGACTGGAAACAACCTTTCACAAAGTATGCTTCCCAGTGGGATTTGAACCCACGAATTCCGGATCACAAGGCAAACGCCTTGACCACTGAACCACGGAGGCATTCTATGTAATAACAGAAATGGAGACATAAACACAAATACATAGGAAATACAGAAAATATTAAGGACAACACGAAATATAACTTACGTGAAATACGCGCAATAACAAGGACAAACTAAAAGTCGTATTCCTTCATTATATTCAAATATACGAACCAGCAAGGTTTGCAACTTGGAGGGTAACATGGAACTTTCCAGTCACGTAGCCGGTATTCCATTTCAGTTGGTATCATTGAAGGAATTTATTGTATTACGAGTTATTCTCGTAATAAACTTGCAAATAAAGTCAAATAAGTAGTCCCGATAAGTAATGTAATTTTGGTTTTATGTGTTATAGATATTATTGCTTGCCATGCTATGCTAGGGTTTAACCTCTCAGACTAGGTCAACAGTTCCCTGCTATTAAGCTATAAACATACATTTATGCGATGTACGCGACGCACCTTAATTCTGTTTTTCTCTACGCACTCTAGAATTTTCGAAAACTGATGACAGGAACGCGTTTACACTATATTTTGAAAAATGACAATGCGGTGCAGCGCGTATCGACGAGGTATGCCATTGGCTGTACACTTTTTCTCCACCCACTTTTCCTGACTGATCCATTTAGATATTTGGTTGGCTGGAACATATCCCTTACTGGGATAAGTTCGCCTTTGTGCAAATTCTAATAATTTTTAAGTCTGTCTGTATCTATGTTTTTTTTATGCAATAAAGAGATAAAAAACGATTTTCGAGTAGTATTTAAGTATACATATTTCGATGTGAAAGAAACTTTTATGAAATAAGTACTAATTTTCTGAAACAATTGAACGATCAGCTGATCAGATTTGTATGAGAGTTTCTTCGCTAAACGTTTTCATGGACAACAGTTCACTCATAATGGAAATGTAGGTATAGTATTTATATACTATTCAGGTACATATGTATAGTATTTGGTATTCGCAGTGTTGTCAACTCGGTGTGCCCATTAATCCGTTGAGATCTGCCCGTCATACGATTACGATGATACATGGCCCGCCCCGATGGACAGCAACCACGATCCCAATGTTGTGTGGTACAAAATTAATAAAATTATAGGAATGTATTTTGATATTTTAAATATAAATTTTATGGGTTTAATAAAAAAAATGTTGTTATAAAAGAAGATAGGCATGTGACATACGAGCAGATTCGGGTTTCTCTCAGCATTGGTATTTTAAATATTAATTCAGTTTTAATAATTAATATGAACTGAAAACTAGAACTTATTTTTTTTTAAATAAAATAATAATAGGGATGATGACTTGGTCAGAAAAGTATTATTCTAATTAGTCTGTTAGTTAGATTATCCAAAAATAATGTACCCATATTTTTCAGTTTATCAAAAAAGTAAAAATTCACAAAGATACAGAGTATCAAAGTTCGAGAGTGACGACTTGTGACGTCACCGATGTGTAAAAATTGTACGAAAGCGTGACGTCATGCGAAATTTAAATGCGTTGTATCTTCGTTATTTATTGTTTCTCAGAGGAAAGAAAAGATACGTGTACAATATTTTTAATAATCTAACCGATGGGCCAAAAATATTTTTTCAGTCATCATGCGTATTTAAGTATATAATATCTACAAATAAAAAATGTCGGGTAGGCTGACAATGCTTACTCGTTGAGCGAAGTAATGCCAGTCCTTTGATCACCCGACAATCTTAATCAATCACCCGGAAATCAATCCTGCCACTTTCTCAGAACTAAAGGACAATATCGTTCGAGAAGTAAACGACATTCGACCGTCTCTTTTGCAGCGCAAGATTAAAAAAAAATGAAATCTGCGTTATTATTTTTTAATAAACTGTTTTAATTTTATTACAAATATTGCAGTTTTTTTTATATTTTAATTGCATTTTATAATCCGAAATCAGCTACCGGACAGCCTGTAGTGTAATACAAATTTTCGTAAAGCTTCGTATCTGCTTTTCGATTAATCTGGTGGATTTGAATTGAACCCTTGACTCTTATCATTTGATACCAATATTACCCTATATTGCACAGTCTAAGCTGGGCTTTTATAACGTCTAGGTTCGATCTTGATAGTGGGTGTAGTTTTAACTATTTTTTTTTTGTGAACTTAATCTTTTTTCTTCCATAAAATACAAGAGGTTCACGATTATTTTTCAATAATATTATAGTTATCTACTAATTTAGGTTCATCATCATCAGGTCTTTTTTAGTCTCCACTAATGGAGCACGACCCTCTTTGTACTATCAGAGCCTATTAGCCAGAGTGGTCGAGGTTTCATTGACGTGTCATTGATGTTTGTAAGATTTATTTAGTTTGTGTTTCCAAAGATGCCTTCTACGAAATCCACGGAAAGACTTTCGGAATAAGATAATTTTCGCAAAACAAATAAAATTGATAGCAATATAACAATAAATACAAAAGTAAATATTCATATATCAATGTATACATTCAATGAAGGAGGTCCTTTAATATTCTGGTATAAATTTGCCCTTAAACTGTTTGAGTAAAATTTTGTTTGACCTTATTTATTTGGGTATACTTACGTTTGCGCGATATATATTAAATAAATATGCGTGCGAATGTATCAAATACAGGTAGAGCGAATGCTTCTATAAAATATTACCCGGACTAATATTCAGCGGCGCCAGCTATCGGATCCATAGCTGCAGAATCCCTGGATATCTAGAAATGTAGGAAATACGGGAATATTTGCTATGGCACAGAGTAAAAGGACGTTTGTTAGCTTTTATAATTTCAGCTAGATCTCGTATCTAGAAAACGCGATTAACGCGTCGCTTTCCAATCAGTCTATAGAAGTAGAGAAATAGAGGAAAAATGGGAAACTTTGTTGTAGCTTTTTTTATTGACGGATTTCATTGAAATGGCTTTGCTAAGCCAGGGGAAAGGCGAAAAAGTCGGATATTGCTAATGATTCTTACTAAAGAATGTAATTAATTGATGTTTAAAATGGTTAATAAGTTTGTTATGTTGAGCTGCCTATGCATTTAACATGACGGTTTAACGTGATCTCCAAAGCGCGTAGGAGCTCGTATTGCACTTGTGGTCACCTACCTAAGTGTAAACGACTTCCGGGATTCTTTTGTTTAAAATAATAATTAAAACAGTGATATTATCAAATTTTTAGGGATTCGTACCCAAAAGGTGCAAACGGGACCCTATTACTGAGACTCCGCTGTTTGTCCGTCTGTCTGTCTGTCTGCGTGTCCGTCTGTCTCTTGAACCGTAATAGCTAGACACTTGAAATTTTTACCGGTTATGTTTTACTGTAGCCGCTATGACAACAAATACTAAAAATAAGAAAAAGTGAAAAATTAAAGGGGTTATCATACAAAAAACGTGTTTTTTCGGCGTTTTTAATTAAATATTTATAATGGCATCAACTAGATACTTGAAATTTTCACCAGTTTTATGTATTACTATGGCCACTATAACATCAAATACTAAAAATAAGATAAACTTAAAAACTAAAGCGGGTCGTCATACAAGAAATGTCTTTCTTCAGCGTTTTAAAACATTGTACGGAGGTACGGAACCCTTTATGTACGAGTCCGACTCGCACTTGCCCGTTTATTTGAACTAAAGAAACATAATGAAAAATATAAATTTTCCGCGAGTGAAGCAACAAGAAAATGCTTGTACATCCATCGTATACGGTTACTGCAACTCGATGCTGGAAATCGCGAAAGTAAACGGAATGAGGTTGGAAAGGCTTTGTTTGTTTAGGAATATCCAATTGTAGGCGGATTTGACGACATGCTCACAGCGTGGCCTGAAAATCCTGTCATATTATGTCCTTAATGGGAAAATCTTGAGTTCTATATCTTTAAAACGTTAAACGTAGTTTAAATAGGTAATTAAAATGACATAAAATATACTTATTTATAGGGGATCGAATATAAAAAGCTCTTATATGATACATAATTTAAAATGCGAAATTATATAATTACTTTCGTTAAGAGAAAAATAAATTCACAAGGGTTTTTGTTATTCACAAGGATTTCGAAGTAGGCCGGTTTTTACATTTATAAATGTCTTTTTTAAAATATTAATAAGTGTAGATACTACTCGTTAGTATATTTAATATCAATTTACGAAAATTATAAGCTTTGATGACACAACTCAATAAATATAAAATGTGACAAATAAATGTCAAGCTCTGGGTCGTCGAAAATTTATTATTGGTGATTGTAAGGAACCATTTGGTATTAAATACCTACGTATCAAAACAATTAATCCCAAGATTTTTGGGACAGGATGTAAATAATCCATTTGAAGTGGCGATGTTATGACGTGTATTCTATTGTTTTATGTAAAATGAAACGTTCTTGATTTACTTTGTAATTGTTTCTCTTTTGTTAATATGGAAAGGTTTAGACATAATAACGCACGTGTTTTGAATATTCCTCAGGCAAAAGGTTTTAGCGGTAATTATAACAAAAATAATTACTGCTTTCGTATATTCGTGTAAATTACCTATTATTTGAGCCAACATTTAAAGGCCTTATAATAAAAATAACAATTAAGTAATAAGATATAAAATATGTAATGTTTTGATTTGGTGGCTGGCACACAGGTGGCTTTTTCCTCAAGTAATTTGTTTTTAATTACTTTGTTAATTTACAGTATCAAAGTATATTTTTTAAATTAAATTCAACACAGCGTTCTTTGAATCATTAGCAAATGGTAGCTGAACCTAATGAAGTAAAATGTGCAAATAATATACAAAAAAAAAATTGGCAAAACAATTTTATACGAGCAATAAAACTAATTAATGATCAAGGCAAACAACGATACAATAAACAAATCGAAATATGTTTATTGATACATATTAATTAATTATGATACATCTAGTTTAGGCGAAGTAATTATGTTGTAAAATTAAATAGCATACAGAAGTTCCACAGTCTTTTAAAAACACATATTTATCTAAGGCTCATCTCAGCATACTAAATTAACGAAAATTTATTTGAAATTTAAGTACCTACCACACATGCACTTGATTTGAGTATATGTCATGCATATTTTATGAATCTAGCTAATGTATGATTTTTTTAAATTCGCTTTTAGGATCTGCTTGGAAAAAGAAGCAGCTGGTACATTCTATGTTTTTTTCTCCTCCTAGACCAGCATGGCAGAGCATACAAAGCACAATTATTTATTATAGTCCTTCTCCACTTCTATTCTGATCTGATTCTGATGAGCACGGTTCATAAAATAATTCAAAATTGTTGTAAAAATGTTAATTATCTTGTAATATTTATGATTATTTTTTTTCAGGGTTCCGTACCAAAAGGGTGCAAACCCGACCCTATTACTGAGACTCCGCTGTCTGTCCGTCTGTCACAGGGCTCTATCTCTTAAACCGTAATAGCTAGACACTTGAAATTTTTACCGATTATGTATTTCTATGGCAACCATAACAACAAATACTGAAAATAAGATAAAGTTAAAAATTAAAGGGGGTCGTCATACAAGAAACGTGTTTCTTTAGCGTTTTAAAACATTGTAAGGAGGTACGGAGCCCTTCATGTACGAGTCCGACTCGCACGTTTTTTTTAATCTGCCCGGTTTTAATATACTTTATCGTTTAATGGATTCTCTTTGGCCAGTTTAACTTTTGTTGGACTCTATTTGATCACCTTCAGTAGTCTCTAGTCTCTACTTGCTTATTTTCGTTGGCCGAGACTTGTTTTTACAAGCTTTTATTCAGCCTGAATTTTGGATCAAATCTTGTAAGTTAAAAGAGACATTTCCCGATTTCTAATTGAGATGAAATTTTGTGTGTATAATGTTAATAAGATGACAATGCAATTTTATTATGACAAGAAGCTGAAGTGATGATGGAGATGAAATGAAATTATTAGGAACCCTGTAATAAAACGACGGAACCCCATCGAGTTTGGTCGTATTACATTAATTTACGTGAGAAGTTCTTAGGCCTGTCATTCGGCTTGTACAAATAAATGAATTATTTTCATTGCCATTTGATTAGGTTCAATACTAGGTCCTTCTGTAGATAAAACTTTATCTTGTTCTTCTTCTGAGTTACTATTAAGCAAGGCCTCATTTGGTATAGAAGAACTTTTGTTTCCCTCCCCGCACCCCATGCAATGTTCTTGTGTATTACCACATGACAATAATCATAATGTCTAAGCAATGTGATAAATAGTTTGGAAAATCCAAAAGTGCACGCCTCATAATCTAATTTTTTTTATACAGTGGTATATTAGTTTTTTATAAATTATAATTAAACGACAGTACTTAGAACGCTAATATTAACTAGGAATCAGCACAGTGATATATATTAAAAACAAAAGTATTCCGGTAAGATGAATTTTTCGACCGATTTCTCTGCCACATACATGGTCACATAAACACAGACTCACGGACGTCCAAGAATGATTAGTTTTAATGTTATTATTTATTATATTAAACAAATTAATTGTTTATAAAATGTACCATATGTGCTAGACAGATTATTTAACTTCATATTAGTGCACTCATATTATCCTGTAAGTGTTATATTAAAAAAAAAAGTCATTTAAGTTTCGAAAGACTGGGTTTTTTGACATGTCGAGAGTAGAGCACTACCTCAACGCTCCGCTTATGAGGCGTGCAATAAGAAAATTCTAATAATAATTAATTACTTTGCTCTAAGTAGCTTGTCGTTATTCATAATACCCGGGCATTATGAAAATGTTACAATTTATCACTTGGTCCATAACATAGTCCTCACAGTAAATACAATAGGTACTTACTTACATTGCTTGTTCCGATATCTTGTCCTCATAGTCCGGAGCCGGTGTTATGTGACGTCATCATTAATCATGTCCGTCCTACATCGGAAACTCAAGGCGTCCTATTTCTTTATAATGACACTATCAATCCAAGGACTTGCTATTGCAAGTCCTTGGATTGATAGTGTCGTAACCACCTAGGATTTACAGGAGTCTTAGAAGACACCTGACTCTAGAGGTTTTCATGTAAACGGCATAGACAGACGTTTGACAATGTGCGTGCAAACGACAGCTCGCGATCCTAGTTGGCGACAGTCAGCGACTGTCACTGACATACTCGGTCGTCTGTAAGAGCCCTAATGCGAATAACATAAGGCTTTCTCCTCTTGCCTTGATAAACAAGACATTGTATTTTATCTATATACATAACACAGATTGTGCCAAGCGGAAATAAAATCACGAAAAGAGATCCAAATAGAGCGGACATCTGATCTTCCCGTCGGAACATCCGATAACCCCTCAGAACTCAACTATCCTGTTAGCGAGTTTTCCTCAACGAAAATAGGGATATATTTCCGACATCGCTTGTATGCGAGATTGTAATATTTGGGTTTTTGATAGTAGAGGTATGTCTAGAAAGTAAATCTTTTACAGATACATAAGTCATCTCGATTTAAGCAATTGAAGTAAGTTTTATAAATTCAAAATGTGTACAATATATACTTAAAATAAAATAAACCGGCCAAGTGCGAGTTAAACTCGCGTGGAGAGGGTTCCGTACAATTGATTGAATGCTTATAGGTTTTTCTGTAATCTACAAGCAAATATAGCAAACAATATTTTGTATTTTTTTCAAAATTTTAGGCTCAGTAGTTTCGGAGATCAGGGATGGTCAATTTTCGTCTTCTTTCATGAGTAAAATCAAAACTATTAATTTTACAGTAATAACAAAAATATATTTGAGATCCTCATAACGAGCACTTTCATTTGATGAATGACACAGTAAGGTTTGCAAAACTTTATTTTTAATTTCCTAATTTGTACCCCGAAAATGACACTTATAAAAAAAAAATTACTTTACGCATATGTGTTTGGGTCATAGAATTACAACATTCTACCAAATTTCACCTGATTCGGTTCAGTTGATTTGGAGCAAATTGGCTGTGACAGACGGACGGACAGACAGACGCACGAGTGATCCTATAAGGGTCCGTTTTTTCATTTTTTGTACGGAACCCTAAAAAAAATATGAATATAGTATAGCATAGTTTTTTTATATCTGATAAATATTTTATCCTTTTTGGTTAGTTAAACCACCGTCATCGTCTTTCTCACAGTCCTCTCCATCTACTGGTTGTCTGGAAGAGAGCTTCAAGCAATACCTTTGTACTCACTTTATATAATCTAGCTTTTGCCCGCGGCTTCGCTCGCGTAGCCCAAATCCCACGGGAACATTACTTTTTTCCGGGACGAAATGTACCCTAACTATGTGTATGCGAATTTTCAAGAAGATTGGTTCAGTTGATAAAGCGTGAAGAGGTAACAAACAAACCAACAAACAAACAAATATACAAACTCACTTTCGCATTTATAATATTAGTTGGGATTGTTCTTTGCTTTATATTTCTTATCTTCTATCTTCGGTGAACAATAAAGAGTTATCCTATTTATCTATATATCTGAACAAGTCTGTCAATATCTGAACGCTTATGAAAATATTTTCCCAGAACAAACTTGGTTATTTCTGCTGATCTTAATAACAAAAGTCAATATACGTTTTGAGTGTAAATTTCGTCTATTTTTTGTGAATATTTTATATCATGTCCCACTTTTAGGTCAGTTACATACCTAGTTGTAATTATACAGCTTTACACACATGTTATCATGCCTATTTTCCACAGAGGTAGGCAAAGGCGATGGACCTCCACTTACTATGATCTTGACAGACTTTTATCTCTTCATCTACACTCATCACTTTCTTCATGCATGCTCGCCAGTTATGGGTACTTCTGACCTCTCCTTTTTAAGAATGTCTGCAATCTGGTCGCAAAACGTTCGTGGAGGGCGACCCTGACCTTTTTAATCAATCTCCTTTCGTCCATAAGTCCAAACCATCTAAAATTATATAAATATCTTCACATCATGTGTAGGTACGTACAATACCTATACATGATGTGAATCTTCGTCTTAAAAAAACTACAAGGGTCGTAAAAATACTGTATTCACATGTAGATTAAATTCTTATTATGAAATTTTCGCAAAGTTAACAGGAATAACTATATGTTATCACTTTTTTTTTTGATTTAGTGTTGGCCACTCACACACGTGAGAACATAATCAATTTTCCGATACCTACATATTCAAAGAAAAAAGCTTTTGTAACTAGAAAATACAAAGATAATAATTATGAAGCTGGAGATTCTTCCCACCTTGCAATAGAAAAAGAATAAGGTACACAAAGCTTAATAACTATTTTTTTTCAGAACAGAAGCAGATCAAATTGCTATCTGCAGCTAAAAAGAGTAGCCCATAAAAAGCAATTGTGGAAATGTCAATAGGGCGTCAGGTACGACTTACGGTAGCAAGATGGATGTTCCCACGTCCGCGCAAACAATGTTTTATACGAACAGCGGGATACAAAAATAATCGCTTTTAAAGTCAACATCTCCAGGTGTTTTCTGAAATGTACTGATGTTTGACTGATCTGATCTGACGATATTTAGATAATTTGCATATTCGTGTGATATGTAAGTGTACTAGTTAGTTAACTAGACGTGATAGATCACGTCTTTATCCCCAATGGGGTAGACAGAGTTTAAGGCCGTATGAGCCAGAGGCCAGTTACGTTTTTCTCTTCTAATATTAGTGGTTTTGCGCAATTTTAGTTTAACTGTATTATTAATAGCTCTTCTAAATACTAGTGGTTCTGTGAGAACAGTAGACCTCGCAAGCTTTCATAACCATGCAATAACCGATATTTACCCCTTTCCCCTGTCTTAGCAAAGTCATTTCAGCGAAATCCGTCCTTTATAACGCTGCAGCAAACTTCTCACCTTACCCCCTTTCACTCTTCTCTTTTGGTTTTTTTTGCAACATTTAGGTAGGTACCCATGTAGAATGAAGTCTTTCGTCTGCCTCTTACATTTTCGTCAATAATTAACGCTAACTTGTGTGCCAATTTTTGTCAAAATCGGTTGAAAAATGCGACTTGTAGGAGAACAGACAGGCAAAAGCATTTTTGGCCAGTAGGGACTGGTCAGCTCGGCTCCTTTTTTTTTTAAGACTACTCAGTGTAACTTATTTCTGTAAATTGGATTTGGCACTCGTTCGCAAGCTTTACATATTATGTTGTGATAACATTGTATTCGGCATAATATCTTTGTAAACTGACAAAGCCCTTCTGGCGCGTAGCGACCAATACTGTGTAAGTGAGTTTCTTTTGGCGTTTCTTCTCAGCAGTGGTCGTTGCGAAATGCTAGAATATCGAATATCGGACGCTTTTGAACAAAAAAAATAATAATTTAAATATAAATAAACATTATACGTAATGTACACTATAATTATTGACGTGTAAAAGTGCCTGCAAAGGCCTAATTACTGAATAAATATTTCATTTTGATTTTGGCCAATCTCTAAACTGAGAAGCTTCGCTCGAAGTATAAAGTAAGAGGCTTAGCTACATATTTTTCTCATTTTAAGTTACCAATTTTTGACAGCCACATCGTTTAATATTTTGTTGTTGTTTACGTACAATTTCAAATCATAATATTCCCATTTTTATTGTTAAAATGGCTTCATATAAACACACCCACAATTGTTATAGGATCAAAAGTTGGATCAAAAGACTTGAATCTGAAAGGTAAATGTAATTGTAAAAAAAAGCGACTTCAATTTCTCATCAATTACATCTCATCAAAAACATAAAAATTGCTATAGGTATAGGAATGTGTGCATAGAATATTTGAGGAGTTCCCACCATTTCTCGAGGATCCCATCATCAGATCTTCACTTGGTGACAATGGCACCAACTTGCATGTATGTATACGCTTTCAAATAAAAATATAATTCGCTAGTTTCCAAACAAGCCAAATCAAACACTTTTTTCCAAACGTCAAAACAAAAATTTTCTATGAGATTTGTATGAAATATCGGACTGTGACGTCATAGTTTTTTGGAGTCAAATAGCGCTCTTAATATCCGTTTTTATGCATTAATAAATATAAAATCACATTCAAAATGGATGTGAGCAAGGACAAGTGACATTATTTTGTGACGTTCTATTCTCTTAACAGTACCAAATAATTTATTTTTGACCCAGGAAACTACCCAATTGTCAAAATCTGTTTAAAAACGGAGATCTTATCGGGGAATATACATAATAAATAAAAAAAAACTATATATAAATACTTTCGAATTTAGAAGCTCCTCCTTTTTTGTTTACAATCAAAACGACCAAGAGTTTTCACCCAACCCTTGTCATTCAAATCAAGATTAACTAATCCAAATCAAATTTACATTACAACCTTTTATTACCGTCTGCGTTACCACACAATTTAGCTTAAGCGGATACTCAAGTCGCAATAGCCTATCAGAGCGAGCCATTGTTTGAGTAAATTGAAAACCGCGCAATACTGCAAACGGTAGCATTCGGGTAACAATGAGCGTCTCGGGATTAAGTGAGGATGTTGCTTCACCTTTAATGCTGAAGATTGACCTGACTGATTTCAAAAGATAATACGGAGCCGAAAGCTCGTGTGTCCTAATCCTAATCCTAACTTCCTAACTATTCCAACTAATCCCAATTCCAACTTCCCAACTAATATTATAAATGCGAAAGTGAGTTTGTATATTTGTTTGTTTTTTACCTCTTTACGCTTTATCTACTGAACCAATCTTCTTGAAAATTCGCATACACATAGTTAGGAGTACTGAGAAGGACATAGGGTACCTTTCATCTCGGAAAAAAGTAATATTCCCGTGGGATACGCGAGCGAAGCCGCGGGCAAATGCTAGTGCTAGTGCTAGTCCTAACTAATATATATATATATATATATATATTCCAACAAATATTATAAATGCAAAAGTGAGTTTGTATATTTGTTTGTTTGTTTATTTGTTTGTTACCTCTTCACGCTTTATCTACTGAACCAAACTTCTTGAAATTTCGCATACACATAGTTAGGAGTACTGAGAAGGACATAAGGTACCTTTCATCCCGGAAAAATGTAATGTTCCCGTGGGATACGTGAGCGAAGCCGCGGGCAAAAGCTAGTACTTAATATACGAGCTTTCGGGCCCGTATACCTATATATTTATTTATCAAACTATTCATCATCATCCGAGCGTATTACCGGTTGCATCCTCAGCAGTAACACTTAGCGGTAGCGGTGATTTGACTAGGCTACTGGTTTTTTACACAGAGTGACTGCCGTCTTACCACCGCAACCCAAAGGGTAGACCAGAACCAATCCTAGGATAGGTTTAAACAAACACTAGATGGCGTTCAGGACCCACAGCTTTACGTGCCTTCCCAAACACGGAATCATCTTCCTTTTTGGATGTATTATGTATTCCCAAATAGTTTATATTTAGATAAAATTTATAGCATACAGCTAAGAATTCTTAAAAATATTATACCTGCAAAAATAAAAGATAAATATAAAAATTACTATCACAATATTTTTGAATATTGTAACGTCATGGTTGTGCATACTCAATTTAAATACAGCATATTATTAGAACATTATTTTAAAAAAGAATTTCAAACTATATTTAAACATAAAATATGCACCAGGAGTCAATGCAACCAAAAATTACTTATACCAAGAGTAAAAAACTTCTACGGACAACGTACGTTACAATATTTAATGCCGAAACTCATTATAGAACTACCAAACACTTTAAAAAATGAAATAACTGACAAAAACTTTAAATTTAAATTTAAACAACACTTTTTTAACAATTAAACTGTAATTATAATAAAACACAACACTTACCCTTACACTACTTCATCATAATTATCATATTCGTCGTAATTATAATAAATGCATCATGCTGTATGTGAGCAACGGGCCCAGAGCAGGTTACCATCACTCCAACAATCTCGGTTATAATCACATCGGTAAAAAATGTCAGAGCACAGCTGCTCTGAGATTGTTGGAGTGATGGTAACCTGCTCTGGGCCCGTTGCTCTTTACACTACCGTGATTGTGAAAAATATTTGTCCACCCTCACATAAGAATAAAATAACTTTGTTTAGTGACTTGTATTAGTTAAAAGTTCCAGCTCATTTAGTGATTGCTTATTTAGCTTATTTTAACTTCGTTTTAATAATTAAATATATAAATTTAAGCGACCGATAACGGTATCCGATGTTCAAAAACCAAATCTGGTTTATGAAACATTGTATAGTGCATATACACATATATATTGTAACTTTTAATGTAAGAAAAAAAAAAAAAAAAAAGTATACTTAGGTACCTAAATTTTCAGGGGAATCAAAATCATACACTGAACTTGCTCGAAAATCTTCGACTCTGATTTAAAAAAAATAAAAAACCTGTATAAGTCCGTATACCTACATAAAATGTAATTAAATTGCACTATCGCGTCTTTATCCCAAATGGGGCATTTTGGGTCTTGTGCCTCTAAGCAGACAGAGTCGGCCTCAAGACTTAAGGCGAAGATATAGGCAAATGGCCTTGAAGTGTGAAATAAATTGTTAACTCGTAAATATGGTTATAATTTCCATATTGCTCTTCGTCATGCACTAGATAGCCCTTTAAATTATTTTATGAACTGCCGTTGAAACTATATTAGCTTTAAAACTTGCCGTGGCCACTTTTGGCGGAAGCAAGTTTTAAAGCTAGACGGACTAATGTAAATACTTTTAACGGTGGTTCATAAAATAATTTAAAGGGCTATCTAGTGCATGACGAAGAGAAATATGGAAATTATCTCCATATTTACGAGTTAATAATTTATTTCAAATGAGGGCGCCACTTCAAGGTCATTTGCCTATACCTCCACCTTAAAGGCCACACAGGCGATACGCAGGAAAAGGGACTCAAAATAGTAATGGGTTGCTAACTGCATCGCCTATTAACATGATTCGAATTTTTGCCCATTATTACCTCGATAGGCTTTCACAGCTGGTACTTTCATTTTTTTCTTTTCTCCCAGACCAACATGGATTTAAAATAAGTGGATTTCAAACAACCAACCTTCATTGAATAATCATTACGCCCGTGCGGTTTGTAATTCTAGAGCTAAGTTCTCATGCTACTTGGAGCATTCGATACCTCTGGCCTTACTAGGTAACCTGGTTAGAATTATGCTAGAATACCTATGAAATGTGATGCCGCTACGTATACATTAACGTTAAGTTACTAAATGAAATTCGGAATTAACATTGTGTAAGTAGCATAACCAAAGATTCTAAATGTAAAACTGACATAACAGTCAGAATATCTATAGCACAAGGAGCCTATAACAATAATAAAACCGGCCAAGTGCGAGTGAAACTCGCGTGGAGAGGGTTCCGTACAATTTATTGAATTCTTATGGGTTTTCCTGTTATTTACAAGCAATGAATTATATTTCGGGTAATAATATAATTATATAATTATATCAGTGGGGGGGGGGGGGGAATGGTCAATTTTCGTCTTCTTTCATGAATAAAATTAAAACTATTTATTTTATAATTATAACAAAAATATATTTGAGATTCTCATAACGAGACCTTTCATTTGATATATATCACAGTAAGATTTGCAAAACTTTTTTCTCAATTTCCTAATTTATCCCCCGAAAATGACAGGTATAATTTGGACACAGAAAAGACAAATCAAGAAGTACTTAATTTAGTTAATGACAAAAGTTGTTAAAAATATTTCTCCAAACCAAAAACTTTTTCTGTGTGTACAATACATTTGAAGAGAAAAATTTTTTTGTCATCTTATACGACACGATCAATTTATTAAAAACATAATAGAAGGAAAAGTTGTTGCAAGAAGAGGAAAGGGGAGCATTTATAGATCAAGTAAAGGAGAAAGTTGACGCTGTGTTGTATAGGGAGGTCAAAATGATGGCTCAAGAGAGGGAGACATGGAAACTACTCCACCGACAAGAACGTAGTTCTTAAATTATAGATAGATAGAAGTAACAAAATGCACATGAGGTAAATTGACTTATACCATTAAATGTGTTTATTAAAATTTTCATTAAATATGTGTGTGTGTATACGACCTCCGTGGCGTAATGGTTAACACGCTAGACCGCCAATCCAGAGGTTCTGGGTTCGATTCCCAGCCAGGGCAAGTTGGAAAAGGGCCTTTTTCAAATTTTCCTGGGTCTTGGGTGTTGATCTTAATAAGTATTTATCAAAAAATATAGTGTCGTTGAGTTAGTATCCCATAACACAAGTTTATAACTTAATTTGGGGTTAGCTTAATCAGTGTGATTTGTCCATAAATATTTATATTATAATAAAAGAAAAATAAATACAATTGAAATTAAAATTAAAATACAAATTAAACCTTAAAACAAATCTGACTTATGATTACTTATCACTGATTCTGTCTATCCTGAATATTTAAAATGTAAATTCAACTTTATCCCTCTTTTCCGGACAAATTTTATGTCTCCTCTTTCCATATTTTTTATTATTTCCGCATGCATGTGACGAAGCTCTGAAAATCTATTACTCTAGAGAATTACGAGTTGGTCACAGAATCCCGAACAATGATAGCGATACCGGTCCGGCCGAATGCAAACTTGGACATCAATGTCGGAGCGGCATTGTGTCTTTTAGACCAGAAGCCAGTGGTGGGAATAAATATAATTTTTATTTACATCCAACATGGTCATAGTATAGGTCCGGACAAATGCAAGTTTGGACATAAATGTTCGGTTAGGTTATCGGTGAAAAAGAATTTAATTTTTTATTTCCAAGTTGAAATGTACTCGTCGTTCTCTCTCCTACATCCTGACTGCGAATATCTCTTACACTCCTCTATCCCTATTTATGACACCAACTGGTTTCTCGAGCTATGTGAGTAGTATAACGAGGTTTGGCATCGCCGCACTCAATGAACTGAGGTCGGTACACGTCTGTAAGTGTGATGATGCACTTTCCAAGGTAGACCTCATTCACGCTCTTGCATCGTAACTGCTGACCGGGCGGACTCAGAACAGAACAGTCTGTTGCAATGTACTTATCGTAAGTAAGTAATACTTTACTGTACTCCAATAAAATGAAATTCCACACAAAAACATACATACTATCCTCGTTTCGAACAACCTCGTTGGACCAAGAGCCGTAGAAGTGCCAGACCTTACTTATTTTCTCACTAATCATTTGCACACAAATGATTAAGAGAAGTGAGTTTGGGCCCCTGTACCAATAAATCAGTCACGTTTTCAAACTAGTGTGTATGCGTAGACTGAAAGTACATACTAGCATTACATCATCGGATACAAATGATTAGAGAAAATAAGTAAGGTTCTAAGTTAGCACTTCTACGGCTATGGTCCACAAGATTTATTATCATTTTGACTACAACGAGTAACTCTCTAAAGGAAAGTGATCAAGGCTAATGTCTAACAGACTAGACGAATCAGATTGCACCTTCTGAAGTGTCCACAAAACAAACCATACTATAACGCTGCAAATGACACAATTAGATCGTATGTCAATGTCATGGTAAAGCGAAGAGTTCATTAGGAGTAACCTCGGTGATTGGGGCAAGACGCAAAAAGATGAACACTAGCTCTCTGACTATTTGGGGTTGGGCTGAACAAAGCGTGTGACTACCCCGGTTCGAGTCGTAATTAGAATCTGACGACTCGGTTTGCCCGGAAACCAGGGTGGAAGTGAATCTACCTGACTATTAATTTATACTACCTAGCTATTACGTTTACATACATAGAGTAAGAGATTTTTCATACTCTATCGGTACTCTCGGTAGCACTCGGTAGCAACTTTTACAAATGAAACGATTTTTAAATTTACGTTTTATTAGAAGTACTTGAAATACAGGGTGCGGCGCGGGTACTTGCTGATTTTAAAGGTCAATAAAAAAGAGTAGCAAACATGACACTGTACTGTCACATTATTTTCATATACTGTGGAGCAGACGACAACTCATCTTTCCTTTAATGACTATTTCAAACAAAAAAAAAATTTTTTTTTCTTTTAAAATACGTCATCAATTTTTTTTTATTAAATAGTTTTGAAGATGACATCGGCCAAATGACGGCCCGTGAATGGTCAATGAATTGAATTACCAAATTTCTGAAGTTTCGTTAAACTCTTCTAAGCATATCGACGGGTATTTTGCGATGGTTTGGCCTACATTGTTTTTCAGGGGAGTTAGGCTCCTTAGACGGTCATTGTAAACAATTGATTTCAGATAACCCCATAAAAAAGTTACAAGGAGACAAATCGGGGGAGCGGGCTGGCCAACCAAGTTCGCCTCAAGATGAGGGAATGACGCTTCAGAAATCGGATAACATTGCAATGACACAAATGCATTGACAATGAGGGCCGTTATCTGACCGATGTCATCTTTAAAGCTATTTAGTAAAAAAAAATGATGATTAATTTTACATAAAAATTAAATTACAGTAACATTCTACTACTTTGTTTTATTGACCTTTCAAATCAGCAAGTTCCGCGCCACACCCTGTACTCGTATTAATTTATTCTAAAGAATTTTTAAGCTCCGTCGCATAAATTTTGTTTCGAAGATTTGTACAACACTGATATAGGTGGGTAAATTTTTCTTGCACCATATGTTTACACTATCACAGCATTTATTAATTTTTTTTGCTTAACATAATAAATATTCTACTAATATTATATGTGAATTTACCTTATAATATATATTACCTTTTAGTAAAATGAATGAATAATTTGACTGCCTTCGTGGTCCAGTGGTCAAGGCGTTTGCCTTGTGATCCGGAGGTCGTGGGTTCAAATCCCACTGGGAAGCATACTTTGTGAAAAGTTGTTTCCAGTCTGGTTAGGATATTGCAGGTTTGAATCACTTGATTATCCGAAAAGAAAAATGATTCCGTGCTTCGGAAGTACCTATCCTAGGATTGGTTCTGGTCTACCCTTTGGGTTGCGGAGGTCAGACGGTAGTCGCTCTGTGTAAAAACCAATACCTTCGTCGAATCACCTAGGTTAGGTAGTGGACCCCGGGCTCTGAAGCGTAACCGCTGACGATGCAACCGGGAATACACTCGGATGATGATGATGATGAATGAATAATTTATTACCTTATATTTAAATTAATGTGTAGAATACTTTTGATCCCGGAAAAATGTGGTGTACCTGTAGGAGAAACACAAAACTCAGAGCAGCCTTTAAGACCATGGGCAAAACCGAGGTTAACAGCTAGTGAAATATAAAAAAAAGAAGCAACCTTGCAACACAAACTGCACAGGGATTTCTACTTCTTAGAAAATACAAAAAACGTGTTTCAAGTGGCCAAGTTAAATAACGACATTCGTAAATTTCAATTCGCAAAGTTAATAAGTAGCGGAAAACTAAGTTAAAGTTATAATTAGGAATTTGCACAACTTGGAATTGGTTTTTGTTTCCATTACGCGTACATGTTAAATAATTCCGAAGAGCTGGGATATAGGAGCGTAAATCCCAAGGTTTTATGTTTTAATCTTACGAAAAATGCGTTTTTATTTACCTATTTATACACGTTCTCACGCCACGTACTGACAAACGTAGAGTAGGACACCCGCCTGCTAGGTGGTTGGACGACCTTAGCAAGGTTCCAGGAAAACGCTGGATGCAGACCGCTTCTGATCGGTCATTTTGGATCCTTGGAAGAGGCGTATGTCCAGCAGTGGACTATCTGTGGCTGATATAATGACACGCTCTTGTAACGTTTTTATGTATGCTCTAAGCAAAGTTTAAGCGATAAGGACGTAGCCTGAGGACGTAGCTCTAGTTATGTAAAAACGAAGTTTACATCAAAATCAAAAGCAGGTGTTAAAAAAATATTGCAATAATTTATTTTTTCATTTTTACATAATTCTATTTTAAATTATAAGATGGAAAAAAATGACTAAATAAGTGATGTAGGTACCTAGCAGTATTATTATGTCAAAGCACAGGTATTTAAATAGATAAGTAACTTACGTGGCAGTGAGTGGCTACCCGTGGTGGCTACTGTTTGTTTGTTTTTCGTGTGTGTAATTGGCCAATACTGGTGTCAGATTTTTCAAGCTG
Source organism: Acrobasis repandana (assembly GCA_963576875.1). Taxonomy (NCBI): domain Eukaryota; kingdom Metazoa; phylum Arthropoda; class Insecta; order Lepidoptera; family Pyralidae; genus Acrobasis; species Acrobasis repandana. The sequence continues at coordinate 7,232,751 of OY756226.1, forward strand.
CTGAAAGGCATGAGACGTAGCTTAACGACTGCCATACAATGCTGACAGCCGAGTCCAATGACTTTTCGTGCCTTTCAAAGCACGGAGGCCGCCCATCCCAAGTGCGGACCACGTCTGGAGTTGCTTAACTTACGAAAGCGCTATCAGTATGTACTCCCACCGAGCTCCTCCGAGTGGATACTAAAAGATATACTTGCACTGCGGGCCTAGAGGATATCTTGTCTCTAAATTTATGATTTATATGACGGATCTCCCGTACAGCTGTGAAACCAGCCTTATACCAGGCCTGTGTCACTCCCCATTTAGGTATCGAAAATGTACCTACATTATTACTATGCGTGCAGGCGGCCCCTCCGGGAGGTAAATTCAGTTATACGAATCGTTTGTCCAGAGTAATAAGAATGAAATTGGCTTGCAATGGATGTCTAGGTATCTATGCAAAAAGGTGCTGAGTTCTGACGTGAGCTAAATTAAACCATATCGCTAGCCACATTGAGTAGATATTTCTTTGAATTTCTTTGCTGAGTGAGACTTCTGTACGTTAGTATGATTTATTCTGTGCTTATACACAATATTTGCGGTTACGACTCGTTCATTTTAACTTCTCCTTTTAAATATCAACGGAATCTTGACTGCCTTGCGAGACAAATTAGACGACTGGAATGTCTTGCTACATCGTAGACTCTAAAGATAGTCAGTTAACCAAGGACTTTTCTTATTACAATAGATTTTTGTTTGACAATTGACATAGATGGTGCATCCAAACTATTCCAAACCGCAGTTACTTTCTGTGTAGCAGGACTATGTTACCCGATAACATGAAATGACAGTCTTTAACATTTGAGTTTTTTGCTGCCGAGTGAGTCCGTCTTAAGGCGAAGATATAGGCAAATGGCCTTGAAGTGTGAAATAAATTGTTAACTCGTAAATATGGTGATAATTTCCATATTTCTCTACGTCATGCACTAGATAGCCGTTTAAATTATTTTATGAACTGCCGTTAAAACTATTATTGGTGATCCGTCTAGCTTTAAAACTTGCCGTGGCCACTTTTGGCGGAGGCAAGTTTTAAAGCTAGACGGACTAATGTAAATACTTTCAACGGTGGTTTATAAAATAATTTAAAGGGCTATCTAGTGCATGACGAAGAGCAATATGGAAATTATCTCCATATTTACGAGTTAACAATTTATTTCAAATGAGGGCGCCACTTCAAGGTCATTTGCCTATATCTTCGCCTTAAAAGGCGTTTTCCGCCATAAGTTGCCTGTTTTGGTAGAAACAAAAGTTTAGTAGATTTGGTTGCTTATGGCGGCAACGCGTTTTTAAGCTAGACGCACAACGAATTATACTTTCAACGGTTATTCATAAACAATTTGAAGGGCTAATCTAATGCATTACGGTCACCAGAATGTTAATTATCAGGAATTACTACTTATTACAAATGAGGGCGCCATTTTTACATATCCTTCATCTTATTGGAAAAATTATCATCTTTTAATATTAAAAAAACTTTTGCATGGTTTCCAATAAAGCAAAAAATAAAATTATTATATATTATATTTTAAGATAAAGATAAGTATACTTGCTTAGCACCAGACTTATTATCAGTTATCACTTTTCTAAATATATCAGTCTAGCGTCTAGACTAATTTTAATCAGGTCAGGTGTCCTTAGAGATATTATGTATGTTTACGATTTTTATTCCAATTTAGGTTCAACGATATAAAAGTATTTATTTTTAACTTAGATATTCGGAAAATTTTGTAGGTGGGAAATATTATGGAAAAACGTAGCAATATAAGATCGAATTTTAAAAATACTTACCTTTTTACAGTAGTGAAAACTCACAGACACAAAAAAGTAGAAGTACAACTATCCAGCTCAACCTTCGAGTTTTCAGTTATCAAATCTCTTCTTGGGTGTTTGTTTATATATGTATTTATAATAATATATAGTATCGTTAAGTTAGTATCCCATAACACAAGTTTCAAACTTACTTTGGGGCTAGCTTAATCAGTGAAATTTGTCCTTATATATTTATTTATTTATATTTGTTCTTCGTCTAAGCGAGTTCCCGGTTTCATCCTCAGCTGTGCTGCTTCGGAGCCCGGGGTGCGTTTTCCCGCTTTTTCTTCTCCAAATATAATGGCTCCAAATACATGCATGTCAATGGTTACCCAAGGATGCCAAAGACCTTGCAAAATGGAGAAGAAATAGCCGGAACAGTTTAAATGATTTGGCTATAGTTTCACGACCGGCCTCCTGCCTGACGTCAACCCTCTTTGGGAATGTATTTGTGCGAAAAGTTTAACAACCGGCTGCCGCCCGACGTCAACCCTCCTTGGGAATGCAATTGTAGCACGAGATGTTTGTGCTTAGTCCTTTAGTCACCTCTTACGACATCCACAGGAAGAGATGGAGTGGTCCTATTCTAACCCGGAACCACACGGGTAAACCCCCTTTAATTTAGTATTCGTTGCTGTAGCAGCCACAGTAATACATAATCAGTGAAAATTTCAAGTGTCTACTATTACGACAAATACTGAGCGAAAACCAAAAAGAAAGAAAATGCAACTCCTCGCACGAACAGTTTTGTTGGCAGTTATGGTTCTTTTTTTTTTGGCAAAAGATTTTTGGAAAGGTTTTTGGGATATCAGTTACTTATATACTGAAATAATCAAAAAAATTGTCGTTCAGGACGATGTATTTTTGTATTTGTCATATATTATATCACTAATGTAAACCTTTCTTTCTTTCCAGATATACGACACAACAGACAACACCCGGCCGAAAAAATGGTCATCGAAATTAAAGCTCAATACATCGGGAAGCACGAAGTCGTCAGAAAAATCTCCAGAGAGTCCATACATGTATGGAACGATTGGCCCTGGGGGATCGGCGCTATCTAAATCAATGAAGTATGCCGAGACTTGGCTATACGGGTCCGTCCGGACCCAAACACCACCTATTAGACCCAGCGTCTTCTCAGCCTACCCAGAAGTATCTGGTCCTGTCCTAATAAGCACTCCTCAGAAACCACAACCACACAACTATGCTGTTATATTATGTTCCTGTCCTGAGTATCTAAACGGTACCAAGAAAACCAGCTCAACCAAAGTCAGTATATGTAAGAAATGCAAAGGATCTCGTTTGCCATTAACAATTGCTGACAGCCCACGGCTATTGGTTGGAGGCACGGTTCGAGGGCCTCAAGTGAGTCGAGATGCTGGAATACTCAGAGCAGGTACAGTCAGAGTTCAGGGTACGAAGTCGCGACCTTCCATCCTAAAACCAAACGGAGAAGCCGACCCATATGATTTAATGAGAAGGAGTAGATTAGCGCCTCCTCATGAAGCTCGAATTGGTAGCCAGTTTTCAACGACACGATCCAGGGCAAAAAGTATTAGTCCATGTCGAATGAAAACAAAAAAACCAAGCCCAGAGACTCTTCGGAAAAGTAGAAGTAAGTCTGTGAGTAGAGTAAATGAAATATGGGTCGAAGAGGAAGAAAACCCAAGTGACCCAAAAAAGTCTATTTTATCATGTGACATTAATCCCTACGACTTAGTAAAAGCAGGTGGCAATTCGAAGTCTATGGCAGAAATCGAGTTTGATGATGATTATGGCGATATTTTTCATGAATCTATTAAAAACAATAATGGTAGACAAATATCTAAATCAAAATCAGATTCCAATGTCAAAGCTATAAGTGGGCAACGAATAAGAATTTCTGAGGAATCTAAGTCATGCACAGTAGAGGAAGTAACAGTGTATGATCCCGTTAATTATGATCTCAAAAAATATGAACTTAAATCAAAAGAGTCTTCTCCTACTTTATCTTTACCAAATATTAAAAATGAAAACAAAAAGTCACTTTCACTAGGTAAGAATACTGGTAAAAAAATATTAAGTATAGCCACATCAAATCGTACAAAACAAAAAAGTGCTTCACCGAAACGTCCACCGAGAAGAGTTAGAAATGTTAATAAAACAGATGATGACAGTGAAAGTGATAATCAACGCCTACCAGAAAAAAATTTAAGTAAGAGAAATGAAAACTCTCGTAGTTATAAATATAAAAATCAAAATAACGATACAATAAAATCTATTCTTAAAAAGCCAAGAAACTATAATTTAAACGATTCCTTCACAAAAGCTGAGACATCAGATGATTCATTTGAATCAAAACGGGTTAATTCTTCTCAATTTTATTTACCTAAACCTAAGGAAAAAATTGCCTCGAAAAATATATATCAGCGTAAACGTGTACAATTCCTTGTCGAAAAAGAAGAAACAAAAGTTATATATACGGCAGAGCTTAACTTGGAACAAAAAACTGTAACGCAGGTAACTGGAGATGTTAACGTGGAAGTGGAAGAGGATATTATAGCCAAAGGAGATGTTGTAAGCCATAGCCTGATACAAACAGTAAATAATGATTTATCAAATCTTATCCCTCAAGAAATAAAACCTGATTACGACATTTACGAAGATGTGCAAGTCAATACTACATTGGAGTCTTCTGTTGATGACAATAGTCCACCAGCTTTTGAAAATAGCACTGCTACAATCTCTGAAGATAGCTCTATTGTTAACACACAAGGTATGGGATCATAAATAATGTATACTAACGCAGTATTTATCAGACCCATAACACTAGAGTAGAAAAAAATACTAACAGGTCTTAGTGACTGTTTTTATTTACTTTTTTAAATATTTTTGAAATGGGATATAGTTTAACCTACTTAATTCAGATTACAGTTTAATAGAAGATGCCAAGAGAGGTGTACCTTCACCTATCTGCTTACTTTAAACATATACCAATAGGGTTGTCGTAAAAAATACGGTAATTGTTATATCTATACTAATATTATAAAGAGGAAAGATTTGTACCTATTTTTGTATGTTTGTAATGAATAGGCTCAAAAAGTACTGGGCCGATTAAAAAAATGCTTTCACCGTTGGAAAGCTACACTATTCCCGAGTGACATAGGCTATGTGTGTACCACGGGCAAAGCCGGGGTGGACTGCTAGTTTAATTATATAAATATATATTTAAAAAAAAAAAAATTTCCAAATTTAATTGTCTTGCTAGTCAAATGAATTAAATGCTAATAGAAAGCATACAACATTTACAATAGGTAACAGTTAGGTTGCTTACCTTTTTCTGGTCCCTATTACTTAGTAGCTGTGTTTAAAATGTAAGTTCGTTAGACAAGCAAGTCAGTGAAATATGACAAAATAATATTTAACAATAGCCATGAACTTTATATTTAACCCTATTGGTATATGTTCAGAAACATTTTATTTGATAAAATATAATTTTCATCCGGTAAGCAGATGGGTGAAAGTCAAACTGTATTCGAATCTTAAGCTAGTAATTTATTTCATTTTATGAATCATGGTAATTAAAATATTGAAAATTAAAAAGATGTAGATTAAAATAATGTCATACAAATCCAATGCAGAAATAGATGTTTTTAGTAATTATCATTTTCGTTTTTTGTTTCAGATAACGATATACCAAAAATACCTATATTACGTCGTTCAGAGTCTGAGCGCGTAACTTCAACTATATCAATCTCACCTCCAAAGTTCTTAGATACCATGGCTTTGCGACCAAAAACTAAACATGGCCACACAAGTCAAGTGTTTGTTACGTTAAATAATGAAAATGAACCGTACTCTCAAGAAGTGCCTGAGTCATATCAGCAGTTATCTACACAAGAGGAAGAAATAAGTAACAATAAAACAATGGAAGTGTACAATAACAATAATATTGATTCTGGAAACATAAGTGACAGCAGCGATATAACGCGAAATATTTTAAAAGATTTGCGAAGAGGAATAATAGAATCTCCAGAACCACCTCCAAGGCTTAAAGCAAAAGAACGTTCAAAATCAAAGAAACATAATTACGTGAAAACACGTTTTGTTCGCAACAATTCAACGAGTTCTACTAGCGATGAATGGTCCGATGCAAACGATTATGAACAAAAAACTGTTTTACGTGTTAAACAATTTGATTCGGATGAATCAGAAGGACTAAAAGAGACATATAGCGTGATGCAATTTACAGAAAATGAACCCAGAAAAACTTCTATTCAAATAAACGGGAATGAATGTTATTCCACAATGAATGTTAGCAGTGATACACCTATTTACTTATCATCTGTAGTAGTCAATGATGGCTCAGGCAATACTTGTAATACTTATCAAACGGGCACTACAGTTACTATAAGTGTAGGAACGCCACAAAAAGAAATAAAGAAATCGAAAAGTCAAATTTATATAGGTGCGGTATTATCAGATGAAGAGAGAAGAGAAGATGCGAATACATATGAAGAATATTACAATGACAATGATAAATCAAATTTAAGTAATGGTTCTGGAGATATATCAAATATTCTTGGTAATCCTGTAGAAGCCGTAAGACTTAATTTAATACCACATGTTTGCGGTAGAAAAAATGAGGAACCAAAGGAATTTGATCAGCAAACGTCAAACAACAATAATAACAAGAAGGGCGACAAATGTAATTTTGTAACGAAGCTCTTTGATGATCCATTTTTTGGTCATTTAGCAGAAGGCTTAGAAGCGGATTTGGTCAAAAGGTTAATAGAAAATTCTTTAATAAAGCTTCAAGAATCCAAAAATCAAGGATGTGAAGACAATAACAGTGCAATGGAAAAATTAATAGAAAATTCTTTAAAAAATTTGAAAGCTGAAATGAAGAAAAGTGAAGAAACAAAGAACGACATCCAACATAAAAATAATACTAGCACTGAAAATAGCGAGGTTAATAAAACAGAAGACGCAAATAATAGTATTTGTCAAGACAACGACGACAATGGCTGCTCTGCTCCCTATGAAAGTATGGAGTATGAGAGTGGGGCTATAGGAATATTTTCAGACCTCGAACCAATGTCAGACTGTTATAATGCGTCAGCGAGTGAATTATCTACCGAAGATGATACAAATTCCACAAGATCGAAGTTTTATCAAATGTTGGTAGATGCTGCACTGTGTGATATTGAAATAGCGAATAATACCGACGACGATCATCATTACGAATCTATTCGGCTTAATACTGATCCAATATATGAAGAAATAGGTGATATGCCACCACCGCTGCCATTAAATCCTCCACCAAATTCTTTGCTCATTCTAGACGATGAAAAACGTGGTGGTTCTCGTTCAATATTTGAAGGTGCCTCTAAATATGACATACTATCGTATTTAGTAGATGCAAAAGAGAGAGGTATTGATGATGAAGAAACTTATATCACAAGTTATGTTAACGGTAACGATTCATCGAGCTTACTAGATACATCAAAAGATAAAAGTATCACAACTGTCATAAATACACATCTTAGTAGTAACACAAGTCAGCTATCAAATGCGTCTGATTCTAGTGAAGATAATTCTCTAATAATTAACCATGAATCATTAGAAAAGTCTGTAGTGTGTAAGAAAACATCTGCTGAGATTGAAAGGAACGACTCGGGTGTTGGTTCAGAAACAAGCAAATCTTCAAGAAGCAGATTGCAAGGAAAAACTTCACCTTGCGGAATGATTATTGACAAAGATAATCCAATTCATCTTTGTGAAGATTGTGACTCCGCAGTTGAAACGCAAGTAACAGAGCAAGGTAAATATTTTTCTTCCAACTACGCTGCAATTCTATCATAACTGCACTACATATGCAGCACAAAGCGGAACTTTGCTGTTCTAGAGCAGAAAAAATGTATGGAAATCCTTTACTGCACTGTTTAGTTTCTTGTTTTTAATCTATGTATCGGTGGTGAGATATAGTGAAAGAGAAAAGTGATATTGTCTCTTCCGCTTACTCTTAGAACTAGGTGAACGAGAAGGATGAAGGAAAAGTACCAGGATAGCATAAGTCTGCAGAAGTAAAATCCTGCAGACTTATGCTATCCTGGTACAATTGCTTTGCATACAGCTGGAAGTCAAGCTCATCTATCATAAAACTAGCCTAGATATACGATGCGTTCAGTTTGTCTTTTGTTTTTTCGTGTGTGTAAGTGGCCAACACTGGTGTCAGATTTTTCAAGCTGCCTAAAGGCATCTGACTTAGCTTTACGACTGCCATACAATGATGACAACCAACGGCTTTATGTGCCTTGTGAAGCACGGAGGAGCTCGAAAATGAGAAATTTTTGTACCACTTGTGGTCACCCATCCAAGTACGGACTACGCCCGGGTTGCTTAACTTTTGAAACCGCTAGCAATGCGTATACCGGGCCACCGAGGTCCTCAAATGCGTTCAGTTGGCCAACCTGACGGCTGCATGGAGTTATACAGTGTGTGTGTGAGGTGATGTATGCAATTGCTTACCTATTAATTTTACTTAAATAAACTTTTCTTGTGGATGTGGATGTGAGTAGCTCAGGACCGTGGTAAATGGCATTCATTGAGAGAGGCCTATTCCCAGCAGTGGGACGTTTAAGGCTGTGAATGAAGCTTTTCTTGCAGTAGTTGAAAGAAAAGCAGATTATGCATCTCGTAATAAGTAATTTATATTCCACTCGTGCTTTTAAAAAAAGCACTCGGTGCAATAATAGTAGATTGTTGCACCGAGCAAAATACTTTCTGCTCGGTGCAACAATCTACTATTAAACTCATTACAAAAACAAATCTATGCTTTTATGTTTTCTTATTTTTACAAATATTTATTGGTTCGATATGTTTTAAAAATGTATCTAAATAATATTTTACTTTATTTCAGGAACAATATTTGCGCCATTAGTATGTAGAAAATGTGCCAAGAAAAGAGCAGAGAGAAAAGAAATCATTACAGAAATTGTTGAGACTGAGGAAAAATATGGCCGGGACTTGCAAATAATACTTGAAGAATTTTATAAACCGATGTTGGTGGCAGGACTTTTAACGCAAGAGCAGCTTAGTGCAATATTTTTGAATGTAGAGGAGCTAATTGAAAATAATCAAGTGTTATCAGAAAAGTTGCGCGATGCCCTTGAAATTGCAGTCGATCAAGGAGATGAGGTAATTTTTCAAGTATTGTTTTTTGCTATATCTTCTCAAAATAACAAGTAAGTATTCTTACTTAAAATTTATTGATTGCTATTCAAAATATAACCGATTCTTTTAAAAAAAAGTTTGTACTGAAAATGCTACTAAAATTACTTTCTACGTTAATGTTAAGGGAAACTCAAAAAGTACTATCTCGCTTTTATAATGTGATGTAACCTGTGATGGAAATAGTTACATGTTTACGACTCTATCCATCCTGTTACTTCGTCAAAAATATCTGTAATATTTTTAAACTCCAAAAGAATTTGAAAAAGTAATATTTTGTTGCCAGTGATCTTAAAAGTTTAAACATTTTTCAGGATCTATTAACGGTGAACGTTGGTAAGATCCTCCTGGAATGCTCAGGCATGCTGACGGCATTCCAGTCGTACTGCGTGAAGCAAGCAGGCGCAGCTCTCCTGCTGGCTGGCCTTGAGAAGGAGAAGGAACTACTGAGGATATTCTTACGCGTCTCGCAGATGGAAAACACCGTCTTGAGGCGAATGAATCTAAACTCATTTCTCATGGTATTTGTTTTGTTTTTATTTCATTTATTGTTCGACCAGCTTTCGGCAAAACTGCGCTTCACGTTCAGCTCAATAGCTGATACTAATCGTTGCTAATGAAGGTTTAAAGTGAAGATGTATTTGAAATACTCCAGAGCAATAACGCATTGGCGGTAGTCGCAGTGGCGTTATAGAGCAGTGATGATTCAAAAGCAGTAATGAGAAGTAACATTCACGTTTGCAGTCATGTATGACACTCAGCTGTTTAATCTAAATGCCTGCTATGGGATTTTAGTTGTATCAGTTTTGGGTCAAATTATTTCTTTTTATTTTTTACTTGATTGAAGGAAATGGGAGAGACCTTTGCCCAGTAGTAGGACAATATAAGTAAATAAAAAAAGCTGACATTTTACTTAATGTATGATAACTTTTTCCTATTTTTCTTTATGTGCTTAATTCATTATATTATTCTTCTCCCTTACATTATGCCAGCCTAGTATGCTTTCACTTCACAATAAAATTTACGTAAAAATCAAAACCAATATCAACATTTGTGTTCAAACTATTCCAGGTGCCAGTACAACGCGTGACAAAATATCCCCTCCTTCTCTCGCGGCTGTACCGAGCCACAGCGGCTTGCGCGACCGAGCGCGATGACGTCAAAGCGGCGCAGCGCTGCGTCGAGTCCAGGCTCGAAGAGATCAACTCGGCGGCGGCAGCGGCTGCCGCTGCGGCCAGGGATGTGCCGCTGTGGCGACGCCTGGCAATCGCAAGGCGAACCGCTCATGATCTACACGTCGCTGATATAAGGCTGAGGAAGATGGCTGTCGACGTTTTGGACTGGAATCACGATGATGCCAGGTAATTTTTTCTTTGAAGATAGATCAATTTGTGATGCTCAATGCTGTGTGGAGTCCAGGCTCGAGGAAATTAACTCGGTGGCGGCAGCAGCTGCAGCTGCGGCCAGGGATGGCCGCTTTGGTGACATCTGGCGACCGTAAGGCGAACTGCTCAGGATCTACATGTCGCGGATATAAGGCTGAGGAAGATGGTTGTCGACGTTTTGGATTGGAATCATGATGATGCTAGGTAAGTTTTTCTTATAATATAGATGAATTTGTGATGTTTACACACGCAACGCGCGTGAAGTCCAGGCTCGAGGAAATTAACTCAGTGGCGGCAGCAGCTGCAGCTGCGGCCAGGGATGTGCCGTTGCTGCAGCTGCTGCCCGCTTTAATCGACTTTCAATTCATCTAATATGAATTAATTTGAATACCACACTACTAAATAGTGGGTAGTAATTAAGAATTACGCATGCTTCAAATGCGTGAGTAATATGTGATCAAGAAATTCGTCGGAGTGATAGAAGTAACTGGCACAATTGGAAGTGCACTCATGGTACAGACTATAGGGGTATGAGTTCGAATCCTACTCGTGGCAAAAATTTTTTATCACATATTTTTTAATTTAGGTAAAAATTGTTTCTTTACCAATACCAATATACTATGGTAACATAGTAAAAAAACCGTACCGTGAATTACTTGTTCTCATAACATAGGCATACAATGAATACAAAGTATTATTTTCACGAAACAAAACATTGATAGCAGAAATGTTCGAACACAACCTTTAATCTTTGCAAGTGGAAAATAAACATTCAGCTCTCAGATGTCACGGAATTGTAGTCGAGGATCTCTGCAGTGCTATTGGTGGATGGCACAAATGACCCCATTACTAGACCCATTGCGGCCGCAGGTTTTTTGTATGGTCTAAGTGATAACAAGATATCGTTTTTAATCCATACTAAAAAGTACATTTATTTAGTTAATGCAAGCACAGCAGAGAGAAACAGCTAATAATGTATATATTTTTGAAATGTGCTTTTTAAGCCATTTTATTTAATACCCCACTCGGTATGATTCGATTTATCTTTTTTTACCCGACTGCGACAGAAGGAGGGTTATGTTTTTCGAGTGTATGTGGTATGTATGTAAGTATGTTTGTATGTAAACTTTGGCACGCTCTACAGCCTAAACGGCTCGACGGATTTTAGCTTGAGAGATGTCGTCGTTAGATTTGTCTTGACTCTGAGAGTGATACTGGGTATGGGTATATCAAAAAGTTAAATAATCCAAAATGGCGGATTTTCGCGCCAAATTATGTGTCTTAAATTTTTTTTTTATTCAAAACCTTTCGTGTGGCATATCAAATAAAAGGATTTTGTACAAGGATTACATATAAGAATATACAACTTATATGTTAGCAGTCGGGTTTTTTGTTTTTTTAATAATTACTTGTTTTAGTTCAATACTTCAAGGCGTAGTATAGAGGACACCACAAAGGAAGTATTGTGATGTCACATAGCATAGTGGACAGTCAAGACTATTCCAACGATACCTCATTTGTCAAGGAAACCCATAATAACCCTCCCTTTTACATAATATAATTTTTTGTTAAAATACGTCCCACGTTATAAGTAGGAAGAAAATAAAACCTGAAAATAGTATTTACATTGAAAATCTACTTTTACCTATATTATAATTTTGTTATGTTTTGGATAAAGATGTTGAAAATCTCCTCTCCTTCACTTCCTCTCGACGTGAGAGACGAACTCCTACGTACGTACGTACAAATAAACAAATTCGCTTTTACATTTATAAATATTAGAAGTGGTAGAAAAAAATAGTTGTTTTATGTATGTTTCTACAATTTTTAGGATTGCGTACCCAAAGGGTGCAAACGGGACCCTATTATTGAGACTCCGCTGTCTGTCCGTCTGTCACAGGGCTCTATCTCTTGAACCGTAATAGCTAGACACTTGAAATTTTCACCGATTATGTATTACTGTGGCCGCTATAACAAAAAATACTAAAAATAAAAAATTGTTAATAATTAAATGGAGTCGTCATATAACAAACGTGTTTTTTCCAGTTTTTTTAACTTGATCTTTAAAATGGTATTAACTAGATACTTGAAATTTTCACCAATTATGTATTACTATGACCACAATAACAAAAAATACTAAAAATAAAATAAAGTTAAAAATTAAAGGGGGTCGTCATACATGAAACGTGTTTCTTCAGCATTTCAAAACATTGTACGGTAGTACGGAACCCTTCATGTACGAGTCCGACTCGCACTTGCCCGTTTATTATGGTAATGTGAATTTTCTTACCACGATTGTATACCTCTAGTAATTTTACTTATTATGCAATTTTATTCAGTGCCTTTTCCCACGAAAGTAGCTTCTACTCATTACGTATAATTCCTTGACTTGACCGCAAAGTAAACAAATGAAAACCTGCGTTATAAGTAAGTAGAAGTTAAAACAAAACTGTTCGAGGTAATCGAACAGCGATTTTATCCAGTCAGCATGTCAGCATTTTACATTATGACGATAGTTAGGCAATAAGTATTTTAGTACGCAATAACCAGCCGTTCGGCGTGTACCTACCATTCCTTACCATTTTAAATAAACCATTAAGTTTTAACCATTCTAAAACCATTTTATTCCTGCTCCATCTTACACCAAATAAACATTTCACGTAGCAGCGAGTCTCTGATACGTTAGGGTCAACTGCTACATGTGGTCCTTCGAGAAAAGGACTTCGTCTCGCGAGTGATTACAAATTCGTAATTCGGAGTTCGTGAAAACCAGTGCCTACCAATTGGATTGCAGTGAGTTGCTGAACCAGAGTGAGCTGTACCTAAGGACATAAGGTCAGACCAAACCATTTTCTCTCTATCTTTCTGTGTCTATTTTTTGCTTAATATTTTACCATGTCAAGCAAAATGGAAAACTATTTTCTTAACCAAACTGAAATATATGAGGAATTTAAAAGAATTTCAACCAACTTCAAGAAAGATGGGGCGGACAGGAAAACCATAGATTACTGTAAGCGCAAGCTACAGATATTGGAAAAATATTGGGAAGATTACCAGGCTAATCACATTAAAATGCGTGGATTAGCGGAGTTTGATCATATATATTTCAAGAAAAGTTGCAGCGAAACCACAGAAGAATTATATTTATCAATTAAGAAAATGATTGAAGACACCATAGAAAAGTTATCTCCGTCGTTAAAGCCAAGCGTACCAGAGCGCCAGAGACAACGAAGTGTGAGTCCGGGAAATAGAACAGTAGATGAACCAGGGACATCAAAATTTATTCCTCCATCGTGTCAGACAGAGGCTGAAACTGACACGTCAACATCGGATCCTGCAGCAGTTCCTCGGCAGCAGACAAACTCCTCGTCGTCATCTGGAACCAGTAAGATGAACGAAATGTTAAAGAAACAGAACATCAACTTTAAAGCGTTCATGCGCACCGTGACTACCGTAGATATAGACCAGATGCAGGATAAGTGGGAGTTCGAGGATGCCCTGAAAAATCTTCAGTCGCGTTGGACCATCATAGATAATTATCATTGGGAGATAGAAGGTGAAAAAGTAGAAGAAAACTTGTGGTACCAGTCAGAGTTTAGCAAGCATGAGAAAATGTTTAATGATTTGAAGAAGACAATTAACACCAAGATGTGGTCCATGACACACCGTTTGAAGTCCACTCCAGAGGTTTCCATTCCAGTTTTCAATGGCAGCTATTACCATTGGACGTCTTTCAAAGATTTATTTACCGAGACGATCCACAAGAATCCGTCGCTATCCAAAGCCCAGAAAATGCAGTTTTTGAAGGGAAAAGTCACCGGAGAAGCCGAGCGTCTTATTCATCATCTTCTAATAAGTTCAGATAATTACGATGTTTGTTGGGAAATTCTAAACCATCGATTTAACAATAAAAAATTAATATTTACATCCCACGTTAACACCCTACTTAGTCTTCCCAACATACAACACCAGTCATTAATTATGATTAAAAAATTGCATGACGTCACCACGGAGACCCTCCATGCGATTAAAAATCTAGGGGTAGATATAACCACCTGGGATCCACTGCTAGTGCACTTACTAGCCCAGAAGCTGGATAGCGAATCGTTCACGGAATATATGGAGTCAGTCAAAAATCCTCGAGAACTACCAATACTTCAAGAGTTTTTGGAATTCCTGGAGAGTAAATTTACCACTTTAGAAGCTGCAAGACGTAAACAAGACCCTGTAAACCAAAAAGCAACCTTACAGTCTCAATCATCTCATCTTAACCAGAACAATTTTTCAAACCAAAGAAGGAATTTTAATACCAATTCAAATCATAATTATAACAAAAATTATAATACGAAACCATACATAAAGTCGATGCATGTATCTAGGTCAATAAATTGTGCAATGTGTAATGCTGAGCATGGACTTTGGGCATGCGGCAAATTCTTGCAATTATCGGACGAGCAGAAATTAAAAATGATTAACCAATTTAATTATTGTACAAACTGCATGATTTGTCATTTTAATAAACAATGTTTTTCAACCAAGCGATGTCGTAAGTGTAACGGAAGTCATAACACGTTATTACACGAGGCACTTACCAAAACAAAAAATAACTTCAAACCAACCCCTAATGTACCCAAAGAAAATGTCCCAACGTCATCCCATGTTTCTTCAAACAACATCACTGAGATTTTACTAGCCACGGCTATGGTCAAGGTGACTGGAGCTGACGGTACCAAACACACCATGCGGGCATTGATCGACCAGGGTTCTCAGCTTTCGCTGATCAGTGAGAATGCTGCGCAGAGATTAGGAATCAAAAGAAATCAATGCAAGGGGAGAATATTTGGAATCGGAGAAAAGGAAAATCATTGTAAAGGGGCTATGAATATCCAGCTATGGTCAAATTACAACCACTTTGGCCTTGATGTAGATTGTTTAATAATGAATAGTCTGATTAAAAACTTACCAAATAAGACATTCATGCAACCAGAATGGTCTTACATACAAAATATAAATTTAGCAGACCCAGAATTCAACGTCAGTCGTCCCATTGACATTCTTCTTGGAGCCGAAGTTTACAGTAAGATTATGTTAGGAGGGATTCTCAGAGGAGATAATGAAGATCAACCAATTGCCCAGCAGACGCAGTTAGGATGGCTGCTATGTGGCTCAATAAGTATGTCGTACCATTGTAACGTCGTATTGCAAAATATAGATGAACTAAAAAGATTTTGGGAAACTGAAGAAATTACCAACCAAACCAGCGAGATGTCTGTGGAAGATGAAGAGTGTTTAAATTATTTTTTATCAACCACGAGAAGACTCGAAGACGGGAGATACCAAGTGAGACTGCCTTTTAAGTCCGAGCAGAAAGAAAAATTAGGATTAACAAAACCATTAGCGCTCGCTCAGTTCCGGAGTTTAGAGAAAAAACTGGAAAATAATATTGCGTTAAAAACAGAGTACCAACAATTTATGAATGAATACCAAAACTTAAACCACATGAAACCATCAAACACCAACAGTATACCCGAATGTTACCTACCGCATCATGCCGTAATTAGAGCTGAATCAACTACCACTAAGCTAAGGGTCGTCTTCAATGCTTCGGCGAATTCATCGACAGGGGTCAGTTTGAACTCTATTTTACACAAAGGCTGTAACCTCCAGCAAGACCTTCAAGGGCTCATCCTTAAATGGAGACAATATCAGTACGTTTACGTCAGTGACATCGAAAAAATGTTTAGAGCGATATTTGTACATCCCGAAGATCAAAATTACCAAAAAGTACTTTGGAGAGACACCCCTCAACAACCACTCCAATCATTTAATCTAACCACAGTGACATATGGCACGAAACCAGCACCATTTTTAGCCATGATGTGCTTAAGACAACTAGCTAAAGACGAAAAACATACCTACCCAGAAGCTGCGAAATGTTTAGAGGAATCATTTTATATGGACGACTACTGCGGTGGGGGTCACTCAATCTCAACCAGCTTAAAGTTAAGGGATGATCTTATCAAACTATTGCAATCAGCTGGATTTAATTTGAGAAAATGGACGGCGAATGAACCAAAACTTTTAGAAGGTTTAAAAAACGACCAATGCAACCAAAAAACATATGAATTTAAGCAATCGGAATCTACCAAAACATTAGGCCTAGGATGGAACCCACAAAAAGATATATTTATTTTTGATACCAAAATAGGACCAAACTCTAAGTCCAAACAAACCAAACGAACATTACTTTCGGGCATATCGAAACTGTTCGACCCACTAGGATGGCTTACACCACTTAGCACTACCATGAAATTGTTGTTCCAGAAAGTTTGGCTGTCTAAGCTAGATTGGGACGAAGAATTACCAGACGAAATAATCAAAAATTGGACAAGTTTACGAGAGGAATTAGAAGACATAAAAACCATTGAAGTGAAAAGATGGTTAGGGTTGAGAGAAAATAACCAAAAAGTAGAATTACACGGATTCTGTGATGCGTCGAACAAAGCATACGCCTGTGTAATTTATTGCAAGGTCACTAATGAAGGTCAATCTACCATTACACTAGTCACTGGAAAAGCTCGTCTTTCTCCACTCAATAAGACATTTTCAACCCCAAAATTAGAACTGATGGCCGCTCAACTCTTATCTCAGCTCGTAAAGAAAGTGCAAGGTTGTTTACCAGAAAATAGCGAAATAGAGTTATATTGTTGGACAGACTCTACAGCTGTTTTAGGTTGGATACAAGGAGACCCAGCACGCTGGAAACTCTTCGTTTCTAACAGAGTAAAATTAATTACCCAAATTACACCATCAGAATGTTGGGGATACGTAAACACCAGTGAGAACCCGGCGGACTGTGCAAGTCGCGGATTAACTACCAGGCAATTAAAAGATCACGAACTTTGGTGGCAGGGCCCTAAGTGGCTGTTAACATATGAAAAACCAGAAAAGAAAAATAAAACCATATACGAAACCAATCTAGAAATTAAACCTGAAATCCTGAAGAAATCGAATGCTATTGTTGACCATACAAGTTTATCCGAAACCAAGATAATCGAAAACTTATTAAATAAATTTAGTTCATTAAATAAAATAATACGTATTATTGCTTGGATACTAAGAGTGCCTACATGCATAAAACAAGTTCAATCACCCTATCTCACGTTGCATGAGCTGCGGCGTGCAAAACTGCTGATCATCAAAACCATTCAACACATTGAATTTGAACGCGACCTAGATTATTTACGTAAACACGGGAAAGTGCACTCAAAAAGTAATATTTTAAATTTGAATCCGTTCTTAGATGAAGTCGGGATTCTGCGTGTGGGAGGAAGGCTGCGCAAGGCTGAAATAAGCATGGATATGAAACATCCTATTATTTTACCATATAACCATCGTCTTACCACTCTTGTAATTCAAGAAGCACATGAATTGACTTTTCACGGAGGAGTGCGTCTTACCTTAGCCAATATCCGACAGAAATATTGGATCATCAGTGGTTACATGGCTACCAAAAAGTTCTGTAGACAGTGCGTTATATGCAAGAAACAGGACCCCATAAAACAATACCAGCTTATGGGGGATCTACCAGCATGTAGAGTTAACCCAGAGAAGGCTTTTTTCCACTGTGGTGTTGATTTTACAGGATTTGTTCAAGTGAAGGCCAACAAAGGTCGTGGAATAAAAACTACCAAGGGCTACATAGCAATCTTCGTGTGCATGGCGACCAAAGCTGTTCACATCGAGCTAGTGTCTGACCTCAGCAGCTCAGCGTTTCTGGCCGCTTTAACCAGAATGGCAGCCAGGCGTGGAGCACCACGTCACATATATTGTGACAATGGAACTAACTTTGTGGGCGCAAATAGAGTTTTAAAAGAAGAATACGAACATCTTAGACAAGTTTTCAACAATAGTTTCCTTGCCGAAGTGACAGAAATGGGTATCGAGTTTCATTTTAATCCACCTCTCCATGCAAGTGCTGGAGGTCTTTGGGAACGGGCAGTACGAAGTCTAAAACACCACCTCAAGAGAGTCGTCGGTTACCAAAAACTCACCTTTGAAGAATACGCGACGCTGCTTACCAAACTTGAAGCCTGCCTAAACTCTCGCCCTCTGTGTGCATTATTAGAGGACCCAGAAGATTTAGAGTTTTTAACACCAGCCCATTTCTTATCAGCTCGGCCCGGATTGACAGTGATAGAAACGGAAGCAGATGCTAGAACCAGATGGCATCTTACTAGTAAATTATTTCAAGACCTATGGGTCAGATGGAAAACTGAATACTTGTCCCAACTATCCGCAAGAACCAAGTGGATGAATAAACAGAAAAATATGACCATCGGAGATTTAGTACTTCTTCATGACGACAACTTACCAGCAGGAAAGTGGGCGATGGGGCGCGTTGTAGATACGCACCCGGGCGACGACGGCCTAATCCGAGTTGTCACGCTAAAAACCAAAAATGGATTTCTCAAACGACCAATAGTTAAACTATCTGTGCTACCAATACCTCACACCAACCAAACACCAGAACCTATCCTAAAACCAGAGACAAGAGAGGAACCAATTAACCAAGAACAAGATAAACCAAAACTTGAAGAGACAAGACGAAGAAGAAATAGAACAACTTTTGCCACCATTGCTACTGCATTACTATTCTTTATGACGTTATTGATACCACCAACCAGTGCGTCGTATGACCTTCACGAGCTGCCTAGTAACCAAACTCTGTATTTTGATCCTATCTCCAAAATACAGTTGATAAGAGATAAATGGATTTTAGTAGTTTTTTACGACATGGTACCATACTGGGGAGGCACAGCTGCATACACAAGAATAAGTGATTATTTAGAAAAACTTTGCACTACCATTGATAGACAGTCACCATGCAACATGATCATATCCCAGTTACGTCACGACTACCAGGAATTCAAATACTATAATGAACTTTTACTGACGCAGCATTTTAACGTTCACGCTAGACAGCGCCGGCGCCGGGGCCTTATCAACGGTGTCGGCTACCTGGCGAATGATCTGTTTGGGGTACTCGATTCTCGATTCGCAGAGCAGTATACCAAAGATATCGAAACTATTAGAGGCAACCAAAACCATCTCGCCAAACTAATGAAGAACCAAACGTCAGTTATCGAGTCCGAATTTAATTTGATGAAACAAATGGAAGCTACCATCGACAAACACCACAGATTAATTACCAAAAAAGTTATTAGTTTAGAGGAAAATGCGAAAACCTTTAAAGGAGAAATTCAAAACATGTCTTATGTTCAAGATTTCACGCTATCTGCCATGGCTGCAAACAGTTTATTGCAGAGCCTGAAGAGACTACAGAGCATAATGCTTGACACCATCACCGACATATCTCATGGTCAGATTAACTTACATTTGTTACCACCTCAACTTCTCAAGAAAGAGCTTCAAACCATCTACAGTCAACTATTGAACGATCTCACCTTACCTATACACAATTTCGATACAGATCTACCATATATTTACAAACTATTGAAAGTAAAGGCGAGAGTCACCCAAAACTTTGTTATCTTTGAAGTAACATTTCCACTCATCAGCAGAGAGAGCTTTCAGTTATATAAAATATTACCGCTTCCTCATCAAATAAACAATAAGATGATCAGTATAGTACCAATATCGGAGTACGTCGCCGTTAATTTGAAGAAAGATTCTTATTTTATCATCACCACCTATGATTTGAATACATGTCTACTCCACGGAGAATCATACATGTGTCAACTTCTCAAACCAATCCTCTCGATCGAAAATGATGAAAGTTTCTGCACCAAGAGTCAACCAGATGATAAATGCAAAACTGAAACAACAACTTGCACCAACCGATGGATAGAATTACACCAGACATCACAATACCTATACTTCTGTTGTGACGTTTATTTTATTAAAATTGTATGCGACGATCAAGTTTCCGTCCGCCAGCTGACTAACTCAGGGGTCATTAGCATGCCGCAAAAATGCATAGTCAAAGGAAAAGACTTCGTATTGTATTCACTACAACACCAATCGAATGAAATGAATTTTACTGCGGATGTTTTCATACCAAAAATTGATCAGATAAACCATATAATCAATGTCAAGATACCAACTGATGACAATCTTCCACAAGATAAGACACTGAGTTCTTCTTTCACCAAACTCGGTAACCAAATACACAACTTGAGAGATGCCGATATACCAGATGAGTTATCTTCACATGACGTTCACCACTACGTCATCAGTTATGTCATTGTTGCGGCAGCCTTATGCGCGGTTTTCGCCTGGCTGTGGAAGACCGGACGATGCCGCCGATGTTCGAGTAGCGATGCCGCCAGCCGCGGAGCTCCACCAGCAGCAGGGCCGGCGCGACCAGCGCCGCCTCCGAGGCCAACCAGGAATTACCAAGTATCCAGTGCAGCTGGCCCGAGCCAGCCTGAGCGTAACACTTCGAATTCATACATCGAGAGTCTGGCCAGCCGGTGGCCTAGTTATAGGCGCGGTGCAAATAATGGACCAAGTGAAATGAACTCTTAGAGGATACTGTAGTTTAAAAATTTTATAGTTCAATATTTGAGTTATCTTTGCATGAACTTAGTTAATTTTGATCTTTTTACATTTAAAATTATATTTTACCATTTTTTATCATTTTTCGGAATAGCATAATATTTTACTTTTTATTTATTGTAGCTTTTCAGTGGTTGCTTCATAAGTCTCAGTTTTTTTGTTTGTTTAAATATTTTATTAGATGTACTCATCTCCTGCTCGGGAGCATGTTCGAGGTAATCGAACAGCGATTTTATCCAGTCAGCATGTCAGCATTTTACATTATGACGATAGTTAGGCAATAAGTATTTTAGTACGCAATAACCAGCCGTTCGGCGTGTACCTACCATTCCTTACCATTTTAAATAAACCATTAAGTTTTAACCATTCTAAAACCATTTTATTCCTGCTCCATCTTACACCAAATAAACATTTCACGTAGCAGCGAGTCTCTGATACGTTAGGGTCAACTGCTACATGTGGTCCTTCGAGAAAAGGACTTCGTCTCGCGAGTGATTACAAATTCGTAATTCGGAGTTCGTGAAAACCAGTGCCTACCAATTGGATTGCAGTGAGTTGCTGAACCAGAGTGAGCTGTACCTAAGGACATAAGGTCAGACCAAACCATTTTCTCTCTATCTTTCTGTGTCTATTTTTTGCTTAATATTTTACCATGTCAAGCAAAATGGAAAACTATTTTCTTAACCAAACTGAAATATATGAGGAATTTAAAAGAATTTCAACCAACTTCAAGAAAGATGGGGCGGACAGGAAAACCATAGATTACTGTAAGCGCAAGCTACAGATATTGGAAAAATATTGGGAAGATTACCAGGCTAATCACATTAAAATGCGTGGATTAGCGGAGTTTGATCATATATATTTCAAGAAAAGTTGCAGCGAAACCACAGAAGAATTATATTTATCAATTAAGAAAATGATTGAAGACACCATAGAAAAGTTATCTCCGTCGTTAAAGCCAAGCGTACCAGAGCGCCAGAGACAACGAAGTGTGAGTCCGGGAAATAGAACAGTAGATGAACCAGGGACATCAAAATTTATTCCTCCATCGTGTCAGACAGAGGCTGAAACTGACACGTCAACATCGGATCCTGCAGCAGTTCCTCGGCAGCAGACAAACTCCTCGTCGTCATCTGGAACCAGTAAGATGAACGAAATGTTAAAGAAACAGAACATCAACTTTAAAGCGAATAATTAATAATTATTTATATATATATAATAATTATAGTAATAATTACAAAAATAAAAACAGTCCTTTGGATATTCCTGGAATAAAATGATAATACAGATGAGATTTTAATATCAGCAGTAGAGTTACTCCAAAAGCGGTACGCAAGACGTACGTAACTGCGTATCCGCAGTGTCAAGCAACATTGAGCAGTATTACATAATGATAAAGTCTAATTTGGTTTGTCATATAAATAGGACGTCACTATCGGATGACTATCCTATTATTTTATGGAGTAACTCCCCAGAATCCTCTTACCCTTTTAAAGGGTCAAAATAAAATCCATGTATTAATATCCATTGTTTATTCTATTTTCAGCCTATACTGTCTATTATACATATAACAGACAACATACCTATGCCTATGCATAGTAAATTTTAGGAAACGCCCAATGTTACTGTATCTAAATGCCACATTTAAATACGAACATAGATTGTAATTTTAAATCGTATTTCGCATAATCGAGTGTTTGCATTCCTTTGACGACCTGCGTGCGTGGTGTTATGGTTAACCCGCCAGTCCGCCAATCCGGAGGTTTTGGGTTCGATCCCCAGCCAGGCCAAAATGTAAAATGGCCTTTGTCAAACTGTCCTGGGTCTTGGCTGTTTATCTATATATGTATTTGTTATAAAATATAGTATCGTTGAGTTAGTATCCCTTATTACAAGTTTTAAACTTATTTTGGGGCTAGCTCAATCAGTGTATTTTGTCCTTATCTATTTATTTATCTTATTTAATTTAAACCAGTTTTTTAATAAATCTCGCGGCCTCTTGTCGCTTGGCCCCTATACTTGATAATCGCCATTTTAGTACCAGTAACAGCCCCGGGAGCTATTCCCGAGGGCTCTTTACAGCTCCCGAGATACACAAACACAAGTAATTATATGTGAAAAAGGAAATAACGTTTCAAAACACCACAAATTGAGGTTTAAGAATATGTTATTAAATGATAAAAGAATTCCTATCTTGGTAGTTTACGTTGACGTTATCGTTTTATTGCGTCGATGAGTTGAAGTATCTTTTAGACTAGTAGAACGCCCTGGAATGTGAACTCGTGATGTTCTTGCAACCAAATATCTCGACAACCCGAGATTAACTTTAACGTTTTAACTCTTGTCACAGAAGACAGTAAGAGTACAGAACGGAATCTCGTAATGTACGCGCAATATGCGTCCCTGTTCCCCGTCCCCGCACCTCTCCCTCGTTCTTGCCTTCTCGAGGTCGTTTTGACGTATGCATGGCGGCACAAGAACGGGGGAGAGGTGCGCGTACGGGGAACGGGGACGGATATTTCGCGTACCTAAGGAGATTCCGTTCTGTACGTACTCTTACTGTCTTCTGTGCACATGTCAAACTTTTAATTCTGTTGGTATTATCTACTCGCCTTTGGATCTTGCGGCTCTAGGCTCTATCTGATTAGAGCCGCAACAAAATGCCCTGTCTGCTCAAACCAAATGAATCAAATATTTATTCAGTAATTTAGGCCTTTGAAGGCACTTTTACACGTCAATAATTTTAGTGTAGATTACGTGTAATTTTCAATTATTTTTAAATTATTATTTTTAAAAAAAACTACTGATACGCGTTTCGCAACGACCACTGCTGAAAACTAAACTAATTTACACAGTACTGGTCAATGGTCATCTACGCGCCAGTAGGGCTTTGACAGTTTACAAAGATATTATGCCTAATACAATTCTATCACAATATAACATGTAAATAAGGGACAAAGACGTGATATAGCGTACTTATGTAATCGCTTACCAAATAACAAAAATCTAATAATTGTTGTGGATCGTCTAAGTCGATCATACTCGTACATATCAACATACAAACGCTGTATTATTGAAATACTCTGGCTTCGCTTGCTTGCTCAATGATACTTAACCTATAATGTAAATGTTTGTGATTATATAATATAATATTAGGTCCTTACATATGAAATTGCCGTTCAGTATCAAAAAAGTGAAACAAGTTTTTTTTAATGAAATTATTATTTAATCAATCGAAGTATGCGCCGTTGTTATCGATACACTTCCGCCATTTTATAGGCAGATCATTGATACCTTTGGAAAAAAAATCCTGGGAGCGAGAGTCTATGAACTGTTTGAAGGCGGTTTTGACTGCCTCATCAGATTTGACATTTTTTCCTTGTAAAAAGTTACCCAAATTTTGAAAAAAGTGGTAATCGGTTGGGGCAAGATCTGGAGAGTATGGTGGGTGACGCAGAGGTTCCAGTCGCAGCTCCTCTAACTTGGCGATCGTTTGATGTGCAGTGTGTGGTCTAGCGTTATCCTGAAGGAGCAGTGGGCTAGAGCAATTCATCAGTCTCGGTTGTTTAATGGCGAGCTTTTCCATCATTGTTTGCAATTGTTGGCAATACAAGTCTGCAGTAATCGTCTGGCCTGATCTCAAGAAGCTGTAGTGGATAACACCAGCACTGGTCCACCAAACACTAACCAGAATTTTCTTTTTGGTCAGTTTTCGCTTAGGGCAAGGTTTTGCCGGTTCTCCAGGGTCAAGCCATTGTGATGATCGCTTCCGATTGTCGTACAGGATCCATTTCTCATCACAAGTCACGATACGGTTTAAAATCCCCTCATTATTGTGGCGATTAAGCAAAGAAACGCAGCAAGCAACGCGTGTTTGTTGGTTTGCTTCAGTCAATTCGTGCGGTACCCACTTTTCGAGTTTTTTAATTTTTCCGATTTGGCGCATGTGAATAAGTATCGTTTTGTCACTTACGCCGAAGGCTGCTGCTAATTCAGAAGTGGTTTGAGATGGATCCGCTTCCACTATCGCCTTCAATTCTTCGTTATTCACTTGAGTATCAGGTCGTCCACGAGGCTCATTGTGTAAATCGAAATTTTCAGAACGGAAACGTTGAAACCAAAAACGCACCGTTCGTTCGTTAGCGGTGCCTGGTCCATACACGTCGTTAATTCTTCGAGTTGTTTATGCAGCACTGGTGCCACGGTGGAACTCGTATTCGTAAATACCGCGAATTTTCAATTTGTCCATAGTTGTTGTTATAGCAATGTTGAAACTCAAACAAATGATGTTAAAACAAATAAAATACGAATTTTAAAACAATATTTTTCTGGCTTTATTTCGAAATAAATTTGAATTTGGAATAGGGTATATTCATGTTATTTTTTTATTTTTTTAAACGATTCTATAAGTTATTATATAACCGGAAAAAAATATAACACTTACAGAATATTATTAAATAAGCTTAAAAAAATAATTAAAATTACTATTATTTTTGGACGACTATAAACGCGGTGCCATTTTGCGCTTTTTTCTGTGACGTCACCGTGCATTGTCAATGTCATAGATACACTTATATGTCAGTGTCAGTCAAGTGCAAATTACAAATTCAAAATATTATCAACAAAACAACGAAGATTTGGATTCACAGTTTTATTTTATAAGTAATACTATCTAATTTGTGATTATAAGTTAGTGATTAAAGCTTTTAATATCAATTCATTACAAATGGAAGGGCGCACAAAATCTTATTATAAATATTGTATGGTTCCTATGTGCAAAAATAACATCGTAACTGCACCTGACAAAATATATTTTCATATGCCCAAATATGCAAATGTAAGGAATCATTCCGCGTATTAGGGTTCGCTGTTTTACAAAACCGAGCTGTAATGCCAAACAGCTAGAGGTTTAGTAAATTAGCGGATTATACCATTCAACTGCAACTGTACATACCTATTGTGAACAAAAAATACATATTGTGAGCAAAATGAGTAGTGTCATCCTTTGCAAAACTACACAGTAGTATTGTAAGTACCTACTTCAATTATTTATAATTTAATAGGTAGTAGACTAGCTGCCTGCTACTATAAGCTATAAGATAATTTACTACCTACCGTAATTAATCAAACAAATTTATATTATTTAAGAAAAAAAATACCCAAAATTCTCCAAAAGATTTATTTTTTTTCTCTAAAATTTCCCATTTTTACCCAGAATTGCGAAAAAAATACCCAATCTGGTAACACTGCAAATTACAAATGACTTATTGACAGTGACAGATAGTCTTCTTCTTTTTAATTTGTGATTGACAGCACAGACTATTTAGAAAATTAAGTTTGACAGTGTTTCGTGACGTCACGTGGCGTTTCGGAAATTTGCGAGGGAATTTTAAAAATACAGCTTTTAAATAATTAATTTCTCAATGGAAACACGTTAAATTGAAAAGATATATATATGGGTATTTTTCTTTAGCAATGAAGTATACACATAATTTTTTTTGTTCGTTTCTGAATCACATGCATATTGTCTATTCCTAATGAAACGCAAAGATATTTGATTTTAAAGTTGCCAGTATTGAAAATCGGCAATTTCATATGTAAGGACCTAATATTATATAACAAATTCAAAAACACTATACGTGGTAAGTTATCGCAATTGGTAGGTGTGGATCATAGCTTACCTACTTTATAAAAACATATTTTGTACTTATGATATTTTATTAATTCTGTGCTTATTTCTATTTCTGTGGTACCCTCGTGTCTATTTTTATTAATTCCTACACCAAAATACTAAAAATGAAAATAGTGAAACCTACCTACTACTGAAAATTTAATGCATAAAATTTAATAAACAAAATACAAATTTATGAAGGCTCTTTTCATCCGAACTATTTATTCATCACCACCAATTCACCATTCATTCAACAACTATTCGTGGTAGAATATTAAAATTTATTTCTCGGAACATTTCAATGTCCATTAACATCAAACTTATATAAGGAAAATTAATCCAGCGTTATTGCCGACGCAAAATTCATCACGGCTGCGGTGCGCGGTGCTCGAAATGAAATGTGACGTCACGACACACAATAATATGGCGCACAGGGCGTACCACAGATATACTCGACATTAGATGAGGAAATTACTACGGTACTTGTATAGTAAAATATTTGTTTGCCTCTTAATGACGTATTTTTTATATTTTTATAGGGTTTTTAGGCATTCAAGATGCAGTGTACAAGTGAAAATATATCAAAATAATATAAAAGGTTGAGTTAGGTTAGGAATACTAGTTTGGGATGAGTGAAAAAATGGGATGAGACGTCATAGGATGAATACTGAACAACCCCACAAAACAGCCTCAGTCAATTAATATCTATTTCATAAACTGTTCAATTGAAGCCTCACACAATAATACATATATATGGAAAACTGATTTTAGCTCATAAGTTAAATTAAAATATCTGAATGCCAGGAAAGTACTGATCTAAAGACGTTTTTTTAGCAATTTCGTAAGGAAAATGCTTTAAGAGAAATTTGCGTCGACTTTGGCAATAATATGCAAATAATATTATGTCAATCTAATTTTGCTTTTAAGAGGACGATAATTTGGTCCGGATTAAATTATACTTTACGGTGATTTATGGTGCAAATTATATGTAAATTTGTTGTAAAATCTTTGAAATGAGATATATGAGATACCTATTCGTTTTCAGGGTTCTGTACCCAAAGGGTGCAAACGAGACCCTATTACTGAGACTCCGCTATCTGTCCGTCTGTCCGTCTGTCACAGGGCTCTATCTCTTGAACCGTAATAGCTAGACACTTGAAATTTCCACAGATTATGTACTGCTATGGACGCTATAACAACAAATACTAAAAATAAGATGATGTTAAAATAAAAGGGGGTCATACAAGAAATGTGTTTTTTTCAGCGTTTTTAACTTGATCTTTATAATGGCATTAACTAGATACTTGAAATTTACACAGATTATCTATTACTTATAACAACAAATACTAAAAATAAGATAAAGTTAAAAATTAAAAGGGGTCGTCATAAAAGAAACGTTTTCTTCAGCGTTTTAAAACATTGTATGGATGGATAGCCCTATCTAGTATAACCCTTCATGTACAAGTTCGACTCGCACTTGCCCCTTTATTAAAGTTATTGAAATCATTCTAGACTTTTTTCGTCTTGATTTTATTCCTGTTTGAAAGACTCGTCCAAGTTCTTGTCCAAGGCTCAATACTGGTTTGTTTTCCGTGGCGTCAGATTTTTCAAGCTGCCTAAAGGCATCTGTTCTGACATAGCTTAACGACTGTCATTTAATTATAACAGCGGGGACCAAAGTCTTAACGTGCTTTCCAAAGCACGGAGGAGCTCAAGAAAATTTATATGCCACTTGTGGTCATCCATCCAAGTGCCAGACCAGAGCCGGTGTCACTTGTGCAAGCGCTAGTAATAACCCCAAGCTCCTGGCAAGAGTATTTTTATTACATATAGACAAATCCGCTTGATGACAATAAGTCAAACCAGACACTTTTTCTAAATTTCAAAACAAAAATTTTCTATGGAATTTGTATGAAATACAAAACCGTGACGTCATTGATATTTGGAGTCAAATTAGTTTTTCTGCATTAAGAAATCTAAAATCATGTTGAAAATATATATGATGAATACAAGTGACACTATTTTGTGACGTTTTATATTCATAACAGTACCAAATAATTTATTTTTGACCCAGTCATCTACCCAATTATCGAATTCATTTATCTCTACAGTAAAATACGAGAGCTTGCTAGCTCAGCCGTATGAGCGCTCTATAGGTATCGCTAGGCGTGGTTTTATCTAGGGTTGCACCGACCTTTTTTTTCTCCTAGACTAGTTGCGGTCAGTGAAATCTTCACCAGACATCTGGGAATGGAGGACCCAGATAGTGCCGGGCTCTCACCGGCGCCAACCTGTTTCTTGACCTCGTTGTGTATTTTTTTTCAAAATCTTTGATTTTATGTAAATATAGAGCATACATACATATATGTACTTCCATATTATCACGCCTGTATCCTACAAGAGCACGACTGGAGGAATGGACCTCTACTTAACGATCCTGACAAACTTCTCTCGCTTCATCTACAGTCACGATGATTGCCTATTTTTATGTAAACAGAGAGCCTTATTCTATCTATTTACAAAAGTCTTTATCACTTCATAAAATAATTACAAAAGATGTTAATAGATTTCTATACAATCAATCTTGTCCCAAAACATCTATTAGTTACCCCTGCCCTGTTAACTGTCTCCACGTATTAGAACTTCGCCATAACTCGTTGATTACTCTGTAAACTTATTAAAACAGATTAATAAAGTAGAGATTGCTTTAGACAGTAATCTTATTATTGCCTCATACAAAATTTAGGAATACTGACCACTGTAAACTTATTATTCAAATGTGTATCGTATGTTGTTTGCTTTAAGGTTCGCAATGGAAGGCAAGCTGCTGTTCACCCAGCCTAACGACAATAACTGGAGGAAAGGGCGGACGATCAAGCTGACTCCAATCAACGCCCTTTTGGTAACTAATGGGAAGGTACGTTCCACATAAGTTTTGCCAATTTAGTTTAGATTAGCAAAAACCCCTTTGTAATCAGTAAAGGACTTCATACTATTTTTATGTTTACATTTATGCATGTTTTCGACATAGGTAATAGTCAAAAAAAGATAGATAAGATGTTTATTCACGACAACTGCATCATATGCACACACGCACACATAAAGTAGGTACAAGAACAGAACATGATACAATCACGAAAGACAACAATTATACCATACATGTATGTGCTGCAGTTGTAAAACTGAGCGTAGTTAGCCTAAAAGGCGGCACACTCGCACACTGGTTTTTAGTTTCAGCCTGTAGGTAGGTGCAATCCGGTGTTGTGTTATTGTATATTAAGATGTGTGACAGATAAATCACCCATCTATATGTTTTTTTATTATTTTGATGAAGCATGTTGCAAATACATTTCTGTTTACGTTTTTTGAAGTATCTTACGATGTCGAATATTTATGACTGAATAAGCGTAGGAACTAACAAACTATCTTATACTTTTCAGCCAACGACCACACACAAAACGAACGAGATACGCGAAACGCGCGAAGCGAGAGATCGCGAGGCAAGAGAAAGAGAGGGCGAAGCCTTATTCGCTCGAAGTGGAGTAAGAGAGGCTGCTTTGCTGCTCGTGCGAGAAAAGGCAGGAAGATACACGTTGCAGAGGGAGCCACTGTTCCTGGACAGATGCGTGGTGGCTGCTGACCACGAGCCGGAGCACTTTTTCGAAGTTCATGAGATTACGACCAAGGATTCTTATATTTTTAAGGTACTTTTATATTAAAACGAGCGAGCTAAGATTCTCAGATTCTACTTGAACAATCCAGCTTTTGTATGTGGGTATGTTTGTTTGACTATAATTTGAGTATCTCTGATCGGAGCTTCATAAAAGTAGGCAGGGGTGTATAGATCTACGAGTGTAGATATATCCAATAGAACTTTGAAACTGGAACATAATGTGAATTTTTATTCCTATTTTTCCTGTAATTGCTTTTTTTAGGCTTCCGTACCTAAAGGGTGCATACGGGACCCTATTACTGAGACTCCGCTATCTGTCCGTCTGTCCGATTGTCCGTCTGTCTGCCCGTTCGTGTGACACAGGGCTCTATCTCTTGAACCGTAATAGATAGTCACTTGAAATTTTCACCTATTATGTATTACTGTAGCTGCTATAACAAATACGGGGGTTGTCATACAAGAAACGCAAGAGGAACATAACCCTTCATGTACGAGTCTAACTTGCACTTAATCGATTTTGTTTTTATTTACAGTCGGAAGAAAACTCCCGAACGAGGACTTGGTATCGTCAGCTGCAGTACCACGCCCAAGGCGCCGGTGCCTGGCGAAAGCGGCGCAACGCTCTGGCGAATATCATGATTAACCCTATGCTGACGAGAAATTGATTTAAGTTGAATTATTTATTTGTGCTAGATTTTTTTTTAAATTATGTTATAAGACGGCAAACGAACAAGCGGGTCACCTCATGGTAAGTGCCAACTGAACGCATTTGAGGAGCTCGGTGGCC
Organism: Acrobasis repandana; assembly: GCA_963576875.1. Taxonomy (NCBI): domain Eukaryota; kingdom Metazoa; phylum Arthropoda; class Insecta; order Lepidoptera; family Pyralidae; genus Acrobasis; species Acrobasis repandana. Next base: position 7,263,911 of record OY756226.1, read on the forward strand.
CGGCGGGAGTACGCATTGCTGGTGTTTTCACAAGTTAAGCAACCCCGGGTGTGGTCCGTACTTGGATGGGTGACCACAAGTGGTACAAAAATTTCTCGAGATTTGCTTCGGAAGGCACGTAAAAGTCGTTGGTCCCGGCTGTCATTGCATGGCAATCGTCAAGCTATGTCAGATGCCTTTAGGCAGCTTGAAAAATCTGACACCAGTGTTGGCCACCTACATACACGAAAAACAAAACAAACTGCAGCCCATGCCAACTGTCACACCAGGGGTGTACCAAGAGCTTTACCGGCCTTTCAGGGCCCTCCCCAGACGGGGTGGGGGAGGGGGCTCCGGCTCACTCAATCACCGAACGAATATAGAAGCGGTAAAGATTTAGGAATTAACAACTATTTTACCTTAGCACGTTCTTTGCTGCTTAGGAGCGCGCTTTCCTCCTTTGAAATTGAAGTTTTAAAATCAACCAGACATGATACTCGTATTTGATATAAAATGTTACAATGTCATACATTCACCAATAATATAATATAAAAATCAAGATATAAAATGTAACAAAACAAATTTTGGGTAAAATTAATATTTCTTAAAAATTTAAAGAATCAGCACAAATAAATATAAACATATTTTGCCTAATATAAAACGGGTGATGGGAATAAACAGCAGGAAAATGTTTTGAATTATTAGTTTTCACCGTTAAATATGATTTTTTTTAATATCTTCTGCTTGGGAAAGTTTATCCGTTTTATATTTAGCAGATTGAAATCTAACAAAATTGTCAAGTATAAGAATGCATTTTATAAGGTTTAATATACGTAACTTTAAAATATGGAGTATTGTATATCAATTATGTTATATATTATGCTGTAAATATATAAAAAACGTCTGCCACTAGATTTTAGTCGTAGCTTTACACCAAAATATAGATTTTCATTAACATTGTGCCCTATAATTTTATTATCATATTAACAAATCATAGCTTAAGAAATATGTCTTGTACATAATTTAATTTCATAGCTGTGATAAACTACTCTTTACAAAGAAAATCATTATAAAAATATATATTATGACATCAGTCTTACGAAAACGAAATCTAAATAGGCATAACTTTATGTTAAATTTTATTTTCAAATTAAAAAGTTTTAAATGATTACAGTTTTAAAATAGTTTGATTGTGTATGATTACCTTAATTTCCTGACTAGTCTTAAGTTTTTCTGTAATAAAACCTATTTATAAGAAAAATATACATAAACATGTATTTATTGTATGTATTAGCTATACAAATGTAGGTAAAAGTTGCTAAACTGTAGTAATAACAAAACATTTTCGCCTTGGATTATTGTATTTGTTATGTAATTAATAGATGTGAGGAACGGAAATAAATTAATAAATAAATAATTTCAAAAATCGTTCTATTATTTTATCGCTTTTGTTATACAACTTAAAAAAAATATAAGCTTGTTTTTAAGTATTTAATAAAAACTAGTAGACCCAGAAATCAGTTCTGGGAGTTTGAAATAAAAGAAATAGATATGAACAAATAACACTGATTGAGCTAGCCCCAAAGTAAGTTTAAACTTGTATTATGGGATACTAACTTAACGATATTACGATTATATGTATACATGTATTTGATACTTAATACATGTATTAGATAAACATCCATGAAAAAAGTATTATAGGAGATAAATTGCCCAATGAATTCTTGTTGATAAAAATCATAAAAGTAATTTTTATACAAAAATACAAAGCATATTTAACATAGAACAACAAAATAAGGCAATAATAAAAAAGAAAAGTATTTCAAGTAGGTACGTAATCAAAACATTAAACTCGTATCATCACAAAGCTTCACGGTTGTGTAAAGGAAAACAATATCGGGCCATACGAGGCTTATCCTGCGAAATGTATTTCAGTAGGTAGATACAGACGTTCTTCGACGGGTAAATAACGTACCTAATTATAACGTCTTTCGGCTCCCGAAAACTGCATTTATATGCTATGATTTTGGAATGGTATCTATTAACTTTAATTTATCATGTAAAGATTCATCGAATCTAAGATAACTAATACACATGTTTAACCCATTATGCACCTAACAGACAACTACAACACTTCTAATAACAGCAACAAACAATAATGGAAACAAAGAGAGAAAACTACACAAAGAGCGAAAAAGAATAAAATCTCTTCATAGTGTTGGTGGTGGTTTACAAGAAAAAAGTAAAGCCATCCATAGTCATCCAAAGAATATATTTCTGATAAGGAAACCAAACAATCAAAAAATTTCAATAACAATAGCAACTAAGACGGCTAGTCACCGAGACGATGACCATAACCTTCCAAACTCTGTGGGCATAGGCCTCTCCCAAGGATTTGACCCATCTCGAGCGGCCTGCATCCAGCGCTTTCCAGCACTATTGGTCAGATCTTCTGACCACCTTATTGGTGGGTGTCCAACTCCAATGAAAAACTGGCAAGAAACGGCTCAGCACAGAGAAAAGTGCGAAATGTAAAAATAAATAAAATTAAAAAGGCTTTTTTTATTTTTTATTATACAGCGCTTGAAAATTGGGGTATTTTAGAAAATACGGTCTGTGGATGGTCTTAAGCAGGTTAAGTTTTCAACTACCACATATTCTGCTGACAGACACCTAGTTTTAATGTAATTTTGAATGGCGAAGACAAAATCTTAATGGAGATGACACCTGAGGCAGTAGCTACTTAAGACGATATACGGTGTCCAATGCTGTCCCCATTTGAAATAAATTATTTGTAAGGAAACGGAGATATCATTCAAAATGTTTAGCTAGGAAAACCTAGATAACCCTTCAAACTATTTTATGCTAAAGCTTAACGTTTTTACTTTAAACTGTAAACAGTGGTTTTACAGTTTAAAGTAAAAACGTTAAGCTTTAGTTTGCATTTTTGCGAAAAACGGCCACTTTTGGTAAAAAAGCAAACTAAAACTTAACAAAAATTAAAATGATATCTCCTTTTCCTTACAAATAATTTATTTCAAATGGGGGCAGCACTGGACACCGTGTATCGTCTTATTGTATATAACAGTATTGAATTATATAATTTTAGTTGTATTGTTAATAGTTTTGTAGTTGTGTATCTTTGAAAAAGTTCGAACCATTGAATTCAGGATTATAGACAGTGGTGGTGATACATTTTAAAATAATTATTTTTGTTCCGTTTTGAATAGTTGTACTAGAGACAAGAAGACGAAAAGAACAAGAGACTTTCAAGTCTTACTGAGGGAGAAACAAGACTATATTAGAGGTCGTGACGGAGTCGAGTCGTAAACTCTAAATACAACTTCTATATTGTCTTCAGCCGATCGAGTGCTCTGCAGATGTGTAATAAACGGCAAATCGATACGATGGAGTTATTATTACTTTTGAGAGTGACAGGAGCGGAAATAAATCGTATGATTTTATAATATTACTGGAATTTGTGTGCCTATTGAGATTTCCTGACGTAGTAGCAAATGTTACAAAAGCTGCTTTATAAAGAAATAGATCACCTTTATCTATCTATTTCCCATATAATTTTTATCAGAAACAGTTATTTTGTTTACTCCAAATATTTGGGCTATAAAGACACTTTTAGTAACATAGTGACAAAAATAAACCTAATTTATAAAGAATAAAAATCTATTATCTATTATCAGCTATTTACAAAAATGTAGGCATGAAGCACGTTGGTAATTTAGTTTACATAATTGAGTTCATAAAATGGGAATAACATTATTCAGAAAATATATCAATTCAAGATCACGAGTTGGCGTTGGTCCTCTCCAATATTACTTGTATACTTACGTTACAATTAACTTATCCCTAGTTTTGTGAACCAAAATCCTGCTCGTAACTTACACGTAACAAAATGAGCATTCGCTCTTATTTGGTAGGCGATACGATATATTTTTGTGAGTCAATTCATTTTGTATACAGCGGATAAATTTGTAAAATGTCATGGAAGAGACAAGTTTCTAATTACGCTTTTCAAAGTTTATTAGTTTAAGTGTTCGGCTAAGTTTTAATCAAATGCTCGTCGAATATTGACTGTTCGCTAAATTTAGTTCACCTGGTTGCCACGTCGAGAAGGTACAATGAGAGAAGTTTCATAGTTGTCATACTGTCATCATCATCATCAGGTCTTTCTTAGTCTCCACTGTAGGAGCACTACCCTCTCTCTCGACCAGAGCCATATATTAGCCAGAGCAGTCAGAGGATTTGGCCTACACTCTCCACGCTGGCCAGACGGGTTGGAGAGGTCTAATTGATGTTTATAAGCTTTGTTTAGCTTGTGTTTCCACGACATCCACGGGAAGACTTGGAGTGGTCCTATTCTACTCAGCTGGGAACCACACGGCTACTGCTGGGAACTAATTATTTGTCTTACATAGTTGCTACTTTGAATGTAGATCGAGAGTCGGGATTTCGCGTTGCTAAGATATGTATAGGATTGTATTGGGATCCTGTTCGATTGATCGTTGCCGTATGGTTTTCGGCCTAGAATTGGACCACTCAGGCTAGGATAAGTGTTACTTGGTGGATAAATTTATTCTTAACGACATTAATTTGATTTCATTTACGTCTCTTGTTCATCCAAACGCATTCCCAGTTGCATTCTTAGCTATTCTGCTTTGAAACCCGTGGTCCGCTTTCCGGGTTTTTTTTTTCTCCAACGGTACTTGGAGAAAAAAATAGGGATCAATAAAACGATTATGCTGTGGTTTTACCGAGTTTTAATACCGTCTACCAGATATCAACATTTCTTGAGAATGCAATCGTTGCATGAATCATAAAAGATAAGTTTTCTGTTTAGTCGCCTTTAAAGACTTTTACAGTAAGTTAGGGTCAATTTATACTAGCGCCGAGTCGAAGCGCATCGAAGCGTCAATTCGGAACTTAACATAGCAAATTCAACCTTATTTCTACAACGCAATGCACATTTTTCTTCTGAAATGTCGGAAACCAAACACATTTAGGTATGTTCGACTCCTGACATAAAAATTGAAGGCTGTAAGGTGAGACCTGAATTTTGAGAAATTTATTAGTACAGAAATTTATTTTACGAAGTGAATTAAATGTTTAATTAATAAAAGCTTGGAACATTATTCTAGATAGTTGCTAAACACAATATCACGATTGATACATTAAGGTGAGCCTACATATTAAGCACGCTCCAATGAGCACAGAAAGTTTACAAGTTTAAAACAACACAGTAAACATGCAAATGTATTCAGACGCTGTTAGTTCAGTATCTGGAAAGATAACAAACTGTCGAAATTACAGAAAATACAGTAACTTTGCATTTTTGTATAAAATATGCAAATTAGAATAAACATCCTGTTTTGCTTACGGAAAGCGCCATTTTAGATTACGTTCTCTAAAATGGCGCTTTCCGTTATAATTTTGCTTTTGTTGGAACAAAATCTGTTTATTCATGTACCGTTCTATATAAATTATATTTTTTGCCGGTTATTGTTTGTTTCTTTTTTTTGTTTAGTTATTGTTTAGCCGTTACCTGCGGCGGCGTTGCCCGCGTGATAAAAAGGCACATACTTGCCAATCGCCCATGAACGTTGCATTTGTCCAGGTAATCAGTAATAAAAAAATTGGAAATGTGATATCTACAAAACAAAGTGCATAAAAAATATCAAACAAAAATGCATAAATAGTCCCAGGTGTTCCAAAGCTCCAATTAAAGCGACGTTATACAAGGAGGATGAAAAATATAATTTCCAGTGCTTGTTCTAGCAATGCATTGGCTGACGAGGTTGATCAACCCACATTAGAGACAATTAAGTAACCGAGAAAATAAAAGCACTAACTATTCAAGAAGATAAATTACACTAATACAACAGACAATAAAACTAATTAAATTGATAAAAATGCTAAACAAGACAACGAAAGATGACGAAGAAACAAACCTAGAAGATGCAAAGACCAAACAAGATGACGAAAATACTACACAAGAAAATCCCGGCAATTCAGCGTACCAACAAGGTGTGATGAGAATCAGTCGCAGTCAACTGACTCTCTTCTTCAACTTGACCAACAAACTACACTCTCTCAGAGAGTTCAACATATTAACGAATTAGACATAGACGAAACCATACTAAAAATGGAAACTATTAACTTATGATTATGATTGAAAAACCAATTAAAATAGAATCAAAGCGAACTTGAAAATACAGTAATACGTAGAAAACAACGTGTAAGTAGTTGTAAGTATATATTTTATGAGTAACTATGAATAATCGGAGTCCTAATCAAGTCGTCTTTCACAGTCGCCTCCTTCATCATATGGCGACCCTGTGAGTCGGCGCAGCCCTGCGCCAGCGCGGTTGTGAGGTATGTGCCGCGTACCGCGTATAATGTAAAAGAAATTAAATAAAAAATACTTTAATTAAGAAAAGAAATATGAAGATGATTTAGAAAAATTTAAAAAAGATAAATATATTTGAATATATATATTATTTTAATATGATTATGAAGTATAAACCTACGAGACATACTTAACTGACTACACTACAAATGAATTAAGAATTAAATTTTTAACAAAGAAAACAAACGACTTCAATTTTTTCAAGGAGTTTCTTCCATATCTCCAAAGTTCTTCATTATATCTTCACCAAATTCAAATGGGACCAACTTGGTAGTAAGGCTTTCAAATATACAAGGATCATCAAAATCGGTTCACAATTGGCGAAGATATCGCGTAACAAACATACATAAAAAAAAACATACAGTCGAATTGATAACCTCTTCCTTTTTTAAAGTCGGTTAAAAAGACAGATAGAAAGATAAAGTCAGAGTAAGAAAAGATGTCGAAAACGAAGAAAAATGTCAAGCATGAAGAAATCATGTTATAGAAGAAAAAATAAGAAAACTATGTCACATAAATAATAAAAAAAAAAGTCAAAAATGTAGTGTGTGGGTGTCGGCATGAGCGCGAGACTTGATAACAAGCTTCGTGTGACTGCCACTACACTAGGCGCTACTTGGCAATGCTGATGAAATAGTGTAAGTAGGTATATCTAAGACAATTTGTTCGGCAGCTTTCGATATGTCTTTGATTAGCTGAGTCACAGCTTATCATCGATGTCACGTGCACAGTAATTTTAAACAAATAATTTGATTTATTTTTCTATTTTCGCGTTTATTGAAACGAAGCACAATTGAAGTGTATTGTCACTGACTAGTCACTGATCTAATTTTTTAACTATAATAATACTTGATTTAACTAAAATCCTCACTTTTACTACAACAAAGGAATTTATTAATATAGAGCTTAATTGGACACTGCTGCGCAAGCCGCGGGCGCGCGAAACCTCTGTAGGTACTATGTAGGTATATATACTTTGAGCAAGTAGTTACAGGGTAGTAGGTACAGGATCTATGAAAACAAAGAACGGATTGTATGTATCGGGTCTTTAAAGGCACACGAGCGACTAAAACTGACTATTTTGCATATTCCTCCATTTCTTTGGAGTTGAGTCTGAAGTAAACGGTCCATTCTGACTTTGGTATATATAACAAGGTTTTTTTCATTTTTTTGCACTTAAAATTTATATGTATTATGTAAATATTATTTTATTCTATGATTCTTGAATATAATTTTATTTCAAGCTGGTCTTGGAGACGTTACGTTTCTTAAAACAGGGAATTCTATATAGATACTATATAGGCTTACAATCTGTCCACAGTTTAAATTCTCAATATATTTGTATTTTACATTTATTTATAGCTAAGTAGCCCGTCTACACCGCTAATCTGAATAATCTGTCAACAAACTTGCCGACGACGGTCACCGCAACTGTTTCTTGCAAATCTAACACAGTTCTGTCTGACAGAACTAAATCCTCGCAACTAAGTAGCGTAAGGGTGTTATTACATGGACGCTAATGAGCCGAAATTTTCACAATATCGCGATAGTTATGAGATAAATATTTCTACAACTTAGATAGACTAAGAACAATTATTTCCTTTTTCCTTCACCGTACTAGCATTCTTACATATGATTAAGTATAGGCAATGTATTTTTATATAATTATTTATTTCCCGGCTAAGATGAAGAAGATGCTTTCTGCTTCAGAAAGCAGAACAGCTGAGTTTTTATATATAAATATTATATATATAATATACCGAAAATTCGTAAGACGGATGGAGAGTAGACAGCCGGCGCGGCGTAGGAGAGGAAGTATCCCCCTCCCTTTCTAAGGCGCGGCGAAAATGTATGCCTGCGCCTGCTGTTTGTTTCGTTTAGCTGAGAGATAAACTTTTTAATGTAATATAAATTGTCATGTTTGTGTACGATAGTGCAATAAATAAATATTGTATTCTACCACATAAATGATAGTACTTTTATACTGATAATTAAAGTAATGCAAAATTATTCCCTAACCATTCCAAAATATCAAAAATGCACAACGTTAATATTTAAGTTTTCACTTCTGCCGGCACTCCTGGAGTGCAACTTTTTTTTTTTCAGCGTGGGGTGCATTTTTCTGCTTTTTTCTTCTCTAAATGCATTTCAATGGTCACCTAAGGATGCCGAAGATCATGCGAAATCGAGAAAAAGAAGAAAACGGCCAAGTCTAATTGTTTTTTCATTTTGCCATTTTTTGGACAATGTGACCTGTATAATGAAGTCAATTAGTTTAAAAAAATAGGACGGAAGTTATTCCTTTAATATTTTTTCTAGTGTCCTAATTTTTTAAACAATATAAAATTCTAAACAAATTAAATCTTTGTTTTTGCTCCGTGAATTCGCTAGTTTCCAACAAGTTAAATCAGACACTTTTTTCTAAACGTCAAAATAAACATTTTCTATGAGATTTGTATGAAATATCTGTGACGTCATAGTATTTTGGAGTCAAACAGCGCTCTTAATATCCGTTTTTTTGCATTATTAATCTAAAATCACGTTCAAAATGGATGTGATCAATGACAAGTGACATTATTTCGTGACGTTTTATTGTCTTAACAGTACCAAATAATTTATTTTGACCTAGGAAACTACCCAATTATCAGTTCTACCAAGTGTGCCTTCAGCCTAACTTCTCAGAAGCAGTAGTTATCGACTCTTCGAATCCACAAATTGATTTATTTGTATCTATTCGATATTAGTGAACAGTTTAGTTGATTCAGTTTCAACGAGTTAATTTACGCAGAATTAGATCAGTGAGACATGAATATTTATCATTATTAGAAATCAACTGACTTTGGATTTGCAATGTTATTGAAAGCACTGATTAATTGTAAACAATGAATGTTTCATGAAATTAAGTCTTTGTCTTTAAAGGTCAAGGCAACATTTATGCTTTGAAAAAATCTAAGTACCTATTTAATAAAGCTTTTTACTACTTCTACATTTAAGAGTCAAGCTCTTGTCGATGTCATTGTATGGAAAGAGACTCACGCAATATCTATGTCACCTATTTTGTTAACAGTAAAGGTATAAATTCATAAATTAACTGCATGTCATTAAACTCGCTTGCCGTTCCAATTTTTCGTTTGCGATGCCTGACAGGGTTCATAGTGTGTTATTTTAAGACAGTGACTTTTAGTAGTTAGAACTGATGTACATTATGAAATGCAATAAATTAATTGAATTGAATGTCAATTTTTTGGCGGAGATAATGGAGTAGTTTGACATTGCCTTCACTAATACACACAACAGTAAACTTAAAAGTTATTAGTGTGCAGGCTTCTTCACGACGACATTATCCTTTACCGTAAGCAAGTGGTGGTAGAAAAAAAATACTATTAAAACTACCATACGGTATACTATACCATTCCATACCAGGCCACCACCGGTTCTTGCATGCCACCACCGCTACTTGCAGGTCACCACCGTTTCTTGCAGGAATAACTTAGGTCATAAGCTGTGATCATATGATACAAATGTGCAAAAACTTAACGCAATAATGTAAATATAAAATTTCACGTTTCTGAAGTTGTTTCTGTTTTATAAGAAAAAAATGCATGTGAAATCCGACTGACGTTCCGAGATGCCAATCCACTGTAGCTTGCTGCTTGTGTTCGTAGTTTGCGCAAATTGGGCTGGCTCTATGATTGACAGCTTGTCTGCCCTGAGGCTTATATGAGAAAAGGCAGGTTTGCACAGTCAGAACTAGAATTATAATGGCTGTATTTTCACGAATTTTATTCCGTATCCTTTTTGCCCTTTTAGTTTATATTTTGATGCCTATTTCAGTATGATGATGATTTTTTATTTATTGTACATAAGATTGGTTACCTGTATACAAGTTCGCCTTTATTGAATATATATTTAGACAAACACCCAAGACCTAGGTCGATATAGGTAATTTTGGAAATTCTTGGGAGAGGCCTTGTCCAGCAACTAACATTTTACAATAGGTGGCTGAACACTTTTTAGTTAAGGGGGAGATACATGAATTGTCATAAGCGGCCGTTTTCCATAACATTGCTAAGAAAAGCTTAACGTTCTCACTTTAAACTGTAAACAGTAGTTCAAAAAATAGTTTGAAGGGTTATCTAGAGTCGTATGGTACGAAGTTTAAATGATATCTCCATTTCCTTTAAAATAATTTATTTTTAATGGGGGCAGCACTGGACTCCAGAAAATTCATTTATCCCCTTAAGTATTATTTTACTGACAATTCACCATTTGAACAATTTTTTTCGTTAGGAGTTGTCATAAGGGCTGAACTGTCAATTTTGGCTGGCGGCAACCCCTCGTAAAATTAGGCCCTAGATATCTAGAGTAGATATCTTGAGCCTCATTTTACGAGACGTTTTTAGTATGAGAGTAAAAGTTCAAAATATATATGACAATAGAATTTCTTTGGCAGCTAATGCTTTCCAAAGATAGATAGTTGCACCACGTATATTTTATTTTTTAGGCACAAAAATATACGTGCTGCAACTATCTATGAGGCAGATTCTAAGCTGACAAAGAAAGCCCAGGGCCGTAAAAAGAAATAAAAATAGTGTGTAGCTAGCCGCATCGCGGCTCTAGACAGCCTCTGTATCTGTCTGTACGTGTCTGTACGCATATGCGTGTCGATCTAACGTCAAATTGACTTCATTTAGGATCGTCATTTTTATTTTGTGTATGTCAATTCATTAGATCGGACATTGAGCTCTCTACTGTAAAATACCTACCTGCCGTTTTGAGCCGTAGAAACTCATCGAAAAACGTTGGAGGAAGAAATAAAAAAGATTCCTTCGTTTTGTGAATGAAAGTGAATTCTTATTAAATATTTCAGGTTTTCATAAAATTGAAGGACTTTTTTTATCTAGTAGTATGTACAGATCTGTGCGCATATCCTATACATGATTCGCAATTATGCCCATTCTCTTCATCGGATTTTAATATTTGCGCATGAAGAGAAGCAGATTGACCATTTCAAGTTTTCTTTTCTCCCAGACATAACAAAAGTAGCAATAATTTTCATATAAGAGTCCCGATAGGGACGATGACTGGGTCAGAAAAGTATTATTCTAATTAGTCCGGTATGTAGTTAGATTATCCAAAAATAATGTACCCATATTTTTCAGTTTATCAAAAAAGTAAAAATTCACAAAGATACAGAGTATCTAAGTTCCAGAGTGGGGGCTTGCAACGTTACTGATGTGTAAAAATCGTACGAAAGCGTGACGTCATGCGAAATTTAAATGCGCTGTATCTTCGTCCTTTATTGTTTCTCAGAGAAAAGAAAAAATACTTGTACAATATTTTTTAATAATCTAACCGATGGGCCTAAAATAATTTTTAAGTCATCATGCCTATTATAGGTAGGTACCTATATAAGTACATACAAACTTTGCACATCGCTTTCTACAAAACATGTTTATTGAAATTAACATACATGTAGGATGTAGAATATTACTTATCGGCATAACCTCCGAAGTTGAGCGTTGTTCATCCATCTTCATTACATACAATGTACACAACATTATACTTAGTCGAAAGCCGCTACTGAAGTTCAAAACTTATAGGATTTAAACCTTATTACAAAAGTAAAACAAGGAAAGAAGTTGCTAGATAGGTACTCGTACTTAGTAAGTTTAAGTCTTATCTCCTCTCATCGTAAAGTATTCCCGGTTGCATCCTTATCTGTTTCAAAGGAGTCTGCGGTCCTCTTTCGGGTTTTTAGGGTTCTGTAGCCAAATTGCAAAAATCGGAACCCTTATGGATTCGTCATGTCTGTCTGTCTGCCGTATGTCACTGCACTTTTTTCCGAAACTATAAGAACTATACTGTTAAAACTTGGTAAGTAGATATATTCTGTGAACCGCATTAAGGTGAAGATATAGGCAAATGGCCTTGAAGTGTGAAATAAATTGTTAACTCGTAAATATGGTGATAATTTTCATATTGCTCTTCATCATGCACTAGATAGCCCTTTAAATTATTTTTTGAACTGCCGTTGAAACTATTATTGGTGATCCATCTAGCGTTAAAACTTGCCGTGGCCACTTTTGGCGGAGGCAAGTATTAAAGCTAGACGTACTAATGTAAATACTTTCAACGGTGGTTCATTCAACAATTTATTTTAAATGAGGGCCACTTCAATGAGGGCCATTTGCCTATACCTTCACCTATTTTCACACAAAAATAGAAAAAAAAAAACAAAAAATTTTGGGGGTTCCCCATACTTGAACTGAAACTAAAAAAATTTTTTTTATCAAACCCATACGTGTGAGATATCTATAGATAGGTCTTCAGAAATGATATTGAGGTTTCTAATATAATTTTTTTCTAAACAGAATAGTTTGCGCGAGAGACACTTCCAAAGTGGTAAAATGTATGTGTCCCCTCTGTAACTTCTAAAATAAGAGAATGATAAAATTAAAAAAAAATATATGATGTTACTACATTGTCATGCAAACTTCCACCGAAAATTGGTTTGAATGAGATCTAGTAAGTAGTTTTTTTGATACGTCATAAATCGTAACTACAATTTACCTTTAGAACTTTTAAATTATGTTACTTGCTGCTACGGAATCCTTCATAGGCGAGTCCGACTCGCACTTGGCCGCTTTTTTCACACTTTGGATGGTCTTGAATATTGTTTATTTCGAATTTTTTTTTAAAAACCTTTGCTTTTGCTCATTACTTATAAACACTGGACAGGCCTCCTAAAATTACTTAACGCGTTGTGTATTGCTATAGATATCAGACAACCTAAACCAACTTTTACCGTGATGGTGGGTGAGAAGGTGGAAAAAAGGAATTAAAATAGTGATGGGTTACTAGCCGCTTTTACGATTTGCAGAAATGTAATGAGAAATTAAACGTCATTGCAATATCGATCTTACTAATGTTCAGTGCCATCCTTCCCCCAGTTATCAGCTGCAAGATAAGCCGACGTTCCGTACGTACTGGTAATTAGGGTTCCTCGGTACGCCAGACGTCGATTAAAGAGCTTACACATCCGGTTTTATATCATGTCGTTTTTACAAGCTTTTTATTCACAAGCTTTTATTAAGCTTGCCCTGTTTGTTGTTTTTGGGTCAAATCATGCACGTTAAATTTGAGCCACTTTCCGGTTTCTGATTGAGATGTGATATGCTAATGTAAATCAGATGACAATGTAATGTTATGATGACAAGAAGCTGATCTGATGATGGAGCCAGAAGGTGGCTATAGGAACCCTGTAATACAAGACGCAAACCAATCGAGTTTGGGCTTATTACATCTTAATAAGTTCTCTTACAGTAAAGGCTTCAACGAAAAAAAAATTTTTTTTTTTAATCTTTTATAGTCTCCACTGCAGGAGCACGATCCTCTCTGTACTACCAGAGCCACACTCTACCAAAGCAGCCACAGGATATAAATATACGGTATATAATTATCAAATCAAATCAAATCAAATAATTTATTTACCAAAAATGTTAAATGTATTAACATTTTTGGTAAATAAAATCAAATCATTTATTTACCAAAAATGGTAAGTGTATTAACATTTTTGGTAAATAAATGATTTGATTTGATAATTATATACCGTATGTAAATCTGTGAGACTGATTTCTTTTCTTCGGTAAACTTATCAGGTAATGGCGTAACATACCTTTGAGCTTGAATATTAAATGATAATAAATAAATAAATATATTTTAAATATAGGGACAAATCACACTGATTAAGCTAGCCCCAAAGTAAGTTTTAAACTTGTCAATAACTTCCACCGGGAATAATGTGCCAATGGAAAGCCCAAGATTTCTTCGTATTTTGGTAAACATTAATTAACTTTTAAAAAAAATTCCTGAATTCTCAAACGATTGTAAATATTTTAAGTACCTACCTCTATATGAAACGAAAATCTTTCGCTATGAAAAATTAAGAAAAAAATAAAAAAATGCATTTTATCGAGTAGGTATATGTATTGAAAGCAAAAAATATATCGACATACATTAATCTGCTTTTAAAATACGTGCAATATTGCACGTTGAAAGCTCTTTGTTCAGATTAAATTTTCTACTCTCTTTATAAGTCTCATTACATGAATATAAAATTATAACTCTATTGGAATCCTATATCCTATAGGATAATGAAGAATGGATATTTAGATAGAATAGAATAGAATTAAACTTTATTTGAATTGAAACACACACACAATCTTTAACAAAAAAAAAACATAAATACAGAAATTATAATACATAAAAGAAAGAAAAAAAGAACATAGGCTATTGCCTATAGGATCAGTGTAAACCTTTACTCACGCACGGATGTAAGTAAAGCACTGGTTTTCTGCTATGACCTGAATGAAGTGATTGACGACTATTTTGGAACAGATCAAAAAAATAATACTTAATTACAATTAAAATTACAGTACTGTGTGGCAAATATATTTGAAATGTATATCAATAAAAACCATTTTAAGTACCATTTTTATAAAAACATAAATATAACGTGTTGCTGTAAAAATGGTGTTGATATGAATAATGTGTATGTAATTGATGTGTGATTGTTGTGTGGTGGACAGTATATGTATGTCAAGTATGTGTAATCAGAACAGCTAGTCTTCTACACAGCAAAATACGCTACCGACCAACCTCGTGGTAGACCTTCAATTTTTTTGTTCATATGAAATTCCTTAAATTTTAGCTTAAAAGAATACTTGTATGATAATAGCCTTATAGGAGGAGGAATGTTGTTCCAGTATTTGGTTGATAGATAGCGAAAACTGCCGGCAAAAGCTGCTGTTCTGTGTAAGCGACCTGCTAAAATACCACGCGTGGATCTAGTGCCATACCTATTGTGAAAATATGAAAAATTAAGTTTAGAGTATAGATAGAATGGCTTTTTAAATTTAATGACTTCAAAAAGAAGAGATGCCAGATGTAGGTGTCTTCGAGAAGTCATTTTTAGATAGCATGTATGCATGCATGCATGCATGTAGCATTTTCTTTGATTTTTCTGGTACTTACGTAAAATGGTAATTCATTTTTATTAAATGTATATATTCTTATTACAAAGATAACACATTGCAACTAACAGTAACTTATATTAAAACTAATACTTATTTAATAAATATTATATGTTTGCCCTTGACAGGTCTTATAAATAGTAGGATCAATGTTTTATATAATGACGTCTTTTTTAAAAGCTTTTTATTCACAAGCTTTTATTAAGCTTGCCCTGTTTGTTGTTTTTGGGTCAAATCATGCACGTTACATTAAGGCAACTTCCCGGTTTCTAATTAAGATGTTTTGTATGCTAATGTAAGTCAGATGACAATGCAATATTTTAGGAGTTACTTTCATATTTCCAAAGTTCCTAATCATATCTTCACCAAATTAAAATGGGACCAACTTGGTAGTAAAAGCTTTAAAATAAAAAAATAATTATCAAAATCGGTCCAAAATTAATGAAGATATGGCATAACGCACATACAGTCGGATTGATAATCTCCTTTTTTTAAGTCAGTTAAAATATAATTAAACAACGACAACATTGTAGCACAAACGTTTCAAAAGTACAAAGTACAAACGTAAAAGTAGCTTTTCTTCTGAGACAAATTCGATTACAAAACTTAATAGACCTGCACCAAAAAATAGTAAATATCAAAATACAATATTAAATGCTTTTCAAAATGGCCCCAGGCTTGTGAGAATATTCAATGTTTCGAAACAGCCTAATTTAAATTTCAAGCACATTAAAGCAGCACCTTCAACAGCGACAGTAAATGTAAATATGCTTTGTTTCTTTTAAAATGCTGTTAAAATAAGTCAAAGACTGGAATAGTGAATAAATTGAAAATGTCCATTTAATTTTTTAAAGGTAGAAAAAATGCGAAGAAAACTGCGCATAAAATATATTAAACAAAGTTGGAAGATATTTTTCTTGTTTTCTTCTTTGTTAATGGCTATCAATGATGTAAAATTTTTCAAGATGGCTAATGGCTGACTGTGTCATCTGGCAATAATAAGGTGGACCATAGATACTTAAGCATAGTTGCTAGCTACTAGTGGTTCTGTGATCGTACAGTAAACCTGACCTTATAACCATGCAATAACCGACATTTTCCCCCTGTCTTAGCAAAGCTATTTAAGTGAAATCCGTCCATATATAAGTATAACGCTACAGCCTTTTTCTTTTTGGAATTTTTTTGCAACATCTTGTCTAGAATGAAGTCTTCAGTGTCCTTGAAATCCGTCAATAAAAACGCTACAATAAAGTTCACACCCTTCCCCTCAAATTTTTCCCATAGTAAAAAATTCCAAAAATGAAGATTAAATTCACAATCTCAATACAAGCGCAGATGTCCGCACAAATTTGTTAACAAGAGCAAATTAAATTTATCATTGGCCGCCATTTTGGGTAACAGCTGGTGCGCTGTACATAGAATATTCGTATGGAGCAAGTATCTAAATACTAAATCATTTTGATGGATTACTTGAGACTTATTCTGTACCAATTTCGTGTTCTCTTTAACAGTGTTTGGATTGTGGTGTAACAAGGTTTTTTTTTTAAATTAAGTAGGTACAAATATTTTAAGGGATAGATAAATATTTTAGAGGCTAAATAAATGATCTTTATCATATAATAAAAATGTAACTGTTCGCTGTTTGTACATGGAAGATAAGAAAGATATAATGGGGGGCTTTAGGTATCAACGCAATTGAACCTAAAACAATGATTGTAGGAATTTATGTCGGGGTGTGGTTTTCACTAATGTATTGTGGTAGGTCTTACAATACGCATTATGACTGAAACAATATTTTTGGCCCATCGGTTAGATTATTACAAAATATTGTACACGTATTTTTTCTTTTCTCTGAGAAACAATAAATAACGAAGATACAGCGCATTTAAGTTTCGCATGACGTCACGCTTTCGTACGATTTTTACACATCGGTGACGTCACAAGCCCCTACTCTCGAACTTTGATACTCTGTATCTTTGTGAATTTTTACTTTTTTGATAAACTAAAAATATGGGTATATAATCTAACCAACGGACTAATTAGAATAATACTTTTCTGACCCAGTCATCATCCCTATTATGCGTTAGCTTTAGTTCAATCAGTGGATTTTAATTTAATTTTAATTTTGTTTTGGCCTATACTGTCCCACTGCTGGGCAAAGGCCTCCCCTCTTGTACGCCACTAATCTCTATCTTGCGCGATGGACTTCCGGACGGAATGGACGATTTTGACAAGACCAGTGAAAATAAATAAATAAAATGTTATATTAATTTAAAGAATTACGTCGACTAGGTGTACTTACGCGGATCAAGTCGCGGGTGACAGCTACTCAAATAAATATACTAATACTGACAGATCACACAGTTTTAGCTAGTACCAAAGTAAGTTAAAATGTTATGGGATACTAAACAAACTTAACGATAATAAGTTCACTACTTTATAATACTAAATAAATCTACGCGGATGAAGTCGCGGGCGACAGCTAGTAATATAATATACTTATACAGACAGATCACACAGTTTGGGCTAGTCCTAAAGTAAGTTCAAAGTGTTATACGAGTATGATACTAAACTAACTCAACCATACTACACAAATATGATACTAAATAAATCTAATATTATACAATATAAGTTTTTACGCAATTTGTCTTGATAATAGATGTTTTTTACATCGTTATCACGTCCGCAGTGAGGATGCAGTTAATTACGTGCAGGTGAGCTAACAATTAATTACCAGCGCCTGCAACTGCTGGGGAAATCTGTAGCCTTTATCGGTTCTACGGTAAGAAATGGACGGCAAGTAAAACTTGCGTTTAGAGTGTTCCGTACTTCTTATAGGTTTTTTTGTAATCTATAGAGAGCTGTTTTCTGTATGTTATCAAAATTTTTGGCCCAGCAGTCGGAGATAAGGGGGTGGTAAAATTTTGCCTATTTTCATTAAATAACTTTTAAAATATTTATCTTAAAATTATTAAAAAAAAACGTGGACAGAGTCTAAGGCTATTCGGCTCACTACGTAATGTTATACAATACTAGCTTTTGCCCGCGGCTTCGCCCGCGTAGATTCGGGGTATGAAAAATAGATGTAGACCTACTCAATATGCTCACAAAATTTCATGAGAATCGGTCAAGCCGTTTCGGAGGAGTACGGGAACGAACATTGTGACACGAGAATTTTATATATAAGATAATCGTAAGATAAAAAGCAATTTGTCCTGACAATTTGATGTTTTGTACAATTTGACGCCCGCAGCGAGGATGCAGTTAATTACGTGCAGGTGAGCTATTAATCACCAACGCCTGCAACTGCTGGGGAAATCCTTTATAGGTTCTACGGTAAGAAAAAGTTTAAGTAAATTTAATAAACCGGCCAAGTGCGTGTTGGGCCACGCGCAGTGTAGGGTTCCGTAGTTGCGAATGCCGACTTAGAGTTCACACCTCACGGTATAACGACTAAAAACGTCTAATAAGTTGGTCGACAAAAAATTTATTTGACTTCTTTGCCGGCGCGATTAATATAAATACCCATACCTAATAATAGCTTTCTAGTACTAATATTATGTGAGTAAAACCACGGACAGACAGACGAATTATTACTGACAAAATTATTACGACTGACAAAAAAAGGAAGGTACCAATCACTAGGTACCAAAGTTAAATTGACACGTCTTAATCTCTAACGAGGTAGACAGAGCCTAAGGTCTACTAAGTAAGTTTCCAAGCAATTTGTCCTAACAATGGATGTTTTGTACATCGTTATCACGTTCGCAACAAGGATGCAGTTAATTACGTAGGTGAGCTAACAATTAATTACGGACGCCTGCAACTGCTGGGAACATTGTAGTTTTTATCAAAACGGGTGTACTCTAAGAAAAAGGTTTAAAAGTCTTTTTCCGACTTATTACAAAAAGTAGACTTGTGTAAAAACTTGTTAAAAGCATTCTCCATTCAAACCAAGTTGACACTGACGGATAGAATGGTGAACACATCCTATGCGCTAAAGTTACATCAGCAGTAAAGACGTACTAGAAAGAGTAGAAGAGAAAAGAAATATTTAAAAAACTATTGAAAATAGAAGAGAGAAGATGATTGGACATCTAAGAAGATATAACAATCTCTTCAGAATAATAGTAGAAGGAAAAAAAAGAAGAAAAAAGGAGACGAGGAAAAAGAAGACGGAGAATGAAGTTTTTCCAACAAATTGAAGAAAAGTTAGGAATAAGGTCCTACCGGCACAATAAAAAGACGGCAGAAGGAAGAGAGAGGGATCTCCACTTAAGTCCACCAAAAAGATTAAGATTTTAAATTACTTAAGTGATTTCCATGCATCTGACGGTTCTTGACAATGTCAATAAAATGTTAAACAATTCGGACCATGGGCCAAACAAGTGACAACAATAATATGACCAAACACTCAAGTTATGTATATTTATCAAGAAACGGTAAAGTGCTGTAATTGCTTTAATTTTTGGGAGCTTATGGTGTTGCATAAAATTGACAGTACTAAGAAACCCTCTACATTTTGCTACATAACTAAACCAAATCTGGCCTTATCAAAAATATTTTAGGCAATTTTTTACTAGAATGGCGATTGAAAGTGTTACAGGAGGTTCTCATTCAAGCAGGTGAGGCCTCTTAGTGGATATTGGTCTACAATGGGCCCGCGACGTTGATTGATGTAACAGTCACATGTTGGGCGCCAATAAAACTCTTCAACCTATAATAGTGTATCGTTGTGAAGTACTTCATGAATGTGTACGAAAATTCCTTCATTACATTTTAGGTTGGTTTTGTTAAAAATCTTTATAGGGCACGAGTATAATAATAATTTTTCTCACTAGATTTTAGGTATGGAGAATTACAAAATGAGCGTCAAACATTATTTTTCTGGTATATGAATAAATAAAATATCAGGAAGAATTAAGTCTTAATAAGTATTTATCAGAACGAAAACTTAAAATATATGGTCTAACATAATGAAGTATCATAGCCTCAAATCTTCGGGATCTTAAGTGAAAGAACTCATCTATTGAAGAAGAAATCTTTAAATTATTTGAAAAACACAAGGTGACCTTTGTTATTTCTTAATTTAACATCTTTGTCATATAATTCAACACCAAAAACACGAACATTCCTTGTACCTACAAAACGAATCCGCCCAGTTATTCCGAGTTTCTGACATTACTCGAATTATTTGGAAAACAAAAGGGAAACCGACCGATAATAGGAAAATGGCTCATAAAATATTTCTAAAAGAACCGCCGACTTCAAATAAGAAAGGGTTCTTGTTTTTCATTACAACTTTGGTTAATAAAAGGATTGTTTGACCCACCTTGGGCTAAATTGGCCGTTCAATTTTGCATTTTCAACTCTGTCAATGGAGTTATTGTACCATTTGGAATACATTTGTAAAGACCTTTTGATTTTGATCTTTGTCTTAGCGTTTGTTTGAAGCTATTGTTGCGGTTTATCCTGTAGGTTTTGATTTCAATTATTAAGAAAAGGTGGCTTTGTATTTTGTTTCCCTTATTTACTTAGTTTTCTCCTACACTTTTTATCTCTTTTGTTATATGCATTGAGACACGCCGGACAGCTAGGTGCGTGCGTCTCGAGTCACATTCGCCCTGAGGAAGACCTCCGGATGAGGATGTCTGTGTCTTACGTCCGATTTAACATTTTAGTTTTTTAAACTAGCAATTAATTTTTATGTTTGTTTGAGTCAAATCTTGCAAATTGATACACTTCCTAGTTTAAAATCAATAGGTATGAAATTTTGTATGCAAATGTTTTTTTATGTGTCATCAAAACTAAAATATTTTCTTAGTGAGTTTGTTTGTGTCCTTTCATAAAAAAAAAATACAAAATGACGTGATATTTTAATAAGGTACCTACTCCAAAAAAACTGTGAGTGACATTGGTACATTTTATCTCAAAATAAAGTTTTAAGATCGCACATGAACGAAGTCGATAGCAAATTTTAATGATAGTATTACATTAGTAGAGTAGGTAAGTCTCTTTATTTAATATCTATTTGTGTATATCCCCGTATTTAATGCAAAAATCTTAAAGAAATTCATTTGAAATAAAAACGGATAAACAGACTACATTTAGGCAGTGCGAGGGTTCCGCCAATAAAATGTAAAATTATAGGATAACTGAGGTTTCGTACAGAAATATTTTGTTCAGTGCGAAAGGATGACTAACTATTTTTCTAACATTTGCATGTTAAAATACGTAAACACTTGCGTGTTAGGTGTCGGAGGTCGATATGTTGTATCGGACAATCATACGAATATAAAGTCTACTGCCGGCCAGGTGTCAGAGGCCAAATTGTATCGGGCAATCTTACGAATATAAAGTGTACTGTTGGCCAGGTGTTGGAAGTCGAAATGTTGTATCGGATAATAATCATACGAATATAAAGTGTACTGTCGGCCAGGTGTCGAAATACTTAGTCGAATTCGCTGGACAAATAAATGTTGGAAAATGGTTCTACAATCGTAAAATATGTACTCATTTATGTACTATAGATTGTAGAGTAGAGTCACATCACACGAGTATCTATTTTATTTTAACGCAAAAGTAATTAGTGCACGTATTGATTGTGAACCATTATTGTCCTGGATTACCAACTATTCACTGGAGAAAGCAGTGAGAATTTTTCCACGCGCCCTTTTCTTATCTCGCGCCCCTAGGCACTACTTTGCCTTTAGGATAATCCGCCACTGGTTTATACATCAGTTTTATTATAATCATCTTCTACATTTATGAATCAGGCTCTTGTCAGTGTCATTACATGGTAATAGACGGTTTGCCATTGCCTTCTCTAAAAATAGTGATCAGTGTTCAAGAAATTGGTGGTAAATAGTTGAAAAAGACATTAAAGGCAATCTCAGAGGTACTTGACAAATCGCGTCTAGTGAGGATCGAACTCGTTCCTCGAAGCTCAAAGCTCACAGTCAGCGCGCACCTAAACCGCTTGGCCATTACAACACTTTTATATTATAACCCCAACCAGCCCTTTTCAAAACCAAAACACCAGTCCTTCCTAAGAAAATACTGGCGACTAAGAATTTATGAAAAAAAGAACTGTCAGATAGAGAAATGCGCGGTTATTAATTTTTCTTGTCACCAGTAGTATGTACATTTTATATTTTATTATCTAATATAGTTTTCATTTACTTTACACTTACTATCACAAATCTTCGACAAATCTACAAATCGATGCAAGTAACTTGCAACTTCCCACTTTCCCGTTGAATATTTTTGCAGCGGAAGAAAAGCAGTTTACAAATTGTCTCTACGGAACCCAGGGAAGGCAAAAGGTACAATTTATCCATGTCAACTCTCCCGGGGCAGACACCGTAAAATCTCCACTCCATTAAATATAGACTATACAAATACAATACCGCGCTACATTTTTCTGTATACTGCGAGTAGATAGTAGTAGTGTATACAGGGTCTAAGAAATATACTGAAACTATTTTAAGGGTCATCGAATGGTATCCTAGAAATGGGAAACGTAGTGTAGGACGTCCGGCGGCTAGGTGGGTTGATGACGTCAGGCAGGTTGCTGGGAGGAACTGGATTGCGATGGCCAGTGATAGAGCAGGGTGGCGCAGACAAAAGGAGGCTTATGCCCAGCAGTGGGTACTTGAAGGCTGTTGATGATGATGATTTTAAGGGTATTTGACGACCTCCGTGGTGTAATGGTCAACACACTAGTCCGCCAATCCGGAGGTTCTGGGTTCGATCCCCAGCCAGGGCAAGTTGAAAAAGGCCTTTTTCAAATTGTCCTGGGTCTTGGATGTTCATTTATATATGTATTTATTATAAAATATAGTATCGTTGAGTTAGTATCCCATAACACAAGATTAAAAAAACTTACTTTAGGGCTAGCTCAATCAGTGTGATTTGTCTTTATATATTTATTTATGTTTTTATTTTATATATTAATTCAGTCCATGATACTGAACAACTTTTTCCAAGGAACATATATCGAAATATAAAAAATATTTTTTGGTTTTCCATACAAGTTGACCGAACAGCTGATCCGAGTTTGTATGGAAAGCAAAAAAATATTTTTCGCATTTCGATATATGTTTCTTGGGAAAAGTAGTTCAGGAGCATGGACTGAATTTACCCTTAAAATAGTTTTAGTATATATTGTAAGACGTTATATACCGCTGTTTTTATTTAGAGTGATTTCGATAAATTCTGATAGTGAATTTCAGATAGAATATTATATTTTGTTTTACTACTATCACATTTAAGAGCCAAGCCCTTGTCGGTGTCATTGTATGGAAAGACATGCCTCAATGACGATTTTTAGGCGGATGGTTTGGCGAAAATCTCCTATTTGAATGGCACCGCTCGCTACCGGGCTTGAAGCGGACTGCGGCAGTAAAGTTAGCCATTTGGAAGATTTTTTACAAAAAATACCCAAGTCTTTTTTCTTGCAGTTTTTTGTTCTATTAATAATTCTGATTCCAAGATTTTAATACAGCTAGGGGGTCCAAAATCAACCTGTATTATTACTATACAGGTGATTTTGCACCTAGGTATTACTTACTTACTGCGTTGACTCAGTCACCCAAAATGGATCTTGGCCTCCGACACCAGAAGACGCCACTGTTCCTAGGTATTACAGTTTAGCTTAAATGTTTCATTAAATAATTGTACATTGACTTAGTTTTTTGATATACTTACATAAAACGCTAGTTTTATTACATTCTCTTTGTACTTACATAGTATCTATATTATATTATTCTTATCTATGTGTCCTTTGGCTTCGGCGCGTATTTATGAATGCTTCTTCGACTCAACACTTGTATAGCGTTGGGCTAAAGAAGCTTTCGGACAGACAAATTGTGCGGAGTGTTTCCAAATGCTTCTTTGAGTCAACATTTGTATAGCATAGGGCTAAAGAAGCTTTCGGGTAGACAAATTGTTTGTGCGTGTTTCCGAATGCGTCTTTGAGTCAACACTTGTATAGCGTGGGGCTAAAGATGCTTTCGGGCAAACAAATTGTACAAACAGGCTGCTTATCCTTCTATAGTACAAGATACGCACTAAGTTGTGGCAAAGAAGGGAATGCGTTCTGTTGGCAAACTAACTGGTTTGATATCAGGGTAGACAATGTCTCAGTATCTGTATGAAATGCACGGTAAATGAAATACCTATAATTCAATTATATTGAATTTGATTGGAGTTGATTGGATTGGATTTCATTCGATTAATGTTATTTTTTTTTATTAAATTACAAAACTCAAACAATTTCTCTTTGGCTAAATCAAATCAAACAAAAAATCAAACAAAGAATTAAACAAAAAGCCAAACGCAAAATCAAACAAAATATTAAATAAAAATTTAACTTTTTGATTGAATTTTTGTTTGATTTTTCGTCATATAAAAAAAATAAGACAAAAATCAACCTTCTACTTTGGATTGTACAATAATCTATACAAGTTTGAGTCGAAGAAGCATTAGGAAATTCGCACAAACAATTTGTCTGCCCGAAAGCTTCTTTAGCCCAACGCTATACAAGTGTTGAGTCGAAGAAGTATTCGGAAACACGCGGCTTCGGCACTTTTCTATGTATTTTGTTTTGTAAGTCGAGTTTTTTTTTGCGGACTTAGTAAAGAAAGGAGACTAACATAATGTTATTCTTCATGATATTCATACATTCTACATTATAGAATCGCAGTAAATAAGCGACAAATATTATTCTCCGAGAGAGGTTTAAACCTCGCAGTGCAAGATACGGATGATACAGATGTCGGTGATAAGCTCTTATGGTTCCTAAAGCTTTACAACTTTCAAGCATTCTTTGAAATTTAAATCGCTTATAATAAAAACAAAATAACCCAAGGTACTTTGCATTTGCGATCGACAGAGTTAAGTAACTCTCGACCTTTATTTTCAATCCTTTTTCCATTGCAACGATTTTAAAATTTCTACAAAAGTATCTTCCGAAGACTGTAAATGTGTAATTTATTTCGCTTTTTTTATTGGTTACCATGTGTATGCTTATGCCATCGAGTTTTGCACATGTTTAATGATATTGCATTTTCTAAAGATGTCGCTTTTAGTACCCATAAATAAATTACTCAACAATTTAGGAATGTTGTTGGTTTTACTGTGCCTTTCGAACTATTAACTGCCTACTTCCTTTTTAAAATTTTGTACTTATATAATGAACACTAATTTTAAAGTGTTTGAATAAGGTGTCTATGGCAAGATATATCCTTATATACCATCCTGACATAATAATTAAACGGATACGGATAGCAGTTTCAGCAGGCCTTGAATGCGGTTCGGGACGTATTTGCCCTGAGGAAGGCCTCCGAATGAGGTCGAAACATGTCGGCCAGTAGTTGAATTTTCACGTGACGTACCCGTTTATCGCATATTAATAAAGTAAACTATTTTCAAATCAGCGAGGTCATTGGTTATTTTCGACGCGAGGACTCAACAAAGTGTTATTAAAACCACTCCGACTCGTTCACTCTTAGTCAGTGTCACTCAAAGTGACATTCACGTCCGCAAACGGTGTGAGTGTCAACGTGTTAATTTAAAGAAATTCTTGATCTTTTCATAGAGATAGAGTTTTTGTCATCCGATTGCTAAGTTTTTATGGAAGAGCAGAAATTAAAAAGATTTTCTTTCAAAAAAAAATTCGTACTGTATCTAAAGTATTTTATATCAAACAACCACAGATCTGATTATGTAACAATTCAAAGTCTTTACTTATTTCTTTTTCGTTTTCTCTTCTTACCTTTCTTAAATTGCTTAACTTTTGATAGTCTATTTGTTTCTCTTTTCGATACAGATTCATTTATTATGTATGCAATGGTTTCATTTCGAAAAGCAGTTTAAATAAGAAGCTTTTTCAGCGAAATCGACGTCAATTTAATTTTATTTCATGCATTGTACTCTATTCGCATAATCTGATATTTTTAAATCTTGAAACCATTTATGTTTATTATGAATAGGCCATTTGCATCCATCAGTACCTAATAATCATCATCATCAGAGCGTTTTTCCGTTTGCATCGTCAGCGGTTACGCTTCAGAGCCCGGGGTCCGCTACCTATACCCTAGGTGATTCGACGAGGTTACTGGTTTTTCACACAGAGCGACTGCCGTTTGACCTCTGCAACCCAAAGGGTAGACCAGAACCAGTCCTAGGATAGGTACAAACGCTAGATGGCGGTCGGGACCAACAGCTTTACGTGCCTTCCGAAGCACGGAATCATCTTTCTTTTTGGATAATCAGGTGATTCAAGCCTGCAATATCCTAACCAGACTGAAAACAACTTTTCACAAAGTATGCTTCCCAATGAGATTTGAACCCATGACCTCCGGATCACATGGCAAACGCCTTGACCACTGGACCACGGAGGCAGTCTTCATCAGTACCTAATAAATTATGAAAATATGTTTCTGGTGCAAATAATGGCCATAGCTACCCAGCGTGGTACGCGGCAAGCATTCTGGGTACCAGAAACAGCACCAGAAACGCTAAGGGGCGTATTGTGATATTTTTTATATATATTTTTTAATATTATGTTGTTAGCTTTTGACCATGATGATGTAATTTGTAAATAAGTGCAATACATATTCAAAATTGTAAATATGTTTTTATTATAAGAAATACGAATATCTATATGTATATTCATATATCTATTGCTATCTCGTCTATATACCTGACGAGGTAAATAGAGCATAAGATCTTCAGGCCACTTTTAGCGCAATAGTGGTCTTGATGAAGGTGGAAAAATGACATCGACTTTTACATTTGCGCGGCATAAAATCGGTTGGTATATTCCACTTTCTTTTCTTCTGAGACCAGTATGGTGTTTATTATAATAAATAAATATACCTTTCAATAATACACTCCCAGTCTAATTGATGATAATAATAGAGAACTACAAATGGATTGTGTTGTAATGAACGAAACAATTTCCGGGCCGGGGTTGCCGTACACTCTGATTGCGCCAATTGGCAACACGCTCTACATTACCTATGTATTGTACTGAACTTGATATAAAAGTACTGGAAGTAGCAGGATCTACTTCTATGATACTCATGATGATTTCTAACACTACCCATAATACAAGGAACTCTGTGTGATTAATCATTATAAAATGGCTCGATCAATGTCAGTATTGTTCACACTAGGAGCTCGCTTCTTTTTAGCATATCGATGGTACTTTTAAGTTCTATTTGGTTGTTCCAGTAAAGGGCAACCTCAAGAGCACTATCGCCGGCTTCGACTTGGTCCTCCAAGTTCAGGTATTTGTGCACATATTACACGAAATAAATGCGCCATCGTTTATGGAGAGAAGCCAAATTTTCTGAGCGGTGGTTGTTTTTCCACTTGGTAAATTTATCTTTAAAGAATAAAGAGATTACAAATAAAAAAAAATGAGGTGTGGTTCCCGGCAGATTAGAATAGGACCACTCCAAGTCTTCAAGGATACAAGCTAAACAAAGCATAGTAACATCAATGAAACCTCTCCAACCTGTCTGGCCAGCGTGGAGAGTGTAGGCCAAATACTGTGACTGCTCTGGCTAATATATAGCTCTAGCAGTACAGAGAGGGTCGTGTTCTTACATTGGAGACAAAAAAGACCTGATCATAAAATAAAATAAAAACTAAAGCCGGAAAGCATACTCTGAAATCTGACACATGTAACTAAGGATGCACTGAGTCGCCGGGAATCCAACTAATATTATAAATGCGAAAGTGAGTTTGTATATTAGTTTGTTGGTTTGTTTGTTTGTTCGTTTGTTTGTTACCTCTTCACGCTTAATCTACTGAACCAATCTTCTTGAATATTCGCATACACATAGTAAGGAGTACTAAGAAGGACATAGGGTACTTTTCATCTCGGAAAAAAGTAATGTTCCCGTGGGATTTGAGATAAGCGAGCGAAGACGCGGGTAAAAGCTAGTATTAAGATGAAAGAGAGAAAAAACAGAGTTAAATTCAGAGCAGAGGTAGAAGAAGAACAAACAGAGTTAAATACGAATAGTGACCGTTCTGAATGGTCTGTATATCCTTGTGCTAGTATGTAGTGCTCATTTCGCACTTACCCTTTCTCGGTGCTAAAAAGGTCGACTTCATTTGCCGACGCTACTCCTGAACATGTAGGAATGAAAGATATGGATGTTACTAACCAAAAATCGAAAAATAAAGGTAATGTCAAATTAAATTTGTGTTAACCTATCAAATTGATATTTTAATATGTTTTTCAAGTTGTTCGAATCAGCTATATTTTGAGGTGACGAAACAGACATATTATGAATAGCCTCATCTCCTCATCTGCAACCTCACAATGCATCTTGCGGAAAGAAATTTGAAAACTAAAAAATGCGCGACGTTGACTTAGTGTGAAGTAGATAGATTTAGATTAGAAGTGAATAAGGAAAAGATGGAACCATTTTAATAATTTGGTAGTGTCTTTACGATCAACTTTGTTAGGCATAAGGGTCTTCTTAGGGATGCATTTGTTCAGAATTTTTAAAAGCGGTTGCTGCTCGTCTTCAATTCTTGGATGTTTTTGTTTTAAACGAAATACACAGGAAGAGATGAAGTGGTTCCATTCTAGGCTGAACATAACTTGGCATAAGCATGTAAGGCCCATTGACATGGTTTCTTCTCCATTGCATGCAATTTAAATGAAGCAATAAATTATTTGTAGTTGACGTCTCGTTTAGACCATGCAAGTCATATAATGCTTAAATTTAATAAGCATGAGGACTGAAAAAATATTTTTAGCCCATCGGTTAGATTATTAAAAAATATTTTACACTTTTTTTTTCTTTTCTCTGAGAAACAAAAATTTAAGAAGAAACAGCGCGTTAAACTTTCGCATGACGTGACAGCTAAGTACTATTTTACATAGCGGTGACGTCAAAAGCCGCTCTGGAACTTTGATGCTCCGTATCTTTGTGAATTTTCATTTTTTGATAAACTGAAAAATATGGGTTCATTATTTTTCGATAATCTCAAAGACGGACTAAGAATAACACTTTTCTGACCCTGTCGAAACCCCTAGTTACACAGTGTGTAACTAGGGGTTTCGACAACCTTACTGTTGCCATGTCCATATGTTTCTAACATCCACGCTCCTGAAATGAGATCGCTTGACGGAGGTTTGTGACGTTTGCGAAACCTTTCTTTGTGTTGATGACTCATTCGGTCGGCGCTTGAGAGCGCTTTGTAACGGGTGTAACTCATTGATATGTGCTTCTTTTATTCGCGGCGACCTTTTCTTTTATGAGTCCTTGGTCAATTGCTTTGGGATAACTTAAGTTGTGTAGACATACGTGCTCTAAATGTAAGTTTACAAATAAAGAGGATTTGTAATAATTTGATACTGATGCCTAAGTGGGATTTCACTTGACTGATATGCTGACCCAAGTTTGCAAGAAAAGCAAAAAAATATTTTTCATATTTCAATATATGTTCCTTGAGAAAAGTTGTTGTTCAGTATCATGGACTGAATTCCCCCTTAAATAGTTTAGTACATTTTGTTAGACGTTATATAATGTTAAAATTTTGAGGTATGATATTACTAGTAACAACGATTATATCGTAGTCATGACACTTATCTAAAACGTCATTGAAATATGATTTCGAAGTCTTGTTCATTTAATTAAGAAATATTTTAGTTTGGATAAGCTATAATTAGGTGGAATGCAGCTTGAAAAACCTGTGCTGCGGAAGAAGGTAATAAAGGAAATAATATGTGGATCTGGTCGACAAATATTAGGTACTTCATACCATTTGGAGTTAAAATTTTCAGTACCTGGGGTGCTGAAGCAAAAAAAAAAATTGTAAAACATATCACAATATGCCTCACCGAGAGAACTGGAGATCCAATAGCTGGCAGTATTTTCGCTCAACGGGGAAATAAATCCCTCTATCCAGCGCAGCGGGGGAATGCTGCCAGCATATTTAGCACGTTGCCTGGATGTGGTGCTTTAGATAAAATACTCTATTTAAAAATAATTTAATTTCAAACAAAAACTAAAACTAAGTTTTAACAAAAACTAAATTAAATCTAAAATTAAAAATAAACTTACATGATTTTTAATTTTAAGTTTTATTTTTTTATTTACCATATAAAGGATAACATTTTTTTTTTATATAAATAACATACATTAACCACGCAGGTTTGTCCTTATGTTATTATTTATTTACATCGGTACTTAATAACCTTATAATAGATACTTACTTAGGAACCAGATAAACATCAGATATTCTCCATGAAATATTTCTTTAATTTTACTTTTTATTTTAGATTTAATATAGTTTTAGTTAGATTATTGTTTTACCTTTGTTTATTACTAATAAAGTAAAACAGGTTTTCATATCTATACCTTGTTGTATAATGAAAAAAAAAGAAATACAGTTTTAGTATTATAGCTGAGTGACTTCCACGCGAATTAAATCCAAGAGATTACGAGACAGCAACAACATGGCATCAACAGACGATTATTAAATACAAGCCGGCTGTCAAGGATATTAAATTTTTAGGGACAATCGAACGAGCGAATGAGGTTTTATAAATCAATAAGTATATCGTTTATGTATATGTGTATGTTGTATGTTTTGATCCGACCTCTATGAAATTTGGGAGTACCAATATTTTTTTAAGTTTTAATATGATTCAATACGGTCAAATTGGGCTACATATGAAAATGGCTTTAAGTATATTTCTTTAGACCAGAACCTAGCTAAAGCGACCGTCCTGTCATTGGTCACATTCAGATCTGCCGTACTATGTGTAACTTCGCGAGTTTACATCATTATCAGGTCTCATCATCTTTATTATCATAATATATTTATAATATCTTTTTATAATATAATAGTCACTTTGTTTTGTTTTGCACAAATGTTCAAATCGTTACTTACTGCTAAGTTTATTGCCGCTTCCTAGGCGCTAGTGCAAAAAACTGCACTGCAGCATTTTCTCCAAAGACGTCAACTAACAAACTTGCAACTTAAAATTAGATATGTGGATGGTTTTTTTAACTTTTATTATTAGTCTCAACTGCATGATCACGACCCTCTCTGTACTACCAGAGCCATACTTGGCCAGAGCAGTCAGAGGCAAGAGGCGAGTTTACAAATTAGTAAATATGCCTATCTTCAAGCGCCTAATCGCAATAAATTTTTATAAAATTACTTGTATCTGTTTTGTTTTAATACCTACTACGGTAGAGACTGCATTTCTCCACCTCTTCTTTATGGTAAAAATAAAACAAATAATTTTTTAATTTAATATATCAACGACATAATATATACTACTACATATACACCAGTGTTTGACTTCTTTTCCAAGTGAAAACGGCTCCATCACGAAGTGGTGAGTCGACAATTTGTAAGGTCTCGTAATCTTACCAACTACAGTTTGTTAATTGAAAAAAGTCGAGACTGATAATCCGTCCTGCTGCAATGCGGTGTCGGCACCAACCGTTGTTTATTACGAGGAAAGAGAAAAACACGAGAAATAATACTATCACGCCTGTTTCCCACAGGGGTAGGCAGAGATTATGGACCTCCTCTTGTTACGATCTAGACAGACCTCTTCCGCTTTATCTGCAACCATCAATCTCTTCATACCTGTTCTTCGGTTATGGGTATTTCTTACTTCTGGAATCATCAAGGGTTGGGTCCAGCATGGCCGGTGCTAAAGCATTCCGTCACTCTCGCTAGCTCTTGCAAATGACGCTTCTGAGTGACAGAAAAGGATAGCAGCATAGGAAAGTACTGTTTTATGCTGGCAGATGTGCCTGACCCTAAATCTTCATTTCACTGTAGCGTTTTACCGGTTGCTTCTTCATATTTCGCTGTGCTGCTTCGAAGTCTTAGATATGTTTATTTTCTTTTTTTTTGTCCAAAGATGATATCTCAGTCAATGGCCATTCAAGAATGCCGAAGACCACGCACCATTATTTATAACATTTGGCTCTGGTTTTAGGTCGGTCCCCACTTGACGTCAACCCTCTTTGAGAATTCAATTGATGTAAAGAATGCTTAGTTGTAATTTGATTTAAACTAACGGAAGATGGAGACAGTATTCTATTCTTGACTTTTTTTATATTACTTAATTACTACGTTGGCGCAGCAACCCAAAGTGGATCTTGGTCTCTGACACTAGATCGCGCCAATTCAAATCCGCCAATTAGAAGATGACAAATTTTCAATCACCAATAATAGTTTCAATATGTATGGAAATTATTAGCATATTTACGAGTTAACAATTTATTTCAAATGAGGGCGCCACTTCAAGGTCAATTGCTTTTAACTTCACCTTAATAAAAATGGTTGAGTTAGTATTTCATAACACAAGTTAAACTTATTTTGGGGCTAGCTCAATCAGTGTAAATCATTTTCATCATCATTTCAGTCGTATAACGTTCTCTGCTGGACATAGGCCTCTTCCAAGGATTCATTCTGCAACCAGCGCTTTCTAGTGACCTTGGTCAGGTCGTCCGACCACCTTGTGAGTCCTACGCTTCGCTTTCCAGTAGGTACGTGGTCGCCATTCGAGAACCTTTTTGCACCATCAGCCATCGGTTCGTCACGCTATGTGTCCCACCCAGCAAATCTCGGCTATGTCAGTGACTTTTCAGGATTAGTAAAGATTCGATCTCAAAATACCTACGAATTCTCAATTTCATTTTACAATATTCTCGGTCCTCATAAGTGCAGCACAGTAGCTGCAGTCAGCAGGATTTGTGAATAAGCCGAGCTCACCCAGTTCTATTTGTTGCCAGAATATTCACGTTCCCTCTACTTTCGGCTTTTATTAAAATATTTTAATTTCACTACGCCGATGTAAGGCTTACAGCGAAAACAATGTTTTAGGGTTACTAGCTTTCACGCCGGATTTGGGAGTAATAGGATTGGAAAAATGTTAGCCTAAATCGAATACAAAGTTATAAAACTGTTGTTTGGTAATAATAAAGTGAATTAAAATGGCAACATTGGTAGTTCCCATTCCGGCGTATTTTTAAAATTCGAAGTCTGGGAAAGGTAAGGGGAGAGGTGGTAGCGCAATTTCTATAATTGCGGAAATAAGAGTGTTTTTTAGAAAATTTTATTTAGTTTCACCTATCCCGACCCCGTTGTCTGTGTCCATAATCAAATCTTGCAAGCTAAATTAGACCCACTTCACATTATTCGATTGAGCTGAAACGTCACGTACAGTAAACGTAAGTTGGGTGACAATGCAATATTATGGTCAAGGCATCTCTGTAATAAAACAACATAATCCCACCGAGTTAAGGCTCAATATTGAGGAGCACTTTTCATTGTTTTAGATTTTTATTTTTTTGTTCTTATTTTGTTTTTTGGATGAGTAACATAAATAAAACCACTTCGTATTATATTACCTATATTCGTTAATTGTAA
This sequence comes from Acrobasis repandana, assembly GCA_963576875.1. Lineage (NCBI taxonomy): Eukaryota > Metazoa > Arthropoda > Insecta > Lepidoptera > Pyralidae > Acrobasis > Acrobasis repandana. The sequence goes on from OY756226.1 coordinate 7,297,778, forward strand.
CTAATTTGTAAGTGAAGCGGTGGTGGTCAAGCGGTTTAGGTACTAGTAATGTGCTTGTGCATCTGCGTGATAGGAGTTCGGTTCTCCCGAGGCGCGACTTGTATCTCAGAATTTAACGAAATTTAACTCATGTACGACCATTTTAACTACCACTTGCTTCCCGTGTAAGAAAACATTCTGAGCTGGATTACAGTCATTGAGCTACGTCAGATGCCTTTGGGCAGCTCAATAAATGTAACACCAATGTTAGCTATCAACACACTCGTTAATAATAAAACAATTGCGGCGTCGGGACGTGACGACCCCATCGCCTACTGGATTCCCAGTGCAGTCAGTCAACGCAGGGCAGCTTGTGGCGAGCTGGTGGTGAGTGGCGACACCACGGATCCTACATCCAGGGGGACCATACACACATGCGTTTACACACACTCATACACACTGTTACACACCCCCCGCTTCTGTCTTGCCTTGACCGGCCGGCCAGAGTGGACTCGCAAGAGCAGAACATACTCGTACGCTCCAGGGTGGAAGTGTATGGCACGTAATGGTGTAACAACGGAGAAACCCGCTCTCGGGGGTAAGCCCCGTGATGGTGAAACCTGAGCCGCACCTCTCGACACCCTCAGCTGCTTAAATTGTGTTGCGCCCTGGCCGTATCTTCGGGGCTAGTCAAGGTGCCCACAGGCAGTGTAGCCAACAAGCAGCAAGTCGACATCTACCAGACTAAAATTGTTGTGAGAGATTTTTAGGTAGATGTCCGTATCTCACTCCATAACCCAATTATTCGGTCCACTAACATCCCATCCACATACCCCATACCAAGTTAATCCCTCCCAGGCAATAGTTCGGCAGCTATGGAGGAAGTCTGTTAGTGCATCTCAATGGTACATTAAGGGATAGACCTCCATAGATGCAGCCTTCTCACTTTTTAGATAAAAAGGTACTAAAAGGCCACTTTATGTTGGCTTTGGCCCCATGAACGCCTCAAAGAACCGGGTCCCTATGGACCCGTGGCTGAAAAGCGTACCGATAAAATATTGTTATTTTGCGTTTTAGTAATTACGCATGACTTAAAAAATATTTTTGCCCCATCGGTTAGATTATTAAAAAATATTGTACACGTATTTTTCCTTTTCTCTGAGAAACAATAAATAAGGAAGATACAGAGCATTTAAATTTCGCATGACGTCACGCTTTCGTACGATTTTTACTCATCGGTGACGTCACAAGCCCCCACTCTGGAACTTTGATACTCTGTATCTTTGTGAATTTTTACTTTTTTGAAAAACTAAAAAATATGTTTACATTATTTTTGGATAACCTAACTAACGAACTAATTAGAATAATACTTTTCTGACCCAGTCATTATCCCTATTGGTTAATAATCTAGTTAATTTTTATATTTTTTCGAGTAAAGTATTTTGTGTCGTTTGACTTAATCGTGTATTTCACATAAATATTTTATCATCTCAACTCTATCCTTTCGAATAATCTTGACAAACGCTGGCTATTCCCTTGTAATCTCATTATAACCTAACCTCTCCCTCAATTATAAAGGTCTTTGCCGTAACAATACGAGTAGAAACAAAAGATATCGCATTATATCTTGCTATTCCTGAGTCGGAGCGGCTGTCTTGTGTAGGACTCGCAAATCGTGACTTAACCTACTTTGGCCCCGACACGGGCCAAATTGTCAAATATTATTCTTTTTGTTTTGTAAGATTTGAGGATCTATACCTACAGTTGATTTAACAAAAGTGGAAGAAATGGAGGAAAATCATAAATATCCTGATAAAAATTGTCTTACACAGCCCAACAAGAAAATATTTTCATCTATATATTTTGTTTTATAATTTTCAGTTAGAAATGTAAACAGTAGAGATATTTTTAGTTATATTTGTGTAGCCCGATGTCATTACAATACGAGTATGTATTTATTAGTGTGTAAAATTACGTTAGCTACTGTCGTGTACAACATTATCATGATGCCATCAGCCAATCAAGTCTAAACACAGCTTAGAGGTTGAAATAACGAGAGTGTAGAAAGATAGCTACGTACTTAAAATGTACAAGAATGTAATTGAGACTTTTAAACAGCACTTCTCAGCGACCTTAATAACATAGCACTTTAAAAAAAAAAATTATGGGTTTTTTTGTGCGTATTTTACCTACCTCACGAATAGGTAAGTAAAATACGCAAAGACGTATCTATATATAACTTATCTTTTTTTACTGCGGTGAGAAGCGGTGGTGGCCGAATGGCCGAGAAAACCTGCACAAAAGTTATAAATAAGTCTTGAACTTACTTTAGGGTTAGCTCAATCTGTGTGATTTGTTTGTATTTATTTATTTGAAAGCTTGGTTCTTAAATGTAGACAAATAGATAGCTATATTTGAGATAAGATGAGAAATGCATGTAGCACAGGCGCGGATTTGAATAATACGAGTACTTGTTTAAAGAACGGTTTTGTAGCACAAGCATTTATCGTACATTAGTTACTAAGTTCTCAACTAGGTAATCCTAAAGTTAATTCTATACTTTGAATATTTTGAAGCTTAAGTATATTACTTCAATGAGTCCCATCGAATTTCAGTTTGATTACAGGATTATTGGCTCCAATTACAAGTACTTCGATTAACTAACGAGATTAGAAGTCGTTAGCGACTGAATTTAATTATCTCACCTCAAGACATTCTCACATTTCGGATTAATTTGTGGATTTGGTTAATTATAAGGTTTAATTAAGAAAAACATGATATGTTTGCCTCTGATTTTGCTTCACTAAATTCACAAGATCTTATATTTATCTGTCATAAAAGAGAAATTGATATATGATTTTGTTTTTAGAAAGTGGCTTTTTAGCCACCAGCTATATTTTTGGAGCAAGTTCAGTCCACGATACTAAACCACTTTTCATAAAAATATTTAGTCGACTCATAAAAAAATCCGCTGTACGCCGATTTGTATGAATATACCGAAATTAAGCGGCATCATTACGAAACTACCGTCTTTCAAACTAAAAGCTCCATCTAGCTACAATATTTAGACTAAAAATCTAATTACACTTTTTTTTAAATGTTATAGGACGGCAAACGAGCAAGCGGGTCACCTGATGGTAAGTGATCACCACTGCCCATGGACAATTGCAACACCAGAGGTGTAACAAGAGCGTTACTGGCCTTTCAGGGCCCTCCCCAGAGGGGAGAGGGGGGAGACGAGGCTCCGGCTCTCTCCCTGACCGAACGAAGCATAGTAGCGGTGAAGCTACTACTCAGACGTCGATTTTCTGTGAGAGTGTGGTACTTCCCCGGATGAGACGGCCCATTCATGCTACTGTCAAAACAGAGTTTTGCCGGTAGCGTGGCTCTACCACAACCAAACCTTCTAAGTGTGAAGGTCATCAGTCGTCTTGTAGTTGTTTGTGGTATCATATATCATATACCAGTTGATGTACTTATACTCTACAACCTCTCCAACCCGTCTGGCCAGCGTGGAGAGTGTAGGCCAAATCCTCTAACTGCTCTGGCTAATATATGGCTCTGGTAGTACAAAGGCTCGTGCTCCTGCAGTGGAGACTAAAAAAGACCTGATGATGATGTACTTATATAAAAAGGACCTAGCGAAAGAAATGATTATCAATGATAAAGCACTTGCAGTGCAAAGTGTAGGCTGAAAGCGTAACATTTCAGCCACAATAAATTGCCCATACTCACCGAGCAGCATGCATTCTAAGGTTTGCGCTACACTAAATTGGCAGCGACGCGACGAGCAGTTTAATAACAAGACAACAACTTTATGTACAATGTCATAAGATATAGAAACGCTTGATAGAATAAACGGGGCGCGACGCGACTGCTCGAACTGGCGCGAGCCACCGCCGCCTGCCGTGTATGCCTCGAGTGCCACTCGAGTACAAGTGGCATTGCGTACGCCGCGTATCTTATGACGACAAGACTTTAAAAACATAAAGTTTATAAAGTCTTGTTATTGTATTGCTCGTCGCAATGCTGCCAATTCAGTGTAGCGCGGGCCTAAAGTGCATTACGTATAAAAATTACAGTGCAGGTAACAAATTACACTGCATTTAGCTTGTTGCTTTCTTTCCGGGTAATATACGAGACAGCATTTGTGATGTAGCGAAATGGAGTAAAATATACGGCTTTGATGTGTTTTTTTGATTTTGAATAACATTTAGCTGATTCCCGTTAGCACTTCAAATCATGTGTAAAAAAATATATACATACCTAGTAATCACATCTTTATTCCATGCGGAGTACACAATTGCTATTGGCTGCGTTAAAAGTAAAAAAAAAAAGTTGCGTAAAAAGTAGATTGTACTGCAAGGCGTAAAGGTAATAGTTTTAACGCGAGGGCGCTACTTTGAATCCAGAGCGAAACGAAGGATGCCACAATAGAATCACGAGCGTTGCGAGGGATTCTACGGTGGAATCGTGAGTGAAGCGAGGGATTCAAGTATATAGCCCGTGATAAAACTATTACCGTACACCGTGTAGCACATTCTTCTTTTTATCTCCATCTATGAGAAAAAGCAAATATATACCTATAACGAAAGTAGAATACCTGCATATATCTAATCAGAGTTTAACAGTCAGTTACTAACCTTTATTTGGTGGCGTTTTCACTGAAGAAGTATTATGAAAATAGTTTTTCTAGGACCACCACATCTTATACATTTTCCAGTCATTAGAATCGTTTCATTCCTTTTTCCTTGTGTGTCAATTCTTTATATTTATTTATTTAAATATGTATATTATACGTAAACTTCATATTTATTTACTATCGGCCTCATCAAGAAATTAGTCACATTTAAAATACTTGTAAAAATAACCTATAAGTTCGTTAATAAAATTACTATTTAAATCAAAGACAACAATTGCGCGTTTTTTATTGGTTGTTAATAAATTATTATTTTAAAGCAAGAGAACCAAAAAATTGTGACCTACAGTCATCCACGTAAAACGTTTTGAATTCCAATTTTAAAAAATTACGACGCCTTTGCCTATATTTTATAATTTTAAAACTAATTTTTTCTTAAATTAATGCATACGGAAATTAACGCGAAACGTACCTTTTTTTAAAACGTAAGTAAAATAAATAAAAAAAAAGTTACGTTCCGCGTTAATTCCCGTATGCATTAATTTAATAATAATGCAAGGCGATAGTTTAAAAGTATTCAAACTCTTCTTTTTTTTAGCTGACTGCCAATATTATTTTTGATTCTACATTCGTGTTCGGTTTTCAAATGTGTTTTAACGCCGAGGGAATTTACTTTTTACTTTTCAGTGTCTAGAGAATTATCAGTGACTTTAGCTCCAAATATTTGGGATAAAATCCTCGTTTTTAGAATAGATGAGATGAAAAACAATTTTCTACCTACTAATTAAAACTTCCACGAATTAAAATAGTACGGGGTGGCTAGACGGATCGGTAGCGGCTATTGGCATGATTTCTAGAGATTTCAACTATTTCCTTTGATCGGTTTTGATGATATATGAGATAAGAGAAGCAGCTTGACTGCCTCCGTGGTCCAGTGGTCAAAGCGTTTGCCTTGTGATACGGAGGTCATGGGTTCAAATCCCACTGGGAAGCATACTTTGTTAAAAGTTGTTTCCAGTCTGTTTAGGATATTGCAGGCTTGAATCACCTGATTATCAGAAAAGAAAGATGATTCCGTGCTTCGGAAGGCACGTAAAGCCGTTGGTCCCGAACGCCATCTAAAATAGCGTTTGTACCTATCCTAGGATCGGTTCTGGTCTACCCTTTGGGTTGCGGAGGTCAGACGGTAGTCGCTCTGTGTAAAAACCAGTAACCTCGTTAAATCGCCTTGGTTAGGTAGCGGACCCCGGGCTCTGAAGCGTAACCGCTGACGATGCAACAGGGAATACGCTCGGATGATGATGAGATAAAAAAGCAGCTGTTAGGTACATTTTGCTTTTTTCAACATGAAAGTCGACAACGATAAAAATAAAGCATTTTAATTTTAAAAAGTTTTAAAGACGTACGTACGAATAATATACTGAATATGTTAACCTGTCGACAGTAACCACAAAGGTGACTTTTGATAGTGGTATGCGGGTTAACAGTCGACATTATCCTCGAATAACAAAGGGCTAACACCTCGCCATTAGCATTTCGATCAGCGCTAAAATGTTGCTCGAATTGTGAAAATATTCAAATTGATATTGGTAGTTCGTTTTGAAATGGGACCAGAACCAATACTAAGATAAGTTTAAACAAAGGCTGGATGGCGTTCGGGACCCCCTTTGTGTGCCTTCCGAAGCACAGAATCATCTTTCATTTCGGATAATCAGGTGATTCATGCCTGCAATATCCTAACCAGACAGAAAACAACTTTTCACAAAGTATGCTTCCCAGTGAGATTTGAACCCACGACTTCCGGATCACAAGGCGAACGCCTTGACCACTGGACCACGGAGGCAGTCAGCAAAAGAAAATTCTTATTTATTTACCATAATTAATTAGTATAAAAGTTTCAACATAACATTCGAATCATAATACCCGTCCATCTTACTTGACACTATGAGGTCATTGACAAGATATATCACCGCGTAGGCTGATACACCGATAAATCATCTTCGAACTATCCCGAAAGAAACTAATATTAGTTCATTGAAAGCCAATTTATCATTCTTGTCAAGCACTATGAAACTTGGTGATAGTTCTCAGGTAGGCTTTACTTTTGTGCTTATCAAGACTTTTTGGGTTTCTTTGGACTATAAGCAATAAAAAAGTTTTGATTTTCTTCTATCTCTCGCGTGAATTCGATGAAACAAACTGTTCCTAAGTATTTTGAGTTACGTATTCTATTCTTACTCGTATATCGCAAATTTTTCTTTCGCTCGGCAACACTCCGTGCATAAGACTGTGTCGTGATCATACTGGACATTGGACAACGCTCCTTGCGTGAGTTTGTGTTGGTCTTTTTTTCAGATGCGAGAGTGGAATCATTAATAGTTGCCTCATGTCTATCCAAGGGACTATCAAATTACATTTTGAGCAATTGACACGAAAAGAAAAAAAAGGGTTTACCAAAGATTTAATAGTAGAAAGCTGTAATTTAGAGTGAATGTAGATTTTTTTGCATTTATAAAGTTGAAAAATAAAAGAGGGATACATGTCCCTACGTAAAACTTTACCAATGCAATGACTACTGTTTTCAAATGTACTTATTTTTTTGCTAAAAACTTATGTTAATATTAACCTGCATTTTATTGACTCTGTTTCATGAATCCAACTTTTAAATGGGTTTAAGTTTGAATAAGTAATGCCTTACGAGCGAACTGTAGTTCGCTCGTTGAAACTTATGATTTAACTTATGATTTTGTGTTTGAGAGCAACATTTTAGTCTCAAAATTCTGATCACCAAGCCAGAGGCCGTCCTAATGACCTGTCCACACGATGGATGTAGGTCTCCAATGAACTCCATGTTTGTGACATTCGGTAACCTTAGTATTACGTTTAATGGGCAGGAATTAATCTAAATTTATATTGTTTTAGATGGCTTCAAGTTAATTTAATAGAGCTTGTGCACCGCTGTGCCGTTCGCTCTCATTAACTTGTAATTCGTTGGTAGCACACCATTTGGTGTGCACACCGTGCGCACGCCACAAAGGCTACGTCTTTGAAAGAGTCAGTGCTGTATTTGTCTGCGCGCCGGTATGCGCACCATTTGAACGAATAAACTGTACAATTACTTACACGACTCTGACTTACTTGATTTCGTACTGGGTACTTTCAAATACTTAAAATAGCGAGCGTAAAAGCAAAGTCCTTTGAGCCAGATTGAAAAATCCAACGTTTGTAATGTGTACGTACCTACTACCTAGAAATACGTAGGGGAATGTGAGAAGCGGGACATGAAGGAGAGGGAGGTTAGTATAAATATGGTAAATGATAGAAAACAATGAAGATATATGAAACGTAGGCGAGGAAAATGATGTGATACACCTACGTAAATGATCGGCGTACCTCGAGCATCTTTCAAAAAATTTGGTAAGCGGTATATCAGACGAATAGAATTTAAGTAACGCTCTTGTTACACCCTTGGTGTTGCAGTTGTCCATGGACAGTGGTGATCACTTACCATCAGGTGACCCGCTTGTTCGTTTGCCGCGCTATAACATAAAAAAAAGTTCAAACATGAGCTAAAAACATTATCGCATAATTATTATAGTTAGGTACCTAACTCTTTTTGACACACTAAATTACTATTTTGTTTAAAATAATTATATAATTTAATGTATTTTTCTTTTGTGCAATAAAGGTTATAAATTGTATTGTATTATACAAGTACCTATATGTAGAACGAAATTTTATTTTTTATTGTGTTTTACAGACTAAAATACTCAAACTAAATAATGAAATGACCTTTGTTCGGATTACACGCATCACGTAATCATGGGTGATTTTAATACTGACCTTGTTCATAGCGATGACTCGCGTTCTCAAAAGCTTCTTAATATTCTCAAATCAGTCAATCTCTCTGTTTTGCCTTTAGAGCTTACTCATTTTAATCCACATTCTAATGACACATGGCTTGATTTGATTCTGACTTCTTCCCCTAACCTTGTTTTAAAGCACGGTCAAGTTTCAGCACCTGCTTTTTCGAAACATGACCTTATCTTTATGTCTTATAGGTTAAGAACACCAAAGGCTAAGTCGACAACAGTTTGGATGCGTAATATGGCTGCCATAAATCGTGACAAACTTCTAAGTGATGCAGCTTAGATTTTTCTCCTGTACTTGAGGCAGAAACGCTGGATGACAAAATTAACAAGCTTAACTCAGCAGTGATTTCGTTGTACGATGTTCATGCTCCTTTCAAAGCAGTTAAATTGAAGCGACCACCATCTCCTTGGATCACGAGGGGCATTAGGACGGCCATGTCGAAAAGGGATCGTGTCTTTCGTATTTTCAAGCATGACAGGTGCGATGATAACTGGGCGGCGTACAAAAAAGTGCGGAATAGGTGCAATAGTATGGTAAGAGCCGCCAAGTGCAAGTACTTCTGTGACAATTTGTCTGGCTCTTCTTCGGCTAACATGTGGAAGTTTCTTCGTTCTCGTAATCTTGGTAAAAATCCTTCTAATTCTTATTCTAATTCCTTTTCTCCTAGTGATTTTAATAAACACTTTTCTTCTACTAGCACTCTTGATCCTTCTGTTAAATTAGCTACTATTTCTAGAATATCTTCTATGGCCAAAACTTCTATTGATCCTTTTACTTTTTCTCCGGCTACTGAGGACGACATTCGTGACATTATTTACGCTCTTAAATCTAAAGCTGTTGGTTGTGATGATGTGAGTCGAGAAATGATAACCAATATATTAGCAATCATTCTCCCAATCCTGACTTATATCATTTATTTCTCATTGGTTATTGGAACCTTCCCATCACTTTGGAAAAAAGCCTTTGTTATACCTCTCCCTAAAGTCCCGACTCCTGCTGTCTGAAATAACTTTAGACCAATATCTATACTTCCCTTTCTTTCCAAAATACTTGAAGCTGTAGTCCACGCTCAAGTATCTTCCTATATCTTTTCCAACTCCCTTCTTTCTCCTTTTCAATCTGGTTTTCGTCCTGGCCACAGTACCGCTACTGCTCTTCTTAAAGTCACCGAGGATATTTGGTTGGGCATGGAGAATACGTTGGTCACTATTTTAGTTCTTATTGACTTCTCAAACGCTTTCAATATGGTGGATCATGATATCCTCCTTGCTATTCTTGAGCATCTTCAATTCTCGTCTTCAGTAGTTGGATGGTTTTCTCAGTATCTCCGTGATCGGCAACAAGCAGTTCGTATGAACCGGCTGTTGTCGGACTGGAATAATTTGTCTAATGGTGTACCTCAAGGAGGTATCTTGTCGCCTTTGCTTTTTTCCCTTTTTATAAACCTTCTTTCTACTTCCATTGGCTGCTCTTACCATTTTTATGCGGACGACCTGCAAATTTACACTCAATCATCAATCAATAAAATTGATACGGGAATAGCGCGCGTTAACTCGGCTTTGTCAACTATCCTGTCATGGTCCAATGAATTTGGTATACAAGTCAATCCGTCAAAGTGCCAAGCGATAATAGTAGGTAGTTCAAGACAAATCTGTCAGATTGACTTTGAGGTTATCGCACCTGTCAAATTTACCAATTGTAGTATCCCGTACTGTAAAGCTGTGAAGGACCTTGGCTTCCATATCGATTCTACACTTAGTTGGACCACCCAAGTGGCTGAAGTCAGTCGTTCTGTCACTGTTGCCCTTCAACAGCTTAAACGCCTTCGGAACTTCCTGCCAATTAAAAAGAAGATACTGTTAGTCCAAACATTAATATTACCTATTATTGATTACGCTGATGTGTGTTACCCTGATCTCAATGCAGATCTTCTCAATAATCTTGATCGTCTAGTTAATAATTGTATTCGATTTATTTTCTGTCTTCGCAAATATGATCATATAACTCCATTTCGCTCGGAGCTTAAATGGCTTCCCATCCGTGAACGCAGACAAATGCGAATTCTGTGCACTCTGTTTTCTATTTTTGCTAATCCAAAATCTCCTGAATATCTTAAATGCAAATTTTAATTTCTTTCCGACACTCATGATCGGCAGCTTCGTTTTACTGATACCCGTCACCTTAGTATTCCTCTTCATCGCACAAATTTTATGGCAAACTCTGTTACTGTTCAAGCTTCACGACTCTGGAATGCTTTGCCCGTTGAAATCAAAGAAATTTCCACAAAATTTTCCTTCAAGAGAAGAGTACACTGTCATCTTCTAAATTAGTCTCATTTTCTTATCTACATCATCATTCATTGTTGGTATGTATGTATTTGTATTTATTTAATTATGTATATATATTATATGTATGCGTATATATATCTTTATTATGAGTATATATGCATGTATGTGTATTATTTGGTATAAGTATGTAATTATTTAATTATTTTGCGCCGCAACGAATTATCTGTTTATCCCTATGGTTGACTAGGAGAGAACACTTTTAGCGTTAAGTCCGCTAATTGTAAGACAATTTCATTGTTAAACAATAAAGTTTAAAAATAAATAAATAAATAAATAAGAAAGAGCATGACCGCATAAAAACCAGGTTGTAAGTTCAAGTGTTGCTCTCGTGATATGTTTTCACGAAATTTCATTTGATAATAATATAGGCTATTCCCATTAGATGGATACAAAAGGCTGCTGATGATTATGATAGAACGATATTTATGATACTTTTATCCTTCATGCATATTTGCATCAATTTGTTACAATAAGGAAAACTGAGGACTGGCGCATATGTTACAATGTTCAGGTACGATTCAATAAATAAAATATTCTATGCAAAACTAACATTATGCGCGGTATGCTTGGTGATGTAATAAATTTGAGCACTGTATCGAAATTCAATATGCAAATAGATACCCGAAATCACAAGGGGAAAATAAAAGGAAGAAGAAACAAAAAAATATGGTAATCAAATGTACTGAACCCAGTGCTATATCAAGCTGGGTCCTTGATTCGGTTGCCGAGAGAAAATATTGGGTATTCCCGTTTCTTATTCATAGATATTGATGAAATATTGTAATGACGGTAATTTTTCATTTGTAAAACAAGATTTCGTGTTTTGTCTAAAAATATTTTGTGCACGCAACAGTTTTCGAGTATTCTTTTTTTCCAAAACACCTCTTTTGCAAAATTGGACAACATGTTCAGTCATTGATACTAAATACGAGTATATTCTTAGGTTGAAATAGCGTGCATGCTGTTGGCGCGCCATAAAGGCTGTATCTTTGAAAAAGCCGACGCCGTTTTGTCGGCAACTCGATGGCATACCAACCAATTGAACGAATGGACATGAAAACACAACTTCACAAACAAATATATAACATATTTCACCATATTCTTATCAGAGAATGTACGTAATCAATGTCATATAGTTCCTGTGAAAGTCCTGATTTAAAAATATTCTGTAAATATTGAAAAACTTGGTCACATGTACAATATACACAACAAAATTTATTACAACCAATTCCTTCCGGATGGGAATTTAAATTGATTCCCACCTTCCTGCTGTCCACTGTTCCGCTTTTTAACGCTTTCATGCTGCCTGCAATATCCAATGCGTTCAGAGTTCAGACTTTCCGTTCTGCGGCGGATATTAGAGCATCGTTCAATGCCTCTTGGTGCTATTGATGTATGATGTCTGCTCATGTTCTCTGCGTTATTCCATAAATTTTTAGAAAAGGATTTCTGAATTTATGAATGAATTTCTGAATGTATTTTTAGAAAAACTCACTTTATTTTATATCTTATAATGGCTAAATTTGAGGAGCGTGAGTTTGAATCTCACTTGCGGCGAAAATTTCTCATCACATATTTTACTAAGATATTATTCCGAGCATTTTAATGCTATTTTAAGCAATAAACAAACATTATTTTAAGAAAATTAAAATATTTAAGAGCCAAACAAAATAAAACTAGCTTTTACAGCGTCTTTTGCAAGGCATTTTAGACCAGTGCTTACGTAGTAACTATTTATTAATCTGTGCCAGTGCAGAAGCCTTTGAAAATGGTAAAAAGTGAAACAAATTTATCGTAGTTAGGATGAAACCTATTGGAAAAGGAAGATAATATTACAAAAATGAGAGGAAAAATAAATTACGGGCGATCTTAGGTCGGGGGGTTGAAAATTCCGAAAGAAACAAATTGTATTTTTCGGTGAAAGAAACGATATCTCGTTTTTTACCGTTTTATTCATTTGTTGCATTGAAATATTCCGGAAAAAAACTATCGGAATTTTTCGGAAGATATCGGAAAATTTGAAAAAAACTAAATAAAACGATTGAAATAAACAAGTTTTTATTACTACATATATACTTTTTTATACAATTAAATCTTGTTTACTATTGATAAATGATAACAAAAACAAATCATAGTACTAACCTCCAAAAAATAATAAAAATATTTTACGAAAAAAACATCAATACTTTTCCGTTTCTTTCAGTTTCCCGTTTTTTTCCGTTTTATTGATAAAAAACATGAAAAATTCCATATATATTTTTCTTAAAACTTTCGAATAAAACTTGGAAAAAAACGAAGAACTTTGAAGAAAACAGGAAATTTTCCCGCTTTTTTCAACGCTAGTGGGAAGGGGGTGAGTTTTTAAGGGAAAAAACGGTTTATCTCGATTTTCGCAAAAACTACAGGTCCTATAGAAAAAATTAAAATGGCAAAGTTGTAGGTAAAAAAAAGATCTACAACTTTTGAATGTACTATTTTTTCACATAACCTCAAAATTTATGTGAAAAATTCAAAAAACCAAGTTTTCGTTTTCTTATTTTTCTTTATTTTCCTCGAACTTTGGTGAAAGCTTACCTTTTTTGTCCCAAATACACTGTAATTTTTTTGATTTAAAATAATTATTTTTCTACCTTATTTTGACTTAATATCGAAAAAGCACCCTGATTTTCAATAGAAAATTCTCACATCTAAATATCTGCTTTTTTAAAAAAGTTGGTAGGCGTTCTGTTTTCTGACATCTCTACTTTCTGATGGTGTAAAACAACTAAACATTACTATGGTAAATGTTCTCAGATAATGCAAATAAACATATATAGATAAACACCCAAGACTCAGGACAATTTGAAAAAGGACATTTTCCAACTTTCCCTTACATGTTTATTTATATTATAATATGAAATTATCTATAACATAAATGTAATTAAGTACAATTTAATAAATATATTTTTTTTACTTAAAAATGGCAGCAGTCAATTTTTTTTAGATGAAATCCCCTTTTAATCCTTCTTTATATTATCTGTAATATGTTTCTTTTCATTTATGCTGCAATAGTTGTAGATCTTTTTATTACCTACAACTATTATAAGCTATTTAACTTTTTTATATAAGACCCGTAGTTTTGCTGGAAATCGAGATAAACCGTTTTTTTACCCTTAAAATCTCACCCCCCACCCCCGACCTCAGATCGCCCGTAATTTATTTTTTTCTCTCATTTTTATAATATTCTCTTCCTTTTCCAATGGGTTTCCAACCATATTTTTTTTTGGTTTCAAAAATTTTATCGGCACTACTATTTTATTTATGAATGGCAATATTTTTAGGGCCTTGCGGGTCGCGTAGTATAGATAATTACGTGAAATTAAATGTCTACTCACAGGAGACGATTGTACATTGCTCTGTCAGGCGACAGCACTGTTATATAAGGGCGTTCGAAAGTAAATTTAATGCACATATGTAAAAATGTCTGTGTTGGATAAATTAGTATAGGAAAATTTACTTAAAAGAAATGCGCTAAGAAGGTTGAGTCGCTTGAGACGGTGGTCTGAAGTTAAATGTCGTGAAGACTGAATACATTGTCTGCAATGCTATAGATCCACCACCCGTACGCATACGCGAAGACTTGGCCAATCGTAATCATCAAGGCCCGTATATTTGCTGCATGTGTAAAGTGACGAGAGGTGACCGATGTCGTCTGTGTCTATATTAGACCCTTTTATATGGTACATAAGGGATAGACACAAATATCCCTTATGTACCATATAAAAGGGTATAATCTAGTAATAGACCCTTTTATATGGTAATGAAAAGTAGCCTTTGCTTGAGCGGCATAAGTAAGAACTGCGTGGCACTAAGATGCCAATGTTGCGCTGGATATGTGGAGTATCACAGAAAGATCGCGTAAGAATACCCGCATTCGCGGCAGCCTTCATGACCATGATATAGCTAGCAGACAAACTGCAAGAGAGTCGCCTACGATGTAGGAAATAAATGTATAGCCATGCCGATTCAACCAGGCTCCGGCAGACGTGGCAGACCTAAGAAATGCTAGCTTAAGTTGCGTCCTCAGGGATGATATGTGTGCCAATTGTCTTACAACTAAGGCTGCTCAAGACCGTGCAAAGTGCAAGATGCAACTGGGAATAAGCTGAGATGAGAGAGAGAGAGAGTAAAAGTTTGAGTCATTGCACAAACATAGTCCCCGCATACGAATTCAAATTGATTCCCGATTTTGACACATAAATTCCCGCTTTCTCAGACACTTTCATCCTGCACATCCAATGCGTTCTACAGCGGATATTACAGCATCGCTCAAAACTCCTTCATAGTTATTGATAAATGGTCCACGATTTCATATCCTGTTCCTTGCAGTATTTCTTGGTATTTATTTTATAGAACAGGTTGTTTTTTGAGGTAATACATTTTCAACAATAATTTCGGAACTTGTGTGTACTAATTGAAGTGTTTGAAAAAGTTGAAAATATTAAGATGCTTGTAAATAATAATAAATTTATAATTTAAACGTACCTATATTTTATTTATATCTTTAAAAATGCATAGCTCTATGTATGGGTTGTCTGAGTGCAGGAAAATACGCTTCTCAGATTAAAGGAATAGTAATCTGTTAAGTTAGAATAGAATAGATACTAATAGAAATTAGACTATTATAGAAAAGATGAAAGGAAAACGAGTCATTGCACTAACATACCCCACGCATACAAATTGAAATGATTCCCGACATTGTCAAATTAATACCCGCCTTCCGTTTTCCCGCTTTTCTATTCACGCCCATCCTGCACATCCAATGCGTTCTACAGCGGATATTACAGCATCCCTCAATGTTCCTTTGTGCTTTTTGACTTATCTTATTGTTAAATCTCCTGAATTGAAGAAACTGAATTAGTAATATATATAGGTACTACCTAATATGATTTAAAAATAAGGAATATGTATCTAATACCAAGTTGAGTTACGAGTATGTAAACAGTATTTTCATTCCTTCTCTTATCGAGTCTGTTAAGACGATAAACGGAGTCCAGTGCTGCTCCCATTTGAAATAAATTATTTTTAAGGAAACGGAGATCTCATTTAATATTTTGAACTAGTAAAACCTAGATAACCCTTCAAACTATTTTATGAACCACTGTTTACAGTTTAAAATGAGTACGTTAAGCTTTAGTTTGCATTTTTGCCAAAAGTGGCCGTTTTTCGCAAAAATGCAAACTAAAGCTTAACGTTCTCACTTTAAACTGTAAACAGTGGTTCATAAAATAGTTTGAAGAGTTATCTAGGTTTTACTAGCTCAAAATTTTAAATGATATCTCCGTTTCCTTACAAATAATTTATTTCAAATGGGGGCAGCACTGGACTCCGTGTATCGTCTTAACATAACACTGGTGTCAGATTTTTCGAGCTTCTGACAAAGCTATTGTCTGTCCCCTAGTGACAACAGTCATTATTAAACACTAGTGAATCTAGTGTGCAGATTACTTGACGATGTTTTTCTTCACCTTTTTAGGGTTCCGTACCTCAAAAGGAAAAAACGGAACCCTTATAGGATCACTTTGTTGTCCGTCTGTCCGTCCGTCCGTCCGTCTGTCAAGACCCTTTTTCTCAGGAACGCGTGGAGGTATGAAGCTGAAATTTATATCAATTACTCAGGTCTACTGTCCCTTGAAGCTGTGAAAAAATCAAACTTCTAAGCCAACGCAATCAAAAGATACAGCCGTTTATTTTCGACACTTGCAAGGGAATCAAAACCTACAGGGTGCTTCCCGTAAACTCAGAATCTTGAAATTTGGTACGAAGCAACGTCTTATAGCATAGATAAAGGAAAAATTACGAAAACCATAAATTTTTAGTTACATCACATAATATATTTTTTTTTAATAATTTTAAACTTACTACCTATTTCCTCATAAACGCGTAGAGGTATTAAATTGAAATTCATACCAAATACTAAACCTTGCAGGTTTGTACGGAACCCTCGGTGCGCGAGTCCGACTCGCACTTGGCTGGTTTTTTTTTAGTAGTAACATTGCTCAATGACCTTTATCAAGTGACAGTCATTAATACACACTAATGAATCTAGTATGCATATTACTTCACAATGTCTTTCTTCACCTTTTTTAGTAGTAACATTGCTCAATGACCTTTATCAAGTAACAGTTATCAAGACACACTAATGAATCTAGTGTGCATATTACTTCACGATGTTTTTCTTCACCTTTTTTAGTAGTAACATTGCTCAATGACCTTTATCAAGTGACAGTCATTAATACACACTAATGAATCTAGTATGCATATTACTTCACAATGTCTTTCTTCACCTTTTTTAGTAGTAACATTGCTCAATAACCTTTATCAAGTCTTTTTTAGTAGTAACATTGCGCAATGACCTTTATCAAGTGACAGTCATTAATACACACTAATGAATCTAGTGTGCATATTACTTCACGATGTTTTTCTTCACCTTTTTTAGTAGTAACATTGCTCAATGACCTTTATCAAGTTACAGGCATTAATACACACTAGTGAATTAGTGTGCAGGTTTCCTTGCGATGTTTTCCTTCATAAAACTATAGGCGTAGCTAGGCGTGGGCGATGTGGGCCCCCACTCACGGCCCCGCGGTCTATAAGGCCTCGCGTGTGAAGTGGATGAGCCTTTTTTTAGGACGCTTTACGTCTGAAAGCGCTTACTCTACTAGTCAAAGGGTCTCATAAAACTTTAAGCGGTCTTCCCCGTCTCTGCCGTCGCCAGTTATAACTGGGGTAGAACTTGGGAATGAAAGTAAAAGAAGCCTAGCTAATGCGACTTCGCCCACGTCTATATTAGTCCACGGTCACGTGGACTGAGTTTTAATAATTAGTTATATTCGTTTTGAAACTAAAATGATTATTATTAAAATTTACAGAGTATACGATAAATAAAACTTACAGAATATTCAGCAGTAAATTAATCAGAGGGTTAATTTTATATCATAAAATTAACAATACTTAAAGCTATTAAATGTTATTAAACAGGTAAAGTTCTTAATAAATCTTCAGTGCTTTGAAAGATTGCTTTCCCCTTAATTAAATTAAACAAAGCGCTAGACTAAGTAAATCATTATTTCGCAATGGTAAGTTATAAGCTGGCAGTGGCGGCGGACTTGGCCGCGCTCCAGGAGCGTTGCAGCTTCAGATCCAGGGAAAAAAACTAAGACGCCAGGATGTGTAATAACTTTGTCCGTCTTTAATGTACTTACAATGGTACTTATATTTTAGTAAGCTAAGTAGTTCTTCTACCTAGAAGGGCTACTCAACTGATTTAGTGCCTATAACACACGACCCTGACTACCTAATCTGTACCTAGTGTTCTTGTGAATCGTTGTAACTAATGTAATGTAATAGTTGATCATTATCTTATTTGCCGATATCTGGTCTTTCTATTA
The DNA here is from genome assembly GCA_963576875.1 of Acrobasis repandana. Taxonomy (NCBI): domain Eukaryota; kingdom Metazoa; phylum Arthropoda; class Insecta; order Lepidoptera; family Pyralidae; genus Acrobasis; species Acrobasis repandana. The sequence continues at coordinate 7,316,047 of OY756226.1, forward strand.
TCTCATCTATCTTCCTAGATCCTAAATCTAGGTTCTACTAACTGAAACGGTACAGTACTGGCAAACGAAGCGTTATACACCCACCCACAAGGTAGTCAGACGATCTGACCAAGGTCGCTGGAAAGCGCTGGACGCAGGCCGTTCTAGATCAGTCATTTTGGAAATCCTTGGGAGAGGCCTATGTCCAGCAGTGGACGTTATGCGGCTGAAATGATGATGATGATGATTTTAAAACATTAGTGTAAAATAAACTATAACTTACTTACTTATCAGAAGATGGAACAGAGACATCCTTTTTCAAGTGCTGTTTATTCTAGTTGCCTTAGCTCAAGTGCGTACTCCTAGTAACTTCAGCGTGGAGAGTGTAGGCCAAATCCTCTGGCTGCCTAGCTAAGTATGGCTCGGGTAGCACAGAGAGAGTCGGGCTCCTGCAGTGGAGACTAAAAAAGACCTGATGATGTCAACGTTATCATTAACGTTATACAAAAAGTGAAAGACCAACATTAAATGTCCTTATTTCATATTGAACGTTAGCGCGAGCAGTCTGAATTTTTATGAGTTCACAGCAGGAGTCAGGACAAAACCGAATGCTTTTTGTTTGAGTTTGTTGCTAAGCCGTGCTAAGCTTAATTAGGTGAACACACAATAGCTACGATTCACAAGCAAGTTCAAGATAGTGAGTAAAAAAAGATATATATGAATAAAGAATTAAGGATGGGCCTAATGCTAATAATCTAAGCTTTTCTCCCGCTTCCACGCACACAAATTTACTCTAGCTGAAGCGAGACAGCGAGCCATTGCGGATGAAGAGTAAGACATTTGATCGCTGCCTTATGTTTAATACAATTATAATCCAAAATTACAAGGGCAAATTTATTGTATTTCTTGAATAGGTACTTTCCTTTTTAGTATAATTCTCAGGTGATTTGCAATGTTTTTCTATAGAAAAAAATTTAAGCAATCGTGTTTACGAAACATGTAATTTATAGAGTTAGTCCTGAACTTTATTATGCTTTTATTTTAAAGTGAGTATTTCCATGATATTTCAGATCGCTCTAAGAACTTTAGGGTAGTAGGGGCTCTTAAAACTAATTACAATTTATTATACGTAGGCAATTTAAATATTTCTAAACCGCCTTGACATTTCCTCAGCAAAGTTGCCCCCAAACGTTACCGCGCTGAATAGCATAACCTTTAACTTTTTTTTTTTTTTATAACTTTTGCATAAGAAATGAGGATCGAACCCGGGACCTCCGGTGTGACAGGCTTGCATATTGACCACCAGGCCACAGAGGTCGAAAATGGTAATGGAATTAAAAGAAATATAAACTAGCCGATACCCGCGACTTCGTCCGCATGGAATTTAGCTTTTGTTTTCTACGTATTTATTAACAGGCGAGCGGCGAATAAATTACCATAACTTGTTTTATTGACATTCGATTTCAATGAAACAAAGCCTTAATGTTGCCATACCCATTTACCGTTCCATGTACGGGGTACAGTTACTTTATAAAATTATTTTGACTCACCTGTAGATACATCAATATTTTGCTTAATTGCGACAATGCTACTTGTGTAAACTGCGTAAATTACGTCCTGTAGTTTCGGACATTACGTGCCATTATATCTGTTTATAATATCTGTCTGTTTGTTTATAATACAGACAGACATAAAAAAAATAATGGCACTCGGGAGTGCCGACAGAAGTGAAAACTTGAGAGGTGTTTGTTACGGTAACAGTATCGCGAGTTCAATAGTTTTCATGTCAAAACATTTCCAACGCACCTGTGAACTGTATGTCGGTGTTTGTCAGTTCAGAAACTAGTTCACCTAGCTCAAATATGTCATCTGACTGACAATGTAATAAATTATAAATAAAAACAAATAAAAAAGATAAACAAAATCGGACCCCTATTATTTTTGCCCGCCAACAAGGAGACGTCGTATTTTTGAATATTAATGTAGCGAAGTGAATTTATTAGTTTTTTTTTTTTTTTAGGATTGACATATATAGGTTGCCTCAGACGGCATATCCTACTCCACCGGACAAGGTTTGAGGAGCGGGCCAAGGGCCCGGCTTCCTATATTTATATACTACTAGCAACAGCGCAAAGGGCTCCCAAGGGGGAAACCTCGGCTTTGGGCGTGCTAGGGGTTATGGCAAATTTTGGGGTGCTGCAACACCCATGTTTTGCCTGAAGGGCCGAAGCTACGGTTGCCAGAAGGGCTTAATCAGGACGCAAGAATTTATTAGTTTGGGACACTATCTTAAATGCTTTGGGATTAAGCACTATAAGTAACGTCCAAAACTATCTAAAACCAAACGACGCATTCTGATTGGTGGTTTCATTCGTTGGACAGCAAAAAAGGGCGTTTAATTCAGAGTAAAGATAAATACATGATAAGACACGATCAGACATGAACAGACAAAATTAGACGTGAATTTGAATATAACAAAACATAGGTATTGGTCTTAAACGTAGGTACAAATTACAATAGTTAAGTAAGTAATATAATAAAATGAATACCTACGAAGTTATTAGAGTTAGACAAGTAAAATAAATAGTTTCAACAATAAAAATAACTCAAATTAGCCTATATGTGACCTATGTGCTGCACTTACGTATCATAGGTTACATGTATGTGGTAAATGTACAGCACTTACATAAAATAATAAAATGCGTAAAGCTAAGCTATGTGCGACAGCACCCAAAAAAGTTTTCACTTCAAAAATCTACTTATTTTGTGTTTCGCTACTTTTTTCTTATTGTTGAAGCTGATGCTTTTGGGTTGTGTGTGAGTGGACTGTTTTATGTATTATATAGGCGCTTTGATTATTAATAATTATTTATTACTGCAATTTACAAAAACGAAAATGTCGACACCAGTATGGTCGCCGATGTAAGTAAGTAAGTAAGTAATACTTTATTGTACACCAATAATAGAAAAAATATACAATAAGAATAAAAAATACATTAAAATGTACAATGGGCGGTCTTATCGCTAAAAGCGATTTCTTCCAGACTACCGATGGATGGAGAGAATATAAAAATACGTTAGCAGACGGGGTGTACATGACTAAAATACAATAACAAATAATAACAGGTTCATAATATATATAAGTGTAAAAAAATACATACATGCATGCATATAAATATTATATATATATAATATAAGTATATAATTATAAATAATATATAAATAAATATATATTACAGATATATAGGAATGACGAAACAAGGGTTGACGAATAACATGGATTTTCTAAATATAACTGAAAGACTTTATTTTTAAAAGCAGAACGTGATTGCGCACGTTTAATTGATTCAGGCAAGGCATTCCACAGTCTATGTATAGCTGTATATGTAGTTTCCGGTCCGCTCCGCACCTCGTCACCTCTTCCGGTGTTGCCAGTGGCCGCAACTCTTGTCATCCACACTATTTTTTTGATAAATTTATTAAATACACAAATACCTATGTGATTTCAATGGACAATGTCATTAACCGAACGTGGGTTTTATTCGTATTTATTTTGTGACATGGACTTAATGAATTCAAGAGAGTCGCATAATTTGCTAGAATAAATTGTGAGTGTACTATAATCCTACGAGTATATTTCAGTTGTATTTTCAGATCTGAATGTGTCTTTATTTTGGGCACGATAAAAGCTTTTGTTATGAAAGTTTACCTACGCGCAAACGTTTTAAAATGTTGTTTTAAATTATGCATTTCTGTACAAAAAGTAAGGGTCAGTTCACACCGAGACGCGACGCGACGCAACGTAGCGCTCTCTTTGGAAGAAATATAGAACTTGTTTACTAGACAAAAGATACTAATTTCAGCGACAGCCCGCTATGCCGCGCTGCGCTGCGCTGCGTTGCGCGGCGCAGCGGGCACTATTTTTTTTTGTCTAGTAAACATGTTCCATATTTCTACAAAGTGCGCGCTTCGTCGCGTCGCGTCGCATCTCGGTGTGAACTGACCCTAAGGCTTTCATGACACATGTTTATGAGTATTTTAACATATTCGCCCTGTGTCAGTAAATACTAGTCAAATGTTATTTTAGCATATGTAATATGTTTAATACGAATAAATTTGAAGTATGTTTAAATTAGAAGATCAATATTAAGTACTAATATAATTTAATTTTTCTCAAGTAATATGAATTGTCTTTTTAATACAGATAAACTATTACGTCTTTATCCCTCACGGGGCAGACAGAGCCTAGGGTGGTAAGGCCCAGGCCACTATTAGCTTGATGGTGAGCATGTAGGTGAAAAAGGGAAATCATAATAAAATAGTGGGTTCAGATTCTCGCCCATTCCCTCGAACGGCTTTTACGATATGCACGGGAAGAGAAGCAGCTGGTACATTCTATGTGTTTCTTTTCTCCCAGACCCGCAAAGAAGATTGATTCCCTTTTAAATCACGTTGAGAAATTTAATTAAATGTAGTCAAGACAAATACGGTGTATATGGGCCGGACTTTACTGTCCTAAAATGGCACACCTCGCCAAATGGCCGAAATGATACGACTTCAAACTTAAAATTCTATTGGCCTTATTTACTCATCTATTTGAGGAGCTCGTTGGCCCGGTGGGAGTACGCATTGTTAGCGCTTTCGCAAGTTAAGCAACACCGGGCGTGGTCCACACTTTGGATGGGTGACCACATGTGGCATAAAATTTTCTCGAGTTCCTCTGTGCTTCGAAAGGCCCGTAAAGCCGTTGGTCCCTGGTGTCATCAATGTATGGCAGTCGTCAAGCTTTGTCACAGGCCTTTAGACAGCTTGAAAAATCTGACTCTGTGTTGGCCACTTACACATAGGAAAAATAAACAAACAAATCATCTGCTAAGTTTTGTGAAGTTTTCATAAAAGATCACATATCGAGAATCTTACAAAAGATTAAACACTTAGATTTTCTAAGAAGACACGTAGATCTTCGCTCATTTCTTCAAAGATGCCGTGTTCACGAAAAAGAATGTCAAGCTATATACAGGGGAACAAACTTTCATAAAAATCAAAAGGAAAAGTAGTCAATAAGTAAATTATGGAAAAACTTTACTTTTGCAAAGAAACTATTCCATTTGCTGGCGTTAAATTTTTAGTAGTGGCTTTATTTAATTCAACGGACACCTTGCTAGCTTTCTTGCGATATTTCCAACATCTTACTCGCAATTTATTGTCCATATTCTGATCATGAAACTAGTAAATTAAATAGTGTCTAGTTAAATCGTTAATAATAAGAGCTTATTATTATTATTATTATTTTAGTATTGTACAAATTTCTTTATTTCGTAAAAACATATTAAAATAGTGACAAACTAAAAATACAACGTAAAACTAACAAGTAACTACTCGTAAATTAAAACTAACTAAACTAAAAATATTTAAAAATAGAACTAACTCGTATTAAATTATATAAAAAATTGAGGCCTAATCGCTGCCGTCACAGGGCAAAGTACCCAAAAGGCTGGCGGCATTTCCGCGTTGAATAGCAATACTTAAACGCTGTCCGAAATGCGCACCAGCCCTTGGATCCCCCGAGACGTCGTTCAGGCGTGCGGAAATTTCCTTAAAAATTTGGCGGGCTTCCACACCCCAAGGCCCTAAGGTCTCCACAGCAAAAGGCACAAAATTATACGGCTCTCCCAGAGCCGCATATTTACGCCTCTTGATGGCTTCTGCTGTCGTCACTGCTGCGCCCGCCTTTCGGGCAGTCGCTCGTACATGGGATGGAGCTACGGTATCTACACATGTAGCATCCCACACAAGCGAACGCCCGTTTTTCCAAGGGATGAGCGTCATACCGTCGGGCCTCTTGCCATCGTCCCGCGAGATACCATTTGGTTCTAAAATTGCAGGCACACCGGCACTGGCGAGGGCACGACGTATGACGTCATTCAAGGCGGCGTGACGTGAAATACGCCCTGCGCTGCGACGACAGGCCAGACCGTGGTGGCCCAGGGGATCGACGTCTCCACCGCAGCGACAGCGATGTAATGAGTAATTTTTAATGAGCTCATTAAAAATTAAGCATTATTTTAATGAAAGCTAGTGATTTTGCATTATTAGCAGTTTTGAGTTTCAATTAGTCTTTCAAAAGAAGGTTACCGTACTACTGTACTAAACAAATATTGGTTTGACACCATGAATCATTTCTCATTTTCACAATGAATCATTTCTCATATTTTCACCATACAACATTTCTCATTTTCACCATGTGTCATTTCTCACAATTATTTACTAAGTATAATACCATCTGCATACCTTGAATTTCTTTCAAGCCCCGTTGTTCACTCTTCCGCAACGCTTTTATTATATACAAGAAGAAGACCACAAGAGATGTTTGAAAGTCGACAGACAAGAATACGTAGGCTGTACTGGTACGTACATGCACTTATTCTAGTAGACATGTTCGATATTGTTGCGGCTATCTCGTGTCTTTAATTCGTAGTAATCCCCTGAGCGACACGTTAATCCTTCACCACGACATCGTAAATTAGAGGGGCTTTGTCGCAGACAAAGCGTTTGTGCCTGATGTTTGAAGTTCAAAATACAAATTTGGAATGCACGCAGCAACACTTTACCAACGTTCATACCCAAGTAGCATTCGGGGTTCTATATAAGATGTCTTATCGTTCACATATACTCCACAAGCTGAGTAAGTCAGCTGTATAAGAGCTGTATAGCTTGCTATAATGCTTGTATAGAACCAGTTTGGGCACAAATTAGACAGCCTTAAGTTCACTATGGCTGTACATTAGCAGTATAACAGCCTTATAATAGCAGTTTAAGTAGTAACATCGGACTTAAGGCTGTCTTACGGCACTATATGAGACGCAGTGTGAACCATACAACGTACATGAGCGTAATAAAGAGTAACAAGTGGCTAAATACACAGCCTTCACAGTTATAAAATCCGACAACAGTACTCCAGTGCTACCTAAAGTTTACGTGTGCCCTACACTATTTCTTTATTTTATAAATTATTTATTTGTTTGGTTTTGTGAGTGCCATCAAGCAGACCTTACTCCGGCGGATATATATTGGATAAAAAATTATGATAACACGCGGTATAAGTACCTGTTTCAAAGACTTAATAATGTTATTGCCATGGGAATGCAACTTTATCGTGAAATGTATACATATTTACAGCTAAAATATTCACGCGCCTCTACAAAAACGCGATATTCACTTTAAAATATTTAAAACTGGCTGAGAGGAAATCTACAATTTTCAGTTTTCGATATTATATTGGCATTATAACTATACTACGGTAATTAATTATATAATAAAACCAAAACTCAATCGCTCTATCTGCCTTTATTGTGATAAATCTGCATGATAATTTTGGAGATTTATTATTAGGTAAATATTTTAGGTTAGAACAAAATGGTGGAAATGAAATACGGCTATGTGAACTGTTATAACTCCAATTTAATGCGGTGAGCGTATATAGGTTCACATGTGTTCTGTTAAAATGCGGTTATCTATTGAATTTATAATTATCCTCCGCATTATGTACAGAACCACCATGAACAACGGTTGAAGTCGCACTTGTTGAAGCCGTATCGACGGGCTCATTTTCGGGCGTCGTTGTCAATCGACTGTTTATATTTACAATTTGCGAATATTCTTTTGCAATTTTCCTTCTTATTCCACCGGTTCTCGCTCTTATTTTCCAAGATTTTTTATACATTTTCACGTGACGAAATAAACACACCGCAGCTTGTGGGATAAGTGTAATAGAATATCACATTCACATTCATGTTCAGCTTACAGCAGATAAGAGTGGTACTTGTGGACAAATAAACCGCTATTGATGTTAATAGACAACACATATAGTCTTTTTAACAGCCTATAGTGCACATGCGAACCATTTAAACACTTCTGTACAGATAGTAAAAAAGGTTATTTTAATGATCACAAACAAGTCCTACTGCAGCTACTAGCTGTATAACAGTCTAAAACAAGTAAACATAACAGCCTTTGGCTTTATAAATGACCATGTGTGTTCTATTATAATGCTGGCTCTATAACATCGTACAAGTAGGTCGTAAAGCAGCGGTTGCCGTATCTCTACCCTCCTATAATGCTCTTAGTCAGACGGCTGACTAAAGGATAGTTGTGAGAGTATTATAACACCAACAAACGTATAAAAGTATAACTCTACACTCCTATAAGTCCTTTAGACAGGTATAGGTGTTATTAATCGCAATAATGCAGGTTATACATCACGAGTGAACTGTAATAATGCTTCAAGTACACATGGGAACTAAATGTGTACTCTTAAATGGAGTAAAATGTTACTTGGGTAACTACCACTGTATGAAGAGAACAGGCAGACAACTGATACGAGTAATAAAGGTAGAAGCAGTGACCATCAGATGAGCGAAACGAGCTATAGTCAATCTAGTGGGAAAGCAATCGACTTGGCGCGTGAATGGAGAAGTCTCAGAATCTATAATCCGGCTTTTGCATTCAGTACTTTATAACTAGTAGTTTCTTCGCTCGCTCGTTCAATTGTTGGTAGGCATGCAGATGAGAAGTCTTATAAAGTTTTAATATGAGCTATCGGTTCATGGGTTTCCAGGTTATTGTTGTTGTGTTCTTAGAGGGAGACAAGTGAAACCACGGACTGCTGGTAGCACACTGTTTTATTATACACTTACACAGGTTGAGGTACGCACACAAGTATAGTCGGGTTACTAACACATACATAACAATTGTCAAATGGAATGCGAGTTCCCGGTGTCTCTCAGTGCCTTGGAGCCCGGGATTGCGAGTTCCCAGTGTCTGTCAGTGCCTCGGAGCCCGGGATTGCGAATTCCGAGTGTCTTTCAGTGCCTCGGAGCGCGGGATTGCGAGTTTCCAGTATCTCTCAGTGCCTTGGAGCCCGGGATTGCGAGTTCCTAGTGTCTCTCAGTGCCTCGGAGCCCGGGATAGTTAGTTCTCGGCCTCTTTGCTTCGGAGGCCGGGATTGGCTAAATACTGTATCACCTATTTTGTAAGTAAGTATTATTTCATTTATAAGGCCTTGCCCAGGGCCTTGGGATGGATTTATTTTTATTGTTAAAGCATATTTACCATTATTTCTAATCTCGAAATGCCTAGTATAACTTGAGAAAAACTAAACTCCCAAGGCCGGCCGGCAAGCGCAGCGTAGGACACCCACCTGCTAGGTGGTCAGACGACCTGAGCAAGGTTGCAGGAAAACGCTGGATGCAGGCCGCTTTCGATCGGTCGTTTTGGAAATCCTTGGGGGAGGCCTATGTCCAGCAGTGGACTTCCTGTGGCTGATATGAAGGCCGGTGCCGCGCGTCCACAAGCGACTATTTCTTTCTCAAGCTATACGAAAACTAGGCATTTTGTTTATAGAAATAAATATATTTGACAGAGGAAGTACGCTGCTATGCGGTGCTATTTCAGCATGGAACGACGTTTATAGGCTTATTTATAGCAACATCTTTAACACCGACACAGCTTAACGCTGTCCAAATAAAAGCTCTACACTCAACTTAATATTTATGGTCCGCACTGTTATTACCAAGATCAGCTGGAAAGCAGCCAAACCTGGATGCGCTGTGTTTCTTCTGCATCCTGAATATTACGTTAGTAGTTAAGTACCTAATCGTTCATTTCAATATCCAAAATATTTTAAACAAGCAAAATAAATATTTTTAAAAGCAAGCTTTTATCTCAAACAAAGAATTAAAACGTTTAAATTGCTCCTCAAGATGAATCAATTGATCAAAACTTGGTGGTTTTATGTAGTTTTATCGCAGAGATGCCATGTCCACCTTCCGGTTTCATCATGAGATCAGGTCATTGGTACCATAATATTGCATTGTCACCCAACTTACATACTCGTAATTGAAACTTTACATAGTTTCAATTAGATCGAATAATGGGAAGTGGGTCAACGGGACAGGTGAAACTAAATAAAAGTTTTTAATAAAAGTGAAATCTAATTATCGCATTGAACCCTTTTAGATCGTAATAATATAGTTCATCATCATCAATTTATTTCAGTCGCATGACGTCCCCTGCATAGTCATCGTAAACGATTTTTAATGACTGATCAAAATCGGCCCGTATCTATCGTCTTTGAGTGACCTTAAATAAGTTATTATACTATAATAGCAGCATTTATGAAAGCACTGACACAGCTTAACATGGACCAAATAAAGGTTACCTAAAAGAAGGTTTTTTATAAACGAATTTAATTTTAAATCGTTACGCATTTTTTTTTTCATATTCTCAATAAACAGAAATTTCAATCGATAAGTTATTACCAATTATTACCAAGTTGATACCAATTTGTGGTTGTTATTTTTTTGGCATGCCATATCTGTTAAAATGTTACTTAACAAATTTCAAAGAAATGTTTTCAATTGTAATCGTTACTGTACAACCATACCATACCATAAACTTATCTTCTTTTGTAACTAATTCAGGGTAGCCAAAATAGTTGCTTTTGTCACTTGGTTGACGCTTGCTCGCTCTTGTGATGGTCGGTGAAATTCCAAAAACGTGCGGGAAAATTCCTGTAAATATTCCCCAAAATTTGCATTCTTAGGAATATTGCCGGGAATGTTTAAATGAATATTTTCAAGGGACGGCATATCACTAGGCACAACTATAACTTAATTCAGGGTAGTTGAATTATTTGCATTTGTCGATTGTATATTTTATAAATGGTGTATAATTTTAACACGACATATGAAACAAGACAAGTGGTAAATGATGATAGGGATAAAGTTACATCGATGTATAATTCTAAAAACAAAATTTGGTAAGCAAAGAATTTGTCAAAATAAGATTTTTTTTTGATGATCGTATAATAATTTTTCTGTAAAATAAAACTTATGATAAATGGACTAGGTTATTTCAACGCTTTCAGGGCGCTGTTAGGGATGTCGTGGCGGTGTAGTGCGTCTGGAATGTTTGCAGAAGCGCACACTGATGGTTTCTCAGCCATTATGAGGAAGAGATGTGCTTCCATAATGACGCGCCTACGCTGCAGCTCTAACAGCATCTTGAAGGTCTTTATAGTCAGATGGGACACTCCGATGTGGGGCAGATGGATACATCTCCATAATCCTTGTTACTAACAATAGTTTTTAAGTAATCAATGTTACTAACCCGATATGGACATGGTCTGAATTAAATTTTATTATTATTATAATTAACTTCTTAAATATTTTTCTCCTCGGATGAGGGTAAATTTAGCAACTACCGCGTTATTATTATTCGAAAAAAAATTAAAGATATCGAGTTGGTATTTAAGACTACTTCATATCGTTTTCGAACAATCGAAACTCCAACACACGATTTTTGAAAGTAACATGAAAATGAACTTCGTATTTATGTTCCGCGCTGTTATTACAGAGATCAGCTGGAAGGCGGCCAAACCTGGGTGCGCTATGTTCTTTTTTTTTGTATCTTTTATTTGTTTATTTTATTTATTTAGACTAATATGTAAGCGGTAATAACTTTTCTCAATACGGGGGTGATTAAAAAAGAATAACAAATCGTTTTGTCACATTAGGATCTCGTTTTACATATAAAAATCCTATCGAAATCCAGATGGCATTTTCTAATGCCGTCCAGGTCTTGAGATTTCACATCGAAAACTCAGTATTAAAGGGAGGCGTATTGGTTAACACGCTAGTCCGTCGCTCGGAAGTTCTGGGTTTGGTCCCCTGCCGGAGAAAGTTGGAAAATACCCTTTTTCAAATTGTTCTTGGTCTTGGGTGTTTATCTATATAATTATGTATTTATTATAAAATATTAGTATCATTGAGTTAGTATTCCATAAGAGAACTTTAACTTACTTTGGGGCTAGCTCAATCAGTGTGATTTGTCCCTATAATTTATCTATTTTTTTGTCAATTGTAATTTATTATCATTTTATTTATTATTTATTTAAGTTTATTGCACACAATCTCATATTTGATTGATTACAATGGGTCAAACTTAAAGCTATGCATATCTACCAGTTTGCCTTTGGGACACATCGAGAAGTTGGTAGAAGGGGTGCAAGTTTTAGCACTATTACAATACAACATTCCTACATAATATTACACAATAAATACATATACTTAATATAAATATAAATATTATTAATTTCAACATAATTTTATTAAATAATACATGAAAAGATTTATAACAATACATACATACATATATATCCACAGAAACATTAAATAAATACCATACGTATATACTAAACCATATACATATGTACATACTCATATTTATATATTATATACAGCAGAGAGAGTTTAATTTGATTCCGATAATTTGATTTGATAATATTTCTTGGCCAGCATTTTGAAATTATCACGATTGTGTGATCTCGTAATGCTATCAGGGAGAACATTCCAGAGCCGAACAGCCGTCACGGCGAATAAATTAGAAAAGAAACCAGTACGGTGAGAAGGAACAGCAAGTTGCATTGTGTTAGAGGAGCGTAGATTTCTATCGTGAGTTGAGCTAAAGAGTTGAAATTTAGATATCATGTACTGGGTGCAGAAGGATTATAGATAATACTATGAAGATAACAAAGAATATGTAGATTTCTACGCTGTTTGATAGTGAGCCATTTAAACTGAGAACGATAAGCATCATCATCATTTCAGGTGGATGATATCAGCAGCAAGATAGAAGGAATTTAAGAATGATCGGAAGCAGTCTGTATCAAGATCAAGCATTCACCAGCGATCTCGGACAGGTCATCTTGGATGTCATATCCTGAGCTTGTCAGTACTTACGTACTCTCTATTCGAGAACCTTTCTGCTCCATCGGATATTGGTTTATCGCCCTATGCACCCCGTAACCTGCCACTTCAATGAGCTAATCGAGCTTACTTATGATTGATAGTTCTAAGAGAAAACCTATCAAAAGCCATAGCCCGTTGAAGAGTTTTTCTATACTTTTTGTGATTTACTCGGAACATAGGTACAACAATGTGTTTCTACTTACGTGAGTAATTTAAGTTATAATTCTAAGCCTGTATTGCTGCGGAGCTAAGGAGATTGGTGGCTGGAATCTTGCCAGATGTGGAATGGCCGTATATTACCTACTAGTTTACAAGGTGAACTGTGGTGTGTGATGTCCTTACATGACTGGGTGCGTTTCTGTTAAAAAAATTCTAGGAGTTCTCGTAACCAATTTACTAAGATAAAAAAACTACTATTTTTTAGTTTTTAGGCATTCAATATGCAGTACTAAAGTACTCAAATTAAAGAAAGAATTAAGAAATGGTAAAAAAATTCCACGTGAGCAGGACTTGAACCCGCGATCTTGATCTCAATACGATCATGCTCTTACCAACTGAGCCATCACGTGTTCAACCCCACACGCCGAGTCTCGCCACCATTTGATATTCCTATAACATGCCTGCGTCACCTAACACTAATACCCACATTATTACCCACTATTACAACTATTCATATCAGAATCATCATTTAGACACCGACGAAGGTGATGCATAAACACTTCTACGACTTTATCCCTTGGGATATTGTTGGTTATATGTGAAGTTTCAACTCGATCGAATAATGGGAAGTAATAGACTTACTTCCAATTATTCGATTGGGATTTAGACAGGTAAAGCTAAATAAAAGCTTGTAATAGTAACAGTATATTTTGTTTGACCTTGTGGTTGCGATTGTTGGTTAAACTAACCTGTGATTCTATCATCTTCTTTTGCTTCTTCTCTCTTCTTCCTCCTAGGATTGTACTCTATGCGGGTACATTAATTTCGAAATAATTTGGTTCTGAAGGAGGTACAGATTTTTTAGACCTAGGTACAAAATAGAACATTTCAAGTACATTTTTTTTTTGATAATTGGTATAATTCAATTCGGCTATGGTACACTCGCCATTTAACTTCCATGCAGATTGGGGCTTTTAATCTGAGTTCGTAGCAAACCGACCTAATATACCTATACCTACTTGGGTGTAAAAAAGCAACTATGTGAAATACTTAATTCCCAACTTTTACACCACAATTGCAATCTAATTTCTCGGCAGAGTCATATGAAAAAGACGGCGAATTTTAACTTGTAGAATAACTTCAGTTATTTCATAGCAGTGAATGCGGCCAAGTTGCATTAAAGGCCGCTCTTATTGCAAATGAGCACTATGCCACTTCTGGGAAAATTCTTTGGTGCAGTGACCTCTAAAGCTAACTAGATGAGTTTATATCATCTTAGTACGTTCACGGTTGCATTCTTAGCTATGTAAGTATTTAGACCTTTAGCCTTTTTAAACAGAAGAAATTGAATTTTCCTACAAATATTCAAACCACACAGTCAAAAAAAATATTTATTATAAACCACGTCACTATAACGTTTTGCAGGTACTCGTATAAGCGAATATCAAAAACTGTGGCAGGTACAAGAGAAGACTACTGCAACTTTGTGATGATTATTATTATATGACCAAAAAGTCAATTAGATCTTTTGGTCAATTAGTTAAAGCCTCTTAAGTATCATATTGTGACAAAATTCATCAGCAACAAGCTATGTCAAAAAGTGTACAACATGCTTCGCCAAAAGTTGAACTTACTTAGTTACAAATAAGTAACCGATAAATTCATTGTACCTACAGTATAATAATATTCGAGCACCTACCACAGATCCTGATTAAGAACATCGCCCAATAAAGTCTATTTTCACACAATGATAGAGGTCAATGGTCCGACATGAATGTGAAAATGGAAGCGAGATTGGAGGGCAGATTTTAAAAGGAATGGTTATGTATTCCAATCTAGATTTCAAATTCAATTTTTAGTTTACAAAACTGAAAACACGGAGGTAATTTAATGACAGATGCCAAACCTTCTCCGCTGTTCCTCATATCCAGCTTCATACTCAATGGCCGACTTGATGCAGTGCACAGATTTAATGTTGCTGTGGTATCCATAGTTCAATTTACTTTGACTCATTTATTTTGACTCAAAATGAAAAGAAAAAAATAGAAGCATTTGAAATGTGGTGCTGGCGTAGGATGGAAAGGATAGGCTGGGTTGAAAAAATTACAAATGAGGAGGTCCTGAAAAGAGTAGAAGAGAAAAGGTGCATTCTGGATATAATAGATAATAGACAAAAGATATTCGGTCATCTGACACGACATGACGACTTCATAAAGACTTTCATGGAAGGAAAGATAGAAGGGAAAAGAGGACCAGGAAGATCGAGGCATAGCTACATGAAACAGATAAAGGAAAAGGTGAACGTCGTGTCGTACAGCGAAGTAAAACAACTGACAGATGAGAGAGACAAATGGAAGAGAATTTATACTCCACCGAAGAGAGCATAGCTCTTAAATATAAATAGATAGATGTGGTTAGTGGTATCCTTCTGACTCGACGAAGAAGAATTGAAGGTTTAGATCAAAATGTCTAATTTAGAGAGAAGTTTTGTTTTGATTTAAATTAAATGAAAACTTGATAATAAAATGTTGATAAATTAAAACTATGTAAGAACTAAAACTAAAAATTTAGGGTTTGATCATCTAAAGAAGGCAACCCAGTTCAGTTCATATTCAATTTCCAAGATAATACTCATTACAAGTTACTAGACCTGCGTATTGCTTTGTTTTTTGGTATCAAGGCGCACAATATTGTTATCTAGGTAGTCAAGTAAAACAAATTAAAGAACGATTTTATGTTTATTAAAAACATTAAAAAAGTACAAATTTACTGCACAACCTAACTATAAATGATAATACTTACACTTTTTTAGTTCACAATTCACCAGAGTAGGTAAAAGTTTAACTAAGAAATTAAATATTGAATTAGCATGTTACACTTATATAACTAATTACGTCATATTGTATATAGGTATTTATCTCACTAATTATAAAAGAACTAACAATAGTATAATAATATATTTCGCCTGGTATTCTCTTCCCATGACAGCGAGTGATTGGCCCAAAAAAACGTCATCAGTTGGGAGTGTTGCCACTGTGTTTGAATTACCCCAGCAAACATATAAATTAATCTACTACTAAAGCAATATATAAATTTAATAAAAAATTAAATATGATATACGAAATACATAGTTAAGTTAGTATTTTATATTCAATAACTAATTGAAAAAGTTTTTAACTGAAAAGACAATCAATAGTAACACTTATCGTGACATTCGTGAATTAGTCTTGGGCCATCACGGGAAGAAAATATTCTTGTACAGAGGAAAGTTAAGATACCTGTGCCACCTCACGTAGTGCGCTACGCGCGTGGTGGCACAGGACGTATCTGATTAATCGTCTGTACCAAGGAACTAACAATAAGTTGCAAAAGTATTTATTTTTCTTAAGTCTATCCTATGTAATATGAAATAACTACCACCTACTACATACTTAAGTTACTCTAGCTTGAATATATATTATAACATCACATGACTATAAAAATGTTAACATTAAAATTAAGCGTATGACTGTTTTGTTACTATCATATTATAAACCATCAATACTTAGTACTGATTCTTTTATTGTATACTTTATATCTATATATTTTCAAATTTGGTCAATAAGTACTCAAATAATAAATAGGTATCTTATCATGCCTGTACCTAACTTAGGTATGTACAGGTAAGTCTAGTAAAATGTAAATATACTAAGTATTTCATAAACTTTACTCATTTTATACTGCCACATAAAAAGCAGCATTGTCTGGTATTAAAGTAATACAATTGTATTATCCTCACCTGAAGTTTTCAACGTCAATGTAATAAAAAGACAGGGTTTTAACAAATTATTACAATGTTGTGTGCATTCTGAATTGATGATTAGACAATAGCAAAGCCACTAGCCAATTTAACATTCACTGCTCGATTGTTAATGTACCTAGGAATTTTTTTAAGTATGCTCCACTTTATTACAGTAATGTTATCTAACAGTATTGAAAATCGGCCTTCACTTGAATCAAATACTTGGGTTGGCTGCCTACAGTGTTTTAATTTAATCTCCCAACTTGAGTTACTTTGTAGTTTTGTGATAGTAAAATTGTTTTTGTATTATATATATTTATTAGTTTATATGTTTAGGTATATATTTGTTTAATGTTTTGTTTATTTATTTTTATCTATACTATATATTATAAGTACTTAGGTCATGTTTATTATCAGTTTTTTTTTAATTATGTCATTTTATACATATTTTAATCACGCCAGCCACACATATCTTTTGCTTGTCTTATGGTTGACCGGTAGAATATGACATTTGGCATTAGGTCCACCACTTGTACAATAGTTTTGTGCAATTAAGTTTTTAAATAAATAAATAAACAAAATAAAACTATTAGTATTTTTATTAAAAAAAAAGATTGTTGTGAAAGGAAAAGAAAGCGTTCAGTAAATACATGTTGTGTTTTTATTCCTATTTATTTTAATTTTATTCCTATTATTTGTATTTTCTTTAAAGAAAAACTGAAAAACTTACCTATTAAAAAGGAAACAAATTACTTACAAATTACCTATATAGTAGGTATATAAAAAATATTATCTCGGGATGCGTTATTGAAGAATTCAAGCAACCAAAAACAGCGCAATATAATCTATATTTTGCCATATTATTATTCCACGAAAAACTAGTGAATATTCACAAATTGCACGCTTAATGCTTACTAAACCAACACACACTCGTTCGTCACTGCGGCGCATCCGCGACTGTAGTGTGCCTATTTTGTACCAAACTCTCGAGGTGGTAGGTATGATTCACGTACCGACCGTTTGTTTGAAGATGAAGACAGAATACTGTTAGATAATATTACCGTGACTTTGTGATGATTTGGCCAGAATCCTTATGTGTGACTGTTAATAACAATAGTATGTACGAGGTATCTAAACTTAATTAATCATGTTTATTACTAAAAACATATAGGTACATAGTTGTAACTGACTGAGTATTTTATGCAATGTATATTTTTAAATAACAAATAATTAACAATATGCTTATAGCTTTTTTGTATAGGAACATAATGTTAGAATAACCAGTATGTTTTAATTTTTTGATTTCGTTTAACCCGGTCCATTACGTAAGTAGTTTCTAGTAGCGCTTATACTATTTTGTCCATAGCGTCGTTCTTGGCGTAATCTCGACCTGTAAAAATCGTAATTTTTTGGTAAAAAGTTTTAATAATAGTAAATTATTTTGTAAATGAAACTTAAAAAATTATTGCCACTGATAACTGGAAGCTTTATCTAGTAAGCTGTTACTAAAAATAAATTTTTCATCAGCGCAAAGCTTCAATCTTATCTTAACAATATTGTTAAGAAAAGATTTTACAAGTATATCGTTCAAAAATATAAAATTAAAGATTCCAATTATATTTTGATTGTAGATATATTTGGACTAAGCACTCTGGCACGTGGGATATTAAATGTTACTGTAATTTACTAATTAAGTTATTTGGTAGAAAACAAGGTAATTAAAGTAAAAAAAAAGCGAATAAATGTTTAAAAGTTTTTACTTACATTTGATGTCTCCCTGCCCTTACAACTCTATTTTTCTTAGGTGTTGTCTCAACACAAAGCACTATGTACTTATTGTTACAACTATGCCTGTAAGAAATAAGTATAAATATAAGAATTATTAGATGCATCTAAAAGAACCTAGTTTTAAATATGGTTGTGTCGTTTTTAAAGAAAAAGTAATAATGAAAACTTATAGTAAGACCCATAAGCAAGTGCAAGTAGTTTTCAAAATTCCGAGAGAAACCAGGATAGGAAGTAACTTGATCAATCCATTATGCGGTGGATCTTTATATATTTATAAAATATAAAATAAAAAAATTTAGCTATAAATATATTACGTTTCGTGCGATACTGAAATTACAACGACGCGACGAGCAGTTTTATAACAAGACATTATAAACTCTATTTACAATGTCATAAGATACGCGGAGCGGCGGCGGCTCGCGCCGGCTCGAGCAGTCGCGTCCCGTTAATTTCATGAAGTGTTTCTATATCTTATGACATTGTACATAAAGCTAAAAATATCTTGTTATTAAACTGCTCGTCGCGTCGCTGCCACTTTAGTGTCGCACGTGCCTTATAAACAAAGAGCAAAGCGCGCATGCTTTAGCACGAGCTCCTTAAGTTATTTCGGGATTTGGCATGGTAATAAACATAAAATTTGTTGACAGAATATTTAAATAATCAAATGATACTCACGGCTCACTAAGCAGCAATCTTTTACTTTGTAAAGAGGTTGCTTGACCATAATGCATGGGGCTTTCGCTTTCCCAGTCATGACAGAACGAGTTCTTTGTTATATTACCGAAAATATCACTTCCGTGCCATACGAATTTCTTTGGCCTGAAAAGAAAACATTAACCAATATAATAATTAAAAAAAACGATTTTCTATACATGAAAATGATTGTCGTTTACTTACGGTACTTAATATAATTTAATTTTGGTAGTAAATAAAAAATATAAACACAGAAAAGAAAAAATACGTGTACAATATTTATTAATAATCTATTTGATGAGCCATTTAGAAATTTTCACTTTGAAGGCCAATTCTTTTGTTCGTGTGTCTTTTGTTTTCACTGTCACTTTTTGTCACTATATATAGGTATAATATAAATGTCACTGCTATACTAATTCGAACGGTTTCGTTCTTTTAAGTCTTCGCACAATGTCCGTGTTGTCGAGGAGCTGGATCGCCTCAACGTTCACATGGTGAAGCAGCCTAGCTCGTGTGCTTTGGCGTACTTTTCTATAGTTTTGTCGACGAACTGTATATTAAGGTCCCTTTTGAATTATTGAAAGTTACCTATATTGTTAATTAGTTGGGTAAATATGACTTACCACGTGGGATCCCTCATGACGTTTTTCCCATCAAAGCTGTAGATGTCAGTGTTCCAGTTAGCAAACGCAGCTCCAGAGCCATTGAACATGCTTTCCCAAGAATCCATTAGCAATTCACCGCGGAGGTTCACAACGGGAAGGTTCTTAGCGTGCGGGTGGACCATGTGCCTTATATTTCTGAAACTAAAATTAAACGTTTTATTACTACATACATTTCCACATTGTCTCACTTAAACATCGTCGCTCAGCTGCTGAAATTGTTGTTCTACATAAAATTGTTAACGCTAGAATTGATAGCCCCGATCTTGTAAATAGGATATCATTTTCTGTCCCTAGATCCAGTAGTCGATTAAATAACCGCGTTACTTTTAATTTGCCTTCGTGTCGTACAAATTACCGTTAACATTCGCCAATAATTCGCATGTGTTCTGAATAAAATAAAATTTACCAAGATATAGATATCTTTAGTGCATCGCTCAATATTATAAAAAGGTTCTTTTATGATAAACCTTCAATAATTAATTAATCAATAATTTATTTCTTTTATAAATATACAGCTCAATCATACTCGTAATATTTATTCATACCTGTAAAATTTTCTACTGTGAGCCAATATATTTTGTATGCATACTGTGTTCGCTCCTAGAAGGTTGTACATTTTATATTTCATTTTGTGTACTCACTTTTATCATTTATTAATAATGTAACAACCAGTTTGCAAACCAAATAAAAAAAAAAAGTTTATAAATCCATATTTAATAGTAGACTAAACGGTCAGCGAAATATCACAGGAACAGGAAAAATTGCGTCAAAATTGTTGCAAAAATTATGATATTAATAATCCAAAAATGTTCGCTGCCAAATGAGAAATTCTAAAAAAATTTATTCCATAATTATTTGACCGAACGAGCAAAGCGTCTCAGTTTAGAGATTGATTGGCCAAAAATGCATAGTCTGTCTGTTTTCGCCTACAGGTAGCATTTTTCAACTGATTTCAACGAAAATTGGCACACCAGTTTGTTGGTTGGTGCTACTGTTCTCACAGAACCACTAGTTTAGATTTTCGACTAATTCAGCTCATAAATACGCACAACGGAAGAGATTCGGTCAGCATAAAAAAGTTCAATATTGTTGGTTTACCTGTTTGTTAGGAAAGGTAAGAAGTTTCCTGTGATCTTCAACTTCTTAGATTGTCTATGGCACTCTGCTTCCGCCGCTGACCATCCTCTGCTGTTTCTTCCCAGTATGTTTCCAGAATGAGGGATATTTAGTGCTCCTAGCCGTATCTGAAATTTTAACACAAAAATATTTTATATATTCTATAAGTTTGGTCTCAAACGTTCGAAATAAAGAAAGGAAAGTCCGGCCACAGATTACAAGTAATGCTAAGTGTGCTATAATGATATCATGGCTGCCTTCGTCACGAGAAAGGGTAGCCAAAGAAGAGCCTAAAAAAGCATGCATGAAAAAAGCCCACAAAAGGCATGAAACCAGGTCAACCAGGTGAAGACATCCCATCCACGTCCCATAAACGACCCAAATATATTTTCTGGTAGAGAGCGGTTAGCGATAAAATTTTATAGATAGTAAATGCAATAAATAAATAAACGGGCAAGTGCAAGTCGGACTCGTACATGAAGGGTTGCATACCTCCATACAATGTTTTAAAACGCTAAAAAACACGTTTTTTGTATGACGACCCACTAAAATTTTTAACTTTTTTTAAATTTTTTGTATTTGGTGTTATAGCGGTTATAGTAATACATAATTTGTAAAAAATTCAAGTATCTAGTTAATGCCATTAAAAAGATCTAGTTAAAAACGCTGAAAAAACACGTTTTTTGTATGGCGACCCCCTTTAATTTTTAACTTTTTTTATTTTCAGTTGTTATAGCGGCCACAGTAGTACATTATCAGTAAAAATTTCAAGTGTCTAGCTATTACGGTTCAAGAGATAGAGCCCTGTGACAGACGGACAGACGGACAGACGGACAGACGGACAGACGGACAGACGGACAGACGGACAGACGGACAGACGGACAGACGGACAGACGGACAGACGGACAGACGGACAGACGGACAGACGGACAGACGGACAGACGGACAGACGGACAGACGGACAGACGGACAGACGGACAGACGGACAGACGGACAGACGGACAGACGGACAGACGGACAGACGGACAGACGGACAGACGGACAGACGGACAGACGGACAGACGGACAGACGGACAGACGGACAGACGGACAGACGGACAGACGGACAGACGGACAGACGGACAGACGGACAGACGGACAGACGGACAGACGGACAGACGGACAGACGGACAGACGGACAGACGGACAGACGGACAGACGGACAGACGGACAGACGGACAGACGGACAGACGGACAGACGGACAGACGGACAGACGGACAGACGGACAGACGGACAGACGGACAGACGGACAGACGGACAGACGGACAGACGGACAGACGGACAGACGGACAGACGGACAGACGGACAGACGGACAGACGGACAGACGGACAGACGGACAGACGGACAGACGGACAGACGGACAGACGGACAGACGGACAGACGGACAGACGGACAGACGGACAGACGGACAGACGGACAGACGGACAGACGGACAGACGGACAGACGGACAGACGGACAGACGGACAGACGGACAGACGGACAGACGGACAGACGGACAGACGGACAGACGGACAGACGGACAGACGGACAGACGGACAGACGGACAGACGGACAGACGGACAGACGGACAGACGGACAGACGGACAGACGGACAGACGGACAGACGGACAGACGGACAGACGGACAGACGGACAGACGGACAGACGGACAGACGGACAGACGGACAGACGGACAGACGGACAGACGGACAGACGGACAGACGGACAGACGGACAGACGGACAGACGGACAGACGGACAGACGGGCAGACGGACAGACGGACAGACGGACAGACGGACAGACGGACAGACGGACAGACGGACAGACGGACAGACGGACAGACGGACAGACGGACAGACGGACAGACAGCGGAGTCTCAGTAATAGGGTCCCGTTTGCACCCTTTAGGTACGGAACCCTAAAAATGACATATGGCGCCGCTATTAACTTTGACACACCTTAATAGTATCAATCATTTGGTTGGATTTTCTATAAAATACTCGTATATAATAAGGAATATGCATGTAATACCAATCCGGTTCATATTTTTATTTTACAATTTCTTTTAATACGTTACCACGCCTAGTTAATTATTTTTCTTACTGACTCTTATTTGGATTAGAAATAAATTATTGAAAATATGCAAATTGCGCGGGAACTTTTGACAAACAAAAGTGAAATGACGACAAAGTTCATAAAAAGGACATGACAAGTTTGGGTGCGTTCGGTAGAACTGTCCGTCCATGTAGTTTGACTATCGATGACATTCAAAATGTATGTACTTTTATATAGAAGTTTAACAAACATCACTGGCTGATAACATCGAAAGTACCCAAAAAAGAAAAACATGCGTTGACAGCTTTTGTCTCTAGCGGATATTGCAGACGTTGACGTCATATTTTAAAATGGCGTGTTTTAGTTGTTTTAATCTACTTGCTATTTTTAATATTTATTTTCTACACCATATACATGTTTTTCGGCACTGATTTATTTTTTGCGGCTATTTCTCGACGAGGACTATCGATTAAAAATATAAAAAAAATTCATGCATACTCTCTATTTACAAAATCCGACGAAAACAGATGTGCCTGCGGGATCATGCGGGATCTAATTCATGGAAAAACTTGGAACAACATGGAATTAAGGAGCTCGGTGGCTCGGCGGGAGTACGCATTACTAGTGCTTGCGTAAGTTAAGCGACACCAGGCGTAGTATGCAATTGGATGGGTGACCGCAAGTAGCATACAGATTTTTTCGAGCTTCTCCGTGCTTTGGAAGGCAGGTAGAGCCGTCATGCCCCACGTCTACCGCATCCTGCATTAAGGATCTAATACAGGCCAATCTAAGAGCTATAGGATGTGTTCAAATTCTGGGCTAAGGAAAGAAGTCAATGTAAATCATACTTTTGATCGATAAGAAGATCACAATAAGAAGAAAGAGAATTTATAACTTACGTGATTCCCAGTCATGAAGACAGGTTCACGTTCAGGTGGCGGTGATGATGAAGTGTAATCGGCAACGTGTCTGGGAGCGGCGGTGTGAACATCACTGGCTTTCAACATTTCTCCCATCTGCAAGTTCATTGATAGAAAATTTTTGATGATGATTTCTAGCTATAGTAACACCACAGAAGACAGTAAGAGTATACAGAATGGGATCTCCTAAGGTCCCGCGCAATATGCGCCCCCGTTCCCCGTTCCCGCACCTTTGCCCCGTTCTAGCCTTGTCGAGGAGCTAGAGCAGGCGAACATACACCTGCACGGCGCACACGGCAGCACAAGAACGGGGGAGAGGTGCGGAGACAGGAACGGAGACGCATAATACGCGTACCTTAGGAGATTCCGTTCTGTATACTTTTACTGTCTTCTGTGGTAACACTCTATCTAGTTCTGTGGATGTCATTAGACGTGACTAGGAGAAAGCACAGACATTTCATGCTAATATCAGGGATATTCCGGTAAATAGTCTATTACAGGATAATTGCGGTTAACTTTTACCAAATCGATATATAGGTTTCTGCATGTTATATTTGTTCAAATCCTTGTCATTTACGAAACATATTTACGAAAGAAATACCGCCCACTCCCCTCCATAGTCCATTTAACAACTACGCGAAATAACCGAAAACCTAGATTAACTTTTTGACATACGTAAGGGTTAACCTACGTCACAGTTTTTACAGGTAAACCCTTTTATTTGGATTTAAACAGTTACAAATTGATTCAGTAACCGTTTATATACAGGTTATCGTTATGAATGGGTTTTCCGATCCCTGACTAGAATAGCACCCCCAAGGAGAGTTAATGTGGTAGACGCAGATGTGGGAAATAAAAGAATTTAATAATTTTTTGAAAGTTTTTTTAAAACAAATAAGAAAGACACAGTCACAAAAAAGGTAATTACGCAACAATTGTTGATTTGATGACATATTTTGCCAGTTATTTTGATACACCAAACTACTGAACCAATTTTTTTTATTGTACCAATCTAAAAGTCTTTTAAAACAAAACAGAATTTTCCAAATCGGTTTAAAAGTGTTAAAGTACTGAGGTAACAATCATAAAAAAATACTCGTACAACCAATTTGAGAACCTCAGACTTTTTTTGAAGGTTATAAAGAGGTAACTACCATTAAAAAAATATTGGAAAAATAGGTACTGGACATTTTGACAAGTAAAAAATAAAATATTAACATTTATTTAGCATCTAAAGCGTAGTTTATTCCTAATCAAATTACTCGCCAGGAATCATTCAGAGAGCAATAAATCAATAAAAACATTCTTACCATAACGTGTTGCCACCCATTCTCGACCCTTAGCAGCAATATTTTCTTTTGTAAGACGTAGGCCAGGGTTCCCAAAGGCGTGCTCGATGTTCGCTGCAAACGAAACGTTTGAAATATTCCAGCGATGGGATCTCTTTAGAGGAAACAGTAAGCAAAGGATATAGCTACGTTTAAAATAAAATAATTAGTTGATTTAAAACAAGTTTAACACATTTCCAGACACAATAGAAATGTTATTGTCTGTAAACCCACATGTGGTACTCGGACTGTTGATGTGTTAAGTACCTACTTATTTTAATAAAAAATGTTTCCACGCACCTAATATTTTTTTTATTAGGAATAATTTGTTAGTTATGTGATTATGTGTTATGTTTTAAAAAAACATAGACTTAATAGAAAATTTCATCTAAAACGCCATATTGAGGCAACGTGCCCAAAATGCTCGCAGCATTCCCCCGAAAAACTCTCAGCTCTTGGGTCTCCGGTTGTCTCGATGAGGCTCTTTGTGATATGTTTATCAATTGTTTCTGTTTCAACACCCCAGGTACCTTAAGTTTCAACTCGACAAAGTAGTAATTGTGAACCAGATCCATATATTGAACTATTTTTTATAACTTTTGTTTGAATTTATTAAGATGCTTTTGCGTTTTTTTTTGTCTTCATTATTAATTGACCAGCGCGTCAGAATTTTAAAGTATCGATTCGTTTAGTTCTATTTGTTTTGGAGCTACGATGAATACAGATACATAGACACACATACACACTGACAAGTAAAACTTATAACACCCCTCTATTTCGTAGGGGGTTAAAATAGATTTCACATCGTATATATGTCACCACTGTTAAACAGTTCGGGAATCTCATTGAATCTGAGATTTGTTTCATCTATAAGGTCCGTAGTATTCATATACATACCTTGATAAGTGCTGTTGTCGTACTAAAAATAATTGTACTCGTAGAATAGGAAAATTCATCGTCATTTAGTGGTCCCTCTGAAATGATTAGTTGTTTTTAACATGGTATAGTAAAAAAAAAACGAAGAAGAAGAAAGAAATAAAAATTACAGAAATAAGCAGTTTTTTTTCGTTTTATTTTGTTAGGTACCTTATGTACTTCATACATTTGTACGTGTGTATAATGAAGTGTAACTTTTGTCAAAAGTATTTATATTTTTACTTTGGAACAATAAAGTATGATGTTTAAAATAAATTACCTATTACAATTTGTTCAGCATCAAAAACCGAACTTGATTCAAAAACATGGCTAGTAAAAAAAAATAGTTGGAATAATGTATTCAGTAAAATATTACGATAAACGCGAAACATACCTTTTTTATTTATTTTCGCTGACGTTTCGTCCCGGTTGCACTGAACGTGGTCTCAGCCTGACTACTGCAACCCTGACGAAACGACAGCGGAAATAAATAAAAACACGTATGTTTCGCGTTACTTCCCTGCATTAATTTTTAATAATGATGGAACGCGATAGTTTTAAAGTACTTAAAATATACGTTTCTGGTGAAGTTATAACATTGTACTAATTGAAAATATGAAAATAATACGACGGCCGAAAATGGCCTTTAGCGTTTCTTGAAATATACATCAAACTCATAAAAAACGTAAGACTTACCAGAAGTATTTTCCGTAATGGAATAATAACTGTTCTTAGAAATCATTCCACCGGGGTCACCTTTGGGGCCCATGACTGAAATGCCTGAGGGGCCAGGTGGGCCAGGTGGGCCAGGAGGTCCGGGTGGCCCCATCACTGGAACTACAGTTGAGTTGGCACAGGTACAAGTGCCAGATGGACCTTGTGACCCTGGCTCACCTGGAGGACCTAAGTCACCCCGGTCGCCTTTCTCTCCTTTTAGCTATAAAGTGAGGACAGTAATTTTAGAAACAAGAAATTAATGAGTATTTTTATCTGCAACTTAATGGAAAAAAAAACATTGACCTACAATTTGTTTTAGTTAATTAACTTTTTATATATACCTATACAGGCCTTTGCCCAGTTATGGGACACAATACGTACAGGCTAGTAAAAAAAAAATACCTATATATATCTATGGAAAAATATACTTTTGCCTTAGGCTTGAAACTACGTCAAGCAGATGCCCGCGATGGGTTCAGTCCGTCTCTGTCACAAACGCTACATGCGATAGAGATAGCTGAAACCGCCGCGGGTCACGTGACTCTGTCGCACGTAGAGTTTGCGACAGAGACGGACTGAAACAGACGCGGGACCTGGCCATGGAACATTCGCCGAAAATATAATACGCGCGGCGCGAACGACACAAGCTATGCGCGCCAGTCGCCGGTGCGCGTGGGTTGCTCGGTACTTTTCTATACTGTTGTTTTAGTTGCCAGTGGCCTCGTCGTTCGCGCCGCGCGTATTTTCGCCACAGCGAATGTCCCGTGGCCAGGCCGTAACGCCGTTTTTGGTAATAGGTAGGTATTTGGTTGTTATTTGTATTGGACCCAAATGTTTTCGTAAAATCTCCATAACGGTTTTGTGGTTAATTGGCCAATGCCAATGAATCACAAAACCGTTGACAAATTGTCTTTTTACCTAGCTAGTACCATTGTTCTAGCTAGGTAAAAAGACAATTTGTCAAGGGCTGCTGCAATTGATGTCGATAAATCATCCGAAAAAAATTTAATGAGTCTATCCTTTTCTGTGGGATGCCTTTTCTGTGCTACTACATAATCTTTACAAGTTAGCTAACCTATTTGGATTAAAGAAAAGTTAAAGTAAGAAATTCGTCTCAACATCAATAACAATATTGTAAATTTAAGAAAAAATGTGGACATGTATTTCTTCCTTGCTTGTCTGGGACAAAAAAAAACTGCTACCAGCTGATTCTCTTCCCGCCTAGATCGAGGGAAATGGGCGAGAATCTGAATCATGTTAATAGGCGATACGGCTAGCAACCTATCACTATTTTGATTCGATTTTTCCATTTGAACGTCCACCATTACGCTAAAAGTGGCCTTCGAGTACTACAGTCCTAGGTTTTGTCTACGCTGCTAGGGATAAAGACGTGATAATGTATGTCTATTTTCTGGTAAATAAAAAATATTTATGTTTTCTTTCTGTTTTTTTTTTAATGGCTGACTACTGAGTATTTAGCCAGGCACAAGTTAATAATCTTTCTATGTTAGATGTGTGTTAATTCTCATGTTACCTTTTCTGTATCAACTGGTGTACCACTGTCCCCCTTTTGACCTTTCGATCCTAGTCTTCCATCGTGCCCTCTTGGCCCCCTTGACCCCTAAAACATTCAATTACAAAGTTTTAAGAAGTACCGTCGGTACGGATTCGGATTCGGTAATCAAGATTTTAAACATCCTAATTTGTTAATCCAATGAAGCTTATTAAACGACTGCTTACCGGTCGACCCTGTCCGGTATTGCCCTTAGCTCCTTTGGGACCAGCTTTTCCCTGGTCTCCTTTGCTTCCCTGAAAAAGATAAGATTTTTCAAAATTTTTCAGCAACCGGACTCAATAAAATAATAAATATATGGTTTTAATAAAAAAGGGTTTTTTTTCCTTTTTAGTGCCCTGAAAAGGGTATTTTTTTATATCTGCCCTAATAGGCTTAATTAGATTTTGTATACTACGAGTATTTTAACGATCTATGTCCCAGGAATCAAGTCGATATTTTTTTTTTTATTATTTATTACTAGCGGTCCGCTACGGGCCTTTGTACGGATATGTGTTATACATATTAACCTTCCTCTTGAATCACTCTATATATTGATGAAAATTTAAAATTTCTAAGCGAACATTACAAACATGCATACATAGGGACGGTGATAAGCGACATTGTTTTATAATACGAGTATTATATGTATTGATATAAAATAAATAAGTAAATTATTCATGGAATTTGATGATGATGAACGTCCATAAGCTTCAGTTCCTATTTACTCGTACCAAGAAATCATTAAATAACTACTTGAAATACGTAACTACACGAAAGTTGACATTACTTCATTATTCCATTACATTGAATATTTAACGATCAAAAAGAGGGCACCTAAATTTAGTTATTACACGCGTACAGTGTTAACCTACTTTATTTTATTTATAGTACCTCTTTAACGTTTTAATTCATAAACATACGTAAAATAAAACAAATGATTCCACAAAAGTATCTACTTTTACTATAATAACGCCAAAAAATATTAATATAAAAAAACAAACCTTTAATAGAGCAATTTCATCTCGTGGTACATTGCCTGAGGGTCCCATTGGTCCAGGTGGGCCAGTATCTCCTTTCTCCCCTCTCTCCCCCATGGGTCCTTCAGGCCCCAAGGGTCCCGGGTTACCCTTTGGCCCATGTTTGCCATGTTTTCCATCTGCGCCTGGTTCGCCTTTTAAGCCAGTATGGCCTTGGCCACCTTTTTCACCCTTAATAGGAAAGGAAAAAAAATATATTTCTCGTTTTTAGATCCTAACTAATTATAATTAAATTATCAACAGGTGAAGCAATATGTAGAGTCTTTACGCTGGCATAAGTGTTGGTATACGACTTTATTTTTATTTTTAATTAAGGCATTATTTTCTTATTCTTTTGACAGTATTGTTTAAATAATTTGGAAACATTATTTTACAATAGGTTCTCATTTGTTATTGGTATTTATTAGAGTTCCGTACCCAAAGGGTGCAAACGGGACCCTATTACTGAGACTCCGCTGTCTGTCCGTCTGTCCGTCTATCACAGGGCTCTATCTCTTGAATCGTAATAGCTAACAACTTGAAATTTTTTACCGATTATGTACGAGTATTACTGTGGCCGCTATAACAACAAATACTAAAAATAAAAAAAAGTTAAAAATTAAAGGAGGTCATCATACATAAAACGTGTTTTTTTAGGAAATATAAAGAAAGATTTCCCAAAAGCACAAGTAATAAAAAATAAATATAAATATAGAAAAAGACCCGGATTAAGTAAGAAGAAGAAAGATAATTTACTAGGCTTATTAAATAAAAAAGCCATACCAAGTTTTTATGCACCTTTTTATAACTCATTATATTTTAATTGTTTAATTTTTTATAAAAGATTTTCTTTACAGTAAAAGACCTTATAACAATAATATTTATAATACTTATATATTGATTTAAAATGTGAGACTGATTATGACTTATACTTGTTGGTGATTTCAATTATGAGACGGATTATGCCATCACAAATTACTTGATGTTGATTTTCATGTTTAATTATTGATTATACTAAAAAATTATAAAGCTTTTAAGCAAAATTTAATTTTGAAGTGTTGTCATAACAACAAATAAATAAATAAATAATTTTATAAAGTGTCGTATTTTATTTTAATTTAATATTTTACCAAATATTTACTATCAACAATGACATAAGATGGATAATTTAAAAAATATATGTAGTTATTTAGTAGAAGAATGGCACAAGTTGTACCCAGTAACATTTAAGACAAAAAATATAATACAATTACGTACATGTAACTAAGAAATAAAACTGTTTCAACATAACAAATATTAGGTCCTTACATATGAAATTGCCGATTTTCAATACTGGCAACTTTAAAATCAAATATCTTGCGTTTTATTAGGAATTCCAAATTCAAATTTATTTCGAAATAAAGCTAGAAAAATATTGTTTTAAAATTCGTATTTCATTTGTTTTAACATCATTTGTTTGAGTTTCAACATTGCTATAACAACAACTATGGACAAATTGAAAATTCGCGGTATTTACGAATACGAGTTCCACCGTGGCACCAGTGCTGCAGAAACGACTCGAAGAATTAACGACGTGTATGGACCAGGCACCGCTAACGAACGAACGGTGCGTTTTTGGTTTCAACGTTTCCGTTCTGGAAATTTCGATTTACACAATGAGCCTCGTGGACGACCTGATACTCAAGTGAATAACGAAGAATCGAAGGCGATAGTGGAAGCGGATCCATCTCAAACCACTTTTGAATTAGCAGCAGCCTTCGGCGTAAGTGACAAAACGATACTTACCCACTTGCGCCAAATCGGAAAAATTAAAAAACTCGAAAAGTGGGTACCGCACGAATTGACTGAAGCAAACCAACAAACACGCGTTGCTTGCTGCGTTTCTTTGCTTAATCGCCACAATAATGAGGGGATTTTAAACCGTATCGTGACTTGTGATGAGAAATGGATCCTGTACGACAATCGGAAGCGATCATCACAATGGCTTGACCCTGGAGAACAGGCCCTGAGAACAGGAAAACCTTGCCCTAAGCGAAAACTGGCCAAAAAGAAGATTCTGGTTAGTGTTTGGTGGACCAGTGCTGGTGTTATCCACTACAGCTTCTTGAGATCAGGCCAGACGATTACTGCAGACTTGTATTGCCAACAATTGCAAACAGTGATGGAAAAGCTCGCCATTAAACAACCGAGACTGATGAATTGCTCTAGCCCACTGCTCCTTCAGGATAACGCTAGACCACACACTGCACATCAAACGATCGCCAAGTTAGAGAAGCTGCGACTGGAACCACTGCGTCACCCACTATACTCTCCAGATCTTGCCCCAACCGATTACCACTTTTTTCAAAATTTGGATAACTTTTTACAAGGAAAAAATTTCAAATCTGATGAGGCAGTCAAAACCGCCTTCAAACAGTTCATAGACTCTCGCTCCCAGGATTTTTTTTCCAAAGGTATCAATGATCTGCCTATAAAATGGTGGAAGTGTATCGATAACAACGGCGCATACTTCGATTTATTAAATAATAATTTCATTAAAAAAAACTTGTTTCACTTTTTTGATACTGAACGGCAATTTCATATGTAAGGACCTAATATATAACAAATAAAAAAATTTAATAATACAGTCTTTCAATGTATATATTTATTTTTTATAAAAATTACAAAGTCAAACACCTCAATTCCCAAAAGTTATTTATTTTTACTTGTGACGTCCTTCTTGTGAATGAGCGATATGTCTCAGGTTAGTTTTAACCAGATAAATAAAAAATATCTACTTTGTGTAATCGCTTTATCCAAGCACTACGGATTGTTATTTTAAGTTCAAAGTACCTATGTAATCACTACTTAATTTAAAAAAAACTTTATTATTAAAAATAATTTCTATATTAAAAACTTAATTAGTATATTAAAAACTAGTTCTAAGAAGTATATTAAATTATTAATAACAATCCCGACCTTTTCTCCCGCCGTTCCTTTATCGCCTGGAGAGCCTCTTAATTTATCTATAATTTCTTCTCCTGAAACAAAATTATAATTTATTTACTTCAGAGATTCCATTCGAAGGCCAGAGTTATAAGAAATTCCTTTGCGATAGATAACTAAAATACATTAAGCAAAATGATGTTGATTCTTTTATGTTAATAGGACTTTTTAATATTAGAATACCAAAGTTGTAACATGAAAACAAAAATTTAGTAGATTTATTTTTCTCTCTTCTGAAGTAAATTAGATATAAAATAATACTTTTATGAGATATATTGACAAAATAGTACGCAGTGATCTACATCATTCTGTATCGAAATCAATAACATTTTTCTATGAATTCAATCAATTTACCATGTCTCTCGATCTTCAGCCAAATGCTTGACTTCCCTATACGACACGACTTCTGCCTATTCCTTTATTTCATTCACGAACTAGTTTCATTCTTGAATTAGTGAGCCAATAAAGCAAGATATTGACAAAAGACAGCTTTCGGATTGAATGAATCTCATTACAAAAATATACGAAACCCTTACCCACAAAAGGATTGGCTCATATAGAACCTTCATCATTTCCCGCAAATACTTATACTTTCGCCTGTTTACGACAATTCGTGTAAAGCAAAAAGGATATAGAAACAAAGTGATTTAGATAAAAGAATCTCAATACGTTCCGTTCGACCGAAAAATGACACAAGCAGATGCGGTATTAAGTTATCGACGCGTAAAAAATTCTTGCGACGTAGTATATCTATCTTACTCATTCCAAATACTTACGGATAGAGACGGATATACAGATCCCCTATAAAGTTCATTGGATAAAAATACAGTACGGGCCAGGATACGGATCAAAGCCAATAGAAGCAAAAATGTTTGGGGATTCAATCTACTTACGTTATTACTTCCACGTGACCAGAATTTTTTGTTTGTTATTGTAATGTATTCAGGTTATTTATCGTTTGGACTAGAACGGATTGGTCTAAATAAGCAGTAAAAGAATTTAGTTTGAAATCTAATACGCACTTTCGGTGGCGTCCATGTCATCATCTAAAATTGACGAAAGTTTTGCAGGGGAGCCTGGAGGTCCAAGTTCACCTCTATCACCTTTTTCACCTGCAAAAATAAAACTTTAATTGTGCACCCCGTAGCTATATTGAAACCTGTAACCAGAATCATTAATAGAACAAAAAACCATAAAGAAAAAAGTCTTATATATTGTATTTTTTATCTCCTAAATTTCCAATATATGGATAACCTACTACTGACTTTAGCATGGCACGTCCGTTGCCCTCCCTGCTTACCAGCTGCCGCTTACCACAAGCCCACTAGCAGATGGTGACATTCACATGGGAGATATTTGGTATTAATGTGTCGGATGATATCAGTCAGAATATTTAATTTTTATTTGGCTTAAAGAGTACTGTTTTGAGACTAGTGCCATCTGCGTGTGATCTCCACAAACCGGGCAAGATTATCGATTTAGCGATATTACGGCTGTCGAGCGCGGATTGTATTTGCCTATAAATAATCTTTGTCTATGGGTCGCGCCAGTCTCGACCGACGCCATTATGAATGACTTGCGTTCTCCCGTCGAAAAAGAGCCGGAGGCCGGCATTTGGTACTTGATATATTGCGAATATTTCGTGAAGAATTGTCGCTAATTGTTGTTCGTGTGTGTGCCCAATTTGTTTGGAACGGCGTGGAGCCGAAATTGTTTGTATTACGTATAAAAACAGTGATTTGTGTCAAGTGTAAAACGCGTGTCATTGCGTCATTGTAAATTGTTGGTTTTTTCCTATTGCCCGTGTGATACGGAAGTAATAGAAGATAAGATATTGATATCAATAAGATAAATTAGTAAATTGACTATAAAATAAACTTGTTGTACTGTGGTGGAGTGGTGCTATAAATACGACGTATTCGTTTGGGGCGACATACATGAGCTCATGGGTAGGTTCGCTTAGGGACCCCATTTTCTTCACCACTGACTTGGGACCCATGGTGGGACCTAAGGCCGTCGCCAGCCCTGAGTAGGACTTCGGGCTCGACGCGAAGGCAGGCGAGGCTGCCTGAAGACTGCATGGATGCGGTAAGTTTTGTAATTAGTTTAATTACTTTTAATTAGAATTAAGTTTAACTCATAATTAGGTTAGGAGGTTCCCTGGACCTTATCTAGGGTGGTGGCAGACTGCGTAGGTTTGTTTGTATGTTTGTTTGTTGCCGGTGGGATTGCCGGACTCGTACCAAGAGCGTAGTTAGTAACATTTCTTGGTAGCAGAACGTAATCTTAGCTATCTGCGCCAACAAGTACTTTCCTTAAATATAGCTACGATGTTTAAAATCACCCTATATATTCTTGGAGTTTAACGTGCCTTCTAGTTTTAAGCGTTAAAAGGACCACACCATCTAAGCACAAATATCTTTTGCAACAGTTAGAAATGCCCAAGGAGGGCTGACGTCAGGCAGGCAACTTTACGCAAAACCATAGCCCAGTTATAATAAATTTTAAAATGTTATTAAAAAATCTTACCTTTAGAGCCTAGGTTCCCATGGTTACCAGGTACCCCTGGAATGCCGTCAATACCCGCAGTTCCTTGTTCACCTTTTTCACCTCTGGGGCCTTCAGGTCCCATGTCACCCTATGAATCAGAAATCATACAATACTTTAATATATTTATATTCTTTCTATTTACACACTATAACACTGTGACCTTTAAAATAATTGATAGAATATTTGTGATTTCACTCGTACTTTTTAAACTATCGCTGTATAAATATTTTTATCTATTAGCTTTATTTTTGCGAATAGCAGAGCGTAATGCAATGTTTGTATACTTTAAACATACTTATTTTATAGAAAGTAGTAGTGTTTTAAGAGTTTGCTACTTGTAAATAGGTAGCTCCTACTAAAGTACTAAAGAAATATAAACTGATGCAAAGTATTAAAATTCAATGTCAAACCATTTGTTGAATGCTATTGTTAATTACCCGATCACCCTTTTCACCTCTCAATCCCTGGTGCCCTTTTTCACCTTTTTCCCCTTCTTCGCCTCTGGGCCCAGGTGTTCCGGGGGGTCCAATTGGGCCTCGTTCACCTTTTTCACCAGGCACGGCTACTTTTGTGTCTCCTGTTTCCTGTCAACATATCGACTGATACTATTCGTAACAAGTAAAAAAAATTATAATGTGAAGTTGTCTCAGTAGACCCACTTATTTTTGTATTTTCCCATTTAAATAAACTTTGTCATATAACATAAAACTGAAAGTAAGTAAGATCAGTTTCCACAAGTTTCTATGTCTGGAAAAGATCATTGTCATCTTCTTCTTCGTCTAAGCGCGTTCCCAGTTGCATCCTCAGCTGTGCTGGTTCGGAGCCCGGGGTGCGCTTTCCCGCTTTTTCTTCTCCTAATATAACATGCATGTCAATAGTCACCCAAGGATGCCAATGACCTTGCAAAATGGAGAAGGAATAGCCGGAACAGTTTAAATGATTTTGCTATAGTTTTACGACCGGCCGCCTGCGTGACGTCAACCCTCTTTGGGAATGTATTTGTGCGAATTTTTTTACAACTGGCCGCCGCCCGACGGTATCCCTCCTTGGGAATGCAATTATAGCACGAGATATTTGTGCTTAGTCCTTTAGTCGCCTCTTACGACATCCACAGGAAGAGATGGAGTGCACACGGGGTGGAAAAGATCATTGTCATGTCAAGAAAGAAATTTTAAATGTTCTCTTTTAAATCAATGTTGCCGTAACGCGCGTTTTGTTACAAATTAGAGTTAATCAAACCGTCAGTTAGCTTGTCTGCTATTTCTACACCATCTAATATATTTTGATGCAGTTTCATGTACATAGAGCATTTATTCGGAAATATCCTAATCCTTACTAATATTATAAATGCAAAAGTGACTTTGTATAGTTGTTTGATTGTTTGTTACCTCTTCACGCTTTATCTACTGAACCAATCTTCTTGAAAATTCGCATACACATAGTTAGGAGTACTGAGAAGGATATAGGGTACCTTTCATCCCGGAAAAATGTAATGTTTCCGTGGGATACGCGAGCAAAGCCGCGGGTAAGAGCTAGTTTCTATATAATCGGTCTTATGAAGACAGAATGAATCACATCAGTATCTGTCAGAAACTTTAGTTGAAAATCACCTTATAACTAGGACCAGGAGGCCCAGGTGGTCCCATTTTACCCTCAGGACCAGGCGGGCCAGGTTCGCCGTCTCTTCCTGGTCGGCCATCAGCACCAGGTTCCCCATCGTAGCCTGCAGGACCTAAGTCACCT
The DNA here is from genome assembly GCA_963576875.1 of Acrobasis repandana. Taxonomy (NCBI): domain Eukaryota; kingdom Metazoa; phylum Arthropoda; class Insecta; order Lepidoptera; family Pyralidae; genus Acrobasis; species Acrobasis repandana. The sequence continues at coordinate 7,352,840 of OY756226.1, forward strand.
CGTTCACCCTTGTCGCCTCTTAGTCCAGCTGGTCCCCTTTCACCCTGAGGTCCGGGTTTTCCCTAGAATAAAACAATTATACTTACTTTAATTTTTTTATCTTTGACAGATTATTATTTTAGAAAATATAGAAGTATGTTATGCTTTTGGCACCTTAAGATTTTGAAAAGTAGATACTAATGGCAACGATATCTGTCTAATCTCAGCGTTTTCCCTGTTAAATCCTCAGCTGTAATGCTGTGAAGCCCAGGGTCCGCTTTCCGGCTTTTATATGAAGGCTGCCGCGAATTCGGATCTTTCTGATGCGGTCTCTCTCTCTACGGGAGTATCGTGGAGAGACCACATGAGGAACATCCAGTGCAACATTTGCATCGCCGTGATACATAGTTCCGGCTACTACTAATAAGAGCCGATATCATAAACAAAATATTAAATAAATTCTTTCAGGTGTTCTTTGTTGGTATTCTTTATGAGTCTTCATTAGTACAATTTATACATATTTTCAGAGCAAATCGACAACCAGCCTACAAATACGCACTTTGTAGCGATCTTATTCGACACATCTAAATATATATAACTCAAAGGTGACTGACTGGCTGACTGATATAGTAATCTATCAACGCACGCACAGCCCAAACCACTGGACGGATCGGGCTGAAATTTGGCATGCAGGTAGATGTTATGACGTAGGCATCCGCTAAGAAAGGACGCGAGCGAAGCCGCGGGCAAAAGCTAGCTTAGGTATATATATCCTAATTTATTCTCTGATTACTTCGCTCAGACTATGAGATACGTAATGATTGGTATAAAAGTAATATAATAATTAATTGACAACCGGTATCCTGATAATACGAATTTATGCATTCTGAGTGCTTTTATAAAAATATAGGTACGTAACTAACCGTCATACCGGTAGGTCCTGGATCTCCTGCGTCGCCTCTGGGTCCAGCGTCTCCTGGGGGACCTCTCATCTCTGGCATGCTCCTTAGCAAAGTTGATACCATTGATTCTGAGCATTGGCACAACTGAAAAACGTGTTAATGTAAAATAAGCGAGAAATAAAAATGATTTATTATGCGCTTTTCTAAGACAAGATAAGCATCATATCAGATCATATCATATAGGTATTTGAAAAAAAAAAGTGAGCTTATACATTAGTAATACAGCAAAAAATATATATAGGATATATAAGGCAAAGAATGAAAGAGCGTTTTCATTAATATTTTGGACCGAATTTATGACAATATTAAAAAAACAATGAATGTAAAACTTACTCCTTTTTCTCCTTTCTTCCCAGGTGGTCCAATAGGCCCTCGTGGCCCAGCAATGGTTTCTCCGGGTTCACCCTACACAAATAAATTTAACGTACATATTTTACTCCAATTACTTATTTTATTATTTTACTAAATTAATTTTATACCAATTAAAAACATTTTTAACTGGTATAAAATTAATTTAGTTTTGTCTAAAAAAAAAAGATTAATTTAAACATAATTAGATACCTAATAATACACACCTTTTGTCCCTTTTCACCCTTTGCATCAATTTCTGAAATCAAACAAAGTGCTTTTTTTGGAAAATAATATGTTACGTACATATATTTTTTTAGTATCATAGTTAACCATTAGGTTTTGTTCAAAGCCCATCAGACATTATAGGAAATAATATTATATACTAATATGTTAGTTTTTTTAAATATAAAAAATGCATTTCTAATAAAATAATTATTCCTAAGATCTGACTGGAAACTTACCTTCTTCTGGTGGCTGAAAAAAAAAGAAAATATTAATTCAATTAATTATTTTTATGATTCGCACTTAGTATTATTAACTTCAAATAGAGTACATTAGTAAGTAATAAATAATTATAATTTTATTTATTTATATAGTTATAGCTATGTTATCATAGGCAAAGCTCAAAAGTAATTTTATAATTCTAAAATATTAGCGAAAAAGTCGAATGAATTCAAGGAAAAAGCTAGCATTTTTGAAAATTTACATAAGTTCGTATACGAGTACTTACACATAGTTCAAAAAAAGTATCGTCTAAATCTGTGCCAGTGAAAATTGCTAGGTCTGCTACACTTCCCTGTAACAAAAAAAAAACACTAAGACGATTTTTTTTTTTTACAAACTTTTATTTATCGTGCCTGTTTGTTGGTGTCTATATTATTTAGGTCAAATCTTGCGAGTTGAAGAAACACTTCCCGGTTTCCGATTGGTAGATTTTATATACTAACTAGCTTTTGCCTGCGGCTTCTCCTGCGTATTCGGGGTATGAAAAATAGATGTTGGCCGATTCTCAGACTTACTCAATATGCTCACAAAATTTCATGAGAATCGGTCAAGCCGTTTCGGAGGAGTACGGGAACGAACATTGTGACACGAGAATTTTATACATAAGATGTACTTCCAATGCAATATAGGAACTGTAATAAAACGACGCAACCCTATCGAGTTGGGCTTATTACATTTGCCTTTATTAGTACTTAGACCTAACAATAAAAGCTTGTACGAAAATTTTGGGGGTTCCCCATACTTAGAACTGAAACTCAATTTTTTTTTTCATCAAACCCATATATGTGGGGTGTCTATGGATAGGTCTTCAAAAATAATATTGAGGTTTCTAATACAAAGTGCAAGGGACATACCCGTAATAAATCAAACCACGGGCTATACTAGATCACTATAGTATAATGAAATTAAAATAACAGCCAAACAACAAAAAAAAATTTGGCGTTTCCATACAAATCGTCCGGCCGGCCGCACACTTTTCTATGGAAATGGCAATATTTTTTTTGTTCTTTGGCTGTTATTTTAATTTTATAATAATATAGTGATCTAGTATAGCCCGCGGTTCGTTTATTACGGGTATGTGCCTTCCACGTTGTATTTTTTTTTCTGAACTGAATAGTTTGAGCGACAAATACTTCCAAAGTGGGAAAATGTGTGCCCCCCCCCTGTAACTTGAATAATAGAAATAATAATAGAAAGAATGATAAAACTAAAAAAAATATATGATGTACATTACCATGCAAACTTCCAGCGAAAATTGGTTTGAACGAGATCTAGTAAGTAGTTTTTTTTAATACGTCATAAATCATATTATATTACTTGCTGCTACGGAACCCTTCATGGGCGAGTCCGACTCGCACTTGGCTGCTTTTATCAAAAATACATTTCCTACCTTTATTGTACTGACAGCGGATAAAAAGTATAGTCGCTCTTTTGTGCGAACGTTTTTATGAAACCGATATTTCCAATCGAAACGACTTTATGTGATTTAATTTTTATGATAGTAATGTAGTAAGTCTAATCTGGTAAAGTATTCTAGAATGATTTCAACTGCCTTAGAGTGAATTTAAACTGTATTAGGTTTGTACAAAGTATGAATAATTGTTAAGTACCTGCGTAGCCTTTCTACACTTACACTAAATTAGCGGCCCGCCCCGGTTTTGCACGGGTATTTAGACAAAAAGAACTATATAATTTATCAAACTTGCTACCAAAATTTCCCGAGAATCGGTAGGTTAAGAAATGCGATATGTAAAGGAGAACAGCCGGACAAATATATGAAAGAATTTTTGCCATAGATGAAACATATAGGCGTTTCGCTCTAGCTCAGTGAAAAAAACCATAATCCTCTCCCTTTAATCAGTTCATATCATTAGTTTCCATTTTATGAATGTGGTTTTGGACAAAGGGAGTTTAAGTAAACTTAACACACTTTTAAATTAACATAATATCAAACTACTACATACTACCAAAATCTTCAATAAAGTACAAATCGTATTTCAGATTTCTACACAAATACCTAAAAGGAAGCTAAAAGATACAGCGAGAGACGAATGGGCTCGGTTTATGCCTTCTATGCTTCGGTTAGGTAATATCCGCTGTGTCATAACTTCACAGCTGCTTCGTATCTAAGGATTGCGAGGTATGAAGAAAGGTTAAGATGACGTGAATTTAGTTGTTACTTTATTGCGCATCATAGATGTAGTCGACTGAATAAAAAAACCGGTTAAGTGTGAATCGGACTGGTACATGAAGAATATAAACATTTCTTGTATGATGACCCCCTTTAATTTTTAACTTTATCTTATTTTTTGTTATAGCGGCCTCCGTAATACATAATCGGTAAAAATTTCAAGTGTCTATTTATTATGGTTCCAGAGATAGAGCCCTGTGACAGACGTTCAACAAATAGTAGAGTCTCAGTTATAAGGTCCCTTTGGGTACGGAACCCTAAAAATGGTTAAGTGATTTTCGTCCCAGAATAAGATCACTTTATTAGTTCCTAAGGATTTTGTAGAGGTTTGGTTAGATGCCTTAACCACTAAGCACAAACACTCTTGCAACAACTGTATTGCCAACTGTCAGGTAGGTCATAAACCAAAGGTTTAGATTTTTTCTTCTTAATTTTGTATGGTTTTTAGTATTCCTGGGGGACTATTTTACCCACTGGACACCAGCACACACCCTGGATGACCTCTACTCGTCACGGATTAGCGGTCTAGCGTGTTAACCATTACGCCACGGAGGTCGTCGAACATAGGTATTTATTTGAAATAAATATAGGTATACCAATACAATAACTATAGATAAAATAAATAAACAAAATATATAATTATGTAAATGTAATACATAAAGAACTAATATACAACGTGGAAGGGACATACCCGTAATAAATTGAACCACGGTCTATACTAGATCATTAAAGTATAATGAAATTAAAATAACAGCCAAAGAACAAAAAAAAATTCAGCATATCCATACAAAAGTGTGTAGCCGCTCGGGCAATTTGTATGGGAATGTCAAATTTTTTTTGGTTTTTCGACTGTTATTTTAATTTCATTATACTATAATGATTTAGTTCAGATTCAGATTCAGATTCTTTATTGCAAGTCACAGGTTAGAAGTTGTTACATAAGGATAAGTACAAGTGACGCCCTGAAAGGGCACAGCACGCCCACGTGGTTTGATTTATTACGGGTATGTCTCTTCCACTTTGTATATGTGTACGGATGAATAAATAAATATATGGATGACTACTAATTACCGCGCAGGGACACCAAGAGAAGAAGAGACTTCTTGGAGAAACTGTTTATGACCCGCCCGTTTAAAAGCGTAACGACTAGGCGCTCGTCTAATAGAATTGGGAAGAGCATTCCAGAGAAGGATATCCTGAATTTAAAAAGATTTATTCATAAATTCAGTGCGATGATGAGGGATGGATATTATACCCCATAACATTAAAAATTTACTTTGGGGCTAGCTCAACCAGTTTGATAAATCCCTATATATTTATTTACTTGAGCTCCAACGTAACATAGCTTACATATTATATAAGGCCACTAAAAAGAAGAATCACTAAAAGAGTATTTAATCTGCGCACATCCACGCGTATTTACACATCCACTCCTCAACATCCGTCAGTAAACCGAGGTGCGGCAAAATCCGCTTGAAATCAAACTGCGGTGAAACAGTTCTGAGTTTGTTGCTAACGTACTTAGACTGTCGCTGGTTCCCGCTAATAAATGTACGAGTAACTTGCAGTCGAGTTACTGTTGTCTATTATTCACACTATTTACCTACCGCACTATTTACAATTTATGTAAGTGGTTGGAAGAGGGTCTCTTTAAGGTGAATATATAAGCAAATGGCCTTAAAGTGTGAAATTAATTGTTAACTCGTAAATAAATAATATATATTTCCATATTGCTTTTCGTCATGCACTAGATAGCCCTTTAAATTATTTTATGAACCACCGTTGAAAGTATTTACATAAGTCCGTCTAGCTTTAAAACTTGCCTCCGCCAAAAGTGACCACGGCAAGTTTTAAAGCTAGAAGGATCACCAATAATAGTTTCAACGGCAGTTTATAAAATAATTTAAAAGGATATCTAGTGCATGACGAAGAGCAATATGGAAATTATCACCATATTTACGAGTAAAAAAATTGATTTCACACTTCAAGGCCATTTGCTTATATATTCACCTTAATGGCACGCACCGATAATCATCATCCGAGCGTATTCCCGGTCAGCATCCTCAGCGGTAACGCTTCAGAGCCCGGGGTCCGCTATCTGACTTAGGTGATTTGACAAGGTTACTGGTTTACACTGGTATACAGACCGACTGCCGTCTGACCTCCGTAACCCATAGTGTAGGCCAGAACTAGGATATAGGATTAAACAAACGCTAGCTGGTGTTCGGGACCCACAGCTTTATGCGCCTTCTGAAGCACGGAATCATCTTTCTTTTCGGATAATCAGATGACTCAAGCCTGCAATATCCTTACCAGACTGGAAATAACTTTTCACAAAGTATGCTTCCCAGTGTGATTTGTACCCACGACCTCCGGAACACAAGGCAAACGTCTTATCCACTGATCTACGGAGGCAGTCGAAAGACACGCACCGATGGCGATGAAAAATATTTATTCCAAATCCAAAAATACACAAATTTAAAAATTATAAACAAAAGTGTGTGATGTTGCGCTTAGTAGCAGACTGGTTTTAAATTTCAAAACAACTCGACATGACAATTTTTGCCAGATACCTTCAATGTCATTTTTTAAAGAAATTCTACGCTTTTTGTGAAAAAGAAGGCTTTGCCCTCTTAGTTTCACAAAAGCTTGCCGCGGTAAGTACTAGGTCAAAATTTCAGACTAAAACTGAGTATACAACGGTATATTTAAACGATATTTTTCAGTTCGAAATTTTTTTCCATGATACTTATTACATTTACTAAAAAAGAAACGGCGAAATACGTAAAGCTGTGGCCCTCTCATACTAAATGACTACATATTCAGCTTCACTTGTTGTTTGACAGAAATGACAATAATACAGGTAGCTCCTGGCCTCTGAATCACTATTTATACGAATATGCAGGTATACAATTTTAATACTATAAATAAGTTTAAAAAAAATCGTACAAGCTTTTATTTGTGAGGCCTAAGTACTAAGCGATGGGATTGCGTCGTTTTATTACAGGGTCCATTATCAAATCAGCTTCTTGTTATATATGATTACATTATTATATAGGTAAGGTAGGTAGTTAAATGGCTAAGACATAAACTAATGCGTTGTAACTTCCCATATTTACGGTATTCTGTCGTGCACTGAGAAAGATGCACGATAAATGTTGCTTGACAATAGGTAATTACATGCACGCGCGTCTGCCACTTCAAAGTGGCATTTATGAAACTCCGCTACTGCAGTCAAGTTCTATATTTTATTGTTGTCCTACTAATACGAAAGGGATGCTAGTGCTCTGGAGAATGAGGAGTTTTCTTTAAATAAAATATTAGTACAGTAAGTTAGGATAGATGGCGCAGCAATAACTTAAATCGGTTTATCATATTTAAAAAGTCAGACATGTAAAAATAAGTTAAGTTCATTTATTTTTTGTGCAGCTTTAAAGCATCTGACAAAAGTTCTGGCCCATGAAAAGTGTCTGACATTTATGATACAATTTCAGAATAATATTTTACAAAATATATTATATAAAAATCAGCCATAAAAATTTAAGTTAAATAAATAACTCTTATTTTTAGTAACCTTTCTCACCTGGTACCTGCCCAGGTGTTACAAGGCGAGCTTCAAAAGCACGCAGGTATTCAAAGCACACGAGACGCTACTGAGAACCTGAGATTTCATCCGTGTGAAAATAAGTTATGTCTAATCGCTCTGGGATCTTACTCTAATAGGACTCCGACCTTCTTGATTAATATTTAGATGCCCGAAAATGTTCATAGTATCAGCAATAACTAGTAATTGAATCCATTGCGAGACCGTGACTCAGTATAGGTATATATTTACATATTATTTTCAGTTAAATATTTCGTATATATTTGGGTGATTGAAGCCTTCAAGGCTTCACCCAGTGAAATTAGCCTTTGAAATATCTGAGCCATCTAGTGGAATTTAGCCCTAACCATGCTAAATGGCCGTTCATACATTTTTTCATTCACTCATGCCACTGTCAATGTCACTGTCACTGTCACGGCATCGTCAGTCTTCTTGAAATTGGTTTGAATATTTTAGTTTACTAATTTAAAAGCTCTAGTAAGTTCATATTTGATTGAAAGAGACCTAAAAATACTTTTTTTTAGGTCTTTTTCTATCAAATATATGAACTTTATGTATTAAACTGAAAAAGTAACAAGAAAAGAAAATCAATATCAATACAAACAATAGTGAAATTTATTTATTTGCATTTTGAACTTTTGCACATTCTACGGAATCTATTAGGAATTACCAAATAGTGCACTGAGTCTCAGTTTGTATTATGCTGTCCCTAGAAACTCAGGGAATTTAAACATTCCCGGAAATATTCCTACAAATGGAAATTAAAGGAAACATTTACGAAAATTTCTGGGAATATTTACGGAAATTTTGGGAATATTAACTGAAATATTGGGAATATTTACCTACGTAAATATTGGGAAAATTCCTGTGAATTTGGAATATTTCCCGCGGCACGGTTCTAATGAGGCGTTTTCCAGTGAAAAAAAAACTAGAGATTAAAAACATTCTCAATAGATGACTTTAAACGTTCTCAATAAGATTGAAATCATTCTGTCAATTCCAAAAACAAACACACCATGAAAATTTTATATGAATTTGACATTGTCTATTACAAAGTTATATTTTATCAGGCAGACAAATTGTTGTGACCAAACCTCCCCTAAACACAAAAAATATTCAGCCAAAAGGATATAATATTATTTATAAATTAAATAACTCTTATTTTTAGTTACCTTTCTCACCTAGTACCTGACCAGGTGTCACAAGGCGAGCTTCACAAGCACGCAGGTATGCAAAGCACACGAGACGCTACTGAGAACGTGAGGTTTCATCCGTGTAAAAATAAGTTATATCTGATCGCTCTGGGATCTTGGACTATATTGGGAACACAATTACGCTCTGGCAAACTATATTAAGTAAATACACAGATTAAAATTACGAAAACCTGGATATAAAATGTATTTTTTCTGAACAGAACGATTTTTGAAGGTGAGTGAAACTATTTTTAAGGCTGACTATTTAATACTGTATGATTTTTTTTTGTTAGCGGAATATCTCATTTGTGGGTAGTATAAGAGTAGTAGTAGTAGTAGTAGTAGTATAAGTATGGGTAGTGGGGAGGAAAGTATAAGCTTTAAAATACTAAAATCATTCTTCTTCTTCTGCCTTATCCAATCCTAATAGATATCATAGTTTCAGTCGCAGGAACCCTAATACAGCCTGCAGTAGGAAGTCTGAACATCAAAAGGTAGTAGTTTAGTGAGTAGTGAAATTTTTAATTTATTTAATATGTATACAAAGTGGAAGGGACATACCCGTCATAAATCGAACGACGGGCTATACTAGATCACTAAAGTGTAATGAAATTAAAAAACAGCCAAAAAACCAAAAAAAAGTTCGACATTCCCATACAAATCGCCCGGGCGGCCGCACACTTTTGTATGGAAATGCCGAAAATCATTTTTATTTTTTGGATGTTATTTTAATTTTAATATACTATAATGGTCTAGTATAGACCGTGGTTTGATTTATTACCGGTATGTCCCTTCGACGTTGTATATATTTTTACTTTCATAATCATCATCACCAACAGCTTTCAGGTACCCATTGCTGGGCATAAGCCTCCTTTTGTCTGCGCCATCTTGCCCTGTCATTGGCCATCGTACTTAATTTTTATTTTATTGTAAATTAAAAATAAACTATCAATTATTCAAATAACTGGAATTTTGATCGAAAACAAATAAATACTGCACATTTAGAGCTACCAGCTAACAGAATAGCGGGAAAATGCGTCATAACGTTACAACAATGGGAACATCATGAATGCATTTGAATTTCATATTTCATTCGTAATTCATAACGCTAGACGTGTGAAATAAGCCAAATTGAGTTTTATTACCGCGTTATGTTTGGCCGAGCAAAAATTTTCAAAGAAAATTCTGAAAGAAGCAACTCTGAATATACCAAGAGCAAATGAGTACAAAGCGCAACGTACTAAAATCTCATTCAAATTTTGCATTTTTATTGTACGAAAAAAATATAAGGGCAAGAGAAATTATACGCTGGATGCCTCCACTGAATATATCTCGAAAGCGGCGGCTAATTTGTAAGTGAGCCCGCCGTAAATTTCACGCGTGGAGTTGTAAAGTTTTGCAAAAAGAACAGTCGTATATCGTGAAGATACATCACTTTGGCTGACGTTTGAATACCTTCTAAAGTGTTGCTGTGCTCATTTCGGCTTGTACCGCTTTCCGGATTTTAAGGGTCCGCCTGTTTTTGCACAAGTTTTTCCTAAATGTCTGTTCGTTTCGCCGCTTCTGCTTAATTTGCATGCTTTGTTGTGACAAAGGAACGATGAAGTAAAAAATTATGGGTTTGCGTAATCTTTTTGTTTACGTTTCAGCTGCGAAGGTTGGAGATATGGGCACGGAAAAGGGTCACATGTGAAATGGAGTACGCAAGTTTATAAACAGTAAGTACACCTATATTTTGTAACAAGCTTGTGTTAGTAAAAGATATCAAATGCGGCTGACCTACTTTATATGAAAGTCTCATTGAATGTAAGTAAGTATACTATAATAAATAATTTATATTTTTTTTTTAAATAAAAAATGACTTCAATGCCATAAATACTAAAATTCAAAAAATTGTAGGCAAAATCCTCTGGCTAGTCTGGCTAAGTATAGCTCTGGTAGTACAGAGAGGGTCGTGCTCCTGCAGTGGAGACAAAAAACGACCAGATGATGATGATGGACTGTATTGAGCCTTAAAATATTTTCAGTATATTTTGTCAGAACCTGTGTAAATTACAACAGCGTAAATTTTAAGTAATCTTAAAAACAAATACTTTTCCTAGTGGGCTAATACATATTTACAATTGAATAAAATTAATTTCTAAGCAAAAAGGTCGTTGGATTGATTTGAAAAAAATTAAAACAAAGTAAAAACATGATGTCAGTTTTGTAGAGTACCTACCTACTACTTCCAGTCAGAGTAAAATATTACGAGCAGTATGCGCGTATTTCATACTTGGCCACTGTTGCAGTCAAGACTAAAACAAATTAATGGACTCGCTTGCTGTGTGTGAAGATTTTATGATACGAGTACATTTTATTTAGAGTCAGCTCACACCGAGACACAACGTGACGCGACGTGGCTCGTACTTTTGAAGAAATATAGAACTGGTTTTCTACACAAAAATATACGAATTTTAGTGAGAGCGCCGGCAAACTGAGCGGCAACTGAAATTAGTATCATTTTCACTGTGTGAACTGACCCTTAGTTGTAAAAATCAGACTTATTCATATTGTGGTTATACGTCTAGAATGGGAGGACTCCATATCCTCCTTAGGATATCTAAGTGAGGTGACTCTGTAAGAGGTGACTAAGGCTTGACGCTACGTTACGCGGATGCCCGCGCGGTTCCATACAAAAGTGCTCCGAGTCCACGCGACGGGACCTTCTTCCCCGCGACGGACGCACGGGTGGAGTACGCGCGGGTCGTTCTTGTTCAGCATAGACTATAGAGCAGATAATTGTGATCAGACCAATGACTGCCATACATATTCCTACATAGTAATATATCAAATTCTCCATCGACACGACTGTGAATGTACGCCGTAAAAATTGGACTAACTGACGCTGACGTCGGGTAGCCGCGACGGGGCCCGTCGCGTATTCGCGGGCATGCGCGCGGGGCCCGCGACGGACGCCCTTCGCGGGCGTCCGCGTAACGTAGCGTCCACAGACCATGGATGTAGCGTCATGCCTAAAGGACTAAGCACCAACAACTAGTGCATTCCCAAAAAATGGTTGACTGGGAGAACGGAAAAAACGTAGAATGTGCCAGCTGCATCTCATGAGAAAAGGCTATGTAACATATATCACATAGCATTTTCTCATGAGAGGCAGCTGGATAATTAGCCAACACAATTATTTTCTTTTTTTCCTAGATCCGCAGTATTTAAGATTGAATAGAAAACCTGTTTACTTGTCACGGGTGAATTATTTTTGTCATTAATAATTATGTATTTGTTATTGTATGAAAAAATATTGTTTTATTAGTGAGTGTAAAGACATAATTTAGTTATTGTATTCATTTTGTATAAAAATATAGAACAAATGTTGATGAACTGAAAAATATGGGTCCATTATTTTTGGATAATCTACAAGACGAACTAATTAGAATAACACTTTTCTGACCCTCTCGTCACCCCTAAAGGTCTTCCACTTCTACTCTTACCAGTTATTTTTTGCTGTGAAGCAGCTATCAGCAACTATTTACCGTCATTGCAGTGTCCTTATTTTATGAATTACTCAATTTTCAACTTCTGTCGGAAAATCTCTTTAGTGTTTGTCCAAACATTTGTGTATTTAATAAAGTATTATACGTGTTTGATACACACACGCCACAGTTTAGACTAAATGAATAGACTCGTGGTAGTTTGTTTCTGTTCTGTTCTGTTTTGTTTTATTTCCGCTAGTATTTCAAAACGGGAGTAGTACAGTTTTTGCACAAACGATTTACTTGCGCTGGGTGGCTGTATTTAGTCAACTGTTTTAATTCAGTCCGGTGGTACAAACTAAATAAACTCAAATGCAATATTTGCATAATTTTACTGTGTGGTTTTTTGGAGCAGTAGAATTTTTGTTCTCCATCCACTTCAAGTCTTCCCGTGGATGTTGTACAAGACGACTTAGGACATACAACCTAAAAAAACCTTATAATCATCAATGAACCTATCCAACGCGTCTGGTTAACGTGTAGAGTGTAGACCAAAAGAATTTCATTCTCTGACTACTTTAGCTAAGTATGGCTCTGGTAGAATACAGAGGGCCGTGCTCTTGCATTGGAGTTTAAAAAATATATGATGATGATGATGAACGGTTATAAAAGTGAAAATGGATAGTGAAATAGTTATGCACTTTATGCTGACACATTTATTTCAATAAATAATAAATATATAGGGACAAATCACACTGATTGAGCTAGCCTTAAGGTAAGTTTAAACTTGTGCTATGGGATACTAACTCAACGATACTATTAGGTCCTTACATATGAAATTGCCGATTTTCAATACTGGCAACTTTAAAATCAAATATCTTGCGTTTCATTAGGAATTCCAAATTCAAATTTATTTCGATATAAAGCCAGAAAAATATTGTTTTAAAATTCGTATTTCATTTGTTTTAATATCATTTGTTTGAGTTTCAACATTGCTATAACAACAACTATGGACAAATTGAAATATATAAAATACGAGTTCCACCGTGGCACCAGTGCTGCAGAAACGACTCGAAGAATTAACGACGTGTATGGACCAGGCACCGCTGAGACCTGATACTCAAGTAAATAACGAAGAATTGAAGGCGATAGTGGAAGCGGATCCATCTCAAACCACTTCGGAATTAGCAGCAGCCTTCGGCGTAAGTGACAAAACGATACTTATCCACTTGCGCCAAATCGGAAAAATTAAAAAACTCGAAAAGTGGGTATCGCACGAATTGACTGAAGCAAACCAACAAACACGCGTTGCTCGCTGCGTTTCTTTGCTTAATCGCCACAATAATGAGGGGATTTTGAACCGTATCGTGACTTGTGATGAGAAATGGATCCTGTACGACAATCGGAAGCGATCATCACAATGGCTTGACCCTGGAGAACCGGCAAAACCTTGCCCTAAGCGAAAACTGACCAAAAAGAAGATTCTGGTTAGTGTTTGGTGGACCAGTGCTGGTGTTATCCACTACAGCTTCTTGAGATCAGGCCAGACGATTACTGCAGACTTGTATTGCCAACAATTGCAAACAATGATGGAAAAGCTCGCCATTAAACAACCGAGACTGATGAATTGCTCTAGCCCACTGCTCCTTCAGGATAACGCTAGACCACACACTGCACATCAAACGATCGCCAAGTTAGAGGAGCTGCGACTGGAACCTCTGCGTCACCCACCATACTCTCCAGATCTTGCCCCAACCGATTACCACTTTTTTCAAAATTTAGATAACTTTTTACAAGGAAAAAATTTCAAATCTGATGAGGCAGTCAAAACCGCCTTCAAACAGTTCATAGACTCTCGCTCCCAGGATTTTTTTTCCAAAGGTATCAATGATCTGCCTATAAAATGGCGGAAGTGTATCGATAACAACGGCGCATACTTCGATTGATTAAATAATAATTTCATTAAAAAAAACTTGTTTCACTTTTTTGATACTGAACGGCAATTTCATATGTAAGGACCTAATATATTTTTGTAATGGATACATAAGATACATTAACACTCAAGACAATTAAAAAAGGCCATTTTCCTACTTGCCCCGGCTAAGGATCGAACCTGGAACCGCCGGAGTGGCGGACTGGCGTGTTACCGATGGTAAGTTACTGATATTGACCAAAAAAATTAACAATTAAGCAGGGATTTGCAAACTTTATGTGTGGAGAATGCGTGACATAAATACTACCCGTGTGGTTCCGGGTTAGAATAGGACCACTCCATCTCTTCCTGTGGATGTCGTAAGAGGCGACTAAAAGATTAACTTACACTTGCATTCCCAAGGAGGGTTAACGTCGGGCGGCGGCCGGTTGTAAAACTTTTCGCACAAATACATTCGCAAAGAGGGTTGACGTCAGGCAGGCGGCCGGTTGTAAAACTATAGCCAAATCATTTAAAGTGTACCGGCTATTTCTTCTCCATTTTGCAAGGTCTTTGGCGACCATTGTTTTTGACCACAGTCTTGGGTGACGATTGACATGCATATTATATTTGGAGAAGAAAAAGCGGGAAAGCGCCCCCCGAACTCCGAAGCAGCACAGCTGAGGATGCAACCAGGATGCGCTAAGACGAAGAAGATGAAAATAAAACGTCACAAAATAATGTCACTTGATAGACTAGATCACATCCATTTTGCACGTGATTTTAGATTTATTAATGCAAAATAAACGGGCAAGTGCGAGTCGGACTCGTACATCAAGGGTTCCATACCACCGTACAATGTTTTAAAACGCTGAAGAAACACGTTTCTTGTATGACAACCCCCTTTAGTATTTAACTTTATCTTATTTTTAGTATTTGTTGTTATAGTGGTCATAGTACATAATTGGTGAAAATTGTAAGTATCTAGTTAATGCCACTATAAAGATCGAGTTAAAAACGCTGTAAAAACACGTTATTTGTATGACGACCCCCTTTAATATTTAACTTTTTTTATTTTTAGTATTTTTTGTTATAGTGGCCATAGTAATACATAATCTGTGAAAATTTCAAGTGTATTACGGTTCAAGAGATAGAGCCCTGTGACACACGGACATACAGCGGAGTCTTAGTAATAGGGTCCCGTTTGCACCCTTGGGGTACGGAACTCTAAAAAGTATAGCAATTCTTGATAAAATCAAGAATAGCTATATAAATATGCACGGAATATTTTTTCCTGGAATCTAAAAGTGTCTAATAGTAGATTGTGCAACAAGGCGTAAAGGTAATAGTTTTAACGCGAGGGTGCTACTTTGAATCCAGAGCGAAACGAAGGATTCCACAATAGAATCACGAGCGTAGCGAGGGATTCTACGGTGGAATCCTGAGTGAAGCGAGGGATTCAAGTATATCGCCCGAGATAAAACTATTACCGTACACCGTGTAGCACATTCTTCTTTTCATCTCCATCTATGAGAAAAAGCAAATATATACCTATAACGAAAGTAGAATACCTACATACTCGTATACCTAATCAGAGTTTAACAGTCAGTTACTAACCTTTACTTGGTGGCGTTTTCACTAAAGAAGTACTAAAATATAAAAATATTTTTCTAGGCCCATCATCTTCTACATTTTCCAGTCATTAGAATCGTTTCATTACTTTTGTGTGTTACTACTACTGTGTGTTATTTCTTTATATATTTCAATATGTATATTATACGTAAACTTCATACTTATTTACTATCGGTCTAATCAAGAAATTACTTACATTTAAAATAGTTTAAGTAAAAATAACCTAAAAGTTTCATAATAAAATTACTATATAAATCAAAGACAACAATTGCGCGTTTTTATTGGTTTTTAATAAATTATATTTGAAGCAAGAGAACCAAAAAATTTTGACCTACAGTCATCCACGTAAAACGTGTTGTATTCTTATTTTAAAAAATTATGACGCCGTTGCCTATATTTTATAATTTTAAAACTAAATTCTTCTTTTTTTTTGCTGACTGCTAATTTTATTTATGATCTCACATTCGTGTTCGGTTTTCATATGTGTTTTAACGCCTAGGGAATTTACTTTTTACTTTTCAGTATCTAGAGAATTACCAGTGACTTTAGCCCCAAATATTTGGGATAAAATCATCGTTTTTCGAATAGATGAGATGAAAAATATATAGCAGATGCTTAAAAATTCTTTCTTTTGATCTACAATTTAAGGTGAAGTGTACCTACTCAATTCATTTGAATTTTCAATTTCATATAAAAGAAAAACTAAAATAAGGCGCTGAAATAAAAACTTTGTAAATTGCCTAGTCAAACAAATTATTATTACGAAAAGTTACGCCTGGAAAATTTATGATTTTTCTTTGCCGATACTTAGTTTTAAAAATTATTCAGGAGTTAAGGATGTGGCGTTCTTCCACTCATTCATTGAAAAATAATTAAAATAATTTATATTTTTATTTTGGGTCTTGAATGTTTATCTATATGTGTATTTGTTATAAAATATAGAATCGTTGAGTTAGTATCCCATAACACAAGTCTCGAACTTACTTTGGGGCTAGCTCAATCTGTGTGGTCTGTCCCTGTATATTTATTTATTTATTTAGGTATTTGTTGTATTCCTTTATACGTATGTATGCCTTTTTGATGACTTATGGCTCTGAGACGTGGCCCCTTGGGTATGACTATGGGTCTCATGAGAAGGCTCAAGGTCGCTCAACGGGCTATAGAGAGAGCTATGCTAGGTGTTTCTCTACGTGATCGAATCAGAAATGAGGACATTACGTAGAAGAACTAAGGTCACAGACATAGCCCAGCGGATTAGCTCATTGAAGTAGTAGTGGGTAGGACACATAGCGTGAAGAACCGATGGCCGTTGGGGCAGAAAGGTTCTCAAACGGCAACCATGTTCCAGGCTTTTCATTGTTTGGACAATCTGAGCAAGGTTACAGGAAAACGCTGGGTGCTGGCCGCTTCCAATTGGTCGTTCTGGAAATTCTTGGGGGAGGCCTATGTCCAGCAGTGGACTTCTTTGGATGGTAATAATGATGCCTTTATATTTTCAAGAAAATATTCTAGTTCTAAAAGTTACGATAGTTGTTAGAAAACAAATACATTGGGTTGGGCTGGCTGCCTCAGTCTATATAATAAATTGACTCGTACGCATGTCCGTCGCACGCGCATCTCGTTTGTTTACCGCTGAGTTACGCGCTATGTCATTTAGTGCAACTTGCTTGTGATTTTTGCAATGTTGGGCATTTTTTTCAGTCTGCCTATCCTGCTTTAAGGAATAAAATGTGGTGAAGTGGTAATTCTTTTGTCTCCTAACCACGAGATTCCAGGTTCAATCCCCGGACAGGTCAAGTTGGAAAACCATATTTTTTGAACATTCTGGATGTATGTTAATTTTTTACATAATATAGACTTTTAATTGAGTTAGTATCACCATACGCTAACAACTCAGAATTTTACGGACCACAAAAACAACACAGACGTGATATATTTTAGCATCTGTGTTGCACACGGAAACAGAAAAAGTGTTATATGTTCAGAATTCATTCCGAAGTAGAAATTGAATTTAATTAAGTTAAAGTACAGGGTTATGCCTATTAGAATAGTGGTTATAATGGATCTACTATGAGTGCGGCACTAACTCAGCGTAAAATATGAGGGACGTGCCAGATTATGATAAGGCTGAGCGCGGTGAATCATTGGATTTTCCGCTCGAGGACAGAGGAGAATTCTCTTTGGAGTTAGTCAGCTGGTAAGACGATGAAAGGTATTTTGAATCTCATCATATTGTTTATTATTATTAAAACTCATTCTTTGTGAATTTTTGGTGATAAAAATCAGTAAATATCATCATTCATCAGGAATTTTACAAGTATATAAAACTATTATAAGGCTGAATTCAGTACATAATACTGAACAACTTTCCTTGGGAACGGAGATTGAATCTCGTGGCTAATAGTGATGAAAATCACCACTGCGCCTCAGTGTTAAGTGTAAAAAAATATTCCTTAACACTTGAATCATTTTTAATAAATATATAGAAAAATTTAAAATTATTTTGAGCCTCCCATACCTGTATAAGTGGACTTTTCAGTTTCTAACAAAATAAATATATTTTAGTGTAGTGTTTCTAGTGAAAAGTTGTCATGGACTGAATCTGTGTATATTTTATTTTACGGTATATTAGTAAAACCATATTTGAGTAATCATAAATTTTTACATTATTAAGTATTAAAGTACTCAAATTAATAAAATAAGAAATGGTGAAAAAATACCACGTGAGCAGGACTTGAACCCGCGACCTTAGTCTCAATACGACTATGATCTATGGGTTCAAGTCCTGCTCACGTGGTATTTTTTCACCATTTCTTATTTCATTATTTAATTTGAGTATTTAGTACTGCATCTGGAATGCCTAAAAAACCCTATAAAAATATTATTATTGTTTTTTGAATATTATAGAAATACAATACATTAACATTGTCTAAAAGACAAACCAAAATTTAGTTTAATAAAATCACCGACCTGTTCCATACCAACTAATATAATATAATATTATATAAGCAATGAATAAGTAGTGCGCATTAACTTAGTGTAAAATATAAAGGACGTGCAGATATGCTAAGGCTAAGCGACTAAGCGCAGTGAATCATTGGATTTTCCGCTTGAGTACTGTAGGATCTCCTTACCTACAAAAACAATAAAAGTTATTTGGATGCTCTTTAAAGATTAAATGTTTAGATAATGTTCTGCCGGTAATTTCCGGCCTAGATTAGGACTATTCCAGCTCTTTCTGTGGATGTTTGAAGAAGCGACTAAAGGACAAACATTAGCACAACCATCTCTTGCTACTGATTGCATTCCCAAGGAGGGCACGTTGGGCTCGGTTGTTAAACATTTTGCACAAATTCATACCCAAAGAGGGTTGACGACAGGCAGGCGGCCGGTCGTAAAACTATAGCCAAAACCGTAGGTATAAACGTTTTCGGCTATTTTTCTCCACTTCGCTAGCTCTTTGGTATCCTTAGTGTGACCATTAAAATGCATATTATATCTGGAGAAGAAAAAGCGGGAAAGCGCATCCTGGGCTTCGAATCAGCACAGCTTAAACCAGGGAAGTACTGAGATGAAGAAGAAATGTTTTGTTGACATATTGATAAATTTACTGAACATCTTACGAAAACTAAAACAAGGTATAGTTTCAATAAACGGGCAAGTGCTAGTCGGACTCTTACATGAAGGGTTCCGTACCACCGTTCAATGTTTTAAACGCTGAAGAAACACGTTTCTTGTATGACGACCCCCTTTAATTATTACTAACTTTATCTTATTTTTAGTATTTGTTGTTATAGTGGTCATAGTAGTACATAATCGGTGTGTACATAATGAAAGTAAGTTTATCTAGTTAATGCAACCACAGCAGGGAGAAACAGCTAATAATGTATATATTTTTGAAATGTGCTAATTGAATAGCACATTTCAAAAATATATACATTATTGAACCCTTTTTACTTACTTTTTGGCCTGTAGAGGACGCCATATTAAATTAACTGTGACGAGGCATGTTGTGGATACTTTTTGAACACATCATATTGACGAAGCCTGTTTGTTGTAAATATATAATTTATATTATTGTGACGTCACATAGCACCAGCGTACAGTCAAGACGCTTCCAAAGATACCTACCTCATTTAGAAGATACGCGGGAAAAGATACATACATGATGAAAATGTTTTTCGTGTGTATAAGTGGCCAACACTGGTCTTACATTTTTCAAGCTGCCTAATGGCATCTGACATAGTTTTACGACTGTTATAAAACGCTAATAGCCGATACCGATTACTTAACGCGCCTCTGAAGCTCGGAGAAGCTCTAGAAATTTTATGCCAATTGTGGTCACCCATCCAAATGCGGACCACGCCCGGTGTTGCTTAACTTGCGAAATCGCTAGTAATGCGAAGTACCGTCGGGCCACCGAGCTACTCAAATAAAGTGAATGACCTAGCTTTTGTTTTTATTACATTTTAACAAAATCTTGAATTTAAATTTTTAATTCTATGAAAACATTTGTTCGCAGAAATATTTTACATGATTCGAATAGAATGTGTGACTATGAATAAGTTATGCGTGACAGTAACATAATAACAAAGTAGTCTGAACTGTTTGCTGTCTCATTTAAGAAAAATAACACTTGTTATAAATTATAAATTTACGAGATGAGATTTGGCTGCGAAAATTCGTGGCAATAAAATTATAAAAACACGGCTCTTACAGAATTTGACTAGGCTTTTATGCATAGCATGAAAGTCTAAAAGTACAGGCTAATACAAAAGGTGATAATCAGAATCACGGTTTGTAGAAAAAAATTATCGGTTTATACTGTTACGAGAGTGGGTTGGGGATAGGAAAGGAAACGACAATTCTATGAAATCGTACCTTTATTTACAACCTTTGTGGTCCAGTAATTGACAGTCCTCTTTCCACACCTTACGCGTATCACCGTATGCGGAAACGTCACACACTGTCTTGCGCGCGGAAACGCCACTGAACTGTCACGCGCTGTACTGTCACTGCACCGTCCACTTCACTTTTACTCACTACTCACTTTTCACTCGCTACTAGTACTTTTCTTCTTTCTTCGGATCTCACTTCTCCACTAAAACTGCCCTTAGCCGCGCCTTGTACTGCTTATATACCCCCTGAATTCGAACAAAGTCGCATCAATGTTCCATATTCAAATTACAAATTTTCTATCGCCTTCTCTCTCACTCATCTTCTGTCCCGTATTTTCTTTTCCATTTGGTCTAGAGTTACCTAGAAACTTCTTTCAGTACTTCAAAAACGCTGTACCTGACTGTGATTTAAACCGGGGTCTTTCGATTCACAGCCCAATGCATAGACCGCTAGGCCAACATCTTCTTCTTTTTTTTTGTTCGAATTCGTGACGTTGACATTGTCATTCATCGTCCTACGCGACAATACTATTTGTGTAGTTATTGTTATTGAATTTTTGGAATTTCATTTAGAATTAAAAAGAGTTATAACAGTGAGTGGAGTAAGCAACATAATTTGATTCTCATGCGAATAACTTTACATCGTATAGATTTTGATGACAAAATCTATACGATATTAAGTTACTCGTTCTCATTCTCGTTAATTATACCAACATATAATAATTTAAAAAAAGAACTCTACACTTTATACGTAAATGTAGGTATCTGTACTAAACCTAAACTTAACAGTTAGCATTTACAAGAAACTGTTATTAATTCTATTAAATTAAAGATATTTTTGACGTGACAACGTCTTATAAATTGGTTAGCCGGGTGACACTTCAAGAAACTGCGTTACGCTCCGCTCACGTTATGCGCTCACAATGAGAGCGAGTGAGAGGCACGCGTGCCTTTCACTTTTTATGTCTGTCTCTCTCGCTCTTAGGCGGGCTAACCATGCCCGAGTGGAAGTCAAGTTTGGAGTGAAGTGGAGTGAAGTCGTTGTCACGTAAAACTTTCGCCCGTATACCGACTTTACAGGCAACCAATTTTTTTTATATTTCTCTCTTCTTTATATAAGTCACATTATTTGCACATCCTATTAAAGCGTTCTTTTCTCGGCATCACCAGTAGGTTGACTGGTAGATGAAGCTTTAAGTCCGCCTATTACATTTGTAATAAAGTGAGATAAATATTAAGAAATACAAAGGTATTAGAAAGCTTCAAGTTTTATTTTACAAGTAGAATCTAAGTAAGTTTTTAGATGTTACGCCTTGTCTTTTACAAAACAACTAACAGAAACTTTGGCATCAGAAAGCTTTGTACTAAAACACCAAAATTTAATCTCAGACTAATTTAGTGAAATAGAACACAAACAAATATAACAACGTCGTGTTTCTTAAAGCCCTCTTCAAAGAAAGTTCTAACAAAAACGAAGCGGACTTTGCTGAGAAACCCCACTCAAATCCTTAGGAAAGAGTCCCAAACCGCCGTTTGGTCTCTTACTTTAATGTTGTGGTGGAATTTATAAAACTAAGCGGAAATTTAAATACATATACGGGTAAATATTTGAAAATTAAACAGTGTTTTACAGGACCGTTTCCTACGATTACGACTAACGTAAACCAATGTTTTAAAAAGTCTGGTAGGGTTACCTTTATAGTTAAACTTTTAAATTTTAAGATCTGTTTCTTTTAAAACACATTAAATTTCTGTTGCTGACATTAAGATAAAAAAAAATATTTAAATAAATACTTAAAGATGTAAAAATGGTCGGAACAAGAATATACGTATCGCCACAAAAATAAGACAGTAATTTGTAGAATCGTTACCTACTCGTACAATTACGGCTGACGTAAAACAGTTTAAAAGTGTCTGATTGATTTACCTAATATAGTGTAGGACTTTATTTGAAGATGTGTTATATAAAAGTTATGGTTGCTGATATCAAGTTAAAAAAAGGTGTAAAAATAGTCTGAACAAGAATATACTTATCACCCCCAAAAAAAACTAACTTCTTTAATGGCCTGAATGTGTCGGGCCCTTGAAACATCTACCTATGAAGATTCCTATCCTAAAGTATTGATTTTAATACCTAACTCCAGAACATTTTTTTACATTAGCAGACCGGTAAAATATACAACGATATATAAAGGCATTGAATTAACTTAGTCTTGGATTCTAGAAAAATGTGCAACATTTTTATTCTGACGTAAAATTTTAATATTGCAAATAATTTCTAGCTTATATGATCGCTTAGTTCTGCCTACTTGTACCACCCAAAAACTGTTCGAACTTTGAAGCTATATGCGCATTGTTCAGACAGGTACCGAGCTAAGTTTTTCTGTCTGTACCCACACTACGTGACTGAACTTGCCCACTACAATTTGTTAAGAACTCCGAAAGCCTGGGGTAGTATTCCAGAACGGAGATAAAGTTTTAACGCAGTAAAGGACACAAAAAAAAGCCAGCTACATGTACATATGTACATATTTACGTACAGAAATATATAAGTCTGTAAGACACAGACGGAGTCTCAGGATTCATGTAACTACTAAATGAGGTAATTGCATTGACTTATACTCGTACATATATTACTTGCGTAAGGACTATAGGCCAACCGCGCTAAGAAATGGCACCAACTCGATGACCCGATAAAGTCGGTTTGCGGACCAACGCGACTTAGTCGTCCTCGGTCCGCGGAAGAGTTAATTCGTTTTTGTTTCATACTTGTAAATGCTATAAAAAAGCCTGGTTGCGCATTTAAAGGCTGCAAAAAGTACGATATAGGTTAAAAAAGTACATGGAATATCGTATCATCGGTAAGTTACATAACTGTTTGTTATAATTAAAATACTAAGGAATTTTACCGCGCTAATTTTACAACCGAATGCCAGCCATGTTCGCAGCGTCGCGCCCGGAGTGACAACAGCGCATGCGCTGTGGTCGCCCCGGGCGCAACGTTGAATTGTATGAAGATATTTTATGCAAAATATTCCGATGGGCTCATCCTTAGTTGAAATCATTGGGTAATGTACATTGATACGTACGCGATTAAAGCAAAGATTCATTACATCAACTAATGCTTAAAAACTGTTGATTGAAAATTTTGACCAAATTGAGAGAATAGGTAGACAAAGATCGAAGAAAGAAAGAAGATCTATTTATATATTACTTATTTATCCACTAAATTAAAGATATACAACGTTGGAGGAACATACCCGCAATAAATCGAACCATGGTATATACTAGATCATTATAGTATAATAAAATTAAAATAACAGCCAAAAAAAAATTAATTTCGGCATATGCATACAAAAGTGTGCAGCCGCCCGGGCGATTTGTATGGGAATGTCGAATTTTTGTTTTGGTTTTTTGACTGTTATTTTAATTTCATTATACTTTAGTGATCTAGTAAGCCCGTGGTTCGATTTATTACGAGTATGTCCCTTCCACGTTGTAAACAAAGAATCAAATATTTATTCAGTACCTAATTAGGCAATTAGCTGAAGTCAGTAGAAAAAATTTCTGTGCTTTTAGTTCATTTAAGAGGCTTAGAAATTTCTGCCAATGGGCACCAAAATTATGCTTGTAAACTCCCTTCTTCCTTTCCTTGATTATGCCGATACATGTTACCTTAATATCACAGAGCAGCAACTTGACAAACTTGAGCGTCTCCAAAATATGTGCATTAAGTTCATCTACGGTCTTCGTAAGTACGACCATGTGTCTCAATTCTGCTCTGAACTCAAGTGGTTACCTATCAGACTTCGCCGAGATTGGCATACCCTTTCCCAGTTATATACCATACTCTTTAATCCCAAATCTCCTAGGTATTTAAGGGAACGCTTCGTTTTTTTTCCGTGATGCAGTGTCACAAGGTCACAACTTACGTAGTGCAGAAAATCTACTTTTAAAAATGCCTACACACTCCACTGAATTTTATGCAAAATCATTCACGGTCAAGGCAGTTCGACTCTGGAATGCACTACCACCGTCCATCCGGCGTGCTGAAACGCTAGCCAGCTTTAAATCTCAAGTGAAGTCGCACTTTCTATCCTTATTATAATATGACTTTCTTTATTTCCTCACTTACCTTGTTCGGATTTTCTTTTGACGTGACAACGTCTTATAAATTGGTTAGCCGGGTGACACTTCAAGAAACTGCGTTACGCTCCGCTCACGTTATGCGCTCACAATGAGAGCGAGTGAGAGGCACGCGTCCCTTCCACTCGGGCATGGTTAGCCCGCCTAAGAGCGAGAGAGACAGACATAAAAAGTGAAAGGCACGCGTCCCTTCCACTCGAGCACAGTTAGCCCGCCTAAGAGCGAGAGAGACAGAGCGAGAGAGAGAGAGTGAGAGAGTTTACGTTGTCACGTAAAACTTTCGCCCGTATACCGACTTTACAGGCAACCAATTTTTTTTTTTGTGTACATATTGATATAGGTATGTATGTATTTATGTATATATTTTATATTTGTATGTATGTATTGTATGTATCTTTATTAATTACACTTTTTTCTTTTTGCATATAACTTCGCACCTCACCTGTTTTCGTTAAGTACCTCGGTTGCCTGGAAGAGATTGCAGCTGCGATAAGGCCGCCTTTTGACATCTGTTTTCTTTAATCTGTATCATTATGTTTTGGTACAATATAGATCTTAACTAACTAACTAACTAGGCCTTTCACGCGTCAATAATTTCAGTGTAATGTTTATATATATTAAAGGTACCGATACAAGCGTTTCAAAAAACGGATACAGAGTATAAATACGATTTTTATTCTTTATGTTTGACTATACTTTTAATTTACTTTAATTACTTACATCCTTTACTTTATTGTCCGAGCGAGCCGACGACGTACTAACAAGACGTCAGTTTCTTATTTAAGTTTTATAAAATTAACCATATAAAGGGTACATTTTATATCAATTCCAGGCCATTTTCAATATTATACCGGTGCCGTCTCAAAGCAAATCCAATTTTCTCCGTTTCTCAGAATCCAGGCTCTTATTTGTGGCGTGCGTTCACAAAATAATAAAAATATAGCGTTGACTCCACATAATCAAAAATGATCTCTCTATACCTTTTTATTAGGCCTAAACTAAATTATTTTAAGACAGGTATAGTGCTAACAGTAGTTTATTGAAGGAACATTTATTGAAATATTATATTTTTGAGTTCTAAGGGGTTGAAAAATATATAAAGTTCTTAAGAACTTGAAATAATAAATCTGAATCATGTTAATAAACTATGAAGTTTATTAACATGATTCAACTTTTTTTTTTGTGAAAACATTATTTTTACGATTATTCGGTAAATAATAATTTTTTCCATAGGGTGCCTTAAAAACGTGTAAAAATTTGCTAGAAGATACAAAAACACTTGCATAAAGTTTTATATTATTTATAGTATAAAGTTATTTTTTACGAACATGTGATTTCAAGACAAAATATACGGCATTTTTGTCTAATTAGAGGTCTGAAGTCTCTTAAAGTAACTCAATTAGAGCTCTACTCGCATCGTGTGGGTATTGATTGCGTTTCTATGCCAATGAGTCTATGGATTAGATTCATAAATAATAATATATCCATGCGCTATATTTCTGCAGTTTCCTTATTTTTACTTGCGTTCAATAGACAATATTACACATACAATCTGGCCTTTCGCGGTTCATTGAACGTATAAGTAAAATATATCAATAACGATATCAGACAAAATTGATTTTAAATCCTTATAATTTGGTTGTATAAAACGTATAAACGTAAACCAGATTATTCCTCATTAAACTCGTGCCTAATGAATGACAATATACTCATTTTTAGATAAAGTTTTCTTGAAATTTACACTTCAACAACGGCACGGTTTATCAGCTTGATGGCGGAACATACCTATGTTTTAAGAAATAAAGTAAGTTTTCTATTTTTTTAAATAAAAAATGCTACTTTTATTGTATTGTATTGTATTTATTTATTTCAAACTATTGTCTTTATATTAAATAAATTCTAAATGCGTACCTGTATAACTAACTTCCTGGAAATATATATGGCTGTAATGAAACCATTTAATTAATGACGAAACCATTTTAAAATTTTTCAACCCGTAATATGGAGCCGAAATAAATCCAACTTAGCTACTCGCTTATACTGTCATTTTAAAATGCGAGGACCCTGAAAGGTTTTTTAGTTTGCTCTCTAAGCTAACCCAAATGGCATATTTATCGCAAACTGTCAGCTGCACACAACTCAAACAGAGTTGATTTAAAATAGAAATGCATATTTTGTACATTCCCATCCTTGTTAATTTAAAAGTCGGATTTTACGTGATAATTCCTTTTGGTGGAGTTATGAGAAGAAATTCCAATTTCTTTCTATTTTTTCTAAGAATTAGCATACTAACATCAAACGAGATACTATTTACTTATACTTTTCTTTTCTTATCATATTAATGTAAAAATATTTTTGAATTTTATCATATTTTTTTTTTTTTGTCTTTAAAAATTATATACAGGTGATCATACGAGTAGTGATAAACCTCCTCCTTTGAAAGCGGTTAAAAATAAACATAACGCCATAATTTTGATTGTAGACAAAGTTATTTAAAATAAAGTGATTAAAAATTGAAGATCTTGAAATGAGTATTTTAAAGTAAAGTTTTGCCTTTCGTATAAAATATATCAAGAAAAGGTAGGTAGTGCCCTAAGCTGCACTTCCGTTGTCTCGTTCTGGCGTGGACGTGTCCCCAGATACCTGTGTTAAACCCTACCAGGCTGTTAGCTGTTTGATATACTTAAAATAACGAAAACCTTCATTAAATTCTTGATGACAAAAACTAACTTCAATATTTCACGTGTAAATTCAAAAACAATAATGGAACTAGTCAAATCGTAATGTCGCCAAATCCTACATTAAATCAGGCGTTATGAGTTCATTAACCTAATGCTTAGTCAGATGTAACACGTGGCGCTGAAATATTGTTTATACAAATTCGCAAGTTCTCCCAGCATTTCTGGCTGCGAATTTACATATACGATTCCATTTCAGCCCTGAATGAGGCTCTAATATATTAGTATTTTTATGTAGAAATCTCTTATAAAGAGTAATCGACTTCAGTGAATATTTTTAAATACATATTATCAGGTCTGTTCCCCGAGGCCCGGGGTCTCTCATTTCTGAGAGACTAAGAACCTCTACTTGCTACGATCCTAACAGATCTATCTCGCTTCATCTACGAGTATACGTCTTATCACTCTCTTCCTGCATGAATGATTTTACTCAAACAAAATAGATATGCAGATTACATAATCAATTTTATAGCTAATGCAAACATACTTGCCAGAACTTATTAAATTTATCTTATTTTAGTCATATAATTTTAATAGGATTTATTAATTAATTTTTTATAAAATATATTTAATCAGCATAAATCTTAGCTTAGGATATTAGCATATTATGCCTATTTCTGGTAACATTTTTATTTGTGCTGCTTAGAAGTTCAGGGTGTACTTTCACTTTTTTTTTCTCCCAAAGGATATTAACTTTATGCTTTACAAATGTTCTTCCTCTCTATATTTAAAATATCTTACTTGTGGCCTGAAAGAGTAGGGTTTGTCAATGCGCTGCCTAGCAGTGGCAACACCCAACTAATTAGAGTTTGAGTTTATTCATGCGAGTTATGTCATTTAGTTTTTGGGCTATTTTAGAAACCCTATTTTATTGTTATGTTGTGTCATAGAATAAATTATTCCTTATTCAAAAATAGGCGTTGGCAAATGTTGTTAAGTAGGAATTTAGCTTAATAAAACACCTTTTTTTTTGTTTTTCCTAACGGTTGACTGGTAGAGAATGCATTTTGAACCATTGTGTATAATAATGCTTTATTTAATAAATAAAAAATACTACTACTTTTAGCGTGATAGTAATAAGGGAAAATCAAAGTCCACACCTCCTATCTCATATTGACATGATTCAGATTTTTGCCCACTAACTCGATCAGCTTTTACGATTTACAACAAGCGATGGTTCATTCTACAGATGCGTTTAGGCAGCTTGAAATTTGACACCAGTGCTGGCCACTTACACACACATGAAAAACCAATAAACTAAATATTATACTCGTACATAGCAACATGTGTCTCATTTAGGAACCAAAATGGTAAACTTATGGACTCATAAGAATTGTTTTATCGGGCTTGGCAACATAAGCGACAGATCGTAGGTCGTAAGAGATTGTATAAAGAGATCTTATAAAGAGCAATCGACTTCAGTGAATATTTTTAAATACATATTATCAGGTCTGTTCCCCGAAGCCCGGGGTCTCTCATCTCTGAGAGACTAAGAACCTCTACTTGCTACGATCCTAACAGATCTATCTCGCTTCATCTACGAGTATACGTCTTATCACTCTCTTCCTGCATGAATGATTTTACTCAAACAAAATAGATATGCAGATTACATAATCTATTTTTAAGCTAATGCAAACATACTTGCCAGAACTTATTAAATTTATCTTATTTTAGTCATATAATTTTAATAGGATTTATTAATTAATTTTTTATAAAATATATTTAATCAGCATAAATCTTAGCTTAGGATATTAGCATATTATGCCTATTTCTGGTAACATTTTTATTTGTGCTGCTTAGAAGTTCAGGGTGTACTTTCACATTTTTTTCTCCCAAAGGATATTAACTTTATGCTTTACAAATGTTCTTCCTCTCTATATTTAAAATATCTTACTTGTGGCCTGAAAGAGTAGGGTTTGTCAATGCGCTGCCTAGCAGTGGCAACACCCAACTAATTAGAGTTTGAGTTTATTCATGCGAGTTATGTCATTTAGTTTTTGGGCCATTTTAGAAACCCTATTTTATTGTTATGTTGTGTCATAGAATAAATTATTCCTTATTCAAAAATAGGCGTTGGCAAATTGTTAAGTAGGAATTTAGCTTAATAAAACACCTTTTTTTGTTTTTCCTAACGGTTGACTGGTAGAGAATGCATTTTGAACCATTGTGTACAATAATGCTTTATTTAATAAATAAAAAATACTACTACTTTTAGCGTGATGGTAATAAGGGAAAATGAAAGTCCACACCTCCCATCTTATATTGACATGATTCAGATTTTTGCCCACTAACTCGATCAGCTTTTACGATTTACAACAAGCGATGGTTCATTCTACAGATGCGTTTAGGCAGCTTGAAATTTGACACCAGTGCTGGCCACTTACACACACATGAAAAACAAATAAACTAAATATTATACACGTACATAGCAACATGTGTCTCATTTAGGAACCAAAATGGTAAATTTATGGACTCATAAGAATTGTTTAATCGGGCTTGGCAACATAAGCGACAGATAGCGCCGAAATAGAATCCAAGCAGCTACTTTGTTCAGTTTTGGAACACACGGATCAAAACCAAAATCATTGATTTATCTTTGGATGTTTATATCACTTGATAATTGTCATTTTTTTCTTTCAGTGTCATAAAAATTGATATCAGATCATTCACGTACGGCTAAGTTTAGTGCTTGCAAACTTTTTGTTTATTTTCTTATTGCATTTCCGATTGCATGGTTTTACAACTGGCCATCTGTATGATGACAATGCATTTTGCACGCCTCATAAGCGAAGCGCATGAGGTAGTGCTCTACTCTCGCCTAACAAAAATCAAGTGATTTTTTTAACTAAATGTGTCTCTATTTATTTTCTATCGCACTTGTACAATAATATTTACACATAAATGTCAAGGAAAAACACTAGTTTCAACACTTATGACATTTTTAAAAGACATTTTGCCTTTTAAATAAATAAAAACAATGTTTAATAAAATCATTTTGTGGACGTCCGTGTGTCGGTATGTATGGAAACTGGTGTGGTCACGATAACTCCCGAAAAACTTATCTGATCAAGTCCATTTTTTTTATACGCTTCAGTATTATCCAAAACTAAGTCCTTTCGAAGATCACGGTCTAATTCAATGTAGTTTAATCGTAATTTCAATTTAATTGTGAAATTTTAGTTTTTTGCCTTAATCAAAGCGCGGCAAGCGGCATTCTCCACAATGTCAAAATTGACAGTTGACATTTCACAGCTTGGCCGGTGTTGCACTTGCAAATTATATTACATTAAAACACATTTTGGGACTGCCAGTATAAATAAAAATGAGATTATGAGGCGTGCACTTTTGTGCAAACTATTTACAAATGTTTTACACCGGCCGCCCCAAGACTCCAACCCTAACCTTTTTGGGAACGCATCTGTACGAAAAGTTTTTACAACCGGCCGCTGTCAGACGTCAGCCTTAAACTTCTTGGGAAAGCATTTTTTCGAAACATTTAACAATTGGCTGAAGTCCGACGTCAACCCTATTTAGGTTTGTATGTAGTTGTACAATACGTTTGTGCTAAATTATCTTGTGAAAACATCATAAGAAATAAAATTACTCTAAATATATTTCGAATATGTATAACATCATGTGTCTAATTTAGAAACCAAAATGCTAAGCTCATGGACTCATAACAATTGTTTTAATATCGGGCTTGGCAACATTTCGACAGATAGCGCCGAAATAGAATCCAAGCAACTGGAACTACTTTGTTCAGTTTTGAGACACACTGATGCTAGGAATGTTGAATGGATGTTTTGTTCAGCTATAAAAGCGAAAAAAGCGTGATTTGTACGAGCACTTTTCCAAAACCTTTATTTTTGTCAAAAACTATACGAAGAATCTGTTAACTTCTAGATTTCGTAATATACCAATTCAAGAGAAAAGATGTTAGGCCACTTGATATGACACGACGATTTCATAAAGACTATCATTGAGGGATAGATAGAATAATAAAGGAGAAGGTAAACGCCGTGTCGTACAGCGAAGTAAAACAGCTGGCGGATGAGAGACAAATTTAAAAAAAAACATACTCCACTAAGAAAAGCTCTTAATTATACAGGGTCTAACAAAATATACTAAAACTATTTTAAGGGTAGATTCAGTCCATGATATTGAACAACTTTCCCCAAGGAACATATACCGAAATATGAAAAATAATTTCTGACCTCCCATACAAGGTGACCGATCAGCTGATCCGAGTTTGTAGGGAAAGCCAAAAAATATTTTTCATATTTCGACACATGTTCCTTAAAGAAAGTTGTTCAGTATAATGGACTAAATTCACCCATAAAATAGTTTCAGTATATTTTGTTAGACGTTATAGATGAGGATAGCAATACAAATTCGTATCTAAACGTCTTATCAGACATTGGAATAATTTTTAAAATGCGTAAACTTGCAATTAATTATCCAAATTAGATAACGGATTGCCAAAGGATGAGCGTGGGATTAACGCTCATCCTTTGGCAATTCATAATCTAATGTGACTCATGTTCGAACTTAAATTATACTGGTATTTTGTCTACTAAATTTAATTTAATTCCTACAAAAGATGCTTAACTTATCGTCGAATATACATTATACATGCATACATACATAGAAACGCTAAATGCCAAATTGTTAAAATATTTACTCCGTGGTATGGTATTAAAAAAAAATTAAAATAAAAGAGGGAAGATGATTGGACATCTAATAAGACATGACAATCTATTCAGAATAATAGTAGAAGGAAAAATAAAAGGGAGACGAGGAAGGGGAAGACCAAGGATGAAGTTTTCCCAACAAATTAAGGAAGGGTTAGGAGTTAGGTCCTACTAAGACATTAAAAAGATGGCAGAGAGAAGGGAGGAATGGAGGCATCTCCACTTAACTCCATCGACAAGCGCAAGCTCTTAAGTTAAAGAAGAAGGTATGGAATAACTCAGTAACTTAGTCATAATTTAGCAAATAGAGTCATTCACCTGACTTCTAACACAAAGCTCTATTTACGGAACTAAGCATACTCGTATTGTTCACACTCCTTTGAAAATAATTGCGTTATCACAAAAGCTACAAATCTCATTGTAATTAACTTTTACGAATGGGAGGCGATCACGCAAAATGTGAAAGGTAACGGTGTTTAACTTGAGGCTATTTACGAGTAAGAATGATATTTCACTTTTTTATTCCCTTTTTAAGTTTGTTTTTCTACATTTGACTTATTTTACACAACGTTGATAAATATATAATAAAAAAAAAAATACACGAAATAAAAAAATATAAATTTGTTAATAAATATAATCAGTTTAAATTATTGAAGGAGCGAGCGAAGTTCTCCGAGTCTACTTAAACATTTGAACAATCTTGCGTTTGTATGTAGGTATGTTTTTTCGTCAGTAACTTGAGTATCTTTGATTGTATAGTTTAAGTTCGAACATGAGCCAAATCGGTCCAGGATTTGCTAATTTATGGGGTATGTAAGTTAATTGTTCGGGGCGATTTTTTATTAGTTTTTAGATAAAAAAACCGGCCAAGTGCGAGTCGGACTCGCGCACCGAGGGTTCCGTACAAACCTGCAAGGTTTAGTATTTGGTATGAATTTCAATTTAATACCTCTACGCGTTTATGAGGAAATGGGTAGTAAGTTTAAAATTATTAAAAAAAAATATATTATGTGATGTAACTAAAAATTTATGGTTTTCGTAATTTTTCCTTTATCTATGCTATAAGACGTTGCTTCGTACCAAATTTCAAGATTCTGAGTTCACGGGAAGCACCCTGTAGGTTTTGATTCCCTTGCAAGTGTCGAAAATTTGCGGCATAAACGGCTGTATCTTTTGATTGCGTTGGCTTAGAAGTTTGATTTTTTCCCAGCTTCAAGGGACAGTAGACCTGAGTAATTGATATAAATTTCAGCTTCATACCTCCACGCGTTCCTGAGAAAAAGGGTCTTGACAGACGGACGGACGGACGGACAGACGGACAACAAAGTGATCCTATAAGGGTTCCGTTTTTTCCTTTTGAGGTACGGAACCCTAAAAATTAATTGATACTTGATGTCTTGATTTCGTCATCGGAGAAAACGTTGTTGTGCAGTTTGCTCTTTTGTAGTAGCATTTTGAAACCGGCACTAAATTTATACTAAATAAAGAACAACATTTAAAAACAATTAAATGATCTTAAGAATCAAATGTAAATAAAGTATTTTTAAACCCCACCGTAAAAGAGGGGTGTTATAAGTTTGACGTGTCTGTGGATCTGTGTGTCTGTCTGTGGCATCGTAGTTCCTAAACAAGTTTACCTATAGATATCGATGCGGTTGTTTTTAATCGAAAGCCTTGTTTGTCGAGATGGTTCTTAGCTGTTTAATAAAAATTGGTTCAGCCATTTAAAATTTATTGTGGGTGAATCTTTGAAAGTTGGTTATTTAATTAAATTTTTCTGATAAATTACCTTGTTAATTTTAGCTGGTTATCTAATCGGTCGTAGCCGGTTATCTAATTCGCCTATGAAAAAATCATGTAGGCAAATTAGATAACCGTGTGTATAAATCTAAGTAGCGGAATTAGGAGGCAATTTAACTGAGAAGCGACATAATCACGCCTAACCTACGTAGCACGACATATCTGTTTAATGTTATGTACTATATTGTTAGCACTGCGGCTCATGTGGGGTTCACTAATCTATATGATATGCTAATATTAGCGGCATATATGACAGAGCCCTTCAAGCGTGAAAGGGATCAATGCTGTTATAGTACAGGTCAGTTAAGAAAAAAAAAAGAAAAATATTTTATTTGGTGCATAGCTGTTTTTTTCTTTTTTTTCTAGTTTTTTTCTTAGCTAGTATTCAAATTTATCCGATTTGACCAAAAGGATTTTTTGCGTCGGGGAATACAAATCTGTTATTTTTTTTTAGAATCCTAGATGGCGTATGGGTTTAAGAATTTTAAATAACGTTCTACTGGAACATCGAAGGGGTCTGAAATTTTGTATGCTGGGGTTAAGCAACCCGCGAAACTTGAAACTGACAAACATTTCGCGCTACAACTGGATTCTCAAGGAATGTTGACGTCAGGCAGGCGGCCGGTCGTAAAAATACATAAAATCCAAATCGCTTAAAATATTCCGGCTATCTCTTCTCGATTTTTAAAGGTCTTCAGCATCCTTGGATGATCATTGACATGCATATTATATTTGGAGAAGAAAAAGCCGGAAACTACTCTCCAGGCTCCGAAGCAATACATCTGAGGATACAACCGGAAACGCGAATGATGAAGACGATGTAGTAATTGTTTATCCCAAGAATAAGATGAACATTGTAAGAATACTTGTATGTTATACTTAAGATACTAATTAATCATATTACGTCAATTTGTATTTGATATCAGTTTTCACACTAAACTATGAGTCATTGTTTATGTTCAGAAGATAAATTGGCGAGATAAAAACAATGTTCCACTGGTAGGGTCGTAGGTCGTAAGAGATTGTAATGCCAAATATTGCACAACCATTTGTAACTAAAATATAAAATTGAATTCATCTAATTAGATCATAAAATAATAAAATAAATAGATAAGGGCAAATCACACTGATTGAGCAAGCCCCAAAGTAAGTTTAAACTTGTATTATTGGATACTAACTCAACGATACTATATTTTATAATAAAGACATAAGTAAATAGATTTACACCCAAGACCCAGGGCAATTTAAAAAAAGCCATTTTCCAACTTGCCCTGGCTGGGGATCGAACACAGAATTCCGGATTAGCGGACTAGCGTGTTGACCATTACACCACAAAGGTCATCTTAGATTTCCGCTTGCCATGCTACAAACTTTTACTTCGTATACTATTTTACTTTATCACCCACACCGCGCCGCTTGTTGGCGATCCATCGGACGCCAAAGTAGAGTTGTGGCAAAAGAAGTTTTCAAGCAGCTTTCCTATAAGTGAAAAGTTTCCACCAGGTTACAATCTATCATATTTACAAATATATTATGCCGAATAAAATGTTATCACATTATCATGTAAATGAGCGAGTACCAAATTCAATTTACAGAAATAAGTATTACTGAGTAGTTAAAAAAAACAGACCCGAGTTGACCAGTCGGCGTATTATTACATTACATTACAGTAGGGACATTCGGCGTAAGTATAACATATATTTATTTATTACGGCTATTACGACTATTTATACGGCTTACGCTGTTAGGAGAATAAGACAATTGACAGATGTAGCAACTGCTAGACAAGTGTACTTTAGTTACTTTCACAGTCTAATGTCTTACGGGATACTTCTATGGGGGAGTGCAGCCGACATTCAGACTATTTTTCTTTTACAAAAAAGAGCAATTCGTGCCATTTACGGTTTAGGATCGAGAGACTCACTGAGGGAATTATTCAAGGAAATAGGTATACTTACTTTTGCATCACAATTCATATTTGAAAATATAATGTATTTAAGGAAAAATATTTCCATGTTCAATAAAGTAAGTGATTTTACAGATAGAAATTTACGTAATAAGAATGACTTAGTTAGCCCGTATTACAGGCTGAATACAGTCAGTAAGTCTTTTATGGGGAAGTGTATACTTTTTTATAATAAATTGTCAGAATCGGTCCTTGATATGCCAGACAGAAAATTCAAAGCTTATGTAAAGAAAGTACTTTGTGAGAAGGCTTATTATAGGACCGATGACTATCTTAAAGACAAAAAGGTCTGGCTTGAGCTTGGCGCGGGTCCCTCTTAAAGGTTTGTATACTTAGACATGTCATAATATAGGTACATTGGTACATACAAAATTTACAAATTGACGTTATTTTAAATTTCGTAATTCTTATAATTCAATTTAATTATGACATAATAAACAATGTAATCTCTGTCCATCTATATAACTAATTTTAAGTTTTTAGTTTGTTAGTTGACATCTTTAAAGAAAACGTGCAGTGCAGTTTGTTGCCGCTTCTTCTGCACTTGCGCCTAGGAAGCGGCGTAAACTTTAAGTAACGATTTGACGTAAACATTTGTGCAAAACAAAACAAAGTGAATATTATTAAGAGATATTATAAATATCTTATGATAATAAAGATATTTTGAATTTGAATTTGAATTTAAATTTATTAAATCTTTATTGAACACAAAGGTACAAAATGTGGACTTATAACGCTAATGCATTCTCTACCAGTCAACCTATAATGTTTTTTTTAAAAGAAAGTCTCACTTAAAATATTTGTATGGATAAATATGTTTATTATGTTTTCTAGAAAATTAAAAAAAGAAATTACGCAATGTATATTTTAATAAATTAAGCGAATTTTTATTTTGTGTTTTTCTAAAATTGTACTTTCGTAAAAAATATTTAGGTTTACCTAATACATAACATAAAAAAGATTTAGCAAATAACATAACAATTTATTTGCTAAATTTTTATTGACCACAATAGTACAAAAAATGGACAATGCTCATAATGCATTCTCTACAAGTGAGCTTTTAGAAGAAACTGAAATAAATGTATTGATAAAGTTAATAACTAAAAAGAAACCGCATAAACTCTATTAAATTTTGAGATTAAATTAATACTCGTACATTCTTGTCAATGATTGGGCATATGCCACTATCTCCAGAAGAAGTGATGAGATTAAGGGCCTGTGTTCACGAGCACGGTTTCTACACGGCACGGT
Organism: Acrobasis repandana; assembly: GCA_963576875.1. Taxonomy (NCBI): domain Eukaryota; kingdom Metazoa; phylum Arthropoda; class Insecta; order Lepidoptera; family Pyralidae; genus Acrobasis; species Acrobasis repandana. Next base: position 7,390,128 of record OY756226.1, read on the forward strand.
GCTGGCACGGTGCCGGCCCGGCATCAGCCGGTGCCAGTTATGTATAGACCGGCCGGCGCCGTGCCGTGTAGAAACCATACTCGTGGACAAAGGCTCTTAATCTCATTACTTTTTATGAAGATCAAAAATGCAGCGACGGATATTAAAAGTTTGCTACGTGATGTGACTTGTGTTTTCCGTTTGCTACTTGGAAAGACCAAGATAGGTAAGTTTTGACTGTTGAATATGGATACTCATTAGACAATGAAAAGAGGTGACATTAAAAAACCAAAAGTCACTCAATCGAATTAAAACTGACTCAAAAAAGATATTACCAAGCGGCAGATCCAAAATGAACCTGATTTTCGAGCATTCTCCATCACGAATGTATCTTTGTAGCAGTTCAAAAATGTCAAATGTTCCGAACAAACTACTTCCTTCCTTTAGCAGGAAAGTAGACGTTTAAAATAGGCTAAGCGCACATTTTCCTTTGAAAATACGTTGAGTTCACGTGAGCCGATTAAGTGGAACGATACAGGCAAACTAGATGAGTTTCAAAAAATATACAGTCATATTTTGTTGAAACTCCTATTTTGAGAACAAATTCTTGACATGAAAAATCTAGCTAAGCATTATCTGTCTTTTTACAAAACGTGGCCTAACGTAGAGACTTAGTTTAAACTTTTATCCATCTGGCGATAACAATCAAACAAGAACAGTGGCTTTGCGTGTCTTCCGAAATAAATTAAAGCAACATGCAAAATAAAGTGTTGAGAATCGCGACCCTTATCTCCGTCTGCCCTAGATAGAGCCAGCCCAAGGGTAGCTAGACTCGACTGCCAAATTGCAGTTCAGATGCGTTGATTGCAGTTGGTACGGCTGCACTGAAACTGCACACCAATTGCAATAATTGAGCTCTTGCAATCAGTATAAATTTTTAATACAGTCAGTCTGTCTGGAACCTGTCTGGAGCCTCTCTGGAGCCTTAAGATGAAAACAGAAATCAGACTTCTTCTTTGCTGGTCTTGGAGAAAAGAAAAAACATAGAATGTACCAGCTGCTTCTCTTCCCGTGCAGATCGTAAAAACCGATCGAGGGAATGGGCGAGAATCTGAATCATATGAATAGGCGATGCGGTTAGCAACCCATCACTATTATGATTTCCCTTTTCCACCTTCATGCCCACCATTACGCTTAAAGTGGCCTGGGCTTTACCGCCCTTGGCTCTGTCTACCCCGTTAGGGATAAAGACGTGATAGTGTATCTGTATCTGTATCAGAAATCCAAACGTCTTTCAACTGTAGGAGTCAGACGCAGCTGGTACATTCCTTACTTTTATTTTTCATCATCATCATGTCAGCTTCAGGAAGTCCACCCATAGGCAAACACCAAAATTTCAAAGCGACCGATTAGATGTCGCCTGCATCCAGCGTTTTCCTGCAACCTTGCTAAGGTCGTCCCGACCACCTACTAGGTGGGTGTCTCACGCTGCACTTACCGGTATGTGGCTGCCATTTGAGAACACTTCTGCCTCATCGGCAATTGGTTCTTCGTGCCCACTGCATCCACTGGACTATGTAAATTTTTTTTATACAAAAAAAAATCATTTCGATGAAATGTGTATATTATCGTCCCTCAGCATCGGAATTCGATCTTCCAAGTGTGTTCTTTGCAAGCCCCTGCACAGGCTATATTTTCAGTGACATCTGCGGTTGAAAATTTACACCGACTTGCACGTTAAGTCGCTCGTATATACTTAAATTGTCTTTGAAAGATATTGAAAAGGTGAAAGTTATAAATCAATTTGTTGACTTTTATAGCTACTTATTTTTTAGCGTTATGAATTCTTACATCAGACGTTGTAAGTGTATACATTTTATTTCGGAATTATCTTAAGTCCCGTAGAATTGTTAAATAACTAACGAAGCGGAATTTTTATTTTATGAGTAACACTGGGTCAGAAATAAATTATTTAGTACTGTTAATATAATAAAACGTCACAAAATAATGCCACTTGTCATTGATTACATTCACTTTGAACGTGATTTTAGTTTTATTAACACTTCAACAGCCAATCATGTATTACGTTACGACGCGGTCGTGTAGCGACGCTGATTACGTACTCAGTTCGTGGCTGACTTTCCTGTCGTTTATTCTGAAAGCACAAGTTTGGCTCGGCATCCGCGTGTAACCATATTTTAGTGTAATTCTTCAGCTACTCACACATGTAAAATTCATCGATGTGCGGGGCGGGATGTAGGCAGGGTGAGGGAATACAGCCGGCTGCGCCGACGCCGCACGCCGCTGACGCGAGAACACGTTTACATGTTTTTACATATAAAATAAAATATAAAACTGTTTTTTACTGCCCAGACTGTATTGTACCTTTAAGTTATTACCCCTGTTTCAAAATATTCCACACACGTAAGGATTATACTTGTTAAATAGTTAAAAATGGCCCTATTTGTAGGTTAAATAATTCATAAAAAATAAATAATTTTATTATGTTTTTTATTTTTATCCTCAAAATTATATAACCAACTAATAAATTAAAAAAAAAATGCATTTTACACCGTCAGCCGGCGTACCAGAAAGGGCGTGCTAGAAAACGCTCGGCTTTCAAAGTGTTAATGATGCATAAAACGGATATTAAGAGTGCTATTTGACTCCAAGAAACTATGACGTCATAAATCGATATTTTGTACAAATCCCACAGAAAATATTTGTTTTTGACGTTAAGAAAAAAGTATCTGATTTGACTTGTTGTAAAATAGCGTATTATTAATAATTGATTATTAATGCTATGGTAAACCACATCAAAATTGACCCAGTAGTTTTAGAGTTTATCGAGTACAGACTCCGATACAACAATGTAACAGATACATAGCATTTTGCCGCAAAACCCAAAGCCCGCTTTTCGAGTGAGGTTTTACGATCTGCGCGAGAAGAGAAGTAGCTGATACATTCTAATTAAGTTTTTTCTTTCCTTCCAGACCAGCATGATATGATGATAGATGACGAGAAGATGAACAAATAGACATAGATAGGGCTTCATTTCATAATATGTATAGAGATTTTTCACAAGATACATAAAAAGTACAAAATTCACAGTGGCAAACAAAACTTTCAAAGTGAAAAGTTGGTCGAGAGTCATATCTCGGGATTAACAAAGTTGCTCAGACAATTAATACTGTAACTGCGGGCGCGGTTAATTTAATATTCCTGTTTGTTCATACAACTTAGTGCCACATAGCAGCACCTTGTTAAGTAGATTAAACTTCTTTGGGGGATCCTAAATTTTAACAAGTGAATATCGTTTTGCGAATACTATCAAGGTCTGTAAAGCCGGTTTGGATATAAAATATTCTTACAGTAGATAATAATATATTATTAACCTTCCACGGTAAAAGTTGATCCAGTACGATTTTATAACTAATGATGATCTACCTATTTTGTGTGTACCACAGACCATGGATCAAGATAGACACAGCCTCTGTGTGAATTTGCGTGTCGATCGTCAAATTGACTTTATTTAGGATCGCCACTTTTAGTCCGTGTATTTCAATTCATTAGATCGGGATCGGAAATTGAGCTCTCTACTGTAAAATACCTAAATCTGCCGTTTTGAGCCGTAGAAACTCGTCTAAAAACGTAAGAGGAAGTAATAAAAAAAATATTTTCGTTTGTAAGTGAATTTCTTATTAAATATTGTATTGAAAATTGGCACGCCGGGTTTTCATACAAATTGAAGGACTTTCTTTATGTAGTAGTATATATGTTACGATAAATCTGATAAATTGAAAATTATTAATAATTTTTTAATTTTCTAGCACTGGCCGGCCGCTGCCGCGGCACGCTCGCTACTCTCGCTCGGCTCGTACGTGTGTTGGTCACAGTTCTAACCTAACCTATAGGTTTGTGCTAACCTAGTTAAATGAATAGAACATTTCTAGCACTCGCCGGCCGCTGCCGTGCACGTGTAGTCTGATGCTCGATTCAGAAATCGTCAAAAATTATTACATTTATCGGTACTAACGTTAAATTATTAATAATCTCCGACAAATGTGATTAATTTATCACTTTATTATTAATAATTTTCAATTAATCACTCTTACCGTAACATATACATTTACAGGGCGTTTTTGAACCTAGTAATATTCAACTAAGTAGCTCTTTACGCGAAGTAAAAAATACATATTCTGTCATACAAATGTACCTTGTTTTGTAATTAAAACCAAAGATGTTTGTCGAAAAATGCATACCAATAATTTCTCATTATAATGTCACCGCCCGCTATTGGGATCTTGGCGGGTAGCCGCTGAAGAGCGGGGATGGGAACGATTGCGTGTATACTGAAAAGTAAAGTCAGTCAGTAGGTTAGCCATTTAGTTGAAATTTGCGAGTTTTTTTTTTACAAAAAATAAGTCTTTTATAAATAAATAAGTCATTAGTGATTCTAATTCTGATTCCAAGATATCAAAATAGCTTAGGGTACAAAATCGATCTGTATATAGATATAATGTTTTTTTTAATAATATGTACCATTTTGCTATGCATATGCTATGTAAGTGATAAGATATATAAGAATAATTAATTTTACACTGAACATGTTGCAAAACGAAGCCGGGACTTTCGTTGTTACAAGAATATTACTAGATTTTACGAAAAACGGGTGACTTTAGTTTAAAAGTAAAAACCTTAGAATTCCGTACACTTGAATCCTTTTTTGCTCAATAGGATAACTGAATTTTAAAACCCATCGTACTGTACCGCCTGTACCTTTATTTTTAGTAGAAAAAAGAATCTGAAAAACTGACCTGCAATAAGAACTGTGTTCCACTGGTCCTTCCCAAATACAGCTGCGAGTCTTCTGAAATTTTCACTTTCCGGAACGGTTCTCCGAAAGAAGAACCACCTAAATCTGCACAGTTGCTTCTCAATTTCATCGCATTTCTCTCCACGTACAGCAATAAATTCATTTTCTTTTTAATATCCATTGAAAATGTCATGGACTGTTCTATGCTGTGACTAGTCAAAGCGACTTTTGTGAGAACCTCCGAGATTAAATGTAAACATAGTTTTATTTTCACGTTTCCTTTGGAATCTTCAATGGAGAAGAGGCATGCTACATCCAAGTCGTCTAGTGTGAAGGTGGTGTATATGATGAACGGGGCAGATAGTCTATTTTTGTCGAAAACGTCGAATATCGAGACCGGCTCGCTTGGGTCGCTGCTGAATGTCAACGGCAGGTCGAAAACGTTGCCCGTTTTGTTGATGTACGTATCAGCAAGGTCATATGATACTGAAACAACAAAAAAATACATTTTTTTAAGTGGTTTATACAATTTACTTGTCGTCTATCCAGGCTACAACTGGTAGGTTTATAAAGGGCGCGCGTTGTGGTCCCGCTTGACGCAAAGCGGAACCGCGCGACGCGTTCTGTCTATTTACATATGTCATAAACTCTACGTTGGTAGATACTTAGCATTTTTCACGCGCGCGTAACGGACTAAGTCTATCTCTGTGACAAACTCTACGAGCAAAAGAGACACGGCATCATGCGACGCGACAGAAAGACGGAACGGACGGACGGAAGGAAGAAAATTGTACAGATACACACCACAAGCGGAAATAAAGGAAGTTACAAACTGAATATTGTAATTATCAACCTCCCCTTTGGCCTGGGAGGCTAATTCATTCACCTAAATCTTTATATTACAGGCCACTGAACTTATAACAGATTGCCTTGCTTTCTATTGTATTACGTAGGTACATATAAACTATTAGTTCATTCTTTGTAAGTTTTCGATGCAATAAAATGTGATTGACTGACTAGTACTTTACTAGTTAACATGTAGGTACGAAACTACTTTTTTGCTAAACTTTGAAGTCATATTCAAAAGTTTTTAATTAAAGACCCTTAAACTGATATAAGTATTTATTCTACACTAGCTGTGCCCGCGACTTCGTTCGCGTGGTTGTCGGAATGTTATATAGCCTAAAGCCTTCCTCTATAAATGGACTACCCAACAAAAAAAGAATTTTTCAAATCGGACCATTAGTTCCTGAGATTAGCGCGTTTAAACAAACAAACAAACAAATAAACAAACAAACTCTTCCGCTTTATAATATTAGTATAGATTTTATAGGGTCGTTTCGGAACGACCACTGCTGGGAAGCTAGTATTTTATGTATCATCATCGCCTTAGTGGTAGGAAGTCCAATGATGAACAGACATAGGCTTACCCCAAAGATTAGAAGAAGCGGCTTACACCATTATCTCTAGTTATAGCGAATTACGAATACAAATACAGATGTTTATTAAATTTTTATGCACCATTTTAAATTTTCTGCACGTCGCGTCGACTTCCCTAAAAAATCAAGGTTTATTTTTAAAACATAAACATCTCCATTAACACGGAATTCTTATCTATCGCTATTTGTCAAAGTGGAAGCAAACAAATTGGTGAATTAGTTGCGCCCCATCCACCCTCGAGCCCCGTTCAGACGATGGTGTTGATAAAAAAGTTTTTATTTTGCAATGAAAAGTTGAATTTTTCAATTTGAGTACTTTGATCGAGCGGTGATTTCTTTTATATGTTGTTTCTATGGATTCTTCTTCTTCGTATAAACGCATTCCCGGTTGCATCCTCAGCTGTGCTGCTTCGGAGCCCGGGGTGCGCTTTCCCGCTTTTTCTTCCACAACTTTAATATGCATGTCAATGGTCACCCAAGGATGCCAAAGACCTTGTAAAATGGAGAAGAAATAGCCGGAACACTTTCAATGATTTTGCTATAGTTTTACAACCGGCCGCCTGCCTGATGTCAACCCTCTTTGGGAATGTATTTGTGCGAAAAGTTTTACAACCGGCCGCCACCCGACGTTCTCTCCTCTCCGACCCTCCTTGGGAATGCAATTGTAGCACAAGATGTTTTTGCTTAGTCCTTTAGTCGCCTCTTACGACATCCACAGGAAGAGATGGAGTGATCCTATTCTAACCCGGAATCACACGGGTAACTTGTTTCTATGGATTGTACGGTGATTAAGGATGGATTTGAGTAAAAAAACTACAGTCTACTACAGAGAAAAATGGCTAAAAAGACTACAGTCAGTAGAAGAAACCTTAAATAAAGCTGTAGGCAGCCATCTTAAATAAATTAAGGTTTTAAATTCTAAAATTCAGACGCCATCTAAGGTTTTAAAAAATGAAAAATGCATAAAAAAAATTCAGTTCTTTACCATATTGACCGAATCTTAAATATCCACAAATTATTTTTTGTTATAAATATACAGGCTGACTTTTTAAGCACTGTCCAAATTTTTGGAGAGAGTTCAGTCCATGATACTGAACTACTTTCTACGAGTATAAAAAAGTTATTAAAAATCGATAAAAAAATTTCATCCTCCCATACAAATCAGCGCTCAGGCAGACGGATTTTGTATGGGAGGACGAAAAATTTTCAGTATCGTATAAAAAGAGAGATATCAGTATGTTACTTACATATGTGCAATAAAATTTATATTGGTACTTAATTCTTTCTATATCCAGTACCTTTTAACTTTTATTTACTACACCAATAAAGATTTCATACTGAAACTAAATTTTCCATCTTAAAACTGTTCACTTTTAAAGAGTTACTTAAAAGAATTTATAACTTGACTAAGTACTTACTAGAAGTCCATTCACAGATGTTAAGGTATATCTTAAAATGCGAAAACTTTTAAAATATGTCGATAAGATTATATTTTACCAGACAAAATCTTTATGTTAACTTCGTAAATGTGAGTATGAATACATTTTAAAATAATATAAAAAGGGCTTATTATTTTTGTGTGTACTATAAATAATGACTTGGCGACTAATAATATTATTCGCCAAGTCATTATTTGTAATAGTAGTAGGTATAACAAAAATATAAGTAAGGTTATATTAGAACTGCGACCACCCCAAGGTAGACAGCCTTTTCATACTTTTATTACAGGGAAAAATGAATCTGCCAACCTATTATTTTTGCTACTTGCTTTAATTTTTTTTAAATCCTAAATTTAGATTTATTTGTCGCCGCGGCATATGTATTTATGGTATAAACAGCCATAAATAAATGGATAGGATTAAATCACACTGATCGAGCTAGCCACGAACTAAGTTCAAACTTTGTATTATGGGATACGCTTTTATTTATTAACAACAAAGAAAACAATATACAGAGACTAATAAAAAGTCCATGATACTGAACAACTTTCCCCAAGCTAATCCGAGTTTGTATAGAAAGCCAAAAATTGTTTTTTATATTTCGACATATGTTCCTTGGGTAAAGTTGTTCAATATCACGGATTGAATTCACCCTTAAAATAGTTTCAGTATATTTTATTACACGTTTAATATTATACTATTTTTTTATATAAAACCCTACTCACAACTACCAGCGAACTATATTTTATAATCAATAATAAATACATACCTATGTAGATAAACACGCAAGCACAGAATACATAAGAGTCAAACAGAATGGTATCTCACAGCGTCTCCCGCAAATTGGCGTCCCCGCACCTCTCCCCCGCACTTTGTGAGCTTTGACGGCTCCAAACCAGGGTTTAATTACTAGCCGCACGCAATACGCGACGTGTGTTGTCTTGAGAACTGTCAACCAATAGTAACCATCATGGTGAGAAGGTGCGCGTATAATAATTGTTAATCCACCCAATACTCTAAAGAACGTATATTTCATACATTTCCAAATGATGAAAACAGGTAAGCAAAGCAACAATATAATTTCACGTTATTACCCAGCAACCATCTTGATATATATACCCTTCTCGCTCTCTCGCATTGGCGGGAGATACACAAGAGCGACATTGAAAATTACCGGATTGCTAATAAGCAATCCGGTAGTGTTACATAGGCTCCTCGCTCACAGGTAATCACATACACGCAGATGCCAATTAGATTTCCGCGGGTTATAGTGCTAAATGCCATTGTTGACAATGACAACTTGACATGCTGTTCGTATAAGCGTGATAAACATTTGTTTATTTTTATTGAATTTATTCATATAATTACCGTATAGTTTTGCGCCGAATATGCAAATTACTATATTACAATAGTGAATTAGTGAAATTAGTGCGTTACATTATAAATGACTCAATAATAATCAGTAAAGTGAACTAATGGTGAAATGGACAATGGACATAATGAAAAATATTTGTGAAGTGATATTATGTAGCTGTTTCCGACTTTTCTGTAACATTTAATACATATAAAACAGAATATTTTTTACGTCATCGTGTTTGCAAATCTTCCGGTATGGAAAAATATAATCGTAAATATGTCGAACTCGTTAGTAGTTAAGTATAATATTAAAATAATTCTGCGGTGCGACCCTAAGTATAACTCACACATCGACGTGTGTACAGATAAATCGTTTCGTTTGTAGTAGTAGTAGGTATATATGTTACTCTGAATCAATGGAGAGTCATACCAGTGACGCAAGCCCTAGGACAAATTGAAATAGGTGGGTTACTCCATAAAATAATAAGACAGTTATACGATAGTGACGTCCTATTTTTAAGTCAAACTAAATTAGACTTTATCATTATGTATTAAGGGTCAATGTTGCTTGACACTAAAACGCACATACGCAGTAACGTACGTTTTGCGTACCGCTTTTGGAGTAATCCTACAGGCTATTTTAAAACTTGCATTTGTCACAAGTTAAGCAACCCCGGGCGTGGTCCGTACTTGGATGGGTGACCATAAGTGGTACAAAAATTTCTCGAGCTCCTCCGTGCTTCGAAAGGCACATAAAAGCCGTTGGTCCCGGCTATCATTGCATGGCAGTCGTCAAGCTATGTCAGATGCCTTTAGGCAGCTTGAAAAATCTGACACCAGTGTTTTGGCCACTTACATACACGAAAAACAAACAAACATTTATTGAATGGTATATATCAATAATTGTGTTTTTTATTATTCATTATATTGTCATATTAGTCTGTGTATTAAATTTTTTTTTCAAACATTTGTGAACGCTACATTGCTACCAATGCATCGCAGCAGAGGGGTTTCCCCGTTCAGCATTGTGACGTCTAATGATTATAACTATGGTCTATGGCTTCAGTTTCTATCATTATTCTACGATTGTTTTATGTGTAATTCATTACGTTAACTAGTTCAATTTCTTTGACGTTAAATTATATTGAGGTTTTTTTTGTGAAAAGCATGGATAAAGAAAAAAACGTTCCAATTCATGAAAATGAAGAATTAAAGAAAATGATAAGAGCAAAATTAAAAAGGAAGAAATGTGATCATGGAACACAAACGTCTGAGGAATCCCGTTTGTTACCAAGTTGTTCCTGTGAGAGAAACTTAATGGCTATTAGATTTCGACGAAGCATAGAGGCTGTGCCGGATGAAAATCTTCAGAGGTTGTGGTTATCAATCGAGCTTATGATAGAACAAAATTCAAATAAGTGATTTCAAGAATTTAAAAAATGAGGAGAATCACGAGATAGAGGTATAGACTGATTATAGCTAACTAAATAATATTTTTTGTTAATTGATAAAAACCATACGTTTTATAATTTGAATAAAAACACTATAAATTCCATTTTGTCTTTTTTGTCCATATCTGTCATAAATGTCCAGACATATGTCGAAATTGTCCAATATGCTCAGACATTTTCAGCGGACGCATTGAACGTGACCGTCACTTTACAACGCTATTGCGAACGCTATGCTACCAAAGTATGGGGTGGTATGGGCACGGATATGGGGAAGTACCTATTGGCTGCCGGTATCGTCAAAGCGCGCGGCGCTGTTGCCGCTTTGGGCTTTATATGTGTCTGTGTGCGCGAAGTGGCAACGCCGCGTGATCCGTCGCATAGTTATGCCAATTTAAACCTTATTGGCTGTAACAGTTATAAACACTTATGAACCTGTTTTTGCAAAAACAGATTTAAAGTGTTACAGTTTCTTTCTGTTTTACTTATAAAACATAAATGAAAAACAGTGTTCAAAACACTCTATTCGGTTACCCCAAAAGTCCCTGTTCAAGACTTCAATATAGCTACGGGATTCAAAGTCAACCTGTAAACTAATGTCTTTCATAAGCATTTAGTCATCAACTTATCACAAACGAGGCTCAAGACGCACCCTTATATTAGCGGCAGCTGTTTTAACTAATCTTGATCGAGTCTAATGGCGGCGGTCACGGTAGCTCCCAAATATAGTTTGGTTCTAAGAAATACACCGTAATTTGTAGGTGTTACTTGTTAACATGCGTTATTTATAATAAATCATGCTTATCGGTTGTTAGTTTGTTTGCCATTTGGCGCTCCATACAATACATGGTATTTTTGAAACAAATATAAAATGTTAGACCCAAAAATACAATGTGGAAGGGACATACCCCTAATAAATCAAACCACGGTCTATATACTAGATCATTATAGTACTCGTATAATGAAATTGAATTTAAATAACAAAAATAAATTTCAGCATTTTCATACAAAAGTGTGCAGCCGGGCTTTTTTTTTTGTTTTTTGACTCTTATTTTAATTTCATTACACTTTAGTGGTATTTTTTTTTGGCGGGATGTCAAGGGGTTCGGTTGGGGTTTGCTTTAAATTATTTTGCAAATTGATTTTAGTGGACTTTATAATATGAAATTGGTGTTGTTTGGTGTTATAAATGCTCATGCTCATGAACAATGTGTAAAATAATTAAAGTGAACAGTCATAGTACGGCTGTAGTGATATTTGTTTTGCGGACTGTGTGGGCGTCTTAGGGCGTCGCCGTCCGCCACTCAGTCGTCTATGAAAACTAGTGGACTCGTACAGATTTGTCGCCAGAAGCTCCCTTAAAGCAGTCAAAGGCCTGCACCACCCTTTGATTGTAACTGTTTAATTTAGGTTAGGATTAGGAATAAAGAACAAAGTTAAAGATAGGCTCTAAAGGACTTGTATCCAGAGCCGTAAAATTATTTAATTAAAAAAAAAATTATTACACTTTAGTGATCTAATATATCCCGTAGTTCAATTTATTACGGGTATGTCCCTTTCACTTTGTACTTATACATAAATCATGTGAGCAAATATAAACTTAATAACTTAAAATTATTGATTGCAATATACAATGCTCGGAACAATATCTTAATTAAAAATATGTGATGTAAAATATCGCCATGAATTAAATTTGAGCTCACGCCCCTCACATCTGTACTGTGAGTGCATTTCCAATTGTGCTGCCGTGACTTCGAATCACCAAGACGAATTTCCTGTCGCGAGCCGCGATCCGCGTTTCGGCTCCACCGCGTCTCAGGAGGAATCGGGAGTCGGGAGCCAATATTATTCTGTATTGAAACCAGTACCAGAAAAGACGTCTGTATTCTGTAGATTCAATAGCGAAACATAGCGGACCTCGGAGCTGGAGCCGATAAGGGAGTAGGAATCATTAAAATGAGTCGGTACCAGATGCGGAGTAAGATTCAGTGAGCCGAAACGCTCCTCGGAGTTGAGATTACCCATGTCTAGTACATACCACATATTTTTAATATACCTACATATATACATTTAAGTGCATTTTTTTCTCGAAAATTATAAAGTTTAAATAATTATCATTTAATAATTATATTTCTGTAAAGTTACTTAAGTACCTATTTTTATGCAGCTTTATTTTCACCTGTTATTACACTTAATATAACAATACAGTTACTTGTAGCTATATAAAATACACACTGTACTTAAATTGTAGGTTTTTAGGTGTGTTTACACAAATCAAACATCCGACGACCTCCGTGGCGTAATGAACAACGCACTTCCGTTCCGCCAATCCGGAGGTTATGGGTTCTATTACCAGCCAAGATAAGTTGGAGAATGGCCTTTTTCTAATTGTTCTGCGTCTTGGGTCTTTATCTATATAATATTATGTATATTTATTATAAATCATAGTATCGTTGAGTTAGCATTCCATTACACAAGTTAAAACATACTTTGGAGCTAGCTTCAATAGTGTGATTTGTCCCTGTCAATATATTATTAATTTATTTTATTACTAAAAAAAAAAAAAAAATATATTGAGGTAAATTTTGTTACGATTGTAATAAACAGGTGTTGGAGCCTACTTTTATGTAATAAAATACTTGTACCAGTAGGCTCCGATCTTCCGTATCTATTTACATTTTTAATCTACCTAGTCAAAGTCTACGTAAAAAAAAGAAGACTACGGTATATACCTAACAAAATTATAAACTAAAATTGTGTGTGTTTGTATTATATGGTCGCTGGAAAATAACGTTTAAAATCAACTGACCTGTCCTATACTTATAAGTAATTTATTTTTAGTATTTAAGTTTTTTTTTAGTTACTTACATTTAGTTTAGTTATTATTTATTATTAGTGTTGTACATGTATTTATATTTATCAGTAATAAAGATGCCAAGACTGACCTGAACATTCACTTGAAATAATGTCGAGCGCCAAAATTATTCCCAAATACCTGGAAAAAAAATTCAAAGTTAATGATAGGTTGATTTCTAGTCTCTTACTTGTGATAGATTTAAAGACCCAAGAAATGTTGGCCTGACGTCTTCACGGATTTGTGCCAATGCCAAATACTACCAATAATGCTAAGACCGTGCGAAATAAAGAAGTAAAAGCCAGAAAGCGGTAAGGCGAAGAGATAGGCAAATGACCTCGCTTGTTTTCACTCACACATGCACAACCTAATACGCACACTGAGTCTGCACACATAGAAACATGGCCAGCGCCATCTATCAAAAAACCGGAATTACATACAATGGACGGCAAGCAGATATCACTTTTCAAAAAGTTTTTTGCGCGTCGTTAGTTGTTACACACAGACTTATTCACGTTATAGATTCGCCCAAAATATTTTACAGAGATTATAAGATTGACTATTTTAGTCTATTTTTACGAGAATTTAATACAAATGTATATACCCATGTTTTGACGTAAAAACATTATTTGCTATTAAATTCAAACAACTTATTTGTTGCCAGAAATATATTGCTTTAAACAAAAAAATCCGGAACAATGAAATTCTAATTCTAATAGTAGGTACCTACTCCAAACAAACAATTTTTAGGGATCCGTAGCCAAATGGCAAAAAACGGAACCCTTATGGATTCGTCATGTCTGTCTGTCTGTCTGTCTGTCCGTCCGTATGTCACAGCCACTTTTTTCCAAAACTATAAGATCTATACTGTTGAAACTTGATAAGTAGATGTATTCTGTAAACCGCATTAAGATTTTTACACAAAAATAGAAAAAAAAACAATAAATTTTGGGGGGAACCCATACTTAGAACTGAAACTCAAAATTTTTTTTTATCAAACCCTTACGTGTGGAGTATCTATGGATAGCTCTTCAAAATTGATATTGAGGTTTCTAATATATTTTTTTTCTAAACTGAATAGTTTGCGCGAGAGACACTTCCAAAGTGGTAAAATGTGTGTGTATCCCCCCCGCCCCTGTAACTTCTAAAATAAAAGAATGATAAAACTAAAAAAATATATGATGTACATAACCATGCAAACTTCCACCAAAAATTGGTTTGAACGAGATCTGGTAAGTAGTTTTTTTTTATACGTCATAAATCGTAAACCGCAAATAACTTAAAAAAATACACTATCATTAAAACATCGATCAAAGTTACAACGAACTACATGAACTTTTATATTATGTTACTTGCTGCTACGGAACCTTCATGGGCGAGTCTGACTTTCACTTGGCCGTTTTTTTTCGTGTTCCAACGGACCAAAAAACTATAAAAAAGTGGATCATTGTTATGAAGAGAGATCCACTAGCAAGCAAGAGTAGGTACTTTTTACTGTTGCGAAGATCATTTTGACATATTATAGTACTTATTTAGTATTAATTAAGTATGTACCTACCTACCTAAACGATCAATAGAAATAGGTTATATTATAGGTACCTATCTATCTCTTTTTCTCATTATTGCTAGATTTATCTAATTCAACCTGGTACAGCCTTTTAATAACCCATCGGCCATTGCTTAAAATCTAAAAGTAAACGTTTGGGTTATCTGAACGCCTATCTACCTACGTAGGTACATGCATAGTTCAGGAGACAACTGTATTTTAACCTGCAATAAATGTTACGATTAACTAATTTTCAGGGTTCCGTACCCATAAATATATAAAATACTGATTTATGGATAGTCCTTTTTCAAATCCATCTTTCAATTTGTTACTTATTATTACAGTTACCGAAACAATGCAAAAAACCAACAGTGTTGACCACTAACCACGATATTTGCGGGCGGACGGCGCGCGGCGGTGGCGTGCCGTATGGTCCGGAGTGACGTCATCACTACTTGGCTGGCAGACGCGTGTTTTTAAATCGGGTCCAATAAAATATTGAATATCTTCTGCATTTATGAACGGATTTCAAAAATTCAAAAAGTACCGTACTAAAAAAATCATGATGCATGCGAAACACTAGTCAAAATCTGTTTTCTGTTAATTTATTGATTCTCATTGATTAAGATATAAAATGCTGAAAAAATCTGACCACGAAAGTCACACCAGTAAAAAAAACAACCATTTCTGTTACTTTTCGCTACAATTAAATAGTCTTGTGCATTAAATATCAATAAATTAAGACCAGTACATGCTTTGCACAAGCGTTGAGTATTTACATGTTGCAAAAGTACTCACTTTGTTTCATTTTACATCAACTATCTTTATAAAAATACAATAGGGATGACCCCTATTGTATTTTTATAAATAATTAATACAGGGTATGTTGATAGTTGATGTTAAATGAAACACAGTAAATACTTTTCGAAACAATTTTTCAAAATAGAAATTAAAACATAATTCAACTTTTCTCTTACTATCTAAAGAATTTGTACGAAACAAAATAGATAAAAAATGGTTTCACATAAACATTATTATCTTATACGACGTATAAGGCTTTCTATGATGGTAATAATTTTACAATTCATTTAAAAACCTTTATTGTACATCAGCGATAGTTACACATAATAAAATAATTGATATTACAAATGGTGGACTTATCCCAGAAGGGATCTCTTCCAGTCAACCAGTAGGTAGGGCAGAGGATAGTTACAAATTTAGTAGGAAGGCAGAAGTACGTACAGAGCAATGAAAAAAAAAACAAGTATAATGATAAAGCTTAAACGCTACAAATACACTACATACATACCTAATGAATATGCTACATATAATATATAAATAAATATTTTATATTACTCAAGTCTAGATTTAAAGGAGCCTAATAATTGAGACATTTTATCTCCACTGGTAAAGCGTTCCATAAACGCGCAGCGAGCACAGCGAAGGACTTCGCGTAGGTCTGTGAGGAATGTGATCTGGGATCTGTAGAAGTGGTTCACTACGAACGACGACGGCTATCAAAAACTTTAAAGGAGAATTTTTCATGAAGATATACTTGTGAGCGAGGATTAAATAGAATGTTAAAGAGAAAGAAAAGAACGTGAGTGTGACGGTGTTGTCTGATAGATAAGCCGAGAGGCTATTGTACTCATACAAATTAACTTTAGTATTTACATAACATTAAATCTGTAAATTTCCATAATTGAACCAAAGTTAAAAATGTAAGTAGTAAAGAGGTAAAATGTAAGTAGTATAGGGTAAATAAAACTAGACGAAGTTTACTCCTCTTTACTTTGTATATGGATATATCATATAGGCTTAACTTTTCCTATGAAATTAGGAAAGGTTTTAGATCTTACAATGCTTCATATTTTATCTCCAACACATACCAATACTTATCAACACATACCAATAACTACTAATACATACCAACACAAACCGTTCTCAAATTTTAAATGATATCTCCGTTTACTTTGAAATGATTTATTTTAAATGGGGGCAGCACTGGACCCCCAAAAAATTAGGTACGGCCTTCAGAAATTTTGAAAAACTTGGATACATATACACGTGTATTTAATATACACGTGTATTTTTTTTCCATGGATATCATCATTATGCCGAGGGAACAGATGAACACGTACCATACATGCATAGCGGCGAAACACATGCATGAACCTCTTTTTTCGTTCGACGTAGTCGGGTAAAAACAAAACGAATTTAATTATTTGGATTATTTGTTGTAACAACTTCAGTAGGTATAATTTAAACAATGACGTCTCTGAATCGATATAACTCTATACATTCACGCAATGTAGGTACTGAGTCAAATCCTTTGGTTGTGTGCCGCGCGGTTAAAATCATAGAAAATCTAAAACATTGCAATTCAGATGAATGCATATCAGATTACTACTTATAAAATGAACATGAGTACCTACCTATTATACTTATTCTATTTGTTCAACTTTCCAGTGTGGTCCAGTCCTATTCCAACCCGGAACGGGTTAGAATAGGACTACTCCATGTCTCTTCCGTGGATATCGTAAGAGGCAACTAAAGGACATCTCGTGCTACAATTGTATTCCTAAGCAGGGTTAACGTCGAGCAGCGGCCGGTTGTAAAACTTTTGGAACAAATACATTCTCAAAGAGGTTTGACGTCAGGCGGCCGCCCGGCCGGTCGTAAAACTAAAGTCAAATAATTTAAACTGTTCCGCCTATTTCTTCTCTTACAGTGCCGGTTTTAGCTCTACCAGCGGCCCGGGCGAGTTCCCCCCCCCCCCCCTCCCCCCTCAAACTGCAATTTAGACTCTGAGTTAGGCTTCAATCTTATAGGATTTATTTCTGCCGACGGGGGGGAGGGGTGCAAGTACGATATAGAATTCTTAAAATTTGCCACTCCATTGTGAACGAAGGGAGGAAGGGCCCACCCCCTTCCTCCCTTCGTTTACAATATGCATACAAATAAGAGTTTAGGAGTTGCCGCCATTAACCAGCCGCTATTTATATATTTATTATTACCCCCCTTGTCCAAAAACGCCCCCTGTCACCCCTTTGTATCTGGTGCCCTGGGCGGTCGCCCAACCGCGCCCTACCCTAACGCCGCTACTGCAAGTTAAGCATCCCCGGGTGTGGTCCGTACTTGGATGGGTGACCACAAGTGATACAAAAATTTCTCGAGCTCCTCCGTGCTTCGGAAAGCACCTAAAAGCCGTTGGTCTCGGTTGTCATTGTATGGCAGTCGTCAAGCTATGTCTGATGCCTTAAGGCAGCTTGAAACATCTGACACCAGTGTTGGCCACTTACATACACGAAAAATAAACATTACCCATTTTTTTAAAATCAAATATACAACAGCTCGAAATTATCACATTGTGACTTTTTCCATCAAATATATCACAATACTCGTAGGTTAGGTAGCGAAACGTGCACGAGCTGGCAACAACGCCGCGTTTACAAACGCTGCACAGATCGGCAACGTCGCGCCGTCGAATGCTTTTGCGCCTGATAGTTTTTGCAAGCAAATATAGTTTTGACGTTTTCATGTTTTCAGTAGGCGTAAATTCTTTTTTCTAAATTATTCAATTGTTTGATTACTTTTTCCAACTATTGGAATGTTGAATAATAGACACAAACTAAAGTCACAAATATATCCAGTATAGGTTTAAAATGGATTTGTAATAATGATAAAAAATTTGCCCAAAAAATAACAGATCGACGCTTTTCAAATTATTTCTGGATGTGAATAGAAACTAAAAGCAAGCATTTTCAATCGTAAAGCAACACTTTAGGATATCCTATACAGTATATAAATATTTCAAAACTTCACGTTCTATATTTAAGCCAAAATATTTGCCCAAAATCACTTCGATTACACTGTTTCTCTTATGTCTTCACCTTACAGCTGAGGATGCAACTGGCAATACGCTTAAATAAGAGTGATTTACAAAAGTATCTAAGAGTATAAGACTGTGTTTAGAATATCGCTTTCTGATCAAGATAATTATAAGATCAAGATAAATATCAGAAACACAACTCAGGATTGGCAATATGTATTAAAAGAACCCTTTAAATGCTAATGCAAGTACCTATACTATGGGGGGTAGTATCCCTGTTCGTACTAAGGGAGGATATCCCAGTTCGATATCAGGAAAAGGTGACTCCAACTAAGTTTTTAAGCCTCATTTGCATTTGTCGGTAAATAGGTCGCATGTAAGTATGTGTGGTTATTTGGACGAAGTGGAACGTTGAACATAAAAACATTTGGTTTATAAAGAGGTAAACGACTACTAATGGGTAATATTCCAAAAATTTTCAAATGATGAGAATTTTTCAGAAAAATAACAATCGGAAAATAATGAAAAAATATTTTTCACTGTAAAATTTTGACAGGCTTCAAATCTTTGAATTTCCACCTCACATAAAAATTTAAATGGTTTTAAAGGAACCAAATAATAGTTGCGGTATGGTATCCTCAACCTTCACCTCCTTCGGAAAACATACACTATAATTGTTGATTAAAGAGGTAATTCAGTGTTATTATTGTTTTTATTTCAAAGCGCAGTGAAATTTTTCTATTATATCAGTAGGTAAACCGGTGTTATTAAGAAAAGCTTCCGTCATATCGTATCACTGTAGATATTTTTGGTAAAATACTGAATTTCGAATTACACTTTTGTACGCACTTTTGTTATAAATATATCAATTTTAGTTTTTAAGAAGTTTTGTACCTATGTATATTTTTTAAATTAATTCAGTTGATCTATTTTAAGAGTATTTGAAAGTATAATTAATATCAAAATGGTAGTAGAAAAAGGCATTTGTGTTTTTATTTAAATTAATTTCGTGAAGATGTCTCGATGGCATCCCTATGAAATCGTAAATACAAATCGAGAATATGAAAGTAGACCATTCAGGCATCAAACATTTTTGGGCTATCCTGTCAAAGTATCGCGGACAAAAGGCGGTTACAATTTAGATACTAATAGTAAACTAATAATGGTGACCAATTAAGTAAGTATGGCATGAAATGAAACCTGTTCTACATTTTTTTATTGAAATTTAATTTTATTTTCATTATTTTTTTCCAAATGCCAGCTAAATATCGATTATGCCACAGATACTCATAGTTAGCACTAGTGATGGTGAAAATTTGTTAGGTTAGCATGAAACCTTTAAGGTTATTCCACAATCGTTTATGGGCATTTGAAAAGTTTCCTACATACTTCTTTTTCACAGTGCCGGCTAGAATGTGGCTTTAATCAAAATCGAACAAATGATTGTTAGCAACTGTTACTATTGTTTATGAAGTTGATCTAAATAACGATAATACCCAAAAACGTAATAATACCCAATACAAAACATAATTGGTTTTTCCATGAATTCGTAACTCACAGACGAATAAAGCAAAAACGCGGCTGAGCATAAAAATAATTCTTCATCATTCTCATATTACCAATTTCGCTCATCTCTGTATTACATTTATTCTGTCTTTCATAAGATAACGTGATATTTTGCTGAGATTTTCTTCCTTATCAACAATTTTATTGAACAATCAGCTTGTTTCGTAAGCTTGTGTGCTTTACTTGGAATATATTACATTTTTATTGGTGTAATTCAACATTAATTTCCGATCACACTATATTTTAGTAAACATATACAAGAAAAAATCTTTAAATATATTCTTGAGATAACTTAGGCTAAAACCAGTCGGAAAATGTTAGTTTTAGTTCAAAAAAAATAAAAAAATAAAATTCAGTTCAAGGTTTACAGTTTTTATTATAATCTGATTTTAAAACACCAAATACTAACCGCCATGTTATAACGTCATACGCATGTGTAAACTAAAGTGTCAAATTTTAAAAACACATATCAGCGCATTTGTTTCCGCGCATAACTTTCGTCATGACCACAGTGAACCCACGTCGCCTTAACTCAATTTTAACTAAACGTACAGAATTATCAATCCTATGGTAACAACCGTTGCAGTAACAATAAACTTTTATTACCAGAACAGAAACAATATTGGAGAATTTAAAAAATACAATATAAAAATATAATATAAATCGATAGTTTTTGAACAAGAGCTCAAACAACTCCTCATAGAAAATCTTTAAATTACTGTAAGAATAAGTCGTAAAGTGACTAAGCCCTGACAGGGCTCGTGTACGAGTATTATTTATCATGTGAAATGGTCATCTATTCTCAAATGAATGTACATGTGCATTGGAAGTTACTAAAGAAACACTAGGCAATACCAGTATCCTAATTAGCAGAGTTGGCTGAACCGCAGCAAAGGCCCGCTCATGCGTGCGAGCTGCGCCCCATAGGAAATCTACGTGTGCTTCAAATGTTGGTTGCTGGGTATTTCGGATGGTCCGCTCTTGCAAGCTACGCAAAGCTGAGTTACGCCGGTAGGTGGTAACAAGTACTATTGTAGGATTTTATGGCAGAATTCAATTGTAATTTTAATTAGTCTTGCTAGTAAATGAAACCACGGTCTATACTAGATCATTATAGTATAATGAAATTAAAATAAAAACGAAAGAACAAAAAAAAATCGGCATTTCCATACAAAAGTGTGCAGCCGTCGGGCGATTTGTATGGGAATGTCGAATTTTTTTTTTGGTTTTTTGACTTGTATTTCAATTACATAATACTTTAGTGATCCAGTATAGCCCGTGGTTTGATTTATTACGGGTATGTCCCTTCCACGTTGTATAAGGCAGATTAGTGTGCATCGTTCGTCTTATAGTCTCTGCCTACCCCTGTGGGAAACAGGCGTGATAGTATGTATGTATGTATAGGTCTCGATTTTTTTCTCCACGTATCCTTTGATAAAAAAAAGCCGGAAAGAGCACCGAGTTTTGAGAACAGCTACAGATGCAAATTGGAACGTGCTTAGATATTTGTACGTTACGTACGTACGTTTATTATTTTTATCCTAGCATACAAAGTATCTAGAATTTTTGTTTACATTCCTACAATTTTTTTATAAATTAGAAAGTTTTTGTAGATGTATGTACTCAATCAATCATTTATTGCTATGTATTATATGTGGACGTTTGTTCCGCTTTATTGCCAATGGCTAAGGCCTTTAATTAAATATATAATTAAATTTAACATTACAATGAAATTTAGCAATAGCTGATAAATAAGGCTATTGCAGGTGAATTAACTGTTACACCTAAAAAAAACTTTGACCATCGCTCAAGCTTGGTGCAAACTGTAAATTTAAGTAAGAGTTAAAGTGACATTAGGGTTCCGGAATGAAAAATGGCGTAGAATAAAATAGTTATCGCGATCAAGCCCATGGGGCGAGGGTCTTGGGGGCTATAGATTGAAGTGGGGTTGCGGATAAGGGTATAATTGTGGGAGGTGTTTCCGTAAATTTAACTTTCAACTCTCCACGAGTTCTTCTAAGCGAGGGTTGCATTGAATCAGATTTAATAGCAGTAGAAAATTATATTTTCTTACACTTGTTAAAATAGTCCAAATAATAAAATGAATTTCAAAAGTTGTGTAGACATATTGATAGGTTAATCCGATGCATTTTGGTGGATTTGAAAATTTGACTCAAATATTAATCACTGACACACATTAATAAAATATATATGATATCACAATTAACACCTACTTTTTATTTTGTTTATGAAATAGAAACCATAGCAAATGAAGAACACAACTTTACTAACACTTGCTCAGTTTTGAAATTCCATATTGTGCCAGAATAACAAGTAATGCTACTCTATTGCCTGCGCCTACACACAGAATACAGGTATTTTCAATGAGCAATAACTTTGAACACTTAATATCTCCTTTCACTAGGCGCGTAAACTCATCTACGTAAACAATACTACTTGCAAACATAATTGAATTACTAACATAATAGATACTCAACGTCATACAACATTTTTGAGGGCACGTAAATAACAGAAACTTATAGACAGATTATAAGTACCAGCTGCTCACAGAGATGGCAGCACACAAATTGCAAGCAAACCTTCGGTTCCAAAATTATGTAAATAATAAAATTTTATTTTGCTCCTACTTTGGTCTCACTTTTCTCTGCACCAACTTTCAGTTGACTGTTTACAATTATTAAGTTGAATAAATACAATAATTAAAAAACGCCGTCTCGTGACCTATTTCAAAATATTTATTAGAAAAAAAACATATAGAGATAAATGTTCTATTTTATTTAAAAAGTCTTGTGTCTTAAAAAGTATGACATTGGCATCCATTGTTTTTTCCATAGAAAATAATAATAGAATGCGTATCTTTCAAAGCATGTATGTTCTTTTGAGGTATACAGAAAACTTTTTCCATAAAAGAACGCGACAGTTGTCCGATAGTGTAGTCCTAATTTAAAGTCAAACCAAATTAGATTTTATCATCAATTCGTAACGTTCAATGTTTCTTAACTTATAAAGCTGCATCTTTTCTCGCGCAAATCGTTAAAGCCGATCGGGGGATAGGGCGAAAATGGGAATCATGTTAATGTGCGATGCGGGTAGCAATCCATCACTATTTTGACTCCTTTTCCATTTTCTCGCCCACCGTTACGCTACGCCTTTGAGTATTGCGGCCTAGGGCTCTCTCTGCTTAAAACCACTTAATCAATGTGTGATACCAGTGATGACTTATGGCTCTGAAACGTGGTTCCTTACTATGGGTCTCATAAGAAGGCTCAAGGTCGCTCAACGGGCTATGGAGAGGGCTATGCTAGGTGTTTCTTTACGTGATCGAATCAGAAATGAGGAGATTCGTAGAAAAACTAAGGTCACAGATATAGCCCAGCGGATTAGCTCATTGAAGTGGCAGTGGGCGGGGCACATAGCGCGAAGAACCGATGGCCGATGGGGCAGAAAGGTTCTCGAATGGCGGCCACGTACCAGCAGGCGTAGCGTAGGACACCCACCTGCTTGGTGGTCAGACGACCTGAGCAAGGTTGCAGGAAAACGCTGGATGCAGGCTGCTTCCGATCGGTCGTTTTGGAAATCCTTGGGGGAGGCCTATGTCCAGCAGTGGACTTCCTGTGGCTGATATGACGATGATGATGAGTGTAAAATTTCAGAAATAATACCTACCTTTCCTTTTCTTAGCATAAATACTTAGCTCTTTTAATCTCCTACTAACATATGGTTTGGTATGTATATATTACATGCCTTGTTTCGGTATCAAATAGCCTGTTAAACAAGTACATTAAACAGTAGCTATTCATCTGTGACCTCAATACCTACCTTATTTGGCAGCCTGTAATATGATGAAATTGAATATTTCCTTCACATCGAAGTATCAAGTAATGCGTAAGATCATAGATTTAGTTTAAATTAACCTATTACTGGTTTTAAAATAATTTCATCGGTATATGTCTAAGTTAAATGTCAAAAATAAATATTTATTGAGATTTGAAACTACAAAAATGGTAAATGGCATTCATTGAGAGAGGCCTATTCCCAGCAGTGGGAGGTTCAAGGTTGTGAATGATGATGGTGATGAAACTACAAATAAGAAGATTGGGCTTAAATGGTTTCAAAAACCCTTGACACTTCATATCAACCACAGTTTTTCTGTAATCGCCATTCTACCACCGCGCGTTATTGGTCAAATCAAATAGCACGTCCAGTTACACATCTTCCGTCGCATTATACGTAATCAATCACTCTCACAATTTTCAACAAAGAGCGAGAAACACATCGATAAAATAAATGTTTATATGTTTACTTTGATTATATAGTCCCTATGCTTATTACTCATGATCTTATTCTTCGTCTAAGCGCGTTCCCGCTTGCATCCTCAGCTGTACTGCATCGGAGCCCGGGGTGCGCATTCCCGCTTTTTCTTCTCCAAATATAACATGCATGTCAATGGTCACCCAAGGATGTAAAAGACCCTGCAAAATGGAGAAGAAATAGCCGGAACAGTTTTAATGATTTGGCTATAGTTTTACGACCAGCCGCCTGCCTGACGTCAACCCTTTTTTGGAAATGTATTTGTGCGAAAAGTTTTACAATCAGCCGCCGCCCGACGTTAACCCTTCTTGGGAATGCAATTGTAGCACGAGATTTTGTGCTTAATCGTTTAGTCGCCTCTTACGATATCCACAGGAAGAGATAGAGTAGTCCTATTCTAATCTAACCCAACACCACACGGGTTCTAACCCGGCACCACACGCTTATTACTCATAATATATGTAAAAAAGTATGTTATATGTTATTATGATTTTCAACAGTTATGCGTATATAACCTTAGGACTTTTAATTGTTTGATTTGGAGCGGCCTTATAAGAATTAAGATAAACAACTGTTTATCTTAATTCAATTAATATATCAGGCATAACTATGCCTGATATATTTATACGTAATAATCTTTAGTTTAAAAATATTGTCATGCCTAAGTACACTTAAGCCACTGGTATGACTCTCCATTAATTCAGAGTAACATATATACCTACTACTACTACAAACGAAACAATTTATCTGTACACACGTCGATGTGTGAGTTTTATACTTAGGGTCGCACCGCAGAACTAATTTAATACTTACCTACTAACGAGTTCGACATATTTACGATTATATCTTTCCATACCGGAAGATTTGCGAACACTATGACGTAAAAAATATTCTGTTTGATATGTATTAAATGTTACAGAAAAGTCGGAAACAGCTACATAATATCACTTCACAAATATTTTTCATTATGTCCATTGTCCATTTCACCATTAGTTCACTTTACTGATTATTATTGAGACATTTATAACGTAACGCACTAAATTCACTAATTCACTATTGTAATATAGTAATTTGCATTATTATATATTTGAATAAATTCAATAAAAATAAATAAATGTTTATCACGCTTTCACGCTCGGCATGTCAAGTTGTCATTGTTTTTCAACAGTTTGAATACTGATTGATAACCCCCCTCGCTCTTGTGTATTCTCCCGCCAATGCGAGAGAGCGAGAAGGGTATATATATCAAGATGGTTGCTGGGTAATAACGTGAAATTATATTGTTGCATTGCTTAACTATTTTCATCGTTTGGAAATCTATGAAATATAAGTTCTTTAGAGTACTGGGTGGATAAACAATTATTATACGCGCACCTTCTCACTATGATGGTTACTATTGTTTGACTGTTCTCAAGACAACACACGTCGCGTATTGCGTGCGGCTAGTAATTAAACCCTGGTTTGGAGCTGTCAAAGGCTCACAAAGTGCGGGGGAGAGGTGCGGAGACGCCAATTTGCGGGAGACACTGTGAGATTCCATTCTGTTTGACTCTTATGTATTCTGTGCTTAAGCAGCCATTCCCGGTTGCATTTTTAGCTGTGCTGCTTCAAAGCCCGGGGTGCGCTTTCCCACTTTATCTTCTCCAAATATAATGTACATGTCAACAGTCGCCCAAGAATGCCAAAGACCTTGCAAAATGGAGAAAAAATAGCCAGAACAATTTAAACGATTTGGCTAAAGTTTTACGGCCGGCCGCCTGCCTGACGTCAACACTCTTTGGGGATAATCTGTCGACGATATTTTATGGTATTTCTCGCCGTAGGTTGCCCTAGCTTGAATCTTCTAAGAATTCTTAGTAGCATCGACTTTGATAGATATGTGTCATATATTAAGTTGACCTAGATTTCCATCTGACTGCCGTTGAATAAGCAATTCAATATTCAAGGAGAATTCATACTTGAGCTGGATGTCAATAAAATTCATCGTTTTCGAATCAGAGATGGAGTGAAACGGCTGATCATATTTCAAGCGTATAGAACTAAGAACAGTCTATTCATTTCTGACTTAAGTTTTTTACTTTAGCTTTAGTATAATCAGGCCTGTGTCACTCCCCGGTTAGGTATCAAAAATATACCTACATACATTATTACTACGCGCGCGCCGGTCGGCCCCTCCAAGTGGTAAATTCAGATAAACGAATCGTATTTCCAGAATAATAAGAATGAAATAAGCCAGCAACGGATGTCTAGGTATCTAAACGAAAAGGTGCTGAGTTCTGACGTGAGCTAAATTAAACCATATTATATACAGCTAACCACATTGAGTAGATATTTCTGTGAATTTCTTTACTGAGTGAGACTTCTGTACGTGAGTACTTGTATTTATTCTGTGGTATAATTCACTTACGTATTGTATAAGTTGAGTCAATAATTCAATGAAAAAATGCAAAATATATTTCCTTTATGAGACTGATCCTAGAACCAAAAATCGCTTAAAATCAATTTTTTTTCCCTTTAACAAACAAAGCTTTTTTATGCTAACTATTTTGTCTCACGTTTGCTTGTTATTTTAATCGTGTATAAATAGCCTAAGTGGTTATTTTTAATTGAATGACAGATTTAGAGCTTTCTAAAACAATTTTGCATCTGTTTGTATGTTTACAAATTTGACTACAACACGAGTATCAGATTGAAGTTTCATGAAATAAATCTGGTGGACAAGATATAATTTTTGAAGTAAATTTTGACTAGGAGTTGCCAAATTATCCTGTTGAAGTGGAAGAGGGTGGGACACATAGCGCGACGAACCATTAGCCAATGGGACAAAAGATTATTGAATGGTGATATATTGGCAAAAGAAGCGTAACAGACACCTACAAGATGGTCAAACGACCTGACCAAGGTCGCTGGAAAAAGCTGCATACAGGCCGCTTTAGACCAGTAATTTTGTAAATTCTCTGAAGAGGGACATGTTCAGCTGTGGATGTCATGCGGCAGAAATAATAATGACGATGCCAAATTATAGTGTTCTAAAAGGTTTTTGATTAATACAGCATTATAATGCTCGGATCAATATCTAAATTTAAAATATCTGATGAATTATATGAATAATTTCGCTACGAGTGAGTATTAAACTCCTAAATTTCCTTATCAAATAATTTAAAGCATTGCGTATTTCTTAGTTCGGTGCGAATTTATTATTGATGTTAAAACCTTCCGGATAAACAACCACCAAATAGCAACAGCCAAATTCCGTGTTCGCCATAATTAAAAGCCAATAGCAATTATGCCAGCTCCCTAGGGATCAAGGAGCGATATAAACGCAATGCATCAGTTGCTCCTCTGAGACTTCAGGTGATACCTATCACACAATGATTTAGTATTGAGATACGTGATTTACAGGTAACATTTATATGCTACCTGTGTTGGTTAATAGATAGGTAATGATTTAAAGCAGATAAATAGAAAAATGACTTGCTGGTTTATTAAACGTGCAAAAGATACAGATAGGTAATGATTTAAAGCAGATAAATAGAGAAATGAATTGCTGGTTTATTTAACATGCAAAAGATACAGATAGGTAATTATTTAAAGCAGATAAATAGAGAAATTAATTGCTGGTTTATTAAACGTGCAAAAGATACAGATAGGTAATGATTTAAAGCAGATAAATAGAGAAATGAATTGCTGGTTTATTTAAAGTGCAAAAGATACAGATAGGTAATGATTTAAAGCAGATAAATAGAGAAATGAATTGCTAGTTTATTAAACGTGCAAAAGATACAGATAGGTAATGATAAAGCAGATAAATAGAGAGATGAATTGCTGGTTTATTTATTGTGCAAAAGATACAGATAGGTAATGATAAAGCAGATAAATAGAGAAATGAATTGCTGGTTTATTTAAAGTGCAAAAGATACAGATAGGTAATGATTTAAAGCAGATAAATAGAGAAATGAATTGCTAGTTTATTAAATGTGCAAAAGATACAGATAGGTAATGATAAAGCAGATAAATAGAGAAATGAATTGCTGGTTTATTTAACGTGCAAAAGATACAGATAGGTAATGATAAAGCAGATAAATAGAGAGATCAATTGCTGGTTTATTTATCGTGCAAAAGATACAAAAAACATCGGAAGGCTAATCAAAAGTATGATTCTCTGGCAACTATGATGACAAAAAAAATAAGTAAAGGAAAAACTTAACTGAAATAAATAATCCATAATACAAGTTTGCAGTATTTACACATCAAAACAAAATGCTAAGTTTTTAAAAGTTTGTATTAAACGGGGTATTGGTTATTAGATGCTATCCTCTATAAGAGGTTGATTTTATAGAGTAGTGGCATTGACTGGACCCTATATTGTATTACGCGAAAGTTAATCAGTATCGAGTATTTTTTTTAAACAATTTGTCGATTGTTATGTTCTTACATTTATTTTAAAAAAAAGTTACGATCGGAGTCGAATTATTGTTACGGTGTAAAAAAGCAGACATAATATAGCGCTTATTAAATAATCATAACATGGTTCAAATCCATAACCATTTGGGAACAGAAGCCCTTATCATAAAATTAAAATGCTACAAAATAACAACAACAAATACAAATCTTGTGCAGATTATTATAAAAACGACTACTTTTTATTAGCTTTTTTACCATATAACTTTATTATAATGACATTACCATATAACTTTCTATATACCCATCTAAATTACATAAGACTTTGCAAGGATTATGCAAATAATAAATGTGAAGTAAATTAGAAGTACTAGTTCCATATAGGTGTGTGTCCGGGATTATTCCCGCCATTTGTTCTCGTCGAGAGATAACATAAAGTGTAATTACGCTGTCGACTTAAGAAGTTGCCAAGTGGTGTTTTTCAAGATCAGCTGGCTTGATATATGGTAGATAGTTAACAAGAAGTTGCTTCCTTGCTAGTCTGTGTGAAAAAAAAAATATACCAGCTGCTTCTCTTCCCGCGCTGATCGAAAATGCCGATCGAAGAAAAGGGGGAAAGTGCGAATCATGTTAAAGGGCGACGGGGCAAGCAAACCATCACTATTAATGTAGTTTCTTTTTTCAACTTTCTCGCTCACTATCGCTCTTAAAGTGGCCTTTGGGACTTGCAGACCTGGGCTGTGTGCTTAGGACCGCAAAATCAATAATGCTCTGTCTGCCTCATTAGGAACAAAGACGAGACGAAAGAAAGTGTATGTAACAGGAAAAATGTTTACTTATTAGGTTTGAAATAGGTAAGTATATATTAGGGTATTTACATTGTAAATATTAAGATATTTAAGTATCAAAAATATTTGTCTTAATTTTTACAGAAAAATCGTTATACGGAGTAGTGTTGGGCAACGAAAAAGAAAGAAGAGCATCAGATAAAAAACCATCGCATGTAATGAGAAGGAAATGCGGAACATCTGGCAAAAAAATTGTTGACTTGAAAGAAGATCGGTATAGAGGAAAAGGAAGACCGAGAAAGACATGGAAAGAATGCAAGAGATCGGATATGGGAAAACGGAGGGTTAGTACGCAGATGGCAAAGGACAGAAAATTATGGAGGGAGTTGATATACAGAACCGACCCCAAATAGGAAAAAGGCGAGGAAAGAAGAAGATATAATAACAACTGACTTAAATAAATAGAGCACTTTCTAATTTTTAACCGACTTCAAAAAAGGAGGAGGTGATTAATTCGATTGTATGTTTTTTTTTAAATTTTTTTTTTTATGTATGTTTGTTACGCGATCGATCGGTTCACAATTGGTTCACAATTTTGATAATTCTTTTTTTATTTGAAAGCCTTTACTACCAAATTGGTCCGATTTTAATTTGGTGAAGATATGATAAAGAATTCTGGAGATATGGACTAACTCCTAAAAAAAAATTAAAGTCGGTTGTTTTTTTGTTAAAAATTTAATTATATTGACAACAGTTGGAGAGTTCACAACCCTACAGACTTACCAAGTTTGACTTACTGGAGGTCTAATATGATGTTTTTTCCCAAACTTGAGACGTAATAGACGGTAGTTCTGGCGAGAATTTTTATCCTAATCGACCCACTAAAGAATATTTCATGATGTGTTAAGTAGGTATATACATTTGGGGTTCATTTAATAGTATCAAGAATATTTATTTCTACAAAATAACTTCTTTAAAGGTTATTTTGTAGAAATAAATGAATTTGTTCTTCTTCACCAAATTAATGTGGGCCCAATTAGTTAGTGAAGGCTTTTTACAAAAAAATAATAATAAGAATCGTTTTACTATGTGGCGAAAATATCGCGTAAAATATATACAAAAAAAACATACAGTCCACCTTAATACCCTCCACCTTTTTTAGTCTTTTAAATCATACAATACAAATACTCTTTATTGCACCATAAACAAAGGACATACAATACAGAGAAAAAAAAATTATACAAAGGCGGACTTATCGTATAGGTAGCAATCTCTTTCAGTCAACCTTTGGGTAGAGAGAGAAGTACCATCAAGAGAGAGAAGTAAGATCATAGTACCATTGAGGTAGGTATTTATTTCTTTAGTTGTCCTTTAATTCAATTTTAGTTTATTATTACTTTATTTTATTTAAATGAAAGCTATTTGATCTACAATTACGATAATTTAAGTTGCTTTACATTCTTTATTGTGAACAAATCAGTGTTAACCTATTTATTTTTAAAAATCAATGGCCAGCGTAGTGTTGATAAATTGATTCGTTTTAAATTAATATTCATGAACTATTAAAGGCTTATGATACTGGTTACAATTATTTACGACCATCAATAATGACTGGTTCATTTCCATTCATTAACACACTTGACACTGTTCTAGTTAGTATAGGTAGTTTAGTAGCTAGCTATTATTTCCACACTTTATTCTACACCTACTTTTTGTTCAATGCCTATGTGAATTATTCTTCATTATCATGAGGTCTTTTAGTCTCCACTGCAGGAGCATGACCCTCTCTGTACTACCAGAGCCATAATTGGCTAGAGCAGCCAGAGGATTTGGCCTACACTCTCCACGATATGGCCAAACGGGTTGGAGATGTCTCAGTGATGTTTATAAGTTTTGATTAGCTTGTATTTCCTAAGTCGCCTTCTACGACATCCACGGGAAAACTTGGAGTGATCCTACTCTTCTCTGCTGGAAACTACACAGGAATCTGCCGGAAAGCACACAGCATATAGTTATTATTATTCTCAATCAATTTTACATCTAAATAAAATAAACCGGCCAAGTGCGAGTTAACTCACGTGGAGAGGATTCCGTACAACTTATTGAATTCTTATAGTTTTTCCTTTAATCTACAAGCAATGAACTATATTATGTATTTTTTTCAAAATTTTAGGCTCAGTAGTTTCAGAGCAGTGGGGGGGGGGGGGGGGGAATGGTCAATTTTCGTCTTTTTTCATGAATAAAATCAAAACTTTTCATTTTACAATAATAAATAAATATATATTTCCTAATTTGTCTCCCGAAAATGACCCTTATTTAAAAAAAAAAATATTTACTTTGGAAATATGTGTTTGGGTCATAGGATTACAATATTCTACCAAATTTCAACTGATTCAGTCCAGTAGATTCGGGGAAAATTGGCTGTGACAGAGCATAGGAAAGGCTATTCCGTACTGATAGATGAGATCCAACCATATCGGTTTTCAAAGTTTCAAACCAAAAATATATTTATCTACAATGAAGAAATTGTTTTTTTACCAGTCGATACTATAACGTAATCAAGTAACTCGGGATCCTCAGATTGGGCAAAATGTTTTAGTTTTCATTGTTCCTGCCTTTATTATATTAAGTTCGTGAAAAGCTTGCTGTAGGCAGGTACAATACAGTTAATTTCGTTAGCAACCCATTGTAGAAGCAAACAATGCCAAATGTTTAGTCACTTCCAGACAGTGAAGTAAAGAGATGTAGATACGAGATCCAAGTTATTTTTTAACCCCCGATGAAAAGGGTGTTATAAGTTTGACAGGTCCGTGTGTCTGTTCAAATTCAAATTAAAAATATCTTTATTATCATAGGATATTTATAATATCTCTTAATAATAGTCACTTTGTTTTGTTTTACACAAATGTTGACGTCAAATCGTTACTTACAGCTAAGTTTACGCCGCTTCCTAGGCGCAAGTGCAGAAGAAGCGGCAACAATTTGCACTGCACGTTTTCTCCAAAGACGTCAACTAACAAACTTAAAATTAGTTATATGGATGGACTAAGATTACATTGTTTGTTATGTCATAATTAAACTGAATTATAAGAATTACGAAATTTTAAATAATGTCAATTTGTAAATTTAGTATGTACCAATATATCTAAATTATGACATGTCTAATTATACAAACCTTTAAGAGGGACCCGCGCCAAGCTCAAGCCAGACCTTTTTGTCTTTAAGATTGATTTAAGATTATCTGTCTATGGCATCGTAGCTCCTAAACGAATAGACCGATTTCAATGCGGTTTTTTTAATCGAAAGCCTTGTCTGTCGAGATGGATCTTAGCTATGTTATGTATATAACATCCATCTCGACAGAAGTGATGGAAATACGTTCAGCGGTTTAGAAGTTATGGGAGATGAAAATGGGGGTGATCAACCCAAAATATGCAATTTTTTTTTTGCGGTGGTATTAAAAGAAAGGGTTTTGTAGATAAAGAAATCGGTATATTAATGAAAATTGGTTCTGCCATCCAAAAGTTATTGGAGTTGAACACTTGAAAGACTTTTTTTTGTATTTTGAAAAGTCGTTTTTGCCTTGCAAATAAAGAACTCAACATAAAGACGTCTCTTTCCTGACTTTCATAAACTACAGGCCCGTTGTGATACGGTTTTCATTTACATGTAGAGCATTTTTTCGTGACGGTTTACATCTATACTTATATTATAAAGCGGAAGAGTTTGTTTGTTTGTTTGTTTAAACGCGCTAATCTCAGGAACTAATGGTCCGATTTGAAAAATTCTTTTTTTGTTGGGTAGTCCATTTATAGAGGAAGGCTTTAGGCTATATAACATTACGTTCCGACAACCACGCGAACGAAGTCGCGGTCACAGCTAGTGTGAGTATAAGGCTTATATAAAAATATTGCCGTATTATAATACGAGCATACCCTATAATATAACTTTCACCCTTTTCTAGTTACAGTACACGCGTACACGTAAGGGTTTTAAACAGTAGGATGTACTTATTTAAAAAAATAACATTTTAAGGAAATGCAAATGATTTTCCAAAGAGGATTTGCAAATCAATAGATAGATTAGATTTGCGATATTTCAATTACTATCTGCAATGAACCTGCCAGACTGTCGTCAAACTGCCAAAACTTCTCTCCCTAGCCTATCTACCCTTCTTTACTAATTACGTCATTGGGCCAAGTTAAGTTGCTAGATTCTTATCATTGGGGTTCAAAAGGTCTTGCCAATTGAGTTGTATTAAGTGTTGAGACAAGACAATTCCATCTGCAAAGTTTTTGAAAGGCTGTTTGTTGATCAGTTGAAAGCTGAAAGCTAAATAAATTAAAATGGATTGTGTGGTTTGAAATTATTGAACTCAGTTAAATATTAAGAAGGTTTGTATCTTTTAAAAGAAGTTTTTTGATTCGAAGAATTCCGAACTTGTTTTTTTTTTAAGTATTTTTTTAAGATTGTTATTGAATAGACATTGATTTTATTTATAGTTTGTATTCGCATGTAAGTTATGAGGGAAGCGATGATACGATCAAGCCGATGGTTTAAGCAAATGATGTATATTCAAGCATAGGAAGAACACAGGAGAAAACAGTTTAGATAGCACAGTACAAGAATAAAGTTAGATAGTTCGTAAGAGTCCAGATAACACGAAATACACAAGCGATGCACTTAATGTACGCAACAATGATTACGCGATCGCGGGCTAGCGCCCATTAAGGCGAAAATATAGGCAAATGGCCTTGAAGTGTGAAATAAATTGTTAACTCGTAAATATGGTGATAATTTCCATATTGCTCTACGTCATGCACTAGATAGCCCTTTAAATTATTTTATGAACTGCCGTTAAAACTATTATTGGTGATCCGTCTAGCTTTAAAACTTGCCGTGGCCACTTTTGGCGGAGGCGAGTTTTAAAGCTAGACGGACTAATGTAAATACTTTCAACGGTGGTTTATAAAATAATTTAAAGGGCTATCTAGTGCATGACGAAGAGTAATATGGAAATTATCTCCATATTTACGAGTTAACAATTTATTTCAAATGAGGGCGCCACTTCAAGGTCATTTGCCTATATCTTCGCCTTAATGAGAATAACAATGCATGATGATGACGTATTATGTTTGCTTTAAGATATGTTAAGTAATAATTTAAAAAATTTACACACACTTAACTTAGTCCCGTGAAAATTTTAGGAGGCAACTGCCCGAGAGGAATTCTGGAGTAAAATATAAATACTTATATAAATAAATATAAATGTATAGGGACAAATGACACTGATTAAGCTAGCCCCAAAGTAAGTTTTAAACTTGTGTTATGGGATACTAACTTAACGATACTATCATCATCATCATTTCAGCCGCATGACGTCCATTGCTGGACATAGGCCTCCCCCAGGGATTTCCAAAACGACCGATCTAGAGCGGTAATGATACTATATTTTATGATAAATACATATATAGATAAACACCCAAGACCCAGTACAATTTGAAAAAGGCCATTTTTAACTTGCTCTGGCTGGGGATCGAACCCAGAACCTCCGGATTAGCGGTCTAGCGTGTTAACCATTACGCCATGGAGGTCTTAAAATGCACGTATTGGGCGTAAAATGCCTTGTAACGTTTTATGATGGTGTAAAATACGTTATCCCTTTATGTTTCAAACACATTCCATAAGTTTAGCCAAATCATTAGCAACAGAACCTTCATTAAAAAAAATGAAAAAATAAAAGACATGTTTTTATATAAATCTCTATATTTCGAGTGAAAATCGTACCTATCCTCTTTAAATCTCTCATCATCGCTCTGTACCTATATAGCGCGGTAAAATTTATCTATGCAAATAATATTTAATACTGTAAACTGAACGACGTGAAATCATTTCTTATCTCTTTGCATGAAGAATATATTCGTAGTAAGAGCCAAATCAGTACTCTGATTGCCGACGCTTTCAATTAACACGTGACACGCTTGTCGAATCACTGAGTGATTGTTAGAATACCCGATTTGTCGGATACGATATTTGTATGGGTAGTTTTTTATGATAAGAGTATATTAATAACTAATAGTTCGGTCGAAATGTGATCTGGCAAATCTTCACAATTCCATATATATCAGCAACTTAGCTGATTTGACTCGTGTTCAAATCTCTCCAAGACATAGGCCTCCCCCAAGAATTTCAAATGTATGAAATAAATGTACAAATACATAAATAAAAATACTTCCCTAGTTTCGTTTAAAAAAATGTTCAGAGAGTTCTGAAAGATGGCGTTCACCCTTTCCTAAAAACAACAGTAATCGTTTGTGGCAGTCACTGGTACCAGATTTTAGAAACTGCCTACATTCTGACATAACAATTACGAGGAATTACAAAAATTAATTATAACGAACATATTGACTGTCAGTTACAATAATGACAACCAAGACCAACGATTAAACATGCCTATGACAGGTCCGCAAAGCGCGAGAATTTTTATGCCTCTTATATAATTATCAATTCAGTTGAGAAAAAGTAATCTAGACATGGTCGTGTCGTGTAGTATAAAACGTTTCATCTTATCTGTCGGTTTGTAACTTGAAATTTACATCGAGCGCATAATTTTCATATTTGGAACTTTGAGTAAAACATAACTTCATGATAATTTACCTGTTTGTAGTCTACGAAAATCTAAATAAGTATTCAACGTTTATGGGACACTTGACTCTATCAAAAAGTTTAACAAATTGCACTTTAAAACCAAATAATCCCTAAATCGAAAATGGTGTTCAAAAACATTATAATATTTTTGAAAGAACTATATAATGACACCCCAAATTATAGGTTAGGTAGTCGAGGAAAAAAATGATCCCCACTTTACATGTATGGAAACTAAGCTTAAAATTTTTTTTTCAAGATTTTTTTGTATATCTTTGTCGGCGTAATTAATATATGTACATACATACCTAAGCCAAATTACAGCTTTCTATAACGAATA
This sequence comes from Acrobasis repandana, assembly GCA_963576875.1. Lineage (NCBI taxonomy): Eukaryota > Metazoa > Arthropoda > Insecta > Lepidoptera > Pyralidae > Acrobasis > Acrobasis repandana. Next base: position 7,426,909 of record OY756226.1, read on the forward strand.
GTCGCCGAGTAAAACCGCGGACTGACAGACAGACATGGCGAAACTGTTAAATTTCTTTGTTTACTACGAAACCCTAAAAAAGGAAGGGAAAAAGTAACTCAAAAGACCCATCTATCTAATTTTTTTTTGTTTGTTTTTCGTGGAGCCAAAACTGCTTTCAGAGTTTTCCTATCTGCCATAAATAAATTCTATCTTATGTATAACAGACGGGACCAAAAAACGTCATAAGTATGCCTTCTAGTCAGATATCACTTAGCAGGCCTCTTAGCTTTATAAGGCCTAGGTATAGATGGAGCCTTATTGGTGTCAAACAGCGCATGGGTCACAGTCACAACTGTATGTATGAATTTGGATCAGGTTGATTTCTTTTACGATTTTTTTTAAGCTAACTCCACGTGAGATGACCTTTTCAGCTTCATTTTCGTAAGAAATATAATATAATATTATATATACGAAGGTAATATTGTGTATATTTCTGACGGATGACTTTCCCTTTCCGAACTTACACTACCGTCATAATGTTTATATTTCATTCGAACACGAAACTGCTTTCATGTTAAATTGAATTTAATATTCAACGGTTTGACGAAGGCAGTGTTATGTGCCAGGTATTAATTAAGCTTCATGTTATGTGACGTCATACGAAGTTCATTTTCCGTATGAATGTTATTATTACGACGATCTCGCTTTATGTACGTGAGTTGATGTTAAATGTTAGGGGTGCTGGCATTTTGTTCATATAAATTAACCAGTTAGATTGAAGGTAAAATTTGTAAACCCCATCTGGCTGTAAAAAGACTGGAGTCAATTATGTTTTATTATGTTATTTGTAAAGCTGAATAGGGAGGGAGGAATTTTTTAAAAACGTTTGAATATTTTTCTGCTGTTAGGAATAACAACAAAAAAATATTTATTTTGAATACGCTAGTTTACAACAAGTCAAATCAGATTCAAATCAGACAGAACATTTTTCTAACGTTAAATACAATCATTTTCTTCGTTAAATACTATCATCTTCTTTGCCGAGAATGTACCAGCTGCTTCTCTTCCCGTGCAGATCGTAAAAGCCGATCGAGGGAATGGGCGAGAATCTGAATCATATGAATAGGCGATGCGGTTAGCAACCCATCACTATTATGATTTCCCTTTTCCACCTTCATGCCCACCATTACGCTAAAAGTGGCCTGGGCTTTACCGCCCTTGGCTCTATCTACCCCGTTAGGGATAAAGACGTGATAGTGTATCTGTATCTGTATTTTCTATGGGATTGGTATGAAATATCGTTATCGCTCAATGCTCTCATCCAGCAGCACAGGACCGAGATGGGTGGCGTCGACGAAGAGAGGCCTATGCTCAGCAGTGGGCGGAAGAAGGGCTGGGATGATAGCGCTCTTATTATCCATTTTTCTGCATAAATAAATCATAAAACCCGTTCAAAGTGGATGTGATCAATGACAAGTGGCATATTCTGTGACGTTTTATTCTATTAACAGTACCAAATAATTTATTTTTGACCAAGTAACATACCCAATTACGTGAAATTTAAAATATTTGAGAAATTTTGATTGTTTTATTTTTCCTTGTCTCAGACAATTGTCTATGTAGGTAGGTACAAAACTGTTTTATTTTCTTCGTTTTGATACTCGATTTTCCTTTCACAAAAGCCATAATGGGTTATTTTTTATATTTTCCACGCAAATAAATGTAAATATAGGCAAGGAAATCCCAGTCATTACGGCAACGTTCCCCGAATCTCAAACAGAACGATGCCAACTGAATATAAATAAATCTAGACTTTTCAAATACTTTGTACAGCCGACGGCAACAGTCGAAGATTCTTAGAATTGTAGAGATAGGTACGTGATTTCTTCCTATAGAATATTTATTTACATTTATAATGTCATCACGATCATCCGAGCGTATGCCCAGATGCAGCCTTAGCTGCACTTCAGAGCCCGGGGTCCGCTACCTAACCTAGGTGATTTGACGAGGTTACTGGTTTTTACACAGAGCGAGCTGTGACCTCCGCAGCCCAAATGGTAGACCAGAACCAATCCTAGGATAGGTTACTATACGTGCCTTCCGAAACACGGAATCATCTTTATTTTTAGATTATCAGGTGGTTCAAGCCTGCAATATCCTAACCAGATTGGAAACAACTTTTCACAAAGAATGTTTCCCGGTGGAGTTTGAACACACGCCCTCCTGATAACAAGACAAACACCTTGACCACTGGACCACGGAAGTAGTCTGCTACTGCTTAATGTATCTTAATGTATCAGCTGTTTATCTTCCCACGCAGATTGTAAAAGCCGATTGGAGACTGAGGGAACGAGCATCTAAATAATAACGATAATAATAAGAAGAAAAGAAAAAACTTAGAATGTAACAGCTGCTGCTCTTCCCGCGCAGATCGTAAAAGCCGATCGAAGGAATTCGTAAAAATGTTAATCATGTTAATAGGCGATGCGATGCGATGCTAGCAACCCATCAATATTTTAATTCCTTTTCCATCTTCCCGCCTACCATTACGCTAAAAGTGGCCTTGGGATCTTGGGCTTTGTCTGCTTAAATCATCGAAAATGCTCTGTCCGCTCCGTTAGAAATAAAAACGTGATAAAGTATCTGTATTTGTACAAACCTATTGTAGGTCAGGCTATAGTCGCATCAAAAGGTTGTGAAAAGTGGTATCAACCCTCAAAATTTTGATTTCCTTTTTCCACTTTCCCGCCCACAATCATGAGTGACATTTGGGTTTTGCGACCCTAGACTTTATCTTCAAGTGATAGTGTATCACTGCATTTAGTGCTATATAAGCAAAAAAGGAGAGGTAAGAAGTACCCGTAACCGAAGGGACATACATTGATGAGTGTAGATGAAGCGAAAGAGGTCTGTCAGGATCGTAGCAAGTGGAGGTCTATAGTCTCTGCCTACTCCTGTGGGAAACAGGCGCGATAGTATTTAGGTATGTATGTATAAGCAACTGATCACTTTATAGTATAGGTAAAATTTACTTACTATGTTATGAGTCCTTGGTTATGAGTCACAAAGAGTGCCCACATGACGTGTGCTATTGCAATGAACAATACAATAGTGCATCACCTAAAGTCTAATAAAACATTTAGATTTACACGTTGACTGTTGAAGATTTTATAACATTATTTGTAATTATTTGTAATTTCATTGTATATCATGAGGCATTACGTGATAGTCATGAAAGGCCTTTTTGCGCCTGCTGGTATGTCTCCTTATGATGCTTTCTTCCGCCGGAAGGTACTATGTCATGACGATTCATTTTCCTTTTCAGGGTTCCGTAGCAAAGAAGGAACCTTTATAGTTTTGCTATTTCTGTCTGCGGTTTTACTCAGAGACTATTCGTACTTGAAAGCTATATGGACACGTGAAAAAATTCACAGCAGTAGTAAAAAGGAAAACTATCAGAGCTAAGTAGGGTTTACAAATAAAAGAGTTAAAGTCGACCAACTTATTAGACATTTTAGTCGACCGTGAGGCACGCACTCTGAGCCGGCATTACAACTACGGAACACGACACTGCGCAAGACCCGACACGCATTTGGCCGGTTTTTTTTCTTCTTCTTTGTGGTTTTTTCACACATCACTGACATCACAAAAAAAATAATAACATTGACTTCAAGTGGGCTAATTCATTAGTTCTGAAATATTTATAGAGTCGCAATAAATTTTATCGTGTAGGTAGCTGATTCACGTACACAAAAATGTGATTCAATAAGCAGAGATACTTTCTTAGAAATACGAAAGTAGCTAAGCTTATGACATAATCACCTTCCTTTGTTTAAAAGTCTATCTATACTAATATTATAAAGCGGAAGAGTTTGTTTGTTTGTTTATTTGTTTAAACGCGCTAATCTCAGGAACTAATGGTCCGATTTCAAAAATTCTTTTTTTGTTGGGTAGTCCATTTATAGAGGAAGGCTTTAGGCTATATAACATTACGTTCCGACAACCACGCGAACGAAGTTGCGGGCACAGCTAGTTTGTTAATAAAATTGGAGAAACAAAATTGAACACACAACAATTAGTAGCTTGTTATAGATCTTCCATAAAGTTGCAATTATTTTTAAGTTGAAAACTTTGTGATAAAGTTTCACATTATAATTGGGATGCTGTAAATTTAAAACAAAAATCACATGTAAAAAATAATAAAACTTTATATTATGTACATCAAATTATTTTGATTTAAAATAGTACTTAGGAACGGTTTTTCTAACTTTTTCAACATTCCTTTGGTAAATTATTTGCTATTAGCTGACACACGATGTCTGCATACAAATGTAAACTCTAATTGCAATTTTATGAACAAATCCTCATCATTCTAATTTAAACTTTATGACTTTAGTTTTACGTTGCACTAGTTCATGCATCTACCTCAGATAGCCTTTTAGGTATAGTGTAGATAAGACTCTACACTATACCTAAAAGGCTATCTGAGGTAGATAACATTGACATTTGAGTTGCATTGTCCTCTTGTTTAGTATAAACTCACGTTTAATAGTTTAGGTTATGTATACATACTACTGTATACTACTATGTATATTATAGCAGGTTATTTTACGATAGCACTCGACGTGTATACGACTGTAAGTTTAAATATAAATAACTGACATAATTACCATTAATAAAGTGTTTTCTATCGATTTACAGAAGGAAAACTTATTTTTTTTGTATTCTTGAAACAGTACTTGGCACTTTGTCATCATCATCATCAGGTCTTTTTTAGTCTCCACTGCAGGAGCACGACCCTCTCTGTACTACCAGAGCCATATATTAGCTTCAGCAGTCAGAGGATTTGGCCTACACACTCCACGCTGGCCAGACGGGTTGGAGAGGTCTCATTGATGTTTATAAGCTTTGTTTAACTTGTGTTTCCTAAGTCGCCTTTGACACTTGGCTTTTGGACTTGACACTTACTATTGCGGTATTAATCAGGTAAAGTGTTTATAAATAAATAATATTTAAATAGTTATTGACATATCACAGTGATGAGCTAGCTCTAAACTAAGTTTTATCTTTTATTCTAAGATACTACTTAACTAAACGATACTATATTAAAAAATAAAATATAAATATACACCTAAATACAAAAATTTTTACCTAAAAAAAAAATTTGACATAGAATTAGTATTTTTAGGGTTTCGTAGCCAAATGGCAAAAAACGGAACCTTTATGGATTCTTCATGTCTGTCTGTCTGTCTGTTCGTCCGTATGTCACAGCCACTTTTATCCAAAACTATAAGAACTATACTGTTGGTAACTTGAAACTTGGTAAGTAGATGTTTTCTGTTAACTGCATTAAGATTTTCACACAAAAATAGAAAAAGAACAATACATTTTGGGGGTATACTTAGAGTTGAAACTCAATTTTTTTTTGATTTAGCCCATACGTGTGGGGTATCTATGGATAGGTCTTCAAAAATGAAATTGAGGTTTCGAATATAATTTTGTTCTAAATTGTTAATAAATAATAGTTTGCGCGAGAGACTTCCAAAGTGGTAAAATGTGTCCCCCCCCCCCCCCCCCTGTAACTTCTAAAATAAGAGAATGATAAAACTAAAAAAAATATATATGATGTACATTACAATGCAGACTTCCACTGAAAATTGGTTTGAACGAGATCTAGTAAGAAGTTTTTTTTTAATACGTCATAAATCGTAATGTATCGTAAATACCATACTATACTATATTTTATGATAAATGCATGTACGACGTGGAAGTAACATGGTAATAAATAGAACCACGGTCTATACTAGATCATTAAAGTATAATGAAATTAAAATAACAGCCAAAAAACAAAAAAAAATTCAGCATTTTTATACAAAAGTGTGCAGCCTCGGGCAATTTGTATGGGAATGTCAATTGTTTTTTGTTTTTAAACTGTTATTTTTATTTCATTATACTATAATAATCTAGTATAGCCCGTGGTTTGATTTATTACGGGTATGTCCCTTCCACTTTGTATAGATGAACTAACTTGAACCAGGAAAATTTTAAAAAGTCCATTTTCCAAGTTGTCCTGACGGGGAATCGAACCCAGGAGAGTTCGATCCCTTGTCTCAGTAGGGGCCTAGCTTAGTTACCAATACGCCACGGAGCCTGTCAAATCTACAGAAATACTTTATTCTAGTCTAACAGTTTTTATATTTCATCTTGGCTTGTCTTCCAACTCTACTTTCATTTTCCTGGCGAGGCAGATCATGTGTAAGTAGGTCAGCGTATTCTCGATCTAGAATAAATTCGCAATGCCATGGTTTTAGTGTCACGAGATCTTAAAATAAGTAGCTCTCGTAACATTGAACTTATGATGCATAAATATGAACAGGATATTGTCTTTTGGACGCAAAATAAAACCGAAATGTGTGTGTATTGTGTATTAAGCTTCTACTTACTTTATAAATCCTTATTTCTGAAAAGATTATAATTCTTTATCTCAGTCTCCAACGCGAGGTCTAGACTTTTAAAAAGATAACTTGACTGCCTAAGTATATTTGCGCAAAACAAGGAACACAATAAAAGTTTGGTCTAAATATTTTGAAAAAGGCATTTTTAAAAGAATATAGGTAGGTACCTACTCCTTTCATTGAAATATACTTTTTCTCCGTTCTATATATATTTTTTCACCATATTTCATTACTTATTGCTATAGTGTAAATTTTGTATTCTGTGGATATTTCTGTCTACATGGATCACAGACACTGATAGACGTAGAGATGGATAACGTGGCTTAGTCTGTACGTACACTTAGGGCAAGGAACTGTAAGAATAAACTCACTGGTAACTCCAATTTCTTTTAAAACTTTTTAATATTGATAGTTTAGAGATAGACTTGACAAGTTATGGGCCGTAAAAAAAAAAATACAGGCATCTACTAAACAATCAAGTTCCTACATCCCCGTGCATAAAGCGCCGTAAGAACATTCAAATGCAGCCAAATATTCCAGTCAGAGAAGCCTGGTTAAGAAATAAATACCCTCCCTTACTATCTCATATTCCATCTGTTGACAGACTTCCAGCGGGTGGTGTTCTCCACTGGACAGTTTGGAATTGCCTTAACAGGCCCCAGACTGGTGTTGGGAGATGCCACGAAAACCTTAGCCAAAAAGACTTTCTCAAAGAACGGTCATTGAGACTATAAAGCTGTTAAAACCATGACCCACCTATTGTAATATTAGCCATTCCGACTCACAATTATTTTACAAAACTAAAAACCGAGTTCTACACCAAACTACACAACCGATTTTGATATAATTTCTATGGGACCACCTGACAAGTATACCCTTTCAAACAAAAAAAAGATTTTTTCTTAACGATCCGGGTGTCTTAAAGTAATTTGGGAACATACATAAAAAAAAAACAGTGGCACCCCGTGAGTGCCAACGGAAGTGAAAACTTGAACAAGTTGGTGGTACGGTAACGGTGTCACGAGTTTAATGGTTTTTTTTTCCATCTCAAAAAACGCCTAACACACATTTAGAAGTTTTCACTTTTAAAAAAATCCGAAGAATTCATAACTTCCTCCTTTTTTGAAGTCGGTTAAAAAAAACCAAAAAAAGAAGACGTAACTGTAAAAGATGTTAAAAATAACTCATAATTTGAATAATGGGACAAGGACATATAATATTGCTATCCACTATTTGTTTTAGTCAATGGAAAGTTCGTGTAGTGTATTTTCGAGATTTTTGCACAATAACGAAAAAAGCTTATGAAAGTGACAGCTCATTGAGACGGTGCCAAATGAAAAAAGATCGCGTAAGAAGATATATGCGAATTAAAATTAGATTAACATGTTAGAAGTGTCCGTCCGTATTTACCTAGTATTTTTTGGTACGACTTGAGATTGAATTTTTTTCCAGTATTATTATTTGCATTGATATTTTAAATATTATTTAAAGAACTGGCAAGTCTCTTTCAAAAAAAAATTAAATGGCTTAACACAATTATTTTGAGTATACCCATCGATCATATATTATATAATTGCACAGTTGCCGCCTAAAAAATGGCACCGAAAAACAAGGCATAAAACAGTATTATGCCTTGTTCCGCTGTCATTCACTCGGTGGCCGCGCGCGTGACGTTACGTCAAAGATGACCAATCTAACCAGAAGGTAATATGAAACGAACTTAATACTGATTTATTTTCACGCTTATCTTAGTTACTTAAGGTTTTATTAGATTATACTGTTTTCGCAGTACTTGAAATGGTATACATCCACCTATATGTATGTACGTATTGACACGGGGACAATAGTTTGTTTGGTTTTACAAGGAGCTGTGCATCTATGATTATATGATCGAAGAGTATTCCGTTCTTTTAATGATCATTTAAATAACTGGGATGTCATAAATAGTTTTAGTTTGAAATCTATCATTGAAAACAAATAAGGGTAACTTTATCCAATAGAATGCATACGGTTAAAATGATGATACATATAATTACAACTACCGAGTCGTAAATAAAGTAGTTAATGCTTATTGACGATTATTAATAATAATATCTAGTTGTAATCAAAATAGCTCAATCAACAGAAGGCCACTGTTAAATTTAGATGTTAGATTACCACTCCTTTACTATCAAATATAAAGTAAAGGTAATTTAACACTGCCACAAAAGAGCATTTTAAGTGCAGAGGTTAATATCCAATGCTAGCTTACGAGGTCAAAGCGCAATTCCATGCTGGTTGGTTAATCATTAGACAAAGGCTACTGGTACCTATCTAAGTTAAGTACCTACAGGAAAATTAAAAAAAACTACATACAAAAGTGTATTGATATAATACAAAAGTTTATACAACTATATAATACCTATTTGTAGAAAACAAATGTGTATTATTTAATACAATTTTAGGTTTATATTTTTTCGTTTAACATTTGGAAATATAAGTTTACTTGACTAACTTTTAGCGTTTTACAAAAAAAAACTACCTATAAGTTACTACATACCTACCGCTAAGGTGTGGATTCCCTCCCTGCGTCGATGTTTCCCCATACATATAATTTAGGGATTTCAAGGCAAGAGTGAACAGGCATTTTTTTGAGTCTGCGTGATATACCTTATACCTCATCTTAGCTTCCCATCAGGCTAGATAGAGGTCAAACTGAGTGCGTTTGACCTCTATCTAGCCTGATGGAAAGCTAAGATGAGGTCTAAGGTGTATCACGCAGACTGAAAAAAATTCTAATAAAAAAAAAAATATCGAGAAGTTTCGTAACAAAACATATAACAAGTACTTTTTTAAATTTTTTTTAAGAACAAGCTTGTATCTAAAACAATAAAAAGTGCTCCCCAAGACGAATTAATTGAGCCCAAACTCGTTGGGGTTATGTTGTTTTATCACAGAGATACCCTGGCCACCTTCCGGCTTTATCATGACCATTGGTACCATTATATTGCATTGTCACTCAACTTACAAAAGTATGTAAAGTTTCAGCTCAATCTAATAATGGGAAGTGGTCGAAGTTGGTCTAATTTAGCTTGTAAGATTTTATCACGGACACACAGACAACGGGACAGGTGAAATTAAAAAAACGTTTAAAAACAAAAGCGGGACTTTAAACTTAATTGTTTTTTGATTCGCACTTTGCTTACTTTTTTTATATCGAGGACTTCCTCGATAGCCCCATGATTTCTTTTTAAAACGTAATACCATAAACGACAACTACATTTTAATCGATTCTTTAAACGGTGATCTTAAAACTTGTTATTTTAGCAAAACGGTAGAGTAAAATATTGTAATTTCACAGAAATGACACCGTGTTTAATAAGGCGGTTCCATCGTCGGCAGTCGACAGGTATAAAAAGGCGCAGTAACTGTTTTCAATGCAAAAGTAAGGGTGATGACACACAAAACTTCAGCGTCCGTGGTTGTGCGCCTACTTAAGTATATAAGATCCATTCTGATTAAGTACCAATATTTTAAGCACACACTATATAATATTAGTACATGTCAGGAATATTTTTAATTTTAATAATAGGTAACCTAATCATAACGTGACTGCAGCAATTTTTGGGGATCCAATTTTGTTTGTGTATTTTAATGTAGGTAATATTAATAAAAACGGTTACAGTTTCTAGGTGACACCCATCTCAGAGATCTTAGTTCTTCTAACAATCTCAGCCTTTCTATTCTAGTTCACCAGAGTGAGTTCTTTACACATTATTTTATTGTTCAAGCTCTGGAACGCCTTACCAGTTGATGTTCGCGAGGCTAAAACCAGCTTTTTATTTAAAAAGCAGGTGAAGGCGTATTTTTTTAAAAAACTGTCAGATATTTCTTAGTGTATGTAGTATAATAATAGTGTGTATTATTTATATGTAGTTCATTCTTTATTATTACTTATTTAAGTATACTTAGTTCATTTTTCACCACATTTCTATTCGAGTTTTGCACTACCCTTGTTACCCGGTTGGTTGACTGGTAGGTAAGGCCTTAGAGGCTTTAAGTCCGCCATTACACTTGACTTTGTGTATGAAGTTAAAAAAATAAGTCACGAAAATCTTGTCAGGAAGGCCGACCAGGTTTCGATTGATTTAGATGATCATCATCAGGGCAAGTGTTAGTAACAGCTCCCCGACCGGTACCCCTGCAGTGCAAAGCAGGCAGCGATACCATTGGTTCAGCCTTTCCGACTATATTACGTCAGTTTACCGGTTTTAGTCATTTTTATAATTATTTTATTTATTTTATTTTAGTAGGAAGACCAACAGCTATCAATTTAACAATAGGAATCATCCATCACAATAGAAGAATTAATTTATCTCACATTAGTTTAAATAAAATATTTTTAATGTACATTCACGAGGGAGAGTTGTTCAGAATGATGAACTAAACTGACCCTTAAATTATTTCTACATAATTAAAATTACCTTGAGTTTTTTACAAGCCGTAGTCTCTGGGGAATACCGTGGCGTTTGTTGACACAATTTTGTAAATCTATAGTATAATTCCAATAGGTACAGACGTTTAATGAAAATAGCTATGTAATTATGACGCTTTATCCTTTAAGTGGCGCATGGAGACAGGTACTTCCAGTTCATTAGTATACAAACACCAGTTGTAACAAGACTCAATACTTATAAGGGCAATGGCACACCAACACTTTTGTAGAGCCACAAAAATATTTATAATACATAGAGATATACATTATCATTTCTTTATCCCTAACGGGGTGGACAGAGCCTAGATCCGTGAGACCCAATGGCCACGCTTATCGTGATGGCGGACGTATAGATGAAAAAACCGAATCAAAATAGTGATGGGTTGCTAAACGCACCAGCTATTAATATGATTAATTTTCTCACGCATTCCCTCAATCGGCTTTTACGATCTGCGTGGGAAGAGGAGCAGCTGGTACATTCAACATTATTTATTATCTCCCAGACCAGCATGGAATTTTAACAAAATATTACAAAAGAACTCATCAACTTTTCCCACGGAACATAGAGCGAAATACAATACTTTAGCTTCCCATCCAAGTCTACCGATTAACTGATCTTAGTTTTTATGGAAAGTATTTTTTGTTATGTTTTGACTACTTTTCACAAATGCCCCAAAATACGAGTAAAATGTTTTCAGAGTGCATGTATGGATGTAATATAGGCATGTGAGTTTCGTTATATTATATATGTCACCGTATGATTGTGAACGCCGAGAGTTAGTAAACTATCGCGCGATATTATAAACTGTCGCTAAATTCTGAACTGTGCCGTAATTTATACGTTATATTGTTAGCTCACTGCTCACAATATAACGTATAAATTTACGATAGTTTCAAATCTACCCACGTCAAACCGTCAAATTACTCTTAACATAGCATATGAATAGCTAAAGAGATCTGGATGTATTGAGTATTAAAATGCTTACATTATTCTGAAAAGCATAGGCTAAAAGTAATTTGTTTTTATTTAAGGGCATTTTTTATAATAATAACTTGTTTAGGATAAGTGTTCATTCCCTCTTTATGTACCCCGCTCCTTATTTCGCCAACTCAAGCTCGTTACACTTAATTATGTAAGTGGCGGCACTTACAACACATGAAATGCACAATTTCCATTCGATTAACTCCCCGACAAACTGTCATTAGTCCAACCTGATTTTAATATGAGGTGTTACAGCGCTGTTCAAGTTAACATGCAGTGATTAGAGTGCCGACTTTGTAAGCTTGTTTTAACTTAAGAGTTGGTACGCGTAAGTTGAGTAACACAGTTGACTGCCTCCGTAGTCCAGTTGACCACTGGACTACGGAGGCAGTCAACTGTGTTACTCAACTTACGCCGCGAAGGCGTTTGCCTTGTGATCCGGAGGTTGTGGTTTCAAATCCCACTGGGAAGCAGACTTTGTGAAAAGTTGTTTCTAGTCTGGTTAGGATATTGCAGGCTTGAATTACTTGATTATCCGAAAAGTAAGATGATACCGTGTGTCGGAAGCAGACAAAACTGTGGGTCCCGAACGCCATCTAGCGTTTGTTTAAACCTATCCTAGGATTGGTTCTGGTCTACCATTTGGGTTGCAGAAGTCAGACGGCAGTCGCTCTGTCACAGAATACAGTAAGAGTAAACAGAATGGAATCTCCTAAGGTACGCGCAATATGCGTCCCCGTTCCTCGCACCCGCACCTCTCCCCCGGTTCTGGTAGGCCAACTTGTGTCATCAAGGCAAAAACGGAGGAGAGGTGCGGGGACGGGGAACGGGGACGCATATTGCGCGTACCTGTGTCAAAACCAGCAATCTCTTCAAATCACCTAGGTTAGGGCTACCTAACCTAGGTGATTTGAAGTTCGCTAGAACCCCAGCTCTGAAGTGCAGCTTAGGATGCAACCGGGAATACGGTCGAATGATGATGACTAAGACAAGTAACAACGGTCATGATATACTTGGATGGCTGACCACAATTAGCATCAAATCTTAAGAGCGCCCTTCCCGTCTTACTTTTCATACAAACGCTCGTACGTGATTATAGCTTTGTAACAGATCTTTCTTTAAAACTTTTGAACTAATAGGTGTTTTGTGCGCTATTTATAGGTTTCTATTGAAATAAAAAAACAAAATTTGGAGAAACAACTTCAGTATAAGCCACCAAAAATCTGCTTTTTTAACCTAAACTTCGACCGTTCATAAACTTACTCATAAATTATAAAAGTAAAGAAAATATTTTCATATAAACCTTGAAAATGTAATCAAGATTCTAAATAAAAAACATTTATTTTACAAACTTGTAAGACTTACTGAAAAACACGTATTACCTGGAACAAGTTTTGTGAAATTTCCCCATCCTATTTTTCGTACAATGTTATCGCCTTCTCACTCGCTGCTGCATGAAATTGCATTTCGCTGGATGAAACAACAAGCTTTTCTCAACCATGCTCGCGTTGACGATAGACGGGCCGGGAAGCGTCCTCTTAAACTAATGCGAGCTTCAGATGGTACGTTATATCTCTCTTTATAATACATCAAAGAAATATAACAAAAAAGAACACTTTTATATAAAATGAGTACAATAGGTGGTCTTATCGCAGAGCTAAGCTGTCGGTCCTTGCTATCATTATTAGATTCAGTCTTCAAGGTATGTCAGTGCTTGCAGCTTGAAAAATATGACATCCAGAAAATATTTGTGAAAATGTAAGCGCCGATTGAGGGTGGGCCTCGGCGAACATTTTGAGATCAGATTGCAGACGTTCAAAAAAAAGGAGAGGTACCCGTAACAGATGGGCTGGGCATGTATGTGAAATTTATTAATGAGTGTAGGCACAGGTATAACACTTCCTAGAGTTAGATTAACATATATACCTTCTTCTACTACAAACAAAATAATATATCTGTACACACGTCAATGTGTGAAACTTACGAGTATACTCAGGGTCGCACCGCAGAATTAATTTAATATTTACCTACTAACGAGTTCATGCTTTGGAAGGCACGTATAAGCCGTATGTCCCGGCTGTCATCATTGTATGGCAGTCGTTAAGCTATGTCAGATGCCTTTAGGCAGCTTACAAATCTGACACCAATGTTGGCCACTTACACACACGATAAACAAACAAACAAAAAAACAATGAGTTCGACATATTTACGATTATATCTTTCCATACCGTGAAATTTGCGAACACTATGACGTAAAAAATATTCTGTTTTATATGTAATAACGGAAAATTATATTTTTGCTTTGCTTACCTGTTTTCATCTATGAAATATACGTTCTTCATTGTATTCGGTGGATAAACAACTATTATATGCGCATCTTCTCACCATGATGGTTACTATTGATTGACAGTTCTCAAGATACGTCGCGAATTGCGTGCGGCTAGCAACTAACCCTGTTTAAAGGCCCATTTACACAGTGCAAGTTTCTTGCCTGTTGCACACAATTTTATTGAAGCAATAAATGATTTGTATGGCTGACGTTCTGTTTAGACCATGCAAGTTTTCTATTGCTCCAATTTAATTGTATGCAACAGGCAAGAAACTTGCACCGTGTAAATGGGCCTTAAGAGCGCAATAAGGGACACATAGAACGGGGAGAGGTGCCCCCGCACCCGTTCTATGCCAAATTGCGGGAGACGCTGTGAGATTCCATTCTGTTTGTACTCTTATGTATTCTGTGGTGTAGGTGAAGCGAAAGAGTGTAGGTCTTTCAGGACCGTAGCAAGTGGAGGTCGATAGTCAGCCTACCCCTGTGGGAAACAGGCGTGATATACACTATAAAAAATATTTGATATTTATTTTAAAAATGTAAGTGTTTTATATCCAATAAAAGCAAACAAAATAAATATCTAGAAAAGTGGTGACCGATATGGAACATTGATTTCGCTCCATTGTCATATCTCCTCCCATCCACGACTAATGTTTTTCCGATACCGGTGCTTCAAACTGCATTTCATTTCAAATATAAGGAGCGAGTTTTAAATATTGTCTGAATTTAATGTCTTTCCTATATTGTTCGTGGAAAACCGCTTTTGTTTCTTTTTTATTTATGGAAGGCGGAAAATTCTTTATATATTTTTTAATATTCTTAGAAAAATCGTACTGATATAATAGAATAACTTCATTTATCTCATAGTGCTTAATTATGTTTTCCAAATAAAGGAGCACTTTTTAAAATATTTACAAACTACGTGAAAGACAAGCGAGAGAAATAAATCTTTTGCTCAGCATTGCGATAAAAACAATACATACGAGTATCTTATGCTTTTAATTATAACTATTTTTTTGTACAAGCTTTTATTGTAGGGCCAAGGTACTTATCATGACAAATGTTAAATCCCAAACTCGATGGGGTTGCGTCGTTTTATTACAGGGTTCCAATAGCCACCTTCCAGCTCCATCATCAGATCAATTTCTTGTTATATTTCATCTCAATCGAAAACTGGTATTTAAATTAAATTCTTTCATGTGCTTATTAAATTAGCCTTAGAAATTTTTTTTTGTACATAATGCGCTTTTCGCATACAGAAGTAATTAAAAAGTTTTAAACTAACCGCTTCACTACGACACCCCGTCTGCTTACGTATTTTTATATTCTCTCCATCCATCGGTTGTCTGGAAGAAATCGCTTTTAACGATAAGACCGCCCATTGTAAATTTTAATGTATTTTTTATTCTTATTGTATATTTTTTCTATTCTTGGTGTACAATAAATTATTACTTACTTACTTACTTACTACGAATCCTCCGTTATTAGGTTCATCTTTAGTTCATCTTTATGATTTTTGTACCTAATACCTACATACCTTTTGTAGGACACTTCAGTCCCATAGCTGGGCAAAGACGTCCCCTCTATTTTTCCTCAAACTTCTACACATTATACTTATTTTTTAAAACTCTACAACCCATATATTTTTGAACCACCATTTTACTCTTTCACTGACTCTCACTTTTATTTTTAGCATTTAAACTATACTTCCACTATTCTTATACATTACACATGGTCAATTTCATTCAAAATCCCACTGCTTGTGGCACACATTGCATATTAATATACCTGGTATTCTCTTCTCATGACAGCTGACTGGCCCTTCACGTGACTGGCCTAAGACTACGTCATCAGTGGGAAGTGTTGCCACTGTGTGTGATTGAATTACCCGAGAAAAATGCATTATTATGAACTAAAAATTCAATATATAATATTTTATTTATTAAAAAAATAAAAAGATGAATCACACAATGTACAGATATAAAAAATAGCTATAAAAAGTGTTCCTGTAAAGTTTGTGTCGGGTGTATTCAAAGTGTAAGTGTGTAGTCCTGTTTTGTGCTGTAATAGCTAGTCACCTGTACATGAAGTATGGAAAGAGAGAGACTGTAACCTACAATCAACCCTATTACCCTACCTACACAGCCTAGCCCTAACCATACACTACGAATATATACATAAATAAGTAGATGCAGGATGCGCGAAGAACCGATGGCCGATGGGGCAGAAAGGTTCTCGAATGGCGACCACGTACCGGCAGGCGCAGCGTAGGACACCCACCTGCTACGTGGTCAGACGACCTGAGCAAGGTTGCAGGAAAACGCTGGATGCAGGCCGCTTCCGATCGGTCGTTTTGGAAATCCTTGGGGGAGGCCTATGTCCAGCAGTGGACTTCCTGTGGCTGATATGATGATGATGATGAGGATGTCTGTTATTTGCGACCTATAGGTAGTAACAGACGGAAAGTGGGAAGGATTCAAGGTATGAGGTAGATTTTCTCACTGCCGGTCAAGCAGACTCACAAGACCGTCACAGGCTAAGGATGTCTTGGCCTAAGTGAGAGGAAATAAAACCAGCAGTATGATGTCCAAGCGTAGGCAGCCAAAGAGAATTTATTAAAATAAACATTAACTATATATACAAGAAATATCTACATGTGTGTGTGTATAATCTACAATATTTGTATGCGTCAAATTAGTTGCGTTGCGATCTTTCTTCGTGCTTGCAAATTCTTGGGTGAATGCCCCGGAGGTCACATGTTCATATTCACGTAAACACACGATATAAGAAATAGAACTTTATAGTCCTTTAATTTACGAAAAAGAACAATCCTAACACTAATCGTGACATTCGTCTTGGGCCATCGCGGTAAGAGAATATCCTATATTCTTGTACTACGGTGGCACAGTTCCAGTGTATGACAACATTAGAGAAATATTTATTGTTATTGTAGCTAGAAGTGGATTACACAATTGATTGAGACTGGTAAATTAGTAGAGCCAGTTGCCATGACGAAATATTTCGATGTGTGTTTTTAGCACCTCGTCAGCGCCTAATTTTATAAATGAAACAAATACATTCATTCAATTCAAAATATCTTTATTATCATAGGATATTTATAATATCTCTTAATAATAGTCACTTTGTTTTGTTTTGCACAAATGTTGGCGTCAAATCGTTACTTAAAGCTAAGTTTACGCCGCTTCCTAGGCGCAAGTGCAGAAGAAGCGGCAACAAACTGCACTGCACGTTTTCTCCAAAGACGTCAACTAACAAACTAAAAACTTAAAATTAGTTATATAGATGGACAGAGATTACATTGTTTATTATGTCATAATTAAATTGAATTATAAGAATTACGAAATTTAAAATAATGTCAATTTTTAAATTTAGTATGTACCAAAGTACCTAAATTATGACATATCTAAGTATACAAACCTTTAAGAGGGACCCGCGCCAAGCTCAAGCCAGACCTTTTTGTCTTTAAGATAGTCATCGGTCCTATAATAAGCCCTCTCACAAAGTACTTTCTTTACATAAGCTTTGAATTTTCTGTCTGGCATATCAAGGACCGATTCTGACAATTTATTATAAAAAAGTATACACTTCCCCATAAAAGACTTACTGACTGTATTCAGCCTGTAATACGGGCTAACTAAGTCATTCTTATTACGTAAATTTCTATCTGTAAAATCACTTACTTTATTGAACATGGAAATATTTTTCCTTACATACATTATATTTTCAAATATGAATTATGATGCAAAAGTAAGTATACCTATTTCCTTGAATAATTCCCTCAGTGAGTCTCTCGATCCTAAACCGTAAATAGCACGAATTGCTCTTTTTTGTAAAAGAAAAATAGTCTGAATGTCGGCTGCACTCCCCCATAGAAGTATTCCGTAAGACATTAGACTGTGAAAGTAACTAAAGTACACTTGTCTAGCAGTTGCTACATCTGTCAATTGTCTTATTCTCCTAACAGCGTAAGCCGCAGAGCTAAGCCTATTAGAAAGTTTAGTTATATGAGCGCCCCATTGAAGTTTCGAATCAATTGTGATTCCTAAAAAGGTAGTACTTTCAACCAGACCGAGTTTTTGACCATTAATTAGTATGTCAACGCAGGCTTGATTCACATTAGGAAGAGAGAATCGAATGCATTAGGTCTTGTTCGCATTTAACATGAGGTTATTGGCCGAAAACCAATCAGAAATTAAAGATAAGGTGCTGTTCACCGCGCTAGCATCACTGTTATGTCGATCTATTTTAAATATTAGCGAGATGTCATCAGCAAACAACACCATGTCAGCCTCCCTCTCAACCATGTAAGGCAAGTCATTGACATAAACTAAGAAAAGGAACGGTCCTAGAATTGAACCTTGGGGTACGCCCATTTTCACATTAGACCCGTGTGATTTTACGCCGTTTATATCAACAGTTTGAAGCCTATCTGTTAAGTAAGATTCTATTAATTTAATTGACTTATCATCAAAACCGTATTGACGAAATTTGAGCAAAAGTGTTGGATAATCAACGCAATCAAATGCTTTAGAAATATCGCAAAATGATCCAATTGCATCATTTCTGTTTTCCCACGCGTCGTAGATATTAGTAATAAGTGCTACTCCTGCATCGGTGGTAGATTCTCCAGCAGTAAAGCCGTATTGTTGGCTATGGAAAAGATTATTGGTCTTAAATTGAAGTAGCATTTGATTGAGCATTATCTTTTCGAACACCTTACTCAAAACTGGCAGAATAGAGATAGGTCTGTAGTTGCCAGGGTCTGTTTTTTCTCCTTTTTTGAATAAGGGGATTAGTTTACTACATTTCATTAAGTTAGGAAATATGCCTTCATCAATACATTCGTTAAATATAAAAGCTAAATCGGCAGCAATTATGTGTATAATATGACTTACTACGGCTACTGACATACCCCAGTGATCTTCTGATTTTTTTTAATTTAACTGTTTAAAAGCATCTATTATATCGCTAGGGCTAACATGCTTAAAATTAAATTTAGAATTACAAGGGCTAACATTACTCTTAAGCAAAGCCTCAGCACGCTGGGCGCTAGAACTCACATTAGAAGTGAGTTCCAAAGGAATGTTAATAAAATAATCATCAAATATATTTACTATTTCTTCAGTTTTTGAAGTATTTTTACCACTACATTTGATTCGGCAAATATTTTCTTTGGTTTTATTTTTACCTGTTTCCTTATTTATGACACTCCATGTTTCTTTAATTTTATTAGGAGCATTATTTTTTTTTTTCCTAATACTATTCGACTTGGCTCGTCTACAAACTTTTTTAAATATTTTAGAATAATTTCTAACATATTCTATAAAAGAAGGATTAAAATTATATTGTTTTTGGGCATATAGATCATATAACCTGTTTCTACTTATGTAGATGCCGGTAGTAGCCCATTCACTAAACTGTGATTTACTATGAACTACTACTCTTTTTTGTTTAAATGTTTTAGAATACTCAGAGGAAACAGTACTAAATAGTTTATTATAATGGTCGTCAGGATTATTTCCTGTATATACCACTGATAATAATTTGGTATCTAAATTATTTTTAATTTTTTTTATGTTTTTAGAAGTAATCGGTCTACACAAGATCTTATCTTTTCTCAAATTACTGGTGGACTCTTTGACAAAAGCTACATATACACCAGAGTGATCTGAAGGCAATTTATTAATAACAGATTTATCACAATATTGAATATTACTAAAAAAATTATCAAGACATGTGCCAGATGTAGCTGTAATTCTGGTTGGCTAAAAAAATAAGTTTTCTAATCCATAACACTTAAAAAGATTTAGGAATTGTGTGCTCTTTGGATTATGTACTAAAATATCAACATTAAAAGCACCGCAAATAATTAAATTCTTTTTACTAGTTGAACAGGACTTAAGAACCTGGTCCATTGCTTTTAAAAAAAATTTGAAATTACCATCTGGTGGACTGTATACACAAACAATTATATGATGATCAAGCTCGGCACAGGCCACCTCACAACAGCGCTCAACAGAATGTCTGACAATATCCTTCCGCTCTTTGCTACGGAAAGAATCTTTTATAAAAATTATAGAACCCATTAATGAATCAATGAGTTAATTTCATCATTTCATTTTTAAACGCCCCTTGGTTCCCGGCCTAGAATAGTATCTTCCTGTAAACGTCGCGTCGTAAGAGGCGAGTTAAGTATTAAGCACTAACATGCATTCCCAAAGCATCTTGGCTGTCCACTGGTAATAAGCTATATCATATCACAGTAAATTCTGTATAGAGCCCTCTACAGGCCATAAAGTAATGAACAAAAAAAACTTGTCATACCGTGAAGGGTATCAAGAAAAAGGGCTTATAAAGCACATTTCAAAAATAAATAAATTATAAGCTGTTTCTCCCTGCTGTGCTGCATTAACTGGATAAACGTACTTTTCAGTAAAAATCTTCCTGTAGTCGGGGTTTTAGTTTTGAAAACAATATCTTGTAACTATAAAAAAAATTATAATGGCAATTATTGTATAAAATAAAAACCGGCCAAGTGCAAGTTAAACTCGCGTGGAGAGGGTTCCGTACAATGATTGAATTCTTATAGGTTTTCCTGTAATCTACAAGTAATGAACTATATTTTGTATTTTTTTAATATTTTAGGCTCAGTAGTTTCGGAAATTAGGGCGGAATGGTCAATTTTCGTCTTCTTTCATGAATAAAAGCAAAAATAGGTATTTATTTTACAATAATAACAAAAATATATTTGAGATACTCATAACGTAAGGTTTGCAAAATTTTTTTTCAATTTCCTAATTTGTCCCCGAAAATGACCTTTATTAAAAAAAAAAATTAAAATATTTACTTTGCACATCTGTGTTTGGGTCATAAGATTACACCATCCTTCCAAATTTCACCTGATTCGGTCCAGTAGATTTGTAAAAATACTCGTACTATTAAACACATGATGGCGTAAAATACTTATATAATATATAAGTATATATATGTACCGAATATATACAAT
Source organism: Acrobasis repandana (assembly GCA_963576875.1). Taxonomy (NCBI): domain Eukaryota; kingdom Metazoa; phylum Arthropoda; class Insecta; order Lepidoptera; family Pyralidae; genus Acrobasis; species Acrobasis repandana. The sequence goes on from OY756226.1 coordinate 7,448,158, forward strand.
ATATATATATATATATATATATATATATATATATATATATATATATATATATATATATATATATATAATACTTGAATACTAGAAATTATTGGGAGAAATATTTAGACTGAAAAAGATTTATTTTTAGTCCATCTCGGCTAAGAACCGAACACTATTACTTAGGTACATAAATATTTTGTTTCAGAATTTTTTAGCTATAAATAATAATAAAACAAAATTATTTTTATTTATCACCCTTTATTTATTAAAATTTAAATGCAAACTTAATGCGGACTTAATGCTAATAGCATTTTCTACCATTCAAGCATAAGGATAAGTTAAGATAACTGTTCAATTAAAAATAAAATTAAATAATCTATACATATTCTTACTTAAAAATATACATAACAACATACGAGTATGTAAGTATATAGTCATGAAAAGAAGTATATGAATATGATATTTCGAAGAAAAGAAGTTAAAAGGTTAGCCTGAACTTTCCTTTCAAAAGATAATTTGGTTAAAAAATTCTCTGATGTCAACTGGTAAAGCATTTCAGAGTCGTAAAGATTTTACTGTTCAAGTTACACAAAATCAAGGTCAAATGACCCTCTTCACCGTAGCAGTTATTTTCACGAAACAAACAGTAATTAAGAATAATCCTTAAATGTGTTAAAACAGAGGACATGACTTAGCGCCTGGCATATTCTGGAACACACTTCACCTCTCTTTACGCATTACATATTATCTTTTAACACACAGTTTTACACAGCACTATTATACTCTGATTCCTTAAAGAGCAAATAGCCGGTTACACATCAAAATGGCGAACCACAGTTCACCAAGGGTCAAGAGACCCAACCCATGTACGGTAATTTAAAATTATTTCAAACAATAAAAAAAAATATATGCCTGTATGACATATTTATATAAACTGTATTGGTTTAAATTATATAAAATTTACAATCAATGCAATATGAAGACTAATAAACTCATATTAATGGAATAAAATTATGACCCACTTGATTTGTAACAAGATGGATTTTTACTAAATATCTGTGTTCTACTGTAAAAACTCAAAACCTCCTGTTCCACAATTCTCTATCCTGGGTCTTTTCCCTCCAATCCATATCATAGCTTTTGAAGTCGTCTGACCAGGTCAGAAGGTGGACCCACATTCTGACTAACTAGGCCAGCTAGTCAGAATGTGGGTCCATCTTTCTGATTGCATACGACAGACCTAACCCCTGCAATCATGTCGAGAAATAAATTGCATTATTAGATATTAGGTCCTTACATATGAAATTGCCGTTCAGTATCAAAAAAGTGAAACAAGTTTTTTTTAATGAAATTATTATTTAATCAATCGAAGTATGCGCCGTTGTTATCGCTACACTTCCGCCATTTTATAGGCAGATCATTGATACTTTTGGAAAAAAAATCCTGGGAGCGAGAGTCTATGAACTGTTTGAAGGCGGTTTTCACTGCCTCATCAGATTTGAAATTTTTTCGTTGTAAAAAGTTATCCAAATTTTGAAAAAAGTGGTAATCGGTTGGGGCAAGATCTGGAGAGTATGGTGGGTGACGCAGAGGTTCCAGTCGCAGCTCCTCTAACTTGGCGATCGTTTGATGTGCAGTGTGTGGTCTAGCGTTATCCTGAAGGAGCAGTGGGCTAGAGCAATTCATCAGTCTCGGTTGTTTAATGGCGAGCTTTTCCATCATTGTTTGCAATTGTTGGCAATACAAGTCTGCAGTAATCCTCTGGCCTGATCTCAAGAAGCTGTAGTGGATAACACCAGCACTGGTCCACCAAACACTAACCAGAATCTTCTTTTTGGTCAGTTTTTGCTTAGGGCAAGGTTTTGCCGGTTCTCCAGGGTCAAGCCATTGTGATGATCGCTTCCGATTGTCGTACAGGATCCATTTCTCATCACAAGTCACGATATGGTTCAAAATCCCCTCATTATTGTGGCGATTAAGCAAAGAAACGCAGCAAGCAACGCGTGTTTGTTGGTTTGCTTCAGTCAATTCGTGCGGTACCCACTTTTCGAGTTTTTTAATTTTTCCGATTTGGCGCAAGTGGATAAGTATCGTTTTGTCACTTACGCCGAAGGCTGCTGCTAATTCAGAAGTGGTTTGAGATAGATCCGCTTCCACTATCGCCTTCAATTCTTCGTTATTCACTTGAGTATCAGGTCGTCCACGAGGCTCATTGTGTAAATCGAAATTTCCAGAACCGTTCGTTCGTTAGCCATACACGTCGTTAATTCTTCTAGTCCTTTCTGCAGCACTGGTGCCACAGTGGAACTCGTATTCGTAAATACCGCGAATTTTCAATTTGGCCATAGTTGTTGTTATAGCAATGTTGAAACTCAAACAAATGATGTTAAAACAAATGAAATACGAATTTTAAAAGAATATTTTTCTGGCCTTATTTCGAAATAAATTAGAATTTGGAATTCCTAATGAAACGCAAGATATTTGATTTTAAAGTTGCCAGTATTGAAAATCGGCAATTTCATATGTAAGGACTTATTACTATGTAGATAGATGACGTATAGATTATTTTCAAAGTTAAAGATACCTAACTTCTTCTTCGTCTAAGCGCATTCCCGGTTGCATCCTCAGCTGCGCTGCTTCGGAGCCCGGGGTGCGCTTTCCCGCTTTTTCTTCCCAAATATGATGAATATGAAGGCTAAGTTGGCTTCTAAAAAACTAGGTATCCTCGGTAGAGCAAGGCGATATTTCACATCGGCACATCGCCTTCAGCTGCATAAGGCACAAGTCAGGCCGCATATGGAATATTCTTCCCATCTCTGGGCCGTGGCACCTAAATACCAACTTCTTCCGTTTGACCGTATTCACAATCGCGCAACTCGTATATTAGGTCCTTACATATGAAATTGCCGTTCAGTATCAAAAAAGTGAAACAAGTTTTTTTTTAATGAAATGATTATTTAATCAATCGAAGTATGCGCCGTTGTTATCGATACACTTCCACCATTTTATAGGCAGATCATTGATACCTTTGGAAAAAAAATCCTGGGAGCGAGAGTCTATGAACTGTTGAAGGCGGTTTTGACTGCCTCATCAGATTTGAAATTTTTTCCTTGTAAAAAGTTATCCAAATTTTAAAAAAAGTGGTAATCGGTTGGGGCAAGATCTGGAGAGTATGGTGGGTGACGCAGAGGTTCCAGTCGCAGCTCCTCTAACTTGGCGCTCGTTTGATGTGCAGTGTGTGGTCTAGCGTTATCCTGAAGGAGCAGTGGGCTAGAGCAATTCATCAGTCTCGGTTGTTTAATGGCGAGCTTTTCCATCATTGTTTGCAATTGTTGGCAATACAAGGCTGCTGCTAATTCAGAAGTGGTTTGAGATGGATCCGCTTCCACTATCGCCTTCAATTCTTCGTTATTCACTTGAGTATCAGGTCGTCCACGAGGCTCATTGTGTAAATCGAAATTTCCAGAACGGAAACGTTGAAACCAAAAACGCACCGTTCGTTCGTTAGCGGTGCCTGGTCCATACACGTCGTTAATTCTTCGAGTCGTTTCTGCAGCACTGGTGCCACGGTGGAACTCGTATTCGTAAATACCGCGAATTTTCAATTTGTCCATAGTTGTTGTTATAGCAATGTTGAAACTCAAACAAATGATGTTAAAACAAATGAAATACGAATTTTAAAACAATATTTTTCTGGCTTTATTTCGAAATAAATTTGAATTTGGAATTCCTAATGAAACGCAAGATATTTGATTTTAAAGTTGCCAGTATTGAAAATCGGCAATTTCATATGTAAGGACCTAATAATAGACGATAAGACTCTCGTCGGCCGTCTCGATCCTTTGGCTCTCCGTAGAGATGTTGCATCCTTGTGCATTTTTTATCGCATCTATCATGGGGAATGCTCTGAAGAATTGTTCGATCAAAAGCAAAATTTCACCACTACACAACCCGCCTGAAATTAAAATTTTATCCATACCACTTAGATAGTTGGCAATCAACCACCTTACGTTTTAAAAGGAACTTTCTGCCACGTACGACCGAACTGTGGAATCAACTTTCTGCAGCGATGTTCCCAAACCGATACGACATTGAAACCTTTAAAAAACGACATTGAATCTTTCTGAAAGGCCGGTAACGCTCTTGTTACACCCCTGGTGTAGCAGTTGTCCATGAGCAGTGGTGATCATTTACCATCAGGTAACCCGCTTGTTCGTTTGCCGCCCTATAACATAAAAAAATGATATGCATTTCAATAGTCACCCAAGGATGCCAAAGACCTTGTAAAATGGAGAAGAAATTGCCGGAACACTTTCAATGATTTGGCTATAGTTTAACAACCGGCCGCCCGCCTGACGTCAACCCTCTTTGGGAATATATTTGTGCGAAAAGTTTTACACCGACCGCCGCCCAACGTTAACCTTCCTTGGGAATGCAATTGTAGCACGAGATGTTTGTGCTTAGTCCTTTAGTTGCCTCTTACGACATCCACAGGAAAAGATGGAGTGGTCCTATTCTAACCCAGAACCACACGGGTAAAAGATACCTAACTTACTTTTTATTTTCAAAATTATGTGAGTTTTAATTTGGAATTGGCTGTACAAAATCAAACAAAAAACGTAGGAACGCTCCTAATTAACTTTTACAGAATGGGCTCAGAGAAAAAGTTTTTTTATTACCTGCCTTCATAAAATAAGTGTGTGGTCCTATTCGGCTTCTAATGCCAAATTAAATTTGCCATCTACACGATCACGCGTGTTTCTTATTACTACGATATTAGATTCATTTTTGTGAAATTTTGAACTTGATGAATTTTGTGTTTGGATTCCTTCTGTAAATCCAAATCCGCCTTGACAAGGGTCAGAGTTGGCGGCTTCAGAAATAGGTTTTAATCTTTATCGCTTCTTTAATACAGTATGAGGGTAGAGCTAATATTTCAATGTAGCTAAACATACAAGTATATAGGAAATTTCTCACACTTATGTTATTGGGGAAATGAATGGTGTGTAAACCGATAGCGTTGCTGATCAGATGTAGCATTAGAGAACGAATAGTATAATAGAAAAACATTAATTTATTTTTAATTAAGTACAATAATAGATCAACAGCTAAGGCCGAGACTCCATTGAAGCTGTACATGAATGTGACGTGTTATAACTAAAGCCCTAGATTTTTTTTACTGGTTGTGTAAAAAGACAAGAGATAGCTCTTTAAAAAAGACCATTAAAGCGGGGTGCAACATATAATACGATGAGTGCCACCCTCACATGATCAAAAGAGATCGCGATCAAAATGATAATGTGACAAGTTTTGTTCCAAGACGTTTATTCAACAATCTTACGAGTACGAGTGAAAATTTATGAAAACTACACGAAATGAATTTTTCACGGTTGTCAATAGTTTTTAAAAGAAAATTTAATTTATAGCGCTTGAGTAAAAGCAATAAAATCTTTTTCTGTATCCCGTTATCAAATAACTAAGGTTTAATTCGAAGCAGAAAGCAACTATTTGTCAGCCGTATTAAAATTAATAATGTTTGCATTTTCGCGGTCGTGTTGTTTGTTGGCTGCATTATTAAATCAGTGACGAAAGCGGTTTATTTTGAGAGGAAATTGTGTAAATTCGTCGCGGAAAGCGAGGTCATTGTCTAGTCTATTGTCTTATCTGGATTCTTAAATGAACTTGCAAAATTCAAAATGACCCTTGAAAGGAACGCTTCCTCATCTTAGTGCGTTCCCGGTTTACTCGCCTTTTACGACATTCACAGGAAGATACGGAGTGTAATATAAGCCACACGGCACGGTCTCGTACCAATAAATTTTATTCGTGTTTTATAATAAGACTGATTTAGTTAAAAAGAGGTATATCCAAGCGACAGGTACTGTTAAAGATCATTTAATTTAAACTTAACTAGCCCATGGCTTACATAAGTTGACCTTTGTACATCACTAAACGCAGTCGTTTGTCAGTTAATCAATCAATTAGTCACGGAAGGCCTTTGAAACTAAATCTAATTTGTACAATGCTAATCCGAAATAACATTACAAGGCAAAATGAAGTTCGGAAAAGTTCAATAAAATAGACAGTTGTTCGAATGTTTCTAATTGAACGATTTTTTGTGTGTTTGTAGTTGTAGCTCGTAAGTGGAAATACTTATGTAAATTATTGTAAGATGACCCTCATTATATCAGTTACTTAATTATTTGAAACAATTTAATTAAATTAGTTGTTTCTTTTTTAAACTTTGTTGTACATATAATAAACAGCAATGATTTAGCTTATATCATCATCATCATATCAGCCACAGGAAGTCCACTACTGGATATAGGCCTCCCGCAAGGATTTCCAAAACGACCGATCGGAAGCGGCCTGCAACCAGCGTTTTCCTGCAACCTTGCTCAGGTCGTCTTAGCTTATATAATTTGAAACTTCTAGATTTTGATTTCTTTTTAATGAAAATTTCGCCTTTTACGACATCCACCCATAAAAAGATACATTAGGTATTCTATTCTAGGCCTCAAAGCCACAGTGCTATCAACATGAAAGACTCTCAGACGATATATTATTTAATTTAATTTTAATAAAGATATCAAATAACAACCTAATTATACTACCGTTAATGAGTTTTCAAGTACACGTCTTGACTTTTGACCATATTGTTATGAAAAAGATTAACAGTACAAGTACAAGTATTTTGATAACAAGATGTGTGGGTTTTCCGAGAAGACATGTTTTTGTTTATAAATAAGAATCACATTAATATCTCCGGTCTGGCATCAAGTAGTTTAAGCTGTCTAAACTAATAGCCTATTACGTACAATGTGTTTGACATTTATATAATCAGCTAATCTGTGAGTCGAATTTGCGAGTAGGGTTCCGTATGATAGATACAATGTACCTAAGGGTCAGTTCCCACCGAGACACGACGCGATGCGACGTAGCGCGTACTTTGTAAGAAATATAGAACTTATTTACTAGACAAAAAGATACTAATTTCAGCAACAGCTCGCTATGCCGCGGTGCGCAGCGCTGCATAGCGCGGCGCAGTGGGCTCTCACACTTTTTGTCAAGTAAACAAGTTCTATATTTCTACAAAGTGCGCGCTACGTCGCGTCGCGTCTCGGTGTGAACTGACCCTAAGAGAACCGACGTCCTCTAAAAATGTATTACCTAGCTAGATTAACAGCAGTATCGTTGAAAGCTAATGATGATTTAAATCCGTATTCATAAATAAATACAATGTTTTACCCAGCTATGGCGAAGCAAAAAATAGGGTTATGTGTTTCGCCGCTATGTATATGTTACAGTTAAAACCAGTTTTTAGATAGAACGCGTTTTTCCCTATTCTATGTCCTTATTCTAGTTTGCCCTATTCTAGTAAAATGGATAAAATTTTATCTATTTTACTAGAATAGGGCAAACTTATAGGTTATAAATATTATAGTTTCTCTAGTGCTAGTTTTAACTGAAGCTCGATGTGACAACTAGTTTTATCTGAAAATCAAATGAATCAGTAGTAATTTCTAGTTATAACAAAGGCATTAAATAAAATCTAGTTTTAACTAGGAAAAACGCGTTCTATCTAAAAACTGGTTTTAACTGTGACATATACATACATACTATCACGCCTGTTTCCCACAGGGGTAGGCTGAGACTATGGACCTCCACTTGCTACGATCCAGACAGACCTCTTTCGCTTCATCTACACTCATCAACCTCTTTATACATGCCCTTGGGTTACGGGTACTTCTTCTCTCTCCTTTTTTCAGAACGTCTGCAATCTGATTACAGAAAGTTCGCCGAGGTCGACCCTGTCCCGCTCTTCCTGTCACACTTGCCTTATAAATATTTTTTGTTAATCTCTTTTCATCCATCCTTTCTACATGTCCAAACCATCTTAACATCCCTTTCTCTATTTCTGTCACTACGTCTTCTTTTACTCCACACCGATCCTTTATGACATCATTTCTTATTATATAAAATAAATAAAAATAATAATAATAAATATATATATATATATATCTCTCTCTCTCTTATACATAGCCGCTGTGTATTTATGTATATAATGTTACTCTGTTCTCTAGTATATCCCATGATATCCACGATATATTGACAAATGAAGTATCATTGGCAGTGTCTTGGCTGTCCGCTGATTATAACAGCACACTTAATTCAATATGGCGCCCTCTATAGGCCAAAAAGTAAAGAACTCAAAAATAAAATAAATTAAATCGTATCGTATCTATACTAATATTATAAAGCGGAAGAGTTTGTTTGTTTGTTTGTTTAAACGCGCTAATCTCAGGAACTAATGGTCCGATTTGAAAAATTCTTTTTTTGTTGGGTAGTCCATTTATAGAGGAAGGCTTTAGGCTATATAATATTCCGACAACCACGCGAACGAAGTCGCGGGCACAGCTAGTTTAATATAAAATGAAAGGGCTTAATTAGCACATTTCAAAAATATATGAACTTCTAGCTGTTAAACCTACTATGCTTGCATTTACTGGCTCAACATACTTAATAGCAAGAGCTTTTTCATAGTCGGGTTTAGGGTTTTTATTTTTTTTTATTTAATTTTTTTTGAAAAGAGTAATGGTACCTACTAACGAAAATCTAAAACAAATAGGTATACAGTTGATACCTATACAGTATGTAGATAAATAATTGATTCATATATTGTGTATTGCTAATGCCCAACAGTGGGTTCTTGAAAGCTGGTGATGATGATAATTAATTAATTGTATAGTAATGAGTAAATTTGATATATTATGATACAATAAACGTAGACAATCGATGAAAAATGTTTGGACACCTTAAACGACATGATAATTTCATCAAAAAAATCATGGAAGGAAAGATCGAGGCAAGAAGAGGAAAAGAAAGGCCCGAAGAAGGGCGTTCATGGATGAAGTAAAAGAAAAGGCAGAAGTCGTGTCATATAGGGAAGTCAAACATTTGGCTGAGGATCGGGAGACATGGAAAATACTCCACCGACAAGAACATAGTTCTTAAATATAGTGAAGTGAATAAACGAATTCTAAAGGTTTGACATTCCATTGAACAGAACCCAAAACGAATAAAAATATTTTAATTCTATTACGTCATAAAGCCATAGGCATAAAAATTCTATTCTCGCACAGCTGATGTGGTTCAAGTGTTGACAACAAATAAATTTGAAATGGAAGTATCAATACATCGAACTAATTCTTGGAAACCGTCCAAACACAAAATTTCGTTTAAGTTATTTATATTTCACAAATTGTAATGTTACTCACGTAGTATGTAATGAATACATATAAAAAATTAATGGTAATAGGAAAAGCTATTCAAAATAGTTTGAAACCTTTTTTCCAAATTTTGAAGTCTTCTGCGTTTTTCTATTACATCATTTGTATAACTACTTATTGCAAACATAATACCAGTGTAGGGGATGGTTCTTTAGCGTCTATCAGGAAGTGGTTGGAATAGAAAAACGGTTAATTTTTGCAGATTTTTCGGAACTGATAACACTTGCTGGCGTTTTAAATTTTTGGGAGCAGTTATCACTTGGTGGCTTTTCAACAGCCTCGTTCTTTAAACTCATTTTGAACCGGTCTTCTTCCTTAACCTCGTGCGTCGAACATTCTGGGCGCCCGAGCGCGTTGCGTTGCGCTTTTTTCTTGCGCAGCGTCTTAGGCGTGTGGAACATATTCGACGGCCAATGCTTCCTGACGACGTGATCCCGGTTCGATGGACCAGCAATGTAGGGGATAGTTCTTTGGCGTCTATCAGGAAGTGGTTGGAATAGAAAAACGGTTAATTTTGGGTGAATCGCGGTGCGCGTTGGACATAAAAACGGACGTGTCCTGTTGCAAATCATTAGTGCGACTGACTGGTGCAGCGGTGGGGGCCCGCTTTTAATACGAACAAACGTTTGCATCTAGCAATACAATGTAGGTACGTATATATTTTATATCCCTCGCACATCCGAAATTCTTCTTTATTTAATATTACAGGTGCAGCAAACAGGTAAGTATTTATGTATTTACTTTAAGTCTACTTATTTTTAAATTAATACTACTTAAGTTTATTTTTCAGAAGCAGCGCGTCCATCGCCAACAACCAGCTTAAAACAGCTAAACTTTTTTAAGTAGGTATTATAGAGAAATAGTGAGTATTATTTAACTAGTTATTTTTTTAAATTATTTATTACTTACTAGCTTTTGCCTGCGGCTTCGCTCGCGTATCCCAATTCCCACGGGAACATTACTTTTTTCCGTGATAAAAGGTACCCCATGTCCTTCTCAGTACTCCTAACTATGTATATGCGAATTTTCAAGAAGATTGGTTCAGTAGATAAAGCGTGAGGAGGTAACAAACAAACAAACAAATATACAAACTCACTTTCGCATTTATAATATTGGTTAGGAAGTTAGGATAAGGATGATTAAAACTAGTGGTTCTGTGAGAACAGTAGACCTCACGAGCTCTTATCACCATGCAATAAGCGACATTTTCCCCTTTTCCCCGGCTTAGCAAAGTCATTTCAGTGAAATCCGTCTTTATTAACTCTACAGCAAACTTCTCCCCTTTTCTTCCCTCCACTACTCCCTTTAGGATTTTTTTTGCAAATCTTGTGTACGAGTAGAATTACGTCTGTGTGCCTCTCAAATTTGATTGAAATCCGTCTATAAATAACGCTACAGTTTTTCTCCATTTCCTCTGTATTTCTTCCCCAATCAAAAGTCGCAATCGACTTAAAAATTAAATAAATCGAGGAACTTGTGCGCCAATTTTCGTCAAAATCGGTAGAAAAATGCGACCTGTGGACGAATAACCGACATCATCATTGTCATCGTCATCATTATTATCATCCTCATCATCATCATCATCATCACCACCACCCATGGGCGAGTAGGTGAACCCCCCTCCCATATTAAATCACTGTGCGGCATATCCATAATATGGTTCCATCATACTTGATATTATTTCTAATTCGTGTGGTGGCCCTTATCAAAACGCCCAGAACGCGTTATGGTCGTTCTGTGATTTACAAAACGCGTTGTGGCCGTTTTGGTAAGGGCCACGACACAAATTTTGCGTCGTGGCCGTTTTACAATAGCTACAATGCGTTGTGGTCTATTTTCGCGCTCAATAAGCGATTTCGGTCTTTGAGCGTAACATAGGTATTATTTATTTTATTTATTTATTTAACTTTATTACAAACGTAATAGGCGGACTTAAAGCCATAGGCTTTATCTACCAGTCAACCCACTGGTGATGCCGAGAAAGAGAAAATTTTAGAAGGAGGTGCAAGTTATGTAGATATTGTCACATTTACCTTATGAGGATGGCAGTAACAATATAATATATATATAAATATATATATATATATACATATGAATAAACCTACATTCAAAATATACATGGTTATAATATATAATATAATAAACTATACGTAAACTACATATTATATCATAATATCTATATTCGATCTGAAAGTTCACGAAGATAATAAGCACGCACTGCACTCTTGAACGCTACACGAGTACGGGCCTTCCGGACATTAATTGGTAGGGCGTTCCAAAGCTTTACCGCTTGAACAGTAAACGAACGCTCAAAGAACCCACTCCGGTGATTTGGTATAGCGAGACGGAGATTGCTAGAAGAGCGAAGATTTTTTACATGAGTATTACCAAGAAAAGTGAATTTTGATTTGAGATACCATGGAATTTTAGGGTCAAATAGAATGGAAAAGAGGGTTGTAAGAATATGCAGCCGGCGACGCTGACGAACGGGCAACCACTTTAGTTGAGTACGGTAAGCCGACACATGGTCGTACTTACGAAGGCCGAAGATGAACCGAAGACAGTTATTTTGAAGTCTGTCGAGTTTATTTAGATGTAATGTCACAATTCAAGTCAGAGTAACACACATCACCATAATCCAGAATAGGAAGAATAAGAGTTTGAATTAGCATCGTTTTTACATTTGCTGGAAGAAAGTTTTTCAATTTGTACAAGGAGCGCAAACCATTGGTGATTTTACGAGCAGTCTCAGAAACTTGCACATTCCAAGCAAAACTAGAATCTATCTGAAGGCCAAGGTCTTTCACGCTAGAACTAAATGGGATGATGGAGTTGTCATACAAAACCGGTGGCAGGGAGCCGTTGTCAATACGACTCAGGAGCCGTGAGCTGCCAACCAGTATAGCTTGACCTTTGTTGGGATTAACTGTTACTCCAAATCGCCGAGACCAGTCACCTATCGCCCTCAAATCCACATTTATTCTTTCTATGGCGCTGTCTACCTGGTCCACTTCAGTTTGAGTATAAAGTTACAAGTCATCAGCATAAAGATGATACGAGCACTGAAGTTCTTTTGTAATGAAATCTATAAAGATTTAAAACAGTAATGGAGAGAGAATACCGCCTTGTGGAACGCCAGTGTCAATGTTGCTCCAGCTGGAAGTGCGTATTAAAGGTCAACTTCTTTTTTAAATAAATAAATTTGATGTCAATCGATTCGACATTATTGTAGGGGTGACATAGGCTACAATTTGAATACAAAAAATGTATAGGTATAACAAATGTTACAGTACTTACTTACATACCTATAAGTACTAACATAAAAAAAGTTGGAGCCAAAAAAGTTTTTGATTGACATACTCGTACTTTGCAGTCCTGATATATAGTGATAAATCTAGACCCATTAGTGCACAGTGCTTTTAACCTGTACCTGCTGTTGACGTGTGATAAGTGTCAAGTCACGTACGCTGCTACTTAGCACGGTAGCTTAAATGCAAAGCCTACTTCACATAAAAGCTAACTTGATTTCTTGTTATACTCTACATGTGGGTAGTAGTACATCTACTACCCACATGTAGTCTCTACATAGTAGTAGTAGTATTATTATATTTATTATAAGTATTTTTATAAGTATTATATATAATACTTGGTCTCGGTGAAGGAAAACATCTTGAGAAAACTGCACACTTGTTCACTTCTTCTTATTACTATTAAAGAGCTAAGCTCTATATATGTGGAGCTTCCTTCTCTCTCTTTCTAAAGCCAACTCTTTTATATCTCTGTAGGTAGAAAGATGGACTTAATCTTTCATTTGTTTTATAAATATATCTCTAGGTCTTTCTTTTACTCTTCTTCTAATATAAAACACTTCATATCTAATAAGGTCCTCTAACATTTTCTCACTTCCAAAATGTAAAGTCTGTAGTAGTTTGCGTTTCTCTTCAAGAAGTGCTAACACCTACTCACTAGTTCACTAGTATATAATGCAGTCATTATTACACACTAGACATAAGTTACAACAGTTTGTCTGACAGTCACGAAGCTTCGTCAAATGCATTTAGGTACGATAGCTCTAAAAGTTAAAATTATAAATTTACTTATTTTATAGAATGAAAAAAAACATCAATGAATTATATTTACTTGAATGAAATATATTATATTTTTTGCCTTATCTTTTATAAAATTAATTTAATGCCCTCGGTTTATCAACTTTTAATAATTTACGCACATGTCAATTGTTTAAACGCAGCGGGGTGTGTGCTAGCATTCATTGGGGTAAACCAAGCTTTAACATCCATATTACGATAAGTGACATTGTGTAGCTGGCTTTATATCTTTGAGCATGAACCCATTCTATGCTCACGTTTTGTAAACAAAATTGGTATGTAATCTGATCATGGGCGACTTAGTTAACTATATGAATAAATGATTTATTAATATACTGTTACACACTGCCACGGTAATACACTGCTGAACATCAAATTCAATAGCATCTATACATACATTATAGTCATTCCTAATCGTCATATTGTCGTTATTATATTATAGCCAAATAAAATCAGATAAACTAGACACATTTAAAATCTTTATAGGTAGTGATGTATCAATTTAGACCTATTCCATATTTACAGCGATTTACAACCAAGGCATAGATGCCTCTGTTCCACTGCCTCCGTGGTCCAGTGGTCTAGGCGTTTGCCTTGTGATCCGGAGGTCATGGGTTCAAATCCCACTGGGAAGCATACTTTGTGAAAAGTTGTTTTCAGTCTGGTTAGGATATTGCAGGCTTGAATCACCTTATTATCCAAAAAGAAAGATGATTCCGTGCTTCGGAAGGCACGTAAAGCTGTTGGTCCCGAACGCCATCTAGCGTTTGTACCTATCCTAGGACTGGTTCTGGTCTACCCTTTGGGTTGCAGAGGCCAGACGGCAGTCGGTCTGTGTAAAAACCAATAACCTCGTCGAATCACCTACTCGTAGGGTAGGTAGTGGATCTCGGGCTCTGAAGCGTAACCGCTGACGATGCAACCGGGAATACGCTCGGATGATGATGATTAGGCTTATTCGAGACTAACTGATACCCGCGGCGCTGCCCGCGTAGTAAATTTTTTGTTACTCCCAAGGAAATCTCACATTTCCCCGAGATTAAAAATGTATCTTAAGTGCTAATCCTTGGATTACCTGTAATAAGCTAACTACATTTAAAATTCTTTCCAATCCATTCAGCATTAAAAACCATTCGCAAATAATAATAATAATAATAGCAGTTTTGACGTGAAAGCGGAACAAACATCTTTTAATACAACCAGACATTCAGATATGCATACATACATCCATACAAACTTTCGCATTTATAATAATATTAAAATAGGATGGGCTACAAATAATAAATGGGTTAATTTAATTTAAAGGCTCCTTTTGCGGTATCTTTACTGCTCTAAGAAAATTATAATACTTAATCGACTAATTATGTATCACAGGTACTACTTTGCCTGTCAATTTCAAGGTTAGGCTTAAAAATAGCATGATTGTGTTGTTTGTCGTGTCGTCTCTCACGTCATACGCAAGAAGAAATGGAGTGATTCTAATTTGACCAAAAATCACATGGCACATTAAGTAATCACAGAAAGTCCTCTTCTTCGTCGAAGCGCGTTCTCGGTTGCATCCATAGCTGTGCTACTTCGAAGCCTGGGGTGAGATTTCCCGCTTTTTCTTCTCCAAATATAACATGCATGTTATATTTGGTCACCCAAGGATACCAAAGACTTGCAAAATGGAGAAGAAATAGCTGGAGAAGTTTATATAATTTGGCTATAGTTTTATGACCGGCCGCCGCCCGACGTTAACCTCCTTGGGAATGCAATTGTAGCACGAGATGTTTGTGCTTAGTCTTTTACTCGCCTCTTACGACATCCACAAGAAGAGATGGAGTGGTCCTATTCTAACCAGGAACTACACGGGTAACTGACGGAACTACAGATAGATAACACAGGAAGTAACTGGTATCAATACTAACCAGTAGCATATTGTAAGATAAAATAAACAAATATGTGTCAAACCATCGCAAAAAGTATGCAAATATTTATACAAGATTCTTATCTTTTTATCGGGCACTTCCAAGAAGTTATCTTTAGAATAAACTGGACTTAATAATTATCTATTTAAGGTTGAAATTTTTTTGTTAAAGTTACTTTCCTTTTTTATATAAGGATTACAAATATATATGTATACTAGCTTTTCGGGCGCTGCGCGGGCTGCAAGCAGCCCGCGGTTTTTCATGCAGCTGTTGAAGTTGGCTAAAGTACATGTCCAGTTGAGAAAATGGGTAAAACACTGCAGTCAGTAATGGCAACAGCAAAAAATGTGTGGGCGGCAAAATCTGGAATCAAGACTTGTTTGCAGTTTTAAGTTCCACGGGATGCTTTACCCCAGTATACAAAATTCCAGACCCCTTCGATTTTCCAGTAGGACGTTAAGAACGAATAAAGTAAAAAAAAATCCAGACGCCATCTTGGATTCCAAAAAAAATTACAGATTTGGATTCCGTGACGCAGAAAACCCTTGCATTCTGAATTTCAGTCAAATCGGAAGCAGTCGAGTATTGGCGGCCATCTTGGAAAATTTAAAAAAAACGCTCATCGCTTGGTGGGCCTGCGGCCTCGCCACGCAGCAATCCCGTTCATGTTGTATCAGGCAGTCTTTTTAATTATTTAATTTTATAAAAGAGCCTTTTCTACCAGTCAACCTATAGTCGGGTTTTTTTGTTCTTTCATAATTACTTGTTTTAATTTGTCTCTCGAATAAATGACTACAGTGGTCAATATTCACTCATTTATTTACCCATAATCCTGTTGGACGTACTTAACCTCAGTTTAAGTAAAAAAGACTTATAATATTTTGGAATATTATTGATTGCACATCAAATAAATTAACAATGTCATCATAAATACTGACTGCACATCAAATTTACTAGATTGTAAACCTTTAGGTTAGGTTAGGTTAGAACTGCGACCAACACACGTACGAGCCGCGCGAGCGAAGCGAGCGTGCCGCAACAGCAACCGGCGGCGAGTGCTAGGAAAGTTATATCCATTTTACTACGCCATAAATATAAATTGCAGTTCGTTTAGTAATATTTTCAGTTGAGTATTTTGCTGTGCAAGTAATTTCGATTTGCGTTCATATACTACCCTTATTCGTTCAGTAAAACAGTTCTGCAAATATCAGTATACTAAATTTGCATAATTAGTGTGCAATTCAGTATTTTTGGTGAAACTTTAAAATATTTTGTTCGAAAAAAGGGAATATACAGATGTCGATTTAAATACATGCCTAATATTTTTAGCAGTTTATCAGTCTATTAGTTATCTATGACCCACTATCGTGTATCGGGCAATGTCCCAGAGCGTTCGTAAAAGACAGGTGTGACGGTGAATTTGGCACAGATTTGGGTTATTCTACTCAGAAATCCATTTCATTGTTTATAGATTAGTAGATTTCGCTGTATTTTTTAACCCTCGTCAAAATGAGGGGTGTTATAAGTTTGAAGTTAATGTCTGTCTGTCTGTCGCATCGTAGCGCTCGAATGGATGGACTGATTTCGATGCGGTTTTTTTACGTGATAGCAAATTCCCTTGCGGTATTCTTAGCTATGTTTGATGAAAATCAATACAGCCGTTTAAAAGTTATTGAGGATAAACGCTTGAAAATCAGGGTTTTCTCTAGCAAATATATAGACCGCGCTATCCGTAGCGCGCATGTAGCGCGACTTGATGTCCGTATCAAATCAAGTCGTATCAATAGTTCCGGTTCACATCAATAGATGGCGTTCTTGACAGTCGGGGTCTTCTTTTAATTTGCCTAGCAAAAAAACTTGTATATTTTCAGGGTTTCGTACTTCAAAAGGTAAAAACGGAGCCCTTATAGTATTATCACTGACTTGTCTGTCGCCGCCAATTGCTATGAAACTAATAGCCGAAAAATTTGATACATTTAATGTAAGTCAGTGACCCAAAGACGGACGTTTAACCACAGAATACAGTAAGAGTAAACAGAAGGGACTCTTCTAAGGTACGCGCAATATACGTCCCCGTTCCCCGCACCCGCACCTCTCCCCCAGTTCTTGACGGCCAACGTGAGAAATCGAGGCGAAAACGGGGGAGAGGTGCGGGGACGGGGAACGGGAACGCCTGGGTGACGCATATTGCGCGTACCTTAGGAGTTTCCGGCCTGTGGTTTAACGTAAATAAATGAATTTCAAATATATGGGGGAAATAAGACATTTTAAAAAAAGTTTTGTGAATCATATCGTGTGACATATTCAATTAATGAAATTTTAATGAGAATTTAAAATATTATATTATATATTTCTTTTTTCTTTTTTTGTCGCAGTAGTTCTATTCATCAATTGATGGATGTATACGGTTCTAGACAAAGTTTATCTCATTCCTAAGAATTATATTTTATGTGCTAATAAATAATGTAAATGAACGTATTACACATTCATCAACGGTTGGTAAGTTATTTGTTGCTATGTTATGTACTATGCATAATGTTGCTATTTCAACCTGATTTAAAAAAATTGGAAATCTAAGACAACTCTTTGCCTTTTTAAAGATGCTGATGCTGATGAATCACACGTCTTTATCGCTAATGGGGCAGACAGCACATTTTGGGTTATACAGTTCTAAGCAGACAAAGCGTAAGGCCCAAAACTCAAAGGCCATTTTTAGCGTGATGGTGGGTGAGAAGGTGGAAAAGGAAATCAAATAGTGATGGATTGCTAGCCGACTCGCCTATTACCATGATTCACATTTTCGCCCATTCCTTCGATCGGCTTTTACCATCTGCGCGAAAAGAGAAGCAGCTGGTAAATTTTAAGTTTTTTTTCTTCCAGACCAGCATGGAAGAAGTCCGCTAAAAATTCCAAAAAATTCACCAGATGCTCCACTAGTAGGGGGTTTTGTTTTAGTTTTTTGGAACCTTTAGAGGAAAAAGCCTAATTCTTTAGGATTCCGTACCCAAAGGGTGCAAACGGGACCCTATTACTGAGACTCCGCTGTCTGTTCGTCTGTCTGTCCGTCTGTCACAGGGCTCTATCTCCTTGAACCGTAATAGCTAGACACTTGAAATTTTCACCGATTATGTATTATATTACTGTGGCCGCTATAACAACAAATACTAAAAATAAGATAAAGTTAAAAATTAAAGGGAGTCGTCATACAAGAAACGTGTTTCTACAGCGCTATAAAACATCGTATGGAGGCACGAACCATTCATGTATATATTTTTTTAAAATTTCAGGTAGTTACCGAAAATTATTTTTTTTAACTACACTACTTTTTGGGATTGCGTAGCCAAATGGCAAAAAACGGAACTGTCATATCTGTCTGTCCGTCAGTATGTCACAGCCACTTTTTTCCGAAAATATAAAACTAAACTGTTAAAACTTGGAAAGTAGATGTATTTTGTAAACCGCATTAAGATTTTCACATAAAAATAGAAAAAAAATACATTTTGGGGGTTCTCCATACTTAAGATTGAAACTCAAAATTTTTTTTTCATCAAACCCATACGTGTGTAGGTCTTCAAAAATGATATTGAGGTTTAACTTCCACAGAATATTGGTTTGAACGAGATCAAGTAAGTAGTTTTTTTTTTAATAAGTCATAAATCGTAAACCGCAATTTACCTTTAGAACTTTTAAATAATGTTACTTGCTGCTACGGAACCGTTCATGGGCGAGTCCAACTCGCACTTGGCCGCTTTTTATTGTTATATTTAGTCTCTATTCCTGTTGCAGATTTACTAATTCATTTCGAAAATAAAGGTTCCGTATTCGTATTTAATTTTAATCCGTATTCGAGATAGTAAAAATTAAAAAGAAATACTTTTCTCAGCCTGTTAGTCGCCATTTAAATATATTATGACTTTAAACGAGCAATTCTTGTAAAAATATATAGGTTTATTGAGGATCTCGGAAAAAGGCTTCTACGATTTCGCCGAAATCTAATATGTCGGAGCCAGAAAATCGCTCTAAGTAAATTTTTTTGGACACCTTGTTTTCTTAGGGAACCCGTTTGCTGTGTCTTTCATTGAGAAAAGGACGGACACCTAGATACGATTATATTGTAAAGTTAAAATAACTTATTAGGTATAATTATACAATATATATAATGTTTTAAAATTATATATACATATAAGTAATGTTCTACAATTAGTTTAACAAGGCTCTATAAAATGCCAAGCCGGGATTGTGTAGGTGGCGTGAAGCACCATGCAAACAAAAGTGCATTTAAATCAGACACATTCATCTATTATTACTCATCCGATAAACAAGAAATACAAGTATGTTATTATGACTAGTATTTCGTATTTGTTGCCAAGTCCAAGCGTATGATGGCATTTACTACATTTTATCATGCTTATATCGAATATGTAATAACGCAAAACCTCTCAGATGGTACCTCAGCCCATAAAACTGAACCACTTTTGTTCTACAACTTTCACGAAACCAAAAAAAAAAAAAAATATCGAGTCAATTTGTATGAAAATCCGAAATAATTTTTGGCATTTTGGGAATGTTGTAGAACAACATATTTTGGGTCATTAACACATTTAAATGTGGCTCTAACTATTATTTCACATTTCACAGTTGCAGGTGATTGACAGTTTGATCTAGATGGCACTTTGCCAAGTGGGCGACGTCGCTTTTGTATGTAAAACAAGGATAGATTTAACGTTTTTTTTCTTGCTATGTATGTATACTTACTGATTTCATTTTACCGTAATAAAGGAACACCACTGGTAGCTTCTTTGTAATAAATTATTCGGAAGATTATAAACACTACACCTCTTCATAAACTGTCTCACTAATGTCTTACTATCGCAAGGTTACAATTTTTTTTTTAAATAAAAATGTGCAGTGATGTTTTATTTTTCCTTTCCACGAAGAAGTTTTTAGAAAAAATGCATATTTTCGTACAAGCTTTTTTTGTGAGGCCTTAGTAGGTACTAATCAAGACAAATGTAATAAGCCTAAACTCGATAGGGTTGCGTCGTTTTACTACAGGGTTCCTATAGCAACCTTCCAGCTCCATCATTAGATCAGATTCTTGTTATTGCATTTTCGTCTTATTTACATTAGCATTAAAATTTCATCTCAATCGCAAACCGGGAAGTAATTCTTTAACTTGCAAGATTTGATCCAAAAAACAAATAAACAAAATAAAGATCTAAAAGAACTTTAGGTCATTCGTGATGTTCGTGACAGACTGCTTCCTGTAAAAATATCCAAATCATGTTTAATTCATATTCATCTCAATGATAGGCAGAGGTTGGAACTGATGCCAATTATGATTAACGAAGCTTAAGCTTTCAAGTGGATGATGTATTCTAAAAGCTGATGTAGAAATACTGACTGATCCCCACTTAAGGAACACTTTCATGGTTCATAAATCATAACTTATTTACAGTTGCTTTTTTAGGATTCCGTTGTAAACAAGGAAAAAGGAACCCTTATAGTTTCGCAATTTCTGTCTGTCTGTCAGTTCGCGGTTATAGGTACTCAAAGAATATTAGTTCTACAACGCTATAATTTAGCATCAGTATGTATATTTCTATGTATATGTATATCAAGCCGACAAAGTGGAAATAAAATGTATGTTAGTGTCAAGTCTACCCCCCTTTGTCAGGTAAATGGCTGTCTGTATATAGACACGAGAAAAAATCGAAGGCAGTGTATATGACGAAATTAAAAGGAAAGCTATGAGGAAACAGTAGGGTTGACAAATTAAAGAGTTGTAGGCGATCAACTTATTACAGGTTTTTAGTCGTTAAACCGTGAGGCATGAACTTTCACAACTACGGAACCTTACAGTGCGCGTGGCTCGAAACGCACTTGGCCGGTTCATAACAAAACGGTTTGTTTTTTATACAGTAGGTTTTTTATATTAATATTAGAAGGACTTTAGGTCATTCGTGATGTTCGTGACCGACTGCTACTTGCAATCATATCTAAATCATTTTATTCATCTCAAGAGTGACAGGCAAAGGTTGGAACTGCCAATTATGATTGACGAATCTTAAGTTGGAGTTTTAAATAAGCCTCGGCTTTGCACGAGTATGTTTTATACATGTAAACATTAACGGTTAAATGTTCTACACTTCCGTCAAAACTGCATCTAAATCAGCCCAGCAGACAGATGTGTGTGAATTTCAACGTACTTTTAATAAGTCTAGATGGAAATCTATGTATGTATATGTATGTAGATATGTGTATAGTGTGTGTAGAAATACATACTTATATTTAAGCTTTTCCTAAAGGCTGACTGGTAAAGAATGCATTAGCATTAAGGCCGTACCTGAATTTTCCGGGGTCCAGTGCTGCCCTCATTTAAAATAAATCATGTCAACGAAAACGGAGACATTATTTAAAATTTTGCAACTACCAAGTCCTAGATAACCCTTTAAAGTATTTTATGAACTACTGTTTACAGTTTATAATGAGAACGTTAAGCTTTGCTACGCACATTAGCCAAAAGTGGCCGTTTTTCGCAATTGTGCGTAGTAAAGCCTAACGTTCTCACTTTAAATTGTAAACAGTAGTTCATAGAATACTTTGAAGGGTTATCTAGGACTTGGTAGTTGCAAAATTTTAAATGATGTCTCCGTTTTCTTTGAAATGATTTATTTTAAATGGGGGAAGCACTGGACCCCGGAAAATTCAGGTACGGCCTTAAGTCCACCTTTTGTACCATTGTGGTCAATAAAGATTTAATAAATTAATAAATAAATGGATATTCCAAAAATGAAGATGAAAAGAACTTATAGAGTAAAGTTCGATCGAAATTATGCGACGGTTGCTACACACTTATTCGGGCGGTATAGGTAATATGTAGATGAATTTAAGGGGGAAAGCCGATATAATTGCTTCGGATCGGCTTTATCATTCGACAAATACTGCCGACGCTTCAATGCTGGCCCAAAAAGTGTGTATCAACCCTGATCAGCGTCATTCAAAGCGATATTTAAAAAAAAATGCGAACTACATTGTTAATACATATTAGAGTATCCCAAACATCTTGTGCATAAAAGGCTTTATAGTACGCCGATATTGGGCTCAGATTTCAGGTGAGTCACGTATCACGGCAATAATATACATCGATGCTGTGCCAATACACGTCCAATATTGAAAATTTTTAGTAATATTCCCTAAAGTTCCTTTTACAGAAAGTTGGGGACACACAGTCTCGAAGATCCTCAATATTATTACATATTTTTAAACCAATTTTCAAAATGAAGAGGTTATCAATTCGAGCTGTATGTTTTTTGAATGTATATGATACGCGATAATTTCGCCAATAGAGAGTATGCATGCATTTTTTTTATATTTTTAATCGATAGTCCTCGTCGAGAAATAGCCGCAAGAAATAAATCAGTGCCGAAAAACATGTACATTGTGTAGAAAATAAATATTAAAAATAGCAAATAGATTATAACATCTAAAACACGCCATTTTAAAATATGACGTCAAAGTCTGCAATATCCGCTAGAGACAGAAGCTGTCAACGCATGTTTTTCTTTTTTGGGTACTTTCGATATTATCAGCCAGTGATATTTGTTAAACCTCTATATAAAAGTACATACATTTCGAATGTCATCGATAATCAAACTACATGGACGGACAGTCCTACCGAACGCACCCGAACTTGTCATTTCCTTTTTGTGAACTTTGTCGTCATTTCCCTTTTGTTTGTCAAAAGTTCCCGCGCAATATTTGCATATTTTCAATAATTTATTTCTAATCCAAATAAGAGTCAATAAGAAAAATAATTACCTAGGCGTGGTAACGTATTAATAGAAATTGTAAAATAAAAATATGAGCCGGATTGGTGTTACATGCATATTCCTTATTGTGAAAGTTTTATGACTCTTTTTTATTTGAAAGCCTTTACTACCAAGTTAGTTCCATATTAATTTATTTGGTTAAGACATGATGAAGAACTTTGGAGATATTAAAGAAACTCCTTAAAAAAATTAAGTTGGTTGATTTTTTGTTAATAAAGCACTTATATAATATTATTCTATACCAAAGTACGGGATACAAGACCAAAGTCAAACGGGTTTTTTTTTTAATTAGCCTATTATTCACTGGGCCACAAAAGACTAATTAAAAAAATCGCTACTAACTGTGAAGTCACGAACCCCATATCTCGGCACCACTTAACAGTTTTGGCTTATGTTCGAACTTAAAATTCCATTGGCTACACCTACAAGCATATCAATTTCATTACGCTTCGATAAAAGATACTTGAATTATCGTCAAACAAACATACGTTAACTTCCGGGAAAAATACTCTACGTATTTAGTGAAAACTGCATAAAAATCAGGCCAGTAGCACCAGTAGCAGTAGTATGAAATATTCTTCTAAATAATTTTAATTGAAAAAATTCTGTGCCAATAGTTCCAGAGTTTTAAAGTACAGCTAGACAGACAGGTGTACACGAATAGTGACAAAATTTTTATTAAGTAAGGATGTGTATAGTATCATTGTGTATAAAATCACAATCTGAAATAAGTATACGGTTTAAAAATAACATCCATCAAAATATACTTGGTAGATTCAGTTCATGATACCACAGAATATGTACTAGTACTCACGTAATGATACTAAAAAACTTTCTCAAAGGAACATACACTAAAATATGAAAAAATAAATTGCTTTTTATAGAAACTCAAATCAGATCGGTCAATTTGTATGGGAAATCAAAAACTATTTATCATATTTCGATATAAGAGTATGTTCCTTGGGGAAAGTTGTTCAGTATCATGGATTAAGGTGAAGATATAGGCAAATGGCCTTGAAGTATGAAATACATTGTTAACTCGTAAATATGGTGATAATTTCCATATTGCTCTTCGTCATGCACTAGATAGCCCTTTAAATTATTTTATGAACTGCCGTTGAAACTATTATTGATGATCCGTCTAGCTTTAAAACTTGCCGTGGCCCCTTTTGGCGGAGGCAAGTTTTAAAGCTAGACGTACTAATGTAAATACTTTCAACGGTGGTTCATAAAATAATTTAGAGGGCTATCTTGTGCATGACGAAGAGCAATATGGAAATAATCTCCATATTTACAAGTTAACAGTTTATTTCAAATGAGGGCGCCACTTCAAGGCCATTTGCCTATATCTTCCTTAAATCTTCATTTAAAATAGTTACAGTACATTTTGTAAGACCACATTGTTAGACACTGTTTAATAGTGTGTATTCAGGCACAGAATAACTAATACTAACGTCATTCAGGTCTGATTTGTTTGTCATTAGTTATCCGAAACAGTAAACCTGTCAATGTTCTCATATTTGTATAACAGTTGATAACACAGCTTTGTTGCGTAGTGAGAAAGCCTTCTCATAGGTATTTAATTCGTGGTAGCTATGAAAAGACGTCGAAAGTAAACAAGTGAATACATCGAATATCTAAAGACATTATTGATACAGCAGTATGTTTTATCTATTTTTAACTAAAAAATAAAAATTAGTACCTATTAGAGAAACTTCAGATTTAAATAATCTTTTTTTGCTTGCTTGAAAACTTACGCTTTTTGGCTTTTACACGACTGCCCCAAAAAAAGGAGTGTAATGTTTTCAGGGTTAATGTATATGTGTTTTTTTGTTCTGCCTTCAAAATGCCTGAACAAGTGTGGACGTGTGTAAGTTTTCGGTTTTACACCAAGTGACACAGTCACTTTATAATTTTTATATAAAAAGATTATGTATTACGAATAGATTAGATTATATACGAATACATATCATACACTAGATGTGCCCGCGACTTCGTTCGCGTGGTTGTCGGAAAGTAATGTTATATAGCCTAAAGCCTTCCTCTATAAATGGACTACCCAACAAAAAAAGAATTTTTCAAATCGGACCATTAGTTCCTGAGATTAGCGCGTTTAAACAAACAAACAAACAAACAAACAAACAAACAAACAAACAAACAAACAAACAAACAAACAAACAAACAAACAAACAAACAAACAAACAAACAAACAAACAAACAAACAAACAAACAAACAAACAAACTCTTCCGCTTTATAATATTAGTATAGATACGAAGATTATATGCATATCAATGGCCACCTAAAAATGGTAAAGACCATGCAAAAGCCGGAATTGTTTAAATGATAGTAAAGAATATTGTTAGAATTTGCCTGCCTCCGTGGTCTAGTGGTAGTAGTGGTCAAGTCGTTTGCCTTGTGATCCTGAGGTCGTGTTTTCAAATCCCATTAGGAAGCATACTTTGTGAAAAGTTGCTTCCGTCTCGTTATATAGTAGGATATTGCAGGCTTAAATCACCCGACTATCCGTAAAGAAAGATAATTCCGTGTTTCGGAAGTTCAGAAGGCACGCAAAGTGGTGGGTCTCGAACACCATCTAGCATTTTCAAAGCGATCCTAAGATTGGTTTTGGGTTGCGGAGGTCAGACGTCAGTCACTCTCTGTAAAAACCAGTAACCTCGTCAAATCACTTAGGTTAGATAGCGGACCCCGGGCTCTGAAGCGTTACTGCTGAGGATGTAACCGGGATGATGATGAAGAATATTGGAAATAAAGCCGTGAAATTTTCCAAGGCAGTGTGTAGCAAGAAGCCGACTGCACCGTGTCACGTAAGTTTATAAATTTTTAGTATAATGTAAACAGTTTCAGCTGGGTTACTGACAGTGACAGCTATTGGAGAATATTTGCAATATTTTGAAGCCTAACAGGTCATGTTACGTGAAAAGCCGCATACTTTGGATAAAGAATTTACAGAATTTTAGGCCGAATCTAGAACTTTTATTCGTTCTTTTTTGACAACATGTTTTGATCCCTACCATTTATTTAAATAGTAAGTTCACTGCTATAAGTTTGCTTGTATAAACGATACGTCATCAAATGCGTCAAGAATGCCTTGACAGATAAG
Organism: Acrobasis repandana; assembly: GCA_963576875.1. Classification (NCBI taxonomy): domain Eukaryota; kingdom Metazoa; phylum Arthropoda; class Insecta; order Lepidoptera; family Pyralidae; genus Acrobasis; species Acrobasis repandana. The sequence continues at coordinate 7,474,397 of OY756226.1, forward strand.
GCAAACAAACATTAGATACCTACCTATTTATAAAACAAATGCCTTAACTACAAAGTTCATTATTTTTTAAATTGCAATTTTTTATTTTCTCAAAAGTACATAACTATAATTTAAAAAATTATCTCATAGAATGAAAAAAAGGTTCAAAATTTTTTTTATGGAAAATTTGCTTAACGCTTAACGTTTTTATCTGCCGCAGTCGAAAAGAAAAATTAAAAATTATGTTTTTTTTTATTAAATAGGTACTTACGTGAAAAACTTCATCTTGAAAACAAAAGCCTGGCACACAAACCACTAAAGTTACACTTAAACACATAAATCACTTACACAAAAAGAACAAAAACATTTTTACAAAAAAATAAATCGTTCTAATTTCAAATTTCCGTTTCGCACGTCCACTCGTGCGCACGGATACGTCCACTGGCGCTTACTGAATTTCATTTGGCGGCGCCGGCGCACACTGTCACGCATATTATTCACACATATATTCATTAATTTCTGACACCCATCCTCAGCAACAAAACGAATGTCGCGTCGTCATTAATTATGATTTGCGGCATTATTTGATCTTTTAATGTTCCGAAACATTAATTTACTACTTGTTTGTTTAAAAAACATGAGATAAGAAATAAGATGTTAAAGAAACAAGATTATTAATACACAAATAAATAGATAAGTACAAATCACACTGATTGAGCTTGCTCTAAACTAAGTTCAAACTTGTATTATGGGATACTAACTCAACGATACTATATTTTATAATAAATACTTATATTATACATATACGAGTAAACACCCAAGACCTAGAACAATTTGAAATACCTACGCCATTTGTGTTGCCCTCTAAATCCAATTATGTTTAATGCACCACTTGACATGTATGTATACTCATACCCTTTCAAACAAAAAAGATTTTTCTAAATCGGTCCAGGCGTCTTCGAGTAATCGGGGAACATACATAAAAGATTCCGACGAATTCAGAACCTCTTGCTGTTTTGAAGTCAGTTGAAAATACTCACTTAAACATTTCTATACACTTGTTAAGTGCGTGTCAGTAATATATAACTCTATATACCTGTTAATAACAGTTTTTTTCTGGCTGTCTCGTCTTTATTCTTTAAACGATACACAGACTAGGGTCAAGATCAGGAAACAGACGCTTATAAACTTGATAAGCCTTCTTCTTCGTCTAAGCGCGTTCCCGTTTGCAGTTCTAACATAACCTAACCTATATTTTTGTTATACCACTGTTTATAAATAATAATGACTTGACAGCTAATATCATTAGTCGCCAAGTCATTAATTATAGTACCCGCGAAAATTATAAGCCAATGTTAAATAGTCGTAATTCATAAAGCTATTTAGAAACTCTATAGTCTCCGAGTCAGCATTTAGTCATGAAAACTGTGAACTAGTTATTTTTCTTTTGATTGTACATATACTTATACACATTACACATACATTATTCATAATTTACTTATATTGCCTCCTTTGTGTGTATTTTAAAAATATTATTGTGTAAAGAGTTCAACAACAACATTTGTTTTCATAGTTCGAGTATCGTATTAATTAAAAACAAAGCGTACAAAGTTCAACTTTAATTTAACAAATATTTAGGAATATCAAAAAATTTATCGAAGTATTTTTCTGTGTAGTTTTTTTCCGACCCTATTACATCATAACGCGTTGAACTGAATATATCTCGTTTTAAAAATAAAACTTTAAAACTCACTATATTGTCACCATATTTACTTTTTTAATAAGAACCTCACTAGATATTCAAATAATCGTGTTTTGAATATTGACGGTATAAAATACTTACAGATTGAATGCAAATGACGCCTTTATCTTAAATAATGTAGTAATAAGGCAATTTATATCTAGCAAATCGACGTGTATTGAGAGATAATTTATTTCATTTAAATATCGTCTTGAATAGTGTACTTGGATGACTTTATATATTATACTTAGTTGTTACACGTGGGCCGTGGCTACTGATGAAATGGAAAAAATTCGTTGGAAAAAAAAAATCGATAGAATTCTTTATCCAATGTGTATGTGTGTCTACATTTAAGAGCCAAGCTCTTGTCGGTGTCGTTGTGTGGACAGAGACGCACAAAATGACTATCAATACTCATCATCATCTTCATCAGGTCTTTTTTAGGGTTCCATACCCGAAGGGTGCAAACGGGACCCTATTACTGAGACTCCGCTGTCTGTCCGTCTGTCACAGGGCTCTATCTCTTGAACCATAATAGCTAGACACTTGAAATTTTACCGATTATGTATTACTGTAGCCGCTATAACAACAAATACTAAAAGTTAAAAATTAAAGGGGGTCGTCATACAAAAAACGTGTTTTTCAGCGTTTTTAAATAGATCTTTATAATGGCATTAACTAGATACTTGAAATTTTCACCGACTATGTATTACTATTACCACTATAACAACAAATACTAAAAATAAGATAAAGTAAAAAATTAAAGGGGGTCTTCATACAAGAAACGTGTTTCTTCACCGCTTTAAAATATTGTACAGAGGTACGGAACCCATAATGTACGAGTCCAAATCGCACTTGCCCGTTTATTAGTCTCCACAGCAGGAGCACGACCCTCTCTATACAGACGGTTAATCAGATACCTGTGCCACCACGCGCGTCGCGCACTACGTAGGTGGCACAGGTATCTTAACCCTCCTCTGTACTACCAGAGCCATATATTAACCAGAGCAGTCAGAGGATTTGGCCTACACTCTCAACGCTAGCCAGACGGGTTGGAGAGATATCATTAATGTTTATAGGCTTTGTTTAGCTTGTATTTCCTAAGTCGCCTACTACGACTTCCACAGGAAGTCCTATTCTACTCTGCCGGGAACCACACGGCAATCACTACTTCCAATACTATACAATACAATACAATACCCTTTATTGCACAAAAGTAAAAAACAGAACATAATTATCTTAAAAATTAGGAAATGCGCAAAAGGCGGCCTTATCGCTAAGTAATTTCTTTGTTTATATAGAAAAAAAATTATGGGAAATTAGGTAGTGCGGGGTGGTCAATATAATAAACATACTTATATTCAATAATTATAATAAACATACATACACCTAATACTTAAATACATACATACAACTTACACAAAGAAAACATAACAGGACAAAATGAAGAAACTAAGTGGAAACAAGGGAAGGAAATTAACTTTCATAAGGATAGAAAATGCGATTTTACTTGGGATTTAAAGCTGGCTAGCGTTTGGGCGCGTCGGAAAGTAAGTGGTAGTGATCACTACTTTATCCAATATTTTTTTTATACAAAAGATTACTATGCCCATAATTACACGGAACTACCTCTTTAATCAACATTTACAGTGTACCTCAATGTTTTTAACTTTATTTAGGAGGACGTGGAGGTTGATGATACGATCCGCAACTGTTATTTTGTATTCATTAACATGTTTTCCTTTGAAGCCATCGTTATTTGATGTATGGTGTTATTTCGAAATACCTCTAGATTTGAAGCCTTTAAATAAAACGTAAGCTTAAGAACATAACGGAGGAAAGAGAGACTTGGAAAGCACTCTACCGACAAGAGCGAGACTCTTAAATACAAGAAGAAGAAAGAGTACAAAACTTTAGGGAGCGCTGATTTGACTGTTAAATTCATTATTTATCTGCTCTCGCTTCATTACCGAAAGACTCCTCACTAATATGACTGATTTAAAAGGGCACGTTTTTAGGGTTCCGTACCCAAAGGGTGCCAATGGGACCCTATTACTGAGACTCCGCTGTCCGTCCGTCTGTCCGTCTGCCACAGGGCTTTATCTCTTGAACCGTAATAGCTAGACACTTTAAATGTTCACCGATTTATTAATTACAGTGGCCGCTGCATCAACAAATACTAAAAATAAGATAAAATTAAAAAATAAAGAAGGTTGTAATCAGGTTGTAATAAGATGGTTACCGATCTAGAAATAATGAAATCTATTGGTTGTTCAGAAACGGCTACGCTCTAGAAGAGTCTCGCCCTAAAGCTCTTTACGCATCTGATATAGTACACAACCTCTTCGGGAGTTCTTTATGAATTTTAATCACGAATAAATCTTTCTCTAAATCTAGTTAGTTACAGTAATAGTGCAATGCTTTAAAATTATAATTGCCAACTAGTCACAAACTAGTAAGTCCTTGCCGGTTGCGATCATAAATTACAAAATGTCACTCATTGTATGTTAATACGATTTCTATCAAAGTTGTTTTATTAGTTCAATTTACGTGTGCAATTTTATAAAAGTTTAGTGATGCATTATTCAATATTTTATCCGAGTTTGTCTACTGCATTTTTGATGGAATGTGGACGCACCCAAACGCGCTCTTGAATAGTCTAACACTATTTTTACTGACTTTTTTCTTTCTTGTCATCTCCTCTCGTTGTCTATGCTCAAGCGTGTCACGCCGGTCATTATTTATAGAATAATCAACCATTCAGTTTTATATTTCTTCAAATTGACTGAAGGAACATAAATAAAATAATCTTAAATAAAAAAAAGCTAGTTCAATTTCTGGTTCTCATCAGTTCCACTTCATCAAAATTACTATATATACCTATTTGTACATAGAATATAAAGGGGTTTCCTCGATTTCTCGAGAATTCCACCATTAGATCTTTACCTGGTGACACTGGGACAAACTTGCATGTACACCCTTTCAAACAAAAAAATAATTTGAATTTTGAAATAAGTTACGGGGTAGCATACAAAAAAAAAACATTTATACATTCGATTTGAGAAGCTCCTCTTTTTTTGAGGTCGCTTAAAAGAGGAGGGAAGCAGATACAATCCCTATATGCTAAAAGTCTATCCGTGCATATTCATTATACTCTTCCTCACTTTGATTTTAAACAATAAAAATAAATTTAATGTAGAGTCTGTCTTAGATAGATCTTTTATTTTTATTTCTATAATATCTATTTGATAAATTAAAATATGAAGCAAATGTATCAAGAATTTTCCGAGAAATGTAATTCACAGTACGTTGGGGGCGAACGATTAGTCTACAGGTGTTTCAATTAAGTAAAAAGTTATACAACCATTAATCTATGTTGTCTCGAAGCTAAAAACTTGGTCAGTGAGATACGGCGCCACTTGCTGGACCGAGGGTATGACCAACGTTCCGTGTGGTACCTGGCTCAAAGGAAATATAGTCATTCAAAGAGGAAATGCAGCAAGCGTAATGGCACTCGTACTCGTTCGACGGACTCACGTTCTCTCACTTGAGGGTGATGACTGAAAATCAGCGTTTGCTCCCTAAGCAAGTTTATAGCTGAGTTATTGCCTTCTTATGTCACTGCAGTACTTACACCAAATGTCTACGAATATTGTTATTATTTTTGTGTGTTTGTGTGTGTGATATGTGTGTGCCTCAGTAACAAATAAAGTGATTTTCTATCTATCTAATGGGCACTTTTGAGCCGGGTACAATTCGGGGTGGGATGTTTAAAAAAAAAATGTTGTTTTTATTTTATTTAGTTTTTTGATTGAATTATTTAGTACTACATATATGTGGATTACAAAACTGAATAAATGAATAGTATTAGGTATTGGCAGCTATATAGGTGACTATTTAACTATCTTTAAAACAAAGTAGACATTATGTAATTCAATAGACAATGGCATTGACGACACGTTAAATCAATATCACCGTCGGATGTAAGGATCATTAGTTTTGGTCGTTAATGCGTCGACAAGGTGAAATATATGTGATCGGGCCTATTGTTAGCTTTAATGGAGATATAATCTAAAAGCTTAGTAGGAAAGAGGTCAACCAGAAAAAGTTCAATAACCTAGGTAGTATTTCTAATAATCAACCCACGTTCAAAGTGATAGTGGATATGGAGATGGAAGAACGGAATTATAATAGTGATGGGTTGCTAGTCTTATTGCTCATAATCATTATTCAGATTATTGCCTACTACTCGTACCTTGTTCAAATTATACGATCTACATGGAAAAAAGGCAGCTGGTACATTCTACGTTTTTGGCTTTTCTCTTAGGTCAGGATGGAATTGCTACCAGAATAGTATTCACGAAATCGACGCACAAACAGTTCCCTGCCAGCTTCAGAAGGGCTTGGTTTAATTGTAGGTTGACGTATTTAGAGAAAATACTGCAGTGCCGTTTATTGCCGCTTCTTCTGCACTTGCGCTTACGTACCGGCACTAAACTTAGCTGTAAGTAAATGATCTGACGTCAATAACTTTTATGAAATCAAAAGAAAAAAATTAACAAACTTCCAAAGATAACTAAATTTGATTTGACTTTGGTGATAGCTATCGACATATTTGAAAGCAGTAAGTTGGCTTTTTCAGATGATTTAGACATTTTGTAAAATCTGACACCACCACTTACACACACAAAAATAAAGAACCTTTAAGTTTTTTTTTATACTTTTTTTATATAGGTATCAGCAAGTGGTCATTATATCTAGATCTGTTTGTAATTGCCGACAAAACGGTTGCACCAATTCTGAGTCAATAAAAAATATCCTTGACCAAAATGCTTTAAATAGAAGCTATCATAAATCAATTTGACAAAGATTAATAGCTCATAGATTAGTCTTCTACATAAATTTAGAGCTTTTGAAACGTTTTCTTTTTTTGAGTAGGTCAATTTTTTATTGTTTCTGTTTAACTCAGACTGACTATATTTAATTGAGCTTTGCATCATATTACAACACGTTTTTTAAACGTCACAATCACTTTTTGTACATCCTTTACTTGCATCGCGAAAACAATGCCATTTAAAACGCCCCAATCACATTTTATTTATTGTTGTGGTTGCACTAGGGTATTATCAATAAAACGTATACTAAATGGAAAAGGTGCATGCGAAAAATTGATACAAATGTTTTATTGGATCAAACCCAAAATCATAAATAAAAAAACAGCCGATCAATACAAAATGTTGCTCATATTGATGGCCCACTTTTACCCCCTTTCAGTTGGAAATGGAGTGAAATGCTTGACAATAAAGGGAAGATCCAGCCGCCAGGCATGGTGTTACGCCTGGGCAACCGCATCTCCGACGGTGTATTGTCAGTGGTAGTATATATGCAACCAATCGCATGAACTCTGATAGCGAGATGTAGAATATATTAGCACCATCTTGTAAGCTCCTTGTTAACTATTGTAGGATTACATTCCTTGTAATTTATAATTTTTAAATGGTAGCGTAGAGATCGCCACATATAGTGAGTATGTGGTGCTGTGATGCTAATATATTCTACATCTCGCTATCTTTAACCATTGTTTTGGCTTTTAGTTGTAAACATGTGAAATGTTGACACAAGCACGCACTGAGCTGATCGTGCAAAAGTAAATGATTTACTTAAGTGCATATCAAGGGTCACGCAAGCGTCGGCTTGATCGCGATACACAGCAATGGAGAAGGTGCCAGCCTTTGTTGTAGCGATTTTCATTTCTTTGATAGTTATCCTATGTGGTCGATTATAATATACTTAAATAGGTACTGCAAAAAATACTTAGTTTTCTCCCCTTGGTATGCCCACATTTTGCTAGAACGAAGATACTTCCATAATTTTTTTCTATCAAGCCAAAAACACTCAATCGTGTTTTGGATATTGTGGGTGTCTGTAGAAAAGCCTTAAGATTCTTATGTAACATTTTTGAGGAATAAACTGTAGTAGTTTAATTACAGTGATTTTTTAAAAAGCTCACAGTTTTCTTGGCTCTGAACTGTCGCGGCCTTAAGGGTTACGTTCATCCCAGTAAAATTAAAATGCTAGCGAAATGTAGAAAAAAAGCGCTAATTTCATTCGTTATAGTTATAATTTGTGGCAACAAACTGTCGTCAGTCGGACTGCAACCTTAGGTCAGCTTTGTTAACTCGAGGAAAATTACTTTTCTAGTGGAAACTATGGTTAATCCATTACTCTATATTTCTATAATACCTTCTTAGACTACGTTTAATGCCATAAATAGAACGCTGTGATTTTTTGTCATTTTATGGTTCCGTACTTTAAAAGGTAAAAACGGAGCCCTTATAGGATCACTTACTTGTCTGTCCGTTTGTCTGTCACTGCCAATTTGCTACCAAACTACTGGACCGATTGAGTTGAAATTTGGTACACATATCAGAGATGGACGTATAATGTAAATTAATTAATTAATTACGGGGTCCACTTATGGGGGTAGATTAGTCATGACAAAAAAAAAAGTTTATACAAATATATCGTGTGACCTATAAAATTAAAGTAATTTTTATGAGAATTTAAATATATTTTTTTATAATTTTTAGGTCGGTATTTTTGAAGTTGTTTAAGGAAATATGCGAAAATTGACCTATCCCTCTTATCTCTTAAGCCACTGAGCCTAAGCTTTAAAGAAAATACAAATAATAGTAACTTACCTAATATATTACAGAAAAACCTATAAGAAGTCTATCCTATTATTTGAAATGAGCAATTCTTATCTATATCGTAGACATTTGGTGTAAGATTTACAAACTATGTCGTGTCATAACAAATAAAAGGGCTTGTTGTAATAATCTCAATTTTTTTAAATAATTTTAAGATAAATATTTTGAAGTTATTTAAGAAAAAAAATGTGAATTTTAACCCCTTCCCCCTTATCTCTGAAACAAATGGGCCTAACCTTTTGAAAATATACAGAAAAATTTTCTTTCAGAAAAACCTATGAGTAGTACGGAACCCTTCCTTTATCAGGTATCAAATAGTTATAGTGGTGGTGGAGTTGTCAAATAGTCATAGTACGGCTGTAGTGGAATATGTTAAGAACGCGTATGACCCTGATAGTACTTAGAGCGATCTTAAATATTATCAATATTAACGAAACACGCACTCAATTTGAAATAAAAACACAGTAAAGTTAAGGACTAACTCTATAAATTATGTTTCAAAAACACGATTACTTAAAATTTTCTCGATAGAAAAAATTGCGAACTTGCATCCAAATCACTTCAGAATTATACTAAAACGGATACTATTGAAGAAATATAATAAATTGTCCCCTGTAACTTTGGATTATAATTGTTGTCTTTTTTTTAAATGATTCTTAAATATTCTTTGTAAAACGAAAACACCTTAAAAACCAGAAACGCGTAAAACAGCCTCATTGACCTGCCGCGATCTATTCAACCCGCATGGTTCGCTGTCTCGCTTCGGCTAGAGTAAAGTGTGCGTGGAAGCGGCAGCTAAATTAAGATAATCTGCATCAGGCGCAGCCTTAAGCAGTCTGTGGTCTTTAGGTGTCGTCCGCCACTCAATCGGCTATGAAAACCAGTGGAGTCGTAGACATTTGTCGCTAGAAGCTCCCTTAAAGCAATTAAATGCCTACACCAACCTTTGATTGTACTTACTTGTTTAGGAATAAATAAATAAATATATATGGACAAATCACACTGATTAAGCTAGCCCCAAAGTAAGTTTTAAACTTGTGTTATGGGATACTAACACAACGATACTATATTTTATAATACATACATATATAGATAAACAAACAATAAATAAAAAAGGAATACAAACTAAACATACGCTCTAAAGGATTTATATCCAAGGTCGTAAAATGATTTTCAAAAAATGCCTAAATCGGCAGCAGTACTGATTCTTAGGATTATAACAGTACAAATGTTACATATAATATATGTTACCTATATCGCTCATTAAACTTTGATAGCGAGTCGTAAAACGACATTGTTTTATAGCAACACAAATAGTCCGTCTCCGAATTGTTGGTTGTAAAACTGATTGTCTCTAATTGTAAACTACCCACAGTTTAGGATTGTCTTTATTTAGTTTAGCTTGTATTGTTGCTGCAGTTTGCTATGGCAATTGTAACATTTTGATTCTATTTTACATATATACATACCTATCACGTCTTTATCCCTAATGGGGCAGACAGAGCATTGTTTGTTTGTTTGTTTAGCATCTTTATTGCACAAAAATTATATTTATGTACATTATTTAATACAAAGAGAATAAGAAATAACTTGCACAAAGGCAGACTTATCTGATGTCGATGTCGCTGTCCGCTCAGCACTGAGGGCTGCCTCACGCGTCACCACCCGCGCCTCCGCTCGCTATACTCGACTCGAAACGATTAAGTTACACCAGACGCGGAAAGCTACGAACATACACCGCATACAATTATGAGAACCTCGCGGGTATCGGCGGAACTACCAGCAGTCATCGTTTTGAGTCGAGCACAGCGAGTGGAGACGCGGGCGGTGACGCGCTAGGCAGCCCTCAGTGCTAAGCGGACAGCGACATCGTCGGGTCGCCGCTGACACTCGCCCTGAAGATGATCGTCTAAATCGATCGAAACCTGGTCGGCCTTTTCTGACTATATCACGTGAGTCAACCGTTTTAAATTAATCAATTATGGATTTATCTCACGTTAGTTTTAATAAAATAATTATTTAGTTTTAATTTAAATTTTAATCTCTCCTCCCTCAATATAATTTGAAAAGAACGTAGTAAATACTTTTTTATTTACAAGTATGTAATATTTATGTAAAGCCACAGTTAAAAAAAACACAATATGTTTTTAATACAATAGACATTTTTTTTTTTTCGTATTGAACACTTACACTTAACACCTTAACACTTTTTTTTTTCATTTTAAAAAGTCTTTAAAATATATTTCAATACATACTTTGTTTAGGTAAACAGGTACTCGACCTAAATTTATTGAATAAATTTTACAAGTAGTTGTAATGTATACAACATATTGTATGAAATACACTTCTTTATCAATAGAATAATCTTCATAGGAAGTCATTAGCTTGCATATAAATCAGTTTATTTTTATACTGTGGCGCCGTTGAATCATTTATTATCTGAACCATTTCAATTACGTTTATAATTAAAGAGCAATAAATACAATATAATTGTCGCGGATAGTAACAAAGAACTATAATAAATATGTTTTAAAATTGTATAATAATAATGAATATATTATATATAATTGTTATGCTATTTAAACTCATGATTGACTCGAAAGTAATTTTAATACTAATTGGATGTGTTTTAATTTCTTAACAATACTAATACTTCAAATAAGCCACATAATAGAGTGTAGGCCTCTCTTCCTCTTACTGCTTTGGCTAATATATGGCTCTGGCAGTACAGACGGTCGTGCTCCTGCAGTGGAGACTAAAAAAGACGATGATGATGATGATGACTAATACTTTCTAGAATGAAAACTCAAATTTTAAACTTTAGGTAAGTTTTCATTCTACAGCTGCTGACATAATTAAGCCTCCTGCATGTAACTAATACTCAAAGTTTTCATTCTACAGCTGACATAATTAAGCCTCCTGCATGTCACTAATACTCAAAGTTTTCATACTACAGCTTACATAATTAATCCTCCTGCATGTCACTAACACTCAAAGTTTTCATTCTACAGCTGACATAATTAAGCCTCCTGCATGTCACTAATACTCAAAGTTTTCATTCTACAGCTGACATAATTAAGCCTCCTGCATGTCACTAATACTCAAAGTTTTCATTCTACAGCTGACATAATTAAGCCTCCTGCATGTAACTAATACTCAAAGTTTTCATTCTACAGCTGAAATAATTAAGCCTCCTGCATGTAACTAATACTCAAAGTTTTCATTCTACAGCTGACATAATTAAGCCTCCTGCATGTCACTAATACTCAAAGTTTTCATTCTACAGCTTACATAATTAAGCCTCCTTCATGTCACTAATACTCAAAGTTTTCATTCTACAGCTGACATAATTAAGCCTCCTGCATGTCACTACTACTTAAAGTTTTCATTCTACAGCTTACATAATTAAGCCTCCTGCATGTCACTAATACTCAAAGTTTTCATTCTACAGCTGACATAATTAAGCCTTCTGCATGTCACTAATACTCAAAGTTTTCATTCTAAAGCTTACATAATTAAGCCTCCTGCATGTCACTAATACTCAAAGTTTTCATTCTACAGCTTAAATAATTAAGCCTCCTGCATGTCACTAATACTCAAAGTTTTCATTCTACAGCTTACATAATTAAGCCTCCTGCATGTCACTTATACTCAAAGTTTTCATTCTACAGCTGACATAATTAAGTCTCCTGCATGTCACTAATACTCAAAGTTTTCATTCTACAGCTGACATAATTAGGCCTCCTGCATGTCACTAATACTCAAAGTTTTCATTCTACAGCTTACATAATTAAGCCTCCTGCATGTCAATAATACTCAAAGTTTTCATTCTACAGCTTACATAATTAAGCCTCCTGCATGTCACTAATACTCAAAGTTTTCATTGTACAGCTGACATAATTAAGCCTCCTGCATGTCACTAATACTCAAAGTTTTCATTCTACAGCTTACATAGTTAAGCCTCCTGCATGTCACTAATACTCAAAGTTTTCATTCTACAGCTTACATAGTTAAGCCTCCTGCATGTCACTAATACTCAAAGTTTTCATTTTACAGCTGACATAATGAGGCCATGTCACAGTGTTTGATTCCGCATGCAATTTTGCGTTATTTTTATAGGGTTTTTAGGCTTTCAAGATGCATAACTAAATTTATTTCTAACGAATCTTATTTCATTATTCAATTTTATCTTGCGTTTCTTACTCACACTTCAAAAGAATTTATTACTTATTTATCGTACTTATAATGTTTGTGTATGTTAAGGGCCCAGTCCTTATTTGACTGCTTATTCGGAGCTGATTGGAGGCAAACTATCTTAGTAACAATATGTTAAGATATGTTACATTGAAGTTTATTTAAGTATTAAAAAAGTGAATGAGTCAATTTATTGATTTTCATTGTAATAGTTTGTTAAATTCCAAATAACCTGAGACGTGTTTCAATTTTTTGCGGTGCGCGACGCACACGTCTTTGTTGTTTACACGGAATTTAAAACATGAAGTTGTGTATAAATTACAGAGAAATAAAGACAAAGATAAATCCTTAAAATTGAATGAAAATTATTTTTGTAATTTTTAGGGTTCCGTACAAAAAATTGAAAAAGCGGAACCCTTATAGGATCACTCGTGCGTCTGTCTGTTCGTCTGTCTATCACAGCCAATTTGCTCCGAATCCACTAGACCGAATCAGGTGAAATTTGGTAAGATGGTGTAATCCTATGACCCAAACACATATGTGCAAAGTACATAATTTTTTTTTAATAAGGGTCTTTTTCGGGGGATATATTAGGAAATTGAAAAAAAAAGTTTTCCAAACCTTACTGTGTCATATATCAAATGAAAGGGCTCATTTTGAGGATCTCAAATATATATTTTTTATAATTATAAAATAATCCCCCCCTCACTGAGACTAAAATTTTGAAAAAAAATATGAAATGTAGTTCATTGCTTGTAGATTACAGGAAAACCTATAAGAATTCAATCAATTGTACGGAACCCTCTCCACGCGAGTTTAACTCGCACTTGGCCGGTTTTAATTTTTATTCATTCAAAAACTTAGTTAAAAAGGTTAAACTTTGAAAAAAATATATGCGAATACGTCGTCGGATTTCTTGCGCATACGACTGAGTTAAAAAATAAAAAATACACATATATGAAGATTGATTCATGCATAAACACATACTTACAATAAATTAATACTACAAACACGTACAATTAATTAATGAAAATAATTTGTCTTTTGCAAAAATTTAAAGTTCTCCGAAATTCTCAAATAAATATGGGGACAAAAATGCTGATAAGGCATAAGGCAGACCGCTCGCTGCGCTTCTGATTATTGTAATAAGAAGTTGATATGAAGATGGAGTTAGAATGTGGCTATAGAAACATTGTAATAAAATGACGCAACCTCGATTTCATTTCTCTTGATTAGTACAATACAATAAAAGCTTGTCCGACATAATTAAATGCTATAAAAAACATATTTTATAATTTTTTATTAAATATGACTTGTATACTAATGACAAGGATTAAACAATCAACAAATAATAACTAAACTAAAACTAAGAACTAAAAAAAAAAATTATACAACTTAAATACTAAAAATAAATTACTTATAAGTATAAACTATTATAAATAAAAAATATCCCGCAAATTCTGCCCTTGCGAAAGAGTGCCCAGAAGGCTGGCAGCATTGCCACGTTGGATGGCAATGCTTAATCTTTGTGCTAAAAAATTGCCAGCCCTCTGGTCACCCGATACCTTTTACTTATAAAATTAAATAAACTATGTGCAGAGGGCCCCCACGGACCCAACGTTTTAACCCCAAACGGCTCAAATGTGTAAGCCTCTCCTAGGCACGCATACTTGCGCCGTTTGAGGGATTCAGCGGTAGCTGCCGCCGTGCCAGCCTTTCCACTTGTGCCAATAAGATGGGTAGACGCCACTAATTAAATTACTTTGAACTTAATTGCTTAATCCTTGTCGTTAGTATGGTCCCCATACATACGGCTTTTCAATACCTATTCCCTTAGGTGCAAAACCCTTAAATATGTAAAGCTGCAAGCGTCGACTAGTAACCATATAAATATATTAAGCTTCCGAGCTCTGTGTAACTTAAGTCTCTAAGGGAATATCCAATATGAAGGTCCTATTTGCCATTAATTAACGACAGTGTATACCTCAAAGGGTTTGCATAGCAGGAAGCAAAGACATTACCTGATCCCCTGAGTATATGGTTTAAATAAATAGCTTGTTTAATTAAACTCATGTTAATGGTTGTATTTACCCTGCTATTTAATAATGGAGGTTATAAACACCTGGTTACACGTACCATAGATACAAAGCATAGAGCCCGGTGGTCTATTAGGAGAACGCGTTGCTAGCGCTTTCGCAAGTTAAGTAACCCCGGGCGTGGTCCGCAATTGGATGGGTAAAAAACTTCTACAGCTTCTCCGTGCTTCAGACGGCATGATATCCGTTAGTCCCAGCTGTTATCATTGTATGATAGTCATCAAGCTATGTAAGATGCTATTAGGCTTGAAAAATCTGACACAGTGTTGGTCACTTACCCATACGAAAAAACAAAAAAAAGAAGTACTATGTATTACTATGGATGTCACAAGAAGCAACTATAAAGAGTTGACGTTGGGTGGGGTCAGAAGTAAAACTTTTCGCACAAATGCAATCCTAAAGATTGACAGGCTGATCGTAAAACCACTGCCAAATTGTTTTAAAGGGTCAGGCTTCTTCACTTTGCACGGTATTTGACATTCCTAAGTGACAATTGACATGAATATTAATCTTTTCTGCTGGTCCGGGAAAAAAGAAAAAAACACTTAGAAACTATATATAAATGTACAGGGCCGCAAGACTCAAAGGCCACTGTTACCGTGATGGTGGGCGAGGAGATGAAAAGAGCAATCAAAATAGTGATGGGCTGCTGTGCTAGCCGCAACACCTATTACCATGATTTACATTTTCGCCTATTCCCTCGATCGGATTTTACGATCTGCGCAGAAAGAAAAGCAGCTGATATATTATAAATTTCTTCTTTTATCCCAGACCAACATGGAAGAATGTTTGCTTATACCAATCGACTTTAAGTGAAATTGGTGCCAATTTTAATTGGAAGAGACAAGTTTAACATTGACCTAATTGTTTAATCATAGCCTTCTTTACCTAATAAAAAAAACCGCTCAAGTGCGAGTCGGACTCATAGACGAAGGGTTCCGTACCTCCGTGCAATGTTTTAAAACGCTGAAAAAAATACGTTTCTTGTATCACGACCCCTTTTATTTTTAACTTTATCTTATTTGAAGTATTTGTTGTTACAGCGGCCACAGTAATACATAATTGGTGAAAATTTAAGTTTCTAGCTATTATAGCTCAAGACATAGAGCCCTATGACAGACGGACGGACACTTGGTAGACAGCGGAGTCAGGGTTCCGTTGGCACTCTCTGGGTACGGAACCCTAAAAATCATACTGACTAACACGGATATGTCAATCACAATATTTGTAACATGTAGTATCAATTCTGTTAATTACCTACATTGAGTGTAAATATCTAAGGAGAGTTGTCATTTTTTTAACGGTACTTAACAGTAACCATGCATAATTATATAAAGGTAATGGTCTCTTGTTTATGCTTTTTAACCGACTTCAAAAAAAGGAGGAGGTTATCAACAATTCATCGGAATCTTTATCTTATACTAGCTGTGCCCGCGACTTCGTTCGCGTGGTTGTCGGAACGTAATGTTATATAGCCTAAAGCCTTCCTCTATAAATGGACTACCCAACAAAAAAAGAATTTTTCAAATCGGACCATTAGTTCCTGAGATTAGCGCGTTTAAACAAACAAACAAACAAACAAACTCTTCCGCTTTATAATATTAGTATAGATATAAAATTCTCGTGTCACAATGTTCGTTCCCGTACTCCTCCGACACGGCTTGACTGATTCTCATGAAATTTTGTGAGCATATTGAGTAGGTCTGAGAATCGGCCAACATCTATTTTTCATACCTCGAATCTACGCGGGCGAAGCCACGGGCAAAAGCTAGTTTTTTATATATTTTTCCCGATTACTCGAATACGCCTGACTGAAAATAACTAGAAACATAATGTCGTCTTAAGTATACAATTGTTTAAATAATTAGCTTTTCTGGTATTGAAGTCGGTTTTCTGTTTTGAAGAAATATAAATTATTCTTGTCCACAGACATAATGTATGTCAATGGTCACCTAAGGATGCTTAATACATAATTTAAATAAATATAAAAAAGTTGTAAGCGCAGCTGCGCTCATTTTGAGGGCAATCTTTAAACGGCCTCAAACTTCTAGCTCTATATATTTCTATGATATAATTACTGTAACAACAGTCGTGCAAGACAAGCTTAATAAAACGAATAATATGAATATTAATACGAATTGATGATGAGACTTTTATCTTCTCAAAATAAGTTACAACCACAAAGGGATGGTTACAAAAAAGTTTATTTGTTTGTTTCGTTAAAGTCGGGGGTTCCGTCTGTAGTTGCTTTTATATCACAATATTCAATCCGTCCATTAACGGTGACAGCCTGGTCAAGCACAGGCAAAACGTATCCACAGACTATAGTAGTAAGTATAGTAAAATGATCAGTCTTTTTTATCGAATTTTTTAACGCGTATTGCTCCTACTTGGAATACGTTTTCATACAATTAAAGTTTACAAATCTTCCTAGAAATAACAGAAATCATGTTAAATAATCCACAAACTTCCTAGTTATTATGTCACATTAAATAATGTTAAGGTGAAATGGTAGCGTAAGTGGCGCCCTTATTTGAAAAAGGTTATTCATAAAATAGTTTAAAGGTCTTTTTAGACATTGATACAAATCAAATTTTTAAATATTACCATATTTAGTTTTAAACAATTTTTTTCAAATGAGGGCGCCACTTATGCTACCATTTCACCTTAAATAATATTCTTCATTCATTGCATCGCATCTATTAAAGTCTAAGTATTAGTCTAAGGGTACCGTGTAATATTACAGAATTTAATTTACGTAATTCAGTTAGTATATTACAAGCAACGTCTACCCAATCTATCAGCTCAGAGTAACGTCAAAGCTGAAGTAATATGCAATCTCTACTTGTATAAGATCGATATTGAAATTACTTTACTCGTAGTTTAATAGTTTAGTGATAGTTGGAGATAAATAATAAATACACATATGGGCTATGTATATGTGGATTTATTATTCATGTCGAGGTAGTTCTTATTTATATCAAAGTAAGTTTTAGAATTTTCATGTAGGTTACTAACTTAAAGATACTATATTTTGTAACAAATAAATATATAGATAAACATCCAGGAACCAGGACAATAATTAGAATAAATCGATCAAGTGCGAGTCGGACTCGTACATGAAGGGTTAAGTACCTCCATACGATGTTATAAAACGCGAAAAAAATACGTTTCTTGCATAATGACCCCTTTATTTTTTGACGTAATCTTATTTTTAGTATTTGTTATTATAGCGGCCACAGTTATACATAATCGGTAAAAATTTCTAGTGTCTAGCTGTGATTCAAGAGATAGAGCCCTGTGGCAGACGGACAGACGGATAGACAGATGGTAGAGTCTCAGTAATAGGACCCCGTTGGCACCCTTTGGTACCCTTTGGTACGGAACCTTAAAAAGGTATTAAAGATGGGATGTAGCTGTACTTACAATAGTTTAACGTAATGAAAGAAGATTTAAGTAACAAAATCGACAATGCACTTGAACAGAACTTTATTAACCGACTTCAAAAAAGGAGGAGGTTATCAATTCGACTGTATATTTTTTTTTTAAGTTTTTTTTTTAATGTATGTTTGTTACGCGATATCTTCGCCAATTGTAAACCGATTTTGATAATTCTTTTTTATTTGAAAGCCTTTACTACCAAGTTAGTCCCATTTTAATTTGGTGGAGATATGATGAAGAACTTTGGAGATATGGAAGAAACTCCTAAAAAAAATTGAAGTCGGTTGTTTTTTTTTGTTAAAAATTTATTTATTTTACATCTTGAGATCGAAACAAAGATTCCGTTAGGAGGCTATCATATTCCCAAGTATTAGACATCTTAAGGAAAACATACCTACAAAATTTTCACTTCCTGCCACTAATATGTAAATAGACAACTAGTGGTTGAGAACAGTAGACCTCGCGAGCTCTTATAACCATGTTATAACCAACACTTTCCTTTTTCTCCTAGCTTAGCAAAGCCATTTAGTTGAAATCCGTCCATATACATGTATAACGTATGTGCGTATAACGCTACAGCAAAGTTCCCCCTTTTCCTTCCTCTACCCCCCTTTTTGGAATTTTTTCAGCAACATCTTGTGTAGAATGAAGTCTTTAGTGTGCCTCTCAAAGATTGAAATCCGTCAATAAATAACTCAACAGCAAAGGTCCCCCCTATTCCCCACTATTTCTACCTTAAAACTGCAGTCTTCGACCGTGGGAATTTTTGATTGAACACCAGAATCTATATTTTCTATCTACACATACGCATTACACATGCACCCAGGAGACGAATTTAGACGAATTCAGAAGCGCAGCGAGCGGTCTGCCTTATCAGCGTTTTCGTCCCCAAATTTATTTGAGAATTTCGGAGAACTTTAAATTTACAAAAGACAAATTATTTTTATTTATTTATTTAACGTGTTTAAGCATGAATCAATCTTTATATATGTATATGCGCAAAAAATCCAACGACATATTCGCTTATATTTTCTTTAAAGTTTAACCTTTTTAAATCAGTTTTTGAATTAATTAAAAAAAATTACTAAAACCTTCTCATTCACTTTTTAGGATTTTCCTTTGTATTTATTTATCTGTTATTTATACACAACTTCATGTTTTAAATTCCGTGTAAACAACAAAGACATGAACGTCGCGCACCGCAAAAAATTGAAACACGTCTCAGGTTATTTGGAATTTAACAAACTATTACTATGAAAATCAATAAATTGTCTCATTCTCTTTTTTAATAATTAAATAAAATTTGATTTAACATATCTTAACATATTGTTACTAAGTTAGTTTGGCTCCAATCAGCTCCGAAAAAGCAGTTGAAAAAACTAAAAATAAGGACCGGGCCCTTAACCAAAAATCGCGATCGATTCAAAAATTTTAATAAATCACGAAACTTTTGTACCAATTTTTACACACGCACCAAAGCATGTTTGGGCAATCTCGAAACTGAGACACTACGCTCGCTCGGTAAATTAAGTTGATGGAATTAGAAAAGGAAAATTTGAATAAACGAGCTATACGAAACCAAGTCAAAGATTAAAAAATCCCCTTAGACACGTAGACACACTCGAGATGTCGAGGACAAACGTCAACATTAAATGATGTGATACTGTAGGGCCTTATCAACGCCGCGATGCGTGAAAATTCTACAAATGGCACTACGGAGGGTTGGGACAAGGATGTGCTTAACGTAGACCTTGTTAAACATCTGTTTTGTTTCGTAGTGAGTTTTTATCATGTCAATCGATTCATCATTATCGTCCGGTCCGAGAGACAAAGGCTATATTTTGTATGTAGGTATAAAATAAATTTGATGAATTTTAAACAAATAAAAACGCGGCCAAGTGCGAGTCGGATTCGCCCATGAAGAGTTCCGTAGCAGCAAGTAACATAATATAAAAGTTCTTGTAGTTGTTGATTAAATGAAAGGTACATTGCGGTTTACGATTTATGACGTTTTAAACAAAAACTACTTACTAGATCTCGTTCAAACCAATTTTCGGTGGAAGTTTGCATGGTAATGTACACCATATATTTTTTTTAGTTTTATCATTCTCTTATTTTAGAAGTTACAGGGGTGGGGGGACACTCACACTTTGGAAGTGTCTCTCGCGCAAACTATTTAGTTTAGAAAAAAATTATATTAGAAACCTCAATATCAATTTTGGAGACCTATCCAACCTATCCTTTTTTTTCTATTTTTGTAAAAAAAATCTCAATGCGGTTTACAGAATACATCTACTTACCAAGTTTCAACAGTATAGTTCTTAAAGTTTCGGAAAAAAGTGGCTGTGACATACGGACGGACAGACAGACAGACATGAAGAATCCATAAGGGTTCCGTTTTTTGCTATTTGGCTACGGAGACCTACAAAGGGGGGGGGGGGGGGGGGGGGACTCAAAAAATATTTGCAGTAAAATATAAAATAAAAGGTCTTAAGCATATTTCAAAAATCATTGCTAGCCGTAAATGGCTGCCGAGCCTGCATTAATTGGATAATTCATATTTTTCAGATAGAATTTTCCCGCATAGTCGGGTTTTGGTTTTTTAAACTTTATCTTGTGACACCCTTTATAAGTTACTTGTGAAGAACTCAAAGTAAAATTTATCCTTTATAAGTTACTTGTGGAGAACTCAAAGTAAAATTATTTTGATGGTACATCTATTAGTTTAATTTATCAATGTCCATAGCTTTAACCCTCTTGTTACGCTACATAAAATCTGCTTAATTCTTGACGGTATTAAGATTTTACATATTGAAGTAGGCATACGTGTGTTTAAACCGTTTACGCCTGGAAAAACAGACAGGATTAAGTTTAGGGAAAGCATGTTAAGACATTTTATCTTCATTTTCGGGAAGCTTTTACACGTTTTGCTGAATTCGCTGACATTTTATGATAGTCTAGTATCGCAAAATCTATTCTTATCGTGAAATATACTTATATAGAAGGAATGGGAACTAGTAAAAAATGAAATAAATAAATTATTGCAAAATATTTTTGAAAACAAGCTTTTATCTAAACCCATAAACTAAAGTTTAAAGTGCTCTTCAAAGCAAAACAATTGAGCCCAAACTCGGTCGGGTTATGTTGTTTTATCACAGAGATGCCATGGCCCTCTTTCAGAATCATCATGAGATCAGGTCACCGTTACCATAATATTGCATTGTCATCCAACTTTCACAATTAAGAAGTTTCCACTTGATCAAATAATTAGAAGTAGGCCTAAAGCTTTCAAGATTTGATTACAGACAGACAGACAAAAGAACAGGTGCAACTATATTAAACTTTTAAACAAAGCTAAGGAATCATCGTAAAAGGCTAACTAGATGCGGTTAACAACCAGTCGTACTACTGTGATTCCTTTTTCAACTTACGTGCCTAACATCGCGATTTTTTGGTGATTATCGACCAAAATCGACCTAAACAAATAGAAAACAATTATGTTTCGTAAAGAGTTTATAAAATTTCTACGATTTTGAAGAAACAAAAAATGAAAAATACGTTAGGTTTCTAGGTAGATACTTACTTAGACGTACACAGTACATACACAGTACTCGTACAGGCACTGGTATGACTCTTCATTGATTCAGAGTAACATATATACCTACTACTACTACAAACGAAACAATTTATCTGTACACACGTCGATGTGTGAGTTTTATACTCAGGGTCGCACCGCAGAATTAATTTAATACTTACCTACTAACGAGTTCGACATATTTACGATTATATCTTTCCATACCGGGAGATTTGCGAACACTATGACGTAAAAAATATTCTGTTTTATATGTATTAAACGTTGCAGAAAAATCGGAAACAGCTACATAATATCACTTCACAAATATTTTTTATTATGTCCATTGTCCATTTCACTATTAGTTCACTTTACTGATTATTATTGAGTCATTAAAATGTAACGCACTAAATTCACTAATTCACTATTGTAATATAGTAATTTGCATATTCGGCGCGAAACTATACGGTAATTATTTGAATAAATTCAACAAAAATAAACAAATGTTTATCTTATCACGCTTCGACGCACGGCTTGTCAAGTTGTCATTGTCAACATTGGCATTATAGCACTATAATCCGCGGAAATCTAGTTGGCATCTACGTGTATGTGATTAACTGTGAGCGAGGAGCCTATGTAACATTACCGGATTATATCTCTCTCTCTCTCTCTCGCTCTTGTGTATCTCCCGCCAATGCGAGAGAGCGAGAAGGGTATATATATCAAGATGGTTGCTGGGTAATAACGTGAAATTATATTTTTGTTAACAGGTAGCAACTGGTTTCATCATTTGGAAATCTATGAAATATGTGTTCTTTGTTGTAATTGGTGGATAAACAATTATTATATGCGCATCTTCTCACCATGATGGTTACTATTGATTGACAGTTCTCAAACCAAGACATGTCGTGTATTGCGTGCAGTAGTAACTTAACCCTAGTTTAGAACACAAAGGCGCAGAAAGTGCGGGGGAGAAGTGCGGGGACGCCAATTTGCGGAAGACGCTGTGAGATTCCATTCTGTTTGACTCTTATGTTTTCTGTGGTACAGGCTTTCCGGAATGTGTAATTATACCTACATCCTCATTATTATAAAATAAATAAATAAAAAAATTAGTGGTATCATTAAATTTAGTAATGTTTCCTGAGAAGACAAAGTGACGTTGTTGCTTTTTAAAATGGGTGGACTGACGTAATATGACGTCATAAAGATTTTGTATTGATTTTTTTTTCTAAAACCAGTCATTTGGGGTATAAAATGAAAGGGCTTTATGAGCTGGTTCTAGAAATATACTACATCATTACCTTTCAGCCACCTGTTTTGTGAAAAAACAAAAATCATTTTCAATACATACCAAGTTTGGGCTCCTGCAGGTAGAAAACGGCTGAATATTTTTTTATAAAACAAGTGTCAAAAAAGTTGTGATATACTCATATCTAACGTCATGGAAGCAATTTTGGAACTTTTAACTTTGCGATTATACAATAAGTATATAAGAAAAAATACTAACTCATGGAACTGGAGACGAAAAAAATATAGTAAATGTTAAAATTTTCAAAATTTCTTCCATATCGTTAGATAGGAGTATTACAACTCATTTGGCGTATGGTTTATAAAAATTAATTCATCCGTTTTTACCTGTAGGAGCCCAAACTTGGTATGTTTTGAAAATGCTTTTTGTTTTTTCACAAAACAGGTGACTGAAATGTAATAATGTAGTATATTTCTAGAACCAGCTTATAAAGCCCTTTCATTTGATACCTAACACGACTGGTTTTAGAAAAAAAAAACAAATGCCATACAAAATTATATAAGAATGTATTATATGTATTCTATAACATTTTATTTGTATATCTCCTTTGAAATATTGCACCTCATCTGTAACATATCTAAATTTCTTTTGTATCCATACTACCCTAAGGTTGCCTGGAAGAGATTGCTGTGCGATAAGGCCGCCTTTTGTATGCTAAAATTTTTCTCTATTATTTATGTATAATTTGTTAAATTGTGTGCAAGAAAGAGTAAAATAAATAAATAAATAAATAAAATCTTTATGACGTCATATTACGTCACTCCACCAGTTTAGAAAGCGACAACGTCACTTTTTCTACTCAGGAAACATCACTCAATCTAATGATACCACTTGTTGGTATAAAACTACTCAGTCCAACGAAAGTCGTTATTTGACGACTTACTAGTAGTACTTTCGTGTGTAAAACCTAAAACCAGGTTCCAGATCACGCAAACAAGAAGTTTTCTTATCTAGATTGATGTATTTTCCCTAACAATCTGCAAACTCGGAAGCATTCCACTCACCGTATTTCCCAAGTCCCAATTCTTGATCTTGTCACGTCCCGGGAAAAATACTCCATGTGCGATCCTTGACATAATAGAAAATTGTGCACTCGTGTATAACATCAGGTTTTTCTCATACGACCGTTCCAATTTAAAGTACATAAATACAACATTTTTTTTCTAGCCATTCAGGTCCCAATGGGACCTGAAAACAACAAGTGGAGGCTGACAACAACTATGGGACCGTCCCATAGTTGGGCAAAGGCCTCCCCTTGTTGTTTTCAGCTACTTCGATTTTTAGCCATTTCTTTTCAATATTAACCAAGCCTTTATTCCTTACCTATCTTAGGATTGGTTTTGGTCTACCTTTTGGGTTGCGAAGGTCAAACGGCAGTCGCTCTGTGTAAAAACCAGTAACCTCATCAAATCACCTAGGTTAGGTTAGGTAGCGGACCCCGGGCTCTGAAGCGTTTACCGCTGAGTGTGTGTGTGTGTTTGACCTTGTGTGACCTTGGTTGTGTGTGTTGCAGCAAGACAAATAGGTCAAAGCTCAGTGGTGATATTTCCTGAAAAGCAGTACACTTTAAGCAATGGCCATAATGGGGTAAGTACGAGTGCGAATCAAAAAAGGAAATAAACGGGCAAGTGCGAGTCGGACTCGTACATGAAGGCAATCTTTTAAAACGCAAAAAAAAACACGGTTTTTGTATGACAATGCCCTTTTTTTTTTTTTTTAGTATTTGTTGTTAAAGCGGCCATTATAATACATAATCTGTAAACATTTCAAGTATGTAGTTAATGCCATTATAAAGATCTAGTTAAAAAAACACATTTTTTGTATGGCGACCCCCTTTAATTTTTTACTTTTTTTTATTTTTAGTATTTGTTGTTATAGCATAGCGGCCACAGTAATACATAATCGGTGAAAATTTCAAGTATCTAGCTATTACGGTTCAAGAGATAGAGCCCTGTGACAGACGGGCAGATAGACAGACGGACAGACAAACAGACAGCGGAGTCTCAGTAATAGGGTCCCGTTTGCACCCTTTGGGTACGGAACCCTAAAAAGTAAATATATTAAAAGAGTGTTAAAGAAACATTTTGATAATTGTACTAACATGAACGTTAAATAAGTAATAAGGATGTTTGCCTCCGTGGTCCAGTGGTCAAGGCGCCTGCCTTGTAATCCGGAGGTTCATGGGTTCAAATCCCACTGGAAAGCATACTTTGTGAAAATTTGTTTTCAGTCTGGTTAGGATATTGCAGGCTTGAATCACCTGATTATCCGAAAAGAAAGATGATTCCGTGCTTCGGAAGGCACGTATAGCTGTTGGTCCCGAACGCCATCTAGCGTTTGTACCATCCAAGGATTGGTTCTGGTCTACCCTATGGGTTGTGGAGGTCAGACGGCAGTCGCTCTGTGTTAAAACCAGCAACCTTGTCAAATCACCTAGGTTAGGTAGCGGACCCCGGGCTCTGAAGCGTTACCGCTGAGGATGCAACCGGGAATACTCTCGGATGATGATGATGAACGTTAAATAAGGATAATCACAACATTACATACATACAAGATACAGTGAAGCTGAAGACATAATCAGATACCTTTAGACAGCTCTAAAAATCTGACACCATGTTTAGCTAGTAACACATTGATAAACGGGTTGGGGTAGACCGGGCTTCCCCGGCCTTCTACTTTGTTGGTCAAAAGAAGTAGCTGGTACGTTCTACATATTTTTTTATCCTAGCAGACGGATATAGATCATTAAGGTGAAGGTATAGGCAAATGACCTTGAAGTGGCGCCCTCATTTGAAATAAATTGTTAACTTGTAAATATGGAGATAATTTCCATATTGCTCTTCGTCATGCACTAGATAGCCCTTTAAATTATTTTATGAACCACCGTTGAAAATATTTACATTAGTCCGTCTAGCTTTAAAACTTGCCTCCGCCAAAAGTGGCTACGGCAAGTTTCAAAGCTAGACGGATCACTAATAGTGGTTTCAACGGCAGTTCATAAAATAATTTAAAGGGCTATCTAGTGCATGACGAAGAGCAATATGGAAATTATCTCCATATTTACGAGTTAACAATTTATTTCACACTTCAAGGTCATTTGCCTATATCTTCACCTTAATATTTTAATGAACGATTCATGTGAAATATTTGCTAGACTTTATCATCAAAGGTTAATAAATAAATTAAACGATAATTTATTTTAAATTATTTCTTTGAAATAATATATAAAAATGCTTTGATTTCCTAGTCAGATGTCATCAATCACGATTCAAGGTTGTTTTTAAACTAATCAGTGGAACTTTTTGTAGACCTTATCAATACATGTAGCTACATCTTTAACTAAGTGCTGTGGTAAGTAGGTACCAAAAGTCATAAGGCAAATAATACTTCATTTACTTATAACTTACTCTTTGTCCTGTTTATACTTACCATTTGGTTACAGATACTTTTATGGTTTGTAGTAATGACTATCTACATTATGAGGCCACCAAAGGATTAGGCAGAAACATATTAAAGTAAAGCCGTATGGTTCCCGGCAGAGTAGAGTTAAGCCACTCCAAGTCTTTCCGTGGACGTCGTAGAAGGCGACTTAGGAAACACAAGCTAAACAAAGCTTATAAACATCAATGAGACCTCTCCAACCCGTCTGGCCAGCGTGGAGAGTGTAGGCCAAATCCTCTGACTGCTCTGGCTAATATATGGCTCTTGTAGTACAGAGAGGGTCGTGTTCCTGCAGTGGAGACTAAAAAGACTTAATGATGATGTCAAAGTCAATCCTCCTTGGGACTGCTCTAAGGGAGAGACGACGTCAGCAGGGCGGCCAGTCGTAAAACTACCGCTTAATCGCCAAAGCCGACCTTCTCGATGGCGGTGTTGTGGGCCAGGTTGCTAGATTCACTCTAATATGGTTCATTTCAGCGATGGCTGATCCACGCGTCAACTCGTGAACAGGTGCTGCTTGGCTCCGTTTTTTAAGACTACTCGGTTTTACTTATTCTGTCAAATGATTTCAGCACTAGCAAGCTATACATGTAATATTATGATAACATTAGACATATTATCTTTGTCAACTGACAAAGCCCTTCTGGCGAATGGGCAGAGTACTGGCTTAATGAGTTTCTTAGCAATAGTCGTTGCCAAACGTTTGCATCGCTAGCTTTTCTTTAAAATAATTAATAATTTAATTATAAATAAATATTACACATAATGTCGGAAACATGGCGTGAGGTGCCATGTGGGTAAGTAGTTTAATTAATAAAAGATGTTAACCCGCGCCCGTGTACCGTAAATCTCACAACTAAATTATTGTGTAAGTCATATAAAAGGTCCACACTGTCCTAAGTAGGCCCTTCTGGCAACCGTACCTTCTGCCCTTCCGACAAAACATGGGTGTTGCAGCACCCCAAATTTGCTACCCCTAGCACGTCCAAAGCAGAGGTTCCCCCTTAAGAGCCCTTTGCGCTGTTGCTTGTGGTATATAAACATATTATAGGAAGCCGAGTCTCTGGCCCGCTTCTGAAATCTTGACGAAGTAGGATATGCCGTCTGAGGCAACATTTATTCGTCAATTATAAAAATATAAATATAAGTCCGACTCAGGTGGCCGCACAGTGCACAACTCGTGAATTATTTATTTATTTATTAAAACTTTATTGATCCACAATAATAATTGTTTACAATTGGCGGACTTAACGCTAATAGCGTTCTCTCCCAGTCAACTATAGGGATAAACAGATAAAATCAGTTGCGGCGCAAAAATAAATATTATAAAGTATTACAATTAATTTATGAATATACTTATACGATATAACATAAATAATGTACCTACAATCAGTACATATCCAATATATACTTAAGAAAAAATATAATATACCCGTAACCCTAAACATACATACTTACATATATATACATAAAATACCTATAATACACATACATACATATATACACTTATATAGAATAATGATGATGGAGAAAGAACCTATTAGAGAAAAAGGACAACTACTTAAGGAGATGAGAGTGTATTCTTCTCTTGAAGGAAAATTTTGTAAATTTCTTTAATGTCAACGGGCAAATTATTCCAGAGCCGTGAAGCTTGTAAGGTAAAAGAGACTGCCATAAAATTAGTGCGATGTAGAGGAATAGCGAGAAGATGAGTATCGGCAGAACGAAGCTGCCAATCATGAGTGTCGGAAAGAAATTTAAATTGGCATTTTAGGTATTCAGGAGAATTTGGGTTTAAGAGAATTGAAAAGAGAGTGCAAACAATTCGCAGTTGTCTGCGTCCAAGGATTGGAAGCCATTTAAGCTCAGAACGAAAAGCTGAAATATGATCATATTTGCGTAGGCAAAAAATAAAACGAATACAATAATTGACGAGACGATCAAGCTTATTGAGAAAATCAACATTGAGATCAGGGTAATACAAATCAGCGTAATCAATAATGGGGAATATTAAATGTCTGAACTAACAAGATTTTTGTTTTAAATGGCAGGAAGTTCCTAAGGTGGTTAAGCTGTTGAAGAGCTAAAGTGACAGAACAACTGACTTTAGCTATCTGAGTGGTCCAGCTCAGTGTAGAATCAATTTAGAAGCCAAGATTCTTCACAACTTTGCAGTACGGGTTATTACTATTATTAAATGTGACAGGTGCAACAGCATCGAAATCAAGCTGAAAATTATAGTTGCATGCACTTTGCTTTTAGCTATGCTTGCTCATGCATGACTCATTGTGGTACGAGTACTATCATTATAACAAATGAGGATCACGTGATTTATTTGTTGTAATAAAATTCTCTAGAAGTAAGCCCGGTGGGAACAGGATAACTGTGCAGGTAAGAAAGTTTTATCTGTGATGCGGTTTCGCAAGGAAGCTTCTCATAGGTCAGCGTGAGGAGGGGCGCTGACCTTACCGTCATTTTAAATAATGCTTATCTACCCTCATTCCGACATATACAAAACTTATTAACTGTAAAGTTTATCAAATACGTATTCGGCCTTTGCCTATTTACTGAATACTTATTTGTTTTCTCATTTAAAATTTTCTTTTCATTATTTCTCTATAACGCTTACGAAAGCAAAGAGTTGCCACATTGAACTTAAGTATTTTGGATGACATCATACCTTAGGTCCACGGATCCAGTTCAATTATATGCGGATTTTTTTCTAAAAACCAGCTGAATCTGTGACATTATTTATTATTTTTAGAACAAGATGAAAACCAGTCTAACGTCTTGTTTCTGTTGTTATTATTTAAATATTTTGAATATATTATATTACGTCAAGGAATATTTATGTTTATAAGTATAATCCTGTCTGTGAAAAGATCGTATGCTTTCTGAATGTACTAGATATTTAAGTACCTCCATAAAAGACAAAAAGTATATCTTATTATAAGCAGTAGCACCTAAAAAATTGATCAAGAAATATTTAAGACAAAGGCTTGATGTAATGAAGTGTAATTCTTAATTTACCTAGTTAAATCATTAGCATGTTACAAAATATAAAAGTAAGTTACTTACATAAAACTTATTCTAAATTAGTATATCAAGTTGAATAACTATAAAAAAACAGAAGTATATCAACATTTTATCGCTTAATAAACTTGATTGAGGAAAAAAATTGCCATACGTTTTATAGGTAATTATGTCAATAAAGTTTTAATTACACCTATTTAATAGATATAACTCGTACACTAATTAACCACATTTTGTATAACATTTTATCGATCTCGATGAAGTAATCATTGCAAGTTTGTAAGTTGAGTGAGCACATTTGAGCGGATTGCAATTACTGGTCAACCGCCTCTGTGTAGGTAGTAATTATGCAACTTCAAAAAAAATGTACTGAAACTATTTTAAGGGTGAATTCAGTCCATGATACTAAACAACTTTCCCCAAAGAACATACATCGAAATATGAAAAATATTTCTTCCATACAAACTCAGATCAGCTAATCGGTCAAGTATACAACGTGGAAGGGACATACCCGTAATAAATCAAACCACGGGCTATACTAGATCAATATAGTATAATGAAATTAAAATAACAGTCAAGAAACAAAAAAAAATTGACATTCCCATACAAATCGCCAGGGCGGCGGCTGCACACTTTTGTATGGAAATTCCGATTTTTTTTTGTTCCTTAGCTATCGATCGATATATATTAGAGACGGAATTCACGCTTAAAATAGTTTCAGTATATTTTGTGAGACCCTGCATAGAGGTAATATGAAGAGAGCCGTCTTATTATAAAACATGTACTAACTTTATTATCCGGTTAAAAACCAAATTAAGATGACATTAAAACATGAGATAGTGTAATTTTACTACATGTCAACTTGATTTGGGCGAATAATGGTTTAAAACTTTAAACCTAGTAATTAATCTAGTTCGCGTTTAATAAGACTGTAGTAGTTTGGCTCAAGGGAATTTTTATTTACCTTTTCCCAGCAGTGGGACTTCGTAATAATGCGACGCGGTAGCACAGAATACATAAGAGTCAAACAGAATGGTATCTCACAGCGTCTCCCGCAAATTGGCGTCCCCGCACCTCTCCCCCGCACTTTGTGAGCTTTGACAGCTCCAAATACGCGACGTGTGTTGTCTTGAGAACTGTCAACCAATAGTAACCATCATGGTGAGAAGGTGCGCGTATAATAATTGTTTATCCACCCAATACTCTAAAAACCGTATATTTCATACATATCCAAATGATGAAAACAGGTAAGCAAAGCAACAATATAATTTTACGTTATTACCCAGCAACCATCTTGATATATATACCCTTCTCGCTCTCTCGCATTGGCGCGAGATACACAAGAGCGAGATTGTAACATTACCGGATTGCTAATAAGCAATCCGGTAATATTACATAGGCTCCTCGCTCACAGGTAATCACATACACGCAGATGCCAACTAGATTTCCGCGGATTATAGTGCTAAATGCCATTGTTGACAATGACAACTTGACATGCTGTGCGTGTAAAAAGCGTGATAAACATTTGTTTATTTTTATTGAATTTATTCATATAATTACCGTATAGTTTTGCGCCGAATATGCAAATTACTATATTACAATAGTGAATTAGTGAAATTAGTGCGTTACATTATAAATAACTTAATAATAATTAGTAAAGTGAACTAATGGTGAAATGGACAATGGACATAATGAAAAATATTTGTGAAGTGATATTATGTAGCTGTTTCCGACTTTTCTGTAACTTTTAATACATATAAAACAGAATATTTTTTACGTCATAGTGTTCGCAAATCTTCCGGTATGGAAAAATATAATCGTAAATATGTCGAACTCGTTAGTAGGTAAGTATTAAATTAATTCTGCGGTGCGACCCTGAGTATAAAACTCACACATCGACGTGTGTACAGATAAATTGTTTCGTTAGTAGTAGTAGTATGTATATATGTTACTCCGAATCAATGGAGAGTCATACCAGTGGCGGTAGTTTAAAAGTAATTGAAGTTTATTCAGGCATATTGCGGCCAGCCGCGAGGCAGATTTTCATATAGAAAAGCTTGGCCTAATGGCGGATAAAAATCATAGTTTCATAGTAGGGACTAGTTATGATTTGCAAAGATTTGCTAAAATAAATTCGCCTTATGTGCGAGGCCCGGTAGACCTCATGCCCGTGGGCAGTGGCCCAAGTCGCGTTAGCCTAACGCCGCCTCTGGCCTGACCCGACCTGCTCCGGTCTTGTTATATGGAATTCTCATTAGTTTATTTATCATTCTAATACATATTGCATAACCATATTTTACATATTTTTGACATTTATGACAGTCATGTCATCAAAAAAATTTCCGCTGTGGTAAGCTTTAATTTGCTCATCCCTTTATGTGGCATTGACTGGTTTATATTCTTGTTTGTAATAATGTAGGTTAGTTAGGACGGTTACCTGACTTCAGAACACAGTGCAATAACAATAAATAAAGGTTTTATAATTGACCGCATGAGCGAAGCGTCTTGTCAGCGATTGTGATTTTTGATTGGGAAAGAAATAGAGGGAAAAGGGTGGGAACTATTCTGCAGGGCTTGGAATACCGTTAAAAATCTGGTAACGTTCATTCTGTCAAACGGCGTTAACATTATCAACAAAGATAAAGTTATGCTGGGTAACGTTATTTTCCCAACCATTTATCGATAAATCAGATAACATTACCAATGATATTAACGGTAAAAGGTATTGTTAACACTGTATTTCTTCTCGATAATCAGTGAAAATTTAAAGTGTCTAGCTATTACGGTTCAAGAGATAGAGCCCTGTGACAGATGGACAGACAGACGGACAGACAGCGGAGTCTCAGTAATAGGGTCCCGTTTGCACCCTTTGGGTACGGAACCCTAAAAAGTATCGTTAATTGATAACGTTTTATAACATTTTATTACTGTCTTATCGAGACCCCTTATAACGTTACCACTAATACCTGTATGAAAATAACGTTATTTAACGTTACTTTTAGTGTGAATTTGGTACCGTAACAAGCCCTGCTTTGCTGTAGCGTTATTTATTGACGGATTTCACACTATGAACTTCATTCTAGACAGGTGATATAAAAAAATTAAAAAGGGGCGGGGTAGAGGGGGGGAAAGTGGGGATATTTGCTGTAGCGTTTTTTTGGGTGGATTTCACTGAAATGGCTTTGCTAAGCCAGGGAATAGTGTCGGTTAATTGCATAAGAGCTCGCGAAGTCTACTGTTCTCACAGAATCACTACTTTATTTTAGTAGTAGGCCTATGTTAGTTTTTAAGTAAATTAATAATACATTATATGGGCCGTTTTTGTAAACGATGTTTGTAAACTAAGTTGCCTGCAATAAACGGATAGTATTATAAATATTTTATTTACATGTTATATACCTTTTCTGTTTCTCAACTATTTTCGACTAATATTTGACGAATATTGATGTTAATAGCACTATATAAGAATATAAAAATTAATAAACCAGCATGATGTCGATGCAGGGATAAATAAACCATAAAGCAAATTAACGTATGTAAATACATGAGACATTTATATTATCAATTAATTTAAATAATTAATAAATTAGCTTAATCTGATATGTAAAATCTTATCGTATCGATGTATCTACAAATTAATGTATCATAAGAAAATAAAGCTGTGACAAACTCTTCCTTTTTTCTATCGAATAATATAAACATACTCACTTACTTATAGCACAGAGTATTATATCCTTTATCACATAGCTATTTAGGTACAGAGGGGTTTAATTTGTTTTTCGACAGTTTAGTTTTTAATCTGATGATATAAGAGAGGTGTTATAAGTTATAAGTATCACATTTATGATGTGTATCCGTGGCAACGGCTTAGCTCTCAAACAGATTTATAACAATATTATCTGTGTTTTAAAAAAAGTTCTTAACTCTCAATGTAACATGTTAATATATTCAATAATACCCCATAGTACGACAACGAACTTCTTCTTCGTCTAAGCACATTCCCGGTTGCATCCTCAGCTGTGCTGCTTCGGAGCCCGGGGTGCGCTTTCCCGCTTAATCTTCTTCAAATATAACATGCATGTTACCAATAATGCCAAAAGCCTTGCAAAATGGAGAAGAAATAACCGGAACAATTTAAATGATTTTTCTATAGTTTTACAACCGGCCGCCTGCCTGTTGTCAACCCTCTTTAGGAATGTATTTGTGCGAAAAGTTTTACAACCGGCCGCCGCCCGACGTTAACCCTCCTTGGGAATGCAATTGTAGCACGAGATGTTTGTGCTTAGTCCTTTAGTCGCTCTTACGCCATCCACGGGAAGAGATGGAGTGGTCCTATTCTAACCCGGAACCACGCGGGTACCACATGGTATGACAACGAACGACACGAACAAATACTAGAGGGCTAACAACCCTATACAAAAAGCGTACTCTGCTAGAAACACAATTTTTTTTTGAGTCTGCGTGTTACTCCTTAGACCTCATCTTAGCTTCCTATCAGGCTAGATAGAGGTTCAACGCACTCAAATCTCTAATTAAAAAAAAATCCTGTATTATTTCTAGATGTCGCTACAATCTCGCCCTCTAGTCATACAATGGATGCAATGTGTGTAGTGATGGATGGATGAAATCAGAGATGCGCTTGTTATTTCGTACGCTTATACCGCCATCTTTCCGAAATTAAGCGGCACCACCACGAAACTATGTTTTTTCGAACTAGTAGCTCCATCTAGCTACAAATTTAAGGCTGCGTCTGATGTGGATAATTTATTTTGCTCCCGCTTCCACGCACACAAATTTACTCTAGCCGAAGCGAAACAGCGGGCCATGCGGGGTGAAAAGATCACGGGAGGTTAATGAGGCTGGTTTATGCGTTTCTCGTTTTTGAGATTTTTTCGTTGCACAAAGAATATTTAAAAGTTATTTAAAAAATAAGACATATGATCTCTGCCTTATGTTTAATACAATTATAATCCAAAGTTACAAGTGCTAATTTATTGTATTTCTTGAATACTTTCCGTTTTAGTATAATTCTGAGGTGATTTAGAGGCAAACTCGCAATTTTTTTTTATCGAGAAAATTTTTTGAAATCGTTTTTTCGAAACATAGTATGTATAGAATTAGTCCTGAACTTTGCTGTGTTTTTATTTCAAAGTGATTATTTTGTTAATATTGATAGTATTTAAGATCGCTCTAAGTACTATCAGGGTCATACGGGCTCTTATACTAAAAATCGACTAACGCTTCAAAGTATGAAGGTCCAGTAAGTAGAAAGAAGGTCAGTTCTTTCGTATTTGATCATCGATGTTAATACTATAGTGAAATAAGAAAAATAATTTAACTGCTGATAATAAATTTAATCAGTTCTATCGTTCATTAATTTGTATAGTTAGTATTTTTATTTGTTTCTTCACCATTATGTTTTACAATGAAAATTGTTATCATAGACTGAACTAGCTCTACAAATTGATGATTTGGAAAAATATATTGTGTATTTTTTATTGATTAAAATATAAGTGAATGGAAAATATAGAATGGAAATTCATATTAAGCTACTCGTAGTTCCATAATTCAAAACATTACCTCCACATGAAAGATTATTATTCCTATTTATACCTCCACCCCTCTTAGCTGAAATTGAATCGTTAGCTCCAGCCCATGGGTCTGCAGTCACCGGAAGTGATAAAACATTAATGATGGCTGGTATTAGCATCCGTTGAAATAATATACCGCGTCTGCCAGAAAAGCAGTTTGGGATAAACGGGTGATATGTATAAAAAACCAAACGAGATGATGGCTAAATGAAATTACACCAGTCAAGTGCGAATTACATTCGCGTGAAGAAGTTTCTTTGAGGATCCTTTTGAGGTAATGTACGTTAGACAATTACGTACCTATGTTCAATTTAAGTAGCTATTACACCAATCTACTTAACGGATGCGATTTGATATACATTGCGTATTTTGAAAGATTACGTTCAGATTGTTAATTACAAGACAGGAAATGTACATGAAATCGCATGCGATAAGTAGTCTAGTATAATGGCTAAATTAAATTTTGAAAAGTAAATAGAGGTAATCAATGAGTTAGTATGTCATAAATACAAGTTTAAAACTTAGTTTAAGTCAGTGTGATTTGTCCTTATCTATTTATTTATTTATAAAAAAAAATATCAGCCTCTCTTTTTTGCCGCCTCTTTAATTAATAGTGCAGTCATGTATTAAGGTGAATATAGAAGCAAATGACCTTGAAGTGTGAAATAAATTGTTTACTCGTTAATATGGTGATAATTTCCATATTGCTTATCTTCAGGCACTAGATAGCCATTTAAATTATTTTATGAACTGCCGTTGAAACTATTATTGGTGATCCGTTTAGCTTTAAAACTTGCCGTGGCCACTTTTGGCGGAGGCAAGTTTTAAAGCTAGACGGACTAATGTAAATACTTTCAACGGTGGTTCATAAAATAATTTAAAGGGCTATCTAGTGCCTGACGATTAGCAATATGGAAATTATCTCCATATTTACGAGTTAACAATTTATTTCAAACGAGGGCGCTACTTCAAGGCCATTTGCTTCTATATTCACCTTAAACGCTTTGCACGTCCATTTATGGTGGGCTCACCTAACTCCCACTTAATATAAGTTAGACTACCTAGAGTCATACTCGTATTTGGTTTGACAAACAGTTCCAAGTTAGATGTTCGATTCAATCATAACTATGATGCTTTAACATTCAACTCTCATCGTATGAACTCATACCAAAACATATTGCGTTATACGGAATAACTCTAGAACTGCAACCAGGAGCTTAAAACAAAATAAATTACTACATTGCCTGAGGTGGCAAACGAGATGGTAGGGTATGCGTTATCACATCTCATGAAAAACACTGACATTTTCAAAACAACAAATACAATATTTGCTTGTTTATATAAATCTACACGGGGATAGGATTATGAGAAGAGCATAAAAACCTATCAATCCTTTACTTATTTCTCTAGATTTATTACTTTTAAGCAATATTTAAGAAACACCTCTAGTAATAATAAATTCCCTTTAGAAGGTACTAAATACGTATCATAAATTTTTCACACGGAAATAATTCTCGTCAAGTGTAAAACTTGGGGCACATAATAAGAATAATATTTAGTTTCAAAATAGATTGTAAAGATTTTAAGTAGGTACCTACGATTTTTTCTATTTACAAACTCCTAAGCATTAAAAAAAAAACAAAAGTGCATTATCATGATATAAACTCCATTGTTTTAATGTTCCTTGATCTCGACGACCAAGTTCCACTGAAGTTTTATTGGTTATGCTAATGTCGATAGTAACTGTTATTTGTTGTTCAGCGTAACTTGAAATGGTTATGAGATTCTACTTCAACTATACGAGTATATACTTGGTAAAGTACTCATAATCTAAGGTGCATCCCACTGACAAAAAAGCTGGCTCGTTTTATCTTCTTCTTCATCTTTAAGATGACTAAATTCGTTTGAAATAAAGTTACTCTTAACCAGAAGGAGGTCACAGTAACAGTCTTGTCTGTGCACTACACGGTTATTGAGCTTTAAGGTGATACATGAAGTCCAGTGCTGCCCCCATTTGTATTTTGAAATTATACCCTTATTTGAAAGGAAACGGAGATATCATTTAAAATGTTGTTCTAGTAAGGCCTAGATAACCCTTCAAACTAATTTATGAACTACTGTTTACAGTTTAAAGTGAGAACTTGAAGCTTTTCTTCGCACATTTGCCTAAAGTGGCCGTTTTACGCAAATGTGCGAAGAAAAGCTTAAATAGGTAAAATTGTGTCAATTTAACACCAATAGTTTTTATGGTCTTGTGGAAGATTAAAATACCAAATAAGTAATTAAATGTCAAAAAAGTCAAATTATTGCTGTAGTAGTGAAATTACTAGACTAATTTATTGCACAGTCATAAAAATAAGTATTTAAAATTTTATTTTAACACTAATATTTATTAACAAAAGGTCAAGTTATAGAAAATTTAATCCGTTTCAAACATTGAATTATTTTTTGTGCATTTTAATACGATTCGCATTAAGCGGTTCACCTTCGTTATCATTGATATTCTGATTTTCTAATGTCAAATTTCATTGAAAGCTCTACATTATTTTGCTGTGTGTTCTATACAGATACACTATCACGTCTTTATCCCTAACGGGGTAGACAGAGCCGAGGGCGGTAAAGCCCAGGCCACTTTTAGCGTAATGGTGGGCATGAAGGTGGAAAAGGGAAATCATTATAGTGATGGGTTGCTAACCGCATCGCCTATTCATATGATTCAGATTCTCGCCCATTCCCTCGATCGGCTTTTACGATCTGCACGGGAAGAGAAGCAGCTGGTACATTCTATGTTTTTTCTTTTCTTCCAGACCAGCAAAGAAGAAATGCTGTGTGTTCTGCTGTGTAAAATAACTTTTTTCTTACTTTCAATTTTACAAAATAAGACTTATATAGTCGAATCAAGGTCATAATCATGTCTGTATCTTTGGATGTTTATTTATTTATTTATTTATTTTATTTATTCAATTACACTTGGAAATTTACAAACACACATAAAAAATAAGGAAACATAGTACTTAGGTGCTACTTATTTCTAAAGAAATTTCTTCCAGTAGACCCGCGAGAGGAAATGGGAAAAAAAAGAGGTAATTGGCGTGTACCTACAATACAAAACTAAATAAATAAATAAACAAGATATATACCTACATAAACATACATAAATATACTTACATAAATACATAAATAAATATATATTCATAAAGCATATATACAATAAATACATATGTTAATATTTCTAAATATATTAGGATGATAAATACAGATAGTAATCTTTTACTCGTTTCTTGAACGTCGTTATGGTTTTAGACTCTCGAATGCTCGGTGGTAGCTGATTCCATAGCCTGACTGCCTGCACGGAAAAGGAGTGAGTATAGGTAGTGGTGCTATGTTTTGGGAAATGAAGGATGGATTTACGGGCAGATCTACAAGGAGCGTCGTCAGAACGTGCGAAAGAAAACCGTTCACGCAAATAAGGAGGGTATGAGGGATTGTACAGGACGTTGAAGAGGAGGCAAAGGATTCTAGTGTTCCGGCGAAGATGGATGGGGAGCCACTTGAGTTGTTTGCGAAAGTCAGAGACGTGGTCAAATTTCCTTAAGCCAAAGATAAAACGAATACACAAATTCTGCAAACGTTCAAGCTTATTAAGAAGCTCTTCTGTAGCGTCAAGGAAACAGGCATCAGCATAGTCAAGAAGTGGGAGTAATAGGGAATGACAGAGGGAGACTTTAGTTTGAAATGGCAAGAAATTTTGAAGACATTTTAGAGAGTGAAGTGAAAAATGTAACTTACGTCTAATTTCGGAAATATGAGCAGTCCAACTTAAGGTTCTGTCCATAATAACCCCTAAGTTATGTTTGTATCCATTGTATTAAAAAACCGGGCTAGCGCGAGTCGGACTCGCACACGAAGGGTTCCGTACCTCCGAACAATGTTTTAAAACGCTGAAGAAACACGTTTCTTGTAAGACGACCCTCTTTAATTTACTTTATCTCATTTTTAGTATTTGTCGTTAAAGCGGCCATAGTAATACATAATCGGTGAAAATTTCAATTATCTAGTTAATGTTATTATAAAGATCGAGTTAAAAACGCTGAAAAAAATACGTTTCTTGTATAACCACCCACTTTAATTTTTAATTTTTCTTATTTTTTGTATTTGTTGTTATATTGGCCATAGTGTCTAACTATTAATGTTCAAGAGATAGAGCCCTGTGACAGACGCACATACGGACACACCGACATACGGACAGACAGCAGAGTCTCAGTAATAGGGTCCCGTTTGTATCCTTTGGGTACGGAACCCTAAAAATTAAAATCTTAGTACTCGCTTGATAATTGTCAATTTTATTTTCGATTTCATAAAAGTTGTTGATGTCAGATCATTTACTTACAGCAGCTAAGTTTAGTGCTAATTACTCGTACATACAAAATGAAGTCTATTTTTAGATGCTCACATAAGGAATGGCAACAAGCTGAAATTAATAATTATTAGATAACCACTTTGATTAAGAAACAGAAGACAAGGTCACATTAATTGAACTTTTGACAAATTGTCATTGCATTGATACAAGTAGATACGCGTATATTTTTACAGTAACGAAAACATGTAAGTACTTGCTAGACTGCTTCACTGTTAGTACTTACATGTTCAATTCATTATTTTCAATTCTTTTATTATTGTTATTCATGTGGTAAAAGTTCAGTTTTACTATAAATAGTTATAAGTGCAGTATGGAACCCTGCAAGGGCACCACACTATACATTATTAATCAAACATAAAATAATATTTAAACTAATTTAAATAATAATAAACAATAGTCACAACACTCACAACACAATTCATAAAAGCAATGTCAAAAGCCGGCCAAGTGCGTGTCGGACCACGCATAAAGTAGGGTTTCGTAGTCATTTTTGGCACCGCGTTGTTATGCATATTTAAAATTATTATGCTTCATTCAGTCCTAACAGTAAAATATGTAAAAAAACTTTTTAAGTCTATACTGTTCTTTTGGAAAAAAGTATATATTGATTGAGTGATTTGAAGTTTATAGGTCCAAGACTTTAGAAATTACAGAGGGGGGACACCGTGTAAACGACTTTGGCGGGCTATATCTCGCAAATGGTAAAGCTGATAAAAAAGTGTTGTATGGAAACCCTACCTTATTTTCATAGTCCTTTGCAACGATACCCCACACAAGGGGGTACACTCAAAAAAATAATTCACCCCCCCCTTTACATGTATGGGGAGGTACCCATAAAAGGGGTAATTTTAATTTTTTGTATTTTTAAAAATCAGATCTATAAGTGAAGTATCCTCGAACCAAGTTACATGCAAATCAGTCCATAAACGTAGAAGATATTCTGTTGTGACAGACTAGGACGGACGGACGGACTGAATGATCTTATAAGGGTTCCTTGTCGGACTACGGAACCCTAATAAAAAAGGACTTCTTCTCAATGTTTCTCACCTCTGGCATGCGCAGATCGTAATACGTCGATCGAAGGAATAGCCTAGAAATCTGAGTCATGGCAATAGGTGATTTGTCTAGCAAATCGTCACTATTTTTAATCCTACAACCACCTTTTTATATCAAAATTATAACAAAAAAATGTATTATCTAAATATCTATCCATTTTGGCTACAAAAAAAATTATAAATATAATACAGTGAAATATTCGTCGAGAGAGAAGAAAGGCCCGGAGCCGTGCTCGACGATATTTCGCAGTGATTGTATAAAATAGTAATATGTATTATAAAGGTAAATTGAGGCAAATTAGAGGTATGTTTGTGATTTTTTTCTATCAAGCTAAAAATGTTCAATGGTGTTTTGGTTATTGTGGGTGCCTGTAGAAAATCCTTAAGATTTTAATGTAATTTTTTTAAGGAATAAACTGTAGTAGTTTAATAACAGTGATTTTTCAAAAACACGCACAGTATTGCAAATTGTAAACACACGTCGCCTTAAGCAGTAAACGTAAATAGGTAAAACGGTTCCCAAACCCCGCATATACCTAATAGATTTTTAAAACTGCCGTAATACATTTTGACATTTCTGAAGGGGCTTTCGTAGAAAAGATTTTACAAGAGCAGTTAAAATCTAATTTTCGATCAACAATACAACTAGATATCGGGTCGGCGCAAAAAAAATACGGCTCTTCAAATAAGAGCGCACTCCCAGCGACGAACTTTTATTTTGTTTAGTTCAGTCAACAAGAAAAACAATTTACATGTAGTAATAAGGTTGACTTCACAGTGAGCTTCGATTTTGTAGGTAATGCGTTTTCTAGTTGTATTGTTAATCGAAGTCTTACATTCATAAACAATCTGCCCTCCTAAATCAATCATCATAATGAGTATGCTACCAACTTAAGGAGTTGGACTTTATTAAGTACAGATTTTTAATACAGCAGCGGTTCATTAAGTAGCGTGAGAAAACTTACAATATTAATCATATATTTCTACGAAGCATTTGAAACAAAGTGAAGTAGATTTAAGAGGCTAATTATATTTATCTTGGTATTACCCAATTCATGTCCGGAATGAACATATCCAGTTGGTCTGAGTGTTATTATTAAGATCAATAAATTAATCAACGCCGCCTAGCAATTGACTGTGAACTGTGGTGCGCGTACGCATTTGGCTAGGTTTTTTTTTTCATTTGCCCGAAAAGACGATGATAGTGTCCCATAGTTGGCATAAGCCTCCCGTCTAGTCTTTCATAAACCTCTATCAGTGGCGATAGATTCTATCAGTTTTTATCGAAGGCTCTAAAATTGTCTACTCATCGTGTTTAAGGACGGCCTCTTTATTGTCACCTGTAGGGACCGCCTGTGTTGTTTTTTAAGCCAACCTATCCGGCTGAATCCTGCCCACATCATCCAACCTATAACACTTGAGTTTGACTGCTTTCTTCCCAACATCTTTCATTTTGATCTTCGAGCGAATAGTGCCTAGTATTGTGAATACAATCTGTCAATTTGACGTCCCGTATACTTCTCTTCAAGGAACAATAACTTCGTTCCACAGTCCACTGGAAAATTCCGAGTTTGGACTTTTGTGACAACTATTATATAAAAAATAAAAAGTTATTTCATGTTTATACCAGGATTCATTTATTTTAGTAATTATTTCCCAGTTTTCGTTTTATGAAAAAAATATTTTTTGCTTAGATAATTGGATACAAATTGGACGTAAACAATTGTTAACAATACTCGTACAACAAACTCGTAAACAATATTCGTACTTACACGGTCGTCGTAAGAGGCGACTTAAATAAAAAAAATTGTAGAAAAAGCTGTTATCAGCCCGGTGTCAAATTTTACCGTTATTGAGAGAGTGATTCTTTAATGTAGCGTACTGAGGCTGGTTAAGAAAATAAATAAGTTATTTGCCCCTCCCCCCAACCTCCATAAACGGAAGGCTGGATCCGCTCTGCCCAGGCATATGCGGGGCAAGCGACTGCGGACGTGCGGATTCATGTGGGAACATCATTTAATTTTATAGATGTCTGTTGACTTTAATAAATGTCTAAACGCGACGCGAATGATTTTTGTTTCATAGTGATTTATTTGTGTTTTTAATAAAATTGTTTTGTATAATCCGATGACTTTGGTTTTTTTCCACCAAATATGGTATGGACTTGGTACGTAATCTAATCGAAAATTGGGACGTTCAGTCTTCGCAATAATGAATAAGGTACGCGCAATATGCGTCCCCATTCCCCGTCCCCGCACCTCTCATCCGTTCTCGCCTTGTCGAGGTCGCATTGACGTATGCACGGTGGCACGCGACGGCACAAGAACGGGGACGCATATTGCGCGTATCTTAGGAGATTGTGTTCTGTATGTAATACTCTTACTGTCTTCTGTGCTATTATATTACCCATGCCTACCTTAGTCAACTGTTTCGACAAGTGCGGCTAAGAAAAAATCTTTTTTCATGCCTGGTATGGTAAAATGTGTGATAATAATAACTTATTATCGTAACTACCACCCATTGTTCATCCACGTTTATTGCAAATAAAACTATATAACTATACCTAACATGGTAGTTTGACGATAGTCATTTCATAATGAAAACGGGGACTAACGACTTAACGTGCGTTCTGGGCTTTCCAACATCAATCCAAGTACGAAACATGCATTACGCATATGCACGCCGCGCACATTGAGTTATTTTAGTAGACAATAGTACAAAAATTGCGCTGTGAAATGAGAATAAATAGACTGTAAATAACAAAATGTCATGCCGAAATGTCAGAAAAATGCACGTCACGATATCCCGTCGTGTGTCAATTAGAAACGTTTTGATGGACATGCAAATTCTGGGCATATTTTCCCTCGTCCGGCTTCGAAGAACGGCGCGGCTCGTAACGGCTTAAATTTTAATATTGACGTTGGTGCTAAGCAATTAGCTGCGAGTAAAACATTTTTGGTTCGAAAATATTTCTAGGTATTTTTTAACCAACTATATGAATTAAAAAAAAAGTTTGATAAGATTTGTTAAGAGTCAGTACAAGGCATATGTTATTACAAACATCCGTCTATTCTCATAAATAGCTACTATCAGGCCGTTTGAGTGTCACCCTGTATACAAACAAATAAAACACCTTACTTTGTTAGATCATTAATTCCCGGAGAAGCCAGTGAATCAGCTGTTAAGAGGTTACACTCGAGCTAACATAGTAAAGTAAATCCGTATTCCAAACTAAACTGCCACTCGCGCGAGAGTTATACCGGATGGTCAGCTTTTTTTTTCCTTTTTAGGGTTCCGTACCCAAAGGGTGCAAACGGAACCCTATTACTGAGACTCTGCTGTCAT
Organism: Acrobasis repandana; assembly: GCA_963576875.1. Classification (NCBI taxonomy): domain Eukaryota; kingdom Metazoa; phylum Arthropoda; class Insecta; order Lepidoptera; family Pyralidae; genus Acrobasis; species Acrobasis repandana. The sequence continues at coordinate 7,518,326 of OY756226.1, forward strand.
CCGTCTGTCTGTCTGTCCGTCTGTCACACGGCTCGATCTCTTGAACCGTAATAGCTAGACACTTGAAATATTAACCGATTATGTTTTACTGTGGCTGCTATAAGAACAAATACTAAAACTAAAAAAATGTTAAAAATTGATGGGGGTCGTCATACAAAAAACGTGTTTTTTTCAGTTTATTTTAACTCGATCTTTATAATGGCATTAACTAGATACTTGAAATTTTCACCGATTATGTATTACTATGGCCACTATAACAACAAATACTAAAAGTAAGATAAAGTTAATAATTAAAGGGAGGTCGTCATATAATAATAGTGTTTCTTCAGCGTTTTAAAACATTGTACGAGTCCAACTCGCACTTGCTCGTTTATTTTAAATTTACGTCACATAATCTTTTCACTTGTTTGCTCGCTTTAATTTCAACCTCTTTTGGAACGATTACGTATAAATTAGTAAATATTTTTTTTTCTTTAGTAGAGTATCCCTCGAAGAGAAAGGAGCTTGTGAAATTAAACTTAATACAATTTTAAAGGTATTTTGGCCTTTCTTTACAGCCTATTTCGGTCCACTGCGTTGACTGCCTCCGTGATCCAGTGGTCAAGGCGTTTACCTTGTGATCTGAAGGTCGTGGGTTCTAATCCCACTGGGAAGCATACTTTGTGAAAAGTTCACAAAGCAGCTATTGCAAGCTTGAATCACCTGATTATCCGAAAAGAAAGATGGTTCTGCGTTTGGGACGGCATGGAAAGCTGTGGGTCCGGAACGCCATCTAGAGTTTACTTAAAAACCTGTCCTGGGATTGGTTCTGGTCTACCTTTTGGGTTGCGGAGATCAGACGGTAGTCGCTCTGTGTAAAAACTAGTAACCTCGTCAAATCATCTTGGTTAGGTAGCGGACCCCGGGCTCTGAAGCATTACCGCTGAGGTTGCAACCGGGGGAATTCGCTCTGATGATGATGATGATCGGTCCACTGCTGGACTTGATACCTCTCCTAATGAAGGCAGGATTTGACCATAATCCTAACGTTGGGCAGGCGGATTAGTGATCGTAGTAGATAGTATATTCTATGCATAGAGGCATTACCCGGAATACCTATTGTTATAAATAGTTACGTAATTATTAGAAGTCGATTTTTCTATCTATAATAATGTGTATCCATTGACCTGTGTGGTTCCGGGTTAGAATAGGATCACTCCATCTCTTCCTATGGATGTCGTTAGAGGCGACTAAAGTAAAAATAGCACTTAAAGCTCGTGCTACAATAGCATTCCCAAGGAGGGTTGACGTCAGCCAGGCGGCCGGTCGTAAAACTATAGCCAAATCGTTTAATATTTTCCGGCTATTTCTTCTCCAATTCGCTAGATTTTTGGCGTCCTTGGGTGCCATTGATATGCATTATATATTTGGAAAAGAAAAAACGGGAAAGCTCACCCCGGGCTCCGAAGCATCATAGCTGAGCATGCAACCGGGAATGCGTTTAGATGAAGAAGAATAATGTGTATCCATTATTTTCATAATTTTTTTTAAGTTGTTTTGATCAAACTGTCACTGCCAGTTGTTTTTTATCCGGCAGTGACTAATACGTTTCATTCATTCATTTATATTCCATCTATTCTATCGAGCTTAAAAATGCTCAATCGTGTTTTGGCTACTGTGAGTGTCTGTAGAAAATCCTTAAAATTTTTATGTAAATTTTCTGTAACAGTGATTTTTCAAAAACAGGCACAGTATTGCAAATTGTGAACCCGCCTCACCTTAAAAACGGTTTAAACACACAATGCGGCGCAGCGGTAATCATTATTCAATTTTATAAAGAAATTGGAATTGGAAGAATTGAAAATTGGGAAATCCATACTTCCATACTATCCATACTTCCATACTAATATTATAAATGCGAAAGTAACTCTGTCTGTCTGTCTCGCTTTCACGCTAAAACGGCTGAACCGATTAAAACGAAATTTGGCACACAGATAGGCTATAGCCCGAGAAAGGACATAAGCTACTTTTGATTTCGATAACGTAGGTTAAACAACTCTAACCATGGTTCAAATTAGGATGGGTGGCCAAAACTAAAACGGCTGAACAGATTAAAACGAAATTTGGCACACAGATAGGCTATAGCCTAAGAAAGGACGTGGGCTACTTTTGATTTCGATAACGTAGGTTAAGCAACTCTAACCATGGTTCAAATTAGGATGGGTGGCCAAAACTAAAACGGCTGAACAGATTAAAACGAAATTTGGCACACAGATAGGCTATAGCCTAAGAAAGGACGTGGGCTACTTTTAATTACGATAACGCAGGTTAAGCAACTCTAACCATGGTTAAATAAATAATAAACAAAACTCTGTATTCCACGCGGACGAAGTCGCGGGTACAGCTAGTTAATAATAAAAGGCCTTGTTTTATATAAAGAACGAAAATTTCTGAAATTTTAGAGATGTCAGATTTAAAAAGGATTTGGTTGCTAAATCAACATAGTATAAAACAAAGTCGCTTCCCACTGTCTGTCACTATGAATGCTTAGATCTTTAAAACTACGCAACGGATTTTGATGTGGTTTTTTTCAATAGATAAAGTGATTCATGAGAAAGGTTTATATGTATAATACATACCCGTGCGAAGCCGGGGCGGGCCGCTAGTTATCTATAATTAAATTTTTAACAAAAAAAACAACCTACTTTCATTTTTTTAAGGAGTTTCTTTCGTATCTCCAAAGTCCTTCATCATATCTTCACCAAATTAAAATGGGACCAACTTGGTAGTAAAGCCTTTCAAATAAAAAAAGAATCATAATATTTGAGCTGCAGTTGTCTGTTGAGGTATTTCGGTCTCCACCTCCAAGATCTTTTCTCCGATCTTAAAAAAAAATTACATGGGACCAACCTTGAAAAATATATTTTTTAAATCGGTTCATATATGACGGAGTTATGAGGTAACATACACAAAAAAAAATACATACACGTCGAATTGATAACCTCCTCCTTTTTTTGAAGTCGGTTGAAAAGGTCGCATATATGGTTTTAATGCCAAAGGGTCAAACAAAACACAGTAATATTAGTAGTATTAGTTTAGTGATACTAAAACAAGGACTTATTTATTGACCTATCCGCTGTTTAATTGTGTTCCGAAGCTTTGATACTTTTAGACCATAACACTATTGAGGACGTTAAAAAGGTTTCAATACCTAAGGTACCTATAGCTACTTTGCGATAAAAATCATCAGGTCATGTTTCCTAACGTAAATCACTGCTAGGTAAGATAGGGTTTTATATTACACAAAAAAACAAAACCAATCCATCAAAGATAAAAAATAAGGCTGCACAATAATATTCTCTTGATAAGTGTGTTAACAAAGCAAATACGTACATTCCTTTTTATTAAATAAAGGACATGTTCAAAGGAAATTGGTTTCCCTCTGAGATACAATGTTCTACTGTTTATGAGATATGTCCCGTTAGTAATGTATGATTATGTCGAAAAATTTACTGAAACAAATATTCACCCTTATTTGCACCATAGTAAAGTCTAAATATAATTTTGTTTCTGCTTTTAGACGTGGACGTAGAGACTTTGTAAAATGCATGATAGTGTGGCCACTTGGACCGCATAACAAGCAAGTCTTTCCTTTTCTTTTTCATGTATCAGAGTGAGACAGACGTTAAAGTTAGAACTTTGAAGTGTATGAAGACGAACGACAACCAGCATTACCTTAGAAACTAGTGCACGTCTTTTGTTTAGGAGTTTTGCCTTTGTCGAAGTACTAAAGACAAAATGTGCTTTGGGGATGAAAGTTTACTTGAGAGTTGAGACGCTATCAATATTTTATATGGAAGTGATATTTAAATAAAAACCATCAAGCCGGTAAGACTACAGAGTTTGCCAAAGTAACATACATACATGAATGTAAGAACGGTTATACACATAACGTACTCATGAAAAACATAACTAAGTTTACTTCTAAATCGCAAGTAATATCTTCTTCTAAACACACTTCCTTGTCACCAAGCCTTGGAATATTACGAACTCGTAATAAAAGTTCTACGCACACTCACTTCTTTATCCCTAACGGGTCAGACAGTGATACATATTAAAATAGAAAAAAAAGAAGAAAGAAAAAGAAAGAAAAGAAAGCATTAAAGTTCTTGAATACTAAAATTATCTGTACAGAATATCATAACGTCCACTGCTGGGCCTATACATCGTGTTAATGAAAGATCGCAAAACCTCTCAGATGTTACCTCAGCCCAAGAAACTGAACAACTTTTGTCCAACAACTTTCACGAGATCCAAAAAAAAATTTCGGAGATTTATACAAAGTGACTCGATCAGCTGATCAGTTTGTATGAAAATTCAAATTTTTTTTTGGATTTCCTGAAAGTTGTTGAACAAAAACTGTTCAGTTACATGGGCTGAGGTACCATCTGAGAGGTTTTGCGATCTTTCATTAACACGATGTATAGGCCCAGCTGTGAACGTAGGTCAGCTGGGAACATAGGTCTCTTCGAAGGATTTCCAAAATGACCGATCTAAAGCAGCCTACATCCAGCGTTCTTCAGCGGTCATGGTTAGGTCGCCTGACCACGACCGCTGAAGAACGCCGCTGAAGACCACCTTGGAGTCCTACGTTTCAGTTGCCAGTCTAAAATATACCAATCATAAAATATTTATGTTTGATGTAAGTAAAGTACAAATTTCACGAGAAGAGGACATGAAGACATATGAAGGAAGGATCATTTCTTGGATTCTGAGGTGTTTTTTTTTGTTACATGGTGAAAATGGTTAAAATTAAATCTCTACCTCTATCTAATTCATATGATGATGATGATGAAATGACTACCATCCAAATAAGTGTACTTTTGTACCACACTCAGCGTAAGGTACGCGACGTAACTTGCGTCGCGTAACGCGCCTCAATTGCGTTTCACAGAATTTCTACCCGCCACGCGCAAGTTGCGCGGGTAGATATTCTATGAACTGTATGTGGTTCGACAGTTACAGCTTGGGTAAGTACACTGATACGACCAAACTCTAAAGCAATATCAGCTTCAACAACATTGCAGTGGTTGCCGTGTCGGCAAGTTTGTACGAGTTCGGTAGTAACATAATCCACTGATGTTACATTGTATAAATTTACCTGCGATGAATAGGATTTCAAACCTAGGTTATTAAAAGTCCCTTTACTTTAGGGTAATTACACACTTGTATGGAAAAGTTTAGACTTTTCCATACAACTGTAGTCTAGCTTTTATTTTGAGATGTGAGATTTTAACAGTTTTTTGTAATTTCGACGGACAAAACATTTAACTACATTGTATACTTATTTTACTTATCTAAAGTAATCGTATCGATATATATTTATTTTTAAATTAAAATATTTAGTCTTTTCTTAGATACCGTCAGCCTAAGTACCCAGCATCCTTTGTATGGCTAGCGGGCAAGATAGTAACGACATCTAGAAATACATAAATAGATTTTTATGTTATAGGGCGGCAAACGAACAAGCGGGTCACCTGATGGTAAGTGATCATCACTGCCCATGGACAATTGCAACACCAGGGGTGTAACAAGAGCGTTACTCGTTTTTTTAAGGTTTCAATGTCGTATCGGTTCGGGAACACCGCTGCAGGAAGTTATAGTATATATATAAGTTATAGTTATATTAGTACATAGTATAATTCCATTTATTAATAATTTAATTTTAGTTTTCAAGTTAGATAGATAAATTTGAAAACAGCAGTTCCTTTAATTTGTGTTGGTTCCGGTAAAATTCTGTGCAAGTACTGTATTTTGTAAGAGAGTATTGTCGAAGTTATTATGATATTTGATTTATCAATTTATTGTTTTTAAACCATCTAACCTCTATTTTTGGTACCAACTGAAAATCAGCGCTAAGGTTCCTACACCACAGCACGAAGCTGAGCTGGCCACCTTTTCGGCATTCATTAGGTATAGTCTAGTTATGTAAGTTAAATTCTGTAAATTGCTTGCCGAATAAAGTTTTTCTTTCTTTCTTTATAAATATAAATATATAAGGACACATCACACTAATAGAGCTAGCACTAAAGTAAGGTTTAAACTTGTGTTATGGGATACTGATTGTGTTGATTGCCAACTATCCAGGTGGTGTGGATGAAATTTTAATATAAGAATACAGGATTTTAGCTTTTTATCAGAGTACGCTTTTTTGTATGGTATTGTCATTCCTCTTGTATTTGTTTATCCGTGCTAGTAGTACAGCAGTACTAGTACGACCTTATTTGGTCTACTTTTATGTGAAAATAGAAATAGAAATATTCAAGTTAAAAACTGTATGATAGAAATTTTTGATGCAAAATTCAAAACCGAAACCAAACATGTCATAAGTGTTGAAACTAGTGTTTTTCCTTGACATTTATGTGTAAATATTATTGTACAAGTGCGATAGAAAATAAATAGAGACATATTTAGTTAAAAAAATCACTTGATTTTTGTAAGGCGAGAGTAGAGCACTACCTCATGCGCTTCGCTTATGAGGCGTGCAATACAGCAAACTTCAGGACTAACTGACTGACTAATGACTGGGAGTCATTATATGTAACACGATTGCTTAAAATTTTCTCGATAGGAAAAAATTGCGAAGTTGTCTCCAAATCACCTCAAAATTATATTAAAACAGAAAGTATTCAAGAAGTACAATAAATTAGCCCTTGTAACTTTGGGTTGTTATAATTGCAGTCATCATATGTCTTACTTTTTAAATAGCTCTTATATATTCTTTGTAAAACGAAAAAAACCTCAAAAACCAGCCTCATTGACCCGCCGCGATTCCCTACGCCCCGCTAAGCTCGCTGTCTCACTTCGGCTAGAGCAAAATTTAGATAATCAACATCAGGCGCCCTCTTAGAAATATGTGATGAAAAATTTTGCCACGAATGAAATTCAATTCAAAAAAATTTTTGATGCAAAATTCAAAACCGAAACCAAACACAACCCAGTCAATGAATAATTAACAAGACAAACAACCCGCAACATTTTTCCCTCCGGATCTGTTTAACTGGTGCCCTTAATTACGACACAGCGGTTGGCGAAGTTTCCCACTCTTTGTTCCTGTAAACAGAACACGACCTCCCTAAGGAGTTCACGATGTGTGGGCAGTTTCTTGGAACACCTCCCTTGTATCTTACAAGTACAAGTTAAATATATCCAAGTATGGTTAGTTCTTGAAACATTTATTTTTAAATAAAACAATCTTTTTATATAGAAAAAAATATTTTCTTCCTTTTCATGAATATTTGCTCTGGTAGAAAAAAAAATCATATAAATCATATCAATATACGATGTGGCTTGCAACCCATCACTATTTTGATTCCCTTTTTCATGTGCTCTGTCTGCCCTGTTAGGAATAAACACGGTGTAATGTATCTGTATGGTACGTAGTATATACGAGTACGAGTATATATTATAACCCTGTAGTTCTAAATAAAATAATAATCCTTTTTTTTTTCTTTATTACCACACAATACATTACTATGAGGTCCAGATTACCTTAGATAATGAATAATAAGAATATTTATTATTTAAGGTAATCAAATCGGAAAATCAGAGAAAGTTAATCGAGCAAACTCGATCACCAGTTATTAGAAAAATATTCAAAGTTTTTGCAGCAAAAAGGAGTGTAATATTTTTACAGTTCATATATGTACCTATGTAAATTTCTTATTCTACCATAACTTAGAAATGCCTGAACAGTTTGAGAGACTGTACTGTCTTTGAACCCCTAAACACCCAAATGTTTGGGGGTCAAAACACAGTGCATCGCTTAGCTTCAAAGTAGCATCGGCCTTAGGCAGTTGACACCATTGTTAGATATTAAAATTAATACACTCTATAAACAACGCTGGATGCAGCAGGCTGCTTTAGATCGGTCATTTTTAAAATCCTTGGTAGATGTAGGCATCTCCCAAGGGTTTTAAAAATGACCGATGTCCAGCAGTGGACGTCATGCGACTGAAATGATTCCGAATGACGTTCGTTTAGAAATAAAGAATAGACAGCGAGGCGGCTATTAATTTTACTCCTTGCTTAACTACTGGCATTTGTCCGACAAAGTTTACCAGTATTTGTTCCTGTAAACAAAACTTAACTGTGTGAGTTGAGGATGTGTGGTCAGTTTCTTTGAGCGCCCTCTTTGTAACTAACGAGTTCCAAGTGGTGCTTTTTCGAACTACGTATGCTTGGAGATGTATCTTACAGACATGAATTTGGCCATTAGCATCACGCTGGGCAGTCATAATTGATTAATTTTGCTTTTTGCGCCAAACAAATTACTTTTCTGTTTATCCTTATGGTTGACTAGGAGAAAATGCTCTTAGCATTAAGTCCGCCATTAGTTAAAAGTATGTTTTACTTTAGAACAATAAAGAGTATTAAATAAATAAATAATTATAACCATGCAATAACTGACACTTTTCCCTTCCTCCTGGCTTGGCAAAGCCATTTTTGCTTTGTTGTAATGAAAATACAAGCCAAAAAAGTAATTTGCGCAACAAAATTTACGAAGAAAGTCTAATTTAAATCAAATTTCTGGTGCTTGAATTTTCCAATATGTAGACTTTTGAGCAAAAAAGGGGTATAAGTTTTAGCGATTGCTCGCGTTCCCTTGGTCCTAGGAGGTCAAATCTGTCTACCGGTTCGTCTTGTAAGGCGGAGGAAACAGATGTTATCAGCAGCATTATCCCAACTGCATCCCTTACTTGTATCTCTATTGTACCTAATAGAGACACAGATGTGCTAATGATTATGGCTTCAATTCTGATTTATAAAAAAAAATAATCGTATAGGTATCTACATAGATCTTAGATGGTTGGTAAGAAGGTAGCTTAATCCCTAGGAATTAAAATAATTTTGAAAATCGAACACGAATAATTTTGTTAAAATTAACGTGAGAAGAAGACATTAAACATATTGAGTAGGTTACTATGCGTAGTCAGCTTGAGTCAATTAGGTTTCAATTTCATTAGGAGATCATCACTAGTTCAAAAATGGTCTCCTAACGAGATTTAAACCTGACTGGCCTGTGCTGATAAATAAACGTGAAAAACGCGTTCAATATAATTGAAACATAAACATCATCCTATTACAAGTAATATTTAACTTTGTTTTTTGGGTCAAATTTTGCAAGTTAAATTTGAGCTACTTCCCGGTTTCTGATTGAGATTATATCAGATAGCAGTAAATCAGATGACAATGCAATATTATAATATAATAGTATTTTGACAAGAAGCTGATCTGATGATGGAGCAGGAAAGTAGCTTTAGGAACCCTGTAATATAACGACCCCATTGAGTTTGGGCTTATTACACTTGTCTTGATAAGTTCTTGAGTCTCACAGAAAAGCTTGTACGAAAATATATATATATTTTTTTTATTGCCTGCCGTTTTGTCCTACTGCTGGGCAAAGGCCTCCTCCTTCTTTCTCCACTGATCCCTATTTATAGCAGCTTGCTGCCATTTCTTCATGAAGCTGTAGATGTCGTCAACATCTCTTTCGTGGTCTCCCTCTACGCCTGCGCGCGCCCTTCTAGCAGACCAACTTTGTAGTAAAGGCTTTCAAATAAATAAGAATAATCGGTTCACAATTGGCGAAGAAAAAAAAAAAAAAAAAAACATACAGTCGAACTGATAACTTCCTCCTTTTTTGAAGTGTTAAAAATAATTTGAAAACAAGTTCAATCCATCATAAAGAAGTTAACTAGCAAGCCGATGATATTACGCGAAAAATACCCTGCAATTTTGTCAAACTAGTTATAGGTTTTAAGTATAGAAAAGTAATATTTAAATGCGATTCAAATCTTAAATGGAATAATTTTAAATTTAAACGTATTTTATTGTGTATATTTATCACTGAATTATTGCAAATTTCGACTTAGAAACTACACAGAAGTTTAAGAGTAGATATTAATTTTAACTTACTTTCCACATGCGAGATTTATTATTAAAATGTATTCATTATTCCGACTAATAGCTACACATTAAACTTTTGGGAGTGAATTAATGTTTTAGGTTTAATAATTAAAAAGTAATTACGAACAAACAATATTTTAGTAATACACGTTCATAATGTATACGACTTCAACGTACAAACTTTCTGGTATTTATGTACTATTGTTATGTATGATGTGAAAATGTATGTTTTTTTATAAAAGATAGAAATAGTTTGGAAAATCCAAAAGTGCACGCCTCATAATCTCATTTTTAACAATTAAATTGATTTTGATTGTTTGATTGCTCACTTAAAACGAAGAAAAGTACGTGTCGGCTTTAACACACGACTGGAGATTATTTTTAACTTTTATTTTTAACTTCCCGCTGAAAAAATTGAAAATTTTCAAAATTCGGGACGTTATTAGTTTTTGAAAAGTCGAGTTTTCATCAGATTTCGTCGTTTAAAGGTCTCATGAATCTTCCCTGACCACTCACGAGCAAGTATCATGCACCATGTCCGTATCTGTGTGTGGGTGTGTATGTGACCCGCTTATAACTTTTGAACAACTAAACCGATCGGAACTAAACAAGTAGCTTTCCAAAGAGTTCTATACAACTCAGATTTCCTGTAAATTTAAACCGATTCGGACCGGTAGATTTTGAGAAATCTCAAAAAAACTAAGCAAAAAAAAAGAAAAAGACACAAGACTACGTCACGAATGTCAAGAAAAGTGTTACCACTGATTGTTCTTTTCATTCTCAATTAGTTAATGCAAATTAAATAAAATATTAACTAACTTATCGCTTCTTCTACATTTATTCGTCTTTCATATTTAATAAAACAAACAAAATCACAATATTCTTTATTCAAATTTCTTTTTACTTCTTTTCTTACTTGCCAGTTACACATTCGTACTCATTATACATAGGTATTAACTCTATCAACAAACCTCACAGCCATAATTATTTTTAATATGTCACCTGTATTTTTATAATAATAATTACGATTAAACTACATTGAATTAGACCGTGATCTTCGAAAGGACTTAGTTTTGGATAATACTGAAGCGTATAAAAAAATGGACTTGATCAGATAAGTTTTTCGGGAGTAATCGTGACCACGCCAGTTTCCATACATACAGACACACGGACATCCACAAAATGATTTTATTAAACATTGTTTTTATTTATTTAAAAGGCAAAATGTCTTTTAAAAATGTCATAAGTGTTGAAACTAGTGTTTTTCCTTGACATTTATGTGAAAATATTATTGTACAAGTGCGATAGAAAATAAATAGAGACATATAGTTAAAAAAATCACTTGATTTTTGTAAGGCGAGAGTAGAGCACTACCTCATGCGCTTCGCTTATGAGGCGTGCAATTGCATGTTATATGAAACAGTTGACAATAAAAATTGATAAAAAATTCATACCATGCTGGTCTGATAGAAAAAAAATTTAGAATTTCCAAATAAAAAAATCGTAATTTTAAGCATACAAAAATAAATGATTCACCTCTTGAATTCATCCTTTAGGAAACAAGTTATACAAAACTACTTTACTTAACCCTTAATTCGACGGATTTCAATTTGTTGTTTAATTTGTAAAATTGTAATGGATATCGATTATTGGCTTACGAGGGACCCTAAGAAAAATATATAAAAAAATCTAACTATTTTAATTTCCCGGAAAATGGACGTCCATTATACTGGACGTTATCAAGTTCGTAAGATACTGATGCAAACAAACTATGTGCAGTATACTTCCCATTGTCAAAGAAAAAAACTAAAAAGAAACAAGTGATTTCGTAGAAAAATATTCATTTATTACCAATTACGGATAATCAGTCTCGTAGTTACAATGGTTTAAGCTTAAAACATTAATAGGAACTTCAAAGACATAAAAGTTTTAAACAAAGTATGATAATCTCACTTACGTTTTCAAACGCTTATAAAAAACTATAAAAATCAACTATTAACACTCAAATAACAATCAGCCTTTTTGTTTCAGGCCATATAAAAAAAAAACTATTTAAAAAAGTTACTTATGGTGAAAATTGTAAAAGCAATTTCTTTTGGCCACTAAACACAACCTCTGCTTGCATTTAGAACAATTCATGTTCGTTTTATTGTTCTTACAAAACTTGCAACGTCCGTATGATGTATATTCAGGCCAATGATTATAGCCATCAAAACGCACGGAAACTGGCGGCCTCGGTGCACATGGATTTTGGATCAATGCTTTCTTTGGTATAGGACTCGGTGGATTCGTCTCAATTGATCGTCCCTTATGTCTCAATTCAACTGACAATCTGTGTCTAAACTTTTTCAAACTTACATGCTTTAGGCTCTTAATGTTGCATTTTCTTCTGTAAAGCAACCAAGCATTGTTGACTGCTATATCTAACATTTGGCCAAAGATGTTCATGTACCAACGGCGGCTTTTGAAAGATGTTCTGTAGAGAGCTATCAACATGTCACAAAGGTCGACACCTCCCATATGTTGGTTGTAGTAACGAACTAATTGTGGACACGTAACTCCAACTTTCTTTTTGAGTTCTTTACTCCACCTCTTAATTTCTTGGAGTGGATATGCGTCCGCATATGAACAGGCCAAAGTTACGACTTTGTTGTCGTACCATTTGACAATGGCGATTTTTTTATCGTTGTCCACGATTTGGCTAAATGATCCTCTTCCTTTCTTTTTGAGCTTCTTATCACTTAATAGTCTCTTGTCGCAACCTTTCAGTCTGTTTTGCCGTATAGTTCCGAGACTGAAAATCCCCATATGTTCTCGTAAATACCAGATCAAGTCCAGCGTCGTGAAATAGTTATCGAAATAAACTGCACTCCCTGGTGTCTGAATTGTCTTGCAAAGAGATACTACTAATTTTGCACCTAAAGTCATCTGCTCTTCCTTTTCGTTAAAATCAATATACCGGAACGTATCGTCACCACCGTACAGTATAAAATCATAGACGATCCCAGACGCACCAGCACGTACTATATTTTTGAATCCCCATTTATTGGGTTTCATAGGATTATACTGTCGCCGGTTTCCTGCTTTAGTACCTTTATAGGGTATAGTCATCTCATCTATGCTAAATTTAGTTTCTTCTTCCGTCGCAAGGCAGTTTCTCCTTATTTTTTCAATAAATGGTCTAATTTTGCAATATCTGTCCTCATCTGAATTAACGTTGTCAACAAAATGAATGTTCCGTCGAATCTGTTCAAATCTTTTTAAACTCATCACGTCGGCCACTTGATCATATCTGAAATCTGTGGACCAATAGTCGACATAAGATGGCATTCTTACAATACCCATTATAAGAAGAATCGTGAGAAAGTCTTTCAACTCTTCGACTGTCAACTGTATACATTTGCCAGTTCTTTGGGTTGAATATAAATTTGTGTTGTTAACAATATCGTTGAGTATGTCTGGGGAAAAAAAGACATAAAAGAAATCCAATGGAGAATCAGTATCCGGTAAATCAAACAAAAAATCATTTGACGGAATGTCAGCCTTATGTCGAAATTGTCCCTTCTTCCATTTATAGTTCACAACAAGAGTTTTCTTGGTATTTTTTGCCTGAACATTTGGCTCAGCACGTGCTTGTTGTTTCCTCTTTCGCCTGGTTGTTCTTGATGTTAATGTAGATGGACTTGCATTAGATGGACTAGCATTTGATGATGGAATTGACAGTAATGAAGCCAAACTAGGTAAAGCATTGTAATTAACTTCACCGGTCGGTGGAAGCACGTTGTTAATAACAGGAGTCAACGGAGTTTGTTCATGGTTTAAGTTTTCTTCATTATATAATGCGGAGTTGTGCTCACTACCACTTACGTTAGGATGGTCCTCTGTTTGGAGATTTTTATTACCTGCTTCCATGAGCGTATCAACATCAATGTAAGTCTCATCGCTGTCGACTGAGGTATTATCTTGAGTATCATTTTCGGAGTTATCTAATATATTCATACGCTCAATGTCTGAATCGATGGAAGGGCAAGGTGAGGAGGACAATTCTTCAGTACTCTTAAGAGCAATATCTTCTTCATTCTCAGGTTCTGAACTACTATCTATATCTGAATTAGCATTTTCAGGTGGTACCAATGCTACTAAGCGATGTCCTCTAGATTTGAAGCTCTGGAATACAAAAAAAAAAGATGTATGTAGTCAAACACAGAACCTTTTCCTTTCTTTACGTCGGATAGAAAGTAGTAAGGTATGAAAAGCGTAACATGCCGACTTTGACGAAATAAATCGAAAAAACAATACTAAAAAATTAACTTTCTGGGGCAATAAAAAGGGGATTATATCCATTCAGTCGTACAGAACATACAAACATACAAAGTAATGTGAAACTTATAATATCTGTTATTTTTGTCGGGTATAAAAAAGTATTTATCGGAGAATCCCCAAATTTTATTACGATAACAATACAAGAGTTAATTCTCTGACAATAAGGCAGCGGGAAGAATACTAGACGTACAATTTTGTATTTTGTTTTCTATTACTTCGATAAAGGGAAGAATACTGGACATACTATTTAGCAGTTACTTTTCTAGTGATTTGGCAGTGGGAAGTATAATGGACATGCAAGTTTTGGGCGTTATAAAAACTAACTAAATCAAAGTAAGTTAATTGAAACATTCTGAGTAGATTCAAAAATACCTAATATTTGGTTTTCAACGAAGTTACGTAAAAATAAATCGTCAAACAACGAATAAAATGCTACTTACCGAGAGCCCGCGCAGCGTGTCTCGCCTCCCCGCCATCTCGACGACGACTGCGCGCGACCCGTCAATGAGGTCACGTTGCTGATTTTTGACAACGTACTTTGATAGTACAGGATACGACTACAGCACTAAGATCCATATAAATAGAACGTATTTTTGACGTAGATTTTTTTTCATTAAATGGGAAGTATACTTGACGGTATCGAATTAAGGGTTAACCAGTTATAAACAAAAATAGACTAATTTATTGATTAAAACAGCATTACAATGCTCGGAACAATATCCGTATGACCGCGATAGTTCTTAAAGCGATCCTAAATATTATCAATATTAATGAAATACTTTGAAATAAAAATACAGCAAACTTCAGGACTTACTCCCCGTCATTATATATTTCGAAAACACGATTGCTTAAAATTTTATCGATAGAAAAAAATTGCGAAGTTGTCTCGAAATCACCTCAAA
This sequence comes from Acrobasis repandana, assembly GCA_963576875.1. Lineage (NCBI taxonomy): Eukaryota > Metazoa > Arthropoda > Insecta > Lepidoptera > Pyralidae > Acrobasis > Acrobasis repandana. Next base: position 7,533,499 of record OY756226.1, read on the forward strand.
ATTATATTAAAACAGAAAGTATTCAAGAAGTACAATAAATTAGCCCTTGTAACATTGGGTTGTTATAATTGCAGTCATCATATGTCTTACTTTTTGAATAGCTCATATATATTCTTTGTAAAACGAAAAAAACCTCAAAAACCAGAAACTCGTTAACCAGCCTCATTGACCCGCCGCGATTCCTTACGCCTCGCATAGCTCGCTGTCTCACTTCAGCTAGAGTAAATTTGTGTGCGTGGAAGCGGGAGCAAAATTTAGATAATCAACATCAGGCGCCCTCTTAGAAATATGTGATGAAAAATTTTGCCACAAATGAGATTCGAACTCACGCCCCTCTACTCTGACAATTTTCCCTAATAATACTCTATTCTTCATTACTACTTACATCCTATTTAGTAGTGTGGTATTCATTTTAATTCATATAAGATGAATTTTACGATTACAGTGAAGAAGGGTTTGTTTTAATTTATTAATCAAAATAGAACAACATTGCAATGTAATGCAATAAAAAAATGACTAGGTTTAAAAGTGTACGTTTGTTTAAAATCCAGTTAAGTGCGAGTTGGACTCGTACTTGAAGGGTACTTACCACCGTACAATGTTTAAAAATGCTAAAAAACACGTTTCTTATGTGACGATCCCCTTAATTTTTTAACTTTATCTTATTTTTTGTATTTTTGTTATAACGGTCACAGTAATACATAATAGGGTCCCATTGGCGCTCTTTGGGTACAGAACTCTAAAAAGTGTATGAAACGTGTTCTGTAATAGATTTGCCGAGAGGCTACATCAGGAGGTGTGCGTAGGCCATGGCACAGAATACATATTATAAGTAGCCATGGTAACTATTACCATTAACTGATGGAAATGGATGGTTTTATACACCACATAGACATAAAATGACTGACTAAGATATAATATAATACATAATAATATACATATATGTAAAATACTAAGGTCGCGGGTTCAAGTCCTGCTCACGTGGTATTTGTTCACCATTTCTTATTTCATTATTTTAATTTGAACTACTGCATCTTGAATGCCTAAAAAACCCTATATATAGTAAAAATAGGTATAATGACTGATTTCTATATAAAAAAAACCGTTTTCATTGCATTTATACTTACATACCATAGTCAAAAATTCATTATATTTTTTAGCAAGTAAAACGTATCTTTTTAGATTCAAAGGTAGCTGAAATGCCAAAATAATAAACACAACCGTTCGTCTTTTATTGTTAGGTAACAAAATGTCAAACTTTCTTTTGCTACCAAAGGTATGAAATAAAACGAAATACCTACCAACCAGACATTGACACGATAATTTTATTTTCAACACCATTCTCTAAAGGATCGAAAACCTAGTTACAAATATAGTAAACTATAGTATTTTAGTATATGCATATCTACTTTTTACTAATAAGTTATACAAAGTGTAATTGACATAAATATGCGTAATAAATTAAACCACGGACTATTACTAGATCACTGATATTAAAATAACAGTAAAAAAAAAAAGATTCGATATTCCCATACGAATTGCCTGGGCAGCTGCACACTTTGTGTGGAAATGCCGATGTTTTTTTGTTTTAACTGTTATTTTAATATCATTTACTAAAGTCATCTAGAATAACCCGTGGTTTGAATTCTTAAACATATGACAATTACACGTTGTATAGCGAAAATAAAGGATAAAGGTAAAAGCAGATACAGATTACGCGTTTTTATCCCTTACGGGGTAGACAAAGCCCGCAGTCACAATTTCCAAAGTCCACGCTTAGCAAAGCATTATAGATGATAAACAGGAGTCAGGACCGTTACTCCATTAAATAGGTTTGTTTGTTTAATTTCTTTATTGCACAAAAATTACATTTAAATGTAAATTATTTAACAAAAAGAAATAACTTATACAAAGGCGGACTTATCCCAAGAAGGGATCTCTTCCGGTCAACCCAGTCTTCAAAAGGTTACATATTTTTGGAATGGGTAACACGACAGTCGTCCGATAGTACTCTACGTCAAACCAAATTAGACTTTATCATCGCTTAGTTGCTAGACACTGAAACGCTGACACGTAGCTACGTACGTCTGTCGTACCGCGTTTGACTGAATAGTGACATACTTATTGCTTATCCAATCGCCTACACTATATAGATAAGATTCTGAGATGTACGTTCATTACTTTGATTGACTTCTATGATTTTCACAAAAGGAGTGACGGTTGGTAAACCTTATATATAATAAGTTACGTAGCGTTATATATAATTATGATATACAAGGTTGATGTAACACATCTAATAAATTGGGAAAATTCCTGCAATGTAGTTGTAGGTAGAAATAAATAAATAAAATAAAAATATTTGTTCCTGGACCAACATTTTTGGAAAAGTACATATTATATAGTAGTCTCTTAAAAACCAGGCTTCCATCCTTGCATTCACGTAAGGGCACACAAAGGACGCATAAGCAATATTGCTGTCTGGCTTTCTAAAGACGAAACCTAAATGAATGTGGGAATTTAATGCCTTGTTAATGTTATTTTCCGTTATATATAATGGTCATTAATTCATCTTAATTTGAGTCTTTAATCCAGTGTTATAAATCTGTGTAGAACATTTTTTGTGTAGTTATTATTTGAAAATAGGTACGTAAGTAATAAAAGCCCTAACCAGGCACTTGAAATCAGAGTTTATTTAAGTGAGTAGATTTATTCGAATGCCCTGGACTGCCTCCGTGGTCCAGTGGTCTAGGCGTCTGCCTTGTGATCTAGAGGTCGTGGGTTGAAATCCCACTGGGAAGCATACTTTGTGAAAAGATGTTTCCAGTCTGGTTAGGATATTGCAGGCTTGAATCACCTGATTATCCGAAAAGAAAGATGATTCCGTGCTTCGGAAGGGACGTAAAGCGATTGGTCCCGAATGCCATCTAGCATTTGTACCTATCCAAGGATTGGTTCTGGTCTTTCCTTTAGGTTGCGGAGGTCAGACGGCAGTCGCTCTGTGTACTCGTAAAAACCAGTAACCTCGTCAAATCACCTAAGTTAGGTAGCGGACCCCGGGCTCTGATGCGTAACCGCTTATGATGCAACCAGGAATACGCTCGGATGATGATGATTTCTTAGAATGCCTGATTGAGCTAGCCCAAAGTAAGTTCAAGACTTGTGTTACGGGATACCAACTCCACGATACTACATTTTATAACAAATACATAATAGGTAGATAAACATCCAAGACCCAGGACAATCTGACAAAGATAATTTTCCATCTTGACTTGACCGGAGTTCTAACCCGGGACCTCCGGTGTAACAGCCTGGCATGATGACCACTAGGCCACAGGGGTCGTAAAAAATTTGTTGGTCAAACTCATCATCATGTCGTTGGCATGTTACTGCATCAATCCTAAATAAGTTGGTCAAAGTACCTAGTTAAGTCATCATCATCCAAGCGGAACCCCGGTTGCATCGTCGGCGGTTACGCTTTGGAGCCCGGGGTCCGCTACCTAATATAGGTGAGTTGACGAGGTTACTGAACTGAGACTGGTTTTCAAGAACTGTTTTAAAGTACCTAGTTATGTATATGGACGTAATTTGCTCCAAAAATTTGACGGGTGGTTAATAAGTCAACCTGTATAATTTAACCTACTCAATTAAATAATAATAATAATATATTTTAGGTACTTATTTAGTTTTAGAATAAGTACTCATATACCTGTCTACCCACCTATTTTGTTTTGAAAATCATGCAGTGAAATTATGTAAAAACCCTTTACTGCATGGTTAGTCATGCAGAAAGAAAAAGCTTTAGATATAACACGCAAGAGATAACATAACATCCACTTAAAGTAATTTCTGCAATATTTTACGGCTATTAATTTATTTTAAGTTTCAAATTGCCAAAGTAATCCAAGCAGAGCCTGCTTAAACATTCATAGCAATGTGTTCTATGAGGCTATGGCAATTTTTAATAATTTTAACTTTAAGTCGATTAAAGTCGGCTTTGAGCTTTGAATAATTTTAACAGTGGCGGATATACCAACAAGTTGAATAGGCTGGAGCCTAGGGCGGCAGATTTTAGGGGGCGGCAAACTTAAGGCCAATTTTTCCATTCCCTCTCTGGCTAAATATTTGGCTCTGATAGTTCGTAACCTGTATTGTTGGCGTAATGTGGAAATTTGCATTTACCTAACTCGACTTCATGTATTTTTAGTCTACACTTTAGACGCACGACTCTCTCCGTACTACTAGAGCAATATTTGACTAGAGCAGCCTGAGGATTTGGCTTGCACCCTCTACGCTGGCCAGACGGATTGGAGAGGTCTCACTAATTTCTAAGTATACTAAGCTTTGTTTTACTGGTGCTTTCGTACCTACTTTGGTATTATTATTGCAAGTTTTTATTAACAGTGTGTCGGAAACTCAGCTTGCACATCGCACTCCTATAATCTGTTTTCCTATGTCAAAAGCGATTTCACTCCAGTTACTTGTTTCAACATAGTAACATTTCACTTTCAAATGTAAAATGTTTCCTACTTGTCTTTTTTGTTAAAGTACCTAAACAAAATTAGCCTTCGTCGCGTTTGAACTGGGTTTCCACGCTGCGCTCTTCTAATCTGTTTTCCCATGTCAAACCCGATTTCACCGCAGCGCAGTTACGTTGCAAAAGAATAGTGAAATAACAATTTTTGATATTGAGTTTGAAATATTTATTACCTATTTACTTCTAGTTGATTTTTGTCAATGTCAACAAAATCAGCCAATCAAACTGCAGTCTTTTTATTCATGCCACGTTTGAACTCGGTTTGCACGCCGCGCCGCCGCGGCCCTCTAATCTGTTTTCCCATGTAGAACCCGATTTCACCGCAGCGCAGTTACGTTGCAAAAGAATAGTGGATGATCAATATTTGTTATTCAGATTCAAATGTTTATTACCTATTTACTTCTAGTTGCTTTTGTCAAATTAAATAAAATCAGCCAATCAAACTGCAGGTTTTTTTTTACGCCACGTCTGAACTCTGTTTGCAAGCCACCGCGGGCGCCGCGGCCCTATAATCTGTTTTTCCATGTCGAACCCGATTTCACTGCATTTAAGTACGGTTTGCTTCACCATAGTAGCGAACAAACACTTCACTTATTTAGTTTCAAATGTGTTTTTCTTATTACAATCTAGGTGCTAATTTTTCGTTGAAGTAAATAAAATCACCCTGTCAGTCAGTGCGGCTTTTTTATCCACGCTGCGTTTGAACTCTTTTTGCACACCTCTAATTTGTTTTTAGGGTTCCGTACAAAAAATGAAAAAATGGAACCCTTATAGGGTCACTAGTGCGTTTATTCTGTTCGTCCGTCTGTCACAGCCAATTTGCTCCGAATCTACTGGACCGAATCAGATGAAATTTGGTAGAATTTTGTAATTCTATGACCCAAACACATATGTGCAAAGTAAATAAATATTTTTTTTAAATAAGGGTCGTAAAAAAAGTTTTGCAAACCTGACTGTGTCATAATATCAAATGAAAGGGCTCATTATATGGATCTCAAATATATTTTTGTTATTATTTCAAAATGAATAGTTTTAATTATAAGGAGTTACCCGTTTATCGCATATAAGTAATTTTTCAACACACTTGCTCGTAAAGTGGATCTAATTTTACTGGTTTTAGATATATATGTCGTAGTTGGATGGTATAAACCGCTAATTTACGAAACCTCTAGTTGTTTGGCATTACAGCTCGATTTTGTTAAACAGCCGAATATCGTTCAGCTGGATTGTCTAAGATTGCGCAACGTGTTACGTTCATTCAAACCGCTAACCACGTTTCCAAACGGCTAGCGGTTTTGTGAAACAGTAGCGGTAATCCGCTGTTTGACGAAACCGTTAAACAATCCAACTGCGACACATGCATGATAAGGATTTGGTGTAGGGTTACCATAATGAAATATAACTGGGTGTCTATTAGAATACAGATTTTTTCGACATCGAATTTCATTTCCCAGACAACTATTCCACGATTTTTATCGCTAAAGGTTTGCCCTAACCTAGTAAAATGGACAGAACTTTTCTAGCACTCGCCGGCCGCTACCGCGGCACGCTCGCTTCGCTCGCTCGGCTTGTGCGTGTGTTGGTCGCAGTTCTAACCTAACCTAACCTATAGGTTTGTGCTAACCTAGTAAAATGAATAGAACATTCCTAGCACTCGCCGGCCGCGGCACGCTCGCTTCGCTCGTTCGCCATTGCCACTTCGTAGGCATTCTACATTGTATATAATTTATTTATATAGAATTGTTCAACAATTTCTCTAGCCGCATGGATAAATACAAGTCGATCATTCCATCCCACGTATTAGGGTTCGCTGTTTTACAAAACCGAGCTGTAATGCGAAACAGCTAGAGGTTTAGTGAATTAGCGGATTATACAATTCAACTGCGACATATATAAAGCAGTTCATAAAATACGCGTGTGTTATAAACGCAAATAGTGAAGTTATATTCTATAACCGCACTATTTACCGGTTTTTTTTTTTTTAATTCGAACTGTACTGCCGCGGCCGCGCAGCGCCAATCAGTACTGATTGTAAAGTAAAATGGCGGGAAAACAATAGTGTGCATCACAGTTTTATGGTTGAGTTTATTTAAAATAGTAAAATTAGGTATTATATAGACGTCTAACAAAATATACTGGAACTATTATAAAGGTGGATTTAGTCCATGATACTGAACAACTTTCCCCAAGGAACATACCTATGTCGAAATATGAAAAATAATTTTTTGATTTCCCTACAAACTCGGATCAGCTGATCGGTCAACTTGTATGGGAGGTCAAAAATTATTTTTCAAATTTCGTTATATGTTCCTTGGGGAAAGTTGTTCAGTATCATGGACTGAATCCACCCTTAAAATAGTTTCAGTATATTTTGTTAGTTCCTGTATAACAGTTAATTAGGTATGTTTCCTCGCAAGTGTGTTGTTTTCAACACATTGCATCGTATACGATATCTGTGCGTATATCGGTTATAACCACCTAAACGCACTTATATCGTAATGTACTATTTCGTTGATGTTAAAAAAATCCTATGATCTAAGCCAAAATCGATCAGTCTGTAACTGTGTAGGTATCTTTATTAAGGTATTGATATTTCAATATACATTTACCTATCTTCCTGAATACGTAGGTATTTTGGATGCAGTTCACGACAGTGGTCGCGAACCGTCACCAACTAAAGTGTCGCAAACTGTCACTGGCACACTGTTGCTCGTCTGTATGGGCCCTAAGATTAGAAGATACTTGAAATAAGAACTAGGTTTTCTATTTGACTCCTTTATTTGCTCATACAATACCTTGTAACGACGCTGCATATCTCATTCATCCTACATGACATGTTAATATCCACCTCATTTCTCCATCTCATCCTGTCCCCCCTTTTTTAGAAACTACATTTCAAGTTTCATTTCCTAATTCCATTTTTAAATTCTTCGCACGTCCCTTCTCCATTTCCCATCCTGAACACATACATTCAATACATTCAGAAGTACCAATTTATATAAAGTCTAATTATTATTTTTATATTCAGTGATGTAAAAAGCAAATTAAAATATAATAATTAATACATACGTGAATTCGTGTTTAATCTACTGAGGTACTTACAAGTTGGGATATAAGGGACCCTGCAACCTTATCTAAAAACTCCTACTGCTGACTTTTCGTCCTCACAGTTTGATATTCAACACTAGTCTCGAGGTAATAAAATATTTACGAGTATTCACTTCAAACTGATACAGCTAATAAATAACACCATTTGATAAAAACGGAGTAATGCATCCAAAATACGTGTTTGGAAAGATAAATATACATTGAAACTAGCTTTTGTCCGCGGCTTCGCCCGCGTAGATTAGGGGTATGAAAAATAGATGTTGGCCGATTCTCAGACCTACTCAATATGCTCACAAAATTTCATGAGAATCGGTCAAGCCGTTTCGGAGGAGTACGGGAACGAACATTGTGACACGAGAATTTTATATATAAGACTAGCTCTTGCCCGTGTATGAAAAATAGATGTTGGCCGATTCTCAGACCTACTCAATATACTCACAAAATTTCATGAGAATCGGTCAAGCCGTTTCGGAGAAGTACGGGAACGAACATTGTGACACGAGAATTTTATATGTAAGACTAGCTCTTGCCCGCGGCTTCGCCCGCGTAGATTAGGGGTATGAAAAATAGATGTTGGCCGATTCTCAGACCTACTCAATATGCTAACAAAATTTCATGAGAATCGGTCAAGCCGTTTCGGAGGAGTACGGGAACGAACATTGTGACACGAGAATTTTATATATAAGACTAGCTTTTGCCCGCGGCTTCGCCCGCGTAGATTAGGGGTATGAAAAATAAATGTTGGCCGATTCACAGACCTACTCAATATGCTCACAAAATTTCATGAGAATCGGTCAAGCCGTTTCGGAGGAGTACGGGAACGAACATTGTGACACGAGAATTTTATATATAACATATAAATACGTTGGTAAAGATATACACATTTATCGTAGTAACCATACCTAGATAGATACTTAATAAGTATAGTAAAGATCGATTGACTAATCGAAATAAGTATTACTTATTTCGATTGGTCAATCGATCTTTACTACTTTAATTTTTGGCATAAAACTAGATACAAAATAGGATATGTGAGAACAGTGTGCAATTTTGCAACAAACAAAATGCGACCTGTAGGCGAGAACAGACAGAATGATGAAAGTATTTTTGGCCGTCATATTTCCATGTCAAAAGAAATAAGACTTTATCATTATGCATTAGCGCGCAATGTTGCTTGATACTAAAACGCAGATTTTTTTATTTTTTATTTATTTGGTTCGCAAAGTGGCTGTACACCAGTTTATACATATACAAATTGGAGCATATCAGTTGCCAGCCTACTTGGAGTGAACACAGCATGTATCACTACATAGTATAAAACAAAGTCGCTTCCCACTATCTGTCCCTATGTATGCTTAGATCTTTAAAACTACGCAACGGATTTTGATGCGGTTTTTTTTAATAGATAAAGTGATTCATGAGAAAGGTTTATATGTATAATACATACCCGTGCGAAGCCGTGGCGGGCCGCTAGTATTTAATAAATTGCTCTCATTTGTTTTAAATTGAAAATTACATTATTTAACTTAAATAAATTAAAAAAGTTATATAATTAATTTAAAATTAAATTAGAAACTACATGCACAATAAAACGCGTATACGCAAAAAAAAAGCGCGTATACGCGGATTCGCAGTAAAGTACGTCTTGCGTACCGCTTTTGGAGTAACCCTACTGAGACGCTTCGCTCGCTTGGTCAATAAGAAGTCTGCACAGAAGACGCTGCGGTCCGTTTTCTATCAACTATATCATGATCATCATCATTTCAGCCGCATAGCGTCCACTGCTGGACATAGGCCTTTCCCAAGGTTTTCCAAAACGACCGATCAATCTATCAACTATATCTTACTAACTAATTATATTTTTCAAAAGCGTAATTTATGAGCAGACTCTACCAGGCTGGTCTGGGAGAAAAAAAAACTTAGAATATACCAGCTGCTTCCCTTCTCTCGCAAATCGTAGAAGTCGATCTAGGGAATGGGTGGCAATATTCGGCTCTACTCTTCACCATTTCATCCTTTTTTCACCTTCTCTTCTCTACTTCTTCTTCGTCTAAGCGCGTTCCCGGTTGCATCCTCAGCTGTGCTGCTTCAGAGCCCGGAATGCGCTTTCCCGCTTTTTCTTCTCCAAATGCATGTCAATGGTCACCCAAGGATGCCAAAGACCTTGCAAAATGTAGAAGAAATAGCCGGAACAGTTTAAATTATTTGGCTATAGTTTTACGACTGGCCGCCTGCCTGACGTCAACCCTCTTTGGGAATGTATTTGTGCGAAAAGTTTTACAACCGGCCGCCGCCCGACGTTAACCTTCCTTGGGAATGCAATTGTAGCACGAGATGTTTGTGCATAGTCCTTTAGTCGCCTCTTACAACATCCACAGGAAGAGATGGAGTGGTCCTATTCTAACCCGGAACCACACGGGTGGTTTCACCTTCTCTTCTATCACGCTAAAAGTAGCCTTTGTCTTTAGCGGCCCCGGGCTCTGTCTGCTTAAAGCCGCAAGACCCAAAATGCTCTGTTTTCCCCATTAGAGATAAAGGCGTGATAGTGTATATGTGTATGTCTGTTTTATATCGGCTACGTACGCAAATTATATCTACCACTCCTTGGTATGAGTTTCTTTCGGCGTTTCTTCACAGCAGTGGTCGTTGCGAAACGCTAGTATCGGTAGCTTTTTTTAAATAAAAATGATATGACATCTTAAGACTCTTACTAGATGGCTGGATCAAGGGTCAGATTCAGAAGGCAGTACTCCTGGACATGGCACGTATTGTCAGGAGGTTTTTCTCTCTGCGGCCCTAACCGCCGGTAGCTTGGGCCTCGCCCCGCTGCCAGCGGGCAGACAGGTTAGGTTTTTGTAAATGTTTATATTTTGTAGTATGTTTTATATTTCACTTTTTATAAATAATTTAGAAAAACCTAATCTAAGTCGAAAAATTAATAAATTAATAAATTAATTAATATATAGGGACAAATCACACTGACTAAGCTAGTCCCAAAGTAAGTTATAAAGAGAATAATAATAATATAAAAAAAACATTACATGTAATTTACACTAAAAGTACACCTGCAATACTTTATTTTACCGATATGACACACTTTGTTTCATCGCTCTAGATAATTACGTAACTATTCGTAGCAGACAGCATTTCAATCGGGAACGTCGGTCAGTGAACAACTGAGCAGCGAACAAAGTTGAGCAGCAAATTAATAAATTTAGTTTAGCGCTGCGTCCGAGCATTTCTGCTACTCGGCAAGCTGTTTGTTGCAATGTATGGTAGGAATATTACGCTTTTAAATATAATATTACACAATTTTTTTTAAACAGATACAATATCACGTCATTATCCTTAGTGAGGTAGATAGAGCCTGTGGCTGATAGACGTAAAGTACTCGTTTAGCGTGAAGGTGGAAAAAGGGACTCAGAATAGTGATGTATGCCTAGCCACATCGCCTATTGACATGATTCAGACTCACGCCTATCCTCTCGATCGGCTTCTCTAATCAACGCGGGAAAAGAAGCAGCTGCTACATTCTACGACTTTTCTTCTTTTCTAGACAATGGAAGAAAAACATGGCATAGTTTTTAACAAAATTGACAAATCGAAATTAGCAAATAAAGTATCATTGCTAAAAGTACTTTAAGAGACTCCTCTGCATTTTTTTTCATCTAAGTGCGTTCCTGGTTACATCCTTAGCAGTGCTGCTTTGAAGCTAGGCGTTCGCTTTCCCGCTTTTTCTTCTCCAAAGGTAATACGAAGTTGCTAAATATATTACCAAGTGGAGAGGAAAAGGCAGGATCCATTTAAACAGTTGGCTTTGGTTTCACGACCGGTCGCCTGCCTATTAATTCATTCAGTTATAGCACAGAATAAATAATTCTAACGTACAGAAGTCTCACTCAACAAAGAAATTCAATGTGGCTAGCGATATACTGTAATTTAGCTCACGTCAGAACTCAGCACCTTTTCGGATAGATACCTAGACATCCATTGCAAGCCAATTTCATTGTTATTACTCTGGACAAACAATTCTGAATTTACCACCCGGAGTGACCGTCTGCGCGCATAGTAATAATGTAGGTACATTTCGATACCTAAACGGGGAGTGACACGGGCCTGGTTAAAGGACAGTATTCACTTATAGGACAAATTGTAAGAGCTAGTCTAACTAAGTCCTTAGTTGCCTCTTACGACATCCATGAAGAGACGAAAATCACACGGCAAAAAACTCAGCCTATACAAATAACTTTTTCTACGAGTCCAATATGAAATGCGAAATAAATGTCAACTCTATTATTAATATACAAAAGAATTTATCGAATAATTTTTACGAGATCCAATATCGATCTAATACATAGGAAAAGTATTTGCGAATTGAATCGAACTTTTAAGTATGTGTCGATTGTACGTACTATAGGTGAATTTAAACGTGTACATACGAACATATTTCATCAGATGTGAATGAAAAAAGTTAACATATCGACATTACGTCGTACACGTAGGTACTGTAAGCGATAGGTACACAGACCTATAGAAAGCAATTTCTTTTTAAATATTTTGAGGTAGGCACAAGAATACTAACTAGTGCCCACAGCTTCATTGGATCGCATAAAATTTAAGAATGACGATAACTTTTTTAATGATTTCAGATTGAATTTGAAGGATTTCAATGTAACAAACTCCAAATGTTGCTCTATTCTACTGATTTTGAACCTAGCAGCTATATTCAAGGAAAATATTCTTTAAGCAAAATAAAAAATACATTATTCTGTAATTTGTATTTGTTTCATAACAAAAACCAAAGATAGCCAATGTACCAAAAATCTCCCATTTAAAGTCACCATCCGCTACCGGGCTCGTGGCGGATGGTGGCCGGTGAGCGGACAGGGCAACGACCGCGGGCGGGTATAGTTACTTAAGTCATCAATTCATCACAAATTTGAGAGACAAAAAATTTTTAAGAAATAATTCTTTTTTATGGTTCCGTACCCAAAGGTGCAAAGTCTCAGTAATAGGGTCCCTATTACTGAGACTCCGCTGTCTATCCGTCTGTCCGTCTGTCACAGGGCTCTATCTCTTGTACCGTAATAGCTAGGCACTTGAAATTTTCACCGATTATGTATTACTGTGGCCGCTATAAAAACAAATACTAAAAATAAGATAAAGTTAAAAATTAGAGGGGGTACATACAAGAAACGTGTTTCTTCAGCGTTTTAAAACATTGTACGGAGGTACGGAACCCTTCATGTACGAGTCCGACTCGCACTTGCCCATTTATTTCTTACGGTTTAGTGTTCTATTAATCATTGTGATTGCAAGATATTGATATAGCTATGGGGTTCAAAATAAGCCTGTACCTCTATAAACCGCAAAAAAATCTGTTTGGTATTTTTGAAGACTACGCATACCGACAGACGGACATTAAAAAAAATCTTTCTTGTGTTCTACTGCTACTCTTTTCCCATCGCCCACCCTATTTTTTGACAAATTTATAAAGTGTACAGACCATTATATTATACTATACTATTATATGTCTGATTATGTTTATATTGTGTTCTTTCAGGAAATTAGTTTAATATCATGGACATTCACCTATAGAACAGTTTAATATGCTTCGTAAGCCCTTGTATAATACGTTTAGTTCATTAACAATTTAAGCTGTATTTACTCTGTATAATATGTTCAGTGTAAGCTCAATACGCTTAATAAATCTCACAAGGGAAAAGAGGTAATATTGTTATTCTCTCGTAGGTACATAATTATTTCTAGGCATATTATGAAATAAAGGGGCGGTAACACGGAATAACAACACATTGCTATAATAATTAAGTTATTGCGTGAAATCATCATGGAATAAAACAAATACTTATTCCTAGAAATGAAGACGCTTTTAGCTGATTATTTATGTTTATATTATTTTTATGAAGTAAAGTTTGAAGGGGACTTAGGCTGGAGCCAAAAATATTCCTTAGGTTTTAATTATCATTATCAGGTCTTGTTTTTGTATTTAATGCAGAAACACGATGAAGGTTATAAACATCAGTGAGAGCTCTCCAACTCGTCTGGCTAGCGTGGAGAGCGTAGGCCAAATCCTCTGGCTGCTCTGGCTAAATAGGCTTTGGTTGTAAAAATTAACCTTTGTTATTTTTGTCAGTTTGATTTTTTGCCAGTTTGAAATTCGATACTTAAGGTGAAGGGATAAGCAAATAGCCTTGAAGTGTAAAATAAATTGTTAACTTGTAAATATGGTGATATATATATACATATTTCCATATTGCTCTTCGTCATGCACTAGATAGCCCTTTAAATTATTTTATGAACCACCGTTGAAAGTATTTACATTAGTCCGTCTAGCTTTAAAACTTGCCTCCGCCAAAAGTGGCCACGGCAAGTTTTAAAGCTAGACGGATCACCAATAATAGTTTCAACGGCAGTTCATAAAATAATTTAAAGTGCTATCTAGTGCATGACGAAGACCAATATGGAAATTATCACCATATTTACGAGTTAACAATTTATTTCACACTTCAAGGCCATTTGCTTGCCTCTTCACCTTAATAGAAGCATCAAGTAATCTTTTGCAAAATAAATAAATAAATTGGCATACTCGTACTTACCAAAAAGTGTAAAACTTATCCATGCTGGTCTGAGAGAAATAAATAAACTGAGAATGCTGCTTCTTTTACCGCAGATCGTAAAAGCCGATTGAGGGAATGGCCGAAAATGCGAATCATATAAATAGACGATGTGGGTCACTATTTTGATTCCTTTTTCCACCTTCTCGCCCACCATCACGCTAAAAGTAGCTTTTAGGTCGTGCTCTTGTGGAAGTTGTGGCTCTGGACTCTATCTGCTTAGAACCGCAAGCAAACCCAAAATACTCTGTCTGCCCAATTAGGGATGAATAGGGTAATCAAAATGTACTTCAAAGTGTTAAGTAAATTAAAAAACATTAAAGTCGCCAAATCCACTAAAGAAATAATGTTGAGTATGTAGTGATATTATGTCATGGATTTTGAAAGGTAAATAGTGTTATAATTTATAACTGAATCCGTACATAATAAATAAATAATTATTTTGGTACACCTTAAATGTATAATAGGATAAGTCTGTGGTCTATACCTTCGCTCTCCAAACGGCGGTATTAAGTTGTCCGTGGTCAAAGTTGCAACAGAACCTAACAGAGCTAACTGTAAACTGCCGGTAACTGAAACTTTGTTTTTTGTTAGTTAATTAGAGCTAAAAACAATCAGAAGCGGCCGACTAGTTAGGGAACTTACGTTGCTTTATATTTGTTTTCCTTTTGAACTAGTGATAGCTACTTAAAAGATATTTCTTTTATTCCGTAGTCTAGACATAGACAGTCCTTTAGAAAATCTTACCGCTAGGTATGGTGTAGCGCTTGGAGAACCAGGAGTTGTTATATATGAACGAAGTTTTACGCTGTATGCTGAAGGCATTCTACACCTCACAGGATGCGACGGAATTGAGGTAGGGCCAATATTTGTCAAATTGTCAAAGTTATGTCCAAACCATAAAGTGACAGTGAATAGGGGTCCGACAGGGTAGGAACGAACCTCAGCTTTGGGCGTCAGTGAGATTGGCTTTGACGGAGTTTCAAGCGTCTGAAGGACTCCGACGGTATATTGTTGGAGGTTGTCTATATGCAAGCTATCGCAGGAACTCTGATATCAAGATGTAGGATTTATCAGCGCCATCTCGTATGCCACATCATCATCATCATGATCAGGTCTTTTTTAGTCTCCACTGCAGGAACACAACCCTCCCTGACATATATGAGCCAGAGCAGTCAGAGGATTTGGCCTACACTCTCCATGCTGGCCAGTGGGTTGGAGAGGTCTCATTGATGTTTTTAGCTTGTGTTTTCTAAGTCGCCTTCTACGACATCTACAGGAAGACTTGGAGTGGTCCTATTCTACTCTGCCGGGAACCACACGGCTTCATATGCCTCTTGTAAACTATTTCCATGTCTTGATTCTTTGACTCAGTAGTTCTGTATAGTCGCGTAGATATCGCCACAAAAGTATTTAATAGGTATAAGATGTCGAGCTACCTAAATGCATCTGACGTATTTCAACTACTATCAACTAACGGCAACAGTCATTTTTTACATACTTAATTAGTGTGCAGGTTTTCTTACGATATTTTCCTTCATCGGAAGCAAGTAGTGATAGAAGATTTTGATATAGTTAAAAGCTCTCTTAAATAAAATACAAATACAAAAATGTATTGCACATTTGGAAACATTTACCTTGCTTTGTCTCAAAAATTTATGCACTCTAAATTTAATTTTACTGCCGTCGAAATAAAATGTAAAGTGATAAACAGAGATACAAAATATCGTGCATTTTACGTTCAGAATTTATGAATCTTGATACGAAACGATTGTGGATGTTACGCCGAAGACTCGTAAAAATATTCGAATTTCTATCGCATGGAATTTGTATTACTTCACAAACTTTGTATCGCGTATGCCTTCAACTTCAGATGTACGGTGCAAATGAAGTTTGATCTTGAACATTTTACTGCAAAATTTCTAAGTAGATTTCTTTATGTTGAGAATAAATTGTAGCAAATTTTAACATTGAAACAGGTTGAGATTGTATTATTACTTTATTTAGTTTTTCGTTTGTGTTGTTGTTGTTGTTTCGTGTGTGGTGGTCAACATTGGTGTTGTATCAGATTTTGAACCTAAAGTCTGTCTAATATTAGCCGGGACCAACGGTTTAAAGTTGAGACACAAGGATGAATGGAGTGATATAAGTGGACACACCCACTCTAAAGAGACACTCGGCGAGGATTTTGCCAAGTGGTATAAACGGTTAAATAAATTTAACAGAAAACAGGCCAGAACCCTATTGGGAGCATAGACTGGACACTACCACAATCGCAGTCATCTCTTAAAAATGAGACTTGTTGATAGCCCAAAATGTCGGGCATGTGAGGAATCAGGGGAGACAATGAGACACATCATGTGTAGCTGCGACTCGATGGCTGGTAAGCGCATAGACCTCTTCGGATCAGCATATCCTGAGCTAGAGGTCTACAGGCACTACGCACCAGGTGATATTCTGAAACTTCAGAAATCCCGAGGCGGGTGAGTAAGGCAAGTGGGCAAGTACAATATAACAAAAAGGTTCGACGTGCTACCCATTGTGGACCCTAATGCAAGATAAGATAAGATAAGGTAACTGTTTAACGTGCCTTACGAACCATTGGGGTCACTTATCCAAGTGCAAACCACACCCGGTGTTGCTTAACTTGCAAAAGCGTTAGTAACCGTCCCTCCACCGGCCCACCGAGCTCCACGTGTCCTCGTTTCATGTGTACCACGTATAATTTTATACTAAAAAGCTTAATTGAGATGATTTTGATTTTAGAAAAGTTATAATAAATAAATAAAAAATAAAATAAATAAAATAATTTTATTCGCTAATAAGATTTTTTGCTGAAAAATTAAAAAAAGCTAGAGTACTTTTGTTTTGAGCAAAATAATCAAATGAACATATGAAATAAAATAAGAGTTTGCTTACGAAAAAATAGGGATAAACAAGTCAGTAAAGTTTTGCTATTTTTATAGTTATATCCCAGATGAATGAAATGCTACACATTTAGTCAAATGATCACTGTTAGTCGCGTCTCTACACGACAAAAAGTGAAGAATACGGCTTTTGATGAACCAAAATTTCCTTCGGCAGGATTGATCTCTGTGTTCCTAAGATGGGTTTTCAAAGTAAAGCCACCTGGGTTTTTCATGCAGGGAGGGGGTTCAGCCGTAACGTAGTCTGATATTACGTAAGTTTAGGTACTAAGCCAAGTTTGGTATCATTTTCGCATATATCGAATACATCGGATTTCAATTCTGGAATAATATTTGGGTCAATAAGTAAAAACACGAGTAATTAAAAATAATAGAGAAAAAAAATTCTAATATTTGTACTCTTCATTATCTGTAACTTTCATCATCATCATCACCATCATTTCAGCCGCATAAAGTCCACTGCTGGACATAGGCCTCTCCCAAGGATTTCCAAAATGACCGATCTAGAGTGGCCTGCGTCCAGCGCTTTCCAGCGACCTTAGTCAGATCGTCTGACCACCTTGTGGGTGGGTGTAATCATCTGTAACTTTAAATAGTAATAATTTTAGTGGATAAAAAATATTTTCAGAGAGCAACACTTTTCATTTTAAAATGAGAACGTTAAGTTTTAGTTTGCATTTTTGCGAAAAACGGCCACTTTTGGCATCAATGATATCTCCGTTTCCTTACAAATAATTTATTTCAAATGGGGGCAGCACTGGACTCCGTGTATCGTCTTAAAAACCGTTCGTCATTGGTCAGTACAACAATTCATAGGTTAAAAAAGTCTGTCTGCAGGTACTACTTGTAAAGGTTTAGATAAATAACACAAAATGCTAGTCCACACCTAGTTAAGCCTACCTCAGCGTTGATTATGCATGAGTGAATAGATTTGCACGAGAAATGGGGTCTCTGACCCTTTCGCATACTAAAAACACATTATTTAACAACAATGTTTATTCAAACTATTCTAGCTCTACTATAAAGCTTTTCTTCTAAAAAGACAAGCGCCTATGAGAGTTTTAGGCCAATTTTAATGTGATGGTGGGCGAGAAGGTGGTAAAAGGAATAAAAATAGTAAGGCTCAACTCACATTGGCGCAGGGTCGAAGCGACGCGACGCTTCATGTTTTTCAACTACGCAATACGCGACGACGCGCGTCAACGCTTGCATTATGTTATATAGACGTGAATTACTACATCCATTTTTGCATTCGTCTTGTCGTAGTTTGGCCACAGAATACAGTAAGAGTAAACAGAAAGGAATCTCCTAAGGTACGCGCAATATGCGTCCCCGTTCCCCGAACCCGCACCTCTCCCCCGGTTCTTGACTGCCAACGTGAGTCATCGAGGCGAAAACGGGGGAGAGGTGCGGGGACGGGGAACGGGGACGCACATTGCGCGTACCTTAGGAGATTCCGGCCTGTGGTTTGGCACTGTGCTTCGCCAGGCATGGTCGACGTCTATCATGTATATGCGTCCGGGTAACGCGCGACGATGCGCGGAACCGCTCTACTCCAGCCAAACGTAGACGCCCGATTCTATATTTGCATAACACAAATTTGTACCTTCATAATGGAAAAATAGAGATAAATATACTTGAGCCAAAAAACATGACGCGACGCGACGCGATGCTTCGACTCTGCACCAGTGTGAGTTGAGCCTAATAGGTTGTGCATGTTAATATACAATGCGGCTACTGCATATTAACATGATTCTCATTTTCGCCCATTCTCTCGACCAGCTTTTACGATGTGTGCGAGAAGAGAAGTAGCTGGTAAATTCAAAGTTATTTCTATTTATTTTCTCCGAGACCAGCACGTAAGAGATAATGGGGTTATAAATATTAACATTTTCCATTTTTTTTTAAGCGGAAGTGACATTAATTCATGCGTGGATTAAGATTGCTTTAACCCCTGAAAGAAATATATATTTCTTTTTGAGTAAAAAAAATATTGACCTTTCAAATTGTAAATACGTAACTTCAGATTTCGCGCGCGCCTCTGTTCGACGGGTACATAAAATAAAAAACTTTTTCATGTCATCTATTCGAAAAACGATGATTTTATCCTAAATATTTGGGGCTAAATTCACTGGTAATTCTCTAGACACTGAAAAGTAAAAAGTAAATTACCTAGGCGTTAAAGCACATTTGAAAACCAAACACGTAGAATCAAAAATAATATTGGCAGTAAACTAAAAAAAAGAAGAATTTAGTTTTAAATTTATAAACAATAGGCAAGGGCGTCGTAATTTTTTAAAATTGGAATACAACACGTTTTACGTGGATGACTATAGGTCAAAATGTTTTGGTTCTCTTGCTTTAAAATAATAATTTATTAAAAACCAATAAAAACGCGCAACGCAATTGTTGTCTTTGATTTAAATAGTAATTTTATTAATAAACTATTAGGTTATTTTTACAACTATTTTAAATGTGACTAATTTCTTGATGAGGCCGATGGTAAATAAGTATGAAGTTTACGTATAATATACATATTTAAATGTATAAAGAATTAACACACAAGGAAAAAGTAATGAAACGATTCTAATGACTGGAAAATGTGTAAGATGTGGTGGTCCTAGAAAAATATTTTCATAGTACTTCTTCAGTGAAAACGCCACCAAATAAAGGTTAGTAACTGACTGTTAAACTCTTATTAGGTATATGTAGGTATTCTACTTTCGTTATAGGTGTATATTTGCTTTTTCTCATAGATGGAGATGAAAAGAAGAATGTGCTACACGGTGTACGGTAATAGTGTTATTTCGGGCGATATACATGAATCCCTCGCTTTACTCAGGATTTCACCGTAGAATCTCTCGCTACGCTCGTGATTCAATTGTGGCATCCTTCGTTTCGCTCTGGATTCAAAGTAGCACCCTCGCGTTAAAACTATTACCTTTACGCCTTGTAGCACAATCTACTATTAATGTTCCATTTTTATAAAAATCGTTTCAAAATCACTCCACCACAATTTTAAGTCTGCTAATGAAGACTGAAAATCTCATAAGTCTGAATACTAAAATACCGGGTTCCGTTTTTTCATTTTTTGTACGGACCCCTTAAAACTATATATAAGGTAGCTAACTAAAACTAAACTATATCTTAAAGTAAAAACATTTATTTCAAAGCTTACTATTGGCGATAAGATGGCGAATGATTCGCTGGACAAACAAAATGTTGTAAAACGATATCATACTACAATCCATTATAATAGTACCTTATTTATTAAAATCAACTGTAACGATTTATTTGGGTGAGTAAGAGGCCAAGTTGCTCACAATTCAGTTACTCACCCTAAATTGTTTATGGGTGAACTATAAATTTAGGGCAATCATTAAAATGTGTTTGCAGCACCCAAATATACTGCAGTTTAATGTTGATAGGGGATGGGGATGTAATTTATCTCATGTTTTGTGTAGTTTATTCGAAATATAGTGCGACTTTTGACTACGCTCTATTTATCATGAGATCTGGTCATTGGTACCATAATATTGCATTGTCATTCGTGTAACATAAGTATGTGAAGTTTCAGCTCAATCAAATAATGGGAAGTGGGTCTCATTTAGCTTGCAAGATTTGATTGCATACACACAGACAACGGGAAAGGTAAAAAAAAGCTTGTACAAATGCAGTTCATATATCCTTAATTTAGAATATTGTACTTTGTGACTACTAAACTTTTAGGACTAGACTTAAGGCTATCAACATAGTTGCAACTAAAAATTTAAAGTTTGACATCAGCACAACATAAAACTTTTATTAAATTGAAAAGGTGCGAAGTATCATAAACCTAGTTTCACAGTTTTGCTGTCAGTTAATTGTCACTTATACGTCAACCTGCCTTCACTCGTTACGCAAGCTCATAAGTTTTCAGACAAGAATATAACTAACACCCGTGGTTCTGGGTTAGAATAGGACCACTCCATCTCTTTCTGTGAATGTCGTAAGAGGCGACTAAAGAACTAAGCACAAACATCTCGTGCTACGATTGCATTCCCAAAGGGTTAACGTCGGGCGGCGGCCGGTTGTAAAACTTTTCGCACAAAAATATTCTCAAAGATGGTTGACATCAGGTAGGCGGCCGGTCGTAAAACTATAGCCAAATCATTTAAACTGTTCCGGCAATTTCTTCTCTATTTTGCAAGGTTTTTGGCATCCTTGGGTGACCATTGACATGTATGTTATATTTGGAGAAGAAAAGCGAGAAAGCGCACCCCGGGCCCCGAAGCAGCGCCGCTGAGGATGCAACCGGGAACGCGCTTAGAAGAAGAAGAAGAATATAACTATCAGATATAAAACACGGCGACCATCCATCGCTATTTTGATTCCACCTTAACCATTAGGAACGCTAAAAGTGGCCTTTGAATCTTGCGGCCCTGGGCTCTGCTTAGAACCGCAAGATCTAAAATGCTCTGTCTGCCCCATTTGGGATAAAGACGTGATAGTGTAATGTATATTTGTATATACAGATACAAATCCAAAGTTGACTATTCTAATTCTAGATAATACTAATTCAGAAAATAAAATCTTACTCTTTTACTGTCCCAAAGCTCAAATCCCCTTATCACCGTCTTTTGAATCTTAGGCTGATACCATTTTCTGCCAGAAAACAAATGTATAAGTTAGTAAGTGCATGAAGTTTTGAAGTATACCTAATAATTATTATTTGTAAGCTGTATCATACCTAAAAAACGTCGCGCATCTTGCGCTGCATTTGGTTCGACACTAACTTTGCACGTCCTAGCCCTTCTCCCTGTAACTTTCATCATAGTATTATAGAGTTCTTTTTGAATCCTAGTCTTAAGTTTTCTACAAACCCTTCATATAGTCAAAATGTGTGGCTTGCTTGGCCTTTTCAAAATTCACGCCTAGTGAAATAATTTTGTTCATAAGCCCGCTACTCTCACAAAACGAGAAAACTAATGTCAAAGTAAGTAAGTGCATAAAGTTTTGAAGCATAATTCTTGGTAAGCTGTATAAACAGCGTGCAAGTTGAGCATGTCGCTCATACAGCATATATTGCTGCACGTAGAAAACGCGGCGACACCGAAACTGCAATATGTGTAAAGCACGTGATTAAGCCAGGTTGTCCTGATATAGTGTGCTGGAAGAACTAAACAAGGTTGAGTAGTTAAATGTTTCTGATTAACCTCTAAATCGCTCGGACATAAAGCCGCTTCGTCTATAACTTAAGACCATGTCAAGGTTAATAAGATTACTCATAAAGAATATGAGAGGTCGAAAAAACATTTGTTTTACGAATTTTCAGATCTTTGTTTTTAGTCAAATTCATAAATGATTTCACAAATTACACTGTACCTTAATAATGCCTGTCTAGTTTATATTTTTTGACATTTATAAATAAATAATGTTTTATTTCTTATTATATTGACTTATTTAATTTTAACTTATTGAGATTGTCTTAATAACAAGGTAATTTTTCATTAATTTTTTTTATATGACAATTACGAGTATATTAAAATATTTCCATGCTGACAATGGCACTATTGTTATTAGCGCTGCGCCTACCCACCTATATCAAATATTGACTGGTGATAAATTAAAAACTGTTTGCGAGCTATCGGAAACAGCCTGTATCATTTGGCGTCAAAATTAACCTGTACGCAAACAGCTTCAATAAATATTTCTTTAGTCATCATGTCTAGGCGTTACTATATATATTTATATCGAAATGGATAATTGACTAGAATAGTAAAAATAAAAAAAACCCATCTACACGAAGTTACGTATTGACACAAACACATCTATAAATATTTATGTATTTACCGATTTGAGTTTTATATCTCATTTCAAGTTACCCTCATAAAATGTGACCCGCTTTACTCATATCATGTCTTAACTTCCCCCAATCTTTCAGCTAGGGGATATATTATATTATTTTATTTAAGACTAGCTTTTGCCCGCGGCTTCGCTCGCGTCCTTTCTTAGCGGATGCCTACGTCATAACATCTACCTGCATGCCAAATTTCAGCCCGATCCGTCCAGTGGTTTGGGCTGTGCATTTCACTATGTCAATCAGTCACCTTTGAGTTATATATATTTAGATAAAATAATTTTTATTTCAATTAATTTAAATCCATATCCTTACTCAAAACTAATTTGTGATGATTGATGAGTTAATTCTATAAAATTTAATATCATAAAAAACATCTTACTAACTTATATTTTTATATTTATAATTACAGTCAAATAAAAAATAATAATAATAATAATAATAAACCCGCAGGGCAGCTTGTGGCGAGCTGTTGGGGAGTAGCGACCCCACGGACCTGAGTGCTCCTAGGGGAGGCCCCTGTTCCTCGTCTCCGACTTGCCTTTGTTGGTGGGACGGAGTGGAAACCGATGAGATAACAGGAACCCCTACCTCTGCCTTGCCTTAATTGGCCGGCCAGAGTGGAGTCGCGAGAGCTATAGCTCGTAGGGTGGATGTGAAACGTCAGTGGTTAGTGGGCGTACCTGATGGGACCCTAAGGGAGCAAGTGATGGTTGTTTAAAGCCCAGTGACACCTCTCCACCCTTAAGCCACTCAACTAGTGTTGCCCTTTTTGCTGCACATTATCGTGCAGCCTTTTTTCGGGGGCCCATTGACTGAGGCGGCGAGTCACCACCTGCCTATTTTATCCGTGTTTCTAAACATTGGTCAGGCAGGTGCCATAGTCCTTCCCATAGCCCATGTTCCAATCCACTAGCATTTCATCCCAATAGTCCTAATGTAGTTTTTTTTTTTTTTTTTTCCATTATTCCTCAATAGTCCTGCACCTACTGGGAATTGTCAGTGAGGACATTGTCATAGTGTCCTTACTGTCATGCCCTAGTAAGTGCTCCATCACAAACTATAGCAAATCTCTCACAAGGCCTCTACATGTTGGACCTGTGTCCCCATGCAAGCCTCGAAAGGTCCGGGATACGTCCCGTGAAGGATAAACCTTGAGAGAACATAATAATAATAATAATACAATTAAAAAAATACAATCTGCACTATATTTCTAACCCGCCCCTTGACATTTCTGCTGCAAAGGTGCCCAATATACTAGCTGCGTTACCGCGCTGAATGGCAATAGTCAACCTTTGCATCAGAAATGAGCCTGAGCGGGAGTCACCATTCTTTTCCCTTATTCCCTTTTACCCTAACTCCC
The DNA here is from genome assembly GCA_963576875.1 of Acrobasis repandana. Lineage (NCBI taxonomy): Eukaryota > Metazoa > Arthropoda > Insecta > Lepidoptera > Pyralidae > Acrobasis > Acrobasis repandana. Next base: position 7,557,905 of record OY756226.1, read on the forward strand.
GGATTAGATGCTTGGCGTCTGTACCCCAACATCCCATGGTTTCTACGGCTATGGGAATGAAACTGTAGTGCTGTCCTATAACCGCATACTTCACCCGTTTCTTTTCGGCTGCATCCTCAGCAGCTGCTGCTGCTGCGATAATAGTGCGTCCCAGATGACTGGCTGCCACTGTGCTAACACACGTAGCGTCCCATACCAGACACCTGCCATGTTTCCAAGGGACAAGAGTCAAACCATCAGGCCTCTTGCCGTCCGATCGACTAAGCCCTGGGGGCTCCAGCACGCAGGGAACATTAGCCGAGACAAAGGCTCGACGAACGATGTCATTTAGTGCGTGGTGACGCGGAAACCTCCCTGTGCAGCGACGACAACTCAATGCATGATAACCGTTGGCTTCCACCATGGATCCGCAGATGCATATATGCGGCTCACACACTCTGCAGCCCAGGCGGAGCGCCACGGCTATCCGCAAGGAGTCATCGTCCAAAAAGGTGCCTAGGTAAGGCGATGAATATTTAGATTAAGATAAGAATAAATATCCATTTTATGGACTACCAGTAGGTAGTCCATAAAATGGATATTATATCAAAATACAGTAGTATTTTTTATGAATAAAAACGCTTAAAAAATATTATGAGACTAGAAAGAGCAAAAAATTACTTTGCTATTAGTAAGGTACTTTTTTGGCACTGAGTAGTATCAAGTATTGCTTTTTACATAAAATAGTACCTGAAGATGTAATAATGTAATTCGTAGCAAAGAAAATCAAAAGTAGCACATAGAGAGATCGAAGCATATATTTAAAACAGTATTATTAGCAAAGAAGACTTGGATTGAATTTAAACAAGTTGACACTTTAAAAACTCCGTTAAAAGTAGTCGATCTGCCCTAATGATCTAAGGTGACATTGGTAGACACCAATGGCATCAAAAATACCCAAATTTTAAAACATTCGCCGCTTCTTTAAATTCTTATAACTTATTTCAACAGTCCTTGGTAACAGTGATACGCTACGGTTTTGGGCTACACGCTTTGTAGCCAGGTTAGGTTAGGTTAGGTATGGGATGTACATGGCTCTCTCCTGACACTGTGGCCTCCACAGTGTTTATCTTTCTAATTATATATTACTTATAAATTCATGATAGAACAGCAATACCAAGATTAGTGCAGAAAATAGATCAAAGATAGAAATAAAAAAAATGGTAAATTATTTTTGTTTCTCTAAAAATTAAATTTAAATTTGGTGCATGTCTTGTCCCATAAAGCATTTCCAGTGAACTTACCAAGCACGGTTTTAACTTATGAGTTTCATATGTAAATTTATTGCAGTCGGTGTGGGGCTAATTTGTGCCATAAATTCAGGTACACTTGTCTCAACGGATGTTCGGCCTAGTCCTAACAAGATAAACGCTGTAACCGTGTTCTAAGTTACGTAAGGTTTCGGAGTTAAATTTTCACTGGAAATTAATAATACATATGAATAATACTTCTAAGAAGGCTCATAGAGCCATGAAATCATCTCGTACATTAATTTTATAAACTTAAGAATCCCCTTACCCTAGGCTTTCCCATAGAAACGTTGTCTACGTTTTATTTTGAAAAATGTCAGATTTCGGTAAAAAAATTTAACTTTAAAGATATTGCATATATCTATAAAAACTCTTAAAAAATATCATTGAAATAAAATATAAGGGTGTGAAAGTTTTTCATACCGATGGTCAAAAATGATATAATACACTATATTCTCTTTCAAGTTCATATTTTGACTGTGAAAACCAATTATTACCCTAGATATATGCAATATCTTTAGGGTTACAATTTTTTAATGAAATCTGACATGTCGTTTTAAAATAAAACGTAGACTACGTTTGTATGGGAAACTCTAATTCTGTCTTGGGTGACTCTTAAGTCTAGAAACATTGAGGTGTGACGACAAGACAATGCATTGATTTCCGGACGCGGCTGTACTTACCCAAGTTAGTAAAATTCATCTTAAAAATATAAATTCACAAGAACTAACTACTGAGGAGTAAACTTACTTTTAAAATGTTTTCATTGCTTTTTTTTTGTAGAGTCAAGTGCACGCACACTAAAGTGGCATACATTACATGAAAGACATCGGAGAACAGCTGCGAAAGACACTACTGCGATGATAATGCAACTTCTTGCGACAGCTCTGAATCATCACTACTCTGTAACGCCACTAAGGCTACTGCCAATGTGACATCTCGTTACTGCTCCGCATCATTACTGCTCTATAACACCACTTTATACTACCGCCAATCAGACATATCGTAACTGCGACAATCGCCAAAGCGATGGCATACACTATGCCTACGAGTGCTGTCTATAAATAAGGCTTTACGTTTTACCAGATTGACATATTATAATCTTATTTAACGCCAGCTAAAGATGTGTGCCACTTTTTATCCTGACGCTAATTATCCCGTGGGCTACTGAAACTCCCGGCTCAAATCAAATAAAGTATACATACAACACCTTATAATACACGTTAGAACAATATATTTCTTAAAAAAAAGTTATTTTTAATTAGTAAGCAAGTACGTTAAATATATTTTTTTTTGAATCAGATAGGTACCTAGTGTAATTGATAAAACTTTAATTAAAAAGTACCACAAAAAAAAACAAACAAAATATGAGATTGGAAATTTCCATATTAAGAATAAAGTTTGTCAAGTGACGTATCGTGTACTATATTTTTGTCTAAGCCTAGCTAGAGGTACTTCTGACCAATAATGCTGAAAAACATTAAGGCTGATGCTTAAATTTCTCTAGTCATGTCTACTACTGTCTACTCTGCCAGTCGTTCTAAGATACCAACAACCAAAGATATAAACGCAGTGAATAACTAATAACGATAAGTATAGACTAAGTACGCATTATCCATCAAACATCCTTCTCTTTTTACTATAATTTTATCTCTGTACTCTATTTATAGCTTCTATAAATATAGTCGCACATGTTCCCATAACAAAACTTCGTCCAGCGATCTGTCAAACTGAACGATCTATCGCGACATTGATACGCAAAACTACTGATACTTGGACTCGGAGATAGATGAGCTTTTAATGGTATTACTTGTAATTCCGCTAATGCGTTTAGTTTCGGCTACTAATGGATTAGTTAGACGTGTCTCCGCTTACACTATACTGTCACGAGTTAACAATATACCTAGAATGTGGAATTTGATAATTGTGAAATATGGTGCAACTAATGCAAGGGTGAGATCAATTGAGTATTGGACTTGGAGTCCTCTTAGCCTAGGCAGAATAAGACTTTCTCATACATACGTAGTGTAGCTTTTTGAAACGACATATCACATTTCAGAAAATAATTGTAATTTCAGAGAAATTGCATATATAGACATATAACTCGTTTTTAACAATCAAAATATGAACTTTTAAGAAAATATAAGGGTGTAGAAGTGTTCCATACCGATGGTGAAATATGATATGATACACTACGAGTATATTCTATATGACTTTAAAATATGCCGAGAGAAAAGTATCGATCATAATAAACCCTCTCATTTCCAATTTTGACACCACATTAAACTCTGACTGAACTTGTTTTAAAAAATTTGGTAGTTGGTTAAAAAGTCTTATGTGTTTCAAAACATAAATCTATTAAACTATTTGCACTATCATGTCTTTATTCCAAATGGGACAGACAGAGCATGTTGGGTTTGCAGCTCTAAGCAGACAGGGCCTAAGGCCGCAAGTCCCAAAGGCCACATTTAGCGTGATGGAGAGCGAAAAGGTGGAAAAAGGAAAGCGTTAACACGATACGCATTTTTGCCCATTCCCTCGATCGACTTTTACGATCTGCGCGGGACAAGCAGCTAGTACATACATTTTTTATCCTTTTTCCCAGACTAGCATAAGAGAAAATTAAAGTATTTATTGCATAAAAAAATTAAGGTACTTAGTAGCATAAAATTTTTAAGTGGAGAGCCAAATCGTTTTAAAATCCTTATAAATGCATTTTCGAAACGAGCTGCATAGACAAAATCCCTCTAAAAACAAAGTAATGAACACCCCGGCGCGCGTCCAAATGACTTTCATATTCGGGCTACGTAGGTACTATAACCAGCCTGGCTTATCTACTTCCCATATATCAATATACTGGAACTTTATAGTCATAAAATCGTTTTGTGATAGTTCACTATCCAACGTAAGCCGGGTCATCTTTTATAGATTGTAGGTACAACATAAAATTATTTTATAGCTTCACTCGATATAGGCTTTTGTTTCGTCAATTTTATCTTTCTGTAGGCAAAAAAATATAGAAAATATAAGATAGCTTACTTAGTTACGCAATCTCGGTCATCATAACGTATTCCCGGTTGCATCATCAGCGGTAACGCTTCAAAACCCGGGATCAACTACATATCCTAGGTGATTTGACGAGGTTACTGGTTTGTTTTTACACAGAGCGACTGCCGTCTGACCTCCGCAACCCAAAGGTAGACCAGAACCGATCTTAGGATAGGTATTGTGGACTATATTTTATCTTTTTGAAGGCAAAAAAATATAGAAAGTATATGATGGCTTACTTAGGTCACGGTATAGACAATACCTCTAGATAAACCCAGAGCCGTATAGGTGCCAGACCCTATTTATTCTCTTGTTTATTTGCCAGTTATATATGATATGGCTAAAGATTTTGGGCACCTGTACCAGTAAAGTCAACCCTGTTTTCAAACTAGCGAGTATGCATTAACTAAAAGTACATCGCAAACAAATAATTACTGATAAAATAAGTACGGTCTGGCACCTCTAGAGCTCTTGATCCAAGAGATCGTGAGTTCAAATCCCTCTTATGGCAAATTTTGACATCACATTACCACTATTTACTGATTAATTTAAATTTTACGTTTTATCTTGTGCCAAAATGATTAATGTTTCATATTTATATTATAGAAATTTTTCTAAAGAAATACAGTTAGTTTTGCAAAAAGCAACAAAATATTAAAAGCGCATGAGCAAACAAAATATTGATTAAACCTTTATTAATATTCGCAAAACACTTATTGAGCAGATTTTGTTTAAAAAATAAGAAACATTGTTATACAATTACGCAAACATAAAAAAAACTTCTCTCATAAAGCACAACATAGGTACTAGTACTGAAACAGGATTACATAAATAGTAAAGGAGACAACAGGAGAACCCAGTAAGTTTTCTACGAATGGAAAAAGCAGGAATAATGTATAGTCTAGCAATAAAATAGATTGGAGTCGCATCATTAACCACATCCCAATTTGTTGTGATGAACCCGTAGCTTCAAAGTAAGACGAAATACTTTTTCACGCTGATCGTGCATTTATACCAGCTATATTATAATATTATACTAACAAATGAATGATACTTAACTACATAATAATTATTAATATTTTTTCAAAACAAAAAACTAACTTCAGAACCTGAAAAGCTAAATATTCAAACAATTGTATACTTAGACGGCATATTTTAACTAGTTTTTTCGTTTAAAAAATAAACTACACAACCGATTTTAATATAATTTATATGGTATCACCTAGAAAGTATACCCTTTCAAACGAATTTTCCAAATCAGTCCAGGCGTCCTCGAGTAATCAGGGAACATACATAAAAAAACATAAAAGATTCCGACGAATTTATAACCTCCTCCTTTTTTTGAAGTCGGTTAAAAAGTCATAAAAGCCAAAGTATTAGACAATATTTTTTTCAAAAATAACTTATTATTTCTGTCATATAGAAGTAATAAAGCTTAGCAACAACCTTTTCAAAGCAGTATAGTGTAAAGATAACGGTGATGAACTTAAAGTGGAACTGGGCAGGACACCTGGCCCGACGGAGTGATGGCAGGTGGAGCAAGGCTCTGACCGAATGGTGGCCCAGAACGGGTGAGAGAAGCGTCGGGCGTCCGCCTATGCGATGGGTTGACGATATAACCAAAGTCACGGGTCGCACCTGGATGAGAGCAGCACAGGACCGAGATGGGGTGCGTCGACGAAGAGAGGCCTATGCTCAGCAGTAGGCGGAAGAAGGGCTGGGATGATGATGATGATGATGAAAGTGTAAAGATAGTTAAGAAACTCGTATCATTAGTAATTGACCGAGCGAGTGAAGCTTCTCAGTTTCAAGACCAAAAAGTGGCCAAAAGCTCTTTCGTCCATCTGTCTATTCTCGCCTACAGATAGAATTTTTCTACCGATTTAGAAAGAAATTAGCACACAAGTTCCGTGATTTATTGATTTTTTTAAATGTTTGCGATTTTTGATTGTGGGACAAATAGTGAGAACAATAGGGAGAAAATGCATTTGACAGAATTGTCCTGTAGCATTATTTACTGACGGATTTCGACCGAATTTAAGAGGCACACTTAAGACTTCCTTCTACACATGTTGTTGAAAAAAAAAACCTAAATGGAAGAGTGGAATGGCAAGGATTGAAATATGCTGTAGCGTTTTTATGGATGGACTTCACTGAAGTGGCTTTGCCAAGCCAGCGGAAAGGAAAAAGTGTAGGTTATTGCGTAGAAAACAGTAGACCTCGTGAGTTTTACTGTTTTCACAGAAACACTAGTAATAATGTAACGATACAAATTTTTATACCAGCACTAAATGGCAGTATTACGGCCGTTCTCTTTATTTAAAGTGGATAATTGGAACACTTTATTAGTAAAGATCTAACTCGCTATACAACTCGCACATCAAACTCGACCAATGTAAAATAGATCTGCTAAAATACTTTAACGAAATCAAAAATTAGTCCGATGTTATTAGTTGGGCTGGTCCGCTACCTAACCTAGGTGATTTAACCTCGTCAAACGGCTAACAGCCCGGGAAAATTAAAAAGCATGCGTGAGCGCACGTGTTGCTTTTTGACAGTGGTTATTTATCGTTAAGTATACCAATACAGGGTTACTTTAACACCGGAAACTTTTTTGAAGCAAGTTCAGTCCGTGAACTACTTCCCATAAAAACAATTATCGAAAATCGATAAAAATGTCGTCCTCCCATACAAAATCCATTTGGCTGAGCGCTAATTTGTATGGGAAGCCGAATTTTTTTTACGTTTTTCGATAATTATTTTTATGGAAATTAGTTCAGTATATTTAAAAGTTACCCTGTATATATGCCGCAGTTATATAGTATAATCTGCTAACTGATAAAACCCCTAGCTGTTTGGCACTACATTTTGTTAAACAACTAAAACATGAACCTTATATATTTTTAAAATAAACAAGGTTTACAATAATTTTAGTGCCTTTTTCTAAGCATTAAAACAGCACAGTTACATGGTAGCTAAATTGCTACAACAATTAAAATTCACAATGTTTAGTAAGCGCGTTTGCTCCCCCGCGTGTCATAATTTTTACTACCTTTGTAAAGTTTTAAACATGGCGCTGTCGCAGGTTTATTCTATATTTAATTATACAAAAATATTTTTAGAATAGGTTTTATTTTAAGATATTTTAGGGGCAGTTAGATATAGTTTATAGTGGACTTTTATATATTACTGAACTCATTTTTAAAATTAAATACCTACATTTTCTAATGTGTTATTAAAAGTGAACCGAACAGCAAAGAAGTAATTTATGAACGGATCAAGAGAGGTTAAACAGCATAATGTATCTTCAAGTCATAAGGAGGTCTGACCATAGTTAAATTGTTATTGGTTAACCAAATAGTTAAATTATCCATATATCATCATATAATCCACAGGTTTCTATCATATCTCCAATAAAATAACGATAGCAGATTCCTTTTTTTATTTAGGTTTTTCAAATAAAATAAAAGAATTATCAAAATCGGTTGACAATAGGCGAATATATCCCGTAACATACGAACATAAAAAAAACAGTTGAATTGATATCCTCCTCCTATTTTGAAGTCGGTTAAAAATAAATTATCTGATAAGGTTCATATTTTGTGTTTAGCTTCCGCATTTCTACATTAAGTAATTTACATTAATCTTGCTCGTGACTTTCAAAATATCATGTTACGCACTAATACTCTAAGTAGTACAGTAGCTTCATCGCTTCTATGCTTCATTTGGTGAGTGAGAAAACCGGAGCCCCCCCCCCCCCCATTCTGGAAAGGGCCTGAAAGGCCGGTAACGCTCTTGTTATACCCTGGTGTTGCCAGCGGTAATCACTTACCATCAGGTGACCCGCTTGTTCGTTTGCCGTCCTATAACATAAAAAATAACACTGTAGAAAATGATCATAAAAGGCAATAGAAGAATTTTTCCTTTTTTTTTCAATGCTGATTACACAAGCCAGGATGCAAAGTGTAGAAGAAAAAAAAAAAAAAAACCAAATTGTGTGATGTGAAGCATTTTAAGGATGTAACCAAAATGAGACTAAGGCAACGAATAGTATTTTCCTAAGCGAAAACTTACATAATATCATCATCATCATAATTCAAGCGGATTGCCGGTTGCACCCTCAGCGGACGCTTCAGAGCCCGGTATGCGCTACCTAACCTAGGTGATTTGACGAGGTTTTATCATCTTGTACATATCATCTTTAGACAATTAAAATATTAGATTATTATCCAGAATAAGCCCGTTATTCCAGCAGCAATACAAAGTGCAGTTTGCGATTGTCACAATTTATACTCTTAAGAGATTTCTTCAATTTAAGAACCGAAGTTTTCATGTACAATTTTGTCTGAGACGACAAAGTTTATTATTACAATACTAACTTAACTGCTGAACTGAGTTATGGCTGTTGTTGGTTTTACATTGTAGAAAATTGGTTATAGTTTATTCGCGAGTGCATAAAAATAATTAATTTCTCCCATTTCGTTGCTTGTTTTGCTCTTGCACTAAAAAGGAGGTATATTTACGGTTTTTTTTTTAAGAGGAACTAAGAACAACGTTTCGTAATCCACTGATTTCTTTTACAAAACTCATACGATTAAATTTTTTTTTTCATCAAAAATCGAAGGAATGTTATGGTTCCTGTGTTTTCTTTTTATTCTATAATCTCGTCAAATTTGTTTGCTACTAGATGTTTGAACAGTGTGGAAAATCTTACCATTTTTTCAGGTTTATGGAGGTTCGTATCTCTTTTAATAGTTTTTTTTTCTAGCCATTTACATTTTTTTTAATAGTTAAATTATGAAAAAAAAAAGAAAACATAGGGCATGCAATATTTTTTTTATTTTAAAAATGTCGTTGCTCTACTGTCACTGCCCTGTGAGGAATCAAGGTACTACGCTTGCATTGAAATAAGGCCCATCGATTTACGTCATCAGCTGGTTTGACACCAAAGATGACATATGTGCAAATGTTCTCTAAGGATATCGAAGACCGAGCCGACCCTAAATAGGGAGAAGGCGAGGAAGATGATGATGATCGAAGATCACGTGAAGTGTGGATGAAACAGCCGGAATGCGGACTCTAGGCTCGAACACGCTACAACTTAGTATATAACGGAGAAGCGTATAATTGAAAATACACGAATAGCTAATGAGAGAGTGAGAGGAGAGAGAAAGAGAGAGAGAGAGAGAGTAAGCAGTAGTGAAGTGATTTAAGGTTAGGAAATTATTAGTCTTAGCTTAGTTTAAGCGTAAACAAGAGTGCAAGGTGGGTTAACCTTTTATTAAGGATCGTTTATTTAGAAGATAGACTTTGAAATTTCCTTGTTAGGCAATAGCAGAAAAAAAGCAAGAAAATCTCTTATCCCCACTTCCTTTGGTTACATAAGCATTGATTAGTTTTTTAAGAACATTTACATTAGCCTTTTTATTATTTTCATGAGCAAGTATATTGTTTGTAAACATTATTTTACTGTCTGTATAATATCAAATCAATTTTTAAACATTGCCAAGAAATATAAAATAACTAAAAAAGATTAATGACGTAATGGAAGTTGAGGTCATGTCATCAAAAATAAGCAAATCGAAGACTGCCTTACCCCCTTTTGGTGCTTACGTGATACTTGAATGGCCCTTTACTCGAACTTTCATTAGTCTACGCTTATTATTAAACTGTATCAAACAAGATCATTTATTTACAATATTTAGGTACCTAGTTTACATTTTTTAAATATATTTTTTTTCACTAAATCTGGATTTCATTTTCATAAAATAGTTTTAAGGACGCTTTTAATATGCCGCTGTGTGAAGAATGAAAAGAAAGATTCATTTTCAATATGGAAAGTTTACAGTACACTAGATACGAGTACGCAATCTGTAGTGAAAGTGGAGCTTACGATTTAAGCTGAAATAATAACTGTTCTCATCTTTTTCGGCTTAACTGTACTTTGTTTGAACCGAGATTATTTATTTTGTTATTTTTATGGTATCAAACCTGAAAAGAAAAACAGATGCCTTATAACTTATGTTTTCGGATATAAGTACATAAGGATTGTACCACAGAGGTATTTTTAAAATTTGTCGATCAGATCACGTGTATAATTAAACAATGGTGACATTTGTTTCATGATATTAATCTTTATCCAACTAAATAGTTATATAATCACGGGAGGTTTATATACTAGTAGATACATATGTTACGGTAAAAAATTGATTTTGAACATAAACTGAACATTAGCCGGTTAAACTTAGGTTTATCTTTTAGAACTGGTAAATGTTAGTTTCTTCTATATTTAGCCGTCTAAACTTAACATCTGCCTCCTGGCTAAAAATTAAGAAACTAATAAAGATGGGTAAAAAGTACTTACTTCGATCACTAATTTAATAAAAAAAAAACTACCAGCCTCATTAAAGGTATCTAGGTATTCAAAATGACAAAATTAAACTTCTTCAGGGATAATTATTAAAATTATAAAACTGCAATAATAATGAGTCATAAAAAAATATAACAATCATTAATAATAAAAAAACATTACTATTAGTTTCATCTACTTATGAATTCAAAATAACAAAATTGAAATTATTAAAAAAATTGCACTGGCTGAAAATAACAAGTCACTGAAAAAAAAACAGTGAGTAAGTACTGTGTTGAACAAATGGTGAATTCGGTCACATTACAATACAGTGTTATCTCCACGGGAAACGGGCGTGACGTAACGACGCCAACGCTACCACTGAAACACGAATGTACACACAATTAACTTACCTGTAACAAGTGTGCCTGGCTTAAAGGGTAAATGTGAAATGCATTTATGATACATCATTTTATACAAAAACACACACACACACACAGAGCATTTTGGGTTTTCTGGCACTAAGCAGATAGAGCCCAGGACCGCAAGACTCAAAAGCCAGTTTTAGCGTGATGGTGGGCGAGAAGGTGGAAAAAGGAATCAAAATAGTGATGGATTGCTAGCCGCATCGCCTATTAACATAATTTGCATTTTCGCCCATTCCCTAATCGGCTTTTTCGATCTGTGCAGAAAGAGAAGCAGCTGGTACATTTTAAGTTTTTCCTTTTCTCCCAGACCAACATGTAAGAAACAAATACATAGCAGAATCATACTGCTTTTACTGCGCAGACCGTTAAAGCCAATCGAGAAAATACTGACAATTTGCCACATAAACCCTTATGTGAGTTCACACCGAAACGCGACGCGACGCGATTTAGCGCGCACGTGAAATAAATATAGAACTTGTTTACTAGACAAAAAGAATGAGAGCCCGCTGCGCCTCGCTATGCATCGCTACGGCACAGGCCGGAATCTCCTAAGGTACGCGCAATATGCGTCACCCAGGCGTCACCGTTCCCCGTCCCCGCACCTCTCCCCCGTTTTCGCCTCGATGACTCACGTTGGCCGTCAAGAACCGGGGGAGAGGTGCGGGTGCGGGGAACGGGGACGCATATTGCGCGTACCTTAGGAGATTCCTTTCTGTTTACTCTTACTGTATTCTGTGGCTACGGCAAAGCGGGCTGTCGCTGAAATCAGTATCTTTTTGCCTAGTAAACAAGTTCTATATTTCTTCCAAAGTGCGCGCTGCATCGCGTCGCGTCGCGTCTTGGTGGGAACTAGCCCTAAGGCGATGCGGCAACCCAGGAGTATTGACGTCAACAGGCGACCGATAGCAAAACCACAACAAGGTCAAACGGTTATAGATTTTTCTTTTTTACTTTTCCAAAGACCATCTTTGACATCTTTGGGTGATCATTGACATGCACAATAACATCTTTAGATAAGGATAATCAGGAAATATATGTAATTCAATTAAGATTAATGTCTCTCAAGGGAACCCTAATCGGATAAGCTAGTACAAAATAATTAACTGCCTCATTGGCTATAAATAAGCCCATTTAATCCCAAATTTGGCGTAAGGATCACAAAACCACCGAAAGCAATATAGGCACATAATCTATTTACACAGCAACCGACTGCAATGTTAAGAACCACCATTAAATATACGGGATTAATAGGTTTGCAAACAATACATGAACACAAAGGCTTAGTATATGGGTTAATAAACCGATATTACTTCCTTAAGGGAAATTGGTGGGTTCTCATTGTCGCTAAGAAGCAGTCACGTCGTTAATGTCATTAACGTACTTTGGAAGATGTATGTGTATATATTAAATTTTAACTGCAAATTTGTTAGCAACTAAAATAATTTTTACCACATACAAGGGTACTATAATAACGAAGCTACGTGGGTTCTTTAAAAAAAAATCACAATTACTGCTAAAAGGAGCACTTTATTCACTGACACTGAATTACAAGAAATTGGTATAATAATATGTTAACCGGACTAAGGTTTTACTTGACTGCCGCGGGGCATCGCGACAAAACATTTTTATATATAATTTTTTGGTACATTAGCGTTACATCCCTTAAAAAATAAAACATAACAGTAGGCAAAATTCAAAGGCCTCGCTTAGCAGCCCAGTCGGCCTTAGATAAAATAAACATCATTGCTCGGTTGCGACGTTCAACGCAGTAGGATAGCAGCTACTACATTCTATGGTATTTTTCCCAGACCAGCTACTATATAGAAGTACGTATTAAAAATATTTGGATAAGCTAATCAAATCATTTACAGCGCACAAAAAAATTTGATACAAAATAATCGATCACAGTACACAGATCTCAAGAAGCGGGATTATCATAACTGCAATCTCTTAACGGCAACTCATTATTATCATCAGGTCTTTTTTAGTCTCCACTGCAGGAGCACGACCCTCTCTGTACTACCAGAGCTATATATTAGAAAGAGAAGTCAGAGGATTTGGTTTACAGTCTCCATGCTGGCCAGACCGGTTGGAGAGGTCTCATTGTTTTTTTTTTATAAGTAATTTGAGTGCGTTTGACCTCTATCTAGCCTGATGGGAAGCTAAAATGAGGTCTAAGGTGTAATACGCAGGCTCGAAAAATGCCTAATCACTCTTTCCTTGAAAATCCCTAAATCATATGTATGGGAAAACATCGACGCAGGGAGGGAATTCCACACCTTAGCGGTTTGCACAATGAAAGAGGAGGTTTAAGGCTTATAAGCTTTGTTTAGCTTGTGTTTCCTAAATCGCCATCTACGACATCCACGGAAAGACTTGGAGTGGTCCTATTCTACTCTGCCGGGAACCACACGGCTATTTATGGCAACTAAGGTAAAGTAAGTAACACTTTATTGCACCAAATACACTTGTAAAACATAGGTACCTACTCAGAGATATAAAAATATACTAATTAACTCCACCAATGGTAACAAAGAGAACAAACCGTCAATCCGAGGCGCAGATGTTAAATATTAATAACGCAATTTGGGCTTCTATTCCGTCGTCCGTCTTCTTAGGTTTATCACGTAGAAGTAATCCATCAGTCATATAGCTGACAAGACGGCTAATAACTGAACATCCCGCGTGTGGTTTTATATGACTTGAATTTTTACTTTACCTGTAATTGTATTTTTACCCGACTACGGCAAAGCCAAAAAAGTAGGGTTATGTGATTCGCCGCTATGTATGTATATTCATAGAAATGTCTTTAAATATATAGATGATACCTTGTCAAAAATTAAAGAGGTATTGTCGGAATTGTCTTGGCTGTAAATCCGCGCCCTCTATGGGCCCCTTATATATCTATCTATCTATATATATATATATATATATATATATATATATATATAAAGTTTTTGCAGACAACTTTGCACGTATAAAAAATCTGACTATATATAGCTAAATAGCTATTTCTTCTGTTATGACTAACACAAAACATACAGAAACTTTTAATTAGAATAATATCATACATGTAGAGCTATCCTGCCGTGCCGTGTGGTTCCCGGCATAGTAGAATACGATCACTCCAAGTCTTACCGTGGATGACGTAGAAGGCGACTTAGAAAACACAAGCAACAAAGCTTATAACCATAAACGAGACCTCTCCAACCCGCCTGACTAGCGTGGAGAGTGTAGGTCAAATCCTCTTACTGCTCTGGCTAATATATGACTCTGGTAGTACAGATAGGGTCGTGTTCCTGCAGTGGAAACTAGAAAGGACCTGAGGATGATGATGATAGAGCTATCCTAAAGATAGGTAAAGTAAACTTTAAATCCATGATTGTTAAAAAAAGAAAAAACATCCATCGCTTTAATATCAAAGCCACACACAACCTTTACATCGCGTTGTGTTTCTAAAATTCAAGATCACAGACACAATTGTCATTTTATTAAATTAATGCATACGGGAATTAACGCGAAACGTACCTTTTTTTATTTAGTTTGCTGACGTTTCGTTCGGGTTTCACCGAACGTGGTCCCAGCTTGACTGAAGCAGCGATGACGCCTACGCCTCCCCCTGCCCGGTGTGATCTTCGTCCACCGTCATATTGTTCATTCTCCAAGTACCGTCACACACCGGCATACATGCCCTATGTCCGAGGAGCAACAGATAAGATCGGAACCATGTTGAGAGCGTATTCTATACCTACAGTATACACACCATGTAGTAAAGTAATCAACATGGTAGGCACTCCGAAGGATGTGCTGCCACTACAAACTCCAGGCGTCTATAAGGTGGATTGCAGCTGCGGTTCCTATATAGGTCAAACGAAGCGGACTATAGCTGAGAGGATCAAGGAGCACATCGCCGCTGTAAAAAACCGACAAATCACCAAATCGGCCATTGCAGAACATCTACTCGAAGCAGGCGCTAATCACTGGATTGAATTTTATCGTACGCAAGTCCTCGCTGGCGATTGCCACTATCGCACTAGGATGGTACGTGAGGCGATTGAAATTAAGAAACATCCTAACAATTTCAACCGAGAAGATGGCCTTAAATTGTCAGCAGTGTGGAATCCAGTGATTAACAAACACAACCCCGGTTTGGTGCACAATCGGTTAACCACCAGAATACGGTTGCGTTACGGAATAGGGACACTGTGAGTGTAGTGTGTGACGGTACTTGGAGAATGAACAATATGACGGTGGACGAAGATCACACCGGGCAGGGGGAGGCGTAGGCGTCATCGCTGCTTCAGTCAAGCTGGGACCACGTTCGGTGAAACCCGAACGAAACGTCAGCAAAATAAATAAAAAAAGGTACGTTTCGCGTTAATTTCCGTATGCATTAATTTAATAATAATGCAACGCGATAGTTTAAAAGTATTTACAATTGTCATTTTCTTAAAAAACACCAATATCATGAGCAATACATTTTTTTGTATTAAATACATATTGTAAAGGATTTTAAATGCTACTTTATTTCATAGAGTCACTTTTCATGCAACAAAGATGGCAGTTTGAATGAGAGTCGTCATGGCTCGAAGTGATAAAAGATCGTTACAGAAGGACTGTACTGCTGACACTTTTTGGATTTCTTTCACTTTGTGATGTTCGAACAAACACAAAGTGCGACTATTTAACTTTATTACAATACATGTAAATGGCGGACTAAAGGCCTAGGACCTTTTCTACCAGTCAACCAACAGATGATGCTTAGAAAGCAATCTTATGAGGTAAGTACAAACAAAAAAATATATATATATTTTACAATGTAAGTATAGACATACATATATATAGCATATATATAAACCTTAATAAAAATATATAAATTATTCTACAATAAACCGCAAACATAAACACTATTTATATAATCTCTGACAGTTTTCGGAGATAGTGTGCATGCTCTGCCTTTTTAAACGCATTTTGCACGACTCATAAGCGAAGCGCATGAGGTAGTGCTCTACTCTCGCCTTACAAAAATCAAGTGATTTTTTTAACTAAATGTGTCTCTATTTATTTTCTATCGCACTTGTACAATAATATTTACACATAAATGTCAAGGAAAAACACTAGTTTCAACACTTATGACATTTTTAAAAGACATTTTGCCTTTTAAATAAATAAAAACAATGTTTAATAAAATCATTTTGTGGACGTCCGTGTGTCTGTATGTATGGAAACTGGCGTGGTCACGATAACTCCCGAAAAACTTATCTGATCAAGTCCATTTTTTTTTATACGCTTCAGTATTATCCAAAACTAAGTCCTTTCGAAGATCACGGTCTAATTCAATGTAGTTTAATAGTTATTCTCAAAAAACATTATTTTTGTTTTTTTTTTGTTTTTGCTTAGTTTTTTTGAGATTTCTCAAAATCTACCGGTCCGAATCGGTTTAAATTCACAGGAAATCTGAGTTGTATAGAACTCTTTGGAAAGCTACTTGTTTGGTTCCGATCGGTTTAGTTGTTCAAGAGTTATAAGCGGGTCACATACACACCCACACACACATACGGATAGGGTGCATGACACTTGCTCGTGACTGGTCGGGGAAGATTCCTGAGACCTTTAAACGTCGAGATCTGATGAAAACTCGCCTTTTCAAAAACGGGGTGAAACTAATAACGTCCCGAATTTTGAAAATTTTCAATTTTCTCAGCGGGAAGTTAAAAATAAAAGTTAAAAATAATCTCCAGTCGTGCGTTAAAGCCAACACATACTTTTCTTCGTTTTAAGTAAGCAATAAAACAATCAAAATCAATTTAATTGTGAAAAATGAGATTATGAGGCGTGCACTTTTGGATTTTCCAAACTATTTTTTAACTTTTATTACAAGCTTTTATTTAGTTTCATCTGTCCCGTTGTCTATGTGTCCGTAATCTAATCAAGCTAAATTAGACCCTTTTCCCATTATTCTTTTGAGCTGAATTCACATACTTATGTATGTAGGGGGACAATGCAATATTATGGTAATAATATTGATGATAATGACCTGACCTGATTTCATTATAAAGCCGAAAGGTGGCCATTGCATCTCTGCGAGTAAACAACATACCTCCATCGAGTATGAGCTCGATAGATTCATTTTGAATTTACTTCAAACTTTTTAGCTCATTGCTTAATATAAAAGCTAGTTTTTTTTTGTAATAATTAGGTACTTGTTTTAAGCCTGAACATAGATCTTGTGAAAATGAAAATAACTGTTTGGTAGTTTTGCTCAGAAAAATTAATTTCCGTGCCACGTCGCGCTTTTAATTTAACTTAAAATAATTGACGATTTTCATTAAAGACACAATTGACAAAAATGCATTCTGCCGTCCTTATCGTAAGTACAATAACAAATTTTTTGGGCCAAATAGACTTTTTTATATATTCGTGACATCAAGAAAGGATTGTGGGGTACTGCAAGTCGCAAAGGTTAAGATAGGCAGGACACCTCGAAATGATGGACGACTGCAGGGCAGTAAAATAATAACTAACTGGACGCCACAACAAAAAAGACCCCGAGGTAGACCCAGGAAGCGCTGGAGAGATGGAGTCGAAGAAGACCTTAGGAAATGGGAAAGTTCACAGCATGGAGAAGACAGGCCAGAGACAAACCGAAATGGCGACAAATCGTTGTGGAGGCCAAGACCCACAAAGGGTTTTAGGGCCGAAGTAGTAAGTATGTATATATTCGTGATCAGCAAAAAGAGCTCTATAATTTCTTCTTAGACAGTTTTTGCGTATCTATAGTAAATCCTAGTTTTTCACTTAGTATAACCGCTATACTGTACATATGCAAAGAATGATGCAAAATCGTCGGGTCGCCCTAATACTCGCCCCGATGATGATCGTCTAAATGAATTAAAACCTGGTCGGCCTTTCCAACTATATTACATAAGTGAACCGACATTTGACATAGTCTTATGAAAAAGTAGTTTATTAAATTATATAAGATTTATTTATTTCAAAGTATTAAAATATTTAGCATAACAATAAATAATTTAACAAAATCCTAATATAATAAACGGGCAAGTGTGAGTCGGACTCGTACATGAAGGGTTCCGTACCACCGTACAATGTTTTAAAACGCTGAAGAAACACGTTTCTTGTATGACGACCCCCTATAATTTTTAACTTTATTTTATTTTTAGTATTTTTTGTTATAGCGGCCATAGTTATACATAATCTGTGAAAATTTCAAGTATCTAGTTAATGCCATTATAAAGATCAAGTAAAAAACGCTGAAAAAAACACGTTTCTTGTATGACGACCCCCTTTAATTTTTAACTTTTTTTTTTCAGTATTTTTTGTTATAGCCGCCACAGTAATACATAATCGGTGAAAATTTCAAGTGTCTAGCTATTACGGTTCAAGAGATAGAGCCCTGTGACTGACGGACAGACGGACAGACAGATGGACAGATAGACGGATAGACAGACACACGGACAGACAGCGGAGTCACAGTAATAGGGCCCCGTTTGCACCCTTTGGGTACGGAACCCTAAAAACTAAATTTTCAATAATGTATTCTTACCTAAACTAAATTTATAACTACATAATCAAAAGTAAAATATTACATTATTCAAAAACTTGACCGCAGATTACTTATATATACACACAAAAGTGTTAATTAAATGCAAGTTTTCTTTTCGGAGTCACCAGTATGAGCCTACAAAGATGGTAGTTTCAATGAAAGTCGCGAAGTCATGGCGCAAAATGATAAAAGATTGTACCAGACTGTTCTGCTGACACTTTTGGATTTCTTTCACTTTGTGATGTGAGGACAATACAACAGACAAGACGCGGCGTTTGACGTGGATGCCGTCTTCCCTTGAAAAGACGGCCTTCCTTTGCGAACTATTACTACCAGTAACTTTGTAGTTTCCTTATAAAATTAAATATAGTTCTTAATACATTTTACCATTGTCCTGCTTAGTTAAAAGAGCTGAAAATAATTAATTAGTCAAGAAGCTAACTTTGAGTTCTACGACAAATATTTTTCTGAAATTTTTAGACTCATGAAACTATAGACTGTAAACTATAGACAGAGTCTGGGTCTGTTAGACCTAAAGGCCACGTTTAGCCTAGGCGTTAAGGTGAAGATATAGGCAAATGACCTTGAAGTGTGAAATAAATTGTTAACTCGTAAATATGGTGATAATTTCCATATTGCTCTACGTCATGCACTAGATAGCCCTTTAAATTATTTTATGAACTGCCATTGAAACTATTATTGGTGATCCATCTAGCTTTAAAACTTGCCGTGGCCACTTTTGGCGGAGGCACGTTTTAAAGCTAGACGGACTAATGTAAATACTTTCAACGGTGGTTCATAAAATAATTTAAAGGGCTATCTAGTGCATGACGAAGAGCAATATGGAAATTATCTCCATATTTACCAGTTAACAATTTAATTCAAATGAGGGCGCCACTTCAAGGTCATTTACCTATATCTTCACCTTAAGGTGGAAAAAAGGTATCAGAATAGTGATGTATTGAACTTAAACATGAAACAGTTTATTTCATTCAAATTCATTGCTTGACTTTTATCTGTAAACCATTGCCTTATATACTACTGTAAACATTGTATTCCAAAAATTACGTTGCCCTACGGTACATTTGTTAATATATTGACTTAGTTAATATTTTCTTTAAATCTAAAGGAAAAATAAAACTTAATGAAGTCAAACTTTAAATGTTTTTGCTGTGTTTTTACAATATGAATGCACATTTAATTTAAATAAACTACGCGGAGGAATTCTATCTAAAAGTTACTTAAATAATGAAGTTTAAAATCGCTGCGCTCTGACACTACGTGCGAGAATGTTCAGCTCTGTTCAGCTACATTTTCTTAGCTCAAGAAAAAGCTGTCATTTAAAGGAGAGAAAAGACCTAGAGCATACTCATTTCAGAGTTCAATTTGTATGAGTCATATTCAGAATATTTATTGTGTAGATGTAGCTGGAAAAACTGGATCGGGTCGACCTCGTCGAACATTCTGCGACCAAATTGCAGACGTTTTTAACATCTCACCTCCGAAGTGGCCAGATTTGGCCGTTCAAACACATACGAGTCTCAACCTTATTACAATTGATATAAACATTTGACAAAAAAATTGGCCTTGGAAGGAGTAATTAAAAATGAGAAGTAAAGTAAATAATGAGTGTTAACGAAGCGAAAGATTTGCAAGGATCGTAGCAAGTGGAGATCCATAGTATCTGCCTATCCCCATGGAAAACAAGCGTGATAATATGTATGTATGTAGGTATATTAAGAAGTCTATTATAATTAATAATATTTTTAAAATACGTGTCTCAGTTGTGTGAAGACGCCTAAACTGATGTCAGATTTTCAAAACTATCTGACGTAGCTTAACAACTGTCTAATAATGATAGTCAGGCTAACTAATTAGCATGCGTTCCAAAGCAAGAAGTCTAAAATAGGGGAACGCTTAACAACTAGGACGCCTTGAAGTAGGTTTCAAAATAATATTATACACTTAAGCAGTCGCAAGCACAATATCAGAATAACAAAAAAAAAATTAAAATGTATTAAGTCAGTGCCGTTCTTTAAATTCTACAGTTTGCGACTTTAGTGTTTACACTAAAGTCGCAAGTCTAGTTACACTAAAATACCAGAAGAACAAAAAAAATCATTTTGATATGCATTTAGTCAGTACCGCTCTTTAAGTTTGATCGTTGCTACGGTATGCAAAACAATCTACAGTTTCGTTTCTGTTTTTGCGAACAGTATAAAGTGTCAACAGATGACGGGACTGCTTTCATTGTCACTAAAGAGGTTTTTATTCTCACCAACTTTGTCTGGGAGGAATTGAATTAAAAATGCCAAGTTAATGTTGAGTGTTCTCAGTTTACAGTTGTTATTTTTGGCGGTTCTTTGTCTGTTAGAAATATTAAGAAAAACGATATCATGTACAGTTTGCGTGAGTTTGTACTAATTAGTCTTGTGTTTCGCATATTGAGCTTTATTAGTTGAACAATATGAAAAATTGACAGTCTATGATAAAGATTACATTCTACAAGAAATATAAGGTACATTGTAAAAGCTTTATCTCCCATTTTTTCTAATTGGACGATATTGATTGATATATATTTTTGGAGTAAAACGGAGCAAGCTGATTGATACACATGAGTAAGTAATTTGAAGGGGCTTAATTTTTTAGCAATATAACTTTTTAGTGTTTTATCTTTTAGGGAGCGAGATAGGTTTAAAAAAAAAAGGCAAAAGAAAGTATACTTAAAAACAAGTTAAATGCAATTTTAACGTAGAAAACATGACATCAAAAATTCAAAGAGAGAAGTGCGCAATATCTAACAAATTAAAAAGTATTTTTCCTCATAAAGTACATTGACCTAGTTCGTTCAATTAACGTGAAAATTAAAATATTACCTACTTCACCTTCCTTCCAATTTCCACTTCCGATCTCCAACATTTATAACGAGTTCCCTTTAATATTTCCTGAACTCATGAGACTGTATTTTTTGTAATTAGAAAAGTACGAACAATTAAAACTTTTATAATTGTCGGGATGTTAAAATTTACTTCGAGCTTCAGAGTGAACAATGGGCACCGGGCAAAGACAATAAAAAAGGAATCTTAAGAACTTTCTCAATTAGAAGCGGAAAGAGCGTTACCTTTTCAATTTTGATCCATGTTTGTAAGGTTGCTTTGAGTGTGGGCACAGAATTAATATAAATGTGTGGGAAGAATGTCTGAAACTGCTTCACCCACCAAAAAGCGTTTACATATTGGGGTCAGAACATATGCGTATGTGTAGACGTAATGTCTTAGGCGGTGAACCCTATGCACCGCGAACCGTCGCGCAGCGTGGTCACAGAATACATAAGAGTAAAGCAGAATGGAATCTCACAGCGTCTCCTGCAAATTGGCGTCCCCGCACTTCTCCCCCGCACTTTCTGCGCCTTTCTGTGCTCTAAACTAGGGTTTATTTACTAGCCGCACGCAATACACGACGTGGCTTGGTTTGAAACTTTCAATCAATAGTAACCATCATGGTGAGAAGATGCGCATATAATAATTGTTTATCCACCGATTACAACAAAGAACACATATTTCATAGATTTCCAAATGATGAAAACAGGTAGCAAAGCAGCTATATAATTTCACGTTATTACCCAGCAAACATCTTGATATGTATACCCTTCTCGCTCTTTCGCATTGGTGGGAGATACACAAGAGCGAGAGGGGTATTATCAATCGGCATATAATCCGGAAATATTACATAGGCTCCTCGCTCACAGGTAATCACATACACGCAGATGCCAACTAGATTTCTGCGGGTTATAGTGCTGTAATGCCATTGTTGATGGCATGCCAATGACAACTTGACAAGCCGCGCGTGGAAGCGTGATAAGATAAACATTTGTTTATTTTTATTGAATTTATTCAAATGTTTATAAAAAAGTTTTGCGCCGAATATGCAAATTACTATATTACAATAGTGAATTTAGTGCGTTACATTATAAATGACTCAATAATAATCAGTAAAGTGAACTAATGGTGAAATTGACAATGGACATAAATAAAAATATTTGTGAAGTGATATTATGTAGCTGTTTCCGACTTTTCTGCAACACTTAATACATATAAAACAGAATATTTTTTACGTCATAGTGTTCGCAAATCTCCCGGTATGGAAAGATAATCGTAAATATGTCGAACTCGTTAGTAGTAAGTATTAAATTAATTCTGCGATGCGACCCTAAGTATAAAACTCACACATCGACGTGTGTACAGATAAATTGTTTCGTTTGTAGTAGTAGTAAGTATATATGTTACTCTGAATCAATGAAGAGTCATACCAGTGGCGTGGTTCAACACACCGACCCCCTACGCGTTGACGCGTTTTCAGATCGTAAAAGCTGATCGAGGGAATGGACGAAATCTGAATCTGGCGTATATGAAATAGGCGATACGGCTAGCAACTCATCACTATTTTGATTCCATTTTTCCATCTTAACGCCCACCATCACGCTAAAAGTGGTATTTGGGTTTTACAGCCCTGGGCTCAATCTACCCCATTAGGGATAAAGACGTGATAATGTATGTATGTAATGTATCTTACGTATTTTAGACTTCATAGTAATACGTACTTGCAGCTATAAAATTAAGAACTAAAAACATATAACTATATCTTTTGTTAAATAACTAGATTAATTAATTTAAAACGGTTGACTCACGTGATCGTGATCGGTTGGAAAAGGCTGACCGGGTTTCGATCGATTTAGACGATCATCTTCAGGGCGAGTGTCAGCGGCGACCCGAATATATCACGTGAGTCAACCATTTTAAATTAATCAATTATGGATTTATCTCACGTTAGTTTTAATAAAATAAATAACTAGATGTTTTAGTGTCGGGCAAATTATTCTGCGCGTAGGTGATCCAATATTTCAAAATTACTTTTCAGGCAAAATAAATAAATTTACAACACAATATACTTCTACAATCAACATACATACTATCACGCCTGTTTCCGCAAGGGGCAGAGACTATGGGCCTACACTTGCTACGATCTTGACAGACCTCTTTAGCTTCATCTACACTCATTAACCTCTTCATACATGCTTCTCGGTTACGGGTACTTCTTACCTCTCCCTTTTTCAGAACGTCTGCAATCTGATCGCAGAACGTTCGCCGAGGTCGACCCGGTCCCGCTCTTCCTTTCACACTTGCCTTATAAATATTTTTTGTTAATCTATTTTCATCCATCCTTTCGAAATGCCCAAACCATCTTAAGCCATCTTATACAATCAAATAAACAATTATTACTTAATATTATTAGAGATTGCAGCTGCGATAAGGCCGCCTTTTGACATCTGTTTTCTTTAATCTATTACTCTGTATCTTAACTAACTAACTATTACTGCTTTTAATATATACCTGCATATAATATACCTACAACTTTATAATATTAAAGATTTTATTACAGAAATTGGTTATCTAAAAAAATGCGATGACACCCTTTGAACGGGAAGTAAAACAACCTAGTCTCCGTCATTGCAAAAAGAAATTAGCATTTGTATAGGCCCTTTATAACAACGCCCGTCCTTTTCCTGACCCATTATAAAATTTACACGACTTTTAGTAAAGGTGACTTGAATAACGTTGAAATATTTCGTATTCATACGGTACAACCCCTGTTTGATAATGAGACCTTTCGGCAAAGTTTCGCCTTACCTTCATTTGCATAATTGTTTAAACATCACATTTAATTACATTATCCGGGTCACGACAAATCCCAAAATTTACCTGTTTCAAACATAAATTCGAAATTGAGTGGACTGCTAATGAAGAATTTGAAATAATTGGCATTCGGTAGACGTCACGCCGTTAAACTGTTTTTAGGTATTCGAAAGTTTGAACTCTTGAACGTCGTTTAATTTATTTGGATTATGTGTAAGAAGTTTTGATGGTCTTTTATCTAGTATTTCAAAATCTTAATTTTTTTTTCATTTATCACTCAGTTTTATTTTTAATTTAGTTTAAAATTTAGATTTTAGTTTAGTTTCAATGCTAAAATTTATCTTTATTATTTGTATTTATTATTATATAGGTCACAAAATAAATTTTACAAAACATGTCAAAATTACATCATCATAGTCAAAACAAAATAATAAATAAAACAAATAAAATAATAGGTACCTATATAAAAAAAAAAAAAATTACAACCCGCTCTTTAGCGTTTCCGGTGCAAAGGTGCCCAGAACGCTTGCCGCGTTACCACGCAGGATAGCTATGGCCATTCTTTGCCCCAGAAACGAGCCGGAGCGGAAATCTTAACTAATTTTAAATGTTAGTACTTAGTATTTGAAAAGAATAGAGATGTTGCACGACTCCACATAAATGAATGGAAAATGGTAAGGAACAAGAAGAAGAAGTATTTCATAGTATTTCCTAAAGTTTCTAGCTTTAAATACATTTGGGTATAATAACGGGACTTTTGTTAATTAGCTGGAGATATTTAATACAAGTCTGTTTACGACCCGGAAGATGTAATTTTTCCGATACGGTAGGATTTTTAGAAAGAAGAAGAAGCATGCATAGTGCATACCTCTCTTTTCTAAGGCCAGTTGTCTATTAAGGCTAAATATACACAGGTATTTAGCATCATAAAATGTAAACAAACTACATACCCAAGTAGATCGCTGTGGAGGGGTTTTGTTCAGGTAGAAGATTATAATTGATGTCTCGCAAAACGTGTGCGAGTATGGCTCTTCCCAACAAACTATGGCGCACCTGCTTTCTTGCCCCGGGTGCTGGAAAACTTATATGCGGCTGTCAAAGAAGTTCAATATTGGGGTGATAGAATATAAAAAAAAATCATCGATACAAAGGAGAATATCATAAAATGCATCTGAAGTTAGTCAAAAGTACCTTTGGTTTATATGGTTATTCTTCTTATTCTTCTTGTAATTTAAGAGCTTGCTCTTATCGGTGGAGTCATGTGAAGATGCCCCCATTCCTCTCTTCTCTCTGCCACCGTTTTAATGTCCTGGTAGGACCTTAGTCCTAACTTTTCTTTAATTTGTTGGGAAATATTCATCTTCGGTCTTTTTTTTCCTCGTCTCCCTTTTATTTTTCCTTCTACTATTATTTTAAGATTGTCATGTCTTATTAGATATCTACTCATTTTCCCTCTTCTAATTTAAATCGTTTTTCTAATTGTAGTAAATGTAGAAAGGATGGATGAAAATTGATTTGTCATCATCATCTGAGTGTGTTCCCGGTTGCATCGTCAGCGGTTATGCTTTCAGAGCCCGGGGTCCGCTACCTAACCTAGGCGATTTGACGAGGTTATTGGTTTTTTTCCACAGAGCGACTGCCGTCTGACCTCCGCAACCCAAAGGGTAGACCAGAACCAATCCTAGGATAGGTACAAACGCTAGATGGCGTTCGGGACCAGTGGTTTTTCGAGCCTTCCGAAGCACGGAATCATCTTTCTTTTCGGATAATCAGGTGATTCAAGACTGCAATATCCTAAACAGACTGAAAACAACTTTTAACAAAGTATGCTTCCCAGTGGGATTTGAACTCATGACCTCCGGATCACAAGGCAAACACCTTGACCACTGGACCGCGGAGGCAGTTTCAGATGGATGAAAATAGATTAACAAAAAATATATATAAGCCAAGTGTGAAAGGAAGAGCGGGACAGGGTCGACCTCGGCGAATGTTCTGCGATCAGATTGCAGACGTTCTGAAAAAGGAAGAGGTAAGACGTACCCGTAACCGAAGGGCATGTAAGAAGAGGTTGATGAGTGTAGGTGAAGCGAAAGAGGCCTGTCAGGATCGTAGCAAGTGGAGGTCAATAGTCTCTGTAACCCCTGTGGGAAATAGGCGTGATAGTTTGTTTGTATGTATGTATATTCTAAATGAAAAAAAAGATAGCAAACATCGCGCGAACAATAACACGTGTAATTTGCCGTTCGCTATTATTTTTGTTAATAATCGCGAGGAACAAAGAAGTATTGTCCTCGTGTAAGAAGTGGCCTGGGAGCTAAAGAATACCTTTTGTTTCGGGGTCGTGCCGAAAGCCAGCTTAGGGTTCCGTATGCGAATATAAACGACGAAAACATAATTACAAAGCCAAGCAACACAATTACAAAGCTAATGATCTTTGTAAATGATCAATGTAAGCGGAGACTAACATTTTGGATGTTTATATCATCAAAATAAGTGAGAAAGTAACAATGAAATTTGGTTTTGCATTTTTTGTGGGTCCTTATCTTTTTTATGTTGCCGTGTGGTTCCTGGCAGAGTAGAATAGGGCCACTTCAAGTCTTCCCGTGGATGTCGTAGAAGGGGACTTAGGAAATATAAGCTAAAAAATCAAACATCAATGAGACCTCTCCAAACGTCTGGCCAGGGTGGAGAGTGTAGGCCAAATCCTCTGACTGCTCTGGCTAATATATGGCTCTGTTAGTACAGAGAGGGTCGTGCTCCACCTGTGGAGCACGACCCTCATTCCCATTGTTGGGCAAAAGCTTCCATCTTTCGCAGTCTCTAGACGTGATCTGCCATTATTTTTAATAAGGTCATTGCCAATCGTTTCCTTGGTCTCTCTTTCTTTCTTCGACCATCCAGAGTCATGGTGGTTATATGTGCCCATCTTTCAAGATGCATGCGACATACATAACCTGCCCCATCCTATTATAATTTAGCTGCTTTTTTATTTTTTGATTAGAGATTTGAGTGCGTTTGACCTCTATCTAGCCTGATGGGAAGCTAAGATGAGGTCTAAGGTGTAACACGCAGACTCAAAAAATGCCTATTCACTCTTGCCTTGAAAATCGCTTACTCATGTGTATGGGGACACATCGACGCAGGGAGGGAATTCTACACCTTAGCGGTTAGCACAATGAAGGAGGAATTTCATATCAGTAACTGTTATCTTGGTGATATAGCGCAGTGTGGTATTTCTTACGATCTATTCGCTTGACACCTAATATGCTGCGCTCCATTGGTCGCTGCCACCCTGTCAAAAATGTACGTAAATTAAAAATTTTGTAGGTATTCGGTGAATATCTTGTTAAATCCTGTAACTTGTTGATCAACTGATTTTCGATCACTAAATTTTAATTGACTTAGTTTTACGGTATTAAATGCAGTTGAAATGGACTCTTTGCTATGGGTTTTAAAAAAGGAAAACTTATCTGTTAAGAAATACTGAACTTTAAGCAGTACTGTATCTTGATTGCTTCAAAAACTATTAAAGGACTGCCTCCATGGTCCAGTGGACAAGGCGTCTGCCTTGTGATCCGGAGGTCATGGGTTCAAATCCCACTAGGAAGCATACTTTGTGAAAAGTTGTTTCCAGTCTGGTTAGGATATTGCAGGCTTGAATCACCTGATTATCCGAAAAGAAATATGGTTCCGTGCTTCGGAAGGCACGTAAAGCTGTTGGTCCCGAACGCCATCAAGCGTTTGTACCTATCCTAGGATTGGCTCTGGTCTACCCTTTTGGTTGCGGAGGTCAGACGGCAGTCGTGTAAAAACCAGTAACCTCGTCAAATCACCTAGGTTAGGGGGCGGACCCCGGGCTCTGAAGCGTAACCGCTGACGATGCAACCGGGAATACGCTCGGATGATGATGATTGCTTCAAAACCTATATAAAATTATATTCTGTAGTTACGGAACTCTAGATATGCATTAAACTCGAACTTGGATGTTTTTTCTTGGCTTAGCAGTTGAAAAGGCGGGATGAGCGATGTTAGTTTTGCTAGAACTACGATTTATAACAACTCCGAACGGGGACACGGCTGTTATTCCTGAAGAACATAATTGAAACCGTAACCGCATTTATTTTAAGATTTATTTGTTTAATAGTTTGCGTTTCAGTATTTCTTAGTGTGTTTCAGATTGAAAGAAAATTATAAAACGTATAAAAATACAATTTGGATCCGTCGGTTAAATTGGCAGGAATTCCATGTCAAGTTTTAAACACGTACGTACTTCCATTCTTAATATTTAAAAAAAACGGAATAAATGAGGAGTGTAGTTGAATTATATATAATATTATTTAATTTGATACATTTTCGAGGTTACAGAAATCTCTTAAATCTAATTATAATAATAATAATAGTAAAATGTTTATTTATTTTTCTTTTATCTTAAAACTAAGTTAA
Organism: Acrobasis repandana; assembly: GCA_963576875.1. Taxonomy (NCBI): domain Eukaryota; kingdom Metazoa; phylum Arthropoda; class Insecta; order Lepidoptera; family Pyralidae; genus Acrobasis; species Acrobasis repandana. The sequence goes on from OY756226.1 coordinate 7,586,719, forward strand.
GAACTAAGACAATGTATATAAAGGTAAAAAGTCATATGTTAAAAGGTATCGAAAATAAGTAAAAGTGGAGTGCTGGTGCCTGTGCTAGGTTTCCGAAGAACCTGTATTACAGGTCACCAGGACTCGTCATTGGCAAATATAGTAAATGCAGACATTACATAAAGTGAAAAAAGGCAACTGTATGTATCTTACAAAACATATTTATTATTTATAACTTATATAATTTTATTTAGATAGTTTGTCCATAGTTTAGTCACTTTACGCTTATTAATAAACTTTCTTTCTCATCATACGTCAGCTCTTTCAACCATGCATCAATTAGATCAACCGTCTATGTATTGAAGATTGTTTTGGTTTATAAGATTTAATCATCATCATCATCATTTCAGCCGCATAACGTCCACTGCTGGACATAGGCCTCTCACAGGGATTACCAAAATGACCGATTTAGAGCGGCCTGCGTCCAGCGCTTTCCAGCGACGTTAGTCAAATCGTCTGACCACCTTGTGGGTGGGTGCCCAACGCTTCGCTTGCCAGTACGTGGTCGCCATTCGAGAACCTTTCTGCCCCATCGACCATCGGTTCGTCACGCTATGTGTTCTGCCCACTGCCACGTCAACGAGCTAATCCGCTGGGTTATGTCAGTGGCTTTTGTTCTCCTACGAATTTCCTCATTTCTGGTTCGATCACGTAGAGAAACACCGAGCATAGCCCTCTCCATAGCGCGTTGAGCGACTTTGAGCCTTCTTATGAGACCCATAGTAAGGGACCCCGTTTCAGAGCCATAAGTCATCACTGGTAACACACATTGATTAAACACTTTAGTCTTGAGGCACTGAGGTATTTTGGACGAGAAGACGCTGCGTAGCTTACCGAACGCTGCCCAACCGCGTCGGATTCGTCGAAATACCTCTCCCTCGAAGCTGGAACTTCCTGCCTGGATCAATTGACCCAGGTAGATATATTGGTCTTCAACTTCGAGGGTGGCGCTCATGACACAAACAGGTAGGGGCGCGACATGTACAATTAATATTACTTTCGTTTTGTCCATGTTCATTTTGAGGCCCACCTGTTGGGAAACTTGATTAAAATCTCCGAGCATGGTATTTAAGTCTTCCATGGATTCTGCCATGACAACGATATCGTCGGCAAATCGAAGGTGAGTAATATACTCGCCATTGATGTTGATGCCAAGTCCTTTCCATTCCAGAAGCTTGAAGGCATCTTCCACTGTAGCGGTGAACAGTTTCGGAGATATAACGTCTCCCTGTCTCACATCTCTTTGCAGTGGAATAGCCCTCGTGCACTGCTCCTGTACTCTGACATAGTGGCGTAACTGTACAAATACTTCAACACTTCGATATACCGATAGTCAATAAGATATAATACAGGATATTTAATATCACTTTTTACACAATTAAACGTTTGGTAAGTTTTATACATTTCCATCTTAATCATTTTATTTTTCACCAATTTATCAATTTCATTTGTCACAACAAGATCCGAGGGTGTCATTTCTTGGTAGGCGTTGATAAAAATGTACAAAATGGAAAACAGAAGTCCAAAAGAGCTGCGGGATCGATTCCACATTAAGTGCTTAATGGAAGGGGATTATAGGCTTTCATCACGTTATTTCGCAAAATGTCTCTTAAATAATGTACGTTCGAATCAATTGTGATGCGACAATTTTTATGGCAGATTTTAATTGGACAATCTGAATATTTAAAAAGTAATAACACATTTACACTGAAAGTGGCCTTTGATTCTTGCGGCTCTGAGCTCTGTCTACCCCGTTAGGGATAAACACGTGATGCCAACCTCATTGACTATTGACATGATTAAGATTCTCACCCATAATCCTCGATCGACTTTTACGATCTGCGCTAGAAGAGAAGCAGTTGGTACACTCTAAGATTTTTTTCTTCCAAATCAACATGGAAAAAAAAACAAACATGGAAAAAAGAAACATAATTAAAGAATAAAGAAACAAATATGTCACCGCTGAATGTTACACTTGACACGCTTCTGATGTTCGAGCACCTACAACATAGTAGGAACACATCAAATACATTTATTTTGTTTTCCTGATTTTCCTTGTAATAAAACACTAATCACACTCGATTACGTAAATAACATACAGGAATAAAAATCAGCCCAGTAGACCTAACAAATTAGTCCTAGCAGTAGTTCTAACGGGAAGTTTCGTCCCAGTAGACCTACTACTTGGCTGTGACGTAACAGTAGTGCTAATCGGAATTTAGTCTTAAGACTCCTAACGCTTGAAACTACGTCAAACGGACGTATCCACGGGCGTATCCACGCGCGTGACCGGGCGCGCGAGCCCCGCAAAAATGCAACGGTCCCCGTCACGGAGACCGGAAAACGTGTCGTGAGTGTCAGTTAGTTTAGTTTTAACCGCGTACGTTTACAGACGTGTCGATGGAGAAATTAATATATTACTACGTGTAAATATGTATGGCAGTCGGTCGTCTGATTATAATTATCTGCTCTATAGTCTATGCTGAACAAGCCTGACCGAGCCACTGGCGGACACCGCGCGGGGGGTGCGTGCGTCCGTCGCGGGGAAGCGGGCTCCGTTGCGCGGACGCACGCACCCCGGGCATTTTTGTATGGAACTGCGCGGGCGTCTGCGTAACGCGGTTTTAAGCCTAATAGACTCACTAGATATTCTATTGGGGTGTATGATAGGGATTGTGTAATTTTTTTTTATAGACCATTCCTTCAATTGGTAGGAATGCCGTAGGCGTGCCGACAAAGCAGCGTCGGCTTTTTTAAAGACGCGACCTTTGTGATGTGGCGCGTCGATGGCATGCACGCCATTTCAACAAATGAACTATAATTGCTAGAGCAGTTTATAAACAGAAAAGTAATTAATGTTCTTAATATTTACGTCCATGCTGGTCTGGGAGGAAAGAAAAAGCTGCTTCTTTCCCTGCACAAAGCGTTAAGCAGATCGAGGGAATGGCAAAAACATCATGATATTCTTCGCGCAAAATAAGGCTTTTGGGTCATACGGCCCCAAAACTTTGTATACCACTTTTTAGGCATAGAGACGTGATGAACAATTTACATTTTGTTGCTTAAAAAATATATTAGAGAAACTACTTTCCATAAAAATTATTAAAGGAAACCTAAAATAAAAATTCACTTTCCGAATTTTTTTTTTCGATTTTTATATTTGTTTTATAGAAAGTAGTTCAGTATCATGGACCGAACTTGCTCCAAAAATTTGGCTGGTGTTTAAAAATTCACCCTGTATAAACTAGATACAACATACGAGTAGATATATAAAAATAAATTAGAAATCGCACGTGCTAGCCGCCAGTTGGAAATGTAAGCCACGTAGCGAAAACAGCGAGAAAGTCCATTTCCACAAATATTGAACTGCAGTGCTTCTGAGATACTAATATCAAGTCGAACTGTGTAGTGATACTTATTGAAAAATAAAAATATTCAATATAACAATAAAGTGATTAACGAGAAAATTAATATTTTTGTAAAAAAGCGTGGGGTGAAAAAGGAATGTTGTACGAAGCACCCCACGCTTTTTCACAATGACATTAATTTTCTCGGTAATCTTTTTATTGTTATAATGAAATTATTTTTTACTTTTCAGTTCATTTTATCATTTAAGCGTATTTTTAGTTTTTTTTTTTATTAATTTTTTTAATAAGTATTTTTCTAAAGAAATAAAGAAAACCTGGTCAGGTAGTAACCTTATTATAGATGTGCAAAATTTATAATTAATCTGACGTTTTGGGGTAGGTGAAAATCGTGTTCAAAGATTCCGAAACAAACATACAGGTGAAGCTAATAAAAGTGTGTTAAAAAAGGTTATAAGGAAATTCTACTTTCTAATTTTTTTTCACTTTTGTGCTTAGTTTAGTGGCTGTCTGTTCTTCAAAGCTTCGCAAGCTTTTGATAAAATATAATTTTTATCTGGTAAGCAGATACTAGGTGAAGCTCGACTCCTCTCGGATCCTGTAATATATAAGGTTACTAATGATTGATAGGGACTTCTTTATCATGGCCCACATCCCTAGAAGCGCAGCGCGGGACATCCATCTTATAGTATGTTTAAGCGACCGGAACGAAAATCCGGATACGCTAAAAAATGCAAGTCCCTTGATTTGTAATTTTGGATTTCCCGGGAGTTCTATATGGCTTTAATTTGTAATGCAGCAAATATTTTATCGACTAGGTGTAAAGTATGAGTGAAGTCAGGCCGCTTTGGGTTGTCTTCTCAGCTGTTTCAAAACTTCTACGTCGAATTGCACTAATGAGAATGACGTATACTGTATAAATCATTAATACTGTATACATAATTAAAGAAAAGAAAATTTAGTGTAATGACACTAAATTAATACCGAGTAAGTCCTTTAAACATCATTGCTTAGATCAAGCCTACTTCTCAAATAGGACAATAATAATGTTAATCAAAAACAATGAGATTGCGCCCGACGCAAATTGGTCTTCTTTTGCTATTAACATGATGATGAAGCGCCGTGGCGCCGACTGGGGACGGCCCACTGTCACACCGAACTGTAATCTAATCAGACTATATTGCTTTTCGGTCCTCGTTAAAAAGTTTATGTTGAGGAAAATGTCTGAAGTTTGTTCTTTTTCATTTAAATTTTGTGTTAAATCAACGAGATTGATTAATTTAATTCACTGTATATTACAGTGTATATATATATACACTGTAATATACAGTGAATTAAATTACCTATAGGTTACATTATACATTGTACCTATAGGTACAATGTATACATTATCAATGTAATTTATCCAAAGTAAGTCTTTACGTTTTTGTCTTGTCATAAATTAATTTTATAAAATTATTATACAAATGTAATCTTTAACATTACGATCATAGAAAAAGGCAACAATAAAATAATTCTTAATAAAAAATTGTCCACATCAAAGGTATTATAATTGATGATTAAGATCCAGAATAAGATGATAAAACCCAAAACTTTGTCTTCATTCAATCCATGTAAAATGTCATCATGATACATGTCATGTAGTATCAAGCACTAAAAAGTAAGGCAGAGAACCGAGAAGTTTGGCGCATACTCCACCGGCAAGAGACACTAAGCTCTTAAATAAGAAGAAGAAGATACATATGTAAAGATGCCATAGAGCTGTTTTTCCAATGAGTTTGTGCTTATTCTCTAAGATATCCAAGCTTCGTATAATATGTGAAAATAATCATGAATATGTTTATTCGGTTCGGTGTTGCCAGCAGCCTCGCAGGAAAACGACCTAAACAGGGTTTATCATAATTCTCCTTTTATTCGACCTGACTTAAAAATTGTGTACTTGTTGTGAGACGGATGACAACCGCCTGACTTACTCCTGACTTACTTTTCCTTTTTATCCAGAAAAATGTAAAAGTTAAGCCATGAAAAATGAATAAGTACGTACTTAGAACGAATTACTTACACGAAGGACTTTTTTAAATAATCCCTCGTGTTGAACTTGGAAATGTTATGAATTATACAATGTCACAGAAAATATAAGTCAAGTGGTATTTGCAAGTAAAAACAAGTAAAGTAAGCTTATTTATTAACACAAAAATGTGAATAAATACTTACCTCTACCTACTCTACCTCTCGTTTCGCCTCCTCCTTCATTGTGCGAACTGCTAAGGTGTGGAATTCCCTCCCTGCGTCGATGTTTCCCCATTCGTATGATTTAGGAATTTTCAAGGCAAGCGTGAATAGGCGTTTTTTGAGTCTGCGTGTAACACCTTAGACGTCATCTTAGCCACAGAATACATAAGAGTACAAATCTTAGCTTCCCATCAGGCTAGATAGAGGTTAAACGCACTCAAATCTCTAATAAAAAAAATTAAAAATAAAATACGGACTTAGAGCGTTTACACGTTATGCTGCCTTGGTACCTAGTAGTGGTATTTCGGTACAAACTTACTTTCAGCTTAGAGCTGAGAAAAAGTCAATAAGTTTTAGAAAAAGATTAAATGAAAAAATCGAGTATGTATACGAGTATAATACGTACCTTCGTACAATGTTCGAAAACGCTTAAAAAAACACGTTTCTTGTAGGACGACACCTTTAATTTTTTACTTTATCTTATTAGTATTTGTTGTTATAGCGGGCAAAGTTATACATAATTGATGAAAATTTCAAGTATTACGGTTCAAGAGATAGAGCCTGTGACAGACGGACGAACAGACAGACCACGTTGACGCACGGCTCCGCGTTAGAAAAGTTATTGGAGATGTTGAAAAGACATATATAAATGTTAAAACACAAGAAATAACCGCTTTTCAAGTCTATGTCGGTTGTTCCACGTTTTTCCGCGTTGACGCACCGCAACGCTTAAGAAGACGATTTATGAAAAGCGAGAACGTGCCATGAATGTGTTACCGGGAGGCTAGAAAACGCCTCCCAGCAGCAACCAGATTTTATAATTTTAGTATTCATTAATTTCTTTTATACTTTTTATATTCCCACCTTGCTCCCAGTTTTCCTTATACCAATATAATTTCTTATTGCTGTTTCATTGAATCACCAATTCCTGCTAGTTTCAAGAAAGATTTCATTTTTGTGTTGTTTCGTATAAAATATTTTCCAAAAACAAACAAAGGCAAATACTTTCGTTCCTCTTGCAAGACTTCATACTAGAAGTAAAATAATGTGTCAAAAAACTTACATTACGTTTACCGCTCGCTCAATAAAATCATGGCCCGTACTTTGCCAGGCCAGCAGGGTAAATTAAAAAGAATAATTTTTGAGGACAAAAAAATAAATTTTAAGGGCTATTTATGTAAACATGACTAATATAAGCGATTTGTTAGGGAGACTCGTGAGCCGGATTCCAGTACAGATTACGGTTGATTTCGTTCAGTTGATCTTGTAAAATGTTATGTGCTTTTTTAGGGCTCCGTATTAAAAAGGTGCCAACAGTCGGAGTCTCAGTGATAGGGCGGGACCCTATTACTGAGACTCCGACTGTTGACGGTTGACCGCTGTCTGTCCTTTTGTCTGTCACAGGGCTCTTTTTCTTGAACCGTAATAGGTAGACACTTGAAATGTTCGACTCTCACTTGACTCGGACTCACTCGGTTTTTTTTTCACTCTATTATTTACTAAACTAAATACAGGGTTTTTAACCATCAGATACTTTTTTGGAGCAATTTAATACTCAACTACTTTCCATGAAAACAGTGGGCAAAAAACAAAAACAAACATCCTTTCCATGCTCAGAGCTCAGCCAAACAGATTTTGTATACTTTTTGATAGCTACCAAGTACCACTTCTGTTGGGTATATCACAATTAATAAACAAAAAATAAAATATTATTTACTGAATGACTAAATAGAAATAAATAGACTGGAAATCTTTGGGGGAGGCTTATGTCTAGTAGTGGACTTCCTGCGCCTGATATGATGATAATAATTAATGGGTTTTGATATGACATGACAAAAATGCAAACCGAAAATGATTGTTATTCATGAATTACAACCATTATACGACTTAAAATAAAGCTCCTATTATTCCGAATGAGCAATCAACCGCAACAAAAGCGAAAACTGAATTTATTTTTGGCTCTAAACATTATGAATTGCCACTTGTACAGGGATAAGGCCATTCATAAATTGTCTACAAATTCTCGGTTCCATAAACGGATAAATCCAGCATTCAACAAATTGTTAAGCCTATTTATTTTTCAGTGGGAGAAATTACTGAATCCTTTCGGCAAAAAGTTTAAATGGGCCCTTAATGCGATTGGATTCCGCCAAGAATTCTGCTAATGTTAAACGGAATCTGCACAATCTGATTGCTTCAATAAGTTCCGGACAGTTTCCTTTCATGCTTTAATACTTCGGAATTCTCCACGATCCTTGCTTTGTACTAAGATTTCCGCGCGTAACTTTTTAAGATTTGTGCGCCAATTTGAAATTGCTTCTTTTTGTTAGCGCAATATCTGTTATTTTTAAAAACATATTGGTCGCAAACTTTTATATTATATCCATTAATTACTTATCTTTTTCATTTTATTATAAATTTGACTTCTACGATCATCCGTACCTTTTTTTCTCTGCTCTCACATCAGCATAGAAGTTTAATTATCACTATCATTTCAGCCGCCCATCTATTGCTGGACATACGTAGGGTTTTCTCAAAGATTTCCAATATGACATAGCGGCTTGCACCCAGCATTTGCCTTTGTAGGTGGGGTTCCACGCTTCGCTTGTCAGTACGTGGTCACTATTCAAGAACCTTTTTGCCACATTGGCTATCAGTTCGTCGGGCTCACTGCCACTTTAACGAACAATGGCGATGATTTTTGTTTTACGAATTTCCTCATTTTTGATTCTATCATATTGTAGAGAAGCACCGAGGCTAGATCTCTCCATAGCGCGTTGAGCTACCTTGAGCCTTCCTATGTCATCCATATAGTAAGGCACTACGTTTCAAAGCCATCACTGGCCCTCTTCCTCATCTTGGTGCGTTCCAGTTTGCATCCTCAGTTTTGCTGAGTTGGAGCCCAGGGTTTCCTGCCTTTTTTTCTCCAAATATAACATGCATTTCATGGTAACCCGAGGATGCCAAAAAAGAACCTTGCGCTGCCGCCTACCTCCAACGTTAACCCTCTTTTGGAATGCATTTGTAGCACGAGATGTTTATGCTTAGTCCTTTAGTCCTCTTACGACATCTAAATCCGCCGGAAGAGATGAAGGTCCTATTCTAGTTCGGATACCACACGGCATAATTATAATAAGTCATCACTGGTAATATACATTAATTGTTGATTTTAAGTCTTGAGGCACTGGGGTATTTGGGATGAGGTATCATAGAAGTTTTAGCATAAGTAAATTAGACAAGTCGTTTAAATATTACACATTGAAATAGGTAAATAGGTTGACCATTATGTACCAAAATTAGTCACTATAACAGCTGCCGTCGCTTGTCGATCAATCAGTCATATTCTGTCATACTCGGGCAATGTGATTTGTGTAGTCGGCTCCGACTTGTAAACTATCTTGTTCAATGCGGTTTATCGTATTAAATGATTGATTGACAGATTGTATCGCATTCAAATACGCTTTGGTTGATTGACGCGGTCAGAGGCAGATATTGTACTACGTATTAAGTTAATTATTGGTAAACTTAGTTTTTGTTAAGTTACTGACCTGATACTAAGGCACCACTGAACGTTTTCTAAATGCTCTACTTTGGGCGATGCCATGTTTGTGTGTGGCTGCGTTTATAAACTTATTTTTAACTTTTGAAGTTAAATCACAGAATAGATACTAATACTCCGTACAGAAGTCTCACTCAGCAAAGAAATTCAAAGAAATATCTACTCAATGTTGCTAGTGATACGGTTTAATTTAGCTCACGTTAGAACTCAGCACCTTTTTGTATAGATACCTAGACATCCATTGCAAGCCAATTTCATCCTTATGACTCTGGACAAACGATTCGTATAACTGAATTTACCACCCCGAGGGGCCGCCTGCGCGCATAGTAATAATGTAGGTACATTTTCGATACCTAAACGGGGAGTGACACATGCCTGGTTAAATTTAAAAATATAATAAAATATTTGCCTAGGTATAGATAGATACATTATTATTCTTCTTCGTCGTGTCGATGACTGAAACTTAGGTATAAACGTGTTAAATTAAATTGCTCTCGACCAGAAGGAGGCCACAGCAACAGCATTTTCCGTGCACTGCATCAAGTCAGCCATCGAACATGAAGTAGGACATGAGGGACAGCGGAGGTGTGGCTACAAGGTACCTTATTTACTGACTATGACATTGTAGTTTACTGACTATGACATCGTAGTGACTAGCTAGTTAGCTAGCATATTGCCTATTTAGAATAGTTGTCAGTCAAGCAAATTGCTAACCGGACCGTAGATAATACCAACATTCTATTGTAATGCTAGTTTATCTGTGGTCCATACTTCTGCTACAAATCTGTGAAATCTATGGTTTCTTTCCTTTTTGTATGCTCATGGGAGAATACACTTTTAAGTTCGCACCTCCGGACCTTTTATTTATTTATTTAAAAAACTTTATTGTACATCAGCGATAGTTACACATAATAAAATAACAAAGGTAATTTTACAATTGGTATAAATTATTTATACCATAATAATATTTAAATAAATTTTAAAAAAAAATTTACCAATGCATCAACTTTATTAATAGTCCTTTATATTTTTATTTATGGACAAGCTGAGAATAACATTTATTTCGCAATTCGTCTTGATTACAAAAGAAAAAAAGTCCTGACACTCCGCGATTTTTTCTTATCAATTCAACTGCTAGAATTGCGAATTAGAAAAAACTTAAATCGACAGTCGGACAAAAAATTAATGAAATTTCTCAATTTATCTGCCAGGCAAATTGCAAACTGGACAAACTGAGAAGTACTCTTTTCCGTTTATTAGATTTGATTAGATCTATGCAATAAGAGAAATGCCTAATAAGAGTTTCTACGTTTTTTTTCTACCAAACTAGCTCGTAACATTGTTTTTAACTGTGCAATTAAGTTAAAATAAATAAACTAGTGCAAGTATTTAATTTCACAACTATTACGACATTCCAGCGAAAGAATCGCTTGATGTTTTATGGCTTGGAATAGAATGAGTAGACGAGACTTCGAGATAAATGTTCCAAGTCGTTAGCCCTTCTGTACGGCAGTAATGACCAAGCCACATAGTTCTGTATCTATTACTGAACTCTTTTTACGATATTCGGACAATTAAGTGTGGTCTATTTAAAAAAAATACATCTAAAAATCATTCTATACATTTCATGGTTATTTTATTACTATTATTGTCTATAGTCATCAAAAAACATTGTAAGTCTGGTGTATGTTGGTTGAATTAGCGACAGTTACATAGCTTTATGAATTTAATGATACTTTCAATTACAGACATAATAATTGTTAGAATTAATCAATATACATACACAGATGCAAACACGGGTATAGGATGTTGTACACTAACACATATGGAAATCCGATAAAAAGAGTACTTAATAAAATATTGATAAAGACATTAAATTGGCGGGGGACATCAAGGTTTCATAACTGAACTTTACAAGCTTTTAACAAAATTTTATTAAAAAGACTCAACCTTTACTTTATCAGTAATATTTTTTGATCATTATCATCAGCTTTCAAACAACTCAATGGGCTAAACGGTTTCTCCAAGAAGTCTCTTCTTCTTGTGGTGTCCCTGCGCGGTAATTAGTAGTCATCCATATATGTATTTATTCTTCCGTACACATATATATAACATTACATAGTTCTTTAAGTATTACATTTACATTATTATATATTTTGTATATTTATTTTATCTATAGTTATTGTATTGGTATATATTTATTTTAAATTAATATATATGTATATTTTTGACTTATTCTTGTAGGTATTTATAGATACCTTTCAATTTTGTTTACACACTCTGTCGCAACACCCAAATTATTTATCTACTTGGTCCAATGGTTAACTGGCAGAGAACGCCTTAAGGCGTTAAGTCCGCCATTTGTACACTTTTTTATGTGCAATAAAGTTGAAATAAATAAACCTTCTGTTAATACTACTTAATTTTATTCTACCTACCAATTTGCACGTACCTACCTATTTCGAATCCGGAACACATTCAAATGCATTATCCGGTACCTGCACACCAGACAGTGCAATTACCAGAAAATAAATCTGAGTGTAGCATCTTTCGTTTGTAAGACCAAGTAAAAAATTAAGACAGTATACGTGTCTAAGCCATGCTCATCAATGACATTAGGTAAGTAGTTTTTTTTTCTAAAACCTTAATTGATAAATGTGCATAGTAATTTAAACTATTGAGAGATGGTGCTCGGCGATTGGCGCTGGTATGACATGTGAGCCACTCGTCTCACATCTAATAACACGGATACCATGCAAAGATGACAAAATAGCTGAAAAGCGGCATCGACTGCTGAACAAGGAACAAGCTTAGTTAAGAGAAAAAATGTGATTTCATCGGAAATTGATGGTTCTTTTCTCTGATTGGGCGTTTTAGTTGTACAATATCGAATTAGCTGATGAAGTATTTTATGGGAGCACACAATTTTTCCGCATTTTGCTTTAAGTTTCTTAGCGAAAGAAGATTTGTACCACGGAATACACTTTCTCCATTTGTTCATTACTGCTGGCATTAAGTCCGCCATTTGTTAAAAGTATGTTTTTTTACTTTGGATCAATACAGAGTTATAAAATAAAATAATTTGTATAAAAATATTTGAAAAGTCAGCTTATATCAGTTACACTACGCTCAGACTTAGCTTTTTTAGTGAGGTAAGACCGCTGTTTAGAGGCATCGCTGCTAGTTTATTGGCGCGCGTGAGCTGAGTTCGGGAGCGCGGAAATTCTGCAGGCAATTAACGTAGACCCACAATGTGGAATCTAATGGTAATGTAATTAGACTTGCCAGGTTACAGCTATTTAGGTCTACCTTCTTTGTTACTGAATTTGCATTTTACACATATATCTTTATTTTATAGATGTTATCATGAAATTAACATGGCTCTGAAATTAATTGTTCATTTTAGAAATCTCTGAGAGAGCCAAGTGAATATAATACCTCATCATAATTCTAGCTGCATATTATGCGGGTAAAATTATATGATAGAGCTGGGTTTATGACTACTATTCCCAGCAGTTGAATGATATTCATATTAAAATAAAATTTATATAAACATACACACAAACGTTTTTGTTTTCACTGTATTCAGCCTGCAAGACATAGTTAAGCCATTATACAAACAAATGGGTAAAAAAAATTGTGACAAGCTAGTATAACATGTTCTTTTATAGGTTCAATTTAAGGTGACGTGGGTTCACAATTTGCAAAACTGTGCATGTTTTTAAAAAATCACTGTTATTAAACTACTACAGTTTATTCCTCAAAAAATTAATATAAAAATCTTAAGGATTTTTTACAAACACCCATAATAGTCAAAACACGATTGAGTATTTTTGGCTTGATAGAAAAAAATCACAAACATACCTCTAAATTTGCCTAAATTTGCCTTTATAATACGTATTACTATTTTATACAGTCACCTAATTATACCAAAAAATGTATTATCTAAATATCGGTCGGAGCCGTGCTCGACGATATTTCGCAGTGTTTTATTTTTTTATTTTGTATTATATTTATAATTTTTTCTGTAGCCAAAACGGATAGATATTTAGATAATACATTTTTTGGTATAAATAGGTGATTGTATAAAATAGTAAGACGTTTTATAAAGGCAAATTTAGGCAAATTAAAGGTATGTTTGTGATTTTTTTCTATCGAGCCAAAAATGCTCAATCGTGTTTTGGCTATTGTGGGGGTCTGTAGAAAATCCTTAAGATTTTTATGTAAATTTTTTGAGGAATAAACTGTAGTAGTTTAATAACAGTGATTTTTCAAAAACACGCACGGTATTGCAAATTTTGAACCCACGTCGCCTTAATACTTTATAACTATTGGATTGTTAAGTCATCACCATTTTCCCATTTTTTTTTAATTTCCCTATATTTATAAGTACTATTCTATATATTTAAGGCTTGATCGTTACATAAAAGCGTGGTTTCAGTCGAAATCAGACTTGTAAATTTAGAACACGTAGTCTGCAATGCTGTAGGCATTCCGCGACCGTTTAGTAGCACGATGTTTTAGAATACTGTAACTTTACAGCTTAATACCTTTGTAGATTAACGAGATATTGCGATACTAAAGATTCCCTATCCCATGGATCAAATATGATTCATCTCCTTTGTTTAACTATTGATTTTTTAAATTTATGAACAGCGAATGGATTAAATTAGTAGGTACATTGTAAAAAGATACTTCTCATGTCAAGTAATAAATATGAATTTACCGCAATTGCATTCATACATTTACAATTTTTAACCACTAGACAAATTTTTAGAGCAATTTCAGTCCATGATACTGAACTACTTTTTAGGGTTCCCTAGTCCACAAGGGACCCTTATAGCTTCGTCATGTCCGTCCGTCCGTCCGTCCGTCTGTCTGTCCGTCCGGGCTCGTACTCCGCCGCTACTGCACCAATTGTCACGAAAATTGGTGGAGAGATAGATATTGAAGTTCCTAAAGTCGATTTTTAAAATTATGAAAAAATTAATTTTTTTTCAGCCCCCCATACAATGAAAAGTGAATTTAAAAAATTAAATTGGACTAACCCCAACGAGTGGAGTATCGTTGAAAAGGTCTTTTAAAATGCAACAAAAACTGCTTTGAAACTATGTCAAGCCAACCCCCCAGTCTTGAGATAATCTAATACAAAGTTAAAATTTGAGGTGTCCCCCCACCGTAACTTTTGAAATATTACTAAAATAATTCTGAAAAAAATGTGGTATATACCTCAACTTGCTCCACCACTTGCTGCTCCTCTTACCAAACATACTTCAACCAGTAAAAAGGCCCCCCTGGTATTGTAACGATGCTGCATGCCACCTGCATGCTGCATCTCTTCCAACAGTCTCAACAGTTTAATTCCTCATTTCGTTTCAAATTTCATTTCATTCCATTTTCAAATCATTTCTCTCTCGGTCATCTCACATTCTACCATCATCTCTTGTACTGTTCCTTTCTGTTCCTACGTTCTATCTGATCTGTTATACCTTATTATAATATAATATAATACTCGTATAGAAGTTTAGTTGTGTGACAAATAAATTTAATCTAACTGTTGTGTCGAGTCTCTGTTCTCCACTCCATCCACTTCCTTATATGTGGGGACTAAGAGCGCCGAGACAGGTCGAGGTCCCACAAAAGTATGTACTTTCAATTAAAACTATAGCAGTCTCGGTATCATAGAAAGTTATTTTTTAATACGTCATAAATCGTAAACCGCAATTTACCTTTAGAACTTTTATATTATGTTACTTGCTGCTACGGAACCCTTCATGGGCGAGTCGGACTCGCACTTGGCCGCTTTTTGTAAAATAAAAATATTAGAAATCAATAAAAAAAATTGTCCTATACAGCTACGTGTGGGCGACGTGGGCGGGCGTCTACGGTCCTGCAGTCTAGATTGAGCCTCGCGCGTAAACCAGAGGGGCTTCGCTCCGCCACGGAATGACCTTTTTAGGGTTCCGTACCCAAAGGGTGCAAACGGGACCCTATTACTGAGACTCCGCTGTCTGTCCGTCTGTCCATCTGTCTGTCTGTCTGTCTGTCTGTCCGTCTGTCTGTCTGTCAGTCACAGGGCTCTATCTCTTGAACCGTAATAGCTAGACACTTGAAATTTTCACCGATTTATTACTGTACCGATTTATAACAAAAAATACTAAAAATAAAAAATAGTTAAAATTTAAAGGGGGTCGTCATACAAGAAACGTGTTTTTTTCAGCATTTTTAACTTGATCTTCATAATGGCATTAACTATATACTTGAAATTTTCACCAATTATGTATTACTATGACTACAATAACAACAAATACCAAAAATAAAATAAAGTTAAAAATTAAAGGAGGTCGTCATACAAAAAACGTGTTTTTTTTCGTTTTAAAACATTGTACGGTGGTACGGAATCCTTCATGTACGAGTCGGACTCGCACTTGCCCGTTTATTTTACGACGCCTCGTGTCTGAAAGCGCTTCTTCTACTAGCCAAAGGGCCTCGCCAGAACTATACTTCCCACATAAAACTTTGATCTTGCTACGCCTTTGGTTACTTCCCTAGTCTAGATAGACGTATGTATTTATACAACGTGGAAGGGACATACCCGTAATAAATCAAACCACGGGCTATACTACATCAATATAGTATAATGAAATTAAAATAACCGGCAAGAAACAAAAAAAAAATTTTGACATTCCCATACAAATCGCCAGGGCGGCTGCACACTTTTGTATGGAAATGCCGAAATTTTTTTTTGTTTTTTGGCTGTTATTTTATTTTCAATATACTTTATTGATCTAGTATAGACCGTGGTTTGATTTATTACGGGTATGTCCCTTCCAGGTTGTATATATATTTTCGGTGTTCAAAGCGCGAAAGGTAAAAAAACGATATTAATTTGCATATTTTTAAAATCTCGCGTTATATTTTTTATTTAGGTCGCTAAGAGAGCGTTTATTTTTTCGCACATCGTATTAGTTTTGCAATTCAACGCGTAAATGCGGCCAGCGTTCTTGGCACTATGCCACATGGACACGATTTTATAGATTTTCTATACCTGTAAATACGTAAATTATTTTATCTTTATTTTTTAAATAGCGTAGTTTCAGAGAAAATGAGACTTGTTAATTTTGGATAAGTAGTAGGAACTTCTCGCGGAATGCCTACTGTACCTGCTGTATTTTGCAGCACAACACAATGTTTGAGTACATTGTAAGTTTACGGCTAAATACGGGTGTAGCTTAACGATATCTTGTTAAAGTAATTCAGCGCTTTAAAGGGTAAAATCTCGTTAAACGCATTCTCTTTACGTATTATAAAATATACTTCGCTTTCCTGTTTTTCTGTTTGTATGAATTTTCCTTTACATACTGATTCTAAACTTGTTAGCACTTTGTAATCCTATAGTTTTGTTGCGTTTTCCAACATGTTTGAACAGGCTATTCTGCATTTAGGCTTAGTCGTGTACTAAAAGCGAGGTTTCAGTCGAAATCTTGTAAATTTTGGACAAGTTTTCTGCAATGCTGTAGGCATTCTGCAAGCGTTTTGTAGCATATTTTTTTAATATTGTTAGTTTACGGTTTAAATATGAGATGTTGTTACGTTCTGATATAGAATTATTAGATTTTACATACGTTATATCTACGAATATTCGTAGCGTTATATACTATAGATTAATTAAAATTTTGAATTTAATTGTTAACCATTCTACTAATTTATCATCAAATTTTATATTAGACTGAACGTGCTTTTACGTGTTTTATTCTATTTTTAGGATGTGGTAACACTTTTATTTTAGGTTCAATATGTTTTGTTTCCTTCAACCTAATTTTTAGTGTGGCAACACCATTTTTTCACTTTGATATGGTTTGTTGGGGCCTGAACTTTGGATTTAAAATAAGTAGGTCAAAACCTGAACAGCTCTTTTTGATTTTGGTGGTGCCTCCAGCTTTACTTCCGTTGCGTTAGATGGTGTATTCCTGCCAGTCTGCTCTGATTTTCGATACCTGGGTTCCTTTTTTGCAAAACGACGTTCTATATAGTTTAGAATATTGGGCTACCAAGGTGACGGATGAAATACGACTGCATGCAGCGGAGATGAGAATGTTAAGATGGATAAGTGGAGTGACAAGAAAGGATAGAATTAAAAGTGAGTATGTGAGAGGAAGTAAAAAGGTATCCCAAAAAATGGAAAAGTTGAGAAGCAATAGATTAAGATGGTATGGACATGTAATGAGGAGGGAGGAGAGCCACGTTACCAGAAAGGTGCTGAATTTGAAGGTTACAAGAAATAGGAACGGAGAAAGGCCTAAAAAAAGGTGGAAGGAGTGCGTTAAGGACGATATGGATAAAAAGAATGTAACAAGTGCCTTGACCGAAGATAGAGGAAAATGAAAAAGACTCACATGCGGACCTGATCCCACGTGGCATAAGGTAAAGAAGAAGAACAAGATTGTTTGTTTGCTCCATAACGATATGTTGATTACTTAGGCGATTCCTTCACTGGCAACGCGCCCCGCCGCGGTGCGCGAAATCTGCCGCGTTTTTACGGAATCTGCCGCGTTTTTAGTGGGTTGGACTGGGCATGTCTTACTATACAAATTGAGGTACTTGCATACTATGTTAAAATCTGCCGCCCCAGGCTCTGCGATGGAGCGCTATGCAGTGGGTTCATCGCCTTACATAGGAGAAGAGGATAATATTAATAAGCGATTAATGGGATGGTGTTCAGTGCAATAAATCAATATAATTTGTGAGTGCAAGCTGATCTTTTTATTAGTCTCGATAGCCTTGTATGATCTGCTTTCTTTTCTACTAGACCTCTGTACTTATTTTTTATTGCTTATAGAGCCTAATTGTCAAATCCCACCATAGATGCAAATCATACGGAATATAACATCCTACCAACGTTAATGCGCATAGAAACATTAGTAATCCAGTAAATTTTCATAATGCAGCACTGGCTAAAAGCCTACCCTAAACACACAAATTAACAACACGTAAGTGCAGGCAATAAAGCATTGTCCACAAGGGTCTGTTATATAACCACTGACAAACTGTGAGAACGCAGACAATTCTCAGTCAGCTGGACAAATGCCTTGGAAGAATGGAGCCACAATTTATGGGCTGCTATTCGTTAACTCGCCTTTGGACGCGAGGAATGTGTCTTCTAACCTTGCCCATGTACACAGATGTTTGTATTGTGTAGATGTGTTAACTGAAACTTCATGAAAATGGCGCATGACGTGCGTCGGGCGAATTTTCTCTCTTTCTTTTTTGATCGTACAATTTCTAATTTACTTTGACCACCTCCGTAGTCCAGTGGTCAAGACGATTGCTTTGTGGTCATGGGTTCAAATCCCACTGGGAAGCATACTTTGTAAAAAGTTATTTCTAGTCTGGTTAGGATATTGCAGGCTTGAATCACCTGATCATCCAAAAAGAAAGATGATTTCGTACTTCGGAAGGCACGTAAATCTGTGGGTCCCGAACGCCATCTAGCGTTCGTTTAAACCTATTCTAGGATTGGTCCACCTCTTTTGAGATAGTAAAAGTGAAACCCCCATCAAATCAAAACGCAATTACAGGGTGAAAAGTCTGAACTATGTGCAGTATGGGTCACGAAGTCTTCTTTTTCAGAGCCTTTATCTTATAGGCTGTGTGAGATCAAGCGTTTTCGTGGTGCAAGAGGACGCGGCTTCTTGGACGCCTTTCTCTTAACTTTTTTTAGGACATAAGGTAAACAAATGGTAGTGTACCACTTAGCATTAACATTCCTTTGAGCTTCAAGTGGGATTGTGCAAGTGAGACTACTACGGGAGAAAAAAAATCATACAAACAAATAGAAAGTTATGCAATTGCCATCTTTAATGAACATTTCGTTTTTCTCGTGTGTTTATAATCTAGGTATTATCATAAAAAAGGTACTATCTTCATTTGAAAATATCATTCACGATAGTACATTTGGGACGTTCAAGGCAGTTTGTAATTTTTTCACTAGATTGTTTGCTATATTTTTCTGCTTTTGTTTCATACTTTGTGAGATGTGGTGTTTATTTTGAAAGGCGTTATTTATCTTGCAAATAGAATTTTGTTATTATTTTTATTAAATTTTCTATTAACTATTATTTTCTATAGCATTACGCATTACAATGCTCAGAAGTTTATCCAAATTGAAAATATGTGATGAAAAAATCCGCCACGAGTGGGACTCGAACCTACGACAGTAAACGCCGTGAGTGCACTACCAATTGTGCTATCGTGATTTATAGCATCCGTAAATCTTCATTACTACCAACTATTCAGAATTCAAATATTCAAAAAAAAAAACAAATATTGTATTGACTTTCAGAATTATCAGGTAGTTATTTCTCTTTAGTTTATTCGATATTTTTTCATACTGGTGTGGGAGAAAATTAAAAACTTAGAATGTACCAGCTGCTTCTCTCTCTCTTCCCGCGTAGATTATATTTTGATTCCTTTTGAGCTCATCCCGTTTTTACACTCACCATCACACTAAGAGTGGCCTTTGGGTATTGCAGCTCTAGGCTCTGACTGCTTAGAGCCGCAAGGGGTGTACTTTCTTATACAGACAAAAGTTTAACAGATTTTCGTTATTTAGAATTCGTTAGATTATCATGTCATAGAATAATCAATATGTAGGTTACTCAGTATAAAGAATTTTTAATAATAGATTTTCGTTGCACAGAAAATCAATAATTAGAATGTTTGTTACGAATAATTTGAAATCATAGAATTTTATTACAAATAACATTTACTTTCGCGATGTTTCTAATATCAGAATATCAAATTAAATATTATTATTTTTAATAAGTTTAGTTAATAAAATATATTTATAACCTATAAGTTGGCCCTATTCTAGTAAAATGGATAAAACTTTCCCAGCACTCGCCGGCCACTGCCGCGGCACGCTCGCTTCGCTCGCTCGGCTCGTGCGTGTGTTAGTCGCAGTTCTAACCTAACCTAACCTATAAGTTTGCCCTAACCTATATTGTGGTAGCGATTTATAATGTATTATAACTTATTATATGGTATTTAATTTGATTAAACAATGTTTTCACTTAATACTTTCTTAAATAATAATTTTCAGTAAATTAAAATTCCATGAAAGATTACACCGAACAAATAATATTCTTTAAAGAAATATTCTACTGTTTGATTAGTTTGTTAAATGAAAATATGAGATTCTAAAATTCATTGAACTGTGTTTCTATAAATTGTGTTTCATTCAAGTAAATAGTCTTTGAAACAATAATATTTGAAATAAAAATATAAGAATTAAATATTCTATGAAAAATTTTCTGTGAATCGAAATTCTATGAAATTTCAGTCTGTGAAACAAGGGGCACCCAGCCGCAAGAGCCAACATGCTATGTCTGCTCCATTAGGGATAAAGACATAATAGTGTATAGTATAGTATTGTTTGATATTTGGCCGTGATACTTTGAATGCTATTTTAAAACTTATTTTTTATACGTGTAAGTTTTAAAATAGCATTAAGACATTCTCAAGGATAACTAATTTCTGATGATAATAATAGATCATTTATGTTCCTATCATAACCAAACATACTACCTGCACTTAAGGCTGTGCTTAAGGCCTATTTACATGGTACAAATTTCTTTGCCAGTTGCATTAAATTTAATTGAAGCAATAAATAATTTGTATGGTTGACGTTTTGTTTAGACCATGCAAGTCATTGCTTCAATTTAATTCATCATCATCTAAGATTATTTTCGGTTGCATCTTTAGCGGTAACGCTTTAGAGCCCGGGGTCCACAGGTGATTTGACAGATTACTGGTTTTTACACAGCCATCTCGCCACGTCTGACCTCCGCAACCCAAAGGGTAGACCAGAACCAATGCTAGGATAGGTTTAAACAAACGCTATATGGCGTTTGGCAACCACAGCTTTGCGTGACTTCCGAAGCACAGAACCATCTTTCTTTTCAAATCAGGTGATTCAAGCTTTCAATATTGTAACCAGACTGGAAACAACTTTTCAAAAAGACGCTTCCTAGTGGGATTTGAACCCACGACCTCCGGATCAAAGCAAATGCCTTGGTCACTGGACCACGGAGGCAGTCAATTGCTCCAATTTAATTGTGTGCAACATGCACTGTGTAAATGGGCCCTTAAGGCGAAGATATAGGCAAATGACCTTGAAGTGGCGCCCTCATTTGAAATAAATTGTTAACTCGTAAATATGGAGATAATTTCCATATTACTCTTCGTCATGCACTAGATAGCCCTTTAAATTATTTTATAAACCACCGTTGAAAGTATTTACATTAGTCCGTCTAGCTTTAAAACTTGCCTCCGCCAAAAGTGGTCACGGCAAGTTTTAAAGCTAGACGGATCACCAATAATAGTTTTAACGGCAGTTCATAAAATAATTTAAAGGGCTATCTAGTGCATGACGTAGAGAAATATGGAAATTATGACCATATTTACGAGTTAACAATTTATTTCACACTTCAAGGCCATTTGCCTATATCTTCGTCTTAATAAAAAAATACCAACGAATAAAACATGTATTTCAATATAAACGTTGCATTTCCCAACAGAAATAATATGGTTACCTCGTCAAATTATGTAAACACTGAACTGAACACTAATTACAGCTAATTATAAAGCCACGAGCGCTTAACCGGTCCTAGATATTTAGCAGGTAAAATAATCATAAAGCCAAAATGGTTACACAGACAACAAAATTGCAACCTTAACTATATTGACGTAAGTATTAAATTGAATTGAAGAAAATATTGCTTTCCAAAACAAATCTGAATTTTCAAGTTGCTTCATACACCTGAGACATTAATTAACATTAGTGTTACGAGTATCATCCTCTGTGATTCTAGGAGCTTGTAAAGCGTGTCGAGATTTATATACGACTTTAAGAAAACTAGGAGCTTTTCAATTTATTCGAAGGTACATATATGTGTGTATATGTTTTTTTATATATGTTTCTCCATAACTTTTCCGTTTTTCAAGCTATTTAGAAAATTCTTTTTTGTTTGAAAGGGTATATTATGCAAGTTGGTCCCATTGTCACCAAGTATAGATCTGATGATGGGAACTCCTTTAATATTCTCTTCTCTTCTTCATCTAAGCGCGTTCCTGCTTGCATCCTCAGCTGTGCTGCTTCGGAACCCGGGGTGCGCTTTCCCGCTTTCTCTTCTCAAAATATAACATGCATGTTAATGGTCACCCAAGGATGCCAAAGACTTTGCAAAATAAAGAAGAAATATCCGGAACAGTTTAAATGATTTGGCTATATAGTTTTACGACCGGCCGCCTGCCTGACGTCAACCTTCTTTAGGAATGCAATTGTAGCACGAGATGTTTGTGCTTAGTCCTTTAGTCGCCTCTTACGACATCTACAGGAAGAGATGGAGTGGTCCTATTCGAACCCGGAACCACACGGGTAGACTCCTTTAATATTCTATGCAAACATACAGTGATTTTGATGTTTTTGTCAAGAAATGCATTTGCATTCAGAAAGTGAGTTTTGGTGAAGTGGAACTGATGAAGAAGACCAGAAATTGAAGTCGCTTTTTTGTCTAAAATTATCTCCTAAAATGTGAACTATTATTTTTGATAAGAAGGTCTAAAGCATTTCTTTTTATAATTTTATGTTAAATTATATTTAATCTCGTATTTGATGATCATCATTATCAGGTATTTTTAAGTCTCCACTGCAGGAGCACGACCCTCTCTGTACTACCAGCCATATATTAGCCAGAGGTCCATATTAGCTCACATAAAATTCTAAATCCTATTTTTTAGCTTACTACCGATTCGTGTTCATAATAATAACTTCATAATTTTATTTTTTTAACTTTTTTTATTCATACATTTTTATTACTACCAACGGAGCTCATAACAGTTAGCGATCATATTTTCTTTATTAATACTGTTACTACCAAGAACAAGTTTAAATTTATTATTTGTTTTTCAGAACTTTTTTCTTCATAACATTCAATGATCATATTGTTTTAATTAATAATCTTGTTACTAAGAATATACTTTAACTCATAACGAATTTTGTTGTTCAATACTTGAAGTAAGTATCTTGTAGGTATGAATATTTGAAAAATGCTATGAAATATTATGTGGGTAACTTTTTACACTTCTAACATGCCAAGATTTTCAAGGCGACTCGATTCTCCAAGGAAAAGTCTTGCAATTCATACCAATGAAAGGGTGAAAAGACTAGAATCGCATTACATTGATTCGTTTCCGAGAATTTGAGTCCGAATCGGTTACTGAGAGCATTCTTTTGTTGGTTGACAGATCCCATTTGCAATTCAATTGGAGGGAATTTAGAGCGTAGCCTAAGGAAGTTCCACGATGTTTTTTTTTTTTGCGAATTCGGTAAAATTAATGATCGATTTCCAAAAGACTTTGTGAAACAGACATTGTAAAATTAAAGTATTTAAGTATCACACAATGTTAGTTACTATACTCCTCCGAAACGGCTTTACTGATTTTTATTAATTTTTTTATGCATATTCAGTAGGTCTGAGAATCGGCTACTGTCTATTTTTCATACCCCTAATCTACGCCGGCGAAGCCGCGTGCAAAAGCTAGTATGTTTATATATTTCAAGTACCTACTGAATATGCGGATGTTAATGTCTTTGTTTAGAGTTCATAATCTTTTTTTATAAAATACAATGTTTTCTATCAGTGAGGACCTGTAATGGACTTTCTGTATATATTAAGTTTTCTATGTAAATTGTAATAGCTGTTGGTCTTCCAAATTAAATTAAATAAAATATATTTTTACAATTAATTAAGAAGAGTGATACTTTATTTTCTGATATAAAAGTAAAATTGTATATATAGTAGTGTATTTACAGTTTTAAATGATAAATTATTGCTTCCGCTTCATCTTAGCGCGGTCCCGATTGCATCCTCAGCTGTACTGCTTCGGAGCCAGGGCTGCGCTTTCCTGCCTTTTCTCACTGGTGACCCAAGGATGCCAAAGACCAAGAAATACGCAGAAATTATTGAACGTAATGAATTTTAGAGTTTTCATTAAATGGTAAAAAAGGTATCTTAGTTTATATAACCTTTCAGAAAAAGACTGAAATAGCATAGTGAGCAATACGAGTACAAATAAAAGAATGTAGACTTCCGCTTATTGTTGTAAGTAAAAAAGAGTTAATTAGAAAATTGCATCTTTCTTTAAACATTAAGTCTTTTAAATGCTGCAAGAACATCTTAAATAGTTTAGCAAGTTGGGTAAACGCTGTAATAAATGTAACCACGAAAGAACGAGTTCTCATAACACTTCCGTCAGTTAATTTATATAATTGCAGCAATACAGAAGATACCGTTTGTTGTTACGGGCTTGGTGCAAGTTAAAAGAAGTTCTATCTGAACATATCAACCATCTATATTAATTAAAACTGGTGAGGTATAGTCATCATCATCGTGTCTATTTTAGTCTTCACTGCAGGAGTACGACCATCTCTGTACTACCAGGCCTGTGTCACCCCCCGTTAAGGTATCGAAAATGTACCTAAATTATTAGTATGCGCGCAGACGGCCCCTCCGGGTGGTAAATTCAGTTATACGAATCGTTTGTCCAGAGTAATAAGAATGAAATTGGCTTGCAATGGATGTCTAGGTGCTGAGTTTTGACGTGAGCTAAATTAAACCATATCGCTTGCCACATTGAGTAGATATTTCTTTGAATTTCTTTGCTAAGTGAGTCTTCTGTACGTTAGTATTATTTATTCTGTGGTACTACTAGATCCATGTATTAGCCACAGCAGCCAGAGGATTTTGCCTACACTCTCCACACTGGCCAGACGGGTTGGAAAGGTTTCATTGATGTAAAGCTTTTTTAGCTAGTGTTTCCTAAGTCGCCTTCTACGACGTCCACGGAAAGACTTGGAGGTATAGTCAATACCTTCAATTGGACGGTATGCTGTCGGCGCGCTCCAAAGGCAGCATTATCGGTTTTTAAAAAGACGCGGCCACGGACCACGCTCCGCCAATATAAATAGGGTTGTAGACTGGGTCTGAAAAATATTATTTTTTCCAAAAATAATTGAACTGTATTTGAGTGTTTATTAAAGTTTTAAAAATTGACGAAGATCATTTAAGTTTTGAAGTGGGAGCGATTGACGTCACCGTCTTATGAAAATCTTACTAGATCGTGACGAAATACGAAATTTAAATGCGGTGTATCTTAGTCATTATTTGCTAACCAGAGAAAAGAAATACTACGTAAACAATATTTTTGAATAATATACCTGATGAGCCAAAAGTATATTTTTTAAGACCGCCATACTTAAATGGAATTGGGCAGGGCGTGTTGGTAGGTTACACAGAGAAAGATTGAAACAGAGTGGTTGCCTAAAGATGGTTACCGTCGCCCGGGCAGGCCTAAAAAGCGCTGGCGAGACGATCTCGACGCATTCCAAAAAGGATGGTCGAGACTTACACGGGAAAGAGACAAGTGGATAGAGCAATATAAATTTTAATACAGATACACTATCATGTCTTTATCCCTAACGGGGCAAACAGAGCCTAGGGCGGTAAAGCCCAGGCCTCTTTATCGTGATGGTGGAAAAGGGAAATCATAATAGTGATGAGTTGCTAACCGCGTTGCCTATTCATATGATCAGATTCTCCTCCCATTCATCGGCTTTTACGATCTTCTCGAGAAAAGATGATACATTCTTAGTATTTTTTTTAAACAGATATAAATTTGAATACTGACGATTATTCTAAATAAATAAATAAATATATACGGTCAAATCACACTGATTGAGCTAGCCCCAAAGTAAGTTTTTAAACTTGTGTTATGGGATACTAACTCAACGATACTATATTTTATAATAAATACATATATAGATAAATACCCAAGACCCAGGACAATTTGAAAAAGGCCATTTTCCAACTTGCCCTGGCTGGGGATTGAACCCAGAACCTCCGGATTGGCGGACTAGCGTGTTGACCATTACACCACGGAGGTCGTCAAATAGCCTTAGTTTATAACTTGGGCCTCTCTTCCTCAGCAGGAAAACAAGGCGTCTCTTCAGTTTCCTCTCCGAAACGAGATGACACCTTGAGTAATAGTCCTAGTATTCGCGTCACGTCAGACCTTCACACAATTTTTCTTCCTAAAATATCGTGCCGTCGGTCTTAGAAATGAATACCTCCTTTTGAATCAGTTAGATGAATGAGAAAAAAGTTGCGAGGTTATGATTTGTTGTGACAAATAACTGTTTGAAGTATTTCAGTGAGGCTGAATTCAGTGTACACGTGGCAAGAAAATTTTGATAAAAATCTCTGAATGATTGCGAAGTAAGTGAAGTACTAGTGACAAAAGATGAAATTTGAATTACTTAAATATGGGCCGGAATATACAATAAACGTTATTGAAAAAATATATAGCATTATTCTTATCGCTTCACGTAAATTAAACAATCGATGGGTGTCGTGGTACACCCGGTGATAACGAAGTTCTTTACTTCAGAATCGAAAGCTTATTAACATTTAACTTAAAATTTAATTCAATGATGTTTTGCGAGAAAAGAATTTGAAAATAAATTTCTAGACATCTCGAATTCCACAAAAGTTTAGATTCGGTTTCCACGATCCAAAACAACAAAAAAAACCCTGCGAGAAAACCTTTGTTCTAAAAAAGTTAAATAGGTAACACAGACAAAAATTAGAAACACTACATTGATTTCATACAATAAACGTTTAAATAGGGTTGGAATTTATCAGTTTTAACATGGACAATGGTAAGTAATGAAAATTGATAGATCTTCAAAATCTAAAACTACTTGTCCATTTGCTTTCACTAAGGTACCTAACCTACCCTACCCTATTTCGTGGTGTTATATTTCCAAATTTTAAATTATCAAGTGTAATCCATTTTTCTGTCCATAAATTATTAACGAAGTTATCATAATATACGATATATCGTACAGAAAACTCAACAGAAAATTCAATACAGATTATGTTAACCAACAAACACGTGTTTTCTTATTATAATCAAAACTCGTCTTCCAAACTTATAATACATCAAAGATATTTCGCATCCGGACTCGTCTGAAGTTCTTTTAAATTCCAAATTCAAAAGCCAACCAGTTTACATTTCATACGAAGGTTGTTCGTCTGAGAAAACTTGGAACTAATTTCGCGGTTCAGTGGTGCTATTCGCGCGCCGCTAACTTCATTGCAAAGTGATTTTCTCTGTACGAACAGCAGTTTTGTGTACGTGATAACTGTGTGATGAAAATTAAAAAGTACCTCACGTAGGTACCTACTATGATTTAAAACATCATACTGAGCAGAAGAAAGAGAGATGGAAAACACTCTACGAACAGGAGAGTTATTTTACAACAAGGGAGTCAGCATAACACAAAACGGTTAGTTTTCCAAGACACCGCTCGTGTTCCAACGCATTGCATCGTATCTTCTAAACCGCCGTCATGTCAGCGATAAATATTGTTTTACGCAGAAAATATCTTAACATTTCAACATATACAAAACAAACAGCGGGAAACGGAACTAATTCTCCATGAAAGGTTATTTGAAATTTGTACGCTACAAATATAAAAATTGGTCAAGACCAATCCTCCGATCCCTTCGCATACGATGAATTAAAAATGCGCCCGTTTGCAAACACTCGTGCAAATCATTCGTTGTGTGACTCCCGATTTCAAAAATAGCACTCCTGAGCGCATCTTAAACATAAGAAGAAGTACCTATTTAAGCGATTATGAATTATGACAAACATTCAAGAAACGGATTTGCATCGAGTTAGAGTTTCATGGGGTGTACATCGTATCTTAGCATTATCCCGGATGCATCCTCAGCTGTTCTGCTTTGAAGCTTGACTTTCTTTGACTTATTTCCCTATGTCCCCTGGGTGGGGCAGAGGGCCGCTACAGTGCTTCTCCATCCCGCTCTGTCTTGAGCAACGCGCTTCACTTCGGGCCAAGCCAAGACAGCCCGATTGTCTTCATCTCCGCCGCTAACGATCGCCGCCTGGTTTGCTTTGGTTGACCATGCTTCCTCTTTCCTTAAGGAGTTTCCAATGCCTGTCACTGAGTAGGCTCCCACCTAAGCGTGTTTTCATTTCAAGCATTTTCAATGTATTTTTTTTAAATTTGAGGTCGATTTGTACTTGAAACATTTTATAAAATTTCAATGTTTCAAAATTCCACAAGTGAAAAAAAAGCCTAGTTGCTTTATATAACGTCTAACAAAATATACTGAAACTATTTAAAGGGTGAATTCAGTCCATGATTCTGGTCAATTTTCCCCAAGCAAAATATATCGAAATATGAAAAAAAAAATCCTTTTCATACAAACTCGAATCAGCTGATTGGTCAACTTGTATGGGAGGCCGAAAATTATTTTTCATATTTCGATATGTGTTCTTTGGAGAAAGTTGTTCAGTATCATGGACTGAATTCAGCCTTAAATTAATAAGTATATTTAGTTAGACCATATACATATATATTGCTCGCCGAAAATTCTTTTCTGCTAAACGTTATTTCTCTAGCGACGTCAAAAGTTATGATGTCGATAGTCGCAGCTAAATCTATATAAACACGTGCAGATTGCCGCAAGCTCCCTGTATTTCTGTTGCAAAATATCTTCCTTGCTTTATTTATACCAGTTGCATGGCTCGAATGAGGGACTTTCGATATTTGACTGAGCTGAAAATTTTCATTAACAATTTTGTGATATATGATTATGTCAAAATATCTTCTTTGTACACAAAGAAGATATTTTGGCAAAATCATACTTACTTACAATTAAGGACTTAATCATATTATGTGAATTACACTTGTATAGTATAATGAACTCACAGAGTTGTTATTAATTTTTGCAAATGCCTTTTTTTGAGAATCTAAGTTAGAGGGTGAATGCATTGATAGTCACAGAGCTGGTCTGAAGAGAGAGAGCCAGGTATTAATTTATAGGAGGATGTCTAATTATAATCTTTAAAAACCTATGTTGGCCACTTTTTCTTCATGCTAAAATAAACCAGTGGCACTCCGGGAGTGTTGACAGAAGTGAAAACTTGAAAAAGGTTTTTCCCATTTCAATGCCCAACGCGCCTAAAAAAGTTCTCACTAAAATAAAATTCATCACTGCGAAATGTTATTTCTCCAGTGACGTCAAAAGTTATGATGTCAATAGTCGCAGCTAAATCTATTTAAACACGTACTAACTGCCGCAAGCTCTCTGTATTTCTATTGGAAAATAAACCACGCAATAGAATACCTGTGGAATAAAATAAGAGAGGTATAGAAAATATGTTGATTTTATTCAGAATACGAACTCATTTTGTAGATATTCTAAATGTTTTATTAAAATACAAATGTTTGAATATTCCTTCAATCCAACTTATGTACCAGCTTATATTTAGTTTAACCTATACCAGTGTTTGTTATTCATTTAAATTTAACAATACAAAAAAAGAAGTTTAATGATGTCATAACTCATAAACGATGATAAACTAGTGGTATGAGTAGGGTTGGAAATATATGTAATATTTCCAAAATAATGCATTAGGACCTACAAACATTTTACAACGTAATATTTATAATTATTAATTAGTTTTGAAGTCATCTTGGTCAAAATATATTATATTGACTAAGTATACACACTGTATATTGCTGTAGTATATAGATATTTTATGGTAAATCTGATCTTGTTTTCAAGATCTAACCCGCAAAATTTTATCCGTAAAAAATTAATAGCCCTCAAACAAAAGATTACAATGGAAACATCGCTTGACATTGTTAATTTTTCGGGGGGAGTATCATAATGGGAAATTATCTACCTACTAAGAATCGTTAGAAGTGCTCTTTGTTAAAAATGACTTTACCAACTTTTTATCACGGAAACTTTCTCAAGATATTTCGTGTTGCTTTCGCCTACATTTTTTCCACTCTGCCAGTCCATTGTTTTGTATTTGCCAAGTTTGTGGGCAAGCTGAGTTAACGAACAGAAAATTATACTCGGAATAAATTTAAACTGTAATTATGGATTCTTAACCAGGAATTTGGAATGGGCAATTTGCTGCCGGTTTCAGCGTTATAGTCGAAAATAAGACGTTCTGGTATAATGTTATGGCTTACTTTATTTGCACTAGTCATGATTGTGGAATTGCTAGAACGTAGCAGTAAAAAGTGATTACTGTATTAGAAATGCTGATAAAAATAATTTCCCAAACGTTAAATAACATATGAAATACATAGGTATTAGCTATTTAATTGAGGTTCCTCCACTTATGTGTCATCAGGGACAAAATACAAAAATCTATAGATATTGGCTATATTTTCAATATTCTCGAAATTAACAAAATGTTAAGCCCTCGAATGTAACGCACCACTTATGAAACGTTTAATAATTGAAACGCGATTGAATACATTTTCAATACATATTTGATTTGTTTTATTTTGTTTGTAAATGGCCAGCACTGGTGTATTTTTAAATTGGATAAAGCTTTTTTCGCTTACTCCACGCTTGCTCGCTTCCCTTGCTCGCTTTTGTGATGCTCAATATACAACCATAACTTTCGTTTCTTTAAAGCTTTCATTTCACTTTATTCATATACAGGGTAAGGAGCATACATCGAAATATGAAAAAAAAGTTTTGGCTTCCCATACAACTTGACTGATCAGCTGATCCGAGTTTGTATGGAAAGCAAAAAGAAACATAATAATATTTAGATATTTGTTCTTTAGGAAAATTGTTCAGTATCATGGACTGAATTCATTCTTAAACTTGTTTCATTATATTTTTGTTAGATTACATTTAGTTATCACAATAAAGTACCTATCAATAAAAATCCACTAGGTAAATGACTATGACATTGTGTGCGTCTCTTCCACACAATGACACCGACAAGAGCTTGGCTCTTAAATGTAGACACAGACACAGGTAAGTGACTGCAATAATATAAATAAACGGGCAAGTGCGAGTCGGACTCGTACATGAAGGGTTCCGTACCACCGTACAATGTTTTAAAACGCTGAAGAAACACGTTTCTCTTATAACGACCCCCTTTAATTTTTAACTTTATCTTATTTTTTGTATTTTTTGTTATAGTGGTCATAGTAATACATAATCGGTGAAAATTTTAAGTGTCTAGCTATTAAGAGATCAAGAGATAGAGCCCTGTGACAAACGGACAGACGGACAGACGGACAGACGGACAGACGGACAGACGGACAGACGGACAGACGGACAGACGGACAGACGGACAGACGGACAGACGGACAGACGGACAGACGGACAGACGGACAGACGGACAGACGGACAGACGGACAGACGGACAGACGGACAGACGGACAGACGGACAGACGGACAGACGGACAGACGGACAGACGGACAGACGGACAGACGGACAGACGGACAGACGGACAGACGGACAGACGGACAGACGGACAGACGGACAGACGGACAGACGGACAGACGGACAGACGGACAGACGGACAGACGGACAGACGGACAGACGGACAGACGGACAGACGGACAGACGGACAGACGGACAGACGGACAGACGGACAGACGGACAGACGGACAGACGGACAGACGGACAGACGGACAGACGGACAGACGGACAGACGGACAGACGGACAGACGGACAGACGGACAGACGGACAGACGGACAGACGGACAGACGGACAGACGGACAGACGGACAGACGGACAGACGGACAGACGGACAGACGGACAGACGGACAGACGGACAGACGGACAGACGGACAGACGGACAGACGGACAGACGGACAGACGGACAGACGGACAGACGGACAGACGGACAGACGGACAGACGGACAGACGGACAGACGGACAGACGGACAGACGGACAGACGGACAGACGGACAGACGGACAGACGGACAGACGGACAGACGGACAGACGGACAGACGGACAGACGGACAGACGGACAGACGGACAGACGGACAGACGGACAGACGGACAGACGGACAGACGGACAGACGGACAGACGGACAGACGGACAGACGGACAGACGGACAGACGGACAGACGGACAGACGGACAGACGGACAGACGGACAGACGGACAGACGGACAGACGGACAGACGGACAGACGGACAGACGGACAGACGGACAGACGGACAGACGGACAGACGGACAGACGGACGGACGGACGGACGGACGGACGGACGGACGGACGGACGGACGGACGGACGGACGGACGGACAGACGGACAGACGGACAGACGGACAGACGGACAGACGGACAGACGGACAGACGGACAGACGGACAGACGGACAGACAGCGGAGTCTCAGTAATAGGGTCCCGTTAGCACCCTTTGGGTACGGAACCCTAAAAAAAGCAAAAACAAAAATTTCTTAACTT
Source organism: Acrobasis repandana (assembly GCA_963576875.1). Classification (NCBI taxonomy): domain Eukaryota; kingdom Metazoa; phylum Arthropoda; class Insecta; order Lepidoptera; family Pyralidae; genus Acrobasis; species Acrobasis repandana. The sequence continues at coordinate 7,619,305 of OY756226.1, forward strand.
GAATTGACAGACAACAAAATCTAAAATTGTAATTTGTCGAGAAGAAGATGAGGCTTGACATAATTACGGAGCAGTTAAGATTTAATTTGCAAATTTAAATAGCTACATCTAACGCAAATTAAAAATAACTTGTCTGTAATCTAGGAAGAATAAATTTGTCCGGAGAAACTGGCATGGACCAAAGCATTTTGTGTGCAAGGCCGCTTTCACACTTGAAGGCTTAAGTGTTTTAAGTTTAGCAATTTTTATTTTATTTATCAGAATTTACTCTACTAAAGCTAAAGGGCTCGTGTGGCTTACTTAGAATAGGACTACACCATCTCTTTATGTGTACGTCGTAAGAAGAGACTAAGAGACTAAACACGAACATTTTGTGCTTCAACTGCATTTCCAAAGAGGGTTGATATCGGGAGACGGCCGGTATTAAAACATTTCACACAAATACATTGACAAGCCGTGTGGTACCTTGCAGAGTAGAATAGGACCACTGCAACTCTTCCTGTGGATGTCGTAGAAGACGACTTAGGAATCACTAGCTAAACAAAGCTTTTAAACATCAATGATAATGAAATGGCACATGTCTTGATAATTTTTTTAGTAATATTCAATATTGTGATAAATCTGTTATCAACAAATTGCCTTCAGATCATTCTGGTGTATATGTTGCTTTTGTCAAAGAGTCCACCAGTAATTTGAGAAAAGATAAGATCTTGTGTAGACCGATTAATTCTAAAAACATAAAAAAACTTAAAAATAATTAAGATAACAAATTATTATCAGTGGTATATACAGGAAATAATCCTGACGACCATTATAATAAACTATTTAGTACTGTTTCCTCTGAGTATTCTAAAACATTTAAACAAAAAAGAGTAGTAGTTCATAGTAAATCACAGTTTAGTGAATGGGCTACTACCGGCATCTACATAAGTAGAAACAGGTTATATGATCTATATGCCCAAAAACAATATAACTTTAATCCTTCTTTTATAGAATATGTTAGAAATTATTCTAAAATATTTAAAAAAGTTTGTAGACGAGCCAAGTCGAATAGAATTAGCAAAAAAATAAATAATGCTCCTAATAAAATTAAAGAAACATGGAGTGTCATAAATAAGGAAACAGGTAAAAATAAAACCAAAGAAAATATTTGCCGAATCAAATGTAGTGGTAAAAATACTTCAAAAACTGAAGAAATAGTAAATATATTTGATGATTATTTTACTAACATTCCTTTGGAACTCACTTCTAATGTGAGTTCTAGCGCCCAGCGTGCTGAGGCTTTGCTTAAGAGTAATGTTAGCCCTTGTGATTCTAAATTTAATTTTAAGCATGTTAGCCCTAGCGATATAATAGATGCTTTTAAACAGTTAAATTTAAAAAAATCAGAAGATCACTGGGGCATGTCAGTAGCCGTAGTAAGTCATATTATACACATAATTGCTGCCGATTTAGCTTTCATATTTAACGAATGTATTGATGAAGGCATATTTCCTAACTTAATGAAATGTAGTAAACTAATCCCCTTATTCAAAAAAGGAGAAAAAACAGACCCTGGCAACTACAGACCTATCTCTATTCTGCCAGTTTTGAGTAAGGTGTTCGAAAAGATAATGCTCAATCAAATGCTACTTCACTTTAAGACCAATAATCTTTTCCATAGCCAACAATACGGCTTTACTGCTGGAAAATCGACCACCGATGCAAGAGTAGCACTTATTACTAATATCTACGACGCGTGGGAAAACAGAAATGATGCAATTGGATCATTTTGCGATCTTTCTAAAGCATTTGATTGCGTTGATCATCCAACACTTTTGCTCAAATTTCGTCAATACGGTTTTGATGATAAGTCAATTAAATTAATAGAATCTTACTTAACAGATAGGCTTCAAACTGTTGATATAAACGGCGTAAAATCACACGGGTCTAATGTGAAAATGGGCGTTCCCCAAGGTTCAATTCTAGGACCGTTCCTTTTCTTAGTTTATGTCAATGACTTGCCTTACATGGTTGAGAAAGAGGCTGACATGGTGCTGTTTGCTGATGACACCTCGCTAATATTTAAAATAGATCGACATAACAGTGATGCTAGCGCGGTGAACAGCACCTTATCTTTAATTTCTGATTGGTTTTCGGCCAATAACCTCATGTTAAATGCGAACAAGACCCAATGCATTCGATTCTCTCTTCCTAATGTGAATCAAGCCTGCGTTGACATACTAATTAATGGTCAGAAACTCGATCTGGTTGAAAGTACTACCTTTTTAGGAATTACAATTGATTCGAAACTTCAATGGGGCGCTCATATAACTAAACTTTCTAATAGGCTTAGCTCTGCGGCTTACGCTGTTAGGAGAATAAGACAATTGACAGATGTAGCAACTGCTAGACAAGTGTACTTTAGTTACTTTCACAGTCTTATGTCTTACGGGATACTTCTATGGGGGAGTGCAGCCGACATTCAGACTATTTTTCTTTTACAAAAAAGAGCAATTCGTGCTATTTACGGTTTAGGATCGAGAGACTCACTGAGGGAATTATTCAAGGAAATAGGTATACTTACTTTTGTATCACAATTCATATTTGAAAATATAATGTATGTAAGGAAAAATATTTCCATGTTCAATAAAGTAAGTGATTTTACAGATAGAAATTTACGTAATAAGAATGACTTAGTTAGCCCGTATTACAGGCTGAATACAGTCAGTAAGTCTTTTATGGGGAAGTGTATACTTTTTTATAATAAATTGTCAGAATCGGTCCTTGATATGCCAGACAGAAAATTCAAAGCTTATGTAAAGAAAGTACTTTGTGAGAAGGCTTATTATAGGACCGATGACTATCTTAAAGACAAAAAGGTCTGGCTTGAGCTTGGCGCGGGTCCCTCTTAAAGGTTTGTATACTTAGACATGTCATAATTTAGGTACATTGGTACATACTAAATTTACAAATTGACATTATTTTAAATTTCGTAATTCTTATAATTCAATTTAATTATGACATAATAAACAATGTAATCTCTGTCCATCTATATAACTAATTTTAAGTTTTTAGTTTGTTAGTTGACGTCTTTGGAGAAAACGTGCAGTGCAGTTTGTTGCCGCTTCTTCTGCACTTGCGCCTAGGAAGCGGCGTAAACTTAGCTTTAAGTAACGATTTGACGTCAACATTTGTGCAAAACAAAACAAAGTGACTATTATTAAGAGATATTTTAAATATCCTATGATAATAAAGATATTTTGAATTTTGAATTTTGAATGAGACCTCTCCAACCCGTCTAGCCAGCGTGGAGAGTGTAGGCTAAATCCTCTGACTGCTCTGGCAGTACAAAGAGGGTCATGTTCCTGCAGTGGAGTCTAAAAGGCCTGATTATGATGACCGTACAGCTGAGGATGTAACTGGGAAAGCGCCAAAATGAAGAAGGAGACTTTACTAACGCTAAATACCAGCACTTTATGGTACACTGCTTGTCATTCGTCTCTTGTGTGTTTCTCTATTGCATCATCACCTGTGTTTCTTTGAACCCTAGAGTGCTGTTTCCAGCTTTTTCTTCCCCAAAGATAGTATAAATGTCAATGGTCACATAAGAATACCAAAGAGCATTCAAAGTACAGAAAAAAAGTGCAATCTATTAAAAATCATATCTATGATTTAACGGCCGACCGTTTGAATCTTCACCCCATCTTGAAACTAGGGGATGCTTGTGTCTAATAAAAAAATAGTTGATGCATGAGATCATTATCTCATATATCCATCATATCTCCGAGCTTATTCCTGATTGCATTATCAGAGGTAACGTTTCAGAACCCGAGGTCTGCTACCTAACTAACCTAGGTGATTTGACGAAGGTACTGGTTTTTACACAGAACGACTGCCGTCTGAACTCCGCCATCTAAAGGGTAGACCAGAACTAATCCTGTGATAAGTTTAAACAAAGCTAGATGGCGTTCGGGACCGACAGCTTTACGTGCTCTCGAAGCACGGAATCCTCTTTCTTTTAGGAGAATCTGGTGATTCAAACCTGCAATATCCTATCCAAGTCTGGGAATGACTTCCCTCGAAGTATGCTTCCTATTAGGATTTGAACCCACGACCTCCGATTACAAAGCAAACGCCTTGATTACTGGACCACGGAAGCAGTTGATGCATGAGATATTTATGCTTATGGTCCATTAGTCGCCTCTTACAAGATCTGAGATATACTCTTCTCATAGAAAAGAAATCTCTTTAAAAAACAACATGTTACCTCGTAGTCGTCCAATGTGAAACGATGCTAAACCAACAGATACTTGCAATTTGTGGGCAAAAAGAGCTTAACGCGACACGAATGTAAAACAGAACCTTTTTTGTAATTATTTTTCCCATTGTGTGCTTTATTATAAATATGCAAGGCAGTAAATTAAGGCTATGCTGCTTTAAAGATCCTAAGAAGAAAATAATGGTTTTGTTTTTGCTTACAACGGATTAGAAGATTTTGTGAAGATATGAAATATACCTTCTTTTAAATTAAGAAAATATTAAATATCATAGGATATTTTTAAACTTTTTGAAATATGCACGCAATCTTAAGATAGTAGAAGAATAAATATCCAAACTACTTGCGAAATTGAACTTATTTCTTAAAATATTTCTTGACATAAAAGTCTTTTAACAAAAATTATTGTCTGTGAACTAAATTGCCGTAGATCGTATCGTATAACATTTTTGTTACATACAAAACAGCATTTATTCTTCAATATCTCCAAAGTTCTTAATCTTATCAACTTCAAATTATTATGGGACAAACAAAATAGGTAGTCCTTTTAAAAAGAAAAGAATCATCAAAATCACAATTGGACTAAGATATCGTGTAACATACATTAAAAAATCTGTCAAATTGATAACCTCCCCTTTTCGAAGTCGGATTGATAAATCAAAGATTTTAATGCCTATCAGTGCGATAAAACTCACACCGCCAAACTAATCCCATACACAAACGTCCACATTACATTCCCAATTCAGACTCGTGTACCGAAAAAGGCACAAGATCCCTTCCGCCGCAAATGACGTCACAAGACAGCAGATAGCGGGTGTCGATTTATTGCAACATTATCCGATTCCTGCACTATTGCGATTTCAAATCGGCCCCTAGGGCCTTTGTCTTACTGCGGGTTTACATTCAATTTTATTGTTCAGTGTTTTATAGCACAATGCTTTAGCTTCAGTTTGGATACTTTTAAAACACTTATTTACCATGTGGTGCTGATAGAATGGAATATAATTAGGTACCACCCGATTTCTCTCCCATGGTTGTCGTAAGAGGCGACCAAAAGTGGTGTGGTACATGTCTCTGAGTTTGTGTTCATATTTTGATGTAAGTATTTTTATGTAATTTAAATGATGTACTAGACCCGAATAACATTTACCCTCATATTCATAAAAAATCACTTAAGTGACTATGCTACCAATTTAAGGAGTGTAGATTTTTTTTATTCAATTGACAAAATTGCGATGCTTCTTAAATTAGTAGCGTTATAAATAATTAATTTAAAGACTGCAGATTTTTATGAATATATTTTTATAGTCTTTAGTGTTTAGGCCGTTTATTGTTAGGCCAAGCGTTCTCCCATCTTTTTCCACTTGTTCTTTTAGAATATTTATCTCGCCCATCCTCTTCGGTTAAGTGTTGTCTATTATTTAATCAAACAGAACCATCATACTTGTAGGAGCATAAGAAATAACAAAAGATTCGCTTACCGCTGTAAGTCAGACAAGCCCCTACGGACTACGATGTAGAACAAGATCCCGAAACACAAATGGCCTATAATCACGTGACTCGATCCCGGCGAATAAACCGAAGTGATTGGGTTAGCAATATTTCCACATAACATTGCCTTACCTACTTCCGTGATGTTTCAGATTGGGTGTAATGATAAGAAAGTCAGTAATAGTTAGTGTTATTCTTTTACAAGAAGGTTTTTGCAGTGCGTATTTTTACAACAAGTCCATTCTTCTTCATCTTAGCGCGTTTTCGGTTGAATCCTCCCTCAGTTACGCTATGACGGAGCCCGGGGTGCGCTTTCCCGCTTTTATTTCTCCAAATTTAAAATGCATGTTAGTGGTCACCCAAGGATGCCAAGGACCATGCGAAATAGAGAAGAAATAGCCGAAACAATTTAAATGATTTGACTATCGTTTTACGACCGGCCGCCGGCCGCCGTCAACCCTCCTTGGGAATGCAGTTGAAGCACAAGATGTTTGTGCTTATTCCTTTAGTCGCCTCTTACGATATCCACAGGAAGAGATAGAGTGGTCCTATTCTATGCCGGAAGCCACAGGGCTTACAACAAGTCCATTGCCTGTGAGATATATAATATGAAGGAACAAAAATATGTTCCGCCGGGTTGTAGATAAAGATTAGTAATAGTGTTAAAGTAAAATAAAACTATATTATATAATAAAACGTAATAAAATGTATTGCTTTGTAAAAATAAAAATTAACAAGCGCGCATTTGACTATCTGACTGTTCCTCTTTTCAAAAATTCTTAGTGGCCAGTATTTTACTACACCGCAAAGAGGTTGCAATTAAATTCACTTTACTACAAATAATAACAACATTTTATAAAAATTTTGACTTACGTAATGATTTAAAAGACTTTAAAACTTTGACTTTGTCAGTCTTTCTTTTTCAGCTTTGCTTCAAAGGCTGAAAATAGTTCACATTCTTCTTTTCATCTCCATCTATGAGAAAAAGCAAATATATACCTATAAGGAAAGTAGAATACCTACATATACCTAATCAGAGTTTAACAGTCACATACTAACCATTATTTGGTGGCGTTTTCACTGAAGAAGTACTATAAAAATATTTTTCTAGGACCACTACATATTATACATTTTCCAGTCATTAGAATCGTTTCGTTACTTTTCCTTGTGTGTTAATTCTTTATATATTTCAATAATGTAGGTATATTATACGTAAACTTCATACTTATTTACTATCGGCCTAATCAAGAAATTACTTACATTTAAAATAGTTTAAGTAAAAATAACCTAATAGTTCCATAATAAAATTACTATTTCAATCAAAGACAACAATTCGTTCTGCCGATACTCACCTTCTCGCTATTCCTCTACATCGCACTAATTTTATGGCAAACTCTTTTACCTTACAAGCTTCACGGCTCTGGAATGCTTTGCCCGTTGACATTAAAGAAATTTCAACTAAATTCTCCTTCAAGAGAAGAATACACTTTCATCTCCTTAAATAGTTGTTCTTTTTCTCTAATAGGTTCTTTCTCCATCATCATCTTTGTATATAAGTGTATGTATGTATGTGTATTATAGGTATTTTATGTATGTATATGTAAGTATGTATGTTTAGGGTTACGGGTATATTATATTGTTTTTCAAGTTTATATTAGATATGTAGTGATTGAAGGTTTATTATTTATGTTATATTATAAGTATGTTCAAAAATTAACTGTAATACTTTATAATATTTATTTTTGCGCCGCAACTGATTTTATCTGTTTATCCCTATGGTTGACTGGGAGAGAACGCTATTACCGTTAAGTCCGCCAATTGTAAACAATGATTATAGTGGATCAATAAAGTTTTAATAAATAAATAAACAATTGCGCGTTTTTATTGGTTTTTAATAAATTATATTTTGAAGCAAGCGAACCAAAAAATTTTGATCTACAGTCATCCACGTAAAACGTGTTGTATTTCAATTTAAAAAAATTATGACTCCGTTGCCTATATTTTATAATTTTAAAACTAAAATCTTTTTTTTTGTTGACTGCCAATATTATTTATGATCTCACATTCGTGTTCGGTTTTCAAATGTGTTTTAACGCCTAGGGAATTTACTTTTTACTTTTCAGTGTCTAGAGAATTACCAGTGACTTTAGCCCCAAATATTTGGGATAAAATCATCGTTTTTCGAAAAAATGAGATGAAAAATATATTTACAGCAGGCATATTCCACTGGCAAGAGCACGAGCTTCCCTTTACTACCAGAGCCATATATTAGCTAGAGAAGTTAGAGGATTTAGCCTACACTCTCCACGCTGGTTCATTTTAAGCTTTTTTTTCCTCCCAGACCAGCACAGAAAAAAACATATTTTAAAACGACTTTCATTAAAATTATCACAGTCCTAACATCACACTGTTTAATACCTCACTAAACTGGTCAAGACCTAACTCAAATCAGCGCAGCTAAACCAAACAGCGTCAATCACCTATCAAATAAGTTCTCTTGTGAGGCCAGGTCTGCATGAGTTGGGAGGCAGTACACGTACTGTACGACTCAAACGCTGTGTTCAATTTCCTTAGAATATGAGCTGTATTCTCGGAATTTGTGGCAGATTCTGGTGTAAATGTTGATTGTAGACTATTTTATGATGGAAAATAAAAATGACGAGAAATTATTTAATTTATTAAAACTAACGTGAGATAAATCCATAATTACTTTTAAACTATCGCGTTGCATTATTATTAAATTAATGCATACGGGAATTAACGCGAAACGTACCTTTTTTTTATTTATTTTGCTGACGTTTCGTTCGGGTTTCACCGAACGTGGTCCCAGCTTGACGTCAGCAAAATAAATAAAAAAAAGGTACGTTTCGCGTTAATTCCCGTATGCATTAATTTAATAAATCCATAATTGACTAATTTAAAACAGTTGACTCACGTGATATAGTCGGAAAAGGCCGACCAGGTTTCGATCGATTTAGACGATCATCTTCAGGGCGAGTGTCAGCGGCGACCCGACGATGTCGCTGTCCGCTCAGCACTGATCGGCCTTTTCCGACTATATCACGTGAGTCACACGTTTTAAATTAATGAATTACGAGACATGAATTATTTAAACTCGGATTGGATAGGAAAGATGTTACACTAAAGTGATATTTATAGCCCTTAACAGGGTAGGCAGTCTTAGGACTTAAAGGCCACTCTTGGCGACCACTTAGGGCGTGAAGATAGACAAAGAGAATCAAAATAGTAATGTGTTTCTAGCCACATCGACTATTAATGATCTGCGCTGGAAAGGAAGCAGCTTGTAGGTACATTTTATGCTTTTTCATTCTCCTACACCAGCACAGAAAAACCATATTTCAAAACCACTTTCATTAAAGTAATCGCAGTCCTAACATTACATTAGTCAAATTCTAACTCAAATCAGTGCAGTTCAAACAAACAGCGTCAATCAGCTTTCAAATGAGTTGTGAGGCAGGTCTGCATGAGTTGGGAGGCAGTGCACGTACTGCACGACTCAAACGCTGTGCTCAATTTCCTTAGGAGATGAGCTGTATTCTCAGAATATGTGGCAGATTCTGGAGTAAATGTTGATTGGAGCTGTTTTATGAGGCTACCAACATAATACCACGAAGGGCAAAGAGTTGTATTTTATGCTCATTGGTTTCTAAGAAACTCTAATCTGAGTTTTTAAGTAACTTACGTTGTACTTAATTGTTGTTATTATTAAAAATAAAAAAGTTTTTGTCTGTTTTGTTTTCTTTTAATATGTATAATATACTACATAATAAATTTAGTCTAAATGTATACCTTTAAAGGAAGTAGCGGGTCATTCCCATCACGAGTATTATTAGATTACTCACTGGGAAGTCCTAGCATCATGTTGTAACCAAGATTACTGTAATAAATGACTATTTCATTTTTATTTTTTTATTTTACTTAAATTATTATTATATCATTTTGCTTATCGCATTGGCCTTTGGGTCTTGTGGCTCAGGCTCTGCCTGCTTAGAGCCATAATCTAAATTAATATATAGATAGTGTATGTATCTGTTGTTGCTGTGCTCTTCTTCCATGCTGGTCTGGGAGAAAAGAAAAAACATAGAATGTACCAGCTGCTTCTCTTCCCGCGCAGATCGTAAAAGCCGATCGAGGGAATGGAATGGGAATATCTGAATCATATCAATAGGCGATGCGGTTAGCAACCCATTACTATTATGATTTTCTTTTTCCACCTTTATGCCCACCATCACGCTAAAAGTGGCCTGGGCCTTGCCGCCCTAGGCTCTGTCTGCCCCGTTAGGGATAAAGACGTGATAGTGTATCAGTATCAGTGTATGTATGTACTGAAATCAAATAATAGCATAAAAATAATCTTATTTTGGTAGTAGAGTAAGCACAGCGATAAACCTGAATATTGACAAGATTTTCTTGAACTATAAATACCATTTTTAGAATACAGGTCATAGTTTTATGAATGCTGCAAAAATATGCTGAATGCGTGAATAAAAATATGGCCGAAACTACTTTCATCCCAAAACAGATATCATACGTAACTCGTATACGGCAGCAAATTAAATAGGACGGAGCGAATTATCCTATCCATTCCTGTGACGCTATATAGAAGTAGTTGTGAGTTGATTCCACCACTCTCTTCTCTTATTCCTCACCTTATCCCACTTTAGTTGGGGTCGGGACAGCATGTGAGCCTTTTCCATTTTCCTCTATCTTTTGTCAAGGCACTTTAGTTGATTCCACCACTAATTCTGTCTATTGTTTTATAGTCTAATATTTACCTGGAAAGTTTTTCTAGAGTTTTGAAAATGGATTACAGTAGATTTTGTTTTAGTTTAGTTATTATTTATTATTGTATATTGTGTTTATGAATTTCTTATAATAAAAAAAAATATTAATTACATTAGGTTAGGTATATTATTGTAAGGTGATAATGATAGGGTTTCAGAAAAAAATATTAATATTCCTAAAACTCTGAATACTAAATAGATACATCTGACTGTGCAATATTAAATATTAAATCCTCCATTTTCATTAAAATCACTTTCGTGAGTAATTCGAGCACGTTTCATTAAAATACGTCTACGTCAAGAAATTCATATTCCACGTGTCACACAATAAATCTCAGAGTAGGTATGAAAGTTGGTCATCCAGAGAACTGGGTTCATCCCCAAGTAGTCTCACGTATGTCCAGTAAAAAAAATATGTTTTGCAGAAGTAAAATAACAACATTAATTTATGGTGTTATGTGAATAAAATGAAATCGATGCATTTTATATACTTAATTGTTGTTGATCTTATTCTTTATTCACAAAAATATTATATCCAGTTTTAAACCGCAAATTGAAAACTTTTTCTTAGATTCACTTATGGTTTTCAAGTCAACTTCTTAGAATCCTGTGAGTCTAAAAGAAATCAACATTAAGTCTTTTTAAAATTAATTGTGGACTGAGTTCTTTGATTTGGCTCGAGTTAAAAGAACTGGTTCTTTAAAAATGAGGTATAACTCGAGTTTCTTAGAACACTATTCGAGTGTCCAGTTGGACACACGGATAGTTGCCGGCAGGCTAGCTTGGAACTTTCCTTGTATGAAACTTGCGGTGCGCCTAAAACCTTAGTGTGTCCATTCACGATAGCAAAAAAATATTGTTTGAAATATCAACGTATCTCCATTCGTATGTCCAATTGGTACGAACCCGTAGAACTCGTTACGGCAGGCCGGCTCGGAACTTCCCTCGCTATGCATAAGAAACTTGCGGCGCCAGCTGCAGCCATCTTCGCAACTAATTATACTTATTTCGAATATTCTTTTCTGAATCATTAGACAGCCCTTAAGCCTTCTGTTTAAAAATAATATATATATACTAAGATCGTAAGCTTTCTGTTTAAAAATATATATCATCATCATCCAGGTCTATTTTATTTTTTAGTCTCCACGGCAGGAGCTCAACCCTCTCTTAACTACCGGAACCATATAATTGTAAGCCAGAGCAGTCAGAGAGGATTTGGCCTACACTCTCCACGCTGGCCAGACAGGCGGGAGAGGTCTCATTGATGTTTATTAGCTTTGTTTAGCTTGTGTTTTCTAAGTCGCCTTCTACGACATCCACGGGAAGACTTGGAGTGGTCTTATTCTATTCTGCCGGGAACCACACGGCAAAATATATATTTATTTTATTGTTGGTCAAACCAGTCAAGTGCGTGTTAAACTCGCCTGTTCCATACTTCTTATAGGTTTTCCTATAATCTATAGGTAAAATGTAAACAATTATCTGTATTTTTTTCAAAGTGTAGATTTACTGGTTTCACATATAATGGTCAATTTTCGCCTATTTTCTTGTAATATGTATATCACTTCATGGAGGTAATTATTTTGAATTTTTTTTCAGTGCAAATGCTTAAAACTACTAGCGTTAGGGAAATCTTAGATATAACACCGTGACATTACAGTCCTAGTAGAGCATCCTTACCTCCTTTTATTAGATTAGCTTAGCTTATACTTAAATCAGTGCAGCTGAAATAAACAGCGTCAGTCAGCCTTCAAATTAGTTCTCTAGGCAGGTTTGTATAGAGTTGTGTTATTTTAAGATCGATTTGATGCAATGCAATGTTTTCGTAGACAGTGACTCCTATGGCAAAACTATCAAAACCCTATTTCAGTTTTTATTATATGGATATTAGAGATGACCAAACCTTGCCATGATTGATATTAGTTTGCTCTATTAGCCTTGTTATGCTTGTGTTAAAACATAAACATAGAATTTTCTTATTTTTTTCTTTTCATAAAATAAGCCCTATACTTTTATAAATAGATTCAGACACATTATAAAGTCTTTATCCCTAACGGGGTAGACAGAGCCCAGGGCAGTAGAACCCAAAGGCCACGTTAAACGTGATGACAGGCGTTAAGATGGAATCAAAAAGATAAACTCGTTTATTACAGATTCGAAATATCTTTTAAATCATTTCTGTAATATTTTGTCAAAACAAATTATACTTACATATTAATCCGTTATTCTACCAACATTAAAATATCGCGGCTCGAGTCCTATTCGCCCTGAAGAAGGGTACATGTGAAATTGCGAAGGATGAGGTCGAAACTTGTCGGCCAGAAGCTGATTTTTACAGCATAGCAGAATATTAATAATTATAAATAATGTTTCAATTATGGCATAAGTCCTACTATATTATTATAAATGCGAAAGTTTGTATATGGATGTGTAAAAGTATGGATGTATTCCGCTTTCATGCCAAAACAGCTTTTGGATTTGAGTAACATTTGGAATGTAGGTAACCTATTACCTGGATTGACACATAGCATACATTTAATTGTTTTTTTATTTACCAATTTATATTCCCGAAAAAGGTATACATTCTCGTAAAATAAAATTTGTATAGAGCACTAAGTGAAAACATGTAAGGAGGTTAAGAACTAAGCGGATGAAAGAGAGGCATAGAAAGCACTCTACCGACAAGAGCGCGGCATCCAAGTGCAGACATCGCCCAGGGTTGCTTTACTTGCGAAAGCGCTAGCAATGTGTACTCCCACCAGACCAAGAGCAGATATTTAAGATAAAAACTAAGTCATAGCCACGTCGAAGTAATACCAGGCCTGTGTCACTCCCCGTTTAGGTATCGAAAATGTACCTACATTATTACTATGTGCGCAGGCGCCCCCTCCGGGTGGTAAATTCAGTTATACGAACCGTTTATCCAGAGTAATAAGAATGAAATTGGCTTGCAATGGATGTCTAGGTATATATACGAAAAGGTGCTGAGTTCTGACGTGACCTAAATTAAACCATAGGTATCGCTAGCCACATTGAGTAGATATTTCTTTGAATTTTTTTGCTGAGTGAGGCTTCAGTACGTTCGTATTATTTATTCTGTGGTAATACTAAATACTTGAAATATAATAATTGAAATGGAAAAGTGATCACAAAGTACGAAAAATCTATCTCAAACAATTAAGCCTTTATAGCCAACTGAAAAGATTCAATTTGTCTAATTAAAACAATATAATTTGCAACTGCTACAAATGTTTAGTTTCAATCAATGAAGATAATACCAATCAATATAAGTTAATTATAAGAACTGTCTTTCGTTTTAATTGAAAAATTGATAAAATGAACAAAGCTGAACCAACGCGCTTTCGTTATATTAAAATTTCCATTTGTGTGGATATTTAAATTTGTTTCCATTGTGGTTTGTGTCAATATTAGTCTTTATAAACTTTTTGTTTGAGTTCACCAAGCCACTTTATTTCTAAAGGCTAATTAGTCAAACGAAATCAATAGAAAACTGTTTGTTTAAGAATAATTGGAGTTTTATTTTCTATTCTTAAATTACACATGAATAATATTAAAATTATTAAGGAAGCTATATCATTAAAGTCGTAATAATTATGATAAGCTACAAATATATTTTATTTCATCCTGATATTATAAATATGAAAATGTAATAGTTTGTCGATATTTCTGGTTGTTTTGTTTTAGATACAAAAATATGAGCTGGCCTACGACTGCCTCCATGGTCCAGTGAACAAGGCGTCTGCCTTGTGATCCAGAGGTCATGGGTTCAAATCCCACTGGGAAGCATACTTTGTGAAAAGTTGTTTTCAGTCTAGTTAGGATATTGCAGGCTTAAATCACCTGATTATCCGAAAAGAAAGATGATTCCGTGCTTCGGAAGGCACGTAAAGCTGTTGCTCCTAAACGGCATCTAGCGTTTGTACCTATACTAGGATTGGTTCTGGTCTACCCTTTGAGTTACAGAGGTCAGACGGCAGTCGCTCTGTGTAAAAACCAGTAACCTCGGGCTCTAAAGCGTAATCGCTGACGATGCAACCGGGAATACGCTCGGATGATGATGAAAAAGTTATGGGCTGGCGTAATACTGTAGTATGACAATAGGCGTTTTGTCATTTAGGTATTTTAACTAATTCCCGGGTGATATCTAGTCGTAAAAGAAGTGCCAAAGAAAAAGGCTTCGTGCAAATGCTAGTCCATACATCGTATTCTTATCAGCCTATAAAGTCCTCTACTGAAATAAAGGCCTTTATCAATAAAGGACGAATTTGTCTAAATTCACCACGCTGGACATACGAATTGGTGATCGCAGTAGATTATATAAAGTCTTTACGCACAGAACACTGCTTCCCGTTCCCTTTACCTATACTCGTATCTATGTAAAAATATTTTTGATTTTTCAAGTTAAACACATATTTATCTACTAACTCTACAAATAAGAACATCATCAACAGGTCTTTTTTAGTCACTGCTGCAGGATCAGGACCTTCTCTGTTCTACCAGAGCCACATTTAGCCAGAGCAGCCAGAGGATTTGGCCTACACTCTCCGCACGTGGGCTAGACGGGTTGGAGAAGTCTTATTGATATTTATAAGCTTTGTTTAGCTTGTGTTTTCTAAGTCGCCTTCTACAACATCCACGCCGACACGCGTAATAACATAGAATAAATAATACTAACGTACAGAAGTCTCACTCAGCAAATAAATTAAAAGAAATATCTACTCAATGTGACTTGCGATATGGTTTAATTTAGCTCACGTCAGACTCAGCACCTTTTCGTAACGATACCTAGACATCCATTGCAAGCCAATTTCATTCTTATTACTCAAGACATACGATTCGTATAACTGAATTTACCACCCGGAGGGGCCGCCTGCGCGCATAGTAATAATGTAGGTACATTTTCGATACCTAAACGGGGATTGACACAGGCCTGGTAATAATTAGCAAAACTTCAGTCAGGAACTAGTCGCCGACACGACGGGAAAGTGGTCCTATTCTACTCTACCGGGAACCACATGGCAATCTGCCGGGACCCACATGGCAGTAAAAACAACAAGCTCTCAAATGAGAAGAAGGAGGGAGGTGTTTTTATAACCTGAAGTAAAAACAATGTTAAAGTATGTAGATTAGTTAGATCCTTGAAGAGTAACAGAGTATATTCCAAAGTTTCCCCAGACTATGTACACTTTATGTAAATTTGTTAATTAAGCGTTAATCGTCCTAACTACAGAAGTTTTCACATAATTTTCGCTTTATAAATATTTACCTTTAAGTGAATTTATTTAAGTTGATATACAGAAGAGTGTATAAAACGTTCTTTGTAATAATCTTTACATTTTTAGGGTTCCGTACAAAAAATGAAAAAGCGGAACCGTATGTCCGTCCGTCTGTCACAGGCAATTGGCTCCGAATCTACTGGACCGATTCAAGTGAAATTTGGTAGAATGTTTTAATCCTATGACCCAAACACATATGTGCAAAGTAATTAAATTTTTTTTTTAAAATAAGGGTCATTTTCGAGGGACAAATTAGGAAATTAAAAAAACAGTTTTGTAAACATTACTGTGTCATATGTATATCAAATAAAAGGGCTCGTTATGAGGATCTTAAATATATTTTTGTTATTATTATAAAATAAATTGTTTTGAATTTTGTCATAAAAAAAAGACAAAAAATTCAAAGCTTATGTAAAGAAAGTACTTTGTGAGAAGGCTTATTATAGGACCGATGACTATCTTAAAGACAAAAAGGTCTGGCTTGAGCTTGGCGCGGGTCCCTCTTAAAGGTTTGTATACTTAGACATGTAATAATTTAGGTACATTGGTACATACTAAATTTACAAATTGACATTATTTTAAATTTCGTAATTCTTATAATTCAATTTAATTATGACATAATAAACAATGTAATCTCTGTCCATCTATATAACTAATTTTAAGTTTTTAGTTTGTTAGTTGACGTCTTTGGAGAAAACGTGCAGTGCAGTTTGTTGCCGCTTCTTCTGCACTTGCGCCTAGGAAGCGGCGTAAACTTAGCTTTAAGTAACGATTTGACGTCAACATTTGTGCAAAACAAAACAAAGTGACTATTATTAAGAGATATTATAAATATCCTATGATAATAAAGATATTTTGAATTGAATTGAATTGAATTGAAAAATTTACCATTCCCTCCCCTGATCTCCAATACTACTGAGCCTAAAATTTTGAAAAAAATACAATATATTTATACAGGGACTAACAAAATATACTGAAACTATTTTAAGGGTGAATTCAGTCCATGATACTGAACAACTTTTCCCAAGGAACATATATCGAATTATGAAAAATATTTTTTGGCCTCCCATACAAGTTGGCCGATCAGCTGATCCGAGTTTGTATGGAATGCCAAAAAATATTTTTCATATTTCGACATATGTTCCTTGGGGAAAGTTGTTCAGTATCACGGACTGAATTCACCGTTAAAATAGTTTCAGTATATTTTCAAGTTTTATATCATGACTGAGCGGGCGAAAAGACTCAGTTTTAAGATTAGCCAAAAGTGCTTATGTTTGTCTGCCTTTTCTTTTTAATAAAATTGGCACACAAGTTCCTTGATTTATTTAATTTTTTTTTGTCGATAGGGAAAAGCTTGCTGTTGCGTTATTTATGTTCCTTTGAGAAAATTGTTCACTATCATGGACTGAATCTGCCCTTAAAATAGTTTAAGTATATTTTTACCTAACTGCGGCAAAGCCCAAAAGGAGGGTTATGAGTTTGACCTGTATGTATATCCAACTCTATGTTCCCTCGTAACTACTAAATGGCTAGATCTATTTAAATAAAGTTTACGTGGTTAGATTCGTCATAACCACTAGAGTATAATAGGTTATATTAAAAAGTATTCCGTTGTCGGGTTTTAGTTTTTAAAACTATATCTTGTGTTAGAGTTATACCTATATCGCTAACTAATCCAACGCCTATCTAAAACGAATCCCAAGTCGGTAGTAATTTCCAAGATTTAATTTCTCTTGAGGATTTACTATGACATACAAAAATACAAAAACTTTCCACAAAAATGCACTGAAAATTAGTAGCTAGGAACTGAATTCGCAAATGGCGGCTTTTTTTTACAAAATCCGTGTTCAGATAATGGCAGCTAGGCTGTAAATCTGCTGTAATGGCTGCAAAATAAACAGCTTCGGCTCGTTCCGATTGTTCCGACGCTACTCTGTTATAATCTTGCTGGAAACCGAGTTATTGTGGTTTTGCTACTTTTTATTACGATTGTATTGTGGACGTATGCCTTGTATCGTGTTCGTACTTGCATTTTTCATGTATAGTTTATTTATCTATAATTTTTATAATTTAATACTCTTATGCTGGTATTATGGTTAACCGACTGAAGGCCCAATAGCAGACGAGGACCTGGCCGGCCTAGATCAAGTTGGTGCGACGAGCTTAATTGTCATGATAGTAAGTGTAGGTCAAAAGTGACCGAGAGTGACAGAGACCTTTGCCCAGCATTGGAACAGGAACGGCTCGTTATAATAATAATACCGGTTTATATATCTAAAAAGAAAAAACGCTAAAGGGTCAACCCACACGTACCAAAACCACACTACAACCACACCACAACCGCAACACGTGGTTACACACACACACATATATTTTGTATTGAAAATGAATAGTACAATTTACACGTACCACATTTTGCTGTCATTATCGACCACGTGGTTGACCGGTGGATCACAACGCAATTGCAAGGAACTGCAGCGAAACTGTTTGTACGTAACCACTGCTTGACCACATTTTGTCGTTGCGATGTGGTGTGTTTGTGGTACGTGTGGGTCGACCCTAAACCTATTAAATGCTTCTACTTCAACGAAGATCGTAGAAGCCGATATTATAAAAGCACAGACAGTAAACAAGTAATTATTTAAAACAATTTTTTCAAAACAAGCTTGCGTCTTTAACAATAAGCTAAAAAATTTTAAAAGCTCCTAAAGACAAAACTGAGTCAAAGCTATTGAGCTCAAGCTTGGTAGGGTTATGTTATTTTATCACAGAGATGCCATGGTCACCTTTAGGCTTTATCATAAGACATTAGTACCATAATATTGCGTTTACATCCAACTTACATAGGTACTCCTATGTGTATAATTTCAACTCGATAGAATAATAGGAAGTAGGTCTAATTTAGCTTGCAAGATTTGATTACGAACATATAACGGGACAGGTGAAACTAAATAAAAGCTTGTAAAATATAATACTTTATATGCCCTAAATATGTCCAAAAATTTTAAGATTGCAACAAAATTAAGGAGTTGCTATCAAATTGTCGCAAACGCAAATAGTCTATGTAGAAACTCGTCTAAAACACTCATTGTAACTTCTAAATTGTATGTCGTAATAATAGGAAGTGGTCATAAGATTAATCTCGTCTAAAAGAAATGTGGTCCAAAGTGATATGTCGTCAAAATTATGAGATTGTCTAAACGAAACCTTCTGTAATTTTGATTTGTTTTGAATAAAGAAGATTACGTTCAACGAAACCTAGTGTAAGTCTTGAGTAAAGATTTTTCAGATTGGATCCCTGAAACTAACAGGTGTAAATAAACTATTAAAAATAAATGATTTCTTTTTTCAAATTTTATTGTTCTAAAAACACTTCCACTGTTTTTCACGGTGCAAAATTGCAGTTCGCCACATCGAATCGCCAGAGACGCACACCAGAAAACAATTTTCGTAACAAACCAATCGTGTCCGACATTTTGGTGCGAAGCCGGCGTTTTCAATTTAAACTGCTCCACACTCCACGACCTCGTAAAACTGTCTCCGAAACTAGACGTCCTTTTCTATTGATATAAGGAAGAGAGAGACGAAAAGTAATTTTTGAGCTCAAATACGTTTGGCTTGTTTTAGAACGGAAAAGTTTTGAAATTCGAAGGTAGGACAGAGACGTAATTAGACGATGTAGGAAAGACAATGAATTTTGTTTTGCTTTTTCACTAGTTTTTAATTTACTAACTTCACAGTGCCTGTCTGTATATAATATATCTTGTTCAAGTTATAGCTTATTCAAGTTTACTGGTAATTAGAAAAAATATACGCTTTGATGTTGTTCGGGACCACAGCTTTGCGTGCCTTCCAAAGCACGAAATCTTCTTTCTTTTCGGATAATCAGGTGATTTAAGCCTGCAATATCCTATCCAGACTGGAAACAACTTTTCACAAAGTATGCTTCCCAGTGGGATTTGAACCCACGACCTGATCACAAAGCAAACGCCTTAACCACTGGACCACGGAGGCAGACCAGTGTTTTTTTAAACAACGATGATCCTTAGCAAAAATTAAACAGTCTTTATTATGTATGCAACAAACCATTGGTTACTCATAAAACACAAATTCAAATTCAAAAAATTCAAATTCAAAATATCTTTATTATCATAGGATATTTATAATATCTCTTAACAATAGTCACTTTGTTTTGTTTTGCACAAATATTGACGTCAAATCGTTACTTACAGCTAAGTTTACGCGGCTTCATAGGCGCAAGTGCAGAAGAAGCGGCAACAAACTGCACTGCACGTTTTCTCCAAAGACGTCAACTAACAAACTTAAAACTTAAAATTAGTTATATGGATGGACTGAGATTACATTGTTTGTTATGTCATAATTAAATTGAATTACGAAAGATTTACAAAATAAAAAGAATTACGAAATTTAAAATAATGTCAATTTGTAAATTTAGTATGTACCAATGTACCTAAATTATGACGTGTCTAAGTATACAAACCTTTAAGAGGGACCCGCGCCAAGCTCAAGACAAATTAATAGCTATGAGCAAGATGCCCAGATGCGTCAGTCAGCAGAGGTGTCCAGCCTATATGACCAGCTCATTGATAGTGTCGCTATGTCTCCCTCAACTAATTCTCCAGTTATTGATCTCACTAGTGAGACATCATCGAGTAGTATTGATTTAGATATCTCAAAATCAATGATTAGTCATAACCAAGTTAAAAAATATGTAAAACTATCCAAAAAAATTAAGAAAACTAATAATAAATTAATAATTAATCTCAGGAAATCATGTTTATTAAAATCCAGTTCATTAAATTGTAAATTGCAGTCAGAGTTAGAGTTATGTAATAAACAATTGGCGGAAAGTCAGGAGTCATATGAGGACAACAGGATTAGACTTGAATTTCATATTATTAAGTTGCAGGAGGACTATTCCAAATTATTCTCTAAGTATGACCTCCAACAAAAACAAAATACCGAACACATGCTGACTGTGGAGAAATTGATTAACGACAGCAGGTACAATCAAGAAACTCTTGATTTATTAACTAAGCAATGTACCTGCGGGCAATTCACCCAGCCCACCATCAGTGTCTCCACACCAGAGCTCTCTCCTTGTGACGGTAGTTTGTGTAGTAATGTGTCTGATTGTGTTGACTTTATTGACCCTCCATGTAATACAATAGTATTTTCTGACAGTATAGGTCGCAATATGGGTTGCATGTTAAACAAAATTCTAGATAAAACTTGTATAAATGCTTCCCGGATGCAACCTATACTCAAATTTTAGACAAAATTAAATCAACCAAACTGAATTGTAAATCTACTGTTGTATTATTAATAGGCAATAGTAACAAAGTAGGAAAGAAAGAAATAATCAGCTGTATGGATTATTTATCTGAACTAGAAGTAAGCAAAATAATATTATGTGCGTTCCCATATCTACGTTGCCAGTCTCCAAAAACTAACAAAATCATTCACTATCTCAATACTTTGATACATTATTATGTATGACATGTCGTTATAGTGATAAATTAGTGTTTTTTGACACTAACAATTTTATAAGTGAATGTCATGTGACAAAAGATAATATTTATCTTTCTAAATATTCTAGACATAAGATTGCTACATTGATAGCAAATAATATTAATTTTTGGACGAGTTTACATTGTAAACAAGATTCTAGTTATAAGACACCTACAGACTTACCAAGTTTATGTAACGGTAATTCTGTAGACTTGACGGCAGATTTAAACTGACCATTCAGACAACGGGAAGGCCTCATGAATTAAGAATACTTCATCAAAATTTAGAAGGTCTTTCCGGCAAAGAATTATTAGTAGAATTAGTTTCAAAAGAAATGGATGTGGACATTTTATGTTTGACTGAACATTGGCTGCATTAGAGTCAGATGATGTTCAGCCTAAACAACTATAATATTGTTAGCTGCTTCAACAGAAAGTCTGCTCAACGAGGGGGTTCTATAATTTTTATAAAAGATTCTTTCCGTAGCAAAGAGCGGAAGGATATTGTCAGACTTTCTGTTGAGCGCTGTTGTGAGGTGGCCTGTGCCGAAAGTACTACCTTTTTAGGAATCACAATTGATTCGAAACTTCAATGGGGCGCTCATATAACTAAACTTTCTAATAGGCTTAGCTCTGCGGCTTACGCTGTTAGGAGAATAAGACAATTGACAGATGTAGCAACTGCTAGACAAGTGTACTTTAGTTACTATCACAGTCTAATGTCTTACGGAATACTTCTATGGGGGAGTGCAGCCGACATTCAGACTATTTTTTTTTAATGTTTTAGAATACTCAGAGGAAACAGTACTAAATAGTTTATTATAATGGTCGTCAGGATTATTTCCTGTATATACCACTGATAATAATTTGTTATCTAAATTATTTTTTAGATTTTTTATGTTTTTAGAAGTAATCGGCCTACACAAGATCTTATCTTTTCTCAAATTACTGGTGGACTCTTTGACAAAAGATCTGAAGGCAATTAATTAATAACAAATTTATCACAATATTGAATATTACTAAAGAAATTATTTAGACTAGTGCCAGATGTAGCTGTAATTCTGGTTAGCTCAAAAAATAAGTTTTCTAATTCATAACACTTAAAAAGATTTAGGAATTGTGTACTCTTTGGATTATGTACTAAAATATCAACATTAAAATCACCGCAAATAATTGAATTCTTTTTACTAGTTGAACAGGACTTACGAACCTGGTCCAATAAACAATAATGCTTTATTCATACAATCCATTACGAAATTCCTCAGGGAATGCAAAGCAAAAGAGATTTTTACAGATTTGTTGAAAATCACGACAAATGACGATATCGTTTGGGGAAAAAATCACAAAAGTACTTCTTGATAGAGCTATAAAGTTTTATATCTTGAGCGTCCCAAAGGCTTCAGTGAAGTCAGCTGTTGTAAAAAAACGCAAACTAAAGAACCTTCACTTTTATTCTAATGTTACTCTGTACCTTCTTTTTAAACGCATTTAAAAGAATAATTTACTTTTAAACTAATACTCGGTAAGATAGCAGTTTTTATTTTAATTTATTGTCCTTTTTTTTGGGCGTTTTGTAGTACAAATTTTTTTGAAGCCAACTGATACAATCAGTCATAATTATATTGACATTATCTGCTGCATATAATCTTTTTTATTTATTATATTATTTTATTTTAGACCTCATCTTAGCTTCACATCAGGCTAGATAGAGATCAAACACACCCAAATCTCTAGTAAAAAAAAATTAAAAAAAATTACTGTCTATACTTTGGAATCTTTCACTTTGCCTTACTAGGCAAAACTTGAATTAGGTATTTTAAAAACCAGTTCAAAATGTTGACCTAAATAAATTAAGTCATAATAAGAACCCCGAAAAAACCTCGCTTTTTAATGTTTGCTCTATGGGCAAGCAAAGGAGATTGCGCACCATAAAATTCATTTATTTCTCGGGCTTGTAAGCGTCAAATCTAGATAAAACACGAAAAAGCCAAAAGCCGCCGTTAGTACGTCATAAAGTTTTACAACACTTTTATGCCTATTTTATTGAAAAGAACACAAGATACATAAGCAGAGCCTTTAGAGTCTTCCATATAGAAAGTAAAACAAAATATAAACCTGACAAGTGCGAGTCAAACTCGCTAACCGAGGCTTCGGTACCATTCATGATTAATTTGATGTTAAATTAAATTTCCTTTGTTACTTTTAATACCTGTTTGTACGTAAGGAGGTTGTCCTGTAATATAGGTAAATAACTATTTTTTCGGACTAGGCGTCCGATTAGCTGGTTGGCAGGCTTCGATATATACATACATATGCTTCGATATAGATGTCAAAATAATACTTAAAGTGCATGCTCAGTTTCAAAATAATTTAGCAATTGGTATATCAAGTTTCTACAAATACAGAACCTTTTGCGATGAACGCACAATTATTCTTCTCAATCGCAATTTTTCGCAAAATAGTCTGATAAAGTTTAAAAATAATTTAGTAATAACAATTCTTATATATTTTATTGGTAACTTCTAGATTTTGCAAAATTCTTCAGAATCACTTGACATACGAGTATTTACATTTTGTTACAGTGGAAATTATGTCAGAAATTATACTCACAAATTATGGTAAAGTACATTTGATTCTTGAGTTGTTTTCTCTATGGTTTTTTATACTTACTAGATAGAACTAAGGTTCTCAAAACTCAAAGGTCATGTTTAGCAAGATGATGGGCCTAGATG
Organism: Acrobasis repandana; assembly: GCA_963576875.1. Lineage (NCBI taxonomy): Eukaryota > Metazoa > Arthropoda > Insecta > Lepidoptera > Pyralidae > Acrobasis > Acrobasis repandana. The sequence goes on from OY756226.1 coordinate 7,643,419, forward strand.
AAAAACGGAAATCAAATTTGATTGATTTGAATTTGCCCATCACATGTTTAGAAGGATTGATTGCTTTCTATTGAATTTCCCAAATTTGATTGTATAGTACATTTTTAAATGTATGTTAGGGCTAATATAGTATAAGTGTGAACATAAACTTAACATTAGCTGGCTAAACTTAAGTTTATCTTCCAGAAGTGAAAACTTGAACGTTGTGCATTTTTGATATTTTTGAATAGTTGGGGAATAATTTTGCACGAATTGCTTTAATTATCAGTACAAAAGTACTATCATTTATGTGGTATAATACAATATTTACATATTGCGCTATCGTACACAAACATGACAAAAAGTGCACAACGCCGCTAAAGAAGTTTCACTTCAAAAGGGTTTGGGCTCGTTCGGGATTTGAACCCGGGACCTCTCGCACCCTAAGCGAAAACCATACCCCTAGACCAACGTGCCGGCTGACAGCTTCGTCGATATAATAGTATAAATACTTTCTCTCCTACGCCGCGCCGGCTGTCATTCCGTCTTACGAATTTTCAATCAGGACACGTGTCCTGACGCGAGTTTAACATTTTTTACCCATTACAAAAAAAGTGCACAACGCCGCTAAAGAAGTTTTCACTTCAAAAATTACAAAATTGAACTTCTGCACTAAAACATGGCCACGTGCGTATCGTCTCCCCTCCGCACATGCACCCGGCTGCATCGGTGCAGCTTTCACACCGGTCCGTGAATTGCGCGGCGAAGAAGCATCTCGTACATTCCATCGTAAGATTGTTTTACAATTACAATAGGTAATATATTTTTTTAACAAAAATATACAATGTATCAAGTGGATATTATAAGAACATCGTTTAGTTAGAAGATTGAGTAGAAAGGCGTATTTCTCAAATTATGGAAAATGTTAAACATATTCTTGCGTTTTCGTCTTAATCCTTATAAATAATTAATGTCTATAGCTCCAGGCATGAAATAAATATATGCAGCATATACGATGTCTCATTGGTAACTTAGTTAAAACGGTTTGTTAGATGTAACATACAAACGTGATGTGTTTGTTTGTATAGGTATTTCTTCTATCACTACTTTTTCCAATTTTGAATGTGTGTATGAGTTCTATGTGCGTATGAGTTTGTATCTGTGCATTAAAGGTAGTGGTTGTGTATCATATAAGTACAAATAAATATTTTTTGGGAAATTAATACAAAAAAATTGACCTGGAATATTTTTTTTATATAATAAATAATGTTTTACTAGTATTTAGTTATAATTTTAGTCTGTAATTTTCTGTTTATTTAATTTGTGTTTTAGGTTTTAGTTCAATTTATTTATGTATTATAATATAATTGACTGATAATAAATAGACTTTTGTGGACGTTTCAAATTATTGACATATTCTGTTTTAGACTAAGGATGTTGCGTTCAGATTTCCAATATGTTTGAATGAGTACCTACAATTTGTATATCTACTACTATAACTTATCAATGTCTTCCCGAAACCACGGCAACCCAGGTTGGTTTTCGTATACCTTCGTCATTCTAGCCATCCATCCCTCACATCACATAATTACATCAAAAACAAAACAGGCTACCCTGTAATTTACACGGGGCATCCCTTCAGCCCATGGACGTTAATTTTAATATAATGTCTTGTAGCAGCATCATTTCCGTCATTATATGATTATTAAGCCATAAATTTGGCGTGAGACCTTTGCAGGGAATATATGCGTACATTATGGAGTTGGAAGAGTAAAAATGTAATCATATTTCTTTAACGTATGCAATGAGTTGAATTTAAAATGTAACTAAATTGACTAGTATTCTAGATCTATCTACCTGGCGAGTTCGTAATTTAAGTTATTTTTTATTTGGTTCGCAAACTGGAGTGGCACATTTTTAGAGTTTCATACCTAAAGGCTGTCAAAAGGACCCTATTACTATTTTTATTATTAATATTAGCTGTTTGTCCGTCTGTCCGTCTGTCTGTCACAGAGCTATCCTTTGAACCGTAATAGCTAGAATTTTCCACCGATTATGCATTACTGTGGCCGCTATAACAACAAGTTTTTTGGCTGTTATTTTGATTTCATTATGCTTTAATGGTTCGATTTACTACGGGTACTTATGTCCTTTCCAAGTTGTATATACCGTACGCCGCCCACCAGTGTTACCAGTACGTCACACAATACTATAACAAAAAGCTGATCTGATGATGGAGCCAAAAGCTATAGGAACCCTGTAATAAAACGACGCAACTCTTTCGAGTTTGGGCTTATTCATATGTCTTGATGTACTTAGGCTGGAGAGGCGACCGTGTAAATAGGTCGTCACCTGGGGGTAAGCGGTTTTAGAACCTGAGGTTAAACCTAAGGTCTCGGATAAGACCCAGATCAAATAGCCTATGGGGTAGGAAGAAATTCTACAACTTGGCGATTCAACGTACTAATTAATCGCTTACCTCGTTGACGAGCTGCAGACTTCCCTGGTGCACCAGTCCTCCTCTTCTCTGTAGCAAAGCAGATTCTAAGGTCCGGCGGCGATTAGCGGTGAGTATTGAAGTTTCGGCGTGGGGCGGTACGGGGCGCTAATTCACATGCGTACTGTCACAATGACGTAGAAAACGAGATTGTTTGTAAAGACGATGACGTCTGCGTATCTACCTCACTCAGTTCATAGTCACTGAAAGAGCCAGCGATACCAAGCCGTCTCATCACCAAGTTGAGGAAGAAGGATAAATAAAGGACTGAGGCGTCTGGCCTCAACATAGGCCTTACATTACCAAAAATCACAATAAAAGCTTGTAAGAAAACATTTTTTTTTTCAAAAAACTTATATCTTCGTAAACTTAGACGTAAAAAACTATTTTGTCAAACGAAAATTGGAAACTCAGCACTTTAGCTAAAATTTATTGCAATTTTACTGTTTGATTCATTACTTAGCGCTTTACAATTTCAAGTATTCAGTAGTAATAATTCAAGAATGCTACAGTGTATTTCAAACGTCCCAGTTGTACTGAAATAGGCCTATATATTGCTCCATTCCTTTAATGCTGACGTTTGTCGTGCGATTGCCTTGAATACCAAGTATTTGGTACGAGGAAAGCTATTATTAAGTATTTTTATTTGTACTACGTGCTGTAGTGCTTCCATACAAAAAGATATTTTACACTGCAGTAGACTGTAGTTTAATTTATGATACTAATTACATTTCCCAAGACAAACAGTTAATAGGCGATGCAGCTAGCCACCCTTCACTATTTTAACTACCGTTTTCACCTTCACGCCCAATATCTCGCTAAGAGTTGCCTTTGGTTTGTATGGCCCAAGGCTCTGTCTGTTATGGATAAAGACGTGATAGTATATCAGTATCAGTGTAAAGCAGATAATCCGGTGCCGAAACAGTTTTCCTGATCACATTCATAGACACTTACTTCCGAAAAGGATGAATGGTTTCCTAAAATGAAAAATATATTTACTCGCATCCACATGGTTGACAGGGGTCTTAAGACTATGAATTTTTTACGCCAAGATTCGTAAATCTGTTCGGGAGTTTGCCAAGCCCAATTTATTTATGGCCGAAATACATTCCCTTCGTAGTTTCCGAAATTTAGGATAACATGTGTTTCTTAAATTGCTTACGTTAACATGCTTTAACTTTATTGCTCCAATCAGAACTCAGTTCCTGCGAAAGCTCTATGAATATTTAATTAAAAATTGATGTTTGTAAGAAAATAATTTAAAAATTATTTTTCAGATGCCATTTATATTGGAACCCAAAAAAATAGTTTATGTTCGGATTCTTTTTCGGAGTTTTAGTCGAGAATCGGGGGCCATCTTGAATTTTAGTGGAAAAAAAACGCTCAGCCTTTTTGTTGAAGTGACTCAGCCTAAGGCCTCACCCGGCAGCTCAGCCTTCGGCCTTCGGCTTTAGGCTTTACCTCATTAGAGAAAGGTCCTGCAGTTAGATTGGAGGTTGGGAAGTGCTCGGGCTTGGCTCTCACCACGTACTTCTTCCTTCGGTCTCGCGGTATACACTCAGAAATGTCCTTGTATGGTAGCCATATTCTTGAATTTTGATAAAAACTCTACATTTCGGAAAAAAAACACGCCCCTAATTCTAACCGTTTCTGTAGGCCGTACCAATTCCATATAAAGATCTGGTGATTTTCAACTTTTCGGATTTTTCTGATTACTTTTAAAACATCCTCTATGCGATAGTATATCAATTATTACCCCTGTTATCCTGGAACAGGTCAAATAATTATGTCAATCAGCATTTCTTGTAACGCACGCGACGTTTGTAATTAGTCTTGACACCGTAACCTGTGAGAAAGTTCGTTTTAGACAAAAAACTGTTACCTATGGAGTTTTATATCTGTGTAACTTTAACCTAAACTGCCTACAATGGATGCTGTCATGCGTTGTTGCTGCATTTTACGCGTATGCATCACTGGTATGCGCAAAAATGCAAATTGATGCTTCAAATAAAAGTCTGAATACTTTGTACTTAGGCTTTTGACAGTATGCGCTAAGTAAAACTTTCGTAATTGCACTGTCCATCTGTTTTGCACTATTACGTCTTTATTCCAAATGGGGCAGACAGAGCATTTTGAATCTTGTGGGCCCAGGGCCGTAAGTCCGAAAGGCCACTTTTAACGTGATGGTGGGCGAAACGATGAATAAAGAAATCAAAATAGTGACGGGTTGTTAGACACATCGCCTATTAGCATGTTTCGAATCTCCGCCCATTCCCTCGATTAGCTTCTACGATCTGCACGGGATAGGAAGCAGCTGGTACATTATAAGTATTTCTTTTCTCCCAGCATGACTATCCATCTACTATAAAATGTCCTTTTAATCTAGGTCATGTTTTCCGTCGCATCTGCCGCTAAATGGTTATGTCCGTGTAACTATTTCCTAAACTGCCCAGTCGCGGTTGCTGGCACGCGTTGCTGCATTTTTATTCGCATTTCTGTCGAATGACCAAATGTAAAACGCTTTAGATAAATGCCTACTTGTGTTGTGGTAAGAGCAAAATAAAGTCTTTTTATTTGCTCTGTTCATCTACCATAAAATCCCTCCTATTTATCTAGGTATTGTTTTCCGTCGCATCTTGCAGTCGCAATTTCCGTTTTTTTGTGTACATACTTAACATAATTACGCAAAAATAACATTATTTAACTTATAGCATATTACCTAACACTAAACTTGAAATAAATACTTAAATAATACAAAAATATTTACCAAAACATCCACGATTCTTTATATTGATTTGCAAATCATTTAAGGAGCTTAGTGGCTCGACGGAAGTATGTACGCATTATTAGCGCTTTCGCAAGTTAAGCAACACTGGGTGTGGTCTGTCTTGGATGGGTGACCACTTCTTCTTCAGCCCATTGTCACCCAATGCTGAGTGTAGGCCTCTAACAATGCACGCCATTTCATACGATCTTTAGCTTTTCTCATCCATGTCTTTCCAGCAACTTTGACCAGGTCATCCGTCCACCTTGTAGTTGGTCTACCAACGCTTCTGCGGCAATTCTTGATATCGTTCTTCTGTAAGAAGCGTTTTCAGATTATACGTAGCCAGGTAAAGTTGTTGTTGGCAGCCGTGTCCGTTCTCCCAGGGATTCTTCGCACCCTCTGTCCTGCCGGTTCTCCGACCGCTGCCGTAATCGGGCTTAGCAGGACCACTGGGAACTGAGGGCCATTTATTCCTTTGTCTGTGCATGTAGGTTATTGGCCTTAAAACGCCGCGCTGGCCATTACGAGTTGGCGAGTCTATTCTGTATGGAGGTAATTTCGTCCCTCTGGGCCCTCCTTTTAGCCCTCCGCTCTGCTGAACGGGGGTCAGGTTATTTGCCGCCGCCTGATACTCGGCGTTGTCGCTCGATTAGCACCACCCGGGGGGTACGTGTAGGGTATCGTGGGTATGACCTACGGACGTGAGCAACGACCACCCCCTGGGTGACCACAGGGGGCATGAAAATTTTCATACTCCTCCATGCTTCGGCATGTAAAGCCGTTGGTCCTGACTGTTTAGCAGAAACAGTTACAACATGACAATAAAGTTCTACAATTGTTTACAAGAAAATCTGAAGACAAAGCTTAAGAAACAGCTCAATACATTGTTAGTGCTTTTATACCGTTGACGAATTTCTTGACATGCAGCGCCCATATCATCATTTGACTTAATTATTATTATTAAAAAAAATGTATATTGTAAATTATTTGACATGCATGATGTTATTCAATAGTGACTATTTTTATTATATTGTTGTGATGAAGCACTAATTTAAACAATAAACGGGCAAGTGCGAGTCGGACTCGTACATGAAGGGGAACCCTTACCACCGTACAATGTTTTAAAACGCTGAAGAAACACGTTTCTTGTATGACGACCCCCTTTAATTTTTAACTTTATTTTATTTTTAGTATTTGTTGTTATTGTGGTCATAGTAATACATAATTGGTGAAAATTTCAAGTATCTAGTTAATGCCATTATAAAGATTAAGTTAAAAACGCTGAAAATAACACGTTTCTTGTATGACGACCCCCTTTAATTTTTAACTATTTTTTATTTTTAGTATTTGTTGTTATAGCCGCCACAGTAATACATAATCGGTGAAAACTTCAAGTGTCTATTACGGTTCAAGAGATAGAGCCTTATGACAGACGGACAGATAGACAGACAGACAGACGGACCGACGGACAGACAGTGGAGTCTCAGTAATAGGGTCTCGTTTGCACCCTTTGGGTACGAAACCCTAAAAATAAATAAATAAAAATTTGCATGCCGATAGTTGGTGCAACACGCATGTTCAATAGATCTAGGTGTAAATGACCTGTATCATCAAATGTATTTCCACCGTGTTTGTGTGTTTTGACAGCTTAAATAATCTGACAATAGTGTTTGCCACTTACACTCAAATTTATCGAATATCGAGTGGTATGCTGCGTTTTTTAATTTTTTTTTATTAGAGATTTGAGTGCGTTTGACCTCTATCTAGCCTGATGGGAAGCTAAGATGAGATCTAAGGTGTAACACGCAGACTCAAAAAATGCCTATTCACTCTTGCCTTGAAAATCCCTAAATAATATGTATGGGGAAACAACGACGCAGGGAGGGAATTCTACACCTTAGCGGTTTGCACAATGAAGGAGGAGGCGAATCGAGAGGTACGATGAGGAGGAATATCAACCACAAATGGGTCGAATCCCTGTCCACGTCGTGTTGTCCGATGGTGGAATGGTGGGGGGAATTAAATTATGTAATTCCTACGTACACTCCCCGAAGTGCAGCCTATTATATATATAATTGCATCAATGTAGAATGAAGAGAGCTGAAATCGGATCAAATAATTCTTAGCAATTTACAATATGCACCTACCTGTTCTAAAACTTACATTATTAAAATAACAATCTAGTTTAGTTCTATATGCATAGTTATACTCAGTTTAATTTTAGTTTAATAATGTTACCTATATTAACTTAAGTACAGTAATACATAATAACAAGTTTTAAATTAATATTGTGTATGCGATATTCTCAGGCTAATCTAATTTTTAATATTCATTTTAAAATGTTGCGTCGCATATTCTCTGTAACTTTTCTGCCTACAATCATGGACGGAAGCCGTTGGCACACGTTATGCTGCATTTTTGGATGCCTCTATGTTGCACGTAAAAATTTAAATTGACAAACGATCTATGTGCATTTCTTTTTTTGTTATTAGGGTTCCGTACCTCAGAAGGTAATAAACCCTTACATGATAGTGTATTGTATACGGAATAGAAAATAGTCAAATAGGAGTTTCAAAAATCAAAAAACATTGATAGATAGATAGATAGATAGATAAAATCTTTATTCACTAAAAGGCCACAGGTACATGAATAATAATATATTCTGTCTTATTATACAACCCAGACTAACTTTGTTATCCGCCCAAAACAAGTTAAAATCTAAAGTCTGATTTTTTATTCCGTAGAATTTTGACAGCTGAAAATTTTGACATGTCAGAGATTACAAACCTTTTTCGCCGGGCACATATTTTTATTAAATTCCAGGTTTCAATAAAAGTCTGAACATCGAAGTCATTTTATTTGAAGTGTGATTTAAAGAAGTAAGTGTGTTCAAGAAGAAGTGTTCATTTTATTTGTTAGTGAATGTAACCATTTCGCACGCTCCAAATCAAAAGGAGATTTACGGCGAGCGATATTTACGTCCCTTTTCATAACGACTACATTTATTTAATATTAGATTTTAAATAAATTCTCCTAGCTTGCTACCGCAGCCAATAAAAAAAATACGAATTTAGTTTTATTTAAATTAGTAGTTAATTTTTGTACGAAAAAAATTTTTTCAAATGCTTTGAAAAGGTTTATTATACATGAATTAGTAGGGAGTGACGCCGGCTAAAGAAAAATAACCTGCTAACTTAAAATTATAACTTTGATAATTCAGCATTAAAAAATGTCAATACATTTTAAATATACCAGAAAGTTTAAAATTTATCTTTTTCAAGGTAAAACATAAAAATTTATCCCGAATTTAATTTTTTATTGCCTTTAAATGGGTTCCCTTTTGAGCTAGAGAGTTTTTTTAGTTGCAACACTTTTGAAATGTCAGAATTCTACGGAATAAAAAAATCAGACTTTAGTAACACATTAGCTCACCTGTCAATATCAACTTGATTTGGTTGGATAATGGTTTAAACCTAGTGACAAAGTTAGTTCTGTTTTTATAATAAGGCGGATTGTCTCATTATAAGGAAATATCATAAAAAAATACTAGGTATATTAATCAGGGCAAAATGTTAAGATCATCATCATCATCATCAGGTCTTTTTAGTCTCCACTGCAGAAGCATGACCTCTGTACTACCAGAGCCATACTTAGCCAGAGTAGCTAGAGGATTTAGCCTACACTCTCCACGCTAGTCAGATTGGTTGGAGAGGTCTCACTGATGATTATAAGCTTTGTTTAGCTTGTGTTTCCTAAGTCGACTTCTACGACATCCACGGGAAGACTTGGAGTGGTTCTATTCTACTCTGCCGGGCGGGAACCACACGGCAAATACTGTGTATAAAGTCATTGTAAAAAAATTACATAAAAACAATACTGGGTATATTAATTGTGTCTAGTTGAGCATACTGGTAAAATCTGTGAAAGAGTTAGGTAACTATTGTCTTTATGGCAAAATGTTAAGGTGAAGATATAGGCAAATGGCCTTGAAGTGTGAAATAAATTGTTAAATCGTAAATATGGTGATAATTTCCATATTGCTTTTCGTCATGCACTAGATAGCTCTTTGAATTATTTTATGAACTGCCGATGAAGCTATTATTGGTGATCCGTCTAGCTTTAAAACTTGCCGTGGCCACTTTTGGCGGAGGAAAGTTTTAAAGCTAGACGGACTAATGTAAATACTTTCAACGGTGGTTCATAAAATAATTTAAAGGGCTATCTAGTGCATGACGAAGAGCAATATGGAAATTATCTCCATATTTACGAGTTAATAATTTATTTCAAATGAGGGCGCCACTTCACGGTCATTTGCCTATACTTTCACCTTAAGATATTATCTGATAATTGTACGATTATAAAACTGTTATTCCTATATAAAAGCTAGTGCATTCCATTTAGTTTCTCTCCCAAACGAGCTGGAAGAGATTTAATTTAATATATTCCAGTTAATGAGTAGACTATTTGTTTCCATAACTTATTTAACGCTTCCGCCGATGCCTTCCATTAAATAATGAGGGAGATTTGTACCACTGCAGTGTGCTAACAGACTAAAATATTACCCTAAAGGATGGTTTATGGTTGCAGTTTTGTGCACTGCGTTAGAATTGCAACTAGGCTTTTAATTTCTTTGTTTTTACAAACGTAGCTATTCTATTTTGAAAGAAAATACTGTTTTATTTTTATTTTGTAACAACATGCAGTTGTATCTTGTGGTGTTTAAGAAATAAAAAAAAGGCGCCAGTGATAGTAATCATTTTTAAATTTTTCTGTACAACTGAGAAGGCAAATAGACAAACAGCCCACCTAATGGTAAGTGGTTACCGAAGTTTACAGATAGGAATCTATTATACTATTATAAAGCGAATTATGTCAAAACATGTCGGCCAGTAGCTACGCATTTATCGCATATTAATAATGTCTGTGTCTCACGTTAGTTTTAACTAGGGAATAGATCTTTTGTAATAAATAGTAAATAGGTTGAGATTCGTCTGTATTAGAGCAGCCCGATCGAACCACTTCGGTTAAGAAGGGTGTTTTTGCTCTAGTCAGTGGAGTATAAGCCACGGTGTGGAAGGCAAGTGGAGAAACCACCACACTACTATTCTTCAAAAATGGAGTACGAAAATAATGTTATAACGACCTCAAATTCTCAAAAATATTTAACTGTTTCACACATAGGTCTACGTTATAAGACTTATACCTATTTCTGTTCAAATATTATTTGTCATAACAAATAATAAACAAACAATACATTTAAAACTAACAAAAATACACACAGCTCTTGCATAAACGTGTACTGTTTATAGCCTCCCTAAGCAATCGGGTAAAAACAAGCGGTTTCTTTTATAAATGACAATTTCACTTCGTCCTATCGTAAATAAAACATCAATCATAGTATTATCGGGTCGCTGACAGGTCCTTTAAAAACTTCCCTTAAACCCCTATCTGTCGGAGATTTTCCGTCAATTGTTATTATACGGTACAGCTGCGTTTTAACCAAAAGCGAAGCAGAGAATCGTTGTAGAAAAATTGAAAAGGCAGCATACCCACCGCAAATAAACGATAAAAATGCTTAAGGTGTTTCAAAAAAAAAGTATCAAACTGCAAGAAAGTTTGCTTGGTAAAAATAAATTTTAAAGAACAAAGTTATAAATCGTTTATTTGTGCAAACTGCACATATACACTTACACACAAAAAATACATTAATGACTTTATGTTATTTACATACAGGTTTTTAGCGATGCGATGTGTGTATGTTTGCTGCAGCAGCACAAAAAGGTCGTAAAGCCTTTCCCACACTGGCGCGGCCTGCGGTAGCGGCCATAGGCAAGCGGCTCAGGCCGCGATCTTTTATTCACACATATGCGGTAGCAGTGGCGGCCTGAAATGCCATTGCTTTTGCACTCTTCATCATGAACGGACGTCACAATCAATTAATCAATAAAATTAAATCAATTAATAATCAATTACAAGACGAAGGTTTTGTAACTTTGCTTTTGTTTGCGCTTTTCGAGGATGAGCAGGAGAGGTGCCAAATTTTTTTCTGGCCTAGTGTTGCTTTTTTCATTAAATATTATTTTAACGGCTTAACTAAATAATTTTAGGTGACACAAAGTTCTGACGATATTTTAAAAATATCGAAAAAGAAATCCAAAAGCAACATACAAATTGGAGAGAGCCTATTAGTGTAGAAGAGCGATTAGTAGTTACTTTGAGGTAATGATGTAAAAAAAAACCAAAACTTTTTCAAAAACTTCAGTATTTGACGATTCGTGTGCCATTTTTATTTAAACACTCGCGGCTGGTTGTGACAAATAACAACGGGCTGCGTGCAGGCCGCCACCACCGCGGCCGCGCTGAGACACACTCAGGCGCGGTGGCGGAAGGGGCGGGGCTTGCGGCCGCGGCCAGTCGTAGGTAGGCCGCGCGGCTAGCCGCGTGTATTTGAAATATTTCTTACACTATAAAGCAATACAACTGGCCGCGACTGCGGCCGCTGCCGCAGGCCGCGCCAGTGTGGGAAAGGCTTAAGGCTTAGCGAAAATATTACTCAAAAAGGAAGTTTTCAGCTATAACCTTCGGTAGATGCAAGTACTATCATTAATTTGTGAAGATTGTTAGATTAACGTGTTAAATAACTAAAAATAAATAAACTAATGGACATATACATAATTAGCGACAATTAATTGACCGGTTGACATTTTTATTCGTGAAAGCTAATCTAGTGCGCTCTGGTAATATTAAACTCTAAAACCTCTTTAGTGTGTAATTATGTTAAGCCCGCCTTTGTAGCTATTAATTTTATTTTAAGTTTACTTGTACGACTACATATATGTTGGTGCAATAAAGACGTTTTACCTTATCTTAAAATGTAATACCTATCACAATGTCCAATAAAATAATTTCAGTTCCCGTCCCGCGTAATTAAGGCTTCAGCCCTATGATGATATTGATGTCATGATTGATTCGATATCTTTTGCAGAACGGTATAAATGGCAGACGGCATTATGATAAGCCTTCGCGTTCATAAGGCACGTAGTTAAGAAGGAAAAAGGTGAAACAAATTATAAGAAAAGGGAGAGAGTCAATATTTTTTATGGAATCAGTTTGTTGAGGAAGATCCTATTTCGGAAAATTGATTATTTTATTTGCTAGCGTTTTAAGCAAAAACTCTTCCATGCAGGTCTGGGAGAAAATAAAAATCTTAGAATTTACCAGCTGTTTGTCTTTGTAAAAGCCAATAGAGGGAAAGAGTGAAAATGCTAATCGTGCGATACGGTTAGCAACCCATCATTATTTTAATTCCTTTTTCCACCTACTCGCCCACCATCACACTAAAAGTGGTTGGGTCTTGCGGCCCTAAGCTCTCTCTGTCAAAATGCTCTGTTAGCCCCATTGGTATGTAATGTAATATTATTTATTACGCACACGCATCCTCATATATATATACATATATAATAATAAGGTGTGTAAGATGTGATGCATGCATATATATATGTATATATATAAAGCGGCCTTAAAATACTTATTTTATTTATTTATTAGTTACATTATGGTAGGTACTACGAATAAGGAGCGCGGAAAGTGAGAAGCGAGGAGCGTAGAGCGAGGGACGACGAGCGAGGAGCGAGGCGCGAGGAGCGAGGATTAAGGAGCAAGGACAACAAATACTTGAGAAAGCAACTCAGTCCATCATTATGAAAATTGAAAAACCTTTCCTATGGGAATAAAACTGGTAGGTATCTTGAATTATACTTTACATTGCCACAAATTGTCCGTTCAGCAGAACACTTTTATATGAGAAAGTCAAAATCTTTTTCGAGAACTTTGTTTCCATTACAAAAGTTTTTTATATTGACTGAGTGAGTCGCCCCTTTAAGTATGTGTTGACTTATATGAAGTATCTATACAGGCTAATATCTCATTCCCCAGGGGGGAAAGAGAAGAAGTTTTCTGTAGCGTAATATATATGGTCGGATTTCACCGAAATGTCTTTGCTAAGCCAGGGGAAAGGGAAAGTGTTATTGCATGGTTATAAGAGCTTGCGAGGTCTCCTGTGATCACAGTAATAGACTTTCAGATTGACTTCTATGATATTGATACCTATACAGTATATACAACATACATGCTTACTAATCAATCATGTCTTTATCCTTTACAGTGTATGCAGACACTTAGGGCCATAAGACCCTTAAGATCACGTAAAGCATTGACAGTCCACCAACCTTCACGCTGAAAGAACACGGCATGCAAGAGAATCGAATAGTAAATAAAGTTTATACGATTTGTATGGAGACAGAAGCAGCAAGCGTATTAATATTCATACCTTATGTAACAATATGCGGTAAAGATTTTTTTCCCAAAGTTTTGCCTGTACGAAATTTAGCCGGAGTTGCCTTGGAGCAGTAGCTTTGTCCGCGCTGACCTAGATCCTAAGTTCGCTAATTAGACCGGCGCCGTGCGCGGCAGGTTCGACTCCCTTAACAAGTTGTTTCTTACGATCACAAGTAATTTTAATCCCAATTTAATTTTAGTATTTATTTATTTCTCAAACAGCTGTCTTTACAGGCCTTCCCACCCAATGCGACATGCTCACCTTACAACTAATTATTACAAATTATCCAAAGAATTTGCCGTATGGTTCCCGCAGAGTAGAATAGGATCACTCCAAGTCTTCCCGTGGATGTCGTAGAAGGCGACTTAGGAAACACAAGCTAAAAAAAGCTTTTAAACATCAATGAGACCTCTTTAACCCGTCTGGGCGGCTAGGTAGTACAGAGAGGGTCATGCTCCTGCAGTGGAGACTAAAAAGGGCCTGATGATAATCACACAGACTTTAACAAAATAGGTCGATCTCATTCGCTACTTGGTTCAGTGTGTGCAAATCGCCTGCGGCAGCAGAGCCTTCTGCAGCAGATGTATCAATTTGGCATAAGAGATATATTTCCTTTACTGCCTACGAACATTTTGGTAGGAAGTACTACAGGGACCGTGGCACCTGAAATGTTGTCAAAATATCAGGCCTTATCTATTAGTAGTTTTAGTAATTTCAAAAAGTGTCAATAATACATAAATACATACAAATTACATTGATTGACTATCTCAATCAATGTGATTTGTACGTATTTATGTATAGTATGGGGCTAGCCCCAAACTAAATTTAAACGTGTATTAAGGGATACTAGCTAACTAACTCAACAATACTATATTTTATAATAAATACCTACATAGATAAACACCCAAGACCAAGGACAATTTGAAAAAGGCTTTCCCAACTTGCTCTGGCTGAGTGGCGGGCTGGCGTGTTAGCCACTACGCCACGGAGGTAATCAAAATAATAGTTCTATACAACGCTTTTTCAAACCAAATCTTCACGGCTCTTTGTTAAAAACTGATCGAGTGCACACGCGAATAACATAATACATTATAATAAATCATAAAATAATGAATTCATAAATTACAGAGGCTACTCAGCTACTTGAAATTCATCTGTTCAAAAAGTTTTCGTAACTGTACGAAACCTTAAAAAAGAAATACAAGTTTCGGGTCGAAAGAACGCTTATAACAAATTTAATAATGGCTCTCTTAAAGAGGATTTCTTTAAATATTTCAGTCAAATATGCAAATGACTGGAAGGAAGTTATAATCTTTCCTCGAATAATGAAATTTTAATTGATTCGCCGTTCAATAAGGAGAAGAATTAAATGAAATGTCAATAGGCTGCGTTTGCAGTTAAATTCTCGAAGTAAACATATAAACTAGGGATGTATTCAATTGTTAAAAGTTAATATGCGACACCGCCGAGCAATGCATGTTTCGTATGGCCATTAAGCTCCTCTATATATAAAAAGTTTATATGCTAGACAAATTAAAAAAAAAACATCTAGTGATGTGAACCGGAACTACTGATACCACTTGATACTGACATCAAATCGCGCTACATGCGTGCATGCATCTATATATTTGCTAGAGAAAGCCTTGACTTTAAAGTGTTTAACCTCAATAACTTTTAAACGGCTGGAGTGCTGGATCGATTTTCATGAAACATAGCTAAGAACCACCGCAAGGGAACTTGCTATTACGTAAAAAAACCGCATCGAAATGAGTCCATCCGTTCGAGCGCTACGATGCCACAGACAAACAGACAGACAGACCGACATTAGCGTCAAACTAACACCCCTCTTTTTTGTCGGGAGTTAAAAATAATAGTACTTAAACAACCGGGTCGCTACTAACTTATGCTATCCGGATAACCAGCTTCGCAAGACCAAAACTTCTGCCGTTGTCAAACTTAAAAATCATAATTTTAGAAGAATAAAGTTAGAGTGTGGATATAAATTGGGATAAGTTTTATGACGAACTTTAAATAAACGCAGGAAATTGCTTACTTCTAGTTTAGTATCAGCACATGACAGTATAATGAATACATTTTTATGCTTAGTATAACTACGATAGTATTCCTTTATTAAAAGCATTATTCTATTATACTATGGTATAACTAAGTACTATCTTTATCTATCCCAACCATAATAAAAAAAAATTAATGAATATATGTACCTATGTATAAATAATAAATATATATATATATATATATATATATATATGTATATATATATATATATATATATATATATATATATATATATATATATATATATATATATATATATAAGGACAAATCACACTGATTGAGTAAGTAAAGTAAGTTTTAAACTTGTGTTACGGGATACTAACTCAACGATACTATATTTTATAATAAATACATATACAAAGTGGAAGGGACATCAGTAATAAATCGAACCACGGGCTATACTAGATGACTTAAGTATAATGAAATTAAAATAACAGCCAAAAAACAAAAATAAAATTCGACATTCCCATACAAATCGCCGGGCGGCCGTACACTTTTGTATGGAAATGCCGAAAATTATATTTGTTTTTTGGCTGTTATTTTAATTTTATTATACTATAATGGTCTAGTATAGACCGTGGTTTGATTTATTACGGGTATGTCCCTTCCACGATGTGTAGTTAATCATAACTAGTTACACTGCGACTGCTGTAGATCTCGTAAGTCTGGCTTTCCATAGTAGAATAAATGTTCACCGCGCACCTTAAAACCCCATGACTCCGCCATTTTAAAAATTTAAAAACTTAATTGAATATACAACCTATACCTAATTGAAGGCTTACATATTTGTAAAAAAGAACAGACGGACAATCAGACAGACAAACGATAATACCACCTTTAAACTCTCTTTCTTCATATAAAGTCATCATCCTTCAATTCTTCTTTTTTTAAGCATTATATTATATATGTAAGAGATTTTTGTAAGAGATATTGTGTAAGAGATATTCATTTTGGATGATATTCGTCAGTAGATATGTAATTGCATACTAAATACTTAGTAATATTTTATGATGTATTGTATATAACTTGGATTAGTAAAATGAGAATTTAATAACTTTAAGATTAAGGGTTCGAAATGTATAAAGATATTTCAATTTGCCGATGAAACGCTAGATTTTAGATTTTTTTCCAACTTATTCGTACTTAATAAGTCGGGTTGTAAAACATCGAGTAATCGTGAATTACTTTGAGGCCGTACCTGAATTTTCCGGGGTCCAGTGCTGCCCCCATTTAAAATAAATCATTTCAAAGAAAACGAAGACATTATTTAAAATTTTGCTACTATCAAATCCTAGATAACCCTTCAAAGTATTTTATGAACTACTATTTACAGTTTATAATGAGAGCATTAAGCTTTGCTACGCACATCAGCCACAAGTGGCCGTTTTTCGCAAATGTGCGTAGTAAAGCCTAACGTTCTCAATATAAACTGTAAACAGTAGTTCATAAAATACTTTGAAGGGTTATCTAGGACTTGGTAGTAGCAAAATTTTAAATGATGTCTCCGTTTTCTTTGAAATAATTTATTTTAAATGGGGGCAGCACTGGACTTAGGAAAATTCAGGTACGGCCTTAATAAGTAGGGTTGTTAAACATCGAGTAATCGTGAATTACTTTAATATAAACGTCAAGACTTATTAAGCAAACTGAATAAATTACTAGACGTTAGTATTTATATTATCTTTGATGTAAGTAAGAGGCATTTTTTAAGATTACTCGTATTAAAAATGTGTCTCATGTTTAAAAAAGTGTTTTATTATAAATCTAGATTATTATAACGTGGATATTTAAGACATGTTTTTATATTCATCTTTTACTTCTTCTACATTGAGTACATCGTAAATTAGTCGATCAAAACTTTGAAATCTTTGATCAACTAATTTAGAGTACGTGAGCGTTTCGTCCCATTAAATTTTCGTCCCAATTGCAATGGGACGAAACACACACAAAAAGTATTTGGAATTCTGAGTGCGATTCGTCCCATTGATTTATTAGAAAGTAATGTCAGCACAAAAAGTCAAACGAATAATAGATTATTAATATATTAGGTTAACTAGGTGTGTCTCAGGGTTTTCCATTGCTTTTTGTTAATTTACACTTGCTACAGCGGCGGGACGAAAAATTAATGGGACGAAACGCTCACCTATTCCTAATTTACGATGTAGTCAATGTCATTATAATATAAAAACATGTTGGAGTTTTATATTCATAAATTAACTGCATGTCATAAATACGTTTAATTTTTGTTTTGCGATGGGTTTAAAGTGTGATATTTTAAGACAGTGACTTTAAGTAGTTAGAACTGTACATTATGAAATGCAATAAATGAATTGAAATTGACATATCCACAATATAATTATCTAGGTTAATAATGAAACACTTTTATAAAAATGAGACACATTTTTTAATAATCTTTAAAAATGTTTGATTGTGCGAGTGAGACAGCCATCAAGTGTAAAATGCAACTTAATATTTTTTTAAATAAAATTTATGTTTTGTGAATAAAGGCCTTTCCTTATGACTCGTCGGTGAATTGTTTGTTATAATTGTTTGCATAAGTGAGGTTTATTAGCTAGATTAAGAATACCAATCAAAAATATATTATGTAAAACTACAAGAGACTGGTGTCTCTCTGAGATATGTGGTTATATCCCTGTTTTGTCCCGGTCAATTGTAGCTATCTCCGTAAACTTCACTTAATCGCTTGCTAGCTCTTCTACGCCAAAACCATAAGAAAACATGGTGAAAATTATTAAAAATGCCTTGGTGTATGTTACAATACAGTAAACAAAATTCAAAGAAAACGGCAAAGTGTAAAGAAATAACAAGTTAACAGATTTCATTGTTTGAAAATTAAAAACGTATGATAAAATTCACGCCGCCATATATTTAAATAGAACAGGGGTCAATACTTGAGATGTATTTGAGATAGCTGATTTGTATATTCTATGTCAATGGATTTTAGTTATTATATGATTAAGTTAGTTATAATATATAAAATAATAAAAATAAGTTAAGTATGTGTTAAGGCCGTACCTGAATTTTCCGGGGTCCAGTTATCTAGGACTTGGTAGTTATTAAGACCATTTTTTTCAATAATTTGTATCCGTGTATTTAAATCTAGGGGAAATGCATATTGTGGAACAAAATAATACGTTTTATTGCGAAAAAGATTATATTAACATTAAATAAATAATATCTCAGAATATTCTTAAAATGTCGAGAAGGAAAACCGTGACAAAATGTTTTGGGCAGATAAAAATATTCTTATCCAATTTGCTCACGAACAAAATTAAAAAGACAATTTCTGGATCTCTTTCTAAAAATAAACTCATCCATTGTCTCCATAGACACGTTTTGAATTATTTTTTAGAAAAAGAATTATTATGTTTCACTTTTTCTTGAGAAGGTCACTGACATAGCTGTGGATTAGCTCTTTGAAGTGGCAGAGGGCGTGGCACGAAGAACCTATGGCCGATGAAGCAGAAGGGTTCTCAAATGACGGCCACGTACCAGCACGCGCAGCATAGGACACTCGCCTAATACGGTCGGACGACCCACTTCCACTGCTGAGAAATGCACCGTGTGTTTTTTGCCAAAGAGAAAAACACATACAGTGCGTTTTCAGCAGGCGAAGTGTTAACAAGGTTGCAGGAACACGCTGGATGAAGGCCGCTTTCAATTGGCCATTTTGTAAAACTAACAGTAGACTTGAGGCTCATATGGTTCTTCAGTAGCAATAGCAACTTAAGTAGGTAAGTAGATGTTGATAAATACATAATTATATCTTAGAATAAAGTTAAATCATCACAAAAAAATTTGACTTGGTAAAATTGCTAAGCTACTCGGTCGAAAAGGTCAGTTTTATCCATTTTACTAGGTTAGGGAAAACCTATAGAACCGCTCGTTCAATTTTTTTTACCGCTCATTTAATTATTTTCCTGCTCAATTATATATTCACTGATCCAATTCATTATTTTTATTACTCATTTTTGTTTACTTTACTGCTTAGTTTTAACTGCTGAACTAGTTATTAAACATGCCATTTATAATTTTTAACATACCAAAACTGCTATTTACAACTGCCTCTTTAAATCAGTGCCTATTTTTTTTTCGGGTGATATACATACCCTCACAATCTTCTACATTTTTTTTCTTAAGTCAAACAATATAAAAAAACTTCAAGCTTTATTAGTTCGATTTCCAGCTAAAGCAAGTTGGAAATTGGCCTTCTTCAAAATATATTGCGTCTTGGATATTTATCTATATATGTATTTCACATAAAATATAGTAGGTACCTATCGTTGGGTTAATATGCCATATAACAAGTTTAAATTTTCTCGCTATCTTCGTGTGGTTGTCCTTTTCATTTTAATATTATAGGTAGGTAGGCTCCTTCTCTTGAGCAATTAGAAAGGAATCAAGAGGAATCAGAATTAATTATGAAGATTTTTTTATTTTATTATTAGAGATTTAAGTGCGTTTGACCTCTATTTCTACAATATCTACGAGATTTATTGTGAAAAATCTACCAAGTTGATGCTGATTCCTTCCATGGGTTTCCATCTACAACTCTACATCCATAGAGGTTCCATGACGATACAAGACTTTCTTTTTTTGTTCTATGCAAAGTTATTTCATATATTTTTCAAACTTATCACCAAATTCTATATATGTTATATTACTTTCAGAACACTTATCTGTCAGAAAATTGTGTTGTAGTCAAATACTTATTACATACTTAAAATATAAATCAGAATATTTTAAAGCTTGATGCAAAAATCCATAAGCAATTTCGTTAAGCCTATCCGTGTAACAGCCAATCTTCTTGAACCCTAGTCCCTTTTGTAATCAACGTCTAATAAGAGAATTAACCGACTAAATAGTTTGCCGCAACGATTTGTATGGAGATGAGATAGTCGGGTGCAAACGTCAAGATTAGCTGAGTAAGGGACGAGCAATGGAGTGTGATTACTGACTTTATACTCGGTAATGAATGGTTTAACTATTGTGTGCTTAAAAAGATTTAGTTTAAAGTGTTTTTCGTTTTTGTTGTACCTTTGAAACAGTCTGCATTCATTTTATTTATTTAGGTACATAAAAAAGGTTACAATCATATACAATATGAATATTATAAATACATACAATGTTCAAAAACTGTAGCCCAAAATATACGCACACAACAAAAAACTAAATATTTCTACTACCTAACCTAAACATAATTAATAGCCTGCATTCATTTTATGTATTTAGGTACATAAAATAGGTTACAATCATATACAATATGAATATTATAAATACATACAATGTTCAAAAACTGTAGCCCAAAATATACGCACACAACAAAAAAACTAAATATTTCTACTACCTAACGTAAACATAATTAATGATTATAACATATTTAAATCGAATTACAGTAATAAATGTAATTAAATTATAAAATTATTACTATACCCTACATACACTAAATATTTAATACTAGATTACCTACGTACAATTTTTTTTTAATTGGCATTAATTGATTCACATCAAGGTAATACTCACATAAATTTATTTATTTGAAATACCTATACATAAACATAAAAATGTATTTAACTATGTTGAACAAAAGATTGAGCATAATTACTCGTATTTTACTTACAGAATCTCAACTTTAAAGCCATTTTCTTGGTGTCATTATATTGAAAAAGAAAGACGCACACAGAAGTGGTTTGGCATTGCCGTCTCCATTTTACACGGTACTAAACTCTATAGTCAGAAGTGTGCAGGTTTTCTCACGATGGATTTCTTTACCGGAAGCACGTGGTGGCAGTTAAAATCAGTATCTACACGAGTAGTAAAAACATACAAAAATGCACTTTGCTCGGGTAATTTAATCACTCGCAGTGGCAACACTCCCAACTGATGACGTATTCTAGAGCTAATCACGTGACCAGCTGTCACGGGCAGAGAATACCTTGTTTTATTATCACACATATCATACATATGTGTGTAACATTGTCACTCTGATGTCAGTATCACCCATTGTCAGTGTATATTACCATAAATTAAAACAAAAAGATTGGTTCCTCGTTATTTAATTTCAACCATGTATTGTGTATAAGCCGTGTGGTTCCCGGCAGAGTAGAATAGGACCACTCCAAGTCTTTCCGTGGATATCGTAGAAGGCGACATAGGAAACACAAGCTAAATAAAGATTTTAAACAACAATGAGACCTCTCCAACCCGTCCGGTCAGCAAAATTATTCCATTTTCACATACTGGGAATTCCTGTGGGCGATATGAATTGTCTATAGATAAAGTGTTATTTATTGCGTCCGCTGACGGCGTGTGGTTTGCTTCTATGAATCTTTTATTGCGTCACGATTGCATTGGAAATCCAATTCTTGTTGTCGATGTTTCAGTTCCGAACAAAATTTTATGATTTGTTTCCTCGTATTTGGTCTGTCTTATTAAAATTAAAATTTGTACAGGTATTTTTTTAACAATCATTATCCACTAAGTACATCTTTACAGATAATAATGTACAATTCAATGTTATTTCAGTGTGTTTCCAGTTGTACAACTGCCTCGAAAAAAAATCAAATTATAAATTATTCTTATTTTAAAGGAAGGCTGCCTACCGATACTAGTTTTGGAACGACCACTACTGAGAATCTCGTCAATAAAAAAAACTTAGAATATGCCCGCTGCTTCTCTTCCCGCGACTCAACGGCCACTTTTAGCATCATGGTGGGCGAGAAGGTGGAAAAGGGAATCATAATGTGATGGGTTGCTAGCCGCATCGCCTATTAATATGATTTGCATTTTCGCCCATTCCCTCGATCTGCTTTTACGATCTGTGCGGGAAGAGAAGCAGCGGGTACATTCAAAGGTTTTTCTTTTCTCCCAGAAAAGCATGGAAGAAGCTTCACTCACTTATTCACACTAAAAGGAGGAGTGAACATCGAATGATAGCTATCGTAAAGAAAAGGAAAATGGCTTTCTTCTTAGTGGAATTGAAACGTTAATAACAAATGTACCGTAAAAATGATGCTAACAACTAGGTAAATCGGGGATTAAATACAAGTCTTCGTGTACTTAAAAAGTGTGGTTTTGATTTATTAGGTTTCAATGTATGATTTGGGAATTTTGCTAGGTATTTATTTTTATTTTGTGTAAGTTCAATATATAAAACTAGCGGCCCGCCCCGGCTTTGCACGGGTATGTTTTATAAATATAAACCTTCTTGATGAATCACTCTACCTATTAAAAAAACCGATTAAAAATCCGTTGCGAAGTTTTAAAGATCTAAGCATACATCCCTATGACAGTAATACAGCAGGAAGAGACTTTGTTTTATACTATGTAGTGATTAACAATTAACCCTGTGTGATTCTGGGTTAAAATAGGACCACTCCATCTCTTCCTACGGATGTTGTAAGAGGCGACTAAAGGACTAACATCGCGTGCTATAATTGCATTCCTAAGGAGGATTAACATCTGGCGGCGGCGGCCTGTTACAAAAATTTTCGCACAAATACATTCCAAAAGAGGGTTGACGTCAGGCAGGCGGCCGGTCGTAAAACTATAGCCAAATCATTGAAACTGTTCCAGCTATTTCTTCTTCATTTCGCAAAGTCTTTGGCATCCCTGGGCATAATTGATTATTAGCAGCATATGTACTTTGGAATAATTATATTTAGGTCTAATATATTTATGCATACTTATAATTTGCACAATGTTTTTAGGCATAGTGTACAGTCGCATAATAGTATATTTTACTAAAGTTTAATAGGTATAAAGTAATGAAAAATTTTAAAATTTTAGTTTTTTAATGAGTTTCATGCAAATTTTGTATAGCAAATGTATATGTCGCAGTTGAATGGTATAATCCGCTAATTCACTAAACCTCTAGCTGTTTGGCATTACAGCTCGGTTTTGTAAAACAGTGAACCCTAATACGCGGAATAGAATGAACGACTTGTATTCATCCATGCGGCTAGAGAAGTTGTTGAACATTCTGTCTAAAGAAATTATATACAATTTAGAATTTTAAAATGTTCTATTCAGTTTACTAGGTTAGGGCAAACCCATAGGTTAGGTTAGGTTAGAACTGCGACCAACACACGCACGAGCCGAGCGAGCGAAGCGAGCGTGCCGCGGTAGCGGCCGGCGAGAGCTAGAAAAGTTCTATCCATTTTACTAGGTTAGGGCAAACCTATAGAATAAAAATCGTGAATAGTTTTCTGGGAAATGAAATTCGATGTCAAAAAAATCTTATCATGCAAGTGTCGCAGTGGATATTTATTAGAGCAATTTTTATGTAAAAAGGTATTGTCTATTAATTTAGGAGTTATTTATTCTGCGTAAGATGATTATGACTATGTTCATTATTCTTTGATACTATTATGCCTTTATAAATTTATGCTTATAAATGTTATGTTGAAATATGATTATGCTAATTTTATTTATGATTAAGACAATTATGGTACATTTGTTATGGATAAAAAAAATATGCCAATATATTTTATGGTTATTATTTTGATGCAAATGGATAGTGAACCAAATAATATTCATAATACTCTATGGCAGTTCGTGGAGATAATGAGCGCTCACAGCACTCTTAAACGTTTGGTGACTAGGGGGCTTTGCGGTTATCAACGGATAGGTTCAATAGCTTCACGCCTTGTTTGGTGAGTGAATGTTAAATATATCAAAAATTAAAAATAAAATCAAAGTGACGGGTTTTTGTCGCCAAGTTATATATCTTTAATTTTTTTTTATCAAAACCTATTTTGCTTTGTACCAAAATAAAGGATGTTATAAAAGCTTTACATAAATATATTTATATAGCTTATATGTTGTTTACGAGTAAAATGTAATGTGGAATAAAAATGCTCATGTTGACGGTGACTGTTTCACTTTCTTACATATATTTTAGTAGTACATTTATGCCTGTTTCTCTGTATTTATTTATACATACTCCTGCCAGGACATCGATCACGTGCCTAAGTAGGTATTATTATATATTAGTATTAACAATGTCCTACTTTCTACTTATTATACTTTCTTATTCGTACTATGGCCACTAATAGTTCTAAAAATTATATTTTTTTTAAATCAAATTTAATTTTGGTCTTTTTCATAAGTTCCACTTCACGAAAACACACTTTCTGAATGCAAATGCTTGATTTATTGATAAAAACATCAAAATCACTATGTGTGTATAGAATATTTGAGGAGTTCCCTCGATTTCTCGAGGATCCCATCATCAGATCTTCACCTGGTGACAATGGGACCAACTTGCTTGTATAGGCTTTCAAACAAAAAAATATTTTTTTTTATCGGTTCAAAACCGGAGAAGTTATTGTATGTTCCCTATACATAAAAAAAGTATTCTCTTTTTTTGAATTCGCTTTTAAAATTAAGTTACTTACATTTTTGAACATAAGAGATCTTTTAAAGGGAACTAATTTTTTGAGCTGTTATTTTAATATTCGAGATGTTATTATGATCAGTTGGAAAACATATTAAGCAGTTATTTAATTTAATGGCGGTTGATTAATTATTGCGACAGTAAAACATGAACAGTAATAAAAAATCAAAAAAAGTAATAAAAAAAGTCGGTTATTTTATCATATTACTAGTTCTTTTTATTTTACTATTTTAGGGAAAACCTATAGGTTAAGTAAGGTTACAACTGCTAGGTTGGTTTTATCCATTTTACTAGGTTAGGGAAAACCTATAGAGTCGCTCGTTCAATTTTTTTTACCGCCCATTTAATTACTTTCCTGTTCAATTATATATTCACTGATCCAGTTTATTAATTTTTATTACTCATTTTTGTTTACTTTACTGCTTAGTTTTAACTGCTGAACTAGTTATTAAACATGCCATTTATAATTTTTAACATACCAAAACTGCCATTTACAACTGCCTCTTCGAATCAGTGCCTATTTTTTTTTCGGGTGATATACATACCCTCAAAATCTTCTACATTTTTTTCTTAAGTCAAACAATATAAACAAACTTCAAGCTTTATTAGTTCGATTTCCAGCTAATGCAAGTTGGAAATTGGCCTTCTTCTAAATAGTTTGTACTTAGTTTTAACTGCTGAACTAGTTATTAAACATGCCATTTATAATTTTTAACTTACCAAAACTGCTATTTACAACTGCCTCTTTAAATCAGTGCCTCTTTTAAATACGCTGTTAGTTCCTAGTTTTATTGATGACCATAACAGTTGTTAAAATTCGCTGAAGGGAGAGGATTACGAACATTGTCATTTCAAAACGTGGAACATTGGATGTAACACTCTCGTAGATATTCTAGATGTAATAAAGTGTCACTAAGATAACCATAACCAAATTACACCCACATCAAGAGGTATAATATATATATATATATATACATTAACTACATTTGATATACGCAACAAAGCAACTCATCGCTGTGCCATTGATCTCCGAAATACTGTTTCTCACTTTTTAGGGTTCCGTACCCAAAGAGTGGAAACGGGACCCTATTACTGAGACTCTGCTGTCTGTCCGTCTGTCCGTCTATCCGTCTGTGTGTCCGTCTGTCTGTCCGTCTGTCCGTCCGTCTGTCACAGGGCTCTATCTCTTGAACCGTAATAGCTAGACACTTGAATTTTTCACCAATTATGTATCACTGTGGCCGCTATAACAACAAATACTAAAAATAAAAAAAGTTAAAAATTAAAGGGGGTCGTCATACAAGAAAGTTTCTTCAGCGTTTAAAAACATTGTATGGAGGTACGGAACCCTTCATGTACGAGTCCGACTCGCACTTGCCCGTTTATTAATTAAATCGACTATACTGCGACAAAATGGAATGGAATTCATATAGAACTTTGGATAGGGTAGTAGGGGGAATATGGTATTAGACCCGATTCTGAAAAGTATTTCAATTAGATTCCATGGTGCAAATAAACTATTTAAAAAAATACAAAATTTTAATTGAATGGATAAGTGTCATAAAATGTTTTTAGCCAACTATCTCAAGAATATAACTATTGTTTTTCTTCTTTTATAGACTTAAATACCGTATTAAAATAATCGTATTAATAAATACTCGTACTTTTTACTCTTTTTTCTTTTTGCTTGAGATTACTTTTATATAATTAAATCCTTATTCATTCAATTCAATTGATTCATTTGTT
Source organism: Acrobasis repandana (assembly GCA_963576875.1). NCBI lineage: Eukaryota > Metazoa > Arthropoda > Insecta > Lepidoptera > Pyralidae > Acrobasis > Acrobasis repandana. The sequence continues at coordinate 7,670,240 of OY756226.1, forward strand.
AAAAGTTCCTAGAAATAATGACTTAAAATACTGTAACTGGATTCCCTTTTCATCGACTTTTTGGTTCCAAGAGAAAGTCTATTCAATTATGAATTCAATGGCCCATACAGTTCTTGGTATCAGTAAAATTAATGAAGATATTTTTGAGTATCTGATACTGTATCATTAAAAAATACAAAATTTTTATTCAATGGATAAGTGTCATGAAAGGTTTTGCACCAACTATCTTAAGAATATAACAATTTTTTGTGTGTGTAAGTGGCCAAAACAAGTATCTGATCTTTCTAGCTACCGAAAGGCAACTGACATAGTTTGACAACTACTATACAATGATCACAGCCGAAACCAACGGCTTTACGGGCCTTCCGACGCACTGCGTCATATTTTTTTAAATGGCAAGCTTTATATATTATGAATAAAGCTAGGAATAGATTGTTTTTCTCTCTAGTAGTCGGACCCCGGTAGCTTGATCAGACACGTATTTGTAATGACAGTCATAATATATCACTTCCGGTAATCGATCGGTCTTCCGAGCCGGAAGCGGGGCCACGGCGCTACCTACTTTTATTATCGTTACGACTGCCTGAAATCAGAGATGTGTGTGTTGAGTGAATCTGATCAAATAAACTTTGCAAATCCGGACTATTTTCAGCCTAATTTAGTTTTATTATCTGCATGTTTTTATTCTTTAGGATTAGTTGAGGGCTGAAAATGGTAATCAAAACTTCTGGTACAAATGATTAAAATATCTATTATAATCATGTTGTACACATATGTATACACAAGTGTTGAAATAAAATTAAGTCTCGTCTAGTCTTCTTAAATCGACGACAAGGACCATCTGAAATGTGTTATAATTTCCTCAGTTTCAGCTGAAGTGTAGCGGGGATGGCCGTGTTCTTACAAAATGGCTGTTCAGGGCAATCCGGCTTTAACATTTATATAACCAGACCCAAGACTTTAGGACGCTTTGATCGGCGTTTTGTTACATTGGATTGCTATTTTTAACCAACTTCAAAAAGAGAGGTTATCAATTCGTCGGAATCTTTTTTTTTATGTATGTTCCCCGATTACTCAAAGATGCCTTAGCCTGATTTGGAAATTCTTTTTTGTTTGAAAGGATATACTTTTTAGGTGGAACCATGGAAATTGATTAAAATCAGTTGTGTGGTTTGTTTCTTAAACGAAAATAACTAGAATAAATATGTAGGTATTTAGCTTTTCTTCTATTAAAGTTGGTTTTTAGGGTTCCGTACCTCAAAAGGAAAAAACGGAACCCTTATAGGATCACTTTGTTGTCCGTCTGTCCGTCCGTCCGTCCGTCTGTCAAGACCCTTTTTCTCAGGAACGCTTGGAGGTATGAAGCTGAAATTTATATCAATTACTCAGGTCTACTGTCCCTTGAAGCTGTGAAAAAATCAAACTTCTAAGCCAACGCAATCAAAAGATACAGCCGTTTATGCCGCAAATTTTCGACACTTGCAAGGGAATCAAAACCTACAGGGTGCTTCCCGTGAACTCAGAATCTTGAAATTTGGTACGAACATCTTATAGCATAGATAAAGGAAAAAATTACGAAAACCATAAATTTTTAGTTACATCACATAATATATTTTTTTTTAATAATTTTAAACTTACTACCCATTTCCTCATAAACGCGTAGAGGTATTAAATTGAAATTCATACCAAATACTAAACCTTGCAGGTTTGTACGGAACCCTCGGTGCGCGAGTCCGACTCGCACTTGGCCGGTTTTTTTTGTTTTTAAAAATATTAATGAATTTGAAACAAATATATTTAGGAACGGGGACTTTTATTGATTAGCTATATTTTTTTGGTTTCTAATTTTCTATTTGGATTCCTTTTTCGACCTAACTACACCACCTCGTTAAATATAACTCTTGTTGCCCTAAACAACTTATATTTATTCTGTGTCTATTTTCAATTTTAAATTCTTTGGTTTATTTTGTTTACTTTTACGCTCTTTTTTAATCGAAATGTTAAAATCTAGAACGTGTGTAGCATAGAATTTTCATAACAGATTATTTGGTTCGGTGAATTTTATTTTGAGGGTTCCGTACGAGAATAGAAAATTGGAGCATTTAGTTTCATAAGTTTTGAGCTTCTCTAGGCAATATTATTTTTACAGTAGAAAATGTTTTTTTCAGAGGAAATTCTTAACTTTCATAACTTTTTTCATGTCTGTAAGAATACGCACAATTTTTATAAAAAGAAAATAGCCTGTCGTATTTTTTTTATAATAGAACTGAAAGTTAGTAACTAAAAGTTTTAAATTTTAAATGAGAAATAAACTTATAATTTAATGTGAAAACCCAAAAGTCATATATAATCTTGAAAAAGAGGTGATTCGTAATTTAACTTATGCATTTTCATTTTTGTATTCTAATCAATCAACATGTAATAAAATTATTATTTATTGTTATCATTAAATTTTTTTAAATGTATTTTTATTTCTTATTTTAACTTTCTCAAAAGATTTATCTTTTTTTAGCCTATAATTCGTTGAACTAAATGCTTAAATTTGTTGGGAATGGGTAATTATTATTTGTTAAATTATTAGATCATCAAAAAATCTTGTTGTTTATTTTAAATGTACAACACCGAACTGGTAAATACGAATCGCTCTTGGCCAATATATTCTTGAATAAGCGAATGTTTATGCAAACTAAGCAGATGTTTATCTACAAACGGATTTCTAATCTCTGCGTCCAAATGGCTGAACACATGGTTTTGAAGTGCTTTCCAAAAATATATATTTTATACGCACTATGGTATTTGACTCATTTTTTATAAATGTTTATTAAGAAAAAAAAAACACAATTGAGATTAAACTACAAACTAAACCTAAAAATAAAAACTAAACTTAAAGATTATTACCGCGAGGCATGGTGCCAAGAACGCTGTTTGCGTTTCCACTCTGGATAGCTATGTTTATTCGTTGAGAAAAGAAGCAGCCACCTTTCTTGTCACCAGCGGCGGTGATCAGGTGCGGAGTTATCTGATTATATTAATTATATAAAAAAAACATAATTCGAAACCAAATCTATGTATATAATATACTATAGGACTTAGCACGAACCTTTTGTATTGTTTTGTCTAACGTTTCGAGCTAAGTAAACTAAAGTATATATATATATCATGTGTTCACAGCGCGATAGTTTAAAAACCAACAAATCTAATTTATTTTTAACCTGCTCAAAAATAAGTAACTTATAATTTATAAGCCTTTCAAATCCGCTGGAAATGGGAAACTGTCAAGTAACAGAATAAACGGGCAAGTGCGACTCGGACTCGTACATGAAGGGTTCCGTACCACCGTAAAATGTTTTAAAACGCTGAAGAAACACGTTTCTTGTATGACGACCCCCTTTAATTTTTTACTTTTTTTATTTGTGGTATTTATTGTTATAGCGGCCATAGTAATACATAATCTGTGAAAAGTTCAAGTATCTAGTTAATGCCAATATAAAGATCTAGTTAAAAACGCAGAAAAAGCTCAATTTTGTATGACGAACCCTCTTTAATTTAAAACAATTTTTTTTATTTTTAGTATTTGTTATTATAGCGGCCACATTTATACTCAATCGGTGAAAATTTCAAGTGTCTAGCTATTACGGTTCAAGAGATAGAGCCCTGTGACAGACGGACAGACAGACAGATAGCGGATTCTCAGTAATAGGGTCCCGTTTGCACGCTTTGGATAAGGAACCCTAAAAAGGATGCATGTGACGTCACTGACATTAGACAACGAGGTGTCCCCACCACCTCCCACTCCTGTTTATACCAATGTTTGAAATGCTAATTGCTACTTCATTTAATAACCAACGTTCTTGCTGTTTTCAAAATAATAAAAAAACATTTTAGTGTATTAGCTATTAGTCATGGAGGAATGAATGAAGGCATCTCCACTTAACTCCACCGACAAGAGGAAGCTCTTAAATTAAAGAAGAAGCTATTAGTTGTTTTATAAAAAAAAATGTTCAAAAATAAACACATTCAAATACCCTATTGCTTGTAGAATGTTACTAAAATTACTTCTCAAAAGACGTTTTATTTTACTATTAAATAAATAAAGACAAAATAAGTAGCCTGGTTTGTGATAATTTTTTATTTAATTTTTTATTTTATTCGGAAGACATACAGTCACTTTAACTTATTATAAAACTATTTAGATACTAAAGACCATTTATTATGTTAATATAGGGTCATATGTAAGGTTTCATAATAATTATTAGATGTATTTGTTTCATTGAGGATCATGGGTCTTTTCACCTCGGTCTTTTGGGAGGCTTGCGTGGGGATACAGACCCGTACACGTAACACGTAGGTACTCGTAGAGGCCCTTTGGACCAGTTAATATCGTACTCCCGTCAAATCCATTTCTGAAAATACCAAGATTACCAAGAGAGGATGTACCCTTGAACAGGTTTCGGCAGGAAAACGATCAGTTGCATATTATAAAGGAACGCTACCTAAGGTTCTAGGTTATGGGTAAACATGGATGGACTAACGCTGGTTTAATGCAATAGACATTTTTTTGGCATATTCATGATTCTGGTCATTTTTGCATAACTGACTATTTGTTTGGCAGGCGGTGACCACCACCCGTTAGATGGGTTCAAATAAGCCGACGATTCTGCTGTGTGGGCGACACCTGTGTGGGCGACTCAGGGATATTATGAAAGTGCAGCACTTTCTTCGAAGTTTCTCGTTGCGTTAGGCGCTTTTCGTCTCTAACGACTCCTCTCTGAACGGCCTATTAAAGCAATGCAGAGCTGAGAGTCCTGTGAGCCATTTGGGTCTCCACCCCGATTAATGAAGACGCGTCAGTAATGAGGACTTTGACCAACTTTTTGGAGCACGGATGTCTAATGAAACAAGAAAATATGCTTCATCATAATCCGAGCGTATTCCCGGTTACAGCGTCAACGATTACGCTTCAGAGCCCGGGGTCCGCTACCTAACCTAGGTGATTCGCTGAGGTTACTGGTTTTTACACAGAGCGACTGCCGTCTGACCACCGCAACCCAAAGGATAGACCAGAAACCATCCAAGGATAGGTACAAACGCTAGATGGCGTTCAGGACCAACAGCTTTACGTGCCTTCAGAAGCACGGAATTATCTTTCTTTTTGGATAATCAAGTGGATTTAAGCCTGCAATATCCTAACCAGACTGGAAACAACTTTTCACAAAGTATGCTTCCCAGTGGGATTTGAACCCACGACCTCCGGATCACAAGGCAGACGCCTTGACCACTGGACCACGGATGCAGTCCATGAAAATATGCTTGCGTAATATTTAGTTATACCTAAGAACCTTAGTGGGAAAAGAAAAATTGAGGCAGCCTTTGGTATAGGATGCTACTTGTGTGGTTAACCTCGCACCGTCCGATCTTCAGGTCACTAAGCCAATCGGCCAGCGCAGCAGTAGCTGCAGCAGAGAGCCTTAAAAGGCGCAATTCTGTAGACATCGGAGAAAACTATATATAGGTATTTGAACCTTTCGGGGTAGAAACTTTTGGTCCGTTGGGTTCTTCAGCCCATAATTTATTTAAATGCATATTAAAAAGAATATAAGAGGTATTCCGTGACCAAAGAGCTGGAAACTATCTGGCACAAAGAATAGCATTGCCATACAACGTGGCAATGCTGTCAGCATTTTTTCCACGCTGCCGAAGGGTAATATTTTGGTGAGACTGCACAATTTGTATTTTTTTTTAGTTTAAGTTTAGTTCTTACATAGTTTTAATATATCAAAAACTTATTCACTTACAGATCAACAATACCCTTATTAAAACAGAATGACTAAACGTTACAGAAGCTTAAAATTACAAGCAAAGTGTTTCAATAATCTACAAACAATTTGAGGCAAAGTTGCGCGCACACCGCGGTTGAGGCTACATGGGGTCAAACGTGACTAGTTACTTAACACTTTGATTTAGTGCTCTCCCTGGGGTTTCTATATAACGTCTAACAATATATACTGAAACTATTTTAAGGGTCAAGAACCACAGAATCAAAAATCAAATATTCATTCAATAATTAGGCCTTCGCAGGCACTTTTACACGTTAATAATTTTAGTGTATTTTATTTTTATTACTTTATTTTATTTTTATTTTTGTACATTACGTGTAATGTTTATTTATAATATAAAAATTACTATACGTTTTGCAACGACCTCTGCTGAGAAGAAACGCCGAAAGAAACTCATTTGCACAGTATTGGTCGCCTACGCGCCAAAAGGGCTTTGTCAGTTTACAAGTAAGTTATCACAATATAACATGAAAAGCTTGCGAACGAATGCCAAATCCAATTTACAGAAATAAGTAACACTGAGAAGTCTTAAGAAAACGGAGCCAAGCTGACCAGTCCCTACTGGCGGCATCCGTTCACAAGTTGACGCGTGGATCAGCCGATATCAGGGTACATCCAGACCATGATATTGAACCCAAGGAATATATTATAGTGAAATCCGAAAAATATTTTTAAACCTTTCATACACGTTGACCGATCAGCTGATCAGTTTCTATGGAAAGAATTTTTTTTATTCATTTTTCGATATTTTTTAATTTTTCTTGAGGAAAGTTGTTTAGTATATTCTTTTGGACCCTGTATACAAAGTTACAAATAATATTTTGGCAGTTGGATAGTTCAGTTGATCTTTTTATAGGCGTAAAAGCCAGGTCGCTTAAATAGGAATCTGAATTAGAACCGGGTTCAAAATCTGAAAACAATTCTAACTTTAAATCGGAATCCAGATCGATACCTAAATTATAATCGAAATTGGCATGACAATACGAAGCTGAATCGGAAAAGAATAGCAGATGGAGTCGGAGTCAATATCAGAAACAGTTTCGATTTTAAAACTGATTCCGCTATTGACTCCGACTCCCTTTGGAATCAGTATCGAATCGTCATCGTTATAAAAATAGAATCGGATTGTTATAAGGATCAGAATCTCAATCAGAAAGATCTTGTGAAGTGTGCTACTAATCTAAGAGTGTAAGCGGATGTCTGTGATTTGTGTCTGTTACGGTATTTTACGATCCTTGTAAATCTGTTTCTCTTCTGTCTCTCTGCTGTGATTTAACAAATTTACAAGTGTATTATAGACTTTGTTTTGTAGGGTCACATCTTCTGGCTAAGGTAAGCCCTATATAAATAAAATATACAGTAGGCTCGTGGGAATAGATCCTTATATGCAACACTGATATAAATACTTTAATCTCACTGATTGTTAAATCTTATATTTAAAATTCTCGTGTCACAATGTTATTTACTATACTCCTCCGAAACGGCTTGACCGATTTTTATCAAATTTTTTATGCATATTCAGTAGGTCTGAGAATCGGCTACTATCTATTTTTCATACCCCTAATCTACGCGGGCGAAGCCGCGGGCAAAAGCTAGTATTATTATAAAATTACAATAAAGAATAAATTAACTAGGAAGTTCTCATGAATGTTTTAACGAGAAGAGAGATCAAATAGGAGTAAAAAGCATAATGAGTCAAATGAGAAGGGATGTGTAAATATTTCGATAATCTAATTTAGAAATGAAATGAAGTTTTGAATAGCGGACAGAATAAGATAAAGAAATGAGGTATGAAAACAAGATGGCCTTTTTCCAATTGTCCTGGTCTTGGATGTTTAGCTATATAAGTATTTATCATTAAATATAGTATCGTTGAGTTAGTATCCCATAACACAAGTTTAAAAAACTTACTTTGGGGCTAGCCTTATTAGTGTGATGCCCCTATATATTTATTTAAGATGCACGTAGCATGCAGCATGGTTACAGTTTTAGACAGTAGTGTCAAAAAATGCACACCGATTATTTAAAGCGGTGCCAGGAAACAGTTTTAGAGAGTGAAAATATCCCAAAATTGCAATGCAACTTCCTGAAAACTGTTCAACCAATTTAAAGTTGGATGCACCGTGCTGCCGATTATACATAACATCGTAATTGGTTTTACCTGTTAATATTTTAACGTTAGTGAAAATATCCCAAAATTGCATTGCAACTTCCTGAAAACTGTTAAACCAATTTAAAGTTGGATGCACCGTGCTGCCGATTATACATAACATCCTAATTGGTTTTACCTGTTAATATTTTAACGTTAACGTTTCTTCCATAATGGTCTAGCAGAAAAGAAAAAACATAGAACGTACTAGCTGTCACGCAGACTGCAGATCTAAAAAACCGATCGAGGGAATTTAATGGACAAGAAACTGAATCATGTTAATAGGCGATGCGGCTAGAGACCCATTACTATTTTGATTCCGTTTTTCCATCTTATCGCCCACCATCACGCTAAAAGTGGCTCTTAGGTCTTACAGCCCTGGGCTCTCTCTACCTTGTAGGGATAAAGACTTGATAATGTATCTGTATACGTATATGTATATTAACGTCCCTCCGTGTAGATTCCGGTCTAGAATTGAATCACTCTAAGCTGTCGATATCGTAAAAGGCAACTAAAGGATTAGGAACAAATATCTCGTGCTACAACTGCTATCCCAAGGAGATTTGACGTCTGTTGGTGGTCGGTTGTAAAACTTTTCGCTCTAATGCAGTGAAACGATTATTTTTTACGTAATTTTGTGCGTACTAACGTACGTTATTTTGTGACGTAAGATTTTTTTTCTTTTCATAGAAATCCTTTTTAATAAAATGTATGTTTTGTCTGTTATCTGTTGTATAAGATCTTTTTATATGTATTAAAAATAGAATATCAGCTTTCATTGTCATAAAAAAACACATACTGAAAACAATTTCAATCTGTGTAAAAACAAAAACAGAAAATTGTTATAATATTTTGTGATGTTTGTCTAGAAATGGGGATGTTATTTCTCGTAACAAATGCTGTTATGATTTGGGATGTTTGTTTTCAAAACATTGTTATTTCGTTTGTACGAATTGATAAAATTATAATAATATCAGATATGGAAATACTTTAATGATTCCTTACTTTATTTTTACCATTTGTTTTCAACTGACAAAAAGCTATTAAAAGTAACAACCCCGTTGTATCATCATCATCAGGTCTTTTTTAGTCTCCACTGCAAGAGCACGACCCTCTCTGTACTGTTACAGCCATATATTAGCCAGAGCAGTCAATCCTCTGACCCCGTTGTATAATGTTATGCATTTTTGATGATTTTAAAGGTATAAGAAACTGGAGTAAAAAGTGACTGAACTGATTATAAATGAGTTTTTTTACTATAAACATTTTCAAAAATACTTTTTACCCAATCCAATGTTATGTGTAAATATTTTCAGTTAAAAACATTTTAAAAAGCAATTGAGCATCTATCTATCAACGAATTTATTACGTTTCCACCAGACAGGTTAATTAAAAGTAATTTTGTAGAGAGTATCACATTAAGTCTACCTTATATTAAATTACTTCTTTCGACTATGAGTAGTAATTAAGAAAATAAGTAGTACCGAAAAACGAGAAACAAATACAAAGCTATTGATTGTAGAATCTGTGCTACGAATAATATCCAAGCTGTAGCAAGTGGATTGAAGCGCGCCCGCGTAGCCAGTGCCGTCGTAGCGCCGTAGCGGATCAGACGTCTACGACCGTTGAGTACGCTACGAGTCGTAGCGTTCGCGCGATTGACTGGATCGCGAACGATTTGCGTGTTCTGTGACTAATGTAAAGTGACTGTGCTGTGTTAGTGCCAGAATCGATTAATATAAATTAATCGTTATTAAGTAAAAGGTTGGTGTTATATACCCGCTTCTGGGTTCTTTATTGAAAGAGGGTAGACGTTGAGCATTTGAGACTAATGGTCTGTTACGATAGCTTGAGGACAGTCTTAAAGACAAGTCTTTAGAGGTAATTACGGAAAGATTTGTACTAAAATTTATCAAGTAAGACGTTTTAAAATTTCCGCTGTTGAATTTGTAACTAGTTGTTTCAACAAAATATTAAACTGGTAAACCTCTACTTATAGGTATATTCATTCGTTACATGATTTTTATAAATGTTTACAGTTATGTTACCAATTACGAATTCATTTTTCTCACTTTTATAAATATGCTACTAATAAATATAGTCTTAACCTGTGCTGCGGTCTTAACTTATGAAAAAATCATGGTTTGTTTTTAATCTTGCTTTCTTTGATTTTCAGTACAGTTACTTGTAAAGTGAACATTTTAATAGCATCTAATGGAGGTAGTATATACAAATAATTAAAAACAAAACACTGCGAAAGACCTAAATAGATTTTTGATAAGCGTATTTATTGAGTCAATATTGTCATCAATTAAGTAAAAAATAATGACGGTTCTTCATTAAAGTATGAAATGCCTAATTTTGAAATAATGATACGTTCCTGAGGCAGCCAATGATAACTGTGCCGTGCTTTATACATTATTACACGTATGCATAAATAAAAGTGACCCACTATTAAGGTGGACAATGTTTTTGATTTATGGTCTACCTGAAACGGAGGGAGAGCGGCCTGATATATTTAATTTAGTGTATTGTATATGCCTAAATAGGTTTATATCAATCAGATATTTATTGCACTTACTAGTATATTATTGTAAACCCTTTAAGAACTTGTACCTGGAAGGTGTCTATGAGAACCCTGTAATAAAACAAAGCAACCCCATTGCATTCTGCTTTATTACTTTTTTGATAAGTAATGATTTTTTTCGAATGACTTATTTAAAGAATGCAGTAAGCATAGCTCAGGGACCCAGTGGGAGTAAGCATTGCTAGCACTTTCGCAAGTTAAGCAACCTCGGGCGTGGTCCACACTTAGATGGGTGGCCCCAAGTGGCTTATAATTTTCTCGAGCTCCTCCTTGCTTCGGAAAGTACGTAAGGCTGTTTTGGTTCTAGCTATCATCATTATATTGCAGTCGTCTTGCTTTTTCAAATGCCTTTAGGTAGCTTGGAAAATCTGACACCAGTGTTGGCCACTTACACACACAAAAAACAAAACAAAGTAAGCAAAACGTTTTGTTAACATACTACTATGTGTTATAATCGTCCTTATTTTTATTTAATTACCAATAGTATATTACATACACTTACGAAGTAATTTACTTATTTATTCATTGATTACTAAAGTTGGCAAGATTAAGCCTACGTGCAAGTAAAGCTTTCTTCAACTTAAATTACATGTGATAGTTTCGCAAACTTTCGTGATAAAGAACCTATTTCATATAACTCAGTTACTTTAAGTTTCTTTTAGATTATAATATGCTTCTATCTTACTAGTTAAGGGTAATAATTCAATTAATTTATTTAACTTTTGTTTAATTAATAATGATTACATAACAATACATAAATCAATTAAACTCAAACCTAAAATACAAATTAAATAAATAGAAAACTATATACTAAAATTTAAATATTATAAAAAAATACCCCTGTTCACTACGGTCGCAGGGCAGGGTGCTTAAGGCTGCGCCTGATGTAGATAATCTATAGTTTGCTCCCGCTTTCACGCACACAAATTTACTCTAGCTGAAGCGAGACAGCGAGCCGTGCAGAGTGAAAAGATCACGGTAGGCCAATGAGGCTGTATGGTGTACGAGTTTCTGGTTTATAAGGTGTTTTTCGTTTTACAAAGAATATTTAAGAGTTATTTAAAAAATAAGACATGTGATCCCTGCCTTATGTTAAATACAATTATAATCCAAAGTTACAAGGGCTTATTTTTTTTAATTACTTTCCGTTTTAGTATAATCTGAGGTAATTTAGAGGCAACTTCGCATTTTTTTTCTATCCAGAAAATTTTAGGCAATTGTGTTTTCGAAACATAATTATTATGTATAGAGTTAGTCCTGAACTTTGCTGTGTTTTTATTTCAAATTGAGTATTTCGTTAATATTAATAATATTTAAGATCGCAGTAGTATCAGGGTCATACGGGCTCTTAAGAGACTGGTGGCATTGCCACGTTAAATTAGACTAAGACTATTTTTCGCAGAGATAATGAAGTGGTTTGCCGTTGCCTTCTACATTTCACACAATAATAATCCTAGTGTGCAGGTTTCCTTACGATGTTTTCCTTCACCGGGATTTGATTTATACAGGGTCTAACTAAATATACTGAAACTATTATAAGGGTGGGTTCAGTTCATGATATTGAACAACTTTTTCCAAAGAACATACGAGTATAACGAAATTTGAAAAATAAATTTTTGGCCTAACATATGTTGACCGATCAGCTGATCTGAGTTTGTATAGAAAGCAAAAAAATATTTTTCATATTTCGATACATGTTCCTTGGGGAAAGTTGTTCAGTGTCATGGACTGAATTCACTCTTAAAATAGTTTCAGTATATTTGGTTAAACGTTATTTAATATACAACGTGGAAGGGACATACCCGTAATAAATCGAACCACGGTCTATACTAGATCGATAGTATAATGAAATTAAAATAACAGCCAAAAAACTCGGCTAGAGTAAAGTGGCACATCAGGCCCAGCCTTAAATGACATGTGGAAAGAAATTGCAAACATCTAGGATTTTGAATAGTTTTCTACAATAAACATATGAACTTGATAGAAAATAGACAGCCTTATCGCACAGCAAAACCAATACTGTTTATTTTGTTGTTCCAAATTATTATCATGATTTATAAGACATATTTTATATTATTAAGGAAATAACCTTATAATTGTAATATTACTATCTCCAATATTATATATTATTGTAATATCCATACTTATTACAAAAATCTGCCATTAAGTATTTAGAATTTATGCAGTAGCATGCCATTATGACATGATGATTACAAAAAGCCATCCAGTACCTATATTTGTCTGTCTGTATATTATAATAAATTTGAAACTTCTGATCTGATTTTGAAGCGGTTTTCAATTCAATGTAGAGCGTTTCTTCGGAAAAGTATACATTTATAATACGAGTACATACGTGAGGAAAGCCGGGTCTGCTAGTTAAATATAATATCGGTTCTCGTATACGATCTAAAAAGCACGATATGAAACCTTAGTGGTGTGTTTTTGCAAACTTTCAGCACGCGAAGTTTACGCGAGGCCGAAACTTTTTGGATTATTTTTAGCACGCCAAGCCGTGAGAAGAATTTCAGAGTGCTGCGGATTTCTCAGCTGTTTTGTTTTATTTGCTCACAGCAAAACCGGCACATGTAGACGTGGTTTTATAAGTTAAGTATTAATGAATTAGTCATTTTATTTTTGAACTAACAATAAAAAGTTTGTGTTAATTTGGTATTTATTATAATTTGATATTTAAGCTATAATAGAAGATTTCCTGTTAGAATATTTGTAATGCCCGCCGGAAGGGACTCTATCCTCATGTTTTATTCTAGGAAATTCGAACGTGTCTAATAGAATGCAAGGTCCAAAAAACGACTACTAACTAAGCTGCTGAATTTTCTCAGTGGAAACCTAAAGTTTTGCCCACAGAACTACAATTTTTTTAACGTTCTGCCCTTATTTTGTCACATTTGAGTACAGAAAAACCTGCGTCATATGATTATTATGTGACAGGATTAATGCGCTTTTTTTGTATATATATTAATTATTGATAGAATGGAGAAATTATACCTACAATTAAATATTTACTTAACATATTATAATGTAATAATTAAGGCGTTGTTTTATTACAACGCTAATGCGCCGTCAAACATATTGATCTCTAGTGTCTTTCTTACTCGTAATAAACATAAGCGCGATAAAAAAATTGTTGTTACTACAACAAAACTTTGGTAGCCTCGCATATTCGCGACCGTATATCGACCGAGACGACCTTCGTGGTGTAATGGCGTAATGGTCAACATGCTAGTCCGTATCTGGAGGTTTTGGGTTCGATTCCCAGCCAGGGCAAGTTAAAAATTAGCCTTTTTCAAATTGTCCTTGGTCTTTATCGATATAGGTATTTATTATAAAACATAGTATAGTTAAGTTCCCATTATAATAATATAAGTTTGAACTTACTTTGAGGCTAGCTCAATAAGTTTGATTTGTCCCTATCTATTTATTTATTTATTTGCGCGATGAAAGCGTAGTCGCGTTGTAGGACAAAACAACAAAACTTTTCGTGAATATTTGTTTCGTTCTGTTAATAAATACTTTGTATCTTCGATTCCCAAGTTATCTTTGAATATGCTTGTATATACAAAGGCCTATCCAGCGTCGAGTCCAAGTAGTCTCAAGGAACTTTGCTCGCTCCTCATTATACGCTATTCAGCCAAACTCAAACAAGGCAACACTAACGCGAAGCGTAAAATCGTGAGCATTTTTACAAAAATTAACCCCACGCTTATCACTGGAAGTTCGTGTTAACAACAGCTTTTTCCGCTTTAATAACGTTTTTGCTAACTTTTGTTAATTAAAAGTTTGTAACTAGTCTGATACCGGGATATTTGTTCAAGTGAATGCAAAATAAAAACAAAAGATTGTCGCAGGTTTGTTATCTATCATATTTTAATTGGCGAGTTTTTCGTATATAAATAATATTTAAGACGATACACGGTGTCCAGTGCTGCCCCCATTTGAAATAAATTATTTGTAAGGAAACGGAGATATCAGGCGAAAAACGGCCACTTTTGACAAAAATGCAAACTAAAGCTTAACATTCCCACTTTAAACTATAAACAGTGCTTCATAAAATAGTTTAAAGGGTTATCTAGGTTTTACTAGCTCAAAATTTTAAATGATATCTCCGTTTCCTTACAAATAATTTATTTCAAATGGGGGCAGCACAGGACACCGTGTATCGTCTTAATAAACAGTAACAATATGAAAACAAATTAAACTTGCAGATGTCATCATCATCCGAGCGTATTCCCGGTTGCATCGTCAGCGGTTACGCTTAGAGCCGCTACCTAACCTAGGCGATTTGACGAGGTTACTGGTTTTTTACACAGAGCGACTCCCGTCTGACCTCCGCAACCCAAAGGGTAGACCAGAACCAATCCTAGGATAGGTACAAACGCTAGACGGCGTTCGGGACCAACGGCTTTACGTGCCTTCCGAAGCACGGAATCATCTTTCTTTTCGGATAATCAGGTGATTCAAGCCTGCAATATCCTAAACAACAACTTTTCACAAAGTATGCTTCCCAATGGGATTTGAACCCATGACCTCCGGATCACAAGGCTTAAACTTGCAGATGTGGTTGTAATTAATTATAATTTTTTAGTATATAGTTCTTATTAATTATAATACGAGTATGTACCCATGGGTTTCGAAATCACATTTAAACACACTCAGGGCCGTAATACCCAAAGACCACTTTTAGCGTGATCATGGGCGAGAAGGTGGAAAAAAGGAATCCTAATAGTAAAAGGTTTCTACCTGCATTTGCCTGTCAACATGATTTGCATTTTTGCCCCTCCCCTCGATTGACTTTTACGATCTACGCGGGAAGAGAAGCATCTGGTATATTTAACGTCGTTTTTCTCCCAAACCAGCATAGAAAAGAGAGGCTTTTGAAAGCAGTAAAATTATTTTGTACGCTTTGAATAGAATGTAGTTTTTTAAATCTTTATTAATTTTTTTTTAATCAGTTCGAGCAACAAAATTTATGTGTTCCTCGAACTACTGAGCCTTTTTAGTGTCTATCTATAATTTAAGAACTACTTTCTTGTCGGTGGAGTAGTTTCTATGTCTCTCTCTCTTGAGCCATCTCTTTTGACCTCCCTATACAACACAGCGTCAACTGTCTCCTTTGTCTCTATAGTTCCTTTAAAGGTACTACAGAGACAAAAATGCTCAGTAGATCTTCCGAAGGAACCACTTAAGGGACTACTGAAAACAAACGGTTCTAGCAACTACTTAGAAACAAAAAATCAAAAAACTAAGATTTTGTCTTTTTTTGAAGTGAAAACTTCTTTAGCGGCGTTGTGTACTTTTTTTGTAATGGGTAAAAAATGTTAAACTTACGTCAGGACACGTGTCCTGATCGAAAATTCGTAAGACGGAATGACAACCGGCGCGGCGTAGGAGAGAAAGTATTTTTACTATAATTTCGACGAAGCTGTCAGCCGGCTCGTTGGTCTCAGGGTATGATTTTCGCTTAGGGTGCGAGAGGTCCCGGGTTCAGATCCCGGGCGAGCCCAAACCTTTTTGAAGTGAAAACTTCTTTAGCGGCGTGGTGCACTTTTTGTCATGTTTGTGTACGATAGCGCAATAAATAAATATTGTATTCTACCACATAAATGATAGTACTTTCATATTGATAATTAAAGCAATTCGTGCAAAATTATTCCCTAACCATTCCAAAATATCAAAAATGCACAACGTTAATATTCAAGTTTTCACTTCTGCCGGCACTCCCGGAGTGCAACCCGTCGTTTTATTTATTTTCGCCGATTTTACACAGCTAGTTTTTTTAAACTGTATTCCGACGCAAAACTGACCAGGTAAATCTAAAAATACCCGTGTATTTTAAACGAGGAGAATATATTATCGTCAATCTTCTTCTTCTTCATCTAAGCGCGTTCCTGGTTGCATCCTCAGCTGCGCTGCTTTGGAGCCCGGGGTGCGCTTTCCCGCTTTTTCTTCTCCAAATATAACATGCAAGTCAATGGTCACCCAAGGATGCCAAAGACCTTGCGAAGTGGAGAAGAAATTGCCGACCGGCCGCGCCTGCCTGTCGTCAACCCTTTTTGGGAATGTATTTGCGCAAAAAGTTTTACAAGCGGCTGCCGCCCGATGGTAACCTTCCTTAGGAATGCAATTGTAGCACAAGATGTTTGTTCTTAATTTCTTTAGTCGCCTCTTACGACTAATACGACAAATATATTATTGTCAATATTGCCTAAAACACTGTTTTTTACTAAATAATTCACTGTTTATCGTCAAAGAAATTTTGAATCAAAGTCCATTAACACTTCTAAAGCTCGTTCCTTGTTGAGTGAGTTTTCTATTTAATGTTAAGTACGAACTTAAAAGTCCATTTATTTTCAAGAACTCATTAGCAGTTATTGTGATAAGTGTCTCATTTTTACGCGTCCTTACTTGTAAAATGTTATAATACCGTAGTAAATATTCCTTTTATTGCATGTCCTAAATATTAATTTAATGTGGCATTAAAAATATTATTTTAAAATCACTTCGAAAGATTACATATTAACTCTCATAATACAGGCTGACTTTTTAATCACCAGCCAAATTTTTAGAGCATGTCCAGTCCATGATACTGATCTACTTTCCATAAAAAAAAATTACGAAAAACTAAAATAAAAATTCGCCTTCCCATACAAATCAGCGCTCACCCAAACGGATTTTGTATGGAAAGACGAATTTTTTTTATCGATTTTTAATAACTGTTTTTATAGAAAGTAGTTCAGTATCATGGACTGAACTTGCTCCAAAAATTTGGCTGGTGTTTAAAAAGTTACCCTGTATATGTTAAGAGGAAACACTAAGGTCGAGAGATTTGAAAAATAGGTATTTCTAAAATCTGTTGCCGTCACGCTTTGCTCGAACAACAACCGAACGAGTGCGATAAAGACAGTAGCTTGGGCTGAAAATACCTATGAAAAGTACACAAAATTAACGTTTTGTCGTCCTCTGATTTCTCCTCCAAAACTTAACTGATTTAATTTCTTTTTTCATCAAAATTTAAGCAGAGCAATGGCTGTGTTCTTAAATTTTCTTTTTATACTTAATATAATCTCGTCTTCGTTTGCTAGACGTTTGAAAAGAGTGGAAAAACTTAAAATTTTTTCAAGTTCGTATCTTTTTTAATAATTAAATTAGGAAAAAATAACGACGGGTTGCACTCCGAGAGTGCCGGCAGAAGTGAAAACTTGAATATTAACGTTGTGCATTTTTGATATTTTGGAATAGTTAAGGAATAATTTTGCACGAATTGCTTTATCAGTATAAAAGTACTATCATTTATGTGGTAGAATACAATATTTATTTATTGCGCTATCGTACACAAACATGACAATTTATATTACATTAAAAAGTTTATCTCTCAGCTAAACGAAACAGCAGGCGCAGGCATACATTTTCGCCGCGCCGTAGAAAGAGAGGGGGATACTTCCCCTCCTACTCCGCGCCGGCTGTCTACTCTCCATCCGTCTTACAAATTTTCGATCAGGACACATGTCCTGACGCGAGTTTAACATTTTTTACCCATTACAAGAAAAGTCCACAGCGCCGCTAAAGAAGTTTTCACTTCAAAAATATAGAGTCATGCTAATATATACATGTTTTATTTTAGAAACGAATTATTGTTCTTCTGGCACTATCTGGCGAGGAATCAGGAGACTACGCTTGTATAGAAATACGGCCTATCGAGGAGCCTTTATAGTACGAAAATGCATCCTTTGTTGTCATAAATGTCATAAATAAACAAGTATGGGATATAGTTATCAAAAAGACTCTATGAGCTTTCCAATTAGAAAATAATGTACTTAAATCTTATTAAATAAATTCGTAAATAGTTTATTGTTTTAAAAATATGGAGAAATTATTTCGTGTTTAGATTCGTTATTTTCTGAAAGAGCGATCTAAGTTCTCAGGTATGTTAGCTCGATGATAATTTTAGTATCGTTGATCGGTGCTTCATGATGTTCAGTTTTTTTTAGAAAGGTATAGGCATGTAGATATATCAAATGGAATGTTATCGTCGTTCGATCATAACCCATGCTGGTCTGGAAGAAAAGAAAAAACTTAGAATGTACCAGCTGCTTCTCTTCCCGCGTAGATCGTAAAAGCTATTAACTGCATTCTTGGTTGACCATTGACATGCATGTTATATTTAGAGAAGAAAAAGCGGGAAAGCGCACCCCGGGCTCCCTTAGACAAAGAAGTGTATATATGTATGTATGTATTATAAGCCAAATTCATGGGGTTGCAATAATTCGCGTGTTTACAGATCGAGGCAAACTACTAGTTTAATATAAAGCTGAAATGTAAACAGAAATAGTAGAAATCGAAAAAAAAAGTAAATCCGACTTAGAAAAATATTAATTTTTAAGGTTCCGTACCCAAACGGTGCCAACAGGACCCTAGTACTGAGACTCCGCTGTCTATCCGTCTGTCCGTCCGTCCGTCACAGTGCTCTACCTCTTGAACCGTAATATCTAGACACTTAAAATTTTTACCCATTAAGTATTACTGTCATGGAGACATGGATATTCCTCCATCGACAAGAACGTAGTTCTTAAATTATAGATCGATATAGTATAACTGTGGCCGCTTTAACATCAAACACCAAAAATAATATAAAGTAAAAAAGTTAAAGGGGTCGTCATACAAGAATCGTGTTTTTTTCAGCGATTTAAAACAATGTACGGAGGTATAATGTTTACCCTGCATGTACGAGTCCGACTAGCATCTAACCGGGTTATTTTTTTTCAAAGCAATTTCTCAAACAGTAATAGTATAATTATATAGAAGTGGAAAAGAAAATAAATCCAACTGAGTTCAGAATTTTATTGGGCTGAGGAATAAATTCCAGTGAAACGTAGAAATAAGGTGCTTTCTATTATATAAGGTTTTCTACGAATAAAACGTTTGTTTGTTACAAAAGCTTCGATTTCTATTTAAGTTATTTCTTTGTGCTTTTATGAAATACACTGTGTTAAAAGTAACTTTTCTTTTGTTAAAATAAACATGAACAGACAAATGTAACTGAATGATAAGATTAAGGTTGCTATAAGATAAAATACACTACCATTTACTATCCTTTAAAGTTATCGGCAAAAAGTCTTATTTTATGAAAATTTTTAGAATATCGTTGCTTATCTAGTCATTGGAAGCTAATTGGACTTTAGTCTAGATCTTTTAAAGTCATCATCATCATCATAAGTATCGCTTCGATTTGACGAGGTTACTGGTTTTTACACAAAGCGACTGACGTCTGACATCTGCAACCCAAATGGTAGACCAGACCGTGCCTTCCGAAGAATGGAATCATCTTTCTTTTTGAATAATCAGGTGATTCAAGCTTGAAATATCCTAACCAAACTGGAAACAACTTTTCACAACCCTTATGTATTCGTCATGTCTGTCTGTCTGTCTGTCTGTCTGTCCGTCCGTATGTCACAGCCACTTTCTTCCGAAACTATAAGAACTATACTGTTGAAACTTGGTAAGTAGATCATTAAGACTTTCACAAAAAAATAGAAAAAAAAAACAATAAATTTTGGGGGTTAGAGCTTAGAACTGAAACTCAATTTTTTTTATCATCAAACCCATACTTGTGGTATCTTTGGATAGGTCTTAAAAATTATATTGAGGTTTCTAATATAGTTTTTTTCTAAACTGAATAGTTTGCGTCCCCCCCCCCCCCCCTGTAACATCTAAAATAAGGGAATGATAAAACTAAAAAAAATATATGATATACATTACCATGCAAACTTCCACCAAAAATTGGTTTCAACGAGATCTAGTAAGTAGTTTTTTTTAATACGTCATAAATCGTAAACCGCAATTTATCTTTAGAACTTTTATATTATGTTGCTTGCTGCTACGGAACCATTCATGGGCGAGTGCGGCTCGCACTTGGCCGCTTTTAGCGATACAATATGGTAGAGCGGCGGTTTTAAAAAATCATATCACAATATAAAGAGTCAGGAACGTCTACAGCTCAGAGCCACAAGTATAAGTTCATGTAAGTACCTTTTTAGGTTTCCGTACCCGAAGGGTGCACACGGGACCCTATTACTGAGACTCCGCTGTCTGTCTGTCTGTCCGTCTGTCACAGGGCTCTATCTCTTGAACCGTAATAGCTAGACACTTGAAATTTTCACCGATTATGTATTGATGTGGCCACCATAACAACAAATACTAAAATAAAAAAAAGTTGAAAATTGAAGGGGGTCGTCATACAAAAAAAATGTTTTTTCAGCGTTTTTAACTAGATCTTTATAATGGCATTAACTAGATACTAGAAATTTTCACAGATTATGTACTACTATGACCGCTATAACAACAAATACTAAAAATAAGATAAAGTTAAAAATTAAAGGGGGTCGTTATACAAAAAACGTGTTTCTTCAGCGTCTTAAAACATTGTACGGTGGTACGGAACCCTTCATGTTCGAGTCTGACTCGCACTTGCCCGTTTATTATGATATTGCCTTATTATTTAAATCTTAATACTTTAATAGACAATACAATATATTACAATACCCTTTATTGCACAAAACAAATATACAGGTGGAGGAAATGCGCAAAAGGCGGCCTTATCGCTAAGCGATTTCTTCTAGGCAACCTCGCTTAAATAAAAAAATAAACGTGCAAGTGTGAGTCGGACTCGTACATGAAGGGTTCCGTACCGTACAATGTTTTAAAACGCTAAATAAACACGTTTCTTGAATGACGACCCCTTTAATTTTTAACTTTATCCTATTTTTAGTATTTGTTGTTATAATGGTCATAGTAATACATAATTGGTGAAAATTTCGAATATCTAGTTTATGCCAATATAAAGATCTAGTTAAAAACGCAGAAAAAACACGGTTTTTGTTATGACGACCCCCTTTAAATTGTAACTATTTTTTATTTTTAATATTTTTGTTATAGCGGCCACAGTAATACATAATCGGTGAAAATTTCAAGTGTCTAGCTAACGGTTCAAGAGATAGAGCCCTGTGACAGACGGACAGACAACAGAGTCTCAGTAATAGGGTCCCGTTTGCACCCTTTGGGTACAGAACCCTAAAAAGTGATAGGAATTATTAGGAATTGAAATATCAACATATCATAAAACAGAGTCATTACACAAATTGAGCTTATAACGTAATTAACACTTGATGCTCTCTATTTAACAATTATTTTTTATTTCTCTATTTAAGTACTTAACATATATACTTTGCAATATAATATTATTCTGTGGTCGATAAAATATAATCGCCGAAGTACATATATGAAGCATGATAACGTAATTTCTTCATAACATACAATTTTTAAGCAGTTATTAAAAGTATTAAGTACTCGTTGTAATTGTGAAATTACACCCTACATAGAGTTGCCATTAAAACCACAAAGTTGTTTCAAATGTTTTTTTCAGAATATGCACCTTAAACCTTTGTAATTAGGATCTCTGACTTGATGTCATTTTATAGGCAAAATACTCATAAAACAGTAGGTTGCAGAAAAAGCGACTCCATAAAAGTTGAGCGAGGGTGTTATTTGTGTTTTAACAACCAATAACATTTCGTTAAGGCCGTATCTGAATTTTCCGGGGTCCAGTGCTGCCCCCATTTAAAATAAATCATTTCAAAGAAAACGGAGACATTATTTAAAATTTTGTTACAATCAAGTGCTAGATAACCCTTCGAAGTATTTTATGAACTACTGTTTACAGTTTAAAGTTAGAACGTTAAGCTTTACTACGCACATTTGCGAAAAACGGCCACTTTTGGCTAATGTGCGTAGTAAAGCTTAACGTTCTCATTATAAACTGTAAACAGTAGTTCATAAAATACTTTGAAGGGTTATCTAGGACTTGATAGTTGCAAAGTTTTAAATGATGTCTCCGTTTTCTTTGAAATGATTTATTTTAAATGGGGGCAGCACTGGACCCCGGAAAATTTAGGTACGGCCTTAAAGTCACATCGCAATAGATGGAGATAGTATTAAATACATCGTGTTAATAAAAGAACGCAAAACCTCTCACATGGTATCTCAGCCCATGTAACTGAACAACTTTTGTTCAACAACTTTCACGAAATCAAAAAAAATCGGATTTTCATCCGAATTGACTTGATCAGCTGATCAGTTTGTATGAAAATTCAATTTTTTTTTTTAGTTTCGTGAAAGTTGTTGAACAAAAGTTGTTCAGTTGCATGGGCTGAGGTACCATTTGAGAGGTTTTGCGTTCTTTCATTAACACGATGTATATACGTATCTTAAAATTCAAATGTTTTTTCAGATAATATTAGGCCTTTGCAGGTACTTTTACGTGTCAATGAGTTTAGTTTACATTACGTGAAATGTTTATTTATATGTCAGTTAAGTTTAAATTATTTCAAAGAAAACTACCGTTTCGGTAGCTTTTCTTTCAAACCACATTACTATGTTATAACAACTACGTTTTCGACGTTTCTTCTCAGCATTTTCAACGACCAAAACGCCAAAAAGAAGAAAGGTTAAAGAAAAATAAAGACCATTTATGATAGTTCAAATCCATTTGATCTGGAAATAAAAAAAAGTCGTAGAATATTCCAACTGCTTCCCTTCCCGCACGGATCGTAAAACCAGATCGAGTGAGAATTGAAATAATGTCAAAAGGCGATGCGGCAGCGGCTTTACCACAGGCCCTAACTATTCTCTGTCCACCCCATAGGGGCTGAAGACGTAAAAGTGTAGTGTACATTATTAAACATGATAACACCACGCACTCTGACTACCGTATCGGTCTACAGCCGCAATAATTTAGTTCTTATCGGCTCACCCGATCCGCTGAGTCAGATTGATCCCATTCAGCTCGATCCGATGCCGAATGCAAATATCGGTTTACGGAGAAGGATGGCAGTTGTCACACAGACCTTCGAATTTATCAAATGTAATGCTTTGGTAAGTAGGCCACTATGCGGAAGTTGGATAGATTAAGTGATGCAGGATACTATTATGTCACCTAATGCTGAGCGGGTATCTCTTGTCTTGTCGTCTATCTTCGTAATTTGGCCGCATCATTGTATCAATCTTGCGTAGGGAGCTGGCGCTGGCCTCAGTTAGTGAACCAGTCCAGCTCCTGCAGAAAGCTAAATACAGCTTCTGGCGTCCTGTTTTCCCATGGTTCCTGGGTGTTTTAGGAACCTTCTTATGTTTTCGACGCCATCGAACTCGAGGAGGAGATGGCTCGCATTTTCTTCAGTGGAGGCTGAAGAAACTGCGAGCCATCTCCTCCTTGAGTGCGATGCCACTCTAATAGTCCTGCATCTCCATGCATGCCCGGCAGAGGGGACTTTTATAGTGGCACCTAGGGAGAAAAGGTGTTTGTGAATACAATGAGACAAGCAATGCGCGAGCGCCTCAAATTCTCAGAAACGTAGGATAATCAGTTAGTAGGTATCGCTAAAAGGTATGTTAACTAAGAATCAAATCAGATGAATGTTATTTATACGCGATAAACGTGTCAGTCA
This sequence comes from Acrobasis repandana, assembly GCA_963576875.1. Classification (NCBI taxonomy): domain Eukaryota; kingdom Metazoa; phylum Arthropoda; class Insecta; order Lepidoptera; family Pyralidae; genus Acrobasis; species Acrobasis repandana. The sequence goes on from OY756226.1 coordinate 7,694,327, forward strand.
CATAACAGTCAGCTACTGGCCGACATGATTTAACCTCATCCGGAGACCTTCCTCAGGGCGAATGTGACTCGCGACGACAAAGACGTCTCGAGCCGCACTGATCAGATGAAAGTTGTATATAATTTCTATGAGATAATAGTCTTTGATTGAGTTTAGTCTTTTTACAATAAAAAATACCGTCAAATATGAATATAATCGATCACAAGGACTAAGTATTATAACTCTTACGCCTTCAGACATTACTAGTAATGAAAATGTGTAAATATAAGACAGTTGTTCTACACTGTCTTTAGACATCAACAAAATAAATTTAGTACAGTAAAACCAAATGAAAACGTGAATCGTAAAAATCCTTCACATTAAATGTGTCAAAATACAAACAACATTCTTCCTCTTGTAAACAAACAAATTTTGTCCTCTTGCGAATGAAAGATGTGAATTTGGATCTCCCAGTATATGTTAAACACGTTTCAAACATTCTTATATCTGAATTCCACGCGAAATATCCGCAAAACAAAATGGAAAACATAACGCCAAATATATCTTAAAAATAAATACCACTTTCCCACACAAATGTACGATCGGCTGAACACGTTTGTTTATAAAAAGTTTTCTCAAAAAAGCTTGTAATGTGAGGCCTAATTACTAGTCAAGACAAATGTAATAAGCCCAAACTCGATTGGGTGGTCGTTTTATTACATCAGAGTTTCTAAAGCCTTTCGGCTCCATCATCAGATCAGCTTCTTGTAATAAAAATATTGCATTGACACCTGATTTACATTAGCATAAAAAACTTCATTTCAATCGGAAACCGGGGAGTGGCTCGAATTTAACTTGCAAGATTTGACACAAACAAATAAACAATAGGTAAACAGGGCAAATAAAAGCTTCTAATAAAAACACAAATATTTTTTACAGATCTTGGGATCTTGAAAAACAATTTGTGTTTTTCATGCCTTGATGGAATCAATGCATGAAAAACACAAATTGTCTGTCACAATCTTGATGGATCAAGAAAAGGTAATTCACATTGACAGGCAGAGTCAATTTCCGTTCTAAGGCTGCCGGTCCACCGATGCGGAGCGAGGCTGCGGAGAAGTGGAGAAATAACCAATAGGATTGCACAAAATCTCCGCTCCGCTTCAGTGGACAGGGAGTTTAGGAACTAGTTTAAAAATTCATACAAAACCAGGAAGCTGAGCAGGGAAGCGGACGTACGTCGTACGTGTACGCCTCGCTCCGCTTCGGTGGACAGATACAGTACGCAACCCCGCTCCGCTCTTCTCCCTCGCTTCGCTCCGCACCCTCGCTCCACTCCGGTGGACAGGCAGCCTAAAATATCTGCCAAGCAATGTTTATCATAACGCCAATAATATCGTAGAATTTATCATGTTTTTCGTGATGTATGTCAGTACTCAAATTAGCCGAATGCTTGCGTTGAGTCACGGCACCTCTAGGGAAAGCCAGAGACATTTTGAAATGTCAGATATCAACACATTTTTCATCCGCCCATCCAATTTTAACGGCACATTTCGGTCCCAATGCGTCCGTCGTAGTATTTAATTATCACCGGAAATGTGCTTTTCTCTGACTTTTTTTTATTCGGTAAACAGAACTTGCAAATAAAGTCGGACATTTTACTAAGTAGTTTTAGTTAGTAAATGCCTGACTTTTTAAAGATTAGTAAAATTGATTAAAAAGGGAGACGAGGAAGGGGAAGACAAGTTATTCCAACAAGATTAGGAAGGATTAAGAGTGAAGTCCTACCAAGACAATAAAAAGCTGGCAGAGGAATGGAGGCGTCTTTATTTAATTCAACCGACAAGAGCAAGCTCTTAAAGCTAAAAAGTTAAAAAGAAAAAAAAAACAATTGATTTACCTAAAATGATCTTAAATCAAAGAAAGTTGCAAAGGTTTACTTCTTTTTTGAGTTGATGTTGGTTTATAAATATCATAACCTTCTTCTTTATAACCTAAATCTGTCCACTGCTGGACCAAGGGCATCTTTCAATAAAGGAAGGTTCTGCCCATAACCACTATGCTGGGCAGGCGGGTAGGTAATTACAGTAGCTGGTATAGTCTTTTCATAGAGAGGACGCTGGTGTCCGTTCTCTGTTACAATAGCACCTTTAGGGTTGGGACACATCTATTAGCACGGAACAGCACTTTTCTGAGCGACGACTGCGACTGCTATCCTTTTGATAGCAGCATAGAAAATTGCTGTTCCGTGCTGACAGATGTGGCCCAACCCTTAGTCGTGTCTTACAACTCCCGAAAGGAAAGGGTAATCATCATCATCCGAGCGTATTCCCAGTAGCCCAAGGTCCACTATCTAACCTAGATGATTTGATGAGTTTACTGGTTTTTTAACAGAACGTCAGATAATCAGGTAATTTAAGCAATATACTAACCAGACCGGAAACAACTTTGCACAAAGTATGCTTCCCAGTGGGATTTGAACCCACGACCTTCGGATCACAAAGCAAACACCTTGACCACTGGACCACGCAGGCAGTCAAGAGTGTAAAGGTTGACCAGTTTAATTCTACTCTGTCGTCATCATCATCACATGGCGATCATTATTCTATGTCATTCATGCTAAAAATTATGGAATGGATGGAAATATCTGCTGTTGATAGTATTTAAGATACTTCTTTACCTTTACGAACTCGTACATGACACTATTCTAACTTAAACCTTTTGTTATTTTAAAGACGTTTCATAAAAGAACCTAATAACTGATCAAATCAGTAAATAAACCAAAAAAGTAAACTCTTATATTAAATCGGTTGACTCATGGCATTTCATTTTCAAAGTAATACAAAAAAGTCACCTTTTCGTAGGAATATTTTATTACTCAGTTTCCGAAGTAATTTGAACAGAGCCTTAGGCTATAAGGCTTTACACCGAATAATGTATTCTAAAGGTCGAAAAAAATTGGGGTTAGGTATACAACGGAAAAATGCCTAGAGCTACACTGTATAATAAAAAAGCGGCCAAGTGCGAGTCGGACTCGCCCATGAAGGGTTCCGTAGCAGCAAGTAACATTTTACGATTTATGACGTATTAAAAACAAACGGGCAAGTTTGTATGACGACCCCCTTTAATTTTTAACTTATTTTTATTTTTAGTATTTGTTGTTATAGCGGTTACAGTAATACATAATCGGTGAAAATTTCAAGTATCTAGCTAGTACGGTACAAGAGATAGAGCCCTGTGACAGATGGACAGACAGACGGACAGACAGCGGATTCTCAGTAATAGGGTCCTGTTTGCGCCCTTTGGATACGTAAACCTAAAAACTACTTACTAGATCTCGTTCAAACCAATTTTCGGTGGAAGTTTGCATGGTAATGTACATCATGTATTTTTTTAAGGGTAAGGTGCCTCAGGAAAAATGCGATCGTAACAATGATCCATAAAAAAGGAGACACCAGCCACCTATCAAATTACCGACCCATAAGCCTCCTATCTCAGATATATAAACTTTTTGCTAAGGTCGTCTGCAACCGCTTAACTCGACTGTTGGACAAATTGTCTATAGTGGACAAACTGTTGGTCAACCAGTAGAACAGGCTGGTTTCCGAAGCGGATTCTCCACAATAGACCACATTCATACTGTGAAACAGCTGATGGAGAAATGTTCAGAGTACAAGCGGCCCTTGTGCGTAGCCTTTGTCGATTATGAGAAGGCTTTCGACAGCGTCGAGCACTGAGCCGTGTTTAACTCTCTCCATTGCTGTCACGTAGACGCACGCTATGTGGATCTGCTGAAGGAAATATACGGCTCGGCAACAATGCAGGTACGCCTGCATACCCATACTAATCGGGAAAAACGGCCACTTTTAGCAATAATGCAAACTAAAGCATAACGTTCTCACTTTAAACTGTAAACAGTGGTTCATAAAATAGTTAGAAGGGTTATCAAGGTTTTAGTAGCTTAGAATTTTAAATGATATCTCCGTTTCCTTACAAATAATTTATTTCAAATGGGGGCAGCACTGGACACCGTGTATCATCTTAACCGTTTGGCCACCACCTAATAAACTAACTGAAATCTAAAGCGATTTCAACGAATATTCTAGTGATTTAAAGTATTGTTCCACATAAGACACAATCACGTAGTCAGAACTCTTCTTCTTCATCCTAGTGCATTCCCGGTTGCTTCCTCAGCTGTGTTGCTTCGGAACGCGGGGTGCACTTTCCCGTTTTTTCTTCTCTAAATATAATATGCATGAATGCCAAAGACCTTGCGAAGTGGAGAAAAAAATAGCTGGAACAGTTTAAATGATTTGGCTATCAACCCTCCTTGGGAACACAAATGTAACACAAGATGTTTGTGCTTGGTCTTTTAGTCACCTCTTACGACATCCACAGGAAGAGGTGGAGTGGTCCTATTCTAGGTCGGAAACTACACTGCATAATTACGTAGGTAGAACTATAGACCACAATATTCAATTTATGTAATTACTTTCCATGAAGCTCACTCGTTCTTGGGAATGCGAGCATAAAAAATTATAATGCCCTTTGCGCCCATCAAACAAGATGGCTTGTAATAATGTTCGCGTTCAATTATTTCAAGACAATCTAGTTTTTCAGCTTTTCTATTGATAAGCTTGCTTATTGAATAAATGATTGGATTGAAAGTTTCGCAAAACTACTTACGACTAGTATAGGTACAGTGAGGTTTCAGAAAAAAATTATCTAATTATATAGTCTTAGATTATGAAATGAGCTCCTTGCCATGACTTTCCTTAGAGACTACATTATGAGAATCTGATCTGGTTCTGGTCTACCCTTTGGGTTGCAGAGGTCAGGCGGCAGTCGCTCTATATAAAAAAAAAAAAACGACGGGTTGCACTCCGGGAGTGCCGGCAGAAGTGAAAACTTGAATATTAACGTTGTGCATTTTTGATATTTTGGAATGGTTAGGGAATAATTTTGCACGAATTGCTTTAATTATCAGTATAAAAGTACTATCATTTATGTGGTAGAATACAATATTTATTTATTGCGCTATCGTACACAAACATGACAATTTATATTACATTAAAAAGTTTATCTTTCAGCTAAACGAAACAGCAGGCGCAGGCATACATTTTTGCCGCGCCGTAGAAAGAGAGGGGGATACTTCCTCTCCTACGCCGCGCCGGCTGTCTTATAAATTTTTGATCAGAACACGTGCCTGACGCGAGTTTAACATTTTTTACCCATTACAAAAAAAGTGCACAACGCCGCTAAAGAAGTTTTCACTTCAACGAAATAGTTTTGCTACTCGTTCATAGATGGCGTTGTAATAATTTTCAATGCTTGTAATGTTATGATTAATGTTGAAAGGAATAACTAGATGGCGCTACGTCAAATATTCATTCCATGGGTAGCCGGCTGTCTACTCTCCATCCGTTTTACGAATTTTCGATCAGGACACGTGTCCTGACGCGAGTTTGACATTTTTTACCCATTACAAAAAAGTGCACAACTCCGCTAAATAAGTTTTTACTTCAAAAACAGTTACTTTGTCAAATCACCAGGTTAGGTAGCGGACCCCGTGTTCTAAAGCATTACCGCTGAGAATGCAACCGGGAATACGCTGTGATGATTATGACTTTTTTTTATTCAAACGAACTTTTAAACATAAAAGAAAGTCAAAAGTAACGTTCTTTTTTAGACTTTTGAAGCAGCATGTTTTATTTAGATTATACTTGTAAAACAAAGGTATTCACGTCAATATTACTTGCGAAAATTTCAAATATCGTTCTACAGGCAGGGAAACAAACATTTGCTAACATTTTATGAAATGTACTTACAAGAGTTTCGGTTTTTATTGGAAAAACAGCGGTTCCGTTCCGTTACCTTAGTGCTGTATAATGGTATTATTCCCTTGGCGTAGCAAGGTCTTTTCCTCATATGGTAATTTTCACAACTTTAAAAATTCGTGCTGTGGTGTTTCGGAGTCCGGGGTCCTCTATTGAGATGTTAGTTTTCCAGATTTTAGCCTTCAAGCCTGTTCAAACAGAAGTGGTATCCGCTACCATCGTGGGTAGCGGTAAAACTTGCAAATTGTATTATACTTAGACATATAATTGGTTTTTACAGTCGAAATATGAGCTTAAAAGAGAATATAGTGTATCATATGCCGTATGCCATTGCCTACTTATTTTGCGTTATTAATTGTGTGAAAAATAAAAACCGGTCAAGTGCGAGTTAAACTCGCGTAGAGAGGGTTTCATACAATTGATTGAATTCTTATAGGTTTTCCTGTAATCTACAAGTAATGAACTATATTATGTATTTTTTTCAAAATTTTAGGCTCAGTACTTTCGGAGATCAGGGGAAGTGAATGGTTAATTTTCGTCTTCTTTCTTGAATAAAATCACAACTTTTTATTTTACAATAATAACAAAAATATATTTAAGGTCCTTATAATAATAAGCTGTATTGGAAATAAATAAAATATAAAAATAAGTTTTGCAAAACTTTTTTTTTTATTTCCTAATTATCCCCCCGAATGTGTCCCTTATTTAAAAATAATATTTATTTACTTTGCACATGTGTGTTTGGGTCATAGGATTTCACCATCCTACAAATTTCACCTTATTCGGTCTAGTAGATTCGGAGAAAATTGGCTGTGACAGACGGACGGACAGACAGACGCACGAGTGATCTTATAAGGGTTCCGTTTTTTCATTTTTTGTACGGAACCCTAAAAACGAAGAATGTACCAGCTGCTTCTTTTTCCACGCAGATCGTAAAAGCCGATTGAGAGACTAGGTCAGAATCTTACTCATTTAAATAGGCGATGCGCCTAGCAACCCTTAACTATTTTGACTCCCTTTTTCCATCTTCACGCCAAACTAAATGTGGCGAAAAGGTCTTACGACCCTACACTCTGTCTTCCCCGTTAAGATTAGAGACGTGATAATGAATTTGTATCTGTATTGTATGTATCATAGAAACCTTGGTTCGAGAAAGGACGCTAGGACGTAAGAATAAACTATTATTACATATTATAATAGCCAAAGTAAGTGACCATTACCTAATAACGTTACAATTTGGGCGAAATAATGAATACATGGCCACTTACGTAATCGTATTGCACTTAAGTGACGTATAAAAAATAATTTGTTTCACCTTTTATAAATCAATTACAATGGCTTAATGCTCCGTAAATCATTTTCCAATAACTCCGTCAACAGTTGTAATATACCGAGCTTCGTTCCACTTATAACCATTATGGTAGAAACAATTTTGTCCTGGAAAATAAGTGTAAGCCAAAACAGAACGAATGGACTCTCATTGGTGTCCATAAAAATATACAGGTAACTTTTTAACCATCAGCCAAATATTTAGGGCAAGTTCAGTGCATGATACTGAACTACATATTATAAAAAAATTAAATACGATAAAACAATCTTACAAGGTTTTATTTCTGGGTCTTGGATGTTTATCTATATAATACGAGTATATAGATAAACATCCAAGACCCAGAAATAAAACATATTATGTATTTGTTACGAGTATATAATATAGTATAGTTGAGTTAGTATCCCGTAACACAAGTCTCGAACTTACTTTGGGGCTAGCTCCATCTGTATGATTTGTCCGTATAGGTATATTTATTTATTTCTATATAAGTAACCTAAGAAATAATCAAGACGAATATAATAAGCCTAAACTAGATGGGGTTCTATCGTTTTATTTCAGGGTTCCTATAGCCACTTTCCGGCTCCTGCATCAGATCAGCTTCTTGTTTTAATAATATTGCACTTTTACCTGATTTACGTTTGCATACAAAATGTCATCTCAATCAAAGACCGGGAACTGGCTCAAATTTAACTTGCAATATTTGACCCAAAAAAAAACCAACAAACAGGGCAAGCTAAATAAAAGCTTATAATAATAACTTCCCCCTTTTTTCAAGTCGGTGAAAAACATGGGGTCTACTCTGCCAGTACCAAATGAAGTAACAAAACCTACCTTAAACTTTTGATAGCAGCTGATTCCTTTAACTTAGAAGAAAGGCAGAATTTTGTTCGAAAACATTAGAGATATTTCAAATTGTTATAAAGGATCCCTTTTCTGAGATTTCCATTTACTCAGTGAGCGGAAAAGTTTGAAAATAAAATTTTTTCGGTCATTGCTTAAAATTAAAATTTTCAATAAGAATTTGCAGGTGTATAGCTATTGTATGATGAAATTTTGAGCAAGTATTACACTTATCAATTGTTTTTATGTTCATAAAAAATATACTGAAATAAAACAATGCAATATATATTTTTTATTAGCTTATCTATGCCATTTGGTTATCGGCAGAGTAGAATAAGATCACTCAAAGTCTTCCTGTGGATGCCGTAGACAGCGACTTAGGAACTACAAGATAAACAAAGCATAAAAACATCAATGAGACCTCTCCAACCCGTCTAGAGAGCGTGGAGAGTGTAGGCCAAATCTTCTGACTGCTCTGACAAAGTATGGCTCTGGTAGTACAGAGAGGGTCGTGCTCCTGCAGTGGAGACTTAAAACACCTGTGTTTCCTAAGTCGCCTTCTACGACATCCACGGGAAGACTTGGAGTGGTCCTATTCTACTCTGCCGGGAACCACACGGTTATATAATATACTCAGACAGGTATAATAATCAATGGCCAACAAATATCCACCTAGTTACACGAATCACTAATTTCAATACGTACTCGTATACTGTATCAATATAATCTAACAAAATTATCTAGTCCGCCTACAAATGAATTATGAATGAGCCGGCATAACGAACAAGGTTTGTCGCTCAGTAAAATTCGATACTATTTGTAGTTAAAAAAATATCCGTTACGTGAAAGCTGTTGACGTGTCGGATAATAACTGCTTTCAGCTATTTTACATTATAAATGAAGGATATCAAGATCTCATTTCCAAGAGTGGAGTTTCTATTATTGCTTATAACCGTATCAAATTATACTTTTAGATTTCCGTTTTCATGCTTTGTGAGTTAGTAGAGAGTAGAATATTTTTTGTTATGACGAAGCACTTTATGTTTTACACAAAATATGTACTTTGTAACTGTATTAACATATTTATTATTCTATATGTATCAGGTGTACATATACAGACATACTTGAAAAATTAATTTTTTAAGGGATTGTAGGTGTTTTAAAACGTTCTCGAATTTTGAAATTTATGTACAATTTTATTATGCTTTTAAGGCATAGGTAATAACAATCTTAACAAAAGTATAAATCTTAATGAATTGTATGAATATATTAATACGTATGAATTTTTTAATACCAACATATTTGTTGTAAAAAACATGAAATTATACAAAAATCTAGCTTTTTGTCTTAAACAGGTTTTAAACGAGAATATTCCGACGGAACAGTGATCTGATAGATCGATTAACTCCAAGACAGATAACAAAGATCTCATATCCAACCCTAATCTGCCTGTTCCTGGTTCATATATCCCGTAAAAATATTGGTCCCAGATAAATAGATGCCGAACTTCACAAATAAGATGTGCCGAGCTAATTTGCAGGTAGAAATTTGCAGTAGATCCCAATTGCTGCTGCGGAAATATTCAGTCTATGTCCCATCTTACTGACTCTTGCCTAGTCTATTCTATTGAGGGTGGCATTCGGCAAATACACGAAGCCAATAGCGACGTCTTTGAATGGATTTACACTAACTTTGCCGCATATTTTATAAAACCATTCGCAAATAATAATAATATAGAGTAAACAAATTAGGTCTATGATAATATTTATATTCATTCTTCAATATTTCGATACGGTTCCCAATGTGATCTTTATCGATTGGAATAGCTAAATAAATTTATCTGCCGAAACAATGGAGGAATAATGGTCACTCTTACTCAATTAATTTATTCAAAGCCTCATGGTTTCATACTTAATTGTCATCATCAGCTTCCTCGCCTTCTTTCTATTTAGGGTCGTCTCTGTATGTCAACTCCCTCCATCATTTTCTATCATTTATTATATCTGTACTAACCCCCCTCTCCATCATGGTTTAATAATTGTATCTATAGAATTAACATTTGCAAGCCCCGAATAGAATCTGCGAGCTCGGTACCTGAATCTCCATCAACAAACAACGTTATTGCCTTATTTCCATTTCAGTCTGGATAACCCATGCCGTTTATGTATACAAAACGTGCCATGTACGCTAAAGTACGTATTTACTAAACAAAATAACAGACAGTGCGGAATTTGTAGTGGAGTTCCGTAGATGGAGCTGTTTGATGAAAGTACAAAATCTCCAATAAGGAAGTTCGAATTGTAAATATAAGTAGCAGTGTGAAGATTTTTACTCGATTGCGCCAGATGGGTTATGTCTGTCGAGTACTTGTATATGTATGTATATTTCTTTAGCACGCTGTGCAGACTTAACGGCTTGATGGATTTTAAAGAGGTGTCGTTACATTTGTCTTAATTGTGAGAGTGACAGTGGGTATATCAAACATTTTAAAATATAATTTGGCACCTTTAATTTTTTTTTATTTAAAACCTATCGAGTAGGGTAACAAAACAAAGGATTTTATTGACCAAGCGAACGTAGCGAGCGAAGGCTATAATTCAAGCTGGGGCGAAAACACATTGTTTGTATGCATGTATGTTCCACGATAACTGCCGAACCGATGGTCCGAATTTGATGAAATTTGGTAGGCATGTAGGGAATATCAATAGAATTTTTAAGTTTGTTGGGCATCAAAATCGGTTCATTATTTTTTTAAATAATAATAAAAAATCGCGAGGTCTAAGTTCGCAGCGAACTACTAGTAAAATGTAATTTGGAATATGAAATGCTGAAAAGCAACACTTTATAACCTCACTTATCCGAGCGTGTTCCCGGTTACATCCTGGGCATGCTGTTGTATCACGCAGTCGGGTTATTTTGTTTTAACCCTAGATAACTAAACTATCCTGGGAGTTACACAATAACTAAACATTCGTCTAGCGGACTACGCATTAAAAAATCTTATATTATCAACATCATTTAACGTGAGGAAGAAATTGTTACATGATTCGTATAAAGGGCTCTTGTGAATAGAGACAAGTATAAATAATTTTATACTAATGATGCCACATACCTTTTATACACATCTACATTATGGGTGCCACAAATTGCATTTTTATATCTAAGGCATCAACTTTATGTCTTCCTTAGCAATTTCGACGGGCAAACGTATAATTTTTTTGTAATATTTCATACTTAAGGAAATGGAGCAGATTCTTCATATGATTTCACCAAGGATATCTCCTATCATGACCTTGATGTCACGTCTCAAAGTTACCGTCCGAACAAGTTGCCGCAACCAAGGCTCCATGAGGTGGTTCGTCAATTTCAAAACAAAATCTCGCCGTGTTGCTATTTTTTTATTATTTTTGATGTTATTCGCGACGTATCATAACATAAGTAGGAGTAATCCTAGTGCAGATGACCATTTATGATGAGTTTTACTGGATACAAATCAAAGAGTTGCTAAAGCACATGTCGGATGCTACCTGAAGTACGTTTCTTTTCATGTTCAAATCATCCGAATTAATAATTTGGGTTCTGTTGTCTTTTACTTGGTACTAAAAAATCTCATTCAGAACCCAAATATTGGCACGAGACATCAGTATCAATGCTGATATTGTATTGACTTGCAACCTTCCAATTATTTGTCATCACCACAGAAGTTAAATTATCTTGTTACTTTTATCAGAGTCATCAATCTTAATAAACGTGAATTTGTACTTTCAGCCTAGGACATATGTTTCCATTTATAAATCCATCAATAATATTAGGTATATGAGAAAAAGTTGAAAACAATTAGTAGTATGAATGACATCTTACTATTAAACCCTAGTCATTAAAAAATAACCGTTTTCATGAAGTTCATATTATTTCCTAGTATGCTAATGTATATTATCTAATTATAATACAAACATTTATTATTTTAATTTATTTTAAAATACTAATATAAAATAAAATGCAATTTAGATACCTTTGAAAATCTGCACCTGTTATAACTAAACTTTCGTAATCTAGACGACGCGGTGATTATAAATCACAAATAAAGACAATTGTTTGCGCAAACGCCGCATTTGTGCCACTTTTCACTCTAATTATGAAGGTATACAAAGGCGTGCAAGCAGGGGGTACGCGAAAGTTTGTGAACTAGACTTATGCAAGGGGTCGCGTAGTCTGCCAGACGAATGTTTAGTTATCTAGGGTTAATAATAACTTATTTGTTTATTTTTTAATTAATAAAAATGCAATTAGTGTATAACTGTCATGCCCCTGCCATGTCCTCAATTTTTACGGATCCTCCATAATAAAGCCCACCAACAATAGGCCTAATGATGAAAAATTAGAAGAAAAAGTGACAGGTTGGGGTTAAATAACCCCAATGCTTTTTTAACAGTATATCCCAGCTTTACTATGTTGCTTTTACTAGTAGTTCGCTGCGAACTTAGACCTCGCGATTATTATTCGCGTTTTTATTGATATTTCAAAAACTACTAAACCGATTTTGATGTTCAACAAACTTGAAAATTCTATTGTTATTTCCTATATGCCTGCCAAATTTCATCAAAACCGGACCATCGGTTCGGCAGTTATCGCGGTACAAACATACACACATGCAAACAATGTGTTTTCGCCCCTAACTCGATTTAGATTCAATAAATACATATAACTGGGTCCTCACTCCGTAATAATAACTGCTAAAATGAAACAAAAAAGGTAAAAAAATTCAATTTTCAAGCAACGAACGAACCCTGAGCGGTTTTAGATTACATACCTACTGCATTGATAATAAGGGTAGACATTACGGGAAATTCTTGTTTTTCTTACCCGATATCGTCCCAAGCAATGTCGTTTGGTTTTTAAGCGTTCCCATACATATTTTATGTAAGGACATTGACGAAAACCGATAAGGGTTGCATGCAAAGCGTGCAGTGCGGCTTTAAATAGTTTTTATTTGTTAAGCAACTTCAAAAAAGGGGCGCTTCTCAATTCGAATGTCTATGTGACGTTTCACGGGTGAATGTATCTTGTGGATGCTGGCGCTTAAGGCGTTTATGAAAACAATTCGTACAAATAACTTAGCCTAAATAAATACAATGTCGTAAGTGCCAGCATCCATAAGGTACCTTTACCTGTCGAACGTCACATATATGTTTTCTTAACACTGGTGTTAGATTATTTAAGCTGCCTAAAGGCACAGAATAAATACTAGTACTTACGTACTAGCTAAAGACAACTGTCATTATTACACACTAGTGAACTAGTGTGTAGATTTTCAAGATGATTTTCTTCACGTCAAGACGTTGTTTCCGCGGCTTTTATCATTGTATGGCAGTCATCAAGCTATGACAGATGCCATTCGGCAGTTTGAATAATATGACACCAATGTTGGTCACTTACATTGCATACACGAAAAACAACAAACAAACTCACAGACGCACAGCCAGTGCCTTGGCCCACCACCGCGTCTCAATAGTTTTCCGTGAGTAATAAATTTATGCGCCTTTTTACCTTTCTGTCTAGGAGGCAATGATAATAAACTATGATTCCTCGTTTCAGATTTATATATGTACATTTGTCACGCAAAGGTGGCTAAGTAAACTACTATTTACTAGTATGTTTGCCGTGCGGTTGATTCACTGATGCAAATTTAGAAAAGCGACTAATTCTCAAAATTACCCGGGATCACTATTGAATAGTTTTATAACATTTTCTAAGTATACTCTATACTTAGAAAATGTTATAAACAGCTTTTATAACAACAAGCCATTATAGCTAGCTTGCCCTGATTAGTTTCTTATTTATTTATTTATTTAATCTTTATTGCACAATAAATTAAACGTACAAGTGGCTGACCTAATGCAATATGGCCTTCTCTCCTGGTCAACCATTAGACCAAGCAGAAAATATGTGTGGCCGGCGTAATAAAATTCACAAAAATAAGCAAACTTAATAGAAATAAAATATATATAATCAAAAACACATATATTTATACACAAATAATAACTATACATATATAATAACATGCATAAAATACAATAGATAAATACATAAATACTAATAAATATAATCAGGATGACTGGGACTAGGACTAAGGAGGAAAAATTTATGTACCGCTCGCTTAAAAGCCAAACGACTGGGAGCTCTTCTTATAGACTCCGGAAGGGCATTCCATAGCCGGATAGCCTGGACTTGAAAAGACTTGTCCATGAAGGTAGAGCGATGAGGAGGAATACTAAGGATGAGAGTGCTAGAGGAGCAAAGTGAACGAGATTTAGTGGAACTGAGAGGGTTGAATTTAGATTTAAGATAGCTAGGGGAGTTTCTTGGGTCAAATCTTGCGTTCAATTTAAGCCACTTCCCGTTTTCTGATTCATCATCATCCGAGCGTATTCCCGGTTGCATCGTCAGCGGCTACGCTTCAGAGCTCGGGGTCCGCTACCTAACCTAGGCAATTTGACGAGGTAACTGGTTTTTACTCAGAGCGACTGCCGTCTGACCTCCGCAACCCAAAGGGTAGACCAGAACCAATCCTAGGATAGGTACAAACGCTAGATGGCGTTCGGGACCAATGGCTTTACGTGTCTTCCGAAGCACGGAGTCATCTTTCTTTTTGGATAATCAGGTGATTCAAGCCTGCAATATCCTAAACAGACTAAAAACAACTTTTTACAAAGTATGCTTCCCAGTGGGATTTGACTCCATGACCTCCAGATCACAAGGCAAACGCCTTGACCACTGGACCGCAGAGGCAGTCCAGTCCCGGTTTCTGATTGAGATGACAAATATTATAACAAGTAGCTGATCTAATAATGGAGCCGGAAGGTGCCTGTAGGAACAATGTATTAAAACGACGACACACCATCTAGTTTGGGCTTTTTTTATTTTTTATTATATCTTGATTAGTTATGGTACTCTAGGATTGGTTCTGGTCTGCCCTATAGGTTGCGGAGGTCAGACGGCAGCCGCTCTGTGTAAAACCGCTCGTTAAATTACTTTCCGCTGAGGATGCAACCGGGAATACGCTCGGGTGATGATGATGAAGATGATGAGTATATCTAGATTAGTACTTAAGCCTCACAATAAAAGCTGGTACAAAAAAAATATTTTCAAAATAACTTATGTAACATTTAAATAATTTCTGAGTTAGGGTGGACATATAATATTATAATACATATCCATGCAAAGGCAAGGCAGTCCGCTAGTAATAACTTATTATAAGCTACCTACTTAAAGGTACGTTCAAGTAAACTGTCAGGTTTTACGCACCCTTAAATAAATTACAGTCTACATATTCCCGGGCGTAATTACACCATAGTGTAATCGCACTTGACAAAGTGTTCCACAATTAATAGCAGTAGCGTTACATAATAAGTCCTAAGGACCCTGAGCCCTGACACGCGTAAGATTTTGAGAAGGGTTCGTGCGAAGGGTCTTGAAGGTTTTGAAAGTGTAATTATTCTTAATTTTTTTAACATGTTTGCAGAATGTACCATGCTTCTCTTTCTTCTTCGGGAAACAAAATCTGCTCTAATAGCTAGTTTCGTGTCTGTTAACTTACTTTGAGTTCTGATACTTATAATTTTGAATCCTACTTCATAATATTAATTAATGAATGTGAAAGCTTAGATGTTTGTATGTGTGTTAATCAGTAAGTAAAAACAGCTGAAGAGATTAAAATAGAATTTGACATGTATACATGTCACCGTATGATTGTGATCGCCGAGAGTTTATAAACTACGGCGCGAGATTATAAACTGTCGATAAATTGTGAACCCAACCGTACTGCTCACAATATAACGTATTAACTTTTTATTTTAAACGCGTATAACCGTCAAATTGTGAGCTAATAATATACTTGAATGCGACCAAAGTAAAGTTTACAGTCATACGGTGACATGACTTATTACCTGGAGTGTAAACATAAACTTTTTTCCAGAAAATTGTGAGGAATCCCAAGGAATTATTTAATAATGAATTGCTCTTTGACCATGCGGGCAATGCAGCGAGTAATGGTTTCGATTGCACTGTAAAGCAAAAATCTTTCTAAAATGTAAAAAAAGAACTGCTTTCCATCTCTGCAGTAGGAGGCCATTTGTTCCTCCATCTCTTTCTTGCCTTAAAGCCCATTTACACGGTGCAAGTTTCTTGCCTGTTGCGTACAATTAAATTGAAGCAATAGAAAACTTGCATGGTCTGAACAAAACGTCAGTCATACAAATCATTTATTGCTTCAATAAAATTGTTTGCAACAGGCAAGAAACTTGTACTGTGTAAATGGGCCTTTACTGCGGTTTCTTCAGCCATTTTGAGGAATATATTTTTGAACGGCTTGTAATATATTTAATAAAACAGTATACTTGTTATTCGCATGTATCTTCCGGACCCAATGAACAAATCGTGAAATCGTGCTTTTCCATCGTTACAAAAAAGAGAAGGAGAGGTTGACCGCAAACTACCTGGATGACAAATATCCGGAAGGACATGCTTGGCCTTACAGATGACGATTCTTATCAGTGAAGTGAATGGCGCAGCTGACCCCGCTTAACGGGAATAGGCGAGGACAAAGAAGTAGACTTGTTATTCGCAAGGGCTTTTATCCAATCACAAAATCTTTCTGTGTCGCAAAAACTAATTTCTCCCGCACACCAACTCCAAAACAAAACATGAATAACACTACCGTGCAATAAAACGTGGTAAGCAATTATTAGCAGTTGCGCCTTATGTAATAATCCTGCAGGTACTCCCGAACCCAAGGCACGTAAACATAAGATTTGGGAATTTACGACATTGTGCTTAGCTTCCTTAGATGTTTTCAGCTCGGTCATAACAGCTACAATGTCCATAAGTAAAGTATAATATAAAGTAAGTAAATCTACACGATACCTACCTATTTTATTTTTATATTTTCTCTCTCTCTCTCATCTCAGTATATTCCCAGTTGCATCCTCAACCGTAATGATGCGAAGCCCAGAGTTGGTTTTCCGGCTTTTTCTTCTCCATTTCGCACGGTCTTGAGAATTTTTGGTGTTAAGACACGTAAGTTGCCGGTTTCTGCAAGACATGACCGTAACAGCGTAGGCGAATCACTTTGTCTGCTATGTTACGATATAATCGATACGATCACGATATATAAAACATATATACAGGCTGAATTTTAAACCACCAGCCAAATTTCTGGAGTAAGTTCAGTCCATGACACTGAACTACTTTCCATAAAAACAATTAACGAAAAACTAAAATAAAAATTAGCCTTTTCATACAAATCTGCGCTCAGTCAAACGGATTATCTATGGGAGGACAAAAAAATTTCATCGATTTTTAATAACTTTTTTTATAGAAAGTAGTTTAGTATCATGGACTGAACTTGCTCCAAAAATTTGGCTGGTGGTTTAAAAGTCAGCCTGTATAAACATCTTATCTATCTATATTTTTTTTTATGTATAGCTCAGTTTTAGTAAGTATTGTTTTTTAAATAATTATTTCTTCTTAATTTGGTAAGCTTAAATAAGTGTTAAAAAGACGACCTTATCTAATAATTACACTTGGCTAAATTTATCCGCGGAGGCTGCATGGCACAAAGTCGTAAACTTCCGAATCTTACGTGTTCCTGCTCCAAGTTAGCAGCTCTCACGGACTAATTACGTAACTTTTACTTTACTAATTTAACTAATTACGACACAATTTTTAATGGTTTATTTGTTTTATAAATAAATATTTACTTGAAATTTTTAACTTCTTTAAACTTTCCTTTTAAAACTGGGAAAGCTTTAAAAATGAGAAATGCCTTTGTCCAGCTATCCACTGGTAATCGTCATATGGCTGAAGTAATGATGAAAAATCTTTTGTTTTAGCTACTTTGCTTTATACTACGTATCGTACTACGTATAAGTACGTACGTATATTGAACATGATATCCGTTGAAATAATCTAAAACCTAACTTCTGAAAAGTATGAATTTACCAATTAATACAAGCTCGGCAGCCATTTACAGCTAACAATGTTTATATTTTTGGAACTTTCATTTGGTACCCCATTTGATATCATAGTATGTAATATTTATCTTATTTAATTTATACATACAAAATATAGCCCATATCACCCGGACGATAGTGACGAATCGATTGATATCTCATTTGCTAAAATTGGATACGCAGTTTGAACACACAAAAATATCCACATATATACATACATAGTAATAAACTGATAAAATTAAGTATTACCATTTCTTTTAGCTTTGTCGTATTTGGGTAAAAAAGGTATAAGTAGATCAAATTGTCAGACCGAAATTCTATGTAAAAAAAATATGAATATGTATTTTGTTTTACAAAAATATTTTTTATTAAACGTTTCAAACTTTATGCCAGTTTCTAAACCTAAAATAAAGTACCTACCTTTAAATACGTATCCTGTGAAATACTTTACTTCCAAAACAGTTAAAATCGATGAACAACTGCATCGGATGACGCCAGTTTCAAGTTGATAGTTGTTTAGTGCAAAGTTAGTTGCAACTAACTAGTTACGTTTATATTTTAGTTTCGGTATCTGTTTAGACCTGGAAACCTCAACTTTGTTTAGTATGAGTATCATCCGTGTTTGCAGATTTAGTTTAGGATAAATTGAATAACGACAAGCAGTGAGACAAAATATACCTATTATGTAAAGAAATTAAGACCCAAAATACTCTTTCTACCCCAGTATGGGTGTGACGTACTGGTAACACTGGTGGGCGGCATTCGGTATATGGCAAGCGCCGACTTACAAACGTCACTTCATTATCAGATGTCACTGTGTGAAAAGGTGTGCTCCGTTGAGTGTTACTTTACCTTGCCGTGACTTTTCAGTACGTCACAACAGATAAAAGCGTAATAATGTATAGTATTATATGTAAATATAGAAACACAACGGTAGTATTATATCAATAAAGAATTTTTAATTTAAGCGCAAATATTTTTAAGGAAAGTATCTACTATTTATTTGGTTCTGAACATATTTTCTAATGAAGTTTTATCGAGATATATCTTACTTATCGGATTTATAAGAATACATATCTTCAAAGTTCTTCAGCGTATCTTCACCAAATTAAAATGGGACTAACTTGATAGTAAAGGCTTTCAAATAAAAAAAAATCATCAAAATTCGTCGACAATTGGCGAAGATATCGCGTAACAAACATACATAAAAAAATAAAAAGACACAGTCGAATTGATAACTTTGAAGTCGTTTAATAAAATAATAATTTACAGGACCAATTGTTGTCAATATTTGATACATCCACGTTAGAATTATATTACACGGGTAAATATGGAAGGTGTTTTGAATTATGTACGAAGTTACGCACGAGTACGTACCTTAATTGCAGGTGTTACGTTACATTGATGTG
Source organism: Acrobasis repandana (assembly GCA_963576875.1). Lineage (NCBI taxonomy): Eukaryota > Metazoa > Arthropoda > Insecta > Lepidoptera > Pyralidae > Acrobasis > Acrobasis repandana. The sequence continues at coordinate 7,713,732 of OY756226.1, forward strand.
TTACCTAGTCGCCTAGTTTTGATTAACCTGACCTTCAGTCACGGTATATTACTAAAAATAACGGGTGTATGTATGTACAACTTGTACCTACATACTATACACACGCACACCTTTACGACTTCCGAAATACAATACAAAGAAAATATTTCTGTTTAACTTTAGAAGTATATAATACAGTTACAAATACTTATACAGCAATTAGATACTTTCAGGAGTACTGGAGACAGTCAACTTGGGCCACATACGTACACACCCAAAAGTCGCCATAATATTATACAACTTCCAACACATTCCATACATGACATGTATAACTCATCTCCTTTTAATACATTACCTACATTGAGGATTACGGAAAAAAATATCTAAAAAGATATACCTACTGAAACCTTATGGGCGAGTAGTCTATGATACTGAACAACTTTTCTCAAGGAACAAAGGCCTATAGCAAAATAGGAAAAAAAATTGGCTTCAAATGCAAGTTGACCGATCACATTTTATTAAATATTGCACGCCTCATAAGCGAAGCGCATGAGGTAGTGCTCTACTCTCAGGTACTCTCTACTCTACTCATAAATCAAGTGATTTTCTTAACTAAATGTGTCTCTATTTATTTTCTATCGCACTTGTACAATAATATTTACACATAAATGTCAAGGAAAAACACGAGTTTCAACACTTATGACATTTTTAAAAGACATTTTGCCTTTTAAATAAATAAAAACAATGTTTAATAAAATCATTTTGTGGACGTCCGTGTGTCTGTATGTATGGAAACTGGCGTGGTCACGATAACTCCCGAAAAACTTATCTGATCAAGTCCATTTTTTTTATACGCTTCAGTATTATCCAAAACTAAGTCCTTTCGATTTTCCAAACTTATTTAATTTATTTCGTTTATATTCCTAGCTGCTTTAAGGTAGATTCGATAAAGCAGCTTGAAAAATCTAAGGGTTGGGACAAGGAAAGAGCTGTTCCGTGCCGGTAGATGTGTCCCAACCCCAAATAAGTACCTATTACTTCATAATATATTTACTATTAATATAATTTACAGGGTGGATTTAAAATCGTTGGCATCCTTTTAAATATCCACTATACCCATGATACAAAGTAATTTGAGACTAATAAAAGGTCAATCAAAAGACATCCTTTTCATATTAAATAAAATCTCTAAACATGCGTTAGACTTCTTGATAGACACCATTTCTTCAATTATAAATAAAAAACTACTCGTCATGAAACTCACGAAAAACAAATTAATTATAATAGTATAAATTTTATCGCGTCGTCGTAGATTCCTCAGTACAGAATTACCTGCTCTTCTCAATCGGTCGCATGACATCGTTTTTCCCCACTCGACTTTAAATCTTATCCACGCAACTTAAAGTCTATTTTTGTACGCCGGTCGCCCGCGCTTCAGCTGGTGAGTGTACCTACCAGCACCGGGGTCATAGCACTCTCACGAGCACGACGCGTGATGTTTTAATAGTTTGTTAATTTTTTAACTTTTTGATACTTTTTAATTACTGTATTAATTGCAGTATTGTTACCCTAAAAAAAACCCCTTAAGTGAGTAGGTTAACAAGCTAAATTAATGCCATGATTTCAAATGCATTAATTTTCATATATCAACTGAAACATAACGTATCAAAAAAAAGTGCTCAAGATATTTCATGTCACTTTTGGTCAGCCATCCCGTTGCGGACCACGCCCGGGGCTGCTTAACTTGCGAAAGCATACTCCCACCACCGAGTTCATTTGGTATTTAGATCCTACCTTTAAGTATCCCTTACCTTACCTCATCTATTTTTATTCTGTCTTCGCAGAGGTAAAAACATTTCTTTGATCCGTAAGTAACTAAGCTTATTAAGGAGGTTCCCACTCAGACACGAACTTGTATAGGATTTCGGACCTCTGAGGTCCTATAATCTCTTTATTTCTGCTTTTTATTCTTTTGATCTGCTAACGTTATAACATCGTGGTACGGTTATTTTTTTTGAAAATATATATTATTATGTATGATATTTGTAATGAATACTAACGGACTTAAATACGTAGAGTGGAGGTGCCAGAGTAGTGTTATTATGTTGTACTATCAGTTTAGGCATACTCGCTAGTTTAAAAACATTGCTGATTTATTGATACAGGGGTCCAAACTCAATCACCTTAGTTTTAGGGCTGATTTTTATATACGTTACCAGAAATGTGTTAATTTCAGGAATTGTAAGTATATTATTCCTAGGAAATGTGTAAATTTTCTAAATAGTGATCGGAAATGTAAATTTTTCGCTTTCGTCGCTTGGTCGACGCTCGCTTGCTATGCTCGCTCGTTCCTGTAATGGTCACTGCACAACCATAACCTAGCTTACCTTCCGTGACTAATTCGGGATAGCCAAATTAGTTGCTTTCGTCACTTGGTGAACGCTCGCTCGCTCCTGTGACTACACTGCACTACCATAACTTGACGTACCTTCCGTGGCTCATTTAGGGTTAATAAATTAAAAGGTAATCGTTGCAGCCTACGATGCAACCATGTTGCAACGTGTTCATTTATCATACATTTCCGATCGTTATTTAAGATATACATGTGTTTCCTAGGAATTGTATACAATTCCTGAATTTATTAAATTTCTCGTGACTACTATTTAAATACTTTTTGTAAGTGGCCAGACCAATTGGATGGGCGAGACATGTGTACACGTGTTTTGCAGAATGTGCATCTGGCAGGATATTTGACCTGTCCAATTAGTGAATTTTCTAAATATTTCATTTTCACCAAGGGCTTAGCATCTTGAAAGGCATGTCTTTTGAGTTTTTTGACCCTTGGCTATGTCTATTTTACAAGGCATAAAGACATACTACCTAGTGTTTGTTTATATCTTCACTGAATACAGCTGACAGCTTTGTTACCTTCAGGGCTATTTACGCTTGTATCTAGGTTATCGCGTCTACTACATTGTCGCAACGTCATTCTGTCCCCGCGTTCCTTTCCGACCCAAGAATACAATGTGCTCACTTCCCGGTTAAGGCCGTGCCTGAATTTTCCGGGGTCCAGTGCTGCCCCCATTTAAAATAAATAATTTCAAAGAAAACGGAGACATCATTTAAAATTTTGCTACTACCAAGTCCTAGATAACCCTTCAAAGTATTTTATGAACTACTGATTACAGTTTAAAGTGAGAACGTTAAGCTTTACTACGCACATTTGCGAAAAATGGCCACTTTTGGCAAATGTGCGTAGTAAAGCTTAAAGTTCTCATTATAAACTGTAAACAGTAGTTCATAAAATACTTTGAAGGATTTTTTATTTTTTTTATTTTGACACTCTTTATTGTTTTAAAGTAAAACATACTTTAAACAAATGGCGGACTTAATGCTAAGAGCATTTTTTCCCAGTCAACCATAAGGATAAACAGAGAAATAATTTGTTCGGCGCAAAAAGCAAAATTAATCAATTATGACTACCAATGTAATAAATACTTCATATAAAATATTAAGAACATATACATAAAACATTACATTACTACAAACTTTATAATATATATCAGAATAAATATCTACTTATACAATACGTACCATTATATTATACCTACATATATAATTACAAATATAATAAATTTTGAGAACTTAATGATGATGACTTTACGGAGAAAGGGAGTTCAAAAGATGTGCGTGAACTTTCTTTTTAAAAGAGAATTTGGTAGAAATTTCTCTGATGTCAACGGGTAAAGCATTCCAGAGCCGTGAAGCTTGGAGAGAAAAGGAGTTAGACATAAAATTTGTCCGGAAAAGAGGGATAAAGAGTTGACGTGTCTCATTGGAACGTAGTTGTCGATCATGAGTGTCTGAAAGATAATTGAATTTACATTTTAAATATTCAGGGAAGACAGAATTAGTAAGAATAGAGAAAAGGGTACACAGTACCCTGCGTTGACGGATAGGAAGCCAATTAAGCTCTGAACGATAAGAGGACACATGATCATATTTACGAAGACAGAAGATAAAACGAATACAATTATTAAGAATTCGATCAAGTTTATTAACAAGATCAACATTTAGGTCAGGATAACACACATCAGCATAGTCAAAGAGAGGAAAAATTAAGGACTGAACAAGTAAAATCTTTGTTTTGACAGGAAGAAAATTTCTAAGACGGTTTAATTGTTGGAGGCTTACGGTGATGGATCGACTAATTGCAGCTATGTGAGTGGTCCAGCTAAGAGTTGAGTCGATATGTAATCCAAGATTTTTTACTGAATTACAATAAGGGATAATATTATTGTTAAAAGTAACTGGTTGGATTAATTTAGTATCAATTTGAGCAACTTGCTTTGAACTACCCACGATTATAGCCTGACACTTAGATGAATTGACATTAATTCCAAAATTTTTAGACCAGGACATAATCGAAGATAAGGCGGAATTAATGGTGGCAATACCCGTGTTGATGTCTTCTGCTGGTGACTGAACATAAATTTGGAGATCGTCGGCATAAAAATGGAAAGAGCAGCCAATCGTAGAAGAAAGAAGATTAATAAAAAGAGAGAAAAGCAAAGGAGATAAAATGCCACCTTGAGGTACACCTAGAGAGAGAGTTTTCCAGTCCGACAGGTCACGGTCCAATCGAACCGATTGCTGCCGATCACGTAAATATGCTGAAAACCAATCCACCACTGAGGAAGAGAACTGAAGATAATTAAATATAGCAAGGAGAATATCGTGATCAACCATGTTGAAAGCGTTAGAGAAATCAATGAGGACAAGGATGGTGACCAACTTATTCTCCATGCCCAATCTTATGTCCTCAGTGACTTTAAGAAGAGCAGTAGCAGTACTGTGGCCAGGGCGAAAACCAGACTGTAGAGGTGTAAGCAGAGAATTAGAAAAGACGAAGGAAGAAACTTGTGCATGCACTACAGCTTCAAGGATTTTGGAGAGGAAGGGGAGTATAGAAATTGGCCTGAAATTATTTAAGGATTGGGGAGAAGTAACTTTAGGAAGTGGAATAACGAAAGCTTTACGCCAAAGATAAGGAAAGGTCCCAGTAACTAAGGAGAAATTGATGATGTGAGACAGAATGGGAAGAATTATAGGCAAAATGTTTATAATCATTTGCCTGCTCACGTCATCACATCCTACCGCTTTCGACTTAATAGACATTATAATTTTCCGTATGTCATCCTCAGTGGAAGGAGAAAAAGAAAAGGGGTCTATTTGAGGCTTGGCCATGGAAGTTATTCTAGAAATAGTAGCAGCTTTTACAGTGGGGTCAAGAGAGCTTGTAGAATTAAAATGATCATTGAAATCATTAGGGGAGAAGTTAGAAGTAGAAAAGGAATTAGATTTATTTTTAGCAAGACTAGATTATCTAGGACTTGGTAGTAGCAAAATTTTTAATGATGTCTCCGTTTTCTTTGAAATGATTTATTTTAAATGGGGGCAGCACTGGACCCCGGAAAATTCAGGTACGGCCTTAACAAGTACCTATCGAGTGTCTATAGTAACGTCAACATTTTTCATAGCAAAAGGAATTTTAATTAAAAACTTTTAAAATAATATCACAAATTATAATTTTGGAATTTTTTATTGGTGTTCAAACACTAAATAATTGTACCTAAAACAACATATATTTTTTATAATAGCTGTTAATTATGGCGCAGTCAAAGATAAATAGAAACTTGTCAAGTGTGAGTCAAACTCTATCATATATAATATAGCGGCCACAGTAATACATAATCGGTAAAAATTTTAAGTGTCTAGCTATTACCTGTGCACTTACGGTTTGAGAGATAGAGCCTGTGATAGACGGATGTCACGGACAGACATCGAAGTCTCAGTAATAAGGTTCCGTTGGCATGCTTTGGGTACAAAATATTAAGAAGTATCTTATTTAATTATTTTCAATTCGTTAAGCCATTTTTGGCTGATATCCAATCAGCCAAAAATGGCTTTGATTATCAAACATACAAAGTCACAAATATCTGAACATCATAAATTAAAACATTCATAATATTAGTAGGATAGGATAGTAAAGGTTGGAGAAAAACGCTAGATGCAGGCGATTTACAATCAGACGTTTTGGAAATCCGTAGAGGTCTACGTCTAGCAGTGGACTCTTCTGGTTGATATGATGATGACAAAAGAAGAATTACTAAAATATGACGATATGTTTCGTCAGCAGGCAATACTTATACGAGTACATTATCGACTGAGGTAAGTTTCTCAAGTGGCGACCATGTACTGTTAAATAGACATTAAAGTAAGCGATGAACAAAACATTGAATTTGAAGTTCCACAAGGAATTATACTAGAACTGACATAATTTCTAGTAAATATAAAAGACCTATACCAGTTGCCCTTGCCAAACGGAAATGATGATGAAAACTGTGAGTCAGGCCACTGATTGATTAGGCTTCTGCCTATGTCCATAATGATAATCGGCCGAGGATCTGTAAAACCTAACCCTACAAACACCAACACAACACATACACTAATACTGTGTTTAGATACGCCATTTGCATAAGGCAATTGCCGCTGTGTTGTAGGATCCGCTATTAATTTTCGACGTGTGACAGGTTGTGTTAAATTGTGTTAGTTTGTAGGTTGAAATTTGTTTTGTAGGTCAATAAGCTGCGAGGACGTTTAAGGAAATTAGTGTAAAGTTTCAAATGTGACTCATTTTGTTGCCATTTGCTTTGATTGACGACCTCCGTGACGTTTTGGTGACCACGCTAGTCAGAGGTTCTGGGTCTTGGATGTTGAATCTATATACTCGTATGCTATCATCATCATTTAACCTGCATAATATTTCCTTTTTCGTTCTAGATTCTTTGATTCTAAGATCTCTAAAAATATTACTTTCGCTTAGAAATCGTCTAGTCAGCTGAACACATTTTGTATGAAAAATACGAAAATTTTCTCGTGATCCAAATATATGAAGTTTGTGCTTTTAAATAGGGTTAATAATAAGGGTCATATAAATATGATTCTTTTAAATTCGTCAAGAAAATTATTACAAAAAAATTGTACGAAGCCTTGACTTCATGCGTAATTTAAATGTTTTGTATTTTCGTCATGATTTTTTATTTTTTAAGGAAAAGAAAATATGTTTATAATATATTTTTATAATCTAACTGATGGACGAAAAATATTTCCATGAATGCCTTTTAATTATGGGGATTGACTAAGTTACAACTTACCTTAAGAAAGTATCCTTATGTATCTTTTTTTGCTTTCCATTGAAATTCGATTGTATTAGAGGGTATTGTTGGTTGGTTATTTTGTATGTAGGTCAATAAACTGCGAGGATGGTAAGGAAATTAGTGTAAAGTTGAGTCGTAGTTTCAAATGTATGCTCGTTTTCAGCTATTTGCTGTTATGATTAATAGATTTACTTGGGCTGTGGTGATTAACGAAGAAACTTCTTAAGGCGAAGATATAGGCAAATGGCCTTGAAGTGTGAAATAAATTGTTAACTCGTAAATATGGTGATAATTCCATATTTCTCTACGTCATGCACTAGATAGCCCTTTAAATTATTTTATGAACTGCCGTTAAAACTATTATTGGTGATCCGTCTAGCTTTAAAACTTGCCGTGGCCACTTTTGGCGGAGGCAAGTTTTAAAGCTAGACGGACTAATGTAAATACTTTCAACGGTGGTTTATAAAATAATTTAAAGGGCTATCTAGTGCATGACGAAGAGCAATATGGAAATTATCTCCATATTTACGAGTTAACAATTTATTTCAAATGAGGGCGCCACTTCAAGGTCATTTGCCTATATCTTCGCCTTAACATTAAATAATCATAGAACCTTGACATTTGAGATGAAAAACGCCTCACATAAAACAATAGATGTTATTATTCGTCTTTACCTAAATACACATACATCCACATAAGCCTCCGAATTTCCCTTGAAGCACACACACATATATGATTCTCTTTTTTCTTCGTGAACACCCACCCACACATAAATCCATACGTCAGATTGTACGAACAACAAAAATATAATTTCCGCCTGCTAGCGAATTCCTTCCTTTATTGGATAAGTCGAACATACGTACACATATTACGTAAGTTTTTATTAGATACAGCAATACAGTAATACATTTTTATAATGCAGGGTTTTTCTTTGTATAAATAAATTATTGGAAGAAGCGGTGGTGCCAAGAACAGGCAGTATCTAGCCTGTTCTGTGTTTTGTGTACGATTTCGATTCTCACTAAACGCATTTTGTACCTACCTCTGACTTTGTAATCATGTCTGGTCATTGTGAACTACCACCACATACTTCCGGCGAAGGAAAACTGCACACTAATGAATGTAATGCTGGACGCAGGCCGCTCTAGATCAGTCATTTTGTAAATCCCTGGGAGAGGCCTATGTCGTTGACGTTATGTGGCTGAAATGATGATAATGATGATGATGATGAATGAATGTAAGAAAGCTGCTATCTGCCAGAGTAGGTACCGCGATAAATTTCGGCTTTGACCTGTCAAAATTTTGATAAATGTTACAGTCAATATCATATCAGCCACCGAATGTCGACTGGGCAGTGAATTGTTCTAAATAAATATATATCTTTGCACCCGTAAAGGTTGCTGCACACATAAACGGGCCGGCATTGTAGGTTCGGCAGTATTTGTCGAACAACAAAGCTGACCCAAAGCAATTATATCGGCTTTTTCCCCGAACATTCATCTACATATATTCGATTTTGCCGCCCAGCTGTGCCGAATAATGCCGGCCCGCTTATGTGTATCCAACCCTTAAGCATACCACTCTAACTTAATCTTTTCGTTTTTCCAGATTTGTAATAAAAATGGCGAAAACCCCAAACCGGACTTAAACAAACAACCATGCAGAGGTGATAGCTAAATCCAAGATGGCGATGGTAATATCACAGACGACTAAAGCTGCGATTGGTGGTTTCCTGGCACTGATGATCCTTGGTGCTGTGCTGGTGGTGGGGGCTGCTTTCGGATGGTTTGACCAGAGAAGAGAAGATGAGGATACCCCGGCGAAGATCAGCGCTAGGTTGCAAGGAAGAACTTCGTTTGTTACACATCGTGCTGTAAGCAGTATTTATTTATTTGTACCTACAATTACATACATACATACTAAGTAGGTACTTTACTACCTTCCTTCATGTTACACTCCCATGCTGATCTGGAAAAAAAGAAAAAACTTAGAATGTGCCAGCTGCTTCTCATTATGCGCAGATTGTAAAAGCTAATCGAGGAAATGGGCAAAAATTTAAATCGGTCCAGGAGTTTTCGAGAAATCGTGAAACATACATAAAAAAAAAGATTCCGACGAGTTTATAACCTTCTCCTTTTTTTGAAGTCGGTTAAAAAGAACAAGCCCATTCCCATTTCAGACTTTTGCGACCTGCACTAGAAGAGAAACTTCGTGTACATTCTACGTCTGGTATATTATTTATTTTTGTATCTCGTTTTAGAATCACGGACTTTTCTGTTAGGTCCTTTGGGACGCTTGCGTTGGATACGAATCCAATATGTAAAGGCCCTTTGGAGAAGTTCATTTATTTTATTTATATCTACAATATTCTAAAACATAAGGTTATATATACAAGTATATTAACTAAAAAAATATGATTAAAAAAGGAGTAAAAAGGAAGGTGAAACAAGAATCAAAATAGTGATGAGTTGCTAGCCGCATCGCCTATAAACATAATTAGCATTTTCGTCATTTACCGCAATCGGGTAAACAGTGTGACAGTGTGATTAATAAGAGCTAATATAAAAATATATGCTGCAAAAATATATCTGATACGTTAGGACAATTTTCAAGAATGCCAGACGAAGTTTAATCTAGAGGTATTTATGCACTACTCTTTGGTTTAATGTTACTTAAAGATGCTCTACTGTAACTTACTTAAAACGCCATATAAATTTCACATATATACACTTTCTTTATGCAGAATTTTTTCATAAATATCAAAAGGAAATGTGATCTGTTAAGACATTCATAGAACAGTTTATAGCCGGCAAGCGAACACCGGGCTCTGAAGCATATTCAAGAAAGAAACCAGGATCACGCTTTGTTTCTAGAAAATGAAGCCTAGTATTTAGTTGTATTCTGAAAAAGTTAATCATGAGAAATATAAAGAGGATTATTGTCTTTCATTTCCATTAAAATACATTAATAAAGAAAATTAATGCAAATGTCTAATAATAGTAAAAGATATAGGGCGGCATTTTACTTGTCCTAGTATATTTACGCCCACTATACGCTGAATAGTGTCGTATAGGGAGGTCAAAAGGATGGCTCAAGAGAGGGAGACATGAAAACTACTCCACCGACAAGAACATAGTTCTTAAATTATAGATAGATACGCTGAAATTTGCCTTGAATTTTGTAGGTTTGTTTGACTTTTACTACATAAATACACACGTATTATCACGCCTGTTTCTAATGGGGGTAGGCAAAGACTATGGATTTCCACTTTCTACGTTCTTGCAAATCTCTTTCGCTTCGTCGATACTCATTAATCTTTTCATGCATGCTCTCCGGTTTTGTTGTGATTTGTACATAGTCATATATTATTTTTCGTGTGGTTCCCGGCAGAGTAGAATAGGACCACTCCAAGTCTTCCTGTGGATGTCGTAGAAGGCGACTTAGGAAACACAAGCTAAACTAAGTTTATAAACATCAATGAGACCTCTACAACCCGTCTGGCCACCGTGGAGAGTGTAGGCCAAATCCTATGGCTACTCTGGCTAAGTATGGCTTTGGTGAGAGGGTCGTGCTCCTGCAGTGGAGAATAAAACAGACCTGATGATGATGATATATTTTTTATTTTACTAACCTGTAGGTCTTGTGGCCCACTCCAGGGAAAAGGCCATTTTTTATTTATAAAATTCTAACGTCCATTTTTCTCTCATATCTAGAAAATGCAAATTATGTTAATAGGCGATACGGCTTGCAACTCATCACTAATTTGATTCTTTACTCCAGTCGTTCGCCCACCATCACGCCTAAAAATGGCATTTTCATTTAGGTCCTGCGTCCCTGGGCTCTGTCTGCTTAGAGCCGCAAGACCCAAAAGCTCTATCTGCCCCATTAGAGATATAGACTTGATAGTGTATGTATATTTAGTAGTATTTCTTTAACTAAATATTATTCGATTTATTTTAACTAAATCCAAAAAATCCTATCCTAAAGGTTGACAGGGAGAGAATGCTTTAGCATTTAGTCTACCTATTGCTTTTGGCTCAATAAAGTTTTAATAAATAAATAACGGGATAACTAGGAATGGGAAAACGTATCTTTTCAAATCGTAAAGTAAATTAAGAGAATGAAATGAATGAATGAATGAAGGAAATGAATGAAATAATGAAGGTACTTATAATGTAAAAAAAAAACGGAAAATATCTTCCATGACGCAATAAAGGACGACCCTATCAAGACAAATTTTACAATGTAGGACAAAGAATTCCGTTTCATGTTCCCCGGAATTGCTTCATGCGCCGAAATGGGACGTGGGCAAGCTTTGAAACGAGTGCTTTAATAGGACACTTTTGAGCCCAGATTTTAAGTGGATTTACACATATAAAAGAATATTTAATTCTTTTTTGATATGAAGTGGCGTAAAAATAAGATAATATTCGGAAATATAAACCTGGAAGATGTAAAGGATGTTAATATGAATAAAAAAAATTTTTATGTAGAACAAAGAACTCAGTTTTATCTTGCCTGGAGTGGCTTTATCTACTGAAATTAGACAAATCCTGAGACGTGTGTAATAGGGTCCCATTGGCACCCTTTGTGTACGTTACGTAATATAATAAGACCTGATGATAGTGATGATCTCCTAAACATAGTCATAAGAAATAGCACGAGAAATGTTATTTAGGCGTGAAAACTCATTCACATTTCCAAGAGCTCTTCATAATATAAAACTACACACTCACCCTACATTCGTGAGTAAAAGCATTCACTGATTATGACTAAGATAACAAAGCGTAGCAAGCGCTTTACATTTTAAAAAGTAAATTTTTGCTGACCCCAATTTGCTGGAACCATTTTAACCTAGCTGGTTCTTAATTAATATGGTGGAAGTGAATTTAAAAATCAACGTATCATTCGAACGTGTTTTGTTATATAGGTTGGAAGGTGTGTCTGTGTTTTGATTCGTGAAAATGAATTGGTATATTTAATTTTTATTTCAACTTTAGTAAATTTATTTGCTTGCTGGTCGGGGAGAAAAAAGATAAATCGGTCAAGTGCGAGTAAAACACTCGTGAACAGGGTTTCGTACTTAAAGACTATTAGTATTTTTTTTTCAAATAGGTTCAGTGGTTTCGGAGATAAGATGGGGGGCCGCCTACCACTAATACTACCACTGAACCTATTTGAAAATAAAAATACAGATAATAGTTAATAATTGGCGGAAACTGATCAATCATCAGGGGATGATCAGTTTTCGCCAATTTTATTAAATAACTTCCTAAATACCGATCAAAAAATATATTAAAATATTTGTTTTTGTGAGCTTTTTGTGAGAAATTTAAATATAATTTGTACCAAATTTAAAACTTAATTGGTCTAGTAGTTTTGAAGAAAATTAGCTGGCTGATCAAATTTCGCCTATTTTCTTAAAAACGATATATATTATTTCACATGTAACGTTATGTACTATAAAAGTTCTACATTTTACAGTGATATTTCGATGCTATAAGTATATACAAATAAAAAGTAAAATTTTATTTAATATTGTTAATCTTACTGAAACCTTAAAAAGAACATTACTAATGAGTATATACTCCACGGTACAACATTAGGTAGTTAAACTAACGATAATGTCTACCTCAATGTTTTCCTTTTAGATAGTTCGCATTACCCACCTTTCAGTAAATTGCTTTCCGCGTGTATTTTTATACATCATTAAGCTACTGTTGGAACAAAGATGGCGAGAAAAAGGTATTTTCCCTAAAAAAAGATAATGTGATTCGGCGAGAAGTTGTTGATAGAGGTAAATGCGCGAGTATGTTGAAATCCAAACAGAGGTTTTCCAATAAGCTTGTTAAGGGGAAGTTATTTCAAGTAACAATTTAATATTTTCAGTTTTTTATAGTGATGTGATTACATTAAACAAGTGGTTGACGTTGGAAAGAAGTCATCATCATCCGAGCGTATTCCTGGTTGCATCCTCAGCGGTAATGCTTCAAAGCCCGGGTCAGCTACCTAACCTAGGTGATTTTACGAGGTTACTGGTTTTTACACAGAGACCGTCTGACCTCCGCATTCCAAAAAGGTAGATCAGAACTAATCCTAGGATAGGTTAAAACAAACGCTAGATAGCGTTCGGGACCCATAGCTTTTACTTGCCTCCCGATACATGGAATCGTCTTTCTTTTCTGGAAACAGCTTTTCACATAGGATGCTTCTCAGTGGGATTTGAACCCATGACCTCTGGACCACGGAGGCAGTCTGACGTTGGAAAGAAGTCTGCTAGATTAAAGTGGGACTGGGCAGGTCACGTTTGCCGCATGATGCCTGAAAGATGATGACACATCATCAACAATGGTTACTGACGGAAAGAGGTCGAGAGGAAAACCTAGGATGCGATGGAGAGACAAATTGTCCACTTTTGATAAAGAATGGAGGGAATCAGTTATATATAGTTAGTTATATAGTAGGTAAATGTTTAATAATGGTCAAATAGCTAATTTGAATGTACTAATCGTCCAAAATTTGCTTTTATCCGCACCACCTGTAGGTTGACTGGTAGAAAAGGCCCTAGGCCTTAAGTCCGCCTGTTACATTTTTTGTAATAAAGTTAAATAAATAAATAAATCAGCTGAAGATAAAAGTAATTTGAAAAAAGGAGAGGCTTTTGCCCAACTATGGGGTAACCCACTCATTATATACTTATACTCGTTATATTCATTATATACTTTACACTATCACGTCTTAATCCTTAATTGAGAAGACAGAGTATTTCAGTCTTTGCGGCTCTAAGCAGGCAGAGTAAGTTTGCTAATTGCATCGGATCGATCAGTTTTTACGATCTACGCGAGAAGAGAAGCAGCTGGTATATAGATATACTTGCTGCTTCTCTTCCCGCGCAGATTAAAACATTGCAACAAGCAACAACAGCAACAACAAAATAAGCAGAAAAAACATAGGTTTTTTCTTTTCTCCCAGACGAGCAAGGAATAAAACTACCTACATCAAATAAAAACAACAAACTGTAATAATCTTGTTTCACGCTAAATTTAACTTAATCAGATCCAGTTATTACTATTTATTAATTAAAATAACACCAGTTCAAATGAATACTATGTTGCTCTACAAAAAGAGGCTATATTTCAATAACAATTATAGGTTTTACAATAACTGTCATCTTGTTATTACATAGTATTAATTCAAATTAACTAGTTGAATTTCATATCATTCTTAACAATCAAATAATTATATAATACTTAACAAATAGTAATAAAATAACTATAATAAATATTATTTAACACTGATAATACCTCATATTTATAAAACTAACACAACGTTTTAAACTAATGAAATCAATCCTTACTCATTACACAAAAATCAACATTTGTTTTATAACGATTATCCTATATAAACACAGTTGATTCGAAATAACAAGCCGAGATATTTCCGTATCAAATTTAATTAATCTTGAATTAATTAATTTCGTAGTAGTTTGTCTGTTATTTATAAATATGGGCCAATAACATACGTGTATGTTTAGTTGCCTGAAATAAATAAATGTATTATTATTATTAAAAAAAGACATTTGTAGATGATCAAAACGAAACCATTTTATAGAAACTTTAAATGTTTTTATAAACGGGCAAGTGCGAGTCGGACTCGTACATGAAGGGTTCCGTACCACCGTACAATGTTTTAAAACGCTGAAGAAACACATTTCTTGTATGACGACCCCCTTTAACTTTTAAGTTTATTTTATTTTTAGTATTTGTTGTTATTGTGGTTATAGTAATACATAATTGGTGAAAATTTTAAGTGTTTAGCTATTACGGTTCAAGAGATAGAGCCCTGTGACAGACGGACAGACAGACAGACAGACGGACAGACAGTGGAGTCTCAGTAATAGGGTCCCGTTTGCACCCTTGGGTACGGAACCCTAAAAAAATCAAGGTTACACTACTAATCCTTCACATGAAAAGATCCCTTTCATAGATTACTCGTTACACTAAAGTCAACATCCGTTTTACACTAATCCCCGTATAGTTTCACAGTTAATTCAAATCAACAAGCCGAAATAATCTAACATCGCACTTAATTATCAATAAGGTCCAGAATTTGGACAAATCAAAGTAACACCAGTGAAGTTCAGCTATCCAGTAATCGTCGGATTGCGTGTGCGTGAAAAGAAATTATTACGTATTAATTATTGTTTTCCCCGCCGCCGGCCATTTTCTATAAAATTAACTATTTGGCTTACGAAGTAATGGGCACTTTTATTGTGTCTTTAAATTAATAGGCAGGACGGGGTTTAGTTATTTAATTTGTGATAACGATTTTTAATTTTTGATTGCCTATTATTATTATTGCGCAGATCGTAGCCGATCGAGGAAATAGGTAAAAATTTAAATTATGTTAATAGACCATAGATGCTAGCTACATTATTTTAACATCACGCTAAAAGTGGCCTTTGAGTCTTGCGGCCCGGGGCTCTGTCTACTTAGAGCCGCAAAATCCAAAATGCTCTGTCTGCAGATGACGACGTGATAGTATGTATGTATATATATATATACCTAACAAATGTTACTGTAATTAATGTGTGTAATGTACAACCTATTTGTTTATCTTAAATGTATAAGTATTTTTCAAAAGTATTACAAATCTACCAAATAAATATGGGTACCTATGTGACCAAATAAGCAAATTTACTGGGTTTAGATCATCGAAATATAATTCTCTAGAAACCTAACATTCACCGCTTCGATTCCATTTACGCAAACAAACGAACAGTAATTACAACGAAACACTCGAACGCACACATAGACAAAGATGCCTGCGATTGGTCGCGACAAGGTCACGCGTCGTCGTCGGTCGGGTGGGGCATTCAACGCAATGAGCGGTGAGACCGCGGTACCTATTATGCAGTACGCTACGCTAAAATAAATAACCTTGTTTACGTGTAACTTTATTTTGAATAACTAATTTTCATGTCTGTATGACTTCTACACCACTTCACGGCACATGACGGCATTTTTAATGAATCGATTATCACAAAAACACAGCAATATTCTCAAAGGAAACTTCTTGCGACGCAACCGCATGACTCGAGGGTCACGGCGAACTGTCGCGCCGCACTGTTTATATTTTAAGCCCCGCCCGCCGCGGTACATATCGCGTGGAATGATTTTTCGGGATTACTTACGACTCTAGAGAATTATTGTTCGTAGGTTTAGATTAAGATTATAATAATATCTATAAACTTAATCAATTGAAAAATACAAATATAAGTACGAGTATTTTGTAAAAAAAATTAAGTACCCAAAGATCACAAAGCCATCAATTAAATGTTTTTCATATCCAAATAAATATGTATGTATGTATAGTGTCTTTTTAAATATGCTCTTTTTTGTCAATCTGTATAAATTTTATGAAAATTCGCATATCACATAACCACACACTCCGACTTAATAAAATTTTAACGTCGGATTTGCCGGCGCCTTAAAGAATTTGCACTTGCGGAGACGATCCGAGATTACTGCTGGCAAAGCGAACTTCGCCTTAAGCCGAAAATACCCGAAAAAGGCGTAGAAAGAGGATTGTTTCAATATCGACGCAGGAACATATGAATTATTTATGTGTATCGTCGAGAATGAAGTCCATGCTTGAACAGAGTGGTTGTTGGGCGTGACTCGACTCTCCAGCAAGATAAGCGGTAAGTCGCATTGCGTATAGCAGTCGCATTTGGTTAAAATTAAAATTCGGCTAGTTTCTAATTTCTTTACATGTTTCGTTGAGAATTAAGTATATGCTTTAACAGAATGATTGTTGGGCGTGACTCGACTCTCCAGCAAAACAAGCGGTTAGTTGCATTGCGTTTAGCAGTCGCATTTGGTCCAAATTATAATTCGGCTAGTATACAATTATTGATATGTTTCGTCGAGAATGAAGTACCTTACATACTTTAACAGAATGGTTTTTAGGCGTGACTCGACTCTCGAACAAGATAAATCCATATTACAATATGTGCCGATTTCAGATATCAAGGATTAGTTTAAAAAATATTACATTTTTTGGTAACCCAACTATGAAACTATTTGTTTCTATTAGATTTTTGTATACTATATAAGGACCTGATTATGACTTTTTTCTAGGACGTCAGAATAGGGGATCGGACAACTTTTCACAAAGTGTTTGAAAGTAATTAGAATGGTTATTTATTACCATAAAAAATACTTTTTTATTTCAATAAGGCTGTAAATATACATAAATTACATTTAAAATTTGAATGCGTAAAAATGCCGCGTAAACACTCCCATTTGTCACTTTGGCTGCGTGACGTCATCTGTTTTTGAGTAAACATCAAACAATCAAGTGCAGAAAAGGATGGCAGTAGTGGAGGCCACAAATTCACATAGTAATGTTGACATCTATGGTTGACATTTTGAGGTTACCCCAGCCGTCAAAAATGACAATTACCAACGAATGACGTAACGCGCTGTTATCGGTGTTTCGTTCATGGTGGCGAACGGATTAAAAAGATTGCAATTAACGCATTTTATTTTATGATTTAAAAATATAAATCATTATTATTTCACAAAAATACTCATTGAATGGTCAGTTTATTTAATTAACATAATTTCTAATTACAATAAAGATTTTTTTGTAAGACCTGTCCGATCCCCTATTGGAAGTATTGTTATAACAAATTTCCAAATTTGTCAATTCCACCTATTTTCATTTTTTTTTGACGTGACAACGTCTTAAATTAGGTTGCGGCTGGGAGTCACTTATGAAAAAGTGTAACGCTCGGTAACGTTACGATGAGTCACCGAACGAGAGAGAGGCCCGCCGAATGCCTTGCGTCTCTCTCCCACTCAACTATGATCGGTCTGCGTTGTCACGTAAAATCTTCGCCCGTAAAACCGACTTTACAGGCAACCATTTTTTTATATAGTAAATACACTACAATGCATATATTGTAAAATACTAATTTACTTTTATATTGTAAAATAAAATAAAATTCGATTTATCGTCCTACCATTTTTATGTACACAGTTATATAAAATTAAAGTTGCCATAAAATTCCCCATACTTTGAGCACCGTGCGCATTGTATGGCATTTATACCGGCCCAGACATTACCGCAAATAAATGAAATTCATAAAAGAATTAAGCTGTTATGTAAATGAACTGTACAAAGGAAGGCTTGCACTATAATAAACTTAAATTGAAAAGTTCCAAAAATAGTAATTGAATTTATAGTATTTTTTTGAAATTGGCGGAATTTACGCAAATGAAAATTTTGACACGAGATATTTTAAAACTTAGACGTCCTAATTTTTTTTTATAACCAGATTTGTGTTTTTTGTAATAAACTTTGTAAGAAACCGCTACAAGTGTGCGTGGGTAAAACACCTTGTAAACTAGCGGGATTGATTTGTAAATCGTTCATATTTTAGTTTATGTAACATTTGACAGAGATACTGTTGTTATATAAAAATTTTGCATGCCCCATTTCATTAGCACGTTTATTTCATGGTTAGTCTCAGAAAATGATTTTTTTCCAGTAAATATGTTCTTTTGTTACCTTTTTTGCCTCATGCATTGAAAGAATAAAGAATAAATTAGAATACATACCTACTATAAATTTGATGCAAAGAAAAAACTGAAAAACATTATTTTTTATTTATTGCAGGAACTTTACAACCCATACGGATATTGCAAAAAAAATATTCCAGGTACTACATGTAATAAAAAAATTGCATTTGATTACAAAAATCTTCTTAGAAGTAATAAAAACACAATAAATAACACAAACAATATAAATAACACCAGAAGACCAAATGTAAAATGATGTCTATTTTTCTTTTTATTTATTTATAGTCAAAATGTAAGCAGAACTTTTCTTTTTTATTTTATTTAAACTGTACGAATTAGGATTTACACTATTTGCGACTTAAACGCCAAACAGAGATAGGGGCGTTTTATCATCAGCAGATGCCGAACAATTGTTATCTATCTTCCTCAGCTGTCGAGAAATACGAAAGTGATACAAATAGGCGTGATCTGCAAGCGTTGTTTGGAAGTGAAAATGTATTGCGATAGTTCTTACGTAAGAAGAATGATCGCCGAGTGTGTTTGCGTTATTCTTTATTTCACTCGCATTATTCAGCTCTGAAACTTATTTTTGATGACTTGTGCATTGGTTATAACAATATTCCTTCTTCCTTTCTCTTAGAGAACCTGAATTCGATTCTAGTAATTTAGGAAAATTTTATATACCTTAATGAATTTACATGATTATCTACGAGCATAACAATAATGACAAGATTCAATAAATTATTTCACCAACATAATACAAATACAGTCTGATTAATAGGGATTTATTAGAGCCTTTGCCTTATAGAAGATGGTATAAAAACGATTTTGATATAATGTTGTTATTGACCTTGCGGAATGTAGCTGCTGGCCGCCATTTTAAATTTAAAGGATTACTGGTGTTATTGGGCATAAGAATAGCGTAAGCTAGGTACTGCTTGACAATATTTCAGAGGAGTAAGATTTTATTATTGATTTGGCTATTTAAGACTTTATAGAGTTTTGTTTTTTTTTCCTTCAAATTATACAAGCTTTGGTTTTTGAGGTTTTTAACTTGATTATTTTGAAAGATTCATTAAAATCCAAATTTTCGATCCTGCGGTATGTAGGTGCTAACCGCCATTTTGGATTTAAGGGCACAAATCTTGATTATTTGTATTTTGATTATTTATGAATAATATTCTGAAAAACACCAAAACTATAACGTCGTTAAATTGCCAAATCAATAATAAAATCTTCCTCCTCTGAAATATTGTCGCGCAGTACCTAGCTTACGCTATTCTTATGCCCAATAACATCAGTAATCCACGGCGAGGCTACAATGGATTGCGAGAATATTTTGCGATTTCCTCTAATGCCATCTTTATACTTTTATTCGCTCACAAAAGCGTTCGTGACTATCAAAGTTATTTGGTATTTGTGACGAATGATCTTCAAAAGCGGCACTAGATTTATTGAATTTATGTTTGTTTCATAATTTTAGTTATACTAAAACTTTTTTTAACCCCTGTTGCAAAAGATGAAGTGTATAACTCCACTGTTTTCGGAAAAAACTTGTGTGAACTTGACCTGTCCCGGCGCTGTTAGGGGGATTCCCCAGAATAAGGTTAAAACATGATGCAGCAGCGTTACAAACTAAAATTATAAAAAAACCCTACATAACTTTCGCTAATTTACCTTTTTAGTTTAGTTTATCTTGTAAATGGCTGGTTTTTGGACGGACTTAAAAGGGTGCCTGATGCTAACAATCTAACTTTTTCTCCCACAACCACGCACAAAAAAAATCTAGCCGAAGCGAGACAGCGAGCCATGGGGACGGCAGAAACGCGGCGGGTCAATGAGGCTGGTTTAGTCGTTTCTGGTTTTTGAGGTGTTTTTCGTTTTACAAAGAATATTAAGAAAATATATTTAAAAAATAAACCATATGATGACTGCCTTATGTTTAATACAATTATAATCCAAATTAACCCATACATAATCCAATAATATACAATAAATTAGCCCTTTCAAGTAATTAATTACAAGGGTAATTTATTGTATTTCTGGAATACTCGCCGTTTTATATATATACATAGCAGGAGCGAAGATACCTTATAACACGATTCTTATCGAGTTGCCTTAGCAGA
This sequence comes from Acrobasis repandana, assembly GCA_963576875.1. Taxonomy (NCBI): domain Eukaryota; kingdom Metazoa; phylum Arthropoda; class Insecta; order Lepidoptera; family Pyralidae; genus Acrobasis; species Acrobasis repandana. The sequence continues at coordinate 7,734,645 of OY756226.1, forward strand.
TCTTAATAAATACAATACCTTTTTTTACCTATTTTTATTGTTTTGAACCTAACTAAATATGGAAATTTATTGAGTTCATCCGATGGCCGGCTTTACCGAGCCAAGAAATCACGCCCCGCGACTGATACAGTCGTATATATAACGTGTAACAAAATATACTGAAACTATTTTAAGGGTGGTATCAGTCAGAGATACTAAACAACTTATCCCAAGGAACATATGTCAAAATATAAAAAATAATTTTTGGCTTTCCCTACAAACTCGGATCAGCTGATCGGTCAATAGAAGGTCAAAAATTATTTTTCATATTTCGGTATATGTTCCTTGGGGAAAGTTGTTCAATAATGACTGAATCCACTCTTAAAATAGTTTCAGTATATTTTGTTAAACCCTGTATAAATAACAACGAGGCCACAGCCGCATAGACACGTCCAACCTGTAACATCCTTTATTGAATCAGGGAGTTACGGACACAGACTAAGCTTTAATTCAATTTTATTTAAGGTTTTCAAGCGGGCAATTAAGAACTCTTTTTCCAGTATCTGTCTATTGACTTACATTAAAGTAGGATTTAAAGCTATTTCTATTTTCACAGAAACACGAATGATACCTAAAATAATGAACAATCTTTTCTCAAGGAAAACATCTGAATAGGAAAAATCTAATAGATGGAGTTTCTACGAAAAACGCTGTGTTACTTATTTTTTCAAACGAAGTTATTCAATTCCATGAACTTTTTTTTTATTTTTTATTTTGGCACAAACAGTCATTATGTAACAATTACAGTTGATGTATGTTTATGTTATAGACAAACACAGTGCCGAAACGTAGTATAAGCAAATACAGTTTTTGGAACATGCTGACAAACATTTATTTTTAATATTTATCTAATATAGAAGTTACGCAAATTTATGCAGCTTAATAAACTATTATCACAGTATGCGGAACAATGTAAGAACAACTTAAATTTAGCAGATGTCTGCAGGCGACAAATTTTCAATGCCCTAAGTAGGTATAAACAAATCCAAAAGTTGTTGTTAAAAATATTAATTCTTTTAGTTTTGTAGCTTGTTATACAGTTGCTTTTTAGTAATTATCAACGAGTTTGAGAATATATCAATATCGGAGAAATCACTATTGTATTTCACTATACAACGATAGAAAAAATTGTTTCTAGTGTAGTTCTTGCGCAAGGTCGGTGGCACTAAAATATTAAGACGACGAGAGGGACGAACTGGAAGTCTAACCCTACTTATAAAATTAATTTTTGAAAGAAGTGTAGGGGAGTCGATGTTATTATTAATAATTTTATGTAAAAATGTTATGTCGAACTGAGTACGACGGTCCTGAAGAGATAAAAGTTTGTGATGTTTGAGAGAATTAGTATATAATGATTCTGGACCACAGTTTCTATAATTTAATATTTTTACAAATTTATTTTGAACACTTTCAATAGCATTAATATCGTCTTGGTAATTTGGGTTCCAAACACAACTACCAAAGTAATCATATAGCTCAAAGAAACTAGCAAACTTTGTATGTGCAGAAAAAATTATTCTGTAACAGCTGTTTTCTTTTGCTATTGGTTATGATACTCACTCTGTTCATATAGCACGAGTATCCTAAAATTACCCTATCTTATCATATTTCCAAAAATTTTACTAATATAATTTTTTTAAAAGCTTTCGTTCTCTATATAATAGCTCTTTAAGGTGAAACATGAAGTCCAGTGCTGCCCCCGATTGAAATAAATTATTTGAAAGGAAACGGAGATATCATTTAAAATTTAGTTCTTGTAAGCCCTAGATAACCCTTCAAACTATTTTATAAACTACTGTTCACAGTTTAAAGTGAGACCGTAAAGATTTTCTTCGCACATTTGCCTAAAGTAGCCGTTTTTCGCAAATGTGCGAAGAAAAGCTTCACGTTCTCACTTTAAACTGTAAATATTAGTTCATAAAATGGTTTGAAGGGTTATCTAGGGCTTCTTCTTCTTCTTTAATTTAAGATTTCTCTTGTCGGTAGAGTTAAGTGGAGATGCCTCCAGGGCTAACTAGAACAAAATTTTAAATGATATCTCCGTTCTTTTTTAAAATAATTTATTTCAAATGGGGGCAGCACTGGATATCATGGTTTCACCTTAAAAAAAATATTGTAACACCTACTGTTTCAATATGTATAAAAACTGGTCAAAGATTATTCCAAAATACAAAATTGTGTTAACTCGGCAAAAAGGAGTTAATTAAATTTATTTTTTAAACACGAACCAAATTAAATTTAAAATAAATGAAAGCCCAATTAAACTTATTTACTTTCATTAATGAGTTAACAATGGCATTGAAATTTCCTTAATAATTTCAAGCAGCTATACGCGACTACGTTGAAAAATACATCAGGGCTGGCACTAAAAGTTCTTTACGTATCTTATCACGTACATAAAACCAAATAAAACAGCGATGGGTACAACTCACTGCGTTCAGACACGGAAAAATCTCATTAACTGTCCATGTCCTCGATTGTATCGATATAGTAGCACTTAAAGGGCTCCTTACAATATATACAGCGCTTTTGTCGTGTTATCACTAATTCATCATTGTTTGTATTGGTTAATTCTACCTCTATATTACGAAGTTACCATGAAAGGAATAAAACAAACGTAAATTTCTAAGTTATAAATTTTATTGGGTCAAACTTATTTGTCTATTCCATTTGTCATTACAATAACCTCATATTAGGATTCTTACAGACGAACGACAGTACCTATGTCCGCGACACCTGTCGGCGATTGTCAGGCATGTATGAAGAGATTGATGAGTGTAGATGAAGCGAAAGAGGTCTGTCAGGATCGTTGCAAGAGGAGGTCATAGTCTCTGCCTACCTCTGTGGGAATGTATGTCAATACTTTGAGTAACTTTTCTCTAAGCTATACGTTTGTATTACCTATGTCAAAATTTATATCTGGTTGATTGAAACAAAATCACAAAATGTACAGAAAGGGTTGAAAAAGCCTAAAGTCTACACTATGATATTAATAACATTAAAAATCAAATTTAACACATTGCTGGGCACATTACGTCTATAGACGTAGATCTATTGTTATTTCTATTGTGTCTGGCTATTATTTATTATTTATTTATTTAAACTTTATTGAGCCAAAAGCTACAATAGGTAGACTTAATGCTAAAGCATTCTCTCCCAGTCCACCTTTAGGAAAAGAGAAACAGATAGAATAGTTGGCGTCTAAAAAAGATGGAAACAATCTAGATATAATAAGTACTTTTCAGTGATCATACATAAATATCGTAAAAACCGATCGAGGGAATGGGTGAAAATGCAAATCAAGTTAATTAGCAAACCACGCAATCACGCTAAAAGTGGCCATTGGGTCTAGCGGTCCTAAGCTCTGTCTGCTTGGAATCGCAAGACTTAAAATACTCTCTCTGTCCCATTAGAGATAAAGAAGTGATAGTGTATAGTAGAGTATGAAAATCTATACCTAACTGAAATTGATAATAAATAAACTAGTGGTCCTGTGTACACACTGTCATACTTTCCCCTTTCCCCTGGCTTAGCAAAGCAATTTTAGTGAAATCCGTTCATATATAACGCTACAGAAATCTTCCCTCTTTTGTCCCCTCCACTCCACTTTTTTGGATTTTTTTATGCAACATCTTGTTTAGAATGAAGTCCTCATTGTGCCTGTTAAATTTTACTGAAACCCGTCAATAAATAACGCTACAGCAAAGTTCCCCCATTTTACCCCTTATTTTTCCCCATTAAAAATCGCGATCAACTAAAAAATTTAAATAGGTAAATCAAGGAACTTGTTTGCCTATTTTTGACAAAATCGGTTGACAAATGCTTCCTGTAGGCGAGAACAGACATACGGACAAACGCATTTTTGCCCACACTCGAAACTAAGACACTTCCGCTCGGTCAATAAGTAAAAGTAAACAAAATGAAAAATTTTACCCGATGCGCCGCCATTAAATTTTTAGCATTATATTAATGATCAAAGAGAAAATGCAAATTTTAACCTACAAAAGCAAAGCTGGAAACAATTATTTTCATACACGCCACAGTTGTTGATAAAGCAATTAATTTCTTTTCGTCTCCATCTGATTAGTTCAATAAAGAAAATTATGTTAAGAAATTTTGCATTGTTTTAAGAAATTATTTTTCTGTAGCAGAAAGCTTTTTATTTCATACGATAGATACAGTATCATAACTTAATACGGAACCCTAAAAACGAACAAAAACTATTGTTGTTTAAAAAATATTGTTTAAGTAATATAATGGTTATGCTACTAAAACAAAACGTTAAAGATTCCTCCTTAATAAGATTTACTTTTGTAGTTTTTGCAACCTTTTTTACTCGTAGCTTGTGCTATTTATTGTTTATTTGTATGGGTCAAATCTTGCAAGTTAAATTTGAGCCATTTCAAAGTAATATTGTTAAAATGCAATATTATTAAAACAAGAAGCTGATCTGATAATGGAGCTGAAGGGTGGCTATAGAAATCCTGTAATAAAACGACCGTGTGGCTTTCAGCAGAGTAGAATAGGACCACTTCAAAGGTCATAACACACTTACACGTCTCGGCTCTAACACCGCTCCCACCCAACACCGCCCTAAACTAATACGACTGCTCGCGGTCCACGCACCGACAACTAGCAGGCGCCCAGCGCTCCACGCACCGACAGCTATCAGGCGCCAAGCGGTCTTCGTTCCGACAGCTAATCTAGGGGAGGGAGTCTCATCTAGTCGCCGCAGCGACTGTGAGCAGTCAGCGTGCGGACAGTGCGTAGACCGCTTGTTTCCAACGCGTGGCCAGCGAGGCATCAACCACCAAGCAGTCTGATGGCGGTAAGTCTGCTTGGTGGTTGACGCCACTGTCAGTGAGACAGTGAGCTGTCTGCTAATTTATGTTGCCAATGTAAAATATATATAAAAAGCATTACCTGATACCCATATTTCAATAATATTATATTTTTTGGGTGGGAGCAGAGTCATGTAAGTGGGCTATAACCTCAAGTCCTCTCGTGGATGTCGTAGAAGGCGACTAAGGAAATACAAACTATACAAAGCTTATAAACATCAATTAGACCTCTCCAAGCTGTTTGGCCAGCGTCGAGAGTGTAGGCTATATCCTCTGGCTGCTCCGGCCAAGTATATTATGGCTCTGTAAGTACAGAGAGGATCGTGCTCCTGCAGTGAAGACAGTAAAAAGACCTGATGATGGATAAAACGACGTAATCCCATCGAACTTGAGCTTATTTGTCATGATAAGTGCTTAAGGCGCCGCCAGTTTAGAGCCACTATTATATAATAACTGTAAGGTTTTTTCTTAAATCACTGTAATTAAGCTACTACAGTTTATTCTTCACAAATTTTACATAATAATCTTAAGGCTTTTCTACAGACACCTACAATGTTCAAAATACGATTAAATATTTTTGGCTTGATAGAAAAAAATCACAAACATCCTCTAAATTTGCCTCAATTTACCTTTATAATACATATTACTATTACTTTTTACTATTTATACAATCACCTTTTTATATGAAAATTATACCAAAAAATTTATATTATCTAAATATCTATCCGTTTTGGCAAAAAAAAAAGTAATAAATAAAACACAGTGAAATATTCGTCGAGAGAGAAGAAAGGCCCGGAGCCGTGCTCGACGATATTTCGCAGTGTTTTATTTTTTATTTTTTTTTTGTATTTTATTTATTATTTTTTTTGTAGCCAAAACGGATAGATATTTAGATAATACATATTTTGGTATAATTTTCATATAAAAAGGTGATTGTATAAAATAGTAATATGTATTATGAAAGCAAATTTAGGCAAATTAGAGGTATGTTTGTGTTTTTTTTTTCTATCGAGCCAAAAATGCTCAATCGTGTTTTGGCTATTGTGTGTGTCTGTAGAAAATCCTTTAGATTTTTATGTAAATTTTTTGAGGAAAAAACTGTAGTAGTTTTCTTTTTTTAAACTAATTACGAATTTTCAGTTGCTTCTACGTCTACCTATGTTTAAAAGACGTTTTAGTCAGTGGTCGATATGCTTTACGAGTATCCGTGCTTTTTAAAATAAAATGCATTTTTATATTAGTTGCAGAGGGTTAAAAACTGACCTTAAAATACTTGATAATAAATATCTTAGGTAACAATATCACGATATTTCGGTCTTCTTCGTGCTTCTAAAGGCACATTAGGTCGATGATCCTAACTGTCATTGTAGTCATCAAGCTGTGTCAGATTCTGCAGCTTAAATACTGACGCCAGTGTTAACCACTTTCATACACCAAAAAATAAACATACATTAGTGACCTTATTGAAAACACCCGAAATTGGTCTTTCATTACAAGAACGCAATTGAAATGTCTCAAGGTTGTCAAAGTTAATTATGTCCACTTAATTGGATAATGATTGCAGTTTACATTATTAACAGTTTGTATGATTGTTAGTTACCTTGGGGAAATTTAGTAACTATTTTTTGAATATTCCGTATTATTATATCATCATTATCAGGTCTTTTTTAGTCTAAACTGCAGGACCTCTTTGTACTACTATTGCCATAATTAGCCATACTTATCAAGTTTTATAAGCTTTGTTCAGCTCGTGTTCTCTAAGTCGCCTTCTACGACATCCACGGGAAGACTTGAAGTGGTCCTATTCTACTCTGCCGGAAACTACACGGCAGTATATAATTAAAGAACATTGAAATTACGCTCCATAGCCCTCTGATTTGTACTATATGTTATATAAATGTATGTTAAAATACGTTTTTTCCTTATCTTTATATCTTTTCAATATTTAAAAAATAAAAACAAGCTAGAACATATTTTAACTAAAATAGTTACGCTTAGTCAACCTTTTATGTTTTTATGAATAAGGAAGAGGGTTAACTTACCCTCTTCCTTTTTCTTAAATCATATATATTAAATAATTTAAACTATAACGACCAAATAATCACAAATGTAATGAATATTTAAATTGTTTGATAAACAACATTATTTGGACAAAAAGAGAGGCTTTATTACATTAGTACGTGTATCATAATTTTTAGATGGATGAGTAGAGTGAAAAAAAAGGATAGAATTAAAAACGTGTATGTAAGAGGAAGTACAAAGGTATAATAATGGAAAAGCTGAGAAGCAATAGACTAGGATGGCATGGACATGTTATGAGGAGGAAAGAGAACTATGTTACTAAAAAAAGTGCTAAATTTGAAGGTTGCTGTATACAGGAACAGAGAAAGGCCAAACAAAAGGTCTACCTTTTGTTTGGCCTTTCTCTGTTCCTGTATACAGCAACCTTTATTTTATTCATCTATGAAGTGCGTTAAGGATGATATGGATAAAAAAAATATAACAAGTGCCTTGACAAAAGATAGAGGAAAATAAAAAAGACTCACATGCTGTCCCGACCCCACGTAAAGTGGGATAAGGGGAGGAAGAAGAAGAAAAGAAAAATAGTGAAAAATTAACACCGAAAATTACAACATCTAATTTAGCAAAAAAAATAATTGCAATCTTTAAACGAGCGTGAATAAAAACGTTTATATAAATAAAAGCGTATTTAATTTTTTTATTTAATTAATATCAAAGGGCACTTAAAGAATATTTCGCCTTTTAATAGATAGTTGCATCGTTAGAGCATTGTTAGCCTGAAGTTTTAATTTGGTGATACTATCACCCGAAGCACGCTCTCTGATTCGCTGGTTTTAAATAGGACAGCTAGGTCGGCAGGTCGTAACCTTAGGGCATTGTGAAACAACAAGCCAAGTCACGAGTATGTGTGCGAAGTAATTTATACTTATAATATTTTCGATGTCAATTTAAAAGCATGCTGCAATTTTTGACATTTGCAAAATTTGACGAAGCATGTTGCGGATATTTTTTTTATGTTTACCTTTTGACGAAGCTTGTTGCGGATTTACTTTTTTGACGAAGCATGTTGTGAATATTTTCTGTGACCCATTGACGAAGCATATTGCGGATCAATATTTTGTATTAACTTCACCTGGTTCATCTGGTTCCGTGGCCATTTTTCCGCGCCTAGGCTCTTCTTTTAGGCCCCTTGCACGTGAGGGAGGCATCGACATTTTTCTGTGCCTCCCCTTTTGCGGGCTGGTTTTGCGTTTTCACTCGAGCCAGTCCAACTCGTCGAGGAAGCGGAGCAATGCAGAGGGTGAGCTGCACGCGTCCGTCAGCGTACTTGGAGTAGAGTAGCGTATTAACTTTTTTGGTAAATAAATGATTTGTATTCAGAATTTAAAAGTGTATTGTAACATATTTTCAAATAAGTAGGTACTTTTTTTTACTATCCGTTGGCTGTTATGTCTCACAACTGGGCAAAGGCCTCCCCCTTAATCTTCCACTCATCTCTCCATCGCTACATCCTGCTAATTGCCAAGGTCATCTCGCCATTGCAGAATCAAAATATAACTTTAGATAAAAAGTACGATTACATGTTGTACATTCTACAATTATCTAGGTACATGGCGAAAAATTAGATTATACACAACATTAAAAATAAATATAGATACTTACTTGAGTTAGAAGTATTTACATAACAAGACGTTCTTTTTTACGTAAGCCAACAAGTCGCAGTCAATATTTACTCGACTCCAGATCTCAAGAGATATTTATCAAGAATTTATATCTTACAGGTAAATCCCGATGAAAACAGGCTACCTTTGGTGTCAAATCCATCTCCTTGTAAGTATATTTTTAAAATATATCTTACTAGATTATTACAAAGGAAAAGAAAAATACATTTAAGTGACTTCAAAAAAGCTTCTCAAATTATATATATATATATATATATTTTATATATGTTCCTCAATAACTTCTCCGTTTATTAACCGATTGGACATGCAAGTTGGTCACATTGTTATTAGGTGAAAATCTGATGATGGAATCCTTGAGAAATTGAGGGAACTCCTCACATATTCTATGCACACGCATAGTGATTTTGATGTTTTTGTCAAAAATCAAGCATTTGCATTCAGAAAGTAAGTTTTAGAGAACTAATGAAGGAAACCAAAAATTGAAGTCGCTTTTTTGTTAAAAATTATGTTTTATCAAAAAACTAAAAATATGGAATCTTGTAAAATATGCATTAGACAAATTATAAACTTAAGTTTTTACTTTATTTTTTATTTTTGTGTATTGTAAATAGTAAAAAAAAAAAAATTTTAAAATCAAAACTTTGTCCTTCGCAAGGTAGGACTTTTATTCACTTCCGTTCTGCTAGCCAGAACTACACGCGTTTTTTTTTCTCTAAGACTATGAATTCTTTATAGTTTGTCAAGTCAACCATGAGCATGTCAAACAAGCCCAATGTGTGCCATCTTTCACAATTTTGGAATTATCTCCTTTTTAAATTTATATCTCAGAGTTTTTTTCTTCTTGAAGCACCATGTCAGCGTGTAGGTAATAATTAAACATTAAATAGAGATTTCCCGCCGTTCCAGCATATTTGTTATTGCTACACTATCAATCATTTGTTAATGATCTTAATAGCCCCAAATAAGCATTTTAGCAATTCAGTGGCAAAAATATGGTAATGGCGTCCATTGTTCTCCTAATTGTAATAATTTGTACGAAAATAAATCCAGGTATTGTAATAAATATTCAATTTTCAGTCTACAATGGAGAGAAAGGGGAAAACGGAGAGATTGTAAGTATGATTTAATGAAATGCCATTTAAATTTCTAATTGGAACAAGAAAGCATACTTTGACTTACAAATATTTGTTATTTGAAATCTAGATATATTTTTATTTATTTAACTTTATTACAAAACATGTAATAGGCAGACTTAAGACCCAGCGCCTTTTATACCAGTCAACCTACAGTATTTTCTGTACCTTATCACAAAGAAATCAGGAAACTATAGCATGTTTTTGATTTATGGATTTAAAAAAAACAAGTTTCTTATTTTTATTTTAGTTACAAGTATGCAAGTTGTAGAAAATGATGGGAGTGGGCGTAAACGTGGAAAAATGTGTTTTTTTATTCTTAATAAGATATAACTACAAGTTTTACTACGCATGTTCTTTGTGTCATTCGGTTCTTGGCTTTGTTTACGCCTCAAGGAATAAAAGGAATGAAGTTGTAAAAGGGTATCTTTATGGAATAAGGAAAAGTAATTTAAATAACATTTAGTTCTATCTAAAATTTAATCATAAGACCAACAAATACTACTCAAAGTTACAACTGAAACTCCGTGATCGTGTGAAAGTAAAATATAGAACTGCCGTAAGTCGACGCATTTTACCTGACTGTTTTAAGCTGTCATTATTGTAAGGCTATATCTTGTGTTAATCAATCTTTATAAGAGCTATGCTCTTATCAGCAGGGTATGAATTCTCCTCCATTTCTCTATCATCCGCCGCTTGTTGTACTTAGCTGTCCCACACAAATTTCACCTTCTCCTTTATCTTCTATCTTTTCTTCAATGCTAGTCTTAATGAAATCTTCTTGTCGTGTTAGATGGCCTAAAATCTTTCCTCGTCGTTTCTCTATTATGTTTAGAATGCACCTATTCTCTCTTACTCTTTTCGGGACCTTCTCATTAGTATTTTTTCAAATCAAATCAAAATTGTTGTTGTCCTAAACAGGAACCAACAGCGTCAGCACGTGTATTTTTTTTTTTCTTACATTAAAAGTTACAATATATATGTATATGCACTATACAATATTTCATAAACCAGATTTGGTTTTTGAAAATCGGATACCGTTATCGGTCGCTTAAACTTATATATTTAATTATTAAAACGAAGTTAAAATAAGCTCACTTCATACAACGTGGAAGGGACATACCCGTAATTAATCGAACCACGATCTATACTAGATCATTATAGTATAATCAAATTAAAATAAAAGCCACAGAACAAAAATAAATTTCGGCATTTCCATACAAAAGTGTGCTGCCGTCCGAACGTCGAAATTTTTTTTGGTTATTTTACTGTTATTTTAATTTCATTATAATTTAGTGATGCAGTATAGCCCGTGGTTCAATTTATTACGGGTATGTCCCTTCCACTTTGTATAACATTAAAAACTTCCTCTCTAATAGGCTAAAAGCCCGTCTGCTGTCAATAACTATACATAATTAAAATCTAAATGCTTTATGGCATACTCGCCAAAAGGCTAATGTATATGTAACAAAAGACGTAATTTCGAGGTCACGAAGCGTGATAAATTATAACCAACCCTTATTCAATATTTATGAGGAAAGGATGCTTCTAAGTGGCAGTGTCATATTTACTAAGGGTTAAGATATAAATAGAAAGATAATATTCAATTGTTGAGGAAGTTCGAGAATGGTGTAAATTGATTCGAGCTATTTCTCGTTGTTTTGATCTATATGGTAAAATGAACGTTTCTCTGTGACGGTTGCCTTAGTCGGGAAAGGCCAACCAGGTTTTGATCGATTTATACGATTATCTTCAGGGCGAGTGTGAGAGAGAGTTCAGAGTCAGCGGACAGCAACATCGTCGGGTCGCCGTCCCTGACACTCGCCATGAAGATGATTGTCTAAATCGATCGAAACCTGGTCGGGCTTTTCCGACTTCATTACGTTTTAAATTAAATAGTTTCTTTGAGAGATCAAATAAAAAATCTTTTAAACTAAATCGCTTTGGTGCCAGATTTTTTTTGTAGGGCTTATTTTAATTCAGAGGTTTTAGTACAAACTTTTTAATAACGGTTTGTTTCAAAAGTAAAAAATCGGGAAACATTGTTTTGTTTGAAACAATGTTTACCAAATTGTGACGTAATAGATTCTTCATATCAAATGGAGTCTTTAAGGCGTTGCCTGCACAAGCGAGTGCCGCTTAATTCTATACTGACTCTATTAACTCTCTCTCATTAATTCTCTCATCTCAGCGTATTGCCAGTTGCATCCTCAGTCATAATGCTGCGAAGCCCGGGGTCCATTTTATACTGACTCTATGAACAATATCATAACATAGACACGGCGATATGATTGCATGTATTACAAGTAATAACTTATGGCTCTAAAACGTGGTCCCTTAAATGGGTATCATAAGAAAGCTCAAGGCTGCCCAACGGGCTATGGACACGGCAACGCTCGGTGTTTCTCTAAGTCATCAAATCACAATTGAGGAGATTCGTTGTAGAAAGGTCACTGACATATACCAAGCGGCAGTTAGTGGTATTGGGCGGGGCACATAGCGTTAAGAATTGATAGCCGATGGGATAGAAAGGTTTTCGAATGATGGCTACGTTTGCTGGTTCGTGGCCCAGCGTAGGAGACCCATCACCCACCTACTAGGCGGTTGGATGACCTGAGAAAAAAGCGAGATGTAAATGTTTAATCGATCGTTTTGGAAACCCTTGGGGAGGCCTATGTCCAGCTGTGGATTTTATGTGGCTGATATGATTTATATTTATTTATTTATTAAATCTTTACTAAACACTAACCTCTACCAGTCAACTTTTAGGAAAAACTGAAAAATCAATTTTATTGCGATTATATTATGATAAACAGATACATAAATTATCACGTCTTTATTCCTAACGGAGTAGGCTGCTCCGTTAGGAATAAAGGCGGTCTGCTTAGAGCCGCAAAACGCCCTGTGCGTTTTGCGGGTCTAAGCAGACAGAGCCTAGAGATGCGAGATGCAAAGGCCACTTTTAGCATTATTGTGGGCGAGAAGATGAAAAAGGAAACAAAATAGTGATGGCTTGCTAGCCGCATCGCCTTTTAAGATGATTAGCATTTTCACCCATTCCCTCGATCGGCTTTTACGATCTATGTAGGAAGATATGATATATGATGATGCATCGCAGAGATTTGATGTTTTGACTTATGAACTCATCGCGATAGTCTCACCTGTAGAGGCAATTTTGGTATTATGATTCGATATTTAATAGTCTTCTATAAATAACTTTAGTTTCGAAAAGTGTTCATTACAGATTACATTAACTATTTAGGTTTCACGATTGAATTTCAATGCTGTAGTCTGTCAGAATATTAATGTATTTAATCAATCAATCATGTATTGTAAGAATTAAGTAGTTTTAGGCCAAGATACGTATACGATATCTATTAATTTATAAAACTAGGTCGACTGACTTAAGACGATACACGGAGTCCAGTGCTGCCCCCATTTGAAATAAATTATTTGTAAGGAAACGGAGGTATCATTTAAAATTTTGAGCTAGTAAAACCTAGATAACCCTTCAAACTATTTTATGAACCACTGTTTACAGTTACAAGTGAGAACGTTAAGCTTTAGTTGGCATTTTTGTAAAAACGGCCACTTTTGGCAAATGGGGGCAGCACTGGACACCGTGTATCGTCTTAAGTACAATTCGGATGTAGACTAAAAAAATATTTTTGGCTCATCATGTACATTATCAAAAAATATTGTATACTTTGATAAACCGAAATATATCGGTCCATTATTTTTGAGAAATTTCACTAACAGACTCATTATGTACCTACTATAAATAAAATAATATTTTTCGGACCCAGTCCACATCCCTATTATTTTGCTGAATTTCAAAATTTTACTTGGACCAGTTAAGTCAACTTAATGGTTTTTAGGTCATTTCCAATAGAAACATCACGGAATGAATATGCCCTTAAAAAGTTTCAATCTAAATATATATAACTCAAAGGTGACTGACTGACTGACTGACATAGTGATCTATCAACGCACAGCCCAAACCACCGGACGGATCGGGCTGAAATTTGGCATGCAGGTAGATGTTATGACGTAAGCATCCGCTAAGAAAGGACGCGAGCGAAGCCGCGGACAAAAGCTAGTAGGTATATATAAACATAATTAACAATCGTTTTATTTCCTTGCCAGGTATCAACAGGCCACTGTAAATGCAGTTCAAATGATATATCGCAAATCTTGGAGACCGTACCGGGTCTAAAAGGACTCCCTGGACCACAAGGGCCAACTGGGGCTGATGGAACAACTGGTGCACCAGGAAAAACGGTAAGAATCCTACTAATATTATTTTCTCTGGCTTATAATCCCCAACAAAAAGATAAATAAAATAAATAAATATATACGGACAAATCACACTGATTAAGCTAGCCTCAAAGTAAGTTTTAAACTTGTGTTCTGGGATACTAACTCAACGATACTATATTTTATGATAAATACATATATAGATAAACACCCAAGACCCAGGACAATTTGGATAAGGTCGACACATCTGTCTAAATGTGTATCTGTCTGTAACTCTCCCGAACAAATATGTAAGGCAATTTTGGTGAAGGTTTTTCGTTTTAGGCAACTCCTTTTTAACCGACTTCAAAAAAGGAGGAGGTTACTAATTAAACTGAATCTTTTTTTGATGTATTTTTGTTACGCGATATCTTCGCCTATTGTGAACCAATTTTGATAATTATTTTTTATTTTAAAGCTTTAAAAAAAGAATTACAAAATTGGTCCCATTTTAATTTGGTGAAGATATGATGGAGAACTTTGGAGATATGAAAGAAACTCCTGTAAAAAAAGATAAAGTCGGTTGTTTTTTTTTGTTAAAAACTTAATTATGTTAAAATGCTGTTACCCAAGAAAGTATTTTATTTTAATTAAATTTATAAATTTAAACGAGAAATCTTAATCAAGAGGGTTCTATAGAATCCTCTTGATTGTGGTTGATAGCTTATAAGCTATGTTTTACAAGCTACGTTTACATGAAATTGGTGTAGGCACAGTGAAAGTTGTAGGTATTTAAAATTTGTTATTACTTGTAGAAGACAGAACACTAACAACCATCTACTAGCGTGCTCGTAGGTGGAGACCCCAAAGAAAATAAAAACCGGCTAAGTACGAGTTAAACTGGCGTTCCACACTTCTAATTTTCCTGTAATCTGTAGGTACATAAGAGAGAACTATTAAACTTAAAAGTAGGCTCAGTGATTTTAGAGATCAATTTTCTCCCTCCTATTTTCTTAAATAACTTCAAAAATACCGAAAAAACATTAAAAACTCGCATAAAAAGCTCTTTCATTTGATATGTCACACAATATAGTTCACAAAACTTTTTTTAAATGTCAAATTTACCCCCCATAATTTGAAACTTATTTATTTACGTTATACGTCCTTGTTTGAGTCACTAACTTACATATGTTTACCAAATTTCAACTCAATCTGTCCAGTAGTTTCGTAGCAAATTGGCTGACATACAGACAATTGATTGAAGTACAGAACCCTAAAAAAATTACAAGTCTTTTTGCTGAAAAATAGTACTGCTGGACCGTGCAAGATTTATACTAGTTTAGTTTAGTACTAGTAATCTGATACTCTCCAGGCCATGCTCCAGTGTCACAGAAGAGATTAAGAGTATCCAGTGGCATAAAAGCAAACAAAATACAAATAAAAGGTACAAAACAGGTATAAAAAAGCCTTCTTTATGACCTTGTATGAAACACAATAGTAGTGTCACTACACGGCTCATGTTTATTCCGGATCGACGTTAGCACATATTGGCACTAAGCACAGCCTCCCTAGGGAAATCTAGCTGTGTCGCGCAAAAGAACGCTTTTTTGCAAAGAAAACATAAATTATGTTGGAAAATTGTTTTGTTGCCGAACAGAATGAGTATAAATTGGGCCGCAGTCGTTTACTGCAGTTTTGATAAATAGCCCAAAGTATACTTTTGTTTGTGTATTTTTCGCTATGTGATATTTTCTTTATGTCTGATTAATAAATATTTTTGGTATTGTGGATAAGGAAAAACAAATATTCATTTTAGAAATTTTGCCACAATGGTCATGCTCATTTGAGTTTAGTTAAGAGCTGTTTCCGGTCCAAATATGATTTGTAGTGATTCTAAACCGTTCATTGATAAAAAAAAAATACGAATAAGTTAGATTAAATGTGTCAATATTTCGAATGTCAGCATCAATAATAAATTTCTATTAGGTTATAACAAAGGATCACATCGGCATCAGAAATAAAACAAGTTTTCTGATATCAAAAATCTTTTTTAGATTACATAAAATACTTGCAGTGTGTAAATTTTAGGTAGCTTTTATTTTTAACTACGCATTTTTAGTTTTTATTCCTATACTTTTTATCTCTTAGTCAAAATGTTGAGAAAAACTTATATATGTTTTTTTTCCAGTTTCGAGATTTAATGGAAAGACCGGTTTTTAAATTTCTAGAGTTTACCTTGTTTTAATGCTAATGATTAATGTAAGGGCCCTTCCCTTACATTAACCATAATTATTTATTCGTCACATTTTGAAAACCCCATAAATTAAAAGTAAATTTATAGAATTTACTTCATAAAATTAAAATTGTGACTAATTTAGGTATTCATACTTTTTTCCGTGGAGAACTTAGGGTCAGTTCACACCGAGACGCGACGCGACGCGACTTAGCACGCACGTGAAAGAAATATAGAACTTGTTTACTAGACAAAAAGAGAGAGAGAGCCCGCTGCGTCTCGCTGTGCATCGCTACGCAGCGCGGCAAAGCGGGCTGTCGCTGAAATCAGTATGTTTTTGCCTAGTAAACAAGTTATATATTTCTTCCAAAGTGCGCGCTACGTCGCGTCGCGTTGCGTCTCGGTGGGAACTGACCCTTACTTTATAAAATGTACCTACTACTTACAAGACCAATAAATTGAGAGTCTATTTTTTATTTTACTTTCGATCTCTTGTTCCTATTTTTGTTTTAGGGGCAAATGGGTGACCCAGGACCGCCTGGACCAATTGGCCCTAAGGGTGATAGAGGAGAAAAAGGAGATACAGGGTCATCGGGGCTAGAAGGATTACCGGGGCCAAAAGGTGATCCAGGTGTTGATGGGATCCAGGGTCCCCAAGGGCCACCTGGCCCTCCCGGCCCCCCTGGCCCAGTGACGTCTGCTCTGATGGTAATATTTTTTGATCATTGCTCATTCTTTATTACTGTTTTTTTCTTCATCATTAGTGTCTTAGCTATATAATATAAGTACATACCAATAATAATATTAAAGTAGTGAAAGATATACTAGGGCTTTGTCATTATATTCCAGAACATTAGTAACATAAAATTGACTCAATCAATGCCAACCTAAAGCGGTAATTACACTATCTAATTTCAAGGATTAGAAAATCGGAAGATGTAATCTTAGTTAGACTGATTGGACTAAAAAGGACGTTCCAACTGCTCTACATCCTTGTAATCTGTGAATTCATTCCAAAAGGCAATAGTTAATATAAAAGGTTCCAAATAGCGACATGTTAAACAGGAATAATCATAAAATAAAGACTGTTGTTGTATGCGTCGCCTTCCGTCATGCGCCCCGATTTGGATGCAATTCTGTGTGATCACTAGCTAACATATTAGGAACCTAACTGTTCTCAGAGTTCCTAAAAATTGGATAGTGTATTAACCGCTTAATGACTATGTGAGGATTTGATGTAACATTAAACAATATAATTGTACTGTCTAGCCTGTCAACCTTGAGACCTAATTTAATCTATGTAAACATACTAAATATAGGTTTGATGGCAAAACTAGGTGACAGCAAAATACAGTACCATCTAGGTACCTAATATGTATCTATTACTCTATGCTATGCAGTATATCAGTATTAATGATATAGATAAGCTACGCTAGTAATATAACATGTACCAAAATATACTAAAACTATTTTAAGGGTGAATTCAGTCTGTGATATTGAACAACTTTCCCTAAGAAACATATGTATATCGAAATACGAAAAATATTTTTTGGCTTTCTATTCAAATTAGGATCAGCTGATCCGTCAACTTGTATAGGAGGCCAAAAATTATTTTTCATATTTCGATATATATTCCTTGGGGAAAGTTGTTCCGTATCATGGACTTCCACCCTTAAAATAGTTTCAGTATACTTTGTTAGACCCTGTATACAACGTGGAAGGGACATACTCGTAATAAATCGAACCACGGGCTATACTAGATCACTACACTATAATGAAATTAAAATAACAGCTAAGAAACAAAAAAAATTTCGACATTCCCATACAAATCGGCTGCACACTTTTGTATGGAAATGCCGATTTTTTTTTCTGTTTTTTGACTGTTATTTTAATTTCATTATACTATAATAATCTAGTATAGACCGTGGTTCGAATTAATATGGGTATGTCCCTTCCACGTTGTATAAGTCAATAAGATCAGTATTTGTTGACGTTGACTTAATTTCAACAACAATTGAATAGCTAAAATTTTGTTCAACCACGTCCAGAATATTTAAACAATGTTAATTATTACAACGTCATTTGCCGTACTTCCTCTACAAACCCCGTATCCCTCCATAACATATTCCAACAAAAATAATTAAATACGAAAACCTACTTAAGCATTATTGTTTCACGTGTCCCTTCATCGCAGGAATCAACTGGATTATATGGGTCTGGTAATTCCGGAATCTCAGGCCCTCAAGGCGAGAGAGGTCCGATGGGTCTGCCTGGCCCCCAAGGAGAGCGGGGCTACCCCGGGAATAAGGGCGAAAGGGGATTACATGGGCCTAAAGGCGACAAAGGAGACCGGGTAAGTTTAACCCGAATATGATAATATGAAATTGTTTGGGTGGATAAGTGTTTGTGGATTTATGCGAGAAATTAGGAAGGATGAGAGTTGGAATCGCAGCGTGTTATAATTTGTATTAAGATGTCCACTTGAGCGTGGAATGGAAGTTATATTGATTTATCTAATAGTATGATGATTACGTTTAAAAAAGTCTTGTGATATGAGTTGCAAAGACACTAAGTTTACTAACATACTAAATGTTATATTAAATATATTTTGTATAAAACTATACAAAATTCGACTTTCTGCATGCAATCAGCTAATTATTATGAAACGGGTTTTATATCTTGCCCTTATGTTCCTCAAATAAAGTTCTGCGGTATTAATCAGGTATGTTTGAAAACTCTGACACCATTTGTCAATAAAAGTCACTAGGTATATTATATTCAAAAAATAAGACAATAAATTAATGCCGTTACTGAAACAACTATTGAAAATCTTTTTTTATCGTTTTAATATTTAAAACCAAACAAATAACCCAAGAAACTGTAGAAGTAAATTTTAATATAAAATATTTGCTGATGACCTAGTTTTAAAGGTAGTATTACTTTCCAGCATGAAGCCGGATTGTGCTTTAGAAAAGTTTCTTTTCTTATACAGTACAATACGCCTTCGAACAATTGTAAACGTAAAATTCCTTACTCAGTATACAATATTTTATTGTTTTACTTCTAGAAAAAATATAAAAACAAAAAGGATTTCAGATGATATCAGACTTACAAATTCGTCTTACTTATCATTATGTCAAGAAGAAAAAATGAACAAGTCATTATATAGCATGAAAAGAATAATGATTGTTGATGAAGCGAAAGAGATTTGCCCGGATCGCAACAAATGGAGATCATTAATTTTTGCCTACCCCCATGGGAAACAGGTGTATGGATATTGTAATAATTTATACTTACCTATATAATATACTAAATAAAATTATTTAAGAAGTATTAATTCAGTGTTTTAGAAAACTTTATTTACTACCCAAAAAATTGGGCAGCTAATAAAAATACACAAAGGCAGTAAGGTAGTGTGTAATAAAATACAGTCAGTAAATTCCCTAACAAAATCTGGCAACTAGTAATTCTAAAGGTATGCGGATAATAAACTGGGGCTAATGCAATAAGCGAAGGTTTGACCTGCGTTATGCTGTACACGACCCGTAAGATTATAACTATGTTACAGGGTTACGTGGGTCCGCGAGGCCCACATGGCGCCAAAGGGGAAAGGGGCCAAGCGGGACGCGACGGCATGCCCGGCCTACCGGGCGCCCACGGACGCCCAGCCGAAAAGGGCGAAAAAGGTAACAAACTAACTCAACCATCAAATTTTATGTTACACTATGACCCTTATTTATTCGCGGGTAACGCTTTCGCAAGATTTTAGGGCTTCATAGTAACGATTTGGAAAATCTTTATTTCTTGGCGCTGGACCCTTGGACGGTCTCAAGCACCCCGTACTTATTTATTATTGCAACCCGTTTATGTTAGACGGAGCTGTTTTATTTTCCCGAACGTTGGAAAATATTTATTTTGTCGAATATAAATGGTGTTTCTATTTAATTGGGATTCCCAGAAAGCGGACTTACGTTATATTTACTGGCTGAGGAGATATATTATATTGAATGAGACATTTATTGAGAAATTTTTTTTTCTATCTCAGAAATGTTAAGTCACGTGAAAAATTTAAACTCTCAAAGCGTGGTTTTTAAGTATACCTGAGCAAAGTAAAGCTTAGATATATTTTGTAATAAGGTCTGCTTTAAAAAGCTGAACTTCAACTGCTTTTTTTATACAACAGGTGCACGAGGGCTTCCTGGATTGCCTGGACCTCCCGTTCCGATCATATCAGATAATTCAGTCTTGGGTGACATCGCGAGAGTAGGTTTGTATGTTTTTACTTAGGGAAGTACCTGAAAAGGTTTACCACATTTATACAGATTCTAACTAAATATACTGAAACTATTTTAAAGGTGAGTTCAGTCCATGATATTCCAACAAGTTCCCCAATGAAATTTTTCTATTTGAGCAAGGTTGCATGGAAAAAATTGCTTAGCGATAAGGCAGCCTTATGCGCATTTCCTAGTTTTTAATATAGATAAAATATCCAGATTTTTTAATTTTGTGCAATAAAGGGTATTGTTTTTATTGTACATGTATCGAAATATGAATTATAATTTTGGCCTCTAATACAAATTGACCGATCAGCTGATCCTAGTTTGTATAAATTGTAAAAAAATATTATTTATATTTTTATATCATCATCATCATTTCAGCCGCACAAGGTCCACTGCTGGACATAGGCCTCTCCCAAGGATTTCCAAAATGACCGATCTAGAGCGGCCTGCGTCCAGCGCTTTCCAGCGACCTTAGTCAGATCGTCTGACCACCTTGTGGGTGGGTGTCCAACGCTTCGCTTGCCAGTACGTGGTCGCCATTCGAGAACCTTTCTGCCCCATCGGCCATCGGTTCGTCGCACTATGTGTCCCGCCCACTGCCACTTCAACGAGCTAATCCGCTGGGCTATATCAGTGGCTTTTGTTCTCCTACGAATTTCCTCATTTCTGATTCGATCACGTAGAGAAACACCGAGCATAGCCCTCTCCATAGCGCGTTGAGCGACCTTGAGCCTTCTTATGAGACCCATAGTAAGGGACCACGTTTCAGAGCCGTTAGTCATCACTGGTAACACACATTGATTATACACTTTAGTCTTGAGGCACTGAGGTATTTTGGACGAGAAGACGCTGCGTAGCTTCCCGAACGCTGCCCAACCGAGTCGGATTCGTCGAAAATTATAAAAAAAAAAATTAATTTATATAAAAGTTAACGTTATATAAAAATTTTATTTTTATATAACGTCTAAAAAAATATACTAAAACAATTTTAAGGGTGAATTCAGTCCATGATACTGAAAACCTTTCTCCAAGGTACATATATCGAAATACGAAAAAAAAATTGTTTACTTTCCATAAGAACTCGGATGAGTTGATCGGTCAACTTCGTCGGGAAAATTGTTCAATATCATGTACTGAATCCATACTTAAAATAGTTTCAGTATATTTTGTTACACCCTGTATAATATATTCCTTGGGGGGAAATGCTCAAGTATATATTGTTAGACGTTATATATAGTATAAGGTGTGAAAAAAATAATCTGAAACATTGTTAGGTACTTAAAAAAAAACACTTCTATACATATGAAATATATGACATGATGTAGCACAAATGCTAATAATATGCAGGGCTATGCAAGCCAGCCCTGGTTGAAAGTGTATACCAACTTGAATAAATGATCACAAAAGCCTTAAAAATGTTTCGACCTCCTCTGTGCTTCCTAAGGCATGTGTCAGATACTTAGTTTTAGTCACGAAAAATTTTATAATTATCCATAAAATTAAAACAAACCACTAACATAAATAGACTTTGTTGCAAACAAAACAATTTAGTAAGAATATTATATTTTTCCTATAACTTTACTTAGGTCAAAAATAATTACTGTTTGAACTTTACAACTTTCATTTAGGAGTTACCACTAATTGCTGCTTTCCCCTCGTTAAACTAACAAAGCCTTTATAAGTTATGTGTGGCCTTGGTCTAAAGTACGAGTATAATGATAGGAGATCCGTTTCTCAAACTATGAAAACCTACCTTTGAAACATTTGCTTCATCATATATTTATTTATTATCATATTAAAATGCCACCTCTATGAACCCTTTTTAAGGTTTCGTACCCGAAGGGTGCAAACGGGACCCTATTACTGGGACTCCACTGTCTGTTCGTCTGTCCGTCTGTCTGTCCGTCTGTCTGTCCGTCTGTCTGTCCGTCTGTCTGTCTGTCTGTCCGTCAGTCACAGGGCTTTATCTCTTGAACCGTAATAGCTAGACACTTCAAGTTTTCACCGATTATGTATTACTGTAGCTGCTATAACAACAAATATAAAAATAAAAAATAGTTAAAAATTAAAGGGGGTCGACATACAAGAAACGTATTTTTTCAGCGTTTTTAACTTGATATTTATAATGACATTAACTAGATACTTAAAATTTTCATCAATTATGTATTATTACGACCACAATAACGACAAATACTACAAATAAAGTTAAAAATTAAAGAGGGTCGTCATACAAGAAACATGTTTCTTCAGCGTTTTAAAACATTGTACGGTGGTACGGAACCCTTCATGTACGAGTCCGACTCGCACTTGCCCGTTTATTTAAATAGTTACTACATTTTACTTAACTGCAATTCTTGAGTTGTTTAAATAAATAATAAATAAATATATAGGGACAAATATAAGTTCTAAAATGGCTTTAGGGGATACTGACTTAACGATACTATATTTTACGATAAATACATATATAGATAAACACCCAAGACCCTGAATAATTTAAAAAAGGCCAATTTCCAACTTGCCCTGCCGCGGGGACGAACCCAGAACCTCCGGATTAGCGGTCTAGCGTGTTAACCATAACGCCACGGAGGTAGTCTTCGTAAAAAAATTGTGTGTTTAAAAGAAGTAAGCGGCAAACAGACAGACAGTAACGTTTACTTAGTTGATTTTAATTATTAAACCTTTATTGTTTCACAATACAAATTATTTTACAATTGGCGGATTTAATGCTACAAGCGTTCCCTTCCATCAACCATTGGAATAAACAGATAATTTGCCGGGGTGCGAATAATGAAATACTTACATAGTACATATGTATAACTAATTAAATATATACACATAAATACACATACATACATACCTGTAATTCATATAATGATGTAAATAAATAACAGAAAAGTAAAGGCTAATTTAGAAGATGACAATGTACTCTTGTCTTGAACCTATGTGTGACGTCATCTGACAAATAACCGCCACCATGACAGAAATTAGCGTTTTTGCGGCAGTTGTAAAAATTTTAACTTCATTATTGATTTTTATTGATAATACAATAGATATACCGGAAATATTAATGTATTGTACTTATAAGGTAATAAAAAAATAATTTATAATAATTTTTCAAAATTTGTCAAATACCGTATTGTTGACTAGACGATCGAGCTTGTTGGGAAATTCTACATTGAGATCAGGGTAACTACATCAGCCTAATCAATAATGGGTAATATCGATGTTTGAACTAACTTACATAATCTTTGTTTTAAATAGAAAGAAGTTCCTAAGACGTTAAACGGATAAAGAGCAACAGTGACATAACGACTGACTTCCGCCTGTGGGTGGTCCAGCTAAGTGTAGAATCGATATGGAAGCCAAAGTCCTTCACAGCTTTACAGTACAAATACAACGAATTACGTACTATTATCGCTTGGCATTTAGAAGGATTGACTTGTATTCCAAATTTATTGGACAGGATAGCTGACAAGATCGAGTTAACGCTCGCTTTCCCCGAATTGATATCGTCGACTGACAATTGAGTGTAAATTTCGAGGTCACCTGCATATTTTTTTTGTGATTTTATTACAAATACATACTTTGAGTAGATACCATATTGATTGTATCTTCTAAAAGTTTGAAATATATGCAACTGGTGGAATCGCCATTTCTGGCACTAGATAAAATTAATACTCCTATTGCTTTTTTGACTTATGAGCTTTCTAGCATTTATTTCTGTGTTTCATAATATGTAAATATTTAAATATTATACGAATATATCTGATTTGAGTTTAACATAAAAAATATAGAATATGAAAATAACCTTGGATTTCACAAAACAGCATAATACGAATCAACACGCAAGCAACAGAGATTGAAAAACCACAAGTCGTTTCCTAAATCATGATACTAATAACTTTCAGTTTTATGTGTTTTCCATAACGGTACCAGAATATAAACGACGATATGTAACGTTCACAGGGCCTCAAGACGTTTCACCCACCAGGGTGGTGAAAGGGGAGCGGGGTGAACGGGGTGAAAAGGTAATTACCCTTCAACGTTAGTTGATATAATAAAAAGCCACGTTTTCCCACAAATACTGAATTCTTTTGTTTCTCCTTTCGATGTTGAAAAATATGATCAGGTAAAGGATTTCGTACATATAAATTATGTTTATTTGAAACACATTTGTTTTTCTTAGAAACCAATCATAAATTTCTTTGGGACGAAAAGGAAAGATTAACTGTTTTTGTTATAGTTGATTTACGATTATTATTTAATTAATAAAGATTTAATTTATTTTTTGACCAGGGTGAAAAAGGATTAAGAGGCATGGAAGGACCACAAGGTTTTCCGGGTAATGATGGTAAACCTGGTGAAAGAGGAGATATTGGTCCTTCCGGGCTCCCTGGCACCCAAGGGACAATTGGATTAACCGGTTCTAAAGGTGATAAGGGTGAGGCGGGTCCCCCCGGGCCTGTTGCTTTGTCCAGAGATGAGGCATTGGTACTAACAAAGGTATGTTTATGACTAAATCTGTTTACACTATAGATATGTTTTACAAATTGTAATTTTATCAGATAGTTCCACAAAAAACAACCAATCCAATTAAATTCATATAAACACGGTGATTTTTTAACCACCAGTCAAATGTTTGGAAAACCAATAAATAAAATTTTGGCCACCTATAAAAAATCCGTTTAGTTAAGTGCCGATTTGTATGGGAAGCCGATTTTTTTTTTCATTTTACGTTAATTGTTTTTACAGAAGTTCTGTTACATAGAATGCACAAGCTAAAACATTTTGACTGGTGGTAAAAGTCACTCTTTAATTGCTTTAAAAAATTTACTTTTTTTATCAAAAACCTAATGGATACTTATTATTTTAGGGTGAAAAGGGTGAAACGGGTCCGCGGGGTAAAAGAGGTCACCCAGGTCCTCCCGGGCCAAGAGGTCCACCAGGTTTACAGGGCCCTCCTGGTACGCCTGGTGCTATAACCGGTCCTATTGGCCTGCCTGGATATACGGTAAATAATTGCAGCTCACGCGCAAGTTTTGCGGTTATCCTATGAACGACGCAAGTTGCGTCGCACAACTTACGCGGTACATGTGGTTCGACCCTTACATATCCATAAAATTATGAAAGTAATAATATTCTATTCATTTTCACTTTAAATAATTGCCAAATAATGAAATATTGTTATTTCATATATTATATTTATACTTAGTATGAAATTATATATTAATATATTTATGCAAATATGTAAATGAATTTTATATTTTATAAAGGGTATACCCGGAGCTGCAGGTCCACCAGGTCCACCTGGACAAAAGGGCGAAAAAGGAGATTCTGGCCTCAGTCCACTTGAATTAGAAATGGTAAGTATATTCAGGAACTACAAACATCAGAATCAAATTAATGATTTCTGCCAGGGTGCTTTTTATTTGTAATTTGGTTGGTTCAATTTTTAAGTCAAGCCTTTTTTTTATGTATACGGGACTTAGTAGGAACCTTTTTTGTTGGGTTTAACGTTTGACTATCCGTCTACTATCACGAAGGATGTAACTCCTGTTTGTAAACGTTATACCCACCAAAAATGTTCCTGCTTAGTCTCGTATAAATACATAAATTATGTTTTCAAAGCGCGAATGTCTAAAACCAGATTTTTTTAAATTGTTTTATTGCACACCTTCATGTGTACTTCGAGCATTGCTCAAAATTTACGGCCGCTTCGCTTTGGCTGCTTTCACATTTACTTGTACTATCCTGTATAAAACTGAAACAAACTCGTATTAATTTACTCTGTTACAATATACAAATGCTCTGAATCTCATTCTCGAAAAGTACATGAACTTTCAATGGTGTATTGTTACTGAAATTACTTGTAATCCTACGACAGTACTTCAAAGACGTATCATTATCACGCAAGAAGCTACGTAAATTTTCCGTATATTTTATTTGAATACCTGATTATATTCCTTGAAAGAGTAAAATACAAAAGGCTTTTTAAATTCTCTAAGGACATCCGAATCGAAATAAATAACTTGCAAAACAAATGAATAACGACAGTCCATTTGTTTCAAAGATAAAAGGCGAGAAAGGTGATCGGGGATACGATGGTACCCCTGGCGTACCGGGGAAAGAGGGGCCGAGGGGTCCAGCGGGGGTTCCCG
Source organism: Acrobasis repandana (assembly GCA_963576875.1). Classification (NCBI taxonomy): domain Eukaryota; kingdom Metazoa; phylum Arthropoda; class Insecta; order Lepidoptera; family Pyralidae; genus Acrobasis; species Acrobasis repandana. The sequence goes on from OY756226.1 coordinate 7,761,269, forward strand.
GGTCTCCAGCAGCCAACATCAAATATATCTCTGTACCGGGCCCGCCTGGACCACCGGGGCCCCCAGGGCCCCCCGGCAGCCCCTACCTAAACGAACTGCCAACTGATACATTGACCGACAGCCCAGGGATTAATCGACGCGAGCCTGGCACAGGTGAGAAATTGCTAATTCTCTATGAATACCTAAATTTATTTGTTAATAATGAGTTTGTTTTGTAATTATAACCTTTTTGGTTTTTAAATAAATTGGTATTGATTTTTACATAGCTGGATAATGATTGGCTCGATACATAAATGACATATATAAATTACAGTTCTTTTGTAATTTTTCAACCCATAAATCGATACACAAAATTATATTCAAAGTCTTACTTGGCAACAAAAATATATAAATCTCCCTGTGGTTTACAGTTTGAAAGATACTGGAAAAAATATTTCACTTTTTGTTCGGCTTGGTTCTTAGGAATTCAAACAAACTTATTTATTGGACAGGCAAACAGCGAGATTCCCTGCAAATCTTGAGAAGTTTGAACCACCTGGTGTACAGGCAAGAGCCTTACGGTGAGTGAACATTGTTGCTTGGAAAATAATAAATTATTTAGAAATGTACATTGTACAAGTACTCGTATACGAGTTTAGTATTTAAGAGTTTGTAAATACTTGTAGATTTACTTTTGGGCACATACTCAAAATATATACACTATTTGCACAATACTCGGCGCTTCTTATGAAGAAAGTCGTCTAGATTTTATTATGTGGTCGTTTTGCCCATGAGCCAAAATCGCGTTCAAATCGTTCTAAAACCCTATTTGAATTAGTAATGCGTTTGAAAATTAGGTCATTATTTTTTTCTTATCGTAAGGATTTTTAAATCGCTTCAGTTTAGATATAATTATAAACGGTGATCGAGAGAAGCATTATAACGTTATATAATAATTTCTTACAAAAGTTACTTAAGGAGCAAATAAGAGCGCAATTGGGTAGTTTCCTGAGTCAAAGATAAATTAATTGGTACTGCTATAAGTATAAAAAGTCACAAAATAATGTCCCTTGTCATTGATCACATCCATTTTGAACTTGATTTTAGATTTATTATTGCAGAAAAACGAATTTTATGAGCGCTATTTGACTCCAAAAAACTATGACGTCACAGTCCGATATTTTATACAAATCTTATACAAATCATAGAAAATGATGGTTTTGACGTTAAGAAAAAAGTGTCTGATTTGACTTGTTGGAAACTAGCGGATCAACTTACTTAAACCTAGTAGTGACATACTCAAGAGCTTACAGTAACATTTGATGTGAAAATACAATAATTATGATGTAGCTTTTTTAAAATATAAAGTAATTTTTTTAATTATCTTTTTGATTGTAGGCTATCGTGACCCATTGGATCCTCTTGGAGAAAATTCAGATTTTGAAGAGGATGACGACGGGAGGACTATTGTAGGGACAATTATATTCAAAACGACTGACTCCCTGATTCGAGTGAGTAAAAAGATACGTGCAATTATTGGGTATCATCTTCAAACTTTTATTTACTACTTTGAATTTAGATTTTAACTGAAATTATATTCTAAGCCAATCTTGATCTAAAAACTTTAAAATATTAGGGAGACTATTGTGCAGAAAGTCTGGACAAAGACTCAACCTCAATACGGATGTAGACTTTATAGCTCATTTCAGATTATTAAAAAGCATTGTATACCTAAGTATTTTTTCTTTTTTCTGATTAGCAAATAAATACTAAGATACTGTGTATTTCAATTCCGCATGACGCGCGCTGTATCTTTGCGAATTGTCACTACTTTGATAAACCTAAAAATATTAGTCCATTACTTTCTATCTAATCTTACTGACGGACTAAATACTACACATCCTTATTTAGCGCTTAAAAAGTGGCCCTATTTTTTGGTAAGTTATTAAAACACAACCAAAGAACAAGCCACATTCATTTAAACTGAAATTTAACATTTTTTTCCACAGTTGGGCACAAACAGTCCACTTGGCACAATGGCGTATGTGATTCAAGAGCAAGCCCTCCTCGTCCGTGTCAACAACGGCTGGCAGTACGTTGCTGTAAGTAAATACATTTTAGTGCAAGGTACAGTTGCATGTATTCTATCATCAAATGATCATGGTCCATGCTAGTTTGAGAAAAGAAAAAACGGAGAGTGTGCTGAATGTTTTTTTCCGCGCAAATCAAAATGATTGTGAGAACATTACGCAAAAATCTTAAAAAATACCAAAATGACGGTGATTACAAACTAAATTCTACACAAACAAAGTCGTGGGCTACAAGCTAGTACATAAATATTTTTAGACAAGCTTAATTCATTGTTTTTAATAAAAAAAAATATTTGATCCACCTTGAAGTCTTGTTCGAATGTGAGACACATTCATGAGGCCTCCTTTGAGAATTTAGTGTAAGACATTTATCATGTCATTATTGAAAACTTATTTCTTCAAGCAAGTATAATATTATTTTATGAACGTCTAACAATATAGTTTACTGAAACTATTTTAAGCTGAATTCAGTCCATGATACTGAACAATTTCCCCAAGGAACATATATCGAAAAATGAAAATATTTTTTTGCTTTCTATACCTACAGACTTGGATCAGCTGTTCGGTCAACTTGTATAGGAGGCCAAAATTTATTTTTCATAATTCGATATATGTTCCTTGGGGAAAGTTGTTTAGTATCATGGACTGAATTCACCCTTAAAATAGTTTCAGTATATTTTGTTAGACCCTGTATAAACTTTGAAACAAATCAATTAGAAATAACATAACAGGATCTTGGACTATTTGAACAATTTGCGTGTAATATGTTGAAGTGCTAACTGAGGTTTCACAGTTAATAGTAGCAATTATGTGGTAATTTGAAAGTTTTGAAATAATGGCGGTGGGAGTTGATCGGCAGATAAGATAGGCGATAGGCGTGTTTGTATGATTATTTTAACTTGATGGGTCACCAAAAGAGTTTTCGTTTTTAAATGAAAATAACTAAAGAATCTAAATCTAAATATCTCAACTCAAAGGTGACTGACTGACTGACATAGTGATCTATCAACGCACAGCCCAAACCACTGGACGGATCGGGCTGATATTTGGCATGCAGGTAGATGTTTTGACGTAGGCATCCGCTAAGAAAGGACGCGAGCGAAGCCGCGGGCAAAAGCTAGTCCTTTTATATTTGGCTATTTTTAATGAGGGTATGGGTTTGATGTACGAATAAACCTTATCGAAATTTACTTTAAGGCAGCAAACTGTTTTCTTTGTCAATAGTCTTTAAGGGACTTTACATATAATTACAAATATTTTAAAGGCAGTGCAGTCGATCATTTTAATAAACCTTTGAAATAAAAGTTTATCAAAATCAAAGAAATTATCCCCTATATATGAAAACTTAAAAACTATGTCGATATGTTGACTGAATCCTAAATTAAAATGTACGAAGTTTTTGTATGAAACGAATTCCAACTAATGTTCCAATAAAAGCAAAATAAAAAAATTAAATAATTTCTCTTATCCGTAAATTTTCCAAAATTCAAATAAAAATTTCAAAATAGTCATCCAAATAAAAAGAACAGTCTCCGTTAACATAAAAATCAAAATAAATTAGCAATTTTCCAATAAAAGGAAAAAAAGTTCAAAACGCTCTCTAAACATTTAAATTTGCTCTTCTACGGCCAATATCGCATAAGTTCTATTTATATTTGCGTAAAAAAGTCTTCATTCCACAAGGAGCGTAGAGAATTTTCTCTTCCTCTGTTAACTTTAATTTTATGTTTACAAGGAAACATTCTTTTAATAATTTTTATTTGGCTTTGAAAATATTCTACAGATGTTTACAGACTGCTCTTTTACTTATATTTTCATGTTTAAACCTTGAGTGTTAGACTAGTATATATATAATGACGTTCTTTACTATAGCCCTGATAACAATGCTCAGCAAGCCACTCGTGGCTACGTTTAGTAATTCTTCTTCTTCTTCATCTTAGTGCGTTCCCAGTTGCGTCCTCAGCTACACTGCTTCAGAGCCCGGGGTGCGCTTTCCCGCTTTTCCTTTTCCAAATATACGAGTAATATGCTTGTCAATGGTTCAAAATTCAAAATTCAAAATAGGTATCTTTATTATCATAGGATATTTATAATATCTCTTAATAATAGTCACTTTGTTTTGTTTTGCACAAATGTTGACGTCAAATCGTTACTTAAAGCTAAGTTTACGCCGCTTCCTAGGCGCAAGTGCAGAAGAAGCGGCAACAAACTGCACTGCACGTTTTCTCCAAAGTCGTCAACTAACAAACTAAAAACTTAAAATTAGTTATATATATGGACAGAGATTACATTGTTTATTATGTCATAATTAAATTGAATTATAAGAATTACGAAATTTAAAATAATGTCAATTTGTAAATTTAGTATGTACCAATGTACCTAAATTATGACATGTCTAAGTATACAAACCTTTAAGAGGGACCCGCGCCAAGCTCAAGCCAGACCTTTTACACAAAGATTTGCGAAGTGGAGAAGAAATAGATGCTTTGGCTATAGTTTTTATTTGTGCGTTAACCCTCCTTGGAAATGCAGTTGTAGCACGAGATGTTTGTGCTTATTCCTTAAGTCACCTCTTAGGCGCAAGCCAGACAGAAGCGGTATGGCGTGCATCGGGCGCACTACCGGGCGATGCGCGCTGCTGACGCTCTACCGACACCCATCGGGCTTGCCACTGGCGCGCAAGCGCCCGCATCGGGTGGCGTCTAGTGGCGCACTCACGACGACGGGACGGTGTGTCTCGGTGGTATTCAAGTAACGGGGGATGCGCGAAGACATGACGTGCTGCCTCGACGCTGTCTTGACGCCTTTCCAATGTTCTTTCATGCAAAATGTAGGAAAGGGACGTGGTGCAAAACAGATAGAAGAGGCGCGCCGCGCCGCCGCGCCCGCGCCTTTCCTGTCTGGCTTGCGCCTTACGACATCCACAGGAAGAGATGAAGTGGTCCATTTCGAAGCCGGAAGCCACATGGCAAGTTTGGTGATTCTTCATCTATACTTAATATGATCAGTCAATCGTGAGTTTATTTGAGACGTCGAAATATTTTTTAATATTTGGAAATATTTTTGGAATAGATATCAGTATTATGAATTGGCCTTGCAGTAAGGTACTGCATTATGTTGTATAGGTAAGACTAAAAACACTGCTTGTTACAGATGGGATCACTCTTAGCAATTCACACCCCACCGGCAAACGGCCCAACAAGAACCCCGCTGCAGAATATCTTAGAGACGTCAAGTTTAGTACATCACAAAAACCCGGCGGTTGACGGACCGGTGGTAAGTTCTTTTTTGTTACTTTTCAGAAGTTTGTTCGCACATGCAAAATGTTTAACTACTTAAGAAAGGCTCAAAGATTTTTATCGGATACTTGGAACGAAACTTTTTAGTGCTAACACTTAAAACTTAAGTGTACAACAGAGATAACTGGAACCAATGGTTTTGGGTTCCTTGGTCCTGGAGTTTCCAGAAGAAAATGTGAAAATTTAATCTGTATTACTTACTCCAAAAATTTAAAAAAATTTGGAACAAGTTAAATCTCGCAAGTTTAAAGAATCGCATTGAGTGACGTCTATACGTCTCTCAATGAGACTCGATATTTGCCATTTAAGATACCATAGCCCTGTGATGAACTACATTCGAGGAGCGGTCCGTTTGATATCATCAACACTTTTAAATAGTCAGTTAATAGATTCAGGTGTTACTTCTTAGAAGTCAAACTTACATGCTTTTTGATCTAGATTACTATGCGTGCTTCTGCCATCAGTAAGTTTATGCAAACTATTGCTACTCGTAAATTAATCATTCGTCGTTTGGCTGCCGAACGATCAACCAGTTTTGGACCTGGAGATGCCTCGTGTAGAGATAATCACGTGTCGCGAGTACGATAGCCGATGATGCTGCAGCCATAACGGATGCAGCAGCATATGCAGGTGCACATGCATGAACTATTGGTGACGGGTACGCCGGGACTGTTGGTGGCAGTTATGCTGGGACTAACAGTTGTGGTTGGGCACCGGCCGGAAATGGTTTTCATGAACTGGTTTTGCAAGCACACAAAGTAATCTAGATCAAATAGTATTTTAAAAAGTCATCCTTTTTTATTAATAGCTCCGACTGGCAGCCCTCAACGAGCCTCACACAGGAGACATGCACGGAGTCAGCAGCACCAGCTACGAATGCAGAAGACAAGCAAACAGAGCCAACTTGGAAGGCAATTTTCGGGCTTTCTTATCCTCTAGGTAAAGATCATCAGAAAGCGCATCAAGCAAGCATTCAAATTTGATTACCCTTATGTAGTATAAAATGTTGTTCTGATAATGATCTGACTAATTGCCTAGTCAACTCAATTTTTCGCTTCAATAGGTTTAGTTTGCTTAAAAACTTTTTTATAAAAATAAATTATTAGTCGTTGATTAATCAGTGATTTTAGCTCTCGTGTCTGTGATTTTTATTGCTCGAAGTGCTCTATTTTTATAAATGAAAACAGCCTTTGTTGCATTAGGCTCCAATATTAGGCTGCGTAGCCACCAAAAGTATGCATATATATACAGGGTATAAAAAAGAATTTTTGGCTTGCCATACAGACTCGGATCAGGTCTGATCGGTCACCTTATATGGGAGGAAAATATTATTTTTCATATTTCGATATGTTCCTTGGAAAAACTTGTTCAGTATCACGGACTGAGTCCACCCTTTAAATAGTTTTAGTATATTTTGTTACACGTTAAAAGTGATATCGAAACGTTTTATCATATCTTCCTATTTAGTGTAAACAATATTTTTTTTTTTATTAATAGATTAGATTATAAACGTTTTTTCTTCGCAGAGTTCAAACAATAGACGCGATAGTGGAGTGGGATCGCAGTATACCGGTTGTGAACACTCGAGGAGACGTTCTCTTCAACTCCTGGGGAGAGATGTTTGACGGCTCAGGCGCGTTGTTCGCGCATGCTCCCAGAATATACAGCTTTAGTGGACAGAATGTCATGGTGGATCCTGGCTGGTAAGTAGAAGGTTTTACAGGTCATTTTCCCGTGTAGTGGTGAAAGTGACGTAAAACTCGTAAATAGCGACTAGGGGAGATATAATCATCAGAAAACGTGTAGCACATCATCTGTGCTAAGACTTTACCAGCTACTGGGATCACCAATCCGCCTGCCTAGAGTGGTAATTAAGGGCAAATCTTCCCTTATTCGGAATTACCTTTGGTCCAGCAACGGAAAGTACAGGTAGTTATTAAAAAAAACGACCGACGACGATTGCGTGATAAAACAGCATTATGCCTAGGATGCAACCGAGAATACGCTTGGACGGGCGACATTATATATGTTGTTTTTTTTAGAATTTCACCTTCCAAATTACATTTAAACATATAAGTCGCATATTTTTTTGTAATTATTTTATAAAATCCTTTATTTTGACACCCGACTCGATTGGTTTTGAAAAAAAAGTAAGACATAATTTGGTGCCAAAAAATCCGCCATTTTGGTTTAATTATATATACTTAGAGCATTTTTTAAGTTATAGTATTTATTTAATATATACAGTGTCACTCACACAATTAAGATGAATTTATAACGACACCTCTCAAGCTTATATCCATCAAGCCGTTTAGGTTGTAGAGCGTGCTAAAGAAATGTACATATATACACTCGAAAAACATAAGTCTCCTTATGGCGCAGTTGGGTAAAAAAATAATTTAAAAAAACTCATATTTTAAATCAGATTTTCCTATAAGGAAAACACGTAACCTGATGTATAAACATTATTCCATAAAACATTCCCTTTAGCAAATCTTCATAGTAAAATCTTTTACCTTTGAACAGCACACTTTAATCATACAATTCAAAGAGAGCGCAAATGGTTAATCAGGCGTCTTTCCCGCCCTCATTCCTGCATACGATTTTAAATTCATTTTCAAAGAGTGTAATCTGAAGTTAAAATTGAAAATGCCAGTCACATGGCAGGTGCAGTGGAGGCGAGCGTGATTTGATCTCAAAAGGATAGAGTTTACGGCCAGTCCACACAGATTTTAAGTTGAACAACATTTTGATTGTAATTAGGGTTGCTACATACTTATTTGGGCTGGCATTAATTGGCACAGCCGGACGGTAAAATCAAAATCGTGAAAAATATTATTTTAAACCATTTTAATCACGTATTTATAGGCATGTTCGTATGTTTTGTTTTTTTTTTATAATTTAATTTTTAAAAGAGATAAGAACGTTCATATAGTTATATACCTGAAAAATTATTCAAACAATAAGTAAACTAATTTGAAAAGATTATATTATAAAAAGAAAACATAGAAACACAGTTCTTAAATTTTGATTAAATAAATGAAATCGGTTAAGTTTTGGAAGAGAAATCAGCGGACTACGGAACGTTGATTTTGTGTACTTTATAGGTATTTTCGGTCCGAGCTGCAGTTGTCTCTATTGCACCCGCTCGGTTGTTGTTCGGACACAGCGCAACAGCAATTTTACAAGCTTATGATTCCTCTTAATCTGTATTTGAATAAAATCAGGTTTAAAATAGAAATGGTTTCAACTTGTTGTTAGAAAGTAACGTACTGCGGTATGATTTCTTATGTCCAATAGCCTTATCCTTACAGGGTTAACCCTAACAAGACCGCAAGCTGGCCCTGAATTAACATCCGCTGCATCGCGGTTTGCCTACATGGGCCACGGGGAAATGCTTGTTTTGGATGTTGTTTTATTCATGAGGTTTATGAAGGGCTAACAAAACATCCTCTATTTCGTATACAGGGTGATTTTGAAGTAGTAGCGTATAGTCGTAGCTATAATATTCCTGTCATATTATGTATCAAATCTAAGATATCACCCGACAAATGTATACATCATGAGAGCACAGACGCGGGATCACTTCAAAATGCTGGTAATTCGACACTATCGCGAAAAAGCTTTGCTGCAATAATTTCAGTAAGTATATTTATTTTATGCTTATGTATTCATATTTATGTAAGTTTATTTTAAGTATGTAAATATGTATATGGATTAATGTAATTTATATATGAATATATGTATAATGTATATATCTTATGTAATTATACGAATTATGTATGTTTTATTATTTGTATATAACACTCTTCTTTCTTTATTAAATTTATTATATATTATTTAAACTTGCACCCCATTTACTACCTTTTCTGCTACGTCCCTAAGGTGAACTGGTAGACAATGCTTAGCATTAAGTTTTACCTTTTGTATTATAATCGTTAGATTATTGTGCAATAAATATTAAATAAATAAATAAATAAAAATACCAAAAATCTCCCATTTGAATGTCACCACCCGCTACGGAGCTCGTGTGAAGGTAGAGAGCAACGGCCACGCGTATGGTAAAGTCAGTAGGTTAGCTATTTTTTTGAAATTTGAGAGCAAATAAAGTTGACCAAATATAAGAAAGATTTCTTACGGTTTTGAGTTCTATTAATAATTCTGATTGTAAGATTTAAGTATAGCCACAGGTATGACACTTCCTAGAGTCAGAGTAACATATATACCTCTACTACTACAAACGAAACAATATATTTGTACACTCGTCAATGCGTGAGTTAACCGCAGCACCGCAGAATTAATTTAATACTTACCTACTAACGAGTTCGACATATTAACGACTATACCTTTCCATAACGGGAGATTTGCAAACACTATGGCGTAAAAAATATTCTGTTTTATATGTAATAACGTGAAACTATGTTGTTGCTTTGCTTACCTGTTTTCATCATTTGGAAATCTATGAAATATAGGTACGTTCTTTATTGTATTCGGTGGATAAACAATTATTATATGCGCATCCTCTCACCATGATCGTTACTATTGGTTGACAGTTCTCAATACACGTCGCGAATTGCGTGCGGCTAGCAACTAACTAACCCTGTTTTAGAGCGCAATAAGGGGCACACAGAACGGGGGAGAAGTGCGGGACGCCAAATTGCGGGAGACGCTGTGAGATTCCATTCTGTTTGTACTCTTATGTATTCTGTGGTATAGTTAGGGAGTGCAAAATCAACCTGTTTATTAGATAATTTTAGTTAAAATAACTTTTAGTAAAAATAAAGATAATTTGAAAGATCGCTATTTCTTAATGATTATTAGAAACATTAGTTAATTTTTTTTATTAAAAATGTGTGATTTCGACATGACGTGAGTTTGGAAGTGAATCTCAGATTCGAACTCACGCCCCTCATGTCTGCCTGAATTTAACTTGTGAGATACGGTAATGTTATGTGATTTCTCCCGTCCACTAGAGATGAACAAGCCGCCGCTGAATTATCCGGCCTGTCTCGTGGTTTAATACGGGCTACGAGGAAATGCTTGCTTTAAATGTTGCTTATTAATGAGGCTGTGTTTACAAAGGGTTAACAAAACTTCTCCTGTTTTGCATATATTATATAATTTTAGTCTATGTAACCTAAAATAATTTGTTAGGTTTTTAAAGGATTATCAGAAACCTCTTTTAAATTATTTATATATATGTATCTTTAAAAAAAATATCTTTGAATTATTCTACACACTACTATTTCCACCTTTACAAGTAATATCCATTATTGGAAAACCAAACAACCCCTTTTGGCACGAACCTGGGACCGATGCAAAGTCATCAGGGGACGCATTCTATTTATCGTTATGATCTTAAAATATTGTAATGTACATTGTACATTGCTCGCAGGCCTACAAAAGCTGTGTGGCATGGTGCGAGTCCCAACGGTGAGCCCGCAATGGACGCGTACTGTGACGCTTGGCACAGCAGCAGCGCAGACAAGTTCGGGCTAGGATCGTCCCTACGCTCTAACAAACTACTAGACCAAGAAACGTAAGTTGTTTTAAACTTTTTCTACGTGAATTTTCGTATTCGATTGTATACGACGTAACTTCGAATTTTAAATTTAAGTTCTTAAGTTTAGTTGTAGTTTTCTGTTGCTTGTTATTTTCAAGCGTCTTTATTTATTTATTTTTTCGAATCGGTGTTTTTGATTATACTCGTATTATCCGTTTTTTTAATTATAACTAATATGAGACACAGATATTACTACATGTTACATATATATATATATATATATATATATATTCACATGAGGTACCCGTATGTAACATATAGTAATTATCCATTTTGCTTATTCTGTGACAAGTAAAGAGTAATACACACTATGAGCAAAAGCAATAAAAAAAAGTGTTTCAACCACGCACTTTCCCGCATGTAGGTACTTACTTGTATTATGTTATAAAATTTTTCATTAAATGTTAATTTAGTTTTTTTTTTCCTTTAGATACACATGCAACAGCAGACTGATAGTTCTATGCATCGAAGCCACCCCAGTTGATACAGCTAGAAGAAAAAAACGCTCTAAGTAAGTATGAGTACGAGCAAGTCGTACAATAAAATGCTGCATCGGCACGGCACAAGTGTTCGATGCGCATTTTTACATGAAAAACAGTTCGCAATTAGCCGGCAAGTATGTCGTGCGTACTCACATATACATCAGTTTCAATACCTCGAATAAGTTTTCAGAAATACAGTGTTCCCGTTATCAATCAGTTATTTTAATTCCTAATCCATACCATCAGTCTACGCCGGTATCTCCCGGTACAATAATGTATATTTACCGTTAGGTATTATTTATCTATATTAAAGTGTTAAAGAGAAAAATTTTATTGTTTGTGTGTATGTAATTGATGTAGATACTGAAAAACTACTTAACCGTTTTTGAAAATTCTTTCACGTATAGAAAGCTACATTATTAGCAAGTAAAGCTACGAACAATAAAAGGCTTTATTTTATCTTTTAAATGAGAGAAACAGCTAGTAATGAAGATAATAATCTTTATTTGAATTAGAACTTAAACAAACCTATTAAAAACTAAACTTAAATATCTAAGAATACAGAAATTATTAGACAAACAACATAATTTTCTATGTGAGTTGCAGCAATTCAAAAAGGACATATTTGTAAGCTCAGGGTAAACCTCTACTCAAATATATAAGTAAAGCACTTATTTTCTGTAATACTCGTAGAACACAATTAAATCATTTGGACGTTTAGTCATGTGATCAGCCATATTCTGAAAGGAAATTAAGGACGAAAAAGCAATGTTTAAGAATATTATATGCGAGAATACAGAAGGTCGTATCTAAGGGTCGTAAAATAAAAACATATTTTTTTTAAAATAAATGATAACCTAATAAATATGTAAACTGCTTGAACTACGCTTGGACATTAAAATCAAAAAAAGGAAATAAAAGAGCATCATGAAATTAAAGTTTGTAGCTGCCAAAAGTACAAATTAAGAGTAAACTATGCCATTTAACGTTATACGAGTACAGCACAATAAAGGTAGGTAACTAGATCGTGTTTTATTAGTGAAAACAATTTAAGCTGTGTTGTGACCCAAATTGCTGGGTTGGGGCGAACTAATCTAACTGCAATTAGTGCAGCCCTGTTGAAAAACGAGGATGGACCTGCTCGGCCCATTTAGTTTGGGATGAAAATTTTCTTCGTAAAATATTTGGATTAAAATTTATAGGTGTTTGGGTACTTTTTGACCAAACTTCTGAAAAAGGGTTTATATGTAAGCAGATTTTGCAAGAATTTTTTAGGATGAGATATTATAAGATAGATTTGTTTGTCTATAGATAAGATAATTTATAAGTTATTTATTTCAACAAATAATTAAAAGTATTTTTTTAATAAAATAGTTACAAAGGCGGGCTCATCATTAAAAACGATTTATTCCAGCCAACCTTTGGGTTAAAGTAAAAAAAAATTAAAAACTCCTAGATTTGGCGCAGTTTGAGAATTACAACTTACAATGTAAAAAAAATATACCTTTATACAATAAAATAAAAACTTTGGTGCTGTCCCAAACCAACCTAAGCAGTCCAGTTCTGGAGGCTGAAGGGAATAATAGATTATGTTTTAGTCTGACCTAAATAAAGTAACTAAAAACAATTTTCCAAGTACCACACTTCACATACTTAAATTTTTTTTATGACAAAGATTCTTACAACAAGCATTTGATATGTCGCACGACATAGTTTGCACATCTTTTTCTAGACCTATATATACGAGTAGATAGAGGCTCATTATAATATGATAAAATAGACTTATCATAGGTTTTTTGTAATCTATAGGTAAAGTACTATTGTTTGTATAGTTTTTTTTGCAAAAGTTTAGGCCCAAAGATTTCAGAGATGAGTGGGGGGGGGGGGAGATGGTAAATGTTTGTCTATTTTCTTAAATAACATCATAATACCGATCAAAAAAAAATATATTTAAATTCACATTAAAGCTCTTTCATTTGATATACCTATCACACGATATAGTTTTTTTAATATCTAATATAAGTATAGTGGCCTCCATATTTAAAATTTCTTTATTTACGTTATTTGTCCGTGTGTTTGGGTAACTGACTTACATATATATGTAACAAATTTCATTTCAATCGGTCCAGTAGTTTCTTAGCAAATTGGCTGTGATAGGCAGACAAGTGGGTGAAAAGGTGAAAATGGAACCCTTATAGGATATCAGGGTTCCCTTTTTACCTTTTGAGGTACGGAACCCTAAAAAACTAGATAAACGTTTGTTCGTTTTCAATTAGTGTTCGAAAGGTATTCGAAGAAATGTGTTATGTAATAATTTAACATGTATTGTATTTCTTGACAGGTTTCGGCAAGACAGAGTACATCTCAAAGATCTTGAAGATCTGCAGAACGACACTAGACAGTTATAGATATAAAATTTCTAGATATTAATTGTAAAAAAAATGTGAAGACTGTAAATAAATATAGATATAACCGAAGTTTCATAAAGCAATGATTCCGGTGGAACATATTGACAATATATTTCTTAACAACAGATAGAGATGACCTTGCTTCGTCCGAGCTTTTTCCAACTACATTATATTGATGAACAAGCAAAACCTTCACTGAGCCTTAGATCAAAATAAAAACATAGTCATTAGCCATATAAAATATATTTCTGAGTGAAAACATTACAAATACATAAATATCATTTAGTTCTGCGTTCTTTTTTTTAGGAAATAAATAAAGTAGAATGAAAATATTTTTGGCCTCTCTTGAAAAATGTTAAATGTGAGTGAGCATTTACTATGTATATATTTAAAAAAAAGTACCTAACAGACATCTGCTTCTTTGCCATCAAAAAATATTAAAAACATATTAAATACCTACATAAATGTTGTTATATTTTAAATAATCTGTAAATAGAATACTTTTTATGAAAAATAAAATTTTACCATCCGTATTACTGTAGTCGGAATCAGCTCAATTTTTACTATATTAAAACTGTAGTTTTGTAAATAATATCAAGCTTTTAAAAAGTGTCTAAGTAATCGTTCATCCTTGTTACTATAGAAAATGTAAAACGAAAAATCTTTGTTCCTTTTTATTAAAATATCTAGTTTTATACAATTATTACGTTACATTTAAAAAATGTTACGGAAACTAAGTGTACGGTCGGCAAACCATGGAAAGGTCAAATGTATAGTCGGGGAATGATTCGGTGGAGAAAAAAAGATTGCACAATTAAAAATACTTAGATTTCTTATGATTTGTTCAAAATATTGAAAGGATAATCCATTATTTATGTTGGTTATATTTAATCTTTAAATGAAAGTTGTCTGAAATTCATTTTATTATGTAAATATGCCCGTTTATGTAAGTTAAAATTTTGAACATTTATAAATGTATGATTTCAGTGGTCTTATTGATAATTAACGCCATACACAGTATAGTACAATATAAACAGAAAATGTTTAGGTAATGTTTATGTACTTACATTATTAATTATGTTTGACTGTTTTTAGCATCACTCTTTGTGTTTTATATTTATTTAATACTCGCATATGACGTATTGATACTTTTTGATACAAAAATCAACTACTATAAAAATTAACCATTCATATCGTAAATGAAAGAAATTTTAAAAATATGTGGCTAAAATTCTGGAAAGTGTTAAAAACACAAAGATGTAACATTTTAATATATTTTGTAGTGTACATTTTGTATAATAATTTGAGCGTTTTAATGTTTCTTGTAAAAATATTATACACTGTTTTTGTGTTTATTTTATGCAGTTTCAAAAGTATTGATGTATATAAAAAAAACTGTAAAAAGTAGATCATATAGTGTAGTTTTAACTGCTACTTTTAATTGTTGTGATTTTTTTTTGTTTGTTTCCTCAAAGCAAACAATATGTATCTTTCATTATATATTTTTATTTAACTACTTTATATACTCGTAATCGAATTCAACGACGAATAGATAGAATAAAAGTGTGTTTCTTTTTCATATATATATATAAAATATAGTTAATTACTTAATCACCTTCTACATTTACATATATTCATACATACACATTTATTTATAACTTTCAACCATGTGTCAAGTTGTCATGTAATCTCTTTTTAAACATTAGTTTTATTTTATATGTTAACAAATGTGAGGCTAGTAAAATTTTATTGTACTTGTAAGTACAGATTGTTTTGAGAATAAAAACTTTTTGAAATAATATATTTTTTATTTAATTGCCCAAATGACGATTTAATACAATAAAAAAGAAATTTTACGTCGACAAACACTAAGGTACCTATTAGGCAGCTTTAAAGATTAAATTAGTTAACTCACTAGATACTTCAATACTGTTGCAATATGAATCAGTTTTTGGTATACATTATTAACAAGATATAGTTTTAATTAAAAACTAAAACCCGACTACGGAAAAAAACATACCTAAATATATATACTGAAAAGTACACTTATTTAGTTAATTCAAGCATAGCAGAGAGAAACAGCTAATAATGTTATATTTTTTTAAATGTGCCTTTTTTAAGGCTTTTCATATGATACACCACATGGTATAATTTGATTTATTTTATTTTTTAGTTCATTACTTTATGGCTTATAGAGGGCGCCACAGTGGATTCACTATGACATCACATAGCCTAAAGCATAGTCAAGACATTCCGACGATAGCACATTTTTCAAGGTATCATGGGGACCTTTGAAGATACTCGTACGAGGGCACACATATATAACGTCTAACAAAATATACTGAAACTATTTTAAGGGTGAATTCAGTCCGTGATACTGAACAACTTTCCCCAAGGAACATATGTCGAAATATGAAAAATATTTTTTGACTTTCCATACAAACTCAGATCAGCTGATCGGTCAACTTGTATGGGAGGCCAAAAAATATTTTTCATAATTCGATATATTTTCCTTGGGGAAAGTTGTTCAGTATCATGGACTGAATTCACCCTTAAAATAGTTTCAGTATATTTTGTTAGTCCCTGTATACTTAAATATACGCCGTAGTCGGGTAAAATAGGAGAGGTCAGAAGTACTCCTAAGCGGCGTGCATGCATGAAGTGATGATATCCGCTAAAATAAGACATGTAATATTATAAAAACTCGCATACAGCAGAAAATTGGCATGTGAAAAGTCTCCATCGATCTTGATTTTGAAAAAAAATATTGAAGGCCAAACTTCGCGAAAATGGTTTTTATTTTCGTTTTTCAGCCAAACGGTAAGTTTTATCATAAAATTAGATCAGACAACATTTTTTTAAGTTTCCAGGGGTAACTAATAGCTCAGCAGTGACTTATTAGTCTAATAACGTCTTTTTTCCTAACTTAGACTGAGGTAATATAGGGCGCTATGACATGAGACTTATAGGCAACGTTCAGGCAGGCGCGTAAGTGGAAGAGATTTAAAACAGTGACGGGTTGCAAAGTTTAGCCTATCCCTGCCACGAACTGCGTGGAAACAGAAACATCTAGTATATTTTTCGTTTTTTCTTTTTTTCCAGACCGACATTATAATATATCTATGTGTATAAAATGGGGTTAAATATAATGATCACCATAAAATGCTTTGATATCCTTAGTTCTTTTACCAAAAATATATACTTAACACCAGAAAAATAAAGTCTAAAATTACAATAGTACTAGCTATTTTAGTCACGACTGCACTTCAAATTGTATTCGAACACCAAATGTAGTAAATGATCACCAAATCTTAGCGAGCAAATTAATGCGCTATTTCTGCCCAAATAAACCACTAGATTGCCATAAAATGTAGGCTTATTACCAAATAAAGTATTATGATGCCATATTAAGTTACTTCTCCGGTTTGCAATCCCCTCCCACCGCAACGCAAGCGCCGCGCTCGCCCGGACACGATCCCCAATTTAGTCACGTGCGAGCACTTGCGTTCACTGGGTGTGTTTAATTTTCTGTCTGTTGGTATCTATATAGATACCTAGCTGCCAAGCATGTGTCAAATATTTTCAATAAATAAATATAGTCGTAGAAAAAGTATTGTATGTAACATTTTATAAGTATGTCAGAAAATGCTCGATGGCGTCTCTTACGATGCTCGTCAAGGCTCGTATCGTAACCTGCGCCACTCGAATTTTTTGACCCTTCTTATACAACTGTTGCATAAAATACTATAATCGGATAACGAGATGTTATTTTCATGTCATTTTAAAATAAAATGTGCTTAATAATTTGGTTTTCATTAACTATTTTTGGGTTAACAATGTTTTTTTTTTTTGGGTTAGTTTGCTTAAGTAGGATAGTAAGATGTTAAAACTTTGATTATAATTACATTAAAATGCTGTTTTAATATTGGTGATTATTTACTACTTTTGGGTTAACAATGATTTATTTGGAGTCATTTTGCCTAAATGGGATAGCGAGATGTTAAAACTTTGGTTATAATTTTACATTAAAATGCGGGTTCAATTTTGATGATCATATACTATTTTTGTCTCTTATATGTTACTTTATCTGGTGGTAAGTAAAACATTAGCCGTATAAAATGTTGAGTTAGTAAAAGTAAAAGATTGAAACCTATTTACAATAAATAAATACTGGCCATTATGAAAGTGGTCCAAAAAATGACGGGAAAAAGGAAACACTTGAAACTGTCTAATATTATTCTTTTTGCAATGAGACATTCTGTTGTATTTGTATTAGTTGATTATTTGGATCTAACTATAATAAAGTATTATTATTTATTATCGCTGCTTTTAATTTGAAATCCCGGCAAACCAATAGGGGATCGGACAAGTTTCCACAAAGTGTTTGAAAGTAATTAGAATGGTTATTTATTACCATAAAAAATAATATTTTATTTAAATAAGGCTGTAAATATACATAAATTAAATTTAATTTCCTAATTTTTAAGATAATTATGTTCTGTTTTTTACTTTTGTGCAATAAAGGGTATTGTATTGTATTGTATTGTATTGTATTGTATTAAAATTTGAATGCATAAAAATGCCACGTAAACGCTCCTATCTGTCACCTTGGCCGCGTGACGTCATCTGTGTGCGAGTAAACATCAAACAATCAAGTGGTGAAAAGGATGGCAGTAGTGGAGGCTACAAATTCACACAGTAAAGTTGACATCTATGGTTGACATTTTGAGGTTACCCCAGCCGTCAAAAATGACAATTACAAACGAATGAAGTACCGCGCTGTGATTGTTGTTTCGTTCAAGATGGCGAACAGATTCAAAATATTGCAACTAACGCATTTTATTCCTTGATTTAAAAATATAAATCATTGTTATTTCATAAAAATACTCATTGAATGGTCAGTTTATTTAATTAATATTATTTCTAATTACAACAAAGATTTTTTGGGGAGACCTGTCCGATCCCCTATTAACACTATGAAATGGAATCTTTAGCAATATTAAAAAGAAAGGCACCATTGTCAGAGAGCTAATACAATGTTATTAGAGTTTAGCTCATCAATCGTCGTCAAAAGGCTCCAAATTGCGTCATCGCTCATTACGCGGCTTCTCTAATAAAATCGGAAAAATTTGGCGGAAACGCCGAGTCACTGCTGAGCCATTTGTTAAAATAAGGCCACCAGATATAGGTTGTCGCACTTATCCTCATAAACCGTTTAATAGGCCTTTATAAAAGACGTAATTCAAAGAGGGAGTGGTTGGTGTGTCTACAAATTTTACGTCCAAAAATAGAGGGACGATATAGTAATGTACTGTACTGCCTCCATGGTCCAGTGGTCAAGGCGTTTGACTTGTAATCCGTAGGTCGTGGCATACTTTGTGAAAAGAATAATGCAGGCTCAAATCACCTAATTATCCGTAAAGAAAGATGATCCCGTGCTTCGGAAGGCACGCAAAGCTGTGGGTATCAAACGCCATCTAGCGTTTGTTTAAACTTATCCTAGGATTGGTTCTGGTCTACCTTTTGGGTTGCGGAGGTCAGACGAAAGTCGCTCTGTGTAAAAACCAGTAACCTCGTCAAATCACCTAGGTTAAGTAGCGGACCCGGGCTCAGAAGCGTTACCGCTGAGGATGTAATCGTATTACCGGCTCGGATAATGATAATAGTTATGTATTGTAAGCGTATCAAACAGGCAGACTGTACGTTTTCGTGTGTTTGTGTGTAAATAGCATCGTAGCTCTAAATTGGACGGACAGATTTTTACCCGACTGCAAAAGGATGTATGATATATTCTTATTATCAGCAAATTTTCCGGTTGTAATTTTTACAATCAATGTACATATTGCTAGATTAGTCTTGTAACCCAAGTCTCCAATGATTTATATTTTAAAAAGTTTGGGAAAGCTGTGTTATTCTTAAACATTTCGAATAACAGTATTTATTTACTTACACTTTATTGGACACGGTTCCCCTATTTGAACACATACAAATATAATATGTGTAACAGGCGGACTCAATGCTAAGAGTATTCTCTAATAGTCAAACCTTTTCACTCCAAAGGTTGGAGAGCTTATGTGGGAATAAAACGGAATGAAAACATTACAGTAATCAATAAGCAAATAAGTAAATATAAACTTTTCGAGCAAATGTAAATTTTATTTATTTTAGCCAATACAAAACCGAAACACTATCACAAAGGGTTTAAAAACAACTAAAATTATTGTTAATCGAGCGAGGCAAGACCTCATACGCACAACCACAAGCTTAGTGAATATGACCGTGGTATTCATTACCTACTCTATGTTCCATAACATTAACAAGTGTAGTAAATTAGTTTCAAAAATTACTATAACGACATATACATTATCATAATGGGTTGAAAACCAACGAAAACGTTCCTCGTTATCGAGTGTAGAAACATTACACCGGGCGCAACCACAAGCTTGGTGAATATAACCGCGGTATACCTACTCTGTTATAATGTCTATTGGTACTATTCTTTAAATTATATTTTTGTTCTATCATTTCATATACATCCTTAAAGTTTTTAAACCTTAAACCTTCATTTATTTATACCTCACAAATATACACATATATGTACGTTACAGTTAGTAAGCATAATATGATGATTGATTGAAAAAAAAAAGATTATTTGCTAAAACGAGGAAAGAGCGACGGAATGCGGCAGCATCGCCGATTCCGCGGCGTTCCGTCGCTCTCCATCGCTCTCGCAAATGACGGTCGTGAGCGACAGAAAAGTATAGCAGCATAAGAAAATGCTGTTCCGTGTTGACAGATGTGTCCCAACCCTTAAGGTATGCACCCTAATTTAGCCTCTTTTTTCAGCAAAAAAATAAAATAAAAACCTGTTTGGGTATTTTATAATTAATGTAAAGATTGTTGACATATATTCTGTACAGACATTTTTCATTTTACACATATACCTAGTAATTCTATTTCTGTACCGAACATTATGATAATTTTCTTTTTTATGCTTTAAAAAAAAAATGCACTTAGACTTACAAAACCCGTTTTATGCATCAAAAATTTAAAACATCGTACAAATATGGAAACGAAAGCTATTCCAAACAGCAATAACGAAAACTCCAAAGTCATTCACGAAACCCACAATTTTCTAACAAAACGCTAGCAATCATTTTTATTACAATTCCGTCAAACCGAAATATTCTGCTCGGAGCCCTACGAAACCTAACACCTTTAATTTTCCCAAATCCCTTTTAATTTGGAGAACGGCACGTCCCTTTATGCAGCCCCACGCCCGCGTTTATTAGGCAGATTAATATTTTAACACACGGCAAGACCAGAAACTGTCACCTTTATTCATTTTATAATGAGCTTAGTAACTTATTTACTATAATTATGCCCGTTGCTTTGTTGATTTGTTTTTTATTTGTTTGAATTGAGCACTGGTGGTAATTTTTTTACAGATGCACTATCACGTTTTATCCCTAACGGGACAGACAGAGACTAGGGCGGTAAGGCCCAGGCCACTTTTAGCGTGATGGTGAGCATGAAGGTGGAAAAGGGAAATTATAATAGTGAAGGGTTGCTATCCGCATCGCCTCTTCATATGATTCAGATTCTCACCTATTTTCTCCATCGGCTTTTACGATCTGCACGGAAAGAGAAGCAGCTGGTACATTCTATGTTTTTTCTTTGGCATCTGATATATGCAATATGCCCGAAGGAAATATCTTTGTTCAAGATTATTTTTAATATGTAGAAATATTTTAAGGAGTTAAGAACAACGGTCTGAATACCTTTAAACGTAACCTAGGTGATTTGACGACGTTACTGGTTTTTACACAGAGTAGAGTTTTCTTTTCAATAAGTATAGACAAAAAAGTAATAATTTTAAACGGGTGACTCACGTAATATAATCAGAAAAGGCCGACTAGGTTTCAATCTATTTAGACGATCATCTTCAGGGCGAGTGACAGGAACGGCAACCCGACGATGTCACTGTCCACTCAACACTGAGGCACAGAATACATAAGAGTACAAAACTGAGGGCTGCTTCGCACGTCACCGCTTGCGATGCCACCCGCTCCGATGATGTAGTAAAATTGATCGAAACCTGGTCGGCCTTTTCCGATTATATTAAGTGAGCCAACCAGTTTAAAGTATTAATTATGGAGAGCCAGCAAAATTATTTTTCTTTTGAAAATTCAAAGAGGAATAATGTGATTTTCTGACAGATATTTGATTTCCTATTATTTATGGCCAATAAATACTGAAAATAGAATAATCGATTTGCTATTTACATAAACGTTAAAACTACACAAAATTGATAATTGTACTGAATACAAACAACTACACAACTCCACAAAATTTTTACGTGTACTGTATACTGAATACAAACAAAATCAAAATAATTTTTACTCTTGCATTTGGTAGGCTGGAGAGTCTGTTGAAGTACGAATACTTCAGAGGAAACATCCTTTTCAAAGCAGTCATCCTTCAAAACTTAAACGATTTAATTTGATGAAGCATGTTGTGGGTACTTTTTGTACACTTTTTGACAAAGCTTGTTGCTGATGAAACTTTGTTACCTTTTGCCAAAGCGTGTTGTTGTAAATAAACAATTAAAATTTTGAATTGAAAAACTATGACTGTGTCCTATGTGTTCTTGTTATAATATATTCTCGTCAAATTTTTTTGCTTGGTGTTAGAATATAGTGAAAAATCTTAACAATTTTTCATGTTTAAAGAGGTTCGTGTTTCTTTTAAATTAATTTTTTTTAAAAAGAGAAACCGTAGAGGACATACAAATATATTCCTAGATTTTTTTTAATCATTGCTCTACTGGCACTAGCCGGCGAGAGATTGGAGGACTACGTTTGTATGAAAATACGGTCCATCGATTTCCTCTTGTAATGTAAATATTTACGAAGTCATTTTTAAACAAACAATTTTTTCTTTAAGAGAGAGATACCTGGTTGTGTCTAAACCCTTACCCCAAACCCGTGATTACGATGTGGGGGAGCGAAGACGTGTTTATCAGTTTAAAAAGTAACTTTCTGCGGTGAAGGCATAATTTCTTTTAATTACCATAAAAACGCTCTAAAACTATATCTAAAAAGAACCACAAAGTTTCCGCTTCCTAGCGTGCGACTTGATATGCAAGTTTAACGATGTAATTTAGTGTGCCGTAAAGGCGGTAAAGGGATTTATGTGTGAAAATTACCCAAATAATGAGTTTGTAGCATTTGCATGCTTATTAAGAAACTTTGCCTAAGTTGTAACGTATAGTGTAATCTTAACAAATATTATTACATACCTCTAATTTTGATTACTTTCAAGTCTTTATCCGAAATAAGGGGGACACGGAGTTCGGGTTACAAGTTCCAAGGGCCAGGTAGTGATTGCAAAATTATATACTGAAAGTCTTTTGAAAAACAGAAGAGAGATGGCGCTAAGAAGGGAATACGACAAGATATGCCAAATTCCGCAGCTACCAATCCACCAAGACCTAAAGCACACGAGCAACGACTTACGCCTCATATCTCGTAGACCATTCGGGCTCATTGCGACGACTCTACTGCAAGAAGAGAAGATTCCGAAGATGGATTAACTCAGAGGTAGATAACAAAGACCTCATATCTGACCCTAATCTGCCTGTTCCTGGTTTTGATCTCCCGCGAAAATACTGGTCCCAGATAAATAGATGCCGAACTTCACAAGGAAGATGTGCCGAACTAATGTGCAGGTGGAAATTTGCAGTAAATCCCAATTGCTGCTGCGGGAGTATACAGTCTATATCCCACCTCACTGACTCTTGTCCAATCTTGTCCATTGAGGGTGGCATAAGAAAAATACACAAAGCCGATGGCGACGTTGTTGAGTGGATTGACGGCCTTCCATTCACCCTCTAACTTTGCTGCACATTTCAAAAACCATTCGCAAATAAATAAATTTTGAAAAACATGTATTACAAAACAATGGAAAACAGAACACTGAAATAAACATTTGTATCTAGCCCTAGAGAAAAAAAGAAGAAAACAAAATTCTTAGTAGCCAGCACAAAAAACTACGAGTATAAACCATAGATTTCTTTTTACTGTCTATAAACAATATGAAATCTTTTTCTTGCGGCTTTGCCTAATAGGGGATCGGACAACTTTTGTTGACTGTTGACATCTATGGTTGACATTTTGAGGTTACCCCAGCCGTCAAAAATGACAATTACAAACGAATGACGTAACGCGCTGGAGTTTTTTTTTGGCGGGAAGTCAAGGGGTTCGGTTGGGGTTTGCTTTAAATTATTTTGCAAATTGATTTTAGTGGACTTTATAATATGAAATTGGTGTTGTTTGGTGTTATAAATGCTCATGCTCATGAACAATGTGTAAAATAATTAAAGTGAACAGTCATAATACGGCTGTAGTGATATTTGTTTTGCGGACTGTGTGGGCGTCTTAGGGCGTCATCGTCCGCCACTTAGTCGTCTATGAAAACTAGTGGACTCGTACAGATTTGTCGCCAGAAGCTCCCTTAAAGCAGTCAAAGGCCTGCACCACCCTTTGATTGTAACTGGTTAGGTTAGGATTAGGAATAAAGAACAAAGTTAAAGATAGGCTCTAAAGGACTTGTATCCAGAGCCGTAAAATTATTTAATAACGTAACGCGCTGGAGTTTTTGGCGGGAAGTCAAGGGGTTCGGTTGGTGTTTGCTTTAAATTATTTTACAAATTGATTTTATTAGACTTTATAATATGAAATTGGTGTTATAAATGCTCATGACGACATGAACAATGTGTGAAATAGTCAAAGTGGACAGTCATAGTACGGCTGTAGTGATATTTATTTTGCGGACTTGTTGGCGTCTTCGGGCGTCGTCCGCCACTCAATCGTCTATGTAAACCAGTGGACTCGTATAGATTTGTCGCCAGAAACTCCCTTGCAGCAGTCAAAGGCCTGCACCACCCTTTGATTGTCTTGTTAGGATTACGTTAGATTAGGATTAGGAATAAAGAATAAAATTAAAGATAGGCTCTAAAGGACTTGTACCCAGAGCCGTAAAATTATTTAATAAAAAAAAACGTAACGCGCTGTGATTATTGTTTCGTTCAAGGTGGCGAACAGATTCAAAATATTGCAATTAACGCATTTTATTCCTTGATTTAAAAATATAAATCATTATTATTTCACAAATATACTCATTAAATGGTCAGTTTATTTAATTAACATTATTTCTAATTACAACAAAGATTTTTTAGTGAGACCTGTCCGATCCCCTATTAGCTACTTATATCAAAATAGGTCTACGTATTTCAAACTATTTGATTGATTGTAGAGGTACAAATTCTATTTGATTTGTGTAGAAAACATAGATGCAAATCAATGTAGAATTCTTTAGAGGGTTCATTAGTTCTCTACAACTAAAGGTTGTTTTGTTATTAGCTATAAGATAAACAAAAGTCACAAGCTGAAACATAATAAACTGTTTTACGATTTGGCGGACGTGAAATATTTACCAGACAGTGTCGTAAATATCGAGTAGAATTGAAAAACATTAGATGAAGGTTTTGATACAACACGAAAGCATATGTAAACGTATCGGAGGTATATTATGTGCCTATCTAGTAAATTATATTTTATTCGCAGATGTGTAAATCTTTCATTGCAATTCTGTATTCTTGACAACATGGTACACATGCGATATTTATGGACTTTTGAGAAAGTTAGGTACTTAGGTGAATTTTTTGTTGCAATATCTATGATCTTTAATATTTATTTTAAAATGCTTCCTAAGAAAGATGTTTTATAAGGTAAAGCCAGCTTTTTGCGATTTAAGAGTGGGCCTTATTATACACGTAATGTAAGACGTTTTTTTCCAAAAATTTGAACAAGTTTACTACTGGGTGACTTTTGACTTTTTGGTGACTGTGTGATTTTTCCGTATAATTTAATTTTATTTATGTATTTTTAACCACTAGTCAAATTTTGGAGCAAGTTCAGTCTATGAACTACTTTCAATAAAAAAAACGTGACTTCGCACACAAATCAGCTCTCACCCAAACTGAGTTTGTATGGAAGGACAAAAGTTTTAATTGATCTTCAATCTGTTTTTTATAGAAAATACATAAGTAGTAGTTATTTCACAAAAAAGTTACTACTTTAACATGATGAAAGTAAGAAGTTATTTGAGTGAGTTTTTGATGGTATTTGACCTCAAAATGGAGGTTCCGATGAAAGATCGCCAAAAAATAGGACGCTTTAAACTGCATCTTAAATGCTTCTTGAAAGTAACCTGACCCATTTTATAAATCTCCTAGAAACTAATATTTCTTAAACTTTTCACCTGTCATATTTCATGTTCAATAACATGGAAGAGATTTTGAGCAAGTGAAATTGTGTAATGTTGAAGCGAGCTCAAAGCATACCGATTTTGAGTCAGTCGAGCGAACGCCTGATGACGGAGTTCTCAGGATGCCACGTGATATACGCCCAGGTAGACTCCTTATTGACACTAAATTTCATTTAAATGCAATTTTAATTTAGATATTATTCCGAGGAACTTCGAAATGCAGCTAGCGTTTTGGGCACCCTACCGCAGGACATTGAATTGCACGATATTTTTATTTGTAAATATATTTTTACATTTCATATAATAAGTTTAGTTTTTAAGCTCTAGTTTTTAGTTAATTTTAATTATTTTATCTAGTTATAATTTAGATTAAATAATTAATAGTTGTTATTATGTTCTGAATTATATATATATATATATATATATATATATATATATATATTGTTTCATAATAAAACCGATTTTACTTTGTAATTTGAAATTCGAGGAGCATTTATAGATCAAGTAAAGGAAAACCGCCGTGTGGAATAGAGAGGTCAAAAGGATTGCTTAAGAGAGTGAGAGATGGAAACTACTCCACCGACCATGACGTAGTTCTTAAATAATAGATACCTAGATAGATTGTTCCGAGCATTGTAATGCTGTATAAATCATGATTTATACAATTATATTATTGCCCAGCAGTGGACATGCATGGCTAAAAAAAAAAAAAAATTGCAATAATTAAAATAAATCCTTCTTCGTTTTAATCGACTTTCATTAATTCATTTATATGACATAGCCCAGCTGATTAGCTTTTGAAGTGGCAGCGGGCGAGGCACGTAACACGAAGAACCGATGGCCAATGAGGCAGAAGGGTTCCCGGATAGCGGCCACGTACCGGCAAGCGCAGCGTAGGACACCCACCTACTGGTGGTTGGACGACCATAGCAATTAAGCAGGAAAACGCTGAATGTAGGTAGTTTCCAATCGCTCATTTTGGCAATCCTTGGCTCTTGGTTTATGTCCAGCAGTGGACTTTCTGTGGCTGATATGATGATGTATAATTTGCAGCTGCAGTTTAAAAGTTATAATTATGCAGTGAACTTATTGGAGCTGCGTGAAATTTAGCAGATATATGCCAATTCAGTCAACAAATTTCCGAGATATGGGGTTTGCTAGCTGTTCGGAGCAAACTCTTTATCCTTAACAATTTTTAATTCTTGAGGTTTTAAATTGGATCAAATCAATAGCACTCGTAGGAATATACCAGTTTATACCTTGTTACTCCGTAAATATGTGTCAAACGTGTGAACAAAGATACTAACGTTTTCATAAAGCTTAATGAGTAACAGTATTTAAGCTCATATATATCAGCTAGCTCATATTTGGTTGTTCAAAGGAATATATTACTAAAAAGACGGCTGCAAATTTTATAACATGTAATAATCCGCTAGTTGCCAACAAGTCAAATCAGACACTTTTTTGTAAAGGTCAAAACAAACATTTTCTATGACATTTGTATGAAATATCAGACTGTGACGTCATAGATTTTTAGAGTCAAATAGCGCTCTTAATATCCGTTTTTATAAAATCCCGTTGAAAATGGATGTGATCAATTCAATGACAAGTGACATTATTTTGTGACGTTTTATTTTCTCAACAGTACCAAATAATTTATTTTTGACCCAGGAAACTACGCAATTATGCATTTTGTACTTATTTGATTTTTATAAATTGAATTTTACTAATGTTAGCATTTCTTTAACGTAATAACGCTTTCGAGCTCGCTTTCTAGGCGGGAGTAAGCATTTCGCCAAGTAAAACTACACCGGGTGTGGTCTGCACTTGGATGGGTGACCAGCTGTGATCATTGTATAGCTAGAGTAGTCTCACTCTATTTCTTCTTGTGGATGACGTAAGAGGTCAAACAAAACGTCAAAAACAAACATTTTCTATGGGATTTGTATGAAATATCGGACTATGACGTCATAGTTCCTTGGAGTCAAATAGCACTCTTAATATCCGTTTTACTGCAATAATAAATCTTAAATCACGTTCAAAGTGGATGTGAACAGTGACAAGTGGCATTATTTTGTGATGATTTCTATTAACAGTACCAAATAATTTATTTTTGACCCATTAAAATACGGATAATATACGAAGGTTGACGACGGGCGGCAATTTTAAGTAAAGTTCTCCCAAAGAGGGTTGACGTCAAGCAGGCGGCTGGTCGTTAAACTGTAGCCAAACCGTTTAAATTGTTCCAGCTATTTCTTCTCGAATTCGTATGATCTTCGGCATGCTTGGGTGACCAGACCATTGACATACATTTTATATTTCGAGAAGAAACTAAAATATATTTATTATTATTTAGTAAGATAAAGAATTTAGCTATTATAGCTACTTATACAGGAGGCCACTGCTTCTGAATCCAGTTGTTATCGCTAGGATACATACTTCACTATAAACACCATGTCAATATCCTTTACCTTGGATTAGTTTGTCCCTTAGAAGACGCGTTAAGCTGTTAGTTTCAGTTGACTTGATGGTGGCTGGTGAGCTGTGACTTTATGTCTTAAGAGTGTTACCCTATACTTTATTATGAAATGACATGTTAGATTCGGAAAGATATTGTAATTTCAAAGATATTTTACAATAAAAGCTTTATATTAGCGCATGCTCAGCCGTGCTGCTTTGGAGCTTTCGGGTGCGCTTTCCCACTCTTTCTTTTTCAAATATTATTGCATGTCAATGGTCACCCAAAGGTTGCAGAAGACTACCTATGCGAAATTAAGAAGAAATACAGGAACAGTTTAAACGATTTGCTATAGTAATACGACCGGCCCCTGCTTTTGGGAATGCAGTTGTAGCTCAAAATGTTTGTGCTTAGTCCTTTAGTCGCTTTTTGGGACCTCCACGGGAAAAGATGGATTGCTCCTATTCTAGGCCGGGAGCCACAGGCCTAATTTTACGATTATCTTTTTATTTATAATATATTTAACAGTCTTCGGATTCTGAAGCACGCATGCAACCTTAACATTACAAACCTTTCTGTATAGAATCCGTTTACTTTATTAATTGAACATTGAAAATCGATTATAAACGCTATTACCCATGTATCAAACCCGCGTATTGTCGTATTAGTACTTCTACATAATTAAACTGATCTAATTAGTGATAACATTGTCAGTATTAATTCCCATTATTGTGGAATGCGTTTAATTTTTAGGAGTAAGAGGTTGCTTCAGTTGTAATTTGGTAAGACTCCGGATAGCTTTTCGAATAATGATTCAATAAAATCTCATATAAATAGTTTATACTGGGCATGAATTTACTGTTACACATACTTAAGGCCGTTTTTCGCAAATGTTCGTAGTAAAGCTTAACGTTCTCACTTTAAACTGTAAACAGTAGTTCATAAAATACTTTGAAAGGTTATCTAGGGCTTGGTAGTAGCAAAATTTTAAATGATATCTCCGTTTTCTTTGAAATGATTTATTTTAAATGGGGGCAGCACTGGACCCCGGAAAATTCAGGTACGGCCTAATGGGAAGGCTCAGCTTGTTAATACTAGTGGTACTGTAAGAAAAGTAAGTAGACATTGCGAGCTCTTATAACCATGCTATAACCGACACTTTTCCCTTTCCCCTGGTTTAGCAAAGCCATTTCAGTGAAATCAAATTAACTGTAAACCAAATAAAAAACGTCAAAAAATACTTGACGCGGGTAGGCTCAGCTAATCAATATAAAAAGAAAACTGTGGGACTCCGGGAGTGCCAAGGTATGGTGAAAACTTGAAGAACAGACGTGTGAACTTGAACAAGGTGGTGGTTCACAGAAGTGAAAACTTGACAAGGTTGTGTCGGTAACAGTGTTGCTAGTTCAATGGTTTTTCCTATCTCAGAAAATGCCCAACGCACCTAAAGAAGTTTTCACTTCAAAAAATCTACAGGAACAATTAGTGGAACATTAATTTAATACTTTTTCAAACAAAATGTATATAAATGTGAGGGGACAATTTCTTGGCTATCTCATAAGTTGAAACTTTTAAGTTGAATATTCTAGTCGGTAATGCTAATAGCATTACCGACTAAAATATTACGAGAATGAATACCATCTGCTAATAATAATTAATAATAGCGAACTCAAATTATAATATCTCCATTAATGAATAAAATGTAACATCTGGTAAATTTGTACCAGACATATATCCAATATTACAAATCTTACGTTTCGAGTTCAATTATTATGCGAAGACGTGGGCTCGTTATGAGCTTTCTACTCGTATATAATGAGAATCATGTTGTCTGGTAAAACTTTGGGTTTTTTTTTTTCATATGTCAATTGTCTACCGTCAGTATATACATGTCTACACGTTTTGGTGAACATGCTGTCAGAAGGAGAAGAAAAAACCTACGCATTACTTAACGTCTACCCGAACGGCATAAGCCTTCAGTTCAGGTGTCAAGAAAACTGTTCACAAATGTTTGACAAAAAATGAATGACAAATGATCATTTTAAAAATAACATTACAAAAACGATTCATTTGATAAACATCTCATTTCGCAAACATATTACTTTATAAGTAATCATTTGACAAAACACAGATTTCACAAATGTTTTATTATGCAAATATTTCAACTGTTAAACTATCGTTCCAAAAATTTTTACTTGACCAAGTACTTCGTTTCAAGTTTCGTCAAGGGCCACCCCCGTCGCACCATCACCTATACTACATGACCTGGGTGGTCTGCATGAACACTGAAAGTGGCTAGGACGGTTTGGCAATATTATGATATGGTTTATGGCCTTTGGGCCACCCTCTTTACTACAAGACTACCACGCATACCATAAGACCTGGCTAGACATACTAGTAATGTAATTTGCGTTTTACCAATTAACATGACTATGATTAGTTTGTGAAATTATGTTTTGATGTAATGAAATATTGTCTTTTAATTCATTTGTCAAATGAGTTATTTACAGAATGAATAGTTTACAAGGTCATAACTTTATCATATTAACCTTAACTAACGTTATTTTTAAAATGAAAATATGTAATGTACCACAGGCATAGTACTGGAGGATGACATAGACTTTGAAATGAACATCTGTATTATTAAACCCGTATTGTCATTGAGACACAATGATACCCTGATGTAAATTATTATAGACCGAGCAGCGAAGCATCTCTCATTTCTAGATAGGCCAAAATTGCCCTTGTCCATCTGTCTGTTCTCGCCTACAGGTCGCATTTTTTAACCAATTTTTACGAAAATTTGCAAAAAAGTTCCTTGATTTATCTTAATTTTTGATCGCGATTTTTGATTAGGGGAGAAATTGGTGGGAAAAAGGGGGGAAAAAGGGGTTAACTTTAATGTTGCGGTATTTATTGACGGATTTCAATCAAATTTGAAGGGCAAATTAAGAACTTCATTCTACACAAGGTGTTGCAAAAAAATTCCAAAAGAGAGGAGTTGAGGGGAGTGTTAAAATTGTAAAAAGCGACATCTGTTTGTCACTACATGACACTGTTAATGACCCTCGATAAGCACAGCACTACAAAGCACCTAAAACACTGCTATTACAATAAGTCATTGATAGTTGACCCGGTTTCCAACAGATGGCGCCTTTCCCGCTTACTATAAAAGAACGATATTTATTTTCTGAGCTCTCTTTCGCATTATTGCCTCTCTCCTGTACAAACCGCTACCTACCAAGAAATACAAGCCTGCCACCACACCACTGGACTACTCATTTCTCGCCAGGGAGAAAGGAGGAAGTTTGCGGTAGCGTTATATATGGACGGATTTTACTAAAATTGCTTTGCTAAGCTAGGAGAAAGGAGAAAGTGCCGGTTATTGTATGGTTCTAAGGGCTGACGAGGTCTACTGTTCTCACAGAACTACTAGTAAAATACATACATATACTATTACGTCATTATCTTTATCGGGCTAGATAAATCTTAGGGCTGTTAGACTTACCGTTTGACGGAACGCTGCAGCACGGCTTGTGCTAAAGCGTTTTGTCGCTTTCTCTTGCTCTAGCAAATGACGGTTCCGAGCGAAAAAAAAGGATAGCAGCATAGGAAAGTGCTGTTCCGTGCTGACAGATGTGTCCCAACTCTTAGGGTTGGATCTCATCTATCAGATCCAACCCTTAAAGGCCACGTTTAGAGTAAAGGTGGAAAACGGGAATAAAAATAGAGTTACTAGCCGCATTGCCTATTGACATGATTTAAATTCTCACCTATAATTATTTATTTCCACGACCATCCGAGGTGGGCAGACATTTGCATCTTGGATGAATTTTCTGCTACATGCTAATGAGGTACCGTAGCCTGATTCTAATCCGGTAGTGTCTAATAGGTATAACCACAGAATAAATAATACTAACGTACAGAAGTCTCACTCAGCAAAGACATTCGAAGAAATATCTACTCAATGTGGCTAGCCATATGGTTTAATTTAGCTCACGTCAGAAATCAGCACCTTTTCATATAGATACCTAGACATCCATTGCATGCCAATTTCATTCTTATTACTCTGGACAAACGATTCGTATAACTGGATTTACCACCCAGAAGGGCCGCCTGCGCGCATAGTAATAATGTAGGTACATTTTCGATACCTAAACGGGGAGTGACACAGGCCTGGTATAAACATCGACACGACAAGAAGACAGGCAGTATCATGTGAAGTCTCATCAAAGTGAGTTTATATATTTGTTTGTTTGTTACCTCTTCATGCTTTATCTACTGAACCAATCTTCTTAAAATTTCGCATACACATAGTTAGTAGTACTGAAAAGGACAGGGTATCTTTCAGCCCGAAAAAAAGTAATGTCCCCGTGGGATTTGGGATATACTAAAGTGGGAGCGAAGCCGCGGGCAAAAGCTAGTCCCAACTAATTTATTATAAAGTATAGTGACTGTAAAAGTCTTAAATAAGTCATCCTGAATTTAAGTTCAATGCAACAGAATAATATCAGGTTAATCCAAAACCACTTTGCTAGTACATACATATTGCATGCAGCCCTAATCGACAGGTAATTGAGTGTAAATAAATTTCAGAGCTCAGCTCATGTGAAATTACCCTGTGATGGCTCATAATTTGTGTGCTCGGTACACTTGTTTAAGTTGATTGAACAAATAAATAATGTAAATAATTAAGGAAATAATTAAATTTTTAACAAAAAAAAACAACCGACTTAAATTTTTTTAAGGAGTTTCTTCCATTTCTCCAAAGTTCTTCATAATATCTTCTTTAAATTTAAGTGGGACTAACTTGGTAGTAAAAGGTAATAAAGGCTTTCAAATGAAAAAAGAATCATCAAAATCGGTTCACAATTGGCAAAGATATCGCGTAACAAACATACATAAAAAAAAACATACAATCGAATTGATAACCTCCTCCTTTTTTGAAGTCGGTTAAAAACTAAGTTAATTATTGATTTGATTGTTTTACAATGTGAAACCATGTCAGACGCCTTGAGGCCGGTTGAAAAAAATTTTACACCAGTGTTGGTTACTCACACACGACAAGCAAACAATACTTACAAACGCCAGCGGATTGTTCAACTAGACACGGATAATTTCGCTCGCTTCAATCGCTCGCTCAAGGAATATAGTCAGCAAGCAACAACATAATTCACTAGCCAATAGTTTAATCTAAATGGCGTGCCGATCCCCAGCTTGTTTTCTCTGCACACCTATTACGCAGTTCGGGCGGCTCCTTGCGATTTCTAAGCTAAATCGCTTACACAGCTTTTTGTTATGTTGCTGTGTGGATTTTTTTATACTCGTAGTTTAATTTTTAGTGTTCCGTAACCAAAGGGTGCCAACGTTATTACCTACTGAGACTACGCTGACCATCCGTCTGTCAAAGGGCTCTATCACTTGCACCGTAATAGCTAGACACTTGAAATTTTCTTTATTTATTTATTTAATCTTTATTGCACAATAAAATAAACGTACAAGTGGCGGACCTAATGCCATATGGCATTCTCTCCCGGTCAACCATTAGACCAATCAGAAAATATGTATTTATAAATTTTCACCAATTATGTATTACTGTGACCGCTAAACCAACATAAAAAAGCGGCCAAGTGCGAGTCAGACTCGCCCATGAAGGGCTCCGTAGCAGCAAGTAACATAATATAAAAGTTCTAAAGGTAAATTGCGGTTTACGATTTATGACGTACTAGCTTTTTCCCGCGGCTTCGCTCGCGTATCCCACGGGAACATTACTTTTTTCCGGGATGAAAGGTACCCTATGTTACTTCTAGTACCTCCCAGGATATGTGTACAAAGTTTCATGATGATTCGTCAAGTAGTTTTTGCGTGAAAAGGTAACAAACATCCACGCTTTCACATTTATAATATTAAGTAAGGATTAAAAAATAACTATCTATGATACCGAGACCGCTATAGTTTTAATTGAAAGTACATACTTTGAGGTATATACCACTTTTGTTTCAGAGATATTTTAGTAATATTTCAAAAGTTACGGTGGGGGGACACCTCAAGTTTTAACTTTGTATTTGATTATTTCAAAACTGGGGGGTGTGATCTACATAGTTTTAAAGCAAGCAAAAGACCTTTTCAACGATACCCCACACGTTGGGGTTAGTCCAATTAAATTTTTTTAATTCACTTTTCGTTGTATGGGCTGGGCTGGCTGTGCTGAAAAAAATACATTTTTTCATAATTTTAAAAACCAACTTTTGGAACTTCAATATCTATCTCTCCACCAATTTTCGTGACAATCCGTACAGAGGTACGGAACCCTAAAAATACTAAAA
The DNA here is from genome assembly GCA_963576875.1 of Acrobasis repandana. Taxonomy (NCBI): domain Eukaryota; kingdom Metazoa; phylum Arthropoda; class Insecta; order Lepidoptera; family Pyralidae; genus Acrobasis; species Acrobasis repandana. Next base: position 7,796,204 of record OY756226.1, read on the forward strand.
ATAAGATAAAGTTAAAAATTTAAGGATCCCCGTTAATTTTTAACTTTATCTTATACAAGAAACATGTATTTTTTAGCGTTTGAGAACATTGTATGAGGTACGGCACCATTGTTCGAGTCCGTCTAGCACTTGACCGGTTTGCAAATAAACTCAACGGTTTACATTTGGGACCTACTATGTTACAGACAATTGATCTGTTTGTTTATCTACTTAGTACTGCTGAAAATCAGTACAAACTATCTAACACATCATTATCATCGCAGCCTCTTTCTCGCTCATTGCTAAGCATAGGCCTCTTTTTACCGACGCCGATCATCTCGGTTATATGCTATTTCCATGTAAGGTGCAACTCGCAACATATAAATATACTTTTTTATCTAAAATCGGATGAACATGTCTTTGAGCGCATATTTTCATAATAAACTAAATACTTTTCTACTTTTCCACTTTCAAATCAAATTCAAAACGAAATTTACACATCTCGAATCAATATAGAAGGTTTAACTCCGGAACCTTTAATCAATGAAACATCCGAGAACATTCGAATAAAACCTCTCCAATTTTAACTGAATGTTTTGCGAAACTATTCGAAAAAGCCTCGCCGAACACCCTAAATGGCGGAATCAAATCAAATAGCTGACGTACATAAAGCCAGCGATGTATGTGTGTAGAATATAAATGGATCTACACATATGTGCTACTCTGCGGTTAATTTCAACGATGGCCAATCCGTGCGTCAACTCGTGAACGAGAGCCGTGAGAAGGAAAAGAAAAACGTATTTACGTAGGTAGTATCAAGATTTTATACTCTTATCTCACTGAGATCCAAGCGTCGCAAAACTTAGAACTTACTTATAACAAAATGGTAGATATATTATAATGGAAGTAGGATCTAAAAATGGTGCGTCAACTCGTGAACATGCTGTCACAAGGAGAAAAAAAAACGTATTTATACGCTTTTCTTCTAACACTGAACAGCAAGTTTATACATTATTACGTCTTTATCTCTAATGGGGCAGACAGAGCATTTTGTATTATGCAACTCTAAGCCACAGAAGTAATAACTATTTTCTGGCCAAGTTTTAACATTCAACTAAGTGTTATAACTTGTGTTAGTAAATCACTTGTCGTGGCTAACTTTAAACAATATTTCAAAAGAGGCACCATTATGCAAATATGATTTTCTTTTGCCAATACAACACTCAAAACAAATAAAAGTTGCTTCTAAAAATACAAGTTCGAGAATCAATCATCATTACTATGTCTCAATAAAAACAAAATACAATCGAAAGTCGAATTCAGCGACCTGGAAATGTGAACGAAGGTCGGGACTCACGAAAACAATGACCCATAAGTAGTGCGGAGCCATAAATGTAACGAGATATTGAGTAGCATAAATATTCGTTACAAGAATAAATCGGTACTTTTTACTATGTTTATTTTTACTTTAAATAAATAAAAGCATTTTACCTGCCTCAAAATGGCTGGAAAACGCTGGATTTAGGTCCCAAACAAGGAACCTTAATAGTTTCGCCATGTCTGTCTGTCTGTCTATCTGTCCGCGGTTTTACTCAGAGACTATTAGTAGTAGAAAGCTGTAATTTGGCATGGGTATGGATAATAATAGTATATTTATCACGCCGACAAAGCGGTAAAATAAAATCTTGAATAAAATTTTTAAGGTTTGCTCCTATACAGTTAAAGTGGGAATAATATTTTTTGTGTGTGTGTCGTTGAATAGGTCTTTTAAAAATTAATGTTTATGAATTTTTTAATATTTACAAATTAAAAAGTTATAGTCAACCTACTTATTAGACGTTTTTAGTCGATAAACCGTGTGGCGTGAACTCTAAGTCAGCATTCGCAATATTGCTCATGGCCCACCCGCGCTTGGCCGGTATTTTTTTAATATTATGTCGTCTATGAACTTTGCGAAGATAGATAAAACAACGATTACTATACTCTTCTACTAATAAGTTTTATATTTTCAATCACAATTTTTTACACTTAAGTCATAAACGTAGGAGAAACATCAAAACTTCAGGATCAATAATATTTAAAGCAAGTTTTTGCTCGCTAATAGAAGATGTTACCATGGAATGTCACCACAGAGGTATTTAAAAATAGAACTGAAATGTAATGTAGGTAAGTAACGAAAAAACGTTTTATCACATTCACCAAGATACTAAATACTCGTTACTGAATAACGAATAAAATAGTTTGGTACAGCCCTAAAGGATAGACAAAGTCGTCTGCGGACAAATAGAAATTAGACGTTCCCAATATTGAATGACCAATTTATGGGCGATAACCACAAACGTACCTCGTAAACTGAGAATCAAATGGTGCCACAGACTTAGAGAGATAGCAGAAAGTCTATTGCAGTTGATATTTATTAGGCCCAAGATTAAAATACTTTTTGAGATAAAATAAACACCCTAAGTTATTTGTCTCAGTAGAATTTTTTTTTCGCTAAAGTACGCTAATAATATTACGATCTAGTCTATACTTAGATTACTCGTAATACCGTCTTATTATAAACACAGGACTAACTTTATTACTAGGTTTAAACCAGTGTCCGCCCAAATCAAGTTGACATTGACAGGTGAGATATTACTAGATGTCACCTTGATTTGGGCGGGTAATGGTTTAAACCTAGTAACAAAGTTAGTCCTGTTTTTATAGTAAGGCGGATAAGGACTAAATGAAGAAAAATAATTTAACATTGACCTTGATTTATACGTTATTGACTAAGAATGTGTCCATTGGCACTTTTCTTACTGTCTTTATAACTAGGCACTTTGTTTGTGTCTGCTGGCACATCACTGCACTAATACAATACAATATAATACAATACAATACCCTTTATTGCACAAAAGTAAAAAAACAGGACATAATTATCTTAAAAACTAGGAAATGCAAAAGGCGGCCTTATCTCTAAGCAATTTTTTCCAGGCAACCTCGTTTAAATAGAAAAAAATTATGGGAAAAAAATAATAATATCAATGTATTTTTTTTTATAACTACACTAGTTCAAAAGGTTTGGTTCTTTTGAGACGTCGCACTATGTCCGTGTTATTGAGGAGCTGAAACGCCTCAACATTCACATGGTGAAGCAGTCTAGACTCATGTGCTTCTGGATTGTTATGCTGCAATAATATTATTATATTGAGGTTTTATATCAATGGTGGATGCAATCTGTTTCTATACTTGTATTGTACAATTGTATTAATTAGGAATTAAGTGTTAAAATTTAAGGTTTAGATTTTATTTTAGGGTAAATTATTTTCATATTAAAAAAAATATGTAAATAAATTAAACTGCTACTTTGATTAATGTCGTAGTTATACTACTGATTCCTTACTGTAGATCAGTGCGAACGTCGTAAATAAATTTACTACCCACATCTCTGATGAATAATGTGCATTGAACGCACGCTTAGTTCCTCGCACACATTGGAGCTATGAGTATTTGAGTAAGAATCCAGAAATGTCAGGATTTATTGGATTGGATGACGACGCATTTATGTTTAGTCCAGTATCTACATAATTTGTTGATGTCTTTGGGAAAATATTTTATTGGTTTTATTATATTTTTGGTTTTTGTAATATTTATGTTATGGGTAAAAATATTTTATTTATATTTTTTATTATGATTATACGGTGTAATGACAACTAAACTTTAAAATTTACATTACAAGAATTATTTTATTTTGCGATTGATTTTATTTTGAAATGACCCAGTGTTGTCTGTACAATTTTGTGCAATAAATGATAAATAAAGAGGGTAAACCGACACGGTAACTGTAGGTACTCATAATACAGATATCTAAAATTATATGTTAAAAAAAATCAATTTGAAAAATAATTGTCACAAAAAGTTAATCTTATATAAATTCAAATATCTGTAACATTTGAGTAATAAGATGTCGTAATTTGTCTCAGGTCGACTCCTAAGAATTTTCCGACCCAGTTGCCAGAGGACAATAGATTTTTCTAAGGATTCTACCTGAGCATTTGAACCGTTACGATTTTGTATACGTAATAGCGTTATGTAAGGAAATTAATATTAAATCAACCTTTATTTGCACAGGTTTATTTTATACAAATGTAAACCTTTCTCTTTAATCACTCTACGAGTATCTATTGATCACATCATCATCAGATCTTTTTTAGTCTCCACTGCAGGAGCACGATCCCTTCTGTCCTACCAGAGCCATACTTGACCACAGCAGTCAGAGGATTTGGCCTACACTCTCCACGCTGGCCAGACGGGTTGGAGAGGTCTCATTGATGTTTATAAGCTTTGTATAGCTTGCGTTTCCTAAGGCGCCTTCTACGACATCCACGGAAAGATTTGGAGTGGTTCTATTCTACTCTGCCGGAAACCACACGGCTATTTAAATGAACTAATTTAATTTTACCACCATTCGACGAGAAATCGGGTAACACACGACATATTCAATACATTATTGCGGTAAGTAATTAAAGCAGTAGATTTTGAATTCACTATACAGAGCTGTACTACGAGTAATATCTTTTACTGTGTGTGTGAATTAATTGGAAGGTCATATGTTTATGGTCCTTATATTTTTTGGAGGTACAATAGGTAAGATTTTTTGCTAGTAACACATATTTTTATATCTAGTATCAAAGTAATAATAACGCTTTGAGAGAAACTAAAAATAACTCTATACAAAAAAAAATTCAAAAAAGAAAAAAACATCAAGTCTTATCATAATCATCTGGGATTCTCGTGAATTTTTTTTTACCTTTGTATTTATAAAAAGAAGAACAAATCTTTGCAAAACTTATTTAGTCAAAATATAGTTGATTATACATAGTGCAAAACAAGATTCGCCTAGGAAGGCGAGTGTAGTGTAAGAGTGTAGGAACACTCACACACAATTACATGAAGTCTATGATTTGTCTAAAGTTGGGATCTGGTACTCTGTATATACAATACATGACCAGTACCCGTAGGTACTTGTATTGTATACAATATAACATACCTGTTTCGTAGTGATATTTCAGGACAAATCTGTACGTTCAGTGAAAACTGAGTTAACTCGAGTAATATCGGTTTTAATATTCTTACATATTCTGAAGCAGAAAAAAAAATTCTATTTTTCTGTCTTATTTTCATAGCCGTAGGGCTTAAAATGCCAAAGTTAGGATTCGTGTAAAGTGATGTAAGTATGGGTTTTTTCAAGTTCCCACGACTTTTTTTGCGTTTTTAAATACAATTGCATTTAAAACTAGTTGAACTAAACTATATTTTTAATTTTGTTAGTGTAAATTGATATAAACAGAATCATAACACTTAAAAAGGACAGGTACTCAGATTTGTGTATAGTGATATAATTCTTTTTTTTTCGTAAAAAACCAGCATATTTCAAATGCTGTCACTAAAAATTAACATGTTTAATTTTATGACTTTTCGCTATATTATTAGAGATCTCATTTGTCTATGAAAACAGTAAATGTATATCATTTAGCACTAAAGCAAAGAAGAATGAGTAAAATGTTATAATGTGACTTATATTTGGCACAAATAAAGTGTTGTTTTTTTGTGTCAAACGACATAACTCAATGTTTTTAAATTTTTTATATTAAACAAGAAAACATAACGTAATATTTATTTCAGCAGTTTATTGAAAAGGGTATTTACTATCAATAATAGAAACCAAAAATTACAAAACTTCCATAGAAAATGAGTGGGAATTTTTAAAACTTTTAAGTCAATTATCTCAAAACTATGATTTTTGTACAAACAGTACTAGTAACAAAAATTAATTTTACAAGCTTTTATTTAGTTTCACATTTCCCGTTCCTGTGTATCCGTAATCAAATCTTGAAGGCTAAATGAGACCCACTTCCCATTATTCGATTAAGCTGAAACTCCACATACTTATGTAAGTGAGGTAAAAATGCAATGTTATGGTACCAATGACCTGATCTTATGATGAAGCTGGAAGGTGGCCACGGCATCTCTGTGATAAAACCACATAACCCCACCGAGTTTGGGCTCAATTGATTTATCTTGAAGAGCACTTTAAACTTTTTAGTTTATTGTTTTAGATAAACGCTTGTAAATATTTCATCGTATTCATCATCATCATCAGGTCTTTTTTAGTCTCCACTGCAGGCGCACGATGAATTTATTTTAAATAATTACTTGTTTAAAATAGAACCAAAGCGGCTATCAAAAGCCCATAGTAGTGGTAAATTGAAATGAGTACGTCGAATGCGGTTGCTGTGACGCGGGCACCGAACAGAATAATGTTGCTGCAGTAATAGTAATTAAATTCACTTTGACAGCCATTAATTACTTTGAAAGATTAATTTCCATGGAATCTTTTCATGCAATGTTGATATGAAAATGCAAATTTGGGTTAACATACGTAAATCGTTTCTTTTGTTTTAGTGTCGTATCACACGCAGAGCAAAATACGCGACGCAACTTGCGTCGTTCATACAATTTCTAATTGCGCAACTTGCGCGTGGTACGACGGTGAGTAGCAATTTTTTGTACATCATGAAGACGCGTAATGCGTCGCACATCTTGCGCTACGTGTAGTTCGACCCTTTAGATTGGTTTTTACGATTTGCGTGCCAATGGGCAAACAAAGGTCGTATGCCGTGTGGTTTCCGGTCTAGAATAGGACATCTCTATTTTCTTCTCTTTCTTCTTTGTACAATCAACAATATCACTGCGGCCAACCGAGGCAGACAATGCCACAACTTCTACGCTGTCCCTAAGGGTTGGATCTCATCTATCAGCACGGAACAGCACTTTTTTATGCTGCTTTCCTTTTCTGTCGCTCAGAAGTCTCTTTTGCTAGAGCGAGCGACGGAACACTTCAGCAGCGGCCATGCTGCAGCGTTTCGTCGCTCTCTCTTGCTCTAGCAAATTACTGTGCGACAGTGAAGGATAGCAGCATAGGAAAGTGCTGTTCCGTGCTGATAGATGAGATCCAACCCTTATGTTCTGCTTCATGTTCAATGAACAATAAACTATATTTTCTTTTTATGCAACAGAAAAAGTTGAAGATAATGATGATGCAGTGGCTATGCTTGGGCTACGTCAGATGCCTAGGCAGCTCGACAGGCCGGAGTTGGTGGGTGTGTTTGTGAATACGATTATTTAACAAAGGTTACTCGACAAATATTTTGCATATTTTACCTATGCTAAATAAAGGCCAACATTATATTTGGGGCTGTAACGAGGCAGTGCGGGGTACGAGCTGCGACTCAGTGGAAAATTCCTGCTGGGCCACAGGGACGGAAATCCGCACCATAATGCGATCCGTACTGCTCCGGCGTAGTGTAATAGTTTATAAATTGTATAGAAGCGATTTAGCCTGTATTTCACGCTGGCAACATCCGTTGCGACTGTTGATTATGTGCACCTTTTGTATATAAAACTAGAGGCCAATGCTAAGTATGCTTTATTCCATAAGCGCTACTTTGGTCTTATTAATCAATTACGGTAGGTATCTAAGTTTCACTTAGGTTTAGTTTAAGTAAATACTAGCTTTAGCCCGTGGCTTCGATCGCGTATCTCAAATCCCATGGAAACATTAGATACTTTTTAGGATACTCTCTTTATATGTACACTATTTTTTTCTCATCTCAGTACTCCTAATTATGTGTATGCGAATTTTCAAGACGATTGGTTCAGTAGATAAAGCGTGAAGAGGTAACAAACAAAAAAATATACAAACTCACTTTCGCATTTATAATATTAGTTGGGATGTGTTTCGTTTATAGTATAACAATAATTTAAAAGTTTATTAAAATTATTTATAAATTGTATAGTAGCTAGGCTAAGGCTGGGACCAGCAGCACCGATTATATATACGAGTAAGTTACTGGTAATGAAATGGTTCTATCTGTTTATTAGCCGATTGGCTGGAAAGGATTCCATTATGGGATAAGTCCGACGTTGTCAATTTACTCTTATATTGTTATTGTACTTAAGTGTGTGTTTTTGTAGTACAATAAAGTTATATTAAACACATGCATACCACTACTAGACCTGCACAGTGCGTGGCCACTTTAGTGCATCTCTTTATCTTTGATTGTTGCCTCTACCCATATTTTGCACACGTCAGAGAACACACTATGGTTACTAACTAACTAAAACCCTAAATCACCTTTTAAATGATAAAATCCCTAAAATTAATAACTTTCTTCGATCATTTTGTGGTTTGTGTGGCCCAGATTTTGACAGTAGGCCAGCGTTTCTTTCACACTCACGTTGTACTGTATTTGACAGTTTCTTTCTAGCAATATCGTTGCAAGTCTAGTAGTGGTAGATCTGTGGTTTCTATAATACAGTATAGGAATAGTTTTTTTTGTTCACGGCGGCACTACAAAGACAGTGATCAGAAAGTATTAAAAGAAAAAAAAATCTTACTTCATCTAAATACTAACAAAATTCCTAATTTAAAGTTTTTGTCTGCAAGAAATTTCTTAAAATTTGATGATCGGTGAGTGAATTAGTGACAAAATAAAAAAAATTTGACTTTGTAAAAGTACAAAGAATGTATGATTTTGGTAAATAGGTATAGTACGTTATTTTGATCAATAAATATACCTAAGCTAGTATCTTCTTCTACAATGAAGTGTTACAGGTGTCAAAAGTGCCTCAAATTGCTTCAAGAAATAAGAAAAGTACGCTACGGCCCTTGTTTTTTTGCTTTCGCTCGATTTTGAAGGAGCACTACCATGCCCCTAGATATTTTAGCTCTATCTCGTCCTGGAGTCCAAAAGTACAAACTTTTAAGGAAATCACATAATAAATAACAGCACTTAAACGTCAACATAAATACAAATTGATTTTATCAGCATCTTAATAGGCCCTTTTCTTCAGATCAGGGAATTAAGGAGATAAATTTACTTCAAGCCATGGTTGATGATTCAATCACGAAACACCTCGTGCAGTTTAATGGTTTAGGGTTTATTATCCCTCGCGTACTTTTAATTGAAGACTAAGCGCTGCTATAATTATTCCCAGAGATATCAACATGGAACTTCAATGATTTTCAAAAGATTTTTTCGTAAGGTCAACAATGCGCGTATATCACTCCTATTCTACAGGTGTACGTAGGCTACGGTAACCACTTACAATTATATATAGTGCATATTACAAAAAAGCAAACTGGCGAGCTAGATCAGATGCCAATTCTTTTATAACACAATGTTTTACTCATTTCGTCAAATGTTGCACGCGAGCGTCTATACTTCCTTCAATATTTGATCAAAGACATTTCCTCAGCAAGCCATAAAAACTTGCAGGTACATGTTCCTTACTTATAGACACATATTCGCGCGTGACTGCGCCCGAATTCACCTGGGTTTATTGTTTATTTTTATTGGCCTGAACCGAATTCACGCCCAAATAAATGCCGGGTTAAACCCTTGGGACGTTAATTAAGTTCTTGGCTTTTACGGCTTGGCGGTGTAGCGTAATGAGTGTAACGCTCAGGGGCACACTAAACGTTTTCATAGCGTTTTTGGTAAAGTGTTGATTATTAAAGTGTTAACGACCTTTTCGAATTATGTCTACAATATTGCTGTGTACGATATTCCATTATTTTCTTGACACTTTGCTGCATTGCTTATCGCAGTGAGTACATTCCTAAAATGTACAATACAGAGCGTAAAGGTATAGACGACACCTAATAGAGATTTCCGTGGAAATTGTTCGTCTAGCTGGATACTTTTGTACGAGAAAATTTGTCTTTTTGTGATATCTCAGCATTGGTCTTATATTAAAAGTTGTACTAATATACAGGGTGTAACAAAATATACTGAAACTATTTTAATGGTGAATTCAGTCCATGATATTGAATGAAAAAAAAAAATGATAAACAATGGCGGAATATAAAAAATAATTTTTGACCACCCGATACTACGATACGATGCACCGATACACCACATATTGACCGATCGACTGATCTGAGTGTGTATGAAAAGGAAAAAAAAAACATTTTCATATTTCGATAATGTTCCTTAGGGAAAGTTGTTCAATATACCTAATCAGCTAGTTGCCAAAAACTCAAACACATACCTTTTTTTTTCTAAACGTCAAAACATATATTTTTGATGGAGTTCCGTCGTTTTATTACAGGGTAGCCACTGTCCGGCTCCATCACCAGATCAGCTTCTTGTTCTAATAATATTGCTTTGGTATCTGATTTACATTTTTATATTTTTATATTTACATTTCATCTCAATCGAAAAACCGGAAAGTGGCTCGGGAAATGGAATTCAACTTGCAAGATTCAACCCAAAAAAATAAATAACAACATACAAAACAAGCTGAATAAAAGCTTTAAAAAATCTAACGGTTCCGTAAAACCATTCTGCCTGGTGTAACAAGACCCTTAGCAGCGTCTTTCGAAAATTCGCCGCAATAAAACTGTTTGAACGTTGACCCGCTGCTTATAATTGACTCGATTTGGCTTTGAATTAGCAATTTGCGACTCTTTTGATGTATTTCTCTTTCAACTTTTCCTTATTCAGGTTCACTGCACATTTTTACATTTAATTTATAGACACATTACATATATTATAAAAAATACATATAAAGGCAGAGCATAGTGATCCATGATACTATCTATTCCACCTGTGTTCCTTATATCCTACTTACCTATGTCTTACAAATAAGCATTTCCAAGATAACAGATTGGAAGTAATATTCATCATTATCATCAACAGGTCCTTTTTAGTCTCCACTGCAGAAAGCACGACTTCTCTGTACCTACTACCTACCAGAGCCAGACGGGATGGAGAGGTTTCATGTCATCCAATTTCGTAGATGAATTTAGAATACCCATCTAAACTTTTACCCCCGATTTATATAAAAGACATAATAACTGGAACAAGAAAAAGATGCATAATAACAAACACTGACTAAAACGTTTCACTATAGTAATATTACACGATTTGTCATCCAATTTCAATTAAAAAAATCCGGAACTCATTTCACTAAAGTCATTCTGTGAAATTAAACTCTGGGTCCTAGCCGTAATACAACGCCATTGTTTTTGCTTTCTTTATGATATAGTTCAGCTGAAAATGAAGCCGTCGCATTGTGCCCCTTAAACGGTTTTCTTATCTAGGGTATTTCACTGACAACCACTTTGACTATGGTGACAAGTAATCTCTTTAGAGATTAGGGTTGATATTATAATTATTTCAATTATTTTTCATCATTTCTCTTCGTTTTTCTAGTAGGTCCTTAGTGTCTCTCGTCAGAATTATTACAAGTATGTGCTTTCATTTATTTCCACATTGTATTACACGTATTTATTTATCCAACCTGTCTGGCTAGCGTGGAGAGTGTAGGCCAAATCCTCTGACTGCTCTGGCCAAGTATGGTTCTGGTAGTACCTACAGAGATGGTCGTGCTCATGCAGTGGAGACTAAAAAAGACCTGATGGCGATGGCGATATCACTTATTTAGAAGCATAATCACGTTACAATAATGTCAAGTAAATAACTGGAACCTCATCCAAGCATATTTTATACAAACAACATTTAAATAATAAAAGCCTACATTTAAAATACGATTTTAAAACTCCATTATTCAATCCGCGTAAAATTAAATACCAGTTAGGATTACATTTCGTCAAATAAAAATGGTATTTTAAATACGCACCGCACACCCTTAATTACAAACGCGCCCAGTGATCCAAGGGATTGTTAATTGGACACGTTTTTATTTTGCCCTTAATTTTGTCCACTGCCAAACTCGATTTAATTCAGTACGCGGAATTGTCTAATTCAATTCATGTATAGTGTGTTTACTTGACATTTGTTTTTAGGGTTCCGTACCCAAAGAGTGCCAACGGGATCCTATTACTGAGACTCCGCTATCTGTCCGTCTGTTCGTCTGTCACAGGGCTCTATCTCTTGAACCGTAAAAGCTAGACACTTGAAATTTTTACTGATAATGTAACAATATATCTGTACACACGTCAATGTGTGAGTTTTATACTCAGGGTCGCACCGCAGAAATAATTTAATACTTTGGGGCATTTGCGAATACTATGACGTAAAAAAATTCTTTTGGTATTTATTCTGTTTTATATGTATTATATTCACCATTGTTCATATCCTTTTCACCATTAATTTACTGATTTATTATTGAGTCATTTATAATGTAATGCACTAAATACACTCTTGTAATATAGTAATTTGCATATTCGGCGCAATATGATTAAATTCAATAAAAATAAACAAATGTTTATCACGCACGCGCGGCTTGTCATTGTCAACAATGGCATTATAGCACTATAACCCGCAGAAATCTACTTGGCATCTACGTGTATTTAATTCTCTGTGAGCGAGGTGTCTAAGTAACTTTTCCGGATTATCGTGCTACGACGCGTGTCGTGTGATTTTACCGGCGTACATTGCGGTAATGATTTAAATACCCTTTTTTTAGTTGTCTAAGTGAATTTTACGAAAAAATTCTAAAATATGTTCGATTATGTATTCTGATAGAGAGGATAAAAATAAAACTTTATTTTACATAATTAATACAGTTATTATCGACACGTCGCGAATTGCGTGCGGCTAGCATCTAACCCTGTTTTAGAGGGCAATAAGGGGCACACAGAACGGGGGAGAGGTGCGGGGACGCCATATTGCGGGAGACGCTGTGAGATTCCATTCTGTTTGTACTCTTAATGTATTCTGTGGTATTACTGTGGCCGCTATAACAACAAATAATAAAAATAAGATAAAGTATAAAATTAAAAAAGTATAAAATTATAGGTCATACAAGAAACGTGTTTTTCAGCGTTTTAAAACATTGTACGGAGATACAGAACCCTTCATGTACGAGTCCGATTCGCACTTGCTCGTTTTATTTAATAATCCTTCTGATAATCCTAAAATTTAATATTTTTTGGAGTATATGCGATTTTGTGATGAGTGAAGCATCCGCACATAAGTGAAAATCGCATCAAAATTGACCCAGTAAGTGAGTTTATTAAGTGCAGATAGATAGACAGTTAGATACTAGTATACCTACACAACGGTGAACTTTAGTGGAATTCGGCTTGTATGGATATCTACAGTAGAAGCGCAAAAGGAATCCCAAAAATAAAATCCGGTCGAATAAAGCTGCAAGATAGATCGAATGAGTCTTAATTTCGTTTGATTTGAAAAAGTTTTTGAAGTGAAAACTTCTATAGGCGCGTTAAGCATATTTTTGAGATGGAAAAAACCGTTGAACTCGCGACACCGTTACCGTAACCGACACCTCACGTTATTGTTTAAGTTTTCACTTCTGTTGGCACTCCCGGTGACACTATTTTGTGACGTTCTATTCTCTAAACAGTACCAAAAAAATTATAATTGACCAGTCATCTACCCAATTAAGTGATACCTACTACGATATTCACTTCACGATGCTTTATTGCCAGCCACAATACTCTTTTAGAAACAAATACCAACACCACATGCAAAGTTGCAGCAAAAAATAGACTGTTACAGAAATTCCACATTTCACGTTGGAAGTTCAGTAACAAAAACGTCGGAACCATAACATCGCATGTCTACGGGCACTTGGTTTTCAATTCAGACAGGTGTGTTTACAGTGCGCGCCTCCAACAAGCATCTAACTTTGATTCCGACCGCTTTGTATCAATTTATAAACTTCAAACTCGGATCGATCGTGTCTAATGTTTAATGTTTTTGTTTAGAAAGCTTGCTTTTTCAAAGATTTTTAAAATCATTAACATCTTTTCAAAAAACTTGGTGAAAGAAGCTTGTATCATTCTGTTTTTATTTTCAGTCTGTACTGCCCCACTCTAAGAAGTGGTCTCCTAATAATGTACCTACCGCTGCTCCCGTGCAGCTCGTAGAAATTGAACAAGTGTATGGTCGCTAAATGTTATGAGTGGCCTTTGGGTTGACGACCTTAACTCTAAATCAAAATCAAATATTTATTTGGTAATTAGGCCTCCGCAGGCACTTTTACACGACAATAATTTTAGTGTACATTATGTGTTATGTTTATTACTCAGTATACCCCGAAGTGATAAAGACGTGATACTATATTCGTCTCCAATACTGTATAAAAATAATTGCAATTTGTTGCTTCGTTTTGATCATGTTTTGATATGAAGAAATAATAAAAAAACTAACACATTTTCGACGCATCACATGATAAGCTATGTTATGCAATAAATTCGTTTTAAATAAGCAATCCAAAACGATTATGTAAGTATGGAAAGTATTTTTATGAAAATAGAAGCCATAATTGATAAGGTAACTAGTTACCCTTTGCGAGTAAATTGATTGGAGAGCCAGGCAGGTTAGCATGCACCACGAAAGTTAGATTGCAGATTATTAAAGACTAGCGGCTCACCCTGGCTTTGTTCGGGTATGTATTATACATATAAACCTTCCGCTTTAATCAGCCTATCTATTGATGAAAACTATGTTAAAATAAATGGCGTAGTCTAAAATATCTAAGCGTACATAAATACAGAGGGACAGAGAATATTATCTACTCAAATAGTACAAAAATTTCAGCCTATTTCTTAAACATTCATGTATAACCATCGATCATCGGCTTAAAAACCGTTGATTTAAGCCCCCGACGGAACCTTTAGCATCGTGAGCGGGTCATAAATAAATTTTCGAAGGTCAATTTATGGTAATGGCCGCCCTTGAAGCGGTGGATGATTATACTCGTAGTCTATTGCCAGCACTTCCGCCGATCGGTATTGAATTTTGAGGTAAACACTCGTGTTTATTTAGTTTTCAGGAAATAGGCAAAGTATATATCTATTGGTCAATAATATTTTAGATTAGGATTAGGCTATTCCAAAATGTTCTGTTATATATTTTGACGCTCCACCCATTTCAAAAGTACATTTTTACCTATCTTCCGGGACCCTCAATTTTTCTCGGGATAACAAGTATTAATTTTGTTAATCCGCGTTTAACCGTTATTAGACATCCATACAAACTTTGGCATTTATAATAAACATTAATAGGATTTGATATGTTTTGTCTGATGTTTAATTTGTATGATAAAGGTATCATATAAAAAATAAGAATAGAGTTGAAAAATAGGGTCACAATTCACAATATGCCAACTAAATTAGTAAAAAGTTTTCATTTGATGAAAACCAAGCAATGTATGAACCACTAAAATTCTGAAGATAACATTAAAATATGGTTATATATTGTATTATTCTTGGGCAACAAAAAGGTACATGCTATTTGATCTAGATTATTTTGTGTACTTCCGTCCCCAGTTAGTTCATGCCAACTATTGCCGGCCGGCACCTACCCACTACTGTAGTCCCAATATACCTGCAACCAACAGTCCGAGCGCACCCGCCACCAATAGTTGAAGCATTCCCCTGTCTATGCTGCTGCATCCGTTGTGGCTGCAGCAACATCGGCTGTGGTACTCGCGACACGTGTTTCACCTCTATATGATACGAGGCAAAAGGTATTTTTTAGGGTTCCGTACCCAAAGGGTGCAAACGGGACCCTATTACTGAGACTCAGCTGTCTGTCCGTCTGTCTGTCTGTCCGTCTGTCACAGGGTTCTATCTCTTGAACCGTAATAGCTAGACACTTGAAATTTTAACAGATTATGTATTGCTAAGGCCGCTATAACAACAAATACCAAAAATTAAAAAAAAGTTAAAAAATAAAGGGGGTCGTCATACAAAAAACGTGTTTTTTAGCGTTTTAAAACATTGTACGGAGGTACCCTTCATGTACGGGTCCAACTCGCACTCGCCCGTTTATTTTACTTACAACACAGAAAAAAAACAAAAAAGAAATAAGCAAAGACAATTATTTTAAAGTCAATCAAATTTCGATATAAGACTCGGACGCCCCGGATGGGTTCAGTTCGTCTCTGTCATAAATCCTACGTGCAATAGAAATAGCTGAAACCGTCGCGGGTCACGTGTCTTCTTCGCCGCTGACCGACCGCTTAACGTAGTTTCAAGCTTAAGGTATACCCACAGGGTATACCTATACCAATTTTACCAAAGTAGTAAAGGTATTTTAAAGAAATAAATTTAATTCTTTAGAAGCTTCCAAATAAAAATAAAACGAACTGATTCTTATAATTCCAGCACCTGGTCGTCAAAACCAAAATTTCCGTCGTTCAAGTAAACAGCCAACCGCACCTTCCAAAATTACATCAGTTGACAAAATTATTCATGCTAACAAGGACCCTTCAAAATAATGGATGGCCCTTTGAAACCTCACCTGGCTCGTCAAAGTACTAGTTGGAATTCCCCGGAATTAATAAGCCCTTCAGCGTAGCGTGGAATCCGGAAATTTTACCACAGAAATCCTTGCCCTTGTGACTTAATCTACGCTCGGTAGCTGAGGCATGCACTTGTTACATAGAGTATGTATTTTGTAGATAACGTATTGCCTGGTCTCTTGATATCTTTAACGCGTCTTTGACTTTAGTTCACCTAAATTTGTGGGCTGATGACCCATCTTAAAATCCAATACAGGTAACCTCTTGACCAATTTGTTCACATTCAAACCTGAAAAATATTTTCGATTCACCTACTTGCCTACCTTCTTCTTCTTATTTAACAGCTTCAGCCTTACTTTTTAGCGCTTGATAATACATAAATCCAGCTTTTTCTTTCAATTGGTCTGCATAGGTCTTTCTTGCGTATCAACACTTTATTATTTAAATCCTAACTGCCATGTTCATAAAAAATCATGACTTATTTAAAAGGCGAGATTTTTATTGCATATGGCGGTAAGAATTTAATAAACGAGCATGTTCCCTTTTTTCGATTTCGCATCGCCATTAGTTTCCGATGATATAATAATATTATAGATGTATTTTAGCAAGTTTTCGTAGTCGATTTCCTAAGTCGTCATCGACACCGGAAAACTGTTCGCTGGGATTCTTCGCAGCTTCCCTTTCAGAATGCTGTCTATCTCTATCATTCTTAAGGAATAAGAGAAAGAGGTTTCAAAGTGTTTGAGAGAAAAACTTTTATAATAAATCCACGCTTCGAATAAAGGATTTAAATAATTTAGCCTCTGCAGAGAAGATGGCTCGAGAATTTCTTTTTATGTCTCTATTGTGCAGGGAACAATGCAGACACAACTTTTTTGAAAGGTTTTCACTAAAGATACTTTAAATATGTTGATTTTATTTGCTATAATTTTATGAACATCTTATGCCAATAAACTATCACTATTTTGATTTTTTTTTTCATTTTCGCACCCGTAATACCGTTAACCGTGAAATAATTTTTTTTCACTTAAATTTCTATTATCATAGCATAATGATATTTAACTTACATACTCATAAATTTATTGATATAGGTAATTTCCATCTCACTAATTGATATGTTTATGTTTTTCAGCAATTTATGTTTTTGTTTGAAAATAAATGGATTATAATGTGGGTACTCGCAGTTTCATAAAATTTATATTACCAAATAAAATTTATCATTAAAGACACAAACGTGGACTAACAACAAAATTAAAAACGAAATAGGTAGTATTTTCAAAGTTTATCTTCTTTTGATTTTAACGTTTTCGAATTTCAACAAACGCAACTGGGGCACTTATTGCTCGTTCTTTGAAACTTCAAATTGATTGGACTTTAATCCATTTTCAGCTTTAAAAGGTATTAAGTGATTCGTATTTAAACAATAATTAATTCTTAATGTGTACTTACCTACTTAAGTTTCTGAACTATTAAGTAGATAAAGTAACATAAATAGTTAAATAGATATGGGCTGAGGTACCATCTGAGAGGTTTTGCGTTAGTTCATTGACACGTTGTATATGTAGATACAGAAAAATTATACAGATTAAGTAAGTTCCAAACTTGTGTTATGGTATACTAACTCAACGGTATTATATAATACTATTGGTTCTGTGAGAACAGTTAACCTAGAAATGAACCTACCCTAGCAATTTTCAAAATCCCGCGGCGCGTCTTTCTTTCTGTCTGTACGGATAAACTCAGAAACTATTTATTTGATTTTGATGTGGTTTTTACTAACAAGTAGAATATTTCATGGAAAAAGTTTACAAATAATATAATAAATACATATGCTGGCCGCAGTGTCAGTAATAAAATAAGTCTAAAAATCCTTACAATGCGGCCAAAACGGAATTACGAACATTTATTAAAAAATCTAATAATAAAAAACCGCTTTAATTAGTAGGAACCCAAAACTTTATAATTGCATGCATAATTATTTTCTTTAATGTTACGTTACAAGTTCACTGCGATCATTGTCAAAAACTTCGGGGCTCCAAGTTACTTTGAGCAATAAATTTAAAATAAAAATACTTTTTAAGTAATTAAAAAATTGTTTAAGTAACATCTCATTTTAAATTAAAGCATCTGTGCCAGGAGTGAATTTCCTCCAATTACTGAAGTTGTAAACTGTTTTCTTTTTCAAATAAGCTCTTTTGGAAATTACACCTACGAGTATTTTCTGTTCTGTTTTAACTTTAAGACTGTTATACTTAATAATGAGGAGATACGAGTACAATAGGTATATTTTTAAGTGATTAAAAAGAAAAGTGGAACTTCTCTGTTCGAATTTATATTTTTTTTTTTTTTTTTAGCCGTTTAGGTCCCACAGTTGGGCAAAAGCCTCCCCTTTTTGTTTCCAATTACTTCTATCTTCGGCTGTTTTCCTCCGTTTCTTATCAAAAGCGGACAACTCGTCTTTTTAACCGACTTCAAAAAAGGAGGAGGTTATCAATTCGACTGTATTTTTATTTTACTACCAAGTTGGTCCCATTTTAATTTAGTGAAGATATGATGAAGAACCTTGGAGAGATGGAAGAAACTCCTAAAAAAAAATTAAGTCGGTTGTCTTTATTTGTTAATAATTTAATTATTATATATATTGTTTCTCCATTTTCAAACCGATTTAAAATTTCTTTATTTGATTGAAATACACACGAATTTGTCCCATTGTCATCAGGTCAAAATCCGAGTGGTCCTATTTAGGCCAGAAGCTACATGGCATGCAGTATACCTTGACTGTAACAACTACTTTGGTTCCAAGGGAAAGAAAAAATAATTTTCAATGACATAAAGTGTAGACACTAACGTGAGATAAATATATGAATAAAATAGTAAGATAAAGTGTGGTTACAATGGAAATGGTCAGACTGAAACCTTAACTGTTTCACTGTAGGTAGACAAACTTGTAACCAATTTAAAAGAAAATACGGTAGACTTAATTCTAAAATTAGCTTTCCTAAAGAATGCACACGTACGAAGAAAATTATTCATAGGTATATCTTAAATGAGTCAAAGTTCCTGAAACTCACTGGGACTAAACGTAAAATTATGCACAGTTATCACCTCTACTAGAGAAGCTGGTATGCGAAAGCTCATTTTGTGTGAATGTGCCCGATTATATGGATGAGAACAAGTAAGAAGTTCAGGATAGATTTACATCTTTATTTAAATTAATTGCCATTTCTAAAATTTTGAATTGGTAGGTATTTTTATCATCATCATCATCAGATCTTTTTTAGTTTCCACTGCAGCAGCACAACCCTCTCTGTACTACCACAGCTATATTAGTCAGAGCAGCCAGAGGATTTAGCCTATACTCTCCACGCTAGCCAGACGGGTTGGAGAGGTCACATTGATGTTTATAAGCTTTGTTTAGCTTGTGTTTTCTAAGTTACCTTCTACGACATCCACGGGAAGATTTGGAGTGGTCTTGTTCTACTCCGCAAGGAACCACACGGTAGGTATTTTAATCCGGTCAATTTAGGTAAGATAGAGCTGGAATTGGTACGAATGTTACGAACACCCTTAAAGATAAAAATTCAAAAAGCTCCATCGATCTTTCGTCTGCACAAAAAAATATTTAAGATCAATGGTGTCAAATACGAGTTTTTTTTTTCAATGCGAAGCAACAATAAGTTTTATTGAATAATTACTTATAAAGGTTAAGTAAAAGTAGGTTTTACAATTATTATTAGGTGTACCTAATCCCAGCAGCGGGAGGTTCAAGGCTGTGAATGATATAATAATGATTATAATTCTTCTTCGTCTAAGCGCGTTCCCGGTTGCATCCTTAGCTGTGCTGCGTCGGAGCCTGGGGTGCGCTTTCCTGCTTTTTCTTCTGGAAGGATACCTACCCAAGGATGCCAAAGACCTTTCAAAATGGAGAAGAAATAGCCGGAACAGTTTAATTTGGCTACAGTTTTACGACCGGCCGCCTGCCTGACATCAACTCACCTTGGGTATGTATTTGTGCGCAAAGTTTTACAACCGGCAACCGCCCGACGTTAACCCTCCTTGGGAATGCAATTGTAGCACGAGATGTTTATGCTACGTCCTTTAGTCGCCTCTTACGACATCCACAGGAAGACATGGAGAGGTCCTATTCTAACCCGGACCCACACGGGTACACACCTAATCATATTATACCTAATTACTAATCAATAAAACGAATCATATAAAATGTACTTTATTCCTTTCACAATTTTTGAGTTTTGAGATAAAGCGATTAAACAAGTTTATAAAGTGTTGTTTACTTTTTTCATTACATTATCTTAAAAACTACAAGAAGTTAAAATAATTATTTATGCAAAAATCCCAGGATTTTAATCCTTATTCAAAACAGGATGATGGTTTTTTGAAACGGTTAGATGTTTGTCCCTTGCTATAGCTGGTGAAGTGGTGGGTTCAAAGAAAACGTAGGATCTACAGTAGATCCTACGATTTCTTTGAACCCAAAAATAGGCCTTTATAGGCCTCCCCCGAGGATTTTTGACATAAGAGAGCAAATTTTTACAAACAGAAAGTAAGCTATTATTGTGCCTCGTGGCTTCCGGCCTAAAATGGGAAGAACTATTCTATCTCTTCCTGTGGATTTTGTAAAAGGCTAGCATAAACCTCTCGTGCTACAACTGCATTCCCAAGGAGAATAACGTCGGGCGGCGGACAGTTGTAAAACTTTTTGCATAAATGCATTCTCAAAAAGGGGTTGACGTTAGGCAGGCGGCAAGTCGTAAAACTACTTATAGCCAAATAATTTAAATTGTTCCGGTAATTTCTTCTCTATTTCGCAAGGTCTCTGGCATCGTTGGGTGACCATTGAGATGTAATTTATATTTGGAAGAGAAAAAGCGGAAACTCCGGGCTCCGATGCAGAACAGTTGAAAATGCAACCAGGAGTACGCTAAGATGAAGAGAAAGTAAGCTATTATAGAAATTAAAATGGGTATTCTCTTAATCTCCCTGAAATAAGTAATTTGCAGTTAAACAAAATCAACCATAATCCTGATGTTTTGTATAAAAGCCACGCGACTCCACGAAAATTACCACGAAGCGTAATTACAATTTCTTCATCCCGACAATGACACGTCCCTAAGAGAAATCTTTTTATCCTAATTCAAAAGAGGATAAAGGACCATTTTACAAAGGGACCTGTTAATTTATATTTTTACAAAGCACTTAGTAGGTACTCATACCTTCTGTACCAAAATGTTCTCCATCTGTTGTTTTATTTCTTTGAACTGGCAATAAAATTCTATGAGATTGAAAAGCTGTTACTCGCGTGTCTTGTAGTTCAATATTTGACAATTTAAAAAAAACTCAGTAATCTAACGAGTTTTTGGCGGGAAGTCAAGGGGTTTGGTTGGGGTTTGCTTTAAATTGTTTTGTTTCACTCAATCGTCTATGAAAACCAGTAGACTCGTATAGATTTGTCGCCAGAAGCTCCCTTGAAGCAATTAAAAGCCTACACCATCCTTTAATTGTAACATGTTAGGATTCGGTTAGGTTAGGAACTTAGGATTAGGAATAAAGAAGCAAAAAATTATAGATAGGCTCTAAAGGACTTGTATCCAAAACCGTAAAATTATTTAAAAAAAAACAGTATTCTGACATTATTCCGGAATTAAAAGTATTCTATGCGTTAGGTAGGTTTTTAAATCATAAAAATACAAACAACAGTCATAACTTTTGTCGTAACCTTAGAACATAATGTTTTTGTGGTCTTAAGATTAAGATAATATAGTATAATATAATTAGGTTAATATAGATATATTAACCTAATTTTTACTCTCATAATGTAACACATGATATGAATGACGGAAACGATAGCTGTTAAGGCCTGCATATTGATTTTTGACTTTGAAAAAGGAGGAAGAAGAAGAAGAAAGTTCTATATTCATCGGAATCTTTTTTTTAAATTGTAGTTTCCTCGATTACTCAAACGCCTGTTAACTGTTAGCTAAAAAGTTTATTGTGTGTCACATATTATTACGTTATGTTAAAAATAATACACATAAAATTAAACTTTTTTTTTACTTAATTTATGTTTACTAAATACTATGAGAAAAAAAGAATTGTAAAGCTATATTATGATCAATTATTCAATTAGAATAAATACAGAACCCATTAGTTCACACTTTATATTTTTAAATATTATAAAACATTTTGAACTCTACTGCTTGTTTCCGAGGAAGGACACATTTTAGTACAACGTTACAGTATCTTGTAGTCTTAGGGTAAATATTGGACATTATTAATTTTCCGACTATTCTGGGTATTAAAATTAAATGATTGGAAGACCTTGGTCTGTCGTCTATCAGATACATCTATTACAAAATACCAGAAATGTTGCCTCTAATATTTGTAGTTCAAAATCGCTTCTCACAAGTCAGATATTCAGTATAATCAATCCGAATTCTTGTCATATCTTAATTAATTCATGTACTCCAACATTTTCCAACAAATTAAGATAAATTGAAGACGAGTTTATCAATAAAAACTTAAGTAATTAGATATTTTGCCACTCGAAAAACCAAATTCTTTTTTCGGCATTAATACGAGATATTTTAGGAGGCCTAATGCCTCTGATTAATCTAAGTCGTTAGAAGCGTACGTTATTTTGTTATTTATCGGATGGTCGGCCGTTATTGCCACCTTCATTAATCTTTCGGATTCTTGAAGGAAATCCCGCAAAAAGCATTGTTACCCTTAATGATAAATGTCGGGAATACCCGTAGATAATGAAATGAAGAAGATATGTTGGATAGAAATTTATTTCGATGTTGGGCTGCTGATGACACCTCACTAATATTTAAAATCTATACTAATATTATAAAGCGGAAGAGTTTGTTTGTTTGTTTAAACGCGCTAATCTCGGGAACTAATGGTCCGATTTGAAAAATTCTTTTTTTGTTGGGTAGTCCATTTATAGAGGAAGGCTATATAACATTACGACAACCACGCGAACGAAGTCGCGGGCACAGCTAGTAGATCGATATAACAGTGATGCTAGCGCGGTGAACAGCACCTTATCTTCAATTTCTGATTTGTTTTCAGCCAATAAGACCCAATGCATTCGATTCTCTCTTCCTAATGTAAATCAAGCCTGCGTTGATTGACATACTAATTAATGGTCAGAAACTCGATCTGGTTAAAAGTACTACCTTTTTAGGAATCACGATTGATTCTAAACTTCAATGGGGCGCTCATATAACCAAACTTTCTAATAGGCTTAGCTCTGCGGCTTACGCTGTTAGGAGAATAAGACAATTGACAGATGTAGCAACTGCTAGACAAGTGTACTCTAGTTACTTTCACAGTCTAATGTCTTACGGGATACTTCTATGGGGGAATGCAGCTGACATTCAGACTATTTTTCTTTTACAAAAAAGGGCAATTCGTGCCATTTACGGTTTAGGATTGAGAGACTCCCTGAGAGAATTATTCAAGGAAATAGGTATATTTACTTTTGCATCACAATTCATATTTGAAAATATAATGTATGTAAGGAAAAATATTTCCATGTTCAATAAAGTAAGTGATTTTACAAATAGAAATTTACGTAATAAGAATGACTTAGTTAGCCCGTATTACAGGCTGAATACAGTCAGTATGTCTTTTATGGAGAAGTGTATACTTTTTTATAATAAATTGCCAGAATAGGTATAGGCTTCTACCTTATATATAATAGAGTAAATATCCTCTCAATCTATCGCAGGTTGACTGGAAGAGATCCCTACATGCGATAAGTCCGCCTTTATATATTTGCTCTTTCGTATTATGTTGTCTTTTATACTTAAATTTTGGTACAATAAAGTTATTACAAACAAACAAACAAACAATAGGTCCTTGATATGCCAGACAGAAAATTCAAAGCTTATGTAAAGAAAGTACTTTGTGAGAAGGCTTATTATAGGACCGATGGCTATCTTAAAGACAAAAAGGTCTGGCTTGAGCTTGGCGCGGGTCCCTCTTAAAGGTTTGTATACTTAGACATGTCATAATTTAGGTACATTGGTGCATACTAAATTTACAAATTGACATTATTTTAAATTTATATTATTACATAACAAACAATGTAATCTCAGTCCATCCATATAACTAATTTTAAGTTTTTAGTTTGTTAGTTGACGTCTTTGGAGAAAACGTGCAGTGCAGTTTGTTGCCGCTTCTTCTGCACTTGCGCCTAGGAAGCGGCGTAAACTTAGCTGTAAGTAACGATTTGACGTCAACATTTGTGCAAAACAACACAAAGTGACTATTATTAAGAGATATTATAAATATCCTATGATAATAAAGATATTTTGAATTTTGAATTTTTTTTACTAACATTATTACTATGCGCGCAGGTGGCCCCTCCGGGTGGTAAATTCAGTTATACGAATCGTTTATCCAGAGTAATAAGAATGAAATTGGCTTGCAATGGATGTCCAAGTATCTATACGAAAAGGTGCTGAGTTCTGACGTGAGCTAAATTAAACCATATCGCAAGTCACATTGAGTAGATATTTCTTTGAATTTCTTTGCTGAGTGAGACTTCTGTACGTTAGTATTATTTATTCTGTGGTTGGATCTGGGAAAAAATACATACATATATGTGTACATACACTATCACTTCTATATTTTTTTTCTAATAGGACAAACAAGGAAGGAAAGAACGGAGGCCTTTGCTCAGCAGTGGGACATGCATGGCTAAAAAAAAGGACAAACATAGCCCTTTAGATCTTCCAGCTCTGGGCAGATAGAGTGAGGAAATAAAAAACGTAATAATACCAGCTATTTCTGTTGACAAGCCTTGTCCGGTGGAGTAGGTTAAGCCGTGTGGGGCAATCTATTTAATAAGTCAATGAAAAAAAGTCGTCAGTCTCGGCTAGGTAGCGGCACTACTCGTGATTTATTATTGGTCAGTAAGCCCTGTGAACAAGGATAACTGTTAAGGCTTTGGAGTTAGTTTAATCTGTGACGTGGTTTTAAAAGAAAGCTTCTCATAGATTAGCGCAAGAGGAGGCGCTGATCTTAGCTTCATTTAAAATAAAGTCATTCCGACACATGGAATGTAAAGAAAATGTTTATATTATTCTAATGTGTTTTACGTTGTAAAACCTCTTGAATAACACGTCTCACGATGTCAGTAACTCCAATTGTTTGACTAAATTGTTTTCTATCGTGTCAATTGAAAGGTTAATTTATTGAAAAAGCTAATGTATTAAAACATTTTCATCACGTTTTCTTACCATGAATATAAAACTGACTATGTAATTTTGTTAATTTGTAAATGGTTATAAGATTTTCTTTGTGCAATAAACTTACCAAACATTATATCGGTATTGGCATCATAAGTTTATTGTTTCCATTAGATATTTACGATTAATTACAAATATAACTTTTCCATTCCGTTGATAATAAAGTATTAATAATTTAGAGAAAACATCTATTTGCAATGTTTTGCATAAACACAACGTTACATGAGCCCACGCTGTGCGGGCCAATTGTCTGTGCATCTTTTTTATAACTCCTTTTCACAATGATCGTTGGAAATGCTGTTTCTTCTCTTTCTTTTATCCACCTGCTGTCTCGTTCACAGCCGTTTTTAAGGTGAGCGTAATTTATCTATGAATTGTTTGGGACACTTTTATCTTTTCTTTAAGGTAGGTGTTTTCAGTAAAGCTTCCCAGTCTATATGTTGGCAGACTCGTTTTGATAAATTGCGATTTTCATCGCAAAAGAACTCCATTGAAAGCATTGAAAGAGGATCTGTTTTTCTTTTTCCAGAATTATAAATGTACCTACTGAAATTTTTGAATCACAAAATTAATTATCTTAACCTACAGTGTACTGATCGCTGAACAAAAAAAAAAGATATCTCAAGATGCAGGTTTGTCTTGAAAAATGAAGTATAAGGTGTATGATAGACATACCTAATTGAATACAAATACACTACGCTTATAAACGTTGTCTGTCTAAAAGCGTAGTGTAGTTCTGTCTGTTGAACTGAATTGGGCCTGACAGGTTATATTTACCGTTTGATGCCCAAAAAGGGGCTGCACCAATGACAGCCCATCTTTCTGGCATCATGTGGGCTGGGTTGACTACAAAAGATCCAATGGAAAACCTAAAAAAAGATGAACAGATGAGTTGACTGCTTTCCTCAAGGAATGATGGTTGGTAACAAAAAGGAGAGGATCATCAGGTCTTCTAGTCTCCACTGCAGGAGCACGACCCTCTATGTACTGCCAGAGCCATACTTGGCTAGAGCAGCCAGGCGATTTGGCCTACACTCTGCACGCTGCGTTCAGACGGGTTTGAGAGGTCTTACTGATGTCCAAGCTTTGTTGTATTTCCTAAGTCGCCTTCTACGACATCCAAGAGATGACTTGGAGTAATTCTATTCTGCTCTGCCGGAAGCCACACAGCATACCTAATATCTAACTTTAAAAATGTTTTGCCATACCCTACTAACTTTAAAAATGTAAAATAAAAATTACTAAAGAATGATCTTTACAGGACAGACATTATCTAAAGTCCTTACAAACTAAGTGCAGCGGCATTAACGATCTGGTTTCAGTAGCTGACAATTTGAAAGTTCGTTAATGGCTACAATTGCCTGCAATCAGCCTAATGGCCAAGTTATTTGAAAGGTTGTCGCAGAAATCCCTGGAGGCGAATAATCGTTTTTGTATCTGGGAATTTGCACGTTTTCAATTGTGGCTAGGCATTTGATGATATGAAAATGGGACAAGCTCTAGCTTTTGTCTGTTGCTAAGTAATTACTTCAAAATTTAAATATTCTTTCAAGTATTTTTTGCGTAAATAAATAGGAGATTACACATCGAGGGTGATGAATGAAAATACCTTAGGAAGGAAGCTAGCCTTTTAGTAACTAGCCAGAGTATGTGATATAACACTTTCTTTATAATGGGCAAAGGTAAGTACAATTTTACGTAGGTATTTATCTGGCCAAGAAGTGTAGTTTTCTTTACTTATGCAATTCAATTAAAATATTTCTTTATATAAAGTAATAGTCACTTTGCTATTTACAGCTAAGTTTAATGCCCCTTCCTTCCTTCCTCCCTTCCTTCGTATTCCGCGAATGCAAAAGCAGCTACAACAAACTGCTTTGCAGCATTTTCTCCAAGGACGTCAACTTACAATAAAATTGATATACAAGACATATATAGACACACAAGTGTCCACTTTTATATACGGCAGACAATAACAGGGTTCAATTTATTGTAAAAAGTTACCAAAAACCTGAAGCAATCTATTCACGCTATTTTAATAAACCTCATCTTATCGAGTGTTTTTGTTTTTAAAAAATATTTTACAGCCCTGGATTCAAGTTCTTGAGAGCATATCTTTATTTTTGTTGCTAACAACAAATACAATTAATTGGTGTGGGCCTTTGATTGCTTTAATGGAGCTTCTGGTGACAAATCTATACAATATTTTTTTGTACGTATTTGTTATCTGTGTTGTATACTCATTTATTCAATTAACAGGTAGAAGACCTGTTAATTGAATAAATGAGTCCTCAAAATATATCGCAGGTTGATTGGAAGAGATCCGTAAATGGGATAAGTCCGCCATTGTATATTTGTTCTTTCAAATTTCGTATTTAATATGCATGTTTTTGGTACAATAAAGTTATTACAAACAAACAAACAAACAAATCGAGTGTGTTAAAAGCTACCACTGGGTGCAGATTTTTCGAGCTGTTAAAGGCATATGACGTAGCTTAATAACTGACATTTAGTTACAACAGTCATTATTACCACAGAATCAATAATACTAACGTACAGAAGTCTCACTCAAGAAAGGAATTCAAAGAAATGTCTACTCAATGTGGCTAGCGATATGGTTTAATTTAGCTCACGTACTTTTCGTATAGATACCTAGACATCCATTGCAAGCCAATTTCATTCTTATTACTCTGAACCAACGATTTGTATAACTGAATTTACCACCCGGAGGGGCCGCCTGCGCGCATAGTAATAATGTAGGTACATTTTCGATACCTAAACGGGGAGTGACACAGGCCTGTTATTACGCACAAGTAACTTGTATGGAGGGTTCCTCACATATGTTTTCCTTCACCAGGAGCAAGTGGTGGTACAGTTGATAATGACGTACCTACATGAGTACAAGCTCAGAGATACAAGTTGCGTCTAGTGAGTATAGAACTCGTACCTCACAGACGAACAGCCAATGCCTAAACCACGTGGCCACTACTGCTTCATTTACCTAATACATATATGTATACTTACAATCATTCATCATCATCATTTCAGCCGCATAGCGTCCACTGCTGGACATAGGCCTCTCCCAAGGTTTTCCAAAACGACCGATCGAGAGCGGCCTGCATCCAGCGACCTTGCTCAGGTCGTTTGACCACCTTGTGGTTGGATGTCCTATGCTTCGCTTGCCAGTACGTGGTCGCTATTCATGAACCTTTTTGCCTCATCGGCCATCGGTTCATCGCACTATGTGTCCCGCCCACTGCCACTTCAACGAGCTAATCCGCTGGGCTATGTCAGTGACTTTTGTTATCATACGAATTTCCTCATTTCTGATTCGATCACGTAGAGAAACACCCTCTCCATAGCGCATTGAGCTACCTTGAGCCTTCTTATGAGACCCATAGTAATACCACAGAATACATAAGAGTCAAACAGAATGGTAACTCACAGCGTCTCCCGCAAATTGGCGTCCCCGCACCTCTCCCCCGCACTTTGTGAGTTTTGACAGCTCCAAACCAGGGTTTAGTTACTAGCCGTACGCAATACGCGACGTGTGTTGTCTTGAGAACTGTCAACCAATAGTAACCATTGAATTTATTCATATCATTACCGTATAGTTTTGCGCCGAATATGCAAATTACTATATTACAATAGTGAATAAGTGAAATTAGTGGGTTACATTATAAATGACTCAGTAATAATCAGTTAAGTGAACTAATGGTGAAATGGACAATGGACATAATTAAAAATATTTGTGAAGTGATATTATGTAGCTGTTTCCGGCTTTTCTGTAACATTTAATACATATAAAACAGAATATTTTTACGTCATAGTGTTCGCAAATCTTCCGGTATGGAAAGATATAATCGTAAATATGTCGAACTCGTTAGTAGGTAAGTATTAAATTAATTCTGCGGTGCGACCCTAAGTATAAAACTCACACATCGACGTGTGTACAGATAAATTGTTTCGTTTGTAGTAGTAGTAGGTATATATGTTACTCTGAATCAATGGAGAGTCCTACCAGTGGTAATACTTACAATATCACGTCTTTATCTCTAATGGGGCAAACATACCACTTGCGGCTCTAAGCAGATAGAGCCCAGGGCCGCAAGAACTAAAGGCCACTTTTATTGTGATGGTGGGCAAGAAGGTGGAAAATGGAATCATAAAAGTGATGGGTTGCTAGCCGCATCGCCTTTTAACATAAATCGCATTTTCGCCCAATATTTTTTTTATTTTATTAAACTAACGTGAGATAAATCCATTATCAATTTTTTTTGTTTAGATAGATCAACACAAAAAAGTTTTTAATGTACCGTTACAGGTATCAGGGTTTTAAATTCAAAAATGATACTTTAAACAAACTAATAGGTTATTAAATGGATCTTTAAACTTCGTAACGGTTGAATTTTAAAAACTACAATAGTTACTAAAACGCGATCTTTTAACAAGTTTGATCGGAACATCGTTAATTCTTCCTTGACCCCAAAGCTGACTCCCAAATTACTTAGGCTAATCTCAGACGAAAGTTATTCGTAAAGTTTCGAAGAAAGAGTTGTTATATTTAAGGGTGAGGGTATACTAAAAATAATTCTTTTTTGATAATGTGCATGTTGAAAATAAATAAATAAAGAGTTCGCAGTTTCTTTTCTCAATTTGAAAGTACTGGCCACATTACAATTTACAAAAGAACAAATTGAAAAACATGTTTAGAAAAATTTTACTGCATTCCATTTTTGTGCTATTGCATATTTCATTGCGTCGAATTTTCAATTAATATAAACAACATATTTATGCCTCTGATCTTATTTTTATAATTCGATATACGTATATGTTTCGTGGCAATAATGATCCAGTGGGACTGAATTTTTCACTAAAATAGTTGTAGTAGAATACATATTTTATTAGGTTTTGTTATTAGGTATACGTGTCTATGCCGAAGTTGTGCGTCTGATTTTTGGCGTGATTACTCCTATTTTTAACTGACCACATTTGTTGTCGTGCACACACGCCTTACAACAAAACTGTTGCAATAAATCATTCTTCGTGTCCATGATTGATTACTTCACCGCGCGTGTACAGAATTAACTTTTATTTTCTTACAAATTCCTTGCCCTGCATTTATATGTAAATAACTCATTACGAAATAATTTCGCGCCGAAATTCTCTTTCCAATATTTTGGTTCTTACCCTCTCATTTTAGATGTATGAAAATAAAACGAAGTTAGTTTTATTGCTATTCTTTTTTGGAAAAAATACTGAGTAATCCTATAACTACGCTTTTATAATTATCACTGTTGTACGAGTATATTATATACATTAAAGTGAAGGTATAGACAAATGGCCTTGAAGTGGCGCCCTCATCTAAATAAATATAACTCAAAGGTGACTGACTGACTGACATAGTGATCTATCCACGCACAGCCCAAACCACTGGACGGATCGGGTTGAAATTTGGCATGCAGGTAGATGTTATGACGTAGGCATCCGCTAAGAAAGAATTTTGATCAATTCCACCCCCAAGGGGATAAAATAGGGGATGAAAGTTTGTATGAAACTTTGTCAATTTTAATCGGATCGGGCTGAGACTTTGCATGCATAAAGCTACTATAACGTAGGCATCCTCTAAGAAAGGATTTTGATAAATTCTACCCCTAAGGGGATAAAATAGGTAATGAAAGTTTGTATAAATCTTCTTAGATTTTCGACTGATTGAACTGAAATTAAAGATTGTACTATGATGAAGACGATCGCTTCAATAGGATTTTGATAAATTCAGCCCCCATGGGGACAAAATAAGGGATGATGGGGGATGTAAATGTATAAGTTTTAACCTATCAGTACCTAATGAAACGAATAATTAAAACAAACAAATATTTTTTTGTTCTAAACACGCTAAACAAAAGTAAAGCTGTAAAAACTATACTTCTTAACGCGAGCGAAGCCGCGGGCAAAAGCTAGTTTGAAATAAATTGTTTACTCGTAAATATGGAGATAATTTCCATATTCCTCTTCGTCATGCACTAGATAAACCTTTAAATTATTTAATGAACCACCGTTGAAAGTATTTACATTAGTCCGTCTAGCTTTAAAACTTTCCTCCGCCAAAAGTGGCCACGGCAAGTATTAAAGCTAGACGGATCACCAATAATAGTTTCAACGGCAGTACATAAATGCATGACGAAGAGCAATATGGAAATTATCACCATATTTACGAGTTAACAATTTATTTCACACTTCAAGGCACCTTCACCTAAAAAATTAAATTGATATCCAAATAAAGGAACTTTATTCCGAAAATAATCACTGGAAGAAGTTATTATTTTCTCACTGGCTCTGCAACTTGAAAACTACTTCTTCTTCATTTTAGCGCATTTCCAGTTGCATGCTTAGCATGCTTCAGAACCCGGGGTACACTTTTCATCTACAAATACAATTATATGCATGTCAATGGTCACCCGAGGATGCCAAATATTTTACAAAGTGGAGAAGAAATAGCTGGAACATTTTGAACGACTTAGCTATTGTTTACACTGTTCCAGCTAGAGCTATCGGCGTATCGCCGGTCTTTAGCCTGATACCTTTTTCAGATAGGTAGGTTTTAACACCAAGATCCTCCTTTATTTTATCTAGATGATCAAACTTACTACGAAACTAGGTAGGCAAAAACAGCCAGTATTTTTAATACAATATGAATTCGTGCAAGATCGGTTTTCAGAAACTTTTCTATAAAATTTTCTTAGCCTCAGATAAGAGACGAGAACTGAAGCAAACTCAGATTCATAACATTAGTTAGAGAAGCACAAGGTTTACTCAAAGTTCCAGGAACCAGCTTGGCCCAGCTCACAAACTCACTGACTCATGCATTTTTCACTATGATGTGCACCATCTGAAGTCACACGGATTTTCTCAAATTAAATAACAGATATTTTTACCTTCTCACAGAAACGGTATCTTAGACTCTATCGACATGGGTTTAGAGTTGATTTTGAAACTTTAAATAATTTCTCATGATGTGACTTCTGTAAAATGAACTTCAAAGACAATTTGTAAGTAAAATTGTACGGATAAAGAAAAAAGGTACCTACTTTAATATTTTTATTCCATTAAATTAATTTTATATAATCAAGAGGCAAATGATCATATGCGCGGGAAAAGTAACAGCTCGTACTTTCTACGTTTTTAGGATTCCGTACAAAAATGAAAAAACGGAACCCTTATAGGATCACTCGTGCGTCTCTCTGTCCGTCCGTCTGTCACAGCCACTTTGCTCCGAATCTACTGGACCGAATCAGATAAAATTTAGCAGTATGTTGTAATCTAATGACCCAAACACATATGTGCAAAGTAATTAAATATTTTTTTAAAATAAGGGTCATTTTCGGGGGACAAAATAGGAAATAAAAAAAAAAGTTTTGCAAGCCTTACTGTGTCATATATCAAATAAAAGGGCTCGTTATGAGAATCTCAAATATATTTTTGTTATTTTTGTAAAATGAATAGTTTTAATTTTATTCAAAAAAGAAGACGAAAATAGACCATTCCCCTTCCCCTGATCTTCGAAACTACTGAGCCTAAAATTTAAAAAAAAATACAAAATATAATTCATTGCTTTTAGATTACAGGAAAACCTATAAGAATTCAATTAAGTGTACGGAACCCTCTCCACGCGAGTTTAACTCGCACTTGGCCGGTTTATTTATTTTCTCCAAGACCAGAAAAGGTAGAATAAATACGTGTTACGTAGATATGTAACTACCCGTGTGGTTTCGGGTTAGAATAGGACCACTCCATCTCATCCTGTGGATGTCGTAAGAGGCGACTAAAGGACTAAGCACCAACAACTCGTGCTACAGTTGCATTCCCAAGGAGGGTTAACGTCGGACGGCGGCCGGTTGTAAAAGTTTTCGCACAAATACATTCCCAATCGAGTGGGGTTTCAAATTAAAGGATTTTATTCAAGGATTACGAAAATATATACTTATATGTTTAAATGAAATTTGAAATGAGAAATGCTAAAAACAACATATATCATCGCTTCGCCAAGCGCATTCCAGTTGCGTCTTACCTAAGCCACAGAAGAGAATAAGCGCCTAGGCATAGGTAAGCGCTGCTGTTGTATCACGCAGTCGGGTTTTTTGTTGTTTTTAATAGTTTACATTAAGCCCAAACATTTGTTTCAAACATTTGAGTGACCAATAACATATAATATTATATATGAAAAAGGAAAAAGGGGAAAGCGTACTGCTTTGGATGCAACCGTGAATGCGCTAATAAGAAGAAGATTAAAGCTCTAACAAATAAATCAGTCCTCAAATTATAGAATGTTCTTAAAATTAACAGTATCAATATTTTTAACTTCTTAGAATGTTTTTAGTGGTTCTGTTATAAGATTAACCAGGTAAAACTACTGTGAATTACTTAAAACCTTATCATCACAGTTTATAACGCACAAGACTATAGCAAACTTTGCTAAAGGATTGAGCATATTTGGGCGGGACTAAACGGGACCGCTACGAAAAGATAAAGCCTCTATAGCATAAATATAATGGTTAGGGTTAGCAAATAATAAATGATGCTAGGTAATTGTAAGTTGCTGTGTTTTTGGGTTGTTCGGAATAAACGATTATTACGTACGCCTGCGTTTCTCTCCTCTCCTTGGAATATAGGATCCTGTAGGACTTTAGGCCACGATAGTTCATAAAATATTGCAGTTGCGACGGTATGAAGCGTATATTATTGTTACGAATAGAACCCTTGCCTTTCTTCTGCTTGATGCGGCTCAGCCGAATCCGCATAGCAACCTACTGCTTTAGGTATGCCATAAAACCATATTAGATGTAATTGATTTGCCCTTTTATCCATTAGGTAATTTTGTGGTATTTTTGCTTAGACGTACACACTTACACGGCTTTGTGTTTGGTATGTCCCAACCACGTTGTATAAAAAGTACAGCTAGCAGATTACAGATATTCTTAGAAAAGGAGAGGTCAGAATTACCCATAACCGGCGGGCATGCATAAAGATAGTGATAAGTGTAGATGAAGCGAGAGAAGTTCGTCAGGCAGGTGGAGGTCCATAGACTCTGCTTACCCCTGTGGGAAACAGGCATGATAATATATATGTTACAACCTGGCCCGCCTCAATTTGCTTTTTCCTTTGCCCCTAGCTACTCTACATACAACATTGTCAAAGTAACCTCAAGGGAATTTGCGGGCGTACCTCTAAGAAATACCGCGCAAGTTATTCTGCAAAATGAAGGATTTAATAAGCCATTTTAACTAGTTCAATAATGGTTATTGGAATTTGAAGAAGGTTGTTGACATTCTGTTACCATTTAAAGCTTTATGTTATCTCTCACATTTCTCTTTATTACGCATATGGACCGAAAACATATTGCGAAGACAAGTTTTCGATTTAGTGACCCGTTTTCGAAATATTCTACTAATTCTTATTCGGGAATAGCGTCTTCTTCCCCCTAAAAACTTAACCGTTAGCTTGAAAAATTTGAAAAAAATCGTGCAATTAGAATAATTACTGAACTTTGCTAAAAGAAAACTATGCCAGCTAAGTTAGCTTTGTAAATTTAAGAGTTACAGCCGCCTAAAATATTACGTTATTATTTTTGAAAATAATAAGGATAAGGATTAAAACATATTTTTAGCTGAGGTAGATTATTATTATTATTATAATATATAAAAATAGTGTATACGTATTATTTTTTTCTTTACTATGACGTCACGGTCTAATTGTACCAAAGATGAAATGGTGATATTTTTTTCACGTGTATCCCATAGTGATGGAGAATAGATAGATAGGTATTATAAATACATTGAGGAGTTGCAAAGACAACTTTTTGATTTAGTGATCCGCTTGTACAATACATAGTGTTCTCCTTTCCTCTAACCTCAAATATAGGCAAGAAAAATCTGAAATAAAATTGTGTTGTTACTAAATATAGTAAAGTTTTAAAGGAAAACTGTCACATCTATGGTACGAGTATCCCTGTTAGTTTAAAACTTGTGAAATATACATAAGTACTTGGAAAATTCCGTCCAAAATACGAGTAAATAATGCTTAGAAAAACTTGTTTAACCCTTAGTTCACTAGGTGAAGTTTACTTACGTAAATACCTACCAATTTTAATTTTTTTCTGTAATAAAACAAATATTATTGGAATATTTTTTGTTATTATCTTTTTTTTTGTTTTAATATGTATTTCTACGTAAAAAAATAAAAAATACGATAAAGCTTTCGAGATGCTCTTAAAAATTAACGAAATTAAACTAAGCAGTCTTAAAAAATAACAACATCTTTAAACGTCTATAAAATTAAAAAAGTAAATTAGAAATTAAAAAATCGCCTTGTTCTTAACTCCTGGCGATATACAAAATAAAATAAAATAAACTAAATAGTATGCTTCTATTTGAAAAAAAAAACGTGCAAGGGGTAAAGACGACTATCTATGAGCATCGTTGACACACCTTCTTTGATCAAGCCAAACCGATTGGCTTCTTACATTTTGTACAAAGGTAAGCAGTCTTTGTTCTCTTTTTGTAATGGCACAAATAGCAACACCTTATCTCATTCCTAATATATGATCCTATGATATCATATGATAATTTTTCTTCGATTTCAGGTAGGCTCATATCTTCAGCTATATCAGCTAAATCTTTTTCAAAATCATTGAAATCGAAGAGCGAAGTTGGCGTGGCAAACGTGTGCTGTACAAACGTGTCATCAAATTACTTTCGTTTAGTTTTTTTGCAATTTGCTTTCAGGAAATTCATTCTTTGCAATATATATAACGTCTAACAAAATATACTGAAACTATTTTAAGGGTGGATTTAGTCCATGATACTGAACAACTTTCCCCAAGGAACATATATCGAAATATGAAAAATAATTTTTGACTTTCAATACAGACTCGGATCAGCTGATCGGTCAACTTGTATTGAAGGCCTTAAATTATTTTTCATATTTCGATATATGTTCCTTGGGGAAAGTGGTTCAGTATCATGGACTGAATCCACCCTTAAAATAGTTTCAGTATATTTTGTTAGACCCTGTATAAATAATAAAAGTTGTTACACAAATAACTAGAATGAGTCCCTGGGACTCACTTGGCCCTATAACTCACCACATACGAGTCGCACGCGCACGTCCGCCTAGCTCCGCATTGCTCGCGCCCCTACACGAAGGTACTGAGCCGGAAGAGGAAGTAACCGCTTAAACGCGCGAAATATAAAGTTTAAAGTTTTGATGTGAGTCACTGGGACTCAGAAAGTTAATTAAGGGTTAAAATAGGCTGTAAACATTTAAAATTATAGAAAATAAAGTTCCCAT
Organism: Acrobasis repandana; assembly: GCA_963576875.1. NCBI lineage: Eukaryota > Metazoa > Arthropoda > Insecta > Lepidoptera > Pyralidae > Acrobasis > Acrobasis repandana. The sequence goes on from OY756226.1 coordinate 7,833,094, forward strand.
GTTGTAACGTGTAACTCCGGAATTACTTTGACCGTGGCCAGGAGCCAGGACACGAATGGAAGGGAACAATACCTATAGGTGCATTATTTTTGGATAATCTAAAGAATATTCAAATCATTATGTGGGTTCAGTAAATGGAAAGAATTCAATCAATTTATATTCAAAAGAATCAATTTTCATTATTTAATGTTGTATTTTTTTCTTCACAATTTTGATCTACTCGTAAACTCCTGAAATCAATTTCAGGATTCGAGAAACTTAACTATTTATTTCACACCAACAAAAAAATACTTCAACTAAAGGACTAGGCACAAACACCTCGTGCTACAATTGCATTCCCAAGGAGGTTAACGTTGGGCGGTGACCGGTTGCAAAACTTTACGCACAAATACATTCCCAAAGAGAGTTGAGGTCACGCAGGCGGCCGGTTGTAAAACTATAACCAAATCATTGAAAGTCTTTGGCACCCTTGGGTGACCATTGACATGCATATTATATTTGGAGAAGAAAAAGCGGGAAATTGCACCCCGGGCTCCGAAGCAGCACAGCTGAGGATGCAATCGGGAATGCGCTTAGACGAAGAAGAAGGATTTAGTTATGAATATAATGGTTTTTGAACTTCTAATACAAACATGCAATCAGCCGATATTTTTTACTGGAAAAAAATACCCATTTTTAATAACTACATGATCCTTTTTTGGGCACATAGTATTTTTTTCTTAGCATAAACGCATCAAGTGGTAATATAAAAGTTGGCGACCGTCATAACTCATCCAAGTCCATCTGTTCGGATGGAATAAGATCTACGGTCGGCTGTTAGGACGCTTATATTTCGGTGAGAAAAACTATCTTCATGATCTTAACCACGGACAGATACAGATACATTACCCTTAACGGGGTAGACAGAGTCAAGGCCCAAAAAACTCAAATGGGAGTTTTTGGCGGGAAGTCAAGGGGTTCGGTTAGGGTTTTCTTTAAATTATTTTGCAAATTAATTTGAGTGGACTTTAGAATATGAAATTGGTGTTGTTTGGTGTTATAAATGCTCATGCTCATGAACAATATGTGAAATAGTTAAAGTGGACAGTCATAGTACGGCTGTAGTGATATTTGTTTCGCGGACTGTCTGGGCGTCTCCGGGCGTCGTCCGCCACGTCATCGGCTATGAAAACCAGTGGACTCGTACAGATTTGTCGCCAGAAGCTCCCTTAGCAATCAAAGGCCTACACCAACCTTTGATTGTAACTTGTTAGGAAAAGAGAATTCCCCATGTATTATTAACTTGTTCCTGGCTAAAGACGCAGTAGCGTCAAGCCATTAATAAAAATAAAAAAATACTCAAATTCCATGTTAGTGCGATGGTGGGCGTGAAGATGGCAAAAGAGAATCAACATAATAATAGGTCGCTAGCCAAACATGATTCAGATTGACGTCCCATTCCTTTGATCGACTTTTACAATATGCACGGGAAAAGTAGCAGGTTGTACTTTCTACGTTTCTTCTTTTCTCCCAGACCAGAAAAGGTAGAATAAATACGTTTTACGTAGATATGTAAATACCCGTGTGGTTCCGGATTAGAATAGGACCACTCCATCTCTTCCTGTGGATGTCGTAAGAGGCGACTAAAGGAAAAATAGCACTTAAAGCTCGTGCTACAATAGCATTATCAAGGAGGGTTGACATCAGGCAGGCGGCCGGTCGTGAAACTATAGCCAAATCGTTTAAAATTTTCTGGCTATTTCTTCTCTAATTCGCTAGATTTATGGCATCCTTGGGTGACATTGATATGCATTTTATATTTGGAAATGAAAAAGTGGGAAAGCGCACCTCGGGCTCCGAAGCAGCATAGCTGAGGATGCAACCGGAAACGCGTTCAGTTGAAGAAGATGTAAATAATAAATGGGATATGAGCCTTTTTTGTGCATATATTTACTTTTTCTTATCATAAATGCATCAAGTGGTAATATGAAAGTTGGCGAGTGTCATAACTCATCCGAGTCCATCTGTTGGAAAGGAATAATATATAATATATAATAAATTATTTTCCGCTCTGTTTAAACATCTAGCAAACAAATTTGATGAGATTATATTACAAATAGAAAACATAAGAAGCCACAGTTTTTCCTTAATTTTTAATGAAAAAGAAATTAAATAAACGTTGTTTTGTGCACTTTTCATAGGTACATATTATTTTCGGTCCGAGCTGCAGTTGTCCTATCGCACTTAGTCGGTTTTTGTTCGGGCACAGCAGCGTGACAGCAATAGATTTTACAAAAACCTGTTTTTCAAATCTCTCGACCGTAGTGTTTCCTCTTAAATTGTGTTATTTATTAGTGACCAGCAGCCCGGCCCCGCTTTACACGGGATATATTTATACACGGTATCCTTTTGCAAAAAAATGCTCTATTTGTTAGTAAAAACCGAATCGGCACAGTAATTTCAGAGTTTATTAAATAGTCTGTATTTAATAAACTCTGAAATTACTGTCTTGCTGAGAGATTTTTTCACTGATGGATTTCAATTTATAATAAGTTTGACTTTATCAATCTTTTAAGGAAGTTAAGGCGATTAGAGTCCTCAATGGCCTTGGACGTTTGGGCTCCCCACCCCGCGCCATTACCTCACACCCTGCACGGAAACACCAATCAAAGAATACACGGGCGTAGGTCGGTACAGAAGCGCACTCCATACATTACTGCCTATAACTTGAGCTTGAATTGATAAATAACATCTTCTTCTTCGTCTAAGCGCGTTCCCATTTGCATCCTCAGCTGTGCTGCTTAGGAACCCGGGGTGCGCTTTCCCGCTTTTTCTACCCCAAATATAACATGCATGTCAATGGTCACCCAAGGATGCCAAAGACCTTGCAAAATGGAGAAGAAATAGCCGGAACAGTTTAAATGATTTGGCTATAGTTTAACGACTGGCCGCCTGCCTGACGTCAACCCTCTTTGAGGCTTTAGGCTATATAACATTACGTTCCGACAACCACGCGGACGAAGTCGCAGGCACAGCTAGTATATAATATACAAACAAAGTAAATCGTACACTAGTAGATTATACAGTACTGAGTACATAGGTACATAGGACATAGCGTCCATGCGCAAACCAAACTACAACACAATCGTATCGTATCGTCTGACTACTCTGACTGCACTACTCTCTGACCTTTTTTAAACACACATACAAAGAGAAAACACGCGTGATCCCTCATAAAAATTTGGTAGCGAGTGACACAGCCTTCCCGTACGAATGCCAACGAACGACTGCCGCCCGCGCCCGCGCAGGGCACCTCTGCAACTACACATTTGGAATTTCAATGTTTCAATATATTTTACAAGAAAACATTGTTTGATTAACAAAAGCAATGTTGCATTTAAAGAATAGGGGATTTTTTATTTTTTAATGTAAAAATATTCTCATATATCATAGCGGTTTAGGAGCAGTAGGGAATTCAAATAATAATTCGATGCCCCGTAGTTTTTGTTTTACTTTACCATACAAAGTCATAAAGAAAAAACAAATGTTCCAAATGTAGTCCTGGAACTAATGTTTCATATATATTTTTTTCAAATTTTTCTGGTGGGCAGTAAATGAGGAGTAGGCTTGACAAAATGACCAATTAACGAGAATTGAGGGATCTAATCGCCTTAAGTTAGTTTCACTAGGACTCAAAGGACTACAAAACTAAATTTCGACAAACCGTATTACGACATTATTGTCAATATAAAATGTTGTCGTGATACGGTTTATCAAAATTCAGTTTTGTAGTCGACTGAAATACATAAAATATAATAGTTTAAATCTTTTTCTTCAAAAGTTTATTCAAAGCCAGGTGCTTTGGAATGGCTTTGAGCCTGGCTCTTTTCAGGTTTGTGTACGATATTAGTCAGGATACGGGACTCGGTGATAGAAAGGCTGATGGATTAAAAGTTTTATCAGAGGCTTGCCTTTGAACTGTGATTTAGGTTTCATGTTGACGTTGGAACGCGGCATCTGAATGTATTTCTTTTTAAAAGCTATTATTTGGTTTCGCGTTGTCTGTGTGTCTGTAATCAAATATTGCAAGCTTAATTAGACCTACATCCCATTATTCGATTGAGCTAAAACTTCACATACTTGAAAGTAGTAAGTAATCAAATAATTAAACGTGAGCACGTGTCACGTAGTGTTTTTTCACCATTTCTTATTTCTTTATTTAATTTGAGTACTTTAGTACTGCATCTTGAATGCCTAAAAAACCCTATAAAAATATTGAGTAAGTAAGTTGGAAGACAGTGTAATATTATAGTACACAGATAGATAGATGACCTGATATCATGATGAAGGTGGCCATGGTATTTTTGATAAAACAACATAACCTCGCCGAGTTTGGGCTCAATTGATTCGTCTTGAGAAGCAGTTATCGTTGATTTTGATAAGAGCTTGTTTTTATAAATATTTAAAATAATTCGTTGTTTTGATTTATTTTAGATTTTAAAATGTATTTACCTACCTTTTTGAGAAAAATAATAGTTTCATCTTCTTTAAAATAGGTAGTAATCATGTTAAATTATGGAAATAAAGTTTCCATGTTCTATTCTGAGCATAGCGACGCGCACTTAGCCGATTTATTTCTTTCTATCGTAGTTTTAGCTTCTAGTTCTTTTATGCAATTTTTTTAAAAAAAACAGTTATCGATAAAAATACAATATGGTATCACGTCTTTATTCCTAACATGGTAGACAGCACCTGTGGTTGCCTAATCAGAATAGTGATAAATTATCACTAACCGCATCGCCTATTGACATGGTTCAGATTCTCGGCCATTCGCTCCATCGGCTTTTAAAATTTAGGCGAAAAAAGTAGCCGTTGGTTTATTTGAAGCTTTTTCTTTCTTTCCAGCATAGAAGAATAATCGATAAAAATTCCGGCAGATAAGTTCCAGCAAAATATTTTTTTATATACACTGTATACTTATTATTCTGTTTCGTAATTTGGAATAACAACATTGCACGGTAATTATCTAGATAAAAGTTAAAAATACAGCTTTATTTTTGAATACCACGGTCTTATAAAAATGTGAATGTAATTTTGTTTTCAGATTTAATGACACGACCGAGAGGAGTATAACGACGTCACTCATTTGGACGTGTCCCAGTTTGTAAAGCCTTGGGTTTTTATTAAGTAAATAACTTTTTTTAACAACAAAGTTAAAACACAATATATTATGCTTTAGGCGAATACCATGCAGATGTGGAACCCTTGTTTGAAATAAATAGTTTAATCGTAAATATGGTGATGATTAAATTTTGTTACCATCAGGCATTAGATAGCCTGATGGTAGGTCGAAAGTATCAATTGTAGTTCACCTGGCTTTAAAAAGCATGTCCGCCTTGAGCCGGCAAAAATAGAAATACAAACAGTTAACTGATAATTTATTTTTCATTTCATCTATTCGAAAAACGATGATTTTATCCCAAATATTTGGGGATAAAGTCACTGGTTTGTCAGTCAATTCTCTAGACACTGAAAAGTAAAAAATAAATTAACTAGGCGTTAAAACACATTTGAAAACTGAACACGAATGTAGAATCAAAAATAATATTGGCAGTCAGCTAAAAAAAAAGAATTTACTTTTAAAATTATAAAATATAGGCAAGGGCGTCCTAATTATTTAAAATTGGAATACAACACGTTTTACGTGGATGACTGTAGGTCAAAATGTTTTTGTTCTCTTGCTTTAAAATAATAATTTATTATATTTACCAATATATACCAATAAAAACGCGCAATTGTTGTCTTTGATTTAAATAGTAATTTTATTAAGGAACTATTAGGTATAATGTGTTACTAATTTCTTGATGAGGCCGATAGTAAATAAATATGAAGTTTACGTATAATATACATATTTAAATATATAAAGAATTAACACACAAGGCAAAAGTAATAAAACGATTCTAACGACTGGAAAATGTATAAGATGTGGTGGTCCTAGAAAAATATTTTCATAGTACTTCTTCAGTGGAACGCCACCAAATAAAGGTTAGTAACTGACTGTTAAACTCTGATTAGGTATATGTAGGTATTCTACTTTCGTTAAAGGTATATATTTGCTTTTTCTCATGGATGGAGATGAAAAGAGGAATGTGCTACACGGTGTACGGTAATAGTTTTATCTCGGGCGATATACTTGAATCCCTCGCTTCACTCAGGATTCCACCGTAGAATCCCTCGCTACGCTCGTGATTCTATTGTGGCATCCTTCGTTTCTCTCTGGATTCAAAGTAGCGTCCTCGCGTTAATACTTTTACTTTTACGCCTTGTAGCACAATTTACTATAAAACGAAAATTATATTCCTTCAATCAACTTATCTACACTTCTACACTAATATTATAAAGAGAAACGATTTGTACCTATTTTTGTATGTTTGTAATGAATAGGCTCAAAAAGTACTGGGCCGATTTAAAAAATTCTTTCACCGTTGGAAAGCTACACTATCCCCGAGTGACATAGGCTATGTGTGTACCACGGGCGAAGCCGGGGTGGACTGCTAGTATCATATACAGCAGGAAGCAAAACGCGCTGGCACTACGTTTTTTGATCAGAAAAATAAAATGACATGTAGCAAAATCTGAGCAAAAATATCACTAAAGTGGCAAAGCAATCAGTAAAAGTGGTAACTGAAAATTAATCAATTCGAGACGTTTACTGTACGTATGATGAATAGCGAGCGCTGCTGTTTGCTCCAATACATTTCAACGTCGGCATTACCTAAAATATTACTTCGCCAACTCCAAATTTGTCATTCTAACGAAGTAATCTACGAGATTTGTTGGCTCTGAAGAAGACGTGTTGATTTTTTAAACCCAGCGTAAAGATACAATTCTACTTTTTAGGTTTCCGTACAAAAAATAAAGATACGGAACCCTTATAGGATCACTCGTGCGTCTGTCTGTCCGTCCGTCTGTCACAGCCAATTTGCTCCGAATCTACTGGACCGAATCAGGTGAAATTTGGTAGAATGTTGTAATCCTATGACCCAAATACATATGTGCAATGTAAATAAATATTTTTTTAAAATAAGGGTCATTTACAAGGGCAAATTAGGAAATTAAAAAAAAGTTTTGCAAACCTTACTGTGTGATATATCAAATTAAAGGGCTCGTTATGAGGATCTCAAATATATTTTTTTATTATTGTAAAATGAATAGTTTTGATTTTATTCATGAAAGAAGACGAAAATTAACCATTCCTCCCTGATCTCCGAAACTACTGAGCCTAAAATTTTGAAAAAAATACAAAATATTGTTCATTGCTTGTAGATTACAGAAAAATCTATAACAATTTAATTAATTGTACGGAATCCATGCGAGTTTAACTCGCACTCGGCCGGTTTATTTCTGATAGGTTTGACAATATTTACCTTACCAGGTAGACAGAGCTTAGGGCCGTAACACCCAAAAGCTACCGTCCGACGTTACGGTGCAGTGGTAAGAAGGTTTTAAATACTGCATTAAGAAAAACCTTAGAGAAATATGGAAAGAATAAAGAGGCTACTTCAGGTAGAAAAGTAAAAAATCCGAAGTAGAAAAAAAAAATATTTCAAAGGTAACTATTTAAAGAATCCTCTAAATTTATTATTAGACTCAATTACTCAATCAAGTTACAATATTGACGGATAAATTTATTATTTTTTTTATTTTAGCCGGGCAAACACGTTTAACTTTTTTTCTGAAAAAAAGTTTAATTTTAAAGGAAAATTCGAACAAAAATACACTAAAATATTAAAGTAATCAGAAGACACGGTAACTGAAAATTATTCAATAAATTGAGACGTGAACAATCGAGCGCTCTGTTTGCTCCAATACATTTCAACGTTGGCATACCTAAAATATTACTTCGCCAACTCCAGATTTGTCATTCTAATGGAATAATTTGCGGAATTTGTTGGCTTCGACTGGATGTGTTTATTTTTAGAATATTTAAGCCTTAAACACCTAGCATAGGTCTCACAGATCCCGATGAATTCATTGGGATCTGTATAAATATATAGTTCTGAATATTGTTGCACTCGAGCATCGTATAATCTGGTTCGTTTCATTTTCGAGAGACCCCTGTTAGGTGGTTACTTGTCATTTTAAGATTCATGCATTTTTTATTGTTTAAGTTGAAAATGGCTTCTTATAAAGATATCATCCATTGGTGATTAGAACAATAATTATCAGATGATGATAATATTATAAGGGGAGTAAAGGGAGATCGGTATTAACATCTTTACCGGCCCAAATATCAACCTCACCTGCGCGCGCCTTTTGGCGGCGGCAACCAGTGCCGCGGTGCTTCCTGCTAGATAACAGACGAGGCTCTGGCGACCGAGTCAGTAGCGGTATAACTACTCCCCAACCGAGTCCAGTTGGAAGAGGCTACAACGGCCTAGGGGCGTAAATAACTCCTGAAATGTCTGGGCAACGGGAAACCACTGCACTACAAATTCCTAGTATTTCAGCATGGAAAAGTCAAATATAAACATGGCCCCGAGTGCCCGGCGTCCCTTAAATGGGACAGCGGTGCGAAGAATCTCCGGGCGGGCATTTAGAATAGGAACCTGGAATGTGAGTCTCAAGAGTCCTGAGAAAGTTTACAATCTGTGTAAAGAAATGGATCGACTGAACATTGATATCCTAGGTATAAGCGACGTGAGATGGAAAAATCAAGGGAATCATCGCATCGATAAAGATCATATCATGTTTTATTCTGGGTCGGAAGAGTCATCTAATATGCATGGAGTAGCGATAATTATAAGAACAAAAACATTTAGCTTGCCTATCTCTTTTGTGCCTAAGTCAAATCGTGCTATGATGATTCAAATCCAGGCTAAACCCAGAAACTTAAACATTATTCAACTCTACGCCCCTACAACTAAAGGTTCAGATGAGGAAGTAGAAGAACTATACAAGCAAGCAGAGGAACTGATTGGTCTCACTAAAAAAGATGACATTAACATCACATTGGGAGATATGAACGCAAAAGTGGGTAGAAGGGAGGTTAAAGGGACAGTTGGAAAATATGGTCTTAGCAAGAGAAACGATAGAGGAGACAGACTGGTTCAGTTCTGTCAGGCACAAAATCTCGTAGTGACAAACACTTATCTTAAACTACCACCTAGAAGACTGTTCACTTGGACCTCACCTCTTCATAAACCTAAACAAATAATCCGTAATCAGATTGATTACATTTTAATCAGCAACCGATTTAAGAACAGCGTAAAGTGTTCAAAAACATACCCAGGTGCTGATATTAGGTCTGATCACAATCTCTTGGTTGCAGACATGACATTCGTCTTAAAGAAAACTCGTAGACGGCAGACCAACACTACTGTAAACGTACGGAAGATAAACGATGTCAACTGCAAACCTGAAGTTACAAGGGAGATCAATAAAAGGCTAAAGAAGCAAAGCAATCTCACGGATCTGTCGAGGAACAATGGTGCCGCTTGAAATCCAGAGTGCATTCAATTAATAAGAATTTCCTTAAACAGGACAAATGGGTTGCAAAAAAGCCATGGATGAATGATAAGATCTATCAGCTTATGGAAGCAAGAAGGCTTCATAAAAATAACTTGGAGCAATATAAGTGTAAAGATCGCGAAATGAGGAGGGAAGTTCGCTACGCCCGTAAAACCATGTATCAACAAATGTAATCATCTGGAACAGCTTCATAAGAAACACGACGCGTGTAATATGCATAAAGAAATAAGGGCTGTGGTTGAAAGAAAACCCTCAATACACCTATTAGTAGACTCGGATAATCGACCGGCTCTAGACATAGAAGAGAAAAAACATATGGGAGCAATATATTATGAATATGTTCGCAGATGAATCCAGAAGCTTCAATGTCAACCTTAGTACTGATGAAGGTCTGGCTATTCTGAAAGATGAAGTTAGAAAGGCATTATTTAAGGCAAAATCGGGAAAAGCTGCAGGACCGGACAGCGTCTTTATTGAGGTACTTAAATTGGTCGATGATGAAAACATAGATGGCTTGGTACAACTTCTAAACCTGGTGTATGATACAGGTCAAATTCCTAATGACTGGCTGAAATCTGTCTTCGTCACTCTTCCAAAGAAACCTAATGCTACAAAGTGTGAGGACTTTAGAACGATTATTTTGATGAGCCATGTACTAAAAGTACTCCTCTCGATAATTCACGAGTGCATTAGAGTTAAATGCGACGAACAACTTGGTGATAGTCAGTTTGGTTTCCGATCCGGTGTGGGTACAAGAAAGGCATTATTTGCCATACAGGTTTTGGTCCAAAAGTGCAGAGAAATGCAACAGGATGTCTTCCTCTGCTTCGTCGATTACGAAAAGGCATTTGACCGAGTACAACATGATCACCTATTTGATATATTAAAGGACATCGGTCTCGACGATAAAGATTTAGATTCATCCAAAACCTGTACTGGGACCAACGAGCCACCGTAAGAGTAGAAGGAGTCGAAACCAGTACTGTTGAAATCAAAAGAGGGGTAAGGCAGGGATGCATCCTATCACCTATTCTCTTCAACGTTTACTCAGAAGCTATAATAACCGAAGCTTTACATGACATCGATGGCGGCGTGAAGGTTACGGTCGCAATGTAAACAATCTCTGCTATGCCGATGACACAGTACTAATAGCATCTTCAGCGGCGGAGCTACAACTAATGGTGAAGAGATTAGAGGAATGCAGTCACACAACTGGTCTTAAAATGAACATCAAGACAAAATTTATGGTCGTCTCAGGAAAAGTTGACGTTACTTCTGTCAGTCCGAGCATAACCGTATCAGGCCAAAATCTAGAGAGAGTTCAGAAGTACAAATACTTGGGTACATGGCTAACCGAAGAGTGGAATAGCGAGTTAGAGATAAAGTCTCGTATAGAAGTCGCTCGCAGTGCTTTCAACACCATGAAAAAGATTATTTGTAGTCGTAATATCAACATCGCATTACGCACTCGTTTACTATATTGTTATATCTGGCCCATTGTATTGTACGAATGTGAGGCTTGGACCATCAAGGAGGACTTAAAAAAGCGTATAGAAGCATTTGAAATGTGGGCATATAGACGTATGCTATCCATTAGCTGGACGCAGAAGGTATCTAACGTCAAAGTTCTGCAGCGAATGGGCCAAAAGCGCACTCTTATGCTAACGGTAAAAAGGCGTAAAATTTCATACCTGGGTCATGTTCGTCGACATCGGCGGTATGATCTCCTACAGCTTATAATGATGGGCAAAGTTGCTAGGAAGAGAAAGGTTGGAAGAAGAAAGAAGTCATGGCTGAGAAACATTCGGGAGTGGACCGGGATAGCAAGCGCTGCTGAGCTATTCCGCCGAGCCAAAAACAAGAAGGACTACGCCAAGCTGATTGCCGACCTTCATCGATCGAAGAGGCACTTTGAGAAGAAGAAGATAATATTCCGTCGAGGTATATATCAATTCCGAAAAGGTAACGATATTGAGGCCGATGTAGGAATAGAGCATGTGGTAGAAGAAAGTTTTGGGTCAGACTCGGAATGCGACACAATTGAAGTGGAGAGTAACTGAATTGCTCTGCCCGAAATAGATTTACGAGTAGCAGCACATAAGAACTGTTCCACTTGCGACTTAAAAAAACGCAAAACACAATACATTTGTTTTATATGTAAATATAAGATTTGCCTGGAATACTCAAATAAGTTTTGCTTTTACTGTCGTAAGAAACTGTTAGTTTAGGTCATGCAAATTCATTTAAATTTTGTTCCTCTTAGGTATTCTTTTATCTTGTTTTTTCATAACTAAATATTTTTTAAAGTATGTTAATAGAAAGTAACATTTTTTTAATGGATATTATTATTAAAACATATTAGCTTATAACTATGATAATAAGAAATGTTCATTATTTAATTGATGTTTATATACTATTCTTTATATACTATTCCTTAAGGTGAAGATATAGGCAAATGGCCTTGAAGTGTGAAATAAATTGTTAACTCGTAGATATGGTGATAATTTCCATATTGCTCTTCGTCATGCACTAGATAGCCTTTTAAATTATTTTATGAACTGCCGTTGAAACTATTATTGGTGATCCGTCTAGCTTTAAATCTTGCCGTGGCCACTTTTGGCGGAGGCAAGTTTTAAAGCTAGACGGACTACTGTAAATACTTTCAACGGTGACATCTCCATATTTACGAGTTAACAATTTATTTCAAATGTGGGCGCCACTTCAAGGCCATTTGCCTATACCTTCACCTTAATTGATGTTTATGAAAAAACTGAAACTAACACAACATTTTACAAACGAGAACAATTTTTCTGGGGGTCTCACAGACATGATACGTGGTAATGTGACGATAACAGGAGTAGTATAATATTGGGAAGTCTAAATCACTCCTGTTCTTTAGACTCACACTTCAATGTGTTCGTCTTCATCACATTCGTGACTTAGACTTCCCAACATCATACATTTAACCATTTCGATACAGTTGCTTGTTTCCACAGTTCGTATTTCAGTCTTACACTTCAGACAGGACAGGACTTCTATATTTACATCCATTTGGGCTTCCAGTCGCATTTAATGTCGATGAGCATTTCTGGAAACGAATCTTCCACTTCAGTCAGGTCTACTTCTTTTCCATCTATTCGGGTAACTTCCAATCGAATTTTAGACCATAATGTAGTGTATTTTTGCGAAGGTATTAGAATAGCATCATATTGCTCAGAATTTATAATTTTAGCTATGTGAAGACCAAGTAGTTTCTCAGAAGTAATTATTATATCAACGTAGTCTCCAATATTCAAAGATATGTCAACTGATCTGGTGATAATCATTTTCACATTGCGAATGCCACATATTTTTCTCTTATACATGATAACTATATCCACGTGATCTCCAATATTTAATGACATGTCAACTGTTTCGATGAACAGGTAAATATTTTGAAATAGCTTATACCCTGTTTACAGAACTACTTTACAATAACTGATCAAAATTGAAATTGAATCACTTACTTATATCATGTCACTCAGGTATAAGAGCTTCCAACATTAAGCATTCACAGAGTCAGTTCGTTTTGAATATATATATAAATCGTTGCTTTACAAATTAAAAACATTCAACCAAAAACAGCCTTAGCGGTTAAAAGGATGAAATTCGTTAAACAATCTCAAACTTTACAATTGAGTCGAATATGTCCAGATGAAAAAGTAGATGTTTTTCGACATTGTGACCTTCTACCTAATACTATTCGATGTATTATTTGCGGTCCCTCGAATTGTGGTAAAACTAATGTAGTCATTAGGTCTTCTATTACATGAAAATGGTTTACGTTTCAAAAACGTTTATCTTTATTCAAAAACATTGTATCAACCAAAATATGTGTTTTTAGAAAATGTTCTTAATTTAGTGCCAGATGTAACGTTTGCAAAATATAAAGATAATGAACTTATTTTAAGTCCTCACGATGCAAAACCACACTCCATAATAATATTCGATGACGTCGCATGTGAAAACCAGTCCAATATGAGGGATTATTTCGCAATGGGTAGACATAAATTTATTGACTGTTTTTATTTGAATCAAACGTACAGCAAGATACCTAAACAGCTAGTAAGAGACAATGCAAATCTTTTAATATTATTCAAACAAGATGATGTGAACCTCCATCATGTTTATGATGAACACGTTAATACCGACATGTCGTGGTCAGAATTTCGAGAAATGTGTTCAAAAGTATGGAGCGAACCCTATAACTATTTGGTAATCAATAAAGATTGTTTAAAGAACAAAGGCTGTTACAGGAAGAATTTTGATACTTTTATTTTGTTTGACGAGGATAAAAATACGAGCATATAAGAAGATTTATTCGATATTCATCTTCAGTCAAACTATTACCGTATTAAGCAAATAACGTATATTCATCAAGTTTAATATGGAAAAAGAGTTAAAGACTCAGATAGTTAAAATAGCAAAATCTGTTAAAAAGAAAATCAAAGATATGAAAACTATGGAATCCTACAGTGAAAATGTTTTAAATACAGTTTTTAGACCTGTTACTGACCCAATTCATCAATTGATTACGGATCGAAGCAGTAAAATTAAATCAATAGAAGAAAAGGATGACCTCATAAAAAAATATTGTGCAAAAGAGCAAATTCAATCACCTAAATCGTATTTCAACAAAACTCTTAAGCACAATATTTCCCCACAAAATTATGCTGAAGATGATTCTGATGAAGATAATAGTTTAGAAAAATCAGGCGACTCTACTAATACGAATATTAATACCAGTGATTCATCGTTTAAAACTATTGAGTCAATACCTAGCCCTAGTCATAATACTTCGTCCTGGTCACTTTCCTCCGATATATTTAATGATGTACCTTTTGGTGTTAGACAAGAACGAGGTAAATTAATGTTGGGTTCAGCACGTGTGCATATAAATGATCAAAATATTATATCTGTAGCTGGACATGATTATCAATTAACGTCAGGGTTGCAGGAGTTATTGTTAAAAAAAATACCTAATTTAGAACTGGTGACTGAAAATGATTGTCAAGAATATAAAACCATGTTAATAGCTACTAATGCTCACCGGCGAGACTTTGATCCTAGTAAACCAATTAAATCTAATAAAGGACGGAAGTATTTGAACATCATTAAACCACTTTTTAGACTGCGAAAGCCTTCGTCATCGTCTGTCAGTAATACTGATGATAATATAGCAGGAGAAGGTTTGATACTTAAAAAGAAATTTAAGAAAAATACTGATTACATTTACTGGGATGATCCTAACGAACTAGTAGAAAGGCTGAAATTATTAATTGCGTCTAAAGATGCAGGCAACACTGGTCTTGATAATGAAATAATTTCAATCATAGAAGAACTACGTGAAAATGGTAGTATAAATTAATAAGTGCATATCTTATTTACTTCATTAATTATTTCACTGCGGCTGACTTCAATCCAAAATGAATGTTGATAAATTCGGGCACCATGTTCATAAAAGACTACGTTTGACAGAAATACTACATTGTCCCAGTAATCACCTAGTTAGATCGGAAACCGGAGATTTTGATTTACAATCATCTCGATTGAAAGGAGTTCAAGAACCTGTTGCACATGATGATGCGGTGAACAAAAAATATGTTGATAAAAAGATCCTTGATGAAATAACCGCTCTTAGAAAGTTAATAAAAGATGATGTGATAAATAACCTTATTCAGTTCGAAAAAAAATTTTATACTAAAGACTACATCGATAAAATTACTAAACTACAAAATGGTAAAACAGCAAGTGGTAAATGAAATTCATAGATCAGCACGCAGAAATTTTGA
Organism: Acrobasis repandana; assembly: GCA_963576875.1. Lineage (NCBI taxonomy): Eukaryota > Metazoa > Arthropoda > Insecta > Lepidoptera > Pyralidae > Acrobasis > Acrobasis repandana. Next base: position 7,848,435 of record OY756226.1, read on the forward strand.
TCGTCGTAATGTGATCTTGAAAGGAATAGACGACTTATGGCAAGCGGACCTGATTGATATTCAATCATTAAAAAAGTACAATAATAGATACGGTTACATTTTAACTGTCATTGATGGTTTCTCAAAATATGCCTGGATGATTCCTTTGAAAACTAAATCAAAAAAGGAGGTGCTTAATGCATTTACTCAAATTATAAGGGAAAGTGGACGTTTCCCTAAAAACCTACAAACTGACAGAGGCACTGAGTTTTATAACGATGTATTTAATAGACAAATGCAGTTTATGAAGATTAACCACTATTCATCGTATTCAACAAAAAAAGCTTCAATTGTAGAAAGGTTAATCAAAACATTGAAGATTAAGTTATATAAATGTTTCAGTTATAATGGTAACTATAAATGGATAGGAAAAACTTTAAATGACGTTTTGTTTTCATATAACAATCAAAAACATAGCGTTACAAAGTTTAAACCAGTAGATGTAAATACAAAAAATGAAAACCTAGTAAAAGATAACATTAAGGAATTCCAAGGGAAACGGTGTAAATTTATCAAAAATAAATTTAAAATAGGTGACCACGTTAGAATAAGTAAATATAAGAGTAATTTTGCAAAAGGTTATACACCTAATTGGTCTACGGAAATTTTTACTATTAAAACGGTTAATAATACTAAACCTGTTACATATTTAATACAAGATCAACGAAAACAAAATATATTGGGTTCATTCTATCGAGAAGAGTTACAAAAAACTAAGTATCCGAATATATACTTAATTGAAAAAATTATAAGGAAAAAAGGCAATAAATTGTTTGTCAAATGGTTAGGACTTCCTGACGAAGAAAACAGTTGGGTAGATAGAAAGTCTATCGTATCATAGCACATATAAGTTCAAGCATCGTATATTTTGTTCATTATATTATAAGAAATGAATGGAGGTGGACTTGTTAATAATTTGATAAACAATACCCCGTTTGAGCTTCACTTGCCAGGTTACAACTATTGCGGACCAGGCACCAGGTTGCAAGAAAGGTTATTGAGAGGTGATAAAGGTGTCAACAAATTAGACGAAGCTTGTAAATACCACGATATTGCATACAACAACCCAAGTCTCTCCGTTCGTCATAAAGCAGATTTACAACTGATGAAAATGGCTAAGAAGCGATTGCATTCTAAAGACGCTGGCAAAGGAGAAAAGTTAGCATCTTGGATAGTTAACAAAGTTATGAAAGCAAAATTAAAAACAGGTGCCGGGATAAAACAATTTAAAACCATTGTATCAAAAATACGTTCACAAATAAAAAAACTGAAATCAAAGGATAATAAAACTGCTATTAAGTATGCTTATGAGGCAGCAAAAAAATTGTTTCCTAAGACATGCCACGTTCGTTTACCGAGAATAATACCAATTCCTAAAACAGGAGGGATTTTACCTTTGATACCAATTTTTGCGGGTTTATCGGCACTAGGCGCTTTAGCAGGAGGTGCTGCTGGTATAGCTAAAACTATAAATGATTGTAAAACTGCTCAACAGAATTTACATGAATCTGAACGTCATAACAAAGCTATGGAGGCTATTGCAATAGGAAAAGGATTTTATCTTAAACCATATAAAAAAGGAAGTGGGTTGTTTTTGAAATCTACAAAAAACTAATAAGCAGGCTACCCAAACGTGCTCTTACGAATATCGATATTATTAAATACACTAAAAATATTCCATATTTTCGAGGTGTATATATGAGGGATAGATTGCCACGTAAACCACAACCCATAGAGTGTGGTATATTAAACTTAGACAGTTATAAGAATAACGGAACACACTGGGTAGCCTTTGCTAAAATAAATAATTATTGTGAATATTTCGATAGTTTTGGTAACTTAAGACCGCCCAAAGAATTGGTAAAATATTTAAATGTTAGTGATATACATTATAATTATACTAGATTTCAAAACTTTAATACTGTAAATTGTGGTCATTTATGTATAAAATTTTTGCAAGACTTTTGGTGTAACAATATTATATAATAGTTATTACGTTTGAATAAAACATCATTCTAAAAATGTCTTTCACTCTGTCCATAACTGGAAACAGCTCACTACTAACATCGAACTATTCCCCTCCACTGGAACTTGATGGTCAATATGAGTGCTCTCTTTTACACTTCTCTGCATTTAATTCTATACCAAATATTACAAATAATAATAATAAATTTTATTATGGCGTTGACGAAGTTGTTGAAATTCCTGAGGGAGCATATGAACTCCTAGACATCTGTGAGTTCTTACAATCAAAAGTAAACAATTGTGTTTTAAAGTTATTGTGCAACAATAACACCTTGAGGCTTTCGATATTCTGCTCTAAAGAAATTCATTTTGAAAAACCAAATTCTATTGGACCTCTACTAGGATATGGAAAAACTTTCATGATGAGGGATAAATGGTACAAATCCCCACTACCAGTGAACATTCTTCCTACAACCGTGATGCGGGTTGAATGTGATATTACCGGAGGTTCCTACATTAATGGAAAATCAAGTCATATAATTCACGAATTCGCATTGAATGTTCCTCCTGGCTACAGAATAATAGAAGTTCCAAAAAATACCATATATTTTCCGGTGAACAGAAGCACGGTGAATAGTATAAATATAAGAATATTGGACATAAAAAACAATTTAATAAATTTTCGCGGAGAGGAAGTACAATTGTACTTACATTTGAAGAAAATATGATTGACTACAATAAATACACAACTACATCTTTTCGAAAGATTAGTACTCATCAAGCAATCAAGAAGACCACACATACTCGTGGTAAAAAAAAGAAATTAACCTCTACTAATATACATTTTCTCAAATCGATCGGATTACTATAATGAGTATTTTAAATGTAACTAACCCACCCGCTTATGATAACTCCATAGACGGTATAGAAATTCATTCTTACAAGCCCTATACCACTACTTTCAATATAAATGATGAAATTCGGATACCTATAAACCAACAAGATTTATATGTGCTTCCATGTTCAAGTACCTTGTATGTTGAAGCTGTGGTAAATGTTATCAATGTTGAGAAGAAAGAAACAGTTAAAACCGTACATTTTACCAACAACCCCCTTCTATTCCTTTTTCAAGATATAAGATATGAATTGAACGGTATTGAAATAGACAAAGTGAAGAATGCTGGTATAACTACTACTATGAAAGCACTGGTGTCTATGAACGCAGACGAGGCGAAGGTATCCAAAGTGTGGGGTTGGGATATACAAGGTACAAAAAATGAAATTGCAGGTCATTTTGCTGCGTCAATACCTCTCAGCAATATATTAGGTTTTGCAGAAGATTATAAAAAAATTATTGTCAATTGCAAACACGAACTTGTGTTGCTACGAAGTAATACTAACCTTAATGCTTTAAAGCTAAACACTGGCGAAAGAGTTGAAAGTATTGACATAAAAAAGATTGTATGGCGAGTTCCTCACGTTAAAGTATCAGATAGAGAAAGAATTAATTTACTTAAAATACTTGAAAAAGATAGACCCATTCAATTAGTGTATAGAAACTGGGACCTTTATGAGTACCCTTTGTTACCAAAGACTACAAAACACACTTGGTCAATTAAAACTTCGTCACAAATTGAAAAACCGAGATATGTCATTTTAGGTTTACAAACAAACAGAAAGAACAACGTTATGAACGATATGTCTCAGTTCGATCACTGCAATGTTCGAGATGTTAAAGTTTTTTTAAACTCTACATATTACCCGTACGAAAGTTACAACACCAACTTTTCATATCATAACTATGCTTTAATATACGAGCAATATGTAAATTTTCAGCAGTCTTATTACAACCGCCCATGCAACGCATTGTTGACTGCACAAGAGTTTAAAAATTTTGCACCATTATTCGTGATAGACTGGTCTAGACAAAACGATAATATTAAATCAGGACCGGTGATCAACATTCGCCTCGAACTAGAGTGTGACAAAGTGATACCAGATCAGACATCAGCATATTGTCTAATTTTGAATGACTGCATAGTCGAATACAGACCTCTGAGTAACATTGTTCGTAAAATATCATGAACTCGATTATTTTCGTTGATGTGCAAGGATTTAAGGATCGCAGTAATAAATTTATAATCAAAGAGTTTGCATTATCTACTAAGGATTTCACTCAAGTTTTTCTAATTAAACCTCCATATGCATATACTACATTATCTCCGGAAGAAAAGAAGACTGTTCGATACCTCGAGCGACAGAGAGGAATCACTTGGAGTGAAGGTCACATTGACTATAGAGAATTTAAGAGAATTATTGTACCAATCATGCAAAATAAAATTATTATAATGAAAGGTCTTGAAAAACAGAAATGGATTAGAGAATTATGTGATGGAAGTAATTTGATTGACATAGAAAATCGAGGGAGTCCTACATTTTGGACCTTATATGAAAACTACTGTAAAAATGAATGTAGCTTTAATTGTTTAAGTCATAAGAACTTTTGTGCGCTAAAAAATGTTATTTGTATAAAGAAATGGTATTTAGACAATATTTCGTAGTGTAAATAAATATTATAAGATGGAAACAATATATTTTCTTTTATTTATTCATATCCTTGGTTAGTTTAAACCTATCATAGTGTATTCGGTTAGAAAAAAAAAATATATTTCTTAGGTATTCTATTTATTATTTATCTCTTAAAAATAATTAACATACCTACTTATAAGGTTTACTTACACGCTAAACAGAAAAAATATACAATCATTAAAAAATACACTTAAAAATTATCACCACATAGTTTTTTTGATATTGTCCTAACAAGTGACTCCGTGAGGTCTAACACTTCATCACACTGATCTTGTACCACATACTGCGCGCTGACAACATCGTTGATACCCGAGCTTGACGCACTAGCTGGTTCACGAGCCAAGTCCACTATCTTTATTTGAATTAATTTTAACCCCTTTTGCTGCTTGCTGATGATGAAGGACTTCGACGAGAGTTTAGTCCTTTTTCTGGACACATCTTGCTTTCTCCTCTCTTGTCTTTCGCGCTCTTGTGCAAATAGCTCTATTTCTTGCGTTAAGTTTTCATAAGGATCTTGTGCGTACTGTGAAAACATAACATTTGTGTTGTCTTCCATTTTCTGCAACAAAGAAATAATTAAATTTAGTATAAATAGTTTATATCAATAATTAATAAATTGATTACAGTGTACATTTACAAAACTATATATACTCACTTGGTGATTATGAAGTAATTAGTGCAGCTAACTATTGTCCAGCTCCCAATATCGTTACTTGCGAAGTGATATTATTCGTGCTCAAATTAGGTGTTTAAATATTATTTTCAACACAGTCAGCAATTCATAGGTCTTTCAACCTAAAATTTGTCCGTACATGTTTTTAAGTTGACCTGAATTGAGCACGTTTGTACTTAGACTTTCCTTCACGTGTATCATATTACAACGTAATTGATTGGGTGTGTGAACAGAAATAAATATAAACAAATTATTTTGTGCACTTATTTATTATAAAATATATTTATTACATGTATAGTAAAGTAATGATAATGACAAAAGTATAAGAACACTGTTATTATAAAAAATGTTGGCTAGTTGTCTTAAAAAATCTAATTTGTCCGTCTGTTAGATTATAATTACAAATAAAATTAAAAAAATTATATTATTCTTACAAAATTATAATGCAAAATACAACAAGTATACACTAAACAAACTTAATTAAAAACCATTCTTATATTTTATTATATATATTCATCACATGTATAGTATAGTAATGACAGAAGAATAGAACCCTGTTAATATGAAAGTTAAAAGTCAATTTTTTTATGTCCCCATGCAATTGTCGAGATTTTATCATTGCAAATATAACGTTTATCATCTGAGTTTGATAAAGCAACTTTATTCAAAGTTTGTGTAAAAACTTCATGTTTTATTGATTTAAATAATGTGTTATTCTTACGAATAATGGTATCGTTGAGCAAAACGTTATGATAATCCTGTAACGATAAGTCGCGAACTACAGGCTTTTTAACACCCTTGGCTTTTTTTACTAACGAATTTTCTGTCTTGATGCAATACATCTTCGATCGCAATCCGATGAATTCGACCATAATGCGTCCCTGTAACTCATCTTTAAAATATCCCGGTATTTTTTTGTTTATGTTTGGTAACTTGTATACATTTTTCGCAGCATAATTACTAGTATCAAAGTAATTGAGAAAATTCTGTGCTAGGTCCTTATAAAAGTCGTTCGTAGTAATTTTGTAAATAAAACTGTCCGTATCGGTATAACAAAGTTGAACGCGATCCTTATAAAATGGTTTTATTACAGAATAGTGAAAATTATACATATGACTTTTAGATAATTCAAGTACAGTAAATCCTATGTAGATAGGTTTATCTAATACTATTCTTTCTGGTTTCATTTGAATTGCGACAAGATTTGATGAAAATACGGTAGCACTGTGAAAGTTTGGTCGAGCAATTAATTTATGAGCAGAAGTGGTTTTTTTAGTTTTGTTAGAGTCATCATGCCAGCGGTTCACTAATTTAACATCGACCCGACGTTCATTGTCTTCGAGAGTTTTCCCAAATACAGAATTATTTAATAATTTAAAAAGATCTTGTTGAAATGAAGTTGTAGCTTTTTTTCTTAGCTCTGTGTTCAAATCAATGTATTTTCGTAAGAATGAACTTTGCTTAAATGTAATAACGCGATGAACTTTATCAAGAATTAATCCATTTTTAAAACAAGTTTTAAGATGAACATAATGTATCACGTAGAAATATTTAGAGTACAAGTTCGGTATTAATTTACTGGAATTTCCTCCAGGTGGAGTAAATTTTTCTGCACAAAAAGGATAATCGTTATGCCAACAGTGTAATTCCTCGGGATATGATAAATCTACTTCAAGAACAAAACCGAACTCCGCATCATCAGGCACCTCCAAAACATTCAAACGTTCAATTTCTGACAAATCTAAAAATCTAAAATCAGACATAGGTAATGATTGACACATGCTGTGTCCATATAAATTATTGCAATCAATATATACCAAAAATACATCAGGTTTTGATTGATCATAAGAACTTGTATACTTATTATTTGCCTTTGCGTATCTATTAGAACATAAACAAATACCCCCGCGAATCCCTTTCTGTATCAGCCGCACGATTTCCAAGTTACTTATCAGTTCTAACTTAACTCCAGTTTTAAACAACATAGCATCGAACGACAGACTAGGAGCTGTTAAATAAAATGCGGGATCTAATTCATAGTTCAGTTTACAAACTTTTCTAAAATTTTCGAAAATGTCGGTTAATAACAATACATCCGTTTTAAGATAGAGATCAGTGTATTCTCCCATATTTTGGATTCTGAATGTGTTCCACACCTTTTGAGCGTGTGCATAATCTGCGTCGCTTATGGCTTCATCAGTTAAAGAATTAAAAAAAACATTCCTTAGAAGGAAGCTGGCTATACGAATAAGATTTCCAATCGCACACAAAATCGTAAGGATATATTCCTTTACGAATCAGTAAATGAAATTGTTCCTTGTTAGGAAAATATTTTTTGATGTAATTAAAATCCGTTACAGCTAATCCCTTTGATAACTTTTCTAAACTAGTCCCCAAAAATTTAAAAGAGTCAACAAATCTAACTTGTGCAAACTGATTGACACCAATTTTGAAAAATTTTGTAAAAGAAATATAGTTTTCTTTATTCTTTGGAATCACCTTTAAAGATCCATAGCATTCGCCTAGTTCTTTTATAAATAAATGACAATCGTAGCCAGATAGATTGTGGAAAAATATCGGGACTAATTTTGGAACGCTATATCTTAAGTTACAGTATTGATGTGCAGCACCGCGGTAGCGCCCTGTCAGGTGACAGTGATCTCTAACCTTATCAAACAGTAATGAATCTTGACAGATATGGCAATGAGTTGCACTTTGAAAATCATCGTCATTATTTTCTGTATAAATTAATGGTATTTCAGTATTCAAAATTTTATACAACTTGGAAATATCATCTAACAGATGTTTAATAAATATTTGTACACAGTCAGATCCCCGATATTGAACGAACTTATTTAACTTGTTATCAAATGACGAAACAATGTGATAAGCAAACGCTGAAGGTATATGAAGTTGACGGTTGCTAGTAAAACTTGACGTTGGACTAGGTCCGCCGACGGCGGACGGGGCGTAGAAGGCTGGCCTACGCTAGGCACCTTCCTCCATAACAAGTCGAGGGCGGCGAACTCGGGTACTAGTCCGTCGCCCACTAGACTTAATGTGTGGGAGCATTTGTGTTCAATGCTCCCAGCATATAGTGAAGAGTAAAGTTACTCGTAATTTAAGTCGAGGCCTCCACTGGCCAGCGCCTCTGGGAATGCAGATGAATAATGGGGCTTTATGTTCCCCCGTTGTACCTGCAGACTCAGAACAACGGCGGAAAGTAGAACACCGGGGTGTTTTTAGTGGGTTCAAGCCCCACATACCCACTCTGCTGTACCCGCAGTAGAATGGTATGCGAAGGCATTTTCACCTCGTCAAAAAAAAAAAAAAAAAGGTTCACATCCGTGAACAGGCAATAGAATGGATTCAAAATCCGCGTAAATCACAAATGGTACGTCTTGTTTGCGTTCAAAATGGGAAAATTGTAAAAAAGTTCCTTTGTCGGGTAATACTGTAGCTACACCACTGCACATGTGATTGGTTAATTTATCTTCAGTAGAAAAAAATAACATACAGTCGTCACAGAAATAAAGTCTGCCATGGTGTTTAGTCAATTGACAACGAACGAGACGCGATAAGTTAGTTATGAGAACGTAATGTGACTTACTACCTTTTTCAAGCAAAAGTAAATTTATCCTTACCTGTCTTTTGAGTTGGGATCTGTAAATTGGACCAACAACAGTTTTATTACTATTTAGGGAATAAACATTAATGCTTATGTTAGGATTATTGATTTCAAAAAGATTTATGTCTGAAAATGAAACTGGGAAAGAAATATTATCAACATTTAAAATATCTCTAAAATGTGGATAAGAAGAGATGCGCGCGGGATTTCTACGCGCCGGACAAAGCGCTGCCGTTATGCACCATAAAAAGCAATAATTATCATTATTTTTAATATTAAGACAACCTTTTTTCTTTTTTAAAACAATAGGTAAATCGATATAGCTTGACCCATTCAACGGGTCATATCTGTTGATATTCACCTCTAAATATAAATTATTCGTAAAAGCCCAACCGCTATCCCTTTCTTCAAACTCTTGAATCTTTTTTAAAATTATATCTTTTATTGCTTTAAAAATATCATCAAATTTAAAGTTAGCATGTACTACAAAATTTTTTGTAGAAAATGATTTCACTGACTGTTCATTATTTTTGAATAAGATAAAGTTACAGAAGAATTCAAAATTGACTTTAATATTAATATGTGTCTTTAACGCCTTAATTAAAAGTTGATGTATAGAACTTCTGATACTTTGTAAAAATATCTCTGGTAAACTTTGCTCAAATTCATCTTTAGCTGCAATCCTATAAGATGATATGCGACCCCGAAATGCAGATGAAATCTCGACAACTCCGTCTATTAGCTCACCTAAAGAGCGACTTTTATGACTTTGACTCCTTAAGTGTCCTATCCATTGCTTACTGGGTACTTGAAAGGAACAGCTTTCGCAAAAAGGCATTTTATTCTTATTAATGAAAAGATATATATTTTAATAAAACCCACTATAACAAATAAAGATAAAAAAGAAAGATATTATATATTTATTTTAATGAAACCCTACTTTGCACAAGGTATGGTTATAAATAAACTATTAAGTGAGTGTCGGTTCTGTGTGGTCGAATAAGACGCTGAGGTCCCTAACCAACCGCTGCAGCAGCTTCCACTGCGACGTGTCTTCATCCAGAAGACAGCTGAGTCGAAGCAGAGCCTTCTTCCAGCGTTCTTCGGGGGCAGCAGACTCGGCGTCGCTGCGTTGGTACACCCTCACCTCGATGAAGTAGTTGCCGTCAGTGGGAGCAGACCGCCGCAGCGTGCCCGAGCTGACCCTCTTTGCCAGGTATGATGGGAGACTGATGGGCGAAGGTTTCAGAGCAGCGCGTGTCTCGTCATCGGTGTGGAGTCCGAAGAGCGTGTCAACGTTTAATTTCTTACTTTTCTGTCTGAAAATAATAAAAACAAAACAATATTAATTTAAATAAATATTTTACTATCATCAATTGAGCTAGCACCAAAGTAAGTTTCTATAATTAAATATCTAGATACTAACTGAACGATATATTATTTTTAATAAAAACATATAAATAAAAACACAGAACGCTCTGAAAAAGATTTATTACTCTATCTTGTCGGGGATTGAACCAAGAACCTTGCGATTCAGACACATACATACGTACATATTACTACTAGACCATAGATTGAAAAGATTAAATGAAATAGTAATATATTTAAATTTACTTAATAAGAACTTAATGATACGACTTATACCTTCGAATTCAGAAAATATCTATTTTATTGTTTACTTTATCACCTGCTGGTAAAAAATAATAATTATACTCACTTTGTTAATAGTTCGCCTGGTGATTTCCTCTTTGCTGGTGTAGATTTTTTCACCTTGCCGCTGCTCTGAGCAGGTGGAAAGTTTTCAAACTCTGAATCAGACCTGAAATAATATAACAAAAATATTAAATTATAGTATAACCTATAGTAATATTAAGATAAAGAGGGTTTGTTGTTTTTACAATTGATAAACATAATATAATAAACAGGTTGTATTGTAATATATATTGATAGCTTTAAGCATGTTATTTGTACGAGTATCTGAGGAAGAATTGACTGATTACCTCCTACAGGGATTTGCACACTATAAAAACTTTTAGAGTGGTGGGTAGGCAATGACCTTAATAATCGTAGACTGTTGAGACCGTTTTTGGATCGATCTTATTAAGGCGCCGGATTGTTTAAGGGAAACAATAGAAAAACTTAGTAATTATACTCACTTACATTGTGTATATAAGTCTCTCTGTTCACGCTGGTACAAACGAGAAATTCAACTTGCGCTGGTGCAAGGTTGTAGATAAACTTGCGCTGGTGCAATTCTGGAAAATCACTCGCGCTGGAGCAAGGCTGGATAACCACTTGCGTTGGAGCAAGGCTAGATAGCCACTTGCACTGGAGCAAAACTGATCTGCTGGTCACCTTGCGCTTGTGCAAGGTACTCGCGCTTCTGCGAGAGACCACTCAATGACCGATGATGATTGATGCACTACACTACAATTTTACTCGCTTTTATTCGGGAAAATAAGACTCGCAAGCAATTGTTTAGGGTTCCGTAGTTGATTACCGAAAACTCTTTAATATTTTTTTCAAGTAGATTGTGATGCAAAAAAACTATTATAAACTATTGACTATGCGTTATTCTAATATATAATATACAGTTTTATTGAAATACAATCAATAGATCTTGAGTAAAAAAAAAAAAAAAAAAGTAACTTAGTGGTAATAGTTTCATTTTCTTTATTAAAATAACATTAAAAAAGTTTTGTTTGTATTTATTTTAATAATATATTGTTGATTTGGTAAATGAGTTTATTTAAAATGCAATCCTAAAATACGGAACCTAATTTAATACACAAATAGCGTGAAGGTAATTTTTTTCCTGAGTAAACATTTTCATAAATATAATGTAAAGTTAAATCTTTAGTTAAATATTGAAACAAACAAGTGTATTGAATTACATTTTTACACGTGCCATTAAGTAGACAATCACGTCTTTATCTCTTTCGAGGTAGACAGTGCTTAGCATTAGGTGAAAATCAGGAATCGGGAATAGTTTCAGGTTACTAATCATGTTGCCTTCTTGTAATGATTCCTAAGTTGCTATCCGTTCCCTTGACTGACTTTTACGCTCTACACGTGAAGAGAAACAGCTAGTACATTCTATGTTTTTTCTTTGCTAGAATTTAAGATTTTATTTACATAGATATACATATACTAGTACGTCTTTATCCCTAAAGCAGTAGACAGAGTCCAGGACTTAAAAACCCTAAAGCCACTTTTACCGTGAATATCATCGTAAATGTGGGCAAGAAAATCAAAAATAGTGGTGGGTTCTGCCCGTTCAATCGATCGGCTTTTACGATAAGCGCGGGAAGGCAGCTGAATCATTCTACGTTTTCTCGCAGGCCAACGAGAGTTCTAATACTGAACATATTACGAACTTATATACATATACTTCCATATACATATATTCAACATGTAAGGCTACATAGCCTTATATGTTGAAGTCCTTAAGCGTACATACGAGTACTTAAGAGTATTTTAACAATGTGAAGATCGAATATAGTGTCGTAACCGAACCGGTTATACTCATTTTCCGAATGTGAATGCCACATCTAAGGGCTGGATAAAAATTAATCATTGAAATCGGATCAAAATTGAGAAACTTATCTTCTTTCATTTTTTTCACGCCTACTTTAAGCCTACTTCAAGCCTACTACTATCTTTGCCTTTCAATTTTATCAGACGTTTCTATTTTTTACCGACTTGAAAAAGGAAGAAGTTCTCAACTCATGTGTTTGTTTGTTACGCGTTGAGTTCATCAATTGTGAACCGATTTTGATTATTTTTTTATTAGATAAGTTACTTCATTTGAGTCTGTTTGCATTTTAAGAGGTGAAAAAAAAAAAATTTAGGAAAATTTTCAATTTATTTTTCCAAATGATACAGAAAATACACTATGTATAATATTAAAAAAAAATCATCACCATTTTATTTAGGGTGATTTATACATACATACATACTATCACGCCTGTTTCCCACAGGGGTAGGCAGAGACTATGGACCTCCACTTGCTACGATCTTGACAGACCTCTTTCGCTTGATCTACACTCATCAACCTCTTCATACATGCCCTTCGGTTACGTGTACTTCTTACCTCTCCCTTTTTCAGAACGTCTGCAATCTGATCGCAGAACGTTCGCCGAGGTCGACCCTATCCCGCACTTCCTTTTAAACTTGCCTTATAAATATTTTTTGTTAATCTATTTTCATCCATACTTTCTAAATGCTCAAACCATCTTAACATCCCTTGTTCTACTTTTGTCACTAGGATAATTTATATACTTATAAATAAAATTAATGTACTACTCGTGTGAAGTCGGTGCGGGTTAATAGTATACAAATAATTACAAAATAAAACTCAAAATTAATTATAAGACGTCCGGCACAGATCGTAAGAATCGATCGAGGGAATGGGTGAAAATGCGAATCATATTAATAGGCGACGCGGCTAGCAACCCATCACTATATTGATTGTTATCCATCTTGCCCACCATCACGCTAAAAGTGGTTTTTGAGTCTTGCGACTTTGTTTGTTTGAAGCCGTAAGATACAAATTACTCTGTCTGCTCATTAGGAATAAAGCCGTGATAGCATGTATGTATGTTTGTATCTTTTACAAGTATGTACTTATTTTTTTTTTATATACTCGTTTTGAAAGCCGTAGGCGAAAGCTAGTTATAGAATAGTTTTTCTAAATTAAAAACCGACTTCACCTCCAAACTACACAACCAATTTAAATAAAATTTCTAAGAAATCATCTAACAAGTATGCGCTTTCAATTCCAAATCGGTCCATGCATCTTCAAATAATCGGTGAAAAAATGAATTGATAACCTCCTCTATTTTAGAAGTAGGTTAAAAAACAACGCATACAATTTTTCCTGAGTATGCATTATTAAAAATGTATTGCAAATAATGTAACAAACAAGTGTGTTGAATTACATTACGAAATATACCTTCGTAAGCACCGGATATTTTCGAAAACGACCTAATTATTTAGGTTACACGTGTAAGTATTATAAAAGACAATCCTCGACGGTCCACGTTGATCAGCTCATCATATCCGAGTGAGATGATATAAGTAAGTGCATTCTGTTACAATTTGGATCAGATAAAGAACATTTCACCAACTCATTATTATCAAGCAGTCGGAAACAGGATCATTCATCATCATTATCCGAGCATATTAGGCTGCATCCTCAGCGGTAACGCTTCAGAGCCTGGGGCCCACTTACCTGACTAAAGTGATTTGATGAGATTACTGGTTTTTACACAGAGCGCAACCCAAAGGGTAGACCAGGACCAATCCTTGGATAGGTTTGATGGACAAATGAATTCGGGACCCACAGTTTGTTTATGCGTGCCTTCCGAAACACGGAATTATCTTTCTTTTCGAATAATCAGGTGATTCAAGCCTGTAATACACACAAACTTTTCACAAAGTATGCTTCCCAGTGGGATTCGAACTCATGACCTCCGGATCACAAGGCGAACGCCTTGACCACTGGACCAAGGTGGCAGTCGGGAAAAGGGTATCAGTTATTATTTATTTTACTGTACACCGGATCAGTTGGCTTTGAATATCAGAGATTACGTGGATATATTATATTTACTCCTACGAACTGACTCTATGAATGCTTTACTTCGGAAACTCTCTAGATTTATATTGAGGGTTGAAAATCACATTTGTGCGTAAAGGCGAGCACGGGAGTGCGAGCCTTACGCATTAATGTGATTTTCAAATCTCAATATAATACTACTAACAGGTGCTAGGTAGTAAAGGGTTAAAACTAAGTAAACACTTGCTTGCATGATATTAAGTACTTCTTTTCAACCTGTTATCGGTCCACTACTCGACCAAATGTCTCTAAAAATAAAGAGATCATTTGCCGATATTTACCACGATGGTGATCGCATTAGAGAGTATAAAGTCTTATACCAGAGAACGCTGCTGCCCGTTCTCTTTTACATTTATTATATATCTTAGTCGCCATATACGACACCCGTAAGAGAGAGAAAGGAGTGATGATATAACGTATTCTACTCTGCCATCTCTGCCACATAAAAAAATAAATAGAAATTAGTAAAATTGCTAAGGTTCTTTTGATTAAGTGTCCCTTGGTGATAGTGACAGAAAATGATAAATCTGTATTAAGAAAGAACTATAGTTTTTATAAAGTAAACTGTACTCAGGGCTTCCCGTTTCCTCATTTTCGGTCGTATTCCCAGGTTGCATCCTCAGCGGTAATGCTTCAGAGCCCGGGGTCCGCTACTCTTTTTTTTTATTAGAGATTTGAGTGCGTTTGACCTCTATCTAGCCTGATGGTGATTTGACGAGATTATTGGTTTTTACACAGAGCGATATGCTTCCCTGTGGGACTTGAACTCACGACCTCCGAATCACAAGGCAAACTCCTTGAACACTGGACCACGGAGGTAGTCAAAGGCATTTTTCTTCCTCTATATCAGTCTACTTTTAAGTCAACCATTTTCTTGACCAGGTTTTCAGCATCCCTTCCCATTAGGTGGCTATACCAGGTCACTCGACGGTTTTTCAATTTGTCGACTATTGGCGCGACCTTTAGACTCCCCTAATACTACTGGGCTACTGTTTACCCCGTAAGTGATATAGACGAGATAATTAAAATATTTTGACAAATATTTCCTTCAAAGCACTAAACATTTTTAACGTTACAATTATTTCACAGAGAGCAGCGCTTTTCTGGAGTAACTTTAAATGAGGCCAGTTTTTCTCCAACTAGACATGTTGTGAACAATGCTCTTGTGTAAAGTATAAAAATCGTGACGTCACAGTGACCGAGCGCCAACCTACTTGCGGTGAACTACGAGCTAGTTCTTCCCGGTAGTATTCGGGATTTGTTTTCTGGAAAATTATTGTTGTGTAAGATTTTTAGTTTTTTTAGACATAGCTTAACGGCTGCTACGCTTCAAGATTTACATATATATAACGTCTAACAAAATATATTGAAACTATTTCAAAGGTGAATTCAGTCCATGATACTATACAACTTTCCCCAAGAAATATTTATATCGAAATATGAAAAATAATTTTTGGACTTCCATACAAACTCGGATCAGCTGATCGGTAAACTTGTATTTTTTATTTTTTTTATTATCTAGCCTGATGGGAAGCTAAGATGAGGTCTAAGGTGTAAAACGCAGACTCAAAAAATGCCTATTCACTCTTGCCTTGAAAATCCCTAAATCATGAGATTTTATGAGAGCAAAAAAATAAATTTACATATTTCGATACCTATATGTTTCTTGAGGAAAGTTGATCAGTATCACGGACTGAATCCCCATAAAATAATAAATAAACATACAGGGACAAATCACACTGATTAAGCTAGCCCCAAAGACTGTACTGGGCTGTTTGTTATTTTTGGCATATATTAACGACCTGCCTTCTGTGGTGGAATCTCATAGAATTGTTTTGTTTGCTGATGATGCTACTCTTATAATAACTTGTGAATTGGATAAACTATCCGAGTTACAATACATAATAACTGATTCACTAAGCAAAGTAACTGCTCACTGCAAAGAGATAGGACTCGAATTAAATTTTGACAAAACAAAGGTTATGCAATTCCGACCATATCAAAGAAAGGAAATAGATTTAAATGTCACCCATGAAGGCAAAACCATTGACGAAGTAAGGTCGTTTTCGTTACTTGGTATCATAATAGACTCAAATCTTACTTGGAAAAACCACGTAAAATCTGTTGTTAGTAAACTTAACAAATTCTCTTATGCACTGCGTGAACTTCGGAAAAGTACAAACGAGGAATGTGCTCTCACTGCATATCATAGCCATGCCGCAGCCTGGATAAGGTATGGAATTATCTTCTGGGGAAACTCGACTGATGTCCAAGCGGTATTTATTTTACAGAAACGCCTTGTAAGAATTATAACATTCACGCGACCTCGAGAAACATGTCGAGAACTCTTTGGTAAATTAAATGTGTTAACGGTTACGGGAATGTATATTTTTGAATTATACCGCTTCGTTCGTAAACATGCGCACTACTTCGAACGATACGATGACAGGACTAGGCGCTACGCATCACGCAGAGGAAACGATTTAGTTCAACCCGCACCACACCTTGATTTTTATAAAAACGGTCCCTATTACATGGCTATCTCGGTCTACAACCACCTTCCAAAGCATTTAAAAGAATTCAAGGGACCTAAATTTGACAAAGAATTAAAGACTGTTTTGACCAATAAAAAGTATTATAAATTAGCTGAATACTGGAATGATAAATTATAAAAAGTAAGTTCTAAACTTGTGTTATGGGATACTAACTTAACGATACTATATTTTTATGATAAATACATATATAGATAAACACCCAAGACCCAGGACAATTTAAAAAAGGCCATTTTCCAACTTGCCCTGGCTGGGGATCGAACCCAGAACCTCCGGATTAACGGTCTAGCGTCTTAAGCATTACGCCACGCCAATAGTTTCAGTATATTGTGTTAGACCCTGTATATTTGCTGCGAATGGAAAAACAATGGAGAAATCAGCAAAATAAATCTACTAATAAAATTATAAGCCCTTCCATTAAAAATCTAAATAAAATTTCATCCGAAAAAAAACAAACATTTTTCACAACGGATTTTCCATAACGGAGGTGGATTTGAGTTGAGCTACTAACATCAGGACATCGCAATGTATTTTAGAGGGGAAAAGGCTTGTGAGTAATGGATACGATTATATCAATCTGTTGCATGGATTTTCAACCTATAGTACAGAATACAATGTTTTTGTTCTCTTTTCCTCCATTTGTCTTCTGTCACGCTAAACTTGGGCAGTGGGTCTTGTTGTGTTGTTGTAAACTCTGTCTACACTTTTTAAGAATAAAGACGGTTTTAGTATACCTAGTCTACTAAACAAAATCGGCCAGTGCGTGTTAGGTCTCGCTCAAAGTAGAGTTCCGAACATCTTGTACAACATGTAAACATAATTTTACATGTTTACTATCTATTTTAAACTATTTTTTCAACTTTATTTACCAACGTTTCTAAGTATTATGAAACAATTTAAGTCTTTATTTAAGTAATTGTTTTCTAAGAATTATGTATTTTGTACGAAATTTTAATACCCAGTATTAAAACATACCTAGGTGCGTTTTGTGAATAAGGGGATGTAACTTTTTCAACAAAGTTCAAATAGCTGGCATTGTTCACCTTTATTTTTCAAGCTCTAGCTTTTAGAGTGTCGGGAACCTAAACAAACTCAAACAAGAATTAGTATTTCTAAAACGGGTCACTAAATCGAAAAGTTGTCTTTACAAACCCTCAATGGTTTTAAATATCCCCACATCTTGCTTACAATCACTACATAAAAAACTTTTTCGTAGACTCTCTGGTTTTGCGATTAAAATTTAAACAAACATAAAATTCTATACCTACTTGAATAGACTCTTTGATTTCTAGTTTATTCAAAGTCTCATTGTTCGGTTCTCCAGAGATTTTTCTTAATCATCCCCTTTGTGTACTCTAAAAATAAATGGGAATTGCTTTTTATTTCTTCATTATTTTGTATGGCGATAAGTACGTTATTATTTTTCAGTTCACCGTCATCTTGAATAACTTTCAATACGTTGAAAGCCCATGTTTTCCCCAGAGTTTTCTTGTCTGCTCGCAAAGTGAACTTCGAGATGTCTTTCCAAAAATCGTAAAGTATCATACTGTGTATATATTGATATTTTATTGAAATTTGAATAATTCATTTCATACTATATGTACATATACGTTGTATTATTAAAAACATATGTATACACATTGACGTCAACAAAAAAATATATAAGTACTTATGTTTTGCTTTAATTTTCGAATGCGAAATATGTGGTTAAGCCTGGTTAAGGCCGTACCTGAATTTTCCGGGGCCAGTGCTGCCCCCATTTAAAATAAATAATTTCAAAGAAAATGGAGACATTATTTAAAATTTTGCTACTACCATGCCTTAGATGACCCTTCAGAGTATTTTATGAACTACTGTTTACAGTTTCATGTGAGAACGTTAAGCTTTACTTTGCACATTTGCGAAAAACGGCCACTTTTGGCAAATGTGCTTAGTAAAGCTTAACGTTCTCATTATGTTATATATCTTAGATACGAAATTTATTGGTGATGTAAATCAGCCCCCCTAGCATGGTCCTGTTTATAAACCCAGATAAAGTTTCCATCCCGCTTGTTATTATTACGTAGAGCGAGATCGCTATAGATGATAGATAACGTTACACGCTGTCGTAACGCAATGTATAAACCAATATATACAAACAAGAGTATCGTAGTAATTTTAGGAATGTCTGATATATTTTTCTTTATTTGTACAATCAAATACAGACGGTCTAGAGCAATATCACTCCTAGAGCTTTACGTAACTAAATGTATTGAAAGGTATCTTAGATTCAAATGAAGAGTAGGTTTGTATTGAAAACATTTATTACTGAAATCCAAATATCAGATTTGTTATTTACTTTTGGTTCACTTCCATGATGTCCCATTGTTAGGTAAACGTTTTTTTCATACCCATTCGTACGAAAAAGAAACAGCTGATGTTCCAAACAAAACATATCTCGATAAAAAAATCTAGTTTTATTGTTTGCTTACTGTTTAGCCACGAATTTATTAGGCAAATAATTTATATGTACCGGTAGATTGGTTTTTTGTAAAGTCTCCTACTCTAATAAAAAAAGAGGTTACCGGCAACTGTTACTGCAATTAATTTGGACCTTGGTCCTAGTTGCCGGATCTAATTATTTTAATATATTTCTTCCGGCGACTGGGACCACTAACACATGCAAATGTCGAAATTTTCACATACATAATAGGTATACTAATATAACATACTTAATACCTTTCATTAATAATCCTTACGTTCATTAAAAATATTACTGGGTTTTGGGTGTTTATCTATATATGTATTTATCATAAAATATAGTATCGTTGAGTTAGTATCCCATAACACAAGTTTAAAACTTACTTTGGGGCTAGCTTAACCAGTGTGATTTGTCCCTATATATTTATTTATTTTATTACTAGAAATAAAGTGAACGTTAATCAACTTGAACATAATTAAATAACATTGGATTGGGAATAGTGTTCAGAATCGCTCTCGACAACAAATTGGATCGCAGTCAAAAAAATGGCGCTCTGATTGGTCAGATTTGCTGCTGCGACCAATTTGTCCCTATTCAGTTCCCGTTTTCCATACAAAGACGCGAATTGCATTGGGAATTTAATTTATTTAGTAAATGGTTAATAGATTCGTTTTCTGCAAAACGTTCGCAGGAACATAATAGGCACCGCATTTGATTTATTTTTTTACAAGCTTTTATTTAGCTTGCACTGATTGTTGATGTTGTTTTCTTGGTCTTATCTTGCAAGTTAAATTTCAGACACTTCCTGACACACACGAACAAAGTGCCTTCCCCTTAATAGAGATAGTAAGAGTAGTTCCGATGGACATATTCTTGTACTATAACTTATAAAACTAGGTCAATATTAAATTGCTAATTATTAGTCTAATTTTAGGCTAGATTGTATTATATAGATTGTATATTAGCGTACTTATACAATGAGTTTAGTAAATACGCCAAGAAAGAAAAAAATGCCACTTTCTGCTTTCTGATTAACGTAAAAATTTGGTATGCTAATATATCAAATGACAATGTTTTATTAATGATAAGAAGCTGAACTGATTATGGCCGAAAGGTGGCTATAGGAACCCTATAATCAAACCGCTCAGCTTTAATAGAGTTATGGTCTAACGGAGAATAGACGATATGGAAAACTACCAGCCTAATAAAACTAACATAAGACCATAGCAAATGGTACCAAAGAATCAGCTGCATCCTGGCTTGGGTGGCTAGGTTTCCTCTGTATAATAGTAGACTTCAGCGATGGCTGATCCATGCGTCTGATCAGCTCGACTCCGTTTTTTAAGACTTCACAGTACACAGTATTACTTATTCTGTTAATTAGATTTGGCGCTCGTTTACAAGCTTTATATGTTATATTGTGATAATATTGTACTAGGTATATTTACTTTGTAAACTGAAAATGCCCTTCTGGTGGGTAGGCGACCAATACTATTTTAATAATTTTTTTCGGCGTTTCTTTGTAGCAGTTTAATGATTTAAAATTAAAATAAACATTACACAAACTTATTGTCGTGTAAAAAACGAATTACTGACAAAATATTTGCAAAGGCCTGGATAAATATTTTATTCTTTAATACTGATTGTGAGCTTATATTATGCAATTGTTTTATAGCAATACTTTTCAGCGACCCAAGGTAAAAATTGGCGTTCTTAGAGGGCTTTGAAGTCATATTAATAATTGGGTAGTTTCCTGGGTAAAAAATAAATTATGTGGTACTGTTAAGAGAATAGAACATCACAAAATAATGTCACTTGTCATTGATCACATCAATTTTAAACGTGAATTTACATTTATTAATGCAGAAAATCGAATATTAAGAGCGCTATTTGACTGAAAAACCTATGACGTCACAGTCCGATATTTCATACAAATCTCATAAAAAATGTTTGTTTTAACGTTTAGTAAAAAGTGTCTGATTTGACTTGTTGGAAACTAGCGGATTATGAATATATATTATATCGATTGCGTATGTGACTAACAGTGTGTATCTCAAAGAGCTTGGGATGTACCTTCTTATAGAGAGAATGTGTCATTAAACTCATCTTGTGTCTTCGCGATGAGACTTCTCAATAGTTAATATAAAAAATTAATAGACTGAGCAAGCGAAGCCTCTCTTCTTTGAGATTGGCCAAAAATGCTTTTTTATCCGTTAGTTTGTCTGTCGGTTTGTTCTCGCCTACAGGTCGCATTTCTCAACCGATTCTCGTGAAATTTTATAAGCAAGTTCGATAATTAAATAGATTTTTTTGTCCATTCAGTTTTGGAAATTTTTCAAAATGACGGAGATATTTTAAACTTTAAAATAATCATATTTCAGCCATAACGAAAAATTCATAATTTTTTTATGTTACTCTTATTAAGACGCAACTTTTTTGTCCGAACAACTTTTTTATCCTATAAACTTTAACGGATGGGGGTGAGTCGCAAGTTTACAGCTCACAGAGCCACTAGTAATATTGCCCTATACAACAAAAATAAAATGCAATTGTCTAATGACATTAACTTCTGTTTATGTAACTTTACTATTTAGTAGCGTCATACACGTCCTGACGAAACGCGTGTACATAAAATGTGACCACTACTTTTCAAAACAGGCTATGCTTTAGAGGCGTCATCGCGGAATCTATTTACCTCCAATATCTCTGGTGTACCTATCTAAAGTAAGTACCTACTGTATTCAGTCTAGAATGTTTAGTTCCATAAAACACTGAAATGTCTTTGTGTACAGCGCCTAAGCAATAACAATTCCTATTTCTGCACCGCAAGCAATTCAATTTATAATAAAATTTCCAAAGACCGCGTTTTATGTATTATTTAGAGGTCCAATTTAGCGAAAGATACCTGGTTTTGGAGCCACTGGTTACAAGTTACGGAGTGTGAAGAAGTAATGCACACATACGTTGTGTGTATTAAAACTTTTCATAACATACAATTGTTTTTATAAATAAAACACGGACAAAGGACACTATTTTTATCTCTATTAAGCTGTTTAAATTAATGTACTCATATAAAGTAGTAGCCAGAACAGAGGTAGAGTTTATTTTATTGAAGAAATAAAACCCAGAAATTATAGTTAATCCAGTTTTATACGTTTTACGTATTTGACAGCACCAAAATAAACTTATGTTAAATAACGATACAAGTATAATTTTTTGAATTATTAAAAAAACTTGCAACACATTTTGTGTCGTTCTTAAAATATCGTGTCGTAATTATTATTTTTTTCATCATAGTTGGAATTATTTCGATTGAGTGAATACAGTTGAGTTGCCAACAAGCTCTGCCGCTTATCTCTACTCTAAATATTTAATACAAGGGTGGAGTACGATTTTATTTTCCTTCTGGCTCGAAGAAGCTCGTATTGCAATTTACCCTAAGGGCTTGGTGTACGTGAGACCAATATTCAAAAACGAATGATGTTCAGAATCTGTTTTCGGCTCCAATTTATTCGGCCGTTTCCAAAACTTCGGCTGATAAGTTTAACGGAATGCAAATACGCTTTCAGATTTCAATTTTGGCTTTAAAATTGGATGTTTTCATTTGGAAGGAATCTTTTTGTGATGTTCTTTTGTTGCATTTGTTAGAGGTTCGCCCCAGCTTCATTAAAATTATTATTCATAAAAACCTTACAGAAGAAAATTATCTGCTTAACTCCAAATTTATCCTGTATTTACAGATATTTTTTTTATGTATATACCTACACAGACATAATTATAAATTATAAAACTCACCTGAGAAAAAAAAAATATATTACGCACAGATGAATAAATTTCTCAATTAGATATCTGCCTACAGAAATTTAGGAATGTCAAAGTTATATTATTAACACATTTTCAATTTGGTTTCGATATACTTTTGTGTTTTATTTGTCGTGGCTAGTTTGATCATAGATAATATCTATTGATATGATGATGTCTCCTATCATTGTTTTTTTATTAACACATTTTCACTTGGCCTTCGATATAATTTTGTGTTTGGATTTGTCATGACTAGTTTGATCATGGATATATAATTTCTATTGAGGTCTATTTTGGTATGTATCAGGTCTATTGTGGATGACTGTTTGGTCAGTTTAGACAGGCACGTCCCACATCAGCTTTGCTTCTTCATTTTCGATTATTTTTGGCTGGACTAAATATTCCTTCCACCAGAATTTTGCTACTTGAAATTTGTGTTTATTGGCTAAAATCTAAAATATTTACTAAACTACATTATTGTGTCTTTTTACATAATAACTACCAGCTAGCTTTTTGCAACCTAATATAAGGTGTTGAGCGGTTTCGTCCTTTTTCCGTACATAGTCTATTCTAAGGTCTATTCTATTCTATTATTTTCTGTTCTATTGATTCTATTATACTGAATAATAATTAAAAAATAACAAACATGTTATTATCATAAAAAAACCTTGTTAGATTTTTAAACATTGCAGCTACATTGTGCCATTAGGTAACAAAAATGTCCGTGGTGTTACCACCGTGCTGCTACTCAGCCGTCAGACAATTTGCTTATGTAAATACGCAGCTCCTCCTGACCTGAATAATTCATTGCCCAGCGTGAACGTTTGACTCCAGTTTTGAGAATCAACACGACGCGGAACGTCTGCAAACAGACAAAATTATAAAAGTTTCTTTATATTGCCGGTGTGTACGAACCTTTACCTTACCTTTCCAAAGTATTAGTTGCTATAGTCACTATAATCACAGCTATAATAAGGAGCGCCCTGACACGAAACTCTAAACTTGTCAGGACAAACTTATAGAAGTTTTTGCGAAATACAGTGACAAGATTACTTTTATTAAGCACTTATATGATAAAATTACTGATTTACACCACCATTTTTCTTTAAAAAATCTGAACCTCACGGTAATTTAATACTGTCGTTATACAGAAAGCTACCGATTTTGGGAGTGGTCATTTTATAACAAATTCATAGAAAGTCTGCATTTCATAAATATGTAGATTACACACTAGGTAAATGACAGATTAAAGCAGGTAGGTTTTTAGCTTATAGGGCTTTTTAATTTAAAGACATAATACTTAAATGTTAAGTTGCCTACTTACGACACAATTTGGTATATAATCTGCGGTAAGAATCTGATGCAGTATGCAAATTGTAAATGTGTGTAGACGTGTTTGCACATGGAAAAACATCTATACAAATTACATCAGCAGCACAACACCAGTATGTATGCCAAATTATGTCGTGAACAGGCAGCTTTAAAGGAAGAACAGCAAACCTCAAGTAATCAGGCAAGATTTAAAAATGTGTCGCCCAAAATTCCATAAAACTTATTGAAATATCTGTACTACAATAATATTCACGTACGATCAAATATATTATCGCTAAGTAGAATCTTAAGTAAAAATGTCCATATTGTCACATTCAATGGTATCGTAGAGAATAAATAGCGTATAAATCTCCTAAATAACCCAATGGGGCCGGAATTTTCGAGTGACCGCACTTTTACGAGTTGGTTCTCGGTTTTGTTAGATTAAACAAAATGTTCGACATGTGTATTCAACCTCCAGGTTGTACTAGATGTGAGTACCTCGTCGCCATCACCATAATTTCGACCAATATGTAGTACACTTCTCGTGACTCACAATAGGTGTACAAGACTATTAGTTGCATTAGTTCAATCTTGAAATCAGGCACAAACTCTCTGTAGGTTTCATAATACATCTTTTAATTTATTATAGAATAATAAAACACTTTAATCGAACTAATAAGACTCGCTTTATTAGTTTACACTAAATTCTATTTTATATCTTCAATATAAGGAAGGTTTTGGGGACGATTTAGAAATAGTTGATGGGTTTGAAACCAAACCGACGCATGTATGGTCACTATCAACAATTACCAGTTGGTAAACAAAAACAGCCATGTGGTTCTCGGATAAGTAGAATAGGACCTCTAGAAGAAGACTTAGGTACCACAAGCTAAACAAAGCTTAAATAAACATCAATGAGACCTCTCCAACGCGTTTTACCAGCGTGGAGAGTTTAGGCCAAATCCTCTGACTGTTTTATTTATTTATTTAATCTTTATTGCACGAATAAAATAGAAGTACAAGTGGCGGACCTAATGCCATATGGCATTCTCTCCCGGTCAACAATTAGACCAAGCAGAATATATGTGTGGCTGGCGTAATAAAATTTATAAATAAGTAAACTTTTGTATAGACCAATATATGGCTCTGGTAGTACAGAGAGAGTCGTGCTCCTGTAGTGGAGACTAAAAAAGATCTGATGATGATAAAACAAAACAGTATGAGGCAAACAATGCCACTCAACCTCATCATTGTAATGTACTATAACAAATAAAATCTATTCATCACAGGCAGCCAGGCGTTTACTTCTAGAGTTTAACTTTTTATTTTACTTTCAACATTTCACGTTTCCTTATTTATGAATTACTTTTTACACATTTTTTTAATGAAGAAAATAAAATCAAATGAAGCAAGTTGAGGTAACTTCAGTGGTCTAAACGACATTGATAAGTCTCGTTTGCACCATCAATGGTTTTGTCAATAGTGGAAATGAGTCATCGGGGACTGGAACAAACTAGCATCTCAAATGTCGCTAGACGGCTGTTATTAAACTATAAGAGCCTTAAGGCATCTCAAAAACTGACACTAGAGTAAGTTACTACACTCACACCATCACGTATTCATCTTCAGACAGATCATTTTGGATCAAGCCTAGGGTCATCCGATTCAAATGCCACTTTTAGCGTATGCGCGAAGATGGGCAAGAAGGTGGAAAAGCAATCGAAATAGTAATGGTTTGCTAGCCGCATCGATTATTAAACTGTGTGGTTCCTGGAAGAGTAGAATAGGACCACTCCAAGTCTTCCCATGGATGTTGTAGAAATCGACTCAGGAAAAACAAGCTAAACAAAGCTTACATCAATGAGACCTCTCCAACCCGTCTGGACAGCGTGGAGAGTATAGGCCAAATCCTCTGACTGCTCTGGCTAATATATGGCTCTGGTAGTAGAGAGAGGGTCGTGTTCCTGCAGTGGAGACTTAAAAAGACCTCATGATGATGATGCTGATAGGCCTGCCTATATGATTCGCATTTTCGCCTATTTCTTTGATAGGCTTCTCTGATCTGTCCGGGATGAAAAACATATAATATGTATATTCTAAGTTTTTTATTTTTCCCAGACCAGCTTAAAAGGAGTTAGTTTTCTAGTTACTATCACATTGTATTGAAGAACACCTAAAACAAATAATTACATTTTCCAGTAATTTGGTCCACTACAAGTTTACCTCAAATGCAATTAGCTAGGACTTTAAACTATCTGGAAATAGTGGTTTTATTTCGTTGTTTAGATCTAATTACCGTTCCTTGGTTTCCATTTTCGCCTGTGTAAATACCTAGATCATTAGGGCTGGTGTACTTTGTGGTCGTTATTTTAAGTATATTTAACAAAATCATTGGCTTTTGTTTCGCTTCGGAAACTCCTTGCTTGTATCGGGACTCGGAAAATGCTTGTTTCCGAATAACTGAGAGAGCTCTTAGGAAACTTAAACTTTATAACTGTATATTTATTAAAAGTGCCTAAGTAAATTAAGATTATCAGGCCTTTATTCTTTATCGCGTAGGTTAACGCAACGTAGGTCGCAAGAGTTACAAGACCCTAAGAAAACGCTTATCAAATTGGTGAAACTCTCTCTTTCTCTCATCTCAGCGTATTCCCAGTTGCATCCACAGCTGCAACAGGCTGCGAAGCCCGGGGTCCACTTTTCGGCTTTTCTTTCTCCACTTTGCACGGTCTAGAGCATCCTTGGTTGTAGACCATTGTCAAATTGGTAAAACTATGCGTCAGAAATTGTGGTAGGTTCATTCTTATCTGGCATTTAGGGTCCACATTGGGAATCACGTCGAATCCGGTTATTTTACCTCCATGGTGTAATGGTCAACACGCTTGTCCACAGATCAGGAGGTTCTGGGTTCGATCCCTAGTCAGGGCAAGTTGGAAAATTGCCTTTTTCAAATTTTCCAGGGTCTTTGGTGTTTACTCAACTAAGATCACAGACATAGTCCAGCGGATTAGCTAATTGATGTGGCAGTACCGTACATACCGCAAAGAACTGATGGCCGATGGGGCAGAAAGGTTCGTGTATGGCGGCCACGTACCGGCAAGCGCAGCCGCGTAGGACAACCACCTGCTAGCTAGGTAGTCGGACGACCTAAGTAAGGTTACAGGGAAACGCTGATGATGATGATGATGATAATAAAATCCATCTAAGATCGGACCACACCCAGGGTTACTTAACAACCCCTAATAATGCCACTGAGCTCCTCAAAGTTTATCGATAAAGAGGAGATCTTCTGTATAGATAAACATACTCGTTACAGGGGATCGACGAATTTATGGAGCTTCCCCAAATCGATAGCACGTATCACAACAAACTTGGTGGCTATAATAATATTGGTGTGAACAATATTAATATGGGCTTAATTTATTTTCAATATTAGTTTTAGATTTAATTTAATCATACTTTAATTTAACTTCGTTGTAATCATTTTAATTGATATTGTTTTATTGAATAAAATCATTTTCAGTCACTGGTGTATATTTATAGTGTATATAATATTACTAGTGTATATGTTATAAATACAAGTTATAACAAACATAACATATCGTATATGATACGAGTAATCTGATTTTCGAATACTGTTAATGGATTTCTAAATTCTTGACACTTAGCCAGACATGATAGAAAAAAACAATTGATTTACGTCTACAGTGATAAAGTGTCCCGGATTGTGTCTAATTGAAATTTTATTACAATTTTTAAATCGCAGTACTACCTCATTAGAAATGTTGATCATATTGACATTTGTGAGGCACGAGTTCCATCCTTACTAGGTGCGACTTATACCTATGAGTTTGTACTCAAATATAGTGCTTCTATTTTTTAATATCTCTCAGGAATCATCACATTTCCTAATACAAACGAATTCTACTTTTCATGCCCATCAGCAGCTTTTCTCCCATTTTTAAATAAGTTTCGAAACATAATAATAAATAAAAAGAGTAGTAACAACTCTATATACTTCCACGTCGATTAACAGCGTCCACTTCGATGAAAGACGAGAAGACTGTACGATCACTTTCATTGACTATATGATATATATGTACTTTTATACCTATACATAGGTACTTTCGGTAAAGGAAAACATCGTAAGGAAACCTGAACACTGTAATAATGCGGCTGTTACGTCACTAGGTGGCAGTCATTGAACTACGTCAGATGACTTAAGAGTCTCCTTACCCTAGACAGAATCAGAGCTTCCCATACAAACGTAGTCTACGTTTTATTCTTAAACGACATCACAGAATATATAAGACAAACAGAATGGAATCTTACAGCGTATCCCGCAAATTGGTGTCCCCACACCTCTCCACCGCACTATGAGCCCCTTTTTGCGCTCTAAACTAGGGTTCGTTACAAGCCGCACGCAATTCGCAACGTGTCTTGTCTTGATAACTGTCAACCAATAGTAACGACGACCATCATGGTGAAAAGATGCGCATAATGCGCATATAATAGTTGTTTATCCACCGAATACAACAAAGAACGTATATTTCATAGATTTCCGAGTGATGAAAACAGGTAAGCAAAGCAACAATATAATTTCACGTTATTACCCAGCAACCATCTTGAACACCGATTGATATATATGCCCTTTTTACTCTCTCGCATTGGCGGGAGAATACACAAGAGAATACAAAAAATATATGTGAAGTGATATTATGTAGCTGTTTCCGACTTTTCTGTCACATTTAATACATATAAAACAGAATATTTTTTACGTCATAGTGTTCGCAAATCTTCCGGTATGGAAAGATATAATCGTAAATATGTCGAACTCGTTAGTAGGTAAGTAAGTATTAAATTAATTCTGCGGTGCGAATCTGATTATAAAACTCACACATCGACGTGTGTACAGATAAATTGTTTCGTTTGTAGAAGTAGTAGCTATATGTGTTACTCTGAATATATGAAGTGTCATACCAGTGACGACATGTCAGATTTCGGTAAAAATTTGTATTTTTTAAGAAATTGCATATACCGATCTAGGGTTATATTTGGTTTTCACAGTCAAAATATGAACTTGAAAGAGAATATTTCTATACTATAGTGTAATATATCATTTTTGACCATCAGTATGGAAAACTTTTACTACCCTTATATTTTCTTTCAAGTTCATATTTTGACTATGAAAACAAATTATAACCGCAATTTCTTTAAAGTTAAAATTTTTTACCGCATTCCGACATGTCGTTTCAAAATAAAACGTAGACTACGTTTGTATGGGAAAGTCTAGGGTAAGGGGAATCTTAAAGTGTTAGATAGCCTCAACTCAAGTAATCTATTCATGAATCTAAAGACAAAAATTTTAAGTAAGGTAAGTAGCTATGTTGCTAACCTATCTGTGTATGAAAAATCAAACACTCATAAGGTTCATTTTCTAGGGCGTTCGAGCAAAAAGTCTATTTGTTTACAATAGTATTTGGGCCGAGTGAAGAGAACACTCTCGATATACGATATTGATTCAGAAAAGGTCAGCAAACACTTAAGAGCCTTGTTATTTGAGGCGTCGTATCAAAGGCGAAAATGTATCGATACAGACAAACGTAATACTGAATAGATATACTAACTGTTTAGTCTAAAAAGGTTAGTGGAAAATCTGTTTGAGTTTCTTAGAAAAGAACCTTATGTGTGATAGGCCTAGATTTACTTAAAGAAACGTGAATAGTAGATCCTAAGCGGTTATTGTATATTTGCCACAAAGTCAGTTCGCCTCCAAAACAATTATGTGTAAATTTGTCACACTTACCTTCCCTGAACAAACTTACATATTTAAGTACATATAACTTCACTTTTTATTGCCACATGCACGTACAAATTTACTTTCAATGTGTGGAGTCTACAAAAATATGACTTATTTTGTGGCAAAAGTTTGCAAAGGTAAATTGTTACAGAAAAAATTAGTAAAATAATATAAACAATATACAATACAAAAATATAAACCTACACAAATACAAGTAAAAATAGAATTACATATAACTACATAAACCTACATATTATAGAAACTAAAAACATGAAAACCAAATTAGGTACCCAGCTCAAAAAACTCAGGATTCTTGAAAGGAATTCAAAATTTTGTTTTAAGGGATCCCAAGGCTGATTTTTATTTTCTTGGCTTTTTTCGCTGACTATTCCGTATTGACACAAAACAAGACATAGAACAACTACTTCAAATAATGGATAAAACATTTCAAGAATTCGGCTTAAAAATAAATAAATCAAAAAACTATGATCACATATAAAACATCACCAGTAAGAGATTCAGTGCAACTTAACGGAACAACAATAGAACAAGTAGAAAAATTTAAGTACTTAGGAAGTATATTAACAGAAGACTCTAGATGTACTGCAGATATTAAAACCAGAATTGCCATGGCCAAAGGAGCATACAATAGTAAAAAGAAACTTTTCACAGCAAATATATCCAGAAAAATACGCAAACGCCTTATAAAAACGTATATCTGGAGCATAGCACTTTATGGATGCGAAACGTGGATAC
Organism: Acrobasis repandana; assembly: GCA_963576875.1. Classification (NCBI taxonomy): domain Eukaryota; kingdom Metazoa; phylum Arthropoda; class Insecta; order Lepidoptera; family Pyralidae; genus Acrobasis; species Acrobasis repandana. Next base: position 7,879,630 of record OY756226.1, read on the forward strand.
AGAATAAAAAAGATAGTGACAGTCTGGCAGCTTTCGAGATGTGGTGCTTGAGGAGAATGGAAAAGATCAGTTGGATGGAAAGGAAAACCAATGAGGAAGTATTAGAAATAGTAGGAGAGAAAAGAAGACTGCTGGGCGAAATAGAAAATAGGAGAGGGAAAATGATTGGTCACTTAATATGACATGACTCCTTATTTAAAAACATACTAGAAGGAAAGATAAAAGGTAGAAGAGGTCCAGGACGACCAAGAAAGAGCTATGTAGACCAACTGAAAGAAAAAGCAGGGGTCATGTCGTATCAAGCACTAAAAAGTAAGGCAGAGAACCGAGAAGTTTGGCGCATACTCCACCGACAAGAGTCACTAAGCTCTTAAATAAGAAGAAGAAGAATTCCAGTATTGGTTCGCCATACTGACAACCTGTAAAAATACCTCAAATACATTTTTTTAGTTATTAAAACTAAAAAAATATATTTAAGGAGCTACTAATCTTACTAATCCTTTCAGAATTAAAATGTTATAAAAAGTTGAAAATAGCTGTCACAGTGACTACTCAACTTCGGTTTGCGTCCATATATTACAATGTACACAACATTTTCGCGCATACACTGCCAACGTCGTATTTTCAGGCCGCAGTGACATAAAGCTGGTACTTTACAATGACTCCATCTAATAGTATAAACCAAAACCTATCTTATTACAAAGTGTTAAAGTCGCAGCTACCCGCAAAGTTGATTTTGTTGGTCAGTATTTGACAAACGAGTTAAAGGTGACTTGCGAAATTTATCGAGGATTTTTTGCATCTCGTCCGAAGCATGGCTATAAATTATGAAAGGGGAAATGTTTGGTATTTTTCGATTATTTTCGGCTACGACTATTAAAGCTGTTAAGTGAAGATTTTGCGCGTTTATATACATAAATCTGCAGCAATCAATGGTATTATATATTCATACATGTAAGTGTAATAAGTATTTTTCACCTCATCTATTCGAAAAACGATGTTTTAATCCTAAAATGTTTGGGACTTAAGTTACTGGTAAATCTTTCGGGACTAAATAGAGAAACAGAAATTTGAAAATTGAACACGAATGTAGAATCAAAAATAATATTGGCAGTCAGCAAAAAAAAGACTTTTGGGGTTCCGTAGTATTCTTTTTATTTGCATTTGTAGTAAATAGAAATAAATTTGTGTTATTATTTTATTGTTGATTAATTGTCCTTCTGTTCGTTTTATATTTAGGTTTTTAACTTTTTCTTCAAGTATCATCGTCCTATGTGGGTTTTTTAACATTTTTAGTCGTCAAATTGTGTGGCGTTTGTCAACTACGGAACTAACGGTCTTTAGCTACGTCTACCCCGTTAAGAATAAATAAGTGATAGTTTATCTGTATCATTTAATACAAACGTACAATAACAAACTAAGGTGACGTTTCTAAAATTAATGCTCTCTCAGACGCGTAATCTTCCTTAAAGGGTAAATGTACCTAGTACCTCATACAATAGCTGTCCCTTCATATTAAGCCGGACCCCTAGGCTGGGATTAAATGGCCGAAGTAACAGGGTGTATGTCGTGCCCTTAAGTGGACTTGGATAAAGCGATGGATAGATTAAAACAATTTTCGCAGGGTTATGAAAGATAAGGCGTGGATTTGTGTTTGGATGGAGACATACATTATCTTATAGTATAGACTACAGACTAGTTCATAAGACTAACATTAGAAGGCAATGGCGACTTTTTTCGTGCCTGTATAGTTGAATACAACCGTTAAATTAGTCTTTATTGCACTTTTCAATACATTAATTATGTTTCTTTATGACATGTTTAAATTGTCATTGTATGGATCTTTGTATTCCGACATTAATAAATTTTATTATTGTTTTTTTATTTTGAGCTTTTTTGGCATTTTGTTTCAGCAATGGTCGTTCCGAAAGAGCTCACCACATAAGAGCGATAGTTTGTAGCTCTTTTATTCAAACATAATTTAAAAAATCTAAATAATGTACCTACATTTACGTTAGTAAATTACCACGAATAAACATGCTGAAAAGATTTTATTTTTCTTCGATAGGTTGCACTTATAACTTGTTGTGAAAATGTTAATCATATTAAATTAGGCGATGCGGCTAGCAACCTAACACTATTTGATTCCTTTTTCTACATTCTCGCCCACCATCACGCTAAAAGTGGCCTTTGAGTCTTGCGGCCCTAGCCACTTTCTGCTTAGAGACACAAGACCCAAAAAGCTCTTTCTGTCCCATTAGGGATAAGACGTGAAAATGCTTCATATTTTTAGCAAAGGCAGAGATGATTCTATTTTTTCTAGTGGTAGGTATCTTTTTTTTATGTTATAGGACGGCAAACGAACAAGCGGGTCACCTGATGGTAAATGATCACCGCTGCCCATGGACAACTGCAAGACCAGGAGTGTAACAAGAGTTATTTGGAAACTTAGGTAAATATTGGACAGGCTAATTAAATAAATGTGTATATTAGGGTCCGAAGTTAATTTATTTTGAAGGAAGATTTTTTAAGAGCTTCCCAAACGTCACTAACATTTGAAGGAAAACTCAGAAATTTCATTTGACATTTATTGCTTCTGAATCTTAAACTAAACAGTCATTAATATGCAGGCAATATTGCTAAGAATTCATTATCTGAAATACCATCGAAATCAAAGCCGGTTTTTGATTAGTGAGGATCCCATTTCTATTGAAATTCGAGTGTAGCAAAGGTTTGTTTAGTCACTTCAGTAAGAAAGGAAATAACAGAGCGGTCTCGAAATTAATTTAAGAAGAATAAAGTAAAGTTTTGTCAACGACATCGAATTTATTAAAAGAGATAATTAAAAATTAAAATCTTTTGTTTAGTATATACAGTACATATTTTTTTATGAACACATGCAACAATTGAAACTAAAAAGATACAAGACACACAGTTATTAGGACTTGGGACATTGACAATATGTATGAAATTTTCGATATAACACACCTCAATATAAAACATACCACATAACACATTATTGTATAATAATTTATGTACGAGGTGAATTAGGTTTTAATTTTGTGAAGTCCTTATAAATATGAAGTTGAACGCAAAAAATATTAAATTTCCTAGGAGAGTACACGTGGATGAGTTATGACTCGCGACATTGACAAAGTCGAGTCGGGGCTAATTTAAATGTTCCGATGCTTTCTCAAGTGATTCTTTTATATTAATATAATTGTTATACTTGGGGCTCATAGCATTATATTATATTTAAAATTAAAAAAAAATATTTATTAAAACTGCTTAATAGTAGAATTATACATGTAAATTACATGTTTTTTGCTTAAGACTACGGTCTTCAACCATGGGAATTTTTGATTGAACACCCGAATCTATATTTACTATCTACACATACGCATTGCGCTGTATTGTACATGCACCCTGGAGACGAATTTAGACGAATTCAGAAGCGCAGCAAGCGGTCTACCTTATCAGCGTTTTTGTTCCCATATTTATTTAAGAATTTCGGAGAACTGTAAATTTCTCTTCTTCTTTTTACAAAAAACAAATTATTTTTATTTATTTATTGTACGTGTTAATCGTGAATCAATCTTCAAATATGTGTTTTTTTATTTTTTAAGTTCGACTGAGTTGAGATGCGCAAGAAATCCGACGACGTATTCGCATAAATTTTCTTCAAAGTTAACCTTTTTAACTAAGTTTTTCTATGAATTCAAAAAAAGTACTAAAATCTTCTCATTCACTTTTTATGATTTACCTTTGTCTTTATTTCTCTGTAATTTATACACAACTTCATGTTTTAAATTCCGTGTAAACAACAAAGACATGAACGTCGCGCACCGCAAAAAATTTAAACACGTCTTAGGTTATTTGAAATTAAACAAACTATTACAATCAAAATCAATAAATTGTCTCATTCACTTTTTTAATACTTAAATAAACTTCAATTTAACATATCTTTATATATTGTTACTAAGTTAGTTTGGCTCCAATCAGCTCCAAAAAAGAAGTCAAAATCACTAAAAATAAGGACGGGGCCCTTATATATTTATCGTTCGGTAAAATTTTCATTGCACTAAGTAATATCTAAGAGTAGCCTTTGGGTCTTGCGGCCCTGGGCTTTGTCTGCTTTGATCAGCAAGACACAAAATGCTCTGTCTGCCCTAATAGGGATAAAGACGTGATAAAATATGTATGTATGTATATAGGTATGTATTACGACGCGATCTAAAGATATTTATTTAATACTTAGTGGTATGTATTGTGTAAGTAAATATTCATATATAATAGGATATTTTTTGTAGATGTTATTGAATATTATATAGTAATATTTTATGATGTATGTTGTATTGCTTTTTGGCGCCGTATATTTTTTCTGCTTATTCCTATGGTTGACTGGGAGAAAATACTCTTAGCATTAAGTCCGCCATTTGTTAAAAGAATATTTACTACTTTGTAACATTAATGTTTGATAATATAAATAATAGTCTCCAGTCGTGAAAGATTTGTTTCCATTTTTATTTAGTTTAGCAACGTTTATTTTCATGAACAAGAAATATTTATTCAAATTGTACACGTACACAGTTCTCGTAACCTTAGTTGATATAATTAAATTAAATTCTGAGTTAGCTACTCAAAACTAATTACGTACGGCTTTCATGTTTAAAAATGTATGTCGTATTTGTGCTCGTTTTAAAAAAGAAAATGTTTTAAGCAATGTTAAAATTTTTAAACTGGTAGCTTTAGTTTATTTTATATTTTGTCCCGTTGCTTGTTTCGTTTAAATAAATTGAAAAATATCGCTAAGAAAATCTATGTCATGCAAAATAAAATTTATTTTATTATCTTAACTCCATGATGATATAAAGAACTTTATTTTAGTTGTTCTTTCTGATACATTTTCGCCATATAGGAAAAAGGCCGGGACAAAGAAGAAGAATGATATATTGAACTAAAAGTTTTTAATTTTAGTATTTTGATTTAATTTTCTGAATATGTTTATTTGCGTTAAGCATATTCTTGTTTCTGTTTGTTTTGACTAAATTTCGCCCGTTTTGTTAGAGGTTTAAAGACATTCTGTAGTATTAGTATCAGTATTGTAGCCGTGCGAAGCCGGGGCGGGTCGCTAGTTCTTTATATAATGTTAAAAAAGTTATTCCAATATGACATTTTGGAAGCTAAAATTCTGTTTTCACTTACTATTTTTGAAATATTTTTTACAAAAACAAAATAAGTACCTACCTACCTTTCTCATCATTATCCGAACGTATTCCCGGTTGCATCATCAGCGGTATTGCTTCAGAGCCCGGGGTCCGCAACCTAACCTAGGTGATTAAACCTAGGTAATGAAGTACCTATTTATATAACTCGTTTAAAAATGTAATAATGCTAGCATACTTAATAACTACAGACCTTATCTCATAATCTACAACATAACTTAAAAATTATACGATACCACCGCTTCATGACGCAAACAATTTTTCCATTACTGAATTTTGTTTCACCGGCATTTTCCGAGGAGTGTGAATACTCAACCACATTTTACCCCATAAATTACCCTTCCAGTGTCGCTAGCATTTAAAAATCCATCATTGGTATATGCAAGTCACCGCCGTTTCATTTATACACCGTCAACGGAATGACAGTTCTGTTATAGCGGCTCAAAATAAAATTACTTAAATGTACGCTTATTTCCGAAAGAGCGACGGTTTGTGCGTTTTTAATATTTGGGTCAATTCATACAAAGTGAAAAAAGGACCATCAGCTAAACGTTTGCTTAACAGTTTTCAATTTTCAAAGTAAGTGCATCTGTGAGTTCTTTAGTAAGTTGTAGTAAATGTAACTGTAAATATTTTAACGTGCGTCTCACATTTTTTTAAAATAAAATGACACTTCTGTTGATTAAGACGCTGAATCGTTGTTTCAAAGAAATCTTTTAAAGAATATCAATTTTGTAAAATAAATTGGTATATGACATTTGGTATTTATACATATAACGTCTAACAAAATATACTGAAACTATTTTTAGGGTGAATTCAGTCCAAGAAATATGAAAAACAACTTTCCAGTTCTGTATAATTTTGCATTATAAGTTCAGTTTTTGAGTTCCACCCTTTTTATTATAATATGAACATATTTTCGTAATCGTAATCACGTACAAAAAATTAAATGGTCAGATTATATAATTGAGCGCAACAAATTGAGTTCTTATCTAATTTGTATTTAATAACCTAATTTTATGAATACTTTTTGCTTTCAGAAGATAGATTCAATGTGGATTGGATAAAAAATACATTTACATAAATCAAAAACTCAAACGCAGCTGTGCGATTTTCTTGCACGAATGAAATTGAAAAATTGAGCCCCAGGCATTCCATGAAGCGTGACAATTTCAGTAATTTCGTGCAACTTCTGAATTCACGAGAGACAGCTGCGTTTATGTTGTTGTTTGATCTGCTGATTATACGTACAAAAAAAAATGGTCAAGTTATTTATGAGTGCAACAAATTGACTACTCATCAAATTTGCAAGCTTTTAATATATTTTTTTAGATATTGAATTGTATATAATATATCTTTTTAAAGTTATGTTTTTAGTTTTATTAGAAAAAAATACTTATAATTAATTAGTTTTAGTTAATTTAAGTGTTGTTTGTTTTTTAGTTTCCCTGTCTTTATTCTGATAAAACTTGTATTGACAATCCCTGTTTTATGATAACTGTTTGCTTTCAAAAGATAGATTCGAAGTGGATTGGATTAAAAAAATACATTTACATAAATCTTAAATTCAACAAAAACGCAGGTTCGCGATTGTCCATTCGAATTTCAGGCATTCCATGAAGCGTGACGTTTTCAGGCATTTCGCGAAACTTCTAAATTCACGAGAGACAGCTGCGTTCATATTGTTGTTTGATCTGCTAATTGTTTTGAATAATTTATTTCACTTGACAAGTAATTAGGAAGTTTGTTTAGGACTTTGTTTACGTTAATTTCTAAGGAATTATGCCGGTTATAAGTACGTGATCAGGCGAAAGTTTTAATCTGTTTTAATTGAATATGTATAGGCCTTTGTTTGAATGCGTGATGAATTTTGTTTAATAAATTTTGGTGGGGAAGTACGGTAAAAAATTTTTTTTTAAGAGATTGCTTTATTATTGTCAAAGCTCAACTTCTATTAACATAAGATAAAAGCAAAGTAGGCATACAAAAAGATAACATTAGGGAAACTAGAATTTTAAGTGGCACTTAGTTTGTTTTTTTACATTAAAATTTTCTTGAAAATATTTTAGTACGAATTGTAGCGTATTAATAAGGTAGGTTCAAAATTTCATTTAGTCATTAAAATACCCATTAATCCGATAAGAAAAAAAAACATCAGTTCTTATAGAAAATGTAACTTATTCGTAATGTGTCCACTGTATCGTCGTCTTTTTTTTTTTCATTTTTGGGTTTGTTCGAAATGAAACAAAATTATTTAGGCAAGTAAAATGCCCTATAGAATATTGAAACTATTAATTTACATTAAACAACCTGTTGTACTATTACATTTGTATGTGTGTACAATAAAGTGTAAATAAATAAAACAATTAAATATCTAATATGTATAATATTTTCATTCACACCTGGATAATGTAACATAGAATTTAATTTAATTTTACGGGAGAATTTCACATTTTGGCAGCTGTTTGCTTGAGAACTGGGTCAGTTAATGTATGGCATGCACGTAACAGTGTAGATAAATAGAGCTCTGAAGTGGTACCGAGGGGGTTTTCAGCATTATATGTTGAAAAATAACGATATATTTTATGCCAGAATTCAATAATATTTTATATTTTTAAACAAGATTTTTTTACTTAACTACGGTAAAGCTAAAAGGAAGGGTAATGATTTTAGCAATATGTATGTAATCCAGCGTAGCATCCAAACTACTTATTAAATTTTTATAAAAGAGGTGTCAATCGATTCGTCATTATAGTCCGGGTGACTTAGGTACTCATTGTCACTCGGGATGCAAAAAATGCAAATTATCTATTATCGCTATCTCACTTTACATAATATTAGCAAGCAGGATGGCACTAATCTGTTGGCTGATAAAAACTTTATCTGAGTTTATGAACGGTGCCGTGCTACCGGGGTAGGTGTACCTTATTTCCATTTAGTAAGTATTAAAAAAAAGAATTAATGTTTGTACTGAGGTTTTATTTTTCTTTTACAATTTCTTATTTACTTAAATATTCAGCATATTAAGCCACATTGTATTAGCCTTATTCCATAATTGTTGTGTGCTACATTATTTTCTAGTATTGAAATTAGTAAGCAAGTTGCCATGTCAATATGCAAAAATCTGTTAATTGTGTTCCTAGATATTATAAACCTATCCTAGGATTGGTTCTGGTCTACCCTTTGAGTTGCGGAGGTCAGACGGCAGTTACCAGTCAACTCGTCAAATCACCGAGGTTAGGTAGCGGACGCCCTCCGGAGCGTTACCGGCGTTACCGCTGAGGATGCAACCAGGAATACGCTTGGATGATGATGACATATATAAAGATAAGAACTGTATTGGTATTCCAAATAAAATAAAAAATAATACTTGGTAAAATCACAAGTGTAAGCAATATAAATATTTACTCAAAAAACATATGTATACATACATTTTTACAATTACATTACAATTTACATAATATACCATATATACCACAATTACTAATGTATTTACTGAAATTAATACAGTAGCCGTTATGATTTGAATTTGTAAACGATCACAGCCCCACTCACTTGTCAGTTTGTTTTTTGTTTTTCGTGCATGTAAGTGGCCAACACTGGTGTCAGATTTTTCAAGCTGCCTAAAGGCATCTGACATAGCTTGATAACTGCCATACAATGACAGCCGGGACCGACGGCTTTTACGTGCCTTCCGAAGCACGGAAGAGCTCGAGAAATTTTTGTACCACTTGTGGTCACCCATTCAAGTACGGACCACGCCCGGGGTTGCTTTACTTGTGGAAACGCTAGCAATGCGTACTCCCACCGGGCCACCGAGCTCCTCAGTGAAAACGTGTTTACTGACAAGTAGGGGTTTGATGGGAGCTGTTTGGTGACGTGACGCATCCACATTATTTATACATATCTATCTAATTTAAGATCCACATTCGGTTCAAAGCAGCCACCCAGTGCGGTCGATTATAAAAATAAATGCCACGCGTGTCAAAAATAAATTACAGTTAATTATAATTGTGCGTTTGTAAACTAGTAATTATTACCTAGTTCTATCAAGAATAAATACTTGGTTTGAAAATACGTTTTTCACTTTTAGAACTTGCTATCACAACTAACTTTAAACTAGAAATTGTATAAATACACTTCAGATGCAGCTCTACTTTAACAAATTACTATCAGCACCTAAAGTTGGTTAACAATATTAGTCCTATAAATGAAATAACTAAGTGTAATAAAACATTTACTCCAAACCTCATACTGCTTTAATACTGGTAAACATTTAAACTTAATTTACAAATTCTGCAGCAAACCCACCTCCATTTAATATCGTATATTAAGCATATAAAATATACTATCAACGTTGAAATCCCATTCAAACGTCGTTTCCAAGCTTGGTAATTGCTTACTCCCAATAAATGTGGTTTATGCCTTTGACATGTATTTATTTAATATAATAGTTTGATATTATATTTTGAACGTTGTTATTAACTTACTTGCATTAGTAATATCTACTATTTTCATTTGAGATGAACCTCGATAAGATATTTGGCTCTTTATTAAACCTTTTTCAAAAAGTCACTGTAACTAAAATGAATGTTGGATGGTTGTTTATGGTAGTTTTGATGATATTTTCTTACCTATTTATCCTCACTCTTGGGAAAAGGTCTTGCCCATAACTTTTCAAGCGTCTCCGTTCAATTAAAAGTTTTCCATATATTATCATTTCAACAAATCTTCGGTCTGTTTATTTTACGTCAGACCCTTTAAAATACCACTTCATAGCTATATCAGCTCAGCGTTATTTTACAATCGACCATAACTATTTAATTTGTAAACCACATTTAAAAGAAAAAAGGATTTTTTTCTTTTAAATTCGTTATAGATACTACTGCCGTGAGTTTTTTCACTTGTCCATATATAGCTGACGACAGAGGAGGGGGGAGGGGGGTTTCATGACTTGACTTTAACAAAAGTTTGCAAACCAAGTATTTAACAAACGAAAAATTATGTTCACAAACTGATAATATTTTAGAACCTAAAACGAAATTTGTCGATTGTATCTATGATATAATAGGTTAGTAATTATCAACAAAGTCAGGAAATTAAGAGTTTACCCTAGACAGAATCAGAGTTTTCCATACAAACGTATCTACGTTTTATTTTGAAACGACATGTCAAATTTAGGTATAAATTTGTAACTTTAAAGATATTACGTATATCTAGGGTTATAATTGGGTTTCAGAGTCGAAATATGAACTTGAAAGAGAATAATAGTGTATTATATAATTTTTAACCATCAGTATGGAAAACTTTTACACTCTTATATTTTCTTTCAAGTTCATATTTTGACTGTGAAAACCAATTATAACCAGATATATGCAATTACTTTAAAGTTACTAATTTTTACCGAAATCTGACATGTCGTTTTAAAATAAAACGTTGACTACGTTTGTATGGGAAAGTCTAGGGTAAGGGGATTTTTAAGAGATTTATTTACTCTTGAACTTTCAGATCTATTTAGCGCTGTCTAGTAGTCTAGATACCTGCGTATGGTATTATTTAATGCGGCTAGGAATCCATCACTATTTTGATTTCTTTTTTCCACTTTCTCGCCCACCATCACGCTAAAAGTGGCCTTCGTATCTTGCAGCCCTGGATTCTTTCTGCTTAGAGCCGTACGTACATTCGAATGATTTTCAATTGTGTAAGCAAAAATTCTCATATTACATACACATAAACATCTTACACATATAGACAGCTCATTATATTCTAACAAACAGCTGACTAGCCAAGTTGCGAGGTCTGATGTTGATCCAATTAAAAACATATCTGTCAATTTTTGCCTCACTTGCAAGGGATGATGCGTTACTTTTCTCGTATCTCCACTAATTGACGTATTTGAAAAGAGAAACCTAACCCTTATTATTAGAATTTAATACTTTTATTTTTTACAATGCCTAAAGAATAAGTCTTATTACAATTTCAAATAAAACAGAAAAAAAAAATATTTTTGACCTCCGACGAAAAAAAGAAAAAGAGGGGTGTTCTAAGTTTGACGTAGGTATCTGTGGCAAGGTAGCTCATAAACAGATAGACTGACTTCAATGCGGTTTTTTAATTGTCAAAACCCCATAATTTAAACGTCCACAGATAACATCTAGCGACATAATGGTAATTTTTAGGGTTCCGTACCCAAAGGGTCCCTACGGGACCATATTACTGAGGCTCTGATGTAGGACGATTAGTTTTATAAAAGTATTTGTCATGCGTCACGTAAGCCGTGCATATTTGGAATAATTGAATCTTTTACTGTCTATATCATGAATAAAATTATATTTCATAATAAACATAATTTCATACGTTCTTATTAATCTTGAATAGTGAAAACAATGAACACTTTAATGCGAGGCTGTTTTACGAACATAAAGGATTGGCGTTCCAAAGAAGCACTTCTTATATGGTGAATTAATGTTCAAATAAAACGTACAAAAATGTGCAGAAATAACACTACTTAGCTGCATTTATTCCCTATCCGCATTACCAAATAAAAGGCTTACGAATTTACGCAGCCAAAGGAAAACAAAATCAGAATTTGCGGATTAAAACTGGATTGGTCAGACATTTATTATGAAACACTCTTCCAATCACACTTAGACCAATTACAAATAGACTTTAGGGCGCTGGGGTGCGAAATCACGTCAATTTTTCATAGAGATCTCCGCACGTTTGATCGACGTCTCTGGGGACCCAAGAGCTGGTGCGCATTACTGCGCATTTTGGCCAAAGGCTTAGCCTGGCCATACAACGTGGAAATGCCGCCAGCCTCTTGGGGACTTTGCCTGTGACGGTGGCGATTTGGGTTCATTTTTTATATAAATAATTGTTTGTTGTAGTTAATATTAGTTTTAGATTTAATTTATTGTTGTTGAATTTAGTTTTGATTATATGAATAAATAAGTACAAGTATTACAAATATAAATTACAGAAAACGTATCTTATAATATTATTAAAATTGTTACGTTTATTCTATACTTTAGAGTAATAGAGAAAGCAATAAATGTTTAATGTGCATTGAAGTACAGCTACAAGCTTTACAGATATTGATAGAAAAAGCTCTTAAAAACACAGCTCATAATATAGAGAATTAACGCCCAAAAACACCTAAAATAATGCTGAAAGAAGCCTACTTAGCTGCCTTTGTTTCATATCCTCATAACCAAAATAAATGGCTTCCACATTCGTACAGACCAAATGAATACAAAATAGCATTTTCCAATTGAAACTGGATCTGTCAGACATTCATTCTGAAACACTAGACCAATTACATTATAGCATAGCTCATATTATAGTGAATTAACGCCCAAGAGACACATAATAGAATGCCGAAAGAAGATTACTTAGCTGCCTTCGTTTCCTATCCTCATTACAAAATAAATGAGCTGCCTTTATTTCCTATCCTCATTACCAAAATAAATGGCTACCATATTCATACAGACCAAATAAAAACGTAATACTTACTTAGCATTTGCCGACTGAAACTGGATCTGTCAGACATTCTCTCTGAAACACTAGACCAATTACACTAAAGTGTATTACATATTATAGTGCCCAAAAGATACTTAATAGAATGCCGAAAGATGACTACTTAGCTGCCTCCTTTTCCTATCCGCATTACAAAATAAATGGGTTTCGCATTCACACAGACAAAATAAAAACAAAATAGCATTCGCAGATTGAAACTGGGTCTGTCAGACATTCACTCCGAAACACTAGATCAATTATAAAGATAGATTACACTAAATGCCTACTGAATCGGACCCCAATTTGTACGGCGATATATTTTAATCCCGATTTACGCATGTCCGATGAATGAATGGTTCAAATTGCGAGACCCGATCTCGATTAATGAAAGCCAATTTGAATCCTTGATGTTGAATCTTTGAAAGGAACCCGTGACGTATTGCGTTTGCTATGGATAGCGTTGAGTGTAACTAATTTAGGACTTTTTTTGTGTCTAAGGATTTAAATGAGAGTAGCTTTTTTTAAAAAAAAAAGAAGCTATTCTGTATGATGACATTGTACTTAATTATTTTTTTATATTAAAGTTTGTAAAAAAGTTTAGGAACACAAATTTTGTTGTCACAACAAAAATATCTACAGATAAGTTAAGCTGGAGATATGCGGCTTTTTACCAAACTACGGCGAAGGCAAAAAGAGAGTTGTGTTCCCTCTGTTCCCTCGTATCTTCAAAGATATCCGTGATACTTTGACAAATGAGGTATCGTCGGAATAGTCTTGGCTGTCTACTAGTTATTAGCTATGTGACACAGTAAGTTTTCTGTGTCGCATGTGGGTATAGGCCATAAAGTAAAGAACTTAATTAAAAATAAAACAGGTAAATTAAATCATACCGTGGAGTATATTAACTGAAAGGGCTTAAAAAGCACATTTTAAAAATATATACCTACATTATTAGCTATTGTACCTGCAGTATCTGTATGTACTTCTTTCAGTATGATTTTTTCCGTAGTCGGGTTTAAGTTTTTAAAACTATACTTACCTTGTGATAATTGGGACATAAATCGATTAAAGAAAACAAATTTTTCTTGCGTATTTCTCTTAAAACATATTTAATGATACCGTGCTCCAAATTTGCCCACTCGTGAAGGCAGATAGTAATCACAAAGAAGTCCATGCACACATGCCTAAATATAAGTTCATAATAATATTATGCTGGGAAAACACACTCTTCCTTTTGAACTCGGATAAAAACATTCCGTAACAGCCTTCCTTTTACAACGTACGAAAACATATATCAAGACAAATAAAGGTGCGTGCCTGACCTACCTGCGCACAAGAACTCCCTAAATCAACACGTTTTATTCCTGACAGAGCCTCTGAAACACGTGGTACTCATTCTAAATTGAGATTGATGATTTTTACGCCGCGACCTAGTTTAGTAGTTCTAGCACTAATGTGGAAAACGTGAAAATATTACTAATAGTCGAAAAGTTATCATAGAGTATGAGAACCAGATGATTCTGCGATGAAATACTTAATGTTTTAATTGCTTATATAACTGGACATAGCACATAACATTTTTTTTTGTTCTGTATAGCGTTTCAAATAATAATTACATCTTTCGTGGTCGCAGACTGATCTACGCTTTTACTTTTTATTTTATCTTATATTTGTATAATGCATGTGTGATAAATGTAATAAATGTAAGTCGTTTTTATCACAATAAATAATTTAATAATTAAACAGAATAAAATCGCGTGTCCTTGCGTACATATAGGTTGGTCTGAACTGATTTTCAATGGCAAGTAGTCTATTTCAGACTAAGTTTAGAGTCTTAACGATAAATTAAGTAGAGAGGAATTTTAGTAAGAAAAGAATCTTTAAATTATGAATTATGGGAAATTAAAAATAAATCGGGAAATTATAATACATACCAACAAAAAGACATGACAATGATGTGTGGAATCCATATTATGTAGGCTTACAAATTGGAAGAAAAACGATTGTCAGAAACGTCAAATAATTCAATGGTAATTACATACATAAGTTTGCGTTTCTAAAACGGTCTCCAGTTAACGTTGCGTGAAGAAAAGTAACCTAGATAAAAACCATGAAGCATTGACTTTTTTTTGTTTTGCAAAGAATCACCATTTTTGACATCCGCCGTGCTTAAAATTTAGAGTAAATAGTCACATTTTAACATACCAGACGAATGTAATGAACATAGAAACTTAAAATAGATGAACATGATACAGATAGAACTGAAGGATGTTGAGCTGTCAATAGGGTAGTATCCTAGTAGTATCCTATTTCAAAAATAAATTATTTTGTAATGATAATGATGTCACTTGTCATTGATTATATCAGAATCAAAACAGATGCTTTTTTCGTCGTTGAAAATGCATGTCCATTGAACGTTAATAATGCAGAAAAACTGATATTAAAAGAGCGCTATTTGAGTCCAATAAAGTATGACGTCACGACTTGTTATTTAAATACCCATAGAAAACGTTTGTTTAGACGTTTAGAAAAAGTATCTGATTTGACTTTTTAGAAACTAATGGATTAGGGCCAAATATTAACTTTAACTTCAAACTTCTTTATTTGTGGAAACAGGTTACAAAAGATGACAATTTAAATACAAAGATACAGCACTCTGTTTCCTGCCCATAGGCGTACAAAATTACATTACTTACAAACTACACTATCATAAAATAAAAACATTATTTTAATTGCTTGTCATTCAAAAAGTCATTCAATTTGTAGTAAAATTTCTGAGCTAGTAGATCATAGAGGGTCTTTTTAAAGTGTCTTGTACTTTGAGTCAATTGTAGTTTGAAATAAGTCTCATAAGGGTCAAGTTTAAGTTTGAAATAAGTCTAATAAGGGTCAAAAACATAAAATTCCTTGCTTAGTTACCCTGGAAAGAATGTCTATCCATAAGGTTTATTTCCCCCGCAACTTCATTCCGTTGAATCGGCTCCCCAATTATTACCTATGCTCATAACACCGCCGGCTTTTTATAGCCAATAAAGAACGTGTTAATATTCAATACGGAGATTTTATAAGGAAAGTTTTCTCGTTAGTTTGCAAGTTTCAGGACCGATACATGACGGGAGTTTGTAACTGTAAGAACTTGTACACACAAGTGTGTCGATGTCTAAAGGGACAGGATTCTGTGATTTGTTAAACAAGTTGAACATAGTAACTTGGATGTGCTTGTTTGAAAAATAATGAGAATAAATCTGATGTTTTTCCATTGATTGTTTTAAAATGTTTATGTACTATATTTTTTATTACATAATGCATTTGTAGTGATTTTTTTGATATGGGGAAAAAACGTTACAATAACCGAAACCACCTTGTTTAAGTTTTCTCAAGTCGTTTTCATTATATGGAAAGAAACGGTTACAATTACGATTTTCGGCAGATATATTGGAGTGGTTTTTCATTGCCTCCTCATTTTTAGGGTTCCGTACCTCAAAAGGAAAAAACGGAACCCTTATAGGATCACTTTGTTGTCCGTCTGTCCGTCCGTCCGTCCGTCTGTCAAGACCCTTTTTCTCAGGAACGCGTGGAGGTATGAAGCTGAAATTTATATCAATTACTCAGGTCTACTGTCCCTTGAAGCTGTGAAAAAATCAAACTTCTAAGCCAACGCAATCAAAAGATACAGCCGTTTATGCCGCAAATTTTCGACACTTGCAAGGGAATTAAAACCTACAGGGTGCTTCCCGTGAACTCAGAATCTTGAAATTTGGTACGAAGCAACGTCTTATAGCATAGATAAAGGAAAAATTACGAAAACCATAAATTTTTAGTTACATCACATAATATATTTTTTTTTAATAATTTTAAACTTACTACCCATTTCCTCATAAACGCGTAGAGGTATTAAATTGAAATTCATACCAAATACTAAACCTTGCAGGTTTGTACGGAACCCTCGGTGCGCGAGTCCGACTCGCACTTGGCCGGTTTTTTTTTTATCTGGCTATAAATAGTTTACTGCAGGACTGCACACGTCAGTGCATGCATGTTTGCCCGCTCTCGCCCCTTGACAAGGCAAGAACGGGAGAGAAATTCTGTTCCGTATGTAATACTCTTACTGTATTCTGTAACGCTGGGCAGATGGGTTGGTGATCGCAGTAGTTGGTATCCAGTCACTAGGCAGAGGACTCTGCTGCCCGTTCCCTGTTACATATACCTTAGTCGCGTCATACAACACCCGTGAAAGAGGAAAGGGGTGGTGACAAATTGTATTCTACTCTGTCACCACATGGCGAAGTGTTTATTCGGACGTCTTTTATAAAGTTTCGCTTTAGAAGATATCCTGAGACAAATGTCTACCGATAAGGTTTATTTCCACCGCAAAGTCATGTCATATTATGCTCATAACACCGCCACTTTTTATAGCAAATAAAAAACGTATTAAGGCCGTACCTGAATTATCCGGGGTCCAGTGCTGCCCCCATTTAAAATAAATCATTTCGAAGAAAACGGAGACATTATTTAAAAATTTGCTACTGGCAAGCCCTAGATAACCCTTCAAAGTATTTTATGAACTACTGTTTACAGTTTATAATGAGAACGTTAAGTTTTACTACGTACATTTGCCAAAAGTGGCCGTTTTTCGCAAATGTCCGTAGTAAAGCTTAACATTCTCACTTTAAACTGTAAACAGTAGTTCATAAAATATTTTGAAGGGTTATCTAGGCCTTGGTAGTAGCAAAATTTTAAATGATGTCTCCGTTTTCTTTGAAATGATTTCTTTTAAATGAGGGCAGCACTGGACCCCGGAAAATTCAGGTACGGCCTTAATATTCAATACGAAGATTATAAGGAAAGTTTTCTCGTTAGTTTGTGAGTTTGAGAACCGATACATTACTAGAGTTTGTAACTGTAAGAACTACACACAAGTGTATTGGTGTTTCGGTAAGAAACAAGTTTTTGGGCAAGAAGTGATTTACGCTCTTTGGTTTAGTAGCCGATATGCACGTATTCATTATTTGAAAGCACATGGGCCTTTTCATTATTTTTAAAATAAGCCCTCTATATATTTTTCCGAAAAAAATAATAAAAAAATATACTTACGAGTATATCAACATTCATAATTTAGGTCGAGTTGGAACTGTGAAATGTTGCCCAAGTATGCGTAAAATAATTATAATAAAAAATAAAAAAATTATACACCACAGTGTGTGTCCTTTCTCCGATCAACGGTATTCACAATTTTAATGTTCTTCAGCTTTTTTTTTTAAATCTACAAATTAACATTTCCTGATTTTATCAATTTGCAAACACCGACACGATTCGAAAATTGAAAAATTTCTTTAGGCATTGAATTAAAAGCAACTGACTTAGTTAACTTTTGACGCTTTCTTTATATTTAACCTTTTGGCGACTGTAGCGCCACCATTGACAAACCCATTTCGATAAACGTAGATGATCCTTCTTACCTCTATACTCCATGTAAAATACGTAAAATAAATTCATAAACCAAATCTTACCATGTGAACAAGTCTTAATAAAAGTAGAAGAAAAGCACGGTTTAGTTTGGATAGCCCGCAATACGACAGAGGTTCGATGACCCAATTTTTTCGCTGTGTATTGACATATATTTTCAAATCATTTTCTTTTATGGGAATATTAAAAAGCCACCATGGATTCAAGTTTATTAAACGTGTTTAATTTTAAAACAATGAAATTCAAATCAATTAAATTGTATCAAATATTTTTTTACTAAATAAAAAAAATGTCATAGACGTAATAAAAAAAAAAAACAAACGAATTTAATTTTCAAACAGTGAAATATACTTACAGATAAAGTTATTTCTTTACACTTTGCCGTGTTCCTTTTTTTTATTTTTACAGTATTTATGTACACGCCAATGCATTTTTATTTATGTTTACCCTGTTTTCGTATGGTTTTTGCTTATACTAGGCGCATAAGAGCAGCAAGCTGTCGACTAAATGAAGTTTATGGCGATAAATACAATTTAACATGATAAAACAGCGATATTTATTGTCTTCTCTATTTTTACATAACAGCTCTTTGGTATGCCCAAATATTCAATAAATTGCATAGTTGTATATCATACACACCACAAATGCAGTAAGTATGTACAGCTTTATTATATCATAAATTAATTTATGTTCAAGTCATTAGTGTATTTGCCAAACACGCTGAACTAAAACACGTGGATATCGAGCCAAAAATTACCCATTAGAGACTATTTTATCGTCTATTATACGTGCTATAAATTGCCTATTTCATCCCGATTTCAGATAATCTGTAATCTATAGAGGGTCTTACAATTTTGTTTGACCCTGTAATCCTGTATAACCCTTTTTTAATATATATACTGAAACTATATTTAAAGGGTGAATTCAGTCCATCATAAGGTTGACAGGGAGAGAATGCTTTAGCATTAAGTTTACCTATTGTAGCTTTTGGCTCAATAAAAATAAAATAAATAAAATAATACTAAACAACTTTCTCCATAAACATATATCGAAAAAGGTATGAAAAATATCTTTTGGCCCCCCCATACAAGTTGACCAATCAGCTAATCCCAGCTGTTTTTATCGTAAGCAAAAAATATTTTTCATATTTTAATACATGATCCTCGGGGAAAGTTGTTCAGTATCATGGACTGAATTCAGCTTTAAAATAGTTTTAGTATATTTTGTTAGACGTTATTTAACATAATTTTTTATTAAAGATTATGTATGTCAATAACATTTTATACATCATCATCTTTACGGCGTCTCTGGGTTAAACCTGGCCGGATTGTTCTACCTCTATTTTCTTGTTTTTGTAAAATGTTCACTTTATGTTTGACATCATCCTAAAAATCTCATGTATAAGCCAAAGTTCAGATCAAAGCCAATGACTAAAAATTTCGCCTAATAAAATACATAACTTTCGTCCATCGGGGCCCTAGAGACTAACATATTTTCCAAAAGTCATGTTTCTTTACGGCGCTTCCGGGTTTTAACCTGAAAATTTGTTCTACTTTCTTGATGTTCATACTATATTTTACAACAACCAGTAAATCATTGAGAAGCCAAAATGATTGTCAAAGCCCCAATTACGCCTATTAAAATTCATAACTAAAATGAATGAGAACACCCTAATTATCCGATAATTAATTCCAAATTTTGATACTCCGAATTCCAAAAATCTGAAGTTTATTAGTTCTTTGAAATAAAATTCCGATTATTGATAAACACGAAATTTATTTTATTTATATAAATTTATATAAATACGAGTTCTTCGTTTTCCGATATCTGTACATCTCTTGTTAATAAGTACGAAATACGTGTAATAAAATTCGTAATATTTAAATATTGGAATTTTATTTTACAATATAATCTCTATTAAAAAAAATTGAGACGGTTTGTGACAGAACTGACTGGTTGTAGAAGCCAACATTGTGACTATTAGGTTATTAGTTTGCAGTGACCAAAACAGTGAGCAAAGTGAGCAAAGCGAGCGAGCGACAAAGCTTGGGACAGAAGTGACTAGCTGTCAAAAGCCGATTATTCGACAGTCAGTATGTTAGGTTATTGGTTTGCAGTAAGCAAGAGAGCGAAGCAAGTGAGTGATAGAGGTTGTGACAGAAGTGACTGTCTGTCAAAAGCCGACTTTGTGACAGCCGTAGTTAAGGTTATAGTTTGCGGGGACCATAACAGTGAGCAAGCGAGCAAAGCGATCGAGCGACAGAGCTTGTGACAGAAGTGACTGGCTATCAAGGAATGGTTTGCAAGGAAACTCAACTAGTATCTTTACAGCGCCTCTTGGTTTTAAGACAGCGCCTGAGGCTAATAATATAAATTTTGCTCCCGCTTCCGTGCACAGAAATTTACTATAGCCGAAGCGAGACAGCGAGCTATGTGGGGAGAAAAGATCACAGTGGGCCAATCAGGCTGGTTCATGCGTTTCTGGTTTTGGAGGTTTTTTTCGTTTTACAAAGAATATTTAAAAAGTAGACATATTATGACTGCCTTATGTTTAATACAATACAATACCTACTTGTGAGTAATTGTCCTATCTACTTATTCGCCGGTTGACTGGAAGAGATCCCATTATGGGATAAGTCCGCCGTTGTCAATTTACTCTATATGTTGTGTTTGTCTTTAATTATGTGTTTTCTAAGTACAATAAAGTTATTACAAACAAACAAACAAACAATTATAATCCAAAGTTACAAGGGCTAATTCATTGTATTTCTCGAACAGTTTCTGTTTTAATATAATTCTGAGGTGATTTGGAGGCAACTTCTAAATTTTTTTCTATTGAGAAAATTTTAAGAAATCTTGTATTTAAAATATATAATGACTAAAACTAGTCCTGAACTTTGCTGTGTTTTTATTTCAAAGTAAGTATTTCGTTAATATTGATGATATTCGCTCTAATTACAGGATCATACGCGAACTTAACCTGGCTGATTTATTCAACTTTTTTTTTGTGTCAAATTTTCGTGTCACGTTTTGAATTACCCAAATAAATTTTATATAAGACAAAATGCACATAAATGGCCACGACTAAACATTAGGCTTCAAAAGATAAAAATAACCATATGACTATCGTCCATCGGGCTCTGGAGACTAACATGTTTTCTAAAAACCGCAAGGAAACTCAACTAGCATCTTTATGGCGCCTCTGGGTTTTAACCTGGCCGATTTGTTCCACTTTCTTGTTCTAGAAAATGTTCCCGGCCATTAAGTTTATTGGGCGCTGGCGTTTACACGTGGATGCACCTGCGTGCGTTATCTTACAAGATAAAGTTGGGATGGTTAAATGTGTTTTATCAGGTAAGGTAACCCCTTACCCCCGTAAGTACAATATAACCCAAAGGTTTGACGTGCTTCCCAATGTGGACCCCAAATGCAAGATAAGATAAGAGTAGTACGTAGTGAAATGACCTTAGCACTGTGGGCCCTCGACCTGTCGCGGCGCTCTAGGCGAATTCCCACATAGAAGATAGTAGAAGAGGTAGTGAAATTTATTATCTGATACTGACTGTTACATACGAGTATAAAAGAATAATATTTAATTTATTAAGATACAACAGATAGAGAGAAGCAAGTGATCAGCTTAAGAGATGATGGTGGAATGAGTGAAAAGGGATGAGTGAATGATTTGAAAATGGAATGAAAGGGAATTTGAAATGAAATGAAGAATGAAAAACATACAAGATGAGATGAAGCAAGGAGGTTTGAACATGATGCATGCAGCATCGCTACAGCACGGTGGCAAAAACTCTGTAAGCGACCCAGCTTACGGTTGGTTATCTTAATCTGTATATAATATTTAATATTATTGTTGACTATTGATGCGAAAATATGTCATAAATAAAAACAATAAATGTTTGATTATTGTTAAATGATTTTTGTTAAGTACAACAGTCCTTTGTCTTACTTAACAGCCTCCTGTCACATTTAAAGCAGTCCCCTGATGCCTAAAACAGCCCCCTGTCATGATTTTTTAGAGAATCGCTAATAACTCGGAAAATACGTATAAATTCAGTGGGCCTCTGTATCTAACTAAAATAATATTTAATTTTCTTCGAAATAGGACACGGTTTTTTGGAAAATAGCAAAAATAATTGCCAGGACAGCATTTGTATGAGACCTGTACGAGCTTACAGAGAAATACCCATAACTTAAGTACTTGTTTTTGTTTAAAACTTTTATTATGTAATTATGTTACAAGCAAATAAAAATTATTTAGATAAGTTAACGAGTCCTGGTGACCCGTAATTACAGGTTCTTCGGAAACCTAGCATGGGCACCAGTCCTCCACTAACATATAAATACCTACCCATGTAATGTATACTTTTATTAGTCAATATGTTATTTCTCATTGTACTTATTTGTTGTTTATGTGTAATTAATTTGTTGGAGGAAAATAAATGCATTTTATTATTATATTATTATTATTATAATATATTTACTAGGTGTAATTTAGTTAGATTACTTGCGAAAAATACATAATGAAACATAAATAAATAAGTAAGAACGTAATTATACGGTTAATTATTAACAAATTAATGTTTTTTGTCATAAAACATTTTACAACAAGTTATAAATTTTGTAGTAACATATTTAAATAGAGGATACATACTTTTAAAATACAACTGTTTTAAAATTATGAAGTTGTGAAAGCACTGGTGAACTGTGATGTCTGTGCTGTGATGCAGGCCCAGCCTTCTGCAGACACCAATGTTGAACACGCTGCCAAACCAGAGGTTCTGGGTTAGGTCTCCAGTCAGGGCAAGTTGGAAAATTACTTTTTTCTAATTGTCCGGGGTCTTGGGTGTTTATCTATATTATGTATTTATTATTAAATATAGTATTGTTGAGTTAGTATCCCTTAATACAAGTATAATTGTCCTTATCTATTTATTTATTTAATCTTCTTCAAACTATATATTATGTAACGAAATGTAATGTCTTTTATGAAAAATAAACAATCTTTTTCTTTTTTTTACTTTACTACTATAGAAGTATTTTCCGCTTCAATCTTCTTCTATTTAATCTCAATTGTTTAATTATTGTTTTAAATTGTATTAATAATAATTTAGAAATATACTTATACAATAACTAAACTTTGACAACATAAAAATATGTTTTCACCCCAATACGTGTTACAATGAGAACACAGGACTCCCGGGATCTCCCGTAAACCCTCTTTTATCTGAGAGCTTCATAAAATCTTTCGCTTCAAGAGCTAGTCTTAAAACATCGTTCATATAAATTTGCATATAATACTATCGGTCATAGCTTAGGTACTTTAATATCCACCGAAGATAAAAGTACTTGCACTTAGTTTTCTTCATGGCCTTTTTCATCCAGTACTCTTTTTACAGTAAGTTTAAGCTATGCATATCATAGCTTAGATATTAAAGTAAGCTATAGGTGATTCAAGTGTGCTGATAATTGCCAGCACGAATAAGTGTGTAGCAACCCTTACACATAGTTGTGTGAAAACAATCTGTGCGGGCTTCTGCGAACATGCCCGAGGCGGATACAGTATCGTAGCAGCTTAATATATAATAACCCTATATACAGGGTGACTTTTAAACACGGTCCAAATTTTTAGAGCAAGTTTAGTACATGATATTTCTACAAAAAAAGTTATTAAAAATCGATCAAAATTTTTCGTCCTACCATACGAAATCCGTCTGTCTGAGCGCTGATTTGTATGGGAGGACGAAAAATTTTTATCGATTTCTAATAACTTATTTTATAGAAAGTAGTTCAGTATCATGGATTGAACTTGCTCCAAAAATTTGGACAGTGTTTAAAAAGTCAGCCTGTATAATATAATAAAACTAAAAGCATTATTGTACAGGATGCGGAGGTTATTGAAAGCTGCAGGTGTATAGTGATGTACAATACGATCGGAAAAGTCTTGCATACTCCAACTGGGCTACAGAGCTCCTCAATGTTGTTAAGTTACCGTGTACCGAACTTAAAAATATCGAATGAATGAATGAATGAATGAAAACTTTTTATTTACTATTTATACCAACACAAAGTAGTTATGCATGGGACCCCACATAGAGACATAGTGCTCATAAATGCTTAGTGTACTTTCTAGCGATCGCCCACGCAGAGTCACACCATAAGACCACCGTGCAAGTGCTGACTTAGCGTCTAGACGCCCTTTGCAAGTAGAGTTAAGTAGATCGTAAGCCTCAGTCTGTAACCAACGCTCTGACAATAAACTTGTCTTTAAAACTTAAAAGATTTTGTTTTTAAAAAAGCTCCCGTCGTTCGCGGCAACTTAAGTGGCGCAGCCTGTGTAGGATCCGAATATCCTGCCACCGACCGTGTAGTGCCTGTACGCCCAAAAATCGGTTTAAAGTGCTATAAGTTGGTGTGTCACGGACTCGGATATCCACGAACCAAATAAATAACTTAGTGCGACGCGATACGGTGCGTAAAACCTCTACATCCGGAGTACGAAACAGCGTGAGCAGTACGACGCGTAAAACCTCTACGCCTGGAGTACAAGTAGCGTGCGTAAGCAGTGGTTGCAGACTCGCAGGAAGACATGGGATCGAGCAGCGCGTGAGTAAACCTCTTCACTCCTGTTTTCGTATATTTCCCTGTTTTTTCCACATTTTCCGACCAAAATCGTCGAACTTTTAATTACGTTTATCTGATTTTGTATGGTACAAGTGTCGTAATATTCGTAATTAAATATTTTTTTTTATTAATTAAGGTTTTAAGAGTTAGGTATATTTTTTGTGTGTTTTAACAGTTTTAAATTAAATTAAATAAAATGGAACAAGTTACAATGATTCCTAAAGAAATATTGTGCATAATCCCTAAATTTGATGGGGATGAAAAGTTATTAAATTTATTTTTATCTAAATGTGAGTACGTTATAAGAGCCTTTAGAAGAGAGGGAAATAGTACCCAAGACCTTTATATATTTCATTCAGTTACAAGTAGACTTATAGGTAGAGCTGCGACTCTACTAAGTGAGCACCAAAATGTGACGTCATGGGACCAACTCAAGGACATTCTTTTTCAACATTTCGGTGACCCTCGTTCGGAAGACTGTATAGCAATAGAGTTAGAAAGCTTAAAAATAAAACAAAGTGAGTCGTATATCCAGTTTTGCCAGCGTGTTCAGAATGTTAGAGCCTCATTATTTGCTAAAGTAAATACTTTAAGTGACGAAGGAATTAAAGTAGCTAAAATGATTATATATAATAATATTGCGCTTAAAGTTTTTATGTATAACCTGCCGGAAGAAATGTTGCGAGTAGTGCGTATAAGACAGTGTGAAACTTTAGAAAGTGCATTAACTGTAGTAACAGAGGAAGTTAATTTTCAGGATCAATACAATGTTAAAAATAATAAACCTAGATCTAATATTGCACACCGCCCTAATGCCCATAATTTTACAAAACCGTTTGTTAATAGTTCCGGTCAGCCATTCAGTTTATTGCCTAATCAGCAAAATTTTAAATTTGGCATACCCCAAAACCAAGGTCAGTCTAGCTTTAAACCTAATTTTGTAGGTCAGTCTGGTTTCAGGCCAAATTTCATGGGCCAACCTAATTTAAGGCCAAATTTCATGAGTCAGCATGGTTTTAGACCAATTTTTATGCCATCAAATAAAAGTACACCATTCCAAGGCCCACAAAATACACCACAGCGTTATTTTGCCCAGGGCCCTGTACAACGTGCACCTTTCCAGCACAGTGGATTTAAATTTGGGATACCCCAACAACAGACTTCCGGTGCCAACCAATTTAGATATGGTATACAAAACCAGCAAAATATACCCAAATTCCAAGCTGACTCTGACGTCACAATGCGCACTGCACCTGTGAGACAAAACATGCTTGCAAACGAATTATTTTACTGTGAGGAGCCATGCCCTGAACTAGAATACTACCCCGACAACATTGAGTATAATCATTATACTAATGACCCGCAATATTCTGAGTATGTCGAGGAAGTGCCTTCAAATTATCTGGAAAATTCTGAAAATGTTGAGGAAAATACCACCCCAGAAAATTTTCACACTACAGCCTCCGACAGTCAGGTGAAATAATAAATTTAAATTATTGTGATAGCATACTTAAATTACCTCATATAGAAATTCCTGAAATAGGCTCCAAATTTCTTATTGATACAGGAAGTAGTAGGTCATTCATAAGTCCTGCGAAAACCCAAGAGTTTTTCAGTGAATTCAAACAATACGAACCTTTCACAGTTGTTAGTACCCATGCTCAAAGCACACATAGTGAAGTGATATGCATTCCACTATTGAAAACATTTAAAAGCACACTTTCTCACAAATTTTACGTATTTGATGTAGATCATAGATACGACGGTCTTATAGGCTCAGACCTTCTTAAAAAATTATCAGCTAACATAGATATGGCTAATCAAGTTTTACGAACGCCTAGTGTAGATATACCTATAATTTATAGCCCACCTTATGAGTTACTTCTAGAGCCTCGAACGGAAACGCGAGTACGCATTCCAACAAATTTTTGCAATGGTGAAGCCATTCTAGAGTTTACACAATTCACTGAAGGCGTACGTATGCCTACAGCTTTAGTGACTTGTAAGAATTTTTTCGCAGAAACCGTTATTCAAAATTTTATGCAACATGAAGTAAAGATAACTATAGATAAACCATTTAATGTTAGTGTATTTAAAAATGAAGAATTTCAAGTAAATACAATTACAAGTAACTATGAGATTGATGATGCTTTAAAAGAAAATTTAGCGAAACTAAGATTAGACCACACAAATAAAGAAGAACGTGAGAGTATTTCTAAATTATGTTACGAATACCGTGATATATTCTATTGCGAAAAAATTCCACTTTCATTTACTAATCAAGTAAAACACAATATACGCACAGTTAATGAAGAACCTGTGTATATTCGCCCTTATCGTCATCCGCATTCCCAAAACGAAGAGATTCAAAGACAGGTTGATAAACTTTTGCAAGATAATGTAATACAGGATTCACATTCTCCGTGGAGTGCGCCGGTACATCTCGTCCCTAAAAAGCTAGATGCTTCCGGGGAAATGAAGTATAGGATGGTTATTGACTATAGACGCCTAAATGAACTGACCATTGACGACAAATACCCGTTACCTAACATTACAGACCTTTTTGATAAATTGGGTAAATCAACCTACTTCAGCACATTAGACTTAGCTTCCGGGTACCACCAAATTGAGGTAAATCCAGCTGATATTCCGAAAACTGCGTTTTCTGTAAACTCGGGACATTACGAGTTCAAAAGAATGCCATTTGGACTCAAAACAGCCCCGGCAACGTTTCAAAGAGCCATGGACAACGTGCTGCGAGGCCTCCAAGGTATTCATTGCATGGTCTATCTTGATGACATCATAATCTTTAGTTCAAGCCTCCCAGAGCATATTTCAAAATTACGTAAAATCTTTGACCGACTTAGGGAAACTAATCTCAAAGTTACATTAGACAAAAGTGAGTTTCTAAGGAAGGAAGTTCTGTACTTAGGCCATGTCATAACAAAAGAAGGCCTTAAGCCGAATAATGATAAGATAACAGCAGTTATGAACTTCCCATTGCCTCAAACTACGACAGAAATCAAAAGTTTTCTTGGACTAGTTGGTTACTACCGAAAGTTTATAAATAATTTTGCTAAAATAACTCAACCTCTAACTTCATGTTTAAAAAAACGAAATAAAATAGAAATTACCAAAGAATATGTCGATGCATTCGAGATATGTAAGGAATTGCTAATTAACGCCCCGATTTTACAATTCCCCGATTTTGACAAACAGTTTATCCTTACTACAGATGCTTCGAATTATGCCCTCGGTGCAGTCCTTTCACAAGGTCCGATAGGAAGTGATAAGCCGGTGGCATATGCCAGTAGGACCTTAAATGATGCAGAGACACGATATAGCACAATAGAAAAAGAAATGTTGGCAATTATTTGGGCAACCAAACATTTTCGACCCTATTTATATGGGAGAAAATTTAAAATTTACACAGATCATAGGCCTCTAGCTTGGTTGAAAAGTATTAATGAACCCAATAGTAAAATAACACGATGGAAATTGCGTTTGGCAGAATATGATTTTGAGGTAATCTATAAAAAAGGCAAACAAAATAGCAATGCTGACGCACTGTCACGTATAAAGGTTCATGCATTAGGAGAAAATGATGATGACGTATCAATGAAAGTACACGTAGATAAGAAGGAAAAACAATTGCAAGAGTATTTAAATGATATTACAAATGAAATAACAGAAATAGGTAAAGCTAAGAAACGTGATCGTTCATCTTCTCCTATTACAATCTCATCTTCTAATTCGCAGAAATCCATCATGCTACCAGAGAATTTAGGCCGTAGGTCTCTATACTCTATTCCGTCTGTAGACAGTTGTACAGCTTCCGCATCTGAAAATCAAAGTAGTGATAATATTGATACAATACATTCTGCACGTAATCTGGATACGGAAGGTATACTTATCCTACAAGAAGCCGTAGACACGAAACCCAATCAAATTCACGTATATACCTGGAATAGAAATATAATATCAGTTAAAGACCTATCTAGAAAATCGCAGAAGATATTAGAAGTTCACTTACCTGAAAATAATCCCGATCTTATTAAGAAGTTCCTTATGGAATACACCAAACCTAAAATTAAATATTTCTTTTACTTTGAGAGTGAATTACATCGTAAGCAATTTTCCCAAATTACCACATCTTTATTTAAAAAGGGCACAGTTAAGTTCTATGAATGTACTCAACGTTTAGTTTATATAGAAGATGAAGAAGAACAGCGTAGTGTGATTCTCAAATACCATACAGGTAGAAATAGTCACAGAGGAATTAAGGAAACCTTAGCACATCTTAAACGTACTTTCTATTTTGAGTCTATGGAGAAAATTGTGGCTAGTGTTATAAATTCTTGTGAACTTTGTAGGAAAATGAAGTACGACCGTAAACCCCTAAAACCCGAACTACAATTCACACAAACTCAGACGAAACCCTTTCAAGAAATATTTATTGATACTTTTACCATAGAGGGTAAAATTTACCTTACCATCATTGACGCTTTTAGTAAACTCGGTCAAGCTATGGAGATAGTTAATAAGTCCACACCCGAAGTTGTGAGAGCTCTGCTCAAATATTTCTCATTATACGGGGTTCCTAACAAGGTAAGCTCAGATCCGGGAATGGAATTTAATAATTCCCTAATGAAAGAAATGCTATCTTTTTACAAAATAAATCTTCACGTAGGCACTCCACATAACCCAAATTCCATGGGCTTAGTGGAAAGGTTTCACTCCACTATTATTGAAATATACCGCATTGCAAAATATGAACGTAGAGTCACTGATGCTGCTTCCGTTATGACATATGCAATTATGTCATATAACCATACTATACATTCGACTACAGGCCTAACGCCCTTCGAAGTTGTGTTTGGCCATACTGATTCTAATAGCACATTTTCGGTTGATTTTGATAAACAGTTTACGCAGCAATTAGTCAAAGAACACGTAAGAAAGACCAAACATTTATATGAATATTTAACTGATAAGATTGCCCAGAAAAAACAAGTTGTTATTAATAAACGTATGGGTGAAGTAGAATTTGATATCGATGAAGGAGACGAAATTTTTATGAAAGGGGTAAATACTAGGCGAAGTAAAGACAAGCCAAGATATCAGAAAGCTGAAGTTACAGGGCCAATCCACAGAAATACTGTACCAGTTACTACTAATAATCGTGCCACTAGAATTCCAATAAAGGACATTAAACGCCCTCCACAGGTTATTGCTTCTGGCAGTCCATTTGGTCCAAGGCCAGGCCCTTCTACTGCACCAGATTGACAAGAACCCAGGATTGTTGCCAGTCAAGGAAGGTCAAGCTGTCATCAGTAATGATAAATGGACAATAATTAAGATTTTAGATTTAGGTAAAATTAAGAGCGAGGTAGAGTTAAATAGAAATAGATATATAGCATTTAAGAAAGAAGTTCATAGATTTATTGACACTAAACTATTAGATATAGACTTTATGAATATAGAGCTGCAAACTGACTATATTATGTATAGTATTACAGAAAAATATAAACAATTAATCCCTTCTCAAAAAATTAAACGTGGCATACTAAATCCACTTGGTTCTTTAATTAAAACAATTACAGGTAATCTGGATAACGATGACGCTTTAAGATTTGAAGAATTAATAGATAATATAAAAACAAAACAAGATGGTTTAAATGAGAAAATGACTATAGTTACTGAAATGATGGATATCTTTTCTAATGTAGCGAACTCTACTAAAAGCAACTTTATAAAAATCGAGAACAATATTAAGAAAATAGAAGGATACTTAAATAAAACAAAGATTAGTCAAAATATCGATAAAATTACACATATTTACATTTCATTTTTATATAATTTTCAAACTCTTTATATCCGACTTAATGAAGTGGAAACCGCAATTGCTTTTAGTAAAGTCAATGTATTACACCAATCTATTGTTAATCCTGAAGAATTTATATCAATATTAAAGGAAATAGAAAATACTGATAAGTTAGTATTTCCGGCTACTTCCTATAATATTGTAAAAATAGAACTATGTACCGAAGTGAAGGCTTATATCAAACAAAATCAGATAAGGTTCATTATGCATATACCCTTAATTACAAATGAAATTTATAATTACTTTAAATTATTTCCTTTGCCTATTTTAAACCATGATAGATCTGAAACCTCCCTTATACTTCCTAAATATCCACACGTCCTTATGAAGGGGTTGAAAACACGGATGCTCTCCCATTCATGTTCTGAAATTGATGAAGATCGATTCCTGTGCTACGAATATGACTTGTTACCTCATATGAAAGATGAATGTATCACTGAACTTTTGCAGTTTTCAGTAAACACTTCGAGCTGTCACTCTATACCCGTTGTCATAAATGACTTAAAGATAGAGTCAATAGAGCTAAACCGTTGGATTATTTACACAAAAGATGAAATTATAGTTACAGAATATTGTAAAGAAGGAACAGCTCAAGAGGTCATTCAAGGAACTTATTTATTAACCTTAAACAATGATTGTTACGTCAAAATTAATGAGATTACTCTGAAAAAGCATGCAACTGAAGGAAAAACTATATTTGATACCACATTACCATTAATTCATCTACCTAAAGTAAACGATGCCCTGGAACCGTTGGAGACTATCAACCTCGATGGGATCAACCTGGCTGATATCCAGTTCCTGAACTATTTAGTGCGAAAAAGTGATCAAAGTGTCAAAAGTGTTAGTGAAAAGTCTCATAGAGTTGTGAAAAGTGTTACTATAGGGAATTTAGTTATAATCATAGCTCTAGTTATTTTTGCTCTATGTTATAGATATAAGTTTTTGACAGAAATCTTTAAGAGGAAAACTCGAGATGATCCTGCGGATAATCTCGAACTTAGGGAGGAAGGAGTTATGCATGGGACCCCACATAGAGACATAGTGCTCATAAATGCTTAGTGTACTTTCTAGCGATCGCCCACGCAGAGTCACACCATAAGACCACCGTGCAAGTGCTGACTTAGCGTCTAGACGCCCTTTGCAAGTAGAGTTAAGTAGATCGTAAGCCTCAGTCTGTAACCAACGCTCTGACAATAAACTTGTCTTTAAAACTTAAAAGATTTTGTTTTTAAAAAAGCTCCCGTCGTTCGCGGCAACTTAAGTAAGTACCTACATATTTTTATTTTCAATTATAAAATTGTAAATAAATAAATGAGCGGTCTAATATAAATAAATAAAAGAAATATGTGATGAAAAACTTCACCACGAGCAAAATTTTATGTGTGTATTTCATCATCATGAAATGAAAATTTCGCTCGTGGAGATTTTTTTTATCACACAGGTATTTTTAATTTTGATATTGTTCCGAGTATTATAATGCTGTATATAGTATTATTGCTAAGAACGATCTCTTCTAGACAACCAGTGGATGGAGAATAATGTAGGCACTTAAAAATAAACGGGCAAGTGCGAGTCGGACTCGTACATGAGGGGTTCCATACCTTCATACAACATTTTAAAACGCTGAAAAAACACGTTTTTTGTATGACAACCCCCCTTTTATTTTTAACTTTTTTAAATTTTTAGTATTTGTTGTTATAGCGGCCACAGTAAAACATGATTGTTGAAAATTTCAAGTGTCTAGCTATTACGGTTCAAGAGATATAACCCTGTGACATACGGACAGACAGACAGACAGCGGAGTCTCAGTAATAGGGTCCCGTTTGCACCCTTTGGGTACGGAACCCTAAAAAGGAAATGTTGTAGCTTATTTTAGAAAAACGTATAGACCTTTATATTTTTAGAACTTTAATAAACAAATTAATAACCTAAGGATCCTTTTTCAATCTCAAAAGACCTGATTCTAATTTCAGGTCTACAATTTTTGTATTTTAATTAACCATATAATTATTTTCTTTGTTACCAAAATTTCTCGGAAACGAAAAGCTTGTTGTTGCGGCAATGAAAAATTCGACGGCACATTAAACATGTTTAATGAGGTCGTAAATAACTATTTTATTCCCGCAGTTTAAATTGAACGGTGGAATTGCAACTTTTGCAATGAATTAATTAATCCTCTTCTAGATGGGCATAAATTTTGTAAACTTTATTAAAATTTTGCAAAGTTCATTTTGATCGGTCGCCGGTGGGTCACAAATTCGAGAAAATTTCTAATTTCGCCTGTCATTTTCGTAATGTCGTCATTATATCGAGCCTGTGTAATGGCGTCCGTTTGATGTTAGTACCTAAGTTTGTTAGCGGCCAGGTACTTTGTGAAATTTATACTTCATTAAAAAAACTAAACTGTGCAACATTTTATGACTCATTTTCTTCGGCAGCGCCTTTTATAGTTGTTTTATTTTGTAGAAGATTCAGCGCGTCTTTCCAAGAAATTAATGTTGAATATTAAAATCTCAGCCTAGCAAGAAATGTAAATAAAGCATTTCTTTATATTTGAATAAGATACATGTACATTTTATAGATATTTCACGAAAATTGCCTTAACTTTTAGTTGTAGTTTTATTTCTATGATTTTTATCACGTAAGCACTCAAAACATTTATTTTAACTGCTTTTAAACTATCACGTTGATTCATTACTTAATTAATGAATGCCGGAATTAACACGAAATTCACAAACATTTATTTTAGTTGACGATTTTGTTTGACCTAGTTAAATAAATAAATAGGGACAAATCACACTAATTAAGCTAGCCCGATAGTAAGTTTAAACTTGTATCAGATACTAATTCAACAATACTATCATTATCATTATCATCAACAGGTATTTTTTAGTCTCCACTGCAGGAGCATGACCCTCCCTGTTATGTACTACTAGAGCCATATTTGGCCAGAGGATTTGGCAACAAGACTATATTGTACCATATTAAATATTAATATACATATATAAACTCCCAGTACCCAGAACAGCTTAAAAATTGACATTTTCCAACTCACCCTGGCTGGGTTTCAAACCCAAAGCCTCTGGATTGGCATACTAGGGTGTTGACCAGTACGCCACTAAGATTGTAATGGTCTTTAAGGTCATAAATGCGGCATTTTAGCCTACAACTCTGAATAGTTCAGGTTATCCCATTAGAGATAAAACTAAATAGTTTGTACTAGATGTACTTCAAAGCATAAGTCAAGTCATACTTCCTTTCTTCTTTGCACCTCACCTAAAATTTGACTAAATTTCTGTGTCTCCATAACTACCCTAAGGTTGCCTAGAATATATTGCTGTGGAATAAGGCCGCTTTGTGTATGCATTTGTTTCTATATATTACCTTTTTGTTAAAATGTGTGCAATAAAGAAATAAATAAAATACTATTATAGTGTATTTTGTGATAATAATCGGAGAAAATAACTCTTTAATTCGACTCTTTCATTGAAATATGATATCTACTTGAATTTCAATATCTCCGATCAACCTAAATCGACTAAATCAATAAATTTGTCCGAGACATCCCCATAGGAACTCCAATTTGCACTGAGCCCGAGATTTATAATCAAAGAAGTATCAAGTATCGAGTCGCAATCGACTGCTAATAGTCAAACTTTGACGATTTCAAAGACAGATTAAAATTAATTGCCACAGGGAGATTTGTGAGTGTATAAAATAATTTAGGATTAACATTGATACCCTTTGATATATGTTACAATATTTGGGTATAAAAAACGGTATTGGAAAAATTTTGCAATATCGTTTAAGGCCGTACCTAAATTTTCCGGGGTCCAGTGCTGCCCCCATTTAAAATAAATCATTTCAAAGAAAACGGAGACATCATTTAAAATGTTGCTACTACCAAGTCCTAGATAACCCTTCAAAGTATTTTATGAACTACTTTTATAGTTTAAAGTGCGAACGTTAAGCTTTACTACGCATATTTGCTAAAAACGGCCACTTTTGGCAAATGTGCGTAGTAAAGCTTCATGCTCTCATTATAAACTGTAAACAGTAGTTCATAAAATACTTTGAAGGTTATCTAGGATTTGATAGTAGCAAAATTTTAAATAATGTCTCCGTTTTCTTTGAAATGATTTATTTTAAATGGGGGCAGCACTTGACCCCGGAAAATTCAGGTACGGCCTTAAAGAAATTCTTTATTACATAATAAGCAAAATACGAATATATTGATATTTTCGAGCTATCTATTGTATTATCATAAAAATCAATGTTGATTGTTGAAGGTTAAATTTCCACAACTGCGCCTAAATCGCTAATTTCTGACACTATGGCGGTTATTTGACAGATGACGTCATGCATAGGTGACACAGGTCATTGTGCATATTTGCATATAGAACACACAGGGTGTTTTCGTCATAGATACAAAATAAAAATAAAATTGTAATTTTATTCGTTTCGTATATTTCGCAAAAACCATGTATTATTCATATAATAATTAGGTTAAATATGTTTCTCTACGCCCTTATCTGATAGGCTGACAAAAAATTATGGTTTATATTAAATGTTGTTTAACAGAACGGCCTATTATTATTATTACTTTTTGTAGCGTTTCGTTTACATTTAGGTACATTAAGGTAGAGATCTATCAAAGATGTTTAAGACCGTGCGTAGTGATTTGACAAGGTTATTGGTTTTTGAACTAAGCGACTGCCATCTGACCTCCGCAAACCAAATGGCAGACCAGAACCAATCCAAGGATAGGTTTAGACAAACGCTACATAAGGAGTTCAGGATCCACATCTTTACGTGCCTTCCCAAGCACGAAATCATCTTTCTTTTTGGATAATCAGGCGATTCACAAGCCTGCAATATCCTTACCAGACTGAAAAAAACTCTGGCTGCTCTGGCTAAGTATGACTCTGGTAGTACAGTGAGGGTCGTGCTCCTGCAGTGGATACTAAAAAAGACTTGATTAAGATGATGATGATGTGAAGACATGAAGGCGCGAAGGTGCAGTTATAAATTTTTTCGCAACTGTACAAGTCTTAGTACTTGTATCTATGCTGTAAAAAAAATATCTCTTTATTATTATGGCATTAGGACCACCACTTGTATGTACGTATATTTTATTGTGCAATAAAGATTAAATAAATAAATAGATTATTTCACGAAAAAACTTCCATCAGTATTTAATTTTTAATAAAACTATTTAATATTTGCCAAACGAATCCTTTTGATTGGAATTCATACAAAGGTAATGACTTCATACCGGATTGATGTTTGCTATTAAAACAAGTAATTTGTGTGTAATTTGCGTAAAATTAATATTTACAGCTAAACGTGAATATTCACTGGATTTATAGCTAGGATTTTAATCGTGAATTTAACAAATCATCATCATCATCATTTTAACAAATCATCATCATCATCTTAACAAATCATCATCATCATCATTTTAACAAATCATCATCATCATCTTAAGAAATCATCATTATCATCTTAAGAAATCATCATCATCATTTTAACAAATCATCATCATCATCATCATTTTACCAAATCATCATTATCATCATTTTAACAAATCATCATCATCATCATCTTAACAAATCATCATCATCATCATCATTTTAACAAATCATCATCATTATTATTTTAACAAATCATCATCATCATCATTTTAACAAATCATCATAATCATCATCTTAACACATCGTCATCATTATCATCATTTTAACAAATCATCATAATTTTAACAAATCATCATCATCATTTCAGCCGCTTAACGATCCCTGCTGAACATATGCGTCTCCCAAGGATTTTAAAATAACCAATCTACTCGTAGAGCAGTCTGCATCCAAATTACCACCTTGTGGGTGGTAGTCCTATGCTTAGCTTGCCGGGGTGTAGTCGCCATTCGAGAACCTTTTTGCCCCATCGGCCGTCGATTCGTCGTACTGTTTCTCATCCTCTGCCACTTCAACGAATCAGGTCTTTTCTTCATCATCAGGTCTTTTTTTAGTCTCCACTGCAGGAGGGTCATGCCCTCTCTGTACTACCAGAGCCATAAATTAGCCAGTGCAGTCAGAAGATTTAGCCTACACTCTCGACGCTGGCCAGACGGGTTGGAAAAGTCTCATTGATGTTTATAAGCTTTGTTTAGTTTGTATTTCCTAAGTAGCCTTTTGCCTAGTATTTTCTTCATCATCAGGTCTTTTTGAGTCTCCACTGCAGTACCATGACCCCCTCTGTACTACCAGAGCTATAAATTAGTCAGAGCAGTCAGAAGATTTAGCCTACACTCTCGACGCTGGCCAGACGGGTTGGAAAAGTCTCATTGATGTTTATAAGCTTTGTTTAGTTTGTATTTCCTAAGTAGCCTTTTGCCTAGTATTTTCTTCATCATCAGGTCTTTTTGAGTCTCCACTGCAGTAGCATGACCCCCTCTGTACTACCAGAGCTATAAATTAGTCAGAGCAGTCAGAAGATTTAGCCTACACTCTCGACGCTGGCCAGACGGGTTGGAAAAGTCTCATTGATGTTTATAAGCTTTGTTTAGTTTGTATTTCCTAAGTAGCCTTTTGCGATATTCACACCTAGTGAAAACTTGGAGTGATTGATCCTAGTTTACTTTGCCGAAAACCACAAAGCAAGACAAGAAATCACACCTTTCATATAAACCTATCTCTACTCATTTCTAAGTTCCAGCTACCTAATATTACAAATTCAGATTAAGAAACTTATGTCTTTAAACTAATAAATAACCAAGATCATAAGATAAATTTTCCAAATTAGTTCGTAGGTCTAATACTAATTCTCCTTAACTCCCTCCAGGGTGCTCCAAGTTTGAAGTCAGGCACCGTGACGCGTGACTTTTAATTACTAATTTCACGGTCTTTGTTAGTCTCCTGGGTAGTGGAGAGGCGTGACGTCACGGATGGTAAATCATATTTAATCGTCGCTACGCGGTAGGGAGAGCTACAGATTGTAATAGGTACGTTACTTTAAGGACTTGATATGAAGTTACTTTCAACTGTATACACAAGTAGGAATTTCCCGTGTGGTTCCGGGTTAGAATAGGACCACTCCATCTCTTTCTGTGGATGTCGTAAGAGGCGACTAAAGGACTAAGCACAAACATCTCGTGCTACAATTGCATTCCCAAGGAGGGTTAACGTCAGGCGGCGGCCAGTTGTAAAACTTTTCGCACAAATACATTCCCAAAGAGGGTTGACGTCAGGCAGGCGGTCGGCCGTAAAACTATAGCCAAATCATTTAAACTGTTCCGGCTACTTCTTTTCCATTCTGCAAGGTCTTGGCATCCTTGGGTGACCATTGACATGCATGTTATATTTGGAGAAGAAAGAGCGGGAAAGCGCACCCCGGGCTTGGAAGCAGCACAGCTGAGGATGCAACCGGGAATGCACTTAGACGAAGAAGAAGATACAATTACGTATTAAGACCAGACTTTTGTCACAAAATTGGTCAAATAGATAAGAATAAATTACACAGATTGAGCTACCCCAAAGTAAGTTTTTTCAACTGTGTCACAGGATAGGTACTAACTAACTCAACGATACGAGTACTATTACAAGGTCTAACAAAATATACTGAAACTATTTCAAGGTTTAATTCAGTCCATTTATTTATTTATTAAAACTTTATTGATCCACAATAATAATTGTTTACAATTGGCGGACTTAACGCTAATAGCGTTCTCTCCCAGTCAACCATAGGGATAAACAGATAAAATCAGTTGCGGCGCAAAATAAATAGTCTATGATACCGAGGAACTTTTCCCACGGAAAGTATATTGAAATATGACTAAGTTGTCAATCAATTATAACTGTATGACTCTGCATTTTTTCGGGACAAAAAAGTTTAAATCAAGACAAAGTCTGTCCGTTTGTATAGTTAATCATCATCATCCGAGCGTATGCCCGGTTGTATCGTCAGAGGTTATGCTTCAGAGCCCGGGGTCCGCTACCTAACCTAGGTGATTTAACGAGGTTACTGGTTTTTACACAGAGCGACTGCCGTTAGTTAATCTTATATGATATGAATACTATAAGATTGTTGTTCAGTCGTCATTTATAATTTCATATTATATTTTGAACTCTTAAGTATTATATATATTATTTATTTTATATTTTATATTATTTATTTATTATATATGTAATTTGTTTGACAAATGAACTTGTTCAAATAAGTAAAATATAGTAAAGTAAACTAAAAAATTACATAGGTAATAACCTATTCTATTAGATTCTTGTGCTGATTTTTAATTAAAGACACAGTGGAAAATTTTAGTTTCGAAGTCCCTACATGGAACAAAGGTATGTCCGTCTGTCCGTCCGCGGGTAGCTCAGAGACCGTTACTACTAGAAAGCTGTAATTTCTAACGCCGCCGTCAACTTTTGACGAAAAATATTGTGTTGTGTAATTACTCGGATCTATATCAACCGTTGAGCATTTTTAATGTGGAACTTTAAATTACTTCAAATTAGTGAAACGGACAACTAATTATAAAGTTCAGAGGACTTAATTAGGAGTCAGCCTCATTTCCCTAAACTTGTTTTGGGGAATAAATAAGTTTGAAAGAACACCACAGGACATTAATTTGACTTATCTGAACACTTTATAGTTTCAAAGAACAATATTGGGTTATTTCAAAGATGCCCCTAATAATAATTTAAGGCCCCGTATAAACTAAACATAAACTCAAAAAAATTACATATTCTTCAGACATCCACACGATTGAGTATTTTTGGCTTGATAAAAAAAATCACAAACATACCTCTAAATTTGCCTGTATGTTGTGGCCAGTATCCTACTTGTTGTACCCAAGAGTCCAAATAGGAACCTTTTACGAAAATAACTAACGAAATTATAACTGGCCAGTCTAATACACCCTCAACTCTTAATTTACGAGTATATTCCAATAACAAAGAAAAAATAATAATACTCCAAGCCTTGCTCCACCTTCATAGATGAAGAAAAAATATTGATAGCTGAGATCGCGTCGACAGAAAAATATCTAAAGGCGACTTACACGTTATTTTGACGTTCCATAAATAACCAACCTCTATTATTACGAGCGCCTTAATCAAAAGATAACATCTTAACACTGCGGCTGCTTAATCGGCCTTCTCGACCGTAGCTTGTTTACGTCCTGTCCTGAAATCTTGGCTCAAACTTTTTACCTTATAATAATTTTACTTTCAATAAAATATTTGTATGAAATATGATTTTAATGCATTTTTTAAGAGCCAATAGATGTGTGCACTTGCGCCTAGGAAGCGGCGTAAACTTAGCTGTAAGTAACGATTTTATGTCAACATTTGTGCAAAACAAAACAAAGTGACTATTATTAAGAGATATTATAAATATCCTATGATAATAAAGATATTTTGAATTGAATTTTGAATTGAATTGAATTGTGTCCCACTGTTCGGCGTCCTCCACTTTCTTTTTATTTTATCGTAATAAATTATCAAAAAAACTACTTAATAAAAAAAATACTAAAATTAAGGGATTCTTACTTATTTCGTGCCTTTAAAGGCATTATTATAGCTATTTTAAAAGTTCATGTGTTGTATGTATTTTTTTAGCTTTGCGTAAAAATTTTCTAATTTAATGACTTTTACAAATTCACACTGGACTTTTGAAGAATAATTCATAATTTCAACCGCAGAAACTCTACGACTGGACATAAGGATCGCAAGGATTCGCAAAATGATCTATCGGGTGGATACGTGCCTTAATGTACTACCTATGTAAAAATTAAAAATGCATAATTGAGACACGATGTAACTTCAGTAATATGTCCCGTTTGTAAACGGGATCCAATCGGGCCATAGTAGAAATATGCACTCGACCATGGCTGGGCACTACGATTGGTTTTCACGTGATCGACTGGAAATGATAGATGGGTGAATTAAGGGTGGAATCGGTTAGTAGTGTATCAGTTTGGGGCCAAATGACATTTTTGAGGCTTCAAAGAAATAAATAATAGGTATAGGATAGATGTACAGGTTGTTACAGACAGGAGAAATACTTAAAGCTTAAGGGTCATGATTACTGAACCCCATACATACCAAACAAATTTTGAAAGCCAAAAAAATATTTTGCTATTAAAATTATATTTGGCGATTATTTGGCCGTTAATACATGTTTTAAATAAGTACGTATTTTATAACGAATGTGTGCATATGTATATTATCTATTCTCGTATCTTAAAATTTGAATTAAGTATTAACTTTAAACCGTTATATAAAATATTGACAGACTTTAAAACACAATACTGATATTTTAAATAGAATCACAATAACACTTCTCTACCAAAATAGATACTTAATGTTATAGAGTAAATTTATTTAACCATTACCATACGGGCCAAATATTTTTACGGCCCTGGATACAAGTCCTTTTGAGCCTCATATCGGGCAAATCCAAGAAATTAAGGTCAAAATGGAGATTTCATTATAGGTTTATCACTATTATAATATATTTGGTAATGGATTGCGCTGAATTAATACTTACGCCTATAATTAGTAGTTCCAATCCCAATTAATGCGATGCCTATACCTACGGCTATACGGTTCGGTTTTTAAATACTTACTCGAATTTTAATACTCCTCATTATGTAAACACTATCACGTTTTCATCCCCTACGGGGCAAACAACTTAATTTTTTGTCAAAATTGGGCTTATTACTATTTATAAGTCATAACGTTGTTAAAACTTTTATTAATTATTTATTCGTTACATACCTTAAACAAATATTTTAGAGAAGAGTATAAAAAGTGATCATTTTAACCACTCATATCTCCCAACAAGGTAAGGAAATAAAAATAAAATGAGTTACAAACAAAGAGCTATTATGTACTCGTACTAAAGTGCTAAAGAAGACACCACATATCACTGTTTCATCCCGTTCAATTGTAGCTATCTCTATAAATTTCACTTATTCGCTTGCTAGCTCTTATGCGCCTAGTACTTTCAACAGTGTTTAGGCGAAAACCATAAGAAAACATGGTAAAGATAATTAAAAATAGCTTGGTTTGTGTTGAAATACTGTAAGAATAATTCAAGGAACACGTCAAAGTCTAAAGGAATAACGTTCTATCGGTAAGTAACCTGATTTCATTGTTTGAAAATTAAAAACGTATGATAATATTCACGCCGCCATATATTCAAAAATGGAACAGGGGGCCATTTTTGAGATAGCTGGTCTATATATTTTATGTCAGTGGTCACAAAAGCGTAGCCATAAAATGTAAAATAATGCATCATCCGTTGGTTTCAGTACACTCCCCCACAAAGGAAGCGATGCATTATTTTGATCCAGATAGCGCTTTGTAACGAGCACTTTATATATAACGACTTTAAAAATACTAAGGCTTTTGTACGTAATGCGATGAGACAGAGAACTGATTTTAGGACCTATATTTTCCAACGATGCGGCTAGCAACCCATCACTATTTCATTCCTTATCCCAAACAGGCCTTTGAGTCTTGCAGCCCTGGGCCCTGCTTAGAGCCGCAAGACCTAAAACCTCTGTGATATGAATGAATGATAAAATGAAACACTTTTCTAAAACTGCGACACATTTTTAATAATCTTCAAAAGTGTTTGGTGCGAACGAGACAGCCACTAACCAAGTGTTAAATGCCTCTTAATAAATTATATTGTGGGTTTTAATTTTAAGCATCATATATTGGAATATGTAGGTATTCAAAACACATAAAAATACTATACTCAGTAGCATAGGTTTTTTACAAGCTTTTATTACAAGCTTTTATTTCAAGCTTTTATTTCAAGCTTTTATTACAAGCTTTTATTACAAGTTATTATTACAACCTTTTATAACAAGCTTTCATTACAAGCTTTTGTAACAACATTTTATTACAAGCTTTCATTAAAAGCTTTTATTACAAGCTTTCGTTACAAGCTTTTATTACAAGATTTATTACAAGCTTTTATTTAGCACGGCCTGTTTGTTGTTATTTGTTATTTGGGTCAAATTTTGCAAGTAAAATTTGAGCCTTTTCCCGAATTCCGATGGAGATGAAATTTTGTATGCTAATGTAAATCAGATGGTGATGCAATAATATTATAACAAGAAGCTGGCAGTGGAAATAGATACCCTATAATAAAATGACGCAACCCCATCGAGTTCGGGGTTATTACAATTATCTTTATAAGTACTTAGGCCTCACATATTCACAATAAAAGCTTGTAGGAATAAATGAAATTTTATCGAAAATCTTGTTTTATTTACTAACAAATTTTGGACATATAAATGGTCTGAATAACTTTTCCCAAAGACATACATCAAACTATGAACAATTTTTGACTTTACATTAAACTCGGATTAGCAGCTAATGGGTCAACTCATATGGGAGGCCAAAAATTTTTTTTCTCATATTTCGATATAAGTTTCTTGGGAAAAGTGGTTCAGCATCATGGACTGAATCCACCCTTAAAATAGTTTCAGTATATTTTGTTAGACCCTGTATAAATACATACACTATCATGTATATTTATAACACGCTTGTCAGGAGTAGACTAGACAGCGAAGCTATAATTTGGAACCCGCATGAAATAAAATACAAGCAAATGGTCGAAAGGATTCAAAACAAGTTTATCCGATTTCTGTACCTTAAACAGTATGGAGTGTACCCCTTATTCCCACTTAAGTACCCTACAGCGTTTGTACTAGGAATGGTGGGTTACTTCAGCTTAGAGGTTAGGCGAAATATCGCGACATTGAAACATAATTTTAAAATCTATAACGGTGCTAACTGCAATCCCCAAATACTCGTGAGATTGAAAATGTCAGTGCCGGATGATTTCATTTTTAGAAGACGAAAGCCACCTTTTTTCGAAGTGTCTTCTTTACGCACGAATTTATATAAGTTCGCTCCTGTGCCCAGAGCCTTGAGTTAGCTCAATTCTCTTGGTCAGAAGTGTGTTGACATTGACGTGCTTGACTGTTCGCTGGGGAAATTCACAAATGAGGCATATAAACATATACCTTCTTTGTTATATGGTCTATAGCAATGTTGCATTAGGGAAAGCCTGTAAAAACGAGCTGTATTGAAATAAATAAAAAATAAAAAATGTGACAGAGCATTTTAGGTCTTGCGGCTCTAAGCAGACAGAGCCTATGGCTGCAAAACCCAAAGGCCACTTTTAGCGTGATGACGGGCGAGGTAGATAAAGAAATCAAACACTGATTGGTTGCTAGCCGTATCGCCTATGATTCGTATTTTTGCCCATTCCCGCGATCGGATTTGACGATCTGCGCGGGAAGATAAGCAGCTGGTACATTCTAAGCTTTTTTCT
Organism: Acrobasis repandana; assembly: GCA_963576875.1. Lineage (NCBI taxonomy): Eukaryota > Metazoa > Arthropoda > Insecta > Lepidoptera > Pyralidae > Acrobasis > Acrobasis repandana. Next base: position 7,923,715 of record OY756226.1, read on the forward strand.
TTTCTTCCAGACCAGCATAGAAGATTTAAATGTTCAAAAGGATAATAAAACTAATGTAATAAAGATGAGCTCCTGAAATGGATACAGTAGTTTAGAAGATATAAGGACTTTAGCCAGGAAATACGTTGTGCCGTGAGTTTTGCATAAGTACTGCATTTTATTAGATCCCACGTATTTTATTCAATGTATAAAATTTTGTTCTAAACTGTCTAGAGCTCGGCAAAATTGTTTTCCGCTGAGAAACTTTGCTTTTGTAGATAATAATAATGCATTTATTTTTTAAAAATTTAATAGTATATGCTGTAACTTTTACTCTAAGACTCACGACCAATCCAGTTTGCATCTTTATTTGTACATGTTTGATGCACGAGGTCCGCTTTCTGGAATTTTCTTTGCCAACCCTTAGAAAAAACCTGGCACTAAGCCGCCAATCTTTGCTTGGAATGAAAAGTTTAATGAAATGGCGTGACGCGACGTTAATTTTCCTTGTTAATACAGTTGTTTGTGCTTAGTGTCGCCTCTTATGACATCCATAAAAAGAGATTGGGTGGTCCCATTCTAAGCTTGACTTGGCGCTTATCCACATAAGTTTATATAGGAGAATAATTTTTTAAATTCATTTTTCTAATTCATTATAGAATCAACCAACCATCGAGCAGCAATCAACGTGCAAACGAATGAAGCTAATGAGCTGCACACTGCTTGCTACTGCGGAAGATAAATACCTCGTCCCGTTGGCAAGGTATTCTTCAACTTCGGTTACACTTTACATCACTCGTCTATTCAACCAAATTAACAGTATGGTTACACCTGAGAAACAGAAAGAGGTGCACTTTTTAGTAACGAATAGTAGAGTCCGATTTAATTCACCCGTGTGATTCCGGATTAGAATAGGACCACTCCATCTCTTCCTGTGGATGTCGTAAGACGCGACTTAAGGACTAAGCACAAACATCTCGTGCTAAAATTGCATTCCCAAGGAGACTTATCGTCAGGCAGGCGGCCGGTCGTAAAACTTTAGCCAAATCATTTAAACTGTTTCGCCTATTTCTTCTCCATTTTGCAAGGTCTTTGGCATCCTTGGGTGACCATTGACATGCATCCCGGGCTCCGAAGCAGCACAGCTGAGGACGCAATCGGGAACGCGTTAAGACGAAGAAGAAGAATAGAGTCCGATTTAACGTTAATAGACCTAGAGTGCAGTCAGGAGGTCAGACGGCAGTCGCTCTGTGTAAAAACCAATAGCCTCATCAAATCACCTAGGTTAGGTAGCAGACCCCGGGCTCTGAAGCGTTACCGCTCAGGATGCAACCGGCAACACTCTTGGATGATGATGAGACCTATAGTGCAGTCAAAACGAAGCCATTTTATTAACAATACTTCTGTAGAAGCCTTTTTACACAGAATTAAACCAGTATCGATGAATGTGCGAATGTATAAAGCTAATGAGCCACACTCACTCGCCAGCGGGAGTGATATTCAATTTTGTTTACACTTTTTTATCTCCCATCCAGGGCTGTGGACCGATACTTCCGTAGTACGTTTCAATTTTTGTTCCAGGCGCGACAAATTCATTCACAAACATGTTTTACGTAGGTATCATAAAACTTTGGCAAAGTTATACCTGCATTTTATCTGAATTACTAGCAACAAATTATGCCGAATTTACGTCACAGACAGACAGACGTTAGACAGAAGAAATAAAAAAGGTTCGTGCCAAGTCCCGTTATATTATAATATATACACTACTATGTTATATATATATATATATATATATATATATATATATATATATATAATATAACTATATACTATACTATACTGTGTTTAGACACTTTGATAATTAATGAGGGCCAGCAGTAATTATGATTTTGAATGCTTACTTACTTAGACGTCAATACGTAGTTCATCAATAGCTAAGGTACAATAAATCTGTAACATGACACTATAATAATTAATAAGTACTAAAGTCAAAATATATTTCACTCAATTTAAAATAAGATTGCTTATCGATCATTTACCACATGACCTACAAAATTGGGGTCAAAAGTATCAATAACAGTAATAAATCATATAAAATGGTATTGTCAATATAGTTTAAATAAATGGTAATTAGTTTATATTGGGCGAGTGTAATGGAGGATTTGTATGGTGAGTAGATTTAAAAGTGTATTACGATACAGTTAGAACTCATAACCGGTCAAAAACTTTTTCTTGACTGCAATCAGGCAAAAGTAGTTTTGACTGTTGCCCTTAGTTAAAACCAGTTTTCAATGCTTTTCGCAGTCGAAAGTGGTTATAAATAAGGATGTTGGTCAAAACTACTTTAAAATGAAAAAATATTCGGTGTAATAGTGATTGTGACCAAATTGTACCGGTTAATAGTGGGTTTGAACTAAAATGTTAGTAAACCATCTTAACTTTTAATGAATTTTGACTGATAGTTTAAATTTTAAATCAGAAAGGCCTACACCAACCTTTGATTGCAACTTGTTAGGAATAAAGAAGCTCTAAACTAAAGATAGCGCTCCAAAGGGCTTGTATCCAGAACCGTAAAATTATTAAAAAAAAAAACTTGTTACCTTGTCTAAAGTTTTCGATGACACCACTTTAGAAAATAAAACAAGGTTAATACAGTCAAGTCATTACGATGATTCTATAAATATTAAAAATAATCTCTAACCACACTAATCAAAGTCGAACAATGTAAAAATGCCCTAATAACGGGTTGTTTTTCATATCATGCAATAACCACGAGTCCACACTCCGTAAAATGTAAATTATTGGTTATTAATGTTATCGCCGATGTTTGGACGATTTTTAAAACGCAATATTTTTACTTTTTCAGGGTTATTTGTTTGAATTGTATCGAATTATTTTTGGATTGTTTCTATCTATTTTAGACGCCAACTATTCTATCTGTTTCTCTTCTCCTAAAGGTTGACAGGGAGAAAATGCTTTAGCATTAAGTCTACCTATTGTAGCTTTTGGCTCAATGAAATTAAATAAATAAATAGCTAAGAGCTTGTCCAGTAGACCTACAAATTAGTTCTAGTACTTTCATCCTATCCTATATGTTAAGGGGAAGTCGTGTTTTTATTTTTGATAACAATGACTTGTAGCAAACTTGAGACTTGAGAGCAAGGTAAAATAGATATCTACTCTTTAAAGAGAGCACTTACTAGATTTTTCTTCATATGCCGGTAACCAGCAATTTTTATTTACGTGGACATGTAATCACCGATGATCAATCACTACTTTATGGATACTACTATAGGTAAAGCTATAAACTTTGCTTGAGGCTTTACCATTTTAACTAGGTTGTGAAATATGTAAATAGGCCTACAAATATTGAGTTTATTTCTTTAGTGGTGAACATTTACAAGCTTTTATTTAACCTGTTTGTTGTTTATTTGTTTGGGTTAAAATTTACTAAGTAGTTTTTGAGCCACTTTCCAGTTTTGGATTGAGATGAAATTTTGTAAGGTAAATAAGATGACAATGCAATTTTATTATAACAAAAACTTGATCTGATGATGGAGCCGGAAGGTGGCTATAGGAACCCTGTAATAAAAAGACGCAACCATATCATTTAGGCTTATAACATTTGTCTTGCTTGATATGTACTTAGGTATTCCAATAAAAGTGTGGACGAAAAATTTAAACGTTTTCTGAAAATTTAGTTTAGTCAGTTAAGTATATTTAATTTTAACGCAGAATATGTTTGTTTTTGGTCACAAAAACAAAACATATATGTTTTGTCACATTTTCGTAGTATTTACTTCATTTTCTAACTGAAATTGTTATTTTAATATAAAATACCATTAAACAGAACTTCAAAATATGTATCAAAGAAATTATTACAAATTTAAATTTAAATTAAAAAGTCACTACTTCCTATTTTAGCGACTCACTGGAACCCAGTTAAATCCTGCGAGGTTTTCGTGGTTTCTTTTTTATATGCAAAAGTGGGTTGCTGTGAATATTGAATAAATGTTTATTTTTTTAAAGTACCGATAGGTGTACTTAAATTTAAAAAAAAAAACGTGACTTCGAATATAGCTGACGAATTTCCCCATAACATATTAGTTACGCATTTAAAGCATGCATAACAAATTACTACTAAATAGTGGGTAGTAATGGTATAACCTACTACTTACTATGTAATTACTACGACGACCTCCGTGGCGTAATGGTTAACACGCTAGACCGCTAATCCGGAGGTTCTGGGTTCGATCCCCAGCCAGGGCAAGTTGGAAAATGGCCTTTTTCAAATGTCCTGGTTCTTGGGTGTTTATCATATAACATAGTATCGTTGAGTTAGTATCCCATAACACAATTTTAAAAAACATACTTTGGGGCTAGCTTAATCAGTGTGATTTGTCCCTATATTTTAATTAAAAATTAGGTATTCAACTTAATTCATTAAGTAGAATTGTTATGCAATTTAAATCAATAATTAAAAGATGTACTGTTTCTCCGTGCAGGCCTTAATAGCGGAACATAAATAGCTTACAAAAATCAACAAACTTTCAATGAATAATGATCGATAATCTTCAAGTACATATACACAATGTATAACAAATTGCAAGCAAGTCTATAATCTTGGTGTAAACAAACATCTTAATGCACAAGTAATTTCCTCAGCAATTTCTACTTACACGCCCCTGTGCTAATGTACGAACTTAAAACTAATTGGAGTCTGCAATATTGTAAAATGCTGAAAACTATATTACACATACTATCTTGTACTACCCTTCAAAAAAGTCTATATCTTCCTGAAAGGCCGGTAACGCTCTCGTTACACCCCTGGTGTTACAGTTGTCCATCATGGGCAGTGGTTATTACTTTCCATCAAGTGACCCGCTTGTTCGTTTGGCGCCCTATAACATTAAAAAATATTATACTGCAGACTAAATAGCTTAACTAAAGAACCCTACTTTGAATAAAAATATTCACACTTTTACTCATTACAATTGTTAAATAAATTGTAAATATTCTCTTATTAAGATATATTCACCTGTATAATAAAAAAAAAGTTTTATTTTTTCAGCATAAATCTAGAAAGAGGACTTAACTTCTTTATTATAGGTTCTAGCAAATGACCGTAAGAAGTTAAAAAATTAAAGAAGAGATGTGCAGATAATTTGTGTGCTTAGATAGTGAAGGGATATAGCTAAAGTTAGTGGACCTAGAATGATGGCGAAAAACGGCCACTTTTGGCAAATGTGCGTAGTTAAGCTTAACGTTCTCACTTTAAACTGTAAACAGTAGTTCATAAAATACTTTGAAGGGTTATCTAGGACTTGTTAGTAGCAAAATTTTAAATAATGTCTCCGCTTTCTTTGAAATGATTTATTTTAAATGGGGGCAGCACTGGACCCTGGAAAATTCAGGTACGGCCTTAAGGATTTATTTCAGACACCCACAGTAGCCAAAACACGATTGAGAATTTTTGGCTCTTAAAACTTAATTTTTTGTGCGCCAACCATCCTTGTGTTTTTTTTTTACATTTTCAAATAAGACATTGCGACACTACACTTAATTCTGATTGTTACCATGTCTAAAGCAATAAAAATCTATCTATCTGTACAAGTTCCTGCCAACTCCATATAGATGTAAGCTCTACGTTCCGAATCTTCGATCACTATTTTATGACAAAGTTAATATTGTAATGCGTATGTGGCGATATTATCTTACATAAATTATATTGCATATAGCTGGTACATAGAATAAATTGATCTAAACAAGATCATTTACTTGCTTTATGTCAGGAACAGTATTCTCTTAATATAGAAAGTAATTACCTACTAAGATTTAAACTAAGAATAAGAAAGAGATTATTCTTAAATTAATGAAACCTTAATAAAATTATCGTAAAACAAATATAGAATAATATCTTTACAAGATTAGGCCTTCTCAAAATTTGATCCGTGTTATACTAATTTTAATACCAATTAACGTAATAAAGCGGCCGGTCATTTCAGATTTAATTCTTCCCGGTGTGATTTTGTAGACAATAAAACGGAACTGGCTCTTAAAAATAAGATTATAACTGTAATTTGACTTATCCTGGAACTAGATTTGGGATGTCTTCGTTTGTTAAACGTATTTTATTACCTATAAGTAGTCTAGAGTTTTGTGAACACAAAAATTTTAATAAATCAATATATACGGGCAAATCACACAGATTGAGCTAGCCTCGAAGTGAGTTTTAAACCTGTTTTTACTACTAACTCAACAATACCTACTATATTTATGATAACATTTATGTATGATAAACACATGATAAACACCCAAGGCTGAGGATCGAACCCAGAATCTCCGGATTGGCGGATTGGTGTTAACTATTACGCCACGGAGGTCATCGAATTTTATATAATAGATATAACTGTTTATTTTATAACTTACGTCCAGCTCCTTACGCTCAGGTACCTAGCGGTTGCGTGCTACCGCAATACGCCACTCAAACCATTGTATAATAAACGTTTTGCCCACAGTTTAGTGTTTACTTCTGTATGCCAGTACTTTTGTGGGCCAGGTGTAGTCTACTCCTGGCCCACAAAACTACTGCCATACAAAAGTAGAGTAAGCTCTAAGAGTCTTACAATGTTGGATTAAACTCCTACGAAGTTGAAGTTTAAGTTAGCGAAATGTTGGAAAACAGAAATCTGAATTATTGACAGTCTGCTAGCTTTTTTGGTCATTTATGTGCCAGGCTTTACATAAACTAAACGGAGCTGTCAAATTATGCTCGTGACAATGATTATTTGCTGTTAAGGCTGCGCCTGATGTGGATAATCTAAATTTTGCTCCCGGTTCCACGCACACATATTTACTCTAGCCTAAGCGAGACAGCGAGCCATGTGGGGTTAAAAGATCACGGGAGGTCAATGAGGCTGGTTTACGTGTTTCTGGTTTTTGTGGTTTTTTTCGTTTTACAAAGAATATTTAAGAGTTATTTATAAAAAATGACACATGATCCCTGCCTTATGTTTAATACAATTATAATTCAAAATTACAAGGGCTCATTTATTGTATTTCTTGAATACTTTCCGTTTTAGTATAATTCTGAGGTAATTTCGAGGCAACGGAACTTCGCAATTTTTTTCTATTGAGAAAATTTTAAGCAATCGTGTTTTCGAAACACATTGCTTAAAATTTTACACGTTTTTATTTCAAACTAGGTATTTTGTTAATATTGATAATATATAAGATCGCTCTAAGTACTATCAGGGTCATACATCATACAGTCATACATCTAGCGTTTGTACCTATCCCTAGGATTGGTTCTGGTCTACCCTTTGGGTTGCGGAGGTCAGACGGCAGTCGCTCTGTGTAAAACCAGTAACCTCGTCGAATCAACTAGAGTAGGTAGCGGACCCCGGGCTCTGAAGCGTAATAGCTGACGATGCAACCGGGAATAACGCTCGGATGATGATGATGACTATCAGGGTCATACAGGCTCTTAAAACAAAGCACAGGTCCGCTCAAATTCTAAGCAGCTTGGATTTACTTGCATTAAAGAGCTATTATATAAAACTAGAGAAGACACTACATATTACCTTTTTTTTTTCTCCATAGTCTAGGAATAGAGATTTATATTAGCCGTTCTCATTGTATATAGTCGTATCGTACAAGCGTGTTTCTATATTAGGTTCCACTCGTCACTTATTAGCTCTTATATGTCTAATACTTGTAACAGTTTATAAGCCAAAAACGAAAACATGGTAACCATAATTAAAAATGCCTTGGTATGTGTTACAATACAGTAAAAATAATTTACGGGACACGGCAAAGTGTAAAGAAATAACATTCCATCGACAAGTTACCAGATTTCGTTGTTTGCAAATTAAATAAGTTTGATTAAATTCACGTCGCCATACATAAAAAATAGAACAGGGGCCAATGTTTAAGATAGCTGGTCTATATATTCTACTATATGTCAATGATTTATATTGATCTTTTTTCCCTCTCTATGATGTTTCTTATAAAGCCATCAAATAAGTACCAAGGGTCCTGTCATCTTTGATGTCATAATAGATCAAGTATATCACATTTAATTCGATATTAGAAATAGCACTATCGCCTACATTCATATGAAGCAATTAAACGTTACTAGCGGAAGCCATAAAATTCGTCACACTCATTCCTGTCCTTTAAATTATGGTGTTGTGGACTTAACGAGGTCAGTTAATTTATTAAAGGTTTGTAAAGCCGTGACCACGTGGTGGGAAAGCCTGTTTAATGAACGATTAAACAGGGTTTTGGACCCAAATCCCTATGCAATAAACATTTACCAATATGGCAACGAATCTACCTATGTAAAATAAACAATAAACGGGCAAGTGCGAGTCGGACTCGTACATGAAGGGTTCTGTACCACCGTACAATGTTTTAAAACGCTGAAGAAACACGTTTCTTTTATGACGACCCCTTTAATTATTATTAACTTTATCTTATTTTTAGTATTTATTGTTATAGTGGTCATAGTAATACATAATTGGTAAAAATTTCAGGTGTCTAGCTATTACGGTTCAAGAGATAGAGCCCTGTGACAGACGGACAGACGGACGGACGGACGGACGGACAAACAGCGGAGTCTCAGTAATAGGGTCCCGTTTGCACCCTTTGGGTACGGAACCCTAAAAAGGGATCAAAATAGTTATGAGTTGCTAACCACCTATTGACGTGATTTGCATTTTCGCCCAATCCCTCGATCGGTTTCTACGCTCTACGTAGGAAGACAAGTAGCTGGTACAGTAGTTGTGAGTTTTGTCTATTCTCCCAACCCAGCATCGAAGAAAAAGTTATAAAATTAGTAAGAAATGATTATTAGGCCGGAAACAATTAAAGTTATCCCCAAATGTTATATTATCTTTGTGTGTTAGTTAATCTATCTATATAGAAGAGCTATGCTCTTGTTGATGGATGGAGTATGAAATCTCTTCCATTTGTCTCTCTCATTCGCCAGTTATTTCACTTCGCTGTACGAGACGACGACGTTTACCTTCTCCTTTATCTGTTTCATGTATGCCTCGGTCTTTCTAGTCCTCTTTTCTCATCTATCTTACCCTCAATAAAAGTTATTATGACATCGTCGTGTCGTAGCAGATGACCTAACATCTTTCCTCGTCTATTCTCTATTATATTTATCTAGAATTCATAATTAAGTTATAATTATCAGATTATTTAAACAGCTTTAAACAGTATTTGACTAAAAATTTTTGTGTTTTGATAAACAATAATATTTTGTTGGTGACATTTAAAAAAGAATAAATACAAAGGAATCCGTTGTTAAAATACAGCACAGCCACGCCCATTTTTAGTAAAGCCGAGGCCTTAAGCTACAGCATCGCTTATCTTAAGTAAAGTGGCATTAAGACCTATTTTAGTCTCTCCCTAGCCCATCGTTGAAGTTTTTAAATAGATCAACAAGAGACCACATTCCAAAATTAATCAGATTTTAGATTTTGACCATATTCTTGGACAGCGTCAATTCACAATAAACACATAACCCAATAGTCTATATACCATAAAACAAACGTTAATTAATATTTTGGTAGGTAGGTAATTGTTTAATATAGTATAAAATTAATATCGTTCATAAAATACAAGAATACATAACCTGTATTAATTTATTGCCGTGAAATAGTTGTAACAACCCTAAATCTTAATTTAATATTACGACTTTAAATGAATCTAAGTGGTTTTATTATAATTAGGTATACTTACTGTTCTATTATGCATATTTCCTTGAATGTTTTAATTGTAAGTGTTAGCATGAATATATAGGTATATAGAATAAAACACATTCAGAGACACTCAAGCCTAAAAGATGTCATTTTTATGTAGTCATTTTTAGGGTTCCGTAGCCAAATGGCAAAAAACCGAACCCTTATGGATTCGTCATGTCTGTCTGTCTGTATGTCTGTCCGTCCGTATGTCCCAGCCACTTTTTTCCGAAACTATAAGAACTATACTGTTGATTGAACTTGATAAGTAGATGTATTCTGTAAACCGCATTAAGATTTTCACACAAAAATAGAAAAAAAAAACAATAAATTTTGGGGGTTCTCCATATTTAGAACTGAAAACTGGATAGGTCTTCAAAATGATATTGAGGTTTCTAATATCATTTTTTTCTAAACTGACTAGTTTGCGCGAGAGACATTTCCAAAGTTAGAAAATGTCCCCCCCTGTAACTTCTAAAAAAAGATATCCACATACATACATACATAAACTGCTAAAATCATAACCCTTCCCTTGGCTTTGCCGTAGTCGGGTAATAAGAGAATGATAAAACTAAAAAAAATATATGATGTTCATTACCATGCAAACTTCCACCGATAATTGGTTTGAGCGAGATCTAGTAAGTAGTTTTTTTTTAAGTCATAAATCGTAATCCGCAATTTAGCTTTAGAACTTTTATTATTATGTTACTTGCTGCTACGGAACCCTTCATGAGCGAGTCCGACTCCCACTTGGTCGCTTTTTAAACATGCTTTCAAATGCTTTATTTCTTGAATTTACATTTATCTCATTACATTTTTTATTCGTTTGAAAGCATTATTACACAAATAGAAGAAAGTGGCTTAAACTATCACCTTTTTATTTCTAACGGGGTAGAAAAAGCCTGGGGCTGCAAAAACCAAAGGCAATACTATTTTATTTAGCCAATTTCTCGAACTGTATTCAAAAGGACGCAGCGGTACATTCTGCGCTTTAACTTTTCTCCCAGACGAGCATGAAAAAAAAATTAACTTAAATTTACAAAAAAGATAATAATAAGCTGCTTCAAAAATTGTTCCGGTCATAATTTCAGTTGCTCCAAATTTCAGTCAAAATGGAGCACCGTATCAGTGGAAAAATAAAATTCAAACCAATTCCCCAAGTTTTTTATTACAAAATGTTTTACGGCCCTTCGTATTTATATTTTATGATAAAAGTTATTTGTTCTTACTGGACCGCCTTTTATCCCTCAGTGACACCGAAATTTGGGGATCGAATGTTTAATATACTTTGAAATGGTTTCAGGCAATTTCATTTGCCAAAGACATCTTAAATTGCTTTCTTTCATTTTATATGATGATAATAAATTGAGGAATATATTTGATTTTACAGATACACATAAATTGTCACGTTTTTATCCCTTACGAGGTAGACGGAGCCCATTGCCGTGAGACTTGAAGGCTACATTTAGAGTGATCGTGGGAATAAAGATGGAAAAAAACAAAAAAAATTGTGATGGATTGCTATATATATATAGCCGCATCGCCTAGTATTATGATTCAAATTCTCGCCCATTCCGTCGATCAACTTTTACGAATAACGACGAGAAGCAGCTGCTACATTCTAAGTTTTTGTATCTCTCTATTGGCTTCCCTAATTTTTTATGTTCCTAATTTTGGTTGGTGCACAAACTTTTAGCACAATATTTTTTCGTATATTTTTATTATTCTAAATTTACTATGGCCTATTCTTGATTTCACTGTTAAAAACAGTTTATTCCTCAAAAAAATTACATAAAAGTCTTAAGGATTTTCTACAAATACCCACAATAGCCAAAACACGATTGAGTATTCTTGGTTTGATAGAAAAAAATCACAATCATACCTCTAAATTTGCCTTTATAATACGTATTACTATTTTATACAATCACCTATTTATACGAAAATTATACCAAAAAATTTATTATCTAAATATCTATCCGTTTTGGCTACAGAAAAAATTATAAATATAATACAAAATAAATAAATAAATAAAACACTGCGGAATATCGTCGAGCACGGCTCCGACCCTTCCTTCGCTCTCGACGAATATTTTACTGTGTTTTATTATATTTATAATTATTTATATAGCCAAAACGGATAGATATTTAGATAATACATTTTTTGGTATAATTTTCGTATAAATAGGTGAGTGTATAAAATATAATAGTGAGACGTTTTATAAAGGCAAATTTAGGCAAATTAGAGGTATGTTTGTGATTTTTTCTATCGAGCCAAAAATGCTCAATCGTGTTTTGGCTATTGTGGGTATCTATAAAAAATCCTTAAGATTTTTATGTAAATTTTTTGAGGAATAAACTGTAGTAGTTTAATAACAGTGATTTTTCAAAAACACGCACGGTATTGCAAATTGTGAACCCACGTTACCTTAAGAAATCGAATAGTATATCATCACAGTTTCATATTATAGAACAAAATTAAATAAAAATATATTTTAAAATTGTTTTTGTTACTAGGAAAACGGTATATCGAACTAACATTTCATATAAACTACATATTAAGTTATCGATAAAACTGTTCATAAAAACATGTTTCAATATGTAACCTAGTAAAATGGATAGAACTTTCCTAGCACTCGCCGGCCGCTACCGCAGCACGCTCAGCTCGTGTGTGTTTTGGTCGCATTTCTAACATAGCCTAACCTAAAGGTTTTTCCTAACCTAGTAAAATGGATAGAGCTTTCCTAGCACTCGCCAGCCGCTACCGCTGCACGCTCGCTTGGCTCGTGCGTGTGTTGGTCGCAGTTCTAACATAACCTAACCTATAGCTTGGTTTTCCCTAACCTAGTAAAATAGATAGAACTTCCGCCACCGCAGCCTCGGCTTGCTGGCCGGCTACTGACTTTTATAGCACAACATTAGCTTTTTCGAGCATTTTTTTGAAAATTCGGATATCTTTGTAGTCGCGTAAATAATTGTCTCAAACATACGAGGTTATCGTTACGTGTAAAGAAATAAAAGCTAAACGGTTTTAGGATATCTAATATTAGAGATTCTAAAATTAGAGCTAACAATTTTTAGGCTTTTACTTTTATTGTGCAAAAACATCAATAAGGCTAACGAATAATTTTGCATTACAAGCTTAGGCCAATAAGGTTCAGTGAAGAGAAATTAGAAACAATTTTAAACGAATCGTAGGGCACCCGAAAAGTAATTAATACCTATCAAGCAGAAAATATTTTCCCCGTTTTCTTGATCAGATTTTTTTATCGAAGGAGTTAATTATTACAATAATAAACTAGGACTTACTAACTACAGACGGCAAATAAATCCATAAAACATCGAAGTTTTTATCAATATTTGATCAAAATGTAAATTGTATTGATACAAAGTTACAGTAAACCATAAATTCAACAGTTTATAGTATAGTAGAAACTCACACAGAAGCTTTAAATTGGTATTCGAAAACAAATATGGCGGACATTTATTATTTTTTTATAACGACCGCGTCAGTCGGCGTTTGCGGACAGTCCATCAGGTAGAATAAATATTTAAATTTCGAACATTGATTGGAAAATCCTCAGAACACTGGGAAAATCACACTATGCGCGATATGATGCATTTATTTTTTATTTTTCAGGTGAACTTTTTTGTGGTACTTCTTCTTTAAATTTTTTTTCTGGGTACATCAACAAACAGATATTAATTACGACTAAAAATAACTTAAATAACTTAAAACTTATTTTTATTTATAAGGTAAAAACATTATGTTACTTGTTAATTTTAGGGTTTCGTACCTAATAACTAAATAGTTCATCAATAGTGTTGTTATTATTATAGGGACTTTTAGGCATTCAAGATGCAGTACTAAAGTACTTAAATTAAATAATGAAATAAAAAATGGTGAAAAAATACCACGTGAGCAGGACTTGAACCCGCGACCTCAGTATCAATACGGCTATGCTTTTAATATCGGAGCCATCACGTATTCAACTCCGTACGCCGAATTGTTTTAAGTTTGATTCATTCTCAATTCAATTCAAAAATTCGGCGTGGAGTTTGTAAAACTCCAAAAATTCGGCGTGCGAAGTTGAACACGTGATGGCTGTAACGATTCGCAAATTCGTATTCGTTAATTTCATTCTCAAATAATTTTAATCATATATAAAGCTGGAATTCGATTCAATAACTCCTTGTATGTCATCAAAGTACAGTAACAGTCTTTGTTCACTCGTTCCCAGGAACTGTTTATCGAATAAGCAAAAAATATAATAAATAACTAATATATATATATAATAAATAACGTTTGGGCTGTCCCTTTCTAAGTCATAAACATTGTTTTTAATGGAGGCGCGGCGAAGCAAAAAAAAACTTAAACAAACAATTCGCCAGATTGCAAGTTTAGTGGGTGCAGAGTAAAGTATTACTGTGTGAAAAGAATTTGTAATCGTTCACAATTTTGAGTCTATTTATAGACCATCCGTTTGTTTATATAATCTCACTATATTTTATATTAAATTGCAATATTTATGATGTATGTATGTATGGTCATACATAATATCAAAATCTGGGTTCAATTTTGTATGGAAAATGATAAGAAATCATTATCACGTCTTTATCCGTGACGGGATGGACTGAATCCATGGCCGTGGGACCCAAGGATCACGTCTCTCGTAATGATGGATGCTAGGATGAAAAGAGAAATCAAAATAAATAAAAAAAGTACAAAGAATTTTGTGCAATATTATGTTAATTAAATCTAGGTCACAGATAAAAATTCTAGATTGTCTGAGTTCGATCCTCAGCAAAGAAAAATCAAAACAAAACAAACTTTTATTGTGTTTTGAACTATTTATAAAGTTCATATATAATTTGTTTGTAATATAATAGTCAGTTTATACTGTGTTTCTTAGTATTTTTCCTTTGTCAAAATAAAATAAGGAAATTATGCTACTCGTATATTGTAATCAATTATTCTATTTATTTTCGTACAACACTTTCTATCGTCTTATATAAATCTATTACATACAAGGCATCTAACTTCATTAGTTAAAATAAATTGGACAGGGCTCTGTCAAGTCGTTGGGTTAAGAATGTGAAAGTCGAACTCCGGCGCACAAGACATAGTTTGTTACCGCTGGGACGAAGCTAACACGGACTCCGAAGCAGCATAGCTGAGGATGCAACTGGGAATATGATTAGATGGAGAAGAAAGTATTTCTGTTTACAGAAATAGAATAAAGATAGATATTTTATTATTATTTATCAATGTAACATTTGTTGCACTATAACCTGTGTATGGTTTTATATGTGAGATCATATATAAATTCCTTTAATTTCTACAGTTATATACTTTCTAATAAACTATTATTTAGATATATTTTAATACATCTTTACTTTGTCAAAATGATGGGTAAATATCTTTATTCTATCCACTTATCATAATGTTTCACTACTCATATAATATTTATATGAAGTGAAAATAAATTTGAAACATTTTATCTAGACATAGATGTATCTAGATTTGATTTATCAATTTACAAAAACATAATAAGTTTATTAAAAAAATCTACATTCGATCACCCAAACTGATGTTGCCTAGGAATGGTTACGTCATTGTTTCTACAAACTACCTGGAATTGGTTTGAGGCGGGACTTAGCGGATAGCGAGCTTTTGTTGAGTTCGAATTCTGGTTTTGTATGCATTGCTAGTTTTGTAAGAACATAGTTTCGTTTGTTCACTTTAGAACAGGCAATGTATGTATAGAATTAAGTTTGAATGCAGTTTTATGATGGCATTCTCATTCCAGGGTAAGAGTCGCCTTTCAACGGGACTGGTAGACGGGAGACGAGGGGGTATTCATTATCGGGCGGCCGGGGCGTGCATACGTTCTGTAGAGAGTTGGAAGATTTTTACGTAGATGTATTTTAACTCAAGAAAATAAGAAGCCTTGAAGAAAAAGTGTGGGGAAACGAGAGTTTGACAACATAGGTCGTTTAATCCTTCTCGCATGGGACACCTTGATTGGTTTTAATTAGGAATATAATGGTAAAATGTATTCCGAAATTAAAATCTTAGATTGTTTGAATTTTTGTTATTAATAAATAATTTAGTTTGTCCCTAGTAAATTTTAATAAGTTTAATTAATAGTTTTGGTTCAAAATCAGTGCCAATCGTTTTGATTTCAAGAGGTGAGATGTTCGACAGTGAATTTTCAGAGATTCTATGTATTTTGTTTCTCTTTGGGGCTTAATGGTCAAACTCTTCGTTAATTTTTATTCTCTTTGGCTTCGCTAACATGAGGGATCTCTAAAGAAATATAAATTCTAGGTAAAATTTCCAGATTTGTAGTGGGTCTGGCAGGATTGGTTTGTTATTTTTATTTCAAAACAATTCTGTGTTAGCTACTGGTTTTAACAATCTGAACTTGCAAAACTGGTCAAGAGACGATCCGAAATCTGCGCGGTTGTGAACCCGTTCCAGGGTTGCGAGAATTAGTTGTTAAAACTATCCAATTAGCTTGGTTAGTATTAGACCAGTCCAGACTCCCCCTTTAAGATTTAGGGAATTTAGGGCCCGTTAGGTTAGACTAGGAATTACATTAACTATGCTAACAGTTAGTGTAAAATAACTTTAACAAAAATATCTTCATTAACTATGAAACATGACTGATTTGGTTAATAGAACGAAACATCAATTATTGTTAAATAACTTTAACAAACTATCTTCATAAACTACGAAATATTTCTAGTTAGTTCAGTGGAATAATTTGATTTGTCTTGAGAATGCTGAGACATGAATTCGGATAAATCTGAATTACTTTATCAATTATTTGTTTGGACTTATCTGGATGAGAAATGTACTGTCATAATTATTAGGTGATGCAAAGCAAGCCCTGGCTAATTATCTTTGTGCAAAAGCACAAGAGAAAGGCCATATTCTTCGTTTGTGATGGTGCAAATCAAGTCGGAAAAGTCTTAATTATTTTATCATTTATTTGGATTTGACTGGATGGGAAATGTAGTCTCGCATATTGGGTGAAGCAAAGCAAGCCCTGGCTTTTTATCTCAATGTTGATTCACGAGAATAAGGCCATACTTCATTTGTAGAGATGCAGATCTGTACGGGAAAATCTAGATTTATTTCATCAATACGTTCCTTAGCACATGTAAAAATCATGTTTGGAATGTGTCCTTGGTTAAAAGAATTTATATGAAAACCATCAATCTTGGAATTATCCGAACTGCATTAGAGTCAAGGCAAATCCATGACATGTTTGATTAATATGCGCTGAATGAACTAAGTGTTACGACTTAGTGCTATAAATTAACATTCTGATTCAGAGTGTCCTACCTATTATAATTTGATCTTTCAAACATGGAAATTTCATGTTGAATTGATACTATTTCTTCAGAGGAACTTAGTTGTTCGAAACAATTATATATTTATATTTTTAGTTTCTTCGGAGACTAAAATATGGTTCTAGTAAAGTATACTTAACCATTTATCTATTCAACTATTGTAAATATAGCAGATTATATATCTTGCGTTGATCATCTTCTACTAAATTTATTTTAATATCAATGATATTAAACAGTTCTTTCATACATGGAAAAGGCATGTGGAGCTGATAAATTCTACATACAGTATTTATAAAGTATGTATTTATGAATACTATATTTACCATTTGTCTAACTAAAATATATTTTACGATCAATTTGAATATTTTATCATCTATAATAATTTCTATTTATTTAAATACTAGGTAAATAGTGTTTAAATTTAACACATCAATGGTAGCGGATTGTAGGTACTTTGTATGTTGACCTACTATTACTACTGACTTACTACTGACTAGACAGACTACTTATATTATTGAGTAGTATACTCTTAAAGTATTTAAGATACCAACCGATTTGAAGTAATGATTAAAATCATAGCTCAGTCCGGAACTATGTATAAATTACAGGTTCTGATGCGGTTGATATCGCTTGGCAAGACTTTACTTGCGTCCTCTTCTATGTCTCTAGCCTGTAAAGGCTTATTAAATGTAAATATATTTATCTAACAAATATCTGAGCACTATATTTGTTGTCCCAAGGCAGGAAGGAAGTCCAAGTCACTTGGTTGTATCCTACTGGAGTTTGGCGTACGGAGGAGCCACTCTTTTAGCCATATAAAAACAATACTGAGCTTCTAAATCATTATATATATATATTTCTTTATACATAACTATATCTACATATTTATAAGGCGAAACATACTTCAGGTCAAATCTAACTAAGAAACAAACTTAAAATATAATGCAAATTTTGATTATATAAATCTCTATAATACTTATATTATTTAATACATAATAAAATAAACACTATTCAGTAATTACTGAAATTAATCATACCATAGAAATTATTTACTCCAAGAACTTAAACTACAGTTTCCCGTTATTCAATACTGAAACCTAAAGTAAATTACGTTATCGACTTTCTTAGGACTTTTATAAAACACTAGGAACTCTAAAAACGAATAACAACAGTTTTCCTCAAATTTTACACGTGGATTTATGTCATCCACTACCGATCTCAAACACAAATAAACAATAAATTTACTAAATATAATTTTAGGGTGTTCATATTAGTTTGTCAGTAAATAATCTTAAACCAAATGAAATTAAGTTAATTTTATAGTATACTAGCGGCCCGCCCCGGCTTCGCACGGATATGTATTAAACATAAACCTTTCTCATGAATCACTTTATCTATTAAAAAAAACCGCATCAAAATCCGTATATATAGTAGTTATCCGTATATGTAATAGTTTTAAAGATCTAAGCATACATAGGGACAGACAGCGGGAAGCGACTTTGTTTTATACTATGTAGTGATAAAAATATATAATAAGTAGATAAATTATACGTGTTACAGCAGAATTTAGGTTGGGTCCTCCATTAGATAATTACAGCCAATACACTAATCAGTCACAGCCATGTTCTGGATAATACAGATAACAAGATTTTAAATAATAGGCTTTGTTAGTATCAAGATGGTAATTTTTAGATGATTTTAAGTTAGCAATTTCTATAATACCTAGGTCTTTTAGGTTAGGTTTAACTAAGTAAGTTAAGTAAGCAGAAAAAAAAAAATAGAATTTCATTAGGTAGGTTAGCCGCTCGTTACATGGCTCAGATGGTAAGAGCATAGTCGTATTGAGACTAAGGTCGCGGGTTGAAGTCTTGCTCACGTGGTATTTTTTCACCATTTCTTATTTCATTATTTAATTTGAATAGTGTTGTTATTTAGTAAATACTTAACAACAACATAATAGAAAAAGCTTTACTAGGCAATGCTGCCAGCATTGTCGCTATCTAACTTTGGGGCAACATATTTGTAGGACATTTTCTTTTTACAGTTAGTTTTGATTTATCTATATTTATTATATGTAAAGTAAAATTAATTTATCTTTAAGTTAGTTCTTTATAATTTACATGTAAAATATAAATAAGAAAGTACTACTTACTTAAGTTTATTAAAGGTTTTAAAATTTTATTAGAAATAGAACAGAGAGTGAGAGACATGATAAGCTTGTTTGATAGAATGTTAGAATATAGTTGCTAAAGCCCGCTGTTCCACGTCGCTACATAATTAGAGAGCTTCCGGCAGTGAATAATAGAAGGTGCGCCGAAGGAAGCGCGTGCATTAGGACTGTAATGGATGGTGGCGTCCTGTTGGCGATGCAATTGGAACATCAATAGTTACAGATAAAGAACCCAATTCAATTTGCTTGTAACCGCTAGAATTAAAATTATATTTTTAACAGTTTTTAGCGTGCTAAAGACATTAATAGAAGATGGGTAGAAGAAAACGCATGCATTAATACTGTAATTGATGATGGCGTCCTGTTGGCAATACAATTGAAACATCAATAAGTTGACAGATATAGAACTTAATTCAATTTTTTTTGAACACTTGAATTAAATTTCTTACCGTTTTTAGGGTTCCGTACCTCAAAAGGAAAAAACGGAACCCTTATAGGATCACTTTGTTGTCCGTCTGTCCGTCCGTCCGTCCGTCTGTCAAGACCCTTTTTCTCAGGAACGCGTGGAGGTATGAAGCTGAAATTTATATCAATTACTCAGGTCTACTGTCCCTTGAAGCTGTGAAAAAATCAAACTTCTAAGCCAACGAAATCAAAAGATACAGCCGTTTATGCCGCAAATTTTCGACACTTGCAAGGGAATCAAAACCTACAGGGTGCTTCCCGTGAACTCAGAATCTTGAAATTTGGTACGAAGCAACGTCTTATAGCATAGATAAAGGAAAAATTACGAAAACCATAAATTTTTAGTTACATCACATAATATATTTTTTTTTAATAATTTTAAACTTACTACCCATTTCCTCATAAACGCGTAGAGGTATTAAATTGAAATTCATACCAAATACTAAACCTTGCAGGTTTGTACGGAACCCTCGGTGCGCGAGTCCGACTCGCACTTGGCCGGTTTTTAGCATGTTATAGTGATTATTAGAAGGTAGAATAAAGAATACATTCGGACTTTTATGGATAGTGGCGTTCTGTTGGAGAAGAAAATGGAACATCAATAAATAATGGAAAGATAAATGATTTTTATATGAAAAGAAAACTTGTAAACTCTCTAACAAAACGTAATACTATCAGGAACAGAAATCAGACCCATGGTTTTGCTTCAATTCAAAAATAACTCTCTAATCAAACTTTACACATATACATAATACTTACTATAAACAAAAATAACCAATCAAGTGTAAGGAATTTGATTTGTGTATGCTGTCTGTCATTCACATTTATTTAATCTTTTTCACAATGAGTCTATTTTAGAAGCAGTTGAATGATTCGTGCCAATGAACGGTGAACAAAAATTCATTTATTTTTAGCGAACTCAGCATGTTTTTAACTTTTAATTTAATCAATTAATATAACCATTTTATCAAATAGTTAAGTGACGTTAGGCGTAATACTTATTAGGTATTAAGGCCGTCAGTTCAGAGCCAAGAAAACTGTGAGTGTTTTTAAAAAATCACTGTAATTAAACTACTACAGTTTATTCCTCAAAAATTTTACATAAGAATTTTAAGGCTTTTCTACAGACATCCCAATATCCAAAACACGATTGAGCATTTTTGGCTCGATAGAAAAAAATCACAAACTTTTTTATTATTTAATTATTATTATTTAAAAAAAAGCTAAAAAGCTACCGATACTAGCTTTTTGCAACGACCACTGCAGAGAAGAAACGCCGAAAGAAACTCATTTATACAGTATTGGTTGTCTGCACGTCAGAAGGGCTTTGTCAGTTTACAAAGATATTATGCCTGATACAATGTTATCACAATATAACATGTAAAGCTTGCCAACACATACATTTTACAAAAGGTTGAAGCGCCGAAGTAAAAACATAATTAAGTTTTCTAGGAACTAAAATAGTAAGTTGATAGTTTCAGTTTATTTAGTAACACTTACCTAATATTTCAAACATACCTATTTCACATAATTGATTTATAAATTCGAAAAATAATCGCGTTCAAGTGCTTTACATCCATTGTGATAGCATTTTAACACAGGCTATTGAATATATAAGCACTTATGCCGTGTAAGCAAGTAGCTACTTAATAGTTAATACACTGAATTAGTGTATATATACTCGTATAGGTATGATTGATTAATACTTTGACGTCAAAAACATGTCGGGTTAAGACCATTCATGTGGCTTACTTTGAAGCTTTGTTGTAGTACATCGACCTTTGATTGTGTAGGTACTGGGGAATGTTACGAAGCCTTTATTGATTTCGACGTTACTAAGTGAAAAACAGACTGGATTGTACAATACAGTACTGTACAATCGTCGTTAAAAGTTGATCAAAATGCGACAAGTAAATGCTACCAAATAGCAGAACACGAATTTGTGGCAAAAATTGTTATGTCATGATATTTTTATATATGTTCCTTGAGAAAAGTTGTTCAGAATCACGGACTGAATAAATTCATTATATTTTGTTAGACGTTATATTTCGCTCTTAGATGTTGAAAGTTGTTCAGTATTATAAAACAAAATTTTTTTAAAGATGTTCCAGTATATTTTATTTGTCTTTATACTTTATCTTAAATGACGACACTTTTTTATGCCGGGCAATATTATAATGGCTCTCATCATAAAATTAAAACTGTATTTTAAATCATCTTTCCTGTAAGCTGTACCTACCTAAAGTAATAAAGGTAGTCCTAAAATCAGGAATGTATCAAAGCGTATAGAAATAGAATTCAATGTCAAAAAGTGAGAAAAAAGTTGCCAGAGGTTGGTATGTACCAATTACGTTATATGGTGTACACATAGTTTATTGTTTGTAGGTGTACATACATACATACTATCATGTCTGTATCCCTAAAAGGGCAGACATAGCAGTTAGGGTCTTGCGGCTCTAAACAGATAGAGCCCAGAGCCGCAAGACACAAAGGGCACTTTTAGCGTGATGGTGGGCGAGACTATGAAAAAAGGAATCAAATTATGAAAGCTCGCTAGCCACTTCGTCTATTAACACGATTCGCATTTTCGCCCATTCCCTCAATCAGCTTTTACGATATGAAAAGAAGCAGCTGGTGAATTCTAAGTATTTTCTTATCTCCCAGACCAGCATGCAATAACTATATACGTATACAAACAGCTATGCTAGCTTCTGTCTACAAGAAAATCTACTCAAACAGCACTCCTAGTTCTTTTATGTTTACTCTAGAGTATTTTTGTATTTACTCCAGGGTATTATGCTGTTCCGTTTATATTGTAAATCCAACTTCATTATGCCAATCTTGGTCAATGTATTTCGTATTCTGACCCAGCTCAGTGCAGTGTGGTGATGCGGTCGGTGTGGTCATAAAATAAACAAAATACAGAATTTGTGCGTCATATAATATGCATTTCACATTTTAAAGTTGCAACAAATTCTTTTATCCCAGGATTAATATTTTTGATATAGCAAAAAGGGCTTGAAAATATATATTATTTTATATGTTTGAAGTGTGATAATCATGGCGTTACAGGAATTAATACACAACAGTAATCACCAGATGAACCATGTGCCTGTTTGGCCATTAAAAGTGTATAAAAAGACAAACAATTTATTTGTTAGTGCATTGGTTTATTGACTAAATCACGTGTCATGAAAAGTACATAAAAAATAACTAAGCACTATTTAAAATGACTCAATGGTCCTCAAAATTCATATCAATGTTCCAGCTCTGTCATCAGATTGGATCTTTTACCATGCCATACCATACCATAGTAATACTCTATAACCAACTATAACATCTGTCAACAAACTGTTGCTTTATTTTTATTGATATGTGAAAATATAAATTGTTAAAATACTATTCTCTCAGGTACCAACAAATGCATAAAAATGGATTGTAATGAAGTGAAAATTTTTTTATACTCGTATTTAGTAACGTATACCTATACAATAAACTCTTCAGTACAAACATAAATGATAAGTATGAACTTTTCTTCTGAAGATTCGGTATTTTGTCACATGCTGCTATTGGTGCAATCACATTTATTTTTAGATTCATTCATTTGGTATTTTATTTTCGTCTAACATCGCATTAGTCTCCATCTTCCGTGCTGGTGACTTCACCCTGACTTTATGCCAATTTATTCGGTTACCCTATGGGAATTTTATATTTGACTTAGCTCTGTGACAAATTGTTTTTTGAATCGAGTTTTGATTTTATAGTTTGATTTAATTTTTTTTATTACATTAAGAAAACTGAAGAAATTGCCTGTCTGTACATTTAATAAATTTATCAAAAAAATTGTGTGAGGGATAAGAAAAGTAGAGAACGGTACCGAATGGACGAACAGTCATTTAATGATAGGTTTTAATAACACTCGGACGAAGTCACATGCACTACTATAGAATAAATGACTGAAAAGATTTTGTAGTGATTTTAATGGGTGAATGGATGTTTTTTTTTACAAAAATATTTTAATTATCTTGGAGAATAGCGACATTACAATAAAGTAGGTCAGATGCTCAGCAGTAGGCAATGATGCTGACAAGATCATCATGGGTCAAGTGCAGTTTTTACATTATTCTGTTGTAGTAGAAGCAATGTCAAGGTCAAGGTCCTCAACCCCAAAGGGAAGTTCTCCCCGTCAGCAGTGGTTTTGAGTCTGGGGAACTGCGGCTCCGTATATTGACTGAGATTGTATACATATGCAATCAATCGCAGGAACACTGATATCGAGATGAAGGATGTGTCAGTGCCATCTTTTGAACTTCTTTAACTATTTTACCGTCTTTATTATTGTCTTAGTACTCTGTATAAAGTGGCGTCAAGAGCGCTTCATTTAATAGTATCTTACCAATTTGCTGATATTTTTTGCAATGATGTGTATGTCGATAGAATTTCAGAAAGTAAAATTGTGTAAATTTAAACTATAAGTTATTTGATAACTTACACTTTTGTTACACTATAACAGTTACATCATTGAATCAGCCCATAATGATAGACAACCGATGATAATTAGCAGGCTGCCGAATATTGTCGATACTAGCTTATTTATTCACCACATCTGAGCTGTAAATGCTTAATATTTAAGTAAGTATGTATGTTCGGCGCATCTTGAGCACCTATCTAAGATCAAAACGTCACTACATTTATTTGTTTTTACTTGATTAATAATCAATACAATTTGGTCAGATATTATTTATCGTCACGTGTAAAAATATATCTGATTAGTACACTGTTGTGACGTTCTAATCGTAAGCGTGGTGACGGTAGGGTAGAATCAGTACCATTTGTTACCACACCCTACCTATCCCACGGGTCGTAGGAGGCGAGATGCAGGTAACAAACATGGGCAGCAGTTGCGAAGGTTTTATACTTTCTCCCGATCACCAACCCTGCCCAGCGTGATGGTTGTGTGATGAAGAGGCCTTTAGTTCAGCAGACTTATATAGGCTGTAAAGAAAAAGACATATACCATCATCATCAACTTACTGTTGCCCCCCCCCCCCTTGTCTACACCACGCTGTTCTATCCTAATAGGTTATGATACGAACAACTTATTTACCAAAAAAATAAAATCGATATTATAAAGATCTATGTAATTATAGGTATTATTAATATGCGATTAATGGGTAACGCACTACGCAGACACGAAAACACAATGCAGCTCGAGACGTCTTCGTCTGTGCGTCGCAAGTCTCATCCGCCCTGAGGAAGGCCTCTTGATGAGGTCGAAACATGTCGGTCAGTAGCTGACTTTTTACTTTAGTTATTGCATATCAATAATGTCTATGTCTCACGTTTTAATCAAATAATTATAGGTAAACTAGCTTTTGCCCGCGGCTTCGCTCGCGTATCCCACGGGAACATTAAAGTTTTTCGGGATGAAAGGTACCCTATGTCCTTCTCAGTACTCCCACAGAATAAATAATACTAACGTACAGAAGTCTCACTCAGCAAAGAAATTCAAAGAAATATCTACTCAATGTGGCTAGCGATATGGTTTAATTTACCTCACGTCAGAACTCAGCACCTTTTCGCATAGATACCTAGACATCCATCGCAAGTCAATTTCATTCTTATTACTCTGGACAAACGATTCGTATAACTTAATTTACCACCCGGAGGGGCCGCCTGCGCGCATAGTAATAATTTAGGTACATTTTCGTGACACAGGCCTGGTACTCCTAACTATGTTTATGCAAATTTTCAAGAAGATTGGTTCAGTAGATAAAGCGTGAAGAGGTAACAAATATACAAACTCACTTTCGCATTTATAATATTAGTTAGGATTACTCGTAGGATAACATTTTTAGAATGTAATGCCATTAAACGATTCAGGGAAACATACCAATTTTCCGAGCCATAACACCCTGACACACCATTAACGACGAAGTAACAAAGCATGCCATCGGTATAATCCTTTGTTAAGATAAAGTTAACTGAACCAAATTTTCCTTTCACAAACAAATCGTAAAGTGGCTGTAAACTGAAACGTTTGAGGTAGAGCTCTGTTTAAACTGTTTTGATTTATCTTGTTAAGGGGCCATGTTAAATTTTTTGGAGTCCAGTGCTGCCCCCATTTTAAATCAATTATTTGAAAGGAAACGGAGAAATCATTTAATATTATGTCTCCAGTATACAGTCACAGATGACACAGTCGCACATTTGCGAAAAACGGCCACTTTTGGCAAAAGTGCGAAGAAAGCATCACGTTCTCACTTCTATCTATAAACAGTAGGTAGTTCATAAAATAGTTTAAGGGGCTATCTAGGGGATGCTGGAGACAAAATTTTAAATGATATTTCCGTTTCCTTTCAAACAATGTATTTCAAATGGACCCTGAAAAATTAATGTATGCTTAAGAGGCTTACACCAGCTAGAAATGCTCGCACACATTGAAACCATTTTTTTGTCATAACATTTTATTAAAAAAACACAACACTACATTGTTAGTATAAATCTTGATGCATAGAATCCCAGAAAAAATCCAAAGTGTTCATATACATTTTATAACAGTACTCGTCTCGTACAGGACTTGTCGAAAAAAAAATTAGAGGTATATTCTTGATATTTTAATCGAGTCAAATTAATAGCATTATGTTTTGAGAACAGTACTTCGGTAGCATATAATTATCCTGAAGAATATCATGTATTATTTTTAATTTTTTCAATGAAGTAGAACTTACGAGTATAGTTTTACGCTAAATAAAATTCTAGTTTAGGTCATCTAAGCCCCTTAAATGAAAATCTAGATCTGTTTTGGGTCGTACTGTCGTACATACATTTTTTTTATCGCATGCAGGCTAGATAAGGTAGCGGACCCCGGGCTCTGAAGCGTTACCGCTAAGGATACAACCGGGAATAAGCTCGAATGATGAAGATAGCCTTTCTGACTATTTAGTCATTCATAGTAGATTCCTACACACCGGTGATGGTAACATGATTGGACGAAACGAAATGTGAAAATCTTGTAACACATGTTTGGCACATAAATTTATCTTTATCTTTGTTTTCAATAACATTAGGTACCTAACAAAACCAGCCCTTCCGACCTTACTTTCTCAAGCAACACATAAATACAAATTAATTCAATTTACACCCACGCTGTACTAATACACCGTGTAAGTAACCAATAAAATTACGGCCATTATTATCTATTCCAGTCAATTTATCATACGGACAACGTGACCGTGGCGCTTTAAATTTGATTGATCACTTGGATGCATGACTCCGGGTCCCTTGGATACTTTGAGCTAGGAACACATCTATGGATGTGTCATCTTATTTAGAAAAAACAAACAATAAACGGGCAAGTGCGAGTCGGACTCGTACATGAAGAGTTCCATACCTCCGTACTATGTTTTAAAATGTTGTATGACGACCCCCTTTAATTATTAACTTTATCTTATTTTTAGTATTTTTTGTTATAGCGGCCATATTCAAGTATCAAATTATTTCCATTATAAAGATCTAGTTAAAAACGCTGAAAAAACACATTTTTGGTATGACGGCCACCTCAATTTTTTAATTTTTCTTATTATTAGTATCTATTGTTAAAGCGGCCACAGTAATACTTAATCGGTTAAAATTTCAAGTGTCTAGCTATTACCGTTCTAGAGATAGAGCCATGTGAAAGACGGACAGACAGACAGACAGACAGACGGACAGACAGCGGAGTCTCAGTAATAGGGTCCCGTTTGTACCCTTTAGGTACGGAACCCTAAAAAGTATATTTTTTTATCGTATACCGTATTGAATGTAGTCATAAACGTACATGAAGAATCATATACATTGAAAATTAATAATAATTAAAACTATTTCATCATATTTTTTTGGTTAAAACTAACGTGAGACACAGACATTATTAACCATCACCAGTTCACCAGCCGTCGATAATGATTAAGAGGAAAATGAGGCTCCCAGTACACCTACGGGAGTGTGCGACGTAGGAAAATAGCATCTCCCACCAACCACTGCACTGTCACTGCGAGTCCAGCGGGCAAACGCCCACGCCGACCGCGCTACGCATCGCTAACATCAGTGCGGCTCGGGACGTCTTGATGTATGCGTCGCAAGTCAGATTCGCCTAAGGAAGGTCTCTGGATGTGGTCAAAACATGTCGGCGAGTAGCTGACTTGAATAATTGCATACCTGTTAATATTTCATCATATTGAACTTGTAAAGAAAGGTGGTTTCATTGTTGTGGAAAAACAAAGCTTTGCACGATTAATGTTTATGGACGAGACTTTTTTTGTTTCGTACTAATTCGCGTTAACAAATAAAAATAATGTATTCAGAGCGCAAAAGTTTCAATAACAATATTTATATGCATGCATATGCAAATATTTATAATATAATACCATGTGTTAACATTGTTGTACCATAATACCATGTGTTAACATTGTATAATATGTATTTATAAATTGACAGACTTATGGCAAAACCCTCCTGGCACGTAGATGACCAATACTGTGTTAATGAGTTTCTTTGGGCGATATCTTGCCACCTGACAGCTTCCATTTCCCGCAGATGCAAGCTGCATAGTTATAAGCATCTATAAAATACTGTTTACTAATTCAGTAATCTACGGTACAGAGGTGATGTTTCATCAAGTCAGTAACGAACCGATTTCGTATGCACCCAGTCTTGGGTACCCTGACAAACAAAGAGATTTACTACTTAAAATGCATACAAAGACAGACCTCATCAATAAAACATTTCATTGAACATTTGCTATCGCTTATTTTGCAATTCGCTTTTCAATCTGACCGCGCGGATGCCTCCTCCATATTCATTTCATTACTCTCTGTATATTATGCGACTAAAATTGGTAGTAGGGTTGAATGATAGATTTAATCGGGCATTTTAGTCCATCATAATGCAGAGCGTAATATGCCTCATCATGTTTTGTTTAATCGTCGAGTTGTGAGCAGCATTCAAATACAATGTAGTTTACAGTGCAGTGAATTGATGGTTGTACATTAATTGAGTTTTATGGCTAAATCTTATTTGTCATTAAACGTACTTCCAGCTTTGTTTTATTTGCTGATGCACTAATAAGCTAATTTTGATGTTGTAGGTAATTTGTGGTACATAAACCATAGTAAGTGCCAGATTGGTCAACCTGGATTTAAAATATTTTAGTGGCAGTGATGAAAATTTTGAAAACGCTTGTATATTTTTCTATTGTTAGGAATAAAATTCCTCGTTAATATAAAAAAATATCAGATTTTTCTGTCGAGCCAATTAATTATAAAAATTAAAAATATTTTTAATCCCAACTCTTATCAGCCTTACGCCGCCATTTCTTTTGCCCGTCTGACGTTTTAAAAAAAATGTCTTATGTCTACTTTTTACAACAGGTTAAGTTAAATAAAAGCTATTTAACTTAACCTGTTTGTTGTTGTTTATTTGTTTGGGTCAAATCTTGCAAGTTAAATTTAGGCCACTACCCCGGTTTCCGATTGAGATAAAATTTTGTATGCTAATGTAAATCAGTTGAAATGAAATAACTATTACTTGTATTAAAACAAAAAGCTGATCACATGATAAAGCTGGAAGGTAATTTAGGTACCCCGTAATAAAACGATGCAACTCCATCGAGTTTGGGCTTAGTACTTCGCAATAAAAGCTTGTAAGACAAAATGATTTTCTACTTCGAAAAACTTAGAAAAATCTAAAACTAATGTTTGACACTTTCATCATCATCGTCAGGTCTTTTTTGTCTCCCCTGCAGGAGCACTACCCTCTCTGTACGATACTTTATACACATAAAAAATAAAAAGCATTTTAATTTAATTATCATTCATCATCATTTCAGCCGCATAACGTCCACTGCTGGACATAGGCCTCTCCCAAGTTTTTCCAAAATGACCGATCTAGAGCGGCCTGCATCCAGCGCTTTCCAGCGACCTTGGTCAGGTCGTCTGACCACCTTGTGGGTGGGGTGTCCTACGCTTCGCTTGCCAGTACGTGGTCGCCATTCGACAACCTTTTTGCCCCATCGGCCATCGATTCGTCGCGCTATGTGTCCCGCCCACTGCCACTTCAACGAGCTAACCCGCTGGGCTATGTCCGTGACTTTTGTTCTCCTACGAATTTCCTCATTTCTGATTCGATCACGTAGAGAAACACCAAGCATAGCCGTCTCCATAGCGCGTTGAGCTACCTTGAGCCTTCTTATGAGACCCATAGTAAGGGACCACGTTTCGGAGCCATAAATCATCACTGGTAACACACATTTATTATAAACTTTCGTCTTGAGGCACTGAGGTATTTTGGACGAGAAGACACTGCGTAACTTCCCGAACGCTGCCCAGCCGAATCGGATTCGTCAAAAGACCTCTTCCTCGAAGCTGGAACTTCCTGCCTGGATCGATTGACCCAAGTAGGTATACTGGTCTACAACTTCGAGGGTAGAGCTCCCAACAGAAACAGGCACAACATTGACATTCGACATTACTTTCGTTTTGTTCATGTTCATTTTAAGGCCCACCTGTTGGGAAACTCTATTAAGGTCTCCGAGCATAGTATTTAAGTCCTCCATGGATTCTGCCATGACAACTATATCTTCGGCGAATCGAAGGTGAGTGATATACTCGCCATTGATGTTGATGCCAAGTCCTTTCCATTCCAGAAGCTTGAAGGCATCTTCCAGTGCAGCGGTGAACAGTTTCGAAGATATAACGTCTCCCTGTCTCACACCTCTTTGCAGTGGAATAGCCCTTGTGCACTGCTCCTGTACTCGGACTGACATAGTGGCGTTTCTGTATAAACACTTCAACATTTCGATATACCGATAGTCAATACGGCATCGCTGGAGAGACTGAAGCACGGCCCATGTTTCGATCGAATCGAAGGCTTTTTCATAGGCCACAAAACCCAAGCATAGCGGCCGGTTATATTCCCTCGTCTTCTCTATAACCTGCCGCAGCGTGTGAATGTGGTCCATGGTGTTAAAGCCTTTACGGAAACCGGCTTGTTCAGGAGGCTGGAAGGCATCAAACCAGTTCGCGAGACGATTCGTGATGACCCTCGAAAACAACTTATATACATGACTCAGAAGCGTGATAGGCCTATAGTTCTTCCGTAGGGTGTTAGCTCCCTTTTTGAAGAACAAGACTACCACGCCCCTGTTCCACGCTTCTGGCGTTACGCCCTCGAGCAGAACGAAATTAAAGAGCCTCTGAAGGACTTTCAGTACCGGCGTTCCGCCCGCTTTCAGAAGCTCTGCTGTGATTCCGTCCTCACCCGGCGCCTTGTTGTTCTTAAGCTGTTTGAGGGCCATCCTAATCTCGTACAGGCTGATGTCCGGGATATCTTCCGTATAGTGTCGGGTCAGCTTGGCTCTTGGGTCTTTAGCCATTTGTCCACTGGGTTGTGCGACTGAGGTATACAGCTGTCCATAAAACCTCTTGATCTCTGCCAGAACCCCTTCTTTTGTCGACACCACGCCACCGTCCTCCGTCTTCAGCTTCATCAATCGACTTTGCCCAACTGACATATCTCTTGCGAACACTTTGGAGCCTTGTTTTGCTCGATCATCTCCTTAATAAATTTAGTATTAAAGGAGCGGATATCGTGTCGCAAGGACTTTTGTATACGTCTGTTGAGCTGCCGATATGATTCAGCATCTTCGGAGGTCTGCAGCGGCCTGGATCGTCGCTCTGCCATCAAGTATAGAGTCTGAGCAGAGATTTTTTGAGGTTTTCGTTTGGGTCGGGACCTGAAGACCTCTAATCCCACCGCTTGGACAGCATCTACCAACCCTTGGTTTAACTCGTCCACTGTAGCGTAATCCTGAAGGCCTTCGAAGCAATTTGATAGTTCAAGCTGGAAGTTCTCGGAGTTTTTGATTTGGACCCGCGACGGTCGGAGCGTCGACTTTATCAGCCGCGACCTTTCGAATTTGAGACCAATATTTACGATGCCTCTTAATATACGGTGATCGCTCCCAGTTTTGATCCGATTGATCACTGAGACATCGTTGACTATTCGTCTCTTTGTCGTTAGGATGAAGTCGATTTCATCCCTAACAGGGGGCTGGTCTTTCTTTCCTGGACCTAGCCAGGTCTACTTTCTTTGCGGCGGCGGCTTTTTGAAGAGAGAGTTCATTGCAAAGAGTTCCTCTTTCTCCAAAAAATCAGCCAGCCTACGACCCCTGTTATTTCGCACTCCATATCCGAAATTTCCCAGCCTTAACTCTCCATCGCCTCGCTTGCCCAGTTTTGTGTTGAAATCCCCCATAACAACCGTAAAATAGGTTTCAGAAGTATGTATGGCCCTACTGATGTCCTCATACACCTCATCTACCTCTTCCTGTGTGATCCTCAGTTGGCATATATACCTGTATGACCTTCAGCAAGTATCTTTTGGATACTCTGAGTATCAGGTATATTACCCTACTAGAAACACTCTCGATGGTTATGACGTTGTTTATGAGAGACCTGTGGACGAGAAACCCGACACCATGCTGGGACTACTTTTGGTCTCCTTCCCGGTGATAGAGTAGGTTACCAGACTCCAGGGTTGTCGTGCCCTCGCCCTCTCTTCGGACTTCATACAACCCTACAATGTCCCACCGTAACCTACTCATTTCCTCATCCACTTCAGCTAGTTTCTCGTCTGTCCTCAAAGTGCGTATGTTGTGTGTTACCAGGGCCAGTCGTCGACAGGAGTGGTAGCCGGATCTCTGCCGGAGATTCTTCGCACCCCCTGCCCCGCCGTTACCATGACCGCTACCGGAGCCAGAAATAGCTGGGCTGCCAGGGACTGGGGGCCTGGGTTTTTTTGTTTTTACCATATGGGAGGTAATTGGCCTTAAAACGCCGCGCTGGCCAGTGCGAGTTGGCGAGTCCACGCTTTTAAAGGGGATTTAGTCCTTATGGCTTGTGGTAGCCGGTTGGATCAGGTTATTGCCGCCCGATATTCGGCATATAAGTTTTACGGCAGGGTAAGTCACCTCCAGCAAACCCTCCTCCTTTCTCATCCGGGCTTGGGACCGGCAACGGCGGAGTTCAATTTAATTATGGACAAATGCAATACATGGTGGGTTAAAGTTCCTTCACTATCATTCTAAACAAACCTTTACTTTACTCGGAACACTCAAAACCTATCACGTGCAAAAACATTTCCAAGAAACACCATGATTAAATGTCAGCCTTGTGACTTCCAGCCTAAAATAAGACCACTCCATCTCTTCCTGTGGATGTCGTAAGAAGCGGCTAAAGGACTAAACACAAACATCTCGTGCTACTACTACATTCCCAAGGAATTAACGTCATGCGGCGGCCGCCTGTAAAACTTTTTATTTTATAATAAGTATGGACAAATGCAATACATGGTGGGTTAAAGTTCCTTCACTATCATTCTAAACAAACCTTTACTTTACTCGGAACACTCAAAACCTATCACGTGCAAAAACATTTCCAAGAAACACCATGATTAAATGTCAGCCTTGTGACTTCCAGCCTAAAATAAGACCACTCCATCTCTTCCTGTGGATGTCGTAAGAAGCGGCTAAAGGACTAAACACAAACATCTCGTGCTACTACTACATTCCCAAGGAATTAACGTCATGCGGCGGCCGCCTGTAAAACTTTTTATTTTATAATAAGTATGGATTTGTTATCATAAAATCTATAAAATTATAAAATAAAAAACAATTAGCGCAAAAAAAAAATTCAATCAATCAAATAATTCTCCACTGCACTTACGTTACTTAAAAAAATCAAGTTTAAACAAAGTTAACTTGGAAATAAAACATGTTTCATTTGATCTGATTACGCGGAAACCACGTTCGAGTAATGAATAATGACGGATGGACGTCAATAATTCCGAAACTATGGAACCCGGTTCGCTCGCCACATTCATTATTGAATCGGAGGCTTATGTCATTAAAGGCCGGCAAAGGGCAAATAAAGCCGGTACAGTGTATTCTGCAAACTATGAAGACCTCCGTGTTGTATTGGTAACCACGCTAGTCCGCCACTCGGAGGTCGTGGGTTTGATCCCCGGCCAAGGCAAGTTGGAAAATGGCCTTTTCCAAATTGTTCTGGGTCTTGGGTGATCATAAAATATACAGTTTAAATTCTTACTTTGGGATTAACTCTAACTGTGTGATATGTACTCGTATACGAGTATAATATATTAAACTATAAATAAGAAAGAACTATTGTTGGAAGACGATATTTTTTATTTGTAACTATATTCTTAAATTTTCATTTTATTTAATATACAGTTAGTTTTTTTTATAGTTCTGAAATTCTAGTATTTAGTTAGATTTAATTATTTTTATTTTGTTACAATGAAACTTCAAAAAAGAAGTTTTTTCTTTCTTTGGAAGTAACTAAGTTTTTATTTAATTATTTTAGAATATACATACCCGGTAGTAGGTATTATACATCTTTCCTGCAAAAAACCGTAGAATATATACCAACTGTTTCTCTTCCCGTGCAAATCGTAGAAGCCGATTGAGGGTCTGTCTATATAAGAGCCAAGCTCTTGTCGGTGTCAAAGACTTATAACGTCAGGGGTTCAAAAGGAGGTTTACACTACAGTTAATCCAAATCAATAGTTATCTACAAAATTAAATGAACATTATTAATCTATTCGATAATCAGCGGCAGATTTGTCGAGATAATAATCGACTAATCATGCGGTTCATTCATCATTGTTCACTTTTCAAGCTAGCTCAGTTATGAAATGAACGACAATGACATTTGATTATTCAGCCATATAAATTTGATTGCAGTAATTTGTCTATTAGATTTCGTCTATTATTAATTCAGATTAATTGAATTTGGATTGAATAGGATTGCGGTTTGCGAACACAAGAAAAATTATTTGTGACACAAAAATAAAGTACTATATGTATATAACATAAATATACTATAAATAGAAACATTTTTTTTAAACAAATATAACTAATAATAATTAATAATTTAATCACTAGTTATAAATTAGTTGGGTTCTTTTTATTAGTATTTTTTTAGAATTATATTAAGAGTGCGGATTCCGAATTCACGCCGCTCACATTTTCAAAAATATCAAAAACGCTATAAAAGTAAATGACACTGGGCGTGGTACTTGGATGGGCATTAAAAATTTCTCGAACTTCTCCGTACTTTGGATAGCACGTTAAGTTGTTCCCGGCTGTCATTAAATGGCAGTCATCAAGCTATGTTACATGCCTTTAGGCAGCTTGACCAGTGTTGGCCACTTACTCACACGAGAAACAATCAACAACAAACTGGATGATGAAAGTAGTGTCAACAACAAGTCTTTAATCAAAATGTTCGCTTTATCGACTCATAGACGTATATAGCTATAATATAATAAGCTATATCATATATCATAGTAGGCAACCACACATGCTAGCTGTACTGTAAAATATATTTTCCCTTATATCTATACTAATATTATAAAGCGGAAGAGTTTGTTTGTTTAAACGCGCTAATCTCAGGAACTAATGGTCCGATTTGAAAAATTCTTTTTTTGTTGGGTAGTCCATTTATAGAGGAAGGCTTTAGGCTATATAACATTACGTTCCGACAACCACGCGAACGAAGTCGCGGACACAGCTTGTTATATTATATTCTTATTAGGTCTTTTTTAGTCTCTACTGCAGGAGCACGACCTCTTTGTACTACTAGAGCCATATATTAGCCAGAGCAGTTCAGAGGATTTGGCCTACTGTCCTACACTCTCTTCGCTGGCCATACAGGTTTGAAAGGAAGGTCTCATTGATGTTTCTAAGCTTTGTTTAGCCTGTGTTGTTTGTGGTATCATGCTGACGAAATAGAAATATTTATTATTGCTCCGTCTGTTGTTGCTCGAAGATTATAAGTATAAAATATATCGTCTTGCTATCATATATATTGAAGCTACGTCTGTGATGAGCTTTAAAGGATCCACCGAAATTTAAATTTTAATAAAGAGAATATTATACGATATGTAATTGGCACAATCCACTTAATATTAATATGATATTTCGGAAAAATGGAGATACAATTTCAGCTCAAAATCAGTTGCAACAAAGCTGATACGAGTAGTAATTATTATGAGAGGCGATGCTTGACACAATTCTGACGGACGTGACGTCACCGTATTAATGGTCATCGTAAAATTTTACGACGCGGGACTTTTATTCGCTCTCTGTCACGTGACATGAGTCCTACTACTGAGTGTGCTGATAATAAAGTTTATGTAATATAACTAGTAGTTCGCCGCGAACTTAGACCTTGTGATTATAGTTCCCTAAGTATCATATAGATGGCGCTATCCAAAGTTAGAACGCGCTATGGTTTCGTTTGCTACATAATCGCGTTTCGACATTTTTATTAATATTTCAAAAACTACTAGACCGATTTTTATGCCCAACGAACTTGAAAATTGTATTGATATTTCCTACATGCCTACCAAATTTCATTTAAATCGGACTGTCAGTTCGGCAGCTATTGCGGTACAAACATACATACATACATACAAACAATCTATTTTCGCCCCTAATTCGATTTAAAGACCTCGCTCGCTTCGCTCGCTCGGTCAATAAAATTTATGCAACTTTCAGCACCGGAAGTACCGATTTGATAATATCAGGGTTCCGTGCCAAAATAATAACTTAGACGGACCTCGCAAGTTTGTCTTGCATCAAAGATACTCGTATTAAATACTGACTTATTGAAGTTTATCGGATGAGAAAGTTGTTTGAACAAAAAAGTTGCGTCTTTTTAAATGTGACAAAAAAAATATGATTTTTTTTCATACAAGTGCACAGTACTTCGTTCGCTTCGCTCACTTGGTCAATAATAATCTCTCTCTCAGTCTCTTTCTGTCAAGTCAGCGTTTCTTCGATATATTTGTTCTACCGGTACCCATCGTAGGCGGCATGGCAAGACATTTGTTTCCCGTAAATTACAATTTTCTGCACGACATAGGTCTTCACCAGTTTAAAGACGTCCAAAGATGGATTACGGCTAGCAACGCATCACTATTTTTATTTTATTTTGACATGAATGAACATTTGTTTGTCCAGATGACTGACAACTCAATTTTAAAAGGCGTACTGCCAGAAAGCCAAAATCCTGTATTATTTCTAGATGTCACTACTATCTCGCCTGCTAGCCATATAAAGGATGCTGATTGGGTACTTAGGCTGACGGTATCCACGAAAAATCAGAGATGGCGCTTGTTTATTCATAGAAAATGAACGCTTCTACCGCCATCTTTCCAAAATTAGTGGCTCCACTACGAAAGCTACTTTGTTTCGAACTAGTAGCTTCATGTAGCCACAACATTTTAACTAAAAATTTAATTACGCTTCAAAGTATGAAGGTTTTTAATGCTTTTGTATTAATTCGTCCACGATTTTGATCACCTTTTTCACCAACATACCCACCATCACGCTGGCCGTAGCCTTTTGGGACTTATGACTCTAGGCTCAGCCTATCCTGTAAAGGATAAAGACGTGACTAGTTTGTATTCATGTATCTATGCCCTGTGAATCAACGGGTATATTTAAATTAGAGTTTGAACTTTTGTAATTAAAAGGAAATTTTTCGAAAACATGTCCGAAATTTTCAATTTAAATTGAAGGGTACGGACATTGGACGAGTTGACTTTGAAGTTTCAGCGGTCGAATATCGAAAATTAATTAATCCGAACTCGACACTTGTGGCTCAGTTATTTCCATTATTGCTTTCATATTCATAATGTTTTAATCTTTTTGAAGAATTCTTCAAAAAGATTAAAACATTATTGCTTTTTCAAGGTAAAAATTAAAATATTCCATGCAATATTAAATATTTACTGCAGCATTTTTCACTTTGGTATTATTCTTTATTAGGCATTTCGCACTTGGTTGGCTGTCTCACTCGCACAATCAAATATTTTTAAATATTATATAAAAATAAGTTTCATTTTTAGAAAATAGTTTTATTATTAACCTACATAATTATTTTGCGAATTTTTAGACATGTTTTTATATTGTGTGACATTGACTACATCGTGAATTAGTTGATCAAAACTTTTAAATCTTTGATTAACTGATTCACGATTAAGTAAATTCTACTCATTTTTTAATAATCTTTAATAATGTTTGATTGTGTGAGCGAGATAGCTAACCAAGTGCGAAATGCGTCATATGTAGTTGTTTACATAAAACACTCGTGTATTTTTTTTTTCAAAATGCATTTTTTTTAAGTTTCCAGCGAAGGCATGGCATGGCACAGAAAACAGTAAGAAGAACGGAATCTTTTAAGGTACGCACAATATGCGTCCCCGTTCCCCATCCCCGCACCTCTCCCCCGTTCTTGTGCCACAGTGCACACGTCACAAGGCATTACATACAGAAGTGAATCTCCTAAGATTCACTTCTTTATGTAATACTCTTACTGTCTTCTGTGCCCATATTCAGGACAAGAGCGCGAGCATTTTTTGTAAGATGTCATAAATATGTGGTCACGAAATGAGAAACGATCCTTATTATATTTTTGAAGATCTTACTCCTACATCTCCACTGTAATATGGTAAAATTATTCTCTCTAGCAAAATTCCCTGAAACGTTTTCGTATCAAACGGTCGTTAGGTTTCGCCGAAAGAAAGAGCAGCATTTAATTCAATACGAGAAGCTTAATACAAATATTTCTTTAAGTGAGAAATATTTTTGCTATTTGTAAAAACACGCTTTTTGCCGCCGGAATATAAGTTAGCAAGTAAAAACACTTCACTGCTCCAAGACACAAATATATTATGGAAAAGACATTAGCGTAATAAATGATAGCACTGGCTATACTAGACCACTACTTCTTCTTCGTCTAAGCACGTTCCCGGTTGTATCCTCAGCTGTGCTGCTTTGGAGCCCGGGGTTTGCTTTCCTGCTTTTTCTTCTCCAAATATAACATGCATGTCAATGCTCACCCGAGGATGCCAAAGACCTTGCAAAATGGAGAAGAAATAGCTGGAACAGTTTAAATGATATTTGGCTATAGTTTGACGACCGGACGCCTGCCTGACGTCAAACCACTTTGGGAATGTATTTGTGCGAAAAGTTTACTAGACCACTACATTACTTAATATAAAAATTTAGATAAGTAAAATAAGTAAAGTTAATATAATAATAATTTCCTAGCAGCTGAAATTTTAACATGGATTTCAATGATTATTTGCGTACCGTTAAATATTAGTACTAGAATATGCCTTCATTTATCACGTTTTAATCCCTAACGAGATAGACAGAACCTAGAGCGGTAAGAGTTAGGCCGCTTTTAGCCTGATGGTGGGGCTTGAAATTAGGAAAAGGGAATCGAAATATTGTCAACCCTAAATAAGGGGTTGTCAACTCTTCCCACTATCGGCTTTTACGACCTACATAGGAAAAAAAACATACATTCTACGGTTTTTTTTCATTGTTTTCCATACCAGCAGCATAAAACAAAACAATACCAATATTTTTTTTTTTGTATAGAAGAATTAACAAATATGAATTAACTAATAAAAAGAAGATTTTTTTTAAGCAGTCGTATTTTCTAAGCAATAAGCCAACTTTGGGACTGACAGAATAACCAAGTTGTTATTTCTTATACTGTTTTAATGTTTTAGAAACCAAGATTAAAGGTATTTGCGTTTTACTTTTTGTTATACAAACTTACTGAATGAATTCTTAACCACCTGGTTAACACACTAACTACTTACCTACCTAAGTACTATGTGTCAAAAAGAGCAAGGTTAACCAATAAATTTGTACAAAATATTTTGGTCATAAACGTGGATCGAAAAAAATTATATTGAATAAATTATTCTTTTTTTAACTTAGTTATAATAAAATTCACGGAAATAACGTAAGTAACAAAATATGAGTGAGTGGCGCATCTGCGAAAATCCAGACATTACCTGTATTGACTTGTTAACCGTTAAGCACGTTACAGCTACGCGATTGTCAGCTTATCACCTGACGATAGAAGACGGGAGATATGTTTTGAGGGAAAACCAAAAAATATATTATCACAAAGAGATTTACTTTACTTTGTTTGAACATTAAAAAATAACAGGAAATCGTTTTTTTTTCTAGCTATCCATAGATACACCACACGTATGGATTTAATGATAAATGTTTTTTGAGTTTCAGTTCTAAGTATGGGAGACCCCCAAACTTTTTTTTTTCGATTTTTGTGTGAAAATCTTAATGCGGTTCACAGAATACATCTACTTACCAATTTTAACACTATAGTTTCGGAAAAAGTGGCTGTGACAAACGGACGGACAGACAGACAGATAGACATGACGAATCCATAAGGGTTCCGTTTTTTGCCATTTGGCTACGGAACCCTAATAAGTTTTACTTACCCAATAAATTACTAGTAAGTTTGCTTAAAAATAAATCTATAACTTTCAAACTTTTCAAGCAATATTTACGTAAATGGAAAAACTAGCAACACGTCAACGTTTCTTGCCAAGTTCAAAGAAAACGGAACTGGTGCCGCAACAGCCGTGGGTCTCACGCACGTATGTTGAGATTTTTGTAAATAAATTTTAGGATTCTGTACAAAACATTGCATCCATTTAGATTTCAATTCTTTTGTCTGGGAAGTCGCAACCACACCATTACATAATATTTAACTTGGATTCCATTTTCACATTTATGCTTTTGGTGTGATACATATTTAACGAGTGTTTTAGAACAGTTTTAACAAACAATGTGTGTTCAAATAATACCGAAAAATCAAGGTCTAAGCAAAACTCATGAATTTGCACTAAAACCTAAAAAAGCAAAACATGAGATAAGATCTTTATAGTTATTTATCTTTATAACCTATAAAATATATAACAGAGCGGTGGTAACCAAGTAGTTTAGGCACTGGTTGTGTGTATGTGAGGCACGAGTTCAATCCAAACTAGGTCTAACTTCTACCGCTGAGTTTGTACTCATGAACAGAAATTTTCCAGTATCATCACTTGTTTCTGGTGAAGGAAAGCATCATGAGGAAACCTGCACACTAGTGACTATTGAAGTTTACTAGCATGTGAAATGAGGCGTTTTCCTGTGAAAAAAAAAGGGAAAGTGCGAGTCGGACTCGTACATGAAGGGTTCCGTGCCTCCGTACAATGTTTTAAAACGCTGAAGAAACACGTTTCTCGTATGACGACCTCCTTTAATTTTTAACTTTATCTTATTTTTAGTATTTGTTGTTATAGCGGCCATAGTAATACATAAACGGTGAAAATTTTAGGTGTCTAGCTATTACGGTTTAAGAGATAGAGCCCTGTGCTAGACGGACAGACGGACAGACAGACAGCGAAGTCTCAGTAATACTTTTGCACCCTTCTGGTACGGAACCCTAAAAACGAGAATAAAAACATTCTCAATAGATGGCGTTTAATAGTTTTAAATCGTTCTGTCAAACTGTCAGCACTAGGCCCAAAGAGCAATAATGTACCTTATGTAACTTCCCTAGGCCGTTTGGTTCAAAGAACAATAATAGGTAACCGTAGAGTTTGGTTCAATCCTTGTGCTTTTCTGTCATGTCATGGAAAAAAAGCATAAAACCATCGCGTTCGTCACATCAGTTTTATGTTGAATCAGTAGGAAAAGTATTCCTCCATTGTTTTTGCATGTCACGAAGGCGCAGGCACGCAAGAGTCACGTGTCCTGTTAAATTTTACTATCACTTGATATATATGTACATAATAGTATATTTTAAACTAAATATTAAAAAAAAACTAACACGCACTGAAAATTTTATATAAATTTGACATTGACAGATCGATTGAAGTAATTGCTGAACCATCTATCATAAGGTACTGTACTATTGTTGTAAACGCCTCATCATCATCATCATTTCAGCCGCATAACGTCCACTGCTGGTCATAGGCCTCTCCCAGATTGTAAACGCCTATTTTAGCCTATTTTTTCTGCCAAAAATTGTCGTTCTCTCCATGCAATAACACCGATAAAAGCTTAGCTCTATAATAGAGGTATACCAGTAGTTCGTCCCAAACTTAAATATAAGAAAAGACAATATCGTATTTTAATTCGTATTATTATTAATAGTGACTGTATTTACATTTTAATAATAATGAATA
Organism: Acrobasis repandana; assembly: GCA_963576875.1. Taxonomy (NCBI): domain Eukaryota; kingdom Metazoa; phylum Arthropoda; class Insecta; order Lepidoptera; family Pyralidae; genus Acrobasis; species Acrobasis repandana. The sequence continues at coordinate 7,965,567 of OY756226.1, forward strand.
TTTTAAATTGTAAAAGAGAGCGGGGATTGCAAACATAAGTATTTTTTTGCTCAAATGTAATCCCCAATCACAATCAGAAATGTAATGATTTGATTATGGTGCAGTTTCGCACATCAGGTTCCCTTATCATATTTCCTTGTTTTCTTTGACCCAAGGACTACGGCTTTTATTGTTTCCGCCAATGCGGCAGTCATTATGTTAATTCAGCACTTTCGGGACTTCTAGATCTGGCAGTTGATACATTTATCTACTTACTCTAATATAGATAAAATTGTGATTTTATTTTGTCGAATCTAAAATATTAAATTTAATATTTTGAAAGATTGTGACTTTTCCAATGTTTCTCTAGAAAATAAACATACATAAAAAGGTTTGCCCTAAAATTCGATCCATGAAATATTCTTCAGTTTTATTGGCGAAGGGTTACCACTAGAGGAAATGATGTCCGCCATCTTGCACTGGTAGCCGCAGCATAACTCCACCGGGTTTGGGCTCAATTGATTCGTCTCGAGGAGCACTTTTCATTGTTTTAAATAAAACTTGTTTTTAAAAATATTTTTAAATAAGTACTTGTTTAAATTTCATATTTAGATACATTTTGAAATTGTTTTTTAAATGATTAAAATTATATAAAAACATCACGTAAAAAGGTAGGTCTCAAAAAGAACTTTCATTAAATTATAAATAAAATTAGTCGTACGTAAAGGGAATTTTTAATAAGGCGCCAATATGACTGAAGACATAGTTGCGTTGTATTTATTATTCATATCATGACTGTATACGTGAAATCGTAAAATTGAATTAAGCCGGACTCACAACTTCCTACCGTTATATCTGTAATATGAAATGGAATAATGCTGCGTGCATTTGAATAATGCATTGATTTATCAAAGGCTGACGTAACTGCACTTCTTAATTCGCGTCGCTATAAAGACACTACTTTATAAGACTTTCACAATTTCCTTCCAAGTTGGTCTAGGGAAAAGAAGGAGTAGAATGTAACAGCTGCATTTTTTTCTGCGCTAAAAAAAAAACAGTTTCACTCCGAGAGTGCCGACAGAAGTGAAAACTTGAACAAGGTGGTGTCTTTTACTCGGTAACAGTGTTGGAGATTCAATGGTTTTTTTCCTATCTCAAAAAATGCCCAACGCGCCTTATGATGTATTTACTTCAAAAAAATTTTTTTTTATAAAACATATTTTTTTCTTTCTAATATGATCCTGTCAATTTGTAGCAGCAAGCAGTTACGCCAAGGCTGTTATCCTGCACGAAGGCCGCCTACTTATAAAAATGAGAAGCTCGTTTAGTTAAGGGTGTTCTTGTTGAAAACGTTATTGGATGTGATAGCTCGAGGAAAATCTTTTTAAAGTACACGGCTTATGAAATGTTGTTTACAAGGGCAAATAAAATATACTTAAACTATTTTAAGGGTGGATTTACACTGAATAACTTTTCCCAAGACAGTGGGACAGGTGAAACTAAATTAAAGCATTTAATTTTTTTACGTGACCATAAACAACTATTATTAAATATAACGAAAAATAGTCTTCTCAAAAATATCTGTTGTAACTATAACTACAGCGAAAGGAACATATATACTGATACTGAACCAGTTTCCCTGAAGAACGTATCCACTGAAACTCTACTAAAATAGTTTTAGTATATTCTGTTAGACATAAATAGGTGATATCATCAATATATGTATTTTTATTATTCAATAAATATAAGCATGTCAATATAAGAGATTATTGACTGGCAGATAAAATAATAAAGAGACTAATAATAATAAAAAAACAATGGGTGGTTAATATTGACATCACTGAGTTGAATATTCGTATTTGGCATAACATTGAAATAGGAGATGCGTAAAATGGGATTTTCACGAGAGCTGTATCGGATAGTGATTTATTGTGCGCAAACTTTGCTTGTTGAACTTTGTAAAATGTTATTGGTACGGAAATAAGCTCTCTTGTATTTATTACAAATCGGCGAAGCAAACTGAAGGGTTGTTGTTATAATTATATTAACAACAACAACCCTTCAAACATCCTGTTTTCAAAATAGGTATATTTCCGGGTAAAAAAAATCAAATTTTTATACAATAAATAGGCCTTTTCAGGCACTTTTACACGTCATTACGTGTAAAGTTAATTAATTATTTTAGAGAAGCTTTAAAGCTACCGATATGTTTCACAACGACCACTGCTGAGAATAAACGAGGTAAAATAATGTATTTTAGAAATAGCTAACGTCAAATTCTCCATTAAGTACTCCCCAATATCTGTTATCAGGTCATCACGCTTTTCTGCTGTTGGTTTTAGTAACAACCAAAGAAATTGTATACAATCTAGAATGCTTACGAAGTGGCAAAGCAGTTCCCTAAAAATATATCTAAAGTTAGAGTTCTCCCCTTCTACTTTATTGAACTGACAGTTTGCGGGAAAAGGACTGCCTCCGCGGTCCAGTGGTCAAGGCGTTTGCCTTGTGATCCGGAGGTCATGGGTTCAAATCCCACTGGAAAGCATACTTTGTGAAAAGTTGTTTCCAGTCTGTTTAGGATATTGCAGGCTTGAATCACCTGATCATCCGAAAAAAAAGATGATTCCGTGCTTCGGAAGGCACGTAAAGCCGTTGGTCCCGAACGCCATCTAGCGTTTGTACCTATCCTAGGATTGGTTCTGGTCTACCCTTTGGGTTGCGGTGGTCAGACGGCAGTCGCTCTGTGTAAAAACCAGTAACCTCGTCAAATCGCCTAGGTTAGGTAGTGGACCCCGGGCTCTTAAGCGTAACTGCTGACGATACAACCGGGAATACGCTCGGATGATGATAATGAGTTTGCGGGAAAGGGACGCCTACAACTTAAGGTATATTTTTAGGGAACGTTAGGTATTAAAACATAATCATTATGAAAATATGAGCTTTATGAGCGTGGCACTAAGTTTAATTTTCAATGTTGTTTTTTTGAGATTATTACTCGTAGTTATTCTAGGTTGTACTATAAATTCTTTGGTAACAACTAATAAAAAAGTTCAGTGGCCAAAACTTTGACAGAAGGCTTCATACATACACCAGAATTCTTTTAAACATACTTTTAGTTAGTTTGCTTTGTCTTTTGTTTTGTTTTTTTGGGTCAAATCTTGCAAGTTACATTTGAGGCACTGAAATTTTGTATGCGAAAGCATATGACAATGCAATATTGTTATGACAAGAAGCTGATCCGTTAATAGGGCCAGAAGGTGGCTATGGAAACCCTATAATAAAACGACGCAACCCCGAGTTTGGGCTTATTGCATTTGTCTTGATACGTTCGCCTTATAATAAAAGCTTGTACGAAATATATTTAAAAAAAAACTGATTTCACGAAATGTTCTGACTCACGCTCTGTAAAATTCTGATCACTATAATCTTGGGCAATTAAATTTTTTTTAGACTCGCGATATTTTTATGTCATCAACCATATTCCTATGAACGACCTAATGTCTGTACGTTTCGAAACACAATCATCAGGTCTTTTTTAGTCTCCACTGCAGGGCACGACCTTCTCTGTACTACCAGAGCCATATTTTAGCCAGAGCAGTCAGAGTATTTGGCCTACAGTCTTAGTCAGTTAGAATAGGATCACTCCAAGACTTCCCGTGAATGTCGTAGAAGGCAAATTAGGAAACACAAGCTAAACAAAGCTTATAAACATCAGTCTGTACGACAAAAAAAGATACGGCGTCCCAAATTTTCCTGATTCATGGAAAAATACTTCTAAAACGATCTGCTAAATTAATAGGTACAGTTATTGCGGACAATTATTAGGTATGTTTCTGATTTTAATGGCACAGTAATCGTTGAAATTACATAACAAACGAGGTGACAACTAAATGCAAAGTGTTGCAGCACGAAGTAAACCTATCAAGTGTCTAGTAACTACTGTCCCAGAATTGGAGTTGTACGAATATAGAATTAGTAGCCCTATTTACAGGAGTGCTAATTATAAATTAATAATTATATTTTTACATTTAAAAGTACTTCAATAAAATTTTACCATTCACCATTTTATTTTATTTTATTAAAAGCCTGAGAAAAAGAACTTTTAAAACTCAAACAACTTTCTCGATTCTCTTCGTTGTAAAAAAAACAGTGTCTCCACACGTTTGTACTACACATACAACTGTTCATATTATATGAAAGATTGTACATGTACATCTCGAGTTCTCTTTGCGAAACAACGCAATTTCACATTACTTTTATATAAAACGCGCCTCTCAAAGTATGCATCTTGGTTTATTCCCATTGGTGAACTTCCTACTATTTTTTTTATTGAAATATTGAATAAAAAAAAAGGTCAGTTAACCCTAATATAGTGTTTGAAGTCTTTTTGTAACAAAGCTTTTAAACCAAAATTAAAAGTCGATGATTTTGTAGTTCTGGATATAGTGCAACTGAATATTTTAAAAACATAGGTTTATAGAAATAAATTCGGAATCAAAAATCAGTTACCTTTTTAAATTTCATCTATATTTGGTAAACTATCTTATCTCAGTTAGAAAAAAAAACACAAACTAAGTGTTTTCTTTTTGTTTGTTTGTTTGTTTAATAATCAGTCAGGGTTCCTCCTTATCACCTTAGTATGTCGGATGCCTGAGCTTGAAAAATCTGACACCAGTGTTGGCCACTTACATACACGAAAAACAAACAGTATTATTACAGACATTATTTAGATGCGTGAATCTTGTACACCTACTAGTGGCTCTGTGAACTGTAGATCTCGCAAGTCTGTCTTTGCATAGCCCCTTTAAATACTGACCTCTTGAAGTTTATCGAATGAAAAAGTTGTTCGGCCAAAAAAGTTGCGTTTTGATAAGGGTAGGTAATATAAAAAATATGCCTTTTTTAATATTTTATTTTTTACGTTTTGCCGAAGGTGAAACGGAGACTTTTGTTCACTTCTCTAATTCGGTCAATATTAATCCCTATAAAAAGTTTACATACTATAAGCACGCGGTCTTCATTACTTTCCAGTATGCATAATTAGTAGTGTTTCCCAAAGAAGGTTGATGACATCAGGCAGGCGGCCAATGGTAAAAATAGCTATATTTTCTCGATTTTGCGTAGTCTTTGGCATCCATTTTAGTGAAGGAATGGCGGGAAAACGTACCAAGGGCTCGGAAGCAGCACAGCTAAGGATGCAATTAGGAACGCGCAATTAATAATTAAATATTAAAAAAAAAAAAAACATAAACGGCGCCAACAGGAGTGAACTCGTTTGCGTAATTGACAGTTTATGAGAATTCCCAGTTCCAGTAGACAGTTACAGCAGTGACGGTAACATTTTTCATTGGCGAAGTGTAATGTGTGTTTCTAAACATGTGCTTGTTTTTATGTCGGGAAATATGATAGCTTTTGTCAGGAGAAGGTACCGTCTTTGGTAATATTCATTTTGTTGGTCATATATCAAAATAGGTTTTTTAAATGTAAGTATTAAAATTTTAAATACAAGTAATTTTATTTTTAAATGAAAAAAAAAAAAATTCTTCAACAATTATTAAGACTGGAAACCTAAAAAAACCATCTAAATTGTGCCTATCAAGGCATAGGCTTTACTTGTAGGCGAGGAGCTAGGTGCAATTTATGATGTCCGGCTTTAGAGATTTAACAAAAAGACATTTTTCCACTTTATTTTTATTTTTATTAAAGGATATTTGTAATATCTCTTAATAATAGTCACTTTTTTTTGCACAAATGTTGACGTCAAATCGTTACATACAGCTAAGTTTATGCCGCTTCCTAGGCGCAAGTGCTGAAGAAGCGGCAACAAACTGCACTGCACGTTTTCTCCAAAGACGTCAAACAAACTTAAAACTTAAAATTAGTTATACGGATGGACTGAGATAAAATTGTTTGTTATGTCATAATTAAATTGAATTTGAAGAATTACAAAAATTAAAATAATGTCATTTTGTAAATTTAGTATGTACCAATGTATCTAAATTATGACATGTCTAAGTATACAAACCTTTAAGAGGGACCCGCGCCCAGCTCAAGCCAGACTTTTTTGTCTTTAAGATAGTCATCGGTCCTATAATAAGCCTTCTCACAAAGTATTTTCTTTACATAAGCTTTGAATTTTCTGTATGACATATCAAGGACCGATTCTGGCAATTTATTATAAAAAAGTATATACTTCCCCATAAAAGACTTACTGACTGTTTCCAGCATGTAATACGGGCTAACTAAGTCATTTTTATTGTGTTATGTTCTAGAAACTAAACATAGGCTACCTAACTTTTATTAAATAAAGGCGCTACATGGCTTGTCTCCTAAATTAAACTAAAAGAGGAAAAGGAAGACCAAGAAGAGCTGAGGTTCTCGGTCAGGCGATGGAGTATTATATTCCATTTTCTGATCGAGCCTCTGGCATCATAGCTGAACCCAGGTTCAATGCTGACTGTTTAAAATCTGAGGCTATTAAACAATCAGCATACCAGGCTTGGACTGACGCTCGTAATCGCAGAGCTCCGGATACGCGTAAAAAGGAGAAAGCCTTTAATTTTGCGGCCAAGTCCTGCAAAAAAAACGCTTAAAAAGGCTCGCTTCGACCACATAGACAGAGTTGGTGCCAAACTTGCTTCGTACCCATCCGGTAGTAAAGCATTTTGGTCTCTGGCTAAGTGCGTTGAAGCCAACTTTTGCCGCTCCTCACTTCCTCCTTTGCAGAAACCTGACGGTACACTGGCACACACAGCTTTAGAAAAAGCTAATTTACTAGCTTCACTGTTTGCCGAAAACTCACGTCTGGATGCTAGCAATCAAACACCGCCCCAGTTACCTCCTTGTGGATGTAAAATGCCTGAAGTCCGCATTCATCAAAAGGAGGTTCTCAAGACTCTACGCAACTTAGATGTGAATAAAGCCAGTGGTCCCGACGGTATTCCTGCTATTGTCTTAAGGAATTGCGCACCCGAATTGTCTCCTGTTATTACGCGCCTGTTTCGTCTATCTCTTCGGTCCGGAATCGTCCCTAAAATGTGGAAGCTCGCCAATGTTCAACCCGTACCTAAGAAGAGCAGTCGTGCCGACCCTTCAAACTACCGCCCAATTGCAATCACCTCGATTCTGTGTAAGATAATGGAGCGTGTTATTAACAAGCGCTTACTTGCGTACCTTGAGGACAATGATCTCCTCAGTGACCGGCAATACGGATTTCGCCAGAACCGATCTACTGGGGATCTTCTTGTGTACGCTACACATCTTTGGGGTGAAGCCCTTGAAAAATACGGTGAGGCACTTGCTGTCTCACTTGACATTTCAAAGGCATTTGACAGGGTGTAGCATGACGCTTTTATAGCGAAGCTTTTCGCTTACGGTATCCCTCCCAGCCTTTGTGCTTGGATTTCCGATTTCCTGAGGGAACGGTTTATTCGAGTAACTGTTGACGGCTGCTCGTCTGATCTATTGGCAATTAATGCTGGAGTACCTCAGGGATCTGTTCTTTCCGCAACGCTATTTCTGCTTCACATTAACGATCTGCTAAAGCCCGGTATTTTTGGGTATGCAGACGATAGCACCGTTACGGAAAGATATTTTTCAAGTGCAAGGGTGTTCCATACCAATTTTACTCTGCAAGCTGTCTCCGATTGGGGTGATGCCAACCTTGTGAGATTCAATGCCTCTAAGACACAGGCGTGTCTCTTCTCTGCTAAAAAGAGCCCTTTCAACTTGGCTCCCACTTTCCGGGGTGTGCCTGTTCCTGTCACCCGTCATCTCGAACTTCTTGGTATGGATCTCTCATCAAATCTTAACTTCGGTAGCTATATTGAGTCCAGGGCTAAGACGGCTTCTAAAAAACTGGCATCGACATCGACAGACGTGCCAGAAGACTCGTTGGTGATGAGTTGCTTACGGCAGGACGGCTCCAGAGCCTCGAACATCGCCGACTAGTAGCAAGTCTGTGTATCTTCTACAGGCTGCACTTCGGGGAGTGTGCGCAGGAATTACATAATTTAATTCTCCCTGCACCATTCCACCATCGGACAACACGACGTGGACAGGGATTCCACCCATTTGTGGTCGATATTCCTCCTCATCGTACCTCTCGATTCGCCTCCTCCTTCATTGTGCGAACCGCTAAGGTGTGGAATTCCCTCCCTGCGTCGATGTTTCCCCATACATATAATTTAGGGATTTTCAAGGCAAGAGTGAACAGGCATTTTTTTGAGTCTGCGTGATACACCTTAGACCTCATCTTAGCTTCCCATCAGGCTAGATAGAGGTCAAACGCACTCAAATTTCTAATAAAAAAAAAGGTCGTTCCAGGATGAAGAAAAGAAAAGGCAGCAGGCGAGCTCCTCCGGTGCTTGCCGAAGCACACGAATATAGGCTGCTTCACCATGTGAATGTTGAGGCCATCCAGCTCCTCGACAACACGGACATTGTGCGAAGACAAAAGAACTAAGCCGTTCGAATTAATGTAGCAGTGACACATATATTATATTATATAATAGTGACAGTGACAGTGAAATCTAAAGACACATGAACAAAGTGCCTTCCCCTTAATACAATAAGTACTTTATAAAACTAGGTCAATGTAAAATTACTCATTAGTCTGAGTTTAGGCTAGCTAGATGTTAATAATATTAGTGTATTTATTTATTTGGAATACGCTTAAATATGAAAAAAAAGGCGAGCTCCTTCGTGCTTCGGAAGGCACGTTAAGCCGTTGGTCACAGCAGTTGTCTAACTATATCAGGTGCCTTTAGGCAGCTTGAAAAATCTGACACCAGTGTTGGTCACCTACATACACGAAAAACAAAAAACTAAGGTCACAACATTTACGTATTTCAATATAATCTGAAATTCCGTATTTATCGACAAACACGACACCCACCATCTATTTTAAATTTAAACGCTCGGTAAATGCAGTAAAGACCATGTACCTTGTTATCGTAGTTTATACCATGCGCACTTACCAAAACCAAAACGCTACATAGCTTTTAGTCCACTGTAACTTGACCTTTCATGTCCTGAGCTTGTATGCATGGTAAATTGAAGCGATGGTGGCCAAGCGTGCGTTTTTTGTTGATAAAGACAAATCACACTGATTGAGCTAGCCCCAAAGTTAGTTTAAACTTGTATTATGGGATACTTATACTAAACATCCATGATCCAGTCTGGGTAGATGACTGGATCAAAAATAAATTATTTAGTACTGTTATGAGAATAAAACGTCACAAAATAGTGTCACATGTATTGATAATATCCATTTTCACAAAACAGATAATAAAAGCGCTATTGGACTCGTAAAATCAAGAATTTCACGGTTTTGTATTTCATACAAAACCCATAGGAAATGTTTGTTTTGACGTTTGGAAAAAAGTGTCTTATTTGTTATTGTCATCTAGCGGATTATAAAAAGGCCATTTTCCAAAACATGCCCTGGCTGAGCATCAAACCCAGAACCTCCGGATTGGTCCGTATTAACCATTACACCAGGGAGGTCGTTTAGGCACTAGCTGTGTGTCTGCAAGACATAATTTCGATTATCACTAGGTGCGACTTATACCTTTGTGTTTGTATTCAAGTACGGTCATTTTCAACTACTTCTTACGATTTTGCTTGAGGAAAACTGGACACAGTTTACTAGTGGACTGTTGTCACTAGATTACGGTCAGTGAACTACGTCAGATTCCTTTAGGCAGTTCGAAAAATCTGACTCCAGTCTACGAGTATACAGGCTGACTTTTTATTAACCGGCAACATTTTTGGAGCAAATTCAGTCCATCATACTAAACTACTTTCTATAAGAAAGTTATTAAAAATCGATAAAAAATTTTCGTCCTCTAATACAAAGTCCGTTTGGCTGAACACTGATTTGTATGGGAGGACGAAATATTTTAATCGATTTTTAATAACTTTTTTTATGGAAAGTAGAGAGTTCTTGGTACGATGGCTGGCGTAGCTTGTATCGTAAGGAAGCGCATCTTTATGGCCACCAGCCACCAGTGTCGACCGCATCGTTCGTAAACACTGTCGGTTTTATGCTATGCACACTAGTGAATAAAATGGGCATAAGATTTTGTACCATATTTCGTAGGAGACAAAGTTTATTTTTTATCACAAGGTATAAAGAAAATTGTAGCGATGTTTTGGTATGTACGCACTTTTTAAGGAGTAACCTAAAGAGGTACAGCTTTCTGCGTGGTATTTATTTGATCCGTAAACGTGGCTAAAATGTTTTATCTTAGACTTTAAAGTACAATAATGGTCTGCCATATAATTAAAATGAAAATATCCTTTCTCCCTTTCCTTAATTAACAACTTTGACTCAAACCCAAATAATTAGGTTATAAACTAAAAAAAGCGGTCAAGTGCGAGTCGGACTCGCCCATGAAGGGTTCCGCAGCAGCAAGTAACATAATATAAAAGTTCTTGTAGTTTTTTAGGGTTCCGTACAAAAAATGAAAAAACGGAACCCTTATAGGATCACTCGTGCGTCTGTCTGTCCGTCCGTCTGTCACAGCCAATTTGCTCCGAATCTACTGGACCGAATCAGGTGAAATTTGGTAGAATGTTGTAATCCTATGACCCAAACACATATGTACAAAGTAAATAAATATTTTTTTAAAATAAGGATCATTTTCGGGGGACAAATCAGGAAATTGAAAAAAAAAGTTTTGCAGACCTAACTGTGTCATATATCAAATAAAAGGGCTAGTTATGAGGATCTCAAATATATTTTTGTTATTATTGATTAATTTTGAGTTGATTGAATGAAAGGTAAATTGCGGTTTACGATTTATGACGTATTAAAAAAAACTACTTACTAGATCTCGTTCAAACCAATTTTCGGTGGAAGTTAATGTAAATGTACATCATATTTTTCTTTAGTTTTGTTTTATCATTCTCTTATTTTAGAAGTTACAGGGTGGGGACGGGACACATTTTACCACTTTTCAGTTTAGAAAAAAAAAATTACAAACCTCAATATCATTTTTGAAGACCTATCCATAGATACCGCACACGTATAGGTTTGATAAAAAAAATGAGTTCCAGTTCTAAGTATGGGGAACCCCAAAATTTAATGTTTTTTTTTTCTACTTTTGTGTGAAAATCTTAATGCGGTTCACAGAATATATCTCATTACCAAGTTTCAGCAGTATAGTTCTTATAGTTTCGGAAAAAGAGGCTGTGTACATACGGACGGACAGACAGAAAGACATGACGAATCCATAAATAAGGGTTCCGTTTTTTGCCATTTGGCTACGGAACCCTAAAAAGGAATTGTTCACTATTTAACATAAACATTTTACACGATTTTTTGACGCTTGGCTTTTAATTTGGTTTATTGGTTACATACATACTATCACGTCTGTATCCTTAATGGGGCAGACAGAACATTTCGGGTCTTGCGGGTCTAAGCAGACAGATCCTAGTGCCGTAAGATCCAAAGGCGTGATGATAGGCGAGAAGGTGGAAAAAGGAATCAAAATAGTGATGCGTTGCTAGCCGGATCGCCTAATAACATGATTCGCATTTTCGCCCATTTCCTCGATCGGCTCTTACGTCGTTCGCGGACAGAGAAGCATTTAAACTTTTTTCTTTTCTCTTAAACCAGCATGGTTTATTGTTTATCATTAATAATAAATTAATATTGTTTAACATCTAAAAACTTCTAGCCAACTGTGTCCATACCTCGTTAGCACGCGATGTCTTCAGCAAAGTTTTTGCTCTGGAAAACTTCGTGAAAGCTAGCACTTAATCAAGCTTTTGTTCTACTAAAGATAAATGATAAATAACGTATAACATCGTTTTTTATTAACCATCTATGAGAAATTACATTGCGTACCTACTTATTTTTTTAAAACATGTATCAACATTTAAAGTACCTAGTTTAATTTATTAATTCTATTCGTAGGTAACAATAATAAAATTAACGGCCACAAATTATTCTAAATACGTCGTTTTACGACTCTAAACTAAATACCTATTATATTATTCCAATATGTCTTACGTTTAAGTAATAGAGCGAAGCTACAATATAATTTGATATTTCTTATAAATATTATAAACAATTAACTTATCGAGAACGTTTAGAGGCATTCGAAATATGGTGCTGGAGACGTATGGAAGGTATAAATTGCACAGAGAAAAAGACAAATGAAGAAGTACTTAATCTAGTTAATGAGAAAAGGAATTTATTAAAAACATTATAGAAGGAAAAATAGAAGCAAGAAGAGGAAAGGGAATACCAAGAAGAGCATTTATAAATCAAGTAAAGGAGAAAGTTGATGCCGTGTCGTATAGAGAGGTCAAAAGGATAGCTCAAGAGAGGGAGACATGAAAACTACTTCACCGACAAGAACGTAGTTCTTAAATCTATACTAATATTATAAAGTGCAAGAGTTTGTTTGTTTGTTTGTTTGTTTGTTTGTTTAAACGCGCTAATCTCAGGAACTAATGGTCCGATTTGAAAAATTCTTTTTTTGTTGGGTAGTCCATTTATAGGGGAAGGCTTTAGGCTATATAACATTACGTTTCGACAACCACGCGAACGAAGTCGCGGGCACAGCTAATTATAGATAAATAGATAAATATTATTAAATCTTATATTACTTTTTTCCCTACAATATAAACCCATCATGACCACAAAAACACTTACTTTCATTAAGAGCCAACCCTTTTGAGAGGTATCTAACAAGATTAACTTCATCGAACTAGGGAGGAAGATGTAACTTGTAAAAATAACTCGGTTTATTCGAGAGCCTTTGTTACTTCTTATGGTTTAAATGAGGTTTTAATATCTCGTTGGCCCAGCTGCAGGAGTTAGCATTACTAGCTATTTTGCATGTTGAACAACTCCGAGTGTGGTAGACTAAAGAATTAGTGGGTTATTTCAAAAATAGTCTCAATTTACTCCATGAAAAAAAAGTTTCATCCTATTCCATGATAGTATTAAAATCTTCTTAAACTACTCCACTCCATTTCAATCAAAAAGCATTAATTTAAATAAATAACAGGTATTTATGTTGCATTTCACTTTGAATAGCTGCTTTGCAAAAATATTTTTAGGTATAAAACAAATTTTAAGTACCTAAGTCTTTGTAATTCAACAAGCAAGTTTCAGTGTCATAGAAATTTTGTGACTAATTAATTGTAATGAAACATTTTATAATTATTTCGATGTAGCAGTTTGAGAATTGATAAGGAATAATATGGACCATGATAGGGACAAAATAATAAGTATTATTAAGGCGAAGGGATAGGCAAATGACCTCGCTTGTTTTCACTCACACATGCACAACCTAATACGCACACTGAGTGTGCACACATAGAAACATGGCCAGCGCCATCTATCAAAAAACCGGAATTACATACAATGGACGGCAAGCAGATATCAGTTTTCAAAAAGTTTTTTGCGCGTCTGTATAGATGTCGTTAGTTATTACACACAGACTTATTCACGTTATAGATTCGCCCAAAATATTTTACAGAGATTGACTATTTTAGTCTATTTTTACGAGAATTTAATACAAATGTATATAAGTACCCATGTTTTGACGTAAAAACATTATTTGCTATTAAATTCAAACAACTTATTTGTTACCAGAAATATATTGCTTTAAACAAAAAAATCCGGAACAATGAAATTCTAATTCTAATAGTAGTTACCTACTCCAAACAAACAATTTTTAGGGATCCGTAGCCAAATGGCAAAAAACGGAACCCTTATGGATTCGTCATGTCTGTATGTCTGTCTGTCTGTCCGTCCGTATGTCACAGCCACTTTTTTCCAAAACTATAAGATCTATACTGTTGAAACTTGATAAGTAGATGTATTCTGTAAACCGCATTAAGATTTTTACACAAAAATAGAAAAAAAACAATAAATTTTTTTTTATCAAACCCTTACGTGTGGGGTATCTATGGATAGCTCTTCAAAATTGATATTGAGGTTTCTAATATCATTTTTTTCTAAACTGAATAGTTTGCGCGAGAGACACTTCCAAAGTGGTAAAATGTGTGTGTATCCCCCCCGCCCGTGTAACTTCTAAAATAAAAGAATGATAAAACTAAAAAAAATATATGATGTACATAACCATGCAAACTTCCACCAAAAATTGGTTTGAACGAGATCTGGTAAGTAGTTTTTTTTTATACGTCATAAATCGTAAACCGCAAATAACTTAAAAAAAATACACTATCATTAAAACATCGATCAAAGTTACAACAAACTACATGAACTTTTCTATTATGTTACTTGCTGCTACGGAACCTTCATGGGCGAGTCTGACTTTCCCTTGGCCGTTTTTTTTCGTGTTCCAACGGACCAAAAAACTATAAAAAAGTGGATCAGTGTTATGAATAGAGATCCACTAGCAAGCAAGAGTAGGTACTTTTTACTGTTGCGAAGATCATTTTGACATATTATAGTACTTATTTAGTATTAATTAAGTATGTACCTACCTACCTAAACGATCAATAGAAATAGGTTATATTATAGGTACCTTTCTATCTCTTTTTCTCATTATTGCTAGATTTACCTAATTCAACCTGGTACAGCCTTTTAATAACCCATCGGCCATTGCTTAAAATTTTAAAAGTAAACGTTTGGGTTATCTGAACGCCTATCTACCTACGTAGGTACATGCATACTTCAGGAGACAACTGTATTTTAACCTGCAATAAACGTTACGATTAACTAATTTTTCAGGGTTCCGTACCCATAAATATATAAAATACTGATTTATGGATAGTCCTTTTTCAAATCCATCTTTCAATTTGTTACTTATTATTACAGTTACCGAAACAATGCAAAAAACCAACAGTGTTGACCACTAACCACGATATTTGCGGGCGGACGGCGCGCGGCGGTGGCGTGCCGTATGGTCCGGAGTGACGTCATCACTACTTGCGGCTGGCAGACGCGTGTTTTTAAATCGGGTCCAATAAAATATTGAATATCTTCTGCATTTATGAACGGATTTCAAAAATTCAAAAAGTACCGTACTAAAAAAATCATGATGCATGCGAAACACTAGTCAAAATCTGTTTTCTGTTAATTTATTGATTCTCATTGATAAAGATATAAAATGCTGAAAAAATCTGACCACGAAAGTCACACCAGTAAAAAAAACAACCATTTCTGTTACTTTTCGCTACAATTAAATAGTCTTGTGCATTAAATATCAATCAATTAAGACCAGTACATGCTTTGCACAAGCGTTGAGTATTTACATGTTGCAAAAGTACTCACTTTGTTTCATTTTACATCAACTATCTTTATAAAAATACAATAGGGATGACCCCTATTGTATTTTTATAAATAATTAATACAGGGTATGTTGATAGTTGATGTAAAATGAAACACAGTAAATACTTTTCAAAACAATTTTTCAAATTAGAAATTAAAACATAATTCAACTTTTCTCTTACTATCTAAAGAATTTGTACGAAACAAAATAGAAAAAAAATGGTTTCACATAAACATTATTATCTTATACAACGTATAAGGCTTTCTATGATGGTAATAATTTTACAATTCATTTAAAAACCTTTATTGTACATCAGCGATAGTTACACATGATAAAATAATTGATATTACAAATGGTGGACTTATCCCAGAAGGGATCTCTTCCAGTCGACCAGTATGTAGGGCAGAGGATAGTTACAAATTTAGTAGGAAGGCAGAAGTACGTACAGAGCAATAAAAAAAAAAACAAGTATAATAATAAAGCTTAAACGCTACAAATACAATACATACATACCTAATGAATATGCTACATATAATATATAAATAAATATTTTATATTACTCAAGTCTAGATTTAAAGGAGCCTAATAATTGAGACATTTTATCTCCACTGGTAAAGCGTTCCATAAACGCGCAGCGAGCACAGCGAAGGACTTCGCGTAGGTCTGTGAGGAATGTGATCTGGGATCTGTAGAAGTGGTTCACTACGAACGACGACGGCTATCAAAAACTTTAAAGGAGAATTTTTCATGAAGATATACGTGTGAGCGAGGATTAAATAGAATGTTAAAGAGAAAGAAAAGAACGTGAGTGTGACGGTGTTGTCTGATAGATAAGCCGAAAGAGGCTATTGTACTCATACAAATTAACTTTAGTATTTACATAACATTAAATCTGTAAATTTCCATAATTGAACCAAAGTTAAAAATGTAAGTAGTAAAGAGGAGTAAACTTGTCTAGTTTTATTTACCCTATAATGGTATAGGGTAAATAAAACTAGACAAGTTTACTCCTCTTTACTTTATATATGGATATATCATATATGCTTAACTTTTCCTATGAAATTAGGAAAGGTTTTAGATCTTACAATGCATCATATTTTATCTCCAACACATACCAATACTTATCAACACATACCAATAACTACTAATACATACCAACACAAACCGTTCTCACATTAAAATTTTAAATGATATCTCCGTTTACTTTGAAATGATTTATTTTAAATGGGGGCAGCACTGGACCCCCGAAAAATTAGGTACGGCCTTCAGAAATTTTGAAAAACTTGGATACATATACACGTGTATTTAATATACATGTGTATTTTTTTCCATGGATATCATCATCATGCCGAGGGAACAGATGAACACGTACCATACATGCATAGCGGCGAAACACATGCATGAACCTCTTTTTTCGTTCGACGTAGTCGGGTAAAAACAAAACGAATTTAATTATTTGGATTATTTGTTGTAACAACTTCAGTAGGTATAATTTAAACAATGACGTCTCTGAATCGATATAACTCTATACATTCACGCAATGTAGGTACTGAGTCAAATCCTTTGGTTGTGTGCCGCGCGGTTAAAATCATAGAAAATCTAAAACGTTGCAATTCAGATGAATGCATATCAGATTACTACTTACAAAATGAACATGAGTACCTACCTATTATACTTATTCTATTTGTTCAACTTTCCAGTGTGGTTCCGGGTTAGAATAGGACTACTCCATGTCTCTTCCGTGGATGTCGTAAGAGGCAACTAAAGGACATCTCGTGCTACAATTGTATTCCTAAGCAGGGTTAACGTCGAGCAGCGGCCGGTTGTAAAACTTTTGGAACAAATACATTCTCAAAGAGGTTTGACGTCAGGCGGCCGCCCGGCCGGTCGTAAAACTAAAGTCAAATAATTTAAACTGTTCCGCCTATTTCTTCTCTTAACAGTGCTGGTTTTAGCTCTACCAGCGCCCCGGGCGAGTTCCCCCCCCCCTCCCCCCTCAAACTGCAATTTAGACTCTGAGTTAGGCTTCAATCTTATAGGATTTATTTCTGCCGACGGGGGGGAGGGGTGCAAGTACGATATAGAATTCTTAAAATTTGCCACCCCATTGTGAACGAAGGGAGGAAGGGCCCACTCCCTTCCTCCCTTCGTTTACAATATGCATACAAATAAGAGTTTAGGAGTTGCCGCCATTAATCAGCCGCTATTTATATATTTATTATTACCCCCCTTGCCCAAAAACGCCCCCTGTCACCCCTTTGTATCTGGCGCCCTGGGCGGTCGCCCAACCGCGCCCTACCCTAACGCCGCTACTGCAAGTTAAGCAACCCCGGGTGTGGTCCGTACTTGGATGGGTGACCACAAGTGATACAAAAATTTCTCGAGCTCCTCCGTGCTTCGGAAAGCACCTAAAAGCCGTTGGTCTCGGTTGTCATTGTATGGCAGTCGTCAAGCTATGTCTGATGCCTTAAGGCAGCTTGAAAAATCTGACACCAGTGTTGGCCACTTACATACACGAAAAATAAACATTACCCATTTTTTTAAAATCAAATATACAACAGCTCGAAAATATCACATTGTGACTTTTTCCATCAAATATATCACAATACTCGTAGGTTAGGTAGCGAAACGTGCACGAGCTGGCAACAACGTCGCGTTTACAAACGCTGCACAGATCGGCAACGCCGCGCCGCCGTATGCTTTTGCGCCTGATAGTTTTTGCAAGCAAATATAGTTCTGACATTTTCATGTTTGCAGTAGGCGCAAATATTTTTTTCTAAATTATTCAATTGTTTGATTACTTTTTCCAACTATTGGAATGTGAGGAAATAGACACAAACTAAAGTCACAAATATATCCAGTATAGGTTTAAAATGGATTTGTAATAATGATAAAAATTTTGCCCAAAAAATAACAGATCGACGCTTTTCAAATTATTTCTGGATTTGAATAGAAACTAAAAGCAAGCATTTTCAATCGTAAAGCAACACTTTAGGATATCCTATACAGTATATAAATATTTCAAAACTTTACGTTCTATATTTAAGCCAAAATATTTGCCCAAAATCACTTCGTTTACACGGTTTCTCTTATGTCTTCACCTTAAATAATAATAATCCTTGGAGTAACTTGGGAATTATTGTATGTGATTCTTGCCTTTTTAGAATAAACGAATGGAATACTTTGGGAATAATCCGAATTAGTGGTTCCCTACAAGTGCCATGAAATACGAGTGCCTATGTTGAGCTGCTCCATGCCTTTGGTCCAGGCTGTCAACATTTGATAGCAGCCATCAAGATGTATCAGATGTCTTTAGGCAGCTTGAAAAATTTTACAACGGTGTTGCCCACTTTAACAGCCGAAAACCAAACAAACACTTTCACTTTAAAGAGCCAACCCTTTCGAGAGTCCTCTAACAAGATTTACTTCATCAAACTAGGGGATATCATGTAACTTGTCTTGTGAAAATAACTCGGTTTACTCGAGGGTCGGAAGTGAAGGTCAATTTCATGGCCTTCAGAACTTCTTATGGGCTTAATGGTCCTTGTAAATCCTTTCCAATTGACTCTCCATATCTTTAATAGATTTTGGAGTTAAGTTTTGTTCGCTTATAAAATTACAACTTTAAGGTGAAGATATAGGCAAATGGCCTTGAAGTGTGAAATAAATTGTTAACTCGTAAATATGGTAATAATTTCCATATTGCTCTTCGTCATGCACTAGATATCCTTTTAAATTATTTTATGAACTGCCGGTGAAACTATTATTGGTGATCCGTTTATCTTTAAAACTTGCCGTGGCCACTTTTGGCGGAGGCAAGTTTTAAAGCTAGACGGACTTATGTAAATACTTTCAACGGTGGTTCGTAAAATAATTTAAAGGGCCATCTAGTGCATGACGAAGAGCAATATGGAAATTATCTCCATATTTACGAGTTAACAATTTATTTCAAATGAGGGCGCCACTTCAAGGTCATTTGCTTAACCCTTCACCTTAAGGCGTTGCCTCCACGGGCGGGGGAATGGTGGCGATATAATCGTGCCTCCTATTTCTATACTGACTTTTTGAACGTGTTTGCACATGACGATTTATCGCGGCGATTTGATGTATTGACTTTTGTCAACTCGCCGTGATTGTTTCGCTCGTGGAGACAACGCCTTATACTTGGCTTATTTTCCTATGTCCTCTAGGTATGGTAGAGGGCGCTACTGCTTAGTGCTTTTTCATCTCGTCCTGTCTTGAGCAACGAATTTTAGGCAAAGACAGCCCAATTGTCTTTATCTCCGTCGCTATCGATCGCCGACAGGTTTGCTTGGGTCTCAACTACGCAACTTTTATACGTAGTTTGAAATACGTCATTAGGAAATTCCATGGAATTTTCTTCATGAATCTTACATTTTAGTCTAAATTGGCTGAAAACGGATATTCAAGCTAGACGTTGTTAAGAGAAAATAATTTATATAATTATGTACCTACCAATTGAGCACAGGATTATTATTATTTCTTCCATGCTGGTTTTGGAAGAAAAGAAAAAACTAAGAATGTGCCAGCTGCAACCAATCGTAGGGATGGGTGAAAATGCGAATTATGTTAATAGGCGATGCGACTAGCTACCCATCACTATTTTGATTCCATTTTCCATCTTCTCTTACGAAAAGAGTGGTTATTGGGTCTTGCGAACCTGTCTCTGTCTGCTTAGAGCCACAAGACTCAAAATACTCTGTCCACTCATTATGGATAAAATCATGATAGTGTATATATACAACGTGGAAGGGAACCACGGTCTATACTAGATCAATATATAAAGTGTAAAAATATTTTTTATGAGAACGTAGCTTTTTTTTTTTGGCTGGTATTTAAATTTAATTATACTATAATGATCTAGTATAGACAGTAGTTCGATTTATAACGGATATTTCCCTTTCACGTTGTAAACAAATTATTTATAAATATTTCTTTCTCCCAAACCAACATGGAAAGTAACTTGGAAAAGTAACTCCAGATGATTCGGAGGCCAAAGTTTGGTCACTTTTATGGTATCCGCAATTTCTTCGGAGTTTAGTACACACATTTAACTCCGTGGAGCATAAACCGGAAATGGGTTTTTCCTAAATGGGTTTTTCCCAAAAAATCTTGATAGACACAGCCTTGGGTAGAGCTTTAAGATTTAAAGACTACGTTTAGTGTGTCAGCGGCCTAATAGGAGGAAAAGAGAATTAAATAGTGAGTTGCTAGCCACATAAAGCTTCCCACACATATAATTTGTCATACAAGCTGCTGTAATAGGTTAATGCTGTACTGCAGATTTTAATGTGTGTAGACGTGTTGTGGCCCTTAACACGTCCACTACCAAGGCTGTGTCTACCACATCGTCTACTAATACGATTTTTCAGATTGACGCCGGAACTCTCCCTGTGCTATCTGATAGCACAGCTGGTTCCAAGCCCAGATAAGAGAGGAGGGTTCATCTGTAGGCTAACCACCTGTCATGGTAAAGAGAACCTGGTTGTGAAGTCATTAATGAAAAGAACCGGATCAATTAAAGTTCAAGGTCCTAGGCATGAATTAAAGGTCAGACGATTTTGCATACATCATGGAGATGACAAGAAGACCCACAAAGGGTTGTAGCGCGGAAGACAGTAAGTACGTAAGATTTACATCTATTTCCTCAATCAGTATTTACAATCTGCGTTGGCATAGAAGCAGCTAGCACATTTTTCATTCTCCTTTATATACCAGCTGATCTGGGAGCAATATTGAAGAATTCTTGCAAAAACAAATCCGTATTATTCGGAGGCCAAAGTTTAAGGTCACTTTCATGGCCTCCGTAAATTCTCCGGAGTTTAGTACACACGTTTAATAACTTCGTGGGGCATAAACCGAGAATGGTTTGTTTATGCAGGTTTATGCACGTTATTAGATTTTTACGATGGCTTTACGACCTATGATTTTAAAAATGCAAGATACTTTGTTCGTGGAAAGTTCGTAAAATTAAGTTCATAGTTTCGTGTAGGTAGGTGTTTTTGATGGTCATATATTTAGGAAATATTCGGGCATACTTTATGGTATATCGACGATCATGAAATCAAGTCAAATGCATTGGATCAACCGTAAAGATTGTGCCCTATGGTTCTATCTTAGGTCCATTGTTATTTCCATATATATCAATGATTTACCATATTATATCTAAAATTATCAGTCTGTACTATTTGCTGACTATACTTTTCTTGTTTACTATTGCAAATGTTGGATGAGTTTACGGCAAATAATTTAGTATTAAATAAAAAAAAACCCAAAATGTAAAAAAAGATCGGCTTCCCGAATGTTAAAAGTTCCAAAACGAATATTAATAATAAACCTAACATAGATAAACTCGAAAACATAATAAATTAAAAACATGATCCGCCTTCCGGTGCAATCGAGTAGGTACAACTATTACTTACATAAATGCCGAAATTTTGATATTTTTCATATCCTTAATTTTATTTGCCTTTCCTAAACGGAGACGTGAACTTTATTGAGCTTGACTATTTTTACACTAACGGTCATTGTTCTTGGATACTACAGTACAAAGCTCTTGCAGTAATCGTAAAGACCTTTATGAGTTTATTTTTAGCTGCGCTGTAATGCTATTTAAGACGGGGAAGATTCATATCAAAATGTAATTACTTTGGAGAATCGCAAATAAAAATCTTATTATACCTATATATCCTGGAACAATAATCTTGTTTTATAAAAACAATATTTTTGTACTTACCTTTTTCTTTATATGATCGAATCAGAAATGAGGAAATTCGTAGCAGAACCAAAGTCAATGACATACATAGCACAGCAGATTATCTCATTGAAGTGGCAATAGGCGGGCTACATCATCCGAAACACCGACGGCTGATGAGGTAGAAAGATTATCGAAAAGTGGCCACGTACCGGCATTACCGGTAACCCCAGCGTAGGATACCCACCTGCAAGGATGCAGAAAAACGCTGGATGCAGATGTCTGGAAATCCTTTGTATGTCCAGCAGTTGACTTCCTGTGGCTGATATGATATGATGACTTGCACGCAATCATATCATATCAGCCACATTTTAAATACATATTATTGTAGCTTATGCGAATATTATTTGGTACTTATAACAAATATATAGAACGTCACAAGAAAAATCGTAAAATAAGATGTGCGTGGTACAATAATACATCTAAGGTGATTGGCAAGCAACCTATCATTTTTGATTTCCATTTATTACATTATATCCACCATCTTCCTAAAATTTTTGGTTCTTAAGAGATAACTAGATGACATAATAACCTGCATTCCAAATATATTTAATAAATTAACCGAAAAATTCACTCCGCGCATAATTTGCTCTTAAATAGAATTTAAATTGGAACAGAAATAAGAGTACGCGGTTTCAGATTACTTCCGATGTAGATAGACGACGCGACTGCTGCAATTTGTATGGAGAGACAAGGAATGGGAATATTTTTCCGCGTATGTTGGTGAGCTCCTCTTACGAGTATGTCATTAAAACAGTTTTTCTTATTTATCATCTTCTTCCTCGCCTTCTTTATTTGGGTTCGGCTCTGTATGTCAACTCCCGTTTTTCTTATTTTGTGTCTTTTAAATATTCATACACAGGTTGATTTTAAAACGCTGAGCGATATTAAAATCTTGGAATCAGAATCACTAATAGAACACAAAATAGCAAGAAAAAGAATAAGTACTTTTTATTAATAGCTAGCGTATTATTATCCCGACCCCACGTAAAGTGGGATAAGGTGGGGAAGAAAAAGAAGAAGAAGTGTTATTATTAATGTCAATGACCTCGCTGTCACTCAAATCCTCCGTATGACCGCACCCTTCCCGCCGCGGGAACCCTTTCCCGCGTGGCGCGCGGGGCGAGCGATTATATGGCGGTCGGTATCACTGCGAATACTGTGATTGGGAATTTGCCGTACAACTTTGAGGGCTTTTATCTTTGGTTTTTATTATGAAACAAGGTTATTAAACTAAATTAATTGACGTAAATCGCCCCCACTCTGGAACTTCGATGCCCTGTATCTTTGTGATTTTTTACTACTTTGCTTAACGAAAAAATATAGGTCAATTATTTCTGGATAATCTAATTGATGGACTAAATAAAATAATATTTTTTTGGCCCAGTCCACATTCCAATTCAGCTCAGTTTCGGTAGACCTTTTTTAACATAGCACCTCTTCTTACGACTTCCAATGCATACAGACGTTCCACTAGCAGAAGCCTAGAACTTTATGCTGGTCAATTCCGTGCTACAGGCATAAAAATTTGTTGACACAAATTTTTACCGCTAAATAACAGTTATCGAAATATGCTAGATATCTTTAGGCAGCTCAAAAATGCACACTAGTAGATATAATACATACACTATCACGTCTTTATCCCTAATGGGGCAAACATAGCTTTTGGGTTTTGCGGCTCTAAGAAGACAGAGCCCAGGGCCGCAAGATCCAAAGTTCTTTAATTGTTATCTAAAGATGCATTGCATGCCGCTTCCGTGCAGTTGTGAAGCTCTCGTAAAAGTTTATGACTACGAAAGTTATATCATTTTAGTGGTTATTAGAGAATTTAATATATCAAGTCAAGTATTAAAAGTTATAATTTACGTCAGCAAATGCATTGCGTCTTTAAAAGTATTCTATGTGCGCTACATACTTTCACTTTGCTGTAGAAGTTATACAGATAAAAGACAAAGACAAAGGCGAAGGCGAAGGCGAAGGCGAAGGCGAAGGCGAAGGCGAAGGCGAAGGCGAAGGCGAAGGCGAAGGCGAAGGCGAAGGCGAAGGCGAAGGCGAAGGCGAAGGCGAAGGCGAAGGCGAAGGCGAAGGCGAAGGCGAAGGCGAAGGCGAAGGCGAAGGCGAAGGCGAAGGCGAAGGCGAAGGCGAAGGCGAAGGCGAAGGCGAAGGCGAAGGCGAAGGCGAAGGCGAAGGCGAAGGCGAAGGCGAAGGCGAAGGCGAAGGCGAAGGCGAAGGCGAAGGCGAAGGCGAAGGCGAAGGTCGTGGTCGTGGACGTGGGCGTGATCGTGGTCGTGGTCGTGGTCGTTGTCGTGGTCGTGGTCGTGGTCTTGGTCTTGGTCTTGGTCTTGGTCTTGGTCTTGGTCTTGGTCTTGGTCTTGTTCTTGGTCTTGGTCTTGGTCTTGGTCTTGGTCTTGGTCTTGGTCTTGGTCTTGGTCTTGGTCTTGGTCTTGGTCTTGGTCTTGGTCTTGGTCTTGGTCTTGGTCTTGGTCTTGGTATTGTTCTTGGTCTTGGTCTTGGTCTTGGTATTGGTCTTGGTCTTGGTCTTGGTCTTGGTCTTGGTCTTGGTCTTGGTCTTGGTCTTGGTCTTGGTCTTGGTCTTGGTCTTGGTCTTGGTCATGGTCTTGGTCTTGGTCTTGGTCTTGGTCTTGGTCTTGGTCTTGGTCTTGGTCTGGGTGCCACGGTGGAACTCGGATTCGTAAATACCGCGAATTTTCAATTTGTCCATAGTTGTTGTTATAGCAATGTTGAAACTCAAACAAATGATGTTAAAACAAATGAAATACGAATTTTAAAACAATATTTTTCTGGCTTTATTTCGAAATAAATTTGAATTTGGAATTCCTAATGAAACGCAAGATTTTAAAGTTGCCAGTATTGAAAATCGGCAATTTCATATGTAAGGACCTAATATCTAAATATAAAAATAATTTTTGGCCTCCTAGCCTAGCCTCCTACATAAGTTGACCAATCAGCTGATCCGAGTTTGTATGGAAAGCTAAAAATTACTTTTCATATTTTGACATAAGTTCCTTGGGGTAAGTTGTTCAGTATTATGGACTGAATTCACCCTTAAAATAGTTTCAGTATATTTGGTTAGACGTTGTATAATAAAGGAATGAGTTGCCAAAGCCGAACTAACGGTGATACTCGTATATTCAATACTTACAATAAAACAGATTTTTGAAAGTCCGTGGTGAGGTGTATTTTAACTGTCATCGAATAACTTACTTACCGAAAATGGCTCAGGGCTTTATAAGATACAGCGTCCCGCAGTCCCGCACCGTCTTTGCATGGGTATGTTACTGAAATCTGTATCAAATCCGGATAAAGCGCTTCAATTTACAAAAAGAATGGACTTTGTGCTAATTTCGCTTGGAATAACAAAAATATACATATTATAGCTAGTATAGCTACCATAAGATCTTGAATACGAGTATAAGTGTTTTATTTAAAAAAAAAGTATTATTCACACATCGGTCGTATATTAAATACTTTAAAAATCCCCTTACCCTAGACTTTTCCATACAAACGTCAGTTCGGTAAAAATTTTTAACTTTAAAGAAATTGCATATATGTATCTAGGGTTATAAACTCTTAAGGCAATACGCATGATGACTGAAAAAATATTTTTAGCCAATCGGTCAGATTATTAAAAAATATTGTACACATATTTTTTTCTTTTCACTGAGAAATAATAAATGAAGAAGATACAGTGCATTTAAATATCGCATGACGTCTGGGTCTTAATATGGGTACTTAAAAATATGGGTACTTTATTTTTAGATAATCTAACTAACGGACTAATTAGAATAATACTTTTCTGACCCAGTCATCATCCCTATAACCTAAGTTTTGCAGTTTTGTAAGTACCAAAGGTAAAATTCACACAGGTCCGACTAAACACAGTGCGATTTCGCACAGCAAACATGTGCGATGTTCGGGCGTGACACGTTTTAGCGAAGCCACGGCAATCACAGTCGTAATTAGCAGGTAGTGAAACAGCAAATTAAACGTTCTTAACTACGAATATGTACGGCAACGAGAATAATTGGTTTCAAACCGAAAGTTCTAATATAGTTATTTTAATATTGCATTGATTTGTCGGTTCAACATGTAAAACATAATGAATCACGTAGGTACCTTTTTATAAGATTGAGTAATAAGAACGAATACATAACACAAAAGTTGGTTGGTTGTTTTAGATAGCGGACCCCGGGCTCTGAAGCATAACGGCTGAGGATGCAACCGGGAATACTCTCGGATGATGATGATGATGACGTAACTCAAAAGTTAGATTAAAATTTACGCAGCAAACATGGGTGATGCTCGGGCGTGACACGTTTTAGCGAAGTGACGGCAATAACAGTCGTAATTAGCAGCTAATAAAAAAGAAAATTGGAATAACTATAACAACTACTAACAATAACGAGTTTAACGGGCCCAAACCTATAGTACAAACATAGTTATGAATATTGAATATTAGTATTTAAACATAGTTATTATTACTACATTGACTTTTACGTTTAATCCAGTTTACAAAAGGACGAATACATACCACATGGTTTTGACTAAAATTTCCGTAGCAAACATGTGGAACGTTTTGGCGTGACACGTTTCAGCGAAGCCACGGCAATCAAAGTCGCAATTAGCAGCTAGTGACACAGCAAATTAAACGTCCTCCCATGTTGCACTACATACAGCAACGAGAAATGTTGGTTTCAAACCGTTCAGTTAGTTCAAATACAATTAACTCATTATCACATTATTTTTTGGTTCAACAAGCCAAATCTAAATACTTACGTAATATTTAGTAAAATTCAGTATCTATGTATAATAGGAAGGTTAAGAACAAATACGTAATACAAAGGTCGGACTAACATTAGCGTAGCAATGTGCGGCGACCGGGCGTGACACGTTTCAGCGAAGCCACGACAATCAAAGTCACAATTAGCAGCTAGTGAAACTGCAAATTAAACGTCCTTCCATCCCCTGTCACACTATCTACGGGAACGTAAAATTATGGTTTTGACTGTGGTGTTTAAATGTAGCTGACGTCGCCACAAATATGATAGATGTTAATACATGGTGAATTTCGGTTTAGCACAAATTCTATTCAATCGCTAGTAATCCTACGTTATCATCATCATCAATCATATCAGCCACAGGAAGTCCACTGGCCATACAAAGGCCTTCCCCAAAGGATTTCCAAAACGACCGATCGGAAGCGGCCTTCATCCAGCGTTTTCCTGCAACCTTGCTCAGGTCATCCAACCACCGAGCAGGTGGGTGTCCTACGCTGCATTTGCCGAAACGTGGCCGCCATTCGAGAACCTTTCTGCTCCATCGGCCATCGGTTCTTCGTGCTATGTACTGCGGTCTTAATATTGCGCAATTCAGAATATCACGATGGCTGACCACATTTTCCAGAACAGAAAAAACATAATGTAGCTACAGTAGAAGTTTGTATACGTAGTTTTTTTTTACAAAATATATACCTGGGTACAATTTAATGTGGGAGATTAAAATTTGCCTAGCAAACATGTGCAGCGCTTGGGCGAAACACGTTTCAGCGAAGCCACGGCAATCAAAGTCGTAATTAGCAGCTAGTGAAACAGCAAAATTAAACGTCGTCCCATGTCAACTACATACGGGAACGGGAAGTATTGGTTTTGAATCTCAATATGGTCGTTTTATTGGTCGATACTAGCACACGTCATTGATTCACTAGTAGTTCAGTACACACCGCATTGATAATATTGCGCGATTCAAGTATCATAAAATCGCTGACGACATTTTCCAGAACAGAAAAAAACATTAGTAAAGTTTGATGATAAATACACTAGAAATTTGTACAGTAGAAGTTTATATACGTAGTTTTTAGGGTCCCGTACCCGAAGGGTGCAAACGGGACCCTATCACTAAGACTCCGCTGTCTGTCCGTCTGTCCGTCTGTCCGTAGTAGCTTAGCCTTGAACCGTAGTAGCTAGACACCTGAAATTTTCACCGATTATGTATTACTGTGGCCGCTATAACAACAAATACTTAAAATAAAAAAAAAGTTGAAAATTAAAGGGGGTCGTCATACAAAAAACGTGTTTTCTTCAGCGTTTTTAACTCGATCTGTCACAGGGCTCTATCTCTTGAACCGTAATAGCTAGACACCTAAAATATTCACCTATTATATATTACTATGACCACTATAATAACAAATACTAAAAATAAGATAAAGTTAATAATTAAAGGGGGTCGTCATACAAGAAACGTGTTTCTTCAGCGTTTTAAAACATTGTACGGTGGTACGAAACCCTTCATGTACGAGTCCGACTCGCACTTGCCCGTTTATTAAAAGTATATTTTTAGTACTTTGGAAAATAAAGTTTGATAAATAAATACTGAATAATAAGTCAAAGGTTGGCTGTCAAATAATGCTTTTAGCATTAAGTCCGCTTATTGTGTTATACAAATTGTATTTTGTACAATAAAGTTTATATAAATAAATAAAAATAAATAAATCAATACCGTGCGTGTTTTTGAAAATTCACTGTAATTAAACTACTAAACTTAACTTCTCAAAAATTTTACATAAGAATTTTAAGGCTTTTCTACAGACACCCAGTATATCCAAAACACGATTGAGCATTTTTAGTTTGATAGAAAAAAATCACGAACATATCTCTAAAAAAACACACACAGTATTGCGGCCTCTGAACCCGTCTCGCCTTAATACATAATACTAAAATTTACCTAGCAAACATGTGATGCACTTGGACGTGACACATTTTAACGAAGCCACGGCAATTAAAGTCGTAAATAGCTGCTAGTGAAACAGCAAATTAAACGTCCTTCACTACGTACCGATATTTCGAACGTAGGTTTGTACTCTTATGTATTCTGTGACGTAAGTAAATATTTATTATTACTGCATAGATTTTTTTGGTTCGACGCACTAATACTGCTTAGTAGTTATTTATTAAGGTGAAGATATAGGCAAATGGCCTTAAAGTGGCGCCCTCATTTGAAATAAATTGTTTACTCGTAAATATGGAGATAATTGATTAGACTCTCAAATAGAACGGTGGCAGATTTTAAATTTAGAATTGCAATTTGAAATTCAGAATTAGAAACCGCTGTATTTCCAGCCAGTCGTATGCGGTTCGGTTTTGTTGTGTAGTCACTAATTAACGGTTCATTATGAGTTGAAACAGAAATTGGAAATCAGGTTAACACGGCGCTGTTATCAACTGCATAGTCGAGTATAAAGTAATCGACTTGATCAGATGGATTATAAGCACAAATATTTTTATGTGTCCCCGGGCCAAAAAGTGAAATTTTCTTCTCTATTTCGCAAGTCAATCTTTAGTATCCTTTGAAAAAAGCCTATAACGATGACGTATTTAATTTTTTATTTAAATTTTCAAATAAATTCCATAGCTTTGTACAAAATAAAACAGATTTTCTTTTTAGTAAACTGGCAAAACTTGACTATGCAAGTAATAAACTTACAGTTTGTCGCGTAATAATGACATACACGAATTTACATTTTAATTTGTGACGGTATAAATAAACTTGTAAATAACTTCATAAAACCCGTACAGTGCCCCATAATTTTCCCTCGCGTTTATTCATTGAACGATTAATTTTGCTTTCTACACCTACCGACGAGGAAATAAATGTGAAAATTACTTAATTACAGAGCGACTACAGAAGAACGAAGCTACAAAAGTATAACATTGTCTTTGTACTTATTTATTATACTTTATGGGTTTTATAAAGCCAATATTTTTTCCAAGATTCGTAATAATTTTATTAAAGTACAAAATTACTTAAGTACTTAATTTTAATTTTACCTAAGTATAGAAATTGATCTCTGGGAGGCCTTTGATTTTTTTTAAAGCTGGAACAAAATGTAAAAATGCAATTAAATTACAACCAATAACAAACTTTGGTGTATGTCGAATATTAAGACACTGGCGAGCGTTGTGAAATCAGTTTGCGTTAAGTAAATAATTATTTAAAACAACTTTGCATGAAACGTTAGGAAAAAGTACCACAGTTTTTTTTTATGCATTTACTTCATATAATTTTCAAAGCTAACTTTGGTAGTGAAAGACTACAATACATTTTAGTAAAGGTAAAATACCCGAACTACTTATATTTATACAGCTAGAGCGCATTGCATTACAAAATACTCGTAACAGTGATACATTTCTATTTTTTAAATTTATGATGCCCGTGATCGTGTTTAGACTTGAGATGTTAATGCTGGGTATCAGGTCGACGTTCTTTATCGTCAAGGCCTTAAGGGCTTTATTAAAATTATCTCTTTCACTTTTCGCACGGTAGTGAAAACTGATGCTTTGATGTTTGACTGTTGGTAGTCATTTTATGAGAGATCTAAATTTTATGAGCAAAATAAAACTTAAAGCGACGACGAACCGTGAACATATTTTTATTCCTAATACCAGGAAAGTAAAGAAATAAACGTATGTAAGGCGCATTTCGCCTGTATGTTTATGTGTGTCTGCGTATCTAAATATCTGTGTGTCTGTCTGTATCATCGTAACTTCTAAACGAATATACCAATTTCAATGTTATTTTTAAGCGAAAGCGAAATACAATAATGTTTATGGATACCACCTTGTTTATCTGGAAGAACAACCAAAAATGCACCAAGTGCATTAAACGCAGCTCGTAAAAGGCAATGAAGGGAATAGACACGAATCTAAAGGAATTATACCAAACAGTAAAACAGACATAGCTAGCAATTATAAAAATAAGCTGATTTAATTTTATTATAAAAATTGTAACAGGCGGGCTTAAGGCCCAGGGCCTTTTCTACCAGTCAACCCACAGTTGATCCTGATAAAAGCAAATTTTGGATGATTAATTCTACAAAACAATAAATTCAAATTTACCATAAATTTGACCATTTTTAAAAATGTACCTAAAACATATCATCATCTTCATCATCCCAGCCCTTCTCCCGCCCACTGCTGAGCATAGGCCTGTCTTCGCCGACGCCACCCATCTCGGTCCTGTGCTCTCTCATCCATGTGCGACATATATTCAAAGATATTTTTCTTTTATATACATATTTGAGAAGATAATGAGCGCGCACAGCGAATATCAACGGGAAGAGCGTTCCAAAGCTTTACGTCTTTTCTTGTGTATGAATAGTAAAGAAACCCACTCCTGCAGCGAAGCATATTGAGAAGGAGATTATCGGAAGAACGAAGAGATGGAAGTAAGGGTTAAAGTGGCACCAACATCAGAAAAATTAAGGAGTAAATAGGCTAGGCTGGTATAGACATGTTCAGAGAAGGGAGGAAAGCCATATAAGCAGGCATGTTCTGAAAATGCAAGTAAAGGGACATCGAAACAGAAGAAGTTGACTTCTTGTAAAGTTGACGACCTTGTGTAAAGGAGAGTATAAGTAGGAAGGGATTCGAGTGACGGACAAATTGACCGGAGATAGAGGAAGACTTTATTAAACTGTGGTCTTGTACTCGTAGTTGGTGATACAATTATATGTACTAGTTAATAAGACTTTAGATATAATTATTGATTGTATCATTGTTGGATGCCCAAATAAATGAAAAAAAAAGACAAAAAACTGACATGCTGTGCCGACCCCACATAAAGAGTGGGATAAGGACAAGGCAGAAGAAGAAAATATGGGTATCACCCAGAAAAGTAAGGTTATTTACATCGGAATTTTTGGGTCGAAGAGTGTAAAGAATAAAATAGTGAGGATATACATATTGCGACGTTGAAGGATGGGTAAAATAACAACAAGAAGATTGTCTGTATTTTCATTCCTTCGCTCTAAACCTTTAATATATTTTAATATCAGCCCACACCAATCTCAATGTTGGACATTGGCCCATACGTATTCATGCTGCCTGCGTTCGCCATAAATTCTCACCGCATGTCTACTACTGTCAACCCTTCTCACAAACACTAAATCTGTGAATCAAATCAAATGAGAAATACATGCCTCATTTCTTGGACTCGGAACTGTATATTGATCTGGTAGTAGGTCCTCGTATATTATATTATATCTATTCCTTACTCATCTTTATAAAAATTTTATCTCTTAACGAAAAAAGGGTGTTTTAAGTTCAATGCGTCTGTATGTGGCTGTGTGTCTGTGTGTCTGCGTATCTGAATTTATGTATGTCTGCCTGTGGCATCGTAGCTCTTAAACGAATAGACCGATTTCGATGCTATTTTTTAAGCAAAAGCCTTGTCTGTTAAGATGTTTCTTAGCTATGTTTGATAATAAATCGGTTCGGCCGTTCTAAAGTTATTGGGGATAAACCCTTGAATGTCGGGGCCCTTTAAATTTGTTTGACAAATAAACTTGTCCTTTTCATCCTTACTATTACACTTATCCATTTAACTCGTTATAAAGAACTTATCAGAATAGAAAAAAAAAACATTATTACTCTTATAATTAGAAGCACTATACCAGCCCTCTGCCCCACCCAGGGAAGATAGGAAAATAGATCAGTAAGTCTTGCTTATCGTTCTACAGCCGGCAGGTTTATTTCAGAACATAGCGAAGTTCTGCTTAGGCAAGTTGGCGAATGCCCTATATATTTTTTTGCTCTCATTGATGTATCTGAATAACAATGATTTTTTAACGATATAGTATGCAAACGAAGTAACATGCGGTGGCAGTCCGAGTCCGGCAGGGGTAGGATCAAGGCTAACCAGGTCGTCATCTTTCGAAATCCTTGTACTATAGGCACGTGGAACAAGAACACATTGCTGAACCCAGAAGATTTTCTGAAGATTAAATAGAGAAGAGATCCCAATCTGGGATAAGTCCGCCATTGTACCTATTGATGTCTTGATGTAAAGTGTAATTTTGTATTAGGTATTTGTGTACAATAAAGTTTTAACAAACAAACAAACAAACAAACAAACAAAATATGCTATATTCGTATGCTTCTGTGTCATTTTTCCTTTAATAATAACAGTACATGTACTGTAGTTTTACTATATTTCATTTGCAGTTAAGTAATAATTAAGTCACACTTTCTGCCAATACATTTCAACTCTTGTGCACATCTAAAAATAGAATCTTATACTAATAAATAAATTAATAAGGAACCCAGAATCGTGTTTAACTTTCCTTGAAACTCGTCACCATGTCAATAAACATTCGGCCTTACAACATTTTTAACAAATCAGTCACAATGTTTACAATAGCCGTGATGTCATCGTCTGCTCCACTAGAATTCTGAAGGACTTTTTGGCTGAATTAGTGGTAACATTATCTGTCTGTCTGGATAGTGAATTTATTTATTTTCCTTCAGACTATCGACTGGCATTGTTATTTATGTTTCGCGTCAGTTTTCGTGTGCAAAAATTAGGAGTGACTTTTTAAAATTTAGAAATATCAACATGTTTTTTCTAAACTTTAATGTTTGTCAATGTGTCCGATGGTTGTACCCTTAGTATGGTATTGTAGATAAGATTTCGAAAAAGTTTATATTGCGCGACAAACTAGCAAAGCAATATAAAAATGGATAGACATTGTTCCGTACCGTGTGGTTTTTGGTCTAGAATAGGACCACTCCATCCCTTCCTGTCGATGTCGTAAGAGGTGACTAAAGGACTAAGCACAAACATCATGTGCTTCATCTGCATTCACAAGGAGGGTTGACGTCAGGCATGCGGCCAGTCGTAAAACTATAGCCAAATCGTCTAAACTGTTTCCGCTATTTCTTCTCCATTTCGCAAGGTCTTTGGCATCCTTGGGTGACTGTTGACATGTATATTATATTTGAAGAAGAAAAAGTGGGAAAGCACACCCCGAGCTCCGAGGCAGCACAGCTGAGGATAAAGTCGGGAAGGCGCTAAAATAAAGAAGTTGTCATGTTGCCAGGGCTGGAGTATCCTTGCAAAATTTATATATAGGTACTGGATAAAAGACAATTCTACGTGATAACATAATGTGTCAACGTGCCAGATTTAGGATCAGGTCGTGTGACTGAAATATATTGACGAAATATTTGGATATTTCAGTGTTTAAGGAAAAACTTTTGCAGACAGTTATTTGAATTTTCCTGTTATTTTGCATAATGTAAATAAGTCATCGTCATCATTAGGTGTTGTTAGTTGATAAACTAATTAGCGGAATAATAATCCGATCGGAGCACGAAATGTAATTTCGTTAAAGATGTGGTCAAGCAAAAAAAGTTAAATGAACCAGCTGCTTTTCTTCCCGCGCAGATCGTAGAAGCCGATCGAGGGAATAGATGTTAAGGTGAAGATATAGGCAAATGGCCTTGAAATGTGAAATAAATTGTTAACTCTTAAATATGGTGATAATTTCCATATTGCTCTTCGTCATGCACTAGATAGCCCTTTAAATTATTTTATGAACTACCGTTGAAACTATTATTGGTGATCCGTCTAGCTTTAAAACTTGCCGTGGCCACTTTTGGCGGAGGCAAGTTTTAAAGCTAGACGGACTAATGTAAATACTTTCAACGGTGGTTCATAAAATAATTTAAAGGGCTATCTAGTGCATGACGAAGAGCAATATGGAAATTATCTCCATATTTACGAGTTAACAATTTCTTTTAAACGAGGAAGCCACTTCAAGGCCATTTGCCTATACCTTCACCTTAACAGGTGATGTGGCTAACAACCCATCGCTATTTTTTTTTTATTTTTTTATTAGAAATTTGAGTGCGTTTGATCTCTATCTAGCCTGATGGGAAGCTAAGATGAGGTCTAAGGTGTATCACGCAGACTCAAAAAATACCTATTCACTCTTGCCTTGAAAATCCCTAAATTATATGTATGGGGAAACATCGACGCAGGGAGGGAATTCCACACCTTAGCGGTTCGCACGATGAAGGAGGAGGCGAATCGAGAGGTACGATGAGGAGGAATATCGACCACAAATGGGTGGAATCCCTGTCCACGTCGTGTTGTCCGATGGTGGAATGGTGCAGGGGGAATTAAATTATGTAATTCCTGCGCACACTCCCCGAAGTGCAACCTGTAGAAGACACACAGACTTGCTACCAGTCGGCGATGTTCGAGGCTGTGGAGCCGTCCTGCCGTAAGCAACTCATCACCAACGAGTCTTCTGGCATATCTGTCGATAGCTTCCAGGGCTTCGAGCTGATAGCGGGCAGATCCATCCCATAGGTGGGAGCAATACTCCATACATGAGCGGACTTGAGCTGTGTAAAGGCTCAACAGTTGGTCAGGGGTAAAATATCGTTGGACCTTGGAGAGGATGCCCAGTTTTTTAGAAGCCGTCTTAGCCCTGGACTCAATATAGCTACCGAAGTTAAGATTTGATGAGAGATCGATACCGAGAAGTTCGAGATGACGGGTGATAGGAACAGGCACACCCCGGAAAGTGGGAGCCAAGTTGAAAGGGCTCTTTTTAGCAGAGAAGAGACACGCCTGTGTCTTAGAGGCATTGAATCTCACAAGGTTGGCATCACCCCAATCGGAGACAGCTTGCAGAGTAAGATTGGTATGGAGCACCATTGCCTCTCTTAGTTCGTCTATTTCCGGTTTTTTTGCCCTTGCACTAGAAAAATATCTTTCCGTAACGGTGCTATCGTCTGCATACCCAAAAATACCGGGCTTTAGCAGATCGTTAATGTGAAGCAGAAATAGCGTTGCGGAAAGAACAGATCCCTGAGGTACTCCAGCATTAATTGCCAATAGGTCAGACGAGCAGCCGTCAAGAGTTACTCGAATAAACCGTTCCCTCAGGAAATCGGAAATCCAAGCACAAAGGGTGGGAGGGATACCGTAAGCGGAAAGCTTCGCTATAAGAGCGTCATGCCATACCCTGTCAAATGCCTTTGAAATGTCAAGTGAGACAGCAAGTGCCTCACCGTATTTTTCAAGGGCTTCACCCCAAAGATGTGTAGCGTACACAAAATTTTTCCACCATCACGCTAAAATTGGTATTCCGGTCTTGCGGCCCTGGGCTCTGTCAGCCTAGAACCGCAAGAACAATCATGCTTTGTCTCCCCCATTAAGTATAAAAACGTAAATCATGTTTTTATAACTAATGGGGCATACATTATCAAAAATAATACACATATGTATATGATACTATATGATAGTGTGTGTATTATTTTCGATAAGATACGTGATATTTTGAATATAATAATAGGTTTGGGAAAAAGTCTTTTCCCATTTTATACGAAAATTCAAAACATTTTCCAATATAGTTTATTTTCATTTAACTAAAGTATGTGGGTACCATTTTGTTCGATAACTTTTTGCCATCTTATAGGTAGGGACATGATCCCATTGCTATATAAATTTTGGGGCTTCTGATCAAAAAATTGCGTCAAGTAGTTTTGGCAGTCCTCTCGTGATGTTAACCTGACATAAAATGACACTGCCTAAAGAATTCTGAAGAGACCGAAACAGGTGGAAATCTGAAGGTGCCAGGTCAGGACTATACGGCGGATGCATTTACACCTCCCAGCCAAACTCTCTTAATTTTTGCTGAGTGGTTCAAGATGTGTGAGGTCTAGCGTTATAATGATGAAAAACCACACCCCTTCTGTTGATTAATTCCGGCCGCTTTCTCTCAACTCCTTGCTTTAATCTTATCAGTTGTTCGCAGTAGTTCTGAATCGATGGTCCTGCCTGGTGGTAACAGCTCATAATTAATAATTCCATTCCAATCCCACCACACACAAAGCATCACCTTGTTGCGAGTTAACCCGGGTTTCGCCACAGTCTGTGAAGCCTGACCGGCCTTTGACCATGACCTTTTTCGCACGTTCTTGTCGTACGTGATCCACTTTTCATCACTTTCCATCAATTTCTTTAAAAATGGTTCGGTCTCATTACGTCGTAATAAAGAATCACAAATGAGTACACGATTCATTAGGTTTCTTTCAGAGAGCTCGTGAGGTACCCATATATCGAGCTTTTTTGTGTACCCATTTTTTGTCAAATGCTCCAAAACTGTTTTGTGGTCAATTCCCAGTTCTTCAGCTACGTCGTAACTACTGATATGCCGATCTTGCTCCACTTTTTCAAAAATAGCATCCATTTTATCCGTAATAGGGCGACCAGAGCGACGTGCATCTTTGACATCAAAATTTCCGGATTGAAAACGCTTAAACCAAATTTGTGCTACTCTCACAGACACTGCACTAGGTCCATAAACATCGCAAATTTTTTTCTTCATTAGATTCACTCATCTTGAAGGTAAGAAAAACAAATGAAAATCACGCATTTTCCTAATTTGAATTTAGAATTATCTTCTTTAAAATTTAAACTTTTAAATGATACCAAAACCAGCCAGGTACAAAGAGCAAAAGTTCATACATACTATATGCGAAAAGACTTTTTCCCCAACCTAATATGTTTCTGTTTACATATTAAGATGTTTGAAATGAAAATAAGTACTATAGAAAACCGGAACCTTACTACTCAGGCTTACTATGAATTGATATATCAATACGTACGATAACACGAGAAAGGGAGTTGATTAAATAATCACACACAGAAAAATAGACATTTATGTTGACAACTGTTACTAAGGTATTGTTGTCACGACCTAAAAACCCATAGGGCCACCAACTACCATAGAGTTGAAAATCAAATAGAATGCCATCAAACTACATAGGTATATTGTACGAAGTGTTTTTATCATATTCTTTTGTATTTCTTTTTTTTTATTTTGGGTAAATTGGTTTTAATATATTTGATAGAAAATATTTATTTATTTAGTAAAATATATTTCAAAAGATGCAAAAATCCTTTTATGCTAAAGGAAAATAAGTACACTGTTATGTCAGTACATCTTCTGTTTTTCTTCCCGCGGGAATCGTAAAAGCCGATCGAGGGAATGGGCGAGAATCTGAATCAAGTTATTAGGCGATTAGGCATATCACTAATTTAATTCAAGTTTTCCATTTTCATGTTAATCGTGCCCTTTGAGTCTTATAGTCCTAGGCTCTGTCTACACTGTTAGGGTGAAGACATACTAAGTTTATATATTTACAAAAATATTTACTCACTTACCTTTTTTTAAGTAGGTAAAATATAATACATGTAAATATCAGACTATCTAGAGGTATGTTCTTACAAAAATATTTAGTTATTTTACAATATAATGTACCTAGGTATAATGTACCTATATTGTAAAATTAGGTAAAAGGTCATTATCAAGGATCGATAAAACAGCTGTCACTAGTACAAGACGGATGTCCGCAAAATTTACTTCAACAACATATACCTACTTACATGATAAAATAAATCATTATTCTTGCAAAAACCATCTGTATAACGCGCGTGTGGTCACCAAATACCACTGGACCGCGTAATGTTTTCTATGCCATTGACACATGACGGGTTGCGTCAATATTTACACAAAGTTGCCAATGGCCCACCGATTTCTTCAAAGCGACGAAAGCGAGAATAATCTCAAACAGAAAACACGATATCGTCTAAAACATTCAAGTCATCTCCGAACAAAGAGGGAGATTAAACTTACTGCCCACAACTTTCGAATAATCCTTTAAAAACAAAATAAAAAGGAAAGCATCGTTACACCGGAGTGAAACTTTTTCAATATCAGCCCAACAACAATGGGGCTTCTCTTTTTATTCGCGCGAGAAGTAAATTCCGTATCAAATTTCTCCCAAAGCGGCCGTAACGATATATCTTCGCTAAACGCTAAAACCTCGGCCTTATCGGTGACCCGGCGAAATAAAAACTACAATGCACTTTTATCAAACACGCGCGGCTTACACACACTGTCAAATCGTACGGAAATACTCTGTACGTCCCATATTGCGAGCTCATCTCGTAGTAGTCTCAATTTTGGGCGAAATGTTATCGTCGGACGTTCGGTGAAAGTCGCTTTTCGTAGTGTATGTACACCGCTTTGGAAGGGCGGCCGAGGCGTAAGCTACGAGCCACGTGCACGTCGACAACTTGCGCTTAGTTCTTCACGAACTGTGTGGGAGGCTAGTCCGCTACATGAGTACAATGTCGCCTCAATGCCATGCGCTATGAGCTTCGCCCGCGAAAATACGTTTTCCGCGTTCGTAGTGATGTGTGCGTGAATCTAGAGTAGTACCACGTGATTTTGACAGTCGAAAAAGCCGGTCGTTATCGAGTGACAGCGCGAGTGTTATTGATAACAATTTAAGTGATTCAACAGGCGATATTTCGGAGATGTTTTAACATCAAAGGAGCCACACCAGGATGGTTATAAAATATTTCTTGGCGCAATTTCCGCCGGCTATGGAGTGTTTTCGGTGAGTCCTTAATGAGGTTTTTGATTGAGAATCAGTCGTGAATTAATTTAATTCATCTTCCAAAGTTACCGAGTTCCTGAGTAAATGTTTGTTTCCATTTTATTATTTTTAATCGCAGTATTCGCAGTATTAGCTTTATTTTAAGTAGCGATCAAAGAATAAGTAATTTGCTAAATTATCCTTGTTTGAGTATTATCGATTCTATATAAATTAAAACAAATATTTGTAAAATTATATGCATTCAATTTCGATTATAATTATGTCATTTTGATTTGTTTCTCATTTTGTTATAGACTAGGTAGATTGATATTATGAACATCATTAATTAACTGCTTATCAATCTGTCACAATCACAACACTCACAATGCTCACAATAATAGTCGCTTTAAAATAGCTGTAATTTGATTCATGACATTGACATTTAATGATAACAAATAGACATGACACCTACTCGATAATTAATACAGTCAATATGTGTTGTTTTTTCCGCGTAATTTGGATGTTTTAAATTCTAGATATATTGTATCCCGGTGTATGTAGACCGCAATTCATTTTTTATGTATGTGGCAGTCATATGATGGTACCGCGCATGCGCATTGCTATGTCAACAAATACATAAGTACATACACCTATACATTCCTTTAAGAATAATATGTTTGTTTTTAAAACATTTAGATGTTTTTGCATCAAAAGTAAAGTAAACTGAAGGTGTAGTCCATGATTTTAAAGAACTTTCTCTAAATGTTTAAAAATAAGTAGGTAGGTACCATAGGAGAAAATTGTTGTTTTCCTGCAAATTAAGCTAAGTACCTACAGCATTGTTATTTCCTACGATAAGTACCTAGTTCCTTTTCATATTTTGATAAAAGTTCATTGGAAAACGTTTTTCAGTATCATTAAACTAAAGAATCGGCTCAATTTGAGGCATAACTCGAAAAAAATACTCACTTTTTTAAACTGTTCAATAAAATGATCAACTAGTTGGTTAGATTATAAAAAAAACCCTTCATTGAGTTCCATTCTGCACAACTAGTTGATCGGCTTAGTTGGTCGGAGTGGAAGGGCAAAATAAAAGTAGGTAGTGTTTGACCTACATATACAGGGTGACTTTTTAAACACTGTCCAAATTTTTTGAGCAAGTTCAGTCCATGATACTGAACTACTTTCTACAAAAAAAGTTATTATAAAATCTGAGCGCTAATTTGTATGGGAGGATGAAAAATTTTTATCGATTTTTAATATCATTTTTTATAGAAAATAGTGTTCGCTCCAAAAATTTGGACAATGTTTAACAAGTCAGCCTGTATATAAAAAATCCTAAATACTACAAATTTACTGTAAAAAATCGTGGCATGGTGCCAAGAACGCTGGACGCATTTATTACATATCTTTTCTAAAGAGCACACAACCTGTTTGAAACATCAAATTCAAATTACCTAATTGGACGAGAAAACAAGTTTTATGATTGTGTTTTTAACAAAACAAAATAAATTAAAGGAAATACTGGAGTGAAGCCAATGAACTCTCCTAGCGACTAATACTCATATACCTAGATGTCTATAATTTAAAAGTCACTTATGTTTCTTACAAAGTCAAAGTAAAAAAAAAAATATTCAACGTAGGTCATTATTTTTTAGCGTTTTCTAGCGTTTTGGAACGACATTTTTTTTTTGCGTAGAAAGAGTTTCAAAGTCTATATATTTTTTTTGTAATACCGTAATTAAAGATTTAAGTTAAATCACTTCTTATATATATTACATATATAAGAAAGTGCAGTACATACTTATAATACACTTCGATTAGGTATGAAGGTAGCAAAGCTTCAACTTCGGCCATGGCTGTGGTGCTTTAACTCGCTTTCCGGCTGTTATTCACCACTTCGCATGGTCTTCAAAAAAAACTGTTACGTAGTTTGTGCATAGGTACTTAGAGGTCAATTATTTAGTCGTACACCTTTATTCGTAGATGTATCAAAAGCGATTATAAATTGTTCCTTCTCAAGTCACAGTACTAAAAATCTTAGCACCTGAACAACACGCAAACATAATTAATCAGTATTATTCATGCAGCTACGTATTCATAATATCGCGTATGCCATCACTCGACATTATAGAATTTTGATGAGCATTTCTCACTCGAACGCGACTTCTGAATCAGAATCGAGTTACGGTAGTACGCTCGCACCTGCATGTTCCCACGCCCCAATTTATTCGCATTACAGGACGGCGAAATAATTAACGCTTTTTTTATTAAACGTAACGGCTATATATATTCTAGAGTTAATATGTAAGCTATTTTTCAGGTAAAAAAGTTTTAATGACAAATTTTTTAGTTAAAAATGTGAGAATATACTCGTAAAACAACCATAATTCTCACTTAGGCACCTACTTGTAATAAAAACAAATAAGGTTTTTTTTTAGTAAAATAATGCAGAATTTTCGTAGAGTCGCACGTTGAAAGAAAATAGGAAATGGGAAATCTTAGAGACACGTTATAAAAATGTTATGAAACGTTATATGCCAATAAATTAGAATTCCATATATATTTTTAATGTGATTTATGGTCATTATGCGCTTACACGATATATTAAATTATGATTAATACTCTTTTATTGACAGTGTATTTGTAATTAAGTAAACATGTTGATTTATCGGATTGACCCTATAAATCAAAATACGTGTGCATATAGTTGTTGAATGTAAGTATTATAAATATTTAATTTCATTTTTCTTTAAAAAAATATGAAAAGCTATAGGTGTGTTCTAATATTTTCTTTTAATTATATAATCTCGTCAAATTTGTTGTTGTTAGATGTTTGAACTCGTAGTGGAAAATCTTACCAATTTTTCAGATTTATGAAGGTTCGTATCTCTTTTAAGGCCGTACCTAAATTTTCCGGGGTCCAGTGCTGCCCCAATTTTAAATAAATCATTGCAAATAAAACGGAGACATCATTTAAAATTTTGCTACTACCAAGTCCTAGATAACCCTTCAAAGTATTTTATGAACTACTGTTTACAGTTTAAAGTGAGAACGTTAAGCTTTACTACGCACATTTGCGAAAAACGGCCACTTTTGGCAAATGTGCGTAGAAAAGCTAAACGTTTTTATTATAAACTGTAAACAGTAGTTCATAAAATACTTTGAAGGGTTATCTAGGACTTGGTAGTTGCAAAATTTTAAATGATGTTTCCGTTTTCTATGAAATGATTTATTTAAAATGGGGGCAGCACTGGACCCCGGAAAATTCAAGTATGCCCTTAATAATTAAATTATGAAAACAAAAGAAAACATAGGGACATGCAAATATATCCATAGATTTTTTTACAAAAAAATATATCCGGCGAGCAATCAAGGTACTACGTTTATATGGAAATACGGCTCATCGATTTCCTCTTAAGGCCGTACCAGAATTTTCCGGGGTCCAGTGCTGCCCCCATTTAAAATAAATAATGTCAAAGAAAACGGAGACATTATTTAAAATGTTGCTACTACCATGTCCTACATAACCCTTCCAAGTATTTTACGAACTACTGTTTACAGTTTATAATGAGAACGTTAAGCTTTACTACGCACATTTGCCAAAAGTGGCCGCTTTTCGCAAATGTGCGTAGTAAAGCTTAACGTTCTCACTTTAAACTATAAACAGTAGTTCATAAAATACTTTGAAAGGTTATCTAGGGCTTGGTAGTAGCAAAATTTAAATGATATCTTCGTTTTCTTTAAAATGATTTATTTTAAATGGGGGCAGCACTGGACCCCGGAAAATTCAGGTACGGCCTTAAGTTATTCCTCTCGGTTTCCATATTACATAAAACGAGAACGAATACGAAGCTATCCTCGTGTTCTCAAATATAGTTCCCATAAAAAAGGCATCTATCAATACTTTTATTTATGGCCTAACCTTTCACCTTTTTATTTCACTTTGAATATTGAAACCCTATTTATAGATTGAGGAGATGGGTTCCGTATTTTATCATTACG
This sequence comes from Acrobasis repandana, assembly GCA_963576875.1. Taxonomy (NCBI): domain Eukaryota; kingdom Metazoa; phylum Arthropoda; class Insecta; order Lepidoptera; family Pyralidae; genus Acrobasis; species Acrobasis repandana. The sequence goes on from OY756226.1 coordinate 8,008,841, forward strand.
GCTTTGATACAGAGATGAATTAAACAGTTTTTGCAATTTTATTTACTTAAACTACTCGTAGGTACTAACAAATACCTAGTAGAAGGAAAAATAAAAAGGAGACGAGGAAAAGGATTTTTTTTATGTCATAGGACGGCAAACGAACAAGCGGGGGGTCACCAGATAGTAAGTGATCACCGCTGCCCATGGAAAACTGCAACACCAGGGGTGTAACAAAAGCGTTACCGGCCTTTCAGGGCCCTCCCCAGAGGGGAAAGCGAGAAGGGGGCTCCGGCTCTCTCACTCACCGAACGAAGCATAGAAGCGGTGAAGCTACTACTCAGACGTTGATTTTCCGTGAGAGTGTGGTACTTCCCCGGACGAGCCGGCCCATTCAAGCTACTAGCAAAACAGAGTTTTGCCGGTAGCGTGGCTCTACCACAACAAAATGAATGCGGAACTTATTACAATTTAAATAATAGTTAGGACCAAGGTCCTATCAGGACATTAAAAGATGGCAGAGAGAAGAGAGGAATGGAGGCATCTTCACTTAACTGCACCGATAAGAGTATAAGCTCTTAAATAACCAGAAGAACCTAGGTACGATAAGTATATTATGATGTTAGAAGCTTTATTTCTTCTTCATAGCATGTAACAGTCCACTGCTGAACTGCCTCGCCCATTAAGGGAGGATTCTCTACGCTGGGCAGATAGATTGGTGATCGCAGAAGATAGTTTACAACGTGGAAGGGACATACCCGTAATAAATCGAACCACGGGCTATACCAGATCACTATAGTACATATATAATGAAATTAAAATAACAGCTAAAGAACAAAAACATTTTTTGGCATTTCCATAGAAAAGTGTGCGGCCGGCCGGACGATTTGTATGGAAATGCCAAATTTATTTTTTGTTTTTTGGCTGTTATTTTAATTTCATTATACTATAGTGATCTAGTATAACGCGTGGTTCAATTTATTACGAGTATGTCCCTTCCACTTTGTATAAAGTTTTCGCACAAAGGATGCTGCTGCATATCTTCTGTTACCTATACCTCCTTTACCATAAAAATAAGAAAAATTACATATCTTGGTCACGTGTTAAGAAACCCACAATATTATATACCCCAGATAATAATGATGGATAAAATTTCCGGAAAGCGCAAGTGGGAGGTCGCAAAATGTCTTGGCTGAAGAACATCAGACAATGTACTGGCATCAAAACAGTAGAACAACCGTTCAGGCTTGCCATGGACAAATCAAGATTTAAAGAGCTGACTGCCAATTTTCAGGAATGAAGCGGCACCTAAAGAAGAAGAAGATGAATACCTCCTTTACTTGCCTTTTACGACAGCCGTCGGTTAGAAGCTTTACTTATACAAAACTAACTAAATACCAGTTTTGTACTTATAGAAAGCTAAAAGAAGTGGCAACACAAACTTCTCTGTATTATGAATCTAAATGAATTCACGCAAATCAATTAATGTCATTAATAACAAATCAAAACAATAGTTAATGTTTTGATTTGTGGACATACATACATACTATCACACCATTTTCCCACAAATGTAGGCAGAGACTATAATTATATACTTGCTACGATCCTGACAGACCTCTTTCTCAGACATGTAAAGATTTGATTTTCCTATGATTAAACTGAATACCATTTTTGAGGAGGTTATCAATTCGACTGTACGTTTTTTTTATGTTTGTTTGTTACGCGATATCTTTGCCAATTGTAAACTGATTTTGATGATTCTATTTTGATTTGAAAGCCTTTACTACCAAGTTGGTCTCATTAAAATTTGGTGAAGATATGATGAAGAACTTTGGAGATATGGGAGAAACTCCTAAAAAAACTGAAGTCGGTTGATTTTTCTGTTAAATTTTTTAATTAATCTTAAAGAATATCCTCTCTTGCGAAACTGTTTTGCCTCCCAAGGAATCTTCGTTATCAAATATTGTATTTTACTAAAACAAGGAAATGGGTATTTAGCTAAATTCGACAGTTCCGAAATAGCCCCAGAGAGAAGAACGCTTGTCATTATGTCACGCACGTCGTTTCCCCTAAATGCATCATCCATCATTCTATCTAATTACTTATGAGAATATTTTAAAAATTAGGAAATTAATCATCGGGAAAATTTTGAGTGATTGCCTTTTATAACCGAGTGTTGGAACCAATTAAAGTATATTGATAAAAAAGGAGTTTACATAAATAGTAACATAAACACTATTAACTTAACCTGACTACAACTTAAAAAACACAAAACGGAACCTCTCCCGCAAATAATTCCCCTGAAGAAAAGCACGCAGGAGGCTGGCAGCATTGTCACGTTGGATAGTAATGCTTATCTTTTACTTGTACGAAATAATTACTGCTGCATGTTCACCTGATGTATAACAATTTAAATAAGCCAATTCAATGAAACTGGTGATGTCCAGATTTCGTCGCAATTATTTGCAATTTCAAATGAACTGAATAGGATGCCAAATTTCCAACAAAAGCTTTCGTAAAAGCACCTGAGAATTTCTCGCTTAATACGAGTAATACTCTATTTTATTGCAGTGGACTGTAAAATCGGTGTTTAGCCGCGAATTAAAAACAGTAACAGATGCGACACTTTGGTATTCTTTCTAGACTGCAATAATAAAAATGTAACTTTAAATTGCGTTTTAAAAAATCTGATTTTATACTACGCTCAGTAAATTGTTATATCCTGCCTTTTTGCACTAAACATGGTTTTCTGTTATTTTATTCTGAGTAGGTAACGAATAAAATTTCGAATAAAATTACTAAGAGACAGTGTTTGTACAAAAAAAAACTATTTGTGAGATTAAAAATAGGAATTCTGCGCCGTTGACACTCCTTTTAGTGCCTTATTATTTGATTAGTTTTTTATTTTATTTTTCATTATTGCAAAGTGTGTCACAAATAAAAAGCGTTTCAAAGTGTGAAACGATCACACATGATGCATTATATTTTTACGCACAAAAAAAAAGATGACGTCATAACTCCTCTACTTTTTTTTTTCTCGTACTACGGGTCAAATTAATTCATTTGTCCAAAAGAACAATCGTTCTGTTTTCATGCTTAACACAATTAACACCATGTGCTGGTTTTTTTGCCGTACCGCTTGCATTTTTTCACTAGTAATAACGGTAACAACAATAGACGAATACGATTCGTTATCCTTCTGTAACATACTTTGAGGTAAAGTGGTGTTTAGTACAGCCATTATGGTCGTTTTACGCGGTATGTCACCAATACCCGGCGATGTTTACTGTCCGAAACTAATTGCGGCTTAGCCGTTGTATTGCGTAATGATAATACATTACTCAACGTATGTTAAAGGCTGGTCAGTCAAATGAAAATTAACCACGATCTGTCTCATAACGTGTCAAAGTATATAAGGGCAGACTAATAATAATATTTATTATATAGGGTGACTTTTTAAACACCAGCCAAACTTTTAGAGCAAGTTCAGTCCATGATACTTAACTAATTTCTATGAAAAAAGTTATTAAAAATCGATAAAATTTTTGGTCCTTCCATACAAAATCCGTTTGGCTGAGCACTGATTTGGTTGGGAAGGTGAATTTTTATTTTAGTTTTTCGTTGATTGTTTTTATGGAAAGTATCATGGACTGAACTTGCTTCAAAAATTTGGCTGGTGGTTAAAAAGTCAACCTGTATAATATGTGCCGTGGAATGGCGGTAGACTAGAACACAATTTGCCACCACTCCTTTCTTCTCCCAGGGTGTCGTAAGAGGCGACTAAGGAAGGTAAAAGTAACATAGTAGAGGTCTGGATGACTTTATACCATCTACTGCGATTACCAACCTGTCTGCCCAGCGTAGGTAGTGATTATGAGAAAGTCCTCGTTTTATTGGTAGAAGCCTTTAGTGCAGCTGTGGCTGATAAATATATAAAGAAGAATATATATTTAAAACAATGACAAAATTTAACAAATGACAAAGAGCTAGCATCATTATATAAGTTTGATAAAGAAGAATAGATATTTTGAACAATTACCTACTAATTTTAACAAATGCTTTATTCACAAATGACTAAGACCAACCATGACACAAGTATGATTTGCGCAGAACTATGAAAATATAGGACAAGACACTTGTGAGATTGTGTCATAGAACTAATTCCGTAACGTCCTGAATAATTTTATGTCTTGAGCTGAGGCTAAACTATAAAGTCGTAACAGATAGTACTCGTAGATAGTTAGATCATTTTAATGTTCACTCAGTATGAGTGTAAAGTAGCGAATACCAGACACTTTCTTTACGTTTTGGCTATTTAGGTTCAAGGTTCAATTCTAGGACCGTTCCTTTTCTTAGTTTATATCAATGACTTGCCTTGCATGGTTGAGAAAGATGCTGACATGGTGCTGTTTGCTGATGACACCTCGCTAATATTTAAAATAGATCTTCATAAAAAGATGCTAGCGCGGTGAACAGCACCTTATCTTCAATTTCTGATTGGTTTTCAGCCAATAACCTCATGTTAAATACGAGCAAGACCCAATGCATTCGATTCTCTCTGCCTAGTGTGAATCAAGCCTGCGTTGACATATCTGACAGATCTGGTTGAAAGTACTACCTTTTTAGGAATCACAATTGATTCGAAACTTCAATGGGGCGCTCATATAACTAAACTTTCTAATAGGCTTAGCTCTGCGGCTTACGCTGTTAGGAGAATAAGACAATTGACAGATGTAGCAACTGCTAGACAAGTGTACTTTAGTTACTTTCACAGTCTAATGTCTTACGGGATACTTCTATGGGGGAGTGCAACCGACATTCAGACTATTTTTGTTTTCCAAAAAAGAGCAATTCGTGCCATTAACGGTTTAGGATGCAGAGGCTCACTGAGAGAATTATTCAAGAAAATAGGTATATTTACTTTTGCATCACAATTCATATTTGAAAATATAATATATGTAAGGAAAAATATTTCCATGTCCAATAAAGTAAGTGATTTTACAGATAGAAATTTACGTAATAAGAATGATTTAGTTAGCCCGTATTACAGGCTGAATACAGTCAGTAAGTCTTTTATGGGGAAGTGTATACTTTTTTATAATAAATTGCCAGAATCGGTCCTTGATATGCCAGACAGAAAATTATCCCTATATGGGATAAGTCCGCCATTGTATATTTGCTCTTTCGAATTTTGTATTTGATATGCATGTTTTTAGTACAATAAAGTTATTACAAACAAACAAACAAAATTTAAAGCTTATTTATTTATTTTTACACTTTATTGTTGCAAAGTAAAAATATACTTTTAACAACTATACTTTTAATAAATTGCTTATTATGTAAAGAAAGTACTTTGTGAGAAGGCTTATTATAGGACCGATGACTATCTTAAAGACAAAAAAGTCTGGTTTGAGCTTGGCGGTTTGTTAGTATTATTTATTCTGTGCAACAACATAACTATGTTGTAGCTTACAATGTTACAATGTTGTATAAGAAACATACGAGATGGTGCTGACACATTCTACATCTCGATACCATAGTTCTGGTTTCAACTTAGTATAACCTATATACAATTTCTAGTTCTACAGGCGCACCACACCGGCGGGAAGACATTCCCTTTGGGGTGGTTGAGCACAGCACCTCGCTCCAGCTACATATTTTACTCTGCCATCCCCACACGGCTACGACTAAATGGATGTACAGACGACTAAAAAATCTCCAGATTCACCAATTTCTCGGTCTTATTGAATTGATCTTGGCAATCAGAAATTAATGTAATAGCTAGACAGTTTTCCCTCGCACTTTACATGTAGATAAATAACCAGTCACGAATTTCCAAAAGATACGGATATAATGTAGCTCTTATTATGTAATGGTCTATTTTGCGAGACGATGCCCCAAGAATTCAAATTTATCGTACGTCGTCGTCGTGACTCAGCGTTTACTGGGCACGTGACGGGAATCCTTCAAGGAAGCCACTTCTGAAAATTTGAGGATCTAAGGCGTTGTGACTGTCTGATATTATATTTACTCAAAAAACTGAAAGAATCAGTTCTGAACTAATACTTTATCTATATCTGTGTTATAGATATTCTACCGTCCCTCTCTCGCTTCATCCACACTCATTCTCTACATACTTGCTCTCCGATACCTGTCCTTCTTTAAGAGGAAATCGATGGGCCGTATTTCCATATAAGAGACGTTATAAATGTCTGTCCATAGTCTCTGCCTACCCCTGTGGGAAACAGGCGTGATAGTATGTATGTATAAATTTTTCGATGGATAGTGCCAGCACAATACTTTTTTTCCAACAAAAATTCAATGGATATATTGGCATTTCCCTGTTTTATTTTTTAATTTAATTATTTAAAGAGATACGAACCTTCATGGACCTGAAAAATTTGTAAGATTTTCCACTCTGTTCAAACATCTAGCAAACAAATTTGAAGAGATTATATTATAAAAATAAAATAGGAACACGGTCATGGCTTTTCTTAAATTTATAATAAAAAAAAATTATCGGTAAAGTATTGGAGGAGAAATCAGGGGACTACGAAACGTTAATTTTGTGTACTTTTCAATTCATAGATATTTTCGGTCCAAGCTGCAGTTGTCCCTATCGCACTCGCTTGTTGTTGCTCGCACACAGCCTATAGCAATAGATTTTACATATACCTATTTTTGAATTCTCTTGAATAGGAGTTTTTCCTCTTATGAACGTCTGCAATTTCGCAGCAATACGTTGGCATCCCTATTAAATTCATATGTACTCGTAGATAAAAATAAAAACATATTACATATTGAGGAAGTAAAGACGTCCTTATGAAAAGCTGTTAAAGCCTCCTTATGGATGGTTAAATAAGGGTTACTTAAAGGTCAAGGATCCTTGGAAATTAAATGAAGGTTAATATTTTATGAGCAATCTGTTTCGCTTTGTGTCAGAATAAAAGGAACGATTAATGACTTTTAAATTAAATCAATGGAAATGGGTACGCATTACATTTTTATAAACAAATTAAAAAATAATCGAGTCCAATGTAGTAAAAAAAAAATTCAGGCATTTTTGAACTCTATGTATGATAAGTTAACTATATAGTAATATCATGTGGAACTACTTCTCTCCATAATCTCTCCCGACTCTGAAAACATTTGGGTTTCGTTATTTGGAATACTCTATTTCCAGATTCGAAAAACTCATAAGAATCACTTTAATCTATACTTCTATACTAATATTATAAAGAGGAAAGATTTGTACCTATTTTTGTATGTTTGTATGTTTGTAATGAATAGGCTCAAAAAGTACTGGGCCGATTTAAAAAAATCTTTCACCGTTGGAAAGCTACACTATTCCCGAGTGACATAGGCTATGTGTGTACCACGGGTGAAGCCGGGGTGGACTGCTAGTTATTTATATTTTAGTCAAAAACATGCCTGCTTCTATCAAATATTTTTTTTTTATAATTTAGACGTAATAAAAAAAAGACTTTTTAGGGTTCCGTAGTCCGCAAGGAACCCATATAGTTTCGTCATGTCCGTCCGTCCGTCCGTCTGTCCGTCCGGGCTCGTACTCCGCCGCTACTGCACCGATTGTCACGAAAATTGGTGGAGAGATACGAGTAGATATTGAAGTTCCAAAAGTTAGTTTTTAAAATTATGAAATGTTTTTTTTTCAGCCCCCCATACAACAAAAGTGAATTAAAAAATTTTAATTCGACTAACTCCAACGTGTGGGGTATCTTTGAAAATGTCTTTTAAAATGCAATAAAAACTGCTATAAAACTATGTAGATCAAACCCCCCAGTCTTGAGATAATCTAATACAAAGTTAAAATTTGAGGTGTCCCCCCACCGTAACTTTTGAAATATTACTAAAATAATTCTGAAAAATATGTGGTATATACCTCAAAGTATTTACTTTCAATTAAAACTATAGCGGTCTCGGTATCATAGATAGTTATTTTTTAATACGTCTTAAATCGTAAAATGTTACTTGTTGCTACGGCACCCTTCATGGGCGAGTCCGACTCGCACTTGGCTGGTTTTTATTTTTTGTCAACGTCAAAATTTTAATGTACCAATTTATACACAAATTACCAATAACGTCTAGACACTTGTAATCATTGTCATCGAGTAAGTTATTTATGTTTTAAATTAAATCCAAACGTCAATTTAAATACCTAATATCTTTAAAATGCGACACCATAACCATAATTATTATATATTATTATAACGTTTTTTGATATAAATATTCTCAATCAAGTAGATAACAATTTCATTTAAGTACAATGTGATGTCTGTTTAACATAATTTAACAATGAAAATTTAGCTGTAAATTGTGTACAAATGCTGCTATAGGCTAGTATCTATCGAATATATACAAGTATGTTTATCTTTTATCTTATAGTTTTGGAAGCCTTTGCATTTGCGTCATTAATAATAATGTTGTTTAGTAAATGACATTTTTATTAATAAAAAAAATTAAGAATACACGATATCTAAATCTGTTTAGGCATTCCGAGAATAAAATAATATGAAAAAAATTTTTTGGCTTTGAAATACAAACTCTGATCAGCAGATTAGTCAACTTGTATGGAAGGTCAGAAATTATTTTTGATATTTGTTATACAAGATACATGTTCCTTGGGGAACGTTGTTCAGTATCATAGACTGAATCCATTAAAATAATTTTGAAATTTAAATTGAATGAATTAAAATAATTTTAGTATAGTTTGTTAGACCCTATAGGTAGGTATATTTTTTTGGGCACGATTCAGGTATGCACAGAAGATGTCGCCTATGATTTCATATGGATTTCATCAATACAATTGAAGACGACGATACCGCAACTTTACCAGTGAGTATGCAATATATAAAAAAATACAGAAAATGCTGCGGATGACAACTTGACAAGAAAATTGGGTAAAGGTAGGAAACTTTTATTTGGCGTAGATTTTTTCTATTTGTGCGAAGATTTCGCCGTGTCAGTCATATGTGGGTCAAACAGTGAAAAAGCAATTTTATTATAAAAGGAAACTTTCTTCCTGTAACCAAATAAGCAATGACGTTTCCATTGTGCAAATTGTGTGTGATTTTTTTCTGAGAATTGAAGTATAATCCTGACATGATTGCGATGCGACGCACGCGACCCGGGCGTTGTTATATATGTATAAGTAGGTAGTTAACATATAGGTATATGTACCCGTGTGGTTCTGTGTTAGAATAGGACCACTCCATCTCTTCATGTGGATGTCGTAAGAGACGACTAAAGGACTTAGCACAAATATCTCGTGCTACAATTGCATTCCCAAGGAGGGTTAACGTCGGGCGGCGGCCGGTTGTAAAACTTTTCGCACAAATACATTCCCAAAGTGGGTTGACGTCAGGCAGGCGGCCGGTCGTTAAACTGTAGCCAAATCATTTAAAGTGTTCCGGCTATTTTTTCTTAATTTTGCAAGGTCTTTGGCATCCTTAGGTGACCATTGAAAAATCAGGAAAGCGCACTCCGGGCTCCGAAGCAGCACAACTGAATATGCAACCGGGAAGGCGCTTAGACGAAAAAGAAGTTATCATATATGTAGTTTTTTTTTTGTTACTAATGACATATTGGGATTTTTTAAACAACTACGAGCGTTCTTAAGAGTAAGGCTGCTATAATACTAATTTCAATGACAGACCTCACTGAAATCTCACTCTTTTTGTGTAGTAATCAAGTTCTATATTTCTTCAAAAGTGCGCGCCACAACGCGTCGCTTCGACTGACTCTTAGGATCATATCTCTCGACACAAAACACGTTTCTCTGAAATACTAGTATAATTTAGTCAACTGCCCAGCCTATTACTGAAACACTGGGCCTGACTACTTCTGCTAAGTACCTACTGTCAATGTGATTCAGGCGCTAAGCTTTGTGACATTCTGAGAATTGGCTTTAGGGCATTTGAGAATTTGTACGCATCAAGTGAGATCTTAGTTCTATCTAATTCAACATTGATACCAATTTAGTAATGGTGCCGAACAAAGGTACTAAATAATAGTGTGAGTTGTGATCATCATGTGATCATCTGGCTGTACATCCTTACAGCTTTGACACATGAAACTAATAGATTTGGAGTACATGATTAATTGATTCCTAGTATTATTTCTTGAATCATATAAAATTATTTATAATAGATAAACAATGAAAAGAATGCCAATTGAGTGTATGAAAGAGATTTATTTACTGTAATAAAAAATTAATCGTAGAAAACCACGAAAATATCCGTTTGTTACAAAGTTTAAATAATAACTAGCTTTTCGGGCGTTGCGCGGGCTGCAAGCAGCCCGCGGTTTTTCGTGCAGCTGTTGAAGTTGGTTGGAATCTTATTTCCAGTTGAGAGAATAGGTAAGGTGGTAAAGTCAGTATAAAAAAAATTAAAACGTATACGGGCGGCCATCTTGAAATCAAATTTTGATTGCAGTTTTGAGTTCCGCGGCTTACTTTGCCCCAGCATACAAAATTCCAGACCCCTTCGATGTTCCAGTAGGACGTAATGAACTAATTAAGTTAAAATTCTAAAATCCAGACGCCATCTTGGATTCCAAAAAACATGACAAATTTGGATTCCGTGACGCAGAAAACCCTTGCATTCTAAATTTCAGTCAAATCGGAAGCAGTCGAGTATTGGCGGCCATCTTGAAAATTTAAAAAAAATACGCTCAGCGCTTGGTGGAAGTGGCTCGGCCTACGGCCTCGCCATGCAGCTCGGCCTGCGGCCTCGCGGTAGAGGTCTGTATTTGTCCTTTGGCCTCTGGGTTCGCTTAGACACTTAAGGGGGGGGGGGGGGGTTCTGGAGGGAGGGGGGAGGTCAGGAGGGGCTCGGGCTTCACCCTCTCCACTCCTCTTCCACCACGTAGACACTCGGGAATTGTCCTTTTATGGCGGCCATCTTGAATTTTGAAAAAAATGAAAAAACAAATGAAAGTCGTCAAATTGCTTACAACCACCTACATTTTAGAAAAAAATCATGCCCCTATCTCTAACTGTTTTTGCAGGCCGTACCCCTTCCACATCAGGATCTGATAATCTTCAACTTTTCGGATTTTTCTGGTTGCTTTCTAAACACCCTCTATACGATGGTATAACATTTAAAACTGTCAGTCTGGAACAGGTCAAACAACTATGTCAATCATTGAGTGAGTGGTTTTGTAAGTTTATAGTATTTTTAAATAATAATATGCATAATTTATTTTAGTTTTCCATATAGGAAATGCGCTAGCAAGCTATGTAATTTAAATTTATGCAACGGACTCTTACGAAGAAACACTAAGGTCGTGACAGTTAAAAAATACATGGGTATTTGTAAAATCTATTGCTGTCGCGCTGTGCCCGAACAACCTATCGTGATGTGCGATAGAGACAACAAATACATATAAAAACACGAAATCAACGTACGTTGCATACGATTATATTTATTTTTTCATAAAAATTTGGATAAAGTTCATAGCTCTACTAGCACTATCCGGCGAGGATTCAAGGGACTACGCTTGTATGAAAATATAAAATTGTATTTCGATTCCTCTTAATAAATTCTTATTGCAAAGTTATAAAAAAAAACTTTACATTTAGTAAAAAAATATATATTAAATATCAATTATTTTATCAGCCTCTTTTTGATAATTGTATACAAAAAGGTAAAGTAATTGAAAGACTAAAGTTCAGAAGCTTCCTTGACAAGATTCCCGAATACTGACGTTTACCAAGCCGTTAGCGGATTTCCGGCAAATCAAACCCCACACCTGCCTAAGTGGAGAGATAACAAGCAACGTATATACGTATATCTTAACATAAGTTAGCTGACAAATGTTGGTATTCAGTTGATTTAACGTGCCAAACGCTATGGGAAACACGGTAGTTGTGGTTGCTACATGTTTGAACGCTACGGTGTGTGTTTAAAACAATGATTTCCAGTTTGGTGAGTTTGTTATATAGCATCGGAGGTTATAGAAGCGGTGGTAGCTAAGTGCCTAAACACTGCGGCAGTCCTTCTGTGAGGTACGATTTCGATCCTTAAGGTTGCTACACACAAGCAAGCCGGCATAAATCGGCACAGCCGGGCGGTAAAATCGAATATATGTGGCTCGCTTAGTGTGTGTAGCTACCCTCACTTAACTAGGTAACTTATACTGTAGAAATTGTACTTATGTATGGGCATTTTTAACCACCGCCATTTGGTTCTGGTAAAAGGAAACATCGAGAGGAATCCTGCACACTAGTTCACTAGTGTGTAATGATGACTGTTGTCACTAAACGATAGTCATTGAGCCACGTCAAATGCCTTTCAGTAGTTCGAAAAATCTGACACCATGGCAGTGTAAACTATTAATACATACGATAAGTAAGAAGAGATCTAGAGAGAGATATGATCATTATAGAGATGAGTCACCAGATTTTATTGATTCTTTTCGACAAATACTGCCGAACCGACAATGCCGGCTCGCTTATGTGTGTAGCAACCCTCACTTAAATATGTGAAATATACTGTTGATTGTACTCATGTGTGGGCATTTTTAACTACCGCCATTTGCTTCCGGTAAAAAGAAAAATCGTGAGGAATCCTGCACACTACTTCACTAGTGTGATAGATAGTCATTGAGCCACGTCAAATGCCTTTCAGTAGCTCTAAAATCTGACATCATGGCAGTGTAAAAAACTATTAATACATACAATAAGTAAGAAGAGATCTAGAGAGAGATATCATCATTTATCGACATGAGTCACCAGATTTTGTTGATTTGTTTCAAGTAGATTTTTTTTTTAAATAGCAATTTTACAAGTTTGTGAGTTAACTTACTTTGTTATAATACCACGTACGTAGATATTTTTGGGAAGTTGTTCCAGTCCCAAATTTTTGACACAGCAAACCAAACACCAAACTTAAATAGACAACAAATTCTTTCGTGAAGTTTCACGGAAGCATAATTATAATGTTTTAATCTTATAAGATTTTCCTAAACAAAAACCTATTACAATCTGAAAATGCAAGTAAAAGAAATCCGTATTCTTGTTCCGTTCCACAGCGTAACAAAATTTAAAACTTTAAATGAAGAAATTTAAAAATGCAGTCGAAACAACGATTTCAAGAAAATTTCCTGGAAGCTCCGCAAATAGACTCGATTTCAGACGGAGCAACATGCGCCTAGAAACTAGCTAACTTTTATAAATAATCCTGATTAAAAGCAAACACTAGATTTACGTTTGTCTGCCATGTGAAAAAAAACGGGCTCTGCTTTCACCTAAATTTGCAAACAAACATTTTCGTGCGCAAATAACTATTTTATAGCTCTCTATCAAAATATTTGAAACAGACGCGTGACGTCATCGGTGTTATGACTTTTTAATTGCCGACTAGACCGATGACCCCACGGATTATATCAATCTTCGTAAAATAGGCCATGGGAGGATGGCGGAAACAATTTTAATTTCTTTGGGAAGTTCGTCATGCCCTCGGGATTTTTCGCTAAAACTTTGTATTGTTTCGGCCTTCTGAACTTATTTTGAATATTTTTTTATCTTTTTTTTATTAATTTTTTATACACAGTGTGATTTTGAGCTTCGTAGCTATACTTAAGGAAAGCAGTATATAAGCAATATAAAAAATATACATTTTGTCATTATGTATCTTGTTCATAATGGAAACCAAAGATATCAGCTGACAAATACATATCAAAATTCTCCCATTTGAATGTCACTGCTCGCTACAAGGCCCGCGGCGGCCGGCGAGCGAGGAAGTCGACGGCCGTAGACCCCATCAGTTCAGAGTCAAGAATACTGTGAAAGTTTAATAAAATCACTGTAAATAAACTACTACAGATTATTTCTCAAAAAAATTTTTTTAGGAATCTTTAGGCTTTTATACAGACCGAAGAATAAACTGTAGTAGTTTAATGAGAGTATTATTTTAAAAACACGCACAGTATTGTGGGTTTTGAACCCATCTCGCCTTATGTTAGTAGGTTAGCCATTTATTAGATATTTGGAAGAAATAAAAAAAAAGTCTATTTTCTGTTCTATTAATGATTCTGATTCCAAGATTTGAATATAGCTTAGGGTACCAAAATCAACTTGTATATAACGTCTAACAAAACATACTGAACCTATTTTAAGGGTCCAAGGCAGTAAACTTTCCCCAAAGAACATAATTATATCGAACTATCAAAAGTGTTTTTTTTGGCTTTCCATACAAACTCGGTTTCCATATAAGTAGGTCTGGGAAAATAGAAATAACTCAGAAAGTACCAGCGGCTTATCTTCCTATGCAGATCGTAGAATCCAATCGAGGGTATGAGCGAATATGCGAATAATATCAATAGGTGGTTAGCAACCCATCACTATTTTGATTTATTTTCCATCTTCCCACCCATCATCATGCTAAAAGTGGCAATTGGTTCTTGCGATCCTGGTCTCTGTCTGCTATGAGGGGCAAGACCAAACATTATCTGTCTGGCCCATTACGGTAGACGTGATATGTATCTGTACCCTGCAGTTATTTTACTTCGCTTTACGATACGGCATTCACCTTCTCCTATATCTGTTTCAATAATAATATATAACAGTCCTCATAATCGTTTGTAAATTTGAAAAAAAAATTTGAACATGTTTCACGCAAAAATAATGAACGAATTTCTTCAACAATTACGTGCCAATGAACGTGGGATCAAAAATTGGGTCTTTTGTGGTAATCTTCAAACGTACACAAATAACGAGCAAATGATCCTCTTTGATCTACGTTCTTGGTATCATTTACTGTTTTATTTCAATCCAACCTAATTTATTTTAATATTTTGTGTATAAGCTTTATTAGTAAAGACTCATTACTAGTTTGATTATAAATGATCAAGGTATAGCAGCCTTTGTACTAAAATTTTATCTGTAATAAATAATTCTCAAAGTTATTCAGTTGTTTCATTAAAAGTATCTTAAATGAGAAGTCACTTTCAGATTTCATTTTTCATTGCTTTGTTTAAGATTTTATTTAAAAAAAACGTACGACTTTGTAATTACTGAAGTAAGTAATGCTTATTTAGTTATTTACTCAAAATCTTAATATTCATGTTCTTGATACAATGGAAATACAATTTGATTGATTGCAGAAAAAGTAATTAAATTATGTAGGGCAGTAAGTAGGGTGCAAGATACTTTTATCAATTTTGATAACCTTTGAAAGTGTCACGTAGGTACACTACACGCAACTGCAACCCAAGTTATCTACACGCACTTTTATGCAGCGGTAATAGCGTTAAAATTTCAATTTATTTAAGAAAAGGTGAGTTAAGAATAGCTTGTAGACTAGTAGAGTTAAAAAAAGGTAATAGGAAATGGACAAGTTGAGAAAGTCAACCGAAAGGTTCATTTGCTGTAATGTTTATAACAAAAATACCTAGTAACCCTTGAGATTTAAAAAAAAAAGTGGCACTTGGCAGTGCCGATGGAAGTGAAAACTTGAACAAAGTGGTATCGGTTACGATAAAGGTAACAGTGTCGCGAGTTCAATGTTTTTTCCCCAAAAAATGCCTAACGCGCATAAAGAAGTTTTTACTTCAAAAAAAAACAGTGGCACTCCGGGAGTGCCGACAGAAGTGAAAACTTGAACATGGTGGTGTCGGTTACGGTAATAGTGTCGTAGTTCAATGGTTTTCTCCCATCTCAAAAAATTCCCAACGTGCCTAAAGAAGCTTTCACTACAAAAAAACGGTAGTCGGTGGACGATGACGCTATTACGGAGCCCTGCACGTCAATACAAAGTAGAGCTTCAGACTCTTCTATCTAGGTCTTATTTTAACGTGTTTCAAGGTCATTCTCTACCTTTATTAACCATTTTCTTAGCCATGTAATGGAACAACCCTCATGAATACCGTGAAAATTCTTTTTATTTTGTTCAAATTAAGATTTTCTTGAAACAACAAATATGTTGAATAAGTAGATGAAACCGGTTGTAGTGTCAATGTTTGCATTCAATTATATGTTAATTATTTTATTTATTTTTATTATAACAAACAATTAAGTTATCAAGCTTTGGGTGAATTGTTTAGTATCATTAGTTATGTTAATTGTTAGTAACATTAATTATATTGATGACGATAATGCTCAAATTGAATTTTTGTTTTTGCGTGTATTGTAAATGGGCCGACACTTGTGTATGAGTTGTCAGGGTTTCGGGCCGGCATTAATTGGCACAGCCGGGCCGTAAAGTCGAATGCATACATACACTATCAGCCTAGGGCGGTAAGGCCCAGGCCACTTTCAGCATGATGGTGGGCATAAAGGTGGAAAAAGGAAATCATTATAGTGATGGGTTACTAACCGCATCGCCTATTTATATGATTCAGATTTTTGCCCAATTCCTCGATCGGCTTTTATGATCTGCGCGGGAAAAAAAGAAGCTGGTACATTCTAAGTTTTTTCTTTTCTCCCAGATCAGCAAGGAAGTAAAGTCGAATACTTATAATATGTAGATGAATGATGAATGTTCGGAGAAAAAAGGCGATATTCGGATCAGCTTTGTTGTTTGTCACATACTGCCGAACTGACTATGCCGGCCCGAATATGTGTGGAGCAACCCCCAGATTTTTTAAGCTGTAAACATATCTAGAATGCGTTATAGCTAGACGGCTGCTACATTGATAATATGACATAAATAATAACGTAACGTGTATTCTGAAGTTCAAGTCATTCATCAGTTGAAAAAGATTGCAACAAATACACCTAAAAAATATGTTATGAAAAAATATTTTTAAAACTAAGTATTTAATTTCACAAATTTTCTGAAATATGCATCTTGTGATATAATCTTGATTTTATCATTCAAGCACAGAGTAGGTATGACTACATTAGAAATAGTAAACGTGGTTTTTGAAGGAAAACGAATCCTAAAATATTTTCATAGCCTTGTTCCGTCCAAAACCATCGATAGTAAAATCAAAAGCAAAATAATGAGCCATTTTTCCAACGGTGTGATAATGAACGCTGAAAACGACTAAAGTGGTAATATCTTCGACGAGCCAAATGAATTGCTCTTTTCTAAACTCATAACTTGCTAACAAGGTACAATAAAGTTGGTAACTTCTAAAAACATGCGCAAAATTATGACCCATAACCTCATAAAAATAAGGATGATTGTTTCTGATTTTAGCCGTAACTGTACAAATGAGATTTTCGAAGAAGCAGCTGAAGTCCCGTATGTTTATCTATCTAATTAGCAAGACGCAGGGAAAGTGTTTTCGTAGATAAGAGAATTTATAGAAGCCACAGGTGAAAGGTTAGGAGGAATTTTAATGAAGTACCTGGTGGGACTGATAGTGTGATGCTCAAAATGTAATGGGTTCCAATTATATTGATGGGTTTGGGAGCGTCAACTGCGGAATTTTTATGATAGTGAAGAAACATTTATGTGACAATAGCTGTAAAGTATTTCATTTTTAATGTGTATTATTAAAGTTGTCTGTTTTGTAATAACTATAAATCAAAAGCATTTTTTTTTAAATTTGTAATATTAACAATATCGATATTTATATTGTATTGTTATAGCATTGTATTATTTTTGAGAAAGTAATTTTCGTTGTCATAAAAATTTCAACTACAAATTGGAAGCTAAAATAAATACTACAATTTATTTCTGTACAAAGCTGTATAATTGTTATCAGAATTGGGTAATTTATTGTGTTTGATTTCGTACAATATTTTTGAGGGAACAAAAATAAAGACTAAAGAGGAATCTTTTTTCTGAAAATAGCAAGATTGGTTATTCAATGAAGAATTATATTTCAAATATTAGGTCCTTACATATGAAATTGCCGATTTTCAATACTGGCAACTTTAAAATCAATTATCTTGCGTTTCATTAGGAATTCCAAATTCAAATTTATTTCGAAATAAAGCCAGAAAAATATTGTATTTCATTTGTTTTAACATCATTTGTTTGAGTTTCAACATTGCTATAACAACAACTATGGACAAATTGAAAATTCGCGGTATTTACGAATACGAGTTCCACCGTGGCACCAGTGCTGCAGAAAAGACTCGAAGAATTAACGACGTGTATGGACCAGGCACCGCTAACGAACGAACGGTGCGTTTTTGGTTTCAACGTTTCCGTTCTGGAAATTTCGATTTACACAATGAGCCTCGTGGACGACCTGATACTCAAGTGAATAACGAAGAATTGAAGACGATAGTGGAAGCGGATCCATCTCAAACCACTTTTGAATTAGCAGCAGCCTTCGGCGTAAGTGACAAAACGATACTTATCCACTTGCGCCAAATAAGAAAAATTAAAAAACTCGAAAAGTGGGTACCGCAGGAATTGACTGAAGCAAACCAACAAACACGCGTTGCTTGCTGCGTTTCTTTGCTTAATCGCCACAATAATGAGGGGATTTTGAACCGTATCGTGACTTATGATGAGAAATGGATCCTGTACGACAATCGGAAGTGATCATCACAATGGCTTGACCCTGGAGAACCGGCAAAACCTTGCCCTAAGAGAAAACTGACCAAAAAGAAGATTCTGGTTAGTGTTTGATGGACCAGTGCTGGTGTTATCCACTACAGCTTCTTGAGATCAGGCCAGACGATTACTGCAGACTTGTATTGCCAACAATTGCAAACAATGATGGAAAAGCTCGCCATTAAACAACCGAGACTGATGAATTGCTCTAGCCCACTGCTCCTTTAGGATAACGCTAGACCACACACTGCACATCAAACGATCGCCAAGTTAGAGGAGCTGCGACTGGAACCTCTGCATCACCCACCATACTCTCCAGATCTTGTCCCAACCGATTACCACTTTTTTCAAAATTTGGATAACTTTTTACAAGGAAAAAATTTCAAATCTGATGAGGCAGTCAAAACCGCCTACAAACAGTTCATAGACTCTCGCTCCCAGGATTTTTTTTCCAAAGGTATCAATGATTTGCCTATAAAATGGCGGAAGTGTATCGATAACAACGGCGCATACTTCGATTGATTAAATAATAATTTCATTAAAAAAAACTTGTTTCACTTTTTTGATACTGAACGGCAATTTCATATGTAAGGACCTAATATTAGTAGAAAGAAAAGTTGTAATTTGGTAGGGACATCTCGCTATCTTTATATCTACGCACTAAACGTTATGGGAGAGACGTCACATTTCTAGACGTGCATCCTTTTTCTGTTACTTGACAGGTTCCCTTAATTTCTTGTTTTTGAGCGGATTAAAAAAGTTTCCTTTTGCTATTAATGATAAAAAAAATTGCCAAGTACTGATTTATCTTTTTCAATGCCACATTAGAAAAAATAGGAACACTCGTGTGTCTGTCAGTTTATTTGTAACAGCTTTTTTGCTCCGAAATTACTGGATCGATTGAGTTGAAATTTGGTACACATATGTAAATTGGTAACTTAAAGCGGACATGTAACGTAAATAATTCTCAATGCGCAAGTCCTACTCGCATTTGGCCGGTTTTATTTCACTTTTAACCTGAGTAAGTTTCGTAAACGGCAAAATGGATTTTCGGAATGGCATAGTTACTAGAAATACTAAAACAAACGAGCATTTCACGGGGTAAGTTACTAATGAAATTCGTCTCATTAAAGTCACGGAATCAAATCTCTCGCAGAAACGATGTGTGGTTCCACAACAGAGGCGAAACGGTTGAACATTTCGTGAAGCTAATTACGCCGTCTGCTTTAGAAATACTTGTAGTTTTTACTTTAGTGTAACTAAGATTTGTCCTTATATATTTATTTATTAAAAACGTCTATTTTACTTTTTAATTAGTTACCTAAATAAGGTATATTTGGAAATACAAATTAAATAGGTTGTTATTTTCTTTATAAAAATATTTTTTCCAAAATTCTTATATATTTTTTAAAAGACCCTGTGTAGGCGTAAACTTGAATCATACGTACGTAAAACCACCTGGGCTCACACGGACTTAAACTAAGATAGTTTTTACATGCAATGTATGTTTCATTATAAAAAGACTAGCTGTGCCCGCGACTTCGTTCGCGTGGTTGTCGAAATGTTATATAGCCTAAAGCCTTCCTCTATAAATGTACTACCCAACAAAAAAAGAATTTTTCAAATCGGACCATTAGTTCCTGAGATTAGCGCGTTTAAACAAACAAACAAACAAACAAACAAACTCTTCCGCTTTATAATATTAGTATAGATTGATCACGAAATACAAAACGAGTCATGTGCACCTAGGTATGAGGTGCTGTAAATGTAAATTTTAACATCATCAGACAAGTTACTAATGAAATTCCTGCCATTAAAGTCCGGGAATCAAATCCGAGGCGGATACAGTGTGTGGCTGAAACCACAAAACGAGCTTCATTCCGAAGTTGAAAATTTCGTGGAGATAATTACGCTTTCTGGTCCAGAAATAGTTACACTACTCCCATTATCTCACTGAAATTTCGTCGACGACTTTTGCAACATTGTAACTACATTGTTAAAGTTGAATTTTCGTTATAATAATCATGCATACTGAAAATTATTAAGTCAATATATCTTTGCTACTTACTTATTATGACAAAATAGAAAAAAATAAGCGTTGTAAGCCCGGAAAAAAAATTAAAATGCTGCAGTGATTGGGCACTGAGAGCCTTAGATTAAGAAAACTAGAATCTAGAAGAAGAATCTATAAGAACGCTAGAAAGAGAGTGCTGGAGACGCATGTTGCGAAAACCCTGGACGGCGCGCAGACCAAACGTTTCCATCCTGAAGGAACTTATCATTGACCAGTACCTGTCACCAGAAAGTACCTACTTCAATACTTTGGTCATATGGTCAGGAAACTCTCCGATAACCCGAAAAAACATAAACGGAGACAAAGCCTGATAAGATGGTCTGACCAAACAAAAGAACACCTGAATACTAAGATCTCCAAGGCACTAGAACAGGCAAAAGATCAAATAGAAGGATCGCAAGAAAGTTAGGTAGGGCACTGACACCTTCTAGATTAAAAACAAAGCTTTAAAGTGGCGACTGGTTATTCGCCATTTGTCAAGGGCTGAATCAGAATAAAATAAAAATGAACTTAGCTAAATAATGTCTTATTTTTATAAAATATCAACACTTCACGCCTGCTCCGATTTTCCTATATTTAGATATGAAAATATTGCGAAGTAAATTTTTACAAATTAATCATTTCTGTCCCGAGTCCTTTTTTCATCCCAAAAATTTGCATTTCCATTTCTCACTAAACCGTTTAGCTACCATTAGACATTCAAATTAGTTGTCAAGAGCACTTGAGTGACAAGACAAATTACCCCAACTACCTGCCTGATGGAAGTTGCCACGGTTTTGATGCCGGACACGTTTCGTATTGCCGGATTGTTAATATTATTATGGAAGGACTGATTAATGCTTGTTCTTAATGTTGGAGCCGTCTTCAGTACTTATGATAAGTGTTTAATTATTTTGAGCCCTGAGAGTCACGTTATCTTAATTATTCTTGAAATTAAGTGTCCTTTGTTACTTTATGTCAAGTTCATAGCTGTTCCTTATTATGTTGCTTTGGTGGATAAGTCTTGAATGAATATGAATTTTGCTTAGGTACAGTTTCGTATTGGCGTGTTTACAAATTGTACCTTGTGGAGACTCCCCATAGGGTTGGTCGGATATAGTTAGTATAATGGTTACGATATATTCACAGTACTAAATATGCCCGAGCTGAAGATTGATAAACGGGTATATTTTATGAATTAAAAAACTCCTATTATGTTACATTACATAACATACAAATATAATATGAGGTACTAAACATGTAGGTATTAAAAACTAAGTAATAAAACATAAAAAATATTTCTCTAGATCTAAATAGTAAAAAAAAACACATTTAATTACTTTTCTTCGTGTTAGAACTACCGATGTCATAGCATAAAATAAAAATAAAATTTGACAAGTAGCCAAAATAATATTTTTTTAAACAAATGTTTAAAACAAGGTAGTTTAAAATTAGGTACTCGCTGTCTCTCTTAACCAGCTCTTGCTATTTACTTCCTAATGCATAATTAACTCAGATTTGAATAAAAACGAGCACTAAACAGCTTCAGCATTTTTAAATAAAACGGCTTGTTTCTTTTCAAATTCAGCTAGTCTAGAACTAAACCTAATTTCCATGAGCAGTGGCCGGCCGTTCTTTGTGTTTTAAGTTGCAATTAATTATTCCGCTTTATGTAAATAGTCGACGCGTCGGGCTTGGGCTTTCCTTGCCTTTTAGCGGATGCTAGGAACCGTATGCCCGAAGGACGTTTTATACCGTCAGATTTATTTGAGATAGCAAAAGCATGCTCGCCTGCTTGAATCTCCCTACTTTTAAAACCTTATTCGAATTACAAATGTTAAAAAGTTCGGTGTATAGCCAGAGATATTGGAGTTTATAGATTCCGCGATAAAGTGTCAAAAGTATAACCTGTTTGGAAATCTATTGGCGTATTTTTTTATACAATATACCAGGGCGTGCATGACGCTACTAAATAGAAAAGTCACCAGAACAGAAGTTAATGTCATTTGACAGTTTTATTAAAATTTGGTCGTATTAAGCAGAAAACAGGTTACACTTTTACTTCTGACGTTTAGCGAAGTCTCAATCTAGCAACAGTAAATGACTATAAGAGGAAAAGAGGCAAAAGATGGGTTTGACCAGATTATCTCTTTATGACTACATTAATAACGTTTGAACGATAAGATGGAAAATTCACAATCTATCAGTCAAGGATCAAAAAACAAGAGATGTCTTCCAAAAGTACGGCACAAAGTACGGTACAATGTACAATCTAAAAGTTCTCTATGATTAGAGTGTTTTACTTTTAATTCGTCTAGGACGCAAAATGTCTCAATAAATTGTTTAGGCACGTTTTTGCAATATGCCGCAGTTTATTTTATTGCTATGGTTGCCTTCATTGATATGAATTACTTTACCTTCAAAACCAATGTCGCTTACTCACTCCAGATGAAGTCATTTCTTAAATATTCGTAATAATGACATCAAACCTTGGACTATAAAGTCTGATGAGCGATCAATTTAATTGGTGTCCATGTCAGAGGCTGCGATTACGATAATAAGCCAGGAAAACTTATGTCATGTCTGACGTCATGTGATAAAAATTAGATAATATGTTGATATCTTATTTATTTGCAATGGTTACAGTCATCAGTTTGTTAGGATGATGATAAAAATAAATTTATTGAGGCATTTTTTTTTACCATGATAATTTTGGTTATTGTAAACTCACCAACTCGCCTAGGTAATCCGATAGCAAACCAGATACTATTTCCTTAAGGGCATACTTGAATTTTCCGGGTCCAGTGCTGCCCCCATTTTAAATAAATCACTTCAAAGAAAACGGAGACATCATTTAAAATTTTGCTACTACCAAGTCCTAGATAACCCTTCAAAGTATTTTATGAACTACTGTTTACAGTTTATAATAAGATTGCGAAAATCGGCCACTTATGACAAATGTGCGTAGTAAAGCTTAACGTTCTTACTTTAAACTGTAAACAGTATTTAAAATGGGGGCAGCACTGGACCCCGGAAAATTTAGGTACGGCCTTAAGGCCCCACCAGTTCAAAACCAAGAAAACTGTGTTTTAAAAAAATCACTGTTATTAAACTACTACAGTTTATTCCTCAAAAAAATTACATAAAAATTTTAAGGATTTCCTACAGACATCTACAATAGCTAAAACACAATTAAGCATTTTTGGCTCAGTAGAAAAAAATCACAAACATACCTCTAAATTTGCCTTTATAATACGTATTACTATTTTATACAATCACCTTTTTATATAAAAATTATACCAAAAAATGTATTATCTATATATCTATCCGTTTTGGCTACAGAAAAAATTATAAATATAACACCAAAAAAATAATAAATAAAACACTGCGAAATATCGTCGAGCACGGCTCCGGGCCTTTCTTCGCGCTTGACAAATATTTCACTGTGTTTTATTTATAATTTTTTCTGTAGCCAAAACGGGTAGATATTTAGAAAATACATTTTTTGGTATAATTTTCATATAAAAGGTGATTGTATAAAATAGAAATACGTATTATAAAGGCAAATTTAGGCAATTTTAGAGGTATGTTTCTGATTTTTTTCTATCAAGCCAAAAATGCTTTATCGTGTTTTGGCTATTGTGGGTGTCTGTAGAAAATCCTTAAGATTTTTATGTAAATTTTTTGAGGAATAAACTGTAATAGTTTAATAACAGTAATTTTTATATGGCATTAGGTCCGCCACTTGTACGTTTATTTTATTGTGCAATAAAGAATAAATAAATATTTTTTTCAAAAACACGCATAGTATTGCTAATTCTGAACCCACGTCGCCTTAACGTCAGAACAAACATTGCCTTTGGGATTTGCATGAAAATCACAACCGTGACGTCATAATTTTTTCGAGTCCAATCGCTCTTAAAATCAGTTTTACACTGATTTACTTTATTACTAGTTATACATATATTAGTTAGCATAATTTGCCCTGAAAAAGTACTCGTAGATATCTAGTAAAATGACACTATTTCACCTGTCAATGTCGTTATGAACCTTATGACAACTTGACAACCTATGTGGCCTAGTGGTCATCATGCCAGGTTGTCACACCGGAGGTTCCGGGTTCGATCCCCGGTCACGTCAATATGGAAAATGATCTTTTTCAGACTGACCTGGGTCTTAGATGTTTATCTATATATGTATTTGTTATAAAATATAGTGTCGTTGAGTTAGTACATACACAAGTCTCGAACCTACTTTGGGGCTAGCTCAATAGCTGTGTTATTTGCCCATGTATATTTATTTATTTAATGTCAACTTGATTTGGGCAGAAAGTAAGTCCGAGTTTATAATAAGACGGTATTATATTTGGTGCTAAAAACAAAACATTTTAAAATCTGTGTTATAAACCAGATTTTTAAATAAACAACCTAAGCATTTTATGCAGAAAAGCAAGTAAGTATATTAAATATTATGCCGTGAGCTCGGCAGAAGATTAATGCACTTTTAAATGACTTTGTGATGAATTAGGACGCGGGTCGCTGCGCCTAACTTCACCTTTATCTTATCTGTTTTACACCGACTTCTCACAAACATTGAGCTATGATGCGTTTACATGAGCTTAGAGTTTTGATGACACAAGCTACAACTGTGTGAAGTCTCTGCATAAGGCAAACTTAAAACCATTATCTACCAGTCAATCTACTAGCGATGCCAAGAAAAAGAAAACTTTAGAAGGAGGTGAAAATTATATTATCTAGTTACCATGAGTACTTTGTCTCGTTTGGATGTACATTTATTAAGAAAGTTGTTCAAAATGATAAACTGAGTCACCACTTAAATCAATCAATCAATCAAATCATTTATTTCAGGCTACATAATATTAGCTACAATATTAAAGGCCCATAGAATAAATAACTTATAGACTAGCATACATATAAATATATAATATAAATTAAAAACTACGGCAAACGTTGAGGCTGCGACGTGTTACGCGTCATCGGAGTGTCGGGTATCGTTCCGCGAAAGCAACGATACATTACACCCTTCGGCCAAAATTTCGCCTCCATGAAGGTTGCCAGCTTCTCCGTCGGGACTCGCACCACGAAGGAAGCGAAGTTCACGTTGCGGCGCGACTCCAGCTTCACGACCCTCAGCGTGATGTTGGTCTTCACGCGGACGTGATTTTTCTCTTAATTAAAAAGCATTTTATAAATACAAATGTGTATCAATCTAAAAAAACTATCAGAGTGGCATAGGTCGATTAATGAATCAAAAATACGAGTGCAGATTTGTGATTGTGGTCGATTTAAATTCAAACGCATACAAAAATTGGTTTTTCGATGTGTTTGAAGTGACATTGATAACGGTCAGCGTTGTCAATCATACCAACTAATGCACTTAGCCGCTGTATGCGTAATATGCGTAGAGCGTAGATAAAAACCAAGCTCTTAGTTTTAATATGCTCGTGAAAACAAGGCATTATGTATTCAGTGCTTACCTAACTTTGCTTGTGCAGGCGTTCCTTCACAGGACATTTTATGGAGATGTTTGATGTGCTGTTAGATATAATGCTTTTAAAATGATTATAAACCGAATATGCTTCAAGGAATGTATTAATGATTAAATAATAAAAAAAAAAAAACTGACTTCATTTTTTTGAGGAGTATTTTCCGTATCTCCAAAGTTCTACATCATACTCGTATCTTCACCAAATTAATGTAGGACCAACTTGGTAGTAAAGGCTTTTAAAACACATATTAAAATCGGTCCACAAATGGCGAAGATAAAGCGTAACAAACATACAACAAAAACAAGAAAAAAAACCATACAGTAGAATTGACAACCTCTTCCTTTTTTGAAGTCGATAAAAAATACAAGACAAATTGGAAAATGGCCTTTTCCAAATTATCTTGGGTTTTGGGTATTTATTTCCAAAATTCAATTCAGTTTATTCATAAAACAATAATACATTGCATTCGAATACCTATCACCTAAAAGACAAAATAAAATTAGAAAAATAAAATTAATTTTTCATGCATGCATATGTCCATTATTACGTTTTAATTCATAAACATTTAATTTTATATAAATAATCTTCAGCAGCTCAGAAAAATATTGTCAAATTGGCACTACAGATTTCATTTATAAATGACATATTATTACTTACTTTAAAACGTTCTTTGGGGCTAGCTCAATCAGTGTCATTAGTCACTGAAATGGCAGCGATGCGACGAGCAGTTTAATGAGATATCCCATATCTCTGGCCATTATAAACTGCATGTAAGTACAATGTCATATGCCAATTCAGTAAAGTGCAAATCTTAAAGACACACGGATCAAAATAAACGCACCAGTTTCAACCTAGCTTTAGGCGGTGATCCCACTGCGCCGTGCTCCGCGACGGAGCGCGGCGCGGCAGATTTTTAAGGCCGTACCTGAATTTTCCGGGGTCCATTGCCCATTGCCATGCTGCCCCCATTTAAAATAAATAATTTCAAAGAAAACGGAGACATTATTTAAAATTTTGCTACTACCAAGCCATAGATAACCTTTCAAAGTATTTTATTAACAACTGTTTGTTTCAGTTTAAAGTAAGAACGTTAAGCTTTACTACGCACATTTGCGAAAAACGGCCACTTTCGGCAAATGTGCGTAGTAAAGCTTAACGTTTTCATTATAAACTATAAACAGTAGTTCACAAAATAGTTTGAAGGGTTATCTAGGACTTGGTAGTAGCAAAATTTTAATTGATGTCTCCGTTTTCTTTGAAATGATTTACTTTAAATGGGGGCAGCACTGGACCCCGGAAAATTCAGGTACGGCCTTAACATTGTATGCAAGTAGCTCAGTATGTATAGAAAACACGCCTACTCCCACCCACTAAAAACGCGGCAGATTTCGTAAAAACACGGCAGATTCTGAGTACCGCGGCGGGGCGCGTTGCCAGTGGGTGAATCGCCTTAGGTCAGTCGTAAATTAGTTATCGCTTATCAAGCGGGCACTGGCCTTGTGTTATGTCAGATGTCGACGACCTGAATCACTGATTCTGTTTGTAGGTAAAAGTGACTCATCCAATTGATATTGACTATAATCTTATGGTGGTAGTTTATGAATGTAAGGGGATTTGTTGGACAGTGGCTAATATATTTTTATGATTATTGGTCTACATTTATGTGTAAAGATTTAGTCCTTATGATAGTCAGAAATAATGTCTTTACTTACACTTACTTATAATACAGATACAATATCACGTCTTTATCCCTTAAAGGGCAGACAGAGCATTCAATAAAGTTATTAAAAACAAACAACTATTAATTAAAATTATTAAAATTTATAATTAAAATACAAGTAAAGCTTATATATACAAAGATGACGCTAACAAATCAAATTCACACACTGATGTAATTTTTCTAAGAACTATGACTATGACATATATACAATTAACACGATGATTCTAGGCCAAAACAATAAAGTGGCTCATAGAAAACTTATAAGCAGAATGACATAACGTTGTGGTCAAGTAGTTAAATCTGCATGATTGTTCACAGGTATTTTGTTTGTTTTTCTTTGGTGTTAGTAGCTAACTTTAGTGTCAGAGTTATCAAATTACCTCAAGGCATCTGATATACCTTGACGACTGCAATCTAATAATGAATTTAATATTTTAGAGTTTTGAAAATATCTTACAAGCACCAAGAATTGAATGCAGATATAAATCTATAAAAATACATAAGAAAGGTTTCTTGAATAAACCTTTTAAATACCTAAAATTTAATTTAAAACTCCGCAAATCAAACAATAGTTAATGTAATCTTATACATTCGCTTGATGCACTATAAAATGAAGCCATCAAAGGACCACCCATTCTGCGATTTCGACGAAAATCTTGCAATAGAACAATAAAGTTTCTAAGGTGGAACATGAGTATACATAGTATCAAGAGGAACGAGGTCCACTGTTTCCTATCAACATGAATAAGAGGCGAATGATGAATTCACTAATGACAGATGATCTAATGATAATGAATGAGAGAAGGAGTTTTGTACTACGATTTGCATCAATTTTAGTTTTTTTTTTTTGGTTTCAGGAATTAAATGATATTTTTTACCACAAGCTTAAAACAGCAAATCAAATCCTTTGACGACCTCCGTGGCGTATTGGTTAACACACTAGTCCTTTACTCGGAGTTTTTAGGTTTGATCCCCAGCCAGTGCAAGCTGTTGGAAAATAGCCTTTTTTAAATTGTTCTGGGTCTTGGGTGTTTATCATATATTTGTTAGTATCGATGAGTTAAACTTACCAAATTAATCAGTGTGATTTGTCCCTATTTGATTGAAGTCTAAAAATGCAGACTAATCAATGCTTGCACAAAATGTAATTTTTAAAAAGAATATTATTTCACCAGGTGATGGTGATGAACAACTATTGTTAACAGTTTTTATAGTAGAACAATAAAGTTTTAATAAATAATAAAATAAACTTACTACACAATAAAGCGTGTATTGTGTAGTAAGTTTATTTTATTATTATTATTAATGAGGATTCATAATTCTAACTACAATATTATACTACATACTAGCTTCAACAAGAAAGCTAAAAATTGAAATGTAATATTTGTTTGTAGAGACACAAGCACCATGTTATCTTCACTCATGTAAACTTAGTACAAGTGAAGTGTGTCATTAGGGAGGCTATTTTTGAACCCAGAAGTACAGATGTTATTTTTGGACGGCTGCAAGATATGGATGGATCATCGTGGATCACGGTTTATTGGTTTCAAACGATAATTTTCGTTCAGAAATAAAAGGAAGATAAATGTTAGTGCTGTATTAAAGCGGATGTCATAAATGTTAGATAGAGCATATATTATGAGTAGAACTCGAGTTTTGTTGTAAAATGTGAGAGTCTAGGATTTCATTCGCCTTTTCCCTATGTAAGTTAACCTGAATGCTTTATAAATCACAGTACACGGCATATCTTCTCATTAGTCGTCGGACTGAAAGGCTAGTATTAGGATGAATTATACATTAAAAATAAATTACATACATAATATGTTTAAATAAAAATAAAAAAAGATTTTGGCTTTACTATATTAACAAAAATATCTTCTTTAGATACACAAAAGCTCTTTTTAAAAACTATATAAATTGCTACGTATGTAGATCTAGATTTATAATTGCAGAATTACTGATAACCTCTATTTACATTTAAGAACCGGGCTCTTGTCGATGTCATTTTATGGAAAGAAACGCACATAATAACAATTATTTGGTAGGTATAATGGAGTGGTTCGCTGCCGCTTTCTCCATTTCGCTCACAAAGTAACTTAGAAATCACTACTATACAGGTTTCTTACGATGTTTTCCTTCACCGGAAGCATAGAAGACAGTAAAAGTATACAGAACGGAATATCCTAAGGTTCTCACACCTCTCCCCCGTTCTCGCCTTGTCGAGGGGCGAGAGTGAACACACACTGCACGGCGCACGCAGCCGCACAAGAACGCGGGAGAGGTGCGGGCACAGGGAACGGGGACTCATATTGCGCGTACCTAAGGAGATTCCGTTCTGTATACCCTGTGCCGGAAGCATGTGATGGTAGTTCAAAATAACTATACATGCATACAAACTCAGAGGCACACGTTGCGCCAAGTGATAATAAAATCAACCATTTTTGAAAAGTGTTTCAATTAGATATGGAATCTAAAAGATTTAAATAGATATGAAATCTAATTAAGACACTTTTTGAAAATGGGTGCTAATAAACCACTTAAAAAACACAAAAAAAATTATTCAATCGATAAGTGCCATAAAAATGCATTCAAATTTTACTTTTTCAAGGTTCGCGCATGATTTGCTGAAAACGTTGGTGCAGTGTACGCCATATTGATGGATGTCATACCGTCAGTTATGCATGTAAACAAATGCGCTGATGTTGCATTTTGACAGTTGACACTTTTTAGTTTACACGGGCGTATGACGTAATAGCATGGCGGCTACTATTTGGTGTTTAAAAACAGATTGTAAAAACTGGAAACTTTAAATTAAATTTTAAAATTTATTATGTTATTTTATGAACTAAAACTAACATTTTCCGATTGTTTTTAGCCTAAGCTATCTCAAGAATATATTCTTAGATTTTTGTCATTTATAGTCTATTATTAATCCGAATTAAATATTTTTTATCATCATGACATTTTTATCATAACATTAAAAAATTAACCACCTACTGAATTATTCTTCCGGCGTTCCCTTTTCTAAGTATAAAGCTCTCTGTATAGAAAGTAAATAGGTAAAATTCTCAACATCCTGCTAACTATACCTTGCGCGTAGTAAAACTCTCGCAAATTAATCACTCAATTATCATAATTACGCAAAACCAATGCCATCTTTGTTTAAACTTCAAAGTTACGTCATTTGCCTAGCAATATTAGCTTTTTTTCATCTAGCTATTTGAATGCAAACGCGAATTTTAAGCAAATTATGAGTATGCGAGGGCGAAAATATTATTTGCAGCGACTTTTTATCTTAGAGGTGTTTAAAATGTAATGGAAGCTACTAGAAAATTCTATTCATAGTTGCTGTTACAAGCAGAGAATTTAAATTAAACGATAGTTCCTTGATAGTTTCCGTCATTTCTAGATTTTTTTATTGTACGCACAATGAATAGGTAAAATATCTTTGTTGTAAATAGGTGCTAGTAATAATATGTCTGTTGCGCGTCAATAAAACACCTACATATTAAAAGGATATCTTTGTTGTAAATAGGTATTTCCACGGAGTATAATAATATACTACGCTAGTATTATATGTAGCTGTTAAATGTTTTAAAAGAAACAATTATAATATACTAGCTTTTTCCCGCGGCTTCGCTCGCGTATCCCACGGGAACATTACTTTTTTCCGGGATGAAAGGTACCCTATGTTACTTCTAGTACCTCCCAGGATATGTGTACAAAGTTTCATGATGATTCGTCAAGTAGTTTTTGCGTGAAAAGGTAACAAACATCCACGCTTTCACATGCGTATCCCACGGGAACATTACTTTTTTCCGGGATGAAAGGTACCCTATGTTACTTCTAGTACCTCCCAGGATATGTGTACAAAGTTTCATGATGATTCGTCAAGTAGTTTTTGCGTGAAAAGGTAACAAACATCCACGCTTTCACATTTATAGTATTAGTAAGGATTATTAATATTATTAATTATTATTATTATTATTATGTTCTCTCAAGGTTTATCCTTCACGGGACGTATCCCGGACCTTTCGAGGCTTGCATGGGGACACAGGTCCAACATGTAGAGGCCTTGTGAGAGATTTGCTATAGTTTGTGATGGAGCACTTACTAGGGCATGACAGTAAGGACACTATGACAATGTCCTCACTGACAATTCCCAGTAGGTGCAGGACTATTGAGGAATAATGGAAAAAAAAAAAAAACTACATTAGGACTATTGGGATGAAATGCTAGTGGATTGGAACATGGGCTATGGGAAGGACTATGGCACCTGCCTGACCAATGTTTAGAAACACGGATAAAATAGGCAGGTGGTGACTGGCCGCCTCAGTCAATGGGCCCCCGAAAAAAGGCTGCACGATAATGTGCAGCAAAAAGGGCAACACTAGTTGAGTGGCTTAAGGGTGGAGAGGTGTCACTGGGCTTTAAACAACCATCACTTGCTCCCTTAGGGTCCCATCAGGTACGCCCACTAACCACTGACGTTTCACATCCACCCTACGAGCTATAGCTCTCGCGACTCCACTCTGGCCGGCCAATTAAGGCAAGGCAGAGGTAGGGGTTCCTGTTATCTCATCGGTTTCCACTCCGTCCCACCAACAAAGGCAAGTCGGAGACGAGGAACAGGGGCCTCCCCTAGGAGCACTCAGGTCCGTGGGGTCGCTACTCCCCAACAGCTCGCCACAAGCTGCCCTGCGGGTTTATTATTATTATTATTATGTCGGTACGCTTGTCAGCCACGGGTCCATGGGGACCCGGTCCTTTGAGGCGTTCATGGGGCCAAAGCCAACATGAAGAGGCCTTTTAGTACCTTTTTATCTAAAAAGTGAGATGGCTGCATCTATGGAGGTCTATCCCTTAATATACCATTGAGATGCACTAACGGACAGTCCACCATAGCTGCTGAACTATTGCCAGGGAGGGATTTACTTGGTTTAGGCTATGTGGATGGGATGTTAGTGGACCGGATAACTGGGTTATGGAGTCAGATACGGACATCTACCTAAAAATCTCTCACAACAATTTAAGCCTGGTAGATGGTGACTTGCTGCTCGTTGGCTACACTGCCTGTGGGCACCCTAACTAGCCACGAAGATGCGGCCAGGGCGCAACACAATGTGAGCAGCTAAGGGTGTCGAGAGGTGCGGCTCCGGTTTCACCATCACGGGGCTTACCCCCGAGAGCGGGTTTCCCCGTTATTACGCCATTACGTGCAATACACTTCCACCCTGGAGCGTATGTTCTGCTCTTGCGACTCCACTCTGGCCGGCCGGTTAAGGCAAGACAGAGGCGGGGGGTGTGTAACTGTGTGTGTAAGCGCATGTGTGTATGGTCCCCCTGGAGGTTGGGTCCGTGGTGTCGCCACTCACCATCAGCTCGCCACAAGCTGCCCTGCATTGACTGACTACACTGGAAATCCAGTCGGCGATGGGGTCGTCACGTCCCGATATTATTATATTATTATTATTATTATAGTAAAATAGTAAATAGTAAATAGTAAATAGTAAATAGTAAATAGTAAATAGTAAATAGTAAATAGTAAATAGTAAATAGTAAATAGTAAATAGTAAATAGTAAATAGTAAATAGTAAATAGTAAATAGTAAATAGTAAATAGTAAATAGTAAATAGTAAATAGTAAATAGTAAATAGTAAATAGTAAATAGTAAATAGTAAATAGTAAATAGTAAATAGTAAATAGTAAATAGTAAATAGTAAATAGTAAATAGTAAATAGTAAATAGTAAATAGTAAATAGTAAATAGTAAATAGTAAATAGTAAATAGTAAATAGTAAATAGTAAATAGTAAATAGTAAATAGTAAATAGTAAATAGTAAATAGTAAATAGTAAATAGTAAATAGTAAATAGTAAATAGTAAATAGTAAATAGTAAATAGTAAATAGTAAATAGTAAATAGTAAATAGTAAATAGTAAATAGTAAATAGTAAATAGTAAATAGTAAATAGTAAATAGTAAATAGTAAATAGTAAATAGTAAATAGTAAATAGTAAATAGTAAATAGTAAATAGTAAATAGTAAATAGTAAATAGTAAATAGTAAATAGTAAATAGTAAATAGTAAATAGTAAATAGTAAATAGTAAATAGTAAATAGTAAATAGTAAATAGTAAATAGTAAATAGTAAATAGTAAATAGTAAATAGTAAATAGTAAATAGTAAATAGTAAATAGTAAATAGTAAAATAGTAAAATAGTAAATAGTAAATAGTAAATAGTAAATAGTAAATAGTAAATAGTAAATAGTAAATAGTAAATAGTAAATAGTAAATAGTAAATAGTAAATAGTAAATAGTAAATAGTAAATAGTAAATAGTAAATAGTAAATAGTAAATAGTAAATAGTAAATAGTAAATAGTAAATAGTAAATAGTAAATAGTAAATAGTAAATAGTAAATAGTAAATAGTAAATAGTAAATAGTAAATAGTAAATAGTAAATAGTAAATAGTAAATAGTAAATAGTAATAGTAATAGTAATAGTAATAGTAATAGTAATAGTAATAGTAATAGTAATAGTAATAGTATAGTATAGTATAGTATAGTATATAGTATATAGTATAGTATATAGTATAGTATAGTATAGTATAGTATAGTAAGATAAACCTACATTACCACTGACTGACTGACTGATTGACATAGTTGTTTGACCTGTTCCCGGGCGGGTGGGGTAATGATTGATGTATGGTCGTGTAGAGGGTGCTCCAGTGAGTACCAGAAAAATCTGACATTTTAAAGATCATCAGATCTTAATGTGGACGAGGTACGGCCTGCAAAAATGGTTAGGGTTAGGGGTGTGATTTTTTTTTCAAAATGTAGGGGGTTGTAAGCAATTTGACGACTGTCATTTGTTTTTTGATTTTTTTCAAAATCCAAGATGGCCGCCATACAAGGACAATTTCCGAGTGTGTACCGCGAGACCGTAGGTCGAGCGGAAAGCGAGGCCGCAGGCCGAGCTGCGTTCCGAGGGTGACGCCCGAGCCTCTCCTGACCTCCCCCCTTCCCCCAGAACCCCCCCCCTCAAGTGTCTTTGCGAAGTCAGAGGCCAAAGGCCAAAAACAGACCTATTTCGCGAGGCCGTAGGCCGAGCCGCATGGCGAGGGCGAAGCCCGAGCCCCTCCTGACCTCCTCTCTCCCCCAGAACCCCCCCCAAGTCACTAAGCGAAGCCTGAGGCCGAAAGCCGAAGGCTGAGATGTTCTGCGAGGCCGCAGGCCGAGCTGCGTGGCGAGGCCGTAGGCCGAGCCACTCCCACCAAGCGATAAGCGTTTTTTTTTTAATTTTCCAAGACTGCCGCCAATAGTCGACTGCGTCCGATTTGAGTGAAATTCAATATGCTAGGGTTTTTTGAATCGCGGAATCCAAATCTGACATTTTTTTTGGAATCCAAGATGGCGTCTGGATTTTAGAATTTAAACTTTATTCATTCATAACGTCCTACTGAAACATCGAAGGGGTCTGAAATTTTGTATGCTGGGGTAAAGCACCCCACGAAACTCAAAACTGCAATCCATATCTGATTCCAAGATGGCGGCCCGTATACGTTTTTATTTTTTTTATACGGACTTAGCACCATACTTATTCTCTCAACTGGAAATAAGATTCCAACCAACTTCAACAGCTGCACGAAAAACCGCGGGCTGCTTGCAGCCCGCGCAGCGCCCGAAAAGCTAGCTTCTTATTTACATTCATAAAAATATTTATACTCAAACAAGCTTTTTAGTATGTGGACTTTGCTAAAAAACAATAGTGTTATTGTTTTTTTTTCTCATTTCATTACAAGTTAAATGTGAGCCACTTCCCGGTTTCTGGTTGAGATGAAATGTTTTATGCTAATGTAAATCAGATGACAATGTAATATTATTGTGATAAAAGGCTAATCTGATATAGGAGGATCGGCTATCGGGTTCCAATCATTAAGTATATTTTTTCGTACCTACAATCTTTTAGGGTTTTAGGGTTAAAACCCTAGAAGATTGTACGAAAAAATGTTTTTTTTTTTAAATAGCATTTATTAATATTTTTAGGGTTCCGTACAAAAAATTAAAAACGGAACCCTTATAGGATCACTCGTGCGTCTGTCTGTCCGTCCGTCTGTCACAGCCAATTTGCTCAGAATCTACTGGACCAAATCAGGTGAAATTTAGTAGAATGGTGTAATCCTATGACCCAAACACATATAAGCAAAGTAAATAAATATTTTTTTTAAAATAAGGGTCATTTTCGGGGGATAAATTAGAAAATTGAAAAAAAAGTTTTGCAAACCTTACTGTGTCATATATCAAATGAAAGGGCTCATGAGGATCACAAATATATTTTTATAAAATAAATAGTTTTGTTTTTATTTATGAAAGAAGACGAAAATTGACCATTCCCCCCCCCCCCTAATGTCCGAAACTAAAGAGCCTAAATTTAAAAAAAAAATACGATATATAGTTCTTTGCTTGTAGATTACAGGAAAACCTATAAGAATTCAATCAATTGTACGGAACCCTCTCCACGCGAGTTTAACTTGCACTTGGCCGGTTTTATTTATTTAGTTTCATGTTAATGACTCTGTCTATAAAAGCTATGATTTATGAAAATAAGTTTGATGCTGCCGAGCCAAAAAATCATTTATCCTAATATGTCTACCTGCCTAATCAAATTCATTTTATCGCTTGTATTTATTGACATAACACACCTATTAGGCTCGATAGCATATTTTTAATAGGCGTGACAGAGATTAAATTTTAAAGTTAAAAGCAAGTTTTACCAAAGGTTACATTATTAATTACCTATTTAATATATTAA
The DNA here is from genome assembly GCA_963576875.1 of Acrobasis repandana. Lineage (NCBI taxonomy): Eukaryota > Metazoa > Arthropoda > Insecta > Lepidoptera > Pyralidae > Acrobasis > Acrobasis repandana. The sequence continues at coordinate 8,045,392 of OY756226.1, forward strand.
TATGACCATAAACGATTTAATTATTTATTGAATGATACATGTTGCATAGCATATTAATAGGTAGCTGATATATAATTATACTTACTATAGAAACTAAGCAATCAACATAACTGTATACAACGTGTAAGGGATATATGCGTATCCAATAAATCGAACAACGGCACAGTCAAAAAACCTAAAATAAATTCGACATTCCTATTCAAAGCCCGGACGGCTACACACTTTTGTATGGAAATGCCGATTTTTTTTCTGTCATAGGTATAGTGATCTAGCATAGCCCATAGATCTAGCATATCACTTCATTATTTTTCCTATATACAACAGGCTGACTTTTAAACCACCAGCGAAATTTTTGGAGCAAGTTCAGTCCATGATACTGAATTACTTTCCATAAAAACAATTAACGAAAAACTAAAATAAAAATTCGCCTTTTCATACAAATCAGCGCTCAGTCAAACGGATTTTCTATGGGAGGACGAAAAATTTTCATGGATTTTTAATAACTTTTTTTATAGAAAGTAGTTCAGTATCATGGACTGAACTTGCTCCAAAAATTTGGCTGGTGGTTTAAAAGTCAGCCCGTATATATTAGAATTTTCATGGATTTTTAATAACTTTTTTTATAGAAAGTAGTTCAGTATCATGGACTGAACTTGCTCCAAAAATTTGGCTGGTGGTTTAAAAGTCAGCCCGTATATATTAGACGACCTCCGTGGTGTAATGGTCAACACGCTAGTCCGCCTGTCCGGAGGATCGGGGTTCGATCCCCAGCCAGGGCAAGTTGGAAAATGGTCTTTTTCAAATTGTCCTGGGTCTTGGGTGTTTATCTATATATGTATTTATTATAAAATATAGTATCGTTGATTTAGGTAGTATCCCATAACACAAGTTTAAAAGAAAAACTTACTTTGGGGCTAGCTCAATCAGTGTGATTTGTCCTTAAAAAAAGGCCTTAATTTAATTTAATTAATTAAAATTAATTAAATTATACAGTTATTATTTTAATTAAATTAATTAAATTAAAATAAATTAAATTATTAAAATTAAGGCCTAAATATAATCCATGGAAAAAGGAAATATAAATAGATGGGTGCTAATCGCATCGCCTATTGGTATGATTTAGATTCTCGCCCAATTCCTTGATCAGCTTTTACGGTCTGGGCGGGAAGAGAAGCAGCTAGTACATACTATTTTTTTTTCTCTCAGACCAACAAGGAAGGTATAAAAAGGTATATTCAAAAAGAGATAAAGCGCCCTCGAATAAACTTAAGTAGTTTCTCCATAATTGAAAATATAAATATGCTATAAAAATTACATTCACATTAAAGGGCGTTTGGAATTACTCATGTACATTAAAGGCAATGATTCGAATGACTCGAGCGTGAAACCAGTTGAGAAGGTGAGATGTGGAAATTGCTCCTTTTTCTGATCAATCCCCCTTTTGCGTGCATGGCAAAAACTTGGCTGCGAGCCAGAGCTAGGGATGGGAAAATGCCTGTAGTCGATAATATTTGTAAAAAGAATTGTATTTTGAGTAGAAGTGCTTTATTATCCCTTTTGTTTTCCTTTTATTTTGCCTATATTAATATTTTAAAATATTTTTGTTTTTTGTCCGTCTTATTTTTAGATTATAATAGGAAAACATGTACGAGTAAGACTTTTATTTTTATTATAAATAATAGTTACAAAAAAATTTGTTTAAGGTAGTCATGAGCTTTAAAACTTGAATTGATACATTGGATATTATATTTTATTTAATACAAGCGGCCCACCCCGGCTTTGCACGGGTATGTATTATACATATAAACCTTTCTCATGAATCACTTTATCTATTAAAAAAAACCGCATCAAAAACCGTTGCGTAGTTTTAAAGATCTAAGCATACATAGGGACAGACAGTGGGAAGCGACTTTGTTTTATACTATGTAGTGATATATAAATGTAATAGAAATATAACTTTTAACATATAAAACTTAAAGTAAACGCTAATTATTTTTGATGCAAGACACACGTATCTTACTGTATTTTACTAGTATCTTACAATTATCACTGATAATGATTCACTATCATGCCTTTCCCTCTTTATTTTACCTATCCCTAATGGGGCAGACAGAGCATTTTGGGTCTTGCGGCTCTAAGCAGACATAGTCCAGGGCTGCATAACTCAAATACCACTTTTAGCGTGATGGTGGGCAATAAGGTGAAAAAAGGAATCAAAATAGTGCTGGGTTGCTAGCCGCATCTCCTATTAACACGATTCGAATTTTCGCCCATTCTCTCGATGGGCTTTTACGATCTTCGGGAAGGGAAGCAGCTGGTACATTTCAAGATTTTTCTTTTCTCCCAGACCAGCATGAAGGAAACAATACAATTATAAGTAACAAAAAAAACTACGACTCTTATCGATATATTTCTTTTGGAAGTTACAACACTACCTACTAGTTCTCGAAAACGAATGGGACGAGGACGACACTTTCGACAGTAACTCGGTGACATACTAACAGGATCTCACTGCATTACTCTTGCATTATCCATAAAAGATGCATCCCCGTAGGTAGGTCCATTATCAATCAGCAATTTATTAATAGCTGTTCGACATCGTTTAGCATCTGAATGCATTTCCTGGTATACATTAATGACATAATAAAACCAGTAGACAGACATGCAAACCTTACTCAATTGGGGAGGAGTTTTTTTCCTAACCTCAAAATTACAGAAACAACAACAGCTAAATAGTCAATCGAGAAAAATATAGTCAATTTTGCCTTATTTTCTTCCACTTACGGCTGTAATAGACGTCAAGTATTTTTTTTCAGTTTAAGTGTCCCACAAAGTATTAAACAGAGGTAATTGCAAAAATTAAAAATTAAAGTTAAGCTTTTATTTAGTTTCCTGTCGCGTTGTCTATATGTCCCTAATCAAATCTTGCAAGCAAATTTAAACCCACTTCCCATTATTCGATCGAGTTAAAACTTCACATAAGTATGTGTTTTCTTTTATTTCATTGTCAACCAACATATATAAGTATGTAAGTTGGGTGACAATGCAAAATCATGGTACCGATGACCTGATCTCACGATGAAGCGGGAAGGTGGCCACGGCATCTCTGTGATAAAACCACATAACCCCACCGAGTTTGGACACAATTGTTTCGTATTAAGGAGCACTTTTAACTTTTAAGTTCATTGTTTTAAATAAAAGCTTGTTTTTAAAAATATTTTTGAAATAATCACATGTTCTTGAACTAATTCCAATCCATGGAAATGTCGATTATAATTACACGAGTATATATTATTACTGATATTACCTTGGATTTCCAATATAATCCTATACATGCAGCAAAGTTCGTCGTCGCAGTTCTAATGAATTGTTCCGCATTTATAATTACCATCCATCCTGGCCAATCAATCAACAATTTATCAATAGAGCTGCTGATAGTTTCTTCGAATGTGCGGTATTGGAAAGTTACATTATGTTCTTGTGATATCCTGTCGCATTCAATTAGCAATTGGACCACATACTTGCACTTTAGATTGGAACTAACTGCCGGCTTTGTGCATATGTATAAGAAACGATTATACATATAAACCTTTTTGAAGAAATGGTTTGACACGGTCGCATACCTACTAGACATGGGTAACTCCGGATTCGAATATTAAAATGAGCCGATTCATTAACAGGATCCGATACCCGTACTGAATCCCGGTAACCGTTATCGGCTCCCGCGAGTTATTGAGTCCGCACCGATCTTGGTCCCGCCGGGAACCGGCGGCGCCTGTCGGGTCGCGAGCCGTGAGCCGCGTTTCGGCTCCACCGCGTCTCGGGAGGAATCGGGAGTCGGGAGTCAATATTATTCTGTATTGAAACCGGTACCAGAAAGGACATCTGTATTCTGTAGATTCAATAGAGAAACTTAGCGGACCGCGGAGCTGGAGCCGATAAGGGAGTAGGAATCATTAAGATGAGTCGGTACCGGATGCGGAGTAAGATTTAGTGAGCCGAAACACTCCTCGGAGTCGAGATTACCCATTTCTAATACCTTCGCATATTATAGGATTTTTTCGCCCGCCAGAAGGCACTGCCCATATGTTTTGTTTTAGATCTCGCATACTCTCAGGTATTATAATCTATAAAATAAAAAATCTTAAAAAATATTCTTGAGATGGGGCTAAAAAAAGTCGGAAAATGTTAGTTTTAGTTTCCATGCTATTAGGTACGTCATACGCCCGTGTAAACTAAAAAATGTCAACCGTCTAAATACATACATCTGCCCAGCACATTTTTTTACATGCATACCTGACGTCATGACCACAGAGCAATATGGCGTCCACTGCTCCAACTTTTTCGGCAAACTACAGGCGAAATTTGAAAGTTAATTATTTAAATGCATTTATAAAGTACTTCTCGGTTGAACAAAAATTTTGTGTTTCTTTTAAGCGGTTTAATATTAGCCCCATGGAATCTAATTGAGATACTTTCCAATAATGGGTTTAAAATACCCTATTGCGGATGGGATATTATGTCTGATAGTAGGCGGGCGTGAATTTGACGCCCGCCCTGCTGACCGAAAGACGGCGTCAAACAGACGCCCGCGACGGGAGACCGTCGCGGGCTTCCGAGCGCGGCCCCGCGCGCGGGCTCCGCAAATGCGTGACGGTCCCCGTCAGCTATAGAGTGTGAGCTTGTTCAATTTTAACGGCTTACATTTACAATCGTCTCGAAAGAGAATTTAATACATTACTACGTAGAAATATGTATGGCAGTCAGTCGTTTGTTTATAATTATTTGCTCTATAGTCTATGCTGAACAAGCCCGACCCGCGCTGCCCCTTTGGGTGGAAGCGGGAGGCACGCGCGAACGCCCGCGCGGTTCCATACAAAAGTATGGAACCGCGCGGGCATTCGCGCGTAGTTTCAAGCCTAAAGCCGTATAAAACTCCGTTCAGTGGTATTGTTGAAGTTAGCGAACAAACGTATACCTAGAGTGACAGAAGATTCACAGAAAAGCGTTAAAAACAATAATAATAAATAAAATTTATTGATGTACAGAAAGATTATTGTTTGCAAATTACGAAAGCTATTTCAGTCTATGACACGGATAATATTCCATAAGAAAGAGAATTATGATATTATACATAGTAGGCAAAGAGAGAGCAAACATTTTTGTGTCATGTAAAGCGCATGGCCATCGTTTTGAAGGTACGTACATGGTTTTCACTTATTCTCGAAGCAAACAAATATTTATTACCATTGCCAATTAAAAGGTACATACACATCTGCACAGACAGACACACGTTATTTCATTAATGCTGAGTAAGTGGGTAAGAGCTCGAGGAGCACTACTGAACAATGAATCAGCTATTTTGTCTGGACCATACAGGGTCTAACAAAATATACCTACTGAAACTATTTTAAGGCTGAATTCTGTCCATGATACTGAACAACTTTCCCCAAGGAACGCATATCGAAATATGAAAAATAATTTTTGACCTCCTATACAAGTTGACCGATGATCAGCTGATCCAAGTTTGTATGGAAAGCCAAAAATTTGGTTTTCATATTTCAACATAAGTTCCCTGGGGAAAGTTGTTCAATATCACGGACTGAATTCACCCTTAAAATAATTTTAGAATATTTTGTTAGACGTTATATACCTACACTATTACGTCTTAGTTCCTAACGAAATAACGTGATAGTGGGTGTGATGATAGAAAAAGGGTTTCAAATGTGAAATTTGCAAAACCAAATGAAGTGAAGGGTTACTAGCCGAATCATCTTGTGATATGATTTAGATTTCTGCTAGTTCTCTCAACCGGATTTTACAATTGCGCGGGAAAAGAAGCACCTGGAACATTATACGTGCTCTTGAACCAACATGGAAGAATCAGCTTTAAGAATAAGTTAAAATCTAAAAAGGTTTTAACTCAGTCTCGATTCTGGCTGGTGGAAACCTAAAAAGGTTTTCACTTATTCCCGAAGCAAATAAATATTTACTACACAGCCAATTAATACATAAACATCTACACCGACAGACAATGGCACATTTAGCAGCCTTTGCAGTATTCATGAACATTCATTAAGTGGGTAAGTAAGTGCCTGGGGAGTACACTGCTGAGGAATAAATTATTTTGTCTGGACTAAAGACTAAGCAGCACATTTCTGGTAATAATAAAAAAAATATATAACATACACTTCAAACATTCACTGCAGTATTGCTATTAACAGTATTGTTAGCGTAAAAAATATCCTATAAGTGAGTATGTTAACAAATTAAATTAATGCCAATGATTTCAAATGCTCCCTGTAAATATTTACAATGTTACGTACATTTTAAAGACGCAAATCGAAAGTTTCATCACACGGCAGCCCACCATCGAACTCGGAATAAACCTGTATTTCGAGTAGCAGGCTGCGTTGTGAGGGTTCCAAGGACATGACAGATTACATAACTTGAAAACTTACAAATCACAGACATATATTAATGCGGTTTGCCCTAAATTTTCACAATAATTCCTAAACTAGATTTGTCTGTAATTTATGAATTCGTGCAATAGTTTATATGAACTAAATTAATAACATAAAGAGAAATGTGGTACATTAAAACTAAAGCTATGGGAAAAGCTCTTAGCCGCCAAGAAAATAAGAAAAGGGTAAATGTTCGTGCACGTAAAAGGAGTTAGTATGGATAAGAAAACTATAATAATACGCCTGAAAAGCGAAAAGTACTTGTAAGAACGAAAAATAGTATTTACCTATTATTATAAAATATAGTATCGTTGAATAGATCAATCGACGGCAAAGTGTAAAGAAATTACTTTTCATCAGAAAGTAACCAGATTTTATTATCTTAATTTAAATTAATTCGTGTGACAAAATTAACGCCACCATATTCAAAACATAAGGGGGGCCAATGTTTGACATAGCTTATCTATAATTCTATATCAATGGATTTCGTATCTCCATGTAGCTTCCAGCCTAGAATAGACTTATTCATCTCTTTCTGTGGATGAAGCGACTAATCACAAACATCTAGTGCTACATCTGCATTCCCAAGGAGGGTTGACGTCAGGCGATTGCAAAACTTTTTAGACAAATTCCCAAAAAGGTTGAAAAAGTTGACGTCAGACTGGCGACCGGTCGTTAAACTATAGCTAAGTCGTTTAAATTAATCTGGTTATTTCTTCTCGATTTCGGTATCCTTAGGTGATCACCGATATGCATATTATATTTGGAAAAGATAAAGCGGGTAAGCGCAAAATAATAAAAAACACGTCTTTGTTCCTTCATAAATAAAGCCCTGAAGAAGCTTCATTATTTAGCACTTACGTGGCTTTCAGAAAAGGCTTTTGTATCGAGAAAAAATTATTATAATGAATCTAGTTTACCTTAATTTGCATGAGAGTGTATTGCGAAACGCTTTCTGGAACGATTATTTAATGCTCTATTTTAAAGGAAGTTAGGTTAAGTAATATCTATTAAAATGTGATTCTGCGATGCATTAAGGCTCAGGCTACACTGAATTAGCAGCGACGCGATGAGCAGTTTAATAATAAGATAGTATAAACTTTATGTAATAATGCAATGATTTCAACTAAGGATAAGCATTTATAACCAAACCGTACCGCCATACGAAGAGTGACGAAGTGCGTGTCGCTTAAACAGCGCAACCACAACACATGGCCGCCATTACGGACTTCGATTGTAAAATTCTAGCTTTTAAATTTAAGTATTTTAATTTAAACAAACAGTTTTGTTACTTACCCATATACCTAAGATATTCCATGTATTGTTTTACCCCTTGTATCGTAGTTTTTGCAGTCTTTAAATACGCAGTTAGGCATTTTTATGGCAATACAAGTATGTAAACAAAAACGAATGAATTTTTCCGCGGACCGAGGACGACTAAGTCGCGTTGGTCCAAAAACTGACATTTATGGACCAACGAGTTGGTGCCATTTTGTCGCGCGATTAGTCTAGTCCTTACGCTAGTAATATATAAGTCGATGGTATAATGTCAAAAAAAACTACTACTTGAGGCGGCTAGCACCGGCAAGTAGTCGCGCCCCGTTTATTCTATCAAGCGTTTTATATCTTATGATGGATATAATATAAGCCAGCCATCTAAGCTTTTAGTCGCCACTTCCATTACCAATATTTGCTCGATTTGCATTTTAATATCCACACCTATCAATAACGAATTTAGAGCATTATTTTCCTTTTTAGGGTTCCGTACCTCAAAATTTAAAAACGGAACCTTATAGGATAACTCACATGTCTGTCCGTCCGTCTGTCATAACCAATTTGCTACGAAACTGCTGGACCGATTGAGTTGTTTGGTACATACTCGTATATGTAAGTCCTTGTGGTTTCCAGCCTAAAATAGGACCACTTTATCTCTTTATGTGGATGTCGTAGGAGGCTACTAACGGACTAAGCAAAAACATCTTGTGCTACATCTGCATTCCCAAGGAGGGTAAACGTCAGACAGGCAGGTCGTAAAACTAAAGCCAAATCGTTTAAACTGTTCCGGCTATTTCTTCTCTATTTCACAAGGTACTAGTATGTTATAATAGTAAGGCATAATATATTTGGAGAAGAAAAAGCGCGCCCCGGGCTCACAAGCAGCACAGGTGAGGATGCAACCGGGAATGCGCTATGATGAAGAAAAAGATGAATCAACACAAATGAATTTCAAATCTGGGGGCCACTTATGAGGGTGAACGTTTGAAAAGTTTTGTGAACTATATCGTGTGATAGTTGTAGGTATTCTTGTACAGTTGTTTGTTATTTAGTTGAGAACTAGTCTTTTGCATAGAAAATTAACTTTTTCATGGCTTATTCTTCTATACCTTTGCATAGAACAAAAGAGAAGAATTTATAATATTATTTTCTTTCGTTTTAAACTTTTTGACGAAGCATGTTGCTGTTATTTTATTGATCTTTTGACGAAGCATTTTCTTTTCTGTGAACTTTTGACTAAGATTATTGCTGACGATTTCTATGACCAAATTAAGCATTACATGAAGATTCTATTGTATGTTAGTGTTTAAAAAAAAGAACAACATAAAAAGGTTAGAAACTAAATAAATTATAGAAAGCTTAGCGTATCATGTTAAATATAATGGTGATGTAACATAATTAATTAAGTAATCATCCGCAGTCTTCAATATCTAGCAGCTAAGAATGTCTCAACTCAGGGAAGAATATAAAACATAAAGCATAAAATACACGATTAGAAGTTTTTTTTTAATATTAAATTTGTTTAAAGGAAAACTCATTTATTAAAAAAAAAAAAAAAAAAATACAATTGAGATTAAACTACAAACTAAACCTAAAAATAAAACCTAATCTAAATTATTGATTTAAAAAGGAAAAGGAATGAGTTTGCTGTTGAACGTCTTCAAGATTATTCAAAACAAAGCTTGCCATGCTATATATGGATCTATTATAGCAATGCACTTACCAGCAATAGTGGCATAAATTATTCAAACAGACGGTCGATAACCCGTCTAGCGAACGGAGAAACCCTATGGCTTATTCAAGAGCCGTGCCTTAAAATATCTGAAAGAATTGTATATGTACTTGTTGTTTAGAAAACTCACTTTTTGCTCGTTAGTTGAGTTTTTTATATTTTGCCTTATTTATATATTTACTTATTTAATTATTTTAAACGAAACGGAGATATCATTTAAAATTTTGTCTTTGTGATGGCCTAGATAACCCTTCAAACTATTTTATGAACTACTGCTTATAGTTAAAAATAGTTAAAAGTGAGAACGTTAAGCTTTTCTTAGCATTTTTGCAGAAGTGGCCGTTTTCTGAAAAATTCATGTACCCCGCCCTTAATGGTGTCAGAATAGTAAATGATGTCTAACTTTTTATTTGATTTGTATTTTTTTTTGTAGCAAACTGCATATACCTACATCCTTATTTAAAACAATCATCGTACCTGGTTACATCGTGTAGTACCCACGTCTTAAGAAACATTAAACATTGAGTAGAATTTCTCTTTCCTCGAAGTCATTTACTGAATTAACATCGAGTAGTTAAATCGTTCATGTGAATTACGAATGATCCTACATTTCTATGCAAAGTAGGCGCGTTAGCGTAGGGCGCTGTTAGGCGATTGCCCCTAGGTTCCAGGATTAAAGGGGCGACGGCTTGTGAAGTTGGTTACCTTGCCGTTAGACATTTGTACTATAGTTTTCAAAAAATCATGTATGTAACTTAGGCTCAAGGCATCCAAACAACGAGTGTAAGGTCACACTACTTTTAAGTCTCCTTCCACTTGCTGAGTAAAATCTGAGTAATAGTTCATAAGATCCAGCCTATTTAGAAGATTGATTATCTTTCCCTCGACGAACTTATATGTGTAAGTGGCCAACATTGGTGTCAGATTTTTCAAGCTGGCATCTGACATAATTGACGACTGCCATACAACGATCACAGCCGGGATTAATGGCATAAAGTGCCTTCCGAAGCACGGAGGAGCTCGAGAATATTTTATGCCACTTGCGGTACACCCAAGTACGAACCACGAACGGAGTTGCTTACCTTGTGAAAGCGCTAGCAAGGAGCTCATAACACTACGATTAATGACTTAATCTATGTCAAAGACACACAAAATCTCTGTCTCTCATTTTAGCGCGTTCAGGTTGCATCCTTAAGGACGTTTAATGGAGCTCGCTGTTGGCTTTTTTCTTCTCTTTGCCCAGTTTCCGTTATCCTAGGTTACTAAAACTGGCATAAAAACAAAACTAATGGTAATAAGACATACAACGTAATTTTTTTTTTGTTTAATTCATAACATGAATTTGTACAGAAAAAGAAGTGCCTATACAATTCTGCCCAAGAGCATCAGAGTTGCTTGTTCCGGTACTGTCTATGCAAATGCTATCGATTCGAGTTATAATAATAAAGATAACCTGTCATTTCTAGTGTCGCTACCGAATACAAATTGTTACGAGCAGGTAAGAATGTATGATTGTCACGGATACAGTTTCACCATTTTTTTGTGTCACACGTATCAAAAAACATTAATAAAAGCATAGAAATACCAAGTATCGTTTGATAAGTGGAAAGGTAGGTACGCAATGTTTGTCACTTTATCCTGAGATAAGGTTCCTCCAAAGAGTAAGTAATACATTTTAGAAGTCACTGGTTACTAGTATTTTATAAAGTCCTATAATGAAGAGGATTTTGTCCATATGAGTAAATTTTTGTCAAGGAAAATTGTAATAAAATTTCTTGCAAATAATTATGAAATTCATGGAAAACGTATTATATTTAAACAAATAATGTATGAGATAATTATGAAGAGTTCTTAAGAGGAAACTCTAAGGTCGAGAGAATTAAAGAATAGGTATTTTTACAATATATTGCTGTCGCGCTCTGCGCGAACAACAATCGAGCGAGTGCAATAGAGACAATTGCAGCTCGAACCGAAAATACCTACGAAAAGTGCACAAAATCAACGTTTCGTTGTCCCCTGCAAAACTGAACCAATTTAATTTATGTTTTCATTTAAAATTTAAGAAAACCTATAGCTGTTCCTATGTTTTCTCTTTATAATATAATCTCGTAAAATTTGTTTGCTAGATATTTGAACACAGTGGAAAATCTTAATAATTTATCAGGTTCGTATTTCTTTTAATAATTAAATTATGAAAAAAAAAACATAATTGCTCTATCGGCACTATCCGGCGAGCAATCAGGGGACTACGTTTGTATGGAAATACAGCCGATCGATTTTCTCTTAATTCTGCGAAAACTGGCAAGATAGGTAGGAACCAATTAATGCTCACCATGCCGTACGAGTTCAGACATACCTAATAAGTAAACCTCTTTGGAAAAACGCTAATTGCCATCGTCAAGGATGATATAAGTATCAATGGTTTCACAGTTAAGGATTGGAAGGGTGAAAAGCAAATCCCGAGCTCAAAATTAGCTAATTCAGTACGATGAGAGTGATTATTTAACAAATAGGTCAATGTTTGAATTTCAATTTTCTTGCAAATAAGAAACTAAGCATATAAACTGCAAAATTGAAAACAATAACAAAAAAATAATAATTATAAAGTCCTTGAATAAATAAACCAATAAGTATTATCTTATTTTTTTTAGGATCCCAGTTCTATTGTCAACACAAGATAATATTGTCTATTAACCTATTAGATAGTAAATATATCAACCCACACAAAAATAACTTATTTTTCCACTCAAATAAAACGTAAAAGAAAATATTTGGAGAGGAAAATTTTAACATCGCCTTTTTCGATGTTTATTTAAGTCCAAAGATTCGAAACTTTGTTGATTTTCTTGGAATGACTCGAATATCACTCTATTCGATATACCTTTCATGTTTGCCTTCACACTTACTGTATTTGTTGTCAGTAGGTGCGAATTTACTATGGGTTCGTTAAATGGCTCTTTTCCATTCGTCTTTGTTTACTATAGTTGACACTGACAGCGAAAATTAATGTGGTGTTTTGTTGATTTTGACGGGTTTTTGACAACTAAATCTTTTTGTCATCGTTAAATTCAGCATTTTATCTGACAGAGGTTTCGAGACAGGTGAAACTTAAAACACTTAAAACCACTCAAATTCTTAACGGTTTTCCCAGCTTAGTACAAGGTAGGTACTTAAAGTAGGTATGCAAAAAAACCTTTTCTTTATATAACAAATAGAAAAGAAATAGACGAGAAGATCAATAACTGAGCTTTGCATTTATCTCTAAGTATAGAGTTTGTTTACTAACAACTTCTCCGTACTTTGGCGCTAATTTAATTGTTGACCTATGCCGAAATTGCTAAATGCAATGCACTTCTTCTCCTTCTCCTTCTATGGTTGCCTGTAAAAGATTGCTTCAGCAATTAGGCCGCCTCTTGTGCCTTAACTAAATATTATTTGCTGCAATAAAGATTTTTGTATTGTATTGTATGTTTCGAGTTGATTTCCGTATGCATTAATTTGCTAAATGCAGTGTTTAAACAACCAGATTGCAGACATTCTTAAAAAAGGGGAGGTTAGAAGTCCCTATACGTAGTCTGGGGATAAAACAGGCGTGATAAAAAAGTATGTATGCAAAACGCCTTTTACGCACCTTGAAAAGTCCATTAAAATGTTACAATACAAAGTTCAGTCGCGTCGACATTTATTGATAGACTAGCTGTGCCCGCGACTTCGTTCGCGTGGTTGTCGGAACGTAATGTTATATAGCCTAAAGCCTTCCTCTATAAATGGACTACCCAACAAAAAAAGAATTTTTCAAATCGGACCATTAGTTCCTGAGATTAGCGCGTTTAAACAAACAAACAAACTCTTCCGCTTTATAATATTAGTATAGATAGACACATCTAGAACATTCCACGAGTAATGAACTCAATTTACTACGATAACCTCAGGTATTGTCCGATATTAACTGATATTCCCATTACAGTTGCGGAAATGGAGCCAAACCACCGAAACAACCTCTGTATCCTATTTTGGAACGTACCGATTCTACCATTTCGTTTATTACGACACTAAATTACGTTTAACATTCGCGGTTTCTACAAACCACTAATAAAGCATTTAACGAATTTAAAACGACTGACCGGGAATTCAGTATATATAGAATATATAGCCATTTTTACTCATATTTGAGTTTATTATAAGGTATCTAGTATACTATAATAGTTGTCATTAAGTTTAGGTATTGGTCAGATGTGTTAGTTTTTAACGTAAATTATATTTGTAACTAGTTAAAAATTTATCTCACTTGTATTTATTCTGATTTTGTAGTTTTAATTTTTTTATGGTTTTATTAAGATTGATTGGTACCTATATCTGCTTTTTTTGTTTGTTAACTTTAGTTAACAAAATTATTAATTGTAAATTAAGTAATTATTAATTGTCAATTAATTGTAAAATCTGAACTGCAATTATCAAATTATGGACCAACAATATTTTTTTAGATGTCGATTTAGTATAAATTATGCTACCAATGTAAGTCTCATTTACGACGATCAAAATTAACTAGAACGTGATTCAAATAAAACTTGTCGCCAATTAAAAGCTACCATCACATTCTTTTTTAATAGATAGGGAAAAATCACATTGATTAAAAGCTAGCCTCAAAGTAACATTAAACTTGTGTTATGGGATACTAACTCAATGATACTATATTTTAATACGTCAAAGTATTTTTTTTTAATTTAATGTAGGATAAATATATCACTTTTTGAAAGTCATTATTTAAATTATTTTAGTGCAAAAGCTACAAACTACTAGCGTTTAATAATAAATACATGTAAAGAGAAAAACTCAAGATCCATTTAAAAAGGTCCTTTTTCAACTTGCCCTAGCTGGGGATCGAACCCATAACCTCCAGATTAGCGGACTAGCGAGTTAATCGATACGCTAAGGAGATCGTTAATATACAGACTACGTTTGATCTGTTCTTTGAATAGTGATAAATTAAGATTAACAAACATCAACCATTCGCGCTGGGCGGAAATATGGGATCTTAATTGCTTACTGACTCAGAGCATAGATTAAAGAATAAGAAATGCGAAACTCATGAAATGTGCAGTGTAGAATTTTATATTTGTACTCAGTCTTCTACTTCTTTAGGTGCCGCTTTATTCTTGATGATTGGCAGTCAGCTCTTTAATTCTCGATTTGTCCATCACAAGGCTGAATAGTTGTTCTACTGTTTTGATACCAGACCATTGTCTAATGTTCTTCAGCCAAGACATTTTGCGACTAAATGGTACTCTTGGATATGGTACTAATAATAATTGTACAAAGATTAAATTTATTGTTGTATTTTTAAATATGTACTTGACCAAATTCAGCAATTGATTCTAACATGTTCATCAGATTTAAGTTTAAAAACTTACTTTGGGGCTAGCTTAATCAGTGTAGTTTGTCCGTATATATTTATTTATTTATTAAAAGAAATTAAAAGAAAACGGAGACATAATTTACAATTTTGCTACTACCAAGTCCTAGATAACCCTTCAAAGTATTTTTTGAACTACTGTTAACAGTTTAGAGTGTGAACGATAAGCTTTATTGCGCACATTTGCAAAAAACGGCCACTTTTGGCTAATGTGCGTAGTAAAGCTTAACGTTCCCATTATAAACTGTAAACAGTAGTTCATAAAATACTTTGAAGGGTTATCTAGGACTTGGTAGTAGCAAAATTTTAAATGATGTCTCCGTTTTCTTTCAAATTATTTATTTTAAATGGGGGCAGCACTGGACCACGGAAAATTCAGGTACGGCCTTAATCCAAGATGACTTCTCGTTAAGAAAATTTTCGCGCTCCCGTTGGTCGACAACGGGAGCGCGGCCCGCGATGAAAATGAGGACCAATGAGACGTTTCGGTTGCGTCCATACAAGTTAAAAATTTACCGCCGCGAAATACGTATGGGTGCGTTCTGCTCAAAGTCATAATTTTCATAATACCTTTTTTAAGCTATTTTGATATCAATCTACCCTACTGTATGAAAAATATGGCACTTATATTTTGAAGATGTGACGTACGTGTTTCCTGATACATTGCTTTTTTACAAATTTCACTGTAATGATTTTTCATTTCTTTGCACTTAGATGAAAAAAAAATATAATAAGTTATACTCTATTGGGCTTTAAAATTTAAAACTTGCACACATAAAAGACATTAAAATTTATAATGTCTTATCGCTAAAAGCGATTCCAAGCAACCAATCGATGAAGAGAATAGGGATGATGACTGGGTCAGAAAAGTATTATTCTAATTAGTCCGTTACTTAGATTATCGCAAAATAATGTACCCATATTTTTCAGTTTATCAAAAAAGTAAAAATTCACAAAGATACAGAGTATCAAAGGGCTTGTGACGTCACCGATGTGTAAAAATCGTACGAAAGTGTGACGTCATGCGAAATTTAAATGCGCTGTATCTTCCTTATTTATTGTTTCTCAGAGAAAAGGAAAAATACATGTACAATATTTTTTAATAATCTAACCGATGGGGCAAAAATATTTTTTCAGTCATCATGAGTATTATATTATTAGATGGCGAACAAGGAGTTGGTACATAAAAACAGATTAAAATATCATTAATAGGAAGAATGTGTACATATAGTAGATAAAGTACTTGCAAGCATTATTCATCGGTAATTCATTATTTTATGTTCAGGGGTCGAATTAATTTCACCACTGGTCGAATGGTCTAGATATGAATTCACGTTACGAACATGTATCTCCTAACACCGAGAGCACCCGAGAGGTAATTGCCTCCAATTCTGGGAATCGATATTTTTGGCACTGATTTCAATTTTAATCAAATATTGTAAAAGGTAAAGTTTACTTCTAGTTTTGAGCGATCTTATTAATTATTGAATAATTCATACTCGTATTAAAATAAATCCACCAAGTGAATACGGAAGTTGAAGTCGCATGATATATTTTTCATCTCATAGGCATGATGACTTAAAATATATTTTTAGTCCATCGGTTAGATTATTAAAAAAATGAAACCGGCCAAGTGCGAATTAAACTCGCGTGGAGAGGGTTCCGTACAATTGTTTGATATCTAATAGGTTTTCCTGTAATCTAAAAGCAATGAACTATATTTTGTATTTTTTTTAAATTTTAGGCTCAGTAGTTTCTGAGATCAGGTGAGCGATGGTCGATTTTCATCTTCTTTCATGAATAAAATCAAAACTATTCATTTACAATAATAACAAATATATATTTGAGATCCTCATAAGGAGTCCTTTCATTTGATATGTGACACAGTAAGGTTTGCAAAACTTTTTTTTAATTTCCTAATTTGTCCCCCGAAAATGATCCTTATTTTAAAAAAAAAAATTTACTTTGCACATATGTGTTTGGGTCATAGAATTACAACATTCTACTAAATTTTACCTGATTCTGTCCAGTAGATTCAGAGCAAATTGGCTGTGACAGACAGACGGACAGACAGACGCACGAGTGATACTATAAGGGTTCCGTTTTTTCATTTTTTGTACCGAACCCTAAAAATATTGTAAGTATATTTTTTTTTTCTTTTCTATGATAAACATTAAATAACGAAGATACAGCGCATTTAAATTTCCCATGACGTCACGCTTTCGTTCGATTTTTACACATCGGTGACGTCACAAGCCCCCACTCTGGAACTTAGAAACTCTGTATTTTTGTGAATTTTTACTTTTTTGATAAACTGAAAAATATGGGTACATTATATTTGGATAAATCTAACTAAAGGCCTAATAAGGATAATACTTTACTTATACTCTAGACACTGAAAAGTAAAAACTAAATTCCCCAGGCATTAAAACACATTTAAAAACTGAACACGAATGTAGAATCAAAAATAATATTGGCAGTCAGCAAAAAAAAAGAAGAATTTAGTTTTGAAACAATAAAATAATAGACACTGGTGTCGTAATTTTTAGGGTTCCGTACCCGAAGGGTGCAAACGGGACCCTATTACTGAGACTCCGCTGTCTGTCCGTCTGTCCGTCTGTCCGTCTGTTTGTCTGTCTGTCTGTCCGTCAGTCGCAGGGCTCTATCTCTTGAACCGTAATAGCTAGACACTTGAAATTTGTGGCGGGTATAACAACAAATAAACATATACTAAAAATTAAAAATTGTCGTCATACAAGAAACGTGTCTTTTTCAGCGATTTTAACTTGATCTTCATAATGGCATTAACTAGATACTTGAAAATTTTACCAATTATGTATTACTATGGCCACAATAACAACAAATACTAAAAATAAAATAAAGTTAAAAATTAAAGGTTGTCGTCATACAAGAAACGTGTTTCTTCAGCGTTTTAAAACATGGTACGGTGGTACGGAACCCTTCATGTACGAGTCCGACTCGCACTTGCCCGTTTATTTAAAATTGGAATGCAACACATTTAACGTGGATGACTGTAGGTCGTAATAATAAATTTATAAAAACAAATAAAACGCGCAATTGTTGTCTCTGATTTAAATATAGTAATTTTATTACGGAACTATTAGGTTATTTTTACTTAAACTATTTTAAATGTGAATAAATTCTTGATGAGGCCGATAGTAAATAAGTATAAAGTTTATGTATATATTTAAAGATATAAAGAATTACGCACAAGAGAAAAGTAATAAAACGATCCTAATGACTGGAAAATGTATAAGATGTGTTTGTCATAGAAAAAATATTTCATACTTCTTTAGTGAAAACGCCACCAAATAAAGGTTAGTAACTGTCTGTTAAACTCTGATTCGGTATATTTAGGTATTCTACTTTCTATAACGATATATTTGCAAATTTTTCTCATAGATGGAGATGAAAAGGAAAATGTGCTACACGGTTTACTTGAATCCCTCGCTTCACGCAGGATTCCATCGTAGAATCCCTTGCTACGCTCGTGATTCTATTGTGGAATCCTTCGTTTCGCTCTGGATTCAAAGTAACGCCCTCGCCCTTAAACTATTACCTTTACGCCTTGTAGCACAATCTACTATTAATCAAGCTTAAACGTCTTCAAAATCTATGCATTCGATTCATCTTCAGTTTACGTAAGTATGATCACATCTCTCAATTTCGAACGCAACTCAAGTGGCTCCCTGTTCAACTCTGCCGAGACTGGCATATTCTTTCTCTTCTTTACTCCATTCTCCATAATCCTTCTTATCCAAGCTATCTTAAGGATTGCTTCGTTTTCCTTAACGATACCTACTCATGAACGCAATTTACGCAGCTTAGACAATCTTCGGCTTCGAATTCCCCCTCACTCCACTGAAATGTACTCCAAATCATTCACTGTCCATTCTGTCCGTCTTTGGAATGCCCTCCCGCCCCGCATTCGGTTTGCTCAGACATGGCAAGTTTTAAGAACCAGGTAAAGTCGCATTTTCTTTCAACTATACAGTAATTTATTTTCTATAAATTTTAATATTATCATAATATTGTTCTCCTTTACGTTGTGAGTTGTGTATGACATGTGTTTTTTATATATTTGTATGTATGTATGTATATGTGTATAATGTTTATATACGTATATATTTTGTATTTATAAACAATATTTATTTATTATTATATTAATATTTCAAGTTTTCCATCTTCGCTGTATTTTTTACTGTTTGATATCACCATATAATTACTACTGCGCCACCTATTTATTATTTTTAGCCAATCCTGTCACCCAAAGGTAGGTAAGAGATTGCCTTGGCGATAAGGCCGCCTTTTGTTCACCTTATTTGTATTGTTTTGTATTGTCTCTTTCTAGTGTTTTGGTGCAACAAATTATTTATTTACTATCAAGATCTGACTTTCCATAGGGCAACAATACAACAATCTCCAAAAAATGTTTCTTCTAAGTAAAATAAGGCCTCTTTGATTATCTTAAATATTATTATTTATGGTATTTTGTATGTTTTGTTACAGGTAAGTTTCGAAGTAAATTTATAATCGAATACTGCACCATCTATTCAGATTCCTAACAAAGAATGCAGATAGCCAAAGGTAAGAACAATCTAAGAATACAATTATTGAAAATATGTTATAAGAGCTAAAATATCATGAGTAAATTATCACTACTACTTATTTTCTATTTATTTATAATGTTTATTTATTCTAACAAGTAGGTAATTATTAAAAAAACAAAAACCCGACTGCGTGATACAACAGCAGTACCTGCCTTACCTATGACAAGGACGCAGCCGGGAATGCGCTTGGCGAAGCGATTTCATATGTTATTTTTAGCATTTCTCATTCCAAATTTCATATAAACATATAAGCTGTATATTTTTTTTTGGTAATCCTTGAATAAAATCCTTTAATTTGATACCCCACTCGATAGGTTTTAAAAAGAAAAGATTTGTCATGCCACGCAATTTGGCGCCAAAAATCCGCCATTTTGATAGCTAATAATTTTAATATAGCCTATGACACTCTAGTAGCACAGAATACAGTAAGAATATACAGAACGGAATCTCCTAAGGTCCCTCGCAATATGCGTCCCCGTTCCCCGTCCCCGCACCTCTCCCTCGTTTTTGCCTTGACGACGGGTGAGAGCGGGCGAAAACATACTGCATGGTGCAAGTTGGCGCACAAGAAAGAGGTGCGGGGGCGGGGAACGGGGACGCATATTGCGCGTACACTAGAAGATTCCGTCCTGTATACTCTTACTGTATTCTGTGCTAGTAGTTAAGCCGAATCTAACCACGTTAAATAAATTCAAATTGGTTTAGCCGTTTAGTAGTTATGAGGAAACATAGAGTCAGACATACATACCATATGTTGTTTTTAGCATTTCCCATTCCAAATTTTACTTAAACATAGAGTTTGTGTATATTTTTGTAGTCCTTATAATAATTCCTTTTGTTTGATACCTCACTTTTGAAAAGAAAAGATTTTTCTTGCTGCGTAATTTGGCGCCAAAAGTCCGCCATTTTGATTTTCAATAAACTCAATTTAGCCTATGACACTCTAGTGATTAATACGAATGTAACCACGTATAATGAATTAAAATCAGTTTAGCCGTTTAGTAGTTACGAGGGAACATAGAGATGGGACATACATACAGGTCAAATACGTAATCCTGCTTTTCGGCTTTGCCGCAGTCAGGTAAAAATATAACTTATGTAGCCCTTTAACTGATTTAAGACAATAGCGGTAAGTAAGTCCTGTTATGTGAATAATATCCATATAAGTTGAAAGTGATATTTAATCAAACAAGAGAATGAATCATTCACTGAAATCTATCCCGAATTAAATCTGACATAGACTGAGCCGTCTTAAATTAGCCTGATCTGAACTGTGACTCATGCTCATGATGACACGAGTTATTAGCAGCAAGAGCATAAGAGGAGCTGTCACTAATAATACACGCATTTCTGTCTCCTTATGATAAATAAAGAAAAAAAGAAAATCCGTTTATCTGGTAGACATTAAGGCCGTACCTGAATTTTCCGGGGTCCAACGCTGCCCCCATTTAAAATAAATCATTTCAAAGAAAACGGAGACATTATTTAAAATTTTGCTACTACCAAGTCCTAGATAACCCTTCAAAGTATTTTATGAACTACTGTTTACAGTTTCCGTTTTCTCTAAAATGATTTATTTTAAATGGGGGCAGCACTGGACCCCGGGAAATTTATGTATGGCCTTAAAGACACACACGTTGGGCGTCCGGCGACTAGGTAGGTCGATGATACAAATGAATTTCTGGAAAGACCTACGGCTAGACAAAAGGAGGGTTTTACCTAGCAGTGGGTCTTTGAGAGCTGACGATGATGATGATGATGAAATACACACTAGACACAAATTAAATTTAAGTCTATCTACCAAAATGGTATCCGCTCAGAGTATGTCGGTCGGACTATAAAAATAAATATAATGCATAAAAATATAATATAATCTGTTTTTGAATAAAGTGAATATAGTAAAATAGGAACGGCCAGAGGTAGGTACATAGAAAGGTAAGGAAAGGAAGAAGAAAAATTTTGCATATTTTTGGAGCGTCCGCTACGTTAAGCGGGTGCAACAGAGACACGGCGTTATGTGACGGAATCTGCTCTCTCTTTTTCACGTAGAGGTTAAGACAGAGATACGAGTAGACTGAAGCCGTCGCGTGCGCCTTACCTGCGCCCGTTTAACGTAACGGACGCCCTAAAGAAATCTGACATAGCTTACTGACGACTACCATCAAAGTCCAGTGGCTAAACGTGCCAAAGCACGGATAATTCCATATTATTATTATGCATTGACATAATATTCGAATCCTCCGTGCTCTAAACTTGGATTGCTTTGATGTCTATTACGTAGTCGGGGTTATGGTACCTACGAATAAACTTTTCATCATAGGTGAATGCAATGTAAGTATAAGCAGTACAATACAAATGGCCGCTACGATAAGCGAAAGCTACTGTGTATAAGTATTTTACTTTAGTATAGTACTTATGTTATGTATACTTTCCCTACTCAAGAAACAAGTTGTCAATGATGTCAAACATCTACATCACATCATAACATAAGTAATATTTCTTGACAGCGTAAGAATTCGGTTGCACTAGTGTAAATTGTTTTATTTTCAAAGCTTAACAGATGCAAATTTTTTTACGAAGTTTTATTACTTTCATCAAAGAAAATTCCAAACATTTTGATCTTGAAAGCTTAAAAAATCTTCTATAATAAAATGAATACTACCTACATACTAAAAATAAATGTATCCAAGTTCAACTTGTCCTCTCAAAATACATAGCTTTGTTTTCTCAATGCTGTTAAAACTGAAATATAGAGGAGTTTAATCAAAGATGACTAAATAAAAAAGCAAGAGGGATGGCCGTAAACCGAGTTTTAAATAAATAAACCAAGTTTATGTTGCAGTGAACAAATAGTAGGGTCTGTTGTGAATTCTTAACTGCTCGTTAAATGACAGTAAACGGCTTAATGATATTATTAAAATCTGCTTTTGCGGGAGTTATCAGTTCGGTTAGATGAGTATTTTTTTGGTTGACTGCTGTATTTCTTAAATGTAATCTGAGAGGAAAAGAAAATGTTCTAGCATGTTCTTTTCTGTGAAGATCTTAAAATCCGAGTAGGCGAGAACTTGAATAATGTTGTAATTTTATAAAGGCTAGTTCAGCTAATTAGCCGTATGGTTTCCAGCAGAGTAGAATGGGTCGACTACTCCAAGTGTTTCCCCAACAAAGCTTGAACATCAGTGAGACCTCTCCAACCCGTCTGGCCAGCGTGGAGAGTGAAGGCCAAATCCTCTGGCTACTCTGGTCGACTATGGCTCTAGCAATACAGAGAGGGTCATGCTCCTGCAGTGGAGACTTTCTAGTCTGGAGACTAGAAAGTCTCCACTGCAGGAGGACTAAGGAAGAGGACTAATTTGAAATTATCATTATCATCATGTCTTTCTAGACAACTGCCTATAAATTGCCAAAAAAATATATAGATTATCACTTGAGATGATAAAAGCACTCTAACGATACACAAATCCAAATCTGTTTAGTTTAAGCCTTACGAGGAAGTTGGAATAAAAAACACAAGTATGAAGATGAACCCTAAAAACAACACTCCTACATTTGGGGAAGTCGTGTAAAGAAGGAAACTTTATTTCGCCAATTCGACGTCGTGGTTTACGAGGTGCGCTAACTCGGCGTTTTTAAATATCGACGAGGGTTTATTAAAAGCAATTAATTTTAAAATATTTGCCAATGAAGTTGTGAAGAGGTGTTGAAAGTTCAAAGATTGAAATCTTAAATGGCTTTTTATTATTTTTCGTGTTATCTGAACTCGTTTATTTCGATTTTTTTATATTTTTGCATTGAAACACTTAAGGACTCTTTTTTATTATAAAGACAGTTTAAGACTACCTCTACCAACATCGTATCTCTTTTAATCTACACAAAGGCTACTTGTATAATGGGAATCTTTGGGCCAGTAACAATTCGGGGCGGTTTATTAGAATGTCAATTTTAATGAAGGATGTTGCGGATACTTATTTACAACTACTAATACTTTTTGTACACTTTTTGACAAAGCTTGTTGCTGTTGAATCTTCGAAGTTTGCTGCGGATAAATCTTTGTAAATTATCACTTTTGTTTAAAATTTATAGCTCAGTTATTATAAACGAAATACCTATAAACTATACATATACATCGACCTTTCGAAATAAAAAGTATTTAAGGCCATATCTAAATTTTCCGGGGTCCAGTGCTGCCCCCATTTAAAATAAATCATTTCAAAGAAAACGGAGACATCATTTAAAATTTTGCTACTACCAAGCCCTAGATAACCTTTCAAAGTATTTTATAAACTACTGTTTACAGTTTAAAGTGAGAACGTTAAGCTTAACTATGCACATTTGCGAAAAATGGCCACTTTTGGCAAATGTGCGTACTAAAGCTTAACGTTCTCATTATAAACTGTAAACAGTAGTTCACAAAATAGTTTGAAGGGTTATCTAGGACTTGGTAGTAGCAAAATTTTAAATGATTTCTCTATTTTCTATAAAATGATTTATTTGAAATGGGGGCAGCACTGGACCCCGGAAAATTCAGGTACGGCCTTAATAGTGAGAACCGCGTCAAACACAGTAGTTTTGAATTATAAATGTATGGACAAACAGACAGACATACAGATGTACGCGGCGGGGGACTTATTTTATACTATGTATAAAAATGTATCAATTAAAAATTTTCTGGTAAGCTGAATACTTTTCTAAAAGAATGATGATTTTTTTCGAGATTTCAGCATAGGTCTAAAAATATAGTTGTTCATATTGTTGGGTGAGTCATCTCTTCGGGTATGTGTCGGCCATATACATAGATATACGGCCGTTTAAGTATAAATATAATCGGTAATTTTTTTAATAATTATTTATTAAAATATTAAAGTTTTGCTGTAGGTATGACCTACGAAAAACCGATGCACTCTTATATACTTAAAGGCTCTGATAAATTTATTTATTAATTTATCAAACTTTATTGTCCAAAGTAAAAATATACTTTTAACAAATGGCGGACTTAATGCTAAGAGCATTTTCTCCCAGTCAACCATAGGGATAAGCAGAGAAAATTGTGCGGCGCAAAAGCTATTAATACCTATATACTAACATCAAAAATACTAAGTACTTCATACACACTATTATATATATGTATATATTATATATAAATATATCAGAGTAAATACCTACTTACACAATACATATACTAATAAATATAATAACAAAGAAATAGCTAATGAAAAGAAGAACTGAATGATGATGACTTTATATAGAAAGGGAGTTTGAAAGGTGGGCGTGGACTTTCCTCTTAAATATAAATCTGTATTTAATTTGTCATTAAAAATTTCTTCTGTCAATTTTGTTATTATTCTATCATAAACTGTCTAAAAAGCATAAACAAGATTCGCTTCGTGAAAACACTTACCATTCCAGGTCTCGAGCTTAATGCTGCGAATGGCATCCTTCATCCAGTATCCCATCTTTTGCTAGCTCTTTCCTGTAAATTACTAGAACGACATACCACCCACAGCGCTTCAACTACAAAATAAAGAGAGTTCTAGATGAATAAACTTTCTTAGCTTAAAGCTATAGCAATTAATTTCACAATCGCTTTCGTTTACGGATGATAACAAGATTTTTAAGAAATGTATGTTTTACTGAACATAATTTGAAAGCACAAGATCTTAAGATATGTGCGCAATCACTGTCGTGCCTGGTATCATACCTAAGGCGTTATATATGTTACTCATTAATTTGAGCTCCAACTATTTCACATTCCGTAAACGAGATAACCCGAATATTTTACAAAACAAAGAGGTATTATACAGAGAAGCAACCAGATAACTATAGCGTAGATTATTTGCCATTCCACGAAAACATACAAACATAATAAAACGTATTTTAAAGCGCTGAGCGGGCATCTGTTGTTGATTCTGAAGCGTATAAGTAATAGCATCAGATAGGCATGTAATGTACTTTGTGCCTTGTGGCTCCCGGCCTAAAATGGGACCACTCCACCTCTTCCTGTGGATGTCGTAAAAGGCGACTAAAGTCTCTAATATTTAAATTGTAACAGTGTGCATATAAATCTATACAAGTAATCTAAATATCGTTAGTATCGAAAGTATTAAAAATATAAAAATGTAATTTAGAAAATAAAACTAAAGCTTAAGTAGTTAAGCTTTAAGTTTTATTCATACCATACCATATTTATACCAGAGCCATCCTTGGCAGGAGCAGTCAGAGGATTTGGTCTACACTGTCCACGCTGGCCAGACGGGTTGAAGATTTCTCATTGATGTTTATGAGCTTTTTTTACCTTGTGTTTTCTAAGTCACCTTTTACGACATCCACGGAAAGACTTAGAGTGGTTTTATTCTACTCTGCTAGGAATCACACGGCTAATAACTCACACAAAATGATTTCGTTTCATTTTGACGCATTTTCCCGCTACACGTTTGTCTGCAAACTTCGATTGGGGGAGCAAAAACAAATGAAAGCGTAACTTTTCATTCACACTTCGATGTCAATTTGCTGCGGTGTTACTTGTCCGCGTTTTACTGACGGAAAACGAAGTATGTTTTAGGGTTCCGTACCCGAAGGGTACAAACGGGACCCTATTACTGAGACTCCGCTGTCTGTCCATCTGTCCGTCTGTCACAGGGCTCTATCTCTTAAACCGTAATAGCTAGACACCTGAAATTTTCACCGATTATGTATTACTGTGGCCGCTATAACTACAAATACTAAAAATAAAAAAAGTTGAAAATTAAAGGGGGTCGTCATACTGAAAACGTATTTTTTCAGCGTTTTTAACTAGATCTTTATAATGGCACTAACTAGATACTTGAAATTTTCACAGATTATGTTTTACTATGACCACTATAACAAATACTATTAATAATAATAATAAAAAACAGATTTATAGAACACTATCCTGATCTCGAACATCTATCTGAGCAGCATATTTCAGACCAAAGACGGTCAATAGTAAATAATAAACTTATACCAGAGCAAAGGTTGCTGGAAATAAAACGAGAAGTTTTTAATCAGAACAGGTTGCAGCAAACACACACAGATACTAGCCAACTTAGCCCAATTTCATTACAACAGAATATAATTGTTGATAGTTCACCTGTTCCATCAGCACATCCCATCCAAGACATATCATCCTCTTCAGAACACATAGACGATCGACCACGAATCGATCTTAGTGGCTTAACAGTTCCTACGCAAACTGAACAGAGAGAAGTCCATTCTATACTTTCTGATACACGACAGCCGGTTGTAGCAAATAATGTTGGTAGAAACTCATCTTTTCAAGGAATTAACAACAAAGAAATTGAGAAATTATTTGACCAAGCTTTAGAACGCTTTACTGGTACAGATCCAACAACTAGACCACACATACCTAAACAAAAAGTAACAAAAACATTATCTAAAACCGTAGAATACATAAATAACATAATTATACCTAAACATAACAATCGAGATCAAAATTTTTTAGTAACACAGACTCTAGTTTACTGCACTGCTTACACTACCGCTATATATAATGGTACCAAAATAAGGGAACCACGTGAAAATAATCAACAGAGAGTAAAGAAGACACCGGCTTGGCAGAGAAGGCTTCAAAACAAGATTGACACACTGCGAAAAGATATAGGTCGCCTAACACAACACATACAGGGAAATAGTAGTAGAAGATTAATAAGGCTTATAGAAGATATAAAAAATAGACATTCTACTCACTCGCAATATGAAGAAACAAATCAATCAGATAAACAATTCTTAGACACTCTGAAACAAAAATTGTGCACCGCAGTAAGCAGGCTAAGACGTTATACAAATTGTACTCTTAGGAAGAAACAAAATCACCAATTTGTCAATAGTGAAACACAATTTTACAGACAGCTTACAACTAGCACAGATTCTTGTACAACACCTACTACCCCCCCCAATTCAGAGCTTTTACACAATTTTTGGTCCAATATATGGTCAAACCCAGTACAACACAATCACTCAGCCCCATGGATAGAAGAAGAAAAACAAAAAGCACAAAACATACCACCAATGAATTTCGAACACATTTCTATAGAAATATTTATACAAGTAATTAAAAGAACTTGTAACTGGAAGGCGCCTGGCAGTGATAATTTACACAATTACTGGTATAAAAAGCTAACGTCTCTCCATCCCTCATTACACAATCACATCAATGATTTCTTACACTCACCACACACAATGCCACTGTACCTTACACACGGCCTCACATACATGCTGCCTAAAGATACAGACACACAAAACCCAGCCAAATATCGTCCTATTACATGCCTGCAGACTTTCTATAAAATTCTTACATCATGCATTTCCGAACATATTTATAAACATATCGCGGATAATAACATTCTCTCAGAAGAACAAAAAGGATGCAGAAAAAGCTCTCAGGGTTGCAAAGAACAATTGATAATAGACACAACAGTAATGAGGCAAGCGATGACCCAAAAAAAGAATATTAACACTATGTACGTTGATTATCGCAAAGCATATGATTCTGTCCCACATAGTTGGCTCACTGCTGTATAAATAATAAATCCTACAATAGTTTCTTTCTTAAAACATACAATGCAGCACTGGCAAACTAGGTTACAACTTTTAAATGATCCAACTACTGAGTCTCAATTTATTCCCATTAAACGAGGTATTTTCCAGGGAGATGCTCTCAGCCCTCTCTGGTTCTGCCTAGCACTCAACCCACTCTCAAACTTGCTGAACGACTCGCATAAGGGATACGAACTCACAACAGAACACAATCACACCCATTCAATCACACATCTAATGTACATGGACGATATTAAACTTTACAGTCACACAAAAGAATCATTACACTTACTAGCAGACATCACACAAACCTTTTCTAATGATATATCCATGGAGTTCAGAATAGACAAGTGCAAAATATTCTGTGTACAAGAGGGTACAATTGTGCCAAATGATTATATGATGAACAATGGAATCTGCATTGAATCCTTAGATCAGTTCACTTCTTACAAATATTTAGGTTTTCAGCAGTCCCGTCAAATACAACAAAAAGAAACAAAAACGAAATTAATCAAAAAATTCAAACATAGACTAAACTGTCTTCTTCGTTCACAATTAAATTCACGTAATTTAATAAAAGCTGTTATTCCTATGCAATCCCGGTTCTCACATACTCATTTGGCATTATTAAATGGACTAAAACAGATCTACTAAAACTCCAACGCCTTATTAATACCTCCATGACACACCACCGCAAGCACCATCCGCGATCTTGCATCCAGCGGCTTACCTTGCCTCGTTCTGAAGGCGGAAGGGGACTCATAGACCTCACAAACCTACATAACAAACAGATTACTTCACTTAGAAAATACTTTTACACACAAGCTCAACTCTCACACTTACATTCAGTAGTCACCCAAGCCGACAAAAATCATACTCCACTCAATTTACGCATTCACAGCACACAGAATAATGAAAATATCACTGACGATAAAGAAAAAATTTCAATGTGGCTGCAGAAATCTCTGCATGGTAGACACCGTAAAGACCTACAACAAGCACACGTTGACAAATCTGCTTCGAACGCTTGGCTGCGACATGGTGAGTTGTTCCCGGAAACCGAAGCCTTCATGATTGCCATTCAAGATCAAATAATACATACCCGTAACTACCAAAAGTATATTATCCGTTCGACCAACCTTACTACTGATTCCTGTAGACGATGCCATAGTGCTTCAGAAACGATTCAGCATATAACCGGCGCTTGCAAAGCAATTGTGCGAACTGATTATAAACATCGTCATGACCAGGTAGCTGCCATAGTACATCAAAATTTAGCCTTCAAATTTAATTTAATAGATGAAAAAGTACCATACTACAAATACCAGCCTAGTTGTATTTTAGAAAATGATCAATATAAAATATACTGGGACAGGACCATACTGACTGACAAAACAGTACACTTCAATAGACCAGACATAACCATATTACACAAAAATACCAAATCCGTTTATTTAATAGATATCGCAGTCTGTAATACACATAACCTAGAAACTACCAATTCAGAAAAGATAGCTAAATACACCGACCTAGCAATAGAAATCAAGACTCAATGGCGCGTCAACACCGTAAAAACAGTACCAATAGTTATCTCTACGACCGGCGTCGTACCTCACACACTTCATACACATCTTCACACTCTTGATCTGCATTCATCTATTTACATACTTATTCAAAAAGCTGTAATACTTAATACATGTAGAATAGTCAGGAAGTTTTTATCAGCCTCTTAATTCGAATAAAGCCTCTTTGTGTTGGCTCAGGCCCCACAAATGCTCAATTACCAAGTCTGTAGAAGACTTGAGATAAATAAATACCAATATAATAATAATAATCAATAAATCAATAAATAAATATTTTTTTTTATTTCAGGCAATAAAAGTTTACATAGAATAAACAAAATGAATCATCAATGAAAAATCCAAAATGGCGGAGATATATTAGGGTTTTAAACTTTAAGAAAATCATATTTTGGTCATTTCGAAAATTTTTCAAATATGTCGTAAATCTTTTTTGTTACCCTTATTAAGACGCAACTTTTTTCTAAACAACTTTTTTATCCTATAAACTTAAACGAGTTGGCGGGTGAGTCGCGAGGTTTACAGTTAACACCGTGCCCGCGACATCGTCGTTTTTTAAGTAGGTAGCCAAAGTTACACCTTACACAGATAGACAGACATGAGATTTTTTATTAATTATGTTTCTTTATCATTGTCGTTTAGACTTTCAGATGCATTTAGAAAAATATATTGTTATTTTGATATACAAACAGATAATAACTTTTTTTAAAGATGTAGTATTGTTTTTTATATTGACTTAGATAAAAAAAAATGAGCAGTCGTTAGGTCAAATTAACAAGATTTTCTGTTCTTTTCGGTGTAGTTGTAGAAATACGTTCTCTTTTATAATTCTTCTTTTTACCCTCTGAAAACTTTAATTGGGAAAACAAAAACAAATAGAAGCGGAACACTCCGACCACGCTTCGATGTCAATTTACTGCGGCGTTACCTTGTCCGCATTTTATGCAGCTCAGCGTACTGGTTTTATTGACTGGAAAAAAAATATTTTTACGTAACTCTTTTATAACTCTTCCAATAGAAAAATTTTAGAATGTACCAGCTGCTTCTCTTCCCTCGCAGATAGTAGAATCCGATCGAGGGAATGGGCGAAAAAGCGAATCATGTTAATAGGCGATACGGCTAGCAACCCATCACTATTTCGATTCATTTTTTCCATCTTCCCGCCTATCATCATGATAAAAGTGGTTTTTGGACCTTCGGGTCCTGGGCTCTGTCTGCTTAGAGCCGCAAGACCCAACATGCTCTGTCTGCCCCATTAGCAATAAAGACGTGATAGCGTATCTATAACTATTATTCTCTACACATTTGTATAAAAACTTCAATTGGGAAAACAAAAACAAATAGAAGCGAAATGCTCCGACTACACTTCGATGTCAATTGACTGCGGTGTTCCCTTGTCCGCATTTTATTCAGCTCAGCGCCGATTTTATTTGATTATTTTTGTTTCTTTTTTCTATGGATTTTATATGTGTACTGAATGTTTATAGATATACTATCAAGTCTTTATTCCTTACTAGCTATAGCACATTATAGAAACGTGGCAAGAAAAACTGTTGCTGTAGTTGTAATCCCAGTAAACATGCATTTCCCATTCCATTTCGCTGCAGAAGCCACTAAAAAGAAAATGCAATATCCTTTAAAAGTCAGTTAAAATGTGAACCGAAAGTATAGCACTATTTCCTTACGGTCCCGCGGCGGCGGAGTGGAAAAATATATCTGTATCAATAAGATAAGCGAAGCAATCTCCTGCATGCCCCGTTTGTGAAATGTAGCGAAGTCGCGCAAAATATGTTTTTAAAAATAAATGTATCTTACAAACTTTAGGGTTATGTTCCCAAGGGTAAAAGATATACTAACACGTCTTATGGAAATACAGCATTGCGCCGTTAACCCCAAAGGCCGCCTTTAGCGCATAGTGGTCACGCCCACACGCAAAGAAAAATTTAATCAAATATTGATATGACGCAGAGTCTTGCTCATTCTTTCAATCGGCTTTTACGGTCTGCATGAGAGAAGTGGCTAGTATATTCTTTGTTTTCTTTCTCCTAGACCAGTAGGTATAAAAGAAAGGGTACCAGTAACATTTTACACTAAGCCACCGCTTGCTGTCTGTCCGTCCGTTCGTCCGTCAGTCAATCTATCCATTAGTCTGTCCGTCAGTCTGTCCGCGTTGACAAGATAACGCATAACAGGAGAATACGCATACAGAGCCAAAACGTAAAGGCCCTTTGGAGAAGTTGATATAATTAGGCGCTCCCGCCAAAACCCGTAATTGCATATACCAATAAAAGATATACCCTTAAACAGGTTTCGGCAGGAGAAAGATCTATTGCAACAAAATCTATTGCAACGGGGACTCCGCCACCTACTTTTGTAGCAGATGGTGGCTTGACGCCCACTATAATGCCCTTGAATACTTCCAACCCTGGAGCAACAGCTCTAACGACTCTTTTCTGTAAAGCCAATTAAGGCAATGAGAGCTGAGACACTGAGAGTCCTGAGAGCTCTCTTGGGTATCCACTTCGATCGATGAAGAGGCGTCGGGGACGAAGGCTCTTATTGACTGTCTGAAGCACTCAGATCTTTGGTGTCTTTACTCACCAATAACTTGCTATAGGCTGCCGTGCGGGCCTTATTATTATAGAGGCATCAAACGCGCAATTATCATTAACAGGTCCTTTTTAGTCTCCACTGCAGCAGCACAACCCTCTTTGTACTACTAGAGCCATACTCATATCCTTTCTATACTATATAATAATATATAAATTATTCAATCCCACATCCCCACGCTATCTTCAAGAACGCTTCGTGTTCCTTCGCTGTAACCATCCTACACGTACCTTGAGGTCCTCAGATACTCTCATGCTCAGTATGCCGATGCATCGGTCATCCTTCTACGACCACTCGTTCACAGTTCAAGCTGTGCGTTTGTGGAACAAACTGCCTGAGTCTATCAGACGCGCACAATCTGTCTCTGTCTTCAAAAACAGACTTAAAGAAGTCTATCTAGCTGAGTAATCGTACATTATTAAAGCAATTGTAGTATATGTATAAATATATATATATGTATACTATATTAATTATACCTATATAAGTAGATATATTGTATTATAAATATGTAGTTTTTATGTGTAAGTATATTATAGAATACCTATACGTGTAGTGTATTGATATATGCTAATTTAAAAGTAGCCTTATTAATGTAACTATTTATCTCATTTTATCGTTTTCTTTGCGCCACCGTTTCTTTTTCACGTGCCTACATTTCTCTCCATCCACTGGTTGTCTGGAAGAGATCGCTGTCAGCGATAAGACCGCCCATTGTACCTATGTATATATATTTGCAATTTGTGTTTTGTTAATTTTTTTTTATTTATTTTTTAAGTGCAATAAAGAGTTATTCATTCATTCATTCATACTTGGCCAGAGCAGCCATAAGATTTAGCATACCCCTCTCCACGCTGCAAAGGTCTCATTGATGTTTGTAAGCTTTCTTTAGCTTGTATTTCCTAAGTCGCTTTTTAAGACATCCAAGGGAAGACTTGGAGTGGTCCTATTCTACTTTTCCGGGAACCACAAGGCACAACAACAACGCACAATAAAGGCATTAAACTAATAACAATCTGCATTAAAACCGTCTACAAATGACTACACGTCCTTGTACAAAGCTTAGAGAAACTTTCGCAATAACAATATTGCGATGCGATCGTGCGACACTTATTTGAAGCAATGGAAGGTGACCAGTGGAACAGTAATACTATGAAGTTGGTCCAACGTCCCAGGACTTTTACACAAGTTGCAGAGAAACTTAACGGAGGCACTGTACGTAATAACGATTTGTCAGATCCATTGTGCACTCCCAATTAAAATGTTCTGTGTGCTGTCAAGTGAAGGCAGTTTAATTGGATAGTCAGTTCAGATATTCAAACTTTGATATTTGATCTCAATTAGATTTTTATTATACTTTCATAATAAAAATCTAACTTTAAGCAAATATCTTTTTTTTTATGAATAAAGGATAAGGAGAATTTCGTTTTTATTTCAGTCAACCAACACATCGACATTGGTATTAATGCTTTATTTAGTTTTTATACATACACACTTAATATCACGCCTATATCCCTAATGGGGCAGACAGAGCATAATTTTGGGTCTTGCGGCCCTAAGCAGACCCGGCCCAGGGCCGCAAGACTCAACGGCCACTTTAGCGTGACGATTGGCAAGAAGGTAGAAAAACGGGCAAGTGCGAGTCGGACTCGTACATGAAGGGTTCCGTACCACTGTACAATGTTTTAAAACGCTGAAGAAACACGTTTCTTGTATGACGATCCCCTTTAATTTTTAACTTTATCTTATTTTTAGTATTTGTTGTTATAGCGGCCATAGTAATACATAATCAGTTAAAAATTTAAAGTATCTAGTTAATGCCATTATATAGATCTAGTTAAACACTCTGAAAAACACATTTTTTGTATGACGACCCCCTTTAATTTTCAACTTTTTTTTATTTTTAGTATTTGTTGTTATAGCGACCACAGTAATACATAATCGGTGAAAAAAGTGTCTAGTTATTACGGTTTAAGAGATAGAGCCCTGTGACGGACAGACAGACGGCAAGACAGCAGAGTCTCAGTAATAGGGTCCCGTTTGCACTCTTCTGGTACGGAACCCTAAAAAGGAATCAAAATAGTGATGGGTTGCTAGCCGCATCGCCAGATAACATGATTTGCATTTTCGCCCATTTCCTCGATTTGCTTCTACGAACTGCACGGGAAGTTAAGCAGCTGGTACATTCTCAGTTTCTTCTTTTCTCCCAGACCATCATGGAAGAGTACTAGTATATAACGTCTTTATCATTTAAAAGATAGAGCTAGGACCAAAATATGATATGATAATTAGGAATCACAAAGAATGTCCACTACTAACTAAAATAAAATTCTCAGTACTAATAGAATAGTACTGTGAGGGTGGTAGAAAGAGTTTATAATGTAATATGAGTACAAATGTGTAGCTGGCACTTCAAAAAAGAAGTAATAATTAAATTTTTAACAAAAAAACAACTGACAGGACAACAATTGACAAGACAACTTTAAGGAGTTTCTTTCATATCTCCAAAGTTCTTCATCATATCTTCACCAAATTAAAATGGGACCAACTTGGTAGTAAAGGCTTTCAAATAAAAAAAGAATCATCAAAGTTGGGTTACAATTGGCGAAGATATCGCGTAACAAACATACGTAAAGAAAAAAACATGCAGTCGAATTGATAACCTCCTTCTTTTTTGAAGTCGGTTAAAAAGTAATTTGAATGGTATGTCAATGTTAAATTTATAAATTAATCAAACACAGTTAAATGTTGGTAACACATACCTACATACGAACTGTTTTAATTTCTTCAAATGAATGCGTCAATTATATCAATAGATGAATTCCAGAATGTTTTAAGAAGCGTGTCAGATCTGGTTCATTAAAATCTATAAATACCATCTGGAAAGCTGTTTCTTGTCACTTTATATGGATTACTTTAGTTGTTTGAACCGAGGACTATTTTAGTTGGTTTTCGGGTGTCACTGATCTTGGATATCCATATTGATTAGTTTGTTTTACGCGTGATTAAGACATTCCGTGCATTGTAATGAGAAATACACGTGTATTTGACATTGTGCTCAAACAAGTATATTAAGGTACCTACGTACCTACTGTATTGTTTACAAAATCTTTTAAGCAATAGACTAAATCAATACACGTATTCAAAATAAATAAATACAGACAAATACACAGATTGAGCTAGCCCTAAAGTACATATAAGTTCGAGACTTGTGCTATAGGATACTAACTCAACTATATACCTACTGTATTTTATAACAAATACATATATAGATAGACATCCAAGACCCAGGTCAATCTTAAAAGGATCATTTTTCATATTGACTTGACCGGGTATCGAACCCGGGACCTCCGGTGTGACAGCCTGGCATGATGATCACTAGGCGACAGATGTC
The DNA here is from genome assembly GCA_963576875.1 of Acrobasis repandana. NCBI lineage: Eukaryota > Metazoa > Arthropoda > Insecta > Lepidoptera > Pyralidae > Acrobasis > Acrobasis repandana. The sequence continues at coordinate 8,081,062 of OY756226.1, forward strand.
GTCATAATAACACAAAGCGCACAAAGCTCACAAAATAACACAAGCTCAAGCCTAGTAGGCTAGAATATGGTCGATTGACAAAGGTTTATCCTTATCCTAACTTCCTAACTAATATTTTAAATGCGAAAGTGAGTTTGTATATTTGTTTGTTTATTGGTTTGTTTGTTTGTTGGTTTGTTTGTTTGTTTGTTACCTCTTCACGCTTTATTTACTGAACCAATCTTCTTAAAAATTCGCAAACACATAGTTAGAAGTATTGAAAAGGACATAGGGTAGTTTATATCCCGGAAAAAAGTAATGTTCCCGTGGGATTTGAGATACGCGAGCGAAGGACAAAAGCTAGTCATTGATAAACGCGGCCGGCGTGTTGCAGTTTGAGGTATATAGTGCAAACATCTGATACCTAAAACTATGAATTGAGATTTTTAATGAAAGAAAGGAATTTGAGTAAAACTATCATTTTGATATGCATGCAAAAATAAAATTATATGACTGGGTAGGAAGGTAAAGAGATAGATAGATGGCAGCAACCGTTCCCAGCGACTTGCTGGGTTGTTTCGTATTTGCGTATCAAGCAGCAACATTCGTGCTTGCTTTTTAAATGATTATATCGATACACACTGTTTCATAGGTGAATATATGTTATTTTAACATATTTTCAACCTCGCCTTCGCCTAGTAGCGGCAGCTTCCTCTAAAACCCGCCGTTTAATGACTATGTAGTTATTAATAGAACTTCATAAATATGATATGCACATATAGGGATTTTATGTTGTTATCAATAAATCAATCATTTGAATTCAAATTGTGTTTTTAGGGTTCCGTACAAAAAATGAAAAAGCGGAACCCTTATAGGATCACTCGTGCGTCTGTCTGTCCGTCCGTCTGTCACAGTCAATTTTCTCCGAATCTACTGTACCGAATCAGGTGAAATTTGGTAGAATGGTGTAATCCTATGACCCAAACACATATGTGCAAAGTAAATAAATATTATTTTAAAATAAGGATCATTTTCGGGGGAAAAATTAAGTCAATCATTTTATATCAAATAAAAGGGCTTGTTATAAGGATCTCAAATATATATATTTTTTTTATTGTAAAATAAAATGTTTTGATTTTATTCAAGAAAGAAGACGAAAATTGACCATTCCCCCCCCCCTGATCTCCGAAAGTACTGAGCCTAAAACTTTGAAAAAAAAATACAAAATATAGTTCATTGCTTGTAGATTACCGGAAAACCTATAAGAATTCAATCAATTGTACGGAACCCTCTCCACGCGAGTTTAACTCGCACTTGGCCGGTTTATTGTGAACTAGAACTGATGAAAAAGAACAGAAAACGTAGCTTTTTATTTTGTTTAAAATTGTTATGTACAATGCACGGCTACGTAAGAGATATACAAACATAATACGAGCATAATGTAACGGTCGGGTAACGTGTAAAATATGTATGAAAAATCAACTATCTTCTATATGATTCGTATTGTATAATATTGTATTGTTGAGTTAGTATCCCATAATACATGTTTAAAATTATTTTGGAACTGGCATTTTCAGTGTGATTTGTCCTCATATATGTATTTATTATTATTAAAATTATATCGTTTCTTGGTTTTACAATATTTCGTCCAAAAACATACATTCAAGTATCCTTATTGTACGTTAACCCAACCCGTTGAGTTGGCCGGAAGCATTTCCAAATAATTTATGACGCTCGGAAACTCTTAGAGAAAATTATGGCACCCCTTTCAAAGGTATAGATTTCTCTGTAGAAGCCTTGTTGAGCACTTTTAAAAGCTTTTGAAATCGCAACTGGGGATGGCTTGAGTAGAACTTGTAATGGTAACTGGACCGTTTTAGAATCGAACTTCGGTCAGCCATTCTGAACTTATTGGAGAAAATTCTAGTAGTGTAATGCTGTAGAAGTTTTAAACTCATTTTGAAAATTTTCTCCCCGCTCTTTTGTGTTTTAGTTTTGTTTACTCGTTTGTAATACGATTCTTTGCTAGGTAAAAAATACTTTAAGGTGAGAGGAGTAAGGCCGAGATTTAATTTAAGCTGAACGATGATATCTGTAGGTACTATGTTTTGACAATCACATTTCGTTATTGACATGCAGGATGATACGCACACCGTTTAAAACTGCACTAATTTCGCAATTATAAAGTCCACTGAAATCAGTTTGCAAAACACTTAATTGAATCCCTTGACTTCCAGTCAAAAACTCTATGACATTGGGATTCTATTGTCAAAAAACAGCACAGCGTCGCTCATATTGAGTGGAGCCTAGGCCTAAGGTCAAGGCTTCACTGAAGCGAGAATGTCGGTACTGTATTTTAACAACCAATGATCTTTAATAATTAATACATCATTGGAAACCTTTTGGTAGTCAAAACATAGCACACACATTATCGCCCAGCTCATTGGAGTCTCCGCCGAATACTTAAGAATTTTGGAATGTAATATGGTCGACTTTTCAAATACAAATCTAAGACCCTTAGACTCTTTTAAGCTTATAAATGTTAAGGTTAATAGGATGAAACATGTACATGACATGTTCAGAGATAAAGCTATGTAAGCAGGCAGGTTCTGAAAAATGCAAGTAAAGGGACATCGAAACAAAGAAAGACCAAAGAAACGTTGGATGGAATATGTAAAGGAGAATATGAGTAGGAAGGGAGTGACGGACAAATTGACTGCAGATAGAGCAAGATGGAAAAACTGACATGCTGTGCCGACCCCACATAAAGAGTGGGATAAGAATAAGACAAAACAAGAATAGGATGAAATATAAAAAACTAGGTGGTAAATTTGGTGTAACAATAGAAGTATTTTTCTGAACTTTAAGTACCTACAGCAAAATAGTTAAGCACCTAATAATAGACAGAATTAAGATGTGACTTTTAAAGAACAATTTTAATCAAGCCACTTGGCTCGCAGTCAATGCGATGCCTGACACCGCACGAACCATATCGTAGATCGAATCTATTTTAAATCGATCCTGCCGACACCGACATGCGTGTTGTTGATTAATTTGTTCAAATAGATCAACGAGTTTGTCATGGTATACCTGCTTCAAGTATCTGTATTACGAAAGTGTTTTAAATGTTTAAAACGCGTTGAATAATGAGAAAGGTAGCTGAACGGGCTATAGAAAGTGCTATGCTTAGTGTTTCTCAAAAATAAGAAATTTTATGAAACGAAGGTTAATGTTATAGCTTATAAGCAGATTAACTCATTGAAGTGACAATATTTTATATTATCATTTCACCGTTCTGTTAAGCCACTAGTTAAGGTAAACCTTTGTATACAAAGTGTTGTAAACAAAAGGTTAGCTTTCTAAACTAGTGGTTTGTAAGCTATAGAACTCACACTCACAAGTCTATCTTTGCGTAAAATTAACCAAATGTTCACCACCTTTAAACCGCCATGGCATTTTCAAAAGCTGAATCGACAAAAAAAGTCCATATAATTATCAAAGCTACTTACAAAAATGTTTATAGGGCTTTCAGGCACTCATTATGCAGTACTTCTTATTTCATTATTTAATTTGACTACTTACAAATTTTAACGAAAACAGAAATGTGATAGAGGAGAACGGATTGCCAGCCAAACAGTGGGACAAAAGCATTTTTGCCTTAGCTGAGACAGAGATGCTTCGCTCGCGCTTTGCGCTTTAAGGAATCCTGAAATGAAGTTCTACAAAGCGAAACCAAATAATGATGCAAAATGTACGTCCAAAATCCATGGTATTCTCGTGGCAATTCCGCGCGGAACTAAACATTCGGGAACCAGTTAGCGTACATCATTAATGCTTCGAAATCCCGCGAGTCAGCGAGCAGTTCCGCTGTTTTCACCGTGCATTCCCTTATTTATTCAGATGCAGGGAATCATGCAAGACTCAAACCGACGATGGATGGAGTTTCAGGGAGTATTGTGGTTCGTATACATTATTCACTGTTTGGTATATACTTACTCGTAAGATTGATGTTTTTTGTGTCGATCATCATCATTAGGGTCATTCTCAAAAGACCTTGTTTTCGAGCGGCCCCTTGAATATCTGCATTTTAAGCTGTAGTATTCATGACTTTTATATTTTTTATAATAAGTTTTTTGTCCCGTCTATTAAGCAAAATAAACTTATTTACTATTACCTATACATAAATAAATAAATAAAAATGTCAAAAGCCGTTCTCATAATTTCCGTTCGCTGTCCCAAGACTAAAACTCAGGTTTTTTAAATCATTATTAAAAAAAAAATGTATGACACTAGTTTTCCATGTATTAGATTTGAAAGTAGATTAATGTAAGATGTTACGAAAAATAATCATTCCTCTATTACGTCTATTTATTTAAATAAACGTTTTTAAGTGTTTGTCCCTTCATCGTACATTTTTTTCCGTCACGGTCACTATATAAAAATATCTCATCACTAACAATGTATTGCCCCATCACTATCGCCCCGGCGACCTAAGTCAGTAGTGCCGCAACAGTCAACCGAAGCAATAGCGTGCCGTCTGTTCTCCTGACGAATTACAAACGTTAGTAATAATGTTCCGTTCGCGTAGATCGCAATCCCTTTAATTTCCGTCACATCATTTATTTATTTACTATGATGCTTGAATTTTACGATAAATAGTAATTGTTATATAGAAAGTCAGTATTTGACTTATGCTTGAGTTAGTGATCCCTAGCACAAGCCATTTAATTATTAAAATTATAATACGGTTTCTCTTTAATTACCGTCACATAACTTCCGTCACGATTAAAGTGACGGAAATTATGTTAGTACTATATACTACTGAATTACGAATTATTTTAGATAAAAAAAATTAAACTAACTATCCAGGGGCGCTCATTTCAAATATATTTTTTAATTTAAAATTTGGTTTATAATATTTTTTGCGATTGTTTATAATATACATTTGTATCCTTGCTATGCAACCCCTATATGTATTACTTGAAAAGTGCTACTAATTACTTAAGTCCCTTTAAGACTGATTTGCCTTACATATTTAAATAATTTTCTCCGTCGATTTCCGTCAAAGAATTTATTTCTAATAAATAAAATGCGTGATTTACAATGCTTTTTTAATTTACGTCACTGTATATTAATTTCCGTCACGCTAGAAAATATAATCATCGAATAAATCCAAAACTATTTAAAAATTTACAGGGAGAAATATTCCAATATATATAGTTTCACATATATTTTCATATTTTATAGCTACTTTAGCATTATAGTAAAAAATAAAAATCGTGACGGAAATTAGTCTGAGAACACCTTGTGGTGAGAATGACCCATTAGATCTTTTTTGTCTCCACTGCAAGAACACGACCCTCTCCTGTATTACCAGAGCCATACTTAGCCAGAGTAGCCAGAGGATTTGGCCTGTATCGATCACATTAAGATTTTTATTATAACGCAATTGTTAAAATTAACCTATATTGCCACAAAAAATGCTATGAATAACACTGCCTTTTATCACGAAGTAAACTGGATTTGTTATTTAATTAAAAATATTATACACGAAACCAAATATGGAGTTAAATATAGTATTATTTTTCAAAAGACAATAAATTTTAAGTGTTTGGAGTGCCCAACCTCTCTTGGATAAACAGAGATTTTGTTGCGGCGATTTAGTTGAAAAGAGGTGCTTTCACACGGGCAACTAAAATTGCTTAAACCCGGGTATTTAAGCAATTTTAGTTGCCCGTGTGAAAGCACCTCTGAGGCAGTCATCTGAACTCTCCGAACTAAAAAAAAGGGCCACCATAGGCCGAGCGAGGCTGTGGTGTCTTTTAACAACCACCATAATTCTGCTGTAACTAGACAGATTTACTTTATCTATCTCTTTCGATGTTATCTAATCTCTTCATAACATTAAACAAATACTTACCTACTCAATCAAATTAATCAAGTAAACTCTTTTTCTTCTTCTTCTTATTTAAGAGCTTAGTGGCTGTTGTCGGTGGAGTATGCGCCAATAAATACCAGATAATAACTTAATAGAAGGAGAAACTCGAAACATAGCGCTTGCGCAAGCCGTTGGTCCCGGCTGTCAACTTTGTATGGCAGACGTCAAGCTATGTCAGATGACTTAAGAAAGCTTAAAAAAATCTGACACCAGTGTTGACCACTTATATAATAATAATAACTTAATGGTTGTGGGAGAGCCACGCTACCGGCAAAACTCCGTTTTGCTAGTAGCATTAATGGGCCGACTCGTCCGGGGAAGTACCACACTCTCATAGAAAATCGACATCTGAGTAGTAGCTTCACCGCTTCTATGCTGCGTTCGGTAGGTGAGAGAGCCAGAGCCCCCCCCCCCCATCCCCCCTAAAAGGCCGGTAACGCTTTTGTTACACGCCTGGTGTTGCAGTTATCCATGGGTAGCGGTGATCACTTACTATCAGGTGACCCGCTGGTTCGTTTGCCGTCCTATGACATAAAAAAAAAACAAGCTATATAAATATATAAAATAAAAACTAGGTGGCTACTGTTCTAGACATGGGTAGCTCCGGATTCGAATATTTAAATGAGCCGATTCATCAACAGGAGCCGATACCCGTACTGAATCCCGGTAATCGTTATCGGCCCCCCCGAGGTTTTAAGTCCGCAACGATCTTGGTCCCGCCGGGAACAATTTTTTTTGCCGTCAAAAACAAACTATATTATAAAATAAAAACTAGGTGGGTACTGTTCGACCTACAACTGTGTTCAATGTGTGTGATCCAGCCATAATAGAATGCGGGAAATCACTAAGATACGCCCATACATAATGCATGTACGATGCATTTGGGCAGTTGAATGAACTACATCCTGATTTAAATAGACCACATTCTTTTACTATGTTATAATCAAAGTGAAATAATGTCTCACAAAACTTGGTTGACAGAACCTTATTTGATATCTTAGTTCATTGTAAATGATTTATACAGTTTTGATTACCGTGATTTCAGCCGAAAAAGGGCTGCTGGTACATTTATTTCCAACATACATAATAAAACATCTTGGCTAGCCTCACCCAAAAAATTCAAAAATAAATATTCAAAAACTGCATCTAGACCCGACCTAGGCATTGAAGAATCCAGTTTTTTAAATTCAAAATAATTGCTAAACTAAGCCAATATAAAAATACCAACTTAAGTTTCGAAACTTAGTTTATCTTGAACATCTTTGAGATACGAGCATTCCAAAACCAAAACCGCTAGTTTATGAAGACCATTAGCGTAAATATTTGAAATAGATTTTATCGATATTGGCCAAACTTTACAATAAGATAAACAAAGGTATATTTACATGACAAATACCTACGCCCACGCCTATCTCATTCAATGATTTTATCGCGTCTGTATTTATTAAGGCGCATCTGCATTGTTATCGATGCATCAGTATCGGTAACAGACAAGAGCAATGATGTACTCGTATACAAAGATTTCGCTTGGGAGGGGTTACTTTTATCATGTAATTTGTAGACCGAATCAAGCTTTTTATCCATTTGGAATAAGACAAGAATTAATTTTTATTTTTGACGTACCTACCTTTTTTTGCAAAGTGAATCACTTAAATACAAATCAATCGTTTTGGTCGTACTTATAAATTAGTCATGTAGTGAGTATGCTGCCAATTTTAAGACTGCATACGTTTTACACGCTTGATAGAATAAACAGTGCTACTTAAATATGTAGCGTTATATTATAGAACTGATTGGAAGAATGCAGATTTTATAAATAAATTCAAGTGAATATGTATAATAATGAATTCCTAGCCATATCGTCAAATGACATGATTCCGATTCTTGCCTTTTTCCTCTTTCGGCTTTATGTTTATTATACAGTGTATGTTTACTTTGTATTTTTTGTCTAGAAGTGGCTAAAGCATAATCACTTAATAATATATTGCAGATAATAACTAAAAAAAATTTATGCATTTAGGTAGGTAAGTATGGCCCAATGAGGGCAAAACCAGCGACTTTTGATGGTTACGCCCGTGAATGAAAGTATCGATAAATCAAAGCGATTCGAGTTTACTATTGTCAGTGCTGTTGTAACGATCCATAAAGTCTCGTTTTAACTGAGGATATATGAAAGCTGAATATGATAATTCAGAATCAGTGCAGTTTTGAATGCATCGAATCAAAATTATGCATGATAGCTGTGTGATTCCTAGTTATCATGGGATTTTCTGGCTAAATGCGTAGGAAATAAATTTTACAACTGAAACTCTATTTCTATACTAGAATGAATTGAAATCATCTTCTTCCTTTCCTTATCCCACTCTAGGTGAGATTGGCACAGCATGTAAGACACTTCTATCCTTTGACATCTTAACCGTGACATCTAACAATTCATATCCTGATTCACACACCATCCAGCTTTCCTTTTATTTTTTTTCATAGGACGGCAAACGAGCAATCGGGTCACCTGATGGTAAGTGATCACCGCTGCCCATGGACAATTCCAACACCAGGGGTGTAACAAGAGCGTTACCGGCCTTACAGGGCCCTCCCCAGAGGGGGGAGGGGGAAGACGGGGATCCGGCTCTCTCACTCACCGAACGAAGCATAGTAGCGGTGAAGCTACTACTCAGACGTCGATTTTCGTGTGCGAGTGTGGTACTTCCCCGGACGAGCCGGCCCATTCATGCTACTAGCAAAACAGAGTTTTGCCGGTAGCGTAGCTCTACCACAACTAAAACCTTCCTTTTGCCTTCCATTATTTCTGTAAAAAATGCGTTTAATATAATTAAAATCACATGATCGAAGCTCAAAAGTATGTACCTACCTTTATATAAATGGCACTCTTGATGACCTGCCCTAGATGAATGACAAGTACAATACTGACCTAGAGAAATAAAATGTTTCGTACCTTGCATACCGATAAATTTATAGAAATGCTTTCTCAGCTAACAAATTTTATTATGGGAATAATTCCGAAATTGCGAAAAAAAAATATTTTTGTAATTGCAGGTAGCGTTACTTAGAGCTTGGGTGCTAATATATATATTTTAGGGTATTAAACTATTGTATAGCACGAGAAATTAAAATATAACGCCCTTGAAGTTAAAATGTATACTTACCTAGATAAATATCTACAACATAATCGTATTCTTTAAAATTGTAAAGCCAAACATATTAAAATATTAAAGAATCATATTTCCAAGTCACGCCATCTGATTCATATAAACTTTCTTTTTGACACCCAAGTAATTCATAATAGCTTTTATATAACCTAATACCTCTAATAAATATCAGCCTACGCATATGCACTCCCACATTTGTCATCAATAGAAATTTTAAGATAAATAAATAAGTATAAAAGCAATCAATTGCTAGTCGTACTCAGATTCCAAGGGTGTCAATATTATATATTTTTTGTAAAGAGTCTATATTATTATTTACTATTTTTTATCTATATTCTTTGATGTAATATTTAATAAATTAAATAAACGAAGCTGGAGCAATTTAATTACAGTTTTAATTGTCTTCGTTTATTTTGTATTTGGTAGTAATGAATTTATCATTACCAAATACTTATTTTTGTTACTATTATATTTCTGACCTCCAACCATCTTATGCATGAAATTGAAAGTAACAGTAGACATTTTTGTCTTGGTTCTCGGCAGAGTAGCATGGGATCACTACAAGTCTTCACATGGATTTCGTGGAAGGCGACTTAGAAACACAAGCTAAACAAAGCTTACTCGTATAAACTTCATTGAGACCTCTCCAACCCATCTGGCCAGCGTGGACAATGTAGGCCAAATCCTCTTGGATACTCTGGCTAACTATGGTTCTGGTAGTACAGAGAGGGTCGTGCTTATACAGTAGAAACTAAAAAAAGACCTGTTGATGATGATGATGAGCAGACAATTGACAGACTCCATTATTTATGATTTTTCTGACATAAACTCTATCAGATGATATTTTTTTCTTACTTCTTCCCCCTCCTCCTATTACGATTGAAAAGACGTAGCCATTTTGCATACAAATTGGTGGATAGAACCTTAATAACAGTGTCTTATTACCATCTCGATATCTGTTTACGTACAAAACTCTTTAATATTTGATTAATCACTGTACCTGTATTAGAAATTATAAGAAACACCTTTGTTAATGTCTTGTGGTAATTCATTTAATTTGTTTCATTCATCCTACGTAAAATGGTTGGTTATTAATTTTATAATTATTAGTGTTAATAATCACAATTACGAGGAAAGAGGATACACCTACGCTTTTCCAAGGGTTAAATACATTTTATTATTACTTTACAATAACAACATATTACAATGAAATATTAGCCTTGTTCGGCACTTATTAACCAAACTCAATTTTACGTTAGGTAACATTCCGTTGTCATATATGATGATGATGACGATATAGGTACATTCTGTTATAATATACCATTTGTATTATTATAACGAGCTCTATCTCCCCCAATGCTGGGCAAATGCATTTTTCCCTCACATAAATATGAATAAGTTGATCAAAGAATTAAAAGGTTGATCGACTAATTTACATTGTAGTCAGTCAATGTCTACACAATATAAAAACATGGTTAATAGTGAAACACTTTTATAAAAATGAGACACATTTTTTAATAATCTTTAAAAATGTTTGATTGTGCGAGCGAAACAGCCAACCAAATGTAAAATGCCTCTTAATGTAAAATATACAACACCTAAAGAGCAATAGCAAATATGTATATAAATCCTACGCAAAACAAAGTTTACACGATAAAACAAAGTTTAATTATTTATTTCATACTATATAATAAAGATGATATAATATAGCTAATTCGCTACTTGACAGTTTTTCGAAAAGTATTTTAAAATTTACGTAGGACTATTTTCTACCACTCACAATATTTTTTTTTTCAAAAATACCTTATTCTATTACGAAAATATTTTAATCAATTTATTTAAAATTCGCGCAAAAACAGTCGGTCACGTGACATTTACGTCAAATGACGTCACATTTCAAAAAACAAAGCAAAATTAAGTAGCGATTTTAACTAAAGTTTAGAGATTTTTAACTGAAATTGTGAAAATGGCAAACTACAAGACGTGTGCCGTGCCCATGTATAGTACGACGATTAAATGTCCAAATAAACGGTTTATACACGTTCCTAAATGTTCTGAACGTCGTAAGCTAATAAGCACATAGGCAGAGTTGGTGCCAAACTTGCTTCGTACCCATCCGGTAGTAAAGCATTTTGGTCTCTGGCTAAGTGCGTTGAAGCTAACTTTTGCCGCTCCTCACTTCCTCCTTTGCAGAAACCTGACGGTACACTGGCACACACGGCTTTAGAAAAAGCTAATTTACTAGCTTCACTGTTTGCCGAAAACTCACGTCTAGATGCTAGCAATCAAACACCGCCCCAGTTACCTCCTTGTGGATGTAAAATGCCTGAAGTCCGCATTCATCAAAAGGAGGTTCTCAAGACTCTACGCAACTTAGATGTGAATAAGGCCAGTGGTCCCGACGGTATTTCTGCTATTGTCTTAAGGAATTGCGCACCCGAGTTGTCTCCTGTTCTGACGCGCCTGTTTCGTCTATCTCTTCGGTCCGGAATCGTCCCAAAAATGTGGAAGCTCGCCAATGTTCAACCCGTACCTAAGAAGGGTAGACGTGCCGACCCTTCAAACTATCGCCCAATTGCAATCACCTCCATTCTGTGTAAGGTAATGGAGCGTGTTATTAACAAGCGCTTACTTGCGTACCTTGAGGACGATCTCCTCAGTGACCGGCAATACGGATTTCGCCAGAACCGATCTACTGGGGATCTTCTTGTGTACGCTACACATCTTTGGGGTGAAGCCCTTGAAAAATACGGTGAGGCACTTGCTGTCTCACTTGACATTTCAAAGGCATTTGACAGGGTATGGCATGACGCTCTTATAGCGAAGCTTTCCGCTTACGGTATCCCTCCCACCCTTTGTGCTTGGATTTCCGATTTCCTGAGGGAACGGTTTATTCGAGTAACTCTTGACGGCTGCTCGTCTGACCTATTGGCAATTAATGCTGGAGTACCTCAGGGATCTGTTCTTTCCGCAACGCTATTTCTGCTTCACATTAACGATCTGCTAAAGCCCGGTATTTTTGGGTATGCAGACGATAGCACCGTTACGGAAAGATATTTTTCTAGTGCAAGGGCAAAAAAACCGGAAATAGACGAACTAAGAGAGGCAATGGTGCTCCATACCAATCTTACTCTGCAAGCTGTCTCCGATTGGGGTGATGCCAACCTTGTGAGATTCAATGCCTCTAAGACACAGGCGTGTCTCTTCTCTGCTAAAAAGAGCCCTCTCAACTTGGCTCCCACTTTCCGGGGTGTGCCTGTTCCTATCACCCGTCATCTCGAACTTCTCGGTATCGATCTCTCATCAAATCTTAACTTCGGTTATATATATAGGCTATATTGAGTCCAGGGCTAAGACGGCTTCTAAAAAACTGGGCATCCTCTCCAAGGTCCAACGATATTTTACCCCTGACCAACTGTTGAGCCTTTACACAGCTCAAGTCCGCTCATGTATGGAGTATTGCTCCCACCTATGGGATGGATCTGCCCGCTATCAGCTCGAAGCCCTGGAAGCTATCGACAGACGTGCCAGGAGACTCGTTGGTGATGAGTTGCTTACGGCAGGACGGCTCCACAGCCTCGAACATCGCCGACTGGTAGCAAGTCTGTGTGTCTTCTACAGGTTGCACTTCGGGGAGTGTGCGCAGGAATTACATAATTTAATTCCCCCTGCACCATTCCACCATCGGACAACACGACGTGGACAGGGATTCCACCCATTTGTGGTCGATATTCCTCCTCATCGTACCTCTCGATTCGCCTCCTCCTTCATTGTGCGAACCGCTAAGGTGTGGAATTCCCTCCGTGCGTCGATGTTTCCCCATACATATAATTTAGGGATTTTCAAGGCAAGAGTGAACAGGCATTTTTTGAGTCTGCGTGATACACCTTAGACCTCATCTTAGCTTCCCATCAGGCTAGATAGAGATCAAACGCACTCAAATTTCTAATAAAAAAAAATAAAAAAAAAAAAAAGCTGTGGCTGCATTACGCACGCCGAGATTCGCAGTATACATATGATAAATCTGCGATATTCTTATGTAAAGACCATTTTGATAAGTATTCATAAGAAATCAAGCATAATCTTCCAGAAATAAATGAAACCTAACCTAACATTTTGTACCTAACCTAAATAGTTGACAGCTTGTTTATTGAAATGTTACGTCACACATGGCCGCGTCGCGTTTCAGTCCTTGTCATCCACAGATAAAAAATCTGATTAATTTTCCAAACATAAAATATTTACACTTTACCTTATCGCAAAAAACTTAATGTAGAATTATTTTTACCTATAAGCTAGCATATACAACATATTTCATATTATAATGTTACATCTGTCAAGAAGGTATGTAGTTTCGTATAAGTAGCGACAGAAAACTTATCATATAAATAAGTACAGGATCCATTGCTCTACAACTTATAACCAGGTACTGATTGCGTAAAACAAACATTAGCCTTAGTATAAAATAAATAAATTATACAAAGAGAGAAATATTTAAGTAAATGCAATTAGGTCTTTTATTATAACTTATAACCAATATAAGGAAAAATGACAGCATATTAATGAACATGCTAATTCAATGGATCAAACGTATATTCAATGTTCATTGGAAAGATAAATGAATGAAGTTGATTATGATTGTGAAACTTTCAACTTAATCACTTAACGCTTATTGAACCTACGCCTACGCCATTTGAAGATAAACGCTTGAAATTTGTTGTTATTAAACAAAACAGATTTTATTAGTTTTGGATGTAAAGTATAAACGATTGACCACTCAAATTGATACTTATGTGAAGTTTGGGTATTAACTTCATTTGAATTCATATCAACATGATGTTGCTTAAAATGTATTTTTTTATAACTTTTACTACCAATGCCATTCTTGAGTTATGAGATGGTATAAAAGAAAATGTGTCAGCATCAGTAAGTAAAGGTGACAACAATAATGTTGACATGGTATATTAAACATTGTAGACCATTTATCTTTTTGTGACAACCCTTCCGATGTCTTCAACGAAGTGAGCCTATTAAACTAAGCTTACGATATATTTTGCTCTACACATGTGCAAAACTCGACTTTAGGGCGCAAGGGAATAAAATCTATAAATAAAATAAATACAATTTGATCTAAACATAAATCTTAAATGTCTTATGTAGAGTATTTCGACCGCGTTTGTTAACAAGATACAAGATATATCTCTTTATAGAACCATATTAGAGTTAGGGTTAATTGAAAGGCTGGAAAATTATGTTCGGAATATTAAGTAAGATATAGATTATAAATCAGAAGCCGTATTTAGTGTTAAGACATATTTGAGTTAAGAGTTAATTGATTTATCAAGATTCAATGGTATTTAGAATCTTGGCGAATGTACTTCATAACGTTGATTAGATGTAAAATAACTTTGCACTTGTTATGTAAAAAAAAATATTATCGTATTCAAATCAAAAATTGTTGTTGGAAAATTGAAAAATAAATAAATGTTGAGTCTAATATATAGTGATCCAATAACTAGAGCATTGCATGCAGACGTATTCTTCTTCTTCGTTATCCATAACTATTGTTTGAACTCTTTTCTATATACTTAAAAATCCTTTCACTCCCCAATTTATGAAAAGCAAATTTACCTATCAGTCTGAATGAAAGTCATGACCGTGAGCTCGTTCCAGTCATACTCTTCTTCTTCATATTCCTTTTCTACGGTCAAATTTTATGCACAACTCTTTTACTTTTCAAGTTACGCGTCTCTGGAATGCCTTACCCGAGGACATCAAAGATATCTTAAATAGATATCTATTTAAGAAAAAGGTCCACACGCACCTCTCTGGTAATTTGTTGCAGCAGAACTAGTCATTAACTTAACATTTGTAGTTTATATAGGTATTTATGAGTAGGTATGTATTTGTGTAAATTTTAATATATATTATACTTATAAATAGTATTATATATTAGTTATGTGTATGTATTGTAGTATTTATATATGTATAGGTTCTTTTTGAAGCGCCTATTCAATTTTCTGTTTTTCCTAAAGGTGACTGGTAGAGAATGCACCTTTTGTACCTTTTGTTCAATAATTATAATATACATTTATTGAATCTTATACGAGTATATATATATTTAGATACACTATCACGTTTTTTTCTTTAATGGAGAAGACAGAGCAAGTTGGGTCCTGCGGCTCCAAGCAGACAGAGCTCAGAAGAGCAAGACTGGAAGGCCACTCGTAACGTGATGATGGGCGGGAAGATGGAAAATAATTGAAAATACATAGTGAAATCACAACTTCTATGCCGGTCTGGGAGAAAAGAAAAACCTCTTACCGCGCATCTGAATCATGGTAATAGGCGATTCGGCTAGCAATCCATCACTATTTTGATCCCTTAACTTAACGCCCACCATCATGCTAAACGTGGCCATTGGGTCTTGCAGCCCTGGGCTCTGTCTGCCCCGTTTGAAATTAAAACATGATGATGTATCACAACCTGTTTTGTATATGTGGCCTTTTGAACTTGCAACCCTGGAAGCTCTGTCTGCTTAATGAGGTATTTCCAAATGAATAACCAGTTAACTGTTTCTAAACAAAATAGATAGGTAGGTAGCTCATAAATTTCGAAATGTTGATTAAATATGTTGCGAATTCACGATTCTATAAATCTTGAAATTCCACTTAGCGCATGTGTGAGAATTACTCATGACCCCATTACATAGTTAAATCAAAAGTATTATAATAATAATAATACTATACTATAATAATATATACTATATTGGCATTGCATCATATTATTGTAACATCAGATTATTTTGTAATATGAATTATGGTCTATTGGGACAAAAATTCCCAGTTATCTTACACGTAGGACTAATTTGGGACTAGCACTATTTTACTCACAAATACAAACATGTTACTAATATAGCCCAGAGGATTAGCTTGTTAAAGTGGCAGTGGGCGGGACACATAGCACGGCGAACCGATGGCCGATGGGGCAAAAAGGTTCTCGAATGGGGACCACTACTACGTCACTGGCAAGTGAAGCGAAGGACACCCACCCACAAGGTGGTCAGACGACCTGACCAAAATCGCTGGAAAACGCTGGATGCAGACCGCTCTAGATCATTTGAAAATCCTTGGGAGAGGCCTATGTCCAGCAGTGGACGTTATGTGGCTGAAATTATGATCATCATCGTCATTAGGTCTTTTTTAGTCTCCATTGCAGGAGCACGACCATCTCTGTACTACCAGCCATATATTAGCCAGAGCAGTCAGAGGATTTGGCCTACACTCTCCACGCTGGCTAGACTGGTTGGTGAGGTCTCACTGATGTTTGTAAGCTTTGTTTAGCTTGTGTTTCCTAAGTCGCCTTCTACGACATCCACGGGAAGACTTGGAGTGGTCCTATTCTACCACACGGCCACAGCGGCGAACTTATGATGATGATGACGACGAATAAGTTTATTTTTTCCATACTTCATTCTTCTTCTTCTTCGTCTAAGCGCGTTGGTTGGTTGCATCCTCAGCTGTGTTGCTTCGGAGCCCGGGGTGCGCTTCTCCCGCTTTTTTCTTCTCCAAATATTACATGCATGTCAATGGTCAACCAAGGATGCCAAAGAAAAAAAAATCCATACTTCATTGATAGAAGTTCCTAGAAACATTAATAACCCTACTTCTTTTCCATACTTTATTTAGATGTTACAAGAGTCTAGAAACATTAATAACCGATGGACGAGGATCCACAATCTACGGCGTATTTACTCGCCTGAATCTAACATTCAACTGAACGGACTAAGTTTTTGCTGGGTTTCCAGCACTTGGGCTAACGCGCCGCAGTTTGCAAGTCAGATAGTACTTACCTACTTTGGAGTACTGTAATTATTTGGAACGAAAACAGCTGCTGGGCTCTTAATTTACTTGTACTTAAAGAATTACCTATATCACATACCTAATATATTTGGACACTTTTAACATTGTTTCATTTTTCTGATATATTCCCCTATTAATAGTTTAGAACGTCGAACAAATAAAAAAAAAATATTTTAAGGGTGAATTCAGTCCATGATATTAAAAAATTTCGCCAACATATATCGAAATATGAAACATATTTTTTGATTTTCATACAAACTCGGATCAGCTGATCGGTCAACTTGTATGGGAGGCAAAAAATAATTTTTCATATTTCGGTAAGTGTTTCCTTGGAGAAAGTTGTTTAGTATCTTTAGCTGAATCCACCCTTACAATAGTTTCAGTATATTTTGTTAGATCCTTTATATATATAACTATACACATACCTATTCATTCATATTTATCAAAATTTTGTACAGCTAGAAAATATTTGAATATTTAATAAGTATTTATAATTTATTAGAATTATCTTATTAATATCCGATAAACCGTTGGGTAACTGATGAAAAAAGTTAGCTAGTGACCGTCGTGTTTCATGTGACCAGTGCGTCTCGGGACGTCTCCATATGCGCGTCACGCACGAGTCATATTCGCCCTGCGGAAGGCCTCCGGATGATGTCGACACATGTCGGCCAGCAGCTGATTTTCTACGTGAAATACCCGTTTATCGCATATAAACAATTTATTTATTTTTATTTTATTTAAAAATTTTATTGAGCCAAGAGCTACAATAGGTAGACTGAATACTAAAGTATTCTCTCCCTGCCAACCTTTCACTGAAAACAATATCTGTGTCACGTTTGTTTTAACCAAAAAATAGAATAAATCATTTCTCTTTAGATTCTGTTATTCCATTTCACTCCTAAAAATGGCGTCCCTAAAGACATTCCTAAAAAATGATCTTGTATTTACGGCTTTAATATTACGCTTATACTCTGAATACAGTTGTTCAATCGGCCTCGTATTTACTCGCTTGAATTTAGTACTTAACAGAATGGACCAAGTTTTTGCTAGGTTTCCAGCACTCGGGCTAACGCGCAGTTAGCAACTCAGACTTTGGAGCGTTATGGTGCTGTATTTATTCTGAACAAAAACAGCTGCTGGACTGCCATTCCGTTTCTTATTTGTCGAATTATGTAAAAGTTACAGAAAATAATAAAAGTTATACCAAATGGCGCAAATATTCATCTCTTAGTGGAGATTTTATATTAATGCTGTTTGGTGTATTTAGACCATGGAGCCCAGGCACGAGGAGGTTTTTTAAGTAAATCTCCCTGCTACTGATAGCCGTCGCTGGTGACAAGAGGGCTGGCTGCTTTCCTAAATGATTAGCATTGCTATCCAGCGTAGCTAGTGTTCGTGCCGATATTTTTTAAAGTTTAATTATGTTTATTTTAGTTTATTAAGTTTTTTATTTATTATTTGTTATAATTTCAAGACATAGGGTTTTTTGTTTAAAAATAAAATTGATCAATAAATGAAACACATGCACGGATTGTACAAATAAATCAAGACATATCCACATTGTCTAATAGCTTTCGTTTTGCTTATGAATATCCCACTGATTACCCCTCCCCTATTGACTATTGTCTGCACACTAACTGAGTTATAAAACTTATTATTTAAAATACACTTCCTACTGTAGTAGGTTTAAATAGTTTGAAATAACATATGTAGTGATAATACGCCTTCTAGAAATAAGACACCCAAATACTTAGTAGGTGTAAAGTAAATTTAACCCTAAAGCAATAACGCTTTAAGGCGAAGATATAGGCAAATGGCCTTGAAGTGTGAAATAAATTGTTAACTCGTAAATATGGTAATAATTTCCATATTGCTCTTCGTCATGCACTAGATAGCTCTTTAAATTATTTTATGAACTGCCGTTGAAACTATTATTAGTGATCCGTCTAGCTTTAAAACTTGCCGTGGCCACTTTTGGCGGAAGCAAGTTTTAAAGCTAGACGGATTAATGTAAATACTTTGAACGGTAGTTCATAAAATAATTTAAAGGGCTATCTAGTGCATGACGAAGAGCAATATGGAAATTATCTCCATATTTACGAGTTAATAATTTATTTCAAGTGATGGCGCCACTTCAAGGTCATTTGCCTATACCTCCACCTTAATTAATAAATTTATTGAGGGAAGTAACATATAAGTGTAGTGAAAGTAGAAGGAGCTAATTCTTAGAATATTTTCTGATTATCAAACACATTATACTTACAAATAAGATAGCTTATCTTACTTACGATTATTTTCCCTTCCTGATAATATCAATCAATTAAATTAGGATGATCAATCACTAGCAACCGCGAACAACGATTGATTGAATAGGATAAAATTGCTTTTGCATAGAATTGTGTCAATACTAACATGGAATAAATTGTAGGTAGCTTCATCATCATCATTATCATTAGGTCTTTTTTAGTCTCCACTGCAGGAGCACGACCCTCTCTATACAACCAGAGTCATATATTAGCCAGAGTAGTCAGAGGATTTGGCCTACACTCTCTACGCTGGCCAGACGGGTTGGAGAGGTCTCACTGATGTTGACAAGCTTTGTTTAGCTTGTGTTTCCTATGTCACCTTCTACGACATCCACGGGAAGAATCGGAGTTGTCCCATTCTACTCTGCTGGGAAGCACACGGCTAGGTAACTTAGGTAACTTATTCCATGTTAATATTGACACTATTCTACAAGAACAAAATCAAAAACAGTACAAGAAGTCAGACTAGCAAACAAAGATTACGGTCGTACAAGATTTGAGTCGGGAGGCATGTAAATTATTCCACCGAAAAAACATAGTTCTTAAGTTTATTAATTGATTATATACAAGATTTTAATTTTTACAAAAATGCTGGCGTTAAAATAACTTCACTTTAACGCCAGCATAATCAAAATTACCAAAAATACATGCTTTTGTTTGGCTTTTAAATTATTTTACTGCTAATATATTATAACATCTGACACCAAAAACCTGCTTATAATGAACTGTGGTCATAATAGAGCATGGATGTTGCTTTTACACAATTTTACTCTTACCAAATAGCCATAAATAACTGTACAATATAACATTACGCTACTGTACCCATGTGGTGTCGGGTTAGAATAGGACCACTCCATCTCTTCCTGTGGATGTCGTAAGAGGCGGCTAAAGGACTAAGCACTCGTGCTACGATTGTATTTCCAAGGAGGGTTAACGTCGGGCGGCGGCCGGTTGTAAAACTTTTTGCACAAATACATTCCCAAAGAGGGTTGACGTCAGGCAGGCGGCCAGTCGAAAAACTATAGCCAAATCATTTAAACTGTTCCGGCTATTTCTTCTCCATTTTGCAGGAGCTTTGGCATCCTTGGGTGACCATTGACATGCATGTTATATTTGGAGAAGAAAAAGCGGAAAAGCACACCCCGGGCCCCGATGCAGCACAGCTAAGGATGCAACCGGGAACGCGCTTAGACGAAGAAGATAACATTACGCTACTCTAAAATTCAATCTTACAGCATTTGATTGCCAATTACTTAACACTACAACATATAACACCCACTAAGATTTACGAGTTCATCCCGAACTTCATTGCTTCAAGTGTGCAAATCCTTGAATTTATTATAATCCGTTTTGATTGCAAGTGTAATCGTGTCCAAACCTAATCCCGTAGTAAATCGCCAGCGATCATGATACCACAGTATGATAAATTAACTATAAATAGTTCAATTATAGTGAGTAAGCTTTGAGCTGGTTTATTCATGTCTTCGAGATATGAGGTCAATGGAGGGTCTATTTGATTGCATTTTATGTTGTTATCAATATCACGGCTGCTCCATTTAAAAACTCAGTGAGTGCATTGGTCCTTATTTAACAGGACAGCGGTAAAACATAAATCGGTTTTACCCTGCTTAAAATATTGATTTATTTTTTCAATATTTGGTTTAATCAATAGTTTAAACTTTAATTAATATTAAAAGGAAGAAAAATATTTATTTAATTATATATTGCATGTTTTACGCCCATTACTAATTCTCAAAATAAAACTTAAATCTCGATATCTTGTTAAAACCAGAACCAAAAAATTGTATGGGTACATACATACTTAGGGTACATTACTAGGTTTTATTGCGGTAATCGGGCATTTCCAAAGGCATGATAAACGTATAAGGTCTTTTCTTGTTTGTAAAGTACAAATTGTTTTAAAGATTTCGAGTAAGAAGACCAAAGGAAAAGAAAAATCTATTAATTAAACATTTATGAATAAAGCAATCAAATTATCCCCTATTTCTGAAACTGTTAAATTTTTTAAAAATAATGAAAACGAATGATATCTTTTACTACCTTTTCTGCAACCTCTCTAAGAACTGGTAGACAATACTTAGCATTAAGAGTCCCCTTACCGTAAACAGAATCAGACTTTCCCATACAAACTTGGTCTAGCTTTTATTTTGAAACGACATGTCAGATTTCGATAAAATTTTGTCTCACGTCACATCAGAAACACCACGTCTTTATCCCTAATGGGGTAGACAGAGCATTTTTGGCCATGCAGCTTTGGCTCTAAGTAGACAGAGCCCAGGGCCGCAAGATTTAAAGGCCACTTTTAGCGTGATTGTGGGCGAGAAGATGAAAAATATTATTGTGTTGCTAGCCGCATCGCCTATCAACATGATTCACATTTTCGCTTATTCCCTCGATCAGCTTTTACGATCTTGGCGGGAAGAGAAGCAGCTAGTACATTATATTTTTTTTATTTTCTTCCAGACCAGCATGTAAGGCATAAATACATTATATAGTTATGCAACCAAGGCCAGGACGGTTTGAAAAATACAATTTTCTGGCTGGGTAATAAATAAATGCTAGAACTCCCGCTTGCAGTCAATTAGACAACAGTAATACCCACTGAAATCGGTGTAGAATAAAGACAATAGCTCTTTGTGCTATAACGCGCGCTCCATTAGGTACATTCCGAAAGTTTGACACTCTGAATAGACTTTCCAGTTCAGTTTAGTGCAAATAGACCATCTGGAAATTTCTGGTGAAGCTGAAATAGACTGGAACGTTGGTTTAGGTACCGCGAGAGTACCATCATTAACCAGGATTTTTAAAACGTTGGCTATTTATCTTAATACATTTCCATTTAGGTTATCATTTTGATTGCTTCTATTTTCCATCTTCTCGACCACCATCACGCTAACAGTACCTTTGGGTCTTGCTGGGCTCTGTCTGCTTAGAGCCGCAAAACCCAAAATGGTGTCTATCTCATGAATCCTTTCTTTCCGGTTTTTTTTTTCCGGCGGTATGTAATTCAAAGTTCATCTAAGGATGCAAATCACCATGCGAAGTACAGAATTCAAACCTGAAACCAATTAAACGATTTGGATATGGTTTCACAAGTGGCCGTCCGATTTACAACCTTCTTTGTTTGTGTCTCATGTGTGTAAGTGGCCAATACTGGTTTCAGATTTTTCAAGCTGCCTAAAGGCATCTGACGTAGCTTGACGAGTACCATCCAATGATGACAGCCGGGACCAACGGCTTTAACGTGATTTCCGAAGCACTTAAAAGCTCAAGAACAAAAAACCTTTTTAATCGACTTCAAAAAAGGAGGAGGTTATCAATTCGACTGTATGTTTTTTTTAATTTTTTTTATGTATGTTGTTACGCGATATCTTCGCCAATTTTAAACCGATTTTGATAATTCTTTTTTTATTTGAAAGCTTTAACTACCAAGTTGGTCCCATTTTAATTTGGTGAAGATATAACGAAGAACTTTGGAGATATGGAAGAAACTCCTTAAAAAAATTTAAATCAGTTGTTTTTTTGTTAAAAATTTAATTATTTGTGCATGCATTCATGCGAAATTTTTCACAACAAAAGCTATTGAATATACAGCAGCAAGCAAACTTAAATTATTTTCTATGAAATACTAACTAAATTTACTAAGTTTCCTGACCGACAGCATTTACTATTACAATCGCATTTAAATTTGAAACTCCTTTGACCACTCCACTAACGTAATTGAGCAGGATGGTTGACTCTCGGTCTATTGGGAATTGAACCTTGTAGCGAACTCAAATCCAATTTAGAAATAAAGTTGGTCAGTTTGCTTCTCAAACCAGAAGGAGTTCATTTAGGTAGATAATCGCTTTACTTCTCGTACTAAAGTTAGAACGAAACAAAAATACAGTTTAGATTAGGTATAAGTACATACGAGTACATACTTTCTTTTTTTGGACAAACCACTGATTGAGCCAGCCCCAAAGCACTGGTAGGACTCTCCATTGATTCAGAGTAACATATATACCTACTACTACTACAAACGAAACAATTTATCTGTACACACGTCGATGTGTGAGTTTTATACTTAGGGTCGCACCGCAGAATTAATTTAATACTTACCTACTAACGAGTTCGACATATTTACGATTATATCTTTCCATACCGGAAGATTTGCGAACACTATGACGTAAAAAATATTCTGTTTTATATGTATTAAATGTTACAGAAAAGCCGGAAACAGCTACATAATATCACTTCACAAATATTTTTCATTATGTCCATTGTCCATTTCACCATTAGTTCACTTAACTGATTATTACTGAGTCATTTATAATGTAACGCACTAATTTCACTTATTCACTATTGTAATATAGTAATTTGCATATTCGGCGCAAAACTATACGATAATGATATGAATAAATTCAATGGTTACTATTGGTTGACAGTTCTCAAGACAACACACGTCGCGTATTGCGTACGGCTAGTAACTAAACCCTGGTTTGGAGCTGTCAAAGCTCACAAAGTGCGGGGGAGAGTTGCGGGGACGCCAATTTGCGGGAGACGCTGTGAGTTACCATTCTGTTTGGCTCTTATGTATTCTGTGCCCAAAGTAAGGTTAAACTTGTGTTATGGGATACTAACTCAATGATACTATATTTTATGATAAATACATATATAAATAAACACTCAAGACCCAGGACAATTTGAAAAAGGCCATTTTCCAATTTGCCCTGGCTGGGGGGTCGAACCCAGAACCTCCGGATTGGTGGACTAGTGTGTTGACCATTACACGGAGTTTTAAAACGCTCAAGAAACACATTTCTTTTATGTCGACCCCCTTTAATTTTTAACTTTAACTTATTTTTAGTATGTTTTGTTATGGTGGTCATAGTAATACATAATCTGTGAAAATTTCAAGTATCTAGCAGTTACGGTTCGAGAGATAGAGCCCTGTGACAGACGGACAGAAAAGCGTTGTTACCAAAAAAAAAGTTGTAAACATAGTTGCAAAGGTCGCACTTTCTACAAAAAACTTGAACTAAAACAGTGCAATGTACCGCCAATGCATTCCCATTAAGTCTTTAAATAGTTTTATATTACAGGGCACAATTACTTGAAGCCATTAACATTTAGATTGTATCTGGAATGCCTGCGTTGATTCATCTCTTTTTAATTGATAATACTCGTAACGCATGCCAATAATGCATTTTGTCTGAAGATTAAAAATTATATCGTATGAGCGGAAATGTTTCTTTTTATGTTGTATCTCATATTAAAATTATTATCTTAATCGAATATCGTTGAGGAAAGAGCTGTAAAAATATATTATTGGTAGTAAGTTTTGATTACTGTGCGGAATTTAAAAAAAATCTATGAACAAATAAACTAAATTACGTTTCCCATGAAACTCTTAGCGAAAGAAATTTAACCTTGATTATATAACGTCTAACAAAATATACTGAAACAATTTTAAGGGTGAATTCACTCTATGATACTGAACAACTTTTCCCAAAGAACATATATCGAAATATGAAAAATATATTTTTTGCTTTCCATACAAACTCGGATCAGCTGTTCGGTCTACTTGTATGAGAAACAAAAAAATATTTTTTATATTTAGATATATGTTCCTTAGAAAAAGTTGTTCAGTATCATGGACTGAATTCACCCTTAAAATAGTTTCAGTATATATTGTTAGACCCTGTATACCTATGCCTTCAAACAAAAAAGAATTTCCTAAAACAGTTCAAAAACGGAGAAGATACCGGAAAACAAAAAAAAAAAACAATAATATACATTCTAATTGAGAAGCTCCTCCTTTTTTGAAGACCCTTATAAATGCTGGTCTTTAAGAAAAGAAAAAACTTAGAAAGTACCAGCTGCTTCTTTTCCCGCACAGATAATAAAAGCCGATCAAGGTAACGGGCGGAAATGCGAATCATGTTAATAGGCGATGCAGCTAGCAACCCATCACTATTTTGATTTCTTTCTATCTTCTCACGCAAGACCCAAAATGCTCTGTCTGCCCCATTAAGGATAAAGACGTGATGTATGAATGTATGAAAAAAAAAATAGCAACAAACACCATAAAAATTGCAGAGGCATCCAAAACAAACGATAAATATCGTCTTCTTTGTTGGGCTCGAACAGCGTATTATGTGACATTCATGAGTGAAAGTGGTAATACCCACTATCAATTTATAGCCAAGAAGGTATGTTTGAACAGGCGGCATGCGTCCATTACATCGCTCTATGGGCCATTCCAATGAGATTTATTGAAATTGTACCAACTTACGCACAAAACGACATTTTCGTGAAGGCGCGTTACTTCAAAAAGCATCGGATTATTGTAGTTAATGGGCCGTAGTCGTGGAGTGTTATGTGTTGAATAATATTGATATTTCTTCTAAGTAAGTTCTTCTAGTTTGTACAGTCACGAGCAATAACATGGAAACATCCTTAAAATACTATTTAATTTTAATTTTAATTTTATTGGTTCATGTACACTTTTATAAAAAAATAGCAACATTAAATTGCAAATGTAAGTATGCTAAGCTGTGTATAAGTCAATGTAATCATTACACACACATTCACATGATACTTATTATCGAACATTTATTTCTTGGATAGTAAATGGGCGAAAATGCAAATCATGATAATAGGTGATGCGGCTAGCAACCCATCACTATTTTGATTCCTTTTGATATCTTCTCGCCCACCATCACGCTAAAAGTGGCCTTTGAGTTTTGTGGCCCTGGACTCTGACTGCTTAGACCCGCAAGACCCAAAATGCTCTTTCTGTCCCATTAAGGATGAAGAAGTGATAGTATTTATGTATGTACTTATGTATAATAAAATGAAAAATGATTTTTAAGTAGGTACCTAACAAGTACTTTCAGAAACTACGAGTATGTTTTTATTTTACTGATGATGATGGTTTGGTTTCCAATATTTTAAAATCCTAAGAATTAGTAGAGAATTTACATAGTCTCTATCTACCTCTGTGGGAAAAAGCGTGGATAATATGTATTTAATTTATATGTATGTCCGTATGGACGAGAACTTGTTTTCATCTTTACGCCCACTAATGCACTAAACGTGGTCTTTGGGTTCCACGGCCCAGGGCTCTGTCTGCCCCGTTAGGGATACACACGCAAAGTGTACGTCTCTATCTGTCAAGATACCAATTGAATAAAGAACATCAGGCAGCTTGACATGATATAAGGGAATATATTTACAGCGACTACCGAAACAGATTAATTAGTGTCAGCTGCAATGAAAATGTTTTCATATTGACCACAAATAGGGTAAAATAAGTGCGGATGTGATGCGAATAGATGGTGTATTTACTGCCAGGGAACTTAAATATGTCATAAAGCAAATAAAGAATTATTCTGTTTGTACACTGCAACGGAAGATGTTGTGTTCGAATGACCACTATTGTGCTGAATAAAGTTTAATCAATTTAATTAATTCGGAATTTTGAACACTTTATTAATAGACTATTAATTTTTACAGGGAATTCAAACCTAAATTAAAACCGGAAATGATTTACGAAATCTTATTTATTTATTTAATTTTGATACAAATGTAATAAGCGGACTTAATATCTAGGCTTTATGTACAAATCAGCCCACTGATTTATTTATTCATTTAATCTTTATATAGTTCATCAAGTATATATAGTTATACGTGTAACGATGCTGCATGCCACCTGCATGCTGCATCTCTTCCAACCTCATTTCTTTCTCATTCTGTCTACTTTTCATTCCTCATTTCATTTCATTCCATTTTCAAATCATTTCTCTCTCGGTCATCACACATTCTACCATCATCTCTCTTACTGTTCACTTCTGTTCCTACGTTCTGTCTGATCTTATTATAATATTATATATATAGAAGTTATAAGTCATGTTATAAGTCATAAGCTGTGTGACAAATAAATTAATAATAAATTTAATCTAACTGTTGTGTCGAGTCTCTGTTCTCCACTCAATCTACTTCCTTATATGTGGGAACTCGACTAAGAGCGCCGGGACAGGTCGAGGTCCCACATACGTGTACATACATGGAGAGTCTAAATGTCGGTTACAAGATAAATAATAAGTGTAGTTTAACATAGGATACATAATGTACATTTATAAATACATTAATATATACTTCCTCATGTACATACATATATATAAATAATGAATGCAGCAATTCTTAAACTTACTGTTTTAATATTTAAGTTTATAATGCAGGTTAAAGAGGATCATGCATGAAATATCCTGTTCATTTTTATGTTTTGCAATGCCAGCATGAAAATTTCAGGAATTAAACCGAATAATCATCCTAACACTACTTTAAACCAATACTTAACACAAATCAAATGACTAACCGTACTCATTATGATGTCCAAACCACGTTTCAAGTAGCAAAACTGAAAGCTATTTCTGTCTACCATCTCATTAACAGTGCAGTCTTTTGAAATCATACTTAATTAGTATGCCTACTCCAGCGCTTTGATTTAATACTTCGTGACTCAGTATGAATCACACTGCACTATTGACTTCGCGAGAGAATAAAACAGAAGCTCTTTAAACAGTTAAGCGGCATGTTAACTCGGAACATTCTGTGCAACAGTTCTTTATAAGTGCATATGGATTTTGCAAGGATTATCTTGCTAAGGCTTTTGATTTTTGACTTATACATATCCTTACTTCAATAAGTACTTAGGTACCTGAAAAACTTACACTTTCAGTGTTTCACGTTTGCCCTGATAATAGTCTAATCATCATCAGGTATTTTTAGTCTTCACTGCAGGAGCACGACCCTCTCTTTACTACCAGAGGATTTGGCCTACACTCTCCACGCTGGCCAGACGGGTTGGAGAGGTCTCATTGATGTTTATAAGCTTTGTTCAGCTTGTGTTAAGTCGCCTTCTACGACATCCACAGGAAGACTTGAAATGGTCCTATTCTACTCTGCCGGGAACCACGCTGCTACAATAGTCTAATTAATGTTACCTAATAAATCTCGGTAAAATCGAACTGACTATATACGTATATAGTCAGTTCGATTATACCGAG
Organism: Acrobasis repandana; assembly: GCA_963576875.1. NCBI lineage: Eukaryota > Metazoa > Arthropoda > Insecta > Lepidoptera > Pyralidae > Acrobasis > Acrobasis repandana. The sequence goes on from OY756226.1 coordinate 8,109,391, forward strand.
ATTGATTGCGATTAATTTAATAACGTAATTAACCTATACTATATCTTCATCAAATGTTTCATCTTATCGCGTTCCCTGTTGAATTCTCAGCTGTACTGCTGTGGAGCCCATGGTGCAGCTTCCCACTTTTTCTACTCCGAATATATATATATTTACATATATAATAAGTATATATCTTACGTCTTATTCTATCTTCTATCTTCATCATCATACACATTGACGCGCGCAAACACACACACACACACACACACAGCAAAGTCTTTGGCATCCTTGGGTGACTATTGACACGCATGTTATATTTGGAGAAGAAAAAGCAGGAAAACGCACCCCGGGCTCCGAAGCAGCACAGCTGAGGATGCAACCGGGAACACGCTTAGACGAAGAAGTCGTATTGAGGCTAAGGTCGCGGGTTCAAGTCCTGCTCACGTGGTATTTTTTCACCATTTCTTATTTAAGGCCATACCTGAATTTTCCGGGGTCCAGTGCAGCCCCCATTTAAAATAAATTATTTCAAAGAAAACGGAGACATCATTTAAAATTTTGCAACTACCAAGTCTTAAATAACCCTTCAAACTATTTTATGAACTACTGTTCACAGTTTCAAGTGAGAACGTTAAGCTTTACTACGCACATTTGCGAAAAACGGCCACTTTTGGCAAATGTGCGTAGTAAAGCTAAACGTTCTCATTATAAACTGTAAACAGTAGTTCATAAAATACTTTGAAGGGTTATCTAGGACTTGGTAGTAGCAAAATTTTAAATGATGCCTCTATTTTCTTCGAAATGATTTATTTAAAATGGGGGCAGCACTGGACCCCGGAAAATTCAAGTATGCCCTTAATTTGAGTACTTTAGTACTGCATCTTGAATGCCTAAAAAAACTATAAAAATAGATGACACTGTCAGTGACTATCACGTATTTAAAGGAATTTAGAGTATTATAGAATACGCTTAGGATCTCAAGATTATAAGGCCACGCTTTGTAAAATAGAGGGCTCATAAAACATTAATAAGAAAGAGCGACAGGTCGTTAAAGATATTGGCTAGTTAGAAGAACAAGGAAGCGATCGTGCGTGGCCATGCGGTTCAGGTACTGGCTGTCCGTCTGTGAGGTACGGGTTCGATCCTCATTAGGCGCGACTTGCATCTCTAAGTTTATAATCATGTATGGTCATTTTCGGATAGCACCACTTGCTTCCGATGAAGAAAATACATCATGAACCTGCACAATAGTGACTTTTCAAGTTACTGGTGTGTTAAATCGAGAAAACAACGGCTCACCACTGCATTAACTATGCTAAAAGTCGTCAATGTCCGTCACTTTCTATATGTGACACCGACTAAAGCCTGTCTCTTAAATATAGTAAACATAAATAGGTATATATAGTAAAAACACATCATACCTACCTTTGATGTTACTTTGTACTCGTATTTCTTTCTTCCAGAACATTTCAAGAAATACGTTACTTTCATGTAGAAAAAAACACATCGTCTCAATAATAAAAACCTAAGTATTCAAAGCAACAAATTACAATAACTTAAATTCAATAAATAACCGATATCTTTGATCTTTTGTATGCGAAATACAAAACATCAAAGCTATCGATTACTAACATGCCACAATACCATTTATAACTTCAATGGAGATATGTTTTTCGTCATTAACGAGTAATATGGGACCCGTATTGTGTTATTTGATGGACCGAACCTAATGGACTGTCGTGTGCAGGCCTCTATTGTTTTCTGTGTGTCGCAGTGGGTCGGGGAATTGGTCATTTCATAATATGGCCATACCATACTTAAATGTAGTTAGTTGTATTAGAAGCAAATAAAAAACGTGTTTAGTTTTAATTACTGTAATAGTAACCTTTATTAAATTAAAAAAAATAATGAATTCCTCCTAATAATACGAGTACGAGTATATTAGATACTTTAAAAGTTTAACAATTTAGTCATGGGCTAAGTGTAAAGCTAATATTAATAAACGAATATTAAATATTAAACTTATATTATTCAACAAAGTGATAAACTAAAATGTATAGCAAAAATTTAGTCTTCACTACATTCAAGAGATTACTCTCTCAGCATCACCTGTTGGTTGACTGGTAGAAAAGGCCCCTGGCCTTAAGTCCGCCATTTACATTTATTGTAATGAAGTTGAATAAATAAATAAATAAAAATTACTGAGGTGTCAATCAAATCAAATACTTTTTCAGCTAGAAATTTTACAAAAAACCGTAAATCCTTATCGAAAAGCAACATTGAATAATACAAACACTGAAATTACCTGTCTTTCATGAGGATTCGTGTGACGGATTATAAATTGCCTACAAACTATTAAAAGCACTTTGCACTTTAGTATCGATACGAGTGGAACAATAGCGATGCATCTAGTGGTACTAAGCGATTAAATCGAAATTCGATACAGTTGTGAGGTTCCACCGGTGTGTTTGATGTAATCTTGTCTATCTTAGAATTGTATTTTACAATACAATGGATTACAAATGGAAAGAATTTTGTGTGTTTTACATAGAATAAGAGATAGGAAGAGTTTTTGGCGGGAAGTCAATTGCAAATTATTTTTAGTGGATTTTATAATATTAAATTGGTGTTGTTTGGTGTTATTTATGCTCATGCTCATGAACAATATGTGAAATAGTAGTGATATTTGTTTCGCGGACTGTGTGGGCGTCTTCGGGCGTCGTCCGCCACTCAATCGGCTATCGGCTAATCGGCGCTACTAACTATATCGGTAGGAAGAAATACGAGTTCTGGGTCCTAGAATATAGGCCAGAAAATACACAATACAATTCTTTACGTAAATATTGGAGGTAATTTGGTATCGTTTGTCATACCTAATGCTCACTTGGACCGTCTAGACTTACTTTGTGACGTAAATATTCAGAAAGACCTTATCGTTAAAGTTCAGTCCAGACGTTGATTTGTTACGAATCAACCCTCCCGTTTAACAGATTTTAAAATGTTGAGGTGCTCACTGATAGAGAACATGCGCTACTGTTTAGTATTACCTATAGGTTTCTATGAAGTTATTTCGTAGTTCATTTCGATAAAAATCCCAACTAATATTATAAACGCGAAAGGGAGTTTGTATATTTGTTTTTTTTGGTGGTTTGTTTGTTTGTTTGTGACCTCTTCACGCTTTATCTACTGAACCAATCTTCTTGAAAATTCGTATACACATAGTTAAGAGTACTGAAAAGCACATAGGGTAACTTTCATTCCTGAAGAAGGAATTATTCCCGTAGCATTTGGGATACCGAGCGAAGCCGCGGACAAAAGATAGTAAAGAATAAAAGTAAAGCTTTTCTTCGCACATTTGCGAAAAACGGCCACTTTTGGCAAATGTGCGAAGAAAAGCTTTACGTTCTCACTTTAAACTGTAAACAGTAGTTCATAAAATAGTGTGAAGGGTTATTTAGGGCTTACTAAAGACAAAATTATTTATTTGTTCTGTAAACTTTGTAATTTTTAATGTTACTTATTTGGTGCAATAAAGATTTTTGTGTTGTATTGTAAAATTATAAGTGATCTCCGTTTCCTTTCAAATAATTTGTTTCAAATGGGGGCAGCATGGACCCCGGAAAAATTCATGTAGCCCCTTAAACTGTTTCGGCTATTTCTTCTCGCTTTAGCGTAGTCTGTGGCATCCTTGGGTAACCATTTGAATATCATGCATATTATATAAATAAAATAAAATAAAATTTGATTATTAGGTAACTATTTAAATTACAAGCTTTTGTTGCTGGAGCCTCCTTTTAAGCAAAAAGTATGCTTGTGTCAGGAGACTCCGCTCTTTCTTATCTCTAGTACTTTATAAATAACATAGTTGACCAATTTATCTTGATGAAAAACAATATAGCCTATGGGTGTATGTGTGTTTGTGTGTGTATGTGTGTGTGTGTGTGTGTGTGTGTGTGTGTGTGTGTGTGTGTGTGTGTGTGTGTGTGTGTGTGTGGGGCTAAATATATATATATTTACATATATAATAAGTATATATCTTACGTCTTATTCTATCTTCTATCTTCATCATCATACACATTGACGCGCGCACACATACACACACAAACACACATACACCCATAGGCTATATTGTTTTTCATCAAGATAAATTGGTCAACTATGTTATTTATAAAGTACTAGAGATAAGAAAGAGCGGAGTCTCCTGACACAAGCATACTTTTTGCTTAAAAGGAGGCTCCAGCAACAAAAGCTTGTAATTTAAATAGTTACCTAATAATCAAATTTTATTTTATTTTATTTATATAATATGCATGATATTCAAATGGTTACCCAAGGATGCCACAGACTACGCTAAAGCGAGAAGAAATAGCCGAAACAGTTTAAGGGGCTACATGAATTTTTCCGGGGTCCATGCTGCCCCCATTTGAAACAAATTATTTGAAAGGAAACGGAGATCACTTATAATTTTACAATACAACACAAAAATCTTTATTGCACCAAATAAGTAACATTAAAAATTACAAAGTTTACAGAACAAATAAATAATTTTGTCTCTAGTAAGCCCTAAATAACCCTTCACACTATTTTATGAACTACTGTTTACAGTTTAAAGTGAGAACGTAAAGCTTTTCTTCGCACATTTGCCAAAAGTGGCCGTTTTTCGCAAATGTGCGAAGAAAAGCTTTACTTTTATTCTTTACTATCTTTTGTCCGCGGCTTCGCTCGGTATCCCAAATGCTACGGGAATAATTCCTTCTTCAGGAATGAAAGTTACCCTATGTGCTTTTCAGTACTCTTAACTATGTGTATACGAATTTTCAAGAAGATTGGTTCAGTAGATAAAGCGTGAAGAGGTCACAAACAAACAAACAAACCACCAAAAAAAACAAATATACAAACTCCCTTTCGCGTTTATAATATTAGTTGGGATTTTTATCGAAATGAACTACGAAATAACTTCATAGAAACCTATAGGTAATACTAAACAGTAGCGCATGTTCTCTATCAGTGAGCACCTCAACATTTTAAAATCTGTTAAACGGGAGGGTTGATTCGTAACAAATCAACGTCTGGACTGAACTTTAACGATAAGGTCTTTCTGAATATTTACGTCACAAAGTAAGTCTAGACGGTCCAAGTGAGCATTAGGTATGACAAACGATACCAAATTACCTCCAATATTTACGTAAAGAATTGTATTGTGTATTTTCTGGCCTATATTATAGGACCCAGAACTCGTATTTCTTCCTACCGATATAGTTAGTAGCGCCGATTAGCCGATAGCCGATTGAGTGGCGGACGACGCCCGAAGACGCCCACACAGTCCGCGAAACAAATATCACTACTATTTCACATATTGTTCATGAGCATGAGCATAAATAACACCAAACAACACCAATTTAATATTATAAAATCCACTAAAAATAATTTGCAATTGACTTCCCGCCAAAAACTCTTCCTATCTCTTATTCTATGTAAAACACACAAAATTCTTTCCATTTGTAATCCATTGTATTGTAAAATACAATTCTAAGATAGACAAGATTACATCAAACACACCGGTGGAACCTCACAACTGTATCGAATTTCGATTTAATCGCTTAGTACCACTAGATGCATCGCTATTGTTCCACTCGTATCGATACTAAAGTGCAAAGTGCTTTCAATAGTTTGTAGGCAATTTATAATCCGTCACACGAATCCTCATGAAAGACAGGTAATTTCAGTGTTTGTATTATTCAATGTTGCTTTTCGATAAGGATTTACGGTTTTTTGTAAAATTTCTAGCTGAAAAAGTATTTGATTTGATTGACACCTCAGTAATTTTTATTTATTTATTTATTCAACTTCATTACAATAAATGTAAATGGCGGACTTAAGGCCAGGGGCCTTTTCTACCAGTCAACCAACAGGTGATGCTGAGAGAGTAATCTCTTGAATGTAGTGAAGACTAAATTTTTGCTATACATTTTAGTTTATCACTTTGTTGAATAATATAAGTTTAATATTTAATATTCGTTTATTAATATTAGCTTTACACTTAGCCCATGACTAAATTGTTAAACTTTTAAAGTATCTAATATACTCGTACTCGTATTATTAGGAGGAATTCATTATTTTTTTTAATTTAATAAAGGTTACTATTACAGTAATTAAAACTAAACACGTTTTTTATTTGCTTCTAGTACAACTAACTACATTTAAGTATGGTATGGCCATATTATGAAATGACCAATTCCCCGACCCACTGCGACACACAGAAAACAATAGAGGCCTGCACACGACAGTCCATTAGGTTCGGTCCATCAAATAACACAATACGGGTCCCATATTACTCGTTAATGACGAAAAACATATCTCCATTGAAGTTATAAATGGTATTGTGGCATGTTAGTAATCGATAGCTTTGATGTTTTGTATTTCGCATACAAAAGATCAAAGATATCGGTTATTTATTGAATTTAAGTTATTGTAATTTGTTGCTTTGAATACTTAGGTTTTTATTATTGAGACGATGTGTTTTTTTCTACATGAAAGTAACGTATTTCTTGAAATGTTCTGGAAGAAAGAAATACGAGTACAAAGTAACATCAAAGGTAGGTATGATGTGTTTTTACTATATATACCTATTTATGTTTACTATATTTAAGAGACAGGCTTTAGTCGGTGTCACATATAGAAAGTGACGCACATTGACGACTTTTAGCATAGTTAATGCAGTGGTGAACCGTTGTTTTCTCGATTTTACACACCAGTAACTTGAAAAGTCACTATTGTGCAGGTTCATGATGTATTTTATTCATCGGAAGCAAGTGGTGCTATCCGAAAATGACCATACATGATTATAAACTTAGAGATGCAAGTCGCGCCTAATAAGGATCGAACCCGTACCTCACAGACGGACAGCCAGTACCTGAACCGCATGGCCACGCACGATCGCTTCCTTGTTCTTCTAACTAGCCAATATCTTTAACGACCTGTCGCTCTTTCTTATTAATGTTTTATGAGCCCTCTATTTTACAAAGCGTGGCCTTATAATCTTGAGATCCTAAGCGTATTCTATAATACTCTAAATTCCTTTAAATACGTGATAGTCACTGACAGTGTCATCTATTTTTATAGAGTTTTTTTTAGGCATTCAAGATGCAGTACTAAAGTACTCAAATTAGGGGGATACTTGAATTTTACGGGGTCCAGTGCTGCCCCCATTTTAAATAAATCATTTCGAAGAAAATGGAGGCATTATTTAAATTTTTGCTACTACCAAGTCCTAGATAACCCTTCAAAGTATTTTATGAACTACTGTTTACAGTTTATAATGAGAACGTTTAGCTTTACTACGCACATTTGCCAAAAGTGGCCGTTTTTCGCAAATGTGCGTAGTAAAGCATAACGTTCTCACTTGAAACTGTGAACAGTAGTTCATAAAATAGTTTGAAGGGTTATTTAAGACTTGGTAGTTGCAAAATTTTAAATGATGTCTCCGTTTTCTTCGAAATGATTTATTTTGAATGGGGGTGGCACTGGACCCCGGAAAATTCAGGTATGGCCTTAAATAAGAAATGGTGAAAAAATACCACGTGAGCAGGAATTGAACCCGCGACCTTAGCCTCAATACGACTTCTTCGTCTAAGCGCGTTCCCGGTTGCATCATCAGCTTTGCTGCTTCGGAGCCCGGGGTGCGTTTTCCTGCTTTTTCTTCTCCAAATATAACATGCGTGTCAATAGTCACCCAAGGATGCCAAAGACTTTGCTAAATGGAGAAAATATAGCCGGAACAGTTTAAATGATTTGGCTATAGTTTTTCGACCGGCCGCCTGCCTGACGTCAACCCTCTTTGGGAATGTATTTGTGCGAAAAGTTTTACAACCGGCCGCCACCAGACGTTAACCCTCCTTGGGAATGCAATTGTAGCACAAGATGTTTGTGCTTAGTCCTTTAGTCGCGTCTTACGACATCCACAGGAAGAGATGGAGTGGTCTTATTCTAACCCGGAACCACCCGGGTAAGTCTTAGTATCAATACGACATTAGATTATTTATCTATATCTGAAGATAACACAAAGCCATGGGTTACCCATGGCTTTGTGTTTTTTTCATGCACACAAATATAGAACCTATCTACCAAAGCTACATTAAAAACGAGAATGAAAAGTGGATAATATAACCTAATGTTACCTATAAAACACTTAATCCTTTTAAATCGTAGTAGATTTTACACAAATAATATGTTTTTAAGCGTGTGGTTTCCGGCTTAGTAGAATAGGACCATTCCAAGTCTTCCCGTGAATGTCGTAGAAGGCGACTTAGGAAATACAAGCTAAACAAAGCTTATAAACATTAATGAGACCTCGCCAATCCGTTTGGCCAGCGTGGAGAGTGTAGGCCAAATACTCTGGCTGCGCTGGTCAAGTACGGCTCGGTTCTAGTAGTAGAGAGGGTCGTGCTCCTGCAGTAGAGACTAAAAAAACCTTATGATGATGAATCTCATTTGTTATGATGATGAATATCATCATTAGTTTTTTTTAGTCTTTACTGCAGGAGCACAACCCTCTCTGTACTACTAGCTAGGAAAGTAGTAGGGCCATACTTGGCCAGCGCAGCCAGAAGACTTGGATGATAAGAATATACAAGTATGGCTCTATTAGTACAGGGATGGTCATGCTATTGCAGTGGAGGCTAAAAAAAAACCTAATGAAGATGAAAAAAACTAAATAAACATCATCATCAGGTTTTCGGTAGTTTGATATGTTATGATCATAAACATTAGCATTCGGTTTTTTTTAGTCTCCACTGCAGAAGGACGACCCTCTCTGTACTAGTAGAATCATACTTGGCCAGCGCAGCCAAAAGATTTGGATGGCAAGAAGCAGAATAACTAGTTATGCAACAGCGCTAAGATGGCAAGAATATTTAATGAGTATATGAAATTACTTTTAATTCCTTTGAGTATCTACTACGCTTACGGATGATCAGTCAAGCGAGTACTACTAACTCGATACGACAGTGAACTTAAGTACTTATAAGCCGTCCATTACGGCTATTGTTAATAACCAGCCAACGCATCCGTATTGATTGATGGGTTTTGTATTGGAGACAATGTTGCCTTTCATATATTAATCATAGCATATTATCTAGGGACGTTTATAAGCTGCATCGTTAAAATTGGATTGACGTCTGTCATAGAGTTATTTTATGAGGTTCTTTTATGTGTTTTCATATTTTTTTTATGTCCGACTAATATTTATGAGTATGTTATATTGCAAGACGACAGAAGAACACCAATGTAAACTATATAGAGATTTTATACAAAGTCATTTGCATAGAATAGAATAGGAACTGTATTCAACAATTTTGGAAATAATCATTTGCTTTCTCATATACTTAAATAGACTTAAAATTCCCGGTTCTTTCTGTTAAGCCGATTGATGCATAGCATAGCAACATATCCAGCTAGAAATGGGTATAAAAGCTATTTTATGGGTAGATTTAACTAAATCTACCCATAAAATAGCTCAGTGTCATCAAGTTGTTCAGTGTCATGAACTCATGACACTGAACAACTTGATGAAACTGAACAACCAAGGAACATTTATTGAAATATGAAAAATATCTTTTGGCCTCGCACATTGGTTGATCAGCTGATCCGAATTTGTAAGGAAAGCCAAAAATATTTTTTATATTTCGATTATGTTTCTTGGGGAAAGTTGTTCAGTATACCCATAAAATAGTTTCAGTATATTTTGTTAGACCTGTACATCGCATATTTTCTGTGGCACACACGTTGCCTCGAAATGTCCAACAAAGTGTTAAAAAGCATTTTAAATATGTAAATTCAAGTTTGACCAATATTGATAGTACTTTATATTAATTCTTTGTCAAATTGCTGTCGAAAGCAACAATATCAACCCAAATACAAACCAAGAATTCATCATTTTACGGTCCTTTACTTTAAATCAATGATTCCAAAGCCGATTTAATCCCTTGTGTAATCTGTAGCCCGTTTATCACAAACGGCTTTTCACTGCATACTATTATATAACGCAACAGAAAATCACAAACCATTGCAAAGTGCATTCCTATCCCGGAATTATTGTTTGTGGATTTCCTTTAGAAACTCAATTCCTGTAGAACACAAAGAAAATTTGTAGTAGTGACTAAGTTACGGATACATGGTATTTCTTACTTACCTACTCATTAACTAATACCAAATTATAATTAATAAGTAAGTCAAAATTTCAACTGGCCAAGTGCGTGTCGGGCCACACACACTTTAGGGTTTCACAGTCTTATATATAGTTTCATAGTACTTGTTTTACGTAATCTGTCTAATTTTCAGTTGAATTTGTATGAAATTTTCCTTTACCGATTATAAGTTAGTCGACTATACTTTTTAATTTGTAAACTCTTCTTACACTGATAGTTTTTCTTTCTTGTGTAAGTGGTGTAGCAATGCAATATTATGGATTATTACTCATTATGAAGCCGGAGGGTATCCATGGCATTTCTATGAATACTCTTACTTTCTTCTGTGTCTATGATAAAATAACATAACCCTACCGTGTTTGGGCTCAATAGATATGTCTTGAGAAGCACTTTACACTTTTTAGTTCATTGGTTTAGATAAAAACTTGTTTTAATATATTTTTTTTAATAATTAGGTACTTGTTACCAATCAAACGTTAATGTCCGCTAATAAGAATACTTGACAGAACTCATCTATGAGGTGTGAAATTAGGTACCGTATGTACGAAAAAAAAGCTGCTCAAATATTTTATTCAAAAGCAGACACCAAAATCAATTATTTGCCTGAACCTTTGTTTTCCAAAAGCGAAATGCTGTACCATGAGCCGTACCAGATTTTATCTCAAACGGCTTTACACTACAGATTGTAATGCACCAGAAAGCCACGAACCTTCGCAAAATACATTCCCATTCCGGATTGAGTGTTTGTGGATTTCCTTTAGAGACTCAACTCCTGTGGGAACACAAAGAAATTTGTTCGCTCCGGATGGTATATCGCCGGTGAATTGAAATAGTCGCGTTACAATGAAATGGAGAGAGCTATCCGATGCATCGTTTGCAGGTGGCTTTGCATTTAGATTTCCAATCTTCATAAAATCAATGCGTTTATTCATTGTTTATATTTTTTTGAAATGTTTATCAGAGTGTGTAAAACTTTTAGAATGATTGATACAGTGAGGTTTTTAACTTGGCAACATGGTTTCTATGAATAGATGTGAAAAGTAGAATAACACGTGCAAAACCTTGTATGTGTAATTTAGTTATCTTATTCGTCAAATTATAACGAATAGACTGGTCAAGTGCGAGTTAATCTCGCATGAAATCAGCTCAGTACTTTTCATAGGCTTTGCAGTGCCCAACAGGGTCCTTAAATGAGTGTGGGATCATACAACACTGTATATGTATATGTTATCTGCATGTAATTTAAGGAGCAATAAAGTATTGAGTATTCAGTAGGTTTTTCTGAAATCTGTAGGTAAAGACCAAAGAATCTGTATTTTTTTTTTAATTTAGACCCAGTAGTCATAAGGTGGTCAAAATCAAATCATTCAAAATATTTATCTTAAAATTATTAGAAACATTGAGATTCTTACATTCATCGGATACTATTTGATTGATCATTTACACGACAATTTAATTTATATGAAATTTTGCTTTTCCGAATACATTATTTAAGTTGGTCGACTAAAACTCTTTAACTTATATCAACCGTTTAATTTTGCACTTTAAAACCAAATATTTCAAAATAAGATCCCTAACTCGTAAAACAGAGTTAACAAAGTCACAATCTTTTAAAATACCTATTCAACCACACTCAAACCCATAGGTTTGTCGATCCCATCCCAAATCCCATTTTACATGTATGGGATCGAGCTTAAAAAAGGTTTTTTTTTAAATTTTATTATACTACTTTATCGGCGTGATTAATATATAAGTACATACACATGCTAAATTACAGCTTTTTAGTACTAATAGTCTCTGAGTAAAACTACAGACAGACAGACAGACAGACATGGCGAACTATGAGGGTTCCTTGTTTAGGTACTTATTCTTATTTAGAAGCTTGGTGGCTCTTGTCGGTGGAGTATGCGCCAAACTTCTCGGTTCTCTGCTTTACTTTTTAGTATTTGATACGACATGACCCCTGCTTTTTCTTTCAGCTGGTTTACATAGCTCTTCTTTGGTATTCCTGGACCTTTTCTCCCTTTTATCTTTCCTTCTAGTATGTTTTTGAATAAGGAGTCATGTATGTGACCAATAATTTTACCCTTTTCGCCCAGCAGTCTTCTTTTCTATCCTACTATTTCTGATACTTCCTCATTGATTTTCCTTTCCGTCCAACTGATCTTTTCCACTCTCCTCCAGCACCACATCTCAAAAGCTGCGAGCCTATCACTACGGAACCCTAAAAACTGAATCTCGAAAACTTATACCAAAAGTGAAAATCCATCATATTATCTGAATTACAACCCATATACGAGTACATGACGTTTCACAAAGCGCCATTGATTTATGTGTTTTCCAGTACTTTGAAGTTTATGTGTCGCTCAATAAACAGTTGCGGTTTACAAAAGCAATAAGATTGTTTTCGCAGCCGCTTCTTAGCGACCGGGACCTTTTTAGGAGCATTTCGTAATATTCGCCGCAATGCGGGCCATCTGCTTCTGAATGTGAATGGGACTGTATCTGGTGGGTTTTAGGGCAATTCTATGAAATTCAATACTCTTTAAGTAAATATTGAAAAAAGGCGACACTTTGATTTTCACTTTATTTCTTGTTTTACGGAAATTCTTCAAAATGACACCTGAAGTCACAAGTCATTTTTGAAGTGAAAACTTCTTTAGCGGCGTTGTGCACTTTTTTTGTAATGGGTAAAAAATGTTAAACTCGCGTCAGGACGCGTGTCCTGATCGAAAATTCGTAAGACGGATGGAGAGTAGACAGCCGGCGCGGCGTAGGAGAGGAAGTATCCCCCTCTCTTTCTACGGCGCTGCGAAAATGTATACCTGCGCCTGCTGTTTCGTTTAGCTGAGAGGTAAATTTTTCTAATGTATTATAAATTATCATGTTTGTGTATGATAGCGCAATAAATAAATATTGTATTCTACCACATAAATGATAGTACTTTTATACTGATAATTAAAGCAATTGGTGCAAAATTATTCCCTAACCATTCCAAAATATCAAAAATGCACAACGTTAATATTCAAGTTTTCATTTCTGCCGGCACTCCCGGAGTGCAACCCGTCGTTTTTTTTTTTGTTTTAAAATGTAACTTCGGATCTCTACGCTGAGCGTGGCCTGACTTGCTTTTGGTTGATTTATTTATTTACTTACTTTATACTAATGGCGTACATAACCCTCTATACTTATGGGATAAGGTCGCCATTGTATATTTGCACTTTCGAATTTTGTATTTAATTTTCATGTTTTAGTCATCATCATTATTCATCATTTTAGCTGCATTACGTCCACTGCTGGACATAGGCCTCTCCCAGAGATTTCCAAAATGAACGATCTAGTGCGGCCTGCGTCCAGCGCTTTCCAGCGACCTTAGTCAGATCGTCTGACCACCTTGTGGGTGGGTGTCCAACGCTTCGCTTGTCAGTACGTGGTCGCCATTCGAGAACCTTTCTGCCCCATCGGCCATCGGTTCGTCCCGCTATGTGTCCCGCCCACTGCTACTTCAACGAGTTTTAGTACAATAAAGTTATTACAAACAAACACACTTCTTTACGTATCATCATTGGACAAAATTTACGTAGATTTTTACACAAAGGTTGCAATTGATAACTTTTTACTGTTTTTTTTTTTTAAGTGAACTCTATATAACTTAACTTATCAGCAACGAATAAAAGTGTCTAAGTTTCGACTTTCATAACGAAAATAGTCATTATTTACACATCAAAGATTTCAAAAACTCATCGATCATTTTTATTATGCGAAATGTCTTTCTAACAAATAATTATTATTCCTCTCTCTCTCTCATCTCAGTTGCATCTTCAGCTGTAATGCTGCAAAGCACGGAGTCCACTTTCCGGCTTTTTATTCTCCACTTCGCATGGTCTTATGCATTCTTGGTTGTAAGACAATTGACGACGTCAAGCCAACATTTCTTGGGTCTATCACGTCTGCCGGGCTCCGGCTGCAGCGGCGGCATGGCTATACATTTGTTTCCCACTTGACTTCCCGGTTTTCGTGGATCATGACTGTACCAGAAGGATAATTATTTCTATGTATAGTATAACTTATTAAATAACATTATAAACACAACAGTGCCAACACATGTATCTCAGCATAAACTACTTGTAAAGTACCTAACCAACAAAATATAAATTGGCACAAACACTGTTGACAGATACATATCGGGTTCATTAAAAGTGAATAGTGGTTAAGGCCGTACCTAAATTTTCCGGGGTCCAGTGCTGCCCCCATTTTAAATAAATCATTTCAAAGAAAACGGAGACATCATTTAAAATTTTACTACTACCAAGTCCTAGATAACCCTTCAAAGTATTTTATGAACTGCTGTTTACAGTTTATAATGAGAACGTTAAGCTTTACTACGCACATTAGCCAAAAGTGGCCGTTTTTCGCAAATGTGCGTAGTAAAGCTTAACGTTCTCACTTTAACCTGAAAACAGCAGTTCATAAAATACTTTGAAGGGTTATCTAGGACTTGGTAGTTGCAAAATTTTAAATAATGTCTCCGTTTTCTTTGAAATGATTTATTTTAAATGGGGGCAGCACTGGACCCCGGAAAATTCAGGTACGGCCTTAAATACTACAATTAGCGAAGTAGGTCTACAACGAGTTCCGCGTAGACACAAAGTACATTCTTATGCATATGCTTTAATATCATCTACCTGCCCTTTAGATCATTGCAGTTTCACTCTTATAAAAAAATATTACAATCAATATAGCGATCGCGATTATTTGATAATGAATTTTTAGCAATAAGGTGAACATAATTTTTTATTATTATTAGTAAGTAGGTACATGGCGAATAAAATAATTTTTTTTTTTATATCATAGGTACTTCCGAACTTGAAATAAGGTAACATGAAACTGTATCATTTAATAATTTGGGCTAATGGTGAAACCTCATTTCGATGTATTTCGTAAATTATGTCATCATCATCCTCCGAGCGAATTCCCAGTTGCATCCTCAGCGGTAACGCTTCAGAGCCCGGGGTACCTTTATAATTTGACAAGGTTACTAGTTTTTACACAGAGCATTTCAATTAGTTTTCAATTTACTCAAATACTTAATTTCATAATTTATATATTTGAAAAATTTCAACCCCTTCTCTGATGCTCTAAGTTTTATTACACCTTTCTGAAACAGACTTGATTCAGACTAAAAGTAAAATATTTTAAAAGTAATTTGTTAAAGAAGAGATCAAGAACATGTTTACCTATATAAATACATAACAGAATCACACGAGAGTAATGATGTGCCGTTCCCAGGACCGTTTCCAAATCCCCGGGAATTTGGGCACGTTCCCGGGGAATTTGGGAACGTTCCCGTATTTCTAGGGAATGTGACGGAACATTGGATGTATGTTTTTGTATTATAAACATATCAAGTGATGCATTTACGTCAGTGAAATATATTTACGGTGATAAAAAAATTCTGATAAATAAAATTACAACTTTCCTTTACATTTCAATTTTTTTGGGAACATTCCCGGGAACGTTCCCGGAAATCTGGGAAACGGGAACGGTACATCACTGCACGAGAGTAATCTTTGATTTTATTTTTAAAAATAAAGAAGGTTTAGTTATGAATACTGATCACTTTCCTTTACTTCATTTATTATTTCAATAGAATTTCCTCGTAGTTTCTAAAAAGTTATAAAAAATACTATCTTATTTAATTCAGGACAATGATTTACTTTATTTAAATACTAAGACCAACATCATAACCAGACAAGTGTCTATACTCGTAGCATGTCATGCATGTAACCAATTTATTATTGACATGGGAATTGGTCTCCGTAAGCTTTAATTAGTTACAACAACTTGTTTACCTCGCGTTACAGACGAGAGCAGACGAAAGTCATTAATGCTTTAATTACAAGTAAAAAGAGCACTGGATCAGAAGGAAAGGGCCCGTACATTTTAATCGACTTTAATTAATAAAAGCGGTTATTACACTGTCCAATTTGTAGGAACTCCAACTAGGAAATCGGAAGATGTAATCGCAGTTAGGACTGATTGAATCCGATTTAGAGTAAAGCTGCCTACACACGACACAATTGACGACCTCCGTAGCGTAATGGTTTACACGCTAGACCACTAATCCGGAGGTTCTGGGTTTGATCTCCAGCCAGGGCAAGTTGGAAAATGGCCTTTTACAAATTGTCCTGGGTCTTGGATGTTTAACTATAAATGTATTTGTCATAAAATATAGTATCGTTAAGTTAGTATCCCATAACACAAGTTTAGAACTTACTTTGGGGCTAGCTTAATCAGTGTGATTTGTCCCTGTATATTTATTTATTTATTTTTATTTATTTAATTTGGCATACAATCTGCAGTAAAAATTTGGTGCTGTACTGCAGATTGTAATGTGTGTAGACGTGTTGTGGTTGTGTCCCAGCAAATTGCATGTCTGTTGTATTCCGATTGTGACATTTCGTTACATTGCTGGTTTTGTAATGATACAATTTTGACTTATCGTTGCAAAGCAGGCAATGTATATAAAATCAGCGTCGTAAATTAAGCATGGCAAGCTTGGTGGCAACTTGAATGGGTGACCACGCTTTCATAGGTTAAGCAATCCCAGGCGTGGTCACTAATAGGATTGGTGACCGCGCTGTCATTTAACACTACGGTACACGCGCCTCTAAAACGTTCATGAGTACTCGCGTGGGCTTCACTTGTAGCCCATTTTAAATTGAAATATCCTGAAAAATAATCGTTTAACTTTTAAATAAAACACATTTATTATTATAAATAACATTTATTAAGTAAACTGAAATAAAAAAAAATCTTCTCTTTCTTAAATTTAAAAATATTAACAAAACTTCAGACTTCTCAAAAAATCACATAACTTTTACTTATTTAAGATCAGTCAACTTTTGGTTTGATGTTTACATTTTCAATTTTTTTAATTCCTTTTTTTTCATTACACAAAACACAAATAAAATTTTGGTGATCATTACATATAAGTCTGTAGCATTTCGAACAAGTTTTCTGCTGTGATGCGATCGTGCATTCTGCTACAAAACGCATAGCGTGCGACCCCCCATGAATTGGTATATTTCCTTGTTGAGGAGCTTCTGACACATTCAACAATAATTTGGCTTTTGTTTTTATGCTATATTTTATTCTCATCTCAAATCCTCTTCCTATTTGCTTTCAATCAAATCATCCTGATATAACTCCTCTTCTAGGCATCTCAACAAGTTTTCTTCCATTCTGTGATTCATATTTAGCAATCTGTTAATAAAATATCAACGAGTAGTCAGTTTACAGTATATCAGTATAATATATAATACAAAAACTAAAAAGAAAAGATAAATACTTACATCAATTTAAAAAAATATTTCGCTCCTAAGAAGTTCCGCCAGTGCACGCGTGGGGTACATACGTAGCCCAACAACTTTAAATCGTTATTTGTCGCACGTACGCCAGCGTCGATTGCTCACGCCACACTGAATGCGCCAAGCAACAACCAATCGGAGCTTAGCTAGAGGCTCGAAGTTAAATCACGCAATTTCACGAAGTTATGAACAAAAGCAATACCCTGGGCTACATATGTAGCCCGCGCGTGTACTCTAGTGTTAAATCATCAATTGATCCAAGTCTGCACGGAAGATATTTTTTATGTCAAGTCAATGACAAATACTGAGTACTCTTAAAATTATTTTACTACCTACTTCTACAAAATCAATATCACGTGAAAAAAGTGCCTTTTTAATTATTTTTACAAATGGCAGAATTTACGTTATATTCTTTTAGGCAAAGACTTTGCATGCAAGATAAATACAGTAAGTTCTGTTTTTGTTTGTATTTTACGAGTGAATCCTAATTCCTTATTCAAAGAGCTGTTCATCTTAATCATAAATGCGTAGTCGCCAATCCGCTGCACTTTGCAGCTGCTTCTAATTTGTCCGTTTTCACACTGCGAGTTAACAGATTTAAGTCATTAAAAGTACTATCACACTTATGCTTTTTTATTATACTTATGAAGAAACTAAAAAAAGCAATTGAATTTAAAACTAACTAAAATTAGACCCGTGTAATTCAATATTAATTGAACAAGCGAGCGAAACCACTAACATTCTAATCTACCTAGACAGCCTACCTACCAGCATTTATTTAGCTTGCGTTCTTTTTTATTTTTTGCGTCAAATCTTGCAAGTTAAATTTGTGCCATTTCCCGGTTTCTGATTAAGACATTTTGTATGCTAATGTTAATCAGATGACAATGCAATATTATTACGACAACAAGCTGATCTGATGATGGAGCCAGAAGGTAGCTATATGAATACTGTAATAAAACGACGCCACCCCATCAAGTTTGGGCTTATCACAGTTGTCATATATAACGTCTAACAAAATATACTGAAACTATTTGAAGGGTGGATTCAGTCCATGATACTGAACAACTTTCCCCAAGGAACATATGTCGAAATATGAAAAATAATTTTTTGATTTCTCTACAAACTCGGATCAGCTGATCGGTCAACTTGTATGGGAGGTCTAAAATTATTTTTCAAATTTCGGTATATGTTCCTTGGGGAAAGTTGTTCAGTATCATGGACTGAATGCACCCTTAAAATAGTTTCAGTATATATTGTTAGTCCCTGTATATAAGTTCCAAGGCCTCATAATATAAGCTTGTAGAAAAAAACATTTTATTTCAAAAAAACTTATTTGTTTGTATACCTATACCTATGCATGTAGGTATGTTTAATAATATTTAATCGGAACGTCGTGTTAAATGAGATCAAAAGCATTTGTCTAACATAAACAAAAATTGATAATATTATTTCGAGCATTTTTCTTTTCCTTTTTAGCGGCTGTTCATCTCAATGATAAAATCTACATTGCACTTCGCAGCTGTTTCTAATTTGTCCGTTTTCACACTCCATGCAAAGTACAAGCTTGAACAGATTTGAGTCATTAGTGCACTATCGCACTAATATAGAGAGACAAATGAGATGGCAAATGGAATTTCATACTGTTCGCAAAGAGCTGTTGTATACTAGAGAATACCACATTTTACTTCGCTTAGTTGCTTCCTAGCTCCTACTACTGTCGACAGTTTATAAACGAAAACAAGACGCAAACATAGTAAACATAATTTAAAATGCCCTATGGAGTGTGTTAAAATGGTGTAAGAATAATTCAGTGAACATGCAAAGTGTAAATAAATAACTTTCCATCATTACTGATGAAAAAGAGATTTCATTGTTTAAAAATTAAATACATGTGTGATAAAATTAACGCCGCCATATATTCAAAACTAGAATAGGGGCCAGTGTTTGAGATAGCTGCTCTTTATAGGTATATTCTATGTCAATGACTGTTCGTGATAATTAATGGAGATGTATAAATATAAAAATCTATAAATACATTTAAATCTTATATATAAAATTCTCGTGTCACAATGTTCGTTCCTGTACTCCTCCGAAACGGCTTGACCGATTCTCATGAAATTTTGTGAGCATATTGAGTAGGTCTGAGAATCGGCCAACATCTATTTTTCATACCCCGAATCTACGCGGGCGAAGCCGCGGGCAAAAGCTAGTGTATTTATAGATTTCCCTTCGTACAGAAGTCCCACAGGCTACGTTCAGCGAGATTTTGGATATGTTGTAATCATCATTATGATTTCCTTATACACCTAATTAGTATAAGAAAATTATAATGATAATATCAGATTTGTACCCATTCTGATGGGCTTTTACAATCTGTCCGTTCTGTTTACAATTTGTTTCTTTTTTCACAAGACCAGTAGGTAAAGAAGAGTGTGACGTAGTGAGCAAGCCTTTATATAAATATGTATTGTTTAATTATTAGAGGATAATAAATCATACTTCGATCTGAACAGTTGTTTGCATTCCGTACTCCCGTCCTTATATGGCGACCCTGTCATGCGAGGTTCGGTTGCCGTCCTAAAAATCAAAGCAACATCATTAGTTGGTAAGTATTAATATAGTTCATACATCGCACCATTTTGTAAAATGTCTTGAAAAATAGTCAAACATGAATCAACAAATGAAAACAAGAAATAAAATCTTAAAACAGAAAATTCAGAACAAGAACCAAGAAACATATTTCACCATTCAATAGAGATTTTCATTTTGCTACATTCATGGTACAACTCCGGAACAAAATACTGTTACAAATTCCTTCACGTAGTAACAAAATATATCTTACGAATCTACAGGGAGCCTTATACTCGAGTCGACCGTCTTTTTCTCGTTTCGCCAATATACAAGTGAAGATTGTTCGTACCAAGGGATTTTTCAATGAGCCAATTCGTTAAGTCGAGAACAGTGGGTAATTTGTTCGAGAAATAAAACTGCAGCGGAGTTATATTGAGAACTTTCATGTAACTGTCGACGGGTTAATGGACGCTGCAAAAAGAGTCAGTAACTTTGGGTTCTTAACCCTTATGCTGCGAGTTTAATTTATCTCAATTTAACGTCTTTCCGCAATGATTAATAACTTATTTATGGACCAAATGTATAAAGTGTGAAGTATAGGTAAAATCATTTTTATTTTTGAGCACTAAGCTCCTGTCAGCTAAGATATGAATTAAAATACAAAAAATGCTGATTTTACTTTTGTATATATATTCATTACCTTAAAAATATAATCGTAACTTTGAAATCAGGGTATATAAAGCAAATCGTAAAATGAATACTAACGCCATCGAACCAAATTATGCCTGCACCGGCCTTCCTCTGTTCGGAGGCGATTTAAGCTTTTCCAGGTGGCCCATGGGAGCTTATGACCCGGTGGTAGTTCCTCCGATGGTTGAATAAAATCAGGAGGAGGTGAATGTTTGCTGCGCCAAATTCGAAGCCTGGAGGATTTTGGGTCACCTTCGAGTGGTTTTGTGTTAACAAAACTATTGCGGCTTATAAGTCGGCTGGCATAGGGTTGAGCTCCATACAATGGGTGCCTGGGATCAGAAGCCTGTTTTTTTCATTCAAGAGCACTTGCGATACCTCTGCGTACTGATGGTGGTGCAATACCAGCTAGGGGGTATAACAATTCAAGCTTTGTTGGTTTCAGGCATCCAGTGATTATGCGGCAGGTATCATTTAGTGCGACGTTTACCTCTCCGGCGTGAGCAGAACGATGCCACACTGAGCATGCATATTCGCCAGCAGAAAAGCAGAGCGCTTAGCCGCTCTTCCTTAGAGTATGTGGTTTTGCCCCCATGTGCTAGATGTAAGCCGCTGGAGAAGGTGATTGCACGCCTTAACTTTTCCTTTTGTATTTAGGCAGTGATTTCTGTATGTCGGCGATCTGTCCAGTGACACGCCCAGTCACCCAAGTAAGATGGATTGTTGCAATGCTGTATCTTCGCTCCTTATATATCCAGGTGCTATTGAGTTTACGGTTGGCTTGCTTATTACGGATATGGAAGACATAACACTGCGTTTTAGAGGGAATAGGGCGCAGAGCATTTGCAGCATAATATTTGCTGAGGTCTTCTAGAGCTCTAGTTAAATATTCCTCCACGCTTTCAAACGATTTTGTTTGCAAAGTTAGCGCAAGGTCATCTGCATATAAAAATCTTTCTGTAGAAGGTGGGCTAGGTTGGTCATTTGTGTAGATGTTAAAAAGAATGGGAGCCAGTAGTACACTACAGTATAAATATAATTGACTTCGGTTTTCTTTCATATTTACATGTCTTGCTTAGAGCCAAGTTTTCTTGATTTGTTTTTTTTGTTATACTTAAAAAAAATATTAACAGTGGACGTTAAAAATTCCGAACACTTTATTATTTTTGGCGTTTATTTTTGTTACTATATACTTACCGCCCATTGTACCAATGTTAATTATTTTAAGTTATCTGTTATATATTTTTCTTTTTGGTGTACAATAAAGAGTTTTTCTATTCTATTCTACTAACTACATTTAAGAGTCAAGCTCTTGTCAGTGTCATTGCATGGAAAGAGTCACCACCACAATGTCAATTTTTTTGACAGTGATAATAAAGTGGTTTGCCATTGCCTATTTGTTTTACTGCAGTAAATATAAAAAGATATGTGCAAAGCACGTGTGGTTCCTGGCAGAGAAGAAAAGGACTACTCTAAGTCTTCCGTGGATGTCTTAGAAGGTGACTTAGGAAACACAAGCTATAAAAAGCTAATAAACATCAGAGAGAACTCTCCAACCCGTCTGGCCAGCGTGGAGAGTGTAGACCAAATCCTCTGGCTGCTCTAGCCAAGTATGACTCTGGTAGTACAGAGAGGGTCGTGCTCCTGCAGTGGAGACTAAATAAAGACGATGATGATGATGTGAAATGCAGAAAACAACTTTACATTTTTCATTTACAGACATGTGTTATAAATAGATAAAGTAATTAATAAAATACTTTATCTTTTAATTACAAAACTGAAGAGAGGTAATAGTTTACTGCTATTCAACTTTCAGTTGAGTAGTTTAAAAGCTTAAGTAAAGGCAATATAACAAAAGCAAGAAGCATGAACCATCGTGACGAGATGTTTGGATTCTTTTTGTACGTATCACTCTTGTCAGTTTGATGAATTTACTTCAGTTGCATTTCCAGAGCTGTGTATAAACGTCGGTAAAAGGAACTGACCGAGCAAAGAGACTTCGCGCGTATTTTATTTTTATTAGGGTTCCGTACAAAAAATTAAAAAACGGAACACTTACAGGATCACTCGTGCGTCTGTCTGTCCATCCGTCTGTCACAGCCAATTTGCTCCGAATCTTCTGGACTGAATCAGGTGAAATTTGATAGAATGTTGTAATCCTATGACCCAAACACATATGTGCAAAGTAAATATATATATATTTTCAATAATGGTCATTTTCGGGGGACAAATTAGGAAATTAAAAAAAAAGTTTTGCAACCCTTACTGTGTCATCATCAAATAAAAGGGCTTGTTATGAGGATCTCAAATATATTTTTGTTATTATTTTAAAACAAATAGTTACGATTTTATTCATGAAAGAAGCCAAAAATTGACCATCCCCCCCCCCCTGATCTTCGAAACTACTGAGCCTAAAATTTTGAAAAAAATACAAAATATAGTTCATTGCTTGTAGATTACAGGAAAACCCATAAGAATTCAATCAATTATACGGAACCCTCTCCACGCGAGTTTAACTCGCACTTGGCCGGTTTATTAAATACTCTTAGTGTTCATCAATGTATATATATATTTATGCAGGTATAAAATGAACAAATGAATTCATTAGCGTATTTTTGACACATTTGTTTTTCAATGATATAGAAATAAATGTTACGTATTATTTTACTTTGCTGTCACTGAGTACTTTGTTTTGGTGGCAGGTCAAACTTATGTATTATGTACACGTCGAAAATCTTCACCTGACTGACATTACATTTCAAAGGCACTTAAGCAAATATTAGTAATAATACGATGAAACAATCCGCTTTTACATACAATAGCCAGCAGATCGACGAGACAATTGTCTGGGGGGTCACTGACCTTAATAATACCTTTAATTGTATGCACTGTATTGTGCATTTGTAAAGGCATAAATGCATAATGCGCTGTCGTTCTCAAGTTTTCTTTAGACGATTTTAGGAAGGGTTAGTCCGTTTATTAGTTTTTTAAGTTAGCCTGGCGTTATGTCCCACTGCTGGGCAAAGGCTTCCCCTAGGGGAAACCAAGTACAGGGCCTGTTCTTTCCACACATCTCTAATTTGAGCAGTCTGTTCAAGAAGAAGTCTATGTCATCCCGTCATCCTTTTCGTGGTCTCCCACTGAATTTGCGCTCTTCTTGTACCCATAGGGTAACTTTTCGGGCACAAAATTTGTGCCCAAAAAGTTACCCTATGGATACATGGCTGGACATTAAATGTCCAGCCCAATCCCAATTGAGTTCTTCCTTCCCACCACATCCTCGATCCTAGTTTTATGTGCAGGGTCGTATTTCGCATCCTGTCTATTCGCCGCACTCCTAGAATGCTGCGTTCCATTGCCCGCTGGTAGATCTGAGTCTGGATTGAGTCATTATTTTTTAACTTATTTTTCGAAAACGGAAAACTTAAGTACCTACCTAATTAACTCGTAAATAGATGCTTTTTTATTTTGAATGTTTCTTAAAATACGATTTATTCAGAAATTTTAAAATAACGTCTTTCATGTATTTTTATTTTGAAGCTTTATAAAAAAGTATAATAATGTTACCAAAAATTGTATTTACTAAAATGATTTAAAATATAAAATTTCAATATATTTGTGGAAAACGAAGATATTTTTTTTAAATAACGTTTAAATTATGAATACCATCAAAATTATAATTATTCCGGTGGGAAAGAGATTAAAAATCCCACGGTAGAAAAGTTTTTATGATAACAAACAACCTTTCAACTCCAACATGCATTAATTGTTTTGTTTATTAACTTACACGACCCGAACAATTAAGTGATTAAAAGTTTTGAGCACTCTGAATTATTTATAACAATACTCATTTAATTATACCTCCGTTGATGAGCAAACAAAAGTCTTCCTTCACGTGGACCAGGGCTGGCTTTAGTACCTACCGACTTATTAAATAGGAGACTTTTGTTGTATCATGATCAGGTCTTTTTTAGTCTCCACTGCAGGAGCATGACCCTCTCTGTACTGCCAGAGCCATATATTAGCCAGAGCAGTCAGAGGATTTGGCCTACACACTCCACGCTGGCCAGCTGGCGGGTTGGAGAGGTCTCATTGATGTTTATAACCTTTGTTTAGCTTGTGTTTCCTAAGTCGCCTTCTACGACATCCACGGGAAGACTTGGAGTGGTCCTATTGTACTCTTTTGTTGTGATCATAGTATAATAAGATATGGTGCTCTCTTCCCATGATAGCTAGTCACGTGATTAAAACAAGAATACGTCATCAGTTGAAAGTGTTGCCACTATATTTGATTGAATTACCTGAACAAAGTGCATTTTTAACTCAACAAACCAATCATGAACTAATAATGTATTTATTAAAAATTAAATAGATGAATAATTATTTTATATTTATTAACTAATTGAGAAAGTCCTTATATTTACTGAAACGAACAATCAGTAGAACAAAGAACAAACACTTTTCGTGACATTCGTGACGTAGTCTTGGGCAATCACGGAAACAATACCATATCTTATTACGAGTATGTATACCACAGATCTGTATATACTACTAGATAAAGAGTCCTTAAATTTTTATGAAAACCTGGCGTGCCAATTTTCATACAAATATTTAATAAGAAATTTACTTACGAACGGAAGAAACCTTTTTTATTACTTCCTCCAACGTTTTCCGAAGAGTTTTTACGGCTCAAAACGGCAGATTTAGGTATTTTACAGCAGAGAATGAATGTCCGATCTAATGAATTGACATACATGGACTAAAAGTTACGATCCTAAATGAAGTCAGTTTGGTGTCAGATTAACACGTAAATTCATACAGATGCTGTGTCTATCTTGATCCATGGTCTGTGATGTATACCATGGTTGTGATGATTTTAATATTGATCCTGCCTAAATGAGTGTGGAACCTAATACAGAAACACGCTTGTACGATACGACTCCATACAGAAAGTACGGCTAATAGAAAATTACCTACCTACATACCTACTCCCATTCCAAACGTATATGAAATCAGTTTGATTGCTAGTCAGTGCATGTGCGACTTTAGTGACGCATAGTTCTGACGAAATTTTAATGTTTTTACATGCTTTACTTAGCTTGCCCTGTTTTATTTTTGGGTCAAATCTTGCAAGTTAAATTTGAGCCACTTCCCGGCTTCTAATTGAAATGCAATTTAGGTATCAGATGGCAATGCAATATTATTATGACAAGAAGCTGATCTGAAGATGGAGCCGGAAAAGTATGGGAACCCTGTACAAATAAAGTGACTCAATCCCATCGAGTTTGGGCTTAATACATTTGTAAGTTCTAATGCCTTACAATAAAAGTTTGTACGAAACAATGCTTCTTTTTTCAAAATAAAATGTCGTAGTATCTCCTTTCCGGAATTCCTAAACGAAAATACAAAATAAATGTATTATTGTGTATTAACTATTTTAAATATTGAAAATATTAGTATTTAAGTTTATCAAAAATATAATTTTTAAGGAAAAAGAAAATACTTATTTGTGATTAAAATAGTTATAAAATCTTAGTCTCATAAATTAATTATATCTGTGATATATTATTCTACGGATTAATAGTATGGAGGCTTTCAACAGTGTGTTAAAATATGAATTCCTATTTTAACACGGTAAAACCACTTGTACTATGTATACATCATTATCGATAAGCCTTATAGACATTGGTCAAGTCTAAGAAACGAGTAAAATGATGTTAAGTTCCTATTAGAATAAATGGTATATTCAGTAAAATTATAAGGTACTTAACAATAAAAATTAAAAAAAAACACAGATCAAAAACTCTTACTAGAAAATTCCGCCATGGATTGTATTTGGTTCAAAAGTATACATTATACGCTAGCTGCGTAGCCTCACTGAATAGCAATGGTTATGCTTTGAACCAGGTAACATCCTCGGCGTTCTTCATAACTGCGGTTACGTGTTTGATATTTAACCTATCATGACCCCTTGTGACGAATTTTCAACAATATTTAAGTATTTTAAAATAATATGCCAAACATTTTATTAAATTCACAATTTTGTATTTTTAAATTTAAGTCCGAGATTAATGGAAAAATATTCTAGAATAACTCGATTTTGCGTTTAACCAATTAATAATCCAAGAATAAGAAGTCTATTCCAGAGGAAGCAGCTATGATACCGCCAATTTTCTAGGCATAGTAACGTTATCTGGGAGTATTTTAATGGCGGACTGTTAACAGCTGATGAGATGACATCTGTGACGCATGCTTCAAATGCAGTATTTGACATTTAACTCATGCTAAATTAACACAAGCTCTTTGAAATTAACGCAATCATTCGTTCATTCCTCAACCATAGATTAACAATACCAAGGATTACTTACTCCAGGAAAAAGATGGAAAAATGTCAACGAAGTTAGTCGAGATTTAATTCAAGGCACAGGCCGGAATCTCCTAAGGTACGCGCAATATGCGTCACCCAGGCGTCACCGATCCCCGTCCCCGCACCTCTCCCCCGTTTTCGCCTCGATGACTCACGTTGGCCGTCAAGAACCGGGGGAGAGGTGCGGGTGCGGGGAACGGGGACGCATATTGCGCGTACCTTAGGAGATTCCGTTCTGCTTACTCTTACTGTATTCTGTGTTCAAGGATTAAAATTATCCCAAGAATAGTGTAACTTAATGTTTGGTCGAATCCGCCCTAAAAACCTTTAAGTATCTGTTACTGTGCGTATCTAGTCAAATATCGCTGATCAAAGTAATTTGAAGTTACAATAACAAAGTAATGCTTGCAGCAGTAGTTAATGATCGTCTTTCAAATCACAAGCTACTTTACTCGACATTTTAACTCGTTCGATGTGAACCTTTAAATAAGTTAAACCATAAAAGGGTAACGGAAACGGACATGCGGTTCATTAAAACTGTTTAAATTTATTAAGTATTGATACAGCCATTTTATTTATTGACTTTCAATTATATTTATTGGTTTGAGATTAATTAACGATGGCGATAAAATTAAATCAATGAAAGGTGTACTACTAAGTTCCTGTTAAATTATTTTATAGCTGGATATATTTAATTAGTTTATATTAGTGGTGGTTATGAACTAACACTTTTTTTTAAATAGGAACCTACATTTTGACGTGACAACGTCTTAAATTAGGTTGCGGCTGGGAGTCACTTATGAAAAAGTGTAACGCTCGGTAACGTTACGATGAGTCACCGAACGAGAGAGAGGCCCGCCGAATGCCTTGCGTCTCTCTCCCACTCAACTATGATCGGTCTGCCGCCGTTGTCACGTAAAATCTTCGCCCGTAAAACCGACTTTACAGGCAACCATTTTTTTTTTTATAAGGACAAATCACACTGATTGAGCTAGCCCCAAAGTATCTAAGTTTTATTACTATACTGGAACGTAACAACAGTTGCTTACTTTTAGAAAAATAGATGTTTTTTTATTGTTTACAACCATTTCTCTAAATTTTTTTTTTAACAGACTGAATTTCTTTTAAGAAAAATTAATGCTACAATTAGAATTTTGTTAGATTCACCTGCATTTTTTATTCTTTTTTCACAAATACATGTTAGAAATTTAATCAAATATCCTTCTATGAACGTATTTCGTTAAAACATTTTAAGACAAACGGCTATAACAATCGTTTTATTTTTACTTTAAACTTTTAATTGCTCACTAACTTCACATTCTTACTTACTCGGAACCTAATAAAAGAGTGTTTGATTACCTATATAAAACTCACTTTGAAGATAAGAAAATTAAATCACCACATTAAAGAGATAAAATGAAATACGAAAAAATATATTCAAACACGAAAACTCATAAAGGAAAAAAAGAATTATTTGTGTTGGACTTACAGTTTATTTTGGATATATCACAAAGCCTAGCAAACGAGAACAGTATACCTACACCCTGTGCCTACACCCTTACTTAGTAATTTGTTTGCCCAAAAGATGCAGTTTATTTTATTAACATTTTTTTTTGTTTCAGGTATGTTTAGTAATTAAACATGGATCATTTAAAAATGATGGCACTGCGAGCAGTATTGTCGTGAGTTTTCTGAGGGCCCTAACAAATGATGTGCCGTTCCCATATTCCCGGGAATTTGAGAACGTTACCGGGGAACGTTCCCGTTTTCTAGGTAATGTTACGGAATATTGGATATGTGTATTTGTATTATAACCATATCAAGTGATGCATTTACGTTAGTAAAATATATTTACAGTGATAAAAAATATGTCTGATAAATTAAATTACAACTCTACCTAACATTTACATTTTTTGGGAAAATTCCCGGGAACGTTCCCGAAATTCTGGGGAACAGGAAAGGCACATCACTAACCCTAACTAAAAACAGGAAAATTGTATTTTTTTCGTAATTTCTTGTGTGTAAATAGCCCACACTGGTGTCAGATTTTTCAAGTTTTCAGAGTGTAGGTAGATACCTATTGTACATAAGATAGAGGTTCAATGGCATCTGACATTGTTTCAAAACTGACGGTTGGAACAGGTATAAAAACGATGTCGTCGTCAGAGTTGCTTGGGTAATACTTTTACACAGTAAAAAAACTACCTACTGCTGCTACTACCCACAATTTATTAATTTAGAGCAGTGGTGGCTAATGGTTGGGACACATCTGTCAGTCATTTGCTAGAGCGATAGAGAGCGGAACGCTTCAGCACCAGCCATGCTGAAGCGTTCCATCGCTCTCGCTTTAGCAAATAACTGTTCTGAGCGACAGAAAAGGATAGCAGCATAGGGAAGTGCTGTTCCGTGCTGACAGATGTGAACATAACAACTTTTGTTCTACAACATTCCCAAAATGCCAAAAATAAAATTCGGATTTAATACAAATTGACTCGATCAGCTGGCCAGTTTGTATGGAAATTCAATTTTTTTTGGGTTTCGTGAAAGTTGTTCAGATTCATGGGCTGAGGTACCATCTGAGAGGTTTTGCGTTAGTTCATTAACACTTTGCATACATTAATCACGTCCTTATCATTAAAGGAGTAGACAGAGCCCAGGGCAGTAAGGCCCAAAGGCTACGTTTAGCGTGATGGTCGGTGTCAAGATGAAAAAAAGGAATCAAAATAGTGGTGGGTTGCTAGCCGCATCAAATGAAGGAGCCATCGCTTGAACAGCCAATAATTTAATTATAACAGACTCACTAATTCAAATAACTTCCAACAGTTCTCTGAAAGAATAAGAAATTTTCCCAGAAACTAAAGACTGTTTATAAGTAATTGTTTCTGGCAATCAATAACGAAAAGAGCTATTTACATGGTTCTCGGAATAGCTGAGTTTTTCTTGAAGCCAGTTGAAATTCAAATGAAATGAAAACAGTTAGTGGGTATCGAAGGGCTTTTAGCTTAACTTTTTAACAGTTTTCTCTTTTTCCGTCAAAAAGTCGACTAGTGAGGAAATTACTCGTATTTTGTATAACCCATCTGGCCAGCGTAGGGAGTGTAGGCCAAATCCTCTGACTGCTCTATATAAGGGCCTGGTAGTATAGAGAGGGTCGTGCTCCTAAAGTGGGGACTAAAACAGACCTGATGATGGTGATGATTTGAGTTTTATTAATTTGAAATTGTTGGAGCTATTTTTACCATGGTTTATGAGAAATTAAAAAAAACTTAGAATGTTTGTCTTCTATCGCAGATTGTTACGAAACGTTAGCGAAAATTTGAATCATGTTAATAGGCGATGCGGCTAGCAACCCATCACTATTTAGATTTCTTACTCGAGCTTCTCGCACACCATCACGTTAAAAGTGGCCTTTGTATCTTGTGGCCTGACCTTCGTCTGTGGCCGCAATACCCAAAATGCTTTTGCGCTGTTCTTAGCTTCCATTTCAAAAAAATATTTATTTGTCTTTGACTAATATGTAGCCATGGCCACGGCGACCCCACTGTCGTTAGCCTTATTAAGGTCATTTGTTTTAGTTTTTTACTTTTCATTTCAATGGTTTTGACTTTTGCCCTGTTATACGTGATAGTGTATACGAATTTGTATATTAGTAAGTATAAGTATGCGTTTGGTGCTATGTAACGTAGAACATGGGAAACATTTGTCCGTCTTATCTTTCCCATTTACATCTCAGTCAAGCCCTTACGTTCCTGCACAGAGCACGTTCAATACATAGTGAGCGCCATAATTGCCTGCCTTGTTATTTGAAAGTCATTTAGACAAACTTGCCAACTCCTGGGAGTGAATACCAAGTACGCTCTAGGTATTTTAACCCGTCACAGCGCTGGAGAATAAACATTTATTTTGCTATTGAGTTTATAGGGTCCAGAAAAATCAGTCTGTGATTATTAATATTATTAAATTTAAACTAACGTGAAATAAATAAGTTACGAACAAATATTATATACGTTTTGTTGCCACCTCTGACACTTGTCCTAACGATGATCTTCTTAATCAATAGAAACAAGTCACTGTTTCTTACAATAACTATGTAAGTAACACCGTTTAAAATATTCGTGTTCAAATATTATACCATTGCAAAAAAACATCGCGTTTGTAGGGACACAATACGCTAAGTAAGCGTTTATTATTTCGTTCCACGACGCGTTAGCATCGAACATCAGTCGTCTGCCACCTTTGTTTAGAGTCTCGCGTGTGTCCGTAGATAGCTTCCCGTGTCGATCCATTTGTTTGTGCATATATCGAGAACTGTAACTTGTGTGTACTTGTGAGAAATATATACGAACTTATTTACCGAGTATTGAACTTTACCTTCTGAACCACATAGCTTAGACACCTTTACACTCTCTACATACATACACTTAACTAGGAAATAGATACAGTAAATTCCGTAATAACTTTGGAGTCAGAACTATAGAGAGATAGCCTATAGTGCCTACACGTTTAAAAAAAAAAAAACTTATTTTTAGTTATTTAATATTTATTGCACAATAAATCTAAGCATTATGATACAAGAGGTAAAACTTAATATCAAGCATAGTCTACTAGGGGCAAGCACTGTCTACCAGGGGCATAGCAGAAAAGGTAGTGAATGGGTGCAATATTAATTATAAAATAATAAAATAAAGAAAGTGTACTTACCTATTTTATAAAAATAATAACATTCATAATACTTATAAATGCACATGATATATGGCTATACATATGTTCATATATCAATTCCACTAAATTACATACATATTTACATATCTACTTAGAAATAAACTTACATAAATATGGATATGTCGTACTTAAAATGCATTTAGTTTAGTTTACTCTTGTGATCGCTCTATTAAACTCTTCATAACAGATTACCTATTTTGTTCAACACCATATAATTTGTATTCACAAGAAAAGAATACTCGTTTGTAACCAACACGAGACGATCACAAAGCGTACAGGTTGTTTGTTTTTTTTTCAACATTCGTATGCAAGTGCGATGCGCATACTAACGAGTCGGAACTTTAAAAACGCCGCCGCTCCATTTTCAAATGGCGCAGTGAATCGGAGGTTCTATTTGATCTAAATAAAACTAATCTTTTTTTTGCTTTTTTTGAGGATTCCAAACTTATTATGATGGATAATTGAATTGTTGTAATTGAATTGATAATAAAATTGAAGGAGCAAATTAAACCGTCGATATGAAAACCTTTTCCTATGGTCGCATTCCCATTGTTGGTCCCATAGGAAAAGAGGTTCGTATTGATGGATCCCGGTTAAGTGTTTTAGTTCGAAATATTCTATTACATTGCAATTTTTAAGGGAATCTCGTTCATTGACATAAACTAAACTTACTCTTTAAATATATCTTTAACTTTTAAATCTGCATCAGATTCAGTAAGTTTAGTTAGTCTGTCAATGTCAAATTTTAAATGAATACATCAATTCTACACTTATATTATGTGTGAAATAAAAATATTGTACTCCGTGTAGACTGTTCAATACAATGACTAAATAATTGCTTAATTAAAAAAATAGTACAAAGAACCTCTATATTGGACACGTACTGACCGTCCATTAAAACTCCCAGGAGAGGGCCATCAAAAATGTTTTACGTGTAACCAACGTGCCTTCGTGAAACATCGGAATAAATCGATAAAGTTCGTTAATTAGAACGGACTCTGATTGAGATTCATGTGTTTGTTAAATAGACGTTAAAGCATTGTTAAATCGACGAATCAAGCCGAGAGTAAGTCGATACGGAATCATCATTATCACTTCATCGACAGCTCACTTCACTTCATCGATATTCTACTGCGTGAAATAAATAGGCCTTTTTCAATGCATGCATTTTCGGTCTAATCTTATGCCTTATGAAGCCAAAGTAATTCGCGATTTTTTATACATAATCAACTTCTCAATGCGGTTTATACAGACAAAATATGATTGCTTTTATTTAAATTAAAATCCAGTTACGCATAAAGCTAGTGGTTCTGTGAAAACAGCAGACACTTTTAAAACCAGCTCTCACTTCTGCCTCATCTGCCCAACCCCTTATACAATATAAGTCCTAAACTTAGTTAATAGCAGAGGAGTAAGTGTGGCTGCACATTGGTCCACATTCATATAATAATATCAGCCATTCCGAATCGCTAAGAAGAAGAAGTAGACCTCGCGAGCACTTATAACGATACAATAACCGAATTTCCCCTTACTTAGCAAAGCCATTTCAGTGAAATCATACAGCAAACATCCCCCCTTTTCTTTTCAACAAGTTGTGTTTAATGAAGTTCTTAATTTGCTTCTCAAATTTGATTAAAATCCGTCAATAAATAACGCTACAGCAAAGTTCCCCCTATTTCTCCCCAACAAAAATCGCGATCGATGAAATAAATCAAGGAACTTGTGTGGCAATTTTTGTCAAAATAGGTTGAAAAATGCGACCTGTGGGGGGCCGTAGGGGAGAACATACGTGACGACGTCTGTCTGACAAAATCATTTTTGTCTCTCTATCTCGAAACTGAGGCGCTTCGTTCGCTTGGTCCAAAGGAAAAGGTGCTATATTTCCCTATGATATTTAAGTATGTTATTTGAATTGAGATTCATAAATTAACCTGGTGTTATTATTTTATTTTTTCAAAGAGACAGGACTCACACTTTTGCAGATACGACGACCTCCGTGGCGCAATGGTTAACACGCTAGACCGCTAATCCGGAGGTTCTGGGTTCAATCCACAGCCAGCGCAAGTTGGAAAATGGCCTTTTTCAAATTGTCCTGGGTCTTGGTTGTTTATCTATATATGTATTTATCATAAAATATAGTATCGTTAAGTTAGTATCCCATAACACAAGTTTAAAACTTAATTTGGGGCTAGCTTAATCAGTGTGATTTGTCCCTATATATTTATTTATTTGTTATTTATCTGACTTTCACAATTTATTTTACAAGAATTGACATTATACCTAACGGATACACGCGTCAAAAATAAGTAAAGGGCCTAATGGCATATAACAAAACCCTCTTTGAAAGTTTCGTAACCGATCAAAATGAATACTCATTACCACTAATGATACTTCCCATGAGGCTTCGTATTTATTGTGCTTAATTCGCTTTGTGAAAGCTCAGCTCATTGGAAATTACGTCACGGATATCTCATGCTGATCAGTTCAATAATGTGCAATTATTTAAAACTGAACTGAAGCGGACAATATTGGCACTTAAGCTTAATTTATTTTTATTTTATTGGGACTGTGATATTGTACAAAGCATGGTATAAAACAAGGAATTCTCTTCCCGTGATAACTGGTCACGTGATTAGCCCAAGAATACGTCATCAGTTGGGAGTGTTGCCACTGTGAGTGATTGAATTACCCGAGCAAAGTGCATTTTTTAACTTAACAAACCAATCATGATCACGATTGGTTTGTTGAGTTAAATGAAATTAAACAACTGAATCATACGATACACGAAATAAAGTTAAGTAAGTATTTTAT
Source organism: Acrobasis repandana (assembly GCA_963576875.1). Lineage (NCBI taxonomy): Eukaryota > Metazoa > Arthropoda > Insecta > Lepidoptera > Pyralidae > Acrobasis > Acrobasis repandana. The sequence goes on from OY756226.1 coordinate 8,144,112, forward strand.
TTTATTTATGTTAACTAATTGAAAAAATCCTTAAAAGTACTAAAAAGAACATCATTTCAGCCACATAACGTCCACTGCTGGACATAGGCCTCTCCCAAGGATTTCCAAAATAACCGACCTAGAGCGGCCTGCATCCAGCCAATCCAGCGCTGTCCAGTGACCTTGGTCAGGTCGTCTGACCATCTTGTGGTTATCTCCGCTTGCCAGTACGTGGTTGCCATTCGAGAATTATTTTTTCCCAATCGGCTATATCGGTTCGTCGCGATGTGTCCCACCCACTGCCACTTCACTTTTGATAAATTGGATGAAGACAAAAAGTAGCCAAGTGCGAGTCGGACTCACCCAGGAAGGGTTCCGTAACAGCATACGGTTTATGCATAAGGTTTATGTTTATGAAATTAAATGTTTTGTTTTATTTTTATATTTGAGTTAATTGAATGAAGGGTAAATTGCGGTATACGATTTATGACGTATTAAAAAAACTACTTACTAGATCTCGTTTAAACCAATTTTTGGTGGAAGTTTGCATGGTAATGTACATCATGTATTTTTTTTAAGTTTTATCATTCTTTTTTTTTAGAAGTTACAGGGGAGGGGACACACATTTTACCACTTTGGAAGTGTCTCTCGCGCAAACTATTCAGTTGAGAAAAAAATGATATAAGAAACCTCAATATCATTTCTGTAGAACTATCCATAGATACCCCTAAAAACCTAAGTAAAGGATTTTATGACTTGCTAGGATATTGTTTCAGGTTCTGGGTTCAATCCCCAGCCAGGGCAAGTTATAACATTTTTTCTTTTCTTCAAATTGTCTCAGGTATTGGGTGTTTATTACATATTTGTTATAAACTATAGTATCGTAGAGTAAGTATCCCATTACACAAGTTTGAAATTAACTTTGGGGCCAGTTCAATGTAATTGGTACTTATCTATTTGTTTTTTAACTCCTCACTTATGTTCAGACAAAACACTAGAAATGTAAAACATATTGTCATGAAACTTAGATAACGTAAATTGTAATTCTCACTCCTTTCATCGTCGACAAAAAGATGCACAACAAACATCTCAAAATACGACACTTACCGTCGCTATCACCCACTAGGGAGTAAAGGAAAGAGGTGGCATTCACTTTCGTGGGACAGTTGGGAAATTCAGGTGTTTCAATAATTCATGAAGCAGTCAATAGTAATGTTCCTTGTACGTAAGTTTTTGTGGGATATTTTATTCATAAGTGTACAATTGTATATAGTGTTGAATTGTGGTTGGGGGTGCGATTACATAGGAAAATCTGTAACATATAACTTTATTTAGCATATTCACCAATGGGAATAGTCTCGGAAGTTGTATTTATTAGATTTTTTTTGTTTTAATTTAACGTAAGAAACAGACATTAAGACTTATGCAATAAACGGGTAAATCACTTAGTCAGCTACTGGCGGACATGCATCGACCCCATTCGGAGGCCTTTTTCAGGGCGAATGTAACTCGCGACGCGGACACGAACACGTCCCGAGCCGCACTATAGACTATAGTGTTACCCGTTTGTCGTAAGTATATTAATAATATTTCAGAGTTGTTATTAAGTTTCTTCCATGCTGGTTTGGGAGCAGAGAAAATACTTACCCTCTAATTTATAAAAAATATAAAACGATTGCTAAACCTATTTTAGTTAAAATATATTTTGCCTCGTTCATTATGTTTGTTCATTTCCTTTATGTCAAATATTGAGAAGAAAGATAAGGACAAAACATTTTTTAACTAAAATAGATTTAGCAAGCGTTTCATATTTTTTATGAATAACAGGGTTAGAATGTACTTATGTAGAATCTTAGAACCAACTGCTTCTTTTCCTGCGCAGATCGTAAAAGCTGATCGTGCGAGATGCAGCTGGAAAATTATTTGTTTTTTTTTCCTATGTCCCATACTAGCATGGAATGTTTATGTACCTTCTTACATGTATATCAAATTTACTACATAAATTGTCAAGTAACTTCATGGGTATTTCCCAAGCTGTTGTTTTCGAACTAAACTTAGTGGAACTGAAAAAACAAGTACGCAATCCGCTCATAACTTGGCTGAATCCTATTTGAATGTTCTAATACAGTTAAGAAACAATAGAAACTGACCTTTGGCTTTTTAATGTAGGTACAATTCAAAACTGAGCTTTTAATGTTGGTCTTTTGGTTGGACAACACTGATGTCAGATTTAGTAAGCTGCCTAAAAAGCTTAGCAATGCACGGAGTAATCCATCCAAGTGCGGAACACGCCCGTAGTTGCTTAACTGGCTAAAGCGCTTATAATGCGTACTTCAGCCACCTAGTTCTTCTTCTTCTTCATCCAAGCGCGTTTCCGGTTGCATCGGAGTGAGCTTTCCCGCTTTTTCTTCTCCAAATATTACATGCATATCAATGGTCACCCAAGGATGCCAAAGACCTTGCGTTGGAGAACAAATAGCTGGAAGAGTTTTAATGATTTGGCTATAGTTTTAAGACCGGCCACCTGCCTGACGCCAACCCTCTTTGAGAATGTATTTGGGCAAAAAGTTTTACAACCGGCCGCCGCCCGACGTTAACCCTCCTTGGAAACGCAATTGCAGCACGAGATGTTTATGCTTAATCTTTTAGTCGCCTCTTAAGACATCCACATGAAGACATGGTCCTATTCTAACCCAGAACCACACGGGAGCCGCCGAGTTCCTCGTCCACTCATAACTTTGCTGAATCCCATTTGAAAGTTCTCAAAGCAGTTTAGAAACACTGGTCAGTAAAAGCAATTGACAACTTTGAGTTTTAAAGTTGTCCTTTAAAAGTACCTAAGTAACGTTTGTTTCTTGTTCTTATTGAATTGGACCGACTGTAAACGTGACTATAATTTTTTTTATAATGTTCTAGAAAATATATTTTTTTGCGTTTAAGAACTCGACAAATGAATTGGAAATTACAAAAAGCTTAAAATATTTCCCTATTAAAATGAGTAGAGGTATGAATAGAGGCGAATTTCTTTGTACCATGCCCTGGCTAAGTAGGAATTTTGTTAATATGTACGCCCAGACATGATCACGGCCTATTTTCACTGATTGAAAGTACTTGCCTTAAAATATTATTTATAAATACATATATAATTTCTAGGCAATATTTCAAAAAGAAATAAATATCAAGCTTTCGGGTAGAAGCTAAGTAGGTATTGAACCCAGACCATCTAGCAACATATCTCAAAATAGTGTAGACTAAACTAATTTCATGATATCAACTTGGAACATCGGGTAAGTTTTTTTATACTTTATACATAGTCAAATCTTGACAAGCAAGTCATCGAAAACACATGTTTGTTTTATAAATAGGGTCGGCCAAGGCCATATAGGGTCAGCCCTCCTGATACATTTTTGCCATTCTTGGCAGTTCTTATATTCTGATTCGGTGCTTAGTGTTCTCATGTCTTCAGTGACGGTCCTAATCCAGGTAATAGGGGATCGTCCTTTTCCGCGAATTCCCTCGTCTTTGGCTAGAACTTCCCTGATGATGTGGTCAGTGGTCACTACTTTGGCACATTACGTGTCCATACTGTCCATGTCATCGCAGACGATTCTTACGCATTTTATCTTGTATTTTGCTACCTTAAAATGTTCCCCGTATGTACTGGTTTCTGATTTAATCTAGTTTGGTAACTTCACCAGACTAACGCAACATTTTCATTTCTGCAACAAGCTTTCTTTGTTCTTCGCTCTTTCTAACTGCCCCACACTCGGACCCATAGAGTAAGGCTGTTCTAACTGCTCATTTATATACTATGCCCTTGGTTCGTATAGACATGTTTCCATCACAGAAAACCCCAGACTTTCATGCTGCCATATAATAATTAGCATTTATTTTTTGGGTTTTGCGCAAAATTTTAAAAGAATGGCTAAAAGCTAGTAAAATTATAAACGAAAACTCTATCAAAATATACTTAAATCCTCGTGTCGTGTAACGTAAGTGGAATACGACAGCGTAACGCGTGCGATAATGTCAGCACGTGACTATGAATACGGCGCAGCCAATAGGTCGTTGGGTGACGTTGTCAGCCGTGATTTACTGCGGAAATGGCATGGAGTTTCCAGCAACCCATATTTGAGTATTTAATAAAGGCACTGATTTAAAGTGGCAGTTGTAAATAGCAGTTTTGGTAAGTTAAAAATTATAAATAGCATGTTTAATAACTAGTTCAGCAGTTAAAACTAAGCAGTAAAGTAAACAAAAATGAGTAATAAAAAATAATGAACTGGATCAGTGAATATATAATTGAGCAGGAAAATAATTAAATTAGCGGTAAAAAAAAATTGAACGAGCGGTTCCTAACCTAGTAAAATGGATATAACCGACCTAGCACTAGCCGGCTGCCGACCTAGCAGTCGCAGTTCTAACCTAACCTATAGGTTTTCCGGTTTTCCCTAACCTAACCTAAAAATAACCGACTAATTGATTTTTTATTACTGTTCATGTTTTACTGTCGCAATAATTAATCAACCGCCATTAAATTAAAAATAACTGCTCAATATGTTTTCCAACTGATCATAATATCATCTCGAATATTTAAATAAGAGGTCAAAAAATTAGTTCCCTTTAATAAATACAGATATACTGTCCTATTTATTTTTATAACGGAGAAGAGCTTAAGGCTGCAAGACCCGTTTGTCACTTTTAGCGTAAGGGTGGAAAATGAATTGCTAACGACATTGCCTTTTGAGCGTATTTTGGGGTTTTTACAATCTGACCGGAAAAAGAAGTAGCTTGTACATTCAACTTCTTTTTTTCTTTTCTCGGACTAGCAAGTAATTACTGAAACCTAATTTTAATATTTAGTGAGGGACTTAGCGTCCCGGTGGTAGAACGTATTACAAACATTGTTGCATGTTAATGATCCCGGGGCGTAGTCGTCAAATTAATAGGTGAACAAAAGTGGCATAAAATATTTCTATCTTCTACGTACTCCGAGAGGCAAAATTAGTACAAGTTAGCTTGATGATCTTAATTGCATTAATAATGTATCTTAAAAATCCAACACCGGTATGAGCCACTTACGTATGTAGAATATGACAGCGTGACGCGTGCGATAATTTCAGGACGTGACTATAAATACAGCGTAGTCAATAGGATATTGGGTAATGATTTAGGTCTTGTTTTACTAAGAAAATAGCACGCAGTTTTTTGGTAAGCCATCTTTAAATTTATTCGACCAAATACGTAAATAGAATAGTATCTTCTAATCCTACTTTTTCCTAACTTCTTCTATTTAAAAACACGCATTTCTTTAGTCATGAACACTCACTAAAAAATTTACTTCAGTCTCACATCAAGAACCATAGGCATGAATGACAATGCGCAGTATTGCGCAGGCGCTCTATTTGACTGCAAAGTGCGATCAGTTAGTCATTGGGTGACGACATTCAGCTAGATTTACACAGTGAGAATAGACCTACGACATTAATGGTTCCCCGTTTTAAACGTTTGCTTGTTTGTTTGTAATAACTTTATTGTACTAAAAACATGCATATAAAATACAAAATTCGAAAGAGAAAATATACAATGGCGGACTTATCCCATATAGGGATCTCTTCCAGTCAACCTGCGATATATTGAGAGGACATTTATTCAATTAACAGGTAGAATCAAATACGTACAAAATAAATAATAATAAAAGATTATACTTACATCGCTACATCATCATAAACATACACAAATAATTAATATTCATAAAATTACATATAGGTACATATACTACTATATATATACATATAAAAATAGATACTTTATTACTTAATTCAGCCCAAATGTGACGCGACTAGAGAAGGTTTATACAATCTTACTTTAAATAAATCAAGCGATGGTGCCATTCTAACATCAGCAGGAAGAGAGTTCCAAAGCCTTGCCGCAATGTCAAGAACGTTCTAAGTTTAACTCCACTGAAAGAGATATATATAATGTCGACCCCGTGCGTGGTTTTTTGCAAAATCAGGCAGTTGGATGGGTAACCACCGACTGATAGTTAACTGCAAAAAATATTTCTTGAGCTACTTCGTACTTTGGAAGGCACGTTAAGCCGTTGGTCCTGGTTGTCATCATTGTATGGCAGTGTCAAGCTATGTCAGATGCCTTAAGAAAGCTTGGAAAATCAGACACCAGTGATGGCTAACACTTACACACACGATAAATAAAACAATCATGTCTTTTATATATTCTGAGCTCATTAGAAGTAATTTAGTTTACATTTTCACTTAACATTGTAGATGCGCAAAAACCGATGCTTTATTTTTATTTGTATGAGTAAACGTGGCTTTCGTAACGTAGTATTCTCTACAGAACTTGGCAGCCAGTTAGATCAATTTTGTCAGATTTTGAACTTGGCTTCCATTTTCACATTTATGTTTTTGATGGGTTTTTTTTTACATTTAAACGAAACATTGTTGATTCGCAAAAACCGGTTCTTTCTTTTTATTTGTGTCAATAAACGAGACTACTTCCGTGGTCCAGTGGTCAAGGCGTCTGCCTTGTGATCCGGAGGGCATGGGTTCAAATCCCACTGGGAAGCATACTTTGTGAAAAGTTGTTTTCAGTCTGGTTTGCAGGCTTGAATCACCTGATTATCCCAAAAGAAAGATGATTTCGTGCTTCGGAAGGCACGTAAAGCTGTTGGTCCCGAACGCCATCTAGCATTTGTACCTATCCTAGGATTGGTTCTGGTCTACCCTCTGGGCTGCGGAGGTAAGACGGCAGTCGCTCTGAGTAAAAACCAGTAACTTCGTCAAATCACCTGGGTTAGGTAGCGGACTCCGGGCTCTGAAGCGACTGCTGAGGATGCAACCGGGAATACGCTCGGATGATGATGATGAATAAACGAGACTACTGTAGTATGGCCAGTGACAAAATGACAACATTGTTGTGCATGCTCATGCATAAGCCTTGGGCAATAAGTAATTTGGTGAAGTTGTCATAAAAGCTAATAAATGCAGACCAGTGAGATCACAATGTGGTATTAGTTACGAGTAAGTTCGTATCATATGCAGAGTCACCCATAAGCGAAAAGCTTGTTAATTGTTAATGTAATCTGCCGGCGCCTGCTTTGCATTAACTATTGCCTTGGCGACGAATTGCTTTCAGGAATAAAGTTTATACTACAGATATTACTGTATGGGCCAATTGTAAACTTTTACTAACGTAGTGCTAGATTTCATAGTCTTGTTTTTTCAAAGTAAATATGATCATACATATTTATTTAAATAACCTAACTGGATATTTGATAATATTTTTGCATTCGAGTCTTTGTAATTAAATTAAAAATAGTATTTTCACCTCAAAATGAAAATTGCAAACTTACAAAATGATAAATTAAATACTCCCTGCAACTCCGAAGTCAGCTTTCTTTACAAATTATCTTAATAAAGCGATATAAAGAGAAATAATTTTAAACAAATGCGAAAGTATAACCACATTTTTGAGCGAAGCGTAAGCTACTCGTAAGCGTCACCATTTCAGCTTGAGCAAAAATGCTTTCGTATGCCATTTGAGTTTAAGCAAAAATGCTTTCATATGCCATTTCAGTTTGAGCAAAAATGCTTTCATATGCCATTTGAGTTTGAGCAAAAATGTTTACGTATGCCATTTCAGTTTGAGCAAAAATGCTTTCATATGCCATTTGAGTTTGAGCAAAAATGTTTACGTATGCCATTTCAGTTTGAGCACAAATGCTTTCGTATGCCATTTTAAAGCAAAAACGTAAAAGAAGACGTGAATAGCCGGACATACATACAAAAGCATCGTATGTCAGTTCATATTTCTGTTAATGATTCTCGTAAATTATCGTGAGCAGGTTCGATAATTATGTGGAATTATGACGTCGATTCAGTTTTTGGTTTGTTTTTTAGTGGCCTATCCATAGCGACCCTTTGTCTACTTTTCACAGAGCCACTAGTATTGTTTATAAACCTAACTGCATATATTTTTCCTGTCCTATCCTATAATAATCAGTATCATAAGTCAGAATACCTTTTAATTGCGAACACGTTATATTCTTTCGGAAGACAGCGTGACACTAGACGATAAGATCGCGTGACTATGAATATGGGACGCACTAGTAAGCTTCAACTACACACAGAATAAATAAACTAAAGTGCGATTGGGTTGAAATTGAAATCATGCGTGCGATGTAGAATTACGATATGTACATAAGAGTTGTTTTAAAAAGTTATATCCAATTTTTTCTTACCAAAACTGCTTGATCCTTGGTCTCAGCAAATATGTGAAAACAGTATTTTCGGCAAAAACGACACATGGCTGGCTTTAAATTTATTTATTAATTACACTGCATTTAACATGATTAATTCAATACAAAATATTAGTTACATATTTAGTGAAACATCACATGCACCATGTCAGACATTGCAATGGGACGAGAGGGAGGTAGACATATTTCATTTTTATCTTGTAGCGACTAAGTAATACAACAATAATTTGCTATGATGATTATAAACAAATAGGTAAATAAACGCTTTTGCAAGTTCAGCAACACTGGGCGTAGTCCGCACTAAGATGGGTGACTTAAAAGTGGCATATAAATTTATTGGCTCATCCGTGCTTCGGAAGGCGCGTAGAGCCGCTGGTCCCGGCTGTCATTGTGGTATGGCAGCAGCTAAAAATCTGACATCAGTGCTGGCAACTTTCAAACACGAAAGAAAAACAAATAGAAATGAATGAACATAACGCAATCACAGATTTCTTTCACCTCATAGTCCGATGATCTTTAATTACAGCACTGTCGGAGGTCAAAGGGAATTAGGGTCATGATCACGTGCTGACGGTCGTAGGCATCATGATCATAAATAATGAAGCGGCAAAATCAAAAAACTTTCATATCTAGACACTTGTATGTTTTTAAAGGGCCATTGAATATGTAAACTTTGTAATAAATCTTTATTAAATTTTAATGTAATTCTTGAAAGTTGTTTCTTGAAAATTTACTAAGTTTAATTTTCTTGAACGGGACAGGCCAATGAAGCGTTGGAGTGACGATTTTAAAAACAATTGTTCATAATTTCACTTGACAAAGGGATAAGTGGAGGTATGGTATAATAATATATGGTATTCTTTTCCCGCGATAGTCCAAGACTACGTCACGAAATTCACGAAACACTTACCACTGATTGTTCTTTTCAGTAAAGTTAAGGTCTTTTATATATAAGTTAAAAAATACATAATAAAATACTAACTCTTTTCGTCAAAGCGCGTTCCCGGATGCATCCTTAGCTGTGCTGCTTCGGAGCCCGGGGTGCGCTTTCCCGCTTTTTCCTTCTCCAAATATAACATGCATGTCAATGGTCACCCAAGGATGCCAAAGACCTTGCAAAATGGAGAAGAAATTGCTGGAACAGTTTAAATGATTTGGCTATAGTTTTACGACCGGCCGCCTGCCTGACGTCAACTCTCTTTGTTTTTGTGCGAAAAGTTTTACAACCGGCCGCTGCCTGACGTTAACCCTCCTTGGGAATGTAATTGTAGCACGAGATGTTTGAGCTTAGTCCTTTAGTCGCCTCATACGTCATCCACAGGAAGAGATGGAATGGTCCTATTCTAACCTGGAACCACACGGGTAAAATAAAATACTAATGGTTTATTGTGTGATTCGTCTGTTTAATTTAAAAAAAAAATATTTTTTCCATTTATTTGTTCATGATGAGCAAAGTGCAACAAACCGCACTTTGCTCGGGTAATTTAATCACACACAGTGGCAGCACTCCCAACTGATGCGTTTTCTTGAGCTAATCACGCGACCAGGTGTCACGGGAAGAGAATACCATAGTTTATTATACCATGAGTGGAAGATGGGGACTTTTTCCCAGCAGTGAGACAATATAAATAAATAAATGTTACCCGCATGTTACAAGCAGTTACCCGCGGCATTTCCTACGTGGACAAAAGGAACAGTTATTACAAAATTCCACCAACTACACATTTTTCTATATGAAAAGAATTCGTTGTATTTTTCTAGGTGATAAGCTTTGTACATGCCAAATTTAATTCAAATCCACGTTTTTGTGTAATTGAGTAACATACATCCAAACATTGAAACATTAATTGCAATGATATCGCAACAAACCCGATTAAAATCAAGCTACTCAATAACCTTATTGATCACTGATTAAATATCATTCAATTACCAGAAGCCACAGCAAATACGGCAAAAAAGCGAGATAAGTACTTATATGTATTTGTAACTATAGTCTTTTGTACACGCCTACTACCTGTTTTCTTCAATTTTCCTCTCCTAGGTCTGCTGGAAGAGATTTCTTATGAAATAAGCAGTACCTTTGTACTCTATTTTCTTACTTTGTAAGTTCCTTTGTTTGTATGTTGTGTAGATAAATTTTGTAAATAAATAAATAAAAGTAGAAAGAATATATTACTATATCTCCTATTTCCAAAACTAGAGTCAAATCATTTGTTTTCAAGCTAGAGTCAAATCATCTCCAGACTCATAGCTTGTAGATAACTTGAATAAACAACACATGCAGACATCTACTGACAACAACCAACAGTTTATCTAATAGTAAACCAATACTTTAAAAGCTGGTTGTTAGCAACTTACTATTAAAAACACAGAGGTGCCTAAAATAAATTTCCATTTTTTCATTTCAACCCAAGTCGGTTTCAAGCCGACATTACTTGCAATACGACGCAACAAACTGATAGGCAATCAAGCTACTGAGCATCATTGAACACTGATTAATATCATTCAATTACCAGAAGCCACAACAAATACGGCAAATAAGCGATCATTTGGCAACGACAGCCATTTTGGCATTTAGCCGACGTCGCATTAGCACGCCGCCGTGACTAGAATGTCACGTGAGCTAATTGACGGCTACTGATTTATAGTGCTCAGTTGTTTGAGATAAATTCAGATAGATATCTAAGTACAAATCACACAGTTTGACCTAAACCTCAAATAGCTATTACACCAGACTACTTATCGTATGCGATTTGATATACATTGCCTGTTTTGTAATTAACAATCTGAACGTAATCCTTTAAAACACGCAATGTATATCAAATCGCATACGAAAAGTAGCTACTTTACACACCTTAAATTATATTATTAAAGAGAGAGAAAGATACTAATCAACGATACTATGCTTTATAATAGATACAATAATAACCTTCGATGCTGGTCTAGAAGTAATGTAAAACTTAGAATACATTCTACTTAGTTTCTCTTTCCGCATAGATCGTAGAAGCGGATCGAGGGAATGGACAACTTTCTTAATAGGCGATGCATCTAGCAACCCATCACTATTTGGATTCCCTTTTTGATTATTTCACCTTTCTAAAACACCATATATAAACAGTATCTACGTATCAATGCAACAAATTGCAGTGAATAAATATATGTAACGGATTTCATACAACATTAATTTATTAAATAAAAAAAAGTTTCACAGTTTCACTCAATACCTTCTATCTAAACCTAGCTATTATTGTACCAACAGCTGCAGTGACACATAGACAAAATATACATTAGAGGGCCCTGGACGTGATCTGTCAATAAATTAATTAAGCCGTCTGGCCATTATCTAATGGGAGATAGTGCGTGACTACTGACCACTTTGTTAGGGCCCCTCTTCACTTTTTTTTTATCTGTCCTAGAATCAAATATTTTTTTTAAGTGTTTTTATCTGTCTATCTGTTTTTTAAGTGTTGCTATACCATTGAAGAATTATTTATTAGTAGTTTGTTATTTCTTTCCATAAAATAACATTCCTTTCCATAGAAAAACATTCGTCAAATAGCCCATTGCGCTAGCTGGTGAGACAGTTCTTCAGATACGTCAAACCCTTTTAAGCAGATTTTTTATGTATCTATTCATAGGTAAGTACTGCGGAAATTATTTACTACCTACTAAAAAGCAAGTCATAAAGATGGCGCCCGTGCCAAGGGAGAAATGTTAATGTCCAATTTCAAAACTTCATTATGAAACTTCTTAAATGTTACTAGTTAAAATTAAGATACATAGAAAAAGTTACTTAAATTACTTGTAGTTGTACGTAGTATATTATTAGTCTGTGCTTGAAATAAAAGATAGATGAAGCTTATTTTTTTAAAAAATCTCTAATTGACAAGTGTGAAGTCACCTTGAAATAATAGTTGAATTCGTCGGGATGTTGATTAATTTACACACTTGCGTTTTTTACAAGTGTCCTTAATTGATATCGAGCACATACAATTTAAAAGTTAATTATATTGCTAGTTTTTATGTTGGTTTAAGCACTTTGAAACACACAATAGAAAACAAAAAAACCACAATTTTAATAACCTCTGTGCCCTAGTGGTCATCATGCCAAGCTGTCACACTGGAGGTCCCGGGTTCGATCTCCGGTCAGGTCAAGATGGAAAATGATCTTTTTCAGATTGACTTGGGTCTTGGATTGGATCTTGGATCTATACAATTTGTAAGGGACATACCCGTAATAAATGAAACCACGGGCTATACTAGATCACTAAAGTATATTGAAATTAAAATAACAGTCAAAAATCCAAAAAAAATCGCATCGTCTTGCTCATGGCCGGCCAGGTCCTCGTCTGCTATTGGGCCTCCAGTCCGTTACTATCCTTGCCCAGCGATCGTCAGGCATTCGAAGGACACGTCCAGCCCAGTCCCACTTTAATCCGACGGCCCTTGACGGTAACATCGACAATACGAGTCTAGGAGCCCAGTGTGGTGTTCCGCACTCGGTCGATAAGTTTCACTCCGAGCATACTCCGCCTCTATATCACGCTGACAAACCTTCAGTTGGCGCTTCTAGACGTCCGTCAAGACCAGATTTGAGCTCCGTACGTGAGAATAGGAAATATGCAAATGTCCATGAGCTTCCTCTTAAGACTACTCTTAAGACTAATCAAAAAATTCCCTATCATATGTTTTATTGATAAATGTTATCGTACTGTAATTAGCACCAGAATGGGACTCAGATGATGTAACTGAGGTAAATTCCACTTCTGGTCTTCCATAGTACCTTTTGTTTAAAGAATAGATAGATAGTTAATAGATAAGGACAAATCACACTGATTAAGCTAGCCCCAAAATAGGCCTAAACTATGGGATACTAACTCAACAAGACTATGTATTATAAAAAAAACCTATAAGGAAGTAGAAAAACACCTAAAACCTAGGAAAACTTGAAAAATACCATTTTCCAATTTGCTCTGGTTGGGGATAGAACCCAGAACCTCCGGAGTAGCGGACCGGCGTGTTAAAACCACTACGCCAAGGAGATCGTCAAAGCCAAATATATCATAGCCAAAAGATATAAATAGTGCAAACTAATCTCATCAACTATTTCTATAACGTCACTCCATATACGACGCAGAGCTCCGTAATAATCAGTCAACGTCCACATTCCCCGATTGAATAGAAGGAAACAGTCGGAATTAATTATCATCGGGCGCACAAAAGTCTTGGCTATCCGTCACGGTGAAGGAGGTTGGACAACGGTTTGAATGTTCTGCTAATGAGGGCTTCCATTACAATTAGAAGCTTTGCAAAGTTACCCGTGTTTTATAAGATGTACTCGTAAAAAAAATTAAACAGCATTTGTTTTTTATTCAAAATTAGTTCAAACATTTTCGAATACATAATTTGGAGTTGCTGAAGACTATGCAACCTTCGCACAACTTCGACCCATAGATGGTGTTCCTTGACCCTTGATCAGTCGACCCGCTGAGTCAAACTCAAAATCATGTGCTAGAGACATTGATAGGCCATACTCTCAGGAGAGAGCCCACACACATGGCGAGGCAAGTCCTAAGTCCTAGACTGAACTCCTTAGGGCAAGCGACAAGTTGGCCGTCCCAAGTAGACCTGGCACATATGACAATCGTGCCAACCTTACCAATCGTAAAGGAGCCAAAGACCAATTGCGATGGAGGAAGACTGTTGAAGCACTCTGCCCCACCTGGGGGCATGAACGTTAATTAAAGTAAGCCAATGCAAAGCAGAGAATAAATACCCGAAACAGTTTTAACGATTTTGCTGTGATTTTCGCCCGACGTCAACCTTTGTGTTGCTCTCTTACAATTTCTGATTCTATACAAAAAGTTGTTCGTATTAACGAACTAAGTCGAATCTTCAAGAATAAGCGTATTTAAATCTGGTATAACAATATTACAAGACGATTCCTGAGATGTTATTTTAATTGCGTTAGGCAACGTTATATTGAGAAATGAGGTTCTTACATCGCAACCCACGCCTTTGATAAATTACGTGGGAAATCAAGACTCTTCTCAGTTTAGGTTTATAGTATTGTAAATAACTTTGTAAGTATTGAAAAGTGCTTATAAATAACCTGTTATAGTGTTGTTGACATTTGATTGTTTTCTATTCCAATTTAACGATTCATCACTCTTTTTAAAAGTAGTAAAGATAACTTTACTTATTTTTCAAATCATGAAGAATCAGAAAAAAAATTAAAATCCTTACTGTATTGTCACACTTTTTTTCTAAATAAGATCATATCTCAAGTCACTGAGAATTTCGCAGAATCAAATCCATAGGTTTATGTTTTGTCTTATAACAAGATATATTCGATTGAGCCCTATGAATGCCCTGTTGCAATTACTTGATTTTCCGCTACCCTGCATTGGGTATAGTCTATTTGTTGAAATAGCATGAATGCCGTCGGCGCGCCACTGCCGTCTTTGAAAAAGCCGACGCTGCTTTGCCGGCACGCCGACAGCATACAAACCAAGTGAATGAATGGACTATTTCTAAATCTCTTCAGGTCTTTTTTAATCTCCAATGCAGGAGCAAGGTCCTCTCTGTACTACTAGAGCCATGCTTAGCCAGAGTAGTCAGAGGATTTGCCGTGTGGTTCCCGGCAGAGTAGAATAGATCCACTCCAAGTCTTCCTGTGGATGTCGTAGAAGGTGATTTAGGCAACACAAGCTTATAAACATCAATGAGACCTCCTGTACAGAGTGGATGATGATTATGCAGAACCTGTGTTCGTGTTTCGTTTGAAGTTTCCATAGACAAACAGTTAAGCTGTCTAACAAAATTATTTACATAGGCGCCCGATTATCACCATAAACATGTATCAAAACATTCCTTGCTCGAGCTTTATTCAATTGACCCCAAAACGTCTTGTCGATATACGAATCTACACGATCCCTGATAGGGAACAAGATAATTATCTTTTAGTTTACAAATAAAACGTGATAGAGAGAGACCTGTACCAGTAGAGTACTGGACTAGTCTTGTATAATGATTTAATTTTTTTCAACTACTGTTTTTAGTTCAAATGACGTTTCTATGTTAATACCTTTATCTTTACAGACACATTATCACGTCTTTATCCCTAATGGGGTAGACAGAGTTAAAAGCCTTAAGACCCAAAGGCCTTATTTAAAGTGTTGGTGGACGTGAATAAAGAAAAGGGAATAAAATAGTGATTAAACATGATCTCACCCATTCCCTCGATTGACTTTGACGATCTACGCGGGAATAGAAGCAGCTAGAACTTTTTGTTTTTTATTTTCTCCCAGACCAGCATGGAAGAAATAAATTGAAAGTGAAATATTCGTCGAGAGCGAAGGAACAACCGGAGCCGTGACCGACGATATTTCGTAGTGTTTTATTATTTTTTTGTATTATATTTATAATTTTTTTTGTAGCCGAAACGGATAGATATTTAGATAATACATTTTTTGGTATAATTTTCATATAAAAAGGTGGTTGTATAAAATAGTAATACGTATTATAAAGGCAAATTTATGCAAATTTAGAGGTATGTTTGTGATTTTTTTCTATCGAGCCAAAAATGCTTAATCGTGTTTTGGCTATTGTGAATGTCTGTAGAAAATTCTTATTTGAGATTTTTATGTAAATTTTTTGAGGAATAATCTGTAGTAGTTTAATAACAGTGATTTTTCAAAAACACGCACAATATTGCAAATTGTGAACCCACGTCGCCTCAATAATATAATTGCCGTGTGGTTTCCAGCAGAGATAATATAATCACTCAAGTTATCTCGTGGAAGTCGTGGAAGGCGACTTAGGAAATACAAGCTAAACAAAGGTTGGACATCAGTGAGACCTCTCTAACCCGTCTGGCTAGCATAGAGAGTGTAGGCCAAATCCTTAGGTTTCTCTGGCCAAGTTTGGCTGTGGAAGTGCAGAGAGAGTCATACCTACTCCTGCAGTGAAATTAAAATTTCATCCACATCACTTGGACTGGCAATCAACCACCGTACGTTTTAAAAGGAACTTTCTGCCACGTACGACCGAACTGTGGAATCAACTTCCTGCAGCGGTGTTCCCGAACCGATACGACATTGAAACCTTCAAAAAACGATTCTATATCTTTCTGAAAGGCCGGTAACACTCTTGTTACAACCCTGGTGGTGAAGTTGTCCATGGGCGGCGGTGATCACTTACCATCAGGTGACCCGCTTGTTCGTTTGCCGCCCCATAACATAAAAAAAGTGAAGACTGAAGACTAGAAATACCTGTTAATAATGATGATGGGACCAAATATGTTAACAAAAAAAATCGGTAAAAAAATGTCATGTCTCTCTATTGAAGTCGTTGATGTAAAGTAAACATACACAATTTATTAGAATGCATTCCTGCAACTAAGACAGTTGTATAGAGACATAATTCTATGTTGCGATTCATGCTTCTAGCAGTATAATCTCGAAACTATTTATTCATAGCAACCTTTTAAGGTTAGCTACAAGTGCAGTTTGTTTCATAATACCATAGACCAAGTATGAGACCCGTATTTTGGGTCCGACATCCGAGTCCGATTAACGTGTATTGATGAACAAAGCTTATAAACATAAATGAGACCTCTCCAACCTGTCTGACCAGCGTGGAGAGTGTAGGCCAAATCCTCTGACTGCTCTGGCTAATATATGGCTCTGGTAGTACAGAGAGGGTCGTGCTCCTGCAGTAGAGACTAAAAAAGACCTGATGATGATGAATGAATATTTAGAACCAAATCGCATTTCATTGTCATTAATTTTATTGCGTAAATTTCATATACTACTAGTAATTGCACTGTATTATCTTAACATTTGTTGAATAAGTATTCTGTTATATTGTACAAAATATTTATGTATACAGCATTACAACGCTCGGAACAATATATAAATTAAAAATATGTAATGAAAAATTTCGCCACGAGTGATTTTTACCATTTTTTTGTAATTTAGATATTATTTCGAGCATTGTTATGCTATATAAATCAATAATAAAATTTTAAGTAGTTCTATTTAGTACAATTATGTTTTACACTACAGAGAGTGTAGTGTAAAACATGTTAAACAACAAACAGTTAACATAAACCACAAAGATTTTCGCACTTATCGCATTTAAATTCATAACATAAATAATTCTTAGCATATTTGATGTCATAATTTCGAGATTTAATCTCGAAATTATGACATCAAATATGCTAAGAATGTGTTGTTAAACAACAAACAGTTAACATAAACCACAAAGATTTTCGCACTTATCGCATTTAAATTCATAACATAAATAATTCTTAGCATATTTGATGTCATAATTTCGAGATTAAATCTCGAAACCAGAGTGCTACACAAATAATCTGTTCAACAAACGAAAGATAACAATAATCCCTGAATATTAAAACCGAGACCTCTTTCATTTGAATTAAAACGTTTTAACGTAGGTATGATTTTACAAAATTAAGTTTTTTTTTCATAATTGTTTATAAGGATTTCTTGAAGGTCAGTTATAACAATTCTAGCTACACGCTAGGTCACTGCACTATTATCTTTTGATAGAACGTTTATATTTTGGTTGTTTGAAGTTCACTCTGCATCAGGTTCAGTATCCCTGACAGAATTTAATATTTACTATAAGTAAATATAGATAAGAAAATGCATCCTAGTAGTAAGGGTACTGTAAGTGTTCAATCGAGACCCACTCATCAGGGAGACTTTTGTCTAGCGCGAAATTTCTTAGACAGCTCAATATATCATTCAAATTATATTCTTTAAAAAAATATTGGGAAAATACGTAGGAAAAATATAATAAAAATTTAAGGCAATGATTGAAAACTAATACAGCTGCATTGGTCTTTGCAGAGTAGGTTTTGTTTTTTTTTTTAATTTTTAATAGACTGTGAGCGGATCTGATCTAAGAGCTCTAAAAGATCACACATCCTTCAAATAATAGGCCACATTGCAGTCTAATCCAATAGGCATTCAATTATTTTCAGAAACAATTTACTAACGACCAATCTTAGACCCCTCATTAATACGAGCGCACTATAAGTTTCCGGAATGAATATGAAAAAATACTATTAAAGGTACAAAATTAATTTATTGTTTTTCAAAATAATCTCCCTTGGTGTCTATGCACTTTTTCATTCGATGAAACCAGTTTTGAAAACTTTTGTGCCACTCCTCTGTGGTGACCTCTGAAACGTGTTTTTCATACTCCTCGACAGCCTCTTCTGGTGATGAAAATCGTTGACCGCGTAATTGGTTCTTAATTTTTGGGAACAGAAAAAAGTCACAAGGTGCCAGGTCGGGACTGTATGCAGGATGACTCATGAGTTCTACATTTTTCGCCTTCAAAAAGTCGTTTGTCTGTCTGGCCGTGTGAGAACTAGCATTGTCGTGGTGCAGGATGATACGGCGTTTACGGTTATTTTTACGGAGTTCGTCAATAACTTCCGGCAAACAAATGGTCGTGTACCAGTCACTATTCACTGTACGACGATTCTCTAAAGCAACAGTAGCCACGTGTCCAGTTTTATTAAAAAAAGAAGCAATCATCCGCTTAGATGCACTTTTCACGCGCGCCACTTTGGTTGGTTTCGGCTCATCTTGAAAGACCCATACGCTCGATTGCTGCTTTGTTTTGGGATCGTAGCAATAAATCCATGTTTCGTCACCTGTTACTATGTCCCACACCAAATTTGACGCACCTTCGTTGAATCTGGTAAGCATGGCACTGCACCAAGTGACGCGGTCCGTTTTTTGAGCCTCGGTCAAGTTGTGTGGGATCCACCGCGAGCACAGCTTTCTCACACCCAAATGTTTGTGTAGGATTAATTGTATTTGACTCATGCCTATTTCTAAGGATGCGCGAATTTCATGGTAGGTCACATGCCTGTCTGTTTCAATCATACGGCGCACAGCATTGATGTTTTTGTTGGTCACAGCGGTGGACGGCCGACCATCGCGAGATTCGTCACTGAGATTGATACGACCACGCTTGAATTCTGCAAACCAGCTATAAACAGTTGTCTTGCATGGTGCTTCATTGCCAAAAGCTGTTTCAAGCCGAGCGATGCTCTGTTGAGCTGTCAAATTACACTTAACCCGCGAACGGTCGCGCCTGGGTCGAAAAGACCCACGCACGTACTTCTAACTCGATAACTTTTTAAATATAAGTTATTACTTACTGGCGCGCTCAGTACCTTTGAGTTACTATATAGACCATCCGCACACCCCGATCGGCCAGTTTGCGCGCGGCATTTGGACAACATGGACGTTTAAAGTGAGTATGGGTATTTTTGACCCAAGAGCGACGTTTTGTGTAACTACTTTTTTATTGCGTAAAAATGTAGTTTCTTGATTTTTATTTGCAGAAATGTCACGTAACGTTTTAAACGATCAGTTAATCGAAAAGTTTGTAGAAGAAGACAATATAGAAGGAGAAATGTCATCAGAAATTAAAGATAACTTAAAAGTAGACTATCATGACTCGGATTCATATCAAGGCCGGATTTGTAAATCTTTCATTTCTAGAGATCACACTGCATTTTTATGCATTAATAGTAATGAACAAATGTCTAAGAATTAAAGAAAGGCTGCATTATAAGACTAATTAGTATGGATAAGAAGTATTTTGAGAAGTAAATTTATGTTGACATTAAAGGCTAATTGTAATTTTTTTTTAAATGTAAAATGTCAATTTTTTTATGTTGTTTAGAAGAAAGTTTATTAGTTTTTATAAAAATAACGTTTTTTTCATTAATATTAAAATATAAAAAAATATAGCTGTGGTTAATGTTCCTAAATACCAAAAAAATAAAATTAAGCAGACTATTATTCAAACTGTTGTAATGTTCAGAAATGTTAGATAATTATATACCACATTGTGATTCCAACATAGTTTTATTACCTTCTTTTAATTTAATTTACAATAAAACCTATATTTCGTTTTGTTTGAATAAAATATAACAATTAACTTTTGGGTCTATTAGACCCAGACGCGACCGTTTGTGTCACGAAATTTGACGCGAGTAACGGTGGGTTAAAATCGTAGAAAATCATACTACGAAAATTTTCCCGAGTTAAATCCATGTTGATGCAGACACACAATTTTTTAAATGGCGCCACAAGGTAAAAACAAAAGACAGTCAGATGAAACAAACTGCTTTCTACAGCCAAAGAGTTATATTTTCAAATGTTGCAATAAATTTTTAAATATTGTTTATGTAAGTGGCCAGTTCCGGAACTTACAGTGCGCCCTATGTATGTTACTACCTACAAATAGGAGGTCTAACTACATTTGTTAAATTTAATTGTAGCGCCATTTCGGTTTTTAAACGACCATCATCAGGGCGAGTGTAAAAGCAACAACATGACAATTTCGCTTTCCTCAAAGTTTTCTTAGGTATATTATTTTAAGCTTGGGTATAGGAAGAGAGGCAGGCCAAGGCCAAGATGGTCAGACGACTTCAAAACAGACGACAATAATCACAGGGACAAAACTAGAGAAAGAGAATCATAGAAGGAAAGAGGAATCTTTACTTTCTTTTTTTTAGTAAGCTATAATGTTTCACACTAGCATTTAAAAAAAAGTCTTCTTACGAGAATAATTATAAAGAACGGGCGGATTTCATGCCGTGATCCGTAAAAATGGCATCATTGCAGAGGAGAATGAGCAAGAATGAGCAAACAATATCCTAAAAACTGTGGCGAATAGACTGGTTGGATTCGCCAATATGAGACAACTTGTGCAGAGGACCATGCCGGTGGCCGTATATATATGGTCAAATCTGAAGCTTTGTATGCCGGGCTCTCTGTGCACAGAGGTACGTCAAGCGGTCGCCCGCCGGTACGTCAAGAGCATTGAAGAGACTTGATTGGCAATGTTACAACTTACAACAACTAAGGTGAGGTTCATCATGAAAATTAATATTATCACATACAGCATTTAGTTCAGTCCGTCTCTGTCACAAACCCTACGTGCGATAAAGATAGCTAAACCGTCGCGGTTCATGTGTCGCTATTCAAATACAAATTCAAAATATCTTTATTATCATAGGATATTTATAATAATATTCACTTTGTTTTGTTTTGCACAAATGTTGACGTCAAATCGTTACTTACAGCTAAGTTTACGCCGCTTCCTAGGCGCAAGTGCAGAAGAAGCGGCAACAAACTGCACTGCACGTTTTCTCCAAAGATGTCAACTAACAAACTTAAAACTTAAAATTAGTTATATGGATGGACTGAGATTACATTGTTTGTTATGTCATAATTAAATTGAATTATGAGAATTACGAAATTGAAAATAATGTCAATTTGTAAATTTAGTATGTACCAATGTACCTAAATTATGACATGTCTAAGTATACAAACCTTTAAGAGGGACCCGCGCCAAGCTCAAGCCAGACCTTTTTGTCTTTAAGATAGTCATCGGTCCTATAATAAGCTATCACACTTAGAGTTTGTGACAGAGATGGGCTGAACTAAATGCCAATTAGTTAGCCTCAAAAGTATGTAATGATATTCATTTTCATGATGAACCTCACCTTAGTTGTTGTAAGTTGTAACATTGCCAATCAAGTCTCTTCAATGCTCTTCCCGAATCAATCACACGCCCAAGTATTTAATGAACGATGTCTCATACAGTGCGATAAAGCGAATTGTTTTCAAACTGGAGGACCCAACTTTCTTTTGTTTCACAAGTTTTAGCATGAACTGAATTGCAATTTCTCGGTTCATTTTCGAGAGTTATAGTAGAACTTTGTTCGCAAGTAGTTTGTATATAGGCGCATTTGCGAATTGATATTCCACAAGTTTCTGTGTTTTCCGATACTGAGTGAATAAAATTGTTTATTGATGAAGTAGGGCGAATGTTGAGAATAGAGCATGTTTTAGTTTTCTACTGTTTTAGGTTATCCAAAGGGTGCCAACGGGACACTATTACTAAACTCCACTGTCTGTCTTATTGACTGATATAATACATGTAGCCGCTATAACACTAAATAAAAGATAAAGTTAAAAATAAAAGGAGGCGTCGTGCAAGAAAGGTCTTTTTTAACACCCATGCTCATAAAATCGATTTAATTTTACCGGTTTTAGATATAAAAAGCAGCCTATAAAACACGCGTGTGTTAGAAACGCAAATAGTGAAGTTATATTTCTATAACTCACGATTTGCTATTGCGAAAGAAAGGGACAGAATTAATGGTAAATCCAGTATGAATGAGAGAGTAAGAAAGTTTGACAGTTGTGTGTGAGCGAGATAGTTAGATAACATAAGGTGAAGGTTAGACAAAGAAAAATAATAAATCAGACATCGAACGTCATCTTTGTTTCAATATTTATCTTTGTGTACGATACAAACAGTTTCGGTACGCTTTAAATAGTTTTTTTTTATATTTCGAATTTGCATGCTGCGCAGCGCCGTCCAGTAGGCCGCGCGCCCTGCTGATTTTAAAAAGTAATAAAAGGCGGCGGGAAAGCAACAGTGTGCATCAAAGGTTTATGGTTAAGTTTATTTAAAATCAAACATATCAGTTTATTAGGTATTTTCCCTCGCAAGTATGTTGAAAAACGTCGTACGATATACGTGCGTATATTGGTTAAACACACTCGCTACGCTACGCTCTCGCATTTGCTCGGGCTGAAATTCCGCTTTGTGTGTTATAACCACCATAACGCACTTATATCGTAATGTACTATTTCAGCGTTTTTAAACATTGTACAGACACGTTAGGACTTCATGTACGAGTCCGACTCACACTTGACTAAGTGCAAATACTAATACTCGTATAACCCAATGTAACTACATATATCCCAAAGAGGATTAATTACATCCGGTAAACACGCTCGATTCCCAGTAAAATCGGTCCAGCAGCGTTACTTGGACTCGAATCGAGGGCCGCTGAATTTCCAATTAGACCCATTTAGATGTACACGGGTTAAAAGAAAAAAACTGTGATTTGCAATTCAGATTGTGTTTCAGACCCGACGTGTGAAGAGAGCCTTAATTGATACGAGTATATTGGCGCAGTTTTGAATAAAGTTTGCATACTAGTGATTAATAGTACGACGTTATTTGTTTCGTAAATTACTTGTACATGTCAAATATACATCAATAAATATCAGTCTTAAATTATAAATTAAATAAATTGTTGTTGTACGAGTAAGGTACATTGTTTTTGTTTTCGGACAATATTTTATACGAAATCGCAGTCAAATAATACTAAAAAGAATTTTTTTCTTCTGAAAATAGCATGAAAATTGGTTATTTAATGAAGCAGCAATTATTATTTCTAATAATAGAAATAAAAATAAAATAATGGAACGAAGAAAAGCTCCCGGAGCGTGGTGAGGAAATCTCTTACGTACGTGCAATATCTTAAGGCAGTGACGTCACAATTGCAGTATGTACATCATGTTTCTGTTAGTTGATAGTTTCCCTTCCCACCAGATTTGAAAAGCTTATATAACATTATCATTTATGAGCGGATTAAAATATTTTATTTATTTTAGGTTCAGGATTATGTTACTTTTTGATATAATTAATTAAACAAAAACGAGTAATAAACCGTATTGTTAACAAAGGTAATTAAACTTCTGTGATTATGAATGTTTAAGTGACTCTTAAAAATAGTTTTTATGCAATTTTCTTGTTATTTGAAACGTAGTCATACTGGTCATATCCGCTCCGTAGTCTAGTGGTCAAGGCGATCAGGAGGTCGTGGGTTCAAATCTCACTGGAAAGAACAGAATAATCTTTCTTTGATTTCGTTCTTCAGCAGGCACGTAAAGCTGTGGGTCCCGACCGCCATCTAGCGTTTGTTTAAACCTATCCTAGGATTTTTTCTGGTTTACCCTTTGGGTTGCGGAAATCTGACGGCAGTCGCTCTAGGTAAAAACCAGTAACCTCGTCAAATCACCTAGGTGGAAGGTAGCGGACCCCGGGCTCTGAAGCGTTACCGCAGAAGATGCAACCGGGAATACGCTCGGATGATGATCTATATTTAATCTGGGTTTCTGATTTTCACAAAAAATAAAGAATTTAAAGAAGAGATTACTAACAATAAGATTTTGCGAAGAAGTTCATCTTCATCCTGGCGTGGCTTTATCTTTATTTTTCTCCAAATACTGGTATGATATTATATGCATATCAATGGTCATCCAAAGGTGCCAAACTTCTTCAGAAAATATAATATTACATGCATAACAATCCGCGGAACCGGAACCGACTGCACGTTTGTAATAAAGTAATTATAACGCTAAGAGAGACTTTTAAATCTTGCTGCCCTGGGCTCTGTCTAACCCGTTTAGAATAAAGATGATAGTACAATTTTATAAAAAAAAAATCTAAAAAAATGAAGCTTTGAATCCTCCATTACGTCGTGCGTTAGATCAACATACATTCACCGAATTCGGATAGTAGACTGAAAACATGAAAAATAGAGGCGTGGAAACAATTTGTTTTCGAGTGGTTACTGTGAGAGCCTATCGCAGTGAATCAATAGTGATGTATTGCTACGGTTTTATGTCGTACTGTCGCTGTGTCTGTCGACACTATGCTCTTTCACTATATAAATCATTTTCATGGCTGGTAACGATGACCGGCAATTTTCTATTCAGTAGCTGTGGATAGAGAAAACCTTAACTATGATACATGAAAGAGAGAAATAATATATAATCAAACTATTTGGTTTCCAGTAAGAGCCTATCACAGTAAATCAATAGTGATGTATTGCTTCGATTTTATGTCGTATTGTCTCTGTCAATACCATACTTCACTAAATAAATCATTACAATAGCTAATAATGATAAGTGACAATTTACTTTTCAGTTGTCGTGGATAAAAATAAAACCGGCCAAGTGCGAGTTAAACTCACGTGGAGAGGGTTCCGTACAATTGATTGAATTCTTATAGGTTTTCCTATAATCTACGTGCAATGAACTATATTTTGTATTTTTTTCAAAATTTTAGGCTCAGTAGTTTCTGAGATCAGGGAGGGGGGAAAAGATCAATTTTCATCTTCTTTCATGAATAAAGTAAAAACTATTTATTTAATAATTATAACAAAAATATTTTTGAGATCCTCATAACGAGCCCTTTCATTTGATATATGACACAGTAAGGTTTGCAAACCTTTTTTTTATCAATTTCCTAATTTATCCTCTGAAAATGACCCTTATTTTAAAAAAAATATTTATATACTTTGCACATATGTGTTTAGGTCATAGGATTACACCATCCTACCAAATTTCACCTGATTCGGTCTAGTAGATTCGGAGCAAATTGGCTGTGACAGACGGACGGACAGACAGACGCACGAGTGATCCTATAAGGGTTCCGTTTTTTCATTTTTTGTACGGAACCCTAAAAAGTATGAATCATATTCATAATAGAGAGAGATATATATAATGAAACAATTTGTTTTTCAGTGGTTACAGTGAGGGCCTATCGTAGTGAATCAATAGTGATGCGTTGGTACGGTTTTATGTCGTACTGTCGCTGTCAACACTATACTATTTCACTATATTAATCATTTTAATGGTTGGTAACGATATCAATTTACTTTTTAGTTGCTGTGAATATAAAAAGCCTGTTTCGTGAACATGAAAGAAAGAGAAAAATAATCAAACAATCCGCTAGTTGCCAACAAGTCAAAACAGATACTTTTTGTCCAAACGTCAAAATAAAAATTTTCTATGGAATTTCTAAAAAAAACGCACGGCGTGACGTCATAGCTTTTTAGAGTCAAATAGCGCTTATAATATCTGTTTTTCTGCATTAATAAATCTAAACTCACGTTCAAAATGGATATGATGAATGACAAGTGACATTATTTTGTGACGTTTTGTTCTCCTATCATTACAAAATAATTTATTTTTGATCGTGGATGGGTAGTATCCACGATCAAAAATAAATTGTATTGTTCAAGTGATTACGATGAGAAGGTATTGGAATAAATCATACAGGAGTACGATTTTTGAAATCGGGAGTCACACAGTCAATAATTTGTGCTAGTATTTCCAAACAGGCGCATTTTTTTAATTATTTATATGAGAATTTGCACGACGTGTCTTGACCTCTCGTAACTTTAAAATATGTAGCGCACAAAATTTTGAAATTTGTTACGTTATTACTTATCGCGGACATGACAGTTTTAAAAATATGATGCAATGCGTCGTAAGTTCGGAACGCGAGCGGTGGGTTGGAAAACTACTCATTGTGATTCGCTAACTCCCTCGTTGAAAAATCGCACTCCAGAGGAATTTGCACATTCTATATTATAAGACATATGTAAGGCGATTCTCCCACTGGCAACGCACCCCGCCGCGGTGCGCGGAATCTGTCGCATTTTCACGGAATCTGCTGCATTTTGAGGGGGTTAGATTAGGCGTGTTTTTTATAGAAACTGGATACTTGCATACAACGTTAAAATCTGCCGCCCCGCGCTCCGCGACGATGCTCTGTGCAGTAGGATCACTGCCTAAACTGAGGTGCAAAAGTGCCTGCAAAGGCTTAGTTCTGAATAAACTTCTAAATCTTTGAAACCCTTTTCGTTACTGATTATGGTTTTTTTTAAATTATGTATATCGTAATTTTTTTGTAGTGATAATAAAGAAACATATACATTATCATGTTTTATCCCTAACGAAATACCTAGACAGACTAAATTTAGAAAAATATGTAATGAAATTTTTTATCACGTGTGAGATTCGGACTTACGCATGCGCACCACTCATCTGTACTGTAAGTGCACTTCGAATTGTGCTACCGTGTCTTCGAATCACCCTGACGAATTCCCTCACATATTAAGTACTTACGCATTTAAAGTATGCGTATTTCTTCATACCCACTATTTAGAAGAGTGGTATTCAACTTAATTCATATTAGAGGAATTAAAAGTCGAAGTGAAGACGACTTTATTTTAGTTATTGACTAAATTAATTAGTAAAGCTGGGAGCAGACCACAAAACCTCGTTTAGAGTGATGGTTGGTGTAAATAATTCAAGTTTTTCTAAAATAACGCCTATAATTTCTTTTGTTTCAGATATCACTGTCTATTGGTACTCCTGTTTGCAAGTTTGTGTTCAGCGAATGATGGATTCAGCAGTCTCTCAAAATTCCAGTATGGTAGGTAAAATCAATGTTATTAAATTGACGCTGTTATTGATATGTGATCGAAACATCGCAGTAAATTTCGCGGTCAATCGATATAAGTAGTAACTATCTATTAATTTACAAAGTGAATCGTGAAAATAAATTAAAAGGGTAATCCATACCCATTCATCTACCTACATATATTCGATTTTACCGCACGGCTAAGCCGATGAATGCCGGTCTGAATAAGTATGTAGCAACCCGAACATGAAAGTTCCACTGAAATACAGGATGACTTTTTAAACATATCATGGACTAAACTTGCTCCAAAAATTTGGCTGGTGGTTAAAAAGTCAGCCTGTATAGACTTTAGTAGCTTTCCACAATGTTTGCCACCGCTCCAGTTGACGGCCGATAAACAATTTGCATTTAAAATTGTCTGCTTGGCTTTTGCTGTGGCTTACAATAATGACGGTGGTTACAGTGCATTTCTCATTTTGTTTATTTAGAATACAACCTGCTTTGCAGTTTTCAGTATTTTACATTTCAATACTATGGATACCCAAATCACTTAAGGATGGTTGGCCCAGTGTGGATAAGCCCTTTTTTGTCAAAAATGTGTGACGTCACTAAAATATTTAGCTTTTTACTTTGACTGTATTCCATTGACGTTATGTTAGACCTATAAACCTATAACATACTCGTACAGGCCTGCGTTTTAGTTGATAAAACATGGCGTTCGTTTTTGTATTCATCCAAACAGCTGAACTGTGCGTTGTTAGGTAAAGTGCTGGAATAAAAAGTCCGTTTTACAGTTGACTGCAACCATACAAAAACATACTACATTTCAATGACACAATATTGAGTGTATAAGATTAGCCATTTTGCTTTTATTTCATTAGGCTACTTTTATCCTTCTATATCTTTGTTCAGTGTACATAATTAAAATCCATCTTTTAAGAGACATAATCAGACTTTCCCATACAAACGTTTAAGACACTACATTCTCTTTCAAGTTCATATTTTGACTGTGAAAACCAGTTATATGCCTAGATATATGCAATCTATTTAAAATTACATATTTTTCCCGAAACCTAACATGTCTTTTAAAAATTTAACGACGTACGTTTATATGAAAAAACTATACTTTTTCGAGAGAAAACAATTTAACCATGTTTTTTATTAAATCTAACTTTACTAAAACTACATTAAATACTCTCAATTTTTACTTAGGTAAAATACTTCGTTAGTTATTAAACGCCTGCTTCAAAGTTAAAGCAAAGAATTCGTTGCGTAAAATCAAGATCTAGAGATCGTTTGAGCTTTTCCATTGCTCTAACATAACTTGTCATATTTTGCCTGTCGCCTTGATATATATAGTTTACGTATATGTAGGTGAACATGTTAGTTTGTGGATCTACAATAATGACCAAGTTTTTTCTTCTATAATATAGGCGGTGCAATGGAAAATTTTGTTTCTATTTTTTCCGAAAAGTGACCACCGAACAAAAAATCCTGTGGGCTTACTTTATCAACCCTTAGTTCATGTACATCATTTAGTTTACAGTTTACATTGATGTAAAACGTACTTGCAATTCATAAACATTTAAGCAAAGCCAAACAGGGCTGCCAACAAAGAGTTTTTCATATAAATACAGGCGACAATTAGCGAGCATTGTGCCGTAAACAGCGCAGTTAAAGCGATCGCGGAATACACGCGCTTAACAAATACGGGTTGGTGTTGTTTTACACTTCTTTTTTTAAACAAGCACATTACATTCTTTTTGAATCATAAAATAACCAGCATTATAGCAACTTCTACGAAATAAGTTTGGGTTAAAACTGACTATCCATAAATAAATAAAAATACTTTTCTTACTAATGTGTTGCTATCTTCCATATTAATATTAGGTAAACGCTGTTGTTAACTTTGTAACGATGCTGCATGCATCATGTTCAAACCTCCTTTCTTCATCTCATCTTGTCCGTTTTTCATTCTTCATTTCATTTCTTCTACTATCTTCTATGTACTTCTAAGGGAACTCGCCTAGAGCGCCGGGACAGGTCGAGGTCCCACAACTTGTTTCAAAACTCGCAGGTAATAACACTTTCTAGTAAACCAACAGCGATGTGAGCATTGCTAAAAGGCAGTGTTATTCAGAAAATGCGCCACAATATTTTCTGACGTAGATGGAATGATGCATCACGGACGGTATCAAAGTGATACGCAAAGTTTAAAAGCATGTCATAAACTAACAATTAGTTCTAACAGTATTACCTACTACTTATTATGTTGGATCATATAAAATAAATCTCTCTAAATTTTTATTTATTTTGCTAAATATCAGTAGGTATAAATGTATTTTAAGAAATTAGGATGTAAAAGAAAGTTAGAAAGTGGCGCCTATGACAAAAAAAAATGGTAATAGGTTTAAAGGGTAGTATTTTAGGGTTCCGTATCTTAAAAGGTATAAACGGAGCCCTTATAGGATCACTCACTTGTCTATCGGTCTGTCTGTCACAGACAATTTGCTACGAAACTACTGGACCGATTGAGTTGAGATTTGGTAAGCATATGTATATAAGTCAGTGACCCAAAGATGGAAGTATATCGTAAATTAATTAATTTCAAATATGGAGGCCACTTATTGGGGTAAATTAGATATTTAATAAAAAAAGTTTTATGAACTGCATCGTGTGACATATCAAATGAAAGAGCTTTTTGTAAAAAAATTAAATATTTTTTTTAATTATGTTCAGATAGGCTATTTTAAAGTTATTTTAGAAATAAATAAGAAGAAATTACCATTTGCCACACTTATCTCCAAAACTACTGAGATTAAACTTTTGAAAAATCATACAGATAAATAGTTCTTTTTAGCTATAGATTTTGTATAGATTACTAAAATGAGCAATTGTTGTATATATCCCTATAAAAAAATATCTGCAAACTATGTCGTGTGATATATCAAATGAAAGGGCTTGTTGTAAGAATGCCAAATATATATTATTAAATTATAAGATGAATAGTTTTAAAGTTATTTAAGAAAATAGGTGAAATTTGCCACTTTTTTCTAGGTAAGTTTTAAAATCCATCCATAGGTACTCATAAATCAGAAACGACGTAAACATTGCTAAAACACCGCACAACCATTCAGTAAATGCGCCACAATATTTTCAGTGACATAGTTGCAATGTTGTATCACGAACCGTGTCAAAGCGATACGCGAAGTGTGAAATGACAGTTGTAAACTAGCATTTAGTTTTAAAACTGTTATGCTACGTTTATTATTAGAAAAAAATATGCACTCTGTCACGTCTCTATCTCTAATCTTCTTCTTCATCTAAACGAGTACCCGGTTGCATCCTCAGCTGTACTGCTTCGGAGTTTGAGGTGAGCTTTCCTCCTGCTTTTTCTTTTCCAAATATAACATACTTGCAATTGTCACCCAAGGATGCCAAAGACCTTGCGAAGTGGAGAAGAAATAGCCGGAACAGTTAATAACGGTTTGGCTATAGTTTTACGACCGGCCGCCTGCCTGACGTCAACCCTCTTTGGGAATGTATTTGTGCGAAAAGTTTAACAACCGGCTGCCGCCCGACGTCAACACTCCTTGGGAATGCAATTGTAGCACGAGATGTTTGTGCTTAATCCTTGAGTCGCCTCTTATGACATCCACAGGAAGAGATGGAGTAGTCCTATTCTAACCCGGAACCACACGGGGGTCTCTATCTCACGCCTCTATCTCTAATGGTGCAGACAAATCTTAATGCTGCAAGACCCAAACACCACTTTTAGCGTGATGATGCGCGTTACGGTGGATTAAAAGAAATCTAAACAGTTTGGGTTGCTAGCCGCATCGCCTATTAACATAATTCCTATTTTCACTTATTCTTTCTATCGGCTTTTATGATCTGCGAGGGAAGAGAAGCACCTGGTACATTCTAAGTTTTTTCCTTTCTCCCAGAAAATAGATGTATAAAAAAAGTTAAAGCTTTTGAAATACGCAATTACGAAAACTATTAAATAAACATAAAAATATTAAAATCTTGCTGACTTTATTAGTTATTTTTTTATAAGTTCAGTATTATATAAAAAAAACAAGTAAAAGCAATTTAAAATATACACAAAAGCTTCTAATACCACTTTCGGACAAGAACAGGCCATATCATCTCTCCTTTCCATGAATAAAGAATGAAAACGAAATAGGAATTTTAAATTACAGTCTCGAGAAATAACTTTGCAAGATAAAGCCATAATTTTTGTACTTACAGTTCTTATGATCGTGTTGTGAAATTAGACTCTAGAATTATATACGTTTTGTGAGATGTTTCTTTTTTATAAAATTATAACTCTTTTATAAATTTTATGTATTAAAACGCAGAGATAAAATTGTATAAATCTTACGATGTAGTCTTAGTTTTGTTACCTTTCTACCTGAGGAATCTAACCACATTCAATTCACTAGGTACCTCTATATCTAGACTAGACAACATGAGAACTTG
The DNA here is from genome assembly GCA_963576875.1 of Acrobasis repandana. Taxonomy (NCBI): domain Eukaryota; kingdom Metazoa; phylum Arthropoda; class Insecta; order Lepidoptera; family Pyralidae; genus Acrobasis; species Acrobasis repandana. Next base: position 8,175,997 of record OY756226.1, read on the forward strand.
CAAATAAACTACAGTACCTAGGTAGTAATGATAAAAAAGTAAAATACTAAATACAAATACGAGTAAAATATGATTGTATTGTATATCGTCCTGTAAATATCCGTTTTATTTCATTTCCAGTAGGTCGAAGGTAGTGCACACATAATGCAGTACAAATCTTCTCTATTTTTAATCAGTAAGTGGATCAAGAGTTAATCAAGAATCAAACATTTATTTAGTTACTAATTAGGCCTTCGCAGGCACTTAAACATTTTTTTTTTATTAAATAATTTTACGGCTCTGGATACAAGATCTTAAGAGCCTATCTTTAATTTTGTTTTTTATTCCTAATCCTAACCTAACAAAACAATCAAAGGGTGGTGTAGGCCTTTGACTGCTGCAAGGGAGCTTCTGGCGACAAATCTATACGAGTCCACTGTTTAACATAGACGATTGAGTGGCGGACGACGCCCGAAGACACCACACAATCCGCAAAATAAATATCACTACAGCCGTACTATGACTGTCCACTTTAACTATTTCACACATTGTTCATGTCATGAGCATTTATAACACCAAACAACACCAATTTCATATTATAAAGTCCACTAAAATCAATGTGTAAAATAATTTAAAGCAAACCCCAACCAAATCCCTTGACTTCCCGCCAAAAACTCAGGCACTTTTACACGTAAATAATTAAGTGTCATTATGTGTAATGTTTATTGGTATTTAAATTATTAATTTTTTTTCAATAGTTTCCGATACTTGAAAAAGGCAAAACACCATCAGCTTATCACTACACCATCCTTTCCAAAATCTTTCTTATTATATAAAAAAACTATTTTTGATAGCTTTAACCTGACTTTTACGAGACTATATAATTGAATGTTTTTTTTCAGATATCCTCGAATACGACTTACTTCACGCAATCGCCGTCCCGTTCAGGAATCCGAAAACGCAGTATTTCGACGAAGGTCTCGACGGCTTCCCCGCATATGGGCTCAAACCTGGCTCCGACATAAAATCCCCATACCGGCTCTTCATGCCCGAAAAGCTATACCCAGAATTCTCAATAACAGCGACAATACGCCCCGCAAACAAAGATGGCGGCTTCCTTTTCTCAGTCGTCAACCCTTTAGAAACCGTCGTCCAATTAGGCGTCAAACTGATCCCATCTGGGCCAGGCTTGACAAATATATCTCTGTTGTATACGGACGCAAATATATACGCTTTATCGCAAACAATAGCGTCGTTCGTAGTGCCATCCTTTGCGAAAAAATGGACGCGTTTCGGGTTGAGAGTCACCTCTGATAACGTGACTCTATACCTAAATTGTCACGAGTTCAATACTGTCACGGTGAAAAGGGAGCCTATGGAGCTAGTATTTGATTCGGCGTCAACACTATATGTGGGACAGGCCGGCCCATTGATCGGGGGAGCTTTTCATGTGAGTACATTTTTTTTTATTTGGTCAAAACGTGGCTTTCCGCCCTGAAATTTGATTGCACGTGAAAATTTCGTTCCGTGAAATGTCCAGTCAAAATAGACAGTGCATTTTCATGGTTTATTGTACACTAGAACATGAATTAATTATAACTGATGGATATATGCACTAAAATGTTTGTACTGCATTTTTATGAATAATTTTAATGTTATTGTTTGTAGGCAAAGTATTTTAAAAATTATATTTTGTAACAATTGACTGACGTTATGCCGATCATTGTTTGACTTCAAATCTAAAGCCAGTGTATTTGGTGTATTTTAATCTAATATAATACCGTGAACAAAACGTTACTTTCAATCACTTATCGCTGGTAAGTAAGTACAAACTGAACACGACAAGACTAGCCCCTAAGCAACAACTTTTCTATTAACTTCAAGTTACAAATTAGTATCGCTTCCTGTTTCGCAAACAACTAACTTATTAAGGAAATCGTGTAACGACTACAAAAAAGTAGACAACAATACAACCTTGTTGCCTTTGATGAAAAAAGTAGATGAAACACGATCTCAAAAAAAGTTTCGACATACGACCTAATCTATTGATTGTTTTCAATAAGAAAATTCATATTTTGAATATGTTAAAAAATATTTCATAAAATTTATTTTTTAACTAAAAGTATTAATATTTGACACCTTCCGTTTTTTCTGGTTTGATAGATTTAAAAATGTAATTCATAGAAAAAAGAATTGTTAGAAAAAAGTTTATTTTTTCTAAAAAACTGTTTTGCACGTTTTTCGTTTGATTGTAAAATATTTTTTTAATGTACACATAAACACACCGAACGACAAAAACAGCATTACACACTTGCGAAAATCAAAAAGAGTGATATCTTTCAGTATATCTTGAAATTAGAGGAAAAGCAACACAAGGCATTTCAAGTGCTTTCATTAACGTTAGCAGAGCCGATGGATTCAAATATCTATTTATCTCACGTTAGTTTTAACCCAGTCACTGTGATGCGATATCTTGAGAATATACAATATTAGTGTTTGTTCCCATTTTATAAAAAAAAATGTTACCTATTTGACTTTATTAGGCTAAAAGAGCAAAAATATACATTTCTACGAATCACGAGGTATTTTTTCGTAAACAAAGTATTTTTCCTTTAGGTACATTGTTTAGGAGAATTCGTCTAGTCATTATTTATTTCTAGGAAATGTGTCATGAGAATAAAACTCGAATTAGGATAAATTTCTACATTGTTTTTTTCATCGTTTTGCTGTGTACCTACAAATACTTGCTAAAAGTAGAGTCAATTCAGATTTTAACGACCTCTGTGGCGTAATGGTTAACACGCTAGTCCAGGTTTCTAGTTTCTTTTCAGCTGCTAATAGCATTATAATCAAATTCTGAAGAAGTTGCACATTTAACACAATATTTTTTGCTATCTATGACACTAAATAATCAATTTCTTTTATTTAATAAATAGACTTTAAATATAAAGAGCTGCAATATAATATCTTTGCTACAAATACAAAAGCCCATCAATTTGTCCCCTAACCCGCAACAATAGTTCAGACCAAATTCCTGAACAGAGTTAAGTTTAAAGGTCATAGCCCACCCGACCTCGGCACGCGTTGTCGATAGATGGTCCACGGGTGAACGCCGCATTGTCAAACAGTGAACGTCGCGTTATCAACGAGTAGACATAGCGTTGTCCGCAGATAGATGAGTAGTTTCATTTATATATTAGGTTGGGGAAAAAGTCTTTTCGCATATAATATGTATGAACTTGTAATAAATCCACTTTGGCTATGCTATTTGTACCTGGCTGGTTTTGGTATCATTTAAATGTTTAAATTTTAAAGAAGATAATTCCAAATTCAAATTAGGAAAATGCGTGATTTTTATTCGTTTTTCTTACCGTCAAGATGAGTGAATCTAATGAAGAAATTCGATACATTTTAAAATTTTACTACCAAAAAGGTAAAAATGCAACGCAAGCCGCGAAAACAATTTGCGATGTTTATGGACCTAGTGCAGTGTCTGTGAGAGTAGCACAAATTTGGTTTAAGCGTTTTCAATCCGGAAATTTTGATGTCAAAGATGCACGTCGCTCTGGTCGCCCTGTTACGGATAAAATGGATGCTATTTTCGAAAAAGTGGAGCAAGATCGGCATATCAGTAGTTACAATGTAGCTGAAGAACTGGGAATTGACCACAAAATAGTTTTGGCGCATTTGAAAAAAAATGGGTACACAAAAAAGCTCGATATTTGGGTACCTCACGAGCTCTCTGAAAGAAACCTAATGAATCGTGTACTCATTTGCGATTCTTTATTACGACGTAATGAGACCGAACCATTTTTGAAGAAATTGATAACTGGTGATGAAAAGTGGATCACGTACGACAAGAACGTGCGAAAAAGATCATGGTCAAAAGCCGGTCAGGCTTCACAGACTGTGGCGAAACCCGGGTTAACTCGCAACAAGGTGATGCATTATGAGCTGTTACCACCAGGCAGGACCATCGATTCAGAACTCTACTGCGAACAACTGATAAGATTAAAGCAAGAAGTTGAGAGAAAGCGGCCGGAATTAATCAACAGAAGGGGTGTGGTTTTTCATCATGATAACGCTAGACCTCACACATCTTTAACCACTCAGCAAAAATTCAGATTTCCACCTGTTTCTGTATCTTCAGAATTCTTTAGGCAGTGTCAGGTTAACATCACAAGAGGACTGCCAAAACTACTTGACGCAGTTTTTTGATCAGAAGCCCCAAAATTTCTATAGCAATGGGATCATGTCCCTACCTATAAGATGGCAAAAAGTTATCAAACAAAATGGTACCTACATACTTTAGTTAATTGTAAATAAACTATATTAAAAAATGTTTTGAATTTTCATATAAAATGCGAAAAGACTTTTTCCCCAACCTATTATATTTTTTTACCTTTATTGTACCAAATACAATTTGTTTAACACAATAGGCGGACTTAATGCTAAAGCCAACCTTTGGGTTGTCAGAGAAATTTAGGTGGATGCAAAATAAAGGAATGGGATAGTTTGTCAGAATACAAATACATTATTACGTCTTTATTCCAAACGGGGTAGACAGAACCTAGGGTCGTAAGACTCAAAGGTCATGTTTAGCGTATTGGTGGGCGTAAAGATGGAAAAGGGGAATCAAAAAAGACGATGTGTTGCTAGCTGCAGCTGAGGCGAGGCAGTGCTGGGTAGCTCCAATAAGCTATGACCTTTATATCACTTTGCTAACACGACATAGGCACTTGGATTGTTACACGGAATTCGCATTGAAAATAATCCTCCGAACGTAAAAGGGAGCTAAAATATTCAGGAATATAACACAACTGGTATTTCGACACAATACGTTTTCTACGCGGGCTTCACCGCCCCTTTCTTTGTCTAATCCACGGTATTGCTGGAATTTTAATGTGGCACATGTTTAATTTATAAGCTCTACATTATTTAAAATTGTTTGGTTCTTTGGCGTTAAAATCCGGTAAGTTTTGTTTCGATGACATTTTAAGATATATTGTTTTACAAGGCCTAAACTCCATTTCGTTTAGGCGAAGATATTTTGTGTTTTAACAACCATTTCGTTATTGAATCAAAGAATTAGCAATAGATTGTGTAGCAACTAAAAGGGGACAAGCTGACTAACCACAGCTGCTTTATGCCTATATGTTTTAAAATAAACTAGGCATAGGAAGTTTAAAAGTTAATTGAAATTAAATAGAATACATTTACCCAATGCTAGAAGGGCGTAGGAGTAGAAGACGACTAAGAAGGAGATGGCGAGACGACATCGACAGTTTCATGATGGAATAGCAGGCTGCAACGGACAGGGAAATTGGGTAGATGACTGGGTTAAAAATATATTATTTGGTACTGCCAAGACAATAAAACTTCACTAAATAGTGTCACTTGTCATTAATCATATCCATTTTCAACATGATTTTAGTTTTTGTAATGCAGAAAATCTGATATTTGACTCGAAAAAATTATGACGTCATGGTTTTGTTTTTCATATAAAATACCATGTTAGTTTTGACGTTTACAAAAAAGTGTCTGATTTGACTTGTTGTCATCTAGCGGATTCTAAATGTTTCTTGAACATTGCAGTCGTGTGTCCGACGATGTTAACCCGAACCTTGGCGGCAGAATTTTGTTTATCTGTCTCCAGTAAAAGCGGCTTTGTTTACAAAGGCACGCGATAAAACGGGACGTATGGCTGAGTCCTTTCAGACTGTAGTATGGAAGATATTGTGATAGGCCGTGATAGATGCTCTTTTTGTTATCTACGTTTCAGTGCGAGATAATGCTTGTTTTCTACTTCATTTACTTAATTTAATTTACATACTTTTTAGAATACTCTACTATTTTGGATTTCCTATTTAAATGGAAAATTGACGTATGCACGAGTGTGCATGGATTACTGATGGGTAATTTTCCAAAACTTTTCAAATGTTGGAAATTGTCTAAGTTATTTTTCAGAAAAATAAATGATTGGAAAAATATTTTTTAATATAGTATAGTTATGTAGTTATGCGGCAGAAATGATGATGTTGAATATAATATATACGTCGACGAAGAGAGGCCTATGCTCAGCAGTGGGCGGAAGAAGGGCTGGGATGATGTTGATGAATATATTCCAAGGAAAACATGAGTGCGAAATAACAGTTGCGGTATCGTATCCTCAACCTCCACTTCCTCCTAAGCAAAGTCAAAAACATACGCTGTAAATGTTGATTAAAGATGTAATTCAGTGTGATTATTGCTATTATTTCAAAGTATAGTAAGTGTACTTTTGGATAAGAAAAAATATTGGAAAAATTGAAAACTTTTATTTGCTTTGTTTTCTTTTCTGTTCCGAATGATTTTTTTTTGTTTTGAAGTAATAATAGAAATAAATGTTACTCCGCTTGTTTGAAGCGCCAAACCTGTGGAAATGTATAAACACTGTAACCGTAACAAATTAATTCGCCTACCAACTTTACAGATCTATTATCCGGAAGTTCTACACAAACACGAAATGCATCTAACTGTTGTTTGTTAACTTTAGCTGAAGATTACCTACATACATACATACATTACATAGGAAATTAGCATTCTATGGGAAATTCAATTTTGGTTAATAAATCTATTTTATTTAAATCTTTTTATATTTACATAAAACCTTGTTTAAAGTTTTAAGAGAGCGTTTTTCTGTAGACTATTTTTTATTATTTAGTAAAAAATATTGTTATTTTCCTTCTTTTTCAGGGTTTTTATTTAGTAATTTTATATTCCTAATTCTATTATTATCAATTTATTCAAAAACTAATCTTAAAATTACTAAAAAAAATCACGAATTATAGAACATTTCATCTAAAGCAAAGTACCCAAAATACAGGCAGCATTCTCTTGCAGGATAGCTAAGCTAATCCGCTGGGCAATGAAACTGCCAGCTCTTGGGTCTTCTTAAATTCAGTGTTTCAGACTTCAAATTAATTATAGTTATGTTCAATTGTTTCTGAAAATATTTAATATCTCTTCGCAAATTAATTCGCTTACCAACTTTACAAATCTATTATCCGGAAGTTCTAAGCGGTAGCACAAAATGCATTTAATTAACTGTAGTTCGTTTAATTTAACCGGGTATTAACTATACACTCGTTATACAGAACTTTGCGTTTTTTAGAAATAAAATTTTCTTTGGATATTGAATAACTTAGTAGGTTAATTTGCACGTATCTTTTCTCTAATAAATTTTGACGAAGAGAAGAAGAGTTCATTTTAATTATGCATGACGTCACGGTCTCCTACGATTTTTACAGGGTGGTGACGTCACAAGCCTCTACTTCGGAACTTTGATGCGCTGATCTTTGTTAATTTTTAATAATTTAATAAACCGAATAACATGTGTCCATTATTTTTGACTGATCTAACTGACGGACTGAATAGAATAAAACAGCAGCAAAATAAATAAAAAAAGGTACGTTTCGCGTTAATTCCCGTATGCATTAATTTAATAGAATAAAACATTTCTGAACCAGTCCACATCGCTATTACTGAATCAAGTCGACTAATACATTATAACAAAAACTTGGAATGCAAATTGATCAATTTCGCTGTAAGTATACTGAATTGAAACAAGAAATGCACCTAATTTAGCAAGTTTGGCTCGTTAGTGCGATCCACAGCTTATCCGCAACTTGTACCGAGCTGTAGTTAGCTGAACAGCGAATAATAATTGTTTAGTAAAGAATTTGAGGCGATTAATAACTTGTGTGCTATTTTCTGCTACTTTTTTTAGAGTTCCGTACCCGATGGGTGCCAACGGGACCCTACTACTGAGACTCCGCTGTCTGTCTGTCTGTCCGTCTGTCACAGGGCTCTATCTCTTGAACCGTAATAGCTAGACACTTGAAATTTTCACCGATTATGTTTTACTGTGGCCGCTATAACAACAAATCCTAACAATAAAAAAAAGTTAAAAATTAAAGGGGGTCGTCATACAAAAAACGTGTTTTTCAGCGTTTTTTAACTAGATTTTTGTAATGGCATTAACTAGATACTTGAAATATTCACCGATTATGTATAACTATGGCCACTATAACACAAAATACTAAAAATAATACAAAGTAAAAAATTAAAGGCACCCCCCATTAATTTTTAACTTTATCTTCATACAAAAGACGTGTTTCTTCAGCGTTTTAAAACATTGTACGGAACCCTTCATGTAAGAGTCCGAGTCGCACTTGCCTGTTTATTTAGTATACTGTTAGTGTTGGTAGATGAGAAGCTTGATGGATAAGGCGTACGAACTGTGGGTGTAGGGGGAACCAGCAATTTAAATAGTTGACTTTCTTTGCTATCTAAAAACTATAGACACGCATCACATAAACGGGTCAGAATTTCGTTTAAAAATAAATTACCTGCCCAAAGCAGGCGACCAAACCCGCTTTCCATTTAAAAAACAGGTGAAAGCACATTTCCTTAAACAATTGTCATATAGTTCTTAGTGCATATAGTATATGTGAGTAGTATAATAATAGTGTGTATTATTTGTATGTAGTTTACATATTGTTTATTATTACATATTTAAGTATACTTAGTTAATTTTTCACCACATTTCTATTTGAGTTTTGGCACTACCCTTGTCTTTCTCAACATCACCCAGTTGGTTGACTGGTAGATAAGGCCTTAGGCTTTAAGTCCGCCATTACACTTTTATTTGTATATGAAGTTAAATAAATAAATAAAAACACGTGTGGTACTCGGGGACTGCCGCGGTAAAGCTATTGCATAGCATTTTTATTAACTTATGCAATTATAAGTCTAGTCGCACGCACAGAAAACACCGTGCCGAAGTCTGCCTAACTGAAACGACGTTAGACGATGCACGGCTTTCAACGCCGCGCCGCTGTGCCGGTCGCTGGTTGTCGAGTAGGCGGAGTGGGGGTTGTTAGGTTTTATTTTTGTTACGGAATTTCTTGATTCGGTCGCCGCGCTCAAAACCCGCGATAAAAGCTATGCAATAGCTTAACAAAGCTAGGTAGATAGATAAAGATTAAAACTAATTCATCTGCTTATGGCAAACATCAGTTGGACGACAAAGTTAGCCAAAGTTTAAACTCCACTACGAAGTTTGTATGAAATCTGGTCCGCAGAGCATCGAGTAACTTTGCTTGTATGTTTCGTGTTGCGAATTTGCAGTCAGGTAGAGCAATATTGTTTTGAACATTGATCCTATCCTAAATTACTATGTATACTACAATTTAACTACACAATCACAATGACGTAAATAAGTAATATAATAATAATAAGTGTAGCTAACGACAGTGTAGCCAACGAGCAGCAAGTCACCATCTACCAGGCTAAAATTGTTGTGAGACTTTTTTAGGTAGATGTCCGTATCTCACTCCATAACCCAGTTATCCGGTCCACTAACATCCCATCGACATAGCCCAAAACTAGTTAATCCCTCCCTGGCAATGTTTGGAAGCTATGGAGGACTGTCCGTTAGTGCATCTCAATGGTATATTAAGGGATAGACCTCCATAGATGCAGCCATCTCACTTTTTAGATAAAAAGGTACCGACATAAATAATAATAAATTTATTTCAGACCATGTTCTCCATGTATACTTGTAATATAATACCTTATGTTGCAATAATTTTACATTTAAGAGCCAAGCTCTTGCCGGTATTGTAAGAAACACACACTATGTCTTTTTTTTTGGCAGAGATAATGGAGTGGTTTGCCATTGCCTTCTCCATTTCACAAACTAATTAACTTGATAGTCACTAGTGTGCAGTTTTCCTGTCAATGTTTTCCTTCACCGGAATTATGTGGTGGTAGTTAAAAATGACCATACATGAGTAAAAACTCAGAGGTACTTGCGCCTAGAGAGGATCAAACTGGTGCCTCACAGACGCACAGCCGGTGCCTAAACCACTTGGCCACCACCGCGTTAATTGTAATGCTAGGGCTGCACTAACGAGAAACGTCAATGCCCATGATTGCGATAAATATTGCGTTAATTTATTAACACGCTAAATGGAGTAGCTGCCTTTGCTGCGTAATTCCCGGCAGAGTTGAATAGGATCACTCCAAGTCTTCCCGTGGATGTCGTAGAAGGCGACTTAGGAAATACAAGCTAAACAAAGCTTATAAACATCAATGAGACCTATCCAATCCGTCTGGCCAGCGTGGAGAGTGTAGGCCAAATCCTCAGACTGTTCTGGCTAATATATAGCTCTGGTAGTACAGAGAGGGTCGTGCTCATGCAGTGGAGACTAAAAAGACCTGATGATGATGATGATAAATGGAGTAGCCACACTTGAACGTTCAACGTCAATGCCCATTCTTGGCGTGTTCTTTTCAAACAGGATGGATATGTATTTTATTAGTGTATTTTTTATATTTATATTTGATCATTACTAAATGAAAAAAAAAAATAACACAAAGAAATGGAAGATGGTGGATGATCCAAATGCACAGAAAATATGATGCCACTCGAACTATCGCCTAACGTCAAAAGGCAATGTTAATGCCGTTATAAAATTATCGCGACAAGAAGTGGCCACACTAGTGTTAAACGTTCATCATCGCGATAATTAAGGGTGGCGTTTCTTGTTATTGTGGCCCTAGCATTAAGTATTGTTTATGTATTTCTGTTCTTGTGCCTACTTTATGTGTTTACGTAAACTGCATCAAATACACACACACTATTTGATGCAGTTTTCGTAAAAAAAGGTATTATCTACGAGTATCTATTAATAACCAAATATCATAGTTTAATCTCTGTAGCGAAAATCAAAATACGGTTCCACTAGCGTCGTTTTACGAAAGATGACCTCTTAAGATTCTTATTGAGGAATAAACTGTAGTACAGTAGTTTAATTACAGTGATTTTTTAAAAACAGTTTTCTTGGCTTAGCTTGAACTGGCGGGGCCTTAATGGATTTTTTTAAGATGCCTTTATTGGGAGTGTTCTTGTTTTATATAAGTTTTTATTTTTTTAGTTATTTAATTACCTTTTCTGAATTGAAAATTTAAAACAAGTACATAAAATAATTCTACCTTCTAGTCGATAGGTACCTAAAATGTTCCACATTTTTTTCAAACTTTTGTTAAAAAAGCAATTTGTTATAACTCTTGCGAGCCTTTGTTTGAACAATAGCTACAAAAACCGATACGGTTGTGAAAATAAACTGTTATTTTAAAGCCCTTTGATAAAAGCCTTCTATTTTATTAATACGTTCAAAGCAACAACTTTTTCATGTAATTACAACTGCCACAATATATTTTTTTATTGGAAATAATACAATGGCTGTAAGAGTCCCCTTACCCTAGGCAGAATTAGAGTTTCCCATACAAACGTAGTCTACGTTTTATTTTGAAACGACATGTCGGATGTCATATACAGAGTCTAACAAAATATACTGAAACTATTTTAAGGGTGGATTCAGTCCATGATACTGAACAACTTTCCCCAAGGAACATATATTGAAATTTTAAAAATATTTTTCGGCCTCCCATATAATTTGGCCGATCAGCTGATCCGAGTTTGTAAGGAGGAAAGTCAAAAATTATTTTTTATGTTTCGATATATGTTCCTTGGGGAAAGTTGCACAGTATCATGGACTGAATTCGCCCTTAAAATAGTTTCAGTATATTTTGTTAGACGATAGGTATATACATATATTCAAGTTCACATTTTGACTGTAAAAACCAATTATAACCCTCGATATATGCAATTTCTTTAAAGTTACAAATTTTTACCGAAATCTGACATGTCGTTTCAAAATAAAACGACCACCTTTGTATGGGAAAGTCTAGGTAAGGAGATTCGTAAGTCCGCCATTTGCAAGTTTTTTTATGAAAATTTAATTAATCAATAATGACATAAAGTAACTGGTAAGTATGCTTTTTATACTTAGCCAATATTTGTACGAAAATATGATCCGAAAAGAAGTTTATCTCGAATTCCGAAATAAATTGACAGACAATATTTTTTTTATTTTTTATATACTTTTATAAAATATAGTATCGTTGATTTAGTATCCCATAATACAAGAAGAACTGATAACTAAGCACAAACATCTCGTGCTACATTTGCATTCCCAAGGAGGGTTAACGTCGGGCGGCGGCCGGTTGTAAAACTTTTCACACAAATACATTGCCAAAGAGGGTTGACGTCAGGCAGGCGGCCGGTCGTAAAACTATATCCAAATCATTTTAAGGTGAAGATATAGGCAAATGACCTTGAAGTGACGCCCTCATTTGAAATAAATTGTTAACTCGTAAATATGGAGATAATTTCCATATTGCTCTTCGTTATGCACTAGATAGCCCTTTAAATTATTTTATGAACCACCGTTTAAAGTATTTACATTAGTCCGTCTAGCTTTAAAACTTGCCTCCGCCAAAAGTGGCCTCGGCAAGTTTTAAAGCTAGACGGATCACCAATAATAGTTTCAACGACAGTTCATAAAATAATTTAAAGGGCTATCTAGTGCATGACGAAGAGCAATATGGAAATTATCACCATATTTACGAGTTAACAATTTATTTCACACTTCAAGGCCATTTGCCTATATCTTCACTTTAACTGTTCCGGCTCTTTTTTCCTCCATTTCGCAAGGTCTTTGGCATCCTTGGGTGGGCACCCCGGACTCCGAAGCAGCACAGTTGAGGATGCAACCGGTAACAGGCTTAGACGAAGAAGAATACAAGACGAACTGATGGCCGATAGAGCAGAAAGGTTCTCGAATGGCGACCACGTACTGGCAAGGGAAGCGTTGGACACCCGCCCGCAAGGTGGTCAGACGATCTGACCAAGGTCGCTGGAAAGCGCTGGACGCAGGCCGCTTTAGATCGGTCGTTTTGGAAATGCTTCGAAGAGACCTTTGTCCAGCAGTGGTCCGTTATGCGGCTGAAATGATGATGAATACGAGTTTAAACTTAGTTTGGCGCTAGCTCAGTAAGTGTTATTTGTCCTTTTAAGGGTTCCGTACCCGAAGGGTGCAAACGGGACCCATTACTGAGACTGTCCGTCTATCCGTCTGTCGCAGGGCTCTATCTGTTGAACCGTAATAGCTAGACACTTGAAATTTTCACCGATAATGTATTACTATGACCACTATAACAAAAAATACTAAAAATAAAATAAAGTTTAAAATTAAAGGGGGTCGTCATACAAGAAACGTGTTTCTTCAGCGTTTTAAAACATTGTCCGGTGGTACGGAACCCTTCATGTACGAGTCCGACTCGGACTTGCCCGTTTATTCAGTGTGATTTCTCCCGTTTTTGTTTTTTTGTTGTTTGCTGTTTACATTCTTTCCACTATTAAATAAAAAAATAATTTTAATTAATTAGTGTATAATACTTAATTTAGTAAATAGGTAGCTTTAAAAAAATATATAAATAAACACTACACGTAATGTACACTAAAATATTGACGTGTATAACTGCCTGCGAAGGCCTAATTACTGAATAAATATTTGATTTTTGATTCTAAAGATAAAAGCGTAATAAATATATCACAGCATTATAGTACTTTTACCTTGCAGTATATAATAATAATCCTACCTGCTTACATGAAAAATGTATTTTTGCCAACATTCAGACCATACACATTCGTTTTCACTTTTCTGGATGTAACGTTTCAATGTTCACTACCACTCAGACGCACTTGAATCCCTGCATGTAAAACAAGGCAATCTGCACATGGTTTTCTTCGGTCAATCGATTTTCAACGTTAAGGCTTCTTTTATAAGAGTTATATTTTTATGAGGCATGATTTAAAAGCTGGATTTATGTTGGTCGAATGAAGGGTTGTTGTCGAGTGACGCATTGAAAATTCTGCAACATTTGCAGGGGTGGGTGCCATGATATTTCAGTTTCAACTGGCTCCATAAATGGAAAATGTTTAATTTACTTTTACAAACATACACATTTACTACCACCTCTTTTTTATCCACAGGGCAAAAATCTGACACCAGTGTTGGCCACTTACATACACGATAGAAGTTTCGTGTGTGTAAGCCAACACTGGTGTCAGATTTTTAAAGCTGCCTAAAGGCATCTGACGTAGCTTGATGTCTGCCATACTATGATGATAGCCGGGACCAACGGCTTTACATGCCTTCCGAAGTACGGAAGAGCTGAAACATTCTTTATGCCACTTGGTGGTCACCTATCCAAGTGCCTAATAATGCATACTCTCGCCATTCCACCAAGCTTCTCACACCCACATGGGTAGGCAGAGACTGTGGCTCTCCACTTGCTACAATCCTAACAGACCTATTTCTTTATCTACACTCATTAATAAACATCTTCATCTTCATACATGCCCTTTGGTTACGTTACTTCTAACCCCTCCTTTTTCTAGAACATCTGATGAGAATCAGAATGTTCGCCGAGGCCAACCCTGTGCTGAAGAAGAGTCGTCAGCAGTCTTACTCTTTTAAAGCTGGCACGTAAACCTACCGGCGAACATTATGATTTCATTCCACAATCAGCACGGGTCCCTTCGCAATGCCGTGTTTACTTTAATCATTCGGTTTCGTTCCTCGTTGGATATTCCATTCCATCTGACGCGGTACACTCAGTGCCAGACTGTAAATACTATTTTTTAGTTTTCCTTTTGCATCATTTTAGATCACACTAACCTGCTATCAAAGTTAAAACAACATCAAGGCAATACATTGAAGTAAGTAAATGACACAAAGTTTATTTTTTAAACGTTATCTGTCATAGAGGGTCAAACCTTTTAAGAAGACTCCTGACTGGGTTGGACTTGGTTGAGTTTTATGTATATAATATTTATTTTATATGTATATTTACACTTTTGGTTGTTTTTGCCAATACTTACAAATTTAACAAAGTTTTACTCTGCTTATTGTATTCTTTCCGTTAGAGTTAGAGTTGCCTTTGTATTGTTTTCAATTGTATTTTTTTGTATCTTCTTCTTCTTCTTTAATTTAAGAGCTTGCTCTTGTCGGTGGAGTTAAGTGGAGATGCCTCCATTTCTCTCATTTTTGTATCCTTTTTAACAAATAAGGAATTCACATACATACATACAAATAGAGACTTTTTTTAATTGTGAAGTTGAGCAGGCTTTATTATTTTTAAATTTTCGTTTTTCTAAAACTTAGGTACCTATCCCTTAAGCAGAGACTCCATTGCAGATAGACAATGCCAACCAGTATACTATCTCTATCTCTTGCAATGTGTCAATAACGACATGTCATTGGTTGTTAAAATATGGCACAACGTCGGTCATCTTAAGTGGAGCCTAGCTGGGCCTTAATCGTCTTAAAAATTTGCATCATACAAATATACAATGTGGAAGGGACATACCTGGTAATACATCGAACCACAGTCTATACTAGATATAACTTCGCACCTCACCTGTTTTCGTTAAACATCTCCAAGTACCTCGGTTGCCTGGAAGAGATTGCAGCTGCGATAAGGCCGCCTTTTGACATCTGTTTTCTTTAATCTATTACTCTGTATCATTATGTTTTGGTGCAATAAAGATCTTAACTAACTAACTAACTAGATCATTTAAGCATAATGAAATTAAAATAACAGCTAAAAACAAAAATTCGGCATTGCCATACAAAAGTGTGCACCCGGCGATTTGTTTTTTTTTGTTGAATTTCAAATATTTTATTTTTATTTTTGATTATTATTTTAATTTCAGTATACTTAAGTGGCCTAGTTTAGCCCGTGATTAGATTTAATAAGGGTATGTCCCTTCCACGTTATATTATACAAAATGATAAAAAATATGAAAAAACGAATCATGTCCATTAATCCAACAAGTACTTACAAACGACAGTCTTTTCTTTTCCTCATTTAAGAAAAAATACATATTTTTCCGGCGCCTACGTAATTTTGTCTGAAATTCTGAATGGCGTGTTGCCTCCAGTTTTGTAATAAAGAATGTTAAACGGCTTTTATTGCAGACATTTTTGCTTGTATTCCGCAATTCGCTTGCTGCTTTCTATTCATCTCTTGAACACGAAAATAGACTGGGATAGCGCCTTTAATTTGAAATGTGAAATTGTCTTCTCGTTAGTCCGAGACTCGTTTGCCGTCGTAATATCTGCTTAACTGCGAGTTAACTTATTTGACTCTATTTTTGAAGATGAAACGCTAGTAATAAATAATCGGAGGACTATTTCTTTGAAAATGTAATCTCCTTGATACAGTTTAATTTAAACACTACCTACACTTTTGACAACAACTGAACTGCACAACTCACTTCATGCTTGGGAAATAATATTTTGCTCCTCAAAATTATGTGAGCTAATTTTCAGGTTGCTATTTACAAAATAAAATAAAAGGCCTTTTATTTCTTGCAATTTGTTACAAGTTCAACAAAATAAAAGTAAAAACGAAAACAATAAGGGTTCCGTACTTCCGTACAATGTTTTAAAACGCTGAAGAAACACGTTTCTTGTACGACGACCCCCTTTAATTTTTAACTTTATCTTATTTTTATATATTTAGTATTTTTTGTTATAGCGGCCATATTTATACATAATCTGTGAAAATTTCAAGTATCTAGTTAATGTCATTATTAAGATCTAGCTAAAAACGCTAAAAAAACACGGTTTTTGTATGAAGACCCCTTTCATTTTTTATACTCATTTCATACCGGCCACAGTAATACATACCTACCTAATCGGTGAAAATTTCAAGTGTCTACGTTTTAAGAGAAAGAGCCCTGTTACAGACGGACAGACAGCGGAGTCTCAGTAATAGGGTCTCGTTTGCACCCTTTGGGTATGGGACCTTAAAAAAGTAATAAATGACCAGCCGCGTTGCAGTGTTCAATACTATATTTTGTTAAAATAATATGTTACTTATTTCGCATTTTCATCTGCAAGAACCTCGCTAAATGTGAAGGCCCTCCAAAGATAGTCAGTCCTCTCTGGACAGGGCTGCCTGAAACCAGTTTGAGCGTCTACCCATCAGGCGTAAGGTCGCAATGTCGCTATTTAAAAAATATTTTTTTTTCCCTCAGGAACGTAATCTCACAGGAAAAGGTGTGCTTCCGTTCTGTACGTTAGTGTTTATATTAATTCTGTACTGTTATCCTAAAGTTTTACAACTTCAACACGTAAAAGCATTCGAGTAAAGTCATCATGTGTCTAGTTTATAGTGTTCTGCCTTGCTAAGAACTTCTTATTTCTTTCAGTCCATAAAACGACATAACAGAGTTGTGCACTTTGAAAAACCGTGCACCCACTTGTCTCTTGACTTGGCTTCTTGTTTTTTCTTTTAAGCTACATACAATATTTTTAATATTATATTAGGAACCAATCCCGATACGAAAATAAATAGAAAAACCGGCCAAGTGCGTGTCGGACCACGCATAAAGTAGGGTTCCGTAGTCTTTTTTGGCACCGCGCTGTTTTGCATTTCTTGCATTTCAAGCTTCATTCAGTCCTAACAGTAAAATATGTAAAAAAACTTTTTAAGTTTATACTGTTCTTTTGGAAAAAAGTATATATTTTTATTTTATTTATAATTTCAAAAGTATTCATCACAGGATACCTGAAACAATTTTAAATAAGAGTTTCCGCACCTGTTTCTTTACGTGAGTGATTTGAAGTTTATAGGTCCAAGACTTTAGAAATTACAGGGGGGGGGGGGACACCGTGTAAACGACTTTGGCGGGCTATATCTCGCAAATGGTAAAGCTGATAAAAAAAGTGTTGTATGGAAACCCTACCTTATTTTCATAGTCCTTTTCAACGATACCCTACACAAGGGGGTGCACTCAAAAAAATAATTCACCCCCTTCTTTACATGTAACCTTAAAAAGGGGTAATTTTAATTTTTTGTATTTTTAAAAATGAGATCTATATGTGAAGTATCCTCGAACCAAGTTACATAGTTACATGCAAATCAGTCCATAAACGTAGAAGATATTCTGCTGTGACAGACTAGGACGGACGGACGGACTGAACGATCTTATAAGGGTTCCTTGTCGGACTACGGAACCCTAAAAAGACGATATAACAAAGAGCGACAGTCCAACCTTAGCCGTGAACCGCACTGGGATTGGCCACACCAAAAGTAGCATAAAACACCTAAGCCGTGGTTCCGGCTATCATCATAAAATGGCAGCCTTCGAGAATGAGGCAGGATTAAAAATCTGAGAAAACTACCTGCGAAGTCAAATACGTCGAGTGGTAGCCTATCCTACTATGTTAAAAAAGAGATAATTATGTGCGACACACTTTCGGCAAGCGTTCTAAGGTCCCATCTGGCGCGTTTAGTGCGCCTTTTGGGCTCTAAATCTTACAAATTTGACAGAGTATATCTATATATCTTTATATAAAAGAAGAAACTGACTGGCTGACATAGATAGATAGATAGTGACTGATCGATCAACGCCCAGCTGAAACCGCAGGGTCTAGAAGCATGAAATTTTGCACAAACGTTCCTTGAATGCCGGAAGTGTAGAATAAGAAGGGATTTTGGAAATTCATCCCCTAAGGGGCTGATATGAGGGTTGACAGTTTGTATGAAACTAAATTCATTCCCAATGATCTGCCTTTTGAATTTAAGCGACTTCAGTTTCCTCTGAAAGTTTGCTTTGCCATGACAATAAATAAGTCACCAAACACTGAAATTGCAGAAATCAACTTGCGGCAGGACTGTTTTTCACATAGGCAGTTTTACGTTGCGTGAGCTCACCTTGCGGTCTGGTCATTTTACCTATATTTTCATAAATAAACCTTACGTTGTATTTTTAGAAAGTAATAAATGTTATGTCGACAAGATAAGCAGTAGTTGGATACAACAGATAATTAGATATAATTATAATTGAATTGAAACCTATTAGAAGTTGTGAAATAAATAAAATTTATATATATTTTATTCTTTTAAGTAATTTTTAATTTAAAAAATTTTTTTTAGTTATTAGAGACCTTGACTGATTAGTTCACAACGATGTATGTCTGACCGACATCAGGCATCGAAAAGAATACGTTCACGCGGACGAAGTCGCGGGAAAAAGCTAGTATGCTATAAAACTACAAGTACAATACAATACAATACAATACAAAAATCTTTATTGCACCAAATAAAAACAATAAAAAATTACAAAGTTTACGGAACTTATAAATAAATAAGGTACAAGAGGCGGCCTTATCGCCGAAGCAATCTCTTACAGGCAACCATAAAGAGAAGGAGTGCAAAGTATATGAGTAAGATAACAGGTGGCGCAGTTAAATTTAAAATATAAATTATAAATAACCAATAGATATTAATATACTTATACAAAATATATAACATTATACAAAAAAAGATATATTTCTATAAATAAATGAATATATATATATACATATTCATACATATATATACATAGCATAATAATAAATAATTTATTACATACATACAAATAAATAAATATCACAATGATGTAAACAGAAATAGTAGGGGAAAGAGATGAGGAACTAAACAGAAGTAAAAAAGTGATTTTTAGTTAGGGTTTTAAATTTATTTAAAGTTTTGGCGAATCGAATGGAAAGGGGTAGAGTGTTCCAGAGATGAATAGCATAGACAGTAAAAGAAAATTTGTAGAAATTGGTCGAGTGGACTGGAATATTGAGAAGAAGTTTATCTGCACTGCGTAGAGGCCTTGAAGAGGTTCTAAAGAAAAAACGTTCCTTGAGGTACTCAGGATATGTGGGACTAAAAAGGATGGAGTATAGGAGAGAAAGGATATGCCAATCACGACGTAAGCGGATAGGGAGCCACTTGAGTTGAATACGAAATTGCGAAATGTGGTCAAGTAGTGCAGTGTCTGTAAACGAGTGGGTGCAAGATCCTTTTAGCTTCTTGGCTCTAGCTACAATTTTACAGAGTATAGTATATGTAATAAGACCACACGTAGTGCAGTATCTATAGATGAGTGGGTGCGTGAGATCCTTACAGCTCACATTCTGAGCTAAGGATTATCCCAACTTGCGCGTTTAATGTCGTCGCGTTTTTGGCTGTAGCACCTGCTTTTCGAGTGTACCTCGTCCACTATCGTTGGAAGTGAATTTCACAAACTAAATAGTTACTAGTAAAATGGATATTTTATACCCTTGTGGTTCCGGGTCAGTATAGGACTACTCCATCTCTTCCTCTGGATATCCTAAGAGGCGACTAAAGGAAAAATAGCACTTAAAGCTCGTGCTATAATAGCATTCCCAAGGAGGGTTGACGTCAGGCAGGCGGCCGGTGGTAAAACTATAGCCAAATCGCTTAAAATTTTCCGGTTATTTCTTCTTTAATTTACTAGAGTTTTGGCATCCTTGGGTAACCTGTTGGAAAAGAAAAAGCGGGAAAGCGCACCCTGGGCTCCGAACTAGCATAACTGAAGAAGAAAATAGATAGATAGACAGCTGCTTTTCTTCCCGCGCAGAGCGTAAAAGCCGATTGAGGTAATGCGAATTATGTTAATAGTCGATGAGGATTTGATTTCTATTTTCACCTTCTCGCCTACCATGCCACCACCTTTAAGTCTTCAGCGACGGACTCGTTGTCTGCTTAGAACTGCAAGACCCAAATTGCTCTGTCTGCCCCATTAGGGATAAAGAGATTTAATTTGTGATACTGTACAGCGCAATGTGTTGATGAAATAACGCAAAACCTCTCAGATGGTACCCCAGCCCATAAAACTGAACAACGTTTGTTCTACAACTTACAAGAAACCCAAAAAAAAAATCGAATTTTTTATACAAACTGATCAGCTGATCGAGTCAATTTGTATGAAATGTTTCTTGAAAGTTGTAGAACAAAAGTTGTTCAGTTTCATGGGCTGAGGTTCCATCTGAGAGGTTTTGCGTTATTTCATCAACACGTTGCGCTGTATAGTATCACAAATTAAATCTCTTTATCCCTAATGGGGCAGACAGAGCAATTTGGGTCTTGCAGTTCTAAGCAGACAACGAGTCCGTCGCTGAAGACTTAAAGGTAGTGGCATGGTAGGCGAGAAGGTGAAAATAGAAATCAAATCCTCATCGACAATTAACATAATTCGCATTACCTCAATCGGCTTTTACGCTCTGCGCGGGAAGAAAAGCAGCTCATACGTTTTAAGTTTTTTTTTTTTATTTTCTCCCAGACCAGCATGGAAAAATTAAGCAGTTAATAGTATAAAAGTTGATAATGCTGCTTAATATCAAAAATCATCAAAAAATAACTCTATTTTATGCTCAGTGGACTTTTTACCTTTAAAAAGTTGTAACACCCTTGTCTGCAGAACTGTACTTTCCAAACCGAACTCCTAAAATATTTAGGCATTGTCAAATTTATCTTTTATTTGACCGAGAGCCCTAAAAACTTTTGTTAACATAAAACGATTTATTTGCATAAATTAAATACATACTTACTCATTGTAATAATCCCTTTGTTCATTCCTTTAAAGAATAAATCGACAAACTTTATTCTGTTCTATAGAACTTTGCAGACAGTTTAAGAGTTGGTCAACTAACTGCCATTAGCAATGATTACGTTTTTATTTTATTTTAACATAAAAGGTGTAAAAAGGGCATGCAATTTGACATGCGTCAATAATCACTTTCGACGTGATTTTCCCCGAAGCGCCACCGAAATGTCATTTTATTTTCTCGGTAATTGTCTCCCTCGTCTTCATCTGTCACCGATTTAAGCTTTTGTTTACGTGCTGTGTTGTTTTTATCCTGTCAGTATATTTTGGCTTGAGACAAGTCCTATCCTACATCTCAGTCAAGATCGGTCGGTGGCGCGGCGCGCACGTAGTACTTATATAACTTTCGTATTGTATACGGTCAGCGTGACACAATCACGTGTCCATCCTATCACGCTGTCACACGCAGTGACGTGACGTAACCGCTAATGGAATCTGACGAGCAGCGGTGCGCGCCTATCGAGCACGTGGTTACGCCGATGACATTACTGGCCGGAAATGTTTCGAGTAGACGCGTGTGTACGAAATTTTAAATTTGAGATTTTAAAAACAAAACTTTCTTTATTCAAAATATTTTATATTCAATGTTCGCTTGGCAACCGTTGTTAGCGAAAAAGATTCGTGCTGAAATACAGTCTTTGTGTTGACTTTTAAGGACCATATTTAGATTGTTTTTGCATTGTTTTGTTTTATTGTTTTCAAATTGGTTATTGCTTTTGTTTGATTTCAATTAATAAATAAGTTAGGTACTGGTTTATTTTGGTTTTATTGTTTTCCTTTGTCAACTGTTTTACGTTCAGGTAACTAACTATATTATATACATTCAGTCACTTTACATTTGACGTAGAAAAAATATGGGTTTTTTCTTATAGGCAATATAATGAATAGTGGCTACTGTATTTATCTTATGTTTAAATGAAAACATATACGTTAAAAATATTAAGTGTTTTACATATAAGTATAGTTAAACATGAGTTTTCAATATTAAAAAAAAATCTAGAAAAATAAGTATAATCTTTATTTCTTTTAGAAGAGTATAGGTATGCTATGGGAAATTTTATAAAACTTTTATTAAATGTAAAAAAGTTACCATAAACGAATAATTTTATACGACTTCATAAATTAACCAATGGGACAAGACTTGTTTATCTTCAAAATTATAAAAGCTGGACTAAACACTGAATAAAGGTCATCAGCTTCACCATAACAAAAGCCGGACAGGCTGGACACACATATATTTGGGTGGACTGAACCCAAAAAAGCCGAATTATATCCGGATAAAGCCGGACAAATGGCATAGATGGGCCAGCCCTCGCTTAGCAGGCATCCGTTTGTAAGTCCGTCTGTCAGCAGATTGTATCTCGAGAACCACAATGAGTGTAGTCAGTTAATATAATTATTAATTAAGTATGTATTTATGTTTCAATAAAAAAAATACTTAACGTAAATTCAAATTTTTTTTACTTTTACCAGTGTTT
Source organism: Acrobasis repandana (assembly GCA_963576875.1). Taxonomy (NCBI): domain Eukaryota; kingdom Metazoa; phylum Arthropoda; class Insecta; order Lepidoptera; family Pyralidae; genus Acrobasis; species Acrobasis repandana. Next base: position 8,198,878 of record OY756226.1, read on the forward strand.
TAAGTCATCAAGTATGGATCCCTCTCTCTATGGATTATGTTCGAATCCAAATAGCATTTGTTTTAATTCGTTGGCCCGGTGGAAGTACGCATTAGCATTTCCGCAAGTTAAGCAACCTGGGATGGGTGACCACAAGTGGCGTAAAAATGTATTGAGCTTATCCCGGCTGTTATTATTGTATGGCAGTCGTCAATCTATGTCAGATGCCTTTTGGTAGCTTGAAAAATCTGACATCAGTGTTAGCCACTTATACACACGAAAAACAACAACTTGTTTTAAATAATAACCGTCTTATTATAAAATCAGGACAAACTTTGTTACTAGGTTAAAACTATTACCCGCCAAAATCAAGTTGATATCTAGTAATATCACACTATCTAACCTGTAAATGTCAACTTGATTTGTACTTTGTAACAAAGTTAGTCCTGTTTTTATAATAATATGGTAAGTACCTATTCATTTTAAATTTTTCATAAAACAATTGAGGTAATTTTTTTAAATAGTTAAAATTTATCGCATTTACTCTAGAATTTCCCACAAAGCTCTGTTTCACTTTACCAACTTAAAACAAACGTATTTGTGCAAACTTGCTGCTGATGGATCGGTTGTAAGTTTCAACACTTGACAAATAATAAGAAAGAAACTAAAAACCTGTTTAGGATGTAAAGGTTCTTCATTTTATAAGGTCTCTACCAAGCTGTGTGGCTCCCGGCAGAGTAGAATAGGACCACTCAAAGTCTTCCTGTGGATGTCAAAGAAGGCGACTTAGGAAACACAAGCTAAACAAAGCTTATAAACATCAATGACACCTCTTCAACCCGTCTGGCCAGCGTGGAGAGTGTAGGCCAAATTTTCTGACTGCTCTGGCTAATATATGGCTCTGGCAGTACAGAGAGGGTCGTGTTCCTGCAGTGGAGACAAAAAAAACCTGATTATGATGAATCTCTACCACAGTCTCTACTATTACTATTAATAACTCGTGGTTCTGTTTTCTGAGAACAGAACCCCTATTTTCCCTGGCTTAGCAAAGCCATTTCAGTGATATATGTCCATATATAACGCTACAGCAAACTTCCCCCTTTTCTCCATTCCTCCCTTTTGGATTTTTTTTAAACATCTTAAAATAAAAAATGTGCAAAGATAAAATATTTAGTGTACCTCTCAAATTTGATTGAAATCCGTCGATAAATAACGCTACAACAAATTTTCCCTTTTCCCTTTTATTTCGCGCTTGTAGAAATTGTCAGATAACAAACTACTGGATAAACACGCGCGAGTAACAACTAAATAATTACAACGATCAATACTGCTCCATATGTATTAGATTGTTTATGTCTTTGTTTACTCGTTCGCTACCTTACTAGTAGGTATTTTTGTCATTCTGGCTAAAACACGACCAACACTTCAGCATTTAACTAAGCGATGGTCGTTTTGAAACGTTAGGAGTTAGTAGTTATTTTCTTGTAAATAACAATAAATTACGTGCGGAGTTGAACACGTGATGGCTCAGATGGTAAGAGCATAGCCGTATTGAGACTAAGGTCGCGGGTTCAAGTCCTGCTCACGTGGTATTTTTTCACCATTTCTTATTTCATTATTTAATGTGAGTACTTTAGTACTGCATCTTGAATGCCTAAAAAACCATATTAAAACAATTAATAAATAAATACACAAGGACAAATCACACTAATTGAGCTAGCCCCAAAATTTATTTTAAACTTAAACTTGTATTATAGGATACTAACTCAACGATACTTTATATAACGTCTAACAAAATATACTGAAACTATTTTAAGGGTAGTTTCAGTCCATACATACATACTATCACGCCTGTTTCCCACAGGGGTAGGCAGAGACTATGGACCTCCACTTGCTACGATCTTAACAGACCTTTTTCGCTTCATCTACACTCATCAACCTCTTCATACATGCTCTTCGGTTACGTGTACTTCTTACCTCTCCCTTTTTCAGAACGTCTGCAATCTGATCGCAGAACGTTCGCCGAGGTCGACCCTGTACCGCTCTTCCTTTCACACTTACCTTATAAATATTTTCTATTAATCTATTTTCATCCATCCTTTCTAAATGCCCAAACCATCTTAACATCCCTTGTTCTACTTTTGTCACTACGTCCTCTTTCACTCCACACCGATCTCTTATAACATCATTTCTTCATTCTCCCTTTCATCGCAATACCTTTTCATAACCATCTCGCTTAATACCAACTCATCCATTAAAATCACCTAGCATAATTATCTTCTCATTGCCCTTGCAACCACTCAAAACATCATTTACACTATCCCAAAATTCCTTTCTTTCTTCTTTATTTCTTTTAGATTTACCTTCTATAGGTGCATACACTCCCAATATAAAAATCCGATTCAACCCAACTTTCATTCTAATCCAGACAAGTCTTGAACTTACAAATTCGTACTCATTCACACACTCTGCCATTCTTTTAGAAAGAATGAGGCCAACTCCTTGACAGCCTTTAGCGGTTTCTGGTACTCCTGACCAATATGCCGTGAAAGAACCACACTTAGTGGTCCCGCATCCTTTCCGTTTCGTCTCATTCACAAACAGGACATCAATCTTTCTTTCACTCATCATCTGATACACCTCATCTATTTTACCATTCAATCCTCCTCTAATATTCAAAGTAGCCAAGCGGCTGTCCAAAGACCGCTTTTCGCACCTGCGGGAAACGGGACGTGACGGATTGCGAACCGCGTCGCCGCCATACTGATTTCTTATTTTTTTTGGAATCATTGCGTTCCCACGAGTAATGGGGATTTAGACGGTCGCACCTGACAGAGCCCCTTGTCAGGAGAAGGCTAGCCTTGTTCTGAGGGCGCCCAACCTCAGGGCAAATCAGCACGCTTGAGACTAGGCTCGCCCCTAGCCACGCATCCCTCGGCACGGCAGACCTTGGATTGGCAAAGAAAAAGAAGGCAGGGAGAAAGTAACATATAGAGAGATATATAAATAGATAAGGACAGGATTGATTAAGATTGGGATAGGACAAGAGGTTATGGGATACTACTGACTCGGAAGACATAAGGAGTGAGTCCATATGTCGTATGACATATCCATGATACTGAACCTATCCAGTCCATGATACTGAACAACTTTCCCCAAGGAACATATGTCAAAATATGAAAAATAATTTTTGGTTTTCCCTACAAACTCGGATCAGCTGATCGGTCAACTTGTATGGGAGGTCAAAAATTATTTTTCATATTTCGGTATATGTTCCTTGGCGAAAGTTGTTCAGTATCATGGACTGAATCCACCCTTAAAATAGTTTCAGTATATTTCGTTAGACCCTGTATATTATAATAAATGCATATATAGATGAACACCCAAGACCCAACACAATTTCAAATAGGTCATTTCCCTACTTGCTCTGGTTGGGGATTGAACCCAGAACCTCCGGATTGGCGGACTAGCGTGTTTACTATTACGCCACCAAGGTCGTTAACAACAAGGAGGTCGATAATGATTAGTAAATTTAAAATAAGAATACGATAAGCTATAAAAATCCAGGAAAATGGGATAAAATCAATTTTATACTCTAATCTGGCTGGGCTGAGGATCAAATTAGAGTCCTTGTAGGCCGTACCTGAATTTTCCGGGGTCCAGTGCTGCCCCCATTTAAAATAAATAATTTCAAAGAAATCGGAGATATTATTTAAAATTTTGCTACTACCAAGTCCTAGATAATCCTTCAAAGTATTTTATGAACTACTGTTTACGGTTTATAATAAGAACGTTAAGCTTTACTACGCACATTTGCCAAAAGCGGCCGTTTTTCGCAAATGTGCGTAGTAAAGCTTAACGTTCTCACTTTAAACTGTAAACAGTAGTTCATAAAATAGTTTGAAGGGTTATCTAGGACTTGGTGGTAGCAAAATTTTAAATGATGTCTCCGTTTTCTTTGAAATGATTTACTTTAAATGGGGGCAGCACCTGGTCCTCGGAAAATTCAGGTACGGCCTTAAGCGCCAATAACGACACCGCTACGTAACAAAGAAAATCTTTTGGGGAGGCCTATGTCCAATAGTAGTCCTGTGGCGGAAATGATGTTGATGACGATATCTGTAATGTTGAAAATGTTTTAGATTCTGCTGCACTTATTTGAAAAGAATCAACATGTTTTACTGGGAAAATAATCCAGCAAATCACGCACAGATGCGAGAATTTACTTGTTTTTGTTACTTTTTTATATTTACCTTTAAGATTTTAAATTAAAGTGTGGAAAAAGAAAAAGTTTCTGCAAAAACATTATAAAAATGTTTCAAAAAGAATTCATTATACTCGATCTCATCTGCCTACGTCCTCGAGCAAAGCCCTAGTTTATTTTGCTCAAATGAAGGCAAAATAAACCTTTTTGCAGCAGAATTTTCTCCGCAAACAATGTATTTGTGAAGTTGAAATTACGTCTATCCGACTGCGCGGATAAGGAGGTCACAATCGCAGACTGAACGACGCCGGGGTATTGACTATATTTTGTACTACAAGGACTCGACGCAATCTCGACCTTGGTAAAATATTAAGTATTTATTTATTTACAACAACAGGCTTTGTCAAAAGGTTACAAATATTCATCAGCAACAAGATTCGTAAAAAAGTGTACAAAAAGTATTCACAACATGCTTCGTCAAAAGTTGTGCCTACCTAGTTACAAATAAACGCAACATGCTTTGTCATCAAAAAAATCAGTCTAATAATCCTTCTCGAGTCGTCCCTGGCCCAAAGGTTCCCATAATGCTAGCAGTATTTACGCGTTGTATAGCGATAGAAATCCTTTGAGAAAAGAACGATCCGGACGGAGCGATTATCCTTCGTCTTTTCATAAATTTGTCGGTCCAGCTCCTGAATATATGTGAGAGCCTGTCCCCCAAGCACCTGTCTCAAAATCTACAGGCACAAAAATATAGGCTGATTTATATTTTGCATGCTTTAGTAATGCAAGACAGGAATGCAAGATCAGCTGCCGAGAATGCTGCGAACAGCATTCTCAGCTGTTATGTTATGTTATGTTAAGGTGAATATAGAAGCAAATAGCCTTAAAGTGGCGCCCTCATTTGAAATAAATTGTTAACTCGTAAATTTGGAGATAATTTCCATATTGCTAATCGTCAGGCACTAGATAGCCCTTTAAATTATTTTATGAACCACCGTTGAAAGTATTTACATTAGTCCATCTAGCTTTAAAACTTGCCTCCGCCAAAAGTGGCCACGGCAAGTTTTAAAGCTAGACGGATCACCAATAATAGTTTCAACGGCAGTTCATAAAATAATTTAAAGGGCTATCTAGTGCCTAACGATTAGCAATATGGAAATGATTACCATATTTACGAGTTAACAATTTATTTCACACTTCAAGGCCATTTGCTTCTATATTCACCTTAAAGCAAATTAAGGTAAAATAAATCCTTTATGGGCATGCTCAGTCAATGATAACTTTTAAAAAGTTTATCCAGATAAGAAATGCTCAATGTATACCTACTTATGGGAGATCAAAAACTTATTTTCGTAACTTGTTGGTTTTATCATAGGTTATGTTGTACCTATGGCTCTTCCACACGTTGGGCCATCATTGCGCCAATCCAATGTACGTTGCTGTTTAACTCTCAAAAGCTTTTGAGAGTTTTCTATCCAACGCAGCAATGGACAAAAATCTGTGCAATGATGGCCCATCGTGTAGAGGAGCTATAATACATTTGCAGCAAAACCGCTGCTACCAATAAACTCCATTAGTAACGTCGGCTTTTCACAGCAACTCTTTGAAAAAGATGTGCTGTGACGTGATGAAAAAGAAGAGACGTCGTCAGATCATTCGATTTTTTTTTTTTTTTAGTTCATTTCAATTTTGTTTTGTTTTCAAGTGTGTATGGTTGTAAGCGTCTTACTGGTGGTGTCAGATTTATCAAGCTGCCGAAAGGCATCTGACAAAGCATGATGACTCACATACAATGATGACAGCCGAGACTATCGATTTTACGTACCTTACGAAGCATGGAGGTGCTCGAAAAACTTTTATGCCACCCATCCAAGTGCAGACCACGTCCGAGGGTTGCTTAACTTACGAAAGCGCAAGTAGAGTAGACGTATTTTGTAATTGTGACAGAGATAAACTGAACCCGTCACGTGCGTAGCGGACGCCATGAAGGACTAAGCACTAACAACTAGTGCTGCACATGTATTCTCAAGGACAGGTAACTCCCAGTTAGCCGGCCGGTCGTAAAGCCACAGCCAAATCATTAAATGCTTCTTTTTTCTCCTCCACTTACTTTGTAATAATAAAAATCAAATTGGTCATTGAAAAGCTAAGGCGATGTATGTGAAACTATGAATAATAATCCTTAGAAGCGTAACTAATCCCGAAAAATCATTCCACGCGATATGTACCGCGGCGGGCGGGGCTTAAAATATGAACCGAGCGGCGCGACAGTTCGCCATGACACTCGAGTCGTGCGGTTGCGTCGCAAAAAGTTTCCTTTGAGAATATTGCTGTTTTTGCGATAATCGATTCATTAAAAATGCCGTCATGTGCCGTGAAGTGGTGTAGAAGCAATACAGATATGAAAAACACAGGACTTTCATATGTAAGTAAATAAACATTTTAATAATCGGCCCCTGAGCCAGCTACCCGGCTGCTCGACCGATGCGGCGATGACGCGTGCGTGACCTTGTCGCGACTAATCACATGCATCTTTGTCTATGTGTGTGTTTGAGTGTTTCGTTGTAATTACTGTTAGTTTGTTTGCGTAAATGGAATCAGAATCGATGCGGTGAATGTAGGAGCGTTAGATTTCTAGAGATTAAATTTCGATGATGTGAAATCACCGTCTGAAATTAAAGGCAGTGTGATCCCGGTCTATCACGTACCAATAAATAGCTTCGCATTCACGATACAACCGCCCAGACTTGTTAATAAGCTCTATCAGTGTCACAGATCCGACTAGGTTTTTTTTTGTTGTCAAGTTTTGTTTTGGCTAATGATCGTTAAAAAAAATCGTCACAAGGACGGGTAGCTTATTCAAAAGGAATAATTAAAAACCGCCGATTAAGATTAATAAATAAATAAATATAAGCCTTGTAGTTCCCGGCAGAGAAGAATAGGACCACTCCAAGTCTTCCTGTGGATGTCGTAAGATAATAAGATAAGATTGGTGTGATGAAACATAAGCTAAACAAAGGTTATAAACATAATTGAGACCTCTCCAACCCGTCTGGCCAGTGTGGAGAGTGTAGGCCAAATCCTCTGACTGCTCTGGCTAATATATGGCTCTGGCAGTACAGAGAGGATCGTGCTCCTGCAGTGGAGACTAAAAAAGACCTCATCATGAATTAAATTCCAATATTTGCGATAATGACTTCTTTACAGCCTATAATCAGTCTACTGCTGAACTAAAGGGCTCTACCAATAAAGCGAGGATTTGCCCATAAACACCACATTGGGCAAACGGGTTAGTGATCGCAGTAGATGGTATAAGTCTGTGCACAGAGGTCTGTTCTGTTACTTCCCGTCACTTAGTCCCGTGTGGTGACAGCAGAGTAAAATACAATTAGTCACTACCCTTCCTTCTTCCACGGGTGTTGTAAGAGGCCAATGGCTATATCTATTCTATTTGAAAGTTCAGTTTGACTGTTTTTGGCTTAAAATACCATAGCAAATAATATTTGGTATCGCATTGAACGCCTTGGGGGTCACCGGTGATCAACCACACAATCATAAATCGATTGTGTCTGCAATGATGGTGTTAAAATGCTTAAAATATCAATTTGTAAGATTATAAATCAAAAAAAAGCAATAGGCTCCTGGTGGAAAATTTTCTTATAAGGCATGAAAATTCCAAATTTAATTCTGAATGCAAGATTATTTGGCCTCTACAATACCGAAGTGTACCTACCATAATTAGTCAACTCAGGGAGTGGTCGTACTAACCTTATTACATGACCCACTATGTCATCATTATTTTAAATTAGGTTAATTTCATTAAAAAAAATATTAAAAATTTGTGAATACTTAATCATGTGTGTGTAGGTGTACTATGCGATTCGAACATGCCCGTTAAAACTAAGGGTAGGGTGTACAAGTCGGCAGTCAGACCCGCAATGCTGTATGGCTCAGAATGTTGGCCTATGAGGAAAAACGACACTCAGAAGCTGCATGTTACCCAAATGAAAATGCTTCGTTGGTCTGGTGGTGTAACACGCCTGGATAAAATAAAATATTTGTACATTCTCGGCTCATTCAAAGTTGCTGACATATCCAGAAAAATCAGAGAAAATCGCTTGAGGTGGTACGGGCATGTAATGCGACGGGAGGAAGACCACATGACTCGGAAAATGATGGACATACAGGAGGGCAAGAGAGAAAGAGGACGCCTACCTATTACCTGGAGTCGAACCATCTCCAATGACTTGAGGACGTTGGGCATAAGCCCAGAAATGGCGCAAAATTGTCAAAAATGGCGTGAAAGTATTAGGGGGGCGACCCCGTATACGGAAATGGCAAGGAGAGAAGAAGTGAATACTTAATCATTTATAAAATAATTAAAATCATGCTACGCGTGTATCTTTCTGACGTACAGTTACGAGAAACAATATATATTATCTATCTTTATCTATATATGTCGTAGTTGGATGGTATAAACCCGTAATTCACGAAACCTCTAGTTGTTTGGCATTACAGCTCGGTTTTGTTAAACAGCCGAATATCGTTCACCTGGATTATCTAAGATTGCGCTACGTGTTACGTTCATTCAAACCGCTAACCACGTTTCCAAACCGCTGTTTGACGAAACCGTTAAACAATCCAACTGTGACACATGCATGATAAGGATTTGGTGTAGGATTACCATAATGAAATATAACTGGGTGTCTATTAGAATACAGATTTTTTCGACATCGAATTTCATTTCCCAAACAACTATTCCACGATTTTTATTGCTATAGGTTTGCCCTAACCTAGTAAAATGGATAACCCTTTTCTAGCGTGTGTTGGTCGCAGTTCTAACCTAACCTAACCTATAGGTTTGTGCTAACCTAGTAAAATGAATAGAACATTCCTAGCACTCGCCGGCCGCAGCCGCGGCACGCTCGCTTCGCTCGCTCGCCATTGCCACTTCGTAGGCATTCTACATTGTATATAATTTCTTTAGATAGAAATGTTCAACAACTTCTCTAGCCGCATGGATGAATACAAGTCGATCATTCTATCCCGCGTATTAGGGTTCGCTGTTTTACAAAACTGAGCTGTAATGCCAAACAGCTAGAGATTTAGTGAATTATCGGATTATACCATTCAACTGCGACATATATATAAAAGCGAAAATCACTCAATCATCATCACGAAATCTCGAAAACTACTTAGCCAATGAAGATAAAATTTGGCAGGATGGTAGATTGTGACTAGGAGACGTCCGCTAAGAAACGATTTTTGGAAATTCCATCCCCAAGGGGGTGAAATAGAGGTTGGCAGTTTGTATGAAACTTCGTAATTTTTAAAGTGAGACCCATGCAATTTTTTAATGTATTTTAGTAGTTAGTGGAAAATAACAATGCATTTATTAGATTTTAAAAATTACATGCCTATAGGGGTCTAATAGGGGTTGCAAGTTTGTATGAATCTTCGTAATTTTTGAAGCGAGCGAGACACATTACATTTTTGAATTAGTGGTTAGTAAAAAATAATAATCCATTAATTGGATTTTAATAAATTGCAACCCCAGTTTAAACCGGATGAAGCCGTGGGAAAAAGCTAGTATTTTATATTGTCACATTTTCTAAAATATCTTAACTTCTACCGTTCAAGAAATAAGTGTACGTATAATTTATTTTTGCTATTTAATGTTGCTATATGAATTTGAATATTAAGGATGTACCACGTTATTGCTCGTGTCTGTACCTACTATGCGAGACTTGATCACAGTCCAAGAAAGCGAACCCGCGTTCCCGTTTTCTATGAAGCAGGATCACCAACTAGAAACGAGGTCGGCAAAGGAGACTGGATGGCGCCAGAGTATCGACTCAGGAACAGCTGATGCTCCCAGATTTGCGGCAGTCAGTGATACTCGTGTGCGTGTGATAGTTTGGTGCCTTGATGCGCTTAAACAGCAGTCCATAGAAAAAAGTAACAGTACCTATGTATATACTTTTTTTTTTTTTTTTAATTTAGTTCTGTTTGTTTGAATAGTCTAATTAACTACATATTTATTTATTTTGCAGCCATTAAAACTTTAACTTATTATTTAAGATAACTGCCATTTGACCAGAAATGAATTATTTTAGTTTTTGAGTAATTTTTAGATTTAGTAACTGGATTTTCAACATAAATATTAAACTAAAAAATATAAATTATTTAAACCAGTCGTTATATTAGCAAGTTCTTCCTGATCATTTTTGTACTTAGGAAATTCGATTTTTACAGCTGTTGTATTTAACATTCATTTTAGTTTTTCTTTTTAGATTTAAAGCTGTAAAATAAACTTAAAGGTATGATAGACTGCTACTTTCGAATGTTTACTTTAAAATTTTTTTCGTTGACCGAACGTGTCCGTTTCAGTTAGGGCAAAAAATACTTCGTCTATATGTCCGTCTATATTTCATGGGATATGTCCAGCTGTCCAAATGTTTTTTCTCTGCAGGTCGCATTTTTTGACCAATTCCAGTGAAGTTTTGTGAAATGTTTTTTGTGATTTTTTTTTTTTTTTTTGAAATGGTGGAGCCCTGTAGGTTTTAGGGTGCGCGGTAAACATCTGTTCAGTTTAATGCTAATCAAAGACTCATGCATAAGGTCTACAGCTCACAGATCCACGAGTATTACATAGAAGGATAAAATGGGAAGTGCTGTGGGTGCGATACCTTTGTAAGCTTCTGGATCGGGGTCAGCGGCGGAGACTAGGCGACGCCAGTGCTATCGACTCTCACAGCTGATGCCTCCAGATTGTAGTTGTGACTTGACTCCCGGTGCAGCCGAAGCGGCAGTGATCTAGTGACATCCTTAACATCTTAGTGCTGGTAGAAACATTTTATCTAATAGTTTCCGGGAGTGGCCTAATCGACGTTGGTTTAGTGACACGCTTGTAATACTTCATCGATGCTTAGCTGGTGAATTTTGAAGAGGTTTGGTTTACTTTACTTTTTAATTTAAATTTTTCATGTGTTTATACTTATTTAATTGATGGTACTATTTTGTGTTGTTTTCTATTTTGCTCCGGTTAATGCCATTAAAAAGATTGAGTGAAAAACGCTGAAAAAAACACTTCTTGTATGACGAACCCTTCCATTTTTAACTTTATCTTATTTTTAGTATTTGTTGTTATACCGGCCAGTCAGTAAAAATGGTGTAATAATACATAATCGGTTAATTTCAAGTGTCTCGGTCATACGGTTCAAGAGATAGAGCCATGTGAAAAACAGATGGACAGACAGCGGAGTCTCCGTAATAGGGTCTAGTTGGCACTCTTTGGGTACGGAACCCTAACAAGTACAATTTCGACTAAAAACTCACATATACTCGTATGACATATAAGCCTTCAATAAAAAATCCGGAGTTTATTTTACCGTTATCACACTTATGTAACACAAAAAATCATGCCCAGCAACTGAAATTTCGATTTGGGTATGACAGCTAAGCTTTACTTTGCCTAAGGTAACCTACATTACATGGATCTAATCCTTTTGTGAAACCTAAAACTGACGGACCCTTCTCAAGGAAGCCGTTTTCCACTCACCACATAGGTTTCATTGCCGAAAAGCAAAATTTCTTTTAATACTTATACTTATTTATACATATATCATAAAATAAAAGCAATAGGCAACAATTTTCTTGACCGTTACCTTAATAGTTCTGGTTCAATAAATATTTTTTACACATTGCCTTATTTTTGATTTTTGGGTCAAATCTTGCACGTTAAATTTGACCCACATCCCGGTTTCTGATTGAGATGAAATTTTGTATGCTAATGTCAATCAGATAACAATGCTATATTATTATGACAAGAAGCTGATCTGATTATGGAGCCGGAAGGTGGCTATAGGAACCCTGTAATAAAACGATGCAACCCCATCGTGCTTGGGCTTATTACCTTTGTCTTGATAAGTTCTTAGGCTTTACAATAAAAGCTTAAACAAAATAAAATAATTTTTCAAAAAAAGTATTCGGTATGCTGAATTGCTGATACTTTTTTAATTATTCTTATATTTTTATTAAGACCAGCGGGCATCATCAATATCAATTTAACCCTTTCCTGCAAAATATGAAAGAACGTGGCCCAACTAAGTGCACACCAACCTTTAGCAATCGCATGTGGCGGTGACAAGTAGTGACAACTGTCATTAACAAGTGACCAATATCCCTATCACAGGCCTGACATCTGTCTCCGAAAATGATAACGATCGGGCTATTAAGTTATGAAAGTTACAAAGACCTATTATGTAAAACTAGAGGAGACACCAAATATAATGGTTTTTATCCCGTTCAATTGGGTATTATGGTGGGTAAAAAAATAATAATTTGGTACCTACTGTTAATAGAATAAAACATCACTAAATAATGCCACTTGTCATTGATCACATCCACTTTTAACGTGATTTTAGATTTATTAATGCAGAAAAACAGATATTAAGAGCGCTATTTGACTCCAAAGAACTATGACGTCATAAATCGATATTTCATACAAATCCCATAGAAAATGTTTGTTTTTGACGTTAAAAAAAAAGTATTTGATTTGACTTGTTGCCAAATAGCGTATAAATATCTCCATAAACTTCACATAGTCTCTTGCTAGCTCTTATAGGTATGCATAGTACTTTAGACTTTTTTAAGGGAAAACCATACGAATACATGGTAAACATAATTAAAAATGCCTTGGTGTGTGTTACAATATAGTAAGAATAATTCAAGGAACACGGCAAATTATAAATAAAGCAATAACTTTACACAGCTCTACGCTATAGGTATCAAGTAAATAAAGATGTTTTCTTTACAATATTCAATTCAATTCAAAATATCTTTATTATCATAGGATATTTATAATATCTCTTAATAGTAGTCACTTTGTTTTGTTTTGCACAAATGTTGACGTCAAATCGTTACTTACAGCTAAGTTTATGCTGCTTCCTAGGCGCAAGTGCAAAAGAAGCGGCAACTGCACTGCACCTTTTTCAAAGACGTCAACTAACAAACTAAAAACTTAAAATTATTTATATAGATGGACTGAGATTATAATTAGATATTAGATATTTAAAATTATGTTAATTTGTTAATTTAGTATGTACCAATGTACCACTAAATTATGAAATACCTAAATATACAAACCTTTAAGAAGGACCCGCGCCAAGCTTAAGCCAAACTTTTTTGTCTTTAAGATAGTCATCGATCCTATAATAAGCCTTCTCACAAAGTACTTTCTTCACATAGGCTTAGAATTTCCTGTCTGGCATATCAAGGACCGATTCTGGAAATTTATTATAAAAAAGTATACACTTCCCCATAAAAGACTTACTGACTGATTTCAAAATGTAATACGGGCTAACTAAGTCATTCTTATTACGTAAATTTCTATGTAAAATCACTTACTTAATTTATTGAACATGGAAATATTTTTCCTTACATACATTATATTTTCAAATATAAACTGTGATGCAAAAGTAAGTATACGAGTACCTATTTTCTTGAATAATTCTCTCAGTGAGTCTCTCGATCCTAAACCGTAAATGGCACGAATTGCTCTTTTTTGTAAAATAAAAATAGTCTGAATGTCGGCTGCACTTCCCCATAGAAGTATCCCCGTAATAACAAAATAAGACAAAAATATTTTAATAACTCACAATTTAATTTGCGAGCATTGTTCAAATAATGATAATAATATCTTTATTTTATTAGCTCATAAATGTACCATGACTGTTTCCCTACGGACTCATTTATAATTCTTGGGTAAGTCTGACTGTCTCAAAGGGCCAATTCATCACGCGTAGTCTGTTCTCCAGTATTAGGCTATTTTATGTACGAGGGCTTGATTATTTATTGAGTACTGTTCATTGATAAATCCGTAATTTTTTGATTGAGTGTTTCCTTGTAAACAAATGCAAAGTGATATTTGGAATTTTTGAAAGTATTTCAGAAAGTAATTTCACAAATTAATTATTATCTTTGCCTTGGGCCACATTAGTTTATGAAAAGTAAAGTAAAAACATAAAATTACAAATTTTGGACGTGTGAGTAATCCTAGGCCTTAGTTTTTTTTAATTGTATATAACTTACCTATCTAGTGTTTGGGTTTATTAATACAAAATGCCAATTCCAATGACCTACCAAGGAAATCTTGTGAAAACTAGCTAAGTACTACTATATGATCAAGTATTTTTAATAATGGTCTTGTAGTTATGTCGTGTTTTTTTTTACGTCAATAGTTTAATTTTGTTAATCAATGAAAGACTTTACAATAATTCGGATTGTGTAAAAATATTTGTGCAATACACATGCATAATACATTGCTTCTCATTTTTTGTAGGCACTTTAAAGGTTCCTAAAGTTAGATTGAAAGTGTTTCTTTTTTGTATTTTCAGAGAGAATACATTAGTACACCCAAACTTTAAACTCACGATCTCCATATTTTGGTAACTTCCTGAATGATTTTGACTCCAATGACTCATATTTGAACTTAAACATCCTTTTGCCTCATGTTTTATTACTCAGAGAAACATAAGTACACACAAACGCCGAAATGAAAACTTTGAGAACTTCGTTGGTTCGTCGCTCGGCTATAGACAAAAAACATCTACATAGGTAGATATACACGTACTGTATTTATGTATATTATTTTTATTAAATTACATAAGAGCAGTTATTTTTAGTAGCTATTCTGAACTCTGTAAAACCAATTACAGTTTTGCTCGCAGGATTGTATTCTGGTCATGTAGGCGATGCGATGCATTTTGTTACACCAAGAATACCAAGATACAGCGTTTACAGCCCGAGCTGCACTCCCAAGTGCCTTTTTGCAAGTGAATACCAACTGTTTAAAAATTGTTCTAGAAATTTATTATTTTCAAAATGTGCATAGAATTGTATTGAAATTGATACACTATCACGTACCTCTAAAGGAATAGACATAAAAGCTACTAAAATAGCGATGGGTTGCAAGCCAAATCGCCTATCAACGTGATTCTGCTTTTCGCCAATTCCCTCGAATTTATTTAAATTAATTTTATTTTTTCTTTCTTGTCTTGTCATTTGTCATGTTTTTTGGGTAGGTTTATTTTGTTATAGGTTCTTTATTTCATTTTCATGACTTTTTTGATTGATTGATTGTTCCCTTGTGAACAAATACTAAGTTGTAGTTGGAAATTCTCAAACTCTCGAACTAAGTAGGTATATATACTGGGTGGCGCAAAAGTACTGGCACTAAAGAAAATACTTTTATTTTTTTTATATGACATTTTCTGTCATTCTGTTGTTGAAAATTGTGTAGTGAACAAATGTAAAATACACTGAAAATAAACATGGACCGTTTTACTCCCCAAGAAGGTGGAATAATTGTGTCAATGTTCTTACGGAATAATTCATCAGTGATAAGAACACAACGTGAATTTCGTCGACGATTTCACCACCGTCCGGCACCGATTGGTCGCACAATTCGACGCTTTGCCACACGCCTTGAAGCAACTGGCTCAACATTGGATAGACCTAAGTCTGGGAGACCAAGAACAGGCCGTTCAGCTGAAAATATCGATGCTGTGCGCGAAGATGTGGAAGAGTGTCCAGAAACATCAACGAGGCGACGTGCCACGCAATTGGGCATTTCCAGACGCACCCTGCAGCGTATTTTGGTGAAAGACTTAAAGATGTTCCCGTATAAAACTCAAATGACTCATCAGCTGCTGCCTGCTGACCACCGAGCTCGTCTAGATTACTGCCAGCGCGTCATAAACCTCAACCTTGAAGAGGATGATTTTCCTTCAAAATTGGTTATGAGTGACGAAGCGCATTTCCATCTCTCAGGGCATGTCAATAAGCAGAATACTCGGTTCTGGGGCACTGATAATCCGCGCATTATTCAAGAAACACCTCTACACCCACTAAAAGTTACTGTATGGTGTGGCATCTGTGTTGACAGAGTGATCGGACCCTATTTTTTCGAAGACGCTGGAGGCAATGCGATAACTGTCACTGGAGAACGCTACAGAACCATGTTACGAGAGTTTTTGATACCCAGTTTGGACGAATTGGGGCTGGAGCACATCTGGTTTCAACAAGACGGCGCTACGGCACACACAGCGCGCGACACTATGGACTTAGTGAGGGACGCTTTTCCAGGCCGAGTTATCTCTCGTTTTGGCGATTTGCCTTGGCCTGCAAGATCACCCGATCTGACCAGTCCAGACTTCTTTCTTTGGGGTTTTTTGAAATCTCGGGTGTATGTGAACAAGCCACAGACTCTCGCAGCTCTAAAAGAAAACATTCGTCAAGAAATAACGAACATATCGCAGGAAGTGTTACGGCAAGTTATGCAAAATGTCATAAATAGGGCTCAAATGTGTATCAACTCTGGAGGTCACCATTTAAAAGACATCATCTTTAAATCCTAATGGTACGAAATTTAATGGCACAAATATACATTTAAAAAAACCTAAATCTAGTTTTCTAATTTAGAAAAAATGTTATAGCTGAACCAAATAGGGTCTTTACTTTTGCGCCACCCAGTATAAGTAGGTAACCTACAGGCTGGCTTTTTAACCACCAGCCAAATTTTTGGAGCAAGTTCAGTCCATGATACTGAACACCTTTCCATAAAAATAATTGACAAAAAACTAAAATAAAAACTCGCCTCCCCATACAAATCAGCGGTCAGCCAAACGGATTTTGTATGGGAGGACGAAAAATTTTTATCGATTTTTAATAACTTTTTTTATAGAAAGTAGTTCAGTATCATGGACTGAACTTGCTCTAAAAATTTGGCTGCTGTTTAAAAAGTCACCCTGTATTTATTTTGTTATAAAATACTAGGTATTATTTTTTTTCTTTTAGATAGATCATTTTGGTCTTGCGGATCTTAGTAGACAGATCCCAGGTCCGCAAGATCCGAAGGCCTATTGTACATTAATTTTATAGTGCAATAAATTAAATTAAAAAAAGGCCACTAAGAGCGCGATGGTGGACGAGAAAGTGGAAAAAGAAATAAAAATAGTGATGGGTTGCTAGCCACATCCTGCCTGGGTGATGTGAGTAGAGTAATTAGTTGGAGCCCTCGCTGGCGCTCGGGCTCCAATTAATCACTCGGTGCGATAATCTACTATTTCTATTTTCCCAGACTAGCATGGAAAATATTGCAATTTAAACGTAAAATAAAAACAAACGCAAATTTCTCTTTCTCTTGAGCTGCAAACCATTCCCTCACACGAAGCATTATTTCATTCTCGAGCTACTTTGGACTAGAAACGCATAATGGACGCAGCCTGTGCAACTGCAAACTTCTCTAATGGCGACTCAAAGAGAATGCAGCTAAGCTGAGCTTCGGATTGTTCAAATTAAACACATATTTTCAGTCGACATCTAATGCGGATGTAGACTAAAAAAATATTTTTGGCTCGTCAGGTAGGTAGATTATTAAAAAATACTGTATACCTGCGTTTGTGAGACGGAGGTGGGCAAATTTTAGAGTAGGTCCAGGGTTGACCATAATTCTTAAGTAAATTTCAAAAACAAGACCAGCATGCGCCGTATGTACTGGCACGTGCGAGAAGAGACCCTATAAAAACATTCACTCCTTTCTTTATCTTTCACTCACAAGTCTCACAACCCCATTCATTCAGTACTTTAAGTACAAGTACTTTAAGGCCATACCTAAATTTTCCGGGGTGCAGTGCTGGCCCCATTTAAAATAAATTATTTTAAAGAAAACGGAGACATTATTTAAAATTTTGCTACTACCAAGTCCTAGATAACCTTTTAAAGTAATTTATGAACTACTGTTTACAGTTTATAATGAGAACGTTAAGCTTTACTACGCACATTTGCCAAAAGTAGCCGTTTTACGCAAATGTGCGTAGTAAAGCCACAGAATAAATACCAGGTAAAGCTTAACGTTCTCACTAAACTGTAAACAGTAGTTCATAAAATACTTTGAAGGGTTATCTAGGAATTGGTAGTAGCAAAATTTTTAATGATGTCTCCGTTTTCTTTGAAATGATTTATTTAAATGGGGGCAGCACTGGACCCCGGAAAATTTTGGTACGGCCTTAAATACAATAAATCATAACTTGTCATAAGACAAGTTATGAGAATTGAGAAGACAAATATTAATCTCACACGTATTTTTTATTTTCTCTGATAAGAAAATAATGACGAAGATAGAGCGCATTTAAATTTAGCATGACTTATCGATCTAGTACGATTTTCACTAGACAAAACTTCGATGCGCTGTATGAGCTGTATCTTTGTGAATTTTTAGTACTTTGATAAACCGAAAAATATTTATTTTTGAATAATCTAACTCGCCGTGTACCCGGTAAAGTAGAATAGGAGCACTCCAAGTCTACCCGTGGATGTCGTAGAAGGCGACTTAGGAAACACAAGCTAAACAAAGCTTATACATATCAATGAGACCTCTCCAACCCGTCTGGCCAGCGTAGAGAGTGTAGGCCAAATCCTCTGAGTGCTCTGGCTAATATATGGCTCTGGCAGTACAGAGAGGGTCGTGCTCCTGCAGTGGAGACTAAAATACCTGATTATGGTTATGTTATGTAATCTAACTCACGGACTGAATAAAATATTTTTCGGACCCATTCCACAACCCTATTCTATGGTCGGCTAAAATGTGTAGCCTTTTGTATAAGAGTAGATGGATTTTTTACAGTCGTCCAACGGCTGGATTTATCATATCAAACTATTATTGCTCAATAGCGGGTGTTTCAACTGAGCTTATGAGTTATGTATGAGATGGCAGTACTTATGATTTTCATTACGCTAATAGCTTTGACGAAAACAACTTGTTTTCTTTTTTCCTTTTTTAGGGTTCCGTACCCAAAGGTTGCCAACCCCTATTACTGAGACTCTATCTCTTGATCCGTAATAGACACTTGAAATTTTTACTGATTATGTATTTTAGGGGCGGCTATAACAACAAATACTAAAAATAAAAAAGTTAAAAATTAAAGGAGTTCGTCTCATCATACAAGAAACGTATTTTCTTCAGCGTCCGGAGTTACGGAACGGAACCCTTCATGAACGAGTCCGACTTACACTTGACTTGACTGATTTTTATTATATTTTATTTAAAACTAGCTGATGCCCGCGACTTCGTCCGCGTGAAATTCAGTTTTATTGTATTGGTTGGCAAATTAAAAAAAATCTTTTTTATTTGTTTTTCATTTTATTCTAAACAATATTTTTTTATTCTTCAAAAGTTTCAAATAAATAAACGTGATTAATAAAGCTTAGTGCAGAACTGAAATGTGTAGTAATCTATAAGTGACAGAACGGACTAAAAGTTTATTCAAGATGTCGATGGTAGTGGCCGGTAAAAAAATATTGTGCATGTGTAGTGTATTACTCCTGGCGTTCCTTGGGATTGGATTGGCTGTGGCGTCAACACTTGGAGCTTTTGATTCGAATACGGTGCACCAGCCTGGTACTGCGGAGAAGTATAGCCAACTGACAGCTACACCAAATGCCATACAAAGCGTAAGTAAAATGTAGAAACATGTAGGAATGGCAAAAGTTCTGTATTTTGCTTTACCTCATGTTATTCGATGTTCCATTCCTATGCCGTAGCTTTAGTATAGATTGGATGGTTAAAGAAGGATATTATAAAAATAAACGGGCAAGTGCGAGTCGGACTCGTACATGAAGCGTTTCGTACCACCGTACAATGTTTTAAAACGCTGAAGAAACACGTTTCTTGTATGACGACCCCCTTTAATTTTTAATTTTATTTATTTTTAGTATTCGTTGTTATTGTGGTCATAGTAATACATAATTGGTGAAAATTTCAAGTATCTAGTTAATGCCATTATGAAGATCAAGTTAAAAACGCTGAAAAAAACACGTTTCTTGTATGACGACCCCCTTTAATTTTTAACTATATTTTACTTTTAGTATTTGTTGTTACATCCGCCACAGTAATACATAATCGGTGAAAATTTCAAGTGTCTAGCTATTACGGTTCAAGAGATAGAGCCCTGTGACTGACGGACAGACAGACAGACAGACGGACAGACAGCGGAGTCTCAGTAATAGGGTTCCGTTTGCATCCTTTGGGTACGGAACCCTAAAAAGCGGCCAAGTGCGAGTCGGACTCGCCCATGAAGGATTCCGTAGCAGCAAGTAACATAATATTAAAGTTCTAAAGGTAAATTGCGGTTTACGATTTAAGACGTATTAAAAAATCGAAAGAACATACTTTGAGGTATACGAGTATACCACATTTTTTTCAGAATTATTTTAGTAATATTTCAAAAGTTATGGTGGGGGACACCTTAAATTTTAACTTTGTATTACATTATCTCAAGATTGGGGGGTTTGTTCTACATAGTTTCAAAGCAGTTTTTGTTGCATTTTAAAAGACCTTTTTAACAATACCCCACACGTTAGGGTTAGTCCAATTTTTTTTTTTTAATTCACTTTTCGTTGTATGGGAGGGGCTGAAAAACAAAACATTTTTTTATAATTTTAAAAACCAACTTTTGAACTTCACTATCTATCTCTCCACCAATTTTTGTGACAATCGGTGCAGTAGCGGCAGAGTACGAGCCTGGACGGACAGACGGACGGACGGACGGACGGACGGACGAACATGACGAAACTATATGGGTTTCTTGTGGACTACGGAACCCTCAAAACCTTAACTTTAGAAACTACTAACCAGTGTTGTTGCAATAGCGATAGTTTCGCTATGGATAATATGAAAAACAGTCAATAGCGCGAATAGTCCTTTTAAAAATATCATGATACGATTCGATACGAGTAGGAGGTCGAGTATTTTTTTTAAAATCAGTAAACTACCTCTGCTACATGGCGTAATCGTTAATACACAAGTCCGCTAGCTAATATGTAATTATCATAAAATATAGTATTCATGAGTAAGTATCATAACACAAGTTTAAAAAAAACACTTTTGTATGGAAATGCCAAATATTTTTATTTAAATTTTTGGCTGTTATTTAAATGTCATTATGCTATAATGATCTAGTATAGCCCGTGGTTTAATTTATTACGGGTATGTCCCTTCCACTTTGTATAAGTATTTAATTTATTTATTTAAGTATTGATTAGCTGCAAGTTTCATAGGCATAGATACAACTTGAAGATGGATGTCTAACTATCTAGTTCCTCTCGATCTAATGCCGGAGTATCGAGAAAACTTCAAGTTGAAAATGGCTGTTAACGATTTGGTCAGTTAACGGTTTTCAAAATATGAAGCCTGATTTTAACTACTATTGTACTATTGTTGTTGTTTCATAATTTCATGGCTCTGTAATGTCATGTCAGTATACCTACTGAAACTATTTAAAGAGTGAATTTACTCCATGATACTGAACAACTTTCCCCGAGGAACATATTATTATATCGAGATATGATTTTTTTTTCTATCCATACAAACTTGGAACAGTTGATTAGTCATGGGAGGCCAAATATATTTTTTTTACATTTCGACATATGTTTCTTAGAGAAAGTTGTTTAGTATCATGTACTGAATTCACCCTTAAATTAGTTTCAGTATACTCTGTTAAGGTCTATATATTTTTTAAAATATATATTTACGGTCTACATTAATAAAATAAGATACACTTTTATATTACCTTCTCGGCGTAACTCAGACTAACAGCACAATAACGTAACGCTAAAAGGCAGCCGTTTTCCTAATGACGTCATCATTCCACCGTAAGGACTCTTCCGAAACCATTCCATTTTGATTGTGCCAATATATTAGTAGTTTTGCTCGTTTGTTAAATGTAACGACCATTACAAGGGCTCGAGCTCATTTGCTCCAAGCATCACGAAGGTATCAAGTCTTTGTAACAATTTCTTAAGTGAGGTAAAAGTATCTAAATGAAACTTTTTACAATGGATATCTAAGTATATACTTCGTTATACTTAAGTACAAAAGAGCTAAACTTTGTTAACACGTAGTCCGCCAATCTGGAGGTTCTAGGTTCGATCCCCAGCCAGGGCAAGTTGGAAAATGGGCTTTTTCAAATTGTCCTGGGTCTTAGGTGATTATCTATACAGGGTTTAACAAAATATTCTGAAACTATTTTCAGACTGAATTCAGTCCGCGATACTGAACAACTTTCCCCAAGAAAATATACCGAAATATGAAAAATTATTTTTGGCCTCCCATTAAAGTTGACCGATCAGCTGATCCAAGTTTCTATGGACGGCAAGAAAATATTTTTTTTATACTTCGATACATGTTCCTTGGAAAAATGTTCAGTACCATGGACTGAATCTACCCTTATAATAGTTTTAGTATATTTCGTTAAACGTTATATATGTTTTATTATAAAACTAGCTGACCCGGCGAACTTTGTTTCGCCCGTTCCCGTTCCTTTTCCCATATTTTCTCACCGTTTAAACCTTCCCTGGACTACGACAAACATTTCAAGACCAAAATTAGCCAAATCGGTTCAGCCGTTCTCAAGTTTTAAGCAGACTAACGAACAGCAATTCATTTTTATTTATATAGATATATTATCATTGAGTAAGTATCCTATAATACAAATTACTTTGGGCCTAACTCAAACAGTGTGATTTGTCCTTATCTATTAAAAAATTAAATTAAAAATATCGTTGTACAATCATCATCATAGATAAATATTTTTTCTGGTAGTAGACAATATTCTGCCTGATTTCATAAGTAATTACTGACTAAATAGTGCCAAAAAGGCAGGTAGATTCTAAATATCTGAAATGCGGCAAAATAAGCACATACCTAGCCCATTATCCTACCTGAAAACAATCTTGTTTGACATTTTTCACCAGAGTAATTTTGGATACCTCGAGTAAGCAATCAACGAGGAATCTGGCGGAATGAAATTTTAATTAAAATATAAACCCTCTCGTCCGGTACACCATAGTTTATTATTGAAATTTCGACGAAGCAATAACAACTTTTGTACAAAACAAACACATTTTTTCATGACTTTACGAGTTAATTTCAATATCCCAAATCTGGAGCCGAAGGATTTTGTTTGGAAATATCTGATTGAGTTTAAAATTTTATTTTATTGAAGTAAGACTTAGATTGACTTAAATTTTATATCAGAATTTGTGTACGTGGGTACTTTACCTACAATATTTGTAATGCAATAATGTCTTCAGTGGCGAAATTGAGAAACTTTGGCTTGGGATTGTCCGTAAATTATATATGTGCAAAATTAATTCTTGGGGTTTTTAGCTTTCCCAAATACCACATTTTTGACAACATAAAGAAAAAATACTTTTTAATTAGCTATGTAGGTATATGACGTTCTCTAGGTCACTGAAAAAGAAGACATCTAGCTTTTTCCACAAGGAAGTTACGTAGATGTCAAAAGTGCCTCGAATGGCTTCCAGAAAAGTATGTACCTACATGCAAAGACGTGACAAAGCGAAGCCGGAGACTCGGCAAAGCCTGCACATGATCGATTAAGGCTTTTTTAGTCTCCACTGCAGGAGCACGACCCTCTCTGTACTACCAGAGCCATATATTAGCCAGAGCAGTCAGAGGATTCGGCTTACACTCTCCACGCTGGCCAAGCGGGTTGGAGAGGTCTAATGGATGTTTATAAGCGTTGTTTAGCTTGTGTTTTCTAAGTCGCCTTCTACGACATCCACAGGTAGACTTGGAGTGGTCCTATTCTACTCTGCCGGGAACCACACGGCTTTAAAGTCGAGCAAATAAAGATTTGCTACAGATATGTATACTTTTAATTCGTGTGAATGTAGCGTATTCAGACGTGAATGTCAGTCAGTGAAATCCAGCCCAAGAATAAACTAATTACGAGTAAGGACTTGTTTTAGGCTACTCATTCACTCTGAGCTACACATACCTAATAGGCTTTGCAATCGTGTCATTTTATTTATTTACTAGCTTTTGCCCGCGGCTTCGCCCGCGTAGACTACTCAAATTAGATAGTTCTTTTTTTAAACTGGGGTTGCAATTTATTAAAATTAAATTAATAGATTATTTTTTTACAAACCACTAATTTAAAAAATGTCATGTGTCTCGCTTCAAAAATGACGAAGATTCATACGTCGTACGAAATTTCGTACCAACCCCTATTTCACCCCCTTAGGGATGGAATTTCCAAAAATCCTTTCTTAGCGGACGTCGCCTAGTCACAATCTACCTTCCTGCCAAATTTCATCTTCATTGGCTAAGTAGTTTTCGAGATTTCGTGATGAGTGAGTGATTTTCGCTTTTATATAAAGATCATATGCTTCTGTCTATTTTTGCCCTGTTTGATGCTTTTTTGTTTTTTGGGTCAACTCTTGAAAGATAAACAGTCACTTCCCGGTTTCTGATTGACATGTAATTTCGTATGCATATATAAGTTAATCAGATGCCAATGCAATATTATTACCTCAAAAAGGCAGGGAAGGCTATAGGAACGCTGTATTAAAACGACCCAACCCCATCGAGTTTGGGCTTATTACATTTGTCGTGAATGTCGTGATAAGTTCTTAGGCCTCACAATACAAGCTAATGATTTTTTATTTTATTTCTTTTCAACTTATCTGAAAGAAAGAAAGAAAGAAAAAATCTTTATTTGGTACAAACTGTTACAAATTATGAACAACAATCTGTCTTATTGTTTTAAAACAGATGAGAGGTAACACTAAGTTTTTTAATTTTATTTTCACTTTAACTTTCTCATCAATTTCTGGATAATTTCTTCCATTTAACATCCTTTTATTTTTTTTATGTAAATTAGGTAGTACCATGAACCATAGAGGACCTTAATGAGGCTAACGACAGAGGGATCGCCGTGGCCACATACTGGTCAAAGAAGATTTGAAATTGAAACTACAGTAAAACCATTTCGATTCGACAAGAAGAAGTACCAAGTACAGGTATTTTAAAGTATAGGGTCTGGTATAGTACATACTAGCCCCTTTACAATAAGCAAACAATAAGTTCGTTAGAATATTTTGCTTTTTTTTATTTTTACCAAGTTCGATAGGCTCGGAACCTAATGGTTACCGCAAGCCCCTGTGTAGTCAAATATGGGATGCGCGGAATGGGCTAAAATGTGAATCATGTTATATTTTTACCACCTTCTCGTCCACCATAACAATCATAGTGTTCTTTAGTCTCGCAGCCCTGGGCTCTTCTGCTTAGAGCCGCAAGACCAATTTCTACAAATATTCTTTTACTGTCTATGCTATTCATCTCTGGAACACTCTACCCCTTTCCATTCGATTCGCCAAAACTTTGAATAAATTTAAAACCCTAACTAAAAATCACTTTTTTACTTCTGTTTAGTTCCTCATCTCTTTCCCCTACTATTTCTGTTTACATCATTGTGATATTTATTTATTTGTATGTATGTAAAAAAATATTTATTATTATGCTATGTATATATAGGTATGAATATGTATATATATATATTCATTTATTTATATAAATATATCTTTTTTTGTATAATGTATTATATTTTGTATAAGTATTTTAATATCTATTGGTTATTTATAATTTATATTTTAAATTTAACTGCGCCACCTGTTATCTTACTCATATACTTCGCACTCCTTCTGTTTATGGTTGCCTGTAAGAGATTGCTTCGGCGATAAGGCCGCCTCTTATACCTTATTTATTTATAAGTTCCGTAAACTTTGTAATTTTTTATTGTTTTTATTTGGTGCAATAAAGATTTTTGTATTGTATTGTATTGTACCTGCCCTGCAATAGGGCTAAAGACTCGATAGTGTATAGTATAGTAAAGTATATAAAATATTGTAGAATAATATTTTCTGACAAAAATAACTAAAACTTTCGCGTTTATCCAATTCTAAATCTCTTATCGCCCTCGGACACACGGGTAATAACAATTTGCCCAATAGGGGTAGCCCTTAAGAAAAAACTGCCGGTCTCTCAGCAAATATGGCGGCCGTTGCGAATGGAGAGGTCCCTTAGGCCCCGAGGGTCAGTAAAGACTACGACGTGATAATTTGTTACGGTTTTACCTGTGGGAGGGGGCGATTTACTTAGATTTCTTAATTCTGATTGTCTATAACTTACCTTATGTACTTATTAAGTAAGCAAGGTAACAAATGAATGTGAAAATAAATAATGGTATTTTGTTTACTACAATTAGATAAAGTGCCTTCCTTCTTAGCTCTTGGAGAGAAACTTTTGAATTGATTACAATTTGATTAAGACCATTTCAAACAAGTAATTATTTTAAAAATATTTTTTTAAAAAAGCTTTTATTTTAAACAATAAACTAAAAAGTTTAAAGTGTTTCTGTGCATAGTGCTATTAATTTTAATGGGGTTATGTTGCTTTATCACAGAGTGCCATGGCCACTTTCCGGCATCATCATGAGATCAGGTCAATGGTACCATAATATTGCATTGTTACTAACTTACATAAGAATAAGAAGTTTCAACTTGATCGAATAATGGAAAGTGAGTCTTATTTAGCTTGCAAGATTTGATTACGGACACTGTCGGACACGCAGACAACGGAACAGGTAAAATTAAATAAAAGCTTGTAATAAAAATCCCTACATCTTCAGCAAAGTCAATATTACAAACAAAAATATATACAATGTGGAAGGGACATACCCGTAATAAATTTTTTTTTTGTTCTTTGGCTGTTATTTTAATTTCATTATACTAAAATGATCTAGAATAGACCGTGGTTTGATTTCTTACGGGTATGTCCCTTCCACGTTGTATAAGAACAAAAATGAGTGACAAAAATGCCATATGGATATACCATACTACTAAAGGCTCCGATGACGATGGACACATTGTATATTTTCAATAATAACGTTTAAAGTAGGTAACTGTGGTAAGTAAGAAGGTACTAATCTTACATATATTCAAGCAAGCTAATTTCACCTCAAACGTTATGTAAACAACTTCAAATTATGCATAGAATTTAAGTTTTAGGACGTCATATGACACGATAAAATTGGGTTAAGCATACACAAATCCTATTTCCAAGTTATGCATACTAAACCTTGATTTAGTAACTCCTGCAACTAGCAACCTGTATATCTAACAGACCTGGTACACTAAAAACGATAATTTTAAAAACACTACAAAAAAGGGGGTGTTATAAGTGGTGGTGGTATAAGTTTGACGTGTCTTATCTTAACTCCCAAATAAGTTAAACTATTTTGTGTTTTTTTGTTTGATGGTTCCTTAATCTTGCGTGTTCTTAATACAGGGTGACTTTTTAAACACTGTCCAAATTTTTGGAGTAAGTTCAGTCCATGATACTGAACTACTTTCTATAAAAAAAGTTATTAGAAATCGATAAAAATTTTTCGTCCTCCCATACAAATCAGCGCTCAGACAGACGGATTTTGTATGGGAGGACGCAAATTTTTTTTATAGTAAGTAGTTCAGTATCATGGACTGAACTTGCTTCAAAAATTTGGAAAGTGTTTAAATAGTCAGCCTGTATAGAGGAGTTGAAAGTAAGACTTTTTATTTTATTTTAATTGTCCTACCCGTCGTACTCACTATTTTAAACTTAATTTGATACTGTGACCCAGATTGGATCTCTCTTGCTTTGAAAGACATGTAGTGCTAAGATTGCACGGAAGAGATTGCTGTGCGATAAGGCCGCCTTTTGTATGCTTTTTTCTCTATTATTTGTGTCTAATTTATTAAATTGTGTGCAATAAAGAGTAAAATAAATAAATAGTGTCTCAATTTTTATTTCACATATATATAGATTTAACTTGTAAATAGCGACGTGAATATTGGGATCTATATTCTACAAAAAGTTGGAACTGGTTGTGTGTAATAATTTTCTTGTTATTTAGTTTCGATGCACTTGTAGCTACGCGACTGTTTTTAGACCACGTTAATAGTTGTAAGTAAGTTGTAAGTAAATAAGGTAAAGATCGTGAGTAAACCTGCACAATAGCGGCTATTAAGTTTACTAGAGTGTGAATTGTAGAAGGCAATGGGAAACTACTCCAATATATCAAAAATCGTCATTGTATGCATTTCTTTCCATAAACCGACAAGTGTGTGAAGAGGAAATAAAAGATCTTATTATTATTATATTATACATACGCTCCTTTACTGCAGTAAACAGTCCCAAAATAGCATAACACATAAATCGCTTTCAGCGACATACATTTTCAGCTTGAAAATATTCTCTGAATAGCGAGGCGCTATCAATTTTATGTACACGTCACCCATTGTGGGTCGTTATCCTATGCGTCCAAAATTCGTTTAGCCCTAATAAATCATGGACGGTGGAAAAATTAGCGTTATTTTTGTGTCAGGGGTTACTCGTCATTTCGGGTATTCTATTATCACTAGGGTGACACCGCTGGTCATTTTTCATTAAGAACCGATGTCGATAAAAGGGTTGGGGTTGACCTACATCCATCTTTTCTTTGGTGATTCTTCTATCGTTTCATGTTTTTGGTCTATGCCCTTTTATTGGTAAATGAGGTATAAAAGATGATTGTCATAAGGTAGGGGCTCATTTTTATTAGGTACTTGATGACACCAAATATATCAATTTTAATATTCAACGTACGAAACATTATGAAAAAATCACAAAGCTAAGAAAAAAATCTCTGTTGAAATAGGATTTTTTTTATAAGTATCAAAACAGCAACAACATACGTATGATTTAGGGATTTTCAAGGCAAGAGTGAATAGGCATTTTTTGAGTCTGCGTGTTACACCTTAGACCTCATCTTAGCTTCTCATCAGGCTAGATAGAGGTCAAACGCACTCAAATACTGATACACTATCACGTCTTTATCCCTAACGGGGCAGACAGAGCCTAGCGCGGCAAGGCCAGGCCACTTTTAGCGTGATGTTGGGCATGAAGGTGGAAAAAAGAAATCATAATAGTGATGGGTTGCTAACCGCATCGCCTATTGATATGATTCAGATTCTTGCCCATTCCCTCGTTTGGCTTTTACGATTTGCGCGCGAAGAGAAGCAGCTGGTACATTCTATGTTTTTTTTTTTCTCCCAGACCAGCATGGAAGAATAACGCACTCAAATAACTTTATAAAAAAAAAAAACTTTTTGCACTTAATTTTTTTTTAATTGCAAGATGTGTTTAGTAAAAAAGCTGGAAAATAATTTGAGCATTTCCACCATAGATTTGGTAGGCCGCTGAGCGGTACAAGGATGCGTAGAGATGCTTTAAAACGACGCGCAGATATGCGGTGCGAGGATGTGTAGCGGGCTCTTTTTTCTCTTTTCTCTCTTTCCTAGCAACAATCCCTTGCATACATCCCTAGCACACATTCCTCGTTTGTTTTCTACATACAAAAAACTCGCTTCCCTAAGCTATTTCCACAGGAGCTGCGCTGAGGGAGGCTAAGTAAATAAAGCGATCCTATTGGTTCTTAACAAACACATTCCTTTCTACGCATCCTTGCACATTTCAGGTGGAAACTCAACCCAATGCGACTAATAAATTTTGTAGCAAACCTTTTAATTATAACAATAATAACAGAAACAGGAAGCTACTTACAAAGTCTTCTAAAGGTAACTAAAAGCGAAGAAAACTAAAATGTTTGTATTGACTGAGGGTTTGCCCTATTGCCAGTCTGTATCACTCCCCGTTTAGGTATCGAAAATGTACCTACATTATTAGTATGCGCGGGCCGATGTACGAATCGTTTGTCCAAAGTAATAAGAATGAAATTGGCTTGCAATGGATGTCTAGGTGAAAAGGTGCTGAGTTCTGACGTGAGCTAAATTGAACCATATCGCTAGCTACATTGAGTAGATATTTCTTTGAATTTCTTTGCTGAGTGAGATTTCTGTACGTTAGTATTATTTATTCTGTGATTAGTACATTTATGTGTTGACGGCGGGTGGATATTGATTCCGTTTTCTATCTAGGCTGAATTTTCATACCGACTTAAAGATGAATCTGACATCTATCGTGCTTCAAAATCGTTCAAGGCCTATAAGCAACAGGCAGTCCAAAAAAAACATAGGTACACATACCTACTTAATATCGCAGCTCAGCTCATAAATAGGTACTCAATAATCAAATTTGTGAGGCTTTTATTGTAAGGCCTGAGTACATCAATACAAATTTAATAAACCCAAATTCGATGGGGTAACGTCGTTTTATTAGTGTTACTGTAGCCACCTTTCGACTCCATCATAAAATCAATCAATTATAATAATATTGCATTGTCACTTGATTTACATTAGCATACAAAATGTTATCTCAATCGGAAACCGGGAAGTGACTCAAATTTAACTTGCAAGATTTGACCCAAATAAATAAACAACAACAACCTTCGATTATATATTTCGAAGACAACAATAAAAAAGCTTGTTAAAAAGTTGTCGACATTCCAATGTCTCTTGACCTTCTCTTGACTGAGTCGCCATTTTAAGTATGTATGTATAACTTTACAGTTAGATCTTAAAGATATATCACCCACCTTATAATCGGGTTCTTAAAATGATATTTAAATTTCAGTATAGTTTTAATATAAAGTAGTGAAAGTAGGGTAGTTGGACGTTTTAAGGAGACTAGTTATGCGAAATTTAATTAAAAGGTCTGCATCACATCACAGCTCGTTATGAAGTTGGAGAGGTCAGCGCCAGGATATCGTAAACTTGCAAGGGTTTTTGTTATATTATTGGATTTAATTATGTTTTTATTTATTTATCTATCTATATTTAAGAGCTATGCTCTTGTCGGTGGAGTATGAATCCTCGTTCCATCTCTCTCTTTATTTATTTATTAAATCTTTATTGAACACAATGGTAAGAAAGGTAGAATTAACGCTAATGGATTCTCTACCAGTCAACCTTTAGCATACAAGCAAACACATAAAATAATTTAGTTGTGACAGGCGCTTCAAAATGAACCATGAATGTATGTAAGTATATTTTTAAAATGTAAAACTAAAGGGTACCAATGCATTTAAAACTGGATAACTTATCTTATATTTTTCTTTTTTATCGATGACCTTTTTCCCGTGTAAAATATTAAGAAGAAAATTCTAAATTCTTAAGTAAAAAATTCTACGTTCCATACCACGGTTGGAAAATTTTTCTCCCCCCTAGACGTCCCATACTTTTGATTAGTCCGCGAGTTTATATTTCAATTATTAATTTAAATTTTGTTACATCTTTCTTGGAGGATGTAAACAGTACAATGGACTCAACATTTGCGCATAGCGAAAAAAATCCCTATGTTATGTATGTTACTAATTCTGAAGTATCGAGATTTTGAATTGTATTTTTTTTGTAAAATATTTGTTTGCCAACCTTTTATAATAATTACATTTCGCGTAAGCTCACTACGAATATCACACAGATAGTCTTTAAAGAGTGATTTTTTTTATTAGGAATAAACATAATTATGTTAATGAAAAAAAAACAAACAACAATAATCTAACTAAAACTAAATTATATGTAAAATTTAAAACTAAAATTAAAATACTTAATAAAATAAAAGTTCATCTAAGCTAATCCGTTAATATCCTTAAAAAATAATATTGTTGTCATCCTACATATGTATAATGAACTGAAAAAATGGGTAAGATACATATTGTGTAGGCTGAAAATTTATACACGTGTGACTTAAATGGATAAACGTTGTATTTCGCAGAAAATATAATTGACTATACCATACCTATTATTATACTTTATTTTATATTGTTCTACATGCGATGGGTCCCAAACAAAAATTAAAATTGATGTAAAGATAGATGTATTTTCGAGAGAATTTAAATAGGATCTTGCAATATGATGAACCTTATGTGAAACAAAATTAAATCATTTATTATATTTAATTTTAGAATTAGATACTCGTATTGGTATTACAAAAGTTTATTATTAGACTTGATTTATTTTGTTGAACTGAAAACATGAGACTTCAACTTTTCCAAATAAACTTATACAGTAATACGATCTTTGTTTTCACTTTTCATAGTACAGATACTGATACACTATCACGTCTTCATCCCTAACGGGGCAGACAGAGCCTAGGGCGGCAAGGCCCAGGCCACTTTTAGCGTGATGGTAAAAGATCACGTGATTACTGCGATTTGTAAGGAATTTTTTTTTTGCTATACCTTTAGGAAAAACTTAATGTATTAAATAATGTACTAAAATTGGGACTTTCAGAATACATAGGACTTGAGAAATGAACTCACCTGCTGAGTAGGGGTCACTTTGCATAATACTAGAAGCTGCATAATTAACACTGCTTTCAGCTGCAGCTACTCTCTCTGCTGCACAAATGTAGACGACTGAATTATAAATTGATTTAGCACTTAGTTAATTTAATATTTAGTATTTAACTACTCCGAAATATGAAATACTTACATAGGTATTGTAATATTGTCTTCACTTAATATACTGATTGTCACTATACTATGAGCACAAAATTAAGTATGATGTGTTTTAAATGGCTCAAAATTCTTTATCTTTTGAAGAAATCACGTAACTGCTTCAATTTGTATGGGATATTTTATAAATTTTCGTATTTTTGTGTACATTTATTAATTATTCAGAAGAATAGACTGAACTGCCCGATAAAAGTAATTCTTATAATTAATTCTATACTTTATTGAGAATAAAATATAACGAAATCAGCATCTGAACGATGTGTTTTGTTGTGACTAGTGCTTTCCAGCGACCTCAGATCTTCTGACCGTCTGTCTGAGGTAGTAATAGGGAATGCGCTCACAATACTCCAGCTTCTTACTGCGCTGTCACAGAGACAGCAGTCGTCAAGCGTCTGCCACGAGCTCTAATGAATTTTAGCGACTTGTTTACTTACATTACTGGTAATTAGAAATGGGACTAAACGGCTTTTCCAAATATCTTTTGATAGATTTATAAATGTCAGTTACTTGCCCAAATGATGTAATGTATGATATAATGATTGCGGAATAAATAACTATATATACTACTATAATAGAGACAAATCACACTAACTGAGTTAGCCCCAAAGTAAGTTTAAACTTGTGTTATGGGATACTAATTTAACGATACTATATTTTTAAAATAATTAAGTACATGTGTAGATAAACATCTAAGACCTAGAACAATTTGTAAAAGACCATTTTCCAACTTGCCCTGGATGGGGATCGAACCCTCCGTGTGATAGACTAGCGTGTTAACCAATACGCCACGGAGGTCATCAAAAAGAAATTCGAATCACAATCTGATACGTCTGCTTTATTGCTGAAAGTGTCTTTAGTAATTATAGTGAATGCGCTCACGAGACTCCGTCTCGTAATTAGATCCAGATCCTGGCTGCGCTTTGTCACAGACGGCGGTCGTCAAGTGTCTGCCTCAAGCTCTAATGAATTTGAGCAACTTGCTTCTGTGCAATGCACAGTGTGCATTGATGGTAATGAACGGAAATGAGACTTTCAAAAGAAGCTGAGAAAAAATCTACAAATGCATTTTTGGGTAAGGTAAGAGAGTAAAGCATATAATTAAATTCTTAACAAAAAAAACAACTGACTTAAATTTTTTTAAGGAGTTTCTTCCATTTCTCCAAAGCTCTTCATCATATCTTCACCAAATTAAAATGGGACCAATTTGGTAGTAAAGGCTTTCAAATAAGAAAAGAATCATCAAAATCGGTTCACAATTGGCGAAGATATCGCGTAACAAACATACATAAAAAAATAAAAAAAATAAAAAAACATACAGTCGAATTGATAACCTCCTCCTTTTTTGAAGTCGGTTAAAAATGACTTGAATTCATGACTTTAATGAAATTTACAAATATGTATCCTACAAGATATATAATAGATTCAGCCCCCGCAACATAGAACTGTTGATAAACTCAGATAAATGTATAACCCGCGACGGACTAATGCTTTCCCGCTTGTTATTATTACGTAGAGCGAGATAGTAATATAATGATATAGTACTCGATAAACGCTGTCACTGATGCCATTCTAAGGGGACTGGTGTTACTTTGCGGAAGACAAAGTTACATGCTATTTGATCTAGATTACTTCGTGTGCTTCCGCCACCAGTCATTGGCTGTCGTACTCGCGACACGTATTTTACCTCTACACGAGACATCTTCAGGCTCAAAACCAGATGTTTATCGTTCATCACACATAAAAAATTTGATCAAATAGCATGTACAAGATATTTATTTATTTCCTCAAACTTATATCCACTTTTACAGGGTAACTTAATGTGCCAGGATGAGATATGTTAGGTCTACAACGTGTCCATTAAATCACGGGCTATACTAGATCACTTAGCATAATGAAATTAACCTCTGAGTTCTCTAGCTAATATATGGCTCTTGTAGTACAGAGAGGGTCGTGCTCCTGCAGTGGAGATTAAAAAAGACCTGATGAATCTGATGATGAATGAAATTAAAATAACAAAAATTTAAAATAAAAACAATTCGCAGCATTTACATACAAAAATGTGCAGCTGCCCGGAATGTCGATATTTTTTACAGTTATTTTAATATCAATATAAATACCTACTATAGCCGTATAGCCCGTGGCTCGATTTATTACGCATATGTCATTTACACCTTGCGTAATGAAAATCAGCACACTTTATAAAAACATAATGAATTGACAAATGATTTACTTATTTCGGAGTATGTGCTAAATAACGATAATAAACAAATAATTAACGTAGTACAAATATTTTATATATTTTACGTTTTATTTTATTGTTGAAAAAAAAACACCGGAAAAAGCTGGAAAAGAAAAACAAATGACAGAACACTGTGAATTCTTCTGGAATAGGTTTATACCCGAAAAGGTACCTTAACTAAAATAAAAGTAAATAGTGTAAAAAATTGGATAAATATCTTGTTAAGTAAGTAATAGGCTTATTATTTATTTATTAAGTACTAACATCAATTTATAATTCAGTGGATTACCTTTGTAGTGCAGCAATAGTAGCTGCAGCTGAAAGCAGTGTTAATTATGCAGCTACTAGTATTATGCGAAGTGACCTCTACTCAGCAGATGAGTTCATTTCTCAAAGTTTAAGTGCGTTTTTAATCATTAAAGTTAAGTTTAAAATCTCTATTTTAGATTTTTTCTTCTTTAAAAAGTTGTCATTCTCGAAAATGCAGCGGAAAAAGAACAATTCTATCTATAACACAGAATACAGTAAGAGTGTACAGAACGGAATCTCCTAAGATCTCGCGCAATATGCGTCCCCGTTCCCCGTCCCCGCACCTCTTCCCCGTTTTTGCCTTTTCAACGGGCGTGCATGCATGGCGCACGCGGGCGCACAAGAACGGGGAAAAGGTGCGGGGGCGGGAAACGGGGACGCATATTGCGCGTACCTTGGGAGATTCCGTTCTGTATACTCTTACTGTATTCTGTCTTAACCATTTTATTGATTGTCCTTGTTTCTTTCGATGTCGGGGTAGCAAGTATATCTCCTACATCTGATTCATCTTCTAGTTTTGTAGTCTAAGATCCGAAGTGAGGTCAACCTTCGCCATCTGCTTACCGGATGAAACTTATTTTTATCAAATAAAATATGTTCCTGAATTCCAATAGGCGTGTCATAAAAAATATGATTATTGTAAAATAGATGCCCAAGAGACAAAGGGAGATTTTTGTGAATCTATTTATTGGTACAGCTTTGTAGAGCTAAAGCGCATTGAAACATATCTGTTTTTCAAAGCACATTAGCTATAGAAAAAGAAGAAATAATTATATTTTTTTATTTGAATAGGTACGTTTATTACACCTGGTGGCAGTTATTTGAACTATTCAATAAAAGTTATGCTTTTCTATAAACTATATTTTGTAAAGCAAACCATTAGTATATGTTCTGGAACATATTTTATTTGATAAAATATAATTTTCATCCGGTAAGCAGATGGATAGAAGGTCGACCCCTTTCGAACCCTGTACCACCCTGTACTAACAGAAACGAGGAGAAATTAAAAAACAAATTAAAAATATTATGATAACAGCCGAAAAATACTACGCTTGATTCTGACTGTTCTATTCTAATAAACGTTTTGACACAGGTAATATCGTAACTTACGATTAAAAAATAATAAGTAAGACTTTCGCTAACTTTCATTAAAATGTATTGCTCTCAGTGATTTAGAAATCTTTTCTCTAATAGTTGTGTAAAGGGCCAGTCTGTACTCTATTGTCCCATTGTCTAGCTAGATTCTAGACATTTGAGATAAGATAAGAGCTGTTGATATCGATATCTTATTGTATGGGCTATTGACCTATATGCGGACCAGTAAAGCCACTTATTGACGCCCGTATGAATTGAGGACCCACTTCAGATTTTTGAAAAAAAGCATAAGTACCACTGTTTCAGTGTGTGGTGAGATTATTTTGAAGTAGGAAGCTTATTATTTGTACTTGTTACATTAATTAAAAAATGGCTACTCAATCTAAACGTCTGTCTTGACTTGTAATTTTAAAAAGTGACAAATAAGTGCTGCGACCTTTGCGACTTTTTTTTTTCATCAGGCGTGAGGAATGAGGTATTTTATGAAAAACTTAATGATTTTTACCCAATAGGAATTTAACTAGGTAATGGAAAAGGTTTTAATTTATCTAACCCATTTCACACAAGTGACTAGGGTAAAACTCTGCATATAACTCACTAATATAAAGGTGGATAATAGTGTTATAAAAAATTACCATAGTCACTTGAAGCGGCTTGTTTTGGAATTACTAATATATAAAGTCTACTTGCATACAAAATTATTAAATAGAACTAAAAATTACAAGTCAGTCGAACAGAGAAACCCAGAACTATTCATTCTAAAACTACATTTTTTTTCAGCAAAACAACATCAATCATCATAAAACTTGTACCTCTGTAGCTAATGATACTGTAAAAAAAATACTGCAAAGGACATGGATTTCCAATCATTCTTCACATTATGCTGTGAGTCCACCAAGCTTTTCTGACCTCTGTTTTCTCGCTAACTCGTGATCTGTTTGCAATGACCAAGTACCAAGTTGTGTTGGTCGTTTAAAAGCTATCCTTTAACTTAGTCCGTCTACATTTAGTGCAAGCCGGCGTGCGCGCAGCTTGACACGGGTTCTGCGCTGATTCCTTTTTTAAATGAAGACCGTCGGTGTGTAATTACACGATAAATGTACCGTGCAAATCGAAATACCTATATTTTTTTCTGCGTACGGTGTTTTAAAAACAGAATAAAAAGTACATTTCCAAATGCATTTAAAAAAACAGTAACGTCAAAATATCGGTTATTTTTTGAAGAATGTATAAATAAACATTTGAACATTTTTTTTATTGTTTTTCAGAAATTAAAATGATACACACAGTTGTGTAAAACCTGCGATGTTGATGAACAATCGGTCGGCAAAACGTCAGTCAATATGAAATCGATTTGGTGTCGCGTCCTAACTCTGATTTTGATACAGGGCGCCTTTCAAGAACTCAAGTTGTTTGAATCTCCATCTCAGGCTGCGGTGCAGTGTGTCAACACCTTTAAGGTAAGTTTTTATTTAAGTAATTTAAAATATTATTTTTATATGTATCTCAAATATATAGAGTATCAATCAACACAAGATATTCTCGACATTTAAAAAAATCTTGATCTATTAATTTTTCTGTATTTTTTTAAATTATTTTTATTGTCTTTAATTTTTTGAATTTAAATTATGATTACTTTCAATCATACTTCCACGTTATGTTAAAATTATAGTTTTAAAATTTGATTTCCCACTAAGCAATATGTAGTCGGATAATCGGGCTCTTATTTGTCTAAACTTCACGCGGGTACATAACACACTGTTGATACAACCACCAACCTGATAAAAATATCAGTCTCCCTTAATTCAACTTTGCAATTATGGTTATAAACTTGTTTGGAAATAGCCCCATTGAAATCGCTCTTCGGGACATGGGGCTTCTAGGCGTTGAATAAAAACCCTAAGTTTCTTCAGACTTCTGTATTTCTTCAGTTTTAAATGGATTTTTACACAGAGCTACTTAGGCGTGGCACTTGCAAATTGAGAAGAAAAAAAGTGTTCCGGTAATTAAAAAATAAATTAACATTATACGCCTAATACAATAGAACCGCAAAGATTTCTTGATGTGTGTTCATTTTAGGGTTTAGGTAGGCGTGGACAGAAAGTACGTAGGCAGTATTCAATAAAATATTATAAATTTCTCGCAATGAGTTCTAAAAAAAGTAGGTAGGTAACATTTTTAACAAAGTCAACACTAGGTACTTGTAGTAATTCCATGTGGTTGTATCAACGCTGTGTTGGGTACAAAACAAAGTGTTGACACAACCAACCTGATAAAAGCGTGAATTTTAGGCAAAAAAGCTCCCGATTATCCGACCACTAGTCATAATCTACCCATGGTACAGTAGAACCTAGAGAAAAGGATATTTTCGAGACATCAGGTTATGCAAAAAAAAACCGTTTCACCACAATTACTTTTCAACGTTTTGACAGGATTTCGGTAGCGGCAACGAGTATGACGAGATTGACATAGACAATTTCTTGGTGATTATTATTTTATTTTACGTTTTACATGTTTGCTTTAACACCAATGCACTAACATTACTGATTTTGTGAATTAGCCTTAATACTTACACACTGAGTTAAGCTAACAGTGCAAAAAACCTTTATAGTATATAAGTCTTTATAGATATTTGAAGGTCTGCGCAGGAAAAGAAGCAGCTGGTACATTCTCCTTTTTTCCAGACCAGCATGGAAGAATATAAATATACAGTATAAATATGAATATACAAAAGTATAAAAAAGGCGTAAAAAGATTTCTTAAGAATCGACAATATGCGTTACGTATGGCTCTTGCTATTTATTCCAGGCTTTCATAGACTAGTGTCAGGTTTTTCAAGCTGCCTAAAGGCATCTGACGTAGTTCAATGACTGTTATCTAGTGATAACAGTATTTATTACACAGTAGTGAACTAATAGTGTAGGTGTCCTAATGACGTTTTCCTTCAACGGAAGCAAGTGGTGGTAGTTGAATCTGGCCGGTCATGAATACAAACTCAAAGATAGGGTTGGATCTCATCTGTCAGCACGGAACAGCCCTTCCTATGCAGCTATCCTTTTCTGTCGCTCAGAAGCGTCTTTTGCTATAGCGAGAGAGAGCAACGGAACGCTGCAGCACGGCTGGTGCTGAAGCGTTCCGTCGCTCTCTCTCGCCTTCTCGCTTTAGAAAATTACTGTTCTGAACGACAGAAAAGAATAGCAGCATAGGAAAGTGCTGTTCCGTGCTGATAGATGAGATCAGACCCTTACAAGTCGCACCTAGCGAGGATTGAACTCGTGCCTCATAGACGCACAGCCAGTGCCTAAACCGCGTGGCCATCATATCTTCTCAGTAATTTATGTTACTTACTATGTAAAATATGTCATCATCATCAAGCCTTTTTTAGTGTCTACTGCAGGAGCACGACCCTCTCTTTACAGCCAGTGCCATATAGAGGTGACTTTTTAAACACCAGCCAAATTTTTGGAGCAAGTTCAGTCCATGATACTAAACTACTTTCTATAAAAAAAAGTTATTCAAAATCGATAAAAATTTTTCGTCTTCCATACAAAATCCGTTCGGCTGAGCGCTAATTTGTATGGGAAGTCGAATTTTTATTTTAGTTTTTCGTTAATTGTTTTTATGGAAAGTAGTCCAGTATCATAGAATGAACTTGCTCCAAAAATTTGGCTGGTGGTTAAAAAGTCAGCCTGTGTTAGCAAGATTTGTTTAGCTTGTATTTCCTAAATCGCCTTCTACGACATCCACGGGAAGACTTGGAGTGGTCCTATTCTACTCTGCCGGGAACCACACGGCTAAATGTAAAATATGTACTGGGTTGGTATTATTACAACTCTCATAGGAAACATTAAACGTAGCTGCCAGAGCCGCTACAAAATCCACGGACGCTCTGCACTGCATGATTTTGCATGTGATTTGAATAAGATCATGGATGCTCTCCACCTGGTGCACACAATGTACACAAAACTCTTTGGTGCTTCAGTCTGTTGTATTTTAAAAGAGTTGTGTTAAATTTAATTAAACTAGTAGTTCGCCGCGAACTTAGAACTCGCGATTTTTTATTAATATTCCAAAAACTACTGAACCGATTTTGATGCCCAACGAACTTGAAAATTGTATTGATATTTCCTACATGCCTACCAAATTTCATCAAAATCGGACCATCGGTTCGGCAGTTATCGCGGAACAAACATACATATATACATACATACAAACAATGTGTTTTCGCCCCAACTTGAATTATAGCCCTCGCTGGCTTCGCTCGCTCGTTCAAAAACTGGTTCATAACTACTCGATTTTTGTTCTGCATCTTAGCGCGTTCCCGGTTACATCGTCAGCTGTGCTACTTCGGAGCCCGGGGTGCGCTAAGATTAAGAAGAGATTCTCATAATTCAGATTGTTATAGGTACTCTCGATTTTAAGCGGATTTAATTTTTCTATTTTTTTAATGAAAAAACTTTTATTAGTAGCATAGAGTTATAATATACGTAGTAGTGTCGTAAGTAACGGATAACGATTAATTTTTTTACCACTGCTTAATTTTTGTGCTCAAACAGTTTGAGTCATAGATTAATCTGTCTAATTATTTCGCATTCTAAACGACGCTGACGCTTTTCTTATTGTCTCAAAATAATTGCTAAAACTTTTAATGTCTGGAATCGCAAATAGGCCAAATTAACTTTCTAGCACAAATAGCAATTAAGAGAGACTATAAAGATGAAAGGCGGAGATATAATGAGCAGACGATTCTGCCAATGTGAGGTCAATGGTCGTTTATATAGAGACTATTAAATGTCCTTAAAATGTCATAAAGTTAATGTCTAAGACTACTTTCAATTAAACGTGAAATTAAGCATTTTGCGAATTTATTTCTGTAAACTTTTGATGTTGCTGATAAATATTTGTGGTATGATAATTTTAATATATTTACAATATATTTTTTTTACATAAATAAAATTATATATTTTAATTATATTTTTATATAATAAAAATACGTATGGAGCACAAATCTAATGAGGCTAAGATAAAATAATAAGTTTTATTGTTTACAACTGTAGTTACCAAAATATTGAAACAGTAATTCAATCCGAACTGTGAACGCATTGTTAGAACAACACCTAAATTTCGGTAATTTCTTACTTCATGTTCGATTTTTTTCTCTCATCTAAATACTTCTTTATCAGCCTATAACAGTCCACTGCTGGGCTAAAGGCCTTATAAGAAAGGGAACATTCTCACATAATCACCAAGCTGGATTGGTGATCGAAGTTTATGGTATAGGACGCTGCTGCCTGTACTCTGTTACCTATATACCTTCCTTAGTCGCCTCATACGACTAAGACTCACTTACCCCACGTAAAGTGGGATAAGTTGAGGAAGAAGAAGAAGAAGAAGTCGCCTCATACGACACCCTTGAGAGAGGAAAGGTTTGGTGACAAATTGCATTCCACACTGTCGTTCATAACTTTTCATAACTTTCATAACCTTCATTTACTCTTATGAAGTTTTGATCTAAGATACTCGATTTGTTTGTACTACATAACAAAATCGTCTAAGCAGACTATAAGAAGTTCGCTCGTTAAAAAAACTGGGGTTCAGACGTCCAATAG
This sequence comes from Acrobasis repandana, assembly GCA_963576875.1. NCBI lineage: Eukaryota > Metazoa > Arthropoda > Insecta > Lepidoptera > Pyralidae > Acrobasis > Acrobasis repandana. The sequence continues at coordinate 8,240,671 of OY756226.1, forward strand.
ACGTTCTAGCATTATCGCAAAGTTTAGAAAAATATGAGCGCCGAAAGAAAAGTTGACTACATACGAGTAGGTACTTCATAACGTCAGATACAGCACGAAAAAAAAACTTTAGATCCATCAAGTTTCATTGACATAAACCCTCGCTCCATCGCGCGTATATTTTAAAACATGCACAAATCTGAAACCGTTTAGCGTTTAGCAATCTCGAAATTCCTCAGAATCGAAGTCGAAACGAAACAATGTTTGCATCGACGATTTCCATAGTCCATACATTGGTACGATAATGTACAAACAGACGGGTCCTGATATTGTAAACAAACCCGCTACTGGAGCGGCGCACTGCAACTGCGAGGCGTGTCTCAGTGACAGCGGACGGAAACTGTGCTTTTATTATGGCAAAACTTGACTGACTGAAGTTAAAAGGTTCAAGGTTAATAGGATTTCGGTATTGATACATTGATCTCTTTCAATTACATATATAACAACGCTTTATCTCTATCTCTGACAAAAGTAGAGAAACGGATGTTAAGATGGTTTGGGCATGTAGAAAGGATATAAATGAAAAGAGATTAACAAAAAATATTTTTAAGGCGGGACAGGGCATTCTGCGATCAGATTGCAGACGTTCTAAAAAAACGAAAGGTAAGAAGTACCCATAACCGAAGGTCATGTATGAAGAGGTTGATGAGTGTAGATGAAGCGAAGGATGTCAGGATCGTAGCAAGTGGAGGTCCAAAGTCTCTGCCTACCCCTGTGGGAAACAGGCGTAATAGGATGTATGTATGTAGGTATGTCTCTATAAAGCATTGTTACTCTATCAGTATAAAATTAGTTATTGCTATTAGACTATTTGACCAAGCGAGCGAAACGTCTGCGTATCATTTTCGGCAAAAAATATTTAATGTGTCCGGAGAAACTTCAAGGGGTCAGTATTATGAGGGGCTATGCAAAGACAGACTCGCGAGGTCTACAGCAAGCGAGCTGCGAGCTCAAAGAGCCACTAGTTAATATTTCTTGACTAAGTAGAGCACAAATAGAGTTACACACGATTAAAATTTAAAACTCGGTGGCAATTTCCTTCAAGAACACGTGTTTTTATAAAAAAAAAAAAACATTTTTTGGAGGCAATTAGGATAGTTTTTAGTATAATAGCTGTATATATTTCACCTGCCAGATCTGTTCAGCTTATTTACGGCTTAATTACAGCCAAAAAATAACGAAAACAGATCTTGAAAAAATGTGGGCAAGAGTACAGAAATATGTGTCAGTAATGTAATAAATCCTAAATAATAAAAAAAAAAAAAATCCTTGTAATTTCCTTTTCTGAATTCTGATTTCATTTTAAATAATTTAAAGCATTTGTAAATTATGTCTTTCCATCAAAATATCACTAAGATATATACGCGATGACCAAGCTGCATATTGACTGCTATTTAAATAAACTTTGGGGCCCAGTCGGCACGGGTTAACACTGACTGAGGTTTTTCAAATATTATATTTAAGTAAGTCTATATATAGGGAAAACACGAGGAATAACAATGAGGTGCTATGCATTTGAATAACATCAAAAAAAATTTCGACCATACGAGTATAAGAGACACTCTACTATAAAACCACACTTACGAGTATAGTTAACAAACTTGCAAGGTATTTAGATTAGCGTATTGCAATAATGACAAATAGTTTCAGTTGCAGCAGAAACGTAGTAGTTGATGTTACTTGTTATGTGCGTATTTAAAGTGAAAAAGGACTGTCAACCATATTATACTTAATCTTGTACATACTAACACAAATTCAGATATTGTAACTACGGAAATTCACTTCTGAAGTGGCGCAAACACAATGAGGGTTAATAATGGGGTAATAACAACTAAATGAAAAATCGAATTAAACAAACTTCGTGTACAGCCATATTAAAGTCTATGCTTTTTTTAAAGTGATCCAAGACAATAGTAAGTGCAATTGACGTCAAATTACCAAACCGCTGTGACTGAGACCCCAATTAAGTATCTATACTCATTATACAAGTGTATTGACATCATATTGTGGGGTTTTACTGTTTTTGCTATACGATTTTGAGACGAAAGAAGAAGGTACTCGTGAACCACTGTAGTGGGTAATAATATACTGGCAGTCCAGCTTGCAATCATCTTCAGGATGCTGTGGTCGCTGGCTCACACCCTGCGCACCAGGGACGCACATCTTTTTCGCATTGTAGCATGGATGCATTGTAGCATTGTAGCAATTCACTCGCGTATCAGTAAACATCCTAGTGGTTGCTACACACTTATTCAGGCCTGCACTAATCGGCACAGTCGGGCGGTAAAATCAAATGTTCTTCATCCAAGCGAGTTCCCGATTACATCCTCAGCTGTACTGCTTCGGAGCTCAGGGTGCGCTTTCCCGCTTTTTTTCTCCAAATATTACATACCTCTACATGGTCAATGGTCACCCAAGGATGACAAAGACCTTGCGTTGGAGAAGAAAAAACCAGAAGGGTTAAAATGACTTCGCTATAGTTTTACGACCGGCCGCCTGCCTGATGTCAACCCTTTTTAGGAATGTATTTTGGCGAAAAGTTTAACAACCGGACGCCGACCGACGTTAACCCTCCTTAGGAATGCTAGAAAATCGGGCCACCGAGCTCCTCAAGTAACATTGCAAGTAAAATACGATTAGGTTTCAATTTCTCATTGAGCCATTCTGTTTCACCACTATCTTCAAGTACCTATTGTCAAAGTAAAATCGCTGTTACTGAAACCCCAATGAACTACCTAAACTGATTGTACAGGCGTATTGACATCATGTTGCCGAGTCTAACTGTGTTTGCTATACGAGATATCCACGGCGATTTTTGAGATGGCAGAAGTTGCAAAAAAGGACCATGAATGCAATTTCTAACTTTATTCTAGTTAGTTCTATTAGATAGCGATCCGTAATTACAGGTTCTTCGGAAACCTAGCATGGGCACCAGTCCTCCACTAACACATAAATACCTATGTAATGTATATTTAGTCAATAAGTTTTCTCATTGTACTTATTTATTGTACAAAAGTGTACTCGTAATTTATTGAAGGCAAATAAATATATTTTATTATTTATTATTATTATTAAGTTATTATTTATAAGTTCGTTAGTTCTTTATCCGCTTTTGATTTGAAAACAAAAAGGGAATGCTTTCGCCAAAGATAATATAATTACTAACTTTCGCCCAATTGTGGGACCGAAATAGCTTAAAAAAAAGTTCTTAATCATTGGTATCTTTAAGTGATCTATTATAATATATAAACCTACATTACCACTGACTCACTGACTGATTGACATAGTTGTTTGACCTGTTCCCGGGTGGGTGGGGTAATGATTGATGTATGGTCGTGTAGAGGGTGCTCCAGTGAGTACCAGAAAAATCTGACATTTTGAAGATCATCAGATTTTGATGTGGAAGGGTTACGGCCTGCAAAAACGGTTGGGGTTAGGGTAGTGATTTTTTTTTCAAAATGTAGGGGGTTGTAAGCAATTTGACGAATGTCATTTGTTTTATGATTTGTTTCAAAATCCAAGATGGCCGCCATACAAGGACAATTTCCGAGTGTGTACCGCGAGACCGTAGGTCGAGCGGAAAGCGAGGCCGCAGGCCGAGCTGCGTGGCAAAGGTGACGCCCGGGCCCCTCTTGACCTCCTCCCTTCCCCCAGAACCCCCCCCCCCCCCTCAAGTTTCTAAACGAAGCCAGAGACCAAAGGCCGAAAACTAAGATCCCCGCGAGGCCGAAGGCCGAGCTGCGTGGCGAGGGCAAAGCCCAAACCCCTCCTGGCCTCCCCCTCCCCCAGAACCCCCCCCCCCCAAGTCCCTAAGCGAAGCCTGAGGCCAAAGGCCGAAGGCTGAGCTGTTCCGCGAGGCCGCAGGCCGAGCTGCGTGGCGAGGCCGTAGGCCGAGCCACTCCCACCAAGCGATAAGCGTTTTTTTTTTTAATTTTCCAAGATGGCCGCCAATAGTCGACTGCGTCCGATTTGAGTGAAATTCAGTATGCAAGGGTTTTTTGAATCGCGGAATCCAAATCTGACATTTTTTTTGGAATCCAAGATGGCGTCTGGATTTTAGAAATTTAACTTTATTCGTTTAAAACGTCCTACTTAAACAAAGATGGGGTCTGGAATTTTGTATGCTGGGGTAAAGCACCCCGCGGAACTCAAAACTGCAAACAAAGTTTGATTCCAAGATGGCGGCCCGTATACGTTTTTTTTTTACACTGACTTTAGCACCTTACCTATTCTCTCAACTGGAAATAATATTCCAACCAACTTCAACAGCTGCACGAAAAACCGCGGGCTGCTTGCAGCTCGCGCAGCGCCCGAAAAGCTAGTTAGTTATTTATAGCTGGTTAGCAATACTTTAATTTTTAGTTCTTTGTATACAGGGTGTAACAAAATATACTGAAACTATTTTAAGGGTGGATTCAGTCCATGATACTGAACAACTTTCTCCAAGGAACTTATATCGAAATATGAAAAATATTTTTCGACCTCCAATACTAATCGACTGATCAGCTCAGCCGAGTTTGTATGAAAAGCAAAAAAATATTTTTCATATTTCGATATGGGTTCCTTGGGAAAAGTTATTCAGTATCATGGACTGAATTCACCCTTAAAATAGTTTCAGTATATTTTGTTAGACATTATATAGAATTGTAAAATTCATTTAGAATAATCAATTGTTTTACTTAAAATTAGTGAATGCAGCCTTTAAAAAAATCGAAACGTCTAGTCTCCATGCCATTATTCAAATCTCTAAGAAAGAAGGTATGAAAGTTGGAATACATTTTCGTTTCAGCAAATTCAATTTATAGAAACATGATTATCATAGGTTTTTAGGCACCAAAAAAGGTGAAGGGTTAATTCAATCTAACCTTACGTAATTAGATCTGCAATTGGGACAGGAACTGGAGGGAAAAGTCAAAATTAAATAAAGTACTGCTCAGCTCAGAGACAATTTTCTTTTTAAAAGTAAGGTAAGATTTTTACTTCGATGAAGTAAAAACGAATAGTATTTCTTTATTCTATTTAAACTTTATCAGAATTAGGAATGCATACACAATATCTGGGGGCACGGCAGTGCCCCCGCCAAGTCGAGCGCGAAGCAAACAATGCCGTACCATCCTTTACTGATTACGGAACCATTTCGCCGCATTTTCAGGCCCCTATTTGAGAACCTCTGGATAAGACCAGAACGCAGAAATTTTCGTCATCCAGTAAGCTATAATCACATACTTAAAATCCAAAATTTCAAGTCTGTAGGTCATTTAATTCCGAAGTTAAGCGAAAGCAAAGTTTCGCATTTATGACACTCACTCACTTACTCATGATCATCAGAATAGAACTAGTACTTCCCATAAGCTCAGAGAGCTGAAATTTGGTACAGAGATAGAGTTTAATGGCCACATAAAGGGAAAACTACAAAAACTAGGATAATCGAAGATCTGTAGAACCTGGTGACCCTGATTAGAAAACACAAGAGCCCAACCAATTATGCCCTCGTTTCTACAAAAAGAAGTGAAATCCACCCAAAAACATTCTGTAAAAAACTAGCCAAGTCTCGATGGAGCTGCTTGTTTATCTCTAAAAAGTAATGAAATCTAGACAAGGTCGTGCCAAGTCTAATGTTCCTTACTGCGATTTCTTTATTATTATAGTTAATGTTGTGTGACTTGGCCGTTGAACATTTTTTATACGTTAGTGGGTACAAGTCAATTTTGTTTACATAGCCTACAATTGACTGGTTATTGAATCAACGTTTTCCAAGTGGCAATTTTCCATCGTCAATGGGTAGCGGTTCTGGCGACAGATTGGTGCAATGGTGTCATGGAGCACCTGGTTTTGTACCCTTGTGTACCCTTCAACGGCCAAGTCACACAACATTAACTATAATAATAAAGAAATCGCAGTAAAGAATCTTAGACTTATCACGACTTTGTCTAGATTTCATTACTTTTTAGAGATAAACAAGCAGCTTCATCGAGACTTGGCTAGTTTTTTACAGAATGTTTTTGGGGGGATAAAACTTACATCTTTAAATTGGGTAGTAGATGAAAAGCTAAGGCAAATAATATTGTAGGTACTACTGACCCTAACGTTATATACTATATAACATCCATCGAGTATAACGTCGATTGATGTTATAGTGATTGATGTATGATGGTTATTGAAATAGGAGTAAATTTAGACTACAGTCAGCAATACTATGCGTGTTTTTGAAAAATCACTGTTATTAAACTACTACAGTTTATTCCTCAATTTACATAAAAGTCTTAAGGTATTTCTACAGACACCCACAGTAGCCAAAATACGATTAAGCATTTTTGGCTCGATAGAAAAAAATCACAAACATACCTTTAAAATTGCCTAAATTTGCCTTTATAATACGTATTACTATTTTATACAATCACCTTTTTATATGAAAATTATACCAAAAAATTTACTATCTAAATATCTATCCGTTTAGGCTACAGAAAAAATTATAAATATAATACAAAAAAATAATAAATAAAACACTGCGAAATATCGTCGAGCACGGCTCCGGGCCTTTCTTCGCGCTTGACAAATATTTCACTGTGTTTTATTTTTTTATTTTTTTTGTATTATGTTTATACAATATTAATAATTTTTTTTTAAAAAATCTGATTTAAATAACCTTGTATGGAACAAACATTAAATAAATATATTAAGAACAAAAATTATTTTTAAACTAACTCATTACAATTTGTATGCGGTGTACAAATATTGTACTTCTTCTTCTTCTTTAATTTAAGAGCTTGCTCTTGTCGGTAGAGTTAAGTGGAGATGCCTTGACTTTCTCTATTTTAACTCTTTTTTAGGGAATGTAGTACGGCTCTGTGTCATGGCGAAGCAATGCCGCCAGTAAATAAGCATTCCTCTGTCACGAGGCAGCAGTGGTGACAGTATTGGCAGAAGGCCGAAGATGCGGGATCTGGAAGGGTTTCTGTCAAACGCAAGCACTGCGGTACGGAAGGCAAATATTGTACAACGCATACAAATTGTGATGAATTCTTTGCATTGCCATTTCGGAATTTGTCGTAAAAATTGCTCATGCGTAATCGGTCACAATCGCTTCAGCGACCGAGCCGTAATTCAGAATACAAAGGTCGCCGAACTTCCGGAGGCGCGAACATTTCAATAATTGTGAGATCAAGCGAAATATGTGAAAACCAATTCTGGAAATATTTCCTTTGTTTTCTCGATTTTTTTCGTTTCGCTTATGCAATTGTTGAAAAACAATGCCCCTTTCCAGTCTGTCTTTGCTAAAAGCATTTTTTGTTGTAACCTCTTTGCGATTGAAAAATATGAAAAAATGTCTCCGTTTTCTATGAAATGATTTATTTAAAATAGGGGCAGCACTGGACCCCGGAAAATTCAAGTAGAGTAGAATGAGCTAAAGCTCTAGATATTTTAAGGAAGCAAACTTCCTTAAATATATCGATTCGAATACACCCACACATATTTGAACACAAACAACTCTATTTTCAGAGTAGCCTCAAACTTAAAGTAGAATCACATTACCACATCACACGAAATCAAGACGGGTTCCAACAGCGTACTCCAAGGCGAAACGTCGTAATCAAGTACACAAAGTAACATTCGACAAGTACCTATCCAGAGCCCCAACACCTTTGTTGAGTAAACCCACGCCTGTATCAAACGGAAGTTTAACACCAATTAAGGGTACATTTGGAGAACACTGAGCAAATATTGTCTTACAGACAGACAGTTTCTATAGCCCCTGGTTATATCTACGCAAATATGAGAGAAAATGTTTCTGAGATTTGGTTCCAGTCGTATTGGCATTTTGCTTGCTACAATAGTAGGCATTTTGTGTGAAAAAAAACCCGGTCTCTTTTCTTCTCCAAATGTACACCGAAGTCTGTCACCGAAGGATGCCAAAGACCTGGCGAAGTGGAGAAGAAATAGCCAGAACAGTTTAGATGATTTGGCTATAGTTTTACGACCGGCCTGTCTGAAGTCAACCCTCCTTGGGAAAGTAGATGTGGCACAAAATGTTTCTGCTTAGTCCTTTAGTTGCCTCTTACGACATCCACAGGAAGAAATGGAGTGGTCCTATTCTAGGCCGGGAATCACACGGCACAGATCGTTGGCTTTAACTACCTGAGTCGAAGGGGAGAGGGTGATAAATATAACGTCTAACAAAATATACTGAAACTATTTTAAGACTGAATTCAGTCCACGATACTGAACAACTTTACCCAAAGAACATGTATCGAAATATGAAATATATTTTTTTGCTTTCCATACAGTCTCGGATCAGCTGATCGGACAACTTGAATGGGAGGCTAATAATTATTTTTCATATTTCGATATATGTTCCTTGGGGAAAGTTGTTCAATATCATGGACTGAATTCAGCCTTAAAATAGTTTCAGTATATTTTGTTAGGCCCTATATATGATTGAAGTGGAGACCTTTTTTTACCGCTTGATGCGCAGCCAGGTAGTCGCTTAAGAAAAACGGTACTTCTGGTACAGAAAAGAGTTAATTAGATATCATCATCATCAGGTCATTTTTAGTCGCCACTGCACCCTCTAGTCTGTACTACCAGAGCCATATATTAGCCAGAGATTTGGCCTACAATCTCTACGCTGCCGCCGACCAGACGGGTTGAAGAGGTCTCATTGATATTTTAACATACATACATACTACCACGCCTGTTTCCCACAGGGGTAGGCAGAGACTATGGACCTCCACTTGCTACGATCTTGACAGACCTCTTTCGCTTCATATATTAAATATATTTGTAAAAATGACTTTCCACACAAATTAATCATCATCATCATTTGCAGCCTTGAACCTCCTACTGCTGAAAATAGGCCTCTCTCAAGCTAAGCAAGCTAAGTTCTCAATTTTGTTAGTAATTTGTATAAAAAAAAAAATAAAAAAAAAAAAAAAATATGAAATTGAATAAAATTCATTTCAAAAAGTAAAAAATGACTTTCTAAAGCAAAGGAAACGGTACGCGCAATATTCACTGACAATCAAAACTCTTTCTTTAGACGCTGCTTTTAAAATTGCAGGAAAATTTCTGCCTATTTTTCAGTTTCATAAAGCGGTGAAAATGGGTTAAAAAATAAACATTTAATTATGAAATTGTTGCTTTGTCTCTTGCTACAAGACTTTCAGCGTAATCAATTTACCTACAGACAATAAAAATAAGGCCCAGGCTATAACATTGCAGTATGAGCGACAGTGATTAGTTTTTGACATATTATACATATTTAGGTAAAAAAAAACCAGTAACCTCATCAAATCACCTAGGCTTAGGTAGCGGACCCCGGGCTCTGATGCGTTACCGCTGAACCGGGAATACGATCGGATGATGATGAGAAGAATTAGGCAGTATGTTTTTTTAAGTGCCAATGTAAACTCCCAGCAGATGATTGCAATACTTGTCAAAGTATTATCTCACATTGGTAAAGTTTAATTATAGTAAACGCTCAGATTTATGATAAATTTGAATATATTGACCACAATTTCTATACCCAAATTATTTAGGATTCCACTCGTTCACCCAAGAAGAAACTTTAAAAGATCAGTTTTACGGTATCAAGTAGGTCCAAAGACTTTTAGTGCTGCAAATGTTGATCACTAGTCAGCCACTAGATACGCATTGTCATGAATTTCTAATAAATAATTCCTACATTCTCAGTTCTAGTAAGATCAAAAGAATGACACACGGAAGGATTTTTCCTGTGAGTCATCATGGCAATCTTCGTGTTTTTTTCATCTTATTGCAATTCCAGTTATATCCTTAGCTGTGCTGCTTCGGAGCCCTAGGCGGGCTTTATTACCTTTTTATTTTGGAAAAGAAAAATATGGCATGGAAACCTTCTACACAAGTTAAATTTGCACTTGTGTACGAAGACTTCCTGGTTGTTTACTGGTTATTTTAAAGAAACAATATATTTTTATGTAAAGCATTGCTTCTGTTTAACCTTAGCTTAGCCCGGACAATGCAGCTGATCGTCAGCGACGTTATCGCTCCGCTGAACACTGAATAAAACGGCAACAATCTCCGTTGTTCTATGCAAGCGACGTAGAATAAGCGATAGTGAATATTTAGCTACTGATTTATTTAACACTAGCAGTCCACCCCGGCTTCGCCCGTGGTACACACATAGCCTATGTCACTCGGGGATAGTGTAGCTTTCCAACGGTGAAAGAATTTTTTAAATCGGCCCAGTACTTTTTGAGCCTATTCATTACAAACATACAAAAATAGGTACAAATCTTTCCTCTTTATAATATTAGTGTAGATTGAAAATACTACGTTCAGATTATAATATTTCTCATATATATCCTTTCATGCTGGTTTAAGAGAAAAATAAAAGTAAAATGTATCAGCTGCTTCTCTTCCCTTGCAGATCGTAAAAGCCGATGGAGGGAATGGGCAAAAATTTGAATCATCTCAATAGGCAATACGGCTAGGAAAGGAAACCCATCACTATTTTAATTTCCTTTTGCATCTTCACGCCCACCATCACGCTAAAAGTGACTTTTGGGTCTTACGGCCTTAGCCTCCGTCTACCCCGTTAGTGTTGTAGACGTGATAGTGTATCATTATATTCATGTAACAAGTTGTTCCCGTTTAAACTAAACTAAGCTCTGACAATGCAGCTGACCGTTATCGACGTTATCGTCCCGCTGAACACTGAATAAAACGGCGAGAATCTCCGTTGTTCTATGCAAGCGATGTACCTATAATAAGCGATAGTGAATATTTAAATACTGATTCTTTTAACATTTAAAATACCATGTTCACATTAATTTAGTAGTTCTCATATATATCCTTCCATGCTAATTTAGGAGAAAAATAAAAGTAGAATATATCAGCTGCTTCTCTTTCCACGCAGATCCACCTTCTTGCTCACCATCACACTAAATGTGACGTTTGGATCTTATGACCCTGGGCTCTCTCTATCGCGCGAATAATAAAGTGTTTTCTATATCCAATATTTTTATACATATACATTTTAATAAACAAGACGCTGTGATATAATTGACTCTCAATCAAATAGTAAAATTTATAAAGATAATAATTTAATGCCATTTGAATAAACCTAAAACGCAATGCACTATGTGTTCGTCTTTAACAGGTCACATTGTTCTATAGACATTCTTATATGTTTGTGCCAGTAACTAGGTAATAATATGTCACGCATATAAATTAATGTAGTAATAGCATATTACTAACCAATGGTTGACTAATCTTAGATAATAAGTCTTAACATTTAGTATTTATTTTAGGAAATATCATTAATAATAAATATTACTCATTCAATAATTATTTATGTAATCATAGCAAAAAGGGAAAATTCATCTACCTATTCATAACAAAGTTTTGTTAAATATTTTTTGACGTGACAACGTCTTATAAATTGGTTAGCCGGGTGACACTTCAAGAAACTGCGTTACGCTCCGCTCACGTTATGCGCTCACAATGAGAGCGAGTGAGAGGCACGCGTCCCTTCCACTCGGGCATGGTTAGCCCGCCTAAGAGCGAGAGAAACAGACATAAAAAGACTTGTCACGTAAAACTTTCGCCCGTATACCGACTTTACAGGCAACCAATTTTTTTAGGTTTAAATTTTAATGTTTTACTTTTTTTACTTTCTGAATTTTCATTTTTACTTAACATATATTTTTATATAGACAGAAATAAGTATAAAAAGTGAGTTTAATTACTTTATCTACTTTTACTATTTTTTATAATGTAAATGTGACCACAGGTGGACCAGGAAGATGGTGACGTAGAAGGTTCCGGGCGCTATGGTACCATTCCCCCCTTCCCACCGCCCCCTCCAGGATTAGACGGTAGGTATATAACATAGTTCATTTATTGTTTACTTTTCAAATTCTGCGCAAAAATGTGCATGTGGTATCTTGTGGGAAGGTCTTGGTAGAAATAACAATAAATAAATGACTAGGAACTAGGACGTCTAGTTCGTGGGAACTATCTATTTATAATATAGGACATCTTATCCATTTGCCAAGTGGAATGTTTTTTGTATAGTTCAGTTAGTTAGTATTTTATAGTATACTAGCGGCCCGCTCCGGCTTTGCACGGGTAGGTATTATACATAAAAACCTTCCTCATGAATCACTCCATCTATTAAAAAAAACTGCATCAAAATCCGTTGCGTAGTTTTAAAGATCTAAGCATATGTCGCAGTTAATGGTATAATCCGCTAATTTACTAAACCTCTAGCTGTTTGGCATTACAGCTCGGTTTTGTAAAACAGCGAACCCTAATACGCGGAATGGAATGAACGACTTGTATTCATTCATGCGGCTAGAGAAGTTGTTGAACATTCTATCTAAAGAAATTATATACAATTTAGAATGCCTACGAAGTGGCAATGGCGAGAGAGCGAAGCGAGCGTGCCGCGGCAGCGGCCAGCGAGTGCTAGATCAGTTCTATCCATTTTACTAGGTTAGGGCAAACCTATAGCAATAAAAATCGTGAACAGTTTTCTCGGAAATGGAATTCGATGTCGAAAAAATCTTATCATGCATGTGTCGCAGTTGGATTGTTTAACGGTTTCGTCAAACAGCAGATTACCGGTACTGTTTTACAAAACTGCTAGCCGTTTGGAAACATGGTTAGCGGTTTCAATGAACGTAACACGTTGCGCAATCTTAGACAACCCAGCTGAACGATATTCGGCTGTTTTACAAAACCGAGCTGTAATGCCAAACAACTAGAGGTTTCGGGTATTAGCGGTTTATACCATCCAACTACGACACATACATAGGGACAGACAGACAGCGGGAAGCGACTTTGTATTATACTATGAAGTGATTCGTTAACTAATTAAGAAAGTCCTTAAATTTACCGAAAAGAACAGTCAGTGGTAACACTTATCGTAATATTTGTGACGTAGTCTTGGGCCATTGCGGGAACAGAATTTATTCTGTACCATGGTAGTCAGGTAGTTCGTACGCAAACGGTAAATGTTACTTTTGCATGCATTACTCTATTTAACTACATTGGGTAGATGACTGGGTCAAAATTAAATTATTTGGTACTGTTAAGAGAATAAAACGTCACAAAATAGTGGCACTTGTCATTGATCATATCCATTTTAACATGATTTTAGATTTATTAATGCAAAAAACTGATATAAAGAGCGCTATTTGACTCGAAAAATCTATGACGTCACGGTTTTGTGTTTCATACAAATCCCATAGCAAATGTTTGTTTTGACGTTTAGAAATAAACGGGCAAGTGCGAGTCGGACTCGTACATGAAGGGGTCCGTACCACCGTACAATGTTTTAAAACGCAGAAGAAACACGTTTCTTGTATGACGACCCCCTTTAATTTTTAACTTTATTTTATTTTTAGTATTTGTTGTTATTGTGGTCATAGTAATACATAATTGGTGAAAATTTCAAGTATCTAGTTAATGCCATTATGAAGATCAAGTTAAAAACGCTGAAAAAACACGTTTCTTGTATGACGACCCCCTTTAATTTTTAACTTTTTTTTATTTTTAGTATTTATTGTTATATCCGCCACAGTAATACATAATCAGTGAAAATTTCAAGTGCCTAGCTATTACGGTTCAAGAGATAGAGCCCTGTGACTGACGGACAGACAGACGGACAGACGGACAGACGGACAGACGGACAGACGGACAGACGGACAGACGGACAGACGGACAGACGGACAGACGGACAGACGGACAGACGGACAGACGGACAGACGGACAGACGGACAGACGGACAGACGGACAGACGGACAGACGGACAGACGGACAGACGGACAGACGGCCAGACGGACAGACGGACAGACGGACAGACGGACAGACGGACAGACGGACAGACGGACAGACGGACAGACGGACAGACGGACAGACGGACAGACGGACAGACGGACAGACGGACAGACGGACAGACGGACAGACGGACAGACGGACAGACGGACAGACGGACAGACGGACAGACGGACAGACGGACAGACGGACAGACGGACAGACGGACAGACGGACAGACGGACAGACGGACAGACGGACAGACGGACAGACGGACAGACGGACAGACGGACAGACGGACAGACGGACAGACGGACAGACGGACAGACGGACAGACGGACAGACGGACAGACGGACAGACGGACAGACGGACAGACGGACAGACGGACAGACGGACAGACGGACAGACGGACAGACGGACAGACGGACAGACGGACAGACGGACAGACGGACAGACGGACAGACGGACAGACGGACAGACGGACAGACGGACAGACGGACAGACGGACAGACGGACAGACGGACAGACGGACAGACGGACAGACGGACAGACGGACAGACGGACAGACGGACAGACGGACAGACGGACAGACGGACAGACGGACAGACGGACAGACGGACAGACGGACAGACGGACAGACGGACAGACGGACAGACGGACAGACGGACAGACAGCGGAGTCTCAGTAATAGGGTCCCGTTGGCACCCTTCGGGTACGGGAACCCTTAAAAGTGTCTGATTTGACTTTTTGTCATCTAGCGGATTATGTTCACTATCATATGATTGATGATTTCTAGTCAGGTTTTAGGTAAAGGCAACAATAGTTTCTAGGTAGATATATCGGTCTTATTTGAGGCACTTTGGAATCTAAAGAGTTAAGTTGCTATTACACTTAGATTAGACTAGAGTTATTGTGTGCGATTTCATTACATTACCTGTCTTGCAATGAACAACCTGAATGTAATCTTTCAAAACACGCAATGTATGTATGTGGGATTGGCGCTGTGAGGAAAACACGGAAGACCGTAAACTTCGTATATAATTTTTTTTTAAAGAACTTATGTCTTTGTCGTCTTACTCGTATTCAATAATCATCTTTGAAAAAACAAGACCACATATTCTACATTCAAATTATTTCTTACTTCTTTTCTTACGTGCCAGCTACACATTCGTACTAATCTTATATTATAAACTCTTTCAACTAACCTTACATCCTACATTTATATGTATACCTTATATGTGACAACAGACAGAATACTCTTTAATATCACGTATAATATAGGTATATACGCGGAATATTCGATAAGGAAAAATCGGTCAAGAGTATATTCATAGAAGTAAAAGTGTCGAACATCACATGAATTGAGTTGCCACAAGATTTCTTGGAACCTCGTTGTCAATTTTCCATTTTTTGTCAGAGCAATAAATCAAAACGGATTCTATGAAATAATTCATAAGACCACTTAATTCTGTACTAAGAAAGTGTTACGTACTAGTACTTATTCTGAAGTGTTACACATGTCCGTAGACAAAAGTGTCACATTGAAATAGGTATTTTCGATCCAGCGAATTGTAATGATGAAGATTAACAAAAATTATTATCTTAAAATTATAGTGATAAGAGTTATCATTAATTAGGAATTTACTTACGGTTATCGTAATTAATGCTTGCGTTTCTTTGTATCGGTAGACCAGTTGTTATATTTTTTATAAAACTGCCCACAAAAAGGAGTGTAATGTTTTCAGGGTAGTATCTTTGAGTTTTTCGATCCGCCATTACTTCGAAATGAGTTTAGGCATTTGAAAAAGATTGCAAAATATTTGGATGTAAAGGGTATAGTTAGAATCCTTATGTTGTCCCGAGTGACAAAGTCTATATTTTAAAGCAGTCGCGTTTTTTTTTTAAACTTACTTTGGGTAGTTAATCAGTGTGATTTGTCCCTATATATTTTTTTTATTTTTTATGTTAGAGTAGATATACAGGGTCCAGTATCAATAAAAACAATATGAGCAAGATGGATCAAGAATACTCATAATATTCAACAGAGGCTTTGTGATATTGTATTTGTGTATTAATTTTGTAGTAGTTTTTATTTCTGTTATTTTTTGTCATGTTTTTGTGATTAATTTTCATTTATTATTTTTGTGCCGTATTTTAATTAGATTGAATTTAAGACTTGACAATATAATTTTGCATTATAGAGCAGTGCCTAAGAACCAAAATATTAAAAGTAATCTATTCCGTATACTTATGTACTTTGCATTAATCGGACTACTAATGCAATTTCAATTTTATAGAACAGGAAATGAAAAGATAAAACTTTTATTATTTAGTTTTTTTCTATTATCAAGTGTTAGTGGACTTTTTTTTGCTTTTTTTGAAATTTGTACTTTTAACAATGAACCATAAGACATGTTATGAAACGTCTGCCATAATTTCAGATCCACTAACTTATTGACCTTTGCCTACATATAATGTAGGAACTACATTTTATGACTTTTGATGAATGTTTCATTTTATCGATACTTACTTGTATCACGACTTGATAGTGACATTTTTTCTAACCTTGCCCTTTTATAATTCCAGGTCACCCTATGCGGCTACGAGGTGAAAAAGGAGAGCGTGGACCGAGGGCAAGATATATTAATTTTTTTTGTTATACCCCAAATACAAAAACAAAAAAGTAAACATACAACGGCGGACTTATTCCTTATAGGGATCTCTTTCAGTCAACCGGCCAGTAATGCAGAGGAATGTTTACATAATATGCGTTTGGGCAATATTAAGGAGTGACAATACAGAAAGATTCTGTACAAAAATATAAACAATATACATAAAAATACAATAGTTAAAACTATTAAAACAAATGCTTCCATTGATAAGTAGAGGCTTATGAGGCTAATTACTATTCCTATAATTAATGATTGTTTTTTTTTGCTCAAAAAATAAATCATTGTTTTATTAGATCCTCTTCTTGCGCTTCTAATTTCCTGTCTTTGTTATAGACAGAAAAAAAACAATGTTTGTTCACTTTTTTTGTTTGGTTTACTAATTTGCATGTTTTACATGACAATTTGCATCTTCTGTCGATGAAAGGTTGCTTATCTTTCAGCTTTCAATTATAATATTGAAAGACCTACTCGTAGTAACACTGAGTAGTCCGAGCTGACCAGTCCCTACTGGCGGCACCCGTTCACGAGTTGACGCGTAGATCAGCCATCGCTGAACTCAAGTATCATCTTGTGGCCTCTTACTTGTTATTATTTACAAGAAGTCACCACCGGCGTTCTACCTAGTAAAGACATGAGACCAATTCAGGGAGTGAGGTGGCGTGTGTTGGTTGCTCAATTAAACTACAATTTGTGAGCAACAGATGTATTTTATTACATATAAGTATATGCATACCATAATGGGACGTATAGATTCACCACTTGCTTGACGTTAGATTTCTTGAGAAACAATTGATAAAATACAATTCTTTACATAGGCAAATAAAGATTCACTTACTTAATTTGTCCTTGTTAATTTAGTAACATTATAAGTAGTTTATACAGGTAGACCTTCGAATGATGTACTTAGATTTCCAGGTTGTCTCCCAAGGTCCTTTCGATGTTATGCCATCAGGTCAGCCATCAGTGATGTGGGATATGCAGTCTGTTCCCTTACATATGCGAAAAACTAACTGCGCTCACTTTTTAATATTTTATTAAATTATTTAAATCATATCTTAGAACCCTAAAACAAAAGATGTATTTATTGATTATTTTGGATTTTAATTTTATATTGTATTGACAATATGACAACTCGTGTCATGGTTTTTACTTACGATATTATATTGGTCTATTAAATTTATTTATGACATCTTCCCCTTTTCTTCCTCCTCATCGTCCAATCTGGACTCTGTTTCCAATTATTTTGTTTCTTTAATTAAATTTAGGTGTGTCTATCTCAATTAAGACTCTCAAGACGATGTCCTCCAAAATGGTTGTCAAAAGCCTCTTTATTTTCCTATCTACTCTTTCTTTACGGACTTAGATGAAAGGTTTTTGACTTACAAAAATCGGATGAGTTTATGAAACATATTAAGTTTAAAATTTATATTTATGTATTTTGTTAATTTGTTATTTATAGCTTTAGATATATAACGTCTAACAAAATATACTGAAACTATTTTAAGGGTGAATTCAGTCCATGATACTGAACAACTTTCCCCAAGGAACATATTATGTCGAAATAAGAAAAATAATTTTTGACTTTCCATACAAACTCGGATCAGCTAATCGGTGAACTTGTATGGGAGGCCGCCAAAAATTATTTTTCATATTTCGCTATATGTTCCTTGGAGAAAGTTGTTCATTATCATGGACAGAACCTACCCCTAAAATAGTTTCAGTATATTTTGTTAGACCCTGTATAGTTTCACATTTATTTAAGTCTGTTTATATTTTATTTATGCTTATTTAATTAAAAGGAATGAATGACGACTAGCGACATCTCGTGTCAATTTCAAGCCAATATTGTATTTTGTTTGGAAGACGTTAGTGTAGATGTCGCTACTGATATCATAATATTTTTTTGTTTTTTATAATCTGATTAACATTATCATACAAAATTTCACCACAATCAGAAAACGAGAAGTGGCTCAAATTCAACTTGCAAAATTTGACCCTAAAAACAAAATAACATCAAAAAATTAAGTAAAAAAGAAAATTGTTTTGGTCAAGTACTGTAATTGTATGGATTCTTTTTGTCTGACAATAAATTATTTTTATTTATTTTATAATAAATGAAATGTAAACAAAAAGTGATAACAACTCGAATCTTTTGCAAATTAATTTAATTGTAGGTCATGATGCACTAAATAAATATACCAGGCGTTGTCGCGTTGAACAAAGGTGCGATCGGAACGGAATAACTCGTGATTTTCGCACAAAGGGCGCTTTGCTTTGTTCCGCAATTTATCGGAACGTCCCGCAGGACTGGGTAATTATTGAGGGACCGGGCACTGGGCGGTATAGCGGCAGACCACGTCCTTTCAATCTATTTTCAATAACGTATTGCGCTTTGTTTAAAAGTTCTGTAGTCTGCCTACATTATTTTAACTTGTATTACCTTATGTGCAATCACTGACGGCGTCCGTAATCCAATGTTCAAGGCTTTTCCCTATGACCCGGAGGTCGTGGGTTCAAATCCCGCTAGGAAACATATTTTGTAAAATTTGTGTCCAGTCTGGTTAGGATATTGAATCACCTGATTATCAGAAAAGAAATATGGTTCCGTGGTTCAGAAGGCGCGTTAAGCCGTGGTGTCCCGAACGCCTTCTAGCGTTTGTTTAAACCTAGGATAGGGTTAAACAAACGCTAGAAGGCGTTCGGGTTCGAATTGGTTCTGGCCTTTGGGTTGCGTAGGTCAGATGGCAGTCACTTTGTGTAAAAACCAGTAACCTCCTCAAATCACATGGTTAGGTAGCGGACCCCGTTCTCTGAAGCGTTGCCGCTGAGGATGCAACCGAGATATATGCGCTCGGATGAAGATTATGACTTATGTGTGGCTTGTGACTTATATGACCACCCGTGTGGTTTCGGGATAGAATTGTACCACTCCATATCTTCCTGTGGATGTAGTAAGAGGCGACTAAAGGATTAAGCACAAACATCTCGTGCTGCAATTGCATTCCCAAGGCGGTTTAACGTCAGGCAGGCGGCCGGTCTAAAACTATAGCCAAATCTTTAAACTCTTCCAGCTATTTCTTCTCCAACGCAAGGTCTTTGGTATTCTTAGGTGACCATTGAAATGCATGTAATATTTGGAAAAGAAAAAGCGGGAAAGCACACCCCGTGCTTCAAATCAGCACAGCTGAGGATGCAACCGGGAACGCGCTTGGATGAAGAAGAAGAAGATGATGACTTATGTGCAATCAAATACGCTTGACTTTAATGACCATAGGCTGTATACCTCTCAATAGCCGTCTTGATGTTTGGTTAAAACACACAACGTATGTGTACACCCATTAAGGCGACGTGGGTTCACAATTTGCAATACTGTGCGTGTTTTTGAAAAATCGCTGTTTTTAAACTACTACAGTTTATTCCTCAAAAAAATTACATAAAAATCTTTAGGATTTTCTACAGACACCCATGATAGACAAAACACGATTGAGCATTTTTGGCTCGATAGAAAAAAATTACAAACATACCTCTAAATTTGCCTTTATAATACGTATTACTATTTTATACAATCACCTTTTTATAAGAAGATTATACCAAAAAAAGTATTATCTATATATCTATCCGTTTTGGCTACAGAAAAAATTATAAATATAATACAAAAAAACTAATAAATAAAACACTGCGAAATGTCGTCGAGCGCGGCTCCGGGCCTTTCTTCGCTCTCGACGAATATTTCCCTGTGTTTTATTTATTATTTTTATTGTATTAATTTATAAACTTTTTTTAGCCAAAACGGATAGATATTTAGATAATACATTTTTTGGTATAATTTTCATATAAAATGGTGATTGTATAAAATAGTAATACGTATTATAAAGGCAAATTTAAGCGAATTTGGAGGTATATTTGTGATTTTTTTCTATCGAGCCAAAAATGCTCAATCGTGTTTTGTCTATCATGGGTGTCTGTAGAAAATCCTAAAGATTTTTATGTAATTTTTTTGAGGAATAAACTGTAGTAGTTTAATAACAGCGATTTTTTTAAAACACGCACAGTTTTGCTAATTGTGAACCCACGTCACCTTAAGGCCGTACCTGAATTTTCCGAGGTCCAGTGCTGCCCCCATTTAAAATAAATCATTTCAAAGAAAACGGAGACATCATTTAAAATTTTGCAACTATCAAGTCCTAGATAACCCTTCAAAGTATTTTATGAACTACTGTTTACAGTTTATAATGAGAACGTTAAGCTTTACTACGCACATTTGCCAAAAGTGGCCGTTTTTCGCAAATGTGCGTAGTATAGGTTAACGTTCTTAATTCCATTCTTTAAAAAATGCAAATATAGATAATCTGTTCAAAATTTTCAAGTTGTACAAAAAAAAAACATAAAGAGCATCAATACGATTGTGAAATAAAAATATATTTTTAGGTCATCATCACGTAAATTTTAAAAAATATTGTAATTGCATGTATTTTTTCTTTTCTCTGAGTAGCAAATAATAACGAAGATACAGTGCATTTAAATTTCGCATGAAGTCACGATCTAGTACGATTTTCACTAGACGGTGACTTTAATCGCCCTCATTCCGAAACTTCGGTGCACTTTATATTTGTAAATTTTAACTATTTTGATAAACAGGAAAATATGGGACCTTTATTTTTGGTTAATCTAACTAACAGACTAAATATAATAAAATTTTTAACAAAAAAAACAACCGACTTCAATTTTTTTTAGGAGTTTCTTCCATATCTCCAAAGTTAATAATCATATCTTCACCAAATTAAAATGGGACCAACTTGGTAGTAAAGGGTTTCAAATAAAAAAAAGAATCATCAAAATCGGTTCACAATTGGCGAAGATATCGCGTAACAAACATACATAAAAAATAAAAATAAAAACATACAGTCGAATTGATAACCTCCTCCTTTTTTGAAGTCGGTTAAAAATAATATTTTCGGAACCAGTCTACATTCCTATTGTTATTTTGATTGTGTCTTACTATGTGTGAAAGTGTTGAATGTCTATTTTAAGTTGTGACCAGACTACAAGTACCTACCTACGTCTTATTATAAAAATAGGACTAACTTTGTTACTAGGTTTAAACCATTACCCGCCCAAATCAAGTTGACATCTAGTTATATCACGCTATATCACCTTTCAATGTCAACTTGATTTGGGCGGATAATGGTTTAAACAACCTATTTTTATAATAAGACGGTATGAAACCAAAGTTTTACAAAAGCAACAAAAAAAGGATGCAACTATATTAAATCCACTTTGTCCCGTAATACATTACACTGTAGCACTCTTCACACTGTTTTCCGATACATGTCATACACAAGCCACTCTTGACAATATTTCGCCGAAATGGAGAGCGTGCTCCAGCGAGATTCAATTTTGACCATTTATGAACGGTTAAAAGTAAAATTATTTAAATTTTTTATGTGATGGAACACTTACAATATAAACCTTCTTTAACCATTTAGTTTGTAAGTATTACGAGTATAATTGTCTATAATATTAAAATACTTCGTACATAAATAAAATGGCTTGATTTACAGCTACAATGTAAATTCCAATAAAAACTAATTTTAAATACAATTATAGGTTGTATGCTATTTTCAAATTGTTTCATTTGGAAGAACGCATATTTTATTATTTATTTATTTATTTTTTCTTAAAAACGGAGGAGAAAATTTTAAATTCCTTTTATAATCCTTCAAATTTTTTTATGAAAGTTTTTGTGTAGCTTGTATAGCTTTTATACAACGTGGAAGGGACATACCCGTAATAAATCGAACCACGGTCCATACTAGATCATTATAGTATAATGAAATTAAAATAACAGCCAAAAAACAAAAAAAAAATTCGGCACTTCGATACCAAAGTGTGCCCGCCCGGGCGATTTGTATAGGAATGTCGAAAATTTTTTTGGTTTCTTGACTGTTACTTTAATTTCATTATACTTTAGTGGTCTATAGCACGTGGTTCGATTTATTACGGGTATGTCCCTTCCACGTTGTATCTGTTTAATAAAATTTAAAAAAAATATTCATATATCGATATTCAGTAGTTAACAAAATATTTGAAAGGTTTTCTGAAATCCAAAAAAAAAAATCCAATAAATCCATAAAAGGGAATTTTGATTAACATTTTCTTTTTCACCAATGTATTTCAAATAAGGACGCTGCCTTTCATATAACCCTTTAATTATATTCTTATATTCCAGGGCCCACCAGGAGAGTCAATAAGGGGACCGCCGGGGCCTCCAGGACCTCCTGGTACTCCTGGAATTCCAGGCACCATGTTGGCGGAGATATCAGGATCAGGTGATGATGTAGGTATCAGCCAAATCGTTTGAATAATCGTCTGAAGGTGGTGACCAAGTGGTTCAGTCACTGGCTGTGGCTTTGCGTCTGTGAGGTACGAGTTCGATCTCATTAGGTGCTGTTTGCTCATTAGCTCAACGCGCTATGGAGAGGGCTATGCTTGGTGTTTCTCTACGTAATCGAATCAGAATTTAGGAAATTCGTAGGAGAACAAAAGTCGTGTGCGTGTGTGTGTGTGGCTCGGGACTTCGTCGTGCGGCGTTGCGCGTCATATTCGCCTTGATGACGACCTCCAAATGAAGTCGAAATATGTCGGCCAGTAGCTGAATTTTCACGTGAGTGACCCGTGATATCATATAATAAGAAAAAAAGTCATTGACATAGCCCAGCGGATTAGCTCGTTGAAGTGGCAGTGGGCGGGCACATAGCGCGACGAACCGATGGGGAAAAAAGGTTCTCGAATGGCGACCAAGTACTGGTAAGCAAAGCGTAGGACACCCACCCACAAGGTGGTCGGACGACCTGTCTAAAGTCGCTGGAAAGCGCTGGATGCAGGTCGCTCTAGATTGGTCATTTTGGGAAATCTTGGGACATCTAGAAATATTACAGGATTTTGACTTTCTACTAGAGTACGCCTTTTTGTATGGGGTTGTCGTTCCTCTTGTTTAGGATATTGCGGGCTTGAATCACCTGATTTTCCGAAAAGATGATTCCGTGCTTCGGAAGGCACGTAAAGCCGTTGGTCCCGAACGCCATCTAGCGTTTGTACCTGTCCTAGGATTGGTTCTGGTCTGCCCTTTGGGTTGCGGAGGTCAGACGGCAGTCGCACTGTGTAAAAACCTGTAACCTCGTCAAATCGCCCTGGTAAGGTAGCAGACCCCGGGCTCTGAAGCGTAACCGCTGACGATGCAACCGGGAATACGCTCTGATGATGATGATGATGATGTTGTCGTTCCTCTTGTAATTTTCGTCCATGGTTATAATGACTGTTGTCACCAGATGCAATGACAGTCATTGAGCTATGACAGATGCTTTTAGGCAGCTCGGAGAATCGGACACCGGTGTAAACTATTAAGCCCGTACTTGAATTTTCCGGGGTCCAGTGCTGCCCCCATTTAAAATAAATCATTTCAAAGAAAACGGCGACATTATTTAAAATTTTGCAACTACTAAGTCCTAGATAACCCTTTAAAGTATTTTATGAACTACTTTTTACAGTTTATAATGAGAACGTTGAGCTTTACTACGCACATTAGCCAAAAGTGGCCGTTTTTCGCAATTGTGCGTAGTAAAGCCTAACGTTCTCACTTTAAATTGTAAACAGTAGTTCATAGAATACTTTGAAGGGTTATCTAGGACTTGGTAGTTGCAAAATTTTAAATGATGTCTCCGTTTTCTTTGAAATTATTTATTTTAAATGGGGGCAGCACCGGACCCCGGAAAATTTAGGTACGGCCTTAACACACTCAATAAGAGCGAGATTTTTCTTTTGCGAAGAAGCATTTACTTACTAGGAAATATCTGAAAGACAGCAAACTTATTTCAACAGGCTCGCAATAGACGATAGAAAGAAAGTTTAAAGTTTCATTATATATTATATATTATACGCCGCGGTCGGATCGTGCGTATTGTACCCTACAAGTAGCTCGCTTGGCAGTGGTGACGCATTATCGACGGCCGCGAGTGCCACCAGTTGTTGTACTACGGCCGACACAGGGCGAATAAGGGACAGGGCCACTATCTCTGTAACACCAGAACTAATAAACAAAATCATAAAAAGCACTGCTCGAGGAAAATCACCGGGGCACGACGGCTTAACAATTGAGCATATTAAATACTTAGGCTATCCGATTTGCATTATTCTGTGCCACCTGTTTAAAGCAATGATCAAGCTATCGCACTTGCCTACTTCTCTTACTGACACTGTGATAGTACCAGTATGCAAGAATAGACAGAAAGATGTAACCCAATCTGATAACTATCGTCCCATCGCGCTGTCACCTATAATAGCACGTATTTTTGAAAAGGTGAATCATCAGATAACACAAGAATACCTAACGAGCAGCGACCATCAGATGGGTTTTAAAAACAATTCATCTACGAGTACCGCCATTTACGTAGTGAAGCAAATCGCCCACTATTATAAAAGCCGTAATACGTCTGTGATAGCCTGCTATCTAGACCTGAGTAAAGCCTTCGACAGAGTTTCTCATCCCCTGCTATGGAGGAAGCTACGCACGAGGGGAATGCCAGAAAAAATGATAGACATTCTTAAGAAATGGCATCAACAACAAAGAAATTCGGTCATATGGAACGGTGCTTCTTCGCATCCCGGCGAACTGCACTGTGGTGTAAGACAGGGCGGCTCCAGCTCGCCGGTGCTGTTCAACCTATACATGGACGAGCTCAGCACCAGGCTGACCCAGTCAGGTGTCGGCTGCTACCTGAATGGTTTATGTACCAACCATGTATCCTACGCGGACGATATGGTACTACTAGCGCCCTCTATCTCTGCGGTGAGACGCCTACTGGAAATCTGCGAGACTTATGCATCAGAACACAACATGTTTTACAACGCAACTAAATCAGTGGTAATGGTCTTTAAATCAAAAAATACCCCGGTCGCAGTTCCTCCGGTGCACTTGGATGGCGCTGCTCTGACCAGAGTCGAAGAGGTCAAATACCTAGGTCACATTATCAACTCCGACCTACGGGACGAGGCAGATATCGAGAGACAACGGAGAGCCATCAGCGTCAAAGCGAACATGCTCGCACGACGCTTCCAGCGCTGCAGCCCAGCCGTGAAGCGCCTCCTCTTCACGGCGTACTGCACTTGCCTATATACGGCGGAACTATGGTGCAATTATACAAAGGCGTCATATAACCACATGCGAGTTCAATACAACAACTCGTGGCGGTCGCTGCACCGGTTACCGCGCTGGTGCAGTGCCTCGGAGATGTTCGCGGCGGGCCGGGTACACGGCTGGCATGCGCTCCGGAGGCAAACCGCGGCGGGCGCGGCCGAGCGCCTGCGCCTCTCCGCCAACTCCGTCGTGCAGGCGGCGCGTTCCTGGACGGCGAGCCCCATGCATGCCTGCTGGAGGGCCCTGCAGAGCGTCGCCTAGCGGATATGTTTGTGTGTGACTAGTGGACTAATTTCTACATTTTTACATTTTTATATTTTATATTTTATCTTGACATGTTTTATCCTATAAATGCAAATACAATGTATATGGAATTAAGTTACGTAATTCTGGAATAAATGATTATTATTATTATTATTATTATATGTATATAACGTCTAATAAAATATACTGAAACTATTTTAAGGGTGAATTCAGTCCATGATACTGAACAACTTTCACAAAGGAACATGTATTGAAATACAAAAAATATATTTTGGACTCCCATACAAATAGATCGATCAGCTAATCCGAGTACATGGACAATAAATAAAAACATATTTCGATGTATGTAGTTATATTTGGGTAGACGTTATAAATTGAAAAAAAAAAACATAAGCTATATGAAGTCATAGCCAATAAATAAATCATTGATGTATACAAAATAATACGCTCCCCAAGTTCCTCAGCAATTTCACACACCTTTCCCAGGGGAATAAGTACGTAGGCAAATATAGAATTTCTGCGTATATTCTGCCCGTATTCCTGAAGTCTGAACCACAGAATTCTCATTTAACCTGCGGGCATCACCTGCCTCCTCGGGTAAACAAACACGCCATATTTTGTGGTGCAAGGCAAAAGCGAGTCGGATTAAATTTTTCCAAGTTTTTGTTTTTATTTTATTTGTTCTGCTGCGAAGTACCGAGTTATCAGTGGTACGACTGAATACGATACGATCCTAATCAGATCATTAAAATGTTAAAGGATAAGGATTTTAAGTGTCGTGTGAAATTACCTACATGTGTACACACTTTTATATTTATCAAAAGAGTACAGAAATAATTTATGCTAAGTAAAGGCCTTCTAAACATGACGAAGAAAAATGAGGGTTGAGGTCAGGCAAGCCGGTTGTAAAACCACAGCTAAATCGTCAAAACTTCGCACGGACTTCAGTATTCT
Source organism: Acrobasis repandana (assembly GCA_963576875.1). Lineage (NCBI taxonomy): Eukaryota > Metazoa > Arthropoda > Insecta > Lepidoptera > Pyralidae > Acrobasis > Acrobasis repandana. The sequence continues at coordinate 8,267,591 of OY756226.1, forward strand.
TAGGCGACTAAGGCGACCGTTGATAATGTATTAGGGGTGGGTCCAAATGATACACCAGATTTTCAAAATAAGTCGTATTCTTTAAATACAGTTTAAGACATGTTGTATTAAAGAAAGCGCGTTCCAGAAAGAAAAAAACGTTAATCAACTTACATTTAAAATTTAACTTAACACAAAAAATCCTAATATCTAATCCTAAATCTTTACTATGTTTTGGGAAAAAAGCCAGAAAATGTAGCATGTATGCAGCAATGTAGCATGCAACCGAGAATAAGTTAAAAAAACGCGCTATTATTCCTCTTGTAAACTGTATTGCACGTATGATACATAGAAATATATACTTACATTTATTATTAAATCAAAACGCACAATAACAAACAAAGCTCGGTAGTCCGGTGGGAGGCATTACTTACCCTTTCAAAAGTCAAGCTACCCCGGGAGTGGCCCACACTTGGATAGGTAAGCATAAGTTTCATAACATTTGCTCGAGCCCCGCCGTGCTTCGGAGAGGTACAGATGATTAACCGTGTCTGTACCTGTCAGATACCTGTGCCACCGGACCGGTACCGCCACGTGAGGTGGCACAGGTATCTTATCTATCCTCTGTACGTCAAGCCATTGGCCCTGACCATCATTATTGTATGACAGTGGTCAAGTTACGTCAGATATTTTAAAGCAGCTTAATTTGACACCAATTTTGGCCACTTACAAACGACAAACAGATAAACAGAAATATTTATAATTTTTGTGAATTAAACCACACGAGAATTGCTATCTCAGCGTGCATGAGCAACCACAACGTGCGTATTCGTATCAACCCTAAACTTGAATAGCCTATTGAAAAGCGTCTACAATATGGTCACTTGAGACATTCTTCAGACCGGTTTTCTTCGTCTAAGTGCATATTATTCTGTGTAAAGATAATATTTGATATTCAGATTTTATTTGTTTTATGAAGGAGCCTTTTTAGGGTTTTCGTTTTTCTTTTCCAACTTAAATCGAGATTTTAATGGGGACGCCACTGACCTCCAAAATGTATAAATATACGTGTACACGTCCATACATTACATGCTTGATAATAATTAAACAGGATCTAGTTAAATAAAACTATTTTAAAAGTTAATTCAGTCCCTGATACTGAAACAGGGTTTTAAAAAGTACTCGGCCGGATTACTCTATTAAAACTAATATGAGATGAATAATATGAATAAATTCAAAATATGATGAATAAATTCAAAATGAATATTATTAAACGATTTATTCATGTAATAATGCACAACTGTAACATAACTTTTCTTTTGTGTAAATAATATCTCGCTAAGGTTGCCTGGAAGAGATTGCTGTGCGATAAGGCCGTCTTTAGACGGCAAAATAAGCCAAATTGCAGGATGAATTCAGATTGACAGTGGGTCCAAATTAGAGAAGAGTCGCAAGAGATATAGAACAGTGAAAATGGTAAGAGGAGGCCTTTCCAGGAAACACTGGGCTCAGAGTCATCTTATAGGGAAAATGAAAAGGAAATGAAAACAACCTGAGTTCAGGATAAACGGTTAATAGATAGATAGATAGAAGGCCGTCCTTTATATACTAAAATTTGACACATGTGTGTCTCATTTGTTTAAGTGTGAGCAATAAAATACTCGTTATATAGTCAGAAAGGCTGACTAGTGTGACATCGCGCGGGCTCCAGCACTCCTCCGCCCCTCTTAGGCGCAGCGGGGGGGGCCCATGCCCATATATAAGGCGCGGCGGCCGGCGCTCGTCCTCTTCGTCTTCGGCAGCATCTGAAGCTAAGTAGTTAGTTCTTCTACCTAGAAGGGCTACTCAACTGATCTAGTGCCTATAACTCACGACCCTGACTACCTAATCTGTACCTAGTGTTTTTGTGAATCTTTGTAACTAATGTAATGTAATAGTTGTTCATTATACTTATCTCATTTGCCAATATCTGGTCTTTCTTTTTTCTCATCTATCTTCCTAGATCCTAAATCTAGGCTTTACTAACCGAAACGGTACACGTGTTTTGATCGATGAAGACGATCATATCACGTGAGTAAGCCGTGGCCAATATTCATAATACTCAGCCAAACTTTGAGTCAGTCAAGATTCGGTTTCGATATTGGTCGTGAAAGCTCACTGTAACAAAGTTTATGAAGCTCTTGGCGAGCGTCCAGCTTCCGATTTGACGATATCGATTCATTTGATTTGCTGTCCACGAGTCCCCTAACTGAGTTAAGGTGAAGATATAGGCAAATAACCTTGAAGTGGCGCCCTCATTTGAAATAAATTGTTAACTCGTAAATATGGAGATAATTTCCATATAGCTCTTCGTCATGCACTAGATAGCCCTTTAAATTATTTTATGAACCACCGTTGAAAGTATTTACATTAGTCCGTCTAGCTTTAAAACTTGCCTCCGCCAAAAGTGGCCACGGCAAGTTTTAAAGCTAGACGGATCACCAATAATAGTTTCAACGGCAGTTCATAAAATAATTTAAAGGGCTATCTAGGAAATTATTACCATATTTACGAGTTAACAATTTATTTCACACTTCAAGGCCATTTGCCTATATCTTCACCTTAACTTGTCGGATAATCGAAATAATCGCTCGTCCTTGGTGAACTTACAAAGATAATATATGTGTATAATGTTTCATCTGCTTCTCCTCCTGCATACATTGTTTAAGTGGATAAAGGGAGTGGGTTTACATGGTACCTACTCCTTGTGAAGATACAAGTACCCGTAGTAATTCTTTTAGATCTTTTTTTATACAAATAGGTGTAACTTGTGAATCAAGTTATTCAACTTTTTTTTACTAGCCTATAGTGTCCCATTGTTGGGCAAAGGCCTCCCTTTCAGCCTTAAGATATTAAACTTTTATTATAATAAAAATAAACAATGATCTATTATGTTTTGAAAAAAACATTGACTTATGCGTCTTTTGTTTCCAATTATTATTAGAAAAATCTAGCCATTGCTAAATGATTTATTTTTGTTTTTACGCTTCCTTTTTGGAATACCAACAGAAAAACAAAGTCAAGGTATGTACCTAAAAAAAACTTGTTACATTTGTTTTTTTTTTTTAGGTCAAACAAACCGGTTTCAAATTTAAAGTAGATGTTCTTCTAAGATGAAATTTTAAAGTGTCTAGTGAATTTATATATTATATATACAAGGTCTGTCAAAATATACTGAAACTATTTTAAGGGTGAATGTAGTCCAGTCGTTTCAATTCAGTCATTTACACAATGCTTTCTTGCCTGTTGTATACAATTCAATTGAAGCAATAAATGAGTTGTATAGTTGACTTTTGTTTACACTATGCAAGTCATCTAATTGCTTCAATTTATGCAATAGGCAAAAAACTTGCACTGTGTACGAGTAAATGGGCCTTAAAAATGAAACATCAAAAATTTGTAAAAAAAATCGAAATGTAAACGTAATACTTTTATGTTACAGCAAATATTCGGAGAAAACTACTCGTCATTTGGACAATGCGGATGCAACTCCACCACCATTCTGTCTCTTCTGCAAACTGCTCCAGAACTGAAGGGTCCACCCGGCCCTCCCGGATTGGCTGGTGCCGATGGCCGTACAGGGGCCCCTGGTATTACTGTGAGTATTTTTATACAAAGTCCGGGAGTTTTTTTAATTGAATTTTATACTAACGATACTTACTTGAAATTCTTACACCAGCGTTCTAAGTCTATTCGCTTCTTATAATAAACTTTTCGTTGATTGTATAGATATAAATGTTGTGTGGTTTCTGGCAGTCTTCCCGTGGATATCAAAGGAGGCGACTTAGGAATTACAAGCTAAACAACGCTTATAAACATCAATGAGACCTCTCCAACCCTGGCCTGGCCAGCTTGGAGAGTGTAAGCCAAATCCTCTGACTGCTCTAGCTAATATGGGTCTGGTAGCACAGAGAAGGTCGTGCTCCTGCAGTGGAGACTAAAAAAGACCTTATGGTGATGATGACTTGTAGAAAACTACTAGTACCTATACTTATTTAAACTTACTTTTTTTTAATATTATAAATGTCTTTTTATTTGTAGGGTCAATCAGGACCTGCAGGTGAACGAGGCCCTGAGGGTCCTAGGGGTGAAAAGGGAGAACGAGGTGACTTGGGGCCACGTGGACCTGAAGGTCCAATTGGGCCAAAAGGCGAAGCCGGAGTTGATGGAAGACCTGGTAACCCTGGGCCACCTGGTCCACCTGGGCCACCAGGACCTTCAGAATATCAACATTTTGATGTAAGTTTTTATTTTAAATATTTTTCATAACAAGTACATGTTTATTGATTATACTCACGCTAATGTAGTAAAGAGTAAAGATACTCATATTTAGTAACTGCTCTCATGTAAACGGTTCATAGCCATTACTGTCTTATTATAAGACGCAGCAGAATTCCTTACTCTAGGACTTGGTTTAAACAATTTTATATCCAAATTAAATTGACAGTGACAATAGAGAATATTAGTTATAGTAACATATTGAGGAGCTCGGTGGCCCAGTGGGAATACGCATTGCTAGCGGTTTCGCAAGTTAAGCAACCCCAGGCTTGGTCCGCACTTGGATGGGTGACCACAAGTGGCATAAAAAATACATCGAGCTCGTATCATTATATGTCAGTCGTCAAGCTACATAATTCAGATGCCCTTAGGCAGCTTGAAAAATCTGACACCAGTGTTGGCCTATTTCACATACGAAAAACAAACAAACATTGCTGGAGGTCTTTTTGTTTTGACCGGATAATGGTTTAAACCAAGTATTAAAGTTAGTCCCCGTTTTATAATAAGATAGTGTGTATTTTTTATCTGCTAAATTTAAAGCTTTTTATTTGAAAATTCATGATGAAAAAATAATTTAGTTCAAAATGTACCTAACTTATATACTTTTACCTAGTTAAGTTTGATCAAAAAAGTGGTTTATACCCCATTTATACATTTAACACCTACAATCAATAGAAATATGTATGTTTAGAGAGAGATAGAAATCTACGTTCCTCTAACACAATGCAACTTGAGATTCCTTCACCGTCACAAGTTCGCACCGTCCTAGTTTCTTTCTAATTCTTTTGCTTTATGACTGTACTGCTCTGGAACGACCTTCCTGTTAACGTACTTTCAAAATGCAGGTGAAGAAATATTATTTGGAATCAGAATAAACTCTCTGCTGTAATAGGTATGTATGTATGAGTATATTTAAATATGTCTTATTTTAATATAATACTTAAATCAATATTTATTAGGTGTAATATTATTGTGTTAAGAATATTATAAGTTGGCTTGCTACACTTGTGCCCCTTTTATCAATTTCTCAACATGTCCCAAAACCTAACTTGTAGAATGCATTAACATTAAGTTTGGCCCATTGTTTTCAATCCATCATAAGATTGTGTGCAATAAATATAAATAAATCAACATAATTGTAATATTTCTAACTCTAACAGACCACTGCCAACCAAATAACAAGTTTAAAGGTTGAACCACTTTCTTGACCAGTATTAGTTATCAAAAATCATGTTTATAGCTGAAGATGATCGAAGCTGAAGTGCTTTGATATGCTGGACTATTTTAAATCCATATTTGTAACATTTTCATGCCATCCATTTCTGTTTATTTAGTCAAATTGGAAACCTAGGCAAATATACAAGGTAAGTGTTAGGTTTATATATAATTCCTACATTACTTTTAAATCAACAAGATATTTTACAAAATGACGAAAAAATTCAAAAAGAGAAAAAAGCATTCAAAAAGAAAGAAGCAGTGCTTAAGTAGCTTTAGCTTAGAAATAGAAAACATCTTACTAGCTTTAGTTTAAATTAATATAATCGTTATAGAAGAAAACATCTCACTTCAATGCTTAACTATAAATTTATTACTTATTTATGTGCATAAAGGTTAAAGAGGTAGGTACAGAAGGCAGCTTCTCTAAATCTACCGCTTATTATTGAAAGACTATAAGGATACTCAAAAGACTGCTAGACTCACCAGAATTAAAATAATATGTTATGTGCGCAAAATTCAACACCAAATAATTTCTCTGAGTTCCGATACTCATCTCCGTCACGGTATCTCCGCTTTCTTCTTTTGGAACTGGAAAATAAATAATTATCAAATATAAATAATATTCAATACTGATTAAGTCTTATTTGACTCTCTAACACTTTCGAGGATCGATGCTCACTTTCCGATTATCATGGCGCACTCACTTTGTTTGCAATTGAAACGAATGGCTCTTACAAGTGTGGCCCAACAAAGAAAAGTACAGAAGTGATATACACTATTTGACCGAACGAGCGAAAATTTGATGTAGTGTTATACAACGTGACCTATAATAAATCGAACTACGGTCTATTACTTCACTAAAGTATAATGAAATTAAAATAACAATCAAAAAACCACTTTCTTTCAAAATTCGACATTTCCATAGTAATCACCCGGGCGCGCGGGCGGCTGCTCACGAATTTATTGTTTTGTTTTTGGTTGTTATTTTTATGTACTACAGTGATCTAGTATAGCCCTTATTTTACGGGTATGTCCCTTCCACGTTGTATATGGACGGATTTCACTGAAATGGCTTAGCTAAGCCAGGGGAAAGGGGAAAGTGACGATTATATATTGCCTGGTTATAAGATCTCGCGAGGTCTACTATTCTTACAGAACCACCAGTATTATAAGCTCTAAGTAATCAAGGTCCCTATACAAGCCCCTGCTTAGGTGGGACGATACTTATTGTAAGAAAGTCAACTCTAATTGCACATTAATATAGACACTAATTCCTTAATACTGGTCTGAGAGAAAAGAAAAAACATAGAATGTGCCAGCTGCTTCTCTTCCTGCGCAAATCTTAAAAGCCGACCGAGGGAATGGGCGAAAATATAAATCATGTTAATAGGCGATGCGGCTAGCAACCCATCACTATTTTGACTTCTTTTTCCACCTTCTCGCCCACCATCACGCTAAAAGTGGGCTTTGGGTCTTGCGGCCTTGGGATCTGTCTGCTTAGAGCCGCAAGACTCAAAATGCTCTGTCTGACCCATTAGGTATAAAGACGTGATAGTACGTTTGTATGTATTCCTTAATGTTAAGATTTATAATATCAATATTCCTAGCATTTTACTTAAGTACAAACAAGTTCTATGTTCTAAATTATTTTTTACACATAATATGAACTTAAAAAAACCTAGTTTAGTATATCTCTACTATATATGAAATGATTAATTATGGTCTCAGTAGTTCCATAGTAAAATCAGGGATGAAACTAATGAAATTTAAACGTGTGACATCTTGTGAGCCATTATTCTGTACTCCTGTCATTTTGTTTAACTTTCAACAAACAGCCCTCGAGTAACTTCGGGAAAAGTGTGAAAATGGTTGTTCAACCCTGACTTATATCGACGACTGCCAAGATTAACGAAATTTATTTGAAATGTCACAAGTTTGTTATGTGTATACTGCGGGAGTAATTTAAATTTTGTCACATTATACCCTTGAAACTTTGAGTGACTTGACTAAATTGTGTCAAGGGGTCCAGGAAATTAACTTTGTACTTAGAATCACTGTAACTGGAGATCCTTGTTACAGCAAAGTAAATATAATTTCTTTATAATGGAAGTACTTACTCAAAATCTTACTTGTATGTACATACATAATTTTATCGTAAATGTTAACTCTTCTTAAAACCCCTAGCTTTGCCACAGTTAGGTAATATATTTTGGTCGGGTTAGGTTTTGCACCATAGAAGAAAAAATCTTTTTTAAAATAGTTATGCGATTCGTACGAGATTTTAGCTTGGTCTTTAAAAAAATGTATGTAAATATCACGAGTTATGGTGAAAACCGCCCAAGTTATTTGCATACTTTTAAGCTAAATTACGACCTCTGTGGTGTATTGGTTAACACGCTAGTCCGGCACTCGGAGGTTGTGGTTTCAATCCCCAGCCAGGGTAGAAAATTCTCACTTTTAAATTGTCACGGGGCTTGGGGTGTTTATCTATATAAGCATTTATGATAAAATTTAGTATCGTTGACTTTAGTATCGTATAACACAAGTTTAAACTTACTTTTGGGTTAGCACAATCAGCGTGATTTGTCCCTATTATTTATTTATTTTATTATAATTTTAATTTAACGTAAACATATTTATTTAGGATCACTTGGGCTACGGCGATCATTTGGGCCGTCCCGGAGCACCAGGGCCAAAAGGAGACGCGGGCCAGCAAGGCCCCATTGGACCACAGGGTGAAAGGGGATTCCCGGGTCAAAAAGGGGACCGAGGTCAAGCTGGCGCTACTGGATCTAAAGGAGAACGAGTAAGTTGTGTTGTGTTGTCATGTTTTTATAAACTATTTTACATACTAATACATACTTTATACAAGATGGAAGGGACATACCCGTAATAATTCGAACCACAGGCTATACTAGACCACTAAAGTATAGTAAAATTAAAATAACAGTCAAAGAACCACAAAAAAATTCGACATTCCCATACAAATCGTCCGGGCGGCTGCACACTTTTGTATGAAAATGCGGAAATTTATTTTTATTTTTTTGGCTGTTATTTTAATTTCATTATGCTATAACGATCTAGTATAGTCTGTGGTTCGATTTATTACAGATATGTCCCTTCCACGTTGTATAGCATACCTACCTATAAAATCAATCTCTGATCAAATCATATGGGAAGTAAACATATTAACAAATTACGTCAGAAAAGTTAAATCAAAAGAAAGGTTATATACAAGATATAGGTTTAAAAACTAAACCCGACTACGGAAAAAAACATACTGAAAAGTAATGCAAGAAACACAGGGAGGAACCGCTAATAATGTTTATATTTTTGAAAAGTACTTTTTAAGCTCTTTCATTTGATTTCCCACTCGCTACGATTCGATTTATTTTATTTTTTAGTTCATTACTTTATGGTGAATAGAGGGCGCCACAGTGGATTTACTGTGACGTCACATAGCCTATAACCAGCAAACAGCCAAGACAATTCCGACAATACCTCATTTGTCAACATACCATGGATATTTTTGAAAATACGAGAAACAGATGTACATACATACATAGCGGCGAAACACATAACCCTCCTTCTGGCTTCACCGTAGTCGTAATAGCAAGTTAAGTATGATAATGAAATACCTATTGAGAAAAAATGTTCCAAACATCAAACTTTTTGCAATGGCTTACAAAAAAATATTTTATAGATAAGAAAGAATATTGATCCTTTAAGGTGAATACCAAGCAGAAATGGCGCCCTCATTTGAAATAAATTGTTAACTCGTAAATATGGTGAAAATTTCCACATTTCTCAATGTTGCGCATTAGATAGCCCTTTAAATTATTTTATGAACTGCCGTTGAAACTATTATTGGTGAACTAAAATGGCCACTTTTGGCGGAGGCAAGTTTTAAAGCTAGACGGATCACCAAAAGTAGTTTCAACGGCAGTTCATAAAATAATTTAAAGGGCTATCTAATGCCTAACATTAAGAAATGTGAAAATTTTCACCATATTTACAAGTTGACAATTTATTTTAAATGAGGGCGCCACTTTAAGGTCATTTGCATCTAACTTCACCTTAATTGGCTCCATGGTATACAGTTTCTCTTGACGTTGTTTTATTTTCTATGGAGAAGCATCTTCCTATAATCGACATAGTGTTTTGTTAGAATACATGGCAATTTATTATATTTACGAGTAGTTAGGGTTCATACACACTTATTTGGGCCGCCATTATTAAAATATGTACAGAGGAAAGATAAGATACCTGTGCTACCTCACGTAGTGCTCGACGCGCGTGGTGGCACAGGTATCTCATTAACCGTCTGTACATAATTGTTCGGGGAAAAAGAAGATATAATTGCTTCGAGTCAGCTTTGATGCTCGAACCGACAATACCGCAGACCGCTTATGTGTGTAGCAATCCCCTTTACCATAAACATAGATAGTAAAAGGTATTTATATAACATTGTCTTATCAATGGCGTAAAATGATAGCTGAAGTTACAAAGGTTGTCTGATAAATGATTTGTAATTCACATTTTGTACTCGTGTAAATAATAAGATATTACAATCTTAATCTGCATTCCGTAGTAACATTAGGGGTCACTATTGTCTACCCGTGCCTTGGATCAACAACACAACTAGATATCGGGTAGGCGCAAAAAATACAGCTCGCCAAAGTTTAGTTCAGTCAAGGAGAAAAACCACTTTATACCTACGTACGAATAGTTTAATAAGGTTGACTTCACAGTGAATGTTGTTTGATATTCAAGCAGAAAGAATTTTACTTTGAATTTTGTAGGTAACGCGCCGCGTTATCTAGTTGTATGTTGATCAAAGGGCATAAGGGTCCCGTGCACCCACCATTTTCGATTGACCTGATTACATTTTATAAGGTATTATTTTACCCACATTTATCTAATGAGTGTATGGCTTTGTCTTGTTAACATTGTGGCATGGGCTAAAGTTAACCCGTTGGTTCCAGCTGCCATCATTGCATGACAGTCGTCAAGCTATGTCAGATGCCTTAAGGCAGCTTGATCTGACACCAGTGTTGGCCACTTACACACCACATACGAAATCAAACAGTCAATTTTCAAATCAAAATCATATGAACTCGACTTTCCATCTAGTCCTTCCATGCTGGTCTGGGAGAAAATAAAAACCGTAGAATGTTCCAGCTGCTTCTCTTCCCGTACAGATGGTAAAAGCCGATCAAAGAAATAGGCGAGACTGTGTATCATGTAAATAGATGATGCGGCTAGCAACCCGTCACTGTTTTGATTCCATTAATCCATTTTCACGCCCACCAACACGATAAACGTGGCATTTGGGTCTTACGGATCCAAGTTCTGTCTCCCCCGTAAGGGATACAGACGTAACAATGTATGTAATTATGACAATAGCGAGCAGATATACAAACCACAGCTGTTCGTAATTATGTTGACATAATTGATGAAAGTAGGTATAGCTACATAAACAATGATAATCATTTTCACGTAACCTTGAAAAAAAAATAGCCAGACCTGGTAATTACATTACATGGCATGAATTCATTTATAAGTGCCTGTGCGAAAAAAAGAAAAGTTTATGTGACGTTTGCTATACCGGGTGTTAATGTAAAAATTATTTCTAGTATACACCTACTGAGAATGATATCCTTTAAAAGTTTGACAGGTAAATTCTGCTTTCTACGACAGTCGTTTCTCCTTTGCACTGATCACCAACAGGACGTTTCCTTTCTGAGAAATTCGCCGTAAGAGCCTTTGCTCACTTACGATGCAGTTGTTAAAGTAATGGATTATGTTAGAAATTGGTTATAGCTATCTATAATATGACTAAAGATAAAGAACAAAACGTTTACCTATCTACTTATTCTTTATCTGAACGAACATTTTAGTATGAGATAGTATTTTTTTTAAGTTCACAGTATTGGCACAGGAATGGCACTTCATAGAGGCGGAGTATAATTTTTTCCTACTACTACTACAAACGAAACTATACATCTGTGCACACGTCAATGCGCGTGTGTTCGCCCGCTTTTGCTCTTTGACAAGGCGAGAACGGGGGAGAGGTGCGGGGACTGGAAACGGGGACGAATATTGCGCGGGACCTTAGGAGATTCCGTTCTGTATGTAAAATAATCTTATTAATTCTATAGTATTGGTCCCACATGAAAATTTGTTCAGATTGATGGGCTTATTCCCCCATCCAGTATGTGCCAGCTTTAAATTTAAACCATATTGTTTTATTCAGGGTCACCCAGGACCACAAGGGGACCGTGGGCTTAAAGGCGAACCTGGCAGTCCAGGCCTCGATGGCCGACCAGGAATCCCAGGAGCTAACGGACGACCTGCGGAAAAAGGGGAAAAAGGTATCTCTGCCATTTAGGACCTAAACTGTAAGGCCTCGTTCACAGACACGCGGCGCGTCATGCGACGCGGGCCGCCAGGCGGGCCGCCGCAAAAACAAACATGGCAATGTATCGGAGCGTTCACGGAGAAGCGTTTAGTGGCGTGGCGGCCCGCGTCGCATGACGCGCCGCGTGTCCGTGAACGAGGCCTTAGTATAATTTCTAACAAAATATACTGAAACTATTTATTTTACCGGTAGATTCAGTCCATGACACTGAACAACTTTTCCGAGAAACTTATATCGAAATATGAAATATATTCTTTTTTGCTTTTGCTATTGAAACTTGTATAAGAGTATAATTTTTGGTTTTGTATTTCGCTGAGTTCCTTGAAGAAATTTGTTTGAATTCCTGGTCTGAATTCACCCTTAAAGTAGTTTTGGTATATTTTGTTAGACTCTGTATAGAGCTCCCAAAATTACTTCGCAAGACAGCGGTTTTTAGTGATTCGAACATTTCAATATTTCAATAGTTAACTTATTTTATAAAGGTCACCAGTCACAACTAACTAAACCGTCTTCGCTATACTATAATAACACAGATTAAAAATAATTTATGTGTCTTGTCACTGAATTCTTGATATTTTTTTACAATGTTTAATAACGCGCACGAGTTATGTAGGTACTTACTTCAGTTGTACTTCTTTACCAGGTGAAAGGGGTTTACCGGGTCCCCCTGGCCCGCCGATTTTGGGATCAGAAGATCCTGAGTTTTCATCAGGATATGGATCTGGCTTTGGAACAGGTACTTTTTGTATATTTAATTTAGATATTTATTTATTACACTTTATTGTTCCAAAGTAAAAATATACTTCTAATAAATGGCATTTTCTACCAGTCATCCAAAGAGATAAACATAAAACCATAAAATATAGGTTTCTCACATACATTCTTTAGGTTCCTTATCATTATTTCAGTATGAGATATGCAGAGCAAAACCCAAATTAAACATTGCACACATATGACACCATATAAAGGTACTCAAAAGTGACACTGTGCGGGTACTTACTTTGCCGAAAAATTTGTACAAGAATTTAATTTTTTTAAAGATCTACTTTTTATTTTAACAGGTTAAGCCGCCACTTCGAATATTATGTGTCGATAACACTGTGTATAAAAATTTTAAAAATATTTTATTTATCATTATTATGTTTTTAACTTAGGTCGTCCTGGAGAAGTTGGTTCTAAAGGAGAACCGGGTGAAAAGGTAAGCATTACTACATAAATACTAAGAAAGAATAAAAATAAGAGTTATATTAATATTGTAAACTACATTGTAAACATCTAGTTTCTTTTAAAAAAACTTAACAATAAGTAAAAATAAAAAATAAAAACACTTGATTTTTGTAAGGCGAGAGTAGAGCACTACCTCATGCGCTTCGCTTATGAGGTGTGCAATACGTAACTGTTCCAGTTCCTAAAAAGAAATATTTTTGATGAAATTAATGAGAAAGTTGTTTTCAGGGTGAAAAAGGCAGTCAAGGAAATGATGGCCTACCAGGCTTTCCGGGGAAAGATGGGAAGGGTGGTGATAGAGGAGACATCGGTCCTTCTGGCATGCCTGGGATGTCAGGGCCACCTGGGCCTCCTGGTCTTAAGGGCGAAAGGGGTGAAAGAGGACCGCCTGGACCAATCAGCGTCGGCGGTGCGGGAACTGATGTTATAACAATCAAGGTGGGTTTTATACTTAATGAACAATTAAATGGAAAAAAATGGTTAAGATAAAAACTAGAAAGAAAATAATAAAGAACCGGACGGAATACAAAAAATAGAGGGAAGTCTTTGCATAGCACTGGGGCACACAACGGTTAGAAATGAAAAGTAATGATACCTTATTATATTATCAATTTATGTCCACGCTATGGCAGACTGTACTTGATGACTTTTCTATGTCTTACTACGTGTAACAAAAAGGGGGTGTCAACCCCAAAAATACCATAGTAAAATTTGTTCACATTAATTAATACGTTTACTCTCTTTCGGGTTGATGCCCCCTTTTTGTTACACGTTGTAAAAGTATGCAGATAAATATTGGTAAATCCAGTCTTGTTATTAAATACTTTTAAAATCATTCACATTTTTGTTTGTGATAATTTCCATGTATGATTATATGAATAGGGTGATAAGGGTGAGCCTGGACCTCGGGGCAGAAGAGGACGGCCTGGCCCTGCCGGACCACGGGGCCTTCAAGGACTGCAAGGCTTACCTGGCCCACCAGGCAGAGCAGGGGATAAAGGAGAAAGTGGATCCCCTGGTTGGATGGTACGTGTTACTCTATATTTTATTTTGTAACCGACTCAAAAATGATGGTGTTATGAATATTATCTGTTATTTTGTTAAAAGTAACGTGAGATAAATCCATAATTGATTAATTAAAAACGGTTGACTCACGTGATATAGTCGAAAAAGGCCGACTAGGTTTCGATTGATTTAGACGATCATCTTCAGGGCGAGTGTCAGCGGCGACCCGACCATGTCGCTGTCCGCTCAGCACTTGCCTTGTAGCCTTTATAAAATAACGAAGGTCTGGCGCATTATGTGTGGATTTAGGGCTATGATGTAAACATAAAAAAAATATGTAAAATATAAATAGATAAGGCCGAAGAAGTCGACCTTGAGTATCTGAGTCAAGACCACTAATATTTTAGTGACCATGTCCAGTCCCCAGCACGATCGTGGTACCGTTTGCACAGCTATTTATTATTTTAGGTCCTGTTTAAATATAATTTTTTAATATATATTCAAATATTTTTATGCCTACTTCTCAGAATTCAAAGGTTTGTTTAGTCTTTAGAAGAAATCATTTCATGCAGTAGAATCGTACGTACGTAAAATAAATAAACAGTTATTTCATTGCTTTATTAAAAAAATCACCTTTCACCTACAAAGTAATGAAATAACGAATATAATCACAGTCTTTTGTATGTTCATTTGAAACCAGCACATTTTACAACCATTACCTATTTTCATCCTTAGCCCTAAAAATAATCTAACTAAAAATATTTATGTAATAATAAGATGTTTTCTTTGATCATATAATTATGAAACACAAATATAATCCTCTATTCAAAAAACTATGTTGAATTCTACCTTATCACCTAGTTTTTAATTAAACAAATACGGAAAAATAGCTTTACTCACAATCACAAAGTATTTGTATTCAAACAATTTGTTTATTCTATCAGTCATAACTACTCGTAGATATTGAGGAAAAACATTAAATAAAATTCTTCATACCATTTGCAATTGCTTATAAGATTAGAACCTAAAACAATCAATATTTGTTTTGAAGTATTTTAAACAAGCACTCTTTAATTATTTTTTAAAGAAAAAAAAGATCTTAACTAGCTCATTTTTCAAAATCTGATTTAAAGTATTCAGAGAAAGCATTCCGCTATACAAACCATATTGCTATAATGCTATAACCATGATTCGGATGCATATTTTATAACTTACTCGTACTTAACCTAACCGACCTAAAGTTGAGATGTTGGCTATTGAGGTAAGCGCTTTCTTATCGAAATTAAAATTTAAGTGTATATTCCGTGCGACATTATAAAACCAATTGGACACGAATGACAGTTGCTCTGTTACAACGTAATATGATTGCCCACAATCCTGGCATTTGATTTTTAATAAAAATATCTAAAGAAGCCGCTTACATATTTTGTTAGCAAATATTAACTTTAGATAAATATGCATCCGATCATCCGATCCCCAATGATGCCGCCTTTTAGCCTGTTTGGTGCGCTTTTGGAATTTGTTATAGCTAAATCAGAAAAAAAAAACTTCCACCATAAGAAAAGCTATATTTTAAGAGTTATTTTATTATAGGGAAAACCTGGAACATTGGGTCCTCCGGGCACTCCGGGGCCTTCCGGCCCAAAAGGAGAAAAAGGAGACCCTGGCATCAGCATCCTAGATGCATCAATGGTAAGCTATTTCTAATAGTGTGTCAACTAATTTGAGGTGGCGAAAATGCCGCACTTTTTTTGTGAGATGGAAAGCCTTTACTTGCTAGAGTTGAGCAAAATAATTAATCTTTCTTACGGTTTGAATCAGAGTTAACTTACATTATTTTTATACTAGACAACAAAAAAAATAAAAGCGGCCAAGTGCGAGTCAGACTCGCCCATGAAGGGTTCCGTAGCGCCAAGTAACATAATATAAAAGTTCTAAAGGTAAATTGCGGTTTACGATTTATGACGTATTAAAAAATAACTTTCTATGATACCGAGACCGCTATAGTCTTAATTGAAAGTACATACTTTGAGGTACATACCACATTTTTCTCAGAATTATTTTAGTAATATTTCAAAAGTGACGGTGGGGGGACACCTCAAATTTTAACTTTGTATTACATTATCTCAAGACGGGGGGTTTGATCTACATAGTTTCAAAGCAGTTTATGTTGCATTTTAAAAGACCTTTTTAACGATACTCCACACGTTGGGGTAAGTCCAATTTAATTTTTTAAATTCACTTTTCGTTGTATAGAAGGGGGGCTGAAAAAAAATCATTTTTTCATAATTTTAAAAAGCAATTTTTGGAACTTCATTATCTATCTCTCCACCAATTTTCGTGACAATCGGTGCAGTAGCGGCGGAGTACGAGCCCGGATGGACACACAGACGGACGGACGGACATGACGAAACTATAAGCGTTCCTTGTGGACTACGGAACCCTAAAAACAAAGACACTTAATACATGAATTGTTTCATATCCCTTCACCCGTCAATAAATTAAAAACAATAGTTTAACAATTGACCTGGGCGCATATTCTCCCTTTTTAGGGTTCCGTAGTTCACAAGGAACCCTTATAGTTTCGTCATGTCTGTCCGTCCGTCCGTCCGTCCGTCTGTCTGTCTGTCTGTCCGTCCAGGCTCGTACTCCGCCGCTACTGCACCGATTGTCACGAAAATTGGTAGAGAGATAGATATTGAAGTTCCAAAAGTTCTTTTTAAAATTATGAAAAAATGTTTTTTTTTCAGCCCCCCTCCCATACAACGAAAAGTGAATTTAAAAAATTTAATTGGACTAACTCCAACGTGTGGGGTATCGTTAAAAAGGTCCGACTCGCACTTTGCCGCTTTTTTTTAACAGATGAAGCGTTATACTTATCAAAAAATTTTTATAATAACTCTAATATATATTTTGTTGTTTAAAAATATATATCCTACTGCTGTTTTTTAAAACCTGCGTAGGTATAAAAATAAAAGTTTCCCGATTTATGTACGCACACGTCTCTTGAATTTAAGGGGTAGTCCTCCAACAAAGCCTTCAGATACTATTCCAGCTGGATCCGGATCAGGTACTTGTTTGCTGCAGGACGCTGGCTCCACTGAGTATTTGTGTAGAACCGCTGCAAGACCAGCCATCGACTGCATCTGCCCAAGCCTCTCACCTGAATTATAATTAATAGTTTAGTACTTCCATGCTGGTCTGGAAGGGAAGAAAAAAGAAAAAAAAAAAGAAAAACGAAAAACGAAAATAGAAAAAATGTCAGGAATGCTACACATTTATTCGGGCCGGCATTAATTGGCACAGCCGGTCTGTAAAGTACAATATATGTTGATGAAGTTAGGGGAAAAAGGCGATATAATTGTTACTAAGCGGTAAGACTTGACATACTAAACTAATAAGTAACTTAATATTAACTTGGTAGGTAAATAAACGTGTGTATATTAAGTTTGTGTAATTAAGACACCAGTCATGTCCAAAGGTATTTAACTCAATGACTCTTCGTACGATAGTTTTTATAGAGCGGACGAATTGTAATGGATTTGAATTAGGCTAATTATTGATACACCTATGGATTTAATCAGTGACGCACAAATCACGACCGTCAATATAAATAAAATTTATTGGACGCTCGAAACGCGACTATTCGGTTAAGGCATTTTTTTTTAATTTTTGGAAACGCACGAATCGCGACTAATTTACGTGTTTTACAAAAAATCAACGACGCACGAAACGCGTCCAGACCACCTCACCAAATACAAAACAAAAAGAACCAGACGATAAACTTATACTTCCGAAATATAATAACTTTACGAGCAAAGGACAGAATATGGTACCCGATCTTATCTTTAAATTTCCAAAAGATTTAAAACACAAGTGTGCAATAAAATATAAACTAAGTTTAAAAATATATTCACTCAAAATATACCAAAAAAAATTTTTTTCTTTTGCAATTATGCATAGGTAACAATGAAATGCCCCGTCATAAATTTGTTTAATAATAACATGTATATTATTGTTATAAATAAATTTAAAAATATGATTATAATAGAAAAATATATTATCTACTGAGTAAAGGTCATAAAAGTTCACCAATAGGGAAGATAAGCTAAGATTAGAATATTATATAGTAGAGTTGTATATCAAGTTTTTTTTTTTGCATGATGACGATGAGTATATTATAATTCTATTTTAAAAGAAAACTTACCAATACAGGCTCTTGGTCCTTCTCCAAATGGTAGAAATACAAATTTTTTAATATCGTCCTTAGCGCCATCCCGGAATCTTTCTGGATCAAACTGTTCCGGATTCCTAAAATGTTTCTCATCAGTCTGTATAGCTGCCATTGGTATAAAACATTTGACTCCATCATGTATAGTCAGATTAAGCTCGGGGAATGTGTACTCTGGTACTGTGCACATTCTAACTAAATAACCAACCGAAGGATACATTCGCATTGCTTCGTAAAATGCCATTTCTAAATAGGTCATCTCTTTTATAGCATCGTATGTTAGTTTATCATCATATTTAGCCAGAACTCTATCAATTTCTTCCTGACATTTTACTTGACAATCTGGATTAAAAGCCAATTGGTGTAAGGTATAACTTGATGCTGTTGATGACGTCTCGAATCCAGCTCCAAAGAATACGAACACTTGAGCGGTCATTATAATATCGTCTACTTCGATTTCAACTATTTTAGGTGTCCCATCAGGATTTTTTTTATCCAAAGACTCTCCTATCATATTTCCTTTTTCCTTGATTTCCAACAACAGATCGATAAAATCATTCCTTCCAGAAGGTTTATGACCTCTTTCATTTACAACAGCTTGAAATAATTTAATCATATTTGTCTCTAATTCTGGAGTTAAAAGTGTCAAATTTCTAGCAAGTTCCGGAAACACAAATTTCAGTCCAGCACAAACAACATCTCTCAGGTTTCTTTGAAATATCCGCTTACCAAGTCTCCTGAATTGGTTGTTTTCTTCAGATAACGAGTCCATATTTATCCCAAAACCACATTCACCAATAAAATCAGTTGTATACCTCGCCATCAACTCTCGTGCATCATAATATTCTCTGTTAGTAATTTCTTCAGTAATAACTTGTAGTTTCTCTGCACGTTTTGTTATAAGATGAAACATTGCCTTTAGTTTACCAGTACTAAATGCGGGTGTAAATCTCTGTCTCATCAAGCGCCATAAATCGCCGTCAGCAAAGAAAAGATTCCTCAGCAATGGTTCCACGACTGTTCTATGTGGAGTCAGTCCTCTAGCATAGAAACATTTGAAGTCTGTAACTAAAATCCGTTTTGCGATTTCTGGATCTCTAATGACTAATTCTGGCGCGGTTGCTCGGTAAAATCCTACGACCTTCTCTTCGGGATATTTTCTGTACATTTCGTTAGCCATCATTCCCATACTTGCTTTTTGTAAAAATTGCTTCAGGTTTGTTCCTAAAAATGGCAATGGATCGTCATGTTTAACACCTCTCACTTTCCAATAGTTAAAAGTCCGAGTTCCGTACCAATAAAGCACTATCAACGTAAATATAGCAAGAACGATAAACATTTTTGTTAATGTGCGTTCGCTCCACGCCACTGACCGGCAGCCACTAAAACTTGTTAAGCATACAATTCTACGAGTATGTTTTAGGTATGTACGGATGGATAAGATAAATGTTCTGTCGTACAAGAAATGCAGGCAAGTGATGATTGTCGTAATAAAAAGAATATTAATTAATGTAATACTGTGATGTAATAGGACCTTGAAGGTCATTTTTACTGCAAAAATTACAAAATACTAACGCTTAGATTGAACATTGGGGAAAAGAAATCCCTAATAAATTGTACAAAATATTGTATAAAAGTTTTAAGAAATTTAAGTAGGTATAATGTTCCATAACGTTATTAGTTACTTATAAAAATATTATTTTTACAATGGGTATAGGTATGGGTGGAATGCTCATAAATTCCGCCGATAACCTTGATTAGATTATATGTCATTAACTTCCGTGATGCCTAAGTGCCTCTAAGGCAAGCATCATGGATAAAAGTTAATGACCTCTTATTGAGGATATCGTACCGTACCTGAGAAGTTTAAAAAAAGGTGCATCCACGTTTTTTGCCGTGAAGCTGCTCATGCAGTTAGTGACGACACTATTGTACAAGGACATAGTAGAATCTAGCGTCTCAAAATACGTGAGTATTTTATTTTAGAAATATGACCTATGTATGTGAGACCCAAAGTAAATGTTTTCCATACAAACTGGTTTTCATAGAATTTGTATTTTTTTTCTATAAAAATGTAATCATCAGCTCATAAATTCCGAAATAACTCACATCGACGATACTCACTGAAAGTCTGTTTAAAAGAGAAGCACCTATTTAACTACATCCATATTCTCTGGTAGTACAGAGAGGGTCGTACTCCTGCAGTGGAGACTAAAAAGACCTGATGATGATCGATGAGATTTTTTATACATAAATCGAAGAACAGCGTTGTACCTACCTAATCGAATTAAGTACATAAGGTAAATTAAAACAAAAAACACAGATTTAGGGCATGGTGATAAAAGTTTTAAAATAAAGCAAGAACTTCAAATAGTCTTCCAGAATTTCTTCTCTCGTTTCCTGAACTTGAGTGGCAACCCGTGAGCGAATCCTTCCGAGACTGTGCCTGCAGGGTCAGGGTCCGGAACCCGCTTGCTGCAGGCTGCTGGCTCCACTGAATACTTGTGTAGCACAGCTGCTAGCCCAGCCATCGATTGCATCTGGCCAAGTCTTGCACCTGGATAGAAATAAGACGTTATGAGTTGTTCCTTCATGCTGGTCAGATACTTCTCTTCCCATGCAATCGTAAGAGCCCATCAAGAGAATGCAATAGGATCTGAATATCAATAGGCAATGCGGTTAGCAACCAGTCACTATTTTGATTCACTTAATCAGTGTGTTTTGTCCGTATATATTTATATTTATTTATTTACTTTTTCCTCCAGCACGATCACCATAACGCTAGAAGTGGTCTTGGGATCTTACGACCCTAGGATCTGTCTACTTTGTAAGGGATAAATACAAGACATGATCATGTAACTGTATGGCTAAGTTCTAACTGATAGTGAGCCGTGCGAGCCAATATGTCATCCTGTGAAAGTCGTAAGATGCGACCAAAAATATTTCTTGCTATAACTGTGCTAGTACGTATAATTGGGTAGTATCCTGTCATGGGTAAAAAAATAATAATATGGTTCACTTATGAGAACAAAACGATTTTTCGTGTAGTAGGTACAAATACAATCTTTAAGGTCACACAAAACATTTCATTTTTATTCTAGTCTCATTTTTCATTACGTTAGTGTATTTTGTACCACCTTTAGATGGTTTTAACGTTAAAAAAGAGTGTCTGATTTGACAATAATTTAAACAGAATCCAAATCGATAAAAAGTGATAATAAAAAAATCTGCTTTTATCATATTAAGATAACTCTTTAAATTATTTCAAAAGCAATTACCTTGTTCTATGAAACATAGTAACCAATACTACCTACATCTAAATTCAACGGTTGTACATAACAAAAGAAAAACTAAATTTTCATAAAAAGAAGAATTATCTTTGTTTAACATTAAATAAATTACGAGTATTACGCCACATAAATGGCCCGGCCGCTGAGATATTTTCAAGCAGAATATTTCTGAAGGAAGACCGCTGTAAGGTACTCTGCCCAAAGAGCAATAATGTACCTTATGTAACTTCCCCAAACTCTGCCTATATGGTTTGTTCTAGACCCCGCATACTATCAGACACGTAACACGTCCGAGTGGCGGGCGTCAGAAATATTCTGACGAAAAATATCTAATAATATGCGGCCGGGCTTATACTAATGAGTTTTATTATTCATAATAAGTAGTATATATGTCGTAGTTGGATGGTATAAACCGCTAATTCACGAAACCTCTAGTTGTTTGGCATTACAGCTCGGTTTTGTTAAACAGCCGAATATCGTTCAGCTGGATTGTCTAAGATTACGCTACGTCTGCCCCCTTAGGAATAAAGACGCGATAGTGTATCTGTGTCTGAATTTGCAAACTGATATTTATTTGGAACGTTAACTCGACTAATTAGCATTTCAAGATAATACCAAACATGTATTTTATCATATTACATAAATTATACATACCAACGCACTCTCGGGGACCCTCTCCAAAAGGCAAGTACACTAAATTTTTAATATACTCTTTCGGCCCGTTTCTAAATCTCTCTGGATCAAATTTACTGGGATTTTCAAAGTATTTCTCGTCATTTTGAATTGCTGCTATCGGTATTAAAACTCTGACTCCTTCATTTATTTTTAAGTCTATTTCGGGGAAAGTATATTCGGGTACTGCGCACATTCTTATCAAAAAAGCAACAGAAGGATACATTCTCATTGCTTCATAAAACACCATCTCTAAATAAGTCATTTCTTTAATAGCATCGTAAGTCAACTTGTTATCATATTTTTCCAAAACTTTATCTATTTCTTCCTGTACTGTCATTTGGCATTCCGGATTGAAAGCTAGCTGATGTAAGGTGTAACTAGATGCCGTCGATGACGTTTCAAACCCAGCTCCAAAAAACACAAAGACTTGCGCTGTCATTAATTTTTCATCTAATTCAATCTCTACTATTTTTGCTGAACCATCTGCATTTTTCTGCTCTATTGACTCGCCAATCAAATTACCCTTTTGTTTACTTTCTAAAAGCAAATCTATGAAATCATTTCTACCCGACGGCTTGTACCCTCTTTCATTTACCACAGCTTTGACTAATTGTGTCATTTGTTCTTCCAATATCGGGGACAAAACTGTTACATTTTTGCATAATTCCGGAAACGCATACTTCAGAGCAACGCATAAAATATCTCTTAGGTTTCGTTGAAATATTCTTTTACCAAGCATTCTGAATTGATTATTTTCTTCTGTCAATGCGTCCATGTTTATTCCAAATCCACATTCTCCTATAAAATCTGTTGTATATCTTGCCATTAATTCTCTAGCATCATAAAAGTCTCTCTGTGATATTTCTTCGGTAATAAGTTGAAGCTTTTCTGCTCTCTTTGTTATTAAATGAAACATCGCTTTCAATTTAGCAGTACTAAAAGCAGGAGTGAATCTTTGCCTCATTAGTCGCCATAAGTCACCATCAGCAAAGAAAAGATTTTTGAGTAAGGGTTCTACAACAGTTTTATGCATTGCTATTCCTCTAGCATAAAAACAATTGAAATCTGTGACCAAAACTCGCTTTGCAATTTCTGGATCTCTTATCAGTAATTCTGGTTCATTCGATCGATAAAAACCAACAACCTTTTCTTCAGGATATTTTTGATACAATTCTTTAGCTAACATTCCAACGCTGGCTTTTTGCACAAACTGCCTAAAATTATTACCCACCAAAGGCAAAGGGTCTTCATATTTCACGCCTCTCACTCTCCAGTAGTTGAAATTCCGGGTACTGTACCAATAAATCACGAATAAAAATAATACAATTAATATAAACGACATAATTTCTTATAGTGTTTTCAATACAATAGATAAATTGTGACTAAAGTGATTACAGAACCCGCTTATGCTTCTTGTGGTGGATAAGATAAATTGGAAATTATGTGTTTGCGTTATAAATGATCGCAAATTTTTTGATAACATCATCCTCTCTTTGAATGTTTTTTATTTTGAAATTAAATGTTATTAAAATTGACAAATCCTTAACTGTTATAAATTTAGGTCTCCCGGCTGCGTATATTTGTCTGTCATTCTGTCTTTATTTGTTAAACTTAAAAACTACACGGAAAGTTCACAAACATAATATAGGTATACCAATAAAAAGCTGGGCAACTCGCTTGTCTACTCATATCAGAAATTGCAAAAATGTAGACTAGACCAAAACCTATTTAAATGAGTTCCTATTAAATTTAATATAGCTTTAAAGTGTGACTTTTACAAATATGACGTATTGGTACCTTTTTTTAGTTCAAAGGAGAGAAAGGTGACTCAGGACTGGATGGTCTCCCAGGAGAAGCTGGAGTGCAGGGCCCACCTGGTCCACCAGGACCACCTGGTGCCGTAACTGAACCGATACGATACCTCCCTGGACCACCCGGGCCACCCGGGCCACCAGGTCCTCCTGGCTTGTCGATTGTTGGGCCAAAAGGAGAACCAGGAGTGAGCTACTATGATGAACATCCGGTACATGGAAATACTAAATATTATGGAAGACCAGGTAAATAAATACTTTCACATTTCTTTTCTTTCAATCCTACATTGGCTGACTGGTGACATAAGTGACATTATTTGCGAGAAAAATTCAGTACATCAAAAGAAATAACTTTCATTTTGGGACCGCTATGGCGTTAAAATTGGCTGTTGCACCGAATTTTGATTTTATCGTCAAAGGTACTTACGACTACATATATTTCCTGTTATTACCGCACTTAACGGTAGAATAATTTTGTATGGGATAGATACTTATTTCAGGTATGAGCCAATCGTCACAGTTATTGATTCTAATGTACTGAAGTTACCCAAAGTATGTTATGCAAGGTATTTTGTTACTAAATGTAGGTTTTTTAATATAACTGCAATCTAAGGAAGCTAGTTTTTTGTGTTTATGTTAATTATTGAAATATTTTGATTATTAATGCGGCTGGACTAAAGGAACTTTAAGTGCAATTGATCAGCTCAAGGCTCTCAAAACGAAAGATCCTAAAGAAGTGGATAAAGAACGGAATGGTAAGTTTTTGCTGAAGGTACCTGAAGGTACATCAAATCATCAAGATGCTGAATTTAAAATATAACTATGATGTCCCTTTAATTATAGATTAATAATGCATTACAATGCTCGAAACAATATCTAAATTTAAAAATATGTGATGAAAAATTTCACCACGAGAGATTTGAACTCACGCCCCTCACATCTGTACAGTACTATGATATACCTACCCGTGTCTTTCTCGACATCACCCGGTTGGTTGACTGGTAGATAAGGCCTTAGGCTTTAAGTCCGCCATTACACTTGTATTTGTGTATAAAGTTAAATAAATAAATAAATAAAATAAATAAATACCTACCTTATTAAAAAACAACAAGAATCAAGGAAACTGTAGTATTTACATTTAGATCCATTATATTTTTATAAACGAAACAATAAAACATGTAAAAAACGTAAGCCACGTTTTTTACATGTTTTATGCCATGCGGTTCCCGGCAGAGTAGAAAAGGACCACTCCAAGTCTTCCCGTGGATGTCGTAGAAGGCGACTTAGGAAACACAAGCTAAACAAAGCTTATAAACATCAGTGAGACCTCTCCAAGTCTGGCTAGCGTGGAGTGGAGAGTGTAGGCCAAATCTTCTGGCTGCACTGACCAAGTACCTATGGCTCTGGTAGTACAGAGAGGGTCGAGGAGACCTGATGATTATATATACATATATTAAAAACCAATACTGATGATGATTGTTTCGAAGGGATTCTTGTTTTAAAACTATTTAATTTAAGTAGGTAGTTAATCTTTGTGCATGTTTCAATTTCAGTGGCGTTCAACCCACCAGTACATGCAGATAATTCAAAAGTGGAGAAGCAGCTGCCTTCTGCAGCGATCTTCCAAAATACAGCAGAAATGTTGAAGGTACAGTCACAGTAGTACAGTGTTCCAATTCGCTTATATGGTTGAGACAGCTGATTTAATACATCCACTGTGTATTGATACTCAATGAATACATAATGTTGATTTCAAACTAGAAATAATGTAGGTACGAGTACTAGGATTCAAGTGTGATGTTGTAGCATCCATAGATTCCATTTAGCACGCAACATTCCATGTAGCAGCAAGCACTTTTCATGGAAAAAAGTGAAACTCTGAAACAATTATATGGAGTAAAATGTCTTTGTTATAAAAATAAATGAGTCTTATATTTTTAACTATAACGGAATTCATTATTACATGTATTTTCATTAGGTAAAATAGAAAAATCATCATTCTACATTAAATTAGTAGGTATATTAATATGTCACAACGAGATAACGTACTGTGTCATCACTGACTCAGAAAGAACATTAGTGTAACGACTCCTCAATTCTATTAAAATATTTTTTTTTTATTAATTTCATACATTTTTGTCAGTCTGCAGCTTCCAGTCCTGTTGGAACCTTGGCTTACGTTATAGATGAACAAGCATTGGTTGTCAAAGTTAACTCTGGATGGCAGTATGTTTCGGTAAGTACGTTTATGGGCGTCAATAGTGTACCTACATAAATAGAAGAAATTGTACTGTTAACCGGTTAATGAAAAATGCCCACAAAATTTCGGTAAATATTTTAACTTTATGTTATGAACTACTTCTATACATCATCTGTAACTTACGCAACTTTATTCAAATTTTTACCCTATGAGTTCTGTTGACTATCCACAGATATTTTGTTATGTAGGTACATTATCAGTTTTTATCGATTATCGGATCTACGAGGATACACTACGCTTAGTGACAGAACATTGTTTCCTTTTAATGAATAGATTTTTGTCTTACAACTATATTTGCTTTACTTTTCTGTTTAGTTGGGGTCACTAGTGACCAACCCGACACCACCACCACCATCCACGTCTTCACCGTTGAAGCCTTCGTTGCCTGTCGCAAGCTTAGTCCACATTCCACCTATGACTAATTCAGTGGATGATGCCGCGTCATACTCTGGACCTAGTGTAAGTCTCAAAACTTAAAAAAAAACAATGATGACGACAAGTCCTTAATTTCAATAGTAAACTTTAAACGTTAGACCACCAGCTGGTAGCGGAGAGGTATATTACTTGCAGAAAAAAAAATCTTATGAGATTTATGATAGGATCTCAAATGTTTTTATTTTACGATTACATTATAAATTTTATTCATCATCATCCGAGCGTATTCCCGGTTGCATCGTCATCGGTTACGCTTCAGAGCCCGGGGTCCGCTACCTTACCTAGGTGATTTGACGAGGTTACTGGTTTTTTACACAGAGCGGCTGCCGTCTGACCTCCGCAACCCAAAGGGTACCCAGAACCAATCCTAGGATAGGTACAAGCGCTAGATGGCTTCGGGACCAACGGCTGTACGTGCCTTCCGAACCACGGAATCATCTTTCTTTTCGGATAATCAGGTGATTCAAGCCTGCAATATCCTAAACAGACTGGAAACAACTTTTCACAAAGTATGCTTTCCAGTGGGATTTGAACCCATGACCTCTGGATCACAAGGCAAACGCCTTGACCACTAGACCGTGGAGGCAGTCCATTATACATTATAAATTTTATTATCGACTAGCTGTGCCCGCGACTTCGTTCGCGTGGTTGTCGGAACGTAATGTTATATAGCCTAAAGCCTTCCTCTATAAATGGACTACCCAAGAAAAAAAGAATTTTTCAAATCGGACCATTAGTTCCTGAGATTAGCGCGTTTAAACAAAGAAACAAACAAACAAACAAACAAACTCTTCCGCTTTATAATATTAGTATAGATTAGGAACACTTTCTTAATCAGCTTTTTCGATCTGCCCCGGAGAAAAAGCAGTTCAAAAATCTATGATTGTTCTTTCTTCCCAGTTTAGCATAAAAAAAATGCAGGTACATAGGTACGAAGTTACGTAAGACAATGTTATTGAGTCAAGTTTTTGTTGACTATTGAACATGTTATTCATTGAATATGTAAATAATGCACATTGATTTTTTAAGTACAAACTTGCATTTCATTGTCAAAATACAGGTAAAATTGCAATTGGAATTGCAGATGAAAATGACTTACGTAAGCGATTTTGATATTAAATAAAATTGTTTTATGGTTCAGATTCACCTGGCTGCGTTGAACGATCCAATGCCTGGGAATATGTATGGTGGAGTTCGACGGGCAGACTATGCCTGCTACAGACAGGCGCGCAGGGCTGGACTTAGAGGCACTTACAGAGCCTTCATTACTAACAGGTTAGTAGTCACTTATTACATTGATTTGAAAACTTCTTTCGTATAAAACGCAGACCAAGTTTATAACTTTGTTTAAAAAAATATATTATACATCACAAACAAGTTGCCATGTACAAATATCAATTTTCCTCATACATATATCAGTTTCAACTTGATTTTTCCGGATTCCGGATTATGTTAAAAACAAGTAGGTAGGTAGTATTCTACATAGAAAAATAAATAGATTTTTTTTATTACCTTTTAAATCATCGTCATCATTAGGTCTTTTTTAGTCTCTACTGCAGGAACACGACCCTCTCTATACTACCAGAGTCATATATTAGCCAGAGCAGTCAGAGGATTTAGCCTTCACTATCCACGCTGGCCCGACAGGTAGGAGAGATCTCATTGATGTTTATAAGCTGTTCATCTGAGTTGATGTTGTTTAGCTTGTGTTTCGTAAGTCGCCCTCTACGACATCCACGGAAAGACTTGGAGTGATCCTATTCTACTCTGCTGGGAACCACACGGCATAAGGCAATGTATTAATATTTACTAGGTATAAAATATTTAAATTTTCATGTAATCTCAAAAAATTGTTTCTTAGTTCGACATTTCTTTCTTTGCAAACTTAGAATATATATACTATACTTCTGTGTTTGCAAATATAGTGAAATCGTTGACAAAATTTTCGCATTAAAAAAGTTTGATAAGTAAAAAAATTCTAGGTCTCTGTATATAATCCAGTTCTTTTCCTGATATTTTGAAATTTCCTTCACAGAATCCAGAACTTAGACTCGATAGTGCGTTCTTCGGACAGACACCTGCCTGTGTTGAACACCCAGGGTGAAGTTCTGTTTAAGTCGTTCTCAGACATGTTTGATGGCAATGGAGGACTGATGGCTAGTACCCCCAGGATATTTAGCTTCAATGGCAAGAATATCATGACTGATTCCCATTGGTAAGTCGTTTTCAAGATTCCCTACAAAAACATTGACATAGATTTTATAGACCAGCTATACAAGGTACATTGTAGCTCTTTATCTCAAACATAGGCCTCTGTTCTATTTTTGAAATGGTGGCGTGAATTTTATCATACCTACGTATTTAATTTTCAAACAATGAAATCTGGCTACTTACCGGCGGAATGTTATTTCTTTACACTTTGCCGTGTTCCTTAAATTATTCTTACTTACTGTATTTTAGGATTGTAACACACACCAAGGCATTTTTAATTTTGTTTACCATATTTTTGTATGGTTGTCGCTTATAAATTATCAAAAGTACGAGACGTATACGAGTAAGAGCTAGCAAGCGCTAAGTGAATAAATATACAGGGACAAATCAGTGAAGTGTGCAACCAGCCTACTTGGCATGGCCAATGTGCACGGTATCATAAAATATATCTGTACGTAAAGTGTATGTGTTGGTAAATTATTACGAGTATTTTAGTAAAATACTTACCTAAAGTATCTTCCTTTTTTGTAAATTATATTTACTTGAAATACCGTAACTTTGGACATTAAAAAATATTTATAAATGAGTTATTATTTAACAAGACCGATGGCGAAAGACTGTTAAACCGCTTAACCCAACTTGGGGACCTTAGGACCTTAAGTCAAGTATAATTTTAACAAAAGAGTCAAATATTAATAAATAATACTCACAAATACACACCAAAAAACATTCTGTAGATTGTACATCATTTATTTCAATTAGTTGTTGGAAATAATGACACGTTCGTAAATGGCTCGTATGTACGTTATGTATCTTAATTACCATAGCCAGACTATGCTTATATGTAGGTATATAGTATGGTTATGAGTATATCGAGAGTTATAATTTTTGTATTTCATTTTCAAACCATTAAATCTAGTTACTTACTGTTGGAAAGTTATTTTTTTTACACTTTCCCGTGTTCCGTTAATTATTGTTACTGTATTATAACACATACTAAGGCATTCTAATCATGTTTATCATGTCATTGTTTTCGTATGGTTTCCGCTTATAAATTGTTGAAAGTACTAAGCGTACAAGCTTGCAAGCGACTACGTAAAGAAAGTACTTTGTGAGAAGGCTTATTATAGGACCGATGACTATATTTAGGACAAAAAAGTCTGGCTTGAGCTTAGCACGGGTCCCCCTTAAAGGTTTGTGTACTTAGACATGCCATAAACATAATTTAGGTACATTGGTACATACCAAAATGACATTATTTTAAATTTCGTAATTCTTATAATTCAATTTAATTATGACATAACAAACAATGTAGTCTTAGTCATATAACTAGTTTTAAGTGTGTTAGTTGACGCCTTTAGAGGAAATTCTGCAGTGCAGTTTTTTGCCGCTTCTTCTGCACTTGCGCTTAGGAAGCGGCATAAACTTAGTAACGATTTGACGTCAACATTTGTGCAAAACAAAACAAAGTGACTATTATTAAGAGATATTATAAATATCCTATGATAATAAAGATATTTTGAATTGAATTGAATTAATGGAGATAGCCACAACTAAACGGGACAAAACAATGATATATGGTGTCTCCTCTAGTTTTACATTGTGTGTTTCTGGTTGCTCTATGAATTTCTCACGATGGTTTTCCTCGCCTGAACCAAGTGGTGGTAGTTGAAAACGACCGTACAAGAGGTACAAGTCGCGCCTAGTGAGGATCGAACTCGTGCTTTATAGCCGCTGCCAGTGCCAAAACCACTTACCCACCACCACTTTATCAAGATGTTCCTCAATGTGTTCCTTTCTTTAGACGACCTCTGTGGCTGTGTCTATGGCCTAGTGGTCACCATGCCAGGCTGTCACATCGGAGGTTCGATTCCCGGTCAGGTCAAGATGGAAAATGATCTTTTTCAGATTGACCTGGGTCTTGGATGTTTATCATAAATGTATTTGTTAAAAAAAATAGTATCGTTGAGTTAGTATCTGGGGATACAAACTCAAACACAAGTCTCGAACTTACTTTGGTCTTGCTCAATCTGTGTGATTTGTCCGTATATATTTATTTATTTATTTCTTATCAGGCCACAGAAAGTCATCTGGCACGGCGCTCACGCAAGCGGAGAGCGGGCATTTGATGCGTTCTGTGACGAATGGCAAAGCAGTGAGCCCACTGTCAGAGGGATGTCCGCGTCTCTCTACTCCCATAAGCTATTATCGCAAGAACGGTGAGTTTTTCTTTACAATAAGATATGATTTTACCTGACTGAGGCGAAGCCAAAGGAGGGTTATGTGTTTCGCCACTATGGATGTAGGTATGTTTATTTGCTCCCTTGTATCTTCTATGATATTCATGATACCATGAGAAATGAGTCGTTGGAAGCGTGTTTGCAGGTTATGGAGTATGTGACGTCACACTAAATTGAATATGGCGACCTCTATAGTCTATAGTAAAAAAAGCGTAAACCATACAATCCCACTTAGTAGGTGATGAGATAATTTTTTAGCGAAATCCTGGAATTTATAGTAAAATGTATCAAAAGTTATAATTACTTACATCAAAAAAAAGTATTCAACACTTTCCGAGTTTTAGGTAGACTGAGTAGCTCTACGTATCACTTTTACGTTGCTCTAACTTTTGATATATTTTACTACAAATTACAGGATTACAATTTTCTACTCTTCTTTTACTACAAGGCTACAAGTCCTAGTGCTTTTCTAATCTCTAAAGATATACTCGTTAGAACAACTTACTTGTCTACATTTCACAAGCATCTTCAAATGAACCTTGTGTACCTTTTTAAAACAATTATTTGAAGTAAATCCATCGTGGTCCCATACTATGGGTCTCATAAGAAGGCTCAAGGTCGCTCAACGCGCTATGGAGAGGGCTATGCTCGGTGTTTCTCTACGTGATCGAATCAGGAATGAGGAAATTCGTAGGAGGACAAAAGTCACTGATATAGCCCAGCGGATTAGCTCGTTGAAGTGACAGTGGGCGCGACACATAGCGCGATGAACCGATGGCCGATGGGGCAGAAGGGTTCTCGAATGGTGACCACGTACTGGCAAGCAAAGCCTGGACACCCACCTACAAGATAGTTTGACGATCTGACTAGACGTTATGCGGCTGAAATGATGATGATGATGATGAATTGAAGTAAAAAGATACAAGGGAAAAATGGAGTAGGAAAACATAGAAGAAGATTCTTTGATCAAATAAAAGAAATGTTAAACATACAAGGATGTTAAGAACTTGGTGGAAGAAAGAGAGATATGCAAACCACTCCACCGACAAGAGCGTGTATCTGATACATGTCATAAATCTAGTCTTATTTACCTTTTTTTACAGGCACGCTTGCAGTAATCACTTTGCAGTCCTCTGCGTCGAAGCAACATCAAACGCTAGTAAAAGAAGTAAAAGGGAAGTAAATAGGTAAGCGACACAATATGTAATGTACCTACTTTCTTTTTGATAAATACAGTAAATTATTTCAAAATACAAATTTTATTCAGGCGTTATATTATTAAAACGTGAGGTAATTATGAATATTGCACACGGTTTACTCCCGTACTTACTTATCTTTTAAAAGATACTAGGTATATCTTCTACTTGAGTCTTCAAATCGAGTGAGTTAGTATCTAACACTGGTGCCAGATTTGTGAGTTAAATAAATAAATATATATACGGACAAATCACACAGATTGAGTAAGCCTCGAAGTAAGTCCGACACTTGTGTTATGGGATACTAATTCAACGATGCTATATTTTATAACAAATACATAACAAGACCACTTAAAACTCTTCAATCGACCGAAAGGTTCGACTGTTAGAGAATGCTTTTAGCATTAAGTCCGCCTGTTGTATTTAAACATGTATGTATGTGTGTACAATAAAGTATAAATAAAAATAAAGAACCAGGTCAATCTAATAAACATCATTTTCCATCTTGACCTGACCGGGTTCTTTTCTCTGAGAAACAATAAATGACGAAGATACAGCGCATTTAAATTTAGCATGACGTCACGCTTTCGTACGATTTTTACACATCGGTGACGTCACAAGCCCCTACTCTGGAACTTAGATGCTCCGTATCTTTGAGAATTTCTACTTTTTTTATAAACTGAAAAATATGGGTACATTAGTTTTGGATAATCTTACTAACGGACTAATTAGAATAATATTTTTCTGACCCAGTCATCAATTGCATATTACTTGCATAGTATACTATAATATGAAATATTTTCCAGGGACAATACAACGGGGCTGCTGGACGACGAAGATTATTTGTACAATGCGGAGGAATACCAGCAATTACTAAATGAAATATTTGCTCAACCATTTAGAGAGAATTAGTCTGTAACGTCAGCATCCCTCAAGTGCAAATTGTGATGAATCTAACGCCAGTTCTCATAGACCAGCTACAATTCATTAAAGTCACGGGCTTAACGCATTTAACTATAGTAAAACACCATTCTTGTGTAAAAAATACCGTGCCGCGCCACGCTTTTCGCACTATGCAGCAGCAGTGAAGTAAAGCGGCGCGGCATGCCACGTTTCACTTAGGAAAGAGTCGCGACACGTCACTTCACTGCCGTAAGTGTGGATAAGTGACAAATTTTATCGTGCCGAAAGATTCGTCCTTTTTAATTCGGTATTTGTCATTTTTTTATTATTATTATATCAAAGAGTAACATACGTAATCTGAAAACGAAAAAAAAAAAATCCACTTTAAAGGCTTATAAGTACTTATTTATTTTTTACTTATATAACTTAGGCCACGGACACGCGGCGCGTGTCGTCGTGTCGTAAAATTTCCACAGTTTGTAGTCGCGGCGGCTCAAAACACCCGCCCTGTGACAGACGGACAGACAGCGGAGTCTCAGTAATAGGGTCCCGTTTGCACCCTTCGGGTACGGAACCCTAAAGACTGAACTTTGCCATAATAGATCTTAAAAACGCAAATCAATCTATCCGAAATGACGAATAGTTCAACTTTGTGAATTCGCGAAGTCTTGTAGCTGGGCGAACGAGAACTTGTTTTTGGCAAGTAACTGTGGCAGTACATGACTCAATACTTTCCAGTTATCAATGCCGCTAAAATCCAGGTCGTTAAATCGACAAAAATGGTACTAAAAATGAGATTTGGTGTTGCCACGAGATTCCTATTAATTAAGCTCTACGCTTAGGCCACGAAAGTTACTAAATCGTAATAAGTATAGTCAAATGTATTTTACATTTTTCGCTAAATCATATCATTGTAATCGAGTGTATATATAAAATCGAGTAAGTCATGTCCAGTTTTAAATCTCTCTTGCTTTTAAAATATGAAACAGTATTATGGGACTGAACAGGCGATGAATTTCCTTTAAACGATACAAGAACTAGGTACCTATCAGATTATTTTACTTGATATTAAGTTACGTCGAAGCATCTCTAATTTTTTATTTATATTAATTAAATTTATATTATTTAAGTATCAATATTTATTTTTAAAACACTTTCATGGTTTCACACAAAAAGTTTTTATAAACGTCAGTACCTACCTATTTTTCATACGGAAAAGTAATAAAAAATAGGTAAATACAAAGTAATTTTATTCTTTCGTCATATAAAGAAATCAATAATAAATATTTCTTCGACTCCTTTAATTAATTATCAGGTAAATATATCTACATCTATGACAAGCAATACCAATGACTCAATTATTTGTAAATCAATGCGAGTGATTTTACTTTAAAAACGTAGGAATGTCTGTTGTAGAATTTAGGAAGTAACGTTGTGAAGATCTTATTTTTTACTGTACATAATTGTTATTGTGCATTGTATAATATTAATTTAATATATGGAAAATATTAAATTTATGTGATTTGACTTAATCTAATTTACCAATAAAGCTATAGCTATATGAAGTATCCATTTAGCCAATTCGTCACACTTTAATGGCATTATAATAAATACGTAGATAAGTAAAAAAATTGTTTATTAATTTGTAAAAAAAAATTGGTCTATCAAAATTTTGAAATTAATATTTGCTGGTTCTTATCTTACTAGCTAGTAACAATTAAGTTTGTATTGTGCCATGAAATTTTATACAAATAAATAATGCTTATTTTTTATTTTGCTTTGTTACAAGTTATATTTGAACAATATGTACCATTTATTGTAAGGTTTAAGCTAGTCGTGAATTTGTTATACTACTTTCGTGATCATATAATACTATAATTTAAGTATAAAAATAGAATAAATCTTTTATTATAGAATAATCTCATATATATGGGAAAGACTAACCTAAAATGTGGTCACAGAAGTAGTAAAACAAAAGTTATTTGATTGACAATGACATACCATAAGCATTTACGAATATATTCTAGTGTAAGCGCTTCGCAACGCAAGTAAGTAATATTATTCGTGTTAAAATGGCTGACTGTATTTATACAAGTGAAAAATGTTGAATAAATGTTTTCATTGTAAAATTTTGTATTTTACTGACCTAGTTAGTTTCTTGTATTAAGAATAAACGATTTGGAAAATTTTTAAATTAAATCATATAAAAACATTAAAGGCCTCTGCTTTTTCATCATTTTTTGTCGGTCATTGGTTACATTTTCTTCAAACCTGATAAATATTTCAGTTTCATCATAAATGTGAACTTACCTGATGGAATGTGACCAGATCTAATTTATTAACATAAGCATAAGTTTTTTTTTCTATCTAAGTTATAATTCCGTGGATGTCGTAGAAGGCTACTTAGGAAACAAACTAAACAAAGCTTATAAACATCAATGAGACCTCTCCAACCCGTCTGGCCAGCGTCACAGGTATGACACTTCTTAGAGTCAGAGTAACATATATACCTACTACTACTTCAAACGAAACAATATATCACACGTCAATGTGTGTAATTTATCATAATCATAATCATTTATTTATCGCTAACATGTTGCATAATATAAGATGACAAATGTTGATGCAGTACTACATATACCCAGTTTGGGTGAAATATAAATGTGAAATCTAAAAATGTATGATATGAATATATAAAGTATAAATCGTAAAGAAAAGAACCTATTTTGTTAATATGCATTTGAAAATAATTAATTACATATGTCAAGTCGGAATTTTAAGTTGTCCAAGGTAGTAAAAAAATAATGTCATAATCTATAGCTATGCAGTCACATTTTTAAAATTAACTAGTCATAGAACGAGGGATTGAGAACGGGTGTTTACTGTAGGTAGGTAAGTAAGTAGGTGTTTACGCGAGGCGTTTATCGTTTAGATATTCATTTATTGTATAATATGCTTTCGAGAGTAGTAGTGACTTTAGTTGTTTTGTAAACAGAGTGTCCTTTTGTTCATTTTTTATTTTGTCGGGTAATTTAATATAATTTTTTATGGACATAATGTACGGACTGGTTTTAAATAACTCTAGTCTGATACGAGTACCAGATGTTAGGTGCTCTTTTTGGCGCGTATTTATATCATGCGTATCTTTAACTTGCTGAAACAGGTAAAAGTGTTTTCTAACAAGCTGACATATTTCTAAGATATATAATGAAGGCAAGGTTAATATATTTTTCTCGATGAAATACGGTTTGCAGCTATTTGGCTTTCTCGTGTTTGTGAAAATGCGAATGCATTTCTTTTGCATTACAAACAGAGGGTGGGCATGCACGATATTTCCCCAAAGTATTATCCCATATTGTAACCACGAATGTGCGTCGACATAGTATGCTGATAATGCAGTTTCGTAGTTAGTGTTCGTTTTTAGGGTGCCTAGAGCGTACACGAAACTAGCCAGCTTTATTCTGATTTTTTCGATATGTTCTCTCCAGGTTGTATGACTGTCAATTGTTATCACTAAAAAGTTAAATTTTTTACTTCTTCTATAGTTAAGTTATTTAAATTTAAACTCATATTTACAGATTGTTTTTGATAAGGTTGGAATTGCATTATTTTTGTCTTCTTAAAGTTAATTTCTAGGTTTTGTGAGTCCAGATAGTTGCTTAGTGTGTTAATCGCGTTTTTAAGTACAGTGCATGATTCTTCACTATTTTTGCATTGGAATAGCAATGAGATAACGTCTGCAAACATAATGCAAATTATACTATTTATACTCAGGGTCGCACCGCAGAATTAATTTAATACTTACCTACTAACGAGTTCGACATATTTACGATTATATCTTTCCGTACCGGGAGATTTGCGAACACTATGACGTAAAAAATATTCTGTTTTATATGTTATAACGTGAAATTATATTGTTGCTTTGCTTACCTGTTTTCATCACTCGGAAATCTATGAAATATACGTTCTTTATAGTATTCGGTGGACAAACAATTATTATATGCGCATCTTCTCACCATGATGGTTACTATTCTTCAGGTTGACAGTTTTCAAGACATGTCGCGAATTACGTGCGGCTAGCAACTAATAAGGGGCACATAGAACGGGGAGAGGTGTAGGGACGCCAAATTGCAGGAGTCGTTGTGAGATTCCATTCTGTTCATACTCTTATGTATTCTGTGCCAGCGTGGAGAGTGTAGGCCAAATCCTTTGATTGCTCTGGCTAATATATGGCTCTAGTAGCACAGAGAGGGTCGTGCTCCTGCAGTGGAGACTAAAAAAAGACCTGATGATGATGATTATATTTTATATTACCTAATGATGAAGTTACAATTAATTAACCATTTGTAACAGGCATCTTTAAATTCAGTCAACCCTTCTGAGAAGCATGACCTAAACTCGCACTCTGTTCCTGCACGCAGAATCTTTAACATATTAGCCTCCTCGTTAACCCATATGCCAAAATGTGACGGAACCCATTGCAATCTCACTCTTAATTTGTTACATTTAAAGTACAATATCACGTCATTATACCTCATGGGTAGACAAAGTAAAGGTCCCAAGACGTTACCTACCTAATAGTACTAACCCAAGACTCAAAGGAAATGTGAGAGAAGTGGACAATGTAGACTTATATAAATATACTTAAATAAAATCATAATAAGAATTAGTGACCATTTGCTAGTTCAAAGGAAGCGCCCATTTCCTATAATCTGTTTTGAAAGAAAAGCAAGCAAGCACTGGCTAATATTTTGTTACATTTTACCACAATAAGCAGCACGGAAGTTTTATATAACGCCTAATAAAGTATACTGAAACTTTTTTTAAGGGTGACTTCATTGCATGAAAAATAATTTATGGCCTCCCATACAAGTTGACCGACCAGTAGATCCGGGTTTGTGTGGAAAGCCAAAAATTATTTTCCATATTTCGTTATATGTTCCTTGGGAAAAGTTATTCAGTATCATGGACTGAATCCACACTTAAAATAGTTCCAGTATATTTTGTTAGGCCCCGTCGCATAGAAATTCGTACTGAACAAACCCATTCCTTTAGGATCTATCTATATGATACACGAATTTATAAAAAAGCGGCCAAGTGCGAGTCGGACTCGCCCATTAAGGGTTCCTTAGCAGCAAGTAACATAATATAAAAGTTCTAAAGGTAAATTGCGGTTTACAATTTATGACGTATTAAAAAATAACTTTCTATGATACCGAGACCGTTATAGTTTTAATTGAAAGTACATACTTTGAGGTATATGCCACATTTTTATCAGAATTATTTTAGTAATATTTCAAAAGTTACGGCGGGGTGGACACCTCAAATTTTAACTTTGTATTAGATTATCTCAAGAACGGGGGGTTTGATCTACATAGTTTTAAAGCAGTTTTTGTTGCATTCTAAAAGACCTTTTCAACGATACCCCACACGTTGGGGTTAGTCCAATTTAATTTTTTAAATTCACTTTTCGTTGTATGGGACTCCGGGCTGAAAAAAAAACATTTTTTCATAATCTTAAAAACCAACTTTGATACTTCAATATCTATCTCTCCATCAATTTTCGTGACAATCGGTGCAGTAGCGGCAAAGTACGAGCCCGGACGGACGGACGGACGGACATGACGAAACTATAAGGGTTCCTTGTGGACTACGGAACCCTAAAAACGATGCAAATACAACGCATGGAAGTGAAATTCTCCGCTACGTTCATAGACAGGTCTGTTTTTGGTAGAATAATTGAATTGCCGCTATAGCTCAATCGCTTTCGATGAATACCTGGGCTTATGCAATACGTATGCAAGACTTATTGGCTACTGAGGCTTTGCACAAAGATTTAAATCCAATCAGTGCCTTTGTGTCCCAGGATACTGGGGAATACTTTGTTTAAAGTTGTTTCCAGTCTGGTTAGGATATTGCAGGCTTGAATCACCTGATTATCCGAAAAAAACGATGATTCTGTGCTTCGGAAGGCACGAAAAGCTGTGGGTCCCGAACGGCATCTAGCGTTTCTTCAAACCTTTCCTAGGATTAATTTTGGTCTACCCTTTGGGTTGCGGAGGTCAGACGGCAGTGGCTCTGTGTAAAAACCAGTAACCTCGTCAAATCACCTAGGTTTAGGTATCTAACCGCTAAGAATAATGCAACCGGGAATACACTCGGATGTTTTTTTTTTAATTTATTTTTTTACATTATTTATTTTCTTACAATAAGTATTACAATATGATGTAAGTGCCTTTGGTATCCTATTTGCACTCGGATGATTTATTTTTTAATTTTTTTTTATCATTATTTATTTTCTTACAATAAGTATTACAATATGATGTAAGTGCCCAAAGGATACCAAAGTATCCTATTTGTGATTTGCTATTACTTAGCCAAGTTATTTTTTAGTATGTATAAGTGGCCAAAAGTGAATTATTATCTATACATATAATAAAACTGTAAAAATCGCGTGTCTGTATATTTAATACCTTTATCAAAAAAATTGTGTGGGTGATAAGAAAAGAGTAACTGAATACAAAAAAAAAAAAAAAAAATTGTTTGTCTGTCTGTCTGTCTGTATGTTATAATGTACCTTATAATGAGAGCATTAAGCTTTACTACGCACATTTGCCAAAAGTGGCCGTTTTTCGCAAATGTGCGTCGTAAAGCTTAACGTTCTCACTTTAAACTGTAAACAGTAGTTCATAAAATACTTTGAAGGGTTATCTAGGACTTGATAGTTGCAAAATTTTAAATGATGTCTCCGTTTTCTTTGAAATGATTTATTTTAAATGGGGGCAGTACTGGACCCCGGAAAATTCAAGTACGGCCTTAACGCGGTTTTCAATAACAGATTAGGCTCATCTCGGAGCAACATATAGGCTTTGTTTCATCAAAATCGGATGTCTGGGAAAAAAGTAATCATCATTTTAAGGTTTTTTTTATTACGCCGCTCGCCAGTTAAAAATACATTTAAAAATAACAACAGAAGGGTCGATTCGAAAGCTTAACTGCCTTTAAAAATTAACAAAAATACTATTTTATCAAGATATTTGTAACCTGAGACTTTGTTCGCGTGAAATTGAGTTTATTACGAAAATCTGTTTGTCAAGTAAGTAGATGAGTCGATTCCTATTTTCGCTTTAGGAAATAGACCGAGATAAAGTTACCAGGTAATATAACGGGCGCTACATAAGTTTTTCTAATTCCATATTGCGTATTATTGGGATACCTTATAAAATAATAATAATAATAAACGTCATTTCACTGCCAAATCTGGAAGTACATTTGGAAAACCGGCAAGGTATAGTAGATATACTTATATTTGTCTCTTAAATGAAATATGAATGATTATGTCTTAAATCCACGATTAGAAACACTTTTTGCTTCTCTCTACCTATATCGAGAAGAAGATTTCGCCAAAACATTTCGCCTTTGACAATTAAAATGGCGATGGCGAAAAAAAGGCGATAATGATAACCTTTTGCAAAACAGTTGAGGCGGCCTGTTGTATCAATTCAATCATTTGAGTTTTGAGTGATGCTGGGATTCTATAGTTCTTATTCCAGATCCTTTGCCGTCAAGGAAAAAATGTAAGACAATCTACTTATCGAAGATATTTTACGCTTTTGCGACACTGAGCAAGAAATTGATGTAACTATCGAAAGGGTAACAATAGTTCTCTCAATTCTATGCAAGATATCGTCTTTTTAATTGGGGATTACTTATTAAATAGCCGTAGGGAATTCCTATTGCCCTTATATTATTTGAAAGAAAACAAGTTAAACTGAATTAATGTATTTATGACAACTTACCAAATTTTACTTCAAAATAAAATAAAAATTTACGTACAGCGAGGTATGCATAATATACGTAATGATTGAAAACTGATTACCCTGGATGTCCCACATGGCATTTAGAAGACATC
Source organism: Acrobasis repandana (assembly GCA_963576875.1). NCBI lineage: Eukaryota > Metazoa > Arthropoda > Insecta > Lepidoptera > Pyralidae > Acrobasis > Acrobasis repandana. The sequence continues at coordinate 8,308,922 of OY756226.1, forward strand.
AAAACGATTTTCGCCAAAACCCTAACACAGCAATTAAACCTAATGTGTAATATGAAACCAGTAAAAAAGTTTTTGAGGATTTGCTGTCTAATACTTTGTGATGTATGCACAATGGCAAACAAAAAAGCCGTTAAGATCGTAGATCGAACACTACGGGGCATTAATCGTGAGGAACGATAAATTACTTTTCTCAGGAATTCACAACTGAGAAGATCAGGTAATGCCTTCCTGGTGACCTGAACTTGGGGATCAGCTGACGAGATCAATGAAAAAAACTAAGCTTGACAACCGTGAATTTTTGACCATTCAGATACCCAAGAATTTTCTAATGTTTTAGCGAAACTAGAGAAGAATACGGTTTGCGGTCAAGTGACACTTCTGAAAACACTTGCCAAAGTGAATTCAGGAAATTTTACTCCAAAAGTGGGAGGACATGCGTACGTAGCGTGTCGTGTGCACGTGTGCACGTGTCTTGAGCACTACGAAATGATGGTAAAGACTAATTTGGTTGGACACCGAAATAAGACGATACTATCAGATGTTTGTCGTGCTATTTTATGAAGTAAAGGTCCTCATGGATGTTACGAGTGTACCATATGAAGAAAATTCTTCGTTATGTGTTCGCGCTTTGCTTCAAGAAATGACCAAGCCGCTGCAATAAACATAAATATTGACACAAATTGTTGGAAATTAAGTGGTCAGCTTTTGAGTTTATATACTGCAAATCGTCTTTACTTAAAATTACTCTTAAACTTGGTGTACGTACGTACGTATTATTAGAAATCTTTCTCCGCCTAAATTGTGGAATAGAACTCGACTTAAAGTAACTAAGTATATTACAAAGATGGTGGTAGGCCGTGTGGATCCCGGCAAAGTAGAATAGGACCACTCCAAGTCTTCCTGTGGATGTCGTAGAAAGCAACTTAGGAAACACAAAAAATCAATGAGACCATTCCAACCCATCTGGCCAGCGTGGAGAGTGTAGGCCAAATCCTTTGACTGCTTTGGCCAAGTATGGCTCTGGCAGTACAGAGAGAGTCGTGCTCCTGCAGTGGAGACTAAAAAAGACCCGATGATGAATGTATGTGCTGAATTAAAATAAAAACTCGGACTGTAAAATACACACTAAGTAACTAGATTTTTAAATTTGCACAATAAAACTGAATTTCACGCGGACGAAGTCGCGGGCACCAGCTAGTATTGAAATAAATATCGATAGTCATATTAAGAGAAGTATAATAAACATACAATTTCTTCTGCGAATTTTCTTCAATCTCATTCCCACATATACTTATACTTATTTTTTTAATATGCATCAGTAAAAGTTGCCGACAAACTAAGATGACGTACTTACAAGTTTTCCCATTAAAGTGGTCCCGAGTAGCCACAGAAGGATATTCCATCTTCCAATCCCATTAATGTTGCAATACGATACTATTTTTCTAAGCTGCGAGTTCTGAAGAAAATTACTTGAGATCTTATAATGGACGAGGAACTATGTACCCACTGACAGGTTATGCTTTTAAATTTATTGAGTCTTGAAGTATTTTTAAGTAATAACATTACTTTGAACTGATACACTATCACGTCTTAATCCCTAAGCAGCCCAGGGCCACAAAACCCAAATACCACTTTATTTAACCGGCTTTTAGGCTTAACATACGCAGACGTCCGCGACTGGCGCAGGTAGCACACTTTAGTGTCAGCTAGTTTAAGAGCCTGTATGACCCTGATAGTACTTAGAGCGATCTTAAATATTATCAATATTAACAAAATACTAACTTTGAAATAAAAACACAGCAAAGTTCAGGACTAATTCTATACATAATACGTTTCTAAAACACGATTGCTTAAAATTTCCTCGTTAAAAATAAATTGCGAAGTTGCCTCTAAATCACAGAAAGTATTCAAGAAATACAATAAATTAGCCCTTGTTACTTTGGATTATAATTGTATTAAACATAAGGCAGGAATCATATGTCTTAATCGATTTCATAAAACTCCGACCACCAACCTTACCCTGCGCTCTGCATGGTGATTAAAGGCAGGCACCTTTTTTTTTGAGAAAGGCCTTAAGTCCAAAGGAGGACTGATATAGACCGGTAGAATAAAGTAAGTAACCTCCAAAACTAAAGATCTCAAATATATCTCCAAACTTATTAAACAGCTGCTTTTGAAGCTTGACCTATTTCATAGCCTTGGTTTTGTTCCGCAATCCTCTTAAAGTTGAAACATCCAGTCCAGTCAAACTAAACCGCTTTGCCAACTTGCCCGTACAAATCTGTTACAAAGTCTTTGATAAAGAAAGCTGTAGATGTGACTCCAGCTTCAGAAAGGTCCCAAATATTAATTTGCAGTGTAACAAGAAGACTTCTGCAACAAGAAGAAAAACTAACTAAAACTATTTAATTAAAACTACTTATAAATAAAAAAGACCAGGCAAATCGCTGCCCCGTGGTAATGTGCCCAGAAGGCTGGCAGCATTGCCCCGTTGTATGGCAATGCTAATCTTTTGAGCCAGATAGAGGCCAGCCCTCTGATCGTGTGTGACGTCTGTCAATTCCCGGGCGACAATATTATATATTTTTTGAGCTGATGGTCCCCACGGCCCTAAAGTTATATATATATATATATATATAACGTCTCACAAAATATACTGAAACTTTTTTAAGGATGGATTCAGTCCATGATACTAAACAACTTTCCCCAAGGAACATATGTCGAAATATGAAAAAAAAATTGTTAGCACTTCCTACAAACTGAATCCACCCTTAAAATAGTTTCAGTATATTTTATTAGACCCTGTATATATAGGGACAAATCACACCGATTGAGCTAGCCCCAAAGTAAGTTTTAAACTTGTGTTATGGGATACTAAATCAACGATACTATATATAGTTTCAACCCCAAACGGCTCAAATAAGTAATTATTGCCGAGGCTACTATATTTGCGCCATCTGTAACAAAGACTTGCTGAAGTTGAAGAAATTAAGATACTAATTGAAAGCCCGAACACCAGCGCAGCTGCAATTAGATATACATGTTCACAAGTTTGTAGTGCACAAGAATGAAATGCCTAAAATCGGCTAAGAGGATTTTCAGCACGTTTGGTTGAATCGCACTCGAGTTTTAAAAGACCACTATAATAATAATAATAAACGTTTATTTCTCACCATAACCACTAAACATTCCAGTACAACTTAAAACTAATTTACACTATAGGTACCTACAAAAGTTTCCAGTGTTATGACACTATAGAACAATTTAATTATAATTCAGCGGATTATGGTGGGCTGATACCTAAACTAGGAAATATCCTGTATCTTAAGTTATCAACCCTCCACCCCAGTGAATGGAAACAAATATACAAGATGAGGGTGTCTGTACTATTATTTACAAAGGTATAAGACTATGCAACGAGCCTAACTGAACGCGTATACAATAATAAGAATTGCCCACTAGTACTTACTCTAATACAGACAATACAATCCAACAAGTTACACAGTTTGCCAGGAAAAAAAAGCAAATAAAGTAGGGTAGTTAACAAAACCTACTGCGTGGCCGCAGGCGGCTCAATGTGTTTATTAAGCCTGTACCATAGTGAGCAGCGTGAGCGTTTATTTATTATGTTTTGGATACTACTTTCATATATTATTAATTTAATTAATTACTATTATTATATCTCAATGATTATTATTTAATTTATGTATTCAGTGAACTGTATTCAATCAACATTGCTAAGTTGTTAATTTTATTTTTTTATTTTGTTACTTGTAGGTATTAGTTTGATTGCAAGTTTTTGATACATTTTGTAACTATGTAACAAAAATTACTTTTTAATATAAATGATAGTTTTGATTGTTTATGTATGTTTAATGATTTTATTTTGATTTATTATATCGATTTATATTAATTCTTATTTATTCCAAAACTATAGAAATATAAGTATGAAAAAAAAAAGGAAAGATATATATATATAATTATCAGTTTATGTTATGTACTATCATTTTTAAGAGTCGGAAATTTTAGCTTAATTAGTTTATTATGCGACATCTGGAGAAAATATAACATCATTGTGCAAAGTCCACTCGTTGACGCAGTAATGGGTCATTTTCGTTGGTCGATATCTCAGTCAATATACAGCGTGTGACGACTCCCCGATCCCCGTATGCGGGATATTGATTAATGATAGTCACTAAACAATACAGTGGTCGTTACGCCGCCGTCTGCGCTTATTCCCCGCATGCTGTAGGTATATAGACTAAAAATTACTTATCGACGAATGCGGGCCAAAACGATTAATGAAATGAGCCATTCCTACAACCACTTCAAAGTTACAAAACAAATCGTTTTGACACTAAAACATTTCAGTACACTCGTTAATTTAATCAGTACCTATTATGTATTTTCAAAACACCGCATTTGCTACTTATTTCTAACCAATGTCCAACAACGACATCATGTAGATATTCGATCCATAAATATATTACTTAACAATTTTCTTAAAAATACTTTTTCATTTCAGTAAAGAAAAGGATTAATGCAGTAAAATATAAATTTATATAATATTAACGCAGCAACTATAACGTCACAAAATTGGAAGAAAATTTATTACTATAAGACTTAAATTTTCAGGATAAAATCACTTTAACATGAAACAGGTAACGGAACAAATTCTCAGTATTCCACCCAATAAATTTCCCAATAAATTTATCAAAGACCGTCTCAAATATTTAAAAGGAGATTAACGAAATCGACGAAATAGCCTCCTAAAAATCTTTTTAAGGAAAAAATCCGCATCTTCTCAGGGATTTATGTAACTATACTTAAAAGGAACCTTGGACCGGAAAAAAATGCAATTGCCAAGAAGGAAAGCCGGCTTAACTTCTCTGTCTAAAGATGTGGACGCGATGCCTTTGATTTTTATTTTTACTGTGGCTCTATCTAGAACGTGGATAGAATTCTTTGCTTGGAACACAAATAAATTGATTATTACAAATTTAAAAAATTTAAGCCGATGTACTGTGTACGAGTACACTTACTTTTATTGACCGAACGAGCGAAGCGTTTTCAATCAAAAAATACTTGTGCTAATTTTCGTAAAGTTTCTTGATTTATCTCAATTAATTTAGTCCATCGCGATTTTAGATTGGTTGAAAAATAGAAAGAAATGGAGGAACTTTGTTGTAGCGTTATTTGTCGACGGATTTTAAATTTGAGAGGCACACTAAGGACTTCATTCTAAACAAGATGTTGCAAAAAAAAACAAAAGTTGGGAGTGGAGTACGGAAAACAGGGGGAAATTAGCTTTAGCGTTATATGTGGACAGATTTCTATTTTTGTAATTTCTCTGTTCCATAAACACCCGTGGTCTCATAGGCCACAGGCACGAAAATATAGATAAACATTTACTTAACTAAATAATTGAATATTAGTTTAACCAAACTTGTAAGAATAAACAATCGGACCTATCAAAAATCGAAAATAAAACACAATTAACTTCTTAACGTTGGTGTTACATAAATAAAGTTACTTGATTTGAAAACTGAATATAAAAGAACCTGTTTCATGATTTTCACTTTCGAATATTAATATCCTACGAGGAACATTAAAAGGGAATAACCTTTTTCAGTACATTACCTATGTAAACATCGACTGGAGACCGTCAACTAAAGAACTCCAATTTGTCGCCATCCCAACATATAAACTTCAATGACTGTCATCAGCGTTCTCCATTAACACACCCTTTTTAATCACGGACAAATTCCGTGGTATAGTCAGCGGCATAATGGGTATCATCGGCGGCATTTTGCCGGATTATGAGATGGTTTATTTCAATTTCCCTCATTCGTTAATGCCGTACGATTTACATTGTGAAAATATTAAAACTATACAACCTATTCTCTTATCTTAGTGACTACTTACGTTGCCTCGTTTGGAGCTATTATTTTTATCCTATGTATATGTTTCAGTCTAATCTTTTAGACCCTGGACAAAATATACTGAAACTACTTTAAGGGTGAATTTAGTACATGATACTAAACAACTTTTCCTATGGAACATATATCGAGATATGATAAACATTTTTGGGCTCCCATACAAATTGAGCGATCAGCTGGTCCGAGTTTGTAGTGAAAGCAAAAAAATAATTTTTATAATTCTGTATTTATGTTCCTTGGAGTTAGTTCAGTATCATGGACTGAATTCACCCTTTATATAGTTGATGATAGGCTCCGAACGATGCAACTGAGAATTTACTAAGATAAGAGGATGAGTTCTATAGTTTATTTTTATATTTACACAATGTGGTTCGTACGGCATTAACGAATGAGGAAAATTAAAATAAACCACCTCATAATCTGGCAAAACGCCGCCGAATGGTTAAACATTATATATGACCAAAACCCTAAAAAGCAACAAACGATTCTCCAGGGCTGGCCTAGGGCAAATCGAAAATCAAAACACAAATGTAACTTTTTATCATAGGTGTTACAAAAAAAAACCAGGTTGTTACATAAATTGACTTAATATGAAAACTGAATATAAAAGAACCTTTAAAATGAATTTTCACTTTCGGATATTACAATCCTCCTACGTAGAACACGAATAGAGAAATTTATGCATGTCATGTTTACTTAAGTAAAATCGTGTTAAGTAAATGAAATTTATTACAAGCTTTTATTTAGTTTCACTTTCCCGTTGTCTGTGTGTCCGTAATTAAATCATGCAAGCTAAATTAGACCCATCCTTTTGACAAGAGAGGAGACATGGAGGGAGACATGGAAACTACTCCACGAACAAGAACGTAGTTCTTGAATTATAGATAGATAGAAATTAGACCCACTTCCCGTTATTCGATCGAGGTGAAACTTCACATACTTTTGTAAGTTGGGTGACAATGCAATATTATGGTACTAATGATCTCAACAACAACAAAATATAACAACAAACCCCACCGAGTTTAGGCTTAATTGTTTCGTCTTGATGAAAAAAATTTAAACTAAAACAATGAACTAAAATGTTTAAGATGCTCCATCTTAAACATTTTAGTTCATTGTTTTAGTTTAAATTTTTTTTTAGATATTTTTTTATTTGTTATAATATAACTTGTTTATTTGGCTATGGTTTTATAATTTAGTGCAAGTATTTGTGTGTTCGTTGAAAGTGCAGTCGTGGCACGAGGTGTTTACGTTTCGCCCTTCGCTTTTTACGACGTCAACAGGAAGAGATTGAGTGGTCTTCTCCCTTCCACTGATAAGCAGAAACAGCCTAGAGACAATTGACATTGGAGGGACAATTTCCTCATAGTCACCACCCTAGGCACTGTCAAGCGTTTTTGGGCAAATAATCTGTCCTGGATTGTATATAGTCTGACACAGATCTGTATATACTACTAGATTAAGATAGTCCTTCAATTTGTATAAAAAAACTTGGCATGCCAATTTTCAATACAATATTTAATAAGAAATTCGTTAAGAAATGGAAGAAATCTTTTTTATTACTTTCTCCAACGTTTTTTGACGAGTTTCTACGGGTCAAAACAGCAGATTTAAGTATTTTACACTAGAGAGCTCAATGTCCGATCTAATGAATTGACATACACGGACTAAAAGTGACGAACCTAAATGAAGTCAATTTTACGTCAGATCGACACAAATTCATACAGAGGGTGTGTCTATCTTGATCCATGGTCTGTGGTCCTATACCTCTTTTAGTCGCCACTCATGACACCCGTGAGAGTCTCTTCTACATTTAAGAGCCAGGCTCTTGTAAGTATCATTTTATAGAAATAGACGCACATTATGACGACTTTCAGCAGAATATTGGAGTGGTTTGTATTACTAGTAAACTAGTAGTACATACTAATCTCTAGTGAACTTAATCTCTAGTGAACTTAATAGTTATTAGTATGCAGGTTTCCTTACAATGTTTTTGCTCCTCTGGAAGCAAGTGGTGGTAACTGAAAATTACTGTACATTAGCTCAAACTCAAGAGATACAAGTATAAGACCCATGTGAGGGTATAAGATCCCTCTCTCTCGCTCACGGCGACAAGGCAATAGTATAAATACAATTGTCACCACCCCCACTGGGTATTATTCTGCCGTCACCACGTAGTACACGGCAGCTTTTTTTTATTTGCTTTAAAATAAAACCATAATCGTTTGCCAACTGTACACGTCAAGCGTAACTCTTAAACGTGATCCCACATTAGTGTAATGAAAACCGCCGAGGCGAAATACTTTCTCAATTAAAGTAAGCGTTTGTGGGCTGAGCATTGTGTGGAGGCCGCTGGGAAATCAACCACAGGAGCAATACCTAATTTCCATCAAGTGGGATGTTCGCAAATTGACTCGTACGAGCCCCTTTTGAATGCAAAACATCGACTTCAATTGAAACGCTAATGGAACGCTCTGATCTAAACCTTCATTATGTGTTATAAACAACTCATGTAATTTTTTTGTTGTTTTTTTGTGTGTGGAAGAGGCCAACACTGGTGTCCGGTTTTTCAAGCACCAAAAGGCATCTGACATTGCTTGACGACTGCCATCTAGTTATATCATAAATGCTTTTATCCGTCTATCTGTTCTCGCCTACAGTTCGAGTTTATCAACTGATTTTGACGAAATTGGCACACAAGTTCCTTGATTTATCAAAACTTCTTGGTCCATCGCGATTTTTGATTAGAGCAGAAATAGGGGAGGTAAGGGTAACCTATGCTGTAGCGTTATTTATTGACGGATTTCAATCAAATTTGAGGACTTTATTCTACATAAGATGTTGCATAAAAACTTCTTAAAGGGGGAGTGGAGAGGGATAAAGGGGGGAAGTTTGCTTTAGCGTTATATTTGGATGGATGTCACAAAAGGGCTTTGCTAAGCCAGGGGAAAGTGTCATTCATTACATAAATAAGAGCTCGCGAGGTCTACTGTTCTCACAGAACCGCTACTTATAACAGCCGGGAGCAACAGCTCAACCCCTAACAAAGTACGGAGGAGCTAACGTTACCCTGTTTATATCATTTGTGGTTGCCCATAAAACTTGCCCAAAGCACAGAAGACAGTAAGAGTATACACAACGGAATCTCCTAAGGTCGTGCGCAATATGCGTCCCCGTTCTCCGTCCCCCGCACCTCTCCTCCGTTCTCGCCTTGTCTCAGGGCGAGAGCGGGCAAACACACACTGCACGGCTTACACGGCCACACAAGAATGGGGTAAGGATGGTAAACATGCAAAAGCGCTAGAATATGAAAACCTAATCTCCAGCTAGTGGGATGTTCGCAAATTAACTCTTACTTGTTTATATCATTTGTGGTTACCCATAAAACTCGCCCAAGGTTGGTAAACATGCAAAAGCGCTAGAATATAAAAACCTTATCTCCAGCTAGTGGAATGTTCGCAAATTAACTCTTAGCCTCTTTTGAATGCACAGCATCGATTTCAATTCAAACGCTAATGGTGGCTTTGATCTGAACCTTCATTATGTTTATGATTTTTTGTTACAAACAACGAAGCAATGTTGCGACTTGCAGTAGAATTATTTTTATCTCACTAGTGGCACTGGTAGGACTCTCCATTGATTCAGAGTAACATATATACCTACTACTACTACAAACGAAACAATTTATCTGTACACACGTCGATGTGTGAGTTTTATACTTAGGGTCGCACCGCAGAATTATTTTAATACTTACCTACTAACGAGTTCGACATATTTACGATTATATTTTTCCATACCGGAAGATTTGCGAACACTATGACGTAAAAAATATTCTGTTTTATATGTATTAAATGTTACAGAAAAGTCGGAAACAGCTACGTAATATCACTTTACAAATATTTTTCATTGTGTCCATTGTCCATTTCACCTATAGTTCACTTTACTGATTATTATTGAGTCATTTATATTGTAACGCACTAATTTCACTAATTCACTATTGTAATATAGTAATTTGCATATTCGGCGCAAAACTATACGGTAATTATATGAATAAATTCAATAAAAATAAACAAATGTTTATCACGCTTACACTTAGCATGTCAAGTTGTCATTGTCAACAATGGCATTTAGCACTAAAACCCGCGGAAATCCAGTTGGCATTTGCGTGTATGTGATTACCTGTGAGCGAGGAGCCTATGTAACATTACCGGATTGCTTATTAGCAATCCGGTAATGTTACAATCTCGCTCTTGTGTATCTCCCGCCAATGCGAGAGAGCGAGAAGGGTATATATATCAAGATGGTTGCTGGGTAATAACGTGAAATTATATTGTTGCTTTGCTTACCTGTTTTCATCATTTGGAAATGTATGAAATATACGTTCTTTAGAGTATTGGGTGGATAAACAATTATTATACGCGCACCTTCTCACCATGATGGTTACTATTGGTTGACAGTTCTCAAGACAACACACGTCGCGTATTGCATGCGGCTAGTAATTAAACCCTGGTTTGGAGCCGTCAAAGCTCACAAAGTGCGGGGGAGAGGTGCGGGGACGCCAATTTGCGGGAGACGCTGTGAGATACCATTCTGTTTGACTCTTATGTATTCTGTGCTAGTGGTAAAGACAAATCTACACTATCTACACTAATATTATAAAGAGGAAAGATTTGTACCTATTTTTGTATGTTTGTAATGAATAGGCTCAAAAAGTACTGGGCCGATTTAAAAAATTCTTTCACCATTTGAAAGCTACACTATCCCCGAGTGACATAGGCTATGTGTATACCACGGGCGAAGCCGGGGTGGACTGCTAGTAATATATATAATACATCCTAGGTAATAAGACTAAGTGGTTTCATTTTAGCTTTGTTTTTAATTTCTCTTCTTAGAAAATCAAGTTTGTAATTATAAAGTATCGTGAGTTTACAATTCGGGGCAAACTACTAATTAAAGGATGTATAAAATGGTTTCATGTGTTTAATTTTTTACACAACGTTTTATACGATCATAATATTTCCAAATTCCTTTTTTTACATAGCTTAAATTCAGCATAACACCCACGTTCAAACAAAAGCCGAATATTCAACAGCTATCCAGGAAATTTGTCCACTGTCTTCGGCCCCGGACCCTAGATAATGCCGACAGAAGTGTCATTTGTCGAGTGACGATCGGACGATCAATAGTGTCATCCACTCTGTAAGTACTACTCTACAATCACGGTTACTGCCCAACCGAGCGTTAAGGGAATTTCATACTAGGACGCCTCAAACCTTTATATTTTTCTTCTTTCTTTTTTTTTGATTTCCTGCGGCTAAAATGACAATGATGGTTTAATGAATGGATACCACTGAATGACACAGATTAAAATCTACTAACATATGAAATAAGTGTGTACTCTTAGGTGTTTGTGTGCCTTTCGTAAAATTGAAATTAAAAGTAAAATTGTAGTTTTGTGTCGTAGTTAGGTAACGACATTTTACTACACAAGCGTTTGGTTTTTTATATCATTAAACGCGGATTATTAATTGATCTGGGCAGACCACATCACCATGTGATCAGTGCGTAAATATACGAGTATATATCATATTCATGATATGCCGAACCATTTCATGAAATGGTTCGGTATATCATGAAATGAACAATTCTACGATCTGGCCATGACATAGACACTTAAATCTTAGTTACGCAATGCAATCTCGCAAAAAAAATTTGAAATTCTGGGACTCTCATGGTGGAATAGCCCTGGCCCTTATCAAACGCCAAGCGATCGCTCCCTACGAATTTGTAAGGAGTCATTCTGGAAGATGACGGGACGGGAAGTCTACTCATATATTATTATATGTAACACGTTAGTAATTCGCCCATTCATGTCCATGTAATAAAAAGAGAGAAATTATTAGTTTAAAGCATTTAGTATCATGCAGTGTTCATGTTCACTATTTAGATTTTTTATTTAAAACTTTATTTATTAAGATTGGTTTTATTTTTAGATTTTACGTAAATAGCTAAAGTTTAGCGTATTTAAGTATATAAGATAATTTAAAAAATATGAAAATATAATAATTAAAAATAAGGGCAGTTCTCCTGGACACGGCACGCAGGAGATTTCACTCTCTGCCACCCTAACCACCGGTTAGTATACATAGAGTTGGTATATAGGTGTCCTACTGCTGGGCAAAGGCCTCCCCTTTCTCCTTCCCCTAGGAATCTAGGTAAGGCTTTTATAAAAAGATACGATGTTATTTCTGTAGATTTAGTGCATTTATTCTATTAAAACTCTGCCGTCCGTATCAGGTTACAGTCTCAGGGATAGAAAGACAATCTGGCTCTTATGTAACTAACGGAATTAAACGAAATGCTCCTATCTTTAGACCGCAGACGATTCCAAGTTAATTGAAAACAGGAAATCCTCGAAATCAACCGTCGAGCTGCCGCCCTGCGCGGAACTCAATTACAAAAATAGTTTTAGAATCGCTTTCAAATCTGAAATCATTCCAAGATTTAAACAACAACTAAAACTCATGTACATGAATACATGCATTTTGGTCGTTGTAATAAATTCATCATTATCATCATCACCCGGTCTTCTTTAGTCTCCACTGCAGAAACACGACCCTCTCTGTATTACCAGAGCCATATATTAGCCAGAGCAGTCAGAGGATGTGGCCTAAACTCTCTACGCTGGCCAGACGGGTTGTAGAGGTCTCATTGATGCTTATACGCTTTGTTTAGCTTGTGTTTCCTAAGTCGCCTTCTACGACATCCATGGGAAAACTTGGAGTAGTCCTAAGACATGAAAACTACTCCACCAACAAGAAGTAGTTCTTAAATTATAAATAGATGTTTCTCAGCTAATGTATCAGTATCGTGGACTGAACTTGCTCTAAAACTAACAAGGTTGTCAAAAATAGATACTGATCAATCTGATCAATTACACAACCCCTTCTCGACTGAATTATTGGAATTATAGCATGAATCTCATCTACCTAGATGAAAATATAAGTTTATTTTTAATTTATTTTAGTTCATCACTGTGAACCACTTTCTCTGACGAGTGTGAACCAAAATACAAAAAAATATTGGCGAAAGAATTCACGAACGACAAACTGAAAATTCAATAAATGTATGCCAACGGAGAAAATATTAGTTGAATCCAACATCACGGATGCGATATCCAATAAAGGTTTGCAGTGTATTCCATTTTAAAATAGTAAATAATTGTCCACACGAGAAATAAAAAGACCAACAGGGTAAGTACCATACTATGGTCTGAACAAAGCACTGCCTATAAAACATTATTCCAGTTGTTGTGTTCTCTTGTTTCCATTTATTTAAATCCAGTGTTATGCAGTTTTTTTTGCGATGCTTTTGTTGCGTTGCGTTTTGTATGACGAACCCCTTTATTTTTTTTATTTTTAGTATTTGTTGTTATAGCGGCCTTAGTAATACATAATCGGTGAAAATTTCAAGTATCTAGTTAATTCCATTAGAAAGATCTAGTTAAAAACGCTGAAAACCACGTTTTTTGTATGACGACCCCCTTTTTTTTTTACTTTTAGTATTTGTTGTTATAGCGGCTACAGTGTAAGCACGCTTTTCATTATGAATGCTTGATATAACTAAGTTTTTCAGGTCTTTGTAGTAGCTCTTGTGTACTTCCGACTTAGTCTGACGGTAGGTATTGTTCCGTAATTGAAGCATAAATTTGATCGTGTCTGAAAAGTCAAGTTCGTGACGAAGTCTTGGATCACCGCAGGTCGAAAATACCTTGTTTTACTATACCATGGTCTTACAGTGCCGCTTTCACCAGCAACTATGGTAAGTGCGGCTTGCAAAACAATAAAAAGAACTGCGGTTAACTAACGGCCTATTTTCTACATAATCGGTGCAAATTTCAAGACAGACGGACAGACCGCGGAGTCTCAGTAATAGGTTCCTGTACCTGTTTGCACCCTTTGGGTACGGAACCCTAAAATACGCCAGTAAGTTTTAAAACAGGTTACACTTTTGACACTTCATCGCGGAATCTTTATACCTCCAATATCTCTGGTCATATTAATTGGTTCAGATTTCTTTCATAAGTGCCGCTCATGCACTAGCGACTAGTGCCACTACCATAAAGAATAGGTGGGAGCAAAGTACACAGTACTAATGGGAAAAATCGGCGAGATCCGGAAAATGCTTTAGCAATGTGTGGAGTTTGAAATTAAAATTGTTGATACGAGATTAAATACCAAATCGTTTTTGGATCTATATTAGGACTGTTCAAGTATTACGTAAGTAAAAATTTTGGCCATTTATAATTCCTCCGACCAGCAAAGCAAAAGTAAGCAAATCTCTTGTACTCCTCGGCTTACTACGTAAGTCAATGTTTACGTAAGCCGAGGAGTACAAGAGATTTGCTTACTTTTGCATGCTTTTTACAAAATCTGCCTAAGGTTTTTTATTATTTTATGTGCAAGTAGGTATATTTTTCGTAGTTTTTTTTTAATGTATAATCTCAAATCAAAGTAGCTCAAATTGCCAAGAAATACAAAAAAATAAAATAAAACAAAATTGCTGACGTAATGGAAATCCTAACCCCTACACCTCCTAGTCATCAAAAATAAGGCAAATCATAGACTTCCCCACCTCCTTTGGTGTTATGTAATACTTGAACGGCCCCAGACAGCGATTTTTCACTTCAAGTTTTATATCGGCCTATTTTCTACATTTTAAATAATATTAAAACTTTTTATGTATAATCAAGCGACACGGCCGTTTGTAAACTTTCGTATAAATGCATTCCCAAAGAGTTGACGTCAGGCACGCGGCCGGTCGTTAAACTATATCTTAGTATATATAAGTTTCGGCTATTTCTTGTCCATTTCGCAAGGTCTTTGACATCCTCGGGTGACCATTGTCTTGACATGCATACTTGGAGAAGAAGCGGGAAAGCGCACCTCGGGCTCCGAAACAGCGTTGCTGAGGATGTAACCGGGAATATGAAGAAGAAGAAGACAGACAGAGCGTTAGTTAACAAGACCCAAAAACCACATTCAGCATGTAGATAGGAAATTTAAGGAATTCAAAATAATAGTGATTTAGATATTAATCAAGGAGATTTGGTGTGTGCTCGTGATTTTTAGGGTCCCGAAGTCACAGGCCGGAATCTCCTAAGGTACGCTCAATATGCGTCACCGTTCCCCGTCCCCGTACCTCTCCCCCGTTTTCGCCTCGATGACTCACGTTGGCCGTCAAGAACCGGGGGAGAGGTGCGGGTGCGGGGAACGGGGACGCATATTGCGCGTACCTTAGGAGATTCCCTTCTGTTTACTCTTACTGTATTCTGTGCCGAAGTCCAGACATGAAACTCTTATAGTTTCGTTATGTCTTTCGTTCGTCCACGATCTAAACTCAGAGACTGTTAGGAATAGTTAGGATTAAAAAGCAGTAATTTTGCATTGATCTAAACATTAATCACGCTGACAAAAAAGGGTTGAATAAAATGAAGAAAATATTTTTTTTAATAGTATTTTTAGTAGTATTCTTTTATAGTATATTGAAATGTTGATGACTACTTTTTTCTCTTCCATCATATAGTGGGGGAAATTGTTAGGTAGGTCATTTAAAAACATTAAGGGGTTGTGATGTGTGAATAAGGGTTTTTTTTAATTTTCATTCAGAAAAACTAAGAAAAACTTTCAGAAACCTGAAAGAAATAATTTAGAAAATAAAGCTATAAACTGGCTTGTTTTTCTGCGTATAGAAATATTTTAACAATGGGTTTCTTGTATTTGCTTAATAAATAACTGTTTTGAAACAACCTTCTTATTTCCTAACAATGCAATCACGCAATAGTTATAAATAATATTTTATAAATTGGACGTTTCGCAACGTTCTTGACACAATTTTCTGAAAAAGTGGCCATGTTTTCTCCATACTTTAGTTTTGTTATTTATTTAATTTTTTTCGCGTCTAGCGTGGTAACATTGTACCTATTGTGTAACTGTTTAATAATTAAAAACTTAAATAAATATACATACCTATATTTTTTTATTTAACAAACTTTATTTTACATATAACACACTACAATTACACATAGTTTTAAACACAATGGTACAAAAGCGGTGGACTTATCCCAAAAGGGATCTCTTCCAGTAGACCAATAAATAAATACAATGCGCGTAGCGCGACACGCAGTTGGCCGGTTTTTCCATATATTTCTTGTGTAATCAGTTTCATCGATTACCTTGGTGTTGGTTTAGAATTAGCACACTTGATAGAGATTTATCCTATATAATAATAAATAGTATGTACACACAAACCATAGATCAAGGAACAAAATAAGACACAACAAAAGAAAGTAAGAAAGATTGATCGATCGTCCACCTGGACGGCGGGTAATCAAAAAGCAATCAACGGCTGACAGTACCTGTATCACACCAGTAGGTGTAGTTCGTGATGGTAATCCACATATTCTCACCCCTTTTCCCTGCCTCCATTTACAATTCGTTTTATTTACAACAATGTATATTTGCGACTAAATCAAATAACGCGCAGATATTAAATAGTTAGGTACTTAGTGTTTATTTATAAGTAAATTCTTTCTTTTTCTTCTTATATTTCTTATCGGTTATATATATTTTTTTATATTTTTTATCGGTGAAGATAAGTGGAGCTATTTCTAATGTTATTTAATTAAAATAATGAAATAATAAATGGTGAAAAAATACCACGTGAGTAGGACTTGAACTCGCGATTTTGGTCTAAATACAACCATGCTCTAACCACTGACGACCTCCGTTGTGTAATGGTCAACACGTTAGTCCGCCAATCCGAGGTTCTGGGTTCGATCCCCAGCCAGGGCAAGTTGGAAAATGGCCTTTTACAAATTGTCCTGTGTCTTGGGTGTTTATCTATATATGTATTTATTATAAAATATAGTATCGTTGAGTTAGTATCCCATGACACAAGTTTCAAAACTTACTTTGGGGCTAGCTCAATCAGTGTGATTTGTCCTTATAAATTTATTTATATATTATTTATTTACTGAGCGATCACATGTTCAACACCGTACGCCGAATCTCTCCATTTGATATTCCTATAACACGCATTAGGCTTGCGTCACCTATTATTATTTCATTACTTTAATTTGAGTACTTTAGTACTGCATCTATAAAATTATCGCTATCACTAAAACAGATAAATCATAAAAATATGCCTTGCCGACTTAAAAAAGTCATCTACCAATCGGGGACATCTGCACTACTTCATCCAATCCCTAATAAAAGTGGATTGCCTTCATAAATTTAGGGAGACGTCCTCGTACCGCAGGAGTGGGGGGGGGGGGGTCCTCTGCAGCAATCAAATTGTGATCAACTCTTCGTGAGGAGAATTTTTATGCGCACCCAACAAAGCCTATGAGATAAACGTGATGCCGGCAAAATGTGATCGGAAAGTTATTCCGGTAGCCTGATTGATATAGCCTCAAGATAGGCCGGATTGAGTATTACAGGCCACTGCAAATTCAATTAACTTTTTTTAGTTACAATACAAAGCAATGCAATTCAATTCAATGCAATGCAATGCATTTCAATGCAATACCATGCAATACAACACAACACAACGCAACGCAACGCTACGCTACACAACGCAACGGAACGGAACGCAACACAACGCAACGCAACGCAACGCTACGCTACACTACACAACACAATACAAAATCCCTCTCCCTGAAGGTTTCAGGACTTCAGGAAAACACCAACCTATGAAAGGTTGAGAAAAAGAAAAACCAATACAATACCCTTCATTGCACAAAAAAAAAATTTAGGACATAATTATCTTAAAAACTAGGAAATGCGCAAAAGGCGGCCTTTTCGCTAAGCAATTTCTTCCAGGTAACGTTTAAAAGAAAAAGTGATGGGAAATTTGGTACATACATACTAACATGTTATCACGTCTTTATCCTTATCAGGGTAGACAGAGTCTAGGGCCGTAACACTCAAATGGAAAAATGGAAATGGAATCCAACAAAATAAACTGAAACTATTTATTTTATCTTTATTTTTAATATTTTTTTAATCTTTATTTTCCGTTTTGCATATATATCATATATTATATAAAAAAATTAGGAGCAAGTCGTGATACTGAACAGATTTCCTCAAGGAATATTAATTGAAAAATATAGTATCTTTTACAGATTGACTGGTTTGTTCTACGGAGACACGGAAACTTAGCATTAAAATAGTTTCAGTATATTTTGTATAAAACTATGTGGAGGATAACGACGAAACGGCCATACTTTAGTGACACAAAAAAAATATGACTAAGTGTTTATGACCAACAATATTATGAATTAAAAATTTAGGAGAATCACGGGGATCCCCAATACCACCATAGTATTTTTTTATTAACCTATGACGTCCCACTGTTAGGTAAAAATCTCCCCCATTTCCTTCCAAGTCTTTCAGGTCTCTACGTGGTCCAGTCTCCGTCCAGCATTTATTAAATTTGCGGAAATCTCCACTTCAGCGTGTTCTTGGCCTACCCTTTATAGAATAGTAACAAGTTTATTTGTCAGAGAAATGAAAAACCCCTGAACTGATTTTGGAGTTGAACAATTGATCGTTTACCTCCAAAATCAGTTCAGCCGTTCAAGTTCAAACCTTTTAACGTTTGAAGTTGAACGGCTGAACTGATTTTCATCAAACAGCTAAGAACTATCTCGACAGACAAAGCTTTCAATTAAAAAAAACCGCCGCCGGTCTCTGCGTTTAAAAGCTAACGGTGCCACAGACAGGCACACAGACACACAGTCACAGACACGTCAATTGGGTAGAAGACTGGGTCAAAAATAAATTATTTAGTACTGTTAAAAGAATAAAACGTCCAAAAATAGTGTCACTTGTCATTGATCATATACATTTTCAACATGATTTTAGATTTTTTAATGCAGAAAAACTGATATTAAGAGCGCTATTATTCTCTAAATATCCATGACGTCACAGTTTTGTAATTCATACAAATCCCATAGAAAATGTTAGTTTTGACATTTAGAAAAAGTGTCTGATTTGACATCGTCCTTGGATTTGACTTATTGTCATCTAGCGGATTCTAACACTCCTCCTTTTCGTCGGGAATTAAAAATAAATTGTGACACGTTATCTATTAACATACGAGAAACTATAATTCTTTATCTCTACAGAATGGTACACATTATTGCATAACTTATTCTGCTTTCGCAGTAGCCCGATTAATGGTCAATTTCTAAATTAATCGATCAGCAGATTTACGCACGTATTCTATCCTCTTACATAC
This sequence comes from Acrobasis repandana, assembly GCA_963576875.1. Taxonomy (NCBI): domain Eukaryota; kingdom Metazoa; phylum Arthropoda; class Insecta; order Lepidoptera; family Pyralidae; genus Acrobasis; species Acrobasis repandana. The sequence continues at coordinate 8,328,163 of OY756226.1, forward strand.
CCGAGCTCACAATCAGCAAAGACAGAAATATTGCTACGTGTAAGCCTCATAAAACCCATTCAATCAGAATGGAACGAATCGCTAGATGCGGATTCCGCTAAATTACAATAGACAAGTAGAATGGAACGATTAAACGACACAGAGTTCCCACAAAGTAATTCGAGTACAGAGATAAGGCTTCAAAATCAACATACTTGACTTTGATATATTTAGTATAAACAAGTTCATTAAATTATTTTTAAGTGCACTTCATATTATGACATAGAGAGTTAGTAAATAAGCATTTTTTTTTAGTTCCGAAGTCCCTAGACGGAACTCTTATAGTTTCGGTATGTCCGTCTGTTCTTCCACGGCTTAGCTCAGATAATATTAGTACTAGACAGCTGTAATTTTGCATGAGAATATAATATTACGTTTGCTGACATAGTCATAAAGTAAAATACAAAAAAAATATTTAGGGTAGAGCTACCCTAAAAAAATATTTTAAGGGTAGTATGCACATGCTTTATGCGCAAAGTGATATTTTTTTCGCATGTACCCCACTGTGAGTCTTTAAATTTTTTTTAAAACACATCTGATTTTTTTCCAAAAAATATGTAATATTTTAGGTGGCTGTAACTATTTAATCAACAAAGCTAGATAGTTTTCCTTTAAAGTCCAGCTCTCTTTTTCATCTTAGTGCGTTCCCGAAACACGAACTTTACTTCTGTACTCGAATTACTTGACGTCCTTGGCGATTATGCGCCATACAGTATCCCGAACAAAGTCCCGCTTTGATGAGTGGGCCTTCGATGTGTGATTCCGTCGCAATTTACCTATATCAATATTCTACTTTTGTCATTGTTCAATATTCGTAACAAGTTTTTTATACAATTTAGTTTGATTCAGTATACTCGTAGTATAATAACTACTACATAGTAGTTACGTGTTCTAAAATGACGTCTAACCAGGTACGTAAGTAATTGACCAAATATAATTTGACACCAGTAAAGGCCCGGTAGTGGTAAAGGAAAATTAGAGTTCCAGAATAGAGTCAAAAAGAGTAGAGTCAGAAAGAGTAGAGAAGGAACGATTAAAATAGTAGGAAATATACGATATATATTAGCCGACACACAAGCAATATTAATTTACAATCAGTTAAACAGTAAATACGAATAATAATTATCTCTCATTAAGGCCGTACCAGAATTTTCCGGCACCCTGTGCTGCCCCCATTTAAAATAAATCATTTCAAAGGGGCAGCACTGGACCCCGGAAAAGTCGGGTACGGCCTTAAATATTTTCTTGTTATTCACAATGTTTAGGAGATTTCGTTGAGATGATTTAAAACCAGATAATTTTCGGCAAAGAATATAATAGTGTACTATCGGTACAGAGATATGAAGACAAGTGAATAGCCATACAAAAGAAAACAAAAGTAATTGAATCTGCGGATTTGCTCTTCAAGCTGCGCAGGAGTTTGAACATGCCCCCGGGCGTTGAAAGCCATGCTTTCAACCAGACGCAGATGATACTGGTAACGGGCAGATCTTGGTGAAAGCCCTCCGTATGACTCCCTTAGAGGTCCGAATATCAGCAACGCGAGAGATGCCATCTGGTCCAGGATGGACGGCGCTGATTCTGCCCAATCTCCATTTTAATGGAGGTAGATTCTCCTCCTTAATCACTACTAAAGAATCTATCTTCAGATCATCCTTACAGGAACGCCATTTTACACGCTGCTGCAGCTCGGCAACGTACTCTTTACTCCAACGAGCCCAAAAATGTTGACGTAATTGTTCTATTCGCTCATATTTGGTCAAAGAACTAGTAGAATGTTGCTGGAGATCTCGCTGTGGCAATGATGTCATTGGACGCCCAATCAAAAAGTGTCCTGGAGTTAATGGGTTGCAATCGGCAGGATCGGAAGACAATGGTGTAAGCGGCCTGGAGTTCAATATCGCCTCGATCTGTGTAAGGGTGGTGCTGAGTTCTTCGAATGTTAAATTACAATTCCCCAGCACTCGACATAAATGGTATTTGGTTGACTTGACACCCGCCTCCCAGATTCCTCCAAAATGAGGACTGAAAGCTGGCACGTAATGTGCATTTAAACCGTCATTTGCTAAATCTTCACTCAAGGAATTGCAGTTACCTTTCAAAAATTTTGAAAGTTCGTTGTGAGCACCGACAAATGAGGTGCCGTTATCCGAAAAAATGTCAGTCGGCTTACCTCTACGTGCTATAAAACGCCTTAATGCTAATAAATAACTATTGCTTGTTAAATCACCCACTAATTCTAAGTGGACGGCTTTGGTAGTAAAACAGATAAAAATTGCTATATAGACTTTGACAAGTCTACATCCTCGTCCCTGACGACTAGCACTCATGATCGGGCCAGCGTAATCAACACCAACTGACTTTTGAAATGGATAGCCCCCTGGAACGAGCCGCTGCTGAGGCAGATTACCCATGATAGGACTAACAATCTTACCCTTCATACGAGTACATAAGACACACTTATGATAACAGGCCTTTGCTAAGTTGCGGCCTCCTATAGGCCAGTAAGACTCTCTTATTGAGGCTAATAATAATTGGGGCCCGGCATGCATTAGCCTTTTATGCTCAAAATCAAAAAGTAATTTGGTAAAATTATGAGTGGACTGTAATAAAATCGGATGCTTTTTATCAAATGAATATTCTGAGTTATCAAGCCGGCCTCCAACATGCATTATATTATTTTCATCTAAAAATATGTTAAACTTTAATAAAGGACTTTTCTTGGGTAAATTCTGTTTATTTAAAAGCAAATCATATTCTGGAAACGATACCCTTTGACTGAGTCGTATAATTACTTGCAACGCATTTCGGAGTTCATCCTCACTTATAAAATCAGTCGCAAATTGATTCCTTTGGCTCAATCTAATAAATCGCAAAACGTATGCCACCGTACGAACCAGACGTAAATAATTGGAAAACCGACTAAAGTCAACGAGATGAGCGTGATCATGAGTCTCTATTAAGGAAGTACTCAAGGAAACATTAGGTCGAGTTTCAGGCAAGGTCTCAGTGTGTTCAGGTTGAGAAGGCCAATAACTTTGATCATGAGCTAGATATTCTGGACCGGACCACCATAAATCCAAAGTCTGCAGAGCACTGATATCAATACCACGTGATATCAGGTCTGCAGGGTTTTGGTCTGTGGGGACATGTTTCCATGTAAGGTTGCCGGCCTTATCTAAAATTTCAGCAACGCGATTGCGTACGAAAGGCTGAAGTTTAGTAGGCAACATGCGTAACCATCCCAAGACGATGGTGGAGTCGGTCCAGAAGCAAACACTATCAATGTTTGCACGAAGAGAGCTCTTGACCCTCTCATACAAACGCGCTGCCATGAGGGCACCTAATAACTCCAATCTTGGAATTGTGATGGGGCGTATAGGTGCAACTCGACTTTTTGCTATTAAGAGACTTACCATGACCTCTCCCGTCTCGCTAACACTACGGACGTAAACACAAGCACCATATGCACGTTCAGAAGCATCCATGAAAATGTGCAATTCCAGTCTTGCATAGGACTCACATATAACACGTCGTGGAATGCGAAGGTCATTAATAAGTGATAGACTTTTTATAATCTTAACCCAAGATCTGTGAATTTCAGGTATCAAGGGCTCATCCCATCCAAGTTTGTGTAGCCACAATTTCTGCAACAACATTTTCATGACGATGACGCAGGGTGCTAAAAGACCTAACGGGTCAAAGATACGTGAGATTGCTGAAAGTATATCACGTTTGGTATCACCTTTAGGGACAAATGAACTCATTGGAAAACACAAATTATCTGTGCGTGCTTGCCAACCAAGACCTAGCAACTTGTTAGGTTCGTCGGAGCCTATATTTAGATTGACAGACAATTTGGCAGAATCTGATACCAATTGAGGTTCATTTGAGACCCATTTTCGTAATGGCATACCAGCCGATGCTAATGCTTCAGTCACTGCTGTGCGAATATGTCGGACTTGATCCACATCATCCCCCCCACTTAGCAAATCATCTACGTAAAAGTCATGAATAATGATTTCTGCGACTGACTGATCCGCGCAGTTCAGACCTATTTGCTTGAGGCATCTGGTTGCGAGAAATGGTGCACTAGCCGTACCGTATGTAACGGTGTTTAATTGAAACACTTTCACTGGATCACTTGTGCTGCCTGAATCGGAGAAGTATAGACAGCAGATCATCTTGGACTGTAGGTCCGACCAACTGAATATCGTTGAACGAAATGCCTGACGTTGTAGGGCTACTTGCATTATACACTACTCTTAATTTAGTGGTCGTGCTGCTCTCGCGGAGCACACCGTGATGCGGCATGAAATAAGCTGGACTTTCCAAAGCTGGTGTCTCAATTTCAGTCATGTGACCCAACGATTGATACTCTGTCATAAACTCGTGATACATGTTACTGATGTCTGATTTATTATTTAACCTGCGTTCTAGTGAAAATAAACATCGTTTGGCCTTACCAAAAGAATCACCCAATAAAGTAGGACTCTGTTTGAGCGGTATACAAACGCAGAATCGGCCATCATCAAGACGGGTTGTGTTTTTAATAAAATGTTCCTCACAGAGCTTCTGGTCTGGCGTATAATGAGGTACTTTTACGTCAATTTCTTCCAACTGCCAAAAACGCGTTAAATCGGTTCGGATGTCGTCTAATTCATCATTAGCAATGTTACTGAAATTGCAACTTACATCACTGGACAGCAGGGAGACATTTTTAATAGGCAAAGGACCTGAAATAATCCAGCCTAACCTGGTTTCACAAAGAACAGGCATTGTATTACCCAACCTTATTTGTTGCGATCCTAACAAATCCCAAAACAGATCGGCTCCTATTAGCAAATCCACTTCGGGAGGCTTATAAAATGTAGGGTCAGCCAAACAAATATAGGAAGGAATTTTTAAATCAGAAATATTGATCTCGCGACTTGGGACATTATTTGTGATTGATGGTAAAACATAGAAATTACAGTTAACTGCAAAACAGTCATTTAAAGACTTTAACACAACATTACATGTTTTACCTACGTGCGAAGTGACGTTATTAATGCCCAGTATCGATCTATCAACTGTATTAGTTGGCAAATTTAATTTATTACAAATATTTGACGTCATCAAACATGACGATGAGCCAGAGTCGAGCAAGACACGAACGATATGCTCGCAATTATTACTATCATACACTTTAACTAACGCGGTAGACAACAACACATCGCATGACCTTGTAAGATAGGATGAGACATTTGCTGACAAAGCGACACTATTGTTGTCAACCGTCGGTATAGAGGAAGGCAGCGGCGTCGATGCTAAGTTGTCAGAACCACCGCTACTGTCAGCATTAGACTTTATGATCGGTTTAGGTTCAACATGCACCAATGTGTTATGACGACGCTTGCATATCTTACATCCAGGCTTCTTACATGAATTCGCAAAGTGACCTGACTTAAAACAATTAAAACAAATTTTAAAACTTGGCAGTATTTTCAGTCTTGCTTCGTTATTTAAAGCGAGGAATTGTGGACAATTATTTAATGTGTGCGCACCTTTACACTTGCTACAAACCTTAGGAGAATTTTCTGAACTTGAATTAAAAGAATTCTGAGCCACCATGGACTTGAGCTTAGGAGTCGACTTGCCTTGGCTGCTAGACTGATTACTGCGTGATAATTCTAAAGTTTCAATTAATTCAGCACGGCTACGTAAGAACTGAAGAAACTTATCAAAATTAATAGAAATATTCACATTTAGGTTACCTTTATACTCTTCCCACTCACGGTATGTTTTCTGATCCAATTTTCTTGTAACAATATGAATAAGAAGTGTATCCCAGTGAGTGACAGGTTCTCCTAAAGATTCTAATGCTCTGAGGTTTTTATTTAATTGATCAATTAAATGTTTCAATATATCAGAAGACTCCTTCGTAATCGTTTCCAAGTTAAATAAAGCCGATACATGATTTTGAATAAGTAATCTTTTGTTATCAAACCTTTCACATAACAACTTCCAGGCGATGACATAGTTGCTAGCTGAAAACTCAATAGATTGTATAACCACAGCAGCAGATCCTTCCAGAGATGCTCGTAAGTAGTGAAATTTATTTATTTCATCAATTTCTTCATTGCAGTGAATAAGACTTGTAAAAGTGTCGCGAAATTCCATCCAGTTGTCGTACGAACCCCCAAATTTTGGCAACTGTATAGTAGGTAATTTAACAAGCCGATGATTACTAGCGTGCGAACAATTTTGAGTGCTAATTACCGGTTTACTATAGTCATTTAATATTCCTTGAGCATCAGATAAGGCTTTGTAATATAATTTCTCAAATTATATTACAACGCTCAATTAACTGAATTTGCATATTATCGACTTAACATTCTAATTGTAATTGCACCTCATCGTACTGTTCATATAATGATTCGAGTTTACCCATACGCAATTGCAATTCCCTGGCGACAGACTCAGTGATAGGATTAGGTATATTTTGCAAGTAGCTTAAAAATACAGTCAATCTTCCTTTGAAGCTAGCTCGACGTTTAATTAATTCTTTTTCCTCACTCATTTTACTGGCCTGGGAGTAGGGTGCGGTCAACCTGGAATTTATACAATAACTAATTATAATTAGGTAAAGGACAATGTATTTTACCTAACTGAACAATTTGGTAATTTGTAATGAGTTTTGTTCACAATAATTAGTCTCAAGTTTAATCAAAGAATGTATAAATGCAATGAACTGTACTTTCTATATAAAAATGAACTAAACACTGTATTACAGTAAATAATTACCTATGCAATTATGCAAGTTTGACAAAACACTAGCTAAGTAAACTGCAATTTACTTGTATGTACAATAAGTAGGTAGGTCGATACCGATAAATTACTTGGAACTTATTACCTAATTGATCGCAAATTATGAATAATTAAGTGAAAATAATGTAGTAATAAGTAACTACTGTACTGTATTTTAGTACATTTAAACCCAATTACTCTAACAATACAAATTGTCTGATCAATTCTTACAATGAAAGTTACCACGTACTTAAGTATCTACTGACAAGTTACATGCAAAGAAATGATTATGTGATTACTAACCTGGGGAAATAATTATCCTTAATTTTTACACTTAATACTACCTGTATGAGTGCTGGGCAGTTTAATTAAGAACAATAATAGGCTTAGCACCACTTTCTTGATGAACTTGCAATTTTCTTTGCCGACCGGTAACCTCTCAATTTTATCCTTGATTTAATTTCCACTAGTTCTTGATATTTTTTGATCGCTTTATTGTATAATATGCACATCCGGCTCGAAGGACCATGTTTAGGAGATTTCGTTGAGATGATTTAAAACCAGATAATTTTCGGCAAAGAATATAATAGTGTACTATCGGTACAGAGATATGAAGACAAGTGAATAGCCATACAAAAGAAAACAAAAGTAATTGAATCTGCGGATTTGCTCTTCAAGCTGCGCAGGAGTTTGAACACACAATGACAACCCATAACCTTTATTTCTTTTTTCTCAAAACGAAAACTTGTTTAAACCTACACCAGATTTGACCTAACGCACATGAATACCAAAAAAAAAGCAAACCTACTTGGCGAATTTTGACTTTTTCATAAAAAACTGCGCTTGTACCAGCATTTTCTTGATAACAGGAATGCACGCAGAAAGATTTGAATAATCGGTGAAAATTTCAAATGTCTAGTGTCTAGCTATTACGGTTCAAGAACCGTAATAGCTAGACACTTGAAATTTTCATTTCATTTTCATATCTCTTGAGAGAGAGCCCTGTGACAGACGGACAGACAGACAGACAGACAGACGGACAGACAGACAGACAGACAGACGGACAGACGGACAGACAGCAGAGCCACAGTAATAGGGTCCCGTTTGCACCCTTTGGGTACGGAACCCTAAAAATGGTTATGCGGCTTCTGCAATTGTGCATATTGACAGATGTGCCGTTAAAATTTCCGAAGTGGTATATAATAATTTAATTATTTACCAATGTATGTTTATTTATGTACAGAGAATACATAAACTAAAATCTATAATATAAAAGAAGTACCTATCTATATTTATAAAAGAAGAAACTTACTGGTTGACATATTGACTGATCGATCAACGCACAGCTGAAACCGCTAGGTCTAGACTCAGACCAAATAAAAAAACAAGACATAGCTCTTCGAACAATAAAGTGAAGCATGCAAAACTACGCCTTGCTCTGTTCATACACGGTCACACGCACACATTTACAACCAAACTACGCCTTAAAGATTAGTCAGAGCTAGGTGCCAGAATGAGCCACCATGGAAACCAACAGCAAAAGACAATATTACAAAAAAATTTACCCAACACAAAGGCCATTAAAAAACCCTTTAAATTTTGTTATAACTATTGATTTTTTTTTTTACCCCATTTCGGAATAAAGCGAGGAAAATAACGTTAATTTAATAATAATACCTAATACCTGCTGCAAAATTTCACCACTACACCACCCGCCTGAAATTAAAATACCATCCACACCACCTGGATAGTTGGCAATCAACCACCGTACGTTTTAAAAGGAACTTCCTGCCACGTACGACCGAACTGTGGAATCAACTTCCTGCAGCGGTGTTCCCGAACCGATACGACATTATAACCTTCAAAAAACGAGCCTATATCTTGCTGAAAGGCCGGTAACGCTCTTGTTACACCCCTGGTGTTGCAATTGTCCATGGACAGTGGTGATCACTTACCATCAGGTGACCCGCTTGTTCGTTTGCCGCCCTATAACATATTTGGTCTGAGGGTCTAGAAGCATAAATGTTTCCACAAGCGTTTCTTATATGACGTAAGTGATCACTAAGAAGGGATGTTTGGAAATTCATCCCCTAAGGGGCGAAAAGGAGGGTTCGAAGTTTGTATGAAATTTGGTCAATTTTAAAATTAGAAATGAATAAAAATATTTATATGAGCCCATGGTTTAAATCAAAAGTTTACTGTTACACTAATAGAAAAATCTTTAAAAGGGTAAAATAGAGGATAATAGTTTGATTCATACAAATTCTGTAATTTAAAAAAAAAAATACCATTACGCCGTGGGCATCAGCAAGTAAGTATATAATAATAGACCACCTTGCGATACACCCCAATCTGATCCCTCAATTCCCGTCAATTGTTCATTTTGTCAAACCTATTACAGCTCAACAGAAAATGTTGAAAAAAATATACATATATAACATGTTCAAGGACTAAATTTGGAACATTTGTTTTTTCTTTATGGCGTTTTTTTTTTTCATTTCATTCAGTTTCACAATTATGGTGGATGAAGAAACTTACATACGATACAGGACAGTCGTCTGAAAAACTAATTTCTATATGAGCTGATGATAACATACATAACCAGCGTGTATTCGATCGATGTATTGCTTTAATTTAAATCTGGGTTAGGAGGTCAAAAGTTCGGAATTTGTTTTTTTGGAAAATGTGCTATTTTAGGGATCCTTTAAAAATACAGATATTGAAGACGTTTCATACATACAAGTTTATTTGCCATACAATTTAAAAAAATATATTATTCCGATATTCAAGCGTTCACCCCCAATAACTTTTGAAGGGCTAAGCCGATTTTCATCAAACATTGCACTAGCCCTGTTATTCTCTACATCACCAGGTTAGTTGGTCATCAATAACTGCCATTACTCTTGTATGCGTGTAAATTATAAAAATTGTATATATAATGTTAGGAGAGAAAACTTGAGGCATTTTGAAGGGGGAAATCCGGGTAGTGGGGAAGCGTCTTTATATACCGTTGCGCGCCTTATTTGCCAGTGAATTTTCGTAGCAATAACTTGTTAATGGAAATCTATGCCCGTCAACTTGCCTTTTGTTATTGTCTTTTGACGTGACAACGTCTTATAAATTGGTTAGCCGGGTGACACTTCAAGAAACTGCGTTACGCTCCGCTCACGTTATGCGCTCACAATGAGAGCGAGTGAGAGGCACGCGTGCCTTTCACTTTTTATGTCTGTCTCTCTCGCTCTTATGCGGGCTAACCATGCCCGAGTGGAAGTCAAGTTTGGAGTGAAGTGGAGTGAAGTCGTTGTCACGTAAAACTTTAGCCCGTATACCGACTTTACAGGCAACCAATTTTTTTTAATTTTATCTTTGTATGTTATTCGTGTTTCGTAATAAAATTTATTTTGTAATTAAAAAAAATTAATCCTCGGTTAAAATATTTTTTTAATCTCCCGCTTTCTGATTTAATAACAATAATATAAAAAGGATTTTTATGATTGGCAGATAATATATTTATGATGATCTAACATCCATGCAGTCTCATGTTTTTATTATATTACATTAACGTTACCTACAAGTTTAAGATTCGAACGATAAATGGGAATGTAAATGACAATTTTTCTAGAACTCTTTTTGAAATGGATGGAGAAGTTTTTTTGTTTTAATTATTATTGTAAGGAACTCCAGATTTTGTCACTAAAAGGGGTGTTCCATAACTTTAGTCCTTACAAATCTGTAAAACTTTTATTAAATAGCTTGGTAATAATTTATTTAGTACCTATTTTAATGTTGAATCAAATTTTAAAATTTGTTATTCCAGGACATGCTCTTTTCCGTCTCTCTTTCAATTATAATGTCAAGCATGGTATAGCTGGTCGGGCACAAAGGGCATATTGTTATCTCGTCTTAGCGTGTTTCTGATTGCAACCTTTATAAAATCACATTAAAAATGGATATGATCAATAACAAGTGAAGTGACATTATTTAGTGTCGTTTTATTCTCTAATCAGTACAAAATAATTGATTTTTGTCCCTATACTTGTGACGATTCGCAAATTCGCATTCGTCAAATTCATTCTCAAATATTTTAAATCACATAAAGAAACTAACAGGTCTTGGAATTTGATTCTATTAATCTTTGTACGTCATCAGAATCAAAAAAAGTCTTTGTATTATCGCTCTCAGGAAGTGTTTATCAACTAGGCAAAAATTGGGCATAGCGCCGTCCTATTTCATAACGCTTAGTCTGTCTCTTTCTAAGTCGTAAATATTGTTTTTAATGGAGACGGAGTACCTACTACTCTTATTTCGTTTGAAACATAAAAAAAAACTCAAACAAACAATTCGCCTGACTAGGCTAGGTTTCGAATTAATTATTACTATGAGAAAAGAATTTATAATCGTTCACAGTAATTTGGGTACTTATTTATAGACTATTCTTTGTATATAATTATATATATCATTTCACTAGATTTTATATCAAATTCCAATATTTATAATGTATGTAAAAGATCATAAATAATATCCAATATCAACTGAGTTCATTTTCTGTATAGAAAATGATAGGAGATCATTATCACGTCTTTATCCTTGACGAGATGGACGGAGTCCATGGCCGTGGGACCCAAGGATCATGTTTGATGAAATGATGAATGCTAGGATGAAGAGAGAAATTAAAATAAATAAATAAAGTACTAGGAATTTTGTACAATGTTCTGTTAATTAAATCTAGATCACAGATAAATACTAGATTGTCTGAGTTCGATCCTCAGCAAAGAAAAATCAAAACAAAAAAAATATTCGTTATGTTTGAACTATATATAAAGTTTATACATAATTTGTTTGTAATGGTCAGGTTACACTGAATTTATTAGTATGTTTCCTTTGTCAAAATAAAAGAAGGAAATTATGTTATATTGTAATCAATTATTCTATTTATTTTCATACAACACCTTGTATGTTCTTATATAAATCTATTACATAAATATTACATACAAGGTTGACATTTTACTTCATTAGTTAAAAGAGAATGGACAGGGCTCTGTCGGAGCGTTGGGTTGAAAAACGTAAGCCGAACTCCGGCGCACGAGAAATGTAGGTCACAGTTCCTTATCACTGGGACTTAGCTAGGGCAGTATTTTAGGGGCATCTAAGGGTGGCGCACTGATTTGGAATAGAAGAAAGTATTTCTGCTTAGAGAAATAGAATAAAGATAAATATTTTATTATTGTAATATTTGTTGTATTATAATCGAAAGATTTTAGTACAAAAGTTTGTACTTAATGCAAAGTAAACAAGTTTATCTTAGGTAAATAGCAGAAAACAAAGGATAATGGGGTTTAAAATTAATTATAAAATATTGGATAAACTAAGACGAGTAAATTATAAAATATTTGCATACAAGATATGTATAAACGTACATGATATAAAGGGTTATATATGAGATTATATATAAACTCCTTAATTCCTATATTTACATATTACACAATAAACTATTATGTAAGTATATTTTAATATATCATTGTTTTGTCAAAATTATGGGTAAATAACTTTATTTTATCCATTAATCATTAATGTTTCACTATTCATATAATTTTATATGAAGTAAAAATAAATTTAAAACCTTTTATCTAGACATAGATGTATCTAGATTTTAATTATCAATTTACAAAAAAACATAATAAGTTTATTAAAAATCTACATTCGATCACCCAAACTGATGTTGTCTAGGACTGGTTACGTCATTGTTTTTACAAACTACCTGGAATTGGTTTGAGGCGGGACTAAGCGGATAGCGAGCTTGTTGAGTTCGAGTTCCGGTTTTATATGCATTGCTAGTTTTGTAAGAACATAGTTTCGTTTGTTCACTTTAGAACAGGCAATGTATGTATACAATTAAGTTTGAATGCAGTTTTATGATGGCATTCTCATTTCGGGGTAAGGTTCCTTTCAACGGGACTGGTAGACGGGAGACGAAGGGGTATTCATCATCGTGCGGCCGGGGCGTGCAAGCGTTCTGTAGGGAGATGGAGATTTTTACGTCGATGTAATTTTTAACTCAAGATAAGAAGAAGTCTTCAAGAAAAGTGTGGGGAAACGAGAGTTTGACAAAATAGGTCGCTTTATCTTTCTCGCGGTGTCCCTTGATTGGTTTTAATTAGGAATATAATGGTAAAATGTATTCCGAAATTAAAATCTTAGATTGTTTGAATTTTTGTTATTAATAAATAATTTAGTTTGTCCCTAGTAAATTTTAATAAGTTTAATTAATAGTTTTGGTTTAAAATCAGTGCCAATCGTGTTGATTTCAAGAGGTGAAGTGTTCGACATTGAATTTTCAGAGATTCTATGTCGTTCAATTTCGTCTTTTGATGTCAAGGATTTTGGTGTAAATAATATTTGAATTTTAATATTTTGAACTTTGTTTCTATTTGGGGCTTAATGGTCAAACTCATCGTTAATTTCTATTATCTTTGGTCTCGCTGACATGAGGGCTCTCTAAAGAAATAGAAATTCTAGGTAAAATTTCCAGATTTGTAGTGGGTCTGGCAGGATTGGTTTATAGCAGTGAAAGTATTTGGTATGCTGCTATGTATTTATTTATATATTAACAATGAGTTATTGCACTGTTTTGATATAAAATAATTAATAAAATATATGCAAGGGAATTTTCCGTGACGGCCGATTTGACAGGTTCGATATGAAGGGGCCATCCATGCGCGCGCACTGTTAGACGTGCGCTCGACGATGTCGTCATCTCTATGAGATTATTTACAAAGAAGGTTGGCGTACGGCAGGTCCGATACGCCACATTACTCCCCCGCTGAGACCGGTTCACGGTCGATGGTGCTGAAGATGAGCGGGGAATCTGACTACACGTCCGCTCCTTGTCCGTGGAGGATCCTTTTCTTCAGGTGCTGAAGAAGGATGGACGGTTGTCTTGTTTGAAGTTTTATTATCATCTAAAGTAAGATACGCTGGCTTCAGTCTGTCTACAGTGACAGTAATTTCTTTGCCCTGGACTTCAATTTTGTAGGCTTTGGCTCCTCTGTGCAGTACCTTATATGGGCCGACGTATGGCGATTCAAGGGCTCGTCTTTCAGGGCCCCGGCGTAGAAATACGTAATCCGACGTATGTATGTCCTTTGGCACGTAGAAAGTTTTGCTGCCGTGATTTGATGTAGGCACAGGAGACAATCCAGCCATGTGTTTCCTTAGGCGTGACACGTAGTCCACAGGATCCAGATGACTGGCTGAAGATGGAGTAAAAGAATTGCCCAGGTAGTCTCAGAGGCTCGCTGTAGACCATCTCAGCAGCCGACGCGCCGAGGTCCTCCTTCCAAGCTGCTCGTATGCCCAACAGCACAAGAGGGAGGGTTTCTGTCCACTGCGGGTTGTTGTGGCACATGATGGCTGCCTTCAGCTGGCGATGGAGACGCTCCACCAGTCCATTGCACTGCGCATGGTAGGCAGTGGTGGGGCGATGTTCTGCACCAATCAGTCGCGAAATGGCTTGAAATAGGTGTGACTGGAACTGCTGTCCTCTGTCGGTAGTGATGGTGGAAGGACAACCATGGCGCGATATCCAGTTGGATAAAAAGGCACTGGCACAAGTTTCTGCAGTGATGTCCGCCAGGGGATAGGCGTCAGGCCAGCGGGAAAAACGGTCGACGACGGTGAGGCAATATTTATACCCTTTGGAAAAGGATAAAGGACCAATGAGATCAAAATGAACGTGGGAAAAACGTTCTGAAGGTACAGGAAAAGTTTAAAAAAGGGGAAGAGAGATGACGGGAGATCTTGCTTCGTTGGCAGTCTGTGCATTGCTGAGTCCAGCGGGTGCAGTCCTTGCGCAACCCAGGCCAAATGAAGCGTTCGGCGATGAGTTGAGCGGTTGCCTTGGTTCCGGGGTGGCTCAAACCGTGCATCTTCTCGAAGACTTTCCTGCGGTAGAAAGGGGTTAGGTATGGACGTGGGTGATTTAATGAGATGTCGCAGTATAAATTGTTCTCAGGCAGTTTCTTGAGGATGAGGGATGATTTCTGCCTTAACAGGTCTTGCAGTTCAGGGTCTTGCTCCTAATCTCTTGCAAGATCTGCGAAGTTGATGAAATATGAAATTTGTTCAATGCGGGACATAGCGTCAGCGACGACATTGTCAGAACCGGATATGAATTTGATGTCAGTGGTGAATTGTGAAATGTAATCGAGGTATCTGAACTGTCTGGGTGAGCATCCGTCTCTTTTGGTGGTGAAAGCGAATGTGATGGGTTTATGATCTGTGTAAACCGTGAACACTCTAGCTTCCAGCATGTACTTGAAGTATCGGATGCCTTCGTAAATAGCCAACAACTCTCGATCATATGGGCTATACTTCTTTTGTGATGACGAAAGTTTGCGGGAAAAGAAACCGAGAGGCTCCCAGCTGCCGTTGTTGTTCTGCTGCAAAACTGCACCAATGGCTCCGTCGGATGCATCAGTGAACAATGCCAGTTCTTTGTTGACATCTGGATGTGCAAGAAGTGCAGCTTGAGATAGGCAGTTTTTGCAAGCGTTGAAAGCTGATAACATTTCTTCCGTCATGTTAATGGGAGTAGCTCCTTTGATATTGCCAGTGAGGGCTTTGTCGAGCGGTGCTTGAAGTTCAGCAGCTTTTGGTACGAATCTGCGATAGTAATTGAACATGCCCAAGAAACGTCGAAGTTGTTTAGCTGTTGACGGAGGAGGATAGGCTTGTATACTTTCTACCTTTTCTGTTAAGGGCTTGATACCATCTGTGGAAACAGAATATCCTAGGAACTGTATTTCCTCAACGCCAAAAACGCACTTGGACACGTTAATCAGTAAGCCGTAGTCCTTGAAACGCTCGAACAAGATTTCCGGGTGTTGGAGGTGTTCCTCTTCAGACCTGCTAAAGATCAAGGTGTCGTCCAAATATCCGTACGCGAAATCCAAGCCTTGCAGTACTTCATCGATGAACCTTTGAAAGGTTTGAGCTGCGTTTCGTAGACCAAATGTCATGTACGGAAATTCGAAGAGCCCGAACGGTGTTGTGATGGCATTTTTCGAAATATCAGCTTCTTCGACTGGGATCTGATTATACGCCTTGATCATGTCAATTTTCGAGAAGATCTTGGCACCTGACAGCTGTTAAGTGAAGTCGTTGATGTGCCTAATTGGGTAGCGGTCTGCAATTGTTCTCGCATTGAGAGCACGGTAATCACCGCATGGGCGCCAGCCATCGTCTTTCTTACGAGCGAGATGGAGTGGGGACGATCATGAGCTTTCCGAACGTCGTGCTGTTCCATTCTGCAACATAGCATCAAACTCCTGCTTTGCGATTTTTAGGCGATCAGGGGCCAATCTGCGAGGACGAGCTGCCACTGGAGGTCCTGGAGCCGTGCGGATGTGATGTTTAGTATTGTGCTTGGGTTCTGTGGGCCTACCTGCTGGCGTGGTGAGGGCTGGGTACTGCTTCAGCAAGTCCAGGTATTTGGAGTCACCGCTGATGGTCTTGACTGCTTCGGTCTCTGGCGAAGTGCTGTGACGACATGGGACTGTGATCCAAAGCGTTGTGAGTCCGTCAACCAGTCGATGTTGTCGGCAGTCTACCAGAAGATTGTAGACTTTCACTGCTATATTGGGGTCACCAATATAGCAGTGAAAGTATTTGGTATGCTGCTATGTATTTATTTATATATTAACAATGAGTTATTGCACTGTTTTGATATAAAATAATTAATAAAATATATGCAAGGGAATTTTCCGTGACGGCCGATTTGACAGGTTCGATATGAAGGGGCCATCCATGCGCGCGCACTGTTAGACGTGCGCTCGACGATGTCGTCATCTCTATGAGATTATTTACAAAGAAGGTTGGCGTACGGCAGGTCCGATACGCCACATTACTCCCCCGCTGTTTTTTTTTTTTTTTATGCTGCTATGTATTTATTTATATATTAACAATGAGTTATTGCACTGTTTTGATATAAAATAATTAATAAAATATATGCAAGGGAATTTTCCGTGACGGCCGATTTGACAGGTTCGATATGAAGGGGCCATCCATGCGCGCGCACTGTTAGACGTGCGCTCGACGATGTCGTCATCTCTATGAGATTATTTACAAAGAAGGTTGGCGTACGGCAGGTCCGATACGCCACAGGTTTGTTTCAAAAACAATTCTGTGTTAGCTACTGGTTCTAGCAATCTGAACTTGCAGTCCTAATTAGACGACGTTCCGAAAGTCGCAGGGTTGTGAATCCGTTTTAGTGCTGCAAGAATTAGTTGCTAGAATTATCCAATTAGCTTGGTTAGTATTAGACCGGTCTAGACTCCCCCTTCCCTATGGAGTTGTAGACTGGAACCGACGGGCGATAGGTAGGTCGGCTGACCCAGGCCACTCCGCGAAGTCGTTAGCAGCTAGGGGAAAAAGGACAGTTTAGTTCTAATTCCACTACACACCAGAGTAGGATTCTCAAATTAGGATTTGTAGGCAGGTAAATTTTAGCTCAGGGCGAGAGAAACTCTCTCAAAACTTTTAGCTTTAGCTTTAGGGAACTTTCTCTTACACCGGAGTCTGTTCGATACCTAGGTACACTAGAATTGATTTTTACACCGGTATCAATTCCAACACACACACATTTAGTGGGCTTGGGGTAGTCATTTACACAAGTAGCTTTAGCTTTAGGGAATTTAGGGACCGTTAGGTTAGACTAGGAATTACATTAACTATGCCAAAAGTTAGTGTAAAATAACTTTAACAAAAATATCTTCATTAACTATCAAATATGATTGATTTGTTCAATAGAACGAAACTTCAATTATTGTTAAATAACTTTAACCAATTTATGTTCATAAACTATGAAATATTTCTAGTTTGTTCAGTGGAACAATTTGATTTGTCTTGGGAATGCTGAAACGTGAATTCGGATAAATCTGAATTATTTCATCAATTATTTGTTTGGACTTATCTGGATGAGAAATGTACTGTCATAATTATTGGGTGATGCAAAGCAAGCCCTGGCTAATTATCTTTATGCAAAAGCACAAGAGAAAGGCCATATTCTTCGTTTGTGATAGTGCAAATCAAGTCGGAAAAGTCTGAATTATTTTATCATTTATTTGGATTTGACTGGATGGGAAATGTAGTCTCACATATTGGGTGATGCAAAGCAAGCCCTGGCTTTTTATCTCAATGTTGATTCACGAGAATAAGGCCATTTTCTTCGTTTGTGAAGATGCAGACCTGTTCAGGAAAATCTATATTTATTTCATCAATACGTTCCTTAGCACATGTAGAAATCATGTTTGGAATGTGTCCTTGGTTAAAAGGATTTATATGAGAAAACCAACAATTTTGGAATTATCCGAACTGCTTTTGAGTCAAAGCAAATCCATGACATGTTTGATTTATGGCCGCTGAATGAACTAAGTCTTACGACTTAAAACTTAGCATTCTGAATAAGAGTGCCCTACCTATTATAATTTGATCTTTCAAACATGGAAAATTCATGTTGAAATGATACTATTTCTTCAGAGGAACTTAGTTGTTCGAAACAATTACATATTTATATTTTTAGTTTCTTCGGAGACTAATCTATGGTTTTAGTAAAGCATACTTAACCATTTATCTATTTAACTATTGTAAAAATAGCAGATTATATATCTTGCTTTGATCATCTTCTATATTTATTTTAATATCAATGATATTAAACAGTTCTTTCATACATGGAAAAGGCATGTGGAACTGATAAATTCTACATACAAAATACCTAGAAGGTAATACTTCTAATTAAAGAAAATATTGGTTGCGAATATTTGGTTTCTTTGGAAGCTAAATTATTGGTCTATTTATTTATTGAATTGAATCGTATTGACAAAATTCTACTCTGTAAGATTTATTTATAATCTGGAATACCTTCTAACTATATCTATTTATAAAGCCTAAGGTTTTATAAATACTATATTTACCATTCGTCGAACTAAAATACATTTTACGATCAATTCGAATATTTTACCAACTATAATAATTTCTATTTATTTGAATATTGAATAGAAATTGAATGAAGTACTAAATTAGGTAAATAGTGTTTAAATTTAACACATCAATAGTAGCGGATCGTAGGTACGTTGTATGATTTGACCTACTACTACTACTGACAAGACAGACTACTTATATTGTTGAGTAGTATACTCTTAAAGTATTTAAAATACCAACCGATTTGAAGTAATGAATAAAATCATAGCTCAGTCCGGAACTATGTAAAAATTACAGGTTCTGAAGCGGTTGATATCGCTTGGCAAGACTTTACTTGCGTCCTCTTCTATGTCTCTAGCCAGTAAAGGCTCATTAAACTTAAATATATTTGTATAACAAATATCTGAGCACTATATTTGCTGTCCCAAGGCAGGGAGGATGCCCCAGTCATTTGGATGAATCCTACTGAGGTAGCGGTTGGCGGAGCTGCCTCTTTTATCCATATAAAAACAATACTGAGCTTCTAAATCATTATATATATATATTTCTATATACATAATTATATCTACATATTTATAAGGTGAAACATACTTCAGGTCAAACCTAACTAAGAAACAAACTTAAAATATAATGCAAATTTTGATTATATGAATCTCTATAATACTTATATTATTTAATACATAATAACATAAACACTATTCCGTAATCACTAAAATTAATCGTACTAAATAAATTATTTACTCCAAGAACTTAAACACAGTTTCCCGTTATTTAATGCTTAAAGCTAAAGTCAATTAAGCTATCGACTTTCTTAGGACTTTTATAAAACACTAGGAACTCTAAAAACAATATAACAACAGTTTTCCTCAAATTTTATACTAGGATTTATATCATAAACTACTTATCTCAAACACAAATAAACAATAAATTTACTAAATATAATTTAAGGGTGTTCATATTAGTTTGTCAGTAAATAATCTTAAACCAAATAAAATTAAGTTAATTTTATAGTATATATAAAATATATAATAAGTAGATAAATCAAACGTGTTACAGCTGAATTTAGGTTGCTATTCTAAACAACTTGGGTCCTCCATTAGATAATTACAGCCAATACACTAGTCAGTCACAGCTATGTTCAGGATGATACAGATAACAAGATTTTAAATAATAGGCTTTGTTAGTTTAGCAATTTCCATAATACCTTAACTAAGTAAGTTAAGTAAGCAGACAAAAAATAGAATTTTAGTAGGTAGGTTGCCGCTTGTTACATACTGACGCTTCGTCTACACTCATTCATTAGGTACGCTCTTTATAGACCAAGATCCCAGAGCGAACAGACATAACTTATTTTTACACAGACGAAACCTCAGGTAGCGTCTCGTACGTTTTACTACAATTTGTCTGACTGATCAAATATAACTTTGTTATAGTTAGATTTAATAACATATTTAAAAGTCAGACATGTAAAAAAAAGTTCATTTATTTTTTGTGCAGCTTTAAAGCGTCTGACAAAAGTTCTGACCCATTAAAAGTGTCTGACACTTATGGATACTACTTCAGAATAATATTTTACAATATTTATATAAATAATAATAAATAACGTGGATTCGACGATCATTGTCCCGATAGTCGTATCGGCGAACGGTCTTATAGCGAAGAGTCTTGACCAACATCTTAAGACTCTCTCGCTAGATGGCTGTATCAAGGGTCAGATTCAGAAGGCAGTCCTCCTGAACACGGCACGTATTATCAGGAGGTTTCTTTCTCTGCGGCCCTAACCGCCGGTAGCTTGGGCCTTGCCCCGCTGCCAACGGGTAGCTAGGTTAGGTTTTTATAATGTATATATATTTTGTAGTATGTTTTATATTTTACTTTTTATAAATATTTTATAAAAACCTAAGCTAAGTCAAAAAATTTATAAAGAGAATAATAATAATATAATTTTTTTTTTTTTTAGAATGCCATAATTAATTATTAAAATTAATAATAAACTTGTAGTTTTATTTCTGTTTAAGAGAATTAAAAATCTGTATGTATAATGTAATAAAATATCCGCAACATGCTTCGTCAAAAAAAAAAAATATATATATATATATATAATAATAATAAATAATAATGGCAGTGGCCCCATGAACGCCTTAAAGGACCGGGTCCCCATGGACCCGTGGCTAAAAAGCGTGCCGACATAATAAATAATAATAATAAAACAAATAAATAAATAAATAATAATAAAATAATAATAATATATAAAAATCAGCCATACAAATTTAAGTTAAGTTACTCTTATTTTTAGTTACCTTTCTCACCTGGTACCTGCCCAGGTGTCACTCTCACCTGGTACCTGCCCAGGTGTCACAGGGCGAGTTTCACAACCACGCAGGTATTACAAAGCACACGAGAAGCTACTGACAACCTGACTGAGGTTTCATCCGTGTGAAAATAAGTTATGTGTATTGCTGATCGCTCTGGGATCTTGGTCTATTATGCATGCTCTGTTGTAGGTAGGTACTCTTGTTTCGCAATCTGGTCGCAGTTCGTTCGTCCAGATTAACTAAATTTGGGATAAAATCATCGTTTTTCGAATAGATGAGATGAAAAAATATATGCAACTTATATGTTTAAATGTAATTTGGAATGTGAAATGCTAAAAAGCAACGATTTTTATGTCCGGTTCTATGTTCTCTAGTAACTGCTAAATGGCTAAACCGATTTAAATAAATTATACATGGTTAGATTCGTCACAACGACTAGAATAACATAGGGTATATTAAAATTATGAAAAATCAAAATGGCAGATTTTTGGCGCCAAATTGCACGGCATTAAAAATCTTTTTAAACCTATCGAGTGGGGTTTCAAATTAAAGGATTTTATTCAAGGATTACAAAAATAGATACAACTTAAATGTTTAAATAAAATTTGAAATGAGAAATGCTAAAAAACAACATATAACATCGCTTCGCCAAGCGCATTCCTAGTTGCGTCTTACCTAGGCCACAGAAGACAGTAAGTGCCTAGGCATAGGTAAGTACTGCTGTTGTAGCACGCAGTCGGGTTTTTTGTTTTTTTTTTTAATTACTTGTTATTATAGTTTATCAAAGGCTCAAAGAGTTATGGTAAGTCCCGCAGAAATGAACAATATTATACAAAGATAACATTGAAGAGCAGTTATAATAAAGCGAAAAACGTGTACACGTAGTTATCAATAACAAAGAATGACGTCTAGGTTTGGGTCTAGTCTAGCAACGACGCGGTGAAAAAGTAGGTAGGTACATGCCGAATGGCTTTCTCTTGTTTATTAAAAGAATATTATATAATACTGCTATATTTTAATAATTCAAATAAATAAATTTATCTATTGATTTAGATCTGCAAATTTATCAAAATATTGAAACTAGAGTGAATCATGCAAGTTTTAATTGATAAGATAGGAATAATATACAAATTGCTTCAACCTTTTGAAAGACTAAGATACTGATTAGGCACCTTTACACAGACTTGTATATCCTTGGTCTGAGTCCCAATACTAGTTTACTAACCTTAATATTTGTCTAACGTTATTTTATTCTCTCTTCTCTCTCATCATCCGAGCGTATTCCCGGTTGCATTGCAAAACAATTTTGTCCTTATCAAAACCATAACCTTTGTAATTATTTATTTACTAAAATAAATATAAAAACCCTTAAATTAATCCAAATTTCAAGAAATGAATTTTCTTTACAGGCAAACATCTATTCTTTCCGCATTATTTTCAAGTGACGACCTCCGTGGCGTAATGGTTAACACGCTAGACCGCTAATCCGGAGGTTCTGGGTTCGATCCCCAGCCAGGGCAAGTTGGAAAATGGCCTTTTTCAAATTGTCCTGGGTCTTGGGTGTTTATCTATATATGTATTTGTCATAAAATATAGTATCGTTGAGTTAGTATCCCTTAACACAAGTTTAAAACTTACTTTGGGGCTAGCTTAATCAGTGTAATTTGTCCGTATATATTTATTATATTTATTATTATTATTTACTTACATTGAAATCTTAACACGTTGTTATGGATAACAGGCTAATATTATGGATGATATGCTCAAAGTAATCAATAACTGACTAGCTGATTAGATAAGGCACCTGCCGCCTACTACATTCCCGGTTATTGCAGTCAGCCGATATAACGTTACTCTGTGTAGTCACTAAAAGAGGTAAATTACAATAATGAACAGTGAAAAAGATTTTCAAGTGACGAAAAGGAAACATTTTGCAAAGCTTCATGAACGGATACAAAACAAATACAATGAAATGCAAAAAAAACTCGAGAAGTCCAAATCAGTGGATTCACTGACGTCAATTGGTGAAGAAAATGTGCAAGAAAGTGCAAGATTCTCAAGTGTTAACGATTTAACTGCAGATATGGTAGATGATGTGTTTGTTGAAAATGGAAGACAGACAGAAAGTTATCCGCTAATGCATACAGTTATAGTTGAAGACGTAAATAAAGAGGCGGTAACTTACGCTGACGTCGGGTATAAAGAAGTCAGTGTTTCTGAGTCAGAATCTAGTGTTCTTAATGGGAAAGATGAGAGAGTATTTGAATATGACGAAATCTTCTTTAATAATGAGTGGTCCATAAGCAGTGAATCGTAAGTTCCGTATTTTCTTTATAACTCATTTGGTCTCTACAAAAAATATTGTTATTTTCTAATCATAAAGTAAATATGTAGAGTAAACATGTATAGTAAACATAAATTGAATAAATTCAAAAACATGAGGTATTTAGCCTACATTTTTGATCACATGTTTAACGTTTGTAAAATAGTTTTACAAAAATAAAGAGGTTAAAAGTTACAGACTGAATTATTTATCAACACTGCGATTAAAAAAGAAAAATTTTAATCTCTTTAATAAATAAGGAAAAAGGTATATTAATAATGCACGATAATGCAATAAAGAGATATAAAACTTTATATTAGATTTAAGACTAAAGAGATGTGAAGCTTACTAATTAATTTTATTTAATACAAATCTCCGCAGATTAAACGAATTAGAGAAAAAGTGTGACGAAAAAGACGAAAGTCCATCGTTGCCACCAACGCCAAAGCTTTCTATTAAAAATAAAATTGGATCCCGAATATCAGCGGCCAAAGACAGGCGACGCGAGGAAAAAGAGAGGAAAAATTTTAAAAATAAGAAGAAAGAGTCTCTTGAAACTGGGAAGAAAGTAGAAAAGGTAATTATTTTCATATTTAAATTATTCACTTTGCCTGGTTTAATTCGATTAGTTTATTAATTCGAGTTTATTATAACCGAATTTAAAATCTAGTTGTTCTTATCATTTAATTTTGTTTATATAATAATGAAATTCTATCGCTTTTTCCCAAAGTCTGTTTATTTTTCCGACTTTTTAGTTGCCACAACCAATTTTTTCAATTCTTAATGGTTTTAAAACTTCTTTTACTTACTTCATTTTTGATATAGAAAAAAACGTCTCTCAAACTGCTGTCAAATTGAGTTAGCAGAAATGGCGGCAACCATATAATCAAAGAAATGTGATAAAATTAAAACATAAAGGAACATGGAATTAGCGTACGATGTAATTTTAATAAGATGTAGTGACTTATATTGTAAAATTATTAAGATGTGTGGGGGATAGTGTTAAAAATATATTTCGTCACCGTAATTTATCTACCTAGTTCGTTTCTAGCAATATAGAATCGAAAATGATTTTGCATTGGTTTCTCGCCATCTGCTAACTGTTTTTTGTGATCTGTAAGTAATTCTATTAAAACATTACCTTGCTTTCCTAAAAACAATCCTTAAGGTGAAGAGGTAAGCAAATGGCCTTGAAGTGTAAAATAAATTGTTAACTCGTAAATATGGTGATATATATATACATATTTCCATATTGCTCTTCGTCATGCACTAGATAGCCCTTTATATTATTTTATGAACCACCGTTGAAAGTATTTACATTAGTCCGTCTAGCTTTAAAACTTGCCTCCGCCAAAAGTGGCCACGGTAAGTTTTAAAGCTAGACGGATCACCAATAATAGTTTCAACGGCAGTTCATAAAATAATTTAAAAGGATATCTAGTGCATGACGAAGAGCAATATGGAAATTATTAACATATTTACGAGTTAACAATTTATTTCACACTTCAAGGCCATTTGCTTACCTCTTCACCTTAAGAACACAGTTGAAGCACGAGATAATATTTGCGCTTAGGCCTTTAGTCGCCTCTCACGACATCCACATGAAGAGAGATATGTATTTTTTATTACAACTACTTGGGTAAACAGACATACACATTTTTTTTTGTACTCGTAGTTTCGGTTGTGCTTACCCCAATAGTCAACTTTCTCAGCATCACCAATTAGTTGTCTGGTAGTAAAGGACCCTGGCCTTAAATCCGCCATTTACATGTATTGAACTGAAGTTAAATAATTTTAAAAAATCTGAAAAATTCACTAAAACCTACCTTTACACTTTTGGTTCCAAGGAGAGATGATAAATTCCTGATGTAGTCAATGGCGAGAGGTGTGATAAGAGAAAGTGGCTAAAGCCCATTACAATAATAATTAGTACTAGCTTTGATCAACAACAACTAACCTGATTTCGGCAGTTTATTTTCAGCAACTCAACAAAATCAGATCTCCGACTTGGCAAAGACAAGAGAATCAAAGTCGCTACAGTCATAATTGCTCTCATAGAAGTCACAGGATTGGAAACCGATGCTGCCGATGATAGACAACGGGCTTTACAGTGTAAGTTTAGGTAAGTTACATTCTATTATTAGTTTATGCTATCCCACTGCAGGGCAAAGGCCTCCTTTTCCTGCCTTCCAACAGTTCCAACTCTCGCGGTCGGGGCTCTTGAGGTAAGTTAAATAATTAATAAAACCAGCATTAAATTTCCTTGAAAGTGATGAAACTAGAACCGTAGTTACCATAAGGTAAATTTTGTTACTTTATTGAAGGATATACAAATCTTGTTCAAACATGTTTTCGACTTCAAATATATTTAATACAACAGTTCTTTACCAAGAAGCAACACAGAAAATTAAAACTAATTATTCAGTCAGCTCTGCTATTTAGGGTTTGTCTACTTAGCCCTATAATTTGATTCTGAATCCATAGTGCAATGCAATACGGACGTAATTTTAATGAGTTGTTCAATGTCAGTTCTATAGAACTCATATTCTGTCACCGGCGCGTGGGGCACAAATGAAATTTCCGTTATTTATGTCCGAATGCAGCATAAATTATACAACTCGTGTTCTGCGTCTTACAATTTACAAAATTATGCCGAGAATCTCTTAAAATAATAGATACTCGTAGTTACCTCATCCTATCTATTATTTTCAAGGATTCTGATTATGTACGTGATCGATCATTTATCCAAAATCGATGAACTTTATTTTCAGATTGGGCTTAGAGAAGTGCAAATCAAAAGTAGTAAAGAATGCAGTATCGACTAGTACAAAATGGCAAGAACTCTTCAAAGTGGATAAGTTCGACGATATCGCCAATTTGCTTGAAATATGTCTTTGGGATGACAATCGCAAAGATACTTTTATTGGCAAGTAAGTACGAGATTAGGAGTCATTCCTTGGAGTCATTCTCTCAAAAAAAATAATAAGCTAAGTTCTCATCGTCTACTGTGACAATTCGTGAGATATATATCCGACGATAGCTCAAGTATTTTTAATTTGAATTCAAGATATTGTTCTTCGGCGCATAACTACCTGTTCGTACTGGATTAACTCTGAAACTGCTAGGCCGATTTTGATGCGGTTTTCAGTAACGTGTAGAGCTTCTCTTATCTTCAGAAAGGTTTGATTTAATATTATACATCTAAACCTTTCTTCTTCATACCCGTGCAAAGCCAAGGCTGGCAGCTAGTAAAATATCATACTTGGATTAAATATCCGTTAACAAAAGTGTACAGATTACTTTTGGATAGCTCATCTGTGTCATTTTTCCTTTTTAATATGTTTTTATTGCTTATAGAACTATTGTTGACATATCAAAAATGGAAAAAGAGAAGACGCACTCGATGAAATTAATTTTGGAAGGAACTATGGCGAATGCTGAAATTTTTCTGCTACTCACTATCACTGGAAATGCATTTGAAAACTTACTCGTCGACCAAGATGATTATTTGGAGGACCAAATTAAATTGAAAGCAGAAGAAAAAGATTTTGTAAGTCAATTCTTATTGCTAGATACTATACTATTGCATATTTCTTCTTCGTCTTCACCTTATCCCACTTTTTGTGGAGTCGGGACAACTATGCTCCGAAGCAGCATAACTAGCAATCGGGAACGCACTGAGCTGACATGAGTAGACAAAGTAGACTTGATAACCAACTCAAAATTTATACAATTGTTTGTTAGTTTGTTTCAAATATTTATCCTTAGTTTCAAAAAATGACAAACTTCCTTCCTAATATCCTAAACCAAAGCTCGTAAGGAAGTTTACTCCACTTTCAAGCCAAAACGGCTAATAAGAATGAAAATTGTTTTTCTTATAATAATGGGTTTTTAAAAATAATGATCACTTGTTTTTCTTACATTAGGCCACTACTGGACTTAGGGCCAAATTGTACTCTATTCCATTGTCACCACGCAGTTCAATGTAATGGTCGACTTGTCTCATTCCAGGCATTACACCAAATAAAGGACTTCTCAACCGTTGGTCGTCTGTCCGTCATAGTTTATGGGGCAAAAGGTTTGCCAGTTTTGGACTCTTACTGTAACCTTAAGTTGATTAACGACAGGCGACAAACTCACACGGAGTATAAAACCAACGACCCGAATTGGATGAAAACTTTTAAATTGTACGTAGGTATTCTACTCGTATTAAATTTATCGCATACCATACAGATGAGGTGCTGAATAAATTCTAAGCAAAATTGACACAAGCAAGCATAATTACAACGTTCTTACACTCACTTCCGTGTGTTCGTATGGCTAAAATAGATCGAACCAACCAATACCCAACTATCTTATGCTATCTGACATTATTGTATGGTAGTCAAAGTAAAGTTCAAAGTCACAATCATTTATTTATTTTTGGATGTTTGACTGGCTCTGGTAGTACAGAGAGGGTCGTGCTTCTGCAGTAAAAACTGAAAAAGATCTTTTATAAAACAATACATACGAATATGTATCCCTGTTTCAGTACTGTCACCGATATAACAGCTATATTAGAAGTAACAGTCCACGATGATAGAAAGGATGATGAAATCGGTAGTGTAGCCATACCTTTACTTGAAATAACAAATGGAGCCAAAGTCTGGTACGCACTCAAAGATAATGCGTTAAGAGACCGAGCCAGAGGCAGTAATCCTAGGATTCTACTTGAAATGAATATCTTCTGGAATATTGTAAGTAGGCGCATTTCAAACGCTTTCTTTGTTTTGAAATTTCTCTCTATTTTACTGAAGTGGTTTACCTAGTAAAGTAAAATTTTAAGGCCTTGGCTTGTGATTTTCTGATCTAGTGCGCGTTAATAATTCCATGTTATTAAATTCATAAGTTGAATATTCGCTTTTAGATTATGACATCTCGTCGCAGTAGTGGCCTCATTATTGGCTCTAATTTAATGATATAATGCGACCAAAACACATCACCCTCCTCAGTACACTACAACGCATGTATAAATATTCATGCTTGAATAATAAAAACGTAGAAATATTTATATATAAGAACTTAGTGATGTCGTATATGTTTTTCTCTGTGCCTTCTTCGAATTTCAGATTAAGGCTTCTGCTCGCGTAATAAAACCAAAAGAAATTGATTTACTAGAAACTGAAGATAAATTCGACAGAAAACTGTTTCTAAAAAATCTAGCGAGGGCCAAAACTGTGGTTTTATGGACGTTGAACTTTTTTAAACTTCTCAAGTAAGTTGAACTATTTGTATATTAGGTACTTTTTGTTTAAATTTTATTTAATTAAGTATACTCAGGTTTTTAGCAGTAGTTTATGCACATATTACTATTTTTAAACTATCGCGTTGTATGATTATTAAATGTTAAATACACAGGAATTAACACGAAAGGTACCTTTTTTAGAGTTCCGTAGCCAAATGGCAAAAAACTGAACCCTTATCGATTCGTCATGTCTGTCTGTCCGTCCGTATGTCACAGCCACTTTTTTCCGAAACTATAAGGACTGTTGAAACTTGGTAAGTAGATGTAAAGGTAAAATGTGTAGAGGTAAAATGTTGGTGTCCCCTGTAACTTCTAAAATAAGAGAATGGTAAAATTGAAAAAATATATGATGTACGTTACCATGCAAACTTCCACCGAAAATTGGTTTGAACGAGATCTAGTAAGTAGTTTAATACGTCATAAATCGTAAAATGTTACTTGATGCTACGGAACCCTACGGAGTCCGACTCGCACTTGGCCGCTTTTAAATCAGATTACACCTGAGTAACAAATATTCTCTATTATTTTTTAACTAATATTTGCCCAGCAGTGGGACAGCAAAGGTTAAGTAAAATCTAAGATCACTATACAAAAAACGGGTGCGAGTTGGACTCGTACATGAAGGGTTCCGTAACACCGTACAATGTTTTAAAACGCTGAAGAAACACGTTTCTTGTATGACGACCCCCTTTAATTTTTAACTTTTTTTTATTTTTAGTATCTGTTGTTATAGTGGCCATAGTAATACATAATCTGTGAAAATTTCAAGTATCTAGTTAATGCCATTATAAAGATCTAGTTAAAAACGCTGAAAAAAACATGGCTTTTGTATGACGACCCCCTTTAATTTTCAACTTTTTTTATTTTTAGTATTTGTTGTTCTAACGGCCACAGTAATACATAATCGGTGAAAATTGCAGGTGTCTAGCTATTACAGTTCAAGAGATAGAGCCCTGTGACAGACGGACAGACGGACAGACGGCGGAGTCTCAGTAATAGGGTCCCGTTTGCACCCTTCGGGTACGGAACCCTAAAAATGCAACTGAAGTGTTTTTTTAACCGATCAAACAATAATGAATGATGTTGAAAATGGTAGAGGTGGAGCAAAAAGAAAAAACTCAGATAGAAATGAATTTAGAAATAAATATTTATCAAAATATAAAGTAAACTACGTAGGTAGACATTTTTTTCTATTTCAAAGTATGTTGTTTTTTAATTTTATGTATAAATTATTATAATTTGATCATATTTCGTTATAATATACAGGATACACTTTTCAAATATACTTTCACTTTTAAGAGCCAGGCTCTTTACAGTTTTTTGTATGGAAAATGACTCACACAATGACAATTTTTGGCAGAGATAATGGATTGATTGGTTTGCCATTTGCCTTTTCCAATCCACACACTAGCACTGCGGCTGCACAAGAACGGGGGTGAGGTGCGGGGGCGCATATTGCGCGTACCTTAGAAGATTCCGTTCTGTATACTCTTACCAATAGTAAACTTAATAGTCACTAGAGTTCAGGTTTTCTCAGGATGTTTTCCTTTACTACATGAATACAAACTGAGAGGTACAAGATGCGCCTAGCGAGGATTGAACTTGTGCCTCACAGACACACAGCCAGTGCCTACACCGCTTGGCCATCGTCGTTTCAAATAGTACCAGAACATAATACACCGAGTAATTATTAAAAAAAAAACAAAAAACTCGACTACCAACATATAAGTTATATATATTTTTGTAATCCTAGTATAAAATTCTTTAATTTGATACCATCCGCCGAAAATTCGCCATTTTGGAATATTTCAATGTTTGATATACCTCTCAGAGTTAGGACTAATCTAACGACACCTCTCAAGCTAAAATCCATTAAGCCTTTTAGGCTGTAGAGCGTGCCCAAAATACACTCGAAAAACATAACCCTCTGTCTGTCGCAGTCGAATAAAAAGCATTGTTGAAAATCGAATCGAAATTCTAACAGTGCTTCCAAACAAAATTAAAATTCTAAGAAATAGATTTTTCGTTCGTATCCCGAATTAAATTCGCTCCTAATATTTCAGATCGTGCTTCGAATGGGAATCGAAGAAGTGGAACACTATCGGGCTGATAGGCTGGCTGCTATTCAATTGGTACTTTGAAGCGTGGATGGTGCCTCTGCTACTTCTAATACCCTTTATTTGGTACAGACCAGAGAAATACTTTCTTGTTAATTGTAAGTTCCTGACACGCAGAGATGAAAGTAAGGTTTTGAACTTAAAGTCTTGGTGGTGGGTCTTAAATGATAATTCATTTGATTCAAGCTACATCATCATTTACCATGTGGTTCTCGGTCCGGTCCTGAAGTATTACTCCATTTCTTCCTGTGGATATTGTAAGAAAGAGGCGACTAAAGAAATAAATACGAACATCGCGTGTAATAACTGCATTCCCAAGGGGTGTGGACGTCGGGCAGGCAGCCTAACCACAAAAAAAAAAAAATTAATGTTTCCGGCTTTTTCTTCAATACGTGGGACACTTAGAAAGTTTTGAGAAACAAAAAAACCTAATATAAAATAGTGTTTTGAATAAAAAAAAATTCTCTTATCCAAAAAACTTTTTTATATTTCAACGAACTCTTCACAAGTCTCTATACAAAGTTTCATGCACCTGAACCAATTTTCGAAGTTGTCCGCTGCAGGCTCTTCTTCTACGGCCTTCTCGAACGCTGTTAACACGTCTTAAAGCGATGAGAACTGTATCCCTTTTAGTAGATTTTTTATTTGAGAAATAAAAATAGTTACAGTAAGAAGGGTGACCCAAGATTTTGACTAGTGTGGTGTCCAAGAAGTCCCTCATTTTGAGCGCTGAGTGCGCGGGCGCGTTGTCATGATAAAGCAGTACGCCGCACAGTCCAGTGTTCGGTCGCTTGTTGCTCATTACAGTAAAAACTTTTGGCAGACATTTTGTAGTATACCAATGGGCGTTGATGCTGCTTTGATTTCGTAATGGAAATGATACCAAATACAAAAACTATTAATCGCAATCGCAATCTTTAACACATGCACGTGCATTTTATCTCTGGAGAAGAAAGAGCTGCAAAACGCACCATGAGCTTCAAAGCAGTACAGCTAGGGATGCATAAAGGAACACATTATGATAAAGAAGAGGTTCAAGCCACATCATTGGCTTTCCCTCCTCCAAACGTTTTTAAAATGTGCAGTTAGCCTGGTATCTGCAATCTTTCATTTTCATTTAGAGATTATTTTAGGTAATATTTTGATCCGCTTCGGTGTTTAGCGAATGACAAACAAAAACCATTTTCGAGACATATAATACACACATATAACCTACTTCATTTATACCTTCTTCATCTCATTTATACCACTTATCCTAAATTATTACTGTTTTTTATTTTTATTTTAAAGGGAAATTTTACTTGTTACCGCATGTTACGAATATTTCCACAGTTGAAAAGGTACGTTATATTTTATTTCTTTTTTATTTTAAATTGACACTAGTATGATATTAACTTAGTTTCTTTCAGGAAGAAAGAACGACACTTAGACAAAAAATAAATAACATACAAGATTTAATACAAAATGTGCAAAATTTTATGCGAAAACTTGCCTCTTTTGGGGAAAGCGTCAAAAAGTAAGTACCTTCCATAAATCCATACACATGTGTATGTATGGTCATTGTTTGGCTTATTCTTGCTGACACTTTAGCTTTTAACCTGTATACTAAATATTTCTTCTCTACTTCGCACCGACTTAAGCATCCTTGCATGCCCATCATGTAAGATGCAGGATGCAGGACGAGCCAGACGGACCGCCCAGACCGACGAGTGCTTTTTTTTAATATAGCTATGTGGTACATAATAACCCTAACTAACCCTAACATAAGGGGTCCGCTAACTAACCTAGGTGATTTGACGAGGTTACTAGTTTTTTACACAGAGTGACTGCCGTCTGACCTCCGCAACCCAAAGGGTAGACCAGAACCGAACCTAGGATAAGTTTTTGAACAAGCGCTAGATGGCGTTCGGGGCCCACAGCTTAACGTGCCGTCCAAAGCACGGAATAATCTTTCTTTTCGGATAATCAGGTGATTCAAGCCTGCAATATCCTAACCAGACTGGAAACAACTTTTCACAAAGTATGCTTCCCAGTAGGATTTGAATCCACGACCTCCGGATCACAAGGCAAACGCCTTGACAACTGGACCACGGAGGGAGTCAATAACTTCTATTTAACCCTTTCACCGCGAGACTTTATGTCAGTTGTCGTGCTCCCAGTGCGAGGAATCGTAAATATCCATAGTTTTTGGTCGGATAAATCCGACGCTCGGGAAATGGGCACGAAAATGTTTGTCGGATTAATCCGACGTTCGCGGTTAAAGGGTTAATATGGCATACATATATGTTTAAATATTGATAAATATAGATGCCATATTAATATGACCTATAAATTATACATACATACATATGTATAGTATGTACTATCACGCCTGTTTCCCACACGGTAGGCAGAGTCTATGGAAAATTATAAATATATAAATTATAAATATTAATAAATATTTTGTTTCCTTCTTTCAGCTTGTTCAACTTCTCTGTGCCGTTTCTGAGCTTATTGACCATCTTTTTTCTAATCGTCATATCGACCCTCGTATATTATATTCCCGTGAAATATATATTCATGGCGTGGGGTAAGTGTCGGTTCTAGTTAATTTTGTATATCATAATTATTTATTAAACTTTTTTGTTCCAAAATAAAAATACGAGTATACTTTAAAAAAAATGGAGGAATTTATGCTCAGAATCATGCTAAGAGAAAAACTCCTGTTAAACTACTTATTTGTCATATTTTTAGAGACATTTTAACCAGGCCGGTCTTATAGCCCTGGGGCTGGGCCACAGCTACCCCGTAATGGATACAACATTAAAAACTCGATCAGATCTAAGTCTTATACTCAATAGACACGTATACATACACGTGTCTATTGAGTATAAGACTTAGATTGTAGAAAACTATTAATTTTAAGAAAACAAATAACTGCCCCTAAACGATAAATTCAAGATTGATATCGCTACGTACGTTTATTTTGATAGATATCTTTGCAAAGGTTATATTTGTTTTCAATAATAGGATTTTTATCCCAATATTTACTTGTACAGTCAGTAGCAAAAATATGTCACGAAATAAAAGCGTTAACACATTAGTGCAGCCTTTGGACACAATACACCCAAGTAGCATACAGTACTCTGCGCACTCAATATAACAATACCCTTAGAGTAATGTTGGGGATGCGCCGCCCTTGTAGTGCTTCAGGGATGGTGGCGGAGGCTGGAGTTAACAGTATGTCAGCTATTATAAGAAAGCGCGCGGCATCCTTGATTCACCGGGTGCGGGGCAGCGCCAACATTATAGTGAAAACGGTCGCGGCTAGATTGGACGTGGACAGTGCTATCATGCAGCACTGGACTCGCGTTCATCTAGTCAAAGACACGAAACCATCAAAAAGTTTTAATGTAGATGTTATACTGACATAGTTTGCTGCTTACACACGACACACTTGGCATACAACCTGCACTAACAATTTGGTGTTGTACTACAGATTGTAATGTGTGTAGACGTGTTGTGGGCGTGTCCCAACAAATTGCATGTCGGTTGTATTCTGACCGTGACATTACGTTACATTGCTGGTTTTGTTATGATACAATTTTGACCTATTCTTGCAAAACAGGCAATGTAAAATCATCCTCAAAAATTCGTGAAATCCTCCGGTTCTAAATATAACATTATATTAATTTACGTAGCGCCACCTATAAATGTTATTCTGCAACCATACTATATAGGCAATATTTAAAAATAATAAAATAAGTACATAAACTAAAGCTAAAAACCTAAACTTAATTGAATAAAACTCAAGCTATACGTTACCAAAAATAAATTGTTTATATTTTCTAAAATTCAATATAACAAATCGATGTATTATGTTTGTTTAAGGCGAAGATATAGGCAAATGACCTTGAAGTGGCGCCCTCATTTGAAATAAATTGTTAACTCGTAAATATGGAGATAATTTCCATATTACTCTTCGTCATGCACTAGATAGCCCTTTAAATTATTTTATAAACCACCGTTGAAAGTATTTACATTAGTCCGTCTAGCTTTAAAACTTGCCTCCGCCAAAAGTGGTCACGGCAAGTTTTAAAGCTAGACGGATCACCAATAATAGTTTTAACGGCAGTTCATAAAATAATTTAAAGGGCTATCTAGTGCATGACGTAGAGAAATATGGAAATTATCACCATATTTACGAGTTAACAATTTATTTCACACTTCAAGGCCATTTGCCTATATCTTCGCCTTAATCTACTTAAAATGAGAAACCATATAGTGCGACTTCTCTACAAATGCTAACAAACTAATATCTAATTGTAGTTTAATATTTAGTTCGGAATAAGAATAATAGATGGCGTCACAATAAAAATAGCAATGTATGGGACTTTCATCCACCTGGCACTGCCCTGCAAGAACACCGATTGATATACCCTTCTCGCTTTCTCTCATTGGCCGAATACACAAGAGCGAAAAGGACATCAATCGGTGTTCAATTTGTTTGTCGGGCGGGTGAATTTGTGCTGTGATTAGGGTTGCCACCGCTTTTTTGAAATTAAAGTACATTGGTGATCAATCGTCAGAAAAAAAATAGTGCCAAAATAAAGTATAATTTATTTTGCTTTAACATTATATTTAAAAACATACTTTTTATTGCTTTTCGCAAGTTTTATCTTATATTATCACTGTTAAACAATTGAACAGCATATATTTAACAGTAATTTATTTTACAGTTAAAAGTAATTAAATTTTTATAAGGTTCAGCAGAGACGCTTTGTTTTTTTCGTCTCACCATTTGCTATTCATCACAGAAAAAATAATCTGTCAAAACAACAGTTTAATTTATTG
Source organism: Acrobasis repandana (assembly GCA_963576875.1). Classification (NCBI taxonomy): domain Eukaryota; kingdom Metazoa; phylum Arthropoda; class Insecta; order Lepidoptera; family Pyralidae; genus Acrobasis; species Acrobasis repandana. Next base: position 8,363,839 of record OY756226.1, read on the forward strand.
CTTGTCCTGGAAAAATCTCAGAAAAATCAAATGCGAAATAAAGTATTTTCCCGTACTTAATTCTTTTCGTAAAGTATAGAGTACAATTACCCGAAATAACGTTCAATACTTTATTACAAGGTACGGGTGGCAACCCTAGCTGTGGTGATGGAAGTTGTGGTCGCAATTGCTACGTGTGTAGAGAACAGCCGACCGCGACTCCAACATGTTGTACTGCAGGTTGTGTGCCATGTTGTGTGGAGGCAGCAGTTGCCTTTGTTACTAACACTTTATGGGTTGCAAAGCCTGAAAAAAACAATTTTTATTTTTTTTATTAGTAAACGCTTTTATTTGGTGATATATTTTTGCTGCTGAATGTACACTTTGTGAACCTAACCAAATATTCATTTCAGGCATAAAAAAGTACGTGAGGAAAATGATTTGGCCAAACAGGGTATCTCACAGCGAAGTAATGGATTTGCTCTCTAGAGTTCCCAATGACGAGGTTTTGGTAAGAAAATGTGTTTACTATTTCCATTCAGGTCTGTCTGAGAGATTTTTGTTTCAACTAGATGTAAACGAAGCCCTAATGCTTATGATGCTTCATTCTATTTTGCTGTGCTTTAAGTGCATCCTTTTTAGTGCTTTAAAAAGTCATCATCATCAGGTCTTTTTTAATCTCCACTTCAAAAGCGCAACCCTCTCTGTACTACCAGGTACACGGGTTGGAGGGTCTTGTTTGGCTTGTGCTTCCTAAGTCGCCTTCTACGACATCCATGGGAAGATTTGAAGTGGTCCTATTCTACTCTGCCAGGAACCACACGGCTTTAACCCTTTCACCGCGAGACTTGTCAGACTTGACTTGTCTTGACAGTTGTCGTTCTCCCAGCGCGAGAAATTGTGAATATCCATAGTTTTTGGTCGGATAAAGCCGACGCTCGCGAAATGGGCACAAAAATGTTTGTCGGATTAATCCGACGTTCGCGGTTGAAGGGTTATTAAAATAGTTTATTTTTAGTTTTTTTTTTTATTATAGAGTTTGTTTTAAGAATGCCATTTGACATAAAGAAGTTGTCAAATGTACAAGTTAGAAAGATGTTATTGGTTTTTATTTAAAGATATGGAATATTTTTTATATATTCAGTTATTCGTTGTATACAAAAGTAAAGGACGTAGACTAAAACAATTTTCTATTATCTAATATAGACTAGATAATAGAAAATTGTTTTAGTCTACGTCCTTTACTTTTGTAGAAAACACAATCATAGTGAGTACCAAAAATGAGTAATATGAAGAGAGAAGCCTTAAATAGCACATAAGACCACATTACATAGACAGTAAAAGCCGGTCATAGAAATGGGCTAAATCTTTGAAATTTTACTGTGAAAACCTATCTATATATTAATTTATATATTATGTATGCCTATATATTATATATGCAATTTCTTTGAAATTACAAAATTTTGCCGAAATTTGACATGTCGTTTCAAAATAAAAGCTGGACTACGTTTTTATGGAAAAGTTTAGATTGGTCTAGGGTAAGGCGACTCTTAAATAGGTAGCACGATTATTGTTTAATATTTTTCTGATTTAGAAGCATATTTTTTATGAATGTAATAGTACCAACTTCATGTTTTACTGTTTTAAAATATTTAAAAAATGTTTTCAGATTAACTGTGAGAACCTGCTCTTAGAAAATGCATCGAAACTTCAGTTCGAAGATGAAGATGTATAAACATTCAGATATTTATTTTTCGTTTTAGATATTACATACAATTTGTAGATTTAGATTTATGTATTATGTAATACCTAAGGGTCCTCAGAACTACTGATTTCATTTATCTAACACCCGGCCTGAGAACTACTGAGTTCACTTCATGATACTGATTACAAGAGATGTTTGGCAGAATATCAAAAATAATTCTGATCTCATATCATGGATGAACTAATACTAGAGGCTTGAACCTTCATACTTTAAAGCGGAATTCGATGCTTAGTTTAAATTTTGTAGCTAGATAGAGCTACTAGTTTGAAACAATGTAGTTTCGTAGTATTGCCGCTTCATTTCAGAAAGATGGCGGTATAAGCGTTCATTTTCTACGAACAAACAAGCGCCATCTCTGATTTTCCGTGGATACCGTCAGCCTAAGTACCCATCATCCATTGTATGACTAGCGGGCAAGATAGTAGTGACATCTAGAAATAATACAGGATGGCTTTTAGCAGAGTACGTATTTTGGTATGCGGTTGTTAGAACGAATAAATACATACTAAAGGACTAGTATGTATTTATTCGTCCAATATTACGAAAAATTCAAATTTTAATATTGCGCCAGCTCAATAATTCTCGCTTCAGGTCAGGTATATCTATTATAATGACAAGCAATTAACGATCTGAATTACTCTTTCTGTTTTTAGTTATATTTCAACAACATTTTAGAAAGTATCTATTTTTAATTTTAGTACAATATAAACGTAAGAATTAGTTAACGACAGCATACATATCGAATTAGCCCCAAATTTCCATTTTCGACGAGGATACTGGTTTTTACACAGTTGACTGATGTCTGACCTCCGCAACCCAAAGGGTAGACCAGAACCAATCCTAGGATAGGTTTAAACAAACCCTAGCTAGCGTTCGGGACCTAGTCCCACCAAACGTAAAGTGGCACCAAATTAAAGTAACTTTTATTATTTCAAGGATGAAGATCTACTGATGAACATTTTTCCCTAAAGAAGAAGAGGGTGCGAAGAGCAAAATTAGAAATATGTTAAGATCAAAAACAATCATGAAATTGTATGATACTTATGTGTTAGCATCTATAATCATAATTTAGTACGTAAAGTTTCATGTAAAATATAAATATAAAGTAATATTTTAGTTTCTTATGAAACTTCGACTGATTACCAGGACAATATAGTCTTACAATAATTAAGATTTATTTCTTTTTTAAACATAGATAAGGACAAATGTTAGGTATAACACTAGTTATGTTGTTTCCGGCCTAGATTAGGAATAGTCCACGTCTTCCCGTGGATGCCGTATAGGCGACTAGTGGACTAAGCAAAATAAAGTACAAAGATGGAAACATCCCAAAGAGGAGTTTGGCGGCGCTGTCCTGGCCTCCGGGCCGTTTGTAAAATGATTCGCACAAAAGACAAGATGAGGTAGAGTAGAATAGGACTACTCCAAGTCTTCCCGTGGATTTCGTAGAAGGCGACTTAGGAAACACAAGTTAAACAAAGCTTATAAACATCAGTGAGGCCACTTCAACCCATCTGGCCAGCAAGAGTGTAGGTCAAATCCTCTGACTGCTCTGGCTAATATAGATCTGATGATGATGGATCTGGTACAGAGAGCGTCGTGCTCCTGCAGTGGAGACTAAAAAAGATCTGATGATGATGATGACGTCATCAATGAACCCATGTGTGTGTTATGTATCCTTTTTATTACCCGACTGCGCCAGAAGGACGGTTATGTTTTTCGAGTATGTATGTATTTATGTATGTTTGTATGTAAAGAGTGACACTGGGTATATCAAAAATTTAAATAATCAAAAATGGCGGATTTTCGCGCTAAATTATACTTCTTCAAATTTTTTTTTATTTAAAACCTATCGAGAGGGGTATCCAATGAAAGGATTTTGTACAAGGATTACAAAAATATATACAACTTATATGTTAGCAGTCGGGTTTTTTGTTTTTAATAATTACTTGTTAATTAACGTTCCTTGTAGAGTGAAACAAAAAAAAATTAATTTATGTTTTCCTTTATTACTCAGTATAATAAATACGTTAACATTATGTACTTAATTTAAAATCTATTAAAAACTAACGTAATTTTAATTACTACAAATAACGAATTAGTAAATGAATATTCCAATAAGTAGAATTTGGTAAATTGGCAAAACAATGTTATCTATAGCACAGACCTCCATTGATACACTGAAAAAAAAATATGGCATTTAATATTATAATATTAGTCTGTCAGGTACCTCTCTGCCTTATTTTATATCAAAGATATTGGAGGTCTATTATGGTACATTATTGCCTCACGTGCAAGGGGCCTAAAAGAAGAGCCTAGGCGCGGAAAAATGCCCACGGAAACAGGTAAAGGTACATTATTGCTCTTAGTTTTATAAATTTATCCCCTCATTTTGCAGCATACCAGTCAGAACTATACATAGGTAAAATTAGAAAAGTTAATTGTTTACATTTTGTACGTCGATTCCTCTCCGCTTGGACTAAGAATACTTACACGGGTTCACTTTATATGAATATAAAATATATTATAAAAAATTTTGTAGAAATATCTATCCTTCAAAAATTTAGGTTTTTATAACAAAGTATTTTTTTTAATGCAAAAATTTATTAAACATTACGTTAAATGATTAAATCTAAACTATTATTTATTATTTTCAAAAAACTTGTTTACTTTTTGCGGACTTAAAAACACACTTAGGTAGGTACAGTATTTTAAAATGTATGTTGTACGTTTACATTCACTCTGTATGTACGTTTACATTCACAAGGATACTATAAAACTAATTTGAATCATACTTTAATGTACGCTTTTAATACTCGAACATAAATTAATTAAAAATATAATCACAGGCCATAATGCTGCAAGGTTTGTACGTTACACTCGTAAATGTATCCGCACCAACTTAAACTGTGGTGGGCCACCTCGGATTAGCCTGCCAAAGGAGCGCTGGTCGTTTATCCCGTCATGGTACATTAAATGACATCATCCGAAGGGCCCTTGTCTCTGTAACCGTTCCAGCCATCTTGGAACCGAGCGGTTTACTGAGATCAGATGGCAAAAGGCTTGACGGAATGTCACTGATACCGTGGAGGCTGGGCAAATGCCTGATTTGGGACGCCACTTGCGTGGATACTCTCGCGTCCACGCATGTCGCGTCAACGTCTGTGCGACCTGGTGCTGCGGCTGTTTCGCAGGAAGTATGAAGATCTCATTGGAAATTATATTTTTGTGCCCTTCGCCGTAGAGACGATGGGTCCATGGGGCCCAGAAGCAAAATCCTTTGTGACTGAGATTTCAACGCGTCTCCGCGATGTTACGGGCGATCCGAGGGTGGGCAGCTACTTTGCACAAAGGCGTTCTATCGCGGTGCAGAGGGGTAATGCTGCCAGACTTTTGGGTACCCTGCCTCGCGGCGAGGCGTTGGAGTCTCTTTTTTATTTGTAATTTTTATTTTATTTTATTAATTTGTAATGTGACCTATGTATTGATTTTATTAGAAATAATTTTTTTTTTTTTCTTTGACTTAAACTTTAATATCTTTTCCGAGCCTCTCAAACTCGTTGGCGAAGTATACCATATCCTTGTGTTCTAAAGCCGAATTTTGGAACACGATGCGGAAGAAATTTGGCAGGTCACCTTGCGGTTGATACGTGACCATCATACTTCCTTCCTTTATCATTTTTTCCTTAATTTTCGGCGCTACCTTGTCCAGCCTTTCTCTGTAATCTGGCTCATTTTCAAGTCCGCGTAGGCAGGTGGGCACAAACCAGAACATGATGTTCGTGCATTCGGGCTCGTTGAGAACTAGTTTGAACCCTTCTCGCTGGCGGATGTGTTCCAAAAAGAATTTGGCATTATCGAAAACTGTGTCGATATGTTTCTCGAACCCTTTCGTTCCTTTGGCTTTCCACATGAACCAGAACTTGAGTACGTCAGCGCGCCGGCCGCACTGTATGTGCTTATCCCCAGTGTCGTAGGAAGTGTCGTAGAATTTGTCCTTCTGGAAGAGGTACTTGGCGTCGGACGAGTGTCCCTGTTTGAGGACGTTCTTGTGTCTAATTAGGAAGGTTGAGCATTGTTGCGGCGCGGCTAAGAGCTTGTGAGGGTTCCACGTCACCGAGTCGGCCCTGGAACGTTATTAAAATTGTACAAATGTTTTATTTTGAACTCAGTGTACCTATTATAATTTGGATGTATTATTAAAGTAATTTGCAATATAAGCAGCACGTTACTGATTATACAGATAAACACTTCCGCAAATTTATAATTGGAAGGAAATGAATTAAACACTCGGAGCACAGAGCTAAATTTAAGTGTCAAGTGCGTGTCGGACCAAACTCAGAGTAGAGTTCCGTTACTCGTTACATCATGAAAACTACACAACAACAACAAAAAAATAAAGTTACCAAGTGTTCACGTAACAATATCGCTGAAATATGTAAGTGATGTACATCAAAGACAATATAAAACATTATTGGAAATGATACTTTCCATATTTGTCACATAATAAAGATGGCCATTAACACTATACCAAAAGTTCACAGGCTACCATTTCAAGGTTGTAAGAGAATGTATGTTGCAACATATACGTTCTTATACAGGGTCTAACAAAATATACTGAAACTATTTTTAATCTGGATTCAGTCCATGATACTGAACAACTTTCCTCAAGGAACATATATCAAAATATTTCTTGGTCTCCCTACTAGTTGACCGATCAGCTGATCTGAGTTTGTATGGAAAGTCAAAAATATTTTTCATATTTTGATACATGTTCCTTGGAGAAAGTTGTTCAGTATCATGGACTGGATTCACCCTTAAAATAGTTTCAGTATATTTTGTTAGACGTTATATATTATTATGTTTTTTTTTATTAGTAAATTGTTTATTATGAAAAGGAAATAAATTCAATTGAAATAAAACTTAACTAACCTAAAAATAAAACCTTGTATAAATTATTGATTTGGTAATATAAAAGATTATGACTGTGCGACTTGGTGCCAAGAACACTGAATAACTCTCTGAATATCTATGCTAATTCGTTGAGAAAAGATGCAGTCAGCCCTCTTGTCACCCGTGGCGGAATTATATAAGTAGATATATAAATCAAACAAATATGGCAAGTATAAAACTGGTAAAAAAAACTTACATTTCAATTCCATTCAAAAGGTGCCTATGTTTTCTGGACATCAGCGCTCCACCTCCCCAGGCAGCATCCACATGGAACCACAAGTTATACTTCTGGCATAACCCGGCGATAGACACTAAAGGATCGAAGGCACCATATACTGTAGTTCCTGCGGTGGCGGTGACTAAAAATGGCGTAGCGCCATTTTCTATAGCCTCATTGATTTTCATTTCTAGATCATCAACATCCATTTTTCCATATCTGTCTGCTTTTACTTGGACGCAGTTGCCATCTCCGATTCCCATGAAGGCGGCCATTTTTCTTGTGGAGTAGTGGGCGAGTTCTGAGGTAAACAGGACCAATCTTGGGACAGCATATACGCCTTTTGTCTGCAACAAGGTGTCGTCATAAAAATGTGGAGTTCCTTTTGTAACCGTGTGTATTACAAACTTATTTTGTTTAATATTAATGTAATTTTTCCATGCATGTAGAGTTTATGCTAAAGGTAACACGCGCTTCTCAAAATCAATGAATTTATGCCAAAATTAATTTGTGGTTTTGGCGTGATGCCGTAAACACATAACATGTTAATAACATACGTAATTATACGACATGTGATTGACATAATTAATTTCAATTAAATCGAACCACGGGTACTAAATCCGATTTATTTTCAATTAATTTTAACTCTTATTGTAAATTAGATCTATCTATATGACTTTGATCTTGAAACTTTGATAAACTCGTTGTTTTGTAAGAACACTAGACAGATAGATAATTCAAATAAAAGTCCAAAAAATAATTGCGCAGCAAAATTAACAAAGAAAGTCCAATTTTAAATAAAATTTCAGATGCTTGAATTTTCCAATAGGCTAACGCAGACTTTTGAGCAAAATAGGGTTATAAGCAGGCCTGTGTTACTCCCCGTTTAGGTATCGAAAATATACCTATGCGCGCAGCGGCCCCTCGAAGTGGTAAATTAGTAAAAAAGGAATGCCCTTCCGGAGTCTATAAGAAGAGCTCCCAGTCGTTTGGCTTTTAAGCGAGCGGTACATAAATTTTTCCTCCAGCAGTCCTAGTCCCAGTCATCCTGATTATATTTATTAGTATTTATATTTATGTATTTATCTATTGTATTTTACTGGGTGGCGCAAAAGTAAAGACCCTATTTGGTTCAGCTATAACATTTTTTCTAAATTAGAAAACTAGATTTAGGTTTTTTTAAATGTATATTTGTGCCATTAAATTTCGTACCATTAGGATTTAAAGATGATGTCTTTTAAATGGTGACCTCCAGAGTTGATACACATTTGAGCCCTATTTATGACATTTTGCATAACTTGCCGTAACACTTCCTGCGATATGTTCGTTATTTCTTGACGAATGTTTTCTTTTAGAGCTGCGAGAGTCTGTGGCTTGTTCACATACACCCGAGATTTCAAAAAACCCCAAAGAAAGAAGTCTGGACTGGTCAGATCGGGTGATCTTGCAGGCCAAGGCAAATCGCCAAAACGAGAGATAACTCGGCCTGGAAAAGCGTCCCTCACTAAGTCCATAGTGTCGCACGCTGTGTGTGCCGTAGCGCCGTCTTGTTGAAACCAGATGTGCTCCAGCCCCAATTCGTCCAAACTGGGTATCAAAAACTCTCGTAACATGGTTCTGTAGCGTTCTCCAGTGACAGTTATCGCATTGCCTCCAGCGTCTTCGAAAAAATAGGGTCCGATCACTCTGTCAACACAGATGCCACACCATACAGTAACTTTTAGTGGGTGTAGAGGTGTTTCTTGAATAATGCGCGGATTATCAGTGCCCTAGAACCGAGTATTCTGCTTATTGACATGCCCTGAGAGATGGAAATGCGCTTCGTCACTCATAACCAATTTTGAAGGAAAATCATCCTCTTCAAGGTTGAGGTTTATGACGCGCTGGCAGTAATCTAGACGAGCTCGGTGGTCAGCAGGCAGCAGCTGATGAGTCATTTGAGTTTTATACGGGAACATCTTTAAGTCTTTCACCAAAATACGCTGCAGGGTCCGTCTGGAAATGCCCAATTGCGTGGCACGTCGCCTCGTTGATGTTTCTGGACACTCTTCCACATCTTCGCGCACAGCATCGATATTTTCAGCTGAACGGCCTGTTCTTGGTCTCCCAGACTTAGGTCTATCCAATGTTGAGCCAGTTGCTTCAAGGCGTGTGGCAAAGCGTCGAATTGTGCGACCAATCGGTGCCGGACGGTGGTGAAATCGTCGACGAAATTCACGTTGTGTTCTTATCACTGATGAATTATTCCGTAAGAACATTGACACAATTATTCCACGTTCTTGGGGAGTAAAACGGTCCATGTTTATTTTCAGTGTATTTTACATTTGTTCACTACACAATTTTCAACAACAGAATGACAGAAAATGTCATATAAAAAAAATAAAAGTATTTTCTTTAGTGCCAGTACTTTTGCGCCACCCAGTATATATGTATAGTTATTATATGTTTAAAAGTATATTTGTGTATAAGTATACCTATGTGTCTTTGATTATATATAGTTTATTTATATTTAGTTTGCTTATTTTTGTGAATTTTATTACGCCAGCCACACATATTTTCTGCTTGGTCTAATGGTTGACCGGGAGAGAATGCCATATGGCATTAGGTCCGCCACTTGTACTTTTATTTTATTGTGCAATGAAGATTAAATAAATAAATAAATAAATAAATAAATTCAGTTATACTAATCGTTTGTCCAGAGTAATAAGAATGAAATTGACCTGCAATGGATGTCTAGGTATTTAAACGAAAAGGTGCTGAGTTCTGACGTGAACTAAATTAAACCATATAGCTAAGCACATGGAGTAGATATTTCTTAGACTTCTGTACGTGAGTACTGGTTCTAATTCTGTGGTATAAGTTTTAGCGATTACTCGCGTTCCCTTGGTCATATGAGGTTGAGTCTGAGAAGATTTATAAGTAAAATTTAAAAATTGAGATCCGGACGGAACTTGTGGGCCAATTTTCGTAAAAATCGATTGAAAAAATGCGACCTGTAGGCGAAAACAGACAGACGGACAAAAGCATTTTATGGCCATATATGGCGTATCTTGAAACTGAGACGCTTCACTCGCTCGGTTTCGGGTCAATAAATATAAAGTTGTAGCATAATACTGTACTCATCCCAAGTTCTCTGCCAGTTTTAGTACGAGTAGGTAAACCACTGGGTTGATTGAATTCCCATAGCCAACTTCTGGCTCCATCACCAGCCCCCCGCCATGCTACCGGCGACAGCGTTTATCGACCGCTGTCATCTAAGTATCACTGTCTTGCTCCTCGTAATAATAAAAATCCTCGTAAGCATTAGGTCCGCCATTTGTTAAAAGTATATTTTTACTTTGGAACAATAAAGTGTTAGAATAAATAAATATTTATTTTCATTTTGTCGCCATAGATCCTTCTTCTGCCGAAACCTATTTAAGGGCTGTCTTTCATTGGTTTAATCAAGAATGGGTTTTGGTGGGAGCACCACATTACATCAACTTCTCCAAAGGGCCACTTTGTGTTGTATCGTAGATCTGTTGCGTGGGGAGACGCAAGCCTCCCAAGGGACCGGGTTGGAAAGACCACTGAATCAAAAAGAGATACAAGCGGGATAGCACTAGTCTATCGCACGATATAAACTTTATCTAGGTTTATCAACGGTGCCATGCTAGGGGCAGCTCTATGAAACGGCTGGTTTACATGTCTATGGAAACTTCAGATTGATTTACTACCGGAAAATGTGGCAAAATCTTTGTCTTATAGAACAAACTTATGAACATTGCGAGTTAAATTAAAGCTTGTAAAACAAAATCACGCCTACTGATATCTACTTACACTGCTCTAAGTAAAGTCAACGAATTGTAAGTAATGATTACGGGACCTTGGTGAAAGACCTCGTTTTAGCGTTCAGAGTGATTATAAAGCATTAATTGGGTTACAATTAATAGCTACCAACTTAACTCTTAAATAATTAAATATTGTCACGTAATTATTTCGTTCTTAATTGCATACTGCAATATAAACTTAGACTGCGTTTTGCGTGCAGCAGACTTCTCAAATTATATATAGTTATAAGTACGTATTTTAATATTTGCATCATTTGCGCTCTGGGCTCATATTTTTGAAACGCGGAGTCATTCAACGAGCGAATTTTTTTGTAAACTATTAGTTTTTATTTATGTATTACTGACTCCACTTTTTAAAAATACAGCTAATAGAATCATATTTATTTGATTTTATCTATATATGTATTTATCATAAAATATAGTATCGTTGAGTTAGTATCCCATAACACAAGTTTAAAACTTACTTTGGGGCTGGCCTAATCAGTGTGATTTGTCCCTAAATATATTTAGTTATTTTTTTTATTATTACGCCGAAAGAAACCCAGTTCAGTATAGTTCCCTACCCAGCCTGATGGGCTTTATTGCATTACAGATTTACACTTATTCTTATCATGTATTTACATTATATTTTACATTATACTTTTAAAAAATTCTCTTATTAAATTAAAACTAAAGAAACTTTTTATTTTATTTATTTATTTATTTAATCTTTATTGTCCATAAAATACAAATTGTACAGAACAATACGCGAACTTAACGCTAAAAGCGTTATCTACCAGTCAACCTTTGGGTTATACAGAAAGTCTAAAAGTGGGTTGCAGGATAAAGTGTAGTATATATAAAATACACAATGTACATTTTTCCCAATGAAAGGAAAAATGTAATGTGTTTATTTGTAAAATCTTTAAATAGAGTAAGCACTCTTTACAGTTCCCCCACACTGATTTAAACGCTAGTCTATCAGGTACTGATGATGAATACCTGCAATTCGATTACAGTGTTATCATCGGTCTCATTAGTATGTCATTATCGATAAAACTGGTTAATCTTCACTGCGGTCATAAAGATAAGATATCCATTCATAAATTAGGAAACCCCATACCCCATGATGATTGTTAATTAAGTGATAATAATGCAAAAAAAACACAATCACTGTGTTAGGTCTCTATAACCTTTCCCTGTTCTTTCGCCAGATTATAGATATACTCAATGTATTAATATAAATATGTTCTCGTGTACATAAAAGTGCGAAACTGTTGGGTAAACATAAGTTCCCATCCCACAGACCTAGATTTTTTTACTAAAAATAATATATATTAATTAATAACTAGTAGGTATATTTCTTCACTGACTGATTTATTTGAACCATTATATTTTATTTTGATTAAATTGATTTAAGCGACCATCATCATCATTTCAGCTGCATAACGTCCACAGCTGGACATAGGCCCCTCCTATAGAGTTCCAAAATAACCGATCTGAAGCGGCCTGCATCAGCCTGTGTCAGGTCATCTGACCACCTTGTGGCTGGGCGTCCTACGGTTCGCTTGACAGTGCGTGGTCGCCATTTGAGAACCTTTTTGCCCAATCGTCCATCGGTTCGTCGCGCTATGTGTCCCACTTACTGCCACTTCAACATATTAGAAAATTTGACTTGTTGTACCACCTACAACAACTGATACTTTTTTTCTAAACGTCAAAAAAATTCTAAGGGATTTTTATGAAATAGCAAGTCATGACGTCTAGTTTCCTGAATTCAAACTACGTTTTTTTTCAGAATTAATAACTTTTTAATATTAATGTAAGTAAATATACTTTTTTTATTTGACTTATACTACAATATATTTTATTTTTTTACCAAATAAATTCTAGTGATAGATGCAAATTGTATGCAAAATAAGATTTGGCTATCATTTTAAACTAGATAACCTTCGAATTTCCATAATTTTTTAGGACTTGTATTTAGGTCAAGGTCAATGGAATTCGGCCTTAGATTAGAATATTCTGGTTTCATCTGATGGCATTTACATCTGACACACAATTATTTTCTCTAACAATCGTAGTTAAAACTGTTTAAATAATTACTACGAGTATTAAGATTTTTTGAATTCTTACACAATATCTTATGTAAAATGAATGTGTGCCTCTCAAAGATTGAAATCCGTCGATTAATAACGCTACAGCAAACTTCCCCACTTTCCTCCTTATTTTCCAACCAATCAAATATCGCGATATACAAAAGAAAAAAAAAAAGAAACTTGTGCCAATTTTTGTAAAATCATTTGAAAAATGTGACCTATAGGCGAGCACACAGACAGGTCTTGTACTTACTATGTAAACCAGATCACAACTAAGTATAGGCCCTTGCTAGGTTTATGAACTTGTCATTTTGATAACATGTAGCTTATCAAAACCAGATAAAAACCTAGTAAAGGCCTTTACTAGGTTTTAAAATGGTTTTCCGGTCATCATTTACACACCTAAAACAAGTTAATTGTTAGTAAGTGCATTCTAACGTACACTATTATAAATAAATGATAAATAATATATTAAGGATATCCCGCAACTTTTCAGCCAATTCCGGTCAACGTAGCTTTCATAGTTCAGTTGCGGCACATGCTCAAAGTGGGGAAGACATTTTTCGCTCTCCTGAAAAATTTATCTCATGTCCCTTGCTATGTTTTAAAATTGCACAGCCGAGATGGACAAAAGCATTTTTGGCTAATCTCCAAACTGAGATGCTGCACTCGTCCGGTCAATTATTTATTGAGAAACTATGATTTTGCAAGAACTTTTTCAAGACACCTGTATGTATACATTGTTTACCTACTCGTATATTATTGATTTAATTTATTTGTTACTTAAATAAAGAAACTTCCATCAAATGTCTAGCATAGGGCCCGGAGTAATCTAAAAAGTAACGATTTGACGTCAACATTTGTGCAAAACAAAACAAAGTGACTATTATTAAGAAATATTATAAATATCCTATGATAATAAAGATATTTTGAATTTATTTTTTTTACACTTGAACCGTGTTGTAACACCGTCTCAATGGACCATGTATGATCTATAAGGACCATGACGTGAAGACAATGGTTTCAACATTTTTTTTACATAACCGACATACAAATAATTTGACCTTAATAATTACATGGGGCCATATGTTTGAAACGCGGAGTCCTCCAACAGATGATTTATTTAACTTTTTTTAAACGCATGGTTTTGATCACTATCCCACCCACGACTAATGTCAAAGAAATCTTCATCATGATTGTCATGGAAATTCAGTGCCGTTACACAAATTTTCATATTGAAGGTTGAATTTGAAAAAAAAACTTTTTGCTATTCATTTTACGTAAATATTTTGCCCATTTTTTCCGCTGAACATTGGTTGCTCTACTCACCAAGCAAAGATTAAAAAATTAAGTAAAATAAGTAGTATTTTATGACATGGGCTGACTGAATAAAGCTGCACGTTTATTGTTTCATTGACTCTCGTGTTCAAAAGTAGAGCTCGCCTCTAGGTAATTGTCTAGTAAGTAAAGTTTGATTAATTTATCTTGAAACCTGATAAAAACCTCTCTCTCCCTACTTAAACTATCGTGTTGCATCATTACTAGATACGTTTAATTTTATTATTGCATATAAAAAATTACGCACGACCAATAAAGGAATGCTTTGCTAAATTCCCATGGGCAAACATTTAGTACCTACCTATTCGAAATTTAATAGAATGATGATGATTTATAAGCTAATATTTATCGTGTTTAAGTCTACCAATGTGGCGCGGTTTATTTCTTAGGCTTTATGTATTCATGCAAAATATCTGTTATGTAGGTATGTCTCTAGAATTTTATATACATATATATATAGTCTACTACAGTATCTGATCATATTTAAAGCACCTATCGCAATAAAATAACCTGACTTATCTGTTTTTCCTTAGGATGACTAGGCAATTAATAGGCGATGCGGTTAGCAACCCATCACTATTTTGATTCTCTTTTTCCATCTTCAAGCCCACCATCACGCTAAATGGCCCTGGGCTGTGTGGCTTTGCCTAACAGATAAAGACGTGATTTTATATCTGTATGACTGGGTATTAGAGGTTAACTTTTGTGTCATTTCAATCACTAAAGATTTATGAGAAATAAATAAAATTCTCTCGCTTTGTCCTGATTTATCAAAGAAAAATGAACTAAAATTGTAAAAAAATTGCAATCACGCGATCTTAATGATCTAAGAACGGGGTTAAGGCGCGCACACGCCGTATTTCCTGCTAAACCAGCACTATAATTTAGCCTTATCCGTAAAACTGTAAAAAGGAAAATATGATTTTACCAACAAAGTATGCAATAAATTTTGAAACATTATTATTATTAAACATAAAAAATTTAGAAAGGAAACCTTTGAATATATGTGTGTAGACACGAAACATAACAAAGCAATATATGGTATGTATATGGATATATCTACAAGAGCCTGGCTTTTCAATGTATGAGAGAAAGAAAGAGACAGGTTCTGTTTTATAAAACATCCTTTTTCGAGGCATTCATGGCAGCTCTTGAAATGATAATAAATACATACAAATATCAAAGAAATTTTTTTCTTATCATTGTCACATTGAACATTCCGTCATGCTCTTGACTCAGTTTACTTTAGATTTTAGGTTAAGTTTATTAATACTATCAGTAATACTACGTATTTTATTGCGAAATACATATAATTGATCTGTACGAGTATTATATTTCTATCAAATAACGTCACCTGCTTAGATAAGTAAGACATTGCTAGACGTTACGATTTGTTGTAAAACAATATTATAAGAAGGACGATATTTGGATTATAAGACAACATTGTGCTCTTATTAAGGCCGTACCTGAATTTTCCAGGGTCCAGTGCTGCCCCCATTTAAAATAAATAATTTCTAAGAAAACGGAGACATCATTTAAAATTTTGCTACTACCAAGACCTAAATAACTCTTCTGAGTATTTTATGAACTATCGTTTACAGTTTAAAGTGAGAACGTTAAGCTTTACTACGCACATTTGCGAAAAACGGCCACTTTAGGCAAATGTGCGTAGTAAAGCTAAACGTTCTCATTATAAACTGTAAACGGTAGTTCATAAAATACTTTGAAAGGTTATCTAGGACTTGGTAGTAGCAAAATTTTAAATGATGTCTCCGTTTTCTTTGAAATGATTTATTTTAAATGGGGGCAGCACTGGACCTTGGAAAATTCAGGTACAGCCTTAAGCAAATAAAGAATTTGAGTTATTTTCAATGAGTTTTCGTCACTGACCGAGCGATCGAAGCGTCTCAATTTCGAAAATGGCCAGAAATTATTTTGTCCGTCCGTCTGATCTCGCCTACAATTCGCATTTTTGAACCGATTTTGACGGAATTGGGCACACAAGTTCCTTGATTTGTTTAATTTTTTACTCAATCGCGATTTTTGATTGGAAGACAAATAGGGGCGGAAAAGGGCGGGCGAACTTTAATGTAGCGTTACTTTTGACAATTTTGATAAAAATTAAGAGCACTAAAGACTTTACTCCATATAAAATGTTGCAAAAAAATTCCAAAAGAAGGGAGTGGAGGGGGGGAAAGGGGATGTTTGTTGTAGCTTTATATATGGCCGCATTTCACTGAAATGGCTTTGCTAAGCAAGGAGAAATTGGTCATTGCATGGTTCGCAAGGTCTTTCCCACAGAACCATTAGTTTATACAGGGTCTAACATAATAAACTGAAACTTTTTAAAGGCTGAATTCAGTCCATAATACTGAACCACTTTCCACAAGAATCATATTATATCGAGGTACGAAAAATCTTTTTGGCCTCCCATACAAGTTGACCGATCAGCTGATCCTAGTTTCTATTGTAGAAATATTTTTCATATTTCAAAATATGTTTCTTGGGGAAAATTCTTCAGTGTCATGGATTGAATCTGCCCTTAAAATTGTTTCGGTATATTTTATTAGACGTTACTCGTATATGTAGGTATTTCACATGACCGTGCGAAAAGTTCAGGATGAAAAAGTTTCTCAAGTTTCAAAACTTTTTGACCTCCCATACAAGTTAACAGATTAGCTGATCCGAATTAATATAGAAAGCATTTTTTTTTATATTTCAATATATGTTCCTTGGAAAAAGTTGTTCAGTATCATGGATGGAAGGTATATTTTGTAAGACGTTATAGAAGTATTGTTAGACCTTAGATATACCTACATACATATTACATTTGAATTTGGAATCCGTTATTTTATTTTATTTTATTTATTGGCACACAAAACAGTCTTACAACACAGCTTTACAAAATAAATTATAGAATAGAAACATGTCTAGTTGCAAAACCAAAAAAAATAGTGCGCACAGCATGCTAAACATTGTTTTTTGACAAGGAAACCTTTATAAATTTTAAATACCATAATACAGCTAAGGATATAGAAATATACTTTTTTGTAATTCGCTCGCGTGGTTGTCGGAACGTTTTGTATAGCCTAGCCTTCCTCTATAAATGGACTACCCAATAAAAAAAGAATTTTTCAAATCGGACCATTAGTTCCTGAGATTAGCGCGTTTAAACAAACAAACAAACCAACAAACAAACAAACAAACAAACAAACAAACTCTTCCGCTTTATAATATTATAGTATAGATTAATACAACACATAACTAAGTAATAATTAATACAATACATAACTAAATCATTTTTAAAGCAAAGCAAAGTAAATGAGCTGATACCTACTGAAAGTTTAAGACAATAATTGTCGAATTCTGTGCTTAAAACTATTCAGTGATAAACTATATATGTCAGGTACTTGATCGGAATCAAAAGATTATTTCGGATTTTTATATGATTTTTCATTGTCTTTTCTTATTTTGGCGCCAATAAATTGTACATATATTTTGTGATATTAAAATGAAGTGGAGAAGGGGTGATAAAGAGAACCGAATCACTGTGATTTCATTACCCAAAGTAGAAATGGAGCTAAATGCAGTTTTTAAAACTCTCCATACGCTTGGTATTAGTCAAATGTTTGTGTACCGGGCTATTAATAGGTACAATGAGACCTCCTCTGTTTGTGACAGAAAAAGATCTGGCCGTCCACGTAGTGTTTATACGAAAAAGGTTGTCAAATTAGTAAGGGAAAGAATTCGAAGAAATCCTGTCCGAAAGCAAAAGATTTTATCACGGGAGATGAAGATAGCACCTAGAACCATGTCGCGTATTTTTAAAGATGACTTAGGACTTGCAGCCTATAAGAGACGTACTTGTCATTACTTAACTGATAATTTAAAGAATAGGGTGGTAAAATCGAAACAACTACTAAAGCGGTACGCAAAGATAGGTCACAGAAAAATTTTGTTTACGGATGAGAATTTTTTTACAATTGAGCAACATTTTAACAAACAAAATTACCGTATTTATGCTCAAAGCTCTAAGAAAGCTTCCCAATTAGTCGACAGAGTGCAACGTGGGCATTATCCGACTTCAGTGATGGTTTGGTGGGGTGTTAGCTATGAAGGAGTGACTGAGCCATACTTTTGTGAAAAAGGTATCAAAACATCGGCACATGTGTATCAAGTCAAGACCATTACCATTCTTGAGAAGGTAGTTAAGCCCCTTAACAACACTATGTTCAATAACCAAGAATGGTTCTTCCAGCAAGACTCGGCACCGGGTCACAAAGCTCGGTCCACGCAGTCTTGGTTGGAATCGAACGGTTCCGACTTCATCAGAGCTGAAGACTGGCGGTCGTCTAGTTCCGATCTTAATCCGCTGGATTATAATTTATGGTCAGTTTTAGAGAGTACGGCTTGCTCTAAACGTCATGATAATTTGGAGTCCCTAAAACAATTTATACGAATGGGCAGTGAAGAATTTTCCCATGGAAAGAGTGCGTGCTTCTATTGATAACTGGCCTCAACGTTTAAAGGACTGTATTGCAGCCAATAGAGACCACTTCGAATAAGCTTTTTATATTTTAAATCGTTTTATATTTATGTATTAAACTAACGCATTGTAAAGGTTATAAATGTTATTTGCAATAGAACATTTTTTTTTCTTTTTTACAATGTTTATGGCTAGACTAAGTAGGTATATACCTTAGCTATATTTGACTAGTCCGTCACTCGGAGGTTCTGGGTTCAATTCCCAGCCAGGACAAGTTGGAAAATGGCCTAAGTATTTCAATTTGTCCTGGGTCTTAAGTGTTTATCTATATATGCATTTATTATAAAATATAGAATCGTTGAGATATCCCATAACATAAATTTAAACTTACTTTGGAGCTAGCTCAATTATTGTAAATTGTCTCTTTCAATTTATTTTATTGTACGAGTATTATACACACTTTGAAAAATTTAAAATTGTAATTTATACCAACAATATTGTTATTAACTTCGATTATGTCGCCTAATGACATAATTTCGCACCTTGTAATATCAATCAAAACACTGACCTTAATTTCAGGATAATAGTAGAACCGAGCACAGCTAATAGCATAGCCATTAGCGAGCGAGCCGCCTGGGCAAAAAATGCCGTCCCCATTCCCCTCGGGCCAGCCAACGATGCTTCTCATCTCCCTGAGGACATCTTCTTCCATGAGAGTGAAGACTGGGGCCACTTCGTAGGTGTAAACGCTGGGGTTGAGCGCATCGGTCAGCCATTGGCCAACCAAGCCGTAGGGGTCCACGGACGAGAATAACTGGTTGACGAAATATGGATGTCCTGTGTTCACGGAGTATCTGGCAACCTGGAATTAGAAGATTCGCTTTAGTTTTTTTCAACTTCTTGGACAACTTTTAATTATAAGCATACTTCAATTGAAAACTTCATTAAACAACTTCGGTAAACATAATTACAAATTATGTATTGTAATTAGTGTATTTTTTTCAACACAAATGTCAAATTAAAAGCTTGAAAAATCAGACAACTTGGTTGGCCAAAAAAAGTTAAAGTAAGTAAAATTAATTTCTGAAAATAAAATTAAAAGTGGAAGAACTTATACAAAAACATAATATTTTTGCTATTACTAAGTTTGTGAAATATATAATTTATATTAATTTATAACTTTACTTTTAAGATTTTAAGTACAATCTCTTTATACTTTTATACTCTATTTTTAATTTTTTTTTTTTGAACCGTAATATTCCATTTATACTTTAAGTTTGTGAATTTTTTGTGCTCCCTGATATATTTTTTATTGTCTCGATATCAAAATATTTCAAACTATTTCTTATATTTTTTACTCTACGCAATACTTACATCAGCCATCAGCTTCAACAGTTCATCATGTGAAACCGGCCCTTCCCTGGGCTTCAAATCAATGGCTTTCTTAATGTCATCTGGTGCCGCCCACTCCACCACCTTCGAGGTCCGCGACGACCTTCCAAAGACAACCCTTTCAACCAGCAAGTCCACTGCGCGCCTGATGAAATCCTCATGTTTGTTCCTCTCTGGCAGACTTTTGAATAAATCCTTATCAACGTCGTCCTGTGTGACGGATAAAATAAGGTCTGAATCGGCAGGCATTTGGACTGTTATTGTTTCGCGGTTTTTTAGAAAAAATATATGATTTGGCGGTATGGTCCGGTCGCGGCACGCTCGAGCGTGGTTTGGCCTACTCTTGATTCAGTAGCCTTCTTAAATACTTACTCACTGCGCTACGTCAATTCACTTTATAAGGTTACGCTTATCCGTTCTACTAGCAGACGATTAGGCGGCAGTCTATACAAACAAATGTTAATAGTGATTGTGATCAGGGATTTTGAATGAATCGTATCTTTGAAGTTTAAAGTAAACTGTAAAATTTTCTTGCATTTGTGATTTAAAATACGTAAAAACTTAATTTAAAGTACTTTGTATTTTTTACATTAAGATTATGAAAACGATGGGTGTACACATCAATATAATGTATAATAATAGTTTGATAACTCAAACTAACTACACGTTAAATGTGGATTCATCATCGGTTTGATGTGTACACCCATCGTTTTACACTTCGCCTCCTGAAATCGCACCGTATGTTTTGGAGTCTCCTGGCACAAGCATATTTTTTGCTTAAAAGGAGACTCCGGCAACAAAATATTGTAAACATTTTTTAGTTACCAAATAAACAATTTTTTTTATGTGTTTTCATTTTCGAAAAACACACACGGTGCATTTTTCAGCAGGCGAAGTGAAGCTTATTCATTAAAAGCATCTCTGCAAGCTTGCTGAACATGAAAGGGGGCGCCAGCTTGTGGCACTGTATCTTGAGCTCCTCAGTACTTCGAAAAGCATATTATGTTGTTGTCCTGGTTATTATCGGTAGATTGTCATTCTATTCTTTTAGGCATCTGACATAGCTTGACTGCTGCCATTGGTGACAGCCGGGACCAATGGCTTAACGTGCCTTCTAAAGCAAGGAGGAGTTCGAGAAATTTTGTGGCCACTTGTGATCCAAGTTTAAACCACGCCCGTGGTTGCTTAACTTGCGAAAGCGCTAGCAATGCGTATTTGTCCTAACCAGTTCAATTCATGATTTCTAATCAGTACTAATAACGAATTGACATTTGGATTGTAAGTTATTACTTTGCAACTAATAGCACATTTATTTGGTTTTGCGTATTTTGCAATATTTCTTGAATAATATAATTATGTAGTACTTACCTACCTATCATGAAGTTGCTTCATCAAGATTTAAAAAAAATATTGTACGCTTTGTGTGAGAAAAACAAAATCAAATATTTATTTAGTAATTAGGCCATTACGTGTAATGTTTATTTATATCTAAATTATTTTTTCTTTGTTAAAATTAAGCAATACTTACCTATCTACTGTGTTTTATTCCTCTGTGGCATGTCAAATGAAGAAGAAAAAGCCAGATGATGATTGGGTTGATGATTGATGATCTAGAAATACTCTTAGACGAGAAAAAGCATTAGAATCAATAAAATAAATCACGCTCACACACACACACTGTTAATTTTAACTTTTGCTTAAACTTCCTTACGTAGCCAAAAAATACACGCAATAAGGTAGCCCATTTATCTTTATACTTTACTGCATTTCCTTTAAACATTGTATCGAAGGGCAGTTTTTGTTCTGGCTAATTGCCTCGGCCTTTGTTACTTGGCTAATCAACTGCGAACCGAACACAAAAACCAAATACAGACATATTTACCTTATGGTCCGAGAGCTGGCACAAATTTTTGGGTAGGGTGGGTCACTTAGCCGGTTAGCGACCACCCTTCGGTTGGCGACCACTTGACGGACTTAGTGTCTTAAAATCTTGATTTTATTATTTCAATAATACTATTTCTAGAGATAACACAAACAAAAAAAAATCTTACGCGTTTCTCAAATTATTATTTAATATTCGCGTGATGATTCAGCGGTGTGTTTTTGAGTAGTAATTTTTAAAAAAAATAGCACCACGCTCGGCGCTTAATGGTAAGTTTCATTAGTTATTTCACGTTGTATACACAAGAGAGATTTTTTTAATACAATCGTGAAGTTTTCATATTAATTTAGTAGTATTTTGCTAATTTTATACTTAATTTTAAAATAAAATTCAGTGGTCGGAAAACCGAAGTGTATATTTGCAAAAATATTGATTATGACCACATGGTCGCAATCCGATGAATAAGACATTATTTTGTTTTGCTTATTCTGATCCTAATGGTTCATATAGGACTGTAACAATTTAGGGTGTAGCATTGTTATAGTGTTAAGATGAAATTCTTTAGTAAGCGACCGACAGTTTTGAAGGAACTTTGTTTAATTTACCTACAAACATTGACGCTAAATATGCGGCCGTTAACCAACACAATTTAAATAAAGAAGTTGGTTTACGGCCACCGTAATTTAGTATGAGAAACAACGGCCGCAAACCGAAATAAGTATTTAAGTTATTGGGTATTCTACCACGTGTGATTTTATATACCTGTAAAAATTTATAAAAAATAGACAATATTTTTTTAACAATTACTGGGTATGTAAAAAATATTCTTTATTTAAAGGCAAAATAAAACATATATTATAAATCAGTTATAAATGTTTTATTGGCATATTTTAAATATTAAAATAATGGTCGCAAACTAGGTTACTGGTTATCGTAAACTGAGAAAAGTGGTCGCCAACCGGCAAAATGGCTTCTTTTTCACTTTTTCAGCTTTTTATATTTAATGGGTAAAAGTATTGTATTTTATGTTTCATATCTAAACTAGACTATACTTGGGACTAATTAACACTAACATAATAAATGTCGCATGTAGGTACTTAACATTTTCTATTACTCATCTGAAGTGAGTAACTCAGTTAACTGGTCGCTAACCGGCTTCCTTACCCTATTTGAGGCAAGTTGAAAACTTGTCACATACCACTCCAACCTACCCCAACACGGAACTGCAGACTTGGCTGGTGAGTAGCGGGGCTAAAGCAATCTATAAATTTTTGAAAGTTTTTTTTATTTCCAAAAAAGGTATTTGAGGCAATATGCATTTTTTATATGTTGTAGTTTAATGTTTAAATAATAAAAAAATCAAAAAGCCAGACGATTTAGTCGGGGCTTTGATATTGCCAGGCGCGTGCAAAAGTATTTTTCAAAAAAATATAAAAATGGTATTTGAGGCAACTTGAAATTTTAATAGGGTATTACTTATAACTAAAAAATAAGATTCTCAAAAAGACAGCTCATTTTGATGGGACTTTCTACCTGCCAAGTCAATCTAAATAAATCAAATTGGTCAAGCGAAACAAGGCCTTATGTCCACAAGGCATAAAGTCTAAAGTTGTTTGGCCGGTATTAGATCGTTGTAGTCATACACACATATACTATATTTTATAACTAATACAATCCCATGTGGTTCCGACCACTCCATCTCTTCATGTGGATGTCGTAAGAGGCGACTAAAGGACTAAGCACAAACATCTCGTGCTCGTACAATTGCATTCCCAAGGAGGGTTGGTCAGGCAGGCGGCTGGTCGTAAAACTATAACTATATCATTTGAACTGTTCCGGCTATTTCTTCTCTATTTTGCATTATGCATAATTGGAGAAGAAAAAAGCGGGAAAGCGCACCCCGGGCTCAAAGCAGCACAGCTGAGGATGCAACCGGGAACGCACTTAGACAAAGAAGACACACATACCGGGCACGTCGATGATTCCTTTTGTTGAAATACTAGGTGATCTAACAAATTCTGTATAGGTGCGAGTGAGTATAGGCAAGCTGTATGTGAGAGAGCGTTTATCGGCAGCTGGCTGCAGTTCCTCATCCTCAGCTGTGCTGCTTTGGAGCCCAGGTTGCGCTTTCCCGCTTTTTTTTCTCCAAATATAGCATGCATGTCAATGGTCACCCAAGGATGCCAGACTTTGCAAAATGGAGAAGAAATAGCCGGAACCGTTTCAGTTGTGGCGCCACGCTACCGGCAAAACTCAGTTTTGCTAGTAGCATGAATGGGCCGGCTCGTCCGGGGAAGTACCACACTCTCACAGAAAATCGACATCTGAGTAGTAGCTTTACCGCTTTATGCTTCGCTCGGTGAGTGAGAGAGCCGGAGCTCCCCCAACCCCATACTTATATTCATTAGCATATACATATTCTGATGAATATAAGTATTTTTGAATTTGCTCAATAAACCTCTTTTGTAGGTTTTCTATATGACTCTAATAAACAGTACATAAATAAAGGAAAGCTTCCCACCCTAAGCGGATTTTTCAGCCTCGGATCCATGGGGACCCGGTCCTTTGAGGCGTTCATGGGGCCAAAGCCAGGAGGAGGAGGTATATCCCTTAATGTACCATTGAGATGCACTAACGGACAGTCCTCCATAGCTGCCGAATAATTGCCAGGTAGGGATTTACTTGGTTTGGGCTATGTGGATGGGATGTTAGTGGACCGGGTCTGGTTTATATGGAGTGAGATACGGACATCTACCTGAATTATTATTATATTACTTATTGAACCAGATTTTAGCGACGTTTCTCAATATTTTCTCTCTCCTGGTCTCTAATATTGACCTTCAAGTTGCTTGCCCCATGACCCGGCAACTTGAAAAAATAAAGCTGGAACTGGAGCTTCTTGGACTTCAAAGAAGCGCCAATAAGGATGCATCGGGATTGGGCTAGGATGCGATAAAGATATTGAAAGCATTACCTATAAAAAAAAAATTGTCGAATAACCTGATACTTATATAAGGTATACGAGTATGTAGGTAGGTACTTAGGTGTATGTGTGAAGTTATACATAGATAATCAAAACAAAATAATAAATCACTCGCGTCGTGACGTGTGTCATGCGCTGCAACTGCAACGTCATCGGTGTCCAACGGAATGACGTGTATCGTGCGTGACATACTAGGTGTGTTGTTTTTTTTTTATTATTAAATAATTTTACGGCTCTGGATACAAGTCCTTTAGAGCCTATCTTTAATTTTGTTCTTTATTCCTAATCCTAACCTAACCCTAACAAGACAATCAAAGGGTGGTGTAGGCCTTTGACTGCTGCAAGGGAGCTTGTGGCGACAAATCTATACGAGTGCACTGGTTTACATAGACGATTGAGTGGCGGACGTCGCCCACACAGTCCGCAAAATAAATATCACTACAGCCGTACTATGACGGTCCACTTTAACTATTTCACATATTGTTCATGTCATGAGCATTTATAACACCAAACAACACCAATTTCATATTATAAAGCCTAATAAAATCAATTTGTAAAATAATTTAAAGCAGACCCCAACCGAACCCCTTGACTTCCCGCCAAAAAACTCTAGGTGTGTTGTTAAGAGGGCGCCTGATGTCAATAATCTAAATTTTGCTCCCGCTTCCACGCACACAAATAATCTGTTCTCATTTGGGCCCTCTTTGTTGCAGTGTCATGTCGCAAAATGTGTACAGCGGCCTAAAATTTATTAAAACAAGCATAACACTATAATTATTAAAAACATTTTATAAAAACATATTTTACGATTAAAAAACTACAAAAACCTTACGTTTTCTATACTTAGGTTTTTTATAATTTCCCATATGATAATCCATTTTTTATACCGCCATACTTACTGAACGAACGAGATCTCATTAATCATTCCATGCCTATGGAACTTAGAACATAGCAGAATTTTGATAAACAAATTCAATAAAACGCCATCTAGTCAACAAGTTCTGACCTAACTCTTAATGCGTGTTATAGAATAGGAATATAAAATGGTGGAGAAATTCGACATGCGAGGCTAATCACTTAATAACTCAGTTGTTTAGAACGTGGTCGTATTTGAACCGAGATCGCGAGTTCAAGTCCAAATTCTTTTAATTCTTTGGTGTTGCGAAACCTTGCTACCAGATGGCGCCACAGGTTTGAACTTATGTTAAAGCTGCAGTTTCATATACTATATGAATCATTCATGTTCGTTCATTTAATTTGTCAATCGCGTTTTGTTTCACTGTCTATCACCAAACCTCTTGACAGCAAATCACTTTAAATAAATGCATGATGCAAGATATGAAGTTGTTGATTTGTTTTTATTATATTTTTATGAGATTTTATACCATACACTTTTATTTCTATAATTATCGTATTGTAAAAAAAATGCTATTTCCCAATCAAGAAAAAGTAAAATACTTTTTTATATAGTGTACAAACGTCCATAAAATCTAAAAAAAATCTTTTTGTAATCTAAGGATTTTTTTCTATAAAATGACGTAAAAATACTTGCTGCGACACGTACTGCAACAATGAGGGCCCAAAATGTATGAAGCGATCTAACACATTATTTACTCTAGCCGAAGCTAGACAGCGAGCCATGCGGGGCGTCGGAAATCGCGGTGGGTCAATGAGGCTGGTTCTGGTTTTGAGGGTTTTTTCGTTTTACAAAGAATATTTAAACGTTATTTAAAAAGTAAAACATATGATAACTGCCATGTTTAATAAAATTATAATCCAAAATTACAAGTGCTAATTTATTGTATTTCTTATATACTTTTTCTTTTAGTATAATTCTGAGGTGATTTGGAGGCAACTTCGCAATGTTTTTCTATTGAGAAAATTTTAAGCAATCGTGTTTTTGAAACTTATTATGTTTAGAGTTAGTCCTGAACTTTGCTGTGTTTTTATTTTAAAGTGAGTATTTCGTTAATATTGATAATAGTTATTAAAGATCACTCTAAGAACTTTGGAGTAGTACGGGCGGTCCCCTGCGCGTGTTTTTTCGAGACAGAACTAGGTACTGTTAGTATTATTTATTCTGTGGTACTGTTTACAGTTTAAAGTGAAAACGTGAAGCTTTTCTTCGGCTGTACCTGAATTTTCCGGAGTCCTGTGCTGGCCCCATTTTAAATAAATCATTTCAAAGAAAACGAAGACATCATTCAAAATTTTGCTACCACCAAGTCCTAGATAACCCTTCAAAGTATTTAATGAACTACTGTTTACAGTTTAAAGTGAGAACGTTAAGCTTTATTACGCACATTTGCGAAAAACGGCCACTTTTGGCAAATGTGCGTAGTAAAGCTTAACGTTCATTCGCTGGAGGACGCTTCCCGGCCCGTCTATCGTCAACGCGAGCATGGTTGAGAAAAGCTTGTTGTTTCATCCAGCGCAATGCAATTTCATGCAGCAGCGAGTGAGAAGGCGATTACATTGTACGAAAAAGGTAATACGTGTTTTTCGGTAAGCCTTACAGTTTGTAAAATAAATGTTTTTCATTTAGAATCTTGATTACATTTGCGAGGTTTATATCAAAATATTTTTTTTACTTTTTCAATTTATGAGTATATTATGAACAGTCGAAGTTTAGGTAAAATTTGAGCAAAAGGCTGAATTTGTTTCTCCAAATTTAGATTTTTTAATTTTAATAAAAACTAGAAATAGCGCACAAAATACCTACCTATTAGTTCGTAAATTTTAAAGAAAGATCTGCTACAAAGCTATAATCACGTACGAGCGTTTGTATGAAAAGTAAGACGGGAAGGGCGCTCGTAAGTGGCAGTTTTTCGAAAATATGCGAAGAAAAGCTTCACGTTCTCACTTTAGACTGTAAACGGTAATTCATAAAATAGTTTAAAGAGTTATCTAGGGCTTACTACAACAAAATTTTAAATGATATTAACGTTTTCTTTCATATAATTTATTTCAAATGGAGGCAGCACTGGGCTTTACGTATCACCTTAACGTCAACATGAGTTCTGAACTGAAGGAAGACATGCTCTGCGTTTAGCGATTGCAGATGCAGTACCAGGGAGAAAACACTAATTTCGAGCTAGACTATATATTTTGCTTCTTAACTTAAGAGCTTGCTCGTCGGTGGAGTTACTCGTTAGTGGTGATGCCTCCATTCCTCTCTTCTCTCTGCCATCTTTTTAATGTCTTGGTAGGACCTTACTCCTAACCCTTCCTTAATTTGTTGGAAAATTCTTCCTTTTCCTTTTCCTCTTCCTCATCTCCCTTTTATTTTTGCTTCTACTATTATTCTGAATAAATTGTCATGTCTTATTAGATGTCCAATCATCTTCCCTCTTCTATTTTTAATAGTTTTTGAAATATTTCTTCTCTCTCCCACTCTTTCTAGCACCTTCTCATTGCTTATTCTATCCATCCAGCTTATTCTCTCTATTCTCCTCCAGCACCACACCTTGAATGCTTCTATTCTTTCTCTGTCCTTCTTCCTCATTGTCCACGTTCACATTCATATAAAGCTATACTCCAAATAAATGTCTTTATAAATTGTATTCTTACTTTTTTATTAATATTGGAGCACAATATATATTTTCTACTTTTGAAAGTATTCTTAGCTATAACTGATTCTTTGTTTTATATCCTGTGAACATTTTGCGTTTTCTTGAATTATACTTCCTAGGTATTTAAACTTCTCTACTTGCTCTACTTATTTTATTATTTAGTTGTATATTCTCCTTTTTCGGTCCAGTTTTTGATACTATTAAAGGTTTTGTTTTATTTGTATTTATTTTAGGTTTTTGCTATTTGAAAATTGTGTCCATATTTTGTAATAACTTTTCTAAATCTTTTGAATTTTCTGCAAGTTTAGCTATATCGTCAGCAAATCTGTTAAATTGTATTTTTTCTCCGTTAATTGACTCCTCCCTGACTTTGATCTTTTATAGGTATATCTCTAATGGCAATTTCGATAAAAATATTAAAAATTAACGATGAAAGTGGACAACCCTGTCTGACTCCTTTTTTTGACCAAAGAGCTATAAGGTACTTTATATGTCGATATTTTTGACCTCCCATATAATCTCTACCGGTATGACCGTGTTCCTTATTGGGAAAAATTATTTAATGAGCATTATGGAATATACCCGTAATAGTTTTAGTATACGAGTATTTTGTTGTTCGTTAGTTGTTCTTAGACGGTGTAACAAAATATACTTAAACTTTTTTAAGGGTAATTCAGTCCATGATATTGAACAACTTTCCCAAGAAACATACAAATTATGAAGTGTGAAAAAATTATTTTCTTTCCATACAAACTCGGATCAGCTGATTGGTCAATTTGTAACACCTCACCCCCTTCCCCCCTCTTGACGTTATTTTACGGCCAGGTTACACTTTACAGTGATACCAAATCAACACCCAAGGCTCCATCAACACTTGTTACATTAAAAAACAAAAACTCTATAACTCCGCGGTACTTAAAATCTCAATTTTCTTTCTTTAAGGATTCTCACGTCAGAATACTTTGCTCTTCTAACAATCTTCTACTTGCTATGCCACATCATCGGAGTGGGTTCTTCGAGCATTCCTTTACCGTACAGGCCGTGAAGCTCTGGAACGCCCTTCCCGACCAAATTCGTAAAGTCGACTTGCCTTTAAAAAAGCAGTGCGCGGTTACTTTCTTCATGGACTGTCAGATAATAAATAAATTATGGATATTTATGTATTAATATATATATATATATATATATATATATATATATATATATAAATATATATATATATATATGTATATATATTTATTAGGTAGTAGGTAATTTAAATTAATATACTATATTTAAGTATTATATTTTGTAGTTTATGTAATTTATTCATAGCCATGCAATATATATGTAAGTTTAAAGTTCAAATACTATTTAGAAAGTTATGATAAATTTTGCTCCTACTTTAGCCTCAATTGTCTCTGCACCACCTGTCGGTTGACTGGTAGATAAAGCCTAAGGCTTTAAGTCCGCCGTTTACAATTTTTGTAATAAAGTTAAATAAATAAATGAAGTAGGTAAACAAACAACAAAACAATCACCGTTTTTTCAATTGACATTGAATTGGTCGATTCCTCAATCAAGTCGCCCCACCCCACTATTATTTCCTACATTTATCTCTCGGTGCAATTATGTTAAATACCAACTAAAATCAATTTCAGTCAGCAATAGAGTTAAAAATATAAAGTAGATCCCTAAAATATTATATTTATTTATTTAACTTCATTAAAATATTAATTATATTAGATATATTACAATGTGAATAACGGACTTAGGCCAGAGGCCTTTTCTACCAGTCAAGCAACAGGTGATGCTAATGATGTGCCGTTTCCGGGAACATTCCCTAATTCCCCAGGAACGTTCCTAAATTCCCGGGAATTTGGGAACGTTCCCGGGGAATTGGGGAATTTGGGAACGTTCCCAGGGAACGTTCCGGTATTTCTAGGGAATGTTACGGAATTTTGGATATATGTATTTGTATTATAACCATGTCGAATTATGCATTTACGTTAGTAAAATATATTTACAGTGATAAAAAAAGTCTGATATATAAAATTACAACTTTCCCAGACATTCCCATGTTCTGGAAACATTCCCGGGAACGTTTCCGGAAATCTGGGGAACGGGAACGGCACATCACTAGGTGATGCTGAGAAAGTAGTATTTCTTCTTATTTATTTATTTGTTTATTTATACTTTATTGTACACACATATACATGTTTAAAGTACAACAGGCGGACTTAATGCTAAAAGCATTCTCTAACAGTCAAACCTTTGGGTCGATTGGAGAGTTTTATGTGGGTGTGAATATATAAAGAAAACTTAAACTAAACTAAATTTAAAAGATAATTATCACAACACATACTATAAACGTACTATTATTATTATTACATATACACAATTACTTACATACATATATATTACTTTATAAAATATATACCTACATTAAAATATATACAAAAATAAATATACAAATACATAACCATAAATAAATATTATGCAATCAAGTCTGTCCTATGTAATTTAAGAACTTATCGATGGAGAGGCCCCCGTTCCACTTTTCTCTCTGCCACATCACATTTTAATGTCCTAGTTACTAGGGACTAAGGTCCTACTAGGACCTAGGAGGATCTTAGTCCTAACTTTTCTTTAATTTGTTGAAAAAACTTTATCCTCGGTCTTGCTTTTCCTCGTCTCCTTTTTATTGTGCCATAAACTATTAGTAACGTTACTTTAGTAATTATATTAGGTATCTTTGTATTAGGTAGGTATTTTTAAGAGATTGTCAAGTCTTATTGGCCAATTATCTTCCCTCTACATGTAGATTAATATAACGCCTAACAAAATGTACTGAAACTATTTTAAAGGTAAATCGAATCAGTGCATGATACCAAGTAATTACATATATTATCTTTGCTACTGTGCAATTATTCGCACCAAGCGCATAAAAGGCTAGTAATTTTAATGCTGTTTTTGATGGCCCCCAAGACGTGATGCCCTAAGCCCGGTACTGAATGTAGCTGGTAAATTATTTTGCCCCATTACCTACAAAAAGAAAACAATGAAAACTTGTCTGTCAGAAGTTTTTGGCGGAAAGTCAATAACAAGACGTTCAATTGGTTGATTGGTTTAATTTATAATGTCAAATTGGTGTAGACTGGTGTTATAAATGCCTAACCTGGAATTAAAATACTTAAAGAGAACATTTATTCAGGAATAAAGAAATTAATACCTAACTGAAGACTAAAGATTATCTGAAGATGAAGATAGGCTCTAAAGACCTCATATCTAAGGCCGTAAAATTATTCTTAAAGAAGCTCGACTGTCATCTGTCACATATCTGTCATTGTAAAGGGAAAATAAAAAGTATGTTGTTTCCGCATGGTATGGTACAAATAAGTATATATTTTAAAAAATATATTTCTGTGCATACTTTTAAGCTTAATAATTATTGGTTAAAAGTCTATCTAGGAAATTAAATTTCCATAATGTGTGACGGATCGGACGGGCAATTCAGTGACTATGAAGAAGATTTATCCACTAAGGTTAAGTCAGTGCGAGTAAGTTTACAATAACCTTAATAAATTATTTTATAGGCATTAATATGATAATTTAAAATAACTTACTTTCTTAAATTCATGCTATTCTCTTGACAACAAAGTGCGAGGACTGAAGTCCTTACAAAGAGAACTCTTTACACAATGTTACCACATAGGCACCTATGTGGTAACATTGTGTAACTAAAGAGTTTGCCTTCGTCTGTAGGTTCTTTTTTTATAACTAAGGCCCACCTTATGACAAGTGGTCACTAATGATAAGAACAATCCTATCCTTTAAACAATAATATCCTTTATTATGTTTCAGTTTGGTGACTTACCATCATACAAAAAGGAGAAACTCGCCAACAAGAAGGACAGCAGTGCGGATGATGATGACGACATAGATTCAGACGAGTACTTCCTTGACTCAGATGATGACAGCCACGGCACACAGAAACGGGAAAGCGTCAACCCACAAACACCTTCTAATAAAGTCAACACCTACCAACCCTCAGAAAAGTTGTTCAAAAAATATGTCAATAAGATCAACGTGGATAAGTATGAACCAATGTCAAATAAAACAGAGAAATTCATGGATCAAAATGACAGAAAGTTTGACAATGTGCGAATCAGAATTAAGGACAAACATGACAGAGCAACCGCAGAACAAGTTATGGACCCTCGCACCAAAATGATTCTATTCAAACTTCTCAACAGAGGAATAATAAACGAAATAAATGGTTGCATATCTACAGGAAAAGAAGCTAATGTATATCATGCAACATCTAAGGATGGTAGAGATTATGCTGTAAAAATATTCAAAACTTCTATTTTAGTGTTTAAAGACAGAGACAAATATGTTTCAGGAGAGTACCGCTTCAGAAATGGATATTGTAGATCAAACCCTCGTAAAATGGTCCGCACATGGGCTGAAAAGG
Organism: Acrobasis repandana; assembly: GCA_963576875.1. NCBI lineage: Eukaryota > Metazoa > Arthropoda > Insecta > Lepidoptera > Pyralidae > Acrobasis > Acrobasis repandana. Next base: position 8,396,770 of record OY756226.1, read on the forward strand.
AAATGAGAAATTTAGTTAGAATGTATAATGCAAAACTAAGTGTTCCTGAACCTATAATACTGAGGAGTCATGTGTTAGTGATGACTTTCATGGGTCAAGATGGATGGCCTTCTCCGAAGTTAAAAGACGTTGAAATTTCAACATCTACAGCAAGATCTTTGTACAGAGACTGCATCACAATGATGTGGAAAATGTTTAATATTTGTAAATTAGTTCATGCTGATCTGTCTGAATTCAATCTTTTGTATCACCAAGGAAATGTTGTTGTTATTGATGTTTCACAATCCGTTGAACATGATCATCCTCATGCGTATGAGTTTTTGAGAAAAGATTGCACAAACATATCTGATTTCTTCAGAAAGAAGGGAGTGGCTACATTAACTGTCAAAGAATTGTTTGACTTTATTACGGACTCTACAATAAATGAGAACAATTTGGAAGATTGCCTTGAAAAACTGTCCGAAAAAGCTGCTTCCAGGAACTTCGAAGAGTTGTCAGCTCAAGAACAAATTGAAGAAGAAGCTTTTAAAAATGTTTACATTCCAAAGAGATTAACTGAGGTGAGACCAATTTATTTTTTGACTTAAGTATACCCAATTCATTTCTGTTTGTACACTTTACAGTTTAAGTACATCTTCCTATTCATAACTATCGGCCTGCCCCAGCTTCACATGGGTATGTATTATACATATTCACCTTGTATTTATATCATTTCAGGTAATTAATTATGAACGGGACATAAAGAAAGCCAAGGAAGGCGAAACAGATGACCTGATGTACAAGAAAATAGCCGGTTTCAATGAAGATCTGACAGGGACTGTTGACAAGCCGGAAATATTGCAAGATGAAAGTGTGTCTCGTAGTGGGACCGACAGTGACTCCGATGAAGAAGAAGATGGTGATGAAAATGAGGAAAGTAAGTAGAGAATTATTTACATCATAAGATGGCAGTAGTCAAGCTATGTCAAATGCCTTTAGGCAGGTTGAAAAATCTGAAACCCATATTGGCCAATTCCATACACAATTTAGTAGTACATCCAATGTTGCTTTACTTTATCCAAAATTATGACAAATTATTTAACACATTGAATGTCGACTGCGCAATATTGCGTAGCTAGCCGACTTAGCAGATGCCGAATACGTGGTATTGCGTAGTAATTCTCTAACAGTTTAAAGGGAAAGTTTTTGACTTACCCTCTGGAATAGTATGGATTAATATAGTTTGGCACCTCAAATGAAACTCTAATTAAAAAAGTAGTAACTTTATTGCTTTTAAAGTTTTGAAAATCGGAAAATTCGTAGAGCTCTTTGGCATAAAATTATTCATTGTTAATGAGATTCACATCTTTCATAATAATTAGTTTTCCATCTGAAGATGAGTGTGGAAGATTTCTTGCACTCTGGTAATACCGGCGATGGTGAGGGCTCTGTTGGTAGACTCATCACTATTGTTTAGTCCTAAAAGATGGGTAATAAAATCCTCACGATATTTCAGCAACCTCATTTTAGAAGTTCGATTTTGAAGTTGATGAAACCTGTGTGCATTCTGAATTCTTTCCCAGCGCTTGCGGCGCGACACTAAAAATCGATGCTTAACAAAAAAGAGAAAGACGCGGGGGGTGTTATTGCAATTGTTATGAGAAAAAGCGGGATAGACTGAGCTCTGAATGCTCTAGGTGCCAAAACTACGCAATTTTTCGTACACGTATAACACGCAATATTGCGTACATTGAGCATCTATCGTTGTATTTATGTCATGCTGTCAACTACGTAATATTACGTACACGCAATATTGCGTAGACTGGCAACTGGCTTAGTAGTTTTGTACATAGTGCCGAATACGCGATATTACATAGATGATCATCTGTATGGTGGCTACCGTTTCTGAATCCGTGATGACCTTCGGCATTCAATGTGTTAAGTAGAATCATATTTATTCAGGCTGATTGATATGTTATGAGTAACTTGATTTTTTAACATACTTAAGAGCAAGTAGTTTTAACATTCACAATTTTTTCCAAAGTTATCATCATCATTCGAGCGTATTCACGGTTAAATCCTCAGCGGTAATGCTTCAGAGCCCGGGTACTCCGCTACCTAACCTAGGTGATTTGACAAGGTTACTGGTTTTTACTCAGAACGACTGCCGTCTGACCTCCGCAACCCAAAGGGTAGACCAGAACCAATCCTAGGATAGGTTTAAAGTGTTTAAACAAACGCTAGATGGCGTTCGGGACCCACATTTTTACGTGCCTTCCGAAGCACGGAATCTTCTTTCTTTTCGAATAATCTGAATAGTCAGGTGATTCAAGCCTGCAATATCCCAACCAGACTGGAAACAACTTTTCACAAAGTATGCTTCCCTGTGGGATTTGAACCCACGACCTCCGGATCACAAGGCAAACACCATGAGCACTGGACCATTGAGGCAGTACTTCCCAAAGTATAATCAAACTTTTTAATTACTTTGTTTGTTATAACAGAAAGTAAGTTCAAAAACCACGCGAGACCGCGGGACGAATCTCCCGAGAGCAAAAAGGCAAGAAAAAAAGCCATCAAGGAAGAAAAAGCTGAGAAGAGAAAATCGAAAACCAAGAAACACATCAAAAAGAGACGTGACAAAGGCTCTGGTAGGAAATAATGTTTTTATTTTACATTCTTGTCTTTCTACTACAAAGTTAAAACTGTTATAAGTAACATATAAATACAGCTATTTTTGTTACTATTAAGTATGTTATATATTTTATATGTAAACTATGTATATTTTATATATTAAAAAAGTCTGTACTTAAAAAAACACAAGCGTAATAAGTTATAGCACAGGCTATTCTAGACCACATTAATATAACGTCAAAAACAAAACAACAACAAACAAAATATACTGAAACTATTTTAAGGGTGGATTCATTTTATTTTTATTTTATTTTATTTATTATTAACACACAAAACAGATTACAATCAAATAAAGGATCAGTATTGAAGCATAATAAATATTGTTCTAAATCATAATCCAAAGGATGTGCGCCTAATAGCTTCATTACATTAAGACTATATAATATAGAGAGCGCTAATATTTAGTTAATACTTTAAAAAAATCAATAGGTTAGGTAGGTGTTACATTTGATTGGATAAGCTTTGCTAATATTAGTAAATCTAGATTAGACTAGGTTGCGTTTATTTGCTTCCTGAATTGATACAAAGTCATATGAAAAATATCAATATCTCTATTGGACGTGAGAATTTCGTTGTATTGGCGACACATTCTAACAATTGGGTTATAGTACGACGTATTATTTGAAAAGACGTGAAGAGCAAAAATATTATAATTGGGATTACGTGATCTGAACCTAGTGTTAAAATTTAGAAAGGAAAGCATTAGGCGAATCAATGAGATTGTGTATGATTTTATACAATATAACAAGTTCATTTCTATTGCGTCGAGTTTCAAGGGAGTTTACACGAAAAAGATCGAGACGCTCGTTATATGACGTAAGTTTACGGCCCATTCCACACCTAAAACTCAGAATTCGTAGAAAACGTTAGAGGGAGGGATAGAAGGGAGACCAAATTACTGAGTTATATTCGAGGATACTGCGTATGAGGGAATAGTAAAGACAGATAAAACTTTTGGTCTGGCGGAAATCTCTCGTACATCTAGAAAAAAATCCTAAGAGTTTAGAGCCACGCTCAACTATGTAGTCATAGTGATTTCTAAAGGTTAACTGGTCATCAAAATATACACCGAGGTCCTTTACGACGTCAGTCCGAGCAAGAATACCCCATCAATGGTGTAGTTGTGTCAAACTTTTGCTTCTTCCTGGTGAAACTTATTACATAGCATTTACTCGTATTTAGTTGCATATTGTTACTATTACACCAATTCGAGAGCGAGTCTAGATCCTTTTGCAGCAATAAAGCATCTCTATCGTCACAAACTGTAGTAAATATTTTTAAATCATCCGCATAAAGAAGGCATGGACATGATAGTGCATCGATAAGATCGTTTATAAATATTATAAACAACAAAGGACCTAAATGACTACCCTGAGGCACCCCAGAAGTGACAGCCCTCGGTTGAGAGAGATGACCCTTAACTGCCACCAGTTGGCTCCTATTGCTCAAATACGATTTCAAGCAACGAAGCAAATTGCCATGCATCCCGAAGCTTACTAATTTGTTGGGTAGTATTGCATGACTGACTTTCTGACTGAATCTACTTGGCACCTCTTAGCAAAAGCACTGCATAAGTAGTTCTTATATTCGAGAAGATTGGATGTAGTAGATTTATGTGCAATGAATTCGTGTTGTTGCGAGTGTAAAAAAGGCTTTACGTGATTGTAAATGACGTCATACACAATGCTTTCAAACAGCTTCGCGATACATGACAAGATGCTGATCGGCCTGTAATTTGTGCAATGGCTCCTGTCACCCGATTTGTAAATAGGTATCACATGAGCAATCTTCCTAATCGCAGGAAACTCCAGATTTTATAGATTTATTAAATAAAATTTGTAAAGGTATGCTAAGCTCCTGGGCGCAAGATTTAACAAACATGGCTGGTATTCCATCAGGACCAGGACCCTTTTGGATATCTAATTTGTTTGTTTTATTTAAAATATCGTCTCGAGTGATATTAATATCATTTAGTATACTATTACTTTGTATTTTTTGTGAGAAAACGTAATTTGGGTCATTTGTATCATTTTCAAAAACAGAACTAAAATATTTGGAAAATAGCTCGGATCAGTCAGTGATTCAGTCAGTGATACTGAACAACTTTCCCCAAGGAACATATGTCGAAATATGAAAAATAATTTTTGGCTTTCCCTACAAACTCGGATCAGCTGATCGGTCAACTTGTATGGGAGGTCAAAAATTATTTTTCATATTTCGGTGTATGTTCCTTGGGGAAAGTTGTTCAATATCATGGACTGAATCCACACTTAAAATAGTTTCAGTATATTTTGTTAGACCCTGTATAAAATTAAAATAAAAAACCGTAATTTTTAAACAAAATTATTCATTGATTTTCATTATGTATGAAGCATCTGATATTTCAAAATTGATTGTCTGGAAAACTTATTTGTGGATTTCAAAGAGTCTTTGCATACCGTCATATATTAGTACAACTATGTGCTTTCATTTATTATGCTTATGTATTTTCCACTTTGTATAGCGAGAAATAAAACCAGTTAAATCTTGTTTATTTTTGTATTTTGTATCCATGCCTCTTATTACAAAAGTAAAAAAGAAATACACTATACATGTCTCAGTGACACAAATATTATGTATAGTTATTAAATTATAAACAATTCATCCAACAATATATTCATATTACAGTTTTACAGTTCGTTTGTTCAAATGGTTTGCAGTACAACCCAATACAGAAGCTATTTTGGAAATTAGGTATACGAAAATAATAATTACAGGTATCAAATATTTTATTTCAATAAATGAAACAACGGAAAATCTAAATACGTATTGGGTATATCCTTCAAATCACTTTAAATCGATTATAAAAGTTTGATCGCACATGTAGTCTGGCTAACGAAAGCTGTCCCTGAGAAACGGCGGCAAATTTAAAAATTCTAAAGTAATTTTAATTTTTTCACTCTTTATAAACACATTTGATACTTTTTTTATGTTATTTAAAATTTTATTTGTTATGTGTAAAATTACATAACAATGTATAATCCCAACTAATATTATAAATGCGAAAGTGAGTTTGTATATTTGTTTGTTACCTCTTCACGCTTTATCTACTGAACCAAAGTTCTTGAAAATTCGCATACACATAGTTAGGAGTACTGAGAAGGACATAGGGACTTTCATCCCGAAAAAAAGTAATGTTCCCGTGGGATACGCGAGCGTAGCCGCGGGCAAAAGCTAGTATTACATAGTAATCAAATTAAATAAAAAAATGTGTATTTTTAAATTTGCCGCGGTTTACAGGGACAGCTTTCGTTGGCCAGACTTTACTATGCGAGTATACAGGAGACCTATTTTTTAAAGCGGGAGTCAGCGAAACACAAACCTGTAAGTTTTTCATGTTACCGGCCGCGTTTCAATAGTCACGAAATACCATTACACCGTATTTTCGAAAACGTCGCATCAGTTATAATAATACTCTTTCACGCAAAAAACTTAGAAAACTTGACAATGTTTTTCAAAAAAATTTTATGTGATTAAAAAAGCATCGTCAAACACAACAGATTCTCTATGACAAACCCGACAAACAACACGAATGCTTGTTTGACTTTTGTAGCGAAAACGAGTGATCAATAGTCAAGACAACTTGTTGCAAATCCTTCGCGTACGAGCGATTCTAAAATGCGCCACTTTGGAAACGCTCACGCAAATCATTCGCTGTATGATTCCCGCATGAAAGTCGGTTCGGTCGGTCGGTTTATAATATTTATTTTACTGTACTGAACTTTTTCCGCGTATTTTAATACATTGACGTCATCAATTGATCCCAAGACAGCACATGGAAAAGTTATTTCAATCTATCCATGGTTCCCACTCAGTTAACTCAAAAGACAGTTAAACCAATGGTAAATTAGGTTGACTTTTAGATTTTTTAAAGTTTAATTTAATATTGTGTTATTAAAATGAAAATTATTTTAAATATATTTTTATATATTTTAATAAAAACACCGAACTCCTAAGGAGTCTATTTTCAAGGCACACTCAAATGCCGACAAAATGTCATATACATGACCCGTTTTTAATTGTATTAATAATTAAAATTACTCTAATGCAGAAAAGCACCAAATCATGACTCCATATTGTGACGAATAAACAACTGTTCAGTACAGATTCATGTCCTGCGTACGACATACACCTACAGGGTCTTACAAAATAAACAGAAATTATTTTAAGGGTAAAGAAGAGTGTGTGGTGAGAATTAGATACTCTTTATTCAATACGAGTAGTTTGATACTAACAAGTTATACACCATCGTAAACACAAGTTATGATTATTAAACATGGAACATATTTGCTGAAATTGTTTTTTTTTTTCATGTTTGTTATTGTGAGAATCTAGCGAGAATTTGCTTGCAACAATGGAACTCATGATGAGAGAGAAGGTCCAAGCTCTTTGGGAACTCAGTCGACGTGATTTTCGCGCTATGATTTAGGATAATTACAAAAGGTTTAAATCCCCAAGAATGTTTTGAACTTTTGGTTACTACTTTTGGTGAGTTTGCTTGTTCACGCAACAGTTTTTAATTGGTTTGCTGAATTCAAAGCTTGCCCGCTTTGAAGATGAAGCCCGGACAGGTCAGCCGCACACATAAATCATATTTCGAGTTTTTTTTTTATTGCGTAACTCTCGTACTGAACAACTTTCCCCAAGAAACATATCGAAATATGAAAAAATATTTTAAGGCTCCCATACAAGTTGACCGATCAGCTGACACGTTTGTATGGAAAGCAAAAAAATACTCATATTTCGATATATAAATAAAAAATGATAGTAGAGACTTACACAGGAAAGAGACAAGTGGAGGAAGATGGGATAGACCTCTGCCCAACAATTGGACAAAATAGGTTATCAAAAAATATATATATGTGACGTTCCACGGATTGAGGTACCTTATGGACGGTGGCGCTTAGGACGTTTAAAAAACAATTCGTACAATTAACTTAGCTTGAATAAACACAATGTCGCAAGTGCCAGCGTCCATAAGGTACCGTTACCCGTCAAACGTCACATATGTTCCTTAGGGAAAATTTTTCAATATCATGAACTGAATTCACCATAAAAATAATTTCAGTATTTATCTACTACCGATAGCGCTAGATAAACATAATATCACTATTACTATATCTTTAGAGCAGACCCAGACTTTTCAGATTCTTTGTTGAAAATACCATAAAACCTTATTTTATAGACAATTCAATATACTTAGATTATAATTAAATCTTGTTAAGGCATATTCATACCTAAATATCATTAATATTTAAATCCATAAAAAAATCAGTCGCAAAGTTACTTGAGATTATCTTTGGCTGGTCATATATATTATGAATTCGTATTTATAAACAATAAGTATATCGTTATGTTTTTTACTTAATTCAAGATTCATAATACCTAACTCCTTAAGTATTAGGCCGTTGACCACCAACTCTTCTAATCTTTAAAAAATAAACAGGCAAGGTAGAAATGATGTTTGTAGAAACTAAGTAGAATCAATAAGGTTACACAACAAATTGAACAATGTAACTAATATATCGATTCTCACTAGTTTACAAGCATTTATCAAATAGGTTGCCACATTGAGTAAGTACAAGTCCTTTGTATATTTGTCTTTTATCGTTTTTAGGGTTCCGTACCAAAAGGGTGCCAACGGAACCATATTATTGAGACTCCGCTGTCTGTCCGTCCGTCTGTCACAGGGCTCTATCTCTTGAACAAATAAAATTAAAAAAATAAAGTGGGTCGTCATACAAGAAACGTTTTTTCAGCGTTTTCAGTCATTTTACAGAGGTACGGAACCCTTCATGTACGCGTCTAACTCGCACTTGAGGTACCTATACGAGTACATATCATTTTAACTCGACATGCCTTTGCTTAACCTAAAAGGAATAAGTTACCTATGTCAACCTATAACAGTGTTGTAAACTACTACATACAAGCTTATATTATCACAATGCTATTACAAAACTTTGTACTAGCGGCGCCTAAAAGCATTACGAACTATATCACAATATTAAGGCTACACCCAATCATGTCGCGAACCGCCATCGCAGTCCTATAAAGCATAAAGATCTGAAGACGAACATGATGCCGAGCATTGTGATGATCTCAAGCCAGACTGATGTCCTCTCGATGTCGAGGTATTTGAATAGAACGTCTGGTTTGGCGAAATGGCAGTAGACATCGTTGCATTGGAGGGGTTCTCGGCCGAAGCCGAATATTGTTAGTACCATGGCGACGACTCCGCACCTGATGAAGGAAGTCTTCATAAGGATATTCATCATGAGCGGGATGCGGTGCGCGAAGTCAAAGCCGTAGATCGCGAGGCCAAGGAAGGGCGCGATCGATGAGGGCCCGATGGCACAGCCATTCTGAAAAGAACAAATTGATAGTTAATACGAAAAAGGAGAGCCTTGTGGTTCCCGGCAGAGTAGAATAGGATCACTCCAAGTCTTCCCGTCGATTTCGTAGAAGGCGACTTAGAAAAAACATGCTAAATAAAGCTTATAAACATCATTGAGAACTCTCGAACCCATCTGGCCAGCGTGGAGAGTTTAGGCCAAATCCTCTGCCTTTTTTAGCTAAGTAATAATTCAATGGCTAAGTATGGCTCGGGTGGTACAAGTGGGGTCGTGTTCCTGTAGTGGAGATTAAAAAAGACAGAATGACGACAAAGGAGACGAACTGCACCAAGCCCAACGGTATTCCAATCTTAAATATTTACGATCTGAACATCATGTTAAGCACTAGTGGCCATGAAATGACTACCTCAGTAAGAGCTTTTATTTACAAGACCATTACTTTTACACCTAACGGATTTCTTTCCAATAGACAAAGGTACTAAGGATAGAGGAGGATAAATTTGGTACCTTGCTCATTTAGTGAATCGTGCTTACTTTCGCTAGCCAAGCCCATTCTTTAGATACCATTTCAATTGCTGGCGGTATATTCTCAGGAATTTCCCCGATTAGGCAAAATGCGTAAACGTTGTCAAACCGAACAACACCGCAGAGTAAGTAATCCGTTCAGCAAAACTTGGACGCTGAAAAAAGGCAAGGCAAAACTGTGGTTTGAAAGATTGGTACTCACTCTGACATTAAAGACGGACCCAATAGCCAAGCCCATTCCCTCTGCTACCAGTGACACCACATTTCCGATGAGACAGAAGGCAATGAATCTAGCTACACCAAACGGTACCCCAACCATGAAGTACACGATAGTGCAGAACAAGACATTTAGTGATACTTGGACTGGCAGTTTGGAGACCGTTAGCGCAGCGTAATAGGGAGTCAGGCTGTACCAACGGTTGAAGTGCTCTTTCTTCACGAGTTTCACTTCTAGGGGATCTGAAATAGAAACATTTATAAATTTTTAAAAATGGGTTATTATGACATTCTAGGCTTCTGACGTGCTTCTCCATAACTAGAGGTTGACCCTCTGCTCCTCAACTTCGCTTAGGCGATTCCAGTCTATTAAGTATTTTAACTTCTTACATCAGCCACAGGCTACAGACTATGTTTTGCTTCTACTTATTGATTCATTACAAGTTATTGGTATTGGGTAGGTTTTCAAGGCTATGGCTTCTGAATACTCAGAGATATTTAGGTACCTACCTCAATTTTGTAAAGTCCTTAATTATAACGCAGGTGTTGTTGTCAAGTGGACTTTATAGCTACGACGACCTCTTTCAACTTACCGCACTATAAATGACTATAGATTACAAAACATTTCGCTCTTAAAAAAAGAAAATAGTAAAAAAATATTAGATACTTACAAACAAGCACTGGAACCATTATTTGGGTGTAAGCGAAGAAAATGACAAGCCCAACGCACAGCTTCAGGTGGTTAAACATCTGAGTCCCGTCGTTCGCCATGTTGAAGAAGCAGATGCCGATGAGGAGGCCACACATGATGTGGTGAATTAACTGGATCCATAGACCTGTAAGGAACGGACATCGCTGAATTATATTAAAAAACTGGTTAATAACTTAGGGTGCTCTTCTGTAATTTATCTCAGAAATTCGACGTTATTACGATATCTATATATTTTTTTTTTGTACTTATACGCTTCTTCTTGGTCTAAGCGCATTCCCGGTTGCATCCTCAGCTGTGGTGCTTCGGAGCCCGGGGTGCGCTTTCCCGCTTTTTCTTCTCCAAATATAAAATGCATGTCAATGGTCACCCTAGGATGCCAAAAGCCTTGCAAAATGGAGAAGAAATAGCCGGACAACTTTAAATGATTTGGCTATAGTTTTACAACCGGCCGCCTGCCTGACGTCAACCCTCTTTGGGTAAGTATGTATTTGTGCGAAAAGTTTTACAACCGGCCGCCGCCCGCCGTTAACCCTCCTTGAGAATGCAATTGTAGCACGAGATGTTTGTGCTTAGTCCTTTAGTCTCCTCTTACGACATCCACAGGAAAAGAGGGAGTGGTCCTATTCTAACCCGGAACCACACGGGTAAGGTTAGTACTTATACGCTTATTTCAGCTTTACTTCTCCAACTACACTACACAATAATCTACAACACACTAATCAATGTCTGTAAAAAAATCTAAACGATAGAAGAAAAGCGTCCTAGCGTCTAGCTAGAACGACTTAATATTTCGAAGTGCATGTTTTGTTTGCATGTCGTGTGTGTAATTGGCCGACATTGGTGTCAGATTTTGTAACCTGCCTTAAAGTCGGACAAATAGCTTGATGATTGCCGTCTAGTGATGACAGAGGTTCCCACGGCTTGACGTGTCTTCCGAAGTTCAGAGGAACTTGAGATATTTTATACAATGTGTTGTCACCAATCCAAATCCAAATGATATATTTAATATCGGTTCAATGCAAGACTGAAGAAGTGGTGGTGGCACAGCGGTTTAGGTACTTACTGGCTGCGCATCTGTGAGGCACAAGTTCGATTATCACTAGGCGTGTCTTGTACCTATGAGTTTGCGCTAATGTACGGTCATTTTTAACCGACTTCAAAAAAGGAGGTTATCATCGACTGTATGATTATTTATTTTTTTATGTATGTTTGTTACGCGATATCTTCGCAAATTGTGAACCGATTTTGATGATTCTTTTTTATTTGAAAGCCTTTATTACCAAGTTGGTCCTATTTTAATTTCGTGAAGATATGATGAAGAACTTTGGAGATATGGAAGATACTCCTAAAAAAAAGAAGTCGATTGTTTTTTTTTTTTGTAAAAAATTTAATTATCAGCTACCACCACTTGCTTCCGGTGAAAGAAAACATCGTGACCTGCACACTTATCACTGTAAAGTTTACTACTATGTGAAATGGAGGAAATAACGGGAAATTCAGAGATATTTTTTGGGCAAATTACTCTATTATCTCTGCCAAAAATCGTAATTCTTCTTCTTCTTCTTCGTCTAAGCACGTTCCCAGTTGCATCCTCAGCTGTGCTGCATCGGAGCCCGGGGTGAGCTTTCCCGCTTTAGGAATGTATTTGTAGCACGAGATGTTTGTGCTTAGTCCTTTAGTTTTGCCAAAAATCGTAATTGTGTCCGTCTATTTCCATACAATGACATCAACAGAAGCCTAGCTAAAACAAGAGCTTGAAACTACTGACCTTGCCGATTTCTAAAGATCTGCAACACCATCCTACACAGCAATATCGAGAACTGTTGACAATACGTTGTGGCGTACGACCCAGACTCTTCCGTTTTGGTGACTTTCATCCACGCCAAGGAAGAGTCCCCTTGCGAGATTTGAGTCGATGAAGAACTGATGGACCCTGTTCCTTTGTATTCCGGTACTTTGTACGTGCATTTCTCATTTGACAGCATAATTTCCTTCTCAGCGCTATCGACTTCTGATTGGTAGCAGATTTTCAGTTCCATGGGGTTGGTAACTTGGCTCGATTCGGCTATGGCCAAGGGGGCGTCCAGCTTTGCTGATTTATATAGCTTGCCATTCATTATTTCTTCGCACAGCACGTCGATGACTGATGGGTTTTCTGTCAGCTCAATAACTGGAATTTAAGGAGAGTCAAATAATATTAGGTACATATTTCTTATAATCAATATAAATTAACTGTAGGTAGATATTTTATGACTACGGTTCAGTGTCTACTACAGTTCATTCAGCTAGTTTTAGGGTCAGTTCACACCGAGATGCGATGCGACGCGACGTAGCGCGCACTTTGGAAGAAATATAGAACTTGTTTACTAGGCAAAAAGATACTAATTTCAGCGACAGCCCGCTTTGCCGCGCTGCGTAGCGATGCACAGCGAGGCGCAGCGAGCTCTCACTCTTTTTGTCTAGTAAACAAGTTCTATATTTCTTTCACGCGCGCTCGCGTCGCGTCTCGGTGTGAACTGACCTAAGGGTCCTATGTACCTATGTTAGAAGTAATAGTATATAGATAGGCTAAGGCCTATCTATATACTCTTACTTCTAACATAGGTACAACTAACAAATGTAAAGGTACATCACAAGAATACATAGCATAATGAAAATGTGACTAAAAATAAACAAACACAAACAATGGGTAATGAATGCAGCACGATATTTCCAAGTTTAGATAACTTACAATTTGAAAAATCCAATTTTCGAGTGACGATGTTCGTGCCTGGCCGACAAAGGCAGACACGTCTTGTACCAAGACTCGTCACATGTCACTTTGATCGCTAGAAAAGCTTTCCAGTGCTTACTCTGGTTATTTAATAATTATAGAAGTAGGTAATTACTTACTGAAATCTGCCGGGTTATGATGTCGTGGGCATGGCAAACCCACGCTCTGTAGGTACGGAACCATCGCAGCCGTGTCTCCCTGGTATATGCAACGGCCATCTGCAATGACGTATACCTAGAACATACGAGTACATTTAATTATAACTAGGTATTTAGCCTGCTTTCTCTAGAATAAGTCTAGATAAGATAAGAACAAAGCCTAATTTGGTTCGGCGTTCTGAGACGATGATACTATCGAAGTTGTGTTATTTTTCGGAGTAAAGCATTGATTACGTGAAGGTAGTAGTTACCTCTATGCTTTATTACAGATTATTCTTTTTAGAAAATAGAAGGGTCCTAAAGTATATTCAAAAAAGGTAATCTTTACGCGAAATAGAAGATACAATAATGTACCTTGTTTCATTACAAAAACTAAAGATACCAGCCGACAATGCATACCTACCAAAAATCTTCCATTTAATTGCCACCCTCCGCTACCGGGCGACTGACGCTCGGCGAGTCAAAAGTCAGTAAGTAGGTAAGCCATTTAAGGTGAAGATATAGGCAAATGGCCTTGAAGTGTAAAATAAATTGTTAACTCGTAAATATGGTGATAATTTCCATATTGCTCTTCGTCATGCACTAAATAGGCCTTGAAATTATTTTATGAACTGCCGTTGAAACTATTATAGTTGTTATTCTGAACAACTTTCCCCAAGGAACATATATATAGATTTTGAAAAATATTTTTTGATCTTCCATACAAGTTAAACGATCAGCTGATCGAGTTTGTAGGGAAAGCCAAAAATTATTTTTCATATTTCGACATATGTTCCTTGGGGGAAGTTGTTCAGTGTCATGGACTGAATTTACCCTTAAAAAAGTTTCAGTATATTTTGTTAGACGTTATATAGATAAACACCCAAGACCTAGGACAATTTGAAAAAGGCCATTTCCCAACTTGGCCTGGCTGGGGATCGAACCCAGAACCTCCGGATTAGCGGTCTATCGTGTTAACCATTAATTACGCCACGGAGGTCTGGTAAGTGCTGGATCTCTGGTTGATGTTACACCCTTTTGATTACTAATATACAGGCTGACTTTTAAACCACCAGCCAAATTTTTGGAGCAAGTTCAGTCCATGATACTGAACTACTTTCCATAAAAACAATTAACGAAAAACTAAAATAAAAATTCACCTTTTCATACAAATCAGCGCTCAGTCAAACGGATTTTCTATGGGAAGACGAAAAATTTTCATCGATTTTTAATAACTTTTTTTATAGAAATTAGTTCAGTATCATGGACTGAACTTGCTCCAAATATTTGGCTGGTGGTTTAAAAGTCAGCCTGTAGAACACAAAACCGTAAGAAAAAAGACATTAGTATATTATGACAATTTTTTTCACCCAAATTTCTATTAAGATGAAGGCATAGGCAAATAACCTTGAAGTGGCGCCCTCATTTGAAATAAAATTGTTAACTCGTAAATATGGAGATAATTTCCATATTGCTCTTCGTCATGCACTAAATAGGCCTTGAAATTATTTTATGAACTGCCGTTGAAACTATTATTGTTGATCCGTCTAGCTTTAAAACTTGCCGTGGCCACTTTTGGCGGAGACAAATTTTAAAGCTAGACGGACTAATGTAAATACTTTCAACGGTGGTTCATAAAATAATTTAAAGGGCTATCTAGTGCATGACGTAGAGCAATATGGAAATTATCTCCATATTTACGAGTTAACAATTTTATTTCAAATGAGGGCGCCACTTCAAGGTTATTTGCCTATGCCTTCATCTTAATAGAAATTTGGGTGAAAAAAATTGTCATAATATACTAAATTAGGAATTCTAGTTTTAATCTATTTAAGAAACAACTAATGGAATTATTAATAAAAAAATGCTATTATAAT
The DNA here is from genome assembly GCA_963576875.1 of Acrobasis repandana. Taxonomy (NCBI): domain Eukaryota; kingdom Metazoa; phylum Arthropoda; class Insecta; order Lepidoptera; family Pyralidae; genus Acrobasis; species Acrobasis repandana. Next base: position 8,412,075 of record OY756226.1, read on the forward strand.
GTTAATGAATTTTTAAATGATAAAATATAACCGCTAGTATTTATTTAATTAATTGTTACTAATATTATTTAAATTGTAATAATAATTATACTGTAATTAATAATTTAAAAACATTTAAAATTTGCATACCTACGCAAGAAGGTAAAATGTAAAAGGGAGTGGTAATTTTAAGATCTTTATGTACCTACATTTTATGCAAATAAACGTATTGATTGATTGATTGATTGTCTTTTTTCTTACGGTTTTGTGTTCTACAGGCTGACTTTTAAACCACCAGCCAAATATTTGGAGCAAGTTCAGTCCATGATACTGAACTAATTTCTATAAAAAAAGTTATTAAAAATCGATGAAAATTTTTCGTCTTCCCATAGAAAATCCGTTTGACTGAGCGCTGATTTGTATGAAAAGGTGAATTTTTATTTTAGTTTTTCGTTAATTGTTTTTATGGAAAGTAGTTCAGTATCATGGACTGAACTTGCTCCAAAAATTTGGCTGGTGGTTTAAAAGTCAGCCTGTATATTAGTAATCAAAAGGGTGTAACATCAACCAGAGATCCAGCACTTACCAGACCTCCGTGGCGTAATTAATGGTTAACACGATAGACCGCTAATCCGGAGGTTCTGGGTTCGATCCCCAGCCAGGCCAAGTTGGGAAATGGCCTTTTTCAAATTGTCCTAGGTCTTGGGTGTTTATCTATATAACGTCTAACAAAATATACTGAAACTTTTTTAAGGGTAAATTCAGTCCATGACACTGAACAACTTCCCCCAAGGAACATATGTCGAAATATGAAAAATAATTTTTGGCTTTCCCTACAAACTCGATCAGCTGATCGTTTAACTTGTATGGAAGATCAAAAAATATTTTTCAAAATCTATATATATGTTCCTTGGGGAAAGTTGTTCAGAATAATGGACTGAATCCACCCTTAAAATAGTTTCAGTATATTTTGTTATACCCTGTATATGTATATATCATAAAATATAGTATCGTTGAGTTAGTATCCCATAACAAAAGTTTAAAACTTACTTTGGGGCTAGCTTCATCAATGTGATTTGTCCTTATACATCGTGTTAATGAAAGAACGCAAAACCTCTCAGATGGTATCTCAGCACATGCTCAGCATCCCCTATTATAAAATTCTTGGCCTAGTGTAGCATCATGAAATAACAATTGAATAGCAAACAAGGCAAGTAAACCACAAGACGTTGTATTGTAACAGATTGTGATTATTTATGCGAAGCGTTGAGAGCAGACAATGGGCTTCAGCACGATAGTGTCATGGCGGTCACGAACAGCCTCGTTTACCTGATTTAATATTATGTACGGTTTAATTGTTAACCGTAATCGATAAGTTACATAACCTATTAACGGGAAAATATGTTTTTAATTTATGGACATGTGAAGAGATATGGATAATAAAAATAATCTTCTTTTGTGATACGAGTATTTTTATTTTATACATTCGGAAGACCAACAGCTATAATCACATTATATATTCCAAAATAGCAAACAATATGGAGTACCTAATTCATCTAAAAATATAAAATTAACCAACTGTCTCAATTCTACTAAGATGGCATTGTCAATACAAACCAAAGTTAACTAAGCCATCATTATAATAAGCACAGAAGACAGTAAGAATAGTCTTACTGTATTCTGTCTTCCTTTTTGTATAGACAAAACGGAATCTCCTAAGGTCCCGCGCAATATGCGTCCCCGTTCTTGTGCGGCCACGTGCGCCGTGCAGTGTGTGTTCGCCTGCTCTCGCCCCTCGACAAGGCGAGAACCGGGGAGAGATGCGGGGACGGGGAACGGGGACGCATATTGCGCGGGACCTTAGGAGATTTCGTTCTGTATACTCTTCCGGTCTTCTGTGCTTTAAGTTTCTCACCTGATCAAATAGTTCTAAAAGCGACGCAGCCGGCTGGTGTATAGTGCACACGACGGTCCTCCCTTGTCGTGCCAACTGCTTCAGAAGCTTCACACACTGCACTGTGGTGACTGTGTCTAAGCCGCTCGTTGGCTCATCCAAGAAGAACACTGGCGGATTGTTCACCAACTCCAAGGCGATTGACAGCCTGAAAAATAACATAAGGTACTTATATAATTTGCAATCAATTTACTGTTTACAAGCTTTTATTTAGCTTGCCGTTTGTTGTTGATTATTTGATTTTTGGGTCAAATCTTGTAAGTTAAATTTGAGCCACTTCCCGGTATAAATACGCGGACCCATAGTCTCTGCCTGACCCCATGGGATGGCTCCCATCGGGTATACATGGCGTGATAATATGTATATGTATGTATTCAATAGCATCGGTATTTTTCTGCGATCTAATTATTTCTAAAATCTACTTTATAATATGTGCGATCGTCGTTTTTGCGTTAACCCCCTCCATTATTTCCTAGGTATTTTATCTTATCTTGCATTGGGGTCCACAATGTGAAGCACGTCGAACCTTTGGGTTATATTTTACTTACTCACCCGCCTCGGGATTTCTGAAGAAGGACTGCATAAGCTTCAGAATATCACCTGGTGGTCCATGCGCTTACCAGCCATCAAGTCGCAGCTACAAATGATGTGTTTCATTGCCTCCTCTGATTCCTCACATGCCTGACATCTTGGGCTATCAACAAGTCTCACTTTAAAGAGATGACTGCGATTATGGTAGTGTCCAGTCAATGCTCCCAATAGAGTTCTTGCCAGTTTTCTGTTAAATTTATTTAACCGTTTGTGTCACTTGGCAAAGTCCTCGCCGAGTGTATCTTTAGAGTGGGTGTGTCCACTTATATCACTCCATTCAGCCTTGCGTCTCATCCCGACATTGGCGTTTTGGCGCATTTCCTTAGGTATACTTTAATCATATCGCCCATTAAACCCCGTTCCTTCATTTCCCACTACAAGTTCAATAGGTATCTTAATTCAATTCCTCACCTTTTCTTCTGTCCTCCCGACAGTCGATCAGTCTTCGTGTGCTGGTGTTCTAACAGGCCCAACTCCTGCAGAATCTCTTCCGAATGGACCTTGGCGCCTTTGGGCAGCTTCAGCTTGGCAGCTACATCCATGGCTTCCCGGACAGTGAGCAATGGCTGCAGAAGATCCTCCTGCGTTATGTAGCATGATGACCTTTGGAACATGTGCTCGTTTCTTGGCTGCCCGTTGACTAATAGCTCCCCTGTGACGCCAGCAGATCTATAAACGTAATTTACAATGATAAGGGTTTCAATAGCGAGAGTAAATACATTATGAGTTCTAACAAAATTTACAAAATACACAAAAAGATTTTAGGGTCGGCCACCTGCGTATGTTCTTGCACACTTGTGTTTTTTGCGGACTTCTCTTGGTGTTGTTGCAGTGTTCATAAACTACGGTGGCCACTTACCATCAGGTATGCCGTATACCTGTTTTTGTAACTGGCAGAGATAGTGCGCTTCATTGGCGAAAGGTAGGCTACCATAGTAGGCTAAGCTAGGACACACAGGTGGGTGTAAAAGGAATATTTATAATCGTCGCACACCAGCAACAGTAAGTAAAGTCCTCAAATCGTAAAAATATGGAATAGAATAGGGCAATATTATTAGCAGGTACAGCCCAGAAGATGTCATGCTTATCTCTAAAGAAAATATTTGTTGTAAGTAATAATTTTATTGTTCTACATTTTAATACCTCCACTACCACTGAACCATTAAATTCCGTCAGCAATGTCAGCATCGAACAAATTTAATATGAGCAAATACTTAATAAATAACACATCATGGAAAAACCAGAAATGCTTTTAGTTCTATAGTTTCGATCGACTATTATAGATTAACGAAACCGGTTGGGTTGCCTGTTGATGTGTAGGTACCTATACCTTCTACGGACATCTTTTACGACATGTTTGTTTAATTGAGGTTTTTAATTTTGATATTGGCAATAAAATTGATCAGCTAATCAGTCAACTTGTGTCGGAAAGCCACCTTTTTCTATATTTTGCTATAGTATATTATATTCCCTTATACAACGTGGAAGGGACATACCCGTAATAAATCGAACCACCGGCTATACTAGATCACTAAAGTAATATGAAATTAAAATAACAGCCAAAAAACCAAAACAAGTTTTGACATTCCCATACAAATCGCACGGGCGACTGCACACTTTTGTATGAAAATGCTGAATTTTTTTTTTGTTCTTTGGCTGTTATTTTAATTTTATTATACTACTCGTATAATGATCTAGTACGAGTATAGACCGTAGTTCGATTTATTACGGGTATGCCCCTTCCAATTTGTATATAAGGGAAAGTTGTTCAATATCATGATCTAAATATGTTTCTGAATCTATATAGATATCTACATGTAATATTTCTTCAACAATTTCATTTGATATTTCATGTATACAACCACTGCCTACATTGGGTTATCGAGTAATTTTTCATAATTTCACATGACAAAATCTAAATCGATCTCTGTGTTTAAAAGACGAGTAAGAGATTATTATTTATCGGAATATTTAATCTGAGATCGGAATCATCATAATTGTAGTTTACTCGTATATATTTATATATTAAGTATATCTATTTCTAAATAGACATGTGTTTTTGAAGTGAAAACTTCTTTAGCGGCGTTGTGCACTTTTTTTGTAATGGGTAAAAAATTTTAAACTCGCGTCAGGACACGTGTCCTGATTGAAAATTCGTGAGACGGATGGAGAGTAGACAGCCGGCGCGGCGTAGGAGAGGAAGTATCACCCTCTCTTTCTACGGCGCGGCGAAAATGTATGCCTGCGCCTGCTCTTTCGTTTAGCTGAGAGATAAACTTTTTAATGTAATATAAATTGTCATTTTTGTGTACGATAGCGCAATAAATAAATATTGTATTCTACCACATAAATGATAGTACTTTTATACTGATAATTAAAGCAATTCGGGCAAAATTATTCCCTAACCATTCCAAAATATCAAAAATACACAACGTTAATATTCAAGTTTTCACTTCTGCCGGCACTCCCGGAGTGCAACCCGTCGTTTTTATTTAAGTATGTATGTTACATATGTATATGTATGTTTATCTGTAGTTTCATGTTATGTTAATGTCTTCTTCTACCTTTATTCAACGAACACGCCTGTATGCCTTTCGTATAGTGTATAAACATCTCCTCTCACGGGAGTACTGGAAGAGATCTATTTTGAGATAAGTAGTGCCTTTGTACAACTTTTAGTATGTATTCTCTGTATTGTATTCTCTGTACTGTTTAAAAAAGCAGCAAAATATGTCTGCTGCGCTGTGTAAGAATCAGAAAATATTACCTATATATATATATATATGTCCGCGTCCATGAAATGTAGTGAATATCTAGGTATTATTATATATATATATATAATAATACCTAGATATTCACTACATTTCATGGACGCGGACACCGAAACGTAGAGTTCTAAAGATGACAATATAAAAAACCCAAATGCCACTTTAGCGTGTTGGTGGGAGAGAAGGTGGAAAAAGGAATTAAAATAGGCATTCCCTCGATCGGCTATTACGATCTGCGCGGGAGGAGCAGCTGGTACATCATCATCCGTAAGTTTTTCCTTGCTCCCTAGACTAGCATGAAAGAGTAGAAAAAGAATCGACATAAATTACTTGTACCAGCATCCCCGTGTGGTTAGAATAGGACCACTCCATCTCTTCCTGTGGATGTCGTAAGAGGCGACTAAACATAGAGGTAGGATTGTTGTACCTATAGGTACATGGAGCGGCAACTCCTATTTACACAAGCAATAAAAACGAGACCAATTTTCGAATGTTGTTTATACGTTGTCTATGGAATGAGTCACTTTCAGTCCCCGGTGCTGCGGGAAAGAAAATGGTAAAAGCAATTTTAATAAAAATTCTTTATCTACACCAATGCTATATACGAGTATAAATCCTCTATAAAAGTTTCTAAAACAGTTAGCTTATTGCCAACATTATAACAACCAGTGTCATAGTAACCATTATATCATCCAAACGCGTGATATAATGTTGTACTAAATTTCATTATGCAACGCAAACTCGATCCCTCTATCTTTATGAATTTAAAATACAAAAAATCTAGTGATAAGGACACAAATAGCTGCAACAAGGATGATTTACTGCGTTGTGCCCGGCTTGCTGATCGAATTTAAAACGAAGATATAGGTAAATGGCCTTGAAGTGTGAAATAAATTGTTAACTCGTAAATATGGTGATAATTTCCATATACATTAGTCCGTCTAGCTTTAAAACTTGCCTCCGCCAAAAGTGGCCACGGCAAGTTTTAAAGCTAGACGGATCACCAATAATAGTTTTAACGGCAGTTCATAAAATAATTTAAAGGGCTATCTAGTGCATGGCGTAGAGTAATATGGAAATTATCTCCATATTTACGAGTTAACAATTTATTTCAAACGAGGGCGACACTTCAAGGTCATTTGCCTATATCTTCACCTTAATGAAAAAATCACAATGTTTTTCTTTTCACAGGTAAGTTTATTTTTGTATTTTTTTAATGATTGAACACACTTAAACTTTGTATACTAAAAGATGGCAAAAATTGCCTTATTTTATATTTTGTACTATAAGAATATCTAAGATTTGAATATAACTTTTTATAAAATACATGAATTTCCGCCATTATCTATACTCTATACTAATATTATAAAGAGGAAAGATTTGTACCTATTTTTGTATGTTTGTAATGAATAGGCTCAAAAAGTACTGGGCCGATTTAAAAAATTCTTTCACTGATGGAAAGCTACACTATCCCCAAAGGACATAGGCTATGTGTGTACCACGGGCGAAGCCGGGGTGGACTGCTAGTTCCCTATATAGCCGGCGTGGCCGCGTACAACACATGCATACGCACGCACACTAATACAGCAAATTTTTGGTCTCGCCTTTTTTCCGCTGATTTCCAGTCTACGTAGTGTTTTCTATATCTATGACTAAAGGACTAAGCACAAACATCTTGTGCTACAGTTGCATTCCCAAGGAGGGTAACGTCGGGCGGCGGCCGGTTGTATAATTTTTCGCACAAATACATTCCCAAAGAGGGTTGACGTCAGGCAGGCAGCCAGTTGTAAAACTATAGCCAAAACATTTAAAGTGTTCCGGCTATTTCTCCTCCATTTTGCAAGGTCTTTTGCATCCTTGGGTGACCATTGACATGCATATTATATTTGGAGAAGAAAAAGCGGGAAAGCGCACCCCAGGCTCCGAAGCAGCACAACTGAGGATGCAACCGGGAATGCGCTTTGACGAAGAAGAAGATACTTGTATTGTACCTGTATCCTGAGATGGCATTCAGCAGTGAACTCTTGCCGGCTCCTGACGGTCCCATTATAGCAACCAGTTGGCCAGACGCGAACTTGCCATCCACGCCTTTCACTACATCTCTGCGTTTAGCTGAAAAAAACAAAGATGTCAAAGTTACAGAAAAAATCAGAAGGTACATTACTACATTACTAGCTCTTTGGATGAAATTAATAAAGATAGCATTGGCAAGAAATTCAAACTATTGGCATATAAAAAAAATATTGGCGGCAGAATTGTTTTTTTTTTTACCCTAAAAAATCATAGGATTAGTTGAAGAATTCATAAAATCACGATAAAAACATTACTTTGTCAAATTATTATATATTATTATTATTATGTTATAATCTAGTCACCTAATTCATCGTGTTTGACTAGTTTCAATGGTGATAAGTAGTAGGTATACTTCTATCAAATTCATATAAAGGTCCTAAGTTTTTGAAAGTTGGGATTAATATATTCTGGATGTAAGTACGTCTTTTTTTAACTAAGGGTAAAAACTACGTACGTACTAAAACCGTCAAAACTAAGGGTAGGGTGTACAAGTCGGCGGCAGTCAGACCCGCAATGCCGTATGGCACCCAAATGAAAATGCTTCGTTGGTCTGGTGGTGTAACACGCCTAGATAATATAAAAAATGAGTACATTCTCGGCTCATTTAAAGTTGCTGATATATCCAGAAAAATCAGAGAAAATCGCTTGAGGTGGTACGGGCATGTAATGCGTCGGGAGGAAGACCACATAACTCGGAAAGTGATGGACATACAGGAGGGCAAGAGAGGAAGAGGACCCCACCTATTACCTGGAGTCGAACCATCTCCAATGACTTGAGGACGTTGGGCATAAGCCCAGAAATTGCGCAAAACCGTCAAAAATGGCGTGAAAGTATTAGGGGGGCCGACCCCGTATAGGGAAATGGCAAGGAGAAAAGAAGAAGTACGTCTTTTTTTGGAATTCGTATAGAAGACTAAGACTGAAAAAGAAAACAGGAAATTTCAGATAAAAATTAGTCCGGAGAACTCTAAAAATGCAATCTACCTGACTATAAAACTAGGGTAACTATAAAACTAGATTAACATTTACGAGTAAAACCGTCGGTGGAAGCTAGTCGTAAAATAATTATAATTTCTTAGCACATGTCAGATAATTACTAAGTCTATGGCAATATAATGTACATTGTAGACTTTATTGTAGTAGGTACCTAGTTCAAAATAATTGGCTGTGAGCACGTGAAGTATTATTATTGTACTTATTTGGTGAATAAATAATTACACTTGCAATTATTATTCATAGTTTTATATGATGCCAGCAGTCATTGTCATAGAACTAAGTCATAGAAGCAACGTTAAAATATTGACTTCTCATGAAGACAATAGGTGCCTACATAAAGATCTGGTAGAAAGGGCTCCTGGCGTTAAGTCCGCCATTTACATGTATTGTAATAAAGTTAAATAAATAAAATAAAAAAAAGATGTAATATGTCCGTTATGTTTGTTATATGTATTTACTGCAAATAAATGAATTGAATTGAATTCTTTATATTAATTCTGTGACGACATCAGGCTGTTATAAGAAAGCCTCAGACATCAATGCACGGATCTCGACAACATTGACATAAAAAGCGTCCGATCAGCACTTTAACAAAAAGTCAAAAAATATTTTTACGATCCCAGCTTTGGTCCCAAAGACAAAGTTGTTCATATTGACGAGCTGAAAATCGACCATTCAATTAAGGTGAAGATATAGGCAAATGACCTTGAAGTGGCGCCCTCATTTGAAATAAATTGTTAACTCGTAAATATGGATAAACTATTATTGGTGATCCGTCTAGCTTTAAAACTTGCCGTGGCCACTTTTGGCGGAGGCAAGTTTTAAAGCTAGACGGACTAATGTAAATACTTTCAACGGCAGTTCATAAAATAATTTAAAAGGCTATCTAGTGCATGACGAAGAGCAATATGGAAATTATCACCATATTTACGAGTTAACAATTTATTTCACACTTCAAGGCCATTTGCCTATATCTTCACCTTAAGTATGTGTCAACCGTAAATCCATTCTATCAAAGCGGTAACCCTACCTGTAATGTAATTTCTAAATAAACATTTAATTCATTGAAAACATAATAACCGTAAAGCTAGATCGCAGAAGTTAATTTTATACCAGTTGATGGCAGACATGAGTGGTCACTGTCAAGGGAGGTCGCTGAACCGACAACGGTATTTAAGGTCAAGCTGCATATAGTAACTGTTCATTCATATTAAAGGTAGTTGATATAAAAATTTTACTACACAGTATAGAATATATTTTGCTGCAAGTTTTTTTCTTCATGGGAATATACCTACGAGTTGGTTGATCTTCTGTGCTAGGAAGCAGCATCAATAGGTTGGGTCCAACACCCAAGTCCGATTTACATTTAGGAAAATTGAATAAAAATGATTTAAAATTGCTTGAAAATATTTAACTAGGTAGTAAAAATATCATGAGTGTGTATTTTTAATAAATACTCGTTATTTATAAAACCGGTCAAGTGTGACTCGGACTTGTTCATTACCTTCATACAATGTCTTAAAACGCTAAAAAAACACGTTTCTTGTATGACGATCCCCTTTAATTTTTAACTTTATCTTATTTTTACTCGTAGTAAGTATTTGTTGTTATAGCGGCCACAGTAATACATAATCGGTGAAAATTGAAGTGTCTAGCTGTTACGGTTCAAGAGATAGAGTCCTGTGACAGACGGACGGCAGCGAAGTCTCAGTAATAGGGTCCCGTTGTCACCCTTTGGGAACCCTAAAAATACTAGTATAACTTGGTACACCTAAAAGATGTAGTTACTAATTAATATTGTACAATGAAATGCCTACACTCACGTGTTTATATGAAATATATCATCATCACCGCTAGATGATACTTATAAAAAAAACTCTATACTAACACAATATTTTACAACCGGGCGATATGCATTCTATAAATGTATTATTGATAAAATACTTATAGTATCGTTGAGTTCGTCTGTTCGTATCCCATTACACAAATTTAAAAGACAAAGACTTACTTTGGAGCTGGTTCCGTCTTTGTGATATGTCCCTTAATATTTATTTAATTCAATCTTTCCAGCAGCGAATCGAGAGTTTACAGTAGATATTTTTACATTTCAATCGAGCTTGCTCTCGAAGTATGTGGAAAAAATCATCGAATATTTATTGTTTCACGTACTTACACGGACTTAAGGTGAAGATATAGGCAAATGGCCTAGAAGTGTGAAATAAATTGTTAACTCGTAAATATGGTGATAATTTCCATATTGCTCTTCGTCATGCACTAGATAGCCCTTTAAATTATTTTATGAACTGCCGTTGAAACTATTATTGGTGATCCGTCTTGCTTTAAAACTTGCCGTGGCCACTTTTGGCGGAGGCGAGTTTTAAAGCTAGACGGACTAATGTAAATACTTTCAGCGGTGGTTCATAAAATAATTTAAAGGGCTATCTAGTGCATGACGAAGAGCAATATGGAAATTATCTCCATATTTACGTGTTAACAATTTATTTTAAATGAGGGCGCCACTTCAAGGCCATTTGCCTATATCTTCACCTTAATAAAAAGTAGTAAAATTTCACCCATATTTATAAAATTAAAATATTTCAATTATTTTATAGCTTCTTTTTTCAATAATAAATGACTAGCATCGCCTCCCGGCTCTGAAATATAAGGATAACTTTTGTTTTGAGAAAACATCAGATTGACAAGCCTACGCTACATGAGTCATCACAACGACATTAAAATTCAAAAATAAAAAGTAAAATGTCGAAAACTAGTTTACTCATTGTTTCCGTGAAACTTAACGAAAGTATGTTGTAACTGTTGTAGTTGAAATATATTTACGTTGTTAAGTGCCTACCACCCACTTTTTAGCGATGACTAAACCGTGTCTCCTTAACCTAATTGATTTTTAAACTTGTCGCTACTAAGTAATACCTAAGCATTGTATTGTATGTCAGCTAGCTTTCTTAAAAAACCGGTCAAGCAAGTGCGAATCGGACTCGTACCTCCGTACAATGTTTTAAAACGCTGAAAAAAAAACACGTTTCTTGAATGACGACCCCCTTTATTTCTTAACGTTATCTTATTTTTAGTAGTTTTTGTTATAGCGGCTACAGTAATACATAATCGGTAAAAATTTCAAGTGTCTATTGCGGTTCGAAAGATACTGACAGACGGACAGACAGCGGAGTCTCAGTAATCCCTATTACTGAGACTCCGCTGTCCTTCCGTCTGTTGGCACCCTTTGGGTACGGAACCCTAAAAACATTTAGATAACTGTAATATTTTGATTTATTTTAAATTGAGTTGCCATCAATTTGGACTTAATTTCATTCTATAAAAAAAAATATTGTACGTCCGTTAACGGCAGGTCACAGTGGTAACTTTTATATATTTTAAGATCTTTTGTAACCTGTGCTCCACAATAAAGATATTTGATTTGATTTGATAACAATACTTCTGAAAAGTGACTCATCTTCATCATTCACACCCCACATTGTGGGCTGTGGGTAGCCCACTACTGTGCTAGTCCTGTGCTAGTTTCATTCTCGCAATGTCGTCATGCAAGATTTTTTTTTATTTAAAAAACTTTAATGTATTTCAAAGATCAAAAACAAAGGCCTAAGTACCTACTTATCAAGATAAATGTAATAAGCCCAAACTTGATGAGGTTGCGTCTTTTTATTACAGGGTTTCTATAGCCACCTTCCGGCTCCATCATCAGATCAGCTTATGTTATGATACTAATATTGCATTGTCATCTGATTTACATTAGCATACAAAATTTCATCTCAATCAGAAACCGGGGAAGTGGCTCAAATTGAACTTGCAAGATTTGACCCAAACAAATAAACAACAACAAACGAACGGGGCAAGCTAAATAAAATATTGTAATAAAAAGGTAAAAGTGACTTAGGTTGTTTGTAGTTTCAATATTCTTTTGGGTAGTAGGTATAGTTAGGCAGGCAACAGACTTCTATGTTTTTTTTTTCTCTATTCTTAAAAATCCCTTTTCTCCGCAATACTTGAAATGTAAATTTCAATATCTTGCGGACATGCATGATTGGCAACTTCGCTCCAGTAACACGCTCAAGCTTCAAATTCCCTTTTATCGATCTAGCTTCATGTCCAACTCCTTTACTTCTCAAGCCATACGGCTTTGGAATGCATTGCCCGAGGACATCAGACAAATATCTAGTAGACATTTATACAAGAAAAAAGTGCATGATTTACTTTTTGAATCTTTCAACAATTAGGAGAATTCATCGTTTCTTTCTGATCTTCAAATATATATATGTATATATGTATGTATATAATATGTTGTATGTATAGATATAGTATTTATTTTATACGATATTTATGTATGATCATTTAAAAGTACTTATTATTTCTGGATTGTTTCTATCTATTTTAGACGCCAATTATTCTATCTGTTTCTCTTCTCCTAAAGGTAGCATTAAGTCTACCTATTGTAGCTTTTGGCTCAATAAAATTAAATAAAATGAAATAAATATAGTTAGGTCTAGTGTCACTGGGACAACACATAATAAAATATAGCCGATTTAAAACATAGTACTTACATTATATTTAGAGAATATATTTTTCCTAAGGACGGGAGACCTTTGCTACAAAAAACCAGTTTAGTGCACTGGATTTTTTATAATTTTTCACCAAAAGCAGAAAAGAAATAGCAAATCACAAAAAGCCTACTTTGGGAGATTTTTTTTTATTTCGCACTGGAAAACATCTTCCTGTAGGTATAGTTATAGTCAAAGTATTAAATACATTGTTTATAGTACCTACTTCCGCATGGCAATAAAGTTTGTATGATAATGATGAACTTTAATGATCATGACATGAGTCATAGCCTTGATCCTGTTTCTAGTTAATATCATACGAGTAGGTAACCTATGAACTACTATGACTGATGCATATACGTTTTAGGGTTCCGTACTCAAAGGGTTGCACCCTTTGAACCGTAATAGCTAGATACAGGCAGCAGCATACTAGATAAGGGCAGCACTGGACCCCGAAAAATTCAAGTACGGCCTTAAAATAAGATAATGTTAAAAATTAAAGGGGATCATCATACAAGAAACGTTTTTGTTTCAGCGATTTTAACTCGATCTTTTTCATGGCATTACCTAAATACTTGAAATTTTCACCGATTATGTATTACCATGACCTATAACAACAAATACTAAAAATAAGATAAAGTTAAAAATAAAAGGGGTCGTCATACAAGAAACATGTAAAACATTGTACGAACCAAAGTGACGCCTAGTAATATACAGGTGGAAGGGTCATATCCGTAATAAATCTAACCACGGGCTATACTAGATCACTAAAGTATAAAGAAATTTAAAAAGAAATCGACATTCCCATACAAATCTCCCGGGCGGTGGCACAGTTTTATAAGGAAATGCCGAAATTTATTTTTGTTTTTTGGCTGTTATTTTAATTTTATCTAGTATAGACCGTGGTTCGATTTATTACGGGTGTGTCCCTTTCACGTTGTATAAGTCAATGAGTAGTGAAGCACATATAGGTATTTATTTTATAATTAAAAGTAGAAATTCAGTTTGTAGATCATTTACTACCTATATAACTACTCGTACCTACTTAAATTTCAAACACTCATTTAAATATCGGTCTCTATTAATACGTAAGCACGTAAGGATTTCGAAGTAGTATTCTCAGCTTTTGTAATAATGTTTTGAATACTTTGTATCATTAGCTACAAGTACTGATATATAATAAAATAGGTAACTAACAACCTCCACGAAAACTTTGATAAACGCGAATCTTCATTTGCGAGAGGTACTCGCGCCGTCGCACGAGTACGATTTTAGGGTTCGGTACCCAAAGGGTGCAAATGAGACCCTATTACTGAGACTCCACTGTCTGTCCCAGGGCTCTTCTCTCTTGAACCGTAATAGCTAGACACTTGTACGGAGGTACGGAACCCTTCATGTACGAGTCCGACTCGCACTTGCCCGTTTATTTAACATACCGAGGTAGGTTAGGTAAGTTGTTATTTTTAAATATGAAATAATGATATGGTAACAAACATTATCTTCCGGTCATAGGTTGATTATACCGAGTTGTATGATTATGTGGATGAGTCAAATATCAAGCACGTGACCATACATTGTTTATGTACTTACATAAACAATTCATATGTATATATACGGTCTTATTCATAAAAAATTTGCGCGATTTCAATCACACGTGAAAAACGCTATTCATAAACGTTAAACATCGGTTAAAACACATTTTAACGTGAAGATATAGGCAAATGGCCTTGAAGTGGCGCCCTCATTTAAAATAAATTGTTAACTCGTAAATATGGAGATAATTTCCATATTGCTCTTCGTCATGCACTAGATAGCCCCTTAAATTATTTTATGAACCACTGTTGAAAGTATTTACATTACGCCGTCTAGCTTTAAAACTTGCCTCCGCCAAAAGTGGCCACGGCAAGTTTTAAAGCTAGACGGATCACCAATAATAGTTTCAACGGCAGTTCATTAAATAATTTAAAGGACTATCTAGTGCATGACGAAGAGCAATATGGAAATTATTACCATATTTACGAGTTAACAATTTATTTCACACTTCTAGGCCATTTGCCTATATCTTCACCTTAATAGTTCGTTGCACTAGAATGGGCCTTCCCCTTGTATAAACCTATTGTATTGTAACCTATTTTAAACCGTATTTTACCCCCTATTGTAAACCTATTTTAAGTAAATACATATAACCTCAAAATTTGTCAGGAATGCCCGTGCCCACTCAAATTTGGATATTGTTATTTGTGCTTCTCTCTTCATTTTACAACAAGGGATACATAACATAAATATTATACAAAAAATAATAATAAATAAAACAGCGAAATATCGTCGAACTCGGGTCCGGGCGTCTATTCGCTCTCAACGAATATTTCACTTTGTTTTTTTTATTATTTTTTTTGTGTTATATTTATATTTTTTTGTGTAGCGAAGTTAACTAGTAATTTAGATTATACATTTTTGGTAAAGTTTTGACATAAACTGTAGTTGTTTAATTACAGTGATTTTTCAAAAACACACTCTCATCTCAGCGTATTCCCAGTTGCATCCACAGCTGCAACACTGCGAAGCCCGGGATCCGCTTTCCGGCATTTCCTTCTCCATTTTGCACGATCTTGAGCATCCTTGGTTGTAAGACGATTGGCACGTATATATTGGCACAACCTTGATGACGTCAAGCCAGCGTTTCTTGGGTCTACCACGTCTGCCGGACCCCGGCGGTGGCGGCATGGCTATACAATTGTTTCTCACGTAGCTTTCCGGTTTCCGCAAGACATGACCGTACCAGCGTAGGCGACTTTCTTGCAGTTTGTCTGCTATGTCACAGACATGAAGGCTGCCGCGGATACGGGTGTTTCTCACGCGTCTCCGTGATACTCCGCATATCCAGCGCAACATTTGCATCTCCGTGACACGCAGTTCCTGCTTGTGTCGCTCAAGCAATGGCCACGCTTCACTACCATATAAAAGGACAGGTCTAATGATGGAATTGTAGACCTGTCCCTTTAACCTAACCGGCATTTTGGGGTCACAAATGACAACCGTCACCTCCCGACACTTTGCCCATGCGGCAGATATACGAGCCTTGACGTCGGCATCGATGTCTCCGGACGCGTGAAGTACAGATCCCAAGTATTTAAACTAGTCCGTACGCTTGACCAAGTTTTAGCCTATGCGTACGGTCGATCTGTAGAATTGCAGGCCATGTATTCAGTATTGCGGGCTCTGAACCCATCTCGCCTTAAATAAATAAATAAATATAAATATATAGGGACAAATCAAAAGTTTTTAAACTTGTGTTATGGGATACTAAATGACGCAATGTCTGTCTGATTGACTTTGAAATGGAGTCTGAATAAGTGTTTTGTATTCCAGACTACCGCTGCATCGATTGCATTGTAGGTATACACACTAAGAATGACAATTGATTCCAAGCGTAGACTCATGTAATTCTACAATAAAACGTTCGTACTTGAACCTCAGAAACTAAACCGGGTGCAAAAGTACCGCCGACAAATTAATGAAGGGGTAACTTAGGATAAAATTGCAGAAGACAGAGTGTTTCTTCTAGACCAAAGATGGAACGCAGAATTATTAAGATTTCATTACTCGGGTCCCGTACCCAAAGAGTGCCAACGAGACCCTATTACTGAGCTTCCGCTGTCTGTCCGTCTGTCACAGGGCTCTATCTCGACGACACATGGAATTTTCACCGATTATCTATATATATAAAAGCGAAAATCACTCACTCATCACGAAATCTCGAAAACTTCTAAGCCAATGAAGATGAAATTTGGCAGGAAGGTACATTGTGACTAGGAGACGTCCGCTAAGAAAGGATTTTTGGAAATTCCATCCCTAAGGGGGCGAAATAGGGGTTGGCAGTTTGTATGAATCTTCGTAATTTTTAAAGTAAGACACGTGAAATTTTTAATGTATTTTAGTAGTAGAAAAGAATAATAATGCATTTTAATGAATTCCTAAAACAGTTAAAAAAAAATCTAATGTGCAGTCTACGCGGGCGAAGCCGCGGGCAAATGCTAGTATATTATATAATGTGGCCGCTATAACAACCTTCTTCCAACCAACCCTAAGGTGAATAAATTATTTCCAGATATTTGTATATTTTTACATTAGTACATTCTACACTGATGTTCTAACAACTACACTGATATTAAGTCAAAATTCTAACAACCATATTAAAAAACCGGTTCAACAACAATTTGAAGAAAAAAATCATTAAAACCGATCACGCATTTGCATTTAAGTAGATATATTTATTTACCGAATTTTATATGCACTAAGTTATAATGACCGGTAACTGTTATCAATATGTGTAAATGTTATCAATAGGTAATAAACATAGGTACTTATATACAGCTAAAATCTGTGTTAAGTAGACATTTTTATTGTAAGTAAAATTTCTGATCATTAGCACAAAAGAAAAAATACTACGAGTACCTATCTATCAGACACATACTGGTAATAAATTAAAAATTCTAAACATGTGTTTGAATATACAGTTTTAGCGGAAAACAACAACAATAACATGACAATTGAATTGTCAATATCGATTATGAAAGAGAAATAGTTAATAGTCAAGTCACATTATTGTTGACGATTTTAAAATGCGCGTAGGTATGTATAATATTATTATTAGAATGTAAGAGTCGATATGAAGTAGAGTAATAGAGTAATATAGCACCAACTTAGATCTTCTTCTTCTTAGCGAGACGGAATGGCTGAAATTTATTGCCATTCCGTATTGAAAGGATCAGCCAATCTGCGTTACCGACTGGCTGTCCACGCAGATTGCCCAGGGTGCACCGGACGTACAGGGGGGCTCAGCACGTCACTCGGGGAGGCTCCAACTTAGATAGAATACGCTTAGGAAACAGTCTCATAGAAATCTGTTTTGCAACTAAAATGCCTCAATATTCTTGATATTTAAGGTGAATATATAAGCAAATGGCCTTGAAGTGTAAAATAAATTGTTAACTTGTAAATATGGTGATATATATATATTTCCATATTGCTCTTTGTCATGCCCTAGATAGCCCTTTAAATTATTTTATGAACCACCGTTGAAAGTATTTACATTAGTCCGTCTAGCTTTAACTTGCCTCCGCCAAAAGTGGCCACGGCAAGTTTTAAAGCTAGACGGATCACCAATAATAGTTTCAACGGCAGGTCATAAAATAATTTAAAAGGATATCTTGTGCATGACGAAGAGCAATATGGAAATTATCACCATATTTACGAGTTAACAATTAATTTCACACTTCAAGGTCATTTGCTTATATATTCACCTCAAAAAACTAGGCTTACATACCCGACAATCTTATTCCAGCATTAAATGTAGCGTCAATAAATAAAATATTTTTAATTCTGCTTACAAAAAATCACGACATTGGTCATTAGCATTACTTCGTTGTGTAACTAAGAACAAATACCTTTTTTAAAATTTATTTGAAACTAGCTTTTGCCCGCGGCTTCGCTCGCGTATCCCAAATCCCACGGGAACATTCCACAACTATGTGTATGCGAATTTCCAAGACGATTGGTTCAGTAGATAAAGCGTGAAGAGGTAACAAACAAACATATATACAATCTAACTTTCGCATTTATAATATTAGTTGGGATGGTAGTATTATTCACATTTATAATATTAGTATGGATACAAAACTTTTAGTCTGAAACTGCGTGTAGAAAATACGAGAACAGAAATTCTCAACACTTATGATAGTAACAACATTAATGTCACTCTTTTATCTTCTTTTGTGTAGAGCTACAACCTAGTTTATTCTCTAGTACATTTTTCAAAGAGTCCTAATATTTAATCATTATCATCATCATCCGAGCGTATTTCCGGTTTGCATCGTCAGCGGTTACGCTTCAGAGCCCGGGGTCCGCTACCTAACCTAGGTGATTCGACGAGGTTACTGGTTTTTATACACAGAGCGACTGCCGTCTGACCTCCGCAACCCGAACGGTAGACCAGAACCAATCCTAGGATAGGTATAAACGCTAGATGGCGTTCGGGACCAACGGCTTTACGTGCTTTCCGAAGCACGGAATCATCTTTCTTTTCGGATAATCAGGTGATACAAGCCTGCAATATCCTAACCAGACTGGAAACAACTTTTCACAAAGTATGCTTCCCAGTGGGATTTGAACCCACGATCTCCGGATCACAAGGCATGCCTTGACCACTGGACCACGGAGGCAGTCCAAATACATCTGGGTTATTATTCTTCATATTTCGATATATGTTCCTTAGAGAATGTTGTTCAGTATCATGCATCTACCTACCCTTAAAATAGTTTCAGTATATTTTGTAAGGCGCTGTATAGATAACTCCTTACAATCTTTATTACATTGTTAACATTTCACAGTGAATTGCAGTTTCGTAATTTACGATTTAGATTGTTTCTACTCTAGCGGGCGTAACATTTCGGAATCGGAAAGGTATATTTCGGAGGCATTGCCCCACTATTTCTCCCCTTGCCATGACCCTGATCAATATTTCGGATATAATAATCACAAAGAATTATTTAATTACAAACTTTTATTTAGTTAGTTTCATCCCGTAATCAAATTTTGCAAGCAAAATTAGACCCACTTCCGATAATTCGATTGAGCTGAAACTTCACATACTTATGTAAGTTGGGTGACAATGCAATATTATGGTAGCAATAACCTGATCTCATAATGAAGCCAGAAGGTAGCCATGGCATATCTATATCTATACTTCTATACTAATATTATAAAGTGGAAAGATTTGTACCTATTTTTGTATGTTTGTATGTTTGTAATGAATAGGCTCAAAAAGTACTGGGCCGATTTAAAAAATTCTTTCACCGTTGGAAAGCTACACTATTCCCGAGTGACATAGGCTATGTGTGTACCACGGGCGAAGCCGGGGTGGACTGCTAGTCTATTACATATTTTGAAAACATTAGGTTCGGTTCTACAGCACGGGAAAATACCTAAGAGTATGTTCACATCAACATACATGGTGTGGTGGTCTGTTTTAATAAAAAAACATAAAATATAGTAAAAGCATTACACATTTACATACCTATTCGTTTTATCTGTATCCGTCCGTATGTATTGAATATTATACGGCCCTAGGACCGGTAAGGGATAAAAACAAGATAGTGTTCTAAATTTATCATAACATTTACATGGAGTACAGCTGCCTCGTACGGGTGTGAAACGTGGACGAAGACCAAAGAGGACAGTGAGAGCATTTGAAATGTGGCGCTAAAGGAGAAAGAAAAAAAAAATTTTGGGTAGAAAAAGTAACCAACGAAAAGGTATTAGAGAACGTGGGAGAAAAAAAGCAAATATTTCAAATCATAGAAAATAGAAGAGGGAAAATGTTCTGTCATCGACCACGACACGATGCGTTCTTTATACTCGTAACAATAATTGATGGAAAGATAGAAGGCCAAAAGTGGCCGTTTTTCGCAAATATATATATATATATGTATAGGGAGTATAGGGACAAATCACACTGATTAAGCTAGCCCCAAAGTAAGTTTTTAAACTTGTGTTATGGGATACTAACTTAACGATACTATATTTTATGATAAATACATATATAGATAGATAAACGTAAATAAATGATAATAGATAAATGTGCGAGCAGTTGGCGTAGGTCAATGTCATATAATGAACAATTGTATTGTAAACATTCTCATATTAGGTATATGTGCATAGGGTTCATTCACACTGGCTGGGTGAGTGGTGCCGTAAGCAAAATTGGAACTTTTTTTTAAAATACATAATGTAGGTATATTGAACATTCTTTCATTTATTTATCCCTAATGGGGAAATATGCCTAGGAAGTAACCGTACCTAGGAAGTTATAACTGTAGCGATATTACAAATTCGGCCAGAAATCACACAGGCTTTTATAGTTAAAATTCACACTAAACCCCAGAACGTTTTGGTCGAACCAGCGGCCCAGCATGACAGACTTGCATTTATATACACAAAAGACAAACACAGAAACAATCAAAGAAAGAAAATTGGGTACATAGGTACTGCTTATTTCATAAGAAATATCTGCCAGTAGACCCAGGAGAGGAAAAGATAAGAATACCGGTAAGTACTTCTGAATTAATAGAACAATCTGTTATCTGTAATTTTCATGGACATACTTAGGTACCTACTTCTGATGAAAGAAAAATCGTAACGAAACCTGCACACTAGTTAAGTAAGTAGTGTGTAAAAATGACTAGTCACTAGATATGTCATTGAGCTCCGTCAGAGTTCGGAGCGAAATAGCTTTCGCAGCATTGACTCGTCGCCCGACTACACGCCACTCGAACGGAGACGACACGTCGTCCGGCCGCAGATCAGCAGTACCACCGACTGCTGACAGCAGCAGCAGAGGCGTGTCGCAGCGACACTACGGTCTCTATCCTTCTTTTTATAAAAACAGAACTAACTTTGTTACTAGGTTTAAACCATTATTGATTGATTTGGGCGGATAATGGTTTAAACCTAGTCACAAAGTTAGTCTATGTTTTATAATAAGTCGGTACATATTTCTATGAAATAGCTTTCGTAGCTACCGACACGTCGCCCGACTACACGCCGCTCGACCGCAGACGACGTGTCGTCCGGCCGCGATTGTACGCCATGAGCTCGATAGTTGAAAGTTCGATGACCGCTGGATCAAAACTTCGTTGGCACGATATTCGCTGGGTCGGATTATTTTAAGTAACTACCCCTCTGGCCAGCGTGGAGAGTGTAGGCCAAATCCTCTGACTGCTCTAGCTAAGTATGGCTCTGTTAGTATAGAGAGGGTCGTGCTCCTGCAGTGGAAACTAAAAAAAGACTTAATGATGATAACTACCATCTATATATAGACTGCAGCAGCAGACGACGTGTCACGGCGATATTACTGGTTTCTAGCGACAAGCGTGTCGCCCGACTTCACCTCGTCGCTTGACCGCAAACGATGCCTCACCGCGACACCTCGACCGCCCGCTGCCACAAGTTCGTCCTGTCTCTAAAAATCTCTAAAAATCTGCCACAGTGTTAGCAATAAACACTCTCTATAAAAAAAAGGAAATACTCGGTAAAAAGAAGAAGAAATCATCATACATTTACATTCAGCCACATTATGTGGAGGAGGCCTTATGCACGACACTAGCCTACTAAACTGCAAGCTCATGTCATTAATATTGATACTGCGATCCGCAACCGTTAATGAATGTGGGTCACTGTCAACCTTATCATGGATCCGCGTTTCAATTAGACAGATTACATATGACTGCTGTCAAGTATTTATTGCTTGCAGTTACTAAGTAATAATTTACTAAGTAATTTATTAATAAATCAAAGTTGTAGGTTGCGTCACATTTATCTCAAAACCGAAGCTCGCGAGTAGCTCTTTTCTTTAAGCGCATTCGAATCAAGGTATCGCTGGATTCCCTCTGTTGAGTTTAGCGATGACCGATGAACACGTCGTTTTTTAAATAATTCTTTATTTATAACTAAGATATACATAATCATAATGTACCTATATTGCCATGAAAAAGTGCATAAATATCTCATTATTTATTTAGAAACTGGACCTTCGCATGGAACTTCCAAATTAAATTACAAAATTACCCGAATACATCACATTTGAGGAAGATAAAATGTGCCTAAAGATATATGTATATTTGTAAATTGCTCTATACCCTGCTCTAAAATAAAATATTGCGATAAATGATCTCGGCATTATTAAATTATAATAATTTGTTACGAGATATTTGCTGTACCCGAAAGGGTTAATAAGATGGACTGTTTAATTATAAATAGGTATAAGACCTCGTTGTAAAACTTTTCAGATAAAGATTTGATTGATTGATTGATTGACAAACTGTGTAGTATAGAGAACTTAAATTATGAGGAAAAGCAAAGGTATCTTTATAATATAACTAGCGACGCCACTTTGTTTCGTAAATACTCGTACCATGTATCGATTGTTATTGATGCATAGCTGGGGTTTCCTAGCAATCAGCTTAGGAAGGTTACTGACCTTCTTTTAGTGTCTATTATTGCTGTGCCTATGTATTTACTATCGCTACTTACTCATTTAGATATTCCTCGTATTTGGAGGAATCTGTTTCTTAATTCATTATTAATTTCAGCCGCATCACATCCACTGTGGCCTCTTCCAAGGATTTTTAAAATGACCGATCTAGAGCGGCCTGCATCCTGCATCCAGCGTTTTCCAGCGACATTGGTCAGGTCGTCTGAGCTAGTGCGGGGTCGCTATTCGAGATCCTTTTTGCCCCATCGGCCATTAGTTCGTTGCGCTGTGTCCCATCCACGGCCACGTCAACGAGCTAATCTGCTGGGCTATGTCAGTAACTTTTGTTCCTCTACGAATTTCCTCATTTCTAATTCGATCACGTAGAGAAACATCGAGCATGCGTATTCAATAACAATTTGTAACATAAATATTTATACCACCGATCTACCTCTATTACCTATGTATAGTAAGTAGATAGCCCTTTCATTTAGCTAATTTATTGAAAAGTTTCCTTTTTTTGGGAGACACGCGGATTTTATTAAGCCGAAAAATTCAGAGACCTCCGTGGCGTAATGGTTAACACGCTAGACCGCTAATCCGGAGGTTCTGGGTTCGATCCCCAGCCAGGGCAAGTTGAAAAATGGCCTTTTTCAAATTGTCCTGAGTCTTGGGTGTTTATCTATATATGTATTTATCATAAAATATAGTATCGTTAAGTTAGTATCCCATAACACAACACAAGTTTAGAACTTACTTTGGGGCTAGCTTAATCAGTGTGATTTGTTCCTATATATTTATATATTTATTTATAGATGTATTTGAGAATTTTGACATTTAAAATTTCACCTGATTCGGTCCAGTAGATTCGGAACAAATTGGCTGTGACGGACACGGACGAACAGACAGACAGACAGACGCACGAATGATCCTGTAAGGGTTGCGTTTTAAAATTTTTTTTACGGAACCCTAAAAAGGAATCTTTTCAACCCCTTCGCTAAATGAAAAGCTATCTACTTACTATACATAGGTCTGTCGTATAAATATTAATGTTACAAATTGTTATTGAATACGTAAGTACATTGATTACAAATTGTGCGTAGGTTTCATTGAAAAGCAAAGTCCATCAGCCTTGTTGTTAGATAAACCTTTGTTTTAACACGATGTTGCAAACGCAAATAGATGACACAGACTTGAAATATCGGCCTTATCACAGGGACTTCCATTTGCAAACCGCCATGAAATAATCAGGTAAATACTGCAGTACCTACGTCCCCTGGCTGCAATCAAATATGTATTAAGATTTTAAGCTCTTTCTGTTCCAACTTATCACTAGTGGATTCACAGTGGATGTGTGAGAACAGTAGACCTGGCGAGCCCTTATAGGTAAGCATGCAATGACCGACATTTTGCTCGGGTAGACAGAGCCACAGATACTAACGGGTGTTTTTTTTAGAGGTACCTATACAAAATAAAAATGAAATAAAACACGTAAAAATAAATTTTATTATCATGGTATTGGTTTAATTTAAAAGATATTCTTATGCCATTAGTGCTTAAAAATATTTTCGGGCGTATGGGCGCTACGGCTGGCTCGAATGAAGCGTAATCGGGAAGTCCAATTTTCGACCACTTTTTCGAGCAACTGGGGCCGTATATCCGCAATAACGCGGCAAATGTTGGCTTCCAAGTGGTCCAACGTCTGTGGTTTATCTGCGTAGACGTGTGACTTCACATATCCCTTAAAAAAAGTAATCCATAGGTGTGAGATCACACGATCGTGGAGGCCAGCTCACAGGGCCATTACGCGACACCATCAATTTATTGCGGGAAACCTTCGATGAGGGCATAATTTCGCGTATAATATAGCACACTACACACTAATGGCATAATAATATCTTTTTTAAAACCAATATGTACCTACCATGATAATGAAATTTATTTTTACGTGTTTTATTTCATTTTGAAAGTGTATACCTCAAAAAAACACTCTTTATAATACCAGAGCATAGGGCCTAGCAAGACTCGATGGCCGCTCTTAGCGTGATTTTAGGCATGAAGGTGAAAATGGATTTAAAATAGTGATGGGTTGCTAGCCGCGTTGCCTATTGACATGATTCAGATTCTCACCCATTCCTTCGATAGGTTTTTACGAAACTGCGTAGCTACGATACTGGCCCAGTAGCTTCAGAATTAATCGAGTACATACTAACATATATACGCACCGGAGGACTTCAATTTATAAAAACTATGTACGTATGGATCACACAAACAATTCGATTAAAGTTTTATATATGTAGGTACATAATCTACTATTCAATTATGTAACATAATTCACACTTACTTGCTATTTTTGTACAATAAAGTGTTACTAGAGGCGGAAAAATATAAATAGCCTACTGGCGGCAAAGCAAATTTGTCACTGGATACTATAAAAACAGTGAATACCATATATTCAAACGTAGTATTACCGTTGACAACAAATCAAACTTGAGGAATACTTTGTTTGGTATTTAGAATACAGAGTACAAAATAAAAAAGAATGCAAAAATCCATAGGTACTCGTATATCTCACTAGCGGCCTAGTTGGAATAGATTTCGTTATTATAATATGTCACTCATAATATATACTTCAATAAAACACTTCATGTAATGAATCAATACTCGAGAAGTTTCAACTCTATAATATCTTTGTTTTGTATTCTTAGTGCGATGCCAACTACTGATGACGACATTTCCACGTGTCAGGATGACGAGCAATTGGCTAGATAAATCTTGACCAGTTATTTTAAGCGTCCCCTAATTTTTTGCTGTGTCTCGTATCTGGGGGCACGGCAGTGCCCCCGCCAAGTCGAGCGCGAAGCAAACACTGCCGTACTATCCTTTACTGGAACCATTTAGCTGCATTTTCAGTCCCCTATTTGAGAACCTCTGGATAAGACTAGAACGCAGAAATTTTCGTCATCCAGTAAGCTATAATCACATACTTAAATCCAAAATTTCAAGTCTGTAGGTCATTTAGTTCCGAAGTTAAGCAAAAGCAAAGTTTCGCATTTATGACACTCACTCACTCACTCATGATATTAACATTAACTATAATAATAAAGAAATCGCAGTAAGGAACCTTAGACTTGGAACGACTTTGTCTAGATTTCATTACTTATTAGAGATAAACAAGCAGCTCCATCGAGACTTGGCTAGTCTTATACAAAATGTTTTTGGTGGGATTACGTATTCTGATTTTTCTTTTTTTTGGAACCGCATTTTCCTGTCGAGATAGTAGATCAATGTTCAATTCGTGTTTTCTTCCGAAAATATCTGACAGTACACAAATATTTTATAACGGGACCCTAATACTAAGACTCCGCTTTCTGTCGTGCGACTGTCCGTCTGTCTGTCCCAGGTCTCTATTTCTTGAATCGTAATAGCTAGACACTTGAAATTCACCGATTATGTATTACTGTGGCCGCTATTACAACAAATACTAAAAATAAGATAAAGTTAAAAATTAAAGGGGGTCGTTGTACAAGAAACGAAACTTTTCGAAACGTAGTCTTGGGCCATAACGGGAATAGATTGTTTCATTTAATTATTTATTTACCAATTTATGTACGCGGACAATACAACGTGTTAATGAAATAACGTAAAACCTCTCAGTTGGTATCTCAGCCCATGAAGCTGAACAACTTTTGTTCTACAACTTTCACGAAACCCAAGAAAAAATAAATCATACCTACAAACTGATCAACTGATCGAGTCAATTTATATGAGAATTCAAATATTTTTTTGGGTTTCATGAAGAGATTTTACCTCGAGAGGAAATCTTAGGATTCATATAGGTAATAATGCTGCTGTTTTAAAATTAGTAGGTATATTATTAACTGATTAAAATTTTCTATTCCTTGCGCCAACTTGATTATATATGTAATTGTCTAAAAATAGCAATTCGCTTTGGAAATTTCCCGTTACCAAAACAACTCACAAAAACCTGTAGGTGTATCGCAAAAACATAAACAAAAAATATCTATGATGCTTCATCGCAGTGGTTTAATAAAAATCTATCCACCTACCTACTTACCAGATTTTGTACTTTGAACTTAAAACTTCTTACAATCGAAGATTAAATAAATCTTCGCCTCTGATGAAACGAAATAATACAGTTTTAACGCGCCCTCAGAACGCGCCTTACTTAGCCTTTATGTGGGTTTTTCATACGTATTAGAATAAATTTTAATAAGCCTCGTAAGAAAAGAAGCATGTGAGGCCTGAGCTTGTGAAGCTGTAAATTTCCGGTATATTAATGTTAGTCCATTCATTAACGATTTTTCTTAATGTAGTTTCGACATATAGTCCAAAAAGCGGCCAAGTGCGAGTCGGACTCACCCATGAAGGTAGCAGGAATGTAGCGGCAAGTATTAAAAAAAACCACTTACTAGATCTCGTTTAAACCAATTTTCGGTGAAAGTTTGCATGGTAATGTACATCATATATTTTTTTTAGTTTTATCATTCTCCTACTTTAGAAGTTACAGGGGGGGGGGGACCAACATTTTACCACTTTGGAAGTGTCTCGCGCAAACTATTCAGTTTAGAAAAAAATGATATTAGGAACTTCAATATTATTAAATTTATTATTATACCTATCCATAGATGGGGCTAATGAAAAAAAAAATTTTGAGTTTCAGTTCTAAGTATGGGGAACGCCCAAAATTTATTGCTTTTTCTCTATTTTTGTGTGAAAATCTTAATGCGGTTCACAGAATACATCTACTTACCAAGTTTTAACAGTATAGTCTTTATAGTTTCGGAAAAAAGTGGCTGTGACATACGGACGGACAGACAGACATGACGAATTCATAAGGGTTCCGTTTTTTGCCATTTGGCTACGGAACCCTAAAAACATACATGTCATTATGTCATGTATGTTTTTGGACAATGTAATGTATCATAAGCTTGACTTACGGTAAAAGCGCACTGAATACGTTATATCCTATGTATACTACGTCACCTACGAAGATATATCAAGCCGGGAGAAGATTACTTATCACCGGTGGATGAAAAACAACAATAATCTATTGACTGCAGTAATGGCAGTCTAGAAATTGCGGAGAATTCTTTTTTCGTTGGTAGCATTTTATTTATTTAATATTTATTTAACAGCTACTGACGCGGTGAACTTTGTTCCGCCTGTTCCAGTTCCATATTTTCTCACCATATAAACCTTCCCTGGACTTCAACAAATATTTCAAAACCAAAATTAGCCAAATCGGTCCAGCCGTTCTCGAGTTTTACCGAGACCACAGAATAAATAATACTAAAGTACAGAAGTCTCACTCAGCAAAGAAATTCAAAGAAATATCTACTCAATGTGGCATGCGATATGGTTTAATTTAGGTCACGTCAGAACTCAGCACCTTTTCGTATAGATACAATTTCATTCTTATTACTCTGGACAAACGATTTGTATAACTGAATTTACCACCCGGAGGGGCCGCCTGCGCGTATAATAATAATGTAGGTACATTTTCGATACCTAAACGGGGAGTGACACAGGCCTGCCGAGACTAACGAACAGTTTAACTTATTAACTACTATAATACAAAAGGTTTAACTTAATGCGAAGATTTGTCTACCGGTCACCTTAAGGCCCCGTCAGTTCAGAGCCAAGAATATTGTGAATGTTTTTGAAAAATCACTGTAAATAAACTACTACAGTTTATTTCTCAATAAATTTACATAGGAATCTTAAGGCTTTTTTACAGACAATAGCTAAAACACGATTAAGCATTTCTGGCTCGATAGAAAAAAATCACAAACATACCTCTAAATTTGCCTAAATTTATCTCTAAAAAAGATATTACTTCTTTATACAATCACTTTTTTATATGAAAAGTATACAAAAAAATTTATAATCTAAATTACTAGTTAATTTTGCTCAATCGTGTTTTGGATATTGTGGGTGTCTGTAGGAAAGCCTTAAGATTCCTATGTAAATCTTTTGAGAAATAAACTGTAGTAGTTTATTTATAGTAATTTTTCAAAAACACGCACAGTGCGCGCTATAATCCCATCTCGCCTTAAGGAGGTAGCAGAAAAGAATAATTATAAAATTTTAAAAAATATAGAAGGAAGGGTATTTTATAAAATAATTACATACATGATGCATATAAACACATGCAGGTACCTACGATATAAATATAAATTCCAATAATCCCTATACTTTTTTTCTATAAAATATACTTACTCAAATATGAATACAAACATACCTATATGTAATTTGATAATTTTATACCTATGTAAGTATAAAATAAACATAATTATCTTTTTTTTTTTCATATGTTAAATTAACTTGTCAGTACAAAAGATGTGTCAATGTATGTCAGTAGGTATTCATGTCAGAGCTTTGATTCATGTCAACTCACAAACACAAAGACTTGTCAGTGTCACTGATTTCACTTTCAACAAAGTATCGTCACTATTAATAATTATTATGCTCTTGCGAGGCGCTCCTAGATTTTTATATACAAAACTATGGCAATAGGGTATTTGACTGTGTTACTTTTGGACAATATTTAATTCGAAACAAGAAATATCACTGAAAAGAAATCGTATTACGAAAACAGCAAGAAAATTGGTTGATAAATGAAGTAGTAGTTTGCATTTCAAATATTGGTATGAAGAAAAGTTAGCGTGGTGGGGAGATCTCCCTATTCCTTTCGTACCCGCGAAACCTAATAGCAGTGACGTCACACAGCAGCACGTGCATCCTTTTTCTGTTACTTGATAGTTTCCCTTTCCACCAAATTTGAAAGGTTTGAAACTTACTTATCTTTGAGCAGATTAAAAAATCTTTTTTTTTTTTGGTTTCGGATTATGTAACTTTTTGATATGCAAAATAAAAAAAATTGAGTGAAATGCCGTATTCTTTCCTTTATGTGATATAGGCCTTTAGTCCAGCAGTGGACTAATATAGCTGTAAAGCGGTTATTACACTATCCAATTTGAAGGAATCGGAAGATGCACCTAATCGCTGTTAGGTTGATTGGACTGGAAAAGGACGTTCCAATCGCTCTAATTCCTTGTAATCTGTGAAATCATTCCAAAACGCAAAAACTCGCAAGCAACATATTAAACAAGAATAACCTTATATTAAAAGCAATAAAGATAGTTTTTGTATGCGTCGCCGTCGGAACGCGTCGCGATTTAGAATGCAATAATAATAAAGTGTGATCACTAGCTTACAATTTAGGACCTAACTGTTCCCAGTTAGAGTTAGAGTTCCTACAAATTGGATAGTTAGTGTAATTACCGCTTCAAGAAGAATAAAAATAATGTGTCCTTTACTATGTGACCCTTTGGCCACTACTACCACCACTTCCAGTGTGAATAAATAGAAAGTTATTCGAAAGTTTTACATTATATGAAGCACTTACGTTCATGAGTTCAAAAAAATAAGTCTTGTTTATGTAAGGTATTGAAACCTTACATAAACAAGACTTATTTTTTTAAACACGATTGTTCCTAAATTAAAAGAATATATATAGCTTACGTCACTTAGAATGTAAGGATTCTAACGAACCTCGCTCATATGACGTCTAAATCTGTTATGGCATTTCGTAGTTATGGCGAAATAAAGAAAATCTCATACACAAAAGAAAACATAAGACTTTTTGGGACTGTCGCGTAAAACATAACACTTACCCTTGTTTAACGGATTCTTCACGGTGTATTTCAGATTTCGAAACTCCAAATCCATTTTTGAATTTGTCTGAAACAAAAAAACTACCTTTAAGTATATCAAATCATTATGTAGAAAAGAAATATATGTCTCAACTTGATAACTTCCTTTTAAGGTGCAGATATAGGCAAATGACTCCGAGACTGTTAATAATACAAAACTGTATTTATTCATGGGTACAGGTGACTTTGTAAACACCAGCCAAATTTTTGGAGCATTTTTTTATTAAAAAAAAGTTATTAAATATCGATAAAAAAAATTCGTCCTCTCATACAAAGGCTGAGCGCTGATTTGTATGGGAAGGCGAATTTTTATTTTAGATTTTCGTTAATTGTTTTTATGGAAAGTAGTTCAGTATCATGGACTGAACTTGCTGCAACAATTTGGCTGGTGGTCAAAAAGCCAGCCTGTAGGTATATTACTTACGCTGGCAAAGTGGTAAAATAAAATTTTAAATAAAAAAAAAATTGTGGCTCCCCTATACATAGAAGTGAGGATGACATTTTCTTTCACGTGTACTACGTGTACCCCATAGTAAGGGGTTTCGTTCGATTGGTATTTTTAAAAACATTAAGGGTTTGCAAAGACAACTTTTCGATCCAGTGATCCGTTTCTGAAATATTAAACTAATAAAAGTAACATCCGCCTAACTTCCTTTTAATTAATCTTTTTGAAAAAAATCGTACAAAATACATAAGTAAGTTGGGTGACAATGCAATATTATGGTACCCATGACCTGATGAAGCCGGAAGGCGGCCACGGCATCTCTGTGATAAAACTTTGAAATTAAAATTTTGAGCTCAATTGATTCGTCTTGAAGACCACTTTAAACTTTTTAGTTCATTGATTTAGATAAAAGCTTGTTTTTAAAAATTACTTGTTTATTGAACACTTCCGCAATCAAATGCATAATTTTATTTCCGCAATCGAAGATACGCGAATGGTATTCCTATGGTATTTTGTTGGAGTTGATGCTAAAGTGGATTATCAAGTAGTAAACGTTGTCATTTACCGAACAATCATACGAGGCGGTTTACAAAAATGCGGAGAAACTTAGTTGTTTGAATATTGGCAATGAATGCTTTTCTCGGGAATTGATATGCGCTGTGACATTTCGGTCAGGATTGTAGCAGTGTCAGCTTCTACCATTTATGGATTAGCGAGTTTCAAGGCTATAACTGATCCAAAAGCTGTCAAGTAACATATTTGTAGATAGTAAAATTTATTATAAAACCTTCGCAACAGTTGGACAAAATATGTATTGGACTTGGCCGTTTATAATAATTTATAAAAATTTAACTAAGCCGTAATATGACAAAATATTCAAATTAGTTTCTTGAATTACGCTATATTTGATATAAAAAAATAAAAATTAGAGGTTAAACAAAATTAACAATCCCATTGCGTATCCTGTTAAAATGGAATCGTATACAGGCTAGTTTCTCAAATTTCAGTACACTGTCTTATTGGGGAGAGAATGGTTATTTTTCGAGGCATTCAAGTAAGTTAAGACGATACACGGTGTCCAGTGCTGCCCCCATTTGAAATAAATTATTTTATGAACCACTGTTTACAGTTTAAAGTGAGAACGTTAAGCTTTAGTTTGCATTTTTGCGAAAAACGGCCACTTTTGGCAAAACAACAGTGACATTATTTTTTTTTCGAGTCAAATAGCGCTTTATCAGTTTTTCTGCATTAATAAATCTAAAATCATGAATATGATCAATAACAAGTGACATTATTTTGTGACGTTTTAATCTCTTAACAGTACCAAATAATTTATTTTTGTCCCAGTCATCTACTAATTGATAACAGATAAGTTCGTATGTATTTATTCGTTCGTATTTACGGTTTAGGATCGAGAGACTCACTGAGAGAATTA
Source organism: Acrobasis repandana (assembly GCA_963576875.1). Lineage (NCBI taxonomy): Eukaryota > Metazoa > Arthropoda > Insecta > Lepidoptera > Pyralidae > Acrobasis > Acrobasis repandana. The sequence continues at coordinate 8,444,659 of OY756226.1, forward strand.
TTCAAGGAAATAGGTATACTTACTTTTGCATCATAATTCATATTTGAAAATATAATGTATGTAAGGAAAAATATTTCCATGTTCAATAAAGTAAGTGATTTTACAGATAGAAATTTACGTAATAAGAATGACTTAGTTAGCCCGTATTACAGGCTGAATACAGTCAGTAAGTCTTTTATGGGGAAGTGTATACTTTTTTATAATAAATTGCCAGAATCGGTCCTTGATATGCCAGACAGAAAATTCAAAGCCTATGTAAAGAAAGTACTTTGTGAGAAGGCTTATTATAGGACCGATGACTATCTTAAAGACAAAAAGGTCTGGCTTGAGCTTGGCGCGGGTCCCTCTTAAAGGTTTGTATACTTAGACATGTCATAATTTAGATACATTGGTACATACTAAATTTACAAATTGACATTATTTTAAATTTCGTAATTCTTATTATTCAATTTAATTATGAAATAACAAAAATGTAATCACAGACCATCCATATAACTAATTTTAAGTTTTTAGTTTGTTAGTTGACGTCTTTGGAGAAAACGTGCAGTGCAGTTTGTTGCCGCTTCTTCTGCACTTGCGCCTAGGAAGCGGCGTAAACTTAGCTGTAAGTAACGATTTGACGTCAACATTTGTGCAAAAACAAAACAAAGTGACTATTATTAAGAGATATTATAAATATCCTGTCATAATAAAGATATTTTGAATTCTGAATTTTATGGGAGATACTATCAAAATGTTCACAAAGAAAATCTTTTACAGCTACGAGTATTGAACAAAAATCAGCATTGCTTTGCTTCTGCGCTGAATGAACTCAGTTGCACTAATGTTACAGAAATTACCATGAAGTTAACAATAATATAGGTAAATAGGAGGCCAATCCGCTAGTTGCCATCAAGTCAAAACAGATACTTTTTTTCAATGGGATTTTTATGAAAAACGCACGGCGTGACGTCATAGTTTCTTGAAGTCAAATAGCGCTCTTTATATCAGTTTTTCGGCGTTAATAAATCTAAAATTACGTTCAAAATGGATATGATAAATGACAAGGGACATTATTTTGGGACGTTTTATTCTCGTATCATTACAAAATAATTTATATTTGACCCTGGATACTACCCTATTGTAAATAGACCATAAATATAGGTTATCGCACAAGGAGAGGGAAAATGTACGGCAAATGGTCACAGATAAGTTAAGAGGCAGGTATAAGGGCAAGTTGGAAAATGGCCTTTTTCAAATTGTTCTGAGTTTAACGGGATCAAAGAATAAACGGCAAAATACTGTGGCCGCTGACTGTTGCTTTCTTGAATCAATATGGCCGCGTTAGAGGTTAACGAGTCTGATACGACTGATAATGACGAAAAAAAAACCGATGATGATGAAGATTAATTTGATAATGATGTAAATATTTTATATATAAATTTGACAATAATTATTGATAAGATAATAAGTTTTAAAAAATGATTGATTTAGTTACTTGTGCAACTATGTGCAAGATTAAATTATTGTACTTAAATTATAACATTGTAGCTCATAACTAAAACAGTAGGAAGATATTGCAGCTTTAAATTGATTAAGTTATGAAAACATTTGTTGATTCACACAGTAGTCAATTATAGGATAGGTTGTTTCAGAATTTAGTAGAGTCATGTATTCGGTGAATTAAGTATTTTATAATGGTAGTAATGTTATGTTGGTTATATGAGCATTTTACACTGTATTTGTTTTATTATGGTGAAGCTGATCTTATGTTTTAATAATATGATAAGGTGTCGGGTGTTTAGAACATTGATGATTCTGCAAGAATGGATGAGTTTGTAGTTTTGTCTTATTGCTGCTCTGGTAATGAGAATGGATGGGATCGTTTCAGGGTAGCAAGATGATTCAAACTCCAACACTTGGAAATGTTTCCTGTTTTCAAGAATGAAATAGGTATGCTAACAGGACTCATTTTCTTTTATACTCGTATTGAATAAATCTTTATATAAAATTTGCTCTGCGAGAATGAATGGGTTCGCAGGGTATAGTTATAAAAAAGATGAAATCTATACTAATATTATAAAGCGGAAGAGTTTGTTTGTTTGTTTGTTTGAACGCGCTAATCTCAGGAACTAATGGTCCGATTTGAAAAATTCTTTTTTTGATGGGTAGTCCATTTATAGAGGAAGGCTTTAGGCTATATAACATTACGTTCCGACAACCACGCGAACGAAGTCGCGGGCACAGCTAGTATAGAATATTAATGCTAGGTGTGCATGAGGACATGCACAGGGTCAGGATGGGCGAATATAAGGGTCAATGATACACATAAGTGTTACCTAATTATTTTATTTTATTATTAGTTTAATATTCATTTATTGATGCAATACATTTTCCAAAAATTAAAACTGTTATTCAATTCAATATTTACAACTTTATTATTGTAATGGGTATCAAAAATGGATACACGGGCAACACTGGTTGACAATAATGAAATTGTTTGAGGGAGAGCGGATCGCTTGAGCTGGGCGGGGTTATGTTGGAGATTAAAAAGTTAACTTGTGAAGGGTATCCGTTGGTTTTGTTCGATATTTCGTCGAGTATCATTTAATTGTAATATCAGTGTTGTTAATAAAATAAAAAGTGAATACGCCAGTACGTGTTTTATTACACTAGTGATTCCTAAGAGCCAGACCTCCGTTAATTTTTTATTTTACTAGCTGACCCGGCAAACGTTGTTTTGCCATATAAAGACTACCCCTAACATTTAGGGGGATGGAAAATAGATGTTGGTCGATTCTCATAGATACCGGATAAGCACAAAATTTTTTATCAAAATCGGTTAAGCCGTTTCGGAGGAGTAGGGCAACGAAAACTGTGACACGAGAATTTTATATATTAGATTTACTTAGGTCTGACCCTCGGCCCATTTATGTAGCATTTATGATATTACATTCCCCAAGTAACATCCAGATACACTATCACGTGTTTGAACTGTACATGTACCTGTCTTGTAATGAACAATCTGAACGACATTTTTCATAACACGCAATGTATGTGAAACAGACACTGAAGGACTGGTGCGGAAATTGCATTGATTGACAGTCAACAATATTTCCTACTTCTGTGATAGTTTAAAGTAAGTAATTATCTTCGCGAAAGTATTACAATTATTTCAAGATCATTTCCATTATTTTGTATCCGTGTGAGTTCAAGGTGGTACAATGAACTAAAGATTCGATCGATATCTCAAGATAAAATGTTCGATACACTTCCGTGATCGTAGAATTTAAAAACGTCCTTCCTGGTTCAATCATGAATTAATTAATAGATTACGCGAAAATAATAAATGCAGATTGCAGACGAAATTATAAAAAATACAAAATTCCACTAGATCTCATTTCAGATTCTCTCAAAGCATTGTAAGATACTCGCTAATGTATGTTACAAATAATTCATGACGCGAATTGAGTACTAACATACAGAGAAATCCAAAACTATTTTGGAATTTTATTACAATCAAGCGCAGTGGCACAGGGGGTCTATCCTGCAGCTACCTATATCTAATAGAGCAATAACCCCTTCCGATAGCACGGTGAACTGATTTGCAATCTCTTTGCAACATACTTTTCATCTGTCTATGTTTAATGGCAACAAAAATATTCCAATTTAGGTAAATTGGAATATTTTTGTGTTAGTGGTGGTGTTTGTGGAATAATCTTGGAATTAAAACGATTCGTACATTAAAAGAACACTAATAAAACACTGTATATAGTATACACTCACATCCACGAGTTAGAATTGGTCAAAACAATTGTTTCTAGCCTCCGTACTAGTTTGCACTGTATGACGGCTGGGCAGTCAATATTCCTCGTCCGACGTAAACAACTTGCAGTATATGTTTTATAGTCAAACGTCGATATGCAGTCTCTTTCCGGAATGACTAGCTTATCCTAGGTTTGGCCAAAGCCTTCGGGCAAACTCCGAAATATATTTCAATTTCGGCCCTTGACTGAAGTATTTTTAGTCAAACCTAAAAGTTCCTAACTTTTCAGTCAAACGTCGAAAGTAAAGTGGTTTATACAGAGTAGGGACTAAACACGGAACAATAAACACACTTTTTTCGAGGAATCAAATAAAAGAATGCAAAGAGAATTTTCTTAATTTCGAAGATGTGCCCGATTTAGTGGGCCCTAAATTTTGAATCTTTATAAAATGCCACAGAAATAAAAAATGCTCTTTAAAATTATGTAAATGTAAAAGTCCTAACGTACTGTGTAATTCTAAATGTCATAATGCCTGACCACGTCAGAACAGAATAAAGACAAATTTTTAGGGTTCCGTACCCAAAGGGTGCAAAAGGGACCCTATTACTGAGACTCCGCTGTCTGTCCGTCTGTCCGTCTGTCACAGGGCTCTATCTCTTGAACCGTAATAGCTAGACACTTGAAATTTTCACCGACAAATACTGAAAATAAAAAAAGTTAAAAATTAAAGTCATACAAAAAACGTGTTTTTTCAGTGTTTTTAACTAGATCTTTAAAATGGCATTAACTAGATACTTGAAATTTTACAGATTATGCATTACTATGGCCGCTATAACATCAAATACTAAAAATAAAAAAAAGTTAAAAATTAAAGCTGGTCGTCACGTCATACAAAAAAACGTGTTTTTTTAGCGTTTTAAAACATTGTACGTAACCCTTCATGTACGAGTCCGACTCGCACTTGCCCGTTTATTAATTTTATTTGCGACACTATTAAAACAATAAACATTAGAATTAAAAAAAATATACTTTTATTATACCTCGTCTAACAATACCTAATTGAAGTTTCACTGGTCCAACCCCGATTTAATTAAATTAAGTTTTGACGTTTGCCTGAACAAATGAGTCTTTCCTAGTTAATAGGAATTAACTAAAACGTCAATTGTTTGGACTTTGACTAAGACTTTAAGTCAGATCTGAGAATTGACTAGTCAAACCTAGGAGCGCCGGAGCTTAGAGGTTTGCCTATAACATGCAAAAGTTACAGATAAGATAAGATGTTTTTATTTTTATTTGCTTGAAAACACGGTACATAATATCGTGTTATTGTACTTAAAATAAAAGAGAGCACATGTTTTGCTAATAAATATAGCATGCAACTTATTCTAAGAACTTTTTGACATTATACAGGGTTACTAGTATCTAACGCATAACCTTTTTGGTGCAAGTTCAGCTGTTCATCCATGATACTGAATTACTTTCCATAAAAACCGATATCGATAAACGAAAAAAATATTCGGCTGATATACAGGCTGACTTTTTATCCACCTGCAAAATTTTTGGACCTAGTTCAGTCCATGATACTGACCTACTACTACTACTACATAAAAAAAGTTATTAAAAATCGATAAAAATTTTCCGTCCTCCCATACAAAATCAGTTTGGCAGAGCGCTGATTTGTATGCGTGGACGAAAACTTTTTATCGATTTTTAATAACTTTTTTTATAGAAAGTATTTCAGTACCATGGACTGAACTTGCTTTAAAAATTTAGCAGGTAGATAAAAAGTCAGCCTGTATATAAGCAGTTCAGCACTCAGCCAGATGTATTTTGTATGGGAGAACGAATTTTTCTATAAAGGTTTGCCAGAAAAGTAATTCAGTATCATGGACTGAACTTGCACCAAAAAGGAAACGCGTTAGATACCAGTAACCCTGTATACATTTTTTTCAATAAGCCATTTTTATACAAGTATATATTTTTTTAAAGTGTGATATTCAACATTTTTATTTCGTCAGGTATTTTATTATAAATTTTTATACATAAGGAATTTTCATGTAATACCAATCCAGCTCATATTTTTATTTTACAATTTCTATTAAACGTTATCACGCCCAGAATTTTTTTATTTTTACACTTATTTGATTATTGAAAATAAGCAAATATTGCGATAGCACTTTTAACAAGGGAAATGACGACAAAGTCTATTTTCAGGTGCGTTCGTTAGGACTGTCCATTGGACTACCGATGACATACAATGTGTATGTTATGTACTTTCATATAGAGGTTTAATAAACTTCACTGGCTGACAATATTGATCGTACCCAAAAAAAAATTGGTTGTCTGTAAAGTCGGTTTACGGACGGTAGTTTGACGTGACAACGTCAAACATTCCGAACTGAACCGATCGTTCGAGCCGATCATGCCTCTCTCTCGTTCGTGCCGCGCTCTCGCTTGCGGAACGCGACAATAAACGTAACGGGACAATGCCGTCATATTTTTCGTGCTTGCAGCCCGTAGTATCGAGTTATTAGACGTTGTCACGTCAAATACATGCGATGACAGCCTCTGTCTCCAGCTCTAGCATGGCCTCGCTAGGTTGTCAAATGAAGTTTCTTTTTAAATCGCGATGTCTGCGGATGTTGTAGACTTTGACGTAATATTTAAAATGCCGTTTTTGTTGTTGTAATCTATTTGCTATTTTTAATATTTATTTTCTACACCATATACTTATATGTTTTTCAGCACTGACGAGAACTATCAATAAATAAAATTATGCATACTCTCTATTCTTAGTACTTCTCATATTTGGGAGTATCTTCTGGAATCAGTCTACGTATAGGTATATTTCTTGTACAGCGTGGATAATTATCCCTTGCTTTTTAAAAAGAGTTGTATGCTTAAAAATAAACGTGCAAACTTCATATATATACAGATTGCCGGGAAACACGTTTCTTAAATAAACGGGCAAGTGCGAGTCGGACTCGTACATGAAGGGTTCCGTACCTCCGTACAATGTTTCAAAACGCTGAAGAAACGCGTTTCTTGTATGACGATCCCCCCTTTAATTTTAAACTTTGTGTCTTTTAGTATTTGTTGTTATAGCGGGCATAGTAATACATAATCTGTGAAAATTTCAAGTGTCTAGTTATTACGGCTCAACAGATAGAGCCCAGTGACAGACGGACAGACAGCGGAGTCTCAGTAATAGGGTCCCTTTGGGTACGGAACCCTAAAAATGGTCTGCAGGATTCACCCTGTGGTAAACCTCATATCTCACGCATGCCTTTTTATGGGCAAGAAGCACCTAGTTAATAATTAAACCTCTACCTAGGCCCATTGCAAGTCCACCGTGTTTGACTACAGTCAAACATACATGTACCGTACATGGGTTCGAGCTACGGGTATGAGCATCCCAAATAAGCGAATGCCCGTTTTTCCAAGGGATGAGCGTCATGCTGTCGGGCCTCTTGCCAACGTCCCGCGTTATACCATTTAGTTCTAGAATTGCAGGCACACCGGCACTGGCAAGGGCACGACGGATGATGACATGATAATGATAATACTTCCAATTCAGACGTTCTAGAAAAAAACATAATTAGATCCGTATCTAGTAGGTATACGAAAATAAACATCAGCATTTTCTTAAACAAGAATGCCTTATCTGTCAGATACGAGAACTGCACCCATAAACTTTAATCCGGTTTACCAGCTTTTACTTATGGTCAAGTACTTCCTACTACATACATACCAGTAGGCCACTAGACCTAATAAAATCCTTATTAGGGCCTACTTGGTACTGGTGCCTATGCTAAAATAAATAATATTTTCTGGACATTCGTGCGCTTCGCAGCTAACGTGTTCATAGGTATAGAAATGAGGAGTTCGATGAAGACAAAATTTAAAAAAAACATGAAAGGCACCGTACAATGTTTAAAAGCGCTAAGAAAACACGTTTCTTTTATGACGAGACGACCCGCTTAATTTTTTAACTTTATCTTATTTTTAGTATATTTGGTGTTATAGTGGCCACAGTAGTACATAATCGATCAAAATCAAAAATCAAATATTTATTCAGTAATAAAGCCTTTGCAGGCACTTTTACACGTCAATAATTTTAGTGTACATTACGTGTAATGTTTAGGGAGGCCTTTTTAGGGTTCCGTAGCCAAACGGCAAAAAACGGAACCCTTATAGATTCGTCATGTCTGTCTGCCGTATGTCACAGCCATTTTTTTCCGAAACTATAAGAACTATACGGTTGAAACTTGGTAAGTAGATGTATTCTGTGAACCGCATTAAGATTTTCACACAAAAATAGAAAAAAAAAACAATAAATTTTGGGGGTTCCCCATACTTAGAACTGAAACTCAAAAAATATTTTTTTTCATCAAACCCATACGCCATTATTTATCATGGATAGGTCTTCAAAAATGATATTGAGATTTCTAATATCATTTTTTTCTAAACTGAATAGTTTGCGCGAGAGACACTTCCAAAGTGGTAAAATGTTGCCCCCCCCCCCTGTAACTTCTAAAATAAGATAATAATGATAAAACTAAAAAAAAGATATGATGTACATTACCAGGGAAACTTCCACCGAAAATTTGTTTTGAACGAGATCTAGTAAGTAGTTTTTTTTTAATACGTCATAAGTCGTAAAATGTTACTTGCTGCTACGGAACCCTTCATGGGCGAGTCCGACTCGCACTTGGCCGCTTTTATTTAAAACTCAGATCGAAGTCGAACTGAATTCTTAATCCATATTTGTTATTTTGGTATTGACGTCTCTTACGAGTTTAAAAAGAAAACAACCGAGCAGAAACAAATCAATCGTTCTTTTTAAGTTTTTCTATGGCTTGCAACTGTTTGTTGTTTGTTTTTTGGGTTAAATCTTGCAAGTTCAATCACAAAGGTTTCTGATTGCGATAAAATTTTGTATGCATGTAAATCAGATGACAATTCGATTATTATAACAAGTAGCTAATCATTTGAGCCGGAAGGTGGCTATAGAAACCCTGTAATAAAATGACGTAACCCCATCGAGTTAGGGCTCATTACATTGATCTTGATAAGTAAGTACTTATGGCCTAAGTAGGCCTCACAATAAAAGCTTCTCATCATCATCAGGTCTTTTTAGTCTCCACTACAGGAGCATGACTCTCTGTGTACTACCAGAGCCATATATTAGCCAGAGCAGCCAGAGGATTTCAATAAAAGCTTCTATGAAAAAATAATCGACTGCAGATTCGTAGACGACTTTTAATCAATAGAGTTCAAACATTGGTCTTCGGACCTATAAATTATTGGGGTTTTTTATCTATGAAGCAATTACTGCCTTTGATAGGATTGTATCAAAAAAGGTAGACCTATGCCCAGCAGTGGGGCACTAAACAGGGTAATAAAATGTAAACTCATGTGTTTTATTAAGTAATTATGTAATATTTATTTAGATCATCCGCGTAATAATTTTGAAATAGATCATTTGGGTTATTTGAAATCGATTATGCAACGACATTAATACATGTGTGCGTCAACTTTTTTACCATGTATATGGTGAGAGATATACATATACAGGGTGACTTTTCCCATCTTGACGTGACCGGGGATCGAACCCGGGACCTCCGGTGTGCCAGCCTGGCATGATGACTACTAGGCCATGAGGTCGTCAAACAACGCGCACTGAATAAGAAATATCCTGTAAATACACAGCGTAAATACGTCTAACAAAATATACTGAACTATTTTAAGGTCAATATAGTCCATGATACTGAACTTTTTTCCAAGGAACATATTTTTTTGTATTTCATACAAACTCGGATCAGCTGATCGATCATATTGTATGGGAGACAAAAACTATTTATATTCATATTTTGACATATTTTTTATTTGTTCTTTTAAGAAAGTTCAGTATCATGGACTGAATTCACCCTCAAAATAGTTTAAATACATTTTTTTGTTAGATCCTGTTACTTTTCTACCTAAACGTCTACCGTCATGTTTAAAACGGCCTGGTGGCTCTAGGCTCTGTTATCTTGACTAGTATAGTAATACTCTCTCTCTCTCAGCGTATTTCCAGTTGCATCCACAGCTGCAACGCTGCGAAGCCCGGGGTCCGCTGATACCTTAGCTAGTGCGTAGGTATGTATTTTTTTTAGGTGATCTACAGTGCACATAATGTAAATACATTAAGGGCATTGAATTTTCCGGGGTTCAGTGTTGCCCCCATTTGAAATAAATAATTTCAAAGGAAACGGAGATATTATTTAAAATTTTATTTCTACCACAAATCGGCCACTTTTGGCAAATGTGCGAAGAAAAGCTTCACGTTCTCACTTTAAACTATAACCAGTAGTTCATAAAATAGTTTGAAGGGTTATCTAGGGCTTGGTAAAAACAGAATTTGAAATGATATCTCAGTTTACTTTCAAATAATTTATTTCAAATGGGGGTAGCACTGGATCCCGGAAAATTCAAGTATGGCCTTAATAGAATGTGCACCTTTCAAACTAGGCACAGACTAGATAAACCGTCTAGTGCCGGTTATGTGACTTTCACTAACACTAACGCATAGTTGTTTTATTGCAGTATACATTAAATTATTAACATTTTAATCTTACTCCAATAATCTTGCAGTCTTGTTAATAAATAAGTAAAACTTTTATGAGATCCCCGCTTTGGTTAAGTTGAGTTGTTCATAATGATGAACCCGGTATAAAGAGGTGGGTGCTTTCATCAAGCCGTGCGGTTCCCGGCAGTATAGAATAGGACCACTCCAAGTCTTCCCGTGGATGTCGTAGAAGGCGACAGGAAACACAAGCTAAACAAAGCTTATAAACATCAATGAGACCTCTCTAACCCGTCTGGCCAGCATGGAGAGTGTAGGCTAAATCTTCTGACTACTCTGGTAGTACAGACAGGGTCGCGTTACTGCAGTAGAGACTAGAAAGACCTGATGGTAATAAACTATAGGTACTTTATTAAACTATGCTTTACACTATCACGTTTTTATCTCTGTTGCCAGAACATTTTGGGTCTTGCGACTATAAGCAGGCAGAGCTCATGGCCGTAAGACCCAAAGGATATTTTTAACTCCCGAGAAAATGAGGAGTGTTTATACCGTATGTCGTGTGTGTGTGTCTGTCTGTGTCATCATAGCTCCTAAACTAAAAGACCGATGTCGATGCGGTGTTTTTTAAACGAAACCTAGTCTTCGAATAGACTAGTCTTTTAATTTAACCCTTACGTCTTGAGTCATAAGACTAAATACTGACGACTAATTTAAGTCGTAGTCTTTTCATCTTTAAAGTCTTATAACTTAACAGGCTTTTTGAGTCTTTACTCTTCTACTTACTTTTACTTTTTTGAGTCTTTACTCTTCTACTTACTTTTACTTTTTTTAATCTTTACTCTTCTACTTACTTTTACTTTTTTGAGTCTTTACTCTTCTACTTACTTTTACTTTTTTGAGTCTTTACTTTGCCTTAAGACGCGCGAGTTGCAAAAAACAGAACGTTATACGAGGAAAAGATCGGGAATAGAATACTTAGGAATAAATTAGAGTAAAACCTTTTTGGTGTTTGAAATGTAGTATTATTTCGAACACAATTCCATTTTTGAATTTTAAATAAAGTAGAAAAGAAAAGTGTATTGGCCATTTGAATTTGACAAGTCGGTGAGAAAAATGGAGCCTACGCGGGAACATTTTCGTGCAATAATTTTTCATAACTTTCGTCGAGGTTTATCTCAAGAACAATGTCTCGCCGAGCTTGTTTCTATTTATAAACTTAAAGCACCTAGTAAAACGACTATATATCGTTGGTATTCTGAGTTTCGTCGTGGACGTTCCTCTCTTACCACAGTCCCTTCTACTGGTCGGCCAAAAACAGCGGTAACACAAGATAACATCGATGCTGTACGCCAGTTAATAAAAGCAGATAGACATGTGACATACGAGCAGAACGGTTTCTCTCAGCATTGGTATGACAGCCATTCAGACCATTTTACATGATGAACTGGGTGTCAAAAAGTTAATTTCACGCTGGGTGCCCCACCGTTTGACCGAGAAACAAAAGTCGGCTCGTGTTAATTGGTGTCGGTCTGCTCTGCAACGGTTCAATAGAGGGAGCTCAAATGCAGTTTACAATATCGTCTCTGGGGATGAATCGTGGATTTATTCATATAAGCCCGAAAGAAAACATCAATCGGCAGTTTGGGTCTTCGAGGGTGAGGTCAAGCCAACAAAAGTTATTCGCTCACGCAGTGTCAAAAAAATGGTCGCTTCGTTTGTATCGAAAACTGGGCATGTGGCTACGATTCCTTTACAAGAACGAAGGACGGTTACTGCTGATTGGTACACAACAGTTTGTTTGCCGGAAGTCATAAGAGAACTTTGTAAAATTAATCCGTTCGTCGTATAATCCTCCACCACGATAATGCGAGCTCACATACCGCACGCAAAACAAGCGCGTTTTTAAATGTGGAAAACGTGGAGTTGATGGACCATCCTCCGTATAGCCCTGACCTGAGCCCCAATGATTATTTTACATTCCCAAGAATTAAAGATACGCTACGTGGTCAACGGTTTCACGGCCCAGAAGAGAGGGTCGAAGCTTACAAATCAGCTGTTTTGACTGTATCCACTTCAGACTGGAATTACTGTTTCAATAATTGGTTTGATCGAATGCAAAAGTGCAATGACTGTCACGGAGAATACTTCGAAAAACAATAAACATTATTATATTATCTTTGTAATTTTTCTATTCCCGATCTTTTCGGTGTGGCCCTCGTTACAAACAACTGACAAATAAAATAAACTCCGAAAGCAAAAACATTGTTTTTTTCTTTTTTCCCCCTCACAAGGAACTCTAATAGTTTCGCCAAGTGCCATACACGACCGACTTAGATAGATAGATAAAACGTTTATTCGTAGCTAGCTAAAATGTTAAAAATTATGTAATTTTAAATGCAAAATAATTATGTAATTTTACATAAACCTGTAAAATTCCCGAAAAATCTGGGAAATATACGAAAAAATATTAAATTTTACATAATTTTTGTAATTTTCACATATTTTTCCGTAAATTTCCCAGATTTCTCGGGAATTTTACCGGTTCATATAATTTTTTGCATGTAAAAAAAATTTTAAAAACTTATTCGTAAACCTTAACATAATACGGTACAAGGATTTGTTTCATATACTACAAACACTTATGTACTTATAGGTACATATTTCATACATACACAGAAGAATACAGGGCTACAAACAAGGTTACGAGTCTATCAGTGGCAGCAACAGTTACCGGCGACTTCATTTTATTTGAGGAGTTTTTTCTATATCTCTAAAGTTCTTCATTATGTTTTCACAAAATTAATATGGGAAAGCTTTCAAATAAAAAAGAATCATCGAAATCGGTTCAAAATTAGCGGAGTTAAATACAAAACATACATACAAAAAAAATACAGCTCGTATTGATAACCTACTTTTTTGAAGTCGGTTAAAAACAAGCCAAACCGCAATCGCCGCCGCAGCGATCGTGTGTAGTAAAATCAAATAGGAACATCGAATCTTTCTCGAAGGCACGCTTTCACTAACGAGTACCTATTCGCAGCAAGAACCGGCGGCGTATATTGAAAAGCTACTTCAATACGTCCCCACCGGCTAAGACGAACTGAATTAAGTAGTATAGCTCTGCTTTTCTAACGATAAACACGAGTAAATGCTACTCCAATACGTTCCAGAGGGTGATGTACTACAGTAGGGTTACAAGTCATCACGCGGCGCAATGTAGGGGTTATCCTAATTCTGTTCGTCAACGTGAAACTGATACTTCGAGAACGTCGACCAAGTGACGAAAGTGACCAATTTGGCTACCCCCAATTAGGCACAGAAGGTAGGTTAGGTAATGGCTGTACAGTGACCATCATAAGAGCGAGCGAAGCGAGTGAGTGCCGACCAAGTGACGAAAGCAACTAATTTGGCTACCCTCAATTAAGCACAGAAGGTAGGTTAGGTTATGGTTGTACAGTGACCATCATAAGAGTGAGTGAGTGAAGCGAGCAAGCGATACAAAAAGTGGTGCACTCGCCAATTACGGAATAAACAATAAACAAATCATATGTGTTTTGCATGCAGTGATGATCGGCGCCCGCAGAGCGAGATAGAAAATACACAATAACATACTGTGTGCGTGTGATAGCAATATCGGCATAAAGAGACGTATCGCGTTAGCTTTTCAAAGACCATTTTTATAATTCAAGTACTTAGAAATCCTACGCCAATACGTCACGCGAGCATGACGAATAAGATGAGGGTTTTCATCTAAATGCATATTAACTTAGAAATCCTAGTCCAGTACATCACTCTCTGAGACGTATTGGAGTAGCATAGACGCATGATTATAGTAAGAAAATGCTAATTCAGATCGTCTTAGCCGGCGGAGACGTACTGAAGTACCATTTCTATATACGCAAACCGGCGACGTCTTGCTAAACAGTAGCTTGTTTGAGAAAAACTCGTAAGTATTTATTTTAAACGGTATTAGGGTCGAGTCGCTAGATCTTCTAATATGGTTGAGTTCAGCGATGGGTGGTCCACGCGTCAACTCGTGAACGGGTGCCGCCAGAAGGTACAGTCAGCTCGGCTCCGTTTTTAAGACTACTCAGTATTACTTAATCTATTAATTGGATTTGGCACTTGTTCGCAAGCTTTACATGTTTATTGTATTAATAGGCATTGCAAATTGCAACTGACAAAGTTCTTCTGGCGAGTACCTAGGCAGCCAATTACCTTGCATTACTAACTACAGACTATTATTACTATACTAGATTTTTGTTTTTAGTAAGTAAATAAACATTACATTACACGTAATGTATTCTAAACCTATTGATGTTAAAAATGCCTGCAAAAGCCTAATTACTAAATAAATATTAGATTTTATTTTATTTACAAGTAGACTACTTAGTTTCTGCGATTTGATGTACATTGCCTGTCTTGTACTGAACAATATGAACGTCAGCTTTCAAAACACGCAACGACCGTGAAAACAAGCAATAAATTGGTGCAATAGCTTTAGTCTGAGCTCTTACAGTACGGCCCGGCAGGACTGCGCATTAGTGGCTGTTATGTTTATAACATCGAAATGAGATATAGCAACTTCGATTGCGATCTGCACTTGGATATGACAAGTAATATAATATATCGAGCTCACCCGTGCTTTGGAAAGCACTTTTAGTCTAAGGACCCAGCTGACCATGAGGCTCGGTGTGCCGCCTCTGCCTTTAAGAAACTTGAATAATCTGACACCAGTACTGGCCACTTACACACACAAAAAAACAACAAACAACTTAGCCTAAGATTTATAAATAAATATATATACGGACAAATCACACAGATTGAGCTAGCCCCAAAGTAAGTTCGAGACTTGTGTTATGGGATACTAACTCAACGGTACTATATTTTATGGAGAACTAAAAGTGATGTGGAAATAATTATAACTTATAAAGCTTAAAACAGAAAATAGGATTATTTTTCGCGCTACTGATTTGTTGCTTCTTGACAATGAGAAACCGGATCTTTCGATCATAATTATGTGTTCGAAGACTGCATCGATTCATTTTTATCCGCAAAAAAGGCAGGTTATTTACATAGATGACCGAATAACCAGAGGTATTAACATAATTCTTAGTACATTCATTATAAATAAAATGTATTTACAATAATGTAACACCTGTTTGGCAATTAAATATATCTTTATCTCTGATTTAACATTTTTTGTTATTGAACTAGTCTAGAGTTCTAGCCTACTGAATAATGATACTGGTCGGTGTTTTAGAAAAAAAAAGATTTTGTAAATACATTTTATTTATAATGTACTAATGAATTAAGTGAATATCCTTGGTTATTCTTATTATCGTGTTTCTTAAAGAAACATGATTGTGATCATAAGTATAAACAGTAATGGCGAAATAATGATACATTATAATTATATATGCAACATTTCTTGCATTATATTTCTATATCAAGATATTACACATAAATATTTCAAATGCGAGTGAAGAAATTATGAGGATTTGATTGCAAGTGTATAGGTATTTCTAAATCTGAAATGTAGGTTACTTATTTTTATCTCGGTACGTACTTATCTCAATATACTTGACTGCAAGTTCAAAGTTACTTGAACAGTTAAATATTAATAATATATCTTATTATTTGGAATGAATTATATATAATATATCTTAAAGCGAACACAAAAATTAAAATAAATATTATTATTATTTACTTTATAAAAGTGAACAAAAATATAATTTAATAATTGAAATTTTTGGTTTTTAATTGACACTATTAGTAAAAGTGGTTTTTTTAAAACTTAGTAGTTTTTTAAAACATAATGTGTTAGAAAAACAGATTTGTTAGATCATCATCTTCCCCGCCTTCTCCCTATTTGGGGTCGGCTCTGAATGTCAACTCTCTCCAACGTTTTCTATCATTTATTATATCTGTACTAACCCCCCTGTCCAGCATGTCCCGCTTAACACATTCCCCCCACGTCTTTTTAGATCGTCCTCTATCTCTTTGGCCATCCATCTTCAAGTTAACAATTTTGCTAGCCAGATGTTCGGCATCCCGCCTCTTGATATGACCGTACCATGTTAAACGGTGGCTTTTTAACTTCTCTACAATCGGTGCCACCTTTAAACTTCCTCTTATATATTAATTCCTGATCTTATCCATCTTCGTCACCCACACATCCACCTTAGCATCCGCATTTCTGCTACATGTAACTTGTTATGTTCTTCTTCCTTCTTCGTAGCCCAACATTCCCCTCCATACAGCATAGCTGGTCTTATTACTGTCTTATATATCTTTCCGTTTAGTTTCAATGAGAGCTGCTTATCGCAAGTTGTTCCAGAAACTTGTTTCCACTTAAGCCATCTGGTATAAATCCTTTTGGTGACATCTCGATCCACGTCTCCATCGCTCTGCAAGACTAATCCTAGGTATTTGAAGTCCGTACAAACTGGCAGCGATGTGTCACAGATCTTAACAGTAGTAGCGCTGGAAGTTCCCCCAAAATCGCAGAACATATATTCCGTCTTCGATCGGCTGATTTTTAATCCGCCATCTTCCAGCGCCTTTTGCCATTCGTTTAGTTTGATTTGGATTCTTTCCCCTTCCTTTTCAATAAGCATGACGTCGTCTGCGAACAACATGCACCAGGGAGCGTCATCCTGTATGCCAGATGTTAGGGCATCTATCACCAGCACAAACAGGTATGGACTTAGCGCGGAACCCTGGTGTAATCCAACCCCTACCTCGAACCTGTCCATTATACCTGCTGTGGTTCGAACTCGTGTACTCGCTCCCTGGTACATATCTTGGATGTACTTTTGTTGAAGGCTTCTCCATAACACGTCTCTAGGTATTCTATCATAGGCCTTCAGTAGGTCAATAAAATCATATGGAGGTTCCTATGCCCTGCTCTGTACTCTGTACTTCTCCATTAATTGTCGGGCAGCGAAGATTGCGTCTGTTGTTCCTTTACCGGGCATAAAACCGAACTGGTTCTCAGATACTTCTGTTTCAGCTCTAATTCTACCTTCTTTAATCTTCTTCCACAATTTTAAAGTGTGGGATATGAGTTTGATCCCTGTATAATTATTACAATCTTGAATATCCCCTTTATCTTTATATACTGGAACTAAATAACTATTTCTCCACTCGTTAGGTATTATTTCTCCGTGCAAAATCATATTTAATATTGTAGTAGGAAAAATTATCCCTTTATTTTCTAATATTTTCAATACCTCAATCGGGATATTATCTGGACCAACCGATTTACCATTCTTCATACTTGGTAGAATGAAGAATGAACGAAGTGCCTTTTTAAACTCTTCTTTGTTCATTTTCATAAAATAATTTTTTCGTGGTAGCGAATTTTTACATCGCAGTTTTTCATGAGTCTTTTTTAATGAAGCGATTTTTTAATTTTTAATCAATCAATTTAATTAATTTCAGGCCATAAAAGTTTGCATAAAATAAAATTCCGAGGCCCATATCAAGATAACCTAAAATACATAAAATATATTATAACTTAAAATCTACGACACATTAATCAAATTTATCAATCGATTGAACGTGATTTCGTGCTAGTATTCATCGTAAATTGCGACTAACGTTCGGCAATACTGCATTGAAATCTATTTATAATTATAATAGATGAAGCCTCGCCATTCAACGTGGCAATGCTGCCAGTCTCTTAGGCACCCTGCCCTGCGACCGTAGTTATCTGGGGTATTTTTTATATAATATAATGTTTTACTTTTCTTAAGTTATAATTTTAGTCTAAAATTTTCTATTTATTTAATTTGTATTTTAGGTTTTAATTTTTATTTATGTAATATTTGTTATTGTAAGTTATTCTACAATTATTTATTGTTTCATATAATTATATTTTTACTGGTATATTTCGTTTATGGTAGTTATGGGTTAGTTATGTATTTATTTTTTATTTTATTTATTCATGGCAACAAACAGTCATGTACAGATATATAACATAATGTATAAGAAAAGTTTACACTAGAACTAATAATAGAAAAATACCAGGAAAGACAAAGAGATCTCTACATCGCTTTTATCGATTATAAAAAAGCTTTCGACACCGTCTCACACTCAAGTATATGGACGGCATTGAAAGACCAGGAAGTTGAACAAGAATATATAGAAATAATTAGAAACGTTTACAAGAGAAGCACAGCCCAAATAAAACTGGAATTTTCCGGCCCCACTTTCCCCATCCAACGAGGTGTGAAACAAGGAGACCCTTTGTCTCCAAAACTATTTATATCTATCCTAGAGTCAATAATAAAACCACAATCAGGGATCACAATTAACGGCAAATACCTAAATCACTTGCGCTTCGCCGACGACCTGGTTATACTATCAGAATCCAGTATCCAACTGCAATCCATGCTAGATTCGCTAAACGCAGCTAGCAAACAAGTAGAACTCGAAATGAACCTTTCAAAAACAAGGATTATGACAAACAGTATTAACAAGCAAATTACAGTAAACAATGAAATTTTGAAATATACTGAAGAATACATCTAGCTTGGAAAACAAATTGGTTTTGACAGAAAACAAAATGAATTAGAAGTACAACGAAGAATACAAAATACTTGGAACAAATATTGGTCTCTAAGCGAAATATTTAAAAGCAACATGCCAGTTCGTATCAAAACCAAAACGATGACGTCATGCCTCCTACCCTGCTTGACCTACGCCTGTCAAACTTGGAAGTATACAACAAAAATAAAAAATAAAATTGTTACCTGCCAACGGGGGATGGAGCGTAGCATGCTAAATATTAGAAAAATAGAAAAAAATTGTCACACAAAAATTAGAGACACCACCAAAGCCACAGATGCATTAACCTACGCAAAAAAATTAAAATGGAAATGGGCGGGTCACGTCGCAAGGCTAAAAGACGTCAGGTGGACTGGCAGAGTCACAAAATGGAAGGGTCCAGATGGCAAAAGGCTGAGAGGCAGACCCTACATGAGATGGGCAGACGAAATTGTAAAAATAGCTGGCCCTTGCTGGCCAGAAACTGCCCATGATAGAGAAATATGGACTTCTTTAGAGGAGGCCTTCACCTCTACCTGAGGAGGGTTCTTGCAAATTAAATACATAGATTTAAAATATACATAGTACTGAGTTAACTTATTAAGATTTACTAACAAACTTTATTTTTATTATCTTTATCTTTACTTTTATGTTATTTTCAAATGTATCTAACACTAAACATTAAGTATATTTTTTTATTTTTTTCAAACTCTGTAACCTACCTAAAAACTTCGCAGGAAATAAAAGGCTTTTTTTTATTTTATTTATAAGAAAAGTTTATATTATAGATTAAAGTAAATATTTTAACAATAACATACTTTAAAAAGAATCTACTGTAACAGACGCGAATGAACAGATGCGATTTACTAAAAAAATAGAAAACATAGCAAAAAAAAATATTGAGCTAATAATTATTTGGATAAGCACAGTTTGTAACAATAATAAACTCTGGTGCAATTTGTAGGTAAGTTACTCAGGAGAGAGGAGAAAAAAAATATGTTCTCTTCCATAAAAGAGAGGAAAAAAGAAGAAAGCAAGTGAATTAGTAAATATACAAACAAAACTTATTGAATTACTTCTACAAAGACTATAAGTACTTACTTAATTTTAACCTAAGGGCCAAGTTTTAGTTTTAATTTATTTTTCAAAGCATTTAAAGACAAATTAAAAATATCTAGTTCATTAAATTTTATTGCATTCATTGGTGGAACGACATATGAAGGAGTTGGCTGTATATATTTTACTTAGATTCGGAGGAACGAAAACTCAAAGTGTATGTAGACGTGACGGGCGGACCGGCAGACGAACATGAGCTACGAAGTTAATCTTTCCAAGCAGTGTGGAGGAATCTATTAAGTTGTTAACGATTTTGTAGAGGAATGATATATCAATCATTTTACGTCTATTGCACAGCGACAACAGTCCATAGCTGTTTAATGACTCATCGTATGATTCAGATGGACAGTTGTTTCTGTAATTAAGATTTTTTATAAATTTCTTTTGAACTCTTTCTATTCTATCTACATCTACCTGAAAACAAGGGTTCCAAACCATAGAACAGTAATCTAAAATAGATTTTACAAATGAAAAATATAAAATTTTAAGTGTAGTACTCGTAGTATTATTAAATTCTTTACTAATTCTTAGTATAAACCCAAGTCGACGAAATGCTGTATTTAGTATGTGTTCATAGTGTAGTTTAAAAGACAACTGAGAATCCATCATTATGCCTAGATCTCTAACGCTGGTTACTCTTTGTACATTTTTGCCATTTACATTATAGTCAAAATTTATAACCTTTTTTTTGTGTATAATTCATTATATAACATTTATCACTACTTAAAAATAATTGATTATTAGAACAATATTCACACAATGCATGCAAATCTTCTTGTAATTTTTCACAGTCGTCAGTATTACTTATTACTCTAAATATCTTTGTATCATCAGCATATTGCAAATGATGACTGTGCTTAAATACCTGTCCCATATCATTAATATAAAGGGAGAAGAGCAATGGCCCAATATGCGAACCTTGTGGCACTCCAGATGGTACCGGTAAGAAGTTAGAAGTGTAACCTTTAATGCAAACAGCTTGACTCCGGTTTGTGATATAAGACTGCACCCACCTGAGAAGGCTGCCATGAACGCCGACCGCCTCTAACCTCTGGATGAGCAAATTATGATTGAGTTTATCAAATGCTTTTGAGAAGTCGGCGTACATGACATCCACCTGCAGGTTTTCCTCCATAGACTGTGCCAGAAAGTCTGTAAATAAAACCATGTTAGTATCCACACTACGACGTTTAAAAAACCATGCTGTTGCTCGGATATGTGGTTACGAACACAATCCCAAATATTAGCTGTCACTATTTTATCTAAAATCTTCCCTAATATACACGACTTAGAAATTGGTCTAAACTCAGTAATCAGATCAGTGTTCTTATTCTTAGGGATAGGTGTTACCAAACACTTTTTCCATACACTTGGAAAAATACCAGAGTTTATGGATGCACAGTAAATCATTGTAAGTGGTATGGCCAGTTCCGAGGCACATTTAGAGATAAATATAGGATGAACTTCGTCAGACCTAGCACCTTTGTGTACATTTACTCGCTGCAATTCCCTCAGAACAATATCAAGGTCAATGTTAATGGAATTTATGTCAACAATTGAACTGTCTTTGTCGTGTATATTAGTAATTTGATGATGAGATTGGTCAGTCACAGGAGTCACAAAAACTGAATGAAAATACGAGTTAAAGGCATCACAGATCTCACTGCCATTGGAAATAATTTTACACTTATAGATCATTTTTTTTCGGAATATCGTTACTCTTGTTCTTCGATTTTACAAAAGACCAGAAAAATTTTGGGTCCTTTTTTATATTTCTTTCGGCTAAATCAATAAATTTTTTGTGACACTCGTCTTCAATTTTTTTAATCTATGTCGTAATAATGAGCAAATCTGATAATCTTTTAAATTTCGGTAACATTTCCATTTTTTATGAAACTTATTTTTTTCTTTAAAAATTTTAATGAGAGGTTTGGTATACCACGGTGGATATTTATTTACATTTTTTTAATTGCTTGTAGGGACATATTTATCAATAAGAGAATTAAGTACATAATAAAAGTCATTAGTCATTTTTTCGACATCACTCGTGGTACCCCACACTTCTTGCCAATCTATGGATTTTAGTTCAGTTTTTATTGATTCGTAGTCTGCCTTAAAAAACTGCCTTTTAAAGTCCTAGCTGTTTCAAGTGGCTGAGGAAAGGATAGGCCTAGCAAGATTTCCAATGATTAATGATGAGGGTCTTCTGACACAATAGGATTCTCAGAGGATTTTATACTTAGGTTTTTATTGCAAAAAATAAGGTCAAGAAGCCTATTTTTACTTACATTAAACTGTCTATTATACTGACATAATGAAGACAGTGAAATAAAATCTGCTGTAAGGCATGCCAAATTATTTTCATTAGTTTGTATCTTCATACAATCTGTATCACTATCATAAAACCATGACGCATTTGTGACGTTGAAGTCACCGAGTACAAGAAATAAATCATTTGGATTAGAAACAATAAACTCATTATAGTAGGTAAAGAGTACCTATTTATTTATAAAAAGGTGTTTTAAAAACACAATATAATAAATATTACTTACCTATCAAGGAAGTACTAAAACTTGTTTTACACATTCGTAAATGTTTGTTCCGCATAAAGTTGATATCAAAATCAAAGTAGGTAGGTAACCTTTCACATAACAGTCAAGGTTATTCTGCAAAAAAAATCGAGGTGTTTAGAAGTCGGGCTACTTCCATTAGTATTTTAACCGACTTCAAAAAAGGAGGCGGTTATCAATTCGACTGTATGTTTTTTTATAATTTTTTATGTAAGTTTGTTACGCGATATCTTCGCCAATTGTGAACCGATTTTGATGATTCTTTTTTATTTAAAAGCCTTTACCACCAAGTTGGTCCCATTTTATTTTGGTGAATATATGATGAAGAACTTGAAGATATGGAAGAAACTCCTAATAGAATTTTTTTGTTAAAAGTTTAATTATTATTCGTGAATATATAGTAATCGATGACTTTACCGGTTGATGTAGAAGCTGCGACTGCAAAGTCGAAATACTCGATTTTCGCGTTTGCCGCTCGGCATCTTTACCAACCTGATTCGAGCTGATATCACTTTTCTGCATTTTGTTCTTTTTAATTCGATAAGCACGACACCTTTCAACATTGGTGGTCAATTTTCGTTGATCGGATTGAAATGAGATGCCTTTTTGTTTTAACTAATTTTGTCCTTCTGAGTTTCGGTCTCGGCATTTGTGCGTGCTTATATATTTTTAATATCAATCTATTTTTTTACTTCAAAATGAAGTTCCGACTTAAGTCTGTCAAATACAGTTTATTTTTTTCAAAATCAACCAGTAGTTTTGATGCTATCGCGAGGGGTACGTATTAGAACATTTAAAATTTATATAAGTATACAGTTAAAATGACGATGTACAAAACCCCTAAAATTACAATACCTATTGGTTGGTTGATCTAAATTCAAAATAGTGAAAGTTCTAAATGTCGAATCAGTATTTTTTTGAAGTTCATATAGCATAATTTTACATTACTTAAACTTGTATTGTTTAAAAATCATAATACCCAATGTCCAGGCGACCCAATGCTCAAAATAAGAAAACCACTTTTTCGTAGTAATACGACCACCACGAGTGCTAGGAAAGTTCTATCCATTTTACTAGGTTTTATTGAAACATGTTTTTATGAACAGTTTTATCGATAACGTAAAAGTCGTCGTACTTTAATACCACTTTTTAGTAGGTATTTTAACTTTCCATATTGTAGACTATGACATTGTTTACTTTTTTATTATGATTATAGATATTTTGAATCATTAGGTAATCTAGATATTAAGAATTGCAAACTTTGCTGTTTTATAGGTCGGTGTAAAATCATTAAGGTATTTGAAGTATTTGTTATTGTAATTTTAGGGGTTGTGTACATCGTCATTTTAACTGTAGATATATAAATTTTATATGTTCTAATACGTACATAGCGAGTTGTACTGGTTGTACCCGCGCGAGACCTCATTTTCAGTGCTCACTTCCGCGGTCTGGTCCGCGGGTGAAGGGAGAGGCAGTCAACATATATTTTTTGTATTGTCGCCGAACTGATCTTAACAACAATATAACTATCATTTTTGTAACTTTTAAACTTTAGAAGTATGAAGATTTTAAAAGTACTTACATGAATTTTATTACGTATTTTTTAAATTCCCGCTGGGACGACTAGGATGATGTTCTTCGAATTCACGTCAAAAAGTGACAAAATACTATGGAAACATTATAAAATATATATATTTAATATAAAAATATATATATTGCCAGACCCTGTATAAAAAAAACCTATTGTTACGTCTGTTTGATACAATATTATTATATTATGTTCATTGTAACACGGCGACCTTAGTTTGCAAACAATACAAATAAGGTATGGTCACATTAGAATTCTGCCATCATGGAGTGACAACAGTTTCGGCGACGCGGACTCTACCCTTCAAGACCCCAAATACCAGACACAATAGATAAACAATGCATTTTCGCATCAATTGATGCCATCGGGTCTTGAAAGTTGAGCAGTTTTATGCAGGGATACAAATGTCAACAACAGGCATACAAATGTCAACAACAGGCATACAAATGTGAACAACAGGCATACAAATGTCAACAACAGGCATACAAATGTCAACAACAGGCATACAAATGTCAACAACAGGCATACAAATGTCAACAACAGGCATACAAATGTCAACAACAGGCATACAAATGTCAACAACAGGCATACAAAAAACGTTTTTACTCATTTTTTACCGAACGAGCGAATTTAAGCGACTCAGTTTTGAGATTGGCCAAAAATGCTTTGGTCCGTCTGTCTGTTTTTGCCTATCAAAATAGAATGCTGTGACTGCGACTAAATTTCGGCGTTATATACGCGGCTCTACATACTTGAGCAGTTTTATGCAGGATACAAATGTCAAAAAGACGCATATAAATAATCATTTTTACCCTTTTTAGTAAGTATCTAAATAGAATGTAAAAAGAGGTATGATAATCTTTGCGTAAAGTTTATCATAACAAGTTTATTTGCCAGAGAAATTAAAAAGTCTTCGACGACTTTCAAGCTTTCACCCCGAATAACTTTTGAAAGACTGAAACAAACAAACTATAGCTAAGAACCATCTCGAAAAATAAGGCTTTCGATTAAAAAACCGCGTTGAAATCAGTTTCTTCGTTTAGGAGCTTCGATGCCACAGACAGACACATACACATTAAAGTTATAACACCCCTCATTTTCGTGAGGGGTTAAAAATTTACTTACACTAATCGATTAGTATAGGACTCGTATCGTTCGCCCTGATAATGATAAGATGACGAAGTCTACGCATCGTGTTAAGAACACGTAGTAGGTACCTTTTACTAAATTGCCATTGGGTGTTTAATCTGACAGAAATAAAGTATTGCTTATTGCAAGTAGTTTTTAGGCAACGAAACGACAAACATTAGGCAATTTTCACTAGTTTCGAGATCACTCGTAACTCGGTTACGAAAACGCTAGTAAAATACTGCGCGGAACATTATTTATCATATTAACATGTTAATGACATTATGACATGTTCAACGGTAGGATAGTACTTACCTAATATGTAATACTAAACAAAGTACTTAGTACTTAGATAGACATTATCTAATATACAGGTCTAACATAATATACTGTAAATATTTTAAGGCTGAATTCTGTCCATGATACTGATCAACTTTCCCCAAGTAAGGAACATACTCGTAATTATATATCGAAATATGAGAAATAATGTTTGGCCTCCCATACAATTGGCCGATCAACTGATGTTTTCTATGGAAAGACATTTTTCATATTTATTTCCCCTGCGGCCGTAGTGATCTGGGGCAATTTTTAGGGTTCCGTACCCGAAGGGTGCAAACGGGACCCTATTACTGAGACTCCGCTGTCTGTCCGTCTGTCCGTTTGTCACAGGGCTCTATCTCTTGAACGGTAATAGCTAGACACTTAAAATTGTCACCGATCATGTATTACTGTGGCCGCTATAACAACAAATACTAAAAATAAAAAAAAGTTAAAAATGAAAGGGGGTCGTCATACAAAATATGTTTTTTTTCAGCGAGAATAAAATCTTTTTTTTTCAAATCCAAAGGTCTTCAACGAGAAAGTCATTAGACACATAAAATCAGTTATTACAAGAAAATCTTAACTAGCCCCGCGTAGCCCAGTAGCCCTTGACCTAAAAAGCGATTAGACAATCATTAAGAGCTGTTTTGAAACCTCGTATCTACAATGAGGCCTTGCGAAGAGTGCATATTGAGTGTTTGCGCGAGCAAAGTTGGGAGCGACTAATGATCAGATATGACTCAATGTTATCACAATCATCGAGATGTACTCGTAGATGGTCTTGTAATAATTATTTTAAGAGGTGGTCAGTCAGGTGGTTAGTGGCGAGTTCAATTCTCTAGGCGCAGCTTGTATCTATGAGTTTGTACTTATAACGTCTAAAATTATACAAAGTGGAAGGGACATACCCGTAATAAATCTAACCACGGGCTATACTAGATCACTAAAATATAATTAAATTAAAATAACAGTCAAAAAACCAAAAAAATATCGACATTCCCATACGAATCTCCCGGGCGGCCACACACTTTTGGAAGTGTCGAAAATTATTTTTGTTTTTTAGCTGTTATTTAATTTTATTACACTATATGGGCGTCATTTTTAACCTCCGACAAAAAAGAGGGGTGAAGTTTGACGCTAATGTCATAATGGCATACGCCTTGATATCCGTAGCGCCATCTATTATTTTATTTGCTTGAGAAAGCTGTGACTTTCAAGCTCTAATAACTTTTAAACGGCCTAACCGATATTCATCAAACATAGCTAAGAACCACCGGAAGGGAACTTGCTTTTACGTAAAAAACCGCATCGAAATCGGTCCATCTGTTCATTAGCGTCAAATTTATAACACCCCTCTTTTTTGTCGGGGGTTAAAATATGAAACACAAACCGTCTAAAATATTTTTTTTATGCGTGGAATTTAAAAAATATACAACTCATTATTTATTAGTTTTGTAAACGAGCTCCGTGCCGTAATGGTTAACAAGCTAATCCGTCACTACAAAGGTTCTGGGACCTCGGGTGTTTACCGAGTACCTATTTATCAAAAAATCTACCTAGTATCGTTAGCCTATCCCACTACACAAGTTTAAAACTTATTTTGGCGCTAACATAATCTGTGTGATTTGTCCCCATATATTCGTGTGTGAACTGATTACTCGTAGTCCCTTGTATTTGATTTTAAAAGTAACCCTCTACTTTTAAAATCGGCGCTCAGCCAAATACAGGGTGACTTTTTAAACACCAGCCAAATTTTTGGAGAAAGTTCAGTCCATGATACTGAACTACTTTCTATAAAAAAAGTTATTAAAAATCGATAAAAATTTTTCGTCCTTCCATACAAAATCCGTTTGGCTGAGCGCTGATTTGTATGGGAAAGCGAATTTTTATTTAAGTTTTTCGTTAATTGTTTTTATGGAAAGTAGTTCAGTATCATGTACTGAACTTGCACCGAAAATTTGGCTGGTGGTTAAAAAGTCAGCCTGTATATACGTAATACGTAGGTATAATATAATATACCTATGATAAAAACAATAGGTATGTATGTATGAGCCTCTGCACACAATATTATAATTAGGAACTGAAAATATTTGTCCCACTCCCACTTCATTAACATTTTAAACCAGATGATAGAATCAATATTGTCGTCTTCTGAATAACATAAAAACTTCATTTGCATATGTATGATAAAGTGCCTAGGTGTATTAGGAAGCTGCTTTGATTAAGGCGAGATGGGTTCAAAACCAAGAATACTTTGAGTGTTTTTAAAAAATCACAGTTTATTTCTCAAACATATTACATAGGAATTTTAAGGCTTTTCTTCACACTCAAAATATCCAAAACACGATTGAGCATTTTTGGCTTAAAAGAAAAAAATCACAAACATACCTTCCTCTAAATTTGCCTAAATTTACCTTTAAATAAATAGGCAAGTGCGAGTCGAAATCGTACATAAAGGGTTCCGTACGTCCTTACAATGTTTTAAAACGCTGAAGAAACATGTTTCTTGTATGACGACTCTCTTTAATTTTTAACTTAATCTTTTTTTTGTATTTTTTGTTATAGTAGGTATAGTAATACATAATCAGTAAAAAATTTAAGTATCTAGTTAATGTCATTATAAAGATCGAGCTAAAAACGCTGAAAAAAACACGTTTCTACAAGAAACGTGTTGTTTTGTTGCAAGGTGAATTGAATGACGACGAATCAATGACCTTTGTTTTTTACCAACCTGTAGGTTTTGTGTCCCATAACTGGGCAAAGGCCTCCCCCCTTATTCTTCCACTCCTTTAATAAAATCGAATAAATCAATCAAAATATTACAATTACCTTAGTGACTTAAGACCAGCGGTGGACTGATATAGGCTGTAAAGAAAGAAACATAGATAGGTAACTGCAGATCTTCTTTATCGTAACGCGTTCCCGATTGCATCCTTAGCTGTGCTGCTTTGGAGCCCGAAGTGCGCTTTCCCGTTTTATCTTCTCCAAATATAATATGCATGTCAATGGTCACCCAAGGATGCCAAAGACCTTGCAAAGTGGAGAAGAAATAGGTGAAACAGTTTAAATGATTAGACGATATTTTGCCGCCTGTCTGACGTCAACCCTCTTTGGAAATGCATTTGTACGAAAAATTTTACAACCGGCAGCCGCCCGACGTTAACCTTCCTTGGAAATGCAGTCAAAGCATGAGATGTTTGTTAAGCACAAACATCCCTGTTAGCTGTTGACCAACCAACTAGTGCATAAAAGACACGAACGCGAAGAGCGAGTTTATTTTTAGGCTAGACCTATACTAAGTATGTATAATAACATCGTGTTAATGAAAGAACGCAAAACCACTCAGATGGTACCTCAGCCCATGTGAACAACTTTTGTTCAACACATTTCACGAAACTAAAAAAGAAATTGAATTTTTATACAAACTGATCAGCTAATCGAGTAAATTTTTATGAAAATCCGAATTTTTTTGTATACTAAAAATGTGTCTAAATATGTATACTGAAAATATTTTAAGAGTGTAGTCCATGATACTAAACAACAACTTGGGGAAGCCCAACGAACATTGTATATCAAATTATATAAAAAATAATTTTTGGTTTCACATACAAGCTGACCGAACAGCTGATCCGAGTTTTTATGGAATTTGCTTTGCTTCCCATAGAAACTCAGATTAGCTGATCTATCAATTTGTATGGAGGGTTCCTTGGGGAAAGTTGTTCATTATCATGGACTGATTTCACTCTTAGGTGAAGGGATAAGCAAATGACCTTGAAGTGTGAAATAAATTGTTAACTCGTAAATGGTGATAATTTACATATTGCTCTGCGATGCTCTAGATATCCTTTTAAATTATTTTATGAACTGCCGTTGAAACTATTATTGGTGATCCGTCTAACTTTAAAAACTTAAACTTGCCGTGGCCACTTTTGGCGGAGGCAAGTTTTAAAGCTAGACGGACTAATGTAAATACTTTCAACGGTGGTTCATAAAATAATTTAAAGGGCTATCTAGTGCATGACGAAGAGCAATATGGAAATATGTATATATATATCACCATATTTACAAGTTAACAATTTATTTCACACTTCAAGGCCATTTGCTTATCCCTTCACCTTGGGTTCACAAATTTCAATACAGTGCGTGTTTTTGAAAAATCAATGTTAATAAACTACTACAGTTTATTCCTCAAAAATTTACATAAACATCTTAAGGATTTTCTACAGACACCCACAATAGCGAAAACACGATTGAGCATTTTTGGCTCGATAGAAAAAAAATCACAAACATACCACTAAATTTGTCTTTATAATACATACTCGTATTACTATTTTATACAATCACCTTTTTATATGAAAATTATACCAAAAAAAAAGTATTATCTAAATATCTATCTGTTTTGGCTACAAAAAAATAATAAATAATACAAAAAAAAAAACACTGCGGAATATCGTCGAGCACGGCTCCAGGCCTTTCTTCGCTCTCGACGAATATTTCACTGTGTTTTTTTTTTTTTATTATTATATTTATAATGTTTTTTGTAGCCAAAACGACAAGATATTTAGATTTTTAGATTTTTGGTGGTTGTATAAAATAGTAATATGTAATATAAAGTCAAAATTTAGGCAAATTTAGAGGTATGTTTGTGAATTTTTTCTCTCGAGCCAAAAATGCTCAATCGTGTTTTGGATATTGTAGGTGTCTGTAGAAAAGCCTAAGATTCTTATGTAATTTTTTTTTAAAATAAACTGTACTTATCGACCTCTACCCTATACTTTAGATTAGCAGCACCCGCCATTGTATGGGAAGGCGCATTTATTTGTATTATACCTATCTCAGATTAAAGTATTTAATCTGAGGTATGAATGTTCTTGTAAAAAAAAAATACTAGTACCGAACTGTAATTTACGCACTGGAATCATCTTGTATCGAGTTTAGTGATTTTCCACTTTTGGATACCATCTCCTAAAGAAATAAGGTACCTACGTAAGGTACCTTATTTCTTTAGGAGATGGTATCCAAGGTAAGGTAAGGTAAGGTAAGGTAGTCCTTACACGAAATCTGGGTAAGTAGGTACCTATTTAGAAATAATTTTACATTGTATGAATGCCGCGATAGTATGATTTACATATGAATACACTTAAAAGTATTCATAATATAGCGTATCGTTCCACTTTGATCTTTATGTGCACAACAATATGGGCGTGTTAATTTTTCGACGTTCGTGCGTAATACGTATGTTTCTGTAAATAGGTCAGGCTAAATGCGATGTATTGTCGCTGATTATTGCCGGCTGTGACTGAAACAATTAAATACAGGACAGATCGGTTACATCGTAACTGCGTATGAAGTGTAGGTTTCTAGGTATACGTACTTAAACATAAAACGAAATAGCGGAATTTTCGCACCTAAATAAACCTACGTTTTCAACATTCTTTTATTCAAAACCTATCGTGTGGGGTATCAAAATATTTTTACAGGATTACAAAATATACATAACTTATTTGTTTAAAGGGAATTTGGAATGAGATATCTAAAAACAACATATAATCTCGCTCATCTTGGCATATTTCCAGTCGTATCCTAGGCATACTGCTGTTGTATCATGCAGTCGGGTGTTTTTTTTTTATAATTGTTAATTAAATAATAAAATTTGGCTTCCCAAAATCGTCCACTTAGATGATTCGGGTTTCTATGAGAAAAAAGTTATTCCGGTTTTTCTGTATCATGAACTAATCTACCCTTAGAATAGTTTCAGTATATTTTCGGTCCCACGTAATCCAAAAGACTGACATGATATCCTTCTGAAGTCTCCTTATTTTAGAGTTATGACTGAAACATGAATATGCATGTGTACACTGTAGGACTCTGGACTTCCTCATATTTCAAAATTGCATTTAGTCCCTTTGTTTCTTCATTCTAGAGTTCGTTGTCCGTTATACTTTTTTAGGTCACATCGCACACGTTTCTTTTCAACCCACCCACTAAAAAGAATATCAATTTGGTATTTTTAATGCTTGTAACTTTAGAACTCCGTCATTTAATAAATAACCGATTTGAAAACGGTTTGAAAGTATATACCTACTTAATTTAATTATCTAGTTTTAATTAAATTGCATATTACATCGAATACAAAGTTATACTTAAGAAAATACATATAAACTTATGCTAAAGTAAGTACCTAATATATTGCTTCCTGAATGTACCTACATGACTACGGAAAAACTTTATTCAAGTAAATGTAATCGTATTAAAACATTTACCATGCAAATGTATGTAGCCGGACTGATGTAAACATATGTAAAGACTTTAGTATTGCAAATGGTAAAAATGCTGCTCCTTTTTTGCATTACAGATATAAATACTTACACCTCTTCAGATTCGTAACTAGTACTCTTAACTTAACGTAGTGTACTCTTAACTAAAACAGTTAAAATTAATGCAGAAATAGGAATACAGATATACAGTAAAATAAAATAAATAAATAACAAAGTTTAAAGATAAGAGTATAAAATGTTATATAACTCTAAAAAAAGACTCCGATCATGTGAGAGGTGGTAAGATTATAAAAAAAAAAACTAAAACAGTTTCTTTTTCCTCCTAAAGACGGAAGTGTGTAACAGGAAGCTGGAGAAGAGCGCCCTATTGATTTGACCAATAAGCGCAGTTGCTTTTTACCAAAGTGAGATGTCAGATGTTACATATCATATGACTACAGAAGGCTCGCTCTTTTTAGAGCACACTACTCGCCAACAAGCAGTCTTTACTGGCGCAAGTAACGGTAAACGGGCAAAGTGCGTTCTTTAAATTTATAATCGTAATAAAAATAACTTCATTGATCGTATATTAACTGTAAGAGATCCCTTTATGAGATAGGCCTATCTTGTGGTCTATCTTTTACAATTGCTCTTTCGAATTCGAAGCGGTATTTTAGTTCATTTAGAGGAATCTGTTTAATAATTGATAATCCACGAATAAATTTACTTAATTTATCATTTTGTATATCGTTGTTAAAAAAATATTTTTAAATAAAAATAATATTTTAAAATTTTAAATGTAAATTAAATTAGATTAAGATGCAGATTTTATAATTAAGAATTTTTAAATGACTTCATAAAACAGGAGCTTCTCTTATGTATGTTTCCCGATAACTTTAACCGATTTAGAAAATTATTTTTTTATTTGATAGCGCATAATTACATGCATGTTGGTCCTATTGTCACCAGGTGAAGATCTGATGGTGGGATCCTCGAGAAATCGAGGGAACTCCTCAAATATTCTATGCACATATATAGTGATTTATTTTTTAAGTTGCTATTTTAAGTTGCTATAACTTTTTTTTTGTTTATTATTTTCGAACCAAAACTAATTACAGATCTAGATACTTATCATCTTAATGCTTGTAAAAAATTTGAATACGATGAGTTTTATGGTTTCGAAATTAAAACGAAAGTACGTTTGTGTGGGATTTCGTCCCTCCAGTTAACCCTTAAATTTTTAACTTCATCTTATTTTTAGTATTTTTTGTTATAGCGACCATAGTAATACATAGTCTGTGAAAATTTAAAGTATCTAGTTAATGCCATTATAAAGGACTAGTTAAAAACGCTGAAAAAACACGTTTTTTATATGACGACCCCCTTTATTTTTAACTTCTTTTTAAATTTTAGTATTTGTTGTTATAGCGGCCACAGTAATACATATTCGGTGAAAATTTCAAGTTTCTAGCTATTACGGTTCAAGAGATAGAGCCCTGGATAGACGGACAGACAGCGGAGTCTCAGTA
Organism: Acrobasis repandana; assembly: GCA_963576875.1. Classification (NCBI taxonomy): domain Eukaryota; kingdom Metazoa; phylum Arthropoda; class Insecta; order Lepidoptera; family Pyralidae; genus Acrobasis; species Acrobasis repandana. The sequence continues at coordinate 8,478,038 of OY756226.1, forward strand.
ATAGGGTCCTGTTTGCACCTTTTGAGTATGGAACCCTAAAAAAGAAGATGTCATACGTATATCGTAAAACAAAAAAAAAATGCCAGGTAGTGATTTAACAAATCGTCTTTTGCGATGCGCTCTGAACCAGTTTGGAATAGAGAAACTAGTTGTATTAAATAACGTAGGCCGACTAAAAGTCACCTTGCCAGTTTAAAAGCCTTTGTCTTAAAATAGCCTTGGAAGATAACCTAGGCAACGAACTAGAATCTCAAAATAATTGATTCACTCGGCTTTAATGTTGTTGACTTTGAAGCTAAATAATAGGAAGTCTCTCAATAGACTGTGAACCCAAGCATGGATAAATAATACTATGACCCAAGTAGGTCGTTGTTGAGAGCTTTTGTCCAGGTGGAAAATTATTGAAAGCTCATGGAATGTGTGCGAGTCTGGTTCCTCCCCTCAGACTATGGCGCACCTGCTTTCCTGCCCCGGGCGCCCTACCACCCCGGAAATAGGGATGATGACTGGGTCAGAAAAGTTTTATTGTAATTAGTCCGTTAGTAAGATTATCCTTAAAATAATGCCCCTTTATTTTTTAGTTAATTAAACATGTATAAAATTACAAAGAAACAGAATATCATAGTTCCATAGGGGGTACTTGTGACGTCACCGCTGTGTAAAAATTTTAGGAATCCGTGACGTCATGTGAAATTTAAATGCGCTGTATCTTCGTCCTTTATTGTTTCTCAGAAAAAAAGAAAACGTACAATATTTTTTTTAAATCTAACCAATGGGCCAAAAATATTTTTTTGAGTCATTCATCATGCCTATTTACTTGCGGCTAATGATAACGCCGTTGAAGTGGCTGATGACAACAATAACATCGACATGCAAGGATAAAGAAGCCTTGCCCCAGAGAACACGAAAAACTAAGTTACAGCTAACGAACTTTTGGCTATTTACTTTTTTAATTTTATGTTTTTGAATTTACTTGACGCTTTTTAACCCTCTATGCTAGATAATATGTAGTTACTATGATAATATATAAGGCCGAAATGATTCATAATGAGGTACTATGCTGAATTTAGTACCTATATTAAAAGCGACGCTAGATACACTCGTATACTTAGGACAATTGGACTACTTATAAAAAAATTGAGTCCGTGCGTGACAAACCATAAGTGCAGTTCCGGATTAGAATCGCTTCAGAACAAGCCTCCAAGGAGGCAATGAACTTTCACAAGCACTGCGGTTTAAGCGCTCATGTACATAACTCACTCAAAAACAAAAGTTACCTCTCAATAATAAAGTTTAAAATCCAGTGCAGTGGAACGCACGGTATAATTGAAAATGTTAGTAGGAATGCTGCAACTGACTAGAAATTCTCTATTGACATAAAATGTTTACGCTTCATTATTGCAGTCAGCTCATTGCAAAATTAAACAATGGATAATAATTATTATCCATTGTAAATAAAGTAGGCACAAAATCCCAAAACGCTGCTCATAACTGCGATTTCCCAAACATTCAATGGCCTAAGTATCAGTTTTTATCAATCGTGCTTTGGTAATAGGTAGGTACCTACCTATAATGATTATGTACACGTACGACAAGGTAACTGCCTACCAATGTTTACATAAAATTTTTTTGTAACATAAAACATAACCCAATAGACCAACATAATTATGATGTAAATAAGTACTGAAGAGATATCATTGAAAATGTAGGTACCTATATGAAATAAATTTTTGAGCAAAACATAGTCGTTTATCAATATATTTTGTTATCATTTGATAATGTCAACATCTTAGGTCTATAGGTAGGTACTCGTATAGGTATGATATAAGATCTTATAATTTTTTTCCATAATCATCATATGTCCGAATGATGACTAGTCCTAACTTACACTGCTGTTATTTTTTTACAAACATTATAGTAAATAAACCAGACCGAAGAAAGTTTTATGACTTTTAGATCAAACTTGGTCGATGCTCGCTTACTTCGCTCGTTTGCTCCTGTGATGGTCACTCAGTCTCACTCTGTGATCTCACTGCACAGTCACTACCTAAGCTACCTTCCGTGACTAATTAGGGGTAGCCATTTTGGTCGCTCCCGCTTGGTCGAAACAGACATTCATTTCTTTTTCTTGAAGCCACTTACCTTACTTACATTTAATGTTTCTGGTCGATTAATGATAAGTCACATAATCAGTTAAACACAATTTTACTGGCAAATTTTTATTGGAGCACTATTCCTGAATATTTTTTATCCCGAAAAGGCTGAGTGCTGGTGCGGGGCTGACTACTAGTGCCATTACCCTACAAAAGTTTTAGGATTAAGACTAAAGATGATTAGGTAAAACAAAATGCGGATATTCAAACATTGACATTTGAACATTTTGTATTTTTTTTTTGTTATGGAAGACATTCGGACAAAAAAATTTGGAAAAGAAATGGAGTACCTACCTATATGATTCTGTCTTCGGAAACCGAATTCAGATTTTTCTGAATGGAAAAATAAAATAGGTACGTTAAAATGCCTGTTTTGTTACCTAAAAACTGTTTTCACTAGGTAAGTATGCAACATTCTATCACTGCAATCGTGACTTTGTACCTTTTTAACGTGACTTTGTAATTATTGAGGCAATAAATTGATTATGAAGTTGACAAGCTGTCACACACAATACGAAATAATTTTACATATGTAAAAATGAAATATTTTTAATAAATGACACGAAAATCTAAATGATTGATATGCCCTACCTAACATTATTATGAATTAAAAACGGCATTGTTTATTGCCGGCTAGCCATAAATAATCTTTCAAAATAAATAAATATGACGGTTCATCATTATTAATTGCTATAGATTTTTCTAATAAATATGGAGCATGAATGTTAATGATTATTAAATGAAATAAATTAGTGTTTGCTTTGTATGTTGTATTTGACGCGCGTCCGTCCCTGATATGATTGACATTTGATAAAATGAAATGTCATTTAAAACTAAACTGTAAACTGTTCTTATTGTCGATGCGGAGTGCACTAGATATGTACTAGTCAGTGTTATTTTAACTACCTATTGTAGTTTTATCATGAATGAAGATTTATCGTATTTTGAATATATATTAAAAGTGATTAAGATAGGTTGGTATAGGTAGGGTTATGGTTATTTTACTCTTTGGTTTCATCCCTTGCTCCTTACTTTTGACAATTTTTATTTGCTTATTTATTTTCAACCTATGCTTTGAATAGTTTCTATACAAAAGAATAGTTTCTGATACTGATCAACCAGATAATATTAGCGTTTAGCGTGATTATGAATTACGATATTCTGACTAAAAATGGCCCGTACTCACAAAATCATTGGATTGCGTAGTCGGCTGACTATGAAATCCAATGATTTTATGAGTAGATTTAAATATTTTTCAGAATTGATTGATACTTTAACATGTATAAAATCGTCTCAGTCTGAACTCATCAGGTAAAGATGCTTTTTGTAGTCTTCAAATATGTTCGCTTTAGGCCTTGCGCTCATACACGTTTTTAAAACCCACTTGTAACCTTGTAACATAGAGAATGGTGGCTTGTAAATAATTTTCAGTTAGGAGATCTAAGAAGTCCTAGGATTTACTATGGGACCAATTCTGGGATTTTAAAAGCAATTGGCAGAAAAAGTGGTTGAGATTACAGATTGAGTAGGTACCTAAACCCCTTCATTCAAGAAAGTGTCGACCGTATTCACAAACGATAGGTATACAAAACAAATTAACTGTACCTATGTGGGTAGTAAACAGCAGCTGAACGTGATTCATAATAGATATGGTGGCTGAACACAATGAGGTCATTATTGTTGTTCATTTCAATATAAATACACATTATCTGTGTAATTCTAAATCCAAAAACTGTTTTTGATGTGGTTCGCTGATGATTGGTTTCTGAAAATATGTTCCATTTTGAGCCGCGACCGCGACCTATTATATTTACCCGCCAGGTTCACCCCCAGCGTGTCCACGGGGAATTATTATACAGGCTGACTTTTTAACCACCAGCCAAATTTTTGAAGCAAGTTCAATCCATGATACTGAACTACTTTCCATAAAAACAACTAACGAAAAACTAAAACAAAAATTTGCCTTTCCATACAAATCAGCGCTCAGCCAAACGGATTTTGTATAGGAGGACGAAAATTTTTTATCGATTTTTAGTAACTTTTTTTATAGAAAGTAGTTCAGTATCATGGACTGAACTTGCTCCAAAAAATTGGCTGGTGTTTAAAAAGTCACCCTGTATAAGCAATTTGAATTAATCAAATAATCTAGCCTGTATAATAGATGCGATGATGTAATAAAAGATAGGCACTGCATTATTTGCTATGTTAAATTTTCAAGAAAAGTGTAAATAGGTATATAAATGTCTTGAGTGTATCTTCCTTGCTGGTCTGGAAGAAAAGGAAAAACATAGAATGTACCAGCTGCTTCTCTTCCCGCGCAAATCGTAAAAGCCGATCGAGAGAATAGGTGAGAATCTGAATCATATCAATAGCACATATTAATAAATAGTTACTACGTAACAGATACATCACTCCCATACAAAAGCTAAAATACATACGCTATAATAGCCTACAAAATCTTAATAATAATACCTGCTGCTCAGAACGAAAAGAAATGTACCTTAAGTATGCGCACAAAGAGTCGAGACTGTGTTGCCCGCCGTGCGAGTCAGGTGGCAACGCGTCATCGTAAGAAAGCGCTAGGGTTGCTGGTACCTATGATTAATTGTAATAAAACAAATGTTGCGAATCAACCATATTTTTTATTAGTCAATCAAATATGTTTTAGTTTTATATGTATAATGATTTATAATTTTATGCTATGCTGCTTCGGAGCCCGGGGTGCGCTTCCCGCTTTTTATTTTCCAAATATAATATGCATGCATATCAATGGTCACCCAAGTAACCAAAAATCTAGCTATTGGAGGAGAAATAACCGGAAAAATTTAAACGATTTGGCTATAGTTTAACGACCGGCCGCCTGCCTGACGTCAACCCTCCTTGGGAATACATAAGCTTTAAGTGCTATTTTTCCATAAGTTGCCTTTTACGACATCCACAGGTAGAGATGAGTGGTCCTATTCTGACCCGGAACCACACGGTTGACTTGAAAAGTTGTGACGTAAGAGCGTGTGATTTTCATAGAAACCTCATACCTACGAAATAATCTGATTGGACGAGACAGTACTAAACCCTATTCTATACGACTACTTTTTATAACAAAACAGTGAATTCTAGTGAAAATTATACCATAAAAGTAAGTGTTTCTTATAATTTTTTTTTTGTCCTTTTCTTGTCTTTTGGCAATGTGAAAAACCACAATTGTTTATTGGTTCTTTGATTTTGACATTCGTATACCGCACAATAATGTCGTGTATTCGTCATGGTTAAAACGCTTGTTTATATCGTAAAGAAACAATACGCAGTAAGGTTTCACTCCACGCGCGCGACTACACACTTGTGTGTCCGAACGCACGGCTAGACGGTAGGTGCTTGTAGCGGACCTTGAGCGAGTGACGGAGGCCTGTCACTATCATTATTTCCTTTTTCCACCTTTATGCCCACCATCACGCTAAAAATGGCCTGCGCCTTACCGCCCTAGGCTCTGTCTGCCCCGTTAGAGATGAAGACGTGACAGTGTATCAGTTTACAAATGTCATGGCCATTAATAGTACCTACTTCTTACGTAGAATGACCCAGACAGAACATTCCTTCTACGTGCCCTTTTTTTAAACCTACGAATTCTTAAGACACTCTGTCTTTGAAATGCCAATGAGATCGCAGAAAAACAATCTTCATTTATCTTTCCGGGCATCTGCCATATAATGATGCAAATTTAAATATCCGCGTAATATAAACCTAACGCAGTAAATTAACACACAATGTCCGGTTGACACATGCGTACATTATGCAAGTGATTCGATGTGTGAATGCACAATGCAGAATGGATGCAGTAAGAGGTAGGTTACACTATCATTCTGGCATCAGTCAAGTCCATCAGTCTGATCGGAGAATGATCGTGTAACCCGCTGAATGACAGACTGATTGTCCGGACTGATGAAAATTAAAATTGTTTTGGATAATGTATACTGATAGGAGACTGATCGCGTAACCCGCTCGTATCATTCTCGCGTCAGTCACCGTACTTTAGTTACTTTACTACACACCGTACACCAATGTACATAAGGTCCATTATAGCTCTTTGCCGTACACGTACTTTTTATCAGTCTGCTGTCATTCTGGATTGACCGTGTAACCGTGAAAAACATCTATCATTCTGGCGTCAGTCACGTCATTCCAGATTGATGGACTTGACTGATGCCAGAATGATCGTGTAACCTACCTCTAAGGGTCATCAAATATGTATGCAATGGAAGTGCAACGCATCGCACGGTCATTGCCGTGACGGTGAGGTGAGACGCAGATCAAATGAATACAGATTACCTACAGAAAGAATCCGTGTATCCTTTCCAAAAACTTTACTCAACGAATTTGCATAGCTATTCGGAGAGAGGAAACACACCCTGCGTTCTTGGCACCAAGGCGCACAGTCATAATCTTTAAAATTTCTAAATCAATAATTTCTACTAGGTTTAGTTTGTAGTTTAATTTCAATTGTACTTATTTCTTTTTCATAATAAACAATTTATAACTGAAATAAAAGGAATCAAAAAATATAGAATCAGTACGAGGGTATCAAAGAAGTTTAGTTCTTAGTTTTAAAAATTAATTAAAAAGTTTAAGTAAGTTTACTGTAAGTTTTTGTAACCAGGAGCAAGGCTATACTTTCCTCGCATTAAAAAAGCTTCAATCTCTAGAATGGAGAAAGGAAGTATGACTCACATATTTTCGAAAATAAACAGTTATACAATGAGACCAAGCTGTCTACAAACTATTATTATAATACTTTTTACATACTAAATAATACATTATAATACATTTTTGCGAAAAACGGCCACTTTTGGCAAAAACGCAAACTAAAGCTTAACGTTCTCACTTTAAACTGTAAATAGAGGTTCATAAAATAGTTTGAAGGGTTATCTAAGTTTTAGTAGCTTAAAATTTTAAATGATATCTCTGTTTCCTTACAAATAGTTTATTTCAAATCGGGGCAGCACTGGACTCCGTGTATCGTCTTAAACCGTAATAGACACTTGAAATTTTCACCGATTATGTATTACACCGCTATACCGCTATAACAACAAATACTAAAACTACTCGTAAGATAAAGTTAGATAAACTAATAATAAAGTCATACAATAAACGTGTTTTGAATAAATAATCTAAAAGTTTCAATACCCTTCGAAAATTGGTTGACTCATTAAACTTTGTATAGAGCATCGAAATATAATTCTCGTTCGTAGGTATAGAGGCTATAGGAGTTTTTTTTTTTTAGTTTAATTAAAATATTTTTTCAACGTTTTAAAACATTGTAGGTACGGAGTTACGGAACCCTTCATGTATGAGTCCGACTCGCACTACACCGGTTTTTATATTAACACACATGGTCTATAAAATAATTTTGCCTATGGATGAACTAACGTAAGGGACTACGTCCATTCCTAGTAGAGTATCATCATGCCTACCTACTTATCTAATGTAAATCATCATGTTTACTATCGTTTAGAATTAATTATTAAGGAATGAGCAAATTAGAGCTAGCCGCAACGCCTGAGATCCTGTCATTTATAGACTGAATTGATATATTTTTTTAATAAGCGATAATTACAGGTAGGGTGTAAACAGTTATTTCTGATGACGAGGTGCAGTGCTTACATCTTATAGGTCGCCATATGCAGAGGGTTATTTTTCTACCGACGGACGGACGGGGGGTGCAAGTAGGAGCAGGCAGTATTACACCCTATAGTCGCTATAGATCCAAAGAGTTGAATAGTGGTAGATGAATAAAAATGGACTGACCTTTGCCCAACATTGAAAAATTAAAGAAAATGGTTTTTTACTACTATTTAAGTCAGGTTTTGATTTTTTTTTGATTAATTATTTGAGAGGCAACCGAAAAATCGATTAGCGAACATTCATATATTGAACTTCCTATTTTAAGAAACTTCTCATATGACAGATTATATGTAGGTAATGGATTGAAACCCCATTTATAAAGGATTTATCCTTTTTTTAGAAATCACAACATGATCTAATCTTAATCTACGAAATAGAGCTTCTTCTTCAATAGATAAAATTATTTTCTTTCATGATCACACTTTAATAATTTTAATTAGAATTATTTTTATTTTATTTATTTAACTTTATTACAAAAAAATGTAACAGGTGCGGACTTAAGGCCTCGGGCCTTTTCTACCAGACAACCTACAGGTGGGCTGGTAAAAGCAAATTTTGAACGATTAGTACATTCAAATTAACTGTTTGACCATTATTAAACATTGACCTAAGCCATATACCTATTCATATATATTCTTATACATTCATAGACCTACATATAAAAATACACAAATATTTTATAAATTCATAAACCCTATATAAACTACATAAATATTTATAATACTCTATGACAATTTGTGAAAATAATGAGCGCGCACACCACTCTTAAACGCTATTATTATATTACTATTTTAGTTGGTTACCTATTTAATATTTAATTTATTTTTTTAATAAATACTTATATTAATCGATTTCTTTTACAACTACAATCTACCATCGTAATCATTGTCATTATTTCAGCCGCTGACAGTCCACTGCTCAAGCAACTGATTTTTGCGTTGCGGCCCGAGTCCCGACCAAATATGCTCACTAACACACAATAGTTGACCACAAATGGGTTAGGTTCATACGCTTCGTAGTTTGTTATTTTGTTAGCCTACTTATTGTATAAAACTAAAATCATTGAAGTATAGGTAGGTTAGGTATATTCAGTTGTCATAATTATGCAAAACGCCATTATATTTTAGGTAATTTACTTAATTTATTTATGTAACAATAAATTACATTAAATTTAAGTTGCACTTAAGTAGATACAAGTTGAAATAGTGTCAATGCTACCTCATTGACACTATTTCAACTTGTATCTACTTAAGTGCACCCCGTCTGGCCAGCGTGGAAAGTGTAGGCCAAATCCTCTGACTGCTCTGGCTAATATATGGCTCTGGTATGTACTACCAGTATGTACTCTCTGTACGAGAGTGTCGCGCTCCTACAGTGGAACTAAAAAAACTGATAAAAAACTCTAATTATAAAAGTTTTCTTTTTGTATATTGAATTTGTAATACCTACGATATGGTGAAATATTTTTTTATTTGAAAGCTACTTTGTGCAGGCAGGTACTTATGAACTAATTTTAAAAACTAGATAATTAAAAAAAATGTGTAAGTACTATTTTGTTACTCTTAACTTTATTTTATGTTGAAATAAGAAATATAAGTATTTACTAGTAAGTAGGTACTTGTATAAATTTTAGAAATTATATCTACAAATGAAAATGAGCTTACATCAAGCTTTATAGGTACCTACACCTATTCATTAAGAAAACTTTTTGAAACCATTTTTCAAAGAATACAAGACTGCCGGTGGAAATCCGGTAAAATTAAAATATAAGTACCCACCTACCTACCAATGACATTTAATCAAGTTACAGTAAATCCCATTCGACCTATAATAAGCAAAATGAAAAGGTAGATAGGTACCTATAGTTAAGAAAAATATATAGCAGACTATTGAACTTGAAATTCTAAAAAAGAATAACAACAACATAAACAATATATAGACACGCGCTCCCCTTCACAAACTACCCACTTCCGATAAAGAAAAAAAATGTCGCTTACCTTTCCTTCCGTCTAAAAATAAGTCACACACAGCAAAGCGCAGCGGATCATAGACAGCGTTGCACTACGAAAGTTATCAGAAAACGTATCACAAAACAACACTGCGGATATATCAAAGGCACAATTTCTCCAGCAAACAGCGCGAAAGTCATTGACATTAAACTTTCGTTTCAATTTTCATAGACAATTTTTTTTATTTTGACTAAGGCGCGTTCTGATCGAATGCCGAAAATGACAGACGATATCGCGCACAGTCAGCGCTGCTTGCCGCGCGTGAAGTTACTGACGTTTAAGCGGCAGCTGGCACGACGGCAGACGCTGCAAGCAAGCTTTGGAACGGGTCCCAACAATCGTCAGCTGTCAGCTAGTGCCAGACTGAATCATCTCCCACATGCGCGCGGGCGAAGCACGAAGGGCGCATGCGCAAGACGGAAACTAGTGCGAACGCGAAGTAAACAAGAATATCGGTAACAATATAAAACACACACACACGCATGTCCTGATTCACTATTGCGTGACACAATTGCAAACAAAACATAATTGCTTTTTCTGTTTCCAAACAAAACTATGTATTTACTGATCATCTCAACATGGCTTTTACTACGAATTTACAGAAAAAGTTGTCTTTTGATGCTGGCCTCATTTCCGTATTTACGATTAAAATTCAAAGTCGCCGTTTTTCGCAAATGTGCGTAGTAAAGCTTAACTTTCTCACTTTAAACTGTAAACAGTAGTTCATAAAATACTTTGAAGGGTTATCTAGGACTTAGTAGTAGCAAAATTTTAAATGATGTCTCCGTTTTCTATAAAATGATTTATTTTAAATGGGGGCAGCACTGGACCCCGGAAAATTCAGGTACGGCCTTAATGTCGGCCCAAGTTATCAAAGCTACAATTGTGATATCGCACAATTGTATCAAAGTGTTAGCCCTACAATGTTATTTGGCCTGAAAATTTGTCATCGAAATAAAAAAAAACATGTCAAATCAAAATTATAGCCCTTATTAATTATAAGTATTATTACAACAATGATAATCTTACAATAAAACAGACCCGAGGCTGTTATAGTGTTTCAAAAGTAGGCCAGTGGCTGTGCCATTGGTTGTAGCCATCGAATTGTTTATCCACAGACGGCAAGGGTTTTGACCGGTATTTAAAAGACTCTGGCACCTCTGCAAACTCAGGTTCACGGTTTTTTCATGCAGATCTTGATGTACCAGCCAGCAAGAAATCACATACATTCCATTCATACGAGTGCATTTGGTTCTGTCTGTCCGGGCAAATCTAGATAATCTTTGTGTGCTAAATTCTTCACCAGACCCGTTGAGAATCAGATCGATTTGGTCATCTTCTCAAAGCTCCTGTAAAACAAAGAAAAACCAATCTAGAGAAAATATTTACCAGTAACCTTTTGGCCCGGCTTGATACAATTGTGTGAATGAAATTCGTTAACTCTTCATCATACTAAAAATAGTAATCTGTGCGTAAAAAACTATGAAATGATGTAAATAAACTAGCATATTTATATTTCTAATACAAAAAAACGCAAAAAAAGGGAATAACATATACTTTTTTTGTACTTACAGTCGTCCCAGTCGGAGCGCCAAAAATTACCGAACTTTATAGGTAGGTCCGATCCTGCTCGCGCACTGACCGAACCAGGTCTGTGTCACTCGGTTTAGGTATCGAAAATGTACCTACATTATTACTACGCGCGCAGGCCGCCCCTCCGGGTGGTAAATTCAATTATACGAATCGTTTGTCCAGAGTAGTAAGAATGAAACTGGCTTGTAATGGATGTCTAGGTATCTATACGAAAAGGTGCTGGTTCTGACGTGAGCTAAATTAAACCATATCGCTAGCCACATGAGTAGATATTTCTTTGAATTTCTTTGCTAAGTGAGACTTCTGTATGTTAGTATTATTTATTCTGTGTCCGAACGCGGCAAATTCGTACACAAGGTTAAAGTACGGATCTCGCACAATCGTTCGACGTCGGCTAAGGACGTCGGGCCCGTTCATTTAAATCAAATAATTTTAAAATTAAAAAAAACAACCTTGTAGACCACACAATCGATTTGGCCAGTTCAGAAAGGGATAAATATTTTAGTTCCTTCAGTACCTAAGGATTTTAAAAAATCTGACACTAGCGTAAGCTTTACCGGATATTTTAGTAAAGTATCACATTCATTTACTCAATACATTTATTTCATTTACCCAATGTATTGGGTAAATGAAATACCATGTGATACTTACTCGACATACCTACTACTTTAATAATTAAAGGATAATATTTTTTTATTTAGTTGATATTGTATAGTAATATAAATAATAGAATATTTTAGTAACCTACTAGGTTACTAAAATATCCGGAAAAGCTTTTCGGTAAATTATTTCATTTACCCAATGTATTGGGTAAATGAAATAATTGTATTACTCTGTATGCTATCTTAATTAAATAAAAATTAAAATATTAAAATTTATCTTATATGATACTTGCTATCCGGATATTGTTTTAAATTCCCTAGGGGCAGGACAGGGACCCAGTCGAAGTCGAAGACAAAAACTGAAAGTTATACAACTTATACATAAATACACATACAACGTGGAAGGGACATCCCCGTAATAAATCGAACCACGGTCTATACTAGATCATTTAGTATAATAAAATTAAAATAACAGCAAAAAAACAAAAATAAATTTCGGCAGATCCATACAAAAGTTTGCAGCCGCCCGGGCGATTTGTAGGGGAATGTCGAAATTTTTTTTTGGTTTTTTTTACTGTTATTTTAATTTCATTATACTTTAGCAACGAGATCTATGTACTTACGTACTAGAGAAGACGCCACATACAACAGTTGTGTTCTGTTCATCATATGCTATCACTGTTAACCTCACATTAGTCACTCGCTAGCAATACGCGCATAAAACACTCCACAATTCATTAAAGAAAACACTGTCAACTTAGTCAAAAATGCCTTGGTGTGTGTTGAGATACTGCACTAGTAATTCAAAGAACAAAGCAAAATATGAAGGAATAACTTTCCATCGGTAAGTAACTAGATTTCATTGATTGAAAATTAAATACGGATTGCAAAATTTCGGCTGCCATAATGAATGTAATGAGTGAATGATCTGTCAACCAATGGAATGATTCGTCATAGACTAACAAAACAGAAGTGAAATGTAGACATCATAAATATGCCTACATTTCACTTTCTTCATGGAAGCATCGAAAAACTATTTGTTTGCTACTCAGTTATTAATGTTTGTAAAACGTTTAAAAATGTTTAAGTTTTATAATTTTTATCTACATATGCTATAAATATATCGTATCAAGCACTAAAAAGTAAGGCAGAGAACCGAGAAGTTTGGCGCATACTCCACCGACAAGAGCCACTAAGCTCTTAAATAAGAAGAAGAAGAAGATGCTATAAATGCTTTACAAAAGTTTCCTAAAATCCTATAAATCCTATAAAAAATTAAGTCATATCTCGTCTCACTAGGACCTCCGATCCGAGGGCTCAAAAATTTTGTATGTGGGGGCTGTACCCCTACAAGTGCCCTGCGCAACTTGAAACTGCTATCAGATTTAAGATCCAAGTAGGCCGCTTACACATTTTTGATGTTTTATTATGTTTGTCCCTATAATTCTGTTTCCTCGTAAATGCTACGCGGCTAAATCGATTTTGATAAATTATTAAATAACTATAAGCCGATTACAAATCTTCATATATGTAATCTAAATAAACATATGTAATTTAGACCCAATACCTACGTATATGATTATATAATACATTAAATACATAGATAGCCAACAAAGAAAAAAAAACAAAAAGGTATACAAGTACAAGAAATCACTTTCTTCTAGTGCAAAACATTATGTAAAGAAATTAAGTAAGAATAATAAGAGGTTACCAAAGAAACAGATATGTGCAGTTTAACTTTTACCTTTATAAATATGATAGTCGTGAGTCTACAATCTAAAAATCTATACAAACATACAACCATCCATACACCCATCCGTACATCCAGCCATACTTACCAACATCCGCATTTATTAAAATATATGTAGGATTTCATTTGAACCACGTACTCGTAGGTATGTAAAAATATATTGACCTTTCTGTACTACTCTCGTGTTTAGTCTATATTACCAAAAAGGACATGGCTGTGTTTGAAGATGCCGAGTCTATATATTCATGTCAATGTACTTTAGTGATCTAGTATAGCCCGTGGTTCGATTTATTACGGGTATGTCCCTTCCACGTTGTATGTGTATTTATGTATAAGAGAAAATAAAATATCTGCTACCCGTGTGGTTCCGGGTTAGAATAAGACCACTCCATCTCTTCCTGTGGATGTCGTAAGGGACGACTAAAGGACTAAGCACAAACATCTCGTGCTACAATTGCATTCCCAAGGAGGGTTAAGGTCGGGCTGCGGCCGGTTGTATAACTTTTCGCACAATACCACAGAATACAGTAAGAGTAAGCAGAACGGAATCTCCTCAGGTACGCGCAATATGCGTCCCCGTTCCCCGCACCCGCACCTCTCCCCCCCTGTGACAATACATTCCCAAAGAGGGTTGACGTCAGGCAGGCGGCCGGTTACAAAACTATAACCAAATCATTGAAAGTGTTCCGGCTATTTCTTATCCATTTTACAAGGTCATGCATGTTATATTTGGAGAAGAAAGGCGGGAAAATGCACCCCGGGCCCCGAAGCAGCATAGCTGAGGATGCAACAGGGAACGCGCTTAGATGAAGAAGAAGACAATACCAAAGAATTTATTATTGACCTAGTCATTTAGGTACCGAATTTGGAGCTATTAGAATTTTTAGAATTGTAGTCCTAACCTCTACAAGAAGTTTGTCAGATTCCTGAAACCTTGAATCTCGTGGATAAATATGTACTCCTAATTAAGATTAATTAAACATAAGAGAATTAATCAATCCGGTTCGCAATTATCACGTCTGTTTTCACTTGAACCTTACACCCGTGTTTATCTCGTTCAGGAATCTGTGTGTTGGTAATTTGACCGAGAAATATAATAAACATTGCGATAATAGGTATGCGAGGAATGTATTTCTATAAAAAAATATTTGGTTTAATTTTGGCAAAAAATAGGCGTCTTTCAAAGATCCATCGGGAGTCACACGGGTATCCAAACGGGCGCATTTTTTAATTGATCGTATGCGATGGATTTGCACGAATGGTCTTGACCACTCGTAATTTTTACACTTTCGTTTCACCCTGCTTTTTTTGTTTGTGTTGAAGTGTCTAGAAAACCATTGACAGATGTATGATATTATTTGTGTAAAACAATATTACGTATCTGTGGTCAGAGTGATATTTGTTTTGAAGTCTGTATGTGATGGGCGCCTTTTAGCGTCTACCGCCACTTAAGGTGAAGATATAGGCAAATGACCTTGAAGTGGCGCCCTCATTTGAAATAAATTGTTAACTCGTAAATGTGGAGATAATTTCCATATCCTACTCTTCGTCATGCACTAAATAGCCCTTTAAATTATTTTATAAACCACCGTTGAAAGTATTTACATTAGTCCGTCTAGCTTTAAAACTTGCCTCCGCCAAAAGTGGCCACGGCAAGTTTTAAAGCTAGACGGATCACCAATAATAGTTTTAACGGCAGTTCATAAAATTATTTAAAGGGCTATCTAGTGCATGACGTAGAGCAATATGGAAATTATCACCATATTTACGAGTTAACAATTTATTTCACACTTCAAGGCCATTTGCCTATATCTTCGCCTTAATCGACTATGAAAATCAGTGGATTCGTATAGATTTGTCGCCAAAAGCTCCCTTAAAGCTAATCGCAGGACCTACTAACCATTGGTTAAAACCTGTTAGGAATAAAAAACCGAAAAACTTAATTAAAATAAAACAAAGGCTAAAATTACTGCTTGTCAGGAAAAAACGCTTTAATCGTGCGTTTTCTTTCAACGTCAATCGACTAAAGAAGACCTACTTATTTTTTTGTAGATGTGTGATGGGATTGATGATGTTCATTATACCATTCTGTACGTTGGTATTATTTATTCTGTGATTATACATAATGTTTTAAAAAGGCGAATTATCACTTTTGAGACATTGCTTAGTCCATGATATTGATCACTGACATGGAAAAGAAATTCCGAAGATGGACCAAACAGTTTTCAAATAAATAGTTCCAAATTATTTGAGCTCAGACCTAAAAATAATTCGGGCGCCGAGAGTAGGTACCTACTATGGCGAAATACTTTCTTCGTATATAGGTACTATTACGTTTTTATCCCTAATGGTTGCCAAACAAGCAGTTTGGGTCTTACGGCTTTAAACAGACAGAGCCCAAGGTCGCAAGACCCAAAGGCCACTTTTAGTATGATGGTGGACGAGAAGGTGTAAAAAGGAATAAAAATAGTGATGGGCTAGCTGCATCGCCTACGCTTATTAACATGATTCGCATTTTACCCATTCCCTATCGGTTGCAGTACATTTTAAGCTTCTTGTTTACTCCCAAACCAGCATGGGATAAATTATACGAATATTTTAAAAAAATGAAGAGATACTTATGGTACACTGACAAAGAATGCCATTATGCCACTTTACCGTTCATTGACCTGAAACTTGGCATTTGTAGGACCTTCATCTGAATATCGACGTGTGAATTGCATTTCGCTGCCGGCGAGAAAACAGTGACTCACGATGACAACGACACGTAGGTATTAACACTTGTGAATATTTATGGTCTTAGTACATTCAACTATCGTTTTCGTACTTTTATGTAGCGGAAATAGTGGCGATATTGCTTTGAAATGGGCAGATTTATGCTGTTGTATGTGCTGTTGATTGTACCTACAATGAATGTGAAAAGAAAAATCGCTTAAGACCTACCAGTACCAGTATTTTTGCGAAGGGTCGCGCTCTTTGCTCTACCTAAGCCTACTAGCATAGAAACAGAACTTAACTTTAGTAATATATAAGTCAATGACTTAATTATACCTTACCTACTTATACACTTCTTCGTCTTAGCGCGTTCCCCGTTGTGCTGCTTCGGAGCCCGGGGTGTGCTTTCCCGCTTTTTTCTTCAAATATAATATGAAGTTCTGGATTTGATCCCCAGCCAGGGCAAGTTGGAAAATGGCATTATTTTTAATTTTCATGAGACTTGGGTGTTTAATCTATTTTTGCATTAGGTAATCATAAAATATAGTATCGTTCGGTTTAATATCCCATAACCTACGAACAATATTTCGATGCCCATTACCCATAACACAAAGCTTACTTTAGGACTAGCTCAATTAGTGTGATTTGTCTATTTATTTATTTATTATCTTTTATTATTGATTTAAGTTTTATTATCATTTATTATTTGTTTAAATTGAAA
The DNA here is from genome assembly GCA_963576875.1 of Acrobasis repandana. Taxonomy (NCBI): domain Eukaryota; kingdom Metazoa; phylum Arthropoda; class Insecta; order Lepidoptera; family Pyralidae; genus Acrobasis; species Acrobasis repandana. The sequence continues at coordinate 8,495,257 of OY756226.1, forward strand.
TAAGTCAAAACATTTTAACTGCCTCATTATGCTATTAAAAATTTACCTATTCACGTAATTTTATGTAATGTCTTTAACCCAAACTAACAACAAATAAAAAAACCGGCCAAGTGCGAGTCCGACCCGCGCTACGAGGGTTCCGTACAAACCTGTACGGTAAGGTATATAATAAGTTTAAAATTATTAAAAATATTTTTATTATATGATGTAACTAAAACTTTATGCTTTTCGCAATTTTTCCTTTATCTGTGCTATAAGACGATGCTTCGTACCAAATTTCAAGATTCTGAGTTCACGGGAAGTACCCTGTAGGCACTGTAGGTTTTGATTCCCTTGCGAGTGACGAAAATTTGCGGCATAAACGGCTGTATCTTTTGATTGCGTTGGCTTAGAAGTTAGATTTTTTCATAGCTCCAAGGGACAGTAGAGTTAAGTATTTGATATGAATTTTAGCTTGATACCTCCACGCGTTCTTAAGAAAACGAGTCTTGTCAAAGAAGAAAGTGATATAAGGAGTCCTATAAGGGTTCCGTTTTATCCTTTTGAGGTACGGACTCCTAAAAACGATATTCGAGGACAAATCATAATTTATCACTCCTACCTCTTGAATAACATATGTACCTAGTAACTAATGACTTATATAATAATAATCTCGGAAGACGGTGGCAACCTGGTACGGATTTCCGTAATGTTATTTTCCGCGGTACCTCCCAAACCGGTCGCAACGCAAATTCGCACACACAGTTATTTCAAGTTTTAAAACCTAGTTCCGGGACCAGTGGGTGGCAAACGTCCCTCTAAATGTTTCTAAAGGTCACTAGATGAATTCGGTTCTCTTCCTCAGTTGCGTGGTGTGGGCGACGTGGGCCACTGCCCACTGGTGACCTACGGCCTCGCGGGACCTCGCACATGAAGCGGATCAGCTTTTTTTCTTTTTTTAGTAGACTCATGCCATAATGCATTACAATAATATTAAACCAGAAGGCCTCGCAAAACTAGCCCTTAGTAGCGGACATTTTCTTTTTTTTTAAGACCTCATCAGAACTATCTCACCCACATAAAATTTGATCTTGCTCCGCCACTTTGCCTTCACCACTTCTCATGGGCTTCGACATCTTTGGGTCAGTGCCGAAGATGCATAATGCATACATCTCTAGAAATGAAAAACCCAGTAAGCACACCCCAGGCTCCTAAGCAGCATGGCTATGGATATACCGGGCGTTCTAAGATGGAGACAAAGCATCGCAGTATCAGTGTCTTATCTAAAATTGATGTCCCAATAATCTTTACCATGCTCAGTGACATAAATGCCAACGCACGCGGAAAATTACACCCAACTTTCGCGATTTCCCATTGGCACTGTCGACAGACGTAACCTTCGTTGACTTTAATTGCCTTCTTCGATGGTACGTTTAAAAGTTTTTATGGAGAAACATCGATGCAACACGACTTGTGCACGACAAATGTACCTACCTAGTAAGCATGTATGTAAAATATATTCAAAGTTAATTAAGTATGTTTTAATTAGTAAAAATACATATATTTTTTTACAGAAAACAAAGTCTTGGTCTGTAATTTAAACAATCTATCGTCCTCCACTCTTCAAAATAAATTAAATCGTCCGCCCATCTTTTACTTGGTCATCCTGGTTTTCTTCAGATATCTGGAATCCAATTTGTGGTACCTAATATGTGCACGACCATAGGGCCATTGTGTTCTGAGGTCCATACCAAAGTTATAGTCGAAAAACACAACCAATACAAAACATCGGATTATCCCTAAGTCTAAGTAGGTAGGTACACTTTGAGAACTTCACTCATTTCGCCTGCTCATTCGAATATTATTTTTGTTCAAGGGTGCGTTGATGCTTTACATTTTAATACCCAAATTTTTTCTATGACATCTACCTTCATTAAATAATCTAGAAACTGCAGACAGTAATGACGCCTTTTAATTTTGTAAACGCAATATTAAACTGTATCATCAATGTTTGTAAAGAATTTAGGCGTAACAATTTCAAAATACACACGATACGGTTTTTATAAAAAATCTGCACACTTGTTTATCGCTACTGACTCAAGAACTGGTTTTTTATCGATAGCATAAAAAATAAGCTACACTCGGAGTCACAGGTGGCGTCACAGGTGGTGGTGGCGGTTAAGAAATCCCCGACCACACAGCGGCAGCGTTACGAGAACGAGGTGGAAAGCTCGGCGGGCCGGGCTTACCTACAAAATGCCACAAAAGTCTTTACGTGTACAGCGTTTGTGAAATGGCAACCAAATCTGCCATCTTAAATTGCCGTCTTGGGCAACGTCTTCCTCTTGTACAGTGGCGACACCAGTACTGGCGGAAAGCCAATGAAAAATGATAAGGGTATTAGCTGGATACCACATGATGTGGAAGGCAAGTGGAGGAACCACTACAACATTTTCTATGCATAAATAAGTCTGCACTCCTTAAATTGATAGCATACTTACATATGGCTGATTTAGAAGGCAGATTTTTTTATATGAATATGAGGGTAAGAGTCAGTTCACACTAAGACGAAATGCGACGCAAATGTGGATCGCACTTTTGAAGAAATATAGAAATTGTTTACTATACAAAAAGAGTGAAATTTCAGTGAGAGCCCGTAGAGCCGCGCTACGCAGGGCGGCAGCCAGCGTAGCAGGCTGTCACTGTCACTGAAATTTGTATCTTTTTCTGTAGTACATAATATCTATATTTCTTCAAAAGTACGCGTCACGTTGCGTCGCGTCTCTGTCTGAACTGACACGTTTGTATAGATAAATTTACATTTACACTAACATTTACCTAATAGGAGCTATAATGTAGCTAACGCTGAAAATCGAACACAGGATTTCTGTTATGAATACGTACGATCGAACTGGTATACTTACCTACCTACGTATTGCACAAAAAGGAAAGAAGGTAACAACAACTCGTAAAAGAAAATTTTTCTTTTCGTATGTAAGTAGATTTTTCCAGCTGCTTTATGTATGACATGTAAACCGTCTACAAAAATAACTGAGTAGGTATAATACCGTATAACGTACATTCCGAAGCAAAGGAGCTCAAGATAAAATACCACGTGTTTCGGTTGACGTGTGCACCTATCCTATATGTGTGTCTGTCTGTGATATCGTAGCTCCCGAGCAGATAAACCGATTCTAGATAAAGTTTGTTTTATTTGAAAGTGACTTATCCAGAAAGGGCTATTAGCATAATTCAAGAAAAAAATGGTTTTACCTAATTCTCTTATTTGGGTATTTGAATATGAGTGCAGCATGGAATCCCACCCGCCAGATAATGGCCACCAGACAACAGATAGGTAACATATAAGTTACTTCATACCAAAGTAAGAGAAGACTATCGTGCTATCACTCTCATCATTGGAATGTTATCTACATGAAAGTAGTTTTCCCTGCAGTGATCCGAAGCATGTCGACCTCGTGCAAAAACAACGGCACAACATAATGAATGTATAGAGATGGGTACGCCAATTAAAGCAAGACTGCTTTTTAGGAGGAAATAAACTTTTTGGTTATATAGTGGAAGGCGATCTTCCCCGATCACCGAAACCAACTCATCAACGTATGTCTTGCCTGTCCATAGTGTTCAAACGTGGGCATTGACCAAGGATTTGAAGTCCAAGCTCAAGGTTTGTCGGAGAGCAATAGAGCAAAGTATGCTAGGAGTAAAACGGGTAAACATAATCCCAAACGTCACAATTCGCTCCAAAACACGGATCGTTGATGTGGGACATAAGACCGCCATACAAAAATAGATTGAGCAGGGCATATCGGTAGGATGCACAGCGAAAGACGGGCTATGAATAGATGCCTAAAGATGGTTACCGTCGCCCGGATAGGCCAAAAAAGCGCTGGCGAGACGATTTCGACGCATTCCGAAAAGGATGGTCGAGACTTACACGCGAAAGAGACAAGTCGAAGAAGATGGGAAAGGCTGCCCAACAATGAAAGCCAATACTGGGCTTTGACGAGGCGACGCAGCTGAGGATGCGAACTTGTCTTCATATACCTACCAGTGCTGCTTAATATAGGTAATAATAACCCATTTCACTGCTGTTTTTAGAAAAAGATTTTTCTATTGTTATTTATTGTTTCAAAAATTTACCAGGAACAAACACAGTCTAATACTCCATTTCATTCCCAAACAGGATTGACGTCAGGCAAGCAGCTGGTCGTAAAGCCACAGCCAATTTTTCTAAGTATACAGAACGGAATGTCCTAAGGTCCCACGCAATATGCTTCCCAGTTCCCCGTCCCCGCACTCTCTCCCCCGTTCTCGCCTTGTCGAGGGGCGAGAGCAGGCAAACACATTCTGCACGGCGCACGCGGCCGCACAAAAACGGGGGAGAGGTGCTGGGACGGGGAACGGGGACGCTATTGCGCGTACCTTAGTAGATTCCGTTCTGTACTCTTACTGTCTTCTGTGCTTTGCGGCTAGTTCAATCAGTGTAGATACTTATATGCGTGAGGCTAGACCATTGAATTGCAGTATTGCATATTATACTCAGAGAAAAAGAAACCGCCAAATAGATCTTGGGTTTCGAAGCAGCACAGCTAGGAACCCCGGCAACAACCGCAATCCTACCACCGGAAAGGGGAGCGCGTAGCACGAGAGTGAGATGTTTTAGAAAAGAAAGGGCTCCCTGAGCGTATTTGTATTGTGCTGTGAATACAAGGACACTTGAATACTGTCGTACTAAGACTGACCCGGAAGAAATATAGCCCGGAGCGAAGCATGAGTTTTATCTCTGTACTCCCTATATTTTGGAAGTGTGACAGAGTTATCAGTTTATTAGTATTCAATTCAACAGTGAACCCACTAATTAAAAGGCATAGTGTGACCCCACGAGAATTGTTTGAAAGTTGTATAAACAACTCACAATGTTCACATATCCAATCATTGCTAGTTATCTATACCTACGACAGTTTTTTTAGTTGTTTAGGCAAATGCGTAGCAAGACGGTGGGCGACGTTGCGATCTGCAGGGCCTCTACTACTCTTTTGTACACTGCGGCTGAGGGTGCACTCAGGCTAGGAATGCTAACCGGTCTTTGTCCCCTTAGGAGATGTCAAATTCCTCTTTACACCCTGTGGTTCGCCGAAGCCGTTTGCTTTTTACGTCTAACTTCATCGGACCACACTTTCTGGCCAGGCGAAAACGTAGTCCATGCCTCAACGTTGGATTTCAAACTCGAACCTCTTCTTTTTAAGGAGTAAGGTATATAACAATACCTAAGTCCTTAAAAAGAACAGTTAAAGTACGACGTGATAATCCTACAATTAAAGATGATACTTCTGTTACTGGTTAATTTTAAGAACAAAGTTCCTAGGTAAACTGGGTAATGCCTAGAGTCGAGACCAAAGATTTGAAAAATCAAAGTTTGTGTTTAGGACATTATATCAGTACTTACCTATCTCTGTCTCAGTCTCACTAAGTGCGACTTAACACGACTAGTCACATCCGGATTTTCTTACAACATTTAATAAAAATAGGTCAATGATCAGACTGATATAGAATCAACTTTATTTTTGTACCAAATAGTCATTGTGTCTATAATAACAGTATATTTATTACTCTCCTATCTATGAGTGGGCCAGTCCCAACGATTAGACATTTGACACGAGACACGACATAAAATAACAGCAGTCATAACTAACAGAAAACAGGCCTATTTAAATACCTATCTTAATGTCGGTTAAAATAATATTTCGAATGAAATCGGCGCCTGTAATTAGTTATCAATGTTATCATACTAAGATGACTGTCGATTTGAAAAGAATAAGCATGCATCCAAAATATTTGTCAAATCATCATCTGGTCTAAGAAAACAAATTTCGTCGCGCATATTAGAAGTTTATGGTCATATCGATCGTAGGAACGGTTAAGGTATCTTCAGTTTTCTTTTTTAATAAGCTATCTTCTTCTTTTCGTGTCGATTGGCTCAAAAGACACATTATATTTTGTTCCTCCAGTAAGTCGCCACTCTTATGCCACTTTCCGACGCCGTGTACAGGTATTATGTAAGATGAACCAGGGATATCTAGTCTACGCGCGTGTACGCCTGACCCCAGATAAACTAGAAAGAAAAAGCGATGGGCTACAAACGCAAGCTACCACTGCTTCTAAATAAATGTAATCTGAAGTCCAACAAGCAATCGCCACCAGGTTTCGTTTTCTCAGTAAGAGATAAAACAGTGTCGTAACCCAAATGTCTGTACTGTAGGGGTCTGTTTGTTCCATACTTTTAATAGTACACAGTTCATTAGATAAACTGTGCCTGATAATATTGCTGTTTATTAATAACTTGTTTTCGAATAAGATCCTCATTCAATTTTGTGCGCGTACGTTGTAGCCTACTGAATATCGGCACAGCATTATACAAGTTTGATTAAGTTTGAAAACTCTTTGCATTTTTTTTACCTTTTCTAAAGTTTTATTAGATCCTGAAACAAACAAGGAGGGTATAAAACCGAGGGAATTCCAATTTTTTGGAGCATTTAGTACCTGAAAGAGCGGGATCGTGTTAGCCTCAAAGCAGGGTGAGTGAGTATTCGTCCTCTTCCTCGCCTTTTCATTTATTATGCAGGTAGGTACGGCAACTCCCTCCATTCTCTTTATGTTCTGTTCTCACTATCTTCGTACCAACTCCCTGTACCTCCATATCTGATCCCACTTTTTATTTCCACATCTTTCTTAGTTGTGCTCTTCGTCTATATGTAGTTTATTTATTTATTTATACTTTATTGTACACACATATACATGTTTAAAGTACAACAGGCGGACTTAATGCTAAAACATTGTCTAACAGTCAAACATTTAGGTCGATTGGAGAGTTTTATGTGGGTATGAATATATAAAGAAAACTTAAACTAAACTAAATTTAAAAGATAATAATCACAACTCATACTATAAACATACTATTATTATTATTACATATACATAATTACTTACATACATATAAGTATATTACTTCATAAAATATATACCTACATTAAAATATATACAACAAAAATAAATATACAAATACATAACCATAAATAAATATTATGTATATGTAGTTGTGTAGATGTATAGTAATATGTATTAATATTATAGATTTATTTATAATAATGTATAAATAAATATATATATATATATAAATAAATATAGATTTGGACAATCGTTGCCTGCATACGATCTCACACGAGTCTATTGAAAACAAAGTATGTCGAAAAAAATATTACTCTAGTGTTTATTTTTGTTGTAAGTTTTTGTCGTTTAATTTTTACACAAAGTGAGTTTTCAGCAGGAATCTTCCCGTAGTCGGGTTTTAGTTTCTATAAACTTATATTTAGTTAGGAGACATAGTAAAAAATAACTATATACCTACTTCTACATTACTAAACTTTCAGATTTGTGCCATCTGCGACCATGTAAAAATTTACTGGTATTAAATATATTCGAATGCAAAGAGTTTCATAAAATCAAGTACCTACTTTACTTCGACAACATATTACAGGTGAGCAATATGATGACTTTACTCTCAATTCTATGTAATAAATTAGTATTACGTCCCGGTAGATCATTATGAGTACTTAATCATGAGATAAGCACCTATACCTAGGTAGGTTGACAATAATATTGATTCCTTTTTCCTGTTTTTAATAAAAGAGGAAATTCCTTTTTGTCTTCCACTGGATATTTTAGATATTAATAATACTTACTATTATAATGTGACGAAAAAAGTATTTAACGATCGTATAATAACTAAAAGCCCATTTACGTAATAATTTATATAAATAAGTTATTTGTAATAAGTTAAATTGGCTAATAGCAAAGTTGGTTAACACGTTATTTTTTTATCAAACCTATATGTATATCTAAGCAACTTTATAGTATTTTAGGAAAGATTTATTTTTTAGAACATTATGCCTGGGAAGAAAATTATCATATTGTTTTTTGTGTCTACCAATATTAGGTTACAAATTACAAAGTCTGTTAATTTTAGCAAAATCGAATCAAATCTTTCTTTGTTTAATAACAGTTGTTCTTAAGAATATTCTTGCAATTCAGCAGCTTTTCCGTTTATTTCCCGTTTTTCATTAAAATCTTGATACCCTACCTTGGTAGCATGATCCCAACCGGCGACAATGTTTTCGAACATTATCGACAACACAAGTCGCCCGATATAAACTTTGTCGACGGCTTATCTACAATAGATAACTAGGCATGCTATTAAAGCTTGTGAATACGAACAGCCTAGTGGAAGAGTGTTTTTATTATTAGATATAAGTAAGTAGGTATATATATATTTTTGTTTACAATTTCAGATTATCAGAATGGACGCCAAAATTTGCTTTATCGTGCTGATGGTGATATACATGAATGTGGTGTCGTCACACATACTGACAGACAACTATGCCGGCATTCCTTTGCCGCACTGTAAGAAAATCTTGTCACGAGCCGTGCTAAGCTTGTGTAACATGTATTATGGAGACTTTTCTGGTAAGTACAAATCAATTAACTGATTTTAACAGTTAATAGAATTTTTTTATATTATCTACAGTTCACTGCTGACTGCTGTATGTCTTATTAAAACAAAAAACAACATACATACCCTGATTAGACCACCAGCTATTTATTAATCTGTGCCACCAGTAGGAAATTAATACACCAAGCGATGCCGGTGACGAGTCGACTCAGATGACAAGAATCAGTCACCCGAGCCTCAGAACAAATCCCATATCTCTGACCCGAGCCGAAGCGAAGATGCTAAATATATCAGCTACATATATATATACAGGAGCCAAAGCAAATGTTACCATGCGACCATAGAATGTACTTATAGTTCATTTGCTAAATTGGTGTAAATGCTGTCATCGCGCCACAAAAGTCGCGTATTTGCAAAAGCCGATGCCGCCTGCGCGCCGACAGCATTCCATTCAATTTAACGAATATAATAGACTAATATACCGTCCTTTGGGAGGCACGCCTTTTCAAGCCAAAAGGCTACATTTTATTTGACTTCATTTTTTATTTTATCTAGTAGAAACTAAATAAAATAAAAAATAAAGTTACTTACCACGGCTAAAAAAATACTTTAGGCGGTGATCCCACTGCACCGCGCACCGTCGCGGAGCGCGGCGCGGCAGATTTTTAACATTGTATGCAAGTAGCTCAGTTTTTATAGAAAACACGCCTACTCCCACCCACTGAAAACGCGTCACCGCGCGGGAGCGTCAGTATGTAAAACCCGCGCTCCGCGACGGTGCGCGGTGCGGTGGGGTAACCACCTTACTTTCAGCGTAGGTACCTATTTAAAGACTATGACTCAGAATATTAATTTTTATTTTCAGATGTGACCTACGAAAGTGACGCTGTATATCCCCCTGAATACCCCACTAGTTTTGAATCGAAGTTTGATATGATAGAACAGTGTTGCTTAAGACCCTGTAGCCTTTACGAACTTCGGGGTATATGTTAAAATATTTTTTTATTCTTAAATATTTTTTTTCTAAAAGTCTTCTATAAGTTTCTATTGTAACTACTGCAAATTCTACTGTCCTCCCGTTTGCCGTCAAGGAGTAGGAAGACCCTCCATTCAGGATTCATCAGATCAACTTCATTGTACTATAATAACATAGCATTATTACTTATGTTAGCCTAATTTTAAGCTCAATCAGAAAGCAGCAAATGGTCGAAAAAGGGTTTTCATAGCTTGTAAAAAATAGTTTTTTCAATAAGATATTATATTCTAAAATTTGTTTTTTTCCTGAACGCAAATTTTACCACAAGTTCAGTCCATAATACTGATTACATTCAAGAAAATATGATGAAATATTAAAATCAAAATACAAACTCCCATGCTGATCGCACTAGTATGAAAAAAAAAAATTATTTTTTTCATGTTTTACCCCATGTTTCTCAGGAAAAAATAATCAATATACCAGAACTTGTTAAAAATTGCGGCCGAATTTTTTTTCCTGCATAGCAAATTAAACATTGAATAATGTTTATTAACTACGGGTATTACATTTACGCAAATGTTTAGTTTTTAACAAAGAATTATACTGTATAACTTTATTTCAATTAAAATTTATTTAAAATATTCAGCGTCTATTTTATCTCTATCTAATGTTAAAATTCTGTTAAGCATTCAGCACTATCCTTTTCTGTCGCTCAGAACCGACATTTGCTAGAGTAAAACGGGCGCCCTCTGTAATAAATAGACCTACGCGGTACGAGACAAGTTCGTATACTATTCGTAATATTTAAAAGTTCACATAATAGTCGAAACCAAAAAGGAAGTGCTGTAACTGTTTAATGAGAACAGAACGTTTATGCATACAACAGATATAAGACGAGGAAAGACGTATGGACACCTTACCTATATCACAGGCCGGAATCTCCAAACGTACGCGCAATATGCGTACCCGTTCCCCGTCCCCGCACCTCTCCCCCGTTTTCGCCTCGATGACTCACGTTGGCCGTCAAGAACCGGGGGAGAGGTGCGGGTGCGGGGAACGGGGACGCATATTGCGCGTACCTTAGGAGATTCCGTTCTGTTTACTCTTACTGTATTCTGTGCCTATATGGAACGACAACTTCATTGAAAACACCTACATACATACATACTATCACGCCTGTTTCCCACAGGGGTAGGTAGAAACTATGGACCTCCACTTGCTACGATCCTGACAGACCTCTTTCGCTTCATCTACACTCATCAACCTCTTCATACATGCCCTTCGGTTACGGGTACTTCTTACCTCTCCCTTTTTCAGAACGTCTGCAATCTGATCGCAAAACGTTCGCCGAGGTCGACCCTGTCCCGCTCTTCCTTTCACACTTGCATAAATAAGTAAATAGGGACAAATCGCGACAGTCCATAAGCCGTAAGGTTCATCCAGGAAGCACACAGGCTTTTGTAGTTGTAATTCGCACTCCAAACCCCAGAGCGTTTCGGCCTGTCAGACGGCGGAAACCTACAGGCTTTTGGAGTAAGTAAATAACAATCAAGTGAGATAACAAAAGCATGTTGAATTCGGCCAGAAAGCACAAAGGCTTTTGTTGTTGAAACATACTCCAATCAACAGAGCGTTTCGGCCGGGCCGAACCCTACAGGGTATTAGAAAAGTAAGGATTAAGTAAGATTACAAATGCCTGTCCATTTCGCTCAGGAAGCGTTCTGGACTTTGGTGTTGGAGCTTATAGTAAGTTAAAAGTAATTTTTAAATGCTGCTGCTATAATTTCCGTGAAATTAATTTTAACTATAAAAGCCTGTGTGCTTCCTGGCCGAAATCAACGGGCTTATGAAATGTCGCGGAATAAATCACACTGATTGAGTAAGTTTAATTTTTTTTTATAAAGTGTAAACGGGGAAGTGCGGCGTAAACTTAGCTGTAAGTAACGATTTGACCTCAACATTTGTGCAAAACAAAACAATTACGGCTTTATCTATCATACTGCGACATATATATTTTTGAAATGTGCTTTTTAAAACCCATTTGATACCCAACACGATATGATTCGATTTATTTTATGGCCTATAGAAGGCGCCACATTGAATTTACTGTGACGTAACATAGCCTATAACCAGCCCTTATTTAACAAGATATCATGGATCTCTGATAATACGAGAACAGATGCATACATAGCGGCGAAACACATAACCCTCCTTTTGCCTTCGCTGTAATACGCTAGTTTACAACAGGTCAAATAAGATACATTTTAGGGTTCCGTACCCAAAGGGTGCAAACGGGACCCTATTACTGAGACTCCGCTGTCTGTCCGTCTGTCACAGGGCTCTATCTATTGAACCGTAATAGCTAGACACTTAAAATTTTCACCGATTATGTATTACTGTGGCCACTATAACAACAAATACTGAAAATAAAAAAAAATAAAGGGGGTCGCCATACAAAAAAGTGTTTATGCGTTTTTTAACTAGATCTTTATAATGGCATTAACTAGATACTTGAAATTTTCACAGATTATGTATTACTATGGCCGCTATAACAAATACTAAAAATAAAAAAAGTTAAAAATTAAAGGGGGTCGTCATACAAAAACCGTGTTTTTAGCGTTTTAAAACATTGTACGGAGGTACGGAACCCTTCATGTACGAGTCCGACTCGCACTTGCCCGTTTATTTCTTAACGTCAAAAACAAATATTTCTATGGGATTTGAATGAAATATCGGACTATGACGTCATGGTTCCAAATAGTATCCGTTTTTCTGCATTAATAAATTTTAAATCACGTTCAAAGTGGATGTGATCAATGACAAGTGGCATTATTTTGTGACGTTTTATTCTATTAACAGTACCAAATAATTTATTTTTGACCCACCATAATACCCAATTGGGTAAAAAGTCGCAAGTGCCATGCTACCCGTGCTTGCTAATTTATAACTACCCTACCCAAACACAACAGGAAAAAAGGTCTGTGATCTTAACGTACGTAAGTATACTCGATCAGATTTATGGCGCGTAAACATGATAAGTATTATAATTATTATTATGTGAATTACATGCAACAGGTTATCTTGTTTTTAAGCATTTATCAATATTTATTTACATGATAACATTGATAATACATCTTATTATCAAGAAAAGAACTCCTACCCTACGACCTGTTAACATAAACTGTTAAGAAAAATAAGTTAAAAGAAAATATTTTTGAAACACAAATTTTATTAAAAACAATTAACTAAAAAGAATTTAATGCATTAACGTTAAGTCCACCTTTTAACCCATCCCGTCTTATTATAAAAACAGGACTAACTTTTTAACTAGGTTGAAACCATTATCCGCCCAAATCAACTTGATTTGAAGACGGATCGTGTTTAATAAAGATTTAATAAATACAAAGTTTAAAATAAATTATAGTTAGTATTTGGCGTAGTAATAAATCAGCGCATTCAACTCCTCTCCAATATAACACCTAACCAGTTTGTTTAACAATACAAAACAACAATATTAATGGAAAAACTGGCAAAACCCAAAGGCAAACTGGTAGATAATGCATTAGCGTTTTGTTTGACCTATTGTAATCAATTAAATATAAGATTGTGTGCAATAAACTTAAATAAAAAAACATCGCATTGAATAAACAAAACTTACACTTTACTTAATTGATTTGGAAAAAGCGTTCGATAAGTGGCTCGAGATTAGTCTGGCAAGCAATGAGAGCTCAAAATATACCGGAGCTTTATATCAATATCGTGAAAGATATGTACCATCACATCAAAACCCGCGTAAGAACTCCGGCTGGCTTTAGCGACGCTTTCGAGGTAAAGATTGGGGTTCATCAGAGGTCTGCCTTGAGCCCTTTTCTTTTTAATCTGGTAATAGACTAGCTAACCAAGGATATCCAGCCCCCTAACTACCCCTACCATACCATTAAAGCTTGTTTTAAAAAAAAACTTTTATTTTAATTTACTTTTTAGTAGGTAAGTACCTACTTAGGTACTAAAATACTTATTTTCATCAGGCCCTGGCTGGATATCATCTAGGAGTGAAATGCTCCTCGAGACGAATCAACCAACCCCAAACTGATCAGGTTATGTTATTTTATCACAGATGGTTATTGAGATCAGTTCGGCTATGCAGAATAAATACCATCGGAAAAGGAGAAAAATCGTAATGAGTTACACTAGTTTCCCCTCATAACATCAAATGGTCGTCCTCCAGTAGCATAGCATAGTGGGCGGACCCCGGGCGGCACTTTTAAGGGCCAAATATCCACAATAAATAATAATAATATCTTGAAAATATTTAAGAGGGCGCCTGATGTGGATAATCTATGTTTTGCTCCTGCTTCCACGCACACAAATTTATTCTTGCTGATGCGAGACAGCGAGCCATGCGGGGTAGGAAGACCGCGGTAGGTCAATGAGGCTGGTTTTAGTTTTGAAGTTTTATTTGTTTTACAAAGAACATTTCAAAGTTATTTAAAAAGTAAGACATATGATAAATGCCTTATGTTTAATTACAATTATAATCCAAATTTACAAGTGCTTATTTATTGTATTTCTTGAATACTTTACGTTTTAGTATAATTCTGAGGTGATTTGGAGGCAAATTCGCAATGTTTTTCTATAGAGAAAATTTTAAGCTATCGTGTATTGGAAACATATATTAAAAACTAGCTGACCCGGCGAACTTTGTTTCGCCCGTTCCCGTTCCTTTTCCCATATTTTCTCACCGTTTAAACCTTCCTTGGACTACGACAAACATTTCAAGACCAAAATTAGCCAAATCGGTTCAGTCGTTCTCGAGTTTTAAGCAGACTAACGAACAACAATTCATTTTTATTTATATAGATAAGGTTTGTGTCTTAATTCTAACAAGTGTATTATTTTTCAATAAAAAATATAAATATCAACAGTAATTCGCTACTTAATGTTGTCGATCGTCAAGGTGTTATGTTGAAGCCAAGAAAAAAGACATTGGTCAGAGGCCATTGAAACTAATAAATATTGTCAGTAGTTCGTCGGTTATACGCTCCACAGGCTTTATAGGTTAGGTAGTTTTTCTCTCTCTCTCTATCTCTTTCTCTCTATCTATATCTCTCTAAAATAGTACCTCTATAAAAATAAAAGATAAGATCGTCACTAAACTTACTTTATTCATCTATTTACATTATAACAAGCCTTCCATCTCTTTCATGAACTGCATGTAAGCATCGTCTTTACTAGGCGCTTGTTTCGGTATATCTGCAGCCCGCTGTACAGCCGCCTTCACGCCCGGCTTAGCTTTCTTGTCTTCTCGCTTGACGCGGAGAGCGGACGGAACGAAGCGAGTGACATCGGCTGACAGATTTCTGATTTGAGGCTTCGCACTGATTGTTGCACCTGCAATAATTATTTATGAGGTATACAATAATAATATGCGTGAGGACAGGGTCAGAAAAGTATTATTCTAATTAGTCCGTTTTTAGATTATCCAAAAATGGATCCATATTTTTCAGTTTGTCAAAAAAGTAAAAATTCACACCTTGTGACGTCACCGCTATGTAAAAATTAAACTTAGCCGTGACATCATGCGAAATTTAAACGCGCTGCACGCTGTAGATCATATATTTTTGTTTCTCAGAGAAAAGAAAAATACGTGTAAAATATTTTTTAATAATCTAACCGATGGGCCAAAAATGTTGTGCCAGTTATCATGCCTATTGTCTAGGAGCAAAGACAACGTACATTAATGAGACCAAATGCCTTTGCCCTGTACCCGAAATAAAGACAGGACTTCCTTGAGGACGTTATCTAGTTTAAGACAGTTAAAGTCCTATCGCTTCCTCTGTACCTCTGTATGTACGTATGTATGTACCTTAGATCTTTTAAACTACGCAACGGATTTTAATACGGTTTTCATCAAAGATAGAGTGATTCAAGTGGAAGGTTTATATACATGTATAATACATAGCTACCTATTTTTATTTATATCTGTTGATATGTACTTATATTTTTTTTTATTGTGTTTTAGTTGTGTTGTACATTGTTCTACCCTACTTCATTAAGGCATTCTATCCTCTGCATTTAGGGTTGACTGGAACCTTGAAATTTTTTTTTACTTTTCTGTGCATACTTTTATGTACAATAAAGAATTTACATACATACCTCTGCGCAACCGGATCGGCCGCTAGTTAACGATAAACTGTTTCATTCATACCAATAATAATAATCACTTTCACATGATTAAAAATAAGGCCTTTGACCACGTTAGATATCTTTTCCTGTTTTCGTTCACTATTGAACCTTGACAAGCTTATCTTTATGAAATGTTTTCTTATTATATAAAACATATTATCTTAATTAATAAAACAAAAAACCAAAATATTCCACTAATCTGTTATGTTATGAGTTTTTATGGTCAAACAACCTGAGCGTGGTTGCAAGAAAACGCTGGATGGAGTTGATTTCGGTCAGTCGTTTTGAAAATTCTTGGAGACTTGTGTCCAGAAGTGAACTTTCTGTGGCTGAAACGATGACGATGGTGATTATGATTATTATTATTATTATATTGGTATTTATTTATCTCAAGTCTTCTATAACTTGGTAATGTGCAGCAAAGTTAGAGGGTGATGTTATTATAATTGCAAGTTGTCCCGGCTATCTGTAGTTCAATAGTTGTCAAGCCATGTCAGATGCATTAAGACAGATTGAAACTATTGGGCACTTACGAAAAACAACGTAACGTAAAACTATTGTGAAAAAATGAATAAATGTTCGATTATTTGATTGTGAATTCTTTGTCAGAAAGCTATTTGACATATTTTGACACAAGTACGAAAGCAACTCACCTTGAGGAGTTTTTGGCGGGAAGTCAAGTTCAGTTGGGGTTTGTTTTAAATTATTTTGCAAATTGATTTTTTATAATATGAAATTGGTGTAGTATGGTTTATAAATGCTCTTGCTCATGAACAAAATGTAAAATAGTTTAAGTGGACAGTCTGTACGGCTCTAGTGCTATTTGTAAATCAATCAATCAAATTATTTATTTCAGGCAACGTAATATTAGCTACAATATTAAAGGCCCATAGAATATTTATTCTATAAAAACAAGGTATTTATTTACCTTATAGACCTTATAGTCTGGAAAGCGGACTATGGGTGTCTTTAGGCGCCGTCCGCCACTCAATCGGCTATTAAAACCAGTGGACTCGTATAGATTTGTCGCCAGAAGCTCCCTTGAAGTAATCAAAGGACTTACACCACTCGTTGATTGAAACTTGTTAGGTTGAGGGTTAGGAATAAAGAAAGGAAAAACTAAAGATAAGCTCTATAGGGCTCGTAACCCGGGCCGTAAAACAATTCTTAAAAAAAATTACCTTGTGGACCATCCTTCTTCGATATAAGCTGCGGTGCGGCCGACAACACAGATATTTGTGGCAGCGGCTTAGGCGGAGGAGGGGGTTGCAAGGGCCGCAGCAGCCTCGGCGGGGCCCCGGGGGGCGGGCCCGGCGGCCGGAGCAGGGCCCGCGGGGGCAGCCCGGGCGGCGGGCCTGGCGGGCCCGGGGGGCGCACGGACGGCAGGCCGGGCGGCGGACAGAGAGGTGCACGCAAAGGTGGTCGAAGACCTGTTAAATAACATGATTGGAAAAAGGCATAAGTAAGTAAAGGCATATCATAAGTATACAAAAATAATCATTTCATTTCATTTATACATAGAACAATATTTACATTGTATTTGAATATATTTGTACTTATAAACTAAAACAAATAAAAATTTAATTAAATGCATTATTACAAATTACAAAAATGATTATAAACATGTCAAAAATTATAAAATATCATTAAATTAATTATTATAAAAAATGTGCGGTATACGCATCAGGAATTTTTTACCGATGCTGACACCATTTAAAAGTCCCCAATTGAGTAACAACACTTCTCCAGTAGCAATATCCTCAACTTTCTTTTGAAAATGGAAACTTTTCTTACTAATTTAAGTTCGTTGGGCAATTTATTAAACATTACAACGGTTTGGTATCGTGGACAGTGAATTGCGATGTCAAGTATAACACTGGTTAAGTCTTTCCTGCGCGTGCCCTCTCGATCCAACATTTCTTCTGCTGTTTCGTATGAGTCTTTATTTTGATAAAATCCGTTAGTAAAACAAATATATATAAAGACGGTACAGTTAATATTTGGAGGTCCTTAAAATGTTCTTGGCACGATTGCCATGGAGGTATGCGAACCATGGTCCGTATTGCTCGTTTTTGTACTGCGAAAGCTTTATCAATATTATATTGGTAGCTTCCACCCCAATATTTTATGCTATAACGAACTCGTGACTCTACGAATGAGTAATAAATAGATTTTAATTGATTCATGGTCAGTTCGTCTCTTAAAGATATAACAAGCTCTGCTTATGCTTTTTTCTACCTCTTGTAGCTCAGGTTTCCAGTTGAGATATTATATATATTCATCCAGATGTATGCCTAGAAATTTAATAACTTTAACTGGCTTGATATTTTCATTATTTAAATAAACTTCAATTTTGTCTTTATTATTGGCTGTCGTCTTGAATAGCATAACATTCGTTTTACTGGTATTTACCTTTAGATTATTAGCAGTGAACCAATGATGAAACAGTTTCATAGTACTGTTAATCTTCCTGTTTAGAGCATCATGTCTTTTGCCCAAAGTACTGCATTTGTGTCATCAGCAAAAACAACTAATTTCACGTCAGATTCTATCATGGTCATATAATTTATCAAGTCATTAACAAAAATTAAGAAAAATATCGGTCCCAAAATTGAGCCCTGGGGTACTCCTCTATTAATTTGTATCAATCGTGAGTGCTTTTTGGAATTGATGAACTCACCCTTATTATCTGTTATCTCTACGAATTGTTTTCTATTACTGAAATATGACTTTATTAGATTTAGAAACTTCCCCACAATTCCATAATACGCTAACTTCATTGTGAGTATATCCACATCTACCGCGTCAAATGCGCCACTAAGGTCAAGAGATAAACCTGCGATTTTTAATTTTCCATTTATCTTTGAAATCGCATCATCAATAATTGTGTCTATGGCATTAGCAGTTCCAACACCTTGGTATCCAAACTGTCGGTCACTTATAATACGAGGGCCACACCGAAAAGATCGGGAATAGAATACTTAGGAATAAATTAGAGTAAAACCTTTTTGGTGTTTGAAATGTAGTATTATTTCGAACACAATTCCATTTGTGAATTTTAAATAAAGTAAAAAAGAAAAGAGTATTGACCATTTGAATTTGACAAGTCGGTGAGAAAAATGGAGCTTACGCAGGAACATTTTCGTGCAATAATTTTTCATAACTTTCGTCGAGGTTTATCTCAAGAACAATGTCTCGCCGAGCTTGTTTCTATTTATGAACTTGAAGCACCAAGTAAAACGACTATATCGTTGGTATTCTGAGTTTCGTCGTGGACGTTCCTCTCTTACCAATCCCTTCTACTGGTCGGCCAAAAACAGCGGTAACACAAGATAACATCGATGCTGTACGCCAATTAATAAAAGAAGATAGACATGTGACATACGAGCAGATTCGGGTTTCTCTCAGCATTGGTATGACAGCCATTCAGACCATTTTACATGATGAACTGGGTGTCAAGAAGCTAATTTCACGCTGGGTGCCCCACCGTTTGACCGAGGAACAAAAGTCGGCTCGTGTTAATTGGTGTCGGTCTGCTCTGCAACGGTTCAATAGAGGGAGCTCAAATGCAGTTTACAATATCGTCTCTGGGGATGAATCGTGGATTTATTCATATGAGAACATCAATCGGCAGTTTGGGTCTTCGAGGGTGAGGTCAAGCCAACAAAAGTTATTCGCTTACGCAGTGTATCGAAAAAAAGTTTGTATCGAAAACTGGTCATGTGGCTACGATTCCTTTACAAGAACGAAATACGGTTACTGCTGATTGGTACACAACAGTTTGTTAGAAGACGAATGATTATGACTCTTGTCCAATGTGACTTTCCATAAATTCACTAAATTGTGTATTATTGTTATAGCAACAAAAAATATATGTGTTAGTAACTTTGTCCCTAACTCCACATACTTCGAAATGCTTAGTCTTGTTAAACTTCTTACATATTATTACCTCTTCTACATTTTCGCTCTTTTTTAGGGTTCCGTACAAAAAATGAAAAAACGAACCCTTATAGGATCACTCGTGCGTCTGTCTGTCCGTCCGTCTGTCACAGCCAATTTGCTCCGAATCTACTGGACCGAATCAGGTGAAATTTGGTAGGATGGCGTAATCCTATTACCCAAACACATATGTGCAAAGTAAATAAATATTTTTTAAAATAAGGGTCATTTTCGGGGCATAAATTAGGAAATTGAAAAAAAAAGTTTTGCAAACCTTACTGTGTCATATATCAAATGAAAGGGCTCGTTATGAGGATCTCAAATATATTTTTGTTATAATTATAAAATAAATAGTTTTGATTTTATTCATGAAAGAAGACGAAAATTGACCATTCCCCTGATCTCCGAAACTACTGAGCCTAAAATTTTGAAAACAATACGAAATATAGTTCATTGCTTGTAGATTACAGGAAAACCTATAAGAATTCAATCAATTGTACGGAACCCTCTCCACGCGAGTTTAACTCGCACTTGGCCGGTTTTATTGTTAGTATTAATGTCCCTCCCCTTTTTTTGTTTTACCTGGCAAAATGCGTTACAAGATCATAATTTGTAAAACGTAGTAGGGGGAGAGTCATCGTATAGAAAATGTTCGCAAATACATATAACACTTGGTTTTACTTCTAAATTTTCTATATATAATTCCAACTGATCTTTTTTTGAGTTTAATCCACAAACATTGTAAAAAACACACAAGTTAAATGTTGTTCCCGAAGAGTATTTACTGAATCACTATCCTCGAAAAAACTGTATGTTATTTGTTACATTTCCCCTCACAAAGGTCTCTTTACCTTGAATGTTGTCTGTCGGTGATTTGAAGTAATCAAGAATAGTTTTTTGTTTAACTACTTTTTGCTTATTGTCTACATGGTCAACTCTGATTACAAAATAGTCTGTCAGTTTATGTTGACAAAGTGTTTTCCTAATCAGATGCTAATTTCAGATTGTCGGTTTTACTTAAGTTTGTTTTATGGACTTCTGATATATTTTCAATATATTTGCGTTTATACTTGTCATAATCAATTTTAATATTCATTTTCATACATATAAATTCCAGAATGTCATCGTATTTCTCATTGTCAATATTTATTAAATTACAATTAGAATAATTGCTTATAACTAATCTTAATTCACTGTTCAATTTATTTACATTAAGGTATTTACTGTAAGGTACATTCAATACTATAATTTTATTATCCCTGAGATTAGAGAAGATATTACATAATTCAGTAAACAATTTATAAGGATTACTATCAGCTGTGCCCACAGACAAAACAATCACATCATCATTTGAAATATCGGATAGGTTATTGCAACTGCTTAGTATATGACTTGCACTAGCATACGGTTTTATAAAACTATTCACATCATAGATATCATTCCAATGTCCGTATCTTTTAGCTGTAAGTTTGTTTGCAAACCAAAAATACATATTTTTGGTGGAGAAGTAGTGCGCGGTGCACTACTTCTCCACCAAAAATATGTATTTTTGGTCTACGTTTTTCTTTTGAAGTCACTGATTCACTGTCTGGGAGTGGAAGCAGCGTGGATCCAATCATTGACTATTCTCCCATTTCCAATGTGGGGTTAAGTTTGGTTTGGTTATGCTTCGACGTTTATCTTTAGGAGTTGCGGTCATTTTCTTTTTTGAACTAGAGGTACTGGACAAATGTGGGAGAGTTTTTATATTTTTAATTCATAATCATTTAATATGTTTCTCAAAGCTGAGTTTTCCTGAAGTACTTTAATTATTTCATTATCGGCTATTAATAATATTTCTTTTAGTAGTTCATTTTCCCTCTTTAATTCTTCCACGTTGCTTGAGTCAGACAAAGGAATATCTGTACAGCTCCTGTTCAAATTTTCTGAGCAATAAATTTTCTGATCTTCCACATTTTCCTCGGCCTCATCTGATAATGATTCGAATGAATTTGAAGTTTCCAAGTTAACTTTGTAGATGTGATTTCTCAATGTGACGTTCTCCTTAGATAAATTCAAAGATGGTATAACTTCTAACATTTTCCCTTTCTTGGTCCCATCGTCGACTGTGTTGGTGTAGTTGAAGATCGTACCATACTAGAAAGCTTGGATAAGGATTTGTTTTTTCCAACCTTTCTCATACATCCATTACACTTCCAATTTGACTTATTCTCTATTGTCATAATGCGGAAGCGACTAAAAGAAACATTGGTACAATCTATATGGAACCTTTTTTTACATAATGAGCACAATAATATTTGCTTGTTTGTAAATTTCTCATTACATTTTGCACATTCAACTTCCATCTTTGTGTATTTACGATCAGATAAAAAGAAAAAAAAAGAAAATAGCAAACATTTTTATAAGCCCATCCAGGCTCGAACTCTGGTACTGGAGATTCGCATGCGTCCGGGCCTCTACGCCACTGCGCTAAGTCTAGGGTTACGTGAGCGACGAATAAACTCATTAGCTGCACTGATCCCTGACACCGAGTTCGGAATGTTATGAGTCACTCCACACAGCTGATTGACGTCGGTGACACAACAAACACTGCACAATGATTTATTGCACGCCTCATAAGCGGAGCGTTGAGGTAGTGCTCTACTCACGACATGTCAAAAAACCCAGTCTTTCGAAACTTTTTTTTTTAATATAACACTTACAGGATAATATGAGTGCACTAATATGAAGTTAAATAATCTGTCTAGCACATATGGTACATTTTATAAACAATTAATTTGTTTAATATAATAAATAATAACATTAAAACTAATCATTCTTGGACGTCCGTGAGTCTGTGTTTATGTGACCATGTATGTGGCAGAGAAATTGGTCGAAAAATTCATCTTACCGGAATACTTTTGTTTTTAATATATAAAGTATTACACTGTGCTGATTCCTAGTTAATATTAGCGTTCTAAGTACTGTCGTTTAATTATAATTTATAAAAAACTAATATACCACTGTATACTGTATATCTATATATATATTTTTTATTTTTATTTTATAGTATATTTTTTCCTCACCTTAGTGTTATGGCGCCACTATATATTTTTTTTTCGTTTTAAGTTAGCAATAAAACAATCAAAATCAATTTAATTGTGAAAAATTAGATTATTAGGCGTGCACTTTTGGATTTTCCAAACTATTTCAAAATTGTATTTATGTTTCCGCTTGTTTATCACTATTTTATTGTTCAGATTTTTACACAGTTCCATGCACCACTTAAGGACAGTATGCACAAAGCCACGTGGTCGAATTTGGCTCTGAAATATGCAAAATTTTCCCGCTAGGGGGATAAAAATGTCAAGATGAAGTTGCATAGAGTTAATAATGTGTAAACGGGACAATAGATGTAGGTAATCATAAATTGTAACGTAGAATTAGTATACAGCTTACTTTTTTCTTTTCGTCAAGACTTCCAGTCCGTGATACTTATTAAAATTTTCAAATCAATCAAATCAAAGAATTATTTTGTTTGAATTATTATTTCTGAATTGAGGCCTTGGCAGACGTCATTATAATGTACTTAACACTTTAGTAGACAGGCTATCAGTAGATAAAGTAAAGTCGAAAATACAGTAGTGTGCGTGAATGCAAGACGTTTATTTAAAATGCGAGTTTAAACATATGTGAAATTCATATAGCACTTTCTAAAAAATCCAAGTTATAGTTATTCGAATCTTGCGTAAAATTTATTACTTTTTCAATTTATTAGTCGACCTCCGTCGCGATTCCTTAACACGCTAGTCCGTCACTCGGAGGTTCTGGGTTCGATTCCCAGCCAGGGCAAGTTGGTAAATGGCCTTTTTTAATTTGTCCTGGTTCTTGGGTGTTTATTTTATCCCATCAAAAATATAAATGTAAAAATGCCAAGTTCAAATTCCGACAAAACAATTGAAATTTAAATAGCTGCCAAGTTATGTAGGTAGAGAAAACTGAAATTTATTCATAAGAATCTCAACATTTGACTTGGACAACATTAAAATTGAAAGCACGGTCACCCATCCTAACTGTGACCAAGCTAGAAGTTGCTTAACCTGTAAAAGCACGGTCATTCATCCATCAATTTTTGAATTTATCGTATGCGAAGTGGAGCGAAATATTTGCACAAGTGGTTTTGATTACTCGTATTTTGAAATTTGTTAAAGCGCAAATGACAAAGTCCCCTTAGAATAGAGAATCTGTTTAGTTTCACGCAGCTTTTTAGGGTTCCGTAGTAAACAAGAAACCCTTATAGTTTCGTCATGTCTGTCTGTCTGTCTGTCCCCAGTTTTACTCATAGACTATTAGTACTAGAAAGCTGTAATTGGGCATGGGCATGGATATGTGGTAATAAAAACTTGAAAAAAAAGTGTGGTGTGAGACGTCGTTGAATAGGTCTTAGAAAAATATTGTAAGATTATGAACACCCTTTTTCGTTTTAGAATCCGTTTGTGAAATATTTGGTTTTTGATTGGAAATTTTTGTTAGAATTATGTGTCTCTCTGTCAGTTAAACGGTTGTATATGGACACTTAAAAAAATTCACGGCAGTAGTATATAACGTCTCCCTGTACTAAAACTAATTTAAGGTGGATTCAGTTCATGATACTGAACAAGTTTTTCTAAGGAACACATAATTAAATATGAAAAGAAAATGTTTGCTTTCCATTCGACCTCCGTGGCGTAATTGTTAACACGCTAGACCGCTAATCCGGAGGTTCTGAGAAAATGGTCTTATACAAATTTCCTGGGTCTTGGGTGTTTATCTATGTATGTATTTATCATAAAATATAGTATCATTGAGTTAGTATCCCATAATACAAGTTTAAAACTTACTTTGGGGCTAGCTTAATTAGTGTGATTTGTCCTTACATATTCCATACATATATTACATAAATATTACATTTTGCCAAATCTTGTGTGTAAGAGATCAAAAAAATTTTTGTATTTCGTTTGTTCCTTGGTGAAAGTTGTTCAGTATCATGGACTGAATTCAGACCTAAAGTTAGGTAGTTGTTAGTTACATAAAACAAGTAGGTACTGACTACGGAACCCTACACTGGTTTATTTTGGTTAAGTTGAAATTTTAGGGAACCATAGACAAATTTATGATATTTCTGTGTAAATCAATATTACTTATCGCTGACAGGACGTTCTCAAAAATACAATCAAATAGTATTTTACGCGAGCGGTGACTTGGAAAACTACACGTCTTGTGTTCCACTGACAGAAAAATATATTTAAAAATATATATTTAAAAATGTCTTAAAAAGTTTTTTCATTTGATATGTCACATGATTTTGTTATCAAAACTTTTTTTTAATGTCTAATTTACCCCCCATAAGTGGCCCCCTTTTTTAAATTTCATTTATTTACGTTATACGTCTATCTTTGGGTCACTAAGTTACATAAGTGTAGGTACTAAATCACAGGCCGGAAACTCCTAAGGTACGCGCAATATGCGTCACCCAGGCGTCCCCGTTCCCCGTCCCCGCACCTCTCCCCCGTTTTCGCCTCGATTTCTCACGTTGGCCGTCAAGAACCGGGGGAGAGGTGCGGGTGCGGGGAACGGGGACGTATATTGCGCGTACCCCTTAGAAGAGTCCCTTCTGTTTACTCTTACTGTATTCTGTGACTAAATCTCAACTAAATCATTCTAATAGTTTCGTAGCAGATTGGCTGTGACTTACGGACAGACAGACAAGCGAAACCCTAAAAACAGTAAAAACACCAAAAAAATCGGTTCCTATACAAATTTCCCGGGCGGCTGCACACTTTTGTATGAAAACGCAGATTTTTTTTTTGTTTTTTGACTGTTATTTGAATATCATTATACTATACTAGCAGTCCACCCCGGCTTCGCCCTTGGTACACACAAAGCCTGTCACTCGGGGATAGTATACATTTCCAACGGTGAAAGTTTTTTTTAAATCGGTCCAGTAGTTTCGGAGCCATGCAATGCAAACAAACAAACAACCAAATCTTTCCTCTTTATAATATTAGTATAGATAAATAGCCTACTATAGCCTGCCTGCCTAGCCAAGTATAGATCTAGTATAGCCTGTGGTTCGATATATTACGCATAATGTCAATTCGTATTTTGATATATATTCATGGGGAAAAGTTGTTCAAAATTTCAGACTGAATCACCCCTCAAAATAATTGTAAAACCCTAATTAAACAGCACCATTTATTACAAAAACAGTTAATATGATTCCGCGACCCGAGAAAGTTCCAATCCGATTTGCACCCTAATCGTCAATTAAAAGATATAGGTAATAAATCAAACCAAATTATTTTTTTCATTGACTTAATTTTCAATAAAATTTAAAAAAAAAATGCGCGATGCCGTATCTGCGATAGCATTACATTTTTACTTGAACGTCAACAAAATTTCAAAACTGTATCATAGTGTAGCAAAAGTATGACATAATTTGGCAGTTTGTACATAGTTTTTTATTGAAATATTTTAGACTTTAATGCAATTTTACGTAATTCGAAAATGGATTTTTTTGAAAAATTCGACACGGCCCTGAAACTCTCGAACTTCCTGAACGCCCGGCGGGCAACTGAATTTGTATGAAAGAAACATGGCCGCCATTTCAGAGATTTCTGTCAAAAACGTTGCAAAACATCCAATTTTTAAAATTATTCTTTTTATTATTGCGTGATTGCATTGTAAGCAAATATTAAGAATAATGTTTCAAAATAGCCTTTATTTTTATAAAATATATTTGCATATCCCTTGTTAGAATATTTCTTTACGCAGAAAAACAAGCCAGTTTGTAGCAAGATTTTCTAAAATATTTCTTTCAGGTTTCTTTATAATTATCTTACTTATTCTGAATGAAAATTAAAAAAATACGGTTTTCGTCTACTGGCTAGTCTATTCACCTATAACTAGGTATGTAATTTTCTTAGTGGTCTTTTCAACTTAAGCCATAACTATTGCCCGCGCAAAGTGCGTTTTGCATGTTTTTGGGTAAATTCAATGCTTGTTTTTAGGAAAACTACAAAATATTTAAAAAAATCCTTTTTTTCGTCTACTGTCCCAACTCTTCCTCTATCTATTTGTATACATTATTTGACTTAAATCAAACGCTTTCTGTACAAACTTGTTGCCCGCGCAAACCCAGTTTACATGGTGCCGACCCTTAAATTACTTTCCATTGATGCAAATTTTAGGTAAAAAAATAACAGTGTAACTATATTTGGAATTATTTGATACGGAGTCACACTAAAACACAACCGTTCTCGCCGCGGGTAGCGGGGGAACTGAGTACTAGTGAGTTTTTATAACTGTTTACGCTTTGATGCTTAAGGGTAGGGCAAAACCACTTTCCCGTAAGGTTTATGCAGATAACTAGGTGTCTTAACGATAAGTCTCTAGGTCATTTCAATAAATTAAAAAAAAAATATTATGAATTAATTACGAAGCGTAGAAGAAGGCTTTTGACCAGCAATGGGACATAGATAGCTGAAAAAAAGGAATTACTGTTTTTAATCTTATCATAACTAGTATCAGAACCACGTTCGTAGGCCTACTAGCTACAGTACTCGTGTCACACTCAAGTCATGGACTGAACTTGCTGTAAAATTTATGTATTATGATGTGTGACACTGACCTGGCGGCATGAGCGGCGGCGGCATCTGCCGCATCTCCAGCCCCGGCGGCTCCAGGAAGTCCGGCATCTGTGGCGGCTGATTGGGCAGCGGCTGTTCACCGTCGCTGTCAGAGTCGCTATCACGCGCCGTGGCGCCGTTGCGTTTCAGTGCGCTCAATCTGTAAATTGAGAAGGAAATATATTGTTACGAATTCTACATAGTCGATGAATGTGTTTCGAAGCATCCAGGCGCCGGATATGTGTGTGAGTGTAACATGGTTAAGCAACTCTAGACTTTATGACACAAGACATATGGGCCAATTTGGCTTGCACCATTCTATCGTAGTATTCGTTCGCGAATATTGTTCGGGAAGATTCTATCTCGTTCGCGACAATATTATACATCTGCCTGCATTCTTTTATTGTATATCTTATATAGAAAGTCGATGATACAAATAAAGTTCAGGTCCAAGTTTCTAAGATCTCCATGAACAATTGGACATCCTGGGAACCCAAATAAGGGGTCTAAAAGTAAGGCACTAATTAATGCAATAAAATCTACTTTAAATACCTGGCATTCAAGTTAGTAGCTTTATCTCTCTTTTTATGCACGTCTTTCATCTATTAAATGAAGTCAACTTTATTCTGTCCCTACAGCGCCAACATCCTTAGCTGTTGGTAGGTTTTTGGGGCGGATGCAGCGACTGGGACCATCGCAGGAGTCAGGCCTGGTAGCCCACCAACCCACATATTCAATAATACTGTTAAAACATCATCATCATCCGAGCGTATTCCCGGTTGCATCCTCAGCGGTAACGCTTTAGAGCCCGGGGTCCGCTACCTTATCTAGGTGATTTGACGAGGTTACTGGTTTTTACACAGAGCGACTGCCGTCTGACCTCCGTAACCCAGAGGGTAGACCAAAACCAATCCTAGGATAGGTACAAACGCTAGATGGCGTTCGAGACCAACAGCTTTACGTGCCTTCCGAAGCACGGAATCATCTTTCTTTTCGGATAATCAGGTGGTTCAAGCCTGCAATATCCTAACCAAACTGAAAACAACTTTTCACAAAGTATGCTTCCCAGTGGGATTTGAACCCATGACCTCCGGATCACAAGGCAGACGCCTTGACCACTGGACCACGGAGGCAGTCAATACTGTTAAAACATCCTTTACCTAAAATTCAAGTCAGCAGCTCTGTCTCTTTCTCACTTCCTATGCACCTCTTCCATCTCTTTTATGAAGAAGTCTATATTCTCTATCCCTTCAGCGCCTACAACTTTTGCTTTAACGAGGTAGGTTTTACTACGGCTACAGCTATTTGGACCGCGATGGTGTTACAAGGCGCTCAGAGGCGCTAGCACACCTTACCGTACGTTCTTGTAGTATTAAAAACCTCTTACATAACAGTACCTGGCATTCAAGTCAGCAGCTCTGTCTCTTTCTCTCTTCCTATGCACCTCTTCCATCTCTTTCATGAAGTCGTCTATATTCTGTCCTGACAACGCCAACATCCTCTGTTGTAGCGAGGTAGGTTTTGGAGCAACTGCCGCGACCGGGACCGCCGGTGGTGATATAGAGCGCTCTAGGTGTTCGATTTCTTCGCCATCGTAATTGGTGAGTTGTGGCACTACAGCCGGCGCTTTAGGTATGTTCTGGAAGAGACATTCGTGCTGTTTTGCATTTCGTTTAGATTTAGACTGAACTATTGTACTTGCTATAGTTTTAAAATAAAGCAATTTTTGAAGATCTAAGTATTTTTTTACTTGTATTATATTATTTGTATTTTCATAATATATTTTTTTAAACCAATTAGATAAGTTATCTTGATGAAAAGAAAAACGTTACTACGATCATCTACAACATCTACCGCATGGTTCCCGACAGAGTAGAATAGGACCACTCCAAGTCTTCCCGTGGATGTCGTAGAAGGCGACATAGGAAACACAAGCTAAACAAAGCTTATAAACATCAAATGAGACTCTCCAATCCGTCTGGCCAGCGTGGAGAGTGTAGGCCAAATCCACTGGCTGCTCTGGCTAATATATGGTTCTGGTAGAACAGAGAGGGTCGTGCTCCTGCAGTAGAGACTAAAAAGACCTGATGATGATGATGATCATCTACAAACATTACAAAAAAACACACATACAACACAAACAACTAGCCACACTGCACAAAAACATAACACTTTAAAACAAATGCAAACATACTGGTTCTCCCGGCGGTCCTTCATCAGTCATATCAGAGAAGCGCAGACTCTTTTTCTCTCTTACAGGCTCCTTAGCTTTGTTCTCTTCATCCAGCTTGGTGGCCTCGCGCAGAATAGCCACGAAGTCTGGAGGAGGACCTGGAGGCACGCCTGGCGGATCTACGCCCGCTGGACGATCTTGACGAAGGCATTCCTAACACAGCAACGAAAAATAACTTCAAGAGATATTTGTTAACTTTGTAGTTGTCATTCTCAGTCAAGCTTAAAATAATTCCAAACATGATAGGTCCCAAGACACTGCCCTGCGGCACGTTAAACTTTATTGAAATAGCTTTATTCAAACCATCATACTCATAAAAAATTACAAACTAAACCTATTTTAGTTAAAATATGTTTTGTCTCTATTACTCTTTCCTATATTTGCCATAGTAAGAACGAGACAAAACATATTTTAACAAAAATAGGTTTAGCAAACGTTTGTATTTTTTTATGAATAAGGGGAAAAGTGTAGTCAAAAAACTCGCGAAATAATTAGTTATAATAGGTAGTATCAAAACTACGCGTTGTCGTAGATTTCGTAGTACAGGGTCAACGCTCTAAACTAAAACGGGCGGACTCGATTGACGATGGTGATTTGATACTTTCTTATTTTTCTATACTTGTAATTGCTGCATTATTTGCAATATTGTTACCGTACAAAATATCCTTTATGTAAGTATGTTAACAAGCTAAATTGATGCCAATGATTTCAAATGCTCCCTGTAAACGCAGTGTGTCCCATAATATGTTAAGCGGCAGTTTCTAAAAATCACAGTAAGTATATGATGTTTCAAATATCTGTTAATGATCAACAGACAGCCGGTGCGCGGTGGTGAAATGGTATACTCGTAGAGTCCAATACTCACTTTCACGTTGGAGTTTTTTAATATAGGCTTTGGCGTGGGCTGGGATGTATCCATAGGCAGTGGTATTTGAGACGGCATGTTACCATATAGAATATTTTCTGGAACCTGTAAAAACCAAAGTCTCTTTTAGTTTAAACGATTTATATAAAAGAAACATATTACACTGATAAGTATCCTAATAGAATGTTTGCCATTGGTCCAATGATGGGATCAAAATGTAGAGGTCACAAATAGGAGTCACAAAAGAGATCTTCTTTCGCCCATGTACAACTGAGGGCGCCACCAAACACCACTTGTGAGATATATGTATTGAATCATTGGAGGTTGTACCTCTATTGTATGTCTCTTGTATGTACCAAACACCACTTGTGAGATATATGTATTGAATCATTGGAGGTTGTACCTTTTATCTGTTATTTAGACGCCAACTTTTTATCTGTTTTTTTTTCCTAAAGGTTGGCAGGAAGAGAATGTTTCAGCATTAAGTCTACCTATTGTAGGTTTTAACTCAATGAAGTTTTAAATAAATAACACCAAATTTAGTTGCGTCTGTACGACATATTATACGGCGTTTCGTGAACCAAAGATTTTCTTTGGCAGGATTGGTCCTTAGGACCCAAGGATCGATTTAAGAAATAAAGCCACCAAGATTTTTGATGTAAGTTTTTTGAGGTTCTGAGACACCAGCTCAATCTTGATAAAAGCATTGGTTAAGCTTTTATGCCAAGTTTGGTATCGATTTCGTATGACTTAAGGATGCCAAATTCTTATTTAGATTCATATTTGCACGATTCAGATGGTATACGATTCAGATGGTATACTATGTAGATATACTATGTAAAATAAAATAAATGTAAAAAAAGAGATTTGCTTTTGATTAAAGAAAAAAATATGTATAAATAAAATAAAAAATTTTAAAAATTTTACTTGATAGAGCTCTATTATTCTTTTGTATTTAAAATAAAATAAAAAGTATAATACTGACAGGCTGATTAAAAAAAAACATTAATCTTATACATAAAATTCTCGTGTCACAATGTTAGTTACCATACTCCTGCGAAACGGCTTGATTTTTATCAATTTTTTTATGCATATTCAGTAGATCTGAGAATCGGCTACTATCTATTTTTCATACCCCTAATCTACGCGGGCGAAGCCGCGGGCAAAAGCTAGTATTTAATAAAAAAAAATCGATTCAGCCGTTTATAAGTTATTGAGGGTGAACGCTTGAAAGTCGGGGTTTTTTCTAATTTGTCTGGCAAATAAACTTGTTTTAACACACTTTTACCTACAAGAGTTATGTCTAAGTTTACTTATATCTAAACCAGAAAAGTGCTGCTCTCTGAAATCATTTTTTATCCTCAGATAATGAAGAGTACAAATATTAGAAATTTATTTCTCATGTTTTTACTTTATATTGACCCAAATATTATTCCGAATTGAAAACCATGTAATCGATATATGCGAAAATGATACCAAACTTGGCTTAGTACCTAAACTAACGTAGTTATTAACCTCGGTCTACGTTAAGGCTGAATACCCCCCTCGCCCCCACTTGCATGAAAAATCCAGGTGGCTTTACTTCAAAAACCCATCTTAGGAACACAGAGGTCAATCCTGCCTAAGGAAACCTTTGGTTCATCAAAAGCCGTATTCTTCACTTTTTTGTCGTGTACAGACGCGACTAATTTATTCCGGAATCATATTTATGAAACATTATACAATGTCAATGAATTGACAACTAAGCCATATTTGTGATACAATCATAAACATGGCATATACAAATACATACATATTTTGTTACATTGCGGTTATTGGATAGGTTGTCTTATTTTTCATACAAAAATTACCAGTCTTCAATTGTTTTTCTATTTGTTTCTAATACATCCTTTTGCACGAGAGCCGTGTGGCTTCCAGCCTAAAATAGGACCACTCCATCTCTTCCTGTGGATGTCGTAAGAGGCGACTAAGGGAATAAGCACAAACATCACGTGCTACAACTGCATTCCCAAGGAAGATTAATGTCAGGCCGGCGACGGGTCGTAAAACTATAGCCAAATCATTTTAACTGTTCCGGCTATTTCTTCTTCACTTTGCAAGGTCTGGCATCCTTGGGTGACCATTGACATGCATATTATATGTATTTGGAGAAGAAAAAGCGGGAAAAGGCACCCCGGGCTTTAAAGTAGCATAGCTGAGGATGCAACCGGGAACACGCTAAGATAAAGAAGACATCCTTTTGCATGAGAGGTTAATGGACTCACTTGTATCGTCGGAAGTGGGATATCGTCTACTTGCACAGACTGCGCGTGTTTTACGGACTCGTAGTAAGAAATCAAATGTGCCCGCCGCTTCTCATATTCCATCTCTTGCCGTTTTAGCTCCACCCATTTTTCTGGTTCGTCTTTGTCCTGAAATATTGTTTTGATGAAATATATTATAATGAAGTAATAGGGCACATACATACGAGTATACAAATAAGCACACGAAGTTTTCTATGAAGAGGTCAGGGCAACTTTATTTAAGGTGAAATGGTAGCATAAGTGGCACCCTCATTTGAAATAAATTGTTTAAAAGTAAATATGGTGATATTTAAACATTTTATTTGTATCAATGTCTAAAAAGACCTTTAACCATTTTATAAATAACCTTTGAAAGTAATATTGGTAGTCCGTCTAGTTTTAAAACGGGTTTTCGCCAAAAGTGGCCACTTTTAGCGAAAACCCGTTTTGAAACTAGTAATAATTTCAAGGGTTATTCATAAAATAGTTTGAAGGTCTTTTTAGACATTGATACAAATATTTTTTTTTAATATCACCATATTTACTTTCAAACAATTTATTTCAAATGAGGGCGCCACTTATGCTACCACTTCATCTTAACTATACAGCATGCAAGCGGCGAACGAGTGACAGCTATTATACAGGGTCTAACAAAATATACTTAAACTATTTTAAAGGTGGATTCAGTCCATGATACTAAACAACATTCCCCAAGGAACATATATCGAAATAAAATAAATTCTACTAAAATTAAAATTTATTCTAATTTATAAATTCATATTTCAAAAGTGAGTAGGTACAACACATTTTTAGTATATTTTTTGTATTATTTAGTTTTTTAACATTACATTTTGTCTCTGTTAGGACACCCCAAAATTCCGTCTTATTAAAAAACGCAAACCTTATTAATAGAACTTGGTTTAAAACTTTAAACATTATTCACCTAAGTAAATTAAGTTGACAATGACGAAAAAGATGACATATTGCGGGAGTATTTCTTGTTTTTGGGCGGGTAATAGTTAAACATCGAAATATAATTCTCTAGAAGCCTAACTAATCCCGAAAAATCATTCCATGCGATATGAACCGCGCGGCGCGACAGTTCGCCGTGACACTCGAGTCGTGCGGTTGTGTCGCAAAAAGTTTCCTTTGAGAATATTGCTGTGTTTTTGCGATAATCGATTCATTAAAAATGCCGTCATGTGCCGTGAAGTGGTTTAGAAGCCGAGACATGAAAAACACAGGACTTGCCTTTCATATGTAAGTAAATAAACATTTTAATAATCCATACTTGACATCTGTTGACACCCCACCGCTCGTTGCCTCGGTCGAGTATCTGGGGCGGGTGCGTGACCTTGTCGCAACCAAACGCATACATCTTTGTCTATGTGTGTGTTTGAGTGTTTCGTTGTAATTACTGTTAATTTGTTTGCGTAAATGGAATCAGAACCGAAGCGGTGAATGTAGGAGCGTTAGATTTCTAGAGAATTATTGTTCGTAGGGTTTAAATCACCAAAACACATACTAAACTTATTAGCGGATCCAGGATTGTGGTTTGGGAGGGATATATATATCCCTCCCAAACCGCAATCCTGGATCCGCCACAAATTATTCATAATATATGTATTTAGAGCTAGCATAATGTAAAATGCAATGGTACATTTAGATTGATATGATCCAATATTTATCATGCACAACTTGAATACATACCCAAGGGAAAAAATCTTAAAACTATGCTATACTTACATACATTTTCAGAACTCTATCAAAAGTTTCTTTCAACTTTTTTCTCTTTTCCTTTAGGACCTTTTCATTTAATGGTGAAGGCTGCAGCACATTATATTCTAAAGGAAAAAAACAAAGCTATTGATCAAAATGCAAATCAACTGTAAAAATTACTTGCTATGGTAACATATCCATATTATCCATTGCATCAATACGGACGGATGTGGACTGAAAAAATATTTATAGCTCATCAGGTAGATTATTATTTAAAAAATATGGCATACATATTTTTTCTTTTTTCTGATTTGTAAATAATTACAAAAATACAGTGCTTTTAAATTCAGCAAGACGTCACGATCAAGTACGATTTTCACTTGGCGGTGACGCCAATCACCTTCACTCCCACTCCGAAATTACGACGCGCTGTATCTTTGTGACTTTTCTCTGCTTTAATAAACCAAAAATTATGGGTCCATTATTTTTGGATAATCTAAATGATGGACAAAATAAAATACAATTTTTGAACCCAGACCACATCCCTATTTTAAACACTTTTTAGTACCTACCCATTTCATCAATTTTTTGTAGTTCCTCTAGAATCTGTGTTGGATCTTTCATTTTGAGCACCGCTGCCCGCACCATTTGTCTTTGCCTTTTATTTTTCTTTAATTCCTTTTTTCGTGCCTCCTTTCCTGTAAGTCAAACATTGCTTTTATATTTTGAACTAAAACTTGCAACCCCATAACAAATTAAGTTTAAGTCACTGGTATGACTCTTCATAGATTCAGAGTAACATATATACCTACTACTACTACAAACGAAACAATTTATCAGTACACACGTCGATGTGTGAGTTTAATACTTAGGGTCGCACCGCTGAATTAATTTAATACTTACCTACTAACGAGTTCGACATATTTACGAATATATATTTCCATATCGGGAGATTTGCGAACACTATGACGTAAAAATATTCTGTTTTATATGAATTAAATGTTACAGAAAAGTCGGAAACAGCTGCATAATGTCACTTCACGTTAGTTCACTTTACTGATTATTATTGAGTCATTTATAATGTAACGCACTAAATTCACCAATTCACTTTTGTTATATAGTAATTTGCATATTCCGCGCAAAACTATATGGTAATTGTTACGAAGTTATGTTATGAGGTGGAATAAAATAATTAGTAATTATATGAATAAATTCAATACAAATGTTTATCTTATCCCGCTTGTCACAGCACGGCTTGTCAAGTTGTCATTGTCAACAATGGCATTATAGCATATAACCCGCGGAAATCTACTTGGCATCTGCGTGTATGTGATTATCTGTGAGCGAGGTGCCTATGTAACTTTTTCGGATTATACTGCTGCCGATTGATAATACCCCTCTCGCTCTTGTGAATTCTCCCACCAATGCCAGAGAGCGAGAAGGGTATATATATTGTTGGTTAGGTATTATATTGTTGTTTGCTTACCTGTTTTCATCATTTGGAAATCTATGAAATATGTGTTCTTTGTAGTGATCGGTGGATAAACAATTATTATATGCACATCTTCTCACCATGATGGTTACTATTGGTTGACAGTTCTCAACACAAGACACGTCATGTATTGCGTGCGGCTAGTAACTAAACCCTAGTTTAGAGCACAAAAAGGCCCACAAAGTGCGGGGGAGAGGTGTGGGGACGCCAATTTGCGGGAGACGCTGTGAGATTCCATTCTATTTGAACTCTTATGTATTCTGTGCTTAAGTTCGACTTTTATGAAGTCAAAAACTTTGAACTTTGTATCTTTAAATATATGCTATGAATCACATTGATAGGGCACAATTTGGCACAAAAGTGGACCTTATCCCAGCTTTTGTAACTTCTGAAAAACCTTTATGAAGTTATGGCAGATAGCTAGGTATATGATCATTGATCATACATAAAAAACACCTAGTTTTATTGTATTTTACACTGCAAATACACTTTTACTAATAGAACACAAATTCATAAGAAAGACTTTAAAAAAAAACTCAAATTTCTAATAAATGGCTGGACTATACGCGCGGCCATTTCCCTGCGCGCCCAGTAGCTGATATCTAGCTAACAAATGCATACCAAAAATCTCCCATTTAAATGTCACCGCCAGCTTGGTTTTTATTATGAAAGAAGGTACCTACTTATAACAGAATCGGATATAAAAAAATAGGAACTGCTATTGGTGTGCATTTTACTGTCCACACTTTAGAGAAAAGTGTTCCATACAAACATTGCTGCATATGATCCTATCTATCAACCCGTGCCTTAAAAAAGGGGGCTATAATGACATCACCATCCTCGAAAAAATTTCTATGTCCTGAGCACTCTATTACCACCGTCGACACTTAATAAATTTTCATTGATTTTTTGATGTCATAATAAGTCTCCATTTTTATGCCAAGGCTTGAATCGTGCCATAAAAAAGGGGGGTCATAATACCCCCCTTTTTTATGGCATGGGTGGATAGATAGGATCATATGCAGTAACGTTTGTATGGAACACTTTTCTCTAAAGTGTTGTCTTAAACTAAGAAAGTTAATTTTAGAATCGATAAAGATCATTGACCTTTGAGGTCAATGACCCCAGTTAATTACTTTGACCCCCAAAGGTCAAAGGTCAGCAAAGGTCAAGGTCAAGAAGTGTATATATATTTGTGCACCCATTCGTACACCCTAACCAAAGTTACGAAATAGATTTAACTCTTTTTCGAAACGTTAGACAAAACAATAAAAAAAGTTAGCACGAACTTTTTTTATTGTTTTGTCTAACATTTCGAAAAAGAGTTAAATCTATTCCTTATATAGTCCTATTATATAAATATATTTAAATCTCTACAAACGTAGTCTAGCTTTTATTTGGAACAACATCTCACGTTTCGGCAAAATTTTGTAAGTTCAAAGAAATTGACTAGTTTTCACCATTAAAATATGAAGGGACTCAAGTATTTTTAATTTTGGTCCTTAGTTGTAATGTAACAAAACAATAAATACAATAAAGCTGGTTTATTCATTACATGAGAAATTAATTAGGTAAGAATCTCGCTCTTCGAAAAACTAGAAGTTCAGTTTCTTATAGAGGTATTATGTAGCATTCGGGGAATCCCCATGTTACATTTTTTCATAAAACAAATAAAATACCTACATTTAAATCACATACTTTGCACAAAGGACAAGGGCCTCGTAAAAATCTGCCGCCTGAGGCCTCGCGATGGTTAAGGCCATTGCTGTCATGTTGATATGAGAAAATAATACAATATTGTAGTCTATATTTATAGTTAGTTAGATACCGGTAACTGAATATAGAAGTCATTTCAGGCATTGAATGTGTAGGATTCATTTTCAAAACCAAGCCAGTTTACCACTTCAATCCTTCAGGACTACTATGTTTTTTTCTTATTATAAGTATGTTAAGTAGACAGTAAGAAATTTGATAACCATTATTTACAGATAAATAAGAAATAGAATAATCCAAAAAGAAAGCCTATAATACAATTTACTTACTTGCTTGATCTGTAGGATTCATATATTTACCACTTTTAGTGGTATTTATCGATCGGCGACCCATTTTTATTGCTGGTTTTCTTCCTGTTTCTACATTAACTAATTTCTTCCATATGAATCAAACCTCTTGAAGCTAGAATTGCAATAAATATTTTAAATAAATGCAGTGCAGGCAGTCAAAACGCGAGGAAGGTTGACAGACAGAAAAGCTTCGGTTCGATTTCTGTCATCCACATCCATTTGACATTGACAGTTCTCGATTATTATTATTTTTATTAAATAATTTTACGGCTCTGGATACAAGTCCTTTAGAGCCTATCTTTAATTTTGTTCTTTATTCCTAATCCTAACCTAACCTAATCCTAACAAGTTACAATCAAAGGGTGGTGTAGGCCTTTGACTGCTTCCAGGGAGCTTCTGGCGACAAATCTGTACGAGTCCACTGGTTTTCATAGACGACTGAGTGGCGGACGACGCCCTATGACACACCCTAAAACGCCCATAGTATCTGCTCCGTAGTCTGTGAAGACGCCCACACACTCCGCAAAACAAATATTACTACAGCCGTACTATGACTGTCCACTTTAACTATTTTACACATTGTTCATGAGCATGAGCATTTATAACACCAAACAACACCAATTTGATATTATAAAGTCCACTAAAATCAATTTGCAAAATAATTTAAAGCAAACCCCAACCGAACCCCTTGACTTCCCGCCAAAAACTCTTCGATTATGTCTGCTTTACGATGCTTGGGCACTACACCGAATCCGATTCAAATTCGCTTCAAATCCAATTCTGACTCAAATTGGCCTTCCTAGTGATTATTATGGACGCTTGTGCACTCAGTCGTAAACGGTTCAAATTCGATTCGTATTCAAACCAAGAATTCGCACTTCGGGTTGTTCGTAGAAATTGTACGTACGCGTGTGCACTACACCCGATTCGTATTCTAATTTCGGTTTCATGGATGAAGAGTGAGGTACGGTCATATTACGGCTTATTTAAATTTGGTACATCATGCACGAGAAGTTGTCCTTACATATATATTGCTTAGCTTTTCACTAGTTATGCAATGGATCCACAATATACTACAATACATTTATGTATTCGGAATTTTCCAACTAAGTATTTTGACCAAATTATGACCTACGGCAGCAAAAGAGTGTCATGGTTATATTTCTTTACGTACTACTTTATGGTTCCCTAAGGATCCTACATGGATCAGTGGATCAAGTATGATAGGTAAACAAACAGGTTACTTAAGGTTATTTCCAGTGCACTACTCCATAAATTAATACGTTAGTCGTCAGATAGTGACGTCCTATTTCTATGTTCTGACCGCGTATGACCCTGATAGTGCTTAGAGCGATCTTAAATATTATTAATATTAACGAAATACTTACTTTGAAATAAAAACACAGCAAAGTTCAGGACTAACTCTAGTCATTATATGTTTCAAAAACACGATTGCTTAAAATTTTCTAGATAGAAAAAAATTGCGAAGTTGCCTCCAAATCACCTCCGAAACGGCTAGTATTCAAGAAATACTTACAATAAATTAGGCCTTGTAACTTCGAATTATAATTGTATTAAACATAAGGCAGTGTTCAGATGTCTTACTTATTAACTATTAGATTAAAAGCATCAGGCGCCCTCTTATACCAAACTACTTTATCATTAGTATTAACGCTCAATTTTGTTTGACCTGAAACGCGGATGCGCAGTTACGTAGGTACGTCTTGCGTGCCGGCGATCCGCTTTTGGTTGGAGTAACCCTACTGTACTTATACGATAAGTACCACTTTTTTTGCATTACTGCCGTCCAACAATGATGAAATCCGGAACCAACGGCTTAACGTGCTTTCCCAAAGCACGGAGGAGCTCAAGATATTTTAAATAAATACTCGTAAATAATATAAAAAATATAAGGACAAATCACACTGTCTGAGCTAGCCCCAAAGTAAGTTTTAAACGTGTGTACTAACTCAACGATACTTTTAATTTTGATCACCCATTCAAGCGCGGACCACGTCTGGGCTAACTTTACTTGCGGTAGCGCTAGTAATGCGTAGTCTTGTTGTCTCATTCATTCAAATCCAGTACACAACACAACAGATGATTCCTATTAATAAAAACCGCAGAATTATAATTAAATTTAGAATACAGAGCCTTGTTGGTTGACTAGGCGAGTATAGGTACTAGGTACAGTACCTACAGTCTTGTTGGATGACTAGGTATAGTATAGGCGACTATCGATATAGAAACTAAATTCGTCACTGCATGACTCATAGTTCGGGTCTGTCTAAATAGCTTTTCCAAAGCACGGAGGAGCTCAAGATATTTTAAATAAATACTCGTAAATAATATAAAAAATATAAGGACAAATCACACTGTCTGAGCTAGCCCCAAAGTAAGTTTTAAACGTGTGTACTAACTCAACGATACTTTTAATTTTGATCACCCATTCAAGCGCGGACCACGTCTGGGCTAACTTTACTTGCGGTAGCGCTAGTAATGCGTAGTCTCGTTGTCTCATTCATTCAAATCCAGTACACAACACAACAGATGATTCCTATTAATAAAAAACGCAGAATTATAATTAAATTTAGAATACAGAGCCTTGTTGGTTGACTAGGCGAGTATAGGTACTAGGTACAGTACCTACAGTCTTGTTGGATGACTAGGTATAGTATAGGCGACTATCGATATAGAAACTAAATTCGTCACTGCATGACTCATAGTTCGGGTCTGTCTAAATAGCTTTTCCAAAGCACGGAGGAGCTCAAGATATTTTAAATAAATACTCGTAAATAATATAAAAAATTTAAGGACAAATCACACTGTCTGAGCTAGCCCCAAAGTAAGTTTTAAACGTGTGTACTAACTCAACGATACTTTTAATTTTGATCACCCATTCAAGCGCGGACCACGTCTGGGCTAATTTTACTTGCGGTAGCGCTAGTAATGCGTAGTCTCGTTGTCTCATTCATTCAAATCCAGTACACAACACAACAGATGATTCCTATTAATAAAAAACGCAGAATTATAATTAAAATTTAGAATACAGAGCCTTGTTGGTTGACTAGGCGAGTATAGGTACTAGGTACAGTACCTACAGTCTTGTTGGATGACTAGGTATAGTATAGGCGACTATCGATATAGAAACTAAATTCGTCACTGCATGACTCATAGTTCGGGTCTGTCTAAATAGCTTTTCCAAAGCACGGAGGAGCTCAAGATATTTTAAATAAATACTCGTAAATAATATAAAAAAATTAAGGACAAATCACACTGTCTGAGCTAGCCCCAAAGTAAGTTTTAAACGTGTGTACTAACTCAACGATACTTTTAATTTTGATCACCCATTCAAGCGCGGACCACGTCTGGGCTAACTTTACTTGCGGTAGCGCTAGTAATGCGTAGTCTCGTTGTCTCATTCATTCAAATCCAGTACACAACACAACAGATGATTCCTATTAATAAAAAACGC
This sequence comes from Acrobasis repandana, assembly GCA_963576875.1. Classification (NCBI taxonomy): domain Eukaryota; kingdom Metazoa; phylum Arthropoda; class Insecta; order Lepidoptera; family Pyralidae; genus Acrobasis; species Acrobasis repandana. The sequence goes on from OY756226.1 coordinate 8,536,639, forward strand.
AGAATTATAATTAAATTTAGAATACAGAGCCTTGTTGGTTGACTAGGCGAGTATAGGTACTAGGTACAGTACCTACAGTCTTGTTGGATGACTAGGTATAGTATAGGCGACTATCGATATAGAAACTAAATTCGTCACTGCATGACTCATAGTTCGGGTCTGTCTAAATAAGGGTTGAATAAATGAAGGGGTGAAGCGAGTAGAACTGAGTCATTTTGATAGATATGTCGCAGTATGATAGTTATAGCCGTAATATATTTATAACCCTAGGGATATAATTATATGCCGTAACATAGTTATAGTCTATATATACTGTGGTCCCATAATTACCTCAATCCTGAACACCTCTTACCTAAAGTAAGTACCATTATAAAGATCCAGTTAAAAAGGCTGAAAAAACACGTTTTTTGTGTGACGACCCCCTTTAATTTTTAACTTTTTTATTTTTAGTATTTATTGTTAGGGCGGCCACAGTAATACTGGTAATACATAAAATCGGTGAAAATTTTTAAGTGTCTAGCTATTACGGTTCAAGAGATAGAGCCCTGTGACAGACGGACAGACAGCGGAGTCTCAGTAATAGTGTCCCGTTTGCACCCTTTGGGTACGGAACCCTAAAAATAGCAGGATGAAAATATACCTAATTGTTCAATAGATAGTTGGATGTATCTTAATATTATATTTTCATGCTGCTATTTTTATTTAAGGTTCATGCACACTCCCATGATCGTCTTTACGATCTGCTGATATCTTATCTACGATATGTCATACAAGTTTGGACACTACATTTGCTCGCGAAAAGTATTGATTTACCTGCATTTCTATACTTAATATAAAAAATTATTATGATTTTTACGATTATTTGTATATAGGCACCTGAGTAGGTAGCGAGCATGTATTTACGCGAAGACTACTCTAGTAATTCGCCCCGTATCGTATCACGTATACAGTATTCTACGCTACGCCATCCCCACACAAACATAATTTTACGAGATGGCTACAACTTACTCGTTTCATTCATGTACCGAACTAGACCTCTCTTTCCATCTCATTCATGCTAACCGAATACGCGTATATGAGAGTGCAACAGAAAATACCACTAGTCCACTACGTAATGGCGTTTGTTGAACCGATTCGCAGCGCGTCGTCATCGGTCGAGTCGAAGTTGTCGGTCGTATTCGCTCCCTCCCTCACTCGCGCAGTATTGAAGCGCGCGTCCGAGGCGTTTGACTTTCGCGAGGCGACGTACGTACGCTAGCAAACCGTGTATGTCTTCATTATTGATGCAAAAGTTCCACGATGGTAGATCATAACGAGAAATTGTTACAAGAATTACAGAAGAAAAGTGGCAATAATGTGTGTGCAGATTGTGGAAGCGACGGTACGTTTTATATTTGTGATTCTATATTTTTGTGGCAATGTTTTTCTTGTGAAACGTGGTATTTTCATGGGGTGAATAGGCGGGGGGCGTAAGTGCGTCCATGCTTTGGAGTTCAGTGACCTTACGTACAATTCAATGAAAACAAATCATCGAATAGTGCATGGCTTGCAAGGATGATTCAAGAATGCAAACAAATACGTAATAAAGATTAGGAACCTGTCTAATTCTATTTTGTTCCGGTTGTGAATTTGTGATACTGTACCTACCTACGCTACCTAATTGAAAATTGATTTTGTGTGACCAATAGCAGTGTAGGACGTAGTAAGTAGATATAGATTTATGTTTGGTAGAGTTTGTTTTCATTAAATGTTCCTATGCATATATGTAGGTACCTACCGACCGTTAAAACGTTTGTACTTACTTAAGTACCTACCTATAATGAATGGTTACCTATATTATTATTTTTTGCAAAAGACATGACCTAGCTTTTCTGTTTCGTTTATTCCATCCGATTTGTTGCTACAATTACTACAACGAACGTAAACAAACGTAACGTAGGTAGGTAGGTAAGGTAACCACTTTGCCCCAGTTTGACTCTTATGTATTCTGTGCCCCAGGTAAACACTTATGTAGGTAGGTATAGGTACCTTGGTAGGCTTCGTATGAATAGATCCCCAATACAAATTAAATACCTATATAGGGCATAGGGTAGGTATCTAAACTAATCTAATACTAATTGAATATTATACTCCCCACAGGATAACAAGTAGGCAGTGGCGGCTTTCCCCTAAGGCCCGTTAGGTCCGTGCCTAGGGTGACCATATTTTAGGGGCGCCAAAAAATAAAAATTGATAGCTTTCCGAGTTAGGGTCAGTTCACACCGAGACGCGACACGACGCGAAGTAGCGCGCACGTGAAATAAATATAGAACTTGTTTTCTAGGCAAAAAGATACTAATTTCAGCGACAGCACAGCCCGCTTTGCCGCGCTGCGTAGCGATGCATAGCGAGGCGGAGCGGGCCCTCACTCTTTTTGTCTCGGTGTGAACTGACCCTTACTCTAAAAAGGTCATGTAGGTACCTAAACAAATGCGCTGATGTATGTATTTTGTTTGACAGTTGACATAGTTTACACAGGCGTATGACGTAAGCATGGCGTTTACTTGCGATTTTTGAAAACAGATTATAAAAACCGGCCTAGGGCGAGTCCGAGTCGCGCACGAAGGGTTCCTTATAAATAAATATTTCAAGCGTCTACCTGTTGAAAAAAAACGACAAAAAATCACGTTTGTTGTATAGGAGCCCCGCTTAAATATTTATTTTATTCTGTTTTTAGTATTTGTTGTTATAGCGGCAACAGAAATACATCATCTGAAAATTTCAATTATCTAGCTATCACGGTTCATGAGATACAGCCTGGTGGGTGACAGACAGATAGACGTTTACAATGGTACAATCTCAGATGGTACAATTAATTGTAAAATTATTCTTCTTCGTCTAAGCGCGTTCCCGGTTGCATCCTCAGCTGTGCTGCTTCGGAGCCCGGGGTGCGCTTTCCCGCTTTTTCTTCTCCAAATATAACATGCATAACAATCGTCACCCAAGGATGCCAAAGACCTTGCAAAATGGAGAAGAAATAGCATAGTTTTATGACCGGCCGCCTGCCTTACGTCAACCCTCTTTGGGAATGTGTTTGTGCGACAAGTTTTACAACCGGCCGCCGCCCGACCTTAACCCTCCTCGGGAATGCAATTGTAACACGAGATGTTTGTGCTTTACGACATCCACAGGAAGAGATGGAGTGATCCTATTCTAATCCGGAAACACACGGGTGGAATCGTAAAATTATTATTATTATAAAAGGATCACAGCACAGTCTTTTTGTGCAAAGCAGGTGATTTTAGGAAACGCATCCGTTTATTATTCCCATGGAACACAATACTACACGAGGAGGTGGAGTACAATATTGCACCATTTCTCTTAATAAAAGAATTATATAGATTCAGTTACTCTGTATCACATTATGACAATGAAAGTGAAGCCAAAAATAAAATCATTACAATAATAGTAAAGTTAGCGCAGCGCATACTTATTGAAGCTTGCCTACGAGGATAAAGACAGATACAAATTGATGCGGGTGTGGTGAATTACGAAAATAATGTCGTTTGTAATTATTGTTTAGCCCCAAACTCAATCTGTATTTTGTCCTTATATTTATTTATAGTTTATAATATAATTATAACACAATTTATGAGCTCTTATGATTGATATTTCTGTAAATTTTCAGTACCTATATTAATGTATTACTGATATAAAAAACAAAATCAGCAGACCACAAAAAATGCAAAATACTTTAAGATACAATAAAAGACTTGTAACTTTAAAGATACACAAGATAAACTTGTAAAGATACAACTAACGAGCGTATAATTTGTAGTAAAGATACAAATTATACGCTCGCTCTAAAAAAAATTCAGCAGAAAGTGCTTTTGTAAATATAAATACGTAAATCGTGAGCGATCCGCACAAATAATATCTATATAATATCTATATGCCCAAAACATGTTATTTACAAGTGGGTCGGAGGCCGAAGATGTGTGATTCCGACTTGTGACGTCGCGTCGGTGTGGCGCTCTTGTAAACACTAGATGCGGATGTTGTATGTTGTATTGTATTGGCATCGCGATTAGCAATTTCGCCAATAAGATGATTTTATTGTATGTGAGGAACGTACGCGTAAGGTACTTATCTACAATAAGATCACAACCATATTATCATTTCAGATTTTTTAGTTCTTGACTTTTCATTTGTAACTACATATTTGGTAAATTTATTGTAACCAAGTAACTAATGTCTTTGGTACGACTCATTTAGTGGGCCAAGAAAAGTATACCACCAATAGTACCTATACTTAATACATATAATAGTAAATACAAATAGTGTAGAAGTATTATACTTTTCTATGAGGCCCACTGTACCTACCTAATACAAATACGTGAGTCACGTCAGTAAAGAGAATGTGTTCTCAGTCATTATCGTCCTACTTGTTATTATAGTTGTTATGCAGGCATTATCGACATAAACATTCCAAAGTCTCCTTTAGCTAATTTAAATTTTAATTACCACGTCATATGATATGAAAGTTGACATAAAATTGAAAACTTTCCGTCCACAGCAGGGAGGGTTCAGTCCATACCTTTCCTTTCCATATTTAATTCCGTGCAAGTATAAAAAAAATAGGTTTGATTTAAAATAATAAATCAAATTACACCAAAATCACCAGTTCAAAAACCATTACTTACTGTGTCATCTTCTTCTTCTTCTGCCTTATCCTTATCCCACTCCTTATGTGGGGTCGGCACAGCATGTCAGTTTTTTCCATCTTGCTCTATCTCCATAACTTACTGTGTCATATCACCCCCAAAGTACCAAGATGTTTTTTTGAATCATGTAGCTATAGAAAGAATAAAAATACGTAGGTACCCCGTCGTCTCTCATTTCCATGGGCCAGAACATTGATGGTGCTAAGAATTTTTTTAGTGTCAGTGTGGTGCAAATCAGACCAAAGGGACAAAAGAAATGCCAGTGTCGTTACCACGACGAAACCCAATGAAAACAGCAAATAAATTCCAACGTAGACATGCGTTGCGGGAACTGGTTATTTTTAAGTCGACCATAGCGGAGTACACTTTTAGTAGTGGCACGTAGTGGCAAAGTGGCGACAGTGAAACGGAACGCAATCAATTCATTCATAGATTATAAGATTACACAGTACAAACACGTTCACGACTCATGCACACTAGTTAATGCGAATGCGGGCATGCATTGTACTATTGGGTGCTAGGTGGGGTATTTTAGATTTGCCTAGCTTGATATGTTGTAAAGAATTTTAGGGTGGCCTAAAAACGACATTGTATTCGCACCTTAGCCGCCCATCACGTAGGTACATGCCGCTCTGGGCCATGTTCCTAGAGGTAATAGGAAAAATACGCCATGTATCATGGGAAAAATAGTAAATTGATGCTGGTCTGGGACTGAAAAAAAACATAGAATATACGAGCTGTTTATCTTCCCGCGCAGATGTATCGAGGAACTGAGCGAGATTCTCTCACTCACTATTTTGATGACTATTTTTATTCCTTTTTTCCATCTTCACACCCATCAAAGCGCTAATTGCGGCCCTGTGCTCTGTCTGACCCTTAAGAGGTAAAGACGTGATGGTATGAGTGTATGTAGCCGATAAGTTATGGAATGATAACGAATTCAAATTGTTTAATTACATTACTAATTATAGAACTAAAACAACGATAACCCGCTAGATAGTAAATGGTTGGTCTGATTTTCACTTAAAACTTGATCAACCTTTCATTTATTTATTTAAAGAACTTTATCGAAAACCAGAGATCAGAGATAGTTACACATAATATAATAACAATGCATTGTTATTATATTATGTGTAACTATCTCTGATTACCATGGTAATTAGAAATGGTGGACTTATTCCAGAAGGGCTCTCTTCCAGTCGACCAGTAGAGCAGAGGGCAGTTACATATTTAGTATGAAGGCAGAAGTACGTACAGAACATTAAAAAATCAAGTATAATATTAGAGCGTTAACACTACGAATATACTACATAGTACATACATACATACCTAAGGAATATACTAAATATAATATATAACTCAATTTATATTCTGCATAGAACTCTGGATTTAAAGGAGCCTAGTGATTGAGACATTCTTATCTCCACTGGTAAAGCGTTCCATAAACGCGCACCGAGCACAGTAAAATACATACTTTGTGTAGGTCTGTGAGGAATGACAAGGGATCTGTAGAAGTGGTTTACCACGAGCACGAAGACGGCTATCAAAAACTTTGGAGGATAATTTGATGATATTCATTTATATTGTATAAAACAAAAATGCCAACGGGTCAGATGCTTTGGGTACCAAGCACTATGTAATCCTCTCGGGGCTGGCCGCATGCATCAATGGTCAGATAAGTCCACGTTTGGCCCGCACATGTCTCCTTGGTCTTTACACTACGAATTTTGCTATAATACTAAGTACTTACCTATATAAGTGACTTAAACGCGGACTTCTTGTCTTTTACTATATGTTATACAAGGGTAGTGAAAAATCAGCTACTGGACGACATGTTTCGACCTCATCTGGCGGTCGTCATCAGGGCGAATATAATGCGCGACGCCACACGAAGACGTCCTTTTTTTCTGCTGTTTCTACCTATACGGTTACTCCAAAAGCGGTACGTAAGACGTATGTAACTGCGTTTCCGCATTTCAGTGTCAAGCAGCATTGAGGATTAAGTCTAATTTGGTTTGACATAGAAATAGGACGTCAATATCGGACAATATTTTATGGAGTAACCCCTCTACTTAGCTAGTAAGTATGGTGCCTTGCACAACTTACTTAAATCAATTTCATATTGGTCAAAACAAGAAAGAACTCTGACCAATGAAGATTTCTATGCAAATATTATTTTCCTCCACGAAACACACAAAAAACATATTTTAGCTGACGTAGGTCTACTTACATGATATTTTTAATAATAAAGATTTTTTTTTTTTAATTCAGACCCAGACTGGGCATCCTACAACCTCGGAATCTTCATTTGCATGCGATGCGCGAGCATTCACCGGGGGATGGGCGCACACATCAGCAAGGTCAAACACCTGAACCTCGACCGATGGGAAGACTCGCAGGTGCAGAGGATGAAGGAAGTCGGCAATATCGTCGCCAAGAACAAGTACGAGGAGAGAGTGCCGCCCTGCTACAGAAGACCAACCAAATATGATCCACAGTAAGTCCGACATAGAGCTGGGTTTCGAAAAGAAATGTTTCATCCTTTTGACTGGTTTTATAGCTTTGCTGCCGTCTCTCTCTTATCTCAGCGTATTCCCAGTTGCATTCTCATTTCTCAGCTGTTATGCTGCAAAGCCCGGGATCCGCTTTCCGGCTTTTTCTTCTACACTTTGCACGGTCTTAAGGCCGTATCTAAATTTTCCGGGTTCCAGTGCTGCCCCCATTTTAAATAAATCATTTCAAAGAAAACGGAGACATCATTTATAATTTTGCTACTACCAAATCCTAGATAAACCTTCAAAGTATTTTATGAACTACTGTTTACAGTTTATAATGAGAACGTTAAGCTTTACTACGCACATTAGCCAAAAGTGGCCGTTTTTCGCAAATGTAAGTAGTAAAGCTTAACGTTCTTACTTACTAAAATTCAGGTATGGCCTTAAGCATCTGGGCTGGCTGGGCTGGCTGGGCTACCTTTACTGCCGTATTCATAAATAAATATACCCTTTTATAGGCAAATGACCTTGAAGTGGCGCCCTCATTTGAAATAAATTGTTAACTCGTAAATATGGAGATAATTTCCATATTATTCTTCGTCATGCACTAGATAGCCCTTTAAATTATTTTATAAACCACCGTTGAAAGTATTTACATTAGTCCGTCTAGCTTTAAAACTTGCCTCCGCCAAAAGTGGCCACGGCAAGTTTTAAAGCTAGACGGATCACCAATAATAGTTTTAACGGCAGTTCATAAAATAATTTAAAGGGCTATGTAGTGCATGACGTAGAGCAATATGGAAATTATCTCCATATTTACGAGTTAACAATTTATTTCACACTTCAAGGCCATTTGCCTATATCTTCGCCTTAATAGATCTTTAATCCCCACATTGTCATGTATATTATCCTTTTATTTATGAACTTACTATTTAACTGTTGCCCTTGTGGTCAAAGTTGCCGTTAGTCGTACCGGAAATCTCACGGGAACCCATAATTTTTTCAAGATGAGAAAAATATCTCATGTGCAGGTAAAAAGCTTTCTACATGTAATTTTCATCCCAATTCGTGCAACCGTTCCATACAATCATTACAAACTTTCTCATTTATTAGGATCCGTTTTCGTTTCCGATGCAAAAAGTATGGATGAAAGGAGATTTACTAAAAGGGTCTACAAAGCAAATGTGAGTGAGAGAGTGGGTCAGAGTCGTCCTCGACGAACGTACTACGATTGCAGACATGCTTATAATAAACGGGCAAGTGCGAGTCAGACTCGTACATAAAGGGTTCCGTACCTCCGTACAATGTTTTAAAACGCTGAAGAAACATGTTTATTGTATGACGACCCTCTATTTTTAACTTTATCTTATTTTTAATAATTTTTGTTACAGTAGGCATAGTAAAACATAATCGGTAAAAATTTCAAGTATCTAGTTAATGCCATTATAAAGATCTAGTTAAAAACGCTGAAAAAACACGTTTTTTGTATGACGAACCCCTTTAATTTTAAACTTTTTTTATTTTTAGTATTTGTTGGTACAACGGCCACAATAATACATAATCGGTGAAAATTTCAAGTTTCTAGCTTAATAGCTAATCCGTAACCGTAATCGGTTCAAGAAATAGAGCCCTGTGACAGACGGACAAAGTCTCAGTGATAGGGTCCCGTTTGCACCCTTTGGGTACGGAACCCTAAAAAGGAGCAGGTCCGAACTACCCGTACGTAACCGGCGGACATGCATGAAGAGAGTGATGAGTATAGATGAAGCGAAAAGGGTATGTCAGGATCGTAGAAGTGAAGTCTCTGCCTACACCTGTAGGTAACAGAAGATGTATTTATCAACATAACAATTTTAAATTATTAACTTTAAATACTTTTAAACTATCGCGTTGCATTGTTATTAAATTAATGCATACGAGAATTAACGCGAAACGTACCTTTTTTTTCGCCTTAATTCCCGTATGCATTAATTTAATAATTATTAACTTGTTTTAAATTTTTCACCATTTGCTTTTTGCAACTGAATTCAGTCAGACTATTTATCAATATTGATCCAATTTGAATTCGTGTCAGAAAAAGATTGAACGTATTAACTATTCAAAAAATACTTTTATCAGTACAAAGCAGTTAGTCAGACTCAAATATACACAGTGTTGGTAACTATTTTAAAATTATACTCATTTTTATAGCAGATGACTCCTTGTGTGTGCTGGTGCAAAAGGAAATACCGTGCGAGTATATTAAGATCATGAGCTATTATGTTTTATTATTATACTGTTGCTGAATCATATCAGCTTAGTCTCATTTTGCACGCAATAAAATATAATATTTATTTATTTATTTAATCTTAATTGTCAAAATACAAATTGTACACAACAATAGGCGAACGCGTTGTCTACCAGTCAACAGAGTCTAAATGTGGGTTGCAAGATAAAGTATAAGTGTAGTAAGTATACATAATGTACATATAAATAAATGAAATGTAATAATGTAATAAATACATAATATGTATTTATGTATATTATAAAATACACTACATATCTATACTAATTATATAAAGAGGAAAGATTTGTACCTATTTTTGTATGTTGTATGTTTGTAATGAATAGGCTCAAAAAGTACTGGGCCGATTTAAAAAATTCTTTCACCGTCGGAAAGCTACACTATTCCCGAGTGACACAGGCTATGTGTGTACCACGGGCGAAGCCGGGGTGGACTGCTGCGATGTACAAATACAAGGCAATTAAAATTCCCCTATACAACATATAAGTATGTCACAAAAGTTACGAAGAAAGTATAGAATTCCATATTTATTTATTTATATTTTTTCACCATATCACGTTACATAGTCTTTATTTATTTTATTTATTTATTTAATTTTATTAAGCTAAAAGCTACAATAGGTAGACTTAATGCTAAAGCATTCTCTCCCTGTCAACCTTTAGGAGAAGAGAAACAGATAGAATAGTCTTTATATTTATGTCACTCAAATCTTAGCAAGGCACTTAATTTTCTCTTCATATAACATGCTAAATATACTGAAGTAGGTATACTTAACGTAAATATACTTTTATATAAATGATTTATAATAAGGATCTCGGAAACGGCTTCAACCATTTCTATGACATTGAAAATGTAGGAAATTTCGGGGATGAAAAATCGATCTATAAGTTTCATTTCGAGTGAACCTCATTGTTTATGTTATGCCTGTGGTTTCGGTCTTTGGACGTAACATATACTTACATAAATAAACAGCTACAATAAGTCGCTGCAACAAGTAGTGTACTTAAGGAAACATTGCAGGTTTATTAGCGCGATAATGTCTAGACTTTGGCACATAATCGTGTTTTCAATAGAACAAAACGCCAAAGTAGACCAACCATCGCGATCAGTATTTAATTTTATTGATTTGTTTTGACAAACGTCACAATTTCTTATCTAATTTCTAATGTAATCGCTTTTGATATAAGATTGTGTAAATATAACAAAGAATAAACTGCTAAAGCCTAAAAGCACACATATAACATACATATCTGTACTTTTAATGAACATATTCTATTTAGAAAATCTTTTTTATTTGAAATTACGACTTCAGTACTAAATCACGTTAATTAAAATGGCTGAAAAACTGTACTGTAGATACGTTGTACGTACATACTTGCATGTAAGATGTGAAATGCGATGGTATGAAAGAATGTGTTAATTTAATTTTAGCCAAGTAGATTTTTCTTCCTAATTAAATAAAAGTAAGAGAAGCAGCTAGTACATACTAAGTTTTTTTTTCTCCCAGACTACCTTTGAAAATTGATTATTTATTACTGATCAATTGTGATACATTCTTTCAGAGTTCTAATCGAGCAATGGATTCGTGCCAAATATGAGCGCGAAGAGTTTTGCCACCCAGAGCGGCAGAGCTACCTCTCAGGTACAATGGAGGGCTTTCTCATGAAACGCGGCAAGGAAGACAGTCGGTACCAGCAAAGGAAGTTCGTGTTGAGTGAGACCGAGGACACCTTGAAGTAAGAATTATAGGAAAACTTTTACATTTTGCTATGAGTGCTGTCCAGTAAAAATACCTCTAAGTTAAAATAAAACCAATACGGATGATGACTGGGTCAGAAAATATTATTTTTACTTAGTCCGTTAGTTAGATTATGCGAATTAATTACGATTCATCCAATTAGTAAAAAAATCACAAAGATACAGAGCGTCTAAGTTCCGGAGCTTGTGACGTCACCACTCAGTAAAAATACGAGTTATTAGTAGTAACCAAGGCGTAAAGCAAGCTTGATTTACGCTGTATCTTCGTAATTTTTTGTTTGTCAGAGAAAAGACAAATACATGTACTTACAATATTTTTTTATGATACATTTGATGGGCCAATTAGAAATTTTCAGTCATCATGCCTATTGTTTTATGTCTGTAGAACAAAAAGAGAATGATTGTTATGAAAAAAAACTGAATTCTCCTTCTTTGATAAAAGTTGGCTATGACAAACAAATGACGTCATATTTTAGGAAATAAAAAAACTTGTTACTTTTATCTTAATTATTATAACTATAGAGGTTTTTTAGTGGTACAGTGTACTAACAAAATATTCATTATCCTTTCATGCATCAATCATCCAATGCTTTTGGCTAATCATAATACATCGTGCTTGCTTTTTTTGCGTTGTAACTATTGATTATTCATTTAATAACTTTGCTTAGTGCAAGATATACCTAGTTACTCATCTAAATAAAAATATACATATTTATCATAGCCGGCAAAAAATACGAGTAAATTTGGTCTGTAAATATAATAAGTAGGATTATAGTCTAAAAGTGAAGCTAAATAACTGTCAAATTGTGCGCATGATTTTATTTACATTTCCCTGATTACATTTCCATATTGCTCAATTAATAGATCAAATACTATTATCGAGTATATAACTATGATAAGATATTACTCTAGTCATCGTTCGAAAACCTTATTTGCCATAAGCGCGGAAAACAAGATGACGAAACAACTTATCGCTTGACGTACGAGCAAATGTTAGGCCGCATTACTAGGTTTCGTCATTTTACTAACAAAAATGTCAGTGTGTGATAATGTCACTAGGGAAAACCGAACACAGAGCCAATAAACAAATATTTACTCGAGGAGTTGATAAGAGATATTGAAAAAGATACGATTAACCTCATATTCGTAGGACAACAATGGTAGGCACTAGGCACGCAGTGACGTATACGCCACGAAAAGTTCCACGCCTCTGCCTACGTCGAGAACCTAAACAAACATTGACTTAACTACGTAGTTTTTAACTCTGCCTTGGTAATGACTAGCCTATATTTTGCACTTCTTTGTACCGTCATAGGTACTAAAATTTACAGTAAATAACTAGCAATTTTGCCGTAACGTTGTGAAATTCTAGTTTGGATGACGTGTGTGAAATTCTAGTATGCTACGTCGAAGACCGAAATAAATTACTTCCGTAAGAGAGGTTAATTTATGAGTTTATGACACCCCGGTGAACGCTTGTAAACTGTACAAAGCTGACGTTTATTTTTAGCAGTCGATCAAAACAGGAAAAGTCTATATTTACACTTTGCCGGTCAATTGTGTAATATAATGATTTATACTTGTATAAAAATTGTGATTTAGTTTAGCATAAACATATCCGGACTGGTTCTTAGGTATCATCACGCGTCAGACGGCTGTGGCCGTGCCGCGAGTTGTCTGGATCGGTTATTCGATCGACTTCGGATCAAAAACATTGGTCGATGGAGGTAAGAATACGGTGCGTCTTGGATATGGCGGTTTTATGAGTGCGATACAATGTACCTCTAGCATGACGAAAAATAATAAATAAAATCAAAATCGGACCCCGATACTACGAGAATGGCAATGATCATCTCATCTCACCATTTTTCATTACCATTTACCCATTTCTGTACTTTGTTACTAAAATTGTCGGGCGCTCTTGTTGTCTAATACTTGTTTGAATTTAAGTTGAGATATTTTCCAAATATGTGGTTATTTATTTATTTGGAAAATATTTTAAATGCATGTTTAATACATTTTTTTCACATCAAGTATTTTTTTATACCTACCTAACGAATAAATATTTTATATCGTACGTAAATTAATAATTTATGCTTTTGATTAAACATGCACAATAAAAAAACCCTATAACCCAGCCTTTATTTGATTCAGTTGAAAAATCAATAAGCTGGTGTTAACTGATAGATGAATCAAGTTGCGACTGGGTTTAAGGATTACAAATGTGTACAAAGGAATATATTAACGAAAATCACTATGCATTATTTATTTGTACTGTAGGTACTTATTAAGGTACTTATGTTATTATTGAATAACGGAACGTGCAAACTTCGACGAGCGACGTAGAGCCGGGCCGGGCCAGGTCTCATTGAGGTCTGAAATGTATATTTGTATAATCAAAGTACTCGTAATTAGTATATTAGAGTACCTACGTGGGGTGTAATAGGGAAGGGATGAAAATTTTGAAAACGCTTAATTATTTTTCTGCTGTTAGGAATAACATTCCTATTTACTATTTTAATATATCAGATTTTTTGTTCAGTCAAATTTTAAAATAAACGGGCAAGTGCGAGTCGGACTCGTACATGAAGGGTTCCGTACCACCGTACAATGTTTTAAAACGTTGAAGAAACACGTTTCTTGTATGACGACCCCCTTTAATTATTAACTTTATCTTATTTTTAGTATTTGTTGATATAATAGTCATAGTAATACATAATCGGTGAAAATTTCAGGTGTCTAGCTATTACGGTTCAAGAGATAGAGCCCTGTGACAGATCGAGTTAAAAACGCTGGAAAAAAAACACGTTTTTTGTTTGACGAACCCCTCTAGTTTTCAACTTTTCTTATATTTTTAGTATTTGTTGTTAAAGCGGCCACAGTAATACATAGTCGGTGAATACTCGTATTTCAGGTGTATAGCTATTACGGTTCAACAGATAGAGCCCTGTGACAGACGGACAGACAGCGGAGTCTCAGTAATAGGGTCCCGTTTGCACCCTTCAGCTACGGAACCGTAAAAAATGTCACATGACAGTTGACAACTTAACTGCCATTGTGGTAAAATAGAGACACTGCCATATGATTCAATAAAAAATGATAAAATAGTGTCCCTATTTTACCGAAATGGCAGTTAGGTTGTGATTGTGTTGTTGTCATGTGGCATTATTTTTTTTAATACGTCAAACGGTCCGGGCAAAAGAAATGGCGACGACATGCTGTAATAGAGCATATTTTCATGTTTTAAAATGAATTATTTTTTACATTGAATTGACTGAACAGAAAAATCTAAATTTGTTTTATGGTATAGAGGAATGTTATTCCTAACAGCATAAAAAAAGTATTCAAGCCTTTTTTAAAATTTTCATCCCTTCCCTATTACAACACATTAATTGATAAATAGACATAACCGTGAAAAATATGAAAATCTCGTGGGGTCAGACTGGGTCGCGTTGTATGGCACGAATATCCCACGGGCCCCACGACACTGTAATCTGCGATGCCATGGAGGCGGATCGCGGCGGATTTTTACGTTGCTGCTCGCCCTATCTTGCTCGTTCCCTGAATCGTCATGACAGGCATGCATGACGGTTTTTCAAGGCAAGGTTGATCGTAAAATCGTATTTAGATACCTACTTTGCCTAGTATCGTGTCCGTACCAAGTACCAAACAATACTATTGTCGGCAAATGCAAGTAGATAAGGATTGTGGGAAAAGAAATAGAATTTGAGTTAAATAAATGTCTCTAATGTGTGTCAATTTCATTCCGGCAGCATTATTTTGCAGTTTTGAAAGGCCTATAGTACCTACATTAATACTTTAAGTTTCGGATTGCAAAACCTTGAATTTTTTTGATGTTTTCTTAGTAAAGAGGCTCTACGTCACACGGAAAAATAATGCTATTGGAAATATCGACTATCGGTAGATATATATAATGTATACTAATACGTGAGGTATAGCTTATTAGCCGGTGTTTGTACCTAGTTGTCTTGGCTTTACGTACATTTATTTGAACTTGATAATGCGTGCAATCACCTTGTAAAGTTGAGAATTAAGGATTATGTAGTTTGTAATTGGGTATTCTACTTAAACGGAACTGGGTTTGTTCGGTTTACGTACTAGATGCAAGTTTAAATGTCAATGGCGAACGTTGCGTTTTTGTCTGTGTGCTGTCCCGTTTTCCCAGTTCAACTATGCAAGCCCTACAAATATTTGCAAGAGAAAGAGAAACGGATATGGGTCGATATTAGCTATTCACATATCAATCAGGCAGCA
This sequence comes from Acrobasis repandana, assembly GCA_963576875.1. NCBI lineage: Eukaryota > Metazoa > Arthropoda > Insecta > Lepidoptera > Pyralidae > Acrobasis > Acrobasis repandana. Next base: position 8,552,154 of record OY756226.1, read on the forward strand.
TTTACAGATATTTGATACAATCTGAGTCGGATAGGGTAAATAGAGACGAAAGGGGGCCGATGTGTCAACCATTCTGAAGTCACGATAAAATGTGCTGTTCCTAATTGGTATTCTGACTTCCAAGTTGGTTACTTACTTATAATAATATTCATGGTCTAACATAATATATATACTTACTGAAACTTTTTTGGGCCTGAATTCAGTCCATGATACATATATATTATAATTATACATCTTTCCCCAAGGAACATATATCGAAATATAAAATATATTTTTTGACTTTCCATACAAACTCGGATCAGCTGATTGGTCAACTTGTATGGGAGGCCAAAAAATATTTTTCACATTTCGATATGTTCCTTGGGGAAAGTTGTTTAGTATCACGTACTGAATTCATCCTTGAAATAGTTTCAGTATATTTTTTTAGACCCTGTATACTCGTACATTGGTTTATTTTGGTCCTATATACCCTTTCCGTCTTATATGTCAAAACGTGGGTTAACTTTTTTAAATCAACTTTATCCAACTAAAACAAGTCGGCAACATGTTTCGGGTGGATAATGGTTGAACCACTTACTAACGTTAGTCCCCGTTTTGTCACAAGATGGTGCGACTAACAGTATATGTATATTATATATAACTTTTAAATATAACTACGTGACTGCCTTTCGCAGATACCACGTCAGAGAGAACAAAGAACCGAAGGGTGTGCTCAAGTTGTCGGAACTGAACGTGTGCTTTGCTCCACCGAAGATTGGAAACATGAACTCCATGCAGCTGACCTTCATGAAGGATGGCTCCACCAGGCATATATACGTTTACCACGATGAGCCAGAAGTTATCAGCAATTGGTAACTATTTGACAACAGTATTATATTTCATTCTTTACCAGCCATGTTGTTCCCGGCAAAGTAGAATAGGACCACTCCAAGTCTTCCCGTGGAGAGTCGTAAAAGGCGACTTAGGAAACACAAGCTAAAAAAAGCTTATAAACATCAGTGAGACCTTTTTAACCGGTCTGGCTGACCAGCGTGGAGAGTGTAGGCCAAATCCAGATATATGGCTTTGGTTAGTACAGAGAGGGTCGTGAAGGTTGAAACCTTTCCAGCCTTCTTTACCAGCCTATATGAGCTGCCATTACTGGACTAAATGCCTCTTCCAATAGAGTTAGAATTTGCCCATAATCACCACGCTGGGCAGGGTAGTCATTGGTGATCGCAGTAGAGTAGATGGTATAAAATGGTCGCACTGTCTGTTCTCAGTCTCTTGCAACACCAGTGAGAACGGATAGGGAGAATTGTATTTTACTCCACAGTTTACACGCGGCTTATATGTACGAGTATAAAGTCTAATAAAATATATTGAAACTATTTTAAGGGTAGATTCAGTCCATGATACATAAAGAACATATATGGAAATATGAAAATCAATTTTTGGCTTTCTATAGAAACTTGGATCAGCTGATCGATCAACTTGTATGGTAGGCCAAAAAATATTTTTCATATTTCGGTACATGTTCCTTGGGGAAAGTTGTTCAGTATTATGGACTGAATTTTACCTTAAAATTGTTTCAGTATATTTTGTTAGACACTGTTTATATTTTTTCACTTATATTTTACCAAACGCAAAGGGTTTTAAAGGCGGACTTAATGCTTATTAGCATTGTCTACCAGCTAACCTTCCTGTTAAATATATAACGTCTAACAAAATATACTGAAACTATTTTAAGTGTGAATTCAGTCCGTGATTCTGAACAACTTTCCCAAAGGAACATATGTCGAAATATGAAAAATATTTTTTGGCTTTCCATAAAAACTCGGATCAGCTGATCGGACTTATATGGGAGGCTAAAAACTATTTTTCATATTTCGCTATACGTTCCTTGGGGAAAGTTGTTCAGTATCATGGACTGAATCCACCCTTAAAATAGTTTCAGTATATTTTGTTAGACCCTGTATACTTTATTTTATTGTATTTATGACAACAGGATAATATTATTTGTGTGGCGTGCACACCCGATTAAAGCGTGAAGTACAGGTAATAGGGAGCGGAAATATTTAGTAGTTATGTAACTTTTATTTTATTTCATAGAAAATTAAATTAGAATATGTAACCAGGCAAAAATGTTCCAAGTTATACATTTTATAGTTATTTTCTTTGGTGAATCTTGGGGAGCGTTCTATGTCTAGACAAGTCTAGCCAATGTGTGTTATATATGTGATGCCTGATAACTTGTATGTATATTAATTATATGCGCATTATGGCTTTCAAACTAGGTCGCTTTGGTAAGGGACCAAATCGTAATACTGAATGTTTAAAGAAGCCTTACCGACATCCCTCTACCTCTAAAACGCTAGTTTTTGTCTACGAGAATCAGCTATCACCTGTTAAGGCTGTACCTGAATTTTCCGGGGTCCAGTGCTGCCCCCATTTAAAATAAATCATTTCAAAGAAAACGGAGACACCATTAAATATTTTGCTACTACCAATTCCTAGATAACCCTTCAAAGTATTTTATGAACTACTGTTTACAATTTAAAGTGAGAACGTTAAGCTTTACTACGCACATTTGCGAAAAACGGCCACTTTTGGCAAATGTGCGTAGTAAAGCTTAACGTTCTCATTATAAACTGTAAACAGTAGTTCATAAAATACAGGGTTATCTAGGATTTGGTAGTAGCAAAATTTTAAATAATGTCTCCGTTTTCTTTGAAATGATTTATTTTAAATGGGGGCAGCACTGGACCCCGGAAAATTTAGGTACGGCCTTAATGGGAGCATTGCGCCTAAGTCAATGCCATCAGCCATCGCTGTACTCAATCGTCGACGTCGGCGGCCCCTCGCGCCTGAGTGAGTCTCGCAAAAAGTACGCGTTATTTGCGCCCCTCCCCCCCCCCCTCGTTGCCTAAATAACTGGTCTTGGGACGCAGTACTTGTCAAGATGGAATACTAATACAGTGGAATCTCTTTATCTCGAATCTCGTGAAGTTGTGATTCTCAGTTAGTCGAAAAAAATCATTTCCCTTCTGTTTAACCCCTAAATACGCGGTATCTCAAATTATTTCGACATTGTAACTCGAATAAACTGTTATATCCCTGCGAGGTACTGAAAGCATAAAAAGCAGACTCCGTAAGTAGTAGTTAGTAAAATACTTAATGACGTTTAGACGTCATTATGTATTTTACTAACTACTACTTACGGAGTCTTTAAGACGTCATTATTGACGTCTTACTTGGTTGGAATTCCCAATATGAAAATATGGAACTCATAGCAAAAAAAAAAAAAAATCAATAGGGAATGTTTGGGGCTTAGGCGTTTTGTTTGTGCCTTGTACTGTACACGTCCAATGAATGAGTATATTCACTAAACTTTCTAAATCACACAGTTGTGTACCTTATGTTTGTTAATTATCGGTTAGTACTTATTTGTGGTTAGTACTTTACTTACGCTGTTAAAAGAATAAGACAATTGACAGATGTAGCAACTGCTAGACAAGTGTACTTTAGTTACTTTCACAGTCTAATGCCTTACGGGATACTTCTATGGGGGAGTGCAGCCGGCATTCAGACTATTTTTATACAAAAAAGAGCAATTCATGAAGAGATTCGGTTTAGGATCGAGAGACTCACTGAGATAATTATTCAAGGATATAGGTATTACTTACTTTTGCATCAAAGTTCATTTTTGAAAATATAATGTATGTAAGGAAAATATTTCCATGTTTAATAAAGCAAATGTTTTTACAGATAGAAATTTACGTAATAAGAAAGACTTAGTTACCTAGCCCATATTACAGGCTGAAAACAGTCAGTAAGTCTTTTATGGGGAAGTGTATACTTTTTCATATTAAATTGCTAGAACCGGTCCTTGATATACCAGACAGAAAATTCAAAGCTTATGTAATGGAAGTACTTTGTGAGAAGGCTTATTATAGGACAGATGACTATCTTAAAGACAAAAAAGTCTGGCTTGAGCTTGGCGCGAGTCCCTCTTAAAGGTTTGTATACTTAGACATGTCATAATTTAGGTACATTGGTACATACTAAATTAACAAATTGGCATTATTTTAAATTTCGTAATTCTTATAATTCAATTTAATTATGACATAACAAACAATGTAATCTCACTCCATCCATATAATTAATTTTAAGTTTTGAGTTTGTTAGTTGGCGTCTTTGGAGAAAACGTGCAGTGCAGAAGAAGCTGCAACAAGGCAGCTTCTTCTGCACTGCGGCATAAACGTAGCTGTAAGTAACGATTTGACGTCAACATTTGTGCAAAACAAAGTGCCTATTATTAATAGATATTATAAATATCCTATGATAACAAAGTTATTTTGAATTTTTTTAATTTTGACTGATATAAGCAACAACATGACTACTAAAAAGTAACTAACGACCTGAGTAATTTGACGTCAAATGATCAATGTGGCAAAAAGTGGCATGAAGAAAAAAGACATGCAGCAATTTGTAAAATTGATAAAAAAATCTGCAAATTACGTAAATCAAAAGAAGATAACAGATTATAGTAGTTGTTTGCACAGTTTACTTAAAGAGCCCGTATGACCCTAATAGTACTTAGAGCGATCTTAAATATTATCAATAGTAACGAAACACTCATTTTGAAATAAAAAACAGCAAAGTTCAGTACTAATTCTATACATTATGTTTCGAAAACACGATTGCTTAAAATTTTCTCGATAGAAAAACATTGCGAAGTTGCCTCCAAATCACCTCAGAATTATACTAAAACGGAAAAGTATTTAAGAAATACAATAAATTAGCACTTGTAACTTTGGATTATAATTGTTTTAAACATAAGGCAGTCATCATATGTCTTACTTTTCAAATAACTCTTAAATATTCTTTGTAAAACGAAAAAACCTCATAACGAAAACTACCTACCGCGATCTTTTCACCGCGCATGGCTCGCTGTCTCGCTTCGGCTAGAGTGAATTTGTGTGCGTGGAAGCGGGAGCAAAACATAGATTATCCACATTAGGCCCAGTAATTTTTAATTTGTTGTACCATTAATCTTAGTCGATTTTTTATTTTTATTTAACATTGGCTCTACAAGTTGAAAAAATATATTTAGATATAGGTACGAGTAGTGCCTTTTTGAATCGAAATTTTAGCAGTCAATATCTTTTGTATCTCGAAATTCTTGCTAAATAGATTACTCATTAACTCGAAATTTTTAGCATTACCCTTGACACCTAACACCCATTTTACCTGTGATTGACTGTGATTGTCAAAATAAATGATTATGACATTCGAGCTATTGAGATTCAACTGTATATGTTGGTCATCGCAGACTTAATGATTGCAAAGAATTAACATATTTTAATGAGTAGGATATTTTTTTCTTGTTTGTAACATTCTTCATTTACTAAGTATTCATTTCCACCATTAACAGGTATACAGCGATCCGCTGCGCACAGTTACACCTTCTCCAAGTGGCGTTCCCTTCTACCCCACAATCAGAACTAGTGGAGCGCCTACCAAAAGACTTCGCCCGCGAAGGCTGGCTTTGGAAGACGGGACCTAGGCCTTCTGACGCTCACCGTCGCCGCTGGTTTACACTAGATAACAGAAAGCTGATGTACCACGATGACGCGCTTGATGCGTATCCCAAAGGCGAAATATTTATTGGTAAGTATGTATGTAAATTCTTTATTGTATATAAAAGGATACACAGAAAAGTACAAAAAAAAAACCACAAAGGCGGCCTTATCCCTTTAAGGGATATCTTCCAATTAGCCCTAAATGCAGGTAAGTCATTTATGCGCATATTTACCCCTCCTCTTAGCGTTCCCTTTTACCCCACAATCGGATCTTGTAGAGCTTGTTCCGAGAGATTTTCCCCGCGAAGACTGATGCTATATAACTAGAAGAACAATATCTTATACTTGTCTCGAATTCTAGAAGATGACGGTCAACCATGACCAACTTAACAACCTTAAAGGCAACTGTTACTGTTTTTATCAAAAATTTATTAATCGGATGATGAACTTTTCTTTTACTCCATAAAATAACACGATAGTCGTCCGATAATATCAAACAAAATTTTTAATTATCTTCATTTTGTAACGCTCAATGTTGGTTGATACTGAAACGCGGACACGTAGCTAAATACAGAGGAAAGTTAAGATTCTTGTGCCACCTCACGTAGTGTGCGACGTGCGCGGTGGCACAGGTATCTGATTAACCGTCTGCCGCTGTCTGATGTCGTGCAGCTTTTGGCTTATGGCTTGAAACTACGTTACGCGGACGCCCGCGCGGTTCCACACAAAAGTGCCCCGCGCGGGCGTCCGTCGCGTGCACCCGCGCATGCGTCCGTCGCGAGGAGGCGGGGCCCGCTTCCCCGCGATAGACGCACGTCTACCTATTTGTTGAAATGGCGTCCATGCCATCGGTGCACCACAAAGGCCACGGCTTTGAATAATCCAACCAATTAAACGAATGGACTATACCCTTACACACGGCCACCAGTCACCACTCGCGGGTGTAAGGGTCACTAATTAAAAAAAAAAACAAAGCGCGCGGCGCGTGTGAAAACAATATGTTTATTTTTCATTATCATCATCATCAGGTTTTTTTTAGTCCCTACTGCAGGAGCACGACCCTTGTTTTACTACCAGAGCCATTTTTGGCCAGAGTAGCCATAGGAGTTGGCCTACACTTTCTGGCCAGACGGGTTGGAGAGGTCTCATTGATGTTTATAAGCTTTGTTTAGCTTGTGTTTCCTAAGTCGCCTTCTACGACATCCACGGAAAGACTTGGAGTGGTCTTATTCTACTCTGCCGGGAACCACACGGCTTATGTTTATGTTTCTTTTTACAGGCCATGAATCAAACGGTTACTACATTAAGGTATCGAACACCGGCAACGGCTGCAAAGAGGCAAGGTTTCCGTTCCAGTTGGTGACCCCCGACCGGACATACTGCCTGGCCGCTACCACGCACGAGGACCGGGCGGGCTGGCTGGCGGTCATACAGCAGACGATACAGCGGCCGCTCACACCTCAGGACTACACAAGTCAGTATAATCTTGTAATTATCGTTATTAGTATTATCTGTATCAGGATTAGGCCTACACTTTCGCTGGCCAGACGGGTTAGAAAGGTCTCTTGATGTTTATATAAGCTTTGTTCAGCTTGTGTTACCTAAGTCGCCTTCTACGGCATTCACGGAAAGACTTGGAGTGGTCCTATTCTACTCTGCCGGGAACCACACGTCAACCGAGAACCACTAGGTAAGCAATCTATAATTTAATACAATTTAATTTGAAAAAGGCTATTTGCCTTGACTGAGGATCGAACCCAGAACAAAAACAGAAGTTTTACCCTACATGAGACCTACATGTACAAAGTGGGTAAACATTTTATATTTACCCACTTTGACATTCGTATGCCAATAAACAAAAAAAGCTATCTTTTTCGCATTTTCAGCGAGCGTGTATGTACTAATACTATACTAATTTTAGCTATAATAAGAAAACATGTTTACGGATATCTTTTATTTTGTGCGTCAGGGTTACGTAAAAATACCGATTAGTGCCATTGACCTTAACTATTTCAAGGCGGATTCCAAATACAATACTATTGAACTTCCATCCTTTATAATCTCACATTATTATGTAATACTACGTCACTTGACGTCAAACCCTCATAAACATTGTTTGTTTTTGTGTGGTTAACTCGATGACGAAACCACTTTTACACGGGACACTCAGAGTTTTTCAGAAACTAAAAAACTAACTTCATGATCATCATGATCAGGTCTTTTTAGTCTCCAGTGCAGGAGCTTGACCCTCTATACTACCAGAGCCATATATTACCCAGAGCAGTCAGAGGATTTGGCCTACACTCTCTCTCCACGCTTGCCCGACGGGTTAGAGAGGTCTCATTGATGTTTATAAGCTTTGTTTAGCTTGTGTTTTTTTAGTCGCCTTCTACGTCATCCACAGAAAGACTTGGAGTGGTCCTATTCTACTCTGCCGGGAACCACACAACTTAACTTAAAAAACTAACTTATGTGGATAAAATATTTTTATTAAATCTTATCAAAGAAGTGGGTTCTTTGATAAGATTTAATAAAAATATTTTACTGTACCAATTTTCAAAGCAGTTTTTCCAGTTTTTCCAGCACGCAGACACACATTTTTTCTGCCTGGTCTAATGATTGACCGGTAGAGACTGCGTGATGGCATTAGGTCCACCACTTTTGTACAATAATATATGTTTTTTGTGCAATAAAGTTTTAAATACTTAAATAAATATCACAGTTGCTTAGTTACACTTGAAAACTTTTGTAAATATGTTTTTACATTTGATTTAAATATTTTTTTTATTATTTTCAGTAGAGGCGACTCTCGTTCGCAAGAGGACTTCATCGAACTCCATCAACATATTCTCCGGGAGGTAGTCACACCTGACTGCCACATCGTAGCTGTAAGGCGGTAATGTAAGCAATTTATTTGCACGGTATAATAATTTAAGCGTCGATCGCTTTTAGCCTTTTACTATCGTTTGCGACGTATGTATTATTATTAATGATAATTACGATATGTTTGTAATCATTATATCCCATCGAACATAAAAATATATATGTAGGTTTCGTGCTCGATGTTCTATCTTAACGATATTAATTATTTTTAGAATAATTTGTGTAAATAAATTACTGAATTTCTTACCTCTTTATATTCATTAAATGATTATTTAAAATACAATCGTATTTTAAAATATTATTTTAATCAAATAATCTAGATTTAAACAGTGTATGTATTTTTAAAACAGGAAGGACTGAATTTAATTTATGTATGATTGACTATAATTTTATATTTTATCTGGCTATACGCACAATATATCAATAGATATACCACATGTAACTGTAGCGAATATATGAATATCAGAGCAAATAGACGTAAATCATATATTAATGGAAATTCGTGTCATAATCATGTTATTTATAATAAAACATTAATATACTCTTTCATTCATGGTAAAAGACATTTTACAGGGACTTGGTATATGGTAAAATAACCTGGTAATACCACAATGACTAGCATACATTGTAGTCTTAGTATTTTTAAGCAATATAGTCTTAAATTTCGTTGGAACCATCTGAACGACTAACCCCAGTGTTAGGTTTTATTACACGTTCTGTAAGTACCTAGCAAATTTATTGTGGTATTACCATCGATAAATCGATAAAGTAGGTATGATAATATTTAAGGAAAGTTTTTGAAATAGTTTTAAAACCTTAAAACAGGACGGTGGACCAAAACCATTAGATTTATTGTCCCCAAAAAAAAATTAATTTGGTTGAAAATTTATTAGACTAATGTTCGATAACTGAAAGCATTGTTGTACTTTTAATGTATCACCGTTTTATCTCAGCATATTGATATAGGTATTGATTTTCTAAAGTGAGCATTACTTCGAAAACTGTCCATTTGCGAAGAATCAGATTTCATTTTAGAGCGATTTTTATTTTATCCAATCTGACTGGTCACAGGGCCAAATACTTATGTTTTAAATATTTTTGATGTTATGACCTGATTATTTACTATCGTTAATCATTTTAAGTAGTAATAATTATGTCTTAAAGATATTATAGTGGATTTGCCGGGTTAGTAAATAAAGTTGTGACTTAAGTTATACTAATTGCGTATAATTTTCACTCATTAATGTCCGTAAATAAATATGAAGCCGTAATATATTGGCTTTCGTATATGCATAGGTAGTTTTAAAGCCAATCATAGTTATGGTTTGTTTATTTTTTAAGTTTTAGATTTTTTTAGAAAATTACCCGCGGCTTCGCTCACGCGAGTTGTATATAATTTGGAAGGTTTAACAGAATCAGTGCTCAATATTTTCAAAGGTCTCGTACTTTTTATATTCGATACAATTATTTCTGAGACTGTATTTTATAGTTACTGCATAATTAATTATATGCGTATGTAATTTATATTGTTAATATTGGGGACTAGTTTTGTTATTTACACTAAATCAAAGCGCAGAAATCTGGAAGTTTAAATAAATATAGGTTACTTATTGGTATACCTAGTTTAATTTAAATAATCATACAGTTCTATATCATAGTGTGCCGTGCAGTGTCACAGAATAGTCTTTAGGCATAGTATAAATACTCTGGAATACTGCTTTAAACATGATGTATTATTTTATTTTTATAGATGTTTGCCACATACCAATAAATAATCTTGTATGTGATTATTTATAAACTGTAACCATCACAATATTTAGCAAAAACCAAGGTAGGTATAATTTTGAACTGATTTCATATAAAGCTTATTATAAATAGTAAATTATGTAAAGAATGTTAGTATTAAAATTATCCTTTTCCCTCCGGCTATTAAATGTAAACACATTCGCGCCGTGTACATCGCACTCGACATAATTAAAAAAGGTAAATTTGTGTTTTTTTTTATTTTTTATTATTATTTTTTGTGTGATTTTACATTGTTGCTAAGCATTGCCGGCCTTACATATAAAAAAAAATATTTTAATTCTGACATTGATCAAACTAGCCCAAATACACGGTACGCTTGGGAGATATTTGATTCCAAGTTATGACATCATAGCAGAAAGCATCTTTTGTCTATTCCAATCGTCCTCTTGATAATAATTTATTGTCTGTAGAATACCAAATAGCAATACATACGTTGTCTTATTTATTACAGATCTATTTATTACTTAGACACATTAATTTTTTAAGGCAATAAGTCGTAATAATGATTAACCTATCTTAAGTATCTAACAGTAAGTTTATGTTGTAGTATGTAATGAATGTGAAAAATAAAAGAAAATGTTATAGTAACAAGTCCAAAATTAGATACGGATTAATTTGAATATTTAATATCAATGTCAGATTTAGATCAATCAAATACCCTGAACTATGGACACACATACACCGTTAAATCTGAGTTTACCGGTGTTGAATATAGTTTAGGCTGTGTAGGTAATATTAGTGCCAAGCTGCACGAATACAGCTGTCGTTTAGTAAAAATAGTAATATTTTTACGAAACGACAGCAATATCACATGAATGGCAAAACAGTGAAAAAAGTAAAATACTTTAATACTAAATTTTGTGTGTCGTAGGGTAACAATTGCATTTTAATAAATCTTTATAGTAATCAATATAATATTTACAATATAGTAACAACAAACATACTTCATTTAAATTTAATCAAGTATGGCTAGATGAGGTAGTTATTATGGATAGTTGTGCATAAAAGCTAGGAAGCTACCAAAAATATGGTAGATTAGTAATATTTTATTATAATTATATTATAATTGACTCTATCATACAGGATATAAATGCTTGATAAATATTAGGATAACGGCGCATGAATATGATTCATTGAGCGTAATAGAGTGATTTTCTTAGCATCTTTGCGAGTAAGATTAGCCATTGTATGAAAATAAGTGAATAGCATCATTATAGTACTTTTTTAAATTTGACTTGTGATTCTGAAGATTTTGTTGCAACAGTAAATACCATGCAAAAATGCACGAAATTATACTTGTGTTCTGCTACAAAAAGTTGAAAAGACTGATTTGTTACAAGTAGCTAAATAAAATTTTTGCTCTACTGTTCACCTATTCGTTCGTAAAAGAATATAAATTAAGCTGTAAGAAAATTACGTTTGATTCAAACGAAGGATCAATACTATTACCGTTTCATTTCATGACGAAAGTAGACCAGAGGACATGAAGTCAAGTGAACGTAACACCTATCCTTTTATTTGCAGTAGTGATCATATTAGTTAGTCGAGTGAGGTCAAAATGAGTAAATTTTATGTCACATCTTATTTTTAATTTGTATGGAATTTTATGATTTATAACGTACAGTTTATACGAAATTAATACAAGTTATTGTATGTTCAATTGCTGTACAAATAAATGTTTGCGTTTTCGTGTTGTCCTCGACGTAAATGTCGCGATGTAAGTGCAAAACCTGCCGTTGTAGGTTTCATATAATGGGTAAACCGTTTACTAAGAGTTCAGGTTTTTTTGTTTTTCGTGTGTGTAAGTGGCCAACACTGTTGTCAGATTTTTCAAGCTGCCTAAAGGCATCCAACATAGCTTGACTGCCATACAATGACAGCCGGGGCCAACGGCTTTTACGTGCCTTCCGAAGCACGGAGGAGTTCGAGAAATTTTTGTACCACTTGTGGTCACCCATCCAAGTACGGACCACGCCCGGGGTTGCTTAAACTTGTGAAAACGCTAGCAATGCGTACTCCTACCGGGCCACCGCGCTCCTCAGTAAAGTAAAGAAAGTAAAGAGTTCAGGTAGCGAAACATCACGAGGACAAATGGCAAGATATAGTGTAACTGTCATCCATAGCACGAGATTAGGTTTTAATGTGTAGTTTTGCGAGACGTTCTGGCAGTAGGTATTCGTGTCTAACATCATAGTAGAGGCAAGCTTAAAAATGCTACCAGGCGTGAGACCTCAAGACAAACCTAGAAAAAGCTCATCTACTTTGGTGCTCTTAAGAGTAAAGTTGTAATATTATAATTGGCGCAAAAACAAATGAAGTAGGATGTGTTTCGATTCGACTTCCCATTTTCCCTCAGCTGAAACTCGTTTAGCGGATTACCTATTAGTGTATGTAGGGCTAAGCCCGTGTGTACAATGTTATTAGTGAAATTGAAAACATTATTAAATTGTAGATTAAAATAAACAACAAAGAGCAATTCCATGTTTTCCACCGAATGTACAAAATGTTGTTGTGTATCATTGTGAAATCAATATTTTTACTGCCACTGGGATGCCCATATAGTTTAAGTACTTACCTAAGTTTTTTATCTGTAGCTGTAGTCAAAGTGGGTAAATGTAAACATGGGGTAAATAAGAACGCCTTTGATTTTTTTCGACTAAAATGCTGCCGCGAAACTTAAAAAATAAATAAATAGAAAATTACTCGTACATTTACCCACTTTGATCGCTTGGTTATTTTACAATTATGACGAATATGTTAAACAGTCGCACCTGGCTTTAGTTGTTAGTTAAAGTAAATTATTTAAACAAATTTTACCAAAACATGCCTCGCATAAGTTTTATACATTATGATTTGTTGTATATAATTAAAACAATAATTGTAACGCGCTCTAGCATAATACATATTATTCTTATAAAATACTTAATAAAGTTTTCACCGGCTAAAATATGTTTTATTTTAAAAATTCTCATAGGTACCTTCACTGAAGATAGTTGGATAATAATACTCAAACTTAAAAACACATTACATACCTCTATTCCACATGCTTCAATATTTTATGATGCACATAGTCAAAAGCATGCATCATATCGCAATTTATAGAACAAATGGGATTTCTTTTATCATCTTCAGTGATAACATTGTAATAAAGGGTTGCCATCTAGTGACCTATCTAAACATGTAGCGGAGATTTGACATTGCCGCGGAATAGAAGTTAAAACTACAAAGAATATTGAACCCTATGTCAATGTGCCTATGTATAAAATTGTGTCAACAAAAGGAACTTCCGCGGAATACGGGGGCATTCCCGCGAAGTTTCTTCATTTCATAATTTGTACTGTATTCTCTCTCCTACATTATAGAAGTCATCCTATGTGATTTTTTTTTTACAGAGGGATACCTCGATTCTTCAGAAATGTAAATTGAACCTAAATGTCCTTTATAGGATTAAAATTAGTTTGTATCACGTTGGGTGCCATGCCACTGCCAATGTACACAAGGTAACTATACCCACCACCTACCAGGAATGCATTGTTCCCATTAAAAAGGCCAACACTGACTAATGAGAATGGATTATTTAGTCTCACCGATGTAAACAAAAAAAAAAAAGAGCAAATATTCTCACACACGTGACGTCAGTGTCAGTAGTATACCTACTATAGTTTCCGGTTGAAATGTTTTTCTGTTTCCCGACAGCGAATATTTTGTTTGTTTTGTCAGGTCGGTCGGTTGACTGAAGTGGCGACCACTTTGTTGGATATTGGGTTACCTTTACCGCACTTCCAGACTCATTTCATCAAAATGTTTAAAATATTATATGATTATTTAAAATATTATTTTAAAATATTATTATTACACATATGCGTGACATCTTAATCTGTGGTGGTCTTAGAGAAGAAAAAACTTATATATATAATTTATCAGCTGCTTCTCTTCCCGCGCAGATCGTAAAAGCCGATCGAAAGAAGGGGCGTAAATGCAAATCATGTTAATAGGCGATGCGGCTAGCAACCCATCACTATTTTGATTCCTTTTTCACATTTTCACCCACCATAACGCTAAAAGTGGCCTTTGGGTCTCTCGGCCCTGGGCTCTGTCTCTGTCTGCTTGAAGCCGCAAGACCCAAGCCCAAAACGCTATGTCTGCCCCATTAGGGATAAAGACGGGATAGTACCTATATTTAGGCGTGAAATAAATACATAAAGATCATCTTTTATGTAATATTTTATTCAATCTTTGGCACAGAAGAGTATTACATATCTTTGGCATACATAGGTACTGAGGGTACTAAAGTGCGAATATTTTGTATCCTTAATAAAATTAAAGTACAATTGGTTTAATTCAATTTCATTACATACGTATGCAAATCGCCATTTGTACACAAACAAAAATATAATTTATAAAAACCATTATAAGAATATTATGTCTATTATAAATAGCCAAACCTAAACATTCCACATAGAGAGGGTGCAGATTATATTAGTAGGGAGGTATACAGGGTCTAACAAAATATACTGAAACTATTTTAAGCGTGGATTCAGTCCATTGTACTGAAAAACTTTCCCCAAGGAACATATATCGAAATGTGAAAAATAAATTTTGGCCTCGCATATAAGTTAACCGATCAGCTGATCCGAGTTTGTATGGAAAGCCAAAAAATACTTTTTATATTTCGATATATGTTCCTTGGGGAAAGTTGTTCAGAATCATGGACTGAATCAAAAATAATATAAACTGAATTCACCTTTAAAATAGTTTCACTATATTTTGTTAGACGTTGTATAGTTTGTTCAAAAGTTGTTGACAGTGTCCTTTTAACTCAAATAAACTCAAACAGGTCAGGGTTAAAAATCTTGATTGATATAATGTCTAACTAACAAAATAAGCACTTATTACTCAATATAAAAAATCCTTTTAACATTTTTTTTTAAACATGTATTGGAGATTGACCCGAAATACGAAAAGCTACGAACAATAATTCTCTAGAATCGTAAGTAATCCCGAAAAAATATTCCACGCGATATGTACTGCGGCGGGCGGGGCTTAAAATATGAACAGCGCGTCGCGACAGTTCGCCGTGACACTCGAGTCGTGCGGTTGCGTCGCAAGAAGTTTCCTGTGAGAATATTTGCTGTGTTTTTGCGATAATCGATTCATTAAAAATGCCGTCATGTGCCGTGAAGTGGTGTAGAAGCCATAAAGACATGAAAATTAGTTATAAAAAAAAAAGTAACACGTAAACAAGGTTATTTATTTTAGCGTAGCGTACTGCATAATAGTACTACCCGCGCGTTGTATACGCGCGTGACCGTGTCGCGACCAATCGCATGCATTTTTGTCTATGTGTGCGTTCGAGTGTTTCGTTGTAATTACTGTTCGGTTCTTTGCGTAAATGGAATCAGAATCGAAGCGGTGAATGTAGGAGCATTAGGTATCTAGAGAATTATATGTCGATGACGAAAAGAAATGAATCAGCTGCCGGTCAACTTGTAAAGTAGGTCAAAATATGTATAGTATTTCGCTATATTTTCTTTGAGAAAAATGGTTTAGTATGACGTACATAATCTCCCCTTAAGATAGTTTGAACTTATACATTGTTAACAACATGATCAGTCTGATAGTTCCTCATCTCGTAATAGCTATCTTTGTACCCATAGTTGCAGTATTGCATCTGTCCGCAAGGCTCATTGGTCATCTCTTCATAGCACCGGTCTTCGTATTCGTTCTCACAGTATTCCTGTCCGTAAACTTCATTGCAATCCCCGTTGGCATCTCTCTGCTGGATGTTGCGATTATTATCATTAGCTGAAGTGGTCAGGTTCCACCGCTGAGAGCAGCTGAGGCTTCCGCCATGTTGGAAGGCAAATGGCCACGCCTAGAAAAAATATGTTGTGTTATTAAAGTTGAATATTAAATATCTCCTTATTTATTATTAGAAGCCGCACTATATGTAATTGCATATTAATTTGCACATTTAGCACATTTTCATCGGTTATTGCATATTTTCAAAAATCTTGGGTATAACTAATAACTGAATAAAATACATATTGATTATAGGCTGCGATTCGCAAAACGCGGGTCCTTCGAGCGCACTTAGCAGCCGAGCATCTAAGTCAATAGATGTCGAACGACCTATTTCCAAGTACCTTTTTTAGTACCGAGTATTCAGAATAGTAGGTACCTGGATTTTTGTTTACAAAAGATTTACCGCTATATTTATTGCTTAATTTTCAAAGGTCTGGGACCCCCCAGCTAGTTACATATTGCATAACTGTAAAGTTCCGTTCGTTGCGATGTATATGAATTGCCCGCACTTTTTATGTCCAAATAAACACTTGGCTCTTTGCCGAACACATGTGGTTCATGGAGTCCCCGAGAGTCTACAGTTAGGCCTATTTTTTTTTATCGTAGAGCCACAGATATATGTTTTAATCACTAATAGAACAACATTTTAGAAGATTTCATTCTTACAAATTATATCAACACTTGATAAGAGTTGATACAATATTAGGCTTCATGAAGTAACATTCAACGTTTCAGATTTACTGTTAAAATTACAATTTGATAGAGCTCGAGTATCGAAGACGGTAAGAAAAGTAGATATCTACTAAAAGTTATCACTTTCTTTAGCTATAAGTATGTAACTTTATTTATGTATGACAGCTTCGAGGAAGAGGTCTTTCGACGAATCCGACTCGGCTGGGCAGCGTTCGGGAAGTTACGCAGTGTCTTCTCGTCCAAAATACCCCAGTGTCTCAAGACGAAAGTGCTCAATCAATGTGTGTTACCAGTGATGACTTATGGCTCTGAAACGTGGTCCCTTACTATGGGTCTCATAAGAAGGCTCAAGGTCGCTCAGCGGGCTATGGAGAGGGCTATGCTAGGTGTTTCTTTACGTGATCGAATCAGAAATGAGGAGATTCGTAGAAGAACTAAGGTCACAGACATAGCCCAGCGGATTAGCTCATTGAAGTGGCAGTGGGCGGGGCACATAGCGCGAAGAACCGATGGCCGATGGGGCAGAAAGGTTCTCGAATGGCGACCGCGTACCGGCAAGCGCAGCGTAGGACACCCACCTGCTAGGTGGTCAGATGACCTGAGCAAGGTTGCAGGAAAACGCTGGATGCAGGCCGCTTACGATCGGTCGTTTTGGAAATCCTTGGGGGAGGCCTATGTCCAGCAGTGGACTTCCTGTGGCTGATATGATGATGTAACTTTATTTAGCTTCATAATTATTTATTTTACCAAGACGTGCCACAAGACCTTACTAGTTTTTGCGATATGTTAATTTAATTAAGTATTCTTAACGCCTGAACTATAAACATTTACACAACTTCTTTATTAAATTTTCTAAACTCAGTTGCTCGAAGGTATTTAGTAATTATCTGCTGCTTTTAGGTAGCTTCTTTATAACTTTAAAAGCTTGTCGCCTCCGCCAGGCCTCAGCAGACGTGGTAGACCCCGAAAAATGCTGTACTATTTTATACGATCATCTTATTATATGAAAATTATACCAAAAAATGTATTATCTAAATATCTATCCGTTTTGGCTACAAAAAAAAATTTAAATATAATACAAATATATATATATATATATATATACCTAAAAATATATATATACAAAAAATAATATATACCTGAAGACATCAACAGTATCTCAAACAGATACTTATTTAAGAAGAAAGTTCACACGCACCTTTCTTTAAAATTTTCGCAGCAGAATTAGTCATTATCTTAAAACATTTGTAGTATATATATATACAGGGTCTAACAAAATATACTGAAACTATTTTAAGAGTGAATTCAGTCCATGATACTGAACAACTTTCCCCAAGGAACATATATCGAAATATGAAAAATAATTTTTGACCTCCCATACAAGTAAACCGATCAGCTGATCCGAGTTTGTATGGAAAGCAAAAAAGTATTTTTATATTTCGATATATGTTCCTTGGGGAAAGTTGTTCAGTATCATGGACTGAATTCACTCTTAAAATAGTTTCAGTATATTTTGTTAGACGTTATATATATGTATGTATATTTATATATGTATGTATACTATGTATATTTATATATGTATGTATATTTATATAAGTATTTATATGTATTAAGTGTATTATATGAATGTATTTAAGTATACTTGTAAATAGTAAATTATTAAGTACATCTTTAAAGCGCATATCGCAATTAAATAATTTCTGTTTTTCCTATAGGTTGACTGGTAGAGAATGCATTAGCGTTAAGTTCACCTTTTGTACCATTTTGGTCAATAAAGATATTAATAAATAAATAAATAAATACAAAAAAAAATATAAATAAAACAGTGAAATATTCGTCGAAAGAGAATAAAGACCCGGAGCCATGCTCGACGATATTTCGTAGTGTTTTATTTATATTTTTTATTGTATTATGTTTATAATTTTTTTTTGTAGCCAAAACGGATAGATATTTAGATAATACATTTTTTGGTATAATTTTCATATAAAATTTAGGCAAATTAGAGGTATGTTTGTGATTTTTTTCTATCGAGCCAAAAATGCTCAATTGTGTTTTGGCTATTGTGGGTGTCTGTAGAAATCCTTAAGATTTTTATGTAAATTTTTTGTGGAATAAACTGTAGTAGTTTAATAACAGTGATTTTTCAAAAACACGCACAGTATGGCAAATTGTGAATCCACGTCGCCTTAAGGATATGCGTGCCAATTTGGTGCCGACTGCTAATGGTCTTACTACAAAGGATGCTCAAGACCGTGCGAAGTGGAGAAGTAAAAGCCGGAAAGCGGACCTCAGCTCAGGCAGGATGCAACTGGTACACTGAGATGAGACAGATAAGTTTCATCATCACATATCAGCCACAGGAAGTCCACTGCTGGACATAGGCCACCCCCAAGGATTCCCAAAACGACCGATTGGAAGCGGCCTGCATCCAATGTTTTCTGCAACCTTGCTCAGGTCGTCCGACCACCTCAAGAATCAAAGAATCCAGAATCATTCTGCCCAATCGGCCATCGGTTCTTCGCGCTATGTGCCAACCATAAATCGCAAAGTGAATCTGTGAAATACAATTATTTTTATTATATGTTGGTGGTTGTACAACGCTGTGTTAGATACCAGCGGAAGTTTAGGTAAATATGCATCCGATTATCCGACCACTGTTTATGATAGAAACGACATGTAAAACGACAAATCTCTTCAGTTTCTTAGACGTAATTAAACTGTAATGATGAATCCGAAGACAAAAGATGTTGGAAAACAATAAACGCGTTAACGTCCGGGTATAAACTTTATTTATACTCAGAACAGCTGCAAACTTTTGGTCAGCCGAGCTGAGCACCCAGTTTGTTGATGTAACCTTTTTGCTTCTATCTCCAGTTGGTTTCACTGTTGTTTATGTTTTAAAGGATTCCAAGTGACTCTTATTTTTTAGGAGCTTGTTTGAAATAGCGAGGACACACACGACGAACGGAAAGCAAAGATTTGCATAAAATAAATAAATCTTGATCGAGTATGAATAAATATAACACGGATTGAGGTCAAAATTGTCCCAGGAATTGACGTTGCAAGTCAATTTCAATCAGTCAGTCAGTCAGTTAAGTTACTGTTCGTAGGTAAAATAGGTAGATGGTGCATCCAAATCAAAAATACAATGTGATGAAAAAAAATGTGTTCGAATCTCACTCGTGGCAAATTTTTTCATCACATATTTTAAATTTTGATTGATTGATTGATTACCTGAGCATTGTAAATCAATAATTATGTTATACTGTCGTTATTTGCATATTTAAATATTAAAAAAATGTGTACCTATGCGACCAATCTGCGGATTCTAGGATTTGAAAAGCGCGTGCTCTTTGTAACCTAAAAGTTTAAGATGAAATAGGAAGAGATGTAACTGGTTGGTAAACCCTGCACCACACATAACAATTGAAATTGAAAAAACTAGTAAATTAACATTCGATATTCAAAGATTAACGTGTTAATTCCGCCATCGATCAACTAGAACGAGGACCTTCGTGGAACGTGGTGCGTGCGCATAAGCCGTCGATGACAGCTTTTCGCTGCGTTTAGTTTGGCAAACGTCCCTGATTCATTGCGGTTGGGACTCGTGCCTCTGTCCCGAAGAATTAACGGGATGACAAGTGTGACAGGGGATAAATTGTGAACAATTAGATGGCGATGTTGCGGGACATATGGGCGGTGCGGTTTTTTAAACGCGTGTTAGGTACTGAGTGACGGTTAATAGCTTTGGGGTGTGATTGATTTTTGTTTGCGGTTGCTTTGTTAATTGGTTATCAAAATAAGTTAAATGGAACTGAGAAATACGATGTTTTTTTCTCGTATTTTGTAAACTTTCTCTGACTAATGTATGTAATAAAGGTAGAGCGAGAGGGAGTTTTTAATATCAGCTTATTTTTTATCTACCTACATGTTATAGTACGCCCACAGGATTTGAAGTGTAGGTAAATAGTAGTTTATTAGATTTTATGTTCAAAAAGGTAGTGCTGCTCCTTTGTAGATAGAGGATCTGGCAGTCTGGTCACACTTGCGCAACATACAACAGAAAAGGGTTTTTATTGGACTGTTTGCGTCTTCAGGTCACATACGTATTTCGGTCGTGTATTCTTGCCTAGAATAGGATCACTCCATCTCTTCCTGTGAATGTCGTAAGAGGCGACTAAAGGACTAAGCACAAACGACTCGCGCTACAACTGCATTCCCAAGAAAGGTTGACGATGGGCGGTTGCGGGTTTTCAAGCTTTTCTCACAAATGCATTCCCAAAGAGGGTTGCCCGGTTGACGTCAGGCAGGCGGCCGTTCGTAAAATTATAGCCAAACCAATTAAACTGTTCCAAATAAGTTTTCTTCTAGTTTTCGTATGGTCATCGGCATCCTTCGATTACCATTGACATGCATTTTATATTTTGGAGAGGAAAAGCGGGAAAGCGCACTCCAGGCTCCGAAGCAGCACAGCCGAGGATGCAACCGGGAACGCGCTAAGATGAAGAGTGCTCGCTTCTCGACAACTTGATGAGACTAGACTTTTCTACTTTCACACTACTCGCGCATATAATCTTCTGTTTCCTTAAACATTCAGCTAGTGTTGCAAGGGCCTAAGAAATATTCAACTAAAATAAAAAATTACCAAGCTGAGAGGGTGTGGAGGAGTATGCGCCGACCTCGGCTCATGCAGCAACGCACGCAGATGTGCAATGTAGGAGGCAGCCAGCCGCAAAGTATCCAGCTTGGAGAGCTTCGTGTCCGCGGGGACCCACGGTAGCGTCGTCTTCAGCCTGAGACACAAAACTGGTTAGCGACTTCACTCTACGTCTGTCAAAGCGTCACAGACCACTCAACGTGCAACTCAACACTCAACCTACTGTAGGTTGAGTGGACTCTGGAAGCGATTACACATTACGCCGCCGCGGCAGCGGTATTATTTGCCGCTGCGGCGGCGCCGCCGCGCGCTTTGACTTTGTTGGCAGTTATACAACGTGTTAATGAAATACCGCAAAACCTCCCATGGCCCATGAAACTGAACAACTTTTGTTCTACAACTTTCAACAACAAAATAGTTTGAATTTTCATACAAGCTGATCGGGTCAAATTGTAATTTTATTTTTGGCATTTGAGGAATGTTGTAGAACAAAAGTTGTTCAGTTTCATGGGCTGAGGTACCATCTGATCTGAGAGGTTTTGCTTTAATACGGTGCTACCTTGGCTGCCGCTAAAACAGCTCTGGCGCGGCGCGGCGTCGTGACAACCTATTTGATACGACGCCGCGCCATACTTACTAACATAGGTATTTTTGAAGTGAAAACTTCTTTAGGCGTGTTGGGTTTTTTTTTTAAATGGGATAAAACCATTGAAGTCGCGACACTAATACCGTAACCAAAACCACCTTGTTCTGTCGGCACTCCCGGAGTGCCACTGTTTTTTAGGGTTCCGTACCCAAGGGGTACAAACGGGACCCTATTACTGTGACTCCGCTGTCTGTCCGTCTGTCACAGGGCTCTATCTCTTGAACCGTTATAGCTAGACACTTGAAATTTTTACCGATTATGTATTACTGTGGCCGCTATAACCGCAAATACTAAAAATAAAAAAAGTTAAAAATTAAATTAATTCATACAAATAACGTGTTTTTCAGCGTTTTTAACTAGAACTTTATAATGGCATTACTAGATACTTGAAGTTTTTACTGATTATGTATTACTATAGCCGCTATAATAACAAATACTAAAAATAAGATAAAGTTAAAAATTAAAGGAATTTGGGGCTAGCTCAATCAGTGTGATTTGTCCTTAAGGTGAATATAGAAGCAAATAGCCTTGAAGTGGCGCCCTCATTTGAAATAAATTGTTAACTCGTAAATATGGTGATAATTTCAATATTGCTAATCGTCCGGCACTAGCCCTTTAATAGTAGATTGGGCTACAAGGCGTAAAGGTAATAGTTTTAACGCGAGGGCGCTACTTTGAATCCAAAGCGAAATAGGGGGGGCACAATAGAATCACGAGCGTAGTGAGGGATTCTACGGTGGAATCCTGAGTAAAGCGAGGGATTCAAGTATATCGCCCGAGATAAAACTATTACCGTACACCGTGTAGCACATTCTTCTTTTCATCTACATCTATGAGGAAAATTTGCAAATATATACCTAAAACGAAAGTAGAATACCTACATATAGCTAATCAGAGTTTGACAGACAGTTACTAACCTTTATTTGGTGGCGTTTTCACTGAACAAGTACTATGAAAATATTTTTCTAGGACAACCACATCTTATACATTTTCTAGTCATTAGAATCGTTTCATTACTTTTTCCTTGTGTGTTAATTCTTTACATATTTAAATACCTAATGTATATTATACGTAAACTTCATATTTACTATCGGCCTCATCAAGAAACTAGTCACATTTAAAATAGTTGTAAAAATAACCTAATAGTTCCATAATAAAATTACTATTTAAATCAAAGACAACAATTGCGCGTTTTTATTGGTTTTTAATAAATTATTATTTTGAAGCAAGAGAACCAAAACATTTTGACCTACAATCATCCACGTAAAACGTGTTGTATTCCAATTTAAAAAAATTACGACGCCCTTGCCTATATTTTATAATTTTATATAACTAAATTATTCTTTTTTTTAGCTGACTGCCAATATTATTTTTGATTCTACATTCATGTTCGGTTTTCAAATGTGTTTTAACGCCCAGGGAATTTACTTTTTACTTTTCAGTGTCTGGAGAATTACCAGTGACTTAAGCCCCAAATATTTGGGATAAAATCATCGTTTTTCGAATAGATGAGATGAAAATTATTTTATGAACCACCGTTGATAGTATTTACATTAGTCCGTCTGGCATTAAAACTTGCTTCCGCCAAAAGTGGCCACACCAATAATAGTTAAAATTATTAGCAATTTTGAAATTATCACCATATTTAAGAGTTAACAATTTATTTCAAATGAGGGCGCCACTTCAAGGCCATTTGCTTCTATATTCACCTTCAGTTTATACATATTAATATACTTATATTTATTTTTAGCTTCTGTACTCACCTGCAAAACGCTTTAGAGAGGACACGCATTCTAGCCCTTTCACGAGCGTTGGCTGCGTTTCTGTGTTGTGGCTCGTGTGTACTTCGACCTAAAAAAAAAAACTCCCTAAATTCAGCAAGTTTCCATGGAGTAAGTATAGATAACGCTGGATTTAGGCTGCTTCCGATCGGTCGATTTGGAAATCCTTGAATTCTTATGTCCAGCAGTGGACTTCCTGTGGCTGATATGATGATGATGATAAGTAAGTATAGAAATAAAGGGAGGCCATCTCATATGGGGGAACAGTTGCAAGAGTGTCCAGCTAAAGCGGTAAATGATAACTGATGTTAGACTTCCGTGGTCACAATGACTATTAAGTATTCACACTATGAGACTTTTTTATTTTGACCCAGATATTTTAATAGCCCTACTAACTAGTGCCAGGCCTGTGTCACTCCCCATTTAGGTATCGAAAATGTACCTACATTATTACTATGCGCGCAGGCGGCCCCTCCGGGTGGTAAAATCAGTTATACGAATCGTTTGTCCAGAGTAATAAGAATAAAAATTGGCTTGCAATGGATGTCTAGGTATCTATACGAAAAGGTGCTGAGTTCTGACGTGAGCTAAATTAAACCATATAGCTAGCCACATTGAGTAGATATTTCTTTGAATTTCTTTGCTGACTGAGACTTCTGTACGTTAGTATTATTTATTCTGTGCTAGTGCCAAACTAAATCCATCCAGAATGGCGCTAGAGTCGCAAAAGTGTGTGTTAGTTTTCATGATCTTTTATTAACATTTTTGTGAATACCTCTATATACAGTGTTTACTGAGGCCCTAGGGACCTTAAGTCATAGTGGTTACTGATAAAAAGCTTTTAAAAATAATAAACATAGTAGGTATATAGAGAAAATTTGTGCTTTAAATTTTGTCCAAAATAAAACTCCTTCATTGCTAAAGGCGCATTTAGACACTAAAGTTTTTTGCCAATAGGCAAATTTAATTGTATGAAATAGCATACAATTAAATTGCAGCAATTAAATTAAGTTAAATTAAATAGGACGAATTATACAATTCATCCTTAACTATGGTCTAAACTAATTGTCAACCGTAAAAACAATTTGTTACTTCAATTAAATTGTATACAATGCAACAGGTAAGAAACATCCACTGTGTAAATGGGTATTAATCTTAATTGAAACTAACCTAACCTATCGCGTTTGGGTTTGACAATAACACTGACTGAACCGTTTGAAAAAATGCCCAATCTTAATATAAATGTATTTCGACAAGTTCGGTAGTATTAATAATGAGAACCTTTCTCCTTGTTAAATGTCAACTTATTACGTTAACGGCCCTGGGCTTTGTCTGCTTAGAGCTGCAAGACAGAAAATGTCTGTCCCATTAGGAATAAAGATGTGTAATTGTGTATAGCATTTATAATTAGGAAAAAAAGATACTTAGTACACATTATGTATAGTCCGTACTAAAACAAGATGTTTCATACCTTTTTTTTAGATTTTTCTAATTGTAGAGGGTTCGTAGCACTCTCGTAGCCTTTCGTAGCACTCAAACAAACATTTTCAATACTTTTTAGGGTTCCGTACCCGAAGGGTGCAAACGGGACCCTATTACTGAGACTCCGCTGTCTGTCTGTCTGTCTGTCCGTCTGTCTGTCTGTCCGTCAGTCACAGGGCTCTATCTCTTGAACCGTAATAGCTAGACACTTGAAATTTTCACCGATTATGTATTACTGTGGCGGATATAACAACAAATACTAAAAATAAAAAATAGTTAAAAATTAAAGGGGGTCGTCATACAAGAAACGTGTTTCTTCAGCGTTTTAAAACATTGTACGGAACTCTTCATGTACGAGTCCGACTCGCACTTGCCCGTTTATTAATTGATATGGTCCCTTTCCAATAAATTGAATTTGTTAGCTATCAAGCTCTCCTACGAGGCAGACAGGCTTATGTTACTTACATTACTTATGGACAAGATAATATGTACAATATACTAATTTGGCACACCATTTTTTTCTAAATCCAACCGGACTGCTGTTTTCTGAATGAATTATTTTTTGAACAAAAAAAATCTTTATGACTTTTGTATTTTATATGTACGTGAGGTCCAATTTTTTTACCGACTTCAAAAAAGGAGGAGGTTATCAATTCGACTGTATGTTTTTTTTATGTATGTTTGTTACGCGATATCTTCGCCAATTGTGAACCGATTTGGTGATTCTTTTTTTATTTGAAAGCTTTTACTACCAAGTTGGTCCCATTTTAACTTGGTGAAGATATGATGAAGAACTTTGGAGATATGGAAGAAACTCCTTAAAAAAGTTTTTTTTTGTTAAAAATTTAATTATTTTATTTCACTTTAACATTTTTAGTAAATAAATCAGTTTTATACTTTCTTGTGGACTGGCGTTGGTGTACACTTAGGTAAAGAATAATCCTGTATAACTTTTAAAACTCACCTGAACTTGACTGGGAATCATCGAAGAAGAAGTCATCGTCATCAGCATCTTCCGACCGTTTTTCTACAGGGGGAGACTTATTTACGCGTTTCCTCGGCATTTTATTTTTTCACATCCATATAAAATTATTACACATCACATCACTGGCCGATCAATTTTTTTTAAAGGCTCTAATGTTCTCATTTTAAAATTAAAAACCTACAAGATATTTTTTGCGAACTTTTTTTAATTTATTTGTCCTAATTTCAAATTTTACTGTCGTTTTAAATTTCTCTACTTTCTATAGGTATTCTTTTTTAAATAAAATTTAAAAAGTGGCATGGATATCTGAACTATAGGATTGGTGTTGGTCGTATGAAATGCGTCGGCGCA
Organism: Acrobasis repandana; assembly: GCA_963576875.1. NCBI lineage: Eukaryota > Metazoa > Arthropoda > Insecta > Lepidoptera > Pyralidae > Acrobasis > Acrobasis repandana. The sequence goes on from OY756226.1 coordinate 8,578,807, forward strand.
AGGCGGCGTAGTGAGTTGTTGGGCGGCGCTTTCAGACGCCCCTCCCCAATTCCAGGTTTAACCCCAAACCTCGACTAATGAACGGCATTTACCGAGAGCTGATTAATTCTAATGAAAGAATAATAATAGTATTTAAATGTTTAACAAAATCAAAGCAGTCCAAATCAAGAAAATGTTAAATTAATGAGTAAACGCAACTGATTTATTAAAATTAGAAAAATCTGTAAAGTTAATTACACAAACAAAAACCTATACTTTCTAAGAAAAAATATTGCGGGACAGTATAGACAACTAATAAAATAGTTTGTAAAAAAAACCTTATTTTATTAGTTCAAGTACACTTGAAAATTTACAAACTATATATGTAAAAAAAAATAAGGAAAACATAGTACTTAGGTGCTAGTTGCTACTTATTTCTAAAGAAATTTGTTCCAGTAGACCCGCAAGAGGAAATGGGAAGTAAGAGGTAATTGGCGTGTACCTACAATACAAAACTAAATACCTTAGTAGGTAACTTATTGAAATATTGTACTTGAACGCTTTTATTTTCTACTAGCTGTGCCCGCGACTTCATTCGCGTGGTTGTCGGAACGTAATGTTATATAGCCTAAAGCCTTCCTCTATAAATGGACTACCCAACAAACAAAGAATTTTTCAAATCGGACCATTAGTTCCTGAGATTAGCGCGTTTAAACAAACAAACAAACAAACAAACAAACAAACAAACAAACAAACTCTTCCGCTTTATAATATTAGTATAGATTACTTTAAATGTACTTACATACTACTCTTCTGAAAAAGGTACTTCCACTGTCAAAAATCTTTATGTGCAACCAAAACCGTGAAGCAATTAGCGCCGTCAAAGAAAAACAAAAAAAAGTGACAGGGTGCCGCACACTTCCGCGACACTTAATACGTTCTGTGACGACTTTGACTGCTCCACACGTGCTACGAACCCCCTCTCGAAAGTTAAGTTACCTACCGTAACTCATGGAACATCTCATGGCTTATTAAAATATAAGTGTAGATAGTTTGGGCTTGGAGAAAGCATGATGAAAAAAATATACATATACGTTTTCCGCCATTTTGCGTACACTGCACCTTGAATGCTTCTCCAACTAAAACCCAACTAAGGGAAGATTTTGACTGAAAAGTACGTTTTACCCAGTAAATGCAAGCATAGCAGAGAACCAGCTAGCAATGTATATGTCGCAGTTGGTTAGTATAAACCGCGGTTTTGTTAAACAGCTGATTATCATTCAGCAGGATTGTCAATGTGTCACGTTTAACAAACCAGCTAACCACGTTTAGACCGCAGAATAGGTTATTTGCAGGCAGTTATAAACAAACAAATTTATGACGGGGCATTAAAATAAAACCTCAATTCAACTTCTTACTATGTAATCTAGTCTCCTACATCATAGAATACCAATAAAGAATGATACAAAGTTCGATGCAAGTGGATACAGAAAAGCAATTTCGACATTCCCATACAAATCGTCCTGCACGCTGCACACTTTTGTATGGAAATACCATTTTTTTTGTCTGTTATTTTAGTTACATTATTCTATAATGATCTAGTATAGACCGTGGTTCGATTTATAACGGGTATGTCCCTTCCACGTAGTATTTTTAGGCCCAGTTATTTAGGAGATATGGGAGATTTCGTAGATAATAAATATAATTTTCGTCTATTTTCTTTAATAAGTTCAAAAATATCTGTAAAAAAATATTTAAGAATTCTCATAAACAGTTATTTCATGTAATATATACATGTCACACGATATAGTAAAATATCCCCCATATTTTGAATCCATTTATTTACGTTACACGTCCGCCCATCTTTGGGTCACAGATTTTTTTGTCTGTGACATACGGACGGACAGACAAGTGAATGATTCATAAGGGTTCTGTTTTTACCTTTTGAGGTACGGAACCCTAAAAAGAATAAATGTGACGTTTCCGTGGGATTGCCAAAGAATGTCAATGACCATTAAGGCAACGTAACGTTACGTAACAAAAACGTAACAGTTCGTTATTATTAATAAATCACATGACTGACTATACAACGTGTAATGTAAGGGACATAATGCGTAATAAATCGAACCAAGGGCTATTCTACATCATTATTACGAGTAGTATACTATGAAATTAAAATAACAGTCAAAAAACAAAAAAAAAACATAATTCCTGGGCGGCTGCATACTTTTGTATGGATATGCCGATTCTATCTTGCTTTTTGACTGTAATTTTAATTTTATTATAATATAGTGATTAATTATAGCCAGTGTTTTGATTATACGCTTCGCATAAGTATGTCACTTACAATAAAAATAAACTGATTATCTTACTTATGTTACGTTTTGTCATAGATAAATATAGCGAAAAAGAGCTGTTATCACTTAGGACGGATCATCATACCTAATAAGAGGAAATAGGTACATAAATCCACAGTCTCTTTCTACCCTTATTTATTTATTTAGGTACCAATTTATGTATGTACTTAATTAAACAGAAAATTTATAAGAGAATACATAAAATAAAAGTTGTACAAAGGCACTACTTATCTCAAAAGAAGCCGGGTTTCCGGCAGAGTAGAATAGGACCACTTCAAGACTTCCCGTGGATGTCACAGAAGGCGACATAAGGAATACAAGCTAAACGAAGTTATATAAACATCAATGCATCATCTCTCCAATCCGGCCAGCGCAGCGCGGAGAAAGTACGCCAAACCCTTTGGCTGCTCTGGCGAAGTATGGCTCTAGTAGTACAGAGAGGTTTGTGCTCCTGCAGTGAGACTAAAAGAACTGATGATGATGGTGATCTCAAAAGAGATCTCTTCCAGTATGCCTGTGAGAGGAGATGATACTCTTCTGAGAAAAAAGCGTAATAGTAACGTTCCTTTAAAAAACTGAAAACAAGAACAAATGTAATATTATGTTTACTTGTCCTATAAATTCATAAATCTGCCTATTGTCGGTATTTCGTTAGTCAGTCCTAATTGCGGAGGTGATCGAGTACACCGACTTGAAAGTTGAAGGATTGCTGCAAATAGGATGCACATAGGGTTGTCACATGGTTGTCACATCTCAACGCTGGTATGTCAACTAGGTAAGGAAAGTCCTTCAATTTGTATGGAAACCTGGCGTGCCAATTTTTATACAAATATTTAATAGAAATTCACTTACGAATGGAAGGAAACTTTTTATTACTTCCTCCAACGTTTTTCGACTAGTTTCTACGACTTAAAACGGCAGATTTAGTTATTTTACAGTAGAGAATGCATGTCCGATCTAACGAATTGACTTACACGGACTAAAAGTGACGATCCTAAATGAAGTCAATATGACGTCAGATCGACACCAGACACGCAAATTCATACAGAGGCTGTGTTTATCTTGATCCATGCATGGCCTGTGGTCAAAATGTATTCAGTGGGACGCAAATTCCCATTAAAACTTCTGGTAGGGGTAACCTGGGTAGGTTTACTAGTTAAACTCTTTTTGACAAAAACCAAATTTTAAACCACGTTTGAAAAGTTTATTAGAAAATTAATAAAAAAATAATCTCCATGGATTTGTAACAACGCAAAAATGTTGTTATTTCATTGTACCTAATAACTACCGCAATTACATCAAGCTCTTCATAGACATTTTTTTTAGAATAATAACAATAACAATATTTTCCAGTAACTAGGGAAAACCAAACAAGGACAAATCCTGTTTTTTCCCAGATTACGAGTACATTGGTCATACTAGGTAGAACACACCGTAGCAGGTAAGTTCCTACTACGCCACGATTAAATAAGTACATATTTTAACCTCTACTCTCTTTTCTTAATCTGACGGTGTGCAACAAAAACTATTTAAACCGTCAGATTAAGAAAATAATATTTTTTTTTGTAAAAGCTTTCATTGTGAGACCAAAGTACTAGTCAAGACAAATCAAATGAGCTCAAACACGATAGGTTTTCGTCGTTTCATTACTGAGTTCTATGGCTACCTCCCGGCTCCACCATCAGTTTACCAATATGATATCGTTATATTGTACTGTCATCCTGACATGACACGACTGCATGTTTATCTGACGCGCCCGAGTAAATCCCAAAATCTCCCTCTTGGGCTCCCCTGCTATAGATAGGAGGGTTTTTACGTGTGCTGCCACCATTCGATACTAACTCCAAGAAAGGTACAAGACTGAAAATGGTAAATGGGGCTTGACTTATACCAGTATCACCATGTGGGCCGGGTCCTCTGACTGTTCTGGCTAATATATGCCTCTGGTAGTACAGAGAGGGTCGTGCTCCTGCAGTGGAGATTAGGAGGGACCTGATGATGATGATAAATGTAACTACTACCGTCATCATCATTATCATTTCAGCCGCAGGAAGCACTGCTAGACATATGTCCTATATGGACTTGTCCTGCAACTTTGCTTAGGTTATCTGATCACCTAGTAGGTAGGTTTCTTACGCTGTGCCAATTAGGACGTGGTTTTGGTTGGCATTCGAAACCTTTATGCGCCAAGTTCGCGTTATGTGCCCCGCCCGCTGCCACTTAAACTAACAAATTTACTGGAATAAGTATGTCAGTGACGGGATATTAGGAAGCGACACTAAACTTAGCTATAAGTAAATAATGTGAGCCAACCACTTTTATGAAAACGAAAGAAAAAAATGACAATTATAAAATATTATATAATTACAAAATTTAAGTTAAATGTTTGATAATTTTTAAATTTATAGTTAATTTGAATGTACTCGTCCAAAATTTTGCTTTTATCATCACCACCTGTAGGTAGACTGGAGAAAAGGCCCTAGGCCTTAAGTCCGCCTGTTACATTTTTTGTAATAAATTTCAATAAAAAATTATCAAGTGGTACAACCAAAGAAAATAAATTACTTTGACTTTGGTATTTCTTCGAATCTCCGATACGATCACTATCGATCTAATTACCACAGCCTTTTAATTTTCGTATAACAGGCAGCCCTACCCGCTCCAGGTGGAAGATATCAAAGCATTGCATTCCGCCCGACGAGCAGTCGAGCCGAGCACCATTCGTTTTAGCGCCATCCAGTGTGACTTACGGCGGGGCCGACTGTTTTCTCAACAAATATTATTCTTTGCTCCTGCTCCATTTACATGAATAAGTACTAGGTACCTACTACAATACAAGTAATAGGTATGCATTTTTTTTACATCCAGCGTAGGTACATAGTTTACTATAGTCTTATTTATGTGACGACAACGCGGCGTAGAGTAGAGATCATAAACACAGGTATTTCTGGAAGGTACCATTGTCAGGTGCTATTTATTACGCACCATTGTTCATAAAGGCCCAACCTACATAAAGCGTCGTAGGGCGGCAGGTACGAGCAAATAAGTAGGTATCTACCTAAGTACGTAGATACTTACATAAATACTTATATGGATTTAAATTAATATTACCTCTCTAAAACCCATATTTTGTAGTCCATTGCTGGAATAAAGGCTTCTGCTCATAGAGGGAGGTTTTGCCCATAATAATCACCACGCTGGGCAGACGGGTTGGTGGGTGATCCCAGACTCGCAGTAGATAACATACATGGGCGTCTAAAGACATATCTAATAGCTCTCTTAGTCGCCTCTTACGACAATCGTGGGAGACAAAAGGGGTGGCGGTGACAATCGTATTCTAGGTAGGTACCTAGGTACTAAGCTTTGCCGTCAGCGTCACCACACCACATGGCCTATGTAACTGAACAACTTTTGTTCAACAACTTTCACGAAATCCAAAAAAATATTCGGATTTTCATACAAATTGACTCGATCAGCTGATCAGTTTGTATGAAAATTCAAATATTTTTTTTTTAGTTTCGTGAAAGTTGGTGAACAAAAGTTGTTCAGTTACATGGGCTGCGGTACCATCTGAGAGGTTTTGCGTTCTTTCATTAACACGATGTTTATGTTACCTATCTAAATCCATAACTCAGGCGGTAAGTAGTTTGAAAATTGAAATTATTATATCTATGTACTTACCTACTGAAGCAAAATTTAAAACATTTGATAACTTATTTTAAGTACCTACGTAGGTATCTAGGTACCTACATAAATATTAGTTATTATACAAAAATTACAGCCTAGAGTCTCAATACACAATACGTACACTTCTTTGGTGGCATTTGGATAAAAAAATCTAAAAATTACATGCAATGCACAGGTAGGCAACATCTAAAGTTTGGCAACATCAATTTTTATCTGTCACCTCACCTGAGCCTGCCACTGCCACTGAATTTGTTGTCAATCAAATGTCATTTTCGTTTTGTTTCGTTGACTTTTTCTCTGGGACTTTTGTTTTCTTTCAAGGTTTTGCTCTGTATTGAATTTTTTGTTCCTTGCATTGATAACATTGTTGTGATTCGCTGTAAATATTGACTGTCGATAAACACCGTAATTCAATCAGTGACTCATTGTATTCTTCATGCAGTGATAATTCGATTAAATCATGCTGCCGGGGATTGGTGTCTTCGGTACTGGCGCTATAGCCAAAGTATTGGTGCCATTCCTGAGAGAAAAAGGATTTATTGTTGAAGCGATATGGGGAGTGACCTTACAAGAAGCCGAAGTTGCAGCAAAGGAACTGAAGATCCCATTCTTTACAAACAAAATAGATGACGTTCTTTTGAAGAAGAATGTCAATCTTGTGTTCATTGTTTGTGCTCCTAATTTACACGCCCAGATATCGGTGAAGGCTCTCGGTATCGGTAAGCACGTCGTTTGCGATAAGCCTGCAGGTCTCTGCCAGGCTGAAGCTCTGAAAATGGTCCGAGCGGCCCAGTATTATCCTACATTGATATCCATAATAAATCACTCACTTAGATTCTTGCCAGCCTTCAGTCATATGAGAAAGTCTATCCAAGAAGGTTACCTGGGCGATCCTGAAGAGCTGACATTGATAGATGTTAGAGTACAAATGGGACCATTACTAGGTGAAAGTTACAACTGGCTTTGTGATGATACAATGGGAGGTGGTTCACTGACTTTAGTTGGTAGTCATGTAATAGACCTAGTATCATACCTCACAGGACAAAAAGTTGTTAAAGTTCATGGTATTTTGAGGACATTTGTAGAAGAGACACCAAAAGTAAATGGTATTAGAAAGATTACTGCCCCAGACTTCTGTACATTCCAATTACAAATGGATAAAGGGTTACTAGTGACAGCCACATTAAATAACCATTTGCCGGGCCCATGCTTTAACCAGGAGATCTATGTTTGCAGTAAAAGAGGATACTTGGTGGTCAGAGGTGGAGACTTACATGGAAGACTGCACAAGATACATTCAAAGAACAGTTCAGAAGACGAAGGGAAAAGGCCACATGATAAAGAGGAAGTTATTTATGTAGACGTTGAAGATTTAAGTTGTGCTTCTAGTGTAGTTCCAAAACCGTATGTGAAAGGACTTTGTAAAATGATCAGTGCATTGAAAGAGGCATTTTTGCCTGTGAAAGAGCAAATGGATTGGGTGAAGGAGCCCGTGAGAGCTGCAGCGACATTTGAGGATGGGCAAAGAGTCCAAGCGACTATGGAGGCACTGCGCCAGTCCAACGAGGATGGCTGTTGGACCACAGTTCAGCTGTTGACTGAACCTCCTGATCCAAACCCAGCTTTGTCAGCTGCTGTAAGACGCACTGCCATATCACTGCAATAATTACAATAGTTATCACAAGATTAAATTGCCATTTATTGCGTACCTTTGTTATTTTTAGTTTACAGTTTAATTATGCTAATTATTTTGATCAACAATGAAGTAATATCAGTATTGTAAGAATATTGTCTGATGTTTGACTGTGGAGAACACTGACAAGTTGAATGATTTTTGGCAAGAATCCACTTGTACTGTTAAGAGTAAGCTTTTTTAAGAGTAGATTGATAAGAATTTATTTATTGATCTTTGAAAATTATGTATTTAAATGAAATCCATAAGATTAATATAATTTCGCTATCGATAAAAAAAACAGTCGCGCTATTGACTGTTTTTTTTATATGATAGTCCTATCGAATATATTGAAATGCTGCAATACTATCAATAGTGGAAATTAGGCAATACTTTTGAATTTTGTCGATACTTTTGATAGTATGGCATCAAAATAGTTGATACTATGTACCATCTATTTGTTAATGCATTAGTTTTGCTTTAGTATCGTTAGATGTATTACATCGATAGTACCAATAGTTTTTGTATTGATACTATCAATAGTATCAGGATAATCAAAGCAATAGTATTACTTATTTTGATCAATTGAAAGTATCTTCAAGGGTCAATGTTTCGCCAGTATGATTGATTTTGAAGGCTACAAAAGTATCATGATACATGTAGAATATCGCTATCTCAACAACACTTCTAATAATGATATGATTTCTTCCGCTGAGGAAATACTAAATCTAATTTCACTTTTTCTAATATTACAACTTCTCTATCAATAAAAAATATAAAAAACATTGCACTGGGCGGCACATAGATCAGGATGGTGTGTTTTGCGAAGAATAAAAACACAAACCATGCGTTTTCATTAGGTGAAGTGTTAATCAGATAGCACACTATAAGATACTTAACACTTCGCCTGCTGAAAACGCACCTGTTCACGCATGTGTTTTCATTTTCGCAAAACACACTGTGCATTTTTCAGCAGGCGAAGTTTTAAATATTGGCTGTATAATGCCATGCCTTTTAAGGTGAAGATATAGGCAAAAAGCCTTGAAGTGTGAAATAAATTGTTAACTCGTAAATATGGTGATAATTTCCATATTCCTCTTGGTAATGCACTAGATAGCCCTTTAAATTATTTTATGAACTGCCGTTGAAACTTTTATTGGTGATCCGTCTAGCTTTAAAACTTGCCGTGGCCAATTTTGGTGGAGGCAAGTTTTAAAGCTAGACGGACTAATCTAAATACTTTCAACGGTGGTTCATAAAATAATTTAAAGGGCTATCTAGTGCATGACGAAGAGCATAATGGAAATTATCTCCATATTTACGAGTTAACAATTTATTTCAAATGAGGGCGCCACTTCAAGGCCATTTGCCTTTATCTTCACCTTAACTCTGCTCATACATTAAAGCCACTACTTTCTAAAAAATGTATGACGATCATAGGCTAGCATTTTTTTTTAAATTAGATAAATAATTTTTATTATTTTTGCCTAATTTGTGAAGTAATATGGATTTGTAAAGTATTTAACTATACTACTCTATATTAATGTATAAACATAACCTAACTTGCCAGTCAGTTTATTTATAGGAAAAGAAGGAAAACAATGTAACTGTGATTTTATGTGGAATCTATTTATATGGTTGTAAATAACACATTGCTAATATACAAATTCAACATTTCAAGCCAGTAAATAAAACTTTGTGGAACATACTGATTTGGTGATTTTATTGTAGAGGTTATGTTCTGCGTCTTTGTCCATTTTCAGTCATGGATAGAGACTGAATGAGTATGACCAAGTAAATCAAATTGAAAATGTTATCTCAAGTTTTATCTAGATCTATCTTTATTACTAGGAGTTTAATGGACAGTTGTTTTGAAACTTGAATGTAGCAAGTACCTATCTAACCTTCCTACTTTGTGATATGCTGTATTATGCATGAATAATCAGGAAATTTTGCAGGAAAATAAGACACCAGTTTTTAATAACAATGTTATATTTAAGAAATGCAACAGATAACGTCAATGCAACAGCATCCAATTATTACACAATCACATCATGTTCATTCACTACAACTTCTAAATAACTAAAGAATCAGAATTATCCAAATTAAAACTATATCGTACTTCTACTCAGTTTTCGATCTTCGCCAGAATGTCAGATTCACGAAATAGATGGTATTCTTTCTCATCGTTTTCCAAGGAAACCTTGGTACCGCCGTATTCTGGTAGAAGTACCTTGTCTCCGACTTGTACTAGGACAGGAATAAAATCGCCATTTTCTTTTCTGGATCCGGGGCCAACAGCAATCACTTCTCCGTGCAGGACCTTGCCTTGTGCCTTTTCTGGAATGACGATGCCGCCAGCGGTTTTAGTCACGGCTTCGGCTCTTTTGATCAGGACGCGGTCCAGCAAAGGTATTAATCGTTTCATAGCTCCAGCCATTTTTTTTGCTTTTCTAAATAAATTGTTAAGTTCCAAAAACAGTTGAAGCCGGGATTTCTGTCAGATAATACTTGTCTAGAATATTCGGACTTCTTCGGGCGCCGGCGAGTGATGGATGAACTTTGTCGGTTTTGACATTTCGTCTACGTCCATGTGTTTTCAGTGTTGCCAATCTGAATAGTCTGCTGTCTGATAAAAATAAAACTAGGTATTTGTGCAAAATCTGGTTCAAGCAAATATTTTATTGCGTTTGAGATAGTCGAAGCTCTATTTTATTATTTTTGCGTTAGATCTTTCCTATACATTTTTCACTTTTTGGATTTTCACAATATAAATCGTTTATGATTTGACATTAACGCCATCTGTTGTCGAATAGCAAAACTTATAGAATAGAACTTTTCCTTCAGCCGGTGCTTGAACTGATTTGTTCGAATTTACGATAGATGGAGAAAAATAGATTAATTAAGCGGTTATCAAGCAAGACTAAATAAGAATTAAAATGATAAATTTTAAAAAAGAATTAAAACGAAAAACGGCCACTTTTGGCAAATGTGCGTAGTAAAGCTTAACGTTCTCATTATAAACTGTAAACAGTTGTTCATAAAATACTTTGAAGAGTTATCTAGGACTTGATAGTTGCAAAATTTTAAATGATGTCTCCGTTTTCTTTGAAATGATTTATTTTAAATGGGGGCAGCACTGGACCCCGGAAAATTTAGGTACGGCCTTAAGGCCGTACCTGAATTTTCCGGGGTTAAAATTAAAATAGTTAGAAGGGTTATCTAGGTTTTGTTAGATCAAAATTTTAAATGATATCTCCGTTTCCTTTCAAATAATTTATTGCAAATGGGGGCAGCACTGGACTCCATGCTTGCGAAAGCGCTAGTAGGTGTAATAGCTCAGATAATAGTAATGTGTATTGCCGGGCCACCGAGCTAAGAAACGGGTGAAATTTGTAGCTATGTGACAACTTCATACTCATATAAAGAAAACTGTAAAAAACATGGGCTGTTAGGGAGCGACTAATCCGGGAGTTAGGATGTGACACCGAATAGGCAAAAGAAATGAAAGACTCGGCTCTAGCTCATTACTGCTGCAAAGGTTGGCCATTGCCATTCAGCGCAGCAACGCCGCTAGTGTTTTGGGCGCCTTCGCATCAGAAATGACAAGGGGCGGGCTGGAAATATTTTTATTAAGATTATTATTTTTTGTTTGATAATGCATTGCAATGTTTATTTTTGACCTTAGTACCCGGAAATCCTGGAACCTAAATTTTGTAGTAGGTGCTGCCATCTATCGAAAATCACATTTAAGTCTTAAGTAAAGTCATCTATTTGTAGAGTAGGTGAACTTTTCAGCGCTATCTATCGACAGATAGCATTTTATTTACTAGCATTTTGGTTTACACTCACCACCTTTATATAATAGTTTATCCTACCGAGTATAGATGTCACACTATCGCGCATTTGGCGCATATGACATAAAAATCATTGCAGTTTACCTCCCATAGCCTAACCTAAAGCGCTGACCAAAATCAAACTCGATATAAGAAGGCAGGTAAGATTGATTGAAAGTAATTTTTTTGGGGGACTTGGAAAGGCAATATTTATCAACCTACCAATGCCCTGTAGGTACCTACCTACCTACCGCGACAATCCATAACAGTATGCTGCGTTTATGAAGACGCGGGGCGTAAGGCGTCGCGGCTCGCGGAGCGGCACGCTGAAGCACACAGTTTTTTTTGCAGTATAAACTCACACTCCAAACCTGAGAGCTTTTCAGCCGGGCCGAGCCCTACAGGTACAACTACAAAAGCATGTGTTCTGTCCGAAATCAACATGCATAAGGAATGTCGTGTATTTACCTACCACTGGAAACTACCAAGACCAGGAGAGGAGCACAGAACCCGTTAGCAGAAGCTATTCTAGGTAAGTAGGTACCATTTTCACCCACAGTCATGTTAGTGAGTATTCAAGAGCCTTTGTATTTATTTATTTATCAATGTAGTCCGCCTCTGCTGGCTTGTCGCAGTCATCAAGTACGGCGCCGTGACCGACGCAGGAATGCGTGCCGGCGCCGGCCAGTCTCGGACACACCTGCGCTCGCGCACACAAATGAGTACACCCACACGCGGTGCGCAATCACGGAGCTCGAAATAAGGCCGCTGCCACCACTGCATATCCTTAGATTTATGGCGCGTCTAGAGAACAATGATAGAAATGCGTGCACAGAAACTTGTATCCTGAATACAGATAGTGTACATACAGATAGAGATACATTATCTTTAGATACATAGTCTTTATCCCTAATGAGGTAGATAAAGCCCAGGGCTATAAGACCCAAAGGCCACTTTTAGCGTGACGGTGGGCGTTAAGATAGAAAAACGCAACATGATTCAGATTTTCGCCCATTCTCTCAATCGCCTTTTACGATTGGCGCGGGAAGGGAAACACCTGGTACATTCTCAGATTTTCTTTCCTCCTAGACCAGCATGGAAGAATAGTGTAGCTAAAAAGCGCATATTTATTTTAACGAATGGTTTGGCTTGGGCTTAAGGCCGTACCTAAATTTTCCGGGGTCCAGTGCTGCCCCCATTTAAAATAAATCATTACAAAGAAAACGGAGACATCATTTAAAATTTTGCTACTACCAAGTCCTAGATAACCCTTCAAAGTATTTTATGGACTACTGTTTACAGTTTTAAGTGAGAACGTTAAGCTTTACTACGCACATTTGCGAAAAACGGCCACTTTTGGCTAATGTGCGTAGTAAAGCTTAACGTTCTCTCAAGGGTTATCAAGGACTTGGTAGTAGCAAAATTTTAAATGATGTCTCCGTTTTCTTTTTAATGAATTATTTTAAATGGGGGCAGCACTGGACCCCGGAAAATTCAGGTACGGCCTTAACATAAACTAAATTAATAGCAGTTTTTCCGTACTCACTAAAACATGTTTTCATCCATTACCATTAAGTGGTCCGTGGCCATTTTATCAATCGAACGTGGGATAAATCTAATTTTGGCGTTAAATAAAAGGATTCCCTAAAAGACGAATTCAATGGACGATAAAACTTTTTGTACGCGGAGAAAAACATAAAAAGATCGGCGGCGGTTCACACGCCGACTGGGATCCAAACTTTGCAAACATCTCACGTGTGCAATATACAGGGTGACTATGATTTACCAAAGTACAACGTACCTACACGTTCTAGTGTTCTAGTTTTTAGGAAGATTATTCCATTGCGTAATTTTTTTACAGTAAGTAGAGTAGGTAACTTTAGTACAGGATGCTGATTACATTCCCCAAAAAAATATGCTGAAAAACGAACAAAAAATTACGACAGGTCGTAACTGAAACGAGCGATCAGTTAATTTTTAAGCAACGAGATCTATGTACGTACTTTTTAAGTATGTATTTCTTGTGGAATGTAATAAGTATGGTGGATCGGGACAGATCGCGTTGAAAAAAATTGCAAAAATCCTGTCTACTTAGGTTTCTTTATGCGTATCCAGCAAAAAATATAGGTACCTTAGTAGTAGTTTTCTATCACATTTTTTAAAACTTATTAACTTTTCTTTCAAACGTGTTTGGTGCCAACACTGGTGTCAAATTGTTAAGAATGCCTAAAAGTTCTCTAAGCATCACTGACCAACTTTTATTTAACATACCTACGTAACCTAATGAAGCTTTGAATTTTATTTGGCTAAAGGGTACAAATGAGTTTTTTGGACTTTTTCAGTTCAATTAAGACCATAAAATTCGTCCATCATGGTAACTCTACATCAAAAGTTGCGATAATAGCCTTACGCGGATGTTCAAAGCGTACAAAATAACACAACAAACAGAGCACAACTACAGCCTAACCAGTAACCACACAGGTGCACAATCACTGCATATCATGAACTCTAAGTAGAAGCACTTAGGTCGATATTGCAATGAAGGATGGTGTGCAGCAAGGATTGCGGCGAAGCATGGTTTACATAGCGCGAGTAGATGCGTGCGAGTATAAAATTAAAAAAATTAGACTATCTATCAAATTCATGTATCCCCATGAATTTGATAGATAGATGAATTTTTCGGGTTCCAGTGCTGCTGCCATTTGAAATAAATTATTTGAAAGGAAATGGAGATTGCATTTAAAATTTTGTCTTGATCAAGCCCTAGATAACCCTTCAAACTATTTTATGAACTACTGTTCACAGTTTAAAGTTAGAACGTTAAGCTTTTCTTAGCTTTTGCGGAAAACGGTCACTTTTGGCAAAAATGCCAAGAAAAGTTTAACGTTCTCACTTTAAACTGTACACAGCAGTTCATAAAACATAGTTTGAAGAGGTATCTAAGGCTTGATCAAGACAAAATTTTAAATGATATCTCTGTTTCCTTTCAAATAATTTATTTTAGCAGTGAATCCCGAAAAAATCCTGTATCCCCTTAACGGAGAGTTAAATGTTCTGGATCTGGAGACGAATCATTGCTATGCGATTTTTTCTCTTGTCAGACAAGTAAAGGTAACAGCTTACTGATTTTTACGTTGCATTATACCAGTCCGAATCAGTTCGTGCCAGCTGCCATCATGTAAAACTTTTCGAATGGTACCAATGCTGGGATATTTAAAAAAAGATTCGTCTTTTTTACCTGGGTGGGAATGTTGTATTTTTCATTATCCCAATCCTAGTCATAGGGAAAGTTGTCCAATATGGGCTGAGTATGTTGACTCTTACAACGCTGTATAGTACGCTGAGCTTCAAATATATTTTAACTATATATAAATTTACAATTTTACACTCATAAACTAATTAATTCGACTGCAGGTCGACAGCAAGTCGACGGCGGCAGGTCGACAGCAAGTCGACGGCGGCAGGTCGACACTCGAATGTAGTCACCGAACTGCCGTTCGTCCACAGATCTGTATATACTAGATAAATAAAATCTTTCAATTTGTATGGGAACCTACAGTGCCAGTTTTGAACTTTCAAATGTAATGTCAGTGGTGACATTTAGTGATGGAACATTCTGTTCGCGCTAAATCGATTTAAAGACACCGACCAAGAATGAAAATGAATTAAAATTCGATTTTCAGTCGATTAAACAATTACGATTATTAGAACCTTCTCGCCGTTTGCCCCTCTGTATGTATGTGCACTTAGAACTACGCAATGGATTTTAATGCCTTTTGATACAAATCAGCGCTCAGACAAACGGATTTTCTATGGGAGGACGAAAAATTTTCATGGATTTTTAATAACTTTTTTTTATAGAAAGTAGTTCAGTATTATGGACTGAACTTGGTCTAAAAATTTTGCTGGTGGTTTAAAAGTCAACCTTTATACATATATTTAGAACGAAAATAGAGTACTGAGTGCACTGAGTGTACAAAATTAATGAAGCAAGTTCAGTGCTCGATATTTTCAGTAGAGGTATAACTACGTGAGTACTGGTTCTTATTCTGTGGTATAACCTTCCTTATAGACTTATAGACTTTTGAGCAAAATGGGGGTATAAGTTTTAGCAATTACTTGCGTTCCCTTCGTTCTAGGAGGTCTGGGAATCTGATGTCTACGTGTTCGTCTTGTGAAGGCGTAGTTTAATTGGTATAGTTAAGTTATGAAATACTCTGTCTTTTGTGATTTTGTGAAGTGAACACACTTATGCCAAAATATCTCAAGGCAAACAGGTACCTCTCAAACCAATGTTTCCCTAATCGATTTAGAGTCATAACATAACACTGTACAACACTATCGTTAAAAATGTTAAAATAACGCTTCATTTGAACGACTAATGACAAGTGTATGACAACGAATGAATGATAAAGTATCTAATCGTTTTATTTTCATTGCGTGTTATACATACTAGGCCATCAAATGTTGTTACTTATGTAAGCAATGGATTATGAATATGCGATATTCACTCAGTCAGCACTTTTCAGTATAAAAGTTAAACAAAACATGAAATAATTGATTTTAAAATAAATTGAGTACTATTTAATAAGAAATTTACTTACGGATGAAAGGAAACTTTTTCTTAACGTCCTCCAACATTTGTTGACGTGTTTCTGCAGCTCAAAACTGCACAAATAGGCATTTTTCTGCAGAGCGTTTTAGGTTAGGTGCAATAAGCTGTCATACACGGACTAAAGAAGACAATTTTGAATGAAGTCGATTTTACTTCAGTTGGACACGCAAGTGCATTCATAGGCTGTGTCTATCTTGATCCATGGTCTGTGCGTTCGTCTGTATGAGCTCTAAGTGAGCATTGACATGCTAATTGTTCTAGCAAGGTAGGTCTTCGTTTTGGAATAGGGAGAAATCTGACGTGACGAGCGTGGTAAGTGCTCACCCAGTGTGAGCTACGGTTTAAGATCGTGGTCGGTTCTCACGGCAGCACAGGTGCGCATCCGGTTATCTCAGTCCGAGGCGTTCTAATTATGCTCCTTAGACAATGACAACGTATTTTTAGCGAGTAAACATTGCTTACGCCGTTTATCATAGTACAGATTTTGAAAGGGGTAGACAGAACTAAGGCAAAAGTAAACACAAATCAAATAAGATGGTTGGACACTAATGACAAAGAAAATAAGAAACAGTGACGAGTCATAAGTTCTTTTTATTTTCATAAATAGCAAATAGTCGCAAAGATAGCAATGGAAATGGTAAAAGAAGGATTTTGCTAAGAGACAAACTGAACTTAAAAAAATTAAAAAAAAGAATAAAGAATTTACTACCTACCTATGGCTAGGGGGTGCACAATCAGCCGTTATAGGTACCTAAGTCCAACTAATAAATATTTGACAAATAAATATTTACAAGTTTATCTCTATGAGGTAGTAGTTCTAAAAAGGAGGAGGTATATAAGTATTTTGGTTTTTTAACCTAAGAAACTGGAAAAAATATTTTATCCAAGTATAAACATTCAGGTAAACATAAATGCTGCGTATTTTGCTTTTCTGATTTTTTAGTGGTGTTTATAAATAAATATAAATATAAAAGGGCAAATCACACTGATTGAACTGGCCCAAAGTTAGTTTTAAACTTGTGATAAGGGATACTAACTCAGCGATACGTTTATGGTGACTGGAATTAAAGTCGGTTATTTATATGGAAAAGTTATTAATTTTAAAAGTACACATGTAGTCATGAAGTTTTCCCACGCCATTTCCATGTGTGAATACAGGAGTAGTTTAAAGTTTTTATGACTGTAACCCTAAGCGCATCACATCCGTATCTCACCACAAACATGAGTAAAAACCTCGTTGCAGGTGTTCATCCGGACTCTGGCGGAGGCTGTGCGGTCACTGCACTCAAGTCAAGGTATATTCTAGAAACGGTCTAATCTATAAGATTTTTTACCCGACTGCGCCAGAAGGAGGGTTATGTTTTTCGAGTGTTTGTATGTATGTTTTCGTTGGCACGACGCTCTGCAGCCAAAACGGCTTGATGGATATATTAGCTTGAGAGTGTCGTTAGAAGGTGAAACTAAGTATATCAAAAATTAAGAAAAAACAAAAGGCGAATTTTTGGCCCTATAGGTACTCTTTAATTTTTTTACAAATACGGCGGTAACAATTTTGACTGAGAGGTTTATGCTTAGGGTTTCTGGGCAGCAGCCTGCCTGATAACCTCCTAAGGAATGCTGTTATTTCTATCCTCTCTAACTCTAACCCTTCGCTCTAACCACATAAAGATATGGAGAGCCTGGGAACCAAACGGCTTTTACATAGAATACCGCCACCTTAGATCTGAAACAGTCACGTACAGCAGATCGTTCAATAGCTTTTCAACGTATTTGTCGCCATGGCTTCTCAAAATAATGCAATGGTTCTTCAGTGTGATAAAAAATTACAAATTCAAAAAATATGTAGGTCAGAGATTTTGGACTAAAGAAAATTTTGGTATATCTATTCCATAGATAAAAAACCAAATAAGAATAAAATACTCGTACCCTTATCTCTGAAAAATAATTTTTACTTTTTCGACATTGACGAGTCATGAACTCGTGTCATTTAATGACTTGGGAGTCTTGGGACTGAACTCTTTCAAGTACGTAAAACATGAAAAACATAGGTAAAATATATAAATATGCTTTTGCCCGCGGCTTCGCTCGCGTATCCCACGGGAACATTAAATTTTTACGAGATGAAAGGTACCCTATGTCCTTCTCAGTACTCCTATGTGTATGCGAATTTTCAAGAAGATTGGTTCAGTAGATAAAGCGTGAAGAGGTAACAAACAAACAAACAAATATACAAACTCACTTTCGCATTTATCATATTAGTTAGGATTAGGATTACCAAACATAATATTTTTCTGTCACCCACCGGCGGCAGGCTTATTATATATGTCGTAGTTGCGCAATCTTAAACAATCCAGCTGAACGATATTCGCCTGTTTAACAAAACCGACGTGTAATGCCAAACAACTAGAGGTTTCGTGAATTAGCGGTTTATACCCGTATATATATCCAACTACGACATATATACGTGTTCGACGTACGAAATAATTGTCTCGAACGATCTTGTCTCTAGCTAGAGTGTCTGTAGAGATAGTTAGTCGCGCTCCAAAGTTTGCGTGGTTACGTCGTTCGAGCTCGCTCCGAGGAAATTATGTAAGATTTAGTTTTACGACTTTTCCTATTTATTCCCTTAAACCTACGTACAATGTTTTTATTTTAATATTTTTGTAGTGTTTTTTTTTATGAATCAAATATAACTATAGGTATTATTACTTAAATAGTATCAAATGGTTAATAAGTAACATAAATTGTAGGAAATGTAACGCAGGAGAAAGAACACTTGTATTTATTTGTGGTTTGCACCAGACATATAAATTACTATCTGTTTGGATTGCATAACGAAGGCCATTTTATTATTGAATTAATTGACGTGCAGACTGCAGACCACAAGGCCGTGAAACATTTTTATAGAACAATTTTGAAGAAAAAACCACATGTAGCAACTTAGTGTATTTGTATTTTCCAACATAAATCTGATTGATTCAATAATAAACGAATGAATATATAGTTAATTTTTATTCAATGCGTACTTAAACATTACATAGGTACCTACTGTTTTGTGATTGATCCACTTGATCTTCAAACGAAAATTTGTTGTTTAAAAAAACCTTTGTTAGCATACGTTCACGAATAGTTTGCTTGTAATAACGCTTGAAATTAAATTTTATTAATACTCATGATAAAGCATACATTTTGGTACGATAAAAACAAATAGTTGATTTACCACCTTTCATATCAAATTGATAAAATTAAGTCTTACGAAATGCTATTTTTGCAATAAATTCAAATGCACTTTAATTTATTGCATTTTAATTATCTTACAGTTTTCGTGGTCAAGAAACATGGCGGAACTAGTAGTGGAAGTTGAACAAGGGAAGCTGCGAGGCAAGGATTGCAACTCGTTTTTTTTGTTCAAAGGAATTCCATATGCTAAACCTCCTGTTGGCGAGTTGAGATTTATGGTAAGAAAGACAACTTTGACAGACGACCTCCGTAGTGTAATGGTCAACACGCTAGTCCGCCAATCCGGAGGTTCTAGGTTCGATCCCCAGCCAGGGCAAGTTGGAAAATGGCCTTTTTCAATATTATACTGGGTCTTGGGTGTTTATCTATACATATATTATATATATATATAACTATACAATATAGTATAGTAAGTAGGTATCCCATAACATACCTAAGTTTAATACTAACTTTAGGGTTAGCTCAATCAGTGTGATTTGTCCTTATATATATATTCATCTAATTTTATTGTTTCACATTGCTCCTATTTCATGACGGGACGAAAAAGCATCATTAAGGCCCCGTCAGTTCAGAGCCAAGAACTACTACAGTTTATTTCTCAAAAAAATTACATAGGAATCTTAAGGCTTTTCTACAGACCCACAATATTCAAAACACGATTGATCAAAAAGATATTACTACTTTATGCAATCACCTTTTTACATGAAACCTATACCAAAAAATTTAAAATCTAAATTACTAGTTAATTTCGCTACACAAAAAATTATAAATATCATACAAAAAAAATTATAAATAAAACACAGTGAAATATTCGTCGAAAGCGAACAAAGGCCCGAACCCGAGCTCGACGATATTTCGCTGTTTTTTTTGACGTGACAACGTCTTAAATTAGGTTGCGGCTGGGAGTCACTTATGAAAAAGTGTAACGCTCGGTAACGTTACGATGAGTCACCGAACGAGAGAGAGGCCCGCCGAATGCCTTGCGTCTCTCTCCCACTCAACTATGAAAAGACGTTGTCACGTAAAATCTTCGCCCGTAAAACCGACTTTACAGGCAACCATTTTTTTTTGTATAATATTTATTATTTTTTGTGTAGCGAAATTAACTTGTAATTTATATTATATATTTTAGGTATAATTTTCATATAAAAAAGTAATTGCATAAAGTAGTAATATCTTTTTTAAAGGTAAATTTAGGCAAATTTAGAGGTATGTTTGTGATATTTTTCTATCGAGCCCAAAATGCTGAATCATATTTTGGCTATTGTGGGTGTCTGTAAAAAAGCCTTACGATTTCTTTATATAATATTTATAATTTTTTGTGTAGCGAAATTAACTAGTAATTTAGACTATACATTTTTTGGTATAGTTTTCATATAAAACGGTGATTGATTGTATAAAATAGTAATATCTTTTTTAAAGGTAAATTTTGGCAAATTTAGAGGTATGTTTGTGATTTTTTTCCATCGAGTCAAAAAAGCTCAATCGTGTATTAAGGCCGTACCTAAATTTTCCGGGGTCCAGTGCTGCCCCCATTTAAAATAAATAATTTTAAAGAAAATGGAGACATCATTTAAAATTTTGCTACTACCAAGTCCTAGATAACCCTTTAAACTATTTTGTTAACTACTGTTTACAGTTTATAATGATAACGTTAAGCTTTACTACGCACATTTGCGAAAAACGGCCACTTTTGGCAAATGTGCGTAGTAAAGCTTAACGTTCTGGGTGTCTGAAGAAAAGCCTTAAGATTCTTATGTAAATTTTTAAAGAAATAAACTGTAGTAGTTTAATTACAGTGATTGTTCAAAAACACGCACAGTATTGCGGGCTCTGAACCCATCTCGCCTTAAGGTGAATATATAAGCAAATGGCCTTGAAGTGTGAAATAAATTGTTAACTCGTAAATATGGTGATATATATTTATATATATTTTCATATTGCTCTTCGTCATGCACTAGATAGCCCTTTAAATTATTTTATGAACCACCGTTGAAAGTATTTACATTAGTCCGTCTAGCTTTAAAACTTGCTTCCGCCAAAAGTGGCCACGGCAAGTTTTAAAGCTAGACGGTTCACCAATAATAGTTTCAACGGCAGTTCATAAAATAATTTAAAAGAATATCTAGTGCATGACGAAAAGCAATATGGAAATTATCACCATATTTACGAGTTAAGGCGAAGATATAGGCAAATGACCTTGAAGTGGCGCCCTCATTTGAAATAAATTGTTAACTCGTAAATATGGAGATAATTTCCATATCGCTCTTCGTCATGCACTAGATAGCCCTTTAAATTATTTTATAAACCACCGTTGAAAGTATTTACATTAGTCTGTCTAGCTTTAAAACTTGCCTCCGCCAAAAGTGGCCACGGCAAGTTTTAAAGCTAGATGGATCATCAATAATAGTTTTAACGGCAGTTCATAAAATAATTTAAAGGGCTATCTAGTGCATGACGTTGAGCAATATGGAAATTATCACCATATTTACGAGTTAACAATTTATTTCACACTTCAAGGCCATTTGCCTATATCTTCGCCTTAACAAATTATTTCACACTTCAAGGCCATTTGCCTTTTCGCGGCAGTTTCGTTCGCAAGTCAAAGAAAAACCAAATAAAGTAAATTATTTTTAGATACTTATTTCAGTTATCCGGAAAGCGGGCTCCGGGATTCGCAGCATTATAGCTGAGTATGCAACTGGGAAAACGCTGATATGAGAGAGAGAGAGAGATTTATTTGAGTTTTCCATGCGAGGTCTTTGAGACGATTATTTTACGGCCCATTCAAGTCATTTATTGCGTATTGTTTTTCATTTTTTTATTCCTAACAAGTTTCAATCAAAATTAGGTCAGTAGGACAAATCTATGCGACTTCGCTGGTTTTCAAAGCCGTTTCATTGGCGGACGAACGGTGCCTAAAAACGTCCTCCACTGTCTGCGAAACAAAAATCACTACAGCCGTACATGACTGTCCACTTTAACTTTTTCTTATATGATTCATATTTACGTTAGTAATTATATTATCTTTGTTCATATAAATGTGCATTAATAACATTTAAAAACACACAAAAATAACATTTAAATTTGGACTTTGAAACGTGAAATTGTTGTAGCATGGACTTCTCCAATTTCACATCCGAAAGTCCACTAAAATCTATTTGCAAAATATTTTTAAGCAAACCCCTACATCCTTTGACTTCCCGCCAAAATACCACTCTGCTCTTTTTTTTAAATAATTTTACGGCTCTGGATACAAGTCCTTTAGAGCCTATCTTTAATTTTGTTCTTTATTCCTAATCCTAACCTAACCTAATCCTAACAAGTTACAATCAAAGGGTGTTGTAGGCCTTTGACTGCTTCAAGGGAGCTTCTGGCGACAAATCTTTACGAGTCCATTGGTTTTCATAGACGACACGACTGAGTGACGGACGACGCCCGAAGACGCCCAAACAGTCCGCAAAACAAATATCACTACAGCCGTACTATGACTGTCCACTTTAACTATTTCACACATTGTTTACACCAATTTCATATTATAAAGTCCACTAAAATCAATTTGCAAAATAATTTAAAGCAAACCCCAACCGAACCCCTTGACTTCCCGCCAAAAACTCACCACCACTCTGCTCTGACTCGTTCGCTCTTTGTCAGTATTAAAGTGACATCCCGTTCCGTTTTCAACTCAGGTTTTCAACGGTAGGGAAGTCACCGTGTATGTGTCACCGGCACCTGTCAAAGCCATGAAAGTTTAAGCGTGGTGACAGTGTCACCATACTTAAATTTTTGTGGCGGTAGCGTCTTCTTTCTTAGCACATCTCAAAGAGTAGATAAAAAAAAATCTCCCTTATATTTATCCAATAATTATAAATAAGTACATACGTATACCATACAATATGAAAAATTTGTTTCAGGCACCTGTTGCACCAGAATCATGGGATGATGTAAGGGATGCTACGAAAGATTGCAATATATGCCCTCAATATAATTCAGAAAACGGTACCGTGGTTGGGAATGAAGACTGCCTTTATCTTAATGTTTGTACTCCGAAACTGCCTCCGGGTGACTTACTGCCTGTTATGTTTTTCATCCATGGTGGGGGATTTGTACATGGTAATGGAACAGATGAGTCCATTCATGGTGTTGACTACATTGTTGAAAAAAATGTCATAGTCGTCACAGTAAACTACAGATTGGGTGCCTTAGGCTTTTTGTGTCTTGATAGAAAAGAAGCTACTGGTAATATGGGACTACGTGACCAAGTCCAAGCTCTTAAATGGGTACAAAAAAATATAAATCAATTTGGTGGAGATCCTAATAATGTGACGATTTTTGGTATAAGTGCTGGTGGAGCTTCAGTTGAATATTTAATGCTTTCTCCATTGGCTAAGGGTTTATTTCATAAAGCAATTGCCCAGTCTGGGTCGTCACTGCTGCCTTGGGCTCTTAACGATCAAGTGAGAGAACTATCACGAATGATACCCGCTGTGAAAGGAAAGATACTGAACGAAGATACAGAATTGCTCCAATATTTAAAGGAATTGTCAACAAAGGATTTGATAGAGGCTTCCATGATTATAGCTTTCAAAGCAAAACATCAAGGGGGTATTGCTTTTGGGTTTGTACCAACTGTTGAAAAACCAGACGATTGGGAGCCATTTTTAGATAAATCGCCTTATGATTTAATATCACACGGAGAGTTTACAAAAGTTCCATTCATATCTGGATTTTGTACACGAGAAGGACTTCTTATGGATTCTCCCGCATTTAACGCAATATTAAAAAAATTAACACAAGAAAAGGATTTCATTGAATATATTTATCAATTCTTCGGAATTGACGATTCTAAAACAACCGAATATGCTGAAAGATTGGAAAAGTTGTATTCCCAAAATAATAAAGGTGAAACCGATAGTTTTGCAATAGACTTTTTCTCAGACGTCGATTTCATAGGTGGCTTATATACAGCCGCTTCTTGGATGGCAAAACATAACCCGTCAGTTTATTTCTATGAATTCGCCTATGATGGAAAATTAAATTACCTCAAGAAGAAGCTAAATATTCAGCGTAAAGGGGCGTGCCACGGAGATGACGGTGGTTATCTACTTAATTCAGAAATTCTTGGTTCTGTTACAATTACAGAAACTGATAAACTTGTAAGGGATAGGGTTTTGGAGATGTGGACTAATTTCGCTAAATACGGGTAAGTAATAATTTATTCCTTCATTTAACATTACTGTATTTGAAATGCCTTTGAAAAAAATCTGAAAGAGTGATCTAGGCTAGGCAATTGCCAGACGTAGATTTTTTTATTTACTGTGGTAATGGCAATCATTCTGTGAAGTATTGCGACTAGGTATACTTTTTAATAATTGTGAATTTGGTTAAATATTTACCTATTTTTTTATGTTTCAGAGTTCCTACAAAAGATATCAACGATATTATTACTATTCTTTGGGAGCCAGTGGGCACGAATATGAACTATTTGGTAATTGATGAGGATCTTTTAATGAAACAAGAACCGTATCCTGAAAGAACAAGTTTGTTTAAAGAATTGTACGATACATTCTATAGCAAGAAGTGATATTACTTTAAGTATATTTATACGTAAAGTACTATATAGTACCTACTTACATAATAGCCCAAGAGCCCGCGAGAGGCAGACCTTCGTTATTTCATAAAGGCTGAAAGTTTCAATATGTAGCCCCAATACAGGTAAGAACAATCCCCGAATATGAAAGTTGGGTAGTGGTGGCTTTGGTAGATAACGGCAGATTTTAATTCTTTCATATTCAGAGATTGTCCTTACCCGTATTGGGGCTATACATAATAAAATTTTCAGCCTTTTAAAATAACGGAGGGCTGCCCCTCGCGGGTTCTTGCTCAATAAACATCTTTCAACGTAACATTGATATTTTCACAAAACAATTAGTCGGCAAACACATTATAATAACTTAATAAAGGATTGTATTTATGTTTTTTTTAATTTTTATTTGTTATGTAAGCGAATAAAAAAGCAGCCAAGTGCGAGTCGGACTCGCTCATGAAGGGTTTCGTAGCAGCACATTTTACGATTTAAGACGTATTAAAAAAAAACTTCTTACTAGATCTCGTTCAAACTAATTTTCGGTGGAAGTTTGCATGGTAATGGACAATATATATATATATATATTTTTAGTTTTATCATTCTCTTATTTTAGAAGTTACAGGGCGGGGGACCAACATTTTACCACTTTGGAAGTGTCTCTCGCGCTAACTATTTAGTTTAGAAAAAAATGATATTAAAAACCTCAATATCATTTTTGAAGACCTATCCATAGATACACGTATGGGTTTGATAAAAAAATAAATTGAGTTTCATTTCTAAGTATGGGGAAACCCCAAAATTTATTGTTGTTTTTTTCTATTTTTGTGTAAAAATCTTAATGCGGTTCACAGAATATATCTACTTACCAAGTTTCAACAGTTTAGTCCTTAATAGTTTCGGAAAAAAGTGGCTGTGGCATACGGACGACAGACAGACATGACGAATCCATAAGGGTTCCGTTTTTTGCCATTTGGCTACGGAACCCTAAAATTGAACGTATTTATTATATGACTTTGTCATTACACATAATTGCAGCATTTTTAGCATCGTAAATTTTTTTTAGCTTTTCTACAATTTTTTATTAGATCATAGTGGTATAAAGAAACCAGTCAGCGATATCCTCAGACCTTAGTCCTATAGCCTGTGGTAGGAGTTCTACTTTTAGAACCGTGCAAACTCGTTCTGGGTTCTTTTTTGAACTCCATTAATTCCGTTATACTTTACGATTTTAATTATTTCTATTATATTTTTTTCTTACAAAAAGAATTACAATATTTTTATAATCTAAACAATGTAACATAAACCAGATTTGGTTTTTTCGAACATCGGATACCGTAATCGGTCGCTTTTTATCTTATTATATAATATGTCTTTTAAATGTTTAGTCAACCCCGTTGTGTAAATTAGTTTTTTCTTCTTGTATCAGCAGCTCTGGTTTTTTTTATTACAGATGCTTGTACTTCTCAAAGATTTCTTCAAAGATGGAAATTTTATTAGGTTCATAGTCTGATTCAATTTTGCACTCTGTGTCTATGTTGAGGTACGCTGGTTGTCCACCAGTATAAGCAGGCCAGATGATTGTAGCTGTATCTTGAGCTGGAGTAGGATTTCTGAAAGAAAGTACTTAAATCAGCACTAATAAATTTATTGTCAGGTTTAGGTATTTTAAATATATACAATATGGTAATATCTAAATACAATATGTTAATATTCATTTACGACTCTTGGCTCTGTCTACCCTGCAAGAGATAAAGGCGTGTTTGTTATAAAATGAGATATCTATGTTGCAAATATTATGTCACCAGAATCACCAGACCAGAATATAATCTTTGTAAATTATCAGTCACGTAGGATTGATAAGATAAAAGTAGCCGAACTCATCCAATCATTGTTAGTGAGTTGAATTAATTAGAATTGATAACTATTCTAAATAATTCAACAATAATTCAGAAAGTAGAGTGCTTACTCTCTACTTATACCTAATACAAGAACATGATATGATAAATACATACCCGGTTTTTGCAAAGTCAGCGAATATTTTGGTCAACCTATGTCTAACTTCAATATCCTGGGTGTTATCAGTCTTAGCTAAGTCGTGACGGAAGACGTATGTAAAATCATCGCCATGTAGGGCTCCACTTTTCATTAATCCATACATATTTTTGAATAAATTTAGTTTCCCGCCATAACAAAACCTGTAAAGATGTACTGGAACTTCATTGTTTTCGGATAATTTATTACCCATCAAAATACCAGCAGCAAAATCGTAGTCGGTAAAGAAATCTTCAGCGAATTTATTGTCTTCGTCATCAGGTTTGATGCTGTCGAGATAAGCTTTACCGAATTCTTTATTGTACTTGTTGGCAACATCAATATCCAAATTGAAAGATAAGTGGTACAAAAAGTTTTTTGTTTCAATTAGATTCTTCATAGCCTCAGGCTTCATCATGCTCATCAAAGAACCTTCCCTGTTGCAAAATCCCCTGATAACTGGTATTTTGTTGAATTTACCTTCTTTGTATAATTTGTACGGGTCTGTTGTGATAATTGTATCTTGATACCCGAAATCTTTTTCAATGCTAGGCACAAACCCAAAGAATACTCTATTTGTAACGCTTGTTTCAATAATTTTAAAGCATGCCCCGACTAACTGCGTTTCCGGTATATTCATAAGAAATTCACAAATTGCTTTTCTGTCTTCAGTAGCATCTTTGTAGCCTAATAATTGAGCTGCTTTAACAGTAAGGTTTACAATATCATAATTTATAGCCCAATGATTAAGAGCAGAACCCGATCTCAAGATAGCTTTATGAAAGAGACCTTTTGAAAGAGGAGACAATATAAGATATTCTGTTGACGCTGAACCTGCACTTATACCCATTAATGTAATATTATTGTTATCTCCACCAAATTTTTCGATATTGTTCTTAACCCATTCTAAGGCCTTTACTTGATCTTTCAGACCCATGTTGCCTGCGGCTTCTGGAATATCCAGTGACATGAAACCAAAAATATTTAGTCTATAATTAATTGTCACTACAACGATGTTTTGTTCTACGAGATAATCAGGTCCATTTTCAATCTTTTCGGTACCATTTCCACTGATAAAACCTCCTCCATGTACATGTACTACAACAGGAAGTAATTTGGAATCAACTGGTGGCAATTTAGGTGTATAAATATTTAAATATAGACAGTCTTCACTGCCTGTGATTTTCCCAGTCATGAAGTCCACTTGCAAAGCAATGTTTTTGACAGACACTGATGTGGCGTCTCTTTCGTTGTCCCATTTTTCTGGTGGTTGTGGACTCTGTAAAATTAGTACCGTAATAGAGCTTAAATCATTTTTTTTAAATTTGAAATATCACGACTGCCCTTAAATTTGAATGTAGGCCATCGGCCCGTGGGGTGTTCAGGCATTTCGGAATTATGGCGCAATAAATAAATCTCTCATACATACATGAAGCTAGAAATATAACTCTTTTTTCTTCATAAAAAATACTAAAGAGAATGATAGAAAAACTTATTTCTAAAGAAAAGAATCGTATGCTGGTGGTCGTGGGATATTGTGATGGAGATGAAGAAGAAGAAGGAAAGCCTTAAGTATTTCTCTTTGACATTGCCTTAAATTACACGGCAAACAACTCCAAAGCTAAGTTAACTTGTTTGATACGTGACTCTCAGGAAACACACAGTCATCAACAGGCAAGTAAAAGTTTATTTTGATACATAAGCTTTTTTAATCTTGAAAATTTCTACTCTCTCATACATTGGTACAATATGGGGACAAATTTTAATTAACACTAGTACGATTTACCTAAAAACCTAATATTTAGATATAGGGAAGACTGCTAAGACAAGATCAATTAAAAACGTACCTTAAACCTTAGTTCCCCAACAGGAGGTTTGGCGTATGGGATCCCCAGAAATTCGAAGTATTTGAATCCATTCTCAGTTTCAGATATTCCTCCTTTAAGCACTCCTTGCAATGTTGTCACAGTTGCCATTTTGAAACGAAAATTATTATAAATTGACTTAAATTATTTTATACCCAATTAAACAGGTGCTGATAAATAATTAAGACTGATAATGTAACGAATTATCGAATCGCTAGATAAAGAAAAATATTACATACATTAGGTACGTCTTCTTTTTCTAGGTAGGTACTTAATTACTGTAAAATATATGCAGATTATGATTTCGACTGATATAGATTGAGTTTATGTTTGCACCATCAAAGATATATATACAGAGGTAATTACTAAGCATTGTCTTTCGAAATACTTCCAAGCTTGATTTCATGACAAATAAGTACGTACATTAAACGAATGCAAACGACTTATGAATCAATTTTATGTTATTAATTCAGCATTTTCTAGATCATTACTAATTCGATCATTTATCAACATCATCAACGAAACGATCATTAATGGGGTGGCGGCTGATTATTAGATGCGGCAAAATCAGACATTCCTGTCTGTAAAGAGGCGGCAAAACCAAGCAAAGGGGCAGCAGATGTAATAATTAGGGAATTGCACACTGAAACATCCTAATTTCAAACCCCCTCCTCCCGTCACCAGAGATAGCTGGTCATGGATAGGACAAAACCAAGCAAAGGGGCAGCAAATGTAATAATTAGGGGATTGCTCACTGAAACATCCTAATTTCAAACCCCCTCCTCCCGTCACCAGAGATAGCTGGACAAGAATAGGACAAAACCAAGCAAAGGGGCAGCAAATGTAATAATTAGGGGATGGCACACTGAAACATCCTAATTTCAAACCCCCTTCTCTCGTCACCAGAGATAGCTGGACATGGATAGGACAAAACCAAGCAAAGGGGCAGTAAATTTAATAATTAGGGGATTGCACACTGAAACATCCTAATTTCAAACCCCCTCCTCCCATCACCAGAGATAACTGGACATGAATAGAACAAAACCACGCAAAGGGGCAGCAAATGTAATAATTAGGGGATTGCACACTGAAACATCCTAATTTCAAACCCCCTCCTCCCGTCACCAGTGATAGCTGGACATGGATAGGACAAAAGCAAGCAAAGGGGCGGCAAGTCTAGATACGGTACTGCCGATAACGGCATGTTTAGTAAATATTTTTTCTTCCTAGTTTCTTCAATGTACTGAAAAAAATCTATAAATTTGTATAGGTAATGTCTGGCTATAGGTCAAGTTAATATTCAAACCAAAAGTATATACATAGGTATCACAGAGGGCTGGGAACGACATCACTTACCATCACTTTCCCCAAGGAACATATCAAAATATGAAAAGTAATTTTTGGTTCCGTACATGATGAATGATCAGCTGACCCGAGTTTGTATAGAAAACAAAAAATCTTTTTCACGTTTCGATATATGTTCCTTGGGGAAAGTTGTTCCGTATCATGGACTGAATTTACCCTTAAAATAGTTTCAGTATATTTTGGTAGACGTTGTTATATATCCAGAGCTCCTATTATACCTACTATAGTCCACATAGGAAGTTGTAACGTTTTCAATAACAAAAATAGCCTTGGCGAACCCGTGACAGTAGTTGGCAGCAGCAATTCGTCTTTTGTTATCTCCATACGCATCAGTGGATCTCAATCCTTGAAGAGGGTGGCTCAGCGGGAGTACGCATTAGTAGCGCTTTCGGAAGTAAAGCAACCCCAGGCGTGGTCCGCACTTGGATAGGTGACAAGAGGCATAAAATACTCTAAAATATACCAACGCCTTTGCCCTCTTCTTTCACTCTCTCACTCATCAAGCTATATCAGGTGCATTTAGCAGTTTGTCACTTAAACAAAACAAAAATAATTCTTGATACTCGATACCTTTGATACTGGTCTGGAAGAAAAAAAAAGTAGATGTACTATCTGCTTCTTTTCTAGCGTAGATCGTAAAAGCTGATCGAGGGTATGATGTGGGCATGAATCTGAATGATAATAGGCGATGCGACTAGCAACCTGTCACTTCTTTTAATAATTTTTAATTGCGTCATTTTTTTAATCATTAATTTCACTTTTCATTATTTAAGTGCTTGAAAATTAATAATGATTCATATTAATTTTCAAGCACTTAAATAATGAAAAGTCTATTTTTTATTTTGCTTATAAAATTATGATCTATAAAAAATACTTAAGGTGAATATAGAAGCAAATGGCCTTGAAGTGGCGCCCTCATTTGAAATAAATTGTTAACTCGTAAATATGGAGATAATTTCCATATTGCTAATCGTCAGGCACTAGATAGCCCTTTTATTTTATGAACCACCGTTGAAAGTATTTACATTAGTCCGTCTAGCTTTAAAACGTGCCTCCGCCAAAAGTGGCCAAGACAAGTTGTAAAGCTCACCAATTTCAACTGTCCCCATTTAAAATAAATCATTTCAAAGGAAACGGAGATATCATTTAAAATGTTGCCTCTACCAAACCCTAGATAACCCTTCAAACTATGAACTACTCGTTAAAATTTAAAGTGAGAACGTGAAGCTTTTCTTCGCACATTTGCCAAAAA
Source organism: Acrobasis repandana (assembly GCA_963576875.1). Taxonomy (NCBI): domain Eukaryota; kingdom Metazoa; phylum Arthropoda; class Insecta; order Lepidoptera; family Pyralidae; genus Acrobasis; species Acrobasis repandana. The sequence continues at coordinate 8,610,293 of OY756226.1, forward strand.
TGGCCGTTTTTCGCAAATGTGCAAAGAATAGCTTCACGTTCACACATTAAACTGTAAACAGATAGTTTATAAAATAGTTTGAAGGGTTATCTAGGGCTTGGTAGAGACAAAATTTTAAATGATATCACCGTTTCCTTTCAAATAATTTATTTCAAATGGGAGCAGCACCGGACCCCGGAAAATTCAAGTATGACCTTAACACTAGTTCCTACTTTACTACCTGTTCTTTTACCATCTTAACGCCCATCATCACGCTAAACGTGTCCCTTGGGTCTTAGGTTTTAGGTTCTGTCTCCCCCTTCTGGGGATAAATGAATCTAATTCTGTATTAATTCTTCATATAATGCGGGAGCGCTGGGCGCCGTCGACGACGCTCGGTTGGACCTCAAGTTGAAGAATGCGCTAATACCATTATGGGCCACGACACTGCTCGCCGAGTGGGCGGCGTAGTTTACGAAGATATAGAGGTGACTGTCAAATTAAATCACGACAAAATGTTAAGGAAACTCACTTATGTAGAGGTTTCTTTATTCGTTTTCTTTATTAATTTATACTTACACATTACTAGTATGTATTTCTAAACAAAAAAATGTACTTTAAAAATTGAAAATTATGTTTATTTTTTAAGTTTCCAACCTCTATACTTCCGCCATTTTGAAAAATTTCGAAAAACTGAATCGACAATAAATTTCTATATAATAATCGAACCTGCTCACAAAACCTAATCTTTCAACCTCTGGAAAATGCTATTTTTAATAGCGTATATTGGAGCAGTGCGAAAATTGGTTGCAATATCTGTCTTAAAAAAAATGGAGTAGAGCGATTGTTTGTAAGTACTCGTACCTACATAACCAACTTTGAGTGGAAGGTCTACGAGATTCTGAACGCAGCGCTCCACCGCCACTAGAGCAGACTAGCCGTCGGCGCCAGCGAGTCGCGGTGTGAAATACTCAGGTGCATCCGAACCTGCCCGCTGCCCACGACTGTATACGGCGTGCTCTCTTTACTGATTTATTTATCTCAGTCTCAGATAATTTATTCTGCGTTGTCTACTTATTTTTATAATTCGTGTGGTTTCGGGCAGAATTGAATAGGACCACTCTAAGTCTTCCCGTGGATGTTGTAGAAGGCGACTTAGGAAACAAGCTAAACAAAACTTATAAAAATCAGTGAGACCTCTTCAACCCGTCTGGTCAGCGTGGAGAATGTATGGCCTAATCCTCTGGCTGCTCTGGCCAAGTATGGCTCTGGTAGTACAAAGTGGGTCGTGCTCCTTTAGTAGAGACTAAAAAAAAGACCTTGTGATAATAATAATAAAAGTCTGTAACCCAAATTTAGCGAATATAGTTTTACTGATCGTATCGAATAGCTGCAAAAGGGTCAGAATAGTTTAATAAAAATAATAATAAGAGATAATGCATTCATTTTGAATATGTACATTATTTTGACAAGATTTAATTATGTATTATCCTTTATCAAAAATATGATGGATGACTCTATCTACGCTACAGCGTATTGTAGATGGTAGTTTACCACAGTAATCAGAAAAAACTTGTTTTTCTCATTAGTGGCGAGAAATAAATCATATTCTTTTATTTCTTATTACTTATCTTGTTAAACTTTGCTGTCATTGAGCGATTACGAGTACATTACCATTCGAGCAACACGTACAACATGCAACCTCAAAGTACACCTTGATATTTGTGTCTATGTCGTCATACAGCCTTTGAAAATATTATACTAACTAAGTACATCAAGAATATAAAAATTTGTAAAAGGAATATACCAAAATAGGAATCAGGTTGTATATACAGTCCCGGGATCCTTTCACGGTGCTGCGCGTGAGTCGTGATTTGATTCCCACAGAGCTCGCCGACTGTTTCTCTCTTTGTCTAATTTCGAATTGTTCCATACCATTGTCCCTCTCGCACCACCGCGTTTAGCCCGCTGGTTGTTGTTGTACAAAGGACAATAAATTGTCTTTTAGTTCAATTAGTTTAAAAATATCCACAATGGTCACAAGGACCGACTGTTTAACTTTTTTGGGACATCGAAAGAAAATAAATGCGATTCGGTTGAGATAAGAAACTTTTGAGACCACGAATATAAATAAATAGGTACCTACCTAGATGCAATGAAATAATGACATTTCATGAAGTCAGTTCAATCCCTGGGGAAGGCCTATATGCAGCAGTGGACTTCCTGTGGCTGATATGATGCAGACGAAGTCATGGCATAGCCGTAGCAAAATGTAAGTACATAGTATGTGTACGTATTGCACGTAGTATTTTTTTGTACTTACGAAAATAGCCGACTAGACGCCGTGTGGTTCCGGCAGAGTATAATAGGACCACTCCAAGTCTTCCCGTGGATGTCGTAGAAGGCGACTTTGGAAATACAAGCTAAACAAAGCTTATAAACATCAATTCGACCTCTTCTACCCGTCTGGGCCAGAGTGGAGAGTATAGGCCAAATCCTTTGGCTACTCTGGGTAATATTTGGCTTTGGTAGTACAGAGAGGGTCGTGCTCTTGCACGTATTTATATAATAATAATTTAATGATATTTGACCTCCATAATTAATATCATAATTATAATAATTTTATATTAATTTATACCTCCCATACAATAATATATTTTTGACCTCCCATACAAGATGACTGATCAGCTGATCCGAGTTTGTAGTGAAAGCCAAACATTATTTTTCATATTTCGATATATGTGCCTTGGGGAAAATTGATCAGTATCATGGACTCATTTTGTTAGACATTATAAATGTTTTCCTTAGCTTATGTCATCATCATCAATGACTACCTACTTACCTAAATAAGTAATGTTAATGAGTAAATGTAATTCATTGAGTATTCCCAGATACTATTTCTGAGCAGGAAAACATCGATGGTTTTCCTTACATCTTTATGCAGGTTCTAGACTAGAATATCTAATATTCTAGTCTAAAACCTGCGTACGACAACTCTTACGCCGGTTGCAACAGAAACGGCACTTGAGATTTCACATGCGGAACTAAAATAACAAATATGTACCAAAGTTATTTAGTCCATACATCAAGAAGATTATTATCTAGATCATCTGCTTCCTTCTTATAAATAGGAATTGATAAGATATAATAAGAAAGCCTATTACGAAACGAGACATGTATACTGGTCTTCGAGAAAAGACAAAAACTTAGAATATATTCCTTCCCACGCAGATCGTAAAAGCCGATCGAGGGAATGGGCAAAAATACGAACCATGTTAATACGCGATGCGGCTAGCAACCCATCACTATTTTGATTTCTTTTTTCATTGATATTCATCACTATTGATTCCCTTTTCTATCTTCTCGTCCACCATCACGCTAAAAGTGGTCTTTGGGTCTTGCGGCCCTACGCTCCGTCTGCTTAGAGCCGCAAGTCCCAAAATGCTCTGTCTGACCCATTAGGGATAAAAGTGATAGTGATACGTGATAGTGTACTAATGGGAAGTAACCGCCTCATCAAGGGCTTTCTGGTTAGTGTCCAAAATTTGCACCGTGTCACAGAATACGTAGTAGTACCAAAGGTCCATATGAATAAGACATGGGGACAGCAGGCAAAACCGGGAAACCCTAGAGTCTAGAGGTCCGGGAATCAGCTGGTAAAAAAATAGTACTCCATAGCCAATTTTTGATCAGCACCCCAATTATCAAATGCTCGACATTTGTTTCACACACTCAGCACACTTGCCTCTACCAAATAAAATAATGTAGCGCATTGTTCACAATTGTACCCATATTTGTTAACAATGGACCAGCTTCGCATTGACATCTGGTGGGTCTTCAACTAATAGCTCCTGTGCAATTGAACATCACTCACTACAACTTAAAATCAACTCTAAGGTGTTGTAAAAGAGTTCAATTTGCGTTATCTATATGTGATGAAGAGTTCATCGTTAGAAAATAGTGAATGGCGTTTGTGGCTCATAGTTATAGAGTTCTTTTTTGTCTAGCTAAAATAGATTTAAATTGCATGCTAAATATCTCCCAATTGCTACTCGTGATATAATCGTGCGCCGCCGAGGGGTGACAGCTATTTGCACTTTTTGTGTATTTTGCCAGTTGGCGCAAACATAATGTAATTTGTTGACACATGTATGTGACTTTATTGAAATATGGTTTTTTTAAGAATTATTTTACGAACCTGCCAGATACGAGTCCTTTAGAGCCTATCTTTAGTTATTCGTTTCTTTATTCCTACACAGGAATCTGTATCCACTACAGCCGTGCTATGACTACCTATCCATTTTAACTATTTCACATGTTGTTCATGACTATGAGCACATATAACACCAAATTACACCAATTTCACATTATAAAGTCAACTAGAATTATTTTGCAAAATAAATTAAAGCAAACCCCAACTGAACTTCCCGCCAAAAACTCCTGAGCAATGCTTTCCGGCAAACCTGTCATCATGTGTGATTGATTGTTTATGGTGTGCACGCAAGATGATTGGCTAGCTAGGGACGATACAGATATATACACTATATTCACGTCTTTATCCCTAATGGGGTAGACAAAGCCCATGTCTGTAAGACCCAAAGGCCACGTTTAGAGCGATGGTTTGCGAGCTGGTGAAAAAGGGAATCAAAATAGTGACGAGTTGCTAGTTGAATCGCCTATTCTATATAAATCTCTTGAGTTGATTAAATCTTATTTGAGTAGCCGAATTCAAAAAGCTAGTGCGAATCAAGTAAAATCTATTCTAAATCTAATCTAGGTGTGCCTCAGGGTTCTATGTTGGGTCTTTGTTATTTCTTAGATACATATATCAATGATCTTACTCTGTAAAAAATTGTTAATCCGTACTATTTGCTGATTATACTTCGCTTGTTTTCCGCGTAGATAGATAACTGATACTTCCAACGAGGTTATAGTACATTGTCGTAACTGTCGTAAGTGTTGAAATGTAATTAATTTGTAAATTAAATTTGTAATAAATTAATCCTATACTAATACAATCGATCCTATCTTCATAAATATGCTACAAAAAAGAGCTTGTTTCTATGTACAAAAAAGAGTTTTGTTTAATAATCTTATCTTTAGTTAATGAAGTAAGTACCGTAGTATAACTATTCACTATCAATAAGCTCATTTGTAATTATTCTCTATCACTTATTCATAAGGCCAACACGTTATTATTACTCAACCTTTACTTCGTTTAAATAACTTAGTAATAGTTAAGTCAAACTTGTTTGTTGTTGCCAGATGCACAATTCACTCGTGCAGTGTGCGGTGTGGTGTGCATAACAAGCGAAACGGCTCCCGCCAGCCAATTTTATTTAAAAGGATAGTGCAGACCTCTCCGCGTTAGTGCGTTCCATAAACAACCACAAGTACGAAGTATTTAGTGAAAAACTATGGCAGCAGTAGACGGCATTGATAACGAAATCAAGTCTTCGGCGCTTGATCTCATCGGCAATACTCCGATAGTTGCTCTCGATCGCCTGCACCCAGGACCCGGCCGCATTCTGGCAAAATGTGAGTTCATGAACCCCGGCGCTTCTATCAAGTGTCGATCCTCCTTGCACATGATACAACAAGCAAGAGAATCTGGTAAGCTGCAACCAGGGGAACCAGTTGTCGAAGTGACCTCGGGCAATCAAGGTTGCGGCCTTGCTGTCGTGTGCGCTGTATTGGGACACCCACTTACTTTGACCATGTCTAAAGGCAACAGTGTTCAGAGAGCGATACACATGGAAGCCCTTGGTGCTAAGTGTGTCAGAGTACCACAAGTAGAGGGAACATACGGCAATGTAACACTGGCAGATGTTAAAGCTGTTGAAGAAATTGGTTTGAAGATTGTCGACGAAACGAATGCGTTTTATGTAAACCAGTTCAACAACGACAGCAATGCTGAAGCTCACTACACAACTACCGGCCCTGAGATCTGGAAACAGACTGGGCAACATGTTGATGTGTTCGTAGCAACGGTTGGTACAGCTGGCACCTTCACGGGAACTTCGAAATATTTGAAAGAGAAAAATCCTAAACTGTTGTCATTCGTCGTGGAGCCCGCAGGTTCGGAGCCAATCAAAGGTGAACCGATTACGAAACCCTTGCATTTACTTCAAGGTTCCGGATATGGGTGTGTGCCAAACTTATTTAAATTTGACTTTATGGACGGCACTGTAAGTATTACAGACGAAGAAGCAGTGAAATACAAGAACCTTATTGGTGAAAAGGAAGGACTTTACGTCGGCTATACCAGTGGTGCCAACGTGGCGGCAGCAGTGAAACTCCTGGAGTCTGGAAGAGTTCCTAAAGATTCCTGGATAGTGACCACATTAAATGACACTGGGCTGAAATATACACCTGTTCCAGAAGAATATACAAATTAAGGTGTACGATATGGAATAACAATTTAAAAAAAACACATACGGCAAATTATAGTTGCCTAAAACGCACAGATAAATATGATCTTCGGCAAACACTACACTATGTCGGCGTTGTAAATACTGTACGATTTTAATTATTTATATTTAACTGCTTTTGTTTTTGTGTGTTACTAAAATTAAATAAAGTTTTATTTGTTTAACCAAGGATTATGTTTTTCGCGCGTATCTTGTATGCTTACTTTTTCTTAGTATCTTACAAACTGCTGGATGGATTTTGATAGTAAAGGTATCGTTAAATTTATCTTAAAAAACCTAAGTGTGCTAAGTGATTTTTTATCAAATATGGTGGATTTTTGGCGCTAAATTGTAAGTCGTATTTTCTTTTACTAAAGTAGGGTGTAAAAATGAATAAAATTAAAAGGAGATTACAAAGTAAGTGTGTAAGTCATATATATACATTTAATAAGTAATAATAATCAGTTTACTTCTTTAGTCAGAAAATTTTGCACCCAGTCAGGTTTTTATTTTTTTCATAATTACTTGTTGTTTTAAAAACGTACTGTTATTTCGTTGCGATCGTTCACCGTAAAAACTTGGCAAGATAAAGTAATAATTATTTTTACATTACGCAAGATATGATAAGTAACTCGTTTTCTTGGCCCATAAAGAATAAATTTATTAGATTTAATGACGGCGTATTTTAGAAGATAACAACCTCAATCAACGTTCAGCCAAGGACTTAGGATATCTATCAAGACTAATATATTTCCGAATAGATTACAAAACTAGTCAATTGCGGTTTACGATTTATGACGTACGAGAAAATCCATGATACCGAGACCGCTATAGTTTTAATTGAAAGTACATACTTTGAGGTATATACCACATTTTTTCAGAATTATTTTAGTAATATTTCAAAAGTTACGGTGGGGGGGACACCTCAAATTTTAACTTAGTATTAGAAAAATTTTTTGAAAAATTTAAAAAATTAAGAAAAAAAAAATTGAAAATTAGAAAATAATTACTGAAAAAAAAAATTTTTTCATAATTTTAAAATCCAACTTTTGGAACTTCAATATCTATCTCTCTACCAATTTTCGCGGTGCAGTAGCGGCGGAGTACGAGCCCGGACGGACAGACAGACGGACGGACATGACGAATTTATAAGGGTTCCTTGCGGACTACGGAACCCTAAAAAAGGAAATCAAATTACCTGACTGTTGCCAATAGATGCTTTTTGCAGAAAAGATTTAGGATAATAAGGCTGTAGGCACTATATAGTGCTGTTTGAAAATACTTATTATAATGTGCAGATTTTTTCGACACCAAATTGGTCGGAGTCCGAACTAAAAATCAACCATAAATAACCCTTTGAAGCAACAGGCCGCTGATATTGGCCACAGGCTGCATTCCAAAAGTGACCTAACCCAAATCAGGGTGCAAATAGTAAAAAAGCTAAACTTAAGCCCCAAAAAGCGAAATCTCATTTCGTTTTCGCATTTCCAATTAAAGGGAACGCACCTGCCGCGCTGTGTCCAAATAAAGATATGAATGCGTTGTCAATGTGAATCATACGTGTTGCAATTATGGGACGTCTGTCTGTTGGTATATGTGAACTCGAGTGTGTGACAACTCGGTTGGTCGTGTTAGAGCCTTGTGGCTGATGATCTCAAGGGTTTTTCTCATCACTGAATTAATACTCAATGATACATACTTTGAAATATAGTTGTATTTGGTTTTTCTTATCAAAACTATGTTTTAAAGTCCGTAGTTATAAAGACTATAAAAAGTACTTATACTTACCTACGTTTATCGTACTGACTTGACTACGATTTAAATCAAATTAGTACTTTACTTCTGTATAGGTATCTACTTATTGATAATGAAGTAAACAATAATAGAAAGGTACTTATGTATGTCTGACAGTGCATTATGAAGACTGTAGATACTTAATAGCTAATATTATACGTACTGCCTACGAAAAGTATGTATTATTACTAAGTAGTAATAAATAAAACGTAAAAATCCAACAAAAACAAAGATCATAAATTGTAAAATACAAACTAATTTTAAACATCAAGCAGAAATCAACAAGCTAATTCTATATAAAATAAATATCATAATCTTGCTGTAAAAAGTAATTATTTACTTCATTGTTAGAGACGCAAAACGAAATAAAGAATTAACTTGTCTCTGCACCACCTGTCGGTTGACTGGTAGATAAAGCCTAAGGCTTTAAGTCCGCCGTTTACAATTTTTGTAATAAAGTTAAATAAATAAACTTGAGATTGCTAATGAGTCTAATGATCGACACCACACCAGATCAATCTAAGGTCTTCGAGTGTGGTCTCTGTCTAAATGACTGATTCAGAAAAATCCCGCAGGTGTCGCGTCGCTCAGCTAAATTGCCAATTGACCATTGTGGGAGGCATCCGAGACGCTAATTACCATTATTCAATTATAACGAAGGAAACCCATTATTGACGCGTTTTTTCTCAGAATTGACCCAGCTGCAACAATCAATTAAAATTTTTTCATTACATCGCAATTTTAATTTTGGATGACACGGTAAAAACCATGTAAAACGTAATTGGGGTGGTCAATTTTGTAAGAATCTATTTGTACGAAATAAACAAACTAAGAGCGAACAAGGGTGACATGGCAAAAGAGTAAAATTGTAAATTGGATTGGATAACAATATTGATGAATAACTACGTGATATTTGTACATAGTAATACTTAATGTAGGTATAGGTATGTATTAGACAAGTATTATAAGAGACAGGTAAAGAAAACATGTATCCTCATGAAAATTTCAGATCCGAAATGAATTGCTAAACACCGCAGGATCGACATCCTTGTGAATCAAAGCACAATATAATTAGACCAAGCATTTGGAGGCAATTTAATATTTTATTTTTTATTCCAGATCTTGCCTAGAGCGATAAATAGGAAGTATACTTTGGCACAGTTAACTAAAAATGACAAACGGCTCGCGTAAAAAATTCGACTAACGCCCATCTAACAAGCGGATTTCTTTAATAATTGCCGGCAGGTGCAACTGCAGGATAGAACATGTGTTTTTTATCCCTTCTATAGGCATATCCTTAATGGGTTGTTGCGAAATTCGCTTTGAAAGTCGTTAGTTGCTAACATTCGAGCTAAAAGATCTGCCGACTGTTTTTGCGGTGTCCGACACAAATTATAGACATTTCAGTTTTACGATTCAAATAAATAAAAAGGAAGGATTTTACAGTCATCGTAACCGGTAATTTTGAGCGATTCCAGCCATCAAAATGATCATCGCACAGGGTTCTGAGGAAACAAAGACTATTTTTTATCTTAAATATTAAATATTCTCTTAAATATTTAAATCTTAAAATGTATACAACGTATGAATGAAATAACGCAAAACCTCTCAGATGATACCTCAGCCCATAAAACTGAACAACTTTTGTTCTACAACTTTTAGGAAACCAAAAATAAAATTTGAATTTTCATACAAATTGATCAGCGGATCGAGTCAATTTGTATGAAAATCCGAATTATATTTTTGGCATTTTGGGAATGTTGTAAAACAAAAGTTTTTCAGTTTCATGGACTGAGTTACAACCTGAGAGATAATTATTTCATTAACTCGTTTTACTATCAAACTTACGATCTGACAGACCAGTGCGAGCGAACAAGGCAACCAATACCTCAGATTGGCCGTCCAATAGCACACATATTTGTTTGTAATAACATTACTCAACTACGATACTTCGAGTAGAGGAGACACTCGTAAGATAATAATATATCATGGACAAAGAAATATGTAAGATGAGATTTATAAATCATGATATATTTATACAATACAAATTAACTTTATAGCACCATAATAAAACACATAAAAATTACGACCACATGAGATTTTGATTTATCACAAAAGCAAGGGCAGCAAATTGTCTGGATATTAGCAGCTTTTCAAATATTAGCTTTAGCGTCTTGTTTGGTCAACGACACATTAATGGCTATCCTTATTTGCGGACATCAGCCATTGTTTACTCAAATATTTGCGGACGTGAGGCGAGCATCCCGAGGAGGTTTAGGTGAAACGCAATAAATACTAATACTGGGTCTAACAAAATATACTGAAACTATTTTAAGGGTGAATTCAGTCCATGATACTAAACAACTTTCCCCAAAGAACATATATCGAAATATGAAAAATATTTTTTGGCCTGCTATAACAACTGTCCCATCAGCTGATCCCGAGTTTGTATGGAAAGTAAAAAAATATTTTTTGGGAATAGTTATTCAATGTCATGAACTGAATTCACCCGTAAATTAGTTTCAGTATATTTTGTTTGACCCTGTATAATAATTACATCGTAATAAATACTGCATGTCATGGAATTTGTTTAACATTATCTGTATTAGTACGTAAATTACTTATACCACCAAGTAGTTACCAGATTGTTTAACACTAAGAAGATGCAACAAGCGTAGGTACTTTGACACAGGTCCACTCACTGTCACTCACGGTGCAGTGGCACAGCTGTACTAGCATGGTCCCAGAGAATAGCTATTGCCAAGGTTACACACAGAATGGGAACGGGCAGTAAGGTTGTAATGACAAAGCGCTGAAAATATTTTTCAGTAAATTTTACTTTTCTTTCTTTCCTAGCTTGTTGATGTGTTTTTGTTGTTGTATCAGTTAGTTGCCGCTTATTCTGCCTGCACTAGCGCCTTGGAAGCGGCACTAAACTTAGCTGTAACGATTTGACGTCAGCATTATTTGTGCAAAACGAAACATTTGTTACACAAACTATTATTGAGTTTATAAATATCCTATGGGATATTTATTCTTAATAATAGTTTGTTTATTATCATAATAATAAATACATTTTGAAGAATTGTTGCTGGGCAAAGGTTTCCTCTTCCTTTTTCAACTGATTCATACCATATCTATAGCAGCTTACTTTCATTCTTTCTTGTATCGCCATTTTTAACTGACTTCAAAAAAGGAGGAGGTTATCAATTCGACTGTATGTTTTTTTTATGTATGTTTGTTACGCGATATCTTCGCCAATTGTGAACCGATTTTGATGATTCTTCTTTTATTTGAAAGCCTTTACTACCAAGTTAGTTCCATTTTAATTTGGTGAAGATATGATGAAGAACGGTATCTCCAAAAGATATGGAAGAAACTCCTAGAAAAAATTGAAGTCAGTTGTTTTTTTTTTGTTAAAAATGTAATTATCTGCGTGATCTTTCTCTACAGCGGCAGCGGCCTTCTGGCACTCATAGAATGTTCTTTCGGTGTAATTATTGCTAATGACAACAAAACGTAGTCCTCACTAGTAGTACTCACTTAGCAATTTATGTTTAGCTGTCAGAATAGATACGAGTACACTTCCTGAGCGCAAACGTGAGATAGGCTCGCATCCACGAATCGGTGTAATCTCTGTCAATATTGACAGCGGTGTGGGAACCGCCCGTGTGCACAGGTGGCCGTCTGCACTACTACAAGGTGCTCTTATCTTGAAGAGATCGCGTTGACTTCGGCTTTAATTTTACGATTCTTATCGTTTTATTCTGAGTCTTCTTTTGTTGTCATTGATTACTACTAATAAAAAATAATATTTATAACAAAATATATTACTCAAGTAATGTTATTTATTTGATATCATTATTATTTGATATATAGTTTTTGTTTAAAATAACTTAGTTTTCATTCATTTTTATAATATATCACAAATTAAGATGCCAATTTGTGATGTAGATACGGTAAATCTCAAGAGATAATGATGGCATCGTAAATAGAATGAATATTGTAATGCTTGTATTGTATTGTATTGTATTGTATTGTGTGTTGTGAATAAATAAACAAAAATCAAAAATTGTTTTCTTTTCTTGTTCATTTTCATTATCCAAAATGGAATTCAGGTTCATACTATGAAACCCGGGCTTGGGCTTAGTAGTATACATTTTAATAAACAGATTTTTCACTATTAAAAACTATAAATAACTGCTTAACACTTTCTGTATAACTTATAACTAAAAAAAATATAAGATTCAAATGATTTTTCTAACATCCTGTATACGCTATGTACTTCAAGATAAGTTAGGTGAAAAATAAACACCTAAATTTAAAGGTTATTGGCCACTTACAGGAAACACCTGCACCGTTGTCCAAACTGCTTAGAGTCAATAATTATAATAACAGGAATTTTTGGCTATGATTTTTATACTTATCACTAAATAAATGGTCAAGTGCATGTCCTGGTTACGCTCAAAAGAGTAGAGATCCGAAGTTACACACTACACAACTCATCTTAGGATGGGTTATAAAAAACGCTAGATGGCTTTCGAGACCCACAGCTTTAGGTGCCTCCCGAAGCACGGAATCATCTTTATTTTCGGATAATCAGGTGATTCTGCAATATCCTAACCTGACTGGAAATAACTTTTCACAATGATGCCTCTCAGTGGGATTTAAACCCACAAACTCTGGATCACAAGGCAAACATCTTGACCACTGGACCACGGTATAAATACCAACATGATAAAAAAAAATTACAATCGGAGTCCAAACCCGCAAAATTTAAAAATTCCCGTCATTTTTTATTTTCTGAACACAACTCGTACATGCGAGACACTTGAAATTTTCACTGATTTTTTATTACTGTGTGTAACAAATACTAAAAATAAGATAAAGTTAAAAATTAAAGGGATTCGTCATGCAGAAAATGTGTTTTTTTCGGCGTTTAAAAAAATTGTACGGAGGTACGGAACCTTTCATGTAGGTACGAGTCCGACTCGCGCTTCGGGCTGCTACATCCTACACGCGTAAGGTTACCATTTAGTAATTTAAAAAGTCCTTACAAAAAGCCTGATATTTCGATAAAAGTCCAGACTTTTTAGTCACAAAATGCAAATATGACCTACTTTGTTTTAGTAGTACGAGTATGGACTATGGTAGAGTCTGGCCAACGAAACCTGTCCCGGAATACTAAAGTAAAAAATCCGGACAAATTAAAAAGCCGGACAAAGTCCGGACAATAGTCTGAACGCCCAGACATGACCGGATTAATCCGGATGGATGGTATAATACACGCGACCTCACACACATGTTCCCTTGGTGTCTATGAATTTTCATGTCCACCAATTTTCTCTTCTCGTTACATTTTAAAACGTTCGCTACGTTAAATGTTTGATTTAATTAAATTAATAAATAGCATTTCGACTTGAGAAGAAGAAGCCAAGATTTTGTCTCACAAATATTATATTACTAAAAGTTACTAATATTCGGCATTTCCGCAATATGGAGATATGTAGTAGTAGTAGTTTTATTAGTAGTACGACAACACGATAAGGATGTAACGTGTAGCATTGCTAACCTAACGTGGAAGAGCAACATGTGTTATCTTATCAGCATGTTTTATTGATTAACCAAATTAAATTAGCAGCTTCCCGGTTTTGTGTTCTGATATTTAAAATTATTTTTCATCTCATCTATTCGAAAAACGATGATTTTATCCCAAATATTTGGGGCTAAAGTCACTGGTAATTCTCTAGACACTGAAAAGTAAAAAGTGAATTCCCTAGGCGTTAAAACACACAAAATAATATTGGCAGTCAGCTAAAAAAAGAAGAATTTAGTTTAAAAATTATAAAATACAGGCAAAGGCGTCGTAATTTTTAAATTTGGAATACAACACGTTTTACGTGGATGACTCTAGGTCAAAATGTTTTAGTTCTCTTGCTTCAAAATAATAATTTATTAAAAATCAATAAAACCGCGCACTTGTTGTCTTTGATTTAAATAGTAATTTTATGAAGGAACTATTAGGTTATTTTTACAACTATTTTAAATGTGACAAATTTCTTGATGAGGCCGATAGTATACAAATATGAAGTTTAAGTATAATATACATATTTAAATATATAAAGAATTGACACACAAGAAAAGAGTAATAAAATGATTCTAATGACTAAAATATGTATAAGATGTGGTGGTCCTAGAAAAATATTTTCATAGTAGTTCTTCAGTGAAAACGCCACCAAATAAAGGTTAGTAACTGACTGTTAAACTCTGATTAGGTATATGTAGGTATTCTACTTTCGTTATAGGTATATAAATATATAGCTTTTTCTCATAGATGGAGATGAAAAGAAGAATGTGCTACGAGTACACGGTGTACGGTAATAGTTTTATCTCGGGCGATATACTTGAATCCCTCGCTTCACTAAGGATTCCACCGTAGAATCCCTCGCTACGCTTGTGATTCTATTGTGGCATCCTTCGTTTCGCTCTGGATTCAAAGTAGCGCCCTCGCGTTAAAACTATTACCTTTACGCCTTGTAGCACAATCTACTATTAAACAGATTTTGATGCACTTGGGTGCTACAATGCCACAGACAGGCACAATAATACAAACTTATAAGACGCAAAAAGGGTCGGGATCGGGATAGATGTGGTCTCCAGACTTCAATGGTTGATACTGGACCTCAAATAATGTTTTTTAAAATTAACCTATCCTGGTCTACACAGTCAACGAGTAGTACAATGAACATGTGGGTAGAATTTAGAATTTTATATCTATTTCATACGCCTACGGGGAAAATAAAGACTCCAAGGCTCTTTTCAATTATAACAACCTAAGGCGGCGTCCACGGACACGCGGCGCGGCGTGCGACGCGGGCTGCCAGGCGGGCCGCCGTAAAATTTCCATAGTTTGTAGTTGCGGCGGCCGCCGCCACGGTCGCCGATGCGAAGGCCGCTCAAAACAAATGCTAAAGCAGCTCGCGTCGCACGCCGCGCCGCGTGTCCGTGGACGAGGCCTTAGATTAAATCCTCTTCTCCTGAGTATTTAAAATGCAATTTCAGTATCTCGCGGATACTCATGATCGGCAACTTCGCTCTATATTTCCTTATTTCGAACTAGTTTTATGACCAACTCTTTTATTTTTTAACCCGTACGGCTTTGGACTGTTTTGCCCGAGGACATCAAAGAGATCTATATTCAAGAGTAAAGTGCATGATTTTCTTTTCTAAACTGTAATCAATTAGAATAATTTATAATTTCTTACTATTCTCTAACATGTATGGATATATTTATGTATTAAAATATTTTTAAAGAACTAATTAGTATTTTATCCAGAAAATTGTATCTGATATTTAGAAGTCGACTTTACTGTCTGTTTAATTTTCCCAAAGGTCGACTCTACCGATTGTAGCTTTTTTAGCTTAATAAAGTTTAAATAAATTAATAACCCCATAAAAATCATATAAGTTTAAAGTCTATCTAGCAAATATACTCGTATGTTATATGTGCAAGAAAAAGTAATAAAACTTGTATTACCAGCCGCTCGCGGTAAATAGGCGGCTTACAAGAAAATGGTCATTTTCCTGCGCAGGTGGCAAACACCGCAGATTTTCTGCGTCTAATGAGCGCACCTGCATAGCGAGAGTACCGATTTTACTAGTTTTTGCATCATAATGACGAGGACTTCCTGTGTCGTTAAACTTATCGAGTATCGACACTAGGTGCCACTGATATTTAGGAAATAGATATTAATTAAAAGCTTTCAATACCTAACCTGTTCGTTTCAAGCGTTAATACACGTAAATGTAGGGAGGTTAGATTAGAGATACGAGTACGAGTATAGTAGGTATCTATAAGTACTAATGATATGGGAAATAATTTTTTGGGAAACAGGCTGCCATATTTTTCTTATATCATCTTCTTCATCTTAGCGCATTCCCGGTTGCATCATCAGCTGTGCTGTTTTGGAGCCCGGGGTGCGCTTTCCTGTTTTTTCTTCTCCAAATATAATATCATGTCAATGGTCACCCAAGGATGCCAAAGACATTGCGAAGTGGAGAAGAAATAGTCGAAACAGTTTAAACGATTTGGCTATAGTTTTACAATCGGCCTCCTATGTCACGTCAACCATCCTTGAGGATTTTTCTTATATAATCATCTAACTAATATAACAATATAGCCTACTACGAGCACTATCCACTAGTATTAAAGTAACAAACCTTACAATGTAAGAAATTTTTAAACGATAGCACCTACATACATGTGTTATTTGGATTGTGATTTGAGAAACAAGTGTCTGATGAAAAGACTGTCGAGTGTTGACGAAGCAAAGGAGGTTTATAAGGATTGTAGAAAATGGAGATCTATAGTCTCTGCCTACCCCCAAGTGAAGCAGGTGAGATAATATGTATGTATGTAAGGAAAACCAATCGTCGTTCATTATTTCACTTCTTGCGTTCAACTAAAAATACCATCCAAATTCGGAGATAGAAACCTAGTATAGAAATGGGATCATATTACTGTCTCAATGGACTAGTAATTTTATACAGAATCTGACAAAATATACTGAAATTTAGTACATGATACTAAACAACTTTCTACAAGGAAAGTATATCGAAAATTTTTATTTTTTGCGTCCCATACAATTTGATCGATTAGCTGATCAGAATTTGTATGGAAAGCCAACAAATCTTTTTCATATTCCGATGTATGTTTCTTGGGGAAAATTGTTCAGAATCATGGACTGAAATTAACCTTAAAATAGTTTTAATATATTTTATTACACATTATTTACTTTAATTATGTTCTAAATCAACCAAATTGAAATCGTTTTGGATACGAAATATCGTTGTGTTCTCTTTTAGATATGTGGTCAATGCTAAACTTCTATAAAAAAGTGGTTATTGCGGATTGCGGCTCTCTGTAAGGGTTAGAATGGAACGGCTTATTTACTATGGAATTTATCGATAATTAATCTACACGCCTCATGCTGTTTTTGTATTGTACTTATATCTTAGAAGTAACTGAACAAATCAGTATTCCCTATTGGTGGTATTAAAAACCATGTTATATTTTCCTTTCCTTTAGAAATTGTATGGGAGGTGTGAATGAAAGAGAGCATTCTATCAACCTTCATCAACTGATGGATAAAAATTTTAATAGCGGATTACCATGTTTACTAAAAATGGAATTAGTATGCATAAATACTTGTAGGTACGTAACATGAGTTTATCTTTATTAACAGAGCAAGCGAAGCGTTGCAGTTTTGTCCGTCAGTTTGTCAGTTTGTCTGTCGGTTTGTCGCATTTCTCAACCCATTCTCGTGTTAATAAGCAGGTTCGATATTTTTTTTTGTCTATTCAGTTTTTGGGAATATTTATAAATGGTGGAGATATATGGGTTTAAAATTTTAAGAAAATCATATTTCAGACATTTCGAAATTTTTTCAAATATGTCATTTACTTTTTTGTCTAAACAACTTTTTAATTTGATAAATTTCAACGGTTTATGGGATGAGTCGCGAAGTTTACAGCTCACAGAGCCACTAGTATGTAGTTGTATGGAAATAAGAAAACATTTCCATTCTCTACATTTTTCAATATATAACGTCAAAAAAAAAACCTATACTGAAACTATTTTAGGGGTGAATTCTTCCACGATACTAAACAACTTACTGACTTACTTATCTGACATAGCTTGACGACCGTCATACATAAAAATAAAAAATAAAATTGTTTATTTGGTAACTAAAAAATGTTTACAATATTTTGTTGCCGGAGCCTCCTTTTAAGCAAAAAATATGCTTGTGCCAGGAGACCCGCTCTTTCTTATCTCTAACAACTTTTTACATTAATAGTTAACCAAGTGTGTGTGTGTGTGTGTGTGTGCGTGTGTGTATATATATATACGCATATATATGTATTTATGCACGTATGAAGTATGTGTGTTTAGGGGATGTCTATGTGTGTGTCTATATAGGGGAGTTATCAATAAATATTTCCAATTCATCATAAGTTTTACTTTTTAGCCAATTAATTAAGGTAGTCTTGCACTCATAATAGGTTTTTTTATATATATGTAGAATATAGTCTATTTTGTTATATATGAAAGCAGCTCGATCAAGCTGTACTCTTGGGAACTGAGTTTAAAGCGATGGAACATACATGTCATGGATTAACGTGCCTTCCGAAGCACGGACGAAAATTCTTTGCCACTTGTGGTCACCCATCCAAGTTCGGCCCACGCCCGTGGTTGCTTAACTTGCCAAAGCGTACTCCCACAGGGCCACCAAGCTTCTCATTATATTCATTACAGAAGTACGTGTTTCTTAAAGATGAAATAGACTGTTCATTGCAAGTGCTTTAAAGCTTAAAGCCCGCGTGCGCGTAAGCGACTCAATGGTCTCACATGGATGTCTAAGACAGTGCGAAACTATAAATGCATATCATCATCATCATATTAGCTACAGGAAGTCCACGGCTGGACATAGGCCTCCCCCAAGGATTTCCTAAATAATCGATTGGAGCGAGCTGCATCCAGTGTTTTCCTGCAACCTTTCTCAGGTCGCCCGACCACCTAGAAGGTGGGTGTCGTGCGCCGCTTTTGAATGCATATATTAAATTCAAATCTCAGACTGGTACGTGATTGGTCAGCCGCGGCAGGTGACCAGCGGTCCGAGTTCCTATTAGAATCGTGTTAGAAGCAATACCGTAATTATTATATGCCGGTGGCAGCTGGCAGGTGCGCCTTTATCTATTTACATGAGATAACGGAAGTCAGATGGTACATTCACTTCGTATTGTTCGAGAGGGATTTCAAGAGTCTTTAAAAACGTATATTCTTAAGCATTCTTCAGTATTAGAAGGTCAACAATCCTATTAGAAACTACTTAGAACTAAAAGCACTAGCCAATATTACAGAAAATTTTATATAATTCAAATTATTAAAAATGTTGCAGGGCTGTTTATATTTAAATGTAAGCAGCGGCCCGTTAATGATTTGTCAGTAATAATCGAAATAAAAAAAAAATGGTTGCCTGTAAAGTCGGTTTTACGGGCGAAGATTTTACGTGACAACGCGCGCGGCAGACCGATCATAGTTGAGTGGGAGAGAGACGCAAGGCATTCGGCGGGCCTCTCTCTCGTTCGGTGACTCATCGTAACGTTACCGAGCGTTACACTTTTTCATAAGTGACTCCCAGCCGCAACCTAATTTAAGACGTTGTCACGTCAAAAACAAAATTGTTAATTATTAAGTGGTCGAAGTATCCAATAAAAAATACCTAAGTACATATATTTTGAGTTTGACGCAGTACATACCATAGATACTATTTCTATGAGTTTGAGTATGAGAACTTGCTTTTTTAGTTACATTAAAATAATTTTCTTAATATTTAATGTCCACGTTCTATTTGCAAATTAAGTGAACATTTGATCTTTCAGTCGAATGAAAACTGACCTAACCAATTACCTAGGTACTTACTTATATTTATTTCCGAAAGTTTAACTAGCTGTTTAGCTGGGTTTTTAAAGATACAAGTTTAGATTTAATACTTTATTATTTTGAATGCATATACATATATTGTATGTATCTATTTATAAAAAATAATCTTTGAGATGACACTATTTGTATATTAGTAGTACTCAGCACATAGCAGAATTTTCTGCTAATTTCTAAGAACTAAATAGAATGAAGGAGGGAAATCCAAAAATAATTAATTAAGTGTAGTATTTTCTGTAAAATATAAGTATATTTTCAACTTTAGGTGTAGGTAGGTACTAGATCTAGTATCCATTGTCGTAAGAAATGTTAATATTCTGTACTGGAGAGTCAAAATTTGAGCCAACGACTAGAAAATATAAAATTATATCATCCAATGGTCTTGTCTCATAAGTATATTTGATACAATTACTATAAAATGTGCCCTAATATTTATAATTAGCCGTGTGGTTCCCGGCAGAGTAGAATAAAACCACTCCAAGTCTTCCCGTGGATGTCGTAGAAGACAACTTAAGAAACACAAGCTAAACAAAGCCTATAAACATCAATGTAACCTCTCCAACCAGCGTGGAGAGTGTAGGCCAAATCCTCTGGCTACTCTGGCTAAGTATGGCTCTGTAGTAAAGAGAGGGTCGTGCTCTTGCAGTGGAGACAAAAAAAGACTTGGATGATGATAATGTGCCCTAATAGTTGAAAATCTCCCTCTATTCATGCGGCTATCACTAGATAGCTTATCCTTTTATTTTTCTATGCACTGTCAGTCAGTTCACCGACCTTTTTTCTACGAGTCAACCACCCCACATAAATAAAAGGAAAGCTGAGATTATAATAGTTCGCCAATGCTGAACAAGAGACGCAACCGGTGCAACAAGCCCATCAATCGATATAATAAACTCGTACTATTTATTTCCTGACTGTATCTATGTGGCAAAGGCTATGTACATGTACTCTAATGCTTTTCTAACAGCTGCCACCTGTCGCGGCCTTTTTAATCTTGTTACTTTGCCATGCCTTATACGTACGTACTCGTCTAGAATTACGCCATTGCACCGACCATAGATGCAGGAATTCAATTAGAGGGGACGTGCGTAAATCATGTATCTTATAACTGGATTCCGATTTCCTAATTGGCAACATGCACTTTGTATATACCATGGGTTTTAAACTTTTTCTAAGCATCGTATTTCTTTAAATCAAACTCCTTTTAAATATATTCGTGCTAAAAAAAACGTGCTTGAAATATTGTGTCATAAATAGTGGTCGGATATTCAGGAGCTTATTTGCCTTAACTTGACGAGGGTACCTAACACAGCTTACGTTCTTTCAACGTGCCTATTTCCAAACAAATTCATAACCAGAAGAGCTGCTAGAAGAGCCGCGAGTTCATAGTTCGAGGCAAACTACTAGTGTACTTACTGTTTGCTCATTGTTTAGTCTATGGGCGGTCAGAGCATCGAGCAGAATATCCAATACCATCGAGCAGAATATCAATTATATATCACCTTGCCGATAAACTGCCTGGCAGTTTGGCAAAATAAAATAAACTTTAAAATAGATTTAAGTTTCTGGAAATAAATAAATGAAATGATCCAGTCTATTCGTAATGTCTCTTGCGCCTGCCACATTCCTCACAGTGATTAATTAACCTGAACCTGGGTCCTCTGTTTACTGAATTTATCGGCGTACTGTCTGCCCATTGTTAAGTCTGTGGGCGGTCATAGTCCTGCGGTTAATAGACGTGATTTGAGCGTAGAGCATCGAGCAGAATATCCAGTCTATTCGTAATGTCAACTGATCCTGCCGCATTCCTCACCGTGATTACTTCACCTGAACCTGAGTCCCCTGTTTACTGAATTTATCACTGAACTGTCTGCCCATCATTAAGTCTGTGGGCGGTCATAGTCCTGCGGTTAATAGACGTGATTTGAGCGTTAGAGCCGCGAGCAGAGTATCCAGTCCACTCGTCCTGTCACCTGCGACTGCCGCATTTCTCACAGTGACTACTTCACCTGAACCTGGGTCCTCTGTTTACTGAATTTATCGGCGTACTGTCTGCCCATTGTTAAGTCTGTGGGCGGTCATAGTCCTGCGGTTAATAGACGTGATTTGAGCGTTAGAGCCGCGAGCAGACTATCCAGTCTACTCGTCCTGTCACCTGCGCCTGCCGCATTCCTCTCAGTGATTACTTCACCTAAACCTGAGTCCTCTGTTTACTGAATTTATCGGCGAACTGTCTGCCCATTGTTAAGTCTGTGGGAGGTCATAGTCCTGCGGTTAATAGACGTGATTTGAGCGTTAGAGCCGCGAGCAGAGTATCCAGTCTACTCGTCCTGTCACCTGCGCCTGCCGCATTCCTCACAGTGATTATAGTTACACCACACCACCTGTGTACCAGGGTCCTCTGTTTACTCAGTTATCGTCTAATCTATTTCTTGTTTGTCTCGCAATTATTCCTGGGTTTTAGATTAGAGTTATAAGTAACGTGTTGACCAGTTAATAACGTATGAACACAGGTTGCTTGACCTGTAAGCGTTTTGCTTACTTAGAAATCAAAGTGATTAAATTAAATTTTAGCAAGTTAGGTACTGCTTATGAATAAAAATATTAAAGATTTTTACGTATATTTTACTGGAAAACCATACAATTTATAGTACAAGTAATGCGCAAAGGAGTAGCCGTCGCCTGAGCTTATCGCTAAGTAATTTCTTCAAGATAACCCAGTTAAAAAAAGGTCATTAAAAATTGGTTCAAAATAATTTTATTTAGAAAGCCTTCTTATACTTACGCAAATGGTATGTATTTACTTCTCGAGTTTTGTAAAAAGTCTACGCAAAATTAGATAAGCTTAGAATATTAATAGCATTTAGTTGTATTTAAATCAGTGTTGTTGGACGCTGTAGCTTCCGCCTTCACGCATGCATATCTTCTTATGAAAAAAGATAAGTCTATCAATTTATAAATTATTTTCTTTTTGGAAAAAATACAACTGCATTATTTTTACCATATCTTCGCCAAATTAATAAGTATAAGACCTAGGTCTTCTATTTATCTAGATAGTAAAGGCTTTCAAATAAAAAAGGAGTCATCAAAATCGAATCTTCCATGCTGGTCTGGAAGAAAAGAAAAAACATAGAATGTACAAGCTGCTTCTCTTCCCGCGCAGATCGTAAAATCCGATCAAGGGAATGGGCGAGAATCTGAAACATATCAATAGGCGATGCGGTCAGCAACCCATCACTTTTATGATTTCCTTTTTCCACCTTCATGCCCACCATCACGCTAAAAGTGGCCTGGGCCTTGCCGCGCTAGACTCTGTCTGCCCCTTTAGGGATAAAGACGTGATAGTGTATCAAAATCGAAGAAAGATACCTATGCTTGTAAAACCAAACCGACTCATATTTTTATTTTACAATCACTATTAAAAGGTTATCACGTTCAGCTAATTATTTTTCTTGTTGGCTCTTATTTGGATTAGAAATAAATAATTAAAAATATACAAATACTGCGTGGAAACTTTCAACAAGCAAAAATAAAATTACGAAATAGGCTACGTTTGGGTGCGTTAGGTAGTTTGAATACCGATAGCACACAAGATGTACTATTACATAGAGATTTGATAAACAGCACTGGCTGGTTTAATATTGAACATGCGTTGACAGCTTATGAGATAATTCCGTATTTACCAATTTCCCGAACCAAGGGCAAGTTATTTATTATATATATTAGTTATTTAACTACATAGATTAATCATTTTTCTTGAAAACCAATATGAAATATATGAAAACAGAAGGAATATTCTATATAAAGGAATAGGAATAATTTCGATTCTGTATGCAGTCCGAAATTTCTACTTATACAATAATGATTCATTTTACATCCATTCTCATAATTTTAATCAAAAATGTAAGGAAGAGAATAATTTCTAAATATCTAAAAAAAACCTAAAACGGGATTTCGTGTTTTTTGTTTAATGGGATTTGGCTCCTCCCAGTTGCTGCCCGTGGGCATTATAGTTTTTATCTCTGGCATTTTCATAAAAAATCTGGGCTAGGTTATTTAGAAGTTTTCATATCTAATGTAGACTTTGACGTCATATTTTAAAATGGCGCGTTTTAGTTGTTGTTATTACTCGTACTTGCAATTTTTAATATTAATTTTTTACACTAAATAGATGATTATTTCTGGACGAAAACTATCAAATAAAAATATAAAAAAATGCATGCATGAGAGTATGCATGCATTTTAATCGATGATGATTGGCGAAGATTATCAAGTAACATACATAAATAAACGGGCAAGTGCGAGTCGGACTCGTACATGAAAGGTTCCGTACCACCGTACAATGTTTTAAAACGCTGAAAAAACACGTTTCTTGTATGACGACCCCCTTTAATTTTTAACTATTTTTTATTTTTATTATTTGTTGTTATATCCGCCACAGTAATGTATAATCGGTGAAAATTTCAAGTGTCTAGCTATTACGGTTCAAGAGATAGAGCCCTGTGACTGATGGACAGACAGACAGACAGACGGACAGACAGACGGACAGACGGACAGACAGCGGAGTCTCAGTAATAGGTTCCCGTTTGCACCCTTTGGGTACGGAACCCTAAAACATATAGTCTGCTCCTTTTTTGAAGTCGGTTAAAAATAAAATTCTTGCTTTCTTATCGAATGTGTTATAGTTAAAACTGGTTTTTGAGTGAATGACTGTCATCCTAGTGACAACAGTCATATTGCCTTTATGGGTTATCGTTCTTAGAGTCATGTTTACACACAACCGTGCAGGTTTCCTCACGAAGTTTTCCTTCACCGGAAGTAAGGCAGTGATGTGCCGTTCCCGTTTCCCAGATTTCCGGGAACGTTCCAGTAAAAGTTCCCAATAAATGGAAATGTCAGGGAAAGTTGTAATTTTATTTATCAGACAAATTTTTATTACTGTAAATATATTTTACTAATGTAAATGCATCACTTGATATGGTAATTATAATACAAATATATATATCCAATATTCCATAACATTCCCTAGAAATACGGACGGGAATGTTCCCTCGAAACGTTCCCAAATTCCCAAATTCCTCGGGAATTTGGGAACGTTCCCGGGAACGGCACATAATTAAAGTGGTGTTAATTGAAAATGACCGTACATTCACAAATACCGTCACACTCAAAGCACAGATTAATAATGCTCAAAGGTACAACCCGATCGAGTGCTGCGCACCTCGCTAGTATTAGCGGCCGAAGATGCCGCGCGCCGCTGGGTTCATCGGGTTGTACAAGTAGCTTCTAGTGAGTGCCAGTAGTGCAGCTAGCCACTGCCACTTCAAAATAAGATAACTAACAATTTCTCCTTGCTTTGGTACTAGCCGCTGTTATTGTAATAGTGGATGTTGGCCACCGCAGCTGCCTCCTTCACGCTATCCTACTATCGTCCTAGAGAAAATACTTGCTATACGGTATTAGAATTAAAAGTCTATGCAAAATAAGATTAACTTAGAATATGGTGGTAGTATTGAGCTGCCTATAAATCAGTTACATGAACGTTGGACGCTGCAGCTGCCGCCTTCATGCATGCCATCCTTGTACTTCTTAGAGAAAATACTTGCTGATATAAATTATTAAAAATCTATGCAAAATAAGATCAGCTAAGAATTTCTCGGTACCAGCAGCTGTTCATAAATCTGTGATAGTGGCCACTGGACGCAGCTGCCGCGCCTTGCGTAATGTCTCCGGGCATTTGATATTGTCGCCGATTACATTGCCGCTAATGTATGGATGTTTATTAGTAAATGGCTTCAATTATTACACCAAAGCAAGAAGAGAAATATTTAATTTTAATATTTTAATTTTGTTTACTTTTTTTAATGATTTTATTTTACTTTTCTTGATACTTAATCTAAATCTACCCGTGAGGTTTCCCGCAGAGTGGAATAGGACCACTTTAAGTCTTTCCGTGGATGTCGTAGAAGGCAACTTAGGAAACACAAGATAAACAAAGCTTATAAACATCAATGAGACCTCTCCAACCTGTCTGGCCAGCGTGGAGAGTGTAGGCCAAATCCACTTACTGCTCTGGCTAATATATGGCTTTGGAAGGTCGCACGACCCTTTCTGTACATGTACTGTCTCCTGCAGTGGAGACTAAAAAAGACTTGATGATGGTGATGATTAAATAATATACAGCGAATAAATATAAATATACGTCAACACTCGTACAAGAATACAATAAAACACACTTTACTGGTTTACAATAACCGTGGTACCACCATATACTTCGATATAAGTTCTTTACAATTGGTTTGGAACACAAGCGCAGCATTAGTTATCTTAAAAAGGTATTCAAGGATTATATTTGATAAAATATTAATAAATTTCGATTAAATAGGACATTAATAAACTAACTCTATATTGTACGCAGAGAATGAAGTTTTACAACTCATTATTAATAATTGCTTTATTTGAATTTTGATACCACCACTTGAACGATTTCCTCTAATCGCTGGTTAGTGAAGCTGTAATAAAGCTTTTCCTACTTGTAGGACCTGTTATTATAGAAATAATCGTTTTTGTCCTGCCTGGACTCCTAGCACGTAGCCGGATGGTTGGCAAATAACATCTTAAAATAAAGCATTTAAATAGAAATTAAACAGTAGTTAAAAAACTTATGTACAACGAAATGCATTGTCGTGACGTAAGAGCTGGCATTCTTCTGAAGTTGAAAAATTTTAGATTAAGTATATTTTTAAATAAGTCATTTTGAATTTCGAGTCTTTTAAAGGAAGACTTGAGTCAAGAACTCATGCATGACTGAGTCTTTTCAGAAGAACCCTTTATAATATTATTTACTTACTATATATACTTTAGGTATACAGTTGGTCACATGTTAGCAGCTTTTATTAATTACTGGACTTTTCATGGATGAGATAATGACTATAACTGATGATTAAAATCCAGATTAAAGTCATGTACGTGTCGAAGGGCGGGGCTTGTTCGCTGCTTAGCGCATAATAACATAGATTATCTAACGTAGGCGGAGATGAGAACCGATAGATGTGATTATCGAGTCATTGTAATGGGGTTCTAATGCTAATTACTGCCTTATGTGATCAAAGCCAATTATTCGGTCGCGTGCGTTTGTTAGCCAGGTATTTAGTGCCAGACTATTCATAAGGCAGAAAAGACAAAGCCTTTAGAGCCCTCGTCAGCTAGGAACACGGACCGACGCGGTATTTTTATTAAAATAAATTATTCTAAAATTGATTTTTAGTGTTCCGTATCTCAAAAGGTATAAGGTCAAGTTCTAAAGATGAAATCCTCAAGAAATGGAGGGAACTCCCGAAATATTTCAGGCACACATATAGTAATTTTGATGTTTTTGTCAGTAAATTATTTGTATTCAGAAAGTGTGATTTGGTGAAGTGGAACAGATGAAGCAGATCAGAAACAAAAATCACTAACAAGTTTAAAATTAAAAAAAATTGTAACATTTTATATTCTTTAGTTCAGTGTTTTTTAACGTGTGGGTCGTGACCTCGTACGACGAAGCCGCGAACAAAGGCATCGACTTGAAAAAGGTTGAAAAACACTGCTTTATGAAGTTTCTATAAAACTTTGTAATAAGGGCCATCCAGTGGCCCCAAAAATAAAATAATAAAATGTATGTTGTTTTTACTTTATTAAAATTTGAGTTTGAGATAACTTCTCTGAATATACGACCAGCCTAGCAGTATGCAGTAAGTATAAACGAAACAGTAAATCAAGCAGGGTGTTAAATAAATTTATACATGATACGAGGTGCGTGTCGCCGTGGTTCACCTGTGTCATATAAATAATTTGTTGGTAGCGCACGCGATCAACATTTGTTCATACTTGTTATACGCAGGCGTGTTACGCTTTCAGTGGCGGAATAGTCGTCCTGGCTGACCCAGGGTTAGTACCAGCCGCCTCTCTCTTTCATAATATTTTGCCTGTCACAGGAAGGTGGGGGGGGGGGGGGGGGGCGGGAGGGGGGATACACCGATTGGCATTTTAAAAACTAAACACGAATGTAGTACATTTATTATTATGTCATATATTCAAAATTAAATACCTACCGTGCCAATATGTACGATTTCAAAGATAGTCCCATAGTAAAAGTTGTTCACATTGGTTAGTACGTTAACTCCTTTTAGGGTTAATACCTCCTTTTTGTTACATGTTGTATAGAATTCAAAATAATATTGGCAGGCCAACAAAAATAAAATGGTTTTTTTTTCCGCTAATGATTCAAAAGATTTTTTTGGTTTTTTTTGCGTAAAGGTGCCTAATATTTTTAAGGGGAAGGCGCTACTTCCCCTTGAAACTATTAGGCACCTTTACGTCTTTAGCACAATCTACTATTTTGCTTTCCATAGAAACTCTGATTTATAATAAGCTGATTCAACTTATGTTGCTTAGCCAAAGAATTCTTTTTTTTAGAATTTTGCTTGTTCAATGAGGAATGTTGTTTAGTATCATGGACTAAAACCCTTAAAATAGTTTCAGTATATTCGTGTAAAAAGAACAAGTTAAGAAGTACACTGTACATATAGTATTTAGCAATGTATGTAATGTTACATCTTCAAATATATGTAGGTACTCGCATAAACATCATTGGTTAGAATGAGAAGGTAACTTCTGCCACGCGAAGGAATTAATAGTAGGTACAAGATATTAATTTGCAAAGTGAAATTGCAATTTATGTTTAATGCTTACAGGTGTTTTATCTCTTGAAATTATTTTATATTTTAATATATTTATTAAAATGCTGTTGGAAATACCTCCCGTAGACTTGAGAATAATGATAAAAGTCTTAAGAAAACTAAATAAATATAACATAAAATTAAATTTACTTAGCACCTTACCTTACTGATATAAACAGGTTTCTTTTTATTAATATATACTAAATATATTATACACACACTGTGAAACAGTTTATACACATACTGTGAAACAGTTTTCACATACTGTGAAACAACTGATGGAGAAATGTTCAGAGTACAAGCGGCCCTTGTGCGTAGCCTTTGTCGATTATGAGAAGGCTTTCGACAGCGTCGAGCACTGGGCCGTGTTTAACTCTCTCCATTGCTGTCACGTAGACGCACGCTATGTGGTTCTGCTGAAGGAAATCTACGGCTCGGCAACAATGCAGGTACGCCTGCATACCCATACTAATCCCATACCTATCAATAGAGGAGTGCGGCAGGGGGACACCATCTCAACTAAATTATTTACATCTGCACTAAAGGATATAATAAAAACCCTGAAATGGGACACTGCGGGCATTAATATCAACGGTGTATATCTATCTCACTTACGATTTGCAGACGACTTAATATTGTTTGCGGAGACGCCGGACGACCTCGAAAACATGTTAAACCAACTTCACAAAGCTTCTCTTAAGGTGGGTCTTAGGATGAACATGACCAAGACCAAGGTTTTGGCGGACACATCTACCCTTCCAGTTGCTGATATAACTGTTTGTGACAGGAGGGTGGATGTGGTTGACAAATACATATATCTTGGACATTGCTTATCCTTCGACCAAGATCTTCGAGTCAAGGAGATTGATCGGTGAATCCAACTAGCATTTGGTAAGCTGACGGATGTATTGAAAAATAGTAAAATACCACAATGTCTAAAGACACGCCTCTTTAACCAGTGTGTCCTGCCTACGATAACTTATGGTGCCGAGACATGGACTCTTACAAAGGGAACCATGTATAAAATAGCGGTTGCGCAAAGGGCCATGGAGCGAGTCATTGCGGTATTAAATTGCAGGACCGAGTTCGCAATGTAGAGATCCGGCGTCGTACGAAAGTTTACGACGTGCTCTCTAGGGTTGCGAACCTTAAATGGAACTGGGCGGGACACCTGGCTAGAAGGAATGATGGAAGGTGGAGTAAGGCAGTCACCGAGTGGTACCCCAGGAATGGAAAACGGAGTGTTGGGCGTCCGGCGGCTAGGTGGGTCGATGATATCAAACGGATTGCTGGAAAGAACTGGATCGCTAAGGCTGGGAATAGGATTCAGTGGCGCAGACAAAAGGAGGCTTATGCCCAGCAGTGGGTCGTTGAGAGCTGACGATGATGATGATGATATTATACACCCACTAAGTGGTCAGACGACCTGACTAAGGTTGCTGGAAAACGCTGGAGGCAGGTCGCTCTAGATCGGTCATTTTGGAAATCTTCGGGAGAGGTGTATGTCCAGGAGTGGACGCTATGCGGCTGAAATGATGATATGATAGACACAGACCTAGATTTTGTTTGTTTGCTTTTGCTCGACTTGGCATCGCCGTACCCCCAGATCTCACAAGAGTAATTACTACAAACCATTCCATTTAATATCCATTTTAGTTCCTAACCTAACCTAACCTTACCTGACCTAAACAGCAATCACAGAAAATGTCTTAAGTACTTGGAAACATAATACATATTCAAGTACCTACCTTACGTGTCGACGCTCAACTAAGTATTATACTATTAAAATGTTCGAGCTGCCCACCAAATGGGATGACATTCATTTCATTACGTCTCTAATTTAATGGTGTAAAAAATATTTTAACTGCCATAAAGCTATTACGGAGCGGCATGCAATCACACCTGCGTGGTAATTACTCGTTCGTCTCTCGTTTCGTGGACATTTTATGGAATGGTAGTGCTACATTCCTTGCTCCGTCCACAAATTAAAAAGAATATTAAATGCGACACTTTATATCTTCTCTTTGAAACATAGACATTGGAATAAATCAGCTAATGATTAAGCGCACAGCTGAAGGTTAGAATTGAATAATTTCAGGTGAAATGGATGCAAAGATCATTAGTGACAGATACGAGTATATGGGATAAGTTATAGATTAATTACGTACCTATGTTACAATTCACACATGTTTAAGGTTTTTTTTTCTGAATTTTACTACTCGTAATAAGTAACTAATCTGTCCTATTTAGTGACGCTTCGCCTCAAATGCTTAAATTTGTCAAGAAAACTACAAAATATGAGTTATTTTTTTCTTCTCTACTCTTATTTTGTATCAACTCGTAGCCAGGTCCGATGACACATTGTTGAGGAATTTCTCTTAGTCCCGAGCTGTAGACGCCATCCATTTACTTTAGTTTCCATATAGAATGTGTAAAGAATATAATGTATTCAGAAATCTGTAGGTATTCTGCTTATGACTTGACGATAGCAGCTTTTATTGTATTATTAACATAAACTAAATAATATCTATGAAATATTTTTTAATAAGTATTTTGTATAGATCAAAAGACTTTTTTTGAAAGATTTTTTTTTTATAGATCTTGCCTTTTTGATTTCTTAACTTAAGTACCTAATCAACTTACTAGTAATACTTCACTATAGTGCCCAAAATAATGTCAAAAATTTAAAACCTCAAAAAGCTTGCTTTAGTGATTAAAATTACATAAAAGCCTGTAAGATTTATGGATATGCCCGCGGGCAAAGTCATCAAGAGAGCAGCGTTTGTATTGATGACAAATCTTTCAAGCCATTTCTTACTGCGCCATTACATCTTTTTGATAAAGTACATATAAGTACAATGTATATATTGAATATTTACAAAAGACAGACTCCACGTGGATGACGTTCAACTCGCACTTTGACGAGTATTTTTCAAATATTTCAGCTCGTTGGTGTCTTTTGCTTGTTTATTGTACTACTTTCTTCATTTTTGTTTACCATACATGAATGGTATTTTTAGGTGTTTTGTGGAATGTTCATGTTTTTTCAGATTGAATTTAAAAAACCTGTAAAATCCAAAACTAGAAATAAGCATGATTTTTGAATTTTTTTGTCTTTTAAATAATTTGATTATTGTAATATTGAAATGTTAAGTTTATTTCTATTTACGAGTATGAAACATACTTTTTAGATACATATTCCTTATGTTATTTGTACTTTGCTCGTGTTTATATATATTTTAATTACCATTGTTGTAGTACCACCACATTTCTTGCCAATAAACTGATTTGATTTGACTTTACTGTCTTTCCCGTAAATTATAAAGAGATGACACTTAGTGTATATGTATTTCAAAGAAATACGCAAATATTTAAAAATTATCAATTTCTTTCTACGCTTCCGCAATCAGTTATTTTGGAAACCTATTTCTAACCGTGTGGTTCCCGGCAGAGTAGAATAGGACCACTCCAAGTCTTCCCGTGGATGTCGTAGAAGGCGACTTAGGAACCACAAGCTAAACAAAGCTTATAAACATCAATGAGACCCCTCCGACCCATCTGGCCAGCGTGGAGAGTGTAGGCTAAATCCTCTGACTGCTCTGGCCAATATATAAATAAATAAATATATAGGGACAAATTACACTGATTAAGCTAGCCCCAAAGTAAGTTTTTAAACTTGTGTTATGGGGATACTAACTTAACGATACTATATTTTAAGATAAATACATATATAGATAAACACCCAATATATGACTCTGGCAGTACAGAGAGGGTCATGCTCCTGCAGTGGAGACTAGAAAAGACCTGATGATGATGATTTCTAACAGTTGCTTGCGACTAAAGACGGACTGATGAGAGGTTGACCCCTTTTTCCAACTAATGGATTTATACTTGTTTCATCGTGATTGATATTAATATATTCGTAATGGGTTGTTAGGGTTCCGTAACCGAAGGGTGCAAACGGGACCCTATTACTGAGACTCCGCTGTCTGTCCGTCTGTCCGACTGTCACAGGGCTCTATCTCTTGAACCGTAATAGCTAGAAACCTGAAATTTTCACCGATTATGTATTACTGTGGCCGCTATAACAATAAATACTAATAATAAAAAAAGTTGAAAATTAAAGGGGTCGTCATACAAAAAACGTGTTTTTGTCAGCGTTTTTAACTCGATCTGTCACTGGGCTCTATCTCTTGAACCGTATTAGCTAGACACCCAAAATTTTCACCGATTATGTATAACTATGACCACTTTAATAAAAAATACTAAAAATAAGATAAAGTTAATAGTTAAAGGGGGTCGTCATACAAGAAACGTGTTTCTTCAGCGTTTTAAAACATTGTACGGTGGTACGGAACCCTTTATGTACGAGTCTGACTCGCACTTGCCCGTTTATTTTTCTTCGTCTTCAGTACTAAACAAATTTAACGAACAAGCTTAGTCAGTTATAAAATAGTACATGAGACAAAAACTTGCAACATTAAATTTAATGTTTTTGTGGCTAGTAAAAAACAATCATATAACATCTTTTGGCAGGCGAGGTCGGCGCCTAGTTGGGTATTTTGTGACTCGATGAAACAGTAAAATAAAAAACAAAGGCGCCATTGCACACAGACGAGAAATTAAATTTAATCTTATTTGTTTGTGTATGTACATTATAATAAATAAAAATCTAAGAAATCTATATGAATAGATTTCTTTGGAACTCTATCTAGTCTTGAGGGTTATGTAAACATTCAAAAAGGAAAATATTTTTGTTCTCGTGTCGGAAAAAATAACTCATTTCAAATTATTTCGCCTCACCTTAACCAATTCCAATGTCCCGGGGTCGCCTAGTGGGACAAGAAAATATTTAAATTAATTTATAAAATATACTAACATAGTTTCGAAAGTTCTGTACTATACTAACACTAAATGGACGTTTTGTCTGAATAAATAAATTTTTATTTTATTTTAATTTTATTTTATAAAAAACTTAAATCAAGTTTTAGTTTCCAAAATTTTGTTTACACCGCAGAATATTTGGCCGTCGCCGCGCTCAGTCTTTATCTTTGAAGCCAGTCTATGTTCCAAACCAAAACCTCTTGGAATTCTATCCGAGTTCCGTGTTTTCGACCGTGGCTGGAATGCAGCCCGACTGCATATATTCGCAAATGAATTATTCGGTGGACTTTGCTTACTCGATCTTTGGGTATTAGTCATGATGAATAACTTATTATCGATTTATTTGGAAAAGTTAATAAGTTGCGTGAACAAGTGACCTTATTTATTTAATTTGTATGAATGATAAATAAACAAGATTTCATAAGTTTCTTTTTGTTGTTGTATAAATTTATTTGCGTTGTTTATCAAAGGAAAAGAAATATTGAGTTTTGTTTTTGTAAAAGTTTTTTGTTTTATCATTTATGTGGTCCGTTATTTATATTATATTATCAACTTTTAAAAAGGACGTTATGTACGGACATGCTTGGACATAAAATAAACGCCTAGCTGGAACTCTTGGCAAATTCATATTTTTGTACCTTCTATCTCTTCGTTTGGTAAAGTTACCATCAGCTTAATATTTATTTATCTTTACCCATAAAATCTGTAATAAATTAAAGATATTAGTACTTAAATACTATCACATCTTATCCCTTACTATACAGTATCTATACAGATAGGTAATCTTGAAGATAAAGCAACAACATGAACGCCCATTCTTTTAATTGACTTATTCTGACATTAATAAACTTTTTTGCTACCTGATCATCACGGAGGCCATGTCAAATATAAATAATAATATAAATTGGTATTACCTCTAAGAAAATAAAGGAGAATTGGAAACATCAAATGCTTTAGGCATATGTTAGTCAAGCTCTTACAAACTCGTGCTTACAAATATGTAATTGTAAATCATTGGTTTATTGATTGATGATAGTAAACCTCATAAAAATCAAAATATGTATAAAGAAAAACGCTCGTCACTGGCAACAGTATTCATAAATCAAAGAACTTGCTTAATCAATTAATTAAAATTTAACTCGGTTCTCGGCCTTTCTCCATTTTTAATTTGAATCTCGCGGAATAAGTTAGTCAGTGTTATCGTTGTATAAATAAGAATGAATATTTGTATGTTTGTCATCTATACGTTTCTAAATGAATGAACAGATTGTAATTAAACTTTGGTGGTCTTCTGGGTGAGTGTTTTAGTGGTAT
Source organism: Acrobasis repandana (assembly GCA_963576875.1). NCBI lineage: Eukaryota > Metazoa > Arthropoda > Insecta > Lepidoptera > Pyralidae > Acrobasis > Acrobasis repandana. Next base: position 8,644,894 of record OY756226.1, read on the forward strand.
TGAAATTATAAAAATTAAATATAGCGTCGAATAAAATATGTACTTATAATTATTTAAATTTAACATTAAATTAAATCTATAACCATTTACCAATATACGAGTATGTATAGGATATTTTTTTCCATTGCACAAATTAAATATCGGCTCGTACATAATACTGATTACATTCCAGTAGGTAGTTATAGGAAAGTATGAAATAATGTCGATATAATTAAAAATCAAACGAACTTACCAAGTGAAGTTCGATAATAATTGTATGAACAGATTCATTCGAAGCGATTTATATAAAGAAATTTGGATAAATAAATACTTATAAATATAATCATATCCCATGGGGGAAAGTTGTTTAGTACTCAACATATATTTTAGACCCTATACAAATATTGGTGTCGGTCAAGTCAGACAAATTAATAAATGAATACCATATCCGAGTCGAGAGCGGTAGCCGCGGCGACGACCAGGCGCCCGAACACCTGCGTCTGCGCATCTGATCGTCAACATACAAGTTACAACTCTATCAACATCATATACAGTGCATTACAGCCTGGGCGAAACAAATTTCCTCATTACGAATCACGGATGTAACAAACAAACTATTCAAAACTCTGTACCTTTACAGCAAAGTTGGCTTTTATGCCCGTTGGATGACTATTCAGATTCCTCCGTTAAGTTATGGTTACTTTTTACTCGGGTAAGAGTCAACGTGAAATTTTGTTAAATAAACAAAGAAGATTTTATGTCCTTTTTATTTGGTTTTGTATGTTGTATGTTCACAGAAAAGAGAAACGGGTGTACATCTATAAATATAATATAAAGAAAAGTTGGTGTATACGACATTTATAATAATTATATTACAATAAAAAAAACTAAGAACTTACTACATAATATTTTCATTGAAACATTTGAACTTGGATAAATAATGTCTTAATCTGAGCATTTGAAGAAGAAACTGCCGCTCATATCATAAGCTTTGATTTTTATTTATATTTGTTTGATTGATAAGTATAGCTATGAGTATAAAACCAAATACTCTATGAGATTTAAATTACTTTCTTCTGTATTTCATTTGTGTGTCTATCTATCTATCTGAAAACCGTTGATACCATCATCTATGATACAAAGTGATACGGTTCTCAATATCAGCATTTCTTACGGAAAGTTTTCGTAAAGGAAGGCAATACGAGTATACCTACGATACATGTCCAAGCGTTATATTTCAAAATAAATAAAATGATACTTAAGCTATTTATGCATACGTATTTTTAGTTCATTCTGCCATTCATAGATGGCGTTAGCGGTAACCAAACAATCTGACAAAATAAACTTTTGGATCTTTTTGTATTGTATAAAAGAAATAAAATTAAAAAGATACAATAAAAAAATGACAGTACATAACCTGATTGTTTTAAAGTATTCAGTTTTTGTATTCATGAAAAAGTTTACAAAATATTTACAAAAAGTCTAAATCGCGCTATCAAAGTTTGGAAAAAAGTTGAGTATATAAACGTGCGCTCGTGTAATTAAGCGGGAGTTCCGACCAGTTCAACTGTCGGGGTTACAAACAGAGTTCGTGTGACTCTCTCGCCCTGTGGAAAGTCCCCGGAGACCGGGCGGAAAGCGCCGCATCGTAGCTGATGTAGGCTGGGCCGGCATTGCATGGGGAAGTCACCTGAGTGGTGCGCGGCTCGTAGCGTTGCTCAGAGCGAAGGTAATGTTGGAAAGGGCTCTTGCCTAACTAAATGGGGCTTACTCGGTTTGGGACTCCATCTCTTTTGCATTAGGTACATGCATTACATAAAAAGGATAATGTGGTAACATGCAGACTAAAAAACGCCACCTCGCCAATCCTGACACTGAGTAGGGATAAATCCATAAAAAGAAAGTTGATGTGTGGTGTTGGTTTGTTTTTCGAGTGTGTAAGTGGCTGACCACTGGTGTCGGATTTTTCAAGCTGCTTAAAACTATCTGACTTGACTGTATTTATGGCCAATCTGACACGGAGTAGGATAAACCGTACATTTTTAAAAACTTAAAAATTATTGACTTGCATTGAATTATTATACTTACGAGTATATTGACTTATATTGATATAGGAGAACTACAAAGAACATTAACTATGAGTACAACTTTATTTCATACCTATATGTAAAATTAATTATTGATATTTTTTCAAAACAAAAAACCGACTTGAATACCAGAAAAGCTAAATATTTAAACAATGAATACTTAGACGACATATTTTTTCTAGATCTTTTAGTTTAAAAAGCAAACCGCACAATCGATTTTAATAAAAATTTTTTGGGACTACTTGGAAATTCAAACAAATCGGTCATCGAGTAATCGGGAAAAATACATAAAAAAATAAAATAAAAGATTCCGTTGAATTGAAAATTGAAACAACCATCTCCTTTTTTAAGTCGGTTAAGAATTAACAATATGACAGTTCGTTTGACATTACTAATGACCTTTGCCATTGCTAAATAACTGCTAAATAAAAACAAAAAACTTTACTTTTACACGACACGAAATAGCTTTACTAAAATAGTATCAAACCTAAAACGGATTAAGAGGAGTCTTTACTTACTAAAATAATAACAGGCTTTTGCCCCCAGAGAGATTTGAACTCTCGACCCCTGGTTTACAAGACCAGTGCTCTAACCCCTGAGCTATGGAGGCTTTGATCCTCCATCGTAAATTACGATTAGACATCATTTGCCGGCATTGTTTTGCCAACTGTGTTATTGTATTGCTGTCATATAAGCACGAAGCAATTGTATTGTGACCATTACTCATGTGTTTTAATTTAAAAAAAAGACAATTCGGAATTGCTCACTCATGTACCTATTTGTTTTGCTTCAGGTGAGTCCCGAACTGTAAACTCTTGACCCCTTTACAGTCTCATCTTCTTCATCTTAACGCTGCTTCGTAGCCCAGGGTACGCTTTCCCGCTCTTTCTTCTCCAAATATAATATGCATGACCGGGGAAAGCGTACACCGTCACCTTAGGATGCCAAAGACCTTGCGGAATGGAGAAGAAATAAACGACCGACCGCCTGCCTGACGACAACCCTTTTTGGGAATGCATTGTGTCTTTACAGCCTCATATCTCGGCATAGATGCTGTAATATACGATTTGAAAATTCAAAAATTGGTATTGGTCTTGCCTATTTGCCTACCAAATTTCATAAAGTTCCAATACTCGAGTTATCATTGAACATCGTTACATACAAGTACCGGTTTGTCATAGTAGAGTCAGTAAACTTCGCTTATTTATAACTAGCTTTTAACCGCGGCTTCGCTCGCGTATCCCAAATCCTACGAGAACAGTACATTTTTCCGGGATGAAAGCTAACCTATGTCCTTCTCAGGGCTTCTAACTATGTGTATGCGAAATTTCAAAAAGATTGGTTCAGTAGATAAAGCGTGAAGAGGTAACAAACAAACAAATATACAAACTCACTTTCGCATTTATAATATTAGTTAGGATAAGGAAATGGCTCGTTCTTTCAAATTGATTAAACGTAGAACTTTTCAATACTTTATTATAAAATTGGAATCACATTAATAAGAAAATTTCTGAATATGGAGCTCGGTGGCCCGATGAAAGAACGCATTACTAGCGAATTCACAAGTTAAGCAACTCTAGGCGTGGTACATAGGTTCCGGATATCCTATAGGGTCCGACATCCAAGTCCCATGGTTGTAATTATTGTATAGCAGTCGTTAAGCTATGTCAGATGCAATGCAGGCAGCTTGGAAAATCTGACATAAAAACCCAAAAAAAAAAGGTCTAGCCTCCGTGTTTCGGAAGGCACGTAAAGCCGTTGGTCCCGGATGTCATCATTGTATGGCGGTCGTCAAGCCTTGCCAGATGCCTTTAGGCAACTTGATAAATCTGACACCAGTGTTGGCCACTTAAACACACGAAAGGAAAGAAACCCAAAAAATCTGGATGAGGTAATTGACTGTTACATTACATTGTAGGCAATGGAATGTAAACTACCAGGTACATTTCAGTTGCTCCACATAGCCACATTTGGAGCTGGGCACCGACATCTGGCCTCCGAAGGCAGTATCCGATTCAGTTTGGCAGACCGTGATAAATTAGCAATGGCAGCTTTATTTGTGCGACTTGTTTCTCAAATTATCATATTTTCATCGGAAAGTATAAGGTTACGTAAATTGAAAAACGAGGTTCAAGAAAGGAATGCATACGCAACGTTTAGGTTATTTTTTAACTTAATATTTCTTGCACAATAATCTAACGATTATTATACAAAAGGTAAAATTTAATGCTAAGCATTTTCTACCGGTTCACCTTAGGGACGTAATTTTCATAGTGGACTGAATGTTTTTCCTCCGTTTCAAATCGTAGAAATCGATCAAAACAATAAGCATTACATTGTAGGGATAAGATTAATCTCAAATTAAATAATGAAATAAGAAATGGTGAAAAAATTCCACGTGAGCAGGAACATTGAGTACTTTAATACTGCATCTTGAATGCCTAAAAGCCCTATAAAAATAAGCTTTATCTGTTTCTGTTTTCGATTTATAGGCCCTAGATAATTTTGGCCTTAGATCTTGCGACCGTTGCTTCTGTCTACCTCGTCAGGAAAAATGTGATATTTATGATGCGTTGATATCTTTTGTAAGTGCGTAATTTTCACAGTACAAATTTTGGTTATATCCCTTATTTTTTTTCGGTACACACAATTATTTACGGTGATTATACGTTTGGTGTACATAAGTTTCTTGCGGCCCTGGGCTCAGTCTGCTTAGAGCCGCAAAATGACGCTCTGTCTGCCCCATTGGGGATAAAGACGTATAAATAAATCTATACAAAATATATAAGGACAAATCACACTGATTGAGCTAGCCCTAAAGTAAGTTTTTGTAAAAAGATTGTGTTATTATAGGATACTAACTCAACAATACTATATTTTATAATAAATACATATATATAGGTAGATAAACACCCAAGACCCAGGATAAGTAGAATAAGGCGATTTTCCAACTTGCCTGGGGATCGAACCCGTGATTCAAAACTGTACAGTTAATCTGCAACAAAAATCATAACGTACAATATTCTGTTGGTAGGTACTCAAGAGTAGAAAGTCGGTGCTTTTGATAAAACACTGCGATACATTTCAATTTAAAGAGAAAGCCTCGAAATTAGTCCGTGCCGTGGTCTGTGCTCTGTGCCCGAACTTTACGGACACGTACGAACAATCAAATCCGTACTGTATGTCAGTTACTTTCTCTGGTTTGGCTTTAGTACGGCGCTTTTGTAATCTCAAATCTCCACGAAGAAACTCACTATTATTCTGTTATTTTGAACAAAACGAGCTAGACTAAAGAGGGAATTGGATTTTTGCGGCTGAGGTAATGAATGATGTTGATGATTACAAAAATTAATAATACATTATAAAAAAGAAGAAAGCAAAAATCCATTGGTTGATTTCTGTTTGATTCGAAAGCAAACTAGTTAGGTTTAATGAGAAAATATAATTATGATATACTTAAGTACAATATGTCTTTAGGCCAATAAGTTATTATTATTACAAATGTATCTCCTTTTAATTAGCGCTACAGTATGTAAAAACACCGTTATTCATATGGCACGCACGCCATCGCCACGCGATAATTTGGCAGTGATTCTTAATATGATACCTCGGCCATTGCTCTGCTTGAGTAGGCTCGTAATACCTACCGCGCCTACCACAAACCGATATTTACGCTGCGTAATGAGCTGATAGTACCGGTAAAGTTCCTTACCGTTCACTTTTATTCTGGTCACGCGTAGGGCTGGCTAAATAAATATTTATTTCGAAAAATCTGGAGGCGTGTCATAACCGCGTCACATGCCATTGCCACTCGAAAAATTGACAGTAATTTTTATGTGATACCTCGGCCATTGTTCTGCCCGAGTACGCGCATAATAGATATTATCTAACCAAATGTGGCTTACTCGGTTTGGGACTCTCATTTCTTTTTGCGATTTCCTTTAGACCATAAAAAATACATGAAATCGAAAGATTGATCAGCTCATACTGCGACAAGTATCAGCAAAGTCCCAAATCACTAGGCACATCAAAAAGAATTTATAAAATAGGCAAAATGCGTGTGATAATCTCTTAACCTTCTTTACGTACGAGTAAGTAGAGTAGTAAATATATAACCGTATGGTATAGTGGCCTTTACACGTCAACGGAAGTGTAGGGCACTACCTACCTTTTCTCGAAGCGTTTCGTCGTATTTTTAAGTTTTACATGCACACGCTGAAAGTGGTCTTTGAGTCATATCTAGGCTTTGTCTGCCCTGTTTGGTAGAGATGTGATAGTGTATCTGTTCTTAATTAATCCATAATTTTGTAACGCCTTAATTTTTTCAGTTTGATTCTAGCCTAGTTTGCACTGGACATGTAACTGCGGTCACTTGACTGAAAGTAAAACGAAAAATTGACACATACGAGTATTAATGATTAGTTTGACCCTTTTCAAATATTGAGACATATCTCGAAAAAGATACGTTATATGAAACAATAAGTTATTTATGCGCTTTTATGGTGACCAAAATTCTCGAAATCGGGTCTGTAATTACATCTTGTAAGCGTTTTTCAATCAATTTACAATTAACTGCATGCATAAACCAGTAGCAAGGGTGTCAGCCCTGAATACCCGCCGTGATTTAATTGGTGAACGTGTACGCGAAATTTTTGAGACCGTAATCACATAACTGTACCACGTAATATAACAGAGTATACAGGGTGATTGAGATGGACAGTAAAGAAAAAAGATAGAACTTTGTAGCTATAATGTTTAATTTTCGATTTTAATTGTCGATTCATATAACGAACAGATTATTTTTAAAATTATCATTTCTAATTCAAGATCAACCTTTATTATTGGTCAGAAAATGATTTTTTTTATTTATACTAATTGGCTTGTGGTTCTCGGCAAAGTAAAATAGGATCACTCCAAGTCTTCTCGTGGATGTCGTTGAAGGCGACTTAGGAAATACAAGCTAAACAAAGCTCAAGAGCCCATATGACCCTGATAGTACTTAGAGCGATCCTAAATATTATCAATATTAACGAAATAAATAATAATTTGAAATAAAAACACAGCAAAGTTCTAGACTAACTCTATACATAATATGTTTCTAAAACACAATTGCTTAAAATTTACTCTATAGAAAAAAATTGCCTCTAAATCACCTCCGAATTATAATAAAACGGAAAGAATTCAAGAAATACAATAAATTAGCCCTTATAACTTTGGATTATAATTGTACTAAACATAAGGCAGGGATCATATGTCTTATTTTTTAATTAACTCTTAAATATTCTTTGTAAAACGAAAAAAACCTCAAAAACCACAAACGCGTAAACCAGCCTCATTGACCTCCCATGATCTTTGCACCCCGCATGGCTCGCTGTCTTACTTCGGCTTGAGAAATTAAGTGTGCGTGGAAGCGGGAGCAAAATTTAGATTATCGTCGTAGACGTCTGACCAGCGTGAAGAGTTTAGGCCAAATCCTCTGGCTACTCTGGCTAAGTATGACTCTGGTAGTACAGAGAGGGTTGTGCTCCTGCAGTAGAGTCTAGAAGACCTGTTGATGATGAAGAATAAATTCTAGGAGTGTATGAGCTTGTAATGCATTATGTATACAGATCGATCTTACTATCAAAAATTTGTTATTTTCAACTTTCACAAAATTGAAAAGTCCTTTTCAGGGTAGGCAAGGCTTTCAGATGGTATAGGCGTCCATATGCTTGGGTAACCTGTTACCTAGGCCATATGTATGTTTGCCTCTCTCTCTCTCTCTTTCATCAGCGTATTCCCAGTTGCATCTTCAGCTGTAATGATGCGAAGCCCGGGGTGAGCATCATTGGTTATAAGACCATTGGCACGCATATCGACCTTGACGACGTCAAGCCAGCATTACTTGGGTTTACCACATATGCCGTGCCCCGGCGGAGGCGGCATGACTATACATTTGATTCCCACGTAACGTTATATTTTGCTTAGTTTATTTAAAAATATAGACTGTACCTACCGATATCACCTGTACCTACCTATATCATCCTGTACCTAGACTGGACTACACGATGTACAATCACTGATCAAGTTACTGGGAACTCGGCTCAATAACGATTTGGAAGCATAAAAATCGGTAATGTGCACCGACCACTCTATAATGGCTTTACTTATCGTTACTTAAAAGTGGGAACTAGAATTTAAATTTGAATTTCCGCTCAGATGCCGATATCTTAATTGCATATGAACCGTTTGTTTCGATGAAATCACTTAAAGTAAAATTTGGTAAAAAAATAACCGATTTAAAGTTATGACCAATTTAGCTTATACAGAGTAAATTAATTTATTGCAAATTGAATAGCCGTGCTATTCGTTGTAATTGTGCTGTTTCATCTACATATTTCATAATTTTTTAATAGTTACATTCATATGTACGAGTACCTTATTATTTTTACAGCTATTAAAAGCATTTAAGTTGAATTTATCTTTCTACCTCTATATTGTCTGACATTATAGATTGTTTTACAGTAGCTCGTATCTATTTTTGAAACAAAATTACTTAATAAAAGTTTTTATTTTCTGTTAAAAGTTATAATAACGACACTACGGATACGAGTACTCCAGAGAGTCGGTCAGAGCCCCGATGTCTTCGTCCCCGACGCGTCTTCATTGGTCGGGGTGGAGACCCAAGAGGGCTCGCAGGACTCTCAGCTCTGCATTGCCTTAATTGGCCGTGCATAGAAGAGTCGTTAGAGCTGTTGCTCCAGGGGTGGAAGTGTTAAAGGGCATCACACCGCAAGTAACTTTGGAGAAAGTGCAGCACACGTCTCGACACCCCTGAGTCGCCCACACCGGTGTTGCCCCTTTGCTGACAACAATCGTCGGTTCGGGGGTTCATCTAGTGGGCGGCAAGCCACCACCTGCCACAAAAATAGTCGGTAATCATGATTATGGCAGGTTTCATGATTATGGAATTATTTCTATTGCAATAGCCCAGCATTCATTAGTCCATCCCAACTTCATTCCATAACCCATAAACCTTTCCCTTTTCTTGCAATAGATTCTTCTCCTACCTAAACCTGTTCAAGGGTATATCTTCCAATAGTATATTAAAGAATGGGTTTTGGCGGGAGCGCCACATTACATTAACTTCTCCAAAGGGCCTCTACGTGTGAGCTGTATCCCCACGCAAGCTTCCTAAAGGACCGGAGTGTAAAGACCCGTGAACAACAGATACAAATAATTCACAACATTTTATGCTAAATAAAAAATGACAAAAAATTACAATATAATGTCAACGCGATCTTCACGCTCCAATAAAGATATAACAGTGTTTCTAAAAAATATCAAAGCTAATTAAAATACTAATTAAAAGCTACCGATTAACTTTTTGTGACTTCCCATACAAGTTGACCGATCAGCTGATCCAAGTATGTATGCAAAGACAATAATAATTTTTCATATTTCGATATATGTTCCTAAGGAAAAGTTGTTCAACATCATGTACCCCTGAAATAGTTTCAGTATAATTTGTTAGACGGTATTTTCATAGAATAGGTAATCATTTTGTTTGATGACGGCCGGAGCTAATTTTATTATCTAATTCCCTAGTTCGTACCTACTCTTATTATCTCGGTTGTCTATCACAGGAAATGCTGCTCGTAATAAGGAAGTACTTCGTAACGTTTATTTCTGTGTAACTAGGTAGGTATTTGTGTATTAGAGAAATGAGTTTTAAGTTTTATTAACGAGAGATAGAACACTGAACTCATTATTGAGTAATAAAATTAATGGGAACTATTTTAAAGGCAGATTTAGATAATGATTGGTAATATTTTATTGATCGAACGAGCGAAGCCGAAGTTTCGAGTGGCCATAAATGGTTTTGTCCGTGTGTCTGTTGTCGTCTACAGGTCGCATTTTTCAATCGATTTTGACGAAAATTGGCACACAAGTGGCTTGATTTATTTTAATGTTTTAGTCAATTGCGATTTCTATACAAGATGTTGAAACAAAAAGAAACGAATCATTTCAACTGTTTCTCCACTTCGCAAGGTTTTTGGAATCTTGGCTTGGGTGACCATTGACGTGCATGTTATATTTGGAGAAGAAAGAGCGGGAAAGCGCACCCCGAGTTTCGAAGCAGCACGGCAAAGGATGCAACCGGGAACGCGTTTAGATGAAGAAGATATTGGAAAAAATCAAAAAAGCGGGGTGGAGGGGAAAAGGGGAGAATTTTGTTTCAGCGTTATATATGCCAGGGGAAATGGGAAAGTGTTGGTTAATGCAGGGTTAAAAGGCCTCGCGAGGTCTACTGTTCTCACAGAACCACTACTTAAAGAGTAAACACAGTTTGTATTAGTATAAAAACTGTGTTAAGAATGACGGTTATGCGCCAGTCACCGCAGAATAATAGGTACTTACTCGTATTAGAAATGTTGACACATTGTGTGTGTTGGAATCATACACTTACTATTGAGCTTACCAAAAGTCTCTTTTTTCTGTGCTCTTGAAATGAAGAATGAGGGGCGTGTGTTATCATACAAAGTGGAAGGGATATTCCCGTAATAAATTGAACCACGGGCTCTAGTATAGCCCGTCACTAAAGTATAATGAAATCAAAATAACAGTTAAAAAACCAAAAAAAAATTCGACATTTCCATACAAATCACCCGGGCGGCCGCACACTTTTGTATAAAAAACCCAAAATGTATTTTTGTTTTTGGCTGTTATTTCAATTTCATTATACTATACTCGTAATGATCTAGTATACTCGTAGACCGTAGTTCAATTTACTAAGGGTATGACCCTTCCACATTGTATATCAGAAATAAAATGAAAAAAAAAAACACTTTTTGGATCACCACAAAAAAAAAAATCTCTATGGCCACAGCAAGTTCCTCTGTGTCCGGCGGTCGGTGTGTCTGTCCAGCAGAGCGGCGCGAGCGAGCCGACGTGTCCGCAGCGGCGTGATGCGGGCTTGATTACACGCATACTGAGCCACGAATAACATACAACTAATATTTTAATATCCCATTATGGCACAATTTTGCATTTAATTACTGTTAAGGATGTTTCATATGATTTTAGGCAAAACCTTCTTTTAATAAACGGGCAAGTGCGAGTCGGACTCGTACATGAAGGGTTCCGTACCACCGTTCAAAGTTAAAAACGCTGAAAAAAACACGTTTCTTGTATGACGACCCCTTTAATTTTTTATTAATTTTTAACTATTTTTTATTTTTAGTATTTGTTGTTATATTCGCCACAGTAATACATAATCGGTGAAAATTTCAAGTACCTAGCTATAACGGTTCAAGAGATAGAGCCCTGTGACTGACGGACAGACAGACAGACGGACAGACAGACAGACAGACGGACATACGGACAGACAGCGGAGTCTCAGTAATAGGGTCCAGTTTGCACCCTTTGGGTACGGAACCCCAAAAAGCAGGCGCCTTTACCATCCACCCGCCAGGCCTGCTCCTAAGTCCTACCTAACAAAGTTGGGTGAGTTATCGTTATCGCTTTACTTAAGAGTCCCTTTACCCTAGACTTTTCCATACAAACGTAGTTTAGCTTTTATTTTGAAATGACATGTCAGATTTCAGCAGTAATTTGTACTTTTATTTTCCTGTTTAATAGCTCCTTGTCACGTTAAATATTCTCCGCCAAAGTAATTGTATATATCCAGGCAAAAAACTAGTTTTCGACAATCTAAATACGAACTTTAAAGAAAATATAAGGGTGAAGAAGTTTTCCATACTGATGTAAAAAATATAATATAAAACACTATATTCTCTTGCAAGTTCATATTTTGGCTGTGAATGGGCTACATGAATTTTCCGGGGTCCAGTGCTGCCCCCATTTAGATATCGTTTAAAATTTTGTTATAGTAAGATAATCCTTAAAATTATTTAATGAACTACTGTTTACAGTTTAAAGTAAGAACGTGAAGCTTTTCTTTCTAGGGCTTACTAGAACAAAAATTTAAATGATATCTCCGTTTCCTTTCAAATAATTTATTTCAAATGTGGGCAGCACTGGACCCCGGAAAATTAATGTAGCAACTTAAGCTATTTTTTTGAAATAACAAAATATTTTTCAAATCTTACATGTCGTTGCAAAATAAACGCTAAACTACATTTGTATGGGAAATACTGATTCTGTCTAGGGTAATGGACATCTAATGCTTTTCCTACCTATCGAATAAAACATTTTTTTAACGATAGAGGTAGGTAGTTAAAATTTCACTACCTCTATCGTTAACAACTGTACTAACCGCCTGATGCCATATCCACTTACACACTCTCTCCGACATTTGCGGCGTGTGGTATATGTATGTTATATTATATTATCGAGCATGTTTGAAATCAACCAACGCGTTAATTTTATAGACGTCGCAAGCCTTTAAGCTCTCTGTTCTAGTTCAAGCCGCTAGATGCACGTGCGAATCGTGAGATACACTCGTAATCGTAAATAAATTAATTCATCGTTTCGATAAAACTAGGGCTGGCAGATATAATTAGTCCACTTGAGTCATTACATTTTTTTTATACTGAAAAAAAATACTTACATTAAGACATAATTTCAAGTAGAGGATCAAATCCTAGATAACCCTTTAAAGTATTTTATGAACAACTGTTTACAGTTTATAATGAGAGCATTAAGCTTTACTACGCACATTTGCCAAACGTGGCCGTTTTTCGCAAATGTGCGTAGTAAAGCTTAACGTTCTTACTTTAATCTGTAAACAGTAGTTAATATAATACTTTGAAGGGTTATCTAGGATTTGGTAGTAGCAAAATTTTAAATAATGTCTTCGTTTTCTTTAAAATGATTTATTTTAAATGGGGGCAGCACTGGACCCCGGAAAATTCAAGTACGGCCTTAAAATGGGGGCAGCACTGGACCCCGGAAAATACAAGTATAGATGCAGAAAAGGCAGGATGAGTTCATTTGAGATATCCCAAGATTGCATCACTTTTGCTTGGCTAAACTACAGGTTTCATACAAGTTACTTTTATTGTACAATTAAAACAATTAGCTTATTTATAAAAAAAAAAAAACTCAAAATCTCTTGATGATAAGTAGTCGCATGCAATATTTACTTACTTAGCGGTTTATAATTAACGTTTCTCTTTTATTCATTACTTGTTTGTGAGAGACTAGCAATTAATCAAGAAAATGCAGCCTAACTCTGCCGAGTACTTATTACCCGACAACGGCGAATCCAAAAGGAGGGTATCATGTGTTTCGTCGCTATGTATGTATGTATGCTCATCTGTTATCTTGTATCTTCAAAGATATCCATGATACCTTACAAATGAGCTATATGACGTCACAGTAAATCCACTGTGGTGCCCTCTACAGGTCAAAAACTAATGAACTAAAAAATAAAATATAGGTATCTTATCATACCGTGTGGGGTATCAAATGAAAGGACTAAAAAGCACATTTCAAATATAAGTTTTTAGCTGTTCCTCCATGTTGTACTTGAATTACCTATCGATATGATTTTTCGATATGATTTTTTCTGTAGTCGGGTTTTAGTTTTTAATGCTAAGTATATCTTGTTTATCGTCTGGTCAGCGTGGAGAGTGTAGGCCAAATCCTCTAACTGCTTTGGCTAATAATAATAATATGGCTTTGGCAGTACAGAGAGGGTCGTGCTCCTGCAGTGGAGACTAAAGACCTGATGATGATGATATCTTGTTTAATAAAACAAGATTCAAGGGAAAGCAATAAGTCGATCTCCAGATCGTTTTATCTGAAGCCCTACAAGTAAACGAGCAATAAACTGCTTTCTGCATACAAATGCAGGCCGATGCGATACCCAATAAATTTTCGGGGTTGATTGCGAACGGTGTAAATGCAAAGGCGCTTTATTTGCGTAATTAATGAAATTGAGCAGCGAATGAGGGACATCCATCATGATAAAGATTCGCAGATTAAGACGATCAAACGGAGGTATCGTAAATCGCCATCTTATTTAACAATCGATGCATTTAGAGCACGTATTTTTGAATCAAAGGTGCTTATTAGAGTTCCGTACAAAAAATTAAAAAACGGAACCCTTATAGGATCACTCGTGCGTCTGTCTGTCCGTCCGTCTGTTACAGCCAATTTGCTCCGAATCTAATGAACCGAATCAGGTGAAATTTGGTAGAATGTTGTAATCCTATGACCCAAACACATATGTGCAAAGAAATAAATATTTTTATAAAATAAGGGTCAATTTCGGGGGACAAATTGGGAAATTAAAAAAAAAGTTTTGCAAACCTTACCGTGTCATATTATATCAAATGAAAGGGCTCGTTATGAGGATCTCAAATATAGTTATTATTGTTAAATAAATAGTTTTGATTTTATTCATGAAAGAAGACGAAAATTGACCATTTTTCCCACTGATCGAACATTCATCTACTTTACCGCCCGGCTGTGCCGATTAATACCGGTCCGCTTATGTGTGTAGCAGCCCTTACTGTTAGACAGTAAAATGTCGACTAGGGGTTGATACTCTTATGTATTCTGTGCTGGTTTTTCTAAATAGTTCCGATGAGATCTACTTTTACTAAGTTATGTTGAGTTTGTTTTTACAGTTTGATATTTCTTGACGTAGACGATAGTAAAGTCTGAGATAAAAATAGGATATACAATAAAATATTTAAAAAAAATATATGTCATCTATTATTTCCAAAATAGATATTATTGACTATTAACACTTAAAACACATAATAGATTTCACGTTTAAACAACTCTTCCGGTCCGCCATTCACACGGCCACACCCCCACAAATATGTCATGGGACTGATTTTATGGTAATCTGGAATGGGGCGAATTCATTATTGATTTGACTTTGTAATTGGAATCACGACCGGGACACGTTTCCCACATTGTCACTGTTGTGTGAATTCGGTGGAATATAAATTGTCAGTTGTTTTAAATGAATTTGTACCACCTTTGTATTGTAACCTCTACCAATGTAGAGTATATTTTAAGTAGGTGTTACTTGAAAGGTTTGTATTGGTGGCATAAACAAAAGCCGATTTACTTTAGCTGGTTGTTATATGGATTTGACTAACTAAACATAGGCAGATTTAGATCATTTAGATGTACATATATGTAATTCTTTGTACCCCATTTTCAGAGTTCATTTTATTTCGCTTCCATACTGCTCTTCCTGTGGATGTCGTAAGAGGCGACTTAAGCACAAACATCTCGCATTCCCAAGGAGGGTTAACATCGGGCGGCGGCTGGTTGTAAAACTTTTTGCACAAATACTTCGGGGTCTTGCGGCCCTGGGCTCTGTCTACCCCATTAGGGATTAAGACGTGATAATGTATTTTATTTAGCAATAAGTAATAGGAATGGAATTTTTCCTTTACCCGTTTGCTTATAACGTGCACATGGCCAACTTAGGTAGGTATGTAGTAAATATATTTTACATTCGCGTGATACGTAGGCCCGCAGCACCGTTTGTGTACATCTCAGGCTCAATTAAACCTCAATTACATTGGTGTTTCTCCTACAGCAGCTAAGGTCAGCATCTCAATCCATCAGATTCTGGAGGCTGCATTAACGGCACTTTAATAGCGACAGGTTTGTCCTGCGCAGGCGTGAGAATGCCAAGTCGGGGGATATTCTCAGGTGACGTCAGCGCACCTGCACTTGACAAAACGACAAACTTGTTAACATCCGTCCGGAGTAAAGCACGGAGCACACCGCGGTGTAAAAGCAATGGATCTCATCGCACTCTGATGATTACGCTCTATACTGGGCATCACGCAAATGTTGATTAAGTATGACCGTTCGAAGGACAAGCGATGAATCCATCAACTATGCTATTAGTGGCGAGCAAGAAGAAATTCACAGTGATGCGCTTGCATGAGCTAAGTGGAGATAATTTGTTTTTAAGTTAGATTGGTACCTACCTTTTTGAGAATAGAGACTAATAACACACTACCACGTCTTTATCCGTAATGGGGCAGACAGAGCATTTTGGGTATTATGGCTCTAAGCAGACAGAGCCCAGGGCTGCAAGACCCAAAGGCTACTTTTAGCGTGATGGTGGGCAAGAAAGTGGAAAAATGAAATAAAATACACACTAATCGTTATAGCTGCATCGCCTAGATTAACAAGACTCGCATTTTCGTCTATTTCCTCGATTGGCTTTCAAGGGACAACAAGTAGCTGGTACATTAAAAGTAGTGAGTTATAACAACTTATTGAATCGGGAAGAGATTTCTTCACTTTGAGTCGTGTGTATGCAGATCCTTACAAGCAACCGCAGTTCAAGTCGGAACAAGTCTCTCAAGGTTCGCCGATCTGCTACCGACTCAAAATCGAAAGGACTGTGCCTCTGAGTTTGTAGTACAATACGAATGTAGTACAGTAATAAGGAATATGCATGTAATACCAATCCGGCTCATATTTTTATTTTACAATTTCTATTATTACCACGCCTAGTTAATATTTTTTTTATTGACTCATTTGGATTTGAAATAAATTATTGAAAATATGCAAATATTGCGCGGGAACTTTTGAAAAACAAAAGGGAAATGACGACAAAGTTCACAAAAAGGAAATGACAAGTTCGGGTGGTTTCGGTAGGACTGTCCATCCGTTTAGTTTGACTATCAATAACATTCGAAATGTATGTACTTTTATATAGAGGTTTAACAGACATCACTGGCAATATCGAAAGTACCCAAAAAAGAAAAACATGCGTTGACAGCTTCTGTCTCTAGCGGATATTGCAGACTTTGACGTCATATTTTAAAATGGCGTGTTTTAGTTGTTATAATCTACTTACTATTTTTAATATTTATTTTCTACACCATATACATGTTTTTCAGCACTGATTTATTTTTGCGGCTATTTCTCGACGAGGACTATCGATTAAAAATTAAAAAAAAATGCATGCATACTCTCTATTATTAACTACCACTAGTGTGTAGTTAATGACTTGTCACTAGAAGACAGTCACCTGACACCACTGTTAACTAATTAACGCACTTGATATAAGAAGATTCAATTTGTGCATGGTGTTTATTATCTGTTGTTTCTATACATGACTGTTATTGAACTACGTCAGATGCAGGTAGTTAGACAGGGCTATTTATGGAATCGAGAGTTACACAACGAATGATTAGCGCGTGCGGTTCCAAACGGGCGCATGATGAATTGATCGTATGGGAAGGGTTTGCACAAGTGGTCTTAAATACTCGTAATTTTGAATTTCGTAGTGTACAAATTTTAAATATAAACCTTTCATGGAGAATCCGTTCCGTAGTCACGCTGCTTTCTTTCCACACAAAACAATATTTTCTGCGTAAAACAATAATAGCTATCGCTGACACGACGACGGCTTAAGGCGAAGATATAGGCAAATGACCTTGAAGTGGCGCCCTCATTTGGAATAAATTGTTAACTCGTAAATATGGAGATAATTTCCATATTACTCTTCGTCATGTACTAGATAGCCCTTTAAATTATTTTATAAACCACCGTTGAAAGTATTTACATTAGTCCGTCTAGCTTTAAAACTCGCCTCCGCCAAAAGTGGCCACGGCAAGTTTTAAAGCTAGACGGATCACCAATAATAGTTTTAACGGCAGTTCATAAAATAATTTAAAGGGCTATCTAGTGCATGACGTAGAGCAATATAAAAAATTATCACCATATTTACGAGTTAACAATTTATTTCACACTTCAAGGCCATTTGCCTATATCTTCGCTTTAAAAAATAAACGGGGGATAAATATATAGGGAGTTAGGGACAAATCACACAGATTGAGCTAGCCCCAAAGTAAGTTTATTCAAACTTGTGTTATGGATTACTAACTCAACGATACTATTTTTATGATAAATACATATATAGATAAACACCCAAGACCCAGAACAATTTGAAAAAGACCATTTTCCAACTTGCCCTAGCTGGGGATCGAACCCAGAAGTGCCCAGAACCTCCGAAGTGAAATAATAAAAATACGATGCAATGCTTCAAAACGCGTGCGTATTGTGTTTCGCCGACTCCCTCGTTGGAAAATAGCACTCCAGTGGCAGCTCAAAAAAATCTGACACCAGTGTTACTAACACTTTCCATATATACATAGGCGATTCACCCACTGGCACAGAATAAATAACACTAACGTACAGAAGTCTCGCTCAGCAAAGAAATTCAAAGAAATATCTATACTCAATGTGGCTAGCGATATGGTTTAATTTAGCTCACGTCATAACTCAGCACCTTTTCGTAAAAATACCTAGACATCCATTGCAAGCCAATTTCATTCTTATTACTCTCGACAAACGATTCGTATAACTGAATTTACCACCCGGAGGGGCCGTCTGCGCGCATAGTAATAATATAGGTACATTTTCGATACCTAAACGGGAAGTGACACAGGCCTGCCACTGGCAACGCGCCCCGCCACTTTTTTACGGAATCTGCCGCGTTTTTAGTGGGTTGGACTAGGCGTGTTTTCTATACAAACTGAGATACTTGCATACAATGTTAAAATCTGCCGCGCCGCGCTCCCTGATGGTGTGCGGTGCAGTGGGATCACCGCCCACACTCGATAATCGTAAGACTCAGTAAACACTACAACAGGTCTGTGTAAGAAGTGGTTGTTGGTTTTTTATTTATCGCAAACCTTTTTGGGAGAAGGGAGGGGTTATTCAATTTGTGCAAGATGTCGTTTCGTGAAGATGCAGGTCGCACGCATTAACATCAGACAAGATCTATTCTCATTACCAAAGTTAAAGTATAAATCAGAATAAAAAATAATTCGTTTCCGTATTATAATAATTGTTTGAGAGGTTTTTTTGTATTAGTACCTACTTATTTACACGAACAAGATTAAAAAATTTCCTTAAGAGTCTCCTTACCCTAGACCAAATCCGAGTTTCCCATACAAACGTAGTCTACGTTTTATTTTGAAACGACATGTAAGATTTCGGTAAAAATTTGTAACTTTAAAGGAATTGCATATATCTAGGGTTATAATTGGTTTTCACAGTCAAAATATGAACTTGAAAGAAAATATAAGGCTGTAAAACTTTTCCATACTGATGGTCAAAAATGATATAAATTATTTTCTTTCAAGTTCATATTTTGACTTTGTTTAAACTTACAATTTTTTATCGAAATCTAACATGTTGTTTCAAAATAAAACGTAGACTACGTTTGTATGGGAAAGTCTAGGGTAAGGGAGTTCTTAAGTACCTCACGTTACATTAGTTAAATAATTTTATTTCTTATATGTATTAAAAAGATTTAAAAAAAAAGCAAATCTAAAGCTAGTGTTTACTCATATTAAATTGATTTTTGGTGATTTTTAATTGAAGTTAGGACCTACATACGCTGAGTGCTTATTACCTTCGAGTAGGTATTGCCCTTTTATTGCATCCAGCATTCCAGCATGACGTAATTCGAAAGCAGGATCCTGATTGCTTCTGAATTTAAAATAAAATTACCATTATATTGATAATCATAAGCACTTATAATAAACTTCATGAAATATATAATTCCATATTGGTCATTAATATTGAAAAAAGACCCCATAACACGAGTGTTAAATGAATAAATTCTTTACAACTGGACATTTAAGAAGAAAAAGGTGCCGCCAAGGTTTTATCGATACAAAAAGTGCATTTAATATTTTAAACATGCAAGTGTAATCTGATACGGAGATACTGCTGAGATGAGTATGATGAGAAGTAATTAACTTATAATTATCGTTTAAGCTTGGAAATAGTGTTGCTTCAAGTCTTTTATGATCGAGACTGAGTCTTAAGAATCCCGTTGCCCTAGACTTTTCCATACAAATGTTGTCCAGCTTTTATTTTGAAATGTGTCAAATTTCAGCAGAATTATGTCATTTTAAAGGAATTGCATATAGGTATCTAGGCATATAACTAGAATTCGACGGTATAGAAGTTTTCCATACTGATGGTCAAATATGATATAATACACTATTATTGTCTTTTTAGTTCATATTTCGACTGTGAAAACCAGTTATATACCTACAAGCTAGACTACGTTTTTATGAGAAAATGAGTCTGTCTAGGGTAATGGACACTTAAACACACATAATTCGTTAATTAGTCCTTTGATTTTGAAGACTGGAATTTTTGATTTTGAGATTTTGATTTTGAGAATTTACATCCCTAGACCTCATCGACATAAATATATAGACTCGGCGTCTTCCTACACGGCCATGTCCCAGATTCGATTATTCATTCATTCTTCATTCTCATAGACTAAACACGAGAGTAGTACAGAAAGGTCAATATATTTTTACCTACCTACGAGTACGTGGTTCAAATTAAATCCTACATATATTTTAACAAACGCGAATGTTGGTAAGTATGGCTGGATGTACGGATGGTTGTATGGATGGTTGTATGGTTATATAGATTTTTAGATTGTAGACCCACGACTAGCTTTTACGATCTTCACGGAAGGGGAGGCGGCTGCATTCTTAATGTGTTTTTTCTTATCATATTTATAAAGGTAAAAGTTAAACTGCACATATCTGTTTCATTGGTAACCTTTTATTATTCTTACTTAAATTCTTTACATAATGTTTTGCACTAGAAGAAGGTGATTTCTTGTACTTGTATACCTATTAGTTTTTTTTTCTTTGTTAGCTATCTATGTATTTAATGTATTATATAATCATACACGTATGCTGCGCAATTGGGCGCAAAAAATCCGCCATTATGCTTTCCAAAAATTTTAATATAGCCTATGACTACTACTGGTATTTATTCTGTGCAATGACACTCAAGTGATTAAGATGAATCTAACCACATATAATTTATCAAAATCTATTTAGCCGTGTAGTAGTTACGAGGAAACAGAATTATAGGGACAAACATAATAAAACATCAAAAATGTGTAAGCAGCCATCTTGGATCCAAAATCTGATAGTAGTTTCAAGTTGCGCGGGGCACCTCAAAGGGCTCAGAAATTTTGTAGGTTTTTGTAACAGAATGTAGGCGTACATCCCCCACATACAAAACTTTTGAGCCCTCGGAGGTTCTAGTGAGACGTTACGAGATGTGACTTAATTTTATAAAGGATTTATAGGATTTTAGAAAACTTTTGTAAAGCATTTATAGCATATGTAGATAAAAATTATAAATATAAACATTTTTAAACGTTTTACAAACATTAATAACTGAGTAGCAAACAAATAGTTTTTCGATGCGTCCATGAAGAAAGTGAAATGTAGGCATATTTATGATGTCTACATTTCACTTCTGTTTTGTTAGTCTATGACGAATTATTCAATCGGTTGACAGATCATTCACTCACTTCATACATTATGGCAGCCGAAATTTGGCAGTCCGTATTTAATTTTCAATCAATGAAATCTAGTTACTTACCGATGGAAAGTTATTCCTTTATATTTTGCTTTATTTTTTGAATTACTAGTGCAGTATCTCAACACACACCAAGGCATTTTTGACTAAGTTGACAGTGTTTTCTTTAATGAATCGTGGAGTGTATTATGCGCGTATTGCTAGCGAGTGACTAATGTGAGGTGAACAGTGATAGCCTATGATGAATAGAACACTACTGTTGTATGTGGCGTCTTCTCTAGTACGTAAGTACATAGATCTCGTTGCTAGACCTTTAAATATGTCAGTAAAGGTTAAGATATTTCATAAAAAATAATTGTGTGTCTGTTAACAATACGATGGTCCAATAAAAATCTCATGCCCCCATCCCAAGTTGTTATGAAAATATTTTTACGGTAGACTAGAGTCGCCACTTAAAGTGGTAAACTGTACAGTATCGACTACGGTCTCAAGTCTCAACTGAAGATTAACAACTCAAAAAGAACACGAGCCTCGAAATAAAGAACAAAAGTATTTAGTATTTCACAGCACTAGTGACAAGAAACCAGTTGCAGTAAGAACCTGGTGACTGAAGGAATCAGAGTAATTAGGTACGTTGTGATAAGGTGTAATCTTAATCTGACACATCTAGACGCCTGTCAGCAGGATACGAAAGACTGTATCTCGTTAATCTTACGTCTGGATATTGCTCCTGTATGCGAATTTCCGTCTTGAAATGGTATATTATTTTATATTTATAATGCCAAAAGTAGCCGTTTTTCGCAAATGTGCGAATAAAAGCTTCACGTTCTCACTTTAAACTGTAAACAGTAGTTCATAAAATAGTTTGAAGAGTTATCTAGGGTTTATTAGAACAAAATTTTAAGTGATATCTCCGTTTTCTTTCAAATAATTTATTTCAAATGGGGGCAGCACTGGACCCCGAAAAATTCATGATCCCCCTTTAGACGTTGTTACCCGTACATACATTGTACAAGTACTATCCATCTCATTGAATCATACCGTTTCATTGATTACTCGTCCAAAACAAAAAGCGGGTCTATCGACCGTAAGCTATTCTTATAACGTAGCTTTTTTAGCTCGTCAGTCGAGAATCGAGATCCAAACGAGATGCGGCGTGGGAATCGAGCGCAGGTGTAAGCCAACCAAGCAGGTCGGTACCTGTATGGAAACTCACAGATTGAACAACTGTGCGGGATTCAAGGAAATAACTCGGACATAAAATATTAAAAAAACACTGAGATAAAATAAAAAATAAACGGGCAAGTGCGAGTTGGAGTCGTACATGAAGGGTTTCGTACCACACCGTACCGTACAATGTTTTAAAACGATAACAAACACGTTTTTTGTATGACGACCCCCTTTTATTTTAACTTTTTTTATTTTTAGTATTTGTTGTTATAGCGGCCATAGTAATACATAATCCGTGAAAATTTCAAGTATCTAGTTAATGCCATTATAAAGATCTAGTTAAAAATGCTGAAAAACACGTTTTTTGTATGGCGACCCCCTTTAATTTTAACTTTTTTATTTTTAGTATTTGTTGTTATAGCGGCCACAGTAATACATAATCGGTGAAAATTTCAAGTGTCTAGCTATTACGGTTCAAGAGATAGAGCCCTGTGACAGACGGACATACGGACAGACAGCGGAGTCTCAGTAATAGGGTCCCGTTTGCGCCCTTTGGGTACGGAACCCTAAAAAAGATAAACGACTTGTTATTCGGTATGGTATAGACGAGTATATGCTATAGATCTTAATAATTTGGTGTACTCTCGTTATCATTAGTTTTAGCAAACTATTGCTGGTTAGCGCCCATCCATTATATGTTACTCCCTTCATCATCAGACGGCAGGGTCATATACAGGGTCTAACAAAATATACTGAAACTATTTTAACAGTGTATTCAGCCCATGATACTGAACAACTTTCCCCAAGGAACATATATCGAAATATGAAAAATAATTTTTGGCCTCCCATAGAAGATGACCGATCAGCTGATCAGAGTTTGTATGGAAAGCCAAAAAATATTTTTCATATTTCGATATATGTTCCTTGGGGAAAGTTGTTCAGTATCATGGGCTGAATACACTGTTAAAATAGTTTCAGTATATTTTGTTAGACGTTATATATATATCTTTAGGTGGTGGACAAGAAGCGACTAATAAATATTTTCACCAAATTTTATTATATAGGTCGATGCTTCGGGTGCTCTTCGATTCGTTTAAAATTTTTGTTTCTAATTTCCCTTCGCCGAACATTATTGACCTAAACTTGTAATGCAACATTATTGTTTAGCCTAATTGATGTTTTTGCGCAATCTTATTTTTAAATCTCTATTAAGTATTAGATGTCCTAAAATCGTTTTGCTTTTATTTCTTTAGAGGTACCGATAACTGATTTTGCACCCCCTAGCCACTTATATTGAGATTTTGTAATCAGAATCAGTAATAGACACAAAACCGTCAAAAAATGACTTGGTTTTTGATATTTTTTTTATCCCAAATTTCAAATAAAAGGCTAACCTATTGACTTTCTATACTAAGAATTTTAATTGAATTTAACTACGTACTACTAGCCGTAGTGTAGTAAGTAGTTGTAAGTATATAAGAGTAACTAATGAATAAAGCGAGTCCTAATCAAGTCGCCTTTCAATACAGTCGCCTCCCACATCATATGACGACTCTGCCAGGATATGAAGGTCAAAATCACCCTGTATACAATTTATAGGGTTTTTCAGTCTGTTTACGAAATTAACAATATCCAGGGGCTCCGCTACTAGCACTTTCTATCTCTAGCCTAGCTTCAATAATACTCATTATAGAATAGAAACCCTTGCATACAATATGTGATCTGATGATATTTTTAAAATCATTTAATTTGTTTCCGAAATACTATTGTAAGGTTGTATGTTTAACAAAATATTTCTGACACGTTATTCATTACATAAATATACTAATGTGACACAAAAATGTAATAATGCAGATATTATAACCACAATCAAGATCAAAATAGATAGCGGGCGAGACTCAATGAATCACTCATCAATCATTGCCTGACCATTTCTTTGGCGAACCACTATAAATATCACCAATACATTGCTACTACTAAATTTCTTTGCACATAAATAAACGGAAAAACTCATCTTCAACCTCGTTACATTATAATATCCCGAGCAAACATTAAAAAACAGCGCGTCGGAAAAAGTTGCTGCGATACTAATGTGTGGGAACCGCGGACAGGTGCGGCCCAGGAAATCAGCTCCTGTGCTGGTCTGCTGATTTTATACACCTTATTTTATTAGACCACTTCATTGAGCAGCGATATACGCATCCTCTAGTGCCCTGAGGCAATACTGGTCAATTAATTCACGACGACAATGGCGTTATTTATGAAGGTAATAAAAATATCCACATGACATTTATGAAAAGCTCGACGTCAGTAAGTAACAAAGTATCCCCTAAAGGTAGGTTATGATTGTGTTCGAAATTAAAACTTTTTAATTATTTATTTAATCATATCAGCGGTATCTAGAATTTTTGGCATAAAAGAATCTAGTCACTGCCATTATAAAAAATAAGTATGATTAATATTATCACACTTTCACGTCTGTATCCCTAATGGGGTTGACAGCATTTTGGGTCTAAGGGCTCTAAGGTACAGAGCCCAGGGCCGCTAGAGCCAAAGGCCACTTTCGCGTGATGGTGGGCGAGAAGATCGAAAAGGGAATCAATAGTGATGGGTTGCTAGCTACATCGCCTATTAACATGATTCGCATTTTTGCCCATTCCCTCAATTTGTACGATCTGCGCGGGGAGTAAAGCAACCGGTATATTCTTTTCTCCCAGACCAGCATTAAAGGATACATAAACTGCTACTGAATGCTATTAAATCGTAAAAAAAATAATCGTAAATGTTTATATTAAAAACAAAAGAGATGGCGCCTAGTCGGAAGAATAGACATTGCGTAATACACGTTACTAATCTAAAACAAACCGATGCAACTGCAGAACTAACAAATGCAATGTTTCCACAACAAAAAATTGATTACGTTTAATGCGAGAAAAGTAGAATATTCCCATAATTGTCATGAAGCTATTCCAAAACAGAAGAAATCGTGGGAACGTAGGCAGGTGTCTGCAGAAAATAATACGTATCCTTTACATTACACAATCCAAGAACTGCCTACAGCTTTTACACTTTCTTTGTGACAACCTCTGTAGCGTAGTGTTTAACATGCAACAGTAGGTACGCTACTCCGGAGGTTCTGAGCTCGATCCCCAGCCAGGGCAAGTAGTAAAATGACCTTTTTCAAATCCTGGGCCTTGGGTGTTTCTATACTTTGGGGCTAGTTAAATTAGTGTGATTTGTCCCTATATATTAAATTTATTTGGTACAAAGCATATAGACCTTTTCTACCAGTTTCTTTATTTTTGTACCACCTGTAAATACAAACCATACCGTGCTGCAGTCACTATGTCTATATGCTTGCACATATTAACATGAATATTTTAGTGGCCAAAAGTGAATCATCCCGGTATTATTCCGACCCGATCATAAAAATTCCGAAAGCCTTCGTGTCGTCATGTGACTCATTGGATGTAAAGTTTTTGCCTGCGCCTCGCCTGAGGTCTGAGTTAGTATTTATGTTCATGGATGTCATATCTATAAAATGAGATGTTGTGGAGACTGCGAGAATGTTGTGGTTTTTTAATCGTAGTGATAATGTTAAGGTTCCGTACCCAATGGGTGCCAACGGGACCCTATCACTGATAGTCTGTTGTCTGTCCGTCCGTCTGTCACAGGGCTCTATCTTTTGAACCGTAATAGCTAGACACTAGATTTTTTTACCGATTTTGTATTACTGTGGCCGCTATAACAAACAACTAAAAATAATATAACATTTTAAAAATGAAAGGGGGTCGTCATACAAAAAAAAAAGTATATTTTCAGCGTTTAATTTTTTAAGTACTGCTGTTTATTGCTGTTTCTATCTACCAAGGCCCGGTGGAGGTATGGTCAGACAGTTATTTCCTACGTACTTACCAGTTTCCGCAAGATGTTCTCGTATCAAAGCGTAATAGACATTCTCTCTCTTGTAGTTCGTGTGCAATGGTACTGACTGACATTAAGGCGAGATTGGTTCACAATTTGCAATACTGTGCGTGTTTTTGAAAAATCACTGCTATTAAACTACTACAGTTTATTCCTCAAAAAATTGACATAAAAATCTTAAGGCCGTACCTGAATTTTCCAGGGTCCAGTGCTGCCCCCATTAAAATAAATCATTTTCAAGAATACGGAGACATCATTTAAAATTTTGCTACTACCAAGTGCTAGATGACCCTTCAAAGTATTTTATGAACTACTGTTTACAGTTTAAAGTGAGAACGTTAAGCTTTACTACGCACATTTGCGAAAAACGGCCACTTTTGGCCAATGTGCGTAGTAAAGCTTAACGTTCTCATAAAATAGTAATACGTATTATATAAGTAAAAGCAAATTTAGGCAAATTTAGAGGTATGTTTGTGATTTTTTTCTT
This sequence comes from Acrobasis repandana, assembly GCA_963576875.1. Classification (NCBI taxonomy): domain Eukaryota; kingdom Metazoa; phylum Arthropoda; class Insecta; order Lepidoptera; family Pyralidae; genus Acrobasis; species Acrobasis repandana. The sequence continues at coordinate 8,671,852 of OY756226.1, forward strand.
CTTCTTCTTATTTAAGAGCTTAGTGGCTCTTGTCGGTGGAGTATGCGCCAAACTTCTCGGTTCTCTGCCTTACTTTTTAGTGCTTGATACGACATGAGTCATGACTTTAGTGCTTTTTCTTTCAGTTGGTCTACATAGCTCTTTCTTGGTCGTCCTGGACCTCTTCTACCTTTTATCTTTCCTTCTAGTATGTTTTTAAATAAGGAGTCATGTCGTATTAAGTGACCAATCATTTTCCCTCTCCTATTTTCTATTTCGCCCAGCAGTCTTCTTTTCTCTCCTACTATTTCTAATACTTCCTCATTGGTTTTCCTTTCCATCCAACTGATCTTCACCACATCTCGAAAGCTGCCAGACTGTCGCTATATTTTTTATTCAGTATCCACGTTTCGCATCCATAAAGTGCTATGCTCCAGATATACGTTTTTATAAGGCGTTTGCGTATTTTTCTGGATATATTTGCTGCGAAAAGTTTCTTTTTACTATTGTATGCTCCTTTGGCTGGCCATGGCAATTCTGGTTTTAATATCTGCAGTACATCTAGAGTCTTCTGTTTATATACTTCCTAAGTACTTAAATTTTTCTACTTGTTCTATTGTTGTTCCGTTAAGTTGCACTGAATCTCTTACTGGTGATGTTTTATATGTGATCATAGTTTTGGTATTTGATTTATTTATATTTAAGCCGAATTCTTGAAATGTTTTATCCATTATTTGAAGTAGTTGTTCTATGTCTTGTTTTGTGTCACCTAGGGCTGCTATGTCGTCTGCAAAACGAATAAAAAATATTTTTTCTCCGTTGACTTTTATACCACCCATATCTGAATTCTGTATGTTCCTTATTACTTGTTCTATATACATATTAAAAATAAGTGGTGAAAGTGGGCACCCTTGCCTTACTCCTTGTCTAATCTTAGCGTGCTGTTGTTCGCCTATTTCTTTGACGGCTTCTTGTTCCTTATACAACTCGTAAATAATTCTCCTATCCTTGTAATCTAATCCGGCTTCCTTTAAAACCTCCATCATTATCTTCCAATTAATTTTATCAAAAGCTTTTTCTAAATCTATATATGCTATATGAGTATTTATTCCTAGATCTAAACGCCTATCAATAATTATTTTTAAAGCTAGAACTGCTTCTCTAGTTCCTCTATTGGGTCTAAATCCATACTGATCTTTACCTATGTATTTTTCCGAGAGCGGACTTATACGATTCTGCATGATTTTGATTATTATTTTAGATGCGTGAGATATAAGGCTGAGGGTCCTATATTCTTCACATTTCACGGTGTTTAGTTTCTTTGGTATTGCAACTATCCTGCTTATAATGAAATCGTTAGGTATTTTCCCAGTATTGTACATAATTCTAATTAACTGATATATTTCTTCAATTAAAGGGTCGCATACTGCATATTTTAGTAATTCTATATGTATGTGGTCATGTCCAGCAGCTTTACCGTTTTGTATGCTATTTAGAGCTTTTTCAAATTCTTTTGATTTTTTTCTTTTGAGCCAAAAATGGTCAATCGTGTTTTGGATATTGTTGGTGTCTTTAGAAAATTTTGAGGAATAAACTGTTAGTAAACTGCTGTTGATAAACTGTTCAACTGTAGTTTAATTAAATTGTTTTTTTTTTAAAACACATTTCTCTTGGTTCTGAACTGGCGGGGCCTTAAGTATGCCTCGTATGCAGTTGTTCCGTTTATAGAAAACAATGGGTTCCTCTAAATAACTACAAACATTGACGCAATCTGTGCATCTAAGCTCATAATAAATTCCACACAGACGCAGGTGAAACAAAGGCGGCCACACACGAGCGCCACCAATGCATTACCCACACAGCTATTAACAGAACAAACGATTTTCACGCGCGTGGGCGATCTTATTTCCCTGCGTTGATGTTTGTACTGAAAACACATTACGGATTCTATAGGTTTGTTCCCGCTGTCCTTATAGTCTTGATTTATTTGTTCTAGCAATCTACCTTTACTTCTGATTCCGATTTTCATGCTTACCAACATGCCAAGCGTGACCGTTTGGTCCTTGCGTTTCTTGATTATGTCTACCCGTAAGAGATAAAGACGTGTTAGTGTATCTGTTTATATGTCTGTGTATATGTATATAAACTACTAGTGGTTCTGTGAGAACAGTAGCACAGAAGACAGTAATATTACATGTTGTTTGTTTGTTTTTCGTGTATGTAAGTGGCCAACACTAGTGTCAGATTTTTCAAGCTGCCTAAAGGCATCTGACATAGCTTGATGACTGCCATACAATGACAGCCGGGACCAACGGCTTTTACGTGCCTTCCGAAGCACGGAGGAGCTCGAGAAATTTTTGTACTACTTTTGGTCACCCATCCTAGTACGACCACGCCCGGGGTTGCTTAACTTGTGAAAACGCTAGCCATGCGTACACCCACCGGGCCACCGAGCTCCTTAATTATTACTTAATTAAATACCTCGCGAGCTCTTATAACCATGCAATAACCGACTTTTCCCTACACTTCCACTGCTGAAAAATGCAACGTGTGTGTTTTTCCAAAGAGGAAAACACATACGGTGCGTTTTCAGCAGTGGAAGTGTTAACCTGGCTTAACAAAGCCATTTCAATAAAATCTGTCCATATATAATACCACTCCCACTTTTTGATTTTTTTTGCAACATCTTGTGTAGAACGAAGTCCTTTGTGTGCTTCGCAAATTTGATTAAAATCCGTTAATAAATAAAGCTACAGCAAAGTTCCCCCTTTTTCCCCAATATCTCCCCAAATTAAAACGCGATCGATTGAAAAATTAAATAAATCAAGGAACTTGCACCAATTTTCATCAAAATCGGTTGAAAAATGCGACCTGTAGGCGAGAACAGACAGACGGACAAAAGAATTTTTAGCCATTCTCGAAACTGAGAAGCTTCGCTTGCTTCGCTGGCTCGGTCAATAATAACCAATACAGTCTACAGTCATCAGTCAATATAAAGAGATACTGTAACGCCGCACCGCCATCAGAAACTACGACTTAGTGATGTTATATATCAATCGATACTTACAAAGATACCATCCTTATGTAGTATATTTTCATGCACAAGCAGCTCTATGCCATCTTCTCATTAGCACCAATAAGGAGTGGAAAATGTTCCTTCCTATTTTTCTAGGTTCCAATCCAATATCCGTATTTACAAGTTCTATACTTACTAGGTAATACTCATGAACTATGTGCGTGAAACGCACCAAATAGTTAGATACTGACTGTTACATTACAAATATAAGGGTCTAAAGCGGCGTTGATAGTAGAGTGCACCAGTTTGTCTTCAGATCTTGCGTTCGGCACGTTAACTCATGGAAAACAGTTGCTCATAGAGCATAGTAAAACTTACGTTGATTTAGTTTTATGACTCCGTAAATCTTTACGATTAACATATTGGAACGGCTAGGTTATGTGCAGCTTCAATTGATTCTATATCAGTGCAGTTGAGTTCAGTTCTGTGCCCACCCAGCCAGCGTTTCGCAGCAAGAGCGCAGGAACTACTCGTAAGTGCACCTTGGAATGGACGTGACTGCACTTACAGCCACGGGCCGATATAGGTGCTTAATGCCTCTGTTTTATTAGCGCAGCCGCGTCAGACCTCGTTAAACCTGTACCAGGTTCGAGAAACCATACTTGTTTATTATAATGCCGTGTGATTTCCAGCAGAGTTAAATAGGATTACTCCAAGTCTTCCCGTGGATGTCGTAGAAGGCGACTTAGAAAACACAAGCTACACAAAGCTTATAAATTTATTTATTTTATTTTATTCAGAAGATTAACAACATCAATCTTCATATATGTAATCTAAATAAACAATATTTAAACCCAATACCTACGTGTATGATTATATAATACATAGATAGCTAGCAAAGAAAAAGAAAAAACAAAAATGGTCACACAAAAATAAACATCAATAAGACCTCTCCAACCCAGACGGGTTGGTGACGGGTATTGACGGGACACGCTGGAGAGTGTAGGCCAAATCTTCTGGCTGCTTAGACCAAGTTTGGGTCTTGTAGTACATAGAGGGTCGTGCTCCTGCAGTGGCGACTAAGGGAAGACCTGATGATGATGATGACTAGTTTATTAATGAAATCTAGCTAATATGTAACTTCTAAAAAATATACTGAAACTGTTTTAAGGGTAGATTCAGTCCATAATCAAAGGCCGGAATCTCCTAAGGTACGCGCAATATGCGTCCCCGTTTCCCGTCCCCGCACCTCTCCCCCGTTTACGCCTCGATGACTCACGTTGGCCGTCAAGAACCGGCGGGTGCGGGGAACGGGGACGCATATTGCGCGTACCTTAGGAGATTCCGTTCTGTTTACTCTTACTGTATTCTGTGCCATAATACTAAACAACTTTTCACGAGGAACATATATCGAAATATGAAAAATACTTTTTGATTTACATACAAACTCTAATAGGTCAATTTGTATGGAAGGCCAAAAAATATTTTTTGTATTTCGATATATGTTTCTTGGGGAAAGTTGTTCAGTATCATGGACTGAATTCACCCTTTAATTAGTTTCAGTATATTTGGTTAGACCCTGTATAATAAAGGTACAGGGGATAAATAAGGTAGATTGTATGAAGGATCTTTTGTTAATAATAGTTGAACTGGTGGACGCATACACCACGCCCATCATTAAATTCTTTGGAATTGCTACTATACCTAGTGACAAAGTATATTCCTGTTCTACCGGATTGTAGGAAATTATATACAGTCATTTAGGCTGGACGCTTTCTGTCAGAAAATGTCGGACGACCGCCACGCCGGAAGGCACTCTGCCCATATGTTTTGTTCAATACTACTAGTAAATAATACTATCAGAATCCAGACGTTTCTGACGTCCGCTCTGATCTAAACGACTAGAAGTCCAATACAGTTGTGAAAGGGTCACAAGAAACAAAACAGGAACCATCTAAACTTTGCAAAGATTTATCTGGAGGTAAAGTATAACTATAGCTGTCTTTGTATGAAGAACTACTTAAGTACTTATGCAAATCCACTTAGTAACGCAAAATATTAGCGGGTAAGTATCTGAAATTAAAACAAAACTTGATAAAATATTCTCAAAACCACCAAAATGAAATGTCCAATACACCGTAGCAGCGAAGATTTGCTATAATTCATAAACAACGAGGCAATCACACGGTCGACTGAAGACGCCAATCGAGCGTTTGACCAGGAAGGCCATCAGGATATCCTCGCACCAACACTCGTGGGAACTTCCATTTTTATTGAACCAATTCGTATTTTATAGTTTGAGATTTGGTTGTTAGTATTGGTACGAAGCGAACTTGTAGTATCGATAACGTAGTGAAAAAATAAAGCCTTACCTTTTTAAGAATACCCTTACTCATACAAACGTAGTCTAAGTTTTATTTTGAAACGACAAGTCAGTTTTCGGTAAAAATTTGTAACTTTAAAGAAATTGCATAAATCTAGGGTTGTAATTGATTTGCACAGTCAAAATATGAACTTGAAGGAAAATATAAGGGTGTAAAACTTTTCCATACTGATGGTCAAAAATAATATAATACACTATATTTTCTTTCAAGTTCATATTTTGACATTGAAAACCCTAGATTAATAACCCTAGATATATGCAATTTCGAAATCTGACATGCCGTTTCAAAATAAAACGTAGACTACGTTTGTATGGGAAACTCGGATTTTGTCTACGGTAAGGAGACATAATATATCTAAGTAAATTATGTATCGTAAAAGTCGATCTGCATCTGTATGGGCAAAAATCATGTTTATAATAGGCGATGTTCCTTTTTCCACCTTCTAGCCCACCATCACGCTAAAAATGGCATTTGGGTCTTCCGGCCATGGGCTCTGTGTGCCTAGATCCGGAAGACCCAAAATGCTATGTCTGTCCCATTAGGGATAAAGATGTGTAAGTGCATATATTACATGTTTTGAATAAAAGTGCTTTGCTAGGAGACTAGCGCCATCTGCGTGTGATCTCCACAAACACGGGCAAGATTATCGATTCATCGATATCCCGTGCGCGGATTGTCTTTGCCCGACCAGAAAAATAATCATTGTCTTTACGTCAAAATAGTGAAAAATGTCTGGTTGTCGGGTGTGGTTTTCTCGCGTGCTATGGCAGCATTAACGCGTGCCATGCGGCCTTATAAAATTGTTAGTTTGTGATACTGTATGTGAATAATCTTGAAGTGTCGAAAGAAGAACAAGAAAATTATTGTGTTATAGAAGTGGTGTAATAAATACGACGTATTCATCTTGGGGCAACGTACATGAGCTCATGGGGGGGTTATTGTAGGGACCCAATTCTCCGCACCACTGACTCGGGACCCAGAGAGGGACCTAAGGCCGTCGCCACCCCTGAGGAGGACTTCGGGCTCGACGCGAAGGCTAGGCGAGGCTGCCTGAAGACTGCGTGGAAGCGGTGAGTCTTACAATTAGTTAGATTAGTTAGTTAGTTACTTAGAATTCAATTCAACTCATAATTAGGTTAAATTAGGTCCCTGTACCTATATACAGGGTGGTAGCAGACTGCGTAGGTTGTTTGTGTGTTTGTTTGTTGCCGGTGAGATTGCCGGACTCGTACCAAGAGCGTAGTCACAAAATCTCTTGGTACAAAAACGTAATCTTAGCTATCTGCGCCCACATTTTGGTAGCAGAGCGTAGTTGTTAACGGCTCTGATTACGGGCCCACATATTGTTTGTTTTTTTTTGGTTTGTTATTAAGGTAGGGTAAACATTATTTCCCAAGAAAATTTGAAATAAAATAATTTTGTTTGTTTGTAATTAATAAATATTGGGCCGTCTCAATCATACTATTAGATAGTATTATATCTTGTTTGTTTGCCATTAATAAATACTAGTCCGTGTCAATTTTACTATTAGCTAGTATTTTGATTTGTTTGTTTGTATTTAAAAATTAAGAATTTTAGTTTGTGTCCTTGTCGGACTAGTATTATATCTTGTTTGTTTGCCATTAATAAATATTTGAGTCTGTGTCAATTTTACTATTAGATAATACTTTGATTTGTTTGTTTGTATTTAAAAATTAAGAATTTTGGTTTGTGCCCTTGTCGGACTTATTTATTTAGTTATTTAAATTTGGTTCGTTTTGTTCTTGTCTAACGCAATGTCGAAGATAACCTCCGCAAGGGCGACGCTCGCCAATGAACTTAGGTGGGCTGCAAGTGCCAGCGCACTCTTGTCCCGTACGGACAGGGACACTGCTATTCTGGAGCGAGCGGAACAGCTCCGTACGAGATTGGCCAATACGGAAGCAGCCATGGCGGTGCTTACCGAGGGTGGTTTGGACCCAGAGGTCTGGGAAGGCCATCTCAAGGACTATGACCAGATTCTGGCCTTTCACGATGAAATCGTGGAGAAGGCCGCACACATCAGAGCGAGACAGGCGGGCGGTCCCGCCCCTCGCGCATCCGGTGGACCGGAAGGGCCAGCTGTAACTGGTCGGCTTCCCACCCTTCAGCTGTCCCACTTTGGGGGTAGGATGGAGGAGTGGGTGGCCTTTAAAAACATGTTCGAGTCGTTGGTCGACTCGAGACACGACCTAACGAAGGCGCAAAAAATGGCGTACCTTCTCTCAACATTGGAGGATGAAGCGCGGTCGCTCATCCAGCACCTCCGTGTGGAGGATGACCAGTATGACACGGCCTGGGAACTGCTTAATTCCCGTTACCAGAACGTTCGGCTGTTGGTCGACGCACATGCGGCGCAGCTATTGGCCCTGCCTCGGGTGGCCAATCGGGCACAACTGCGCCTGCAATTACTAACGCCCGTTACAGTGGCCTGTAACGCGCTGCGTACTTTGGGACTACCGGTGGACCAGTGGTCATTTTTGTTGGTACACATTATCTTGGGCAAACTACCCAACGATATTCGCTCGCGTTTCGAACGCGAGAATGCTGAGCGGGACAGCAATACCCTACCTACCTTTTCCGACTTGTATAAATTTTTGGAGTTTGAGGCCAGGGCCGCGGAGAGTTCCATGCCGGACCCAGCGCCATCTAGGGCGCCAGAACGCGGAGCCTCGAGCCCCTTATGGCGAGGGAAGCCCAGACAGGCGCAGCCACCGTCACCGCGTGGAATTGGTGCTCGGGTGGTTAATACAGCAGCAGTCGCGAGAGACGCGGACTGTCTGCAGTGTGGCCGGAAGGGTCACACCCTAACCCAATGTAGGGACTGGCAGCGGCTGCCAGTAGAGCAAAGGCGTCGCGTGGCGAGGCGACATGAATTGTGTTTTTGCTGCCTGGGTAGTCACTACGCGCGTGACTGCCGTTCTGCCAAGCCATGCAGTGCATGCCATGGGCGGCACCACTTGATGCTCTGCATGAACCGGAGCGAGGCTGGCTCCCAGGCAAGGAGGCAGGGGTCCCCCATGGGCGGGGGCGCTCCTGCGCGAAGCCCTCCACCGTCGGACGGCGGACGTGGCTTCGCTCGTCGCACCCCCCCTCGGGCGGCGCGGGTCTCGGCGGTCCGGGATCCTGCGCCTAGGGGACATGGCCAGTATGTGGCTGGCCAGCCTTTGGATAGGGCCCCCATGGGCGGGGGCCCTGGAGCGGAAGTGAGAGGTGGGACACCTCCCTCCGCACCGGCTCCTACTCGGAGGATGGAGCCACAGCGGTTTTCCCCGCCGCTTCATGGGTACCCTCGGCTGGAGTACCACCCGCCCTACGCTAGGTACGGCAGGGCAGCGGGTTATGCGCCCCCTCACATGGGGACGTGCACTCGCCCGATGTATTATCCGGGCCAGTGGCACCCCCCCGGTTTGGAGAGAGTGGGGAGCCCATAACTAGCTTGCTCCCTCAGTAGGACAGAACCGCGGACGGTTCTGCTCCCCACCGCGGTGGTCCGCGTATGGGGACATGGGGGGGAGGCGGTTACTATACGAGCCATGTTAGATTCGGGGGCTCAGAAAAGTTTGGTTACCACTCGAGTGGCACATACATTAGGCTTAGCCGTGGAGGACTCGCCTGTGCCACTTCTTGGAGTTGGTGGTATAAGAGTGAAGTGTTTGACGGGACAGACACTTGTCACCTTTTCGTCGCTGAAATCCTCGACAATGAGGATCACGACTTCAGCTCTGGTAATGGATACCATTGCGGGTTGGCAGCCCGCCACAGACATACCGCCAGACGCGTTGTCTATGGTGTCAGGCCTGGAATTGGCTGACCCATTTGTTCTTTACCCCGCCCCAGTAGACTTGCTCCTGGGTTCGGACGTATTGGGTTGGATTTTATTGGGCACCCAGAAGGCTCTGGGTTCTTCTTCACTGGTGGCAGTGTCTACAATTTTTGGTTACGCCCTGATGGGCCCTGTCTTTGAACATGACTCCATGGAGGAGCCGACAGTTCTTGCGAATGCGTCTTTGGCCAAAACCATGCAAAGGTTTTGGGAGGTGGAGGAGCCACCTATGGTCTCAAGGATGGATCCGGACCACGCAGAATGTGAGGCCTTTTATCAGGCCAATACGGAAAGATTGTCTTCCGGTCGGTTGGTAACTAGGTTACCCTTTGTTGCTTCTCGTCCTAGCCTAGGGCATAGTAGGATGTTTGCGGAGAAACGACTGCTGTCCATGGAACGACGCATGCAGCGTGATCCCGTACTTCGTGATAAATATATAGAATTTATGCGCGAGTATGAGGACTTGGGTCACATGTCTCCAGCTCGAGTTGATTGGAGCTCAACTGAGCATTACTTTCTGCCACACCATGCTGTTGTGAAGGCATCGACAGGCAAATTGAGAACTGTCTTTGATGGGTCAGCACCCACTTCGAACGGGGTTCGTATTTTGCGCAAGGGACGCGCTAGGTTGAAGGGCGCGGTCGCTCGTTTGAACCCTTTCATCGACTCAGATGGGCTTCTTCGGGTTGGTGGCCGGCTCCGGAAGGCGGACCTTCCGTTTGGGAGTCGCCATCCTTTGTTATTGCCCAAGGGCGGAACCTTGGTGCAACTTTTGGTGTCTGATCGACACATTCGGAACCCTCATGCAGGGTGCAGTGCGTTGCTGGCTATTTTGCAGCGGGAATTTTGGATTTTGTCAGCCCGAAGAGCAGTGAAAGGTGTTTTGTTTCGATACATCTCTTGTTATAGAGTGAGAGCATCTACGATGCAGCCGCAGATGGGTGATCTGCCTGCTGATCGTATCCGGCCTACGAGGCCGTTTGACGGTGTGGCCACCGATTTTGCAGGACCCTATTCGGTCAAAACGACCACCCTTCGTAATGCCCGGATCGTGAAGGGCTATTTATGTGTATTTGTTTGTTTGGCTACCAAGGCTGTCCACTTGGAGGTGGTGTCAGCTTTGACTACGGAAGCCTTCGTCGCTGCGTTAGATCGTTTCGTGTCGCGTAGAGGTCTACCTTCACTCATTCGCTCCGACAATGGCACAAATTACAAGGGCACTGTAAATTATATTAAGGATGTTTGTGAATTTATTGATAAGAATTGTAATAGTTTAAGTCAAATTGCTGCCCAAAGGGGGGTAACATGGAGGTTCAGCCCCCCAAATTGCCCTCATTGGGGAGGGATTTTTGAAGCCGCTGTGAAATCGGCAAAGACCCACCTCCGCCGCACTTTAGGGGAAACAGCTCTAACGTTTGAAGAGCTGGCCACAGTATTTTGTAAAGTTGAGGCGGTCCTCAACTCTCGTCCTCTCTGTCCATTATCTCAGGACCCAAATGACTTGGAAGTCCTCACTCCTGGTCATTTTTTGGTGGGAGGGCCTTTGAATGCCCTACCCGAATACTCGTGGAGGGATGAACGTACATCGCGGTTGTCACGTTTTCAAATGTTACAGCAAATGAGCCAGAACTTTTGGGCTCGCTGGTCTCTTGAATATTTGCATTTGTTGCAACAAAGAGTGAAATGGACAGACAGGACTGAGCCACCCAGGGAGGGGGATTTGGTATTGTTAAAAGAGGCAAATCTGCCATCATTACTTTGGCGCCGAGGGCGCATTTTGCGTTTGATCTTTGGCGGAGACGGAACTCCGCGTGTGGCTGAGGTGTTGGTCGAGAGTTCGGTTCTTCGGAGAGCCGTATCCTCTCTCTCTCGCCTCCCCGTAGAGTAAGCTAGCGGTCTGCTTCTCAGACCGGGACGGGGGGATGTTTTGAATAAAAGTGCTTTGCTAGGAGACTAGCGCCATCTGCGTGTGATCTCCACAAACACGGGCAAGATTATCGATTCATCGATATCCCGTGCGCGGATTGTCTTTGCCCGACCAGAAAAATAATCATTGTCTTTACGTCAAAATAGTGAAAAATGTCTGGTTGTCGGGTGTGGTTTTCTCGCGTGCTATGGCAGCATTAACGCGTGCCATGCGGCCTTATAAAATTGTTAGTTTGTGATACTGTATGTGAATAATCTTGAAGTGTCGAAAGAAGAACAAGAAAATTATTGTGTTATAGAAGTGGTGTAATAAATACGACGTATTCATCTTGGGGCAACGTACATGAGCTCATGGGGGGGTTATTGTAGGGACCCAATTCTCCGCACCACTGACTCGGGACCCAGAGAGGGACCTAAGGCCGTCGCCACCCCTGAGGAGGACTTCGGGCTCGACGCGAAGGCCAGGCGAGGCTGCCTGAAGACTGCGTGAAAGCGGTGAGTCTTACAATTAGTTAGATTAGTTAGTTAGTTACTTAGAATTCAATTCAACTCATAATTAGGTTAAATTAGGTTAAAATAGGTCCCTGTACCTATATACAGGGTGGTAGCAGACTGCGTAGGTTGTTTGTGTGTTTGTTTGTTGCCGGTGAGATTGCCGGACTCGTACCAAGAGCGTAGTCACAAAATCTCTTGGTACAAAAACGTAATCTTAGCTATCTGCGCCCACATTACAGATAAGCTCGAAAGTTCGGATAGTCGTTGCTATCACGTAAAATCTGCTGATTTAGATTTGGATACAACTTTGCATTAAGGTAGAGTAAGACTACACAGGATGTAATAATATATACTGAACCCTCCATGCAATTGTAACACGAGATGTTTGTGCTTAGTCTTTTAGTCGCCTCTTACAACATCCACAGGAAGAGATGGAGTGGTCCTATTCTAACCCCGAACCACAAGGGTGACAAAAACATCTTACTATCATAACATAATAAACACCGCTGTCTACTCGTATCGTACACCCGTGGGAAACGTGCCCGTAGCAATTGATTTAAACTGTCCATAATTTGTGAGTGGCTTCAATTGACACGCGAGGGAGTGACGAACAGTTAGCTTTTGATTTTTAGTTTATTACCTGCGCATATCGCAGAGTGAAAACGGTTTAGGCCCTTTCGCGTTTGGCCCCGGATACTCAGTAGGGCCTTTTTGTGTTACGGCCCTTTCGTGGTACGGCCCCTTCATGGTACGGCCCTTTCTTGGTACGGCCCTACCTTGGTAGGGCCCTTTCGTTGTAAGGCCCTTTCGCGCTATGTCCCGGATACTTGTGACATGCATGTGGCCCACGTGTGAATTATGTAAATGTGCAGAAGGGACTCTTCTAAGGTACGCGCAATATACGTCCCCGTTCCCCGCACCCGCACCTCTCCCCCGGTTCTTGACGGCCAACGTGAGAATCGAGGCGAAAACGGGGGAGAGGTGCGGGGACGGGGAACGGGGACGCCTGGGTGACGCATATTGCGCGTACCTTAGGAGTGTCCGGCCTGTGCCTGTATGTAGATCCTGTAAACCTAGCCTCTGACTAATTTGTGAAGAATAAATTTTATTCAAACATCAGTAACACATTTAGGTGCATATTATTATGCATAAGTATCTATTAAAACAGAAAAAATATATATACTTACCAATTTTTTTTAACGATTTTCTAACAAACATATGTACATAGCACACGCCAGTTGCGCCACATTAGGCCAGCTTAGATTAACAATAATAACAATGCAGATCGCGCAGATGTGGCGCCGACAGCTGGCCCGACATTGTGTGTCGATGGCCCTAAATGGCTGGTGACATCGTCATCGGCACACCTTTGACTTCCTACTTCATTGTTTGTCGTAGGGTCATGCCAATAATTCCATGCACCATCTGCTTCTCCTCCAGTGCAAACGAAAGGGAGACCTAAGATTCTTCTCAATAATCAGAAAGAGCGAGGAGAGCCCTTAAAAGTTGATTTTTGTGGTATATTTTATGGAACAACTTTCACACCTACTTTCGTACCTACATGGTATGAAATTTAACATACAATACAATACCCTTTATTTCCCAGAAAAAAATAAATATTATCAACTTACGTATAATGTTCGCTAAGCTAGCGTTTCTTAATGGGTCTATCTACACAGGACGATTTAAACCCACACCTGTTTGGGCTAAGCGGAGGCAGCATGGCCAGAAATTTGTTTTCAATGAAACTTGTTTAATAAAATCTTATAGTGTGCAGATTTGTTTCCTCACTACATTTAATTTCACAAAAATGCAAATCGAACGAGCAAGCGAAGCGAGCGAAATTCTCAGAGTCTACTTGAACAATTCGGCGTTTGTGTATTTGTTTGACGATAACTCGAGTATATGTGTTTGGAGCTTCGTGAAGTTTGGTGGGTGTATAAATGTATTCAATAGAATTTTTAAGTTCGAACTTGAACCAAATCGGTCAAGGGGTTGCTAAGATATGGGGTTCGCAAGTTCATCGTTCAGGGCAAACTACTATTGTTTATCAAATAAATATATAATAAAAATAATATATAATAAATAAAATATAAAATAAAAATATTGCTAAATAAGTATCAGACAAATATATAGGAACAGTTGGAATGATATGCTAGCATCGTAGGTGCAGTATCAAAGTATTAATATGTAAATGACATTTTTATCAACAACCATATTGTCATTTCTTGTGAAAGTAAAGTTTACATTGTTTATTTAAAAAAAATATATTTTATGCAAAAGACCGCTGTATAAAGTTAATACTTAGCTGTTATCGTAATAATTGTTTGCCTGTACTTTTTTCAGATCCCACATTCATTTTACGCTGATAAATTAAGATTTTTAAAAATTATTATCTTTAATCTCTGGGAATGCAAATGTAGCACGAGATGTTTGTGCTTAGTCCTTTAGTCACCTCTTACGACATCCACAGGAAGAGATGGAGTGGTCCTATTCTAACCCGGAACCACACGGGGATTTTTTAAATATTATTATGACCATTAGAAAATCACATATGACACTCACAAAATAAATAGTAATAACGTATTTTAGCATCTGTCGAGCAGCCACGCACCCTGTAGCTGTTATACATGGGGTGAGATTCAGATCCACCAGGTGAGAGTACATATGTTGGCCACGTGGGGCTCGAAAAACGGGGAACTCCTCTACAGGTGCGGGAGCTGAATGAGCCATTGTTGGCGATCCATTGACAAATGTTTGACATTTGGCGCGCAATTTTGGCGGGATTATTACAAAGGGTTGTTTACGTTGGCGTTGCGATTGGGATAAGAGACCTGTTTGCTTTGTACATTGTGCATTTATTAATCTTGGGGTGCTAGTTGAGAGTATCCACGTGTGGTGTGGTGTGTCTAATATAAGTTTAAAGCTGTCTGAACGACCTGCGTACGAACAAATCTCGGAACATGAAAAGAAAATGTTGCGTGTTTTACAGTCATTTGTTGATATAAAAAAATGTGATGAACCATGAGCAATCAAAGATAACAAGAAATTACCAATTAACAAATCTCTAAGAAAAATAATTTCTTAAATAAAGTAACTTAAAGCAATGAATATATTATTTATATAAAAAAATAGTTTTTTAATAATTCGCATTTAAATTACACGTTATACGTTGCTCCCCTAACACAATAAAATGTTCCCATGATTAAGATTCAGAAGCCCTAGCAGGTGTCCTTAGGGAAGGTCAAGGAGTTCCCAGTGCAATGGGCCACTGCGCGCGTCTTGATTCAACCATGGACAACGCGACCGTTAGAGTTAGAAGGCGCCTTAAATGATCAGGGGAATGTCACTTCGTTTTTCTCTCTACTTATTTTAAAATTGGTCTTCGATGTAAGCTACGTTTCTACTCAGATGGTATGGACACATGTATAGAGACGTCCAGAAGACCATAATACGGTTAAGCTTGCCCTAAATTTACCAACGATGAAGCGGGGACCTAGACTTTCCACTTGGATGACGACGGTCAAAAATGACGTGAAACAAAAACAGCAGGACGCCACCACAGCTCAGGACCGTGCAAAGTGGAAAAGAATTTTCAAGGCAAGAGTAAATAGGATTTTTTTGAGTCTGCGTGTAACACCTTAGACCCCATCTTTGCTTCCCTTCAGGCTAGATAGAGGTCAAACGCACTCAAAGCTCTAATAAAAAAAAAGAAGGACGAGGAAGGCCGACCCCAAGTAGGTAGATGGAATAAGGTTTAGCGGGAGAAAAAGTATGCTACGTTTATTGTCTGATCACTTTTTTTTGTATAAAAAAAAATTCTGTGTCTTACAGGTAGGATCTTTTATGTACGGGCAACGAGTTCCCAGAACAATGGGCCATTGCACACGCACGCCTTGGTACATACCTACATGACCATTAGAAGATGAAAGTAATTTCTTTTTTCTTGCCTTTGTCTTCAATGTAAGATAGTTACTTTATTTAATTGCTTATTTTTAAATTTGTTTATTCCAACTGATGTCTTTACGGAAGGTCAACTTCCATTCAAAAATTGTTTCTATTGCGGTAGAAGAAGGAACACTCGTCCATGTCATTGCAATAAGCCACCGCGGACACTTTCATCTAACCGTGGTTTACCGAAACGTCTTGAAGAAGTAGATCGTTGTCTCTATCTGCAATTCTACATACATTCAACTTCAATCATATTAACACTCTTGTTCTTCTAGTAGTTGTAGTTGTCATTCTAGTTTTTTTTCGGTTCCTAATTAATGCGTCACCTTTTTTTCCACTTAAAAAAATCGTAAATATGAGGAGAACAAAACAAGACATTGTATAGTCAATTGTTTCTTTTTACATTTGGTGTTAATTTCGTCAAAAAGCAAGTGAAAAAAAAAGTTAATATAATAGTAATAGTATAGCCAATCGACTCGAAAGAAGAAGAAGAAGGTAGCGAAAAAGAACTGGATAATGGTCGAGATCTAATAAAATATTTTGAAATGCCAGATTGCAAACTGTTCTCATCTGGCTACTAAATAAATTAAACATTTAATTCAAATGTACACTACAGCTGTCAACAACGACAACTAATTGGACCGTTTATGAGTAGGTTTAGCAAACTTGAATACCTTAGAGAATCGATTACAAATAGCGATTCGGAGTTTGAATTGCAAATCGTGAGTTAAACTCTCGTTAGTCGCACAGCAACGCCGCAGCCGCACGTGACGCTTACATCCAGTGTTGCCAATCTTGGAAAGTAACACTAATTATACATTTATAAATTGTAATCTCACGCCATATGTGCTATCTGGAGGTACCGTATGTTATTCTCGTATTTTAAAAGTTATTATTTTGTTATTTTCACAGTAGGTAAATCAAGAAATGAATAGATGAGGCAATTCACTGATGAGAAAGATTATAACATAAGGCCTAATTATGACCAATAACACTGGTGAACTAAGTATAATTAAAGACAATTTGTGGGGCACAGAAAATCTTACTCGTGCCCTATTAAAGATTTAGAAATTATAGATCGAGCAAAAATCATAACAAAAATATAAACTGGCAACATCGGTTATATCAACCAATCGCCGCTCAATTTCAGCAAATGACATCCAATTACGCGAGCGAGGCGTCCTGGTACGCGCCAATTAGGTGTCACTGCGCGCACCTGGCCCACGATTCGTGCGGTCACGTGCGAATTTTGATTTAAATTCGAATATTTTATTGCCATTATGTCAGTTATGATAATTTTGCTGATTAGCAATTGTGCGAGATTACTGAAATACCAAATTAAGCCGTATCATGCCACTGTACTACTCATATACGAGTAGGTACGAATAATAGGACAACATACTAAAAAACTCATGAGCTCGCAAATATACGTACAGTATCGTTCAGTTAGATGTTTAACAATAAACGAAGTCAGACCTCTATCCTTACCTAAACATGTGTTAGGTTTTTATGGTCTTATCCGGCTCAAAATGTTTGGGCCCAAAAACAGTAATTATGTTAGACTTTTTGGGCAGAATATTCGGATTGGCAACTCTTGTTATGGTGGTCATTGTTCTTATAAGTCTTTCTAATAAGATGCCTTCAATAAAAATGTATCTTTACCAGCACCTGACTCGTATGCGTTTCATTTCAAAGTACTGCAACCTACCGATCGTATTTAGGATTCATTCAGCCGATTCGTTTGCCAGTGGTCCAGCAAACACAGCAGTTACGAGTATCCTGTGGGTGTACGCACAGGATACTCGTAACTGCTTCCTCATTAGGGCGACTAATCGCAGCTTCCGTCGCAGTCGCCCGTCGCTGACGCACTTGCTGCACTTATCCTAAGGTACACCACATACAGATGAACTATCACCCTTACGGGTCAGATAGAATTTAAGCATTGGAACAAATATTGTACCTACATTTAGTAAGGAACCTTGTCATCCTCTATTCACTTTAGTCTCGAGTTTTTTAAGGTTAACTTATGGGCAAATTAAAAAAAATTGTACAACATTTTATTATGTCCATGATCTTAGTTTACTAATTGTTATTAGGATTCAGTACCACAAAAGGTAAATAGCAAACTTAGGGGAAGACAAAGATCTTTTTACCGGACTGCGGCAAAGCCGAAAAGGAGGGTTATGTGTTTGACCTGTATGTTTTCCCTATTATTCTATGTTCCCTCGTAACTACTAAATGGCCAAACCGATTTTAATAAATTAAACATGGTTAGATTCGTCTTAACCACTAGAGTGACATAGGCTATATTAAAATTATTAGAAATCAAAATGGCGGATTTTTGGCGCCAAATTGCGAGGCATATATATTTATTTTTTCAGTTATTCAAGGATTACAAAAATACTCGTATATGTTTAAATGAAATTTGGAATGAGAAATGCTAAAAAACAAAGATTTTTATGTCCGATTCTATGTTCCCTCGTAATTACAAAACAGCTAAACCGATTTTGATAAATTATACGAAGTTGGATTTGTCTTAACGACTAAAGTGTCATAGGCTATATTCATAGAATATATAGTACTATATTCAATTTATTAGAAATCAAAATGGCGGATTTTTGGCGCCAAATTACGCAGCATTAAAAATCTTTTCAAACCTATCGAGTGGGGTATCAAAGAAATTATTTAAGGATTACAAAACTATATACAACATATATGTTAAAATGAAATTTGAAATGAAAAATGCTAAAAAACAACATAAAACATCGCTTCGCCAAGCGTAATCCCGATTGCGTCCTGCCTAGGCATAGGTAGGTAAGTACTGCTGTTGTATCACGCAGTCGCAAAAAAAAAGATCTTCAAACAATGTCGTGTCACATATCAAATGAAAGGGCTTGTTGTAAAAAGCTCAAATATATAACTTTTTTTATAATTTTAAGATAAATATTTGTGAAGTATTTTAAAAAAATAGAATTTTTTTATATTTTACCACCCTCCAATGTCTCCAAAATTACTGTGCCTATAATTAAAAAGGAATACATCTATACATACACAATAAATACAGGAAATCTTTTCCTATCGATTTCAGGACACATATGAGAAGTACGGAACCCTCTCCATTCGAGTGTAACTTGACCGGTTTATTTAGTTTATAAATTTATCCAGTTCGTATTTGAACTGAATATACCTGAGTCCTAGGTTGACTTCAACGACCAGTTGTAAAACCGTTGTAGCGACAGTTAGCAGTGGTTAGCATCATTGCGCGTGTGAAGCCACCGTGAATCCTGTGATTCACTTTTTCTACTCTCTCCGGCCATTCACAAAAACCCACCAGAGCTCGACCGGAGACATGAATAAAGGCGCGCCAAGGAATCACGGTGCGTACACACCCTTACGATTCTTATAATCACGGTGTGTAGGCACCCTTAATGTCTTGACAGGCTACTGGTATTTGAAGACGTTAGCTATAGAACTGGAACACAAAATTTTAAAATACAACAATTATTGTAAGTATGTGTACTTCCTGTTATGTTACAAGGAATCAGGAACCTTAAAACTTTTCAAATTGATGAATAAAGATCGATCTTGAAGATCTTGCTCTATCTATTTTGGGCCTGCCGGAGAAAAGTGTGAGTGAGCTTACTAAGCATTTGGGGAAAAGTTATAAAGAAAGACTCAACGGTCATCGCCTAGCAGTTCTTTGAGCATTACCAGACAAATATATCATAATCCGATTTAAAACTAGCTGGATTATCGTTGACTCAGGAACTTCAACTGAAACTAAAGAATTCGCAAGTAAAAAAAATTACCATGAAATATAATCGAAACTTTAAGGATTTCTATAAAATATCTATTACTTACCCACATTATTAACACTAATTAAATTCTACGTTGTCGCAATCGCCGATTCCTGCAGCGCATACCGCGCCGGCGCAGGCGGCAAAGGAATACCGGGCTAATCAGATTTCGCTAAACAAACGATTAGTTATAGAACCCAGCAACACTACACCGATACTTGGAAGCCAACAAAGCCTTTGTTTACAGCCAGAGTCGCGTTTTCCGATTTTTTCTTGTTGCATTCCCGAAGCTAACTTTAGCTGACCGAATCGCGAAACAGGTTTGGGACCTTGCAACCGACTCGATATAATTTTAGTCTTATAAGGATTTCTCTTCGAAACTGCTTTATACAGGCTTATTTAAATTGTTTTATAATTTATTCGTTTAGTACTACTTTTGTTGCTGTGTTGCAAATAAATAATAGGTCACTAACCTGGTTTAATTCAGGTCACATCAGTCGGCAGCACATACATATGTTATTTAGCAATAAAAAAAAATTGAAGTTATTAAATTGTGAAGTCATCATCATGATCATCATCCGTTAGTATTCCCGGTTGCATCCTCAGTGGTAACGCTTCAGAGCCCAGGGTCCGTTACCTAACCTAGGTGATTTGACGAGTTTACGTTACTGGTTTTTAGACAGAGCGACTGCCGTCTGACCTCCGCAACCCAGTTATTAAATTTTTAAATTGTAAAGTCGTAATATTAAATTGTAGAGTCTTTTATTTAAACTGTCATATTTTTAATAAATTACCTGCCATAACAAAACTTGCGAAGCAAATTTCCTGATACGTATTACATTCATTGGTCACTGTTATAGTTTTGCTTACACGTTAATTTTTATTGTTTCTTTTTAGCTGCGCAAAGACTTTCAAAGAAATCGTAAAGATTGTTTGTTACAATGAGATATACAATATACCTACGTACTATCAATATGTGTTTGTATTTGCAATAAGTACTTCATCATCATCATCATCATCATCAGGTCTTTTTTAGTCTCCACTGCAGGAGCATGACCCTCTCTGTACTGCCAGAATTATATATTAATATTAATATAAGTACTTAATAAAAGGTATCTATTATTTTTATTGCTTGGAGAACAGGGAAGAAGAATAAAAGTAATGAAACCTAAATTATACAGGTCTAACACAATATACTAAAACTATTTTAAGGCTGAATTCAGTCCATGATACTGAACATCTTTCTCCAAGGAATATGTATCGAAATATGAAAAAAAAAATTTCGCCACCCATACAAGTTGACCGATCAACTGATCCAAGTTTCTATGGAAAGCAAATTGTTTTTTTCATATTTCTATATATTATTATGTTCTTTGGGGAAAGTTGTTCAAGTGGACTGAATATACCCTTAAAATAGTTTCAGTATATTTTGTTAGACGTTACATGCAAAACTCGAAAAAAATAATATTTTCTATCGTTAGTGAAACACAAGCATTAAGCAGCATTGCATCGAGCATTTCATAATTTGCTTACATTATTGTTAGTTGGTTTATAAAGGTTAACATTTCAATGGTCGACTATGGGAAGTGACGCCAGCGGTCACGCACACAACGAAGTCATGGAGCTCATATCATGGTCTGACACCACAGTGCTGATACTGTCAGTGATCTTACTAGCGCTGATGATCTTCTACCTTTTGAACAAACTGATGAAGTGCTGCATGAAATACATGGAAGTCGAGCTGAGGAGGAAATTGGAGGCTCACTCCCGGGAACAGCAGATTCAACAACAGCAAGTGAAAATCGTGTGAGAGTTTTTGCGTTGCAGTGTGGTGTATTGTTTTTATTTATTTTTGTATGATCGATTTTCTTTTCAATGTAAGTGAAATATAATAAATGTCTAGAAATTGGTTGTATGTTTTTATTTTTCCTTTATTGCTTTTTAGTTAATTTTAAAAAATTTAAAGGTTCTTATAGACGCGTTGGTATTTTGCTATTTAAAATAAAATTTCCACGCCCTTGCTCTCATTGAATAAAGCTTTTACACCAGACTACTTTTCGTATGCAATTTGATGCACATTGCGTGTTTTGAAAGATTACGTTCAGATTGTTCATTACAAGACAAGCAATGTATATCAAATCGCATACAATAAGTAGTCTGGTGTAATGGCTACTTGCAATGTATCTAAAAATAATAAGTTAGTACCTAACTATCTACTGGAAGTCGCCACTAGTTGCACAGTCGTAGATTTTTGTTACAGTACAGTTTATTCAATACAGTAAAAATAAGTTTTAGGTTTGATTAACATTAGGTAAGTACATATTAGGACACCTACGCTTCAGTACCATAAGTAATGAATATGCAAAGACCAACATTCAAGCTTCACGACTCTGAAATGCTTTGCCCGTTGACATAAAAAAAAATCTACAAAATTTTCTTTCTAGAAAAGAGTACACTGTCATCTTATAAATTAGTGTCTTTTTCTTATCAGATTCATCATCTATTATAGGTGTATTTAATATATACGAGTACGTCTTTATTATAAGTATATATGCATGTGTATATTGTTTATGTATTATTTGGTTGGTATGTTATATGTATTTAATTATTTTGCTTTGTTTATCTTTATGTTTGACTGGAAGAGAACGCATTGAACAATAAAGTTTAAATAAATAAATATCTAAACATCATTCAAGACAGAACGTCTACAACCAGAGCGGAAGCATGGCCACTTATTACTGCACCCACCGATTAAACTCGAATAAGGTATCTTAATATCAGCACAGGTGGTGTCACGGTGTCTTCCCGCGATGCTCATCGGTGCACGGTGGAACGAAGCAGCAATCAGTGCCACCCCATGACCAAGGAGGGTGCTCTATGCTTTTTGCCGTTTTCTTAACGAGTGGCTATAAGGTGGCCATTGACCGCAATTCCGGCCATTCAATTGTTTTTATATGATTTGTGAGTTGAAGTCGTTAGACTGTAATGATATGAATCGAAAGATACAGCAGATAGGAAAGGTCAATCGCTAACGAAAACTCTTGACATTTTGCATGTATGTTGTGGTTGTTGTGTCTGATCATTATTTTATTCAGGGTCTAACAAAATATACTGAAACTATTTTAAGGCTGGTTTTGGTCCATGATACTGAACAACTTTCTCCAAGAAACACATATCGAAATATGAAAAATATATTTTACGCCTCCCATACAAGTTGACTGATCAGCTGATTCGAGTTTGTATAGAAAGTCAAAAATTAAATTTCATATTATGTTCCATGGGGAAAATTGTTCTACCTTTAAAATAGTTTAAGTATATTTTGTGAGACGTTATATAATTGGGCTCTTACATCTTATCAGTACCTTTTGTATGAAATTAAAATGGTCGAATGAAATAAAACGTAAAATCTCTTTACGAGTAAGATATACAGATCTGTGAGTAAGATCCATTTTCTAGGAGAAGTACCTATTTACTTTTGTGTTATTGATTGGTATCATGGACTGAATTATCTCATACATACATACACGATCACGTCTTTATCCTTAATGGGGCAGACAGAGCATTTTGGGTCTTGAGCCCAAGGCTGAAAGACCACTTTAACGTGACGGTGGGCGAAAAGGTGACAAAAGGAATCAAAATAGTGATGGGTTGCTTCGTACCGAATCGCCTATTAACATGATTCGCATTGTTGCCCATTCCTTTGATCAGCTTTTACGATCGGCGCAGGAAGAGAACCAGCTGGCACATTTTAAGTTCTTTATTTTCTCCCAGACCAGTATGGAAGAAAGGAAGAATTTTCTCATCAAAATAAAGTAACTAGAGGCAGAGTTCTAATTTGTGCTTATCCGCGCGTCGCGCCGTCCCCATTGCCCATCATCTTGCTAATCACAAACTGTTTAATATTAATAATAAATAACGATATTGTAAATCTAAATGTAATATTTATTGTAGGTTCCCTTATCACGTTTGATATTTCCAAGATCAAAGTGAAATTATCGCCAGTTCCGTGGACATCCGCATTCAGTTCCAAGTACCTAAGTCTAAGTATCTACTAAACATACTATGACGAAGTTACGCGACCGAATTTCGGCGTGGTTACGCCTTCAAGGCTAATTGAGTTAAAAACAACACATTGCCCAAATAACGTCGCGTTTTGGCAAAGCCGCGGAACTTCGGTAGCGTAACTTCGGCACAGTGTGTTTAGACACTAAGACATGACCTATGCTTACCACGCTTACACCAGATGCGCTTGTTTATATTACGCAAGCAATCATCGAAACGCGTGATACTCAATTAAGAGTAATCGCGTCGCCAACAGCTGTTATGGCGCAGTAATAAGAGATGAATGGGGAACGACTGGCTAGCGGGGTTTGTCCGTTTCGGGAGACTATTAGATCTAAATACTAATTGACACCTACTGGCCCAACCTGGCTACGCTCCATGCGAAAACAGGCTGGATAAAATGCTTTCCACTATAGCGAAAACTGCCACATGTGTTCAATAGATGAGCTAAGTAAATAGTGAGCAAACGGTAGAGAGAAGACACAATATTTTAGTATCTTGAGAGACCAATGGATAACATTCAAGCAAAAGATACTACACTATGCTTGAGCATATTTTTGCATTATTGTATTCAGACATGTTATAATATGTGAAAATAATAACAAAATAATAAATTTTACACAAGCGCAGAATTTCCATAAGAATGTAATTAACTCAACATCTAAATAGCCTCGACCCAAGTATTTCTCTTGCAAATATATTATAAAAATTGACATGTCTAATAGATAATGTTGTATCAGGTCCGAACCCTAGCTGCGCGAGCGCAGACGCGGCCGCTGGCGCCTCGCGGGTTATCGCGGGTCACAGCTGCACAGATCAATGGACAGCTGCCTTTATGCCCATTGGAAACTAACCGCGTTCCATTGATAACCACAGATTGAATGATACAGCACGCTACTGGTTGCTACCGCGCACAATTATTTATACGGAAATCATATTTATCCACAGTTGGTGCATGAAAGCTCTTAAAGGACATCTAATCTAATATCATTTTTATTGCGTGATTTATACTTACCTATTTACAAATAACTGACAAGTCAGTAGCCCGTCGGGAGTACGCATTACTAGCGCTTTCGCAAGTTAAGCGATATGGGGCGTGGTCTACACTTGGATGGGTGACCATAAAAATTTTCTTGCTCTTGTTAAGCCGTTGGTTCCGACTGTCATCATTGTATGTCAATCGTCAAGCTACGTCAAATGCCTTTAGGCAGCTTGAAAAATCTGACATCAGTATTGGCCACTTACATACACGAAAGAAAAATAAAGAAAGACTGAAAACTCTTCTGAATACCTAATTCTCAGTAAATATACCTGAATATAAAATTGGCCTTATGTCTTCAGGTCATGCGGTTTAACCTCTGTCAGCTACGTTTTCCTAAATAAAAAAAAGACTCAAAAGAAGGATTAAAGTTAAAATGTACCACCGCTAACTGTACCTTCTAATATGTATTCTGTGGCACCTCGAATAAAGCTTGGTTGATTGACTTTAGTATAAAGGAGGTATAGGTTTTTCTTAGTCTTCGTGAACTCGCGTTCACTTTTCTGAAAATTATTTGTTTTCACTTACGTATTATTATAAACTCGTAGGTGTAACACGAGCTTTTCAAACCCAGGCCGGTAACCAACCCGGTAGTGGCAGTCGAGTTCATCCAAGGCTATTTAACTATCCAACATCTAGTAATATAAATTACTGGTATTCTTGAGGGATATTACAGTATTACATTACAGAATCGCATGACTACCATAAAACAAGTACTTACAAAGCAAAAACGGTACATTCGTATAACCAATCATTTGAGAAGTACCAAGCAACAATGTTTCCTAAATAACTGTACTGGTATTAATTACTCTTAGGACAAGTTTCAATTTACTAAGCACGCAGTTTTACTAGTTGGCGCTTGACACAAATTAAAAAAAGAACACAAACAACATCAACAGTTTTTGCTGAATGCAGTCGCATTCAAGTAATGAATCCAAACAGTATACAACAAGTAAATATTAAAAATAAAAAACTCTGACTGCGTAAAAAAAAATCTAACTTAATAAATAAACTGAATAGATACTACAGCAGTATGCCTAGGATGCAACCGAGAACACGCTTGGATGAGCGAGGTTATATGTTGTTAAAGAGAAATACTAATTTCTCATATAGATAAAGACGTATTTGGAATCAAAGAAGTATATTTAAATAATAAATATAGCCATAGTTACTCCGACAATTATGACTATATACCTACCGACACCTCTCAAGCTAAAATCTACCAAGACGTTTAATCTGCAGAGAGTGCCAAAGAAATATACTTACATACACACAAAAACATAACCCTCCATCTAGCGCAGTCGGGTAAAAATAAATCAAGACCTTATAATATATCTGACGGACTTAAAAAGCCAAACGACAAACCTCTATGACAAGCGACGAACTTTTGCTGTCTTTTTGTACCCTCCAGATTTTGTGTAGTGGTGTCTCGCTCGTCTCTTGGCTTATGTATCGCGCTTTGGGGTCAAGCAATCGAGCAATGTGAAACTGAAGATGGAAATATGAAACTTGTTGATTACGAATCGCAACTTTATGGAACCAGTTGGAGAAAATGTAAGTAATTTTGTTGATTTTAATTAAATACTGATTAGGTACGCAAGTATTACGTTGGTAAATTAAGTTTTTTTCCTTTAATCTTTTTTGTATTATTGTGAAATTAAGGCCCATTTACACAGTGCAAGTTTTTTGCCTGTTGCATACAATTTTATTGAAGCAATAAATGATTTGTATGGCTGACGTTCTGTTTAGTCCATGCAAGTTTTCTATTGCTTCAATTTAATTGTATGCAACAGGCAAGAAACTTGCACCGTGTAAATGGGCCTTTATCGTAGTTCCATTTCAGTGTGTCTATAATAAGCACAATATCGGTAAGTGTGATATTTATCATATGCATATTTCCGGCCGAGATAGCATATACATATATTGTAGGTTACGTATCACATTTTTTGCTAATTAAGTAAGTAAACGAGGTGAAACTGTAAACTGCTCGTGTTCGCAGATCAAGTTTCCACTGCTGGCGCCAAATCAACGAGCGCCGTGGAAATCTACAGCAGATATAAATAAATTGTAAACATGTTGTTTCTTAAAATAGCTTTTGAAAAAAAAAAAATTATAAATATAGAAACTTAGTAATGATGCAAATAGGTTGACACACAAGAGAGGCGGAAAAAAGAAGCAAGGCATGATCTTCAAGAAAGAGAAGATACTTTTTGATTAGTACCTACCTACTTTGATTTATTTATTAGTTAAGATATCAACAAGATAATCCTCAAATAAGAATAAATTAAACTTTAGTTAAGTGACTTGTTGTTTCAATGATCATCATCATCATCCCAGCCCTACTTCCGCCCACTGCTGAACTCTTCGTCGACGCGTGTTGCTCTCATCCAGGTGCGACCTGCGACTTTGATTATATTATATTTGTTTCAATAGATAATAAATATTTAAGCGATTAATAACGGTATCCGATGTTCGAAAAAACCAAATCTTGTTTATGCAATATTTTTAGGGTTCCGTACAAAAAATGAAAAAACGGAACTCTAATAGGATCACTCGTGCGTCTGTCCGTCCGTCCGTCTGTCACAGCCAATTTGCTCCGAATCTACTGGACCGAATCAGGTGAAATTTGGTAGAATGTTGTAATCCTATAACCCAAACACATATGTGCAAAGTAAATAAATATTTTTTAAATAAGGGGTCATTTTCGGGTGATAAATTAGAAAATAAAAAACAAAGTTTTGCAAACCTTACTGTGTCATATATCAAATGAAAGGGCTCGTTATGACAATCTCAAATATATTTTTGTTATTATTGTAAAATGAATAGTTTTAATTTTATTCATGAAAGAAGACGAACTGGTTTTCTTTCTAACTCTTTCGCCATTACGGCAATGAGACTCTGGAACGCGCTTTCTGAATCCATTCGAACTGCGCCTAGTCGCGCTAGCTTTAAGACACAGGTATTTAAACACTTCTTGGCCAAGTTATAAAAGTTGATTTAACCCCCGACGTTAAAAATTGCTGCATTTATCTATTTATTTATATGTATAGTATATGTAGCGTATATATATGTATGTATTTGTGTAGGTATATGTATAGGAAGTATATATATATATATATATATTTATGTAACAATGTACATTGTGTATTTTATGTATACTACACTTTATCTTGCAACCCACATTTAGACTTTCTGTATAACCCAAAGGTTGACTGGTAGACAACGCTTTTAGCGTTAAGGTTGCCTATTGTTCTGTACAATTAGTATTTGATGGACCATAAAGATTAAATAAATTTAAATAATAAAAAAAATTGACCATCCCCCCCCCCCCCCTCATGATTTCCTAAACTACTGAGCTAAAAATTTTGAAAAAAAAAATAATATAGTTAATTGCTTGTAGATTACAGAAAAACCTATAAGAATTCAATCCATTGTACGGAACCCCTTTCCACGCGAGTTTAACTCGCACTTGACCGGTTTATTTAATTTTAAAAATACCTACATATTGTAGTACAAAAAGTGTAAGAAAATAAATAAATCAAAATTGCAGACTGTCAATTATATGTTTATGTACCTATATGTAAGATACGTACCTATTCTGAAATAACCACATCTCTGCCTGATAGAAATAGGCTAAGAAGAAGAAATCGGATGCAAATATTCTTGAAAATCAGCAGTTGCTCTTCTGGAGTCAACTTTGTGCCGAGCCCTTTTATGCTGCTGTGGCACACAAATGCATGCCTAGAATTAAGATTTCATTAGTTTTCCTTTTATTGTGTTCCTTATTTGTATGTATATGTGTGTTACAGAAGAATGAATAAATGAATTATCTATCTATCTTAAAGTTTATTCTAATTAAATACTTCTCAACACCAACGTCTCGAAGGCGTCAAGGCTCATCACTGTCACTCCAGCAAAACAAATTGTTTATGTTTACTGGAACGATCTGCACGTGTTCGCACCGACCGGCCACTTGGTATTTGTCTCAAACCCATTAATATTTATCATACAGCCACGTCTAACAACATCCACTCACAGTCACTGAACCTTATTCTAATTGAGTTAAGAACAACGAGCAGCAGGTTTTTGGATGTAGTCTCTCATACCACTACAGGCATTGTTTACGGACCTACAGATGACCAGTATCTCTGACACCTATGAAATATTTATAGAAAGGTCATTAAGTCACCGCTTGCCCTTACGTGACTTCTATAATGGCTTGATAAGAGCACGGCTAGGACAATAAATAAGGCTGTGGATGCTACAAATTGTTTTCGATTAGATATTGTGGTACGAAACAGGCTAATGACATCAATATGGCCCTAACCCAACAACAAAAGATCCTAGGTATTGGTGTATTGAAGAACAAATTATCATTATAGAACTGGAGTGAAAATAAAATATCTTACTGGTAATTAATTTTTTTTTTAAATGATTTATTTGTTTTTTGCTTTGTTTTAGTGATCATCAAAAAAACAATACCAATTCATTACAAACATTCATTTAATTGATCAATGTCAGGCATGACTATAAACATTATTCTGATCATTTCTTTGAATTGACCAAATAAGCAAATTCATAGTCAACATGAATCAGTCAATATTTTCATTTATTTATCAGTAATTTATTTTTTGTAGTTAAAAATCTATATAAAAGTATTAGATTTGTATTATTCTGCAATGAGTAGTCTTTTATGAGTTATTATTAGTTATATTATTTTGAGCTAAGAATCTACATATGTGTATGTATTCTTAGCTCAAATAAAATAATAATAAATTAACTAATAATAATAGATATATGTCCTGTATGGTAATTTACATTAGAACTAGATATGGGCAAGTATGAAAAATATTCGCATACCAAGCATTGACGTCAAACCTAGTTCAAGACAGACTGAATTATCATCTATAATTATGTAAAGTGTCTATTCATTTATAAATACAGCCTTAAAAATACCGCGGCCCACGTCACACTCCTTTCAAGCTCTCTATGCAGGAATTTGTTAGATTTAATCAATTTTTAGGATATTTTAGTCTGTTGGCAACAAAGATTACGAGGCATTGAGGCATCAATTTTTCTTCGATTAAGTAAACTTAATACCTGAATACCAAATTAAATGACAAATAGAAACTATGCCGAAAATAATAAATATATTATGCACTCATTTCTTCATTTCAGTTGCTGTTGATTTTAATTTCTTGAAATGAAATGTATGGAATGAACGTACAGCTGAAGTAAGTATCCCAGGGTATGCCAATATTCAAGAGATATTTGCTATATATTCGCAGTGTTATAAAAACACATAAAATAATATTTCGCTTGACTCGCGAGCACCATATTTCAGCAACCCCTTGACCGATTTGGTTCATGTTCGATCGAACTGATTCTGAATTCTATTGGTCTCATTGAGTTAATATGTACTAGAACCCACGCACATTCCGAGGCAAGAGTAAACCCCCCAGGGAAAGTGAAAAATTGGCCGTTCCAAGCAGACCTGGCGGCTCACTGTTGAGTGGAGATGAAGACAATCAAGCTAAACGGGCCCTTTGTATTTTAGGCATTTGTATGGGAAAGTCTGATTCTGTCTAGAGTAAAGAGACTCTTAAGTCACATATTATCTCGGTTATTGGTCTCATCTGGATTGTCCGCGTAGACTTGGAGAACTTCGCTAGCTCGTTTGAAATTAGTAAAAAACACTCACACATTTACTTACTCGTACAGTCAAATACAGGTTAAGCTTTACATTGTCGAGCAATTATCCACTTTACACTTATACCATAAGAACTATAAAAAGACTAAAATTGTTGCGTTGATGGCCGACCATTTACATCAGCAACGACCTTGCCAAGTAACTGTTTAGCGTCGGAATAACCCGAGCTGTTATGTAAATCATTGGATTTATATGACATCGACAGCTGTTTTGTTGCTACGAACATTTTGTTTATCAATAATTTCGTTGCATAACTTGCTAATGGGCCCGGCTGCGTAATTGCTACCTTGGATTGATAATGTTGGAAGAAATTGCTTCTGGCATTACTAGCTTATTTTATCTAGTACCCATAGATATAAATACAGGTACAAGATACACATAGTGTAATGAAAAATGAGACTAGAAATTAAATGTTTTTGTGTGTCTTTAAAAGGGTTAGGTATATTTGTAACTACTACACTAACAACCGGTGATGCCGCACGATACTATATTCCCAAGGTAAAATAACTTTGAAAAATCCAATTTTCGTGAGACGATTTTCGTACCCGGCCGACAAGGGTAAGTCACGTCTTGTACCAAATCTAGCTAGACTCGTCACATTGTCACTTTGATCGCTATCTCGTTTACTCTTATTAAGGTGACCGTTATTTGTAGTTGCATTCGGCTATCATATGGTGGTCTTTCTACACAGTAAAAAAAATCTAGGTCTATACCTGTAGTGGACTCTTCACAGAAAATAATAGTGTTTTGTCTTGCAAAGTAGGAAAGGCAGTGAATGCAAGGACTATTCTCGTTATCAATATTAGAAACACCAGTTATCCTTACACATTATAAAATAAAGTAGGGCATTTATTTCTGCAGCTTTCCATTTAAAATCCTCAAACTTTCCACTATGAAGATTAAAATCTGTAGAAAGTCCTAGCCTACTTTTTTTATATACAGGAACAAATCACACTGATTGACCTAGCCCGTTTAAACAAACAAACAAACTCTTCCGCTTTATAATATAAGTATAGATGAAGTACTCTTAACCAATAACATATTTATTTGAATAAAGATTAATCTTAAACAAATTATTTCGACCAAATTAGGTACCATAAAAACGGTTTTTGTGAGTTAATCTTAAAAGATAGACATATACTATCGCGGACTGTTTTTTAGATCATTAAAAGAGCTATTATTCTTTAATACATATTTTTTGTGTATCTTGAACCGTTTTCGGCGCGGCGCATGCAACGGAAGGCTTCAAAGATGAAATAATTTCTCCCGTTTTTTACACATTTACCACTATATCTTTGCTCCTATTGGTCGTAGCGTGATGTTATATAGCCTATAGCCTTCCTCGATAACTGGACTATCCAACACAAAAAGAATTATTTAATTCGAACCAGTAGTTTCGGAGATTAGCGCGTTCAAACAAACAAACTCTTCAGCTTTATTATATTAGTATAGATAATAAATACACCCAAGTTAAACGTGATTAACAAAAAAAAACATCAATAAGATTGCTATGGAGACATCTCGGACTCAACAAGAGGGCTTCTGTAAGGCTTGATATAAAAAAGAAAAAAGCCATTAATAAGATTCAACTCATTAC
The DNA here is from genome assembly GCA_963576875.1 of Acrobasis repandana. Lineage (NCBI taxonomy): Eukaryota > Metazoa > Arthropoda > Insecta > Lepidoptera > Pyralidae > Acrobasis > Acrobasis repandana. Next base: position 8,703,652 of record OY756226.1, read on the forward strand.
TTCAATCTAATCATTCCCGACGCCTATCAGCGTCAAGAAATAAAACCAATTAACACAGTCCTCCGAAACGGAATCTAGGCGATGAATAATGTAAATGGTCATATTAAGGTAACCATAATGAGGTTACCTCACGGGCCGGCCTTGCAGCTGACAGCTGGCGCCGGGGTATTGACGTCACACACGGAACTAAGCTTTTGAGAGCTCATTTTTTTCGTGATGGAAAAAAGAGCCGTGATTCGCATATTTTTCTACTGACATCGACGTGCACGTGTAAGTATTGTGTTATTTTTATCCTATGATATAATGTAGTAACAGTATAAAAAGATGGAGATAACAAATAAACAAAATGGCAATATGAATTATAACACCATCGAAATGTAGTATAACACCGATGTATTGAAAAGAAAACCTTCAAGAAGTTTAAATAAGGAAATGTTTTATGTAAGTATATAAAGTCTAACAAAATATACTGAAACTATTTTAAGCGTGAATTCAGTTCATGGTTCTAGACAACTTTCCCCAAGGAACATATGTCGAAATATGAAAATTTTTTTTTGGCTTTCCTTACAAACTTGGATCAGCTGATCGGTTAACTAATATGGGAGGCAAAAAAATATTTTTCATATTTCGATATATACTCCTTGGGGAAAGTTGTTCAGTATTATGGATTGAATCCAGCTTTAAAATAGTTTCAGTATATTTTATCAGACCCTGTAAGTATATGGCAGTCATTATACTTATTATTACACAACAGCAGTATTTTTAAATATATTTTTTTCATAGCTAAGTAGGTACGTATGTGAGGTTTATAACATATACAGGGTGTAACAAAATATACTGAAACTATTTTAAAGGTAGATTCAGTCCATCATCATCATCAGGTGTACGACCATCTCTGTACTACCAGAGCCATACTTGGCCAGAGCAGCCAGAGGATTTGGCCTACACTCTCCACGCTGGCCAGACGGGCTGGAGAGGTCTCATTGATGTTTATAAGCCTATTATAAGCTTTGTTAAGCTTGTGTTTCCTTAGTCGCCTTCTACTACATCCACGGGAAGACTTGGAGTGGTCCTTTTCTACTCTGCCGGGAACCACACGGCGTATATCGAAATATGAAAAATAATTTTTGGCCTTCCGTAAAAGTTGACCGAGCAGCTGTACCAAGTTTGTATGGAAAAGCCAAATTTGTTTATGTTTTGATCTGAGATATACGTTCCTAGGGGAAAGTTGTTCAGTATCATGGACTGAATTTATGCTTAAAATAGTTTCAGTAATATTTTGTTAGACGTTATATAACATATATAAATAGCGTGTATTCCCATGTGTGGGTGGTTTTAGATTTGTGATAGTAAAGCACCTACTACATTATTTAGATAGCATCTGATGAAGCCATACGATACTTTTGCAATCCAGAGAACTAATAAAAAATGATTTCACTTAATTGTACAGCCTGTATCGGTGGTGTGTGAACTTGTACGTAATTGGGATAAATAATGCATGCGATTAACGAAGTTTCGAGATTTTCGAAATTGATACAATGGCACTTTCTGCAGTTTCTGCCGTCGGCGCTCGCCGAGCACCTGCGTCCGCGGAGATATCTAGATTCCAAACAGAAATGCTTGTGTTGTGGTACGTATTCCTATATAAGAAAGCAATAGTTTTATGTAAGTTTATTTAAGGTATGAAAATTTGTATATGGATTACTGGAATTTATATATGAATATATGTATAATGTATATATCTTATGTAATTATACGAATTATGTATGTTTTATTATTTGTATATAACACTCTTCTTTCTTTATTTTAAGTATTTAAACTTGCACCCCATTTACTACCTTTTCTACTACGTCCCTAAGGTGAACTGGTAGACAATGCTTAGCATTAAGTTTTACCTTTTGTATTATAATCGTTAGATTATTGTGCAATAAATATTAAATAAATAAAATAGAAGACCTTAGGCAGTTGATTCTAATTGCTAAACATAGGTATTTTTCTTATGTTCCTTACCTATATACTAGATATATATATAGGGTAGGCTAGAGATATATTATGAGGGTAATGATAGATGAACGATATAGTGATAGATGATAGTAAGGAAATAGGGGTAAAAATGCAAAAAAAAAGATTTTGAAAATGTTCTATAAATTTGCCCAATGCCACAAGTTACCAGTTATCCATAAAAATAATGTTCTCTTTTATAATTTTTTTTATGTTTTCTGTCAAAATATCTCATGATAAGCAAAGAGTTTTACATAGATTAGTTCTACAACTTTCAGAGCCATTAAAATGTATAAAAAACGCACCCCACTCATGAGAAGTGATATAATATTTCGGGAATCGTAAGTGGCAAGGTTTGGAAGTGTCAACAAATTGTTTGACATGTGTCGGGTTATAGCTCGTAAACTGGGAAATTTATGGCAAAATATATTGAATTTTAAACGGCTTGCAGTTGGCAGAACATTATTCGAAATAGGGGCCGAAATTATGCGGAGGTTCTTCATCGATTGCCTACCTACTGATTTACGATAATGTAATATTTTCAAATTCAAATTCAAAATAGCTTTATTATCATAGGATATTTATAATATATCTTAATAATAGTCACTTTGTTTTGTTTTGCACAAATGTTGACGTCAAATCGTTACTTAAAGCTAAGTTTACGCCGCTTTATACTTTATACGCCGGTTATCTAAATTATTTTTATTTTTATTGTTAGTAATACAGTTACGAACCTATAAACATACTTTGAGGTTTTGTATCTAAAAGGAAAAGAAAACGAAAACGTATTCAGATAAATCGCATTCGCAATGTAAGAAAAAAAGAAAAGCCTCGCCCTACTCATGGCGTATATATATATATATATATTTTTTTTTAAATTACCTTACGGATTAATTAATCCATTAACTTCAGTATTTATTAGCAAGTAAGGAAAGGTTAATATTAAGTATGATATCAAGAAGTAGGTACTAAATACTTATTGATATCGTAGAGTCAATTAATCATGCTATAATAAAATAATAATTATATAATAATATATGTATGTTGTAGGTATACATACATCATCGCTTTACCACGAACTGAGCACTCTTGTATTTTTTCCTAACAATTCTAACAATACATAAAATGAAACAGACTTATTCTTATGCCAGATTAATTAAGCTTTTTGCATAAAACCGACCTCAACACGAGGCGAGACGAATCCCACAACAAAGAGTTATTTGACGAACTCCCATAAAGTTTTTAAACATATTTTAACATCCGTACAAACAATCGGTTGGCCGTGTCCTAGTATCGAGTGAGAGGAGACCTCATAATTAGAACAGTTGTAAAACAGCCATCAAACACTGCTCAGGAGGAGCCGTTGTTAACTCTAAACCAATTTGACCGCACAAATTCGTGAACCTTATCTTGATATAACTAGAGTTGAAAATATGATAAAATAGTTATTTCATTGAGAGTATGTAAAAGCCGAGTACCCCATAAATTACTACATGTATGACAGAGCACGTTTGTTGCTTTTTAACGATCGGAAACAGAACGCTGTGATTAACTAGCGTGAGGTCAGGTGTTTGAAGCTGATGGTTAGGGTTACAAAGCCCTTAAAGGAAAATTCTCTCCGGCGGCGGTCCGCCATAAAAATCAATGCATTGCTTAAAGTTCTTAACTAAAATGGATTTAATCTGTTCATAAATTTTTGTAGTAACTTAACTTTTCTACGAAAACACAAACAACTACTAAATAAGGCAACCTAGAATTAATTTGTAGCAAAATGGAATCTTTACAAGTCAATTGGCGAATAAATAGATAAAGAGAACTACATTTTATTTTTTAACTTATAATTTGAATTGTTGATTTTTATTTACCTTGGATACCTCCGTGGTGTAATGGTCAACACGCTAGTCCGCCAATCTGAAGGTTCTGGGTTCGATCCCCAGCCAGGGCAAGTTGGAAAATGGCCTTTTTCACATTGCCCTGGGTCTTTATCTATATATGTATTTATTAATTATAAAATATAGTATCGTTGAGTTAGTATCCCATAACACAAGTTTAAACTTACTTTGGGGCTAGCTCAATCAGTGTGATTTGTTTGTACCTATAAAAATAAAAATAAAATATAGTAAATAAATCCTCTATAATGATCCAATGTTTATAATTTGTTTACTAATCAACATTAAGTAGGTACTTACTTAATTAAAAAAAAAACAAATGTTTTAAATCTATATTACCTTAATTAGAATTGTTTTTTTTTGGATTTGTAATAAGCTAAGAACAATTATTCTTATATTAAGCTTTTTTTTTTCAACAAATTCTACAATTCAATTCAAGACAAACACTGGAATTCATAAACTATACATATCGAGCAAATAAAATTAATACTAAATAAATAACAAAAAGACAATAAAAGAAAGAATGATAGCACATACATATATTTCTTTAAATTGTGTATGTAAGGACTTGACATACTTATAGAATGTAAGGAAATAAAACCCAAGGCGAAAAAACAGGTTTGTACTTTACATTCTGGACACAACAAGTCTCGAAGCTTATTTAATGGAATAATGAATAAATTATTATTTACTGATAGTGATATACACTCATAGGTACTTCTTACTAACACAGTGTCAAGTGCAACGATGAAATTTTTTACAGTTGAAATTATTTTATCAAAGTCAAAATCAAAACTTATTTATTTATCGGTATTTATATTTTTTAAAGGTTTGTATACTTAGACATGTCATAATTTAGGTACATTGGTATATACTAAATTTACAAATTGACATTATTTTAAATTTCGTAATTCTTATAATTCAATTTAATTATGACATAATAAACAATGTAATCTCTGTCCATCTATATAACTAATTTTAAGTTTTTAGTTTGTTAGTTGACGTCTTTGGAGAAAACGTGCAGTGCAGTTTGTTGCCGCTTCTTCTGCACTTGCGCCTAGGAAGCGGCGTAAACTTAGCTTTAAGTAACGATTTGACGTCAACATTTGTGCAAAACAAAACAAAGTGACTATTATTAAGAGATATTATAAATATCCTATGATAATAAAGATATTTTGAATTGAATTGAATTGAATATCTTTGGATAATTTCATCACTTGATAATGAACTTTTATGAAATCGGAAAAAAATTGCAAAAATAAATAAATTATTTTGACTCTGATTTTTGTCCTTGATTTCATAATTTATAATTGTTGACCTCAGAATAGATGAATGATCTTGTTGACGTTCCAAGTTGATTTCCAGATAACTCTATTTTTGCACCTTAATCTAACTTAGTAATAGGATTGTTTAAACAATCAAATATAACGTCTAACTAAATATACCTCTCCAACCCGTCTGGCTAGCGTGGAAAGTGTTTGCCAAATTCTCTGACTGCTCTGGCTTATATATGGCTCTGGCAGTATAGAGAGGGTCGTGATCCTGCAGTAGGAACAAAAAAAAAAGACCTAAAGATGATGATGATGAACAAAATATAAGTAGGTACTAAAGCTATTTTCATGATACTGAATTACTTTTCCCATGGAACATATATTGAAATATGAAAAACATTCTTTTTTCTTTCTACTTAAATAAACTCTGATCAGCTGATTGGATTGTATCGGAGACCATATTTTTCATATTTCAATACATATACATAGAGTTCCTTGAGAAATATTATGGTAGTTTCAGTATATTTTCTTAGACCTTATAGCAAATCAAAACTATCTGTTTGGTTGGCTATACGATAAGTTTATGTTACATTAAAAAAATTTTTTTTTTCTTCCTGGAAACTTGTATTTTCCCTCGATACACAATATAGTGCAAATAACCAAGAGTAATTTTTAAACTACATATGGATACTTCATCATTTCAGCCGCATAGCGTCCACTGCTGGACATAGGCCTCTCCCAAGGTTTTCCAAAACGACCGATCTAGAGCGGTCTGCATCCAGAGCTTTCCAGCGACCTTGGTCAGGACGTCTGACCACCTTGTGGGTAGATATCCCACGCTTCGCTTGCCAATACGTGGTCGCCATTTGAGCACCTTTTTGCCCCATCGGCCATCGGTTCGTATATACAATATGACACTTATAATTATTTGTTTTTATTGTAAGGTTACCTAATGACTTGTCTTTTTATTTCAAAATTCACAACAGTCTCACCCCACATCAGCCGTAACATGACCAACAAAACTGTCGGAATGTCCCATTCACCGCCACGATCACCGGTCACGACCGTATCTGCTGGTCTCACGAATCCGAGCTATGACTTCTTGTCAAAACAAACACACATTCAAAAAATTTTAAGAAAACTGACTTATATTTTATAGCACTTAATTTTCTCCCAAAAGGCAGAATGGTCCCACCCCACATAAGCCCGTGACATGACCAACCAAACTGTTGGAATGTCCGCGTCACAGCCACGTGCGCCGGTCACGATCGTATCTGCTGGTCCTCACGAATCTGAGCTATCACGACTCCTTGTCGAAACAATCCCTTGTAGCTGCCTTGAGCACGTAGCACGTTGCACTTAGTGGGAAATTTAGATATTACAAAGTCTGAGAAAACAATCTTGTTTTAATATTTTTTTTGGAAATAGTTGATATTATTAGAATAGAATAGTAAATTTTTTTTTACAATATAAAATATGCATAATAAATATAATAAAAATAGGTGTAAATCTGTATTGCAATAAAGCCCATCAGGCGGGGTCGGGACCTGAACTGGGTTCTATTGGCGTATCTTCCCAGCAGTGATCGTTCCGAAAAGTAGTTTTTAGGGTTCCGTACCCAAAGGGTACAACAAATACTAAAAATAAGATAAAGTTAAAAATTAAAGGATGGTTGTCATACAAGAAACGTTTTTTTTCAGCGTTTGAAAACAATGTTTTCACAAACGGAGGTACGGAACCCTTCATGAACGAGTCCGACTCGCACTTGCCTGTTTATTATATCTATACTAATATTATAAAGCGGAAGAGTTTGTTTGTTTGTTTGTTTAAACGCGCTAATCTCAGGAACTAATGGTCCGATTTGAAAAATTCTTTTTTTGTTGGGTAGTCCATTTATAGAGGAAGGCTTTAGGCTTTATAACATTACGTTCCGACAACCACGCGAACGAAGTCGCGGGCACAGCTAGTAACAAAGAAACTTGTTCATAGTGTTTAAAGTTTATTGTATAAAATGTTGATTTAATGCCGTAAAGCTGTAGTCAAATTTCTTTAATTTAAAAATAACAACAGTCAAATGTGAGCATTATATAAGTAAAGGTAAGAAACAAGTTTTGGAATTCACGTCAACGTTTTAAAACGAATTTCCATAATGTCTCGCAAGTGTTCTGGCTCAGGTCATAGGTAGGGGCCAAAGGTTTACCAGGCTGCTATTCAGGCAACTGCCATCAAAACAACAGTCACTAACGCGATTTCCGGATAACTACTGAATTCTTTTGAATGTTTATCCCAGTTTTGAGTGCGATGCAATTTAAATTCACATTTTATTGAAATTCATTCAGCCCGAAGTGGAACAAACAAAGAAACAGGTACTTATAATTTCCTCTACAGACTAAAACGGTGTTTCTATGCAGTCAATATAGAGGAAAGAAGACTAGGTAAGAATCATCTATACTAATATTATAAAGCGTAAGGGTTTGTTTGTTTGTTTGTTTGTTTGTTTAAACGCGCTAATCTCAGGAACTAATGGTCCGATTTGAAAAATTCTTTTTTTGTTGGGTAGTCCATTTATAGAGGAAGGCTTTAGGCTATATAACATTACGTTCCGACAACCACGCGAACGAAGTCGCGGGCACAGCTAGTTTTTAATAAGAAAAATGTATTTTTAAGCGACTTAAAAAAAGGTGGAGCTTCTCAATTCGAATCAATATAGTTATGTGCTTTTCTTTTCTATGTTTATCTCTGAATCTCTGATGTCAAGTTTTGATGACAAATTATTATATAATATTTTTTCCAGTCTCACCTAGGATCAGCAACCACCACTTCTCGTATACAAGCTTTTGGCAGGTATTTTGTTGGGTTAAAGATTCCCAAAACAATTTCCGAATAAAATTCCCGTTTGCTGTCTAACATTCGTACAACTTTTTCTAAAAATTCTAAAATACATACTGCAAAGCATATTCGTATTGTACTGTACACAGACGATTAAAGAGAGATCAGTGCATCAGCGTTCTGTTTCCATCAGGAACTTTCATTGCTTGTTTACTAACACTGAAGTCTGCAGTCGGCGCCTGCGCACTCTCGCCGTGTCTTCTTGACAGCTATACCACAAACTACAGACATTAACAGAAAGATACTCTCTCTACTCATCGCACTTTATTAGCATATGTCGAATAGTCGACCTGCGGGTTATCCCTTAATTTTTTTACAGGCTTTTACTTAGTTTCACCTGTCTCGTTGTCTGCGTGTTCGTACTTAAATCTTGCAAGATAGGTATATCGCCCCACTTCCAATGATTGGCACAAGTTGAAACTACAAACTTGTGTAAGTTGGGTGACAATGCAATATTATTGCATCAATGATATCCTGTTCTCATGATGAATCCGGAAGCTATTCACGGCATCTCTGTAATAAAACAAGATATCCCCACCGAGTTCAAGCTCAATTGTTTCGACTTGAGCAGCACTTTATAGTTCATCGTTTTAGATAAAAACTTGTTTTTTTTTTATAATTACTTGTTTACTTTTACTTTCACACCATCCATTACATACAATACAAATTATTTATTTACTATGTAACGTTTTACTTGTGAAACGTACAGTTCCGACTGATTCCATTATATGCCATTCCTTGTTTTTTTTACATTATCCTGTTTTCATAGTTGGATACAAATATGTAGATTATAAAGAATATAACTAAGAATTGTTGTATTGTAGAAACATTCGTAAACATATTTAAAACACTGAGTTTGAAAATTTTCGAAGTTTCAGTTAAACACACAGATTTTTTTCCCCCTCAATCTGCCATTGAGATCAAAGAGTATGAAAACTTAACATTTCATTTTCTGATTAGTCTATTGAGGTCTATTGTGTGGTGCGCTTTTTATAAAATAAGTGTTGTATCTACTGCTCACTAATTTGTGGCTACACAGTAACCAGCGACAGACTATTTATATTTCGTTCTTGTCATATAATGACGCTATCCACGTGTCCGCCCGCAGTAACACAAACCGAAAGTAAATCAATACATAAACGGAAATCCTTATATTTAATTATTACTTAATGCGTTTAATTTGGCTGCTGCAGGACAGCCGACAATAAATAAGTAAAAACTAATTTATATTTATTTTACTTCCACCACCACTACAATTTTTACCTTACTCTAATTTTATAAATGTAGCAGATATATCTTCTATATTTAAAAGAAGAAACTGACTGGCTGACATATTGACTGATCGATCAACGCACAGCTGAAACCGCTGGGTCTGGCTCGAAGCAGGAAATTTCAAGATTTCCTTAAATGATGTTAGTGTGCATTAAGAAGGGATTTTTGGAAAGTCATCCTCTAAGGGATTAAAATGAGGGTTGAAAGTTTGTATGAAACTCTTGAACTATTCAATTTTGAAGGGCGAAATGTAAAAAATTGCATATGAGCTTATGGTTCAAAACAAAAGTTTATTGTAGCACTATGTTCAAAAAAAATTCTTTAAAAGAGTAAAAATAGAGTATGAAAGTTTGTATGAAACTCCGTATTTTTTTTATTTAATCACGCGGGCATCTCTGTGTTTATGAGCTAGTATATAATAAAATAGCTTGTAGAAATCTGCAGCGCGCTTGAATAAAATACTTAAAAACGAAGCCAAGAAACAGACAACTCCCATTAAATATATAATTTAATGATAGCAGCGCTTCCCTTCAGTCTGTCAGGACTGCGACGTCTAAATCGTAAGTACAAATTCGATGTGAATATTAATTGCAAGTTAAGGCTTCTTCGCTAAAAATAATAGCATATTATCATATGACATCCGGCGGACGGCTCGGCACACGTGTCCAGTTTGCATATGAGCTTAGGTCGGGCTTGCAATTTAAAGGCTCTTTCAGATATGCGTAAGCGTTAAAAATTTTCTCCTTTTTTTCTTCTTCATTACAGCCATTTCAATCCATTGCTGGAGTAAGGCAAGTCGATAAAAAGAGGATTTGCCTATTATCATCACGCTCGACAAACAGGTTGGTGATCGCAGTAGATGCTCATTTTTCTGCCACCTCATAAATAGTTTATGTAAAGAACGAATGACAATAACGCCAGGTCCTCCTTTTCTTCCATCACAGATTTGATTCTTTCTGGCAGTGATTCAAGCCATTTTTACGTTGATTATGATCATTTTGCATCTAGAATATCATTTAGCACTATATTTTCTTTGAAGTCTAAAATATAGCCCGATTACCCCATTAGGCACTACATACATGAGACTTCTGTTTTATACTGAAATAGCCAGGTAACTAATAATTAGGAAGAAGAAATTTCGTATTAAATCGAGTCTACCCTACACAGTCAAATACCACAGTTGGCTCTTCGGTATATGTCAGATGATATATGTTGATAGCTACAGCTGGTGACAATTTATCGAAAACGTATCTTTTTGCTTCCAGGGTGAGCCACGTGGGGGCTCCTACACATGCACTCTGAGTGTCAAATAAGGGTGTAAATATCAGTGGGATAGGTGGATCTTGTTAGACATACTTGCAAGATAAAGATCAAGACGCACTCACTTAGTTTTCATCAAGTACCTCAAGCTTCTTCGAAAATCCCTTTGGTACATCTGAAACGGCCTTTAATTAGTGGTTAGAGCACCTATTAAATAAATCATGGGTCCGCGAGATACGCACAGATTACACCCGCAATAAATAAGTATTGCAGGTCGACTGCAAAACATTAAGTTGTTATTTATTTTATTAGTGTTTTCAATTTACAGGCGCACCTTCGGGACAAATATCTATAAAAATTTATGACCACACTGACTCAAATATATTATAGTAATTGCCTATATACTAAATGAAATATACTCGTATTTAATGGAATTTATTACACGATTGTAATAAATAATAGATGGTAATGTAATTCTTTGCATACTCACACAAAAACTATTGAGAGATCAATCATTTATTCGGCAACCGCTTTATCGCCGCAAATGAAGTGTATATGTATATAGGAATACAATTTTACGTCTTAGCAAGAAAAAGTTACAATATCATTATTATTTCTCTAAAATAAATAAATAAATAAATACGAGTATATATGGACAAATCACACAGATTAAGCTAGCCCCAAAGTAAGTTATAAACTTGTGTTATGGGATAATAACTCAACGATACTATATTTTATGATAAATACTCGTACTTAGCTAAATAAACACCCAAGACCCAGGACAATTTGAAAAAGTCCATTTTCCAACTTGCCCTGGCTGGGAATTTAACCCAGAACCACCGGATTAGCGGTCTAGCGTGTTGATCATTACGCCACGGAGATAGTTATTTTTCTAAAATAAACTCAAAGTCTTTACTGGTTCATTACAAGGGTAGCAATGGACAAACTTAATTGTTATAATTATATGCGAATGATTTTCTAAAATATGCAGCAAAGTTAGAGGGTGAATGGAAACCTGTCAATCTATTCAGTAACGTCACTATCGGCTTCGTGTATTTTCCGAATGCCCCCTCAATAGACAAGATTGGGAAAGAGTATGTAAGGTGAGACATAGACTGTATATCCCCGCAGCAGCAATTAGGATCTACTTCTTAGATTAAACATTGGTCTACGCGGAGACCAATGTTTAATCTAAGATCTACTTAATGCAAATTTCCACTGCCGGTAAAGCGTAACCATTTCATCATCATCATCAGGTCTTTTTTAGTCTCCACTGCAGGAGCACGACCCTCTCTGTACTACCAGAGCCATTAGCCATATAGAGGATTTGGCCTTCACTCTCCACGCTGGCCAGACGGGTTGGAGAGGTCTCATTGGAAATTGAATTCACGGGAAGACTTGGAGTGGTCCAATTCTACTCTGCCGGGAACCACATGGCTATTTACACATTTAATTTCTCTTAATAAAAAAAGAAATAGATTTTCGAGCAAGCGTACTGCTTTCTTGTAGTCGATTCTTTATATTCCTTATATAATATAACATACTCGTATATACACATACTGTATATATCTACGCCATACAATCAATTAAGCCAAACCAAACCACGAAGTCTGTAACAGAGGTCTGCAGATCCTACATGTGTTCATCAAATGTTGGAACACAACGAACCGTTGTCGTCCACGACAGCCGCTGATCGCGACACGTGCTGAGCAGACTCGCCACATGGCTCCTGGATCCTGATAATGATGGCTTTGATTCAGTCGTTATCATTGTGTCGTGACGTCGCTTATAGCCTAGTACTTGGTAGACTGCACCTTAACTAGGCTATAAGCAACAATAATATCAGGGTCTAACAAAATATACTGAAACTATTTTAAGGGCGAATTCAGTCCGTGATACTGAACATATATAGGACGACGGCCTAGGCCACTTTAAGCGTGATGGTGGACATGGAGGTGGAAAAAGGAAATCATAATAGTGATGGGTGGCTAACCGCGTCGCCTATTGATATGATTCAGATTCTCAACCATACCCTCGATCGGCTTTTACGATCTGCGCGGGAAGAGAAGCCGCTAGTACATTCTATGTTTTTTCTTTAAAAGCCGATCGATGCAATGGGCGAAAATACGCGATGCGGCTGCCAACTCCTTACTATTTTGATACCCTTTTCCACCTTCTCGCTCATCCATCACGCTAAAAGTGGCCTTTGGGTCTTGCGGCCCTGGGCTGCGTCTACTTAAAGCCACAAGAGCCAAAATGCTCTGTCTACCTCATTACATTAGGGATGAAGATGTATGTATCACATTTAACATATTTATCATATTAACATCCATAAAGAAATTTACAAATTACTAAATATACTTCCGTGGATAATATACTCATACCTATCGAAAAAAAAAGAATATAAATCATTTCGCTTCATGGTGTTTAACATCACATAACCATAATAGGATCTAAATTTTTTGTCTAATATATTATATATGCCACCTAACTGGTTGAAATTGTCACAATTTTAATTGTCCAAAATATTAATGGCTTCTAGGAGGATAACAATAATTTACGTCCTTATTAAGAAATAAAAGTTACAAGTTTTTAATTTTTATGGCTTCCTTATTAGCGTGAAGCGGATCGCGACGTACTAAGTTTACAAGACTTGACAGGCTTTTAACTTCATAGCTTTTATAACTCGAAAGCCTTGCAAACGGAAACGTATTAAAACTTATTAATAAAAAAAGAATACTTAGTAATGTGAGTCATTACTAAGTATTCTTTTCTTGGGTTCCGTACCAAAAGGGTGCCAACGGGACCCTATTTCACTGGGACCTCGCTGTCTGTCCGTCTGTCACAGGGCTCTATCTCTTGAACCTTAATAGCTAGACACGATTATTACCTGTGGCAGCTATAACAAAAAATATTAAAACATAAGAATTAAAAATTAAAGGTGGTCGTCATACAAAAAACGTGTTGTTTCAGCGTTTTTTACGCGATCTTTATAATGGCACTAGCTGTGCCCGCGACTTCGTTCGCGTGGTTGTCGGAACGTAATGTTATATAGCCTAAAGCCTTCCTCTATAAATGGACTACCCAACAAAAAAAGAATTTTTCAAATCGGACCATTAGTTCCTGAGATTAGCGCGTTTAAACAAACAAACAAACAAACAGACAAACAAACTCTTCCGCTTTACAATATTAGTATAGATGAAGTACTCTTAACCAACAACATATTTATTTGAATAAAGATTAATATTATTATGTTGATACAACTTAAACAAATTATTTTGACCAAATTAGGTACCATAAAAACGGTTTTTGTGAGTTAATCTTAAAAGATAGACATATACTATCGCGGACTGTTTTTTAGATCATTAAAAGAGCTATTATTCTTTAATACATATTTTTTGTGTATCTTGAACCCTTTTCACGGCGCACGCAACGGAAGGCTTCAAAGATGAAATAATTTCTCCCGTTTTTTACACATTTACCACTATATCTTTGCTCCTATTGGTCGTAGCGTGATGTTATATAGCCTATAGCCTTCCTCGATAACTGGACTATCCAACACAAAAAGAATTATTCAATTCGAACCAGTAGTTTCGGAGATTAGCGCGTTCAAACAAACAAACAAACAAACTCTTCCGCTTTATAATATTAGTATAGATTAACTAGATACTTGAAATTTTCACAAAATATATATTGCTATAGCGCCTATAGCCAATTTTACGGAGTTACGGATCCTTTTATGTACGAGTCCGACTCGCACTTGACTGCTTATTTAAGTACCTAGGATTTCATTGATGGTGTAATTATGTAACCAATATCACAGTTTTATCTGCAACGGGGTAGAAAGAGCCCATATTTAATGTTTTAATACCATCAACACCACGTTTTAACAAATTGACATTATTAAAATAAAATAAACAAGCAAACATAACATCCTTGCATTACATCACCGCAGTTTGCAATCTTTGTCATCTTCGTCACGTAGCGCCAACGAGGTCCGAATCTCAGATAGCGCACGCAAAGAGACAAAGCCACTGGCTGTCCTGATATGCATCTCTTTGTAGCACCGGTGCCAACTGCCAACTTATTAAAACTCTTCATTATGACTACTATTGCAAAGTTTCTATAGGGTTTTTAGGCATTCAAGATGCAATACTAAAGTACTCAAATACTACTACAACTAATAATATAAATAATAATAGTAATACTGCTACAACTTGCACCCCTTCTACCAACTTCTTGATGTGTCCCAAAGGCAAACTGGTAGATAATGCATACCGTTAAGTTTGACCCATTGTAATCAATCAATCAAATCAAACCAAACACGTGGTATTTTTTCACCATTTTTAGGGTTCCGTACAAAAAATAAAAAAAGGGAACCCTTATAGGATCACTCGTGCGTTTGTCTGTCCGTCCGTCTGTGACAGCCAATTTGCTCCGAATCTACTTGACCGAATCAGGTGAAATTTGGTAAGATGGTGTAATCCTATGACCCAAACACATATGTGTAAAATAAATAAATATTTTTTTTAAATAAGGGTCATTTTCGGGAGATTAATTAGAAAATTGAAAAAAAAAGTTTTGCAAACCTTACTGTGTCATGTATCGATCGATGTGGATCTCAAATATACTTTTGTTATAATTATAAAATAAATAGTTTTGATTTTATTCATGAAAGAAGACAAAAATTGACCATCCCCGTTAAAAAAAAGATACGAAATATAGTTCATTGCTTGTAGATTACAGGAAAACCTATAAGAATTTAATCAATTGTACGGACCCTCATCACGCGAGTTTAACTCGCACTTGGCCGGTTTTTAGGGTTCCATAGTCCACAAGGAACCCTTATAGTTTCGTCATGTCCGTCCGTCCGTCCGTCCGGGCTCGTACTTTGCCGCTACTGCACCGATTGTCACGAAAATTGGTGGAGAGATAGATATTGAAGTTCCAAAAGTTGATTTTTAAAATGATTAAAAAATGTTTTTTTTTCAGCCCCCCCCCCCCCCCCCCATACAACGAAAAGTGAATTTAAAAAATTAAATTGGACTAACCAAAACGGTGAGGTATCGTTGAAAAGGTCTTTTAAAATGCAACAAAAAATGCTTTGAAACTATGTAGATTAAACCCCCCAGTCTTGAGATAATCTAATACAAAGTTAAAATTTGAGGTCCCCCCCCACCGTAACTTTTGAAATATTATTAAAATAATTCTGAAAAAAATGTGGTATATACCTCAAAGTATGTACTTTCAATTAAAACTATGGCGGTCTCGGTATCATAGATAGTTATTTTTTAATACGTCATAATCGTAAACCGCAATTTACCTTTAGAACTTTTATATTATAAATAAATAAATAAATATAAATATTATATAGGGACAAATCACACTGATTAAGCTAGCCCCAAAGTAAGTTTTTTTTTTAAACTTGTGTTATAGGATACTAACTCAACGATACTATATTTTATGATAAATACATATATAGATAAACACCCAAGACCTAGGACAATTTGAAAAAGGTCATTTTCCAACTTGCCCTGGCTGGGGATCGAACCCAGGACCTCCAGATTAGCGGTCTAGCGTGTTAACCATTACGCCATTGAGGTTATGTTACTTGCTGCTACGGAACCTTTCATGGGCGTGTCCGACTCGCACTTGGCCGTTTTTTTAGAGTTATGTTATGTGGCCAACGCCGTTGGGTCTACATTAGAATTACGTTTAGTATTTATGTACAGTATATAGTAAGAATTCTATTGTAAACCGGTTTGTTGTCTAATGTTAATAAATAAAATAAAAATAGGTATTTAGTTTGAGTTCGTATTGTAAGTAAAGCTTTTAGAAATAAAAAGCGATACAACTTATACAGTATAACAAAAGTTTAATTATTCAAAGCAGTAAAATAATATAAAGAGCATGCATGATATTCATTTACCTAGCCCACAAAAGTAAAGAAATACGACAAATAAATTTAAAAAAATTGAATTTCTTGCCTGGTTCACCCTTCTATACAACGGACTGAGATATGATGTACTTCAATAGCTATAGCCTATAGCAGAAAATAAAGAAAACCGTTTCGCTGAAAAATCAAGTTCTACTGACGTGCATCGAGATAATATTATGTAGTACGTAGTGCCCTACATATTATCTCGTTGTACGACGTAGTTTTCAAACTTTATTTTATTAATAAATGAAAGACATCTCTATGCTAAGTTATTGGCCCACCTGCCAGTCTATTTGGGGATAATAGAATCGGTTACTACGACTATTTTGTATTCAACTGTTTATACCCTAGTAAATATTTAGTTTGGTAACTTTTATTTTTAAATTTGTATTTTGACATATAAGACGCCATTTCGTCTATTTCCTGTTTGGTTTCTACTATAATACAATACCTATTTGATAACTAGGTAGTAGGTTCGCATACCAACATATTATAGTTTACTATACATAACACCTCAGTACTAAAAGTACTTTACTACACAAAATTCGAAAAAAAAATTCCAAATGTTGAATCGTCATCTGAGGCACTTATACTTAAGGCCGTACCTCAATTTTCAGGGGTCCAGTGCTGCCCCTATTTAAAATAAATTATTAGAAAGGAAATTTCAAGTAAGAACGTTAAGCATTTCTACGCATTTTTGTCAAAAGTGGTCGTTTTCCGCAAAAATGCTTAGAAAAGCTGAACGTTCTCACTTCAGTAGTTCATAAAATAGTTTGAAGGGGGTTATCTAGGAATTCACATAGACACAATTTTAAATGATATCTCCGTTCCATTTGAAATGATTTACTTCAAATGGGGGCACTGGACCCCGGAAAATTCATGTATGGCCATAACAAAAAAGCTATGGCGACTTATTATTAGTACTACTGATATTGGATTTGTATTTATTTATTTTCAAAATTCATGTACACAAGACAAACAAATTAAGAAAATAGAGTAAGTACATACGTATGTAGGTACTGTTTGTTTCAAACTAGCGGCCCGCCCCGGCTTCGCACGGGTATGTATTATACATATAAACCTTTCTCATGAATCACTTTATCTATTAACAAAACCGCATCAAAATCCGTTGCGTAGTTTTAAAGATCTAAGCATACATAGGGACAGACAGCAGGAAGCGACTTTGTTTTACACTATGTAGTGAAGTAATCTAATAGAATACGTTTTATTTATAAAAAAGAAATAAATACAATTAAATTACAGTAAATAAAAGCTCAACTTAACTAAATTATAAAATAAAATCAACGTTATTAAAACTTAATAAATAAATAAAGAATACATTTGTATGGATAATAACATAAAATTCTAGTGTTGACGATTCAAAAAGCAGTTGTTTAAAGTAGCCCATTGCAGTTTTTATTATTCCTATCAGACCAGCAAATCACCGACGCAACGGAATGGGAACACATTGCTCCTGTATGGCTCCTGTATTGTTGTCGCCTCATGCAAATACCTACACACGTGTTCGAGTTTCCTGTATATGCTTCGGATTACCATTTCGGCTAACGGTCAGCTTCATAATTATGTATGCGATCCCTGAAATATACCTACCATTTTCAGAGGCCGCAAACATATTTGAATGGAAATTAAAGCGGCTATGTGTCGGACTTTCAAAAAAGGTGAAAAAGCCATCGCTTACTTCGGTTTATTTTTTCAATATAAACCCATACTTTTATTGCAATATAAATCATGCTGATTTGAACAGGCCAAAATCGTTTATGTATAGGTTAGGTATTATATAAGTCAATTGTTTATTTTCATTAGATATTAGCCCGGCAAAGCCTAAATCAATTAAGTACATTCTTTTCTCACGGAATTTAGAGTTTTACGACACTTCGTTTAGTTTTAGACCACGTGTAGGCGATTACCGTCCAAAAAACACCTTTAACCCACGAACAAGATTATACAGCGAATTGTTTTCCTAATTTCTGTCGACCAGATGCTAACATTTGAATGCGCTTTAATACTTTAATTGCAGTCCAGTAATTTTTCCAACTGACTATCGTAAAATATGCTCCTTTCTTTTGGCGCCAAATGTTGGAGTTCTCACGTCTCCATGTGTCCCGCAGTATTTTGGGCAATTTGTGCGTTCAGTGGTGAATCTGCAGGGCACATGGCGTCGGTGCCTTCAAAGGTGGCTTCACGAAATATGAATTCAATATTATGGCGTGCAGCTGATGAATAATGTTGTTAAGGATAACCAGATAATTTATTGATGTATTATTTTGTTTACTAAGCCTTAAATTGGTTTACTTTATGAGGGAATATGTATTAAGTACTTGTTTGTAAAATCGTAAATTATATCTCTAGGCTCGACCTAATAAAGTAATGGACCCGATTAAAAAAAAATTAAGAACTATCTAAAGTTCAAGTAAATTAGATATTAAAAAAAAACGCACCTGAGTACGTCTTTTTCTGATTTAGTTTGCATGCAACTTTGTATGTATTATGTATGAGATAGAAATTGGCTGGCAGACGGAACCGAACTATAATTAAGTCAATCATTTTTTTTAGTTCACGTCAAAACGTCTGGAAGCGTGACTGCGAGACAACAGACAGGTCGGGAAGTATCACAGCCACTAACTGACATCGCGCTTCGAAAAATTCACTTGATATTTTCACGGGAATATTTTTTAAAGAATATATATTTAAACTACGAGAACATACTTACGTTCTAAACTCTGTATCTTTATTAATGAATTATTTAATTAAGTGTGAAAGAATCATATTCAACTTCGGTGAATGAAATGATAATTTGACGTTTTGCATTATGTACTTACGCATAGTGCTGACATCACCGCCGATGGTGACAAGAGGGCTGGCTGCTTCTTTTCTCAACGTATTAGCATAGCTATTCAGAGAGGAGGCTCAGCCAGAGTTGTTGGCAACATGCCATCTTTTAGATTTCTAAATCAACAATTTAGATTAAGTTTATACTTAGTTAGTTTAAGGCCGTACCTAAATTTTCCGGGGTCCAGTGCTGCCCCCATTTAAAATAAATCATTTCAAAGAAAACGGAGACATCATTTAAAATTTTGCAACTATCAAGTCCTAGATAACCCTTCAAAGTATTTTATGAAGTACTGTTTACAGTTTATAATGAGAAATTTAAGCTTTACTACGCACATTTGCCAAAAGTGGCCGTAGTAGTTCATAAAATACTTTGAAGGGTTATCTAGGACTTGATAGTTGCAAAATTTTAAATGATGTCTCCGTTTTCTTTGAAATGATTTATTTTAAATGGGGGCAGCACTGGACCTCGGAAAATTCAGGTACGGCCTTAATTTCAATTGTATTTTTTCTTTTTTCATAATAAACTATTTTTTACTGCATAGTGTTGGACTTTATCAAAAGATGGGACAAGACCTATTTCAGATTATCCTTCGGGATGGTAATACGGCGTAAGTTTGCAATTTGCAACACAACTTTACAATTTACGTTGAGGCAAAGAATATATACCTACACTAAACGAAGTTGAGGCTAAGTTGATGATTGTGATTTGTGCTTGTATATTTATTTAGAATATAATAGAATAATAAAGGATACTCAAATGTGATAATATAATTTCTCGATGATTGTTTTAAATAGCATTATAATGCTCTTTTAATTGAAAATATGCGATAAAATGTTTACGCCGCGAGTGGAATTCGAACCCACGCGTCTCAAATCCGTACCATGATTGAGTGCACTACTTACTATCTTCCTACCTATACAAAAAGTAGTAAACGTAAGTTACGCGCGTGTTTCAAAAGCGATATACCTATAAATGATTTGAGTTCTTAAAAAAGAGTACTTATGTACGAGTCTCAAGTCTGTACAATGAGTGCTGTCGTGACTTCGAATCACACTGACGAATTTTATCATCACATCACATATGAGGAAATTCGTCACTGTCTGTACGATTTCGATATTAGTACATATTTTAAGTACAATCAGCAGAAAAAATACGTCACCAAAAAAAATTTGGTGACGTATTTTTTCTGCTGATTGTACTTCTGACGAACGCGTGTTCACATTAGTAAACGCTTTTATTATGTGACATATTTTTGCTGCTGACTGTAAAAACATATTGCTTGGTGCCGAATATGTGTATATTCGGTGCATCATCACATCACACACCTCGGCACACACGTGCACGCAGCTGTCCGGGAACACGTGTGGCCGGGCTCTTATCCGCAACCATTACGCATACGCATAATGCGCTATTGTTGCATTTTATTGGAGAAACCTTTGTATCAGGAATTTTGACTTCACTTTTTCTTGATTTAACAACCTCCTCATCGATACTAAGAAAGAAAGAAAGAAAATTCATAAATTTGGCACTATTATATTTGAGGCATGTGTTTTTGGGTTTATAATGTTTAGAATCAATTGAAACTTTCTAAATCTGACGCGTGTTTCCGAATGCTTCTTCGACTCAACACTTGTATAGCGTTGGGCTAAAGAAGCTTCCGGGCAGACAAATTGTTTGTGCGAATTTCCGAATGCTTCTTCGACTCAACACTTGTACATTTGTATAGGTATTTTGCTAACCAAACATTTTAGTGATAAGTATATTAATGATAAGAATTATGCAGGGTCTAACAAAATATACTGAAACTATTTTAAAGGCACATTCAATCCATGATACTGAACAACTTTACCCAAGAAATAAAATACATACATCGAATTATGAAAAATATTTTAAGCATCCCATACAAGTTGCCTGATCAACTGATCCGAGTTTGTCTGGAAAGCAATTTTATTTTTTATTTTTAGTGTATGATGCCCCTAGAGAAAAGTTGTTCAGTATCATGGACTGAATTCACCCTTAAGATAGTTTCAGTATAAGTATTTTGTTAGAGGTTATAAGTAAAGTGCCGATTAAAAAATTGACACCGTGTAAGTATTGTACAGCTATAGCTTATACATGTGGCTTATCCTATCTAATCCATGTTTCCAGTTTCATCGATCCTATCAGTAATCAATTTCGTAACGCCGTTGTTTATCAAGAGTGGCAAATCTCTCAATACACAGATAACGGTATCGTGCACATCTGTTCATGTCGGTTGTACAGTCGGCTGCAAATTGAACTTTGTCCCGTTGAGCACTTCGATGGCCGAGCGGCTTGCTTGCTAAGCAACGCTGGGCGGGCGTGTCCGCATTTCGATGGATGATCACAAATTAAATACAATATCATGAGTTCCTACATGCTTCAGAAAATACGTTAACACGTAAAAAATAAAATGTTTTTATTACATTAATAGAGGTGAACTTACGTCTATAGGTGTTGAAGTCTCCTTTTAGGCTATCAAAGATGCCTGTGCCAGGAGGCTCCGCTCTTCTTTATCTACTTAAATTACTTAAGATCAACAATTACATTTTATATGTGATTTCATCTAATATAAGGATATGGGTGTTGTGTGTGTGTGTGTATGTTAGACAATAACAGCCAGCTGTCATTATTGTATGGCAGTCGTTAGCCATATAAGATGCCTTTAGGTAGTTTGAAACACACAAAAAAAACAAACAAGACTTTATACCGCTCTTTATGCAGTGCTCGCAAGATGCATTGTTACGTTTAATCTGCTGGTGACTGTACTACAACAACTACTTGTAGATATGGTTATAAAACGTTAATAGGCACCTGAATTTATTGTTTACTGCTCAATATGTTTATTTTAGATTACACAGGATTCGAAACTATACGAGTATAGTCATGTCACCAGGTTATCACACCAACACAAATTGCACCCACACATGTATTCCTACTTTTGGTAAATGGCCCTTTATGCGATTTTTTAATTCCAAACGAATATCCTAATAGACCTGATACAATTATCACGTCTTTATCCCTAACGGGGCAAACAGAGCATTTTAGATTTTTCGGCTCTAAGCAGACAGAGCCCAGAGACGCAAGTTCCAAAGGCCACTTTTAGCGTTATGAGATGGAAAAGGAATTAAAATAGTGATGAGTTGCATTTTCACCCATTCCCTCGATCGGCTATTACGATACAATACATTTTAAGTTTTTTCTCCAGACCAGCATGGAAGGCTTAGTATATGTATGTATTTCCATTTTTATTCGATCCTACCCCTAATTTGTATTTGAGGCCCTACATCTACTAGGTTATTCAGACGTGTATATAGATAGGTCCGAGTTTGTGATATTCCCAGTTTAATTAGTGTCTTTCACAGATTTATAAAGTTTATTACTGACAATACCTAGTCTCAAGAAAAAATTATGACAAACTAATATCAATATTCTTTTCAAATCTCCGCCTTTTCTATATGTCTACCTGCTGAAAATAATAAAGTAAAAACTTGGCAGATGACAACTCAATGGAAACTGTCTCAAGGAATATGCGGAACTACGTTTATTTATAATTTTAACTACCTACCTTAATAATCATAGACATAAATAAAACACATTTTTGAATATTGCACCAGCCTATAGACACAGAGTAATAATATACTACGTACTATAGATAACCAATGTGTACTTACAATCTTATCAGATAAAGTCTAGCAATTAGCAAATTTCGTAGCAGATGCCGTGTGGTTTCCGGCAGAGTAGAATAGGACCACTCCCGTGTATGTCGTAGAAGGCGACTTAGGAAACACAAGCTAAACAAAGCTAAATCAATGAGACAGTAGTACTCTAGTAGTACAGAGAGGATCGTGCTCCTGCAGTAGAGACTGAAACAGACCTGGTGATGATTATAAAATATAGGTACCTTCGGCAAGTTATTATTTTTGTACATAATTTGGTATTTATTCATTAAACCAAATATCAACATAAAAATACAAGGACATATCCGCAACAATTAAATTCACGAATTTCATGAATAAACACACATATTCGGGAAGAAGGCATCAAGCAATATGTTTGTACAGTCAGCAGAAAAAATATGTCACCTAATAAAAGCATTTACAATACTGCACCTCTTGCTAGCGATCCCCCGAGCGCCAGAGTAGACTTGTGGCAAAAGAAGTTTTATCTTTCTTTATGTCAGTGTTGAGCATATGCTCTCTGTCATGACTTATTTTATTTATCAACTTTTATTGAATTGAGGGCGCCCCAGGCAAGCTATGGCTTGCCATTTAAAATCCAATTGACAACTTTTTGCTGGTCTGGTCTGGTCTTGACACATCATGCCCCGCCTGACTTATTTAAATTTCACCATTTTTCGCCAACATGAATAACGAAATAATATTGAACTGATGGATAAAACATTCAGAAGGTAACAGAACAGGTAAATAGTTTTAGTACAAGAGGTTAGAAACCTTAATAAATTGTAAGTACACACACGTGTATAGCAATATGATAAGATATTCTTCGATAAATAATACTTATTGACCATTGAGCTTATATGATATTCTTGACAATAAAGTTTATTGTTTTAAGGGATTAAATAAACACTTGCGCGCAAATTTCCAGAAGAATCTCATCCATAAGTACGTTAAAACTCTCAGCTCAATCCATAACACGTGCTAACTGATAAGATCGGTAATAAACAATGGATTCAATTTAATCTAGTTTTGTTTTAAAGAAATGATTAAACAAAATATACAGCAATAAAACATCTGGAGTAACTCACCAAACTAAAACCATCATAGGAACACCTGGGTATTTGACCAAATTGTGGGAAACTTACTTGCAAGTTAGGGCAAAGCAAAATATCTGTGTACACGTGCCAACAGATAAGATTTTCGGTGATGAACAATAGATTTTATAATAGGTAGTTTATTGTTTCATGAAGCTTTAAGATTTGCAAAGCAATAAAACATCTGGAGTAATATACTCGTACCTAACCATACCAATAACGTAAACACCTGGATCGTTTACAGAATTATTGGAATTTTTTCTGGTTTACATGTGCAAACTGATAAAATGTTCGCTGAACTAACAAAAGATTCATTGACAAAAAATAATAGAAAAGTTTTTTTTTTTAATTTCATCATTGAGAAACTTTGTGAACAATTTTGAATGTTTAACAATATACCTAAACTCGTAATTTAAAAAACTGGGGTAATTTTTTTATATAGTATAATGTTTTACTTTTATTTAGTTATAATTTTAATAGAAAACTATATACAGTTTTCTATATATTTAATTTGTATTTTAGGATTTAGTTTAATTTATTTTTGTAATATTAATAAATAATATTTAAAAAACTAAAACCTGGTTCCGGGAAATTTTTACTAAAAGGTGTAATTATGCAGTAAATTTAATGCAAGCTTAGCAGGGAGGAAGTAACAGCTAATAATGTATGTATTTTCAAATGTGCTAATTAAGTCCTTTCATTTGATACCGAACACGGTATGATTTGATTTATTTTATTTTTGAACTCAATACTTTATGCTCTATAGAGGGCGCCATATTAAATTTACTGTGGCGTCGTCATTACGTCACATAACCAGCTAACCCAGCAACGATACCTCATTTCTTAATATACCATGGATATACAGAGGAACAGATGAACATATAAATACTTTTAAACTATCGCGTTGCATTATTATTAAATTAATGCATACGGGAATTAACGCGAAACGTACCTTTTTTAATTTATTTTGCTGACGTTTCGTTCGGGTTTCACCGAACGTGGTCCCAGCTTGACTGAAGCAGCGATGACGCCTACGCCTCCCCCTGCCCGGTGTTATCTTGATGTCCACCGTCATATTGTTCATTCTCCAAGTACCGTCACACACTACACTTACAGTGTCCCTATTCCGTAACGCAACCGGACATAGGGCATGTATGCCGGCTGCCTACATACATCCGGGCCCTACTACATACATGCCCTTTTTCCGAGGAGTAACATATAAGATCGGAACCATGTTGAGAGCGTATTCTATACCTACAGTATACACACCATGTAGTAAAGTAATCAACATGGTAGGCACTCCGAAGGATGTGCTGCCAGTACAAACTCCAGGCGTCTATAAGGTGGATTGCAGTTGCGGTGCTTCCTATATAGGTCAAACGAAGCGGACTATAGCTGAGAGGATCAAGGAGCACATCGCCGCTGTAAAGAACCGACAAATCACCAAATCGGCCATTGCAGAACATCTACTCGAAGCAGGCGCTAATCACTGGATTGAATTTCATCGTACGCAAGTCCTCGCTGGCGATTGCCACTATCGCACTAGGATGGTACGTGAGGCGATTGAAATTAAGAAACATCCTAACAATTTCAACCGAGAAGATGGACTTAAATTGTCAGCAGTGTGGAACCCCGGTTTGGTGCACAATCGGTTAACCACCAGAATACGGTTGCGTTACGGAATAGGGACACTGTGAGTGTAGTGTGTGACGGTACTTGAAGAATGAACACTATGACGGTGGACGAAGATCACACCGGGCAGGGGGAGGCGTAGGCGTCATCGCTGCTTCAGTCAAGCTGGGACCACGTTCGGTGAAACCCGAACGAAACGTCAGCAAAATAAATAAAAAAAGGTACGTTTCGCGTTAATTCCCGTATGCATAAATTTAATAGATGAACATATATATATATATATATTATATATACAGTCATACATACATAGCGACGAAACACATAACACGATTTTTGGCTTCGCCGTAATTAGGTAAAAAAATTATCTCTGGAATACTAATACCTAACCATTATGAACATTGAGTATCGAACCAGTGAAACCAACCACTTACACAAATATGTATACACAATACATGTAGTTACTACTTTACTATGTAATACCTACTACGTCACCGATGACAGGTAAAAATAAAATACAATCGAAGTAATATCATAGAATAAATAATACTAACGTACAGAAGTCTCACTCAGCAAAGAAATTCAAAGAAATATCTACTCAATGTGGCTAGCGATATGGTTTAATTTAGGTCACGTCAGAACTCAGCACCTTTTCGTGTAGATACCTAGATATCCATTGCAAGCCAATTTCATTCTTATTACTCTGGACAAACGATTCGTATAACTGAATTTACCACACGGAGGGACCGCCTGCGCGCATAGTAATAATGTAGGTACATTTTCGATACCTAAACGGGGAGTGACACAGGCCTGGTAATATTTAACCTACGTAAGTAGGTATATGATCGAATTACCTACGTAGGTATGGGAATGGGAATCTTTATCACATGAGCCCTATCATTGCAGTTGCATGTGGTAACTGGTAACCAACTATCGGGCAATCTGCCGCACAGATTTGCAAACAACACATGCGGCTTCCTCCCACGTGGAACCGAACCTGCGCCTGCGCCCCACATGTCCCAGATAACGACTGTTTTACTAAACGTTTTACAACTAGGCACAGCTTTCTAAAGAAAGGTGATCGCCAAATGTGCAGCTTCCGATGTTGTTATGACGCTGTAAAATTGTTTCCCGAAGTTATTATATTATTGCTATGGCAATAAAACGGTGATTTTATGGGAGGCTAGAAATGAGGTTTACAGTAACTATGGATGAGATGAATACGATTATATGGATCCTTAAGTTTCTAATGAACAATATTATTTTAATATTAATACTGGCTTGGACACAGTTTATTTCACTTCGGTTTTAATGACGAAATTATTCGTAACCGTTAAAATAACAGTTACCATTGTTGTAATTTTTAATTTGTATAAGCTTTTATTTAGTTTGATTGACCTGTCCCGTTGTCTGTGTGTCACGTGTCAGTAATAAAATCTTGCAAGCTAAATTAGATCCACTTCCCATTATTCGATTGACCTGAAACTTTACTTAGAAAAGTAAGTTGGGTAACAATGCAATATTATGGTACCAGTGACCTGAATTTTGATGAAGCCGGAAGGTTGCCACGGCATCTCTGTGATAAAACAACATGATTCTACCGAGTTTGGGGACAATTGATTCGTCTTGAAGATCTCTTAAGTTTATAATAACTTTTTATTTCATTGTTTTGTATATAAGCTTGTTTTAAAAATATATTTTAAATAATTGCTTGTACAGGCTGACTTTTTAACTACCAGCTAAATTTTTGGAGCAAGTTCAGTCCATGATACTAAACTACTTTCCATAAAAACAAGTAACGTAAAACTAAAATAAAAATTCGCCTTCCTATACAAATCAGCGCTAAGCCAAACGGATTTTGTATGGAAGGACGAAAAATTTTTATCGATTTAAATAACTTTTTTTATAGAAAGTTGTTCAGTATCATGGACTAAACTTGCTCCAAAAATTTTGCTGGTATTTAAAAAGTCACCTGTATAATAAAATAACGCTTATATTTTAGCTACGCCTCGTATAACGAAAAAAATACAAAAGTCAGTAAGAAAAATGCGTAGAGCCAGAAAGTCGTCCAAAAATAATAGTTTTTTGACGCGGACAAATGAGGAGACAGGCCGACACCCTGGACAGTGGGCACCTGGTGCGACCACCAATCATGTCGAGAGGAATGCTGACAGTCATTACGTCCACAGATTATTAGAACGACGACAATCATTTCTCATTGTCTCGTTATCAGGGGAAAGAATCCAAAATGGATCGATTCTGGGTCTGGGCCTAATTCGAGCGCGATGCTGTGTGATGAATTTATTGTTCGTTGCCTCGTGAGTCATGACCTCTTTTTAGCCTAAAGCCATTGATGACTGTCATTGGTGAAAATTTCAAGTATATAGTCAATGCCATTATGAAGATCAAGCTAAAAACGCTGAAAAAAACACGTTTCTTGTATGACGAACCCCATTAATTTTTAACTATTTTTTATTTTTAGTATTTGTTGTTATATCCGCTATAGTAATACATAATCGGTGAAAATTTCAAGTGTCTAGCTATTACGGTTTAAGAGATAGAGCCCTGTGGCTGCCGGACAGACAGACAGACGGACAGGCAGACGGACAGACGGACAGACAGCGGAACCTCAGTAATAGGGTCCCGTTTGCACCCTTCAGGTATGGAACCCTAAAAAGGTACGTTTCGCGTTAATTCCATGCATTAATTTAAAAATGAATAACCTTTTTAGTTTTTTTTTAGTAGGTAGTTTTCCAAATGTCATTGTCATTTTTTTGGCACGGTTGCACTAGCATTTATAGGATAAGATAACAACTTAAATATCGTTTTACAACCCCCTTCCCCCACCCTTATTCGTTACGTAATACTTGAACGCCCCCTAAGTGAAAATAAGACGTAGATAAATGATCATTACTGTGCGACGCGTCGCTAGTAGGTACTCCAAAAGCAACAGCAAAGTATTACACTAATCCGGTTTGCTCATATTAAATTATGCAAGTAATAAAATCCTATTCTGTGTCCTCGACAAAGCTGTCCCTCTCGTACTGTCTTGCACGCAATTTCTCAAAACATTGTCGCGTCATTTTTCATTGCATCAATCAGAGGCCGCTTGTGTGGACGCAGATTTGCTTTCAGGGATGTCACTTGAGTAAATACTGTTTTGTAAGATATTGTAGCAATAAATAAGGATCCCCTTACTACTGCTATATTTTACGAAACAGCATTTACCCTTTTACTTTTATTTACTCATCTTAAACTGCTTTCCTCGCTTGTTTGTAATTTTTTTACCATGGCTTGGAATAAAAAAGTTAAAAGCTCAAGCTCAAAGGCTCTTACTGCTGACTTGATCTACTCTTTTCTGGTTCTAATGTGGAAGACCTTGGCTAGATTCTTCGGTAATGTAACAATAGAAGCCCTCGGTAATAACTATAATATTTTTATGAAGGTGGAGTCCATATCATCACAGCTTCAGACAGAAACTTGACAGAACATATCTTACCAGAACAGTATGTATCTTTAAATGAAGAGCTTGATCCTTGAATGAAGAGTTTTTTGAAACTAATTAAAAGTGAATCTTACTCGTAGTGAAATTTTTCATCACATAGGTATTTTTTGTTCCGAGCATTGTAATGCTGTAGGTGTAAATCAATAATGAATAAGAATATATACATAATTCGCTTTCTTCTCACTCATTTGATGAAGATTTTTCAGTATTCGGTGAAAGATAGTAAAAGATTCTCGTAGTGAATATAATTATTTTAAATAGACATCCTTGATGACCGTCACAGGGCTGTCTCATCAACTGTTAAATAGAGTGTGAGCCAATGAATATTTTTATTGACGCGTCCGACGGGTTTACTTTAGATCCTGTACGCAACTTGCACACTAATGAATACGCATCCTTACCAATTCGGACTGTACTGGTTCGAGATACAGTTAATTATCGCGGGAAGAAACTTGCCTGTTAACTTTGAGAGTAAATAAACTTTATCTCGAAGTTATTAAAGTTGAAAATTGTTTGATTGCAATAAATGTCAATGTAACTCAAGCCGAGTCATCAAAGTAATGTGCGCGAACAAGAGATCGCCGAGATAAGTTCCTTTCTTGTCCGTTTCTTATGCAAATATTGACACAATGTTACTATCATTAATCAAGCGAAATGCCAGGGGCCTGACAAAAAGCTGAATGTGCCCAGATGCAAGCTGTACAGTGTACACGCCAGCGTGGTATCAATCAAGGGTATTTTATATTGTAACTTTTGTTTATCTCTGTTATATCGTGATGACTTTTAGGACGTAAGACGATATGGCGAAATGTGTCAAGTCTCAGCTGGTATATGCTGGAAATAAAGCGATATCCTTACAATAAAGGTCCTTACCGGTGGCCTTTTTGCTTGGTTTTGTTTTACAGATATGTGACGGGAATATAATAAAATAGCGTTGAAAACATATTTGTATAAAATTGTCTTCACGTTGGGTTATAAATCAACTTGGTATTAATTCAATTCAATTTAAAATATCTTTATTATCATAGGATAATTATATTATCTCTTAGTAATAGTCACTTTGTTTTGTTTTGCACAAATGTTGACGTCAAATCGTTACTTACATTACAGCTAAGTTACTATAAATAGTAGAAAGATAAGGATATCGTTTGAATGAGATATACTCGTACGGTTATGGAGTGAGAAAATTGGAACCCAGTAAAAAATACTTCACTGGTAATAAAAGTGGTAAGTTAACTCTTCGAAGTGTTCAAGGTTAAAATAATTAAATTTTTAACAAAAAAGAACAACCGACTTCATTTTTAGGGTTCCGTAGCCAAATGGCAAAAAACAGAACCCTTATAGATGCGTCATGTTTGTCTTGGTAAGTAGATGTATTCTGTGAACCGCATTAATATTTTCACACAAAAATAAAAAATAAAAAAAAAACATAAATTTTGGGGGTTCCCCATACTTAGAACTGAAACTCAAACTTTTTTTATCAAACCCATACGTGTGGGGTATCTATGGATAGGTCTTCAAAAATGAAATTGAGGTTTATAATATCATTTTTTTCTAAACTGAATAGTTTGCGCGAGAGAAACTTCCAAAGTGGTAAAATGTTGGTCCCCCCCCCCCCCCCCCTGAAACTTGTAAAATAGGAGAATGATAAAACTAAAAAAAATATATGATGTACATTACCATGCAAACTTCCACCGAAAATTGGTTTGAACAAGATCTAGTAAGTAGTTCTTTAGGGTTCCATAAAAAATGAAAAAACGGAACCTTTATAGAATCACTCGTGCGTCTGTCTGTCCGTCCGTCTGTCACAGCTAATTTGCTCCGAATCTACTGGACCGAATCAGGTGAAATTTGGTAAAATTTTGTAATCCTATGACCCAAACACATATGTACAAAGTAAATAAATATTTTTTTTAAATAAATGTCATTTTCGGGGGACAAAATCGGAAATTAAAAAAAAAGAGATTTGCAAACTTTACTGTGTCATGTATCAAATGAAAGTGCTCGTTATGAGGATCTCAAATATATTTTTGTTGTAATTGTAAAATTAATAGTTTTGATTTTATTCATGAAAGAAGACGAAAATTGACCATTCCCCGCCCTGATCTCCGAAACTAATGAGCCTAAAATTTTGAAAAAAATACAAAATATAGTTCATTACTTGTAGATTACAGGAAAACGTATAAGAATTCAATAAATTGTACGGAACCCTCTCCACGCGAGTTTAACTCGCATTTGGCCGGTTTATTTTTAATACGTCATAAATCGTAAAATGTTACTTGCTGCTACGGAACCCTCCATGGGCGAGTCCGACTCGCACTTGGGCGCTTTTTTTTAGGAGCTTTTTCCATATCTCCAAAGTTTTTTATCATATCTTCACCAAATTAAAATAGAACCAACTTGGTAGTAAAGGCTTTCAAATAAAAAAAGAATCATCAAAATCGGTTTACAATTGGCGAAGATATCGCGTAACAAAAATACATAAAAAAAAAGAAACATACAGTCGAATTGATAACCTTCTCCTTTTTTGAAGACGGTTAAAAAGTGCCACCGAACTACTTGTTCTGGTCACAATATTTACGGAGTGACAAAAACGTCGCAGCCACAGATGGGTCGCAGATTTATCCAACAACGTGTGAATGCTGCCGGTTTTAGAAACTGTTTTCAGGAATACGAACAATTGTTCCGATTTCGAATGACTTATGAAAGTTAGTAGTTGAGTAAAGTATGTTAGTTAAGAAGTAGTCAGCTTTCTATTTGGTAAATAATTGACGCACAATTTTTTGGTTGATTGGTAGAAAATGCTCTTAGCAATTTGTTTAAAGTATTTTTACTTTTGAAAAATAAAGTTTTATTAAATAAAATAAAAATAAATAAACATATTTTAGTAAATAAGTAATGATATTATTGCGTTCTTTTTTAGATATGTACTTATCTAGTTATGTTTATACTCATTTTGTTTTAGCTGACTGCAAATCAAAATTTTAAACTATACTCTAAAATATCGGCGTATTCTATTTATATAATATTATAAGTCATTAGAAGTTGTACTATAATCTTGTTTTAAATTTCTAATTCAAATTAAACAATGGAAACCGAAAAAATACTTTTGTAATTTACTATATTTTTCAATTATTCAGTAATTTGATTGCCTGCAATTAATAAATACGTTCATATAATTCACAATCGCTTTGATAAGATATTGATATATCATCGGTCAATCAGACATACATATGATTGGAAACAAACAAAATTATTTATTAAAACAATACATATTTACTAAAATGTTGTTTTACCTGAAATTTAATAAACTTAATGATGAATCATACTTAAAATTAAGTTTTAAAAGCACACCTTCGTAGATCGCCGCTCGGGCGGGCCGCCCTCGCATTGGGCGGCAAATGTCTGCCCCGCGCCGCGCCGCCCGCGACACGTGCGCGCACACCGATATAGTTTATCATAGGGCCACCACCCACCACTTGTGTACACTATGTCGTGCTTGCATTTATTATTTTTGTTTTAAAATAAGTATAACTAAAAGGAAGACAAGGAGTTTATACCTATTTATTATTCCTTTAATCCTTTTCTAAAACAGATCTATATATTTTACCATTTCCGAAATTATATTTTATCATCTTACATAAACAGGACTAGGCCATTATTACCTAAATCGATAAAAATGATTACCTACCTATATAACGTCTAGCAAAATATACTGCAACAATTTTAAGAGTGAATTCAGTCCATGATATTGAACAACTTTCCGCAAAGAATATACTTATATTGAAATCTTCCATGCTGGTCTGGGAGAAAAGAAAAAACATAGAATGTACCAGCTGCTTTTCTTCCCGCGCAGATCGTAAAAGCCGATCGACGGAATAGGCAAGAATCTGAATCATATCAAAAGGCGATGCGGTTAGCAACCCATCACTATTATGATTTCCTCTTTCCACCTTCATGCCCACCATCACGCTAAAAGTGGCCTGGGCCTTGCCGCCCTAGGCTCTGTCTGCCCCGTTAGGGATAAAGACGTGATAGTGTATCAGTATCAAGAATATTTTTTGGCTTTTCATAAAACTCGGATCAGCTGACCGGTCAACTTGTATGGGAGACCAAAAAATATTTTTCATTCTTTGGAGAAAGCTGTATGTTCAGTATCGTGGACTGAATTCACCCTTAAAATAGTTTCAGTACATTTTGTTAGACCCTGTATACCAAGGACGATTCAGTAAATACTCCATGCTGTAGGTATACTAAGGGGTAATATAGTATGACTGTGAGAATATATTCCCCTGTCGGCACTGAGGTAAATGAGCCACATTGTTTAAGGTTAGGGCAGAATGAATATAAGTACTAATGTTATTAGGATTTAATTCACTATGTCTAAAATTTAGCTTCGCCAACCCTGAGGACCGACGACAATGGAGCTTTGTCTCTGAGAAAGCGAGCATGTGCCGAACATGTGACGACTATATACGATCTTGATTGAAAATGTATGCCGCAAGACATCAATGACACACAGTGAAACCAAACATTCAGTTCTTATTCAAACAAGCATCAATATATTATAATGTAGATTCATTTATTTATAATATATCTAAAAATAACAATATTAAACTAAAATTAATCTATAATCGTATGTAGATACGTATATAAAACTAAACTAAATAAAAATACTTAAATAAATAACATCAAATAAAATAAAAAATGGAACCCAAATTGCTGCCCTCGCAGGGTAGGGTACCCAAGAGGCTGGCGGTATTCCCACGTTGAATGGCCAGGCTCAGCCTTTGGTGGGATGGAGCAACAGTATTCACTCATGTGGCATCCCATACGAGCGACCGCCCGTTTTGCCAAGGTATGAGCGTCATTCCATTCTCATCGTCTCGACTGATACCAGCAGGTTCAAGAACTGCTGGTACACCGGACGAGGCAAGGGCGCGACGAATGACTTCATTCAAGGCGGCATGACGCGAAATGCGTCCTGCACTGCGGCGGCACGCCAGGCCGTTGTGACCGAGGGGATCGACACTTCCCCCGCAGCGGCAGCGATGGGGCTCGTTTGTCCTGGCACCGAGCCTCAAGCTCACTGCCAAGCTGAACGTCGTCTTCTCCAGGAGCGTGCCTACGCCTACGGAAGGAATGGCATTGAGCCGTAACCTGGCTCTGGCTCACAGCTGGCTAGGAGACGAGACCGCTCTGTCTCATCGGCTGCAGCTTCGAAAAGATGTTTTCGTGTCTGCAAGCAGAGAGGTTCGCCCCACTCCCGCTGTGAAGCCAAATTCAGGGGCAAATCTACCCTCGGACAGGGTACAAGGTTACGGTTCAGTTTATTTATTTATTTATTTATTTTATTTATTCAAGTACACTTGGAAATTTACAAACACACATAAAAAAATAAGGAAACATAGTACTTAGGTGCTACTTATTTCTAAAGAAATTTCTTCCAGTAGACCCGCGAGAGGAAATGGGAAAAAAAAGAGGTAATTGGCGTGTACCTACAATACAAAACTAAATAAATAAATAGACAAGATATATACCTACATAAACATACATAAATATACTTACATAAATACATAAATAAATATATATTCATAAAGCATATATACAATAAATACATATGTTAATATTTCTAAATATATTAGGATGATAAATACAGATAGTGATCTTTTACTCGTTTCTTGAACGTCGTTATGGTTTTAGTTTTTATACAGATTTTACTGAACTGAATTCACCCTTAAAATAGTTTCAGTATGGTAAGAAATCACCCGTGTAAAATTCATAAAATTTAAATAAAATTTATTTAAAAAAAATCATCATCAACATTTATCATTGAACACGGCGGACTAAGGTTCGTGGCTTTCATTCTATGGCAGTGGTTGGATAGTAGCAGTAGCTGTAGCCATAAAAATTCATGAGTCACCTTATCTTTTTATATGTGTATATTTTTAGAGTGCTCGAATATAACATACTTACACATTTATTTATCATTTGCATGCAGACAACCTCTCGATTATTTGCAAATTATATTATAATCAAATCCGGTGTTTATCAAACAGTTTCCTGGCTGTTTGATGACTCATATACTGCAGCGCTAGCTTGGCCGAAGATAAGAAAATAAATATCTACATATAAAAAAATGTGAAATAAGAACACTTTACATCATTTTTAAAAAATAAGGTATTATAGCAATGAGCTTTATACAAATAATAAAAATATATAAAAAAAATCGTAAAAAGAAAAGACTTCAAATATATGTACCTATATTGCATAATTTCTACAATTGTTCAATTAAAAAAAAAAAATTGTCAGCATGAGTCATGTTTCTACTTATACTTAGTTTCGGCACTGTGTTTGACTATTAAATAAACATACATCTAAGTATTTATTTGTAACATAATGACTGTTTGTGCCAAAATGAAATAAAATAAAAATAAAAAAAGATGAATCCCATAAAGGGTGATGAAGGTAACAGAAGAAATCCGTTGCATTTCATTTGTGCTGTAATGTCTTATCAAGATTTGTGGTGATATACGTCCCGCCCATGTTGACGAAAGCTGGAGGTCCCGGTAATAAAGTGTTAGTTTATTAGGGCGCTTGCACATTTGGAACAGCTGTAAAGCCGAGTGTACACTACATGTACAGTTGTTCGCGCAGCTGCGGTGGTGTGAAAAGCGCGGAGCTGCGATTCACAGACGGGGATTTTGTTAGGGAGAGCTACCACCTTGACCGAACAAATGTTAGACCTAGCCCAATTTCGGGCTATTGATTTTATTGTATTATTATTTAAAAAAAGAGAAAGACGAAAACTTGTAAAGTACTTATATCATATACATATATATGTATTATATTATATGCACCATACACATAGGTACAAATGATTAGCTTCTAAAAATAATAGACGAATAGCATATCCAGGGCAACCATCGTAATGAAGGTGTTAATTAAAATTCTATTAAGTATTAGGCATTAAATAGCCGTTTAAATTGTTTTATGAACAAAAAACATATTTCAAATAAGGTATGGGATAAACCTATATATATATATATTATATTATATGGACCAAACACATAGGTACAAATGATTAGCTTCTACAAATGATAGGCGAATAGCATATCCAGGGCAACCATCGTAATGAAGGTGATGATTAAAATTCTATTAACTATTAGGCATTAGATAGCCCTTTAAATTGTTTTATGAACAAAAAACATATTTCAAATAAGGTATGGGACCTTACCTACGCCGTACTCGTAGTAAGTACGAAAGGTGGAATATCACTTTTTGTGGATTGTCATAAATTCTTGGCAAAAGTTGCCAAGATGCTAAGGTATTATAGACCGATAACTTATTTAAAAAAATTGCATATATGCTAGAAAAAATCATAATAAATGTACTTAAGCATAATTATTTTATTGCGCCTACTTTTAAAATTGTTACCGTATTGATACCGCTACGACTCAGGTATAAATCTTTACAAAAAACGTATTCCATTAATAACAATGTAACATGATCTCGTATTAACGCTGGCATCCCAAAATACTGTCGATATAACGTCAAGCAAGCCAACAATAGCAAACAAAGTAAACCGCAAACAGCAGTCGAATACACAAATAAACCAATAGACGCACAATAGCAACGCATCTGCAATTAGGGTCAAATAATCGAGGAAAGTTTAAAAGGTCACAGGAAAAAAGTTGTGACGTCAAGTATGAATAGCTACATAAAAATTGTGTTCCGCATAATAAAATTAGAAAATCCGACATTAGGTAAGAAACAGCAGAAATCGTTGAATTGGTACTTAGAGCATTTAAAATTTATGTCGTAATTTACGGCAAATTTATGTCGTAGCTGTCGTATTTTCTATACGCCAAAACGCATATTTGAGCACCTATGCACGGACTCAAGTAATATTTTGAACATAAGTAATTATTTATAACTAAACTTGTTTTTGTACCTACTCACAATCACTAGTCCTCTGAAGTTATAATTTACCATCTTACGATTGACCAGTATTTTAATTATATTCTACAGGATTATTAAAAGCATTATATAGCAATACTATAAAAGTGTATTACTAAAAGCCTAAACTCAGTATTTACAGTGATAATGGAGTGCAAAAAAAGAATATTTTAGTCCCGAAAGTCATAAAATTATTAATTCTTGTAAAGGTAAAGTAAAGCCTATGAAATACGATAACTACGAGTATGAAGTGCGCGGGCTGACCTAAAAATAACTCCATAAAAGTCCCGTTATTTCGGTACGGAATACTAAAATTCATAATGCCCTCAGCAAAAGTGAATCAAGATAGCGCCCCGTAGCGCTCAGCCAGCCCCGTATGCACCTGGCTCGAGTAACAGTACTTGACGATTCAATATTACTTTCCACACTTCATTGGTTCCTGAATGGTGCAATCTTATGAATAGTACCGCGAATTTTTATTATAAACAATTGTTCTCGGCGTGATAGTGATCTTTGCACCGATCGGTTTATTTGTAAGGGTTTTTGAAGTCATATTGATAAGGAACACAATATTATTATTATGCGAATTTGACGAAATTTATGAATGAAAAATATAAGGGTGGGCAAAATTAAAATAAAGCACCATTATTTTTCTATTCGAACGAATAAGAAAACAATCACTTTTTTAGTCATGTCGCTTATTTGAGAGAGAAAAAAAACGTTTAAAACAACTCCCTTTGCCGTAGACATTCATAATGTCAGATTTCGGCAAGATTTTGTAATTTAGAAGAAATTGCATATTTATATATCTAGGGTGTAAATAGTTTTCGACTGTCAAAGTATGATCTTGAAAGAAAATTTAAGGGTGTAGAAATTTTCCATTTGATGGTCAAAAATGATGAAAGTAGGTAATACATAATAATCTTTTTCAAGATAATAATAATAATAAAATGCTTTATTTGAGAAACACAATAATCAAAAATATATATAACAGATATTATTATCAGAACCTATTAGAGGTGCTCTCAAAAAGGATCCAACTCAGCATATGCTGGCTGTGTAAGGACTGCCAGCGCTGGTCTTCCGTTGGAGCCTAGTTGACGTCACGGAAATATGCACTAACAGTTTAAAAAATACAAAAAAAAAAACACAAAGTAAATCGCAAGACACCTATCTACTCGTATATGCCACGACAATACAATATCGTAATATACAATTTTACCGACATAATAGGTATGTAATAACAAAAAGAAAGAGAAAAAAAAAAAACAATAACTTAATTCTCAGATCTACCCAAAGAGTTTTAATGTACCATTACCTCTGTTTGCCATTAACTGTCATATTGACAGCTGACAGTAACATTTAACATTGAAGGGCAACAAAAATATCTTACAATCTTTATAGAAAAAGAAAGAAAAATATATATATATATATATTGACACAAATTTATACAATAATAATAGATTTCAAAAAAGCATATCCAATGAAATGGAGCTAGCTTTTAACATGATCACAAGCGACATCTACTGATCAGGTCAACAAAGTCGTACAACAATAATTTTGAGTACCAACCAACTAAAAAAGTAAAACACTACCGCGGGTACCCCCACACCCACATACCCCCACTGTAGTGCTTCTTATTTTCCCATCTAGTTCATATTTTGACTGTGAAAACCAGCTTATATGCCTGGATGTTATGTGCAATTTCTTTGAAATTACAATTTTTTTCTGAAATCAGACATGTCGATTCAAAATAAACGCTAGACTATGTTTTTATGTTAAAGTCTAATTCTGTCTAGGGTAACTCTTAAGCGTAGAAAAATATTCCCTTCCGTTTTACATTTTAATCTAGCATGTCCATTAAATGAGCATATACAATTTTATCAAAGTTTCTGCCCTTAAATCACTTCACGAATCATAATCCAATGTCCATTTATCAGCGACAACGAATGAGCAAAGCGAATCCATCTAATGGTCCTATAGTTCCTTTATCAGGCCGAGTTAAGTGCCTTTACAATAGGAACTGCTCCCACGCCGTGTCACAACACCCCATACAATAAAACCAAATTATTAAGACCTGCCACACCCCTCGCAGCTGTTTTTTAATCGAGAAAATAGATGCAGATATTTGTATTATCAAAGTTCATAATAAAATGGTTAATATTTCGCGGAGTGACGTCACAGCCCTCCGTGCCTCTGATCAAATCCGTTTTGATCCCGCGTTCATTACAGCAGCGATTGTGGGAAAATCGACACAGTTTTTGTTATAAATCTGTGGGAGTTTCGCTTTGACGTCACATTTCTAGTGCTTTGTTTGACTGCTATACAGCGTGTTTATATAATTAATTGTTAGACAGAGATAAGGCATCGACTATAGAGTGATGGAAGATTGAGGTGTTGGTTTAGGTTAAAATATGTTGAATTAACTAATTAGTTTAATTTAAGTTTTTTATTTATTACTAGCTGACCCGGCGAACTTCGTTCCGCCCGATTATTTCACCTTATAAACCTACCCAGAACTTCCACAAATATTTTAAAACCAAAATTAAACCAAATCACTCCAGCCGTTCTCGCGTTTTTTTTTAACAGCAATTCATTTTTTATACTCGTATATAGATACTAATAATATTACTGATTTTGTATTTATTAAAGTTCAATAAAAGTAACTACTTTTATATCTTATAATTTATTATTAGATATCAACACACCTAAAGAAGGTGAGTCTTTTTCTTTCTACGTCCCGGTTACGCTAAACATGTCAGACATACGAGTATATGAGATAGCCAACATAATCTCGAATCGCGGCATAACATTTTCTGTTTTTAATTAAATGCTACATCTAATATATCAGAGTAATAAAAAATGTAATGTAATAAAGTAAAAACCTTCCTGTAGCGCGCTGTAATGTAAATATATTTCCTAAAGCAGTCACGTGACTGCCACGCGACCTCCCCCACCACCCTCATTAATAATATTGCTGGGTATTTGTCCTCGGAACGCACACGTGGCCAGACGTCTGCATTATTAAATGCCTTTTACGCTTATTGCGAAT
This sequence comes from Acrobasis repandana, assembly GCA_963576875.1. Taxonomy (NCBI): domain Eukaryota; kingdom Metazoa; phylum Arthropoda; class Insecta; order Lepidoptera; family Pyralidae; genus Acrobasis; species Acrobasis repandana. The sequence goes on from OY756226.1 coordinate 8,743,963, forward strand.
TAAAAGTATTAAAACCCCAGCAATATACCGTATTAATCTATATGCAGGCTCGTAAGCGAGCTATGCAACCGAGTATTACAGAAATGAACATCGTCATAAAGCTTTACGTGAAAAAGGCGTTATCCAAGTCGATTATGGTAATCGATGTGTGACAGATTAATAAGATCGTGCACTCGAGTTGTATGATTGCATATAATGATTATATTGTAAACGATTTGTTTATGGAAACCGGAAAATGCTAGTAGCTATTGAAATGGTTTGATATTTCACGGAGTAAAAACCACATAAAACTTAAATGGGCAATGACTAGTGGAACGTGTTTAGCTGGCTAGTGCTTTGGTCTGACATAAAATAGAATATGTACTTAGTTACATCTTGTAATAACATCTCCCGCCACAATCTAAATATAGTATCCAGTCAAGTTTTCGAACTATTAAGGTTTTGTTATGGCCGCATCGTTATATGTGAGCATATGGTGGTTTACTCTAGTAAAGTCTAATTATTTTGATTCATCATCATCATATCAGCCACAAGATGTCCACCGCTGGACATAGGCCTCCAGGCATAGGTCCAGCGGTGGACTTTCCAAATCGACCGGATCGAAAGCGGATTATTTAGATTACTCGTTACATATTTCTAAAGATAAAAACACATTTAACGACTATTTCAGGAGAAATAATAGAGTAATTTGCCATACATCTTGAATATGAAAATGATAGGATTTCCACATTATATAGCCTGGTTCCTTGAATATGAAAACGATAGGTTTTCCACATCGCCTCCGCCTGATTATTTAAATATGAAAACGATAGAATACACACGTTATGACTAAAAATTGAAACATACTCGTAAAATGATGTATAGAAGAATAAAAACTAAAAGATATTAAAGACTAATACGAATGAGAGCAAGAGAGATGAACGCCTAACTAGTAACCACTGCTTACCTACAATCTCTGCGTGGTCACGTAACATAAGAACGACCGTCCACTTTATTTTCCAAATTAGTACCAGCCTATTAAGGCATCATTACCCCTGACCTCAAGTCAACATGACTCTCACGGGTCTGCGCGGTTCACATGGAACACTCCCACTCCCACGGCATCTGATCCAAAATTATGCACCGATTTACTTTTGGAATCCCATCGCATCACGACCCGTGCATTCCGTGATAATAAACATTTATTTTTATAGAGTAGAAGCATATATCGAAATATGAAAAAAAATGCTTTCCATACAAACTGCAATCAACTGATCGATCAACTTTTTTGGAAGGTTAAATTATTTCGACATATGTTCAGTAACATGGACTTAATTCAGCCTTAAAATAGTTTCAGTATATTTTGTTAGACACTATGTAGGTATAAGTACCAAACCTTACATGTATTACTCCTTATTGTATGAAATACACATCGATATCGGTTCTTTTGTTTTTCAAAAAACGCGTCGAAATCGTTTTTATGGAGTCTATTAGATGGCTCCAACCACAAACTTGCGTGATCAGAATTACTCTAAACACCAATCATTACAAACATAAACATCAATAAATTGAGCTCAAATCGCGTGTATCAGTCAAGAATTAGGGATCCCCGTAGGGATGCGCGCGCGCATCGTAATTATCCCCGACCTGTGACCTCTCCCACGCCGGCCGCCTTCACACGAGAACGCCCGCTTCCCATCGGAACCAGGTACTCCTGGGAACCAATGGTTCCATTTTGAGTGGCCACTGAGAATTCTGTAAGTAAATATGGTGGTTGGAGCCGTTTAAAATATTTCGTTATGGGAACGTGAGGATTGGAAATAAGGGGAATATTAAGTGTTGCATAACAGTAAGAATTTAAAAATAAGTATAATAAATATGCAGGTAATATTGTCAGTATTTGCGTAGTTGTTGCAAAATCGTAATTCTATGCTTGCGCAAATGCATTCCGCCACGAAGATGGATGTATTTATATGCAAGCTCTACCTAGCGCATCTTTAATGGAAACACAGTATCTCTCACTGTTAATACCTATACACGTATTGTTTCATCTTTATTAGGGTATTCCTCTCACTCACTCCCTGCCTTCTTATATGATTGGCTCAGTGACCCTAAGTGAATTTCGGCATTTGAAATAAGACAGCGCCAAAGTTTTTTGCGTGGTAACCCGCCCGGTTGACAGCTTCCAGCAACATATCGCAGACTATCGCTTCTGCCACATAATATCGTATACCACAACTAAACTGCATATAACTTTTTTCGATTAACCTCGACCCTTTGTCATTTAACTTGTTAAATTCTTTTTAACCGTGTCATCCCTCACGCAAATCATTCACCTTTCGCTGCCCTCTGTTTCTGAACCCATAAAGTTCAGTTCAGTTCAGTTCAGTTCTGTGCCCACCCAGCCAGCGTTTCGCAGCAAGAGCGTAGGAACTAAGTCCACCTTGGAGTGAACGTGACTGCACTTCACGCAACGGGCCGATATATGTACTTATCGTCTCCGTTTTACTAGCGCAGCCACGTCAGACCGCGTTAGACCTGTACCAGGCTCGAGAAACCAGGTGAGCACGTATATAGGATATGGAGTGTGTGGGGAATTGCAGTCTGGGAAATGGGAAGGAGGAGGGAAATTAGAGTCTACCGTATACCAGCAACAAGTAAACATATGGGAGATAAATTCTATACTTGGTGTGTAATATATAATGAGGAAGGGATAAAACTGCGTGTTCTGCTCTTCCTGATGTTCCTCTTTCGAAGGGCTGTGCTGGCTGCATCATGCTTCATGGAGTCATAGATAGGGTTTGGGATTCTGGTTTCTCTGACGCTTCCTTCTTAGTTTTCTTATATCTTTTATCGGTCCTGAGGTATCTTCTTTGCTTGTAGAGCTACTCGTACTGCCCTCGTTATGTACTCTAGTCAGCTGCGTTTTTTTTTTTTTTTTTTTTTTAATATATATACTATACTCTTATTTTTGTGTACATGGTTAATTTGTTAAGTTGAGTCAAGATAATGGGTATGCCTTGTAGATGTACATACGGAACGTCGAAAGCGTCAAGTCGGCTGCGTGGATCAAACTATCCAGGCGTAGATCATATGAAGTATATACGTATGTTAAATAATTAAAGACATATGTCGGGATGGGCCCTTACGAGTATCTTATTTATGTGTTGATCTAGGGTACTTTCCATAGATAGTGCTGGGGGGTTCAGAGACACCTGTATCTGTGTATGGGGGAAGGTAGATGGTAAAAGGTGCGATTATTTAGTAACAAACAGTCGGTAGTAAGTTAATTTGTGATGTGGTCAAGGTATGTTCTTCTGGTTCCAGGTCGGTTTCTGAATCTGTCTCGGGAGCATCATAAATCTTTTCGGCTTCATTTTTCATTAATTTTCTGTTTTCTGCTATTTCTCTCCATTCCATCTTTGTTTTATTTGTGTAGTAATGGATGTCGTAATTAAGGGAGTCTTCCCATGTATAAATGGGGCGCCCCACTTTTCTTTTGATTTCTTTGTGTTTGTAAGCTGCTTGCAGTAAGTGCGGAGTTGGTCGTCTTAGTATATGTCCATAGTAAGAAATTCTCCGTACCTTTATTACTTTTGTAATTGTTTTCCCATCTAAGATGGCTTTTGTTTTTTGTTTGGGCGTCGTTTTGGCGACGGATAACATATCGTGAAGAATTTGACGTTCGTATTTTCTAAGCCTGGATCTATTCGCTTTCGTTAATGCTGATACGTTTAGACCATACGTAATGCACGGTCTAATCACCATTTTATACATTAAAAGTGCAATTTTCCATTCTATTTTATTGTTTTTTATGAAGGGCAGTATCATTTTGCTGTTTTTGATTGCCTTTAAGCAGCGTTTTCTGATGGTGGAACGTCGATTGTGTGAGGCTGTTATGTATGTGCCAAGATACTTGATCTCTGGTACTGGCTGGATGGTAACTCCCCCAAGGACCCGGCTTTGTTGGTGTGAGGTCGTTGGCGAAAAAGGATCGCGTACTACGAGTTTAGATTTGTTTTCATTAATGGTGAGTCCGACTGAGTTGAGTAGTGTCTTCATTTTGGTTATTACGCGGTTTAGTACCTCAATATCTTCACCGATTAATAAAATGTCGTCTGCAAAGGAAAGGATTATGGGCAGGGATATTTTTGAGTCTTGATCTAGTCTTACTGCCTCATCTTCTTCCTCAAGCGTTCTGAGTACTTCGTCAATGATTATGGTAAATAATCTCGGAGATAGTGGGCAACCTTGTTTTACTCCCTTGCCCTTCTTGATGGTGTCGGAGTTTTGTCCACACCATGAGATGAAAGTCTCTTCATTCATGCACGCCTCGATTATTTTGTTCGTTAGTGAGGTTCCTACTCTGGTTAAAAGAATATCTTTAAGAGCTTCCAGATTGACATTATCGAAGGCCTTTTCCAGGTCAAGCCCCACCACGAACACGACTGCGCCCTCTCTCCATTTGATATCTAGGACTCTACGAAGTGTGAAAATGTGGTCATCCGTTGATCTATTATTAAGAAACGCTGCTTGATAATTTCCGAGTGCGTCGATGGTAGCGTCAAGTTTTTCTAGTATGTAGTTTGCGTAAATTCTGTAACCTACATTGCATATGGATATTTTCCTAAAGTCACTGATTTGTTTTGGGTGTGCTTGTTTTTGTATGGGCACTTGTTTGGTGAGGCGCCATTCATCGGGTACCTTATTTTTAAGCCATATTGATGCCATGGTTTTAACTAACTCTTCTAAAAACTCCATTGGAGCGGCCTTGTATAATTCCGGCACTATTTGGTCTGTGCCCGGGGCTGTGCCATTTTTCATCCGTTGGATGATATTATTTATTTCCTCAAGATTTGGGGGCTCTAAGTGTGTAACTCTATTATCTTTTCCGGAAACGTGAGCTATGTGTTGGCCTTCGCTTTTTTTTAGGTCCGCTATCCAGTTGGACATGGGAATTTGGTGTTTTGTTTGCGCTCGGGCACATTTTCTTTTAAATTTGCGCAAGAATTTATATGTAATTTTCATTCGGAGCGATTCGTGTTTACTGCTGAGTCCCTCGAAGAAAAATTTGGCGTCGTACGCTTCCTCTTGTTCCTGAATTCTTTTAAGGTAGCGGCGGGCTTTCACTACTTTTTGATGTAATGCTAGATTATGGGGATTTTTAGATTTTTTGAATAGCGCTTTTTGTAGGTTTGCTAGTGCAACTCTTCTTTCCTTTGTTTTAGCGATTGGTTTTTGGAGGGTTTCGTGTGCGGACTCTTTCAAAATTCCATTAAGCGTGTCCCATTCTAATGGGATGTCCTTAGTGATAAAGATTATTTTTACCAATTTTTTTTTTAAATATGATTATTTATGCCTTCATTTTTCATAACTTATTGGCCATAACCTTAATTTTGAATTCAATCTTATTTAATACCTTCTTCGTAATATTGCACTCGTTCCTCCTCATTATTTTAGCGTCTGTTGACATACAGGCTGATTTTAAGCCTCGTAGCTATATTCAAGGAATACTCTATTTGCGAAAAAAAAATACATTTTTTTCGAATATTCTATCAGACGTATCTTATTTCATGATAAAAACCATCGATCAAATATTACTTTAAAATTTTTTTAGTTAGTCATTTACCTATTAGAAATTTGGGAGAAAAAAAAAATCTTTTTAGGGTTTCGTAGCCAAATGGCAAAAACGGAACCCTTATGGATTCGTCATGTCTGTCTGTCTGTCCGACCGTATGTCACAGCCACTTTTTTCCGAAACTATAAGCACCATACTGTTCAAACTTAATAAGTAGATGTATTCTGTAAACCGCATTAAGATTTTCACACAAAAATAGAAAAAAAATAATAATAAATTTTAGGGGTTCCCCATGCTTAGAACTGAAACTCAAAAATGATATTGGGGTTTATAATATACATATTTTTTTCTAAACTGAATAGTTTGCACGAGAGACACTTCCAAAGTGGTAAAATGTGTGTGTGTGTGTGTGTGTGTCCTGTAACTTCTCAAATAAGAGAATGATAAAACTAAAAAAAATATATGATGTATATTACCATGCAAACTTCCACCGAAAATTGGTTTGAACGAGATCTAGTAAATATGTAGTTTTTTTAATACGTCATAAATCGTAAACCGCAATTTACCTTTAGAACTTTTATATTATGTTACTTGCTGCTACGCGCAACCCTTCATGGACGAGTCCGACTCGCACTTGGCTGCTTTTTTCTTACGGATTTATGTTCCAATAGGTATCTGCTATGGGGTGCAAAATCAACCTGTATAGACGATTCCAAATAAATACCAAAATCGATATTCCAAATACGCGTTTCGCATTAGATCTACAAAACAAAGCTCACATGATTGCAAAGACAGTACACGCGTCACACGCGTGGCGGAAAAGCGCGTAATGAGCCCGCACCTGCACGATTATGGGATTTCTCGCGCCCTCCCGTGGGAGCGGAGGGTTTGTTATTTGTTCTGACTGTCAATAACGGGAGTAATAACGGCTAGCCGATGTACCCGGCGGGGTCGTTTTTGGCCGCTGGCGAGGATATTGGGTTACTTACTCTGTCAATATTAATAAGATTTTATTGGCAGATAGCATGGCCATATATTTACCAAGGAAGACTGGCAAATCAATTATTGATCTATTGAAAATAGATATGACACATCACGTATATGGGTAAAACCCCGTTGTAATGTGTACTTATAAGTACTTACCACATCCAGAGGCGGGAGCTCTGGTGCACTGTGACACATGCCTTCATCAGGCTTTAGTCTCCATAAATCTCGGATAATATTTTGAAAAAGGTGGTCGGTAATTATTTATGTATATTGTATCATAACATGTACCAGATTGTTTGGAGAAAAATACTTAAATTTTCACTTTACATTTAAATTTAAAAATGAATGATCGCGCATATGTTAATTTTAACAAAACCATCATTGAACATAAACTACGGTGGTTCATTGACTACTGTCAAAGTGCGTACCACTCCGACAATATCAACTAAAAATAATTACAGTCTATCTACATCATCAACTGAATTGTTTCAGGTACATACAAGGCGTGCTTACACAATGAGTGGACTAATATCGGCACACGATCAATCGGGGTTGATCAGGGGGTATCACGCGATGGGAGCGGCACGCGCGCGGCACTCCCACGGCACGCGCGGCGCTAACGTTCTAATGCAAGCGCCTTAATGAGAATGCTGACTTGATACTGTTTAATAATAGGCAGAATAGTTAATTTTATTTTTTATAGGAGTTAAATAAATGCAACCTTATTTAACTTCTATGTCAGACAGATATAAAAAATTAAAATTCGCAGTCGGATTTCGACAGACAGTCGCAGAAGGTTTGGGCGCCACTCTGATTTGTATTGCACCGTGACTAGGGAATGCAAATCCATTCTGTTTTAAAATCCGGATTTTTAAGAACGGATTTTTGGTCCAATCCGGTTTATCCGGATTTTTCATGAAAATAAACAAATCTAATCATATACATATTTTTTTTAATATGATGTTTTTAGGGTTCCGTACCCGAAGGGTGCAAATGGGACCCTATTACTGAGACTCCGCTGTCTGTCCGTCTGTCTGTCTGTCCGTCTGTCTGTCTGTCCGTTTGTCACAAGGCTATCTCTTGAACCGTAATAGCTAGACACTTGAAATTTTCACCGATTATGTATTACTGTGGCCGCTATAACAACAAAAACTGAAACAAAAAGAAATTAATAATTAAAAATAAAGAAATAAAAAATTAAAGGTGGTCGCCATACAAAAAACGAGTTTTTTCAGCGTTTTTAACTAGATCTTTATAATGGCATTAACAAGATACTTAAAATTTTCACAAATTATGTATTACTATGGCTGCTATAACAACAAATACTAAAAATAAAAAAAAGTTAAAAATTAAAGGGGGTCGTCATACAAAAAAGTGTTTTTTTAGACATTGTAGGGAGGTACGGAAACCTTCATGTACGAGTCCGACTCGCACTTGCCCGTTTATTTATATTTGTGTAAATAAGTTGAAATAAAAACACAGAATTTTAATTTGAATTATTCAAATTAAATACCATAATTTTGATGTTATAGCCTTGATATTCTTATTATTAAAATAATCAGTCTGACTCGCGTAAGTACAAATTCAAATTAACTCTGAAGAACATAATTTAAAAAAATAGACTCCTTGTCACATTAAAAGTACCCAAAATACATTGGGCGAGTGCTCGCCTACTCGCTACAAACGAAATACTTATTCTTATTAAAATAAATCAGTCGGTGACTCGCGTGGTGATTAAAATGAGCTAAATAATTAACAGATCCTAACTATGAGTACAGTATAGATACAGTACAGATACAAACTAATAATTGAATATCTGTCCAGGTAGATAAACGAAGTAAAACTAAGTGACCGGAAATGAACTATGTACGTCTAAAATTATGGTACAGAGCTCATAAAGCGTACAACTATTATTATAGTAAAAGGAACTTATTTCAATGCAATGTGAGCTATGTAAAGGTTGATCCCAAGACCTACGAGTATAGTACGATAGTACTTCACAGAAAGAGCTGTTGTCACTAATTTCACACTCGAAATTCAAATTGTCGTAAACTGCTACGAACTGCCGAGACAAAGCGATGTTGACGAGATTTTTTGCCCCAAACCCTTATAAATTAAGCGGCCATAAAAACACCTCGAAATGTCATCGTTTCAATGTTTCTTAAGGTGTTTATGTGGTTAAAATTTTTAAATATTTTGGGTTCCGTTTAGCAATTTAGTTTGGAACAAATTATTGTAAAGTGTATACACCTAGGTAAGCATTAAGCTTGGAAATCAAAGAAATCTTACATGTTTCTTGTCTCTACGTGTACTCGTAATAAGCTTCAGTTTTCATACTGCGAGTATTTTAAGCAGTCCAGACGTAAAAGCTAATACGTATAATATATGGAACTATTATATTTTATACAGTAAAATATATGTTATTATGTACTAGCAGGGCAAAAATTTAGGTGATGTAGCGATCACTATTTTGATTTATTTTCCTACCTTCTCGCCCACCATCTCGTTAAAAGTGGCGTTTGGGTCTTACGGCCCTGAGATCTAGACCCGCAAGACCCAAAAGGCTCAGTCTGCCCCATTAGGGATAAATACTTGAAAACCTCTTCTACGTACATGTATACTACATGTACGTAGAAGAGGTTTTAATAAAAAGTAAGAAAAAAATACATTATTCAGTAAATCTTGCAATGGTAAAGACCTTTTTGAGAATTAACTTTTTACTACTTGCTCGAGTTACTCAACAGCTATTAACAACTACCAATAATATTTCAGATCTTCGGAAAGTACGGAACCTTCCGACGATTTCACCTCTCAATTTCGTATTATTTTTTTTTTCAACCTGTTTCGCCAGACAAAGGACAGTACCTGTCTACCTAAAACAATATTCAATTGCTCTGCAGGTGCTTTGATGCAAAATCATACAGCAGACAATGGGCTACGTGAGTGGACAAAGCCCACAAGTGGGACTATATTGGAGCCGTAAATAATTTCTGAGGTAGCAGATAGACACGTTTTGACGTAGCAATAGACAAAATGTAAAGCAAGGTGCTGAGACCCGGCCCAAATCCCTTTCCTGTAATAAATTGTGCATAATAAATTATGTGAAAATGAAGAGACTAAAAATTTCATTTTTTACCTTTATCAGACTGTTTGTACCTTACGGTAGATAATCTAATTGAAAGAAAATCTAAATATGGTAAAATAAGCAATTTAATTTTACATTATATCATAATTTCACATATTAGACTCATAAGTATGTGTAATTGTGTACCTATATGTTCTTATACTTGTTTATATTTACAATAACAATCAATAAGATGTAAGTAACATATTTTATGAAACTAATTTTATGGTTTTGCCTTTTTAAAGATAATAAAATTATCTTAAATCTTTCTGAATTAAATGTTGAAACGGTTATTAAAGTAAAAAGCTTTTCGCCGCTGTCATATCACGTAATTCGATCCAATTTATCGAATCGCCACACTAAACACGACCAAATAACTCAAAATGAAGCAATCCACTACCTGAGTTCTTTACTCCCGCCTCCAAGGTGACTCGTGACTTTTTGCCCGCTTTTTTATGCCTTATATTATTACGATTCGGACCTCCGCGTCGGAACTTTAAAAGCAGACCTTATTCTGTATATGGAACATGAAGGAATGACAAAAAGTAATGGGCATTTCACGACCATCCGACGTGTCGGTAAACGCACGTAAACTAGTTTTAATTGAACGCACCGTCTTTTTTATATCTTTTCTTTGAAATATTGCTTTATTTCCCGTACTTGCCTGCGTCTTATTTTACTATATATTTTAATAGAGACGCGCGTTGATCCCGCGTGTACTTTTTATTAGCTAATTACTAGCCTATGTTTGTTTTTCGTGCACACACACATGTAAAACAAACACCAGTTTTGGCCACACTGTGGCCAAAACTGGTGTCAAATTATTTAAGCTGCCTAAAGTCATCTGACATATCTTGACGACTACCACACAATGAGCCTATAACATAATTTTATCATCATTTCAACATCATTTTAGGCGCATAACTTACACTGCTAGAGATAGGCCTCTTTCAAGGATTTACCAAATAACCGGTCAGGTCATCTGACCATCTGGATGGGTGTCCTACGCTTCGCTTGCCAGTGCGTCGTCACCATTCGAAAACCTTTTTGTTCCATCGACCATCGGTTCGTCGCGCTATGTGTCCCGTCCACTGCCACTTCAACGAGCTTATCCGCTGGGCTATGTCAGTGCCTTTTGTTATTCTACGAATTTCTTCATTTCTGATTCGATCACGTAGAGAAACACCGAGAAGCCCTGTATAGCGCGTTGGGCGACCTTAAGAGTCCCCTTACCCTAGCCAGAATCAGAGTTTCCCATACAAACGTAGTCTATATTTTATTTTGAAACGACATGTCAGATTTCGGTAAAAATTTAAAACTTTAGTTAAATTGCATATATCTAGGGTTATAATTGGTTTTTAACAGTCAAAATATGAACTTGAAAGAGAATCGCGATTTCAGCAGTGGAAGTGTTAAAAAAGAACTATTATATAATTTTTGACCATCAGTATGGAAAACTTTTACACCCTTATATTTTCTTTCAAGTTCATATTTTGACTGTGAAAACTAATTATAACCCTAGATATATGCAATTTCTTTAGTTATAAATTTTTACCAAAATCTGATATGTCGTTTCAAAATAAAACGTAGACTACGTTTATATGAGAAAGTCTAAGGTAAGGGGATTCTTAAGCCTTCTGATGAAACTCATAGTAACGAACGAAGTTTCAGAGCTATAAGACATCATTGGTAACACACATTGATTATACACTGTCGTCTTGAGGCACAAAATAATAAAATAATTTATAATAATACTTCTTGATGCAAATATTATTTCTATTATTACAAAATTCGGCGTAGTATACTTACTTGTCCCACTCTACAAGATTATAAAAACAACAACAACATTTGACGATAGAATATAGAGATATTTTTATTAAGATAAATATAATTAATTACGATCTTTTCAACGGTCGAGGTGATTACGATAACGACGACTTAGTTATAATTTAATGTACAACTAATTGAAAAGTAGTATTTTTCTCCTATTGGTAGTAGTAGTACCTACTTATTTATATCATTAACTTGGAAATCTAGGCTCTCTTTTTTAACCAATACAGCAAAACTTAGAGTGCTACGTTCTATGTGTGTTCTTTCTCTTCGTGCTTTCCAATGTTGGCAAATTATCAAAACTGGAATAAATATTTTTTACTAGTAACATACTAATCAAGTATCTATCCCTTACTGGCCAGACAGGGTCTAGACCAGGGCTATAAGACACTGGTATTTAACATTTTCACGGGTATAATTTCTCTAATTATCTCCACAACAGTTTAAACATTACACACACAACAACACAATATCACGTCTTTAACCCTAATGGGGCAGACTGAGCATCTAGGGTTTCATGGCTCTAAACAGACAGGCCACTCTGGCATGAAGGTGATGATGGTGGGCGAGAAGGTAAAAAAAGGAATCAAAATAGTGATGGGTTGCTAGCCGCATCGCCTATTAACATTATTCGCATTTTCGTCCATTTTTTCAATCGGCTTTTACAATCTGCGTGGGAGGAGAAGCAGCTGGTACATTCTAAGTTTTTTCTTTCTTTCCAGACCAGCATGGAAGATCTCCAGAACAGTTTAAACATTATGTAGTTTTCTGTAAATACAGGAGACTTTTACCTTTATACCTTCGCGAACAGTCCAGTCCATGAATAAAAAAAAAGTTTTTTCAGTCCGCAGCCTCCGGACCTGCCACGCCCGTGGGAGCGCGACAAGTGGATGCCGTCACGTACGAGCCATTGTTCAGCACCCAGTCCCCCTCTCCTCTCTATACACCCCTTCGACCCTTGAAGCCTTATTTCTAAATAAGCTGAGCAATAGTGATTTTCATTGACTTTTAATGACGCAAATTGTGGAATTTCCAGTCATAGCAAAGGAACGTTTCCAATTTCCTGTGACGCAGTAGGCAAAAGACTAGTTCGTAAGACAAAGTTAGCATTTAATATGCTTAGAAATAGATGCGCATATTGAGTATAAAACATAAAAAATATGTCAGCACAAAACTACATAAGAATATATGAAACGTAAAATCTATCAAAGTCAAAATTAGTAAAAAAAATACAGCCATTACTTCGGTTTTTAACATATTTTCAAAATAATTTACTCACATCTACGCATTTTACATACACTTAAGCAATTCTGAATAAAATCTTGTATTTTGTTGTAACTTAGATATTTTTCCGTAGGTATAAAATATTTTGATATATATGTAATTCATATGTTTATATATATATATATTTATTACGAGCCACATGAGTTCCATTATTAGGCAAAAACTTCTTTCTCTCGTTTCCATTTACTTCCATCTTCTGCTTTTGATCTCCAGTCGCTGTTATAGGTCCTGAGGTCGTCAGCCCATCTGGTCCTGGGTCACTCAGGTCCCCTTTTACCACTGGGCATTAAATTTACATGCAGCTTACATGCACTTAAGACAACTTAACTTTATCATATTAACTTCAAGAAAGGAATTAGGCGGATAACGTATATACCTACTTATAAATATTTAGGTACCTTACCACTTTATGTAGGTACGTACATATACACATTATTATACATATGTATATTTTGTAAATGCTGATTTCTACAATGAATTTGGTGGGGAACTGTTTGTTTGTCAGTATTTTACTTCATTAATTCGTTAATCAGCTTATCTTGTTTTCCTGGTATGTATGTATTTATTATTTACCATTACCGGTTATATATCATTACAGATATAACATATTTGAGTGCATGTGAACTTAAGCTTATTTGGCAGAGTACTCAATACATAGATAAAATAATTGGGTCGTTAAAAAAATGTTTATGTAGAGTTGAAATTGGTAGAAGCATTTCCAAAAATGTTTTACTGCTTTTGACATTTTTTTAAAACATTTTTGAAAATGCTTCTATTCTTGTCTTTTTTTTAATAATTTGCAATTACAGACATCCAATGTAACATATTTTATTTATTTATTTACAAAATTCATGTACACAACATACAAACAGAGAAACGTACAAAGTAAGAAAATAGAGAAACATACTGGTAAATGAACAAATATATTTAAGTGTTTTTATAATATTCAAAGCAATAATCATTATTATTGTGTATTCTGTATATAAAAGTACTTTTTTTGCTGTATTTAAGCAAGTACCCATATGTGTAACATAATTTAGCATATTCTACATATTTTGTCGAAATTAACTGAGAAAAAAAAACTTAATAACTTGATACAATCACCCGTACCATAAAGTGTTGCTACGAAGAGGTTTCCGCTAGACACCTACTCCATCAAAATATGAGGCAAAACATGATCAAAACCAGAAATAAACAGTATCGGGACAAAGTGCATGTGATGAGCGCAACGGCCTTAGCCAGGGCCGCCCAGCGCAGCAGACGAGCGCCCGCCGCCGCCATGGGAAAATCAGGCTTCTCCGCCATTGGGCCGCCCGGACCCGCCCCGCGCCCCGCCTGTCTCCATATAAACCACGCGGCTCCGACCATCTCCTCATTCCTCACTCGCGCTCCGCACGCAACGCACGTGTCGTATCCGCTTGTTTGCCAGTGCTCGTGTTCAGTGACTCTTACGATGAAAGCAATAACAGCAGTGTGCGCGACCGGCGCCTCAGTGCCCGCCATCGCCAGCGGCCGTGTCCACAGGCACAGGGAAGGCGAAAACGCCGAGATCCAGATGTACCTTTCCAAACTCCAGGATTTGGTACCGTTTATGCCGAAGAACAGGAAGATTTCCAAGTTGGAGGTGATTCAGCACGTGATCGACTACATTTGTGACCTGCAGTCGGCGCTGGAGAACCACCCTGCTATGGATCAGTTTGACGCTGAAGGCGCGCTGGCGTCTCCGCCCTGCGCCATGACGCCGCAGCCGCGCCCTCACAGGCGCCCACTCGGACCTCGATCAGCACCCAACACAATCCTCCGCAAATCATCCTCAAGCCAAGAACACAGAAATCAAACGGTAAGTTTTTATATTATTTATTTTTGTAGCCATTTTCTAATTATAAGTAAACTTAGTTATTTTTCTTATTACATATTTAGAATTAGTATAATGTAGACCTCATAAACAAAACTTAATGATTTATTGATGTAGGAACTCGTTACAATTTTTTTTATGTAACAATTTTTTTACATTCAAATATTTTTAATAGGTATTCGAAACTTTACATTAAAATTTTCAGTAATATCTTTAAACTGACTCAAAACATCCACTTATCCAAACTAAAGTAAGATTAAAAAGAGCTGAGCTGTACCGACCCATTATGTAGAGACACTATTGCATAAAAAGTAAATGAAATGTTGTCGGTGTTTTTGCGGCGCGCACCTGCGTGTTTCGCAAGCGGGAAGGTAAAAGCGGAGATGCCGAGTTTCACAACACATGGCTCTGGCGACGCACCGCGGACCGCGGTAAACAATTGTTTGTGCAATTAACTACGTAGGCATTCCGTCAGCGCGCCGCCGCCGATCAAACGATTGGCACTTGCATTCGTATAAATTTTGAGAACGAAATGTCATCCATGTAAAAGTAAACGACGTTAAACTGTTTATTTCTAAGGGCAATTACTGAAAGACACATTTTCAGCCCAAATTATTTACTAACATCATAATAGCTTTAAGATTGGTTAACTACAAGATGGCATCAGATTTATGTATAAGGATTTGATAAAATGCATCAAATATATTATTTTTTTATATGTTTCATCACGAGTAGAGTTGTAAGTCAGTTAGGTAAGTACTTAGTTTTTTAACTAAATCATAGAATCAGTAAACAGTACAAACCAAACCGCTGTTCACGCATGCGTGACGGCTGTTTTGAATTTCAGCCTTGAAGCGCGGCCACCTGCGCCGGCGCCGAGTAAACGACCGTGTACTGACACACAATCTGAATATTCAACACATATTTATGTCGCGTTTAACATTCCGCTTGACACCTGCGCGTGATTGCCGTTTCGTCATCCCCATTCGACATGACCGAAGCTAGTTTCTCCCAGAGAAACACAGCAAAACACTTAATGCGGCGAGATTGCGTTTGCGTCGCCCATGTCTGCGCAGTTCGCGGCAGGTGCATCGCGAAGGATTTATTCGTGCGCCTGCGATTACGAGGCCCAAGCGCAACGCGCGCTCGTTAATACTTGGTCGCGCAACGTAAATTTTAATCATTGCCAGTTGTTGGAACCGAGGGAAATGTTCAAAACAAGCTTGATTTAGGAGGCGCAACACGCAGTGCACAATTTATAACAGAATGCAGCATTAAGACCACTTACGTTATAATGGCTTAATCGCTAATCTCCACAAATTACTCTGAATCCCAACCTGGTAATAAAACCTTCATGCCTTTGCGTAATAATTCTTGTGTTGCGTTAGTAAATACCTAATAAATCTTACTTTAATTCATACAATGACAACTTTTCTAACATAATTATTTCAAAAAGATATTATGTAAGTACGCGCCGGAGCCAACTGCCCGTTTAGTCAGTAGCCGCTGAATATTTATATCTAATTTATACACATTTATAGAGTTCTCATGAGCTCTGAGTCCACCTTCATTTCCTATAGCATCTTTAGCGATCTTCTAACGCTGATAAATAAATCTTCAATAAATAATCATCACTAATGTGAAATCTATAAACATTCCAGTTTCAATTAGCCCTAGGCGCCGGGGATCGCAATAGAACGATATTTACTAATATAACGCCTACAACATTAAAGGAACTATCAGAATGTCGACTAATCGAGCAGCATTCCTGAATACAAATGCGAAATATCCTCGCAAGGACATTAGAATTTCTCGTGTTTAAATTTAGTTTAGGTAGAATACTTCTGAGTGAGGCTTTAGGCGATCGTGGTGGAATTTGAACAGGCGTGCACGTCGTGAGGCGGCATTTCACGGCGATATCTCGTGGGGCATCGCGCTGTGTGCCACAAACCTCCGGTCACGAGCATAAGCCACTATTGAGACCGTAATTGTTGCCTGCAGCTGCCAGCCGCGGGCGCTGCGAGGTCGTGGGACCCTATCACCAGTACTCTCCAATACATGCCCGATTCGTCTTACACAATTGCCTTCACTTTGTACTTTAGCGTATTGTTCTATCATTTCACCTACATTGATAAATGTCAACACGGCACTGTTTGACTTTTCATTCCGACCGTAATAAGCTGTTAAGTATCGTAATCAGTACGGTTAGGCGTATAATCCAGTGCGGTGGCAACCCCTATATTATTTCATATAAAGGGCTCGACCCCATTCATAATCATATCTGTTACATTGGCATTTAGTGTCGTACGATCATGATCGTTTTCTTTCATTGTGTGTCGAGAGAAAGTCCCACGTCCTCAATCTTAATTTTGTTACGGTTTGTCAATATCACTTAGTCATCCAATTAAAGACCCGCATGTTGCCATTCAGAATCAATTAAATGGCCTTAGGTGCCGCTCCTTACAAAAGAAACTTGCATCGAATATGTTCGGTTCTTGAAATAGAAGTATTGATTAACGAGTCTTCATTTCAATCAGTACCAACGAGCTAAATAATGAAGCCGGTGGTGAGTTGAATACATGATCCTTCCAATGAGTGCAAGCAGGCTGTCGCCCACGCCGCACATCGCCGGCGTCGGACAGGCGACACTAACGAGCCGCCAGGTGTCCGCGCCCACGCTCGTCCGCTCCTCCGACTCTGAATATCTTTGTCTCCGCGTCCCTCGAGCATAAATCGCGCACGTGAAAGTTTTACGAGCACCTCAACGCTTCTCCGAAGTACTAAATGGAGGCGGCGCAGCGGCGAGTAGACAATGCTGCGAAATGTCTCGCCAACCTTTGCACACGTGCATCGATTTCGCCGATAGCTTGGATTCCATCGGCGACGGATCGATCGAGGGCATTGTGCGGGTAACGGTCGCTCGCAGCTGCGTGTGAGCACACGTGATGGCGCCGGTGGCCGGATAGCTAAATAAATGCGATGTACATACCTATTCATTACCCACCCAACAATGCTCGTATCATAAAGGGATTTCACGTGTGCGCTCTCGCAAAGTCCCGATCCGTTCGGGACATGTGTACTCTCCCTTTGGTATGTGTCCGTAAATAGGGTGTGGCCACGTGCGGCCGTTCAGCCGTGGTTCAGCTGTGTCACGGATGTGTACGGACGGGAAGCAGTAATCCAACACTCGCTGATACTGAGAACGTTACGCTGAAACTGCAACTGAAGTGCCTAATGTAAACATCACCAATAAATTGTAACCGATGCTTTTCTTTTGTTTGCGGCTTAATCAATTGGCGGGTGGCGTCCTCGTCAGCACCTAAATTAGGGTGACGAAACAACGGAGCTATTGTCCGGGCACTAATGAATTAAAACAGTGTTGAAACACAGCGCATATGGCGGGGACAGATGGCCGGACGCGGGCGGGATGCGCATGTGCTACACGATACTATTTTCCACTATCAGTAATAACTTCTGTAAAGCCAAGGGTCATTTTCATCAGTTTCGTTTTTTGTTGTTTTATGTTTATCCTTTTTAAACATGCTGGTCGTTTAATCATCGTTATCAATTAGCTCAAATGTATTGCTTTTCATATCGCCATTCGGTAGGGAAACATGTGCGCACGCATCTGTGCCTCGATTGGTAGCTGCACCCTCGCGTACCGATTACATAGGTTCACCTTCTGTGCTGTCAATATTACCCTTCATAATTGGCACTCCCATTCCTGTATATACCATCTGATCATTGTTGTACTTATTTTCTTTTTCCTTTGTTACAGACACCTGAAAAGCAGAACCAGCCGGACAGGCCGTCGTGCTAAGTGATGCCTAGCTTTAAGGGACTTTAATTTATGGTGTAATGTAAGTCAGCCTCGAGTCGCGGCTCTGGCTGCCAGAGGCGAGGAGGCGCTGCTATGGAGCTGCCTCCATCATCAGTTCCAGTGAAGATCATCTCGCGATGATGTCCTAAGTACGATCTCGTTACGATCAATAACTATTAAATATACTTAATTGTTTCGTGGCATTACGGCGAAGACTGTACTGCAATGCAATGACCCGTTCGCGCGGACTGTTATTATGTTATACTTTTATGTAAAAAGCTTTACTAGTTATTATTCAGATGATTGTAAATTTGAATGTTTGTAAATAGGTATGTTGAGTGATATTAAAACATCAAAACAACCTATGCCTTCAGGTTTCAAAATGTTTTTTGAGTTTATGTAATTTAATATGGCATTTGAAATATATTCCTTGATGCACAAGCTCGATACATACAACATTACTTTTTAGTTCACTCCCTCATTTTTAGTTTAAAAACGATGCTTCCAATTTATATCAAAGAAGTAAACCGATTTTAAGTTGGTTTACTCTATATTTGTATAATTTTATTATTTTAAGTTATTTCTTCTTGTGTGATTTTGCATGGCAATTTGTTGCTATTAGATTATAAAATATTATCAGAGTGCAAATCGTGTATACTTTCTATTATTAATTTATCAAAAGCGTTTTGCACATATATGTAACACTGTAAATATTGTATGTAATTGAGAAAAAGATATAAAAAATAGTGAAAAATTTTATGAATTTGAGACCTTTTATGATTTTATTTTGATTATAAGGTGAAAATGCTTTAATTATCTTGTATAATTCTTATTAGTTATGGTGTATTATAATTTGAATAGACTGTTATAGTTTTAATTGATGAGGTAGGAGTTGGTAGCGGTCAAACAAATGTGTTATTAGTGGTACTTTCATAGTCATTATTATGAAGATTTATTTCAGAGCGCAATTTTTGTAGCTAATTCAATCAATGTACTACAATGCCTATATGCAACTCATTTATGGAAAGTCCACATTTTATTATACTTTGTTATATGGATTTGCTAAAAAATTGCGTAATGTAAAAAATCTTGTGTAAACGATCACCGTCTCACCTCAAATAGTTTTCAGTCACAAATTGTATCAACTTATTTCACAATGTTTTCGTCCATTTCTTTATTAATTTAGATATAAATTTTGCACTGATTTTCTCAATAAGTACCGATAAATCAATCAAACAGAAAATAAAAATAATAATAAAAAAATACCCTTTTTCATTTCATAATCCTTTGTACACCTTATAGTACTTTTTTGTACAACACTTAAGACACAATTATCAAAATCAAAGATTAGATGCTTTCTTGGAATAAAGTACCTATACTTTCTTAAAATGTCAATTATTGCATTCTTTATTAAATTATTGAGAATAAATTATTAGATAAAGTTATACTTACCTATAATATATATAGTCCTAACTGTGATATTATAAATGCGAAAGTGACTTAGTATATTTGTTTGTTACCTCTTCACGCTTTATCTACTGAACTAATCGTCTTGAAAATTCGCATATACATAGTTAAGAGTACTGAGAAGTATATAGGCTGTGATATAGGGTACTTTTCACCCCGAAATAAGTAATGTTCCCGTGGGATTTGGGATACAATATATATATACAAGGATATATCTCATAATTTGTTCTCACTAGGTACAAATAATTGACACTTTTCTAGTGCCAATAAAACAGAGACATTTCATTTTTCAAGCACATCATAACAACGTTGTTAAAATACCATATGATAAAAATATACTGCAGGAAGCCAATGCAGAAGAAAAACCAAATACCCAAAGGTACGTAATCACTTTGTATGTACCTACCTTAAATATATTTCAATTTAATTAAAATATTTTAAATATGAAATAAGTACATAATATCTATACCTAGAGCGCCTAAGCTTCAATAATGAGGGCAGTATATTATATATTTTTTTCAAGGTTAAATAATTTAGGATATTTTTACAAAAATTAGAAATCAACTTGAATACCGAGATCACGCGATTGCATCACGGCCAATTATCGCGACTATAATATTTGGTCAGCTGTGTGTACTACAGTCAACTACACGTTTTCAAATTCATTATGAACTCTATCGCTACATAATAAAACAGCAATTCATATAGCAACTGATAAAGAGAAACCAGCTAACTATACTCCATATTCTCTTCGAAACAAGGTATAAATTCGAATACTTTTAATTTTGTGAACATTTGTTCGCCAAATATTAACACAATGCCGTCATAGAGCCGAACAATGCGACTAATTACTAATGTAAGCTAAACATGAACGACAAACAGTAAAATGAGGATGTTCTGCAAAAATTTGCACGCGACCCTGCCAGGATTCGAACCTGGAATCTTCTGATCCGTAGTCAGACGCGTTATCCGTTGCGCCACAGGGCCTGTCGGGACATGTATTGAAATTTGTCAGTTGACTCCTTTTCCACTAGTCCACTGAAGACGTACGGTCTGACTGAAGATGTGCAAATTAGATGCACCTTACACCTGTGTACTTCGTGAATGACTCATCGATGTGAGTCACTAATGAACATCAGTTAGTACATGAACCAAATCTTAGCAGACGCTGGATTGACAGGAAGGAATATTTTCTAAGGTGTGCAAAAGGTGCAGGCGAAACGTTAAAAAATATATTATCGTATTTTTCAGTATTGCACTTCTAATTTAGCTTAGGAATATAAACGGTTGAATAAATAGAAATTGCTAAACTTAACTCTAACAGCTATATCTTTTCTTCTTCTTGTATTACAAGAGCCACGCTCTTGTTGGTGGCATGCTTTCCTTATCTCTCTTTCTTCCGCCATAAACTTAACATCCAAATATTTTTAAGTACATTTATTTGATCAAAAAATCTTCTAGGTTTTCATCACTACCGGCGGAAATGTACCACCGACATATATATGTAATGTTGAAAGAGAATATTTTTTTTTCATACAACCGTGAAGTGTATATATACTTTCATCAGCCTACTAGCACAGACTACTAGACAATTTGTTTGGAGAAATCGATATTTTTTTTGGGGTACACTTTCACGTCGTATATATTGAATCCTTCCGGAGTGAAGGATCAACAGACAAAGAGGTTCCTTATAACCGTTTAAATAATCATACATGTAGGTACTTCCATGTTCCATCCAGTGTATAAACTAAAACAAGCGCCGGAAAGTAACTGGACACAAGATTTCCTAAGCACCGTTAAGTTAACAACTGTCAAGACATGTGGGCGCAAAAGTGCAGAATCTTCTTTCCTTGGTTGACAAATAAGGTCATTTGGCCATGTTGACTTTGAATACCTAGATTTCTAATTTAGAAATATTATACTGACTGACTATAAGAAAAGGCAAACAAAGACCTAGAGACAGCTTTATAAAACAAATAACAACTGGAAGATCAAGTCCATGTTTCAACCAGACCATTGGACAGAAGGAGATGGAAGACATTGATGACAGGCAAGAGCTTAGCTCTTTAAATAAGAAGAATCTAATTTAAGGAGCGCTGATTTTATCAGTCAAACTTTTTAAAACCTACACCGTTTAATTTGGTAGCATACTCACTTTTTATGAATATGACGGATAGTATACCGTACCTATATGCCACGCGGAAATGCAGCCATGCATATCAATTAGTGAAGCGTAAGTTCTTATATCATGTCAATGTGAGGGAACTACAAATTTTAATTATTTTTTACCATCTATTTGTTTGTTAGCACATTATTAAAGAACTGCTTAAACTAATAAACGGGCAAGTGCGCGTCGGCCTCGTACAATGTTTTAAAACGCTGATGAAACACGTTTCTTGTATGACGACTCCCTTTAATTTTTGACTTTTTTTTTATTTTTAGTATTTGTTGTTGTAACGGCCACAGTAATACATAATCGGTAAAAATTTCAAGTGTCTAGCTAATACGGTTTAAGAGATAGAGCCCTGTGACAGACGGACAGACAGCGGAGTCTCAGTAATACCCAAAGGGTGCAAACGGTTAAAACTAATGTAAGATACAGACATTATTAATCAGCGATAAACGGAACTCACGTACAAAGTCACCTACTGGCCGACATGTTTCGACCTCACCCGGATGCCTTCCTCAGGGCGAATCTGACCCGCGACCCATACACGAAGACGTCCCGTGAGTTACCAGTTTATCGCAAATTAATAATGTGTGTATTTCTTTGAATCAACTAACCTATGCTATTCAATTTATTGTTCTTCTGCTAAGTCAGTTTCTTATGTTAGGCTACTTTTATTGTTACCCGACTACGGCAGAGCCTACGGAAGGGTAAGGATTTTAGTAGTCTATGTATGTATGTGGATATCTATGTGTGTTCCACCGTAGCATCCGAACATCCAATTTTCACAAATGAGAAGTTGTCAATCGATTCGTCATTATTATCGTCCAGGTGACATAGGCTACATTTTACACGTAGCGATGAATGTAACCGAAAATTTATCGAAGTAAAAAAAAATTTTGCTTCAATATCGAGTGGGGTGTCATTCAAAAATGTATACATTGTTAGCTGTAAATAGCTGCAGAGCTAGCATTATTCGAATAATTCATTTTTCAGTAAGAATGTACGTCACGGAAAATGTGCTATTTTTCTTTGTGTGTGGGTAATGCTACGTACAAATTTTACTAAGTTTTCCAGCGTTATCAGTAGCCGTAGATAATGGCGTTTCGAGCCGGGGATTAGTCGCGGGCAGATGGCTGGTAAAGGCTTTGAGTGCATTGCGACACAGATTGGATGTGTGTAATTTTTCAATTACACGAAGTAACACGAAGTTTTAGCTTGGGCAAAAATTAGTTCGTAAGTCTGATGTCTGTCCGGCGGCTGTCCGTTTTCATCTATGTTCTCATTTACAGGTCGCAATTTTATGAGCAGCTTAGTATTAGAATTTTTTGTCAATTCAGTTTTTGGAAATTTTCCAAAACGGCGGAGCCATTGGGTCGCGGCGTATACAGCGCATAGAGCCACTAATAGTTTAGTTCATCTATTTATTTTTTATGGTTATACTCGTAAGTACCTATGCTATGTTACTTATGAATAAATAAGATACATTTTTTTACTAGCTTTTATTTAGTCTCTCACCTGTCCCGTAGTCTGTGTATCCATAATCAAATTTTGCAACCTAAATTAGACCCATTATTCGATTGAGCTGAAACTTCACATACTACGAGTATATATATGTAAGTTCTGTTATCCATTAGGAATAGATAGCCCTATGAATTATTTTACAAACAACCGTTGAATGTATCACCAAACGCGGTGGCTACTTTTGGCAGCAAATGTGGTCTTAAGGTATTACTACTCATTATCTGTACATTTTTTTCATAACTTATTCCGATACAGCCCTTAGCCGCGTTAAAGAAATTCGTCGTTTCTTCCTTATTTAGCGTGAAAGAACGACAAACCTACTGTTTTACATAAGTAATAAAGTTTTATAGGTAGGAAGGAAAATGAATATAAGCTGAACATAATAAACTGAACATGTTCATGCGACGGAACCACAACTGTACCTTGAACGTTTCCGATTCACGACGTAGATGCGGAACAGTCCAATATTTTTTATCGCTAATCTCGAGTAATCGATCTAGTTTCTGAGATAGTGGTGCAGACAGGTGGGCCGGCAGGTGTTTGCACCGACCCTGATAAGCTGATAACCGTACTGAAGCACTGGAGAAATGGGTACGACTCGTCTTTCCTAGCAAGGTTTACAGCACGCTTCTTAGAATTTTTGGTGCATGTGCACTTGATTTATTTGAGGAGCTCGATGGTTAAAATGTGCGATTTATCATAGCTGGGTGCGGTCTGAACCTGGATTTGTGCCTCGGAAGCTATTGATCTCAGACGATAGTTGCCTTTATATATATATAATAAGTGAAAAAGTGGGATTTAGTATTAGAGAATGCAATCCCAATTAGCGATAAATTCCAATATATTGCAACGTTGTACCTGTATCAAATCTGTGTCATTCCTAATTATTTTGGTTTCCAATAACATTCTCTACCCTAGGCTCTACATTTCCGCGTCCATACCATATAATTTTTAACAAAGGCGTAATTGAATTGAAAAAGTTCTATTTCTTTCAGTATTGCATATTCGTCAGTTATATTATAAATTTATTGAAAAAACAATTTAATACATAAAATGCTTTTCTCTCAAACCTTATCCAAACCTGTTATTTTACTTCGTAAATAACACTACATTGACTTGTCAAACCGTGTTCAAAGAAAATCAACTTGAGACTTGCAGATTTACTGTCATTCTCCAGCAAAGCAGGTAAACTTCCAATGCTGTGCTGTAAGTAGCCATGTAAACAAGGCGAAATGACGACATTCGCGACGAACAAGCGTGCTTACAATCACAAATGAGTGTCGACTCAAATTTAAGGAAAAATCAACTTTACAGTGTAAGAAATAGAGTCAATAACTAGGTTATAAAGAATTTGTTTGTATTTAGGGTGACCACGTTGACGACCTGATCAAAGAAATTACGTTTATTTTGTGGAAGTATTTATGAACATTATCAAGAATATTTACAAGATAGTACATGTTTAAACTCAATCAAATTAAAATCATCATTTTGGCCAAAACTAATTATTTCTGAAACTGAGCAAAGCATATATAAATTACGGTTCTTCCGTATTCATCCCACAAATTCTCATCTGTGCGCAATCCATCTTCATGCATTATGAATACTATGATAGCGGGGTAATTCCGTCATAAGCCAAGTCAAACAATCATTAGCCAAGTTCTGAAATTTATTTTATTCCAAATTACATTTAAACATATAGGTATATAATATAGGCCAAGTTCTAAAAAAATTTTCCATAGAGGCCCGTTCACATGGTCTACCCACTCACTGACGGCTTAGGCCAAACCGCGAATTATTGCAACAACGCGTAACTGAGCGCCGCAGTTATGCCAACGATAACAATACGGCATATACCAGCAGTTAGCACATAAGTTACTATGCAACCCGCCATCATACAATGTACAGCAAGCCTCTAAACAAACGCTGAAAAAAGTTGCACGGAGAGTTAGTAGAGAGCAAGCGTTTTTGCGTTAATAAACTTATGCGAAGTGCATATAACTAGCGGTATATGTTAATAAACTTGCGTTACTGATGTACGTTTTAGAAGAAAAAAAGTAAAATGTCAAACAAATGTCAACGTCATTCTCGTCATCGTCTTTCTTTTGCCGCGCGCGTTTGTACTTACATTCTTCTTAAACACCAGTACAAGCATCCATCCATGAAAACCAAGAAAAAGCTCCTTAAGAGGAGGAGACTTCATGCACTTTCCATATAAGAAAACCTTATTTAATGTAATATATGAATCTAAGTACATTTAATATAAACATAAACATCTATAAACAAACTCATGGTTAATCATGAGTTAGCAAATACAAGTAGATGTTTGTGTTCAGTTATAAGGTATTCGTAAATGTACTACTTAGTATGTGCTTATATTCTACCAACGATATTCAATAGAATCATTAAAAAAAAATTATTAGTAATTCTGAACAATTTATTGTTCTATCAGATTGTGTTTGTAGGTAAGTGCTTGGTACAACTCGTAACAAGTTCACAATCTCGCAAAATCGTATTAGAATTTAACTATAAAGATCTTATCAAGTCGGAGAACCATCATCACAGAGAGGAAAAAACACGTTCTTTAATAAATATTGTGTAGTTCAAAAACAATGAATCATCAACATTTGTAATCTGGCAAGTCAAACTTTAGCTATCAGTACAAACATGTGTGGTATCTTTTATCAGCTTAGTACATGCCAAGTGTACTGACGAAAGGAGTACAGGTGTTCGCACGGATGGTGCACCGAACGCACCCATTCAGGATGTCCCGGCTAATTGCGATGCGATTGGTGCGATATTCACACTCATCGATGTAGTTATGTATACTTACTATTAAATCACTTAATCTAAAGTGTAATTACAACATGAACTGAACAGCTTTAGTAATTACTGAATAAATAAATAAATAAATATGAACACATCACACTGCACTGATTGAGCTAGCCCCAAAGCAATTTTATTAAACTTGTATTATGGGATACTGACTGATATAGATACATAAACACCTAATACCCAGGAAAATTTAAATAAACGGGCAAGTGCGAGTCGGACTCGTACATGAAGGGTTCCGTACCTCCGTACAATGTTTTAAAACGCTATAAAAAACGTTTTTTGTATGACGACCCCCTTTAATTTTAACTTTTTTTTATTTTTAGTATTTGTTGTTATAGCGGCTATAATAATACATAATCTGTGAAAATTTCAAGTGTCTAGTTAATTCCATTATAAAGATCTAGTTAAAAACGCTGACAAAACACGTTTTTTGTATGGCGACCCCCTTTAATTTTAAACTTTTTTTTATTTTCAGTATTTGTTGTTATAGCGGCCACAGTAATACATAATCGGTGAAAATTTCAAGTGTCTAGCTATTACGGTTCAAGAGATATAGCCCTGTGACAGACGGACAGACAGCGGAGTCTCAGTAATAGGGTCCCGTTTGCACCCTTTGGGTACGGAACCCTAATAAAAAAGACCATTTTCCATGCCCTGGCAAGGATCGAACCCAGAACCTTCGGTGTGGCAAAAATGTAGAGTCATAATAAGAATAAGATACAGCTCAAGAAATCAATAAAAATGTCTCGCTTTTAGGGTTCCGTACCCGAAGGGTGCAAACGGGACCCTATTACTGAGACTCCGCTGTCTGTCCGTCTGTCACAGGGCTCTATCTCTTGAACCGTAATAGCTAGACACTTGAAATTTTCACCGATTATGTATGACTGTGGTGGATATAACAACAAATACTAAAAATAAAAAATAGTTAAAAATTAAAGGGGGTCGTCATACAAGAAACGTGTTTTTTTTAGCGTTTTTATCTTGATCTTCATAATGGCATTAACTAGATACTTGAAATTTTCACAGATTATGTATTATTATAGCCGCTATAACAACAAATACTAAAAATAAAATAAAGTTAAAAATTAAAGGGGGTCGTCATACAAAAAACGTTTTTTATAGCGTTTTAAAACATTGTACGGAGGTACGGAACCCTTCATGTACGAGTCCGACTCGCACTTGCCCGTTTATTAGAATAAAACATAAGTTTATCTACAGACCTGTTATATTTATTACGCATATGTCCCTTACACGTTATATATTAGGACATAATTGGCAGATTCTCATAAGATTCAAAGTTCAAATGCAACACAATTAATAAAGACTGGATTTATCACACGCAATCTTTTTAGGACAATTATGTGGCCTACATTTTTTTAATAAGAAATGACAATATGCATCGTTTTTAATTTAAATAATTTCATCATTTGATGAGTTTGTTTTCCTAAAGTGAGTCAGTCTATCAGGATCAGGATCACATCAAGTGGAGGTCTATAGTCGCTGCCTACCCCCGTGGGACTGAAATATCTATTATTTTTATTTTATTTTATTCAGGAAGTTTTTAGCTCAAAATACATAAGTTTCGTAACGTATTACGTCTTTTAAAAAAAAAGGTGTCGTGAGCTCACAGCTCGGGACGAACTACTAATTAATTACGATACTGCACTATTCTTATGATAGTATTGGGAAATTTGAAATACATTGTAGTTTATATCCATCAGTTTAAACGTTGCCTGCTTGCCTGATGGCGTGTTAAAGGCCACTCCAGTTAACCTTTCACGCTACTTACCTTATTTATTATGCATTCTTTAATTGCTACGAACAGACTAACTTTTCAATTTAGTGAGCCCGAGAAAACAAATTCTACGTTCATTTCTTATTTATGGTGTCAATTTGTTTGTCACTGTCAACTTGACAGTGAGCCACACCGGTTTAACAAGAATAAGTTACTGACGTACAAAATATATTTGATGTAAGTATTGATATAACTACTATATTATTGGTATGTCGAGCTTACGCTTTAAAATAACTTTTTCTATAAAATAAAGACTCACCTTGCGTATATACAACAAGGAAGGGACATACCCGTAATAAATCGAACCACGGTCTATTTTAGATCATTATACTATAATGAAATTAAAATAGCAGCCAAAGAACAAAAAAAAATTTCAGCATTTCCATACTAAAGTGTGCAGCCGCTCGGGCAATTTGTATGGAAATGTCAATTTTTTTTTTGTTTTTTCGGCTGTTATTTTGATTTCATTATTCTACGTGTAATGATCTAGTATAGCCCGTGGTTCGATTTATTACGGGTAGGTCCCTTCCACCTTGTACATGATTATATTACATATGTATAGTATACTTATCTTTATTCTATAATGAACATAAGGTATTACTCATAAAGTCTTGCAATAAATTCATTGATAGTCTTGCCTATATTGAATTTTATTACACATTGCACTAAAATAGATACGAGTATACCACATTACAAGTGTAATAAATATGTTATCCGAGCTTGATACATAACTTTTATGGTATAATTATTATGATATATTTATGCAATATCAATTCAAAACAAAATAAGATATAATTATATACTTACATATAATAGTATTAAGTATATTCAATAAGGTACAGCAAAAACTTGGGCTAAAAGCTTTCTTCAACAAAGGTTACCCCCCTGCCAGCCCAGCGAACTATAGCGAAGGCTTTAAATATTCAAAGGGTGTAAAGGGCAACATTGCGCATATTTCCCTTGAGACATAACATTTCTGTTCACCCCTCACCTCACTGTCTGTAAATATTATGGAAACCTTTTGAAATACTTACTTCAACTTAAATAGTACCTATAGCTTTAATTTTATTCCCTGAGCTAGCGTTCCGTGAGTTTCCCGGAAGAGTAGAATAGGACCTCTCCAAGTCTTCCCGTGGATGTCGTAGAAGGCGACTTAGGAAACATAAGCTAAACAAAGCTTATAAACATCAATTAAATCTATCCAACCGGTCTGCCCAGCGTGGAGAGTGTAGGCTAAATCCTCTGGCTACTCTGGCTAAGTATGGCTCTGGTAGTACAGATTCGTGCTCCTGAAGAGGAGACTAAAAAAGACCTGATGATGATATTCCCTTAGCTATGTCTCAAGAGATAATAGGTGTCAGGATAGGAGTCAGCAATGTGATTTGATATTTTATAGAATTCTTATATCCTACTCGTATAATCAAATTTGGTGGGTGGGTACGTCAGAAGTCATGACTATTTAGTAATACCCTTCCACAATTAATTTGAAAAATAAATTTAGGTTGGTGCGTTCAAAACACCCAGGTACACAAAGTGCACAAAGCATTTGCATGGTTAATGGCTTCATTGTGGACGAAGCAGTCACCGTGACACGAACAATACCCAGCCTCTCTTGGACCGTCAGAAATCAGTACATATAATGTTTAATTTTGCTAGAATATGCTGTCGTGCATCACGGCGCCACATCATCGATACTGATAAAGTAAATGATATGTAAGGTTGGGACTAAACGAAGCAGTATTTTAGCGCTTTCCGAGACATTTAATGTTGGCGCTGAAATTATAGAAATACAATTCCTCATCGTGTTTCAAATTTTTTAGTACTTCCTTAAATTTTTTAGTTTTTTTCTTAGCATATTAGTCTTCCAAACCATTTAATGAGGCGTCTTTGATCCTGGCTGCATAGGGTTTTCTTATTTCCTCAAACTATTTCTGCCAAATCTACTATGACGTTCGAATCTATTTGCTTGGATGCTGTATCAACCGGTCTTATTCTTAGGCCCTATCTTTTATTTAAAGGTCTAGCTGCAGGTAGAAATCAAGTCAGACTTATGCGTAATATATTCACAGGTTTTTTTTTAAATATGAAAAGCTAGTTTAGCATTAAAAACTGTCAACCAACATGGAATAGTTACTAACTTCATTATATGATCGGTAAAGACGAGCGCGTCGTAGACAATGGGCTAAAAATAGCGCGGCTGCAGAAGGCTATAGCGAGCGGCGGTACTGCACAATGCTCGAGGTGACTAGGCCACTACTTCCGCTGCACACATGTTTAGATGCCCTTCTGTCTATGGCGATAAACTTCGTACATATAGTTTATCGCGTCAGAGTTAATGACTGCTAAAATCTAGGATAATACAGCACAAATAAGCATGAAGAAAGAAACTTCCCGGGAATTCTTGCGTATCCCGCGGAATTTTGCTTTCTTTTGTTGTTTCCAGACATAACCACATTGACATGCGATAAAATATTATTTGTAGAGTAAATTTGGCAATGTAAATTAAACTTTATTCCTCACGAGGTAGACAAGGCTACAAGACCCAAAGATCACTAGAGCGCTGATGGGCGTTTATAGGTAGAAAAGGAAATCAACATTTTTATGAATTTCTAGCCGTATCGCTTGTAAACATACAGCTTAAAACATTTCATAAGTTTGCTTATAACTTCCCTCTTTTTACATGAACGTTGCAAGGCAAACCTCAACCTGCAAGGCATCAAACATGAAGTGCCAAGTTTACATCGGTTTACCAATAGCCTATAGGTATTTCCACATTGCACGTGTGCGCATCATAATCGTAAAACCGCCTCGGCGGAGATTTCTCGGTCCATTTATTTAGTTTTAGTGCATCCCGCAGCTGAGTCAATAGGCGGGGCTTTCTGCGCATAGCTCGTGTCATGGTCTTCACATCTCCAACTCCTTGAGAAGGCAAACAGTTTAATATTCCAAAACGCTAGGTCGCACTTACGGTGCTCTACATTTACTTGACTCTATATGTAAAGAAAGACGTCGGGTGATGAGCTAAACTCGTTGAAATTCATTAAACAAAAATAAGGTTGTACATTAATTACTATACTGATCTATGGGACAAAAAGCATGTAGGTAGGTACTTACACCTAGTGCCGGTTCCCCCCTTCTCCCCCCCCAAACTGCAATTCAGACTCTGACTTAGGCTTTAATATTATACGATTTATTTCTGCCGAGGGCCCCCCCCCCCCCTCGGCAGAAATAAATCGCATAATAGGGCGGGGGGGTGCAAGTAGGATTTTTCAAATTTGCCGCCCCATTGTAAACGAAGGAAGGGAGCGGGGGGGTGCATACAAATAAGAGTCCAGGAGTTGCCGCCATTAACCAGCCGCTATTTATATATTTATTATTACCTGTGACCCCCCCTTGCCCAAAAACGCCCCCTGTCGCCCCTTTGTATCTGGCGCCCTGGGCGGTCGCCCAACCGCGCCCTACCCTAACGCCGCTACTGCTTACACCAGTACCTATCTAAGTAGCTTCGAGTATCTAAATGAATACTAGTGACTGAAAAATGTTTTCCATGCATTTTCATAGAGCACCATTTGTTAATTTTTCTTGTTGTATTTATTTATTTTGGCATACATTGAGGGATGTCTATTCCCACCTGTGGGAAATAGAAGGCTGCCAATGATGATGATGATGATGATTTATTTATTTGTCTATCTGTATAGTTCATCCAAAATTCTAGTTACATAAATAATCCAACCAATCGTTAACAAGTTATTTACTACAGATACTCTATTATAATTTCGCATTTTTTCCCGCGGCAGTCGTGGCCGAGCGGTTAAGGCGTCTGACTAGAAATCAGATTCCCTCTGGGAGCGTAGGTTCGAATCCTACCGACTGCGGATGTTTTTAATACTCTTTTTGGAATTGTATTTTTTGACCTTTCTGTAAATCCAGCCAATACGTAGTTTCATATTTTTAATAAAAATTAAATAAAGCCTAAGATAAGCACTAATAAATCTAAACTCTAGGAACTTTAGTAGAAGACATGAAGTCATGGAACTGGACATAACTCCTGGTAATAACAAAGCTAACAAGCTTGGCCGAAGCCACACAAATCGCACTGGAGATGCGGACGCGCTCTCATTAGAGCACGGCTGCACGTGCGTGGCCCGAGGCGCGCTTTTACCGCAGGGTTGCGACTAGCAGGACTTGCAATACGGCTTTCTGATATCGCAAAACTTCATCAAAGTCAGGTAGAAGGTATATTATATTTAGGCCAACATAAATTTTCGTAACCGTCGATAGTTGTTTATATATAATGTTGCATAACATACCGACAGATATAAAAAATAAATGTATTCGTGTTTGAGAGTCTTCTTTATGTCGACATTTCATGAATGTATATACTTATCATGCTGGGCGACTGTTCATATTACATATTTTCTGTTCAATAGCAAACAATAGATGTAGAATTACTTGAAGTCCAAAGAAAGGACAATTTTCGTAGACATTTTTACCTGAAATAACTCTCGCCATATTCAAAAAATACTTAGATTGAAAGAAAAAAAAATGCAAAAATAATCAATCAAAAAGTTAAATTGCTTCGACGCTTTGCTGTCATACGCTGCTCACGACTGTAATATAACGCCAGCAATGTATGAACAGCTGGATTTAAACATAATTACGCCAAAATACAACGCAAATGTGTTTTACAATCGGATTAGGAGAAAAACAGCAGTGTCGTTAGATAAAAACACAATTTGCGCTCGGAATGAAACACTAAACCACATTAGCTCCGCCAACTGCCACCCCTGGACAGAGTAACTTTTCGTCATGGGATTACGAGTCCGTACCAGGGATTTAAGGTTTCATTACTTCGGCAGAACGAAGCCCTCTTCTCTCTACACCCCTAACTACTGCAATATTCTCGAATCAATTTCACGTGTAAAATTCTAAAAAGGTGTTAAAATAAAATTATTAAAAATTTTATTAAAATTCTATAATTGCATAAATTCGTGTATATTGTGATAAATTGTCTCCAAATTCATGATTTATATTAACAATATAAATAAAGACATATAGTGGTAAATTTTCTTAAAGTTCATGATTTTTATAACAATATACTTAGTAGCCGTGTGGTTCCCGGCAGAGTAGAATAGGACCACTCCAAGTCTTCCCGTGGATATCGTAGAAGGCGACTTAGGAAACACAAGCTAAACAAAGCTTATAAACATCGATGAGACCTCTCCAACCCGTCCCGGCCAGCGTGGAGAGTGTAGGCCAAATCCTATGGCTGCTTTGGCTAAGTATGGCTTTAGTAGTACAGAGAGGGTCGTGCTCCTGCAGCGACTAAAAAATACCTGATGATGATAATGATATAGTTATAATATTCTTCTAGTTGATGATTTATATTGTTATACAGGGTGACTTTTTAAACACCAGCCAAATTTTTGGAGCAAGTTCAGTCCATGATACTGAACTACATTTCTATAATAAAAGTTATTAAAAATCGATAAAAAATGTTCGTCCTCCCGTACTAAATACGTTTGGGTAAGCGCTGATTTGTATGGGAAGGTACATTTTTATTTTAGTTTTTCTTTAATTGTTTTTATGAAAGGTAGTTCAGTATCATGAGTTCATGACTTGCTCCATAAATTTGGCTGGTGGATAAAAATTCAGCCTGTATAAATCATGAACTTGAAGAAAATTTATCGCAACATATACGAACTTATGCATTATCGTAGAAATTTATTAATTTGACTTCGATTACGTTGGATGCAAAAACATTTGCATTTCTAGAATAAAAAGTAACAAATAACATCATAATAATAGTACCAGACCAAGGAAAAACAAATAAGTATTATCTGTAGTGTTTGAAAGTCGAAAAGAAAACAATAGTACCGCCCAATTTTCCCCCAAAGAAAAGCGAAGCTCTAGAGTCAAACCCAGCTAGGGAGCGTATCGAGGCGAGACCTCTAATGTACAAATATTGCGGGGAAATGAATATATTCGCCCTCTGTCCCCTCTCGACGACTCACGACAAGTGCACGTTTTGATTAAGTCGCGTAGAGATATGAATTTATGGGGCGACGCACTTTATAGGACAACACGCCCTGGTGATCGATGTGGTGCTGTAAGCTGGTAATCTGTCGCAGAGTTGGTATAGACAACATGCTAATAGTAACGCTTATGATAATTGTGATCACTTCTCAATGGAACGGTAGATCGATCAATCAATATGTACTTAGTGACTGTATTATATTATAACTAAGTAAGTAATAAGAGGAAGTCTACAGAGATTTTAACGATTTTCGATAAATACAGTTATGTTCTCCGGAATCCATATTCTCTGCCTCCCCCTCTGGGAAACAGGCGTGATAGTAAGTATGTATGTTCTCCGGAAATATTTTTGCATCAGAAGTTACTATACAAAATATGGGTGATTAATTATTAGACAAGCAGCCCCATTAAAAAAACTGAAGATGATGATATTTTTTCATATAAAGCTAACGACTAATTTGAATACTTACAGATGTCATACACCAGTCCATAGATTGAGTCTTGAAGTAATTATCTGATCTGCAACTGCACCCACGCCGAAAAGAACAAGAAGTGATAAGTAATTACCAATTAATTACCAGTTGTCCTAGATACAAACTGATCTATGTTTTATAGATAGCTTGCGCTCATGCTTGTCTCTCTTTAAAACACTACCAAGGTTCCTATCTTGACAGATGTACCCATTACGGCTTTTATAAATACCAGACTTTGGCCATCTGCAACTATGGCATAAAGAAAGGCATACGACATAACCGTTTCAAACACAATGTTTGCCCACCAATGTAGCCAGTTGGTCGACTTCTAACCAATCACAACCAAGTCCCAAGTGTCCCGCTAATACTCCATATGGCAACCCAATGTGCAATTTATAAACTACCATTTAAGTAAGATCCCACTAAATCAAGAAAAGTTGAGGATGAAAGGGTCAAGTTTTGTTGGTAATATATTCAGAGCACTACGAGGGCGGAAAACTGATGCAACGACATATGCATGCATTAGGGAAGATGAGACAATCGCACATTAGTCTTAATTTGTCCAACTGGCCAAGAACCCCACTCGCTTGATTTGCACTACGTTCAACTTATGTGACTTTAATAATACATCAGGTGACCACATGCATAGTAATAGTAAGTGGAGGAAGGAATTCTTGGATTGCCGCATCCATTATGTGTTTATTCGAATGGCTTACGAGGTAAATATTTAAATCGAAACTTTGCCACTTTGTGCTACGAACTTTACGTAGTTACGTAATGATGATTCATCGGTATTGGTAGGTATGTTAAAATTTCTTGGATGAGAAGAGCATATATGCGGATGCTCAAAGTACCCACTGCTAATGGAAACGTCCCTTTATTATTTATTTTACGCAGACATTTCAGTTGATTTGCATCAACTGAGGTCTCACAAAACTGAACGTCGATAAACCGTCAAAGTACTCTACTAAAAAATATCTACGCCCGGTGCCAACTTTGCCTGAAATTCTTTTTAATTCGAATTCAATTAAAATTTAATTCACTAAGCCACTGGGACCACCATTAATCAGTGATAGTCAAATCAGGTCCTATAGGTTCAATACTCGCTCATACACTCATACTGCAATAGTGGTTCGTAATATTTTGTAGTACCTACGTATTTAGATTAGGTACTATGACAATGCGTCAAGTCTTTGGCAACGCAACGTGTCATATCACCATGGGTGTTATGTTCAATTGTTCAACCATTTAAACATTTTATGTTAAAATTGTCTGCCTATCAGTCAGTATATCTGTAAGTTATGTCACCACCTCACCAGTCACAGCGTTCTCGTGTGACAGTGTCGAGTTGTCACAGAATACTTAATACTTCGTCGTGTTCTACTTGCATTCTGGCGCCAGACACCCGACACCGGTCTATAAACCGACGCATTTGCATATTCTTCTGATTACATGTTGTCATTCTAGAAGTGGGCATTACGAGAATTTATACCTTGAGAGTTGAGATTCCTATCAGATGTCTCCAATTAATTTCGCCGATGGAGAATGTCCGGCTGCCACTAATGATTTGATAAACATAAATTTGATTTTGGCTGTCACTTTATGGAAGCAGCTAATGCTTCATTAAATGGAAATAAAGTAGGTAACAAACTTTAGAAATACATAGCTAAATACCTACTTGACTAACGAGTCTGAAACGAGCTATAGCTTTCATGAAGAAACTAGAACGTTAAAATGTAGTTTACTTATATAGGTATAGTGTGGGCACAGAATACCTAGTAATAATTGGTGCAGGGCCTAACTCTGTAACATATCAATCAATCAATAATTTATTAATTTCAACTTAGCCTAGTACATATGTAAACAAAATGTACCCTATTTTGTTTACATATGTACTTCTACATTAACCGAAAATTGTGTTTCGGCTTGGTATTGGTTCTTAACCGGTAGTTCACAACGTCGTCTAACATAATTAGGTACGTAAAGATTTTTCGTTCTTGATTTGCTTATTAAATTCAAAGGATTCAGCAAAGGTATTCCCACGACGCCGTGAATGGACTTGCCGGCGTCGTCGGCTAGTTTACAGTATTAGGATCCTGTGTACAAGTCGGAGAACTTGGAGGGAAGCCAGGGCCGTTTATGGGAAGTAACTCGAGCAAACAAAGCGTCATATTGTTTGTCATTCTCACGGCGACCCACGCAGTTCGCACCTCGGCCTCTCAAGTTCTCAAAATAGGCATAGCGAGGTTCCCTAGACCCTGAGGACTAAGCAAATAATTTAATGAGCACTTTGTTGTTGTACAATATTTGCTAGACCATAAAGGCAGGGTTTATTTTACTTGATATCTGCATATTGCGATACCACTGTGGATATAATCGTAATTTTATACTATACATAGACTTGTAAGTACCTGTACATACTAAAGATCTCACTAGGGCATCTATATTTGTAAACAAAATAATTCATTCCAATATGTGTATAGGTGAGCTATGAACTACTATAAGTACTTACTTATAGTAGTTCATAGCACACCTATACCTATATCTATACCTACCTATACCTACTTAGGTTAACCAAAAATTACACTGTTTTATTTTTTAACGCATGAGCGAATCAACTTTCAATGTGTGGAGTTTAAAAAAGGGGACGAATTAACTTTGGGACAAATCCACAACAACCAAGAGCAAATGAGGGAAAGCTTGCTACTTTGAGTGGTGTCTTGCGGAGAATGTTCTTGTATTGCATTTAAAATCTTTGATTAAATCAGATCTAGTGATGTGCCGTTACCGGGAACGTTGCTGTCAGTGCCCTTTACTCGCACGAGCTGCTAAAGAACGCCCCGCTGACGCGCACGTTGCGCAACCTCAATCAAATCGCAGAATGTGTAGATTTATTCTCTTGTTCTCTGAGCGAATTTATAAGAACATCATTGTACATACCAAGTTATTGTATTTAAGGTGCTATTCTATCGTATTAATGTAAACTGTAAAGATAGATTTAAGCTTTGAAATAAACATATAAACACCATTTAAGAAATATCAACAAAATAAAATTAACTACACCTAGAACAAACTATGGTAACAGATATATGAAGGAGCAAAAATGTTTATTGACTTACTTAATGATTTAAAGACTTTAATATGTGTGAAGTGTAATCTTTATGAGTCAATAAAAGATCTTTAAACCTAAATCTAAACCTAATTAAATTATTGTCCAAACTGTGTATTTTTTATTCAAGAAAATCTAAGTATATGGCCTTATTTGATCTGTAAATCTGAAGCGATAAATGTAAGTAAGTAATTTCCTTTAGCTGACTTTTCAGTAAGTATTTCCAATTTATCTCTCTCTCTCTCTTCATTATTTGGCTCTTCTACTTAATATTCTCCAAGGTCACTCTGTTCTGTTTCTTTTCTATTGTTTCTTGATGTAGCTATTATATCAGTTATTTTTGTCATCTTTTCGAGAATAACCAGGAATGATTCTACATTAAAAATGATATTATAGTTTGAAGATGACAATAACGAGTGGAGTGGATAGATATAGCGGTCACCACCTGCTTCTCGCATCTCGCGGCGGAAGTGCGCCCGCCGCCGCTGACGGGGCGCTAAAACATTTACTACGAGTATTATTGTCCATTTCAACACCTAGACTATCCACTGAAATAAAACTGGTGTAATCATGAAGATCTTTTTTTGGGCGACCTTTTTGTTCAATTAAAAAGATCCTTAGCAAAATTTTAGCTGTCTGAGAACTTACTTTACGCCACAGAATACATTAAAAGAGTACAAATCTTCCGGTATGGAAAGATATAATCGTAAATATGTCGAACTCTCTAGTAGATAAGTATTAAATTAATTCTGCGGTGCGACACTGAGTATAAAACTCACACATTGACGTATGTACAGATTTATTGTTTCGTTTGTAGCAGTAGTAGGTATTTATGTTACTCTGACTCTAGGAAGTGTCATACCTGTGCTTACGCCACAGAATAAATAATACTAACGTACAGAAGTCTCACTCAGCAAAGAAATATCTACTCAATTGCTGCCTCCGTGATCCAGTGGTCAAGGCGTTTGCCTTGTGATCCGGAGGTCATGGGTTCAAATCCCACTGGGAAGCATACTTTGTGAAAAGTTGTTTTCAGTCTGTTTAGGATATTGCAGGCTTGAATCACCTGATTATCCGAAAAGAAAGATGATTCCGTGCTTCGGAAGGCACGTAAAGCCGTTGGTCCCGAACGCCATCTAGCGTTTGTACCTATCCTAGGATTGGTTCTGGTCTACCCTTTGGGTTGTGGAAGTCAGACGGCAGTCGCTCTGTGTAAAAACCAGTAACCTCGGCAATTCGTCTAGGTAAGGTAGCGGACCCCGGGCTCTGAAGCATAACCGCTTAAGATGCAACCGGGAATACGCTCGGATGATAATGATCTACTCAATGTGGCTAGCGATATGGTTTAATTTAGCTCACATCAGAACTCAGCACCTTTTCGTATAAACACCTAGAAATCCATTGCAAGCCAATTTTATTCTTATTACTCTGGACAAACGATTCGTATAACTAAATCTACCACCCGGAGGGGCCGCGTGCGCGCACAGTAATAATGTAGGTACATTTTCGATACCTAAACGGGGAGTGACACAGGCCTGCTTACGCGTAGAAAACAAATCACATTGCAGCACAGCATATAAGTATGGTATATTTTCTTTTGTAATAGGTAACTACAGTAGGTTGGCTTATGTAGTAGTTTCTCAATAGTTTGGAAAATCCAAAAGTGCCCGCCTCATAATCTCATTTTCACAATTAAATTGATTTTGATTGTTTTATTGCTAACTTAAAACGAAGAAAAGTATGTGTCGGCTTTAACGCACGACTGGAGATTATTTTTAACTTTTATTTCTAACTTCCCGCTGAGAAAATTGAAAATTTTCAAAATTCGGGACGTTATTAGTTTCACCCCCTTTTTGAAAAGTCGAGTTTTCATCAGATCTCGACGTTTAAAGGTCTCAGGAATCTTCCCTGACCACTCACGAGCAAGTGTCATGCACCCTATCCGTATGTGTGTGTGGGTGTGTATGGTGTATGTGACCCGCTTATAACTCTTGAACAACTAATCCGATCGGAACCAAACAAGTAGCTTTCCAAAGAGTTCTATACAACTCAGATTTCCTGTGAATTTAAACCGATTCGGACCGGTAGATTTTGAGAAATCTCAAAAAAACTAAGCAAAAACAAGAAAAAGACACAAGACTACGTCACGAATGTCAAGAAAAGTGTTACCACTGATTGTTCTTTTCATTCTCAATTAGTTAATGCAAATTAAATAAAATATTAACTAACTTATCGCTTCTTTTACATTTATTCGTCTTTCATATTTAATAAAACAAACAAAATCACAACATTCTTTATTCAAATTTCTTTTTACTTCTTTTCTTACTTGCCAGTTACACATTCGTACTTATCATACATAGGTATTAACTCCTTCAACAAACCTCACATCCAAAATTATTTTTAATATGTCACCTGTATTTTTAATAATAATTACGATTAAACTACTTTGAATTAGACCGTGATCTTCGAAAGGACTTAGTTTTGGATGATACTGAAGCGTATAAAAAAAAATGGACTTGATCAGATAAGTTTTTCGGGAGTTATCGTGACCACGCCAGTTTCCATACATACCGACACACGGACGTCCACAAAATGATTTTATTAAACATTGTTTTTATTTATATAAAAGGCAAAATGTCTTTTAAAAATGTCATAAGTGTTGAAACTAGTGTTTTTCCTTGACATTTATGTGTAAATATTATTTTACAAGTGCGATAGAAAATAAATAGAGACACATTTAGTTAAAAAAGTCACTTGATTTTTGTAAGGCGAGAGTAGAGCACTACCTCATGCGCTTCGCTTATGAGGCGTGCAATAATTTTTAGATACCATTGATTAATATGGCGCGCTGAAGATGGCCCAGCTCCGAAAGAATTTGAGGACTGATACATTTATTGAAGATAATCATGATTAAGGGCAACGTCAGGTGTAGTTTTATTCAAACTAAATGGCTAGGTAAGTTCAATGAAAGACGTGAGCATTTACGAGACGAGAAGCATTTAGTTATAATGTACTCGTAAAAAAATACATGGTATAGAAATTCAATCAGATGATTTCTCAATTTTTCAATTTTTCTTCAATTTTTGTTTTAAGCTTATATAGTATATTTATTACTCTTTTAGCTTTAGTTTTATTTAATTATTTTAAGTTTTTAGCTTTAGTTTATATACCTGTATTATAATTGATTCAATCAATAACTACTTATATATTTTAAATAATAAAATATTTTTTAAGATTTTCGCCATACTTCAAATTACAATAAAGTTTTCAAAGTATTACTGCTACCATTTCCTAATCAGCTTGTAACGAATTTAGATCACCTAACTACCTGCTAATAAATTTAGTTTTTTTAATCTTTCCACGGTTGGTGGAATTTTTAAAAACCATTATAAAACGGTGTTTTTATGTAGGAAGTGACAACAGTGGAGTGTGAAAAAATGTTAGGAAACCTTGCGACAGGCAAAATCGACGACGCGTTGACGGCTGAACCACCTTGTCATATTAATTTACGTAAATAATGGGTTTTCTGAAATGTTTTAATAGTATGAAAAATAGATCGCCTTTATTACGACGAAACGAAAGGGGAGTCGTAAAAATGTGACGTTATTAAAATGAAAACCATGTCGAATCTAATTTTAGGGGTCGTTCAGACGTCGACTGTGAACTGAGACTGAACACTGAACACAGTTCAATCTATGTATTCACAGATTAGAAATATTTATATTAACTTCTTGCATGGGTACAGAATGATGACAAAGTTATGATTGCCTATACTTGCTTATTGTAGTTGTAACGAATAATGAGTATTAACATTATACGTACACTTACGAGTAAGTATTGTGACAAAATTAACGTTTAATAAATAAAAATACGGGATATATTATATTGATAATTAATTATATATCAAATAAAAAATGTTGATAAAACTATTTCATCACAGGATAGGTAAAATTGAATACAAATCAGTGAAAGGATCGTAAGCACAAATGTAGTTTTATAATATAGATAGTATGGATACAGTTAAAATCTGATACCGATATTGGCCACTGACAAATTCCAAACAATTCCAATTACTGCACAGACAGAAAGATCAATACTATGTTTTCATTTCTATGAGGGGTGGCGCCGCGGTGCGGTCGTAGCGCGTACTAATGAGGACACATGACCCGCACACGACCTTTGTGAATAAATGAATTCATCACGTGTATTGCATTAACAAAATGAACTTACTTAGGTATGTTTATTTTGTTTAAAAAAGACAAAGACAGAAAATCAGTTAAGTACTTAAATACCTACTTATATACTTATGTACGTAACTTCTACGACTTGGGAAATAAACTATAGACGTAAATCAATTGTTATTTCTATTGTGTCTGGCTTAATATACGATAAATATTTTAAAAATAATCCATGTTAATTACAACGAAAAAGTATAGAATAGAAACAGACTTAACATTGACTAAGATGTACAAATTCACCTCATTGCTCAACCGGCCCTGTGGCGCAACGGATAACGCGTCTGACTACGGATCAGAAGATTCCAGGTTCGAATCCTGGCAGGGTCGCAGCTACAGATTTGACTTTTTATTGCATATTTTACTTTTTTTATTAATTTTGTTTATATAGGCGAACTTCCGTCACGATTAATTTAGTTTTAGAACTGCAAAACAACAATCTGATATTGGAAAAAAATATTTTTACTATACATGTGTTTCCTTTTACCTACCTAATATGTAGCATTCATTAGGTTTCTACTTGTACTGTTCCTTTTTTTCTATAAAAAATAAAGAACGATTAAGAAGAATGAACAACAAAAAAGAAGAATCCACAGATTACTGATGACTATTTATCTTACGTAACGTCAATAAAATAACAAAAACATACCTATCTATGTCATAATCCCAAGCTTTGTAATTATCTAGAGGTATAACCTATTACACAAAAACAGTCCAACGATAACGACCACAACACAAGTAGATACTTATTATAATAATAATTGATATTCTCAAAGTTTATTATTTGACGAATGTATGAAATGTAAAAATTAATCATTATGGTGTCTTAAATTAAATAAATACCTACATCATCAAACACACTTCTCAGCGATGTCTTATCCACCTTTGATAAACATGTTAGTTATCACCAACATGAAATATTGACTTATAAAAAATGTAACGACGCACGCAAAAAGTTTACGAGTGATAAACTCTATGCCACGCTGAACACTTTTATGTGGCATGAGTTATCTTAAAAACTGTAAAGTGTCAAAATATTTGAAGCTTTCGTAAAAGCACAGAGGAAAAAAATATCTAAAAAACAGTGTGTTTAACGAAATATAAAAAAATATGCTCTCATTCTGAGTTTTGTTTTCCCTTATATAACGTCCAACAATATACTTCAGTCCATGATACTGAACAACTTTTCCCAAGGAACATATATCGGAATATAAAAAAAAATTTTGGCTTTCCATACAAACTCGGATCAGCTGATCAACTACAGATGGGAGGTCAAAAAATATTTTTCATATTTCGATATATGTTCCTTGGGGAAAGTTGTTTAGTATCATGGACCGGATCCATCTTTGAAATAGTTTCAGTATATTTTGTTAGGCCCTGTATATTTTAGGTGCTATCTGCAGATATCACCCTATCATCCCAAAGCTACTTTCTTATTTTTTCAGATAAAACAAGTAATGACAACTTGGCATAAATATGTAATACGCCATGAATTTTTTTAAAAAAAGGAAGCTAAAATCATTTAAGTACATATTTACAGATACAGAAAAGTTAAATACTACCAAATACAAATTTAATCTAAAAAATCATGTCTAGTGATATAGTGCCAAAAACGCTGGCCGCATTTCCCCGTTGAATCGCAATGCTAATACGTTGTGCGAAAAAACAGCCAGCCTTCTTGTCGTATGTAATGTAAAAATAATAATATGTAATAGCATAATTTTAAAAAAATACATATTATACCCACATACTTACATCGCGGACGTGTGGTGACACTATCAGCTGTTGAATGGTTATTTTAGTGCCGCTATCAGCGGGTCAAGAGCGTGCCTTCCGCCGATAACGTGCGATAACACCCGAAAACGCAGCATCCATCCATCCGTTATTTATTGACAAAACAACAAAAACACCCAAGATAAAATATCTTACTTTCTTTCATGTGTCAGATAATATTTTGTTAGTAAAGATGGGTATTTGGTCGTTTTGCCCCATGAGCT
Source organism: Acrobasis repandana (assembly GCA_963576875.1). Taxonomy (NCBI): domain Eukaryota; kingdom Metazoa; phylum Arthropoda; class Insecta; order Lepidoptera; family Pyralidae; genus Acrobasis; species Acrobasis repandana. Next base: position 8,788,055 of record OY756226.1, read on the forward strand.
GTTCGCCCCGTGGTACAAATCGCTCTTGTACGACTTGGACCACAGGGCGAACAGCTCATTTTGAATTGGCAGTTCCATCTATTCGCTAAACTATAAAAATACTTATATTATTATGAGCTTGTACACATAAATAATTTTTCAAAATGGGCTTCTTCAATCCAGTGACAGTCACATAAAAGCTAAATATGCAACAATTGTTTACTTAGAGGACATATTTTTTCCAGTAATTTTAGTTTAAAAACCAAAATACTAAACCTATTTTTATAGATAGATAGGTTTAGTATTTTGGTATTTATCTATCTATCTATGTATTTTTATAATATTAGGTAATATGGAACCAAACCAGAATAATATTATTTTAAACAAAAGAATCAGATCAGAAGAAAATCAGATCATAAATAACGGAGTTGTGGTAATAAGCATAAAAATTCAGCCGAATTGATAACCTCTTTTTTTAAAGTCGGTTGAAAATAAGCACAAACGAACCATTATATTTTGCCGATTGGCCGCATATAAAAAATATAAGTATGTATTAGGCCGCAACTATAATCGAAACAATCAATTCAAAAACGGTTCTTACACGGAGCGAAAAGCTCATGGGGCGGAACGACAACATATTCGTGAAGATTTAGTGAGTTTAGTTGATATAAGTCCAACAAACATCCTGCCCGCGGTCAAACATTAGATCATCTTGCTTGTCATTGGAAGACGGACATCGCGGACATGTGCTAACGTATCCAATGTAAACTCACCTTTGGATGAAGCCTGTCTGTATCAATAGTTAAATAAAACCTTTTTTGTGGTTTAGATTTGTTTCGACCTTGTGAATTGGGACTACATAGATATAATGGGTAATATGGGTATTCACAAAATAATACGTGAAATACTGCTATTACATATCTCTCACTTATTTTTACCATTACATATCTTGGGTATCATTTCTTCGCATTTCATCCGCCTGTCCATATTGACTTTGAGTTTTATATGTCTGATAATATTAACCATAATACCAGTATCAAATATTTTATCGCATCACAAATACATAAAAATAAGCGTTCTGTATCTAAAACAAAGGAAGATTTCATCCGACACCCAGGAGGTTCTGGATCCCCAGTCAAAGCATGTTGGAAAATGCCTTTTATCAAATGGTCTTGGGTCTTGGGTGTGTATCTATATATGTATTTATTATAAAATATAGTATCGTTGAGTTAGTAGGTATCCCATATCACAAGTTTAAAACTTAATTTGGGGCTAGCTCAATCAGTATGATTAGTCTTTATATCTTTATATATATAATTCTACTGTACGTGTGTGTATCATTGAACTCCTCCTAAACGGCTGGAGCTATTTGAATTATTATTTTTGTATGCGTTTGGGTGGCGCCCTGGATGGTTTAGATTCACAAATCAGCCTGCGTAACAAAGTTTGCCAGGTCAGCTAGTATTTATATATAACGTAAAGGTGCCTATTACCGCCCTACAACTCTTGTACTCTATTACGGCTCGTTATTTTCAATCTTTCTTAAAAGATATTTAGTATAAATTTCAGACCATTATTACTGAAAAACATTTTAGATATGTTTATTATGCAACGTTCAGAATAAAGTTTAAGTGTGTAAATTATCAGTGAACGGAATAATAAAACAATCAGCGGGACTACCTCTGATCGGGTGCACGTTCCATAGTGATGCGCTCCGAGCCACGAAGGTATTCTTGATTTTTCTTAAGGAAATAACTTCAGTTTAAACCAATGTACACACATGTGAATATATAAAGATTACAACTTATACATTTGTTTTCCATATTAACATCTAATTTTACTGTTTCCACTGTTTATTCATATTTTAACCGAATTTTTAAATTAGGGCGGCATTAGAATCATATTTTTACAAATTGTTTTTAAGAACGATCCATGGCGGTGTTAGACTTTTGACAATAGTTAGAGTTTTCGTTTATATATAATTATATATGTTATTTTAGTTAGTTTCTTTGAATAATTTTGTTCATAAATATATTCCGCGTAATTTGACTAATTTACGCCATATTTTTTGCCTTAAGGATTTTTTTTAAGACACAATTAAACGTTACCAATATTATTATGTATTGTATGGCTATATATTGTAATCAATCTTCATATATGTGTTAATATCTTGAAGATATATATATATATATATAATATAATATTGATCACAAGATTAAGTGAATGTGATTCTATTCAAATAAATAGTTTTTCAAGATATTATTCATTTTATTAGTCGCTAATAGAATATACCAATTTTCATACAGAGTTTTATTACCGACCCATGCTATATGGCCAGAATTTTTCAGTTTTACCATTTCCTTTTTTAGGGATCCATATGTTTTTCGTAAGGAGATCAGTATTTATTCTCTTTTAAATATAAATACTTAAATACGCAAGTTTAACTAGGAACTGATTTATGACGGATTTTATCATTTTGGCTGATATTTAAAAACTCCGTCTGTTAGCTATGAATAATCATCATCAACAGCCTATAAACATTTGACTAGTAGGGACAAGAACTGTAAAACACTTGGGCATTATGCTCTTACAATATTAGCCGGATTTTTTTATTTTTTCTTAATTATATTTCGTGATTTTTTTATACAAACATGGAGCACCGTATTGACAAATATAGTGCCATTCAACTGGAAGCTGCTCTCATAGTTATAAATAAAGGAAAAAGTATATATGAAGTATCTAAAATCTATGGTATTCCTAAAACTGCCCTACGCAATAAGAGAGACTATAAATATATGAATGAAAAATGTTTTGTTTCAGTCATTTTCAAGTGCGAATTTTAAATTATTGTATTTTTATTAATTTTAACTTTTACTTTATTATCTTTTATTGATAACAAAAAGTAGAAGTATAATTTCAAGACTGTTGTTGAGAAGGACTATTTATTTATAATTTTCAAATAGCAAAATTTAAATATATAAATATTATTATTTATGTCATTGTATGAATATTTTGCAGTGGTCGGTATTAGAAACAGAAAACACGGTAATAAAAACAAACCCCTTTCCTGGGGGGCGGCCATTTCAGATTAAAATTTTATTTATTAAATAACAATTAATTTAATATTTAAATTAACCTCTGAACTTCATAGAAAACTAAATTAAGATAATGAATAAATTAAAAATCCTATATTAACTTTAGAGCTAACCCCTAATATTTGGGTGCGCATCTGAACAAAGCTTAAACTGGCGGTAATAGGAGCGTTTACGTTATTTCTGATTTCTGAATATCAAAACCACATACAGATCTGTGATCAAAACTCAGCAAAATACACTCAATAAGATAAATCAGTGCATAAATTATAAGAGTGTCTGACTCGACGCGGACAAGTGTACACGTCAAGTGCCTTCTCTTTCAAGTGCTTCGATGCGCGATCATTCGATTAGCGGCTCGCACGGCGCACCCCATTATAGCCGCGACGAAAACACCACTCGATCTCCAAGATCTGAATCGATCTGGGTCCGAAAAATATTATTTTATTTAATCCGTGAGTAAGATTATCCAAAATTTGTGAACCCATGTTTTTTCGGTTTATAAAAGTAGTAAAAATTCACAAAAATACAACGCATCGAAGTTTCGAAATGGGGTCTAGTGAAAATCGTACTTGTTTGTGATGTCATGCGAAATTAAACTGCGCTGTATCTTCGTCATTATTTGCGAATCAGAGTAAAGAAAAAATACGTATACAATATTTTTAGGGTTTCGTACCAAAATGAAAAAATGGAACTCTCGTGCGTCTGTCTGTCCGTCCGTCTATCACAGCCAATTTGCTCCGAATCTACTGGACTGAATAAGGTGAAATTTGGTAGGATGGTGTAATCCTATGACCCAAACACACATGTGCAAAGTAAATAAGTATTTTTTTTTAAATAAGGGTCATTTTTGGGGGACAAATTAGGAAATTGAAAAAAAAGTTTTGCAAACCTTACTGTGTTATATATCAAATGAAAGGGCTCGTTATAAGGATCTCAAATATATTTTTGTTATAATTCTAAAATAAACAGTTTTGATTTTATTCATGAAAGAAGATGAAAATTGACCCCCCCCCCTGATCACCGAAACTGCTGAGCCTAAAATTTTGAAAAAAATACAAAATATAGTTCATTGTTTGTAGATTACAGGAAACCTATAATAATTCAATCAATTGTACGGAACCCTCTCCACGCGAGTTTAACTCGCACTTGGCCGGTTTATTTAAAATCTACCTGATGAGCCAAAAATATTATTTTAGTCCACATCCGTACTCTCACATCTGAAGATAAATTTTAATTTATCACTTGCTACATTCATAGAGATAGGAACTCTAAGTGGAATTCACTAATCTGGTTACATTTCTCGTAATAGTTGATGATGATTGTACAATGATATTTATTTTAATCTTCCATGCTTATTAGGGAGCAAAGAAAAAACTAAGAATGTACCAATATGCTTCTTCTTCAATTTAGATCTTAAACTTTAGAATATGCGACAGGCTAGCAAGCTATCGCTACACAACCCTTGACTCCGTCTATTCACTAATAACATCGATGTAAGTACATATTTTAAAAGTAAATACGTAAAATATTTATTAGAAAAGTATATTTTGTCACGTAATAGTAGTAACACTTATGTATTATATCCTCTGTCCCTTAGTTTAATAGCGTAGCGTCGTCGGGCCCCTTTCGCGTATGGCAACTCATATCTCTTTTTAGACAAACATCGAAATGTTGTGAAAAGAAATGCTTTTTTTTTGTTTAATTATCATTTCTTGTTTTAATACTGATTGTTTTAACACAAAGTATTGCAGAATATAAATTTATTTTATACATACATACATAAATACATACAACCACGCCTGTTTCCCACAGGGATAGACTGCAACTATAGACCTCCACTTGCTTCCAAGATCCTGACAGACCAGACAAACATCAATCTCTTCATACGTGCCCTTCAGTTACAGGTACATCTTAACTCTCCTTTTTTCAGAACGTCTGCAATCTCATCGCAGAATGTTCGCCGAGAGCGACCCTGTCCTTCCTTCTTCCTTGTTGCTCGCATTTGCTTTATAAATATTTTTGTTAGTAAGCACTTAAGGCCGTACCTAAATTTTCCGGGGTCCAGTGCTGCCCCCATTTAAAATAAATCATTTTAAAGAAAACGGAGACATTATTTAGAATTTTGCTACTACCAAGTCCTAGATAACCCTTCAAAGTATTTTATGAACTACTGTTTACAGTTTAAAGTGTGAAAGATAAGCTTTACTACGCACATTTGCGAAAAACGGCCACTTTTGGCTAATGTGCGTAGTAAAGCTTAACGTTTTCATTAAAAACTGTAAACAGTAGTTCATAAAATACTTTGAAGGGTTATCTAGGACTTGGTAGTAGCAAAATTTTAAATAATGTCTTCGTTTTCTTTGAAATGATTTTTTTTAAATGGGGGCAGCACTGGACCCCGAAAAATTCAGGTACGGCCTTAAAGCTACATTGCTTGGTAGTCGTAGCGATCGTAGCTATGTCGTAGCAGTTAAAATAGACCCTTTAATTACTTACCCATTTGTTATTCTGAACACACAACTTCTTATTGGCGTGCTGTCGGGTGGTTGCTCCAGTAAAAGGCAACTGAAACCCCTGAAGTATTTTCGATATTTTTATCTCCTTCTCCGTCTAAGCACGTTCCCAGTTGCATCCTCAGCTGTGCTGCTTCGGAGCCCGGGGTGCTTTCCTACTTTTTCTTCTTCAAATATAACATGCATGTCAATGGTCACCCATGGATGCGAAAGACCTTGCAAAATGGAGAAGAAATAGCCGGAACAGTTTAAGAATGCCCTTACCCTAGACTTTCCCATACAAACGTAGTCTACATTTTATTTTGAAACGACATGTCAGATTTCGGTAAAAATTTGTAACTTTAAATAAATTGCATATATCTAGGGTTATAATTGGTTTTCACAATCACAATATGAACTTGAAAGAAAATATAAGGATGTAAACGTTTTCCATACTGATGGTCAAAAATGATATAATACACTATATTCCCTTTCAACTTCATATTTTGACTGTAAAAACCAATTATAACCCTAGATATATGCAATTTCTTTAAAGTTACAATTTTTTACCGAAATCTGACATGTCGTTTTAAAATAAAACGTAGACTACGTTTGTATGGGAAACTCTGATTCTGTCTAGGGTAAGGAGACTCTTAAGATATTTGGCTATAATTTTACGACCTGCCGCCTGTGTGACGTCAACCCACTTTGGGAATGTATTTGTGCGAAAAGTTTTACAACCGGCCGCCGCCCGACGCCCTATTTGGGAATGCATTGTAGCACGAGATGTTTGTGCTAAGTCTTTTAGTCGCCTCTTACGACATCGACAGGAAGAGATGGAGTGGTCCTATTCTACTCTGCCGGGAACCACACGGCAATATTCTAGATATTTTTATGTACATAAAAAATGGCTTACATATTTATGCCAGCCCTCTAGCCTACCCCTCTGAACTTGGAACACGTGTCGGGGACAAGCGACTCATTACGAACATTCCTATCTGAATGCAGTCGCGTGGCGTAGCGTAGCTATCTGTAGCTTTATCTTTGTGGTACATTGATCAGCTAACTAATGCTCGTGTACATTTATAGGGCCTAAATGAATATGTCTTACGTATGAGCTGTAGTATGGGGATTATCAAAACCCGACTCTACAAGGTCCTTCGTAGCACTTGCTACGAAATCATTATCGCCTATGCTACGATACTAAATAATGTAAATGCATTACATCGAAGATATGTACTATTTTCAACTATTTTACAAGTTTTTATTTAGATTCACCTGTCCCTTTGTATGTGTGTCCGTAATCAAATCTTGCAAGCTAAATTAGACCCACTTCCCATTATTCGATCGAGCTAAAACTTCACATACTTACGAGTATGTAAGTTGGGTGACAGGCAATGCATTATAATGGTACGAATGACCTGATCTCATGATGAAGCCGGAAGGAGGTCATGGCATCTCTGTGATAAAACAACATAACTCTTGAGTTTCTGCTCAATTAATTCGTCCTGAGGAGCACTTATCATTGTTTAAGATAAAAGCTTGTTTTTAAAATATTTTTAAATATGTACTTGTTGTTGTTCTCTTCCCGTGCAGATTGTAAAAGCCGATTGAGGGAATGGGCGAGAATCTGAATCATATGAATAGGCGATGCGGTTAGCAACCCATCACTATTATGATTTCCCTTTTCCACCTTCATGCCCACCATTACGCTAAAAGTGGCCTGGGCTTTACCGCCCTTGGCTCTGTCTACCCCGTTAGGGATAAAGACGTGATAGTGTATCTGTATGTACTTGTTCTAATTTTTCACCTCGATTTATACAATTCATAGATGTTTTATATTTTGAGTCCTTTAAAATTATTTCTTTAAGTAGTATGTTTCAAATTATCCGATGGGCTCGTGTCACACAAGTAAGTAAATTAAGGCCGTACCTGAATTTGCCGGGGTCCAGTGCTGCCCCCATTTAAAATAAATCATTTCAAAGGAAACGGAGACATCATTTAAAATTTTGTTTCTACCAAGCCCTAGATACCCATTTAAACCATTTTATGAACTACTGTTTATAGTTTAAAGTGAGAACGTTAAGCTTTACTAAGTGCTCCACTTATCATTGTTTAAGATAAAAGCTTGTTTTTAAAATATTTTTAAATATGTACTTGTTCTAATTTTTCACCTCGATTTATACAATTCATAGATGTTTTATATTTTGAGTCCTTTAAAATTATTTCTTTGAGTAGTATGTTTCAAATTATCCGATGGGGTCGTGTCACACAAGTAGGTACATTAAGGCCGTACCTGAATTTGCCGGGGTCCAGTGCTGCCCCCATTTAAAATAAATCATTTCAAAGGAAACGGAGACATCATTTAAAATTTTGTTTCTACCAAGCCCTAGATACCCATTTAAACTATTCTATGAACTACTGTTTATAGTTTAAAGTGAGAACGTTAAGCTTTACTACGCACATTTGCGAAAAACGGCCACTTTTGGCAAATGTGCGTAGTAAAGCTAAATGGGGGCAGCACTGGACCCCGGAAAATTCAGGTACAGCCTTAAATAGTTACATAACTTCTCCGTACTCAAATTGAAATGGATGCCCTTTTATGGTTTTTTTGTCAGCTACAAATGCCTTTTAACCCTTACAGTTTCGCAATCACGCCGACAAAGTGGTAAATACAGCAGTACAGGCAGTAGCCTGTACTGCTGTATTTACTATATAGAGCTAAGAAGGGCCAAGTAAAGTATAGTAGACCAACTTATTAGACGTTTTTAGTCGTTAATCCGTAATGTGTGAACTCTAAGTCGGCATTTGCAACAACGTTACCCTACTCTGCGCGTGGCCCGACACGCACTTGGCCGGTTTTTATTTATTTTATCATTGTGACTTAAGTCTTTACACCCCATACTACTGTACGATATATCAGTGTTCATATCTCGTGCCGTTCCCATTTCCAGTGATTATAGTTTGGCGGAAACGCGCACGAGATTCCGGTCCGGCACGCGCCCGCGCTTCCGGTTTAGCGTTACAAAACTCGTCGGTGGGAAAACTCTATCGATTTTTCTTACTTCCACACTTTATTTACTTAACATGGCGTCTGTTTTCGTATTCGTTACATAGCTACGATAACAATATTCACCCTTCGTGTTTGCTAACAATACCTGTTCTAAACGGCATCGGTAATATATGAATCGTACAATATTGAGTAAACTTCCATATGCATTATTATACATTACATTCATATTGTATGTCATTATCACAAAAATACGTCACAAGGAAAAATACTACGTGGTTATATAAAATTATTATTACGAAACAAAATTTATACTGATAAAAAAGCTCTGTTAGTAGAAAATACTAATACTGATACACTATCACGTCTTTATCCCTTATGGGGCAGACAGAGCATTTTGGGTCTTGCTGCTCTGAGCGGACAGAGCTCAGGGGCGCAAAATCCAAATACCACTTTTAGCGTGATGGTCGGCGAGGAAGTGGAAAAAGGAATCAAAATAGTGACGGATTGCTAGCCACATCGCCCATTCCCTCGATCGACTTTTAAAATCTGCGCGGGAAGACAAGCAGCTGGTACAATCTAAGTTTTTTCTTATCTCCCAGCATGAGAGATATTAAACCGGCCAAGTGCGAGTTAAACTCGCGTGGAGAGGGTTCCGTACAATTGATTGAATTCTTATAGGTTTTCCTGTAATCTACAAGCAATGAACTATATTTTGTATTTTTTTCAAAATTTTTGGCTCAGTAGTTTCGGAGATCAGGGAATGGTCAATTTTTGTCTTCTTTCATGAATAAAATCAAAACCATTCATTTTACAATAATAACAAAAATATATTTGAGATCGTCATAACGAGCCCTTTCGTTTGATATATGACACATTAAGGTTCGCAAAACTTTTTTTTTTAATTTCCTAATTTGTCCCCCGAAAATGACCCTTATTAAAAAAAAATATTTACTTTGCACATATATGTGTTTGGGTCATAGGATTACAACATTGTACCAAATTTCACCTGATTCGGTCCAATAGATTCGGAGCAAATTGGCTGTGACACACGGACGGACAGACAGACGCACGAGTGATCCTATAAGGGTTCCGTTTTTTCATTTTTTGTACGGAACCCTAAAAATTGTAAATCTAAGACATAAATAGCATTATGCAATCTCATATTCTCTGACGTCACGCTGTTACCAAGCACCATTAAGTTTTCACCCAGCACGCAGAGGCAGTGGAATCAATGACGCTTGCGATTGACCGGGCGGGGTCAGCTCGCAGCTTCCCAAGGGACGGGAATTTATTCAGTACCTACTAAAACATACGACGAAGGGTTGCGAGTGTTGCGACTGCGTGCTTGAGTATATTCGTTCATAGTTGACTCAGTATCATAAGTTCTTCCATCTATTCACAAATATAATATTAACATCAAGCTTTGATATGCTGAAGGCAGCAGAATTAATAAAGGTTGCCACTGCCTGAAGAGTTTAGAAGTTAGAACAGAAGTTTTTACGTAACAACAATATAATTGGGTTCTAGTACTTTTTGACCATTCTACAACTTATTATTTTATTTAGGTAGAAAAAGTACACACGTGGTGGGCATAAAATAATATTCTTACGAGTACGAGCTTAAGCTCGTGTTTTGTACTAAGGTTACATACATAAATCACGACTTTATTTAGGTCTTGCGGCTATAAGCAGACAGAGCCCAGAGCCACAAGACTCAAAGGCCACTTTTAGCGTGATAGTGGGCGAGAAGGTGATAAAAGGGATCAAAATGGTGATGGGTTGCTAGCCGCATCGCCTATTAACATGATTTGCATTTTCGCCCATTCCCTCGACCGGCTTCTACGATCTGCGCGGGAAGAGAAGCAGCTGGCACATTCTAAGATTTTTTTCTTTCCTCCCAGACCAGCATGGAAGAAGGTTGAAGGAAGTATGTACTATGGTTAAAATAAATTAACATAAATAAATACCTTATCAAATTATATAAAAACACGATTTTAATTAACGCAATTAATGTAAAGCAAAATTGTTACTACGTAATTAAATTGCAATATTGCCTAACCTTACATGCTCAACTCTCTTTTCCAATGAAATCACGTGCGATACAATTACAGGTCGACCTCAGGAATGTGGCGTAACATACAACACCTTTCATTTAGTTCCTGCATGGCAAGGCGCTCGATAAAACTGTTTACTTGCGCTAAAAACTCTCTGTATTGGGAAACAATGAATACGAGACTATAAAACATTATCGAAGCAATTTTATATTCCGCACCACGAGGTACGCTCAGTTGCAGAAGTGAATCAATTTGATAAAGGTTTGTGTCTTGTTTTGATTGATGTTTTCCCAACACACGAATAGAGATAAGATCAATATCATATTATTGTTATGGGTAAAAAATATTTTATGGCTGTCTTACTTTTTAGAATGATTCTGAATTACGAGTATTAAATATCACTAATCAACATTAGCCCTGATAACAATAATGATATTTTTTCTTAAATGCACTGTATGAAATCATGGTCTGGGAGAAAAGAAAAAACTTAGAATATACCAGCTGCTTCTCTTCTCACACAGATCGTAAAAGCCGATCAAGGGAAGGTGTGAAAATGCGAATCATGTTAATAGGCGATGCAACCCATCACTATTTTGATTCCTTTTTCCATCCCGCCCACCATCACGCTAAAAGTAGCCTTTGGATCTTGCAGCCCTGGGCTCTGTCTGCTTAGAGCCACAAGACCCAAAATGCTCTGTCTGCCCCATTTAGGGATAAAAACGTGATAGTGTATACGTACTGCGTGATCAGCTTTTTCAAATTTACAACTGCTATAAAAGTAGAGTACTTTTCACAGTGAAGTGAGTAGAGAATACGAAAAACGCAAGTCACAGCCTGTCTATACACATTTCATTGTCTTTCCCAGATGGGATTGCGATGTGTATCGAAACAAAATATTTTGTCTCTCACTTGTGTCTGCGAGCGTACCGCATTATTGGCGTATGAACCGCTTACACCGTTTTCCACTCGGGCCGCCCGCGCCCCGTCTAAATTACGCGAAACGTGCTCGCAATTCCAAAATATCCGCCCCGCGCCCTGCCCTCTCTCTGGATACTCTGATACTATTCCCAAATGCATTTATACAGTGTTCAATGTGCAAGTATAAACATGGAAATACCTTTTTGCTCTGTTTATGGTTTATTTATAGATAGGCACTTGTAGGAGTTGTAGGTTACTTAGTAAAAGCTAAAAATATAAAACAGTTTACACATTTCATTTCAAAATGTTTATAAAATTAAATTGAATTAGTAAGTTGGATTTTGTAGATGCTTTCAAAGTTATAAAGCAATTTTCGACGTATTGTATTTTCAATTTATAAAGTTACTTTACTAGAAATTACTTGGAAAAAATAAACACAATTAGCTTAATGAATCCAATCCCACGTATAAATCATACGGGCGAGCCCATACAAGTCTGTCAGCTGGCCGCCCCCGCCCCGGCCGCTCGGCAATTTAATAAAAAGGTTTCCATCGAGATTAGTGCGCCGATGGTAATACCCTTCCCCGAGGACACGCACGTGCGCAATCGATGTCGATGATGCTTCAAGACAGTGTTTTGGCTTCCTTGTAAAATTATGAAAAAAAATCTAACCCGAACCTAAAACAGGGTCTAACTAAATATACTGAAACTATTTAAAGGCTGAACTCAGTTCACGATACTAAAAAACTTTTCCCTTGAACATACATGGAAATAAGAAAAATATTTTTTGACCTCCCATACAAGTTGACCGTCAACTGATCCAAATTTTTATGGAAAACAATAATTTTATTATGATACGATACATGTTCCTTGGGGAAAGTTGTTCAGTATCACGGACTGAATATACCCTTAAAATAGTTTCAGTTCTTATATTTTGTTAGACGTTATATACAACGTGGAAGGGACATACCCTTAATAAATCAAACCACGGTCTATACTAGATTATTATAGTATGATGAAATTAAAATAACAGCCAAAAACAAAAAAAAAATTCGCCATTTCTTTACGAAAGTGTTCAGCCGCCCGGGGATTTGTATGGAAATGTCGATTTTTTTTTGGTTTTTTGACTTTTTTTTTAATTTTATTATACTTTAGTGATCTAGTACTTATAGCCCGTGGTTCGATTTATTACGGGTATGTCCCTTTCACCTTGTATATGGTCTATATAAACTTGCCTTCTGAATTATCAATATCTCAATAAGAAAATGTACTGCTTGTATTCTGATAAACTTGTTTGACACACCTATATAACAATTTGTTTAAAAGAACAACAATATCAAGATCAACAACAACGTACAAACTTGTAGGTATATAAGTAAGTATAGAATTATTCTTATTATATGATGAAACTAAAAATGTATGCTTTTCGCAATTTTTCTTTTATCTGTGTTATAAGATTCTGAGTTCACGGCAAGAACCCTGTAGGTTTTGTTTGATTCCCGTTGCGAGTGTCGAAAATATGCGGCATACTCGTAAACGTCTGTATCTTTTGATTGCGTTGACTTACAAGTTTGATTTTTTCACAGCTCTAAGGGACAGTAGCCTTGAGTATTCGCATTCCTGACAAAAAGGGTCTTGACAGACAGACAGACAGACAACAAAGTGATCCTATAAGGGTTCTGTTTTTTCCTTTTGAGGTACGGAACCTTAAAAAATTATATACCATTAGAAAACCTGTCAAAAGCACCTTCAAAGTTATTATAAATCCATATATCCAATAGAACATCCATTACTGTACTCGTATTATTTTATTACACATTATTTAAAAAAAATTAAGCTACAGTGAAACAATTTCGACTCGATAACAAGAATTAAAAAATATTTTTCCTAAACAATGTAAGCTACGAGTATAAGTCGTACAGACGATTAACTAGCTGTATTACTTTATTCCTCTATGATACTTGTATCAATAAAGAAATGCTAGTGCCATTTGTGTATTCATCTGTCTCTAGGGGTGGTGATTGAGTTACATGACATGGGCCCGCCAATTTGTATCGGGGCAAGGAGACGAAATTGCATTACTGTGCGTAATTAAATAGCACTTGTTTAGATGGGAAAACATGGCCTGTTTTGTTTGGGCGCCAGATCGATAGTGCAGGAGAGCTTTTATTTGTACTTTGAACATTTGACGCCTTTATATGTATATCGTAGCTAATGCTGCGATGGTAGTAATTGACAATGTGTTGAAGATACCAACTTTCTGCACATACCGTCGTTCAGGGGCCAACTAGCCACTTTTATTGATAACATTAAAGATTTTCCATTTTTAATTTAGGCGCTTCACCTAGTGTAGCCGTGGCCTAAATTTTTAATATGCGATAATATCACCTTATTATGTCTTATCTTATATAGTTAATGCCAAATAAACATATTAATTTGCCACTGCACAGCAATGCTGACAGCCTTTTGGCCACGCTGCTAAGGGGTAATCTTGGTGGGACTACACAATTTGTAGTAGTTTTAGTTCTTATAAGTATAGCTTTAATTTATCTCAATTTTATTATCTAGTTTTAATTTAATTTAAATTGTGGCATACTATACATAAATGTGAAGTACTTAATTCTACCTAGATATCTGAGTCCCAGATCAGGAAAATTACTAATGCAGCTGTACTTAATATAAGAGACAAACATTAATAGATTAACTAGATAGATGAGGTAAAAATCAATATCAGATTTATTATTATTCACATGTTCAACAGGACCTTACGTAAACAAGTACTGAGAAATATCCACGGGGCGCCAACTAAAAGCATCTCTCAGCAATCGACTTCATATTGCTATTGTAAACAATAACAGTGGAAACTTTTTAACGCGTCATACAATTTATACACTTTATATTAGGACGGCAGCGCGAGGCGAATAATTCGACTTGTTGAGAAAATACACTTGCACGTGCGTTGAGAGGGCGTGGTGCAAGTGCACTACACTTTTTACGTCGTAAATTTAAAACATATATCTTCTCTTATTTTACCTTGATATTTTTTTAATACTGTGTAATATTTAGCTTTACAATCAAAGAGCTAGTAATGTTCCAATATCTCTGTTTACAATAAACAAATTTGTCAGCATCGATATTTGTACTCTTTCAAGTGAAAACTCATTTGATTTAAAGGACCGAATACACATTTGTAAAGTAAAAATACTAGTGGTGGAAGCTGTATACCTTGCAAGCCCAGTAGGTACCTCCGCCATTTTGAAAATTGGTTGAGAAATGCGACCTGTAGAGGAAAATAGCCGGATTTACGACAGCCCTTTTGACCAATCTAAAACGGACGCTTCGCGTTCAATCCGTCAAAAATAAACTTTGTTGGTCTAATCTAACATGCAATATCATAGTTAGTTCATCTTTTACAACACGGCACCACACGGCTACATATACATGATTCCGTGATTATGATCACTCTTGATTAATAGTAGCTACTCTACCTCCTTATACCATCGTATGTGATGATGTAAATAGATGTTAGTTTACAAGATAGATCTATTACCATGTAATTAACATTAACAAACTTGTTTCGTCATCTTGTACGCTGCCACACAAAAAATCCGACGGGACGCAAAAACCCTATCCCAAATTGTGATCCCTAGTTCCTACCCCGTCGTATGTGATGCAACATGCAAAAAGATGTTTTCTTGTAACAAAGTATATAAGAATTTAAATCAAACTGGATATGGTTACGTCTCGCCTTGTACCACGCGGCTACATAAACAAACCGGCGGCGCCGAAGGCGCTTCTGAGATTATGATCATGATAACTCTTGCTTGATTAATTGTGAACTAGTTCCTACTACATATCATGTGTGATGCTATTGCAAAAATGGGTTCTGTTGCAGTAAGATGTTGTCATTAGTTAGATTACAGTTTTTATTCATTTATAAAGAAAATAAATCTGATGAAATGAAAAATTTCATTACCATATATATTTATATGCATCTTCTTACGTCGAGATATTAATTCAGTTAGCGAATTATTGTCTGCCCTTTGCTTCAATTTGAGGATTGGATACATATAAAGCAGTGGCTTACTCTGCTGCTGCTGCTGCGGCTGCTCAAGTATCTATTTCGTAATAAGTTCGATACTTGACTGAACTTTTTTTATTATTCATACCAAAAAGTAATATAATCTGAAACCGAAAACTAAAAGATTATTTTAACCGCTCAAAAATAAGTAAGTTATAAGCCTTTAAAATCTGGTGGAAAGGGAAACTTTCAAGTAACAGAAAAAGGATGCACATATAGAAATGTGACGTCACTGCCATTGTTTCGCGCGTACAAAAAAGACAGCGAGATGTCCCCGCCACTCCCTCACAATTTTTCATACTAATAATTGAAATGCTAGTTATATACAACGTGGAAGGGACAGACCCGTAATAAATCTAACCACGCTATATACTAGATCATTATAGTATAATAAAGTTAAAATATCAGCCAAAGAACAAAAAAAATGACGGCATTTTCACACAAAAGTGGGCGGCTGCCCGGGCGATTTGTATGGGAATGTCGAAATTTTTTTTGGACTTTTGACTAATATTTAAATTTTATTATAGTTTACTGATCTAGTATAGCCCTTGGTTAGATTTATTACGGGTATGTCCCTCCCACGTTGTATACTGCTTCATTTAATAACCAATTCTCTTGCTGTCTTCAGAAAAAGATTTCTTTTTAGTGTTCATTGTTGTTTCGTACAAAATCAAACATAATAAAGTACCCAATTCAATATGATTGTATTTTCTTTCCCTCCTAGAGTGAAAGTGAATCAGCCCCGCCCTTTGCAATGGCTAGAGCGGAGTGAATCACTTTTATTCTCGCCTGATGATGGAGCAACGAATGTTGAGGCAGATGCGGGGCGCTTCAGATAAATAAATCACGGTGGCGTCGGCGTCGCTATGACGACTGCCGCCGGAATGAGTCATTCGCGACGCGAACTATAACTCACTGCATTACAGGTAAATACATCTCTATATCAATAGTGAAATGCAAAGATGCAAAAGTTTATTCAGGAACTATATATAGCTGTACACTGCCATTTTCCCACATCTTCTTCTTGATCTTGATATTATAATTAATTAAAAAGAGCTACATATTCATATGAGTTAGCTTTTTGGAAAAGTGCTGAAAAAACACCCGAATAAACCAATTAAGACAGTCTTGATCACCTTTTAGTGTGAATTTAATATGAAGAATGCGTAACCTGATTAACCCATCAATACGAGCTATTTCTTCCATTGGGAACACCATTCATTCATCATTCAGGGATGGTCATACATCTATGTATAAAGTCGATTTTCCTTCTAAACTTCGGTAATGATTATTTTAAGCAAAATCTTTCAGTTTAGCCTAGTAGAAGAGATAAAACATTAAGAAAATATAACAATAACTAGGTAGATAAATATTAATTTTGACATAGAATCATACAGTGGAACTGGTTCAAATCCCGTTTTCCCAGTACTCCCACAGAAATAAGATCAAGCCGCATTGGAGTCGAGAGTTTACCATGTCGGCAGTCCGATATGATCTAAACGGTAATGCCATGAAATTGATAGTCTTACAGCCTCTACCACACAGTAAAGATATAACCGATAATAAAATCGCTTGCACTATCGGTTCCGAGTACTCGAAAGTGCGTCAAACTACCCAAATTCATTGAAATTTAGCCGCTATAATTATCACCATTGCAAAAAGTTATATGAAGTTTAACTTGCCCGTTTGTTGACTGTACTCTCATCTTTGCGTGATCCGGGGTGCATTCTTCTCCGCTCGGCTTTTTTCTGCTCAACGTCACATATGGGGCATATTTTTTATATTGCTACTTTATTATAAGAATATCAAGTATGTATGTTTTTATTTCTTCTGCAATAGGTACATATTAAAAATACCTCCATGACGCATTTTCATGGATAAAAACCTGTTAAATATAGTATGATTATTGAAACGTTCATTTTGGCAATTACACAAAAGATTTTATTGACACACATACCCGCTTTGTGGGTGAGTCTTTATTAATATCCATCGACTATTAATTTGATATAAAACAAAGTCACGCAACTCCCTGACTAATACCTTACAACAGTACCTTGACAGCCACTTTCAATTACATATATACCTTTAAATATAGTTTATGCGGATTTCAATTTATGTTCGCGCAGTAAAGTTCATAATCGTCTTGTTTGCGGTTGATATATGGTAGGGTTACCGACTTACGTTAGAAGTTATAACTTTGATTGAAATTTTATTATTTAAAAAAAATAGTCTTGTATAAAAATTGGCATCGCCATACTCAAAGAACTGAGGTCGGTACACGTAAGGGCTCTGTTCTGTAATCGTGATGGATGATGCACTTTCCAAGTTAGACCTCATTCATACGCGTAACTGCTGGCTGGGCGGACTCAGATAGAACAGAACAGAAACAAATAGACTTGCATAAAACATCTCTTAGACTTGGTAAAAATAAAAAAAAGCAATACCAGCAATATCCAACTTCTATTTCACTTTCATAGAAAATCTAAACGTTCGGACGAGGCGGCCGCGCCCGCCTTTCAGCCGCACCCACGCACTCGGGGCGGGAAATGCTCTTTATGATGATTTACTAGTTATTGCCACCTAGTATGCTTTTAACATCAACTAAATTGCACAATAAACAATAAAATATAAAAAGCCGTTTAAATATTCCTTCAGGGAAGGCAACGCGCGTGTTGAAGTAAATCTTACAATTTCGAAAGCGCTCATGAAATCCAGTCAAGTAGACGCAATATATGAACTTTTTGATAAATAACTGTTTTTTTTTTCTCCTGCAAATATGTATCATAAGATGAGAAATATTTACAGCAATATTTGAAATCTAAATCTCAAATAACTAAGTACTCTTTCCAACCCTGGCCAGTTATTGTGATGTCGGGCGGCGCGCGCGCAGCTGTTGGACGACCAGACAACAGTTGTCGCAGCGTTTGTCTCGAGGTGTACACACGCGGTCCTCATTAATTATGCCACTATTCTTTTTTTACGGCTAGCATTTAATTAATCACACGTAATCGTACTATACTTACTACTGTTAAGTATTAGTTCTCTAAATAGCTCTAAATAGGAAATTATTTTTTGAAACTAGTAAATATAACTATCTTTAAAAATAGGCCAATCTTAGCTTATCGTCTCCACTTTGTACATTTTATCATCCATCAATATTTGTATACAAACAAAGATCAATCAATTTTTTAATTATTATAAACAAATAAATAGTACCATTCGTATCTAATTCTTAATTATCTGGTATTAGACCTACTAAATTAACGCTTCATATTATTTTATCTGTACTCATAAGATTTGCAATCAACTACATAAACATTTACACAAACACAAGTAAACAAGTAATTATTAAAAAAACAAAAACCCGACTGCGTGATACAACAGCAGTACTTACCTATGCCTAGGCACTTACTGTCATATGTGGCCTGGTAAGACGCAACTGGGAATGAGCTTGGCGAAGCGATGTTATATAAAAGAAAAGTTGTATAAAAGAAATTGCTCTAATTTCTGTTAAATATTTATTCATTTCGAGTATGTACGCGAAATTTTAAGAAAACGAAATTTGCTACTTACAGCTGTCTGTACAGTGGACGTCTAGCATCCAAAGAAAATTGCGTTTTCAACATTGACTTATATATTAGTCGCGTAGTTTTAACTTATTAACACCACTCTAAATTAGACACTCGTACGCAGAACTGATGTATGCAGTTAGCCATGCACCTACTTGGTTTATTATGAGGGGTAGTGACCGAATATTAATGAATAAAACATTCCCCGTCAAATAAGTGATAAGTGCATCAAGTGTGCACCGCAGCTGTCTTGCACCAACAAAAGTCCGACGCGCACCACAAGTGCAATTTCAATTTTTACACCATTCTGATTTACCTGATATATAGGTAAAATGCCGTCTTTCTTGATTACCAAAGGCAAACTGCGATTTTAAAAGCAGACTGCTAGTAATTTAAGTGTGCAAAGTTCGCTCCACAGCTGTCCTGCGCCATCCACGTCACGCTCGGTAAATATGCCAATACTAACTATTTACACCAGTTTTAAAGATGACGATAAGAATTTCGATTTACCAAGTCCGGCAGTGTTGATGTTATAAAGCTGCTTTGCTTAGATTCTCTATTTGGCAAACGATAAAAATAGAACAATCGTGCAAGAAATATGCCATGGAAAAATTCTAGAACTACGTATCCTGTAATTCATTAAAATACAAACATAGCTCTTCCCATTTTCTAAAGTTTGCCTGTGTACTTTAATTTTGGAAAATATACAACAATTATCAGTTTATCGTTTCAATTCTACGAAAGAAAAACTTACATACATACTATCACGTCGTTATATGGCAATAGGGAAGAAAGAGCGTTTTGGGTCTTGCGGGTCTAAGCAGACAAAGCCCAGGGCCGCAAAACCTAAAGGCCACTTTTAGTGTTTACTATTTTCATTTCTTTTTCTACCTTTTGCTAAAAGAAAAAATGTAGTGATAAAATATCAACAAATCGAGTTCATTTCGCCTTCGAATTCAAGAGTGCATAAATCATGCACGTTAGGGGCACGTCATCTTGGAAATATTTAAATCATGTTATTGCTATTACTATTAATATTAATATTCGATGTTTAAACATTATGTCACTCGTGTCTCAGTAAGAATTTAGCATAAATATTTATTGCTCGGGCCTTACCAGAAAAATAACAAGTCTGTTCTTCTCATAGCTTGTAATGTTCTCTGTTTGTCTATTTTTGTGTGCCAAATGGTAAACAAAGGTAGCTTAGCTTTGTTAGATATACCTACTCTCCCAATTCGAAGAACTTACTCTACCTATATATTAAGTAGATCGTAAATTTTACAGATCATTCGTACCTAAATACACACTTTATATTTACTATCTAAGGTAAACCAGCTAAGCTTATTGACCTCCGTACCGACCCTGGCAACCAAGCTCCTCCGCCACCCAGAGATTCTGGGTTCGATTCCCAACCAGATCAAGTTGGAAAAGAGTCTTTTTCAATATATGTATTTATTGTAAAATATAGTATCGTTGAGTAAGTATCCCATGAAACTGTTAGGGTCTTGTAGTGGACTGCTTAGGATCTTTAAAAACTTACTAAAACTCGAAGCTGAAAACTTACTTTGGGGCTAGCTAATCAGTGTGATTTGTCCATATATATTTCTTTATATATTTTTATTAAAGTTATGCCTTATAATATAATACACCAGAAACCACAAAGTTGTACCAACCTAGTAAGTATATTCTATTTCCTCATAATAATAATTCAGGTACATATAATATAATAAACAGTTCGATGGCATCAAGAAGCACCACACGTGGGCTCATCTCTTGCCCTCCAAGTGTTCGCTCGACATTTGTCTCCCTTCCCGGCCACCAACCCGACACCTAACGAGGCAAAAGTAGTGACATCGACAGACAAACAAATTTATTATTAAACTTCACCTCTCACCATTCTGCAACATTATTTTTTCTTTCAACTTGTCTGTCCCTTTGATACTGTAATACGGTGTTGAAAAAACAAGCATTAATAAATTCGTACCGGCAATAAAGGATTACGGCTTATCGTATATCATAGAGACTATTATCTGGCATTCGTAAAATAACAGCCGCGATCTGAGGAGATTTATTAATGTGCATCGGTTATATCGAGACCGCAAACGAGCTGCCTAAAATATAGTGCTGTTAAAATATTAAAGCATTGTTGAGCTTTATGTTGTTATGATGGATGGGTTTGGCGAGAAAATCGTAAAACGGTTCGATAATACGAAGATTGCTAGTCTCCACACCGCCGCCGGCGCCAGCGCACATCGATCTTGGAATGGAACGCGCTGTTTCCATGAAAATTGGCCGCTTATTTGCATATAGCTCACCCCGAAAGATATATTGAAAAGATTACAACGACGGTTCGCGACGGACCACGGTTGTGATTTGCTAAAATAATGCTTACGAACCCTTTCTTGTGACGGTAATTGTACAGGCGTAAGTGTGACACACGAACGCATAAATCGTAGCGCCAAGAATTTCCCCGTCAAGCTGCGTGCACGTTTTCCACCGGAAGTGCGCCGTGGCTGCATTAAACTAACAACTGGTGTGATTTTTAAAGGAAAAATGTCCAGATGAGCGCTGTATCTTGTGACATGAACGAAAATAATTTGACGCAGCCGTTCGTCCGGCGACATACGGCGACACGTGGGCACGATATATTACACGCGAGCCGCGCACTAAAAATATTGTGTTGGCAAATTAATGGGCATTCCCGACAGTAGGTTGTGGGATGAAAGGAAGTGCCTTTTATATGTGAAACGTTGGTTTTGTATGAAAACGCGTGGCAGCCGGTCACACCTGTCCGCGTACATTGGAGCGGCGGCAGCGGACGCGTACCGTCCATCCAAGCGCAAGCGCTGGCGTCGCGACGCTCGCTAGGGCTGTCGCATCATGCCAAATTATAATCCTTTATGAAATAAGGTGTTTGCAAATATATCCGTTGCCGAGTGGTGACTGCATAGTATAATACAATATGTCTTCACCCCTTTCCTCTCCTACATGTGTCTAAAAATATGACAAAAGGTGATATAGGTAACAGAGAACTATCATAGACTTCATACCGTCTTTTGCTTGAACATGATTATGTTCAACTTTATTCGAAGAACAGCAGTAGACTGGTAAATAAATACAGGAATATGACAGTAAATTGGCAACTTCAATATATTATTTTCTCAGGCCTACTGCACATTTAATACCTATAATGCTAACACACAAAATCCCTTACACAGGAAACAAATAAATAAAATAGAAGAAAGAAATAAATTGTTGTAAATTTATAGAAACATTTTAATTTTATGAACGAAGTGTTGTTACTTCTGAAGCAAACTGTACATACACATAACATAGTTTATATTAGTACTCATGTACTAACAATATTATAAGTTTTATACAAATTGGAAGGGACATACCCGTACTAAATCGAACCACGGGCTCTACTAGATCACTAAAGTATAATGAAAATAAAAATAACAGTTAAAAAACCAAAAAAAAACGACATTCCCATACAAATCGCCCAGGCAGCTGCACACTTTTGTATGGAAATGCCGAATATTTTTTTTGTTTTTTGGCAGTTATTTTAATTTCTTCATACTATAATAATCTAGTATAGACCGTAGTTCGATTACGGGTATGTCCCTTTCACGTTGTATGTATACATCACGTCTAGGATAGCACGCACAGCCCTGCTAGTAACGGATGTGACAAAGACGTGTCGCAGGCGCAGCATGCGTCAGTTTCACAATAATTGGGCAGATTAATATCCTCGCCAGCGTTCATATTTCGCCGCTTGGCTCTACCACAAATTACGTACAGTACAGAAATGACCCTTAACACTGTAGTGTACATATTTTAATACATGTTAAAGCAATAAAATGTGGCTCTAAAAATAAATACATCCCTTTATCACGACACGACACGATAGTTTTTTCAGTATTTGTTCGCATCAAAGTCTCTAATATTATTTAGTTGTGATGTCTTACGTTTTATTAACAACTATGGGGTTACAAAAAAAATCTTTATAATATTTTTGTTTTATTTTATATCTTCTTACTCTTTCACCAGAGTTTATGAAGATCCTATCGATCGAAGGTACTCAAATTATCGTCGGACAAAATAGTTTCTGAAAAGTTAGATTGCTCAGTTCAATAAATCAATCCATTAAAATACTAATATTTTCATGGTTATATATGGATTTCTCCAATTAATATAATGACGATATATCTATTAATTTGCTATAATTATATACTACTCTGTGTAAAAAGTATCGGGAATATGTCAATAAAAAGACCTGCGTAAAAGAGGTCGTTCTAATTTTTTTACTGCATGTTGGTAGCACTGTACTGATTTAGCGCGCAAAATTTGAGCGGGATCTGTCATTTAATTTGTTTTAAACTACACTTTTTGTTGGTCATAGTTTTGAGTTCTCGGCGATTTTTACAATGGAAAATATTGTTGAACAAAGAGTGTGCCTTAAATTTTGTGTTTCGAATGATATTTCATGTGGTGAATCACTAAAAATGTTGCGAAATACCCACGGCGAATCGTGTATATCGAAAACAAGGGCTTATGAATGGTATAAGGCTTTTAAAGAAGGCCGAGAAGTAGTAGTAGACTTGCCTCGTTCTGGTAGACCTTCAACCGCTACGACCAAAGAAAACATCGACAGAATCAAGAAGCTAGTGCTCGAAAATCGACGTATGAGTCTGAGAGAGTTGGCTAGTGAGGTAAACATATCTTTTTTAGTCCGTCCACAACATTCTCATTGACATTTTAGGCATGAAACGCGTCGCCGCTCGACTAGTTCCGAAAGAGCTCAATTTCGTTCAAAAAGCGCAGCGAAAGCATGTCGCTGAAGACATGGTTTCCCGAGCTTCTACGGATCCGACCTTTTTGAAACGTATAATAACTGGCGACGAGTTATGGGTTTATGAGTACGACATGCAAACAAGCCAACAGTCTTCAGAATGGCGTCTCGAAAACGAGCCGAAACCCAAAAAACCGCGGCAAAGTCGCTCCAAAATCAAGGTGATGCTGACAGTTTTTTTTGACTACCGTGGTGTGGTTCACTCCGAATACCTTCCTGAGGGAGAAACAGTGAATAAAGAATATTATTTAGGCGTCATGAAGCGTTTGCGTGAGAGTATCCGCAGAAAACGTCCAGATTTGTGGCAACACAACTCATGGATGCTGCACCATGATAATGCACCATCATCACACACAGCCATTATAGTGAAAGAGTTTTTAGCAAAAAATTCAACAAAAGTTCTCGACCAAGCACCGTATTCACCTGATATGGCTCCGTCTGACTTATTTTTATTTTCCAAGTTAAAATTACCACTTCGAGGAAAACGTTTTGAGTCGATAGAAGCCATAAAAGAAAATTCGCTGTATGAGCTAAAGGCCATACCGCAAATAGCCTATGAAAAATGTATGAAAGACTGGGTGAAGCGTTGGAGATGTTGTATTGCAAGCGATGGGGCCTACTTTGAAGGCGATAAAATAAATTTAGATGAATAATTTCTATTTTTTGTTTTAGTGACAAATTCCCGATACTTAGTACACAGAATGTATGTATTATCTTGATGGTCATTGAGATCCTTTTCTGTACTGTCGTATATTGTGTCTCTACCGGCCGCCTGTCACGCCTTCCGTCCTCCATGTGTGGAAGCTCACTCAAACTAAATATCCACTTCATTAATATTCAAATTGTCATACTAGATATTATATTAATATTATGCATTAGCAAGTTACTTCAGTATTTACTTATAACTTTGTGCGATTTTGATTAGGGGGAAAATAGGAGGGGAAAGGGGGGAAGTTTGCTGTAGCATTATTTATCGACGAATTTCAATTTGAGAAGCATACTAAGAACTTCATTCTTAAAAATTGAAAAATTAAATTCAAAACGGGGAGTGAAAGGGGGAAAATAGAGGGAAGTTTTCTGTATCATTATATATGGATGGATTTAAATTTTAGTTTTTTTTCGGGTAATTTATACTTACCTTTACCAATCAGATTACGCAGTCCTATCCGTCTTCACAAGACAAGTAGACAGTAGATCCAGACCAAGGACACGCGAGTAATCACTAAAACTTATACCCCTTTTTTGCTGAAAAAGTGTAAAGATAGACAGTATGCGATTTAAAGCACATCGCAAATCATCTTGTCAGTCAATCCTAAAAGTCCCAAACTTTTAAGGCATCAAACAAAACATACAGCTGTTTATAAACATTATTGAGTAACAAACTTTTCATTTTATACATAATCTGATTATATGAACTCCTGAATACTCTTCTCAAGACGAACTCCTGCGCTAAGTTCATATACATACTTCCGTCTTAAAAGGCTAAATTAACTTGTGTCTTCTGTATTTTACTCCTAACATCGCCTGCCTGATCACCTCATTAATTCCTGAAAACATTTCTTCAGCAATAAAAATGTCCTTTAGTCCTGAGCGCAGGGCGGGCGGCGGGGGGCGGGCGGCCACGTATAAATACGCGGCACGTGCGCGCGCGCAGCTGGGCGCCACGTGGACTGCCGTAAAAATAGAGCATTGTCTGCCACGCCCACCGGCAGATAAAACACCACATCAAACCAAATTGACGGTTTTCGGCAACTTGCGTTACGTGAGTCCAATTTAATGGGGAGATAAATAAGAGCGATGAAACTTTACTTTGTGTCGGTTTTTAACAAGTAACCAGACGGTAATGTGTTTTTATTGCCTTTGTTTTATCAATTTTAAAGACTACTAGTATTTACGATCTGCAACAAACAGATTTTTATGAGCGACAGTTCATAAAAGTTCGTAAATGCAAAGTATGCTGTAAAACTCAGCCAGAAGCAAGGCACAAAACAGGACTACGGTCTGATGTACGGCTTTGCTATCATGGTAGTACAGAAAGTGGACTGATGTAAAAAGTTTTTGGCGAAGGCTCCATCACATATTAATGTTCTACCTGCGTCTGACTTGATTTGGTGGATGCTCTACGTAAAAACTCTGTTCTTCTTTCGAGTCTTGGCTATATGAAAATTTTCATTTTTTGACGTGACAACGTCTTATAAATTGGTTAGCCGGGTGACACTTCAAGAAACTGCGTTACGCTCCGCTCACGTTATGCGCTCACAATGAGAGCGAGTGAGAGGCACGCGTGCCTTTCACTTTTTATGTCTGTCTCTCTCGCTCTTAGGCGGGCTAACCATGCCCGAGTAGAAGTCAAGTTTGGAGTGAAGTGGAGTGAAGTCGTTGTCACGTAAAACTTTCGCCCGTATACCGACTTTACAGGCAACCAATTTTTTTTTATAATAGGTTTGACCAGTGCTTGGCTACGGTGACCGTCCGATCATTTGCCTTGTTAAGGTTCTGCATTGAGCAGGGTGTAGGGTATTTGGGCAGGATAGTAGGGTATTAGGTCATTGACTGGAGAGCACCGAAGTCGCACTTGTAATTTTTTTAGAAACGCTACCTAACCCGGTTTTCTTGACATCTCCCGACACCAGTTCGGAGTCTATTCAAAAATTTCCAGACTGCCCAGGGGAGGTTAACATCTGGTGGGAGTTTCTCAGAGGGCGAAAGTTGAAAAAAGAAAAAACATGTTCTTTTTTCAAACAGAGTTACTTAGAACCTTAAAATCATCAAGAAATACTACATAATAACAAGTCTTATTGGTATAACTCTTTAAACTAAATATAAACTAAAATCATATTCTTAAATTAAAACATCTTAAAATTTTACACATACTACGCAGTCAGACACCTCGAACTTTGGAACATAGTCCCCGCTAAAAAAAGGAAACTAAAAGACAATCGCGCTCGCTTCCGCCGCGAAATGCTTCCGCCTGTGATAAGCTCCCTCCACTTCCCTATCGTCGTCTTGAGTCTTCTTGACGCACCTGTGATATTATAAGATACTCGTACACACTCTTCACACGTTAAGAATAGCCACATTTCCGACTTAAAATATTTATAAAATTATAAAAACAGTTTTTTATTAAAATAACTCTGTTAGCGTTAGTAAGTAACTTTGAAAATGTATATGTAAGTATTTATGCTAAAAAAAGCAATATCTAAATAACGACGAGTAAATATAACTATATTATCTATATCTAGAAAATCTGTCATCAAATCACCTCTAATAACTAATTCATCTTCCAGCTAAATGTATCAGAGAAATATTTTTGTTTTATATATTATTTATATAGACGTGGGGTAAAATTCATTTTAACAAAATACAAATCATGAAGCTAGCTCTACCAACAGACCATAACAATTATTAATTATAAAACATTATACTTATACTAAAATTTATATTAATTATACAATATACAACATTTTGAGATCAGATTGCAGACGTTCTGAAAAAAAGTGGCCAAGTGCGAGTCGGACTCACCCATGAAGACCTATCCATAGATACCCCACACGCATGGGTTTGATTAAAAAAATTGAGTTTCAGTTCTAAGTATGGGAAACCCCCAAAACTTTATTGTTTTTTTTTTCTATTTTTGTGTAAAAATCTTAATGCGGTTCACAGAATACATCTACTTACTAAGTTTCAACAGTGTAGTTTTTATAGTTTCGGGAAAAAGTGGCTGTGACATACGGAAGGACAGACAGACAGACATGACGAATCCATAAGGGTTCCGTTTTTTGCCATTTAGCTACGGAACCCTAAAAAGGAGAGGTAAGAAGTAACCGTAACCGAAGAGTATGAAGAGATTGATGAGAGTAGATGAAGCGAAAGAGGTCTGTCAGGATCGTAGCAAGTGGAGGTCCATAGTCTCTGCCTACTCCTGTGGGAAACAGGCGTGATAGTAACAATATGTATGTAATTAACTTTCTGAAATATGGTTAGTTTACCAATGATTTATGCAAATCAATTTAAATCTTCAGTTGAATCACTACATATTATAAAACAAAGTCGCTTCCCACTGTCTGTCCCTATGTATGCTTAGATCTTTAAAACTACGCAACGGATTTTGATGCGGTTTTTTTAAATAGATAAAGTGATTCGTGAGAAAGGTTTATATGTATAATACATGCCGTGCGAAGCCGGGGCGGGCCGCTAGTTAAATAATAAAATGTGTATTTATACTCTACAAATAATAATTACAATAATTACATTTTTAACAAAAAAAATCAACAGACTTAAATTTTTTATACAACATACAGTCGAATTGATAACCTCCTCCTTTTTTGAAGTCGGTTAAAAAGGCGACGTATCGCTAAATAAAATAATTTTATCATACAGATCAGAAATTATTTTATAATAGATAAAATACGAGTTACGCTGAGGTTGTCAAACTTCGCAAACTCCTATGAAATTGAACAATGAGTTAGGACAAAGAACAATAAACACAGATTGAGGAGTTATAACTTAGTCCGCGTTTGACAGATTATTTTTTATTACAAGCAGTGACATTTGCAGTAGTTATCGACAAGTTATCAACGGCGCCGCGCATTCCCAAACAAAAATACCTACACACGTGTGCCAAGCCCTACACTTACTCCATACGTCTCTGTCTATTTGCATTGTTAGCTGTAAATCTCCTTGAGTTATTTCTCAAACAGAACAAAACACATACCGTAATACTTATAAGTTAACAACCCCTGAACAAACAGCATGGGGATGTATAGTTATCTAAAATATATGCGAATATGAAAATAAGATTTTAACCTATATTTTCACACTGCTGGCCAAAAACCTCACCCATATCCTTCGACTCATCCTGATTCAAAACGAAATGCGACCAATTTTTCTCAAAATATTTGATGTCATCACACATTTCATTATCAACATTTCGTTTAGAGGAACTACTTCCTACGTCCGTCTGAAAACGTACGTAGAAGATAATATTTCTATCAAAAGCTCCCTATCAATTCATCGGAAGGGAAAAACCTAAATGAAAAAGGTTAAATTGTGTAGTAATAAGTGTAATGATATAAGTACCATATATATAATAAAATTATGAAAGTATTTTTTATACAATAAAATAAATTGAATCATACTGTGTAGTGTAGTTTATCGAATAAAGCGCTTATAAAAGCACATTTCAAAAATTTATAAATTTTTAGCTGTTGCTGCTGTGCCGTACTTTTCAGTATTTTTCAGTACATCTTTTGTTTGTCATTTTATGCCGACCAAGTCAGACTTTATCAGAAGTAAAAAATATGAGATGTGTGGTTTTTATTATTTATTTATTGATATCGTACACACTATCACGTCTTTATCCCTAATGGGGTTGTCAGAGCTTTTTAGGTTTTGTAGCTCTACAGACCTCTGTCTGTAGTATCAAAGGCCACTTTTAGCGTGATGATGGGCAAGAAGGTGGAAAAAGGCATCAAAAGTGATGGGTTGGTAGCCGCATCGCTTATTTACATAATTCGCATTTTCGCCCATTCCTTCAATAGGCTTTTTCGATCTGCGCGGGAAGTCATTCTAAGTTTTTTCTTTTCCCCAGACTAGCAGGGCAGAAATTGATATCGTAATTGTCAAAATTCACAATTTCTGCCCTACTACGATTTTACACGACGAATCTACTCTATAGTTAGCACAATTTCAGCACGTCTGCCCCCCGAAGCCTCCCTGCCTCCCCTGGATCGATACGCCGCCATTTTGAATTTCCTGACCAATGCGCGTAGCCATGGAAAGCGGTCGGCATGGCAACGCGACGCCGCCGACGCGACGTCGAAGGGGAAAGTGATGGAGGCTTTGTAGTTGTTCCCTCACAGTCATTAGGGCTTGTTGACTATATAGACACGCATACCTATCTGTGTATCTACCTACCTATATTATTACCCGATTACGGGTAAGCCAAAAAGAGGGTTATGTGTTTTGCGTATGTATGTATGTTCATCTATTCCCTCGTATCTTCGATGATATCCATGATACCTTGACAAATGAGGTATCGTCGGAATCGTCTTGGCTGTCCACTTGTTGTAGGTTATATATGTGGCACCCTCTACTGGCCATAAAGTAATAAACGAAAAAAAACAAATCTAACGAGTGGGGTATTAAGGTGCAGGTATAGGCAAATGGCCTTGAAGTGGCGCCCTCATTTGAAATAAATTGTTAACTCGTAAATATGGAGATAATTTCCATATTGCTCTTCGTCATGCACTAGATAGCCCTTTAAATTATTTTATGAACCACCGTTGAAAGTATTTACATTAGTCCGCCTAGCTTTAAAACTTGCCTCCGCCAAAAGTGGCCACGGCAAGTTTTAAAGCTAGACGGATCACCAATAATAGTTTCAACGGCAGTTCATAAAATAATTTAAAGGGCTATCTAGTGCATGACGAAGAGCAATATGGCAATGATCACCATATTTACGAGTTAACAATTTATTTCACACTTCAAGGCCATTTGCCTATATCTTCGCCTTAAATGAAAGGGCTTAAAAAGCACATTTCAAAAATATATACATTATTAGCTGTTGCTTCCTGCTGTGCTTGCATTAACTGTATATGTGTACTTTTCAGTATGAATTTTTCGGTATTCGGGATTCAGTTTTTTTTTATTGATTATCAAGGGGAGCCAAGCTTTCACAATACAATAAAAATTTGAATGAATATCGGAGTGCCAATAAAAAGTTCCCACGGATAGATATTTTTTAAAACTGTATCTTGTATAGGTACTATAAACTCTTACCTAATGCCTGATGCTCTTATCTAATAGAACAAGCACTTTTTGCTCTCGTCTCGCAAATACCGTTGCGTGTGTAGCGTATTGTATTTATTCTGTGGTATAGCACAGTCGCATACTGATACACTATCACGTCTTTATCCCTTACGGGGCAGACAGAGCCTAGGGCGGTAGGGCCCAGGTCACTTTTAGCGTGATGGTGGTCATGAAGGTGGAAAAAGGAAATCATAATAGTGAGCATCGCCTAGAGTGACCGTGTTTTATTTATAACAATATAAGACGTTTCAACAACAAATAAAGAATGGAGCATGAGAGAATTAAGGAAAAGGGAACGGAATGCAAAATGATTTTCCCTACCACATCTGGTTTTCCGCGATCTTCAACTTTTCTAATTTTTGATACCTTGGGTTACCTTATTTCAATTTTCGTAACGATCGCTAAATTTTTAGAGATAAAGTATAGCCTATGTTATTTGCTGATAACGTAGCTTTCAATAGGTGAGATATTTTTTTAAATCAGATCAATAATTTTTGAGTTGATCCACACAACGCCCAATGAAATCTTTTCTCTTTATAATATTAGTCTAGATAGGACGCATTTCAACGCCTCTCACTTTAAATATCGCGTGCAATTTGATATAGAATTGCCTATTTTCTGTATTTGTATTTTGTTTTATGACATCTAGACTATGGGGTTCAGGATACACAAAGTAAAGCAAAGCACTGCGATCTGTCACTTTGCCCAATGCCTTCCTCGAGTATTTGTAAATATTTTGCGGACCTTTTTAATTAGGGTTCCGTACAAAAAATTAAAAAACGGAACCCTTATATATGATCACTCGTGCGTCTGTCTGTTCGTCCGTCTGTCACAGCCAATTTGCTCCCAATGTACTGGACCGAATCAGGTGAAATTTGGTTGACATCCTATGACCCAAACACATATGTGCAAAGTAAATAAATATTTTTTTTTAAATAAGGGTCATTTTTGGGGGATAAATTAGGAAATTAAAAAAAAAGGTTTTGCAAACCTTACTGTGTCATATATCAATTGAAAGGGCTCATTATGACGATTTCAAATATATTTTTGTTATAATTATAAAATAAATAGTTTTGATTTTATTCATGAAAGAAGATGAAAATTTACCATTCCCCACTCCCTGATCTCCGAAAATACTGAGCCTAAAACTTTGAAAAAAATACGAAATATAGTTCATTGCTTGTAGATTACAGGAAAACCTATAAGAATTCAATTAATTGTACGGAACCCTCTCCGCGCGAGTTTAACTCGCATTTGGCTGGTTTTATTGCTTAATCATCTTAGTAAACTGAATTATATTTCCACTCTAACACCAAAGCTTCAATGAAGAAAATCTTAGGATTTTTCGATTCCTTTGCCACATCCGTTACTGGAATATTGCGGGACGGCTCTTAACCAAGCGTCCACATTGTCTAGGCAATTCAAACAACGCTATAATGTTGTGCCAACACCGCTGCGCCCGGCACAATGCCAGCTTAACCATACTAATTGATATATCCTTTATTCTTTACATCTCACTCACAAACAACTTCCTTTCCTTTCAATCCGCGCCGAAATTATTTACAGTCGTATTTGCAGCTCCAGTGGAGCTCCCACAGAATAGAGACACCTGCGACCTACCTGTGGGTACCGCGAAATGTAAGCGGACTTTCGACTTTACAGTTTCCTGCGTTTGTTCGCAAACAATGGGCTATAAGGCTGTTCGGTGCACAACGCGAGACGATGCTAAAGACGCTATTCAAACTCGACTGCTCGCCGCCTGGCCATTCTTAACATTGTACTTATTCAAATGTTCTGTAGACACCGGCTTCTTTGGCTACGTTCGAACACGTCTATTGCACTTAACAAACGCATTCAACATAACCGTAATAGAAGTATGTATCAATAGCAACACCCACAAAATACTAGCTTGATCGTTGAAAGCCTCATTGACATTCAATACCTGCTTACCGAGATATCGATCTGGAAAGCATTCGTTTACAGAAAATATTGTAAAGCTTACCCATTGCAACAGTTACGAGGCTACAACAATAATAGAAAAGCTGTTTCATTCATGCTCGAATTCCTTTAAAAAATTCCATGCGAGTTTCGTTTCTCGAAGTCTTGAAAAATTTACTTGAAGAATGCTCGGGAACCATTACTTAATTTTTTATGATCGTGTACTCAATAAGATAGGTATTTTACTGTCGATGAAATCTAATACAAGTGTCTGTGCATTTCTACAAAATATATATTGAACTATGAGGACATGAGGCAATCACAAAGACAAATCTTCGCAACTGTCACTTCCTCGTCCAAAACCGCACGCCGTTTAGATCCAGTTAGCGCCGCTTTTGTTCACAAAAAGCCTCGTCTACTCCGCATTGTGAGCGATGTTGCACACACGGTCTCACGCCCGGCAAGTTCCGTAACAATCTTAGCAATCAATCTCACTGTTGTGATTTATTATCCAAATCTGATGAACCACTGATGAAACTACTTAGTATCTTAGTAGTAAGATAGGTGTTTTGTTTTTCGTGTGTATAAGTGGCCAACACTGGCGTCAGACTTTCCAAGCTGCCTAAAGGCATCTGACAGCTTGACGACTGCCATTAAATGATGACAGATGGGACCAGTGGCTTAACGTGCCTTCCAAAGCATGGAGGAGCTCGAGAAAATTTGTATGCCACTTGTGGTCGCCCACCCAAGTGCGGACCACGCCCGGTGTCACTTAACTTGCGCAAGCGCTAGTAATTGTTACTTCCGCCGAGCCATCTTAAGTAGGTATCGTGGTAGGTTTATCAGGATTTTGCCGATTAACGAAGTAAAATAAAAATCGACACACTTGTAGAGAGTGTCCAGTATTTCCTTTAGACTGGACTGGATACTCTCTACAAGTTTACTACTAGTGTGGATAGCTTTATTCCGGAGCAATATCTCAGAATTTATTGTTATTATATGAATATATTATATATGATATATATATATATATATATATATATATATATATATATATATATATATATATATATATATATATATATATATTATATGAATAAAATTACTATCACAATTATTTAAAACCATCATAACATATTTGTATATCTAAAGTACGGAGATAACTCAAACAAGTAAGATCTCTCTACCATTATGTCAAAAAATATTTCGTAACTTTTTTATAAGCTTACTCGAACAAAGAACCTGTTGAAAACGAATAAAAATATTTTAATTTTTATTGCTTTGTACTTGAGTTATAACAGGACCTTGCGCAGTTATAACTTTATCTATCAGGAGTAAATAGCCCTTCATAGAGCTATCTCGGAAACGCTTCAGTTTTTTGCTACCAGATAACAAAACAAAGCACTGGTCCCGATGTCCACTCTACCTGCTATTATCTCCCGCCATTTGTTTAAACAATCGATAGCCCTTTCCAATATCCACTTGAGTTGCTTTAGATAATTGGTAATGCTTGAGCCTCAGACTGTAAACAAAACAGCTATAAAAAGAGGCTCCTATTGTCTTGAAAGCCTTTTTTTAGTATTCCTACTGCCCTTGTCTTATGACCATATTGCTATAATACACTGCCAGCCTCTGATGGGCCAGTTTACTCTCCCTGCACACGCCCAGTATCCACCAGCATAGTGTATTTAATAGTCTTCATACTATTATTTAGAGATTAATTAATTAGTCTGCCTGCGCCTTACCAATATTTCAAGACGTACATACTAGATAAGTAGATGCTTCAATATCACAGCTAATGAATACCACCAAAAGAAATTTCTGCTAATAGCTTCAAAGAATTCCTAAAAAGTTGCATATCTGCAGTCTAAAATCTAAATGTTAGTATCGGTTCTAAACTGCCTGCCTGTGGGCTTACAAACAACCTCACATTACATGAGAACATAGATATGGAAAAAATAGATAATGCAATTACAACTTTTATATAAGGATCTTTGCTGTAGCCTGTACTGTAAGCATCAGCTAGTTGCCTTATTTAATTTTATATGACCCTATTGAATTTTAGGCTCTTTTCTTCATCTCACACTCTACAGTTAGCACTCATCGGAGAGTTCAATCAGCGCAGTAGTCAACGTTCCCTCATGGGTGGCCTCCTCTCGCTGTCTTGTAGTCCTGTTATTGCTTTGGGTTCTACATTACTAGTTGGTCTAAGCGAATTAAATCTCGGCTCGATCCCCAGAGTTAACCGAGTTGGCGCGACTAATGACACCTGCGCAGGAGTCAACGCTCGCTCATATGTGGGCTCAGGACAGGACTACTTTCTCTTATTGCTGTGATAGAGTTGGTCTATGCGAATTAAATCACGGCTCGCTCCTAGGAGTTCACCAAGTCAGCTCGGGTCGCGACACCTGCGCAAGAGTCAACGCTCGCTCGTGTGTGGGCTCAGGACAGGACTACATCCTGTTATTGCTGTGGTTTCTACAATTCCTAGTTGGTCTATGCGAATTAAATCACGGCTCGCTCCTAGGAGTTCACCAAATCGGCGCGACACGCGACACCTGCGCAGGAGTGAACGCTTGCCCATGTGTGGGCTCAGGACAGGACTACATCCTGATATTGCTGTAGTTTCTACAATTCCTAGTTGGTCTATGCGAATTGAATCACAGCTCGCTCCTCAGAGTTCACCGAGTCGGCGCGACTCGCGACACCTGCGCAGGAGTCAACGCTCGCTCGTGTCGTGTGTGGGCTCGCCCGCTGTCTCGCAATCTCTGTTATTGTTCTGTAATTAAATTCTTGCACCTACAAGTCCACACATTAAAGTTTTTTGTTTCAAACATGAAATCGTGACAGAAACTGCATGTGATTTGATTTTATGGAAATTCAATACAGCATTGTGCCTATATTTCTGCAAAAGTAATTTGCATAAAGCTTGGTCTAGATCAAGGTCACGATCATTATTGTCGTCAATTTTCGTTAATTTTCAGTTTTTATTTTGAATCATCGTAGTACATAGTCTAAATAAAACCCTTATAACGCCTTCTTTATACTTAGGTTTTATTAAGCATCATTATTTCGAAATGAATTTATCAGAGCCAAACGCAACATCATCTTAGAAGATTTAAATGACGCGTTTATCTATCTAATCATAGATAAACAACTATGTAATCTTATTTTGCTCTCTAATTCTCCGTAACTCTTGCCCTTCATTGAATGTCTGTTTGCCCCATGGTGACGTCACCGAGCAATGCTCTGGCGGGCCATATAGGGGCCGGCGCCGGCGCACTCTGGCTTATAAGGAGGTAACGCCATATTGTTTGTATAGATTTCCTGAGTTTGAATCAGCTTACTTAAGCTTCTTTCGCTGAAGAATTTAGTGCATTAAAGGACTTTAGATCATTCAACAGATCAGGACCAAATGGCTTTACACGAACATAAATTAAGCCTTTGTAAGTGAATCTGATCTCTTTGAGAAAATTGTCTAAGTTTTTATTATGTTAAACATATTCTTTCTTTCTTAGGTTTTTTTAGTTGAATTTTTTTAGACAAGAATCGAGAATCATTGAAGTATTTGCATCATATAGTAAGTAAGTCGTAGTCTTGATTACATTCTAGCAGCATTACATTTAGCAAAATTACATTAGAAAGTTCATATATGTATTAATAGATAAAAAAGGTTATAAGTCGACAGGTCATAAGTATAATGTGTAAGTCCGGACTATTCTCGTATTTTTTATCACAAAATAAAACATGTTTTTCTATTGTACTCGTAGTTTTTAGCTTTTCCGCTTCTGAATTGCAAGCACTTCTAAAATAAGTTATCAAGAGAGTCCTTGTTAGGTCAGGTCAGAAATATCAATCACGCAACTAAATGCAATGCTAACGCGAATATCTATCAAGCAACGACTCTACAATTGCAGAATCAATTATCCATCGGGAAGTAAAACCCGTTTCTACTTGGCATTCTATAATTATTAGTCTAGGACTTGTCAATGTGTGAGTTTGCATTCGTTTTATATAGATATTACATCACATGTATAAAATACAATCCATAAAAGGACAACGCCTATTAATCAATTAGCCATACAAATATGCGAGGATGGCGAGGCTTACTAAGAAGCAAGACCATGCCATAAATTCGCCATAGATTTATGCCATAGATTTCCAGAAGCAGTTTGATTCTGAACATAAAAATAAATTGTCAGCTTGAACATTTGCATAAATCGATTTGTTATTAGTCTCTAGATATAGAAGGGAATACAAAATATATTACAGACATGTATTGCAATTCATGTAATAAGTTTTTGAAGCTTGGTTTGTGATTATACCTACTGTTTATTTATAAAGCAAACTACTTATGCGTTTCTAAAAAGATAGTTTAGTCAACATTCACACCTCATTATCTCAGTCACGGCGACGGCTGAAATTCCCATACAGAACTACTCTTAACCTCTTAGGAAATATATAATAAAGAAAGGAGATAAATATATTTGTTTTTATATGCTAACTACCTAGAACCTACAGATACTGTTGATAGGTTCGTCTCTACGCGATTTAACGAACTATAAATATTATTGTAATTGAAAACTTGAAGCCCTAGTACTCGTAAAGCCAAAAGCAAGCATTATATTTGCATCAAGATTTACAAACCCAAAGAAACTTTACGACCCAAGTTTCCTCTTTAATACAATTCCTTTGCCCATTTACGCGCAGAGCTGCGGGCTTCAGTTTTTCTGCGCCCCGCAAGGAAAGTTGACGTCTCCTTAATTCTCCAGATAAACCTATCTGGGAGGTCGTGTGCAAAAGAAATCAGTGCCCCATCGACCATTCCACTCCCCATATTTGGCCTAATAATGTACATTCTGTTGCCTTTCGCAGAAACTCAGGAATGTGTACGGATGCAGGTGGACAGAGTGCTACTTGTAATGCCATTTTTTCCGATTAACATCTTTCTTGGTGTTGAGAAATGAGATCTAAAAGAATGTGCGTGAGGCTATCTGTATACTGTATACGGCAGTAGACATGCTAATACTGACAACAGAACGAATGGCATACCAACACTCGTTAAATTGGAAAATTTAATAAAAACGTTAGTACTAATGAATACTAGAAATATATGGAAAACTATCGCATAAAGCCACCATTTTGTTTGTATTAGATCTTCGTTTTTCATTGCTTCTTTCATGTGTGAATAATCATCGTTAAATATAGGTATATGAGTCCCGCATGTCGACACAGCATAAAGCTACTGCTAAATATAAGCTACTACTTAAATATAGCTTATATAAACATCAATGAGACTTCTTCAACCCATTTGGCCAGCGTGAAGAAAGTAGGCCAAAATCCTCTGGCCAAATATGACTCAGGTCGTACAGAGGGTCGTGCTCTTGCAGTGGAGACTAAAAATGACCTGTTGATGACAAAGATGATCATCCCACTGGATGACACTTCATTGCGTGTAAAAATACCCGCTTAAAGATGATTTTTTCATATACTCTACCTTCATATACACAATATAATGGATAAATATAATATAAATCCCAATCCCAACTAATAATATAAATGCGAAAGTGAGTTTGTATATTTGTTTGTTGGTTTTTTTGTTTGTTTGTTACCTTTTCACGCTTTATCTACTGAACCAATCGTCTTGAAAATTCGAATACACATAGTTAAGAGTCCTGAGAAGGACATAGGGTACCTTTCATCCCGGAAAAATGTTCTGTTCCCGTAGGAAGTGAGATACGCGAGCGAAGCGAAGCTAGTATAATATAAAATTCATGTTATTAAGTTAATTCTTATTTTTTTTTTTATGTTTAGGGCGCCAAACGAACAAGCGGGTCACATTATGCATGCCACATTAGACTAATGAGTTCTAAGTACCACTGAGTACACAAGGAGTATGTGGAAACCACACTGCTAGCTGGTCAGGGGGTTATCTGCGGAGCGGCAGAGCGGCGCCACCTTATCAACCTGCCACATACTGCGACCATTACTCATGAGTAGCTGTAGTGATTGCACCGTGACGTCACTACTCATTACATCACTGCCATTAATGAATTGAAGAATGGATAATGCGCGTTGTTTGTGATCTTATGTCGTCGTAATCACTTCATTGAATTATTTAATTTTCTACATCTGAAATATCTATTGTATGAGCATTTTGGTCTTAATCGAGTCGTTATTAAAGTCTGTTTTAATAACGTGGCATCTTCAGTCTTGCGAAAATTAGTTTTGTCCATCAAGTTATACTATTAATTATATAACATACGATACAACAGAATCGACAAAAAAAATCCAATTTGTTATACTGCTCAATAAAACTTAAAAGTTGATTTATTATAATAATAATAATAATCTTTATTTAAGACAACATAGGCCCAGGTGTTAGTAACAATGGTACTTATTCTATGTTAGAAATTAAACCTATCTAAATATACAGCAATCCTAACGAGCATCTAACATGGTTTGCAAGTGTAAAAACGGCACCCTTACAAACCATGTTAGTACTGTATTGCTAAAAGCGACCGGGTTCGATCTATGAGCCCCCTAATAAGTGGGCTGTCAAATCGTTCGGCTATCGCACTCAAAATACTGTTGCGACTGGAGCGCCCCGTGCGCAGCAGTGCTGCAGATTTCTTGCGCCAAACCGCGTCAAACCCGTTGGTATGGGCGACGGTGAACATAGTTGACGCACTACAAAACGGTGGCCGTCGCAACAGAATTCTGAAGGCATTATTGTATTGGATTCGCAGAGCATTGTAAGCTTTTTGAGTATATCTGAACCAAAGGGCACCCGAGTACAGAGATGTGCAGTAGGCTTTAAAAAGTGTTATTTTAACCGGATCTGTACATCGAGAAAACCTTCGAGCCAGCATGTTCGCCCTAACTGACAATGCTCTGCGTTCCCTCTCCATGTCTACATCGTCTTTTAGGTCGTCTGTTACCCAGTGTCCTAGGTACTTAAATTTATATACCCGCTTTAATTCAACTCCATTTAATGAGACTAGAGGCACTGTATCAGGACACTTGGTGCCCGACTTAAAAACCATGAACTCTGTTTTCTTTACATTGTAAACAAGGCCGTGTGAGGCAGCGTAAGACTGACATATATCAAGGAGCTCCTGCAAAGCGCCAACAGATGGCGCCAGAAGTACCATGTCATCTGCATATGATATGTTGTTGACACACACCCCGTAAACATAGCAACCCGCCCGGAAGGCTTTCAAAGGTTGAAAAGCAATGGTGAGCTAAGCCCCCCCTGCCTTACTCCACACTGCGGCGTGCACGGGTCAGATAATTCTCCCGCCCACCTCACACGATTTTCCTGGTTAAGGTACCAATACCTGAGGAGAGATGTCACCTCTGGTGGCACCGAAGTAGCTTCTAATGTTTCCCACAGCAGCAGGTCAAATGAGACAAGATCAAACGCACTTGAAAAGTCTAAAAAGCACCCATATACAGGTGTTTTTCTCTCAGTGTAATATTTGACAGTGTGCTTAAAACTCAAAATGGCAGTTTCTGTGGACAGCCCCGGACGGAAACCGAACTGGGCGTTATTTATTGTGTCGTTTCGACATGTTGACAAGGCAAGAAAAACACTATCACATTTATAATATTAGTAGCTTTGACTGATATAAATGATTAAATAAGTTTATAAAACTGGCATGTTTAATTACACTATTTGAAACTTATAAAACAGGAACATTAGCCAGATAGTCTCAAATTATGACAGAAAAGAGGGTTTTTGTTTTCAAATTCTTAATGTAAACTATTAAATTAACTAAGAATTATTACTACTAGACTATTTTATCTCTACCTTTTTCTATATTTACAACTACCATCCAAACAATTTATGAAAATGTAAAAATCTTTGTATATAACACAATCAATAGAACGAGTGATGTGTCATTGAACAAAAAGTATGAATTCGTTATTTAGGGCTAATTTAAATTCCATTTAAACCAGAAAATTATAACGACATGAATGACTTGTCAAAAATTCAGCCAAGGGAGAATTTAAGTCTTAATCTGGGTTCCGGATATTGAGTTACAAAATTGAAAATAAGCAGTGAAAATTCGATAAATTCCTTTACTCTAGAAAACATTAATAGTCTTAGTGCTATTTAAATAATAAACGGGCAAGTGCGAGTCGGACTCGTACATGAAGGGTTCGGTACCTCCGTACAATGTTTTAAAACGCTAAAAAAACACGTTTTTTGTATGACGACCCCCTTTAATTTTAACTTTTTTTATTTTCAGTATTTGTTGTTAAAGCGGACACAGTAATACATAATCGGTGAAAATTTCAAGTGTCTAGCTATTACGGTTCAAGAGATAGAGCCCTGTACCAGACGGACAGACGGACAGACGGACAAACGGACAGACGGACAGATAGCGGAGTCTCAGTAATAGGGTCCCGTTTGCACCCTTTAGGTACGGAACCCTAAAAAGAAGACAAAACAGTCTTGCCCTAAGGATACGAACTTAGGTCATAAATGCACACAGTTTACTAAACCTTATACCTTACCTCTAACTATATAAAAATTTGCTAAACTACCATAGAAATGGCTACGCATTTGCTGCTACTACCTACTCTACGTATTCACTCTTTCATTTATTCATTTATATAAATTAATATTGCGTACGCGTTTGTGCTGGCAACGCCTAAAAATTACGTTAACAAATTGACCGATGACTGTTCATATTTTACGCGGAACACCGAAATCACCTTATTAACAAATCTTGGGAAACCGCTTGACGTTTTGAGGCTTTAAAACACAACAAAAAACACAAACGTTTCTTCAATACAAAAATGCACCTGAGAATGAAGGCGGGACCACTTGACTAATATTTCGATTATGACAAATAAGCGTGACTAGTTCTAAGTGAGATATGCATGATAGATCGCTTGTTTTAAGGAAGAGTGTGAACAGTTTGGAGTATAAAGCACGCAATGTAAGTGTAGAATCTCGATGGGCCAGTCAAAAAATCACATATCGCGCAAGGAAGTCTCAGGTAGTGGGTAATAATTCGTTTAGTCCGGGTTGCGCCCACGTTTTTTCTCCGGAGGGCCACACAGGTGCACTCGCTCCTAATTTACTATTCCGATTCGATAGCGAGCTACGGGCCATAGGAAAGCATGCAATGCTCCTTTGTGACTAGATTTTGACGGGTTTCGTAATCTCCAACGATTTATTTAGGAATTAGTTTGACAGGCAAATAGTGCTTGCATATTAGTTGCGGCGAGGCGAGTAGATGTTGTCATGAAACAAACTGGTTTTAGTACGTGGAATACTTGTTCTAATTTCTAAATTATTCTGTAATTTAAGACAATCCTCCTTGCTGGTCTGGAAGAAAAGAAAAAACATAGTCTGTACCCGCTGCTTTTCTTCCCGCGCAGATTGTAAAAGCCGATCGATGGAATGGGCAAGAATCTGAATCATATCAATAGGCGATACGGTTTAACAACCCATCACTATTATGATTTCCTTTTTTCACCTTCATGCCCACCATAACGTTAAACGTGGCCTAAGGGTTTGCCGCCCTAGGCTCAGTCTGCCCCGTAAGGGATAAAGATGTGATGGTGTATCTTTATGAAACGTTCTTGAGTTACTAGACTAATCGATTTTATTTAAGTTTATTTGTATTACTTTTGATTTTTTTGCATAAAATGTTCCAGTAGAATGCCAAAGCAATAAAGCAGATAATATTAAATGTTATGGTTTTGGTCAATACAAATAAAGGACAGGTAGTATGTATTTGTGCTAACATTCACTAAGTTGACGACGTTACGACTTTTATTTTTATTAATACCTTTTAAGTAGGTACCTTCTTATTTGTATTAACCCTAGATTGGACACAAATTTTATATTGTATTTGTATGTGGTCTTATATTCAGACGGCAACGGTACTATCTGTTTCGTTTCTTCTATAGGTTGACAGGGAAAGAATTCTCTATTGTATCTTTTTTTAAATGCTGTTTGTTGTAGACACCTGTATCAAAATTCTTTTTTTTTTGGTATAACTACGCAGTTCGATGTTCTTAATTGAGAAGCTGATAGCACCCATCAGTTTTATTACAAGTAGCAATTAACTGGAAGTCAATCAATTGATTGAATTGTAAATAACTCGCCTCCGCGTGTCATGTACTGGGAATCCGGTCTTTACATATCATTTTTGCCATTTATTACTATGATTTTGCAGAGATAATGGCCTATGAATATGTCTGCAGGAATTTATAAACATTAATAAATACGTATCATAAAAATGTTGGGGATTTCCGGACATTTGATTACAAAATATCGATATAGAAATAATGTTCTAACATGAGCTTGTGCAGGTAACTTGATACGTACCTACTTAATATTGATAAAGTATATACATTTGTTTTAATTGTACTAGTATGTTTTTTATACCGCAGAATTTATTATTTTGTAGTATTTAAGACAAAATTTACATCAAAGTGTGAAAGTTATTTCCTACCTATTTTATTTCTCCCCGTGTTAATGTAGAAAGTAAGCAACTATAAGCTCAATTCTCATACATATTACGTTATTATAAAATTTGAGCTTACATTACAAATATTTAGTAAGTATGCGACCACTATAGGAGCGCAGACTATTGACAAGAACAGAAAAAATCAGAGCTCCTTTTTACCAAAGCAGTTTTTTAATCAATATGACCAATTTATTTATTTAATTAAAGACAAGAGAATCCGGGGTGGAATAGTCAACTTACTGGCTAGACACTATTTAACGATCTAGCCTGAAGGCAAACGCAATTACTTGTTCGTGTCCGTCAACAACTGATGTCATTTTCTATTTATTACAGCAAATACTGGGTGTTCTACTCCGACGCCTGTTCATGGCACAAAGTTACGACCTGTACCGTCAGCGCCACCACAACTTGTTATTTTTTGCAACTTTACGACGTATTGTTCAATTGCATGTAAACCACAACAACACGGACCATCTTTATTACTAGGCTTAAATCATTAAATAAATATATATATAAATATATAGGGACAAATCACACTGATTAAGCTAGCCCTAAAAGTGATGGAAGAAGCGGTGGTAATTCTGTGCAACTCTACTAAGTTAGAGTTGCCGTCTAAAGTTTTGCGGCAGTTTTATACATCGTCTTTGCTGTCTTGGATTTCCACAAAGATCTCAAAAACATCTTGCAAGGTAAATAAGCTGAGACTGAGACGTTTAAAGTTTTGCGGCAGTTTTATATATCGTCTTTGCTGTCTTGGATTTCCACAAAGATCTCAAAAACATCTTGCAAGGTAAATAAGCTGAGACTGAGACGTTTAAAGTTTTGCGGCAGTTTTATATATCGTCTTTGCTGTCTTGGATTTCCACAAAGATCTCAAAAACATCTTGCAATGTAAATAAGCTGAGACTGAGACGTCGCGAGCTTAAATATCATATCTCCTGATCATTAATAACGGTATCAGGCTTTATTATATTAGCAATAAATTACTCGTACTGGTATAAATCCATCACAATAGGTAGGTACCTTAAAAGGCTCTCAAACTCAAATCTGTTTGGTATCTATTTTGTAGTTTATCGCGCCACACGGCTATATCTAGCGACAACACCATATTTTTAGTTTTGAGAACTAATTAATTGACAATAGCTAGTTTAGATTTAGTGGGCATGTTATGTAATAAACGGATTCAAAATGAATCAACAATCAAGTCGAGAATACATTCACAGATCATGCACCCACGCTCATGATACCAATCGAGAAACAAACAAAACTAATCGACTCGATAACTGACTGACACGATAATGAGCCGATTGAAGATCGACGACGCCTAAAATCGTTTTGACATTCTCAAATCGTAGCCTCGGAATGAAATGTTAATCGTTCCACGTACCTAAAGGAAGTAATAACTGGCACAAAGGCTTCACGGCGGGTAATAAAGAGAGGCGCCATTTTGAATTGTCGATGGTTTGTCGATGCAATCGCTTGTCGCTGGGAGGTCGCATCCGGCGCCGGCATTAGCATC
This sequence comes from Acrobasis repandana, assembly GCA_963576875.1. Classification (NCBI taxonomy): domain Eukaryota; kingdom Metazoa; phylum Arthropoda; class Insecta; order Lepidoptera; family Pyralidae; genus Acrobasis; species Acrobasis repandana. The sequence continues at coordinate 8,832,867 of OY756226.1, forward strand.
GACGCGACTCGAATCGTGCTCGCTTCATTTGCTTATGCGACTTATTGTTGTCTTGTCTATAGACGTCGACTATTTTTGCAGGTGTTCGAACAAATATCGCTTTGTTGTGTGGCTTCTCATAGTCGCAAATATCGTCAGTGTCGCTTCCTATACTAACTCTCTTCTTGTGTTAGGCTTTTTATATAAGACCTTTAGGCAGCTTGGAAATCTGAATCAACCTAAACGAAATCAAGAAAAAGAAAACCAGTCTCTTCGTTTAATCTCATTATACTCTCTTCTGTACCTGGCTGAAACTACTAGAATTTGACTATCAAGAATTTATACTATAGGTACTGTATCTATACTATACCAGTACATAGCCGAGGCAGGCAACTAAGTTCCCTTTATTTACAACACAGATTGATTACACTTACATTGCGTTACGTACGTTTACGCTGCGTTCGTTGCAGATTAACATTAATTTGAATAATAATGCAACAATTTAGAAATCTCTACGAAAGACAGCTCTGACAGATAAATACCTACTTAAATTCATTATTCAAACTTGTAAACTAGTTACTATCAAGAACCATACAATAAACAATGATTGTCCAGCGTGCTCAGTACACGATATTTCTTTTGCAATGCCAATTAAATATTTGCATTTATGCATTAAATGGTACAGACGCAGAATCGGCGACAGGTGGCCTCGCACGTGCTGGTTTGAATAAAACGCAATGAATGTCAAATGTCGTCTTCAAACGCACTTGAACGAGCCTGGCTAGGACTAATTGACACCATAAAGAACTTTCACTGCGAAGTGTAGAGCACACTTCACGTTGCCAGGACATACGCTTAGGTCTTTTTATGTCGGCAAAATCACGAAGATACTTTTTGATTCCATATCATTAAGATATTTATTGCGCGGAGAAAACTGACATTTAATTTCATAGCCTATATGTAGGGAGGTAGAACTTTATTTTGTGTGTAGAACGCTTGCGTCAGATAGAGGGTTCATTCGCCACCCTCTATGACTGCCTGACTTTTCATTATCGAGATGTTTTATTAAAGGAGGGCTTGGTGTTGTGCTGGTTAGGGTCGGTTAGGGCTATCTCCGAAACACTTTTGTAATTTTTGTAATGTCGTCTTTGAAAACTTCTGATTTAGTTGAAGACCATTCAGATATTGGCAAAAACTGAAAATTTTTCGCCAAAAGTAATTGTCAGTCGTAAAATTGTTAAAAGTAACCTTTAAATAGCTATTTTATTTAATATATAGCTTTTTAATATTTTTTTTGTGTAATTACTATCTAGTAGCATCATGTGTTTCATTAGCTTGTAAGTGTTGTACAAAGTTCCAAGCAAATTTTAGCATTATCTCCTCTGGTTCGCCTTTGTACTTGTTGTTGTATTTTTATCATTGTGTCTTTTTATTTACAATAAATAATTAACTTAGGTACTTACTTATTATATTCGCAAACCTTTAATCAAGAAGTTTATAAACTTTACTTAATAAGTTAAGTTACAAAACTATTGTTTCTTTTACTTTATTTATTTCTTGAATAAAGAACATTTATTTCAGACCTTTGAGAATCTGTTGATTGGTTATAGGATGACCAATATTTAAAATTACTCGCTCATTAAATTTTCCAACCCTGCATGTTTCGCCAAATATAAAGTCCTGCCCCCCTTCTGCCCCGACGGGTGTCGGCAGAATGTTTACACTGGGATTTGGGGCTGCTATATTGCATTCCAATGCACAAACAGTCCGCACACTGCGGCTGATTACAATCTCCTTTTATTTCTATTTATTTACGGAAAATATCTATTGTCACGTGATAGTTTTACATGTAAAATGTTACGTGACATGTCACGGACATTTCTACTCGTACGAGGATTTTGCACTTACCTTATAAAAACAGGTACCTAAATAATTTGTGAAAATAAATTCTTGACAGTGTCACTGATGATCTACGTGTAATTTCAAAAATATGAATATTATTGACTCTACATTTCCACAAAGTTTTAATCATATTTATATTACTACTTTTAAATACATATTTATATTTTGCGTATACTTTATATGCCCGTATATTTTTCAAATGGATGTAAGTTACATTTACAAAACAATATTAGTAAATAGTTAGAAAATAAACGGGCAAGTGCGAGTCGGACTCGTACATGAAGGGTTCCGTACCACCGTACAATGTTTTAAAACGCTGAAGAAACACGTTTGTATGACGACCCCCTTTAATTTTTAACTTTATTTTATTTTTAGTATTTGTTGTTATTGTGGTCATAGTAATACATTATTGGTGAAAATTTCAAGTATCTAGTTAATGCCATTATAAAGATCAAGTTAAAAACGCTGAAAAAAACACGTTTCTCGTATGACGACCCCCTTTGATTTTTTACTATTTTTTATTTTTAGTATTTGTTGTTATAGCGGCCACAGAAATACATAATCGGTGAAAATTACAAGTGTCTAGCTATTACGGTTCAAGAGATAGAGCCCTGTGACAGACGGACAGACAGACGGACAGACAGACGGACAGACGGACAGACACACGGACAGACGGACAGACAGCGGAGTCGCAGTAATAGGGTCCTGTTTGCACCCTTTGGGTACGGAACCCTAAAAATGAGATTGGTAACGTGTTTCTTTTCAGAACTATCATAATGAAGGACTCTTTTATTTTATATCACATGTGCATACAATAATGATGACATATCGAAATCATTACACCGTCATATAGATTCTATGATACCATCCACTACGCCGCTAGTCATTTATCAAGCCGCTATTCTAATAAGCCAATTAATACTAATTAGTGACTAAACTATATTATGTCTAGAGCGCGCAGCGACAGCGTTCTATCAACAGGGCTGTATCAACAGCGCGAAAACTAAAACAAATACGCTCGTTTCCTCGAATCTATGTTTTGACAACATTATAGACAATGCCACGCGCCGAAGCCAAACACTGACTCACGAGGCAGCCGTCGACGTCTTTCAATCAGTACGAGTATAGTTGATATTGTTACTGCTAGTACCATTGCAGGAGCAAATGGGATTTTCTAAAATTGTGTACTTAGGTACTAATAGCGGTGCCATAGGTGACTGTGACTGAGAATTTTTCCTTTAGAAGACAGAACGAAAAACAGCAGACAGAAGTAGTGATGTGCAGTCCCTGGAAACTTTGGGAATATTCCCGTTAACATTCTCGGAAATATTCCTGAAAATGGAAAATTAGGGGAATATTTACGGAAATATTGGGAATATTTACAATGGGAAAATTTTCGTAAATTTGGAACATTTTCAGTGGAACATCACTAGACAGAAGGATTTAATTTACTATCAACCTACTATACCTACTCGTACCTTATGAATTAAATAAAGGTACCTACTAATAATACAAAAAAAAAATGGGTAGCTTTCATCCAAACCATTGTAACTTAATTTACCTACATTTTGAGTGTCTATTCTCAGATCACGTCAAAAATCAAGTCAGTATTTGTGAAGGCTAAGTTGTTATTGACTAAAAACTAACAAATAAATTGAGTAATTAGTTAGGAACTTACAATATTTTTAGTCGAATAATATCCCACGGCAACATAACAAATAAATTCAGTAATTAGTTAGGTACTTAGTTAGGTATTTGAATAATATCCCACAGCAACATAACAAATAAATTCAGTAATTAGTTAGGTACTTAGTTAGGTATTTGAATAATATCCCACAGCAACATAAGAACATTCTCAACTTTACTCAATTATGATTATTTTACCTTGGGATTTCCAAGTAAATAAAGACATACATATATTCAGGTATATGTATTGGTATCTATGTAACTACCTACTTTACTGACAAAAACGTTGTTCTTAAATTATAATATGTAGCTACCTATACCTATGTTCAGTTTGCAGAAAATTTAGTAACTAGAGATTTTATTGGTATTTACTTTTTTTGTCCATATATCTAGTTTTGTATTCCAATTTAATTTATCATTAATATTATTGACTTTCTACACCTTTGGAAATAATAATATTTATTCATTTGTTTCACGCAACCAACCATACAAAAAGGAAAATACACATGATATTTAGCTCGTAGCAGGCCTGTGTCACTCCCCGTTTAGGTATCGAAAATGTACCTACAGTATGCGCGCAGGCGGCCCCTCCGGATGGTAAATTCAGTTATAAGAATCGTTTGTCTAGAGTAATAAGAATGAAATTGGCTTGCAATGGATGTCTAGGTGTCTATACGAAAAGGTGCCGAGTTCTGACGTAAGCTAAATTAAACCATATCGCTAGCCACATTAAGTTGATATTTCTTTGAATTTCTTTGCTGAGTGAGACTTCTGTACGTTAGTATTATTTATTCTGTGCTCGTAGTAAGAGCACGAACGGGAATCCAACAATCGGTCAATACAGAACGTGCGTAAGTTGACAGCTATCCGCTGAAATATACAACAGCCAAGCCAACCAACTCACTATCTCAGCAGGAAAACTGTTGGACTAACTACTTTATGACCTAGCCGACCAATTATGAGGACCAAGGATGAAAGACGTACAAGAATTTAATTGCTGGTTGAGCAAATCTAAAATTAAATAGGTCGCTTACAAGTTATTAATTCCATATTATTGACATTATCGACGCGAAGGATCAATTAAACTTTGCCAGATTGGATGCTTTTTTGTTCAACAAAATAATACATACGAGTAGAGTCAACATTTTTCTGTCAACCATATCATACACAAATCGACTTCTTGACATAGGCATAGACTAACTACTAGGTACATAAAAGTTACTGATATAGGGAGAGGTCCCAGGAAACCCAAAGTGATCGGTTGGAACGATCCTACACAGCGTTTTTATTAGATACGCCAAATCCAGACTAATAAAAATCCCTACTTACCTAATTTATATAAAAATAAATACATATAGAATACGAGTATACATACCTGATCACTCATACAGATCATAGCTTTTCTGATCAGCCTATTACTACCGATTTAAAATGTTGTGTTTGTTTGACACATCTAAGTATTATCTTATTCATCCAAGCGCGTTCCCGGTTGCATCCTCAGCTGTGCTGCTTTGGAGCCCGGGGTGCGCTTTCCCACTTTTTCTTTTCCAAATATTACAAGCATGTCACCCAAAGATGCCGGAGACTGGAGAAGAAATAGCCGGAAGAGTTTAAAGATTTGGCTTTAGTTTTACGACCAGCCGCCTGCTTGACTTCAACCCTCTTTGGGAACGTATTTGGGCAAAAAGTTTTACAACCTAACAAACCAACGTCTAAGTATTATGTAGCTGCAAAATAACTTTAGGTAAGTATAAGGAAGGACACTTCTTTATCTGCTATGCTTTCCTTTGCACGAAATAACTCAGACAATGTTTTCGCAATTTACGATGCCTATCAGATGCCAAATAAAACTGCTGCTCAAACAATTTTGGCCTTTGTTTCAAGGGGCCTTAAGGTCAGTTCATTGTGAGGAGTACAAAACAAGCTGAGCACACGTGCGCGTCTCCGCCCGCGCAGATCGTGACCTGCGCCAAGGAGCTTATATCCAAACCAACCTCCTAGAACAAAAATTGCATTTAAAGCTGGTAGTCGGACATCAACTCTCCTCTAATACAGGAAGGTTCACAGCCCATGATATTGGACAACATCCACATTGAACTTAATACAAATAACAAATGTCTAGACTGGTGGTGGGGCGTCGTGATTCGGATCGCTGGATTCCCTCTAATATGGTTGAGTTCAGCGATGGCTGACTCGTGAACGGGTGCCGGAGTGGTCAGCTCGGCTCCATTTTTAGGGTACCGTACCCGAAGGATGCAAACGGGACCCTATTACTGAGACTCCGCTGTCTGTCCGTCTGTCCGTTTGTCCGTCTGTCTGTCTGTCTGTCCGTCTGTCCGTCTGTTACAGGGCTCTATCTCTTGAACCGTAATAGCTAGACACCTGAAATTTTCACCGATTATGTATTACTATGACCACTATAACAACAAATAAGATAAAGTTAATAATTAAAGGGGGTCGTCATACAAGAAACGTGTTTCTTCAGGAACCCTTCATGTACGAAACCGACTCGCACTTGCCCGTTTATTTTTAAATATAATCATTTAAATATAAATAAAAATTACATTCACGCAATGTAAACTAAAATTAATGACGTGTTTTTTTCCGCTTACCATAGAACCTCAAGTTCAAATACTAACTATTTAGTAAGTAATTTTTAAAATGTTAATTTTGCTCCTACTTTAGCCTCACTTGTCTCTGCACCACCTGTCGGTTGACTGGTAGATATAGCCTAAGGCTTGAAGTCCGCCGTTTACAATTTTTTGTAATAAAGTTGAATAAATAAATAAAAAATAAACCCTCGATTATCTGATTATTTAATTTTAGGGGAAATTTTTTTGCATAAAAAGAAAGAACTCTACTCTGCAAAATTGGAGGCTGCAGATAAAAATCATATTTTCGTCTATTAGCTTAAAATACATGGTACCTACTACCTACACAAAAAACAAGATAAGCTGTGATTTTGGACAAAACACGATGCGTAGACTCCATTTGGTTCAATAGAACTTGGTACAGCTTGCTTGGCCGAGTCTGCGCCGCCGCCGTGTGGACTCCGTGCACCTCGGTAATTGACAACGGGGATCCTGCGGAAAAAATATATAGCGCTATTAATGGGACATTGTCAACCGGCTGCCCATCATCGGCTTGATCAAAGTGGAATGGTTCTTTCATCAAGGAAATTCAAATGCAAAGAATTAGAGTAATGTCTAATAGGTACTACCTACGTAGAACTTATTTATCTTTGGTAGAACCACAGAATAAATAATACTAACGTACAAAAGTCTTACTTAGCAAAGAAATTCAAAGAAATATCTACTCAATGTGGCTAGCTATATGGTTTAATTTAGCTCACGTCAGAACTCAGCACCCTTTCGTATAGATACCTAGACCTCCATTGCCAGCCAATTTCATTCTTACTACTCTTGACAAACGATTCGTATAACTGAATTTCCCACCCGGAGGGGCCGCCTGCGCGCATAGTAATAATGTAGGTACATTTTCGATACCTAAACGGGGAGTGACACAGGCCTGGTAGAACTTACACATATAGGTACTATACAGTAAGTAATTGTAGACAGACTTAACTATATTTCGATAAATATTTTTCACTATCGTGCCCTAAATTCATCCTGAAAATAGTTTCAGTACCTATTCGTATATTCTATTACAGGATTATATTTTATTATATTTAAAAGTTTGGATAGTCTTCCTCTCTTCAGTCTTGCTCATAAATTTTGATTTGATACCCAATTACTTTTAATTACCTACTTAGGACTAGGACAAAATACGTAAAGATCGTAAAATAGGAAACTTTCAAGAAAATCGAAAAGAAATAATGAATATTTATGTAAATAACGGCTTGTACTGCTATTCTTTTCTCAATACCTATCTGAGGATCAAGAGAGCGCCGCCAGAACGCGGCGAAATGACTCCGAAGTCCGAATACTCAGGTGCGCGCAACGTCACCGACGACCAGCCCGATACATTGTGGACCAGCACAAAATAGAATTATAAGACGGCCACACCACAATGGAACGGGTTTTTTCAATACACAAATGTGGAATTTTAAATCGGGAACATTCTTCAGGTGTTCCAACGAATTATTCAATGTTGAAAATAACAACAAGCCGTTTTACGCATTGTAATTTGTACCATTTGTTTTTTTTAAAGTGAAAACTTCTTTAGACGCGTTGGGCATTTTTTGAGATGGGAAAAACCATTGAACTCGCGACACTGTTACCGTTTCCGCCGCGTAACCGACACCACCTTGTTCAAGTGTTCACTGCTGTCGGCACTCCCGGAGTGCCACTGTTTTTTTTTATTTTTGAAGTGAAAACATCTTTATGGGCGTTGGGCATTTATTGAGATGGAAAAAAAAACCATTGAAACCGACACCTCTCAAGTTATTTGGTGTTTTTGGTGCAATAAAGTGTCACTTACTTACTCTCTCTTTATTTTAGCACGTTGCTTCCTATCAGATGTGCTGCTTCAGAGCAATCAAAACCTGTGGACCGCTATTATTTACCCAAATATCCCTTATTTTATTTCCCATTATCTATCTATATCGATTAGTTAGATACATTTTAATTGAGGACATCTTCATGTCATCGGTTTTTAACACATTGCTGGACACTAAGCCAGACACAAACGTAGTGTGCTAAATAAACTACAATGTGTGACTGTGCACCAAACGTTCCAAAGTGCTGCTCACATTTGAAATTAATAAAATTCTCGAAAACGAAGAAAAACTTAAATTCCAAAAGTCAACGTTTGCTTCACATTATTTTATCAACTAAGTACCTAAGTAGGTACCTATTTTTTGAAAGTAGGACGTGCACAATCGTGTGGCAAAAGTGGCTACTTTATGGAGAAACCGATTTTAAAGCTAGATCTTCATAAACTAGACATTAATGACTTCATAAAATAATTTGATTGGTTAGGTATCTAAATATTCACATATAAATTTTAACCTAGGTAGGTACCTAATTCCTACGTTCATCATTATTTTCGTTCCTGCACAGGAACAGTTCCTTTGAGGAAGAGTGCAAAGGCATAGGAACAGGGTTTTTTAGGGTGGTGGCTGGTGGGCCTAACAAATACTGTTCCGCCTCGGTCTCAGCCCAACATCAGCAGTGCGACTTTATGGGAAGCGAAAAGAGCCACGAAATATACACTGCACTGCTGAAATATTGCATTGTTCTTTCCTTGAATGTAAGTTGACCGCCATCTAGTGATCGTTATCAGAAAATAATTTTGTGAAATAGAACTAATATACTTCACTAGATGTCTCTAGCATTTGGTACATTTCGTAGTTAGGCTACTCGACCATAGATGGCAGTAATGTGGACAGAAATTACTATTAGAATTTTTTTACTGTATTTTATATATATATGGCAACACTGATGATATAAAAGTCAACGCCATGATGGAAAATGCTCTCATTTGATTGGTCAGTCAGATCAGAAGGAAGTCAACGCTATTCGTGGATCGAAATGGCAATCTTCCGCTCCGCCATTTTGCAAGTGCGCTGTTGTCGTCGTAGGCTAGCAGCCGGCGATTAAAATAATTATCAAGCCGCTTTGCGGCAATCGGCTTTTTATTCTCGAAGGTTAGTACAAAATATTTGTTAATTTTCTAGACAGATATGTATTCGAGTATTATTTTATTTGCACTAGGTATCTCCACGATTGATTTCTATATCTTTCGTGGTCGTTTTATCAGTGCTATATTAATTTGGGCTCACCCATTCGGAAGCACAAAACCTTTCTGTTTTCGTTAGTTACGAGCCTTACAAATTCTCTGATGTATTGGTTCCTGGGTCTTTGACTCTTGAGCTTTCCACATAACCTATCTTTTAGGAACACATCGTTGTTTCAGATAGAATAGGCCGCCAAGATGCATTTGTACAGTTTGACCCTTCAAGGGTCAACATCCATCACACATGCCGTGCATGGGAACTTCTCGGGCACGAAGCAGCAAGAGATTGTGATATCACGTGGTAAAACCTTAGAGTTGCTGCGTCCTGATCCCAATACCGGCAAAGTGCATACGTTGATGAAAGTGGAGATATTCGGCATCATACGCTCTATGATGTCATTCCGACTCACTGGGGGAACTAAAGGTATGTATAGTTATTTTTAAACCACGTGGGAGCCCTACGTCCATGCTTCTAGGTGCCTAAACAACCACGCCGCACGACCTGTCTAGTTTGAGTTACCTATCTAAATACTGCATCGTCTTGCTCCATGTTTCCAGTACTTGAGTTCCATGGTATAACTAGATGCAAAGACCATATAGCCAGCGCGTCGCTCTTGACACTCTCTGTAGATGCCGAGTTGTATCTTGCATTGGCACAGTTACTTTTACTTCATTGTAATTTTCACATGCCATTTCATAGTATCCGTTCATAATGTTGCTTATAATTTTCAGATTATATTGTTATCGGGTCGGACTCTGGTCGCATTGTCATTATGGAATATATCCCGGCCAAAAATATCCTAGAAAAAGTTCACCAAGAGACATTTGGAAAGTCAGGATGCAGAAGGATTGTTCCCGGACAATATTTGGCCATTGATCCCAAAGGCAGAGCGGTTATGATAGGTGCAATTGAAAAGCAAAAGCTAGTATACATCTTGAACAGAGACGCCGAAGCCAGACTAACAATCTCATCACCGCTAGAAGCACACAAATCTAACACCCTGGTATACCACATGGTCGGGGTGGATGTTGGCTTTGAGAACCCTATGTTTGCTTGTCTCGAGATTGACTATGAAGAGGCTGATAGTGATCCATCAGGTAAGCTCACTTATCCTATTTATAAAATAAATTTATGCTATTGCATACTTGTTTTTGTATCACTGCGTCTACCCAGTGACAAGTTACGAGAATCAATGTATGTTATGTATAAAAATTCTTCAGTAATGTCAGTAAACCATTTGATGCTAATGACCTCATAGTCATTGCACACATGCACCTTTTTCTGACTTTGCGAGACATTCAGCAGTGGATGCAAATAACATTGACAGTGAGAACTAATCAAGACATTGACCATTCTTCTACTTTGAAATTTTTTAAGTGATTATTTTGAGGTCCGTGTTTCCGACTGACAGTGACGCCAAATCCTCTTTGTATGATTTTAAACCTAAATATTCTGATATTATGACAAAGACTGATCTTTTGTACTATTATCTAAACTGTTTTTAATGCTTTCAGGTGAGGCTGCCCAGAAAACCCAGCAAACATTGACTTTCTATGAACTGGACCTGGGTCTCAACCATGTAGTAAGGAAATACTCTGAACCTCTAGAAGAGCACGCTAACTTCTTAATCACTGTCCCTGGTGGCAATGATGGACCTTCTGGGGTCCTCATTTGCTCCGAGAACTACCTGACATACAAAAACTTGGGAGACCAACATGATATCCGATGTCCCATACCGCGACGGCGCAATGACCTTGATGATCCTGAACGAGGCATGATCTTTGTCTGTTCAGCAACACACAAAACCAAATCAATGTTCTTCTTTTTGGCACAAACGGAACAGGGAGATATTTTTAAGATAACCATTGAAACTGATGATGATATGGTAACAGAAATCAAACTCAAGTATTTTGACACAGTACCAGTAGCTACAGCTATGTGTGTTTTGAAGACTGGCTTCTTGTTTGTGGCCAGCGAATTTGGCAACCAGTAAGTATTACATATTATACTTATTTCTGTAAATTGGATTTAGCACTTGTTCACAAGCTTTACATGTTAAACTGTGATAACATTGTATTGGGCATATCTTTGTAAACTGACAAAGCCCTTCTGTCAAATAGGCGACCAATACTGTGTAAATGAGTTTCTTCTCAGCAGTGGTCGCTGCGAAACGCTAGTATCGGTAGCTTTTGCACTAAAAATTCAATATAGTATATTCAATTCAATCTTCAGTAAATGATATGGTTAACCGGGAGAGAATGGCATTAGGTCCGCCACTTGTATGTTTATTTTATTGTGCAATAAATAAATAAATATATTTATCCTGCATTGAAAAAAAAATTTTTACTTTGACTTATTATTTTAACACTTCCACTGCTGAAAAATGCAACGTGTGTGTTTTTCCAAAGAGGAAAACACATACGGTGCGTTTTCAGCAGTGAAAGTGTGAGGCTGTGATTTTTCTTGACCTTTTGCTAAAGAACATCACAATACGGTGGCCAAGCAATATAGGTCCATACAGTATGCATGTGGAATGTGTGTAAGAATTGTTTCTTGCTCTCTTTTTACAACATGCTATAGAAGTAATCTCTGAACCAAGGTCCTCCCTTTTATATGGGGTGAGTGCACACTGATGAGAGATGCACAAATCAATATTTCCCACATTGCTAACCTGTTTTAATTTATTTTCGACTTTAAAACATTTTTTTCTTTATTTCAGCTTTTTATACCAAATTGCTCATTTGGGAGATGAAGACGATGAGCCTGAGTTCAGCTCTGCTATGCCTTTAGAGGAGGGTGACACATTCTTCTTTGCTCCTAGACCCTTGAGGAATTTAGTGCTGGTTGACGAGTTAGATTCACTGTCACCAATATTGGGTAATTTTTTACTTATTATATTATACCTACTTGCACAGGGCCTGATTAACTCTTAGGCTAATTAGGGCGCGATGATCGAGGGAGGGGGGGGGGGAGGCGCCAGAGGTGAATTATCCTAAAGGCAAAGTACGCACGTGCCTGGGGCGCGTTAGCCATGGGGCGGCGAAATATTGATTATCCTACTGGCGCCAAATGTTTTATCAGGGCCTGTACTTTCACTTTCTGAAATACAATGAATCTTGAATTTAGGCTTAGGCCTAGTTTAGACTAGTATATACCTACTAATTTATTTTTTATTGTAGCCTGCCATGTGGCAGATCTGGCTGGTGAGGATACGCCCCAAGTATATTTAGCCTGTGGGCGCGGTCCTAGATCGTCTTTGAGGGCACTGAGGCATGGTCTTGAAGTGGCAGAGATGGCTGTATCAGAATTGCCCGGGTCACCCAATGCCGTATGGACTGTGAGGCGGCACAAAGATGGTAAGTCCATTTGAGACTAGGAGCTGTAGGATATGTTTGCAATTTTTTTTAAATAATATTCATTAGAACACGGAAGCCAAATTGGAAGAAACATTGATGGATGTATAAGAAACTTAGAAAAGCCTCTAGGCAAAGTTGGAGCATAATGATTATACTTTTTGGTCCGTGTTACTGACTGCCGTGACGTCACAATAACCACCTATGAATGCTCCTCTTTATCAACAAGTTATTAATAAAACCCTGGTTGTTTGTCATACATAAACACCAGTGGTTTTTCTTTTCAGAATCTTCTATCCGGCGATGAACAGTTGAGATGGTTACGACAATCACACAGGTAGGCATCGACTCATTTTTCCTACTACACTGGGTGCCGTCGGCAGGAGCAAAATTGTATGTTAAAAGTGGACCGTTAGGGCATATTTTACCTTGTTTGTTTTTCTGTTGGTTGCAGAGGAATATGATTCTTACATCATTGTGTCATTCGTAAACGCTACGCTTGTGCTCTCTATCGGCGAGACTGTGGAGGAAGTGACGGACTCAGGGTTTCTGGGAACCACGCCGACGCTGAGCTGCCACGCGCTCGGGAGCGACGCGCTGGTGCAGGTGTACCCGGACGGCATCCGGCACATCCGCGCCGACAAGCGGGTCAACGAGTGGAAGGCGCCCGGCAAGAAGTCCATCGTGAAGTGCGCGGTCAACCAGAGACAAGTTGTCATTGCTTTGACTGGTGGTGAACTTGTCTATTTTGAAATGGACCCTGTAAGTAGAATATTGTACTTTTTATGAACAATCGACGTATTGCATGAAGATGCTTTCGGGCGTCTTCAGGTGATGGTGTGGTGTAGCTGCCCCATGCAGTGATGTGCCCACGACGTCGTAGAGCATACCGGTCTCCCGCTTGCGGTTGAGATCGGACTCGGCATATTCCATAGCCAAGCTGGAGTCGCTCAGACTGTGAAGGCGGCAAAACCATGTCGTGGACAAATTTATATGAATATGGTATCTTGTTTATTTTTTCTACAATGAACAAAATGTACTAAATATAAATTATTTTTCTAGACTGGACAATTGAATGAATACACTGAGAGGAAGAAGCTTTCATCTGATGTTTCGTGTATGGCATTAGGATCTGTGGCTACTGGAGAACAGAGGGCATGGTTCTTAGCTGTTGGATTGAATGACAACACGGTCAGGATCATTTCTTTGGACCCATCGGTAAGCATATTCGTACACTAATAGTTCTAATAAAACATAACTGTACATTTTATGATGATAAAAGGACACCACTGAATGTTTTTGATTACAACAACCGAAAAAATGCGTTATTCTCAAATCCACTGATTAATTACTTTCTATTTTTATCTTTACACTTATTTGAGAAGTCCATTTCAATGAAGTATGTTCACAGGATTGCCTGTCGCCTCGCTCTATGCAAGCGTTGCCTGCTGGCGCAGAATCTTTGTGCATCGTGGAGCAACCATTCGAATCTGGCGCGAAATCTGCTTTGCATCTGAACATTGGTTTGAGCAATGGAGTGTTACTAAGAACTACTTTGGATTCCGTCAGTGGTGACCTAGCGGATACGCGGACAAGGTTTGTTTTTTGATATTATATTCATTATTTCAATGCATTTCTTTTTCCAATGATGTCAAACATTTTCGCTCCGTGTTTCATCTGAAATACATTGACGATTACTTAACCAGATCTGAGGTACCTATAACTAAATCATTTAAATATGTATTTATGCTCAAGTTTTTGAAGGATTGCCACCTTTGTTTCAGATATCTAGGCTCCAGACCGGTGAAACTCTTCAAGGTCAGAGTACAAGCAACAGAAGCTGTACTGGCAGTGTCGTCGCGAACATGGCTGGGATACCACTACCAAAATCGATTCCATCTAACACCACTGTCTTATGAATGCCTAGAATATGCTGCTGGATTTAGTTCAGGTATTTTAACATTTAACTAATTTTGCCGACGTGTTGCGCGAAGATGCCTTCGGGCGTCTTCAAGTGATGGTGTGGTGTAGCTGCCCCATGCAGTGATGTGCCCACGACGTCGTAGAGCATACCGGTCTCCCGCTTGCGGTTGAGATCGGACTTGGCATATTCCATAGCCAAGCTGGAGTCGCTCAGACCGTGAAGGCGGCAAAACCATGTCATGGACAAACAATACTTTTCCAATGATGACAAAAAATTTCGCTCCTTATTTCTTCTGAAATATATTGACGATTACTTAACCAGATCTGAGGTACCTAAAATAATGTATGTTTGTTTTTATTAAGTTTTTGAAGCAAAATAACTAGATATTCGATATTAAAAAATCTTAATGAACTATTTATTTACAAATCAAATTCTCTTACAGAACAGTGTGCAGAAGGTATTGTCGCTATCTCGTCAAACACGCTGAGGATCTTGGCGCTAGAAAAATTAGGAGCAGTTTTTAACCAGACATACCTGCCATTGGAGTATACTCCCAGGAAATTCGTCATAAATTCGGACAACAATCATATAATTATTTTGGAGACTGATCACAATTCTTACACCGAAGAAATGAAAAAGCAGAGAAGGTAAAGATCATTACTTATATCATCATGTTAATTGTCCCTATTGATTTCTCTAATGATGACAAATTGACACATTTCCTGAATCTTTCTGTTGATACCCCTGCAGTCCTGATTATTGTAATATACACCATGCACTATAGCAATATAATGTGCTGTTACAACATTATTATAATTACTTTTAATTTGTAGGGTACAAATGGCTCAAGAAATGCGTGAGGCAGCCGCGGGTGGAGGGCCGGAGGAGCAGCAGCTTGCCAACGAAATGGCAGATGCTTTCCTGTCAGACATATTGCCAGAAAATGTGTTCTCTTCACCCAAAGCTGGAGCAGGTGTGATTTTTTTTTTCAAATGGAATGTTCTACTAAGTCTTCAGAAAGATGGCCACATTCTCTGGGCAAGAGCAGCGATCGTCATTGAACACACTGACTCTAATCGGGTGTGGCCATAACAAATCCCTGCATTAATCCCAGATGATCTTCTGTAAGTCATTTGATTCAAGCATGGGAGACAATTATTTCTAAGCTATTTCCATGATGACCTAGAACAAGTTGGAAAATTGTCTTTTTCAAATTGTCCTGGGTCTTGAGTGTATATCTATATGTATTTATTATATGAGTAGAGTTGTTGAGTAGAATCCCTTAACACAGGTAAAAACTTCTACGTAATCTGTGTGATGTGTTCCTAGCGTCAACACAAAATATACTAAAACTATTTTAAGAGCGAATTCAGTCCACGACACTGAATAACTTTCCCTAAGGTAAATATATCGAAATATAAAAAATAATTATTGGCTTTCCATACAAGATCAGTACCAATCAGCTGATCAGTTTGTATAAACTTATTTTAGTATATTTTGTTAGACCCTATATATATTATATCATATTTCAAGTCTACATTATATATAATATATATATAATGTAGACTTGAAATATGAACGCGCTATTTATTCCTAATAAAATATTGTATATTGTAGGTATGTGGGCGTCACAAATCCGCGTGGCGGACATGGGCATAGGCGGCGGGCAGCCCAACACGTTGTTCAAGTTGCCGCTGGAGCAGAACGAGGCGGCCGTGTCGCTGTGCGTGCTGCGCTGGGCCGCGCACGGCGAGCACGCGCGCCCGCACCTGGTCGTCGGGGTCGCCAAGGACACTATTTTATCTCCCAGGTCTTGTACGGAAGGCAGCTTACATGTGTACAAGGTTAGTGACTGTTTACATTAGCCCAGTTTACATTTTGAAAATTAACATGTGCGACTAAGAAATGACAGTTGCACTTGTCACTTCTCAAAATGTAACGGGCTTTACATCTGTGAAATATTATTTTTTGTTAAATAAGATGTGTTTATTAAATCTATGACTTGTTCTTTGTTTTAGATATATGGAAGCACAGGTAAATTGGAGTTGGTTCACAAAACTCCAATAGACGAATATCCGGGTGCATTGGCGGCGTTCAACGGCAAACTCGTGGCGGGCGTCGGTCGCATGCTGCGGCTGTACGACATCGGCAGGCGGAAACTTTTACGCAAATGTGAAAACAGACACATTCCAAACCTCATAGCGGATCTCAAAACTATTGGTCAACGGATTTTTGTATCAGATGTTCAAGAATCAGTTTTATGTGTCAAGTACAAAAAACGAGAGAATCAATTGATAATTTTCGCTGACGACACTAATCCAAGATGGATCTCAAACACTACTATTCTCGATTACGACACTATAGGTATGGCTGACAAGTTCGGAAACATTGCTATCATGAGACTGCCGCAGTCGGTGTCTGACGACGTCGACGAGGACCCCACAGGGAATAAAGCTTTATGGGACAGAGGTAAGCAGCACTAAAATTTGATAGATTTTTTCTAAATACAGTATTTTATGATGATACCAATTAATTCACACATGCTAGACTAATGATAATCAATGATTCTACTGTTTTTATCTGATACATATTGTATTTAAAATACTTATTAAAATTACATACTTCTTTTATTAAAAACTGATTTCTTTTAGGTCTTCTCAATGGAGCCTCTCAAAAGGGTGAAATAGTGGTGAACTTCCACATTGGAGAAACTGTGACGTCATTACAAAGGGCGACTCTCATCCCGGGTGGTTCGGAAGCGTTATTGTACGCAACAGTCAGCGGGTCGCTCGGAGTCATGCTGCCATTTACGTCGAGAGAAGACCACGATTTCTTTCAACATCTAGAGATGCACATGAGAAGTGAAAATTCACCGCTGTGCGGGCGCGATCACCTGTCATTTAGAAGTTATTATTACCCAGTCAAGGTGTGTATTGTATTTAGCATCAAATATTATAGTACATTACGATATAAGTGCGTTATAGTGGTTATATTTATAACACATGACGAGGCATAATTTCAGCCCGAGCCGAAGGCGACGACGTAATAGGGCAGTAACCAATATACGCAGTCATATCGTACGGCGTTTTTCAACAAACTTGCGAGGAAAAATACATAATAAACTGGTTTTTTTTTTTTAATAAACAACCATAAAACTAATGCAGTCGAGAATAGACCACGATTTCTTTCAACATCTAGAGATGCACATGAGAAGTAAAAATTAAACGCTGTGCGGGCGCGATACCTGTCATTTAGATGTTATTATTACCCAGTCAAGGTGTGTATTGTATTTAGCATCAAATATTATAGTACATTACGATATTAGTGCGTTATAGTGGTTATATTTATAACACATGACGAGGCATAATTTCAGCCCGAGCCGAAGGCGACGACGTAATAAAGCAGTGTGTTTAACCAATATACGCAGTCATATCGTACAGCGTTTTTCAACACACTTGCGAGGAAAAATACATAATAAACTTTTTTTTTTTTTAATAAACCATAGAACTAATGCACACTTCCTTTCCCGCCGTTTTACTTTTTAAAATCAGCGCGGTGCGCTGCCTGCTGGCTGGCGCTGCGTAGCGGGCCAGTTCCAAATTTGAAAAAATAAAAACGAGTGCGTTTAGAATATAACTTCACTATTTCCGTTTATAACACGCGTGTTTGATGAGCTGCTTTATTCTATATCTAAAACCGGTGAAATTTGATCCGTGTGTTGAAAAAACTATTGTTCCGCAATTGGAAAAATTGTACTTATGTTATTCAACAGTAAGTCAACAGTTGGTCTCAATCCAGAGTGCAGCTGTGTTACACTGTTGGCAGAGCAGGGCCCGCGCATGGCGGCGCGATGGTTGGTCGTTATGGTCGCCGCGCGCTGCTTGCGCGAGCCACGTTCCTGAGAGTCAGGCGCGCATACGTGGCGTTCCTGTAGTATTTGGAACGAACAAACTAAAAAAATGCCTTAATAAACACCCATAGAATATTACAGCGTGTTATTCCTAATTAGACAAATAATAATAGACCGCGAGCCATCTATCTTAATTACCATCAATTAAAAGAAAATAACACCATTTTCTCTTGTTACAGAATGTGATAGATGGCGACCTCTGCGAACAGTTCAACTCTTTGGACCCTGAGAAGCAAAAGGCGATCGCTGCAGACTTGGAGCGGACGCCGGCCGAAGTGTCGAAGAAACTAGAAGACATAAGAACCAGATATGCATTTTAAGCTAGTGATAATTCCAATGATAATTGTTCTGAATAAGTTAAGAAATAAATTAATTAAATTAATCTGCTTTTAATTTAATTTGTCCATCGAAAATGACCCTTACCCTTATTAAAAAAAAAAAAATTGCACATAATTATGTGTTTGGGTCATAGGATTACAACATTCTACCAAATTTCACCTAATTAGGTCCAGTAGATTCGGAGCAAATTGGCTGTGACAGACGGACGGACAGACAGACACACCCGTTTTTTCATTGAGCGTCGTGCTATTTTTATTTACTATTCAAAAACACCGCTGAATCATCACGCGAATTGAGTAATTTTTCTTTGGTGCTAGGATAAACCATTTGTTTCAAAGTGTGTAAATTCAAATCTATACATATAATAAAACAGTCAAAAAATGAGTGGGCGATTAGAAAAGAGACTGAATACAAAAAAGACAAAAAGTAATATGACGGGCGCTACATAAGTTTCTCAAATTCTATATGACGTATTATTGAAATACCTTATAAATGTACATGAACGTCATTTCACTGTCAAATCTGAAGTAGGTACATTTGGGAATCATCTCTGATTTGGGAAACCGGCGAGGTATAGTAGGTACACTTATATTTGTCTCCTTAATGAAATATGAAAGATCATGTCGTAAATCCATGATTAGAAACACTTTTTGCTTATCTCTACCTATATCGAGAAGATTTCGCCAAAACATTTCACCTTTGACAAATAAAATGGCGATGGCGAAAAAAAGGCGATAATGATAACCTTTTTCAAAACAGCTGAGCCGGCCTGTATCAGCTCAATAATTTGAGCCATTCGTTTTGAGTGATGTTGGGATTCTGTAGTACTTATTCCAGATCCTTTGCCGTGAAGGAAAAAATGTAAGGCAATCTAATCTGAAGATATTTTACGCTTTTGCGACTCTGAGCAAGAAATTGATGTAGGTAACTATCGAAAGGGTAACCAATAGTCCTCTCAATTCTATGCAAGATATCGTCTTTTAATTAGGGATTACTTATTAAATATCCGTAGGGCATTATCATTTACCAAAATGTAAGACAATCTACTTATCTGAATATATTTTAAGCCTTTGCGACTCTGAGCAAGAAATTGATGTAACTATCGAAATAACCAATAGTCCTCTCAATTCTATGTAAGATATCGTCTTTGGGGATTACTTAATAAATAGCTGTAGGGCATTACTATTTCCCTTATATTATTTGATGTCATGTGAATAAGAAAACAAGTTAAACTAAATATGTATTTATTACAACTTATTAAATTTTACTTCAAAATATAATAAAAAATTACGTACCTACAGCGAGGTGTGCATAATATACTTAATGATTGAAATCTAATCACCCTGGATGTCCCACATGGCATTTGGAATGACATCAAAACGATTTTTGCCAAAACCCTAGCACAGCAATTAAACCTAATGTGTAACATGAAACCAGTACAAAAAAAAAGTTTTTGAGGATTTGCTGTCTAAAAGTTTATTAGATAAGAATACGGTTAGTGGTCAAGTGACTCATCCGGAAACACTTGCCAAAGTAAATTCAGGAAATTTACTCCGAAAGTGGGAGGACATGCGTACGTAGCTACGTGTCTAGAGCGCTACGAAATGATGATAAAGTCTAATTTGGTTTGACAGCGAAATAAGACGATACTATCAGATGTTTGTCGTGTTATTTTATGAAGTAAAGGTCCTCATGGATGTTTCGAGTGTACCACATGAAGAAAATTCTTCGTTACGTGTACGGGCTTTACTTCAAGAAATGACCAAGCCGCTGCAATAAATAGAAATATTGACACGAATTGTTGGGAATTAGGTGGTCAATTTTTGAGTTCATATACTGCAAATCGCCTTTACTTAAAATTACTCTTAAACTTGGCGTACGTACGTACGTATTATTAGAAAGATATAACATACCTACCACTCCAAGTCTTCCCGTGGATGTCGTAGAAGGCGACTTAGGAATTAGGAAACACAAGCTAAACAAAGGTTAGGTATAAACATCATGAGACCTCTCCAACCCGTCTGGCCAGCGTGGAGAGTGTAGGCCAAATCCTTTTACTGCTTTGGCCAAGTATGGCTATGGTAGTACAGAGATTGGCGTGCTCCTGAAGTGGAGACTATAAAAGACCTAATGATGATTGTATGTGCCGAATTACAATAAAAAACTCTGACTGTAAATTACACACTAACTAAATTTTTAAATTTGCACAATAAACCTGAATTTCCCGCGAACGAAGTCGCGGGCACCAGCTAGTTATATAATAATTTGAGAAACGCGTCAGATTTATTTTTTATTTGTGTGTTATCTTATCTCTAGAAATAGTATTATCTTGATTTTAAGACACCGAGTGGTCGCTAACTGGCTAAGCGACCCTACCATAAAATTGCACAGTTCGGCATGCCTAGCACCTGTAGAAGATACGAAAGTGCAATTTACCTACATCAAATGTTACAGTTAGCTCTGGCAAGGTCAATCGGTGTGAATTTTTAAGTTAGTTATAAAAAATATACTTATAAATAACCTCGGTTAAATACTACAAATTTACCGCCCCCCTAAAATCTGCCAACCTAGGCGGACGCCACTGTGAACGGGCTGATAAATAACCTCAGTTAAATACTACAAATTTGCCGCCCCCCTAAAATCTGCCAACCTAGGCGGACGCCACTGTGAACGGGCTGTTTCAGATCGTATCCTGTCATTTTGAACCTTCTACAAAAAGTCTTCTGCTTGGCATCCAGAGAACTTGCTCAATTTTCAGTTTGGTACGAACAGCTGGCTGTCATGGTGCCAAAAGCAATTTTTTTGCTAAGTATATCTAACTAATTACCTAACTAATGTGAGTATTGTGTTTTGTCCATCATTACCTCCAGCACCCTCGAGACGAGATTACCTATCCAATTTAGCATTAGGAAGCACTGTAGATGATAGACCTCTGTCGAGCGAGCCTAAGATAATGGGCCTGTTATGTAAGTAGGTACTAGGTATATGTTACGAGTATATACCTACCTATGGACTGGAATTTTACGGTAGGTCATCACACCATGTAAAATAGAGAGGACTTAGGTATACAAAAAAAAAATCTGCAGCTCCATACGCTTTGGCACGGTAGGTACCTATTTAATTTTTTATAGAGCTGCAGAGTTTTTTTTCGCGATTTCATGGATGGTCCCATAGTAAAAGTTGTTCACATTGGTTAGTACGTTAACACCCTTTGGGGTTGATACCCCCTTTTTATTACACGTTGTATACGAATAGGTATTTACCTACTTGTATGACATAAACCGAGGCAATAAGTGTTAAGCCATACGAATAAAGCATAAACTGTGTAACTGCTGCTCTTGCTCAAGTCAATTGACTTATTGCGTACGAGTACAAACCTATTCATAACAGTTATGGATCGTAACTGGAATTCGTTCCAGACATTGATTTCATTGCATTTAAAAACGTATCTAGTTATGCGATCCAATAAAACTGCAGTTCAGTTCTACAGGGTGTGAAAATGCACAACGACACCCTCACAGGCGTCACAGTTTACTTGTACAGGGCGTACATGTATTGTAGGTACCTTCGATCACGTGTTTGACACATACCTAACCACCTACTCATAACTTACTCAGCAGTTTTCACATTCTCTACAAAACAAAACCAAATAGGTATTTAGATGGCAGGCGTTCCAGGTTCCAAGGTAAGTAGTGAAGGTACGTACTATGCTTAGGTAGGTATGTACAAATATTTAAAATGCAATAATGCACGTCTTGATTCTATCCAATTGGCTACTTTTACACTTTAGTGCAAGTAAAACAGTTTTTGTTTGCATAGAAGGTACTTAGTGCAAGCAAAGTGTTTACAATTCCATTGGAAAACTGCTCTCTAGATTATGTGAAAAGAAAATAATCAGTCATTTTAGTGACATCAGTCTGCAATAAAATAACTTTCTCGTTAATTCCTACGGCACAGGAATTCTAAACGAGCAAGTAGGTAGGTACCTACTACTCGAGTTTATTAACTTTCGCTGGCCTCCGTTGAGTGCTTCACACCTTTTCAAGTAATGGTCACTCGAGGCACTACGTAACAATCAAAAAATAAAATAAAGATTTGATTTTTTGAAGTAACAATAACCTAACCGACTGATTTACTGGGTGTATAATTTATAATAGCACTCAACAGCGACTACTTAAGTGCCGTAATTAATCTTCCCTCAATTTTCACGTCACCTCGTGGACTCGTGGCCTAAATGCAAATAACAGAAAAATGCCACGATTCCTTGCGAGCACGTGAAACAAACGTCGCCATGGCTACGATATCGACCGGCGGCTTTTCCGAGGCTTTCGTCTGAAACTCTTCGCGTGACGCACTGAAACAATGGGGCTGAAACAGTTATAGTCTGGAGATCGAGATAAGCGGCGGGTTTTTCATGCTGACCAAAAATTATATAACAAATAAATAATGCTATTTAAGCACTTGCCGTGTGTGGGTTACCGTTAATTTTGAATGCGATTGTTGTCGTGGGATCGGATCTAGTCAGCTCAGTAGGTGTGGGTCCAGCGCGGACAATGAGTGCACGCGAAGCGAAGCGCGACGGGCGGCGGCGTACGCGATGCGCGAGCGTCCGATTTTAAAAAGCACTCCAGAGCATTCATTACTCGGTAAACCGTAACTGCTGCGGTCGGCAGGAACGCAGCGTGTGCCATACGGGACATTAGAAAGTGTAATGCGTACAGTGTAGTGCAATGCTGTCGGTGGGCAAGCCGGCAACGCTGGTCCAACAGAAGAAGCAGCAGTGGGCGCGGGAGAGAGGTGCGTATGTCAGCCGCCTGCCTCAAGCAGCAGCAGTGGCCGGCTACGCGCGCGGCGGCTCGCGGTCTCGCGGCCTGCACGCTGCACGCGCTGCTGTATTTTGCAATAATTCATGGTCGTGGTTTAGTCAAGGAGCTCACCACTCACGTCTCAGTAATACGTTCAGTCGATCTGCAAGACTCGCGTGAAACTGAAACTTGTGCAGATTTCGGAATTGTGATAATATTGTTTCGCTGGTATGTATACACCTATGTACATAACTAGGTACCTGATATCTGAATTCTTGGATTTTGTTATTTTTCGAAAAGTTTTTTGAAACAAAGGTGTAACAAATTGGTCCTTTTTGTATAAGTTGTTCTCGGAACTACCTGTAAGTACCTACATGTTCTCGTCGATGGAGTATTTTCCATGTCTCTCGATCCACAGCCAAACTTGACTGCCCTATACGACACGACTTGTGCCTTTTCTTAAGTAGATACCTAGGTATAGGTATACCTACCTATTAAACGAAAGCTATACCTAGATATTTACCCTAGAAAGCTAGAACCTACAAGAATAACATTCGTAGAACTATTTATTAATGAAATAAAAAAGTTTTAATTACGATACGTATAAAATGCTAACAAGCACTATAGTTTCGTGCAACAATGCCGAAGAGTTGAAATAGTATTATTTCTGTAAGTAGAAAAATAGCTAAGTACTTACTGAAGAGAAAACAATATTTACTGGAGAAAAACGCATCGCATGTAGTGTTATTTATTTGACATCGACATACGATTGTGGCAAACACCCATGAAATTGTTTCACTGTTTTGATTAAATTCAATGCAGAGAAGTTGCTGAAACTGCAACTTGTCTGTGCAGTGAATACGATTTTTCCGACCCAAACCTATAGAGGTATTTGGATCCAGATCGTCTTCGACAAGTCGAAGACTCGACTAGTTCTACTAGTTCGACTCAAATACACGGCGCTTATTATTAACCTATATTTGATCATGATCTGGAATTAGGACTTAAGAGTACGCATCTAGCGCTTTCGCATATTACCTAAGCCTTTTGTTCTTCTTGTTTGTAAGTGGCCAACACACCACCTTCAAACACGAAAAAGAAAAGTGTCTTGTATCTCGCTGGTGTCTTCACTCGTATTTCCACAACTAACTTTAAAAACTATCGAATTTTCATGAATAACTTTTGGACGCAGAAGTACATATATCTCGCTGTTTAGACGTAAGTACATATGAATTTTAAGACCCTAAAATATTCGAGTCGTAGATTAGAAGTAGGGTACTTTTCGCTCCGAAGGGCATTATAACATTTTTCAGACATGAGCACTTGATCGAGTCGTAGATTAGTACTTTTCGCTCCGAAGGGCATTATAACATTTTTCAGACGTGAGCACTTGATCGAGTCGTAGATTAGTACTTTTCGCTCCGAAGGGCATTATAACATTTTTCAGACGTGAGCACTTGATCGAGTCGTAGATTAGTACTTTTCGCTCCGAAGGGCATTATAACATTTTTCAGACGTGAGCACTTGATCGAGTCGTAGATTAGTACTTTTCGCTCCGAAGGGCATTATAACATTTTTCAGACGTGAGCACTTGATCGAGTCGTAGATTAGTACTTTTCGCTCCGAAGGGCATTATAACATTTTTCAGACATGAGCACTTGATCGAGTCGTAGATTAGTACTTTTCGCTCCGAAGGGCATTATAACATTTTTCAGACGTGAGCACTTGATCGAGTCGTAGATTAGTACTTTTCGCTCCGAAGGGCATTATAACATTTTTCAGACGTGAGCACTTGATCGAGTCGTAGATTAGTACTTTTCGCTCCGAAGGGCATTATAACATTTTTCAGACGTGAGCACTTGATCGAGTCGTAGATTAGTACTTTTCGCTCCGAAGGGCATTATAACATTTTTCAGACATGAGCACTTGATCGAGTCGTAGATTAGTACTTTTCGCTCCGAAGGGCATTATAACATTTTTCAGACGTGAGCACTTGATCGAGTCGTAGATTAGTACTTTTCGCTCCGAAGGGCATTATAACATTTTTCAGACGTGAGCACTTGATCGAGTCGTAGATTAGTACTTTTCGCTCCGAAGGGCATTATAACATTTTTCAGACGTAAACAGCCATTGTTTTGATTCAATGTCAATCAACAATACCAACACCCATCAATCGATTTCCTGACTAAATTGCCGATAACAAAGGCGCCGGCAGCGATTTCCTAAGCACCCAAATCATCGTAACTATTATAAAGCGATTCCATTGACAGTGCGTGGTGGTGCGGCTTGGGTCGATGGAACCGACACGAAACAACTCAAGGTTGAAGGTTGGCCTGACCAGTAGCAATGACCTTTGTCCTTCTAGTTATATATTTTATTTTACGCAGTAAATAATGTATGGTAAATGTCTGGGTACGAATTAGATAACTTCTCACTCATTGATAGCAAACCCATCGGTCAGCAGTTATCAATTCCTGTCTTCGACATATCGAGTTCCGAGGTCCAGACCTCAAGACTTTAGAATGTGCGTTCGACGTGGAGGCTAACACTAGCAGCAGTGCCCTACCAGTTAATACTAGCAGGCTATGCACACAGCTGGTAGACATAAACATTAAACATATCTGTCATCCTGTTCGAAAATAAGCAGGATATCCTTCCTAATTTACAACCATGATTAAACCTAGGGGTTTAATGATGAATACAGAAATATATTTTGGACAAGTTTTGTGTCAGAATTTCAAGATCTACTTAGGTAGGTACTTCACAAAAATTGATAATTGTTGTAAGTTCATAAGTTGTAGGTAGGTACTAAATCGAATCAAAAGCTCCCTGTATTTTAGAGTTAGAGGATCGTTCGGTAAAACATTTATATTCTTAGCTTTATGATCTTCAGCCCTATTTAAGTCATATAATAAGTTATCTAAAATTAAAAATGTCGTGAACGGAAGGCTTTCCGGTTGCATCGTCGATTCGTCGCAAAACAGCAGAAACTGCAAGGTTTCTCAAACGACGGTATTCCACGCCGTTCCACACCGTGCCACCGGAATCACCGCCTAGTAGGCCATTATTTAATTTCTCTTGTAATTCATCCTTGAGATAGAAAATCTTCATATGATTTGCATAAGTAATAAGTTGCATGATCGTTTTTTCGAATTAGTTTACTATTTATAAGTAAATCGAGTTGCTTCTAAGTATTTCTCGTGTGAACAGATGTATTTTCCAATCACTTTTTCTATTCGCGATAAGGCCGCCTTTTGCGCATTTTTTAGTTTTTGAGATTAGGTATGTCCTGTATTTTTTTTTGTACAATAAAGGTTATTGTATTATATTTACTACAAATACGTATGGTCGCAAAAGAAAGACATGGCCCGGCTTTTTATAGGTACTTACTAGATATTTAAAATGGATTTTTTTTTTCATTGAGGTCACTATATCACTATACAGCTAGCCAGCTAGGTACTTTAAATTAAATTTTCTATTTTACTTGACTGGCCTTTATAATTAATTTAAAAGCGAGGAGCTACCTTGGTGATCTAACTAAACTAGGCCATACATAAAATAGTAGAACAGTTCATTGGCTATCATTATAATAGTTTTGATTTCCTAAAACTCGTAATTACAGGTTGCTGTGTACAAGTAGCTAGCTTATCGTAGCGTTAAATAATAAAATAAAACACTGCGCTCGTTATTTTTAATTCCGCCAGTGCGCACGAGAGCGTAGCGGACGCAAACAAAATAGCCATTATTTACTTGACGGACAGTTGTTTTTCATGTATCTTTTGCCATTATTCTAACGATACACGTACGATCTCTTACACTTATTACATCCATCACACTCAGTTAAGTAGATTTGCAAAAAAATATTCGTTACAAAATAAAATACGCAGTTATGTTAGGCGACTGACTGTAATATAAGAAATCGATCCCTCATTATATTATATGCAATCATTTAGGCTGTGACCAAGCTGTGACTGACCGACAGTCATTTCACTTTCAATCATCCAATAAATAAATTTAGCGCCGTCTTTAGTCTAGTTAGGTTTCCGGAAATTCTGTTACGTGTCGCTGCTACACAAGAAATATTTCCGTTAAAACCTTAAATTTTTTATGTAACTAATGCCTTTATATACTAAAATTATAATTAAAAATTATATACGAGTTAAACGAAAGTGATTACAATCAACCACACATCGTACGCATAGGTACATATACAGCACACTTTTACGTAATGTATCATTTTAATTGTTTCGAGCCTTGGAACGGTCCAAAACAAAACTATGTAGGTACGTATAACACACATGCATATTAATTAACTTTCCGCTCATAACGAGGTTTAACGAAGTGGGTTTGAAATGAAAAGTGTGTTTAAATCTCTTATTATTTTCGGATTTGATTGCGTGCGATTTGAGCCTTTTTCTTGTTTCGCCATTCAGCACTAGACTTGGAACCGGCGCGAATTTATTATTTGAATCGTGCAAGTAAAAGTTAAAATTACCTACTCTGGTGGTGCTAGACGACTGGTCTACATAATGTGATTACATACCACTACTAATGAAATACCTATGTTACTAATTAAGATAAGCGGGTCACTCACGTAAAAAGTCAGCTACCGGCCGACATGTTTCGACCTCATCCGGAGGTCGTCATCAGGGCGAATGTTAGTTATAACCAAAAAATACCTATGTAAAGTAATACCACTAATATTATTCTTGCCACACACAACTTTGTATACCTAGTTACCTACTTTAATGAAAATAACGAAAATCGTTAGTCTCACTAAAACGCGAGAACTGCTGAACCGATTAGGCAAATTTTGGTTTTAAAATACAGGCTGACTTATTAAACAGTGTCCAAATTTTTGGAGCAAGTTTTTCGTCCTCCCATACAAATCAGTGCTCAGACAGACGGATTTTGTATGGGAGGACGAAAATTTTTTATCAATTTTTAATAACTTTTTTTGTAGAAAGTAGTTTAGTATAATGGAAACTTGCTCCAAAAATTTGGACACTGTTTAAAAAGTCAACCTGTATTTGTGGAAGTCCAGGGTAGGTTTATATGGTGAGATACTTTGTGGTGAGATAAATATGTAAAAAGGAACGTGAACGGGCAGAACGAAGTTCGCCTGGTCAGCTAGTATTTAATAAATGTGTTTGATTAAATTATTGAATACTTAATAATTATTATTTTTTTGCTGGGAATTATTTAATGACCACAAAGATATTACAAAAATAATTTATAAACTATAATTATTGTATTATTCAACTAATATCTATACACTTTAACAGCCAATCACGTACTGGGTACGTTAAGACGCGGTCGTGTAGCGATGCTGATCACGTACTCAGTTCGTGGCTGACTTTCCTGTCGTTTATTCTGAAAGCACGAGCTTGGCTCGGTATCCGCGTGTAACCCTATTTTAGTGTAATTCTTCAGCTACTTAGGTACACATGTAAAATTCATCGATGTGTGGGGCGGGGTGTAGGCAGGGCGAGGGAATACAGCCGGCTGTGCCCACGCCGCACGCCTATGACGCGAGAGCACGTTTGCATGTTTTTACATATAAAATAAAATATAAAACTGTTTTTTACTGCCCAGACTGTAATGTATATATATGTATGTAGGTATATGTATAGCAGGTATATATATATATATATATATATATATTTATTTATTTATGTAACAATGTACATTGTGTATTTTATGTATACTACACTTTATCTTGCAACCCACATTTAGACTTTCTGTATAACCCAAAGGTTGACTGGTAGACAACGCTTTTAGCGTTAAGTTCGCCTATTGTTCTGTACAATTTGTATTTGATGGACAATAAAGATTAAATAAATAAATAAATAAATAATGTTCCTTTATGTTATTACCCCTGTTTCAAAATATTCCACTTACGTAAGAATTATACTTGTTAAATAGTTAAAAAAGTTTTGTATGAGTTTTTTTATTTTCGCTTTTGGACCCTATTTGTAGGTTAAATAATTCATAAAAATAAATAACTTTATTATATTTTATATTTTTATCCTCAAAATTATATAATTAACCAATAAATAAAAAATAATAATGCATTTTACACCGTTAGTTATTTTTTTATAACACTTCGAAAAACTGCAAAAATTGCCGGCGTGCCAGAGAGCTATAAAACGCTCGGCTTTCAAAGTGTTAAATATAAATATTATTTATACGAAGTACGTAGGGTTTTAACTAATTTACATACTTATCATGACTTGCATTATAACCTTACGTACTTAAGTGCCTATATTTTTGAAACTATACTTAAGACAGTGAACATAATATTGGTGACTAACTGCTTTTCATGTATGCAGTATCGATAAAACTAAAACCCTTGATATGCCCGTTAAAAAGGGGAACTCTTTTTATTTTTCTTGAGCTATTGTGGTTAATTCTTCGACGGCTGTTGTCATGGAAGGTACTAGCGCCTTACTCTAGTATTCAGGTCAAGCTGTTTAGCCCAGACGCGCTGAGTCACGGTATCGCGTAATAAAATCAGTTTTATTACCGCAAATTAACGATACATTTCATTTATTTTTTTCTTTTAGAGGAGATGTCACAACTTTACTTGCCATGGGGCACCGGCGAGCGGTATACTAATCGGTTGCAAGTGAGGAACCAGTTTGCGAGTACTTTGGAGCTGCATAAGCACGAATATCAAGAGCCTATTCAACGGCAAAGAAGTCCTAGTCTGCCCCCCATCCACCACGTTGACACGGAGAGAATCATTAGCAAAGAAGAAAGGAGATCCAGTGTCATAAATAGAAATATTTCCACGGCTAAGCGGTTTGCGTTTTACGACGAAGATGCGGAAGGGGACACGTCAGGATACGGCAGCGAGACCATTAACCACATGAATAGAGGTCAGAATTCAATGCACGATGTCGACGCAGCCAGTGATCGCAATCCGGTGGTCGCGTGGCAACAAACCGGAAAGGATAACAGGTATGTAATATTTACTTTGTTATGATACTTACTTTACAGAGCATGCAATCTACATACGAGTAACTTTACGGCCGTACCACTCGACAGTTTTTATAAAAAGACAAATAAATACAAGCAACAAAGAGAAGCGGAGATTTTATGAAATGAGATTACACAACTAAAAAATCTCAAACAAACCGAAAATTCTGTGGTAGTATAGTAGGTACAAAAAATAACAGATGTTACGGCTAAAGATGGGTGTGAACATAAACTTTACATTAGCTGGCTAAACTTAGGTTTATCTTTCAGGCGAGGTTAATGTTAGTTTCTTCTATCTTTAACCGGCTAATCTTGATTGTCACCGCAGACCCTTGGCTAGAAATGAAGAAGCGAATACAAAAGCCAAAAAAGAGATAAAAGATACCTACTTACCTAGGTATTCAAAATCACAAAATTAAACTTCTTCGACGAACGAGTCATTAAAAATACAATAAGTACCTAGGTAACTATTATTAAGCTATTGCATAGCTTTTATCGCGGGCTTTGAGCGCGGCGACCGAATCAAGAAATTCCGTAACGAAAATAAAACCTAACACCCCCACTCCGCCTACCGACCGACAATTATCAATAATGACAGATAACTACTTGCCTAGGTATTCAAAATGTTGAAACTTCTTCAGTATTCTAAAACTGCAATTATAACAAGTCATTAAAAATAAAAATTAGGAACTATTATTTTCAGAACACGCAATACTTAACAAAAACATCGCCATGCGCGCATCGTCTCCCCTCCACACCCCTCATGCAATATGTTTGCCCTCACTCGTCAGTAGAATAGAATAGAATACATTTTAACCGTTTCGTGTTGGTTAATGTGCAGTTTAACCGGCTAAAGTTGACATAACTACGCAAAGTAAAAAGATTTTATGATTATGTTCAAACTCATCTTTAGCTGTAACAGACTATTATTAGTTTTGTCTAAAATACTCTTTTGATCGAAATTCAAAATAAATTGCATTCATGAAGCGCGGAGAAAATATAACAACTTTCTTAACAATTTAGTTAGCGAATATGAGAATGAGACACATCTTCTTTGCCTAGAAATCCTGGTTCAACTGGACGAACAGGCACCGCGGATGGCGCGTGGTCAGCTCGAAGCCCTAGGAGCTCCACGGCTGAGGAAGGCCGCCCGCGGTGGGGAGACCGGGGCGTCGCCACCGGAAAATTGTGGGAGCCCACAGCGCCAAACGCAAGACTGCCACAAGTAAGTAACTGCGTAAACTAAAACAATCTGGAAAACGATACAAATTTAGGAAACTAACCAAATTTTCAAACCTTTGTTAGGTAAAGACTCCAGCCAGACTCCAGTCTTCAACGTATCCTAAAACTATACCCGTGATAATATATGTAATAGAATTTTTGACACCCCTGGTTAAATGCGATTAGCCCACAATTTTAAAAATCGTGCTTAGGCGCAACACAAGTGTGTTAACTTTTTCAGGGAAGGGAAAGGCCCCTGGCCTTTCAACCAACAATCTGTTTTGACTTTTGTCTCTTTTTCAACAGCCGCCATTTACATATGAAATGAAGTTAAATAAATAAATAAATATAAAACCTTTTAATTTTCTTTTGATTACTGTGTATACAGATGCAAGCCCAGAAAAAAGGCACTCCGTCGTGGGTGGAGCGGGGCCTGAACATGATAGAAGACACCGCCGAAGTTCTAGTCATTGATCAAACCAGCTCCAACAACTCTGGGTTCGATTGCGATCGCTCGTCGTGCAATGGAAGCGATGAAGGAAGGTAGGAATCCGGTTTGATGACCTAGTGATAACAAAAAGTAAACCCTCTTATGAACATTATAAATTTAAAAAAGAGTTTATTTTTTATTACAGAACATTCCTAAGAGGACAGAATGTTCCTTTAGAACCAGAAATTAAAGCGCAACGTGAAAACAAGAGAATAAAAGCTCTAGAATTACAATCTGCAATATTAAGCCAGCTAGAAGATCGTGAGAAACGACGCCAAGAAGAACGAGAGAGCAGATTAAGAGAAGAGAGATTAGAAGAACTGAGAATACAACGACAGCAAGAGGAAGACAGGCTCCGCTTAGAAGAAGAAAAACGTAAAAATGAAGAGAAGCAAATGTTAGAACAAAGAAAATTAGAAGCTCTAAAGAAAGCTCTTGAAGATGCTGAAAAGAAAGCCAGGCTGGAGAAAGAAAAAAGGTTCATATCGCATAGGCAAAATATATCTTCAAGTATTAGCAATAATATTAGTACTGATAATAAAATTACTGAAAAAATCAGTGCAAACACCACCTCATATGGCGATGACACTATGAGCCCTACAAAAACTCATAGGACGTACGACGTGCATTCAGCAAAAAGTCAGAAGAAAGACTGTGATTCTCATCAAACAACCGAATTTAATTCTCCAAGATCAGTGGGACCAGGAAATGTTAATTTATTTATTCATAGTGTACCGCCATTAGCACTTAGTGATAATCAATTTAGTATTGTTCCAATAGGTATTAATGGAAATGGTGAAATTGTCAGCGCTCAACCAAACAGTATTCAATTAGCAGTATTAGTTCCCCAAAATCTTACCAATAATGTATATGGTGTATCACTAAACTCACTAAATAACATAAGCGACTTATCTGATTCTGGAAAAATCCTAACACCAAGAAAATATCGATCCGGGAAAACAAAGGACGTCGCAACTCAGACTGAACCAAATACATGCAACTTTACTACTGACAAAATTGTAGCAACGGAGGATCTCGAAAGAAATATAGATAAAGATTATCCAAATATTGATGAGAATGCACCACAAGAAAGTCATCATAACACCCTGAAAAAAGACCGACGGTTTAGATCTGAGGAGAGATATAAAAAAGATTTAGATAACCGACCGAAATGGGGCGTAAATAGACCCGCTGCACAATACAAAAAACAAAGCGAAAAGGATCCATTTTACAGCCAGAAAAGGAAAATGAGACAAAAATATCGGCCACAAGCGCGACAATATTTATCACAGTCGAGTGACGACAGTCGCTCTCCTAGTCCTCCCATTAGGTCGGAAAAAGTATCTGATACAGTGAACAAACAACGGAATTCTCTAAGTCAATCTTATTGGAAAAGCAAGAGGTCTAGTCAAGATTTATCGAGAAATAATAATATCACAGATTCGACAGAGCAAGCTCTGGAAATTAACCAAATAAATCAAATCACAGCTAATAATGAAATCGAAACAAAAAAGTCACCAAAAACTTCACCAACTAAGAGAATCACTTTGTCCCAAAAATTTATAAATGACAAATATGGTAATAGGAAATTATGGATAGACGATATTAATGAAAAGAATGCTAAATCAAATTTTTTCGACGCCGAAAACAGAAAGAAAATAATCGACCAGTTAAATGTAGCAAAAAGAGACTTTTTGGAGAGAAATGACGACCAAGAAAACCTAATTGTAAAAACAAAATATTGAAAGTAGATTAATATCGTATGTTTATTGGAGCAATAAATGTCAGAAGTGCACACACAATAATCATAAAGTGCAACATGTAGTATTGAATTTAGGTTACCTTAGTACTGAATGTTATTGATTCAACGATTTCAACGTTTCTAAGAAATAGGTCGCAATAGTTATGTCGATAAAATCAGAAGTCGCGCCGTTCTACCCGGCTGTGTTTGCGGGAATTTTATAATGAGTGATGATTTTTTTGATAAAAAGAAAGATGAGGCGCCTATGCTGGACTTATCTAAGACGGTCATCAATACCGCCGAAGAATATAGAGCAGTTATGGACAAAGTGCCAGATTTCAAAACAAGACCGGAAAAGGTAAAAATAAATCGACTATATTTTCGAGATCGACTTATCTTTCCTTTGTTTATTATGCACAATTGTATCTACTAAATTAGGTTAAAGCCGAAGATATTAAAATACGGGATAAAGCTGAAGATCAGAAGACCAAGACTTCAAAAAAAGAACTTCGGGCTTACGAAAAGTTGGGAACGCGGGGCTACGAAGAAAAACAATTCACGTTTATGGATCCCATACCTGTGGAAATGCGAGGCCTGAAGTTCGAAGAATTATGCACAGTTCCTATAGAGTGGAAAATGCTTACTTCCATTAGGCCTAAGTCGAAGCTTGATGAAGAATATTTTAATAGGTAACTTTTTATTTATTCTATATTTTATTTAAAACAATAATAGTTCCTTTACTTTGTTAAATAACTAAGAAAGCTTATATTTCAGATTGATAGAGCTGGGAAAGGCAGAAATACGGACACGGGCAAGGGACAAAAGAGAGATGATCAAAAATTCAATGGTGAGGAAAACCAAGAACCGCTCTGGTGTTACTGAAACTAGGATCCTGACCTGCGTCGAATGTGGCGAAGAGTTTTGCAATGGTATGTATAAGTATAATGTATTCAACAGTAGACAATCATCTCATAAAATCTAAACAAGTGGTCAGTTCATTGTACAAATTAATTAATTGTGACGTTCCACGGGTAAAGATACCTTATGGACGGTGGCACTTACGGCATTGTGTTTATTCAAGATAAGTTTATTGTACGAATTGTTTTTCTAAACGTCCTAAGCGCCACCGTCCTTATGGTACTTTTACCCGTGGAACGTCACAATTAAATTAGGTTTTAGTAAGCTCTGGTAGATAGGTTTTTGCAAAATAATTGCTTATTCCGAAAACAGTTGGTACGAGTAGGTGTTATCATAAAAATCTGTTCGTACGCACATGTATTTGGTGAGACAACGACCCATTGTCTTCAGCATTTTAAAGTGTAATAAAAATTCATACAAATTAGGTGTAATTTTGACGCATTATGTTTTTTGAGGATACTTTATTTTATTTATTTATTTTATTTTATTTATTCAAGTACACTTGGAAATTTACAAACACACATAAAAAATAAGGAAACATAGTACTTAGGTGCTACTTATTTCTAAAGAAATTTCTTCTAGTACACCCGCGAGAGGAAATGGGAAAAAAAAGAGGTAATTGGCGTGTACCTACAATACAAAACTAAATAAATAAATAGACAAGATATATACCTACATAAACATACATAAATATACTTACATAAATACATAAATAAATATATATTTGACGGATCAGGCAGCTGAGCATGATCAGGATCTGACATTCTGGATGACGCGTACAAGTAAACTTCACTTCACAGAACAAAAGTTAATTTTATTTCCACTCAACAGTAATTTTAAATCAAGCTAAACAGCAAAGCAATAAACTAATTCACGATAGGAACGCGAGGGATAGTTCCTTGGAGATGTGCACTCGACCGCTGCTTGATCAGTAATGAATCGTGCGCACACCCCGTGTACCGATCCGAGCGCCGTTGTCCGTTACAAGGCACCGCCCTTGTATTGTGACGTAATCACCGCTAGATGGCGCCTACGTTCCAATCAATTGATAGTCCGTAATCATGACTTCCTCCGACACGGCCATCCTGCGTGACACGCGTCCCCGTGTGTTAATCTGAAACAAAGTTCTCACACAGTATCTTTTGTCTATACATTCCTTTTTTTTTTTTTACGAGACTACTAGCTTTCTAACACTGTTACCGAGTAAAGAAACTGAGAATCTGTTATAACTAAACTTTATTAAAATTGTTGTGATTGTCTATCTCTACACATAGCTTTCCTTTACATGATTAAATAACGAAAATACAAAAATTACTTCATATTTACGATTTACAAAGAAAGTAATGGTAATCGAGACGTGAGAGAGATCATTGAACTATATCATTAACATACTGAACATAGTAACTCAAAATCACCAAGAAACAGAACCTCAATACATAGGCATCACTGCCACACACCAGTACGCGCATCACCACCCTGTGATCGCCGGGTCCACCTGACCCTACGGTTTCCTCCAGAAACTCGACCTCCGCTAGAGCTGACCGCCTACCGTCTACTCACGGACTACGCAAGGCAGACACCGATTTCTCTCGAGCTACGGCTACGATTCAACTCTAGTACGGTCAAAACATCATTCTACCTCTGGCAATGAGCTTTCATCTATGGTCTCAACGGTATCAGTCTCTTCAATGATCTCTTCAGTCTCTGGCATTCGCCTGAGCCTATCGTAAGCATACTTGTATGTTTGCTTCGAGTTTAATGCCCGGAGAGTATACCGATCTCCATCTAAAACTTCGGTTACTTGGAAAGGACCCTTAAACTTTGGGTCTAATTTAGTTTGGTTCCTTTCCTCATTAGCCAATAAAACAAAATCACCTACGGAAGATTTATTGAGTCGAGCCTTCGTCTTATCAAACCTATCTTTTTCATATAGAGCGCATTTTTCTATGTTACGGGCAGCGTCATCCCTGACAGTTGGAAGGTCTACTTCGTGTTCATCTTCCTCGTGAGCCATCAACGAGAGCGGTCTAGCTACCTTCCCTATCATGAGCTCTAAAGGGGAAGCCTTTGTGGTTCGGTTCACCGTGCAGTTGATTGCTAACTGGATTTCTCCTAAATCATCCTGCCACGATTTGTCTTTAGAGGTCTCTACTGCTGTAAGCATTGACTTAAGCACACTCATAACTCGCTCTACTTGGCCGTTTGCGCGAGAGGATCCTGTTGCTATCAAATGGAGGCTAATATTAGAACTTTCACAAAACTCTTTAAATTCTTTGCACGCAAAACACCGTCCCTGGTCGGCGATAATCCTAACAGGGGATCCAAATAAGGCAACACACCCTTTACGGCTCTAATGCTATTTTTTGCATCAATATTTACAGTGTGGGAGAGAAACACGAATTTTGTAAATGCGTCAATTAAGCCATATTCTTTTGAATCACTTTTGCCACTCAACTTGCCTGTAGCATCGATGTGGACAGTATGCCAAGGGGTTTTAACTTCGGGGATAGGATGGAGCTCGGCTTGAATTTTTCCGGAATGAGACTTGGCATCTTTACAAGTAACACAGTTATTAACGAATTTTTTCACATATCGCGACATACCATCAAACCAATAGTAATCGTAGAGCTTTTCAAGCGTTTTCTCCCACCCTAAATGAACTATCGATTCGTGGATATTACTAACAACTGACCACTTGAGAGCTCGAGGTACGAAAGGTAAGCATTTAGTACGACCGTTCCTTTGTACCTTGCGGTGCAGTACTCCAGAGCGAATCTCATACGTTTTCCCGACGTCTCTATCTAATTCGTCGTTATTGAGCTTTTCCACAATACTTTTGATTTCATCGTGACGCTGCTGTTCTGCTAACAGCCAATTAGACGACAACTCGGTTAAATCAACGCGCTTCTGCTCTGTTTTTGCCTCTAAAATGTTTTTAGGCAAATTACGTGACAGAAAATCTACGTGCGCCATATCTCGGCCAGCTTAATATACGAAAACGATGATTCGAAATCAAAAGACTGTAAAAAGGCCCACCAACGATGCACACGTGGTGTTAAGTCTATTTTCTTACTAGAGCACTTCAGAGAGTTGCAGTCTGTCACTACCTTGAATTTCCTACCGTGTAAGTAATGACGAAAATGTTTTATGGCGTTTACGACTGCAAGCGTCTCTAATTCGTAGGAATGATAGCGAGACTCAGCCGCGGAAGTACGTTTACTAAAGTACGCTACTACACGCCGTTTGCCATCAAACCTTGATGCAATGCTTTCTTTTATAAGCGAGCATTCAGCACCCGAATCAAAGTGAAAAACAAAGTATGTACTTTGGTTACGAAGAGTGCCTGTCGGTGGATCCACGATGCACACGTCGACACGCCGCTCGGTCTGCCCGGCACCGCGGCTACTGGCGCCGTTGCCGCTGGAGTCTCCACTGCCTGGGCACCGACTGGCGATGTGGCCCGCTACGCCACACTTAAAGCAGACAATCTTAGAGGATGTTGCTTGCTGCGGGGCATTTTTCTTAGCAGTGGCATACTGCTGGGGCATCTGAGTCTTGTTTTTCGCATCAGCGTTCTACATTCGGCATTCTGATTGCTTAAGGCCCATCTTGCCACAAAAGAAGCACTTAAGGACGGTATTAGTGGCGAATTTTCCTCGTTTACCGTCGGGCGTATTATTTTTCGAATCTTGGGAAGTATCCGCCTTTCTTTTCAAAAATGAAAACGCCTGTAGTTCTTGGATTAGGCGTTGACGCGTGGTGATTTCAGTTGTGTAAGCATGATGTTAAAGCCGGGTATCGAACTTGGCCACATGAGCAAAAACCGTTGACACTGCAATTTCTTCCACCGTGGCATTTTTCCACTTGCCCGTTAATAGCGTCATGAGACGGCTGGCGTACGCGGCAAAAGTTTCGCCCTCTTTCGGCTTGTCGTTATTCAAGTTAATAAGGGTAGCTGCTGCAGTTTCCGTGCATTCAAACCGGGCGGTAAACAATAACTTGAAATCGGGCCATGACATACCTTGGTATGAAACTTGGGACAACCATGCTGAAGCTGTTCCCTTTAAGGCCTTGCTCAAGGCGACGATCAGTGGACCTCCCTCAGGCGGCTGGTCTCCAAAGCACATATCGACCGTAGTGCACCAAGCACGCGCGTCCGTTTCGACCTTTTCTGGGTTGAACTCCGGCAGGCACACAGGTTTGGCAGTACCAGTGTATGGTTTCTTCAGGCTCTCGATCAGCGCCTTCATATTCTCGTTCTGGAGTTCAAAGAGTAACCGCCAGTTAAGGTTGTCCCGGGCTGAAGAAGTGTCCAATCCCACTTGTGATGACGGATCAGGCAGCTGAGCATGATCAGGATCTGACATTCTGGATGACGCGTACAAGTAAACTTCACTTCACAGAACAAAAGTTAATTTTATTTCCACTCAACAGTAATTTTAAATCAAGCTAAACAGCAAAGCAATAAACTAATTCACGATAGGAACGCGAGGGATAGTTCCTTGGAGATGTGCACTCGACCGCTGCTTGATCAGTAATGAATCGTGCGCACACCCCGTGAACCGATCCGAGCGCCGTTGTCCGTTACAAGGCACCGCCCTTGTATTGTGACGTAATCACCGCTAGATGGCGCCTACGTTCCAATCAATTGATAGTCCGTAATCATGACTTCCTCCGACATATTCATAAAGCATATATACAATAAATACATATGTTAATATTTCTAAATATATTAGGATGATAAATACAGATAGCGATCTTTTACTCGTTTTGCTGTATGTATAGATATTTTTAAAAACAATATTTTTAACAAAATGTAATAGGTAAAAGTGCTTAAGGCGAAAGGCACGTTCCAGTGGCGTCCTAAATAAATAGTTTATACGTATACAAGGTTCTTATTAAAATTGTGCTTAATAATTCTTCCGCACTGGTCTGGGAGAAAAGAAAAAACTAAGAATGTACCAGCTGCTTCTCTCCCTCGCAGAACGTTAAAGCCGAATGGGCAAAAATATTAGGTAATAGGCGATGCGGCAAGCAAATCTTGGTTCCTTTTTCCATCTTCTCGCCCACCATCTCTCTACAAAGTGGCCTTTGGGTCTTGCGGCCCTGGGCTCTGTCTGCTTAGACCCGCAATACCCAAAATGCTCTGTCTGACCCATTAGGGATACAAACGTAATAGTGTACAGTATAATATACAGGCTGACTTTTTATCCATCTGCTAAATTTTTGGAGCAAGTTCAGTCCGTAATACTAAACAACTTTCTATAGAAACGTTATTAAAAATCAATAAAAATTTTTCGTCCTCCCATACAAATCAGCGCTCAGCCAAACGGATTTTGTATGGAAGGACGAAATTTTTTATTGATTTTTAATAACTTTTTTTATAGAAAGTGGTTCAGTATCATGAACTGAACTTGCTCCAAAAATTAAGCAGTTGGATAAAAAGTCAGCCTGTATAGTGCTCAACAATTCTTGTTCTTGTCGGTGGAGTATATGGAATTCTAGCTCTACTTACATTCTTATTAGTATCTAGACCGTTACCCATAAAATGACACGACAGCCGTCCAAAAGTGTCGACCTACTTCAATGTCAAACCAAATTACTACTTACCTACACCTTGTACAGCTCATTGTTGCTTGACACTGCAAAACGTGGGCACGTAGCTACACTACATAGGTACCTGCGTATGTCGAACCGCTTTTGGAGTAATGGTCCTGGGTACCTAATGGGTACCTGCAGCCAGACGCATGCCACTGATATACATAGAGGTAGATTGTGTACCTTACCTTTAATTACCTACATAGAGGGAAACATACTGAAACAAAAATAAGACCAATTCGAAAGTAATGTTTTCCATAGACAACGTGTAGATATGGTGTAGACAATACGTTTCTCTATGGAAAACATAACTTTTCCCCTGTGCGGCGGACAACACATGCATATTCACGCACACTAATGCAGCAGATTTTTGGTCTCGCCTTTTTACCGCTGACCTAATATTATTTCAGGCAAGATGTGCGCCATAACAAACTACGACATGTTCGCTCGACTCAAGGTCGAGGTGGAGGCAAAATCTTCTAAGCAGGCGGCGCCCGCGCAGGCCGGCGGCAAGCTCAAGAAGATGAAGCGGAAAGGCCGGCGTAAGCCGCGCAGCAAGAGTGCCGCACCCGTGCAGCGTAAGTCAAACGTCAAGTCGGGCGCCAAGAGCGATTCAGAGTTGTAAAATTGGAAATATACTTTGAAATATGTAGGATGAATCATCATCGATTTCAATTCTTACCCCATGATCAGAGTTCGTACATCATCGTCAGGTCTTTTTTACTCTCTACTGCATGAGCACGGCCCTCTCTGTACTACCAGAGCACAGAGGATTTAGCCTAAACTCTCCACGCTGGCCAGGTGGGTTGGAGAGGTCTCATTGATGTTTATAAGCTTTTTTTTAGCTCTTCCTAAATCGCCTTCTACAATATCCACGGGAAGATTTGGAGTGGTCCTTCACTCTGCCGGGAACACGGCTAGCGGTTCGCGGAATTCGTACGAGCGGAGTTGTCTTAGTTTATCAGTTCATCGTCCAGATCGTTGGATTCACAATGTAATTTTGGTGTAAGTCACCACTTGACTCATTCATTATTTTACAAAATACTGGCGCTGGTATCAGCCGCGTGACTGTCAATGACCGATTTATCTACATACTAATAAAATAGGTAACTAAGTACTTACCAAATCATGTGACAACTTGAGTGATATTGCCTTTGGGAAAAAGTAGATGTAAATCTGTACAATTTGACTAATAAGTCTAGAATAAAACATAGCCCTCCTTCTGGCGCAGTCGGGTAAATAGGGGCGCCCCCTGAATTATTGGGTTTTGTAGGTACTTTCTTTATTTCTGTTAGGTTTCTAGACTTATTATTCAACCTGTACATGTGTACAATGTAAGTACATAACATATAACCTACCCATCTCTTTTCAAAACAGCTCTTACCAAAGAGAATACTATGTTAATTCGTTTCCGCCCGTCCGGCATGCGGCACTAATGTTAAAATGCATTTTTATACACACAAAACATTGTTCTGTACTTTTAAATTTTACTTTCGTTTTACAATCATCTCATTACAGCAAATCACCTTTCGCTGTTTCAACATTTTCATATTCGAATTTTAATGTGTGCATTATCATGCCGTAGAGTAGTATTATTGCATTTTTACATTCATCGTAGCGTTTAGTGGCACTATCTTTATACATTATAACGTGTGCCTTTGTAACCAAAAAGTATAGTGATAAACGACTGATAAAAGATCAGCTTGAGTCACCCACGCATTATCCGCATTGATTACTTATAAGTATAGATAATAAAATGTTGTATACAACCATTTGAATCTCATTTTATATAATGGCAATTTGATACGTTTATTATTAAAGTATTAACATTACTTTTGTATTTATTTTGTATATCCCTATACGGTTACTGTATTATTATTAATAGTAATTCATATTTATAATAACATTCATAATATATGTAGCAGCAGGAATAGAAATTACAAGACTTTATCAATATCACTCTTTATTGATTTTAAAAAAATAATTATATTACACATTCATTATATTTAGAGCCTATAAAACAATAACATTCTCAAGATACAATGTACGACGCGTTGGCAACACTCGCCCGCGGTCGGGCACGGCACCTCTCTACCGCTAATGAAAATCAAGCCAAAAATATGTTTACATCTAACGTACCTATCGATATACGAATTTCATTCATCTTAGAACAACTAGATGATAAATTCTTATAAAATTTTAGGCCCTAAGTACTGAAAATAAATTAAGAGAAACACATAAATGGAAAACGTAACTGAAAAATAAAATATTCTAAATCTCTAAGGATTCATCAATAGAAATAGTGATATAACAAAATGTTTATAGGAAAAATTACATCAGATTTTCTGATGGTGAACCTCTATTAGATAAAAACAAGTGACCCTAATATGATATATCACAAGGTATGTCAAGAATGTATAAATAGTTGCATGCATAGAGAAGGAAAGGATTACCG
Source organism: Acrobasis repandana (assembly GCA_963576875.1). NCBI lineage: Eukaryota > Metazoa > Arthropoda > Insecta > Lepidoptera > Pyralidae > Acrobasis > Acrobasis repandana. The sequence continues at coordinate 8,875,867 of OY756226.1, forward strand.
AGAGCTTACATTTATTTGTATAGTTTTATGAAGAAAATAGTTTTCTCTGACGACGCTATTAATGGTTTATATTTTTTGTATAAAGAGTAAATATGTACGTAAAAAACATTGCACAGCCGATAAATAAATATCATTCGTATCGTATCATGTATTGAAGCTACTATATAATTTCCTTTATATCAATTAAATAGCAGAGACGCTCTCACTCTTATTCTATTATTTATAAGATAATAATAAATTATCTTCATTAAAAAGATATTTAGAATTTCAAAATATCCTTTACATGTCGGCACTATCATAAACTTTTATTCTTATAACTAGGTATACAAAATAGGAATCTGCAATAAAACAGTGAGTCGGCCCGCTACCGGAGCGCTATCGATGGGAGCATCAGACAATCGTAACAGAACTATCACCTCTGGAACAGATATGTGCAAATTCAAGGTAACTTAGGAAGCAAGAGATACGCGCCGGGAATGCTACGCTTCACGGACGGAAATCACTATCTATATACGTAAATACTTCAAAAATAAATGGTCAGGGTTGAAAAATAAATAAACGACTGCTATGAATCCAACATGTCGAATGGGATTTCGATGTCAATGTACTGCACAATAATTAAATAATGAAATAAGAAATGGTGAAAAAATTCCACGTGAGCGTGTAGGAATATCAAATGGTGGCGAAGTTCGGCGTGCGGGATTGAACACGTGATAGCTCAGTTGGTAAGAGCATAGTCGTATTGAGACTAAGTCAAGTTCAAGTCCGGCTTACGTGGAATTTTTTCACCATTTCTTATTTCATTATTTAATTTGAGTACTTTAGTACTGCATCTTGAATGTCTAAAAAACCCTATAAAAATATTGCACAATAATTGGTCCAAATTCAGGTCTCGTAACAACATTTTTGTCATTGTAATTCAAACATCCATCAGTAAACTTAACTAATATCTGTATTAGAACTTTTGAACGTTAACATAAGTAGTCGCCGGTATAATAAGTTAGTGAGACTAGGATAAAATGCACATCAATGGAATGGAAGGAACAAGACTTACACTCTACAAGCACCAAAAGATCTTGAATGTTAATGGGTATACTTTCCTAAGTCTTATACAGCTACATACAAGGTTAGCTACCTAATGTAATATATTTTAACTTACAATTTATTATGTAATTCACAAATATGATTACTTTCTTCACAACAAGAAAGCGACCAAATATATTGCAGATTCCCAAAAGTCACTAATGTTCTCGGAACGTTACAATAATTATGACTGTTATTATAATCAATACAAAACACAACATATTATGCATTATAGTAAACAATAATTAAATTATTAAGAAAACAAGTCAACATGAGCTAGATATAAAATAAAATATGCAACTAAAAACATGGACGTAAGTTAACTGAATGTGTTTGAACAGTTTAAAACCTAAATATAAACGACTTTCACACCCTGTAAAACTACGACCCTGGAACGAAATATAAACTAGTCAATTTGGAATCTACGGTTGCAGAGAATGTTTGCCTGGTCAGCGTTGTCGGTAACAGGAGCAGCGTGAGGTCGTCTTGGCGAGTTCCCAGCGGTGTGAATGGCATTGAGCTACTGTGGACCCTGTGTGCGACTTACCTCTCACTGGTCTTTGCGAGCCTTTTTCTTGCTTTTCTTGGACACTTTAGCATCCGTCCATGTATCTGAAATAGACAAACAAATATGACTTTAATTTGGCGCACTCATAAATCTACTTTTTTATTCTATTTTTAGGGTTCCGTACCCAAAAGGTGCAAACGAGACCCTATTACTAAGACTTCGCTGTCTGTCAGTCTGTCACAGGGTACTCTTGTACCGTTTTAGCTAGACACTTGAAATTTTCACCGATTATGTATTACTGTAGCCGCTATAACACATATTAAAAATAAAAAATTTGAAAATTAAAAGGGGTCAACATACAATAAACGTTTTTTTTTCAGCGTTTTTAACTAGATCTTAATAATGGCATTAACTAGATACTTAAAATTTTCACCGATTATGTATTACTATGGTCGCTATAACAACAAATACAAAAAATAAGATAAAGTTAAAAATTAAAGGGGTTGTCATTCAAAAAACGTGTTTTTTAGCATTTTAAAATATTGTACGGAACTCTTCATGTACGAGTCCGACTCGCGCTTGCCCAGTTTATTTATAAGGCTGTAGTGTCCGAGATAGGATAGATCCATTGTGTTCTTATTTTAGCACTAAAATAACAACAAGGAAAGAAAAGAGACAGACAGGTGGACAGACGATCTAAGGGCATACGAAAAGAGCTGGCAAACTATCGCCACTGATAGAAGTTAGTAGACAACTAGAGGGGAGGCCTTTGGCCAAATATGCGACACTTTTTTCATATTTTCGAAAAATATTTTGTTACACTTCAATTGGAGCAAAGCTGGGTGGAGCGAGCAAGACATAAATCAACCAATTTTTTTCTTGAAATACTAATATTTACCTCCAAGTTCATCGAATGCTGGCGCGTTTGGCTTCTCGTCTTGTTTCTCAGAAGAGTCGGAGTTGTCCACAGGTTCGGCCTTTACGGAATTCTTAGAGGCAGCCACCGTCTGTAACAAACAAATCTCAAGTAAGAGAGCGTCCTCGTTTTATCTTGGGCAAAAATGCTTTAGTATGTCCAGCTGTCCGACTGTTACAACTGTTCTCGTTGATTTTAATATGGTATTTTCTGTAAACACAGTCTTAGAAAAATTTTCAAACCATCTTGATAAACGTAAAAAATATAACATTTCAGCCATTCTGAAAAATGTTCCATAGTGTCACAAAACTTTTATGTTACTCTTATTAAGACGCAATTTTTTCAACAGACTCGCGAGGTCTACAGTTCACAGAGCAACTGTATTATTGTATGTAGTATGTATTTTCTTTACGTCAAAACAAACATTTTCTATGGGATATGATTAGAGAATACAATCCCGGGATCCCGACCGTTTTCTGGCCCCGAAAATCCCGGGACTGTACTTGGCTAATCTCGGGATTTTCGGGATTGCCACAAACAAGTCTAGTTTGTATTCCGTAGTCCGTTGCGCCTTGAAAATAACCTTGCCTAGATTATTTTAATACATTACGACAAAAAGCAACGCGTACAATACGTAGGTACCCACTATTTACTACACAGGTACAGTCCTAATAATATGTTTGTCGTAGAACTTAGAAGGGACTTCCCCACTCGAAATACTAATACAATACTCTTAAGGTAATTCCCCAATGAACCACAACAGGGGAATCATCCGATCATCTCATATCATAATATTGTTGCGGGTATTTCCCGTCGGGGATTCCCTGTACGAAAGTATAAATATGCAAATCCGGTTTTATTTTTTTCATTTATTGTTCTGTCAGTGACGGGTTACGTAGGCTACGTCATTAAAATTTAAAAGTCAATTATCTGAAATTAAGTATTTCAAATGACGGGAGACTTTGTTAAACATAAAAAAGACAGTGATACGAAGTCAGTGTGGAGTTATTATTTAGTTGCGAAGGACGGGAATAGTGCTAAATGTAAGAGATGCCCAGCCATCCTCAAGACTTTGGGTGGATCAACTAAGGGATTACATACACATTTGTTATCAAAATATAACATCAAGGTTATATCAGCTTCAACAAGTCAAGATTCTGAAAATCTGAACACAGCACCGCCGCCAGCCAAGCGAAAGTTAGATGATTATTTTACTAAAAGTGCCGACGATAGCCTGGATGATATTTTGGCAAGAATGATTGCAATAGATGGATTTCCATTCAGTGTATTCATAACCTCAGATGATTTGAGAAAATTGCTCTGCAATTAGAAACCACATAGTCTAATCCCGGGATAGGCCCGGGATCCCGGGAAAAGGCTTCAAAAATCCCGTTAGCCTGGGGTTTAAAAACATGCTCGGGATTGTATTCTCTAGATATGATATGTATGAAATATCGGACTGTGACATCATAGTTTCTTGGAGTCAAATGCCTGTTTTCAATATCAGTTTTTCTGCATTCATAAATCAATGACAAGTGATATTATTTTATGACTTTTTATTTTCTTATTACAAAATAATTACTTAAGGTAGTGGTAAATATATTACCACCAAATATTACACCTCATGCCTTGGTGATAAGGTCCAAAAAAATTACGATGAATATACCTACAGGGTTAACCCAATCCACATGCCTATTGTTCACAATCTGCAATATCATTACCTCATTAGCCTTTTTCTTGATCTGCTTCTCCTTGATCTCCTTCTTCTTGTTGCTGCGGAGGTCCTTGACCTCGGTCAGCTCTTCCTCGGCGGCGTCTTCTTCGTCGCCGCCTCCCAATGCAGCCTGCTCACGCCTCTCAGCCTGTCAACAAGAAACACACTCTGATCATCATTCAATAGAATATACAGGGTGTTAGTATAAACACCACCACGGATGCTGAATGCTAAAATAAAAGGACTCAAGCAAGTGTTCAAAATAATATGCTTACTGTTTACACTAAAACCCTGTATCGGTCTAATCTAACAAAATATACTAAAACTATTTTGATGCTGAATTCAGCCCATGATATTAAACAACTTTCCCCAAAGGACATATATCGAAATATCAAAAATAATTATTGATTGGAGCCGACAGACCAGCTGATCCGAGTTTTTAATTTTTTTTTTATATAAAAAGAAACATATTTTTTATATCTCAATCACAACATGTTCCTTGGGAAAGACAAAAATAAACACTATTGTTGCAGCTCCTGCTACGATAGCTAAATAATTATTTTACTATCGCAATGTAGATGATATAACTGATAGCAATACTATTACAATACCCGGCACATAAGTTGACCAAAAATGGCGGCTCTGCGCAGGTATTTTTAGAGGATAAAGTGTGCGCATTGACTGCCATTTTTGGTCAACTTATGTGCCGGATATTGTAGCTACAAATGAGTGTAGAAGGGCATCACAGGCTGCTGGTTTTCCTGTTCGGCGCCGATTATTTTGTAGATATAAAGATTATAGACATATACAGGAGGAAAAAAAGTTTTTGTATCAAGAGCAACATCAAAGAATACAATACATATAGTAACACTATTGTTAGCTGTACTAAGTCTAAAAATATACAAAAAGTTAACAGCTCATAAGTCATGACAACTTTTTGTTGATTTTGTTTTAGTAGTAAAGTTCATAGAAGCATGGTCTTTAGGTTAATTGGTTTGTGCACTCATATCAACTTTATTCGAATAAATTTAAAAAGAATTACATCAAATGTTACGCCATAAATGACTATTTAAAAAAAAATATATAAATAGATAGCTGCTGACATTTTCATCTATAAGTTTCGACTAGTTAATGTCATTTAGTTCGATATTGGACATTTAATACTTTATGCATAATCTTTATAACTTCAATTACAGATTGACCAAAATTAACTATAATTTAATTTGGTAAATTAATGTTTCCAGACCCGAAATGGGTAAAATAAGAGTGCTATATTCGAATTGCAGCATGTGGTATAATCTTATTTTTCACAAATAAAAATATCTTATCTAAAAGACAATATTTCCCGTCTGTATTACAAGATCATGTGTTTTTTGTTTTTAACCGACTTCAAAAAGGAGGAGGTTCTATGTTCGACTGAATAATATTTTTTTTTATGTATGTTCACCGATTTCACCGTCAGTAGTGAACCAATTTTCAAAATTCGTTTTAATAGTTTTTGTTCAATCATCTATCTCTTTAATTTGTTTAAGTAGTTTTTGTTCAATCATCTAACTCTAACTTGCACAGGCTTAAAAAAACAGCCTAGGTGCGGAAAAAAACCCACGAAACCAGGTGAACCCTTCACTTGTTGGAAAAAAATGGTTAAACAATAACTTAAGCACATTATTTATATCCCCACTGACAGGCTGGGATGAAAATGTCTTACAAGGAATGCACTAGTCATATGTGCAAATTTATACGAAATGTAAAAATATATCTAAATTTTATTACTGTTACCTCTTTAAGCACGCGCTGGACTTCCTCGATTTGAGCTTGCAATTCCCGAGCAGCTTCCTCATCCACCTCGGGACCCTTAACGCTGATCACCTTTATAGTCTCTTCGGGAGCCTCCTCCACAACCAGTCTCGCAGCCTCCACGTCAGCATCCTTAGCTTTCTTGTTCTTCTTGGCCGGACTTTCTTTCTTCTTCTGGTTTTCCTCTGGACTCTTCACCTTGAAATAAAATTATTTGACTAAGGATTTTATGTTAAGTTTTTCAGAAGCTGTGCTGGTTCCTATGAGACAGCAGCAGTCTGTTATCCTCAAATAAGAAGAGATTTTATTTTTAAATAAGGCTGCACTTATGAGAGATCTACCTTCAGGTTTTTTTTTCCGAGTAAAAGATGAACAAAAAATAGCAGTGGCACTCTGGGAGTGCCGACAGAAGTGAAAACTTGAACAAGGTGGTGTCGGTTACGGTAACGGTGTCACGAGTTAAGGTTTTTTCCCATATCAAAAAATGCCTGATGTGCCTAGTAAAGTTTTCACTTCAATAATATTAAACAAGCTATATGCTACCTTTTTCTTGTCACTCTTCTTTGGCACCTCTTCCCACACTCCTTCATCGAAGTCCGCTGGCTTCTCCTGCTCTACAGCAGCCTTTACCTTCTTGCCTTTCTTAGCGTCCTCTTTAGACTCCTTCTTAGCTGCCCTCTCGGCAGGTCTCTCCTTTGCTTTTGGTTTGTCTGCCTCTTTCACTTTCTCCTCCTTTTTCTCTTTAGCAGGAGATTTCTTGGAAGTGTCTGACTTTGTCTTCGCTTCATCGCTTGATGTGCGGTTGGGTGAAGACTTCTGAAATATTTAATCACTGTACAAATTAAAACATATATACTAGCCTCAAAAGGCTCCACGCAATATATAATACAAACGTATGGCAAGTATATTCACATTCATGAACTTGAAAATGAATGAATCCCGTTATAAAAGAAAAACATACAACAACAACATGATCAGTTACCAGTTACAATATACTGATTCAGTGACAGTTCTGCAATTCCCGGTTAAACAGCGAGCATATGCTTAGGTTAAAAATAAAATTAGCGCACTAGTCTGTGCGGCGAGCGGGAATAACGAACTGTTTCACTAACCTTGTCCTTGGTTTTCCTCTTCTTGTTCGATGATTTTCTATCGTCCAACACCAGCGGCAACTTATCGAATTGTGGCTGTTCCGCTGAATGGAACCCGAACACAAATACTAGCGCTGCGCATACTAAAACAACAGCCACTGCCGCCACGGGAAACAAAAACTGCGTGTTGGACACTTGCCTTAAAAGTTCCATCTTAAAGATTTATTTCAAAACCGTCTAAAATTTATAGTCCACATATAAAGTTGTCGATAAGGTATGATAATGTTGAACAAATTAATTCCCCAGTGATAAAAGCAGACACGGAGACATGATGACGCGGCGGTGTGACGTGCCAAAAATCGCGATGCGATTAGTTGGATAAAGGGTTACCCACTGTGAAAAAAAAATTATTACCCGATTGCCCAGAAAGAGGATCATGTCTTTCGTATGTGTTATGCATTTTATGTTTAATATATATTTAGCAAAATATACTGAAAATATGCTAAAGAAATGTTCATTCCATGATGCTATTTATATTTATTAAATATTATAATGGTATTTCTATGTTTTGCATAGTGTCGTACGTGCGTGTCGGTTGTCTGTCTAATTGATCGGTCGACATTTAGGAGATAGAGATCAAATATTATTTCTTTATAATAATAAAATAATAATAACATCATCATAAAAAAAATTGGCCGACTCCCGGCTTCAAAAACTGATGTTGCCTCTGGTCCATAAACGCTCTGTGTAAGTGCTGTAGGTTAGGTACTGTATGTATGTAATGTAAAATGTAACAAAACACTCATGAATGAACTAATGATGCTATTGTGTTATTGTGAACTTATGAAAGTAACGTTATATTTATTTATTTATTTAAAACTTTATTGAGCCAAAAGGTACAATAGGTAGACCAAATGCTAAAGCATTCTCTCCCTGTCAACCTTTAGGAAAAGAGAAACAGATAGAATAGTTGGCGTCTAAAATAGATAGAAACAATCCAGATATAATAAGTACTTTTACAATAAACTTTGCAATGTTATTGTATATGTGAAAGCTTTATAACAATATAGAGGGTAGAAACAATAGTTTTGACAAATGTAACTACAACTAACGTGATTGATTACTAACTATAGTCACGTACAGCCTTTAAATTATGTAACACAATAATAGAACATAAGTCGAATATTATAAATTTATAAGTACTATAAATGATCACACATAAATGTCGTATAAAATAAATACTAATTTACATACATACAACATATTATATACATACATATATTATATGGTGTGCAGTGCAGTGCAAATTGAAATGCATGCAATGCAAGTACAACTTAAGCAACGGAATTTGTACCTATCAAAATGTTAGTTTCAATCACTGGTCGACTATAATATAAGGTTATAATATGTAATGTATTATAGTCAACACACGGTCTTGAAGTCATCTTTGTGATCTTTTGATAAAGCTTACAAATTACGCATCTCTTCTCAGAAATGACAGATATTCATACATACTTAGTTACATTACTTACATTTGAAAGCATCATTCTCCTCTTCCCATTCGGGTAAAAATACGGCTCAATTAATAGTGTCGCCATTAAAAATATAGTTTTAATTTATGTAATCCTGTGAGGTACGTTGCATCCATGATTTTAATCGACCTCGGAATCGGGCATAAACAAAATTATTTTTTTGACATTGACATATGTCATACAATATAACCTCATCAATCTACAAGTAGGTAATCAATTTGGTTTCTGCTTCTGCAGTAAATATAACCTCAAATAATTGTGGCAAATATGGGTGGTAATAAGAAAAAGCGAAGTAATAATCGCAATAACAAAAAGAACAAGATTAAAAAGGCAAACAAATTGAAAGCAGCATATCTTGCTTCGAAAGAGGACAGCAAAAATATTGAGGAGCTCGATTCAGACCTCCAAAATCAAGAGGATGAAAGTCCTAAAAAGAGAGCACATGAAGAAATTGACAGTGATGACAATGAACAACAACCCAAAAAGAAGAAAAAGAGAAACGCACAAGCTGTCCCACAAGACTCCACTGACAAAAAGACCAAGAAATCTATTCGGCGAATGAAGAAAGAAAGGTTCTTGCAACGGAAAGCAGAGGCAGAGTTCGCAGCAAAAGAAGAACTAAAGTCTCAATGTCTCACTTATTTATCACAATGGAAACACGACAAACTGAATTGGAAGTTCATGAAAGCTAAACAAGTTTGGTTGTATAAAAATAAATTCTCATCTAATCTTTTACCCGACGAGTCTTGGCCCTTGCTCTTAGAATACTTTGAGTCTGCTCAGGGCAATATTCGAAATATGCTTCTGGGGGATGCAAATAAAGTTATCAAAAAAATGGATGATTGGACAGAATCCCAACAGAATAAGGAGAGTGAAAAAAAAGATGGTGAGGAGGATGGTGAGGCAGATGGTGATAAGGCCCCTGAAGTCACAAAGCCTGATGACACAACTTACAAAAGGGCTAGAGATTTAATACAATGTTTACAATAATACAACAGCAGTTTTATTTATATTTGTGTAACTACATAGTTGGTAACAGGAATAATTTAATTTCATTGATAATGTTAAGCTTACTAAGCCTTCAATTCTTCTTTGCCTTCCTCTGCGGAAAATTGTTCGATCCACTTGCGTAGTTTGTCTGTATCCTGCAGGCCCACTAGACGTTGCTGTACTTTACCATTTTTAATAGCTACCAGCACTGGGACGGAGCTCACTTCATAGTCCAGAGCTAAGTCTGTCTGCTCATCAATGTCAACTTTAGCTAGTATAACTTTTCCTTTGCTCTCAGAGATAACAGACTCTAGGCGAGGAGTCAACAGCCTGCATGGATTGCACCAGCTGAAAACAGAATTAACATCATTAACCCTTTCACTGCAAGACTTTATATTGGTTGTCGTGCTCCCAGCGCAAGGAATTGTAAATATCCATAGTTTTTGATTGGATCAATCCGACGCTCGCGAAATGGGCACGAAAATGTTTGTCAGATTAATTCGACGTTCGCGGTTAAAGGGTTAATAACCATATGAAATATAGATTAGAGCCATACTTAAATTTATCTGAAGTTCGAAGAACACAATTTTTAGAACAATAATGATTAGACATAAAACCATACTTAAATTTATCTGAAGTGCAAAGAACAAGGTATTTCAATTATCACGATCACGACCTAAGATAACGATTTATTGACTTGTTTTTTTCAAGTTTTCGTTAAGGTTAATATTATGTAAAAATTAAATTCTATACTCACGTAGCAAAGAAGTCTACAACCACTGGTACTTTGCTATGCAGGACTTTTTCCTTGAAATCATCAGTGCTCTGAATTTTTACAATATCACCATTTACTGATGTTACTGAAAAATTGCGCAGAGATTGAGCATTTTTCATTACACAAGTGTTTCGGAAGAGTACATTGGAAATACTTTTTGAAAACATTTTGGATATATATTTTTAATGTATTGCACTATGTACAGAAACTTTTAAAATATGTAAAGTCCGTAAAAAAATATTTAAGCAATTCCAAGATAATTTTCGTTCAATTTCAGTTTCAGAAAGAAGAAAAACGAAATGTCAATTATAATGTCATTGTCTGTCAACGCAGAATCCAGAAATTGATCCAGAATCGTCTATGATTTTTCCAAATGGATCGTAAATCGTAATCGATATCATCGAATTCGGTCATTCATTTTTGAAAATAGTTCAGATTATCCGATTCAGAAAAATCAGGGAGAAAAATGAGAGCCGCCTTATTTATTATTCATCATTCGTTTTTAGAGTTTTTGGCGGGAAGTCAAGGGGTTCGGTTGGGGTTTGCTTTAAATTATTTTACGAATTGATTTTAGTGGACTTTATAATATGAAATTGGTGTTGTTTGGTGTAATAAATGCTCATAACATGAACAATGTGTGAAATAGTTAAAGTGGACAGTCATAGCACGGCTGCAGTGATATTTATTTTGCGGACTGTGTAGGCGTCTTCGGGCGTCGTCCGCCACTCAATCGTCTATGTAAACCAGTACTAGACTCGTATAGATTTGTCGCCAGAAGCTCCCTTGCAGCAGTCAAAGGCCTACACCACCCTTTGATTTTCTTGTTAGGATTAGGTTAGGATTAGGAATAAAGAACAAAATAAAAGATAGTCTCTAAAGGACTTGTATCTAGAGCCGTAAAATTATTTAATTAAAAAAATCATCATTCGATTCGTTCATTCCGCGAATTTGTGACATGGTGGCGTGGAATGTCACTGGTATTTTTGTCTAAAATATTGAAATTGTATTGAATTTTGATGTGTTTTATAACAAATTAAAAAACGATATCAATATGTATTCCAGTGATGATTACAATGAGGTAATTTTATTGTTAATTCAACACGAACTCGGTTGAGATACCTAACCTATAATATTGCTTATTGAAATTGTAATATTATTTAAATGTATCTTCTTCTATTTTAGGGGGGGTACGAATCATATGGTGATTATGAACCGCATACCGGAGACCCACAATATGACTTGGAGTACGACAGGTCGTACTATAAGATGCCTGATATGGTTAGTAGCCTTTTGACTTTTTTTATGATGATAAATGATGTACTTATATGTATCATTTTCAATCAGTCTTACTCTTACTCAATTTATTACAATATACATATTTATATTTATTTATTTATACCTACTTTTACTATTTCAAGCATGTGTTTAATTGATGATACTCGTGCTGAAAAATGGAAAAGAAAAATTAAACATAATTAAATGCTTCTATGTATAGGTAGTTAGAAACTCCGTTCTGCTAGCTGGTTTGCTTTATTTTTCTTATTTTGATATACACACTTTAGGGCAGGATTTTGTATGAAAACTTTACTTTAAGCCGTGTCCGCTGTGCAAGTTTTTTAACAAATATTGATCTTGAATATTGTTTGTTTAAAACCTTTCTTGTCCGATGCCCATGCTTTATTACAGATGGCGTACATTGTTTCGATCGTTTCAATCAATGAGGCAAAACCACATTGCTTGATACATATCATATTGGGCCATCGACATGAATATATAGACTCGGCGTCTTCCTACACGGCCATGTCCCAGATTCGATTATTCATTCATTCTTCATTCTCATAGACTAAACACGAGAGTAGTACAGAAAGGTCAATATATTTTTACCTACCTACGAGTACGTGGTTCAAATTAATTCCTACATATATTTTAACAAACGCGAATGTTGGTAAGTATGGCTGGATGTACGGATGGGTGTATGGATGGTTGTATGGTTATATAGATTTTTAGATTGTAGACCCACGACTAGCTTTTACGATCTTCACGGAAGGGGAGGCGGCTGCATTCTTAATGTGTTTTTGTTTGTTTTTTTTTCTTATCATATTTATAAAGGTAAAAGTTAAACTGCACATATCTGTTTCATTGGTAACCTTTTATTATTCTTACTTAAATTCTTTACATAATGTTTTGCACTAGAAGAAAGTGATTTCTTGTACTTGTATACCTATTAGTTTTTTTTTCTTTGTTAGCTATCTATGTATTTAATGTAATATATAATCATACACGTATGCTGCGCAATTGGGCGCCAAAAATCCGCCATTATGCTTTCCAAAAATTTTAATATAGCCTATGACTACTACTGGTATTTATTCTGTGCTATGACACTCAAGTGATTAAGATGAATCTAACCACATATAATTTATCAAAATCTATTTAGCCGTGTAGTAGTTACGAGGAAACAGAATTATAGGGACAAACATAATAAAACATCAAAAATGTGTAAGCAGCCATCTTGGATCCAAAATCTGATAGTAGTTTCAAGTTGCGCGGGGCACCTCAAAGGGCTCAGAAATTTTGTAGGTTTTTGTAACAGAATGTAGGGGTACAGCCCCCACATACAAAACTTTTGAGCCCTCGGAGGTTCTAGTGAGACGGTACGAGATGTGACTTAATTTTATAAAGGATTTATAGGATTTTAGGAAACTTTTGTAAAGCATTTATAGCATATGTAGATAAAAATTATAAATATAAACATTTTTAAACGTTTTACAAACATTAATAACTGAGTAGCAAACAAATAGTTTTTCGATGCATCCATGAAGAAAGTGAAATGTAGGCATATTTATGATGTCTACATTTCACTTCTGTTTTGTTAGTCTATGACGAATTATTCAATCGGTTGACAGATCATTCACTCACTTCATACATTATGGCAGCCGAAATTTGGCAGTCCGTATTGAATTTTCAATCAATGAAATCTAGTTACTTACCGATGGAAAGTTATTCCTTTATATTTTGCTTTATTCTTTGAATTACTAGTGCAGTATCTCAACACACACCAAGGCATTTTTGACTAAGTTGACAGTGTTTTCTTTAATGAATCGTGGAGTGTATTATGCGCGTATTGCTAGCGAGTGACTAATGTGAGGTGAACAGTGATAGCCTATGATGAATAGAACACTACTGTTGTATGTGGCGTCTTCTCTAGTACGTAAGTACATAGATCTCGTTGTATTGGGCAGACAGAGCATTATGGATTATTTGATCATAATGGTTCTTAAACTATTATTGAAGAACAATGTTACTTAAAATATTTAAACTTTCACCACAAATAAACTGTTAGTGCTTAGTATGGTCATGGCGTATCATCGGCTAGTAAAGCTGATTAATTCTCTTCCGCCACCATTAGATGGCGCCATAGGTTTCAATTCAAAAATAAAAATCACATATTACTATTATTAGGATAAAATAATATTATTACTAGTTAAATATATCTTATATGAATTGCAATAACAATTTTTAAAGCATATTCAACGATTTGTGTCACTTTTTACAAAATTAAATTACGTGTACAGAAAAGCACAATTTACCTGGTATTTGTTTCATGTAAATGTTTTTGAAAAAGTCACAAAGATGGCGTTTTCTACACTTTTGTGGTAGACAGGTAGATAATATTTCTGTTGAGACTAGTTGAGACGCAAGCGATCATCGACAGAGTCGGCAGTCACTCGCATCGCATCTGTGGCCGCATCGCATAAGCAAACGTTGCCGATTCGTGCACTCATCACGCTGCATTGCATTGCACGAGGCGGCAACATCTTGCGCTACGGGGCGGACGAGACGAAACGCGCGAATGGATAGATTTTTGTTTTTGCATTTTATTTCAAACCAATTTTTAAAATTATTTAGTTAAAAATGATGTGCAATATACTTATACAGGGAGACTTTTTAAACAGTGTCCAAATTTTTTAATCAAGTTTAGTCCATGATACTGAACTACTTTCTACAAAAAAGTTACCTATTAAAAATCGATAAAAAGTATAGTAAAAGTAAAAGTTGTTCACGTTGGTTAGTACGTTAACTCCCTTTCGGGTTGATGTCCCGTTTTTGTTATAGGTACGTTGACGTACTACTACTAGGTATACCTATCGAAATTTGAAAAATAATTTTTGGCCTCCCATGTAAGTTGGCCGATCGCTGATCCGAGTTTGTATTAAAAGTCAAAAAAATATTGTTCATATTTCGATATGTGTTCCTTGGGGAAAGTTATTCAGTATCATGGACTGAATTCACACTTAAAATAGTTTCAGTAGTAGTGTATGTAGTATGTATGTATGTGTAGTCCCATCCACATCCATGCCCCTGCGTGGATACCGTCGATGGACTTGGACTCCACGGACTTTCCTGCAGCAGGAGTGCCGGCCGTTTAGGGCATCATGCAGCCCTTAATAATATTATCCTCCGTTCTCTTGCCACCATCAATATCCCTGCGACTCTAGAACCCAATGGTCTGGCTAGAGATGATGGCAAGAATCCGGACGGGATGACCTTGGTGCCTTGGAGATTGGGGCGACCCTTAGTATGGGATGCCACTTGTGTAGATACCCTGGCACCGTCCCATGTTCAGGTCACCAAGTCAAACGCCGGCGCAGCAGCTGCCACAGCAGAGAGCCTCAAGAGGCGCAAATATGTAGACATCGGAGTAAACTACATATTTGAACCTTTTGGGGTACAAACTTTTGGTCCGTGGGGTCCTTCAGCCCATAATTTATTTAAATACTTGTCCACAAGATTATCCGAAGTATCCCGTGTAGTCCAGTCAGTGGGGTTATAAAAAGGCCTTTGCCCTACAAAAGGTGGCGTAGAAAATATTTTGATATAATATTGTTAAGGTATGGCGGCCTAATAAGAATCCAAGTTTTCGATCTTCAAGGACGCATGCGCGCGCCTCCATCTTGGATTAAAGGAACCGAAATGAGGTTTATTTTAAATAACGTCACAACCGCTTACTATATTACAAAAGTGTCCTTGAGAGGTATAAAGAAGACAAAATTACTTACATTTATGCAAAACATGTTTATCCTGTAAGTCTAATAGGTAAAAAGTTACAAGCGATGTAAAAAATAATATTTACAAAAAATCATTCACTGTTACTCTGACCTTATTAGTATCACTTGGCGCGTTCTACTGTGAATGACTCAGGCTCGTAGCATTGAAAATGACATGTTAAATTCATTTATTTACCCAACTGCGCCAGAAGGAGGGTTATGTTATTAGAGTGTATGTAATATGTATGTATGAATGTATATTTTTTGGCACGCTCTACAGCCTAAACCGCTTGATAGATTTAAGTTTGACAGGTATCGTTAGATTCGTCTTAATTTTGAGAGTGACATTGGGTAAATAATAGATTTATAAAATCCAAAAATCAGATTTTTGGTGCCAAATTATACACTTAAAATATTTTTTTATTCAAATCCTATCGAGTGGGGTATCAAACAAAAAGATTTCATAAGAGGATTACAAAAATAATGCAATATACAAGTATAAATGTAATTTGGAATGAGAAATTCTGGCGCAAGTCGCCATCTTGAATTAAAGGTGCCAAAATTAGGTATATTTTAAATAACGCCTTAACAGTTTACTATATCACAAAAATGTCTTTAGGAGGTATAAAGAAGACAAAATTACTTACATTTTACAATACATGTTTATTCTGTAAGCCTTATAAGTAAAAAGTTACAAGCGACGGAAAAATATATTTACAAAATCATATTTAATTTAAACTTTGAATAAAAACTATACAGCAATAATTTTTTAACCCTTTTTGATAGCCCGAGTAGGTTAATATTGAGTTCTTCTTGGGTTTACAATGGCGAAATTTAGTTTCATTGTTGAAAAAAACTTGCAACTTAATGCCGTCATTGGCCTCTAAAAAGATAATAAACGGGCAAGTGCGAGTCGGACTCTTACACCTCCATTCAATATTTTTAAACGTTGAAGAAACATGTTTCTGTATGACGACCCCCTTTAGTTTTTAACTTTAACTTATTTTCAGTATTTGTTGTTATAGTGGTCATAGTAATACATAATCATTGAAAATTCAAGTATCTAGTTAATGTCATTATAAAGATCGAGTGAAAAACGCTGAAACAAACACGTTTCCTTATGACAACCCCCTTTAATTTTTAACTTTATCTTATTTTTAGTATTTCTTGTTAAAGTGGTCATAGTAATACATAATTGGTAAACAATTTTAGTATCTAATTAATGCAATTATAAAGATAGAGTTAAAAACACTGAAAAAACACGTTTCTTGTATGATGACCCCCTTTAATTTTTAACTTTATTTTATTTTTAGTATTTGTTGTTATAGCGGCCATAGTAATACATTATTTGTCAAAATTTCAAGTATCTAGTAAATGCCATTATAAAGATCTAGTTAAAACGCTGAAAACCACGTTTTTTGTACGACGTCCCCTTAATTTTTTTTACTTTTTTTATTTCTAGTATTTGTTGCTATAGCGGCCACAGTACTAAATAATCGGTAAAAATTTCAAGTGTCTAGCTATTACGGTTCAAGATATAGAGCCCTGTGACAGACGGACAGACAGCGGAGTCTCAGTAATAGTGTCCCGTTTGGTGCAATCGTTAAACATTGGGTACCAAACCCTAAAAAGCAGCACCCTAGACGCTTTTTAATGTAATTTCTTGCCACTGTAAAAAAGGATGTAGCAAAGCATGTAGTTGCAGAAAAGGACATTTATAACGACAAAATTTCACCATGGAAACCAATTGTATATTATATACACAATGAGACAGAAAATTCAAGCGAGGAGAGTGAAAAAGTTAAAATTAACCTACCCGGGCCATCAAAAAAATAAAAAATATTTTTCTACAATTTTTTATCAAAATTTAAATTAAATATAATTTAGTAAATATATTTTTCCGTCGCTTGTAACTTTTTACTTATAAGACTTACAGAATAAACACGCATATAAAAAAAGTTATTAATTTTGTCTTCTTTGTACCTCCTATAGACATTTTTGTGATATAGTAAACTGTTGAGGCGTTATTTAAAATATACCTAATTTTGGCACCTTTAATTCAAGATGGCGGCTTGCGCCAGAATTTCGCATTCCAAATTACATTTATACATGTATATTGCATATATTTTTGTAATCCCCTTATAAAATCCTATTGTTTGATACCGCAGGCGATAGGTTTTGAATAAAAAAATATTTTAAGTGTATAATTTGACGCCAAAAATCCGCCATATTGGATTTTATAAATTTGAATCTAACGATACCTGTCAAACTTAAATCTATCAAGCCGTTTAGCCTAAACGGCGTAGCACGGTAGAGCGTGCCAAAAATATACATTCATACATACATACACTCTAATAACATAATCCTCCTTCTGGCGCAGTCGGGTAAATAAATGTATTAAACATGTCATTTTCAACGCTGCGAGCCTGCGTCATACACAGTAGAACGCGACAAGTGATACTAATAAGGTCAGAGTAACATTGAATAATTTTTTGTAAATATTATTTTTTCCATCGTTTGTAACTTTTTATCTATTAGACTAACATAATAAACATGTATGCAAACAATGTAAGTAATTTTGTCTTATTTATACCTCTCATAGACACTTTTGTGATATAGTAAGCGGTTATGACGTTATTTAAAAGAAACCTCATATCGGCACCTTTAATCCAAGATAGTGGCTCGCGCATGCGCCCTAGAAGGTCGAAAACTTGGATTCTTATTAGGCCGCCATACCTTAACAATATTATGTCAAAACATTTTCTACGCCACCTTTTGTAGGGCAAAAATACCCATTGACTGGGCTAGTGACCAAAGGGCTGGAAATTATCTGGCACAAAGAATCAGCATTGCCATACAACGTGGCAATGCTGCCAGCCTTTTGGCCACGCTGCCGAGGGGTAATATTTTAGTGGGATTACATAATTTGTAATTTTTTAGTTTTAGTTCTTAGAGGTACTTATAAGATTTAATTTATAAAAAGATATATATTATTTAGCTTTAATTTAAATTGTATTATAATACTAACTATTTCTTACTGTTTCAGTATATTTTGTTAGACGTTATATTATAAAAAAACTTTAGTAGAATCATAGCATGGACATAATTTCAATTAATATTATTTACATAGTATTAAGAAAAATGCTATACTAATCTCAGTTGAGAATCGAACACGGATCATATTACTCCCAAGTCTAGTCTTCTTATCCGCTGGTCCATTAGACATATGTTGAAGCTAATGAATTTAGCATTCTATTTTTTACTTAAAATCCCTTTGAATATTTGCGTAAAAATTTCAGCCGATTTAGAAATTAAAATATGCATGTTATTGTTGAGATATATTACAAATATCTTGTCCAAGATCTTTCCTTGCCTTGCCTAAATATTTTTTTTCTCTAAAACGCCATCTAGTGACTGCTTTTAAACACTTTTAATTAAATACAGGGATTTACTAGTCGCGTGTGCTGCCATCTTTTTCTGTTTTCATGTTGCCTACTGCATTCGTCTACCTACGGACCCTCCAATAGCTAGTATGACGTTGGGTATCTGTTACGTTAGTAATTATATTATCTTTGGTATGGTTCATTAAATACAACTAAAAAAAAACTACAGTTTGTGTTCAATATTTTTTTACATGAAATTGTTTTTAGGTTAAGAAGTTTCTAGTGTACTTCCGCAACATGATAACGGAAGGCGTGACATATGAGATCTTAAATCTGTATGAGAACACCTTCCCCAAACTCACTGAGCAGTATTTTGAGAGCACTCCATGGCCCGATGAGACTGAGGTTGCACCTATTGTAGACAGTGATCATGTGAGTATATACCTTAGCCTTTAGTTTAACATAACTGTATGCAACTTTACAAGTGTATGTATAATTGACTGCTTTCAAAAAGCCAGAAAGAAAACTAGGCTCTGAAATAGTACAGCTATGGAATTAGAAAAGTGCTAAGATAAAAGACCGACTAAAAGTTTACTAGTGGCGATTTGCCCCTGTCTAAATACATGCATATTAAACCAATTTATAGTGGAGAAGGCGGTGTGATGATCTTTCGACAAGACAGGCAGGTCCATCGCGCACAAGAGAGGCCTTTGCCCAGCATTGGGACAGTATAAGCTAATAAAATAGTGGTCAAATTACTTAGTATGGGTGTTTTCTTTTGAATATTATGTTAGTGGCCGAAACTATGAGTGTATTCTTTTGAAGCCTCTTACATGCATTGTCAGAAACATTCGTAAAGCATTGTCAGAAAACAATTTTATTACCTACCTTACGTACCTTTATATTTATCAATGTAACAAAATGAATACTTTCCAGGTTTTCATGATCTTGTACAAAGAGCTGTACTACCGCGACATCTATGCGCGCGTTCCCGGCGGCCCTAAGCCGGACCAAAGGTTCCACTCGTTCTACAACTACTGTGACCTGTTCAACTACATCCTGTCTGCGGAGACGCCCGTGCCATTGGAGTTGCCTGACCAGTGGCTTTGGGAGCTGATTGATGAATTTGTATATCAGTTCCAGTCATTTGCACAATATAGGTATGGCTATTACTTATTAAAATATTTTTAATAAGATTTTTTTGACAAATGTGTCCCCTTTTTGTTTCCAACTACTTCTATCTCCAGTGGTTTCTTTCAATCCTTATTATTTATTTACAGTATAAATGAGAACATAAAATCTATAAAAAATAAAATTAGCTGGATTTGTCCTTTTACACTTCTCACAAAACAAAGCGCAAGTGCGAGTCGGACTCGCCCATGAAGGGTTCCGTAGCAGCAAGTAACATTTTACGATTTATGACGTATTAAAAAATAACTATCTATGATACCGAGACCGCTATAATTTTAATTGAAAGTACATACTTTGAGGTATATACCACATTTTTTTTAGAATTTAGTAATATTTCAAAAGTTACGGGTGGGGGGACACCTCGAATTTTAACTTTGTATTAGATTATCTCAAGTCTGGGGGGTTTGATCTACATAGTTTCAAAGCAGTTTTTGTTGCATTTTAAAAGACCTTTTCAACGATACCCCACACGTTGGGGTTAGTCCAATTTAATTTTTTAAATTTACTTTTCGTTGTATGGAAAAAAAAACATTTTTTCATAATTTTAAAAACAAACTTTTGGAACTTCAATATCTATCTCTCCACCAATTTTCGTGACAATCGGTGCAGTAGCGGCGGAGTACGAGCCCGGACGGACTACGAAACTATAAGGGTTCCTTGTGGACTACGGAACCCTAAAAACACCTGTTACTGTTGGCTCTTGTATTTTTCTTAAATGCTGGACCAAAAGAACAGGATGTTCCAGCTGCTTCTCTTCCCAGTCAGGTCACAGAAGCAAGAGAAGAGTCACATCTATTCTAAATAGGAAGCAAGCTAGTAATATCACAATTCTTAAGAGTGGTCTAGGGACACTTGGCCCAGTGTACTTGGTAGATAAAGACATGAAAGTGTATCCATTAATATTTCTAGGTCGCGCACTTCAAAACTGAGCCCGGCTGAGATCGAGGCACTCAACACGGAGAACAAAGCTTGGAATGTTCTGTGCATCCTCAATGTGTTGCACTCCCTTGTGGACAAGTCCAACATCAAACGCCAACTTGAGGTGTGTGACAACTGTTTAGATTTATTTTTGTTGCAATTTCATTTTCCAGGTAGATTTTAAATGCCAATCGAAAGTGCAGAAAGCGAACCGGAAGCTCAGAAGGATTGTAAGGGCGCGGTCCTTATCGATTATATTTATTTCTATCACTTTCGGTTGAATCACACCCTGAAACCAGTTGAGTGACTGAAGATTGAGCTCTCCTCCAGTTTCCAATTTCAAATCATTATCTTCATGCAATGCAATAAATGCATATGCAATCTAAAAAATACTGTGGTATTTGTAGTCTTATTGTCCTAGGTCCTGTCTACTTTGTAGGAGTCAGAGATATACAAGTTTACTTAAAATATCGAAGCTCGAAATCACAGAATCAAACATCGGATAGATCAATAAATAAACAATGCCCCTATTTTATTATCGCTCACTTACGTATTTATACAATATACGACCGTTCTCTTTAAGAATCGAATAACGACTGCCGCCGGAGCGTGTGTTGATGTTTTCAAACCGTTATCGAGTGAAGTATGAATGAATAATTTGTATCAGTCAATGTTACAGGTATAGTCAAATCAGCTTCTAATAATTGAGATGACTGGGTCAAAAATAAATTGTTTGGCACTGCCAAGAGCATAACACTTCATAAAATAGTGTCACTTGTCAATGATCATATCCATTTTCAACGTGATTTTAAATTTATTAATGCAGAAAAACTGATATTAAGAGCGCTATTTGACTCGAAAAAATGATGACGTCACGGTTTTGTGTTTCATACAAATCCCATAGAAAATGTTTGTTTTGACGTTTAGAATAAAGTGTCTGATTTGACTTTTTGTCATCTAGCGGATTACGAAAGTAATTATGATGGTTCTGTTGAACTGTGTCAGGTGTACGCCACCGGCGGCGACCCCGAGTCCGTGGCGGGCGAGTTCGGGCGCCACTCGC
Source organism: Acrobasis repandana (assembly GCA_963576875.1). Lineage (NCBI taxonomy): Eukaryota > Metazoa > Arthropoda > Insecta > Lepidoptera > Pyralidae > Acrobasis > Acrobasis repandana. Next base: position 8,897,873 of record OY756226.1, read on the forward strand.
TGTACAAGATGCTGGGCTACTTCTCGCTCGTGGGGCTGCTGCGGCTGCACTCCCTGCTCGGAGACTATTACCAGGCCATCAAGGTATGTAGGGTTGGGACACATCTGGCAGCATGGCATCAGCAGCACTTTCCTATACTGCTATGCTATCTTTTTCTGACGCTCAGAACAGTCATTTGCTAGAATGAGAGAGAGTAACGAAACGTTTCAGCATGGCCGGTGCTGAAGCGTTCCGTCGCTCTCTCGCTCTAGCAAACGACGCTTCTGAGCGACAGAAAAGGATAACTGCATAGGAAACTGCTGTTCTGTTCCCAACCCTAACACTTCTTCTCCTGCTTCTTGTCGAGCATAGATGTAAAGGTACAAGATGATACACAGAATAATGAAAAGTTTGAACAGCCAGAAATGTTTTTGTGTTGTTTTAAAAGGGTTGTATTTGTACCTACTACACAAACAATGGGTAATGCAGCAGATACCATCTTTCCAAGGTAAGATAAATTAACACAGTTTATAATCGATAAGTCATTATAGTACATAGGCTACATTTTGTAAAAAAGTGTAAGTGAAATTTTTTTTTTTCTTTAGCGTGTGGGGTAATAAAGAATATACTTATATAAAGTTACAAAAAAACAATCAAAAATAACTTTCTCTAAAAATTTTCTCATTAGGTTTTTAGATTTTTATTTAACCTTAGATCATGTTAAAAATTGTTTATGTGTACCTCCAGGTTCTCGAGAACATCAAGTTGCACAACAAAAAAACAATCAAAAATAACTTTCTCTAAAAAAATTCTCATTAGGGTTTTAGATTTTTATTTAACCTTAGATCATGTTGAAAAATTGTTTATGTGTACCTCCAGGTTCTCGAGAACATCGAGTTGCACAAGAAGTCTCAATACTCGCACGTGCCCGCGTGCCAGATCTCCACCTCGTACTACGTGGGGTTCGCGTACATGATGATGCGGCGCTACTCCGACGCCATCCGCACGCTGTCGTCGGCGCTGCTGTACATGCAGCGCACCAAGCAGCTGTTCTCATCCCGCTCCTACCAGAACGACCAGATCAACAAGCAGACGGATCAGATGTACCACCTGCTGGCCATCTGCTTGGTACTGCATCCGCAGTGCGTTGATGAATCTATTCAGCAGGTAATTTTTTTTATTTCTCCATCAGCATATTTAAATTACCCCATCACAAATACATTCAAGTACTTACTTAAAAATAACATTTCTTTCGCCAAAACCGTTATTGACATTTTGATATGTCTTTCACTATTGTTAAGAGCATTCCTTCGGGAAGGATTTCATACATCAAATGTGTCCGAGTGTAGCTAGGACGAAAATATGTTCTTCTTTGATGTTGTATACAACGTAGAAGGGTCATACATTTCCATAATAAATCGAACCACGAGCTATGCTAGATCACTATAATATAATTAAATTAAATAACTAAATAAAATAACACTCTAAAAACAAGAAAAAAATCGATCTGCCTATAAAAATCGCCCGGGGAACTGCCCACTTGTATGGAAATGCCAATCTTTTTTTTTTCATTTATATTATAATGATTGTTTAAACTGTGGTTCGAATTATTACGGGTATGTCTCTTCCACGTCGTATATGCAGATTGCAGACACATTCAATTATACGGCACAGGAATATAGAAATGTAAGCTGACAAAATATCAATTGCAGGTGCTCCGCGAAAAGAACTACCACGAGAAGATGTTCAAGATGCAGTACGGCGACCTGGGCGAGTTCGAGAGCTGCTTCACGTTCGCGTGCCCCAAGTTCCTGTCGCCGTGCCCGCCGCCCATCGAGCCGGGCTCCAACTACGGCCGCGACGCGGTCAAGCACCAGACCGCGGTCTTCATGGACGAGGTGAGGTGCACCAGCACGCTGAGTAGGCTACAGCCTAGGGCGGCAGATTTTAGGCAACTCGAGTGAAGGCAAGGGCAGCAAAGCAGGCCTAGAATAGGGATGATGACTGGGTCAGAAAAGTATTATTATTAGTCCGTTAGTTAGATTATCCAAAAATAATGTACCCGTATTTTTCAGTTTATAAAAAAAAATTAAATTCACAAAGATACGGAGTATCTAAGTTCCAGAGTGGGGGCTTGTGAGGTCACCGATGTGTAAAAATCGTCATTTATTGTTTCTCAGGAAAAAGAAAAAAATTGTGTAGAATATTTTTCAATAATCTAACCGATGGGCCAAAAACCAATTTTCATTCATCATGCCTTATTATTCAATATTTTTTTTAATGTGGACTCAGTGGTGTTATTGTGCCAGTCTCGAGTAAGATGATCCTTCACTTCCAAGAGCTACATTTCCATTTAACAACAAGAGTTAAAAGCTAAAACCCGGCCACGGGGAAATACTTACTGAAAAGTATGTTTATCCAGTTAATACAAGCACAGCAGGGTGCCAGGGTGTAACAGCTAATAATCTACATACCTATTTATAAAATGTGGTAATAAGCTCTTTCATTTTATAGCTAACACAGTATTAGTTTTTTCTAAAGGTCAAAACGAATATTTTCTATGGGATTTCTATGAAAAATGCGCAGCGTAGTTTCTTGGAGTCAAATATTTTCTGCATTAATAAATCTAAATTCACGTTCAAAATGGATGTGATGGTAATTAATGACAAGTGACATTATTTTGTGATGTTTTGTTCTCTTATCATTACTTATAAAATAATTTATTTTTCACCCTGGATACTACCCTAAGTTCGATTGATTTTTAATTAAGTTGTGTGTCGTAGGTGCGCCAGCAGAAGATGCTGCCGACAATCCGGTCGTACCTGAAGCTGTACACGACGCTGCCTTTGGTGAAGCTGGCCGCGTTTATGTCGGCGGCGCGCGGCGGCGAGCGCGACGCGGCGCGCGAGCACCAGGCGCTCGCCATACACCTGCTGTGCTTCAAGCACAAGATGAAGAACGTCGTCTGGACCAAGGGCCCGAGCGGGCTCGACGGAAAGTTCCAGAGCGGCTCGGAGGTAACTTACTTAGTTTAGTAGCGATGCTGCATGACGTGACATGCCACCTAACGAAATGCTTCATACTTCATTTCTTCACCTCATCCTGTCCGCTTTTCATTCTTCATTTCATTTCAAATTTCATTATATTCCATTTTCAAATAATTTACACATTCACTTCCACATTCCTATTCATTTTGATTAATTCCATTACCATCTCTTATCCTTGAAACATATTCAGGTACCTATTTATTTATTATAATATCTGCTAAATATTATTAAATACACTATCACATCTTTATCTATAACGAGGCAGACAGAGCCTAGGGCGGTAGGGCTCAGGCCACTTTTAGCGTGATGATAGGCGTGAAGGTGGAAAAAGAAAATCATAATAGTGATGGGTATAGATAACTAAGATTCTATTTTAAAAGACGAAATATATAAGGTTTTTTTTCCTTATACAACTTATCAAGGTCATTGTTCCCAGTTGGACTTCTACATTGACAACGACATGATCCACATCGCGGACACAAAGGTGGCGCACCGCTACGGCGACTTCTTCATCCGCAAGCTGCTCAAGTTCGAGGAGCTCAACAGGAAACTCCATCACTTCAAGATATAATGTCCAAACTAACATTTTGGTACTCACATAACCCACAATCAAAGACAGTGTAAATTAGTAAGACGCATTGTTACTTTAAAGTTATTTGCGTATCATCTACTCTTTAATTTGTTTTGCTGGGCAATCAAATTTAATATCTTCGTGACAGGTTAGCAAGGCTTCTTACTAATTTATATAGTATATATGATTAAAAAATGAAAATCTATATTAAAAACAATTTGTTTTATTTAAATAGGCTTATATTCGACATACTTCTTTCTATTCTTTCTATAGAACTTCTTTGGCGCCTTGATTTCTATATTTGGTCTTTGCACTGTTTCTGGATACGAGTCCTGGAACTGTGCCCATGGATGTTCAGGCTTCAATGCTTCTTGTATGTCAACTTCCTTCAGCCAATTGCTGTATATTCTCGAGAAGTTGTTGTAAGCTTTAGTAAACGTATCTGCATTTCCTTTCTGCTGATTCTGAAATAGAAAACAACTTGTGTAGTAGTCGCTTACAGTATAATTTATTATACTTACGTTCGAACAACCAATTTCGATCACTTTTTATATCTTTAAAAGGTGACTTGATTTGCGAGTCTTCAATCTATTGCTATTATTTATTAAAACTTTTCAAACAGTACTTTAACTCTCATTTAAAAATGTAGACTTTAGTAGTGGTAGATTTATTACCACCAAAAATGTAACCTTATGCCTTGGTGTTAAGGTCGAAAAACAATGATTTTCAAATATACCCACTGCCTTATAAAGGGTAGGGAAGTAACGTTATTAATTCTTACCTCAATAATTGATGAACATTTATCGTTGAAGGCTTCCAAATGTTTGAGAAAAACGTCATTGACTCTAATATTTTCTTTCTTTACAACATTCATAATGTACAGTATGTAACCAAACTTGACATGGGATGTGCCTTGCCTCAACAATGTCCCAAGAATTTCTATATTAACCCTGAAAAAATATAAATATGTTAAAAATAATAATGAAAATTACAAGTAATACCAGGCATGTGACTCCCTAAAGAAATTTATTTTTTGCGTGGAAAAAATAGAACTCTGTGACTCCTTATTTCGAAAAAAAGCACCCTTGTAGATATTTATTCTCATCAGTAATTACAGATACTATTCTGTGCAGATACTTAATTTAATTCAATAAAGCAATAACATAAAATAAAAACGATACAAGTAAATTAAACAAAAGAATAAATTTTCACAGATACTGACTTCAACTGTTTCTCTTTCAGCTCATTGAGTAACTCCTCTGCCTTGTCTTTGGTACGGCAAGCGAGTGCAAGCATTCCATAAGTCATGACATTCATATTTAATCTCAGTTTCTTCTTCAACCCATATTTTTTCTTGCGGATCTTACTTTCCTCTTCTATAATGTTTTTAACATCCTGCAAATAGATAAAATATTGATGTAAAACTGGCCGAATGCTTCTACACACTGCAGGACATGTGGAAATTATTTTTCCAATCCAGGCCTACTATTTTGGTAAGATTGAGATCCTTAGCTGCTTATGGGATTAAAGTGATGTAAGTAACGGGTGGCGCAAAAGTACTGGCACTAAAGAAAATACTTTTATTTTTTTTATATGATATTTTCTGTCATTCTGTTGTTGAAAATTGTGTAGTGAACAAATGTAAAATACACTGAAAATAAACATGGACCGTTTTACTCCCCAAGAACGTGGAATAATTGTGTCAAATTAGTGAGGGACGCTTTTCCAGGCCGAGTTATCTCTCGTTTTGGCGATTTGCCTTGGCCTGCAAGATCACCCGATCTGACCAGTCCAGACTTCTTTCTTTGGGGTTTTTTGAAATCTCGGGTGTATGTGAACAAGCCACAGACTCTCGCAGCTCTAAAAGAAAACATTCGTCAAGAAATAACGAACATATCGCAGGAAGTGTTACGGCAAGTTATGCAAAATGTCATAAATAGGGCTCAAATGTGTATCAACTCTGGAGGTCACCATTTAAAAGACATCATCTTTAAATCCTAATGGTACGAAATTTAATGGCACAAATATACATTTAAAAAAACCTAAATCTAGTTTTCTAATTTAGAAAAAATGTTATAGCTGAACCAAATAGGGTCTTTACTTTTGCGCCACCCGTTATATAAAACTTCCTTTATTTTTAATATAAAAATTTAAAGGCAAAAACAATAAGACGGTTATTGTTTTTACTACTACAAAGATAAACATCTCAAAATCGTCTGAGTGTATTCCTGGTTGCATCCTCAGCGGTAATGCTTCAGAGCCCAGGGTCCGCTACCTAATCTAGGTGATTTGACGATTTTTATACACAGAGCGACTGCCGTCTGACCGCCCAAACGGTAGCGTAGAACCAATCCTAGGATAGGTTTACAAATGCTAGATGGCGTCCGGGACCCTCAGCTTTGCATGCTTTCAGAAGTACGGAGTCATCTTTCTTTTCAGATAATCAGGTGATTCAAACCTGCATATTCTAACCAGACTGAAAACACTTTTAAGTTTGCTTCTCAGTGTGATTTGACCACTGGACAGGCAGTCAAAAAAAAGAAACATCTGGATCAAATATAATACCAAAAATAATAGACACTCAATTTAGCACTTTCCTATTAAGGTTTTAACTTACGAAGGCACCATCATAATCAGATCTCAGACATCTTTTCTTGATAAGCATGTTGTAAAAGTCTATATCAGCCTTAATTTCCAACTTCTTCATAGTGTCGAGCAACCTGGTCTCAGCCTCGCGGGTGTCTTCAATCAAAGGCAACATTTGTGTGAATGTTTTTATATCAGGCTTCACCGAGTATACTTCCATTTCTTTTAAAAAGTCATCTTGCCCTCCTAGAACTGCAAACTTATCTTGGAGAGTGTGTACTTCCTGTAGAGATAATACTCGGTCCATGTTGACTACTGTAGATAGTAGATTAGGCACTAGCCTCTTTTGTGACAAAGGAACAGGTTTAGACACATTGTCTATAAATGTTAATGATACTCCTTCACTTTCAACTACAGTTAACTCATTTTGGTCACTTGTGTGTATGTTTGTTAACTCTTTTGACTTACTGCTGATTGGGTCTGCTTGTTCATAAGTTTCCATGTTTTCTGGTGAATGTGATGTCCTGTTAACTTTAGATCCTTCTAATTGTTGCAATTGTATCATTTTACTTTTTCTAGGTTTATTACCATTTACAATTAAATATTCCTGAATTATACCCAATAATTGTTGAATATCTTCCTTATTCCCTAAATTACATTCTTTAACACATTTTAACATTAAATTAAATGAATAAATATTAGGTTTTTCTCTCAATTTTAACATTTTTCTCCAAACAACAAGTGCATGCCTCAAACCACTACTCTTATCAGAAATGCAAGCATGTAGAAGGTGATTTAGTGTATGAACCCTAAGTTTGATCTTTTTAGACATCATTTCATCAACAATCTGAAATGCAGTGGGCAAATCACCACAACGGCCAAATGCTTTTATCATAGAATTATAATTTGTCAAATTTGGCTCAACTCCTTTTTCTATCATTAGTGACCGTAAGTTCTGAGCTTGTTTCAAACCATAAGAAGGGAAAGGACTATTTGCACAAGCATGAAATAAACAAGTGTAAGTATCACCAGTTGGTTGCAGAGCTCTTCTTTTCATTTCATTAAACAATTTGAAAGCTTTTTTAGTGTAGCCAGCATCGGCACAGGCACCTATCAAAATGTTGTAAATGTAATTCTCAGGTTTCACTCGGTCCTCTGTCAGCATTCTCACTTCGAGCACGTCAATAGCCTCTTTAAGTCTCTTGTGATTTAAATATTGCTTTATCAAATCTGCATACTGCCTTGTTGTTAGCTTTTGAGATGATAACGGAGCATTTTGCAGATACTTTTCTTCTAATACATCTCCTTCATCAGTGAGTTCTTCTTGATCGTCTATTTTTCTGGACAACGTTCCAAATGTGTCCGGATCTCCAAAATAATTTAAATTAGTTTCCGTTTTATATTCCTTAGTTTTAGAAAACTTTTTATTAACTTCCAGTGTACCAAAAGAAACTAAGTTACGATGAATAATACTACTATGTCTAATTACTCTTATCAACTTCAAACACCGAGATGCCATGTTGTACGTATTTTTTATAAAATGTTTATTAGGCGTTTACGAGTAAGGTACGTAATTGTGTAATATAATATATCATGTATGGATCCAATCTAAAACCTTTTGTTTTCACATTTTCTAACCTCAATCAAATCAAATTGATAATAAACGTCAAAACAAAGCCAAAGACAAGGATTTTAGTTTTTTTTTAAAGATTAGTGTGGCTGAGGTGTGATTCAATTTCTGAATCGGAAATCGAATCGAATAGATTTCGACAGGATTAATTTAATATGACATAAGTACAACCCATCCTGTGGTTCATTCACTGACCATAGACGGGGTCATCTAAAAACAAAGAGCTTGTTGAATTAATTAATTATTTTTGAACGTAATTATAAATGTCACGTCTCTTGTCAGTAAATTGTCAAAAAAATAATTTTATCCACGTGTTGGAAAGTTTTTGTTTTTACTGTTTTATTTAGGAATAAATGAAAAAATAATATGTCCAACGAAATGGAAGAACAGATGGATGCGAGTAGCAGTAGTAGTGAAGATGATGATATGGAAGAAGAAGGTAGTACAGCAGGAGACGAGGCACCAAAGACTTATCTGCCTGGTGAGCCGCTGCAGGAGGATGAGCAGTTGGTATGCGATCAGTCAGCATATGTGATGCTGCATCAGGCGCAAACTGGTGCCCCATGCCTCAGCTTCGATATCATAACGGATAATCTTGGAAACGATAGGGACCAGTACCCAATGACTGCGTATTTAGTCGCCGGCACTCAAGCATCTAGTGCTCATTTGAACAAGTAAGTGGTGTTGTATTCTGTTCAAATCTTATTTAGCCAGTCATACCAATAATTTGCACTCATGTCTTTGAATTTTTCAATTTCAATTATGCATTGATTTTTACCACAATAATTTGACATGTTTAAATGTTTGTTATGGATCAGCTTATTGGTGGTCAAAATGTCCAATTTGCACCCGACTTCAAAACCTGAGGATGATGAAGAATCTGATGAGGATGATGATGAAGACGAGGAAGAAGATGAAGAAAAGAAACCACAGATGACTTTTTCATTTATCAAGCATCAAGGATGTGTCAACAGGATAAGAGTAAGTTGAATAAAACTTAAATTTTCTGGGAAGTGGTGTCTAATTTAGCTTGCAACATTTAATTGCAGACACACACACAATGGGACAGGTGAAACTAAATAAAAGCTTGTAAAAAAGAAGTAAAAATATTGTATTGTCAGCAACATTATCTATAAATAAACCGGCCAAGTGCGAGTTAAACTCGCGTGAAGAGGGTTCTGTACAATTGATTGAATTCTTATAGGTTTTCCTGTAATCTACAAGCAATGAACTATATTTTGTATTTTTTTTTAAGTTTAGGCTCAGTAGTTTCGGAGATCAGGGGGGGCATGGTCAATTTTCGTCATCTTTCATGAATAAAATCAAAACTATTCATTTTACAATAATAACAAAAATATATTTGAAATCCTCATAATGAGCCCTTTCATTGATATATGACACAGTAAGGTTTGCAAAACTTTTTTTTTATTTCCTAATTTGTCCCCCGAAAATGACCCTTATTTTAAAAAAATATTTATTTACTTTATACATATGTGTTTAGGTAATATGATTACAACATTCTACCAAATTTCACCTGATTTGGTCCAGTAGATTCGGAGCAAATTGGCTGTGACAGACGGACGGACAGACAGACGCACGAGTGATCCTATAAGGGTTCCGTTTTTTAATTTTTTGTATGGAACCCTAAAAAATTAACACAACAAAAATTTCAGACTACAAACTTCAAGAACTCCATACTAGCTGCAAGTTGGTCTGAATTGGGCAGGGTGGACGTCTGGAACATCACGCAGCAGTTGCAAGCGGTCGACGACCCTGTTTTGCTGGAGAGGTACAATCTGGACACAGTAACAAACCCTGTGAAACCTTTGTATTCCTTCAACGGCCATCAACAAGAGGGATTTGGTATTGCCTGGTGTCCTACAGAGCCTGGTGTAAGTATATTGTTGACTGAGTGGGCAAAGTGAATGAAGATCTCTTTCTCTTTTCCTTTTCAGCTTCAGCAAAAGTACTTTAGTGTCCGAATTCCAATTTTTTTGGTTGTTCTCGCCTACAGTTCACATTTCTCAACTGAAATTTTATTTAATTTTTCGAGAAATTCTGTGAGCAGGTTTGATAAATTATGTAGAATTCTTTTGTCAAGCCAGTTTTTCGAAATTTTTCTAAATGGTGGAAATCTGGGGGTTGAAAACGTTAAAAATATAATATATTTTCATCATATATCATTTTCATAACTTTTTCATCCGATAAACTTCAATTAAGCATTAAAGTGTTAATTAGGCAGATAACAAAACAAGACATTGTATAGTATAGTCAATACTTTTTACATTTGGTGTTAATTTTGTAAACAAGCAAGTAGAAAAAAAGTGACGCGCGTTAATTAGGCGGAGAAAAAAATCGAGAATGATACAAAAAATTTATAATTTAAGTTGAAATTTTCATATTTAATAAAATCAGCTGCCTGTTTAAAAAGGCACTGATTTGTAAATAGCAGTTTTGGTAAGTTAAAAATTATAAATGGCAAGTTTAATAACTAGTTCAGCAGTTAAAACTAAGCAGTAAAGTAAACAAAAATGAGTAATGAAAAATAATGAACTGGATCAGTGAATATATAATTGAGCAGAAAAATAATTAAATAGGCAGTAAAAAAAATTGAATTTTTAAATAACAGCTCAAAAAATTATTTCCCGTTTAAAAATAGCAACACTGTACCCCACTTGTGCAATATCCTTTTTGTTACTCAATATGGCAATCAAAATTTCTCATTGCTTCTAGGTGCTGGCTACAGGAGACTGTAGACGAGATATCCACATTTGGAAACCAAATCAGGCCGGCACCTGGGATGTAGATCAAAGACCTCTTGTTGGCCACACAAGTTCTGTGGAGGATATTCAATGGTCACCAAATGAATGGTAATTATATTACTCAACATTCTATATCCCAGTTACATTAGTAATTATATTATCTTTGATCCCAATCAAGCTAAAGGTAGTACTAAATATATATTTGTACAAACATTGTTTCCTGAATATTTTATATTGATCCTTTTTGCATACAGTAGGTAGCTGAAATTCAATGTAATGTCATCCATACTAGACACAAACTTTTAAGGATTCATGAATGCGATTTTTTATCCCATCATAACTTCAAAATGACTATATATTTGGATGTAAGGGGTATATATAGAACCCTTCATCCCAATTGAATGGCTAATATTGGAAATTAAAGGGCGCCCGTGTTTTTAATTAGAATGACTTGTTTGTAGAAACTCTGTAATAACATTTTGCTTTCAGTAATGTACTAGCATCATGTTCAGTGGACAAAACCATAAGAATATGGGACACACGGGCCGCCCCCCACAAAGCCTGTATGCTCACGGCAGAGAATGCCCACGAAAGTGACGTTAATGTCATATCTTGGAATAGTAAAGAACCTTTTATAGCCAGTGGTAAGTCAAAATCGTATATACATATGTATAAAAGTTGTTGCTTAATTCCTTTATTCCCATTTACTACCAGTAACTAAAAATTAACCAATTCATGGCAATGCCCGGTTTTGTAAATTGCTACACTGGGTTTCTGAATCGCAAGAAGTCAGAACATTCGTAACATTCTCACTTTAAACTATAAACAGTCGTTCATAAAATAGTTTAAAGGGTTATCTAGGGCTTCACAAAGACAACATTTTAAATAATATCTCCGTGTCCTTTTAAATATGTTATTTTAAGTGGCTTGGCGGGCAGCTTTGGACCTCGAAAAAAAAATTATCCCATTAAAATAATTCACATTATCTCTTTACAGGTGGAGATGATGGCTTCTTACATATATGGGATTTGAGACAGTTTACAAACAGCACTCCAGTTGGTACATTCAAACACCATACAGCACCTCTGACGTCGGTGGAGTGGCACTGGACGGAGCCCAGCGTGTTAGCTTCGGCTGGGGAAGACCACCAAGTGGCGTTGTGGGACTTGGCAGTCGAGAGAGACGATGACGAAGTTGTGGATGAAGAATTGAAGGTAATCTACATTCTGCTTTTTATTTTATATTTATTGCCATCGAAATATAATTCTCTAGAATCGTATATAATCCCGAAAAATCATTCCACGCTATATGTACCGCGGCGGGCGGGGCTTAAATTATGAACAGCGCGGCGCGACAGTTCGCCGTGACACTCGAGTCGTGTGGTTGCGTCGCAAGAAGTTTCCTTCGAGAACATTGCTGTTTTTGCGATAATCGATTCATTAAAAATGCCGTCATGTGCCGTGAAGTGGTGTAGAAGTCAGTAGCGGCGTTAGGGTAGGGCGCGGTTTGGCGACCGCCCAGGGCGCCAGATATAAAGGGGCGCCAAGGGGGCTAAAGATAGGTAATTTTTTGTAGCGGTTGATTAATGGCGGCAACTCCTAGACTCCTAGGACATTTAGTTTTACATCAAATAGGTAATTTTTTGTAGCGGCTGATTAATGGCGGCAACTCCTAGACTCCTAGGACATTTAATTTTACAAATTGATATAAATAGAATGGTGTTTAAGCCTTGGTGAGAGTCTGAATTTTAGTTAGGGGGGGAATCTCGCAATTAAAAAAAAAGTAACACGTAAACAAGGTTATTTATTTTAGCGCAGCGTACTGCATAATAGGTACCAATCCGCGCGTTGTAACTCACCGCTCGTTGCGTTGACTGCCCCACCCGACCGACGACGACGACGCGTGACCTTGTCGCGACCAATCGCATGCATCTTTGTCTATGTGTGCGTTCGAGTGTTTAGTTGTCATTACTGTTCGTTTGTGTAATTAATGGAATCAGAATCGAAGCGGTGAATGTAGAAGCGTTAGAATTCTAGAGAATTATTGTTCGTAGTTTATTGCACAATAATCTAACGATTATGATACAAAAGGTAAAACTTAATGCTAAGCATTGTCTACCGGTTCACCTTAGAAATAGAAACAACTTATTAATTATGGTTCATAGATACAGCCCACTGACATAAAGACAGATACAGTCCATTTGAATCTTAGAATGTACCAGCTGCTTCTTTTCCCGCGTGGATCGTAAAAGCCGATCAAAAGAATGTGCGAGAATCTGAACCCGTCAATATTTTGATCCCATTTTTCTATCTTATCGCCCACCATCACGCTAAACGTGGCCTTTGACTCTTGCGACCCTGGGCTCTGTCTGTCCCGTCAGGGATTAAGACGTGATAATGTATCTACATTGTTTTCTTATTTCAGAACCTGCCTCCCCAACTGCTATTCATCCATCAAGGACAAAGCGACATTAAAGAGTTACACTGGCACAAGCAGATGCCGGGCGTCATTGTGACCACAGCACACACGGGATTCAATATTTTTAAGACCATCAGTGTATAGAATAAAATTAGGAAATCAATTCTTTGCTTTTTTATTTTAAAAAAATCTATGATTAACAATAACAGTTCAGAAAAAGTGGTCGAAAAGAAATAATAAGTATGAAGTTATTCAGTTTCCTTTAAATTAACCATTGCAAGATTAACGAGGTGCCTTATTGTAGGTCTGCCATGGGGACAATTCTGAAACAATAAATCAGTTATGTTACCGAGTGAAAAAAGTCCACTGTATTATACAATAAATAGATAACGCCAAAGTACGTCCAGGGTTCCTAAACTCAAAATATGCCATCCATTTTTAATTTCATTAAAATTTTAAGAAACTTCATGCCATGCCATAATATATCTTACACAGGTTGTTTTTTCACCCTCTAGCTATATTAAAATCACAAATATATGTGTTGCGAACTCCTTTTTTATTATTCTTTTAAATTATATTTTGATATGCTTCTGTCTTTTAGTGTGTCATTGCGTTTTGTATAGTAAAGTCATATGCGTGTTATAAAAGGATTTTTATTATTTTCTCTATCGAACCCAGCGCAATAAAATCGATTGGTAATAAGAATACGTTAATTATACTTCATATTATATTATTTAAAGTAATAGAACACATAATCGTAAAAAAAGACTTACTTTTGTTATGTTTTACTCAAATTTCTAATAAATTATTACTTATTAACTTTACTATTCGCGCTCGCTGGCCGCCCCCATAGATTTTTTTTTGGTATGCCGCCCCTTGCCATCCACCCGGTAGCGGGCGTTGACATTCAATTATCAAATAGCTGGCGTTGACATTCAATTAACAAAACTGCATAGATTTTTTTTTGGTATGCCGCCCCTTGCCATCCACCCGGTAGCGGGCGTTGACATTCAATTAACAAACTGCATTCGTCGGCTGATAACTGGTTTTTATTAATAAACAAGATACTTATAAGTACTTTCCTTGATATAGCTAGGTCAAAATCACCCTTTTATTATTCCAAGCATTATCATGAATCATGATATACATATTATAATTACCCATGGTTTATCTATGTCGGCCATGTGGTCCACAAGGATCTTCATGTCAGATTTGCTGAGCGCTGTCCCAATCATGACGGACTTCCGACAAGCTCTCGAAGCAAACATCGCGCGCACCCGGCTGGGCCTGCAGTATTCTGATGGAGATTCCTGACGGCAATAGGGTATTTTACTGTTTTTTAGGGTTCCGTACAAAAAATTAAAAAACGTAACCCTTATAGAATCACTCGTGCGTCTGTCTGTCCGTTCGTCTGTCACAACCAATTTGCTCCGAATCTACTGGACCGAATCAGGTGAAATTTGGTAGAATGTTGTAATCCTATGACCCAAACACATACCTCTGCAAAGTAAATAAATATTTTTTTAAAATAGGGTCATTTCCGTGGGACAAATTATTAAATTAAAAAATAAGTTTTGCAAACCTTACTGTGTCATATATCAAATGAAAGGGCTGTGAGGATCTCAAATATATTTTTGTTATTATTGTAAAATGAATAGTTTTGATTTTATTCATGAAAAAAGACGAAAATTGACCATTCGCCCCCCTCCCCCCTGATCTCCAAAACTAATGAGCCTAAAATTTAAAAAAAATTACAAAATAGTTCGTTGCTTGTAGACTACAGGAAAACCTATAAGAATTCAATCAATTGTACGGAACCCTCTCCACGCGAGTTTAACTCGCACTAGGCCGGTTTATTTACAATATTATATACGAAACCACAAATAACACCACTCTTCCATGGTTGTCTGGGAGAAAAGAGAAAACTTAGAATGCACCAGCTGCTTCTTTTCCCGTGCAATTCGTAGAAGCCGATCGAGGTATTTGGGGAAAATGCGAATCATGTTAATTAAATAAAAAAAAATCATTACTATTTTCATTTCTTTTTCCAACTGCTCGCTCATAATCTTGCTAAAAGTGGCCTTTGGGTCTTGGCCACAGATTACTAAATAGTTACTATGTAACCGGAGCTCTGTCTGCTTAGAGCCGCAAGATCCAAAATGCTGTCTGCCCCGTTAGGGATAAAGACGTGATAGACGTTTCGGATTATGTTACTTCTTGATATAATGTATACGTATATTATACTTTTGTGATATAATGAATAAAAAAATTTGTGAAATACTAAGGCAGATAGTGTCACAAGGACAATTTATTATTAAAAATAAATAAATAGGAATTCATTGTAGAGTATATACAAAAGCAATTTTCAAATTTTTTTCCATGGTTGACTAAAGATTTTGTAATTCTATATAAAAAACGGGCAAGTGCGAGTCGGACTCGTACATGAAGGGTTCCGTATCACCGTACAATGTTTTAAAACGCTGAAGAAACACGTTTCTTGTATGACGACCCCCTTTAATTTTTATTTTTTTTTATTTTTAGTATTTGTTATAGCGGCAAAAGTAATACATAATCGGTGAAAATTTCAAGTGTCTAGCTATTACGGTTTAAGAGATAGAGCCCTGTGACAGACGGAGAGACAGTGGAGTCTCAGTAATAGGGTCCCGTTTGCATCTTTTGGGTATGAAACCCTAAAAACGTCTGAAACGTGACACAGCATGTTTCTTTTCAATAAATTTTCAGCACAGAATGATTACTACTCACTCTCAACATAAATAGGAGTTCTTCTATATCTTCTTTGCCGAAGATCCAATTTTTCGACATGGGTATAGTCAGAAGCTTCACTCTTTTAGTGGGTAGCGCGTATTCATTCACTTCAAAAGTAAACCCATTTTTCTTAAAAACATCTAAATTGTCCATGAGTATTTGTTCGTTTACACCTGATAATTCTAACTGCTGTGGGCTAATAAATAAATAATAAACCATTAATTCTTCTATTCCATAAATCAAACATGAAATGAAAAATATGATTTATTAATTTTACTCACATTACTAATTTCTGATTACTTAGTTCTGTAGTTCTTTGTAAAGTCTCAAAGTTATAAATCTCATCAGTTGCATGCTGATCTATTATGAATAAATCATCGGCTAGTTGTGTTATAATGAACCCTAAATTAAATTGACCTATAACTTGCATTTGCTTGAAAGAATCTTTAGATATTTCCTTGCTTAATTCCTCTTCACACTTTTTATTATGAACCGGATTTATTTCAGTTCGAAATTTTACTCTTTCAGGAGCAGATTTGTTGCCTCTTTGATTATAAACATTTGTCATTCTTTTAACATCTTCAAATGATATCTTCATGTTAACACATTTTCTCTTAAATTTTCCAAGGTCTTCCTTATCTGTTACAACTTTATTTACTGGTTTATTTGGAGATTTTTCTTTGTGTGCTTTAAAGATATTTGATTTAGTAGATAGATGTTTTGTTTTACAGCTGATAGAATGCTCCTTTGCTATAATAACATCACTTACCTTTCTGATCTGTGTATTTGGCAGAGTTTCAGCATTTTCTAAATAAATAATATCTTTTTTATTATATTCAATTACCTCAGATTCAGACTCTATATTTTCTTGATCATCCCTTGTTGCTGAATTTTTAATATCCTGGTAATCTAACAAATCTTTATCATATTCTAGTTGATCCTTATTTTCATATTCGCCTGTTGCTTCTGTTTCACCTTCATCTTTATTTGTACTACTGTAATCACAGTCTCTTTTGATTGCTTTAGATGAAATATATTGTAACATTGAAGTAGATTTTCTTTTTAATTCTGGTTTCTTCTCAACAGTACCATTTATTATGTTGTCAGGTACACTTTTTGACTTATTGCTAAATGTTTGTAAAAATGAATGAAATATTCTTGGTTGATCCACATCTGGTTTGACATCACTGGCTCTGTCTTCTCTGCTACTTGTATATGTGTTATCTATTTTAAGAGTTCTGGGAATGCTTTCAAACAACTTCAACATAGAGTTTTTTAATGTATCCAGTACTAACTTCTCTTTGATCAAATATACCTTTCTTTTGTCTGGGGTTACATTAATATCAACACATGTTCTTTCCATATTTACATTCAAAAATACAAATGGATACTGATTTGGATTGTACTGTCTGTATATTTCATTGATTAGTTTAATTACTTTAGTTGGTTCACAAGGTCGAGAATTGACATAAAAAAATTGTCTGTCTGTGGAGGACCTGCCACTACCGTGAGCACAAGAAGATATAAATCCAGTGAACTCTACTGGATTTACGATATTCTTATAACCTTGGGATTTCTGGGAGCTGCTCAAACTTTCTTGAGAGTTTTTGATTTCATCAGCCTCATTCGAATCTTCTGATAGATCAATTTCAACATCTTCAATATTCACACTTTCCTCTGATTCCTCAATTCCTCCAGACAAGGCCCTGAAAATATTATCCTTAATATTTGAAATCTGCTCAGGCTTCAGTTCTAGAATGCTTTGCAGTTGTTTGATTCCAAATATACAGGCTATGTTATCTTTATATGACATGGAACCTTGGGTTGCTACTACAACTGTCTTTGAATTGGCACTGGTTTGATTGCTGCAAGTAATCCTGAAAATTCAAAAATATGAATTAATGTAGGCAAAGTAGATGTGTCAAATGATTGCAAAAATTCAAACTTACTTTACTCCTAGTGATATCAAACAATATGCATAAAGCAACTGGGTCATTTTGTTGAATTCCCTCTTAGCATTTTTATGAAATTCTTTTTGCCTGACAGGCAGTGAGGAGAACAAGTTGGTCAAGGTAACTGTTGTCCCAACTTGCCGAGAACATGGGGTCTTCTTAGTTATATTGCCCTTGTGGTCATACTCTATCTTAGTGGCTAAAACAAACGTAATACTTAGAACTATTAACAT
Source organism: Acrobasis repandana (assembly GCA_963576875.1). Taxonomy (NCBI): domain Eukaryota; kingdom Metazoa; phylum Arthropoda; class Insecta; order Lepidoptera; family Pyralidae; genus Acrobasis; species Acrobasis repandana. The sequence continues at coordinate 8,915,817 of OY756226.1, forward strand.
AAAATAAAATACGAACAGTTTCATCAAATACATAGTAGAGGAAGTAAAAAAAGTAAATGTAGTTACCTAGAGGACAGTTAACCCCTCAAGTACCAAGAGGTCAGGTCCCGCCAATTTAACTTTTGGCCTTTGGCCGGATCCTCCTGCATTGATGCGTGAGGTTACATAAAAATTTTCCTCAGTTGCTATTTGTTATCCTCAATATTTAAAGTTACTCTCAAGTAACATGCATTTTGCACTCTTACATCTTTATGAGCATTAATAGTAAAAAATTGTTTTACTTTCGAAGTAATTTTAATTTAGCTTTTATTGAAGTTACTAAAATAAACAGTTCTACTGGAAAAAAAAAACAATTTAAATAAGAAATCCATATTACCATAGCTGGAGTTCTGATGCCTAGTAGTTATTGTCAGATCAGAAAGTGCACACAGCGAACTCAATGCCTCACCTCTGAAGCCAAAACTAGCCACCCCCAGCAGATCTGAATAATCACTTAGTTTTGATGTGTGATACTTTAAGGCTAAAAGAAAAAAAATATTTTAGTATGTACCAATAGCATTTAACTAGTAATCACCTAAAAATAATTTGTTTATTAAAATAAAATAAACGGACAAGTGCGAGTCGGACTCGTACATGAAGGGTTCCGCACCACAATACAATGTTTTAAAACGCTGAAGAAACACGTTTCTTGTATGACGACCCCTTTTAAATATTAACTTTTTTTATTTTTAGTTTATGGTTATAGCGGCCATAGTAATACACAATCTGTGAACATTTCAAGTATCTAATTAATTCCATTATAAATATCTAATTAAAAACGCAGAAAAAACACGTTTTTTGTATGACGACCCCCTTTAATTTTTAGTATTTGTTGTTATAGCGGCCACAGTAATACATAATTAGTGAAAATTTCAAGTAGCTATTACGGTTCAAGAGATAGAGCCCTATGACAGATGGACAGACAGCGGAGTCTCAGAATAGGGTCCCGTTTGCACCCTTTGGGTACGGCACCCTAAAAGAAGAGTGGTAAGTACCTAATGCAGAAGTTTTTGCAATGCCATTCAGTATATAATCCTTTGGAATAGACTACCAGAAGAAGTGGTCACTGCGCCTTCCATAAATGCATTTAAAAATAGACTCGACAAGTGGTTAAGGACAAATAAAGTGTTGTTAATAAATATATGAACTGTGAAAAGACTTTATGGACTCTCAGCACTGTGTGAAATAGACATATCAGCTCTTAGCTGCTCGCCTATAATAAATAAATAAAAATAAATAAAAAAATGCAGGTACTAAGACAATAGGGATGATGCTGGATCAGAAAAGTAATAAATCTACATAGTCCTCCAGTTATAGATTATCTAAAAATAATTGACCTATATTTTTCAATATATCAAATCAGAAAAATTTATCGTCATACAAGTTAGAGAAAAGAAAAAATACGTGGAATATTTCTTGATAATCTGATAGATTAAAAATATTTTATCAGTCATCATCATGCCTACTCCGATCGCTACTTCTTAGAAGCAACATTGTCATGAAAATATGGACTTACTTAAAGCAGCGAAATTATCTTCTGTAACACCTGATCCATTATCGGAGACTTCTATTAGTTCAGTGCCATAGTTCTTGAATCTGACATCTATGTTTGTAGCTTTTGCATCTAAAGAGTTTTCCACCAGCTCTTTTACTGCCACTGCTAGGCTTAGAACCACCTATATACAAGGTAATAAATTTAAAAATAGCTTTATATATAAAAGAAAGAAAGATAGGTAATGGGAGAAGTGAAATTATTCACCTGACCAGAACATATCTTATGCACAGTATCATTATTTATAGGTTTAATTGAATGCATATTATTCAGGCTTTCAATACTCATGATTTCTGTATGTATTTAAATGATTTTTTTTAATTTTTTATGTAAAAACTCAGAAAAATAAAAATAACTGTGCGATTCCGCGCCGGTCTATGGCGCCGGTTTGTTTTGTTGTCAAATGTTTTTATTTTTAAATTAAATAATTTTACGGCTCTGGATACAAGTCCTTTAGAGCCTATCTTTAATTTTGTTCTTTATTCCTAATCCTAACAAGACAATCAAAGGGTGGTGCAGGCCTTTAACTGTTGCCAGGGTGCTTCTGGCGACAAATCTATAAGAGTCCACTGGTTTACATAGACGACTGAGTGGCGGACGACGCCCGAAGACGCCCGCAAAATAAATATCACTACAGCCGTACTATGATTGTCCACTTTAAATATTTCACACATTGTTCATGTCATGAGCATTTATAACACCAAACAACACCAATTTCATATTATAAAGTCCACTAAAACAATTTGTAAAATAATATAAAGCAAACCCCAACCGAACCCCTTGACTTCCCGCCAAAAAACGTTATCAAATAGAGATGGGCAAAGTGTTTATGCCCAAACGGAAATATTGGGAATATTCGTGACATTTTGGGCATAAACCCATAAATGTCCAAATAAATGCCCAATCACAGGGCAGAAAAAAAATAAAAGCTAAAAGGCGTTTTTTAGTATTCTGAAGGGCATCTATGCTTTAAAATATAGTAGAAACGTTCTTGACACCATGCCGCACTAGATCAAATTAGGTTTAGTTTGTAGTAATGTAGTTTAGTTTCAATTGTATTTATTTATTTTCTCCTTATTAAACAATGTGTAGAAAGATTATCTATACTTATAGAGAATTAACTGCCTTAGTGGTTCAAAGGCGCTTGCCTTGTGATTCAGAGGTCGTGGGTTCAAATCCCACTGGAAAGCTTGACTGTCTCGTTAATAATTGTATACGTTTCATTTTTTGCCTTCGCAAATATGATCATATATCATCCTTTCGTTCTGAGCTTAAATGGCACCTATCCGTGAACGCAGACAAATGCGAATTCTTTGCACTCTCTTTTCAATTATTTTGAGTACCTAAATGTAAATTTTAATTTCTTTCTGACACTTATGCAACTTCGTTTCACTGATAATCTTCTCCTTTCTGTTCCTACTCAGCGCACAAATTTTATGACAAGATCTTTTACCTTACAAGCTATAGCTTCTACATTTTTTTTCTTTTAGAAGAGTGCTTTCTTATCTTTTTGATTGATGATATTATATTCTTTATTTTTTATCATTATCATTCATTATTTATATATATTGCATGTTTGTATTTATTTATTTGTTATATGTATTTAGGGTATTAAAGATAGTCTTATGTACGTATGTAGGTATATTTTATTCAATTGTATATTATATATTGCATTACATATATTATAAAGTGTTAAGTAGGCATATATATTATGCACATATTTTAATACTTTATTTTGTGTCTATCTTTTTGAGCCGCAACATGATTCGTATCTGTTTATCCTTATGGTTGACTGGGAGAGGACGCTTTTAGCGTTAAGTCCACCAATTGTACAAATTTTTTATTGTGGAACAATAAAGTTTTTATAAATAAAAAAATAAGCATAGGTACTTTGTTAAAAGTTTATTTATTTAATATTTATTGCACAATAATCTAATGATTATAATACAAAAGGTAAAACTTAATGCTAGAGTTTGGCCAGGGAAAGAAGTCCAAAAGAAAAGGCGGCAAATTTAAAAAATCTGCATCTTGCAACACTGACTATATACAGAATAAACAGAGTTGATACTATGCTATTTTTATTTTAACCTTTTCACCGCGAGACGTTATGTCAGTTGTCGTGCCCCTAGCGCGAAGCGTAGTGAATCGAAAATAAGTACCTACAAAAAATAGGGATGTGCAATACTTACGTATTAAGATATCGATAATGATTACAATAGGTATAAGTATAGCATAAACTTAAGTCTCCGCGCGGATTGGATATACCATTTATCTGGCTGTCTATATAGGCTTAGAAATGACTGCGGCGATCTTGATGACGTTTTTACTATTAAGAACATTTATCCGGATACGTTTTATTTAAGTACTTATAATACATAATAATCCGCGGTCGCAGCTCCCAGGTATAGCTGCGATATTATAGGTTGTAAATTACAATATCTAAGTATGTGCGAGTGTTTCCATCCCAACGATACTACCTAAACATATGACAAACAATCAATGTAGGCAACTTTGAACTGGCAAAAATGGAAATCAAGGCGTGAATGGAAAACGATGATAATATATCATCATAGCGCACTCCCGATTCGCACTCCGGAGGTCGGGGTCGGCTACCTAACTTTTTGATGAACGTAGGTACGAACGAGCTGCTATAACAGCGGCGACATACATACCTACATACTGACAGCGGTAAACGACTTTGTTTTATACTATTTAGTGATAAAGAAATTCGCAAACATACATGTACATTAACTTCTTAAATTACATAAAATTACATACACTTACATAAACTTCTTAAATTAAATAAAATATACACAAATATTAGTATCAAAATTATTTATTAATAATATGTGTGTCAACGTCACAACACTGACAGGCAAAAAGTGTTGCCATTTCAAAGTTTTGCAAAAAAGCCGTGGACTTCTTTCCCTGGCCAAACTCTAAGCATTGTCTACCAGTTCACCTTAGGGACGTAGGATATTGCAGGCTTGAATCACCTGATTATTCGAAAAGAATAATAATTCCATGCTTGGGAAGGCACGTAAAGCTGCGGGTCCTGGACGCTATCTGGTATTTGTTTAAACCTATCCTCGGATTGATATACCCTTTGGGTTGCAGAGGTCAAACATCAGTCACTCCGTGTAAAAATCAGTAACCTCGTCAAATCACCTAGGTAGGTAGCGGACGGAAGCCTGGGCTTTGAAGCGTTACCACTGAGAATGCAACCAGGAATACGCTTGGATGATGATGATGATGTTATCTATGTACATAGATAAATAAATTTAGGTGGTGCGACATATTGTGTAAATTATATGAATAATGACTTGGTATTACTTGTCATAAAGTGTCTGCAAACGCTATGATATGCTTAAAATGCAGGTATACGACGAGTAAAACGTTAAAGTTTATGAAAACAATGATGTTTTCATAAACTTTAACGTTACACTCATACCTACTAATCATACATTGAAAGTAGGCTTATATATAAATAAGCAAACGGAGATCAAATGCGATATTAACAAATGAGCACTCTCGATATATGTAGTAATTTTTTTTGACAGTCACATACATTTTAGATTTCGTATGGACTTAACACAGACAGATTTTTACCCTAAAAGCATCATTTAGACTAATTGAGAGATAATTCAATTCAAAAATTCAATTCAAAATATCTTTATTATCATAGGATATTTATAATATCTCTTAATAATAGTCACTTTGTTTTGTTTTGCACAAATGTTGACGTCAAATAGTTACTTACAGCTAAGTTTACGCCGCTTCCTAGGCGCAAGTGCAGAAGAAGCGGCAACAAACTGCACTGCACGTTTTCTCCAAAGACGTCAACTAACAAACTAAAAACTTAAAATTAGTTATATAGATGGACAGAGATTACATTGTTTATTATGTCATAATTAAATTGAATTATAAGAATTACGAAATTTAAAATAATGTCAATTTGTAAATTAAGTATGTACCAATGTACCTAAATTATGACATGTCTAAGTATACAAACCTTTAAGAGGGACCCGCGCCAAGCTCAAGCCAGACCTTTTTGTCTTTAAGATAGTCATCGGTCCTATAATAAGCCTTCTCACAAAGTACTTTCTTTACATAAGGTTTGAATTTTCTGTCTGGCATATCAAGGACCGATTCTGACAATTTATTATAAAAAAGTATACACTTCCCCATAAAAGACTTACTGACTGTATTCAGCCTGTAATACGGGCTAACTAAGTCATTCTTATTACGTATTTCTATCTGTAAAATCACTTACTTTATTGAACAAGGAAATATTTTTCCTTACATACATTATATTTTCAAATATGAATTGTGATGCAAAAGTAAGTATACCTATTTCCTTGAATAATTCCCTCAGTGAGTCTCTTGATCCTAAACCGTAAATAGCACGAATTGCTCTTTTTTGTAAAAGAAAAATAGTCTGAATGTCGGCTGCACTCCCCCATAGAAGTATCCCGTAAGACATTAGACTGTGAAAGTAACTAAAGTACACTTGTCTAGCAGTTGCTACATCTGTCAATTGTCTTATTCTCCTAACAGCGTAAGCCGCAGAGCTAAGCCTATTAGAAAGTTTAGTTATATGAGCGCCCCATTGAAGTTTCGAATCAATTGTGATTCCTAAAAAGGTAGTACTTTCAACCAGATCGAGTTTCTGACCATTAATTAGTATGTCAACGCAGGCTTGATTCACATTAGGAAGAGAGAATCGAATGCATTGGGTCTTGTTCGCATTTAACATGAGGTTATTGGCCGAAAACCAATCAGAAATTAAAGATAAGGTGCTGTTCACCGCGCTAGCATCACTGTTATGTCGATCTATTTTAAATATTAGCGAGGTATCATCAGCAAACAGCACCATGTCAGCCTCTTTCTCAACCATGTAAGGCAAGTCATTGACATAAACTAAGAAAAGGAACGGTCCTAGAATTGAACCTTGGGGAACGCCCATTTTCACATTAGACCCGTGTGATTTTACGCCGTTTATATCAACAGTTTGAAGCCTATCTGTTAAGTAAGATTCTATTAATTTAATTGACTTATCATCAAAACCGTATTGACGAAATTTGAGCAAAAGTGTTGGATGATCAACGCAATCAAATGCTTTAGAAAGATCGCAAAATGATCCAATTGCATCATTTCTGTTTTCCCACGCGTCGTAGATATTAGTAATAAGTGCTACTCCTGCATCGGTGGTCGATTTTCCAGCAGTAAAGCCGTATTGTTGGCTATGGAAAAGATTATTGGTCTTAAAGTGAAGTAGCATTTGATTGAGCATTATCTTTTCGAACACCTTACTCAAAACTGGCAGAATAGAGATAGGTCTGTAGTTGCCAGGGTCTGTTTTTTCTCCTTTTTTGAATAAGGGGATTAGTTTACTACATTTCATTAAGTTAGGAAATATGCCTTCATCAATACATTCGTTAAATATGAAAGCTAAATCGGCAGCAATTATGTGTATAATATGACTTACTACGGCTACTGACATGCCCCAGTGATCTTCTGATTTTTTTAAATTTAACTGTTTAAAAGCATCTATTATATCGCTAGGGCTAACATGCTTAAAATTAAATTTAGAATCACAAGGGCTAACATTACTCTTAAGCAAAGCCTCAGCACGCTGGGCGCTAGAACTCACATTAGAAGTGAGTTCCAAAGGAATGTTAGTAAAATAATCATCAAATATATTTACTATTTCTTCAGTTTTTTAGTATTTTTACCACTACATTTGATTCGGCAAATATTTTCTTTGGTTTTATTTATACCTGTTTCCTTATTTATGACACTCCACTTTAATTTTATTAGGAGCATTATTTATTTTTTTGCTAATACTATTCGACTTGGCTCGTCTACAAACTTTTTTAAATATTTTAGAATAATTTCTAACATATTCTATAAAAGAAGGATTAAAGTTATATTGTTTTTGGGCATATAGATCATATAACCTGTTTCTACTTATGTAGATGCCGGTAGTAGCCCATTCACTAAACTGTGATTTACTATGAACTACTACTCTTTTTTGTTTCAATGTTTTAGAATACTCAGAGGAAACAGTACTAAATAGTTTATTATAATGGTCGTCAGGATTATTTCCTGTATATACCACTGATAATAATTTGTTATCTAAATTATTTTTAAGTTTTTTTATGTTTTTAGAAGTAATCGGTCTACACAAGATCTTATCTTTTCTCAAATTACTGGTGGACTCTTTGACAAAAGCTACATATACACCAGAATGATCTGAAACCGAATAAAACCGCTATTATATCAACGGAACAAAATATATTCGTTTTGACGAGTTCTTCGATTCCCTATCAACTTGTTATAACATTTCCCAGAAATAGGTAGGTAATGCTCTGGCATAATATTTACCCCAATTTACCCGTCGTCGGAAGGGACATATGAATTGACAGGTCTTAGTTCATTTTTTTTACTGGCAAATGTTCTTAGACCTAACTATATGTTAAAATATGCAAACAGAAATTAAATGTGATGTCACGATGATGTCACACTCATACATTATACGAGAGTAGTCTTCTTTGACTGCTCATCTAAGAGCCTAAACTAGGTACTGATTTGGGAGTTGGCCCCGGAACAGGTGATATTCGTATTGACAAGTTCTTCGATACCCCATCAACTTGTCATAACATTTCCCCTAAAATAGAATGCCGGGTATTTACGCCCGTCAATGGCAACAAACAAATTGACAGGTATATGTTCACATTTTTACTGGAAAATGTATATGATAAATTAAGTAATCAGACATTAAATATAATGAAATCTGTACGGTAATTTTACCACACTGACGGGTAATGCATATAATTTGCAAAGTTTTTTAAAAATGAGGAGTCTTAAACTTACTTAACTTCGTAAAAATTACTTAACTACCTATAACTATTAGCTCTATTAACAATATTGTTTATTTTCAATGTCAAAAAAAATAATATCGACATAAAAAAATAAATGCCCAGACAAATGCCCAAGGGAAGGAATTTATCGGGCATCTATTGGGAATATTCCTAATGTGCCCAAAATGCCCGGGCATTTGCCCATCTCAATTGTCAAATGTCAATGTCAAAGCCAAAACTAATCAAAATCAAAGACATATTCACTGAGCACCATAGGCATTGTATTTCTATCATGATTGTATCTCTGAGTACTGAAACATTGTACATACTCTTTGGTCTCAATATGGCGTCGGCCACACTTTTTAGTAGGTATGTCACTTCCATATGATTCCTTATTCATTGATATTGACAGCTGCTTGACAGTGACACTGACAGAAAAACAAACAGCAGCGCAAATCATTTATGATTCCTGTACTGTACGGTACGGTGTACGATTCGTATTATGAAATTGTTAATCAAGTACGTAGCATTTACTTTGTGTTAATCTAATTGTTATTTTGCACACTTATCGAATTTTTTCATATTCTATAATGTCGCTTAATACGGCGCATGCAGATCACGGGGTTTTGATACATGCCGGAGAATGGTGAGTCACTGTTTATTTCAAGCTATCGGAAATATGGAACATTCTATACCTAGTTCTTTATTTTGCTTATCTAATGTAAACTTTTTATCAATATGAACAAACGACATCTAATGAGTATCAAAAACAACCGACCTAAAATAACAAGAATTTGTGAACCTTTACTTTGATCCATTACCTGTAGGTATAATGCGTCATTGTTTTTCCGTCTGTATCATTGTTGATGTTTCAACGTAGATAGATAGATAGGATGTAGTCAGTACACAACTTCTACCCGGTATTGAATACTTACCTTTATTTTACCTACAATTACTATTTTTTTTAGTATCGTTTTGTTCTCTGATAATGTGAACCTTGACTTCTATGGAAATGAAACTGCCGAATTCAAGGGTACTAAGAGTGGGCGGATGTACCTCACTACTCACCGTATGATCTACAATTCCAAGTCCAACTCTGATCCAATGAGGTCATTCAGCTTCCCGTTCATTGCTTTGCAGGATGTAAGTAGGCCTTTAATTATGTAAATCTTCCTTTAATTATGTTGTCTGTAGTGCAATTTACCAGTTTGTTCTATTGAGGCACCAAGTGGCCAGATCTGGCTGATTTTAAGTTAAATTTTGTACCTGAGGGGTTGGATGTGACCCTGTCAGCATGTTCATGAATCATGTTATTTTATACATAATAACATAACATAATAACACATACCATAAGCACAGGCCGGAAACTCCTAAGGTACGCGCAATATGCGTCACCCAGGCGTCCCCGTTCCCCGTCCCCGCACCTCTCCCCCATTTTCGCCTCGATTTCTCACGTTGGCCGTCAAGAACCGGGGGAGAGGTGCGGGTGCGGGGAACGGGGACGTATATTGCGCGTACCTTAGAAGAGTCCCTTCTGTTTACTCTTACTGTATTCTGTGCCATAAGTGTGTCAAATCACAATTTTATTGAAGTGTAACAGTCCTGATTTAGGCTTTGTGGGGCATTAATCAACCATGATTAATGCTCAAAGAATAACCACTTTGCTAGTCTTCTTTATCTTAGCAGATTTCTGGCTGCATCCTCAGCCGTGGTGCTTCAAAGCTCGGAGTGTGCTTTTCTGGTTTTTCTTTTCCAAATATAAATTGCATACAATGGTCACCCATGGATGCCAAAAACCATGCAAAACCTCTCCAACCACGCTGGCCAGATGGGTTGGAGAGGTCTCACTGATGTTTGTAAGCTTTGTTCAGCTTTTGTTTCCTAAGTCGCCTTTTACGACATCCACAGAAAGACTTGGAGTGGTCCTATTCTACTCTGCCAGAAGCCACACGGGAGACGGCACGACTGGTCTTCTGCCTGACGTCAAATCTACTCTGCTATTGTTATTGATTAAATTCATTCACGGCCTTCCTGTGCTGCATGTATAATGATTAATAACACATATTTTAGGTGGCAGTGGAACAGCCAATGTTCTCTGCAAATTTTATAAAAGGGAAAGTTCGGGCTCAACCAAATGGTAACTTCATTGGAGAAGTGAAGTTCAAGCTGACATTCAAGTCTGGTGGCGCCATAGAATTTGGCCAGGCTATGTTGAAGGCTGCCCATCTAGGTAAGATATCATATGGTTTGGTAGATTTTAGTTTTCTATTGAGTACTACTAAAATCACGAAAAATCGTGACACTATTAACACACAACTTGTTAGCTTTTAACACACTCAAATTAAATTAAAATGTTCTGGTGTGGTTATTACTTAGTAATTTTGAATGTAAATATGTAAATATTTGTCCAATCATCGACAGAAATGATTAGAAACAGAAAGGGGGGCAGTGGGACACACAAACACACAAAAAAAAATGTAAATAAGCCATGATTTATTTAGAAACAAGAGGTAATGGATGAGTGTACGAGTATTTATTTATTTAATTTTTATTGCACAATAAAATAAACGTACAAGTGGCGGGACCTAATGCCATATGGCATTCTCTCCCGGTCAACCATTAGACCAAAAAATGTAGTATATGAATGAATAATAATATAAATGTGTGAGTATATGAATGGAAATCTAATTAGTAAGCATTGTCTTGTAGTTATCTGTAAATAAGTTGGTCTTAAATTGTTTCCACCACATTATGATTCTATCTATCTATCTATTACCCCTTTTAGCCTGAACTCATATTGATATTCTTTCCATCTCATTTTCTCTATAACATGTCTCTTAGCGCATTGGTGAAGGCCTTCTCTAAGCACTTTAGTTTTACACAACATTACTATGATTACGAATGTGTACTGTTTGAGATAACTTTGAATATGACTGCAGTCCTTAACTTCAATTAAAATTAAACATTATGCTGTATAATATTGTAAAGATAGCTTTGTTTAATACGAATTTGATTTGCATTTTCATGACATTATAATCTCTATATGTAATAACAAAGCGCTTGTCTCATGGTGTCAAGTTAACCCATTTATTGACGACCAGCCTCGCGGCACAGCGCGGGCGGCTCGCCGCCGCCGTACACGCCGCCGTCGGGCCCGTGGTACGCCGCCCCGCCGCCCGCCTACCAGCCGCCGGCGCAGGGCTACTATGGATGGGTGCCGCCGTACACTGTTAGTATTCATTTCATTCTCATACAATCCATATTTATTGAATGGCATGATATTTCTACTTAATCAGTATAACAACATGATATTTTTACGAAATCATATTATTTTACCTAATATAACATAATCTTTGCTTTTTTATAAATACATAGGTCACTAGATAAGTTCTGCAATACGGCTTTATTTATTACAATCTTTCAAAATAATTCCCATCACAGTTAATACACTTATTCATTCGTAGAAACCAATCATCAAAAATTTGCTTCCATTTTTCTTTTGGGAGATCGGGGCAAGCCTGGTCCCAAGCCGCTAGTAACTCCGAGTCGCTGGCCAATCTTCTTCCCTTAAGCTGGTCCTTAATGACTGGAAATAGACCGAAGTCACAGGGAGCAAGATCAGGACTTTACGGAGGATGTTCAAGCAGTTTTACTCCAACATCTTCCAAAAAACTTACAGTTTCACGCGACCTATGCGCCGGAGCATTATCGTGATGAAAATGCCAATTATCGAATCTTGAATTTGGACGAAGTTATTTGAGTTTTTGAATAACCTTAGTCAAACATTCTTTTGTGTACCAAGAGGCTGTAACTGTACGCTGACTTTCCAAAACTATTCAATCTAAAATTCCTCGCCCTGTGAAAAATACAGCAATCATCTTTTTTTTTACTGACCGAGATTTTCGCTCTTGAATCGCCGTAGGTTCATTTTCAAACAACCAAATCTTGTTCTTGCTTTTGGAGGGCACATCAAAATAATATAGCCAAGTTTCATCACCCGTGACGATATTATTTACGTAATTAGAAGTTCCATTTTCGTACTCTTTACATTTTCTTACACCAATTCACTCGGCATGTCTTTTGTTCTTCTTTTAAGTCATGGGGCACCCAGAGTGTACAAAGTTTTTTCACTCCAATAATATCGTGCAGAATTTTATGAATGCTTGGTGCACTAATCTGCAGAATCTCTTCTATCTGCCTATAAGTTATTCGACGGTCTTCCATTATCAATTTTTTATTTTTTCCACATTTTCTTCAGTGCAAACCTCCGTAGGACGTCCAGACCTTGGCGCGTCTTCTACACTAAAATTACCACGACTAAATTCCCGATACCACCGATAAATCGTTGTACGATGAGGGCAGTTCTCTTTGAGCACAGAACTCATTTCTTTCACACACTAATCAATTGAGAGACCACGCGCGAAGTTGTATCGCATAATAACACGCAATTCGTCCTTTGACCACTCAGTCATTTTAATAAAATCAATATTTTTTTCTGCAATTGCTAATGAGTGACTATTGAAAAATTATGTATGTACCGTCGCATAATAAGTGTCATTTTGTAATAAAACTATTCTCTTCTCCCACAATTCAATTCAAATTCAAAATATATTTATTATCATAGGATATTTATAATATCTCTTAATAATAGTCACTTTGTTTTGTTTTGCACAAATGTTGACGTCAAATCGTTACTTAAGGTGGAGGTATAGGCAAATGACCTTGAAGTGGCGCCCTCACTTGAAATAAATTATTAACTCGTAAATATGGAGATAATTTCCATATTGCTCTTCGTCATGCACTAGATAGCCCTTTAAATTATTTTATGAACTGCCGTTGAAACTATTATTAGTGATCCGTCTAGCTTTAAAACTTGCCGTGGCCACTTTTGGCGGAAGCAAGTTTTAAAGCTAGACGGACTAATGTAAATACTTTCAACGGTAGTTCATAAAATAATTTAAAGGGCTATCTAGTGCATGCCGAAGAGCAATATGGAGCGAGCAAAATTACCATATTTACGAGAGAGCAAAATTACCATATTTACGAGTTAACAATTTATTTCACACTTCAAGGCCATTTGCCTATATCTTCGCCTTAAAGCTAAGTTTACGCCGCTTCCTAGGCGCAAGTGCAGAAGAAGCGGCAACAAACTGCACTGCACGTTTTCTCCAAAGAATTCAAAATATTATTGTATTGCAGAACTTATCTAGTTACCTATGTATTTTTTAGACATTATTAACAAAAGATGTAATGTAATCCACATTGTTGAGAAACAGATCTAAATTTTAAAATTAAATTATACTTAGATAAGTATCTTTCTAAACTTAAAAATAAATGGGAGCGACTTACAAGCGGTCCCAACCCCACTTGAGTGAGGTAAAGGAAGAAGAAACATCTATCTTCGTCGGGGTGATTAGAATTTACGATAGCACAATTGGTAGTGCACTCACGGCGTTAACGTGAGGGTCGTGGGTTCGAGTCCCACTTGTGGCGGATTTTTTCATCACATATTTTCAATTTGGAACTAACATCTAAGCTAGAAAAGAATGCAAGTCAGTTTCTTCATCATCATCAGGTCTTTTTTACGGTTTCGTACCCGAAGGGTGCAAACGGGACCCTATTAGGCTCGGCGCAAACAGGCCACCGAAAAAACGCGGCCACCGACCACTTTCCTGTAGTTCATATACATTTTGTATGGACTCGCCGCACAAGGCGAAGCCGGTGGCGGCCACTAAATTAGTAGGAAAGTGGACGGTGGCCGCGTTTTTCGGTGGCCCACCGATAACCATACTGAGACTCCGCTGTCTGTCTGTCTGTCTGTCTGTCAGTCACAAGGCTCTATCTCTTGAACCGTAATAGCTAGACACTTGAAATTTTCACCGATTATGTATTACTGTGGCGGATATAATAACAAATACTAAAAATAAAAAATAGTTAAAAATTAAAGGGGGTCGTCATACAAGAAACGTGTTTCTTCAGCGTTTTAAAACATTGTACGGTGGTACGGAATCCTTCATGTACGAGTCCGAGTCGCACTTGCCCGTTTATTAGTCTCCACTGCAGGAGCACGCCCCTCTCTGTACTACCATAGCCATACTTGGCCAAAGCAGTCAAAGCTACCTACACTCCTACACTCTCCATTAATACTTTTAAACTATCGTGTTGCATTATTATTTAATTAATGCATACGGGAATTAACGCGAAACGTACCTTTTTTTTATTTATTTTGCTGACGTTTCATTCGGGTTTCACCGAACGTCAAGCAAGCTGGGACCACGTTCGGTGAAACCCGAATGAAACGTCAGCAAAATGAATAAAAAAAAGGTACGTTTCGCGTTAATTCCCGTATGCATTAATTTAATTACACTTTCCATGATGGCCAGACGGGTTGGAGAGGTCTCGTTGATGTTTATAAGTTTTGTTTAACTTGTGTTTCCTAAGTCGCCTTCTACGACATCCACGCGAAGGCTTGGAGTGGTCCTATTCTACTCTGCCAGGAACCATAGGGCTAAAGTCAGTTTGGTTTGCTTTAAATTCTGAAGTATGTTTTTATATATGTCAATTTCAGGCATTCCCGGACCAGCCGCCACCAAACTCCGTGTTTGTGTCGGACAACCCTCCTCCGTATCCCGGCGTGACTGGAGTTTCCTACCCCCCGGGCGCGGGCTTCTCTGGCTCTCCGACGGACGGTCAGTCCGGGGGTTTTGCGTCTAACGGCATGGGCCCGCCGCCGGGATACCCGGGCAACGCGGCCATGCCGCCGGGCTACCCGGGCAGTGCGGCCACGGCCCCGGGCTATCCTGGCGGCTTCGTAGCTCCGGGAGCACCGGGAGCCCCGGCAGGCATGTCAGCTAGGGGTGAGGATGTTTTAGAAAATCAAAATTAAACTTTGCTAATCTGTTTAAATTATATCTGGATTTAATTTACTGATACTAAAATATAAAGCTTTAAGGTAAATTCATGCCCAGGCTCCTGAGTGAGTAAATTTGATATTTTAGATATTTGTTTAGTAGTTGTAATTATTGCTTTCAGTTTTAGTTTCGGTATCTTTATACTTCAGTGTAGATCGAGTTGTTGGTTGCAGTAGATAATTATTATTTTCAGACGCGAAAGCGGCGGAGGCAGCGCAAAGCGCTTACTACGACCCCAACCGACCGCAGACCGCGTACGTGCCGCCGCCTTACGTAAGTTACCTTTGTTATAAATAATATATTTGAATACTTAGGTTCGATTTTGTAGTAATAATTATCTATCTCGAATTATCTTAACAGTAACCAGTAGTTGCATTGAAACAAAATGTAAATTGTTTACTACGTAAATATATGTATATTGTTCTCGTTGATTAGCGGGATATAAAATTCTTAAGTACAAAATTTCTATAAGTATTGTCAAACTGCTATTGTATATCGCCAACCTTCTCATCCTACTAGTATTATAAATGCGAGAGTTTGTATGGATATTAATAATATGCAAATTGCGGGTTACACACGTAGAAACTACTTCCACTACATGTTTCGACCTCTTCCGGAGTTCTTCCTTAGGGCGAATGTGATTTGAGACGCGCGCACGAAACTGTTCCGAAACGCACTGATGGTAGAGTCAAACCAGCGAGTCTGCACAAAAAAAGAGTGGCAAATTCAAAAAATCTTCAACTGGTAACACAATGCATAGTGTGAAAAAATTTATTTAATACTTGGTGTTAATATTTATTTCAACTAAATTATATCAATGTTTTTCATACTAAATAATAAATAATGTAAATAAAACAGTAAGTATATGAACGAAATATATCACTTATAATTCTTAAAAAATCATTTACTTTATTAATAGGCTCATGCTACTTTTTATTGTGTAAGTTTTTGTTTTTTAACCCTAAGAGCGGTTTCGCACTACGTCCGAACCGCTCGCACACATCACACAAGAGCGGTTTTCACACTACTTCACGGATTCGGATCGGACGTAGTGCGAAACCGCTCTAATTAGGATAGAGGTATTAGATTTGCGTATTATTTTGTACTTAAAAAAAATTACATACCATTTTTTTCAAGTGTTAAAATATAAGTCTATGTAAAAAATTACATTGACAATGTATAACAGATAAAATTGGTGCCATATATAGAATTCTGAAAAAATGCATGTGCAGAGATACGCTGGTTTGACTCTGGCAATGCGAGGCGCGGGCGGCTGCGCTCGCTGTGACAGTGCGATAGTTGGTGGGGGTTACGGATTTTCTGTGGCGACGACTCCCGTGGGTGTACTAAAAGCATCATTTTCGTCTTCATCGTCATCTGTTTGTTCCACTTCTTCTTAGCGAGTCGGAAATGGCTGAAATTATTATATGAGTGTGGACCAATTTGTTCCACTTTCGCGCAAAACGACTGAACAGATTAAAAAGAAATTTGACATGTAGATAGCTTATTAACACATAGGATACTTTTTATCCCGGGAAAATGTGAAACTCCCGTGGCATGGTTAAAAATTTGACCATGCGGGCAACGCCGCGGGAATCTGCTAGTATTCTATAGATAACAAAGATGACGATAAAAAGTATGGCCGTTTGACAATGCGCAGTTTTTTTTTGCATGCAAGTTCCTAATACAATAAGTAATTTGTTGATGATAAATGTCATCATTCCAGGATCAACCACCGACCTATCAAGAATCTACGTCAAAGAAAGAAAACTAAAGCACTGTCCGCACTTTCACATGATGACAACTGAGGTAAAGCACTTATAACGCGTCACTGCGCCAGTCATCGTCATTTATAGGTATTTCTGTTTATGTGCTATTTCTATTTTAAACATGTAACATTCCTTATACATATACTTATTATCATCTTTGAAATAAATTTCTAATTTATTATTAAATTTATATTTTGTTTGGTTTTACATTGATATGTGTTGAGAAAGGCTTTTTTAGTAACTGTAAATAAAAAGAACTGATTGAAAAATAAATAGCTCTGCTGTAGTGGCAAGAAGAAATATTTTAGTAATAAAAATGTGATTGGAGTTTATATTATAATCATATAAAGTTACACATGCTATAAATGTTAACGTGATATAGGTATTTATAGTCATATTAACATGAATTTATGTTGCAAAATTATAATGTTGTACTTTCTAAACTTTGAATTTTATTAATGGTATTTTTTTATTTATTAGATGCTATAGTTACATCGTTATGATATAAATAAATGGCTTATGAAAATATCAGGCTTTTAATTACAGAAAACGATCCATACTTCAATATCGCAAAATAAAATCAGTTGTTGGTATGTTTATTCTCATTAAAGAAATTGTTTTTTGTCTCATTCGTCACCAATTGCTCTATCCTCATTAGGGGCAAAATGAGAAATTCTAATTCGCCACCGCTGAAGCACAGGCTGAAGGGAAAATGGAAAGAGAATTAGGAGTGAAGAATTTTTAGTTACTCTCGTCACAGGCCGGAATCTCCTAAGGTACGCGCAATATGCGTCACCCAGGCCTCCCCGTTCCCCGCCCCCGCACCTCCCCCGTTTTCGCCTCGATTCTCCCGTTGGCCGTCAAGAACCGGGGGAGAGGTGCGGGTGCGGGGAACGGGGACGTATATTGCGCGTACCTTAGAAGAGTCCCTTCTGTTTACTCTTACTGTATTCTGTGCTCTCGTTTGCTATCAGCGGTGAATGCCAACGGGACAAGAGTAGAAAAAAAATATTGGATCATAAATTTTTTCTCAGTTATCTATTGTGGGGTGAGAACGAGAATAACCCGTTAGTACAGTTAATTTTTTATCATTGATGTCAGACTCAACGACTGCTTTTAGTGTACCTATATGGGTTGCGTGAACTTGGTGGTGAGAAGAAGCTAGTGGCAATTTTTTAGAGCTCCTTCGAACGAAAAAAGGCAAGTAAAGTAAAGCTGATTGTAAAGCCATATACAGTATTTTTTGTACTACCACAGAATACAGTAAGAGTAAACAGAACAGAACGGATGGGGAACGGGGACGCATATTGCGCGTACCTTAGGAGATTCCGTTCTGTTTACTCTTACTGTATTCTGTGGTACTACTAAGGTTTTTAACCTTATTAGTACCACAGAATACAGTTCTCTCAAGCTCTCGGTTACGAAAGGTTTCGCCCAATCCTAAGGATATTTTCAAGAATGAAATCGGGAAGAATTTGGGGAAGGTACATCCTTTCTTGCTCTTTGGGAAAAATGCTAAGCTTTGAAACCAACGAGGTTTAATTGAAATCCATATCGCCAAAAATATCTGTGTCCTTTTTTAGTCGCAGATGCTGTCCATGTAGAAAAAATGATTGACACTGATAGAAGATAAAAGTGATAAGTGTCACTATTGAAAAAGAGAAGATCAAAGATGTAAAAACATGGGTGTCTTAAATTTCCGTGAAAATAAATAAAACATTACCCCGAAATGAAACATCAATAGCATACCTACACAACACAAATTTGGATTTATTTAGTATGGGTAAGTTTCCGAGCACGTAGTTTATACACTCTAACTAGTGACAGCTTTGTACAAAGAAGCCTGCTGTAGAAACTATACTGCCACTCACTCATTCTTGAAACTAGTTCTATACAAAAGTTCAATTGCGTTTCTTATTGCTACTTCAATTATTTATAAAAGTTTTCATTATTTACAAAAGCTGTCAATCTTGTATCGTATTGCCTTGGAATTTACAACAGGCATTGAACTTTTGTACAAAGTTGCACGTGAAATCATAGAAATAAGTTTTATTCATCAGGAGATTAAAACATATTTTTCTTTCAACTTTAGTGTAAAATTTTGAAGCCGAAGCAGAAACTGGGTAAATTGCCCGAAGTCACAATAACATGAGCAAGTATAGTGAGTAGAACTTGTTAAATATATTACAACACACACTACACTCTACAAATTCGTAATTATTTTAATTTGTAAAAATGGTGTGTATCTGAATCGCGTTTATACCTACCTACTTGTATAATTTATCATTTAGGGTGAGTGGCAGTTATTTAATATTTCAGTAAGCTGGCTTCGTAAATAATGGCTTTTGTATATAAATTGCTCAATTTGCTCATATCTGGGACTGCACTAATTTTTATTTATTTTATTTTTTAGACTAAAAGGATTTCGTTTTGCAATGTCACCCTCAATACATCCGCCGTGCACGCCTTCGGCGTCGTGTCAGCCAGTTCGGTGCCACCCCACCCCGCCTCCGTGCCAGAATCCGGCAAAATGTCTTCGAAAAACCATCTCCAAGGGCGTACGGCCGTGCCAGAGCGCCGTCTCTATCATGTCAACAAGATCAAAGGCAAAATGCTCCACAAGTTGCGGAAAATTCAGATCCGGGAGTTGCGGAAGTTGCGGAATGACTAATCCCAGAAAAGTTTCGAATGTCGAAAAGTTCCTCAAACGGAAAAAGAAAGAAGCCAAAATGAGAAAAAAAGATCGCCTTAATGGAAGTCACAAATATCTGAATTATACAAGAAAAAAGGGCAGAAAGAAATCGAAAAGTGACTGTTGTGCTGGCAAGGGCCACAGAGGGCGCCTCAAAAGGACTAGGAAATGCTGCCGCATGTGCCGCTGCGAGATTTTATAAAGAACGCGAACACGCCATGGCTTTATTAATAAGACTACCAAAATAAAGTATTAGGAAACCAAAGCATATAGTTAGTTTTTCCTTTTACCGCTGCGTAGTGTAAAGGGTCATCATCGCCGCAGAGCCGGCGGACTTCGGACGCGATTTCGGGAAGATGTATGATGACGCTCTGCTTTTGATGTACAAATATGTACTTTGTTTGGTGGGTTGCATCTCCTCCAATGTTTGCAGGCCCTACACTATTTTCAAACGGGAACACCACACACGCATACACAATATAACCATAGTTTATAATTAAGTACAATGTTAATCATATTATTAAATGTTGCAGCTGTTTATTCTGATACTAAGAGTTTGAAGCCGTGTGTCTCGGCTCCGACATGCAGCGTCCATAAACACAGGCCCCGCCCGGCCCCGTGCCCCGCGCCCGACGCTTGTTACAGGAAATGTATCAAACGCAAGTTAAAATGTCCCAGCGCCATGGCGACTGTCACCCGCGCGGGGATGCCTTGCGACTGCGCCCGATTGCAGTCCCGAAGTTCCCGGGCTACTAAGAACCGTCGTTGTTGTTATAGAACACATAAAGAACGTATACGTAAGGCTTATAAAACCAATTCTAGGGAGTCGCGATGGCGTAGACGCAAAAAATGCTGCGGAGGCTGTAAGTGTGTTATACTGTAAAGTAGGTGCGTATATACTTTGTTCAATTTAGCCTATTTTCAAATTTATAGATTTATGTTCAGCAACCTCTAACAATACCATTCTGGAATAAATAAGTTTACATACCATTGATGATTTATTTTTTAAACGAGTTATTCAGTGTGGTGTGGTGTGCGTAGAGCTGCGTAAGTAGGTAGAGTTGACGTACGTACGTAACTACGTACCCACACGCAGTAGGGTTACTCCAAAAGACGTACGTAAATGCGTATCCCTGTTTCAGTGTCAATCGACATTGAGCGTTAATACATGATAGTCTAACTAGCTGTAGGCCGCGGCCTCGCTCGCGTAAATTTCGGAGTTACTGAATCCTATTTTCAATAAATGAGCTAAATTAAACCGATCACCTTCCTCTATTTATAGTTTTTTAATTTTCTCAATACAGCTGGTAACTTTTATGTAAAGGTTGTTGTGGAAAAATATACCTATGTATATTTTTAAATTAATTTTCTACTACCGAAGAATCTCTTTATAAACCACATTCACGATAGTACGAGTAGCGTTGGGAGAAAGGATTATGAGACTATTAGCAGAACTCACTCTGGAACATGCCACATAGAATTGTCCGTGTGAGAAACAGTCGGATCTATCCCAGCGACTTTCAATGACTGCCCTTGGGCTTTATTTATGGTCATTGCGAAGCATACTTTAAGAGGAAACTGCAATCTCTTGAACTCAAATGGATACTCTGAGGGTATCAATTGTATGCGAGGAATGAAAACAGTTTCCCCTTGACCACATCCAGTGAGCACAGTAGGCTCGACAATGTTCCCATGGAGATCTTTTTTTTGTAGTCTTGTTTCGTTGCATAATTTCGGAGGTTTTAGGTTTCTTAGCAACATCACTGGTGCGCTAATTTTAAGTACCAGATTATGTGGAGGGAGACTAGCTGGATTTAGAGAATTAAGAAATTCTACCGGGTAATTACTGCGTCATCTGTTTGCAATACAGAATCTACTGATTTACTGCATTTCAGTCTATTCGAATGACTTTAACAATGTATCATTTATAACAGCAGCTTTATTGTATTCCCCATAGAGATGGAATTTAAAAAAATGCTGAAACGTGTTTAATTATTTTTATTAGGTAACATTTATGGCAAGTTTCAAGTACGTTAGTGAAGATTACGTAAGTTACTTTTCATTAACTGGCAACATTTTTGGAGCAAGTTCAGTCCATGATACTGAAGTACTTTCTATAAAAAAGTTATTAAATTTTTTTTATCGATTTTTAATAACTTTTTTATAGAAAGTGGTTCAGTAGCATGGACTGAACTTGCCCAAAAAATGTTGCCAGTTAATTAAAAGTAACCCTGTATATGCAGATTTAGTAATAGGACGTCACTATCGGACGACTATCTATCGTATTATTTTTGGAGTAAGCCCTCAGGGGTTTTCCCAAGTGGTGGGGATGCCCCCAATAGCGACCGCACTTTATTTATTACAATGCTGTAGGTACTTTCTTTTCAATTAAAAAAAAATCGCTATATGTATAACTTATTATAACAAAATATACGTACTGAAATTTACCCCAAAGTAATTTTGCTTCCTATTTTAGAGCCTAGCCCTCTTATTAATAAAAAAAAATTTCAAACGTTTGCTAAACCCATTTTAGTTAACATATGTTATGTCCTTATCACTCTTTTTAATATTTGACATAGTAAGAACGAGACAACATATTTAAAATAAAATAGGTTTTGCAAACGTTTGATATTTTTTATGAATAGGAGGGTAAATTTTAGAGGCCCTTTAGTCCAGCTGTGGACTGATAGGTATAAGGTGTAAAAAAGAGAGAAACTTCCTGATCAGTCAACATGTTGACCGATCAGGAAGTTGCATTGCTGTTCTCATGTCACGAAATACGGACAACCAGCTGGTCCCAGAAGTAAATAAAATATATTTTAATATAACTAGGTAGGTACATTCCTTGGGGAAAGTTGTTTCAAGCTTTTGTTATGCTTGACCTGTTTGTTGTATTTTGCGTCAAATCTTGCAAGATGGCCATGAGGAAACAGCTGTAAAATTTAAGCCACTTGGTTTATTGTGATTAAATATTGTATGCTAATGTAAATCAGATGAGAATGTAATTTTATTATGACGAGTATTATTACATTTGACTTGATAAGTTCTTAGGACTCGCAACAAAAGCTTGCACGATTTTTTTTTTTTTCAAAAACCTTTATCATAAGTATCATCATTATCAACAGGTCCTTTTTAGTCTCCACTTCTTCTTCTCGAGTCAAAAGGCTATTTATTAATTTAATTAAATCAAACTGACCAGTATTTGGCCACGGCGATTCCCCGGTCATTTGCCTAATTTAGGTCTTGTATTGTGCAGGATGTGGGGTATTTCGGGCATAACAATAATTGGTTTATTGATTGGACAACACCGCACTCGCATTTGTCGTTTTTGGAGTAACCCCACCTAACACGATTTTCAAGACATCTCCCAACACCAGTTCGGAGTCTATTTAAAGACTTCCAGACTGCCCAGGGGCGGTCGGCACCCGGTGGAAGTTTCTTAGCAGGCAAAAGACGAAGGTGAGCCAAGGAATTTATGGTCCCATAGCTCTACTATAGACTTAGCGGCTTCTTTTGCATCGATGGCTGGCTATCTGAGAAAGCAGTGCAGGGGCACGACCCACTCTCCTCCACTGCAGGAGCACGACCCTTGTATCACCAGAGCCACACTCGGCCAGAGCAGTCAGAGGAATTGGGCTACACTCTCCACGCTGGCCAGACGGATTGGAGTGGTTTTACGATGTTTTTAGCATTGTTTAGCTTTTCCTAAGTCGCCTTCTACGACATCCACGAGGAGTGGTCCTTTTCTACTCTTCCGGCAACCACACGGCATGTTCATAATGGACTAAATTTCAATGATTTGAAGTTAAGATACGAGCTATCAAAGCGATCACTTCGAAGCGAAGGAAACCTACTTAAGTGCGACAAGTGGAAGTAACTGCGACAACTTTGGCGAGATAACTGGACCTCGGCGCTACGCGACTTGGACCTTGGACATTTGGAAGACCATCTTCACGTGTCATCTTTGGGTTCCGTAGTGAATAAATCCATCATACGAAGTCTGGCGTTTCTCTCCAAATACCGAACCCCAGTTTCTTAACAATACTATCGATAGCTTTTGATCGATAGTATCGAAACTATATACTATTTGTATGAAAAACTCGATAGTAATTTAGCTGTCAATAGTTTTTCTTATTATACAAATAGTTAAGGCCGTACCTGAATTTTCCGGGGTCCAGTGCTGCCCCCATTTTAAATAAATCATTTTAAAGAAAACGGAGACATAATTTAAAATTTTGCTACTACCAAGTCCTAGATAACCATTCAAAGTATTTTATGAACTACTGTTTACAGTTTAAAGTGAGAACGTTAAGCTTTACTACGCACATTTGCGAAAAACTGCCACTTTTGGCTAATGTGCGTAGTAAAGCTTAACGTTCTCATTATAAACTGTAAACAGTAGTTCATAAAATACTTTGAAGGGTTATCTAGGACTTGGTAGTAGCAAAATTTTAAATGATGTCTCCGTTTTCTTAGAAATGATTTATTTAAAATGGGGGCAGCACTGGACCCCGGAAAATTTAGGTACGGCCTTAAGAGATTACGAATTTTCGATACTATTGATAGTATTTATTAAAAACTATCGATAGTATTTAAATTCAATAGTGTCGATACTATCGATGGTTTTACCTTTCATCAATAGTATGGTCCTATCGATTTTGTAACTGTTTTTCGAGGTCAACTATCCACAGTTATGCAACGCTAGTAGAGCTAGAGTTAATATAAAGTACTAGCAGTCCACCTCGGCTTCGCCCGTGGTACACACAGCCTATGTCACTCGGGAATAGTGTAGCTTTCCAACGGTGAAAGAATTTTTTAAATCGGCCCAGTACTTTTTGAGCCTATTCATTACAAACATACAAAAATAGGTACAAATCTTTCCTCTTTATAATATTAGTATAGATATAGATAATCTTGCTTGTTGTCTAATGAAATGAATTTCTCAAAGTTATACATCCTATTTCCTTACCCAATCTGAACCTTTGGAAGAAAAATAAGCTTCGACAAAGTTTGACGCCGCCACTATCAAGAAAAAAAAAAAACTAATTTTTATTTTGGCAACAGCAGCATAAGCATCATGGTACATCCTTTCTTGCTCTTTTCGCGCTTACCGCTCGGCCACAAATTGGCGCGACAGCGACGGCAGCGGCGACGGCCATGCTACCAATTCACGCGATTTTGTCCGCGGAATATTGCCAGTTTAGGGCTTTTTACCGTAGAATTTGGAAAAATATGCCGTAGGACAACGGGCAGAAATAATTACCTATTATAAAAGAAAATAGTATCGTTCTAGAGAAAAATAATTTTAAATTTGGGGAGAAATAGAAAATAGGCCAGGGTTTCCAGAATTTCAGATGAATCCTGCACGCATCTATCTCTGTTATATCATATCAGGATAGTTAGATTATAGATTTGCGCTTTATTTTGAACTCAAAAAAAATTACATACGATTTTTTTAAAGTGTCAAGATATTTTAGGTTATGTACAAATGAGGTTGACACACAGTGACAATCAGTTTGACAGATAAAATTGTTGCCATATATATAATTATGTCTGGCCAGCGTGGAGAGTGTAGACCAAATCCTCTAACTACTCTGGATAATATATGGCTCTGGTAGTACAGAGAGTGTCTTGCTTGCCCTCCTAGAGACTACAAAAGACCTGATGATGATGATGGTATAGAATTTTGAAAAAACGCTTGTGCAGGCTCGCTAGGTAGACTCTACCATATACAGTCATAGACAAAAAGTTGTTGTTGCTTCGCCCCGTGGTGCTGTAAATATGTGGAAAAAGAAAAAAAAAACAAAATTAGTATACATGAACTTCGGGACAGTGGTGTAATTACTGGACCACGCGCAAAAATCCGGGACTTTCCCTGAATCCCCGGCCATCTGGCAACCTTAACTGTCTGTGGTCGTTGCCGCAGTCACTAGTCATTCTACTAACTTCGGGTATAAAAAGAATCATAAATACTAAAAAGAACCGGCCTAGTGCGTGTCGGCTTCACGCCCGGTTGAATCCTCAGCTGTGCTGCTTCGGAGCCCGGGCTGCCCTTTCCCGCTTTTTCTTCTCCAAAACGTTCTCACTTTGAACTGTAAACAGTTGTTCATAAAATAGTTTGAATGGTTATCTAAAGCCGTATCCGCACTGGACCCCAAAAAATTCATGTAGTAAGGGCAGATTCAGTCCATGATACTGAACAACTAAACTATTATCAAAATACCATTTTTTTTACCATCAGTATTAGTTGATCGATCAATTGATCCCAGTTTCAATGTATAAATTGTCCTTGAAATCTCCGTTTTCACTTGAGTTATTATACAATCCAACTGCGAGTACAGCGCGCGGGCGCGATACTACACTACATTATTCAAAATAATAGACTTGTTGGGTTAAAACTCCATATGTTAGTACCTACAGTAAAATAATATATATACATTTTTATTGGAACTTACAAATATACACACAATTAAAAAAAAATTACCAGACACAATGTGACTGTTTACATAAAAAAACTATACGTCATCTTGAGTCTTGCTTGCTTGACTAAAATGCCTCCCCCATATTTACAGTTCCGATTAGGGGTATTTTTTCTTTGACTGTAGGCAACACATCCAGCAGTGCTGGCAGCGAGCGAGCGGTCTGCGGGGGCCGGGGACTGCCGGGGAGAGCAAGCGAGCGGGGAAGAGCCAGTGGAAGCAGGGGAAATAAAGTGATTCTGATTTTATTTTATTCATGAATGAAGACTTTCATAATACGTGAAGTTTTATCAATTCAATGTTATTACGAACAGTTTCTTGAAATTATCTCAGAACAAATTCTTTAACGTTTGGTTTTGATGTCGAATGCTTTAGTCCCGGGTATTGACGTTTATTAGAAGTCTACATTGAATTACCTTCTGAATGCTGTTTGTGTACAGTATTTGAGGGCGTGTGGTCATCTTGTGTGTGAATAATAGTAAAAACTGTTCGAACATTGGTGAAAAGTGTTTTTGTGATACATTGGTTATTATGTGGTACAAATTGGCACTGATGTGGCAAACCGGATTGCACCAAGCTGGAGAAAACGTGATGCTATTATAAGGTCAGTATGAAATTCATATAAAATTTCGCTTGCAAATTAATACCGGTGAGAATCCTATTTTCTTATTGGAATAATCGGTAAGTTAAGTTTTTATCCAAATTTCTTTGGCACTTCACAAGTGGGTACTCATGCAACCTGCTTTTGTATGACAGATCATGAAATAAACAATTAGGTACCTACCTACTGTAAGTCAAAATCTGAATCATATCAATAGGCGATGCGGTTAGCAACCCATCACTATTATGATTTCTTTTTTTCACCTTCATGCCCACCATCACGCTAAAAGTGGCCTGGGCCTTGCCGCCCTAGGCTCTGTCTGCCCCGTTAGGGATAAAGACGTGATAGTGTATCTACTGTAAGTAGGTATACCTAATATTTACATCAGTATTTTTCGGTATTATCATGGGTATTTTGTCAAAATAGAATATATCACATAAAATAATCCTAGTTCAGGGCTTTCCTTGAGTTTTATTTTTAATTTTAATTTATTATACTTTTAAATAGAGTAATAAATTAAAGTCTTGATAGACTAGGTCTACATAAGAGTGCAGCTCAGTTATTATTTTATCAGCTCAGACATTCTCCGTCCATCATTTACAGGTTTAAAAGATGTAAGCAATCTAAGCAACGAGATACCTAACTAGTGTGGCTGGCTTATTGTTATTGGGTTCACATCCTATCATAATGAACAAATTGTTTTTAATTAATGGACAAAATCAATCCGCTATGAAAACTTGAACACCCATATAGATTTGTTGCCAGAAGCTCCCTTGAAGCATCCAAGGATCTACATCAACTTTTGATTGATTGATTTTAGGAATAAATATATGAAAAATTTAAGATGCTGTAACTAAAGGTCTTGTATCCAGGGCAATAAAAAATAATTCTTACAAAATGATAAGGGGACAAAATTAGCAGACGAAGAATTAAGTAGGGAAGTAGCAAAAGAGGTAACACACTTGCCAACTGCAAAATGGATTCAAAAGTATTCGCATACTTGGTGGTATACATCCATCAAACATTCTAACATTTCTTAAGACGAAACACAAGGGCCATTTTTCCATACAAACATAGTCCCCTGTTTTCTGCCTGGATATTGCTGGTAGAGTTATATTTTTTTCCTGAAAATCTATAGCCACTTTTAGCATGTCCCTATGTTTTCTTTTTTTTATAAATTATTTATTAATAGATATATATAACCGTTCAAAAACCTAAAAATGGCCCGATTTTCCGCTGTGTTCAAACATCCAGAAAACAAATTTGACTAGATTGTATAAAAAAATTAAAACATATGAACACTGCTCAAGTCTTTGTTAATTCGTAATGAAAAAAGTACATGTTAAGTTTTGGAGAAGAAATCAGGGGACTACGAATCGTTGATTTTCTGTTCTTTTAATAGGTATTTTTAAGTCGCAAGATGCAGCATATCTCTATATCACTTGCTCGGTTGTTGTTCTGGCACAGTGCGACAGCAATACAATTTACAAATACCTATATTTCATTTCTCTAACCCTTGGTGTTTCCTCTCTGCTAGGAACTTGTAGTGATTAGAAATAGCCCTACGAGAGACCTACAGCCAAGTAGCTGAGCCTTCATGATAGGCATCCGCCTATCATGAGGTTAATAAGGTTAGGAATAAGGTACCCATAAGGTTCTGAAATTAAAGGGGAAGGTAGATACCTATCCACCATAATCAACCCATAAGGTTCTGAAATTAGAGGGTAGGTAGATACCTACCCTCTAATTTCAGAACCTTATGGGTTGATTACACCTAACGGGTACAGTGGCGAGTCAGTAAAGGAGCTCTCGGCCGAGAGAGTCGCCGAACCGAGTGGGTGTTCCTGTTCACACGTATTTACTACAATGGCGAGTCAGTTCACTTTTGATCAAGCTCGTCTGCAATTGATCACAAAAAAAAGAATTTAAACGAGTTTTCCACCGGCTGTTACCAGAAGTTGTTGACGAATTGTGGGATTTATTAGAAGATGAGGACAAGGAAACAAACATTCATGTATTTTGTAAAACTGAATAAATTTTATTGTTGTTTCCAAGCTCCATTTGTTATTAGTGGCAATTGAGATTAGGATAATTTAAAAACAAACACTGACTTGCCACTGTACTCGTTAGTTGTAATCAACCCATTACCAAACAAAATTGAAAATTGGCATGCCAGGTTTTCACGCAAATTGAAGGACTTTCTTTATTAGTATTATTATATTATTTAGTAGTTTCACTGGTATGACTCTCCATTGATTCAGAGTAACATATATACCTACTACTACTACAAACGAAACAATTTATCTGTACACACGTCGATGTGTGAGTTTTATACTTGGGGTCGCACCGCAGAATTATTTTAATACTTACCTACTAACGAGTTCGACATATTTACGATTATATTTTTCCATACCGGAAGATTTGCGAACACTATGACGTAAAAAATATTCTGTTTTATATGTATTAAATGTTACAAAAAAGTCGGAAACAGCTACATAATATCACTTCACAAATATTTTTCATTATGTCCATTGTCCATTTAATCATTAGTTTACTTTACTGATTATTATTGAGTCATTTATAATGTAACGCACTAATTTCACTAATTCACTATTGTAATATAGTAATGTGCATATTCGGTGCAAAACTATACGGTAATTATATGAATAAATTCAATAAAAATAAACAAATGTTTATCACAGCATGTCAAATTGTCATTGTCAACAATGGCATTTAGCACTATAACCCGCGGAAATCTAGTTGGCATCTGCGTGTATGTGATTACCTGTGAGCGAGGAGCCTATGTAACATTACTGGATTGCTTATTAGCAATCCGGTAATGTTACAATCTCGCTCTTGTGTATCTCCCGCCAATGCGAGAGAGCGAGAAGGGTATATATATCAAGATGGTTGCTGGGTAATAACGTGAAATTATATTGTTGCTTTGCTTACCTGTTTTCATCATTTGGAAATGTATGAAATATACGTTCTTTAGAGTATTGGGTGGATAAACAATTATTATACGCGCACCTTCTCACCATGATGGTTACTATTGGTTGACAGTTCTCAAGACAACACACGTCGCGTATTGCGTGCGGCTAGTAATTAAACCCTGGTTTGGAGCTGTCAAAGCTCACAAAGTGCGGGGGAGAGGTGCGGGGACGCCAATTTGCGGGAGACGCTGTGAGATACCATTCTGTTTGACTCTTATGTATTCTGTGGTAGTATATACAAATCTGTGGTGCCCAAACACATCAGACTTTTTGTAGGACCCATAATCGAGCCGTTATTTTTTAGTAGGAATTTCTGTCCTACTTTCTTCAGTGATGTGTGCATTGCACTGTTGCAATCAGTATGTTCTATTTTTCTCCTACAAAAAGTCGGTTACTGATTTATCGGATATGGGCGGGGGCAGCCTGACCGCATTGATTTTACATTTACCCTCATAATATTCATAATTATGCAATTGATAGAAAAAACAATGCTTAAAACTTTATATATAACTACCTAATTGATTTAAAACCCCTTGTATAGCACGGGCACGGCCTCTATTGTTTATGGAGATTTTTTATGAATATGGCGATTAAGGTAAAAGAACGCTGATCAGGCTGGGCAAAATTACAGGACCCGGCTGTTACTGTTCTAGAAGTTAAAAGTACTTCTGTTTCTCAAAAAAGTTCTGTTTCTGAAAAATATTTTAGTTATAATACTATTCGACACTACATGCTGTTATAGTAGGTATTTGTTATTGACCATCTAGACACTTTTAGAACTTCACAGGGGAGCTGTTGCTAAAAGTAGAAACTGCCAATAACCAGTATTAACCACATTCTAATTCATAATTTGGCACAACAGAAGAGACTACTATAATCTGACTAGGTACTATACACTTATACTTATAAGAAGAGCTGTGTCAGTTTAACGGAAGTAATGTTGGCTCATACTTTTGTTGACAGGTTCACAACATTTATTTGCCATGCCTACTTTTATTTTAATCAGTTTCTTAACATTAATTTGCCACAATTGAATGTCATCTAATTTCATTGGCCATAGAACAATCAGTTGACATAAGGTTCATTTCACCTATTAGGTGAAACGAACCTTCAGTAACTAAGTAGCCATAAACTATTGGCACGGTAGTGCCCTTGACAAAAGAAGCGAAGGGCAGTACCTACCTTTTCTTGAAGCGTTTTGTCATATTTTTGTAGCCTTATAGATTCGGTTGGTACATGTTAGAAAGTTGAAAATATCAGGATATGATGTCAAGTCAATAGAGTATCTACTTATATGAAGTTTCAAATCTATATAGCTATTAAACTAATATTTCTATATCTAAAATACCCAAATCTCGTCACTCTCTGACTAATGATTATTAAAACTGTTAGGGACTTCCTGACTTTCGTCATATAAAACTGAAATTGGATGTGAAAGCAGGAATTAGCACACAGATAACATAAAAATAAGAAAGGGCTCATTATGAGGATTTCAAATATTTTTTTTTTATTATTTTAAAATGAATAGTTTTGATTTTATTCATGAAAGAAGACGAAAATTTACCATTCCCCCCCCCTGATCTTCGAAACTACTAAACCTAAAATTTAAAAAAAAATACAAAATGTAGTTCATTGCTTGTAGATTACAGGAAAAATTCAATCAATTGACAACATTTCAAAAATTTTATATGCATATTTTAATTTTTTTCCTTAATGAACTTTAAAAAACAAGACATACGTATATTTTTTTTCTCATTTGTTTTCATTATTTCCCCTAAAATTAAATTATTTAAAATCTCTCCATTCTAAAAGAGCGTAAGTACAAGAGTGAGGAAATAACGAGTTCACGTCTTTGTCATATTTTATAATTTAAAAAATAAAACTTTTACTGACGTCTATAGAGTTGTGTTTTTTAGCAGTTGGATATCGATATCGATAGTATATCACTTACAAAAGTATGATTGAAGAAGTAGATATGATCTTAGTATTTTTATCTAAACAGTAACTAACAAAAACTAACGTACTTAGCTAATTTTCCTTACTTAATTTTTTTATGGTTTCTAAAACCTTGATATCAAAATTATTTTTTGAAGTGAAAACTTCTTTAGCGGCGTTGTGCACTTTTTTTGTAATAAGTAAAAAATGTTAAACTCGCGTCAGGACACTTTTTAATGTAATATAAATTGTCATGTTTGTGTACGATAGCGCAATAAATACATATTGTATTCTACCACATAAATGATAGTACTTTTATACTGATAATTAAAGCAATTATAATATGCATTTATTTTTCTACGTAGTCACCTTTTAACTCTATACATTTGTTCCACCTATACTCAAGCTTCAATAAACCATCCAAAAAGTATGATTTTGGAAAGTCATTAAAATAGGCCTCTGTGGCGGCAATGACTTCGTCATTTGATCCAAATCGCTTGCCACCGAGCCATTTTTTTAGGTTGGGAAACAAAAAGAAATCGCATGGGGCCAAATCTGGAGAATACGGGGGGTGAGACAATAGTTCGTAGCGTAACTGTGCTAATTTAGCCGTCACAACTCTGGACGAATGAGCCGGGCGTTGTCGTGATGAAACAGTACTTTTTTCTTTTTTAAATGGGGTTGTTTGTCCTTCAACACGGCGTCAAATTCATCCAATAAATTGGCATAGTAGTGCCCTGTTATTGTTTTTCCCTTTTCTAAATAGTCAATATGTATAATACCCTGCGAATCCCAAAAAACGGTCGCCATGACCTTTCCAGCCGATGGGACGGTTTTTGCTTTCTTTGGAGCAGGTTCACCCGGTAAAATCCACTGCTTCGACTGCTCTTTAATTTCCGGGGTGTAGTGGTGGTCCCACCACTACACCCCGTGGTACTCACGTTTCGTCCACGGTCACGAATCGACGCAAAAACTTTTTCGGGTTACGTTTGAACACGGCCAAACACTGCTCCGAAGTAGTCAGTCGGTTCCGTTTTTGCTCCTCTGTGAGTAAACGCGACACCCACCTCGCCGATACTTTCTTCATACCCAATTTTTCTTCTAATATGTGTTGTACCCTCTCGATTGAAACATTTACAGCATCAACGATTTCTCGAAGTTTAATTCGGCGGTCGGCTAAAACGATATTTTCAATTTTCTTAACCATATCGTCTGTAGTCACCTCAACTGGCCGGCCTGGGCGATCCTCATCAAAGACGGTTGTTCTCCCCCGCTTAAACTCGTTATACCAATATCTGACGGTTGTCATAGAAGGAGCACATTCATGGTAAACTCCTTGCATTCTTACTTTTATTTCATCACATGTTTTTCCTTCCAAAAATAAGAATCTAATTACAAATACTTTTAAACTATATTATTATATATATATTATTTATTTATATATACATAATTTAATAATCTAATTACAGACCGATACTGTTCTTTCTCCATTTTAACAATTTTAAGTTCACGCCTTCACTGAATCGTTGTCAAATGAGAAAAAAAAAACAAAAGAATGCCATTTTTTTTTAAATTTTCCCGCCTCTGAAAAATGGCTTAAAAAGGTGGTATACTTATTTGCGGCCAGTGATATTAATATATTTAGAAAACGGGTACTTATCAAACAGCCCTCGTAAATATAGCAAATGAAAGTTAGGTCAAATGTACTTATGGCTGCTGAAGTTGTGAGAAATGATACACACCTAACTTAAAAGATTTCCAAATCAACCAAATGAAATAACTTCTAAACAAATAAGGTGAGTGCAGTAAAAAGTCGTATGATAGTTCGCACCGTGGTGCATATCACAATCAATTCCATGAAGAGAACACGTATGTTTTACGATTCTTAATACTTACAGTAGTGCGTAATCCTCGATGCTGGCATGGGAGAAAAGAAAAACCTTAGAATGTTCCAGCTGTTCTTGAAAATTTAATGTACCAAATTGTAGAAGCCGATCGATTCGAGGGTAGCAAGTCACTCACTATTTTTATTCCCTTTTGCCGTCTTAACGCCCACCATCACGTTGAAGGTGGCCTATGGGCCTAAGGGCCCTGGGTTCTATCAACCCCGTTAAGGATAACGACTTAAAATATATCTGTAATAAAATCTGTATACCGTGGCGCGTGAGCAACTCTTATGGTGTGTGTGAACCGACCTTATACATATAAGTAGGTACTTATTATTTTTAGCCTTAATCAATAGAACCAAGACGTCGCATAAATTATTTGATGATATCTCCGTTTCCTTACAAATTATTTATTTCAAATGGGGGCAGCACTGGACTCCGTGTATCGTCTTAAACGTGGTCTAGACTACGTTTAGAAAAATGGTGATTCGTAATTTAATAAAAAAATGCAAATAAACGCCGCGCCGATACGTCAAACCCGTAGGTACTTGTCCCGCGTTCAGTCTAGTCAGTAGTCTATAAATACTGCGACATGTGTAAGTTCATATACCTACTTGCGTACTTAGCTACTGGAATCGCGTGCGATCGAGAGGGTTGTGTGACGTGTCCAAGTGGTGGGGTGCGGATCCCTTAGTTGGCCCTCTATCAACAGCCCTTGACTCGATTTACAATGACTCCGCTCGTTAGCGATCGCAGACTTACACTTTGTACAACGCTGTCTTAACAAAACTCATTCATATGTAGCTTTTGTTGTCACCTCTGCTTTGTCATTGTCTGAAAGCCAAGAAAATTACTTAATTGCTTCTTATTACCTTTTTGACAAAGCGATCGTCATTAACACAATAAAATTAATTTGCAAAGTAGCTACATAGTACCTTTTTGACAATGTTATTTTCACTTTTGTGATCAGCTTTTGCAGACGTCCTGTGTTCGGCCTAGTAAGGGCCACTCCATCACTAATTGATGTCTTAAGCGCTATCCACACATTAACGGGTTCCCGTACCGGACGGAGCCCGGCCGGGATGGAACAAAATCGGTTACATACGATTTTTATGAGCTCGTTCACACAGTTCAGGGCCGGGCCGTCAGTGTCCTGGAGGCCGCCCGGACGAAGGTGCCCTTCTGACGGTGCCATCCAATTTTTACCTACCGGGAAGACATTTTGCCGATGTTCCTCTTGGCTATGAGCTTCTTCTTCATCGAGTGCTATTGCAATAATTGCCAATTCCTCAGTGTTAAATAAGGCCATCGTTGTGTGCATATCAGTCACCGACACAGATTTCCCGGACACCGATTTCCCTGATATGTGTGAACACAGAACCCGGACGGCACGGCTCTGACGGTAAAACGGACACGGACGGCTCGTCTCGTCCCGGACGGGAACCCATTAATGTGTAGACAGACAGCGCTTTAATAGGCGACTTAGGGTTGCTACACACTTATTCGGGCTGGCATTAATCAGCACAGCAGGGCGGTAAAATCGAATATGTAGATGAATGTTCGGGGAAAAGGGCGATATAATTGCTTCGGGTCGGCTTTTTTATTTATTTATTTATACTTTATTGTATACACATATACGTGTTTAAAGTACAACAGGCGGACTTAATGCTAAAAGCATTCTCTAACAGTCAAACCTTTGGGTCGATTGGAGAGTTTTATGTGGGTGTGAATAAAACATATAGGTAATTAATTTATATAAAGAAACCTTTGTTCGACAAATAATGCCGAACCGACGTTAAAACAGAGAAATTTCGCCATTCTCTGTCTCTTACTAATTATTTCTACCGGTTAGTATCAGAAGGACAAGATATCAGAATGGCTAAGTAACACAAAGTACATATCTCAAAAAGACTATGTATCCAGATCGTCTTTATATAATCTGAGATTATTACTAAGAAGCATAATGACAAAATTTCAAAATGCACTATGTACTCGTACCTTTGTAAGTTTGTAATGTATAATAAATATTTTTTTTTAACCAACAAAAACAACTTTCTTCTTTTTTAGGGTTCCGTACCTCATAAGGAAAAAACCGAACCCTTAAAGGATCACTTGGTTGTCAACAAGTCAAGTCAACCCTTTTTCTCAGGAACGCGTAGAGGTATCAAGCTGAAATTCATATCAATACTCAAGTCTACTGTCCCTTGGACACAGGCCGGAAACTCCTAAGGTACGCGCAATATGCGTCACCCAGGCGTCCCCGTTCCCCGTCCCCGCACCTCTCCCCCGTTTTCGCCTCGATTTCTCACGTTGGCCGTCAAGAACCGGGGGAGAGGTGCGGGTGCGGGGAACGGGGACGTATATTGCGCGTACCTTAGAAGAGTCCCTTCTGTTTACTCTTAGTGTATTCTGTGCCTTGGAGCTGTCAAAAAAATCAAACTTCTAAGCCAACGCAATCAAAAGATACAATTTTCGACAATCGCAAGGGATTGATTCCCTTGCTAGGGTACTACCCGTGAACTCAGAATCTTGAAATGTGGTACGAACATTGACATGAATATACATAGATCTCGTTGGGTACGATGCAACGACTATAGCACAGATAAAGGAAAAATTGCGAAAAGCATAACATTTTATTTACATCATATATAAAAATATTTTTAATTATTTAAAACTTATTTAAGGTTTGTACGGAACCCTCGGTGCGCGAGTCCGACTCGCACTTGGCCGGTTTTTTTAGGAATTTCTTTCATATCTCCAAAGTTCATCATATCTTAACCAAATTAATATGGGACCAACTTGATAGTACGGCTTTCAAATAAAAAAAAAATCATCAAAATCGGTTTACAATTGGCAAAGATATCGCGTAACAAACATAAATAAACGGGCAAGCGCGAGTCGGACTCGTACATATAGGGTTCCGTACAATGTTTTAACGCTGAAGAAACATGTTTCTTGCGTGACGACCCCCTTTAATTTTTAACTTTATCTTATTTTTAATATTTTAGGGTTCCGTAGCCAAATGGAAAAAAACGAAACCCTTAGGGGTTCGTCATGTCTGTCTGTCTGTCTGTCTGTCCGTCCGTCCGTATGTCACACCCACTTTTTTCCGAAACTATACTGTTGAAACTTGGTGAGTAGATGTATTCTGTGAACCGCATTAAGATTTTCACACAAACAGAAAAAAACAATAAATTTTGGGGGTTCCCCATACTTAGAACAGAAACTCATTTTTAGGGTTCCGTAGTCCACAAGGAACCCTTATAGTCCGTCTGTCTGCCTGCCCGTCCGGGCTCGTACTCCGCCGCTACTGCACCGATTTTCACGAAAATTGGTGGAAAGATAGATATTAAAGTTCGAAAGGTTTTTAAAATTATGAAAAAATGTTTTTTTTCATAATTTTAAAAAAATACAACGAAAAGTGAATTTAAAAAATTAAATTGGACTAACCCCAACGTGTGGGGTATCGATAAAAAGGTCTTTTAAAATGCAACAAAAACTGCTTTGAAACTATGTAGATCAAACCCCCCAGTCTTGAGATAATCTAATACAAAGTTAAAATTTGAGGTGTCCCCCCCACCGTAACTTTTGAAATATTACTAAAATAATTTTGAAAAAATGTGGTTTATACCTCAAAGTATGTACTTTCAATTAAAACTATAGCGGTCTCGGTATCATAGATAGTTATTTTTATACATCTCGACCAACTTATGTAGTTACAGTCGGCCGAACAAAATGTATGGAGTCAACCGCAAAATAAAAAAAATGTAATATCTGAATACATTCTAAAACTTTCGGACCATCGGATAGCATGTGCGTGCCCGACACGCTCTTGGCCGGTTTCTTTTTTCATTAAGCCCATACGTCTGGGGTATCGATGGATAGGTCTTCAAAAATGATATTGAGGATTTTAGTATAATTTTTTTTTAAACTGAATAGTTTGCCCGAGACACTTCCAAAGTGGTAAAATGTGAGCGCCCCCCCCTGTAACTTCTAAAATAAGAGAATGATAAAACTAAGAAAAATATATGATGTACTTTACCATGTAATCTTCCACCGAAAATTGGTTTGAACGAGATCTTGTAAGTAGTTTTTTTTAATACGTCATAAATCGTAAACCAAAGTTTACCTTAAAGTTAAAAATTAAAGGGGGTCGTCATACAAGAAACGTGTTTCTTCAGCGTTTTAAAACATTGTACAGAGGTACGGAACCCTTCATGTACGAGTCCGACTCGCACTTGCCCGTTTATTTGTTATACCTAGTGGTCATAATAATACATAATCGGTAAAATTTCATCTATCAGCACGCAACAGCACTTTCCTATGCTGCTATCCTTTTCTGTCGCTCAAAAGCGTTATTTGTTAGAGCGAGAGAGAGCGACGGAACGCTTTAGCACCGGCCGTGCTGCAGCATTCCATCGCTCTCTCTCGCTCTAGCATATTACTGTTCTGAGCGACAGAAAAGGATAGCAGCATAGAAAAGTGCTGTTCCGTGCTGATAGATGAGATCCAACCTTTAGTCGTCTCTTACTACGACATTCACAGGATGGAGTCGTCCTATTCTAGATCGGAAGCTACTAAACTACTTCTTTTAAAATGTATCATTTATGTATGATAATGATTTTATTAATGACTTATGTTTATGATTTTTATAGCCAACGATCCATACAATATAATATTGTATACTTTTCAAAAAGACACCGTGGCTGGAGTCATTAAAGCCCAAATTAATTGCTTAACGTAAGTTACCATCTTTTTTGTTCAGCGTTTTTAACTAGATCTTTATAATGGCATTAACTAGGTACTTGAAATTTTCACAGATTATGTATTATTATGGCCGCCATAACAACAAACACTAAAAATAAGATAATGTTAAAAATTAAAGGGGGTCGTCATACAAGAAACGTGTTTCTTCAGCGTTTTAAAACATTGTACAGAGGTACGGAACCCTTCATGTACGAGTCCGACTCGCACTTGCCCGTTTATTTGTTATACCTAGTGGTCATAATAATACATAATCGGTAAAATTTCAAGTATCTAGTTAATGTCATTATAAAGATCGAGTTCAAAACGCTGAAAAATACACGTTTCTTGTATGACGACCCCCTTTAATTTTTAACATTATCTTATTTTTAGTGTTTGTTGTTATGGCGGCCATAATAATACATAATCTGTGAAAATTCCAAGTACCTAGTTAATGCCATTATAAAGATCTAGTTAAAAACGCTGAACAAACACGTTTCTTGTATGACGACCGCCTTTAATTTTTCTAATTTTTAGTATTTGTTGTTATAGCAGCTACAGTAATACATAATCGGTGAAAATTTCAAGTGTCTAGAGTCTAGCTATTACGGTTCAAGAGATAGAGCACTGTGACAGACGGACAGACAGCGGAGTCTCAGTAATAGGGTCCCGTTTGCACCCTTTGGGTAGGAAACCCCAAAAAACACGTTTTATAATATAATAATAAAACATGGCGTGTCATTCACACGGGCACAGACACGGGTCACAGGAACGCTGTAATAGGTTTGCATGTTTAGGGCACCGCACAACAACCCTACGTTAGATTATTCGGAGCCAGTGACCTCTTTCCACGCTACTGACTATGGTAGTAAGTACATATTTTAAATTATATTACCTGCCGCCGACGGGATATGTAAAAAAGATGGTAACTTATGTTAAGCAATTAATTTGGGCTTTAATGACTCCAGCCACGGTGTCTTTTTGAAAAGTATACAATATTATATTGTATGGATCGTTGGCTATAAAAATCATAAACATAAGTCATTAATAAAATCTTTATCATACATGAATGATACATTTTAAAAGAAGTAGTTTAGTAGCTTCCGATCTAGAATAGGACGACTCCATCCTGTGGATGTCGTAGTAAGAGACGACTAAAGGTTGGATCTCATCTATCAGCACGGAACAGCACTTTTCTATGCTGCTATCCTTTTCTGTCGCTCAGAACAGTAATATGCTAGAGCGAGAGAGAGCGATGGAATGCTGCAGCACGGCCGGTGCTAAAGCGTTCCGTCGCTCTCTCTCGCTCTAACAAATAACGCTTTTGAGCGACAGAAAAGGATAGCAGCATAGGAAAGTGCTGTTGCGTGCTGATAGATGAAATCCAACCCTAATGGAATAAGTACAAACATTTCGTCCTATACCTGAATTTCCAAGGAATTAACGTCGGGAGGCGGACGATTGTGAAACTTTCGTTCAAATGCATTCCCAAAGAGGGTTGTCGTCAGGCAGGCGGGGCCGGTCGTAAAACTATAGCCAAATTTAAACTGTTACGGCTTATCACCACTTCGCAAGGTCTTTGGAATCCTTGGGTGACCATTGACATGCATATTATATTTGGAGAAGAAAAAGTGGAAAAGCGCACCCCCGGCTCCAAAGCAGCACAGCTGAGGATGCAACTGAGGACACGCTTAGATGAAGAAGAAGAAGTTACTTAAATGGCCAAAATTAATAATTAATTAATTTTCATTTTTTAGGGTTCCGTACCCGAAGGGTGCAAACGGGACCCTATTACTGAGACTCCGCTGTCTGTCCGTCTTTCCGTCTGTCACAGGGCTCTATCTCTTGAACCGTAATAGCTAGACACTTGAAATTTTCACCAATTATGTATTACTGTGGCCGCTATAACAACAAATACTAAAAATAAAAAAAAGTTGAAAATTAAAGGGGGTCGTCATACAAAAAATGTGTTTTTCAGCGTTTTTAACTAGATCTTTATAATGGCATTAACTAGGTACTTGAAATTTTCACAGATAATGTATTACTATGGCCGCTATAACAACAAATACTAAAAATAAGAAAAAGTTAAAAATTCAAGGGGGTCGTCATACAAGAAACGTGTTTCTTCAGCGTTTTAAAACATTGTACGGTGGTACGGAACCATTCATGTACGAGTCCGACTCGCACTTGCCCGTTTATTTATTTTGCTTTTTATTTTTTTTATATAATTTAACACATCATACCAGTCCGTGACCCACATGTGGGGTCACAGACAATTGCTTTTCTATTGTGTCTGGTAACTGGACTTGAATGTGTTTACTCATTCATCTCATCACCCGTAAATTAATAGTTAATTAATGTAAAAATTACTTCAGTCATTGTTTTCCAAAACAGTTTTGTAATATCAACACATCCTAGATATTTATCAAGGGTATTTTTTTAACCATTTTAACCATTCGAACAATGAGGCCAGAGGCCAACGACGGAGGGATCGCCGTGGCCATATACTACTGGTCAAAGATGATTTGTAATTGAAGCTAAGGAAAACTATTTCGACTCGATAAGAAGAAGGGTATTTCGCTTAGTATTATTTTACCTCTATATACCAATGAGTAAATTAAGTTCACTAATAGAAGGTGCATAACTCTTGCGACTGGGAGAAATTGTGTTTTTAGGGTTGCGTACCCAAAGGGTGCAAACGGGACCCTATTACTAAGACTCCGCTGTCTGTCCGTCTGTTACAGGGCTCTATCTCTTGTAATAGCTAGACACTTGAAATTTTCACCGATTATGTATTACTGTGGCCGCTACAACAACAAATACTGAAAATAAAGAAAAGTTGAAAATTAAAGGGGGTCGCCATACAAAAAACGTGTTTTTTCAGCGATTTTAACTAGATCTTTATAATGGCATTAACTAGATACTTGAATTTTTCACAGATTATGTATTACTATGGCCGCTATAACAACAAATACTAAAAATAAAAAAAGTTAAAATTTAAAGGGCGTCGTCATACAAAAAATAGCCGTGTTTTTTTAGCGTTTTAAAATATTGTACCGAGGTAAGGTACCCTTCATGTACGAGTCCGACTCGCACTTGCCCGTTTATTTAAAAGCGTCGTAAGAAGCGCTTCGCGCTTTCATTCAATACTGATTGCTGCCAGACATTACAAGATAGTTATTACGAAAGTGAAAGTCTGTCATTTCTGTTATTCAATTGAGTCAACACTGGTCCAGGATGTAGTATGTGAATGCTTCAGTTACCGATAAGATCGAGATAAATTGGTTCAAGACGCGGTCGTTTCCGTACGAAAAGCAAGTCCTTTTCGTTCGATTTGACTATATTACTGCGAGTTTCGCAATTAAAATGATTTTTGTGAGACGTGCTTGGTGCCGTATACGTCATGGTCATATCAGGTATTGATATTGAAAATTTGACAAACTGTCAATGACTGCTGCGTGCGATCTAGACCAAGTAAATAAATAAATAGACTTTCGACTCGAGAAGAAGAAGAAGACCAAGTTCAATTCTTCTGCTAGGTTACCTGAAACAGTGCATAAAACGGTTGGACCGTTTTATGTGTATAAATAAGCCGCAAACAAACGCTTAGTGTACAAATCCCAGAAAAATAGGCGTCACGATCGAAACAGTCAGAGTCCGTTAATTAGTTTCCAAAATTTTCTTTTGGATTGGTTAAGTTTTGGAGGAAGAAATAGTCGAGAACGGAATGTCGATCTTTGCGATTTTTATCTCGAATTTTTATTTTAGTCGGAGCGAGAGAGTTGTCCTTATCGCACTGATATTCGGTCCAGTTCTTGCCAAATTATTAAGAGCCCGTACTACCCTAAAGTTCTTAGAGCGATCTTAAATATTATCAATATTAACGAAATACTCACTTTGAAATAAAAACACAGCAAAGTTCAGAACTAACTCTAAACATAATAAGTTTCGAAAACACGATTGCTTAAAATTTTCTCGATAGAAAAACATTGCGAAGTTGCCTCCAAATCACCTCAGAATTATACTAAAACAGAAAGTATTCAAGAAATACAATAAATTAGCACCTGTAACTTTGGATTATAATTGTATTAAACATAAGGCAGAGATCATATGTCTTACTTTTTAAATAACTCTTAAATATTCTTTGTAAAACGAAAAAAACCTCAAAACCAGAACCAGCCTCATTGATCCACCGCGATTCCCGACGCCCCGCATGGCTCGCTGTCTCGCTTCGGCATGAGTAAATTTGTGTGCGAGAAAGCGGAAGCAAAATTTAGATTATTGACATCAGGCGCCCTCTAAAATATGAATTCTTAAATATGAAAAAGGGCTCAGCTAATCTTTCCTTTTAATGGCGATGATGATATGACCGGTGTACACTATTTTGGATTATAATTTTGCTAGCGTCAGGTAGTTAGAAAAAAAAAAGTAGTTAGTTGCTATCCATTAAAATGATCTATCGGTTCCAACTGAGAACATTAGCTGTGCGGAATTTTATCTCCCGCTAGTGCATCGAATGTGTCACGAAAGCGCTGATTGAAACGATGACGTATCGCCGATGGCTGCATAGCTTTCTAGTCATTTCCAATGTTATTACTTACTTTCCCATTCATATAAATAAATGGCGACCAACTAAGCACTTAATCAGCCACATCAGGGAAGACATTTAGAACTAATATTCTTCCTTGTGCTGATACTACTTATGTTACAGGTTTATACTTAATGTATATGTTACTTAATATTACTGTCACGAGTGATGGTTTGTAAGAGTGTCCTATATGTACAAATAAAGTTATTAAAAGAAGAATTCTTGCTTATTCCCGAAATCCTATCCTGAACAGGTTATGTAGAAGACAATACAGGTATAAGAAAGGTATTTCGCAAAACATCTTCTTTTTGTCTTCTCCAGGTGCAGGTCAAATGTTCAAAGTAAGCCAAACACCGATCTGTTCTGTGAAGCCAAATCACTATTTCGGAATCTGGGCACAACAACTGTTCTGGCCGGTTTTCTGGTCCTGACCATAAATGTTGTATAGAAATAAGAACTGAGTGTATTTAATCAATTGTTTATATTTCACGATGCATCTGAGTGCTAGCGACCTTGCTGAACCGGCTGCCGAGAGCTGGTGCGGTTGGGGTGCAGTGTCAGTGTGGTGGTAACCCAATCTGCTTGTTCCAGATGGGCGAGCGCGCGCGGCGAGCGGGCGGCGCGCCGTCGGCGTCGGGTGACAGGCGCGGCGAGCGACACACATCCAACGAGCACCAATTGGTCCGGTGCGTAACGTCTTCTGGATTTTGCAATGACACCCAGCACTGACACAAGAACCTCGGCAAAACTACGCCTTTGACTACCCATTAGAGAGCTGATTTCTAATCAGCCCCCGTAGCCTAACACCAGCGATAGCTTTTATCGAGCGCTATTGTCTAAATTATCTATCACTATCTCTCTCTACGAAATCATAACGAACAGGATGGCCACAGGTTGCGCGATATAAACTTTATCCGGGTTTATCAACGGTGCTATGCTAAGGCTGCAGGGATCATAAAAGTTATGACCAGCGATTGAATATGAATTTTAGACATGTTGTTCCTGAGATTTGCCAGTTCAATTCATGGTTCGATTATTAGTTTTACAAAAGTTTTGAGAAATCGAATACAGTTGTTATTGTTAGGATACTTTAAAATATACAGGCTGACTTTTAAACCACCAGCCAAATTTCTGGAGTAAGTTCAGTCCATGATACTGAACTACTTTCCATAAAAACAATTAACGAAAAACTAAAATAAAAATTAGCCTTTTCATACAAATCAGCGCTCAGTCAAACGGATTTTTTATGGGAGGACAAAAAATTATCATCGATTTTTAATAACTTTTTTTATAGAAAGTAGTTCAGTATCATGGACTGAACTTGCTCCAAAAATTTGGCTGGTAGTTTAAAAGTCAGCCTGTATAAGACATCCATTTCTTGCAT
The DNA here is from genome assembly GCA_963576875.1 of Acrobasis repandana. NCBI lineage: Eukaryota > Metazoa > Arthropoda > Insecta > Lepidoptera > Pyralidae > Acrobasis > Acrobasis repandana. The sequence continues at coordinate 8,960,252 of OY756226.1, forward strand.
AGTAAATAGGTACATACTAACAAAAATAACTCAGTCGAGTAAAAGATCATTATTTATTGGAATCATATTAGTTGTAATTCAATTCAATTCAATTCAAAATATCTTTATTATCATAGGATATTTATAATATCTCTTAATAATAGTCACTTTGTTTTGTTTTGCACAAATGTTGACGTCAAATCGTTACTTACAGCTAAGTTTACGCCGCTTCCTAGGCGCAAGTGCAGAAGAAGCGGCAACAAACTGCACTGCACGTTTTCTCCAAAGACGTCAACTAACAAACTAAAAACTTAAAATTAGTTATATAGATGGACAGAGATTACATTGTTTATTATGTCATAATTAAATTGAATTATAAGAATTACGAAATTTAAAATAATGTCAATTTGTAAATTTAGTATGTACCAATGTACCTAAATTATGACATGTCTAAGTATACAAACCTTTAAGAGGGACCCGCGCCAAGCTCAAGCCAGACCTTTTTGTCTTTAAGATAGTCATCGGTCCTATAATAATTATATAATAATTTATATATTTACTTTATTTGTTCAAAACGTCCTACTGGAACATCGAAGGGGTCTAGAATTTTGTATGCTAAGGCGAAGCATGCCGCGGAACTTAAAACTGCAAACAAGTTTTGATTCCATGAATTTGCCGGCCACTAATTTTTTGATGTTGCCATTACTGACTGCAGTGTTTTACCCATTTTCTCAACTGGACATGTACTTTAGCCAACTTCAACAGCTGCACGAAAAACCGCGGGCCCGAAAAGCTAGTTTAATATTATATACTATATTTATTTCTGGATACACATATGTATTCATTTAAGTAGGTACTTATCTATGTAACATACGTATACGGTATGTATGTTTATTTGTGTAGTTTTATGCCAATTCTTTTTCTTCCTTTATTCTATGAACACGCCTGTATGCCTTTCTTACATTAACATCTCCTCTCGTATGCCTTTCTTACATTAACATCTCCTCTCACAGGTCTACTGGAAGAGATATATTTTGAAATATATGTACAGGTTGTACCTGTACATTATACATAGCAAAATTTTTATCCAACAATGCGACACTTAAAGGCCAAAAATCTTATCTTTTGGGTGTCGTTGCTGTATGCCAAATAGTATCAGAAATGCTTGTAAACTACGTACCTACATATGTACTTGTAAACTAAATTAGTTAAATCGGGTAGGTATATTATATAATTGTCACTATTGTCAGTGTCAGTTTATAATAATTTATGGACAATGTTGAATTATGTAGCAGCGTAACTAGCACACATGTCTGCTGGCCACGCGTCCATGAACCCTTCGGAGGTGATGTAACCATCAGTGTCCACGCAGTAGTAGACATCGCCCACTCTCTGGTGGGGCTGGTAGTTGCCGTTCGCCAGGCACACCTCCGTCAGCTGCCGCCCGGCTTCCGGGAAGTATACTGCTGAATCACGGGCGCAGTCTGAAACCAAAAACGTAATCCGTCAAATGTAACATCAAGTCGACCTATCTAGTATATAGTCTGACCAACACCGCTGTACCGCGCCTAAGGTATGCGCGGGGTGGCAGGGTGCGGGCAGGAAAGATCATGGACTCACAAGAGATTCATACTGTCGGATAGATCTTAAGATATCGAAGTATATTTTGACGCTGTATACATATTATATCGTCGGTAGCTTTTGAACGAAAAAAATAATAATTTAAATATAAATAAACATTACACGTAATGTATACTATAAATATTGACGTGTATAAAAGTGCCTGTAAAGGCCTTATTACTGAATAAATATTTGATTGATTTGATTGATTGATCCAATTTTTATTATGATTCAATACGATTTTTAGGTAAGTACAAATAAAAAATCCAATATAATTGAAATTATTGAAAAGATAAAACGTTTCGAGAATTAAAACAGAACCATTTTTAATTTGAAACTATCTTTGTCTGCTTTTATTTTCCTAAAATATTTGGCTACTTTGAAAACACATCTTATGTGCAGCGGCTGCTCTGCAAGTGTATTGTATTTTCTTCAAAATTGGTAACATTGTAAATTGGTGACACTGACATTAGCTACCCTTTTTGGTCACCTAATAATTTATAACTTTTAATGTTAAATCAGATTTACAAAACGTGATTCGATCGAATTAGGAAATATGGAATCGCTTTCGTTGTTTTTTGGAGTCACGCCACGTTGCCGATAATGGTAAAACAGTTACCGCCCGCGCAGTACCGCACTTATAATCAGCATACACGAACAAGATCATAAACCCCGAAACACAACGAGAATTCGTTTTGTTCAACGCCGAAACCAAGTACCAAGTCTTGGTATTTCTAGTCTACTACTTCATGATGATAATGAAAAGGAAAACGAGCTCGGCAATGATCTTGACATTGGATTTCGGCCGTTTAAAATGTCCATGTAATTTAAAGTATTGTACGGCGGTTTAATTTTTATTTTGTTCCGTGGGATATCGTCGCCTAGTCACTCACTCCTATATTAGTTGCCTTGGAAATAAAAACATTTTTGTAACATTTGAATGCAGTTGAATGTAGAGAAATATGAGCAGTACTTTCATATTTGTTATATGTAACTGATACCGTGTGGTTTTCGGCAGAGTAGAATAGGACCACTCCAAGTCTTCTCGTGGATCTCGTAGAAGGTGACTTAGGCAACACAAGCTGAACAAAGCTTATAGACATCAATGAGACCTCTCCAACCCGTCTGGCTAGCGTGGAGAGTGTAAGCCAAATCCTCTGACTGCTCTGGCTAATATATGGCTCTGGCAGTACAGAGAGGCCCGTGCGTGCTCCTGCAGTGGAGACTATAAAGACCTGGAATGTATGTATATGTAACTATTATATAATATGAGCATCGTTTAAAAAAGTTTCCGGCTTTCAATGCTTTCCCCGTCACCCTTTTATATATAACCTTCCTACCTTGGCGCTATAGTCCAGTCTGTGGGGTTATAAAAAGGCCTTTGCCCTACAAAAGGTGGCGTAGAAAATGTTTTGACAAAATATTGTTAAGGTATGGTGGCCCAATAAGAATCCAAGTTTTCGACCTTCTAGGGCGTATGCGCGAGCCGCCATCTTGGATTAAAGGTGCCGAAATGAGGTTTATTTTAAATAACGTCACAACCGCTTACTATATCACAAAAAATTCTATGAGAGGTATAAAGAAAACAAAATTACTTACATTTTTTGCATACATGTTTATCCTGTAAGTCTAATAGGTAAAAAGTTACAAGCGATGGAAAAAATAATATTTACAAAAAATCATTCAAAATATTTTCTACGCCACCTTTTGTAGGGCAAAAATACCCATTGACTGGACTACTAGTGCCATGCAATGAAATGCGATTTTATCGAACGGTCAAGTGTTGCGGTCTCCGCATTCTACCAGATCCGTGGTATGGGTGGAAGCAGCGCATCGGGAACAGTGTCATGGCCAACCGGTTGCCGTGACACAATGCGAATGCTCCAAGCTAACGGTACGTCCGTGCTTCATACACTCCCTATCTCTTTCGCTACATACTAATAAAAGCAAACGACATTGTACTATCGACATATTATTATATCCTCAATCGGTGAATTGCCATTTGAACATAATATTTCTTGCACATCGATAAGGCTAAAAACGGAGACGTAAAATCTTATGCAGAGTTTCAGACACGGACTGGATTAAATGCATTACCTAATGGCTGTAGTAATGAGCTACTTGCGTGATTAAATTTAGCGTATTGTGAGATTAACTTAAATATATAAAAGAATATATTGTTCATCACTCACCATTAAAAAAATTACAACTATAAAATTAAGTGTATACTCGTAGACAGAGTAACACAAGCGAAGAAATAGCTTTGTTGATGAATAGTATAGCGGCAAAATCGAATTTACCAGAAGTAGTAAAAAAATAAAAGTGATTATTTTAATAATATCAAAGTTAATTTGACCAATAGAATTGTTTAATTTATTATAATAAACGTTAAGAAAGTCTACAAACATCTAGTTGTTTTACTGACTGAAATAATGTTTTGCGCTGTAGAAATTATTAACTCGACCTCCATTTGCCATTCATACACATCTATTGTAGTTAACTAATTAGAGGAATCTTTCAAATGCTAGTCACTTCGAAGTATGAAATTGATTATACGAGTACCTCCATTATAAATGAATGTATATTATATAACGAAAATATAACATATTCGTTCTAGCCAAATTAGTCAACGTTTATGTATAAAATCAATTGACTTATACAATCATTGGCTTATATTGGCGTATATATACTTTATTGAACCGTTTTGCAATTTGGTTCCGTTTTTATTTACTCGATATTAAAATAAAATTATGAGTCATACATACAACTAAATCTGTGTAAGAAAGATCTTTAGAATACTTACTGCATCGCATTCCAGCCATCTCAGTTGACATAGCCTGCCAAGACCCTAGAATTTCACCGTCACGTCCTGTGCAATAGGCTCTGCAAATTACAAATTAAATATATTTTACAAGAAAGACTTCATAATATTTTAAGATGATATTAGGTAGGTATATTATATCTCTATTCAGTATGTTTTTGTACACTACAGTATATACAGTACGGTTAGGAAGGTAATTTAAATAATCATGCACTATGCATTCATGCACTGCAATAATTGTACATATAATAGTATGTTTAGATGTAGTATTTAAAGTGTGCAACTAAAACAATTAAAGTTTAAAATAGCGAGGAAAACATACTTACATTCCATTTTGTATTTGATAAGGCCCATAGCTTCCGTCATAATCACAGTAGGTGGTCGGGCTGCCAAGGAAGTTTGTGCCATGGTCCGATTGTTCCTTGCTAATCGTGGCCAAAGCATGCACAATGCTTTCACATCTCCTCAGATACTGTTCGCCAAGAACTGCTGGGCTATCTATAGGTAACATTAAATTAATGCCTGCATACACAATACTAATAAAGTCAGTAATAGTAACTGTTTACTCGTAGCATATTTACTCGTAGGTCAGGTCAGAAGCGAATGTGAAGTTGTAACAATCAAGGATCAATAGGAAGAGTATGACCTTTGCTCGAGGTGGCTGCCCTCTCCTATGACGTCATAGCCGACCCATTGGCCGGTCGCACCTGATGCAACTATTGTGTAGGTACGCGAACCCGTGGTATACTTCAAAGTAGGTCAATTAATAAATAGTACACGTTAGCATTTATGTCATGCATAATGGCTAGCTGTTCCCTAGCTACTAGCGATTCAAAATATTATCTATCATTTGAGGTCACATAAGTATTAATTATTTCCTTCGAATAAATATAATGCGACCCACGTACTTACAGATGAGCACAATATTTACTTACGAACTGCTATTGTTAAAATAAAAATTGAACAAACTTTCCATCTTCACATTATTTTATTAAGATGATATTTTGGGCGATCTTTTTTAGAGTAGGCTTGCTTATTCCAAATATTTGGTTCCGGGGTAAACATAATACTATTATGTTCGAGTATACAAAAAAACTGTTTCTATAGAAGCTAACCTCGCTTGCTTGATTGTTTGTAATATGAACAAACCTATTGAACGTTATTTGTTCAAGTGCAGCATCGTTATTGGTCTTGATTTTATACAATTTCCATTGGTCATCATCCAAGTGTTACGCTCGTGAATCAGTAAATCCTGTTTCTTGAATTTCTCAGCAAGCAAGCAAGCTAGTCGTGATATTTCTCTGCAACGTTATTACATATTGATTGATGCCAGCGTTTTGGTTTACTCTTAACGCCATTACGACAACAAACATCGTTAGCTGCTTTCGAATGTAGCGGCCGGCAAGTTTATTTGTGGAACACATTGGCAGTCTTTGTCACTCTGTTGTTAAATTTTAGAACATTAGTCGAGAGCTCTATCATAAATGAGTACAGACTTTATCTTTTCGAAACTCCAATCAAAGAAGGATCTAAAAATTCTGCCACATTTAGGAGATCTAAGAAGGACGAGGCTTGCAGCCAGTGCTGCTATACGTACAGCAAGGGAGATGTGTCATCTCTGTTTCTGGCACGGGTATGGTGGTGGGCTGGCCAGTCTTGGGCTGCGCGCACCAACACATGCCGTTGTCGCACTGCAGCGGCTCGTAGTCCCCGGACGGGGTGCAGTGAAGCGTCACACCCCTGTTGTCTGATGCCGCCAGTTCCGCCCTTCTACGGCTGCACGCTAAAGAAATATCCGCCATAAATAGCATTCATCAGAAATGGTGTACGAACGTGGTGGTGTATACGTCATGTTACCATTGCCAAATAAAATTAGGTAAGATTCCATTCAACCACCAAGAATTAAAAAATCTTTGGATTCAATTAATATCGCCGATATGGACTTACTGTGGCTGATATTGATGATCGCCGATATCGTAGATCATCTTCATCATTCAACTAGATGCAAGAAGTCCACTGCTGGACATAGGCCTTACCCTAACCCTACGGATTTTGAAAAGTTGTTGGCTCAGTTACCTATTATTAGATATGCGCAGCGTTTTTCGATAGCTAGGGCCGATAGAGTTCTCTAGTTCTTCGCTTTGCTCTAAATAGTATAAAAAATATAGTTAAACTTTCGATAAAGAAAGCAAAAACAACAAGAAAAAAAACTCATCAAACCCCAGAGTTCCGAGTGACCTAAAAAAATTTTCTGTATGAAACTCACCATAGAGAATATTTTTTTGGGTTTTAAACAAAAAAAAACTCACTTTGTCTTTGAATTTTTATGTGTCATTTTTGTTACAAATTATTTTCATGTTTATTTGGGCTTACTTATAATAATATATCTTTTGGAATTAAGTTTAAAAAACATTGTTAAATTTTAGTTTGAATAGGTTTTTTTATAGATTTATGGCCATTTGTATACATTTTATAACCATATCTACATATCAAGAAGTTTCAAATAATTGATTTATCATGATTGCTAAATAAAATATTTATTTTCTAATATATGTCTGTACTTGTTAAAACTCGAAAATGTATCGTCAGCAGTGTAAACCACAAGCAAAAACAGCAATTGTGATGCCGATTCAGGTAAAATAGTTCTCATGTATTTTATTTATAACCTACACTAGATATCATTTTACATAGGTAGACAAAATGCAAAATAAACAGCATTTGAATAACGGTCGGTACAATAAACAACTAATATAGTCTGGTATATGTAAGTAAAGGGTAGTTAGTACACATTGACTGATTATGTATATCAAGGGTAGTAGACTGTTTCTTACCACAAGTCATTTCCTGAGCTTCACTCCTCCACATTTGTCCAAATATTATATTCCCATTTTCATCGGAACAGAAACACCTGCGATGAATAAACATAAAAGTATCATAAAATGCACACAGAATAGTTCAATGTATCTGTACTTAATACTAGCATACATATTATGGATAGTTTTATTTAGTAGCTGACCCCAAATGTTTGACCGATTTAGCCTTTATTTATCAATTTTGATAAAAGTGAGATAACTTGATTGATCTTATTATTGGCACTGAGAATTAGAACTTGGATGTTTAAAATATCATCATCAAAATTTAAGAGCGGCGCTTTTGTCGGTGGAGTTTCTTCCATTCTTTTCTATTTTCCGATAACCTTATGACATGACATCTTCATACGACATTGTTATCACCTTTTCCTTGATTTGCTTCATATAGCTGTGCCTTAGCTTTCCTCTTTCCCCCTTCTTCCTTCTATTTTGCCTTCTATTATTATTCGCAGAAAGTTGTCATGCCGTATCAAATAGTATTATTATTATTAAGTACATCTTTAAAGCGCCTATCGCAATTAAATAATTTCTGTTTTTCCTAAAGGTTGACTGGTAGAGAATGCATTAGCGTTAAGTTCACCTTTTGTACCATTTTGGTCAATAAAGAAATAATAAATAAACAAATAAAATCAAGTGTACAACATATTGCCTTGCCTATTTCCGATTACCTTGAGAATGTCCGTCATGTACCGTCTCTTTTCACCTACTCTATTTAAGACCTCTACGTTTGTCATTTTGTCCTTCCAATAAATCCTTTCTAACCTTCTCCAGCACCACATCCCAAATACTTCCAACCTTTTAGTTTCCTTCTTCGTTAGTGTCCTCGTCTCGCAGCCATGTAGAGAAATGCTCTAGATGTACATCTGAATTATTCTTTTTTTAATGCTTAAGATTTTCCCTGTGTAATATTTGGTAACATTGAAAAGGTTTACCTCCCGGTGAATAAATCCCCTTTGCATTGTACTGGGGCATAAAGCCCGTTCGGCAAACAATTAGCTGGTGCTTGACAGCCTTCTACTGGCGGGAGGATCACGTCTGTAAACAAAAATGCAACATGATGTATATTCAAATTATGTTTAAAATCTAAATATATAGTTTCGGAAATATCATTCTTATAGATAAAGCTTTCTCTTTTTTATGTCATACAACTTTTTGTCAACATATGTTAATATGATCTCTTGATTAGAGCTTTCTTGGCGCCAAGATTTCTCAAGAAGTGTGGCAATATGTTATGTAATTCATATCACAAAAATCGTTGTTGTTTTTTGCATTGGTGACGGGTGATCGTAATCCGTTTCCTGGTGCTCTGTGCTGGTGCTAAAATATCGGTTGGGTCGCACAATCTTCTTTACCACGTTGTTACCAACATGATATTCTAGATACTATCCGTAATTAATAAATACGGAACCCTAAAAACGGTCGTATTTCGTTTTATAATAAATAAATACTTCTATCTATAATATAAGAACTACGTTCTTGTCGATGGAGTAGAATACTTAAATAAGTTATATTAAATATCGTCGAAATGCGAATGTGGTCGTGTTTCAATTAACGCCTTTTTAACTGCATTTTAAACAATTTTTCACGTTAGCAACAAAGGCCTATAAAAAGCTTTTTTATTAGTTTTGTCATTTGCTGATAAAAATAGAGGCATACTCAATCATGCTTCATATCAGCCTCTTTCTAATACCATTTTCTCCATCCAGTATTTTTTTCGTAATTAACAGCCTATATCAGTCCAATGCTGTAGTAACGACCTCTGGAAGGATTTACCCACAATCACCAAGTAAGGCGGGTTGGTGGTCTCAGTAGATGGGTTTATTCATGTCTTTTTCTACGTGTGTAAAAAAATTAAGTACTCACCTATCTTCCTGAATATACTTTGCCATCGTTTTTAATTCCAACAACAAGTTTCTAATACGAGGAGGCGATCTATTTCTAACATTGACCGGAAAACTACAAGGCAAAGCGTCCTTTCCGGGAAATTGTGTACAGTATTTTGTGATTGCACTATTGACAGTTAATAAATAATGCGTTCAAAGATTATAGATGCGATTTCCAAAATTTACCTGGATTGAACTGGCACCCAGGACAACAACCTTGTATTAGTGAGTTTGCGACATAGGTCATAAAGTCTGCTTCGCAGTCGGCTGGCGTCAGATCCGTTACACATTCTTGAGCTATGGGACAATTTGACACTGCATTACTCACAAGAAAACACAACACCGTTGCAATTATACTGCTCAATTTGAACCACACCATTTCTTTGTTTTAATTGTGCACTGAATAGAATGAGCTAACAGTGGAACTGAAAGCAATAATCATCAGTATAATTGGTTATTAATTTTATCTATCAAATCTTATCTGCAGATAAACAAATCCAAGGAAGGCGCTGTCTCATCTATTATTTACTTCTTCAAAATAAGTACTACCTTACGAGATCGAGTATCTGAACTTTTTGTCTTCCAGATTTCCAATGTTTAGTTTTAATAAATGCAAAATTATATTTATTTTGCAAATAATTTGAATTGCATATCAGTTTCTGTAAGTAAGTATGACGCATATCTAATGCAAATTTTTGCATGAAAGTGAGTCAGATAACTTATGTCAAGTATTAAAATAGGTATTTGACTAGTCATAGGCGTCTTAGCATAACACAACCGACTTGCTAAGTTAATGCTAGAGCAATATTGCACTAGAACATTTAAATAAGAATATGTATGTTATTTTAGTTGTTATCAGCGCGCTATCGCTATCTAAAGTCAAATTACGCGGAGAACAATCAAGTCCGTCCGCGGCTGGTGCGAGTATCGCCCGCTACCCGCGCGGCAGTGCCCGCCTTGAGCGCCATACACCTGCGCTCGTACGCACTTGGAACGCTGCTTATCTCACTTTATCACTTTCCTACTAACGCGGCCCAATTATTATTTCTACTTCATGACTCTGCTCGCGTATTTACATTGAGATATCCCTGTTCCAGATTGGATTAAAACGGGCGTACCCGGCTAGCATGGAGGAGTGCAAGAAGAGGCATTCAGGGACAAAAGTATCAAAAATTGCAAACATTTTCCAAGGAATGCCGTCAAGAGAAGAAGAAGAGATGCGTGGAAGTGACGTGACAGTTGTGCGAACAGAAAGCCACCTGGCTCGATTTAACAATGCCAGAGCTCTTTTCGAAAAACTGGGTGAGGAGAATCGTGGTTTTCGGATTGAAAAGTCACCATCAGCGGCAGCTAGCTTCGCCGGCACTCGTGGCGTCACGCCGCCGGCGACGGCTCGTTCCCGTTCCAGTTCGGCCGGCTCTGTCAGCCCTCCGCGACGTATCGTCACGCCGACGCCGATAGTTGCAGCAACGGTCAATGGTGATCGTATCGCTAATGGGGCTTCACAACCACCACCGAAACCTGCTAAACCGAGTGTTTTGCCTAAACCTGATAAACCGGATAGACGGTTTAACAAGGAATTAATAGAAAAACAGAGAAACTGGACTGCACACTTTAATAAAACGCGGCCGACGCGTTCTGAACACGAGCCGAGAGTGGACTCTAAATATCCTAGTGGTTATCAGGACAGGAAATCTCCTGAAGCGCCTGAACGATACGCTGTCCCATCCCGAGTATATTCTCCACCTTTGTCCCCTTGTGCTGGTGATTCGCAAATAGAACGTCCGACAACTCTTCCTTCTAGTTTAGTCAATAGAAGTATTACTGCTCCGAAATCTCCTAGTCCCGTCAAGACAATACCTTCGGTGTCACCATCATCTAGATCTATAAATTCAGTTTCACCCACCGTTATTCCTTCGCCTGCTGCACGAAGGGAGAGCTCATGTTCACCCGCGAAAGCCACAGCAGAAACAATTCATCAAGTAGAAAAAGTAGAAAAAATTATTCCCAGAACCCGTTCATCGTTATCTCCTCAAGCTGACTACGATGAAGTGACAAAAGAAGAAGATTTATCATTACCACATAAACATTCTGAATATTTGCCATCTTCTATATCTAAGCAAAATGAACGTATAACGTCTAAGCCACCATCGTCAGGTACTCCCCCGACTCCTATCGATCCTCCGCCTAGAAGGTCGCCGCCATCACCTCCACCTAGATCACCAAAGTCACCTTTACAACAACTTATACCTCATCAGGAAGACGATTCAGTTGAAACTGACCGCGAGCCGTCGTTATCGCCATTGCCTAAGGACGATCAGAAGTTAATGTCAGATGTACCTGATCATGCAGCTAATGCGTATTCTCTTTCCACCCGACCTAAATCACCAACTTCCCCAAGAATCATTGACGAATGTGATAAAAAAGAAATGAGTGATGAAGGCTCACCCGAGCGTGAAAGTCCGGAGCATTATGAAGAAGTGAAAAATTCTCCAAGGCCATCTGATACTACCAGTTTGGAAGACGATGGCTACGAAGCAGTGCATTACGATGAACATTGGGAGGAAAAGAGTAAACGGCGAACTTCCACGCCCGAGTCTCCTGAAGGGGCAGTGGAGACTAACGTCGTGGAGTCGCGCTCGCCGCTAGCTTCTCCGCTCGCGTCGCCAGTGCACAATCAAGCTTATTCTTCATTGCCACAGTCGGATCACACGTCGCCGTCGCCAGGTATTAATTACATATTCTACTACTTTAACTTTTTATAGCCAACATGCGGCTGACGCCACGGTTGATTTCATTAATTCGTTATTTTCCTAATTTTTTTAGTTGGTTTAATTTTCTGCCAACTATGATTTGACTAAGTTTATAAATGTTTTAAATTAAACTACATACAGGCTGACTTTTAATCCACCTGCAAAATTTTTGGAGCAAGTTCAGTCCATGATACATACCGCACCATACAAAATCCATGGCTGAGCGTTGATTCGTATGGGAGGTCGAAACATTTTGATCGATTTTTAATAACTTTTTTTTACAAAAAGTTGTTCAGTATCATGGACTGAACTTGTTCCAAAAATTTTGCAGGTGGATATAAAGTCAGCCTGTATATTGTTCCACTGCTGGGCAAAGGTCACCCAGTATTTTCATTATGGCATAATCTTTTTGTATTTTTTCAAATTGGTCGTTATTTACTTTACAGAATAATATAAATTCTCCAGTAAGGAATACGTTGTACATGAAAAACATTTTTTTGTATTTGCTTTGGTGACGATTCTGTGGAATATTAAATACAGTTATGCATGTTTTTGTATTGTTCTTGACATGCGTCTTAAGTTTTGAACTTTGAATTCACTTTCCGAGTGGCATCTCGTGGGAAGTAAATTATCTTAAGGATCGGTGGGCGTCGATTGACGTACGTTTGGCGGTCTCGTGGTCGGCGGGTTCAATGTAATATTGAGGAAGTCAAGGTATTTGAGTCGTTGCGAGAGTTGCGAGTCGATCCCGATTTAGATGCTCCGGCGCCGCCTCCGCGCCGCCGTCGCGACGCAGTACCCCGAGCGACGTCGTCCTGCGCGCTCCCTTCATTCGCTCCTTTATTTCGCATCGTCAACTGAACATCCGTTTTAACAACTCATTGTTCTCTCAGACGTATCACTATACGTCCTCTTGTGAACACTTCGCGGTGAATACGTTTACATTTCAATACAAGTGTGCATCATTGGCTAGCTTATAGATAGGTTTCTTAGTAGGTATGTTAGCAAAACATAAAATACCTTGTTACTTTTTTGAACTTAGCATTCAAAGACTGCTCAAAACATTGTGTTAAAAAGTGTGCTTTATACATTTCACTAGATAATAATATTTCCCTATCACGTACTTGCAGAAATATTGCAGCTCTGTCTTCTTGATTATCAATTCAGTTGTCGTAAGTTTGCGTTGCTCTCATTCATTTAGCTTTTTGCTATCTCTTTCTTGTCGGCGCGCATTCGCGCCCAGCCTTCTAAATATTACATTCATTGAACAACGTCTCGGACTGGAAGAAATACCTATTTAATGCACACATAAATTTCTCAGATTCACCTTTTCTCAACCCGGCGGATGAGCGTTACATTATTACGATTGTTCATGTCCCCTGTAGTTTTCAGTTTGTGTAGAAAGTAAACTGCCTATATAATTTACAATCATTTTGTCTGGTATTTCTGGAGACACACATAAATTCGTATGTCTCGCTACGTTGCCAAGTTGCTTATCTGTGGCGGTGTTTGTTTACACGCGACGCGTGCCGGCACCGGTGTCCAGCGCCGACTCGCTCGTAAAACTGTAAACAAAAAGCTTGCGTCCCGAATTCGATCACTTTTATTGCACGTTACCAATTTTTTTCATTCACTATCTGTGCCACACATAACCACGTGCTTCTAAACCTGGGACCGCAGTTTCTGTTTGGATGAAACTTTAGAAAGCGAGCAAAATACGACGTCTCGAGTTTAACGTGCGCATTAGTGTGCAAGGTGCGAGCCCAGCGGACAATCGACAATGGTGCTGCGATGATCGCGCCGCGCGCTCTCCCCGCATGCGCACGCTCAACATGCGCCTCTGCGGGTGTTGCCTCGGTTAGTGCCCTACCAACTTCTGGACCGCTTCTCTGTTACACTTTTGTTGCATGACTTAAACGCATTTCACGCCTTTTTAACACATGGCCGGTGTTCTAGTTATTAACCCAAATACAAAACTGTTTCAGATCTATCTTCTAGTTTAACATTGGCGATTTCATACGTTAGCAGTTTTAATAAAAGCAATAAATTCTCTTTTGCCTTCATGCCAATTAAATTTTCTTATTAAAACAAATATAATTGCCAAATGCAAATACATATTACATACCATGTAGGTATTTGCATGTGTGAGCGCAAATGCGAATTTCTCTAAATGATATCTAAACTGGTCTTCTTTTTCGTCTGAGCGCGTTCCCGGTTGCATCCTCAGCTGTGCTGCTTCGGAGCCCGGAGTGCGCTTTCCCGCTTTTTCTTCTCCAAATATAGCATGCATGTCAATGGCCACCCAAGGATGCCAAAGACCTTGCAGAATGGAAAAGAAATAGCCGGAACAGTTTAAATGATTTGGCCATAGTTTTACGACCGGCCGCCTGCCTGACGTCAACCCTCTTTGGGAATGTATTTGTGCGAAAAGTTTTAAAACCGGCTGCCGCCCGGCGTTAATCCTTGGCATTGCAATTGTAGCACGAGATATTTGTGCTTAGTCTTTTAGTCGCCTCTTACGACATCCACAGAAGGAGATGGAGTGGTCCTATTCTAACCCGGAACCACACGGGATTTGTCCCTATCTATTTATGATTTCTAAACTGGTAACTTGCTTTAACAATATCGCTTTAGAAAATATGCGGCAACTCAGATGATCAAACGAATATTATTTTGATTAAAATTGTAAATCATTTCGTAGTTGACGTTTAATCCCACCTACATTATATCAAGACAATCTTCACACGGCATTATCTTATCACTGGTTTTCAAACCAGTAGGATTCATCCTATACTGGCTTCACACATTACTGTCCTTCACCAGATCTTAGCGTGGGGAGATCCAATCTACATAATAGTGTTATTAGTCCAAATGGCCCTCGCTTAATAAGGAAGGTCGTCCTTGTTAAATTGTCTCATTTGTTGACTTAGTATCAAAATTTTTGTGTATTTTGTCAATTAATAATAGATATCTTATTATTTCGAAGAGGCCCGATTTTTATAATATTAGTCTATATTTCTATTAAATTTTTGTAGATATTGTCGTGGAGCTTATGCAATCAACCATGGTATAAAAAACAAGGTATTCTCTTCCCGTGACAGCTGGTGACGTGATTAGCCCAAGAATACGTCATCAGTTGGGAGTGTTGCTGTGAGTAAGACCACATGTATTGTAAAACTCTTATTAAGCAAATCAAGAATTGAATTGAATTGAGTGATTGAATAACGCGAGCAAAGTGATTTTTTTAACTAAACAAACCAATCATGAACTAATCTTCTTCTTCATCCAAGCGCGTTCCCGGTTGCATTCTCAGCTGTGCTGCTTCGGAGCCCGGCGTGCGCTTTTTTCTTCCCCAAATATTACATGCATGTCAATGGTCAAATCAAATCATAAACTAATAATTAAATATATAAATTTATTAAAAATGAAACGGACGAATCAGTTAGTATTTTATTTTATTAATAAATATAAAATAAAGTTGGATGTTTATCTATACATATATGTATTTGTTATAAAATATTAGAATCGTCGAGTTAGTATAACTCAAGTCTCGTACTTTGGGGCTAGCTCAATCTGTGTGATTAGTCAAAAAAAAAACGCAAATATACTAAAAAGAGCAATCAGTAGTAACACTTCCCGTGACATTCGTTACGTAGTCTTGGGCCTTCGCTGTAAGAGAATACCGTATCTTATTATACCATGCAATCACCTAGATAGGTTTGTGCACAGCTATATCTTCAATGAGCACAACATGTGCTTTTGTTTTGTATCAACGCAGCATACAAGATAGTAATCGTAGATGTTAACGAGTGCCTTGACATAATTCCCTGGTTCCTGACCTTGTCCAATTATTTTGGGGTCGCTTGTACGTTGGCGTGCGGATTGACATCCACAAACGATCAGATGTCCTCGCCATATTTTGTTATCAAAAATCTTGGAAAGTTATACAACTTTTAATTGCTAATTAATCCGTATAACGTGAGACAAACTATGTTTTTAATAAATGGCAAATATAAAAAAATAGCACTTTTGGGCAGTCCAATGAGGTACCTGGGAAAGTATTTTAGAAATACAATAAATTAGCACTTGTAGCTTTGGATTATAATTGTATTAAACATAAGGCAGTCATCATATGTCTTACTTTTTAAATAACTCTTAAATATTCTTTGTAAAACGAAAAAAACCTCAAAACCAGAACCAGCCTCATTGACCCACCGCGATTCCCGACGCCCCGCATGGCTCGCTGTCTCGCTTCGGCTAGAGTAAATTTGTGTGCGTGGAAGCGGGAGCAAAATTTAGATTATTGACATCAGGGCCCTCTTAATATTGATAATGCTTTAGCGTTCTACATGATCTACGTCTGATAGACTTTTAAGTGTATACTACTACTCCTATTAATACCTAGAAAGCAAATGTTAACATTAAGATAAAATGTTAACATGAATTTACGATAGTTTAAAGTCTTTGCCTAAAAAGCCCAAAAAAATAAACGAGACCAAGAAAATGCCTACTACTTGTTTTGAGGTTCTATAATATAAAACTGTGTCTAGAATAAAATAAAAACCTTCCTTTAAGATAAGTAGAAGTATATCTAAGCAACCTTATATTCTTTTTAGTTTTATAGGGTTCCGTAAACAAAGGGTGCAAACGTGACCCTATTACTGAGACTCCGCTGTCTGTCCGTCTGTCTGTCCGTCTGTCACAGGGCTCTATCTTTTGAACCGTAATAGTGTCTAGACACTTGAAATTTTTACCGATTATGTATTACTGTGGCCGCTATAACAACAAATATTAAAAATAAAAAATAGTTAAAAATAAAAGGGGGTCGTCATACAAAAAAACATGTTTTTTCTGCGTTTTTAACTAGATCTTTATAATGGCATTAACAAGATACTTGCAATTTTAACTAATTATGTATTACTACGACCACTATAACAGCAAATGCTAAAAATAAGATAAAGTTAAAAATCAAAGGGGGTTGTCATACAAGAAACGTGTTTCTTTAGCGTTTTAAAACATAGTACGGTGGTACGGAACCCTTTATGTACGAGTCCGACTCGCACTCGCCCGTTTATTTGTTTCTAATAACATACAGTGTCGCCCTTGTTTATTTGTTGTTTGTTTATTGTTTGATTAAATATCAACTCACCTTGTAAATCATTAAATCTTAACTATCCGTGTTTAGCTAAAATGTGATCATATCACGGATAGTATGCAGTTTAAGGATTTCATTACTTGCGCTTTGAGTATCTTGTGACACAAGCAATTTAATAAAAACTATGAAATCCTTGCAATCAAATCTCGAGTAGGTACAGTACACAGTGCACCTAATTTCTAATAACGTTTCACTTACATGGCCTACCTACTGTTAATTAGTAAATTGGACGAGTCGCTCTCGCCGCCTCGGTATCGCGTGACTGCAGCAGATTCTTGCAAATTTATACTTTGCATACATTACGGTGTTGCACATTGAATGCTTCGATGATCATTGCACAGTGAACATTAAACATTTCTATAGTTAGTGTGGTACTCGATATACATAAACTTCTTACAATCGCGGTGACAAAGCTTTTTTTCACTCGTTGTCTTGTGCAATTAAAAAGTTAGATTTTTTTAAAATTCTGCTCTCAAACGCACTTTAATGCACACGCACGCAGCGTGAATGAATGATTCGTACGTGTATAACTGAAATTCACGAATGCAAGTTTATTTTTAAATCTCCCGTCGCAAAATATGCCAGACCTTTAGTTATTTTTCAGGCACAAGAATCATCATCATCTTCCTCGCCTTCTCCCTAAGTGGGGTCGGCTCTGTTCTATATCCTTATAAAAAGTAAACCATTCTAAAGAAAGAGGTTACTTGTAATGGTAACTGGACTCATTAAAATACCCGTGTTGGCGGCGAGTGTAGTGTGTACCTACTAATTTTATTTATTTTAGTCACCCACCTGTGTATTCCCCACCTGCACCGACGACGTGGCGGCTGTGGGCCTCATAAAAATAGCCGAACTCATTACTGTTTATATCGTTTCTACGTGGAACTTAATGAGTTTCAACACCATATTCTAGTTTAATGTTTACAACGCTGACCTAATTAGGTTCAGAATAAAATGATAGCTACCGTTCTAGAATCATATCGATTGGTTTTATGATATCTGAAACCGTCACAGTTTTTCTTTTATGCATGAAAACTTGCATGCGATGTCGTTTGTAGACTATTAGGTCCTTACATATGAAATTGCCGATTTTCAATACTGGCAACTTTAAAATCAAATATCTTGCGTTTCATTAGGAATTCCAAATTCAAATTTATTTCGAAATAAAGCCAGAAAAATATTGTTTTAAAATTCGTATTTCATTTGTTTTAACATCATTTGTTTGAGTTTCAACATTGCTATAACAACAACTATGGACAAATTGAAAATTCGCGGTATTTACGAATACGAGTTCCACCGTGGCACCAGTGCTGCAGAAACGACTCGAAGAATTAACGACGTGTATGGACCAGGCACCGCTAACGAACGAACGGTGCGTTTTAGGTTTCAACGTTTCCGTTCTGGAAATTTCGATTTACACAATGAGCCTCGTGGACGACCTGATACTCAAGTGAATAACGAAGAATTGAAGGCGATAGTGGAAGCGGGTCCATCTCAAACCACTTCTGAATTAGCAGCAGCCTTCGGCGTAAGTGACAAAACGATACTTATCCACTTGCGCCAAATCGGAAAAATTAAAAAACTCGAAAAGTAGGTACCGCACGAATTGACTGAAGCAAACCAACAAACACGCGTTGCTTGCTGCGTTTCTTTGCTTAATCGCCACAATAATGAGGGGATTTTGAACCGTATCGTGACTTGTGATGAGAAATGGATCCTGTACGACAATCGGAAGCAATCATCACAATGGCTTGACCCTGGAGAACCGGCAAAACCTAGCCCTAAGCGAAAACTGACCAAAAAGAAGATTCTGGTTAGTGTTTGGTGGACCAGTGCTGGTGTTATCCACTACAGCTTCTTGAGATCAGGCCAGACGATTACTGCAGACTTGTATTGCCAAAAATTGCAAACAATGATGGAAAAGCTCGCCATTAAACAACCGAGACTGATGAATTGCTCTAGCCCACTGCTCCTTCAGGATAACGCTAGACCACACACTGCACATCAAACGATGGCCAAGTTAGAGGAGCTGCGACTGGAACCTCTGCGTCACCCACCATACTCTCCAGATCTTGCCCCAACCGATTACCACTTTTTTCAAAATTTGGATAACTTTTAACAAAGAAAAAATTTCAAATCTGATGAGGCAGTCAAAACCGCCTTCAAACAGTTCATAGACTCTCGCTACCAGGATTTTTTTTCCAAAGGTATCAATGATCTGCCTATAAAATGGCGGAAGTGTATCGATAACAACGGCGCATACTTCGATTGATTAAATAATAATTTCATTAAAAATAACTTGTTTCACTTCTTTGATACTGAACGGCAATTTCATATGTAAGGACCTAATATTTACAGCGCTTCGATTTGAATATAAAATTTTAATGACACTTGTATTTCGTTTAAAGTATGGTTTCGATGTTCACATGTAATTACGTTTAATTAAATGGGAGTTAACAAGTATGTATGTATGAGACTGATATCTACTGTATGTGCGGCAAATTATGAATAGATCTTCTGTTGATTTTGGATAAAGACTAGTTGTGTCTTAAGTTGTCTCTGTTTTAGTTTTCGCGATAGCCTCTGGTGACACAAAAGTAATTTCTATTTGCCTGCACGAATAAAGAAAGCCTTCTATTCGATATTGTCAATCATACTTATATCCGTAGCGCCAGCCACTTGTTAATCTATCTAATCTATGTATTACATACATGTTGTGTGTGGACAAGGACTTTACTTTCGGTTTATAAAATATTTTAAGCAGCTGTAATATTTATTTCTTTTTTAAAAAATGAAGGATCTAATCCTATAGGATCATTTAAAATATAAAAAAAAAATGTTCCTTCAGTGGGTGGAGGTCGCAAGTCGTCCGAGGCAGAAGAAACGCCGAGGCGAGCGGGATCGCAGGCGTCCAGTGTGTCCGATGAGGGTGGCTTCAACGAGCCGTCGCCCGAAGTGGTGGCGCGACTGCGGCCGGCCGACTACCGCTCGCCGCCCGCGCCGCTCACGCAAGACCATCGGGACGCCGAACGCGCTCGCTCCGACCCGGACACGCTATCAGTGCTGCAGCAGGTTAGCATAAGGGTGGCTTCAACGAGCCGTCGCCTAAGGTGGTGGCGTGATTGAGCCCGGCCGACTACCGGCCCATCCATATTGTGTTAAGAGTTGCGTGCAATGCTAATAGCGTTGCTCTTTTGCAAAAAACATGGGACCCATGTGAGGCAGCATTGGCCCTTAGTTGATAGATTCGAGGATTATTAAAAAAAATTCACACCAAAAGTTAGTCTAGTAAAATAAGCTTGAATTGGAAGGGCCTAAAACCACAATACCACATGTATATCTAGAGGAATAGAAGTATCGTTTTACACAAAGTAAGTAATTTAAAGATATATTTTTGTTAAATCTTAGGATTCCGGCGTGGTGGTGAGCGAGGCGAGCCAAGGCTCCATCGAGGTGCTGGACAAGTCGACAACCAGCCAATGGAGCGTGTCGGAAGCGGAGGCGGCGTCGGGCGAGCGCGCGGACGCCGACGCGGCCGACGCGCGCTGGGACGACGCCGACGCCAAGCAGCCCGACAGCATGACGCCCGACGAGGCCGAGATACTGCTAAGCTCCAGGTAACGCGAATCCGCTAGTCTCCAACAAGCAACACAAATACGTGTTTCTAAACGCCAAAAAAAATATTGTCTACCTATGGGATTTGTATGAATAACGCAAGCCGCATAGTCTTGGAGTCAAATAGCGCTCTTAATATCAGTTTTTCTGCATTATTCAGTCTAAAATCACGTTTAAAATGGATATGATTAATGACAAGTGACATTATTTTGTGACGTTTTATTCTCTTATCATTACAAAATAATTTATTTTTTACCCTGTGGATATTACCCTATTATTACAGCTAGCATTCAAAATAGTAAATTCACAGGCAGTTCATACTCGTAGTATTAGGTGTAAGTTGCCAACATCTGTGTCAGATTTTGCAATCTGTCTAAAGGTTTTAGACATAGCGTAACGATTCTCATCTAGCGGCATCCGGGACAAATGGCTTATTTATTTGAAACTTTTAATTATAAACTTTTTGGTAGTCCGGGAATTATTGAGACTTGTCAGAGGTGTGACTTTGGGCGTGTAATGTGCGACACCAAATAAAAATTGTACCTAATTTATGCAATATGTTTGTGCTGTCTCAATAGTTCTTGGTGTAGGTACAGTAGTGTCGAAGATAGGGCAGAAAGCACGCACACTGTGTGCACTTCATTAGGCATAGTAGTTAGCTCACTCCATCTCACAACACACCGCACTTTTACTTATATTATCTATTTTAATTTCTAAGTCTTTAGTAGGAGTAAAAATGTTTATCTTCTTTTTAATGTCTAACTTCATATCTAATCTTGACTTGTTATTAGACCTACTCATATTTTTTACAAAGCTATGCTCAACTACAATGTATGTCGTATCTTTTTTAGTTCTCTGTTTAATCTACGTGCATGCTACAATCACTTTTTTATGTTACTTACTTAAAATACATCTATTGCACCTTCAGCATTCAAGTAAATTAAGGAAATAGAAATGCCTACTCATATATTTTTATGTTATGATTTACGAAATAAATCATGTATACTTCTGTATGTCGAAATGTTGCGCTTGATATTATTTTTAAATGTTGAATTTTTATCATTTGCATGCTGCCTGTCCGCACAACGCTTCATTCTTGACGATCTGATCATATTTGCAGTATACTGGAGAAAAAACTTAGGTAAGATCGCCGCATTTGTATCGTATGTTTATTATGCTGTCTCTATTCTATAGCGCTGTCGTACACTATCGTGAAAACAGACTTAGGAGGTACAGTAGTCTTCCTCCAGTGTTTGTTTTAAAGTACATTGCGTGCCTTGATAGATGATGTTGACATTGTTCATTACAAGACACGCAATGTATATCAAATCGCACACAATGAGTAGTCTATCTGTAATAGCGACTTCAAAGCTTCGTGCATGACTCGCTACGTAAAGGCGTGTATTGGCCAGGAGATCCATGTGTCGCAAAACACATTGTTGCCGTCTTATTTTTGTCGTAGTGACAACGAGTAAGAAGTTGATACATCCTGCTCGCTCTTAACAAAAATACGAATATCAGGGCTAAAGGTAACAAAATATACTGAAACTATTTTATTTAAGGCTGAATTCAGTCCATAATACTAAACAACTTTCCTCTAGAATCGAAATATGGAAAATAATTTTCGGCCTTATACAAATGGACCGATCAGCTGATCAGAGTTTATATGGAGTGGAAAGTGGTTTAGTATCATGGACTGAGTCTGCCATTAAAATAGTTTCAGTATATTTTGTTAGACGTTACACACGCTGAATTATCATGGGTTTTGGAAAAAATGTCGCATAGTGAATTAATTCCTCTATCGATAAAAAAGTTGCAAAAATGGTTTTCGTTCGAGACTGCCGCGTGACCCCGATGAACTCGAATACGTATACGTAGGTATAGGTACTTTATTTTTATTTTGACTAGCTAATTGGGTCTTACTAACGATCCTTATAAAGTGGCCTTCGGCTCCAAAACCGATGAAAAATCTCCGTGTATAGGCGAGATATGTTGCGAAATGCTTGACTTAGTAGTTTACTGACTGTATACGGTGGCATATACAGGGTGGAATTGAAATCGTTGGCTTCCTTTTAAATATCCACTATACCCATGATACAAAGTATTGCTAGCCTATTAAAACGTCAATCAGAAGTTGTCATTTTCATATTAAAGAAAACCTCTAAACATGCGTTAGACTCCTTGATAGACACCATTACTGCAATTATAAATAAAAAACTTATCGTCATAAAACTCATGAAAAGTAAATTAATTATAATAGTATTAATTTCATTGCGTCGTCGTAGATTCCGTAGTACTTAACATTCGTTCTCTCAATCGGTCGCGTGACATCGCCTTTCCCCACTCGAATTTAAACCTTATCTACGCAACTTAAAGTCTGTTTTTGTATACCAGCCGCCCGCATCACAGCTGGTTAGTGTACCAGCGCCGGGGTCATGGCCCTCTCGCAAGCGCGAAGCGCGATGTTTTGATACTTTGTTTATTTTTCTTACTTTTCGATACTTTTTAATTACTGCACTAATTGCAGTATTGTTACCGTAAAAATTATCCTTTAATTGTGTATGTTAACAAGTTAAATGAATGCCAATGATTTCAAATGCTCCCTGTATAGTTTATGATTCTTTACCTATTTATCCAGTTTAAGATTAGTGTATGTCATTGTGTTATGTTTGTAGGCAAGAAGCTCTGCTGTCCGATGAGCAAGCGCAGGAAATAGTGGCGATGTTGTCGCCGCACGCATTGCCGCAAGACAATGGTGTCTCGCTTAACGACAGCTACCAGTCCGTACTCTCGTACGAGAGGTAAACAGAATTATAATATTAATCCAAATTTTACTTCCTTCATTACTTAGGGTTGCTACACACATAAGCGGGCCGGCATTAATCGTCACAGCCGAGCGGTAACATCGAATATATGTAGATAAATGTTTGGGGAAAAAGCTTCGTGTCGGCTTTGTTCAACAAATAATGTCGGACCGCTTATGTGTGTAGCAATAATAATGTTAAGGAAATAAAATACTAACGGGCTTAAAAAGTATATATCAAAAATATCTATATCTCTCTGCTGTGCTTGCATTAACTGGATAAATGTACTTTTCAGTATGATTTTTTCTGTGGTAGGGTTTTTATTAAAACTATATGTTGTGCCAAGCTTGTAGTGAAATTGTAAGAAATTTTCAGTATGCAGTCAGTGGATGAGAGCTACGAGTTCGTGTCGCTGGAGGCCGACAACGGGATGGCGGGCGGCGACCGGCGCATGCCGCACGAGCCCGAGCCCGCGCCGCCGCCCGCGGCCGAGCCCGGCGCCGACGCCGTGTTCGACTGCTACCCGCCGCGCCCGCTGCGGGAGCTGGGCGAGGAGAATGGCATTCATTACTTTGAGGATGGACACTTTTATACTGAGGTGCGTGGTTGTGATGGTGACAGCTGTTTGTGATCGTAAGCCGCGGCCGAACCCGGCGCCGACACCGTGTTCTACTTCTATCCGCCTCGGCTGCGCAGCGAACCGCTACTTATTATAGTGACAGTTACGTAACTTCGTAACCATAACGTTAACCGGATACGGTCGTCAAATATGCTGTGCGGTGACTCTTTTTGTTCGGAATTGAATAAATTTTATATTTTCAGATGGCGGGTCTACCACCTATCGAGGAAGACGAAGATGATGACTATTACCCAACAGTATTTGTTAAGAAAAATACCAAAGTTAAGTTCAGGTATGTCGGTCAAATCGCGTGGATACGATTATTTCAACTACATTTTCAATATAACTTTTCTGTAAGGATTGACAAAGACGCTAGGTTTTTAGAACATAAGAGTTTTGCCTACTTCTAGGCGTCATATTATTTGTATGGTCCGTTTCTAAACCACACACCTTTAATCCGCTAGATGACAAGTCAAATCAGACACTTTTTTCTAAACTTCAAAACATTATTTTTCTATGAGATTTGTATGAAAAACAAACCGTGACGTCATAATTTTTTCGAGTCAAACAGTGCTCCTAATATCAGCATTTTCTGCATTAATAAATCTATAAAATCATGTTGAAAATGAATATGATCAATGACAAGTGACGTTATTTTGTGTTCTTGAATTCTCTTGGCAGTGCCCAATAATTTGGCAAAAGAATTGATAATGTTTCTTCTTCTTAGAGAGTCGGAATGGCTGATATTATTATATGAGTGTGGACCAATGTGTGGCCACACTTACACATATACTTGTTTTATAATGATTAATATATTTGTATTTGTTCAGTACGGGTCCAATGCGAGTGTTCTCGACGCACTCGATCAACGAATACGACCGCCGCAACGAGGACGTGGACCCGGTAGCAGCGTCTGCCGAGTACGAGCTGGAGAAGCGAGTGGAGAAGATGCACGTCTTCCCCGTGGACCTCGTCAAGGGAGCAGACGGACTCGGCCTCTCTATCATTGGTGAGTGATATAGTACACCACTAAATAGCAATGAGCTATTAATACCCTCTGGATTTGTTTAATCCATCCACCACCTATAGGCCAGGAGTGGCGACATATCTGTCAGCATGAAACAGATCTTTCCTATGCTGCTATCCTTTTCTGTCGCTCAGAAGCGTCATTTGCTAGAGCGAGAGAGACCGACGGAACGCGTCAGCATGGCCGGTGCTGAAGCGTTCCGTCGCTCTCTCTTGCTCAAATGACGCTTCTGAGTGACAGAAAATGATAGCAGCAAGAAACTTGCACTGTGTAAATGTGTCTTTACGTTTTAAACATTTGCCCTCATATTCATAAAAATTAACAAACGTATGCTAAACCTATTTTAGGTAAAATATGTTTTGTCTCTATCACTCTTTTCTATATTAAGAACATAGTAAGAACGAGACACAACATACTTTTACTAAAATAGGTTAAGCAAACGTTTGTAATTTTTTATGGATGGTATTTTCCACAGGTATGGGTGTAGGCGCCGACGCAGGCCTGGAGAAGCTCGGCATCTTCGTCAAGACCATCACCGAGAGCGGCGCCGCGGCGCGAGACGGCCGGATACAGGTCAACGACCAGATCATAGAGGTGGACGGCAAGAGTCTGGTCAGTTCACTACTACTATTGTGTATTGTGCATGGGTTAGGGCATGCTCTTCCTAGTAGAGTTCGTACTGCTCAGACTAAAACAAGCTTTAAAAATCGTCTCCATAAATATTATCTGTCGTTATGCCAGTAAGTCTAAGTTCTGTTAAGTGTCACTAAATACATTTAAATATTTTAGCATCGTATATGTATTATATATATGTATATATTATGAAATAAGTTTATGTATGTATATATACAAGTATTAATATGTAAGTATATAATTAGGTATAGATACTGCACCCACCTTATTCCGTACTATTAATTTTTCCTCTACCCAAAGGTTGACTGGAAGAGATCGCATCTAGCGATAAGTCCGCCTTTGTACCAATATTTTCTTTGTGTTTGTTATTTTTATTTTATTAATTATTATGGTGCAATAAAGATAATTTGTATTGTATTGTATTGTTAGGGTTGGGTTGGGTTGGTTGGTGGTTGGGTTACACACTTATTAGGGCCGGCATTGTCGGTACGGATGTATTTGTCGAACACCCGAAGCAACGAGTATAATTTCTGTTGTTGCATTCCCTCTACTGTATAACATTACTTGCATACTAATAAGTAGTGACACAACTCGTGTGGTTCCGGGTTAGAATAGGACCACTCCATCTCTTTCTGTGTATTTCGTAAGAGGCGACTAAAGGACTAAGCACAAATATCTCGTACTACAATTGCATTCCCAAAGAGGGTTAACGTCGGGCGTCGGCCGGTTGTAAAACTTCGCACAAATACATTCCCAAAGAGGGTCGTAAACTGGTGAAGGTATAGGCAAATGGCCTTGAAGTGGCGCCCTCATTTGAAATAAATTGTTAACTCGTAAATATGGAGATAATTTCCATATTGCTCTTCGTCATGCACTAGATAGCCCTTTAAATTATTTTATGAACCACCGTTGAAAGTATTTACATAAGTCCGTCTAGCTTTAAAACTTGCCTCCGCCTAAAGTGGCCATGGCAAGTTTTTAAGATAGACGGATCACCAATAATAGTTTCAACGGCAGTTCATAAAATAATTTAAAGGGCTATCTAGTGCATGACGAAGAGCAATATGGAAATTATCACCATATTTACGAGTTAACAATTTATTTCACACTTCAAGGCCATTTGCCTATATCTTCACCTTAGACTGTTCTGGCTTTTTCTCCATTTTGCAAGGTCTTAGGCATCATGTTATATTTGAAGAAGAAATAGCGGGAAAGCCCACCCCGGGCTCCGAAGCAGCACAGCTGAGGATGCAACCAGGAACGCGCTTAGACGAAGAAGTAGTGACATAAAATAAGTAAATTGGAAGAATATGTAATTTTCTTCTTTTCGACTTTCTTGTTATATCTTCTTATCTAAATGACAGATGATTTAAAGAGAATAACGACATTTTTCTCTCTAATCGTCAGGTGGGCGTGACGCAGGCGTACGCAGCGTCTGTGCTTCGAAATACATCGGGGCCTGTGAAATTCCTAATTGGCAGAGAAAAGGACCCCGAGAACAGTGAAGTGGCTCATCTGATCCGGCAGTCACTTATAGCAGACAAGGAGAGGGAAGAACGGTTAGTGAATATACAGTGAGACTGTGAGATTGTAGCTACAGATTCAACTAAATCAATTAGGTACAATACAATACCCGTTATAGAAATGAAAAAAAATTTTTTTGCTGGACTGCCAATATTATTTTGAAATCTATTTAGATAAAATAAAAATTAAAAAAATTAAAAACTGAACACGACGTTCAGTTTTAATTTTTTTAATTCCATCAGGGTTTCTTTTTCTTTTTTCAATCCCGCTAGAACTACTGACTTTAGTCTCAAATATTATAGGATAAAAATATCGTTTTTCGAATAAATGAGATGGAAAATGCGTTATGTTCGTTTCAGAGCGTCTCGCGAACGCGCGCGTCGCCAGCAATCATCAGACGAAGAATGCCAGCCCGCAGCCTCGCCCGCCTCGCAACCGAGACACCCAGACATCAATGAACTACGATCGTTATTGCACGAGGTACGGACACTCCACTTGACATAGCGTTACATGTCGTATCGATTTCATCATCAGGTCTTTTTTAGTCTCCACTGCAGGAGAGCGTTACATGTCGTATCGATTTCATCATCAGGTCTTTTTTAGTCTCCACTGCAGGAGAGCGTTACATGTCGTATCGATTTCATCATCAGGTCTTTTTTAGTCTCCACTGCAGGAGAGCGTTACATGTCGTATCGATTTCATCATCAGGTCTTTTTTAGTCTCCACTGCAGGAGAGCGTTACATGTCGTATCGATTTCATCATCAGGTCTTTTTTAGTCTCCACTGCAGGAGCACGACCCTCTTTGTACTACCAGAGCCATATTTTAGCCAGAGCAGTCAGAGTATTTGGCCTACTCTCTTCACGCTGGCCAGACGGGTTGGAGAGGTCTCATTGACGTTTATAGATTTGTTCAGCTTGTGTTTCCTAAATCGCCTTCTACGACATCCACGAGAAGACTTGGAGTGGTCCTATTCAATTCTGCCGGGAACCACACGGCTAACGTATCGATTTGATAGCTTTGTGTTTGATGTGTAACATCCTTCCTCTCGTTTTCTTGCAATTTGTGAGTGATTTCGTGAAATGCTACGGAAGTGTGTAACAGGAAGCCGGGAAAGCGCGCGCTATTTGATATGACCAATGAGCGCACGTGGTGGTTGAGTTGTCCATTACCAAGGTGAGATGTCTGATGTTACACATCATCTATGGTAAGGCTCGCTCGTTTTTTTTTATGACAGAAAATCATATTTCTCTTTCATCTTAGTGCATTCCCGCCGATTGCATCTTCAGTTGTGCTGCTTCGGAGCCCGGGGTGCAGTTTCCCGCTTTTTATTCTCCAAATATAATATGCATGTCAGTGGTCACCCAAGGATGCCAAAGACCTTGCAAAGTGAGAGAGAGAGAAGACATAGCCGGAACAGTTTATACGAATTGGCTATAGTTTTACGACCGGCCGCCTGCCTGACATCAATCCTCCTTCGGAATGCAGATGTAGTACAAGATGTATGTCCTTTATTCGCCTCTTACGACATCAACAGGAAGAGATGGAGTGGTTTATTCTAGGCCGGAAACCACACGGCATCACAGAACATCATATTTATATGGGTTTAAATTTCATTTTATGTGTATGTTATTTTCGGTTAAAATTCCAATTTGTCCTTGCAGTTGGTCGGCATGGAATCCGGCGGAGGAAGCACTGCAGAGATAAGCGCTCGTGTTAGCGAGTGGTGTTCGGCACGGGCGCCCGACGAGCAACTGAGGAGAGCGCTCGCAGCTGCTGCGGACACCGCACACCGCGCGCAAAGGAAATACGATAAGGTAATGTAATTAATGAGGATCAATCAGTAAACAGAAAAATCCAATTTTGACTAGTATTTCGCATGCCTCGTAATTTTCTAAGTACGGCACTTTTTGAATTTTTTAAATCCGTTCAGAAATGCAGAAGTTATTCAACATTTCATTGACCGCGATTTTAAAACACGCGTCTACCGACCGAAAGTAGCGATGACGTCACTATCTCCAAGCGACACGCCGTCCGCGCGCCATCGCATTCGTTTAGTACAGATATTCGTGGTTAGTGGTGGACACTGTTGGTTTTTTGCTTTGTTTCTGGGACTGTAATAATGAGCAACAAATTGAAAGATGGGTTTGAAAAATGATTACCCATAAATCGGTATTTTATATAATTTTCCATGTAATTTTCCACCTATAACATAGTTTACATTATGTTGATTGATACTAGAGCTACATAACTAAAATTTAATAATATTATCTAATATTTTTAGCAAAGTTCTGACACTATGCGTAGATTAGGATACGGAATACGTGTAAAATCAAACCGGTCAAGTGTGAGTCGGACTTGTACATGAAGGGTTTCGTACTTTGGTTATGTACGTACCTACGTACAATGTTTTAAACCCCTGAAAAATAGACGTCTCTTGTATGATGACCCCCTTTTATTTTTAACTTTGTTTTATTTTTACCCGACTGCGGCAAAGCCCAAAGGAGGGTCATGTGTTTGACCTGTATGTGTGTCCGACTGTATGTTCCTCCGTTACTACTTACTAAACGGCTGAACATTTTGGAAGTGTCTCTCGCGCAAACTATTTAGTTTAGAAAAAAATGATATTGGAAACCTCAATATCATTTTTAAAGACTTATCCATAGATACCCCACACGTATGGGTTAGAAGAAAAAAAAAATTTTTTTAGTTTCAGTTTTAAGTATGGGGAGCCCCCAAAATTTATTGTTTTTTTTTCTATTTTTGTTTTTATAAAATATAGTATCGTTGAGTTAGTATCCCATGACACAAGTTTAAACTTACTCTGAGGCTAGCTCAATCAGTGTGATTTGCCCCTATATATTTATTTATTTATTTTATATTCATTTAGAATCAACAACCTACACAAAATGAAAAACTGCTTAAATGATGAGGTGTGTGTGATTGGTCACAGGCCCGCCGCGCGTTGCGCTCGTGGCGCCGCACGCGCGCACTGGTGCTGGCCCGCGAGGAGTGGTGGAGCGGCGCGCTGCGCGACGCGCACCGCGAGTACGCCGGCGCGCTGTCCGCGCTGCACGACCGCGTGGCGCGCCTGGAAGTGCTGCTGCTGGTACGTGCCGATACATTATCACGTCTTTATTGACCGCGCGAGTTAAGCGTTCAGTTTCCAGATTAGCCAAAAATGCTTTTGTCCGTCAGTCTGTCTGTCGGTTTATTCTCGCCTACAGGTCGCATTTATCAACCGATTCTCGTGAAATTTTATATGCAAATTCGATAGGTAATAGGGTATATTCATGTCTTTTTTTATTTTTTTAAATGATTCTATAAGTTATTATATAAACGGAAAAAAATATAACACTCACAGAATATTATCAAATAAGCTAAAAAAAAAATTTTAAAACTACTATCATTTTCGGACGACTTAAACGCGGCCATTTTGCGCTTTTATTCTGTGACGTCACCGCACATTGTCAATGTCAGTGTCAATGGAAAAAGAAAATCAAAGTAGTAGTACCATATTTTAGGTTATAATTAATTGATTGACTTGTCTCATAAGTACAAAACTGAGAAAAAAGGAAATTTATTAAAATAATATATATAAATTATTTACCTCGCGGCTTTTACTCCTTTCGAGTTCAAACGATGTAAAATTGGAATTACTTGCGAAGTACGTAGTCATCATAAACACATCAATTTTAGGTAGATTATCTGACTATCTGCCACAACAAAACCGCTTTCAATCATTGTAGCAAGTCTTTTTTCACCAGGAGTCGGACTTTCAGCTAATAATTCTCAAATAACACTAATAATTTAGCAAAACAATGAAAATAACCTCCAACAATCATACAAATTACAAACAACTTATCGACAGTGACAGATTTTCCTTCTTTCTGATTTGTGGTTGACAGTACAGACTATTTAGCAAATGAAGTTTGACAGTGTTTGGTGTCGTCACGTTTCGTTTCGCCCATAACGTTGCGTTTCGGAAATTTGCGAGGGAATTTGAAAAAGACAACTTTTAAATCATTAATTTCTCAATGGAAACATGTTAAATTGAAAATATATATATATATATATGGGTATTTTTCTTTAGCAATAAAGTTTACACGTATTTTTTTTGTTTGTTTCTGAATCACATGCATATTGTCTATTATATAGTTATTTTTTGTCGATTCAGTTTCTGGAAATTTTACAAAATAGCGAAGATATAGGGGGTTTAAAACTTTAAGAAAATAATTTTTAGCCATTTCGAAAATTTTTCAATTATGTCATAAAACTTTTTTTTACTCTTATTTAGACGCAACTTTTTTGATGATATGGAGGAGGCCTATGTCCTGAAAAGGATAACATAGAGGCTGCTATGGATGGATGGATGGAAGGTCGAAAATGGAATCTTAATATTGACGGGTTGCTCACCGCATCGCCTATTCATATGATTCAGATTCTCGCCCATTCCCTCGATCGACTTTTACGATCTGCACGGGAAGAGAAGCAGTTAGTTCATTTTATGTTTATTCTTTTCTCCCAGACCAGCAAAGAAGAAAACTGCTGGTACATGCCGCTTGTTATGTTAGAGCGGCTGCACACGCTACTCTTCTATACCGGTGTAGATTTATAGAAACATGGATCTGGACTGGCAGGGTCGGACTGTAAGGGCCCGGGTGGCAGGGTTCTGTTTTGTGGCATGTACAGACACTAGGACTCGGGTGTACAGGAAAGAGCGTTAAGATTTATTTAGATGCTTAAAAATTACACCGAATGTACTATTTACATACAGCTTATTGTATCAGATTGGTTTAAAGTGTTTGCGATTATCGTTTATTTGCAACTTGATATTAGGAACAGCAGGGGTCTGCGCAGACTGGACCCTAGCTAGTTAATGCCACCTCGGTTCCATAGCCAGTACGACACTGTAGATCGGTGTTGTTCGTAGCGTTTGTAGGCCCTATTGGTAATGCACGCTGCCGCGACTGTTCGCGCACAGCCTTTGATTTATTTAAAATTAAGAATGTAAGAATTCACGTCGAAAGAGAACGAGTCATTTATATGAACAGACTGCTATATAATGTGGTTAAAATGCGTGTTACGTATCTGCATATTCAAACATGTTTTGTTGTGCTGCCTTTTGATTTATCGCACCTCGCGTCTTGCGCTAAAAATTTAATTATTTGTGCCAACGTAGTTTTCTTTTTTCTTTACTGATTTAAATTGTCTATTTTTAATTTAACAGGAAACCCAAAAGAAAGCAGGCCTACCTGTGATGTTGCCGCACGAACCCTCAGCGCGAAGAGAAACGCCGCCATTGCCACGCCGGCCAGACCCCGACCCGTTACTTATCAACGGTCAGTACATCATTAGAATCAAGTTTTCGAAAAAAAAATTAATCCATTTATGTAGCGTCTTCCTGCGACCTTGTCAAGTCGTCCAATCATCAAGGGGTGCCACATAGTGTATAAACACGTAGTGTCGCTGCAACGCAATATTGTGCGACGTGCACTTATAAAAGATAAATTGTTGTTTACCACATTAATGCAGTTCTGTGTGACGGCTAAGGTAATTAAATAAAACAGCCTTGATAGAAATAGCTGATAAATATATATGGTTGTCTTTATTTAATTGTTTGAAGTCATGATTAAGATCTAAAACAATTGTATTTGTTTCAGATCCGTGGAGCTCCGATAGCGATCTCTCCGATTTATCCCCCGTGGAGGACGAATACGCGAAGGTGGACAAATCGGATCGCCGTCGCGAGGCGCCCGACATCGGTGACGTCACGGCGACCACCACTGACGTGAAAACGACTACCAACGTCGTTACGACGGTCGTGACCAGCGTCAAGCCGGCGACTAGTGTTAGCAACGTGAGCGTGACGTATGCGGTACCGACGCCCGCCCCGGCCGTGACGTCAGCGCAGGTGACCGTGCCGACGCCCGCGCCGGGCCCGCAGCCCGCGCCCGCGCCCGCGCCACAGCCTGTCACCACGGCGGTGGCTGAAAGACTGTAAGTCAACGCATATTTTAAACAGCTGTGTCTAGAAGCATGGAAATTTGCACAAACGGTCCTTAAATTTCGTAAGTGTGCACTAAGAGGCGATTTTTGCAAATTCATCCCATAAGAGGGTTGAAGGTTTGAAACTCCATAATTAGATTACGCGGGCAAGTCTTGGGCAACCGCTAGTATGTCGCAGCGGTCTACGACTGGGTTCAAAATAGTTAAACGACACGTACGTATTATATAAGGATGCACTTTATTGTTTTAAATACTTATTACAAATTTTGCACTGAAAGTGTCCACGCGCGAGTGCTGCTCTGCGGGATGCGTGTGTGCGTG
This sequence comes from Acrobasis repandana, assembly GCA_963576875.1. Classification (NCBI taxonomy): domain Eukaryota; kingdom Metazoa; phylum Arthropoda; class Insecta; order Lepidoptera; family Pyralidae; genus Acrobasis; species Acrobasis repandana. The sequence continues at coordinate 8,993,884 of OY756226.1, forward strand.
TGCGTCAACAAGTATATTATATAAAGCCGTATTAGGTCCTTACATATGAAATTGCCGTTCAGTATCAAAAAAGTGAAACAAGTTTATTTTAATGAAATTATTATTTAATCAATCGAAGTATGCGCCGTTGTTATCGATACACTTCCGCCATTTTATAGGCAGATCATTGATACCTTTTGAAAAAAAATCCTGGGAGCAAGAGTCTATGAACCGTTTGAAGGCGGTTTTGACTGCCTCATCAGATTTGAATTTTTTTCCTTGTAAAAAGTTATCCAAATTTTGAAAAAAGTGGTAATCGGTTGGGGCAAGATGTGGAGAGTGTGGTGGGTGACGCAGAGGTTCCAGTCGCAGCTCCTCTAACTTGGTGATCGTTTGATGTGCAGTGTGTGGTCTAGCGTTATCCTGAAGGAGCAGTGGGCTAGATCAATTCATCAGTCTCGGTTGTTTAATGGCGAGCTTTTCCATCATTGTTTGCAATTGTTGGCAATACAAGTCTGCAGTAATCGTCTGGCCTGATCTCAAGAAGCTGTAGTGGATAACACCAGCACTGGTCCACCAAACACTAACCAGAATCTTCTTTTTGGTCAGTTTTCGCTTAGGGCAAGGTTTTGCCGGTTCTCCAGGGTCAAGCCATTGTGATGATCGCTCCCGATTGTCGTACAGGATCCATTTCTCATCACAAGTCACGATACGGTTCAAAATCCCCTCATTATTGTGGCGATTAAGCAAAGAAACGCAGCAAGCAACGCGTGTTCGTTGGTTTGCTTCAGTGAATTCGTGCGGTACCCACTTTTCGAGTTTTTTAATTTTTCCGATTTGGCGCAAGTGGATAAGTATCGTTTTGTCACTTACGCCGAAGGCTGCTGCTAATTCAGAAGTGGTTTGAGATGGATCCGCTTCCACTATCGCCTTCAATTCTTCGTTATTCACTTGAGTATCAGGTCGTCCACGAGGCTCATTGTGGAAATCGAAATTTCCAGAACGGAAACGTTGAAACCAAAAACGCACCGTTCGTTCGTTAGCGGTGCCTGGTCCATACACGTCGTTAATTAGAAAGAAAGAAAGAAAGAAAGAAAAAATCTTTATTTGGCAAGAACACATTTAGCACAACACATTTTTAAACTTAAAAATAAAGTTGCCAAATTGGTCTCCACTCAGCTATGTCGAAGCGTTAGCCGCGACGCTGGTCTTCCGTTGATGCCAAAAACTACCCTAAAAATTACTGATAATAAGAAAAATAAAATAAAAATAGAAACACGAAATAAAAAATATAAAATAAAAAAAAAATTCTTCGAGTCGTTTCTGCAGCACTGGTGCCACGGTGGAATTCGTATTCGTAAATACCGCGAATTTTCAATTTGTTCATAGTTGTTGTTATAGCAATGTTGAAACTCAAACAAATGATGTTAAAACAAATGAAATACGAATTTAAAAACAATATTTTTCTGGCTTTATTTCGAAATAAATTTGAATTTGGAATTTCTAATGAAACTCAAAATATTTGATTTTAAAGTTGCCAGTATTGAAAATCGGCAATTTCATATGTAAGGACCTCATATTTTCCGGCCTAGAGTAGTAATCTTTTCCTAAGCACAAATATTTGTGTGCAGTACGTCGACGTCATCGACGGAGTCGCGTCCGGCGGAGCCCCCGACGTCGGTGTCGTCGATGGTCCAAGCGCTGGCGGCGTCGCGCGAGTCAGTGTCGACGGTGGCGTCGCGCGAGCTGGACGCGGCCGTCCCGCGCGGCGCGCTGCTCGACACGTCCGCGCACCGCGCGCGCACGGACCTCGCCCGCCATCGGCACCACGCGCCGCACTCCTCGCCACACTCGCCGCACTCGCTCAGTAATGCCAGCTCGGTGAGTCGACGTCAAATATTTGCTTATTAAATTGACAAATATTAAATATAATCTTACCACACTTGTTCAAGATAACTTATTTCCTCAGCTGTGGGACACATCGATAGGCTGAATAAAAAAAATCTTATCAAATACAATGTTTTTTATATTTTTTGTGTATGTAAGTACAAGCTGCCCAAAAGATTTTTGGGATGCCGTGAGGTGAATGACTGCCACCTTGGTCCAGTGGTCAAGGCGTTTTTGTCGTTTGCCTTGTGATCCGGAGGTCGTGGTTTCAAATCCCACTAGGAAGCATAGTTTGTAAAAAGTTGTTTCCAGTCTGGTTAAGATACTGCAGGCTTGAATCATTTGAAAATAAAGATGATTCTATGCTTCGGAAGGCAAAGCTGAGTCTCGAACGCCATCTAGCATTTTTTTAAACCTATCCTAGGATTCTGGTTCTGGTCTACCCTTTGGGTTGTGGAGGTCAGACGCTCTGTATAAAAACCAGTAACCTCGTTACGGCGTTACCGCTGAGGATGCATCCGGGAATACAATCGGATGATGATGTGAAATGATTCTAAATTCATTGATTGGGAATTGACGTTGGGGTGTGAGTTTATTACATAACCGACAGTGAAATATTTCTAAAATACCTTTGAAATTTAGTTCCATCATATAAAAGACATGATTTTTTGTTCTAGTACGATGGACTCGATGATTCCTACAATGATTCAGCGGACGAATCACTTAGCGAGTCTACGTCCGGTGCACCGCCACACACTGGTCACGGCACAGTAAGTACCTACCATCAACATGTACATCTTTCTATGCATAACATGATTAAAACTGTGTTCTTAAATTCCGACGTATTTTTTACTAAATGAAGGCAATATCACATTAACGATTTCTTGCGTACACCGGGCGAGGCAAATGAGTTCTTTTGATTTTATCGGCTATAATACTTTGCATAATAATATGGGTAGTTTCCAACGGCAAAAAGGTAAATTAGAGACTAAAAACGTCACAAAATAATGTCACTTGTCATTGATCATATCCATTTTGAACGTGATTTTAGATTTGTTAATGGAGACGAAACTGATAATAAGAGCGCTATTTGACTCCAAGAAACTATGACGTCACGATTTGGTGTTTCATACCACAGATAACTAGGAGAATTTTATACAATTCCCATAGAAAATGTTTGTTTTCACGTTAAGAAAAAAGTATGTAATTGGTCAGAATCCGCTATTGGAAACTAGCGGATTCTGATCAATATTGGCTACGATGACTGTTCGATTATTTGCATCGTTGACATCCTGCGTTGTGCAGGGTATAGAGCTCAAACCGTCGTAGTTCCATATCCATTTGCCATTGCAGTCAAATAAAAACACAGTTGATTTGCAACTAGCTAGTGTGGTACAGCCTTCGAGAGCATGTTCGGTGTTCTAACTCGGCACTTGTTAACAGCGAGAAACGCGTCAAAGTTGCGGCAGCTCGGTCGGCAGCGGCACCGACGACGGCGTTTATTCGAGAGACCACCGACACCACCCGCTTTCAGGTAAGGACTGCGCTTAGCTGGCCGATACCTAACATCACTACAGTACGCGCAAAATAACTTGGCGGCTCTGAACTTCGCGCGGAACGCGGCGCAGTACACGAATACAGGTGAATAATGAATGCGCGAAATGTCACTTGCAGCTAACTTCCGAGCCGCCAAGTTATTTTGCGCGATCTGTACCATGCATTGTGATAACACACGTCCGCAACCTCACACGACACTTAGCTTACCCGCGGGTACGATGCAACGCAAACATGGGCTGTCAACTAGGTGAGAGATTTTTTAAGACAATTGCACACATAACATTTGTTTTTCTAGTGTACTTTGATTATGTTAAAGTAATATCTGACATGAATCTGATTCAAGCTGTCTGACAGTAAAACGTTCGTTTGCTTCGCATTTTACTGTTATGATTTAAAAAGTGATGCCATGCCTCATAGGTCAAATTATACTCTGAACCTCACACGTCCTTACTGACACGCCACAGTTCGAAGAAAGCTTAGTAATGTGTGATGACATAACCATTAATGTCTTGTGATTAATTTTTGTCCCCAAGTGAAATTATCGTGGTATGGTATGGAGTATTCATAGTAATTTTTATATAGGTGTAAGGGTAAATATTTTGAATTGCCACATGAAAATGATAATATTATAGTTATAGCATTTTGTACTTAAGTTTTCCAAACTGTCAGTGGAGCAAATCTTTTCATATTCGTTTGTACTTTATAACGTACTGTATAAGAGACCCGAATAGTTAGGTAAAAAAAATACTACTGATATGTTCTGTTGTAATAGATATTCAGTTTTTTGCTGACTGGCGGTTATATAAAACTTGTCCTGGGTGAACGACAAATACTTCCAACGCAGTGCGAAATAATATAACAACAAAGTGAATTTATAGTCGTCTTTGACTTTAACTTATCTGATGCTGAACTTCGCAGTTGATGGAAAACAAGGTATACTTTTATAAAATCTTGAAAAATGACTCTTGACAGAAAAATATTTTAGGCTTACAATTTTGAACCTTGATGAAAAACGGCCTCGTTCGAAGACTTCAAAAATCGGTCGCGCTGCGTTTATTGTACTGTGTCGCTCACATACGACTTAAGACATACAATGCAGAGTGTAAATGTACGGCCGACATACACTTGAATCAATAACAACTATTTCCTATGCGACAAGTACTGAGATCTCGAAAAAAACTTTTGGGAATCTAGTATTCTTCCCATAGGAAAAGTTGTTAATAATAACAGGCTTCCAGCCCGTATCTATTATTCTTCCCATAGGAAAAATTAACATTGAGGTGATTAAATAAAATATTACAACTTACAACTAAAACTAGTCTTTCAAAATGACTTTTCTTCCAACTACGCTGAAATTCTATCCTAACTGCACTACATATCCATGAATCTAGTATTCTTCCCATAGGAAAAGTTGTTAGTAATGACGGGCTGGAAGCTCTTTTCAAGTTAGTGTCTCGTGTACTTTTCCACCTTGTATAACGTGGTGTGGCGGTGGGGTAGGTCCGCCCGCGTCGCTGGCGGAGCAGCTGAAGCAGGTGCTGGCGGAGCGCGAGCGCCGGCTGTGCGCCGCGCCCGACCCCGTGCAGCTCACCAACGAGCTCGTGGACGAGATCCGGCAGGCCGTCAGCGAGGCCAACGCCAGAGGTGTGTGCGCCCGCCTTCGTGCACAGGCGGGAAAGATATGAAGGATCACGTATTCAAAACAATTAATGATATTCAAAAGGCGTTGAGCAGGTGCTTCAAATCCGCTCAGCTCAACGATTTCCTGTAATATCCCTCGTATTCATAAATAATAAGAAACGTTTCCTAAGCCTATTTTAGTAAAAATATTCTTACGAACTGGGGTTCGACATTTGGAGAAAACGCTAAATTTATTCACTAAGGAACCAAAGGTTGGCCACCACACAAAGATGGTCCTTCGAACGTCCGTCCAAAAGTCATCGAGCACTCGTAGTCTAAAATTCGGCGCTGAAGTCGTATAAGTTACTCGCTGATATCACTTGTCAATTTACTTCAAAGATACTTTATTTGGAGTCCTGCTCGCGAACTTTGTTCGTTTATCTCGTTCGCGATAGTAGGTTTTGTCTCATCGTTTAAATGGCGAATATTGAAAACAGAGATAGATAACATTTTTTAATTGAAATAGGTTTAGCAAATACGAATACAACGAACAACCTTATATATAACAGAGTAAATATTATCTCAATCTATCGCAGGTTGACTGGAAGAGATCCCTACATGGGATAAGTCCGCCTTTGTATATTTGCTCTTTCGTATTATGTTGTCTTTTATACTTAAATTTTTGGTACAATAAAGGTATTACAAACAAACAAATACTTCGAATACGAAGGTATTGCAAAAGAATGGATAAACTGTTTAAAGTCCAGTCAAATTAAATAGAGAACTCTTTCGTTAGTTTACACTATTGAAAGATCTGAGTGAACACCTGTCTTATTTCGCAACTTATATACAGCTTGTTACAATCCCTATATAATTGTTGTTTATTATACTAAGAATTAGTTTTCATGGATTATTCAATAGTGTCAAATTTTCTTAAACCTCATATGCTAGACATAGATCTTCATATCTTTCCTTCTGTCTCGACCTCGCAAATGCTTCATATTGTAGGGCCACAATTCCATAGGTAGACAGGTCGACAAGACCGCGGCTAAAGGTTTCTATGCATAGACCGCACTGCCCAAACGTAGAGATACCTGCATCACTCCGATCCTTCTAGCATGGAATTTTTAATGCATGTTTTTATTATATGGAGGCTGCGTTTTCTAATATGTTTTAGGAAGATGTACCGGATGTGCAGTGAGAGGATAAAATCCAATAGTTTCACTAATTTCCTTAGCCCGATTGTTAGATATCAAACACATTCTCTCGTTACGCAGTTCAGCACATCTTCGGTTAAAACATAGCCTTAACGTAGACAAAGATTTTTATGTATCTGGGTGCAACTATTTAGAGGTGTTTTTTTAGTAGTAATTAGTTTTACTGCATATCCATACAGTCCCATAGTAGGGTTTCGTCGGCCTACTGTTTTTGCGTAACAAACTGTATACAATGTACGTATACCTTAGTTTGGTTTGCAAAAACACATTTTAACTATAAAAGGGGTTGATCAATGTTTATGTGTTAACATTCAAATTATGAGCTTTATGTGCTACTGGTGGCGGGCTGATTTTTATCCAATATTTTCTATAGCTTTATTTGTATTCTATTGGGAAAAGTACATCAGATTCAAATGATATGCCTAATATACCAATGAAAATTGGAATTAGTATCTTTAAATTTATTATTATTGTACGAAACTTTTTTGATTTTACGCATTTTCACAATACGTGTATTCTTATTTGTGACTTTGTAATAAATAAATAACAACACAGATTTATCAGTCGCATCAATCTCACGAGACAATGATGTAAAAAACAATCATACAGGATCGAATTTCCCTCCGAAAATTTGATATTATACGTTGCCTCTAAATAATATTACGAACTCGTAAGATTTTTTGAAGCATTGTCAATAAACATGTATACTCGTAAAAGAGTTTCGTGCTAAGAGTCAAAATTGCAACTATCTTTCTCTCATTTATACGTATTTCGCTTGTTACGCACTTACGTTGTGCGCGCTTGCGACCTAGCGTTGAATGTGGCATGTGGTTGTAGTGAAGAAAGCTCCGGCTTGCGTAGTCGGCGGCGAGGTGCCGTGGCAGCCGCTGTCCACGGCGGCCAGCGAGGCCAGCCTGTCGCCGCCGCCGCAGCAGCCGGACCAGCGCGTCAACCACTGGACCAAACAACAGGTTATTATCCCAAAGCCTTTTTATATATGTACATGATTGCTTAATAAATTTAAAACGCATGACTCACGTGAAATAGTTGATCGAAACCTGGTCGGCCTTTTCCGACTGTATTACGTGAGGCAACCGTTTTAAATTAATTAATTTACCTCAGCCCAAAATTCAAAATATCTTTATTACCATAGGATATTTATAATATCTCTTAATAATAGTCACTTTGTTTTGTTTTGCACAAATGTTGACGTCAAATCGTTACTTACAGCTAAGTTTACGCCGCTTCCTAGGCGCTAGTGCAGAAGAAGCGGCAACAAACTGCACTGCACGTTTTCTCCAAAGACGTCAACTAACAAACTAAAAACTTAAAATTAATTATATGGATGGACAGAGATTACATTGTTTGTTATGTCATAATTAAATTGAATTATAAGAATTACGAAATTTAAAATAATGTCAATTTGTAAATTTAGTATGTACCAATGTACCTAAATTATGACATGTCTAAGTATACACCCCTTTGAGAGGGACCCGCGCCAAGCTCAAGCCAGACCTTTTTGTCTTTAAGATAGTCATCGGTCCTATAATAAGCCTTCTCACAAAGTACTTTCTTTACATAAGCTTTGAATTTTCTCTCTGGCATATAAAAGAAACTGAACAAGTTTGTTTTTACAATTTTCACGAAATTAAGAAATGGATTTATCTCACGTTAGTTTAAAATAATGATTGCTTGTCTTATTGTGACTGAAAGATCTGGGATTCAGATTTTAAATTTTCTTATAAAGCATTCAAACAATCACAAAGTTGCCGAAAACTTGTTTTTTTTTACTACTATTAAATTACTCTTTCGCTATATACTTAATAAAAGTGCTATCGATCACAGTAGGTATATCTTTTATCTTGACTTGGGTTTTATAATTTTAATATGCTGTAAGTCATCATCATCTATATTTAAGAGCTATACTCTACTATATACTTGTCGGTGGAGTGTGAATTCTTTCCATTTGTTTCTCGTCCGCCATCTGTTTTATTTCGCTGTACGACGCGACATTCACCATCTTTATGTTTCATGTGTACACAGCTACAGCTACTACTACGGTATAGCTACTCGGTCCTCTTTCCTGCTAGAGGGTTCTAGAGACTGATGACTGATCATTGAATGAAAGATAGATCTTTCCTTCAATGATAGTATGAAATCATCGTGTCGTATAAGATGGCTTAACATATTGCCTAGTCTACTTTATATATGTCTAAATATGTATGTAGATTGCACCTATTCTCTCCGACTCCCTTTCAGTACATTTCATATGTAAGTAAAAGATAATCCTTTAACGCAAACGTAATTTTCCACGGTAGGTATGGCAGTGGGTGTCCAGCCTCGGCGAAGGCTTAGAGCGGCACGCGGGAGCGTTCGCCGCGCGCGGCGTGGACGGCGGGCTGCTGCTGGCGCTCAGCTCCGCGGACCTGAAGCTGCTGGGGCTGGGCGGCGACGAGCGCCGCCGCATGAAGCGGCGCCTCAAGGAGCTGCGCGCCGCGCACGAGAAACATCTCAAGGCGCTCAAGAAAGCGGAGAAAAAGGCCAAGAAGAAGTAATGGTCACGGGACGATGGGCGGACCCCATAGTACGATCTGAAAGTGAGGACTCACCAACGCTGTGTCTTTCAATTTGTTGTCAAAACAACGAGTGGCTGTCTTATTTGTTGATAGTGTTTCACGTTATTGACTACTCACTTAGCGCGCAGTTATGAAATTTCTAGTTCTAACTCTAGTTTGCTAGCAATCCAACTTTCTTAAATAAATGATCGTACGTAACTCCAATCTTGCCTGTGGGTCCGCCGTAGTTCAGCTACACTAACGCTAAGCATGATTCTTAGAGCTCAGCAACGTCGGTATTGCAATGAATCCAGTGACGGTAGAGAAACCCAGTTTGCCAAAATGGAGCGCATACACGCGTGCTTGTAACTACATTGTACTTTTACATTTACCTTTTCCAATCTTTGGGATCTTTTCGACTTGTTTCCTAATAGAATTAATACAAGACTGACATCTATAAGTTTCTGTCCCTATCTTCCTTGTTTCCTTAAATAATGTAGTTACGTTCTAAGATATAACGTTTGCTGTGAGCAGCGTAGCTGAAGGACCGCCAGCTGTGTCTGATAGCGTACAGAGTGCCATCTGACCTATAGCTTAGAGAATAGTGACATTAGTGCTGCTTCGAACGAAGAAACGAATAATATTAAACAAAAATTTAGACGTAAGTGAATATGGAACAGGTCAAGTAGAACTCATTTATATCTAGACTGTCTAATCTAATCCTATTTATTCCGTATGTAACTCTTACTGATATTTCGTTAAAATTCTTGATTGTTCCTACATTTTGTATTAATTGTGTCAGTTTTTCTTCAAGTTGGATGTGAAGTGATGGACTGTGAGAAAAACACTGGCTCAATCTAGTCATAAGATGAATTGTACGCCGTTTGGGAGTCGTCAACACCTAACATTTTTTCTTAGAAAATTTCGTATACTTATTAAGATAGAGTATAAACTTTAATGTAACTATTGTCAACTGTGTATTAAATGACAAGATTGTAATGCGATAATTTATTTTAGATTCGTAATCATGATACAATGCAAATTGATTTTGGTTACTTTGGCATTTATTTATGAGGTTATATTGCACAAAATGTACTTAGTGTAATGGCCGATTGTGCATCGCCAGTCAGTAGTATTTTAAAATAGCGATATGAATTATCATGAAGCATGTGATCTCATTTCACGTATGAGTACAGAACGTATCTACCGCGTCGCAGTATTTACTCTAACTATCGCAGCTGTTGTCTTATGAAATGCAATCTACACGATTTATATTATACATTCCAGTAACTCTTGATTGTTTCAGTGTGTGGTTTCTATGATTTAGAGATGCTTTATAGTTTTCCTTAGGCGACACGTAAATATGGTTTAACTAAGTGGTATACTGTGTGATGCATGCGAGTATGTCTTGTTCTTGGTTGCCCTGTACCGTGTAAATATAGTCTCAAATGTAGATGGCGAAGTCGCCCGAGTGCTCGAAATCGATGTATGACTGGTGTACCCTGTACATTAACGATATTTATTTCAATGTAAGATTAACATTTAATGTAAGTAGAACCCATTAACCATTGCCAAAATTGAACAGTACTTTTACTTAATATTGTTGATTTTTGTTTTATTTACATTTTCCTTAAATTATTTTATATTTATTTTGGGACCAAATTAATTTGTTATGAACTTACTTATTTTTATGTATTTGGGTGAGCGTTTAAGAAAGATTTTTTATTTATATTTTAATAAACAAACCAAAGTCAAGCATCACATTGTTTTTTACTGTTATTTTCTTTGTGAGTATCGTGTATATGATGTGAGATAATGATAAAATATAATCTGCCGTGAAGATTCGAGTTTTCTTGTTGAGTCTGTCAATTCTTAGCCGACTGATTTTTAATTCATGTTTGTATCGTGTATATTTGTCATACTAATACTTTAACTCTCAAACCCACTTCATAGGAATTATACAACTCCTGTTCCTGTATAGTGCGTGGAGCTGTTGAAAATACTTGTGCAAGTTATTGATAATTGAAAATAAGCTTTATTTAACAGATATAGAGTTCAAAGTAGGGTGCAAGCGACCGAGAGAAAAATTATAGCTTTTATTTTGAACTTTAATTATTGTAAATAAAGTTTAATTTTTTTATTGATTCCATGATATTTAAATTTTGCACCTGTCTACGGCTGACTCTTTTTGAGACACACATACGGTGTGTTTTACAGCAGTTGAAGTGTTAGGTTGACACATCTGTCAGCACTAGACATGGATAATCTCGACGCCGAGGAGTCTATCGGCTCACTGAATCTTACTCCGCATCCGGTACCTACTCATCTTAATGATTCCTACTCCCTTATCGGCTCCAGCTCCGAGGTCCGTTAAGTTTCGCTATTGTATCTACAGAATACAGACGTCCTTTCTGGTACCGGTTTCAATACAGAGTAATATTGACTCCCGATTCCTCCCGAGACGCGGTGGAGCCGAAACGCGGCTCGCGACCCGACAGGCGCCGGGACCAAGATTGGTGCGGACTCAATAACTCGCGGTAGCCGATAACGATTACCGGGATTTAGTACGGGTATCGGCTTCTGTTGATGAATCGGCTCATTTAAATATTCGAATCCGGAGTTACCCATGTCTAGTCTAGTCAGCACAGCACAGAATAGCACTTTCCTATGCTGCTATCCTTTTCTGTCGCTCAGAAGCGTTATTGGCCAAAGCAAGAGAGAGCAACGGAACGCGTCAGCACCGGCCATGCTGAAGCGTTCCGTCGCTCTCTCTCTCTCGCTCTAGCAAATGACTATTCTGAGCGACATAAAAGGATAGCAGCATAGGAAAGTGCTGTTCCGTGCTGACAGATGTGTCCCAACCCTTAAACGACGATTTGCGTAAGTTATTATACAGGGTGGCTTTTTAAACACCATCCAAATTTTTGGAGCAAGTTCAGTCCATGATACTGAACTACTTTCTATAAAAACAGTTATTAAAAATCGAAAAAAATTTTTCGTCCTACCATACAAAATCCGTTTGCCTGAGAGCTGATTTGTATGGGAAGACGAATTTTTATTTTAGTTTTTCGGTAATTGTTTTTATGGGAAGTAGTTCAATATCATGGACTGAACTTGCTCCAAAAATTTGGCTGGTGGTTCAAGAGAGCCTGTATAAACTCTTTGTAGTATATACAGGCTGACTTGACAGGTTGTTATGGTAGGCTACATGTACTTAGATTTTACCGGAACTGCGGCATCGTGTTTGGGTCAGAAGTCAGAACACATGCACACAAAATATAGGGCGCGCGCGTGTCAATGAATACAAGAGGCAATCAAAGTCCTCATAAACAGCTCCGATTATGAAGATTCTTTTTTATATTATTTAAAATCGGAAACCTTTCGGAGGGCAAAAATAATAATTTATATTCTTTAAACAATATTTATGTCAACAATAACAACTTATACTGGAAAGTTGACTTATATCCGATGGGAGCTTGCGAGGTGTTAGATCAGCTGAATAGCTTGCATTATGTAAATGTCACATAAAACCACCAAAATCACTGGACCGATAGGTGAAAAAAAAAATACAACCCAAAATCTTTGCGTGGATATTTCTTGATTAAATTTTAACTGTCTGTTCTGCTGGCGCAATGGATGTAGTGTAGATCGACTTATCAGATTAAGTTGCATAAATATTGTTTATACAATGTAATGTTAAAACAATATTTATGATATTTCTATTAACTTTTTATGAATATTTATTTATTTGCTGATATGATAATGATGATTTATTTGCCTCTGGAAGGTTTCTGATTTTAATATAAAAAAAAAACAAAATAAGAATCTCCAAAATCGGAGCTATTTCTGAGGACTTCCTAGAAGTCTTCATCATCATCAGTCTCAGAAACTTAGCAAGAATTAGTTTTATTTGTGCGAAATATGTGATCTGAGGCTTTCTTCATAATCACTTGAGGTGTGTTGACAATTTTACGTCTACCCCTTAAGCATTGTCTTCTATCAAAGCGAAAATAAGGAAACCACAAGGAATATAATCCAGCGACCTTATCCACCACATCAAACCAATATCACGTGTTTAAATGGTAGCAAGAGAGGACCCTTCACAATGGTGGGACTGTAGCTTCAAAACGGGAATCATTGCGAAAATGCATATAATGCTCTGATGGTGTACCAGGTATCAGGTGTTTTTAACTGTTAAGAATATTGTATTTTGGTACATAGTAGGAAGATCATTTTCAAAATTAGTTTTCATCTAAAAATTTATGAGTATCCCAAGATTTTTTTTGTACTTGACTAGGTAAGGCGGTAAGGGTAGGTAACCAAAATCGTCACACTATGTGTTCCGCCCACTACCACTTCAACGAGCTGATCTGCTGGGCTGTCGTGATTTTTGTTCTACGAATTTCCTAATTTCTGATTTGATTATGTAGAGAAACACCCAGCATAGTTCTCCCCATAGCGTATTGAGCGACCTTGAGCCTTCTTATGAGACCCATATTAAGGGACCACATTTTAGCACCATAAGTCATTAATTAGTAACACACATTGGTTATAGACTTTCGTCTTTAGGCACCGAGGTATTTTGGACGAGAAGACACTGCATAACTTCTCAAATGCTGCCTAGCCAAGTCAGATTCATTGAAAATCTTAATATTTTGGCTAATGTTTCAGCAAATTCTCAACAATAGTAATTTCTCTTTGAAAAAACCTAATGCAAACTTTAAAAAAATATGTATTTAAATAACAGGACTTTATTTACATAAAAATAATGATCTTATTCAATTACTTTATTCTTATTTTTAGGCTTTTTGTTTCTCTTCCTTTTCTTGAACTTTTTCTTTGCTGGAGGAGAAGTCTCTTCCTTGTTATCTTCCTCATCACTGCCATAGCTTATCTTCACAAAAGCACCGGGCTGCCTTTTCTGTGGTAGAAGTACTTTCTCTGCTGGTTCGTCTTCTGAATCCTCACTGATTCCTTCTTCTGCATTTGCTGTTTGATCTTCTTTTTCTCTGTCATCATTTGGCTTCTCCTCTTTCTTAACCAAATGATTTTGTCTGTTCAATGTGACACAAGTGAGCCTGCAGCCAGCACTGCTTGAACATATTTCTGTAATAGTGTCATTGGCATCTGACCACACTTTCAGCTCTCCTGCACTTGATGCTGAGTACAGCATTTCATTCTCATAATGCAGACATTTTACTCTGTGTTTATGTCCTTGGAAAGTTTGTGCTTTGGTATCAGAAACTGTTAACAAGATTATATTTCCATTCTCTAGTCCCACAAACATTTTGTCATCAGTCACCCACTGAACAGAGGTTGGTTTTGAGTTACAGGTAATATGTTTCTCTACACCAGCTTTACTGATGGTCCACACATCCACACATTGTTGGTATACTAAAGAGAACCTGTCGCCACCAGGTGAGAACCTAATTTCAGTAGGCATTGTAATTCCTTTGCTGGATAAATTGATAGTGAATGCTGGTCTACCCTTAACCAGATTCCATGTTCTCAAAGTTTTGTCCCCTCCAATGCTAAGAGCAAGCTTGTCTGATGGATGTACTGCTATTGCAGTCACAGGTTGCCCTAAAATAGAATACCAATATTTGATTAACTTAAAACACATATTTGAACAAAAGAAAGTTTATATCACTGAGAAATTACCTCCATGAGCTTTTTTCCATATTTTTTCTATTTGCCAATTGCCAGTCCTAGTAACAATGATAGCTCCATCGTCGGCTCCAGTCAGCAGGTGAGTGCCATTGTGTGTGAACGCAGAAGCGTTGACAGTGCCATCGTGGTTCATCAGCACGGTGTGCTCCTTGCGCGATTTCAGGTCGATCACCACGACCTTATCGTCGGTACCGCCCGAAGCCATAAACTTGCCTCCAGTTGTTACGCATCGCACCGAAGCAGTATGAGATTGTGTGGCAAAAGATTGTTTAAGTTTAGGCACCTGAAATAAATAATTTATTATAAACAAAATCAATTTTTATGCACAACGCACATGATAAGTAATGTACCTACGTAAAATGTTTTAGAAACTGGAAACGTACCGAATTTTCAGTATATACAGAATATCCAAGTAGGAAACCTTCGTATGTTCCTACAATTAATTCATCCATATCAATGTAATTTAAATTAGCCAAATTATAAAAATAATACACACGAATCAAATCAAACACACCACGTTTTCTTGACTTTCAAAAAATGACAGTATTAACTTGACATTGACAGTTTTGAAATTGACATTTCTGGTGCGGTCAGTGCGGTGTTGTCCACCATAAACACTCGCACATTGCTCCGCCGCGCGCTCGTACTCACTCCATTTAATTTCCTCATCAACAATCATCGACTATACAACCGACTAGACGCCTAATGTTTTAATTTCTACAACCAAACAATTCAGACAAAACATTGAGGGATGTGGGTCGGGGGAATGGTAAGAAATGCAGCGCTAATTAGTTAGTTCAAGGTCGGGGCGAGTACTAAATCATAACTAGTGATGGGAACATTTATATTATACTCATCGAATCGCATAAAACACAAAGCATGTCTATGAATCATATTGAATACAAATAAAATAATTATGTAAAAACATTAACGACAGGTTTCGCACGAACTTAGTTTCATAAAAGTTGACGCAAATAAAATAACAAATTGTAATCTGAAGAGAATCTGAGAATAAATAAAATAAAGTTGTTATATTATACGTTTTAAAATTAAGTACAAATACTCTAAAAATTGATTCATTTCATCATTTTGAACGACTTTTCCCAAATAAAAAAAAAAAAATGTCATACAAATCGAAGTAGTCTCGTGATCTAGTTACTATAGGAAGTGAAACCAGTTTCTCGTTTCGTAGCCTTTATCCACATTTCTTTTATATTTGGATCTTTCGGATAACTAGGTAAAATAAAAACTTTGAATGCGGTTCTTGTGTTTGTTTGTATGTTTGCATCAACAAGTTTGCACAGCGTGCTTACCAAGAAACTTGCATACAGCTGACTTTTTAAACACTGTCCAATTTTTTGTTCAGTCTATGATATTAAACTACTTTCTATAAAAAAAGTTATTAAAAATCGATAAAAATTTTTCGTCCTCCCATACAAATCAACGCTCAGACAGGCGGATTTTGTATGGGAGGACGAAAAATTTTTATCAATTTTTAATAACTTCTTTTGTAGAAGGTAGTTCAGTATCATGGACTGAACTTGCTCCAAAAATTTGGATAGTGTTTAAAAAGTCACCTGTATAAACTCACGTTCATTCTTGTGTTCACACTGATATATTAACTTCCATACTACAGACATACAGGCATACAGACATACATACATACATACAGACATACATAAGGACAAACGGACATACGGACATACGGACAAACAGACATACGAGACATACAAGCATAATAAGAGTAAGAAAAGTAAAAGGCTTCGTTCTAGTCGGTATATCTATCCGGAATGGTATACGTCCGAAATTATTACTAGCTTAAAACAAAAAGCCCACCTTCATAAGTGTTACAAAAAAAGTAAGTCACGTACGGATTATTTAAGGTTTTCAGAGTGTAGGGCAAAAGTGAAACAATTGATTATAATTGCAAACAAACAAAATCAACATCGCGTGCAAAGTCAACTTGAGGAGGATCCTAAGTCATTTTGGAATTATGTGAACTCCAAGAAAGGGAGTAGAAGTACACCAAAAATAGCTAAAAACGGCGTATTATTGACGAATGAGGAATGCGTCAATGAATTTGCAGATTATTTCGAATCGGTGTATAGTTTACAGAAAGCCACGCTAGATGTAAACACGGCAATGTTTGAGGCAGGAGGGGAAAATGGAGCTGGTCGAGTTCAGGTCGATAGGCTACAATTATGTGACGTTGAGCGAGCTCTTCAGCAGATCAAACCCAAAAAATCCGCGGGACCAGACGGCATTCCACCTTACATCTTTCGAGATTGCCGATTAGTTTTGGCGAAACCACTGCAACATATTTTCAATTCGTGCTTGAAGTCAGCAGTGTTCCCGGACGTATGGAAAATAACTCGGGTTGTTCCCGTACCGAAGGGATCAAATAGTGGTCAGGTAGAAGGGTTCAGACCCGTGGCAGTACCTTCGATTCCGGTCAAAGTATTTGAAACGGCTCTTAATAATAGTATATACCCGCAAGTGAGCGCCCAGCTATCTGACGCTCAACACGGCTTCCGACCATCTCGAAGTACTGCTACTAATCTCACCAGCCACATGACTTTCATAGCACCGATAATAGACGAGGGGGGACAGGCAGACACGGCTTACTTCGATTACAAAAAAGCGTTCGACTTAGTCGATAATGATAGGCTGCTTACGACGTTTGCACGGTTTGGCTTCACCCCACAGTTGCTGAATTTTTTCACTAGCTACTTGAGTGATAGGCGACAGTACGTAGAATATGCAGGGCACTCGTCAAGGTCATATCACACGAGGTCTGGAGTAAGTCAGGGCAGTAATTTAGGTCCCCTACAGTTCATCCTGATGATAAATGAATTGCCGCAAGTAGTACAGGAAGCAAAATGCTTGTTGTTTGCCGACGACCTCAAGCTAACTATGGCAATTACAAGCCGTGAGGACTGCGAAAGGCTTCAGAGGGATATTGACAGGGTGGTCAATTGGAACAAAGAAAACTTTCTAGAATTTAATACCTCCAAATGCGAGACAATTACATTTTCACGAGCACACAACCCCGTTCAATATGATTATAATATTGGAGGGGTAGTTCTAAAGCAGGTTTCTGAAGTTGGGGACCTGGGTATCACCTTCACCAAAGACCTAGGTTTTGCTGGACACATCACAAAAATATGTAAGAGTGCCTTTAAAAATCTAGGATTTGTGTTGCGTACAGTAAAACCTTTTACTAACATCCACGCGATAATATCTCTGTACAATGCACTGGTTCGGAGCCAACTAGAAACAGGGTCTATGATCTGGGATCCAAGCGAGGCTAAGTATAGTCTCATGTTGGAAAAAGTTCAAAATAAATTTGTTAGGTATCTATACATGAGGCTTACGGAGTCTATCCTTTCTACCCTTTAATGTATCCAACCCTATTTATTTTAGGTATGGTTGGATACAACGAACTAAGGGTTAGAAGGCACCTGGCTATAATAACATATGTTTTTAAGGTGATAAGGGGCAAGCAAAACCATCCAGATGTATTGTCACAGATTGGGCTATGTGTGCCAAACAAATACGTGTGGCGCCGCCGTCGGCCGCCGCTGCTGGCCGTGCCCAGAGCGCGCACCAACCTGCTGCGGGACGCACCACTCACACAAGCACTGCGCACGCTTAACGTTGTAGCCAATAGGATCGACTTATTTACTACTACTCTGAGTGAATTCACACGGGTATCATTAATGATTATTTGCAATAAAATGTAATAGGCTGCACTGTCGCATTAGGTTAATAACCTGTAATGATAGAATGTAAGATGAAATAAAAAAAAATAAAAAAAAAAATAAAAATAATTTACGCGAGCGAAGCCGCGGTTTATGGCTAGTATATATTATACGAGTACATGCAACACTCATTAATATGTTTAACTTTATAATATCATTGACATTCATAATTTTATAATTTATCATTGAGTAGTTATGTGGTACAACACTACCTTACACGTGCCAATAGTTCAAGAAAGGGGCAGCAATAATTGTATACATTGAAAAGAAAGGGATGCATAGAAAAAGACATCAACGCAACCTGCTTTCCTACCACTGAACATGCAAAAATAACCAGTATAGTTTGAGCTCTAAACAAATTTATCCTAAAAAATAAAATATTAGAAGTAGCTTACCTGTGGAATGTTATGCCATCTTTTTTGAAACTAGATTTTTGACTACATTTTCCGCACCACTTAACAGTACATGGAGTCATTTTACTTCAATAGTTTGTTTCAATTAAAATTATTTTTTATATAATCGCACGCGATGTGTACGGGTCACGGATGTGGTCGGTTCTAAGGTAGATATAACGCTCGGCGTCTTACGTTAGACGTATTAGTCTAACGTGTTGTCTGAAATCGTTCGCCCTGCATGAGGAGTCTAGCAGGGCCGGATTAGCCATTGTGGGGGCCCCTGGGCAATGCATTATGCATAGCGTGGCTATATCAAAGGAAAAGTGTTTTACTAGTCTGATTATTTCTTCTTCTGAAGGCCTTTTATCATCTGTTTTCTTTAATCTATCACAGGTCGCGCCAAACTTCTAGATCGCTCTGAAGTTGAGGCGATTCGCGTCGCAGTAGTAAAATACCCATAGCATATAGAATTTGCTTTATTTTTGTTTATTGTGTATATATATCATATCTACATTCTTGCAATCATTCTGAAAAAAATATTATTGTGGTAAATATTTTGTCCCTGTTTGTAACCTGAGTGAGGCAACTTCAGAGCGATCTAAAAGTTTGGCACGACCTGTACTCTGTATCATTATGTTTTGGTGCAGTAAAGATTTTAACTAACTATTGTGGGGGCCCCTGTTTTGTGGAGGCCCGGGGCAGTATCCCCGGTTGCTCTCCCCTAAATCCGGCCCTGGAGTCTAGTAGTTGTATCGTCGAAGTCAACAATATACAACATATACTAGTATAGTATCTGCTCCGTAGTCTGTGGTACAACATGGAGGCTGTGATGGAGGTCTACCATGCATCAGGTCATGGTAAGCCTCACTCATGGTTAGTTAGTGACATGCTGACATGTGAGTACTAGCCATAGGCGGCCTTGATAGTCTAATTGATAGCATAGCACAGCACTACCAACCAGCAATCAGCATCAGAAGTTTTTGGCGGGAAGTCAAGGGGTTCGGTTGGGGTTTTCTTTAAATTATTTGCAAATTGATTTTACCGGACTTTATAATATGAAATTGGTGTTGTTTGGTGTTATAATTGCTCATGCTCATGAACAATATGTGAAATAGTTAAAGTGGACAGTCATAGTACGGCTGCAGTGATATTTGATTCGCGGATTGTGTGGGCGTCTTCGGACGTCGTCCGCCACTCAATCGGCTATGAAAACCAATGGACTCGTATAGATTTATCGCCAGAAGCTCCTTTGCAGCAGTCAAAGGCCTACACCACCCTTTGATTGTCTTGTTAGGATTAGGAATAAAGAACAAAATTAAAGATAGGCTCTAAAAGACTTGTATCCAGAGCCGTAAAATTATTTAAAAAAAAAACAGGTCCTACATACGCGTTTTGTTTTCCCTTTCTATTTTGTAAAAATATTGACATGACAGTACCGATTGACAGATTGACAATATTGACAGCGTCAAATCCGGGGAAAGAACCAAGCTTCCATTTCGATAAAATAAATATTTCTTGCAAATTATTGGATGGATAAATCTGTAATTAAGACTTAGGAAAGGAAATCGTGTTTTCTAATAGTTAGGCCAGACATAATAATCATTCTGGTAAGCATATGTTCACTTCAAAATAACGTTTTAAGTGTCGTCAATCGCTATCGATCTCCAAAATTTTCTTTGGTAAATGCTGTTGTTTGTTTATTTTGAGTAGGATTCCCAAAAGAGGACTTATTTGGACATCTACAAGATGGATTTGGCGGAGACCATGAAGAGCGTATTGGCGAAGAGTACGGGTAGTTCGAGTAGCGCGGCGGCGAGTTCCAGCACGGCTACTCCGCACGGTGCCGAGGGCTATGTCACGGAGAAGCTGTACATGCTGCTGCAGCTCTACCTGCAGAACAAGGGCTGGAGCCCTAGCATAGAGCTGTTACAGTGCTTCAGTGATCTGAAAGATTCATCTATGCTTCCTAGTGCAGCATATTTGCAGTAAGTAGTGTTTACCATATGTCTGATATTAATCACAAACTACCTTACCTTACTGTGTAAATAAGTGCTGTATACCTACATAACATTCATATATTAATTTTATTCTGCAGAATGATGGCATCCCGAGTTGGTTTAGACACACAGGGCAGACTTATACTGCGTGAAAATGGCAAGATAATCTTACCATATGAACATTTTGCCAATGCCGTGATGCTGAAACACATGAACGGTCCACATGGATTGCATCTTGGATTAGAGGCCACAGTCAGAGCCGTAAGTGTCTGTATGATTGCAGTGAATTGTTTTCATTATCATTTTCTTACTGGAATCCCATTGGGATTAATAAAGATTGTACCATGGGAGGATGCTTGAAAAATCTACGTCCTATAGAAAAAAACAAAACAGTAGTGTCCGACCAAATGTTCGGTTTCGGTTTTGGTCGAGTTTCGGAAAAAAAACGGGGTTTCGGTTTAGTTTCGGTTTCGGCGGCAAATCTGCCGAAACTACGACCGAAACCGAAACTGCATTCGGGGTAAATTCTATCCAAGCGTGAAGTGACAAAGACATTTTGCCAAATCCACATTCCTAATCATGTTCTGGTTGTGTAATCATGTTTTCATGTTGTGTTTGCAGTTCGTTTTGTTTGTTGTGAGTTTCGTGTCATTTATTTTGAGTTCACGTGATATAGCATAAGAGTAGGTAGTAAACATTTATAATAACGTTTTCTTCAAGTTTCGGTTTCGGTCAAAACTGAGAATGTTGCCGAAATTCGGTTTTGGTTTCGGTCGTAAATACCAGTTTGGGTCGGACACTAGAAAACAGCCTTTGTATATTTCATCTACCCTCTCTATATAGTGCATACATTAGATTGTCTTTGGAATTAGACCATTTTTAACCGACTTTAAAAAAGGAGGTTATCAATTCGACTATATTTTTTTTAATGTATGTTTGTTACGCGATATTTTCGCCAATTGTGAACCGAATTTGATGATTCTTTTTTTACTTGAAAGCCTTTACTACCAAGTTGGGTCCATTTTAATTTAGTGAAGATATGATGAAGACCTTTGGAGATATGGAAGAAATTCTTAAAAAAAATTGAAGTTGGTTGTTTTTTTTGTTAAAAATTTAATTATTTACATAACTTTCCAGGTAGTAGAATCATACACCATAGGCAGAGAACAGTTTGGTATGGAGAAAGAGTTCATAGTGGAAGTGGTGCAGAATTGCCCAAACCCTGCCTGCCGCTACTACAAGAACCAGCTGGAGATGACACAGAAGACCATCCAGCAGCATCTGTCACAGCAGCCCACCTACATTCCTGGTAAACAAGGTTCTGTACACAAAGTTTAGTAATAAGGTTTGGTTGGAACTATTACTAAACTTCCTCTATCCATCTGTCACTTTGCTTTAACTAATGAACTGTAATATATGTATAGATTAAACAGTAGTAGTATAGTAGCCTCATTTCAGCTAGAGCTAAGCACATATCCTAATGTAGAACCCACACTTGTATTGAATGTTACTTGTCGTACTTTACTGGCTTTTAACCTAATTTTGTCTAACCCTCTTGACAGCTTATGTGAAGTTCTTCCTGTAAAATTGTAACAAAACTACCTTAACATAAGCGACAAATAACTTTTTGTACCCCAGCACAAGCAACATATATAACAACATATGAAATACGCTTTGGTATCGGCACATTCACAAGTCAAAGCTAAATTCTCTGTTCATTCTACAGATGCAGGGGCGCCCAACCTGTCGGACAGCCAGGCTGTGGAGCGGCTGCTGCGCGGCTCGGCGCTGGCGCAGGACTATCAGCTGCCGCTCGCGCCTCATCTGGCCGCTCTCAGTGAGTTACTATGTAAAAATCACATTTTTTATTTTTGTTTTAATTTTTACTTACAGTTATTTAGGTGTCGATCTCACAGTCGTTACACACATAAGATCAACACATATTTTTACCTAATAGAAGGTAAAATTGGAATGGAAAATTAGTAGTTGCTTGTGGGATCAGTTCGAACTGGAATGTATATTTTATTATTTATTGACTCTACTTATCTTTCTCACTGAACATAAAAAAAATTGTTTCCAATAACAGTTCTACTTTCTTCTTCTTAGTCTAAGCGTTGCTACTTTGGAGCCCGGGGTGCGCTTTTCTGCTTTTTCTTCTACAAATATAACATGCATGTCAATGGTCACCCAAGGATGCCAAAGACCTTGCAAAATGGAGAAGAAATAGCCGGAACAGTTTAAATTATTTGGCTATAGTTTTACGACTGGCCGCCTGCCTGACGTCAATCCACTTTGGGAATGTATTTGTGCGAAAAGTTTTACAACCGGCCGCCGCCCGACGTTAACCTTCCTTGGGAATGCAATTGTAGCACGAAATGTTTGTGCTAAGTCCTTTAGTCGCCTCTTACGACATCCACAGAAAGACATGGAGTGGTCCTATTCTACTCTGCCGGGAACCACACGGCGAATAACGGTTCTACTTTATTAAGCAACAAGCCTTTTTAATTCTTTTGACCTCGCACTACTTAAAAGATTTTTCGTAGGTGATACACTTATATTCTTGTTCTCTTTCTACTAGTAGGTTGTGAAGTTGCAGCAGTACTACGTAAAGACTGGTATCTGTTGAACTTGAAATAACTTTCAAGTGACTTTAAAGGGCAGTCCACACCGGCAGCGAGCGAACGAGCGAGCTGAGCTCTTCTATGAGCTAGAGAGAAACTATGAGCTTAGCCATGTGGTTCACACCGTGCGAGAGCTAGCGAGAGAGGCGGGCGAACGATACAGCTAGGGTTGCCGTCCCTTTTAAAAAATTAAATTAGTACCTACCTACTACTGGTAACACAAAAATGTTACCAGTTAATAAAAAGTCACCCTGTATAATATAGAGGTAGTATCCTACTATTTTAGGTGTCTAACTACTATTATTTTAGAAATATAATATAGAAGGCGAAACTACTATATTTTATCAGCAAAGTCGCTAAAATCAGTGCTTTAATTTTCTTTTAAAACAATTTTTAAGACAGTAAAATGGTTAGTGATGGTAATGATGATCTCAACAACATCACCAAATAGGTAGCAAAAAAGACAGCAAAGAGGCTTCAGAAATATAAAAGTGAATAGGAGTCTAAATACGACTGTAAGAAATAATATATGTATACATAATATTATATTTTTTTAATATACTACCTATATTTTTTTAATTAACTTCCTATCTATTCTACTTTTATGGGTAATACTATATTTGGTCAAAAAAGAAGTTGGCAACCCTAGTTTGAACAGAGAGATAGTTCCATCGCCCGCCAGCTCGCTAGCTCTCTCGCTGGCATCGTCGGATATCTTCGGCCGCATCGCTCATACTATAATTGGCTGTGTGAACTACTCGTAAAGTATGAAAAGAGGCTCGCTCGCTGCTCTTAAAAAAGGAGCTTCTCAATTCAAATGTATATGTTTTTTTAATGTACAGACGGTTAAATGGATACCTGTGCCACCTCACGTAGTGCGCGATGCGCGCGGTGGCACAGGTTAGATATGGGTAATTTCGACTCCGAGGAGTGTTTCGGCTCACTGAATCTTACTCCGCATCCGGTACCGACTCATCTTAATGATTCCTACTCCCTTATCGGCTCCAGCTCCGAGATCCGCGAGCTAAGTTTCGCTATTGAATCTACAGAATTCAGACGTCCTTTCTGGTATCGGTTTCAATACAGAATAATATTCACTCCCGACTCCCGATTCCTCCCGAGACGCGGTGGAGCCGAAATGCGGCTCGCGGCTCGCGACCTGACAGGCGCCAAGAACGGTGCGGACTCAATAACTCGCGGGAGCCGATGACGATTACCGGGATTCAGTACGGATATCGGCTCCGGTTGATGAATCGGCTAATTTAAATATTCTATTAAATAATCGGAGTTACCCATGTCTAGCACAGGTATCTGATTAACCGTCTGTACGTTCTTCAATAACTTCCCCATTTTTTTATCGATATAAAAAAAAAAAAAATTGATAGGGTATACATGCAAGTTGGTCCTATTGTCACCAGGGAAATATCTAATGATGGGATCTTCGAAAAACCGAGGAAACTCCTCCAATATTCTATGCACACATAGTGATTTTGATGTTTTTGTCAATAAACTCAAACTCAAACATTTATTGTTTCCTTAATAAATCAAACATTTGAATTAGAAAGTGAGTTTTGGTGCACTGGAACTGAGTTTCACTGGTCATCATCAGAAGATGACCAGAAATTGAAGTAGCTTTTTTTGTTTTGTTTAATATTATTGAAGATGCATATTTTATTGTCACAGCAAGCCTAACGTCCGACAAGTCTGACCGGCGCGCCCAAGAGAAGCTGTCTCAGCACCAGCAGATGCTGCTCCAGCATCAGAACAGGTCGCTCGGCCACCAGGCGGCGCTCGACAAGTACAGCCACTCGCAGCGCTCGGCCAGCTCCTCGCAGTCCGCGCTCGAGACCAAGGCCAAGCATCATTACTCTGACGAACACAAGCTGACAGACTTGTTGAGGTTAGTAGTGTTTGCTACGTTTCGACCAGTTAAGTTAGTGAACGATAGGTTTTAATAGATTTGGCCGAATAATATCCGACACAGTTTCTTTTTTATATTTTAGGGTCAATAGGGATGACGACTGGGTCAGAAAAGTATTCTAACTAGTCCGTTAGTTAGATTATCCAAAAATAATGTACCCGTATTTTTCAGTTTATCACAAAAGTAAAAATTCACAAAGATACAGAGTATCTAAGTTCGAGAGTGGGGGCTTGTGACGTCACCGATGTGTAAAAATCGTACGAAAGCGTGACGTCATGCGAAATTTAAATGCGCTGTATCTTCGTCATTTATTGTTTTTCAAAGAAAAGAAAAAATATGTGTACAATATTAATCTAAACGATGGGCCATCAATAATTTTTTAGTCATCATGCCTATTATACGAGTAGTAGAGAAACAGTTAGTTAGTCATATTCGTGAATTCTTTGCTTTTCTAAATTCGTCTAAGGTCTCAATAAAAATATATGCGTGCATAACATTGTAGAAATGGTTAGCAAAATGTTATGTAAATATTTTGATTGATGCCTCAATGTGTTTTAGACTTTTGGTTGTGTGTGTGTCTTGTTGAGCCTTATTTACTTAAATGGGACTTACTTAACGCGACTGATTTTATTTCATCTCAGATATTTTTTACGACTTTATAGGCGCCATGGTCCTGTTAAGTTAGAAGAAGTATGCTCCAAGTAGTTTGGAAACTTATATGTTTTAATTTGTATATGTTTAAATTTGTGTGTTGTTCAGCCAGTTAGCGAACTAAATAAATTAAAAAAAAATAATAAGGTTGGTTTTACAGTGGCGCTTACTGTCCGCGCGACTGGTAAGCGAGGCCCGAAAGACGTACAAAATAAAAAGTTCTGCGGTTTATTATGTAACGATTCAAGACACCCAAAGTCCGTAGTCCGCGGCGCAACCAACGGCGCGTGCGAAAGCGGCACTGTAAAACCATACTAAGTGCTTGTGACCGCGAAAACTAAAATATTATGCTTGTTTATTTTTGACAGAGCAAATTTAGAGAGCTTAGAGTCTCTAAGCGGTGGCAGCGCGAGCTCGCACGCGGAGCGCAGTGCGAGCGGGGCGGCGGGCGCGGGCGCGGGGGCGGGGGCGGGGGCGGGCGGGGGCGGGCAGGAGCGCGTGGTGCGCGCGTTCGCGGAGCTGGCGCGCAACCTGCAGCGCATGCGGCCCTGCGTGCGGCCCGCCATGTGCAAGCCCTACGGCAAGCAGAGCGAGCAGCTGCAGAAGAGTAAGACATTCCACCGTAACTAGCTGTACAGTGAACACAGCCCTAGATACGATTGGAGGATAAAGGAAAGAAAAGTCCCAGCTATAAATGCCTTAATCAAATAAAGCCTTTTCAGAAACAGTTCCAAGTTTCTTTAGTAATTATGGATTTTGTTACGAGGATGTTTAGATTTATAATATTAGGTGAGGGTGTTTCTTAGTGAAACGAAGGATTTAACAGTAGAATCACGAGCGTCATTGTGAGATACCCTGGCTATCCTAAGAGTTTCTCTAATCCATTTATTTTATTTATTTTTATTTTATTTATTGTTAACACACAAAACAGATTACAACCAAATAGAGGATCAGTATTTAAGGCGAAGATATAGGCAAATGGCCTTGAAGTGTGAAATAAATTGTTAACTCGTAAATATGGTGATAATTTCCATATTTCTCTACGTCATGCACTAGATAGCCCTTTAAATTATTTTATGAACTGCCGTTAAAACTATTATTGGTGATCCGTCTAGCTTTAAAACTTGCCGTGGCCACTTTTGGCGGAGGCAAGTTTTAAAGCTAGACGGACTAATGTAAATACTTTCAACGGTGGTTTATAAAATAATTTAAAGGGCTATCTAGTGCATGACGAAGAGCAATATGGAAATTATCTCCATATTTACGAGTTAACAATTTATTTCAAATGAGGGCGCCACTTCAAGGTCATTTGCCTATATCTTCGCCTTAAGTATGATAAATATTGTTCTAAATCATAATCCAAAGGATGTGTGCCTAATAGCTTCATTACATTAAGACTATATAATACTAGAGAGCGCTAATATTTAGTTAATACTTTAAAAAAAAATCATTGATTCACACTAAAAATAACAATTGAAACAATAATTTAATCCAGATACCTAACATCTTTTCATTTCTAAGACAAAGGTCTTAATTTGAAAAACGTGTTCTCCAGTCCTGCTGGACACCATCCAGCTGGTGCAGTCGCTGCGCAGCTACCTGCCGCCGCCGCACATCCAGGTCACGTCGTGGAAGAACGACGACAAACTTCGGTAAGTTAACGTTACCTGTGGACACTATTGGCGAGTACATCGCTCGTCTCACTTTTTGATCGACAATAACAATTTTACAGTGACTTGCAAACCGCTGCCGCTCACCGCGCGAATTCGCGTCCAGCCCAGAATAGTATTCTAATTTTGTAAATTATACTTTAAAACTTATGGTATAGATATCTAGCCCAAATCGCTCGTAGCTTCAATTGTTTTAGATTAAACTGATTGAAAAATCTGGAACAGTATCGTATACAACCAATGCACCAAAAAAAAAACACATTGGTAATAAATAACTGCGCTCATTGCTCAAATCAAAAAGCGCGCGCTTCCCCCCGGCCGCGGTCAACGCCACGAGCGGTGAGGTACAATATTAAAATGTTTATTTACTTACTTATGAAAGGTGAGTCCTGTGTTTTTTCATGTCTGTATGGCTTTTACACCACTTCACGGCACATTACGGCATTTTTAATGAATCGATTATCGCAAAAACACAGCAATATTCCCAAAGATAACTTCTTGCGATGCAACCGCACGACTCCAGTGTCACGGCGAACTGTCGCGCCGCGCGGTTTATATTTTAAGGCCCGCCCGCCGCGGTACATATCGCGTGGAATAATTTTTCGGGATTAGTAATGATTCTAGAGAATTATTGTTCGTAGCCTTACACACATAAATATGATATAGCACATTGTTCGCGTATCAAATTAACATCTGCGATA
The DNA here is from genome assembly GCA_963576875.1 of Acrobasis repandana. Classification (NCBI taxonomy): domain Eukaryota; kingdom Metazoa; phylum Arthropoda; class Insecta; order Lepidoptera; family Pyralidae; genus Acrobasis; species Acrobasis repandana. Next base: position 9,022,086 of record OY756226.1, read on the forward strand.
TTATAGTGATTTGTATTGAATATTTGTTTTCGGTTAAACCTATGCTAGGATTGGTTCTGGTCTACCATTTGGGTTGCTAAGGTCAGACGGCAGTCGTCAAATCACCTGGGTTAGATAGCGGACCCAGGGCTCTAAACAGTACCGGATCTAGACTTTTAGGAGCGAAAAAAAGTAAATAACCAAAAGGAGTCTTTAAATTTGCCGCCCCTCTGACCTTGCCGCCCGGAGCGTGGGCCCCGGCTAGTCCCCCTAGATCCGGGGCTGGCTCTGAAGTGTTATTGCTGGGGATGCAACCGGGAATACGATCGGATGATGACTTGTTTTCGGTTGATTCACATTCGCCTGTACTCGCATTTCGTTCCTTGCAGCTCCAACAACATGGACGAGCTGGAGAGCCGCAAGATAGTGAGCGGCAACTAGCCCCCGAGCCGCCGCCCGCGCCGCCGACTGAGCCACTCTACGGTTTCACATCCATCACAATGTATGTCTCGCTTACAAGTTCTCTTGTTTTTTTATCGGGTTGGAAATTTATTTTCTTTTTTTGTTATTTATTTCACGAATTATCTCATTATCTGTATGGATTACAGATTGGCAATAAAAACCGAATAAATTTTGCGTTAGTGTGATCACATATGGATTGTTTGCGTAAAAAGCGCTTTTGGATACGTATATTTTTATTTATCAATTTAACCTTTATTTTCCATAAAATATAAATTGTACAGAACAATAGACGAACTTACCGCTAAAAGCGTTGTCTATCGGTCAACCTGCGGGTTATAGAGATAGTCGAAATGTGGTATTTTTTTGCATTGTTCGATTATAATTGTTTGCGCTTTACTTACTAAATGAATACAGTGAATTTAAAAATATGAGTAGTAGCTGGCTCTACTATTTCTACAGCACAAATTGTGGATTTGCATAAATATTATGGAAGATAAAAAATAATATTATGGTTTTTGAAAGGTTTAATTTTACAATTTTACTTATAAACGTTGAAACCGTAACAGTATGGACGTCAAGGGATTTGACATTGTTGTTTTAGGATACGTAACGCATATTAAGCGTGCAGCGATGCACACTTATCTATTAATTACATATTATGTATTCAATGTATCTTGGATAAGTATTTTTATATTTTCAGCTCACCATTTTTTCTGACTTTTTGTTTTACACATTTTGTTTCGTTTGTTAACATTTTGAACGTTTGACATTTCTTGTTTACTTACGCTGTACGTTTTGCGTATACTATTTTGCTTTTAATATTTTTGAATAGTTTCTGGTAAGTTTGCAGGTGATTCTGTTTGTAGTTAAGTTCAATCTCAGTTATTGTCGTAAGTGCATTATTTACACTGTGATAGAGGTGTAATAGGTGTAGGCCTGAGCGAAGTCTTGACATGAATGTTACATAGACTTATAAATTATTTAGTAGGATTGGGTACACGTAGGATATCATTGGATAAAACTTTTGGATATCATGAAAATATATTTGCCGTACTTTGTTTACGTATACTTAAACTACAGCTTTGGTCCTGCTGTGCTGGCAGGATTTAAAGATCCGAACATTTATTTGTATCAAACACGTTAGACACTACGCCACGTTTCAATTAAGAATAAGCATTAAGCATTTTATATAGCCATCTTTGTCATTTTCATCGCAGAAAAGGAGTTAACAGTGGCGGTTTGACAGTTCTGTGCTTAGTAACCCCACATTACGGGTTGGGTTGAGTTAAATTGACGCTATTCGTGCACATATTTTTTTTATAGAAAGTTCAGTCAATAATAGATACTGTTTCCATATTTTGTCATATTTTTAACCTTTAAATGCCTAAATTTTCCGATTTTTATAAAACGTAGAATTATGGGAAAAATACTAAAAAAAAATTTTGCTTTATGTGGCTAAAAATTAAAAAAAATCTGAAGTTATTCAAAATCAGCCCCCTGCAAAAAAAAAAAATTTTTTATCTTTATTATTTTTATTAATTTTTGTATTAAAATATATTTTGTTATAAATTATATACAATTTGTTTTAAGTCGATCAGATATTTGTAAGATTTTATTTTTATTTTTATTTCAACATGGAATTCGGCTCTATGGTTCACTGTCACGAGAAAGTTGACTTGGCAGATAGATACTAAAGAGAAAAATAAATAGAAATATTTTTTTAAACAGTCCAAATTTTTTTTATACCAAAGGGGGATTATAACATCATAAAAAAATAAAAATAAAACTATTAAAAGTAATAAATATAATTATTATAAAAAATAATTTCGTAGTATCAAATTTGATACACTAGGCATAAGAATGCAATAATTAGTACAATGGACTAAACTTACTGTAAACATTTTATAAGTGCAGAAAATATTCGTTTGGAATAGCGTACTCCAGAGATCTATACAGAAAAAGAAGGAAAAACTATGGAACAAAATCTCGGACTTAGATTAAATATATTAAGTATATTTGGCCAAAGGTATTCAATGATATGCGGCGTGTCGGATGTGCGCATTTAAAAATGAAACTTTAATCGCCATGTCTTGTCTTGTGAATAATAGGGAGTTAGTATCTTATTGAAGACTGCAATTTTTTCACATCGTCTTAGCTAATGTTGCCTGTGGATGTATTAATTAGGGTTGGTAAGTTGTAAAGTTTGCTGCGCACTGAGGGCACCAGCCATTTGTAATAAAATGTGGCGCTAACACTAAAATTATAGGGTTTTTGCCGATTTAGTCAATAGCAATATTTAGCAGACGAGTATCGAAAAATTAAATAATCCCATAGCGGCTGTTCAGCTGTTTTTATTGGAAGTAGATTTTTATTTTATGGACCTGGCCCGAACAGTTCCCTTATTCATATTTTGAACAAATTAATAGTTTTTAACTTTAACGGGGAAGTGATTAAATATTGCAAACGGCTAAATAGGTTCCCCACCTAGAAAGTATTATATCTTTTTATGACGTATAAAACTATGCGCGCAAAAATTGCAAAGAAAACCATCATTAAAATACGATTTTCTCTGCAATTTTTGCCGATAAGTGTTTAGCAGCGTTTAGGAATAACTTATTAGAGTATAATTGAATGTTTGGTTCCTGTTTTTATTTAAAACTAATTTGTATTTGAATAATAAAATGGTCGTCTCAGTGTGCAGTGGGGTAGTCGAGGGGGTTTTGATCATTTTTGTATTATCTATAGCACGTACATGTAACAGATGATAATATACAGCGTCGCTAGGATATTTGAAGCAAAAAAGAAATCGTTGAAGCGTTTCGAATGTGCCAGTTAATGAATAAATAATGAAATTTATTTTCTCAGTCTGTAACATTTGTACCATTTTATATCCGTGCATGTAGTTAATTTAACTAACTCAGACAAGTATCTACATAAAAAGCAGCTTGAAACGCGTTTTAGTAAAGAAATGTCTGTGTTATTAAAAAAGACTGGCTATACGCGATTTAGTTCTGATGTTAAACAGAACGCTTCACTCAATAATGGATGTTAAATTTAAATTAGCGAGTAAAAGAAAGCGTTTGCCCTTGTTCTGCAACGCTCTAGTGTTGTGCGACTCGGAGTGGTAATCAGCTGATCTGGTGTGATGAGATATTATTTGTATTTCTCATAGTATATTATCATCTGTGAATTCAAGATATGTCGCTATTACTTCCATTACATCACACGTATGTGAAAAGAACTACATAAGTATGATAGTGCAATAATATTAGGCAAAGCCTACTAAAAATAAAGTTTTGTATCTTAGAGCTGTAATTCTAAATTATAATAAAAAGAAAATATAATCGTATCGTATCGCATTCAAGGTGTGCAAGGTTGTAATAATGTATTAGGACGCTTAGTTATTGTTGTGTGGGTCGTTTGGATTGTTGTGAACATCACTTGCTTTCTCGTTTACTTTTGTTAGAGGAATATATTTTCTAACAATTTATGTTTTCGGTTTAGGCAAAGAATGTTCAATTCGCAAAACGTCTGATTCAGGAATGGTGTGTGCTTGTACTTGCATTCTGGATATATTACTCGTATTTTGAGTATGATCTTTGATTTAAACGGTGATTATATTGTTCTAAAGTATCGTTTAATTCTAAAGTAAGAAAGGGATAACCTGAAAAAAATAAGGGACAAGATACACGTCACATGACATTATGTCAATCGGAACTCTTGCAAATTCGACATTGTGCGCATACATCATATTTTTCTTATTGTTTGAAATATAAAGTGGTTAGTAAATGGTTTACATAAGACATAAACATATTTTTGTTTTCACTATTGTCATTATCTAGCAGCTTTTAAAAATGTTTAGTACATTGTATTGTTAAGAAATGTATGGTATTGGAAAGGTATCAGCATAGTCGGTTGACATTAATTTCGGTCCGCTTGTCGGTACATACCCAAATATGATACGAGGCTATTTTAACTTCATCAAGTACTAACAATGCACCTAGTGTTAAGTTGTCAGTAATATCTGCTCGGTGAAGTATGATAACCTAAAGGAACCTATCTGTATTAGATTAAGCTTTCTAGTCAAAAATGGATTTGCTATGACTTTTTAATTGGATTTTGTAAAGTATTGAACGAATTGCACAATTATTATGGTATTTTCTGGTTCTCAAACAAAATACAACATAGAAAATACAGAATACTTTGGCACTTTGCGTCTAAAATGATCTCAGTGATTTTGAAAATTATTATATTTTTTTTGTCTACGATTCTAGCCTCGAATGATGACTTATGGTGAAGGTGGTTTTTCATCTGTATACATGTTATTTATTATTATTTACTGTTTCTTGTATTCTAAGTAGGATTATTTTGATGTCAGTTTGATTCTATTTTACATATTTTTGTGTACGTACTTGTTTAATCCTAAGTAAAAGAAAGTAGTTTATAGAAAAGCTAAAATTATGTTTCATAGTTAGAAATTATAAATTGAATTGGCGTTTGGATCCTGTGATAACTGTTTATTTTATTGCCACCACATTTAAAAAAAAATTGCCTTTGGCAGTTTGTTTAGAATTATCAAATTCAGGTTTAAGTTTAATTATTTAAAAATGCAATAATTTGGCCTTGCCATGTAAATTTACTTTGCCGAAATCATGATTATTTACTCGTAAAATGGTTAACTATTTAGTGGATTGAAAGCAGTGCTTAGAAATAAATAATATGATTCATTACTTCGTTTATTATTCCGTGGTCCTGCCGTAAATCCAAGGTCTATGTCTCCCACAAAATGATTGTTTGCAATGTTGGCGTTTAATTGGAATTGCTTCGGAAGGCACGTTAATCCGTTGGTCCCGGCTGTCATATTATCATTAGATGGCAGCCGTCAAGCTACGTCAGATGCCTTTCGGCAGCTTGAAAAATCTGACACCAATCTTGGCCACTTAAAAGGAAAAACAAACAAACAATTGGGATTGTTACAGGGATACAAATAATAAGCTCAAATAAGAGTAAGTACATTTATTAAATTTAAATATTCGCTGATATGGAATTGAATAATGAAGATCTTTATGGAAATATGCAAATATATTCATAATATATATTAAAAGTAACAAATATGCTCTAATTATTATAAATAAAATTGACACTTACTAGTACTATTAAAGAAGAACTAAAATTCTAATGGAATGAACTTGCAAAATTTGTAGGATTTTAATATTTCAATTGAGTATCTTATTTTATATCATCATACTCGTAGAATCAGAAACAAATCTTTAATGTTTTTTCCCCTCTACGCTGTTTTAGTATGAATTTAGCTTAACATAGTATATATATTATTAGTACAAATGTATAAAATGTATAATATGAAAATGGTGATATTATTTACAGTGCAACACAATATAAATCGATTACAAAAAATATCCTTCGATGTAAATGCGTGTGCGCGTTACAGCCTTATGTTAATGTCATAATCATGACAAACATCGATAGTATTTTTTCGTTCCGGTATAAATCTTAGTGCAGGTATTAACATTCCACATTAGCAGTCTTTAAACCAAGGAAATCGTATCTATTTACTTTCAAGGCTGTTTGATAGATAATATCTATCATGAATATACATATATTTTTAATATAAACTACACCAAAGCTTATCAAAATCTGCCTGTAGTCTTGAAATACAGATTTGGCTTTACCACTTATTACATAGCGAGAGCCATTGGGGTCGCAAAATCAAAAGGCCATCCAAAATAATTACCTAACTGTCCGCATAGGAAGTGGCATGTGTTTTAAGCATGCTGTACACGGGTAGAGTAAATAGTAGACTCAACTAGTATGCACACATCCACTCCAAGTACTCTACCAGTTATAGAAGAGTAACTGTCTACACGTAAATTTAAACTTTGAGCAGAGTAACGCCTTTACTCGGTAAGAAACGCTAGAACAAAATAGAAGAAAACCACCATGATGAATTTCACTCATCATAAACCGTTTACATAGGTCGAGTAGCCGGTAAAGTCTACGGTAGAGTAGGGTGGATGTCGGGTGGGGAAAGTGGTCTCAATCAAATTTTAATACTCTACCATGTTGTCTACATTAGTATAGTTAGTAAGATAGTACTATACTGCTCTACTCTTCCCGTGTACACCAGGCTTTACGGCTAAACTTTCAAAACAATTAATCGTTCCATATTATTTAATATAAAAGAATTCATAAATGTTGTACCTATATTTTTTTTTAGATTTCAGGGAAGATTTTGATTAAAACTTTCATAACATACTCGTAAACACCATATAGCTGGACCAGCATTTGACCCAACATCAATTTGTCACTCCGTTGACTACAGATAAACAATGTATCGACAGTTGGACTCTTAGTGCAAAGAAGTATGCAAGAAGTAACTGAGAGTATTATGCAAGGTCGTGTATGCAACGACCATCACAATTTTGAACAATCAGTCGGTCAAAAAATTGTAGTTAATTTGGTGTCTTGTAAAACGGTTGATGTCTTTTTTTGGCATAGGATTTCACCGACTATCAGTATCAGGCAAGGTAATCGAGTCGAGCGTTCCTTTTTTCGAGTCTTTGTTCACATATATTTTAATAATAACTACAATCTACTCTCTCTCTCTCTCTCTCTCTCTCTCATCTCAGCGTATTCGCAGTTGCATCCTCAGCTGCAACGCTGCGGTATCGCTTAATATCTACAATCTAAATACAAATAAATACCAAATAACATCCTATCTTATCAATAAATTGGAATATATCTACCTAGAAAACCTTTAGGGAAATATTACATCAGAAAAATTCGGTATAATCAATATTTTAGATTAACACTTAGACACGGAGAACATTACACCCTGAGGGAGAATGAATAAACATCTATTATATACGTCAAGGTAAAATGAAATATTACACCTACGACATAACAAGAAATAAGTATAAAATTAAAAAAGAAACATCTGTGAACAATAAAATAATTGCATTTTTTTTTAAATACCTAACTAACAAATCGACGTCATATCTAAACAATAAATATATAAGCTCGTTCACCACGTTTTAATATATCAAGAACAAAAACCCGCATAACTGGACGTAATCTTTGAGGAATAACTTATAGGTGCAGTGCTTCTATTTTCTTAATGTCTTTCGTAAAATTTTGTGTTTCGTCCGAATGGCTGCTTGGAAGTATATAGATTTGTTATTACTGTTGTGTCTACATTTAAGAGCGAAGCTCTTGTCGGTGTCATTGTGTGGACAGAGGCATATTAAGATGTACCTAATTAATTTAAAAATGAGAAGAAAGCTGTTAATTCGCAGGCACGGCAGAAAACTTTTTGCGTATACTCGTATTGTTGATTCGCACACGGACAATTTAATAATAAATAAGTAACTGTTCGAGCAGTGACCAAAGTGATAATTCCATCGCTAGTGAACAAACTGACATCTGATGAAGAAATTTTCGGACTGGATTGAAAATATTTATTTTAGTTTTATACCTAGGTACATGTCGATCATAAGAACTTCCTTTTTTTGGGAGTCGGATTAATATTTTTTTATTTTGTCTATATTTTTATTAATTTCCTTGGTATAATATATATTTTGAAAATGTTATTACAAGAAAGAAAAAGTTCTATACAGGCTGACTTTTTATAGAAAGTAGTTCAGTATAATGGACTGAACTTGCTCCAAAAATTTGGATGGTGTTTTAAAGTCACCGTGTATATGTTTACATGGAAATAAAAATCAATACAACAATAAAGTACACAGTTCTAAATTCAAATTGTTATTCGCGATAAATCTTATAATTGATGGAAATGGCAAATAGCATTCGTTTGGAATCGGAAATGCAATGATTGCCGAGGGACATAAAGAAAATAGATGCAATCTTTTTTATTTAATTTTTTTTCAATTTACTTTTAAGTGGCATATCGACTACGTAAAGTTTATTCATATCGTTTTAAGTTATTCCCCGTAAACGTACAAAAATAGGCTACAGTCCCGCCGTAGGTATATTTAGAAGGAAAAAATCTCTATAATAGATTATACCAATTCTGCACGTTCAAGCGCTCTTTATAACTTTAAATAAAAAAAGCAAAACCGCTTTTTCTGATCTCGGTTATAAAGCGCACCTTATACGAGGGGGGGTCAAAAAGTTCGCGGAATGGAGGGGATAGCGGGGGGTGGGGGACCTGCCGCAGGTAGTAACTAATGAGCAACTCTTTGTGAGTATATATGCCAAGTTTGAACCTGATTGTGTCAATAACCTTTGACCTGTCGTCGATCAAACAAGTGAATCCGGAAGAAAAACTTGAACATGGAAAAAATCGAGTTTCGTGCCGTCATAAAGTTCCTCACTAAGCAAGGAAAACCACCTCAGAAAATTTTGGAAGAAATGTTATCAGTATACGGGGACTCTTGCCCTGGGAAAACCATGGTGTACAAGTGGAATAGCCTTTTCAAGCAAGGCAGAGAGTCTCTTGAAGACGACCCTCGCTCAGGACGGCCGATTGAGGCCACCACCTCAAACATCGTTGAAAAAGTGGAGAATCTTATACTGGAGGATACTCGTTTGAAGAAGAAACAACTTGCAGAAATGGTTGGAGTATCACCTACAACCATTTTAAATATTCTACACGACAATCTTGGGATGTCAAAAGTCAGCGCAAGATGGGTGCCAAGAATGCTCACACCACCACAGAAACAGCTGCGCGTCGAGTATTCAAAGGAGTTTTTAGACCTCTGTAGCGCCGACAAGGAAGGAATTTTTGCAAGACTTGTTACTGCAGATGAAACTTGGGTTCATCATTATGAGCCTGAGTCGAAGCAAGAGTCTATGCAGTGGCATAAAAAGGGTCAGCCCCCCCCTAAGAAATACAGGGTGTCACAATCGGCTGGAAAAATCATGGCAACTGTTTTTTGGGATACAGAGGGTATTTTATTAATAGATTATAAAGATAAGGGTGTTTCTATAACGGGAGAATACTACGCTAATCTACTAAGACAATTAAAAGAAGCAATCAAGGAGAAAAGGCGGGGAAAGTTGACAAAGGGTGTGCTGCTTTTGCATGACAACGCACCGGTACACAAGAGCCGCGTTGCGATGGCTGCCCTTCATCACTGTGGCTTCGAAATGTTAAACCATCCTCCCTATAGTCCAGACTTAGCCCCCTGTGATTATTTTTTATTTCCCAAATTAAAAAAAGAGCTTCGGGGGAAGAAATTTTCCGATGATGAAGAAGTCAAGTCGGCGATTTCGGCCTATTTTGAGGACAAAGACAAATCATTTTTTTTCGACGGTATTAATAAGTTAATAGAGAGATCTGAAAAATGTATTCGACTTAAGGGGGAATATATTGAAAAAGAAAAATAGTACAGTATTTTATTTCACCCCCCTTCCCCTCCGTTCCGCGAACTTTTTGACCCCCCCTCGTATGTGTAAATTCTAACGGTTTAAAAGTTTCACTTCGTATATAATTAATTTATTATAGGGATGGTGACTGGTCAGAAAAGTATTATTCTAATTAGTCCGTTAGTTAGATTATCCAAAAAATTATGTAGGTACCCATATTTTTCAGTTTATCAAAGTATAAATTTACAAAGATACAGAGTGGGGGCTTGTGACGTCACCGCTGTGTAAAAATCGTACGAATTCGTGACGTCATGTGAAATATAATGCGCTGTATCTTCGTCATTTATTTTTTCTCAAAATAAAAAATATGTGTACAATATTTTTTAATTATTGACTGCCTCCGTAGTCCAGTGGTCAAGCGTTTGCCTTGTGATCTGGAGGTCGTGGGTTCAAATCCCACGGGGAAGCATGCTTTGTGAAAAGTTGTTTCCAGTCTGGTCTGGTCTATTGCAGGCTTAAATCACCTGATTTATCCGAGAAGAAAGATGATTCCGTGCTTCGGAAGGCACGTAAAGCTTTTGGTCCCGAACGCCATCTAGCGTTTGTACCTATCCTAGGATTGGTTCTGGTCTACCCTTTGGGTTGCGGAGATCAGACGGCAGTCGCTCTGTGTAAAAATCAGTACCCTCGTCAAATCACCTAGGTTAGGTAGCGGACCCCGGACTGTGAAGCGAAACCGCTGACGATGCAACCGGGAATACGCTCTGATGATGATGAATATTTTTTAATAATCTAACCGATGGGCCAATAATATTTTTTCAGTCATCATGCCTATTATGAACATAGAAACTGATTTGTTTTATTAAACAATATTGAATATCTATAATCTATAATCAAATTAATCAATTTACGTGGCACTACGTTTGGGCGTGAACACGTAGATGGAGTCATCCAGCCAGTAGTAGGCCTGCGCGAAGTCTCCCTCGCAGAGGTAGGGCGCGCGCGACCACGACGACAGCTCGAAGCCGGCCTCCTCCATGAAGCTCACGAACGAAGCCAGCTGCTCCTCGAACGTAGCGCCGTGGATGGGAAGGCGCTCTTCTGGTTTGTGGTCCGCCGTCACTGGAATTGAAAAAAAGATATACAACGTGTAATAGGATATATGACTGCAATGTTCTGCCGCCAGAGTGCAGCATTAGCGCAGACCGTAAACAAATATTTGACAATGACAAGTAAGTACATCAAAGTCTCAATAAATATTAGGTGTTTAAATGACCATTACACCATAGCACAGGTTTTGAATGAGTGAATAATAAATACTGTATAACAGTATTTATTAAAATTATTTTTTCAAAAAAATATATGTCATACTTATAGGATGACATATATTTTTTCAAAAAAATATATGTCATACTTATAGGATGACAGCAGATTGTTTACTGTATGTGCTAGTACCGCCATCTGCGCCGAGTATTGCGTAATATGTCCTATTGATATTACTAGATCACTATCGTATAATGAAAATAAAATAACCGCAAAAAACAAAAAAAAAATGCATTTCTATACAAAAGTGTGCAGCCCGGGCAATTTGTATGGGAATTTTGAATTTATTTTTTGTTTAGGCCGTGGTTGGATTTACTACGCATAAGTCAATAACACGTTGTTTAGAAGACTTGCAGCTCCAATAGCAACATGTTGGGCGCCAGCAGCGCTTGCCGCGCTTAACAGCAACGGTGGTCAGTCTAAGGCCGTTTGGGCTTGTCACACCCCCTTACTAAGCTACCGTCGACGTAGGATTTGTAGGTGAGGATTAGCAGCAACAGACCGTCCGGATAAGCGTTTGCCCAGCTTGACTGACAATGGAATGGTTTGTAAGGCAGGATGTACAAAACAGCGTTTCCGCAAAACGCCTCCGAGCGCCTGCGCTTCACTCAGCGCTGTTGGGTTTGTCACACCATCAGTTAAAGTTACCTTCGACGTAAGGTTTGTAGGGGAGCACCAGAGCCAGCAGCAAGACGCCTTCGGGCGTCAGCGCTTGCCGCGCCTGACTCAGCATCGTTTTGGGCTTGCTGCAGCGGTCGAGCAAGTTCAGCATGCACACGCAGTCGAACTGCTGCGTGCGCCACCAGTCTTCTGTGTCCAGCAGCCTGCAATGTTAAATTTCATATTTGTTAGTTATATTAAAAGAATATTTTATCGTTATACTCGTACGAGTACCTATAGGTATTTGCACAGGCAATTTTTCAAACTCATAGCGCGGATATCCAGGCTTCGCAGCCAGTGGACCCAGTCATTTTAATCAGATTCTTCTTCTTCATCTTAGCGCGTTTCCAGTTGCATCCTTAGCTGCGCTGCTTCTGGCTACGCTAAGGAATGTGCAACACTCACGTGTAGCCTTTGCTGCTCAACGCTTTTCTCATGCTGGCAGATATCTCTGTGGCGTACTTCACGGAGTAGAGGTTGGCGAACCGTCGGCTGACCTCCCCGTCCCCAGCGCCGACGTCCACCACGGTGGCCGACCCGCTGCCGGACCATTTGGCCGCCTGCAGTATTAATCGGGCCTGCGCTTCAGATAACACGAACATGGAGCCGCGTCCTAGCCATCTGGAACAAACATTGTTAATCCTTTATATTTATTATACAGGCTGATTTTTATCTACCGGATTTTTTTTTTGAGCAAGTTCAGTCCATGATACTGAACTACTTTCTATAAAGTTATTAAAAATCGATAAAAAAATTTTCGTTCTCCCATACAACCAACATCCGTTTGGCTGAGCGCTGATATGTATGGGAGGACGAAAAATTTTTATTGATTTTTAATAACTTTTTGCCGTTGGATAAAAAATCAGCCTGTATAAGGGAGTCATTCACCTGATGATTTTGACCTACTTGTTTTAAATTACTCGATGTACACATGAGTCGGGTAACTTATTATATTCTTAGTCCATTTCGAAGAAATCTAGTTCGTTAATTTTATTTTATGTACTTATTACAGACTCTCAAGTCTCAAGATGTGACGTGGATTGATGCTTTTTAGGGTTCCGTAGCCAAATGGCAATAAACGGAACACTTATGGATTCGTCATGTCTGTCTGTCTGTCTGTCCGTATGTCACAGCCACTTTTTTCCGAAACTATAAGAACTATACTGTTGAAACTTGGTAAGTAGATGTATTATGTGAACCGCATCTATGGATAGGCCTTCAAAAATTATATTGAGGTTTCTAATATAATTTTTTAGGGTTCCGTAGCCAAATGGCAAAAAACGGAACCCATAAGGGTTCCGTTAAGGATTCGTCATGTCTGTGTCTGTCCGTCCGTATGTCACAGCCACTTTTTTCCGAAACTATAAGAACTATTATACTGTTGAAATTTGGTAAGTAGATGTGTTCTGTGAACCGCATTAAGATTTTCACACAATAAACCGGCCAAGTGTGAGTTAAACTCGCGTGGAGAGGGTTCCGTACAATTGATTGAACTCTTATAGGTTTTCCTGTAATCTACAAGCAATGAACTATAATTTAATTTTTTTTTAATTTTAGGCTCAGTACTTTCGAAATTCAATTATAGGGGGGCTGGTCAATTTACGTCTTCTTTCTTGAATAAAATCAAAACTTTTTATTTTACAATAATAAAAAAAAAAATTGAGATGCTTATACTCGTAACAAGCCCTTTCAGTTTATATATAACAGTAGGTAAGTATTGCAATTTTTTTTAAATTTCCTAATTTTCCCCCGAAAATGAATATTAATTTTAAAAATATTTATTTACTTTCCACATATGTGTTTGGGTCATAGGATTACACCATCCTACAAAATTTCATCTGATTCGGTCCAGTAGATTCGGAGCAAATTGGCTGTGACAGACGGACGGACAGACAGACGCACGAGTGATCCTATAAGGGTTTCGTTTTTTAATTTTTTGTACGGAAATATAAAAATAGAAAAAAAAACAATAAATTTTTGGGGTTCCACATACTTAAAACTGAAATTAAAAAAATTTTTTTCATCAAATCCATACGTGCGGGGTATTTATGGATAGGTCTTCAAAAATGATATTGAGGTTTCTAATATTTTTTTTTCTAAACTTAAAGCGCGAGAGACACTTCCAAAGTGGTAAAATGTGTGTGTCCCCCCTGTAACTTCTAAAATAAGAGAATGATAAAACTAAAAAAATATATGATTTACATTACCATGCAAACTTCCACCGAAAATTGGTTTAAACGAGATCTAGTAAGGAGTTTTTTTTAAACGTCATAAATCGTAAACCGCAATAGAATTTTTATATTATGTTACTTGCTGCTACGGAACCTTTCATGGGCGAGTCCGACTCGCACTTGGCTTTTTTTCATCATGGGTGGAGCAGTTTTTACCTAATTCTATTTGTAACTAACTTAAAATTACGAGGCTGTTGTCTCAGTCAACATATAAGTTACATTAACATTAAAGATCCACAAAATGTAAGTATGCAGGTAGTCTATGCTAGGTAATTTTTTTCTAGTAGGTAGTTATGTCGTGACCTTAATACCTGTCTAAGCCTCATAAAAATTTTAGATGTTATGAGAAAATTGCAGGGTTAATGGTAAAATGAACACAGGGTGTGGTTTATTTCATCGTCGCTAAGTGCGCTTACACTAAGTTATAGTCAAGGGGCTAGCGATTTCAATGCACCCATTAATTTTCTTATCTCACTTAATTGTCGAAATAACTAAGTTGCCTCGAAGTTGAACCTTCTAATTTAGCTGAACATAAGTAACTTCCTCGAAAGCGATTTATAAGCTAGTCGCTGGAGCTGAGCAACAATAGCGCAATTATCCACTACCGTTGATCGTGTGGTGGCCGTTGGAGGTGGTTCGCACCGAGTGGGGCGCAATTATGGAGGATAAAACACAAAGCGCGCTGCGGGCCAGTACGGCCCAGCTCGACTAGTGCGGCAAATTGTGCGCCCGCGGCCGGGCCCCGCTGGAGCTACGTCTTCATCGCGCCCCGGGCGAGCGGCGAAAGTGGATAATCACTAGTGAATCCCGCTCTCATTAGCTGAGCCAGCGTCGCTGCGATCGATACGAATTCGTCTTCGCCGGGTAAAGGGATAATCGTCGCGAGGCTCTGCTCTGTTATTAGCCGTAGTACCATATATCACGTGCTGCATTATCCGCGGCCCCCGGCGTCCGCGCCGCAATTACCGCAGCGCAAACGACTCGGCCGGCTACAATGTCCTATTAGGATAGCCTTATAGGCACGAGTCCGCACGGCGAGCTAAGTTTGGTCGTAGTACCGGTGTATCTATAAGTTATACCGGAACGTCTCAGTCGACCGGTCGGGCGGCAATAATTGTCACAGGAGTGTCATTATCAGGCACGGATATCGGTGGTGGCGGTGGTGTCGCAGCAGCTCGTTTGCGGCGCGGCGCGGATTGATTGCTTTATTGTGAGCGGCGGCGGCGGAGACGCGCGATACATGATACATGAAGCGCAGCGAGCCCGCGGCTAATGAGCTCCGGCACCCCGTAATTGTCACCGACCTCGCCGCCTGCGCCTGCGCCTGCCGCTCGCCGCAGCGACGTACTCATGCCCACTTGGGATTCCGCTGCGCCGCATTCCGTGTAGGGAGGAACGCGATTGACTCACTCCGCAAAAACCGGGAATATGACGCTGTTTACTCTGTTGCTCGACGAACATGATGGATTTATTATGAACGTAACGAGTTTAAACTGGCATTGTTGACGCTGCCTTTCTTTATTATCTGACAGCTGAAAAACCGTTTGAATGCTTTTGCAGATTTTGTGAGGTTGTCGACTGTAAAAAATACGGACATAAACGTAATTATTTAAATAGCGTTTTTAAAAGTTTACAGTTTCGTTCCAGAGTTCTGTCGGACTGCCGGTCTGCCTTTCGATCACTAGTCATCATTGATCATCATTGTCTGTTTGCCGACTAACGTTTGATGTATGAAAACCAAGTCCTCAAGTCCGTTATTTAGAACAGATAACTGATATTTCCTCGAAATATAGTTTTTCTGCAATTTATATTCTTTTTTTGAAGTTGGTGGTATTGGCAAGTGGGACTCAAATTCCATAGCGCAAATATAAAGGATTCCATACGGGAGGACACGCTCGGTCGCGCGCCTTGGAAATTGTACGGCAAGGGGTGACGTGTAAATCGAGTAGCTGTAGGTGGATAGGCGGGGTATCTATTTCAATAGAATGCGGTGGCTTGCAACAAGGAATCCGATGCGGTTATCGACGGCGGAGGTGAGAGATGTGTCGCCGGACGGCCGCGGGGCGGGGGCGCTCGTATCGCGATTGCATCGGAGAGCAAACAAGCGGGCGCCGGGCCGGGGGTGTCGCGCCCGCCGCTCAAATCATATTACCCCCGGCCTCACACTCTCGCGGCACACACGTCATTTGAGTGCGTCGCTATGGCGACGGCCCGGGCCGTGCATGATATTAGTACGTGTGCGGCTCATCTCCGGCCGTTTAAACTTAACGCGCCGCCGCCTCGCGCGGGAAATTAAAAACCGGCTGCGGACCGGAAGGCGCGAGCGACCCTCCGCCCGCCGGAGACCCGGTGCCGGTGCCGGCGCTCCCTGCCTCCCACCTAAGTACCTATACCTAGTCCGATGATTGCTCTCCCTTATAATGATGTTTATTTTCATAACCCAAAACCAATTAATTTCTTAAAAGGCCGAGGTCGGTATGCTTACCTATAGATATGATTAAGTACTAATCAAGGAACGCAGTCGCAAGTTGTGTTGTACTCTACTTACCCTAATAATTATTTAGTCTATATACTATATACAACTATTTTTTTATTAATCTAATCTGTCGTATGATATAAATCATCGGTCAAGTAGTAAATGGCTCTCTTAGACGAATAAGGTTCCAAATAGAATATTGAGTGTGTGCAGGTAAACCTACGAAGGGTATTCGCAATTTCAGATTCAGATACTGCAGATGAACTCGTTCAGAAGTGGAATACTTACTCGTATTTTGGATAAGAATATAATTTAACCTAAAGTAATTGTGTATGAATACTCTGTGCCATATCATAAAGTTTAATTTTTCCACCGTCTCGCCCATTATCACGCTAAAACTGGTCTTTGAGTCTTGCGGCCCAGGGCTCTGTATGCTTAGAGCCACAAGACCCAAAACGCTCAGCTGTCTGCTCCATTACCGGTAGACGTGATAGTGTATGTATGTGTATATCTGTATCTCACAAAGTAGTGAATACCTTATTTTTTTATGAGCTGGCGTTCCAAAGTCGAATGCACAATGAAAATGATCATCGGGCCACGTAAGATTTGTACCCCGGTCTCTTAGTTCAGATGCAAAACCAAAATCCAACGCACAAACGCACGCTTTTAAAATATGCTTCACAAAAAAGACATTTATATCTTCTTATGGAAAGTATATAATTGTCTAAGAACTTAAGTAAAAAAATAAATTAAAGTTAAACCTTTACAATGACTTAAATGTCTGTATCAAAACCTTTTATTTAGATCCTGGATTGACTACAGTTACAGGTTGGGCGCCACCACTTTAAGTGTGTATGAAGTGGCGCCCAACTTGTAATGGTAACGATGTAAAACGGTCGTAAACTCAAAATTAAAATTATATTTCGGTATTTAAGATACAAACAACGCCATGTAACCAAGATTAATACAAAATAAAAAGTGAAGATTTCAATATTTATATAAATATTATGTATCGTGTTATTTATTTTACAATGTAGGAGTCTCTATTTTAATAAAAAAAGAACTAATAAAGAATTTACTCAACATTGTTTTAAGATAATAAGTAGATTTCGAAAAAAAATTACCAGTATACGAAGATCAATGTCAGATTTAAATTAGTATAGATTTTAATTAATACAGCAGAGTAAATGACCTAGCATCTACATAAAATCTACATAAAAACCCACCAGTGCCACTTTGTTACATATTAAAATGTATGAATACAGTTACGACTATTGTATAAAATACATAAACAAATGCTACAACGTGTACATATGTATTTGTCTAAGAAAATAAACAAGGTACTAGGTATTACACACAAATGCGCCGTGGATATAGGAAGCGCCTCCCCATATGTAGATACCTACACATTTGCTTTGCTCAAAGACATTGTCGCTTTCAGGCACCTCATTAGAGCGCGTCCCATGTGAGCCTACCCCCTCTCCCCCTTCCCCACCGCCGATCCACCGCACCCCCACGAGGCGAGCAATTCTTTCTCGAAGCTCGCAAACTCCGCTGGATAATTACACTTGGATACGAAAAGGTTCAGCCTTTGTCTCCCATATATTGGAATTTAATTGTAACTAATGTACGCTTTGTGAATGTTGTAGGTACCTATGTCTTGATACATTTTAGTATCAAGATAAATAGATTAAAGTTTAGTGTTTGTAAGTAGTGTACCTACATTTTTTATTATTTTTTATTTTTTAAATAAACCCGATACAATATTTTTCAATACTTACCTAAAAATCAATATTAATTAAAAAATAGAATCAAAAATAGCAGATATTTCTTTCTATTCATATAACGTCTAAAAAAATATACTGAAACTATTTGAAGGGTGAATTTCCCCAAGGAAGGTATAGCAAGAGATTAAAAATTGCTTCCCATAGAAAAAGTCAGCTGATTGTTGAATTTGTATGAAAAGTCCAAAATTATTATTCGTATTTCGCTATATGTTCTTTGGGAAAAGTTGTCCAGTATCATGGACTAAATCCACCTTTAAGATAGTTTCGTATAAATGTGTATAATAGTGGCCATTTAAAATATTTTTTTAAAATATATGCACGGCCTTTTATTTGTGACCAAAAACGCAAATATACCTACTCGTAAATACAAATATGTTGACAAATTATAATTTTTTTTACGAATATACGCATAGGCATCGTTACCACATAGTAAAAAGAAGTTCAACATAAAAATGATTTTAGGAACATCGCTGAGCACCTGAAGGGCACAAGTTTTTATTAGTAGGTAATCGGAGCATCAGCGACCGACATAAATCTGGTCGGACCGCGGGGACGACGTAGCGCGCAATAAAATCACCGTCGATGGCGTATAATCGAACGTCACACGCCGGTACGCGTGTCATAACCCCGAACAGCACTCCGAGGCCATAAACTATAAAAAATCATCCATAGTAAAATGTATAAACAATGAGAGCACGGCTAAAACGTTTTAGTGTTAAGAGTGGGCCCATAAACCGTTGACACGCACCCGTAAAATATTAACGATACCTACAAGAAAAATGACGACTATCAATGTAGGTACCGATTTTCGGTCGCGGGGACGCTACAAATAATGGCGGGACCGAATTTATACGCGGACCCGAATTGCCCCGATTGAATATTTTACCAGGCCACGAATGCGTCCGACGATATTTTTCTATTTCACCGCCCATTTTTACTATCAATTGCTTAGTTTCCCCTTTAATATTATTCGTTCAACGCCGCGCCCGCTCGGCCTCGCTCGCGAACGAAAAGAAAACATTTGAATAGCAAACGTAGCAATCAATTATACAGGCTGCTCGGAAGCTTAGCTTTTGGACCAGTCTGGTCCAAAGCACACAATTAAATATTTATTAAATAACAAGAAACAAGGTCTTGCAAATAACTGATAGATAACTGTACTTAACTACTACTAATTATTTATATTAGATATTACATAACATATTAGTCGGCCAAAAATTGACTTGCCGATATATTCTAACAGACTACCTAAGTCAGACTCGGATATCATCTCATCTAATGGACGACTCGACTAAAACAAATTGTCGATTTTTGACAAACCATATTTCAAATGTGTCATAAACTGAGTTGACTAAGTATGACACAACTTAGTTTATGACATATTTTGGTTTACTGGGCAAAAATTTAAATTCGAAATTTTTTCTCAAATAGGGATAGAGATATATTTGTATGTATTTGTTTATCAATAAATTATAATGAAGTCGTGCCATTTTATACATAGTAAATGCACTTAAAAAGACTGGTACCGTTTCGTGCCATCATTACCACCATAGACAAAACAAAAGTTTATTGTATTGTATAAGTGCCCATTTATTTTTATATCAAACATGAAAATTGCACTACAGACTATTTTTTAATCTCGTCTTGGTTATAGGAGGTAGGTCAGGTTATGGTTGAGCAGTGACTATATCACAAGAGCAAGCGTGCGTCGACTAAGTTACTAAAAATTACTTAATTAAATGTGATGAAATTCAATTATGTGTCATCTAAATTATTGTTTTATGAATAATTTTAAAAAATGTTTCTTTGTAATTTGAACCATCTAACATGAGTAGCTTCAGTCATACCTTAAGTACCTACCATATGGCAAGCAAAAAAAAAAACTAAAAATCGGTATTTTAATAAGTTGTCGATTGAATTTTAGGTTTACTTAAAATATGGAAAATAAAACTATTCTGTAACGATTCCGGACAACATACAACAAATGAATTCACATAAAAACATCGGTTTTAAAATGTATAAACCGTGAAATAAGTAAATGTTACCGGAAATGTATGTAATCTGTTATTAGTATGTCATTGTATACACTTCCTAGGAAATGTGTACAATTCCTACAATCGACGACTGTTTTTAATACACACAGCGCATAGAATGCCGGGTAGAGATTAGGTAAATTTCATGTTTTACCTGATCTCCACTCTATACAATGCCTAGGAATTCTATACATTGACTAGGCATTGTGAAAAAATTATGAACGATAGAAACAATTGTCTAGACGAGCTCGGCATTGTATATTACAATGCCTAGGGATTGTATAGAATGCCTTAGCTATACACTTTGTCGGTGACGTACTTATAAACACCTCCGTTGGCGATGAACATATAGAAAAAGCCTCACATCACACGATTAGCACACTTGATTTTGAACAGGTTGAATAATTCTTTTCTTCTTTTATCGCCCTCGGTGTATAATCTAGATGTGTCGGTGTAATCATTTCAAAATGTACTTCTTGAATATGAACTATAAATCCATTTTAGATATTACGAACTTAGAAGATGGAACCAAATACCAATCGTCCGTTATTTTAGTCGTCTTCTCGATTATTCATAACATCATGCGAATAAACCCTCGTGTTATCGTTTTCGATGTTTAAATTCAGAGTTGATTTTCGTCGAGTCGCCCTTAGTCGAGTGAACTTCGATAAGTCGTCTTTCGGCCGACTGATATGTAAGTACCTAACCAACGAAGTGTACTGGAATAAAATAATAATGCAGTTATTATTTCATGACTGCAGGTATTATAAGGTACAGAGGAAAGATGAGATACCTGTGCCTTACGTAGTGCGCGACGCGCGCGGTGGCACAGGCACAGAATAAATAATACTAACGTACAGAAGTCTCACTCAGCAAAGAAATTCAAAGAAATATCTACTGAATGTGGCTAGCGATATGGTTTAATTTAGCTCACGTCAGAACTCAGCACCTTTTCGCAAAGATACCTAGACATTCATTGCAAGCCAATTTCATTCTTATTACTCTAGACATACGATTTGTATAACTGAATTTACCACCCGGAGGGGCTGCCTGCGCGCATAGTAATAATGTAGGTACATTTTCGATACCTAAACGGGGAGTGACACAGGCCTGGCACAGGTAGGTATCTCATCTTTCCTCTGCACTAACTGCAGCGGATAGCGACTAATTGAGTTATACCAATTTAATTGAATTTGTGTTTGTTTAAAGAATTATACAAACTAAAATTCAAATAAAATTGATTTATTTGACACTTAGGTGCATAAGTGCATATAACCGTTACTGTAGAAATTACAATATTTACTACATGTGTAAGTAAGTGAAGTCTATAAACCGCTGACGGTTATGTTTAGCGTTTTGGAAACACAATAACCTTTAAAAGGTGTAAAGGCGTGGGCTCAATTCGAGTTCCAGTCAGAGTTTAAAATAACTTCTCTCAGGCGAATGGTTTATTGCTTATTGAGTAGCTCTGACGAAACGCGCCTCCGACGATAAAACTCGCTTGGAGAGGAATCTCAGTCAATATCAGAATATACGCAGCGACATTGAAATTATCGCGAGGTGGGAGGTGCGCGTCGCAGCCGACTCGGACGGAACTAAAACAAAATGAGGCGCGTTTGAAACAATGAACATTGTCGCGGAGTCGCGGCGTGCTCGAGCGCAGGCGTGCGGCCGGCCGAGTTGCGCGCGCGCATGCGGCGCGGACGCGAGTTCGTTAGCGGGTGGCGCGCTATTGGCCGCCTCTCTGTGGGCGGGGCGCGCGACAAACTGCGCGCACGCAAATAGCGCACCCGCACACAAATTAAAACAATAAAATGAAAGTAATAAAACAAAGTGAGCACTGAAGAGCATCCACTATCGAGAGGTTTAATGGCCGAGCGGAGGCGGCGGCGCTCAGATTTATTGAATGAGACGCTTAGCCAAAACATTCACGTAGCCTTTCAGTCAATTTCTCATTTCACATTATCAGATTCAGAAAAAATGCAGTCTTTTTACAAAGCCACACTTTTGAGGGATCCGTAAGTAAGTGACAAGAACGGAATTATTCTACTCGTATCACTATTTGTCAGTATATGCGCACTAGAAATTACTACTACTAGATCCAGGTAATTGTCTAGTTTTACCATGCCAGATAATTTAGTTGTTTCTTGTTTTATCACTTTACAGTTCAATAGTTAACTATTTTAAAATAATTATTACATTTTACTCGTACTCGTACCTATATTTGAATGAAATCTGTTCAATTGTTTTTGAGGATTCAGTATCCAGAAGTTAGTTGGTCAATGTACTTAACGCGTACAAGTTATAGCATTTGAGAGTTCGGAAGTCCAAGGCGTGATTGCCGACAGTATCTTTATTTATGGCGGCGCGGCGTCCACTGCATGTTTAGGGATCATTTTAAAGTTAAAACACCACTAGGCCCCCGGTTCCCACTTTTGACAAACCTTTACCTCAGGAACAAGCCAAACTAGTGCGTGTTACAGCAGAACAAGTACGAAATGACCTAAAAAATATGACTGGTGGCAAGACATAGTGTAGTGGAGTGACATGATGGCATTAGTGTTGAGCATCTTAAGCATGCGGGTGTTCACCTCCCGAGGGTCCTGGCTCTGTTTTTCACAATGTGTATCAGTCATTCTTATTTACCACAAGAAATGTTGAAAACCATTGTGGTGCCCATTGTGAAAAATAGAACTGGTGACGTTTCGGATAAGAAAAATTATCGTCCAATCTCACTGGCAACGACTATTGCTAAAGTGCTGGACAGTGTGCTTAATTCTTATCTGGAAAAAATAGCCAATCTACATGATGCACAGTTTGGGTTTCGATCTGGACTATCTACCGAGAGTGCAATTGTAAGTCTAAAACACACTGTCCAATACTATACTAATCGTGGGATACCGGTGTATGGCTGTTTCTTAGACCTATCTACGGCGTTTGATTTGGTGTCTTACAATATATTATGGAAGATGCTGGAGGACAGGGGTTTACCGTTTGAGTTGTTAAATATATTTAAGTTCTGGTATGCCATCCACACCAATTTTGTAAAATGGGCGGACTCTTTCTCAGAAGAATATATGTTGGAGAGTGAAGTCAGACAGGAAGGCTTGACGTCTCCTACACTCTTTAAGATATATATAAATGACCTCATTGTCAAGCTAAGCGGTATGCGTGTCGGATGCCGGATTGACGGAGTTAGCATCAACAATATAAATTATGCTGACGACTGTGTGCTTCTCTGTCCGACTGCTGGGGGTCTAAACGAAATGCTAAGGGTTTGTGAGACCTATGCTGCTGAGCACGGGCTCATATATAATGTCAAAAAGACAGAATACATGGTATTTAGGGCCGCTGGTAAAAGTCCCGATACAGTTAATAACATTACCCTGAACGGCGTGAACATTCAACGTGTATCAAAATTTAAATATCTGGGACACATAATTACCGACGACCTTAAAGACGATGCTGACATAGATAGGGAACGTAGGGCTCTTGCGATTAGAGGTAATATGCTGGCTCGCAGATTCTATCGTTGTAGTGAAGAGGTAAAGGTGACCCTTTTTAAAGCGTATTGCCAAAGCATTTACACGGGGAATCTGTGGGTTAGCTACACCAAGAAGTCGCTGGAAACCCTGCGAGTCCAATATAATTATGTGTTCAGGATGTGGTTGGGATTGCCTCGTTTCTGTAGTGCATCGGCGATGTTTGCTGAATATCAAGTTGACGGCTTTGCAGCCATTATTCGCAAAAAAACGACGTCGCTGATATTTAGAACGCATGGCAGTCCTAACAGCATCCTGCAGACCATGGCAGACAGATATACGTCCTCGCTTTGGGCTTGCCTTGTGAGAAGGGTAATCTTAAAATCCCACACTACAATGTGAGTAAAATAATTTTATGACTTTTAATTTAATTTAATTATAATTTTACTTTGATTTTATTTTCATTTTATGTTAATTTTATTTTGAAATTATTTTATTTAATTGAATTTTATTTTGAGTTTTAATGTATGGATCTCGTTATCTGAAATAAACATTTATTATTATTATTATTACTGCAGCTAACCCTCTCAACTCAAGGTTTCCGATGAGGAAACTCCTGGCCGCTTCAGTTCGTAACGAATGTCGTCTCATTTACTAATGTGTCACATGCAGGCGGCGTTGTTTCTCCAGCTGGGAGGTGCAGGGGTGAGGAGTGCTGGCTGGAGGGGGGTTGGGGGGACAGAGATGACCAATGGCGTCGCGCACCCCCGGTCTCGGACGGTGCACCGTTAATTACGACGTCGCTTGAAATCTGAGAGAGATATTACAATTCATCCCCCCGTTGGGTACATAGCTCTATGTATTTGAATGAGGACGGTGGTGCTTACTATGTGGCAGTGAAGTTATATCCTCAGTTGCAATCTGGAAACTAGATATAATGTGACTTGATTATTCTGTTGATTTTCAGGGACAAAATGCTTCAGTAGGGTCATACATAAGGTCTTATTTGAAAAGTTTTAAATAAAGCTTTTGTAATTTTTATTATTAACATATGAATTCGCTTAGTATTAACGAATAAGTATTCGAGCAAAAGTGTAAACAACTGCTTTCTTATTACATAAATAGCCATTAAACATGTTCTATTATTTATCTAAAGAAAGAAACTGCCGAAAGTAAAAAATATAAAACGTTAATTCACGTTACATGCAGCTACAGGTTAGAACGTAAAATCCCGCCAACATTGTAAAATGAACCATCTTTAAGACTCCTGAATATCTTAAGTAAAAATATGAGCGTGTTTTCATGAGCTTATCTCTTTATAGGAGCAATGTGATCCCGCTCGTAGTTGGAGGCGCTAGTTAGGCGAGAACAAACATTTTACTTTTGAGCTTGATTGTGAAAAGGCCCATGATTACTAGCGTGTAGTTAGCGGAGGCTTCATTAGAGAACGGGGCGCGGGTGGCGGGGAGGCAGGGCGCTCATCTCAGCGGGTGCATCGGCTGCGCGCGCAAACAAATTAAAACGTAAGACGCGCCCTAATCAATAGCCGACTCCGCCGCGAAGCCGAATTAACTCGCCCGAATGAAAAAAATGAACAAAATTATATTCGCGCGAGACCTCAGGCCCCCCGACCCCCGCCCGCCGCGCCCGGAGGAAATTGCTTTTCTTTCAGTGGGCGCGCACACACGCCCGCCCGCGAGGACGTGAGCGCGAGAGGGTTAGCGCCGACACACACAATATTATAATTTACGTTTGCTCGTATATCGAGGTGTAAGTAGGTACTTTACCTGGGCGTTCGCGCCTGCTCAGCCCCCGCTCGGCTCACGCTAAATCTGAGCTTTATACGTTCACTTGACGCGACGAGAGCAATATTAGTTTCGAGCCATCTCCTTCCCTACTACAATATTTATTAACGCTCTACGAGGTTCATATATATTTTTTCTATTTTCCCCCTTTTAAAAGCAAATGCTGATACCGTAATTTCATTTGGCTGTAATGTAGCCGCCTTGGGGTAGGTGCGGCAAATCACGTTATGACACCACGTCCTATATTACGAGCAAAACTATCTTCCGACTCCAAATAACGTTGAGAACGTTTATAATGAGATTTTCCTTCCGCTAACATAACATCTCGTCCAAAATTACATTATTTCTGAAAATATATCACTATAACGAACGATATAATCATAAAAATACGCGTAATAATCAGTTACCTTATTGTTAGGTAGAATAAAACCTTCATCAACATATAACTTTATACAGTTGAATACCTAAGAGAATGGAGTTTCATTAGCGCGGCATCTCCGCCCGCCCAATTAACGCGTGGGCGATGAGACGCCGCTTTCCCGGCCAATGGCGGACGCGGCCGGATTAATTAAGTAACTTCCCGTCTGACCCCATCCCCCGCACCCCCGACGTCACCCCCCGGAGTCTGCGGACACGCCCGGAAAACTAACCACCTAATGAGGGGAGATGACCTCACGTGCATGTGTGCTTTGTCTACGTATGTGCAAACTAAGTTTGCTCATGTGTGCAAGTGTCAGCCTTTTGTGCTCGTTATGTAACCCCGCGCTCTTATCTAATGTGAGGCGGAACACAACGAAATGAAAATGATACACATACGACTAGTTCCCGGAAACTGTTACAGTATCTACTCGCACACATGTACTATGCTCCGAAAATAATTTGAAATCATAAGCAAAATAATTTGAAATAAAATATATGTAGGTATAATAGCAGTTTCATTGATTCTCTAGCTAGATTCTATGGTGTATTATTATAAGCAATCAGTCCAACTTTTTGTGTTAGACAATGATATGTTTTACCAAAATTAGTACCACGGTTAGTACGTTCTAAACTTGGCTTGAAGAACATTTTGATTTTTTGGAATGTGATTTCGTTTGGTTTTTAAAGTAGCAAACCAGCTTCGTCGTAGAAAATGAAACCACACATAATTATAAAATCTGTGCTAAAATCTTCATAGCTATAACCATTGTGTAGCCACAACCTATTGACGTCATTAGTAGAGGGAGGCTCAGGAGGCTTTGAGTTGAGAGTATGGGAGGTCAATTAAACAGGGAGTCCGCCGGAAGTGTCCATGACAGATGACCAAGCATCTGTCATAGCCATATTGTTTGCCCGTTAGGAATATCGAATAACTGAATACCAACGATAGTAAGTGGTAGAACAGTGACGACAAAGGATTAGAACGTTAAAATCATTAAGAAATAAGAACATACATTTATTTCCTGGTTTGATTGAAATTATTCAAGTGTCAAGTCAAATTGATATGACGGTAATGGTGAGTGGGGTTATTAAATCTATTAGCTTAACCTTAGATAACTAAACATTCGTCTAGCAGACTACGCGACCCCTTGCATAAGTCTAGATCACATATAATACTTTCGCGTACCCCTTTGCTTGCACGCCTTTGTATACCTTCATAATTAGAGTAAAAAGTGGCACAAAAGCGGCGTTTGCGCAAACAATTGTCTTTATTTGTGATTTATAACCACCGCGTCGTCTAGATGACGAAAGTTTAGTTATAACAGGTGCAGATTTTCAAAGGTATCTAAATTGCATTTTATTTTATATAAGTATTTTCAAATAAAAAAATCTAATAAATGTTTGTATTATAATTAGGTAATATACATAAGCATACTAGGAAATAATATGAACTTCATAAAAACGGTTATTTTTTAATGACTAGGGTTTAATAGTAAGATGTCATTCATACTACTAATTGTTTTCAACTTTTTCTCATATACCTAATATTATTGATGGATTTATAAATGGAAACATATGTCCTAGGCTGAAAGTAGAAATTCACGTTTATTAAGATTGATATTACTCTGATAAAAGTAACAAGATAATGTAACTTCTGTGGTGATGACAAATAATTGGAGGGTTAAAAGTCAATACAATATCAGCATTAATACTGATGTCTCGTGCCAATGTTTGGGTTCTGAAGATGATTTTTTAGTACCAAGTAAAAGACAACAGAACCTAAATTATTGCTTCAGATGATTTTATATTATCAAACATGGAAAGAAACGTACTACATACGACGTCGGATGCTACAACGTAGCATCCGACATGTGCTTTAGCAACTCTTCGATTTTTATCCAGTAAAACTCATCATAAATGGTCACCTGCACTAAGATTACTCCTACTTATGTTATTATCAGTGATCGGAATAGGTAGATTGATTTTATGCACTTGCATCATGTCATAGATAACATGGATAAGCCTTTTTCCCGGGATTTGTTTCTGTACTTACGGGATTGAATTAAATATATTTAATGTATGATTTATATTTGAAATGTATAGAAAGCTAGTAAGACATTTTTAATTGATTTACTTACCTAGTCGCCAAGCATTTAAGAGTGCTGTGCGCGCTCATTATCTTCACAAATTGTCATAGAGTATTATAAATATTAATGTAGTTTATGTAGGGTTTATGAATTTATAAAGTATTTATGTATTTTTATATGTAGGTCTATGAATGTATAAGAAAGTATATATATGAATATGTGTCTTAGGTAAATGTTTAATAATGGTCAAATAGCTAATTTGAATTTACTAATCGTCCAAAATTTGCTTTTGACAAACTTTAAGATAAGAAAAGTAACAAATACTCCTTTTGTTTATAGTATATCTATCCTTTTACCAATTTATTTAGTGTCAGCGCAGTATATCCATTACTTGCATTCTTTCCTGTCTATTTTCCTACGTTTTTTCCTCTAAGATTTACCAAAGCATAGTTTTTTCTCGCGAAGTAATGTTTAGTCGACGATATAAGCAACTAAATGTGAATCTATATAAAAATATTATTCCATTATCACGGGTATTAAAGGAAAGATGAAATTTGCCATTTTCTGTATGCTTGAATTGTAGTACTAATTGGTCTTTTGAACTATATGCTATAGTTCAAAAGATATCATAAGATTAGAACCACGAAAATAATGAAGCCGGAGAGACGGAGTTATCGTGGCGCGCGACCTGTTCACACCACACCACAAGTTCTTACAACAACCATTTGTACCCGAGTGAAGACGGAGTGAAAAGCTAGTAATAATATATTCTTAATAATTAGAAAATCCCGAAATCCCGGAGGCATGTCCATATTAATATATACGTGTCAGTTTATTGACCCCAAATCAATCTACCTATTCCGATCACTGGTTATTATACGTCGCGAATAAAATCAAAAATAATAAACAAATAGAAACACGGCGAGATTTTGTTTTGAAATTGACGAACCACCTCATGGAGCCTTGGTTGCGGCAACTTGTTCAGACGGTAACTTTGAGACGTGACATCAAGGTCATGATAGGAGATATCCTTGGTGAATCATATAATATGAAGAATCTGCTCCATTTCCTTATGTATAAAATATTAAATAAATTTTATACGTTTGCCCGTCGAAATTGCTAAGGGAGACCAAACGTTGATGCCTTAGATGTAAAAATGTAATTTGTGGCACCCATAATGTAGATGTGTATAAAAGGTATGTGGCATCATTAGTATAAAATTATTTCTACTTGTCTCTATTCACAACGAGCCCTTTATACGAATCATGTAACAATATCTTCCTTACGTTAAATTATGTTGATAATATAAGATTTTTTAATGCGTAGTCCGCTAGACGAATGTTTAGTTATTGTGTATCGACGAATCAATATCATCAGAGAACATTTGTCACAGGTAATTTGAGCAAACAAATAAGAAAGAAAACTAAATAAAACCTCAAGTGGTTAATGATCTTGACTTTTACTAGACTATGACAAAGCTAAAAGGAAGAATAACAATTATTGTTTGGTTACAATCAAATAATATGTTTTTTTCTCAAGTTTCTTAATCTACATTATCCCACAGCTGGGCAAAGGTCTCCCTATCACCTTCCACATATTTTTATAAAGTGGGATTTGTGACTAATTATTTTAAATAATGACACCAAAAAAATCAAGCCCAAGAAGATGATATGGCAGACATATTCCGCAAAACGTCTGTATACCGCCAACTTGATTGTGCAACATAAAATGTTACATATTTAAATATGTAGCCGACTTCATAAATAAGTTAACAGCAATGAAACTTTTATGGGCTATATTCTTTATCTCGTTTTGAATTTCATCAGTGCGTCTGCAATTTTGGATTGTTTTGGCAACCCAGTGGAGGGAGGCTCAAGGTTATTGAGTAACAATCATAATAATAAAGATAACAGATGTTTAGGATTTCCGTAAGTAATGATACATGATATGTTACTCAAAATCTTTCGTCTAATATGTAAACCGTTCTGCTATATGGGTGCGAAGCGTGGAACATGACTAAAGACATCACACAACATCCAAGTCGGCATTAATCGTTGCCTTCGACAGATATTGGGTATCTTTCGGCCTGTAAAGATATCTAATGAATGTCTGTGGCAGCTCTGCGGCGAGACACCGATCGATCACCAGATAGCACGCGTCGTAAACAGCCATGGATTGGCCACGCGCTCAGGAGGGGCCTACTCAGATTCCTAGGCAGGCATTGGAATGAACTCCTCAAGGAAAGAGGAAGCGTGGTCAACCATTACAAATCTGGCGGCAATCGGTAGCGGCGGAGATGAAGTCAATCGGCATTTCTTGGCCCGAAGTGAAGCGCGTTGCTCAAGACAGAACGAGACTGAGAAGTACTGTAGCGGTCCTCTGCCCCATCCAGGGGACATAGGGAAATGAGCCAATTTACTTAAGAATAGTCATAACTTAGGTAACATTATTTTGTTATTTGAAAAGAAAATTGATGTAGAATAAAGTATCTCAGGTTAAAATATGTCAACACTTTCCTATGCCTTGAAGAACAATCTTCCAAAGGACACTACATTTGGTGACTCAGGTGCTCGTATAAATTTCATCTAATGCCCACTTGTTTTCCCCAAATCGGACAAACCCGTGATTGAACGCAGAGGTATTACATTTAAGGGTATTGGGGTTAAGGGGTAGTATGCTAGAATCTCCCAGACACAATAATAGCCTTGGCTTTATATTCATGGAAAAGAAAATGTGACAAGAGATTTTCCTCCTTTTTCCTCCTTCAAAAAAGGAGGAGCTTCTCTATTCGAATGTGTTTTTTTTAATGTATGTTCCCCCATAACTTCCCCGTTTTTGAACCGATTTAGAAAATTCTTTTTTGTGTGAAAGTGTATACATGCAAGTTGGTCCCACAGTCACAGGCCGGAAACTCCTAAGGTACGCGCAATATGCGTCACCCAGGCGTCCCCGTTCCCCGTCCCCGCACCTCTCCCCCGTTTTCGCCTCGATTTCTCACGTTGGCCGTCAAGAACCGGGGAAGAGGTGCGGGTGCGGGGAACGGGGACGTATATTGCGCGTACCTTAGAAGAGTCCCTTCTGTTTACTCTTACTGTATTCTGTGCCACAGTTACCAGGTAAGGATGATGATAAGATGGGATCCTCGAAAAAACGAGGGAACCCCACATTGTCTATGATTTATTGATTTATACATATATTGATTTTAATGTTTTTGTCAATAAATCAAGCATTTGCCTTCAGAAAGTGTGTTTTGGTGAAGTGGAACTGATGAAGAAGACCAGAAATTAAAGTCGCTTTTTAGGGTTCCGTAGTCCACAAGGAACCCTTATAGTTTCGTCATGTCCGTTCGTCTGTCCGTCCGTACGTCCGTCTGTCTGTCCGTCCGGGCTCGTACTCCGCCACTACTGCACCGATTGTCACGAAAATTGGTGGATATCTATCCACCAATTTTCGTGACAATCGGTGTACGAGTATCTATCTAGATACTCGTATTAAAGTTCCAAAAGTTGGCTTTTAAAATTATGAAAAAATGATTTTTTTCCAGTCCCCTCCCATACAACGAAGAGTGAATTTAAAAAACTAAATTGGACTAACCCGAACGTGTGGGGTATCGTTGAAAATGCAACAAAACTGCTATGAAACTATGTAGACCAAACCTTGAGATATCCTAATACAACGTTAAAATTTGAGGTGTCCCCCCGTAACTTTTGAAATATTACTAAAATAATTCTGAAAAAAATGTGGTATATACCTCAAAGTTTTTCAATTAAAACTATAGCGGTCTCGGTATCATACATAGTTATTTTTTAATACGTCATAAATCGTAAACCGCAATTTACCTTTAGAACTTTTATATTGTGTTACTTGCTGCTACGGAACCCTTCATGGGCGAGTCCGAATCGCACTTGGCCGCTTTTTTGTTTTAAATTATCTCAAATAGAACATTTCAAAACTGACAAGGCGAAATTACGGATGCCCATCAAGAAGGTAGTCTTCGTGAATGATGTTATGATGTGTCGAACCGCTGACACAGATTACATACAGCTCACTACCTCTAATATATTCGTCGTACCCTGGATACTTACCTATGGCCAACAGCAAAAAGTGGGATTGACATCTCCATATTATAAAAGCTTTAGTTGCTATATATAGCCATTGGCTTTAAAGGAAGAACTTCTTACAAATTTAAGAAATAAACCTGACTGAATGTCGTGGTGTAATGGTAAACACTCTAGTCCGCTAATCTGGAGGTTCTGGGTTCGATCCCCAGCCAGTGCAAGTTGGAAAATGGCCCTTTTCAAATTGTCCTGGGTCTTGGCTGTTTATCTATCATCATCATCAGGTAATTTTTAGTCTCCACTGTAGGAGCACGACCCTAGTGTTTATAAGTAAGTAATATTTATTATGAAATATAGTATCGTTGAGTTAGTTTTCCGTAACATAAGTTTAAACTTTGCTCAATCAGTGTGATTTGTCCTTATCTATTTATTTTAATTGTGTAGCACGTCTGCTCGAACAATAAATTGAAATCTTTGAACTATATCAAGCAAACAAAAAGCGGACGCTATAACTGGGTCACATCCGCGAAGCGAGCCACTGAAAGCGTTTAGAATCAGCAGCGGTCCATAATCGAAGCGAGGGGGTGCCAAAATAACTAATAGTTTTCGCGGGGGCGTGTTAGCATTTTTCTTCTGCCGGTGACGGCCGGGGGCAGGGGGGAGGTAGAATAACTCTCCTTCAGGAATGGCTACGCGGATCATTTATACTTCATCGGCTTTGTTAATAACCGAGCTGAAACCCGAGACGGTGGATTAATGAAATATTGAACTGTTATTGTTTTGTTAGTTAAAAGTTAACATTAACATAGGCAATATTTTATCGTTCTTATTTATACGGATTGATTAACAGCAACAGACTTACAGTGAAGGGTCGCAAAATCCAAGGGTCTAGCTTTGCATGGACCTAAAATGGAAAACGGAAAGCAGAGGTAGCAAAAAGTCAACATAATAATTTATAAATGGTGAGTGCATGAAATAAAAATATAACTTTGAAAAAAGACGATAATTTTATGAACAATTATAATTTTACTGTAGTGAAAATACAACGTCTTATTCCGTTAAAAGTCACTACGCACACTAAGTTAAACATATTTTCCGTTAGACATTTGAAAGTCAGTAAATCTCATCTTATTTCGGCCTTATTGAACTTGTGAAGCAATAAAAGTGGAATAAAAACAGTTGGTGGGTCATTACGTCGTTGAAAACGTAATATATCGGGCTCCAACACACGGGATGAAGGATAAAACACCGCGTTTAGGCAAATAGTGGCGTTTCGGGGAAAACGCACCACGCGCTCTGGGGTTGCCATGTACAGGCGAGAAAATTTACGGAGTTTGTGAGTTTCCTTTTTGGTTGAATGAATGGAGATATTCGTGATAGAAGGCATTAAGTTTATATTATTAGATATTTGCGTAATTGTATTCAATGCCTTTTAAAGGCTTTCGTCCCTTTTGAGCATGTTTTTTACAGCTTATATCAGTCAACTGCTGGACTCCAAGGTCCAAAAAGGAAAAGAGGGAGACCGGCATCTTTTTAACATTAAGAATTTAAGAATATTTATTGGGAATTTTCTAAACTCTTATAAATGTATATCTGTCGATGACTGATAAATTCGAATGAAATAAACATGAGTAAAACTTACAATCTATATAAATTAAAATCTTTAGGCTAGACTATATAATCATATAAACGCACAATTCACTAAAAGTTTATAAATCAACTGATTTTTCAGTCGGATTTTACGAAAACTGTGGAAAATTTCCTTGAGAGGGCAATGTTGCGAAGCGACTCGGTGCGTTGCGGGGCGCGGGTAGACTCAATTTCTCCTACCTACATCTGTTTTACGTTCCGATGAATAGCTGCATGCAAATAAACCCACGTTATTGTTTCTTTGAAGGGGTGTTACGTAAGTACGTCTTCATTTACTGCGCTTGCCGAAACAGTAGTTTTACTGCCGACTTTTGAGGGAGATTGCCTGCAATCAGCCGAATTGTTCGCGATTTGCGTTCCAGGAAATAGTCTTTACCTACGTTTTGGTTAGTTAGTTGGTTGGTTGGTGCTAAGTTCAACAATTTGATGTCTTTCTTTAAATGTAGTACGATAAAGATACATCGTTACGTCCTTATTTCTTACGGGGATGACAGTGCTAGGGGTTGTAAGACTAAGAGGCTGCACGTAGCAAGATGAAAACGAAAAAGTAGAAGAAAAAATACATTTTAAGTTATAAATTAAGATTTCTTAATTTTGTAAAAAAGGAATTTGGGCGAATATGATTAATAAATGATTCAGATGAAACTAAGTTGTGTAACAATGTTCTAAGGGTAGAACAGAAACTAATTTGGTTTTGTTAAGTTACGTTGTACATCACCCACTGGTTCCAAGATAAAAACGTCAAGTCATGGTAACTATGTACTCGTCTGAAACAAGGGATAGCAGGGAGTGGCGTTCGCCGGGCGTCCGGGCGTTGATTAAACGCCCCGCGAGACGCCCGGAAAATCAACCCTTTCGCTTAATTACCACGCCTCGCCGCCTCGCTTCAGTGCCGCCTTCCCATTGGCCAGCTCCGTGCCGCTCTGTCGCCCTCCGTTTTAATTGGCCCGCTGTAATTAACACAGCGTAATCACCAACGGCGTCGCGAGGGGACGCTTCCTAATTTGAATTTTTAATTACTCGCGCTGGGAAACGCTCGCCGATTGGTCCGCTCCTCGTTTACATAGAACAATAGGCATTGTCTTTCGCTTTCCCATTATCAGACTTAATTACTGTAACAATAAAATAACGTTTTGTTCAGCTGTTTTCTGGGAAACACAAGTTTATACGTTATCTATCATCTAACAACATATTGGAGGTCGTAATAGCGGTATCTGGCTATTACCCTATTATTTTCTCAGAATCATAACAACAATCAATATTTGAGTTTCTAAACCACAGTAAACGCAAACAATTACTTAGCACTTGAAATAACGGGCGACTTGAGCGGTAGCAGCACACTAGAAGAATTCAAATTTTCATGTACATCTGCATGAATAGTTAAAACATCCATTAGAATAAAATTTTCCGTGCATTTCCCGCATTGGTGCATTACGGGCGGTATGCGCCGGGCGCGGGCGGCGCATGCCGAATTAGCTCATTACGACGACGGCGCTGGCCGGCCGGCTCGCTGCTCGCTCGGATTTATCCTGCAGTATTCCAAATTTGAATAAGACCATTAGCCGGTTTTCAGCTTCAGAATTCCAAATTAACGATCGCAGCGCAGCGCAGCTCAGTTAAGTCTTAGTTGACTGTACGAATTCGTTACGTATCATTTTGTAGCATTGGAAATAGAAGTAAGTAGCAAAAAGTGTTATTTTAGAGAATAAATGTAAATATAATATCTAACCTGTCAATAAAAAATATCTCGCTAATATTTATTAACATTATCGTATGGTTTGCTACAGATTTACGAGTAAGAGTCGTGAACAATTTATAAATGTGCATATCTCCTCTAAGAAGTGCCAGTGCTTCTATTTCCTTAGATATATCTCTCGGAAAACTTCGTGTTTCGTGGAATGGCTGCTTGGAAGTATATAGTATTCGTTGTAATTACACTTTTTACTCATTTTAAAAATGAGAGGTAAGCTGTTAATTCGCAGGCAAGGCAGATAATTTTTAGCATATATTGTATAGCTGTTTATTCGCACACGGAAAATGTTATGATAAATACCTGTTCGAGCAGTGACGAAAGTGATAATTTCATCGCTAGTGAACAAACTGACATCAGTTGAAAAAAATTTTAAACCTACATGTCAAACATATGAACTTAAATTTTTTTGGAAGTCGGTTGAAGTATTTCAATTAAATTTGTGAATAACTGTCTTTATTTTTATTAATATCTATGGTATAATGTATATATTCATCATCATCATCAGGTCTTTTTTAGTCTTCACTGCAGGAGCACGACCCTCTCTGTACTAACAGAGCCATACTTCACGCTGGCCACACAGATTGGAGAGGTCTCATTGATGTTTATAAGCTTTGTTTAGCTTGTGTTTCCTAAGTCGCCTTCTACGTCAGCCACGGGAAGACTTGGAGTAGTCCTATTCTACTCTGCCGGGAACCACACAGCAATGTATATATTTAAAATTAGTAAATGTTATTATAAAAAGGAAAATAGTTTTACAGCTCTATATAGTTAACAGTCAAAATCAAAAACCAAATTCTGAATTCAAATTGATATTTACGATAAATCTAATAATTGATGGCCATGGCAAATAGCATTCGTTTGTAATCGGAAATACGATGATTGCCGATGGTCATTTTTAATTTTATCTTATATTATTATATAATGCATGTGTGATAAATGTAATAGATGTAAGTCGTTGTTATCACAATAACCAATTAAGACGATACACGGTGTCCAGTGCTGCCCCCATTTGAAAGAAATTATTTGTAAGAAAAGGGAGATATCATTTTAAAAATTTAAGCTACTAAAACCACAATAATCCTTCAAACTATTTTATGAACCACTGTTTACAGTTTAAAGTGAGAACATTAAGTTTAGTTTGCGTTTTTGCCAAAAGTGGCCGTTTTTCTATTCTTACTGTATTCAGTGTAAAGACTCAGGAAAAGTAAAAATCTAATCTGGGTTTGGTCTTGCTCGGAGTCTGAGTGCGATACGGCAACTGGAAGTGGTTCCACCAGTGAACATCAAGGCATAGGCCTATGGGCTGATGTAATAAATGTAAAGGCGATGATGGAAGCTTACGACGCAAAGAAAGCCATAGATTACCGATAGTTGGTGGCCAGTAATAGTTAAGGAGGTGTTTATGTATCCGCTCACCGAGTGACTTTGAGTGACGCGGGCGACTGCGCCTTAATAGGGTAAATGAGATGCGGCCGCGCGCGCAGGGTTGCGTACCTATTTAGTCGTTTCGCACCACGGGCTGTTATCCGAATCCATCCGGCCCCATTATCCGAATCGTACAAAATCCCATTTTTAGGGGCCGTTTCGCCCTATTGGTCAAATAATCAAAGAATTCTTTTTGGTTTTGTCAATTCGGACCATCATCTAAATTGAAGAATAGTTACTCTTGTCGGTGGAGTATGAATATTTTTTGCTATGTGTCTCTCTCCTCCGCGAGCTGTTTTATTTCGCTGCTCGATACGACGTCCACCTTTTCCTTTATCTCTTTTATGTAGCTATGCTTCGATTTTCCTAGTGCTCTTTTCCCTTCTATCTTTCCTTCAATTATGTTTTTCTGTCAGAGTCTTTATGAAATCGTATCGTATCAGGTGGCCTAACATCTTTTCTTTATTGTAAAAAATACAATATTTTGAGATTCAGATATATTAAATTGTTATAAGGTGGACCTAGGCGGACCTAAGCGATCAATCTGAAAAATTATCCTTTGGCGATTAACTCTAGAGGGGAAATGGCCAAAGTACAAAAAAATATTTTAGCCATTCGCCGCGGGTTGAAACTATCAATTCAGAAAACGTTATTGTATGATTCGGATCTTGGGGCGAACAGCACGTGAGGCGAAACGACCAAAAACCCTTAGGGTTAAATTAGCGCCTGCCGCGGACGCCGCGCACCGAAGCCCTAACAAACGCCTTGTTACCGCAGGATTTATCCTAAACGAGCTGATTTTCCAACGAGATTTCGTTTTCAAATGCAGAGGAAATAATGTGACGATATGGTTGGATTTAAGAAAAAGTGCCGAGTCGTTGAATGGGCTTTCGGAGAGTACTTACCTAATGTGTATCTATCGCTTCTTCTTCTTGTATATCTTTTTACCTTATTTCTTGTTATCAAAATAAATATTTTTTTTTTAGTATGTTGCCGCTTTTACAGCATTTCTGATGATGGGCATGAAAAAGATTTTGTCCACAGTTTTGGTTTATGACCACATTGACACTAGGGGTACGTTGCCGCTTCATATATTATAGGTACACATTGGGCCATGTTATGCCTGACTGGTCTTTCTCAGACCAGACCAGAAGTTGTCTTACGCTTATCTAAGTGTACTCTCATATTTATTATGTAATGTACTCATTCAGGTCAAAGTGGTATTTACATTGAGGCTGGTGTAAAATTTCTTATTATTCTAAATAACTAATAAGAAAGTAAAAAGAAGAGCAGTCAGATCTCTAAAAATGTATCATTACCGTTTTATTGAACTTGTTAATATTCGCCACTTTTTGTCAGAGGAACCTAATTTCTACTGCATATCCTCACCTCTGGCTTTCGTTTCTGATTTATTCAGAGTCAACACTATTTTTAACGCTTGAAGAATAACTGAAAATACAGAGAGCGACTAATTCGATATGCATCGTCACGATTTCCAGCCCGGCGATAGTATTGAACTTTACAGTTGTTTCGCTAACGATTAACTGTTGTCCACTTCCTTACACGGAGTTTTACACTCAGATAAAACGCGATCTAATAGGAAAGCAGAATGCCCGTAGGAATATAATAAAGCAAAATCAGTTTTACATAACATTGTTTAGGAAAGCATCTTCATCTGTGTCGGTCACAAAAAGCTTGGACCCAACAAAAAAAAAGTTGATCGTCAACATTTTTTATCCAATTAAAAACGGAGTGGTTGTTCTTTTTATCGTTTCTTATTAGTTTTTAGTTGTTAGGGTTTTTGATGTTTTTACGTGGGGCACGGGTCAAGCAAGCTGGCTGAGACAATGCGCGCGGCATGGACGCTAGCGTCGTGCCGCCCGTTTGGTTCCGCGTGCCGGCCACCATTCAGCGCTAATCGCTTCATTCACCGGCCGAGCGCTGTTTCTTGCGCGACGATCGGTCATGCATTCCGCTCGGGGGCTGCGAACTGTCGCGCCCGATATCGGTTTGATGTGGCAAATTTGTGCAGCGATGAAAAGCGCGCATGGCATCTGATCGACATGTGCATTCTATCAGTCAGCAAACATCGCTCTCTTCGCTGGACGCACATTACCATACTTTTTTAATCGAAGCAAGATCATCATCAGCTTCGATTTAATCGTCGATGCTGATTCCTCCTCTTCAAAACATATTCAAACGTAGCACGAATTTCCACACAGTTTGTTTTAATTTAATCCAATTTTATTTAATGTTTTTTATTATTATTGTTATTTAATTTAATTAAATGTTTCAACTCCAACTTGTCTGAATCCAATTTACCTTATGAAATAGTTTGTCTTGTTAAGTTTGTTCACGATTTGCCCCAGAGAATGAGCTGAGCACTGTAGCGCGAGTCAAACTATTTCTCATTTGTCTACACCATACGTTAGATTGAGCTACCACTTGTAACATTAGTTTTTACATATCGATAAGATAATGCTTAATTAGATTAAATAATTGCAAATGTGTAGCGTCATTAATCAAATCTATCATAGCAAAAAATAATTATTTCATTTGTACTAGTTTTTGTTCCTCTTTTTATGCTGTTTTCTTTTGGGATTCGATTAGTACGATTGCATTTAAGGTCGTTACTCTTTCTTTACAAGTGTTGACTATGGCAGTAAGTGTGATCGTGTTGCTAATGAAAAGTAGTGGCGACGTAGGTTCTCCACAGGGCGTTGCTGGCGACTTTGTAATGAATTTCATGGGTACTTGACACTGGCACGTTTATTGCGACAGTGCGCGGGCGGCGCGGCACGAGTCACGCACGACACAACCAATGTTTGGTCGACTCATGCGCACGAATTGCTGTGACGTCAAATCCATGAAATGTTATAAATATTATAAAATATCAAGATTTGTAACGTTTTCTCTGGAATAGCAATTGGATTTCTTCTGAATAATACTATGACAACATTAGCACAATTTAAGGACACTTAGGTTACGTGCCTAAGTGTCCTAATATTGTGTAATTCTAGTATGGTGTGGCCTTTGTGTATTACGGCTCCTCAGCCGTAAGACCCAAAGGCCACGTTTAGCATGATGGTGGGCGTTAAGATAAAAAAGGAAATAAAAATAGTGATGGGTTGATAGCTAGAAAAATTCGTATTCTCGCCCATTCCCTCGATCGGCTTTTACGATCTGCGTGGGATGAAAAGCAGCTGGTACATTCTACGTTTTTTTATTTTCTCCCAGACCAGCATAGAAGAATAAGAAAAATAATTATTAAAATATAATCTAATCAAATCTCAGTTAAATGACAAAAATGTGTGAAAATAGTTTTTCCACATATCTGTGTAAGTGTGTACAAAGATTTTTATATTTTACGTAGTTTTATGTCTTGCCAAAACTCAAAAAAGAACTAAATACATATATCGATGTAAAAATAATCCCTACTGTACACGAACATTAAGAGCGTTGAGTACTAGTGTGCCACTAAGCTACCGTGAAATAAGAACAAGACAACAATAAGCTACTGTTACGTTTCTTGAATAATCGCCGCTTTTCGGCCAGCTACAGAAGGCTTTCAAAACATCAATTGTCAAAACACGGCGATAAACAAAACAAAATGGGATCGCTTTGATGTTGAATAGATTTAATTTTGAATGACGATTGAACCGAACACGAACTACATTTTTTTTTATCGTTACAATAAAACTGACAATAGAATTAATTTCGGTACTGAAGGACATTATAAAAAAATGATAAAATATGGAAATTATAAAAGGTACATAAATTACTTGAATTTTACTATTGGCACAAGGTTGTAATCAGCCCGTGGCGATTGTAAACCAAGTTCCAATGTTGGTTTTTAAACTATCGCGCTTTGAACTTTGAACACATGATTTATATACATGTAACGGGACTTAGCACGAACCTTTTTAGGTATTGTTTTGTCTAATGTTTCGAATAAGAGTAACATCTTTCGTGGTCGCAGACTGACTGGCCATTATAAAAAAATCTGCGTTCACCAACAACAAGAAGACACCGCTACTCTCCAGTCAGTCAGTTTGCGACCACGAAACATGTAACTTATTCGAAACGTTAGACAAAACAATAGAAAAGGTTTGTGCTAAGTCCCGTTATATTACAGGTTCAAACAAAAACTATTTTAAGGGTGAATTCAGTCCATGATACTGAAAAACTTTCCCCAAGGAACATAATATAGAAAATGAAAAAAAATTTTTGGCCTCCCATACAAGTTGATCAGCTGATCTGAGTTTGTATTGAAAGCAAAAAAATATACTAAATCACTAGTTCCAATGGGTTGAAGAACTTGCAAATGGCATTATAAAGTGAGCACGGTTGCAGCGAGCGGATGTGACTTCATGTGACAGGGTCACGTGAAGCAGGCTGGCGTGATTAGTGCGCGTGCAATTCGCCGTATGATGCCGCCAGCAGCCTCTGTAACCCTACCCGGCAACGCGCGCCCGCGCCATAACATAATTAAAAATGATTTAAGGCATTCGCTCCGGCTGCTTTGTTTCGCGCATTATGTTTCACTTGTTCGCGTCGCGTCGCGGTCGCGCGCGCACCGCCATTTTTAACGCGCCCGCTCTTAATTCTGTCACAGTTTTTATAACCCTTTTGTATTTATTAATTCCCTTTCGGCTCCGGTAGCGCTACGCTTCTCGGAAAGCGATTTCGACGTGACATTTCTTTGGGTCGCGCTGTATTCCTGCGTTAATGAAGCGTCCGATTTCGGCGCCGGCGATTTAGGACATTGTTTTAGCTAATCAACAAATTGATAGTTCCCAATAGACCGTTACGTACCACACACAACGATTTCTGCATTTGAATAACAAATGTTAAGCCAAGTGCGTTTTCTAGTAATACGATTGCCGGACCACCAGCTTTTCATATCCACTGACGAGCGCGCAATGCGTAGTTGGGTAATAAAATGTTGGTAAACAATAGCGATTCTCGTGCGCGTATGCGACTTGTGGTCCCGACATTTAAATAAGTATAATAAGGATTAACTCCGGCTTGTTGAGGCTCAGGCTGGTTATCGGATTTCCGAGCCTGCAACCGTGTCCTCACCGCCGAAAAACAATTCTTCACGGGTCATTCGGCGTTGACGACTCTCTGAAATTCGACATTGGGCCAACCTTTGTGTAAAAAGGCAGGATGATGAATGGTCCAAATAAGAATGCCGAGCGCTTTGATATTTTAATTTCGTGTTGCTATATATTATACGGGTGTAACTAAAATAAGGACCAAACGACAGCTGTTTACGCTAGAATCATCGAAAGCTAGAATAGTTTTTTCAGTGTAAGAGTAGTATAGGAGACATTAGTTTGATTGTCTACTACTAATAACCAAGACGCAAAAATAGTTAATAATATCTAATTTTGGATAGATATTGATTTAAATCAATTGCTAAGTGAATCTCCGTTTTCACTAAGATGGGTACTATTCTAAACCACCTCTAAGTCATAAGTAGGCGTGTTGTTTGCGGTGGAGCCGCACTCACGATCCATCATGGCGACAATCTATCACCGGCCACTCGCCAGCCACCCGTCCTATACCTACATAAACTTTTC
This sequence comes from Acrobasis repandana, assembly GCA_963576875.1. Taxonomy (NCBI): domain Eukaryota; kingdom Metazoa; phylum Arthropoda; class Insecta; order Lepidoptera; family Pyralidae; genus Acrobasis; species Acrobasis repandana. Next base: position 9,064,647 of record OY756226.1, read on the forward strand.
TATATCTACATATGTATGTTGTACGACACCATATTTTGACCTAGAATGATTCTACTTTGTACCTATAATACATTGTCATCCGTATTAGAAAACCAATTCATACATATATTTACATACATACGTTTGCGTACATACTTAAACATTTAAAAACTTTACTTTTTAGGGTTCCGTACCCGAAGGGTGCAAACGGGACCCTATTACTGAGACTCCGCTGTCTGTCCGTCTGTCATAGGGCTCTATCTCTTGAACCGTAATAGCTAGACACTTGAAATTTTCACCGATTATGTATTACTGTGGCTATCGGCTATAACAACATATACTAAAAATAAAAAAAAGTTAAAAATTAAAGGGGGACGTCATACAAAAAATGTGTTTTTTTCAGCATTTTTAACTCGATCTTTATAATCGCATTAACTAGATACTTAAAATTTTCACCGATTATGTATTACTATGACCACTATAACAACAAATACTAAAAATAAGATAAAGTTAAAAATTTAAGGGGGTCGTCATACAAGATACGTGTTTCTTCAGCGTTTTAAAACATTGTACGGTGGTACGGAACCCTTCATGTACGAGTCCGACTTGCACTTGCCCGTTTATTAAGTATAGATAAAACCTCTTTTATTAATAGGTATGTTTTTTTTTGTTAGCCTACAGGTGGCAATACTAGGAAAAGGCCTGCCGCTTATTTATCCAGACGTCTCTATCTTCTGAGGTCTTGCACATTTTTTTTGTACCTCTAGATAAGAACGATTTCTTTTCTCGCTTGAATCTGTCACTTGTCTTATTTGGAATTCTTATTAAGCAATGTTTTTTCTTTAATGACCTATACTTTCGTCTGTCATACAATCTTCATCGACATGAATGACAATCAAAATGAAGCAATAGTTCAGCCTCCCACAGTTTCCTCTTGTTATTTATGACAAAATTAAATTTCGTTCTTGCAAACTTCAGTTGGAAATCAAAAAATGATAGATTACAAACCCCAGCGTTTAAATAACGTGGCCGACTGCGGTTTCGGATCTTACTGAATTACAAAGGAGGACGTTATCTAAATGGCATGTCACTGACACTTTGCCGACGTTAATTTATGGACTGAAAATATCCCTAAGTGCACGTTCTAGATTTCAGAATAGATTTCTCTGTGAATCTTGTGAAGACTTGCTGAATCTTTGGCCATCATTAATGTAGGTACTCATAATTTGTAGTTGGAATTTGGCGCACACAAAAGAAGGTTTATGCCCTTAGTTGGACCGTTTAAAGCCAGGGAAGATTATGGAATATGGACGAGACAAACCCAAACAGTTGCAAAGTTTTTTAGAAATACGTCCTAAGATCAATGTTGATTGAAAATAAGAGAAAGCAGTTTTTCGTTCAAAAGACATCAACGCGTTGAAAATGACAATAAAAATGCTAGAACCAACTAAGTCATAGAACTTATATAAAAGTTAATAAAGGATAAGTTGTCAGTAGCTATTGCGTTACCCGTACTCGCAAATGTAACATAGCAAGGTATGGTGCTGGTCCAGAGGCCAGCGAGCGTTCCATCTGTGTTAATTAGTTTTTTGTGGCGCGGCGGGGCGGGCCGGCCGACGCCATCAAATTACGATGAGTCGGCCTTTCGGCTACCGGCGCCGCTCGATAATAATTATACACTCGTTACTACCGTGCTGCGCCCGCGCCGCCCGCTCCGCACAGCCACGGACGTGACCAACTCTCGATAAACCAAATGGGAGAAATTGTTTTGACACAGAATTAATGGATAACTTAAAACACACGCAGCTTCGATACCAGCTCAAACGCAACGCTAATGGGCCGTATGAACAAATGGCGTGTGTGCGACGTTGCATAAAATTACGCTGTTACACTTTATTGGATCTAAATAAAATTGTCGATAAATCTACTTCGAAGTTTTTCAACGCAATCTCTAGGTATCTATAACTTTTTTTATATGAAAAAGAAATTGATAGGGAAGGGCACACGCACAACTCGAGTGTCGACATTAAATTCCATCGATAAAATCGGCGGCGCGAAGGCGCGCCCGGTAATTTCTTAACGACAGCGTAACCCGGTGGCGACGCGTGCGCATACGCATTTTATTTCTCTCGCATCAAGAGCCGACACCGAAGTAATCGTCCACCACTCAGCATAGATGGTAATCAAGGCGACTATTAAAGACGCTCTTATTGTAACTTTTTTGGGCAATGAAAGAGAATTAGAGAGGTATAGAGTCAAGTCTTGTTCGTATGTCTGGATTGGATCGAGAGCGATTGTTCGATATACAGCGGACATTCTTTTAATTTGTATTTCGTTTTAAGATACTTAACTTGATGTAGTCAATGAGAGAGCTCATACAATCAATTTGGTATTAGGTGATTTTCCTGTTGTTATCAAGTTGGTTTTGTCTCGTCTAAGATGACTGTCGATTTACATTAGCATCTCAAATGTTAAAAATATCTCCATGGACCTCAAACTCTATACACCAAAACACACTGATGAGTACAGTGAACGACGAGCGGCGTCCTTGGAGCATTGTAATATTAATTGAATGTAGGACGCGGCGGCTACCGGCTTTGTGCTGCTATTCACACGGCTCGAATGAGCTATCTACTAATTACAGTACGCTGGCCACTCACAGGGCTGACTATTCATGCTTAAGGCCGCTTGAAAAATCTGATTCCAGTGTTGGCAACTTCCAATATTCTTACATCAACAAGAAATAAAAATCTACGCGTGTTCTACTATTACTTTCTAGCATTTTCTTTTTCACTTCGCAAACAAAACCAAAGACTCAGTAGAACTTGCGTTGATTTGAATGAGACTATATGCAAGCAGATTTGGGGATTGATATATCAATAAGAATGTCTTGGGCCTACCGATATCACTATGTGAAGTATCTTGGCAAAACCCAAACCAGTAGGCTTTCTGGGAGTTTCGATGGAGTGGGATGTTAGGTGTACGATAGTAATAAGCTCCGTCAATTTTTAATTATAATTTGATCAATATAATTTGTAGTTGTTTTTAAATTTGTAATATGTTAAATTGTTTTGCATGCCATTGTATTTTGGCTAAACAAGACCTGTATTCTATACCGTGTTTAATGCAAATAAATACACTTGATTTGATTTGATCAATCAGTTTCTGGTTAAGAATAATAGAAACAAATGAAATAAAAATTAGTAATATAGAGGTGACATAGAACTGGAATTTAAAAATAGTAGACAACCCTGAAGTTTATTGTCGGAAGCTGTATAGGTAGTACGTGTAGCTATGTACCATTATCTTTAATTAAAAACGTCCAGGGGCCATCTCTAGATTAGTCAGCGGTCACAAAAAGGGTTACGAGGGACCAGGCGAAACACCTCATAATTCGTCACGAACCACCGCTTTATTTTTATTCGAATGAATCCTTTGTTGAAGTTAACCGAATTTGCTGGCCAATAAAAACTGGCTAATTAAGAAATGTTCGAGCTGCCGTTAACATTTTTGGCCTTCTTTTCTTAGAGCCCTGTTTTATACGAGCCGTCCTTAATTTAGCGGCTCCGACTGGGATTTCGTTCATTATATTTATGGTCTCAGTATTAATTGACAGCATTGTATGCATATTCGTGCTGTTTTATTCGTTAATATTTTAACGAGCGCGCGAAGTGAGCAAAGCTCTCTGAGTCTACTTGAAAAATCCAACGTTTGTATGTATGTATGTTTGTTCGACAATAACTCGACTAGTTTTGATCGGAGCTTCATGAAATTTGGTAGGCGTGCAGTTCGGGCGAACTAATAGTTAATTTGGTACGAATAAATAGGTAAACTAAACAGATCGCTGTATTGTAAGATGTAGTTCAGTCGTTTACGCATTACTTTTGTTAACAATTACTCATTTATTAACCGCTTACATGTCGCATAAGACGACAAAATATTGGTGTTGGTGCAGTAATATACATGTACCCAGTTTGGTTCAGTCGTGTGATAGTGTAGTTTGTTCATAAAATACATCGGAGCAAGTAAGGTGATTTGCTTAGTTTCTCTAAAAAAGACGAATGTAACTGTGGTGTATGTAACCAATGACTCATCTAGCCTATATAAGATATGTCTATCTTGTACAAGGGAGGACTTAAAAATAAATAAATATATGGGGACAAATCACTCTGGTTAAACTAACATAAGTTTAAACTTGTGTTATGGTATGGGATACTAACTTAACGATACTATATTTTACAATAAATACATATATAGATAAACAACCAAGACCCAGGACAATTAAGTAGATGACTGGGTCAAAAATAAATTATCTGGTACTGTTAAGAGAATAAAACGTAACAAAATAATGTCCCTTGTCATTGATCATATCCATTTTCAACATGATTTTAGATTTATTAATGCAGAAAAACTGATATTAGGAGTGCTATTTGACTCCAAAAATCTATGACGTCATGATTTTGTTTTTCATACAAATCCCATAGAAAATTTTTGTTTTGACGTTTAGAAAAAAGTGTTTGATTTGACTCTTTGTCATCTAGCGGATTTGAAAAATGCCATTTTCCAATTTGATCTGGCTGGGGACAGAACCTAAGGAGTGGCAGAAGTGGCGGAATGGCGTGTTAACCACTATGCCACAGAGGTCGTCAACCTAATAAGGTAAACGTTAGTTATCGTAGCCAACAACATAAAACATGTAATAAATATCATCACAAAGACACTAAGAATTATTCCTGATAAAAAAAACGGCTTAACAGTCACTGAAGGTCCAGTTTTTGGCCGAAGCAGAAACTTCAGTCGGACATTAGTCATAAGTGCATACCGTTATAGCGAGAAGTCTGGCTTCAATTCAATTCAATTCAATTCAATTCAAAAATATCTTTATTATCATAGGATATTTATAATATCTCTTAATAATAGTCACTTTGTTTTGTTTTGCACAAATGTTGACGTCAAATCGTTACTTAAAGCTAAGTTTACGCCGCTTCCTAGGCGCAAGTGCAGAAGAAGCGGCAACAAACTGCACTGCACGTTTTCTCCAAAGACGTCAACTAACAAACTAAAAACTTAAAATTAGTTATATAGATGGACAGAGATTACATTGTTTATTATGTCATAATTAAATTTAATTATAAGAATTACGAAATTTAAAATAATGTCAATTTGTAAATTTAGTATGTACCAATGTACCTAAATTATGACATGTCTAAGTATACAAACCTTTAAGAGGGAGCCGCGCCAAACTCAAGCCAGACCTTTTTGTCTTTAAGATAGTCATCGGTCCTATAATAAGCCTTCTCACAAAGTACTTTCTTTACATAAGCTTTGAATTTTCTGTCTGGCATATCAAGGACCGATTCTGACAATTTATTATAAAAAAGTATACACTTCTCCATAAAAGACTTACTGACTGTATTCAGCCTGTAATACGGGCTAACTAAGTCATTCTTATTACGTAAATTTCTATCTGTAATATCACTTACTTTATTGAACATGGAAATATTTTTCCTTACATACATTATATTTTCAAATATGAATTGTGATGCAAAAGTAAGTATACCTATTTCCTTGAATAATTCCCTCAGTGAGTCTTTCTATCCTAAACCGTAAATAGCACGAATTGCTCTTTTTTGTAAAAGAAAAATAGTCTGAATGTCGGCTGCACTCCCCCATAGAAGTATCCCGTAAGACATTAGACTGTGAAAGTAACTAAAGTACACTTGTCTAGCAGTTGCTACATCTGTCAATTGTCTTATTCTCCTAACAGCGTAAGCCGCAGAGCTAAGCCTATTAGAAAGTTTAGTTATATGAGCGCCCCATTGAAGTTTCGAATCAATTGTGATTCCTAAAAAGGTAGTACTTTCAACCAGATCGAGTTTCTGACCATTAATTAGTATGTCAACGCAGGCTTGATTCACATTAGGAAGAGAGAATCGAATGCATTGGGTCTTGTTCGCATTTAACATGAGGTTATTGGCTGAAAACCAATCAGAAATTAAAGATAAGGTGCTGTTCACCGCGCTAGCATCACTGTTATGTCGATCTATTTTAAATATTAGCGAGGTGTCATCAGCAAACAGCACCATGTCAGCCTCTTTCTCAACCATGTAAGGCAAGTCATTGACATAAACTAAGAAAAGGAACGGTCCTAGAATTGAACCTTGGGGTACGCCCATTTTCACATCAGACCCGTGTGATTTTACGCCGTTTATATCAACAGTTTGAAGCCTATCTGTTAAGTAAGATTCTATTAATTTAATTGACTTATCATCAAAACCGTATTGACGAAATTTGAGCAAAAGTGTTGGATGATCAACGCAATCAAATGCTTTAGAAAGATCGCAAAATGATCCAATTGCATCATTTCTGTTTTCCCACGCGTCGTAGATATTAGTAATAAGTGCTACTCCTGCATCGGTGGTCGATTTTCCAGCAGTAAAGCCGTATTGTTGGCTATGGAAAAGATTATTGGTCTTAAAGTGAAGTAGCATTTGATTGAGCATTATCTTTTCAAACACCTTACTCAAAACTGGCAGAATAGAGATAGGTCTGTAGTTGCCAGGGTCTGTTTTTTCTCCTTTTTTGAATAAGGGGATTAGTTTACTACATTTCATTAAGTTAGGAAATATGCCTTCATCAATACATTCGTTAAATATAAAAGCTAAATCGGCAGCAATTATGTGTATAATATGACTTACTACGGCTACTGACATGGCCCAGTGATCTTCTGATTTTTTTAAATTTAACTGTTTAAAAGCATCTATTATATCGCTAGGGCTAACATGCTTAAAATTAAATTTAGAATCACAAGGGCTAACATTACTCTTAAGCAAAGCCTCAGCACGCTGGGCGCTAGAACTCACATTAGAAGTGAGTTCCAAAGGAATGTTAGTAAAATAATCATCAAATATATTTAGTATTTCTTCAGTTTTTGAAGTATTTTTACCACTACATTTGATTCGGCAAATATTTTCTTTGGTTTTATTTTTACCTGTTTCCTTATTTCCTTAATCGGCTGTTAAATAAAATAGAACATCAATGGTATAATAAAACAAGGTATTCTCTTCCATGACAGCTGGGTCAAGTGATTGGCATATGTCATCAGTTGGGAGTGATGCCACTGTGTGATTAAATTACCTGAGCAAAATGCATTGCTTAACTTCATAAACTAATTATGAACTAATAATTCAATATATAATTTAAAAAAAATACAAACAGATGTATGATGTAAACAGATGTACACTAACTTTGGGGCTAGCTCAATCAGTGTGATTTGTCCCTATATATATATTTATTTATTTATCACACGATATACGAAATAGTTAAGTTAGTTAGTATTTTATATTCTTTAATTGAGAAAGTTCTCAAATTTTAGGAAAATAACAATCAGTGGTAATACTAACCTTATCGTGACATTCGTGACGTAGTCTTGGGCCATCGCGAGAAGAGAATACCTTGTCTTATTATATCATGAGAACATTATGTAAAGTATAATCCTTCTCAGCATGATAATGATACGAACTGGACAACATCCAATATTCTATACGCCAGAGCTTAAGACAAAATTATACATTTTCCTCGCGAACCAGCTTTTCTACGCCGTTCCACTAGCTTTAAAAATATTTGGATCGTATGAATATTTGAACGCAATATTGGACTTTTACTATCTACTAGGGGTGTAGGAATTGAGCTGCAAGTAGATTTTATAGTTAACTACACCATATCTGATGTAGAGATAAGTGAAAAACAATGGGGTCGCTGATTAATTTAAAAGTTAAGCTATTTTTGTTATGATATGACCGTAGGCCGTGTGGTTCCCGGCAGAGTAGAATAGGACTACTCCAAGTCTTCCTGTGGATGTCGTAGAAGGCGACTTAGGAAACACAAGCTAAACAAAGCTTATAAACATCAATGAGACTTCTCCAACCCGTCTGGCCAGCGTGGAGAGTGTAGGCCAAGTCCTCTGACTGCTCTGGCTAATATATGGCTATGGCAGTACAGAGAGGGTCGTGCTCCTATAGTGGTGACTAAAAAAGACCTGATCATAATGACCGTAAGCGTATAAAATCCTGGAAAGATTAATAAGCGCTATAGGAACAACTATGCAGATTATCTTATTTAAGTTGCTTTTTATGTAGAAAATGTAAAAAATTCGTTCTCGTCAGCTCGTTTAGTCGTTTTTCACTTTACTTATTCTTCTTTTAGGTAATTAAGACTTAAGGTCAGTTCACACCATGACGCGAAGCGACGCGGCGCGCACTTGTGAAGAAATATAAAACTTGTTTATTCTAACATAAGATACTACTTTCAGTCAGAGCTTACTAAAATACTATATTTTTGTGTAGTAAACACAAGTTCTATATTTCTTCAAAAGTGTGCGCCATGTTGCCTCTCGGTGTGAACTGACTCTTAACGAATACCTTTAAGAACAAACACTATTGTTTTTGGGAGCAAATACAAGGTCTTAAAAATTTACACCTTCGCAAGCTTGTTTCCTGTACCCGCATGTCTGCTTGTCGTATGATTAAATAAATAAAACAATCTCAAATAAAGTAAATATTAAAAAGTACTATAAATGAGGAGAGCTCTCAGTCCGTAGGTCATGTACCCGATAGAACCATTATGACGTAATCGTATTGAAGTAAGACCTTACATTGAATTCATTCACTGAGGCCGTTCTTTGAAGAATCGAGACTCATCCAAAGAGCTGCGCCGTTGACTCGAGCACTTATTGTGAAGGATGCATAATAAAGGCCTTGGAGGATTCCAATTGAAGGTAACAAATAAAATAAACGATTAAAATTAATTCTAAGAAATATCATTAAGGTTTTATGATTCACACATCTGATAAAACAACAACCAAAATAAGCAATAATAATATAATAAGTAACTTAGTTAAATTACATGTCTATTAATTTTATAGCGATGTCGCATAAGTAAAATCTATATGATTAGATGCTTCATAGTTATGAGACGTAAGATGTAAAAGCTCAAAATTCACTTCAAATTATCACAATGTATAAGACTAATAGCCAGAACGGGGTAACTTAGACTTAAAGATTTTATCCAAAATGATCCAGTATTACTCTTGTCGTAAGAGCGTTATCATTATCACACTCACCGCAGGCAGCGGCCGCGCTTGAATTTGTACTGACCCTTATAGTGAAGGTAGAAGGCAAATGGCCTTGAAGTGGCGCCCTCATTTAAAATAAATTGTTAACTCGTAAATATGGAGATATTTTCCATATTGCTCTTCGTCATGCACTAGATAGCCCTTTAAATTATATTATGAACCACCGTTGAAAGTATTTACATTAGTCCGTCTAGCTTTAAAACTTGCCTCCGCCAAAAGTGGCCACGGCAAGTTTTAAAGCTAGACGGATCACCAATAATAGTTTCAACGGCAGTTCATAAAATAATTTAAAGGGCTATCCAGTGCATGACGAAGAGCAATATGGAAATTATCACCATATTTACGAGTTAACAATTTATTTCACACTTTAAGGCCATTTGCCTATATCTTCATCTTATGATCTAAGCTCCGAAATGAACTTCACCCATCTGTTTAATGGATGAAAAGTATTTTATATCAAATTTAGTATGTCAAAATCAAGTGTTTTGGTTAAATAATTCCAGGTTGAACTACTTAATTGTTGTCCAGTACTTGTATACTTAGACCACCCATTTTTTGGTGGCACATACAAGCGAAGGGTCCTAGTTTTGTCTTTGATAATTAAAGAGATTTTGAAAATATGTATTTTGGTACCCCTCGGATTCTTTAAATTGTGCATTTTATTATTAAATTACCTATTATATTATTTGATGTACATATGTGTAATTTTTTTTAGTATACAACGTGGAAGGGACACACCCGTAATAAATCGAACCACGGGCTATACTAGATCACTATATTATAATGAAATTAAAATAACAGCCAAAGAACAAAAAAAATTTTTGGCATTTCCATAGAAAAGTGTGCGGCCGGCCGGACGATTTGTATGGAAACGCCAAATTTTTCTGGCTGTTATTTTAATTTTATTATACTATAGTGATCTAGTATAGCCCATGGTTTGATTTATTACGGGTATGTCCCTTCCACTTTGTATAGTTTAGCCAACCCACTCGCGATATATCTTTTTACATAATACATTTTATACAAAATATTTATCATCTAAAGTTCGTTTGTACGGGCAAACCCTACATATCAAAATTATATAGTAATATGTATATTTTTGCTTACTAAGCGCCTGCGCGCGCCGTTTTAGTGCAAGATTAATGCAATAAACGCTTTCAAGACAATACCGTCGTTTACTTGTGCTCACCTACATTTAATATAGTTTAAATTTCAGTGTTCGGGATGTATTTAAATATGACTACTGGGGAATATGATGACTGGGTCAGGAAAATATTATTCTAATTAGTCCGTTAGTTACATTATCCAAAAATAATGTACCCATATTTTTCAGTTTATCAAAAAAGTAAAATTTCACAAAGATACAGAGTATCTAAGTTCCAGAGTGGGAGCTTGTGACGTCACCGATGTGTAAAAATTTTACGAAAGCGTGACATCATGCGACATTTAAATGCGATGCATCTTCGTCATTTATTGTTTCTCAGAGAAAAGAAAAAATATATGTACAATATTTTTTAATAATCTAACCGATGGGCCAAAATTTTTTTTCAGTCACCATGCCTAGCCGCCGTGGCAGCGACGCGCGGTAGCCCTGTGTAAATACACAAAAAATTACAAGTGTGCGGCGCCGCAGTTCTGGCGGTGTTGCGGCTGCTTCGGCACGTGTGTAAACGCTCTTAAGGTATGTGTAGCCAGGTCTACGAGCAGGGTAGTAGCGGGGTGGTCGCGTCTCGTCGCTGCTTAGCTCAACGATAATGGCGCTATTACAACTCATTCCGCACATTCCTGGCCGAGTGTACAGTAATGCCGGTGCATATCGTGGCAGAACTACAAATGGTTACAATTCTGTGTTCACTGCTCGAGCTTACAATGTTTTGCTGTTTTTTTTAATAGATTAGGTGTTGTATATACCATATACCTATACTGTGGTTATATTATTTACAAAAATCCCTAGACTACGGGACTGGACATTCAAAGTATTTACGTGTGTCTGGTGATCAGGTAGACACAATATGGGGAATACAATTTATGAACTGTGTACACTGTGCCGAGGACTGTAGCAGTAATCGTATATATTGTTTCTTAATTCTTCGCTTGAAAACTTTGGCCATCATTTGCATTTGCCGTTTATAATTTTAGTGACGGGTAGAAGATAAACATCGAAGACTGGTTGTCTTCGATGCTCGCACTCGCACCTGTGCTCGCACTGCGCTAGCGCCACGCCCGTGGTTTGTGCAGTGGCGCCACCTAGCGGTCCTCACAAGTCATAATCGTATTAAATGACAGCTGATATTTTTATGCTTCCAAATAAATTGTAAACAAACCAACTATAGAGGAAGTTATACGTATGTTTGAAAAAAAATATCACTTAAATTATGGATGACAAGTTTAGTCACCTGCAAAACTGTATCCAAGAATTAAAAAAAGAAAACGAACAACAAGAAAAAAGGATAGATATACTCGAAAGACAAAGAAATATAATTTTATTTGGAATAAATAAAAGGCGAACGGAGCTTAATGAGATGAACTAGAGGTTAATGAGGAGGAGGAGAAAAAAGGTTATGGATATATTTAACAACGCAATGAAAGTAGAAAGTACTAAACTAGAAATAGAAGCCGTGAGGAGATTATGTAGGTAGAAAAGGAGACAATCGAAAATTTGTCACATATCTCTTAAACTTATTCATATTCACACAAAAAACTTAAGATGATTTTGCGGTACAAATACACCGCTATACTGTAAAGTATACCACTGGTCTGAAGACATGCAAACTGAGGAGGGTCCTGCTGGAAAAGATTTCAAGTTTTCTCTGAGATCCTTGAAGTACAACATTTTTAATTTAACTATTCGAGAGGTACAAAATGCTATGGATGCAAATACTTAGCTCTCCATCCGATCATGTGCAGGGGTCCTGCTGGGTATACGGACATCTACCCTTTGGGTTGCGGAGGTCAGACGGCAGTCGCTCTGTGTAAAAACCAGTAATCTCGTCAAATCATCCAGGTTAGGAAGCGGACCCCGGGCTTTGAAGCGTAACCGCTGAGTATGATGATGACGTAGTATCCGATAATACAAGTTTAAACATACTTCGGGGCTAGCTTAATCAGTGTGATTTGTCCTTATCTATTTATTGATCGTAACATATAATTTCTGATTAAAATCCTATTAAGAATAATGTCAAGACCAAGGCGTATGTTTAGTGCTTATTCCCGAGACGTCAATTGCACATTATTACGTCAAACGATTTTGCTTACGCAAGACAACGCTCGTCGGGCGACCCGTCAGCAGCAAACCTTTTAATTTATTAAGAATAGACATCCCGTGAAATGAACCATATCAATTTGCAAACGGCTTATTAAGAAATAGATATGACTAGAAGTAATAAATTCCAATTTGGTAATAGACTACCCCGTTGCTATTTTGGATCTTTGCAGACGACATTTGTCATAAATACTAATGAATGATGCTATTAGAGTTAGATAAATCGTATAGACCGTAAGCCAACTTTTTTTTTATTTTTTTATTAGAAATTTGAGTGCGTTTGACCTCTATCTAGCCTGATGGGAAGCTAAGATGAGGTCTAAGGTGTATCACGCAGACTCAAAAAATGCCTGTTCACTCTTGCCTTGAAAATCCCTAAATTATATGTACGGGGAAACATCGACGCAGGGAGGGAATTCCACAACTTCCAGTATTTTCTAATGATGCAGACTGTCATTTAGTTAAAATGACATTTGAAAGGTGCCCAAACAGTCTAGCACTAGCACTTAGAGAACTTAGTCTAACGTCTCTCTGGATAGAGATCTGTATTATCCCACCAAAAAAAATAATATGAAAATGGGAGCCAAAATCAATAATAAGTATGTTATGGAGTGGTTGTCGACTTCACCAACAAAAGTTTTGTAGCCAAGTCAAATTATGAAATAAAGAATCTCATTTCAGTAAATTTAATAATAGTAATTTTAATAAATTTCAGGATTATCTACAGAACTTGGCACCCATTTAGATATAATTTTTTTTAGGCTTTGTAGGTGAAGTCGACAACCACACCATAACATACCTAATATTGAACTTGGCTCCTATTTTCACGTTTATGTTTTTGGTGGGATCATTAGTTTTTGTAAATTAATTTATTAAAAAGTTATTTGGATTCTAGAGAAGCTAAGGGGCCTTATTAAATGCGCCAAATGTCATGTATGTAGGCTAAATAGGTTTTGAGTTGTTACAGGGTCAAAAGTGGCTTGAAATGGTTCATATACACACCATTATACAGGCTGACTTTTAAACCACCAGCCAAATTTTTGGAGCAAGTTCAGCCCATGATACTGAACTACTTTCTATAAAAATAGTTATTAAAAATCGATGAAAATTTTTCGTCCTCCCATAGAAAATCCGTTTGACTAAGCGCTGATTTGTATGAAAGGGCGAATTTTTAATTTAGTTTTTCGTTAATTGTTTTTATGGAAAGTAGTTCAGTATCATGGACTGAACTTGCTCCAGAAATTTGGCTGGTGGTTTAAAAGTCAGCCTGTATATACACGGCTGCTGCGTCAGCAGTTCCTTTTGAACTTGGCTAGACACGGTGCCGCGTGGCCTTAAACGAGTTTGGTACTTAATATCATATATGACGGATTATGGCGTACATTACGAGTTACCGCGTTTGACGTGCCCGACAGAGTCACGGGTCACGCCAGGAATAGGTTTTTTTAAACTACTAAAGGATTAAAAAAATCCAGACCTATTTGTCCTGTTTTCTGGTTTTATTGTCCTGTTATCTATAGGGTACGGCTGCTTGAAGTGGTCTCCCGGATTATCAAGTATATGTTGTCGTCAACGACTCAAGACTCAAAATTGCAAACTACTGAGCGTCGCTGGGGAATAATTGCAGATGGCCAAGGCCTAATGTGCGGTGTCGTGGAATGAAGCACTTTCCATGTTAACGAGCATGTATGACGCCCATCACGCGTCCTCCTGCGAGATGAGACCGGCCGCAACGTCCGCCGTTTTATTTTTACGCAAGTAACACCTATTTGCGGTAATGCTCATCCTGCTTTATTACTAAATTTATGATGCCCGAGATTTATGCAGCTACTTAGTTAATAATGACGTTATCTATTGCACAGTAAGGCAAGGTGATTTTTAAAAATGATTACGCTCCTGGATTTCTTGTACGTCAACACGAGACGTACGCTTTCATTACGTGGCGAAATAAATCAAAATAATATGGAGGTAAAAGATAGCGAATGGAAAATCAAGCGTCCCGCCCGCCGCCCGCGCCGCTTGATTTATGCTAGTAATTTTCCGGGCGGTTACGTAAGTAACTCGCGATTTTTCTCCCTGCACACACGTAATTAGATAATTTTCATGAATTTCCCGGACCGGCGCGCCGGGTCCGACGTAGGGCGAACATAATTTATACACCTCTGCATTGATTTACGGTGTCTGGGAAATGTTACAGGAAGATGAAAACTTGATGGAAACAGAAAGTAAATAGGATATTCTCTGTCATATTCTATTTGGGGATAGCGTTACATTTAATTTTGTACTTCTTTGTAGTTTTAACGCATACAATGTAATTAAAACGGTGACGGACATACTTTGTTTCACTGTAATATAAGATGGAACATTCCTGTTGGAAGGTCCATGTAAGGTCTTTATTTATAATAAGAGGATTAATAAAGCATACAAGCTGTGAATTAATAACCAGCGGCGGACCGCTCGCCAGAACACCCCGGCTGTTCTCGTATTAATTTCTGTCACAGATTTAATTGCTCACCTCTGGCTTAAGGCAAAGCTTAAGCTTTTTAATAAATTCGAGGACATACAACGAAACGCGACGCAACCAAAAAATACGCCGCCCGGGCGCGCTCGACCAAAAAAAGGACGGATTTTAATTTATAAAAGACAGGACAAACGATTAATAATTTATTTGTATCGTCCGTTTCTTTCGCGAGAGGGTTTGAGCGTTAAAAATAACCGTTAAAACCGTCGACTTTGTATAGCTCGCGCTTAGCCCGAAATGCCAATTGCGGGTAGACACAAGTATACAGCGAGCCGGAATGTCGCTTTAAAAAAGCCCGCAAATAAATAAATCGCGTCGCACGCACCGGCCTCACAAAAAAACGTCCACCATATTCGATTCTTTAATGTGATTTTAAAAAAAATAGAAGAAAGCGGAGGCTGGCTTCGATTGAAAATGAATGAGGGCGAGCGCGATAGTGGAAATTAGCATTGAGGTAGGATTCAGGAGCGGCCTTTGTGCGATCATATCGAGGTGTATTCTTTGCGCTTTTTACGGCGGCGGCGAGTACGGCGTGTCCTTTCAGTCCCTATTACGATCCTGTCGCCTTTTTGTTGCAAATAATAATTACAGCCGCACTCGGCAATCGCCAGACTCTTTTGGATATCAAAATTGCTCAATTGATCCGCGTCGGTCGTAGCGTCAATCGCGATCGTTGTTTTTTTTGTTGCAACAATTACATATCTCACATGGTCATCCATCCGTAAATGTTTACATGTTACTCTTTTAAAAAAAATACTGGGCTGTATAAAAATCAGGGATTGGAAAACCCATGCATAACGGTAACCCTT
Source organism: Acrobasis repandana (assembly GCA_963576875.1). Lineage (NCBI taxonomy): Eukaryota > Metazoa > Arthropoda > Insecta > Lepidoptera > Pyralidae > Acrobasis > Acrobasis repandana. The sequence goes on from OY756226.1 coordinate 9,080,351, forward strand.
TATAAACGGTTACCGATTGATTCGGTTAACCCACACAAGGTTAGGTTATCCTATTAACAGGCTATTTCGGATAACCCAAAATATATATTAATCTATTTCCAAATGGGTTAACATTGGGTTAATAACAGATCATTTCGGTTAAACTGACCATCCGAACCCTGACAGAAATTACAGATATCACATGATATCGAGTACCAACTAAGAACCCTAAGGCGGCTTAGCTTTCGCAGGCGAATAAATTAGATGCAGCCTATTAGAGACAGATTAGATCGGGCCGGGTGTGCCGGTGAGATTCATAAATTAGCGATTACGTACATCCAATAATAACGGCAACAATGGGATTGAATGCAGATGAGGGGCGAAGCGGGGCGCTCTCTCGCGAGCCTTGCAAGCCGATCGACATTTGTATGCGATATCTAAACGCACAATTGGATGCCGGCGCGACTCTTCGCGCTAATGGTACACTATCGAGCCATCGCACTGGCCTGTTTGAGAAGTGGCGACCGCCGCGCTATAAGGACCACACCGCGGTTTACTGCGTACAATAAATAAATTCGCATTACGTGATACTACGATGTTATGATAGCCGGCCGGAGAATTAAACCACAACTTGTTTGTAGGGCCTTGTTTGTAGATATCACTTGAGGTTTGTTCATTCAGTTGTTCTATTAAACACCTCATTACCACTATGTTTTACACTAAACTACAATCTACATTATCAGTGTGTTCTTATTTTACAGGAGGAATGACTCAACATATGTACAATGACTCTCTGTTTATTACAAAAACCACAAATAACAAGAAATTAATCACGATAAATAATGAACATTAAAAATATTTTAATATTCAACAAAATTACAACACATAAGATATGAGATTGCTTGTGGTACCTCATTAAAGTTATTAAAAACAAGCACCGAAGAGGTAACGCGAATAAAAAAGAAGCACACGTTGATGGCGACCGAAATATAATTATACGGTATTTTTGCATTATTAACTCGTGTCTTAAGAAGGTCACGGTAATTAAAGTCTCCAATAACAGCATTAATGTTGGATGTGGGACCTTTAAGGAGAGATTTGCATATTTACGTGGTTATTTTCCTTTATGGTTAGTTCGTCGCCTCAAGGTGTTTTTTTTTATAAGAAAAGGAATGGTTAATATTCGTAATATTGTTGCAGCGTCATATTTTTTTAAAGCAGTATCTCACATTTAGTTATTGCATCCTGTCCCTTTCTCCTATTGATTGTCTTTCACCCTATAAACGTCAGCAACCTATCCAATCAGTTAAAACTTCTGTAACAAAATAATCTATTCCTTCTTCCTCTCATATTGAAGACCCCACGTATACAAATTATTCAAAATTGCCTTACGTCACATTTGCATACGAGTATTCAATATACATACATACCCTTTGCTTGTAAGTGACAATGTACGTTAAATCGAAAATCGACTTCGACGCCGTGACATGTGATCGGCTTGTGTCGAATTCGAATTTCGAACGAGCTACCAATTGCTTTCGGCAGTTTATTGTCTCGTGTCAATGAATGTCTGGGAGACGCTGATTGAAGTGCGTTTGTCTAAATCACCAAATTAAAAGCCAATAACGGTTTTTGCCACCTTTTTTACAAGGTACTAAATTGCACTTATTTATTTAGTCTTATGTCTGGATGTTTTGTTTACGGCCATCGAACTTGTTTTGCATGAGCAGAATTGGATTATCATGGACGGAAATACATAATATAGTCACTTGTGTTTCCATAATAGAGGTAGGTTATTGGTGTAGCTGTCTAAAAACATTTTTTGTAAACTAATCAGTTAGAACCTAAAGTTAGTGTTTAGATTCAGGCAAAAGCTGCTTCTTTACATCATTACCCTCGTATTAATATCAATTGACAAACGTTTGCTAAACTTATTTTAGTTATAATATGTCTTATCTTCTTCTTTCAATGACAAATACTGAAGAGTGATAAGGATAAAACATATAATAACTAGAAAAGGTTTAGAAAACGTTTGTTAATTTTTATGAACACGAGGGTTTGAATTGACCAACAATAAAATTAGCCATTAGTCAAGACCAATTGTTAGACTTAGCACTTTTGAATATAATCTACATTTATTCTACATGTAAATAAATCATAAAACAGCCATAAACATTATGCAAATAATTTTTAATTTATTTTTATTGTTATTTAACGCGTGAATCTAAACATGAACTAGTAAATTAACGACACTGTCTGTAAAGAGGATGTACAGTTCATAAACACAAATCAAAGTGGCCAAATTGAATTCCATTGGAAATATATTCACTTAGGTATTTAGACCGGATAAGTCAATAGCGTCGGCGGCGAGCGTTTATTGAGTCATTTATCCTGACTATGGCTATGATTAATATCCCGGATATTTAAGTTAAGGGGATTGGGGCGTCCCGAAACGAAGCCGAAAAATTACAGCAACAAAATCTAGCGTCGATAAAACGTACTGTCAAGCAGTGTTGTCACATACAATTTCGGCAAAATGGTAGAACAGGATGAAAAAATTAGTAGAAAGTGGAAGAATTTGAAATGAAAAATAGGAAGATCTACCACTCAAGGTTAGACACGTATGCACTACTGCTGGTAGAATCCATGATGAATGACTACTAACAGCACACAACCAACACGCTATTTTAAATATTTTTCTTATTTATTATACATATATAAACAATTAATTACACACAACATCAACATTAAACTTACTTTTACCAAAGAAAATGCCACTAAATATAGTGCGTGTCTGTCAGTGTCAAGAGTCAAGACTGTCAAGTGTTAGTCAATTGTGACAGATGCCAATGTTAGTGTACTTGTGTAGTATGTGTGTAGTGTAGTGTGTGTGTGTGACGTGCACACACCTAGATAATTTATTTAAGTGTTTCGTTAACAGGCTTAATTCGACAGAAACGTTGAAAAATAGGTAGATTTGAGACAGAGAGTGGTTGACAGGTAGAACGGAGGCAAAATAGGTAGATCTACCAAAAAGGTGGTAAATGTGACAACACTGCTGTCAAGTGTCACATTCGGTCATTCATATTTTGAAAAGAGCAGAAACTTGATACAAATTCGGCTAAAAACATTCGGTGTTTTAAACTTCAGAGTACAGAGTGACAGTTACATACCTACTTATTTTCTACATGTACAATTTAGATACATTATTAAAATTTTACTCGGTTTTTATCAAATTTGTCGTATTCTAGACTAGGAGCAGGAAACCAACGTACATATACCAACTTCTTCTCTTCCTGCATAGATCGTAGAAGTCATACCCACCCAGGTAACCAATTTAATGGATTAAGACACTTGTTTCTAGTTACCATCCATAGGCTTAGACGTTTTTTTTGCAAATCATTTGGATTTTTTGCAAATCCTGACTCAGTCTTCTCCAAAGGAGAAAAATATGTAAAGATACATAGTTTAAGTGTGATGTATTCAAGATTTACTAAGGGCAAACTTTATCAAAAAATCGTTGCTACGTAAAAATCCGACTGAACTCGATCAGGCAGTAAGAAGCTAAGAAGTTTATGGAAACATGAATATTGTCTATTCACTCGTTACATTTGCATAATATGTAGGGTGTGTCAAATGTTGCAATTGCAATCAATAGCGTAAGCTTGAGTTCAGACTTAACTAACTACGAGTATATCATCTGAAACACAGATATGAACCCATAACAATAGATTGCGCTTGTTGTGTAACTTTTGCTCAACAATAAAAAAAAAAAAAAAAAGTTACCACACAACTACTGTAGCTATAAGAACCAGTACGATCACGTCAGTTTTCAAACAAAAAAAAAACGTATCATAATCGGTCCATTTGTTTAGGAGCTACGATGAGCCAGACACGTCAAACTTATAACACCTTTCTTTTTTCATTGGGAGTTAAAAATCTAAAATGTCAAAAATCCAGGTGAAGTTTCAAAAACAGCAGAGCACCCAACGCGTTATCAAACGAAGAAACCGGCGCGGGAGTCTTTGGTCGACGAGTAGCAAGTGATAAATAAAGCGTAATTGAGCGACGGAAACAGCCAATGAGTAAATCTCGTCCGTCAATTTATTTAAATTATTTATTAGTGGTGCGCTATAGACACCCGCCGTGATCGCTTTCAGTACGTTCACAGAGCCCGGACGTAGGCAGTGACGTGCGGTGGACTGGTAGACTATCGATATCGATTAATCAACTCTACCTGTTAGTAGAGTCTCATTTTGACTCAAAAAATCTTTAAGACTCCTTTGAAAAGTAGTTTTTTAGTAAGTATGAATCCTTCCACTCTGGTCTGGGACAAAAGAAAAAACATAGAATGTGCCTCTCTTCCCGCGCAGATCGTAGAAGCCGATCGAGGGACGGGTAGAAATGTAAATAATGTTATTAGGCCATGCGACTAGCAAACCATTACTATTTTGATTCCCTTTTCCACCTTTTTGCTCACCAGCACGCTAAAAGTGGCCTTTGAGTCTTGCGGCCCTGGGCTTTATCTGAGTAGAGCCGCAAGACCCAAAATGTTAATAATCTTTCTATTTCGCTCTATCATTTATGATGATATCTGTGACTTTCCTTTTCAGTACATTAATTAATTATGTCTTTTTTATTACTCCTGAATCCAACCATTTGTAAAATTGTTAGACTTATTTGCAGGTATCATGAAGATGAAATAAGGTAGTTAGATATAATTCATGATTTAAATGTAACTTCAACGCTAGCAACAACAAGGTTCAAGCCTAGTTCGCACATATTTTTAAAGATCGAAGAAAATATTTTTCTCTAATATTGTTTTTTGTTTAATTCACTAATTACTATGGTTTCTACAAAATGCGCATTTTCAATGTAATACGTGGGTGCAATTATAAATATATTATGTTCAAGCATAATTTTTCAAGAGGGAACATACAAACGCTGAGTTATGGCAAACAAATTATACGGGTCAATTTAACCGATTTAAATTTGGAAAAAGCAGAGTTGAATATTAAGTATGTGTACGAGCAGTGTCCGATTCTCAGGTCCCTTTAGTGAGAAGACGACGAAGAGAACCTGAATGTATTTACACAACTTAAGCGGAAAGCGTTTTTACCGCAGCATTAAGATTCGGGATATCGAATGACAAAATAGACTTCACATTACTGAAAATGTCTTTAAATTTTGAATTCCATGTGATTGACGACGATTAAGTATTTATTATATTTATGACGATTAAGTAACGTAATATGTTGTAAATGATGTTGATTCTGTCAAACATAAACATGTATTTATTATCGGAAGTTTGTTTGTTTATAATAACTTTATTGTATCAAAACACAAAAATGAAATACAAACATTTCGAAAGAGCAAAATATATAATGACGTTCTTATCCTACATAAGGATCTCTTCCAGACAACCTGCGATATATTTAGAGGATATTTACTCGATTAAAAGGTAAAAGTTTATGAGTGAACTAAGGATCTACAATATCTATTAGTTTCGAATGTGTGAGTGGTGAAAAGTCAAATGTGCTTAGCGCATAGCCACTTCTAAGGAGTGAAGACACCGCAATTATGTAGTATGTTTCAAAGGATTCGAGAAAAACAAAATGCCACAATCTGTGTATAAATATATCAAGGAACTCAAGATCGAATGAAGGCGAGGACTTTAGAAACTTTGATAATGTAAGATGAAATTAAGTTAAAGGCCTTTAAATGCATCTTAACGTTTGTTGTTGAAGACTAATCATACTGTCGAGTCGATAGATCACCGCATCGAGAATGATACATCTCGACACGATTCAAATTAGTTAATTTGTGCAGATACGACACAATGGATGAGGAAATAATGTACGTACTCGTATGCTCACAGCTACCGGGAGATTGTAATTGACGTAATTGGACGAATCTGGACGCACTTAATAATGCCCCATTGTCGTTATTCAAACGGCAATTCATCGTTTGTGAAAGAAATGATTCATTACTGTTAAATTAAAAAGTTTGGATGCTGTTTGCGAGAATCAGTGCTAAAGTGAGCCTTAAAGAAGCTTTATGTTCTGTTTAGTAGAAGCTAGTATTAAATAATAGATGTTCTATCTTAAAAAGTATGTTCAACTGTGTTTAATGTACAAGAAACATTGTGTGTTCGTGTCTCGGTTTTCGATTACACACAGTGACTTCCTTGCTTATCTACACAAAGCTGCTACAACTGAATGGACAATCAACCTATACCTATATATCTTTATATTAAAGAATATTATATAAAGATATATAGGTATAGGTTATCTTTATATAAGAATATATTGTAGATAAAATCGGTAAAAAATTATACTTACCAATGTACCCGTGACGACTTCATTTTTTTTTTCGAAAACACCGACGATAATTTGATGTACACTTGTCGATCTTACCTGTGATAGTTCTCGGAGTTGCATATTATGTAGGGTGGTCGATCTTACAGTCCACATTATGTCTTTTAACTGTTGTTTTCTGTGATGGTCCCGGAGTTATAACAATTGCATAGTTGACTTGTCGAACTTACAGTCCACATTATGTCTTTTAACTGTTGTTTTCTGTGATGGTCCCGGAGTTGTAACAATTGCATAGTAGACTTGTCGAACTTACAGTCCACATTATGTCTATTAACTGTTGTGATGGTCCCCGGACTTGTAACAATTGCGTATGTAGGATTGTCTATCTGACAGACTGCCCAAATTATGGCAGACATTTAGTGATTGATGTGATGTACCTATTGATTTTTTTTTATATTTTATAAAAGTTTTAAGTTTTTAAAGAAAGTTAAGATAGGTAAATAACGATCTTTGTTAGCTAACTCATAATATGTATTAAAAAAAATACTACTTACCCATTAATATCGGTGACCGACCAGAAGTGTTTGAGCACAGCCTTCGCTAACAGGTACCAGATCTGCGTCCACACCCACGAGGACTTGTCTATGGACGACGATAGGAACTCTTTGGTTTCTTCATCTGGGTGCAGTTGTACAAACTTCCTCTTCAGCTCTGGACTTAAATGATTCTTCTCCACTCGGTACCACTGTAACAAATAAAAAAAATGAGAATTAATTGCTAAAAACATTTATTTTTCAAATATGTACATATAATTTTACACTATCACATCTTTATCCCTAACGGGGTAGACAGAGCGTAGGGACACAAGACCTAAAGGCCAGTCTTAGGCGAATGGTGGCCGAAATGGTGGTAAGGGTGGAAAAAGGAATCAAAACATAATTTTGGTAAAAAATAATAATCAGAATACACTATAGATATAAACATCGAGTAACATTTTCAATATTTGTCAACGAAGAGTACATAATTCTATAAACATATTATCGAAACAACAACGCTTGTATACAACCTCATACTGGGTGGCGCAAAAGTACTGGCACTAAAGAAAATACTTTTATTTTTTTTATATGACATTTTCTGTCATTCTGTTGTTGAAAATTGTGTAGTGAACAAATGTAAAATACACTGAAAATAAACATGGACCGTTTTACTCCCCAAGAACGTGGAATAATTGTGTCAATGTTCTTACGGAATAATTCATCAGTGATAAGAACACAACGTGAATTTCGTCGACGATTTCACCACCGTCCGGCACCGATTGGTCGCACAATTCGACGCTTTGCCACACGCCTTGAAGCAACTGGCTCAACATTGGATAGACCTAAGTCTGGGAGACCAAGAACAGGCCGTTCAGCTGAAAATATCGATGCTGTGCGCGAAGATGTGGAAGAGTGTCCAGAAACATCAACGAGGCGACGTGCCACGCAATTGGGCATTTCCAGACGGACCCTGCAGCGTATTTTGGTGAGAGACTTAAAGATGTTCCCGTATAAAACTCAAATGACTCATCAGCTGCTGCCTGCTGACCACCGAGCTCGTCTAGATTACTGCCAGCGCGTCATAAACCTCAACCTTGAAGAGGATGATTTTCCTTCAAAATTGGTTATGAGTGACGAAGCGCATTTCCATCTCTCAGGGCATGTCAATAAGCAGAATACTCGGTTCTGGGGCACTGATAATCCGCGCATTATTCAAGAAACACCTCTACACCCACTAAAAGTTACTGTATGGTGTGGCATCTGTGTTGACAGAGTGATCGGACCCTATTTTTTCGAAGACGCTGGAGGCAATGCGATAACTGTCACTGGAGAACGCTACAGAACCATGTTACGAGAGTTTTTGATACCCAGTTTGGACGAATTGGGGCTGGAGCACATCTGGTTTCAACAAGACGGCGCTACGGCACACACAGCGCGCGACACTATGGACTTAGTGAGGGACGCTTTTCCAGGCCGAGTTATCTCTCGTTTTGGCGATTTGCCTTGGCCTGCAAGATCACCCGATCTGACCAGTCCAGACTTCTTTCTTTGGGGTTTTTTGAAATCTCGGGTGTATGTGAACAAGCCACAGACTCTCGCAGCTCTAAAAGAAAACATTCGTCAAGAAATAACGAACATATCGCAGGAAGTGTTACGGCAAGTTATGCAAAATGTCATAAATAGGGCTCAAATGTGTATCAACTCTGGAGGTCACCATTTAAAAGACATCATCTTTAAATCCTAATGGTACGAAATTTAATTGCACAAATATACATTTAAAAAAACCTAAATCTAGTTTTCTAATTTAGAAAAAATGTTATAGCTGAACCAAATAGGGTCTTTACTTTTGCGCCACCCGGTATAATTCTAATCTCATTAGACCCTTCGCAGTGCACAAGAATATCTAAGAAAATCGCAGTTTCATTCCCTTCAAACGGTTTGAGACTGGCAAATGCGCTCAAAGTAATAATATAATTGGTACGTCGCGTCGCAAAAAAAGCCTAGTAATGCTTTCACGGCTAACGACACATTGAGTGCGATGTGATTAAAGAAACAGCCACACTTCATATTTTAAATCACTATTGCGACTTATAAATTGATGTTCAACAATCCTTGGTTAATGAAAGTGTACAAAAAGAGTAATCGAGTGCAAATAAGAGAGTAGAGTATGAAAGGAGCGTGGGGCTGAGTCGTCATCGTCACCGTTGTATGTCGCGCACGGGGCGATCGAGCAACGGCCATAAAATGTTGCCACCTGAAGACAAATGAAACACACAAGATTTGACAAAACTACTTTGAAATAGCTACAATAGAGATAGGTGACTCTCTATATTGTAGCTGTCAAACGAAGTGTGGACTTTGTGCAAAAAAAGAATAGTCGGTAATAGCCACATTAGGGTGAAGTAGAAGCTTAAAACGTTGACGTCAGGTGTGCGTATGATTTAAAATGTTGTTCTTAGTAGTTATTTAGCTAGTCACCTTTCGACCATTAGGTTCATTAGTAGTTGTCAATCTTAATGGCGCAATTCAGCAACTGCTTTGTAATTTCGGTATTCTGTACATATGTAACTGTAACGTACTCCATCAGAATTGCTAGGCTGTTTGTGTATTGTAAAACGACGTGTTCATATAATATTAAAGCTGAAGTCCAGAGCTAGGCGACATTTAGTAGCTGTCGCGAGTATCCGAGTGCGGGTCGGCCGGGCGGTCCTACAAAGCAAACGCGGCCGCTGTTAATTTCACGCTGCCTCGAATTAACATTTCTTTACGCCACAGAATAATGACGAATTAAAAAAAACTTCTCGCCTCTACATGTAGCGTAATGACGGCCGGACGCAAACTCATCAGCTCGCCTTAATTAATGCCCGATCTGTCTTTATATTAAAATCAAACAGGTATACACTGCTCGATTAATATTTTGGAGACGGGACAGGATGAGGGTTCCTTATTTTATTATTCCTTATTTTTGTCGATATTACAATATTGTCCACAGATTTTATTTAATATGATAAGCGTCTATGGGTTAAACTAATATATGGGAATTATTTTTATTTGCAACAACTTACAACAACAATATTTTGCTGAGGTAAGTAATTTATATTGAAATTTTGGGTTGTTCCGTATTCATCCTATGACGTCTCATCCTACTCCTTATTTTTTCCTTACTCAACCTTTTGTTATATGTAGGAAAATAGTTTTTTGTTCTTTAATTTACTGCTGTTTTATTTCGTTTTAATTATATTATGGCATAGTTTTAGTAAAATTTCATAATATTAATAAACAATTTTGTTCTGGTTGTAGTATTTTTTTAATATTTTCTATAAGTCATCACTGACAAACACTGTGGCTTCATCAACAGTCACACGGATCCCAAATAATTATCTAAAACCGGTAGTTGAAACAATCGTCACGGCGAATCGAACCCGCGCCCGCGCCCTGCTCGTCATTAGAGATCCATCAGCAACGCATCGTGAGAGGATTTAAAACCAAATTGGTACCTTGAGAGCGTCCAAAAACAAACAGTTTTGATGCAACGAATTCGTGATTGCGTTTTAAATTAATATTTTTTATTTGAATTACAATGGAAATGAGCGATTTCGTTCGCAACGTAAGCTAGGATGAACTACTTGCATCGCAGTGACTGTTGCAAACTCCATGAATTGTCGGTGTGGCCGTAGGCCACAGCTCCGTGTACCCAGGACGAATGGGCATACAGGTTGCATCATGACTTCATGAGGAGTACATTTCAAGGGTTGGGAAAAGGCGGACAAGCCTTCGCAGCGGAAGAAAAATGTGACGGCGGCATGTCATATAAAATAATAAAACGGTTTGTATAATAAAATTGAGCGGTGTTTTTTGACTAATGTTGAAGTAGACACCCCAAAAATATATGTAAAAATAGTCACACTATTCAATACTAAGAAAAAATATACAAACAAAACTAAAATTGGTAAGGTGAACAAAACTGGCGTGCGATTAGACAAATACGTAAATTACAATTCGTATCGTAAAACAATTGATATCTAGAACATTTTACGAGCACCCGCAAAAAGTATCGTAAAAAGCTGGGGGAAATAAATATTTAGTACCGAATACTGATAGGGAATCACGTTGGTGATTATGCAATGTGCCGTCTTTCCATTTAAAATAGCCTGCAGCCAGCACGGGGCTCGGGGCGGACTCTCCAGACGGAATACAAATAGTGGAAAATTTTTGAATGCCGAAGTCATTGATGAATGATGATATCCCGAAGTTTAAGGAATGTTTATTTGTTGCGCTCGTACGTGTTCTTTGGGGAACTCGGCGGCAGTATTCCGTACGAATTCGGTAAAAGACTTAGAGAAACAATGCCATTAGAAAAACAAATTTATTTATTGTATTCTTTAGAGTCAATGGTTGTAGATGTAGATACTTGGCGTAGGCTGGCTGGTCTAAGGTAAAGATACTATGGTCAGATGTTTCCTTGATACATTATGATTTCTCACTAAGTAGCCTTAAGAAACAAAGTGCTTTGTGTGGAAAATATAACGATACATCGAATTATATTCCCTAGCAAATGTATCTAAAACTTTTCTATAGCGCACATAAAAACGTGTTGTAATTTTCGCAGTTTGGCAAAATGCTGACCTAAAATAACACTTCAGTGGGAGCCGAATTTTTTATTATTTATGCCAAACGAGCGACGACGGTCTATTGACGTCCTTGATTTCAATATGTAAAACGGCCAACTCACGTTATAATAATCTAGAATTCATAAGCCAACGGAAAAGGCTAGCTTCCTTGTTGTTTTCAACCACTGAAGAATAGAAGCTCCAAATTCGATTATTTATGAGAGTCATGTTTAGGATTCATTTTCTGCCCGTGTAAAGTTAGATCGGCATGAATAAAAATTTGCTCATTTAAAAAAATCTACCTGTAAAGGAAGACAAATAGGCAATGATTTATTCAATGGAGCTATCGAGGCCGCGTCGATCTTGTTTATTGTATTGGCTATGTGGGTTACAGTTTTTCGCACATCATCAGGTCAGTCAGATGATAATAAGTCATCGGGTCAGATGATAATAAATGGTTTGATTTGTCTCTGTGTGGTGGCGCGTTGTCTCGCCTTCGGCCAGTCATAGCCTTTTGAATGCGTTCATTATCCTGTGTTGACTCGTTAGCGCGCAGGTCAGCCGAGGTGCACCATGGAACGAATGCAGGGATGCAGGTCCTTTATACGCCGGTCGTTCGCCTCGGGCTAATGAATCAAAGCTCTTAGTGTGAGCATATTGTCAATACGAAGCGAAATATTAACGTTGAGCGCGCTTTGCCCGCACAATGCCAGATTAATTCCCGTTTAAATGTGTGAAATAAATGGTGGACGGCCGCCATTTAAATACAGGTTCTCTTTCGAGATGATGTGCTTTATGCGTCGTTGCTTGCGTGTAGTGCTCGGTAGGTAGCTAAGAGTATTGCAAACTTCATGAAGTTATATGCGATTATCTGTATATTACAGATGATTTCCTGTCCTTAGCACTAATTGAACATAGTGAACAACACTTAGGTGCGAGTAGGTAAGTATAAGGGTATTATAGATCAAACACGACTAGTCACATGAGTCGTCATTAATTTAAAAAGTACACGTAAGTGCATGATTACTAAGCACTTACTTTACTTTATATAAAAAGGTCAAGCACATGGACAGCTCAATGATTTCTATAAATATAGTACGATAACAGTTAAATAGACTCAGTAACAATTAATTAATAATAGAGAATAATGTAACATAAAATATATTTGATGAGACGAGAAATATCATTATTATTCACATAAGTAGTCTTACATTCTTCTAAGCAAAGATTATGTCAGCAAATGAAGACATCTTACAAATAACAGTTCCAACACTATGATTTACGTCCTGTTAAAGTAGGTAACGTATGAAGTGCTTACGAGAGCTGTACTATAAAACATTGTACGCTCAAGCTAAGTGGCGCATAGGATCCCGGTGGATTTCCCGGTAAGCGGCTCTGAGCTTGTTTGCCGGGCGCTCCATTAAAATGGGATCAGCCGGGATGCAGATCGGCTGGACTCTGGACGAAATGTATTTGTAGAAATGAGGCTGCCTTATGCGGACCCGCTTAGTTCTACACGTACCTACCTAATAAATGTAACCTGTCAGGCTATGTATGATCCTAATAATATTATGTAAATTATATTTGTAAAAAAAAAGATGGTAAGTATTCTAAAGTAAACCGCAAATGTTGGGTCTAATTTCTAAATGCACTTACTTATATGTTTGTAAACAATGATTGAGAAAATACAGAGAAGTAAGTAATATTTCGTGGGTATCAACTTATTGCCAACGAAACGACCCACTCAACTAGTCTCCATAGTAAGTAAACTAGTCGAGTGATAAAGATTGACATGGTCAATTTCGGTGCTGCTTATTATGACGTACGTTAAAAAGGATGTAAACAGATAGCAACCACTCCTCTAAACGCATAATATATTTATAAGCAAAATATTCGATGGAAGGCTTTCACTCAACTTTTGAGTGAAAGCTTATCGGTTTTAGCTTACTATTGTCGTCTACTGTCGCAAGCATTGAAATCAAATTCAACCGGTTACTTTGTACTACCCTATATTCAGCTAAGATTTAACATTAGAGATACCGTAACGGAAGCCCTAAGGCTAGGGCATAGATATTCTCAATTAAATCTCACAATCACACATACACCATGAGTTATTGCTGTAAAACAATTGACTTCGATTAACACTCTACAGAGCTACTAAACAATAAAGCATTCTATCAGACATGCATTTAACAATGTATAGGTTTTAGCTTAATGTATGACTATACCTGCAAGGGAGACCATAGATCAAGAAATCTTGCAATGAGACTAGACCAATGATTGAAGAAAATTTATAAAAATTACACGTGATATATTTGTTATATTAAAAATGAGCAAAAGCTTACTTGAATAAAACTAACGTTTAATAAATAAAAAAACATATGACATCGATAGCTAATGAGATAGATGAGATCAAAGCTAAAACGAATATCAGATATCAGAAATGCAAGGCCAGATTTCACATTTCTGCTTGGCTCTTCTTCCAGGAATTTAAAAAATAATTAGCATTCCGAAGTGTATCCTCACTGTTTCAGTTTAGTCTATGGTGTTGGTGTATAGCATCACGAGCCGCCCGGGGCCACTGTTGCGTAATTGTTTTAAACTCGTCTTTTAATTGTTCTATCGGGGGATGGGATTTATGGTCCAACGTGATCCCCGGCCATAATGCCATTCAGATTCATTTGCACTGCTATTTCCGCGTCGCCGCGCCATGGGAATGCAACGTCTACAAATTTAATCAAAGATAATTTCCATTCCAACAGTTTGTTGGCCAATAAAATTAACATTTAGCGTTATTCGATCTATTGTTTTATGCGGATAGTTACAATTTAAATTTTACGTTACATTGTTGTGTTTACAAAGGTATTTTTATTGGGTACCGCATCCGTCCAACCACCAATGAGAAGTACACGTTAAATAGTAAACGTCGAGCGCCTAGCCTAGTATTTGTATTGTATTATAAATTTATTTGACACTTGTCCATGATTTAATGATCATGTGACGAGAAAACCTCAAGAATGTAATAATAAAACAGTGAATTGGTTATAATTGGTTTCCAACCACACATGGAGCGTAATACTGATGCGTCGAAAAGAATGCGCCTTGTGGTATATGAGACAAAACGTCATGCGAAGCGTGGGCACGCGTTCGAAAGATTTACGAGTGTATTTAAACTGGTTTTACATTAAGCACCAACTGGGCCGATTTGATCGTAAACCCAGCCGTTATGTCTCGAGACAGTATCGTCGCTGGTACCACCCAGGTGGACTGTTAAATTAACTTCAGGTTAACTATCGGTCACCTCTGTTCATCTGTTGAAACTTGAGTTGATGCCACTTTCATTCAATCGAGGCGTGATTTTAAGCCATTATGTAGCTTGATGGCTCTCGTGTGAGATTCTTTCGACGTTAGAGTGGGGTAAATGACGGACAGACTTGTTTAACATGTCTAATATGATACTAGTTATTATATCCACGTTACGATATCGTAATAAGATCGTTGTTAGACCGATCAGAAAACGGTTTCTGTTTGATGTTGGCGAGTATATCGCAAGAAATAGAGATATAACTTCCTCATAATTCAAATGTTTCTACAATAAGTGACAAGGTTACAACAATAGCGATGGACAGCACAATCGAATCAATCGAATAATGATTCCAATAAATAGCTCGGTCGGTGAAGTCCGCATTTAGTCGTGATGTTGCGGTGGATACCGGCTTTATGCAGTCGGTGGAATCGAAATTATTCGGTGGAGCAATTAAGCGTGCTCACGCCACGCCGATTGTTCGGACGCGGGCTCCGAATGCACCCATTGTCCGCCAAAATTAACAGCGACAAAAAGCTACCGGCAGTCTTCGATTACCATTCCATATAAATAAAAAAGTGTTTCTAATACATTTTAAAATAAATGTTGTCCCAGATTACAAAACGTTCGGTTTGTTGGTGACGCGGACGGCATTTCGACGGCAATCACAAAAAAGAACGTTAGATAGATACAGTTGAGTAACCAAATAGTAGACAAATACATACAAAAGATCTAACTATTCTACACAATATATTTATCGCATATTTTATACACACAAGATCACATGTTTGACAAATTTCACGCTTCCTATTTTGAACTTATAAATCCTCATTTTGTATGAAAAGAGGACTAAGCTCAGAAAGTGGAGCAGATGGCATTCACACTTCCGTTACGAAAGTCAATGGATTCGAAAAGTGTCATTTTTTATTCAGATATTTACTGACTAGCCAAACAGCGGCGCATAGTAAATGCAGACTGAATCGATCAGGAAATACAGAATCTGCTACTCTCATTGATCTGGGTTAAGAGTGTTGAGTATGATAGTCAGAATGAGGATAATATTAACCGTTTTACGGAAAATTTACAATCATAGATCAACAGAAAAAATAAATTGCTTTCAAATGTTTCATGATGAAAAATGTTTTACTAAAATTGAGTCTAAACTCGAAATAATCCCCAAAAACACATTCCAAAAGTAACAATAGGAGTACATTATTTGAAATGTCTCAAAATTCGGCCGTCAAAAGCCAATCGAACGGCGGGCGTTGATTGAATTGATTGAAAAAGAAATGGAGAGGGGCGCGGGGCCGGGGTCTCTCCTCGAGGTATTTTTATAGCCTGTACACGTCTCAGAACGCGCGGGCGACACATTCCTGACAAAGCTGCGTTTTTGCTGCGCCAACTTTCATTAGACCCCGCAACGCGTTTCCTTTTAATAAATGAGTTATGCGTTTATATCCAAGATGGCCGCCGCTCATCCCGCTCGAGTGTCAAGAATGTTACGATGGCCATGAGCTCGGATTGTCCAGGTGTTTAAAAACGGTTTTATGATTTTTTGATTCACTTTCAGTGTGTTCTTGATTTAGAACGATTTTTAAGACAGGTTTAGGTGAGATGCATATTTGTTGTGATGCTGATGAGATAACAAAATATTTGTTATGGTGAGATAACAATAAAACCATCATACATCAATACGCCAAAACGACAAAAACCTAAACACCTGAAAAATTTATATTGTTTGCTGTTTGAATCCTTGATTATTTATTAGTTCGATATTTATTAGTTTCTCCAATATGCGCCGTATTAAAAAAAACTCATACAAGTAACAATACATATTTTACTACTAAAAGATGGGTGTCAACATAAACGTAACATTAGCCTTAACAATCTTAGGATTATCTTTCAGTAGAACTTATGTGCACACCCGCCTTCAGCCGTACACATTCACATACAGTTTGTTATGTGTATTCATATAAATACCATATATGTTACAGGTAAGCCATTTTAGGTAAACGAGATATTTTGGTCAGCTGCAAACGATTGCCGCGGCCGGTCCGAGTGAGCTGACACGCGGCTGTCACTGCAGAATTCATCAAAAATGGCAGCTATTTTATTTCCACATTCGGCAGACACGTACGACCTTTTTGTCGACTGTAAACGTCCGCGAAGCTCGCTGTTGTCAACTTTCGTTGTATTTATTTACTCATTCATACATTTCTTGTACGTCTGACTGAGCTCTTAAGTTTACGACTTTTCACCACCTCGCACTTGGATTTTCTGTCATAAAACGACTTTATTATAAGCATCAAAAAACATATTCTTACACAGTAGCTAACCATGCCATTAGATTTAAGAACAATTTTTAACGTCATTATTTATTCTGCTTTGCAATTTAAACACACGTTTCCAATGGATCATTAAAATATATCTTCAACATGTCTGAATACCAAGAAAACATGCAAAAATAAATGGACAGGTTATTGAAATCGCCCATTAGTGTATCATAAACAGTGCGTAAATAGCTCTAGGTATTTCGCTGCCGGTTTTAAACACCTATAGGCTGAGTTCTGCAGACTGGTTTATTTTTTTAATCGAGATTTATACTCCAAGCCTCTTAGGAAATAAAATAATCACGCCGGCGTCGATTTGCATACAATGGTAAAATAATTTTACGCGCGTTTCGCCGCGCTTAATTCTACTTTTTATTCGGCCTTCCGCGCCCTATCTACGAATCAAACGGACTGTTCGCCGTGTGCCCATTTAAGTGTTAACATTTTTTTAGAAGACTGTCGAATATTTATTCACGAATTGTGCAAATATAAATACGGTAAAAACTAAGATTGATTTTATTTGATAAGCTCATATTTTTATTCAAATAAAAAGGGTATTAAAATTGATAACAATATCAATCTACTTTTAAAATGAAACTATGGGTTATTTTATTAGTGTTATATTATGACCCTGAAAAGATAGTCCATATCATAATAGATATTGGTCATAAAAGCGCATCGGGCGGCTCGGTCTCAGTCGGCAGACTGCGTGGCGGGGCGCGGGCCGCGGCCGCCCCAACAGTCGCCGCGGCGCCGACACAAGTGGCCTACTCCGTCCGACCACAATAAAACCAACACCGAAAAAACAGAGAAAAGTGAATTTCCTTCAACATAATTTACATTCAGCTCAAACATCAGCCGTCATAAATTCAGCACAAAAGTGCGAGCGACGGCCGACTAGCAACAAAAGGGCATGACTTTTCCCGCAAAAAAGATGATCCTTAATCTGATTAAATCTCCATCGCGGCGGACGTCGGACCGTGAAAGATTAATGAATATTTGTGCGAGGATTCCCGGAGCTGGGTTGGCACGTAGCGCTGTCATAATCATATTAGCTGCGACCGGAGGCCGGCTAGGCACGCACGCTGCGGGTAACTTCGCTACTTACTCAATCGCAAGGGTATGCCTGACGCTGAGACACCGCTCTTACGTTGACACTTTACGATGTGTCTGCACGAAAGTTGACAACCGTTATTCGCGTTGGATGTTAAATCTAATAAATGCTAAATCTAAAACGGGAATTACTAGAGCAATGCAATGTAAACAGTTAGGAACAAGATAGAAGAAAAAACACAAATCTCAGCAAAATATCGGAACTGAATAATATATTGGCAAAATATCGACGTTTTATTAATAACGAGCCACTAAACTGAAAAAAAATGTTAACGATTGCGACAGATTAGTACTAACTAGACGTTAAAGAAAACACCATTCAAGACAGAAGTAACAAACAGAGATCCACAACAAAATCATAGGAACTGAATAAAATATCAACAACGTAGGTATCAACACTTTATTGATATCGAGCCATCGCACTCTATAAAATCGAACGCGACAGATATCTCCTTGAATAGTATTTGGATTCTAAACTGGTATTTACACTAGTAAAACCTATTATAATTTTTAATCGGGACTAGTGCACATAAAGTAGCGATTAAAAGACATAGCCCAGCGATAGTTAAACGCGTTAAAATAAGTGTTTGCAGCATATGAATTATACATTGTGTACTGTTCAGGCGGAGTCTTTATCGCATAACGACGGGTGCATCGAACACATTATGCTACGATACGACACTGCACTAGATTTTTATTGCATTACTACCTAAAAACAATTAGAAAATATTACACGATGCCATCTGTGATACCATGCAATGAAAAATTTAAAAAATTTAATTATAATCTGAATGTTTAGAATGTTTTATGCGTTTAGTTTACATTTGATGTAATTTGGAAGCTTTTGGATCCTTCAATGTGTATGCTGGCATAGGTTCAGTTGGTAATTCCGTCACAGTTACAGAGTTTTTCGATAACACCTTACGC
Source organism: Acrobasis repandana (assembly GCA_963576875.1). Lineage (NCBI taxonomy): Eukaryota > Metazoa > Arthropoda > Insecta > Lepidoptera > Pyralidae > Acrobasis > Acrobasis repandana. The sequence goes on from OY756226.1 coordinate 9,099,467, forward strand.
TTTAGCGCTGCGAAACTCACAAATGGCCCTATCATATTTCGAGTGAGTTCAATAAACACACTCGTAAAAGAATCAATTGTTAAAAGAAATTAAACGTGAGTATGTATTGTTTCATACAAGCGTGAATAAAACGAGAGTGCGCTAACCAGCTCTCAGCTCGTTTTCGACCTGCTTTCGTGGACATAAAGTGCGTTTAATAAAAGTAATATTTACGATGCACTTGAAATGGCAAAAAATAAATTAAAAAGACCTTTGTTTGCTGGTTTACACCACGCAAATAATGATATTGATATTAACTTGCAGATGATGGTGGGAACCAAAAACAATATTACGAATTCGAATTTTACAGTTCGCAGATCCTGATACGTCGCATATTAAAATGTAATTAGTAGCACGGTATCTCATGGAAACGATTTACTGGTAACGATAGTCGAAGAAAATAGTTTGGAATAATTTGCGTGTGGATGCTCCCATAGGTGAAGTAAGTATTTATTTCGTTTTCACTCGACATTCGTCTATTTTTAGGGTTCCGTAGTAAACAATAGTATCGCCATGTCTGTCTGCGGTTTTATTAAGAGAATATTAGAACTAGAAGGCTGTTTTTTTTGGCATGGGTATGTATATTAATCACGCCGACAACGTGGTAAAATAAAATGTTGAAAAAATTTTTTTTTACCGTAGCTTTCATTTAATGTGGATTTTTTTAGCGTAGCTTTTTTTTGATAAGCCCATAGTTTTTTTTTTCGTCTTTCCCATTATGTGAGGTGTCGTTAAATAGGTCCTTCAAAAATATTGCGAGTCACTGAACACCATTTTTCAATTTATCGATATGTTTGTGAAATATTTGGTTTTTAAGTGCCAATTTTAGTTAGAGTCAAGTGTCCCTCCCGCCTCTGTCAGCTAAATGGTTGTATAACGTCTAACCAAATATAGTAAAACTATTTTAAAGGTGAATTCAGTCCATGATACTGTACAACTTTCCCCAAGGAACATATGTATATCGAAATATGAAAAATATATTTTTTGGCTTTCCATACAAACTCGGATCAGCTGATCAGTCAACTTATATGGGAGGCCAAACATTATTTTTCATATTTCGATATATGTTCCTTGGGGAAAGTTGTTCAGTACGAAGGACTGAATCCACGCTTAAAATAGTTTCAGTATATTTTGTTAGACCCTATATATGCGTTATGAGCACGTCAAAAAATTCACGGCAGTATTATATGTACTTAACGAAGATGAAAAAAAAAATTATCAGACCTAAGCAGGGTTTCCAAATTAAAGAGTTATAGTCGACCAACTTATTAGACGACTAAAAGTCGTTACATTAAACCGTGAAATCTAAGCAAGCATTCGCAACTACGGAACCCTTTACACTGCGCGTGGCCCGACACGCACTTGGCTGGTTTTTTTCTAATTAATAATCCAAAACTATTGCAGTAATATCAAGTGCGGATACAATGATAATATCATCAGAGTAGTACAGATTACTTTTATAGCAGTATTCAGTATATTATAATACTGTCTACACCAATGAAGATGACACACTGGGAATTGTCCCATGCGTTTCTCATGACATGATATTTCTCAGGTGTATCACCGTACGTGATCAGTATATTACGCGGCTGTGTCGTGGCCTGGATTGGTAATTAATTATTAGACATGTTGCGGCAGCAATAAAGTCCCTCATCAATGATTCAGCCGAACAAACAAAGCGCGCGTGCACCGCGGGCATTATCCAGCATAAGACATCATAAACGGGGCACCATCATCTGGGCTTATAAAAAATTCATGCTCATCTCACATTTCGGCGCCCCTCTTAATTTCGCGTGAGCCTCTTCTTGGTTCGTGTAAAAACTTCGGGTGTCTTTTTATGACTTTTACTGCGGTATAATTGGGGAGGGGCGAGCGTTCGTGTCCCCGAGGTGACATAAATACACCCCCCCACGCTCCAAGCTCCAACTACCCCCAGTTTAATCTCATGTAAGACTATACGACACGGAAGTAGTTCGTATTAAAATTCCTTGCCAACTGCAGGTTAAATTATCTAAAATGAGAACCTTGCCTTTGGCAATGCTGGCCGCTCGTTGTATGATAGGAATCGGGTCGATCTTATTTCAAAACTTTTAATAGTCTACGATAATAGTCCGCGTGTGCGAGTTGTTTATATATTGCGTGTTTGATATATACAAAACAAAACAAATGTAAGTCCGGTGCAGGTACGAGTAAGTGCGTCTGCTTCTATCTTGGTCCCAAGTGAGTACGATGCAAATGGCTTTTGTATGTTACCTTGCTTTTTGGTAGTTAGTAGTCATTGCGTTGCACCTTTCCAGACTTTTTAACTGCTTTCAACAATGTATAAAGATTTGTTTAGTTCACTTTTTGCTACTAATTCATTTCTGTTAGCATTGGCTATCATGGCAAGAATTATGGTATGATCAAGTAAACCACATTCAGGTTAAACCAACAATTCTATTATACAATACAAAATCTATGTAAATATAGTTTACATTGAGAACTGTTTGGTCCTCTTTCAACGACGTAAAATAAAACTTAGCCTCTGAGAATCAGCAAATACGATTTCAATTTTAGAGGCAGCAGGGATGCGCGAGGTGGCGCAGAGGAGTCGCGTGCATGTATGTATTTATTTGCAAATTCCAAATAGCTTTCAATATGTAGAGGCGCTGTGACTCCCGCCTGTCGATCCACTCCAATATCGCACTCCTTGTGAGACGTCACGAAGGCGACGCCATTATTCGACACGACGATTGACTCACGGGAGCACCGCCTTCTCAGGACGCCACATGATAGATGAGACACAAAAAACATATCCGTAATTGAGATTTCTAATACAAAAAATGAAAGCGATCAGTTTTTCCATGTTTGTTTACATAATGTGAGTGGCGACACGCTATCGCTTTTCGGAAGCGGCCGCGGACGTCAATTTGTATATTGTCATTATTAGAGTTGGCGCGGAAAGTTTGGGCGCGTTCATCCATCATGGTGTGACGGGCGGCCGGTCCGATATCGCGCCTAATACGTATTGATTTCCCACTTAGCGTTTTTCTTGGGAATCGCGGCGCTCCACCCTTCCGCCGGCCGGAGGTCTAACGAGCTGTTTGTCCTCCACACTGGCAACTAGGGCGGTTGTCCTCGCTTCGGCTTACACCGTCTTCACTCGGCAGTCGGCCCGCCAGACACACAAATCAAACTACTAATACATTTGTTAGTCGGTAAGCACTTGAAAGACTTGCAGCTGAAGATTTTGGTTTTGATGTAGAGACATAAGAGTTTTCAAATGTAACTATTCTTTGCTTACAATTTGAATCATAATAAAATAACAACTAAGTAGTCGGTATAGGAATACTAGAAAATCTGAGACTTCCCTATCTGCTAACTTTAACTATATTGGGAAGTAAATAAATAAACTGTAATACATAGGACTGATTTATGCAAGGAAAGAAGATTACAAAGTTGTCTTTGTAATCTTAAATTGTTGACTTGCGTTTTGTTTTCTTTATTGTGTGCGTTTTATTTATGTTCTTTAACAAATACAAAAGGTTCAACAGGGCAACATCAGAAATTATCAAATCAGAACGACTGCCTACTCGAGAAAGGGTCGAACATCGTCTAAGATAATAAATATTCATACTCGTACTTACCTATTATGCAACGTATCATGAAAATGTGAATAATAATCAGTACATACTTACCTCGATAAATTTCAACAGGAAAAGAGCCACCCACGGAATTCGAGATCTGTGCTTACCAACACGAATGATGGATCTCGTTAACGAGTTTTCATATGATGTGAGCCGTAAGTACCCGTACTTACTTACATTTGCCTAAATGCTGAAGAAAAAGATTGCGTCACCAAGGTCCCCGGTGGGGGTGGGAGGCGAGAACAATGGTTTCGGTTCTCACACGTGTGGAGGATTATTTGCATTCGGAAATAAAGAGAGGAATGATAAAAGAAAGGCGCGAGCGAGGTCCCACCGCCTCAGGCAGGGTGTGGGAATAGGAGGCGGGTGGCGGGGCCCGGGGGTGAGGCTCGTTACGCGAACAATGGAGAAATAATGTACAGATTGCAGTGAGCGATGCGCCCGCCAACACTCAGGTGTCTTGCCTCTACTGTCAACACGGCGGGCGACTATATCGATGACGTTCTTACATATTTACTTGCTGTATAAACATTCGCAGCTGCAAAGATCTAAATCTTTGAAACTCTCCAACATTAATTTGACATAAACGCTTCATTAAATCTGCCCAACAATAGTCGTAAAACACTCCATCAAGAGATATTTTAAACCTTAATGACAACGAGTTGGGTGCGGCCGAATCATTTAATAAAAGATGCCTTCATAGGAAGCGCAAACAATCACAACATCACCCCATCCTCGCGTGACACCGAAATCGTCCTCGTTCATAAGTATAAATTAATCCATTTAGAGCGAGCCACCGTCACCGACCGCGGTCGACGATTAACGGAAGCTTCTACTTAACTAATTTATCCTCGGCTGGTTTTAACAGAATGGATAGCTGTGATTACGCGCAATGGCGGCGCGAGCGTGTGACGGTGAAGATGCGAGTACGGTGGCAATGTGCGCCAATGTATGTCATTTGTTAGCCGGACTCCGCTCATACACGTGCTATCGACTGGTCATGTGGACTCGATATATTAAAAGCATTTTATAGGTTCGATCCGGTAATGTTAGTTATCAGCTGTATTGGTAGCGGAGGAGCTGGTCGCATTTGCATGTTAAATAATTTGCTCTTCGTTATCGAGCTATAAGACCTGATCTTATGATCGGGTGTCTAGGATTATAGGGATATAAGATTGTTACAGCTTTAAGATAAAATGCCCACTTATTAGTTATTTAACCGGCATAATGAGTAATTGCTCTGTAAACGAGCACGACGAGCGCAGTAGCCTAAGAGGAGAACATGTTTTATTTCCTTAAATCAAATAAAGATTACGAATGTAAGGTACAATAATGTGGAAGGGGCAGCAGGAAACCGCGAAAACTTTTAAGAGCATTCGGTATGGGCTCGTACGATAGTCAGATGTTTATAATCCTGCGAGCCCGCGACATTTTAATAACATTGATCAAATAGAACAAAAGTATGTGGACCGAGCACTCGACAGAGATGAAAGTTAAAAGGGTCGCGGGGGTCGGTGGGTGGAGGGGGGAGCGGGTTGAATGTCTTATTCCCTCCACAATTCAGAGGTATTTCGTGTTCTTCATACGCAAATATATCCTCGTTACGTAGGCAGTAGGCACACGTGAGGCCCGATTGCGTGTGCGCCACGTATGAAAATCCCGGCCGAGTGGCTGATACCAAATTGAGGGAATTGTCCCGAGTGGGGAAAATTGGATCCAGCAATCAAACGCCTCACCCGACAAACGTCAGGTCGTTATGCCACCGGCTTTGATTCAGAGGATACGCGCAAGTGCTTATTTAATAAAACTATTGTGTTTGATACCTAACCTACGTGTCCGGTATGCATTCAAAGCACAGCGTTTACAAGAGGTAAATTTGCAGATATAATAAATGTCACCAATCTTGCGATAGATAGATATGGGAAAAAACTTCCCGATGAGTGTTACTAATTTTGCAAGTAACGTTTTTCCCAGTAAGTAGCACTGTGTCTTCTTAACGGCTCTTTAACACTTAAGACACAGTCAGTGTTACTTGACGGGAATACAGCACTATACGTATTCCCGTAATGTAGTACTAAAAGGTTAAATTAAAGTACTTACATAAAGGTTAAAATAAACCATGTTATATATTTATACTTAGCTCTACATATTATAAAGAAATTTGTAATACGAGTATGTTGGCATGAATTTAATATTGTTTAAAAAATATTTAATTTGACTAATTTACTAATTAACTTTTCAATCAACCAATAGGGTAGTATCAAGGGTCAAAACTAAATTATTTTGTAATGATAAGAGAATAAAATGTCACAAAATATTGTCACTTGTCATCATCACATCCATTTTCAGAAAAACTGTTATTATGAGTCAAGAAACTATGACGTCACGCGCTCCGTGCGTTTTTCATAGAAATCCCATAGAAAATATTTGTTTTGACGTTTAGAAAAAAGTATCTATTTTGACTTGTTGGCAACTAGCGGATTCAACCTTTGATCAAAACCGTTAAAAAATAAGTTTTGTAGTTGACCGAGAGAGCGAAGCGAGAAAGCGTCTCAGTTTCTAAATTGCCCTGAAATGATGAAATAAGGGGAAAAAGGGGGAGCTTTGCTGTAGCGTTATTTATTGACGGATTTTAGTCAAATTTGAGAGGCACACTAAGGACTTTATTTTACACAAAAAGTTGCAGAAATAAATTCCAAAAGGAGAATGGACGGGGATAAGGGGGGGAGGGGTTTGGATATAGCGTTATATAAGGACGGATTTCACTGAAATTGCATTGCTAAGCGAGGGGAAAGGGAAAAGAGTCGGTTATTGCATGGTTATGCTGAGCTCGCGAGCTCTACTGTTCTCACAGAACCACTGGTTTTAGTATGTGCTTAATCTTAACTTAACTTAAAAATATGATCAAATTTTATTTGGTTTCTTCCAATGCTGGTCTGAGAGAAAAAGAAAAAGCGTAAAATGTACCAGCTGCTTCTCTTTCCACGCAGATCGTAAAAGCCGCTCGAGGGAATGGGCGAAAATCTTAATCACGTGAATAGGCGCCGGCTAAAAACCCATCACTATTTTGATTTTCTTTTTCCACCTTCACGCCAACATCACGCGAAGAGTGGCCTTTGGGTCTTGCGGCCTGTCTACCCCGTTAGGGATAAAAACGTGATAGTGTAGTGTACATTTTTTTTTATTTCTTCAGTGGTTTCATTTAACCTTAAGTAACTACTTCATTACGTAACTGTTACTCAACGGGAGTAGGTAGTGTTGTATTCCCGTCAAGTAACACTTTGTCTTTAGTGTTACTTGACAGGAATACTTTCCTTGAATATAGCTACCAGGTTCACAATCACCCTGTATAATTAATATGCAGATGCAGTTTTTTACGGTGGCAAGTATTTACTTGCTCTTTGATCTAAACTACTTGTGGGGTTCTGCCACCAGTTATGTAGATCATGCAAGTAAACTATTGCCGACCGGTGGCCACCCACTGCTGTTAAGTAAGTAAGTAATACTTTATTGTACACCAAGAATAAAAAATATACAATAGGAATAAAAAAATACATTAAAATGTACAATGTAACTGTTATTCCCAGCATACCTGCCATGCCACAACGGATGCAGCAGCATAGGCAGGGGCTTGCATCAATTATTACACGAGTAGGTAGGTATATTATACAGGCTAACTTTTTAAACACCAGCCAAATTTTCGGAGCAAGTTCAGTCCATGATACTGAACTACTTTCTATAAAAATCGACAAAAAATTTTTAATTCTCCCATATAAAATCCGTTTGGCTGAGAGCTGATTTGTATGGGAAGACGAATTTTTATTTTAGTTTTTCAGTACTTAAGGCCGTACCTGAATTTTTCGGGGTCCAGTGCTGCCCCCATTTAAAATAAATCATTTCAAAGAAAACGGAGACATCATTTAAAATTTTGCAACTACCAAGTCCTAGATAACCCTTCAAAGTATTCTATGAACTACTGTTTACAATTTAAAGTGAGAACGTTAAGCTTTACTACGCACAATTGCGAAAAACGGCCACTTTTGGCTAATGTGCGTAGTAAAGCTTAACGTTCTCATTATAAACTGTAAACAGTAGTTCATAAAATACTTTAAAGGGTTATCTAACACTTGGTAGTTGCAAAATTTTAAATAATGTCTCCGTTTTCTTTGAAATGATTTATTTTAAATGGGGGCAGCACTGGACCCCGGAAAATTTAGGTACGGCCTTAATTGTTTTTATGGAAAGTAGTTCAGCATCATGGACTGAACTTGCTCCAAAAATTTGGCTGGTGGTTAAAAAGTCAGCCTGTATAATAATGAGCAAATGCTTAAGTCCTGTTTGTGCTACAAGGCAACGTGAAATGAGTTGTCAATGGCTCTGAATGAAACGTTGTCCCATACTATGGTTCTAGCTCATAGGAAGGCTCAAGGTAGCTCAACGCGCTATGGAGAGGACTATGCTCGGTGTTTCTCTACTTGATCGAATCAGAAATGAAGAAATTCGTAGAATAAAAGTCACTGATATAGCCCAGCAAATTAGCTCGTTGAAGTGGCAGTGGGCGGGACCCATAGCGCGACGAACCGATGGCCGATGGGGCAGAAAGGTACGTGGTGACCACGTACTGGCACATACAAGGTGGTGAGTCAAGGTTAAGTCAAGGTCGCTGGAAAGCGTTGGACGGCGGTCGCTCTAGATCGGTCATTTTGGAAATCCTTAGGAGCGGCCTATGTCCAGCAGTGGACGTTATGCGGCTGAAATGATGGTGATGATGTAATGTAATAAATGCAATTACAACGGATGCAGCAGCATAGGTAGGGGCTTGCATCAAGTATTGGTGGCCGGTGCGCTGGAACTGTTGACGGCAGGTATGTGGGACTTACAGTAGTGCGTGGGGCCGGGATCAAAGGGCATTATGTAGCTTTGACTTCCGCAAAGTAACACCTTCCTACATCCATTAACTTAGTATTTACTTGTTATGATAATAATGAGCAAATGTTAAATTCCTGTTTATGGGACAAAACAATTGAGTTGTCAATTTCTATGAATCGTAAATAACGTGGGTCATTTTACGCGACTCGTAACTCAAATAAATTTTTCGGAGACAAATTTTTTTTCGTACAAGCTTTTATTGTGTGGTCAAGATATAACAGAAGTCCAAACCCAATGGGGTTGCGTTGTTTTATTACAGGTTTCCTATAGCCACCGTCCGGCTGCATCATCAGATCTGCTTCTTGTATAAGTAATATTGAATTGTGCTATGATTTATCTTAGCATAATAAAATTTCATCTCAATCGGAAACCGGGAAGTGGCTAAAATTTAACTCAATTCAATTCAAATTCAATTCAAAAATATCTTTATTATCATAGGATATTTATAATATCTCTTAATAATAGTCACTTGTTTTGTTTTGCACAAATGTTGACGTCAAATCGTTACCTAAAGCTAAGTTTACGCCGCTTCCTAGGCGCAAGTGCAGAAGAAGCGGCAACAAACTGCACTGCACGTTTTCTCCAAAGACGTCAAGTAACAAACTAAAAACTTAAAATTAGTTATATAGATGGACAGAGATTACATTGCTTATTATGTCATAATTAAATTGAATTATAAGAATTACGAAATTTAAAATAATGTCAATTTGTAAATTTTGTATGTACCAATGTACCTAAATTATGACATGTCTAAGTATACAAACCTTTAAGAGGGACCCGCGCCAAGCTCAAGCCAGACCTTTTTGTCTTTAAGATAGTCATCGGTCCTATAATAAGCCTTCTCACAAAGTACTTTCTTTACATAAGCTTTGAATTTTCTGTCTGGCATATCAAGGACCGATTCTGACAATTTATTATAAAAAAGTATACACTTCCCCATAAAAGACTTACTGACTGTATTCAGCCTGTAATACGGGCTAACTAAGTCATTCTTATTACGTAAATTTCTATCTGTAAAATCACTTACTTTATTGAACATGGAAATATTTTTCCTTACATACATTATATTTTCAAATATGAATTGTGATGCAAAAGTAAGTATACCTATTTCCTTGAATAATTCCCTCAGTGAATCTCTCGATCCTAAAACGTAAATAGCACGAATTGCTCTTTTTTGTAAAAGAAAAATAGTCTGAATGTCGGCTGCACTCCCCCATAGAAGTATCCCGTAAGACATTAGACTGTGAAAGTAACTAAAGTACACTTGTCTAGCAGTTGCTACATCTGTCAATTGTCTTATTCTCCTAACAGCGTAAGCCGCAGAGCTAAGCCTATTAGAAAGTTTAGTTAAATGAGCGCCCCATTGAAGTTTCGAATCAATTGTGATTCCTAAAAAGGTAGTACTTTCAACCAGATCGAGTTTCTGACCATTAATTAGTATGTCAACGCAGGCTTGATTCACATTAGGAAGATAGAATCGAATGCATTGAGTCTTGTTCGCATTTAACATGAGGTTATTGGCCGAAAACCAATCAGAAATTAAAGATAAGGTGCTGTTCACCGCGCTAGCATCACTGTTATGTCGATCTATTTTATATACGTACGATTATGGTAATAATCATGGTTTTTCTGAAATTTAAGGTAGGTACAAGGTTTATTTGAGAGATTAGATTATATTCGTTAATGAAAGATATTCAAATATTTATGATTATAGGATTGTTTAGGTACAAAAGTTAGTATGTTTTAGAATATAATACCTGTACAAAATATTTGGTTGGAATTGCACAAGCTATGGTGATTGGTGGCCAAGAAGTTAGAATGCACTTTAAGTAATTTTCTGCTCTTTCGTGTGAGTTGTGGCCTACAATTTTTCAAGCTACCTTAAGACATCTGACATAATCGAACAACTTTCTCAGGAAAAAAAAATACTAAAAAGTTCTAGTTGTTTTCAAACTACATGTTACAGATGCCTGAGTCTGTATTTTAAGAATCATTCATATTTTATGAATCATATACCTATAGGTAATTCTTATTAATGCCACTTCCTTCTAGTGAAGAAACACAACATGAGGAAATCTGTACACAAGTTGATTATTATTTTTGTCAATTGGTAAAACAAGCCGAAATAACATAAAATCACAGTATATAAGCTGATTTACTTTTCAGAGAAATTGCCTTATTAATTTATACCTATTGCCCGGAAAGTTATGTTTCATTACATTTATGATCATGAGCCTAAGTATCTTAACTAACTAGTTGAGATAGAGCTAGCAGTTAGCAACAGTCAGTTGTCAATCAATTTGAGCATTACTAGCGTTAAGAACACCGGGTGTGGTCTGCACTTGGATTGGTGAGCACAAGTGGCATAAAAATTTCTGGAGTTTCTACATACTTCGAAAGGCACTATAAGCCATTGGTCTCGGCTGTTATCACTAGGCTAGGCAGTCGTCAAGCTATGCCTTTAGGCAGCTTGAAAAATCTAGACACCAGTATTGGACACACATAGAAAGGAAAGTTGTATATTGATACTATATGCAATACATATATCATAGATATATGTAGATATAGAGGTACATGCCCAATCTGAAAACAATCATTCTCCATCTTGACAGAGGTAATCAAATGATGTAAATTGACAAATGTACAATACAAATAGTACGAGGTTGGAGCCCAAACTCTATGCACTCAATGTTGTTATTAGGTACCTAAGTACTATTACCTTTTTCTGAACAAATAATATAAGAATATTTTATAAAATGCGGAAGTTATCAAAATGTTACAACCTATGATTTATTCAATCCCTACTTTTATTCAAAATAAATAGAAAAGGACAAATCACACTGATTGAGTTAGCCTCAAACCAAGTTCAAACTTGTATAATGGGATACCAACTCAAAAATACTATTATTTTATAATAATTATATAGCCATTATCCAACGACCTGGCTGGGGATCAAACCCAGGACCTCCTGTAGTAGCGGACTGGCATGTTACCCACTACTCCATGGAGGTTGTCAAATTAATATTGTTAAGTGTAAACAAATTTCTTTTTATATTTTTAAGCTTTTAATGATGGTGGTGTCATGGTGTTTATCTATATAAGTATTTATTATGAAATATAGTATTGTTGAGTTGTATCCCATTACATAAGTTTAAAAATTATTTTGGGGCTAGCTTAATCTGTGTAATTATAAATTCTTATATAAGTATGTAGTTATTTATTTAACGAAATAAGACCATTTCTTTTCAGTGGACGTCGTAAGACTACTGGAGCAAGTACATAATACAGCAAGTGCAATAACCACATTAAAAAGTAAGGATGCATCAGGCCGACAGGCGTTCATATAATAGTAGCCCAATCAAAACTTAGAAAGGCTATGCCTTCCTAAAAGGCGCACTCCAGGATCCAAGACATGACACTGGGGGTGCAACCAGGAATGCGTTATGATGACGTATGATATTATAACTATAGAAGCCCATTCCATGATTTTGTCCAGTGAGCAAGGCATAAAAAAATCTACCCAAAAAGTAAAAAAATAAATAAAACGTGGGCGTCATGTGATTCAATAGTTTCATGTTCGTTTCATTTAATTATTCATTTATTTCTTTCTGAACAAACTAGATAATTAAATAACATAATTGATGCACTTATATTGGAAGCAAAATTTACATATTATAGCCAATGCTTACCTCATTCTGGTCAAATTCTTGTAGATGTCTATCATTCCGCTGTTTCTCTTGCAAAGCTCGGGCTAAGGCACTTCTCGGCCTGTAGAATCCATTTGATCCTGAATTGGATGACATCTTTTCGAGATCCTCAATAAGGTTTGATGAGATTCCTTGGTATTCTTTCCTTAGTTGTCTTTCTATGTTTTCTTCACACCCACAGATTGGAAATGCTTCCTTTGTGGGGTAAGAATATAATAAATCAGTTTTTTGGCAAATATACTTTTCTTGACTAATTGAAATCACAGACAAACCGCATAAAACATGAAAAACAATGGACATAATTCAGTAAACTGCTCATTGCGGGTTCCGATATTTCATGAGAGTTAGTTATAATATCCAATGAATACTTGGACGTTACTTCACGTTCTAACCTAATTTTTAAGATAATATGACTTATTTTATAGCTGTTCTTATCATTTTATCACTACGCGTTCAATAAAGAACAATAAAAATCATGTAAAAAACCTCATTCAAAACATTTGTTTTGTTATCAAAACTGTCACTGTCAATGTCAGTCAGTCAGTCTGAAGAAAGAAAACCATAGAGGGCGTTACAAGACAAGGAAGATGTATTTACGGAGTTGGTTACCACATTTCTACTTTTTTAGTTTCACTAAAATAAGATAAGTTTATATTGTTCTTACTTTATGGTTTACATTTAAATTAAATTATAATATAATTATTGCGGTATATATTTCATTCTTGTTTCTAGTCATAACCAAAGTCGCGGGTCGCACCTGGATGAGAGCAGCACAGGACCGAGATGGGTGGCGTCGACGAAGAGAGGCCTATGCTCAGCAGTGGGCGGAAGAAGGGCTGGGATGATGATGATGATGATATTTCATTCTTAGTTCTTAAAATTTTCGTCATGTCAATTTGTTTTAAGTTTCTCCGTAAACGTGCTTTTAGGTACATTGGGAGGAAAAGGAAATAGTGATTAAAGAAACTTTCGAATAGGTGTGGGTAGGTACCCACCCATACCTATTCGAAAGTTTCTTAGCTAAGTAGGTAGGTAGCTAAGTAGGTACTTAGCTACTTAGTTTTAGTTTTTTAATATATTGGATTAAAGATTTCCTCATATTTATGTTAAGGCCGTACCTAAATTTTCCGGTGTCCAGTGCTGCCCCCATTTTAAATAAATCATTTCAAAGAAAACAGAGACATCCTTTAAAATTTTGCAACTACCAAGTCTTAGATAACCCTTCAAAGTATTTTATGAACTACTGTTTACAGTTTATAATGAGAACGTTAAACTTTACTACGCACGTTTTTCGCAAATGTGCGTAGTAAAGCTTAACGTTCTCACTTCAAACTGTAAACAGTAGTTCATAAAATACTTTGAAGGGTTATCTAGGACTTGGTAGTAGCAAAATTTTAAATGATGTCTCCGTTTTCTTTGAAATGATTTATTTTAAATGGGGGCAGCACTGGACCCCGGAAAATTCAGGTACGGCCTTAAGAACAATAAAATAAAATAGCCTACGTAGGTATATACAACGTGCCGTTTTATTATTCGAACTTCGCAAGCTTCGCTTCTACTCGTATATATAATAAATAGGCTGAATAAATCCCTAAGCATGCACTTAATTTTTATTTTGTGACTCGTCAAAGATTTAAATTAGTAGTTACCTGTCTACCTAACCTACCTAGTTCAGTAGGCCATTAGGTACTTATTATTTATTATTGGTACGCTTACCTATTAGGCCTAGGTACTTAACTACCTAAAAAGGAACACTCATCTGTAAGTAGGTACCTACCTACTTAGCTATGTTTAAATGAAGGTAAGATGTAGGTAAGTACATAATCTACTGCCTATTCAATAAAACTTAAATTACACGAACAATGTAAGTACTTACCATTTCTTGCTTAGACTCTGCTGATGCTCTGGCTACAATCTCTCTTAACATTGAGTTCATCATTTTGCTTTCACTGGTTAACCGTAAGCCGTAAGACTCAATAGCTGATTTGTAACAACACAAAGAAGGAGCTGTATTTTATTTCACACACACGTCTAAACTTATCGAGCGAATTTTCTAAAGTATTTTGTTTCCCGGTGTTGTGTATGGTGGTGAAAGGTATTTTATTTAGGTACGTTAATAGCTTTCAGCAAATCCCGGTTTGGCCTTGGCCGTGACTGACCGTTCACTGTCACCGCTTCGGTTGACCACCTCCGATACTTTTGGCCGTCGTTAAAAATAATCAAGCATTTTTAATCGATGTTTAGGCGGGAAGAATGAAATGTGGTTTTATGTTATAATGTTATTTAAAAAGGAAAAGAATAGATACCTACCTACTTAACTATTTGGGAGACAGACTTTCCATAGACGATGATGAAATTTACCGCCTCCTTTGTGTGATCATATTTTTGTGATTAATAATAAAATCAGAGACTATCGTAAATTTGTAACACATGCCTTAGTACAGCGGTTCTCAATGTGTGCTCCGCGGAGCTCTGGAGCTACGCTAAGCCTTTGTGACTTTGTCATAATGAAGAAAATACCTAATACATAAGATATAACTAGTTTTGAAAACTAAAACCCGACTACAGGAAGATTCTTGCTGAAAAGTACGTTTATCCAGTTAATGAAAGCACAACAGGGAGAAACAGCTAGTACTGTTTATATTTTGTATGTTGAAATGTGCTAATAAAGCCTTTCATTTGATACTCTACACGGTATGATTCGATTTTTTTATTTTTTATTTCATTACTTTATGGCCTATAGAGGGCGCTATACTGAATTTACAGTGACGTCATATAGCCTATAACCAGCGGATAGCCAAGACGCTTCCAACGGTACCTCATTTTATACATGATTCTCATGATAGGTATTGAATATAAACATATGAATTATTCAAGATACGCGGAAACAGATGAACAGACATACCTACATAATATGAAACAATTGATGAAAAATATTAAAAAAAAATTGTTTCATCATAGGTACTTCCCATTAGGTAACATTATATCATCATTACAGATTGCACATAAACTACTTTTTGATTATTTTTATAGCTCCGACAAATATGTAATTTTCGAAAAGGGTTCCGCCACCTAAAAAGTTTGAGAAACGTTGCCCTAGCATAACACCTTAGCTATCTTAGACTGAAAGCGTGATCTAGGCCAGACTCTACGTGATTAAAAAGTTTATTTATTTATTTATAAAATGGGTACTTACTTAAATGATAAAAATATCCACTTACATTTTTGGTAACAGGTGGGATGTATAACTTGTGGAAACTGGACACAGACATTTTATCACAAAATAAAAATAGACTTGAATATAGTCTAACAGTTTTAACACGGCAGATCGATTGCCTTCAAGTGAGCGATAAAGGAAAACAGCGGGCTGATAATGTTAGAGTTAGACTGCGATAATTGACTAATATGATATCATTTAGCTGAAATAATTCGGGTGTTCGTTCTTTTTGAAGTCGTTTATCAAATCGCTATCAACATCAATTCCATTGTCGTTATGATTAAGATTTGAAGTGCCACAATTAGGCCCATTTTGTGGTAGAGGTATAACCTAGAGAGTCAGAAGCTGTACTTGTTGTAACGTATGTGACTTCAGTATCTTTTTTACTTCATCATCATTATCAGGCCTTTTTTAGTCTCCACTGCAGGAGCACGACCCTCTCTGTACTACCAGAGCCATATATTAGCCAGAGCAGTCAGAGGAGCCTACACTCTCCACACTGGTCAGCCAGACGGGTTGGAGAGGTCTCATTGATGTTTGTAGGCTTTGTTTAGCTTGTGTTGCCGTAGTCGTCTTTTACGACATCCACGGGAAAACTTGTGGTCCTATTCTGCTCTGCCGGGAACCAGACGGCTGTTTCTTATCTGCTACTTAATCCTTTCAAATAAGTTTGGACAGGATTAAGTAAAAAAAACACTGACGTTACAGGAAAAAATATATTAGCTTGTGACATTTCATAAAATTTTCCATTATTGTTTGGTAAAATTAATCATAAACCTAATACAAAATTTTATGAAATAAATCATTACCGAACCTAGCCGGGAAAATTATCTATTTAGCCTTAGTAAGTATGATTGAAATGTAGAGTCACTGAACGAATAAAAAAACAAAGAAATGTGGTGCTATCGGTTCGTTTAGTGACAAAAATACTCTGTATCGCACCTGTTAGTAAACATTTCTTTAATTCTATTTCAATTTAGTAATTTTGTACAAGACTTAAACTTAGGAGTATGAATTTACCGCCATTCTTGGCTTAAATCGGCAAAGATGAACAGTACCTAGAGGCGGAAATTATTTGTTTGAAAATTAATGTTAGTTGCACCAAACAAAGTGCATTTAAGTGTGTTCAATATGGATTGGCGATCACGGGCGGATAGCCCGCGGCGGCCGGTGCCGGAGTCGCCCGCGCACTGTGCGGGACATTTAAAATAATTACAAGCCATCGCCAAACGTAACACCCAGTGTTTTGAGACCATTACTTATTTTTTAATTCCAAAAATGGCTTTAAAAGCGCACACTTAGAGCCTATTGGTGCATTGCTTACAATAAATGAGACTATTACAACTTTTCCTGCAATTTTGTTGTGTGAATATTATGTTGCGTGAAATTTATTATTTTTGGGGCAAGTGTTTTTTAGCGAAAATTGAGTCGAGGTTATACTATAGGTTTAATTAAAGTGAAATGAGAATGCTCTTTTTTTTTAAAAACAAACTTGGGTTTTTAGGGTTCCGTAGCCAAATGGCAATAAACGGAACCCTTATGGATTCGTTATGTCTGTCTGAGCGTCCGTATGTCACAGTCACATTTTTCCGAAACTATAAGAACTATACTGTTGAAACTTGGTAAGTAGATGTATTCCGTGGACCGCATTAAGATTTTAAAAATACAATAAGTTTTGGGGGTTCCTCATACTAAGAACTGAAACTCAGATTTAATATCATGCTCAATCAATGCAGCGATAAGCGCGTGGTATGACGAGACCTTTTTTAAAATGAGTGGACCTGATCTTAGCTATCAGGAAGAATGTTAAGTGGGATAATATGAGAGTCAATATGTCAAGGTGGTCCTTCAGTCTGATCACCAAAACTACGAGTAAGTATACTTACGTATTTCTTCTCGTCCTATACGAATGTTCTGTTCAAAGGAACGTACTGCTCAGAGATTATAATTAACACCTTAACCCTATTCGGATATTAAAGATAAAAAAAAAATATATCCGAAAATGTTGTCGTCAGCCAGGATTACAAATACTGCCAAAATCTGACATGTCATTTCAAATTAAAATCTAGACTACATATGTGTGGAAAAGTCTAGGGTAACGGATTCTTAAGTGGAATTAAAAAGCTTAATCCCTGAAAGCCAAATAATTTGGCACGCAAGGTGTGTTAAACAAAACAAAACGGCCAGTTTAATTTAAATCCGTGCTCGTAGTTTTTGCACCCCTAACCGCATTCTCACAGCGGCCGAGGCTTGATGCACTTCAGTTCTGATTGGATCATTACCGAGTTCATCATACCCCGTGCGATCCTCCGGCCTAAACAGAGAGGTAGCTACACCGTCCATACAAACGAGAGAGATGCAACACGTCCACCACGCAGATAGCTCAGGAATTATTTCATATCATGATTATTGGAACTTTATTGCACTTCGTAACTAACAATTGACATTAGGAAATGCAATTTCATATTGATTTCGTAATATCGCCGTCGTTTATTTTTATCAATGCAGCAAATCTTTCTATGATTTGCGGCTAACCATCGCAGGGCATGTTGGTTGTTTTCTTGTGGCTTCGCGTTCCGAGAAAATGTCATTAAAAGCTCGATAGGGGATTAAGACGGTTTAAATTTTCACGTAGCTCGGCAGGAAATCGGTTTAGCGTCACAAAGGGTGGGAAGAAACCGAGAAATTATCTTTTCGAAGGAATACAAACCGCTAAACTGCAATTACACCGTTACGGATGGAGCATTAAGTTATCAAAAAATAATAATTCTCACACCGGCCGGAAGGTGTCAGCCGAGCACGTACCGCGGTACACGATTCTAATAAAAATCTGTCGGACATCTGTTGTCTTGCGTAACCGCAATTATTGTTGTTAATGGACGGGTTTATTTATATATTTAAACTTTATTGTACAAAATACAATTTGTATAGCACAATAGGCGGACTTAATGCTAAAAGCATTATCTGACATTTATTATCATTATTGTTTCTTAACATTAATTTTCGTCGAGCGCCGCTGCTATTCTCGACTTGTTATAGACCGATTGAAAAATTCGTGCGTAGCGAGATCAGTAAATATGGGATGGGAGTGCAGCTTCTGAAACGACTCGGTACCTACGCGCTACGTTCCCGTGAAATACGAAATGTACATGTCTAGAAGCAATTAGGTATGGGAACGAAATGTAGTTGTTCAGCACGGATAAATATTTAAAGGTAAACTGATCTACGAAGCGGAGGTTCCATGCTGGTCTGGGAGAAGAGAAAAAACTTAGAATGTACCAGCTACTTTTCTTCCCGCCCAGTGCGTAAGAGCCGATCGGGAATGGGCGAAAACATGAGTCATGATAATAGGCGACGCGGCTAGCAACCCATCACTATTTTGATTCCTTTTTCCACTTTCTAGCTCAACATCACGCTAAAAGTGGCCTTTAAGTCTTGCAGCTCTGGGCTCTGTCTGCTTAGAGTCGCATGATCCAAAATGTTCTGTCTGCCCCTTGTGTGATTATTCTGTAAGAATATCTGTTTAACGGGTGCGTATTATGCATTACCTGCACTAAGTATCCATATACTCATATATTCTAAGACTCAGGGATAAGAGGTTGAAGATACATAATTAAAATTGACTTGAACCTTCCTTAACATCTACTTTTTCATCTGAACGCGTTCCTGGTAGCAAGGATGCCAAAAATCTATCAAAAATAGCCGGAACAATATAAACGATTTGGCCAAGTTTTACGAGCGGCCGCCTGCCTGACATCAACCATCCTTGGGAATGCACGAGCTTTAAGTGCTATTTTATCCTTTAGTCGCCTCTTACGACATCCACATGAAGAGTTGGAGTGGTCCTATTCTGACTCGGAACCACACGAGTACCCGGAACCACACTTCCTTAACGTATGATAACATATATCTACGTTCAGGAAGGTTCAAGGTTGTAGAGTTAATTTGAATCGAAATTTCATTGACGGATCGACGGACGGAAGTCGTGGGTTCAAATCCCACTGGGAAGCATACTTTGTGAAAAGTTGTTTGCAGTCTGGTTAGGATATTGCAGGCTTGAATCACCTGATTATCCGAAAACAAAGATGATTCCGTGCTTCGGAAGACATGTAAAGCCGTTGGTCCCGAACGCCATCTAGCGTTTGTACCTATCCTAGGATTGGTTCTGGTCTACCCTTTGGGTTGCGGAGGTCAGATGGCAGTCGCTCTGTGTAAAAACCAGTAACCTCGTCAAATCGCCCTGGTAAGGTAGCGGACCCCGGGCTCTTAAGTGTAACCGCTGACGATGCAACCAGGAATACGCTCGGATGATGATGATGCAGTTGGTATATTCTACTAAAGAATTTAGAAAAATACTGAAGTATATTCTACTTCAGTATTTTTCTATTTACTCTCTTGGTCTGGTAGAAACCAGATCAAGAAAGTAAAGGCGATATGGAAATTATAGAGGTACAAAATTATTGATTACTCGAATCGATGCCATCGTAAATCCATGCCATAGACACAATAATATCGTCCAGATAGAAATGAATTAACCGTAATTGGAATAATCGAGCCAATATAAAACAAAGGAAAAAGTCCATCTGCGGCGAGCGCAGGAACGAAGGATTTCAATTTGGAACGTGATGAGCTGAGTTTTCATTTACCGACCATTCCGCGATGACGATGATTGGCCATCTTTAAATTGGCGCAACTGACCGATAAGTTTTAACAGTAGTGGTATTAGTACTTATAGTACCTACTACTGCTAAACATTTGAAAAAAGTTGTTGGTTTTACATCTTCTATACATATAATAACAAGTAAAATAAAATAAAAAATTTGAAGTTACCCCCGACACAAAAATAAAACTGTAAAAAGTAAAAAAAAATTAGCTTACCATCGCATCGCACACGTCAGCTTTTTTTATGTTATAGGACGGCAAACGAGCAAGCGGGTCACCTGATGATAAGTGATCACCGCTGCCCATGGACAATTGCAACACCAGGTGTGTAACAAGAGCGTTACGTTACGTTAGCGGGGGAGGGGGAGACGGGGCTTCGGCTCTCTCACTCACCGAACGAAGCATAGTAGCGGTGAAGCTACTACTCAGACGTCGTCGATTTTCTGTGTGAGGGTGGTACTTCCCCGGACGAGCCGGCCCATTCATGCTACTAGCAAAACAGAGTTTTGCCGGTAGCGTGGCTCTACCTATCACAACTACAAACTTCAAACGAAAAAAAAGCATCATAATGGGTCTATTCGTTTAGGAGCAAAACAATGATTGTTAGAATTTTTGTCTGTTAGTCTGTTTGTCTGTGAGTTTGTGCACGCTAATTTCACAAACGGGTTAACTGTTTTGGATGCGGTTTTCACTAATGTTTTGTGATAAGCTTCACTTAACATTTAGTTTGTTTATTCCAATCAGTGTATAAATAATTATATACTTAATGTATTGATTTAAAAAAAATCGAAATTAACTCAACAATTCTATATGAGACAAACATTAATTTTATCCATCGAACATGGGTCTTATACAAAAAAAGTTGCTCATATCGTCAGGCTGTGAGACACCCAGATTTTTACTTTGTCAGATTTGATGCTTACCTACGAGTATATTTTCTATAATTAAAAGGGTATTAGGGTATATTATACTCGTATACTAGTGCATAATAAAATTGTGTCACTAAATCGGTTTAGTAGATTACATACTCGTACAAAGTCATAGGTATTATAATGAATTGATTAATGCTTTGCCCATAGCACGATGTAAATAAAACAATCAGCTAGTATGCAGAGTGGCAGTTTTATGCGTTAGTAGCCCCTAGTTGAGTAACGAAGTCGCGTAGATTGGGACGTCCACCAACTCGCATGCTCGCAGTAAACCGCTCACGCTAAATTTACAACACATTTATTTATTCCTCAGTACAAATTACAAGGAAAATAATAATGAACTGAAGTCATATCTCATTACTTAAGTTAAAGCTCAACGTCTGCGGACGGCTCCGAAGCTCGGGATGCCATCTCCGTCTTGCATAAAAAGGCTTTCATTAAAAAACTTTTACTAAAAATTTAACCTTGTTAATATTGCACTAAAGTTGAATTTAGAGTATTATTTTCTTGATTGTTATGATTTTTTATATTTTAGGAAATATGTGTAAGAAGGCGTTCGTTAGGCAGTTCCATAATTAAAAAATAAAATTGACTCACGTGTGCGACGAGGCGCTGAAAAGTTGTATGAATGATGCGAGAATGCGCTCTCCTTTTATTGCAATCATTACAATGACTAATCTACCACATTTATATAACACGTAAGGTAGGTTCATACGATAACTTTTACACTATAAAAATGCTACAATGATGAAGATTTTCCCATAAGAATGTACATAATCAAACAGTTGTCCGAAAAAGGGAGAAATGGAAAATACTATACCTACAAGTACCTATATTTTATGTAGAAAATAGCAGAGATACTTACCTTTATACCTTACTTATTAGATAGCATCTAAAAACCGGCAACGATGAAATTCATAAAGTTCATATCACTAATTCCATTTATTTTAATTGTTGCCGTAGTTTTTATTTTACCTTTAGCAAAGATAAAATTTCGATGCGTAGACATAGTAAGAGAGAACGTTATATTTAAGGTGAATATATAAGCAAATGGCCTTGAAGTGTGAAATAAATTGTTAACTCGTAAATATGGTGATAATTTCCATATTGCTCTTCGTCATGCACTAAATAGGCCTTGAAATTATTTTATGAACTGCCGTTGAAACTATTATTGGTGATCCGTCTAGCTTTAAAACTTGCCGTGGCCACTTTTGGCGGAGGCAAGTTTTAACGAGACGACTATGAACTTAGACGGACTAATGTAAATACTTTCAACGGTGGTTCATAAAATAATTGAAAAGGCTATCTAGTGCATGACGAAGAGCAATATGGAAATTATTAC
The DNA here is from genome assembly GCA_963576875.1 of Acrobasis repandana. Taxonomy (NCBI): domain Eukaryota; kingdom Metazoa; phylum Arthropoda; class Insecta; order Lepidoptera; family Pyralidae; genus Acrobasis; species Acrobasis repandana. The sequence continues at coordinate 9,121,918 of OY756226.1, forward strand.
CATATTTACGAGTTAACAATTTATTTTAAATGACGGTGCCACTTCAAAGCCATTTACTTTTATATTCACCTTAACTAAAATAGAGAGCCTAAAATATATAAAAGTTTATTACTATAGCGGTTGTTTAGGATCTTTATATGATATTTGTACTTATGTTTAAAAAAATATATCAAATAAAATAAACACTTACCTAAATAAATAAATGGTCCAAACCACACTGAGAAGTTTTGTTTGCATCATCAATGATTCTGGACAATGGTGGAAATGAGTCGACGGGATCAATTGACTCGCTATGCCTAGAGCAAGACCTTTCCTACCCATGCTAACTTTTTGATCCAAGATCGAGGACAAAACGTACACAGGAATTAACCATTTTACATTTTGACTTGAAGAAAAAAAGTTGTCGGTAGATGAAATTGACATCATTACACAGCTTGCAACAGTCGTTTCAACCCGACCATATCTTTAGCGAAAGATACAAAAATAATATCTTGCGCATATAATGCAAAATGATTTCAATTGAAAGTAATTCGAGAACTTTGGAGTTATAGACACAAGTTGGTTAACTTGACATTCAAGTTGGTTGACGGGTTAGCTTAGCTAGGGTTGGGTGCGTGCTGAACGGGGATGGATGCGTTCCCTATTGTTATTTTACGCAGAGGTCCTTCGAGTTTCATCGCAATTGTTATCGATAGGTGGTAAATCAAGTCAGTGAGTTTAACACGTTTTTAAGCAGCTTAAAGTTTTAATGATACTGTTTTCGGCAGCTAAACATAATTAGGAAAATAAATATATAAATACGTGGTTTATTGGATTATATTTTTTAATATGCTGATATAAAAGAAAGAAAGATTTCGTTATCACAAATTTTATTGTGCAATATTGTATTATTTATGAAACAATTTGACTCGAGTTAAAAATCTCATTGCAAATCTCTCTCCATTTAGATTACACAAACAAATTGCGGGGCATTTCTGACTGGCGAATAATTAAAGCCGTGCTAATAACTACTTGGCGCTTAAAATGCAAATGTTGTCGCCCGGAGTATCTTCAGCTCATAATGTATGCGAGAAACAGATAAGGGCATGAGATTTACACCTCGTCGTGTCATGTGAACACACTTTACCGTTTTAGGGCCAACGCTCGTGTTTTATTGCTCTCCTTTTTTTAGATTATGCAACGTTTTAAGGTCTTAAACCGGTGCCTTATGATGTGAAGTGATGTGCAAACTTCCTACGAATGTAAAAAATAGAGAAATGGTATTATCATACCATTTACCATTAATGTTCACAGGACGTCGTCATGTGCACAGAAAAATGAATTAGTTGTAACTTAAAATGTATTTAGATTAACTTTTGCGGCGTGTATCTGGTGGTACTATATTCCATGGGAAATAGAAGGCTTATAACGAAATGTTTTTATGAAAAAAAAATGATGTAGCAGAAAATTATTTACTAAAAAACTGAAGGCTTCTCTCTTGAAAAATGTTTCTATTCGTTAGATGAATTTTAAATTGTATGTCTATTGTGTGTGAAGAGTTTTTTATCTATTTTTGTATCCTATCCAATTTTAATGTAAACTGTGTATTCGAACACAAATATGGTTTTATAAACGAACTAAATTAAATAAATAAAGAGAATAAAGATATAAATCGTTTAATTTAATTTTGGATACATAAAGAAATAGCTTCCGCAAAATAAATACATTTGCAAAATTTACTTAGATACCTACTAACAGAAAAATAATTTAGCTGAGGCCAGAGGACTAAGAAAATTTATTTAACTAGTAATTATATGGTACTTCCCAATATTTTTTTCGTTAAACAATACGACAGCTGGTTGGTGAATAATACCTAATAACAAGTTTAATTCAATAGTCAATTTTATTAACAAATAAATCCTACAAGTCACAACGGTTCCAATCAAACTTTTTCCCACAAATAAACATTGCGATCTCATTTCATCGGAAAAACGGCACGAAGCGACAACAAAGCCGGCAATCCTGTTTGTCTGCAAGGGCCGTGATTTAATACAAATTATTATTAGACCACATAAATAACAGTGTACAGGGGCTGGCAGCTCCTTAATAAGTAATAAAGGGGTCATCGCTCATAGCAGACGGAATTAACCCAGGACATATGGCGAAGATACCGGCTTGCGGAAAACGTGCGTCTTAAGGATAAGGAAGATGTTTTGGGTGTTTTGTCAGCACTTGGTTTGTGAGACTAATGTACAAGTGGTCAAATGTTATACGTACCTAGATACTTCAAAAAACCTTTGGATCATATGTAGAGTGACATGATTCAAAGGAGATTAAATTTAAAAATATTTTTTTTTTTTTTTTATTTATTTTATTTATTCAAGTACACTTGGAAATTTACAAAAATACACTTAAAAAAAATAAGGAAAACATAGTACTTAGGTGCTACTTATTTCTAAAGAAATTTCTTCCAGTAGACCCGCGAGAGGAAATGGGAAAAAAGAGGTAATTGGCGTGTACCTACAATACAAAACTAAATAAATAAATAGACAAGATATATACCTACATAAACATACATAAATATACTTACATAAATACATAAATAAATATATATTCATAAAGCATATATACAATAAATACATATGTTAATATTTCTAAATATATTAGGATGATAAATACAGATAGTGATCTTTTACTCGTTTCTTGAACGTCGTTATGGTTTTAGACTCTCGAATGCTCGGTGGTAGCTGATTCCATAGCCTAACTGCCTGCACGGAAAAGGAGTGAGTATAGGTAGTGGTGCTATGTGTTGGGAAATGAAGGATGGATTTACGGGCAGATCTACAAGGAGCGTCGGCAGAACGTGCGAAAGAAAACCGTTCACGCAAATAAGGAGGATATGAGGGATTGTACAGGACGTTGAAGAGGAGGCAAAGGATTCTAGTGTTCCGGCGAAGACGGATGGGGAGCCACTTGAGTTGTTTGCGAAAGTCAGAGACGTGGTCAAATTTCCTTAAGCCAAAGATAAAACGAATACACAAATTCTGCAAACGTTCAAGCTTAGTAAGAAGCTCTTCTGTAGCGTCAAGGAAACAGGCATCAGCATAGTCAAGAAGTGGGAGTAATAAGGAATGACAGAGGGAGACTTTAGTTTGAAATGGCAAGAAATTTTGAAGACATTTTAGAGAGTGAAGTGAATAATGTAACTTACGGCTAATTTCGGAAATATGAGCAGTCCAACTTAAGGTTCTGTCCATAATAACCCCTAAGTTTTTAGCAGAATCAGTGTATGCTATTGGAGAGCCATCAAGATATAAAGGAGACAATGAACATAAGTCAATGGTTCTCTGATAATAACTACTACCAATAAGCATAGCCTGAGACTTTTTGGGATTAACTTTAAGACCAAAAGACTGGGCCCACTCGCTGACCTGGCGCAAGTCATCGTTTATAGCAGCAATAGCTGCATCTAAATCAGATACAGGGAAATGCCTGTAAAGCTGAAGGTCGTCTGCGTAGAGATGAAAGTTACAGGAAAGAAGAAAAGTGACAGAATTTATAAATATTGAGTATTAAGTTATTTTGAAATTTAAGTAATGACCTTGAATGATATTTACCTACTTTAACAAGGAAACCTATGTACTTACCTGCTTATGTCAAATATAAAAAAAAATGATTTCCATTAAATGTATCAACTCTCATTTTCAACTAGTATAGTTTAGTATTTATTATTTCGATGCAGATTCCTTGAACATGTAAAGTTCTTTATTTATTTACCATACCATATTCAAAATAATACTTACAATTTATATGTTTGCGAACAATTGAGTCGTCAAACTTTCACAGACTGAACAATTCGTGCATGAACTGAAAAGTTTGCCCTCAAATAAAGTTCACAATATCTTTCACTGCACATATTCAATACAGGAATAAGTAGGTACACCCAAAGAGGATATAATAACTTACGTTTTAAGAGTCGGCACTTTCTTACAAGCTACTGAACGGAATTATGAACGTACTTTGTACCAACCTGGCAAATAAAAAAGTAATACCAATATAAGAAAACTAGCTGTCACACAATTTAATATTAGGGCTTGACAAAATACTAATCATGCTTTTCTATCGATATCGATAAATATTCGATTTATCGTAGCTGCCTACCATTTATAAAGGACCGGTAGTACGAAAACAAAAATGCGCTATAAAAATTCGTTTATTTATCGAATAGTTGACCCACGACCTGAAAAAAAGAGATGCTTTATGAGATTTTTACATACCTACTAATGTATATAGCACAAATATTATTAAAGTTGAATAGACATACATTACTTAGCAGCACTTCGCAACTGAGCAATTTTCAAAGCATTAGCCGAATGTTCTTCTGATTTTATTGCTTCTTCATTTAGCATTTGGCACTGCCTCCTGATCAAAATTTTTGCAATTATGCAATATAATTGTTTTTTCATTGCAATCTCATGATCTTTGCATGTCCACCAGTTTGTATTAATATTTGTCATAAAAAGCGTGCAAAACATTAGCCCCACGTTTTCTTCATGTAATGTTTCTTTATTTTTACCAAAACAGTTTACTGCTTCCTCAACGGTGCGACATAGTTGGATCGACGGATACGTCAGAGATTTTTTTTCTAGCCACCATTCCCGCAGGTTAATATATTTATAAATTGGATGATCTGTACCATCTTTCAGTTTTAGCAAATCTGAACAAATTTGACAGCTTTTGTTCTTTAACAGTCTGTAGGCGACATAGCCACTCAGATATACTACAGGCTGGTTTTCTATGCTTGTTAAATCTGTTTCAACTTTCTCTTCAAAATCATTTTCAGGGATCATCAGCAAAGGATATTCCTCATCTTGATCAGGGTGTTCTACAATGTCTGATGTTAAGTTGTCATCGCATGAAACTGGATCTTGTATAGAAGTAACAAATAATAACTTATTCAAGTCAACTTCCCATTAGCCCCTCGGCTATGTGGTGCATTCATTCCAGAAATATGGATAGATTTTAGCGCACTAATAAAATGCGTGCAGGTTGGTTGTCGATTAGTAGGGCTACTCTGACGTATAAGGCCGAACAGGTTTTCAAGTGCGTCTTGATTAAGCGACCGCAAATTCAAATGTTTAAATCCTTGGCCTTGACAATAACTCCAAATGTCTTTAAGTGAGTTGATGGTCATAATATAACCATTAACACATCTGATATTTTTCAATCTTAATCTACTGTCTGATTTTATAAACTCCAATGAATTAAGTTTTTTCAAAAAAATATTCCAAACTTTTTTATGATAAGTTTTCTTGGATACGTTTTCTCTACGTCCTTTGATTATATCTTTTGGATTTGCTGGGCCATTCGTCGCGTCAAACAAAGTATTCAAATCTCCTACTATCTCGGATGTCTGTGCCACTTCTTTACCATACTCTGTACCTTTATTATTTTCAGCAATCATTTTTAAGATAGCCGCGAATGTATTGCTTAGGGTTTGAGCGGCATACTTCACCCTCATTTTAAGTTTTTGTTTGGGATCTAATAACGAGGAGGAAATTTTGTGGAAATATAACATTCCAGTATTTATGGCTTCTGCATCACGCAAGTGTTGCCATTTAGCAATTTTGCCGTCAAATTTCATGGTCCCTGCTTCATAAAAGTTGTTTCGTATGGATTTGAATAGGTGAGGGACGTCGAAAAGTGTAAAAACTTTTTTCTTATTTACTATAAAGTGGTTAGCATTTGTAGGTAAGTGGGAAAACGTTTTGAGTAGAGTTAACGCTCCACAATTAGTAGGTCCTTGATCACATACAGTAGTGAGGACTGTAAAACCTATTTCTTCAACAGCATTGATAACCTCCTTGATAATGCTTGCCAAACTTTGGGAGGAAATAGTGCCTTGTACGAAATAAAACGCCAGTGGTTGTTTATATTTCTTTCGAATTCCTTGAACCATGAAAACTAGCGCTTTATCCGCTATTTGGCTTTTCCTACCACGGCTCTCTCCAGATCCAAAGTCAACATAACCCTCAACTTTATCAGAACATTCATTGTATATAAGTCGCTTTTTTAATGAAATTTCATCAAAGAGCAAAGCGCAAATTTTATTGGCTGGTAACATTTCCGAAGCTTTCTGTTTCAATTGTTTCAAGGTTGATGCATTTAGACCAGGATTAATATCAACAGCTTTCAATAGGCGTTGAATTGTCCGAACACTTGGCAAAGGCATTGTATGCTGTAGAAAACGATACGTCTTAGGTGACCTTTTAAATATCTGCAACGCAGAAATTTTATTATTAAGATCCCATCGCTTTCCAGTAGGTTTCCGAGCTTGATTTTTTAAAGAGTCTGAAATAACATTTTTCAGGAAATCGGAATCTATTTTTTCTAAATTAACTGATGTTTTTGACAGTGATTTTAATAAACTCTGTGTCGTCTGCAACTTTTTGATGAGTTTTTTTTACGAGGTGTCATTTCTTCACTGCAGTAGCCATATTTTAGCTGTGTATCTGCTGTAACAAACATAAATAAGAATTAATTTAAACTTATAAAATAACTTTGTACACGCACGTAAGCACACACACAGTTGGGGGATGGGCGGGGGAGAAGGGGAACGTGTGAACCCTCTGTAAACATACTTTACTAACTTGTTATTATGTTTGACTCCTTGCTTATTTTCTGTTTTGATGTTGATGGTGCACAATCTGGAGAGTTTTCAATTTTTCGTTTTGAACATTGCGGATCATTTTCAACTAAAACAAATATTAAAAGATTATAACGAACAAAAGTAGAAAAGGAAAAAAAGTGTTATTTAAAAGTCATACCTCCTTGTTCTCGTTTTCTTCCAGTGAATTCTCCCTGAGCTTCAGCAGAAACATCTGTAATAAAATTAATAAGTCAACTCACAACATAAAATCAATTCGAACAAAACGCAATATTGTGCGTTCTTAAAAAATACCTTTTTCCGATTTTTGATGCACAGGAACAGAAATAGGGAATGATAAAAGGATTTCATCAGTCAGTGGCGTATTAAGTTTTAAAGAAGGAATAGCATTCCTTTTCAACCTATTTCCGTTTTTATTGAAATCATTTCTTGAAAAATGATCTCCACATATAAATTTATTTTCGTTCAATCTTTGAATCGGTAAGTGCGCCAAGTCCTCATTTCCCGTCAACTTCACCCATGAACGGCACCTAAAATAAAGTTTATCGATACATCGTCCACATCACTATTTGTATTTGAGCCAGGAATGATTTTTGTGAAAATAGTTCAGTTTAAGTATTTAGATGATATCTGCTAATAATATGAGTAAACAGACCTTACTAATATAATCTATAAAGTAAATTAGTATTGAATTACACAAAGTTTTACCTTACTGGGTCAAGTGGAAATCTGGCCAAAAATATGTCGGAATGTCTTCTTCTGACACGCCTGATGCCACAAACTTCACATTTTCGTAGAGATTTCCCTCCCATAATGCATAAAACACCCGAGAAGGATATAACCACGCTTTTAACACAATTTTCAATCACGAATTTTACAACGGATCAAACTACAGAAAATGTGTAACAAACCACAGATCATATAATAACAACAAGCTTACCAACAGTTAAAAAAGGTATAATGCGTCTAAATCAAATAGACGGTAAGACACGTGCTACCTTAGGGTACAATCAGTGCTCGTTTTAATAGTAAGATTATTTTTATATTACAATGTTGGTACAAAGTACGTTCCTAATTAAATTTCTAGGCAGTGTCGATGGGCTGGGTACACCTTTAGCTGTAGGAAATAAAAATAAATAGGAGCAAAGTAGGAAGTGCATTGGAGAAAATATAAAATGTTCGAACCACAGATCATGGATCAAGATAGACACACCCACAATTTGGGTGGTCGTCAATCTGACGTCAAATTGACTTCATTTAGGATCGTCACTCAGTCCGTATATATGTCAATTCATTAGATCAGACATTAAGTTCTTTAATGTAAAATACCTAAATCTGCCGTTTTGAGTCGTAGAAACTCGTCGAAAAACGTTGCAGGAAGTAATAAAAAAATGAAAATTGACACGCCAGGTTTTCATACAAATTGAAGGACTTTATTTATCTAGTAGTATATACAGATCTGTGGTTCAAATTCATAACTACTTAAATTTAAGTACTTTTTAAAAACATAAATACGTTCGTTTGTCCACTTATAATAATAATAAGTTTGTAATATCAACAAAAATGCTACTAAGACTATTATACAAGCTTTTATTGCCTTTAGCCGTCAGTGAGTTCCAGTTCCTAAATTCCAGCTCTATCATCATATGAGTCATAAAAAAAGCAAGTTTTATGAACTGTTGTGTTCCGCCCATTTACTACTTATTAGTTAGGAGGTGTTTTGCATAGCCAATATTCATACTTCGCTGTGTGCTCTTTGACCTATCGTAGTTAGCTTACTAAGCGCTATTCATAAGGACTTTCCTAGAACTATTTCCCGTTGTAAGACTCGTCCGTAAAATTACTTATCTATAAGGAAATTGTTACACGAACAGTTTAATGCTAAGTGGTGAACTTAACTCGTTGAAATTACAACAGCTCTACTTACTCAAACCTCATATTGGCGTTAATATGTAAATTTACATAAATTTACCTTATTTGAAGATCTTTAACAGATACATCTTGTAGTAAGAAAGTGATGTTGAATATGTAGCGACGAATTCGAGTAGCCAAAGACACTACAGGAAAAGGTGAATAGCCTATTATAGAAGCTCTACATTTTGAAGGCAAGCTAAAATAATCAATGATGAGACCTCTCCAACCCATCTGGCCAGCGTATACTCGTAGATAGAGAGTGTAGGCCAAAGCCTCTGATTGCTCTGGTAGTACAGAGAGGATGATGCTTCCGCAGTGGAGACCAGAAAAGCCCTGTTGATGACATTTTGAAGGCAGAGATTTTTTTTATTGTTGTGTAGTTGATCAAATTAGGTATGTATTTACAATACAAATTAACTTTATTGCGCCATAATAACTCATAAAAAATATAAAAATAACAAACACAAAGAAAATATTGGTACAAAGGCGGATTTATCGCTAGATGCGATTCCTTCCAGTCAACCTTTGGGTAGAGGAAAAATTAGTTGTACGAAACAAGGTGGGCGCAGTATTTATACACAACTTAAATTACACATTGTCTTAAATTCAGTATATATATATTTTTTAATTTTGGAACTGGCAATCTGGACAAAATCAGACATTGGCAATGTAAGTTCTGCCTCTGACTCTTGTACACTACTATGACTTGAAAAATTGTGATGAATAAAAAAATACCACATCTCAAGCTAATCCCGGCCAAAAGCACAACTCATGATTTTCGCAGCAACCCAAATTAATCACAACGGAACAAGACGTAGGCCATAAATACATTATATTAAAGAAATAGGGTAACCGTGCGAAGGCGGCCGCGGACGTATTCCAAGCACGGCCGGTTAATAAATGAAGTAAGCCGTTAATAACTTAACGCGGCGCGTTACGCCCGCCCGCACGTAAAGTAGCCTTCAACGGAGGTAAACTATCAAAATAGATACAAGTATCTCTACACCTCTGACTATCAACGAACTTCTGACTATCAAAATAGATACTTGTATGACTTGTATATATGTTGAGAGCCCGATTGTATCTCCGCCTTTACTGACAAGCCCTTCTGGCGCGTAGGCGACCAATACTGTGTAAATAGGTTTCGTTGCGAAGCGCTAGTTATCGGTAGCTTTTTTTTAAATAATTATAATTTAAATATAAATAAACATTACACGTAATACTTTAAAATTGTTGACGTGTAAAAATGCCTGCGAAGGCCTAATTAATGGATATATATTTGATTCTCGATTCTTTGATTCTCTCTTTTCAACAGTGCGTCACCAAGTCGGCTTTGGACGGCCAACTTTACTCTTGTCCTGGGAAGTCCGCTCCACTGCTCGCATCGGGATATGTGTGAGATCTCTTCGGAGAATATAGCATATCCATGTCCATTTGCAGCGCTGCTTGTCAATGGGCATTTCCCGGTATTCCTCTTACAGGCGTTCGTTGGCGAAAAATTTGTCATACTAGAATTCGTCTATTACGATGATGCTTGTCTTATCTATTTCTATTTATATCAGTGGGTCCGGTGCCGACGCGAAACGTGTTGCTAATGAGTTACTGGTTACATATCGCTATGAGGTTTAGTTTTCACGATGTAAGCTTCAGTTTTTACCGATAGAGTAATAACGCTAAAAGTACCCATCTATTAGGCCATAGTTAGGGGGATACATTAAAGTGCTGAAAAAATACGTAGGTATCTTGTGATAATATACTCTTTTTAATTCTCGAATCATATGCCTCTTTTGAAAATTACATGCCATTTTAACCGACTTCAAAAAAAGGAGGAGCATACAGGTCTGGTAGAAAAAATAAAAAACTTAGAATGTACTAACTTCTTCTGTTCCTGCACAGATCGTTAAAACCGATCGAAGGAATATGCGATGCGGCTAGCAACCCTCTCACTATTTTGATTACCCCTCAATCACTATTTTGATTCCTTTTTCTACCTTCTTGCCCACCATTACGCATTGGGTCTGGCGGCTCCAGGCTCTGTCTGCTTAGAGTCGCAAGACCCAAAGTGCTCTGTCTGCTCCATTGAGGATAAAGACAGACGTGAAAGTGTACAGATTTTTTTACGTATTCAACAATTTTAATGAAAATAAAAATAATTAATCTTAAATAATTCAGAAGCCAATACGAGAGGCCAACTTTCACAAAGCAAAGGTCGAAATGATTAAGACATCAAACAATAGAATTTCTGTTCAGAGCTCCCAGTTAGTTTATTAAGAGGCCGTCCGCTCCATCGGTTTATTAGCGAGGTGCGTGCGGGGAATACCTGGGGGCGCCACTAGTGTTGGCCTATGATTTATTAGGATACAATTAACTTTCATTGGGCAACATATTTCATAGACAAGCACTGATATTCTATTAAAGATAGGATTTAACATTCACCAAGGAAAATTTTGATTTTTATCTCGTTTTCGAAAATATTTCAAGGTGAGCACAAAGAGCTATTACGTATAAAACTAGAGGAGACTCCATATATCACTATTTTACCCGTTCAGTAATAGCTATCTCCATAAACATTACTTAGTCGCCTGCTAACTCTTATGCGCCTAGTACTTTCGACAGTTTATAAAAGAAAACCATACGAAAACATGACAAACATAATTAAAAAATACCTTGGTGTGTGTTAAAATACGGTACAGAATAATTCAAAGAACACGGCAAAGTGTGAAGAAATAACTTTCCATATAAGTAAAACAGCTGAGAGAAGAGAGAGACAAATGGAAGAGAACTCCACTCCACCGACAAAAGCATATCTTAAATATAGATAGATAAGTAATTTATTTATTTTATTTAATCTTTATTGTCCATCAAATACAAATTGTACAGAACAATAGGCGAACTTAACGCTAAAAGCGTTGTCTACCAGTCAACCTTTGGGTTATACAGAAAGTCTAAATGTGGGTTGCAAGATAAAGAAAATCACATTTCATTATTTGAAAATAAAAACGTATAAAAATTCACGCAGCCATATACAAAAAAAAATAACAGGGGGCAATGTTTAAGAGTATGTATATTTTATGTCAATGGGGCAGCCCTGGTAAACCTTTACTCATCATCGAGGAATACGAAAGGCTTTGTTTGTAAAAACATATCCAGCTAGTGTGTCTTTCAAAATATATTTACATATCCTTGTCTTAAGTGTCCATAAAGCTCTAGAGAGTAGGGAGAACTCTACAAAGGCCACTTTAAATTTGATATAATTGGCACTCACTTTGTAGATGTCCTGATAAGTCTGTCTAAATAGGCTAAAGAAATAGGCTTACCTTTGACTCACAAATCTTAGAACTACTTGCGTACACATTCAACAACAATGACGTAGGTAACTACAAACATTTAGTCGTTTATTAACTAACATCATTGGCGCTAAGAAGTTGATTCAGCATTCAAAGCAAAAATTTGTTAAGGGTTTACTCATACTAAATATAAAATGAACAATCGATCTTAAATTCTAAATCGTTGCCTGCTCCAAAACGCGAGTCATCAGACCGTGACTATCCCGTAACAAGCAACATAACCTCGAAATAATTTTAATAGCTCAAAGCTGAAAGGGTTGGCCGGTGGTCGCTATAACCCCGCAAAGCCTCCATTACGTACTAATCGGCAGAGTGCCGGCGGCTCTAAATATCGCTTTTACACATTCATCCGACCATAAATAACGACTCTATGAAAATATAAATGTTCTCTTTTTCTATCGTTTTCCGAGTTTCGTATTTTTTTCATAGAGTCAAAAGCTTGAACAGACCACTTTCGCATTATGGAATTGCCAAAACTCCATTTGAAAATTATATCAAAACATCCAAAATATTTGAAATCATTAAATGATATCAAACCTTATATAGGCCACGATAAGGAATAATTTAGTTTGTGTAGGGTTTTGAGTTGGATTCTTACATGTTTAGACATAACAGTGAGCGTAGAAATGAGATATTTTGGCAGTATTACGCAAATTGGATAGCTTTCAACACTCAACGGAGTAGGTTCCGAACTTTCGTGGGGAAAATTGAATTAAAAATATCACAAGACGTAAATATGTATGGAGATCGTAATGATGCCGCCAGCCGACGTCAGATAACTTGAAGCTTTCCGAAAACTTGAGAAAATCGCTAAAATGTTGGCGTTTATTTAACTTGGTTCTAGTATGTTTAGGATTAACAAACATTTGAGATTCATGTGCATATTTTTCTATATATACACATTTTATACAGCTATATACATATATGGGGCAAAAAGGTTTTCGAATGGCGGCCACGTACAGGCAAGCGCAGCGTAGGACACCCACCTGCTAGGTGGTCGGACGATCTGAGCAAGGTTGTAGGAAGATGCTGGATGTAGGCCGCGTCCGATCGGTCGTTTTGGAAATCCTTGGGGGAGGCCTATGTCCAGCAGTGGACTTCCTGTGGCTGATATGATGATGATATACAGCTTTACTGGCGATATGTTTTGACCTCAGATGATCAGTACTTCACTGACTAAAGATACCTGAAATAGATTAAATAAATAAATAAACATAATGGGACAAATCACACTGATCGAACTAGCCCCAAAGTAAGTTTAAACTTGTGTTATGGGATACTAACTCAACGATACTGTATTTTATGATAAATACATATAGGTATAGATAAACCCCCAAGACTCAGGACAATTTAAAAAAGGTCATTTTCCAAATTGCCCTGGCTGGGGATCGAACCCAGAACCTCCGGACTGGCGAATTGGCGTGTTAACCACTACGCCACGTTAGTCGTCCAATTGTTTCAATTAATTAAGTTTCTTCACATTTTATTATCATTTGAGATTTTTGCTGTAGGTATATTGATATGTACTCTCCATCGGTACTTAATTATAATAGTCTGTTCTTGATAATCCATGTCCGTCGATAATTTTCGATGATCCAATTTAGGAGATTAATTATAATCAGGCAGACATTATAGCGATCTAATTTACATAACTAATGCCATGGTGTGGGTGTCTGCGTCTTAAATAGTAATAAAAGAGCAGAAAAGCTAAGCTCACTTTAAATGTTTCATTAGGACTTAGATGAAACACAAAACCTCGTCTCAGAAGAGTTTTTACTGTGGCTTTTTAACGACAATGTTTTTCCGATATGTTGTTTTCGTAAAATAAAAACAGTTCTTGAGAAATGGCTAAGAAATATCTGCCATTTGTAACACTGGATCAACTGATTGCTACGAGTACAGGAAGAACTAGCTTTTCAGTTTTTAGTTTGACATAATTATAATGTACCTAGTTATAGATAAATAGGGACAAATCACATGATAGAGCTAGCTCCAAATAAGTTTAAACTTGTGTTTTGGTATACATGATTTAGGACTTAGCACAAACCTTTTTTCCTTTTTTATTGTTTTGTCTAACGTTTCGAATAAGAGTTACATCTTTCGTGGTCGCATTCTGATATATATATACAACGTGGAAGGGACATACCCGTAATAAATCGAACCCCGGGCTATACTAGATCATTAAGATATATTGCAATTAAAAGAACAGTTAAAAAAACAAAAAAAAATTCGACATTCCCATACAAATAACCCGGGCGGCTGCACATTTTTGTATGGAAATGCTGATTTTTTGTTGTTGTTTGGTTGTTATTTTAATTTCATTATACTATAATGATCTAGTACAGATCGTGGTTCGATTTATTACGGGGATGTCCCGTTCACGTTGTATATGTATATATATATAAATCATGTGTTCAAAGCGATAGTTTAAAAACTAACAACTCAGCGACACTATGTTTTATAGTAAATACATATAAGTAAGTATAGATAAACAGCCAAGACCCAAGAAAATTTGAAAAATACCATTTTCCAACTTGCCCTGGCTGAGAATCGAACCCGGAACCTCCGAGTGACGGGCTAGCGTGCGGAGGTCGTTGGTAAGAACGAAGTTTTTTTAACAATTGCTAATTGTTTTTTTAACCAAATGGTTATAGGTCATACGGAAAACCGTTACTGGAATTTTCTTCACCGGATATACAGGTGATAATTATAGCTTCACTCTTATTTCGAAACATACATTTAGATACCTTCGTTTGGTACACTACATGTTATATTATTTGACGTAATTGGTCAAAAGATAATTGGAGAAATGATGAACAAAAAGTAGCCATACACCACAAGGCTTTACCAACACGTACTGATAATAATTACACGTTTCAACAGTTGGTATTTCTGATCTTTGAATCACGTAATGTATCTAACCTAAACCTCGCGCCCGACGAGAAAAAACACCTGAAATTATCCCCAAAAACGCCATCAGTAATTTTGATAATTACGAATAACCGGTCGAAATTAACGTATCGAACTACTTGAGAGCGTGGGACGTAGACACACATACATATATAATTGTTTCTTATTAAAATCGACGTTAATCTTTTTTTCGGAGCAGATTCCAGCGAAGGCATCGTATTATGTTTAAGAATCGACAGCTATAATTTCTGTTCAATCAAGATTTAATTGTTTTAATGAGGCTACATGCGTGAATAGCCGGCCCAATTATTGTTTATTTTTAATCGCCCCAAGTGGTTTTTATGTTCGCAAGCAGGCACGCATGGCGGCTCGTCCGATCATTTTCATTATTTTAATAATGTAAACTTCCAATAATAATTTACAGTGATTTGGGGTTAAACACGTTAAGAGATATTTATGAATTCCTCGGGACTCCGGGGTAGTTAGCTGTGTAATTTGATCCTCCGTCGATGGTCGGTTGTTTGTTGCGCTCAATCAAACTCCACGGAATTTGTGGAAGTTTTTTTTATTACCGAGTATTGATACAAGTCGACTTACTGGCTTCTTTAATTTTTATCTATTGATTGAAAGGAGGCTCTTAAATAATTGTTTATTTGTTTATAAGATACACTACAGATGAATTATCACGTCTTTACCCCTAAAGGGGCAGATAGAGCACTTTAGATAAAATCTAAAATGCTTTATCTGCTAAGAGCCCAGAGACGCAATATCCAAAGGCCACTTTTTAGTGTTATGGTGTGCAAGAAGATGGAAAGGAATCAAAATAGTGATGGGTTGCTAGCCGCATAGTTTCACCCATTCCCTCGATATTATGATCGCTTTTATGATCTGCGCGGGAAGTTTTTTCTTTTCTTCCAGACCAGCATAGAAGGTAAGTTCGTTCTATGACCAACAAATTATTGGAGTTTTTGGTGTGTAACAGAAGTAATTATCTAAAGGATCGGATGCATTTTAATTATATATGGAGATAAAGCTTTTAATTTTGTTTTTTTGCTGTCGTTTTTTCCTTGTGTTTCAGAGAAACTTCTTAAACCTATACACAAATGCTGAATTCTTAAACAAGTTTGCATATAATACAGTGTATCTGTTAAGATTTCTTAAAATAGAAATTGCTCCTGAGTTAGTTGATAGGCTAAAATACTTCTGAGGAAGCTAGAGAAGAGGTGGGTGAGGAATATAATAGTTCAGAATACACATGAAGGAGAAAAAGTGATTAAAATACAAGAAATAGTAAAAATAAAAAAGGCAAGATCATTCTGAGCCGTCTATCTTTAATTCTGTTAACTCTATCTTTTCACCTGACATCACTCTTGCGTCAGATGCCATAAGGCAGCTTAAAAAATTTGACAGCAATGTTGACCGAACAACCCCGACGAAAAACAAAACAAAAACTCTACTAATAAGTGATTATACGAGTCAAAGCATGATGTATGTATGCGTTCAGTCTTTAACGCATACATACATCATGTATTACATTACCTTACCAAATTATACTACCAATCTTAAACGTTGGTAAACTTTTGAGAATTACTTTGAACTTTGAACAACTGAAAAAGTCCAGTGGATTAGCTCGTTGAAGTGGCAGTGGGCGGTACACATAGCGCTACAAACCAATGGCCGATGGGACAAAAAGGTTCTTGAATGGCGACCACGTACTGGCAAGCGTAGCGTAGGACACCCATCCACAAGGTGGTCATACGATCTGAACAAGGTCGCTGAAAAGCGCTGGATGCAGGCCGCTCTAGATCGATCATTTTGGAAATCCTTGGGAGAGGCCTAAGTCCAGCAGTGGACGTTAAAACTTTGGCGAAGCCATCCCTTTTTTTCAACGGTTATCTCTATAGTTGAAATCATAATGTATATAGGTACTGCATTGTAACGTTTACAGCCAATACACAGAGAAAGTACTCACTTAAACAATGTAGAGTGTTGATTGTTCTGGTGCAACGAAAGGCCACAGAGGGGGGAGGGGGAGTTTTACTAACAAGTTAATCCAGCCGCGGGCGGCTATGAACTTTATATCACGCTTTGCATTATGGTTCATTATCTTAGCAATTTTTGCTTTGTTATTCAGCTTATACAGGGCTGCTCAGAGAAATTAAAATAATGCCCCTCGGATGAGACGTTCTTGAAAGGGAAATTGCTTTTTTAATTTTAGCGTTGACAGTTTGACTGGTGAAAGCAAATTTTAATTTTTATGAATAAATTCACTGTCAAAAGGTTGGCTCTGACTGCTTAGAGCCACAAGAACCAAAATGTCAAAAGGTTATTACCCTTTTGTTTTTTCCTTTAAATTTATCAATTTTCTTAAACTTAATTAGCCGACGCTGTGATACTGTAAAAATATCTCCCTATTAGCCTTTATTACAGACGCACACAGCATAGGTATCTTTCTTTTATTGTTTACATAAGTTTTAAAGTCAGCTTATCTACCCACTTATTATATCTATATGTATTTACTTACTTTTATATTTTTAACTAAGAGCATTGGAAATACCCAGCAAAATTTATGTCCACTAAGTACGCGATTAAGTTTACAACACTATCATAATTTCCGCAATGTATCAACCCTGTGCAATCCTCGCAGGTGAGGTGAGACAGTGCGTCGCCCGCGGCATCCATCGCTGCGCCGGCGCACCTCTCACCCCTCGCCCCTCGCATACCCCCGCGCCCGCGCAGATCGATCACGGCGCAACCACCAATTAACTTATTACTACAAATTGCAATCTATGCACTAATCTTCTAAATTCGAGAACATTAAGATGTAGTTTCTTAAGCGTAAATTGCAGTTTTAGATTAGCTTTGCACACATTACTTAAGTGTTTGATATTGGAACTTGTAAGCATGGGAATTGGGATGCATTTATTCCATTATATACAGCTGCAAGAATGTAACAGACACAAAAACAGCATAATTCTGAATAACAAAACTCAAAACATGTCAAAAGATTTTGTTAATGCTTTTCAAATTTTATGTCATTTATTCTTTCTATTCATGTACAATCAATGAAAATGGAAAAAATCTTGGAAATATAGTTAGTTATAAACTACTTCTCACCTAAATTATGACGTTATTCTATTCACCGCTAACAATACCTATTGGATATCTTCCCATACTTATTTCTACTTGGGTCATGCACGAGAACTTGTGTCCTTTATTATTATCTACAATGATATCTTATAGTTTCACAGGCACGTTAGGCAAAGTGTCAAAGTCTATCATAAACACTCAATCACCATCTCTATAATTTGAAATTGCGCTTTATCGAAACATTGTCTGGTATCAAAAAGTTGATACGTGACCGGGCGATAGCCGCGGGCTGACGCTAGTTTGCTGTTATATCATTCCTAACCTAGCTCAACTATTACCTTCCTAGGATAGCCTGGAAGTTAAGGAGCAGACACATCTGTTAGTTTCCTTTCTTTGTCTTCTTAAAAACATTTTATTAGTTGAGTACATCTATCTTCTTCAGGTACTTTCATTAGACTGAATCCATTAAGTGACTTTCATTAGATGTCTAGTAGCAATAGGCTCGTAACGAGGCCAAGGCAAGGAAACAGACGAGTAGGGAAACCACCAACCCGTAAGTCAGATGGCATTGTGAGCTTTGCGGGACAGCAGTGGATGAGACTGGCACAGAACCTTAGAAAATGGCGCGAAAAAAGGCCCGGCCTATGCTCAACAGTGGGTTGATGTGAAAATAAAGAAGAAAAAGAAGGCTGCGTAAAACCGAGGACAGATAAAGTATAGATGATTTCGAATAATTACTTCTACATTACTTTAGGCTTACTTTCGGTACATCAAGAATTGAAAAGTCTGTAATAGCTAATGGAGTCCAATTGAATGTTCTAAGAACTCCAGCTGGGGCAGAGCAGACTACGTCTATAACATCGTCGGCAGACTTGGTGGCGCACTTTTGCTGCGTGCAATCATTGTATTACGCAAGTAACGTAAGAATAATCACGGTAAAGAGGCATCGAACTCATCTGCCTCTAGGATTTACATAGTTTTGTATTTACCACTAGAGAAGTCCCAACTAAGAAAGAATTGAAGAATTCACACACAAAGTTACCCTGTAAAAAGGACCTTTACCGGGTTTACTATCCTTACCTAAAACGCCTTTAGGAGTTTGTAAATTGTCGGCAGCGTTCACGCGTCGCTCATTACCGCCATAATGCGTTCCGTCATCGAGATTAACTCTCTCTAATGCTCCAGCTCTTATTTCTACGGCGTCACTAACAATTGCGCCTAATTGAGGTTTACCCGCTTTTAGTAAAATGGCCAATTTCGTCTAATGCTGTTTGCTTTGCGTCTAAACGACAATTGTCTCGTGTTGGTCGTGTTTGTTCCTTATCTTTTTATCTTTTGAATTCTGTGACACAACGATAAATAGAGGTGTAGACATTTTTCATTTCGAAATAGAGTTCAATTACGAGTTACTAAAATTAAAAGGCTTTGGAACGATTACAAAATGTCCCATTGTTTTTATGTCCACATAATGTATAAAGTCAACTAAGCTTAATGGAACAGAAAGAATATGTTTGAGACCTTCCTTCCTTCCTTGAGACCTACATAAATCGTTTTGTGTTTTTTTTTCTGCAACGAGACATCTATTCAAAATTATTTTTACACGATGATTTTGAAGATGTGGTTGAATACTGGTTGAGAGGGCAGTTGTATATAGGTTTTGAATCTTACCTCAGAAGGTATAAGATTCAGAATATGCAGATTATCACGTAGTAGGAAGTTTGGTTGCAAAACAAAAGTAATATGTTGAGTTATTTATTATACGAATTTGTTACAACGAAGGCTAGCAACTCATCACCTTTTTGACAACTTCCGAGGTGTATTGGTAACCACGCTAGTCCGTCACTCGATGGTTCTGGGTTCGATCCCCAGCCAGGGCAAGTTGGAAAATGGTCGGATCTTGGGCAATTTTGGGATAATTTGTCCTTATAGTACATAATATATATTCGTAATCGGTACAAATACATAATCGGTAAAAATTTCAAGTGTCTAGCTATTACGGTTCAAGAGATAGAGCCCTGTGACTGACGGACAGGCAGACAGACAGACGGACAGACAGACGGACAGACCGACAGACAGCGGAGTCTCAGTAATAGGGTCCCGTTTGCACCCTTTGGGTACGGAACCCTAAAAATGAAACTGCTGCGAGTTTTAGTAATTCACATCACATAACAGCTCGTGAGATTGCTGTATCCAGCACCCTGACCTAATATCGGCCGCAACTAAACAATAACTTACGTAAAATGGTTCTGCAAACGATGGTGCGCGGTGACGGATGGTGACTGCAGGCCCTCATTTAAAGCACGGTCCAGTTAGAGCGATGTTTAGGTAATATATATTTACATACTAGCTACTCTAGCTACTAGTCGTGTTTTTGATATTTGAACTGTTAAATTAAGTAGAATGTTTCATTATTTGTTTTCATGGTTTTCTATGACTTTTCAAAAATAATTTATGGTATGATAAAGTGCAAAGTTCTTACTTGGGTTAGTTGTGTGTTCTACCATAACCGTATTATATTGAAAATTAAATTGAAAAGCTTTTGAAATTGTAGTTTACTTGGCATAGTACAACGATAAGGTTATCCCGTGGATTTTGGGAACTTATTAATTAAGTAGTTATAGTTTTATTTTCCTTTATACTGTTAATTTGGAAATATTTTATCGCAATGTTTCACACAGTGGAACACCGGGCTAAAGTCGCTGCGACAGTGTGAAGAGAACCGTTTGTGCCTCGCGGGCGCGGCGTAAGGGCATCACGTTCCAACCCGGCCAAACGCTGGCGTATCTCATGCTGATATGTTGTGATTGACCAAAGTACTGCTTGTGTGCCGGCCGAGCATATCTGGGCTACATTTGTTGTTTCAAATTCTACCCGGTGGTGCTTTTAGACATTTCGAGGTTTTACTAGCAAATAATATTGCGTGAGGCGTTTTCAGCCTATTAAGTAATTTATTTAATTTGTCATGCCGTCAAGTAATAGCCTACCTGGTACGACGCTAAACACAAACGTGAACAATGTGCTCGTTGTGAAAGATCATAATGATATGCCTTACCTCCGGCTGTTATTAGTGATTTTACGAACGTTGCTACATTGTTAGAAGATTACGTAGCGGTCGCAATAAATACGATTTACTGACACCTCAATTTCAAAATCTAAGGGTCTATAAACTTCAACTTGATCGCAATGATAGAAAATTAGCAACATCCTGGTAAGAGTTGGGGTGAGGTATGGTTGTCCGGCGGCGGCGAGCGAACAATGCGCGCGTGAGCAGCCGCCGCGACACCGCTGCCGCCGCGGGCGCTCCAGACAGGGACGCCCGCGCCCACACCAGCGCCCGAGAAAAGGACAACATCTGCACTCGCGAGATTTAGATTTATCACGTATAATTATCGAATAATCTGCTTTGCATCTCTCGTTATAACATTACGATAATTTTGCTCCATTACATCGCGTTCTAAGCGGTGACCGCTCGCTAGCCGCACGGCGATTGATAATAATCGCTCGCGAAGTATAATGCCGTACACCCACGGGTAATTATTGTTGTGCAGTCGTGAGTTCGTGAGCCGGCGGAATGGTGGAATGCATCTCCTTCGGGGGTTGAGCCGTAAACCAACACGGCTAGTACGCCGTACATAACTGATCGCTCGGCGCGCTAATGATAGTGCGGCCACATGCTCTCGCGTCCTCTTTAGTCGATCCCAATAAAATAATTACCGGTATTTATAAGTACTCGCAGTTAATCGCGCCGCGATACTAGTCATTAAGGTGAATGTGTGTGTGCACTTAAAGTTCCTGGTGAAATCGTCGAGGACCCGACGCCAATAATTAAACTGTAATTGGAGCATGGAAATCGCCTCGTGCGAATGTGCAATTATATGAGAACGAGGAATTCTGAGAGGCGATATAAAATTTACACGGGTTTTAAAACATCGGCACAATGAAGCCATTTCTTTGTCTGCGGTCCGAATTTCGCGCCTCGGGGATGCGTCAGGGAATGCGTCTGCGCAGTCATATGTGCGTAAAACTTAAAGTCGCATTGATGTTTGGTCACGGCCATCCGGAGCGCAGTTCTGCTGGGACTGTAATGGACGGCTGAGGTCTTCGGCCCGTTATCCCTCGTAGCTAATGATTGGCCGGCATTAAGTCCCGGCTGTTCTGTGCGATTATTGGATCTAACAGATAATTTTATATCGCATTGTCCCGGAGCGTAAAATCTGTTGTTATTACCGGCGGACAGCGCAGCGTATCGGAACATCTCGCCGGGACGACCGACCGCGCTATTCACGTATTTGGTTACTTTGTAAAGTGCTCAATGATTAAACTAAGTAACAGGTTTCTTCGTAGTAATTCTTCACGTTAATGCCCGCTCTCGGTCAGTTAAAACAATTATCGTAAATAACAATTTGCCAGTGATCAGATTGGTGTGATTGCGCTGGTTAGTGACAGTAACAGGGACAATTGCGCTCAACCGTTCGCCATTTATGATATAATTGTTCGGTATGGTTGGCTTGTAAATTTGACTAAAGTATTACCAGCACTTTACTTAGAGGTTATTTTACGGCTCAGTCAAGAACTTTTTGAGGATCAAAGAACTAAAGGTAATCTTACAAATATCATCGCCGCATGTATATGGGTACGTATTTTTCTTCCATCCTAGTCTGGGAGAAAATAAAAAAGTTTAGAATATACCAGCTGCTTCTCTTCCCGCGCAGATCGTAGAAGCTGGTCGAGGGAGACGGGCGAAAATGTAAATCATGTTATTAGGCGATGTGGCTAGCAACCCATAACAATTTGATTCCTTTTCCACCTTCTCGCCCATTCACGGTAAAAGTGGCCTTTGAGTTTGCGGCCCTGGGCTCAGTCTGTTTAGAGTCGATAGACCCAAAATGCTCTGATTGCCTGATAAAGACGTGATACATAAATGGGTATTGTACCTCTACAATACAATTCAAAACCCAATACCCATATACATTGCTATGAAGGCAAAATATTTTTATATGAAAGCTCATAGTGTATCATGTCAAAACTGGCTCTCTTCTAGGTCTTTTTATCGTATGTTTCTGTCTTTCTATTTTTGTTCGTTTCTTCTACTATGGATCTGCTGTATTGACTTTCTTGACTTATGTCCCCCCTTACTATGTGTACTTCATGTGTCCCCCTTCTCAGGGCAGGGGGCATCCACAAAGACTTCATCTCGATCTGTCTTGACCTACGAGCTTAGATTCACTCCAGGTCTTGCCGATTTTCTTGATCTGCTGTATACATGGTGCAATATATTGAAGTTTCAATTCCACCATATGCCTTTCTTTCCTCTGGCGGCTAGATCTCACGCAAAAGCCCTTAGATTACACGCTAAACAGATAAAGCAATAAATAGAATTATCACAAGTACACGCAGGTTTGCACCTCAGCGCACGACGCCATTCTTCCCAGCCCATAATGAGCCCTCTAAATCAAACAAAAGCATTAAAGTGTCAATATGGCCTCGATAACACCTAGTCGTTTTCTTTTGCACACGGAATTATGGCTATAAATTCATAAATTGCGTTTATACGTTTCGACTGATCTACGATTCGATTTATTTTGGGCTAGATTAAGAGATGTCATAGGCTGCCTTTGAGTTTCTCGGAAAATTTTGTGCCTTTAAACTTAACACAACGACTTTAAAGCGAGTTCTTGTCCTTTGCACGGTGTGTTAAACGGCACGGATGTTATGGAACCATCTAACATAAAAACAATAGAGCCTTTAAACCACGACCTTTACGTACGAAAGTTTTAAATAAGCTGACGAATTGATAATATTTAGTTGTGCTTTACTATTTTTTTGGGGTCCTTTTCGTTTTCTTATACCTTTGGTAGTGATAAATCCTTTTACTGCAGTAGTATCTGCCAAGGCTTTCCTTCACGCTAAGAAAAATCGCCAAGCGATTTTTGTCATAGGGCTCTATGGAATATTACAAATACACGTCCTTTCGATAAACCACAGAGCTGCATCTTTGACAACATCAACTTTTAATAGCATGAATTTTTTTTTCTAAATAATCAGAAAGTAGGTTTGTGTAAATAACTCCTAGGTCCAAACGTTTGGTATTTCGCGCCGCCAGCACTAAATGAGTGTCTAAATTATGCAGTCAACTCAGTAGGGCGGCCAATCTCGGCTCTCTTTATAGCCTACGACCTTTTGGCAGTTGTGCGAGAGTAATGTGAGACATCCATGATATTTGTCATGATAATGGTAGCTACAGATAAGGGGGAGGCCTTTGCTCAGCAGTGGGACACAATACCTACCGGCTAGTATAAAAATAGATAGCAAAACCAAAAACAAACACATGCGCAGTAGGCACAAAAAATGTTGTGCTTCAGAAGCCTTCAAAAACTTAGTTGTGTTGTAAGTAGTGAATTCGGTTTTGGCCCACCTAATGGTAGGTAAGTCAACTCTGAAGCATAAAGAAATCTATTTAAATCCTTTCCGAGAACCCTATATTGCAATTTCTGGGGAAAACGACAATAAAAGAAGTGGGCCATATTCAGATGAAAATTTCAACAAAAACTTTCTTTGAAAAGACTATAAATATTTTACACGTTCCATTAAATATAAACTACGTTCAAATATTTTTTAATTAACCTATTCCACTATTAGGCATGGTACCTTAACAGAGTCTAACAAAATATACTGAATCTATTTTAAGGCTGAATTAAGTCCGTGATACTAAACATCTTTCTGCAAGGGACATATATCGAAATATGAAAAAAAAAAATTGACCTCCCCATACACGTTCAGTCTCATTATTACCATAGTCGTTTGTTCAGTATCATTGAATGAATAGTTTCAGTATATTTTGTTAGACGTTATATGTATATTAATTCTGTGTCAAAACATATTATATTTGTAGGGGTAATTGTATTGTTTTCGCATAAAGTAATGTAAATATATACACGAATACCTTTGAGACTAAATGAAAAACGGCATATAAATAATTTTCTATAAAAGAGAATAGTTTTCGTGTATTTATTGGCTTTTTGATGTATTAAACTGTTTCAGAGTGAAGTTTATAAGGCGTCACCATAGCAGCAGTGGCCCCTTGTAGAGGGTATTTTATTTTTGTAAATTAAATATTGAAATCGGGTCAATAAGGATCTTCTTTTACAAAATTATTTATTTATTTATTTATATACCTAATGAGTAAGTAAGAATTTGGCATTTATTAATAGTTTTTTTTTACATTTATTTCTTGTGAAATGACAGGTGGCCATGAAATATGTGAAATAAATAAATAAAAACTTTGTTTAGTATTTATTAAAGTTTTAATTTACCTTTAGTTTTTTTTCAGTGTTCTTAGTGTTTATTCAGGTTCTAAATATCAATAAAGAGATAATTAAATTAAAACTTGAGTAAATTAAAAGACTATACTCAAACTAAAATAAAAACTCCTTTAGTTTATATTTAGATCATCATACTTCTTATTTATTACTTTGGTGTATTTTTAGGAGATATATTTCATTGCTAAAATATTAATAATAATAACAAAACACATATTTGAATAAGAATCTGTAATTACGTTTGACGTTTAACTATTAATATTATAACATTATAACATAAAATATGACAGACTAACTGTTGCAATATATAACGCCTTAACATGCATTTTATTTTAATGTTTACGTCATGTCGTCATCTATTGCAATTGTTATGTACCTTTATTATCATAATTATGTATTCATATTTCAGAAGAGTTATATAGCAAGTAATGTTTACATTGAATTTATTCTACGCAATTAAGTAATTGATTTTATCATTATTTATGACTGCAAAATAATATTTTTATCTCATAAGAGTGATCTAACATTCTTAAAAAAAAATTTTTAGAATGAGAGTCATAACTGTCATAAGTAGAGTCGATGTTGATGATGATAACATATTGAGTCCCAGTATGGGGTGGAGCCCTGAAAACTAGATTCCTAGAAGTTGAAAGAGCACAAAGATACCTCCTGAAAGTAATATACTTTAAACAAAGAACATTCTCAACAAGTTATCTCTATCAATTAGAATATGTAATTTATTATCAATAAGAAAGCTATACGTACTTCAAATGCTATTAAAGAAACACAAAACCTTACCTTTTAATTCACAAGTTGCTAGTAGAAGAATACAGACTCCAGCACGTGTTCCCTTTTAGACGGAATTTGCAAGAGCTCAATACAATGGTCGCTCTGCTAAAATATACAATAAAATAAATACGGAATTAAAAATATATAACAAAACTTCACGTGAATGTAAACTACTACTAATAAACTGGCTTAAACCATTGAGCTATGATGAAATGGAGAATTACATTAGTAGTGAGAATCTATGTATCACCTAAAATTTATATTGGCACTATAACACACACAAACACCCATTCACCCACACAAACACCCGCACACACACACACACACACACACACACAACTATTTATTTTGTTTGAATTGTTAATAATTTTTTTTAGCAGGTAGGTACTCATAATATTTAGCGTTATGGAAGAGCGGAGCCTACTGGCACAAGTATTTTCATACTTAAAAGTAGGCTCCAACTACTATCTATTATAACTGTGCTACTTACCGAAAATAAACATTTTTGATTTGATTTTGGTGTTAATTTTGTCAATGACCGGCTTTACACAATTTTTAGTGTAATTATCTAACGCTTGATTCTTCATGATGTCTATAAGCATCTGTCACTTATATTCAGTCTATGTCGATCTTTTTGATCATATTTAAATTACTGCAATCTTTAAAGCCGTTTAAATTAAATAATTAACTATTTAATGGTAAAAAAATATATTTGCAATAATTTATTTTTCCCGGAAAATGTTCTTCTTACACGTTATTGTAACTCGCATCAAAGTCATTTTAGTGGTTTCTGATAAAGCTTGCACACAAGCGATATAATATTATTTATGAATGACACATAGAAGTTATGAGTTTATGATAAATCAATGAAAATAATATCAAATGAATATTCGGTCAAACTATCCAAATATGTCTTGTTTCTTTTTTATTGTACACAAAATTGTCTACCGAACATGTTCCGAACAAACGTTACAAAGTCAATTCAATGTCTTGCAGAAGGGGTTGAAGACAAATACGTGTAAGGGGTCGGGGTTGTGAGATAAACATGGGGTGTGCAATTTGTGCGCAACGCACAACCCCGAGTGACCGCCGGGCAGTGACAACCCTGATTGTTAACCGGTGGTTTCTGGGTGCATATTGTTTGATAAAAAGATATGTAAACATTGACTTTGATTCTTGTTTTACTATTGTACAATTGATAAGTGTATGATGCTGATGAGCATTATATTTAATTAGGTAGCAGATTTGATACAAGTAAAGAAGGCTCAATAAGTACCTTGAGAGTTTTTGAATTAGCGTGCTACACGTTTGTGTAATTATTGAACTCTTAACATAATATGAAAGATAGTGCCCTATCTTCTTTTATAAAATATATTTTTCAGAATTCAGTTTATCTCGTTCAGGATAAACGTTCCCATGTAGCCAAAAGTGATTTTAAAGGTAGAGTTATAAATAAAAGTTTCCAACAACAGTTCATACCTAAAATAATTTAACAATATTGATTTTAAGCATCGTTTTCAAGAAAATAGTGCTGGATTGGCTGGAGAGTTAGTGCAAAAACAATACCTATTACTTTTGTAAAATAATGAGCACAGTT
This sequence comes from Acrobasis repandana, assembly GCA_963576875.1. NCBI lineage: Eukaryota > Metazoa > Arthropoda > Insecta > Lepidoptera > Pyralidae > Acrobasis > Acrobasis repandana. Next base: position 9,149,530 of record OY756226.1, read on the forward strand.
GGTCCCCCTGCATTGATATGCACAATGCATTGTTATTTCCACTTCAAAGTTTAACTTCTTTAGACAAGCGTGCTCATCTCGACTTAATCTTACAAGCTTAGCCCGAACACCATCAGAACCCACGTCCTTTTTTAAACCACTTCTTTAAACTCAAAAATGTTGATAACATAAGGCTCCGGATCCTGTTATAATCCAGCCAGCCCAGTAGCAGGACTCATTAATCACCTACAAACTTTGTCTATCCACCCGAGCTCACCTGACTTGGATATTTTCTTTTAACTTTTAAGCTTTGTTCGGAACTTTTGATGGACTTTGAGTTTTAAGTAACTTGAATAGTAATATATCTTTGCTGCTGCAGCCTTATTGTATTATGCTGTGTAAACTGTACACTTTGTATTGTTGAAATGAAATTATGGAAGTTTTCAAATTGTGTGAATATTGTGTTGCCATCTTGAAATTACATGTTCTTTTCCATTTTTATAGCTTTTGTCGATTCACTTTTACTTATAAACTTATAGCGTGGGAAATCTTAAGCAATATTTTGTTATTTTCAGAAGGGAATTTAAATTGATTCAAGTTTTAGGTAAATATAGGTAGAAAAATATGTAAACAACGATATTTTATTTAGTTATTTCTTACTAGATGTCTAGTGTTATTTTTGTCTTATTATGGATTTTGTAATAAATCCTGGCAGGGTCGCCTTAAAGGGAACTTAGTGAAACAATCGAATGCTGAACAAAGACTGATTTATTCATACGTCTCTACAAATATATATTCTTATAATCTAGGTTATATATACAGATAGATGGCTTTGCGTGTTTTTTATATTCTCCACGATACTACTTAAAGCTTATCACCGTCAATATACTAAATCTCTATCTAGAAACCACTGCCTCATCCAAACAGTAATGAGCATCTTACGCAGCAGATACCTACAGCAATACCATTAGGCTGCCATTTCAATCCACCCGGAATTAGTTCCACCTTATTGCCGACTTGAGAATTTTTATCACGGCTAAAGCAATCAGAGCGCCAATAATTTCCCTCATAATGACTCAACGCTCGTAAAATTTGAGCATTGCGCCAAAATGGTGGCACCATTAAAATTCTCTCCCCATCGTTATAAGCGGAGTTATCGGCGTACGTCGATTCGGTGCCGATCCGACCGACTGTGGTGTAGCACGCACTAATCTAGAATTTGGGACCTGGGCAACGTTGCTCTGTGGGGCGTCGCTCAGTCCTGTCTTTCAGTTGCTCTCTTTCTTTCTCTGTATCTCCTTATTATAAACGTGAGCCTGGTTGCATCTCGTTTTTATCTACTTTTCCGGCATTTTCTTCTATATTTCACACTACTCCGGCTATCTATGGTTGTGAGACCATTGTTTTGCAACGTCAACCACTCCTTGGATCTATCTTAAATAACTTAAGCGACATGGGCAGATATTTGTTATGTAGCTCGCGGATTTCCGCAAGATTTGAAGGCCACATATGACTTATATTTTGTGTAATATACTTAAAAATGAAGTCATTACTAGTAAAACATTAAGCACACTGATGGAGGCTTATTTAAAAATAGTTTTCATTTTGTAACATAAAGCATATTTTATATAATCTGTCAATTTATTTGATTTGTAAAGCTGTACCTATTAGGATAAGTAAGCAAGTGTACTACCAAGTTGCTGTAGGTTTATTTTCTAATGCATTCAAACTCAACAGTTTTTGCCCCTTTTAGTGCGAGGCCGTGGGCTAAACTTAGCTAGCTATGCTTCTGTCCCGGACAATCGGAATTTCCATCTGAGCTGGGCGTCCCCCGGCAGTTAGTTTTCTTTTTTAAATCACGCGTTAAGGATTTGCCGCGAACGCGTGAAGGGTTGCCTTCCTCCCCACCCCGCCCCCTCATATGTCCTCATCGGGCCGATTTACTACTGAACCGATTTACCCTAATAAATTGCTGAGTTAGCTTTGTTCTACTAATTCGAAGATCCTTCAATATCTAGATACGAGCCAGCAATACTAAATGTTACTAGTTTTTTTTTAGTCATGTATGTTGGGGCAAAAGACATAGGTCTTTTGCCCTTCTAGGTGTAATATATGTTTAAATAGTAATATTTTGGTTTTAGTGGTATGTACAATTGTACACATCATTATTTTTAATGATGTGACTGTATAAACTAACTTTCCTAATTGTCATATAGTTCGTTTTCATTTTTGTGTGTTAGTGACAAATAGTTTAACGCCTGTCATATTTGTTTTTTTTTTCATGTATGTAAGTGGCCATCACTGGTGTCAGACTTTCCAAGCTGCCGAAAGGCATCTGACATAGCTTGACGGGCGACTGCCATACAATGAAGATAGCCGAGACCAACGGCTTTACGTGCCATCCTAAGCACGGAGGAGCAATATCTAGGCCACTTGTGGTCACCCATCCATGTGCAGACCATGCCCTGGGTTGCTTAACTTGTGAAAGCGCTAGAAATACGTATTTCCACCGGGCCAGTGAGCTCCTTAACTGTCATGACGACAGCTGAGACCATCGGATTTACGTGCTTTACGAGTTACCACAGAATTAAGAAGTTAATAATGTAACACCCGTGTGGTTTCGGGTTAGAATAGGACCACTCCATCTCTTCCTCTGGATGTCGTAAGAGGCGACTAAAGGATTAAGCACATCTCGTGCTACAATTGCATTCCCAAAGAGGGTTGACGCCAGGCAGGCGGCCGGTCGTAAAACTATAGCAATATCTTTAAACTCTTCTCTCTATTTCTTCTCCAACACAAGCTCTTTGGCATCCTTGGGTGACCATTGACATGCATGTAATATTTGGAGAAGAGAAAGCGCATCCCAGGCTTCAAAGCAGCACAGCTGAGGATGCAACCAGGAACGCGCTTGGATGAAGAAGAAGAAGAAAGAAGTTAATAATTTACAACAAACACTGTGTCAATTAAAATATAACCGTTTTCTTTCTTTTTACGTACGGTTGAAAGAATATGTAAAAATTAGCGCGTATAGCATCATCGATTGTTTAAGGCTCTTGTTACAATAACTTTGTTTAGTTCTCCAAGTTTTCAAAAACTGAGTTTAGACAAGGAATATGGATGAGCAAATACTGAAATAGAAGCCCTTCGTAAAATAATAAAGTCTGTATAATAATAATATGTACCAACTTTAGAATAAGTGTTCAATCGAAATAGATTCTATATCTCGTCTATATCTACCACGATTTCAATATCTCCTTAGGTATATAGAAAATATGCCTATTCATTAGTAATCTAGTAATATTATAAAAAGATAAGTGTGCTTGTTTGTTTGTTTATATATAAATGGAAAGTTATACCTTTTCTTAAACTTAAACCTCTAACCAGAACCTTGAACCGTAAGGGTCTACAGAGACAATAGATGCATAGAAAATTTAACTTGAAATGTGTGGTTAAACTATAATTATGCACAGGAAGTAAAATATAGAAACTAGTGGTGAATTATAGTAAAATATAGACACTAGTACACGCCGAGATACTGCTCTCTCAAATAGATCAAGGAAATATGTACTATAACTGTCTAGTTTACAGACCCTGTCTACTTGAGAGTCGAGAGACTCAAAATACTCTGTCGGCCCCATTAGAGATAAATACGTGACATCTATTAAATATACAACGTGGAAGGGACATACCCGTAATAAATCAAACCACGGTCTATACTAGACCATTATAGTATAATAAAATTAAAATAACAGCCAAAAAATAATTTTCGGCATTTCCATACAAAAGTGTACGGCCGCCCTGGCGATTTGTATGGGAATGTCGATTTTTTTTTGGTTTTTTGACTTTTATTTTAATTTCATTACACTTTAGTCATCTAGCATAGCCCGTGGTTCGATTTATAACGGTTATGTCCCTTCCACTTTGTATTAATCTAAAACGTCTACACCACTCAGCAGTCAGTGCAAACTTTAAGCTTATATCACTAAACGCAATAAAGCATAATTCCTTTTATTTCCGATAGCTCTCGACTCTCGAGTAATAACAATGAATAAAAATCCCGGAAACATTATCTCGATTCTCGGAAAGAACAATATCAACATTGTAATAACTCGCACCGAAATTCTTCTATGCAACTATGTCTCATATATGTAAAATAATGCGGGCGATATATCCTTAACCTCCGGGGGGTTGGGAGGTCGGGTGGGGCCCCCGCGACTTATTCCGATATAATCAATAACTTAGTGAGATCCCCTTTGCATCCGGCGGTGTGACAGTTCTCCTATCGAAGGGTTATTTTTTTTTGTTCAAACACGGACTGATTAGAGACGGAGCTTTGAAGTTGTGCTACGAATGGCTTCGTTTGTATTTCGGTAATGTTTGCCTTTTGATTTGTATGTTGTGTTATTTTAGTGTAAATTGTGTATTTGTCATGTATAGGTATGCATATGTAGTGAATTGTTGAGAAATTTAAATGTAGCTCATCACTGTATTTTTTATTTTGAAGTGATTTTAAAAATGGACCAGCTTCTTAATTCGAATTAATTTTTAATTTTTTACGTGTATGTTCCCCTATAACTTCTCAGTTTTTAAACAGATTTAGAAAATTATTTTTTTGTTGCAGACATGTCTCATTGTCACCAGATGAAGATCTGATGATGTGATCCTCGAGAAATAGAGGAAACTCCTCAAATATTGTATGCACACTTTTAGTGTTTTTAGTTCTCAATAAACCAATCATTTGCATTTAGAGAGTGAATTTTGGTGAAGTGGAACTGAAAAAGAAGACCAGAAATTGAAGTAGCTTTTTTTTCCTATAAATTATATCAACATTAGCTCTAATTTTAAAATATTTAATTTTTACAGGTCTTTCATTATTAGTTTTACAGGTTCTCTATTAAATACTTACTTCTTACTTCCCTCGAGGACAGGTTTCCGTAATTTGGTCTGTATTTTCTGGACCCACGCAAATTCAAACGTGGAGACCTGGCGCCGGCCTCAGTTCTGGAACCAGTCCTGTTCCTGCAGGAAGTTAAAGACATTTATAGGTGTCTTAACCATGCATCCGGCATGCATCAAGGAACCATGGCGGAAGTTGTTACGACGCCTGCATGTCCTCTATGCTTTGAAAGGCATGTCAGGCCGTTGATGCCCATTGTAATCATTAGATAACAATTTTCGAATTAGGTACCTAGGTGGAAAACTTGACACCTATCTGACCACTTACAAAAAGTAAAAGATCATCTTACAATAACTACACATTCAAACAGACAGATATAAGCGATATTGTGTGAATTTTCACTGTCATTGATAAACATTCATAAGGAAATATGTACGAGAAGTCAGTCTTTTATGTATTTTTAAGATATGGATTTTCATGCAGTGAACACGCTCATTTTATCAGGAGTTTTTTTTAATTGTTTTTTCTTTAGGTATAACTTACACAACTCTGTTCTCTGTTAAGGTTTTTCATAACAAGATATACGAGTACCTAAAGAATTGTCATAGACCATATTGCAGGCTGCATCTCTCGGAATTAATGACTGCTACCCACCAAACTAAATTCATATATTCATTGCGTTGTAGTTTTATCCTAGACGACCTACTAAGTTAGTCCTAAGTAGTAATTGAAGTGGCGCGAGAAGCACACTTAAAACTGTAAACAGTAGTTCATAAAATAGTTCGAGGGGTTATCTAGGGCTTACTAGAATAAAATTTTAAATGGTATCTCCGTTTCCTGTCAAATAATTTATTTTAAATTAGGGCAGCACTGGACTCTATGTACCATCTTAACAAAAAGCGCAATATCATTTTTCCCCTTCCGTACAATTCGTTTTTTTATTCCATTTTCAATAATAAGGATGCGGACTGGGTCTGAAATATGTTATTTTATTTAGTCCGTCAGTTAGATTATACAAAAATAATGGACCTATATTTTTCGGTTTATCATAGTAGTAAAAAATTACAAAGATATAACGCATTGAAGTTTCGGAGTGGGGGCGATTAACGTAACCGTCTAGTGAAAATCGTACTAGATCGTGACGTCATATGAATTTTAAATGCCCTATATCTTCGTCATTATTTGCTAATCAGACAAAAGAAAAAAATACGTATACAATATTCTTTAATAAATCTAATCTACCTGATCATAGAAAAAAGTTATTTTTAAGTCCACAATCGTATTATATGAAAAGTAGTTCGGTAGGTAACATGATCTGGACTTTCTCCAAAAATTTGGCTGGTCGATAAAACCTCACCCTGTAGTTTTCTATAAATTGCATTTGTATGAGTATAACAATCCTTACCAACAACAGGCAGCCTACCACTTCATTAGTTGCTGTGGTTTCTTGATTATAATGCCATTATCAAACTATTCAGAAGTATGTAGCAACAAGCTTGTGCGTGACCGCGACCCTGGTCTCGTGGGAATCGAACCCAAGCTCTTTGATTAGTTCGGCTGGCAACTAAGCATTTTCATGTTTTCATTTTCTTTTAATATTCTTTGGCATATTCAGTTCATTACCTACGTTGTTTTCTAGAATAGTCTATTTTGAATAATGGTCAGAAACGAAACCTTTCAGAAAAAGGTTTTTTTATTATTTTATTTTGTTTGATTATTTTTTCATTAAATTACTTTTTTTTTGTATTGAGCTATAATTATGGATCTTTTTAACAAAATCTTTTTTATTTCAATAAGATATGATGCAGTTACAAAATTATAAGTTTTTTACTGCACACTAACAGTTTGTTAAGGCCATACCTACATTTTCCGGGGTTCAGTGCTGCCCCCATTTAAAATAAATCATTTTAAAGAAAACGGAGACATCATTTAAAATTTTGCTACTACCAAACCCTAGATAAACTTTCAAAGTATTTTATGAACTACTTTTTACAGTTTAAAGTGAGAACGTTAAGCTTTACTAAGCACATTTGCGAAAAATGCCCACTTTTGGCAAATGTGCGTAGTAAAGCTTAACGTTCTCATTATAAACTGTAAACAGTAGTTTACAATATAGTTTGAAGGGTTATCTAGGACTTGGTGGCAGCAAAATTTTAAATGATGTCTCCGTTTACTTTAAAATGATTTATTTTAAATGGGGGCAGCACTGGACCCCGGAAAATTCAGGTACGGCCTTAACTGCATTTTAAAAGAAATTTATTTATTTTACATGAATTATCCTTATTTTTTATTAAAAATTTCAATATCAGGAAACATTCAAAGTTTCTCTTCGTTTAAAAGTTCAAAGTTTAGGCAATGGTCGTGCGATTTTGAGGGACGAGTTCAATTTTCTTGTACTTGTACCTTATAGTATACAGGGTTACTTTTAATTAAATTTTTGGAGCAAGTCTAGTCCATGATACTGAACTACTTTCTATAAAAAAAGTTATTAAACATCGTTAAAAAATTTTCGTCCTTCCATACAAAATCCATTTGGCTGAGCGCTGATTTGTATGGGAGGATGAAAAATTTTTATTGATTTTTAACAACTTTTTTTATAGAAAGTAGTTCAGTATCATGGACTGAACTCGCTCCAAAAATGTTGCTAGATAATTAAAAGTCACGCTGTATAAGGTACAAGTCGCCTATATACTAGTTTCGGTATATTTTGTCAGACGTTATACACGTTTACTAGTGTGTTAAAATAAATATTTTCATTAGATGACAGTCATTGAGCTACGTGTCAGTTGCCTCTAGACAGCTCGAATCTGACACCAGTTTTAGCTATTAACTCAAGATCTCTGTTTAGGAAAAGTGATTCATTATATTCTTATAATGACAAATAAAGTATTAAAAATGAAACTCCAGTGTCTGATAAACTAACTTTGAGTTTATTTTACCATTTACACTTGACAATGTATTCGTAATCTGTTGCTGGCTACGGGAGATCGTAGGCGCGTAGCCGCGTAGTGCCTGCTACGCACGCGACAAAATAAACGCTACGAAACTGCTACAAAACCGGTACTGCCAGAGGAAGCGCCAGTCGCTCGTAAATGTAGGTATCATTCGTACGAATTTCCGCGTTATAGCCCACCAAGAGCACTTTCCCGACCGGAATTTCCTTTAACAGTACGTAAAATAAAATAAAAAAGATTCGATACAATCAAAACCATCTCAATTCGTATAACATTTTGTTACAGCTTTAAATAGTAGGAACCGGTACATTTCACTAGTAAGAATTTTAAAATAATTTTTAGTATTACAATACAGTTATTAGGAACTATGATAGTGAGTGCTACCTTTATCGTAAATTATATTTTGTAACACACTTAGATCTAGGGACAAAAGAAAGTATACATCGTGAATAACAAAATTAATATTACAAGGTACGGCGAGAATTTATACAAATAATAAAAGTAAACATAGCTTAGGCAAATAAACAAACAACATGCCCGTGCGGCACCTCTGGTAGCAGATACAACAGACTAGTCCGAATAAATCTTAAATATTAAAATTTGTATTCGGAAAGTATAGTGAAACTCTAGATGCGATAATATTGAAATATACATAGGAACCATGATTCGATCCGCGTCCCGTCGAGCGCGGACACAACATCGCACTACCGACACGTCCACCTACACTAACGCAAACTTACGTCCGGCCGGCCGTCCGCGGACCGCGCCGGACCGTCCGGACCGATACATACCATACTCGTACATAAGTAGTAAACATTAAAATAATTGTGTTGTAAAACGCGCGCCTTCGCGTAGGAACATTGCTATGCTCGGCACTTCCCTCCTATGGCTGTTATACTCGCCTCTCTACTTGTCACATTTGTAAATACCGTTGTTGTAAATTCGTTGGCTTTATCGTGACGTGCGTGAAAAGTACAGAAAAATGGGTCTACGTATCGTGTTACGCAACATGTAATTACATTTTACCACGAAAACATATTTTTTTGGAATATTATCTCATTTCGCCCTTCACATTGACGTCTTATCCAATCTACATTTGACTAAAGTATTCGTCGGATCAAATGTTGAAAATGTATTTCCAATAAAAGCCTCGATGTAATACAACCCGGGCGGGCCGCCCCAGGAGATGCCACAGGAGAGAGGCGTCGAGCACGGCATGGGCTCATTGCACACATATACTAATAACAAATACCGCCGGCTACCGGTGGAATAAAACATTGCACTTTATAAAAAAAACAAACTCAATGTTGTAGTAGGATTCACTCGTAGATAAAATATTGTAATACACTCCGCTAGATAAAATGTAAATATGTAAAATTTTAAATAACGTGATCTGTGCCATCGAAAATATAAGGGACTTCACGCACACGACAAAGTAATGAATATACATGCTGGGTGGCTAACGCAGGCGCGAGCCGCGCCGCCTCGCATGTACCTCCATGCCTTTCGACTCACTTACGCCACTACTAATAATCATTACAATATCAATAAAAATTCAAGAATCACACTTAGTTCCAAAATAAACTCACTTGTATGCGAGGTAGGCTGAGCGCTGGCGCGCAGCCCGAGTTTCGAGTTCGTTCGTTTTGGAAAAGTTTGCTACGATAATAATTATTATAATTAACTGTTATCAATAAGCCTACGCGGCGTCGTCGAGCCCACGGGCGGCTCTGCGCGGACTCAGTACGCGCGGTACCGGTCGTCGCGGCAAGGCATCGAGGCTGGGCGGCTCTACCGGCGTGGTAGGTGCCGACACGTGCGTTGCTTTCGTCGAAAGACAACATCGGATGGGCGCAGCCCGAGCTGTGGCGGAGCTGGCACGCCACGAGCGGTGGGGCCCGCGGGAAAGGACGACCGCTCTACTGCCTAACATACGTACCTAACTTCGCTTCATGTTTAAAAAAATCATATACGTATATCACTATATATATCTTCATACATTTACGATGCGTCAGGAACTTCTTACGAAAACGTATCTATGCCTAAAATTAGAACGATTATATGTATGTATTACATAGCTTTAAACAATAATTAAATCGTAATTATCAATATCGATAATATTATATGCCATAAAGATAGGAACTTGCTTTCCTGGGAGTTGATGGTAAAGGATTTCGTGGCACCGGAATGGCCGCGGCCGACTGCCGCAACGATAAACGTATATAATAAAACCTGTCTAACGTATGATATGAAGTGCGGGTGCGGCGCGGCCACGCCGGCGCTCGCCGCCGCCGCCTCCCAGTGTGCGGCGCGCGGCGCGGGAGTCGCCGGCAGGAACACCGCTCGGCTGTGGCGCCGGAGCTCACTTTATAAAAACGGGACAACAACGGCCGACTCCCCATTAACCTACACTTAAACGACTACAAGCTTTAAATGTATAACTAGGAAAGTGCTGCTTCCGCGGCGACATTCATCAACGAAAAGAAGCGTTAAGAGCTAATAGTGAACTGCTGCGTTGTCGGACAACGGAGAGAGCGAGGGGCTCTAATAGTAGTAACTATACATTTCGTCAGTTTAGGATTAGTGGCCAGCGCTGGCCAAGGGTAGCTCGCCAGAGGGTGGAAAGCGCGGCCCGGGGGCACAGAAGTTGGCGTTTGGGTCCTTGGGCGATGCGGACTCCTGTGCGGCGCGCGCGGCCAGCAGAGTGATTTGGTTCACCACGTCTTCCATCTCGTGCGTTAGCGGTTCTGACTGCACAGGAACCGGCGGTGGAGGAGCGGCGTTCCGCAGGTGGGCTTCAGTATCTGCATGGCGCCGGAATTCTATAGCCGTGCGGAATCGCTCTCCCGGGCACGAGCGGCACTCCAGCGCCGGTTGGACGACGCGGATGACGCCTCGTGCCACCTCTCTTCCCGCGTAGCACGAGCGGGCTTGGTGGGTTTGCAGTGGCGCGGGAGATGGGAATGCTACTTTACAGTGCTTGCAGACGTAGCAGAGGTCGAAGTCGAGCTCACGGGCGCCGGCTGGCGGCTCGGTAGCGGGGGGCGGCAGGCGCAATGTGGACGCGCCGGGATCCGCGGCGATGTGGCGAATCTGCTCCAGCGTTGTTGCAGGCAGCTGGAGAACACTGGCGCCGTTTCCCGTCTCCACTATGAGACCCTGTGGCTGTGGCTGGAGAGGGTTTGGCGGTCCACCTATAACAACAGAAATATTTACTTTAGAAATCTCATCTTAAAGCATCATTGTATACCTACCCGTAAAATAAGGAAGTCCTACATCTTGCATCAGTCTGTTTTCGAACAAAAAAATACTCGAAAGGGTTACAAAAGCCAGACATCGTGAACCAACAAGTGCAGTAATACACGTTCGACACTCAAACGCCCTGTAAAGGGGTTAATCCACTTACGGCGAGGGTCGCCCCGCAGCCATGAACTGACCTTTAAACTACTCTTCGACACGTTTTTCAACTTTATCCTTGGATTTAAATAAGCTTGCAAGGTAGGAAACAGCGGGAAGTCTATGGCAAATAGGCGCAGGGCTTCCCTAATATTCAAGATGTAGTTTAGCTAATTATACCAAATTTGTAATTAAATACTTGTTAAGTTTTTAATGCAGTTCAGAGCTTTACGAATCGCAAATCTGTGGAAAACTACTAAACATCGTTATCGAGAAACTTTAAATATTTCACATCTTAGAACGTGTAACATGATCAAAGATGTGAAATAGTTAGTTAGTCCTCTACTGGTTGACTAAAAACTTAAAGGAAATGTGTTTGATAATATAGGCCTTCTTTCTTCGTATCTGACTTCTCCTAATATTCGTAGCACAAAGAGTTGTGCGGTTTGAACTAGGCTGCCTCCAAACGTGACCCAATCCAAACCAAACCTAGACGCTTCCCTCAGACCTGAGTGTTGGCTTCATTGTCATTCGTGCTCATTACCTCGACTCGAGATAAAAACGAACGCATAATCGCAGTCAATCTCGCTCGTCCCAAATTGGGTGTTCCATTGTTCCACAATAGCTTAGCACCAGATAAGTGGTGTTTACCTTAGCGAGGCGATTGTACATGCGTGATGCGTTTCTAACGAGGCCGAACCGCCTCTGTAATTGATTCGGACGCTGCTTTATGCGGCTTATATTCACGAATGCATAATACATAGGGCTCCACTGCGCTTATGTCGCAAGGTAGAGTGGGCTACAGATGTGACGCTTACGTACATACGTGGTACACTAGTGTAGTAACGCAGGCATAGACAAATAATATGTTTAAGAAAAGGTAAATTTTCATATATTTTAGAATATATGAATATATATATGTGGCCTGCAGATACCTGACAACTTGAATTCGGTACATCAAGCAACATGCGTTCGACACTCATAAAATAGAAATTTTGCATGGTACAAATTCCATTTTGAGACGTTTTACAAATGAACCAAATATTGTAGTAAGTAGAGAGTGTTAAATTATGGAAGTAGAGATGCAAAATCTTTTGTAAGTATTGGTTTAAATAATTGTGAACTATGACAACAGTTGGCAACTAAACTGTGCTTTGTTGACTTTTTCTGTCTATTATACTAAATTGACAACAGTTTAGCTGCACCAACTGTAATTCCCCAAAACAAGTGTTGACTCCATTAAGGCCGTACCTGAATTTTCCGGGGTCCAGTGCTGCTCCCATTTTAAACTGTTTACAGTTTATAATGAGAACGTTAAGCTTTACTACGCACATTTGCCAAAATTGGCCGTTTTTCGCAAATATGCGTAGTAAAGCTTAACGTAAACTGTAAACAGTAGTTCACAAAATAGTTTGAAGGGTTATCTAGGACTGGTAGTAGCAAAATTTTAAATGATGTCTCCGTTTTCTTTAAAACGATTTAATTTAAATGGGGGGCAGCACTGGACCCCGGAAAATTCAGGTACGGCCTTAAGCAGTTTTGATACTGCAGGGAGGCAGTAAAAAGTAGATCACCTAAACTTTACACGAGTTACCTTTCTGTTGCTTCCATATTTTGTGCTTATATCGAGAGCGGTCGTATCGCTTCAAGCAGGGGCTTAGCAAAACTGAAAGAATAATGAAGCCGGCTGCCATTATAGATTGCGTTTATTTGCAAACACTTTTGTTAAAAGTCCACGACGGGTCAACATTTTATTTTGATGAAATTTATGTTTCTTGTTATCTGTTGATTTATAGTTAGTGTTTGATCAGATGATAGGATCCTTAGTCTTAGGTAACGAACGAAATCCAGTTAAAACTGGGTGTAAACGTACCACTAATATCAATTTGAAGGGGATACTCAGACTGTTAATATGAACAACTTTCCCATACAAATTGTCCAGTTGGCTGAACACGTTTGTATGAAAAAGACGAATGTATTTCTAAGCGAGTTTGTTGAGCCACCAAGCTCCTCATATTAAGCATTGAATTTAATCAATTAATTCTTACGGTAGTGGAATCGACGTTTATTAAACGCATCAATTACACGCGGCCTTATTCGGAGTTGGTTAGGCTCTGAGCTCAGATGGAGCGATACAGCCTGTCTCGCTGATGGATGGTAATTAAACTAGATCACATCGCATGACCTTCTTTAGGTGCTTGCTGCTCAGAGCTACACGATTCAAGTAGGATTTGAGAAACATTTTATTGCACCAAAAACACATATACAGGTGACTTTTTAAAAACCAGCCAAAATTTTGGAGCAAGTTTAGTCCATGATATTGAACTACCTTCTATAAAAAAAGTTATTAAAAGTTGATAAAAATTTTTCGTCCTCCCATACAAAATCCGTTTGGCTGAGCGCTGATTTGTATGAGAAGACGAATTTTTATTTTAGTTTTTCGGTAATTGTATTTATGGAAATTAGTTCAGTATCATGGACTGAACTTGCTCCAAAAATTTGGCTGGTGGTTAAAAAGTCACCCTGTATAAGGTAAACTTTATATACTACTACTTTATCATCATCCTCATGTATTCCCGGTTGCATCCTCAGCGGTAACGCTTCAGAGCCCGGGGTCCGCTACCTAACCTAGGTGATTTGACAAGGTTACTGGTTTTTACACAGAGCGACTGCTGTCTGACCTCCCCAACCCAGAGGGTAGACCAGAACCAATCCTAGGATAGGTACAAACGCTAGATGGCGTTCGGGCGTACTACTACTTTATATAACTATATATATAAAAGAAACATATACTTACAATGAACAGTTTTGTCTTAAAAGATTTGAGATGCATTTGTGTCTCGCAAATTAATTAGGTAAGGCCAAAAGGATAGAAAACGATGATGATAGATTGAATTTACATAAGAAATTACGATAACAATAGAAATGCACACGGCAAAGGCAGATTAGTAGAAGATTTTGGCACAAGAAATCGAGTTTAGCTCAATAAAATTAAAGCTTTAGAAGCTCAGACAACAGTACGTATAATACGCCCTCTAGTCCAATAATAGCAACCTTAATGAGATGTAAATGAGCGAAGAAATAGCCGACTGCGTCCGCGTTATAATAACGCGTAACGACCTACAAGTCCGGATTAAGAAGCCCTTTGACTTAAACTTGGCCACCGTACGAAGTGGCCAACCCACGCGTGATAATCGCATTGCAAAATCACCTGTATCTGAAGTGGCTAGAGTTTAAAATGGAGTTTCATAGTTTGGTTTGTTACGTGCTGCATGCAGTCGTGTGGTGTACAATAGTGTGGCTATTTTGAAACTAATTGGCAGAAAGGGTTGCGAATTAACGTCGTCAGGGCCGAGGCGTCGCCGGTCGGCTTTATGCCACTGCGGCCGATAACTTTATGGTTTTCAATTATGCATTCATAGATAGCGTGATTAGGCATTTAAAATGTGCAAGTGTCATTGATTTGCGGAAATGAATTTATTTTTACAATATGAGGGTAGGAAATCAGAGTTTCCGCTATTTGAACTAATGCATTCAGAAATGTGTTAGATAGCTTCTTTTGCAATTATAATTTTCATGAATGGATTATAATTTATAAAATTAATTTAATTTCTATCTATTAAAATTTCTATTGATTTCCGAAACAAGAGAGTGACTAATGAAATATCGTCAAGTATTACATCATAATTATTTCTTCCAGTGTCCTACCTATTATTTGAATTATTATTCCCGTAAAAGCTATCTTCTTCAAAACGTAATACCATTATTCATCAACAACTAAAATTATTAAAATGTACACTCCTTTAACTTATCAGGTAGGTTAATCTTTGGTATATGTTGTGAATTGTAGCCGTAGCCACAGCTTTCAATCTAACAATCGGTTTGATTTGGTCGTGGAGCCCTAATGAACCCTCGGTCATACACGTGTCTGCGCTAATGATGGCCCATGCCCAAACGTGGACGTGAAAGTGGACATACTTTGTGATTGCCCCTTTGAGTTACGATATCTAAATGCTGTCTTGGTCAATGAGTGACTGACTTTTAAATACAGGATTATACTTATTAAGACATAGGATCGTATGCTTTTTAGTTTGCAAATGCGTAAAAGTACAAAATATACTTAATTATCTTTTATGCTGGTCTGGGAGAAAAGAAAAAACCAGCTGCTTCTCTCCCGCGCAGATCGTAGAAGCCGATCGAGGGAAAGGGCGAAAATGTAAATCATGCTAATAGGCGATGGCAACCCATCACTATTTTGATTTCTTTTTTACCTTCTCGCCCACCATCACGCTAAAAAAGCCCTTAGAGTCTTTTGGCCCTAGGCTCTGTCTGCTTTGAGCCACAAGACCCAAAATGCTCAGTCTGCTCCATTAAGAATAAAGACGTGGTATGAAATTGCATTTTAGGAATAACTTATTATCAACTGAAAGTAATTAGATTGTACAAACAAAGTAGAAACTTAATCTTATATAGGTTTATAGATTGATATCCATTTACTTAAGGTGAAGATATAGGCAAATGGCCTTGAAGTGTGAAATAAATTGTTAACTCGTAAATATGGTGATAATTTCCATATTACTCTTCGTCATGCACTAGATAGCCCTTTAAATTATTTTATGAACTGCCGCATTAAGTCCACCTTTTGTACCATTGTGGTCAATAAAGATTTAATAAATAAATAAATAAATAATACCTGTTGATAATGATAATAATAAATAAATATATACGGACTAATTACACAGATTGAGCTGGCCCCAAAGTAAGTTCGAGACTTGTATTATGAGATACTAACTCAACGATACTATATTTTATAACAAATAGATATATAAATAAACATCCAAGACCCAGGTCAATCTGCAAAAGATAATTTTCCATCTGGGCCTGACCGGGGATCGAACCCGGGACCTCCAGTGTGACAATGATCATGATTATAAGGATCATTAATGTCTGGAAGAAAGTTAACAGTTTTATGTTATAAGAAAGTTAACAGTTTTATGTAATGAACAGACGTAAATGAGGCAAATGGCCGGGGGATCGCTGTAGCCAAATACTGGTCAAGTTTGATTTAATTAAATTAATAAATAGCCTTTCGACTCGAGAAGAAGAGGAACAGACGTGATACTGATAATTCTAATAAGATTTACGTGGCCTTTCTCTTCGTAGCTTAGACCTTTTTTAAATGACAATAATTATATATTGTCATTTAAAAAAACATCTATACTTAATTAGTACTTATAAGTATATTATTATAGAAGAAAATCCGAAGCGTACCAACTAAACAGAAACATTATGATCATTAGATAAGACCTCTAATCCTAATGTGACCTCGCTGAAGGAGGTACTTGTCTGAAGAGGGAAGTCGTTAGCGGTGGTTGCGTGCCTCTAATACTGCCTCTAACTAGAGCATTTTAGTGTCGACACATTTATATGTACAGCAAACTGCTGAAAGGCAAGCATTACTGAAATTTGACTTATGTTTAAATAGGTAAGTACTCTATATTAATCAAATTATGTTTTTTGTCTCATCTTCGAGATTGGGAATTTAGCTGAAATATTTGTTTTATGCATTTTGAAACGCATTTCTTGAAATTATCTTTTAGGAAAAACTGTTTTTTTTAATTTCAGTACCTATGTTCCAAAAAAAATCGGAACGCGTATTAAGAGTCTCCTTACCCTAGACAAAATCCGAGTTTCCCATACAAACGTAGTCTACGTTTTATTTTGAAAATGTCAGATTTCGGTAAAAATTAGTAACTTTAAAGAAATTGCATATATCTAGGGTTATAATTGGTTTTGAAAGTCAAAATATGAACTTGAAAGAGAATATAGTGTATTATATCATTTTTGACCATCAGTATGGAAAAGTTTTACATCCTTATATTTTCTTTCAAGTTTATATTTTGACTATGAAAACCAATTAAAACCCTATATATGTAATTTCTTTAAAGTTACAAATTTTTACCGAAATCTGACATGTCGTTTTAAAATAAAACGTAGACTACGTTTGTATGGGAAAGTCTAGGGTAAGGGGATTCTTAAGATGGCAATGTCACTAGTTTTTTTTAAATCTATTTGGTTGCTTTGAATATCGATTAGAGCTAGACCTATTGTACCTGCTCAATCTAATCCATATATTTTTTCATGTGTATATCTATAATAATTAAATGAAACGACTAAACGTCGATCTTACCCCCACTCAACGTACCTAACTTTGTTTATAGTTATGAATCTTGTCCACAAGTTGGCCGTACCAACGTATACGGTGGATACAATAGTAATGAGTTTATTAGGCCATTCGGGAAGTTTGATCGGCGATTTGACGCCGTGGCCCGCGAGGGGGATCGCGTGCCGGAGCCCTATTAACTCAAGTGTATCTTACATTATGAGGATTTTTATTAGTGTTGCTTGCCCGGGGTGGCTCACAGAAGGCATGGGTTAAATACAGAAACCTTCATATATAATCACAAATATCGATAACGTAAATTAAAAAGTTTAAATTCCATGATTCAAGCTGTTTATTCAGTGTTTAATTTAATTTATGAATTATTGTTTATTTACACCAGCCGTACTCGTATGTTGTCGTTTTTAATGTAGTTATGGGATTTTTTATTTCGTTCTCTATCGTACATTTGAGACTATTTGACCTGCATTTTTTATCGTTTTAGGCTATACTAATACCTATTTGTATATTAAAGTATAGGAAATTTCAGATGTGTATCAAAACTTACTGGAAGGTATTACGTAACAAGAAACAACTGATTAACCGATAGGCAAAATGCCTTCAAGTTGCTCACAAATCATCTATTAAAGGAAATTCTCTAAAAGCGCACTATCGAGGTGAATTTCCATACAATTTCTATCTCCGCTTCAATCTGCTTCCCTGGTACATTATCGGGTATTCCGCGGGCGTCCCGTTCGGGATGAGTGGATGGTGGACAGGAGTCGACAGCTGCGACGTACGTCCGTCTCATTCATGTCGTCCTGGTAGCAATTAGCCTAACTGGAGATGCTCTGGTGCTTGTTACGAGCCTTATTCAGATTTGGTAGCAAAATGATGAACGTTTTGAAGAAGTAATGGTGATCTACAATAGCTATCTAGCATTTATGTTATCAACGATTGTCATCTGGCATCACCATCTAAAACTATGGGTTATCGAAACACGGATTTTACATACTACGAGGGCATAATTTACAGACGTATCTTCACATCTTCATCCCTTACATGGTAGACAGAGCCAAGCTTAGCCAGTGGTTGGGCCTGTAGATGGAAAACGAGAACCAAAATTATCGCCTATGTAGAATATATCCCACGATAGTGAAAACAAAGTATTGTGTTGTGCTAGTTTTATCATGATTTTCCCTCATCCAAATATATTGACTAATTCTTAAGTATTTTATTTTTAAATATCATATATTCAATTGCAACGCAAGATAACTGTAAGAAATTGGCGTAAAAGCAGCAAATCGTTGCGTTAAACTAAACATCGTCTCTTACAACGTGTAAGTAAGAAACCCTAGGTGTCGGCGAGCTAGCTCAGTACGCGAATCCGCTTTGTCGTGTGCATAAGTACGAGTTGCATGGTAATCGAATTACTGCGTTGCTTGGCGCCCGTCTTACATGAGTAGGTACATCATACTGTGAAGGCTCATTGTCAATCAGGACACCAGAATGGGTAATATGTTCTTCTGTCTCTACCCAAAGGTTAAAAGGAAAATATTGCTATGCGATAAGTCCGCCTTTATATAATGTTTTGTGATTTCTTTAAATGTTTTGTTTTCTTGGCGCTATTGCAAATCTTACTTAATACCTAGATCTTTTATGTGTTTTATGATATATGTGTTTTATGATACGCTGAAGAACTTATGCTTAATATATTTTCAGTTAATATTACTCATATAAAATATACAATGCTAACAGAACCAAAATAACAATTCAGAGTGCAACTACAAGTCATTTTTTATACAAACAAAGTGTCACGGTAAAACGATAATCACTCTGGGACAGCCCACCATCAATCAGAGGGTCGTGCTCAAACTTACTGATTGTTCGGAGTGCCACACTGCTTCAGAACGGATAAGTGTCTCTTCTGAATCAGTTTAGTGTTTTCTGGTTCATTTCTATAAGATTGCATATTTTTTCATTAATAAAAATCCGTATAATTTTTTTTTGACGACCTCCTTGGTGTATTGGTAACCAAGCTAGTCCGCGACTCGGAGATTCTGGGTTTAACCCCCCGACAGGGCTATATAGTTGGGAAATGGCCTTTTTCAATTTTCCTGGGTCTTGGGAGTTTAGCTATATATTTTTTATCGTAAAATATAGTATCGTTGAATTGTATTCCATAATACAACTTTAAAACTTAGTTCGGGGCTAGCTCAATATGTGTGATTTATATAGTTCATGTCCACTAACTTAGTTAACATAAAGGACATTGGGTGTTTGTAGGCGAACCGAACCGGAGTAAGAGAGAGAACGGACTTATCTGGCACTACTGTTGTTTTGTATAAATTGTGTATTCTTTTTAATACTTATAGTAAGATAAATACCAATTTTGTATTATCTTATCTTATACACGTGTATTCGTTCTACATTTTTATTTTATTTAAAAAAAAATATACATATTGGTCCAAATTCGTAAACATGGCTACCATGAATCAAGCTTAGAGACTTGAGGGGAAAATCGCAGTTAAGATATAAGAGCTCATAAAGATTTCTAACGAGAAAATGCAAAAATATATTTTCACTCCCGGAGCAATCCTAACGGCCATTAACCAATAATTTCATCGAATTTGAGATCCATCAGCACGCGAGTGGCTGAGTCTGCGCCTCCATTACCTCCCCGCGGAAATCTCACCGCATTCAAATATTTAATTACTTTAGCTCTCGATCGTTTATAAATTCGGCCGGGAGTGCTATCATAAAACACGCTAATGCCTCATAATTAAAATATTCTCAACAAGCCGTGGCGTAATGGCACCTCCGGCGACGGTCTCCTCCGACGGAAAAAACGCATAAAAAATTACATTCACCCCAGAGGACTCACCCCTTGTGTCGGGAAAATCGATTAAAAAGAGGAGTCGTGGAGCGGGGTGGTGCGGCGCGGGCGCGGGGCGGGAGTTTAATATGTACGAAAAAATGCACGACGCCGCGGGAGCGAGGGAGGCGAGTGGGCTCGAGTTCCTTCAATTTTTATAATTACGTTCATACGTGAGTGCGGCGCGACGACGCTGCGAGCCCGGTGCACGCCGCGCCGCACGCTGCCGCCGCATCCGCCGCGCCGCCACCTTGATTACTTATTTAGAATAGTTTCCAACCCGCCACGCTCTCACTCGGGATTACTTTTACATTTTTAAACAATGTTATGAAACCAAATTGAATTTAAAGTTCCCGAAAGAGCGCTACGTTACTTTGTTTCTACTTTTTGAGATTATTAGAAGACTTAACAAGAACGCACTCTGAAATAAGTCGTATTATAACTTTTTCGTTTCCGCGACAAAATCAATTTCCATCAGTGAGAGAGCTCCAAACTTTTCCACACACACAGCAATCAAGTAAAGAAGGAGGCAATAAGAACGGGATAACCGACTGGAGGACGTTATCTCAGGAGACGGTTTGCAAATGAGCGGGCGGCGCACACATACGAGAATGCTCTCACACATACGCTAATCTCGCGTCCACACATGCGTACGTACATTTTATAAATAGATATCGCTTTTTTTTATCCGGGTACAAGAATAGGGGGCTGCCACCCTGAGAAGGTGGGGGCCCTGCGGGGGACGTGTTGGATTTCAGATTGCTACGAACTGCAAAAATGAGGGATGAAAGAAATATAGCTTAAAACGCAGATATTTCCCGGCGTCTTAAGGTGGAGGGGGGGAAGGGCGGAAGGGAGTGTGTGGAACAAAGTAGAGTGGCGATATTGAACCAAAATGAAATGGTAAACGAACCGTGCGCGTCCGATCTAATGCGAATTTATAATTTGGACATTGCCCCGGACGGCACTCTTTGAACTCGGCGGAGGGAGGGTTACGAAGGTGAATTTACAAAGAGTGGCGGATGTGATTTATAAATAGGGGAGTAGCGGTGTGCGCTGACCATTCATTTCTGTTAGAGGTTTTTTTCCATTAAGCCTGGGGTCGTTAATAAGCGCGTGTGTTCAGCGACGGGCCGGTGGCACAGCGAGGAGTTTAGGCGCATCCTCATTGCAGGTTAACGCGTATGTCCGCCGACCTAATTGTCGTCGCGCCGCGTCTAATCGGGATATGCGACACGCGATAATTGCGACAGATTACTGCCAGTTGTCGCAGGATTAAAACTCTCGAAGAGTCGACCAGCCTCTTCTAAGCTCATTAAGCTAACAAGTCTCCGAAACGGTTAACATTTGTAAAATATAAATAAATATCTACTGAATCTGTACTTAATTAAAATATTTTATTATTTGGTGATTAAAAGCACAAATTTAACTGTGGCACGTAATAAATCTAATAATAATTTAGTTATCAAAAAATATCCAAGTACGATATAGTTTTTCTTAAAAACCTACGTAATCAATAATTGTGATATAAATTTTATAAAAAAGCTAGCTTTAGTCATCACTTTGGTTCAGAAAAGAGAAAAAAATGAAGAATGCCCCGGCTGTGCTCCACTATGGCTACTGAGTTTATTACCTCTGTTAAGTGCTACAATTGCAAGTCTTGCTAATTCGTTAATGAGCCACGTAGGTGTAGCGCGGGCGAAATAAACGCTTAGCATTAACTACACGCATTACGGACGAATAAAAAGTTTATAGCCCCGGCGTATGATGCAACCCCTGCCTACGTAACGTCTACTGCCGAAGGAAGACAAATCAGACGAGGACGTGACGTCACCATTTCTAGTGGAGTGAAACGGTACAAAACTGTGCTATCTAAGCGGGAAAGTGAAAATTGCGTACGTGAACTGGAAGAAAAAATATTAAAAATTAATCAAGGCTGAGCGCGGGTAGGGAGAGCACATGTGTCGACAAAAAAGCCTCTCCCTCGGCCGGCACGTGCGAAGAGCCGTTACGGCCCCGTTCCGCTGCCGAGTTAAAAGTTCCTTCGGACAAACAGAGGATTTGTCACAATTACGGCGGGCCGGTGCGTCCCTACTTGATTAAAACCTAAATCACGTGACGTGTTTACAGCCGCGCCGGAGGTGTTTTCAATTTGCCGACTACTAGAGTTGCCATTGGCGTTCCGGACACGTTCCGACTCACCTATCTAGGGGCCGGCCGGCGTTTTGAATTTGTTGCGAATTAAATTATTGACGACCTAATCGGCCACCCGATCTCTTCGGACGCACCCACCGACCAGGCAGCACCGGCAAGAGTCACGTCTGTTAATTATTTTTAAATGTCGCGCCGAAATCCGTGCTAGATTACAAACGCCTCTACGTTTCGCTACGGTAATGTTTCGCCCATAAAAAGCAACGTGAAAAGGCGAGATTAACATTTGAATTAATCGGGAGATTAAACATAATGAAAGAAAATCTCATTACGGGGCGTATAATGGCGGTGAGAAATATCGCCGAGCCGAATGGAAAGGAAAAAAGCGGCTCGTAAAAGAAAAGGCGCGCGAAGAAAATTAAAAGCTAGAACGAAATTAAAAAAAGTTAAAAAAATGTAATCGACGCCGTGGCGATAGCGGGGAAAGCGGGTGATGCAAACAGGATCGCGGGGCGAGGGGTGAGAGAGGCTAGAAGTTCTCAATTAAACGGCGGATACGGAAAGTGTCGGTGTAATTAGATTCTCTCTCATCTTAAATCACGGCCGCTGACACCGACTTGTTTAATTTGTAATCGAGACTTGTTAGCCACCGCCTTTTTTAAATTTAATTTTCTCGTTTTCCCGACGATTTTCTCGCGGACAGCTTGATTGAAAGTAAATTAAAGCAATGATTACTTCTCGATTTCACAAAGTAAATTACATATCGAGTTTTATTAGTAACATAACACCTTTCTAAGTTTCTCTCATTTATGTCTAGTTGATATTATTGACTAATGTTATAATATTTGTTTATTTGTACATATTATTCTTTACAGTTTATAAAATATGTTGTCGTTTATAATCAGATACCTAGATATGTATGATGGATGTGTCAGCCACACCATGACATTTAGGTCGCCCTCGCTAACGTATCCCGAAATTACCTACGATACCCGCCGAAATAGGTGACCTAAAATGTTCATGGCAGGCAGTCGTTAAGCAGAAGGTACCCGATAGATTGAATCTCTTCTAGGAGTTTTTTAAAGTTTGATTAAATTCCTTATTTTATATTATTATTTTTATATACTTTCCAATTTTACTTAACATCAATATTTAACATGCGTACAAAAAACGCATTTGTTTTCCAAAACTCAGTTTTCACGTTTTTTTCACTTATTGCTGATAAATATATTTTATTAATTGGTTAATTAATTAATTAGATAAACCAGCCAAGTGCGAGTTGAACTCGCTTGAAGAGGGTTCCGTACTTCTCATAGGTTTTTCTGTAATCTATAAGTAAATATATGTTTTAAATCTGTATATACTTTTCAAAAGTTTAGGCTCAGTGGTTTTGAAGATAAGTGGAGGATGGTCAAATTCGCCCATTTTATAAACTTAACAAAAATTAGCATATATTTCACAAACGGATCCCTTAATAAAAAAATGTGTTATTGACAAACTCACAATATTTTTGAAAGACCTATTCAACGACACATCACATCATGGGTAAAGCCTTCTAGTACTTCCTGAAAGTCTCTGAGTAAAACCGCGGATATATATATACAGGCAGATAGACAGACATGGCGAAACTATAAGGCTATATACTAGGCTATACTATATACTTGTTTACTACGAAACCCTAAAAAGGAAACTAAAAGTAATTTTGCAAAGGTCGTCAAAATAAAATTAAGACTATGAGACACTGAATGTATGTAGGTGACCTAAAAGCATTCATCTCCGCAGTAGTTAAGCAATACAGTCTCGCGTGACGGACTGTTTCCTCATTCTTGTCATAATTACCGGGATTCGGGCCGGATAGTGGGATAACGTAGTGCTTGTACCTTAATAAACTCTATAACAACTGTGTGTACAAGAAGTGGGACAGTGATTATTCAACAGAATAATTTTGACCCTTCTAGTCCAGGGTGAGCTTCCCGGCTTTTTTTTTCAAAAATGATATGCATTTCAATGGATACCCAAAATTTCGAAGACCTTGCGAAGTGGAGAAAAAAATTCCGACGTAAATCCTCAAGAAAATGTTTAAAAATATCTATTAGTCATTAAATACATTTACACATAGCAACTAGGTACTAAAATTAATGAACACGATGAAAAAAAACCTACTGAAGGTAGATTTTCAAATGAAAAATCTTTTAAATCTTCCGCAACTTAAAAAGTGTAATTGACAGCTTAAAAACAACTCAAACAGGGCGTCTCTCACCACGACCCCAAACACCGAAGCAAACGCTTTTAAGCGTAGGTAATTAATTCTTGTCCAAGCGTCGGAGCATAATTAAACATTGCCTGTAATTACCCACTTCGGAAGTTGTCGGGAGTTTTCGGAAGTTGTCGGAAGGTGGCCGGCCGCCGCAAGTGGCCGGCCGAGCGCAATTAGCACCCCACGGCCGATTAACCAATTAAAGCGAAGACGATCATTTAATCCCGGTTTAAATTTTCAGTCAAATCTTCTTTGGACGCATCGGCCCCCGATTACAGGGACGGACTTCAGACGAGAACGAAATTGATTTAATCTTTCATAAATTCTGTTAGGATTTCGTTAATGTTTATTTATTAAGTCCTTCAGATGTTTTTGAAATAGGGATGTATTTGCATTTATTACATGGATTTGGATAGTTTACAATTCAAAGTGACTCTGACATTAAAGTTACAAATTGTATAGGTAATTAATAATTTATATGATATGAAAATCAAGGCAACATTGAATATGGTATTTTTTACAGACCAAGTAGTCACGTTTGTTCATAATAAAATAGTTAAGTGCGTAGGAGTATACTTAAACACAAACTATTTATCTTGTTAATCTTTTAGATAAATGTAAATATTATTATACGGTATTAACACTTTGACCTGTAACCCTAAATCCCTTAATAATAATTTACCAACAACCTCGGCAGCTAATGACAGAGCGCCGGGAGGTTAAGTCATTAATTAAGATAACCTCGGAATCTTCTTACAAACAAGGTATCAGCCCTCAACCCTTCCAAAGCCGACGTTCGCTTTAATTCAATAAAGCGGTGTAAACTGCGCAAACAGACGGCAGAGAAAGGGTTAATTTGCATGTTGGCGTTGCAGGGTTAACCGCCAGTTCGTTAGGGACGAGTAATTAATAACCAGCCGTGGAGGGTTAATGGAAAACTCGTGGGAAACTTGTGGTAGGTCAGTGCCTGTTCTTTTTAATTTGACTTTTAAACCTACTTATTATGTTTTGTAAATTACACGGTTGACATTATAAACTGTAATTAGGGGAAAAGTTGGAAAGAAGAATGTTTTATGAAAAAAGTGATCGTATGGAAAGACAAATGAAGAAATGTGGCCGAAACACGCGCGGGGCGTTCCCCATGCATTTGTAATCCACTAATTTGTTGTTTCAACCGTAAAATTACAGGCTTCCAATTATATTAGTATTAATGAGGACAACCCACTGTTTCTTTTACACTTTTTTAAACGTTTGAAAAAACATTTCACGTTTTACGTCCACTAACAAGGCTCGGGTTATAGTGTCTTAACAGACAACCCCTCATTATACGAAAATATAGAACGATAATTTATACATTTTTGAATTAATAAATTGAACGTTTGTGTAAGGAAGTATGATCATGTTTACAAGAATCTAAGTATATTTGTCGATAAGAAGGTACTTTTAATTGTTTTACTAGGCCTAAAAAACTGATAAGAATCGCCTATTACTAGAATATTATGTACAATACAATACAATACAATACCCTTTATTGCACAAAAGTAAAAAAACAGGACATAATTATCTTAAAAACTAGGAAATGCGCAAAAGGCGGCCTTATCGCTAAGCAATTTCTTCCAGGCAACCTCGTTCAAATAGTAAAAAAATTATGGGAAATGAGGTATGTACCTGGTTATTAAAAAGTAAGATGTTAAATTATATCAAGGAGATATTTAATTGATTGAAATTTTGTGTTAATAACGATCCGATTAAAACAAAAGAATAATATTTCGCCAGTTAATATGCTAGAACTTGGCTTACTTGTTGAATAGTAGAGAAAGCCGTTTAGCAGTAGATCCACCACAAGTAATTTTTTAAAGTTATAAATAAAAAATACATTTATGAATAACGTAAACGACTGGGTTTAGAAGAGAACTATGTTTTACTGATAAAAAATCTCCCCTCAGTAGAGCGACTACTTGTAGTATGATTAACGGCGGGAAAGTGTAACGAACGCAATTAAAACAGCTCATTTGCTTCAAAACAGGCGGTTAAGCGTTATTAAAACTGACAATGGCCTGAAACGTCCTGTCAGCAAGGTGTTAAGCGGTCATTAGCGATAAGACAGTGTTGCCATTAACTCTAGTCATGGGATACCATGCTAAAAGAGATGCGCACACACGGTAGGCTTAGAGAATATTAGGATTCTTAGTTTTCAAAAGTCAAGCTATTGTTGCTCGGATATTTTAAGACTATATGTATTACTAAATGGAACTATGCAACTTTATGCCAAATTACTTGGTCTACTTCTTCAATTGAAATCGATATTAAGACATGATACGTTTCTTTAAAAATATTTTTATCTCCTCTTTATAAAGAATGACACAAAAATGCTTACCTACTTAAACACCAGCAATACTTCCTGATAAAAATTGTAAATAAAAAAAAAATACATATTTAGCATGTAGAGCATTCTGCAATAGGTATCCCAAGGTATGAAAATTATGAAAACGCTTGAATATTTTTTATGGAATGTTAGGAATAACAATTATTAATGTAAAAAATTATTCATTTTAAATTTTTCATCCCTTTCTTATTGTGTGCAGAATTTCATATCTACATATAACCTCAGCCCACGCTATTAATTGTGCATGAGACCATATCATGATGCGCAAAAAATAGCCAGGGCGTAGTAAAGCTATGTTTCTAGCACTCGTTAGTGTTTCTCATGTCGTGTCTACAGTGTGCGCGCGCGATAATTATCAGCTTTTTGTGAATATTTCACGGGCCGTTAATTCCGATGTTGGAACGTGCGAGCTGCGCTTTTTACTACAATTATAGGAATAGTCTAACGGACCATTTCTTTGGAGCCTCGCGTAAGGGTGCGAACTATTGTTTTGCACACATTCAACATTCTTTGTAAATGCGAACGAATGCTTTAACGAGAAATAAGGTTTATTACGTTTTTATCCCTAACGGGGCAGACTGTGCCTAGGGCGGTAAGACCCAGGCCACTTTTAGCGTAATGGTGGGCATGAAGGTGGAAAAGGGAAATCATTATAGTGATGGCTAGCCGCATATTCATATGATTCAGATTCTCGCCCATTCCCTCGATCCGCTTTTACGATCTGCACGGAAAGAGAAGCAGCTGGAACACTTTTTGTTTTTTCTTTTCTCCCAGACCAGCAAAGAAGAATTAAAGTTTAATTTTATAATTAGTATCAAATGGACAGTAAAGAATATGTCATTCCTTAAAAACTTTTTGATTTAAGTAGCATTTCACAACATAGATATTTACTGTGGTTGGTTGGTTAAAAGTAATACCGCCTGACCTCTTAGAAAAAATGTATGGTTGTTATATTAGATAGATACGTTTACGCAATTGACCGGGCCCTACTTTACCCTTATCGTTAATTAAACCTTTTATATTACAGGGTTTTAAGACTTTCTTTAAATACTCACATTTACATTTTTCAACCCTGCGCCGATGAAGCCATAAGCGTATCTGTTGCTATAAATTGTTGAAATAATAACGTTCAAAGGGGCAAACGATCATGGGTACGAGCGTGCGCCAGCCGATCGGCCGATGCAACGATGCAATTTTGATTGATCGCATTGCTTAGTGTAGTGTGACCGATCTTATTGAAAACCATTGTGCGGCATCGGCCGCGGCTGCGTGAGACGCGACTTTAAATTGGAAAAAAGTAGGGGACAACCCTAGAGCGAAAGACCTACACCCGCGACATTTTATATTTAGGGAGTAATTATGAGGTTTTACTACAAAATTCAATTAGGAATAATGTTTCCTAACCTTTGAATGATTTTAATTAAATACAAAATGTATGCACAAGGAAAGTATATACTTTTAGTTAATTTTGTTAAGTAATTTATTACTTTTTATTTTATTTTCAAAAATGGGTCTTTATTTAGTTCTCAGTTATTATCTAAATATGTCCATATCGGTAAATCATTAAATTATACGTTCAATAAATAGTAACTTTCTTACGTGTACTTATTTAAAGTTTCTTTGTAAGTAACGGACTATACTTTTAACCCAGTTTACGAGTAATATACACACAGTACAAATACGAACATTGATTAAATACACAACCCTTTCAACAGCAATTGTTTACACAGAAATAGAAACATTTGTCAAAGCGTAAATATATTGTGCAAACGCAAATAAAGTAAATTAAAATCAATCAATAGCGATAGGTGATGCGGACAGCACAAAGCGTGGCCTTAACGACATGTCAAACTCACTGTTGATGTTTTTTCAATTTAAATCGATATCGAAAAGAGGGCTAGCACTAGAGGGTTACGATTCGATTTACAAACTTCAAACAAGGATAATTAAAGGAGATTTTCCTTCAGCATTTACCTAAGAAACTAACGAAGTGGTCGATTTTTTCGAATTTAGAATTACAAAGCAGTGTAAACATCGTCAGCGAAAACAACAATTAGAATAGCCGATATCGGGCGACGCCGCGGGGTCTTTTTCGCCCACGTATCCCCCTCTCCCCATTATTTTATCTAATCAAAAAGTTTTAAAAGGAAAAATTATGCCGGCCTTTATTATGAGTCAAGTTTCTTTTGGAGGGGAACAGAGGATATATTTTTAATAACGATCCCGCTAAAGAAAGTCATCGCCCGAATTTTCACGGGAAATGAAGATTTGGACGTAATCAAAGTGTGAAGTTCTTGTAAATATTTACCTTTCCTTGGGTTTTGTGCTCAGAATTACGACGAGTTTTATTTTACCTCGAGGTTTGTTGACAGACGATAATAAAATAAACATAACGAGGAATAACAGTGAAATTTTCCTATCAACGTTCTTATCACAACAATAATGTCTCAGAAAATAGATCGTTGGTATTTCTACTATGTTTAGAGATTGAGTATAATAATTGGTTTTCTACAGCTTTATGCATCGAAATATAATTCTCTACAAACCTAACGCTCCTACATTTACCGCTTTGATTCTGATTCCATTTACGCAAACAAACGAACAGTAATTACAACGAAACACTCGAACGCACACATAGACAAAGATGCATGCGATTGGTCGCGACAAGGTCACGCGTCGTCGTCGGTCGGGTGGATCAGTCAACGCAATGAGCGGTGAGATACAACGCGCGGATGGTACCTATTATGCAGTACGCTACTCTAAAATAAATTACCTTGTTTAAGTGTTACTTTTTTTTTATAACTAATTTTCATGTCTGTATGGCTTTTACACCACTTCACGGCACATGAAGGCATTTTTAATGAATCGATTATCGCAAAAACACAGCAATATTCTCAAAGGAAACTTCTTGAGACGCAACCGCACGACTCGAGTGTCACGGCGAACTGTCGCGCCGCGCTGTTCATATTTTTAGCCCCTCCCGCCGCGGTACATTTCGCGTGGAATGATTTTTCGGGATTACTTACGATTCTAGAGCATTATTGTTCGTAGGCTTTATGTCATACAAGTACTTACCTAAGTTGATTCAGCAAACTCATTAGACAATTATTGTCTAGAGATATTATATCTCTCAATATACCTACATCTTATTAGAATCCCAATCTCCGTCGCAAAACACTTATTAGATGACTCGTTGTAATGGAATTTAAATAAATTTCACTTTTATCTTGCAGCTCGTTACTTCAAAGGCGTCGGATGAGACCAAACATTTCTATATAAATTAAGGCAAAGATGCCTCGAAAAAAGCGAGGGTGGACTCCCCAATCTCCTTTATTCAACGTTTTCTGTAAATATGCTTCATTTATATTACATAACTACGATAAGAGATCATATGTAGTCAGGATAAGGTGCATTTTGGGTTGTAAGTTTCTCTATGTGTTTGAATAATATTTTTCTGAGACGGCATTATTATTGCACCTACGCGTAAATCAGTGCTTGAGGCGAGCATTTTTCAGACAAAAAGATGCAATTATATGCAAAAGGAGGGAGAGGTAACAAGCCTCATTTCAATATTCTTTTTATCTTAGCCCGCCAAATAGATATAACTTTTTTTCGAAAAAATATTTCTATCCAGGGTATTTTGCACTGATGTCATATGAATTCTAAGATATATATTTATTAAAATGTACATGTATGTCATGTTTATGATGGACACGTTATTATAGGCCCATGATAAGACAATGAAGTTTGTTTAAACATAGTTTGCTTGCATTTAGCAGAAACGTTGTACCTAATTGGGTATAATAACTCAGGTCCTATTTGAGAACCAAGTGTAGTTTTTGTGTAGAAATTTATACGTTATAATAAGTAGTAGTAGTATATTAATTAATCATACTAACTAATCCGATAAAATTAGAAATAAATGTTGGAATGTCATGTTTGTTATTCCACACGCAAATACTGCTGAATAGATTTACAAGTCACTAAGCACTTTTAAGATAGAACTTATAAGGTACATGTATCTATTTTACAATAGCTCTTTACAAGATGGTATGAAAAAGGACATTTAAAATTTCAATGATGGGCTTACGCACATGACGCGTGTAGTACGATAGTGCGCAGTAAACAATAGTTGGGGACATTGGGTCAAGGTTGGCGGGCCCGCCGCACTAGAGGTCGGCGTTTGGCAAATATTTGGCATACAGTCTTGTTGGATTGATTAAGGAAAGTTATACAGACTTATATCAGAAAATAAGGGACTAATTTCTTTACGGGATGGTATGAAAAATAGATTAAAAAAAAATAATCATGGGTTCAGTGCGATAATGCGCAGCAAACAAATAGTTAAGGACATTAGGTCAAGGTTGGCGGGCCCGCTGCACTAGGGGTGGGCGTTTGGGAAATACTTGGCATTTACAAGTCTTTTTGGATTAACTAAGGAAAGTTATACAAACTTATCGGAAAATAACCTAGTTATTTACTGGATGCTACGAAAAAGAGATTTGAAATTAACATGGGTTAACGCATTAATATTTTACGTGCGTGTCACGTCACACGTAGTACAATAATGCGCAGCAAACATTGGGGACATTGGGTCAAGATTGGCGGGCCCGACTGACTAGGGGTCGGCGTTTGGCAAATATTTAGCCAAAGTCTTGTTGGTCTTGTTGGATTGACTAAGAAAACTGAAATAAACTTATTAGAAAATGAGTTACTTATTTAAGTATCTATTTTGGTTTTCATTTTTACGATTCGTTTGGAATGAGTAGTTTCATTGCTCATGGTCATAGTTGGCAAGACCGATGTATTAAGATCGTTGATCCAATAGTTAATGATTGGTATTAGCCAAATGTTTGACAAAAATATCAAAAATAATAAGTCATACATCTTTCTGATCTATAAACATCAAAATGTTAGGAAAATATTGACTAATTTTAAATTGCCTTGTCCTTTTTATTTATAAGTTAAGTAGTTTTAGTTAGTTTTTAAATACATTTTAAAAACTTCTTTTAACAAGGTTGCCTAAATTAATTAATTTGCATGAAATATTCCTCAAGAAACCTTATTAGCAACCTTGAATTATATATGTGACATAAAAATATGCTAAATATTATTGAAATCCGCAATTTGCCAATCTTTTAAACTGATCAAATCAGAACTAGATAGACCTGTTTTCACTTTTCAGCGGCAAGCTAGACCTGTTTTCACCTTTCAGCGACAAGATAGACCTGTTTCACCTTTGAGCGAAACTGGAACTGCTTAATATATTGTATTTTAATAAGAAATCTCTTTCAGCAGACTCAGGAGAGGAAAATTGATCTTTGAGATTGATATTTTTATTGTAGGTAAAACCTTAAACAACGGTAGGATATGACAATTTGCAATTGTAAATAAATACTGAACTTTTTTCTTCGATTGGCCGTTTGGGTGTTTTTGTAGCGTCCCGCCTAACTACCACCATACATATGAATGTCGTACCAAGGACATCATAATCTCGGCCCGACCTACGTTTATCCTGCATCCTGTTTGGCACAAAACGATTCGTATAATTTATATGGCATTTACATTGTTTTGCGGATCAGGAGCTGTTTATTTGGAATTTTCCTATCTGATGAATTTCGGATTAAATTTTTGCTAATATATATTTTTTTATGTCATAGGACGGCAAACGAACAAGCGGGTTACCTGATGTTAAGTGATCACCGCTGCCCATGGACAACTGCAACAAAAGGGGGAGGGGTGCGGGGGGCTTCGGCTCTCTCACTCACCGAACGAAGCATAGAAGCGGTGAAGCTACTACTCAGACGTCGATTTTCTGTGAGTACAAAAGTGTCATAAATATCTATCAAACAAGTTAAGGTGGTTTTGTAAATAGCGTTAGCGTGCGGCAATCTTACTATCATCATCATTCCAGCAGCAGGGAGTCTACTCTTGAACATAGGTTAGGCTCCCCAAGGAATTCCAAAACTTTCGAAATCTGACTATAAAAACACACAGACACACTATCACGTCACATCCCTAATGGGGCAGACAGAGCATTTTGGGTTTTGGGCACAGAATCGCAAGACCCAAAGGCCACTTTTAGCGTTATGGCGGGCGAGAAGGTAGAAAAAGGAATCAAAATAGTAATGGGTTTTTTTTAATAACATGATTCGTATTTTCGCCCATTCTCTCAATCAGCTTTTATGAACTGCGTGGGAAGAGAAGCAGCTGGTGTATACTAAGTCTTTTCTTGTCTCCCAGAAATCTTACTACAAAATCCCGGTATTTAATAGTAGTTTTATGAGACCTCAAATTTCGGCAAAACAATATCTAAAATAAGTCAAGATGCCAATCTTTGCATGACATGCCATTGGACTCGTTTGTCAGAGCGGCCGTGTCAAAATGCAAACGCGGCGATCGCCTTTGTCATACATGTCACCCAGCACGCGACGAATGTCCTAACACGCCTTTGACTCACGACATGCTAAGCGGGTGGCTGAAACGCCTTATACAACATGGTTATTGGTATCGGTGTGGAATTAACATAAATACACAGTTATGCAGGTGGCCTTATAATGTGCTTTATGTTTGTTTTGTGAAAATTAAAATTAAATTTCATATTTTGCAAATATTTTGATCGATGATTTAGGCACGGTAATGATATGTAATGATATATAGTTATACTGTGATTTAGGGAAGTCACTCAGATTTAAAGTTTACGAAAACAAAGAGAAAGTTTAGGTAGGTAAGTAGTTAGGAAAGTGCGATTACCTTAAAAAGACTAAAAAGTCTGGCTTGAGATGGGCGCGGGTTTCTCTTAAATATTTGTACACTCACAAATGTCATAATTAGGGTACATTTGGTACATACTAAATTTACAAATTGACATTATTTTTAATATCACTAATAACATCATTCTTAATTTATAATAATGACATGACAATGTATTCTCAGTCCACATATCTAAGTTTAATATGTATCAGTTTAACTGTAAGTTGACGTAGTGTAGACGTAGACGAAGTGGAGAAAATGCTGCAGTGCAGTTTGTTGCTGCTTCTTCTGCACTTGCGCTTAGGGAGCGGCACAAAACTTAGCCGGAAGTAAATGTTCTGACGTCAACAACTTGTATGAAATCGAAAGAAAAAAACGACAGTTATCAAGTGATACAAACATCCAAAGATAAAATGAGACATGCAGTTAAGGAACAGGAGTTGCGGGAACGGGGAACGGGGACGCATATTGCGCGGGACTTTAGGAGATTCCGATACTCTTACTGTCTTCTGGGCCAATAGTTTAAAATAAAATATAACCTATTTACCTTAACTGAGCGTAGCAGGAAAAGCTACAACTTGTCACTTGCGTAGCACGGACGCAAGTGACAAGTTGTAGCTTTTCCTGCTACGCGCTACGCTACTCTACGAATTATAACAATCCGCTAGTTTCCTACAAGTCAAATTAGATATTTTTTTCATATCGTTAAAACAAACCTTATCTATGGGATTTGTATAAAATAGCAGACTGTGACGTCATAGTTTCTTGGAGTCAAATAGTGCTCTAATATAAATTTTCATACATTAATTAAAATAAAAAATCACGTTGAAAATACATATGATCAATGACAAATGACACTATTTTGTGACGTTTTATTCTCTTATCAGTAGAAAATTATTTATTTTTGACTCAGGAAACTACCCTATTGAATTAGAGCCAAAATAAACGTTTAACGATCATTTGTTTAGGTATTAGAATGTTTATGTTAATAAGCGATGCGGCTAGCAACCCATTACTATTTTCATTCTTTTATCCACCTACTCGACCACCATCACACTAAAAGTGGTCTTTGGGCACAGAAGACAGTAAGAGTATACAGAACGGAAACTTCTAAGGTACGCGCAATATGCTTCCCCGTTCCCCGTTCCCGGACCTCTCCCCCGTTCTTGTGCGGCCGCGTGCGCCGTGGAGTGTGTGTTCGCCCGCTCTCGCCCCTCATCAAGGGGAGAGGTGCGGGAACGGGGAACGGGGACGCATATTGCGCGGGACCTTAGGAGATTCCGTTCTGTATACTCTTAATGTTTTCTGAGCTTTGGGTCTTGCGGTTCTGGGCTTTGTCTGCTTAGAGCCACGAAACCCATGCAAAATGCTCAGTCTGTCCCATTAGGGATAAAGATGTGATAGTGTGTGAGTGTGTGTGTTGTTTATTCCATTAGTATATTCAGTTTATGTTTTATTTTCTTTTATATCAAACCCATATTATTTTTTTGTCAAAAACAAAAAAATATCCACCTAAATACTCCATAACTAGCACCATATCAAAACACAGCCGTTTGTTATTACTAAGCCTTAAAGAAACGTGTGGCCCCACGCTGCGCTCTGTTACTACCAAAAACACATTCCCGTAATCACCTTATAAAGGGATTACTATAAATAAAGAGGAAAAAGGAAATTAACCGCATTATGGGAGGAAAAAATCGCGTCCCCCAGCAATATGTGGGCTCCCACTGATAAAACACTGTATGTACGAGCGTAAATGAAACAATGTTTTATTATGTATTCCTGTCAGTTCTTGGGCAAATGGGTGAGCCTTGTAGTGAACGCAATAGAATTGAATTTAATATATTTTATTTAAGGTGTCAAAAAGGAATTTGGGATATTTTGAATAGTTATAAATTAAAGTTTGAGATTTAAAAAGGACTAACAAGTTTTAAATAGGAAAAAAAAAGACGAAAAAGTTAGGTTACCTACAACTTTTTACAATCTCATTATTGAAACTACTTCAACCACAGTCAAATAAATGAACTAAATTACTGAAAAAGTTAATTGAACAGGTTCTTAAGAGTCTCCTTACCCTATTCTTCCCATTAAACGTAGTCTACGTTTTATTTAAAACGACATGCCAGATTTCGATAAAAATTGTAACTTTAAAGAAATTGCATATATCTAGTTATAATTGGTTTTCAAAGTCAAAATATGAACTTGAAAGAACATATAGTGCATTATCATTTTTGACCATCAGTATGGAAAAGTTCTAAACCCTTATATTTTCTTTCAATTTCATATTTTGACTGTGAAAACCAAATACATCCCTCAATATATGCGTTTTCTTTAAAGTTATAATTTTTTACCGAAATCTGACATGTCGTTTCAAAATAAAACGTAGATTACGTTTGTATGGGAAAATCTAGGGTAAGGGGATTCTTAAGTATCTAGAATACGTGATTAACAACATCAGTTTTATTGTACACATATAAAAACACATGTGCAGACGCGGGCAGTTGTTTACAAAACATATTTTCTGCGAAAGAATCTGTAAAAACACATAAAAACTACGCACCTACCCCGAGTCCCGTCCGACGCGGGGTAGGGGATAAAAAAAGAAAATGAGAAGTTATGTTTTCGGTAATAAAGGACGGACGAGAGAAATCGTTTAAGACGGCCAAATGAGATGGAACGAATATATTTGATTATTTTTATGGCGCGGAATGGCGATACGCCGCGGCCAGTTAATGTCTAGGTTTATTTAATATAAGTACTTTAATATTATATTGTTTATACCTTTTATAGAATTGGACTTTATTGAATTTGAGCCGTTTTATCACCACCTTTATGTTTATGAGTCACGGGGGTTAAATTATAATAAAAGCAATTGAGAAAATGACGTCTGCTTAGTCCAAGGCTTGGGGTTCTTGCAAGTTTTCGTCAAAGTTTCCCTCTGTGGTATTCTTAATTTTTTCAGTAAATTGTTATTGTTGAATAAATTGTTTAATAATTAAGATATATTAATAACATAAAATACAAGTAAGTTTTGGAGACGTAAAATTTCATGATGATACGGCTAAGTATATTATTATAAATTAACTTTACCATCTGAGGGCATTTCACATGATAAAGAATGCGAAAATATAATCAAATGAATAAGACAAAATTAGACAAAAAATCTGTTTTATCTGTAGTAGTTTGATTGGTTTTATTATTTCTGTCCAACAATAAAAACACTAAACATGGGAGCAATCGGGCGGCAGTTATTTCTATGGCATATAAAAAGAGTAATGAATCAATCGAACACAAAACGTTATTTATAAGTACATTGGTTATTGCAGTTGGGAAAAACTGGGTAAAACCCAGTACAGTCCATACAGCACAACTTTTGAATCGCTTGTGTAAGTAGATGTTAAGAATAACCAATGAAATTGAAGCTTAAGTTTATTTGACAAGCCACTCACACATAGAAAAATGTTTGGTGATGCTTTCTCGCCTGTATTCCTGTTAATTTGGTGCTGGATTGGATACGCTAGGGTGAGTGTCATACTGTCGATGGGAGCCTGGGTAAAACAACAGTCGGTAGCTGAGTGTAGTTTAGTGAATCAAGATTTTTATAATTTTATAAGTATTGGTGTGACGTTCGAGTAAAAAGCATAATATTACTACTAGACGAAGACTTGGAAGTAAAATCTACGAAGTAAAATAGATCCTTTTTTACTTCGTTATAAGGTTTAAAAAATCCAACATACTCGTATTTAAAGTAATAAATAAATACATATATAGGAACAAATCACACAGACAGAGCTAGCCCCAAAATAACTTTTTTAAACTTGTGTTTTTGGATACTAGTCAACGGTACTATTTTTTTAATGATAAATACATATAAAGGTAAACACCCTAGACCCAGAACAATTTCAAAAAGGCTGTTTTCCGATTCGTCCTCTGAGGATCGAACGCAGAAACTCCGGAGTGGCGGACTAGCGTATTAACCATTACGCCACGGAGGTGACGGAGGTCGTCAAAATATTTATTTAGACATTACGAATATAAGATTTTTTAAGGCACAAAAATTTTAATACTAAATACTTATTGCTAATTGATAATAAATCAAGTTTGTATGAAACGTAAAAAAAATACAGATATAAAGTGTCTCATGGAATGTGTACATATTCCTATTGTTTATTTTGTGACTTGTGTCAAAAAATGTTAGAGGCGTGTATTACGAACACTTGTGACAAATAATAGGTATGTCATTTTCAGCGATTATTACTTTCTCGTGGAGAGAACTATAAAAACCGCATGTCGTTTTAGCATCATTGTTAAAATGTGTGACCGTACGCACACATCCGCAGATCCGCATAGGCAGCGCTGCACACATCCGCAAGACCCTTGCGTCACATAATGAAGGGAGGGCACCGTGATATAATGCACTTTTTTATTGCTCGCTCCTTATACCCACAAGTAAAAAAATGCCCGCTACACGCGCGTATTACACATTTTAACTATTAGTGTTTTTTCTGTATGCGTTGGAGAAGGGTTCGCGAGGGCCAGAGGGTTAAGCCCGCTCGATTCATAAAAAATTTACGTCGATTCGAGTTTTGCGAGGATCTTCGTTTAGACGAGACTTTAAGGGGTCACCGGAGTGCTTTGTACTATTCGTTTTCTATCACAATCATTTCACTAGTCCAAATAACTTTCGGCTCAATTTAGGTTCTAGGTATTCGTACTTACGTTCGCGTTTAGTAGCAATCACAGATGTCAGCTTGCGTGTACATGAAATGTAAATAAGAGACGGTTACACTCACTGAATGGTGAAATTAGCTACAATAGTCACAATTTAACCTCAACGCAACCTTGTAAGGTCTTCTACTTATAAGAATATTCAGCTGCAT
The DNA here is from genome assembly GCA_963576875.1 of Acrobasis repandana. Classification (NCBI taxonomy): domain Eukaryota; kingdom Metazoa; phylum Arthropoda; class Insecta; order Lepidoptera; family Pyralidae; genus Acrobasis; species Acrobasis repandana. Next base: position 9,188,218 of record OY756226.1, read on the forward strand.
TTTATCACATACCTCATTTATTCATATTATGAATACAGCTTTAATTCTAGTTTCAAGATAAATTGAAATCAAACAAAGCTCTTGATTATTATTCTAATCTAATTCGGTCCGGACAGCGTCTGTCGCCTGTGTTTTATCGTCAGGTAGCCCGATTCTAAGAAAAAAATATTTATATCTCTTTCTATTAGAAATCCCATTGTTCGCGCGAGGGCACGTCAGCACGCGACAAAAGGAACATTAATTATAATATCCGATTAAAAAACGCCATTTAGCTACGCGAGAGAAGGCCTTTGTTTGAGATGATTGAATTTGGAATTACTATCATTAGCTCCCGTCTCGAGGGAGGAAAAAAATAGTCACCCACAGGTCTGTTTGTGGCGCACTTAAAATTGGCAATATTTCGGGAGCAAAGTGCTACTCGGGACGTAAAGATATCAGATTACGCAGGGAAAGTATACCTACCAAGACACGGACAAAAACTATGAGCACCGAGAGACTGCCGAAATATGAGGATCCAATTCCATAAACCACATCGGGCGGAGGAAGCTCGCGAGTTATGTCCGTACGTGCCCGCACATAGTAATTAGATATTACGTTACCCGGCTAATCGTAACTCGCACGGGTGTTGTTTTACCGCGAGGGAATAAATCACCCGAACAACGGCAACACCGCGACACTACAATAAAAAAACAACACAAAAAGAAACAATATCAGCGTGCGGAACAAAAGAAATTATACCGACGCTCAGATTCATTGCAAAAAAAAAAACGTTATCATAATAAAATAAAATGGCTAAATAAAAAGCAGTTATAATAGGCAGAGAACAATACGCAGTTTTATGCGTTCGGAAACGAGGTTTGTTTAGCTGCCATAGACAAACTTTTTGACATTTCGCGCTCAGATTGCGCGCAGCAGCTGTTGCGAATTTTTGTATTAATTTCGCTCAGATGAAGTAACGCATTTTAATGAGATATTTTGCCTCGGTTGTCCGCTTTTATGCTTACTAGCTATTCAGAGTTTAAATTAATTCAGGTGGGGGAGACGCATAGCTGCATACGCATAACGTTAAAATGCACAGTTCTAAATGTGAGTTCTGAGTCATCCGAGATTAGTGTATGATAGAAATGCGCCGCGACGGTTGCACACAGGCTTACATTTTTATAATAACGCGGCCACAGATGCACTATTAATCTCGGACGAGTAGTTATTAAATCTTGGGAGAACGGGATGTTGTCGTCCGACATTATTATTAATGGAAGTGTATCACGGGAGCCATTAGACACGTAATTAACATCGATCGAAGGCTAAAAAAACAACTTCTCGACGGAAAAGCGAGAGTCGCGTCACTCCAGCAACGAATAAAAACGTCATTAAAGATTGATTGCCGGGAGGAAGTATCATTAATATTATTCAATTAATAAAACGTAATTTCGCGAGGTAAAACGCGCACCCCGAGAAGGAAAAAGCAATTAGTGGCTAGATTGCGAACCGTCAAAACAACTGAGTCGAGTGGCAAAAAAAGGCGAGGAGCATTCATTAGCGTAGGATTCGCGAGGGGTGAATACGTAAGGACTTTTTTGCATAAGACGGTGGCGCCCCCGTTTTTGAGTTTTTTCAACGTATAAAAACAAACGATGTGGGTGCTCCGTAAGCGGTTTTCGTCACACTTGCTGACTGTTAGTGTTGACGAAGTTTTTTTTTTAATTGTGCTCGTAATGATTGTTGTTATGATTTTATAGCGGCGTAATGAGCGGAGTCGCGCGGCGACATTTGCATGTGATTGCGGGGACTTTTTTGTCGTCACTTTTGTTGATGAAGTTTTTTCGCGATTTTTTCTAGCTGTGTTTATGGCGCGCGATACGGCTTTATTTAGAGTTTGTGGTTAAACATTTCAGTAGCTGTTGTTTATGGGTAAGGGGTTGCTTTATTGTTCTTTTTTTAAGTGTTTGCACTGGCTATATCATGCAGAATTAGCACGATATCGCTGATTCATGGCTTCGTTCAAGTTTTCGTGGGAAACTTTGTAGACTAACAAATGAAGTTTGTTTTTACGATAGTATTATTGAATGTAGGTAAGTATCTAATGAATATTTTGGAAAGCTCTATTATTCTTAGACATTTTGGAAAAGTTACAAACCACACACTTCAGTAACATACCACAATATGTATTCGATAAAAAGGAATTCTTTTTATAAATAAGATACTGATTATAATAATATCATTAATCGCTTTTAGCGATGTAAGTTATAGTACTTATGCTACGTTACGAGCAGTTATTTTTTTGAAAATATTTTTTTGGCGAGAACTACTTATTCTACTGATAAAAAATAAAATCATCTTAACTTCAACAAAAAAGTAAGTGAACACCAAAGAATTGAAAAATACCTAGTTCTATCATCTGCAGAAATGTGCTGAAATTTCGATGCGCCATGGCAACATTTTCGGCAAAACCATAATAGACTGACGTGCCGACATTTTCGATTCGGTATTAGCAATCATTAAATTGGAAATAACGCTGTATCGGCGATACACGGCTTTTCTTTTATAAATATCTATCACGTGAGGCCGGTGCCGTGTCGTGGCACGAACCTTACGGCAACGATGGAAATATTCAAATAGCGATATAAAAAAGACAAGTTAGGTAGCATTTAAAAAGCTTGTTTGTTTGACGATGAATCGCTGCTAGACATGGCACTGCAGCGCATCCCTCTGCACATTTTGGTAATCGTCTTTTAACTTTTACTTGTATATACGAGCAGTTTTTGATGTTAGAGATACATATTGAGATATTTGCGATGTATAAGGCTCTGCTTTTGCAATGAAAAAATGTATAGATTTTTTAATGAATTAAGTGATTACATACCAGCTAACTTTTTATTCACCGGCAAATTTTTTGGAGCAAGTTCAGTCCATGATACTAAATTACTTTCTACAAAAAAAGTTATTAAAAATCGTTAAAAAAATTTAAATACTTTTTTATAGAAAGTAGTTTAGTATCATGCACTGAACTTGTTCCAAAAATTTTGCCGGTGGATGAAAAATTACCCTGTATATAAATATTAATTACATATGTAGATTTTGTAACACATGCTTATATCGGCATTGTTTTTTCTTATCTTGGCAAAAATACAGATATTTTGCGACAAATTATCAAGATAAATGTAGTGTTTTATTGAGAATTAGTAAATAGGTGACATATAAACAAAATGACCAGAAAAAAATCATTACACGCACTTGTAAAAAAAAAAAATCCTTCTTTCTATTATCTCTTTGAACAAAGTTGTCAGGATAAAAACAACATCATACTAACGTGTTCTTAGGTTTAGTATTGTATAGTTTTAATAAAATATAAGAAATAATAATTTACATCCAGTTAGGCGTCACGTGCACCCACACCGTTGCACCCGTTAAGGTCACGCTGTTTTTTTTATTAAATCAATAAATTACCGCACATTTCAATAAAATCCAACTCCACACATTAAACTAAATCAGAACATGAATATTCATATAAATCAACATTAAATCCTAACAATACTCATTGATCGCTAGCAATTTATTTGTTCATTTATAGAAATTTGTAACGCATTTTAATTTCAGACGGCGCGCGTCTAGCTTCCATTTCAGATTTTTATTGTTTTTTTCATACATCAAAAAGAGACGGAGTTACTATCAGGGTTGATATCGGCTGCAACCGATTTTGTCATTGTAATGGGAGTCATTGATAGGATTTTTAATGGTTTTAAAAAATGGCGACAATGGCCGGGCGTCGATACGACAGCGTTATTTATTGCTGATCGTAAATTGTAGCTTAAATTAAATCGCCTCGAAATCCTGGCTTCCTCTCGCTAATATATTTTAACGTTTCCAATAATTGAAATAAATCAATTGAGTTAATGTGCCTGCATGTTCATATTCATTTTAGTAATTTTTTATGGTCTTACGCAACTGAAACTGTTATTTAAAATGGTTCTTTTAATAACTATAAAACTGAATAACCTTTCTTTAATGAAACTTCTAATGAAATGTTATGGAAACTCTATTAGCTGATAACACTGTAAATAAATGGAGATGTAAATAAAAGTTTATAATTTTGCTACACGATAAGAATAATAAAACTGTTTAGATATTTAATAATTTTAAACAAAATAAGCTTTTATAAAAAACATCAGTTTGTGTACAAGCTTTTATTGTGAGACCAAAGGTCGTGTTAACCCAAAACAAATAAGCCCATACTCAACGGGGTTCCGTCGTTTCATTACAGAGTTCCTATGGCCACCTTTTAAGCCCCATCATCAGATCTGATTCAAGTCATCATCAGATCTGCTTCAAGTCATCATACTATTGCATAGTCACGCGATATACTTATGCGCGCAAAATTTCAGCTCAATCAGTAGAAGATATCTGCTTGAAAATTGAGTTGCAAGATTCTATCCGAACAAACATAGTTACATACATTGCAAGTTAAAAAAAAAAACTTGTAAAAATGGATCCATTTCTGGTCTTCTTCGAAAATTCCACTTCACCAAAACACACTTTCTGAATGCAAATGTTTGATTTATTGGCAAAAACATCAAAATCGCTATATATGTGCATAGAATATTTGAGGAGTTCCGGCAATTCCTCGAGGATTCCATCATCAGATCTTCACCTGGTGACAACGGGACTTGCATGTATACTCATTCAAAAAAATCTTAATCGGTTAAAAAAAGGAGAAGTTATTAAGAAACATACAAAAAAAATTACATACATATACACCTACTTACAACATCTTTGAAGTCACTTAAAAAACCTACATCTTTTTATTTTTATTTAATCCCGTAAATTGTTAAAAATTATAATTAATTTGTTGGTCAGAAGATATCACCTTTTTTTTTTCTTTATGATTTCAAAGATGTGTCATACTGAACTCCGACTTTTAAAACAACGATGTACTGTATCTTACATAGTTACATTAAAAATGGGCAAAAATTTATAGAAAACGCTTTTTAAAAGGTATTTCCGAATAAATCTTTGACAACGTTTCGTCCGACCTAAACAATGAGGCTCTCAAAAGAAACAAAGGCACCCATAAAAATCTTGCAAATACAAAGGAATTTGTGAACTATAAGCAACCACAGTGTTCCGAGGTGCCAAAGACAATGATAATTGTTCCACGTGAAATATAGTGTTGCCACCGACAAAAGGGGCATGTAGAAAAAATTACATTTTTCATTGTATGGCCGCCATTCACTACAGGTGAGGCGTGGGGTGGGTCCTCACAATGGATTGTATCAATGGACGATACCAATTTTTTGCGTAAAAAAATATTAGGTATTGAGAAAGTTTCTTCCATTAATTATTTGTAATAGGACGGACGGACAGTGATGGGCGTTTTGGAATTGAGGTAGACATTTTGGTTTGTTTGTTAAGCAGTAGGTATAAATTTAGAGACATGTGCTTGTCTATCCTCAATTGGTATGTCATTACACCTTATACCTTTACCTACACATAGACCACATTTTGTACTAATGTCCTTTAGTAAATTAATATAACATCTAACTAAATAGGTATACTGAAACTGTTTTAAGGTTGAATTCAGTCCACGATACTGAACAACTTTCCCCAAGGAACAAATATCGAAATATGAAAAATTTTACTGAGCAGCTGATCCGAGTTTGTATGGAAACTCAAAAATTATTTTTCATATTTCGATATACTATGTTCCTTGGGGAATGAATCCATCCTTAAAATAGTTTCAGTATATTTCGTTAGACCCTGTATATTGCGTATCTTGTAGTAAAGTTTAATTTTTCCTTGCCAACAACGTAAGTGTAAGTAAACAAAACTCAAAATGCACTCAGTTTGAATTTTGTAACCGCCTGGAGTTCATTAAGCGTACAAGTCCGTACAAATGTAGAGTCTGATTATTAGAAGTTTGATTTACAAATATAGTGTATATCACTAAATAGTAGACTGTTTTTCAAGAAATCCGTAAATGTTTTAGAATTTCTCATATGATTTACTCGTATAAGCGTTAAGTTCAACTTTTGTACCATTGTGGTCAATTAAGATTTTAATAAATAAATAAATAATTAAATTTGTTCTAATTATTTACGACACATTATTTGTTGTTTCTCGTGATTTTTTTTAAATGTAATTAATTAGTAATTGACATATTCTTTTTTTTTCTTGGACTAAAGGCATCTTCTAAAAAAAAGGAAGATTTGCCCATAATCACTACGCTGGGCAGACGGATGGTTCATCGAAGTAGATAGCATAAAGTCGGTTTGCAGACGCTGCTGCTCGTACTATATTAATTTTACCCTTAGTCAACTCTTACAGTGCTCGTGGGACAGGAAGAGGTGATGACAAATTGTATTCTACTCTGCCGTCACCAATTGCCATGTGGTCTACGAATAATAACATGTGGTCATTCATTATCATTTTAGCCACATAACGTCCACTGCTGGACATAGGCCTCTACCAAGATCTTCCAAAATTACTGATTAAGGCCATACCTGAATTTTCCGGGGTCCAGTGCTGCCCCCATTTTAAATAAATCATTTCAAAGAAAACGGAGACATCATTTAAAATTTTGCTACTACCAAGCCCTAGATAACCCTTTAAAGTATTTTATGAACTACTGCTTACAGTTTAAAGTGACAACGTTAAGCTTTACTACGCACATTTGCCAAAAGTGGCCGTTTTTCGCAAATGTGCGTAGTAAAGCTTAACGTTCTCACATTTAACTGTAAACAGTACTTCATAAAATACTTTGAAGGGTTATCTAGGACTTGGTAGTAGCAAAATCTAGACATCCAGTCTACGGACAAGTCCCACCATCCACACGACTGAAGAGCCGAAATAGCTTCCTCAGGCAGCCTGCCGTCGATCCTAAGGAATCTGAGAAGACTAAACTGGAGCAATGGAACATTAAATTTCTCTGAGAAACTCCCACCAGGTGCTGACCTCCCCTGGGTAGTCTGGAAGTCCTTGAATAGACTCCGGACTGGTGTCGGGAGATGTCGAGAAAACCGGGTTAGGTGGCGTTTCTCAAAAAATGACCATTGCGACTGCGGTCTAGTCATTGACCCACCTATTGTCCTGCCACAAATGCCCTACACCCTGCTCAATGCGTCCTGCCTCAACGAGGCAAATGATCGGGCGGTCACGGTAGCCAAGCAATGGTCAAACCTATTATAAGAAAATAAAATAAAAATTTAATATAATAGTAAAAGTATAGCCAATCGACTCGAAAGAAGAAGAAGAAGTAGCAAAATTTTAAATGATGTCTCCGTTTTCTTTGAAATGATTTATTTTAAATGGGGGCAGCACTGGACCCCGGAAAATTCAGGTACGGCCTTAAGAGCTGCCTGCATCAAGCGCTTTCCAACGACCTTGGTCGGTCATCAGCGTAAGATACCCACCAAGGTGGTCACCTTGGTGGGTATCTTACGCTTTGCTTGGCAGTACGTAGTCACCATTCGAGAACCTTTTTGACCTATCGGCTATCGGTTTGTCCCGCCCACTGACAGTTCAATGCGCTATCCTTTGGGCTATGTGAGTGACTTTTACTCTCCTACGAATTTCCTCATTTCTGATTAGAGAAACACCGAGCATAGCCCTCTCCATAGCGTGTTGAGCAACCTTGAGCTTTCTAATGAGACCTATGTGTCCCTTACTCAACCCAAACTCAACACTGATAACAGAAACTGTTTATACACTTTCGTCTTGAAGCTTTCGTATTTTATAATTTTCCGAACGCTACCCAGTCAAATAGAATTCGTCGAAATACCTTTTCCTCGAAGCTGGAACTTCCTGCCTGGCTCAATTGACCGAGGTAGATATACTGGTCAACAACTTCGAGGATGGAGCTCCCAACAGAAACAGGTAGAGGCGCGACATGGACATTCGAAATTAATTTCGTTTGGTCCATTATCATTTTAAGGCCCACCTGTTGTATATTGTATATTAATGTGTAATGTATTGTATTTTATTTTAATAAGTAATTCTTAAATGTCAGCCATCAGGACTATCTCATTATGCAACTTTTATTTACAAAAGCTCGTTAAATTAAAAAAAATACATAGGACAGCCACGGCCTTTTATTGAAAATATTGCATCCCAATCGATTCTCGGTAGAGCAGACTTTGAATGGAAGTGCGACAAAGACACACACATTAGCACTAGAAAAACAAGTACATTGAATAGGGGGTTATCAGCAGTCATTTGTTAAGATCGGCAGCTGCCACTGCGGGTGCAGCGGAGTGCGAATTCGAGCCCAGTGACAAAAAACCACTTGATGAGTTGGATAAATTAGATACTGGCATATTGTGGCGTGAGGCGGTGATCCCACTGCACCGCGGAGCGCGGGACGGCAGATTTTAACGTTATATGTAAGTATATAATTTTTTATAGAAAACACGCCTAGTCCAACACACTGAAAACGCGTCAATGCGCGGGAGCGTCAGTGTGTTGAACCGCGCTCCGCGACGGTGCTCGGTGCACTGGGTTCACCGCCTAAGTGTTTAATTTAATTTTGCATTCTACCTTCGAAGAGATCTATGTAATTTTTGTTATTCGGTTTTAGATATTCTTATTTTTAGGGTTCCGTACCCAAAGGGTGCAAACGGGACCCTATTACTGAGACTCTGCTGTCTGTCCGTCTGTCCGTCTGTCTATCCGTCTGTCTGTCTGTCCGTCTGTCACAGGGCTCTATCTCTTGAACCGTAATACCTAGACACTTGAAATTTTCATTGATTATGTATTACAGTGGCCGCTATAACAACAAATACTAAAAATAAAAAAAAATAAAAAAATTAAAGGAGTTCGTCATACAAGATTGAATTTAAAAAATATGATATTTGTCTTTAAACAAAAGTTAATTATGTACCTAATTACCATTTTAAGCGGTCAACGACACACGTTTTAGTCTCGTGCCCACAATAGACAATCGCACGACTTGTAGATCATTGTCACTTCACCTACAATTTATAGCCGCCATAAAACCTTTTAGAACTCCGGTACTGTCTTCAAATTTACAATGCTATTTTGTTTACAGATTAAAAAAATATTGAACAAATCCAAAGACAAAGGACGTTTTACATCACGGATTTAAAATAAAGGGCGTTTGTTAAGGGATTAGGTCCCTCGAGATAAGAGATGCGAACCGCAATTGTTTGAAGACAATGCATACGTGTTCAGGTAGCAATTTCTATATACAAAAATGGCAAACTTCAACTCGTTTTTGTACAAAACTTTGCTTTTTAAAATTGAGCCCTATTACTTTCGGCTTAGAGTTCTGTAAAAGTTTATTGTAATTGAAAACAAGATTTTTACGGATTCCGCGAATCATCGACGGCTATTTTGTCGCTCGGGGAATATTGCATTTATACAAAGTCTTCTTTGTGAGCAGTGATAATCCTAATGGCAACGTAAAACTAATTCGTTTAAGCAAATCCAGTGAAAAACGAACTCACTTTGGAGTCGAGTGACATTTACTGGAATCAGCCGATATTTATTTTCTTTGTTTACGAGATAAACTTGAATCTGACGTGTATAAACATTCACTAATCGATATCAAAAAATAATATTGGTTTACTAAACCAGTTTCATTAGAAAAAGTGAGCTTTAAGTTGGCGGCTCGGAAACCAGTAAACTTTTCAAACCGGTTTTGAATTTTTCCGGAACCAGAAAGGATCTTAGTTATGGTTTCGTTTACCGGTATTTCAACAGGTTAATCAGATAACTGGTCTTTTCTAAGTTCGGTAACTTTGGAGGAAAATAAACGGTTAAGTGAGCTCCGTCTACTGTTGTTTTTCGGTACAAGCGAATGGGGGGGGCGGCGGGTGCGGGGCAGTGGTTGCGGCATTACTGCATGCGCCTGAGTTTTTTTTAGGTGGTATTACCGGTTAAAACGATACATAAAATACTCTTTCTTAAATTAAGCGGTTACTGAAAATATTTAGGGTTAATTTTAAACTGTGTTTTTGTGTAACCGGTTAACCAACTAACTAAATTTAAACGTTATTACATACATACATACTATCACGCCTGTTTCCCACAGGGGTAGGCAGAGACTAAACGTTATTATGAACAATATTAACCGGTAAATCAAAACCGGTTCAAGGCCCTAGGCTGATTAGTGATAAGTAAAATATACTCGTATATACAGGGTCTAACAAAGTATACTGAAACTATTTGAAGGGTAAAATCAGTCTATAATACTGAACAATTTTCCGCAATGAACACATACCCATAGAAATATGAAAAATAATTTTTGACCTCCCATACAAATTGACCGCTCAGCTGATCCGAGTTTGTATGAAAAACCATTTTTTTTTCGTATTCTGATATAGGTACACGCAAAATTTTCATTGGTTTTGGAAAAAAAAATAGTATAGTATGTAAATAAACTCTTCTATCCATAATACTTAATCCAAATTTGTATACGACATTAGATAAAAAAGTTGTGAAAATGATTTTTGATCGAGATCACGTAGTAACGCCCATCTCATACGAATACGTAGGAACTCGCGCGGCGAACGACAACGGACTTTGTAACGTTACTAATTGATCTCATGTTTTTACTTTCGAGTTTTATTCAACAATTTTTGTTTCTAAATTGTTATTTTGACTACCTGATTGGGTCTTAATAACTAAGTGGGCCTCGGCTCCAAAGCCGATGAAAAATCACCGTGTATGATCCTTGGGAAAAGTTGTTTAGTATTAGAGACTGACGGTATGACCCTTAATAGTGTCAGTATGTTTTGTTAGATCATGTATAAAAAACAAATGTATGTGTGAGATAATAAACCTTTTTTTCAAATAGTGGGACAGCAAAGTTGATCACAATATCAAATACATAATTATGTTATTATAATTAATTCAAAACTTAATCATTTTTAGCTCAGTAGGCAAAAATCAATATTCGTGAAATTATGGCCTAAAAACTCTGTCAGTTAATTTCCACTAAAATGAAATTGTTTACTGAATTTTTTGGAAAACACGTTTGGTTTTCTAACATTTGAATATTGTTATCAAATTGGTCTCGTGCTGTTTATAATTTCAATTAGAATAACTTGACAAATAAGACACCATTTCCAATACTGGAGGCTCTAAGACAAAGCAAACAGGATGGGATACCTCGACCCACTGGCCACAAAATTCCGCGAACATATTTAGTTAAGATAGTGTGCTGAGATGATGTTGGTTTTACATATCTTCCAAGCAAACACCAATAGCCAATAACCATATAAATTATCCAGATCGATCCTATCTCCGCCGGGTAAAATGGAAACAAACTGTTGACTTCGGCAAACCGAGATAAAATAAATATTTTAGGGTGGTCGCCCTAAATAAACACATAGGATTTGCTGACCGCCGATATAGTTTCAATTTAATACGCCGAAATTTCATCAATGGGGTGCCGATTTAAAATGAACTTTATTAGAAGGTCGCACGGCTGGATATTGGAAGGGGTTTGAATTTTTGAAGACGAGGTGATGCGCTTAATCTAATGCAATGTTTGTAAATGATTTTTTTTACGCCTTGACCGCTTTCTTAGACTTTATTTTTTAGTTTCGTTAATTGTTCAAGTTTATTTACACAAGTTTCAGAAAGATGCGGTATTTTACAAGTGATTATTATAGAAAAAGATATGTTTTAAGGTTTAGATCTTACCAGGTTTTATTTTTTGAATGAAGAAATTAGAAAAAAGTTTTTAATCTTTATAAAAATCAAATCTGGATTCATAAAAAAAAAACTATCTAAACCTACCTACGGTCTACCTTAGCAACATAAAGCGGAAAACCCCTTAAGGCCCTGCGTGCTTATTACTAGTAATCTGTCCGTACGCTGCAAAATAAATAGCATGCTATAATTTATACCTGCGAAAAGTATTGTACAAAGTCCATCAGATAATGAAGTAGTTAGCGCACTCTAGGGCGGCTTACACCGCTTATAAATACTTATAATTAATATTGGGGCAAGCCAAGGCGGGGCTGCTATCGCATTGCTTATCAACCAGAGCTATATTTCTTCATTAAATGCGCTCCTTCGCCTTAACATGTGCTATAAGTTATATTTGCGCGGTATGAGACTTTATGATCACATAATTATTAATATGCAAATGGTAAGCAGCTTTTGGGCCAAATTGGTTTATTTTTTAAAGCCTAAAATTGGTTTATTTATAAGGCCCTTCATGCTTATTGATAGGTATATATTTATTAAGCATGGAGAGTAATAAAAAACAGACTCACATGCTGTCCCGACCCCACGTAAAGTGGGATAAGGTGAGGAAGAAGAAGAAAATATGATATATAGGAAGAAGAAGAAGACCGAGAAAGATATGGGAAGAGGGAGAAGGTGTTAGTACACTACAGAGCCGTGTGGTGGTGAAGGAAAACTGGAAGATAGAAAGTTATAAAAGCACTTCATATAAAAAGCCAAACCCAAATAAGAAAAAGGCGAAGAAGAAAAAATAAATAAACTTGAAAGCTTTAAAAAATACCTGACCTACATTTTACAAATGTACAAACATAAGTACTTAAACTGTTTATGCAAATGATCCGACAAATCCTAAATAATAAAAAGAAAATAGAATATCGAATGCAAACAAACGGTATCAAATATAAACTTAGTAGTATAAAATTGTTTACACCTTCGTGATTACTCAAGTTGGATCACTTATAAAAATTCTTAGAAAACCGATAAGCCGATCGTCACATTATAGAAAACACGCGTGATATTTTTTCTAAGTTTAAACAGAAGGCACAACAGCCAAACGGCGATTTATCAAATATATGACAGCGTTCGACGATCATAATTTTACGAAAATTGTAAAGCGTATTGTGTTTCATAATTAATGAAGCAAGGCTTTCTCGGTAACAGAATATTCCCGATCTTAGATTCGGGTCGTCATTACTCGTCTCTTTGTGCGACATTCTTTGCGCCCAGGTGTTCACATAATTACATTGGATGGTGCTAGACAAGGACAGGATCATACACTAAAACATAAAACAGAAAGAGACGCAACACCGGCCCTTGCGTTGATTGATAACTGTGACAAAAACGTAGCAGATGAAAAATAATAATTATTAGATCTTTTGTTAAAAGGTGTATGAACTAAACATAGGGGTGCGTTGCGTTTTTTTGGATGGAAAATTAGGAAAAAAATTGCAGATTGATTTTAAATTTTATTTGTCAAAATTTCAAGAACATCTATTTCAAACAATAAAACAAATAGTTTTATGAATCGACATTTTTAAATAAATGTCTCTCACCGGTTAGAATAAGAGTAGGGACTAGAGGTTATACAAAAATATTTTTTGTTTTTATTCGTTGATCAATTAGCATGACCCTAAATGCAAAACTCGCTGACAGTATGCAATTAAAATTGGCAACCCTAGTCCATCGCCGGCTGCGCCTGCGCAGTACACCTAGAGCAGACAATGAGCTACGAAGCGCGCAGGTAGATATAAAAACAATATTATATTTGCCTTTCCCCAAACATTTCGGAACTTTATTTCTTAAACAGTAAAGCTGATATTTCAAATTTTATAAGGCAAATAAACATTTGTTTAAATGTACTTATATTTTTTTGCCTTTCATTAGCTAAGTTCGCGCTTTATGGATCACGATCGGGGTTCGACGGACGTGTCTTATTGTTTCGTCAAATACATGAGAATTTTGTCAATAAAAGCTGGGTGGTATAGTTTTTTTTTCGTTTCGGCAGATATTTGATTCTTTGAAATCTTGATGAGTTGTGCGCTGTTTATTTAAGCTTCGTATTTTTTGGATGAACTCAGGTATTTAAACACACATGTCCTCAGTCTTACCTGATATCACGTGTTCTAACATAACTAATGACATAATGTCATTACATGTGAATTAATTATATGAATGACATAAGTAAAATCTTAGTACTATAAAATATCTTTAGAGTATGTCATTTCTACACCAATTAACTCATAATTAGGTCAAAACTGGACCTTAAGTCCAATAGTAGATTGATATAAGCTGTTAAACTAAGAAAAAAATAATAAAAGGTTAACACCAAAACTGCTTAATATGTAAGAGTCACCTTACTTAGTCCTCAGAGAACTTAAAGTTCACATGACTCTACGTTACATTGCTTATTCCATTCTTGGAAACTTGCAGACAAAGTGACTAACAAAATATACTGAAACTATTTTAAGGGTGCATTCAGTCCATGATACTGAACAACTTTCCCCAAGGAACACATATCGAAATATAAAAAACATTTTTTGACCTCCCATACAAGTTGACCGATCAGCTGATCCGGGATTGTATTGAAAGCCGAAAATTATTTTTCATATTTCGATATATGTTCCTTGGGGAAAGTTGTTCAGTATCATGGACTGAATCCACCCTTAAAATAGTTTCAGTATATTTTGTTAGACGTTATATAACGTTTAACAAAATATACTGAAACTATTACTGATACATGATATTTATTTATAATGATATTCTAAAGAAATTCTTAAAAGTGTCAATAACCAACGAATGCGAAAGCGTTGCGCGTTAGACGCAAATCTCGTGGCAAAAGAAAAAAAAAATGCATCCACCTTTGTCTTAAATTCTATGAAACTCTAAGCGGTATATTCTTAACTAACCACTTCGTTAAAATATCTTTCAAGCAGAACTATGAGCACTAATTAGCAAAGATTTCAAAAATAGAATAGATGCTGAAGCGATGTGGTCCGATTCTTGGAAAATATAACTGAAGCTCATATTACAGTTAAGTTTCGCCACGTGGTTGTGACATTTTTTTATCATAATAATGTGAGCAGTCTTTTTGATACATTTTCTACGACCTTTCGCTGGGTATAAGCCTTCCTTTTGTCTGCGTCATAGGTATCTATCCCTAGCAATTGGTGTTCACTTGTCTCTACCTACTTCTACACAAATTGGTTACCGGCAGGAGTTAGGTTTTGCGTTTAAAACAACGTGACTAATTAAACCCCTCAGGCGATTTCTAAGCGGTCCCCCAGACCGCTTGCGATCGTAGAGCGCAATGTTGCAAACGCATGCAGTATTCTGCCTTTGTCGGCTCCACAAAGCGGCGTTCCGGCTTGTTTAACGAAGAATTGTTAATTATTGTTGAAGCAACCCGGCCCTAATCTATTGGTTTTTGCAAAAACCCGACAAAGAATAACACATCACTCAATTTCAACTCTATCCACATTAATTTAAGAGCCAAGTTTATCTTTAATGTAAGCGTTTTGTATAAAATTACATAGAGTTATAACTAATTTAGATAAAGACTTTGAAAGAAATGAGAAATTGCTATTTGCGTTTGTAATTTGATATCGCTAAATGTAATTATTATACGCTTGAGAGAACGCATTCATAAGAAATGAACAGTTTACATAATTGACTTATAAATATTATATTTTCTTAGGTTTAAATATATGCGAAATAGTTTTTTGAATTGTAAATTATGTGGTATAATGTAAATTAATTATGACTTATTACAAGGAATGTTACAATGTGGTTAAATAAATAATAAATTAGATATAAAAAGTTAAATATTCAAAATGTTGGGCATGATAGCTTTTTTTTCTAATTATTTTAAATTAAACCTTTAAAAGGTTTAATTTATGATAACAAATATGTA
Source organism: Acrobasis repandana (assembly GCA_963576875.1). Lineage (NCBI taxonomy): Eukaryota > Metazoa > Arthropoda > Insecta > Lepidoptera > Pyralidae > Acrobasis > Acrobasis repandana. The sequence goes on from OY756226.1 coordinate 9,203,837, forward strand.
CTATGACAAATAGTCAAACGGTTATCAGTTTTGGAAAAAAAAATGAAGTTAAAAATAACTAACAAAGAAAGCAATTGGATTCCTTAACACATTGCTGGACAGCCAGCCAGCCAGACACAATAGAAATAACAATTGATTTACGTCTATAGACGTAGTGTGTCCTACAATGTGTTTATGGACCAAGAGCCGTAGAGGTGCTAGACTACTTATTTTCTCACTAATATTTGCGTGCGACTAAGTAGTGTTGGTATTTATGTACTTTCAGTTTATGCATACTTGCTAGTTTGAAAACAGGACAGCTTTGCTGGTACAGGAGTCTAAACACACTTCTCTGATTTTTTACTACTATGTATTTTAATACTTTTTGTAAGCAGCCAGATCAATCGGATGAGCCGAACATCCTGCCTGATGCACATTCTGTAATATTCACGTGTCTGGCAGAATGTTTAGCAAGTCCGGTCGGTCTGGCTGCCTACACAAAGAGAAGTGAGTTTGAGCTCCTGTACCAGTAAATCGGCCTTATATTGTCCTGTACCAGTAAATAGCCAAACTAGCGAGTATGCGTAAACTGAAAGTGAGTTCAAACTAATAATACTTACGAGACACAAATGATTAGTAAGAAAATCAGTAAGGTCTAGGAGTTCTACGGCTCTTGGTCTATTAACTTCTACTACTAATAAACTACATATACTCGTATGTATATAGGTATTATTGTTAATATTTTATTAGAATTTAATTGAATTGGTCTATATCAGTCATCATCCGTTTATACCTCAGCTGGGGTCAATAACCGTCTACTGACATTACAAACATTTCTTCGCACCATTAGATCTAGTTATTTCTGAGAGTTATTTGCCGAACCTAATTACTTAGGCTATTCATGCTCTATCGATCGATCTATATAAAATAAATCAATTTAATCTAATTAAAAGCATTACATGTTTTTTGTCCGGCCCCGAAACAAGACGAGTATTAGGAGATGGTTCGTGAGATACGAGGTGAGGTTTCGACGGGTCAGCGATCATATCTCTAAAGATGATACGTCAAACCGTCCATCGAATGTCGTGTTCTATAAATTATTTATACAATCTAATTTAATTTAAGTCCTCTGACCTCTGGCCGTGGTATATGGAAATCAGAAGGTAATCTCAGAAGATTTGGCGATAAGCATGCTATTCTTCTTCTTATCGAGTCGAAATGGTTACACTATTCTATTGAATATAAAGCTCATTTGTTTTTATTTCTAGAATTCCCTACTTATAGACTTTTGGCAATAACCTTCAATGAGTGGACATATAAGTGATCGCAGGCATAATATGTATTGTGGATTTCGACAATCTGTGGTAATTTGCCTCTTAAAAAGGGGTAACTAAGATTTATTTTATCTAAATTAGATGAAATGGTTCTTTGTTATTCAACTATTCAAATGATAAATTCTGTAATTATTTTCAATTTATAGGTTGGGATGCAAGATTAGTTTATCATCATTGATTCATTCATATTACATATTTTATTTAGTTCTACAACTACATATTTCTTGTTAAAACATAAGTAGAACAAAGTCTATGTCAGTTACGTAATTGTGCAATTTTTACATTGTATCTCATGATTTTTTTTAAGATTACGTACTACATTATGTATTCCTTTCATCATAATGCACTGAGTCAATAAAAATCGTAGAAATTTTCCATCTCATACAATTTTCATGGCCTCATTGTATTACTCTGGATGGCGCATTACTACGAATGACGCTTCTAGTATTTTCAAATGAACACGAGACAGTCAAAATGAATTACAAATGTCCCTTCTAGTATTATCCGATTTGAATTTGTCTCGCGGTGTTAAGAGGTCTGCAAGCTCCGATGAATTGGAGGAAGGCGTAGCCGTGGTGAAGAAGTTTTTTATGGGTATAGGTATTACAGAAAGTTTCGTGAAATTTTGATTTACTTCGGGTAGGTAAAAGGGTTTTTTTTCTTGTGCGTATCTTATTTCAACAAGTCCAAGAAATTAAATTAATGCATACGGGAATTAACGCGAAACGTACCTTTTTTTATTTATTTTGCTGACGTTTCGTTTCAAGCTGGGACCACGTTCGGTGAAACCCGAACGAAACGTTAGCAAAATAAATAAAAAAGGTACGTTTCGCGTTAATTCCCGTATGCATTAATTTAATAATAATGCAACGCGATAGTTTAAAAGTATTTAAGTCCAAGAAAATTTTTACTCCATAGATATCTACTAAATTTGATCAGCCGACTGCGAGTTTTTACAGCAAGTTTTTTTCTTTTATCACTTTCTTATCTCAATATTAGTATAATCATTTTACTAATTAAATTTATATAACGTCTAATAAAATATACTAAAACAATTTTTAAGGTAGATTTAGTTCACGTTACTGAAAGACTTTTTCCAAGAAACATATATCGAAATATACAAAAAAAAAAATGCTTTACATAGAAATTTAGATAAGGTGATCGGTCAACTTGTATGGGAGGTAAAATAGTTTTTTTCATATTTCGATATATGTTCCTGAAGGAAAAGGAAATAATAAATAAAACACTGCGAAATATCGTCGAGCACGGGTCCGGCCCTTTCTTCGCTCTCGACAAATATTTCACTGTTATTTTTTTTGTATTATATTTATAATTTTTTTTGTAGCCAAAACAGATAGATATTTAGATAATACATTTTTTGGTATAATTTTCATATAAAAAGGTGATTGTATAAAATAGTAACACGTATTATAAAGGCAAATTTAGGCAAATTAAGGGGTATGTTTGTGATTTTTTTCTATCTATTGGCTATCGTGGATGTCTGTAAAAAAACATCCTTAAGATTTTTATGTAATTTTTTTGAGGAATAAGCTGTAGTAGTTTAATAACAGTGATTTTTCAAAAACACGCACAGTATTGCAGATTGTGAACCCAGGTCACCTTAACTGCAGCGTTATTTTATTTACATGTATACCACCTTGTCTCATTCAAATTTATCACTTGACTCGAAAATGCGATCGTTCAAACGTGTATAGAATATATGTTCTTACATATCTATGATAATGACAAAGTGCTTAGGTATTTGAATTAATGTTATGTTTATTTTAAAATACTTTAAAAATGTAGTGTGAGTTTATGATCGCAATCATGCAAAGACTAGATTGTGAATTAAATACGAGTATTAATGGATCAATGTCCAAACAAGCAATAAGAAGGGTGTTATATTTAGGTAAAGATCATTAAAAAAATTAAACGGGCAAGTGCGAGTCGGACTCGTACATGAAGGGTTCCGTACCACCGTACAATGTTTTAAAACGCTTAAGAAACACGTTTCTTGTATGACGACCCCCTTTAATTTTTAATTTTATCTTATTTTTTGTATTTGTTGTTATAGCGGTCATAGTAATACATTATCTGTGAAAATTTCAAGTATCTAGTTTATGCCATTATAAAGATCTAGTTAAAAACGCTGAATAAACAATTTTTTGGTATGACGACCCCCTTTAATTTTGAACTTTTTTTTTATTTTTCGTATTTGTTGTTATAGCGGCCACATCAATACATAATCGGTGAAAATTTCAAGTGTCTTGCTATTACGGTTCAAGAGATAGAGCCCTGTGACAGACGGACAGCCGGACAGACAGTGGAGTCTTAGTAATAGGGTCCCGTTTGCACCCTTCGGGCACAGAATACATAAGAGTCAAACAGAATGGTATCTCACAGCGTCTCCCGCAAATTGGCGTCCCCGCACCTCTCCCCCGCACTTTGTGAGCTTTGACGGCTCCATAGATACAGGGTGTAATTACTAGCCGCACGCAATACGCGACGTGTGTTGTCTTGAGAACTGTCAACCAATAGTAACCATCATGGTGAGAAGGTGCGCGTATAATAATTGTTTATTCACCCAATACTCTAAAGAACGTATATTTCATACATTTCCAAATGATGAAAATAGGTAAGCAAAGCAACAATATAATTTCACGTTATTACCCAGCAACCATCTTGATATATATACCCTTCTCGCTCTCTCGCATTGGCGGGAGATACACAAGAGCGAGATTGTAACATTACCGGATTGCTAATAAGCAATCCGGTAATGTTACATAGGCTCCTCGCTCACAGGTAATCACATACACGCAAATGCCAACTAGATTTCCGCGGGTTATAGTGCTAAATGCCATTGTTGACAATGACAACTTGACATGCTGAGTGTAAGCGTGATAAACATTTGTTTATTTTTATTGAATTTATTCATATAATTACCGTATAGTTTTGCGCCGAATATGCAAATTACTATATTACAATAGTGAATTAGTGAAATGAGTGCGTTACAATATAAATGACTCAATAATAATCAGTAGAGTGAACTATAGGTGAAATGGACAATGGACATAATGAAAAATATTTGTAAAGTGATATTACGTAGCTGTTTCCGACTTTTCTGTAACATTTAATACATATTAGGTCCTTACATATGAAATTGCCGATTTTCAATACTGGCAACTTTAAAATCAAATATCTTGCGTTTCATTAGGAATTCCAAATTCAAATTTATTTCGAAATAAAGCCAGAAAAATATTGTTTTAAAATTCGTATTTCATTTGTTTTAACATCATTTGTTTGAGTTTCAACATTGCTATAACAATTACTATGGACAAATTGAAAATTCGCGGTATTTACGAATACGAGTTCCACCGTGGCACCAGTGCTGCAGAAACGACTCGAAGAATTAACGACGTGTATGGACCAGGCACCGCTAATGAACGAACGGTGCGTTTTTGGTTTCAACGTTTCCGTTCTGGAAATTTCGATTTACACAATGAGCCTCGTGGACGACCTGATACTCAAGTGAATAACGAAGAATTGAAGGCGATAGTGGAAGCGGATCCATCTCAAACCACTTCTGAATTAGCAGCAGCCTTCGGCGTAACTGACAAAACGATACTTATCCACTTGCGCCAAATCGGAAAAAAAATTAAAAAACTCGAAAAGTGGGTACCGCACGAATTGACTGAAGCAAACCAACAAACACGCGTTGCTTGCTGCGTTTCTTTGCTTAATCGCCACAATAATGAGGGGATTTTGAACCGTATCGTGACTTGTGATGAGAAATGGATCCTGTACGGCAATCGGAAGCGATCATCACAATGGCTTGACCCTGGAGAACCAGCAAAACCTTGCCCTAAGCGAAAACTGACCAAAAAGAAGATTCTGGTTAGTGTTTGGTGGACCAGTGCTGGTGTTATCCACTACAGCTTCTTGAGATCAGGCCAGACGATTACTGCAGACTTGTATTGCCAACAATTGCAAACAATGATGGAAAAGCTCGCCATTAAACAACCGAGACTGATGAATTGCTCTAGCCCACTGCTCCTTCAGGATAACGCTAGACCACACACTGCACATCAAACGATCGCCAAGTTAGAGGAGCTGCGACTGAAACCTCTGCGTCACCCACCTTACTCTCCAGATCTTGCCCCAACCGATTACCACTTTTTTCAAAATTTGGATAACTTTTTACAAGGAAAAAATTTCAAATCTGATGAGGCATGCAAAACCGCCTTCAAACAGTTCATAGACTCTCGCTTCCAGGATTTTTTTTCCAAAGCTATCAATGATCTGCCTATAAAATGGCGGAAGTGTATCGATAACAACGGCGCATACTTCGATTGATTAAATAATAATTTCATTAAAAAAAACTTGTTTCACTTTTTTGATACTGAACGGCAATTTCATATGTAAGGACCTAATATAAAACAGAATATTTTTTACGTCATAGTGTTCGCAAATCTTCCGGTATGGAAAAATATAATCGTAAATATGTCGAACTCGTTAGTAGGTAAGTATTAAAATAATTCTGCGGTGCGACCCTAAGTATAAAACTCACACATCGACGTGTGTACAGATAAATTGTTTCGTTTGTAGTAGTAGTAGGTATATATGTTACTCTGAATCAATGGAGAGTCCTACCAGTGCTTCGGGTACGGAACCCTAAAAACGAACTGGCCAAAAAGAAATTTCAAAGGTTTTGTTTGTCTGTAAGTAAGAACACTTAAGTATAATGTAGTCTTACTAGACGATCGTTCATAGAATATTTAAAACGATTTTTTATGGTTTTACTGCTTAACTATTCAACCCGATATCATTATAATACACTTAGATACTTTATCAACTCAATTTTAACACGTCATGGCCTTTATGGTGATTTCGTTTTTCCATATTTGGAGGAGGTAAATCCGTATTTCATTTTCTTATTGTTTTCCGTATGCTTATTGACTGACATATTGTGTAATAAATTGTCAGTTTTGACACGCCATCGCGCTAAATGTAGCCTTTGTGTCTAACGGCCTTGGGCCCTGTATATTTCATTAGGGGTACGTTAAATAACGTATTTTTGAGTGTTAACGTCCGGACTTTTTAAGATTGGACTGATTATGATATGACAAAAATGATATCTACTTTTAAGGCAAATCATTGATTATCCATGGCTCAAATAAGAAGACCAAACAAGATATAGGACTAGTGCGTCCTAAAATAAAATAAAAGAATATACCGCATATAGCTTACCTACAAAAATGAATATTGAAACTAAACTTTTGATACTCGTAAGATCTTTATAATACCAAATATGCGATACTTTGGGAATTCAATAATGAAAATAAGCAATAAACAATTTCAAACACCTGCACTTTAATTACATGTAAATGCAAATTTCAAAATGGCGTCGCATCGCGTTTTTTCAGATGAGGCGAGCGTCGTCGCGGCCGCCACGCAGTCTGGCGGCCAGCTTTACGACCCCGCCACTTTTATTGGCTACCTCACATCCGAGGCTCCTCAACCTCCCATTCACTCTTAAGAAATATACTTTTTTATTACTCTGTCACTTGGGTAATTTATTGACAATGAACGCACGTGCATTTCTATTAATATTTTATTGTTATAAGATTTTATGCCAGCTCTCGGACGATGGTCTTAAATTCGAGTTTTAATTGTTAGAATCAATCCAAGAATTACATATTTCTAAACTCAAACTAAATATACAGGGTTTAACAAAATATACTGAAACTAATTTAAACCGGTGAATTCAGTAAATGATACTGAACAAACTTTCCCAAGCAACATATATCGAAATATGAAAAATAATTTTTGGCCTCCAATACAAGTTGAGCGATCAGCTGATCAGAGTTTGTAGCGTAACAAAGCAAAAAAATATTTTTCATATTTCGATATATGTTTCTTAGGGAAAGTTGCTCAGTATCATGGACTGAATTCACCCTTAAAATAGTTTCAGTATATTTTGTTAAACGTTATTTAAGAATAAGATAACTTTTTAATGTTATACTAGAGGTAATTCAGAGATACTAAGAATATTTATTATAATAAAACTCGAAGCTATTTGTTTTACGACATGTCTCGCGTTTACGTCTTTTTCTATGAACGTAGTATACGTATTAGAAACTGTCAGTTTTATGGCCTTATTTATGTTTACTAAACAGATTAAAATTTTAAATGCCCTATTATGGACGAAAAATGTCTGAGACTTAGAGAAAACTTCTCAAAATTTTCGTGCCGCACCTCTCCCGATGCATGTTCATACATTTTTTATTCCTACTATACAAATGCCTACTCGTTCATGATTTATGTACCTATTTCTATAAATAGTAATGTATCTATACCCATAATTACTTAAAAATAATCTTTTGTTTTTAAGAGTCTTTAATACATACTACCTCTAAAATTCCATAAATATATTATTGTTAAATCCACATTTTCACATCTTCAACACACTTCTAGAGCTGTCCCTAATTTGTGTTAACAAATTTAATACAAATAAGAATATGTAGATTGAAATCGGGAACATAATTGGCATGTATGTATGTATTTTTGTCTCCATCTAACAAAACATCGTCATCAACCTTAATTTTCTTTTATATCTGGCCACTTCCACCCCCATCTTATGACTTGGTCTTAACTGCAACAACATAATATGGGTGCAAGTACGATGTGACTTTCCCTAGGAACAAATATCCTTCATCTCTACGACTTAATTAAATTTGTATAGGTATCAAATCAACATACCTATACAAATAGCGAATGTACATAACAACTTATTATTTTTAATAGCATTACAATGCTCGGAAATTTATCCAAATTGAAAATATGCGATGAAAAAATCCGCCACGAGTGAGATACGAACCCACGACCTTCACGTTACCGCAGCGAGTGCACCACCAAGTGAACAATCCAACTCGTGGCGGATTTTTTCATCACATACTTTCAATTTTGATAACAACTTATATACATAATCTATAATATAACTAAGAAATCAAAGCTCATAGTCATAGTCATACCAATGTATTCATACGTTACAACCAAACCACGTGTAACCCAAATTCCTTAAAGCCAGCCTCAAATCATTGAAGGCTCACAATACAACATAGTGGTAAAGCCAGCTAATTGCGAGTTCGAATGTTAATCGACCGATCTGCCTGACAGCCCCATAAACCATCTCTGTCGCCATAAAAGTCGTGTGTGGTTTTTCATCGTCTGACGCTCGCCTTCGAAATTATATTCCAAATAATGACAATTCTTCTACCGAACGGTGCGCATCTCCATGTTCGTTTACGTTCGATATTTACAGATACACTATCAGGTCTTTATCCCTAACGGGGTAGACAGAGCCTAGGGCGGTAAAGCCCAGGCCACTTTTAGCGTAATGGTGGGCATGAAGGTGGAAAAGGGAAATCATAAAAGTGATGGGTTGCTAACCGCATCGCCTATTCATATGATGCAGATTCTCGCCCATTCCCTCGATCGGCTTTTACGATCTGCACCGGAAGAGAAGCAGCTGGTAAATTCTATGTTTTTTCTTTTCTCCCAGACCGGGACCCAGACAGAAGAATACTAATACGTTTGATATTTGTTAGTAAATATTTTAGAACTGTTACGAGTATAATGACAGATATTTTCATAAGTGTCATTTTAAAAATATTTTGAAATTTTGAATCTAAACTATTTTATGTATTGATTCTATGGGAATAAATACTTAAGAAAATAATTCTTGTTGTAGAGAAATCTGAATTAAAACGTCTGTTTGTTTGTCTTAATTTAATTTAAGTGCGAGTAATCAATGATAAATATTAATTTTTTTCGCATTCAGTTTTCAGATTACTATTTTAAAGGATTATTCCTTTTTTAAACTGGACTTTTGAAGTACAAAACTGTAGTCCTATAATCTTTTAAAATAGTAATGCGCAAACTACAGTTTTGTACTTCAAAGTTCAGTTTCAAAAAGTACTAGGTTAGACGACCACCCCTGAATAACATTACGTCTATGTTCATGTTATAATAATTTTAATATTTTTGTTTTTTTTTCAGGGTGCATTGGAAACGTACACGCATAAAGATCTTCGAACAAAGTACTCGAGCACCGCAGAGTGCGCTGTATAATTAACAGCTACCCCGTTATGGGCACTAACTCACGCGCCAGAACCATGCTCAACGCTCGCACCTAATGTGCGGTGAGTGAGCTGTATCGGACACATCAAGACTTCAGTTTTAAAACAAGAGGTCGGGCGGCAGCCTCTGAATTACATTATATCTACTGTCATAATAATCATCATCTCAGCCGCATAACGTTTACAGCAGTGCTGGACCTATGTTTATAGGCCTATGCTTCTCTCTCCCAAGGATTTTCAAAATGATGAAGTTCCTCATTTCTGTTATAATTTCTTTAACTAATTTAAATCTTTTTTTCAAGATGAATTGGAAACGTCTACGCATACAGATCTTCAGGCAAATTACTCCGACACCGCAGAGTGCGCTTAGTGATGTGCCGTTCCCGGGAATCTGGGGAATGGGAATGGCACTTCACTACTCAGGTTGCATTGGAAACGTACACGCTTAAAAATCTTCGGACAAAATACTCTGACACCGCAGAATGTGCTGTATAATTAACAGCTACTCCGCTGTGAGCACTAACCCACGTGCCAGAACAATGCTCGATGCTCTCACCCAATGTGCGGTGATTGAGCGGAGTGTTGTGGCCGGGAGCCTAAGATGATGACTGTGAAAAGGTCGTCAGGTCTTACTCTACGTAGTAATAATCGCTAACGTTAGCAGTGCCGATTTGCACCCACAATTTAACACTCCGGGTACAAACTGCCAACATGATCAAATGTAGGAATACATTGTGAGTACATAGAAGTTCCGTGTTGTGGCGCGTCTTGTTGTTTTCTAACGCCTTCGGAATCATTGTAGATGAACGTTGTGAATTTATGCATGTGTTGAAGATAACGGTGGAAGTGTCGCATCTGTTGCACTCTATAATTTCAGCTCCCGCGAGCTAAAAAATGACGACTGCAAAAAGGCCGTCAACTCTTGGCCTATATTATGTCAGTGGTTGAATCTTAATTTAAAATTTTGGCTTATTGTACCACCAACAATAGTTTTGCCGAAGTTTAGACTTTACGTCTTACTTTAAGTTAGTACTTTTTTTTTCTTAGGGATGGGACCAGTAGATGCAAGATGTAGGAACTTACATATAAACATGGCTGAGATTCATCAGACGATTTAAACTTACCTGTAAAAAAAGAAATATTTTATTAGTATAGGTGTTAGAGGTACTTTACATTACTATAAGGAATTACATATATTTTTTAAATTAGGTAAGAATTTTTCTCTTTAATTAAATCCTTATATTCAGCAAAGAAACCATTGGTAGATCCACAAAAACAAATCCAACTGATCTATTTTTCAATCAGCACTATTTAACTCCATAAGCGGTGTAACAAGCATTTTATTCCCATTCAAGTATCGTTGCTCTAGAAATAATTGAGTAGGGGCAAAAATTAAGCGCAATTAGATAAGGCCAATGCACTAAATATCGAGATTACAAAAATATAGCATCGTTCAATGCCGAGTATATTTTAAGATTTTGCTTGAAAAGATCTGTTAAAGACATTTCCAAAATCCAGCCGGATTTTGGAAAAGTCATCCCAAACAAACGTCACTAGTATCAACGGCAGTCGTAATCAGTTCAGATGAAAAGGCTGCAATTAGTATGAAACACACCTCTATATGACGTCTAACAAAATATACTGAAACTATTTCAAGGATAGATTCAGGGAATGATATTGAACAACTTTCCCCTAGGAATATATATCGAGATATGAAAAAAAAAATGCTTTCCATAGAAACTAGGATCAGCTGATCGGTCAACTTGAATGGGAGGCCAATAATTATTTTTCATATTTTGATATATGTTCCTTGGTGAAAGTTGTTCAGTATCATAGACTGAGTCTACTCTTAAAATAGTTTCAGTATATTTTGTTTGATATATAATGACACTTATTACTTTAATAATGTTCACGCACGAAAACAACGTTGGAAGATACGAATATATAGCCGAATAGGTAAGTACTTGACAAGTGCAAGCTTCTTCGTAGTGAAGTTCCAGTCGCTATGGCTTTCAACAGATGGGAGTCTAAACAATTTCAGATTTTAAAATTGAAAAATTTAGACTATTTTTGACAATTAACTGATAAAATTTACGTTGTAATTCAAACAATTTAACACTAGTATTTTTTTTACAAAATAATTTTATATAGCATATTTTTTTCATAAATACACATCACAATCACATTACAAGGCATGGTTAACACTTGGCACTGTTAACATTACATTAGGTGTTTTTATTACTAAGCTGTGTTATCTAGATTAAATATGTAAAGAAAATATTTGCAAGAGTGAGATTCGGACCCACCACCTCTCACGTCTGTAAATAACATGAGTTTTTAACTGATTATGTGTTACTTATATTTACTACTAGTCTTCCCGAACTGTGAATTCGCGAACCCCATAACTCGGTTACCCCTTGACCGATATGACTCATGTTCGAACCTAAAAATATATTAGCTACTTCTACCACGCTTACCAAATTTCATGAAGCTCTGATCAAAACCGTTCGAGTTATCGTCAAACAAACAAACATACATACTCACAGATATATAAACGCCGGATTTTTAAAGTAGACTCGGAGAACATCGCTCGCTCGTTCAATTGTTTATGTTACTCTTTATAAAGCAAAGCGTCAGTTTTGCGTTCTTCTTACTTTGTGTCCAGGGCGTGCTGGCATCTAAGGAAAAAGTGGGGAATGCTCCTGAGATGCCGCTACGTGGTGAGAGGAATGCAGAGGTCGGTTCACTCTTGAGACGTTTTTGTCGGCAGTCCTTCAATCCGGGAGGATTAACCGTTCCTATTTGCATTGCTTGTGTTGATAATGCAATTAAATAAATGCATTTGGTATTTGATATCGATATGGCGTGGTTCCTACATATAGAAATGGTACTCGTTGTAGAAATTGGACATACAAAATGAAAACTAGACTTTAAAAGAAAACCTAGGAAATGTTTTTATGTATTATCTATTTTCATTCCTAATATTTGTTGTATTAAAAAACTGGCTAATCTTAAGTTTTGTTACAAAGTTGTATTCGGTTTAATTCTTTAACCAACTTGGTGAGTTTACATTGTAAAATAAATGTCCAAGAATGAGCTAATGCTTCTCGTATTTTTATCGTAAACTGAGCGATTTAAAACAAAGGGATATTTCTTTTCTACAAAAACATAAGCAAGTTATATTAAAAACGCACAAAAGATTGAAAATAAAACTCCTCATGAAACTTCTCACAGATTATAATGAGCATTGAACCTTCGTCTAACTTTCGGAATGACCATTCGAGTTAACGACCACTTACACGCGAATCCATCAACATAGTAGCAATGGAACCTTAAATCACACCGATTCCACAACAATGAGAGAGGGCTTGGGAACTAACGAGAACTTATTAACAAGCGATGACCTCTACAATTGTACTGGACATGCCATGCTGCACCTATAATTCTAATTGTGTCTGCATTGTTGGACGCATGGATAACAGGGTGAAAACAATTACATGGTCTCTAGATAAACATCTATTAATTTAACTGTGTGACAGGAATTCGTAGATGCGCACACGCACTTGACATGCCGTAGCTGAAAATGAGTGAGCTGCTCTCTGAACAGCACTAAGCGCTGAGCGACATGTACATGACTTGATGAGCTTTTTGGATTCCTGTAACACACAGTAACGAAGAGATTGATATATGTATAATAATATTGATATATAATAATTTTCTTTTAATTTTTTAATAAATGCAAAATAAAATAAAAGCTTTATTCATAATTGAGGAGGCTGAGTCTCAAAAATGGCTAAGCTTAAACATAAGCCTATAACTTGAAAAAAAAAACCCACAGCCTCTTAAAAGGCGCTTTAGGCTCATAGGCTTTTTAAAATGACATAGCCCTAAAAAAGAACCGACAGGTTTAAATTTAGGGCTAAAAGCCTTTAGTCTTCGGGAACACTACTTAATGCTAAAGCATTCTTTACCAGTCTTTAAGTAAAACAGAAATTAACTATTCTGCGATAAGCGCTTAAATATGAGCATGTAACTAACTAAAATCACTATATACATTACACACACCAACATACATGATACATACATATTATTTTACTTACAAATAGAGCAAAACCTATCTTACTCTTATCTTATATCTACCATATTAGCAAATGTTATCTATTTTAAAGAATACTGGTCTTTGATAACTCATTACAAGTTATATCCGCATTCTTTAGCAACATCAAGAATCTAAAAAACACTGCTTAGTAAATAGAGCAAAACCTATATTACTTTTATAAAACAACAACATATCGTAGTAGCGAGGGTTATCTAGTTTAAAGTATACAGGTTTGGAGCAAGCCGAAGTATAGGGCTATACTCACGATTTTGCTCAATATTTCCGCATTCTTTAGCACCATCAAGCATCTAAAAAACACTGGTCTAGGAAATAAGGCAAAACCTATATTACTTTTATGAAACAACAATCTATCGCAGTAGCAAAGGTTCTCAAGTTTATACAGATCGTTGTGAACAAGCCGGAGGGTAGAGCGATACTAACGATCCTACTCATTACAAATTATGCCCACATTCTTTAGTATCATCAAGAATCTAAAAAACACTTTGCTAGGAAATAGAGCATAACCTATCTTACTTTTATAAAACATGGCAGTATCGTTGTAGCGAAGGTTCTCAAGTTTATACAGGTCGTTGTGAACAAGCCGAAGCGTAGAGCGATACTCACGATCTTGCTCATTACAAATTATGCCCGCATTCTTTAGCACTATCAACAAGCTAAGAAACACAGACAATTAACACGGTGGCTAGCGAACTAAGCAAAAAGTGCCTGCTCTGACAAATTGCGTATTTTTATGATGTGAAACTGGTATTAAGTATGACGAATGACATACAGCTGTTGTGAGATAATGTACTGTGAATATAATGCACCTATTAACAAACAATTGTGATGGTTTTATCAGAAATTTACATTTTAATATATAATTTTTTAACAAAGCCAATTTGAGACAAAAGTTGATTAGTGTTTGTGAAATTTTAAGATTTTTAAACCAGAAGATATTTTTTCATTCTTTCCCATTTGAGACTTTTTTGAAAATATCCGAAATAAAGTATGAACAAACATAGAAAAAAAAAAAATTCACATCTGCTTGTTTACTGGAAATAGATCTTATCTCTACTAAAAAAAAATGGATATTGATATACTTATCAATTCCTTGCCCTGTATCTTACTGTTATCTCCTATTTCAATTCGTGAAAAATATACATTTACACGGTCTTACACAATCTATCTGTATCATCTAAAACTGATAATAAGTGTAAGATAAAAGGCAGTATCGTGTCAGGCCGCCGGCTTTGCGCTGACACGACGTGGCACCTCACAACAACCTTTGTCCTCTCGTTACCTCACAGACGACCACCCGATAAGAATAGAGACAGGCATTCCAACCGATTCAACTTCTAGGTGAAAATAAAAGAGATTGTTTATAAAGCTAAAGAAGACGACACAACAATGGATGACGCTGATGGACCAACAGCTCGGCCACGACCATCGAACCAAACTAGAATTTATCACCACGTTTTAAAGTTCATTAATTTACAAACACGATCAAAACATGTGACTCAAAGGAGACGATTAGGAAAGTGGGGGCGTGATGTGTGAAAGAGACAGCATCCGAGGAGTGAAGGGGTCGACGAGCTCCGCGGGTCACAGGCGTGATGTCAGGTCAGCCACTTTTGCACCTCGCCGTAACAACGCGTCTCAAATTATTATGGACGTTTGATAAGTGTTGGAAGATTGCGGTGTCTTGGTACTTTATGATGTTAATTAAGTGTTTACCCGGCCTGGAGTACTACAACATTGTTGATACTTGTCGCCAGGCGCCTCGCACGTTTTTTTGTTTGAGGAAACGTCACTCACATCCGACTACCGTGCTTTCACCGGAACGTTTACAAAGAGAGCGTTGACATCCAAGCACTCTCAAAAAAAAGTAAACATCCAACTATTTATTGTTATTAGTCGGTGAAAACAGACACGAATCACTCAAGACCAAGACGTTCTGAACAGCAATAACGTTAGTAATAAAATAAAATTAGCGTAATAACGATTTATAGCAATAAAAGCGGTTATGACGTCGGCCAATAAACTTCCGAATCTCTTTGCGTTTTAAAATAACTGTGGATTAAGGGGGTAAAGACTTGAGCCGGGATCTAACGTTAATGCGTCTTAATGTGTATTTTACGATTGTTACACAAGATGGCCAGTTTTACATCGCGATCTCTATCTGCGTTATTAAATCGTCTGATGTTTGGGAACATCAAATTATGAATGAGGAATAAATCAAGGGTGGTCGTAAACCGCTTTATGTTTTGTTCAGACGGGCCGCGGGTTCGATTGCTCGTCCAAATTGGGCCAGTTCGGCAGCACTCTTAATACATTTCGCCATACTAACTCTTATGTGTCTATTTATTGGACATCTGTTTTCTCGTCATAAATATACGTATTACTCAGGTATAGGTATATATCTACAATGTACTCGTATACAAATTGGAGATGATTCATTCCATAGCAAGAACTTTATATTTATTTTAAGAAGAACATCGATCTCGATGGCAAAATTCAATGTACTAAAGTTTAACACAGACTTATTAACAAATCTGCGTTAAAACAGTATCTTGATACAAAACAGACAAACGACAGCTTTTAATCACGTAATATTATTGCTATAGTAACTACTCGTAGGTGGACCGGTGGGAAAACGCATTGATAAGCGCTTCCGCAAGTTAAGCAACACCGGGCGTGGTCCGCACTTAGATGGGTGACCAAAAGTAGCATATAAATTTTTAGAGCTCCTCTTTGCTTCGGCAGGCACGTAAAACCGTTGGTAATATGCTCATTCTACTTTCCGTCTTTTGACTCTACCATTCTTCTTATATTGTTTCTATACAATTTCATATTTGAGACCATTCTTGTCACATGTCATCAACATACATATATATATATATACTCAAGGCAGAAATATCATGGAAGAAATAAGTTACGATTAATATCAATCACAACAGAACCAAGCTTTTAGCGATAAAAAACGGATGATTCAGCCAAACACAATCCTATAGGTAATATTGGGAATTTTGTTAAAATACATTATGATAGATAAAGGCGATGTTCCTTTGATCGGATATCACAAACGCATTAACACTTAATGAAACATTATGAATAGCTCACATGTTAATGTGTGGGGTGCAGTGATGATAAATAGAACTTCGATGACTAGGTAAGTCCTGGGTTCGATTCCCGATTGGCGATTAAAGTCATTTGAGATATTGCGGATTTTGACCGCAACTTTAAGATTATTGAAAATATATTTATGTAAGTGCAATGTAAAGAAACGTTTATTGTACTTTTTGTTAATTTTATGAAAAATATAAACAGGTGAAAGCCACTGAGAGGTCCAAATTATAATTATTGAATAAGTAGCCACTTGGAGAGTTAGTAAAACACTTAAAACCAAAATAAACCTAGAGGATACAAAATATTTTCTACTCATAAGAGTCGTGTCAATAATTACAAGTCTACCTTTTTTTTTCACATTTTAGTTTTAATAGACGCACTAGTTTTTATCAGTAGATTTTTTTTCATACCTTGCCAATTTTTCAGTCAGTAAACTTCTATGTATTTCGAATCTTTGCCTTTAGATTAATCTACAGACTAGTAAAAGTTATGCAACATTTAAGAAGTCTCAAATATACTGAGTACATTCGCTGCAGGTAAAATGGCCGTATAAGAACATTCCAGCTTATAATACCTCATCTGAATTTCATCATGCTGATTGGCGAGCCGAAGCCTCTACAAAACACACAAACAAACGGACACGGACAAAAAACGTGATCAAACCGAATACAATGACAACTGCAAGTCGAATCAATCACAAAAAACCGGGACGAACAAAAACAACAATTAAGAGCCCGGAGAAATATTTAAAATACGCGGTGTAGGGCTCCTTTTTGTTCCACTGATTTGTACCTTGCTTTCTGAGTTCCATTATCCCGAAGGTTTATTGATCAAAACAATTTTTGGTCCTAAATTTAACGACGACGATTTTCAATTAGATTTTTCTTGCAGAAGCCTACGTAAAAATAATAAAATAAACGGGCAAGTGCGAGTCGGACTCGTACATGAAGGGTTCCGTACCACCGTACAATGTTTTAAAACGCTGAAAAAACACGTTCCTTGTAAGACGACCTCCTTTAATTTTTAACTTTATCTTACTTTTAGTGTTTGTTGTTATAGCGGCTATAGTAATACATAATCTGTGAAAAATTCAAATATCTAGTTAATGCCATTAAAAGGTCTAGTTAAAATCGGAAAAAAACACTTTTCTTGTATGACGACCCCTTTAATTTTCAAATTTTTTTTTATTTTTAGTATTTGTTGTTATAGCGGCCACAGTAATAAATAATCGGTGAAAATTTCAAGTGTCTAGCTATTACGGTTCAAGTGATAGAGCCCTGTGACAGACGGACAGACGGACAGACGGACAGACAGCGAAGTCTCAGTAACAGGGTCCCATTTACACTCTTCGGGTACGGAACCCTAAAAATCTTGCTTACTGCTTACGACAATTACTACCTACACCATACGATTTTGAACACAAAATTATATTTCGGTAAGTTACTGACATTAGCAAAAAGAGATAAACTAAGTAAATCTTTAAGGTAAAAATAAAAATTGTGGTATTACCACTTAATATTTTATTTCAGTAAACGTGTAGCGGGAGATACATAGGTTCATACAATATCTTATTCTAGATATACAGTATCTATCAAAATATACTGAAACTATTTTAATGGTGGATTCAGTTCATGATACTGAACAATTTTTCCCAAGGAACGTATAGCGAAATATGAAAAATATTTTTTGGCCTCCCATATAAGTTGACCGAACAGCTGATCCGAGTTTGTATGGAAAGCCAAAAATTATTTTTCATATTTCGATATATGTTCCTTGGGGAAAGTTGTTCAGAATCACGGACTAAATACACCCTTAAAATAGTTTCAGTATATTTTGTTAGACGTTATATATGACGGACGAAGATCCAATGAGCTGCTAAATAAGTAAGAAGAAACATGTACGATTGTTGTCAATAAGAAGACTGACCAGAATCGCAGCATCAATACTGCAATGCAAATCTATATATACAACAGGCATACGTTCAGCAGTGGATGCAAATATACTCAGAAGAAGATACCTACAATTGTCTTTATAAATGACTTTATTCCAAAACTAACACTACAACCAACTAAATTAAACCTTCATAAATTAGATGTCTGAGGATCAAACCAATTTGCCCCACCTATGGGTACAATGCGAATAACACAAATACGTTGGATTGTTTTTTTAATTTCCAAAGGCTCTACACGTGTCTCTAGATGTCGTCTTTATTGGTTTAGTCCAATTAATGGCGTCTAATGTTGTTCCTGGAAACGGCCTGACGTAATAAATTACTAATTTACATTTTTTGTACAACCCTTTGAGATAGTTTATGATGTACCGGCACGAACACACGTAGGCAGAACGAAATATTTGGTTACCATGTTACCATCGCCCTTTTTAGGGTTCCGTAGTCCCTAAGGAACCCTTATAGTTTCGTCATGTCCGTCCGTCCGTCCGTCTATCCGTCCGGGCTTGTACTCTGCCGCTACTGCACCGATTGTCACGAAAATTGGTGGAGAGATAGATATTGCAAAAATTGGTTTTTAAAATTATGAAAAAATGTTTTTTTTCAGCCCCCCTCCCATACAACGAAAACTGAATTTAAAAAATTAAATTGGACTAACCCCAACGCCAATTACCTCTTTTTTCCCATTTCCTTTCGCGGGTCTACTGGAAGAAATTTCTTTAGAAATAAGTAGCACCTAAGTACTATGTTTTCCTTATTTTTTTATGTGTATGTTTGTTAATTTTCCAAGTGTACTTAAATATATAAAAAAGAAAAAAAACCTGTGGGGTATCGTTGAAAAGGTCTTTTAAAATGCAACAAAAACTGCTTTGAAACTATGTAGATCAAACCTCCCAGTCTTGAGATAATCTAATACAAAGTTAAAATTTGAGGTGTCCCTCCACCGTAACTTTAGAAATATTACTAAAATAATTCTGAAAAAAATGTGGTATATAACTCAAAGTATGTACTTTCAATTAAAACTATAGCGGTCTCGGTATCATAGATAGTTATTTTTTAATACGTCATAAATCGTAAACCGCAATTTACCTTTAGAACTTTTATATTATGGTACTTGCTGCTACGGAACCCTTCATGGGCGAGTCCGACTCGCACTTGGCCGCTTTATTATGTCAGTATTTATAGACAACGTACTACACAAGACTGTTTAATTTAAGCTATTTTATATCATCATATTCTACGTTATCTTTATACTTATTATTAAGGTCCTCCTCACGTCCTTACGTCCTCATTTTTAGTACCTTTAGCGCTTTTTAGCGCCTTTAAAATAAAATAAGAATTAATTTTAAGTAACAGTTGTTATGAAAATTATCAAAGTATGATTATTTAATTTTATAGAACTAAGTAGGTTGACAACTTATTATATGCTCTAATTTGTAAAAGAATACAACACATTATAACTATTAAATACGTCTTGCAAACTTTAATGTAATGTCTATGTAAATACGTAGGAACCTTGTCTATGTATGATACCTCATCCCATGGTATGATAAGAAATGGTACTCTCTTCCCGTGACAGCGTGGTCACGTGATTAGAACAAGAATACGTCATCAGTTGGGAGTGTTGCCATTGGATTACTCGAACAACGTGACTTTTAACCAATCATGAACTAATAATGTAATAAATAAATTTATTAAAAATTAAACAGATTCATTAATAATACGAAATACGAAATAATTACGTTAGTATTTTATTTTCTATTTATTAACGATTGAGAAAGTTCTCAAACTTACTGAAAAGAACAATCAGTTGTAACACTGTCTTGCACGTGACGTAGTCTTGCACTATCGCGGGAAGAGAATACCATATCTTATTATACCATGCCTCATCCATTCAAGTAAGTACCTATTCACTTAGTGCTTATTGTTTTAATCGACGTATATTCCCTAAGGTGCCACATCACAACCATTTTATACCAACGACCTAAGCTTTACGACCTCTCCATATGTAATCGTAATTGAATTCAATAACCTAAGGCGAGCTATTCACAAATAGACGAATATCTCTTTTAAATGGCGACTATTATTCAGTCTTAGGTCGGGCCGTCGAAATCGCAGATTTAATCTGGGCTTCTTTAATTTGCAAATGCTCAGTCGGAGCAACTGAGTGATTGAGACTGAGCGGTCGGTCGCTTCGACAGTGCGCCGCATTCTATGTAAAATATGAAAGACGCGACTCTGCAGTGCAAGGATTGTAGAAGAGGGATTTCGGAGATTGGATACGGTTGTTTTGCTCATTACCAAGTGTCTTTATTAACGTAACCTGGACTTCTTTATTTGCGCGAAATAAAAGCGGTATATAAGAACTTTGAGCAGTACAAAAATTTACTTCGAATTTGTACTATTTTAAGAATTTTATTCTGTTCTGCTTTGCTGGTCTGGGGGAAAAGGAAAAAAATAGAATGTACCAGCTGCTTCTATTACCGTGCAGATCGTAAAAGGCGATCGAGGTTATGGGCGAGAATCTGAATCATATGAATAGGCGATGGGGTTAGCAACCCATCACTATTAAGATTTCCTTTTTCTACCTTGATGCCCACCATCATGATAAAAGTGACCTGGGCCTTACCGCCCTAGGCTCTGTCTGCCCAGTTAGGGATAAAAACGTGATAGTGTGTAGGAATTTGTATGTGTTTTGTATGAAATATAATAAAGTTTTCACATGAACGACTGTCAAAGATTATGCTGAAAATAAATGTTATTGAATTCTAAGTACTTTGGGTGCATTAAAATACGAGTTTATAGGCGTTAAATACGTGACTTTCAAAACTCGAAAGCCTACCCGAGACGAGAATTAACATCTTTTTACCTTCAACCATTGCTACATTTCCAATAAAGCCACCTTTCAAATTAAAACGTAATCAAAATCGGCTCATCTGTTTGTAAACTGATGCCACGAATCCCAATAACCAGTCAACAAACAGCCTCACATATACACAACAAAATGTAAAGTACCACATCCACACTAACCTCCAATTTACATCTATCACAATGGTCATTCCACACAACCATACGCCGGCCGATGCTGCCTGATTGAATTATGGTTGCACTACCTCTGATTAATGCGACATCCCGCTCTGACGTACTATTGTCTGGTCTACATCCAATAAGTAGAAAAAGACTCGGCCGGGTATGTGTAAGTATCAGTATTTGTCTGGTGGACCTTTAAGTGTGCAGCATTTGCGGAGGTTCCACATAGTAATCAGATGTGAATCTAGAATTGTTAAGTATATGTTGCTCAATGTTTATGGGGAAGGAAGGACTTGGGTTTTCGACATTAAATTTTTTTACTGGTTTACTCAAAAATCGTAGAAAAACATCTTGCTGATTTTACCGCGGTGGGTATATTTGAATAGTAAGTAAGTAAAAAGCGTTTTTATTTTCTCCAGTTACAGAATAAACAATTATAACAAACCGTGTAACATTCGAGGTATAGCTCTTGGACTAGAGACTGGAGCCTGTTGTAGGCAAGGCCTGTTTCACAGTGCTCCAGAACTCTCACACCTAGATGTGCTTTTAATATCGAATCTAATATTTGAATGGAAGGATAAGGATTTTTCGTCGCGATTTTTGATTAGTCGCTAATAGTTGTTTCGTATTAATGAAACTGAGTAGGCACATTCACCCGCTTATGGCTATATTAAATGCATTTTGTTCTATGGCAGAAAAAATACTTGCCTAGGTAGTATGCTACTTAGGGATACAAAGAAAGTACTTACGGTTGATTGTATATGTTTATCGGGGTAGAAACATCTTAATACATGTAATTCTACGACAATACTTAAAATCATATTAACTTTAGAAGTAGTCACGTAATAGAATAAGCAAGTAATATGGTTATATTGTAAATAAAATACGCATAATCGCACAAATCAATAAAGTCAAACGTAATTCGACGAGGCTTTTCCTTAAACAAACAAAAATAAATGAAAATTCAAAGGGCAGAATAAAAAACGATAAGAGGATTAGGCGGAACGGAGATGACATTGGAAATTAAGGCTGTTTTCTTTTGTAATTTTCCCCCGTCTCACCCTCGTGGGGTGGACACGTTAAAAATGTATGTTCTGAGAGGCGGTCCGGGATAATTTTCAGGACATGTCGCCTTCCACACACTTTATGATGGCGAGACAAACGAAATACAATTTTCGCTATTTATTTTTCGCCTTTCAGAAGCTGCTTTATATTTGATTAGGACTGTTGTTATTATGTAGCTTTTTTGTATTTAAAACTTGTTTTCAAAGACTGTTTTATTCATTAAATAATAAGGGATAATGCAAGATGATATGTATTCGCTGCATTTAGTAACATGCCATCAAGCATAAGCTACAAAATAAAAGACTACAATTTCTTTAAAAATGACACAATTAACCAGATATCGTAGAAATCCGCCAAAAAACAGTCGAAAAGTTCTCATCGGACTTAACCCTTACACTGCAACAATTAAAGTGTCTCGCGGGCAAAAAGGGGCGGTCGAATCGCGCGCGGGTTTGCCGCGAACCACGTTTTTGTCGCGTCAAAAACACGCGCCGCGAACGCTTCGCCCCGCAATAAATTAGAGCTTGACGAAAGCCCGACACCGCTCAATACTCAGTGGCGTTAAATAAAAACATTAAAGGCAGGAATAATCGCGGAGAAAAAGTAATATGGACAGATTTGGCGGTGACAACGGCTAGCACGTGAGTTGAAGCGACTCGATTTAATTCCGAATCGAGATGTTCCTTTTGTTTTATGCCTTTCTGCGGTAATGTCTGACTTCGTGGTACTGTGATCTATTTGATGGGAAATTATGGCCTTTCAATGTGTCGCACAAGAAATTGTATTTATAGCTTCATTTACAATGTGGAAGCTAACATTTCAACTTAACTTTTGTAACAAAAAAAATATCTTAAATTGTCGTGCCGGTAAAATAACAGTGGGTTACAGCTATCTTGTTACCAGGTTCAAGTATGCGTTGACTTGTAGAGGAAAATTAAAACATTTAAATAATTAAATAATATTTATATGCAGGCGAATTGTATATAAAAGATGTTGAAACTCGCCCGAACCCGTGAGCTCGAGCCTGGCATGTTCACTAAAATGTCCAGACTAGTGGTGGCGTCGTGGGTCAGCCAATTTTTGACAAACTTTTATCTCAAACTGTTTTAACAGTAAGTTAGTCTAAAATAAGCTGAATTAAAAAAGCGATTTAAAATTTTCAAAACTACATACTCGGAGTCATAACGATTGAATTTCAATTCAAACTTCGCGAGAGTAGAATACGTAATCTGTACAATACAGCACACAAGTTTGCAAAATACGTAAACGAGATGCATAGGATTAAGGTCGCCACTAAGTCGAAAGCCGTACGATCGAAGGTTCGCTTTCGGCAAGAATTGGGATGGATCCCCCGGGGCTGTTCGGGTAAGATTGGAAGACTATCAGCGCTATTCAACTAGTAAGGATAGTTTGAATTTTCGATGACGTACGGAAATTAGCGGTTTACCTTCATGATAGGCAAAGTAGAAGTCATATATATATATATAGTCTTCGTTCAACTCAACCTAAGTATAAAATATGATTGACATTAAGCAAAATCCAGCATAATTGATGAAGCGAAGAAGCCATTTCCATATCCATTTAAAGGATTCAAAGCCTTACTAGAGCCGCAATAGAACTCGAAACGAAACGGTTAGCACATACGGAATTAGTATTCGAAAATGCAATTTCAGTGCACTATTTTCTACATAGGGGGCGGTCCGAAATGGGTTGGGAGAGTACATATCCATCTTGTTAGGTATGCGCCCGGATGCGCCAGCTTCAAGCAAACACAATAAGAGCCTCCCCCCGTCGCCCCTCTCGCCTCACCTCCCCGGTCTCTTATGGAAAACTTATTAGAGCAAGGCCCTCTGGGAATCCTTTTTCCTTCGGTAAATATTTGAACGAGAAATTAAAATTTGACAGCGGACGCTGTGGAGGTCGGCTATTCTGTATGCCCGTACGTGATACTTGAGGCGTAAAATGAAATTTGGATTGAGTTTGGACAGTCTTGCTCTCTATAAATGGAAAACGGTGTGTCGAGTAAATAGGTATGTCGCTAAGCTAATAAATGTAGATAAGATGGCGCTTCTTTATGTAGTGTAGTTCATCTTGGGAATTCGTGGAAAGGTACATACTACATATTATTTTCAGTCGACTTAAGAGTACTGTACGTGACTTACTAAGTGACGTAATGTCTCTACTGTCAACTGTAACATGTTCCTAGTACAATAATTTATTCCGTACGTACAAATGTTTCAGCAGACGAAAATTTATGCCTTTGGGATATATGGATATAGGCTCAGCTTACACCGTTATGATTGTGTATTTATAATGTATGAGAGCATTTTGTTCTACAACGTTGCTATATAACACCCTACATATTCTTCCCAACCTCCTAAACTTTTAATTCAGCGCGCGTGGAATTCGAACTTAGACCATAATATTAGCGAACAAAGTTTGTAGGAGCATTCCACTGCTCTGTCATCCCAAATAAGCATGAGACTGGGCTGCATGACAATAGATCCCTCTATTGTCTATTAGAGACATTCATGTTTAGGAAAAGGCGTAGTTGGTGAAAATTTTGTTGGAGAATTACATTTATTTTATTCTGCGCTGTCAATTCCTTAATGCTTCCAAGTGCAACATACGATACAACCATTATTTTGAGATATTTGGATCAGACATTAGTCATGAATAATTATTCATAAAGAAAATGATATTTATTACTGACTGAAGCTAATTTATAATATGTTTTTTATACATTATCACGTTTTTTTTTATTCCTAATGGGGCCGACAGAGCATTTTGAATCGGCTCTAAGCAGATAAAGCCCAGGGCCGCAAGTCTCAAAGGCCACTTTTAGCATGATGTTGGGCGAGAAGGTGGTAAATATTTTTTTACTTGTAAACTTTTTATTCCAAGTTAGTTTTATTGCAAACAGGGTAAAATGTTTCTTTAACACATAAGTCTTTTCAAATCTGAAATATATCGTTTACTTCTGACATTATTCGAAAACTTGACAAAGTAAAATTTTTGATACATTGCACAAAACAGTCTCCGACACAAAACATCATCAGCACAGTCGATAAACTCTCTGACAATATACGGAATCTATCCTAGAAACACCAACACAAACATTAATTTCGGCGAAACATTTTAGCAAACAAACGGTACATAGGAAGCGAGCACAACAATAATTCACACGTAAAACCAATGTAGTGAAAAATGAGAAAGAAGCGAACGTGCGCCGAATTCGTAGCGGCGCCCCCGTAACAAATGAGAGCATTTCACTCACACACCTATATGTGTTACTGAAACTTGGAATTTTTGTCATCTCAGTAAGTGTCCAGTTTTCGCGGAGTAGGTACAACACAAAGTCGAATAGGACCACTCTAAGTCTTCCTGTGGATGTCGTAGAAGACGACTTATAAAACATAAGCTAAACAAAGCTTATAAACATCAATGAGACCTCGCCAACCCGTCTGGCCAGCGTGGAGAGTGAAGGCCAAATCCTCTGACTGCTCTGGCTAATATATAGCTCTGGCAGTACAGAGAGTGCTCCTGCAGTGGAGATTAAAAAAGACTTGATCATGAACACAAAGTAATTAAATTTTCATAGCTACTTTTCTTTAAAATAAGAATAGCGAAAAAATGTTTGAGACGATGAAACAATAGTTTTTACCTAGTATATGTAAAGTTAATTATTTAATTAATTAATTTATTGGTACTTGTAGTTTCATACTATGATACAATACAATGTTTGTTTGAGTTTGAGCAAGTTTTATTAGCATTTTGACTTACGTTTGATGCTCTCAAGGTATCATTAAGAGTCACAAAAGTTTGTATTGGGTAAGTAAACAATTAAACATATAATACTTTTTTGTAAGAGTGGTAAGTGGGAGTGGTAAGTGTATTCGGTATCTAAATGAATATCTTACTAAGCCTTTATCAGCAAGAACAATAAAACCATTCGGTCAATCTCTAAATTTCTTTATCCCCAGCCGCATCCCCGAAAGGTTTTATATAAAGGCATTAAGGGGTAATGTCTTGGCAGTAATTAAGGCTGGGGTGGTAGCGCGGAGGCTGCGCTGGTGGGCGTGGCCAGCGCATGCGTGATAGCGTTTAATTACTGGAACAACAGTTCATCGACGCCTTGGGCTTCATTAGGGCGCAGGGTGGGCGGGAAGGGATGAGGACGCCCCTGGATTGGAGGTAGCATTAGGTACATGAAATTCATTAGGAAATATGTACGCTATTAGCGAAAAAGAAAACATGAATCAGGTAACGTAATTAGTTAATTAGTCATTTTGGTAAAAGGCTGAATTCGACAGTTCCGATGTTTTAATGTTACACAAGTTCGAATTGGCACACAGATTCGAAATATGAATTCTGATATTGATATTTACGTTTCAATATTATTTGATATTCTCTTATTGAGCCTCTCGAAACCCTATCGAATTCGATTCTTGCGAAGATTTATTTGTCAAATACGAATAATGTGTCTTAAGATAACCTTCAAGGGTAAAAAACTAAGGTAACCAGCAAACATTCAAATGAAATGGGCTCGAAATCGCAGATAAGGAGGCTTTATGAACGAAATAAGAGGGGTGTGTGTCTCCCCCCGGTTTGGAGGGGGAGATAGGGGGGGCATTAGTGTGGGCTTCCGTGTACTCGCACATACGACAGTTATGTGGGTAAATTGAGAAATGTAGTTAGAATGAGATTTAGATTTGAAAATTAGGTTGTAATGGAATTTATTATACCTACGTGTATTTAATAATCATTTCTTTATATTTAAATCTAATGATTGATAAATTAAATCTAGACTTAGGTAAATGGATATAAGTAGATAGATATAATTTGTGAACTAAATAATGAACTGTATAGATGTAATTTCTTAACTGTTACAAAAAGCATCTTGCCTTCGATCCAAGATCCTTAGCAATACTATATTTCAGACATTGTTACTCTAGCACCATCATTACAGAAAATGATATTTGTTACACTGCACAGCCTGCTACTAAGCAAGAGTAATAATTTCACATTTTCATGCACCTTATTTATTAGGTAAAATAGATTCCGTTTTACATCTAAAGTGCTACGATAGACGTGTGGTCGGCCGTTCATTAGTTACCACAAGTTTTCTTGCTACAATATTCAAGCCATTTCGCGCCCACCACGGTCTCCAGATAATTGCAATCAAATTACATTTCACTAGTATTTGTAATCGCTAAAAATAGAGAACTCCTTCAAACATTGTTATTCACAATCAACACCGATTATTCAGCCCACGACTGTCCGTCCATTTACAAAAATAGCTTGTTCCAAACGTTCGAATTTTGAATTTGAATAAAGAAATTAAGAAGTACCTAGGTACGAATTTTGGAATGGCGTAAATTCGGAGTTTGAATTTCGAATTAGGATTCATAGTAAAACTTTTTAAATTATAGTATTTATTTAGTCGTAGACGAATAGAAATGTGTTGTGGCATATCTAAATAGTGTGATTTAAATAAAAAATCGTGGCACGCGACGTGCGGTGTTCATGTAAATCGTCTTTTGGTACTCCTGTCACGTAGGGAGGAAGGGTGCATATATTTTTGATTTGTTCTTCGGCTAGGCAATTTTTTCGTCTATACTTCATCTTGATGTAATGACGACCTATAAAGAAGGGTTCTTTGTTGAATTTCGGCCGAGGACGTGGAATTAGATATAGGGAACTCGAGGGACCCGGAAGGTAGTTGTATGAAAATGTCGTATGGATTATGAATGAAGCAGCAATTGATACGATTATTGTGACGTTATGTGATATTGGTAAATAAGATAGATGTTTCATGTTTACATTGTATTACATATGATATGAGTATTAAAAATTTGGACTATTATTTAGGGGTAAAATAGGATACTTTATACTAAGTTTATGTAAGAATATAATGGATATAATTAAAGTACAAACATTCCTAGTTTCATTATTTTGAAAACCACGATAAAAAAGACGCGTATTTACAAAATAGCAATAAAACCCTACGTCACCATAGCACTTTTCCGGCCGGACAAGAGGGGCGCCCGCGTAAATTTGTCTCAGAGCAGGCTTCTAATACCCCAAAGCCGATCTCAATTCAAGATATGGATCAACCGTAATTTTTCTCTTCATCTTAGTATTCATGACGCAAATTTTACTTCGGTTGTATGTCTATAGAAACATCCATGAGGAAAACGAAAAAGTCAGTGATTGAACGTCATACCTATAGGAATAGATTGGATGGTGGTGTTCAACCAACACGAGTTACATTTTGAAATTTTTATTTATCAAAATATTTTCAGTGGTTTCTTTCTTCGCAATTCTTCCATGCTGGTTTGGGAAAAAAGAAAAAACTTAGAATGTACCAGTTGGTTCTCTTCCCGCGCAGATAGTAAAAGCCGATCAAGGGAATGGACAAAAACGCGAATGATGTTGTCAGCGCCGCTGATGCGCCGATTTTGTCCCTTCTCGCCCACCATCACCATCATAAAACTGGCTTTTGGGTCTTGCGGGGCTCTATATGTATAAAGATATATGTGATAGTGTATAGTATATAATTTTGTTATCAATTGACTTATTACAACTGTCGTCAAATAGTTCATTTAAAGTCATAGTTACATATTGTTAAATTTATTACTTTAAGGTATTCGTGGAAATTGCCGAATAAAGGCAACTGCATTGCAAAATAGGTAGTTTCATCGTTCGCAATTGTTTGTATAAATGTATTAATAATAAGAAATATTATTTGTTGTAATAGGTAATTCTAAAATATATTTTCGTCTAAGTATTTAGTTTATTCACTTTCATTGACAAAGATAAAAAAAAACGCGTATTTACAAACCTCCAATCAAAATATGCCCTTGATGATTTCCTGGCCAAACAAGGAGTCGGCCACGTGTATTTGCCTAGAGCAGATTTTTAACTACCCGAAACGGCGTTATCTCAATCTAACCAGATAAGCATCAACTGTATTTTATCTTAGTATTCACGGCGCAAAATTTGCTTCGCCTAATGTAGGTATATATTTACACTAATCCGTAAGGAAAATGAAAAGTCGGTGATTGCATGTCATACCTGTGGGAATAAAGGTGGGAGTGATGGGGGGTAGTGGGGTACATGTGTCATAGTTGAATTGTCAATTTGATTCCCGAAAGCAATAAAATAAGCCTTAGATGGCTGCATTTATTTGAAAACGATATCATTATGAGATGAGTGGCAAAGATTTTGTTTATATTCAATTTCACTTATCTTTTCTTTCTACGTATACATTCAAGTTATTTGGTAAAAGACTTTTAAAAAGTAAACGCTCTAAAGCAACATCACGTCATTATGCATCATTTTAGCCGCATAAAGTCCACTGCTGGACATAGGCCTGTTCCCAGGGATTTAAAAAATGACCGATCTGGAGCCGCCTCCATCCAGCGCTTTTCAGCGACCTTGGTCAGGTCGTCTAACCACCTTGTGGGTGGGTGTCCTAAGCTTCGCTTGCCAGTGCGTGGTCGCCATTCGAGAACCTTTTCGCCCAATCGGCTATTGGTTCGTCGCGCTATGTGTCCCGCCCACAGCCACTTCAATGAGCTAATCCGCTGGGCTATATTATATATCAATGACTTTTGTTTTCCTACGAATCTCCTCATTTCTCTTTCGATCTCGGAGAGAAACACCGAGCATAGTCCTCTCCATAGCGCGTTGAGTGACCTTGAGCCTTCTTATGAGATCTATAGTAAGCGACAACATCACGGATTTATCCCAAACAAAGTAGTAAAGATAATTTTAAATGAAAAATTGATCTAAAAGGAAAATCGTCATGTAGAAATAGGTCACCGTCACCGTACAATACTCACCACCTGTATTAAAGAATGTAAGATTGACTTTACGATTTGCTTTATTAAGCTAACAATAGCTTAACAATTAAGGATAAGCTTACAAGGTTTATGTAGTATTTCAAGAAAAATAGTCTCTTAACATAGATATAAAATAATAAAAGAATCTCACCCTATTATGAAAAATAAAGAGCGGTCTTTAGTTACCAAAGGACAATGTTCCAGTTTTCCTCGTCTGAAATAATTACGTCTTACAAACTGTCCCCTTTATCTACCCCACTCCTATCTCAACGCGTCCCATTTATCCCGGAGATACCCCGATCTCTCCCGCTACGGTTTATACAATTCCTAGATCTATATCGTGGTAAGAAGTGCATTGTATATTATGATAATTTTGTTATCATGTTTCTGGGTTTAGTCTACCCTATAGAGAAGTGATAGTGCAATGTAGTTGACCGAGTGACCGTAAAGCGCGAGCGAAGCATCTCCGTTTAAGTTTGGGCAAAATGCTTTTCTATGTCTGTCTGACTATCTGGCTGTACAGCTGTCTGGCTGTCCGGCTGTCTGGCTCTCCGGCTGTCCGGCGGTAAGTCGGTCTGGCTGTTCGCTGTCCGTCTGACTAGCTAGCCGGTCGCATTTCTCAATCGAATCAAAATTTTGTGGGCAGATTCGATAATGATATAGAATTTTTGAAGACTGAGTATTTGGATTTTTTTCTACTAAATAGCGGAGTCATGGAAGTTTTAAGGTGCGCGGTGATCATTAATTTAGTTTCAAGCTATGCAAAGACAGATTTGCGAGGTCTTCAGCTCACAGAAATACTATTATAAATAAAAATTATGTTTAATATTACAAAAACAATGAATGTTAGTCAATCGAAAGTGATGAACTCTATGACTGTTTTAAGATTTGCTAAAAGTACTTTTTAGTCCTTTGTTACAGGGACTTGTTTATCCCGTAGAAATACTTTGTTGGCAATAATAACTAAATATTATAAATAAACAGAGTACCTATACATACATAAGATTTTTATACGTAGGTATGCTGAGTATTACTGGGCTCTAGAGCTGTAAGCGATCAACAAAATAGCCTTAGAAGGCTAGAATGTAACAAATGATTATGAATACGACCTAATAGTCGGTCCTTCCATTAAAACGTCTGGAACGGTCGCTAGTCCCGCCGGATTATGTAATAGTAGGTAATTGCCTATAAAAACTTAATTCTCATTTTTACGTGACGTAGGCATCAAGATATTTTTTTCAATGTAGATAAAACACTCTACATCTATATGTAGAGTGTTTTATCTACATTGAAAAAAATTCCCTAGTTGCTTAACCTTGTGAAAAACAGGCGTGGTTGTATGCAGAGGTTTAATGAAGTTCATACTATGAAAGTTCATCATCAAAACGTTAATAAGACATACATATTATCCCATATGGGACAGACAGAGACTTTTGGGTATTGCGGCTCTAAACAGACGTAGCCCATGGCCGCAAAAACCAAATGCCACTTTTAGCGTGACGGTGGGCGAGAAGGTAGAAAAAAAATTAAAATAGTGATGGGTTGATGGCTGCATCGCTTATAAGTTTACAAAAGTAGACTTTAAACCATATACTATAATAAGCTCTTTCTTCTATTGTCATTGAATAAATAAATAAATAAATATATAAGGACAAATCACACTGATTAAGCTAGCCTCAAAGTAAGTTTTAAACTTGTATTATGGGATACTAACTCAACGCTACTATATTTTATGATAAATACATATATAGATAAACACCTAAGACCCAGGACAATTTGAAAAAGGCCATTTTCCAACTTGCCCTGGCTGGGAATCGAACCCAGAACTTCCGGTTTAGCGGTGTAGCGTGTTAACCATTACGCCACGGAGGTCGTCAAGGAATGTTTCAATGAGGAACGATTTTAATTCGCAAATACAGTGTTAACTGTGTATTTCTTATTGTTAACTTATTTTGCAGTATTTTCAGCGTTTAAATGAGTTTATAATGAATTCCTGTAACAAAAGATATATGGAATGTTTTGCTAATTTTAATTTGGGCAAACTTGCTACAGATCTTTCATCTAAAGAAAACCTTTTTGACTTAACAGTAGTCGTACTTTAAAAGGTCTTACTATGAATCAGAATAGAATACCAACAGGCCAGTGTAGCCTTTTCAGTCCCCATAAAATTGCATCTCATTTCCCTACCAAAACCTAAGATATACGACAACATAAAAGTATAAGCAAATTAATGTTTGTGCCATATACATATTAATATAGCAACCCCAAAGAAATATTTTATCCCGATATGTTTACGTCTTTTCATAACGAAATTAATTTTGTGTTACCATCGGAATTATTTATGAGTTCGAACGGGCAATAAACGTATAGGGATAGCGTGTATTTGCTTATGGTCGTTAAAAAAGAGGATTTATCTAAAAAGGAGAACAAAAATGTCGCGGTTAACCCGCGCCCGTAAAGCGGGGCCTTCGCGACCGGCCACAACAAAAATACTTTATTTATATGTTAATGTAATTTATATGACGCTTAATGTCTCGTGGATGGCATGGTAACGCACGATTCTGGTCCCGAATATTTTGCAGACGAAATTTAACTTTATTTTACATTGTTACGGTGTTATTTGGTTTGTTTAGTGTGGTGTGTCGATACGATTATGAATGCGCTGTAGGAGGTAGCTACCAGCCCAGCTTCCTCGGGGGAGGTTGGGGAGAATCAATAAAAATACGCGAGGAAAGCGTTGATTATACAACGGCGGTTCCAATATTCTTTCAGATGTATGTAAGTGAAAATGAATATTTACAGTTTCTAGATGGAATTTTGAAGACTTGATAATGTTGAGCAAAGTCTGGAATACCTGCGTATCTATTATGAACATTGAAAATATTTGCTCTCACATAACATATCTTATATTGTACGAACTTTAAAACTTCATGATGATGTGACTGCGCGATATTAATCAAGTCAAAACTTCAATTTAATTCAACACGATGGACTGAAGGTAAGGATTTTGGTAGACTGAAAAATAAATGAATTCTATCACTTCGAATGATTTTTGGCCTCCCATACAAGTTGACCGATCAGCTGATCCGAGTTTGTTGTAAGTCAAAAAATATTTTTCATATTTCAATATATGTTCCTCGGAGAAAGTTGTTGAGTATCATCGACTAAATACACCTTTAAAATAGTTTTAGTATATTTTGATAGACGTTATATTCATATAAAAGGGAAGCTTACCTACTACAAACAAAGAATTAAAAAAAAGTATTGCTGAGCAAAACTCTCTACGTAAACTCAGACACAGAAAAAAATCCTTATACTAGGTAATCATATTCCTGTCTTTTCAATACCACGTAATACTATTAATACTTCACAGCGCATAAAGTAAGATGATAAGACGTATATTAGACATTCAAATTAGATGAAAACAAATCATACTGGGCGAGTGATGGACATTCCATCTGTACATACGCCATTTACATAAAAATCTGGTGATTTGAGTTGAGCCTCGCTTAAAATGCAGATTTGCGGATTGTCGAGATAATATGAGTACAATGTATGCTAAAAGGCGTACATTGGAGAATGTCTATGTGGTGCACGAGAAAAGATTGTAGTGATAGAAAGAAATATTTCAGTGTGTATGTGAGAGAATAGGGCATTTTTGGTTGATTTATATTATTTACCTATACAGGATCTGACAAAACATACTGAAACTATTTTAAGGCTGAATTCAGTCCATGATGAAAAGTTGAGAGAGGAAGAATGAGAGGTATGCATGTTTTAACTGCAATGACTAGGATAGCTCAGTTAGTTGGCCAATCACGGTACCGACATGAGGATCGTTCGTTCGAATCTCACTCGTGGTAATTTTTTTTATTAACCTCCCGACAAATAAGAGGGGTGTTATAAGTTTGACGCTAAAGTCTGTCGGTCTTTTTTACGTGAAAGCAAGTTCCCTTGTTGTGGTTCTAAGCTATGTTTAATAAAAATCGGTTCAGCCGTTTAAATGTTATTGGGGGTTAACGCTTGAAAGTCAGAGCTTTCTATAGCAAATAACAGATGACACTACGGATTTTAAGTCGTATCGTTAGTTCCGTTACTCATCACTAGATGGCATTCTTGCCTGCCAAATAAACTTGTAATCAATTCATATAACGTCTAACAAAATATACTGAAACAATTTTAAGGGTAAATGCCTTAAAATAGTTTCATTATATTTTTTAGACCTACATTGATTCTAAATTAATTTACCAGATGTAAATTAAGTCTATACTTACAATATTAATACAACATGTGCAAATGCACCTGCAATTACAAGTAGCTACCTATATTATATGAATTAGTATTATGACCATAAATATATAGCGGACTTCTAACAGACAGTTATAAAATTTTTTTCGTTCTTTTGCTGTGGCTTTTTTGTGTTAAACAGTTTATGGGACAAGCACCATTGGGGAGGTCGTTCCTTACCTGCTGATATAGTTAAAGGAAAACGTAGAATGGACCAGCTGTTTCTTCTCCTGCGCAGGCTTAAGTCAACCTATATAGTCGCACCACTCGGCAAAGGCCTCCCCTCTGTACGTTTTATCAAGCTAGATGGACTTCCAGCTACCGTAGCATATATGGCACGGGGAACAGCGTTTATGGTGCGCTATCATATATCACTATCTCGCCCTACGTAATAACAACGAGCGAGATAGCACTGGTTTGTAGCGCGATAAAAGCTTTATCTGGGTTTATCAACGGTGCCATGCTAAGGGGGCTGGTCTTGCCAAAAGACGCCAAAGGCTATAGTGCCCAAGGACAAGGCAGTGTGATGATAAAAACATACAAAAGAATTTATAACGTTTAGACGTATAAATTCTTTTTAAAGTATATTTTGTTAGCAAAATATACTGTAACTATTAAAAGGGTGAATTCATTCCATGATACTGAATAACTTTTCGCAAGAAACATATATCGATATATCAATTTTTATTTCCCAAATTCGGGTCAGCTGACCAGACAAGCTGTATGAAAGGCCAAAATATTTTTTTATTGTGTATGTATACTATCTTTAGTCCCCAAAATAATAAGAAACACCACTTACCAGATACACTATTATCTTAGCGGTAACTGGGATTATGGAACCAGGTAACTTACCTGAAAAAGACAAAAAGTTATTAGATATTGAAAAATACCACATGAATAAGATAAGGACAAAAATACAAGTTCTACCTCTGATAAAATACCACATGAACAAGATAAGGACAATATACAGGTACAAATTCTACCTCTGGTAAAATACGGATACTACCTAACTAATACTAACTAATATGTGGATGTGTATACAGAGTCGAACAAAATATACTGAAACTATTATAAGGGTGGATTTTTTGATACTGAACAA
Organism: Acrobasis repandana; assembly: GCA_963576875.1. NCBI lineage: Eukaryota > Metazoa > Arthropoda > Insecta > Lepidoptera > Pyralidae > Acrobasis > Acrobasis repandana. Next base: position 9,239,789 of record OY756226.1, read on the forward strand.
TTTTCAAAACTTGTCAACTTTTAAAGCTTTTATAAAAACAAACAAAAAATGAAAAAAAATACAATTATTATTTTGGCTAAAAATAAAAAATATTTTTTGGCCTCCCATACAAGTTGACCGATCAGCTTATCCTAGTTTGTATGGAAAGTTTAAAAATATTTTTCATATTTCAATATACATACATATATTCCTTGGGAAAATTTTTTGTTATCATGGAATAAATTCTCCCATAAAATAATTTCAATATATTTTGTTAGAACGTCTGATATATAGAATTTTTCTCCAGTTGTTTGGTATTATCGACAAAATTTAAAGTATCTAGAACCTACTCGTATAGTAAGTAGTAACTTACTGTTAGCTAATAAGTAGTTAACATAAGTTAGTTCAATATTTATTAGTTTTGCATTTTTGTCTATCAAAAATAAAAAATGTTTGGACAACAAGAAGGCTTTTCTAATGATTACGAGTACCTATATTACGAAAGCTCACACACGGTGGAGCTTATAAACACTTGCGTATAAAATATAATGACAAAGATTTCTTGACAAAATTGGTTTGGTTACAGAATTGAGGTGTTGTAGGGGTTTGTTCACAGACAAAAAAGAAAAAAACAATATGATTATTTATCAATTTGTATATAATTTGTAATATATATTAATATATAATTTTAGTTTGATGGTTTAGTTTTGTGTAGTTATTTATCTGTAGTTTAGTTTATTTTTCCGATATCTATTAAGCATCTACTGTCTATTTTTTAATGGTTTTATCCTTACTTAATATTATAAATGTGAAAGCGTGGATGTTTGTTACCTTTTCACGCAAAAACTACTTGACGAATCATCATGAAACTTTGTACACATATCCTGGGAGGTACTAGAAGTAACATAGGGTACCTTTCATCCCGGAAAAATGTATTGTTTCCGTAGGATTTGGGATACGCGAGCAAAGCCGCGGGTAAAAGCTAGTATCGAATAAATGAGTAAATATTTATTCGAGAGAATTGTATAGTAGTTGTACTTAATTAATCGTTAAATTATCATTTTATTATACTTAATTAAGAATAAATATATGTTATACTAAATCGAACACACGTTCAAGCAGATAGGGTATTTAACTATGTATTTCTGAAAGTAGGTAGTTTTATACCAACTTGAGACGATATGAAAATAGGAGAGTTTCTTCTCTTTTTTTAATCTTTTGTTCGTCTTCTTACCTTATCTTGTTTAGAGAAAATTGTACCTTAAAGTAGATAGGCTATTTAACTGTTTTTGAACGGTTTAGCCCGACTTAAGAAGTTACGAAAACAGAAAAGATTTTTCTCTTTTTATCTTTCGTTGGGTATTGATTACCTTATCTTCTCCTCTTCTTCTTCTTCGACTAAACCCATTCCCGGTTGCATCCTCAGCTGTGCTGCTTCGGAGCCCGGGGTGCGCTTCCCCGCTTTTTCTTCTCCAAATATAACATGCATGTCAATGGTCACCCAAGGATGCCAAAGGCCTTGCAAAGTGGAGAAGAAATAGTCGGATCAGTTCAAATGATTTGGCTCCTTATCTTGTTTAGAGAAAATCGTATAATTTTAAATCAAAACATTACATTAGATCCCTCCCGTTCTCACGCCTGCGATGTAAACGAGGCCTAATCAATAAAAGAAGTAAAGTTCACCAGCTATAAGATTGGCATAAAAATGTCACATCATTATCACTTCGATACCTACAGGTCTTCGCGTAAAAACCTTAATATTTGCAGCACGTCGAATTTAAGGGGTCATAAATTATTGTCATTAGGGTATTAATAAGTCGCTGTCCCAACAGGATGTTATAATGTCTTTTGTTCGCGTCTCCGTAACTGGCATACCAATGATCTCACTTAAACATACACACTTTTTTTACAATCCCTTTAACGAGATACTTTTCATTACTATCAAGGATAAGCCTTTGGGCTGTAAAATATTTTAATTATGTTTCTTTAAAGATGTTATGTGTGGGTTATGAATTAGTTTTGCAGTTTTATTATTATAAAGGTGTTATTTTACACCAGTTTTATATGCACGTTATAAAAATATAATTTTATGTGGGACACAAAAAGGAAAGCGCTTTAAATTTTTAATTAAATAATAATTAATGAGACTTTTGCAACTGATGACCTTACGCAGATCTATTTTATATGAATTACTGATAGACCAAATAAGTAACTATTTAAATGTTTTTTCTGCTATGGAATTAAATACAATGGAAAGGAATTCACAGGAATGGAAAAAAATGGAGGGAGGCCTTTGCCCAGCAGTGGGACACGTGATAACTGAAAATGGAATGAAATGATGATATCTGCTATAACCGCACCGCAGTATCATAAAGAAAAACGCCGCTATAGAGCTATACTACATATACAATATATATCTCTATATAATTTTATTTTTACTTTTTAACTATATAGATTGCCACCTCAATAAGCACTTTTTTTCATAACTTAATAGTAACTTACTACTCATAAAATTTCCTGGTTGTCTTAAAACTTGATGAGGTACTACTCGACCAGGTTTACAACTTTAATTTTTAATTTCTTACTAGCATATTGAAGGCCTGATACCTATGCTTGGTTTATGAACATTTTACTTGGAATTCCATGCATGGCCAGTGACTTGAAATAAAAAATAACACAACAAATGCAACATTACTTTCCCGCAATCCATAAGATTACGAAGCAAACTTCAATGACCCCGTAAAATTTAGTACCGGGTACAGCAACCCATCATGAGGTATTAGCATAGCGGCAAAAAGCTGGCAAGTTGTCAGAATGCGCTGGACACCGTGGTGAATCCTAACGACTGGGGGAAAGTCAGTAGCTGATTTATGGCTGTGTTTGATAACTTATTTGATCACTTTATGATAGCGAAAAGTGCCAGGAAAGCTCATAAGGCACGCCGATGCAAATCGGTGTAAGGCGGGTTGCACATCGAGCAGATTACGGATGTTGACTACAACATATTTTTAGCTCACCAAATAGATTAATAAAAAATATTGTAAACGTATTTTTTCTTTTTTCTGATTAGGAAATAATTATAAAGATAGTACCGCGCATTTAAATTTCGTATGACGTCACGATAAGTACGATTTTTACTTGACGTTGACGTCAATCACCCCCATTTCGAAACTTCGACGCGCTTTATCTTTGTGAATTTTCACTATTTTGATAAACCGAAAAATATGGGTCCATTATTTTTGGACTTAGGGACTAAATAAAATAAAAAAAATTGGAACCACTCCACAACCCTATTGAGATGGGGATAGGAGCGGGGTGCTGGGGTATACTAGTATCTAAAAGTAAATTTAATTTGCTTACGTTTACATTTTATTTTTATTACTTACTAGCTGTGCCCGCGACTTCGTTCGCGTGGTTGTCGGAATGGTATATAGCCTAAAGCCTTCCTCTATAAATGGACTACCCAACAAAAAAATATTTTTTCAAATCGGACCATTAGTTTTTGAGATTAGCGCGTTTAAACAAACAAACAAACAAACAAACTCTTCCGCTTTATAATATTAGTATAGATTTTGAATACAACAGATAAATCAGGCAAAAACATGTCTTAAGAAAGATCTTTACGTTTACAACTTCCTGTTAAAGGTACGAGTGTTGATTATCTAAATTAAAACCATGATATCAATAATTGAACGAAGTTCAAAACAGTCCGGCGTTTCTTATGTGTGTAAGTATGTTTATTTGACGATAACTTATGTATCTTTGATCGGAACTTCATGAAATTCATTTCAAATTATGGGATTTGCGAGTTTACAGTTCGGGGCGAACCTTACCCTTGTTTTTTGTAAATAAACAAATCATCTTTGGTTTATATCTGAGATATTTATAGTTTTTATAACTAGATGTATTTATGCATAAATCGATCGAGGAGCTCGGTGGCTGGCGCAAGTTAAGCAACTCTGGGCGTGGTCCACATTTCGATAGGTGACCAAAAGTAGCAAAAAATATTTCGAGCTCCGCCGTGCTACAGAAGGGTACTTTAAGTCTTTGGTCTCGGCTTTCATCATTCTATGGCAGTCGTCAAGCTATGTCAGATGCCTTAAGGCAACTTGAGAAATCTGATACCAGTGTTGACTTGATGTTGACACTAAAAACAAACAAAACTAAAGTATTGATAAAAGCTGTTTCAATTTTGTTACAAAAATATATTGAATAAAAAAGAAAAACTAACAGGCACAAAATCATTTAAAAAGAAAACTACGATGTTGTCAGTGTGTCGCAATCCAATAGTAACGTAACGGACAGTAGTATTACATTTGCGTATCGAAACGTCAGTCTTTATAACGGGCCCCTAACAACCGTATAGAGTTGAGAGGTAAATCACATCGCAGAACTGACCCCACGTAATGCAGGCGTAATGTGGATTTCTTTCTAGGCCGTTAGGACCCCATTATCGATGCCATTTCTAACGCGTGATATAATCTATGGTGGACCACCGGATATCTAGGAGTGTAGTTATCGGATTATTTGCTTGTTTTCTCTTAGTATGTGAATCGGTAATGTCTTTCATTCTATCAAGGAATCATTTACCTGTGAAGGGCTACGCTTTTATACGTCATTATGCATTATGTGTAAAGTGATATTGGTTTTAGGAATAAACACATTTTGCGGCTATCAAAAGTCCAAAACATCTTTTGCGTAATTTATTCTTCGAACATGGTACAAGTAAACAGGTAAATTTAAAAAAAACAGGCTTCTGGAAGAATTAGGTACTCAGGTAGATTTCATAAATTTTACAATAGCAGCCGTATCATGTGTTTTTCTTTAGTCATCAGGAGAGTCTAAAATTTTTACACTTTTTGAGTCAATAGGGTATTTAACTATGTTTGTATTTGAAGGGCTTATAACTTATTTATGAGCTGATTAAAATATGCCGTGTGGTTACCGGCAGAGTAGAATAGGACCACTCCAAGTCTTCTCGTAGATGTCGTAGAAGACGACTTAGGAAACACAAGCTAAACAAAGCTTAAAAACGAGATGAGAGACCTCTCCATTCGTCTGGCCAGCGTGGAGAGTGTAGGACAAATCCTCTGACTGCTCTAGCTAATATGTGGCTTTGGTTGTACAGAGAGGATCGTGCTCCTGCAGTGGAGGCTAAAAAAGACCTGATGATGAAGATGGATTAAAATAATAATTTTTGTTTTCGGTTTCGGATTATGGTACTTATTGATATAATTAATTAAAAAATGTAAAATACCGTATAAGTAGTTAAAAATAAAACTAATTCCACAGAACGTATGGTTAGTACGAGTATAATTCCACAATATTAAGCGACACGTTGAGAATGCAAAATCAAAGGTTTTAGTAAATCCATTGGACATCAAATCAACGATAGTTATGACCAAGTGTGGTGTAAAGAACCCATTCAAATATCCCACATGAGTCATTTAAGCGTAAAAATAGCATTATAAATTTTAACAGCAGTTGTGTGGACGCGTTTATAATAACAATAAGTTGATTTAAATAAAATGTTTGTATTAACATGCAACTTGCGCGGGTATCTTTCCATTGTTTTCGCTAAATGACATCAAAGTTGCGATGCGAGTTGGAATTAGGCGCAATGCAGACTGAATTACGAATTACAAGCTTTTATATCCTGTACGTACATGACTGCAATATTTGCAGCGAAGATGGCCTACAGTTTGATAGATTAATATAAATAAACGTTATAACCTTATTCGAAAGAAAGTAAGTATTGAACAGTTGAAAATATGCTGTATAGGAATTTACGCGATTCTTCCTCATTCTGATTTTATCATTAACTCAACTACCATCAAGTGTGGCCTTTGGATGTTGCGACTATTCGCTCTGTCTAGATATAAATACAGTATTATAATGCCGATTATTCGGGGTTATTCATCACATAAATAAAAAGACAGGATGATTTGATTCAAAAACTTGACCTGACCAAGAAGATCTGGCTTGAAACTCATTACCTATATGGAAAGCTGAGAGGAACGAGGAGGAAGACTTCATTTAAGGAAGTATGCTTAGTACACCTTGGCAAAAAAAAAACGTTACAATACTTATTCTCTATGGTATTTTAAACGTCTAGACTCTAGACGACTAAGTAAGAACCTTGTGTGCAATTCGCCTTAGTATGAGAAATAAAAATCGTCCGCAGTTCTCAGAAACAGGCTAAACAGGTGGACTGATAGTCAGAACATATTTAGTTATTCTGCATATGCCTTCAATTTCGACTTAAAAGATTTTAATGGCTGCATATCTTATTATTAAATAGATGCATATGTGTATCTGTTTGAACGTGCTAATCGTATTAAATACTCGAGATTTTTAAAATTAGATACGTTTTGAATAACTTTAAAATATTATGTAAGTACCATATAAAGTATAAGAACAAAAAAACTAAGTTTGTGTTTGTGTGAAATTTAAAGTTAGTTTTTCTATCAAAAGTATAGATAAAATTATACATACTTAAACTATTAAATATGATGGTTGGGTGTAGGTACATGAAACAAAAAGAAAAGAATACAGTAATAAATATTTATTATCAATTAGGACCATAGGAATCAAGAATATCGGCTAGAGAGCCTGGCTCTTTGAAATATGAAAGACAAGGGAGGTTCTTAGAGCAAGTATAGTTCCCTGAAGAGTTTAATATATGTTAGATGTAGCCGTTTTGATATACTAACCATCTTTCAAAAATACTAATTGATCAATCTAATCAAAAGAAGCTCTGAGTTTTGTAGCTTTGAAAGATTCATCAGGCATCATAAGGCATACAGAGTAGATAGGAAAAGGAAGGGTAAGTCCATGAAGTCAACTACGAGTAACTAAATAAACGGGCAAGTGCGAGTTGGACTCGTACATGAAGGGTTCCGTACCAACGTACAATGTTTTAAAACGCTGAAGAAACACGTTTCTTGTATGATGACCCCCTTTAATTTTTAACTATTTTTAGTATTTGTTGTTATAGTGGTTATAGTAATACATAATTGGTGAAAATATCAAGTATCTAGTAAATGCCATTATAAAGATCGAGTTAAAAACGATGAAAAAAACATGTTTCTTGTATAACGACCCCCTTTAATTTTTACCTTTTTTTATTTTTAGTATTTTTTGTTATAGCGGCCACAGTAATACATAATCGGTGAAAATTTCAAGTATCTAGCTATTACGGTTCAAGAGATAGAGCCCTGTGACAGACCGACAGACAGACAGACGGACAGTCAGACGGACAGACGGACAGACAGCGGAGTCTCAGTAATAGGGCCCCGTTTGCACCCTTCGTGTACGGAACCCTAAAAATTTATTAAAACTTAAAATTTTATTTAGAAAGTAGGTCTTTTAATTATTCAGTTTCGTATATAAAGTAAAGTTTAAAAACGACTAATGACGACAAGAAAATCAGAACGCAAATCCTTTAACAAAGGAGGAAAAACATAACGATTATTCCTAATTAAGTATTCATAATGTAACGTAATAATACTTTGAATTTCCCGTTAGGTAATCAAAAGATTCCTCCAACATAATTTGTTAGGAAAGAATTCAATTACGCGGCTACGAAAACTTTTCCTATTAAGGGTTACACGTGGGCGATTATAAAAGTTTCATAAGGCCTGAAGCTTCATCATACAGTTAGGTATTCAGCTTAGGTAAGCAGTAGATTTTTTTAATTCGTTTTTACACGCTAAAATTAATCGGGGTTAAAATTCCTGAATCATGGAGATAAATTAAGTTGTGAGATTGTATTGTTAATTTTTTCAAGAGTTGTTAAACTTAAATTACCTTTGAGCTTCTTATGTTTCGTAGTATAAACTTGCAGGAGAATCATATCAAGGATTTTACTAAGCATTGAAACCTACGTGCGCTACGTCGAATGTCAATCATTGTATTTGTTTATAAAGAAAAATACGAATAAGTCACGTTTTCAGACAAAAAGGGTGTCTAAAAAGGCGAGATTGATGGAAAAGAGTAAAAAATCAGGGTGATATTAAAATAAAGTAAAATAAACGAGACATGCGTGGCACCCGCTCTGTTTGGGTTTCGGTCACGTTCGACGGTAATGACAAATTCGCTACCATTGTTATTTTTTCATCCAAGGTTTCCATTTTGAGTAACAATGTGGACGTGGCGATAAAGCTTGCGTTAATTATGCAAAAAATAGTAATATCGGTGATAAGCGAGGTCGCGAAACAAAGAGTTAATTTTACAATTAAGTTTCTATGTTGGGTCAGAAGTGAAACGCTGCGGTGGCCTGGAAGCATGGATGCGTGTAATTGCTGCTAGTAAGTAAGTAATAAGCAATTAAACGTTGTCAAGAAACGGCGCAGGCGGCGACACCCGTGTAATGAGATGCTTCAATGCTAGCGTTCGTGCTGAGGTCTGGAGCTGTTTGTTAAATTATAAACTTTATACTCTAATCAGGATTTATTTAGTCTCGTATTATTGTATAACGTGATTTTTCAAACATTAAAATAGCTTTATAATTATCTCTATTGAACTATTATGTCTTACAAAAGAAATAAAGAATCGTTTATTACTGTTATTTCTTCAATTCAGTAGATTGTCCTTAGATAAACTAAATTTGAATCACTTAGCTGAGTATTGGTCAGTCATCTTCAAAGGGCTGACTTTCAATACGCCAAGTTAAAAACGTTGTGATTCTAGTTTAATTAACTATCGGCCTAGGCGTCCAATCGGATGCCGGCTTTTAATGACCGGGCTAGGCGTTCAGTAAGCTGGCTAATTTAATCAGATGGCTGCGACAGATGCACCATATAAGGTTTACTTATACTTATAATGTTATGCTTGTAATTATTGAACTAAGTAAGTTACATAAGTTGGCGACTGATTCATATGTAGAACACGTATCAATACGTATATGAACAACAAGAGTCTTCAATGTTCAACAGCTTGTAAAACATTAGATATTTAGTAGCTAAGAACAGATTTATGTGGAAAGCACAGTTTTAAGCGACCACCGACTCTGACAACTAACGGCTTTTAGAAAGCAATGTACTTAGGTATTATAATATTCGTAATGTACCAACTCGATAAAGCTTTATTTTGCCATTTGAAAGCTAGTTTAGGATGTACTTAACTACTTTCCTTATACATTAACTGCGTGAGTAATTTTATGTGATGTAAGAAATATTTTGCATTATGGAATTTGTTTAAGTACTTAAAACAAACTTTAGGTCATTTGCATATAAGTAAGACAATAATACTCATTTTGCTTGAAGAAAGATTTAAAAAAAGATAAACTGTAAAATCTTTACAAAATAACTTCAAAAAATTTTAGGGTTAAATGTCTCATTTCTAGAGAAATTTCTCAGTTCTAGAGAAATTTAAATGTTAAATAAAAGCAAAATGAGTTAAGTTACATATATTTTGGCACTGGCAAAAACTGGCCAGTTGTAATAATATTAAAAATACTGCCAAAACCATAAAGAACCGAAAAATCTATTGAGGTATTGTAAAATGACTTTTCAAATAAATATGAAATTGCCGTGACAATAACCCGTTGAGATGCTAACGTGACGTTATTCTGGCATTATTGGCTACAATACCAAAATTACTTGCTATTAGACTCGCACCACCGAAATCTAGATTTTTGACAAAATTAACTAGACTTTACTGGCAAGTACCCTATTTCGTCACGCAACATTTTGAATCCTTGTTTATGAGTGATATTGCATATTTTTGGTATATTTCTGGTTTTCAGCATTCATTCAGATTTTAGGAAAAAGTTTTAGGTTTTATTTTTTCTTTTGTTATTAGATTGAATTTTAAGTCTATAGTATTGCATGGCAGAAGTCGTGTCGTATATGGAAGTCAAGCATTTGGTTGAGGATCGGGAGACATGAAAAATACCGACAAGAACATAGTTCTTAAATATATTGCTGATAAGCATTCCATAATTATAAAAAGTATGGAATGTTAATTTTGTTCTAATTTTATTCATTGTAAATCATCATCATCATATCAGCCACAGGAAGTCCACTGCTGGACATAGGCCTCCCCCAAAGATTTGCAAATTTCATCATAAATATTTTGCGATAAAAATATACCTTTCCAGTACAATTTCAGTTTTGAAATACGTAGCAAATATAATAGGAATCTGGACATTTGATGTTCAAATGAATTATATTGTTTAAAAATATATAAAATCTTTTTAATACTATCTTATTTGTGTAGTGTATAGTGCTGTTTCCATTGCATTGTTGTATTTCTTTTATATCCAAAGACTTTAGGTATAGCACTTAGGGGCAGCCTGTTTTAAATTGGCGCCGGCGGTTCAGTAGGGAAACACATGACGTACGTTTATTTTACACTCAACTTCTATAATCCCAAATATTAACTATCAGACATAGACATTTGTTTCACAAATTACAAAAGTAATCATAAGTCTACAACGTCTAATGTGTATAAGTAACATACAAGCATCGTCTACTTTTGTCTGAGAAGATTTTTTATTAAGTCTGGATTCTAAACAGTCGTACTTTAGAGAGTGTACTACCATAATGCCGAAAATCAAATATTGGTATTTGCACCTGCTTTTGTCTTACCACTTTAGTGACGTTTTGGTACCTCTCCAATCTTCAAAGCCTGGGACTCATCGGAGGGTCTAACCACCAGTACTATTCGGAGAACACTATCGCGCTAACCATAACTCACGTTCGAGTCGGTCGTGAGTCGAGAACACCCAGATAATTAACTATGTGCAGGCGCCTATTGCTGCTCTACCATTGCTACTATAGGGCTGTGATTTCAAGAACTTTTTAACACGAAATGAAAAATACCTGTTTTAAACCGCATGAGTCTGGGTCTCGATAAATTATAGTTATCTAACTTGCTATGTCACTGAATGATTTGAATACTGAAATGTACCCGACTCGCGTAAGAAAGAAGAGCAAAAAACGGAAGATCGAAGTAGGTAATTCAAATGCAAGGAATAGATAGTTTGCAGACGCGCAAATTTATACTTCTGAGTTGATACAAATCTGAAACTGGTTTTTTAAAATCTAGTTGCTTTTCTAGAAGATCATGTCTTATCAGGAAAAATGCACACCAATAGATTTATACTCGTATATCAATGATAATGAAACCAACTGACTTCACTACACTTTCTCATGGTTGCTACATCAAAAAATTGGACACTTGAGAACATTCACTAACCATTAATAAAAGACAATCCAGTTTAATTAAATAGAAATAAAGTTAAGACGCACTTGGGGAGACTTCATAAAAAGCTGTCCAGAGGGGGGCACTTTGATTTGATACACTTATTGTAAGTACTTGCTTTACAAAATAAAAGGCATAAATAAAAGAACTGGTTCTAAGGACAAAGGACCCTCATAATGAGGCCAGCATATTGTAAGAAGGGCCCTTAGAATCGGTTCAGTGTTACGTTGCCAATATGCTTTTTACAATGCGAGCAATTTTGACTCAGATGGTAATGACTATAGTAACGAGACTTTATTGGAATGGAAATATAACTTATTTCTATATCTGTGAGAATTCAAAATAAACAAATTTCGCTATCGTATTGAAAATATGGTGTATCAAATGTTTGTATGATCCGTCCTTGCTGGCCTGAGAGAAAAGAAAAAAATTAGAATGTACCAGCTGCTTCTCTTCCCGCCGCTGATCGTAAAAGCCGATCGAGAGAATGGGCGAAATAGATGATGCATCTAGCAACCCGTCATTATGTTGGTGACTTTGTGATAATATATATGTATTGATTTTAAGTACCATCATATTTACGTTTCAATTAGGTATATGGAAATTGCTTGTTTATTGTAATATTATCTTACAATATATTTTTTTAATATATACAAACATACTGCCAAATTATTCAGAGTTGCCAAGATTTGGCTTTGTAAAGGGGTCATAAGGTAAAGTTCGGCATGAATTTTTATTTTTTTATCCAAGATACCATACACCTTTTTCAAAATATTGTATTGAATACTTTTAGATGACAACCCTATTCCTGCTAATAGGTAGCCAACCTAATATAGTAATGGGAATAAATTAAGTCGGTTTTCAGCAAGTCAGACGTAAGCTTCGAAACAGTAAACAACCGTGTAAGGTAATTTAGGAAAATAAACCATCTATAATTCAAACGTCAGTAAATATTTTGCAAAGTAATAAGAAAAGCAACTTCAAATGTTAAGTAGATTTAGTTTTAAGAGTCTTCGTTTACTCCCTTAAAACATACATTAATAAAATCCTACGTGGGTTAAAACAGTTTCCACGAAGTAGTCATCATCATTATCAGGTCTTTTTTTAAGCGACTTCAAAATAGGAGGAGCTTCTCAATTCGAATGTATATATGCATTTTTTTTAGTCTCCACTGCTGGAGCATAACCCTCTCTGTACCACCAGAGCCATATATTAGCCAGAGCAGTCAGAGGATTTAGCCTACACTCTCCACGGTGGCCAGATGGGTTGGAGTGGTCTCATAAGCTTTGTTTAGCTTGTGTTTCCTAATTCGCGTTATACAACATCCACGGTAAGACTTGGAGTGGTTAGGATCACTCAACGAATTCGAATTAGTATCAATTTTTTTTTTTTGGATCTTAGTTGGACAAAATAGCGTGAGACAGAGTACGAGGGAGTAAAAAAATGTGGAAGTTGTTAAAATAATCCGAAAAACTACATATCAAAAAAGTCATGAATGTTATCATTCTGTAAATCAATAGACACAATGAGTGCATCCGTGAAGACATAGACATGGACTTCCTTATTGCATTATCGGCAATCTGAGCCATCCCGGCCCAATCTCGACTATTTAGCACCCGCAATCGGCTCAATTAGGATTGAGGATATGCGGGCCCCTTCCTAGTGGGAGCAAACCGGCAGAAAAATGCTGCACTTGTACATGAAGCTATTGTTTTATTTTTCATGTATGTACGCAGCCAAGAATGTCAGATTTTTCAATTTAATAGCTGGCATCCAAGAACTTAAGACTTGTAAATTTAAACTAACCATCGGGAAAAACCATAAGGGTTGGGACACATCTGTCAGCACGGAACAGCATTTTCCTATCTTATATATAAAATTCTCGTGTCACAATGTTCGTTCCCGTTCTCCTCCGAAACGGCTTGACCGATTCTCATGAAATTTTGTGAGCTATTCAGTAGGTCTGAGAATCGGCCAACATCTATTTTTCATACCCCTAATCTACGCGGGCGAAGCCGCGGGCAAAAGCTAGTACTGCTTTATTTTTCTGTCGCTCAGACAGAACCGTCATTTGCTAGAGCAAGAGAGAGCGACGGAATGCCGCGGAATCGGCGATGCTGTCACTTTAAGACATACCATAAATAAATTTGTTTAGATAATTTAGAATTTGAGGTTCATTTTTTATTATTTGACGTAATTTGTTTTTTTTTCTACTAGTTATATTAAGTTTAGTTAATAGTTATCGTTTAGTTATTTTAGTTTTAAAAATCATGATTTATCATATTGTAATTGTAATTTTGCTTTGGAGAATATACAATTTCTAAATTCCAAAATAAAGAATACGTTACCCTAACTTAACAGTAAATAGCCGTTACTTATTTGGAAAAGTTATAGACATGTTTTTTTAAATAAAATTGCATTAATCGAAAATATCTATTTTAGTAACTTCAAAAATGAATAATAAATACAGTAATGTATGCGTCTGTCACGACCGCCTCACGTGATTCAGCGTATTAGGATAAATAATTCATATCTACGCAGCAGCATTTTAGTACCCCTACCACTGAACACAGATTCCCACTCAGTGCTCTTATTAACTGACTAACATACAATATTAAACGTCATTTGAGTAGTGTATACGAGTAACTATAAGCATACCTAATGGTTCAAAAATTTTGCGAGATATATAAAGAAATGATATCATAAACTGATATAAACACTCAAAAAATTTAAGATAGCCCCTTATCTGTAACTCAAATGTTTATTTTAGAATTAACTACTCAAGGAATTTTTTTTTCTCAAATTTTAAATAAATGAATATTGGTTTTCACTGTTACTTGGTTTCACCATTTATAATGGTACGTTTTAAGGGGGCTGTAAATAATTATTTCATTTTGCACCACCTTTATACCTATTGTTGAACTTAGGCATAACCGTCGAGTAGTTATAACACATCAAATCTAAATCAAATCACAGTACACGTACCTATAGAATAACTTTGCCACTGACATAGAAGGCAAATAGAAAATAAACCTAATATTCATTTGGACTCGAATCTCGTTATTCATGTAGAAGGATAGCTGGAACGTGTGGCGGTGTATGGTAAACATAGAATTATTGTAATATTCCGAATAAATGGTTGTAAAGCGAACCGTACCAACGTGACACAAGTACGAGCATGATCTGGGCGAGCGGGGATGATATATATGTATGTTATCTTCACTGGTTGCTCTTCGTTCCCGTACTTTTCTTGTCTATTTTGAGACAGCCAATATAACAAGCTAACCGAGTAGCAAAACAAAAAAAAATGGTATTATATTAACATAAAAAATATTGGGGTAGGCTTATAGTACATTACTGATATAGATTGGTAAAGAAAGAGATAAATTCATCTGTTTTTAGAGTTCCGTTCCCAAAGAGTGCCAACGGGACCCTATTACTGAGACTTCGCTGTCTGTCCGTCCGTCTGTCACAGGCTCTATCTCTTGAACACTTCAAATACCGATTATGTATTACTGTGGCCGCTATAATATCAAATACTAAAAATAAGATTAAGATTAAAGAGGTTGTTTCCAGCGTTATAAACACTGTACGGAAGTACGAATCTCTCTATGTACGAGTCCGACTAGCACTTGACATCGGAAGGAGTGCGGTTTTTAAAGGTACATTTGTTTATCTTTCTTATTTAAACTACCGAATTACCACTACAGAGAAGATATACATAGCAAGAAACTCTTATACTGATGCATTCAAAACCTAGGTCTTAAACTACTACTCGTAAAATATAAGTTTACTTAATAGACTAGCTTTTCGGGCGTTGCGCGGGCTGCGAGCAGCCTGCGGTTTTACCTGCAGCTGTTGAAGTTGGTTGAAATCTATGTTCAGTTGAGAAAATGGGTAAAATACTGCAGTCAAGAAAGGAAACATCAAAAAATGTGTGGGCGACCATCTTGGAATCAAAATTGTTGGTATTTTTGAGTTTCGCGGGGTGCTTTACCGGAGCTTCCACTAATAATGTAACCTGGGATGTGCTTAGATGAGTGTCCATGAGTTAGTTTCAAAAAGTTTTAAAACGGATCTTTATGACAAAAATCATAATACATTTTATTTACGAATACTTCAAAGAATTAAAATTCACAAAAATTTTTATTTTGTAAAATTCAGTTCGGTTGTAGTGATATTTTTTGTTTGTGTTTAGAACTATACAATACAGTCATAGCACTCAGAATTCCGGAACTGAAATATGCTTCAAGCTCTTTTAGTTATTTCCCAGCTAGAACAGCTGAAAAGATCCACCTGTGGTAAAACAAAGGGCACACCAACAGTCCAACGAATAACATCTAAAAATTTCCACTATGAATACAAGTAAAGAAATGGACATACATAACATTACTCTGAAACGGACTGTCATACATTCATCTCACAGTCAAATCTTAAGGTAATTTGTGACGATTTTGTCGCTCATTTAATATGCAAGGAATATAAAGTGTAGAATCCATCTTGTTTATTGGTAGCAGCTGCAAATCAGCAATCTGAATATCAAAGTGCGACATGATGTCCACTATGCTCGCTCTATATTCATTATTATATATGAAATATGGAGGGCTACACTGTCTACGATTGCTTATTATGTACGTAACTTTGCGTTATCTATAAAATTACCATGATCATAAGTGTTGTTACACAAATATATGTTTAGAACGAATGATCTATTCAATTCGGAAGAGCACGGTAGAGTGAGCCGTTATGTGCCCATTTCCAATGTTGTAATATAATGTAATACATTATGACACGGCTGGGAATCTATTATTTATTGAAAATGCTGTAAAGTTACCTCACTGAAATCGATTAAAACTAAGACGAGATATTTAGTGTCTCGCATTCATTATGAAAATACTAAATGAGTTCTAAGCTATAGTCGGCAATACCAACAATAGAAAATTGCCCGTTTTGATATCTTAATACTTCGTACAATTAATAAATTCCATATGTGTACTAGATCGCATTTTTTCTAATTTAATCACATATTAAAAACAATAAATATAAACAAACATTTGAAATAACAACCGAATGAAACGCGTTGAACACAAGAAGTAGCACATAAAAATAATTTATTTGGTTTACATATTCAATCCGCAACATGCTTCGTCAATGGGTCACAGAAAAGACTCCGCAACATGCTTCTTCTAAAAAGCAAACAAAAAAAAATCCGCAACAGGCTTCGTAAGTTCGTACACATTATTCTATGTTAAGCGTATAGAGTGATTTGGATTGTACTATTGTTATTAGTTTAAAATTTCCATAAAGTATAAAATTTTATGGATTTTTATATTACTCGATTGATTTTTTTTCTAAATAATATATAATAGGAAGACTTAATTCATTATCCAACAAGCAATATTTGGTTGGTTGAAAACTTCATTTTAAAAAAAGTAATTTTTGTCAAGGAAATCCTTAAAAATATTTATGAGAATTACATAAGATACGCAATATATTGCCACGAAAAAGTTCGACATTTTTGCGTTCAAATCTAAATAGCTGTCGCTGCACGCAACTTTCAGTTGAATTTTTCATAGTTTCTAGAAAATTCTTTAGCAACCGGAATTCGACATAGATTTATTAAAATATGTAATATCCCGAAAAATTAATATAAAATTTTCACGGCCGGTATTGATTCGAATTTCTAAGTAATGGAAAAGTTTAAGTTGGCCACTTTACATAAAAACGTGTTGATATCTATGGTTTAAATTCAAAACGTGACTACGCAAGGACTGTTTATGCAGTAGTTTAAATCTATAGGCACCTTTTTATCGTGATGGGGTGAAGAGCGGTTGGAATATATTTTTTATAATTTTTGATTCTTTACAGGAAATTGATAAGGTATAAAAAAACCACTTGTAATAATCAAACCTTCTGATAAGAAAAACTTCATTTTAGAAAAAAAATACAAGAAGATAAAGATTTATCTTATTTTATCAATACCTTATACTCTAGTCTATCATGGTATAATCATCATCATCAGGTCTTTTTTAGTCTCCACCGCAGGAGCACGACCATCTCTATTCTACCAGAGCCATAATTGGCCAACGCAGAGGTTCAGGCCAGACATGTTGGAGAGGTCTCATTGATGTTTATAAGCTTTGTTTAGCTTGTGTTTGTGTTTCCATCATGGTATAATGAAACAAGGTATTCTTTTCCCGTAACAGCTATGTCATGTAATTGGCCCAAGAATACGTCATCAGTTTGGAGTGTTGCAACTGTGTGTGATTGAATTAGCTGAGCAACATGCATTTTCTAAATTAGCAAACCAATTATGGTTTAATAATTTAATATATAAATTTATTAAAAATTAAACAGATGAATCACATGATATACGAAATAGTTAAGTAAGTTAGTATTTTATTTTATATTCATTAACTGAATGAGAAAGTCCTTACTGAAAAGATCAATCAGTGGTAACACTTATCGTGACATTCGTGCGTAGTCTTGGGCCACCGCAGGAATTGAATACCTTGTTTTATTATATCATCATGTACCGTCTATCATATTTTATGCTAGACGGAGACAAAAATATTGTCAACGCAATATAACGTCTAACAAAATATATTGAAACTAGTTTTAATCGTAGATTCAGTCCATGATACCGAACAACTTTCCCCAAGGAACATATATCGAAATATGAAAAATATTTTTTTGCTTTCCATACAAACTCGGATTAGCTGATCGGTCAACATGTATTGGAGGCCAAAAACTATTTTTCATATTTTGATATATGTTTTTTGGGGAAAGTTGTTCAGTATCATGTACTGGATCCACCTTTAACATAGTTTCAGTATATTTTGTTTGACCCTGTATAGTGAAGACAAACGCAAAGCTCAACAGATCGGCATGGAAATTCTGTCACATATTTCAAGTGCAATAAGGAAAATTTCCTAAAATGAGAATAGGAAGTCATAATGAAAAGTTGCCATCTTATTAGGCTAACATCTATTTTTTGATCGATTTCTATACTCTGCAGGAGTAAAAGTAATAAACCGGTCGAGTCGGAGTCGTACATGAAAGGTGCATCCGTATAATGTTTTATAGCGCTGAAAACAACTTGTATGACGACCCCTTAAATTTTTAACTTTATCTTATTTTCAGTATTTGTTGTTATAGCGGCCACAGTAATACATAATCGGTGAACATTTCAAGTGTTCCTCTATTACGATTTAAGAGATAGAGCCCTATGACAGACGGACGGACAGACGGACATATTTTTGGTTGGTACCCTTTATGTACGTTTCCCTCAAAATAGATAACATACGAAAAAATAACGTATTATTATAAAGTTACAATTGAAACTGCAATGTCTAACGTAGGTAAATAAAATAACGAGATATTTTACGCTTCTGTGTGATAATGCACAACCGATGTAGCAAAAACTATCTAGTGAGGACCGGTGGGTTCTACTCTTGTTTAAATTACTCCCATTGTTCCCCTATCTCTCTACATTCGATGCAATCTCTAGACAATTCCATAGATATCTGTTTTGTACGATCAAGTATGTTATATTAGGTATCTATATTTACCTATAATGTTTTAGTGCGTATATTAGTGACCGCGTTGACATGTATTACCCTTTTTTTTAATTTTGTAGAAGTAAATATATTATTTATTTATGTAGAGCAGTGTAGAGCTCAGTATAAAGTAAAGCATCGTAGGTTCAGTGAACATATATGCAAATTCAAATGTTACATTATCAATAGGGATGAAGACAGGGTCAGAAAAGTATTATTCTAATTCTTAAAGAATGACCCATATTTTTAGTTTATCAAAAAAATAATTCACAAAGATACAAAGCATCTAAGTCCCAGAGTGGGGGCTTGTGATGTAAAAATTATGTAAAAATCGTACTTAGCCGTGACGTCATGCGAAATTTAAATGCGCTGTTTTATCGTCAATTTTTGTTCTTCAGAGAAAAGAAAAGATTATTTTTAGAATATTTATAATAAAATCTAACTGATGGGCCAAAAATATTTTTTCAGTCGTCATGCCTATTATCCTCTATTTACTACCCCTAGGGTTGACTTTTCTTAAAAAGAGTTAATTCTTAATTTTATCTATATAGATATATAGCTAAAGAAAATTAAGTCTACAATATTAACCAATATATATTTTGGTATACGTCATATGTAATGAATTAATGATGTGCGAGGACATCATTATGGTAATGTCACTTGTTTACATATTTTTTCGATTCTAGATAAACTATAAACCGGCCAAGTGCGAGTTAAACTCACGTGGAGAGGGTTCCGTACAATTGATTGTATTTTTATAGGTTTTCCTGTAATCTACAAGCAATGAACTATATTTTTTATTTCTTTCAAAATTTTAGGCTCAGTAGTTTCGGAGATCAGGGGGGGGGGGGGGGGGGGAATGGTCAATTTTCGTCTTCTTCCATGAATAAAATCAAAACTATTCATTTTACAATAATAACAAAAATATATTTGAGATCCTCATAATGAGTCTTTTCATTTGATATATGACACAGTAAGGTTAGCAAAACTTTTTTTTTAAATTTCCTAATTTGTACCCCGAAAATGACCCTTATTTACAAAAAAAAAAATTTGCTTTGCACATATGTGTTTGGGTCATATGATTACAACATTCTACTAAATTTCACCTGATTTGGTCCAGTAGATTCGGAGCAAATTGGCTGTGATAGACGGACGGACAGACAGACGCACGAGTGATCCTATAAGGGTTCCGTTTTTTAATTTTTTGTACGGAACCCTAAAAACGTTAATTTTCAATAAATTGTTAATGGAAAAAACCTCGGTTCTCAGTGGAGCCGACCAATGTCACGAAGCAGGGATAATTGTTGCTAATCCCACCATGGCTTCTCTTTGTTAGCGTACCGATTAAAATATAATCACGATTGCAATGAGAGGTTTGTAGTTTTGCTGCCTCCGCTAATTAGTAGCATTATACTGTAGATCTGTACCTTAGTTACAATGTGACCTATGATTGCAACTTTGTGAAAGAAATAACAATTGGGTAGATGACTGGGTCAAAAATAAATTAATTGGTACTGCAAAGAGAATGAAACGTCATAAAATATTGTTACTTGACATTCTGTGATCATATCCATTTTCATCATGATTTAAGATTTATTAATGCAGATAGATACAGATACACTATCACCTCTTTATCCCTGATGGGGCAGACAGAACCTAAGGCGGCAAGGCCCAGGCCACTTTTAGCGTGATGGTGGGCATGAAGGTAGAAAAAGGAAATCGTAATAATGATTGGTTGCTAACCTCATCGCCTATTGATATGATTCAGATTCTTGCCCATACCCTCGATTGGCTTTTTTGATCTGCGCGGGAAGAGAAGCAGCTGGTGCATTGTATGTTTTTTCGTTTCTCCCAGACCAGCATGGAAGAAGCAAGAAATTAATGCAGATAAACAGTTAATAAGAGCGCTATTTGACTTTAAAAAGTCATGACGGTTGTGTTTTTCATACAAATCCCATAGAAAATATTTGTTTTGACGTTTAGAAATAAACGGGCAAGTGCGAGTCGGACTCATATATAAAAGGTTCCGGACCTTCGTACAATGTTTTAAAACGTTGAAGAAACAAGTTTCTTGTATGACGACCCCCTTTAATTTTTAACTTTATCTTATTTGTAGTATTTGTGGTTATAGTGGCCATAGTAATACATAAAATTTCAAGTATCTAGTTAATGCCATTATAAAGATCTAGTTAAAAACGCTGAAAACACACGTTTTTTGTATGACGACCCCCTTTAATTTTTAAGTTTTTTTTATTTTTAGTATTTGTTGTTACTCGTATAGCGGTCACAGTAATACATAATCGGTGAAAATGTCAAGTGTCTAGCTATTACGGTTCAAGAGATAGAGCCCTGTGACAGACGGACAGACGGACAGACAGCGGAGTCTTAGTAATAGGGTCCCGTTTGCACCCTTTTGGTACGGAACCCTAAAAATTGTCTGATTTGACTTGTTGTCATCTAGCAGATTTGGCTACGTCTGTGGTGTATTGGTATTAAAGAAGCTTAAACACTATCAGGTCTTTATCCCTAATGGGGCATTTTGGGTCTTGCGGCTCTAAGAGCCCAGAGCTACAAGACCCAAAGGCCTCTTTTAGCATTATGGTGGGCGAGAACGTGGAAAATGGAATTAAAATAGTGATGGGTTGCTAGCTGCATCACCTATTAACATGATTAGTAGTTCCGCCCAGTCCCTCGATCGGCTTTTACAATCTACACTGGAAGAGAAGCAGCTGGTAAGTTTTTTCTTTTCTCCCAGACCAATGGAATCAATGAATTATAATGGAATAATGAATAATCATAGACCATAGTACAAATCGTAAAATTCAATCAATGGGATGGTCCTAAATCTATTTTATGCTCATTCTTTCTTCCTGCTTTATCAGCTTATGTATAATCTTTCTAAGTCCACTGCTGGGTTAAAGGCCACTACCATGATTTTGTTAAAAGTTTACTATTTGTGGAAGAATAGATAGAGGTCTTATTTTACTTTCAAGTATTGAAGTTCAAGCTATCCTGACGGTATCTCACATAGTCTGCTCCATAGTAGTCAGATCTGTGCTGGTCTGAGAATCAAGAAAAAACTTAGAATGTACCCGCGTAGATCGTAAAAGCCGATTGAGGGCATGGGCGAAAATGCGAATCATGTTAAATGGCGATTTGGCTATAGCAACTCATCACTATTTTGATTCCGTTTTCCACCTTCTCGCCCACCATGACGCCAAAAGTGGCCTTTAAGTCTTGCGGCCCTGGGCTCTGTCTGCTTAGAGCCGCAAGACCCAAAATGCTCTTTCTGCCGCATCAGGGATAAAGACTTGATATGTATGTATGTATCTCACATAGTAACGATACATAAATTGTACATACATACGATACATAAAGCGGGCGGTATATAAATTGTTTCTCCAGCAGTCCTAGCCTAGCACAATCATCCTAATATATTTAATTATTTTGTAATTATTGTATGTATATGTATAATATAAATTTATTAGTTTATATGTTTAGGTATATATTTGTTTTGCTATATATTATAAGTAGGTCATATTTAATATCAGTTTTTTTTTTTAATTATGTAATTTTATACATATTTTAATCACGCCTGCCACACATATTTTCTGCTTGGTCTTATGGTTGACTGGTAGAGAATCCCATATGGCATTAGGTCCACCACTTGTACAATATTTTTGTGCAATAAAGTTTTTAAATAAATAAATAACGATTAACATGTAGTGAAAACAATCAGGACCGGCTTAACAGGCCCTTCGAATAGCAGATGGATGTTGGTGATAAGGAAATCAACACTCCCACAGCACTCAAAAATTGATATGAGCAAGTACAGAGAAAATGACATACCTATCCGGTATTTA
This sequence comes from Acrobasis repandana, assembly GCA_963576875.1. Lineage (NCBI taxonomy): Eukaryota > Metazoa > Arthropoda > Insecta > Lepidoptera > Pyralidae > Acrobasis > Acrobasis repandana. Next base: position 9,262,398 of record OY756226.1, read on the forward strand.
TAGGTCCATGACCCTACGTGTTCCAATAGCTGTCACTCCGATTGGCCACGGCATATCTAATTGAATTTGTCAAACAATGGGAGGTGTTCAGCTGGCATAACTACGCCTACATCATGTTGGGTTTTATTTATATAGTTAAGCTACAAATTAAAAAGTAATAGGCATTACTCCTGTTATCATCATAATCTTCGGTATTTTTAGTCTCCATTGCAGGAAAACGACCTTCTCTGTATTACCAGAGCCATACTTATCCAGAGTAGCCAAAAGATTTGGACTACACTCTCCACGTTGGCCAGACGGGTTGGAGAGGTCTCATTGATGTTTATAAGCTTTGTTTAGCTTGTGTTTCTAAGTCGCCTTCTACGACATCCACGGGAAAACTTGAAGTGGTCCTATTCTACTTTGCCGGGAACCACTCAGCAAAGGAGTTTGCTGAGTGGTTCCCGGCAGAAGCAGACAGAACGGCAGCAGAGGTTTCTAACAGGAGTGTTAGAATATGTTTAAATGAATGCGCCATGTGAACTGACTAAGGACGGAGAGGGAAATAGTGAGGAAGAAGAGAAGAGACATTACACCTGACTTTGCTATACGCAATACTTGCCAAATTGGCAAGATGTGGTCCACAGGGTGGTAACGAGCCTCGGCTTTAGGGTTGGGACACATCTGGGACACGGAACAGCATTTTCCTATGCTGCTATCCTTTTCTGTCGTTCAGAACCGTCATTTGCTAGAGCGAGAGAGAGCGTCGGAACGCCGCGGTATCGGCGATGCTGCCACATTAGGCATCACTTGAGATCGGCTTTGACAAAGTGTCAAGAGCCTGAGTATCTACCTACTTCTCACATTTATTCCTGCTACTGAGCAGTTAGATGTGTTTTTATTTCCAAGTTTGCCTTGAAAGGTACCTAAGACTAAGTAATTTTTAGAGTAAAAATATACCTGTACTATCCCGCTGTTAGGTAACCTGAAATAGGTGTACCTAAAAAGTCACCCAATCCAAAAATCTCTGTTCTGTGCTATTTCCAAACTTTTATTTTATACTTTAGGTAAAGTCTAAGAACGCAGCTATAGATGAAGACATTACGATACTAGCCGCGATGTATTATTATTAATTTATTACCTTTCATTTAAATTACAGTACAGTAACTACGAGTACAGTCGTCAAGCTGAGTCAGATGCCTTTAGGCAGCATGACAAATCTGACACCAGTGTTGGCTACTTACACACACGAAAAACAATTATACATACCTACGTGAATTTATCCTTCTGTTAATCTTTATATTTTGTGCTAAACGTCATCGTGGGAAATCCCTTCACTAAACAAACATTATAGCCTACTTTGCATTAACTGTGAATGTAACGCAATCGCAATTATTGTATTTAAATAATCATGATTAGAACTTGGGTTTTTCGATACTCCGTTTTGTCTCTACGGTTTTATTAGCTAATCTAGTAATGTTTTGCATAACGAAATCTAGAGTCGGAAGTTCAGTCTTATAAACAAATATATATATATGTATAACGTCTAACAAAATATACTGAAATTATTTTAAGAGTCAATTCAGTCCATGATACTGAACAACTTTCCCCAAGAAACACAATATGACAAAATATTTTTTGGTTTTTGAAGCTGATCGATCAACTTATATGGGAGGCCAAAAATTATTTATTTTGTTATGTTATATGTTTCTTGGGGAAAGTTGTTCAGTATCATGGACTGAATTGACCCTTAAAATAATTTCAGTATATTTTGTTAGACCCTGTATATACGGATAAATAACATGCGATAAACTGGTAACTCATGTAAAAAGTTAGCTACTGGCCGACATGTTTATCCGGAGGCCTTCCGCAGGGTGAATTTGACTTGCGACGCCTACACGAAGACGTCCTTAGCCGCACTTTTATTTAACTATTATATTAAAATGATAAGCGTTGTTAACATTTTTTCAGACGAACACCTTTTATCGAAATAAATATTTGATTCATTTCTGTAACAATTAAAGGTATAGACGAAATGGGACAGGGCGTCTCATTTTGATTTATATCTTCGATGAGATCCATATCGAGTTTGTGCGTTTTGCTACCTTCCCTACCCATCTGGAAGATCTTCAAAAATAAGGCAAAAACCAGCGCCCTGATAGTAATTGTTTCTTGCCTAGTTTTTTACTATTTTCCTTTAATTTCTTTAGGGCCTTGAAAACTGACCCATCATTCGCGGAATCGTCGCCTCGCAAATCAATTTCACAAATTGAAACATGACTGAAGTCACAATTGTTGTTTTTTGCCTCAGCCCCCCATTGAAGGCGGTGATTGAACTTCTAATTGCCTATGAGTTGCCGGCGTGACCACGCCGAAAGCTGTCACGGTGTCCTCTAAACTCATTTCTTTTATTAAATATCGTATTATCAATTCAAAACGCAATAAAATGTCGGATTAGTCAGATAACAGTTACCTAAATGATGAAAAAATTGTTCGCTCGTGGCATTCGAGAGATTGAATTCAGAAGAATCGAGCTCAAACCACGCCAAAGAAATAATATCTAAGTACTAGTTATTAAAGTTTTTTACTAAGCAGGATCTTTTATAGCTGACAGAAAAGCAACTGACCAAGTCACACGCGGAAGGTGTGAGACACTTAAACTACATCAAACGAACGTTTTTGAGTAACTCTCATTGAAGTATGGCAACTTCTATGAGGTTTTCAAAAGCATTGTAGAAATAAGTTTGGAAAATCCAAAAGTGCACGCCTCATAATCTCATTTTTCACAATTAAATTGAAATTACGATTAAACTACATTGAATTAGACCGTGATCTTCGAAAGGACTTAGTTTTGGATAATACTGAAGCGTATAAAAAAAAATGGACTTGATCAGATAAGTTTTTTGGGAGTTATCGTGACCACGCCAGTTTCCATACATACAGACACACGGACGTCCACAAAATGATTTTATTAAACATTGTTTTTTTTTTATTTAAAAGGCAAAATGTCTTTTAAAAATGTCATAAGTGTTGAAACTAGTGTTTTTCCTTGGCATTTGTGTGTAAATATTATTGTACAAGTGCGATAGAAAATAAGTAGAGACACATTTAGTTAAAAAAATCACTTGATTTTTGTAAGGCGAGAGTAGAGCACTACCTCATGCGCTTCGCTTATGAGGCGTGCAATTAATAACATTTTAATTATACTCGTATGTAGATATATTTATTGTTATATAGAGTGTTGGCCAAATCCTCTGACTGCTCTGGCTAAATATGGCTCTGATAGTATAGAGAGGGACGTGCTCCTGCAGTGGATACTAAAAAAGACCTGATGATGATGAATATTATAATAATTATATGAATTTTGTTTTAGTAAATAATAACTATGCTACACTTGCACCCTTCTACCAACTTCTCGACACGTCCCAAAGGCAAACTGGTAGATAATGCATTAGAGTTAAGTTTGACCCGTTGTAATCAATCAACTATAAGATTGTGTGCAATAAATTAAAAAAAAAAAAATATTGAATAAATCGTTTACTTTGTATTTTAAATTTATCTACGAGTAGTGTAGGAAGAGTCGATGTCGTACGACATAATCTTTCACTATGGGTAGAAAGAGAGCGATCATTAACATTTAAATTGAATAGGAAAACAACATTTAAGAAAATGCATTTACTTAATTTAATAGCATTTAACTCAGTAGCATAAGCTAGGTGTATTTCCAACAAAGGTTATAATTGCGCGTTGCGGTAGCGTCAACCGTTCACGACTCGATGTAGCTTATTATCTTTTGTTTGTTTCTATCCGTTAACCGAATGAAATCTCGTAAATTACCATATTTTCAGTAAAATTGACACTTCGCCATTATCTACCGGTCGGGCACCACAAGTCAACGCCCGCAAACCATCCGGATCTAATTACGTAGTGTCATTAACATCCAGAGACGGCACGTCCGTCTAGGAAATGGAATCGAATCATTAGTAGTTTGATTACAAAAAAGGCTTAATAGAAATATAATAACGCTGGATGGAGAAGAAATTGTAAAAAGATTGTAGAGCGTTCCGATAATAATTGGCGGTTATTCGTCGATACGGTTTGGAGCGGGTAATGGGTTGGGACGCCCCGACGTGACTCGGGCTGCGCCCCGGCCCGTGTTACAATTTAGCAGCATTTGCAGATCGATCTTAGGAAAAGGTAATGTAAAACGTATATCACCTAGGTCTGTGCAGCTCGCTTAAGTATCTCGCCTATTTTCTTTCACTTTTTTTGTTTATGTGCAATAACCTACCAGAAATGACCAATACATGATAATGATTGAGGATGACTGAGGTGTGAAATGTTGAAGTAATTTCAATATTCTTTTTTCTGATAATGTTTCTTTTCAATATAAATGGGCAAGTGCGAGTCGAACTCGTACATAAAGGGTTCCGTACCTCCGTACAATGTTTTAAAACGCTAAAAAATCACGTTTTTTGTATGACGACCCCCTTTAATTTTTAACTTTTTTTTTGTATTTGTTGTTATAACGGTCATAGTAATACATAATCTGTGAAAAATTCAAGTATCTGTTAATGCCATTATAAAGATCTTGTTAAAAACTCTGAAATAACACGTTTTTTGTATGACGACCTCCTTTACTTGTAGTTTAAGGGATAAAAAAAGGGATATTTTACATATGATACATCCTCAAAAATATTTTGGTTTTTAAACTATCGCGTTTTGAACACATGATTTATTTATAGAACGGGACTTAGCACGAACCTTTTTTACTGTTTTGTCTAACGTTTCGAAAAAGAGTTATATCTTTCGTGGTCGCAGACTGACTTATCATGGGTAGTGTTATTATCAAAAACTCTGCGTTTACCATCAACAAGACTCAGTCTGCTCTCAGTCCGCTGCTAAGTCCCGTTACATATATATAAATCTCTAAAATATTTTTCTTTAATTTTAAGTGTTAAGTTTAATGTCACTTACATGGTTTCATTTTCCCCTTGCACGCCCACTGTCACGCTGAACGTTGTCATTGGGTCTAATAGAGTCAAAAGCTCTGCCTCACTCACAATAATAAAAAGTAAACGCGTTTTCTATTTAGGTATGTAGATACAATCTTAAACTAAAAAAGTGCGTAGACCTGTACTGCTACGTACAGTTGCAAGACAAGTGAATGTGGACTAATCTTCAGAAATTAACATAAAAAGTTTGATTGATCAAATGATCAAAATTTTTATGTTAATTTCTACTAATGGTAAATACCCATGTGAACTGTACATGATTTATCACGAAACGTATTAAAATAGACTGCGAAAGAAACAAAAAGTTTTTTTTTATTATAAAAACCAACAAATTAGCTGGCCAATTCAGCTGATCGGATAAAATCTATGGGAATTTTGATAGGTAGATCAGGCCGGTGAAGAATGTATGCTATATGCCTTTTTAGAATGAATCCTCATGGGCCTTAAAGGTGATTAGGCACAGTTCGAATCAGATAAATACTACATATCTATATCATTTTATAAGAAAGTTTTGTTGTGAAATATTTTGATTGAAATTATAGAAAGAGAATTTGATGTAATGAAATGATGATAAAAAGATTCATAATGCTGTTACGAAAGCGTGCTTTGTACTGAAGAGACCAAGACTCACTCTGGGTCGCTGAGCCAGGGTAGTAGGTAAGTAATAATGCTGATACGTTATTGTATGGATGGCACTTACGAGTATATCAAATTCCATACCTACAAAGACTGTCAAGTTCTTTTAGGGTAGACGCTATTAACATTATTTTAGTTACTTAGTAGGAAAACTTGTGGCTAATAGACTTATTCGCTATCGTCAATTTTCTCAGTAGATAGAGTACTTACCTACCTAATAGTTAATTAATTTAAAATCGATTCGAAAAATCGTCTATCAAAACAATTTGTGGCGTATCGTTGTTACCACGAAATTTACGTAATGTAGTAACTGAAAATTGTATAGGTAGACGTTTTTCTGATCGCCGGGGGCATACGAGCGTGAAGTTCTGTTTGCACTGGTTTACTTAACCAACTGAGGAAAAGACGTGTAAAGGTCGTCGACGTTAACTTGTTTTTTTTTTGTATTTTTAAGTAATATCCTTAAGTGCAACCTTTTCAGTTTTAGGGTTCCATAATTCAAGGAAAGAAATGTTTTGCATCAATTTGTTATTAAACCCTTCATATTTTATACAAGTCTCTACAATAAGTCTATTTCAAAAATAACTTCGATTAAATGTCAAGTATCTACTAAACCGGGTAATACTTTAATTGATATTTTAATTCACAAAAATTATTAAGATACCGACAGGTACTTGGTAGAGATTAGATAACCATACCCAATGGTAGTGGTAGATAATATCCATTTCTAAATATTTTAATTTAACAAATTGTATTGTACCTATTTGCAGTACAAGAAGGTAAACTAAGTTTCGCCGGAACCGGCCGCGAGTCAGACTCGGCCTTGGAGAGTTTTTTTTATCTTTATTTAGGGACCGACTATTGACATTTTAAATTATTTTTTATATTCATAAATTGCTTCAATAAATAGTCTTTTGTTGCTTTAATGAGACTGTCATTTGAGCGTAAAAAATCACAGGCCGTATCACTTTGAGACCCGAAATTCTTTGGCCTCATCCGCAAGTTATTTAAACTAATTCAATTCAAGCTTGACAATATTATTTTTTGTCTACAATTTAGATAAATACCTACTTAATCGCTACATATTCTATTACCTATACTACTCTACCACCTTTTCAGTCTTGTCAAGGTTTTCAGCACTTACTGAATCTACTTATAAAGAAATATATTATAGCACCTATCTATTTTTTGACCTCACATGATCACGTGTGAGCCCTGCAAAACAATGCTAAACAATTGTTTTTTACCCGACTGCGTCACAAGGACCACTTTAGCTTTTGCGGCTCTAAGCAGACAGAGCCAAAGGCCTCTTCTAGTGTGCTAATGGGCGAGAAGATGGAAAAAGAATCAAAATAAGATGAGTTGCTAGCCGCATTGCCTATTAAGGCCATACTTGAATTTTCCGGGTTTAGTGCTGCCCTTATTTAAAATAAATTATTTGAAAGGAAACTGAGATATCATTAAAAATTTTGTGTCTACCAAGCCCTAGATAACCCTTCGAACTATTTTATGAACTACTGTGTAAGGTTTTTAATAAATGGTGGACTTAATGCTAAGAGCATTTTCTCCCAGTCAACCATAGGGATAAGCAGAGAAAATTTTGCGGCGCAAAAGCTATAAATACCTATATACTTACATCAAAAATACTAAGTACTTCATACACACTATTATATATATATAATATAAATATATCAGAGTAAATACCTGCTTACACAATACATATACTAATAAATATAATAACAAAGAAATAGCTAATGAAAAGAAGAACTGAATGATGATGACTTTACTTTTAAATTTACATACATATATACATACACTCGGGAAACATAACCTAGTTCCAGATTTTTTTTGACGCAGTCGGGTTTTGTTTTTAATGATAACTTGTTTGTTATTAAAAAAATCGATTTGTCATCTTCGAGCACCATGTTTTCTTTGTTTATGTACCTAACTTACCTAGCTGACGACAGTCTTCATGAGTGGGTACTTAAGTATATCCTTCAGGGTTGTAAGCAGTCGCCAAGTATACATTCGGTATAAAATATTGCTTCAAAAATACATATCTGCAATTTTAATTTTCTCGAGCGGTAAGTAATTTTTCACGTTTTAAGTATGTATACCTAATATAAGTAGTTATTTATTATATACATTAGGTACGTTTTATATTGTGTACCAATGGGTACCGTTATTGAATATCTAAGGAAGTATACCTTAAGTAAGTATATTTTTCTTCCGTCTGGGAGAAAAGAAAAAACTTAGAATTTTCCAGCTGCTTCTCTTCCCGCGCAGATTGTAAAAGCCGATTAGCGAAAATGCGAACCATGCAATGCGAAACGGAGATATCAGTTAAAATTTTGTTTCTACCAAGCCTTAGCCCTTCAAACTATTTTCTGAACTACTGTTTACAGTTTCAAGTCAGAACGTGAAGCTTTTTTCGCACATTTGCGAAAAACGGTCACTTTTGGCAAATGTGGCAAGGGCAAGGGCAGCACTGGACCCCGGAAAATTCGATTATGGCCTTAATAGGCAATGCGGCTAGGAACCCATCTTATTTTGATTCCTTTTTCCATCTTCTCGCCCTAATCACACTAGAAGTGGCCTTTGGCTCTGACTGCTTAGAGCCGCAAAACCCAAAGCGATCTGTTTGCCCCATTTGGGAAAAAACGTGATACTGATAGTGTATACCTAGTAATAGCACAGTGTACCTTGTAGATTACAAAGTTACTAATAAAACGTTTAATTTAACACAGTGTCTACTTTTTATTTCAGTTTATTCTTTACATGTCTAAATTGGCCAAATATGAAAAAATATAGATCTACCTAATGGTCTAACTTATTATATCTAATCACAATAGTGTGTAAGTTACTTACACACTATTATCATTAGATATGTAGTACCATTCGTAGTTGAGAATCTGAATCATGACAAAAGGACTAATTGAAGCTCGCAACATTTTTAAGACCGCGTATGACCCAGATAGTACTTAGAGGGATCTTAAATATTATCAATATTAACGAAATACTCACTTTGAAATAAAAACGCAGTAAAGTTCAGAACTAATTCTAGTCATTTTATTTTTCAAATAATTACAAAGTTGCCTTCAAATCGCCTCTGAATTATACTAAAACGGCTATTATTCAAGAAATACAATAAATTAGCCCTTGTAACTTTGGATTATAATTCTATTAAACATAAGGCAGTCATCATATGTCTTACTTTTGAAATAACCCTTAAATATTCTTTGTAAAACGAAAAACCTCAAAAACCAGAAACGTGTAAACCAGCCTCATTAATTAATAAATAAATAAAATTGACCAAATTAAATCATTGACCCGCCGCGATTCTTCCCTCTCCGCATGGCTCGCTGTCTCGTTTCAGCTAGAATAAATGTGTATGCGTGGAAGCGGGAGTAAAATTTAGATTAACAGCATCAGACACCCTCTTAAAGAAAATCCTACGGAAAATTTTCGTACCAAAGACCTATTTTGTAATCGGGAGTCACACAACGATTGATTTGCGCGAGTGTTTCCAAGTTGGTGCATTTTTGAATTGATTGATTGATTGATTTGCACGAGTGGTCTTGACCACTCGTAATTTTGACATTTGTAGCGTACAAAATATCAAAGAAACCATTCATGGAGAATCCGTTCCGTTTCACGCTGCTTTTTTATTTATATTAAAATGTTAAGAAAACCATTGACAAATTTATGATATTTTCTGCGTAAAACAATATTACTTATCGCTGACACGACGCGAGCAGTGTGATGGAAAACTACACGTTATGTGTTGCTGACTCTTTCGTTGGTAAATAGCACTCCAGTGCGTGAAGATGATGTTACATTCCGTATCAGAATTAACCATGAGCTGGAGGAACTGAACCATAAAGACAATTGTCAAGTTCTGTAAGTCACAAAGGCTTAGATGGGTCACTTGAAAACAATGGATGACACCCGGACTGTTAAGTGTATTACTAAGTGGACTCCGGAACAGAAGAGATCCAGAAAGCGGTGAAAGGACTGCATCGAGGAAGATCTAAGGAGAATAGGCAGGAAAGCATCTTGGAGAAAGAGCTGAGGCCAGTAACAGAGCGATATGGAACATCTTAGAGGAGACCAAGACACACAAAGGGTTGTAGCGCCGCAGGAAGTAAGAAGTAAGGATAGTAAACCATCATTATTCTAGTTCCCTTTTTATATTCACGCCCACCATTACACCATACACTGCATTTTGGTTTGACGGCTCGAGGCTCTGTCTCACCCGTTAAGAATAAAGACGGATAGTGTATATGTAGGTACTAATAAACTGTTATAAAAAAGTAAAAATATATTTCTATTGACAGCATTTCTTTTAGAAAATTGAGGATTTGATTTGGTAATCCGCCTTCACATCGATCTACCTACTTACTGACATGATATCTTCGATTCCCACAAAAACTCTTTTGTTGACGAACAAAAAGCCTTGTTTTCTGTTAAGCACGTCCTATAGGTATATTGTATTATACAATAAAATAATTAGTTGGTTCGGTAACGGTGATTTTTTTACGTAGACTTTGCTCTTTGTGCGTTTCGTAATTTAATATTTTTTGTAATAAACCCTCGTTTGAGTGGGCGATCGAAAAGCATTGTCAGTGGAATTTTGTGATATCATTCACAAATCTGCAATAAATCAGTTTTCATGAAATCAGGTAAATAGTCTTCTTTTGTGATGGGTTGCTGCCGCATCGCCTATCAACATAATTTAGATTCTCGCCCATTCTCTTAAACGGCTTTTACGATCTGCGCGGGAAGAAAAGCAGCTGATACATTCTAATTTTTTTCTTCTCTCCTAGACCAGCATATAAGAATGTATAAATAATAAAGAGTATAACAAATTAATAGTTCTTTACTTAGTTCAATTTAAGATGTTGGTGCAGGGATATTTCCTGCCTAGGTAGACATATCTAAATGATTACAAGACCCAAAGGCCTCGCTTACAGAGTTGGCTAGCCCATCGTCTATTTACAATTGGTTTTACAGGTAAACGCAAATTCCCTTGAGCGATTTCTACGACCAATTTATTATTCGTAAGATAAAAGTTTTAAAGAGATAGAGCGTTGTTTAAACCCAACTTTGCTGGTACAGAGAAGGAATGGCCTTAAAAATACCATGTGGTGGTATTTTAAAGACATTAAGTATACTTTTCACATCCTATAATTGTCGATAATATGCTAAAAAGAAAGTTAAAAGATAATTACAAAACAGGTACAGTACCTAATTATGTACTTTTTAGGTACGTGTTATTTTTCGGATGATGTTGCTACTTTGGAGTTTGTATATTACATGTTGGTTCCACATTTTGTTTTGTTTTCAATGATATAATGTAAGTAGTTCAAAGTTCTGGAGGTTTTAGAGTGGTAATCCACCTATTTACACACAATTTTACAAGTTTTTTCTACTTACCAAGCTTAGTTCTAACTTTACGTTATTAGCTTGTACTTACGACTTCGTGCGTGTCGGATACTTATAACTCTCTGCAGCCAGGTGTTTTGCTAAAATATGGCGTTATAGATCTTGAACAGATAGGTACCTCTTTTGCGGAATTGTATACCTATATATTTGTACGATTGCGTTATAAAGCAGTTAACCAAAATGGCGATTGAGTCAGATATCTACATTGACACAAAGTTATACTTCAAGAAATTATGCTACAGATAAAAATATCTACATCGCAGCGTCCGTGCCATCACGGCCATAAATTTAACAAAATAAATAATAATTCAATCAACAACAAAGGAAACTAGCAATCTGTTAACTTTTTCTCAAAATTAAAAAGAGAAATTCGTTAAAAATAAAAAGGCACCTCCCACGACGCAATTGTACTAACTAAAATATTTAGTTTCCACCTTATACAAATAAACCCAAAAACCTTTCCTTGTTTTAGCTTGGACCAGGTATGACTAATTTTACTACTCTTTTGTAAAAACTTTACATGGTATACAATTTCAACTGACTACAATGTTCATCTACCCTTAAGTAATTTGTTAATTCTTCCCGACTTAGCAGGGGACTGTACCCAAAGAGCTTTATTGTTTCACTATTGATATCTTGCATTCCACAATTGTCTTAAAACAAAAACAAAATAAACTTAAGGAAAAAAGGAACTTAGGAAACAAAAAAGAAAAAAACATAACTCAATAATATAAATATTGCATTTATTTCAACGAATTCTGCAAATATAATAACTGTAGATAATAATTAAAATAATACTATTCAGTTTACAAGACTCATCTTTCATCGAGACACGTCTCAGAAATACCAAATTGTTTCACTGGCTGGCACTGGACTCGCTTTAAAACAACTATTAAGAATAACGTTATTCCAATAACAGTAAATGCAAATCGCACGTTACTACTTTAAAATTAAATTATACAAATTAAAATAAAATTATTGGAAGTCGTATTGGAGGCAAATTCAATATCAGTAAATGTCAATCGTCTTGACGTACCTACTCGTAAATACATATCTACATGAAAACAAAAATAAAAAACCAAAGAACAAAAATAAATACAAACATAACAAAACAAAATAACATAAAGCGATATGCAAATCAGCATGCTCTAAATTTAAATACTGTTAAGTATTTATATGGATCGTTTAAATTGTTCCGCCGCATTATATTGCGGCGGTAAGTCGTAATATTTGCATCTGAAAGATCAATAGAGACGTATCAAGGAGCTAGAGTTAGGTAAAAATGTGGGTATTACTAAGGTATGAATGGAAAGCTCCCGGTGCGCGTGCGCAGCGAGCGATGCAAGCGCACGAGCGCAGACCTAAAGCCAAACATTCAAATTTGAAGAAATATTTGCATATCGCCTAACTCCCCAATCGAGGGCTACTCTTATGTAAATGCAACTGGAGAATAGCAAAAACTGCAACCGACGGGACCCCACACAATCTCATTATTATGTAAATCGCGACAAACTTCTAATGTTATGTCTGTATGTATTTTTGTGCCCCAGCCCACTGTCGCTCTGACAGTCAGTGGAGTAAACTAAATAATTAAATATACAGTTATATCACAAGTTCTTAAGATGCCTCTACGAAACAAACAATATATTTATACCTAACTTTAGATATACTATCGCAATACTCAATACACAGTGACGAACAGTGGCTGCAGACACTGTACAGCGCGCTATCATTAAATCTAGTAGTATACTTGTACACTTTAACTATTTACAGTGGAGCTCGGAGATAATAATTTACAAAGCACTCGGATCGTACAAGGCACCTTATTTAAATAGTATAATAGACTTCAGGCTTCGCTATGACTTTACATAATAACTAACGTTTTAAATTCTCTAAAATATATAATTTGGTTTTCATTACAATCCTACAACAATCGACATGTCACTATACCTAATAGGAGTTTTAAATATGAACAACTAGGAAGAATAATATTATGCAACAGATTACTAGTCGACGTCGCTACGCAGTGTTGGTTTCCGACGGCCTCAGATAAATCAACTGCCGAAATAAAGGAGACAATAGACATTGATGCATAATTTCCGAGAAAGTCTTCTGATTGGCGTCATTTAAATAATTGATTATTCATGTGGAGCGAAATGCATGTGCGCCAGATCGGTCCTATTAGATATACAACGTCCTTCACGCGTCCTAACTCCTACCATTGTTGTGTTTCGTTTGCATTTGAATAGTTGTCGGCGCGGCGCGGACGCCCACCGCGGCGGCGGCCGGCCCGCCTCTCGCGCCGCGACGACAACTCGCAAAGACAACACCGCCGGCACAACAACCACCCATAACGCCACTATGGCCCAGCACTAACAGCACCTCCATTAAACCAGAGCCCAAGAAAAAAAGAATCTATTTCACACTAATTTCATAGTTATATTATTACTGGTAGATTGAGTAATGTTTTTTACTGTTTCGGTCAGACTGCCACGCTTCGAGCTATAGGTACTTAGTAATTATTTGAATTACGAAATAATTTCTGAGATTGAATCGGGTGTGTACGTGCCGCTATTAGCTTTCGCATCGGTCCGGCCGACTTGACGCATATTTATCGGAAGACATTATTATTTATTAGATACACTAGACAAATCGACAATGGTAATGTTTTCCGAGGATTTAAGGCAAAAAATCGTATACCAACACTGCTTAGTGACGAAATAAAACTATTTCAAGTTAAATCTAAATGTTATGTACAAAAGGACTCACTAGTAGGAAAAATAGATTAACGACCGTCACGGCACGAAGTGTGCTTCGCTCGAGTCGAGTATGATCGAAGAATAATCGCTGAGAGCGAATGGAAGAACTCGATCGAGCGAGGCTCGCCGCTGCGAGGTTCTACATAATAGGGTCCGGAGTCGCGTACCGCTCGGGAGCGCTAGGCGACGCGGGCCACGGTCAAGTGGTGCACTCACCGTTGCCGGCGAGCTGCGGCCGCAGGAACGCGTTGTGAAGTTCTCCGCCCAGCCCGGAGTCCAGGCGCGCCGCCATCTGCATCAGCGCCAGCGTGTTGTCGTCAGTCACGCCGCCAGCACCGGCGCCGCTCTCCAGCCGCGCGCGAACCGCCGCTATGTGACCACGTGTAAACACGTGGTCTTGCACCGAGTACTTGTGGCTGTACTTGAAGTCACAAACACGACACTCCTCAGGCGGTGCCGCATCTGACACTTCCGGGAGCCCAGCTGCCAGCCGTGCTTTCTTCTCTTTGGCACGCGCATTTTGGAACCACACTTGCACAACGCGTTTAGGAAGTCCGATTTCGCGACCGAGGGCTTCGCATTCAGCCATTGTTGGCGTCTTATAGTCACCGAATAAGGATTTCATTATTTTCACTTGCAAGGAGGACATCTGAGTGCGAAATCGTTTGCCCGGTGGTCTGGGCGTCGCTTGCTGACCCGGTAGTGGTGACGTCGGCTCATCCTCTTCGTAGTAATCCATCGTCTCTGATGCTGTATCTGAACGCTCATCAGCGTCAGACCCCGGTCTCGACAAATCAACAGGCTTGCTGAGATCTAGAGGTATTTCTGATTTCCCATGTCGCGGCGTTTCATTAGACTCGTTATTGCCACCATTCTGTTGGGAGGCGGCATGAGCTTGCAGCTCACTGACGTATCTTTTCATAGATTCTTCACTGTACTGCTTGATAAATTTCTCCATGTCTGAGTGAAACGGCGGAAAGATAGGGGGCAACATGGGCGCCCCCGCTTGGGAAAAATTTTGCTGCCTGTCACTTTGTTGTGAGCCAAAACTGGGAGTCGACTCCGTGCTTAATTCCTCATCTGGCAGTGCGTCAACGTTGATTTCACCCCGCGCACACTGGTCTGCGTGTTTTGTACTTAAATGACTCTCTAATGCACTCTTCACTTTAAACAGAGCTGGGCAAAATGGACATCGTTTGTTTATGACCTGTGCATGAGCCCGAAATTGACCTTTCCTCTCACGTGCTCGTGTATTTTGAAACCATACTTGTACCACTCTCTTCTTTAGTCCGACCTCTCTTGCAATATTTTCAAGCATCTTTCGAGAAGGATTTGATTCGATTTGGTACTTTTGGTAGAGGTAGTCCAATTGTTCGGGTAAAATAGTTGTTCTTAAACGTTTATCTTTTGGCTGCTCTCCAGTATCAACCTCCTCGAATTCATCGAATTTTCTCTTAGCAACCTGTTGGTTCAAAGCCGCGACTAAAGGGTGTCGCGCCTCTTCGTTTCCCAGAGTAGCGTTTAGTTGCTGAAGCTGAGCGTGTTGTTGTAAGATCCCAAAAGGGGAATCAGGAGGATATGTGGGAAATAAATTTGGGTTCATTATGTGAACCAACTGATGCTCTCGCCATAAGTCAAATCGTGGGAAGACTAAGTTGCATTTATCACATTGAAAATTTCCATCTTTCTCTTCTCGAGGTTGATGCGATAGGGGTGTCACTGGGGTATGTGGTGTTGTAGGCGCTGGCGATACTGGGTAGTTGGGTGCAGCTGGGGTGGGGGTGCGTGGAGGCGCGGGGGATACTGGTACATGTGGTGTGTGATGTTCTACAGTACTAGAGTTTGAATCTTCACTACTCAAAGTAGCAGCTACTTGTGCAGCAGCAGCTTGGGCCTGGGCAGATCGCTTCGCATCTTCTTCTTTAAAACAATGCGTTTTTTGATGTCTAATTAACTCATAATATCGTTGGAACACTAATTGGCACTTCTTACATTGGTAGTTTAAGCCCGGCGTGCGCTGAAATCTGTTAGCGTCGTCCGTTGCTCCTGCGGGAGGCTCAGCAGCTGGTTGGTTTTCGTATACTTTTCTTGCTTTTTGTCGAGCATTTTGAAACCAAACTACTATTACTCTAGGACTTAGTCCTAATAATTTTGAAAGGTATTCAAGATCATCATCTTTAGGATAGGCATTATTCTCAAAGAATTCTTGAAGGACTTTGATCTGGTAGTCAGTGAATCTAGTTCTGTTGGCGCGTTTGCCAGAAGACCCCGAGCTGTTGGATCCGTTCGAGTTGCCCCCGGAAAGTCCGAAATCGGCCGGTCCCCTGCCAGGACTGAGGCTGCGATTTGGGGTCAAAGATAGGACGTTCGGGGGCGCGGAGTTTGGGGACGTGAAATTCGGATTTATTTTTGGAGGAAGCATCGATGGATGCGGCGGCTGCGGTATACTTGTAGCCGGAATGGAGTCTAATTGTGACTGAATGAGAGAATTTAACGACAAATGCGTTGGTGTTTGTGGTCGTGACATATTCTGTGGATGATCAGAATTTAAAATTGGAGCAGGACTTTGCGAAGGTGCCTGTGGAAATATAAAACTTTTGTCTTCTTGATGCCGATCATCGTAAGAGTTGTATTTTTCTTCCATTGAAGGTTCATCATTTGGTTCTGATTTTACTTCTTGATGATTGGGGTTCACGTGAGACAAATCCTCAGTCTTAGCCTTTTTCTCTGGCGGTGGTTTGCCTTCATCAGAGCTGGCAGAAGAATCCAAGGGGGTTACTTTGGCTTCACCCGTTTTCTCATACTCCTCGAGATTGAGAGTTGTGGAGGGAGGATTGTTGAAGTTATAAGGAGAGTCCTTGTTACGTTGGCGCTCTTTGAATAGAGTATTTCGGAACCAGTGTTTGATTACCTTAGTGGCCAGGCCTGATTGCTTAGCCATTTTGGCGATGGCTTCATCACTTGGCGAGTTGTTGATGTCAAAGTGAGCTCGCAAAATTTTGAGTTGCTCATCAGTAATGCGAGTGCGAGCTCGTTTTTGTCCAGCGGCAGCGTTTGCCTGCAAACAAAACAAAACCCTATGAATTTTCACCTCGATGATAAAGATAATGCAAATAATAGTTAGAAATTCAAGACACGAACAATGAACAGCTCGGAATGGTTAAAAGCCCAATTACCCGTATTCGTTTGCGACGCGGTATCAGCAGGTAACTCGGAATAATAACCGACTTTGTTAATAATACTTCAACCCTAGAGGTGTAACAATAGACCCTCTGTTGCTTTGTGCAAACAGATAGCCACGTTTTAAACCGTCGCGCTTATCTTACAATACTTGTAGATATCCTTCGGGCTAACGATTGACTTTACAGTGACTGACGGAAATAATATCAAACGATGGTGTTTGTTCAGTAAATACGTTAAGTGAAGTGCGCCTACCTAAATTAACATTTCGATGAACGTTATGAATATTCTTTAACTTGCGTTGATACGAAATCGTCATCAGTACAAATATGTCGCAATACTTGTATTTTAAATAGATTAATATTTACAGTACGAGTATATAGCACTAAAAGTAAATAAGTGGGTGGATATGGCATACGAGTATGTATAGGTACTTATATATTTATTTAAGACTTATAGTCATATGATCTGATATGACAAATAAAATTGTTCGAAGTACATACTTGTTTTTTATCGTATCTTAAACAGTGGTAAAGCTAGAAGCTATGTCAGATGCCTTTAAGCAGCTTAAGAAATCTGACACCAGTGTTGGCCACTTACTCACATGAAAAACAAAAAAACAGTGGTGAACATAGTTGTTGGTCACTAGCACATACGAACAAAGGAAGATATGTATAAATACACTTTACGTATATTTTTCATAACTAAATAAACGGGCAAGTGCGAGTCGGACTCGTACATGAAGGGTTCCGTACCACCGTACAATGTTTTTAAACGCTAAAAAACACGTTTTTTGTATGACGACCCCCTTTAATTTTCAACTTTATTTTATTTTTAGTATTTGTTGTTATTGTGGTCATAGTAATACATAATTGGTGAAAATTTCAAGTATCTAGTTAATGTGATTATGAAGATCAAGTTAAAAACGCTGAAAAAAACACGTATCTTGTATGATAACCCTCTTTAATTTTTAAATATTTTTTATTTTTAGTATTTGTTGTTATATCCGCCACAGTAATACATAATCGGTGAAAATTTCAAGTGTCTAGCTATTACGGTTCAAGAGATAGAGCCCTGTGACTGACGGACAGACAGACAGACGGACAGACAGACAGACAGACGGACAGAGGGACAGACAGTGGAGTCTCAGTAATAGGGTTCCGTTTGCACCCTTTGGGTACGGAACCCTAAAATAACGTTCACAGATTGCATACAAATAATTCCTTATCACAAGTTATATACAGGCTTAGGAGTGAGTGAGAGTATTTAAACCCCCAATGAAAAAGAGGAGTTATATTTTTGACCTGTCTGTGTGTCTATCTGTGACATCGGAGCTCCTAAACGAATATACTGATTTTGATGCGGTTTTTTTAATCAAATGCCTTGTCTATCGAGATGGTTCTTAGCTATGTACCTATGATGAAAATCAGTTTAGCCGTTCATAACGATATTTATTTGAGCGCAAATGATTACACACGATATTTATTTTAAGTATTTATGAATACTCACGGAAATAAAGTATTCTAATGAATATTAATTGAGCATGGATATAATTATCACATCAAACCTATAAAGTAATAAAAACAAGACACTGACCTGTTGTTGTTGCTGCAAAAGTTGTTGTTGTTTCATCTGGGCGTCATGAGCGAAAGGCATCGCGTCAAAAGGCGGGGGCGGCAGCATCAGTGGCACCAGTGGTGGCTGCAGGTTCATAGCCGCCAGCGCACCCACATTCAGGCCAAGAGGCAGGCCCAGTGACAACATCTGCGCCACCATCGGGTGCAACTGACCCAACTGTTGTTGAAGTTGCAACATGTTCAGCGCTGCTTGCATCTCTTGCACTTGCGCAGCCAGCAAAGCACCAGCTTGCGCTTCACCCTGAGCATTTCCATTCTCATTGAAGTTCCCAGCACTATCACCACGAGGAGAAGGCGACCGGTCACCTTGTGGTGCCGGTGACGCGGCACGCGGTGAGTTTGGAGCACCTGATTTCCTCTCGTATTCCGATTTAAACTGTTCAGCAAACTGCTCCAAAAACTCCAAGGGAACTTTGTCTTTATGCACTTCTTCACAGTGAGTCTTTAGCACAAACACACTAGAAAACTCCTTGTTACAATGTTGACACGTTGACTTTGTTTCACCATCCGGAGGCTTCTCTTCTGGCGGCGGTGGCGGAGGACTCGGCGCTCGCGCCATTTCTCTTTCTTCTTGCAATTTCCGCCGTTGGTTCTCATTGTATTGCATGACGAGATCGAAGCCAAAGGTTTCTAGCAATTGTTTATACATTTGTGAATTTCGTTTGGGCGGATTGCCCTTGGCAACCATCTCGTCAAGTGCAGCTGCCTCTGCGTCACCTAGCGGCGAGTGCGCCCGCGCATCGCCAAACGGACATGAGGTCGCACGATGTGCATCGAGTAACTCCCCGTTCGGGAATGAAGCGTGACAACGTTCGCACGAAGCGCTACCTGAGTGCGGGGATCGAGGGCTACCTGGGCGCGCGGGGGGTGATGAACGCGGGCCCCCACTGCTTGTAGACGAAGGGGATGTATTTTTCGGCGACAACACGTCTTGTAAAATTTTAGCAGGGTCGTTTCTATCTGGTTGCTCTACTAAAGGCCGTGTCAAATCCACGTGTCCGGCCGCGGCCAGCTCCTGTAACTTACCGGCCCTCGTTTGATGTAGCACCGACCGCATGTGGATGTCGAGCGTGCTGCCTTGCGTGTAAGCCACTTTACATATATTGCATTTGTAGCGTTTTCGGTCGTCCTCCTCGCTCGATGTACTCTTAGGTGTGAGAGTCAAATTAGAGGGCGCGGAACCCGCTCCAGGCGAAACGGGAGGGTTATTATTATTTTGTTGTTCTTGCATGGCGCGTTTTAATTTGTGCAAATGACTCACACTGTTGTAATGGACCAGCAAGATGTTCTTTTGTGTGAATGACTCTTTACATACGTCGCATTTGAATGGTCTATTAGGGTCAAGATACTTTTCCATTGGGTATGTAAGTTTCTCGCCTTTCCTGTGTAATAGTGTTTTGTTATGGGCCGTCAAATAAGATTGGCGTGTGAAAGCCACTTTGCACCTGTGACATTTGTATTTCCTATTTGGATCATTATAGGAATCTTCTGCCATTGCCTGAGAGTTCAAGTAGTCCTCTAAGAATTGTTGATCTTTATAAACAATAGAATCATCTGAATTTTCTGCGTCATTGTGTCCAGATTCATCTGCGACAGTTGCGCTCGAATCTCTATCTTCCAAATCTGCGAGGTCATCATCGGGTGTTCTGAGAGCTTCTTTGCGTAATAGCTCAGCTGTCGCAGCATCTAACGCCGTGCCTTGATTTGCTTGGAGCAAGGGATTAGATGCAAGACTACGTTTGAATGCAGCCAATTCTTCTTCTGAAAGCTCAGAATGTGAAGTCTCAACATGTTTCTGTAGCGCCAATACTGACCTAAAGCTACGACCGCATAAAACACACTTAGTGGCATCTCTTATCACATGATATTGCGAATGTAGTTGCAATTTCTCTATAGTTTTAAATGCCAGGCTGCATTGATTACAGCGGTATTTGTACACATGTTTTTCAGATACAGACATGTTTGCGATAGAGTTTCGGGCATGTGCTTCTCTAAAATGATTTTGTAAGGCGTGTGCGGCATCGAAATAGCGATTGCATCCCTTTTTCCAACATACGTATCCAGGGCCTTGGGGTGTTTGTTTCAATTCAAGATGGCCAGACTCATTCTGATGTTGACAAAGTTCATCCACATTCCGGAATGTGCGGTTGCATGTTGAGCATCGCTCCATCTCGCCGTCTGCGCTGCCTTCTGAGCGAGGCGAGGATATCTCCCGCTCTTCATCCCCTTGTCTAGATTCATCTCGCTGTTGAGCTCCACCGTTTAGCCAGTGACTTTGATCGACAAGTAACAATAGCCGCTGTAAGCCCTCCGAGTTGACTGAATGAATTTGCATCACATGTCTCTCAAGAGACGGGCGCTCCTTGAATGCATCTTGACAAAGCGGACAGATGAAATGTCTCGCTGTATCGCCATGTATGGTGGATACATGAGCGTGCAAGCGAGCCTCACTTCCACAGCTGAAGTTACAGTAAGGACATGCGTGTGGCCCAGGCGTTTCCCTTTCTTCCTCTCTGTCCCCAGATGATTGTTGGGTTTGTTGAGATTGTTGCTGTTGCTGCTGAAGCTGTTGTTGTTGCTGATGTTGTTCTAAAAATCGCATCATTTTCTGTTCTTGCGTTAATTCAGGTTTCTGATCAATAGGTTCCTTGGTATCTGTTGACAAAACAAAAACAACGTTAAACCCTAAACACACTAGCAAAGTTACACAAAATAAAATAAACAAAATCGTTTGCAACGAACCTCCCTCTACGAGATCAACTGTAGGAATGGATACAAATCTACGCCTTATGTCTACGTGCGACTTATCTACAAAAAAGATTATTTCTATAAATGAAGCTCACTATTGTTCGGTGTGAGCGTTTGTTACTTTTCTGAATTGAAGTTAAAAATAAAATTCTTCGCTTTTATATTATTAGTAGGTCTCTTTTTGTTTGCGACGTCCAGGCAAGACAAAGGTATCGGCTCTATCCATCCCATACCCACACATTCACAGATGTATTAATGCTAACGTAACAAGTATATTGTAATTTTGCACACAAAGGAGATACAGGACGAGCAAACAATCATTGTTCATTATTACAAAAGGTTTCGAATATTTCGTTTCGCATCGGATCAAATGCATTCGGGAGAGTTGACGTATGTGGCTTTAGGTGCGAGGGAGACAGCTGTATGGAAGATATGTGAGAGTGCAATTATTATTTGACCAGGGATAAGTCCGCGGCAGCGTGTGAAAGAAGCTGGCCCTTATTGTTTACGCTCAAATAAGGAAGGTGAAAGAAACCGATGTGGGGAGCAGATTCGTTAATATAACGCTACAATTATATTATTAGACGAGCGACTGGCCATCCGGCTTTTGTACTATTTTAGGATTTCTGCACAAAAATTATCTACTAGAACGATAAGTTCGTAAACTTTAGACATCTTAGCTAGATATACAAATTTACAATACTGACAAAACATCATTTGTAACATTTCGTGTTTTTACACCTCTATAATTATTTAAAACATACAGGCATTATACGGCCCACAAGACAAGATAGTGTAGGTATGTATTATGAGTGTTATAGTAACAAACAGATTTGTTACCAAGCTACTAAGATAGGCATCGTTACATCTGTTAGGCTAGGCAGTATTGTTAGAGAAACAAATGACAATATTTTGCTAACACAATATATTAACAAAAAACGTGCAAAACCCTTAGGGGACTTGGATTTTCAATTAATTAAAACACGAAATTATCTCACAGTCCAGCAGACTTGAAACCAGTCGGCCCCTGTTTGGAACCCGTTCTATAGTTTTAACAGTCGCAACCGTTACGTCTAATGAAGGGGAGGGGGATAAGTAAATCCCTGTAATAATAATCATAGCGCAACTGACCCTAATTCCAGGCTGACCAGTAAATGTAATTATTTATGGAGACTCGCCGTCCGAGCGTCTGGTAGGACCATAGAACAATAGCCAGGTAAAGGGACCTCTGCACAAATACGATCTCTGACGCTTTTTGTCAATGGACAAAGGCCCTTTTCTGAGGAAACACCACATCGTTATAACGTCGTAAAGTAGGTATTGTGCAGTGAGTTTTGTTTCGCGAGATTTAGGTCAGGATTTTTACAATGTGGCGTCAGGGATACAATGGGCCTGAATATTTTACTGTCTTCCAGGCTCGTTGCCGGTCGCAACGTCGGATATTTAAGTCGTTGCATATTAAAATTTTAATTTTATTTATGTTCTTGAATTTTAAGAAGAATTTAGCCTGTTTTACATATTGAAATCTATTGTTTTTATTTAAACTACGATAGATTCTTTCCCTTTGATAGTTTTAGGTGCTCATAGTATTGTGCCGTTTATACCGCTGAAAATATAAGCCGAAAGATTAATTTTGTATAAAATGATGTGTTTACTGACATAATATGATGTATAGTTAGTTCTCATACTTTTTACCAATAAAAATTTCATGAAAGGATGACGCTACTCAAAAGAAGTTAAAACCGGTCGTTCCTTGTTATATTGAATTGATGTTAGGATCTTCACTAATGAATTAAATATGGGGAACAAAAACAGTTACGCTTTAGCTTTTGATAGTACTCGTAAATTTTGTTTTCAGTGTCAGAAAAAAAGATGATTACAATGAAATCTGATGAGAACCTGTGAAAGTGCATTCATTTTGGGGTCCCGTTTTACAATGAGTCTTAAAAATATGCACTAAAATCGATCGTTTAAGCACGTCGCTCAATAAGGTGAAAATAAGTAATAAGCATAAACATGAGGTGCACAATGGTGTAAGCCGGATTTCTTTCGCCTCCACATTTCTCTCGGAGTTTATCGTATTTCACCGTGGTCATAAACATGCGACGGTGATGCGGCCGCGCGACATTGTGCGATGATGTAGCAGCCTCATCACAAGGGGCAATCATCCTTAATGCGCGACGGCCACATACGTAATGCGAGTCATTGTCCCGCGTGCGGTACTTATGGAAAATTCGCGTTCTCAATTCAAATCTTCTTTCCGTCTCCCTCGCTCGCGGGGCGGAGTCGCCTCCGACCAATGACGGCATCCGACTGTGGCGACACCGTGTAAGGCGTACGTTATTAAAGAAACCTGTTCTAATGTTGCGCGCTTTAAATTAAATTTTGTCCGTGTGTAATTATCTCATTATTGTGATTACGAATTCTCTGCTAAATGCTCATCTCTTAAAATGGAGATTGCTTCTTAGATCGTACACAATGTGACGGTCACGAGGCAAGCGATAATTAAGCCTTCGATGGCGAATATGGATATTACAAAAGCCGTTGGGTAAATAAAGTAAGTACTTACATTCCAAGAATTTAAGTAAATTAATACAAAGAACATTTTTAATTATTACGATCCACAGAAAGAAGTTCAGTTTGTAAAAAACACAGAATAAAATTGATTAAGGAACGAATCGGTTTAAATTGGAAACCGATAGTGACGTTTCGAAATCACATTCATAAGTCGATTCCGTATTACTTTATCGATACGAACCACGGTAATGGTTTTGGTTGGATTAATTTTAATGGGATTTTTACGCTTTATAGAATAAAATGTTATGAAATGTTTTTAGCACAAAAGTAATAAATATTATTAGGTATTATATTTCACTCAAACCAATATTTGTTCAAGCAAATAGTAGAAAAAGCGACATCTAGTTAAAAGCACGGGTAAAAACGTAACCAATTTGGTGAAGGTGCGCATGCGCATCCAATACTTTTATTTGCCTGTTGTTTTTATTTATTGAAGTGCTTCTGGTTGTCGATTGTGATTATTTATTTTGTTAAAACACTAATTGCAATTAGTTGAGAGTTACGAAGACAACGCCTCGAGGAAGTCAGTATAAAATGACAATAGAGCAGTCACGGTTGGCGAAATATTAGCTAACAATAAGCAATTTCCTTATTACCACTCTAGTAAACATGAAAAGACAAACATTCTATCTGAAAGAAAAAAACGAAACAATACCTATCTACTTTTTTGTTGATCTGGGAGGTCCCATTACATTTGATTAAAAATTAGATAACTTACCAGTTTCTTGCTGCTCAAATGGACTTGGCAATTCAGGTGGTTGGGGAATGACCTGGAACAGCTCTGCCACGTCAGGAGTGGGGTCTTTGCCTTCTGAGCGTCGCTGCAGTTGATGAATTTGTTCCATCTGAAGATGTTTGACAGAACGGACATGCTGTAAAAGGGGCAGTCTATGAGGAGCACCGAAACCGCAAAGAGCACAGCGGTATACTCTTGGGCGCTCTCGAGGGATTCGAGAGACACATTCCCGAAGATGCCTCAGCAAAAGAGCGGCTGCCTCGTGTCTCGCTCCAGCAGCGTGTAGTTGCAACTTGTGCGCAGAGTTCGTGTAGTAGTCACACGCACAGCATCTCACTTGAACACCACCAACACCAGCACCACCCGTGCCAACACCACCACAGAACTTCAGTTTCCACTCATTCCTCGGACCACCTTCTTTGACGTGGTTGACATGTTGTAACCTTTGTAAATGCTTATCAGTCTTGCAGTGTAATTGGAAATTCGCTTTCAAATTCGTTTTGTATGTGCAAAGTTTGCACACGTAATGGCCAGCCACTAGTGCCAAAATCTCCTGTTCTCTAATCTTTGTGCGGTCCTGTGCTAAATGATGACCAAGCGCCTCTAAGGAGTCTGTTGAGAAACAATTGCAAATGCAACAGTGGAAGGTCCGTTCTGGTTCGGGGTCCGCTGGTTCTGGTGGTGGTTCCATCGCCTCTGGATTCAAGCCGACGTCTAGATGAGCACCTAGTTCTGGTGGAGATGGTCCTGCACCTCCAGTCATAAGCTGAATCATAAGAGCTTGGTTGTATGCCATGTCAGCTAACGCTGCCTCAGGGTTAGGTGGAGGAGCATCACTGCCGTGAAAGTGTAACAAACTCTCTAGCTGTTGCTGACTTTGTTGCCTATGATGTAACGCTGATAGGGTCTGCATATGTTTCACGTTCTGTTGCAATACAAGCATATTATGCGTGTGCTTCTCTGATGTCATGTGAATTCTCAGGTTACGTGCCACATTCGTTTCATAATTACAAACATCACAACGGAAAGTGGGCTTCGGTTTCTGTCCTAATGGCGAGTGATGCGGCAGCGGTGGTTTGTGTACACCTGGAGGCGTATGTTGAGGAGCTGGAGGTAGACTGCTTTCACTAGGATTGCCACCATTTTGTAATTCTTGCATATTATTTAAATGCTTATCTGATTGCATATGTATACTTAGGTTACCTTTCGTCGTCGTTGAGTAATTGCACACTTCACACCGGTATGGTTTGTACCCGCAGGTATAAGTTTCACCGCGCGCTAGCCGGGGGTGTGGTTGGCCAGCTATACAATAAATGCAACTTGTCTCAGCCTCGGGATGTTTTTCCTTCATGTGGATTTCTAAGGTTTCTTGGTATTTGTAGTGCCAGTTGCATTTTGGACATTTCAGTGTTTTGCAGGAATTTCTACTATGCATCCCAGCTAACGGGCCGCCTAATCTTCCCGAATTAAGAATCAGTTCGCACTTTGGGCAATCAGCACCAGATGGCCGGCCTCCAAGATGATCTGGACAGACTCCTATCGTTGTGCCCGAAAGGAACGCCGGTGGAGTAGCTTGAAATGGTGGGGAAGAATTAGGACTGACGCGTTGTTGAACAGATGCGTTTATCGTATGAGGATGAGCCACAGAGATTAAGGAATGTTGAGGAACCATCGATTCGGCTAGTGATCTCGGCGGCCTCCATGTGTTCGGGCTCGGTCTTCTATCGTCACATGTACCATTAGGTAACATCGAGTCATTATCTCTATCCGGAGTCATCATGTCTGGTCGCTTGTCGATGGATGGACTTGATAATTCCGACATATTTGCAGGGCTTCCAGATGCAGAAGCACGTGGTGGCGCTGCTGCACCTACAGGTTCTAGGAATGAGACTAGCGGTTCTTTATCCTTGCCAACGCATTGAATAATAGCTGAAGCATTTTCTCTTGATAAGGCGTCTCTTTCTGAGTCAAGTAATGATAAACTATGGTCCGATTGTGCATGAGCCACAAAAGATTTCGCATAACCAAAACTCAATTTACATATAAAACACATAAGGATAGGTTTGACTGGCACACTGACAGGACATTCAGCAGGAGGAGACAGCGGTCTCGGAGTGTCTTTGCCTCCACGAAAACTAAAAACTCGATAACTATGCATCACAGGCGCGTCAGGCCTCGCCCGCGCTCTTTCTGCTGCCAGTCTTCCATAAAGGGCCCCATATAACGATGGATTTCTTGAAACATAGAATGCACTCGCTATTTGAGGGAACTCGAGTTGCTTCTCGACTACGTTGCTGTCACGACTGTCAACGATGCACCCAGGTTCTATTTTGGGCAAGTCGTGTATGCTGGTCTCGCCCTCTGATAGCTCTGGGTCTTCAATGATGTAGGCAGATCCATCGGGGTTATAGACGATTTTGCCATCGAAGCGCTCGACGTCTGAGGAGAGCGGCGGGGAGTCACGTCGCGAGGTGAGATCGACAGCGTCAGGAGCGGCAGGTGGCGAGGTGGGAGCAGGAGCGGAGGAAGGCGCTGGCGTGGGCGCCGCAGGTGCCGCGGGTGCGTTGCGCGGCTCTTCCTCGGGGCTCATGTCGCCGTCGTCGTCGTCGGGCTCGAGAGCGGCTGAACTCTGCGGATCGTCGCGCTTGCGGCGCCGCTTGCGCTCCGGGGGCGGGCCGCTAGCGGGGCCGCCGGGCTGCAGCGGCGTGGGCATGGCGCCGGGCGTCAAAGGCCGGCATCACATGCTCTCCTGTAACAAAACATATATGTATTACTTAACTTTATTTTCTATACTGAAGAGTTTAGCAACTTAATATCACTAAAGAAATATTTAGTAGGTATTTTTATTTTTTATTTTATACATTCGGATGACCAACAGCTATAATTACATAATATATTGCAAAGTAGCAAACAAAAAGCCAATAATTCACATATAGTCCACGTTTCTTCGATCCATTATTAAGAAGGTCACATCATGATACTTCAGGAAGATGACAATGATAACTTAAGTAAAGTCCTCGAAGATTCTTATCGGACAATCGAAGCTTATCCTAATAAAACCCTGTGCCACAAATTCGTATTCAAATATATTAATGAGAATGAATAAGGACATCAATGACACGTGTTTCATTTTGCTAACAAGCGTTCCGAAGAGTAAGCACAGCAGTGAGGTTGTTTCTCACGGACCAGATTCACCGAGTTGGCCAAAGGTAACCATTCAATATATTTGTATCGAGCAGTACAACCGGAAATGGGTGGGTCAATCATTTAGCTTTATCGCTCGTTTTGTTTTCCCTTGTTTATTTGTTATGTATTGGTCCTATATACTTTCAATCACGATTAATCAATGAGTAAAATACATAACTACGTACAATTTTAGTTAGTGAACTACGTAAAAATGAACGTGCGTTCTCGAGTAAATTCGACAGTCGATAAAATGATTCCCACAGTAAAAGCCCATAATCTAAGTAGGTATATGGCTTCTCAAATTAAAATATACGATAATCATTGCTTATCTAGCAGCTATTTGCGCAAACAACTGCGATCATTTATCCGAGTGACAGCTGTCAACGTTGTCAATACTGACATATTTACAATTAAGCAACCAGCATACTTGGAACTTAACAATATACGAATTTGGCTCTTCTGTGCAATTTTGGACTTTATGACTGAAGCGTAAAGATGAACGATTTCGACAGAGATAAATACTGAGTTGATAAGTAAACAGGTAATCTAGAATGAAAATTCGTTAAAAAGGCGAGATTAAGCCGTCATCTCCGTTATCTGGGCTGCTATAGAGATAAGTACCCTACAAATGTGTAACGAGGGCTACAATATTATATTTACTTAGTTGACAGCAAAAGATAATCGTTAGAGCTTGTCACATGATGGCTGATTACTTAAATCATCTAGATACCTACATCAATATCAAGAAATTTGGATCACGCAAATAGAAAGTGATCAATATCTATATTCTCTATATAGGTAAGAATATGCATTAAGGTGAATATAGAGGCAAATGACCTTGAAGTGGCGCCCTCATTTGAAATAAATTGACTCTCACTTGAAAAAAATTAACTCGTAAATATGGAGATAATTTCCATATTGCTAATCGTCAGGCACTAGATAGCCCTTTAAATTATTTTATGAACCACCGTTGAAAGTATTTACATTAGTCCGTCTAGCTTCAAAACTTGCCTCCGCCAAAAGTGGCCACGGCAAGTTTTAAAGCTAGATATCACCAAATAATAGTTTCAACGGCAGTTTATAAATTATAGGGCTATCTAGTGCATGACGAAGAGCAATATGGAAATTATCACCATATTTACGAGTTAACAATTTATTTTACCCTATAAGGCCATTTGCTTCTATATTCACCCTAATAAAAAGAATAATGAGTGATAAAGAAACAAAAGAGGTTTGCAAGGATCGTATTTAGCAAGTGGAGTTCCATAGTGTATGTCTAGTCTACCCTCATGGAAAACAGACGTGATAATATGTATGTATGCA
This sequence comes from Acrobasis repandana, assembly GCA_963576875.1. NCBI lineage: Eukaryota > Metazoa > Arthropoda > Insecta > Lepidoptera > Pyralidae > Acrobasis > Acrobasis repandana. The sequence goes on from OY756226.1 coordinate 9,291,619, forward strand.
TGCACGTTCTTAGGTACCTACCTATATGTTTCATGACACCAAAATATTCTTAATTATAAATGTCATGTATAAATAACAAAAAAAAAAATGTATAATTAACACAATTGACTACCAAAAACTAATAAAATCGTTCGGCAAAATCTTAAAATCAATGTCATTAACTGTAAATAATAAATAGAACATTGTCTAGTATGTGACTGTATCGCATAGACTCATATGTATCTCAAGGAGTCATATCTTAACATGAGTCATTGTGATTTTATGTCATATTCTATTTATCAATCAAAAATTTTCCTTATAAGACAGACAATAATTAAGACCTTCCAATGAATTAAATTGAGTAATCAAAGCTTGCACAATACATTAATCACATCCCATTGACTAATGAACAATCCGGTCGAGATAATAAACAAAATTAACACATAATTTTGGCTAAAACAGGATGTGGACATTAACGATAAACTCTGAATTTAAATTAGATATGTTTCATGAGACTTTAGCTGTAATTTATATGGGCGACCACACCTATAATGTGTACACATTTAACGGTCACAGAGCCCTTGAAATTATTATTGATAAATTATTATCACTTATGTAAATATTTGACAGGACGACTGTTAGTACCCTGAATGAAATCCCTTGTTCCATCAATTGGTCGTCATTAAATGATAATAAAATAAATTGATTGCCATCTTATATTCGGAATAAAAAAAAACCGGCCAAGTGCGAGTCGGACTCGCGCACCGAGGGTTCCGTACAAACCTGCAAGGTTTAGTATTTGGTATGAATTTCAATTTAATACCTCTACGCGTTTATGAGGAAATGGGTAGTAAGTTTAAAATTATTAAAAAAAAATATATTATGTGATGTAACTAAAAATTTATGGTTTTCGTAATTTTTCCTTTATCTATGCTATAAGACGTTGCTTCGTACCAAATTTCAAGATTCTGAGTTCACGGGAAGCACCCTGTAGGTTTTGATTCCCTTGCAAGTGTCGAAAATTTGCGGCATAAACGGCTGTATCTTTTGATTGCGTTGGCTTAGAAGTTTGATTTTTTCACAGCTTCAAGAGACAGTAGACCTGAGTAATTGATATAAATTTCAGCTTCATAACTCCACGCGTTCCTGAGAAAAAGGGTCTTGACAGACGGACGGACGGACGGACAGACGGACAACAAAGTGATCCTATAAGGGTTCCGTTTTTTCCTTTTTAGGTACGGAACCCTAAAAATACTTTGATTTCATATTGTTTTAAGAAATAACATAATATATTAGTATGCAGTGGCTTTATCTAATATCTTTGTAAATGTTGTGATAGATATTAAAATGTATTCACACTTTTAGCTTGAAGATTTGAAATGCAAATTAACAATTGTCTAGACAGGAATAAAGGAACTTGCGTTGGAGATAACATTCAATTAAGTTTTTTTTTCTTTTTGTAATTTTGTCAAAAGTTATAGTACAAAAGGATTAAATTTTATGTAAGAATAAATAAACAATAAGTTAAGCTAATGTATGATATAATACGTAAACGAAAGTACTTATTACTTACTTCACTGAGTTTTTGCACATAGTACCTTGCTTTGAGATCATTAGTTAATGTTATAGTAAAACATTATATCTACTAGTTAGGCTGAACTTTTTACTTTGATTTTGTTATTTGCATACATTTTTTATATGTCAATATATGTTGACATGAAATAAGCAATAATTTATCAATTTTGTATTTCTTTTCTTAAATTATTCAAAAACTTTAAAAATTAACTTCGCCAGGTAAGTGTATACCTGGCGAAGTTTATTTTATATGTAAAAATAAATTCTTAGGACTATTATGATGAATTATTAGGTGATAAAGTAAAAAAGAGTAATAATTACTTGGACATAATTATTGTGTTTCTCGAACGTTGTGGCAATCTGTAGATCATTTCGCTGTGCTAATGTGGATGGAAATTATGCAAAGAGCTGGTAATTATCCTCCGAGGTGAATGGTCTGTAATGCTATAATTTGCTTATACATATCTTGCTATATATATATAATATATACTTGTCTATATAACTCATTTAAGTTCCAATTAGTTTACCTGGTGTTAAAATTGCTTGAATTGGTCCCCATAATCTTACAGGAACGTTCAACTTGATAACCCTTTGTAACAAATTAGTCTTTTATAATATTGCTTAGGAATTTCAATTATATTAGAACAATTGATTGCGAAATATCGCAATGTTTTGAAAAGATTTCTCGGGCATACAATGAAGCAAGATTTCTTATGTTTGGAAGCCGGATAACAAAAAACAATAGTACGCAATTCTAGCACGATTAATTTTAATATCAGAGATTTGCAATAGAAAAAAGGTCCGGCAATTGCATTAAATTGAATTACGGTTCCATTATGCAACTCTTTTGATGAATGGGTCAGTATTCAGTAATAAAAAGCTAGGAGCTGTAGTGTCGCGTCAACTATGCAAGTACGAGTAATAGCGACAGGAAACACCCATTTACGCGAAAAGTGTATAATGAAAATGAAAAATTCATAATCAAAAGGCCAAAGTAATGTGACTATAATTTGTATTTTGCAAGTGGCTTTCAGTGGTACTCAATGAAGTGAATATTTAATGTAGGCACACGTGCTCAGATTCCCATCGTTTCAATCAGTGGTGTTGTCAATTTCCACCAATAGACTGATTCCCGCTGCAGAACTAATTTCCGATAAACTCGCACACAAATAAGCATAATACGTAGTAACGTTCGAGTGCAAATTACACGTACACATGAGTGTGTGAGCGTGAGAAAACTACGGCGGAAATTATGACGGGTGTGTGCGCCGTCACTGACGCAATTTGCCTGTACGGACACTGCGCTCACGCACACAACAACATTATGCGCATGCGCACACATTGACTGTACCCGCATCAGTATTACTCTTCTACAATAGTTATCAAGTTCGTCATAATGAAGATGCGCGCTTTTCAATTCATTAATGAGGCTCCCACAATGTTATTGATAGGTTGATAGGAACGAATGAATGTTACTTTTGTCAATGTCCAATTTACGAACAGTAATCTGCATGATCACGGACTAATCCAACTTGTTTATTTAAAGAGAAAGCTAATCAATAATAATTTTAAAGATGATACTCGACTAAGGGAAATTCAATGGAAGTGAAATTAAGAATGTAATAATATCCCAAAGTTCAGTGATTATATAAAAAATATTAATCTTCTAATTAGAGACAGCTTGCATATTGAATCAGGAGCCTCATTACCGCTAGAGAAATGGGAAATCGTGAGTCACAGATCACTTTCGTGTTAGAATTTACTGTGTTTACTTAGTAACTGTGACATTTGCTGAAGGAAACACTTTTAGTGGCTGTCAGTTCATTAAACCTTATATGATTCTTAGGATTCATTGCGTCAAGCAACGAACTAAACATTGTGAAATTCGAAAAGATCAAAGTATTTATCTACGTAATAGAACTTATGGATGTAAAAAATACCTTAAAGAGACAAGTAATCGAGAGTTGATAGTAAGTATTAGTCTAATGTATGATCAGTGAATGTGCAATGTAAAGTAAACAGCAAACCCTGAAGACATCGGGATGTGTCGGTAACGAGAGCCGCGGTAAACTACGTCCATATTAATAATCGCCGGTTATTACGGGCCCTCATTAAGTCGGCGGCCGCTCGCCCACGAAACCGCAGAACACTGCTAAATAATTACCCCAGACTGCTTTCTTCACGAAAACATCGTAAAAGCGCATTAAACAACATCTACTAAGTCGGCGCGAGGAATTACAATAAATAAGGTATTAAGCCGACGTTGTCAGGCACCATACCGAAAATGTCGAAAAGCGATTAATGGAAATAAAATTGAGCGAAGTCTGAGAGAACGATTTACTTAATACATTGATAATAAGTGGAGGGAATGTATGTAAAACGTTGTACGTAATGGAGGTAGTCTCGTTAGACGTGGGAACGATGAAGAGCCTTCGCTACTACATGGTAAGGATCAAGTCTGACAATGTCCACCGTTAGGGCTTAACTTTAAACCTTCATTAATGGTAATAGTTCTGAACCCAGCGATGGGAATGGCTCTTTTTGCATCTGCGCTGGCTGAGGAGCCGACGCAGTAATAGCTATGTTCAACACGAATCTCAAAGGCGAGTTGAAAGTACTCGAATCTCATTAGATTTCTTAAACGACTTTTGTAGGAATCAAATAAGAAATACCAAGTTTCTGATTCCTTAGATTCAAATTCATCTTACAAGACAGACGAGGACTTAATTTAGTGTTTAATTGAAAAAGAAGTTAATGAAATTGCCATTTTAGTTACCATGTGCGAAGTAGACGCGCAATTTCTATCATTTGAAGTGAAAGCTGTAATTAAAACTCTCTAATTTCTAACAGTAAGTGACAGTGCAAATTCTTAAACAGCTTATGTGTTTGTAATTACAATGTATTCGAGTTGTAATGCGAAACGCGTGTGATTAACGAACATCAATTTGGGTTGCCGCTAATTTGGCACTTTAATTAACCCAAAACGGTGTTCGTGTTCAACAAAATTCCTCAAAGAGCCGAGAATCGGGAAAGCCAAATGACGTTTTTAGAGTTACTTAATTTGCTTTCCGTTGATTTTATTATGCACCTAATTAGTAAATCACTCTGTTAAAGAAAAAATATCTATGAATTTTAACTTTTTAACTAGTTAATTAATAGATAAATAAATAATTTTTCACATTAATTTTATTGTAATATGGTAAAATTTTTTAAGATTCTAGTTTAAAAAATCTTAAAGCAAATATTAAATCTGTTTGAATTCATTTCAAACCTAGACATTGATCAACCTAGTCTAAAATTTGTATATCTAATTTTTAAATTGTTCCTAAGCATTTAGGAACTAGCAACAAATGAGCCAATCAAAGAGGCATCTAAATTGTTTCTAAAAACCTGGATGTTCGTGTTGGAAGCTTAGAGGACAAGCATCGCGTGAAGACTGCAGGTACCCTGGCAGGCGCCATTCATCCGACTCTGCTTAGGAACCGTCAATTTGCGCCTGTAATTATTGCGGACCCTTCGATACTTATTTCTATTTTTTCTCCGCTTAATTGTTGCAACAGATGACTTTTTTGTCGAACTAACTCAAAGAGAGCGGAAAGGCATCAAACGCTGCGTTCGAATTTGGAAATAATTATACATAAATAGTCCCTTGAGCGGCCGATTAAGACAATTTCCGAGGCAAATTGCCGCAGACGAGCATAATAGCACACGCGCTCTCCGTCATAAATAAATCTGGATTACGTTTCTGTACGAGATTAAGATTGATTCGATCTCGATGCTTTCTGCTATTAATGCCTACATGGGATAATGCCTCGATCGTGTTAAAATTTTGAAATCATTATTCGTTTTTTCCGTGTGATTCGTCGGATAATTACGATCGACAAATTGCTGGGAGTCATTAAGAAGGTAACGGCTGGATGCGATCGGTCGCTCGTCCGTAATTAATGATCGATACATGTGAAATAATTAATTAGTGGCCGAGGTCGGATCGGATCTCGCTGCCTCGGGGCCGAGCACAAAAAACAATGACGTGCGGTTTTGGCTGTGCTGGCGCCGCACCGCGCCGCTGCGCGACATCCGCCGCCGTCCACGCCGCTGCATACGTCTATAATTTGGAAGACCTCGAATTAGTTTTAATCTTATTTCTCAGGGATGAGCGTGACGCCGACGTCCAATGTGTCATTATCATTAATGTTAATTCCAATGATTGTTGTATTTTTATTTTAATTCCGGCAGCTTTTTTCACAAGTAATACACGTCGTCGCCACCGGTTTATTTTGTCTGAAACGCAAATTGCTATTACGAGTAAGTATATTTTTTTATATCTTCTAGTCTCCTAAGGACCTTGTTTGTAACTGGCTCTATCTGTCGAAAGGTTTTCATAAACATAAATATGATTTACAATCTTTCGTTGACTACTTAGAGATAAACCTAGTCTTGAATCTGTCGAAACACCGCTGTGGCCGACTATTTTCTTGTTTGTAACTGTCGCCCTATAATTACCGTCGACAAATCGTAATGTGGGAACAATTACGTTGGAGCATTAAGACGAAGTTTCAATCGTGTCAGATAATGTGTCCACACCTTAATGGACTCTACCTGAGAGGAGAGGGTCACTTTATCTTCACTTGCGACTGTAAAATTAGCTTACTTAACCATTATTTAATGTCATTTTAGGATGGGAATGGGGTGAGTCTCAATTGTGGGAACTCGGCCGAAATCGTTGACAGAATTTGAATGGATAATTATTTAGCCTCAGCGCTCGCCACATTCTAAGTTGTTAGTTAATTTGCAGTTGACAATAGAGTTAAATTTTCATTTCATTTTGGACGAATGCCTTTGTGGGAAAGCTGGTAACGTTTGTGACTGCGGTCAGACGGAATGTCGGTTTCAAAATTTGTTCTCAATCACAGTAATGAGCAGCCCGCTTAGTTCGGGTCTGTTCGTAGTTATCGTCCGAAAAATCAATAAGTAATTAGTGTTCTCACGATTTTCACGATGCAGGCTCAAATCAGTGTGAGAGGTCTAACTCGCCATCGGGATGCGTCTGCGCAATTAAAACGAAACCTACAATCAACCGCCATGTTTGTACACGGACGATGTTAATAGCTTTCTGTAATTACATACCAGTATCTTCGGTGCTTCTCGGAAGGTTGATCAAATTAATAGAACCTATTTAAGGTGGTGGCGGTATGTTGGTTTTACATATTTGCCAAAATAACTGTCAAATAAATAATATAGCGTATTATTTGTATTACGTGTCGGTTGGAGATGACAAGCAAAATTTACTTTTATTGCTAAGTCTACAGAGTTTGATTTGGTAAGGTATTAAACGCATACAGACAACACACACAACTGTGTATATGTTAAATACAGAAGCTAGACTAGATCTACTAAATACAAGTGTAATGTTAAGCAAGATGATGGATGAAATAGCCCATGGGTCAATGGGTTCCCAGTTACTTGAACAGTTGGGATTTAAGAATCCGCATCATTCAGCCAGCCATTAGTTCCATCTATAGCTGTTTAAAGTGCCTCCTGCCAGGAATGTCGGTCGTAATGATCCTATGTTTGAATTTGTGAATTATATAATAAAATAAGCAATAATATCCAACAAGACTTAATTATTTGCTGATAGAGTCAGAATGTAAAAACACTGTTTATGAACATAAAGTAGTTTTTTATTTAATTAAGTCCATTTTTTTCTTATCATTGTTTTGATTGTTTGCATGCATTTATTTTTTTATTATTTATTACAAAATTCATGTAAAATTACAAATAACGAAGAAAAATTTAGCAAATTGGTACTGCATTATTTGTAGTGTCGTGTACAATTTTTTTTAGGATTTCGGATTTAGGTCCTAGATATAAGTATTATAAATTAAGTGCATATTCTGATATAGTATCTGATTGTAGTTAATAAAAAAAAAGAAAGATCTACAGATACAAATGCATAGATAGACAAATCACACTGGTTGAGCTAGCCTCAAAGTAAGTTTAAACTTGTGTTATATAGGATACTAACTCAACGATGCTATATACATATTATAGTACTTCTAAATAAGTAAATAAACTCTATTTTCAAAAAAGGCCTCCAAAAAGGCCATTTTCGAACTTGGCTGGTGATCGAACCAAGAACCTCCTAGTGTCGGACTGGTGGTGTTATCCAAAACGCCACGCTGCTTATCAGAAACAGTGCCAGGTTGATAGCTTAAACCTGTTTATGGTAATCTCATGCAAGTATTTATTTTATAAATGATGAAGAAACAATGAATACTCACTAGTTATTTTTTTATTTAGTTCTAGGTAATGAAAAAATAAATAGTATCAACTAACGCAATGCTTCATATAATAAGTTCACTGAAGGAAATATATGTAATAACGTTAGCAATAATAACATACGACAGTGCCACGGCGTCGAGAATTTCATATCACCACATTTACATGTATCCCATTCGCAGAACTAGCGGGCCCAGCCTCCCCAGTATCCGGGAGAATATCTAAATTCAATTACAAAAAGGCTTCTCCGCGAGGTGTGCCGTTGCACCCGCACCTCCTCCAAAAAGGGTGTATAACAACTCAATTTCTCCATATTATTAAGACGGGGTGCGGGTAGCGTAGGGTGGCGAACACAAAAAGAATGCTAATTTAAAATTCTTATTGCTGTTTGTATGCGCGCGCGCTTTATGTATCACTCCCGTAACAAAAGCCGAGGAGCGAGCCGCTCGAGCGCGTAATTTCAATCTAATATTCAATTTGAGAAGTATCGCGAGCTCCGCCATCTTTTATTTATTTACCATGAGTTGGTATATGGTTTCCATGGATTCGCGGGTCGCTGGAACAAGGGAGATATGTCAAATTAAGTGTTCTATACGTTTTATCTCCTAACTGATGTTGTTGTTGATGTCATGAGGTACTTGAGGTAGACTGGTTTTCTGTTGATGTTCTACGAAGATACAGATCCATTATCACGTCTTTATCCCTAACGGGGTAGACAGAGCCCAGAGCTATAAGACACAAAAGCCACTTTTAGCGTGATGGTGAGCGTTCAGATGAAAAACGGAATCAAAATAGTGATGGGTTTCTAGCCGCATTGCATATTAAAACATGATTCAGATTCTTGCCCATTACCTCGATCGGCTTTTACGATCTGCGCAGGAAGAGAAGCAGCTAGTACATTCTAAGTTTTTTTTTTAATCCCAGACCAGCATGACAGAATTCTACAAAGCTTTTGCAGATTTACATCTAAATTCTACGCATTAAAACGAGTGACATGGTGAACATCAAACGGTGACACATGTATGAATTATTCCAGTAGAGAAGAAAAACAATTAAAAATCCCATCAAACGTCTATCGCTATTCAATCGCAGTTTAATTACCCATTGAAGCCGTGCTAAGTAGACAACGATACCATTATTTCCCTGACAAAGGGTACTAAATTCGATTCTATATCTCATTGGAGGTAATTGCTTTATTCCCACGAACGGAGAAAATAAATCGCCGTCACAATAGCTTTCCTTTGGCTAACGGAGGCGATTGGCTAATGCCTGAATCGTGATGTATTAGGCTGGCTAATACTGACCCCTAAACACACCTAAGTTTCTAAGCTGTGCCTACATAATGATAATGGCTTAGCTAATACCTCAGATATGCTTAACGAACAGATTAAGAATATACAAGACGAATTGCTAAAGAATATCAATCTAGTACGATTCACCTGTGTAAGATAATAAACGAGGATGTATGCACACATGTTCTATGAAAAGTGATTGAAAATATGTAAAAGAAATTAAAAGTATTCAGAAAGTTAAGGGTGTGGTAACGTCTAACAAAATATGCTGAAACTACTCGTATTTTAATGGTAGATTCAGTCCATGATATCGAACAACTTTCCCCAAGGAACATAAATCGAAAAATGAAAAATATTTTTTGCTTTCTATAAAAACTCGGATCACCTGATTGATTGATGGGAGGCCAAAAATTATTTACCATATTTTGATATATTTACTTAGGGAAAGTTGTTCAGAATCATGGACTGAATTCACCCTTAAAATAGTTTCAGTAAATTTTGTTAGACCCTGTATAAAGAAGCAGGTCATGCTGTAATAAAAATTGAATTGTAATTTCTACATTCAAACATAAACATATTGTTTATCCATATTAATAGTTTATCTCCGTAACGATCGATGGTATAAATTTTATCGATAAATAAAACAGATTGGCTTTATTTTTCTTGATTGAATCAATAATATCTATCTTAACTATCTTATCTGTTTTTCTTTTCCTAAAGGTCGTCAGGGAGAGAATGCTTTAGCATTTAGTCTACCTATTGTAGCTTTTGGCAGAATAAAGTTAAAATAAAAAAATAATAATAAGGAATATGAAGCAAACACATTTTTATGGCTGCTAGTTTGTAATAGTTAAAACATAGTCCTAGGACTGACAGCCTAACTAAGACCTTCTAGAATTTCAGGTGATTCTCAATAATGTTAACTAGGGAGATAATACTAAACATGAGTCGAGTTACGTGAGTACCTACTTGAGAAATATTCATTGTGAAATGAATTCCTTAATGACCTTTTGAGAAAAAGAAATAAATATGGATCGCATTTCAAACAACTTAGGTACAAATGTTTCCTACATGTGTCGTACTAACCAGTCAATGACTTAAACAAGTTTCTGTCATAAACACCGCGCCTTAGACTTGTTGGACCATTACAAGCCATTGGTGTGGTCACACACTTTCTAAAATAAATGTCTTATTAAATAGACATTGTTTAAAATGGAGCATAAGTCAAGGATGATGATTTCAATTTCAATTTGTCACGATCACGACTACGGTAAAATTTAAATAGATTCTTAAAGGGAACGAGTCAAGGCAAAATATTGCGAAAATATACATACTTTTTTATTTTAAAGGTAGGTAATAAAAGTACCTAAACAATTGTTGTTGTAAAAATGTATGTGGGTGATATCGATGCCACCATGTTAGTTTACGGATGTGAAAAGACAAGCATGACCTGGATTTATCAAAATATGTACTTGTACCTAACGTTTGCAACATAATTGTTCAGAGTGAATGCGTTAGAACTGAACTTAGAAATGATTTTATCAGATTCCTTTAAAAAAATACATTAAACTTTTGATTTCTGTCTGATTGCGGAAACACAAAAGAGATAATAATAGAAGAATATATTTGCAAATTACTTTAAAATGAGCAAATTGAAGCTCATGTAGGTAGTCCATTATAAAACTGAAAGAAAAAATGAAACGTACAAATTAAATTGTCTGAACAAAGCATAAACTTAATGGCACATATTAAATGCTCGAACACAACGTTGCTCTGTAATAATGTAAGAATTGCAGTATGGGGTTGTAGTACACTGTCGCTAAGTATGATTTTTAGTATGTGCAGAAAGCGTGCGCGGGCGTCTACTGATAATTTGCTACGCGTCGCGTCTGCACCGTTGCGCACGAACCGTAACCCCTTATTCAAACGAGCGCGGAATAAAAATTTTACATACTTATTTGTAACAGAGAATTGGCATACGGCTTACGGGCCAGTGCACACGATAGACAAAAACTGCGAAACATTGACGATCAAAAGCAGACTCCAAGATATGTCAGTGATTTTTTGTGAGTGTAACTGCCTTCGTTTTGACCATGTGTTCCAGGCTTAAGTTTTGCAAAGCGTAAAGGTATCTACAAGTTTGTCATAACTTCGTATATGATTATAGGTACTGTTTACACTTATATGTTCTTATAAGTTCAGAAATTGCTATAGCTAAAATATATAAAAAATATACCTACTTAACAAAATTTCAATTGTGTTAATGCTTCAGAGAGCAACATTACTGAATATATTGATCAAGAAGAAAAGGAAACCAAAACTTGGGATGACGATACAACTGATTTTAATGATAAAGCATATAGCCCCAATAAGCTTACTGACTGGTTTACATTTAAAGCAGTGAGAAACATTAATTCATAATCCCGACGGAGGACACAATGAGAGAAAACAATAAATAATAAAAAGCACCAGAATCAAGATAAAACCGACGCTGTCGCATGATATACGATCAGATTTAAATTTAGGAACCAAACTTAAGGTCCCTGGCACCTTATAACGCGACGAGCCCCGTTTATAATTATAATTAATATTCTCACAGAATTAAAGTGGTCGACAGCAAAAAAACGATCAACGCGAGAATTAATAACAAACAAATGGGCTACCTGCCGCGTTTTTTGTGAGCCCCCACAGGTAACCGTGATGATGAGAGGAACTAATATGCGTCTGTCTTAGTTTTTAAACAATATCTTCCGATTTTGACACGGTTGCAACTTTTTATACGAAAACTGAGTTCATTAAGGCCGTACCTAAATTTTCCGGGATCCAGTGCTGCCCCCATTTAAAATAAATCATTTAAAAAAAAACGGAGACATAATTTAAAATTTTGCAACTATCAAGTCCTAGATAACCCTTCAAAGTATTTCATGAACTACTGTTTACAGTTTAAAGTGAGAACTTTAAGCTTTACTACGCACATTTGCGAAAAACGGCCACTTTTGGCAAATGTGCGTAGTAAAGCTTAACGTTCTCATGGGGGCAGCACTGGACCCCGGAAAATTCAGGTACGGCCTTAATAGGAAGCGACTAGAAAAAATACGTAGCTCGGCTACTTGTCGACAGATGGCAGCACCACGATATCAAATTTTAAATAAACACAGTTACAGTTATTCGAAGTAAAGGCGCGCTTACAGGTAAGACCTTATATCAATAAAATTAACAGCACCTTGTATCGTATTTCTGTGCCGCTGTGCCTAAAAAAAGACGAAAGCTGCATTCGAAACAAGAAACCGCCGAATCGAAATCCCGGACAAAAGAGAGGAACTCTCTTAACGCGACACCATAATGACAAAACAGAAATATGATTTCGATTAAATTGTGTAAAGAGGACAGCGTGATTAGCTATCGGCGTAGGTGTGAAAAGGACAGCGAATATACTCGTAGTTAATAATAAAAAAAATATATTTGTATAGTGGGGTAAACACCCCCGCTGCGGGCTCGGGATGGCATCCATCATCATTATATTAACCGATTTAACACTTTTGAACAGATTCCTGTGCCAGTTGGTGGTAAATACATTTGTTTAGGGGACGCGAATTAATGGTCATTTTTTAATTAGAATAAGAAATATTTGTTTACGAAATGAATTGTCAATTGCAGCTTACTAATACCTAATTACTCCTTATGTGAGGCAGATGATGTATCGATGGAGCTCCGATTCCATATGCGTTTAAATCCATACGTGTCGATAGATTCCGACCCAGTTTGCTATATCCTTTCTGAGCGAGCTGCGATGGCAATTAATTAGACTTGTGCGAGAGGATTTTGGGTCATACGAATCAAAATCACCTCGATTAAGTCGTCATACCTACATTGTGAGTTTATTATGACGTGTTGCTGTCTAGAATCTACAAATCTGCAGCCAACCTGGCATAATAGGCACAAAAAATAGATCCACTTTTGGTTACACAGTGGACTGAAACCGGCGCCACATATAAGGCAAAACCGCCACTTTATTTTATTGTACAAACGTTTTTACGTCAATTATCCACGTTAATTGACATACAGTTCGCGATTATAAATATTTAACAGTCTATGCTGTATTTAAATTGACGAAATGCATTATCGGTCTCCATTCAGGAAACGCAATTAAATGAAATGATGCATGTCGATATTAAAATACGTATTGATATGCAAAGCCGGGCATTACATATGTATGCGGGCTTGGCTCGTCGCGCATGCTCTGTTTGTTTGGGATTTTTGTTCTCTAATCAATAATGACCCCAAATCCAATTACTATTCAACTAACAATAGCTTGCCTACAATAGCCATGTACTGTTTATTTACTATACTGTTACTCGGACATGTCCTACATTTACGATTAGCGTAGGATAACCGCTGATATCTTATTAGTATTAAACTTTATATGCTCAAACTGAACCTTATTGCGTTGTAGGAGCGACCAATAGAACCGATAAAATTTCTTATTAGCATATGAAAATGAGTGATCAATCAGTGCGCCCCGCTGATGGAGTAACGATCTCGAAGTTAATTGTCGCAATTATCCAGTCGATGTCGCACAAAGTAAGCCAGGGCGAGAAGGTCCATATGTGCGCAGGCGCAGCCCGGCCTAACCTCACCCAGTAATTAGAGCGCGGCTGTGATTAGATCTCGCGATAAAGCTCATTCCGCTAATTACTCCCTAAAGCTACACGACTGGACTCGCTTTTTGCCATCGACATAATTTAATAAGCGCATTAAACCAGGCCGATGCCATAGATAGTACGCCGCCGCGAGCGCTTCTCGCTAATACCTTTATAATATTTTGAAAACAACCGAGGGAACTTTATAGACTGAGTCGCAGACGATTCCATTGCGAGGTCAGAGAGGAATGACCATGTAAACGTTTAATGAAAGCCAGGAGATGTCCCCGACTCGAATCACAGTTGTTCAGAACTCGTCCACATTACAATCAATTTAAACGCTCGTGTTTATCAGCACTACGACACTGCGTCTGGTCGCGTCGCCACACGCGACGCGGCGACGCGACCCTTAATTCAATAAAGCTGCGATAAGTATTCGCTTGTTTAATGCAACTTCATTACATGTAGATCATATCTAATCAAGTTAATGTGAGGCTCATGTGAAACTGTAATAAAACCAGTGTCATTGGACCGATAGAAGCGATCTGACCTCGATGAATGGCTCCCATTAGCATCTCATAGGTTTAATTAGGGATCCACGCATCGGCCGGTCGCCCACGTCACCGTGCCGTGTGTGGGCAATCGAATTAGAGCAGACAATGTGGCCGAGTCGACCGAACCACCCCACGACAAAACGTTTTCTCGCAATCTTCGATCACCGGATTAAGGGAGTCCCGTCTCGCACGTTTTATCTCCGATTGTCCGCACTTAACGCGCACTTTACGCCGAGTGCCCCTCGAGAGGAAATTGAAAGCGATCGCTTTCCCGGTATCTTATCTGTAGTGTTATACTAATTAATCGATGTAGCGCGACAAGATCGTCGTTAGAAGTAAATAATGCTCGTATTGAAGCGGCTGCGGTGATTTATCGGTGTGAATAGACAAAAGTGTCGCGGGCGGAGCGGCCGGTACAATGAGGAGGAATGTCGGCCTTCGCCCGTTGCTTCGCTCGTGCGTCTCTTGAATGCGGATTATTAATAACCCGCACCGGTTCGACGGCGGAACGACCGCGCGACGCAATTCCCAGCCTGCGCACATTGATAGGCTGCCGCGATCCGCGACTCGGCCAACGATCAGGCGAATTGAAATAAGACATCGCCGACTTGTTCCATTGCAGTCAGTTCCGAGAAGTCCATAGGTGTCAAATGGTTCATTATACGAGTAGTTAAATCCGTGCTTGCGCCTATTCGCGTCTCACTCGGCCAAGCACCCGCGCTCGTCGCCTGGAGCGCTCCCACCTGTGCCGTATGACCGCGCCTTAATTTATTCACGGCAACTTTTAATGACCGTATTGATGCGCGATTCCAAACACGTTCCGAGCCGATCGAAATTCCCGATGTTTGCGAATAAGATTCAATCATTTGAGGATTTGAAAATTTGCTAAATTATTATATTCACTAGCAGTCATTGTCTATCACCCTCGACGCTATCACGGGAACCCCGGTCGTATCAACAATACACCACAATGGCGATGCTGCGGATTATAACAAATTCCCCAAATTGTGTGGGTTCATATTTTCGCTTAACAATATGACAAAATAGTGGGTAATGTCACATGTGTCTATAGTTTACCGCATTTGGAACTAATTGGTACAAAGCATAATGCGCGATTATTGTATGCAACATCTGCCAAATTCAATGCTAAATCAGTGACGTGTCGTTTATTATATTTTTATTCTATCAACATCTAATTAACGTCTTAAAAATAAATACCTACTAGGTGTGGTGTGTGATTCAAAGGAAGTTTTATTGAAAACGAGTTGACTGACTATCATATAAATAAGGCTCTAATAAAACAGAGATATCAATAAAAATTCAATGACATCTCCACGGATTGTTAGCTTCAGTTCCAAAAAGTATCGAATGAAATGAAATAAAAAAGTCAGCGGGCAACGAACGGAATGCTACTAGGTATAAAATCGTTAAATCGCAGAAGCTCCAAACGGGGTATTTTATCGACAAAAAACAATGAAAGTGGAAAGGGCAAAGAGCTGGTTAGGCGTGTCAAAAGGAAAACGCACTATGAAATTACCTATCACGATCCGTAGATGCTGGTGAAACTAAATGAGATCATTTTTTGTGTTTCGTGGGTCTATCGGGCCCTGCGTGGCCACGTCCCGTACTTCGCAACACCAAAATTAAATCATACAATGCTACCGTCACAAATGTGAAAACTGGACTGACAATGTAATAGCGATTGTACTGTGACCCGAAATTGTGTTTATTAGATATCGTTGACGCAAGCTTTTGTGATTGCGTTAATGTGCACTCAATGTTTTTTTGTTTCTACATTTTACATTTGTAGACACAATTTTAAATTTAACTTGCAAGATTTGACCCAAAATACAAATAAACAACAACAAACAGGGTAAGCTAAAAAGCTTGTATATAAAACACTTCAGGACATGTAAAATATATCTGATTTGACATGATTTGAGACATGGTTACTATGAAGCTAATATAATAGTGCGTAAGTAAGGGTGCCCTAGGATATAATATAAAGTAAGTCGTAGCAGATTTTAGATTAATCTTTAATGGAAAGTATTGTTTATTAGTAAAAACGTTCTGCTTGACAGTACATAATCTTTTTTCGGTCCATTTATTTTGGACGATTTTTAATGTGTTCACGATTTGTTTTTTACGTTTCCGTCGTCTACTTACATAGTAGCTGTGTCGTGAGTGTCTCGATTCGTTACCGAAACTATAATTAGTTTTACCGTTATTGGATACTTTACATTTTCAATGGGTGGGCTTATTGATTGCGAACACAACAATGAGGAGCGTGACAAGCCATTTGTTTATTTTCAGAATTCTAAAATTGACAGCGGCAGCGGCTAGCAATTTTTAACGTATTTCTTAAATTGTGAAATCAGTGTTTTTATCCGATTGTATATGTTTAGTTTCAACATCATCAGTAATATAATCGCATTGATGTCTATTGGTAATATCGATGCAAGCACAGCTAATTGGTTACCAATATTATTAGAAGTACCAATTTGATGTCATAATCATGTACATGCCAAAATTTTTAACTTTGTAATGACAGGCGTATTCGTTAAAACGTTTCCAGCACTCAAATTTGTATCATTAACACGTCTTGGCTAATTGTTCGTCGCGTCGCAACCCAACCTGATGTTCGTGTAACACTTATTAAGTGAAGACGTGCCTTTTTCCCAAAATTTAATTATCGGCATTAGGTTGACACCGAAAACGGCGACGTGAAATTAGGCGGCAGCTTGAACCATGCCACAGACGTTGTTTGCAAAACTGTTCACCGGAAAACTACAATTCCGTTTCAATTTGTAGAAAGTTGATAATTGGAAGACGAAATGACTGAGACAACATTTGGAATAGCAAAAAACACTCGAGACGATAAATTATTCAACCTACAAGTGATTGATTAGAGTCCATATTAATGACTAGTTCAAATGAAAGTTGACAATAATAGAACATGGGGTCGCTAAATGGATGGCATTATGTCCACGGCTCGGGACGTCAAATATGAACGATGATCTCCCACATTTGTCCAGGACTCTATTCTGCTGAATTCAATAGACAGGGCAAGGACTATAGGAACGCCGTATTGGATTTAATGTGCCGTCATTTTTGACTCCGTCATTTTCACAACTCCCAAATCAAAGCCATTTCTCTGACCTGAGATAAGTTTTATTGTTCTGTGGCTCTGACTGCTGCTTTAAAAACTACGAACGGTATTCTTATTATTGTATACCAAGAAATAAACATTATTGCCCACCTGAGCTAACCCGTTGAACGTATTTGGACGGCATGATGAAACCGTTAAAATCTAAAAAAATAAATTAACATGGCCACTCAAAGACAAATAATATTAAGTTAATTCACAAGTCGCAACGACGTAAAGACTATCAAATTATGACTACAAGTATTTGAAAATGTACTATTCGTGATTGTTGCGTTAACACTCCGTCAACCAATAGGAATGCCCTGAAAACTTTGCCCATCTTCATAAAACGCCTTGAAGGCTTAGAAGCCATCTTTAATTTGTACTCTACTCAAACTGGCTAAGGTTTATATTGCTATGATAGATAATCTTTACACGACAGTCCGTTAATAAGTCAAATAGCTTCTACCCGGCGTCTAACAAATGGAAATCTACTAATTAAAGTACTTTACTCCCAGTGGACTTAAATGGAAGAACGTACACTTAGTCGTAACGTAAGGATTTAATTAATCGACCTTCTGATGCAACGGCTGTTCGTTTTCTTTCTATTAATGTCCGAAAGCAGTTTGTTCAATTGATTCGCTGTGTAGCAATAAACAGTGTAGTTTAACTTGTTTGTGCTAAGAATTTGAGATGTTAACGTTTGTAAAGATCAAAGAATCGATGATTAGCGGATCACTTGTAGATATTGTTGTTACATCAGCAGACACTAATGGTGTTAGGCACTCACATGCTGTAATTGTGATCTACGTTTTAGCACATCTTTGTACCGAGGACAGGCATAATGTGAGATAAAACGTTTGTCCAAATTATAAACGATAGCACAAATTGACTTAAATCGTTCGGATGTAACGTGACCGGTAATGACACTAAATTATCGTTATAAAATTTTGAAGGTGACGCCATTAAAATACGTCCAAATGAGACAATGTGCCCTAAATGAATGCCGGTACCGGCAAAAGAAATTATTTACGCCACACGCTGCGACACTGCTACAAATGTTGATAGACATAAAAGAAGATGTAGAAATCCGGCTAATGATGTAAAGTGAATGGACAACAGTAATTACAGTGTGCGTCGAGGCTCTGTGGTGCGTATCGTCTCCTCAACTCTAATTGAACAGCTTGATATAATAATACAGACTTATTGCAATCAACTTCTTTCCTCATACGAAGAGCTCCAATCACATTTCTAGAATTATAATCGCCATAAATCAAAATGTTTTGTAACACAATGGCTCGCGATAGATCCAGTTTAAATCACCTTCTATTGTAATAAAGAAGACGACATTTCGAAGACATTAAAATTCCCTGGATCGTATAATTACAGATGACACATTTTAACATAAAGACACCCACACTCGTTCTATGTTGTGCCTTTAAACTCGTATAATTTGTGTTAAAGCTGTAATATATGATACTTTAGGAGTCCCTCGCACTCGGCGTTCCGTGCATTCGATCGTTAATAAAATTATCAAAATCTAAACAGGTTTTATGAGTATCGCTCGTGCGTTCGTAAGAGCCCGTGTTTCGGTCCAACTTATGAATGGAAATGGATTTTGGTATTTTTAAGTGTTTATAAAGGTCGTAAATAATTTATCGCTGCGTGATACTTCCGTTGGATTTCAAATGGATGAGCGCGCCAACTCGAATCGCTACTGGATTTTAAATCGGCATCTAGATAATAAGTTCTATGGTTATTTTTATAATTCAATTCAGAATTTATTACCATATGATATGTCATACGACAGTTTGCATTAATCGCGTCAGATATATTATGTTTCTTAACTTTTTTTCTATAGATCGAAAAAAGGAGTAAAGAGTTAAGTGATGGGTGTTTCCAGTTTCTATCGAAATTAAGTTGAAATCGAAAAGTACTTACGTTTGATAGATGTAATGAGACAGTTTTTGCTGGCTCAACGCGTGCCGGCCGGTAGCGGTTGGCGTTGCGTCAGCGCTCGTGATTCAAACTCGTCAAAACCACTTAGGTACGTATAACCCGACCGGCATCGGCACTAAGCCGTAATTATTCTCAGCACACGTGGACATGCTTTATGACCGTGCATGGCCTGCCTTATAAACGTACACCTTTTTGTTTAATAGGTTAACGACTTGTACGCTGTCTTTATTGATCGTGGCCAAAAATATTAGCTCGAAGGAGCTATTGAATCAGTTTGTAGGTAATTTGTGATGCAGTGACTAACTGGTTGAGAATCAGGCCGTATTAGTTAGGTTAGAAAGTCATATTGGCAAATTTTTATTCTATTAGCAAAAAAATAGTATTTAGTTATATTTGTATAATAGACTTTGGATGAGAGACATTTGCCATTTGCCGTTATAGAGTAATTAAGTATTGTTTATTGGTAAGAAAAGACACAATCGAGTGTATTGTAAAAGCAGGAATTTTATTTTGTAAATAATTCAGCTATCGACAAGAGGGATCATCATCATCAGGTCTTTTTAAGTCTCCACTGCAGGAGCACTACCCTCTCTGTACTACCAGAGCCATAAATTAGCCAGAGCAGCCAGAGGATTTGGCCTACACCCTTCACGCCAGACGGGTTGGAGAGTCTCATTGATGTTTATAAGCTTTGGTAGCTTGTGTTTCCTAGGGGTCAGTTCACACCGAAACGCGTCGCGATGTGAGGTAGCGCGCACTTTGGAAGAAATCTAGAACTTGTTTACTAGACAAAAAGAGTGACCTATTCTACTCTGCCGGAAACCACACGGTGTACAACACGGCGACAAAAGGGGATGCTTAAATAAATAAATAAATATATAAGGAAAAATCACACTGATTGAGCTAGCCCCAAATTAAGTTTTAAACTTGTGTTATGGGACACTAACTCAACGATACTATATTTTATAATAAATACATATATAGATAAACACCCAAGACCCAAAACAATTTAAAAAGGCCATTTTACTTGTAATTAACAATTAAATTTATGTTATGATAATCAAGAGGCTCGTTATTCAAATCGTAGTCACCACAAGTCAATATAATCGTGATTAAATATTGAAATATTGATTAAGGCCGTACCTTAATTTTCCGAGGTCTAGTGCTGCCCCCATTTAAAATAAATCATTTCAAAGAAAATGGAGACATTATTTAAAATTTTGCTACTACCAAGTCCTAGATAACCCTTCAAAGTATTTTATGGACTACTGTTTACAGTTTCAAGTGAGAACGTTAAGCTTTGCTACGCATATTTGAGAAAAACGGCCACTTTTGGCTAATGTGCGTAGTAAAGCTTAACTTTCTCATTATAAACTGTAAACAGTAGTTCATAAAATACTTTGAAGGGTTATCTAGGACTTGGTAGTAGCAAAATTTTAAATAATGTCTCCATTTTCTTTGAAATGATTTATTTTAAATGGGGGCAGCACTGGACCCCGGAAAATTCAGGTACGGCCTTAAGGGACAAAATACAAGGTAACAATCCTACATAGGTGTGTATTTGGTCCCCTTAATTATCCTACAAAACAGTGGTTCATAAAATAGTTTGAAGCGTTATCTAGATTTACTAGCTCAAAATTTATAATGATATCTCCGTTTTCTTACAAATAATTAATTTCAGATGGGGGAGCACTGGACACCGTGAATCGTCTTAAGGTGCTGCTGTCTGGCTCATGGGTCACCCCTAAGCCGCAACCATGTTTATTTTACCTTTTATTTATTTATTTTGCTGACGTTTCATTCGGGTTTCACCGAACGTGGTCCCAGCTTGATTGAACGTGGCGTCAGCAAAATAAATAAATAAAAGGTACGTTTCGCGTTAATTCCCGTATGCATTAATTTAATAATACATGTTTATTTTTATTTAATCTGTAGTTTCGTTTATCGTCATCATCAAGATGTTAAACAATATTAAGTAAAATAAAAATATGGTAAAAAAAAATCATAAGAATTAAAAATTTTAGATAATTATTTAAAAATACACTATGTAAAGCTATATTATGAAAATTTTTTTATGAGAATAAATAGAGAACCAGGTCTGTATACTTGTAACCCTTTTTGAATAAGGGAGACGTCCAAAAGTGGGTTCATGTGGGCAAAAAATGATAATAATGATGACTTGTATAACCTTCTGTGTGTTATTGTCCTTATGTCAAAATATTATTAGAGAATCACAAGGCACTACACTTTATAAATAAAATTGTACAGGTATTGTGTAGTAAAATAAATCTATAAATAAGTCAATTAATATTAAGTAAGCTAACGTTGAAATGAAACCAGAATTTGGTAATTTAATAGACCATAACATTAATATTCATCAATAACAATTTCACATAAAGCAGAGATAACATCAGAACGCATTTTGATGTTCTTATTTCGAGAATTAATGCACAGATATGAATAAAGCAGATGCCTTGAATAACTACAAGACAAACCTTTTTGAGAGGACAATGATGAAGCCATTAATTCTCCTGATACAGAATCAAACAAATTTGCCACAAATATAGGTGTGGAACGAGATGAGTAATACCGCATTTTCCATATCGGATTCCAAAATGGCGGGCATTAATTTGTTAGCTTTTTGTGTGGTCGTGAGATTGTTTTGACATCGAAAACTGACCATAGATCGCGAGTAAAACCGGTAGTGATAACCGCCGGCATTGCTTGCTCTATTTTGATTAATCGATTTACATTATCACATTTTACTTTTACTGTGACAGGAACATAAATTTTTCAAAAATCAAAAATAATAAATCTTAGTTAGTTAGTTAAGGTGAAGTGGTAGCATAAGTGGCGCCCTCATTTGAAATAAATTGTTTAAAACTAAATATGGTGATATTTAAAAATTTGATTTGGATCAAAGTCTAAAAAGACCTTCAAACTTTTTAGTCATTGATCCTAATCAAATTTTTAAATGTCACCATATTTAGTTTTAAACAATTTATTTCAATTGAGGGCGCCACTTATGCTACCATTTCACCTTAAAATCTTTATTGCACCAAAACATAATGATACAGAGTAATAGATTAAAGAAAACAGATGTCAAAAGGCGGCCTTATCGCATCTTGTGCAATCTTATGTATAACTAAGTACTAAGTACCGACCTATTTGAACTAGATTGCATATTATTGATAGTTAACTTCAGTTTGTTATGATTGTCTTGTATTATCTATTACAAAAAATGCTGAGTTTTAATATTTCTGGAAAATTTGGTTCTTTTGTCCGGATAGTGTTGAGTTTTATTTTTTCTGGGTTCCATTTTCAGCCAGTGCAAGTTGAATGGCCTTTTTCAAATTGTCCTAAGATTCGGGTGTTTATCTATATATGTATTAATATCAAATATAGTATCGTTGAGTTAGTATAACATAATACAAGTTTAAAACTACTTTGGGGCTAGCTCAATCAGTATTTGTCTTTATCTATTTATTTATTATTATAAAAAAAATATCAAATCGATTGTTTGCAGTGAAAACATTTTTTTATAATAATCACACTGATTAAAGTTACCTAACCTAATTGAAAGAATCTACTCCTCATAATCAATCTTTAGTCAAAAAAAGCAAGCCTAAACAACCAATAAGTACACAACCAAAGATGAAAACACTCCTCAATCATAGTTCCAAATAACTTGGAAGCAATCGTTAAAAATCGATGTTTTATACTTGACCAGTACCGTAAACAATCGGGTAGCGAGATTGTACAATCAAACAAAAGACGCGAGTTTCGACAAATGAGTCGAATGTTGATAATGACCAGAGTAAAACCAGTAGTGAGGTGGGTGAGGCAACATTACATTACATAGCAGAATCTCCGACTATAGTCGATGAACTACTGCGTCGTTTCTACGTTCATTTGTTTTTCGATCAGAAGCCATCACGATTAATAATGTTTTATATTTTTCAAAAACGTATTTTATTTTAATTTTATAACATATCGCATTTAGAGAACTTCTATTTTATTTTCTTTTTCGTGATTCTATATCATATATTGTCTTAATAAAACCAGTAGTGAAACTACCGAAGCTCATGTCATTTCTATGTTCATATATGTATATGTTATTTTGCAGAAATGTAGAGTTTATTATATTTAAAATAAATATGAATGTAGCAAAACCAGTAGTGTAGTGAAGCAATGTTACATTATTTAGCAGTATATTTAACTATAAAAGGTTTTACTGCATGTTTTCGTTTAAGTATATTTACTTATACATATCGCGAGCAATTAATATTGAGCATTAAAATCAAAATAAAGAGAAATACTGTTCAGCGTTAGGTATTCTATTATTTTCTTGGTAAAAAGAGAAGGAAAATTTCATACTAAAAAAATATTATTCTTTGATAATTGCTTGTAGATGTGTTTAATTCAATAAATCAAATCCACAGTCATACATGTACACAAATAAATCTAGTACAATATTTAGTATTAAAAAAAAATACATGTCGATATTATTTGTCAAAAAGTCCGCCCCGAATTGTACCTGACGCAAAAGTGCCCATAACACTTGCAGCATTCCCTCGCTGTAATGCGAGGGATATGCGTTGCGTCAGGTACGACTCGGCGCGAAGTTCAGCACCACTATTTCTAAAGCGCCTTCCCAGCTGCCGCACAAAGTCCTTGGCTTCCGCACACCAGGCTCCGCTAACCTCCACAGCGAAGGGGATAAAAATGTAGCTTGACGTAAATGGTGTTAGTGAATGTTTCTTTGATTCAATTGAAACAGTAAATGCATTAAACGTACAGTAAACGTTCTTATTTAAAAAAAAACTATTAAATGTCAAAATCATGCAGCGGGATCATGCACTACTAGTGATTCAAACGACGGAAGTTTTAATTAATTTTCTACTGGATTATCGACTGTATTATATGTTACGTTATTTATGTATGGAGCTGCTACTTTCATGACTCTAATGTCGTAAATTGCTTTTTAATCAAGTCATGCTGAGATGCTTATTTCATTAATTTTTAAATGAAAATCTTCGTTTCTCAATCTCGTTAATTTATTCGTTATCCATTACATTAGTTATGCAGAAGTGATGAATTTTATAGTTTGCATATTTTATAAATAGAACGAAACAATAGAATTGATTATTAAAACTAAATACATATTGCATTTAAAATCCATACTAACGAGTTATTAAAAGATTTGACTATAATTTTAAATAAATAAAATCAATAAATTTTGATACATGTCATTGTTATCTATATAATGGTAATTCCGTTGGGATTAAAAATCCGGTTATTCCAAGCTAATTAATAAACATCTCGTAGTGGAGCCTTGAACTTTTGATTACCAAGAACAGGACAATAGCGCTAGTTACAAATGTCTTACTTACTCAAACATCGGACAATCGGTGCGACGGCCAGCTATCTAAGTAATTAATCGTAACTTATGATTGATTAAACACATTTAAAGCGAGCACGATTCCCATTTGAATATGAAATCTATTAGGCAAGTGACATAATACTTAATACAATTTTAATCTGACTTATTGCATAAAAGATACGACATTTACTTTTGGAAACAATATGGGCGGCTCATGCATAATGCAAAGCAGTTACGACTAATGGAAAACTTATTGAGAATTTATGTAAAACTAATAACAATAGTTTAATTGTAGAATAAAGATACTCTATCTAATGTTGAATAATTGACTTTGAAATCAAGGTAAATAGCTTCACGCATGCATTGTTTTTAAGTGCGAAAACGTTCGTTAATGAGTGACTTACTGAGGACAAGAGTTAGTTAAATGAATTTCTAGTGGAGGATGTTTGTTAAGGTAACAAGGTAAACGATGATATTTATCGACATGAGGCAGTCGAGTGGGCAACCCTTTCCGCGCTCGCACCCGTCCACACCTCGCGGGCGCGCGCTTCGGCAAACACGTGCTAGTGATGCGTAACGCAAACTTCGATGTCGATGTTTACATGGCGACGGCAAACAGACTCGATATTTGTCCACTCGCGAGCTAATGGCGAGAGGTCTCACAGCTTGTTTGCCAGTTAAGATTCACACAACTGCTACTGTAATTAACGCTGAAAAATAATACTCCACGTTCCATTCCTATCCTATAACTACGTAGGCATGTGTGTTTGAAACGCATAAATGTTACTGAGTATACTAAAAATAAAATAATGAAGCCAAAAAAGGAATAAAAAAGGCACGTAAAGCCATAACTTCATTTTGAATTCCATACGGCTGTTCCCGTCTCACTCTGAACGCGCGCAGCAGGGGGCGCCATCGTTCTCACCTCACGACGCGAGTGGTAGCCGGTCTTTAATAAGTATCGATAAAATATGTCGATAAAATATGAATATAGTATGTATAAATATTTTCAATACTTATATCCTTATTAACTCCTAAAGCGCAGTGGGTTTGAGGAATGAAACTATCCCGAGGCAGTTTTTTATACGATTGGTCAAACAAACAAAATACGACTACAAAAATGTTTCCACCGGGGATCATGAACTGTCTTCTGTAAGTACACAAGTACTTACAGAGTAGTAAGAGAAGTAACAATACTTAATTCCTAAATCATCTTGCAATCTTGATTAATGGTGATAGGTGACCGTTTTTGCAATATATAAGCAAAAATTAGTTCAGTTTCATAACAACAATAATTAATTTAATCTTTGTATGAGAAATAAGTAGAACTTTTGGATTGGATTTGAAACAAAATAAAATGTTGTGAGTGTTGCCACTATCAATTATGAATAATAAATCTAAGTAACACTACATCACGAGTTGTCATGAGCAGGAGATTCTCGTAAATCTATAATTCTGCATTCATGCAGTGTCAAAAACGTCCATCGACTCCTAAAACAGGTTTCAAAATTCAATTTGTATACGTTCCTCGATTAATAGCCGACAAAGTGTCACGCGGACAGCACTAATTAATCTCTTGATGGTGTTTCACATTAATTAAGCAGCTTAAGATTACAGCCACAACAAACTTTGAATCTAATATGCATTATCGCAAGGACCATTTCAGATTGCACGCTGCATTGTTTAGTACACTACTGATATCGCGAAGGCTATCATAGTGTGAGGTCTGCAGTGCGTTTATTTTTCCCAGTTATTTCTTTTTAACATCGCGCACTTAACCATGAATTCATGAAAATTAAATGTCATCTCACAACAATGGAGGAGGACGCAATTAATATAAAGCAAGGTTTACACGATATGATCGCCAGTAAACCCAAGCCTTCCGTGAGATACGAAATTACATTTTTTCAACACCAATTACATAAGCCTAAATATGACCGAAAGAAAATCGCTGTTCAAACGAGCATTAGTAAACAGTCTTGTCAAGTTAAACAAACATGGACACGTCAATTAAATTGCCAACCGTTTCGTAAAATGCTAACAAATTGATGTGAAATGACTTTCTGTCTGAATTGTGGTGTTAAAATAAGAAAATGATGTTCAGCTGCACTTTGAGTTGGAATTCCGTTATGCGTTGGAAACAATGCCGGTAACACATCAGATAGGGAAATTGAAGATCGTGATCAGTTGCAGTAATATTGTTTATATACTGACTTTTCAATTTGGTCGATAAACTGTCTCGGTATTGCTTCGTTGTAACGTACTGTGAGTTCTGTCAGATGCCTTAGGTACAAATTAGTAGCATAGAACGTTCCACGTTTAAAGCGAAGCACGAAATCTCATAGTTTAGTACGGTTAATCGTTATTTAGTGACAGTGTAGTCATGTCCACGTTTTTACGACTATAATCAAATCGTGATTGTCGCGCATTCCCAAAAAACTGACTTAATTGTGTTGGGGCGAGTGTTGATGATATAAACAGTAATTACGTAGCCAACGTTCGAAAACGTTATTAAAATACGCTTAACTGACGCGCTCCGGTGCCACTAAGCAAAGGACAGGCTTTTGGTAATACGCAACAGGTACAGATTTAGAACTTTTCTTACAATTTTCTTTACCATATCTATTTATAGCGTGTCACTGCCAAGTAACGGAAAAATAATTATATTAAATTTATATAAGTAAAACGCTTTTTTATAATTCGCGAAAAAATTTGAATCATGAATTATTTATATTATGTTTTTATTGTTTTATATAGATCTACTGCTACATAATGAGAAACTGTAATGAAGTTGTAAATAAGTGTATCGTTACTAAACGTATTTCATCTTCGTTTAGCAAATACTAAAAAGAACAGCATTACTCAAAAAGCCATGAAAAGTGCCGATCATAAACTGCCTTTTTTTTAATCGTTAAAACCACACCTGTGCCAGTCAAGAAGCATTTAAGGCGGTGTATTTTCTAAAATAATTATCGGGCATATCTTGCAGGGCCCGGGGGTGCCTTTGTCTTAGTAAATTTTTATTGCTTTTGGCAACCCTGAACAATGGAGGCTGGGGTAATGCCGTCCACGGATGCAGCATCGCTCGTGGCGTTCCGAGGACATGTGCAAGCATATCTTTTTATCTTTAAGTATCTTTTGTACTACACTGAGAGAAAAATTCGCTCGAGTCACATATTATGACCGTATTAACTTTGATTTGTTTGCAGTAACGCGATTTTTATAGCTCCTTTAGTGCAATAACTGAGAAAGACTACGAGCACTGTCAATAGTTTGAAGTTCAACCCACTATTGACGAAAGTCATAAAATAAAAACCTTTATATTTTGTGCCTTTTTAATAAAAAATAATGTTAATATTACTTATATTATTAGTAAGCAGATGCATTTTATATGAGTTGTAAGTAAAATTAGAGATAATAGTGAATAAGCCTAATGTTTATTCTGATATAACTGTATTGAGATATGTAGTAATATTTACTCGTATACATATATATTTTATTGTTTTTTTGCGCTGCACAATTTTTTCACTTATCTTTTTGGTTGACTAGGAGCAAATGCTTTAAGCATTAAGTCCGCCATTTGTTAAAAGTTAGTAAGTATATTTTATTTTGGAACAATAAGGACATACATGAATTTTCCGGGGTCCAGTGCTGCCCCCATTTGAAATAAATCATTTCAAAGGAAACGGAGATATCATCTACGCTTTTTTGCGGAAAACAGCCACTTCTGGCAAAATGCGTAGAAAAGCTTAACGTTTTTACTTTAAACTGTAAACAGATATTCATAAAATAGTTTGAAGGGTTATGCTAGGGCTTCACAAAGACAAAATTTTAAATGATATCTCCGTTTCCTTTGAAATTATTTATTTCAAACGGGGGCAGTAATGGACCCCGGAAAATAAATGTACAGAGCAATATCATAAATTCTTTTTAATAAAACAAATAGCCAATTCGACACAGACATTCGAAATCGAGAGCCCGAAGTAATTAAGTTGCCCGTTAATTGGAAGAAATAAAATAATTTAGGAACAAATATATTTTCACGGCCGCTGTTTTATTACAACAGATATGGCGGCTTTAAAACACCTCGATACCATTAACGAGCCAATATTAATGTGTAATTAAATCATAAACTAAGATAAAATCATAAAACAACGAACAAACAGACCGCTAATCCAATTTGATTTACAATTAGTTGTAATTACTTTTTCTAATTGCGGTAATTTTAATTATCTACTCATATAAATAGCGTTTACTACGTTCTACTTTAAGCTGATTATTTTTATTAGTCTAGAAT
This sequence comes from Acrobasis repandana, assembly GCA_963576875.1. Taxonomy (NCBI): domain Eukaryota; kingdom Metazoa; phylum Arthropoda; class Insecta; order Lepidoptera; family Pyralidae; genus Acrobasis; species Acrobasis repandana. Next base: position 9,320,722 of record OY756226.1, read on the forward strand.
ATGTAGATTAACGATTTTATCAATTTTTTGTCAGTATCAGCACAGAATAAATAATACTAAGGTACAGAAGTCTCACTCAGTAAAGAAATTCAAAGAAATATCTACTCAATGTGGCTAGCGATATGGTTTAATTTAGCTCACGTCAGAACTCAGCACCTTTTCGCATAGACACCTAGACATCCATTGCAAGCCAATTTCATTCTTATTACTCTGGACAAACGATTCGTATAACTAATATTATCACCCGGAGAGGCCGCCTGCGCTCATACTAATAATGTAGGTACATTTTCGATCAGTAATTTCAAGCAAAACCGTGACATATTCATAGAATGCCAAGATGTTGTGATGCGTTGTATTGCTAAAAAAAACAACAATATAGCGAAACTAATTAAGAGGAGCATTGTTTTTTCTTGTCAATAGGGATGTGGACTGGGTCGAAAAATTAGTATTTTATTTAGTCCGTCAGATTATCCAAAAATAATGGACCCATATTTTTCAGTTTATCAAAGTAGTGAAAATTCACAAAGATCCGCATGTCGAAGTTTCCGTGATTGACGTCACCGTCAAGTGAAAATCTTACTTGATCGTGACGTCATGCGGAATTGAAATGCGCTGTATCTTTGTAATAATTTTCTAATCAGAAAAAAAATACGTACACAATATTTTTTTATAATCTACCCGATGAGCTAAAAATATTTTTTTTGTCCACATCCGTATTATATTATATAAAAAGGCTGCATTTTTAAAATTGGTAGCATACTCTCTGTATGCCTGATGTAGGGGAGATTTTTTAAATAAATATGAGGGAAAGAGATAAAATTATGATACATACATACTTTCATTCATAGGTAATTTTTGTAAGACAGCGAAGACTCAAGAAGCATAAAATAAATGTACTCTATATTGCAATAATTAAGTTTTTAATTGCCTTCATAATTTGACATATTCAATAGCACACACTAATTACCATTGTGTAGGCAGATGTTTTCGTTGCAAAGTGAATAAAAGTAAAAAAAAAACTGAAGATCGGTATTTTAATTATCACTTCCTACTCTATTGACTTGTTATAATGACGACGTCAGATTAATTACTACGCAAATAGTTTCATAATTAGTCAGCTCTAGACTTCAATGGCACTTGAATGGAGAGCAACATTGTGCTGCATCATAGGCTGAGAGCTTGACGTTTCTTTTTGATCAATGGAAAGCGCGTGCTAGTGCTTACAGCTCATAGTGTCACTAGAAGAAAATTTAAACTTGACAAAAAAAATTATATAATTAGATAAGAAATAGAATAATTAATTATGTAACAAAAGATATTCTAATTATTCTATTTTTGAATTAATTATGTGCATGAGTAATTATAGATAACTACTAGAAGATAATATGAAAATGTATTAAAACATTAATAAAATTTAATTTAATTTTCTTTATTTACTATTGAGTAATTTATTCCAGATGAGGGCGCCGCGCCTCAGACCGTGTTCTTAGCCTGGAAAATTTATATGTTATATAATTGATTCAACATACTTTTGCATTTATAAAGATAACCTAGGTACAAGGTTTCATTAATTGCGTATTTCGTCATTAGTTAATTGATTTTTGTACCTAATTTACAGATATTATCTTATTATCTCTAACAGAAATAACGATCTAAGATTAGCTATCAAACAAATTAATTACCATACATACACATCAATAGCTCATGCCGCCTTTACCTTTAGGCATATGTCGGGTTAACCCTGTTAAATTTAATTAGGTACTTTATTTAACTTTTGATTCATTACTGAAAAACACAATAAGGAATATGCATGTAATACCAATCCGGCTCATATTTTTATTTTACAATTTCTATTAATACGTTACCACGCCTAGTTAATTATTTTTCTTATTGACTCTTATTTGGATTAGAAATAAATTATTGAAAATATGCAAATATTGCGCGGGAACTTTTGACAAACAAAAGGGAAATGACGACAAAGTTCACAAATAGGAAATGACAAGTTTGGGTACGTTCGATAGGACTGTCCGTCCATGTAGTTTGACTATCGATGATATTCGAAATGTATGTACTTTTATATAGAGGTTTAACAAACATCACTGGCTGATAATATCGAAAGTACCCAAAAAAAGAAAAACATGCGTTGACAGCTTCTGTCTTTAGCGGATATTGCAGACGTTGACGTCATATTTTAAAATGGTGTGTTTTAGTTTTTATAATCTACTTGCTATTTTTAATATTTATTTTCTACACCATATACATGTTTTTCGGCACTGATTTATTTTTTGCGGCTATTTCTCGACGAGGACTATCGAATAAAAATATAAAAAAAATTCATGCATACTCTCTATTGTTAAAAATTAATAATGAATTCAAGATTTCTATTTCATTTCTTATTAATGATTACCTATCTATCTATAATTCAAGAAATACGTTTTTGTCGTGGAGTAGTTCCCATGTTTCCCTCTCTCTCATTAATGATAGTGAAATATTTAATTATTTATTATAATTAAATAGTTCTTCTTTGATTCGATTTTAATTTCATACTCAATGCCAATTTCTGTCACTTTTTAATTGTCAATCACTTTTGCTTCGTTGCTATTTTGTTTTAGCTTATTTATATTTATAGATATACAACCTGAAAGCCCTATCGTTTCCTCTACGAATAGTAGGAAGATAGGAAGAAAGTTTATTTATCTATGATGTTCACTTGCATTCATAGGCAATGACCTTTTATCGAGTCAATGTGTATCGATTATTTAATAGCAAATATTGATAACGGTTTGGTTGGACTGTTTATCGATTATCGCTAATTATTGGGCGATAACGATGATATTACAGAAGTGGAGTGGCCTTATCCTAATCTTTGAGTGCCCTTACAGTCTTAGTTGATGCGAAGTTAAACTAGGAAGTAACTTCCTGCTAGTAAGGTTTTGTTATTAGTAAGAAAGCGATGAAAATTAAATGCAAAAAGCAATAGTTACAAAAAATATGAAAATGATTTAAAAAGTACATACACATATAATGTATTATGTACGTTATAGTACAATGCTATGCTACCGATTTTAAGAGAGCTGATTTTTTTCTGTCAAATTCATTAAAACTCTATTTAATTACACCTAAAATTATTAGAAGATATTGAAACAATTTCAAAATCATGTATTTATTTACATTTTAGAAGATTTCCATTTACAGATTTTCTTGGCAACTCCGTAAGACTGTAGATAAGTGATAACTAACTAATTCAAGAACTATATGATTAATCTGTGGCTATTACATAAAACGAGTAAGATATCAAAAATACTAAGTTTGGTAAATATGAATAAAACTTTTTATTTTCGACCTTTTAGCAATGACAGGTTTCAATATCATATTGCGAAGTTAGTTACAGGCCACGTCCAGCATTCAATCAATTAAATTTATGTTTAATTATAATTACTTACTAATGCAAGTGACACATAAATATTATTATCAACGTTTATTACAACACCTTTATTATGGTTTATTGCTATCATTAAAATAAAGCCATTATTGTATTTTATTACTGAAAAAGTAATTTGAAGTGGTCACTCTTGTGACATGTTCGAAAATTACAATGATATTCCTATAAATGGTTCGTAGAGATATGTAGATGGCGATTGCACGCTATCGGTGTTCGTAATAAGTAATAATTTATCTTTTAACGTAAATTGATTAACATGTTTCTGAGAATTTAATTAATTATTAATCTTTGTTTATTATTTAATTATTTAAAAGGACAAAGAAAGTAACATACCTACTCGATTAAAATTGTTTTCATTAAAATAAAATTTATGTGAGGCTGAATTAATTGTTCTACACTCATTTTTTCATTTTGTATTTTTCATTTTGTAGTATCCGTAACAAATATTTATTTACATTTTGCTGTTAAAATTTTTGTATTTTCTGCTGCATCAACGAAAATATACATCAATTCTGTATTGAAATGCATTCCAAGTTATATAATCAAATAAATAAACTTGAAATAATGACATTGGCCGGCGAAGATTCGAAGAAAACAAGATGCCGGCTGAAAAAAATCAGCTAAAAAGTTTATTGTCGCGAAAGGCAAAACGTGGTCCACCGGTATACTGTGAAATTCACGTTACACGCCTCCGCCTCACCACCGGCGTTTTTTCAATAAACCTGACCAATTATTATACGCAGCAACACTGACTTTTGATAATTACGACGACTTAAGTGAAATTAAACCCGAGCTGAAGAGCGTCTTTAATTTTTGGCAAAAGGTGTCATTAAATCAAATTGATAGTTTTTTTAACTATAAAACACAGGTAAGCGAAATATACCTAACGTTTATGTACTTTAATATTCGCGTGAGTGCGCGTCATATCTACATAATATTATTTAGGAGCAGTTTCATGGAGTATTAACCATCATGTACTTAATTGTATGTGATTAAAAGTAACATTTTTGGACACGAATTAAAAAGGAAAACAATTCAATAAGTTTGTTATAGTTCTATTTGTGACTTCTGTTCCAATTGTGACTATTCGAAATGTAATTAAATCTTAATGACAGCAATATTTACTGCTATCTAATCTTATTGTTCAATAAATTACATACCAAATTGACCAGTCCGCTTAATATTATTTGATCTCTGATCTAAAACGAATAAATAGATAAAACCGATTGAAACGTTGAAATAAAGTGAGATAAAATAAAGCCATATATTTGTGAAGACATCACGAGAAGAATGCGAATGTGTATTGTATGCGGAGTGTTGGCGAGTTTGCGATGGTGCAGGCTTGGAATAAGGAGTCGCGCAAGTTTGACGGCTGGCCTTGGAAACCAGTCGTTCGACGCCGAAACACCTCTCAGCAATTATTCAATAAAACAAAGGCATCATCCCGTTTACGCCATGCCACTCAGTCTCGCCAAATTAATTCACCTTAATTAGAAAGTTTCACCTGCTCGTTACTACTCGCATAAATCGATTGTACGCAGTACTTCACCAATAAATATCTACAAAGTAAATAATGGGACGCGCAAACTGGTCCCACAACCTTATTCGCGCCGCCCGTTCTATGCGATACTTTTCTTGATGACAGTTTATTTTTAGAGCTTAGGTTTTAATTAAGCTCTGGTCAAAAATAACGACCTATTATGGTAAGTACTGAAATCATTCCAAGAGTAGTGTGTATTTTTGTTTTTGTTTTTCGTATGTGTAAGTGGTGGTACTACCAACACTGGTGTCAGATTTTTCAAGCTACCTAAAGGCATCTGACATAGCTAGCTTAACGACTGTCATACAATGATGATAGCCAGGACCAACGGCTTTACGTGCTTTCCGAAGCACGGAGGAGCTCAAGTATTTTTGTGCACACTTTTGGTCACCCATCCAGGTGCGGACCACGCTCGGCGCTGCTTAACTTGTCAAAGCGCTAGCAATGCGTACTCCCACCGAGCCACCGAGCTCCTCCTGCGAATTCAACACACTAGTGATACTGACTAATCTTGTGCAAACAAAAAAATAAACCAAGAATAAGATTATACATAATCATTAGTGCGTTAAATGGGGGACGCACTGGTAAACTACATTACTATCACGATAGGTACCTTCTCAGATGTGGATAACAACCAAGTAGAAGGTTTTATTTGAATTTGATACTTTACCTATTAACTAGGCATCGCATAGGGTAAACCAAATCTTTCAAAGCCATTGAAGCAGCAATGAACGACTGGCCATTCTCCATGCACGTGCGTCACGAAACGAGCCCTATTATCACATGTCCAAAAAAACCGAAGCACGAGCCTCTGAAAAATGTACCGAGAAATTTGATATGGTATACTCCAATCTTTATTGAAATTGCCTCTTCTCTCCCGAAGCATTGTGTGCGGCAAGGCGCGAGTCGACGAAATATTTCAAATGCAAATCGTGCTAACGCTATGAATGTAATAGTTTGTCGTGCGATGCGCACGCGCCGTACCACCGGAAACAAATTATCATAACCATATAAGCACGTATGGAATCAACGAAAAGCTGTTGACGCCATTCTACAACTGATAAATTGCGTTAAACGAGAAAATGGAAGTCACCGTTAGTCACTTAGGGTCAGTCCACACTGAGACCCGACGCAACGCGACGTAGCGCGCACTTTTGCAGAAAACTAGAACTTGTTTTCTACACAAAAAGATACTAATTTTAGTTCCAGCTTAGTTTTTCGCGCTTGTGTAGCGGGCTCTCGCTGAAATTAATATCTTTTTGTGTAGTAAACAAATTCTATACCTATTTCTTAAAAAGTGCGCGCCACGTCACGACCACGCCGCGTCGGTTTGTGTCTCGGTGTAAGTTGACTCTTAACCAGTAAAGTTCAAGAGTACTGCTCAAAGAATAGGCGTTCTGAAAAGATCCGTACGAATTTTTATGCGATGCAAAATTCCTTATTCATGACTGCTTTCATTACTCTAACGGTTGTAACTCGCGGTTTTCATGGCTCGTTTTAGCGTACTTTTTGGTAACTTGATATTTTACAACCGACATTGATATTGATACTCTTTAATTTGACGTTCCGTTTTGCCAATTTTTCAACGAACGCAATATTCAAAATTATAATTTAACTGCCCACGGTTTTAACTTTATATACTGAATAGAAGGCCAATATAATGAGGTGAAGTTGTAAATGGAAGATATATAGATTTATTAGTAGGGTGTGCATCAAGGACAAAAAATTTAGGCTGTACGATAGAGTTTGTATAATAAAAAAAAATGTTATGAGTGAACATTGACACGCAATGAATAAGAAGAGTTTGTGAAATGACACATAAAAACAGTTAGTCATGGTAACGATTATAAAAAGTTTGGTTATAAAAGATTTCTATGTCACATTGTAGTGAAATGAGTACATATTAATAATTAAAATAAATAAGAATGAATTAGTCGAATTATAGGTATCACAAACATTGTATTTTACTATTTTACAGTGAATGACATAAAGTCATAAAAAAAACAAATATTTATATAAAATATTAAAAAGAGATTGCAAAAGAGTTTTATTAAAATATCGACGTGATATTAGGTGGGTATCTTTATAAAATTTAGTTTAATTCCATAAACTTTATAAATGTAACAATAAAAAAAAATGTTAATCTATATCTTGATATGAGTTATGCAATAACATGGTCGTAAAGCGTCTGCATTGTAAGAAAATAACTGACATACGAAAGCAATAAATTTGTTTAGAAAACGGGTTATCTACAAGAAAATACTAAAAGAACTGGTTTGAATCTGCTTGTTTAACATTGTTAGTTTTAGTGGAAATATAGCCTTTATATTCACAATTTTTATTCTACTTAATGTGTTTATCTTGTGCACCGTTTTAAGGGAATCCAAAACTTTAAAGAATTTCAAAATGTTCTTTTTAATTTAAATAGGAATGAACTAAACTTAAGATAATTTTTTTAAATTCCTATAAATTCAATAAACAAGATATGTTACTTTAGCTACTAGCTTTCTGCAATGGCTTTGTTTTAACTCCTTATTAGAAATGGTATTAGGTATGGTACATTTGCAATTTAAATATTTATTAAAAATACTCTTTTTAACCGACTTCAAAAAAGGAGGAGGTTATCAATTCGACTGTATGTTTATTTTTATGTATGTTTGTTACGCGATATCTTCGCTAATTGTGAACCGATTTTGATGATTATTTGAAAGCCTTTACTATCACGTTAGCCTCATTATAATTTGGTAAAGATATAATGAAGAACTTTGGAGATATGGAAGAAACTCCTAAAAAAACTAGTAAGTTTTTTTTTTTAAATTTTATTACTAATATGTTGCATTTAAAATATTATTACTTAGTAAGTATAACTATAGAAATGAGTTATGATTATACTCGTACAGTACCGAAATGTTTTCTTCGCGGTGTTGTCTTAGCGGACCCCGGGCTTCGCAGCGTTGCAGCTGTGGATGCAACTGGGAATACGCTGAGATGAGAGAGAGAGTACCGAAATGCTTTCAATGCGTGTAAATATTCCCTTGTTTTTTTGCGTTACCTAAGCAGCTATGCTAAGAGGACGGAGAAATCTTTTTTTTTTCAATAATGTAAATCAAACACTATCATATTATATAAAGTCTTAGTACCTATCTTGGGTTGGGTCATCATCAGTGTGTGTTTGTATATCAGAAATCTGAATAGCAAATACCGCCATTGTGGAATAATACTATGTAAGTGGGTGAAGTAGCGACGTCCTAACCTAACAGGTCGCTGACTCCCAGCCTATTACGACTAAGTTTTTTTCTGACACATTTTTACTAGGTAGGTATTCCTTTATTAAAATATTTTTTTAGGTGAGACGACTGTTTATATAAAGGAACAAATGAATGAAAGTAAAATTAGACTTTTTTTAATGGCCATCTCTTTTGAAAATTTTTTAATACAAAATATTTTAAATAAATTTTAATGGCACAAACAGTACCTTACCTACAAATGACCTTGAGATTTGTAATGGTAATTTTCTTAAGTACCTACTTACTTACATCAATCTGACTGAATAGCATAAAGTATTGTGTCCTAGAAATGAGATTATGTATTTAACATTTGAATTTATTAACGAAAGGTCAAAAGCTGATTCTTTTTGTAGTTGAAATGACACAACCGTTTAAATTGGAAAGACAAAAAAATCGATAAGGATAAAAATTTACAAAAGCGTGTCTTTTTGTGTATTTAATACACAAAAAAACATATCTATGTGTTTTTTACTTGGAAATTTTTTGGTCACAACTTAATATCTAAAATTCCAAAAAAAAAAGATATTATGAACTTGAACTATGATGAAGTGATCTACATTCTACGAAATTATTGAAGTTCTAGATATGGAGTACCTATAATAGGTAGTTAAAAACAATGATTAAAGTTTGTATTGAGAAATTATGAATTGAACGTGGGAGCTAGCAAATAGTACTTTGTCAAAAACAGGTACTTAAATCCGATAAATATTTACTTCAAAATAGTAAATATTTAATAATGTCTCAGCTTTCCAATAGACTTTTAACTCTATGTTCCTTTACCTCGGTCTGACTCGGCGAACCTCTTCACATCCGAACAAAAACGAGGCGTAAAATTAAGAGGAAAAAATAAAACGAAACAATCCCCTACATGCCGTAGATATCTACAAATCTCCCGTCCTGAATGGGCCGGCACTCGACACTGCAACCCCGCGACTGAATGGGTTCCCAAACGAAAGATTTAGTTCCACTACCGCCCGGTAGATGTCACTAGGGGTATTGAGAAAGTTTCATCGGAAATATTTGCCGGACTTTTAAACATAAAATAAATAAAATAAGCCTTTATTGCTGTGACTTATAGTTATCATTTTGAAAAATATTATTTTCGATATACCTAAGCAGGAGAAAAACAAAATTCTTTTTGGTGTTTTATACCTAGGTGTCAAGTCAAAAGTAATTGCAATAAAGTAATATATTTTGAACGACATGCTTATACATATATTCAAAATGAAATGGAACATCGTTCATAACAATTACAAGCCCTTATGGGACCTACACTTTTAGGCCCGTTACACATTTGGGTACCAATAAAAATAATATTACTAATTTTTGATTTGCATAAATTCGTAGCTACATAGGTAATTTTTGTTTACGTATAAAGAGACACATACTCGAGGTAATCGGAAATAGGCGAGGCAATATGTTGGGTCACTTGATACGGCATGAAAATTTTATGCAAATTATAATAGAAGGCAAAATAGAAGGAAGGAGGGGAAGAGGAAAGCCAAGGCACAGCTATATTAAGCAAGTCAAGGAAAAGGTGATAGCAGTGTCGTATCAAGATGTCAAGAGGTTGGCGAAAGATAGAAAAGAATAGAAGAAACTCCACTGACACGAGCGTCGCTCTTAAATTCTGATGATGACGATGATAATTTTTGGAAAAAATTTAAATTTCCATAACTGCAGAGATTTGTGCTGCGTGTGTTGTAAATAAATCCATAGTTTTTGTATGGACGCTGCACTTGGAACGTAAATTCGGAAGTCTGGATCAGAATGTTATTTTTGCAGTGTGTGGCGAACCTTATTAGCACAACATTAGATCAATTCAAGCGATTTATCCTACAGCACTGGGAATTTATAACTGCGTAGGTCATGTGATCAAATCAGAATACCTAAGTAGGTAAAGTTGTCGTCTATCAAATCGAATCACCAAAATCTTGAATAAACATTATTATGTATGCTGCCTACAAAGTCGTAGCATTGTTTAGTGTTACATAGATTAAACATGAAATTGTTTGTATTTTCGCATAAATTGCTTTCAATCCGATACTCGATAGTATATGGCATTGGTAACAATAGAAACCTAGATGAACTAATAAAAAGCCTAAGTTAACACGATATTTTTTCAAATTTATGTTGTGCCGTTCCCGTTCCCAAGATTCCCGGGAACGTTCCCAATAAATAGAAATGTCAGGGAAAGTTGTAATTTTATTTATCAAATATATTTTTTATCACTGTAAATATATTTTACTAACGTAAATGCATCACTTGATATGGTTATAATACAAATACATATATCCAATATTCCATAACATTCCCTAGAAATACGGTAACGTTTCCGGGAACGGCACCTCACTAATTATGAAGATACAACCTTCTTAGCAAAAAAAGTACCAATTGTTTGGTATAATACTTGAAAACTAAATCAATAGTTGCTTAGATGTACAAAATTAAAAACAAACAAAAATTTCTAAGTGAAAACCTAATTGTGTAAATTTGCCCAGTGGTAGGTACCTACCTACTTTTTTTTCTTAGAACGACAGTTAGTTAGGTTAGGTAATTGGTAATTGATACCCTAGAAACTAGGTCTTTCGAAAACCTAAAAATGTAACAACAACAATAACAAAAAAAAATATATGTGTAAAGAACCGTAGAAAGTAAAAAACCCATTTACGACAAGAAATATAACAAAAACATACAAAATAGGCATAAGAAAAAAAAATATTTAGTATCTATTCCTCTTTTTCTTTGAATCTTATAAGAAAATAAAAAATGCATTTTTACAAAACATAGATACTAGCATTGATTGATGGTCACTATAGTGATGCGAGGTGTTCCCGTTATCTTTCCGAAATTTCGGTACCTATCGATAAAGTTTTAGGTGCAAATAAATACATTGCGGATTGAAGTTGTTTACTGATGCTATAATGAATCATTACAATATTCTAAATGGGTAAATTCGTCACAAGTAAGAAATAATAAAGGTTGCAGACACATAGGTACAGTAATTAATATTTAGTTAAGTACTAAGTCATTAAAATAAAACAATGACCAAAATTCTTGGGTAAGTACAGTAATTCTAAAAAAAGTATGGATTATAATTTTAAATGATTCCAGTACGTTTCAATAAAAAATGTCATTTGAATAACACGTAGGAAGGACTCTATTCTTAGCGATCTAATTACAAAAGAAATTTCCATACCGACAGTGGCGCCATTGTAATTCGCGTTGCGCCTACGCACCTAAATCAATTATTGACTGGTGATAAATTAAATACGGTTTGCGAGCGACGAGACGATATTGATCTAAGGTCTTTTTGATTAATCGACCTGGTCGAATATCGACCGGGAAATGTCGGCTCAACCAAGATGGCCGCTCGCGTCCTAGTGAGAGGGACGTGTGATTGTTTTATATTTACTGGTTTGAAGGTAGGAAGGTAACTACAATAATTTTGCTGTCATGTAGGTATTTATTCCTTGTAGGTAAGATTTCCAATGATAGTTAATGGTAGGTACATAGGTACATATTGGCGCGGAAAAGCATATTAAATCCAATATTGCATAGAATTGAATAATTAGACCTTATGCCATTGCCATAGAGTCCTTAAAATATAAAGAAAATTGTTTGTCTCTTAATCTGTTAGTACCTACTACACAATCAAGCAATATACTCACTCGTACATTAGGCAATAGGTACGTTATTTTTTAAAATGTTACCCTAGTAAAGTTACTGGTATCTAATTAGGTATTATAATACCAACCTTATTTTGAAAAAATATAAAAAGAAAAAATGTCTGTATGTAAATAAACATTTTTATAAAGAGGTTTTTGAAAAGTAAGAGAGTACTTTCTATAACTTTCTTCTCTTGTCAACATATTCTTGGAGGTATCCGCATACCTATGACAAGCTCGTGAGTGTTTTAAATCCCAATCATTTTCTTTTTCCACTTTTTGTTTTAGATCATTATTAAGAGTACAATAGTAAAATCAATAGGTTCCTACTTAGGTATCTTTAAAATCTTAATAAAATTGATTCTAAAAATAAAAGAAAAAAAGAATAATGTCTTATCAAGACTATCTTGATTTACAGATAGTTACCTACCTGTAGTACACGGGTACAAATAAATTATTAGATTACACGATCATTAAGATTTCTAGATCTAGTTTGTTATTTAAAAGTACTTAAATAAGTATCACAGGGTGAATGACCGGGAACTGATTAGGTGGCTAGTGATGGTTAGTTTTTATGAGTAACCCATTGACAAGTATATCTTATATTTATATACCTATGTATATATATTACATGTGAATGTTTAGATTTAAATAATTCCAGCAGTTTTGATATTTAAGTTATTTAGATTATCATCAGGTTAACACAATTACCTAACTATATATATTTTTTAAACACATAGGTTTGTTAATATGTTTTTATTTTACTTAGGTATTAAAAATCTCTCATATAGGTGCCTATATCTAATAATTTAGATAGGTACGCAAATATTGTTATATTTTAATAAATCCTCTTAAATAGGTATCTTTAGCCAGTAAGTATTTTATTCTTTATTAAGTCTATACACCTACCTGATTAAAGCTTTTGTCATATCATTTTACATTTTCTTAAAATCTTTTGCTTAGTAGAGGGAAACTTAATTTAGAAAATTACAAACCTAAACGGGTTATTGAAGAAAAACAAAAAACACCAGCTGAAGATAAAAGAATTACAATTTTAAAGGTATCTAATCGTAACAAAATAAAACGTAGCTGGTAGGTGCCTACCTACTTGCCTATCATTCTATATTTACCAAATCAATCAACTAACGTAAACATTTTCGTGTAAGTAATCAAACTTATTAAAACAAAAATCACAATAAAGAAAAATTGGTATTCACTATTCCGAATATTTTGAAGTATGCAGTGATAAGATACTCGTTCGTACCCACTGCATCACATTTTACTCGATCGTAAAATTTTTTTGTTTAAATATTTAAGTGTTTTTAACTATTAAATAATAAAAACTATTAAAAGTTGGTATTATTTTGATTAAAATAACTACGTAACTGATATTTAATTGTTATTATTATCATAACATCTCGTTATTTTGCTTCGGCGAATTTTTGCACCGCGCGCCGGTCATCCCTAGTGATGCTGCGTAGGTGTTTTATTACAAATGAAGGAGTAAATAGTTGTTTACTTCTGATAAGGTTTCGTATTTCGTATGTTTTTTTTTGAGTCATATTAACTTAAAAGGTGCATTTTACTTAAGGATTGGCTCAAAATAAAATAACTTTAAAATTATTTGCTTAAAAATTTACGCTTTAAATTTGCCAGATTTTTTCATGGTCTTACTAGAATTTTAACCGCATCGCATAAGATACAATTCTAACAAAGATCAAATAAGACTGACTTAATAATAATGTGTTTCCAAAAGCATCACAATATTCTTCCTTGAAGCTGTAAATTTATTAACGTCTGGTAGGTATAATAAGACCTTTTTAATTCTACCAGTGTGAAGATAATCTTAAATATTTGTGAAACTGCTAAATCCGTAAATATCGGCACTGTTTAGTGCAAAGTTTTACGAAAACCGGTAAATATCAACAATCGGTAAAATTTTCACGAAAACAAAAGTTTGAGAAATCTTCTATTTTGGACAATCTTATAAGAAAACTGCTGAAAATGAAATGTACACAAGTAAACTTTAAATAAATAGTAACCTGTGAGCATCGCCCGCAGAAGACTGCTAAGCTCTTAATTGCGGCATAGCACGCACAGTCACTTTTTAGCACTTGTCCAATATCCAAAACTAGTGTAAACTCGTACAACACTTCAAGTGTAATCAGTCAAAACACAACAAACTGAGGTTACACCAAAACACCCACTGTAACTGTTAATGAGGAACTGAAGTTGTTTATGGGTGTTGCTTGCGTTCGGATTGTTGTCGGCGCGGCGCGCGCGACGGTTCACTGTCAACGGTCGCCGGCACACTGCGCGCTTGGCCGCGGTAGCCCCCCGCCCGTCACAGCGGAGCCCCCCTCGCCCTTCAGGAGGCGGGGCTAGCCGAGCGAGTCGAGGCGAGGCGAAGGCTTAATTACGCTGGGTGAAGCGGGACGGCGATAGCGAGTGGGCGCGAGCTATTAGCACGCGGAGAGCGGGACGACGCGCGTCTTAAGTATTTTGTATAAGTAATGAGGGGCGCGGGCGCGGGGCCACATCTCCCGCCAATCTTTAATGTTGATTACAGCCGCCCGGTGCGCCCCTCATTAACGCTCGCCCCGCCTAGATTTAATTACATGACCATTTAATTGTCGAGTCGCGATCGCAATTGTTTTTGTTCGAATGCCTTAATTCGAATTTTAAATGGCGCTCTCTGTTTTGCCAGCCTGATTGTCTCGTCAGTTCATTTTAATTGGCTAAAACAAGAGATGAGCAGCCAATTGAATTTACGCATTCCAAACATTCATCATGATTGTAAAGAAAACTACTTATTTAAAATTTATTTTCAAACGAAATTAAGTAGGTATCGTATTATCCATAAAATAAAGCCATCTGATATCAGGTCGAACATTTTGTTCACCGAGTACGTACCTATCTAAATATAAAGTTATAAAATAATAACCCATACACCTACTTAGGTAATCACATAAAACATTTTTGCTCGATACAACTTAGGTACATTTTCAAACGCATTAGGTGGTACCTATTTGATAAAAAAGCAAGCCAAAAAAAAGGGGCGTTACTAAACACTAGACAACTCAATTTCTGCGCGGTGTCTTAATCGGTAATTTTATCGGAAAATCCTAAAACCGGTAATGTTGCTCGGATAGTTACACACATCACTAATTTTAATCAATATAAATTTTAAAAAGTTTAGTGTACAAATATGACGTTATACGTAATTGTATCTTGCTTAAAAAATAAAATAGGGTTACCTACCTATATTACATACTTAATTACTATTTTTTGCTAGGTGTACCTAAATGTATAGAATGGGTCATTTTGTAAAAATCTTCGATGAGTGTGTTGTGTAACAATAATATTATTAAGATTTAAAGTAGCATTTCTTTTTTTTTCAATTAGATCTTAGAGCATTTATATCTACCACGGTTAATTATTTACATTCCTCTAAAAATATAGCGAAAAAAAATATTTTTCAGTATATGTACCTATATATATTTTTTTTATATTTTAAAAAGTATTTTATAAAGAAAAACCTATAGAACCCGGACCTTCAAACAGCATCTCTAACAACATCACGGAAATACCTGCGCTCCTACGCGTTCTCTCTAGAAATAAGTTATAAATCCATATCCGGGACAGTAAATAAACGAAACTTGTTACAAAATGTAACAGATCTAATATTATTATAATTTATTTGCAGACGATGTGTTAAATTTACTGTTTTTCGATGAGGTAGAGCCGGGTAGGTAAAGTTCAATTAAATTTAAAATGTGAATGTCCTTGAATAATACAGTGCAAGATCCGATATATATATATATATATATATATACCCTCATCTGTTACTTATTAGTAATAAGAAATAAATGATAGATAATATTCATATATTGTCATATTGCAAATAGGTTTCCTAGTTAAATTGCGCCCTTTCCTTACTCGACTTTAAACCTATCTTGCACTTATTCAAAATCTAGGCAACCAGGAACTAGATCAACTTTTTAATAAGGCAACCAATACAGTTAAATAAATAATAAAATAAGCTTTCATTTGTCATTTTTTCGACTAAATAACTCATGAGGGTATATAAATAACATTAAATCACCTGTTTTTACCTGGTAACCCCATAGTTCCGCAGTTGTAAAAGTAGACAACCTTAACGTTTTCAGTTCTGTTGGGTATATTCTTTTAACTATTAAATAATTTTTTTAAACAACCAATTTGGGAAGTAGATAAAATAAATTTAATTAAAAATTTAATTATTTAATATTATCCGGGCTCAATTTAACTATGCAACCTATTTGCAATATGTCAATGTGAATATTATCAATCATAGTAGGGTCTGGTTTAGACTAATGCCGTGTATTTTTGGGCTAGGTCCCGCTTACGTGGTATTTTTCATCATTTCTTATTTTTAATATTTGAGTACTTTCGTACTGCATTTTGAATGCCTTAAAGCCCTTTAAAATATAATAAATAAATAAATATATACCTAAGGACCAATCACACTGATTAAGCCCCAAAGTAAGTTTTAAACTTGTATTATGGGATACTAACTCAACGATACTATATTTTATGCTAAATACATATATAGATAAACACCCAAAACCCAGGACAATTTGAAAAAGGCCATTTTTCATCTTGCCCTGCCTGGGGATCGAACCCAGAACCTCCGGATTAGCGGTCTAGCGTGTCAACCATTACGCCACGGAGGTCATCTATAAAAAAAATCGTAAAATATTATGGTAAGCTATTATTGAAAGTTAGTGCTTGTTTTTTTTTCATTCTATAAAAAAAGGATTGTCAATTTAAGGAAATACCCAAATTAAAGTTATAAACTAACGTCCACACGGATGAAGTCGCAGGCCAACAGCATGTGATAGTAAATACTGTAGATAGACGAACATTAAAAGTAGACCAGGTGAAACTAAGGTGTCACGTTTACCCATAGACTTTATAACTCTAGAGTTGTTTTACGTATAATTATGAAATTAACTACCTATAGACAATAAAATTTTTCGCAAACTAGAAAAAGTGGTAGACGGTAGCCGTAAATAAACATTACGTTGTGACCACCCACTGCGCGCGCGCATGCATAAAATACAATACTACCTGTCTGTTTGGATAGGCGGCAGTTAATTTTAGCGGTTTATAATGTCCACACTTGCTCTATATTATTATGGAAATACAGGATTTGCGATATGTTTTTTGTCAACTTTATGTTATCCCATTGTTGGGCAAAAGTCTTCAAGGATTTCGTACTTACACTGATCAGTATATTTTTTACAATATTCTAAAGTCTTATCAATAGTTTCTTCATTATAAAAAAGATAAGAAGTATAAATGAGCACGTGTACAAAAGTACCTTAACTAAACTAATTTGAACAAACAATTATGTTGGTATTTAAAAGGGTATAGGTAAAAAGCCAACGGCCTTCTCCGCCAATAACAATTTTATGTCATTAGGTTAAAAAAAGGATCAACCACACGCTTTATGAATCACTAGGTATACTTATAGAATTGTTATATTATCGTCATGTGTTTTTTAGTCTCTACCGTAGGAGAATGACCCTCTCTGTACTACCAGAACCATAATTGGCCAGAGCAGCCAGATGATATGGCCTACCCTCTCTACGCTGGCCAGACAGGTTTGAGAGGTCCTAAGCTTTGTTTAGCTTGTGTTTTCTAAGTCGCCATCTACGACATCCACAGGAAGACTTGGAGTGGTCCTATTCTACTCTGCCTAGAACCACACGGCACATATAAGAATACTACGAGTATATAAAACTGTGAGATAAATACTTGTACATAATTTACCTATCAACTATAATACGTTACCAGACTAGAGTACCTACATACTGAAACAAAAACTGGTGGTTCTATTACTTCAGGTAAATTTTCTTTTGAAATATTTATATTTTCAGGTCAAGAAGAGAAGCTAAAATGAGGTCGAGGGATGAGTTGTTGGTTTTCGACAAGGAGTGAAAGGAATTAACACTATATAGAAGTGGTTGGAAACAAAAAGGAGAGGTTTGTGCCCGTCTATAATTGAGCTTAATAAAAAGAAAGAAAACAGATTATATCATCTTAAATTTTAGACATACTATCTAATCTATGCCTGCAATGTATGAAGAAGGTGATGGCAAACCACTTTATAACTCTGCTAAAATGGTTGTAATAGTGATTCTTTCCACAAAATAACACCGACAAAAGCCTGGCTCTTACAGGCCTATGTTTAGGTATCTAAGAAATATTTGAAGAGTACCTTACTAGGTCGGTTGGATATTCAAACTTCAAACTTCAAACTTCTTTATTTGTGGAAACAAGTTACAAAAGATGACAATTTAATATGGAGATACAGCACTCTGTTTCCTGCTCATGATATGTTATTTGCATTTAATAAAATACAATACCTATTACTAGGTAGTTAATATGTTACTACCGATTATATTCTCAAAAAGGTTTGACGTCAAGCAGGCGGCCGGTCGTACAACTATAGCCAAATCGTCAAAACTGTTTCGGCTATTTCTTCTTGATTTCGCAAGGTCGTGGCATCTTTGAGTAATCGTTGACATGCATATTATATTTTGAAGAAGAAAAAGCGGAAAAGAGCACTCCGGGCTCCGAAGCAGCACAGCAGAAATTGCAACCGGAAACGCACTGATGATGATGAAGAATACCTATCACTACTTAGGAATATCAATTTAAGCGGCTGATACAGGATGCCGATTAAGGTGGACATTACTACTTGAATATTTAAACTTTCTTATCAGGTACCAATGCTGGGATTTGAAAAATTTAACTTCGTCAAACACAACTGTTTAGCTGATTGGACATTAAACCAGACCTGTGTCACTCCCCGTTTAGGTATCGAAAATGTACCTACCTACATTATTACTATGCGCGCAGGCGGCCCCTCCGGGTGGTAAATTTGGTTATACGAATCGTTTGTCCAGAGTAATAAAAATTAAATTGGCTTGCGATGGATGTCTAGGTAGGTATTTATTTATTTATTTAATCTTTATTGCACAATAAAATAAAAGTACAAGTGGCGGACCTAATGCCATATGGCATTCTCTCCCGGTCAACCATTAGACCAAGCAGAAAATATGTGTGGCTGGCGTAATAAAATTCACAAAAATAAGCAAACTTAATATAAATAAAATATATATAATCAAAAACACATAGGTATAATTATACACATATATACTTTTAAACATATAATAACTATACATACCTATATACTAACATGCATAAAATACAATAGATAAATACATAAATATAAATACTAATAAATATAATCAGGATGACTGGGACTATGCGTAACTAGGTATCTATGCGAAAAGGTGCTTAGTTCTGACGTGAGCTATTAAACCATATCGCTAGCCACATTGAGTAGATATTTCTTTGAATTTCTTTGCTGAGTGAGACTTCTGTACGTTAGTATTATTTATTCTGTGATTGAACATCGATTTTTTTAATAACTATCCTTGTCCATTTATGAATAGATGGCAATCTTCTATGCTGGTCTATGAGAATAGAAAAAACTTAGAATGTAGGTACTAACTTCTCTTCTCAAGCAAATTGTAAAAGCCGATCGAGGGAATGGGTAAAAATTGCGAATCATGTTAATACACTGTTATTAAAAATTATGTATTTTAACAAAAATTACATAAACCTGTAAAATTCCCGAAAAATCTGGGAAATTTACGGAAAAATATGTAAAAATTACAAAAATTATGTAAAATTTCATATTTTCCCGTGAATTTCCCAGATTTTTCGGGAATTTTGCAGGTTTATGTAATTTTTTTGCATGTAAAATTACGTAATTTTTAACAGTGTAGGCAATTCGGCGAGCATCCCATCTCTATTTTTATTCCTTTTTCCACCTTCTCGCACACCATCACGCTAAAAGTGGTTGTTAGGTGTTGCGACCCTAGGCTCTATCTGCTTAGAGATGGAAAAAATCCAAAATTCTCTGCAACGTTAGGGATAGAGACGTGATAATGCATTCGACTGCCTCCGTGGCCCAGTGGTCAAGGCGTCTGCCTTGTGATCTGGAGGTCGTGGGTTCAAATCCCACTGGGAAGCATACTTTGTGAAAAGTTGTTTCCAGTCTGGTTAGGATAGCAGGCTTGAATTACCTGATTACCCGAAAAGAAAGATGATTCCGTGCTTCGGAAGGTACGTAAAGCTGTTGGTCCCAAACGCTATCTAGCGTTTGTACCTATCCTAGAATTGGATCTGGTCTACCCTTGGAGTTGCGGAGGCCAGAGGGCAGTCGCTCTGTGTAAAAACCAGTAACCTCGTCGAATCACCTAGGTTAGGTAGCGGACCCCGGGCTCTGAAGCGTAACCGCTGACGATGCAACCGGGAATACGCTCAGATGATGATGATGATGACGTGATAATGCATCCTTGGTCAAAAGCTATAGGTAGTGGCAAGTCATCTGTTTATGTGTCGACCGTTCATGAACTGTTTGAAACTCTTTTCTTAACAGTATGATGTTGTGCAACTATATTCATTCTAATTTGTTGTTCATTGTATTGACACCATTTTAGTTTATTTTTGAAATTTTTACGTGACTCCCAACATATCAGTATAAATGACCTCACTTTGATTTACCGGATAGTACCCACACTTCGTATCACAAGCGGGCCCGCGCGTGAGCCTCCCTGACATGCCTAATATGCCTATTCAATCCTACAACCGGCTTTCTTTTCAGTGCTTTCTTGGCAGAGCTACTCAAAATTGCAGCCTCTGAGAGAATGCTAACAATTCTATTATACGAAGTATATCTCATTTAATAATACCCAACTAACAAATTTTCGTTGTTACATATTTTGAGAGCACAATTATTAAATTCCTCAGGGAAATGCATATCCCGTAGCATTTTATGATATGACATATTTCTGAGTATTATGTACTTGATATTTATCTTTTTGTCCCCATGTCACTTTATTATTAGATAGTCGGTTAGACGTACAAATCTTAACTTTAGTGATAACAATTTAAAATTACATTTTATTATTATTATTATTATTTACCCTTTATCCACATTTGCTCTACATTAATATGGAAATAGAGAAAGAATATGATGTTACTTAATTGACAACAATATGGTATTTTTTTATATAAGTATTTTTTTTTACCATATTAATTTATAAAAACTTTATTGAACTGCTTCTCTTCCCGCGCATATCGTAGAAGCCAATCGAGGGAATAGGCGAAAGTGCGAATCATATCAATAGGCGATGTGGCTAGAAACCCATCACTATTTCACATCGCCAATCATTATGCTAAAAGTAGCCTTTGGGTGTTGCGGTGCTGCATATCTGCTTAGAGCAGCAAGACCCAACATGCTCTGTCTGCCCCAATATGGGTATAATATACTCGTACTAGATCATTATAGTAGGTATAAAGAAATTAAAATAATAGCTGAAGAACAAAAAAAAAAAATTCGGCATTTCCATACAAAAAGGTGCAGCCGCCCGGGCGATTTGAATGGGAATGTCGATTTTTTTTTGGTTTTTTGACTGTTATTTTTATTTCATTATACTTTAGTGATCTAGTATAGCCCGTGGTTCGATTTATTACGGGTATGTTCCTTCCACGTTGTATATTTTAATACTTATTGACAATATGTAATATAGAAATTTATAAACACCTACCATACCTATATTTATACTTAACTTACCAAGGTGTTTTATGTATAAGGCATATCTATAAACTTATAGAACCTGTGTGTTTAAATAATGTCATGGTTAGTTTTAGCTGCTTATAAATAGTGCGCACACTTCATCATCATCATTTGCATCATCATATAAGCATTACAAAGTCCACCACTAGACACAATCTCCCCCAAGAATTGATCGATTGGACGTGCCACATGCTCTACTTCTTCTTCTTATTTAAGAGCTTAGTGGCTCTTGTCGGTGGAGTATGCGCCAAACTTCTCGGTTCTCTGCCTTACTTTTTAGTGCTTCATACGACATGACCCCTGCTTTTTCTTTCAGTTGGTCTACATAGCTCTTTTTTGGTTGTCCTGGACCTCTTCTACCTTTTTTCTTTCTACTCTACTTATAATGATGAGACTCGTACATTGATGTATAGTTAATTATGGCTCTAGAAAGAAAAGACCGATATTTCCTAGTTTTGAAACTTTGATAAGAGTAGATGAAATATAGTTAATTTGCCAAAAATAATTTCAAATGAATCTAGCACAATTCCATTTTCAAGAATGAGGACTGAGTTATGTAGAAAGAAAAAAAACCTTTCCATTTTTATATGAACTTTTATACAACCAGTTAATGAAAAATGTTTTTAAGTATGTAGTTAATACAGCAACTTCTATACCTATTAGTGTAGACGAATAAGTCGTAAAAGGTATGTGTAAGTGACAGTGACAAGAGTAAAAAGAAAATATCTTTGCGAGTATTCATAAAGCTGTGCTTTTTGATAGTTTAAAATACCTATTTGTGAGACAGAAATCTAGAACCATTCTATGCCGATGGGAACTCTGAAATTATTATTTAAAAAAAACCGTATGTAATAGGAATCAACCATCCTGAATTCGAAAAGAATCGTAGAAATGTTACTTTATTAACAAAATTAAAAATGTAAGTATATTATGTATATGTAAGAATAGTAGGTAAAGGGACATAAAAGCATAACTAAAAACGAAGAGTCCTGTCTATTTTAACGGGTTCTGGTTTGAAAAAACATTCGTGACCTTTTAGATTCTGACTTATAGTTACATATAAATGGAAATTAAGGTAAGTACTGTAGCTTTTTAAAAAGAGACAAAACACGTCTCTAAATGAGAGTACCTAGTACTTACCTGTTGCAAAATGAAGTGTATAAGTACTTACTCGCACTTTACGTTTCTACTATCTAACCCAGGTTTACATTAATACACTTAAATCGTTACCTTGACTTATCTTCTTTATAAGGTACTCTAGCTGGTGCCCGCAACTTCGTTCGCGTGATTTTTTTAATCGTTTTTCTATTATAAAAACAGTCCAAATTCAATATAAAGACTCTGCCAAACTGCACAGCAGTTTCTCGGCAGTTGTTCTCGTGGATAACTTACACAGCCATAGGTATGGTTCTTCTATTTTTATCTTATTTTGACTAGATTCTATTTATCGGAAACAAGAAAATCAAATTATATGTTAATTTGTGTCAACAAATTAAAAAATGGTGATGAACTTTCCACTGAATCAGATTTTAATAAAACGAGGCCTCCTTTTATGATTCACTGGAAATATTGCTAAAAGCTCAGCTTAATCTATTTGTACAAACCGCGAAAAAATCGACTTTATAGTTTTAGAGATTAACGTGTACGTATGTACACGTTAATCTTAAATCGGTACATTTAATATATTTATCAAAAAAATATTGTTGGTAATAAGAAAAGAGACAGACAGACGGACAAAAAAATTAATAAAATTGTGTTCTGTTGATCTTTCCGTATTGCCAACAATAATTTTTGATAAATATATTAAATGTACAGACTCGCGGCTTATACGTATACTCAGTGCCGGTTTTAGCTCTACCAGCGCCCCGGGCGAAATTCCCCCCCCCCCCCTCAAACTGAAATAGCAATTCAGACTCTGACTTAGGCTTCAATCTTATAGGATTTATTTCTGCCGGGGGGGGGGGAGGGGTGCAAGTACGTCGTCAAATTTGCCGCCCCATTGTAAACAAAGGGTCCCTCCCTTTGTTTGGCTCCCCCCTCCCTCCCTTTGCGTACAAATAAGAGTCTAGGAGTTGCCGCCATTAACCAGCCGCTATTTATATATTTATTATTACCTGTGACCCCCCCTTGCCCAAAAACGCCCCCTGTCGCCCCTTTGTATCTGGCGCCCTGGGCGGTCGCCCAACCGCGCCCTACCCTAACGCCGCTACTGCGTATACTGCTTTAAAATATGTACATTGTACACGTATGATATATGATAATATCTATATTAGGTATATATGAAGATAAAGATACTTGTATTATTATAAAATAAATAACTGTATCCCATAAAATATGTCCGTGCGATACGTAAGTAAGTACGTAACCATTAAATATTTAAAAAGCTTTTTAAAAACCAAGAAGGACCTCGCTAGTAGCTGGTACCATCAAGTAGACAAGTACTATGCAAAATGCAAATGCACGCATTAACCTTTATATTCATTACGATTTCCAAATAAAAATACCATTCAATGTATACAGCCAGTACCGACTATTCTCTCAGAATAATTGTAGCTACTTAGTGATAATGTCAAGGACAAGATGAATAAGGAATGACAGAGCTGCTTTCTGCATATAGCATAAGTTATTTAACACCTGTGCTATAAAAATCAATTAAAAAAGAAAATATAGTAATATTGCTCTTTTATTTATTATATATAATCATTTACAAGTCCTTTAACAGATATATTATGATGACTATTTTAAGAAGATTCATTGTTATTACGCGCAAAGATGTTATTGACTTAGCAACTAGTGTATTAATGATGTCTAAAGATCATATTAAAGTACACATTTTACTTTTCTTGGAATAATTAGGTATTAGTAGAATTTTAGTATTAAATGGTCTCGCTAGTAAAAGTTTATCCACTACTGCTTAATTAGTTGTGGCTAAAAACAGGTGTCTGAATTTAAATTACTATTGAAATGTAAATAAATACTTGGATGACTGGCGATGATTGACAGCTTTAAGAAAAACTGTATTTCTGAGAGGTTTTAATTAAGAAGGTCTGAAACCTGATCGCAGTTCGAGTAACTACAAGTGACTGGCAGGCACGACTCATTAAAAAAAAATAGAAAAGTACTTTATATTTGAATTTTGCGGCTAAGTATTGTGACATCGCGCGGGCTCCAGCACTCCTACGCCCCTCTTAGGCGCAGCGGGGGGGCCCATGCCCACATATAAGGCGCGGCGGCCGGCGTTCGTCCTCTTCGTCTTCGGCAGCATCTGAAGCTAAGTAGTTCTTCTACCTAGAAGGGCTACTCAACTGATCTAGTGCCTATAACTCACGACCCTGACTACCTAATCTGTACCTAGTGTTCTTGTGAATCTTTGTAACTAATGTAATGTAATAGTTGTTCATTATACCTATCTCATTTGCCGATATCTGGTCTTTCTTTTATCTCATCTATATTCCTAGATCCTAAACCTAGGCTTTACTAACCGAAACGGTACAGTATATTCGGACACGAAAGCAGCATCTCTTATGAGGTTTTTGGTAAAAAGGGTCAAACATTCAAAATAAGTGTTGTTTTTGCGAATAATTACGTGCAACTAGCTGGTTCTGACATAGGTACGGATATTCTGCACATTGTTTTCTTTGATAATAATAATAAGTAGGTATATTCGTAACTACCCAGTCGCGAAGAATTCTAAATTCGTATATTGCGCGGAGTTTGACCTTCGTAAGCCTATTCAGTTACAAAAGCCTTTTAGATGTTTTAAATTAAGAAGGTCGAAAAATGTATATTTGGAATTATAGGTACCTAATTAATTAGAATAATTGCGTATGACTGGCTGATACAATTACCTATACGTTTCCATAAGTAGTTTTAAAATAATCTCTGCTCATGTTTACAAAAAAAGAATAAAACTGACCAATCGTGAAGAATTCTAAATTCGAATTTTGCGCGGAGTTTGACCTACGTAAGTCTATTCGGTTACAAAAGCGGTGCGGGCGTTGACCCGCGCGTGGCCAACCCCTGACCTTGGCGTATCGTAAACTGAACTGACGTAACCGTGACTCTTTCCTAAAGGCCACATGTGTTTTGATGGTGGGTACATATGTACGTAGATATAGTTGCTTTGCAATTCCAATTTCACGTAAGTATAGAACTTTGGTAGAGCTGGATTAAATAGTCCGTATTATTTGACATATTAGAAAAATTGGCAAATAGAAGAATTTTTTTTTTACAAATATCAAATTTTCAAAACATTATTAAAACTAAAAAAATTAAATTAAACCTTACTTAAAACTAACTGAACTAAAAGTAATTAATAAATAATTATAAAAAAAAAGAATTAGCTAATTGTAGTGATAATTTATTTTTTACATTTAACCCAATTTGAGAGTTAAGGCATCCTAACTTCTAGAGTAAGGATTGTTCAAATTGGGTTTAATCAAGAAAACTGCTTAGTTCTTTAATAGCAAAAAAATTTAATTTAATTTTTAAAACACTTACAAAAATTACCATTATTAAAAGATATATTTAAAAATACTAATCATCCCACAATTAAATGTTTTGAATTTTAATTTAAATGTTTTAATATTATCTGTACATTGAAGTTAAATTAAAAGTAAATAATAAACTTTAGATAATTATCTGGCACATAGAATCATTGCCATACAACGTGGTAATGCTGCCAGCCTTTTGGCCACGCTGCCGAGGGGTAATATCTTAGTGGGACTACAGAGTTTGTACTTTTTTAGTTTTAGTTTTAGTACTTACATAGTTTTAATTTATTTAAATGTTAATACGTTTTAATAAACGTAGCAACTTTGCATAGATTTTACCTATTGAATATAATTATTCAATAGGTAAAATTTATGCATAAGTTGCTCTACATAGCGCTAGAATTGATTACACTATAACCATTACCTATAACAACTATTTGTGGGCGCAAAGCTTTTTATTTTTACTTCAAGGAAAAGAAAACAGCTCAATTTGTATGAAAGGAAAAAGTCTATAGTCTCTTAGGAAACATCACAAAAGTTACAACACGAGACCTATACTGCCCCCTACCCGATAATTGCGAAACTATTACCGTCACAGAAAAGTATGCCACCCTTTTTCTTTCGAGGAAAAGTCAAGAAAACTCCACATGTGTGTAGGGTGGAGCACATATGATTACTTCGATACGAACCCTCCACTTCTATACGAACCCTTCGCCTGATCTAACTTTCTAGGCGTGTGCTGCCATCTATTAGCGGATAGAGGAGTTACTTTTATTTGGAAATTTATGGCCACAAAGCTTTATGAATCGGTGTAGTATGAAATTTAGTACTTGCGGTGAATTTGTTATACCTCATAAAACCATAGAATAAGCCAGCCATACCTGTAACAAAGAGATTTGATTAGAAATAACAGCGAATTTAATTATTTTCATATTAGAAATATCAATTACGCACGTTAAAAGTACACGATTATTAATAAAACCGATTTCATGGGTTATGCCTTTATGGCGTGTCGAATCTTTATACAAATTGGTATTGTATTTATTTTATTTAATATAAGTATTTGATAACAAAATAATATTTGTATATTTTATCAATAAATTAAATTTACTCAGGGTTACCTTCTTATGTTACCTTCTACCCAGCACGATGCAATTATTTTTCCAATAAATCTAAAAAAGTTTAATGCGAAGCAAGGTAGATAAGTATACAAAATGCTAAAATAGTCAATTACTACATAGTTTTTCCTTAAGATAGATGATGAATATATCAATAGGTATATGTATTTATTCATTAAAAAAATAACGATGATAAAGATGAAAATATTAATATACAGGGTTACTGGTATCTAACGCATAACCTTCTTGGTGCAAGGTCAGTCCATGATACTGAACTATTTTCCATAAACACCAATATCGAAAAATGAAAAAAAATGTCGGCTTCCCATACATATCAGCACCAGCCAAATGGATTTTGTATGGGAAGACGAACTTTTTTTTTCGTTTTTCTATAATGGTTTCTATGGAAAGTATTTCAGTATCATGGACTAAACTTGCACCAAAAAGGTTGTGTATGCGTTAGATACTAGTAATCCAAAATCTGTAGAGAAAATCTACAGAAAAGTTTTGTTGGTTGTGTTTATTTGTAATAGAGATGTAATAGAGGTCTTTAATTGTAGTAGAGGTTAGGCAGATGATACATAAAATGTAGTATTTGTTTATTTCATTGCTTTTTTTACTCATCTAAAAAATCTTGTAAATATGGTCTCTTTAGCAGACAAAAAATATATTTAAAACACAAAAACTATAAAAATCCTCATTTACAAGGCGATCCTTAATGTTTTGAGGTTATATGTGGTGCTAAAGCCGGAACATTGCTCTTGTAATTCTTAATGAAAAGTGCTAATAATTATGTTTTATCATCTTTTCAATTTATTTTATTATGTAGTCCTCTCCATCCACTGGTTGTCTGGAAAAGATCGCTTTAAGCGATAAGACCGCCCATTGTACTAATGTTAATTATTTTAAGTTATCTGTTATATATTTGTCTTTTTGGTGTACAACAAAGAGTTTTTCTATTCTTTCTATATACAATCAAATAAGTGAAGATCACAAATTTTTAAATTTGTTAAAAATTTAAATACCTATTTTTGAAAAACTAATATTAAAACTATAATAAAAAGCCACAGTTACAAGGCGACCCTTAGTTTTCAAGCGATATTCGATACCGCGCGGCTGACATTTTTAGCAAAATCGATAGCACCCCTTATTGGTACCGAAATGATTGAACATCCTTATCGCGACATTTTTCTAATGGTGCCTCGTGTTTGAGACCCTTTTCTTTGTAAGGGAGTGTGCATATTATAGATATGCATTTTAGGGTCACGGTAAATTTTCTTTAGTTTTTTTAATGTATTTTTTTAGAATATTTTTACAATACATTTGACTGAAATTGATTAGAATGCATTTAGTAACAAAATATGAAAGTACCTACTTAACTCTTATTGGTTTTTAAACGAATTTGCGACCACGAAGGATGTAGCCCCTATTTGAAACGTTAGACCACAGATTACTTGACTCTTTATGATATATTTATTATATTATATATATATTATAGATATATTTATTTATCCTATGCACATTTGAATATCTTTATTATTATTTTTTTTATTTAAAAAATATAGCCAAAAAGCAATTTAGTTTAGGTAACCGTTCAACCTAGCTTAAAAAGACCTAGCATAAAATCCGTTTCCACTAAAAGTGGCCATTTTAAAAGAGGATATAGATTTGACTGCTGAACAACTTGCAAACATTTTTAACGAATAGATTACATTAGAAACAATAATTTGAAGAGTCCAAATGTTTACGTTCGGAAAATTTTAACGTTTACAAAAAAAATATTGCGAATGCGACAACCACTTTTGTACGCGCACAGGCTTATCTAATAAAAAATAGTCAGGCAGTATCTCCTCAAAAAAGTTCCACTCTATGACCGCTCCCTAACACCCCTTTCTTTTACATGTCGCAGCTAACGACAATACGAAATCAATACCAACACCATCGATGCGAAAATCGTGAATAGCGAATTGACGCACACACACACACGACCAGCGTGGGTGTGCTCAAATAATATGCAAGCTTCGCGAGTGTGGAGCGAAGACGTTTTGTAGGGTGGCCAAGCGTGCTGGAATTTATGTGCCTTTTTAATTTTAACTTTGATAAACATAGTTTGAAATAAAATTTGGAAAGGGATTTTAATGTGTATCTTTATTTTTTAAACGTGATGTAGTAAGTGACACATCTCCATATATGTCGATATAGGTATATGCGATTTCAAATAAAGGTATAATGCGAGGCGCGTCTCAGACCATCAATACAAATAAACTTATATAGCTACTAATTTACTTGTAAAAAGTCAATAATGATCAATTTTATTTGATTGTTACAGTAGGTACATGTGCAAATTATTTTAGCAATAGAAATAAAAAAATATGTTGCAAAAAAGGTTTTGGTTTTAGCCATAAGAGTATTATCAAGGCAAATATATACTCGTACGTATTGAAAGACTGTAAATACCATTCCACGTTCAAGAATATTATCTTTACTATTTTAATCACAATCAAACTATTCGAGCAAACAGTTTAAACAAATGGAAATCAAAACATCAAAGCTACAAGCATCAATTAAAATTATGCAAATACAATTTTTAATTTATGTAAATTCCCACTCGAGTAACAGATGTGTCGTCACCCCAAAAATTGGTAAAAAGAAAACGCATTAACACATATAGATGAGTCCACACATGGCGCGCACACACGCTCACGCCACCCCACCCTCCCTTCCACCTTCCTTTAAAAAGCGCCCAACCCCCGCTCCTTTTGATAAGGAAATGCAGACATTTCGAGAAAAGCTAAGTATCAAATAATCGAAACGAGTGCCGTATGAAAGGACGTCATAATCTTCGCGTGGGTGAAAACGTCTACAATTTAGGATTATGAACTCTTTTCGAGTTAGGAATGTCCATCTAGTATCCTGGTGGCATAATATTATGATAATATTTAACGATTTAAATGGGCTAGTCTTATTTATGTGTTTATTAATCGCTATCTTCGAGATTAGTTAAATATTCGTCAGGTGATGTAAGGTTTCTCAATCACGTGTTTTAAAAATATTTAAGATTTCTTATTAAAGTATAATTGTATAAAATTAACATGACATCCTTACTAATCAGACGGTATTCACTCGTTTTATTGTCAAGTTCTCCACAAAACCAACCGATGAAAATCAAATTGCGGCTCGCTCCCCCGGCATTCAAGTGTTTTACATTCCACTAAAAAGCCCTAAGCGCAGCGAGATTCGCTAATAATCAAACTCCCCTACTAATTAAAACTCGCTTTTAATTGCTTGAAAAGGCCACCTGTTGCTCTTCGTCATCTCTTTCCCTTGTATCGGTTTATCTTGCTCTCACGGAGGCTGTGCGGGCCGGCCCGTATCCGGATACCCGGGTATAATTGTCAGAAAATTCAATTTTAGAACGACCTAATTGGGACCAAATGAAATTTCCAGTATCGCACCCGGTTCCCTTTGTTCGCGCGATGTGGACCGTGCCCTAATTGCCTGGCGAAATAATGAATTAATTTATTTACTTTTTTCATCGTTCGAAATTCGAGATTGTCCGTCGCTCGTGGCAATCTATCATAGATATCTCGAAATATCTAAACGCAATCAAACTGCACCACTTATGTTTTATAATTCTAGAAAATTGCTCGAACGAACGCCGGAACGAAATTATCGGACCATTATCAAATAGAACCCCTTTCTTTAATTACCTGCACATAATTTTTGTTTGTTTGTGTGTTCCGCCCAAGTCATTACTATAATAACCGTAAGAAGGGCTCAATTTGAGATACGCTAGGAATGATTAACGTTGATTAGCGGTAATTTGGAGTACTTGTTAAATTATTACGACGCTTTTGTCATTATTAAATTAGGTACGGAATGTCGCAAGGCTTCCGCGGTCTCGGTTTTTGTGATTATTTCGTTTCATAATTACGTTAGCATGTTATATTTATTATGGTAAGGACATTTAAATAAATAAATATATTGGGGACACAGATTGAGCAAGCTCCAAAGTAAGTTTTTAAACTTGTGTTATGGGATACTAACTGAACGATACCATTTTTATAATAAATACATAAAAGATAAACATTCAAGACCCTGGACAAATTGAAACATGTACTTTTTTCAATTGGCCCTGGCCTTGGCTGGGGATCGAACCCAGAACCTCCGACGGCGTGTATTGGCGGACTGCCGTTGTTACCAATACACCACAAAGATCTTATATCATATCTATCTACCCAAAATAAAAAATAATATTGTCTGCCAGGCGAATTGTGAACCTAACAAACTGAGAAACAGACAATAGTATGTATAATATATGCTATTGGATATTAGAATCACTTAATAAAACGATTAAAATATCCCTCGAAAATACAACATATTTATGGTACTGATAATTCCAAATATGCTTAGTTTTAGAAAAACAACGTTGCAAAACAAATTATATTCTTCATATCGATTCATTACCTTTTTAAATAGGCAACAAGTTTTTTTAAGTAACACAAAACTTGTTGCCTACACTGTCCCACTGCTGGGCAAAGGTTTCCCCTCATCTCCTTCCAAACATCTCCAATGTGTGCCACTTCCATTTCCTTATAAACTGTCGTAGTCGTAAGTCGTCGTCAGGGATACGTCGAACCAGTAAGATAATAAATTAATATAAGAAAATAAAGATATTCACTATTCCACATACTATTTCACAGCGGTGTTCCCGAACCGATACGACATTGAAACCTTCAAAAAACGAGTCTATATCTTTCTGAATGGCCGGTAACGCTCTTGTTACTCCCCTGGTGTTGCAGTTGTCCATTGGCAGTGGTGATCACTTACCATCAGGTGACCCGCTTGTTCGTTTGCCGCCATATAACATAAAAAAAACACATTTTCTCATTTCACATTACCTACTTGTTTATACAGCATTACAATGTTTGGATAAATCTAAATTAAAATATGTGAGGAAATATTTCGCCACGAGTGTGATTTGAACTCACGCCCCTGACATCTGTACTGTGAGTGCACCTCCAATTTTTCATCACATACCTAATTTTAATTTAGGTAACCCTAGGCTTGTTACGAGTATGTCCAGGACTAATCATTTGAATTAATTTCATTCAAATAAATAAATGTGAATATTAAACATAAACTATTGCATAAATAATAAACACATTATCTTTTTTTTTGTTAAATATCTTAAATAATTAATTATAAATCAACCGGCCCCGAACTTTTAAGCGTCTGATCACATTAACATAAGTATTTTAATTGCTATTCATCTATAGACTGATTGTGTCTTATACCCAGAGATTAGATTATAGAAAACAAAAGATGTGGCAAATGGAGTAGAGTCACCAGCTTACCAGAGAGTAAATATGTCATTTATTCTGCATTTAATTTTCCATGTATATTTTATCAATAATTAATTTTAAATTTTATTTTTTAAAGCTATTCCCAGTAATATAATAAAAAATGAAAATATGGAACGTATGTTGCAGCATACTATTTTCTAGATTTCACAGGAGTCCTAGTCCAGTTTTAATATTAGACCTGACATTTTCTTTACGAAAAACCAGTGAAACTTCAAACGTTCTCTATTACCTATAGACGTTGTGCGTACTGCGTAATTTTGTTAATTATAGTTTACTGTAGGTCCGTTTGATGATTATAAAAATAAATTTGCATCAAAATATCCGCAGTATTTTCTTGGTTTATTGTACAGATGAACCGGGAGACTTCAATTTTTAATAAGTACGGATCACATGTTTTCCTTTTCTGTTATCTAAGACGCAAGGTATTGGAAAACGATAAGAATGAGATGCTGTTAAGTTTTATTACTAATTAATGTTGCGAAAGAGTATATATAATATTCAAATGAAGCTGGGCTTGGCTAATGGATGACGGGAGAGATAATGGTTATGATTTGATGTGACATTCTTGGCGTAAAGTTATTGCAAATGTATGTGCGCTTTATTATTATTGTTGAATTAAGAGGCAGCATTGCTATTCAACCTGACAATGTTGCCAGCCTCCTGCGGACTCTCTCACATGTTAGGTTAGGGTTTAGTTAGTTAGGGTTTATCTTGAGTTAATTTTGATTGTTTATTTTGATGTATGCTAATTTAAAATAAAATCGAAATAATAATAAGTATACGATTTAGAAAAAACAAAAAGAAGTCAAAAATGGGAATAATTTTATTTGTAGAAATATAATATGAGTCTGTAGTCAAGAGCTTTTATGATATAGACAGCTAGATTTTTTTTTCTTGTTCTTTTTCCATTTTTAGGGTTCCGTACCTAAAATGAAAAAACGGAACCCTTATAGGATCACTTTGTTGTCCGTCTGTCCGTCCGTCCGTCCGTCTGTCAAGACCCTTTTTCTCAGGAACGCGTGGAGGTATGAAGCTGAAATTTATATCAATTACTCAAGTCTACTGTCCCTTGAAGCTGTGAAAAAATCAAACTTCTAAGCCAACGCAATCAAAAGATACAGCCGTTTATGCCGCAAATTTTCGACACTTGCAAGGGAATCAAAACCTACAGGGTGCTTCCCGTGAACTCAGAATCTTGAAATTTGGTACGAAGCAACGTCTTATAGCATAGATAAAGGAAAAATTACGAAAACCATAAATTTTTAGTTACATCACATAATATATTTTTTTTTAATAATTTTAAACTTACTACCCATTTCCTCATAAACGCGTAGAGGTATTAAATTGAAATTCATACCAAATACTAAACCTTGCAGGTTTGTACGGAACCCTCGGTGCGCGAGTCCGACTCGCACTTGGCCGGTTTTTTTATTAATTTCTATGAATGTATATCATACTTTTTGTCGGTCATTAAAATTATGAATATGCGTTTATTTCGCAAGTAAAAGCGAGCGATACGCTCGAATAATCGTCCGCAGTAATGAAAATACTACGCATGAAGTCACACGACTTCGGTTTTATACCACCTCGACCCAGTAGGCTAAGAAATACGCACCTTATAATAACCGGCACTTATACTTGAAAGTTGATGACACATTCGCAGTTAGTGCCAGGGTTAGCACTAGACGTGCCATGGGAACAGGTTTTATGACGCCCCTTTCCTTATATTGCAGACCGAATCAATGTGGGATAAGTAAAAAAAATCAGGCTAAGTATATTCAGGGTGACATTCTATCCATCAGCCAAATTTTTGAAGCAAGTTCAGTCCATGACGCTGACATTCTATAAAAACAACTGATTATAACAAGGTGACTTTATAACCACTAGCCAAATTTTGGGTGAAACTTCAGTCCATGTAGGTACTCAGCTACTTTCTATAAAATACGGTTAGTATATTAAAATAAATCGATGATCAATTATCGTCCTCCCATATAAAATCAGTTTGACTGAGCGATGATTTGTACGGAATGGCGATTTTTATTCGTTTCTCGTCAATTGTTTTAATGTACCCTGTATATATGAGATAGATATACAGGGTCCATGATACTGAACAACTTACCCCTAGGAACATTTGAACATTTATGTATATCGAAATATGAAAAATATTTTTAGCCTCCTATACTTGTTGACCGATCAGGTGATCCGAGTTTGTATGGTTAGCCAAAAAAAAATTTTTTATATTTAGATATATATTTCATGGGAAAAGTTGTTCAATATCATCACTTTATTTTTATTTTTTTTCTTTTTATTATCACATGAAAGATCTTACAAAACAATCAGTTGACTTAGCATAGAAAAACCACGAAGGTTTGAGATTATACTAAGAATTAAGTTTACGCCAATCAATATACAAATCTTATATAAGACACAAACAATAAAAATATACGTATATATATGTAGGTAAGTAATACACCATGACACATACAGAAAGAGAGGATTTGGACAAATACATACTGTTCGGTTATTATTTATTTATCTCCACAACCTGCATATACATTTTGAAGGGAACTAAGGAAGTGCTCTATTATTACACTCTGTGGTATCATGGACGGA
Organism: Acrobasis repandana; assembly: GCA_963576875.1. NCBI lineage: Eukaryota > Metazoa > Arthropoda > Insecta > Lepidoptera > Pyralidae > Acrobasis > Acrobasis repandana. The sequence continues at coordinate 9,355,949 of OY756226.1, forward strand.
AGTCACTCTTAAAATAGTTTCAGTATATTTTGTTGGACGTTATAGATGATAGTGCTCGATAAACGTTGTTGCCGGTGTCATAGTACAGGGGCCCGGAAAGGTTTTAATTATTTTTTGATGAAACCCTATGATATACTTAAATAATCCCTATGGTTGACTGGGAGAAAATGCTCTTAGCATTAAGTCCGCAATTTGTTAAAAGTATATTTTTACTTTGGACAATAAAGTTTGATAAATAAATAAATAATACAGAAAATAAACAAATCATTTTATGTTATTTGGATACATATTTATTCCACTTTTTCTTAATTTAAGTTAAGTACTAAACTTGTGTCATGAATTGTTCGTCCCTCTAGAAGCATCAAGCAAGAGGAAAAGGAAAAAAGATGAATCAAGAGTGAGTGACAGATCTGACTTTCTAAACACAACAACATTTTGTAGCAAGTTCAGTTCATGATACTAAACAAACTTTCACAAAAATAACTAAAGAGAAACGAAAAAAAATATAATTCGCCTTCATTAAATAGATTTTGTATAGGAAGACTAAATTTTTTATCGATTTTCTTTAATATATTTTTTAAGAAACATGCTCCAAAAATTGGCTTGTAGTTAAAAGTCACCCTGTATTATATACTGTTATATCGCAAAATATATTGTTAGGATTTGTTTACTACCATTTTTGATTTTAAGTACCTACGCTTGCGGCATCTGATATCCATGGAATACAAAATGTCCTGTGTCAAGTGCTGGTGCTCCTTCAAGTTTGGTGCCCCTGGGCAATTGTCCAACTAGGCCCTGCACTAACACTGTGACTAGCAGTGAGAACTCAATCAGAATCGCCAATGTGTAACTAACTACCATTCAATGTCAACGCAACCTTAATACTACAGTCCTTCCATCAAACAATTATTAAAAGAGAGACCTGGAATTAAATGTTAACGTCTTCGTGAAACGGAACGTTGTCAGTTAATAGAAAACATTTTCACGCATAATGCTTTCGCATCTGATTATTAATAGTATGTGAGTTACATTTTAGTTTCTATTTGAATAGCACTTTAACCCACGGTTTGCTTTAAATTAGTCCAATTTGTTAAGTTTAACTTTTAGGTACTAGCTATTTTATTTATTTGTGATCATAGATTCATCAGCTTCTGCCCACATAGGTACGTTCGACAATGTTTGTTTTCAAAACGTATCCGATCATTATTTCATCACTTAGAAATCCACTGCTGGACGAAGGGCTGTTCAAAAGATTCCCAAAATAACCAATTGGAAGCGGCCTGCATACATCTAATTAGTAGATATCTATAAAAAATGGTAAACTATGCTCAATCTACATATATCGGTAAAAACTATTAACGTATGTTTATTTTCAATTTATATGAGAATAAGTCAAAAATGATGCTCACATTAATTAAATATCTGATCAAACATTCACAAAAACATTTTTAATACGGAGTTATCGATGGTCCTGAGCCTAAGTCGATATCAACATTTATTATCAAGTCTCGTTATTCGGACACAAATAAAATAAAGCGTTTATTAGGATTCGCGTTGTGCTTCGGTTGATGCAGACTGGCCATTGTTTCTGTGGCTCCATCAATCACCTATGGTTCGGGCATGCCCGGGCGACGGGACAGGTGCGGGGGTGCGCGGGTGCGCCACCGCGGGGAGGGAGCGAATAACGGTTATTGAAATGAGACGAGGCCCCCGCTTTTTTCCAAATTTAAATTTTGATAAGGCAAGCCTCTGTTTTGTGCTCTAACTCAGCCCGGTTTAGGGAGGGTGCTTTTTTGTTTCGATTTTCTGTCTCCGTTTTTGTTGGTGTTACCATTGATATTTATAAGGAAAGTTGATTAATTTATCATTTGGAATGGGTCGATCTAGTTTAAGTATGACATCATTTCTTTTTATTGTGTTCGCATATCTAACTCAATATTAGTATTATGTAGGCAGGGAAACATAGAAAAACATGATGAATATTAAATTCTACTTTTTAAATTATTCGAACTTACGTGGTCCGTGATGTTCTTCTAAACAAGCGATCAATCAAAAATACGTGTCATGCATATGACAAAGTCGGATGATATATTTATTACCGGCCATTGTGTTAATTCAGTTTACACCAGTTAAAGCGCCTCGACACAATTCCAGATATTCGGTTATTCGGTTTTTGCCGAGCACGCCGGCCACGCCGCCTGAATACGTTATCCAAACGAGAATAAAGCCGAATTAACATATCCCAAATCTCTTCGCCGATTCGGACTTTTTTTGTTATGTAAAAATTTTAACCTCTCCCTCCTTAAATTGCCGTTTGGAGAAATGGACGCAACGCATTGACACCTACGTTTATACCCGATCTCTTTTCTTTTACAAAACATTCACGGCTTGAGCTGTAAAAGGCAATAAAACACCATTTTTATATCTCGTGTTTAGACAGTGTCCGAGAGATGATAACAAAACCTGTAGTCCAGTCTATACGACCGGATATCGACGGCCATTCACAAAAAACTAACACGCACACGTGCAATAGCTGTATAGATACACGAGTAGTAGTATTATACCACACACGCGTCACGGTGAACACGATTCATTCATAAGGAATAGTGCCTTTTACAACGTTCACAAAATAGTGGGTAGTGAACCGTTCATTCGAATTACAAAAATATGCGCTTTAGTAACGGCCATTCAAGATGACATCACAATATGTCGACCGATCTACTTACGTGTAGTAGAATTCATAGATTTAATTTATCGATAATGATATTGTAGACAACGTTGTTGTTGTCTACATTGGCGAAACGATATTCACAGTTAGCAAAGCAAAACTTGTGTGAAAGGTGGAAAAACATCTTATATAGTTTTCGAAAATAACATATATTAGTCATTGTTTATGAGTGGGTTATTTTAAGACTAACACGCCTAAATGCTAACACTTCGAGATAGTGACTCATTTGAGTCTTTGATTTGCTAGTCATAAAGTTGACAATGTGGGCCTTTAAGTGCTATTCTATTTCCCGGGAACGTTGACATCGATTCTCTCCAAAACTTGTTCTTTGTTGTGTTAATTAAAATCGTAAGTAGGCGTGGCCATTATAGATAAAATACCGATAAATATTGGAAGCTCTGAGCTCTATTGACTATTCGTCATGTCGCCGAAACGATGTTGTTGTTAGTTTCCAATAAAATTCCATATTTTTTGTTTTGATTAGTATAATTTAGCTAATTAATTAATTGTTGTGTCGGTTATTTATTGAAATGTTTGCACGTCAATTCAAAGGCAAAGCCGTTATACATATTAAGAATTTTTGATTTCCATCGAAATTTTAAGAAATTTTTCCTAATTTTAGTTACTGAAATATATTTTTGTTTTAAAGTGAAATAAAAAAAAATCGTTGAAAAGAAAAGTTAACATGGAAATTTCGGAATTAAAAACTCTTAAAGGCATGCTGTGTCGTTTTCGGAAAACGATTCTATTATTTTTAAAATAATTAAATTTATTATTGTTTGGTTTGTTTCTCATGCTTCTTAGTTCATTGTAATATCCTTTCAGCATATAAAAAGCAAATTTTAATTTTTTATCAACTTTTAGAAATCAGAAATCAGAAATCAGAAATCCTTATTTGCAAGAATACATTACAAAATAGGTGTTCAGTACAGTTAAAGCCTGCAAGCAGACGTGCAAATAAACACAATCAAGTCAATAAATTTATCAAGTTACATAAACCGAATTTATACAATTTAAATTACAAAAAATATAAAAAATTATGCCAGTCTACTTAGAAGCTAAATATTCCTTTACACTATAAAAACATTTATCTAAAAGCCAATTTGTCAATTTATTTTTGAATGAAGTCCCATTTTCTCACGTTAATTAACCATATAGAGTCGAATTCCATGTTTATTAAAAAAAAAAGGTTTTCTTTTAATGGTCAAATTGACACAAAATAAAGCTAATTTTGATAGTTCATAAATATAAATAACAAAATTAAAAAAAAATATATTATCTAAAGTAACTAAAAATTTAAATTTTAAATTTCATAGATGTAATCCCAATCCCAACTAATATTATCCCAACTTCCCAACTAATATTATAAATGCGAAAGTGAGTTTATATATTTATTTGTTTGTTTGTTTGTTACCTCTTCACGCTTTATTTACTGAACCAATCTTCTTGAAAATTCGCATACACATAGTCAGGAGTACTAAGGAGGACATAGGGTACCTTTCATCCCGGAAAAATTAATGTTCCCGTAGGATTTAGGATACGCTAGCGAAGCCGCGGGCAAAAGCTAGTTGCTAATAAAGTGGTTAAGTTGTAACGCGAATAACATCATATACGAGTAAGGTAAAACAGTGATGTACGGCAGCCATTAAATTTTCCCATCCAGTCCAACGTTTGCACAACTGATTTTCGAGTCTGTCTGTCTATCTGTCTGAATGCAGCATGGTCTTACTCCGAAACGACTATGAGCTGAAATATTTTGTTAAGTTTAAATTATCGATATATGTAATAGGTAGTATACTGAAATAGCGGCGATCTCCATGGCGTAATGGTTAACACGCTAGTTCGCCAGTTCCGGTTCCGATCTCCAGCTAGGGCATGTTGAAAAATGGTCTCTTTTGAATTGTCTTTGGTATTTGGTGTTTATCTATTATTTATACATTTATTGTTGAGTTATCACGTACAAGTTTAAACTTACTTTGGGGCATGGGTCTAGCTCATCTGTTTGATTATGTCTCTACAAAAAAGGAAGAAAAATAACGTATAAACTGACAAAATTCTTTGACAATTCTCGTTTAAAAACATTAATTAATTAAGTATGTCTTTTGTTTTCGCGGTTATAGTTACTTCTTTGTCGCTAGAAAGTTACTGCTACCTCATTCTTTATATACCTATAGTTTGTCCTAATTTAACGCATTGTGAAGTATATCTATTTTCTATAACGTAAAAGTACATATACTTTCTATGTAAGTACCTAAATGTGTTTACGAAATATTTTATATCATCGATCCAACACGTAAACATCTCACTTTTCTCACAGCAAGGTGCCAATTTATATTTAATATATATTTTACTAATAATAGAAATGACTTTATCACAAAGATCGTCGAAGACCACGAATTTTTATTACTTAGGATTAATAATTTGATTTTTTACTCAAGAAGTTGAAATATAGTACTCGGTAGAGTATCGTTATTAACGTGCTTTGAGTCCAGTGGAAAGATCCAACTATTAAGATGTTAGTGCGTGCAACACAGATGAGATGGAAGGTAAATGAAGTGTAAAAATTATTAAAAGTTTTGACGCTGTCTGGATTTACTGTGCTAAGAAAAAAACTTTTCAGTTGTGGAATTTGATAGTGTGAACTCTTTTTAAATACAATTGTGCAGTTAGGTAAATTAGTAAGGGCATAAAAATAAAATATAAGAATAAGATAATATGTACTTTAATTTTTTTAAAGTATTTTTCAAGCATCTCCCCATACTATTCCTGTTTTGTTAACATTTCTTTTTTCATAATTGATTAATTTAAAACGGTTGAACTATTTATAACTATAATTAATTTAAATCGATCGAAACCTGGTCGGCCATTTCCGACTATATCACGTGAGTCAACTGTTTTAAATTAATCAATTATGGATTTATCTCACGTTACTTTTAATAAAATCACTTTTTTTGATAGTTTGACTTAGAATAGGATGCTCCTTGCAACGAGCTTTTTACAGAGATTATTTAGTTAATTTCCAATAACTAGTTGAAAACAGGTAAGTCCTTCGTTTAATAAGCAAAAAAACGTATCTAATAAATAAACTGACACACTAATCAAATTTTGTGGCATATAATAAACAAACATTCCTTACCATTTACACGGCATCTACGCGTACTAATCGGCTTTAAAAATACTACTATAATGAGCAAAAAGGTTTTATTCTTATACTTCTAGACATAAGTATATTTGGATTCCTTATTCTGACCACAGTTACATTAATTTGTGAATGCGCGACTGGATTGCGTGTAGCAATAACGCGGGAAATAAATCCTTGAAATCACACATAAAATTGGCCTGAAAGTTATGGCAAATATAACTTAATAGTTTACAGCTATTTTGATTGAAATATTAAATAAAAATCACATGGAGTATGATAATGCTATATAAATAGTTTAGGTCCGTCGCTATGTATTTTTGATAACGGTTCTCTTGTATCCAAATTAATCCATACAATTACGCGCAGCACTACTTAATAAATCCGTACTAATAAGGTTTCTTATAATTTGGCCTTTTACTTACACATTTACAGTAACCAATATTATTATTTCAGCTTTAGTTTAGAAAAAAAAACCTGCAATATACTATTCATTAAAGTTCTCGCGTGACCCAATTAGCCTGAGCTATAATTCGCGGCATTACTACCTAAACTCGGCCTTATGGTCTAATAAAGTATCTATATAAGAATTTGTATATTGCATATACATATATGAATATACGTGAAAACCTCCGTGGCGTAATGGTTACATAGTTTACATACTATTCCACCACTCCGGAGGTTCCTGCCAGGAACCTTCGAACTCAGGAAGCCTTCCTGGGTTCGAACCCCAGCTAGGCGAACTTGGAAAATAGCATTTTTCAAATTGTCCTGGGTTTGGTTTTTATCGCTATAATATAATATCATTTTGTTAGTATCCCATTACACAAGTTAAAAAAAAAACTTAATTTGAGGATAGCTCAGTGTGGATTTATTATTACCCTATTCTATCTATAATTTAAGAACTACGTTCTTGTCGGTGGAGTAGTTTCCATGTCTCCCTCTCTCTAGATCAAGTGAAGGAGAAAGTTGACGCCTTGTCGTATAGAGAGGTCAAAAGTATGGCGCAAGAGAGGGAGACACGGAAACTTCACCCTATATATTTAGTTATTAAATTATATTTAGTTATTAGTAACATAATTATTTTGAAATTGATCGAATTAAACAAATTAAAGCTGATTTCCACACTGGTCCACAGTAATATATTATTAGTATTTACGAATTTTGCGTATCCCAATCAGCCTGTGCTATAATTTGAAGTATTATATTTATTATTATATAAACTCGGCCTGATGAACTTTCTATTTATTTTATATGGCTGCACACACACACACACACACCTAACTACAAGTAATTGTAAAATGTTTAAAAAACAAAAATAAATAAATAATAAAGCTGATATCCACAGCAGTATATTAATAATTATGGTTCTTGCGTGTCCCAATTAGCCCGTGATAAATTTTTGGCATTGCTACATAAACTGGCCTGATGGACTATTAAAGTTTCTAATTTATTTAATGCTAGTAGTCCACCCCGGCTTTGCCCGTGGTACACACATAGCCTATGACACTCGGGGATAGTGTAGCATTCCAATGGTGAAATATTTTTTTAAATCGGTCCCGTAGTTTCGGAGCCTATTCAATGCAAACAAACAAACAATCAAATCTTTCCCCTTTATAATATTCGTGTATAGATACGTAAGTTAAGTAATGTAGGTGAACATATCTAGTTACCTATTCATTTTGAAATTGTTTGAGATTAAAAAAGAAATCAAGTTTATGTCCACACTAGTCCACTGCAATATATTTATTAATAAGGTCCTCGCGTGTCCCAATTAGCCAGTGATATAATTCGTGGCGTTACTACATAAACTCGGCCAGATGGTCTCATATATGTATTTTATAGATACACATTCCTTGCAAAATAGAATACTATTTTAATTAGTAGGATTTTATTTACCTTTTTCCTGTGTGTTGTTTGTTCGTTTGGGTCACAAATCTTGCAAGTAAAACTTGACCCACTTTCCGGTTTCCGATTGAGATGACATTTTGTATGCTAATGTAAATTGGATGACAATGCAATATTATTATAACAAGAAGCTGATCTGATTATGGAGCTGGAAGGTGGCTATAGGAACCATGTATTAAAATGTCGCAACCCCATCAAGTTTGGGTTTATTAAATTTAAAAAACGAGCCTATTTCTTCTTGAAAGGCCGGTAACGCTCTTGTTACACCCCTGGTGTTGCAGTTGTCCATGGGCAGCGGTGATCACTTACCATCAGGTGACCCGCTTGTTCGTTTGCCGCCCTATAACATAAAATAAATAAACGGGCAAGTGCGAGTCGAACTCGTACATGAAAGGTACCTCCGTACAATGTTTTAAAGCGCTGAAGAAATACGCTTCTTGTATGACGACCCCCTTTAATTTTTAACTTTATCTTATTTTTAGTATTTGTTGTTTTCGTGGTCATAGTAATACATAATCGGTACAAATTTGAAGTATCTAGTTAATGCCATTATAAAGATCTAGTTAAAAACGCTGAAAAAACACGTTTTTTGTATGACGACCCCCTTTAATTTTTTACTTTTTTTATTTTTAGTATTTGTTGTTATAGAAGCCATAGTAATACATAATCGGTGAAAAATTCAAGTATTTACTTAATGCCATTATAACGATCTAGTTAAAAACGCTGAAAAAACACGTTTTTTGTATGACGACCCCCTTTAATTTTTTACTTTTTTTATTTTTAGTATTTGTTGTTATAGAAGCCATAGTAATACATAATCGGTGAAAAATTCAAGTATTTACTTAATGCCATTATAACGATCTAGTTAAAAACGCTGAAAAAACACGTTTTTTGTATGACGACGATAATTTTTTTTTATTTTTAATATATGTTGTTATAGCGGCCACAGTAATACACAATCGATGAAATTTCAAGTGTCTAGCTATTACGGTTCAAGAGATAGAGCTCTGTGACAGACGGACAGACAGACGGACAGACGGACAGACGGACAGACGGACAGACGGACAGACAGCAGAGTCTCAGTAATAGGGTCCCGTTTGCACCCTTTGGGTACGGAACCCTAAAAATGTACTTAGACCTCACAATAAAATACATTTTGTTTCGAAAATTTTGTTTACGTAATTGTTCGAAATAAGAAAGAAACAAACAAGTATTGATGTCCACTGCAATATATTATTAATTAAGGTTCTCGCGTGTCCCAATTAGCCTGTGCTATAATTCGCGGCATTACTACATAAACTCGGCCTGATGGACTAATCCGGAGCCGAGGGCACGTTATAAATAACGCGATCGCTTGCCGCAGCGGAGACAAAGCCTGTGGGCCATTCTGCAATAAGTGTTTTTATTTCCAAGGCTTTCATCTGTTAAGGTAAAACATTTTGTACACAGTACACACTTGACTATTGAGGATGAAAGATTTTAGTTGTCTTAATTTAGTTACAAATTTCTGAAGTCAAGTTATGTTGCGTTTCTTATCTTGTTTAATGTAAAAAGTAAGAAAAATGAATTAATAAAACAAGTTTCACAGTCTGATTCCCGGCAGAGTAGAATAGGACCACTCCAAATCATCCCGTGGATGTCGTATAAGGTGACTAAGGAAGCTAAACAATAAAATTAGTGACTCTCAAACCCGTCTGGCCAGCGTGGAGAATGTAGGCTAAATCCTCTGACTGCTCTGGCTAATATTATGGCTTTGGTAATTCAATTCAATTCAATTTATTCATAAAACAATAATACATTGCATTCGAATATCACCTAAAAGACAAAATAACATAACAAAATCAAAATTAATTTTACATGCATGCATATGTCCATTATTACGTTTTAATTAATAAACATTTAATTTTATATAAATAATCTGCAGCAGCTCAGAAAAATATTATGAAATTGTAGCTTACTTGGCACTACAGATTTCATTTATAAACAAATTTCAAATCTTTTTACTGCGTTTACAATGTATAATGCATTCATTTAATTACAAGTCATCAACACTGTAACAGCACTTCTCCAGAAACAATGTTCTCAAACTCCTTTTGAATTTGGAAAGTTTTCGTATTGATTTGAGATGATTTGGAAATTTATTAAATAAGACTACCGTTTGATATCGCGGACTGTGTTTAACAATTTCTAGTGCTGGAGTCATTTTTTGTTTAAGGTCTTTTCGTCTGGTACTTTCACGCAATAACATTTCTTCTTCCGTCTCAAATAAAGCTCTATTTTTTAATAAAATCTGTTAAAAGCACAAAAATATATAGAGAAGGAACGGTTAGAATTTGAAGTCTCTTAAAATGTTCTACACATGACTCCCTCGGTAATACAGAGAGGGTCGTGCTTTTGCAGTGGAGGCTAAAAAAGACCTGATGATAATGATGAAAACAAGTTATTTCTCGCTTGTATTTAAATAAAAGAGGCTTGTAACAATGACAATTGAAACATTGGCATATTTAAATTGTTTGAAACACACTTAGGTTTTTAATGAACCTACTACAAAAAAGGCGCTATCGCGCGAATGTTTACTTTCCCTTTTAAAGACATTTTTTTTTGTTATGTACCAATTTTTTTGTATAGAATTCCCCTATAACATTTTAGTTCACGAAGTCTTGACATCGAGGCTTAAACCAAAGTATGGAACCTAAATAGCTAAAAAAGTCTTGATATAGAAAACAATGTTTGTTTGAAACTTTGTCATTAAAATTAAAAGTTCATTGCAGAATAACCCCGTCCGCCTGAACATGCGCTGGCGCACTACAAATTACAATCAACACAGCCAACATGTTCGCACGTGGACTCCTCCTATCAATTTACACCAACAAAATACACCGCCTTTATGTTTGTTCGTCCTAAGTAATTTCTCTATTAGTATATCCACTTACTTCTCTATATCTTACTGCAGGAAACTTTGTTCTTGAAACAAAATACCCTCGTGACTGTTTGACAAAAGTCGTTTTTCTATAACTGAATTTTTTAATTGGTAAAACCTCAATTGGTTTGTCTATGGTTTTTCATTAAAAAAAATCCTTGGTGAGATCTGGGAGAATGTGGTCATATTTAGGACTAATGTTGTATTACTCACCTGTACTGTATGGACGTACACCCAACGACATCTTCAGTAGTGTGTAAAAGTGGGCTTAATTTCTTCTTATCGAGTCAAAATGTTTACTTCAATTTCAAATCATCTTTTGACCAGTACGTGGCCACGGCGATCCCTCTGTTGTAAGCCTCATTAAGGTCCTGTATGGTACATGACGTAGAGCAGGTCGGACATGACAGAAGGTGGTTAATCGGCTGAATAGCACAGCAGTCGCAAAGGTTGATCAGCGTGACGCCACCTAAGTCGGTTTTCTCGGCACCTCCCAACACCAGCCCGAAGTCTATTAAGACACTGCCAATGGGCCTAACCACTAAATACTACTTACAACACGAAATAAATAAGAAGAAAACTAAGACGTTTGTAAGTCGTTGCCTTAATCGTTTCATTTTTGATACCCATCACAAAAACAGGAAATGAAACCAACTTTACCCATGGAGAATGAAACCAAGACTAAGAGAAGTCGTGAAAGCAAAATGGAGCAAATCCTCCGGCTAGTACATTGCATTTTTTCACAGCTAAAAGCGCACACGTTTTATCGCAATGCGTGCTAAGTCTACTGACCACTTCACAGCACTTATAAAGTGCATTACAAATAGAATGTATGAATCAGAATTCCATTGGTTGTGTCGAAACATCAGTCAGTCGCGCTGCGGCCAGTAATAGTTTTCCAGGACTGATTTACAATCAGGATAGGCTGTCGATCCGAGCGCCTACGCTTGCTATTATACCAGCTACATGTATTATTTATGGTAAGGAGCTTTAAGGATTAAAGCGATGTTCACACTGAGAAAGTAGACGAAGCAAGTTGTTGACAATAAAAATTGTGAACACACATTTCTTCATTTTAATCGTCACCACGTTTGAGTTCTGATTCCAATTCCGAAAGAAAAGCCAAGTGTATTCGATGTTACTTGTATGTTAAGAATCAAACGTTTTATCTACTACAATCTTCTGCAGTGCTACGATATACTAACTAAAGCTAAACATTACTAATTTACAGTACTAATTGTACAAATGTTCTTAAAAAAAAATAGATTAACCTGAATATTAGGTTGCAAGCTTGACTAAACTTGAAAAGAGACTGCTTTTTTATGACGAAATTTTAGTTAAATTGCAAATGCATATGAATATGCTATAAAACTATTAGCTTCAATATATGAATAGTCTTTTATAAAAAGAGGTCAAACGTTTTTAATAAGAATTTTATATTTAGTTTTTATGTTTATGCTTCCAAGCTCTTAGCTTGTAGACTTAGTTTCAAATTGTTCTCTTGCCGATTAAAATAATAATGTTTAAAATACTTTCAGTTCAGCCAGTCAATGCTGTTTCTTCTCAAAAGGGGCTAGTCAGTGAGCCCAGTACGCTCGACCACTCTGAACCGAGATATGGGGATCGAGTGTCAACAATGCGGGTGTAATAACTGTTGGTGTGTTTGTGTCAGTTTTTATGTGATATGACGGGATCTATGATAATGAAGTTTTCCATGAATATTTTCGTTTGCTGAAGACCTCACAAGGGTTAAGTGTTATCTTAGAACTTACAGCCTAACTTAGCTAGATCGATTTATTAAGACGACCACGCATAACACCTGTAGGTAAGTAGAAATTTACATGCAAATGTACTATGAAGTTCATCTTTATCATCTGAATCAGCTTTCATGGTCCCACTGTTGAGCAAAGGATAATACCTCCTATTTTGCGCCTGTTTCATAATTATTTTCAAAAACACCGTTGTTCTCTTTCGGTTCTGATTTAAAGATTTTTAAAGAAATCATATGTCTTGTTCGTTCTGTGCCAAAAGTAAGTATTTAGATTTTTGAGAGTATTGTGGGTATTTTCATCGAGTCAAGGTTTAATTAGGTAAATAAGTAAATGGTGGCTATACTTACAACTGCACTTCATTACACATATTTCATATTACTGACGAACATTTTTTTTTCTGAAAGCTTTGACCATTTAGAGATTAGCACTATAAGACCTTAAACTAATGGCAGAAGACGTAAATAAGTAATTTCCCTGCAAACCTACGCTCCGACACATTTGCAAACAGATGCCTTTGATTGCTTTAGAATTATGAGTGGCGTACCGTTCTTGATTATAATTGCGCGGACAGTGCGTCGGATTCGCGTGTCCAATGCGAGGCGTAATGACGCCTACCTTTCCGCTGAGCATGAGGCAAAGACAACTTATATGTAGACAGTAGTTAATACATATATCTATTGTCAACTTGTAATGAGAGCAGGGACTTCTACTAACACAAGTATTCTTACTTAAAAACAATCCCCGATTGCAATAAAAAATGTAGACAAAGACAATCTGGAATTTAAAAAATAATGAACTCATCAGCTATCAGCTTTATACATCTAATAGTGATTTTACCTATTATTATTTCAGAATTATGAGTGGCGTACTTTAATCAAAGGTGGTGTACCGTAAATTACAACTAAATAGGTTGATTCTAAAATATCGTGTGCTCGACTTGACCCAGTAGACAGCCATTTATATTCCTTTTTACAAAATAATTTTACAATTGTATGTATATAAATTGAGTGAGCAAGAACTTGTTAAAGGCGTCAGTAAATAGTACTAGTTATACCAGTCATCCAGTAAAAATAAAAGCATACTCATGAAGTGACAACTCGTTCTTAACAACTGGATATACCTATCTTATCTAATGTACTAATTTTATTAACGCGCAAACATGAAGACTTAAGTGCGATTACGTATTAGTTAATCAAATAAAGAACGCTTATTACTCCTTTGCAGTCTATTTGTTCTGTGGGCATCACTGATATTAACCCAGTCTAGATAACATATATCCTATAAATGCAAATAAAAAAACTAAATCACATTTCTTTATTGCAAGGTAATACATTAATAATACGAGTATGCTTTAGTTACTTTTGTTATATATTTGCTTTGCTCTGGTTAAATATATACAAAACCATGTTTAAAAATATATCCCTTCAATCACAATATGTGTCACATGTAATGTCACATATGTAATGTCACATGCGTTACTAGCAATAAATATTTAGCCTAAAACAAGCGGAAATAAAAAAAAAAAAAAAATTGGATACCTTTGTATTTCAAGTGCACTTACAACGTAATTTAGTGCAATAATGGGCATAACATTATGGAACAAATTTTAAGGACACTAAGGGACAATAGTCAAATGCATGTTAAGTACAGAAATTCTTAAATAGCATGTCATCCCTATATAATTATAATTTAGATAGCCAGGGACAGCATGCAATTCAATGATCACTAACATCCGCTTAAGATATTAACCGTGTGTGTTGTCCATGTGGAAGATGTCAGTGGTACCGTGTGTCTCGATCGGTTCACTTTTGCACTTAATCGAGAAATATGGCGCGTGCTCTTATGCCTTTATTTATTACTCCCAGCCTTCGAGGATTAAGAACCTCAATTTATATTACTCTCATTAGTGCGTCTAAATTGATTAAGGTTTTGAAGAAAGCCTTTCAGATTGGTACTCTTTTGTATTAATGTCGTAAATGTTCTGAGCTTATGTTTGATTTGGCTGTAAAGTGTAATTGGGGTTTTTATGGCAAAATATTTTTTATATTTATATTATAATACGATCAGTTTCTTTATACTGCTTACAGGAGATTAAAATTGTAGGGTCAGTCCTTTTGTAACGTTAAAGTTTAACAAAATAAATTTAAATTATAAGTCTTACTGATTTCAGAAAAAATGGTTTACCTCATGAATTAAATTACTCACTTATCACCACCTAAAAATTAGGATTTACTAAAATTGCGCTGTTTATTTTACAAAACTGTATTTAAAACGTAAAAAATGCATCGAGGCGTTTTGGGGTAATAGATAGCCACTGCTAGATTTACTGCCGCCATAGGGCTAGCACACGCGAACTTTTTGGTCGCGTGTCCCTCAAATTAATTACCCGTGTTAGTTTTAGATTACACCACGACACCTACAACAATACCGCTATATCCCCGATAAGCGCCACGATTTATGGCGTGCATTTCTTTTGTCAGCTTTGAAATTGTACTCGCATAAGTAAGTCGAGATTAAAGTAATCGAACTTATAAATTTTGTCGTCTCACCTTTATAAGGCGACTGCGGTGTCGACGCGAACTTTGTTCAAATTAATGGTTCGTATTATCAAGATCAGGGCTTGTACATGGCATTTATGTGGAGATAATTTTGTGTATTTTTTTTATCCTGTGGGCTGATTCGGCGTAGGCGCTCGGACATTTTGAATTGAATACTTTAATGTGTTTAGACTTGTCGTAAAATATGTACCGTGGAGTAACGGGTTGTTAAACATGTCTTGAGTCACTCGGTAATTGTAATCTGATACAAATTGCGCACGCGCTTGGCTTTAGCATATTTCTGCGGGGAGCTGGCACGTGAAGAGTCGCTTCCAATCATTGGAGAGAGGGTTTAAAGGGATTACTTATTGATGGAAATGGCAAGACTTGCCATTATTTATTTCCTTTCCTTCCTTATTTACTTACTTACCATTTTGTATAAAGTTCTAGCAAGATGATTTCAACATTCTTAAAGTTAATAGTAATAGTTCAACTTTTACATACAATTTTTTTACAACCTTATTTATAAGAATTTTTGTTACACCAATAAAGTACTAGAAAAAACGCGTACGCTTAAAGAAGGCATTATAAATAATTAAATATGTACTCAGTCACATCTTCTTATTTTATAAGAAACCAATGTTTTAAACTCCAATTTTAGTCCAACACAGCTGAACAGAAACTTAACCGTCAAGAAAGGCCATAAAACAATGAAGCGCAATAAAGTCTTAAATTACGTTAACCGGCAGGAAAACCCTAATCTCACATTCCACGGACCTTAGAACACTAATTAACAACTTAAACAGCCACCAATAACTATTTCATCTAGTGAAATAACATCGTAAGCGACAACGTTACAGAATCATAACGCAGTAAGCGCCTTAAGTCTATATGTGTCTTAGCATGTTTTGTATCTCAGCCGTACACTGGCACTTAGACCATTTTGATTTTTACGCTCGTAACTATGAAATTCCTTATGCTCGCGGTAAACCAATTTCGGTTACTTTGAGTCAAGTCTAATTGACAAATAGTCGGGTTTGGTACATAGTTGACTTTGGTTAAATTGTTAGTAGTTGGATTTTTATGTGTCTGTTAGTAACAGTAGCACGGTTTTTAAACATGAATTACTCACGACTGTTGATATGATAATCATCTATAAACAAAAAAAAGTTTCTGGTCATTTACATAAAAAGTAGTAATAATGTGATACTCCACAAAATGTCTTAAAACATGGTGCTTCTTTTTCATATTTTTCCATAGTGTTTTAAATTTTTCTACTGGATTAACTTGCCTAAACTTTTAGATTATTTTACAGTCCACGAGATAAATATATGAATGTAAGTATATATAACGTGTAACAAAATATACGGAAACTATTATCAGTGGTAATTCAGTCCATGATACTGAAAAACTTTTCTCAAGGCAAAAAAAAAATTCCTCAATATAGAAATATGTAAAACAATTTTTAACTTTCCATACAAACTCGGATCAACTAATCAAATTGTATGGGAGGCCAAAAGTTATTACTCATGTTACGATATATGTTCTTTGGGGAAAGTTTTACAGTACAATGTACTATCCAGTCTTAAAATAGTTTTAGTATATTTTGTTACATACTGTATATCTAATTGTTATTCAAATGTAACTTTTCATTAATAAAACATATACTTACCTACATAAAAAATCTTACTTTTCACGTCCTTATCTTATGAGTAGGTAATAATTTACAAATCTACATAAAAATAACTGGAAGAATGAAAAAAACGCATTGTGAATCAAAACGATAAAATCCGGAAGCGTCTTGCGCTTAAGAGTTACAAATCGTCACCCCATAAAATCTCGATGTCGACACCAGAGATGAATAATTAGCAGTTATCTGAGGCTTTGTCTTAATTACAACACCATTATAAAGTCGACCCTTGACATTTAGGGGGGCGAAGACATTGTCGCAATAATTAATTCTATCTAACGGTTTGTTTAACGCTTCATTTTCATTTAGTGGACCTGCTTGGGTCAGATAGGAAAAGGAAGTAACTTAAAATTCAGTTGTAAAGTCATCTTTTACAGTTTAATTTAGGGAGAAAAGGAGGTAACTTAAAATTTAATGTATTTTTAGGGTTCCGTACCCAAATGTTGCAAACGGGACCCATTACTGAGACTCCGCTGTCTGTCTGTCTGTCCGTCTGTCCGTCTGTCCGTCTGTCCGTCTGTCCGTCTGTCCGTCTGTCCGTCTGTCCGTCTGTCCGTCTGTCCGTCTGTCCGTCTGTCCGTCTGTCCATCTGTCCATCTGTCCGTCTGTCCGTCTGTCACAGGGCTCTATCTCTTGAACCGTAATGGCTAGATACTTGAAATTTTTACCGAATATGTATTACTGTGACCACCATAACAATAAATACTAAAAATAAGATAAAGTTAAAAATTAAAAGGGGTCGTCATACAAGAAACGTGTTTCTTCAGCGTTTCAAAACATTGTACGGAGGTACAGAACCCTTCTTGTACGAGTCCAACGCGCACTCGTCCGTTTATTTTGTACTTAAATTACAAATTATTAATTATGATGAAAATGTAATAATAGTTTTCAGTGTAGTGCAATTTTTTATAATAAGCATTTTCTCTGTGGTTGACGCGTCTTTGACATGTGACGGTACTGACGAGTGTAAATTATGCAAAGTAGGTATTTGTTTTGGACATTGAAAGTTTTACTGGTATTATAAAAATTGCTAGAGCTTGGTCATAGTTTTTTCTAGCATTATAAACATTGTCATAGCTATATGTGCTTGTTAGTATATTAATTGGCTGTATCTCTCTGCTGTTTGGATGTATCAACATCTGACTCTAATCAATCTGTTCCTACATTCTATGATCTGATTTGCTGGCTAAAAATATTTACATATATAAACAGATTGACAACAATAAACCTACCACATAAAATTAAAAGAAAAAAGTTTTGATTACGATGTTGATACAATAATTAAGCGTGTTAACTATTTAAGGTTGCGCCATTACACCGTTGGGGCCAGAAAATCTTCAATGACTCGGATTTCTTTTATTTGCCGAGACAAAGGCAAACCGGGGAGGGAATGTAAATATTTTGTCGCGGTTTCGTTTGAATTAATTAACGAATCTAATGACGGCGAACTTTTTCATCGCCCGGCCGCTACAATGTTTATGGTAAATAAAACTTGTCAAGGAAATACTTTTTTCCATCTGCCTTTTTTCTTTTTAATTTGCTCGCTGGATCCACGGGTTTCGCCATTGTTTGGATTTATTCGTGTAATTAGCGAAGTTTGTGCTGTATCGGATTATTTAATTTTGCTTTTTTGTTACAAATTGCGCGGATATCGAATTAGAGCTGAATTTCATTGCGGTTTATTCAAAGCTTGTTTTGTTCAAGTTTGGATGTTTTTATTAACGAATCGGAGTGATTTGTTTATGTTAATGGGAGCAATGGAGTTGTGAACATTTTTGGTTAAAATACAGCGACCTTGGTTAATTTATTTTATGTTGTTTTTACTTACATTACATATTTGAAATACAAAGCATAGCTTCTTATTTGAAAATATGCAAAGTTAATTAGAAATTCAAACCTATGACTGGACAAAATAGGTTTAAATTTTCATATATGCTGAATTTAAGATGCTGATTTATAAAATCAGCATCTTGAATACATTGTCCGTTATGCAGGTTAAAACAAAACAAGTTGTCAAGAACAGGTCAAAATTGTCAAAACATTTAATTACAAAAGCAGCAATGTATTTAAATGTCTGGCCGGATACTGTTACAACCGACATGCAATTTGCTGGGTTACGCCCACAACACGTCTACACACATTAAAATCTGCAGTACAGCATCAGATTGTTACTGCAGATTGTATGAAAAATTGTGTCGTGTGTAGCCACCTTTAGACTTAATACACAGGTAACCCAATACTTAATACAAATACTAAAGTTCTAAAACGAATCTCGAATTAACCTTTAGTTTGCATATGAAGAGTCGAAGATCAATGTCCTTCCATGCTAGCCTGGGAGAAAAGGAAAACTTTGAATGTACCAGTTGCTTCTCTTCCCACGCAGGTCGTAAAAGCCGATCAAGAGAATGGGTAAAATCATGTTAATAGGCGATGCGGCTAGTAACCCATCACTATTTAGATTTTTTTTCCCATTTTCTCGCCCACCATCACGCTAAAAGTGGCCACATGCGGCCTTGGGCCCTGTCTCCTCAGAGCTGAAAGACCCAAAATGCTCTATTTGCCTCATAAGGGATAAAGATGAGATGTACTCGTATGTATAAATGAAGATCAATGTTTCGTGTGACACTTCGTATGTTATGATTTACGAAGCAATAAATATCATATTTAATTCTTCACGTTATGTCTTTTAATTGTATTATATAATCTCAAAAATAATGGCTTCAATTAGAAACCTTGGCTGAAAAACAGCAAAGCCCACGAAAAATCTTATTTGAAATCCTCCCCCTCAATTATGACAGCTACGGTATACAGCATAGATTGAAAATGATCAAAGAAACTCCCTGGCCACTAATAAATTAAAGGGTTAAAGAATAAAAAATGAGATCCCGCTTGTCCCATAATAATTTAACCCATTTAGCAGTCGAGTAATAAAGATTAAAAAGTTTATTTTTTAACACTTTCGGTGCTAATGAGGGGGCGTTGGAAACAATTTGAAGGATTACCTTCTAAAAGCTTCCGTCAGGTTTTAATTGAGACTTTTTTGTGGGCCGAAAGGCTTTTAGCCCCTTTGACTCGCGCCTTGCCTTTTGTGCTCGTTCGCCGGTAATCTATTAATGAAGGAAAATATTGTTTTTTCTCTGTTTTGTAAAATAAAATTTGTTTATATTAAACACCGTAAGCTTTAAAGGAATGCGTTGACTGTTAAATTTTTTAAGAAAAATAAATTACATCTTTGTATTACATGTACATTTTGACAACCAGCCACATTTTTGGAGCAAGTTCAGTCCACAGAACTGAAAATCCGTTCGCTGAGCGCTGATTTGACATTATTATTTTCAGTTTTTCGTTAATTATATTCATGAAAAGTAGTTCAGTATTATAGACTGAACTTGCCTCAAAAATTAGGCTGGTAGTTAAAAAGTCATCCTGTACACTTAATTAATATGTCTAACTGCCTTGCCTTTGTTTAGAAATAATTCAGCGGCCACTAAGGCCAAGAAGTCTTATTAAATTTACTTTTACCAGCAGTATAGTTTATGTATCCCTAAGTAAAATTAGTGCCTTATTTAGCAAGATGACTGGTGGCCAACTCTGTCAGTCATTATACAGAAATTTTACTTATAAAGTTTGCAATTTCCTAAAGGCACAATACATACAAACGCAAAAGGAGCCACATCGCAACTTAAAATTCCAAACGCATTGAATCTTTAGAAACTTTTTTACCTCCCATTCATCCCTGACGAACGCATAAAAACATAACTCTAATCTCAAGTAAGACATTACGAGAATACCAATGCATGCGCGAAAAATCGATCGCGCGCTGTCGTCTTAAATTCCTCACCCTTTCCGAGGGGGCTCCCCCAAAAAAACGAAAGAATAGAAGAGGGAAAAAATCTAAATCGTCTCATATCTCCCCCCGCGCCCGCGCGCCCCGCACACCTCTGCCGTCAAGCGCCCTTCTTATTACGTATGCGAGCTCCTCTGGCAATCATTATAAGGATATCGATTAGGGCTACCTCCAACCTGGTCATATCTTTCTGGAACACTCGTGTGCACATAGGACATTTGTAAACAGATACCCATTTTTTTATAGTAAAAAATTGGTTATCTGAAAATATTTGATTGGAATTTTTTTGTGGAATGGAGACCGAGATAGGGCGTAGGAAGACCAGCATTGAGATGGGCCGATGACATAACCCATGTAATAGGAAATACCTGGATGAGAAACACTCAAGACCGAAGAGAATGGCATGCATATGAGGAAACCTACACTCAAAAACAACAGTGGGTGGAAAACGGTTGAAGAGAGATTTTTAATCCATACTTACTGGAGATTGGTTTAGATTGTGTTAAGGATATTTCTAATGGCGATATTTCTAAGCGGACCTGGGCTTCGCAGCGTTGCAGCTGTGGATGCAACTGGGAATACGCTGAGATGAGAGAGAAAGAGGGAGAAGGATATTTCTAATGGATATGTATAGTAAAAGATCTTTCATCTAAAATAGTAAACTCTTTGAAGCGCTTGTTTAAATGTAGTTACAAAGACAAAACGACTTAGCATGTGAAAAACGGGCAAAATACATGTAAATAATTATGCTAACAAGCTATTTAAGTGTAGGACGGTAATGCATGTAAAATCCTAGTCACAATCATAAACCACACACGGCTTTAGTGTATATGTGCATATTCTTAACAATTCGATAGCTATTGAAGTTAAGAACAAAGGTCCCGGTGCTGCGACATTCCATAAGCCTGTTGATTTCGACCAGGAAGCACACGGGCTTTTATAGTTCAAATTCGCACTCCAAACCCTAGAGCGTTTCGGCCGGTCTGACGGGCGAACCCAGGGCGAACAGGCTATTGGAGTAAGTAAATATCAATCAAATGAGATTACAAATGCATGTGACTTGATTGATATTTACTACTTACTCCAACAGCGTAGGGTTCAGCCGTCGGACCGGCCGAATTGCACTGGGGTTTGGAATGCAAATTTTAACTACAAAAGCCCGTGTGCTTTTTGGCCGAAATCAACAGGCGTATGGAATGTCGCACCGGCGCTGCCGCAAAGTCTGTTATCTAAAATTCGTAGGGCTTTCGTCGAAACCGCGGAAAGACATCGTTAACAAGAAAGGAGGGACCGCGCATAAGCAGATGCAAATTGAGCCCGTTAAACTATTTGTGTTGGACAGACCACACTTGCTGAGGGCCGCTGGTCCTTCATTCTGAAATGGACACCTTTCACGGTGCTGTAGGCTACCTAAGGAGGGTTGTTGGCTACGGCTTGTTGAAAAAGATGTCTATCTTAGAAATGATTTCTACTTGAGTGGCACTCTTACTATTTTAGGCGAACATCTTAATTGCTTTCATCATTTATTCATTTATTTAACTTTATTACTTCTTATTCTTGTATTTAAGACCTGCGCTCTTATCGGTGTTTTCCATGTCTCTCTTTCCAAAGTTCTTGACCTATGTTTTTACATTTATTTTTATTTTATTATTAATTAGCGGCCCTCCCCGGCTTCGCACGGGTATGTATTATACATATAAACCTTTCTCATGAATCACTTTATCTATTAAAAAAAACCGCATCAAAATCCGTTGCGTAGTTTTAAAGATCTAAGCATACATAGGGACAGACAGCGGAAAGCGACTTTGTTTTATACTATGTAGTGATTCCATTACAATACATGCAAATGGCTGACTTAAGGCCGTACCTAAATTTTCCGGGGTCCAGTGCTGCCCCCATTTTAAATAAATCATTTCAAAGAGCCAAAAGTGGCCGTTTTTCGCAAATGTGCGTAGTAAAGCTTAACGTTCTCACTTTAAACTGTAAACAGTAGTTCATAAAATACTTTGAAGGGTTATCTAGGACTTGATAGTTGCAAAATTTTAAATGATGTCTCCGTTTTCTTTGAAATGATTTATTTTAAATGGGGGCAGCACTGGACCCCGGAAAATTTAGTTACGGCCTTAAGGCCCCGCATTTCTACCAGTCAACCAATAGGTGATGCTGAGAAAGTAGTCTTTTATATTTATTTATTTAATCTTTATTGTCCATCAAATACAAATTGTACAGAATAGTACAATAGACGAACTTAACGCTAAAAGGTATACCTCCCATACAAACCAGCACTCAGCCAAGTCGGGGTGACTTGGCTGAGTGCTGAGTGGGGTGAGGATGAAAATTTTTTATCGATTTTTAAAAACTTTTTTATAGATGCTCCAATAATTTTGCCGTTGGATAAAAAGTTAGCCTGTAAGTTATACAGAGAGTCTAAATGAAAACATAAAATACATAATGACCATTGTTGTTCACAATAGGTATATATACAAATACATATCTACTTAATATACATGTAAAAACCTTGTCACAGATTATTTATTCGTCGCGCATACTATTCCGGAAGGTAAACAGGGTCGCAGGACCCACGTGCTCCCAGATCCGAGCAACAAGATTAAAAATGTTGGATGGCAGACCTCCGTGAGGCGGGTCGAGTATGAGTCGAGAAATATTGGAGTTCCCCAAGAAAGCCGCTTTGGGGATATGTAAATAGGAAACTACAAAAGTAATGTTTGACTTGGGCCCTCGTGTGAGTGAGTGGACGCGGGATTATTGCGTTGCCAAACTGTAAAAGTGGATCCAATTTAAAAACTGATTGTATCAATCAGGATTTGCTAGGCTCTCTCGTAAAATGTTTGATTAAACGAAGGTATGACTTTGTTTAGAAGTACGGGTTTTTACATATTTGGGCTGGAAAAAGGTACTTTGAATATTCATAGAAGAAGAATACATTCCTATATAGACTGAGGTAAATGCCTTTTTATCAAAGATGTTAATGAAATTAGATAATTTACTAGTTTAACAACCTTTCTCTCAAATTCCGGTGTAAAAATCATTATAAGTAAAAATTCAACTTTAACCATACTTTGTTCAAATCAAGATTATTTACCAGTAAAACTTTATGCATTTATGCAAGTCTATTTCTTAGAGCAAATGAAAATAAAGTCCTTTCAAGTTTGAGAAAGCGTGTAAAACTATAGTTCTACTGAAGCGGAGATTTTTGCCGCCAAGTGCTTACTAAAGCATTTTTTTAGAAAAATAAAATAAATAATGTAATATAATGTTACCGAGATGAAATTTTATTACGGCTAGGTATCATGAAAAGCAGTGTATTGCACTGAAGCATACTTGCTTAAAATATGACTGAAAATGCAATTATTGACGTCCAGATAGCTTCACTTTGATTAGCTATCGCCCACGCAGCTATATCTCGTAAGTGCCTAATTCCGTTTGGCCGAATCTAATAAATCCCAGCCGTTGAGCGAACAGATCTCAAAGATGTTTCATTATTCGGCATTAGGCGGTTGGCCACGCAAATCTGCGTCCCTCGACCACAGCCCCCAATTTCCTTCATTACTTACCTCCCATCCGAGACAATGGCAAGACGAAGACAAGAAAAAAATATAATTTCAAGTGGAATAACGCTGAAAATCTTTTCATGCTAAGAATTATTGTTGTTTTGCAAGCGAGCTCTCAGAGACAAAATGCAGCGTACTTATTACCCCATTGTTCGGTGTTACCAGCTTTATTCATTTTTACTTGGCTCATCTTGAATGCTTATTAATTTAAGGCCGTGATAAGCTCGAATTCTTTTCAATGGAAGAGGAAATGTCTACCTATTGTGAAGAGTTATTTTACATTCTATTGAGTCCAAGAAAATTTGAGTCTTATACCAACCATCTTAGCACACTATAGAAATTATACATTATTTCAAAAGTTTTTATTTGAAATGATGAACGTGGTTTTAAAGTGCAAATTCTTAAACTGCAGGTTACAAGTTATGAGTAATTGTGGGGGAAATTAGAGCATGTAAGTACCATGCGGCATGTATAATGAAACGTAAATATACATCACACTAAACGCTTTATGGTAATCGAAATATTCCGAAATATGTTGTTAAGAGGGCTGAAACTACCAGCGAACATGCAAGGGATGAACTTACCTTTAATATTTTGTGGGTAACCTATAAGTGAAGTTTCAAACTGGCGTGTATGCTGAGTTTTTAAATCGCCATAAACATACCAAATAGTATTTCGTGGCACTCACGAATCGCAATTTTGTAACTGAAAGTGGATTTGTGAGTCGTTTAAAAAGTCGACAAAGAAGGTTGAAAGCAAGACGGTTCCCCTAGGCGGCAAGTCAAGAGTGATTACGAATTTTAATTATTTTTTTAAGCCGGTGGGCTTGAGGACTGAGGTGATGTTACCCCAGTGGGGCTTATGCAAACAATCGAGTCTCACTTGGAATTAATCCCGGGTTTTCCTTCGCGACAGGAATTAACAAGCAAAGACGTCATTAAGGCGGAAGATATTTGAGGATGGCTTTTAATTGTGGCTTGTCGGCGGCCGTCTAATTGGGCCGTGTCGTCGACTAACTTGCGCGAATTTAATTTGTCGTGAAACGCTTTTTTTAATTGTTTGATTACGTTGATCTGTTTCCCTTTGATTTTAATTTCAAACGTTTTAAAAAGGAGGAAACTTATTCTGTGAGAAAAATTATCACAATTTGAGGAAGATTATTAAAATTGTATTTTATTTAGTGAAATTTTGAAAGAAATGTGCATTTATATTATAAGTAGTTAACATTACTTAAATATTTTTTAAAGATCTAATCAAATGTACTCAGATCTTAACTCAACAGATTTAGTTCATATTATACATAATAAAAATTCAACAATTCTGAACATAAAATAAATAAACGGGTTCCGTACCTCCGTACAATGTTTTAAAACGCTGAAGAAACACGTTTCTTGTATGTCGACCCCCTTTAATTTTTAACTTTATCATATTTTTAGTATTTGTTGTTATAGCGGCCACAGTAATACATAATTGGTGAAAATTTCAAGTGTCTAGCTATTACGGTTCAAAAGATAGAGCCCTGTGACAGACGGACAGACGGACAGACAGCGGAGTCTCAGTAATAGGGTCCCGATTGCACCCTTTGGGTACGGAACCCTAAAAATTGACTTTCCGCGTAGAAGTTGACCAATTTGCTGATCCGACTCGTTTCTATGGAGAGCAGAAACGTCATATTTCCATTTTAGGTGAAGTTGTTCAATATCACGGACATGGTCACAAAATTAATCTTAAAATTGTTCCAATATATTTTGTTGGCTCTGACATTTACAAACTAAAACATCTATTTTCTAACAAGAGTTAGGTCAGCAGTTTAAAACTTCAACTTCTAATATCGCCATTACGTCTTTAAAAGCAATATGAACGACAGCGCAACTGCATGTCATTATTGTGCATAACACACCCCCATTATCCAATTATTTCTAACCTTTCAGCGCAGTAATTACTTCAAGTTTAAACGTATATGACAGTAAGTGATTGTGTAAGGCTCTGGTAATGAATTATTAGTAGTGGCGTACAGGACTGTAGCTAGGATTCCTGTATTACGGGGGGTCGAGGGGGGGGGGGGGGGTTGTAAATATAATAGTTACTTTCATCGGGATAGTCCATATCTTGAATGGTGTATTGGGAAATATCAAACTGCTATACGTACGAGTACGAGTATCTATGTTGATTTACAATCAGATAAAGTCTACGCTTAACAGTATGAAAAAATATTGGTGGCAAGCAAAGTGACATTGTGGATATTTTTTTTGCGAATAACTTAAATTACACACCCTGAACTGCTGAAAATCAGCATAATTTAATTTGATCACACTGAGAACTGAACTTCCAATATCCAGATTACAAACGTTCGTGTTTTATCTGTATTTTCAATTTTGTCACTGGATATTTTGCGTATGTCAAGGAAGTCGAGATTTTATACGTAATTTACGTCATCTTCACGTATGAACCCCCACTCGCCGTTGTATACGGTCCTGGGTAGCGTGCAATCGAGACAGTCTCTAATTGTCGGACGTTGTTATGACGTGGCGCCGATTTTATAATGCTGCGAGTCGCAAGTGAGTTTACATACATATTACATAGTAACGAGGAAATTGCTAGAAAATTTTCAATTTGTTCGACTTACCGGTGAGTTGCTGTCGAGATTTAGTGAAAACAAGAGTAACACTAAATTGGATGATTTTTATTTCGAAGTAACGTAATGATTCCACAAATTTTATTGTATGTACAAGTAGATTAGAAGTAATATAATCTTGAAAAAATATTATTAAAGGAAGTGTGTAGAGCTAACAGTTATGGAAGTATGGCAATAATGACGATGAATGTGAGTAGAATATGAAATTAAGTAGACATGGTATCAAGTTAACAAAATAAAATTATAAGCCAAGTAAATTACCTGTTTTACCTGAATTATTCACACTAACTAGCCAATTAAAGTGTCCATTTCAGATAAACGATGAGACAAAAACCTAAATCCCAATTAAGGAAATAGAGAAAAAGGTAAATAAATAAATAATATTTAAATTGTCTATTTTCTGATGCCATTCTTCTTAGTTGCCGTTAAAACTTTCTGCTACAATATTAGGTACATTATTTGTTACAACAATCACATAATTACTAAAGAAAACAAATAAGCCGACAGATCAGTCCAACGTCGTCTCATTTGTATTTCCGACCATCTCATCAATACTCATTCACTTCGTATTTTTCCATTGAGATCCTCACTAATTGAAATTGAAATCTGATTTCCCCCTTCCCCCTTTCTAACTACGGGCTGGTGATTAAAAGTATTCGAAAAAATACAAATAATGAAATTACAATATCGCTAACGACGGCGCCTCCCCACTCCCCGAAATCCTTTTATACTTTTTGGGAATAAATTAAAGGAAGGAAAGCCCCGGGACTAACGATTTCTTGTTGTTAACTCGACTTTTCACCTTATTATTTATTTAAAAGATTGTTTCTTAGTGTATTTTGTAGGAATTTCAACAAAATTTTGGTTGATTTGGTAGAATAGAAATTTCAAGACTACAATCTAGTGATAAGATTCAGATTGATTATTAAATTAAAGGCAATGTATATGAAATCGGTAACGCCATTTTTACTTTGATGACATACTATGTAGTATGTATGTTTAGGTTTATGACCATCGCAAGTATGTACTTGCGATGGTCATAAACCTAAATCCTTTGAATTATGAGTAATTTCTAGTAGTCTTGATAAAAAGAAAAACCAGTCCTAGATACAAAAAAAAATACATTTTCCTTGCTGTTTATTTTGTAACGTTCCTGATAAAAATTATACAAAAGAATTAGTAACGTTTAAGTGATATTACCCACTAATAAGGAATGCGGCATCCAAAGTCATCTCTTTTCATTTTGTAGAATGTAAAAATGTTTAATGAAAACGTAAAGGGTCAAGGTTGGCAAAGCCTTAAGACACATCTCACTTGAGTGCGCACTCTTCGTATTCAGGTGTAATTAAGGAGGCCAAGTGTTAATTAGAAGCTGACACCAGCCACAATTAATTCCCTCTGGCGGCCATCTTTGTTTCTTTTCCTATTAACGCAGCAGTTTAGTTAATTAGGAAAAACTACCAATTACTATATCTACTGTTTTTTCGGGTTCCAGTATTTGTTATTTTATTTTGCTCTTAATATACACTAAATACTGCTATAAGTTGAAAAAATATAATTCTTAATTGCTTGCATTTTTTTTAGTTGAATAGAAAAGCAGGTTTGATATATTCGTATTTCCCTAAAGTATTTAGTAATATTATTATTTAAGTAATATTCATAGTGTTATTTAGTAACAGTAAAAAATATATAATATAACATATAAGCATATATAACGTCTGACAGAATATACTAAAACTATTTAAGGGTAGATTCAGTCCATAGTACTGAACAACTTTTTCTAAAGAATATGTATCGAAATATGAAAAATATTTTTTTGCTTTCCATAGCAACTTGAATCAGCTGATCGGTCAACTTTTATGGGAGGCCAAAAATTTAATTAAAATTATTTTTCATATTTCGGTATATATGTTTCTTGAGGAAAGTTGTTCAGTATCACGGACTGAATTTAGTCTGAAAATAGTTTCCGTATATTTTGTTAGAACCTGTATATGATGCTGATTTGAGTGATACGAAACTGTTGGTTCGACTCTACTTAGATACACTCGCCCTGATAATGATCTAATATAATATAATAATAAATGTCTATCATATTTTTATACGAAAGATGTTTCTTTACAACTTATATTATTTAGTCTTAAAATGAACGAACGAGCATGTTCATAACAATAATCCTGTTTTTCTCATTTATGTATTAGTGTTAAAACTGTAAAAGTAATATGATAAAATGATAAATAATTTTTTTTTAATGTAATATGTAATATTTTATTTCAATCTGAGTTTAAATGTTTACAACGCAGGCAGGTGATCGCGGAATGGAAATGAAAAATAGTCCCATTTTTAGGATGGATGACGCGAATTAAGAAAGCAATTACTCAAGCAGAACAGGGGCGGAATGCTAATAAGATGTATGGAGGAGCTTTTTCTCGTTTCATATCGCTGATTGACACGTACTTATATGTAGTTTTGTAAACTAGTATCTTTATCATTTTGTATAGTAGTTAAATTGAGCTTTTTAACCGACTTCCAAAAAGGAGGAGGTTATCAATTCTTCAGATTTTTTTTTATTGTATGTTCCCCGATTACTCAAAGGCGCCTGAACTGATTTGGATTACTAGATAGATATTGTTATTATTAGATACTGTATACTTTCCAGGTGGTACCATAGTTTCATTAAAATCGGTTGCGTGGTTTACGAAAATAATTAGAAAAATATGTCATCTAAGTATACTTACAATTGTTTGAATGTTTATCTTTTTTGGTAGTGAAGCCGGTTTTTTGTTTTGAAAAATAATCAAATGTTTTTTTTCTAAATGTTCATAACATGAACCTTCAAACAATGAAGTAAATATTTTAAGATTGTTTTAGACATAGCTTGACGACTGCTGCATACTGCTGTCTAACAATGACAGCTGGGACCAACGGCTTAGCGTCTTACTAAGCATGTGTGTATGTCTATTGTAGCATAGGTATGTGTACATATTAATTATAAAGTCTTTATCCCTAATGGGGCAGACAGCATATTGGGTCGTGCTGTTCGAGGCCAGAGCCTTAAGACTTAAAGGTCACTTTTGGCGTGATGGTGGGCGAGAAGATGGAAAAAGGAATCAAAATAGTGATTTGCCCATTCCATCCATCGGCTTCTAAGATTTGCTACATTCTCAGTTTTTCTTTTCTCCCAGACCGGCAATGGAAGAACATA
Source organism: Acrobasis repandana (assembly GCA_963576875.1). Lineage (NCBI taxonomy): Eukaryota > Metazoa > Arthropoda > Insecta > Lepidoptera > Pyralidae > Acrobasis > Acrobasis repandana. The sequence continues at coordinate 9,385,899 of OY756226.1, forward strand.
CACCTATTACTGTTAAAGCTATTGCTTATTCTACGACGATACAGAAGTCTTAAGTTAACTTGAGCAAGCTGTAAAGTTATAAACTAACCAAACTCCCCATAAAACAGGCTCTCAAGGTCGGCAACATAACTACGCCAGACGTTTGAAGTTCGCGTCTGGCACGTCGTTCTCGCACCCGTTCACCTATATCAGGGGTGTTTTACGAAACACCCGTTCAGAAAAATGATCGAAAGATGAATGGATAACTATACAGAATAAAGGATAATAAAGGTATTTTAATAAAAATAATAGCAAATAGTATTTTTTGCGGACAGTAGATGAGGGCTCGTGAAATGATATAAATAAACGGTTTTGCCGAACAGAACAAGCTTGTTGTATTTAGGAATTTTTCCAAGTGATTTATAGTGACAACAAATGTTTTACTTATAAAAAAGTACAAGTCAAAACAGAGTTGAACAGTACGAAATGAGGTCGGTTTGCCACAGAATTCACGTGTTTTTAAAAGAAAATTGTTTTAACGTAGATCTTTGGATATTCTACCCAGAGATATGGGATATTCTACCATCTTTGGATATACTATCTCATGTGCGTTTGACATAGACAGCCCCCGTCTCGCCGCTCGCATACCGCAGGCGCGGTACTGCGGTCGAGGTCAGACTATAGTAAAGACATGAGGCGTATGGGTTCGAGAGCGGCACGTTTCGCTCTAAGCCCTCGAATTTCCCGAACTTTTTCCGCTAGCCACTTATCACTAGGGGGGGCTCCACCCCCCTTCCTGGTCCATCGAGCTCGACCACTAATTGCGTCCGTTAATTAGAAGACGTCATGAGTATTTACCAAGAGTAAGTGTGAAGTTCTCCCCTCGCGTTACTTCCGTAAAGTTTTTGAGAAATAAACTTTGGTTAATTAGCTGATGGGTGGATTAGACGCCGTTCTAACGAGATTATAGAGTTTTGTCTACTTTAGCCACCTTAATTTTGTTTAATGTTCCAAGTATTAAGTTGATTTTGGCTTGTTGTGGGAGATTATGTTAGCTAACTGAGATTTGTTATTTTTCTTAGCGAACTAGTTTCGATGATATTTTTTATTTTATTGGTATGTGTCTGTACTCTGTACAAATTCATAAGGTTTTGTAACCGTCGTCTCCTTAATTAGTTTTTTTATTGGTTTGCTTCTGCCTTTATCGCTATCTTTTTGCGTCCGTCGGGTACCATGTCCCTAATTAAAATATTCTATCCTTTATGACAAAATATAGTCTGTTCGTATGCCAATTTTCAATCTAATGCATTTTCTGTTTGATTACAAATATCTAAACACACAAACATAGGTTTAGCATTAATTACAAAATGAATAGTAGAAACGCTACTTATAAAACTTGTATGCTAAAAATCCAGTCTTTATTTATAGAATTTAGATCATAAAGAAATGATAACAAGAGAAATTCTACACTGACTAAAAATGTGACCCTCCTCTTCGGTCAGTTGGGAAAAAGTCCTCTCTGTGAATTGGACAGCGGGCCATAGAACCACTGAAGCGTTAAAATAAACAGAAAGAAAAACAGGACGCTAATAGGATTAAACCATGAGCCATACATTAAATTTTTCTGTTTTTCCTAAAGGCTGACTGGTAGAGAATGCATTAGCATTAAGTCCACCTTTAGTACTATTGTGATCAATAAAGATTTAATAAATCAATAAATATATATATATACCAACTTTTTGTATATTTTCAATGATTCCATTAATGTCTAGTACACTACAAAACTTTTTTTTTATTGAGTTTATTAGACAATAGTTACAACTTGTTGAAAATTTTTCATGAAAAGGTAAGTTTGACTGCAAGTTTAAAATATATCTACAAAGTACAATACAGGTATATCATAATAGATTTAAACACGATTGAGAGATGCGCAGAAATGAGGTCTCCGGTACACTACTATATTTATATATAGGTATATTTTAAAGTTAAGTAGGTACGTAATACTACAGGTACGCTTATATTTTAAAATTATAAAATAAAAAAAATGAAGTATACTTAATGTAATTATTAACAGAAATTAATTTTATTAAGGATTAAATGATATTTTTCAACCGACTACGGCAAAGTCAAGAGGAAGTGTAATGATTTTTAATAACTAGTAACTAGACAGTCATTTAACATATAAAACTCAATTCAAAAAATATAAGAATGTTAAATCGCCACGCCATGCGAATCTGCGATTGTGTTTTGTTATGACAGCGAGTTGGCAACGTCGAGTTCGGCGACCCTCAGTTTTAATGATAAAAAAATGCGTAGAGGGGAGGCGAGTAAGTGCCATCGAAGGGAAAAAACTACCAAGGAAAATATTTGGCGCGGCAGGTTACCCCCTCGAGGGGGGTTTAGAAATTAAATCTTAACGACGGAAATTTAAAGATGATGCTCGAGCGATCAAGAGATGTGCGCATCTGAGCCGCTTGGGGCTTAATTGGCTCAATGCGATGTGACGTACTTTTATACAACTTGTCGGTGATTGATTGGTGCAATCAACTCGCGATTTGAGATCTCTTTTTGAATTTGTTCTTTCTTACGCTTTAATAGGAGATATTGCTGCAATGTTCTGCCGCCAGACTGCAGCCTTAGTGTAGACCGTAAACAAAGGTTAGACAATGGCAAGTACATCAAACTCACCATAAATTTGTAAAATTATATAGGTATTAGGTATTTAAATGGCCATTAAACCATTGAAATTTAATACTTTATAGTAATTATTTGTTGTGGAAAAATATGACATGTAGAACGACAGCAAATTGTTTACTGGATATGCTAGTAGAGCTATCGGCTCCGAGTTTTGCGTAATGTGTCCTATTGTTGTGATAAAAAAGATCTGGAACTGCATGAGTTTTGAAATGGCTACATATAAGTTACTCGATTACTGTTCAAATCAAAGCTAGAGTAGGTTGCTACGGAAGCGCAGGAAAAAAATTAAAGAAGAAGTAACAAGAAGTTTCAAGTGTGTTTTTTATTAAGATGTGATCTAAATTACAGGTTTTTACGAAATCTATCACAGACACCACTCTCTTACAATTTTATTTTGTAAATATTATAAAGTGTATAAGGACTAACCACACAGGTTTAATAAACTCCTAAGCTCCTAAAAGCTAGTAGTTTATAGCTTTTGCACTAAAAATAATATAAAAATAATGACCTTATCATTAATAAGTAATATAATTATCCTACAAAAATTTGACTTTGACTCCAATGTAATAAACTTGTGTTATTTAATACAACCTCAACGATCGAGTTTATGTACTTAATCGATTCATACACATGTAAATAATCCCAGACCTCGGAATATGTTGAAAAGCTCAATTTCCTTCTTAAAATATATCTAAAAAAATAAAAAATATGATTTTTGTTTTCTCGAGACATTTCTTACGAATCCAGAACCAATCAAAACCCGTAGACTACAAATAAAGACATTAAACAATCCAGACACGTAAAAACTAAAAAACGTCAAATTCGCATTGAAATTCAAATTCGGGTGCAAGATTTGCATCGTTCGCATCGAATATTGATTTTCTTTTCTTGAGGGGCCAGAGGCTTGCAATCGTACTTGTTTAAACTTTTTATTTTACTCTTCACTCGCGTTTTTTGTTTCAACCACTCGCCCCAGGGTGCGCACCCCTGCGGACTCCCTCTTGCATAAAAAAGCTTCTAATCGATAATTTGTGTGGGGGTGCATTAAGCATATCGCCAGAGCACGTTTTTCTCAATGCTTTGAGATTTCACCCTCAAGGCTATTTTTGTTTTGCTGGCCATCTTTGAAATTGCTATGAGGAAAATCCGATTCCCTGCTTGTTTTGGGTAAATAATATATAACGGCGCTGTTTGGACTACATGGATGATTAAGTTGATTTAATGGTTCAACAGAGAAAGCACCTTTTATGTATCTTTAAATCTCTTGTTATTGTTATTTTAATGACGACCTCCGAGTGGTGTTATGGTCAACACGTTAGTCTGCCAATCCGGAGGTTCTGGGTTCGATCTGGAGCCAGTGTAAGTATGAAAATGGTCTTTTTCAAATTGACCTGGGTCTTATCTATATATTTATATATTATAAAATATAGTATCGTCGAGTAAGTATCTCATAATATGAGTTTAAACTTACTTTGGGGCTAGCTCAATCAGTATGATTTGTCCTTATCTATTTATATTAGGGAGAAAATTTTAATACACTAAGCAAAAACATAACCATTTATTGAAATAATTAAAACAAACTATAAAATTGCTAAATTCGTAAAACATTCATTACTATTATGATTAGTACTATCCATTGACATTGAATATATAGACCAGTTATCTTAAAAATCGACCCCTGTTCTATTTTTGAATGTACATACGAGTATGGCGGCGTGAGTTTTATCATACGTAGGTATTTAATTTTCAAACAATGAAATCTGGTTACTTACCGATGAAAAGTTATTTGTTTACACTTTGCCTTGTTCCTTGAATTATTGTTACTGATGTATTGTAACACACACCAAGGCATTTTTAATTATGTTACCCGTGTTTTTGAATGGTTTTCGCTCATAAACTGTCGAAAGTATACATATACTCGTAAGAGCTAGCAAGCGACTAAGTGAAGTTTATAGAGATAGCTACAATTGAACGAGACAAAACAATGATATGTGGTGTCTCCTTTAGTTTTACTTATCAGCTGTTTGGTTCTATCATTATATTTATTACTAGCAATTTATAAAAAAAACTTTGTAGATACGAGGTAAATCAAATAATTCAACCAACAATAATAATATTGGTAGTCAATAATTTAAATGAAACATTGTACTCATCTACATGAGCTGTTGAAATAAGACATATTATACATATACTTGTATAACGCTTGAGGTGTCCATTTCCAATTTCCGAGGCACAAACTAACATAATTTCTGGAGACAATGCAATATTAATCAAGCATATGAGAAAATGGTCGTTATCAACGAGTTTACAATTGGAAATACTCATAGCCATTCGTTACCCCAGAATGCCCCAGATCATGAGTTGATTCTGTAACACAATCTCGCAAAGCAAATCAGTTTCAAACAACTTTAACATTTTCTTTTCACGAACGTCATGTAGGTACTTATAAGTGTACCAGAATTCTTGAAATACTTAGAATATGAGTAATAAAGGATATAAAATGAACTTGTTTTGTTAATTTGTAATATGAAACTATTTGTCAAGCTGTTTATAGTAACCAACTAATATTAGAAAGATTGAAGCTCAAATTTGTATATGGGGCTATATGATATCTTGTATGATAGTCAAAGTCTGCATTAGTTTTCCCAATGTGGATATAGTAACAATTCATGTTGTCATATGAAATTAGATCAGCTGATCGCTCATTTCTATAAGTGGTTTGAATTTTTTTTCTCGTAATTCAAGAAACATTTTGTATTGTTTCATGTTAACATATTATAACTATGTATATAACAAACTATGTTTGTGATCATTATTTCATATAACAAATCATTGGTTTCACAAGTGAAGTGACTTTTAGAATCGGCTATCGATCTGATATCTGCCAATATCTGATGCACTGCCATCACAGCCGCCATTGTATTTGTTCTTAATGTTTTTTATGTGGATCCCTCGAGCTACGATAATGTTTTTATGGCTTTGGAGGGTGGACCTTAATCAGGGTGCGTTGTGATTAAACTTGACGATGTTTTCGCAGTGTATATTAAGTTTTATATTCGTGTTCATATGTATGAAATTAGTAGCTGATGTCCACAGCTGCGAGGTCGAATTTTTGACAATCTCACGGGAACCGCACCTTTTCCCGGGATTATGTTTTCTATGTGTTAATCCAGATAATGAGCTTTCTTCTTGTCAAATTTCATTCCAATCCATTCAGATGTTTTGGCGTGAAAGTTGAGCAAACATCCACGCATCCATACAAACCTTCGTATATATAGTAGAATGTAGGGTAAGACTTCTGATCGAAGATCAAATAATTTAATCAAGTAGTAACAGCTCTATTTTCTGTCTCTCTTTAGTATTTTCCTTCGATATGTCTGTTATTAATGATTATTATTAACGAACTGTTATGTTTTATTTTATAAGCGATGTAGCTAAGCATTTTAATATTAGAGAGCTTTGTCTCGATTCCCCGCGGCAGTCAACTATAAACCTTAGGTTGGACAACATATACCAATTTATTGTAATTCAGTGTGAGTGAATGAAGTGTTTTCCTTATAGCAGTAATAGTTTTTTTTTAAAAGGACCCACGGTGCTCCTTCCTAACATATACAAACTATAATTTGTTTTACCATTAGTATTTACAACAAAATCAATTAGGTCATGCTTTTAGTCAATAAATATGTTACTTATACAAAAAAATTACCTAAACTAATACAACAAGTAGGATAATCAGTGTTAGCATTTCTGGAGACATTCGTCTCAAAAAAGATATAAACTGGTTTAAGTTAAATAATAAAAAAATGAGCCTAAAGTAACACAAAAGTGTTTCCATTTCAACAAACATTGTCTTGTTTTCATTACTTCCTGTACTGTCCTCTTGGTTCGGCCATGAATCAGTGCTAATATTCCTGGAGACAAGCATTTCGTCTCACTTCCATATAAACTGGTTTAAGTGCAATGTTCTGTCTGCCAATGGTTATATCACAGACATACATTGAAATGGATCACGCAAAATGTATATGTGTAATTATTATATGAAGCGTGAAGAACCGACGGCCGATTGGGCAGAAGGGCAGTGTAGGACACCCACCTGGTAGGTCGAACGACCGGTGAAAAGTTGCAGGAAAACATTGGAAGCAGGCCGCTACCGATCGGTTGTTTTGGAAATCTTTGGGGGAGACCTATATCCAGCAGTAGACTTCCTGAGGCTGATATGATGACTTATATGAAAGAATCTTCTTATTTTCTTACGCTACATGTGTTTGAACATTCGACATGAAATTTGTTTGACGTAATGAGACAAATCATCATTATCATCTCAGCCCTTTTTCCGCCCACTGCCACAGCGAGAGAGAGCGTGAGAGTTTGAACGCCGGTGACCTTGAGCCAGACAACGTAACGCTAGGGTTGATACCGAACCGAAATGGAATATCGTACGGTACGTGAGAGAGACGCGAACTAGGTACCAGCCCTCGGCCAATGCAGTCGGCGATGGGGCGTTCCACGCCTCGCGCGACTATCAAGGCCCCCGCGCACATCCAGCCACCCACAGTTCCCACACATAGCTGCAAGCGATTTACGTGTACACATGCTTCAGTGTCGTTTCTTTATCAGTAGTCTGTATATTCTTTGCCACTGCTGAGCCTAAGCTCAGCCTGAGGAAGAGAGGCCTAAGCCTCTATTCTTTGACACTATCCATTTCGGTCCTGTGCTGCTCTCATCTAGGTGCGACTTGCGATTAGGTATTTTATTTTTGACCACATTGTCGTCAACCCTTCTCATTGCAAAGGGTCAAAAATATTTCAGTAAATTATATTTTTTTTAAATTGATTATAGATAGACTACTGAAAACAATGTAGGTATTATTAACATCACCTGAATGTGACAGTATCTATTTTGGGAATCACGGGTTCTATTACCCCGGTCCTTAGAGAGGTTTTCATGGGGATACAGATCCAATACGTAGAGGCCCTTTGGAGAAGTTGATGTTATGTGGAACTCCCGTCAAAATCCATTTTTGGATATACCACTGAAAGGTATCCTTGAATAGGTTTTGGCAGGATATATATCTATGATTATTATATTGTTTTAATTCTCTTAACTGAGAATCCATAATAAAAAATTTATGTTACATGCTGAAGATAGTAAAAATTTGCATATCGGTACTCTAAGTGGAAGAGGATTTTTTGTCTTCTTGTCATCTATTTAGATTGTATATCTATGCGTATAAGCAATGAAAATGTAATGGTGGGTTAGCACCTTAGAATGTCATTTATGGACTACAAAACGACGTAACAAATATACTAGTAAGGAGTTTAAAGCTATTATTACTGAAAAGTCAATTTAAAATTAACATTTTATGAATATCTTGTGATAACACTATAAGATATGTGCTTAGTATTAGCATTAATATCACTAAAGCCAAATAAGATTTTACATGTAAATGTAAACAATTTTAAAACCATGGAGTATAAAACTATCGAATATTTAGTAGTATAGAAAAAAAAACTATCGAGGTAACTAACAGAAAAATAAAAAAATGAAATAATTTTAATGAAATATAAAAAGTTAGGTACGCCCGATCGAGGAAATGGGAGAGAAACTGAAACGTCTCCATAGGCGATGCAGATAGCAACCCATCACTATTCTGATTTCCTTTTTCCATCTGCATGCCCACCATTACGATAAACGTGACCTTTTAGTCTAACGGCTGGAGACTCTGTCTACCCCGTTAGGGGTAAACCATAGCGTGAAATATTTATTTTTCAAACCTGCTTAGAGATCCAACATTACGTAAATAGAAATCGCGAAAATTATGTAACAATGAAAGATGTTTAGCAATAAACACGACACTATTTAAAAAGTATAAACATTCACTTACCAAGTACACTTTTAACATATAAATGTAATGGTAGGTACACATAAAATGCAAATTCAACACATCTACGACGCCTCCTTTCGCATTCCGGCAATAATGACTTGAAAACGGTGAGTTTTTCATAAAAAAGAGGTATATGAGTCAAGACCATTAGAGTCGTAAACATGAAGATATAGTACCATCCTGCGTTTCACCCCTTACTCGAAAAGTCACCCCGCACGTACGTGAACAAAAAAGGGCATCCGAGGGACGGTACGCATCCCAAGTAAGCTCATTGCTGGGCCTACAGATGTCTTTAATGGCTTTAAATTATACGTAGAGAGCTAACTGCCGTTTGCTAGGTGATAGATTGTACGGAGATATTAAGAATGTTTTGAGTCGTTTTAATTAAAGACGTTTTGAGGTTTGGTCATATTGACGGTGTGTGTGACATAATAATACGGATGTGGCTAGTAATATTTTTGCGCATCACGTAGATTATTTAAAAAATATCGTACATACTCGTATACCTACGTATTTTTTATTTTCTCTGATTAGCAAACAATGACAACGATACAGCGCATTTAAATTTTACATGACGTCACGATCTAATACGATTTTCACTAGACGGTGACGTCAATCGCCCTCCCCCCCCCCCCACCTAAACTTCGATGCGCTGTGTCTTTGTAAATTTTTACTAGTTTCAGTTCACATCCCTATTAGATATCAACTTTTTTGTAACAAAAAAGAAGTTTAAAAACAATAGGTAACGAAAGATTGAAATATATGACTGACGACTTAGCGCATTAAGTACTATACGCTTTTATTTAATCTATATTCTAATGAACACAACTGTAGACGTAGAGTTATATTATGTTATAGACTTACACATGACAAAGCATCACAAAATTACAAAAGCAGTTAACCTTGAAAAATGAATTTCATAGCGCAGCCAAGACAACAATAAGCGAATCAAAATCATACATTGCTCAAGCATTTTAAATAAATGACTGCTGATTAACTCACGAGCGACCGAGCACGACCAGTGATTTCATTAAACAGGAAAAAATATGGAGAAATTGGAAAATAATGTCAATTACGGTGCCTCAGTCGCAGTAACTAACGATCATCATTACACACCGTGATTGCGTAAACAGAAACGTATTTGCGATGCGGGTCTATTTGCACTTTCCGCTCCGCTCGTCGCGCTCGTAGATCTATGGTTAATGTAATCATAGCCTTATTTCGTATTAGTGTCCCCCAAGTTAATAAATTTCGATAAGGATGCTTAAATCGCGTTAGCAAGAATCTCGTAATGTGCACGGAGGCATCACTTAAGTTTTTGTTTCTGACAGAAGATATCTCTACATTTTTTTTGATATATGAAACGACACTTTATTTTTTGTCGAAGAATGTATGGTTTGTATTATACTTAATTTTTTTATACGCTTTGTCAAATGTAATATTATCTTTTTAATTGGTTTTGCACCTTTTTTATATATGAATGACTTTTTTAATACCTTCCTGACTATAATGTATGCATCAAATATATTTATCTATATGTAATCGTATCTAATATGCAAGCGTTATCATTGAATCACGCTTGTCAAGAAAAAGAAATGATTTTTTTATAAACACCTTCCTATGACTATAATGTATGCATCAAATATATTTCTCTATATGTAAGTATTCGTATCTAATATGGAAGCGTAATCATTGAATAACGCTTGCATATTATGAAATACATATATTAAAATTTTCAAAATATGTAAGTATTTTAGTTTTAAATGTGTGGAGACAAAAAAAAAATAGACCTGGATGATGATGATGAATTATGGAATAAGTAGATTTAATGAATTGAGTGCACACGATTATTCTTCTTGAACTGAACAGATATTCCATATATTCTACGATAACCTGGGCAATAAAATAATTCGATCTTAATAAGGCATGCAATAATGACTATATAATTTAGTCGTCACACTGACGAAGCAAAAGGCAGAGATGCTTTTATGAGGACATTGCGCTTGTAACTAATTTAATGACCGTCATTTCCACGAGAAATGACTAATGATGGCGTGAAAAACAATGGAAATGTAACATTGATTGGACAATGTAGAAAGTTTCTTGGTTATGAGAGCCTAGTAATCAGGAAATAATTTAATGGAGTTACTGTTCTAACACTATCTATTGTTTTGTGATCTAATGTGCCTTGTTATATTTATAACTCGTTGAATGAGTGACGAAGTTCCTTGAGTGTATTTGGAAAATCCGGCCTTGGTGTGTATGACTGACCAATTGACCATCTCCATTTCAGCCATAGGAAGTCCACTGCTGGACATAGTAGGTACATATGTACGATGATAACTCAAGTTTTTTTGATCGGAACTTAATGGAATTTATAAGGCGAGAAGATGAGACCGATTTGTGATTGTGCCGTATGGCTGCCGGCTACCAGTCCATATCTTTCTGTGGATGTCGTAAGAGGCGACCAAAGGGATAAGCACAAACATCACGTGCTTCAACTGCATTACCAGTAGGATTAACGTCGGTCAGCGGCCGATTGTAAAACTTTTCTCACACATGAATTCCTGAAGAGAGTTGACTTCAGGCAAGCGGCTGGTCGTAAAACTATAGTAAAATAATTTAAACTTTTGGTTTTTTCTTCTCCTCTTTACAAGGTCTTTGGCATTCTTAAATGACCATTTGACTATTGAGATGCATATTATATATACCATATGTTTAAAGACTAAGTCTCTAAGATAGAGATCTTAGCGTATACTTAGGCTGGCTTTTTTTAATGTAACATAACCATATTGCTTAAACAACGATATTACATAAACAAGGAAAATGTCCCGATAGCACATCATAACACACCATAGAACAACAGTTGGTCCATTGAACCGACTACAATATAGAACATTGTTTTAGAGCACAAAGGTGCGGATACGTCGCCACGCTCGATCGCCGGTGTGTAGCCGCCTTTATTTTTAAAACGATTTGTCTATTGGCGTAAAACAATGCTGTTTCCTGTACACTTGCTCGATTTATTTGCAGCAAAGAGTTTTGTAAACGTTTGAGGTTTTAATGATTTTGCGATGTTTAGGTACGTTTTAAATTAAATAGATTGATATTTTACAATAAAATTTCTCACTGGTTCGGTCATCTAATCATAGTATTTTCATTGTTTATTAATATTTAGTTTGTCTTTTTAAATATGGTTTTTCGTAAGTCGGCGACTAGGCTTGACTTTACTGTTACATAGAGGCAATCGCAATAGGTAACTATATGTTATAATACCTATTCTATATAATAACTCATTCATCGCATCGTGATAATTGTATCGCGCAATCGTATTACATGTAATGTACTTTATGTTTTCTACAATTTTTTGTAAAGATACGCTTTAATTTTTTGTGTAAATCAAAAGCCACTTTATCCATTACACAATATTCAATTAAAAGAACTAGAAAAAAACAACAAAAAGCAATATTCAGACAAAATACTCACATCAAAACCAGTTGTTCTCAAAATTGAATTCTTATTATTTCAGTTTTCCCCCGAACTCACCTTCTGTAACAAAAAAGATTTACTTATTAAAACGATTCTCTCACAAACCTTAATTTTGGGAATTCAAAGATTCATGATATTAAAAAAAGGACTTCCCTATTCTAATAAATATCCACAAAGACTCAGTATCTTTGGAAGAAAGAAATTTAAAATATGTGTGACAATTATCGGTACACGACGTTAATAGTATCCTTACATTGTGCGCTGATAAAAACTCCCCTAACATAGGAAGATTTATTCGCAAATTACTTATAAATTTCTTTTAAGAGTATCTATTTTTATACAACCATACAACCAGAAATGATACGTATTACTTCCAGTTTAAAGAATATATTTGACTACGTTTACGTAAGCGTAGACAACCCGTGTTCCACACTGAAGAACATTGGGCTGCCTTATAAAAATGTATTTAAAACGTCACCGTGGAAAATGATTTATTAGATACGGAATGTCGTAAATTTGTCCACATCGACCTAACTATAGAATGCAATAAATATTATAGGGAACTGGCTCGCATTTCATGGTTAGCATATTTTGGGCTCATTTATGAATAATTTTGGTAGTTTTTTTTCTGTATAAAAAAGAAAATTTTAGGTTTAAAAATTTGAAATAGCAATGTTTTTAAAAATAAATACGCAACTAAGAAAAATATCCCACACATTTAAAGTTTAAGAATGTAGTTTTTTTCGAAGTAAAAAAATGTTACACAGGTTTACTTTTAAAATATCGGTAACATTTTCGGAGCAAGTTCAGTCCGTGATATTGAACTAATTTCCACAAAAACAGTTATCCCATACATAGTCGCCATTTGGCTGAGCGCTGATTTGTATAGGAAACCGAAATTTTATTTTGGTAAGTAATAAATAAATTTTTTTACTACCCTGTGTCGTCCTATTTTTGTGCAAATGCCTTTTCTCTTTTCTTCCAAATCAGATTGTTAATTAAATTAGATAACATTCATAAGCAACAACGTATACTTTATTTTATCAATTCTTTCTTATTATTACTACGTAACTGAACTTTGCCAAAGTTTCATATATTTTACTACTACCATGATTTTGCGGCAGTTTTCTTGTAAAATAATATAAAAATATCAAAATCTTTATATTGTAATTTTTTTACACACAAAAAATAAGGGCTGGCATAAAAGGCATGGGAATATTCATGTTCTGCTCTAATACCCCTGCGTTAATTTATGCAAGACGATACTACGGGTTTTATTTTATAAAAAAAATACAAAGGGCCCGTCAAAAATTGCGATCACTACTGTCACCCAACACTTCCTAGGGAGAAAAAAAACCTTCAACCCCAACCTGACATGTCATTGTGTTTCTTATTTTTGTCACTTAAGTCTTATTCTGTTTTTTAATTCAAAGTCCAAGGAACAAAAACGGTTTAATTGTTAAGTTTTTTGCGAAGATTTGAAGGTCGATTATTTTTTATTATTGAAATGAAATTGCTTTGAAATTCTTTTTTGAAGAATGTAGACCGTTAGGAAATTTAAGTACGTAGGTATATTATTTTCAAAATCAGAATAATACTTAACCGTAAACATTAACTTTATTTTTTTTATCCCTTATCAACCTCGGATCAGCTGATCGGTCAACTTGTATCGGAGGCCAAAACTTATTTTTCATATTTCGATTTATGTTCCTAGCGGAAAGTTGTTCAGTATCAAGGACTGAATTTACACTTAAAATAGTTTCAGTATATTTTGTTAGAACCTGTAAAAAATTGTTTGTAGTTAATAGAATTAATAAAAAAACTACACATTATTTATACAAACTGGTGCAACCAAAGTAAATTTTGAAAATTAGAATACCCATTTGAATACCATTTAATACCCTTTTTGATACTCGTATCATTCTTCAAATTTAAACATTTCAATTTATGCAGTGTCTCTGGCAGCGTTTCACTTTATTCATATAAGTATTTTCTATACTTATTTTTTTTTTAGTTTTAAATCAGTCATACGAGAAACATTGTTCACACACCTGTGAGACCAAACCATGTGATTAAACCAATCCGATCGATTGGAAAGGGTTCCAAGCTAAAACTTATAATAATTGCATAAAAGAGATCCGGTTCGATCCGGAATTCTATTGATAGTTTCCGATCGGTGTGAATACGCCTTAATTATCGGCCATGTTTGTCGCGCCCTTAACTGCTTTTTTAAGTTTCATGGGTGTCGCTACTTTCTTGGATTAATTATTTTTAACCTTTTATATACCTATAGGGATTCGTTGCTGCCAAAATTACTCGACTAGTATTATTTTACCGATAGAAGAATCATATAAAAAGAAATGTCTTTTTGTCAAAGAGCATACGTACTCTTAAAGATAATATAAACGACCTCTAATTAAATTTCTTGATTATTGCCTTTACTATTCATTTGTAAACCTAACTATCTACTGTTATATAGTACCTACTATTACTTTCAACAGACTACTAGTGGCAAATTGTAGTTGTCTTAAATCCAGCAATGGTAAAATTACGCTAAAACTAAGGGTTACAAATTAAGTTAGTACCATCAACATAAAAAATATCACGTCTTCATGACTTTTGGATTAGATAGAGCCAAGGGATGAAAGACCTGCCACGGTAAAGAAGATGTTTTAAGCCAATCCATGGAAAATCATACCATAAGCTTTTATATTTTTTAAATAATATCTGTTTATTGGACATATTTTTTTTAGAGACACAACTTTATTTCATTTGTGAAAAAATACTTAAATTCGCCTTCAATACATAAGTAAACAGTTCGGCTATATAGTCATACTTCAAATATTGATCTCGGTTGCGGGTAACCCTCGAGAGCTCGAGTGTACCCAAAGAGCCAGCACACATCAGCTACCAGGTAGTTTTAATAAGCAAGAAATTGTTTTGAGCCGCGAGCAGCGAGCGTGAAGATTTCGCTGGGATTAGACGGTGTGATGTGTCAGTAGTTCTCAAACTTTGAATAAATGAAACGAGTAAAGTCGAATACATTTGTTTTAAGTATTTGATTATACCTAGAAATCACGTCTTCATGGATCTTATGCACGTATTATAAAAGCAACTATTTTTACTTATTATGAAAACGTAATTAAGCCTACGTTCAGATCTGAAATGTGATCGAAGGTACGAGTAGATATGTTAATTATTGCGTTGTTTAGTTAGGTTCAATATTTTACTCTATGTACTTGAAATATATATTTAATAAAATGCAATTGATTTCTTCAAAATCATTCTGTCTTATGTTAAGGAAAAATAATACTTAGTTCAGTGGTTCTTTCGAGATGCCTCAACTCAGATAGGAACCTCAAAATCATTGTTGCTTTCTGGATACAAAATTAAAATTTTAAAGTTTGAGAACTTTTGCGTAACAAAGGAACTGTTACCATTGATTGGTACCACAATGAAATACAAACTTCGCTCCATATTGTAAAGTGATATATTTATATTATTTTCCTAGACCCCTGCTTCGTAACGAACAATAACATTTTTAATCCCACTGCTTTAGGGTTAAGAAATGTACCAGTAAAAGTTATTTGAGAAATTGCGTTTTGGTTAACTGTTAGCAAATAATTACTCTTCGAGGTGTTTTCTATGGGAATATTAATGGTGTTTGACTAGCAACCTATTAAGAAATTAACGTGGATATAAATCTTTTAATGTAGAAATATTGATTTTGTATTTATCAATAATATAAATATACATACACAATCCTTAATGGGGCAGACTTAGCATTTTTGATTTTGTAGACGGAGCCCCAGCACATCTCCCAGACTAGCATGGAGGATTAGAAGGATTTTTTTTTGTAACAATCGTATAAAAATGCAGAGCATTCGGAAAGTAACATTACAATTAATATTTCAAGTTTAAAAAGTATGCAATATGAATAGAAAAAAATGTAGGTAAAATGTAGACAAAATACTCGATAATACATACAAATCTATCCTATACAAAGTACCTATAGTTAACATTAAACTTATTTAGTGAAAATGTGGATTCGGGAGTGAGGTAAAAAATATGTTATCGTGTCTACCTTATACTTGATACTGATAATTTTAACACATCCGAAAAAGATTTTTCGCACTAACCCATAAAAAAATCTCTAAAAACATACATGTACCACGAATAGCATTAAAACAAAGACATAAAAAGCGCAAAAGTTTATGACGTCACTATGATAAGTCGGTTACAACTCCTTATCGTTCGCGAGACGTATCGAGAATTCAAAATGTTATGACAATCTGAACTAACCCTAACCGACACCATAAAATAACCATTTTGACATGTTATACGGCCCCGTAAAAAGACTGCGTCCAACATAGTTGATGTACGGGTTGAATGACTATTTAAACGCGTATTAAAATCTCAACGATACAAACTAGTGGAGTGGAAACCGTAAAGAATCACCTAGGGTGGTAGAGTTATGAAAGTTTACAAATGGTTTCACTCAAAATACAAAAGGTAGACTACCTTAACTTAAAAAACTGTATAAGTTATGCTAAGGTTTTTTTTAACTAGTATTAACGCGGTTTACTGAAAAATGAGTTCTTTTTTCTGATTAGGTACCTAATTATCACTTACGTTTCAAAGTAAACTCATTTAAGTAGGTAATAAGGCAAAAGTATTTATTCTTTAAAATCCGAAAAAGTGAACAGTTCGAGGAGCACGAGCTGTCAGAGGATTTAGCCTACACTCTTTACGCTGGCCAGACGGGTTGGAGAGGTCACATTGATGTTTATGAGCTTTGTTTAGCTTGTGTTTCCTAAGTCGCCTTCTACGACATCCACGGGAAGACTCGGAGTTGTCCTATTCTCTTACTTACTTTTACTCTTCCGGGAACCACACGGCTAATTTGAGGATATGAAAAGAAATTGTTGGCTTTATTATAACTGAGGTGAATGTGAGGCTTACTCCGTGTGTTTACGCTATGGAAACGAATAAAAATTATATTCATCATGCCATTTCTGTATATTTGTAGGCCAAAAATGCCCTACATCCAAAACCTTTAGGTAGGCAAGTATGATCATGTGAAAAATATGTGCGTAATAACCGATAAACCATAAATAAGATATTAGCAGATCGTTACGTAAGTCTCAAAATATTGCAACGCTTTTATGTCCTACGAATAAGATCTATTTTAGTGATTTTGTTTTTAGACGTGATTTTTATTTAATTGTTTACAGGCCATTGTCACGGCAATGAGACATGTTTACGACTTTTAAAGTAACAATGGTTTATGTCGTAGGGAATTGAATTGATCAAATGAGATGTCATAAAATCTATGTTAGTACGAAGGGTAGGTTTCTTAGAAACATGCGTGAGATTGAATATAAGTAGTGTGTATTTCGAGATTGTTAAGAAATTCTGTGCATTTTAATACGTACATACCGTACAGTCAATAAATTCACGCAAATATGATAAGAACTAGATATCCCTTTAAAAAACTAAAACCCGATCATGGGAAAGTTCTTCTAAGAATTATGAAATTATCCAACTAATGCAAGCTTGGACTGCTAAAATCATTACTCTTCCTTTTGACTTTGCCGTAGTCTGGTAAAAAAGGAGATTATTCGTAAACTTCAAAAATGCTCTTAAATTTTAAAAATGACAAAAGATCAGTTACAGAAGTAGCTTATAAACGAGTTATATAGAGTGGTATTAAATTGAATTCATATACATATTCAATTGGTGCAAATTACAACTTTTTAACAAAATAATAACAACCTTCTCCAAAGATCTTCATCATGGCTTCACCAAATTGATATGAGACCAATTTGGAAGTAATGGCATACAAATTAGAATAGAATCATCAAATTAGATTCACAATTGGCCAAGATATCGCCTAATATACATACAAAAAATACTCCTTTTTTTGAAGCCGGTTAAAAAGGGCAACTTTTTCGTCATAAACAATGGGCTCATTAAGTGACACCTATGCATCATTATTAAAAATGGCCGACCGTGTTTAAATTACAATAACTTCACGTCTACTCACACCGTCGTAGGTTTACATCTAGTAATTACATAGATAAAGTGTGATTACAATAAAAACACGTGTTAAATCGTTATCTTTATGAATCGATGGAATATTTGGAGCCAGTAAACAGCGGTCAAGTGTCAAGCGTAGAGTGTGTTAGATTGACGAGATAAGGGCCCCACCTGTGAACTGCCCTTACCTTACAAATAGGGTCGCTAACTTTTGAAAGCAGAACACTGTATTAGGGTTTTTGAAAGAAGTAAGAAGGTATGTACGATCTGTAGAAATAATCAACTTAATATGAAATAAGAAAAAGAAAGGTAAAGAAATAATTATTTTACCTTTTTCTTCTGATGAGGTATTTTATAGTTTTTATAACGAGCATTGTGATGTGACATGAAACTTTTTTTAGGGTATGAGAATGAGTATTAACAGTGGTCTTTAGGTCTTGCGGCCCTGAGCTCTGTCTCCTTAGAGCCACAGGGACAAAAATACTCCCCCATTAGGAATAAAGACGTATTAATGTATGTATTTATGTATGAGAATGAGGAGTTACAAGTGCATTATTAAGGTTTTGGACGCTTGGTTTACTTCTTCATTGTTTTGGCCATAGGATCTTACGACTCTATATCTACCCCATCAGGGTTAAAAGCGTGATAGTGTATCTGTTTCTTGTTTACTTCTTTCAACGAATGAAATAAGTAAACTGAAAAAAATTACCTAACTTAGATAGAACATTAGATAGAATATTATGCCAAGAAAAACTAAGACTAAATAGGTATATGGTATATCAATTACAAAATATGAATTATTACGCCTTTTAAATATAAATAAAAATTGATTAACGTCTGTTTAATTGTTTTCCCAAAGAGGGTTGACGTCAGGTAGGCGGCCAGTCGTAAAACTATCGCCAAATAGCTTGAACTGTTCCGGCTATGTCTTCTTCACTTCGCAAGTTCATTTAGATCAGATCATTAGGTAACCATTTTTAACCCGGACCGGGCTCCGAAGCAGCACAGCTGAGGATGCAACTGGGAACGCACTAAGATGAAGAAGAGGAACGTCTGTTTAATTAAATTTAATACTTTCCGGTACAGTATTCAACTTCCTTAGACCCATCGAATGAATCGAGTCGAGTCGTCATATGATCATCGGGTCGATACATCGAGCCTATGTGGACACTGGGCCAGTTCCGGCGTCCGGCGCCGGACCGCACTCACGCTGACCCTTGTCAATCTAAAACCGATGCTTTGTTTATTATATTTCAGACATCTTATTATAATACAATTTCCAAGTTAAGCAAGTGAACGATATAAAAAAAAACAGTCAAGTGCGAGTAACACAGTTACGAGTGAAGAGGGTTATTATAGGTTTTACTCGTACTTATCATAGGTTTTCCTATAATCTACAAGTAATGAACTATATTTTGTATTTGTTTCAAAATTTTCGACTTCGTAGTTTCGGAGATCAGGGCCCCCGGAATAGTAAATTTTTGTCTTATTTCGTGAATAAAATAAAAATTATTTATTTTATAGTAATAATATAAATATATTTGAGATTCTCATAACAAGCCCTTTCATTTGATATATGACACAGGAAGGTTTGCAAAACTTTTTTTTAAATTTCCTAATTTGTCTCCTAAAAATGACCCTTTAAAAAAAAAATATTTACTTAGCACATCTGTATTTGGGTCATAGAATTACACCATCCTACCAAATTTCACCTGATTTGGTCCAGGAGATTCGGAGAAAATTGTCTGTCTGTGACAGACGGACGGACAGACAGACAGACAGACGCACGAGTGATCCTATAAGGGTTCCGTTCTTTTCATTTTTTGTACGGAACCCTAAAAATGCTAAGCTATTTTTACTTTAATAAAAGAGAGTAACAATAGAAAAGTTTTATTCGAAAACTTGCATTTAAAAATATCGTGTTCGAATCGAAGAGTGGTAATCTGGGACTTATACAACGAGTTAATAAAATAACGCAAAACCTCTCAGGTTGTAACTCAGTCTATGAAACTGAACTACTTTTGTTCTACAACATTCCCAAAATGCTAAACATAAAATTCTGATTTTCATACAAATTGACTCGATCAGCTAATCAGTTTGTATGAAAATTCAAACATTATTTTTTTGGGTTTCGTGAAAGTTGTAGAAGAAAAGTTGTTCAGTTTCATGGGCTGAGGTACCATCTAAGAGGTTTTGCGTTATAACGTCTAACAAAATATACCGAAACTATTTTAAAGCTGAATCCAATTCATGATACTGAACAACTTTCTCCAAGAAACATATATCGACATATTGAATTTTTTTCACCTCCCATACAAATTGAGCGATCCGAGTTTGTATGGAAAGCATTTTTAAAGTGAAAACTGCTTTAAGCGTGTTAGGCATTTTTTGAAATGGGAAAAAACCACTGAACTCGCGACACTGTTACTGACAAACAACTGTGCCTTCATATTTCAAATATAATGTGTTTCTTTGGGAAAGTTGTTCAGTATCATAGACTGAATCTACCCTTAAAATACATTCAGTATATTTTGTTAGACGTTATATAATATCTACAATAGTTGTGCATCATAGAAACCTAAATAAATTATATATTTAGACCGTATTCGTTAAATTATTATCAATCAAACCGGACACCCGAAATCGATTTTATACCGTGAATAGAACCGACGCTGGACAACCGGACACGTCGGCCGGACGCGACCCATGTCCGCGGCTTTCAAACTTCCTATAATAAAATAATGCCTATCGATTCGAGTGGGACGTGGGCTGTGTGCGCGCACCTTTACAGTTGATACATTCGATAGTTTTCTAAAGGAATTGTTCACCGTTTGATAACTGATAAAACAAACATGAAAGGAAATAATGATTTTGTGAAAATCGTTACGTTTTTTTGAAAATAATGATTTCTCTAAATAGTGCAGTCTTGAATTTACTTGTGTGGGTTGTCTATATTTGTGTAGGTTTGTGTAAGAAATAAAATGTCCTCTACACAAATTGAGCAATCAGATCAAGTTTCTGTGCAAATTACAGCTTTCTAGTACTAACAGTCTATAAGCTAAGCCATGGACGGACAGACGGACATACCGAAACTAGGTATATGATTTCCGACTAGGACGGGAATTAAAAAAGTCAAACGAAATATAGAGTTCTAAATACGATGACTTATAGTCTTCAGCTTATTCCTTAGCGAACTAATGCAATTAGCAGCGTTGCAGTTGCATCGTAATTACGTCGTATTTAATTACAAGCCAGTTAATTTGAAGCCTTAAAACGGCCAACGGTTTTCTAGGGTTTCCCGACGCACCTCATTCACACTTCTGCAGTGCGAATGCAAATATTTTTCTTTACAAAGTGCCTATTTATGTGCCTATGTTTATAGGCACATAAATAAATAACGTTACTTTAAAAATAAATTATTCTTCCATGCTCTGGGAGAAAGAGTAAGAAAAATAACGTAGAATGTAGTAGCTGCTTCTCTTCCCGATTGAGAGAATGCGGCTAGCAACCAATCGCTATTTTGATTCCATTTTCCATCTTCATGTCGACGTTCCTAATAAAAAAGGAGAAGTTATTAAGGAACAAGTATAAAAAATATATGCATTTGAATTTAGAAACTTAAAGACGTTTCAAAATTACTGAAACTGTTTTAATATAGGTCCATTTTCCTTATTGTAAGTCTAATGTTATGTCGGTCATAGATCTGCTGGGCAGCGGTTTGACGCATAACTGTGGCACAATCCTTATATCCACTTACATTTGTTTTATCTAACTGTAACGGTAGATCTACGAGTTCAACAGAGGTTGAAAACTTTAACCTTTTTGCCAAAATACTTAAAGCAGCAATTAGTGATTGATTTATTAACCCTAAGTTGGCAACAAAATTCGGCAACCCTAGACAGTTGCAGTAATTCCTAAATTGCATTTTGCACGAAATTCCCGACAGTATTTAATTAGGTTCTATGAAAAAGCACCGCAGTTGAAAACTAACTTTTTGGTCATTAACATTGCCTAAATAATTAAGACTGACAAAAACTTGCCGCATTTTAAGTAAGTCTGGATTTTGACACGCTAATAAGACTAGCTGTTAGTTGAATTTTCACTCTCTTTCGGAACTAAATTCTAAAGTGCATTTTATGAACATGAAATATATTTGCAAATATCCGACCTTTATGCAAGTGTTGTAAATTGATTATCATATATTTTTAAAGATGACTTTTAAGGCCGTACCTGAATTTTCCGGGGTCTAGTGCTGCCCCCATTTAAAATAAATCATTTCAAAGAAAACGGAGACATCAATTAAAATTTTGCAACTATCAAGTCCTAGATAACCCTTCAAAGTGTTTTATGAACTACTGTTTACAGTTTATAATGAGAACGTTAAGCTTTACTACGCACATTTGCCAAAAGTGGCTGTTTTTCGCAAATGTGCGTAGTAAAGCTAAACGTTCTCACTTTAAACTGTAAACAGTAGTTCATAAAATACTTTGAAGGGTTATCTAGGACTTGATAGTTGCAAAATTTTAAATGATGTCTCCGTTTTCTTTGAAATGATTTATTTTAAATGGGGGCAGCACTGGACCTCGGAAAATTCAGGTACGACCTTAAATGATGATGATAATCTTCTTTTACATTTAAGAGCCAAGCTCTTTTCTGCGTCATTGTATGAAAAAGAGTATATAATAAAATGTGAATTGGTATTGAATTGTTAATTTACGCTCGTTGTCGCGTGTAGGACCGATAGTCAGGCTGATTTTTAGGGTTCCGTACAAAAATGAAAAAATGGAACTCTTATAGGATCACTCGTGCGTCTGTCTGTCCGTCCGTCTGTCACAGCCAATTTTCTTCGAATCTACTGGACCAAATCAGGTGAAATTTGGTAGGATAGTGTAATCCTATGACCCAAACACATATGTGTAAAGTAAATAAATATTATTTTAAAATAATTTTCGGGGAAAAATTAGGAAATAAAAAAAAAATTGCAAACCTTAATATGTTATATATCAAATTAAAGGGCTTGTTATTCCAAAAAGAAGACGAAAATTGACCATCCCCCCCCCCCCCCCAGATCTCCAAAAGTACTGAGCCTAAAATTTTGAAAAAAAAAATACGAAATATATTTCTTTGCTTGAAGATTACAGGAAAACCTATAAGAATTCAATTAATTGTACGGAACCCTTTCAACTCGAGTTTAACTCGCACTTGGCCAGTTTATTTTGTGCAGTAATATCTGACCTACTTTTTGTAAGGACGTGTGCGTTGCACTATTGCAATCCGTACGTTCTTTTTTGTCCTACAAAAAATCAGTCCCATCGATTATCGCATGTGGGCGGGCAGCCTTATTATGATTTTTATTTGTATGTACCTATATGTCGGGATAGTGTGTGTTACAAAGAATAAATAAATAACTTGAAAAAAAAATACTATGTATTTGCTTTTTTGAAGTTACACTTCAAATTAAAATCTTTTTTTTAATTATTATCTAAAATGAAATCATGTACCAGATAAAAGTTTTAAGCTTAAAGTTTCGAGAGGGGGTTTTATGTAAATCTTCAACTATTTCTATGGACGTAAGGCGTGAAATGCAAATAAGCTGTATGATAGCCCCTTGCTTTGCTTGTTTTGCATGAATTTACGCGCACGAGTCATCGCAGCGCGTGACATAGCTTTGTGATGTATATTGATGTCTTACAATTTCCGCGTCATTTTGAGAATGCAAATCATTCTGACCCTAGGAATGTGCCTTCCTTGTGAGATTGATTGAAATAGTTGTATTTCGTCGCACGTGTTGTTTAGCTTAAGTTTGTACATATTTTACTTTTTTTTAGGGTTCCGTACCCGAAGGGTGCAAACGGGACCCTATTATTGAGACTCCGCTGTCTGTCCGTCTGTCTGTCTGTCCGTCAGTCACAGGGCTCTATCTTATGAACCGTAATAGCTAGACACTTGAAATTTCACCGATTATGTATTACTGTGGCGGATATAACACCAAATACTAAAAATAAAAAATAGTTAAAAATTAAAGGGGGTCGTCATACAAGAAACGTGTTTTTTCAGCGTTTTTAACTTGATCTTCATAATGGCATTAACTAGATACTTGAAATTTTCACCAATTATGTATTATTACTATGACCACAATAACAACAAATACTAAAAATAAAATAAAGTTAAAATTAAAGGGGGTCGTCATACAAGAAACGTGTTTCTTCAGCGTTTTAAAACATTGTACGGTGGTAAGAAACCCTTCATGTACGAGTCCGATTCGCACTTGCCCGTTTATTTTAATTAAGCCTTTAGTGTCCCATAGTGGGGCAAAGGCCACCCCTCTAGTCTTCCACAAACTTCTATAAGTGTCGTTAGTTTGCCAGCAAAAATATAGCAATAATGCTCAGTATTGCCATTTTGGTTATCCATCCATAGCAGTCTTTAGGTTATTCTTTTCAGAGGAGGCCTATCGCCTATGCCTCTTCTGTCTTTTAATTTTTATCTCTCTCTTGTCGTCTGCATCCAGTTGCAGCCTGCGTGACGCTTAGGCTAGTTTTACAGTGATGCTTACGTTCCGCGCGGCTGGTAAGCGTGGCCCGGAAGCCATAAAAAAGAAAATCTGCGGTTTACTATGTAACGATCCAAGACACTCAAAGCCTCTGGTCCGTGGCGCTGATCAACCGCACGCGCGAAAGCGGCATGTAAAACCAGACTTGATATCGTCCAACTAACGCTGTGCTGGGTGTCCTCTACCTTCGCTTGTTGGCCCATTGTTGCCACTTTATGACCTTTCAGGTCCACCGAGTTGAATTCATTCTTGCTGTGTGTCCTGCCTACTTTGATTTCTGTCTTTTTTACCCCCGATGAAAAAGAGCTGCGTATGTGTGTGTCTGTCTGTTGCATCGTAGCTCCTAAACGAATAGATCAATTTAAATGGTTTTTTTTTATCAAATTCCTCGTCTGTCGAGAAGGTTATTACTTAGCTATGTTTAAGAAAAATCTATTCAGCCGTTCTAAAGTTATGGGGGTAAACATATAATCATTTTGGTTATACAAAGTGACAAAACATATTCCAATAATAAATAAAACTAATTCTAATCCCTACGTTATATGCAAAATACAGACTGTTAATTTTACGCTTTATAACATAGGATAATACTCACAAAATCGTTCGGACTTACCTGTGAAATATTATGGCAACTTTGTTAGCAAGAGCTCGCATTTTGCGGAGATGTTACAGGCGTTCTAGCAAATCTGACTTTTAATGTATGATCCAAATCGTTACGGCAATGCTGTCGCGATTATAAATGATATGCAAGTTGCATAAAAGTTTCTAAGTATTTTGGACTTCCTTTATTTCTAACAACAGGCTTCGTCAAAAGGTTACAAGGTTTCATCAGCAACAAGCTTCGACAAAAAAATTACAAAAAGTATTAACAACACAAAAGTAATATAGTTTTGGACTTTTATTTATTATATGAGTTGTATTGAGGTATCAAGAGTGGGTATTTAAAATAGGCAAGTATTTAAATCGATATCTGTATAATTCCTTTTTCCGAACAAAATATTTTAAAGTTTCACCAAAAATACTGAATTGCATACTAATTATGCACACTAAATAAATTAAATTTAGTATACTGTTTAATGGTATTTGCAGAACTGTTTTACAGAACTAATAAGGGTAGTATTTAAACGCAAATCAAAATTACTGATTGCACAGCAAACTACTCAACTGAAAATATTACTAAACAAACTGCAATTTATATTTGTGGTGTAGTAAAATGGATAGAACTTTCCTAGCACTCGCCGACCGCTACTGCGGCACGCTCGCTTCGCTCGCTCGGCTCGTGCGTGTGTTGGTCGCAGTTCTAACACAACCTAACCTATAGGTTTGCCCTAACCTAGTAAATTTGATGTGCAGTGAGTATTTATGATATGATTGTTGATTTATTTAATATAAAACAGTATATAAATGATGAGATTAAATTGATGGGTGATTTATTCATTTGATGTGCAATTAATAATATCCCTTTAAAATATACCTACGTCACAAACTTTTTGTAAATAATATCTTCGTAGGCAGATTTTTAAAACTTTATGAAATGTGACATTCGTGTCTCAAATTTTATAGGCACACTAGCTTTTGCCCACGGCTTCGCCCGCGTAGATTCGGGGTATGAAAATTAGATGTTGGCCGATTCTCAGACCTACTCAATATGCTCACAAAATTTCATGAGATTCGGTCAAGCCGTTTCGGAGGAGTACGGGAACGAACATTGTGACACGAGAATTTTATATATAAACAGATATCATTTCCACTAAATAATGACTATAAAGGAGATTTATCATTTACTATAAAATCTAAAATGCCTGCAACGTGACTAACGTACGATCTTATTTCTTGCAATATTAAGAGACAGCCACACATATCCCGGAGTTCCCGAGTATTCGATTTCAGTATGCAAATAAGCAACACAGTGGCACACAAATTTTTTAACTATTTAAATGTATGCAAAATACTTTATACCTGGAAAAAAATGCTCAAGAAACATTAAATTGTTTGATTCTTATGGTAATATATGATCTAATGGGTAGTGACATTGTACTTAGCACACGCTCTCATTATAAAGTAACTTGCTAGCCCGAGGCTTTGTATAGCCTGTCAGATATTTCGGTATGCAAATATAGAAGACAGTAGGCACACTTCTTCTTTAGCCGTTTTGATATATGCAAAACACTTAGTAGGCACATTAGTAGTAAGAAGATGTAAAGGTGGTATACGAATTTGTTTGATTGTTATGTTAATTTTTGGTAAATTATTGTATATGTATACGGTAATATACTCGTAATTATGTGGTAAGGGCCCATCCTATGCACGTGCTTTTTGAGGGTTAAAATTGGGATGTGAATATTAACAGATATATTTATAGACCATTCCTACATATTATGTAAACACGATATTTTTCTTTTCATTAAAAAATATGAATTCAACTCACATGATGATGCTTAACGTTATGTTTGACCCATTGTAATCAATCAAGTATGAGATTGTGTGCAATAAACTTAAATAAATGATTACTCGTAGTAAACTCAAAGGAAAACATTTTTTTTTCATGATTCGTGATTGACATGTAAAGCTATTCAGTAAATACATAAAAGTTCACTGTATTTTAATAGTAATGATTTAAAGATATGAATGCCAACTGACCTGAGTAGAGTCTTAGTCTTCATAGAGTTGGCTATTAGCACAGAATAAATAATACTAATCTATAGAAGTCTCACTCAGCAAAGGAATTCAAAGAAATATCTACTCAATGTGGCTAGCGATATGGTTTAATTTAGCGCACGTCAGAACTCAGCACCTTTTCGTAAAGATACCTAGACATCCATTGCTAGCCAATTTCATTCTTATTACTCTGGGCAAACGATTCGTATGACTGAATTTACCACCCGGACGGGCCGCCTGCGCGCATAGTAATAATGTAGGTACATTTTCGATACCTAAACGGCGAGTGACACAGGCCTGCTATTAGCTAGCTTGCTAAATACTTAGACGTGCCATATTTTGAAATACGGATTTCATACTCGTATCATTTACACATTGTTTATATTCCACGTATTCTAAAAACTTATCACCTCCATCTCTCTCATTGTACAAGTAAGAACAAAAGGCATTCAGAAATATGCGAGTGACGCGAGGAAGCGTTGACGTGTGTTGCGGCAATGTTTTCAACGCGCTACAATTAGGTTTTCACTGAGTACGGTGTAGTTTGTGCTACAATGACTGGTTATTGTCTACGGGCGAATGCACTAAACTTTGCTTTCCCAACTGTTGCGCTTATAGCAATCATTATCATGTTGTTTGAAGCGAATTATGTATCAACCTGCCTATTAAAATGTTATGTATTTATTGTTAGTTATTATCTTCTAGTGTGTAGTTAAACATATATATAACGTCTAATAAAATATGTTCCTTTGGGAAAGTTGCTCAGTATATGGACTGAATTCGCCCTAAAAATAGTTTCAGCATATTTTGTTAGATATATATTTCTAAGCTTGTGGTTGTGCAAAATGTAGTCGTTAAAAAAAATAAAGAATTTATTTCATATTTATTTTTTATCATATATTTTACGTGCACGTGGTAACCATAACCATGTAAGTGAAGTAATGAATAAAAGTTTTTGGTAATAATATATTTAAAAATATTGATCTACTTAAATCATAATTTACCAGACTATTATTTAAAGTCTCGATTTTCTATTGTCGAACCAAACTACAAGAGCCGTAACGGATCCAACAGAGTGACTTTAAACAGTCGATTTGAATATTTTTTCAATCAATAACTGATATATGCAAATTCAACAAAAGACATTATGGGTGCGACAATGAGTCGACCGTTAGCGAACTGAAATTCATCAAAGGTGCACAAAATAATAATCGATCGAATTCTATTGTTGCCAATGAAGTATGGAAGTAGACCCCTCGAGTATTGAGAGGTCGGTAGAATCCGAAAATTAACCAATGATAGGTCTAAATTTAATTTCACGAGCTGATACCTGCATCTGACAAAAGTTCCATAATCAAATTATGCATTAGAGTAACTATTGTTGGGTATATGCATAAATTTAAGGCGCACCATTGTAGATACTTCGGGGGTAGCTGATCTAACAACAATAAGGCAGACGATCGGGCCGCATTGAGCGTGTGGGAAGAAGGGTAAGTCGATGATACTTATCAGATGATTGTTACGAATTACTACTTACATCTCGGGATCAGTCGTTAGTCTGTGATACAGGATCTCTTTAAGAGTTATATTTAAGAAACATTGCCATTTATGTTCTAATGCTTAGCAAAGGCACTTTTGTTGCCATTCTGTTTTCCGCTTTTAATCTTAAGGTTATATAGTAATTAATATATTATATTGAATTTTAATAAATTTAAGAAATGCTAAAATTAAAGTAATGTTCACAAAAATCCACTAATTGAAAAAGTTAAATCTTAGGTATATAAAAAACTACTAACTGCATACCTACTACAACCGCTAGTGCATCGCTAGACAACAATATTATTTTTATGTAGAAAAGAAATATGTTTTGGAAAAAAAGAGTTTACCTTTTACACTAACCCCCTTATTCATACAGAATATCAAACGTTTACTAAACATATTTTAGTTAAAATATGTTTTGTCCTTATCTCTCTTTTTAATATTTGACAAAGTAAGAATGAGACAAAACATACTTTAACTAAAATAGGTTTAACAAATGTTTAATATTTTTTATGAATAAGGGGGTATGTCTTAACAGTCCAATCAGTACGAACATAGAAAACATTGTCAATAACATTCCTAGTAGTTTATCGCTTGACGTCAACCTCGTTAAATCCGTAACTGTATCTACAAAGAGCCACGACACGAACGCCAATCAAACGTCTTGTAACAAATCCACCCTTAGTAGAAACAACGCAAATATCGCATTACAAAAAGTTCGTTATGAAAAGAAAACCGTTACTATTATCAAAGGGTATGACAACGCGCGAGAGGGCGATCCAATTTTACAGGAATTCTAAGGGTGTTGCCACACCTGTGCTTTCGGTGTCGAAAGTTCGGGACACGATCGCAATAGTTTTTGCATATTGTACATTACGACATGCAGATTTACCTATACAGGGTGACTTTTTAAACACCAAACAAATTTTTGGAGTAAGTTTAGTCCTTGATACTGAACAACTTTCCATAAAAACAATTACAAAAAAGAAATTTCACCATTCCATACAAATCGGCACTCAGCAAAGCGAATTTTGTATGGGTTACAGCTGTCAAAAAATGTAAACATTTTTTTAACAGCAGTGTGGAGCTTATGGGAGCACCATATGTAATGGGGTTTAGCAAGTTTTGCAGATGTAGCGTGTCCCTAAGAGCAGTAATGATATGGAGCACGGGCGTTGCATACTTTAGTGAGAGAAAAAAAAATTAGGAGACGTCGCGAACATTGATATTTACATGAGATAGTAGGTATGGAGGGTGTTGTTAAAATTAGAGATACATGTGCAGTCTTGGGTCTGACGCAAGGATGTCGAAGACCGAGCGAAACAAAGAAAAACCGGGACCATTGAAAAATTTTGGCTGTGGTTGTACGCCCGGGCGTCTGCCTGACGTCAACCCTCCTTGGAATAGCATTTAAGCGAAAATTTTTACAATCGGCTTCTGCATTATATTAACCCTCATTGGATACGCAGTTATTGCATGAAATAAATTATTCGCCTCTTACGACAGTTACAGGAATTCATTAGTCGCTTACCACAAAGACTGGATTAGACTATTAGTTGCCTTGCAACATTTACACGGAGCAACTCTACAACCCAGATGGTAGTAAATCGTAGTTGGCTTTTAACCATAACGTGGGACACAAAAATACGAATATGAATGTTGGTTTCAGAAAGTTCTCAAGGTGTGACGATATCCTTAGAACAGTAATGATATGAGCACGGGCGTTGCATACTTTAGCGAGAGAAAAGAAATTTGGAGACGTCGCGAACATTGATATGTAGATGAGATGGAAGGTAGCGAGGGTGTTATTGAAATTAGAGATACATGTGCGAAACTCGAGAGGCGAAGTATTGCCGATCGGCTTCAGTCTTGGGTCGGTAAAAACGATAATAAGACAGGTGGCTTTTCATATCAACGTATTTCGTATATGAAATACTAAAAAGGTTATGTTACGTTATTATAACACCTGTTCCCCACAGAGGTAGGCAAAGACTATGACCTCTACTTGCTACGATCCTGACAGATCTCCCTCATTTCATCTACACTCAACCTCTGTTTATTATAAGGTCTGTCAAAGTGTAACGATTTTAATGGTAAGTTTACTCTTAGATCCTTGACATTTTTTATGCAACAAAAAAAGTATACGTTTTGTTAGCGAATTATGAGTAGGAATACCTAGGTCACCTAGCAAAATCCGAAAAAAAAACTTTCAAGAAAAGTTAATCATTATACAGTTCAATTATCATATTATAATCAAAGAAAAACCCTATAAAGGAGATTGTTGCAAACTCTTTAATAAAACTCATTTTATTTTCTTATTTTATTTTTAAATTGTTTTTTTAATACCTATTCCAAATTTGTTATTGAGTCATGTTTACGTATTCCAAAAAAAGTAAAAGGAGTCACATAAATATTATAATGTATTTCATTTTCTCTTTCACGAACCTAAACCAGCGCAATAACATCGATTGGTAATGGAGATCTACATTTTTTTCCTATTTTACAATAAGTTACTAAGGGCAAATTGATCATTACCATCAGCTGAATTTATCTTTAAAATATTTGACTAGAACTTAAAGTTTCAGTATAATATAACTAAATCTTATATATTTACCCTTTATACCCACCATTACACTATACATAGTATAACGGTACTAAGCTTTGTCTATCCTGTTAGGGATTTACACGTGATAGCGTTTTAATTATACAATAACATTGTCACATTTCTAGAGATCTGTACTTAATAGAGTTGGAGTCAATACGCAACAATTTTGCGTAACGTTTATTTTCACCGTTCTTGCTCAATTACGTTACATTGTTAGCGTTACTGTTGTCTTTTACGATCGTCACACCTACGATTTCCAAAATAGATTGAATGACATCTTTAACCTCATTGTTCATTGTTTATTCAATAGCAGCATGGAAATTTAGGTAAAGATGTAATTATAAATAGCAGCATGAAAACTTGGCTACATTCAAAGAAATTTATTTATTTTTGTATTTTTTGTTTCCTTTTTGTTTTGTTTTTCGTGTGTGTAAGTGCCACACTTCCACTGCTAAAAACGCACCGTATGTGTTTTCCTCTTTGGAAAAACACACACGTTGCATTTTTCAGCAGTGGAAGTGTTAAGGTATCTGACATAGTTGAACGACTGACATACCACTATGACAGTCAAGACCAGTAACTTCATAATTAATTAAGCATTGCAACATATCTACATTAAATTATAACTTTCTTATTAATATATAGCTTGAGAATTTTCACTCTTTTCAGGACATTATTTGCCTTAAATGTTTTATATTTTCTTGTTTCACATTATCCAATTGCAATTTTTTGTAGGTACCTCATCAATCCAATATGTCCTACCTATCTAAGTCTGTTGTTTAAGTTGAAAAAATTGTAATCAATTTGAATATATGTAACAATGATTAAGTAGTATTATTTCGATTAATTGTTATTGTTATATGTTTATGTGACTTTTTTATTTGCCGTGTAGTTTCCCGCAGAGTAGAATAGAATCACTCCAAGTCATCCCGTGGATGTCGAAAAGGCGACTTAGGAAAAGCAAGCTAAAAAGCTTGGACATCAGTGAGACCTCTCCAACACGTCTGGCCAGCGTGGAGAGTATAGGCCAAATCCTCTGGCTGCTCTAGCCAAGTATGGCTCTGGCAGTACAGAGAGGGTCGTGTTCCTGCAGTGCGGAGACTAATAAGACCTGATCGTGATGATGAATATATAATTTTTATAGATATCATTGAATGATATCGATATTACTCGTTGAAATTTTGGTAGGTAATATATATTTGATAGACATTAAGTACCTAAACCTATGTAAGTCTGTTTTGTACATTATACTCAAGAGATTAACGCTACTGTATGAAACTTCCCCGATATCACATCTATTGAAGAGATTATTTATATTCTTAGGCCACTTAGCATATGAAGAGTCCACGCGCCAATTTACATACCCACCTCCGGGTCCAAAATTTACATGTATCTATTCTTTTTTTATCATTAGACGACCTCGGGCACACGTCGCCTCGGGCCACGTGTTAAGGTAAACCAGATTTACATAAAGTCCAGCACGAGCTAATATTTTGCATAAAAAGATATTAAAAAGTGTGGTTTGTTAGACGCATGAGACGGTTAGGGTGAATATATTTAAAATATAATTTTATAGGTCTTAAGAATGTTTTATAGGTGTGTCAAAACAAGTACCTAATAAAATACTTATCTGTTATTTATTAAATATGTATGCATATAAGATAAATATAATAAATAAATATCACACAAATTGAGCTAGCCCCAAAGTAAGTTTTAAACTTGTGTTAATGGGATACTAACTCATAGTTCGTATATGTGTAATGCTATAAGTATTTATCTTTCTTCTTTCATTTAATCAAATCATTCATTCATTATGTATGTAAGTATGTATGTGTGTAGCTGTGTAAGTATAATTTTATAGTTTACTAGCAGTCCACCCCAGCTTCGCCCGTGGTACACACATAGCCTATGTCACTCGGGAATAGTGTAGCTTTCCAACGGTGAAAGAATTTTTTAAATCGGCCCAGTACTTTTTTTTTTTTTTTTTTCATTTATTTATATCCAAAAATAACAATAATTACAATTATATGCACCCATAAACCACGAAGGTTTGTCCGGAAGCATATTGAGCCTATTTGAGCCTTTTCATTACAAACATACAAAAATAGGTACAAATCTTTCCTCTTTATAATATTAGTGTAGATGTACGAACCTGCTTCTACCTTATAACTAAGAAAATATCCTATCAATCTATCGCAGGTTGACTGGAAGGGATCCCTACATGGGATAAGTCCGAATTTGCAAATTTTCTTTTTTTTTAAATTTTTTTCGTATTGTATTGTCTGTATACTTAAATGTTTTTTGGCACAATACAGTTATTACAAACAAACAAAATTTATAAGATTACTTAGCAATGTAATGAAGTGACGCGTAGAAAAAAAAATAATACCTATTGTTTGTTTATTTTTATTCTCTATCATTTTTTTCTTCTACTTTAATTATTATAATTCATGTTTAATATTGTAATGATTTAACAAATTGTTTACCTACCAAATAAATCTTAGACGTGGCTGAATGGACAGTATCTTGAATAAGAAATGAGTTTAGTGTCAACATAAGAATGCGGTATCATTTTAGAAAAAATAGCGACCTAATTAACTAAGCCTACCGATTCTATAGAAGTAAAAATAAGTTTAAAGAACGTAATTTGGCAGGAATTTAGTTATGCAAATAGACTTCCGTGAGAATAAATGCTAACTCCTAGCTTCCCATTGCCTGATACGTCAACACACGAACTATTTAAAACTGCAGTGCAATTAAAAAAAATATTGCAGCCATTCCGTTCAGCCAGTTGGCGTTCCATATTTGAAGAAAAGAGAGCAAAATGTTTAAAAATTTTAAAACCATCGCAATTTGTCAGCGTTCCGTATCGACCAAGTACAGGTAATAAAAATTTAAACAATTTTTTTCTCGTTTTGGGGTTATAACACGCGAAGCTTCGTGGACTAGCGTTTGGCTCCGAAGACGGTATACATTTCATTATTTGCATTGACAAAATGAAACAACATTCAAAAAAAAAAAAACTATATTAATTGCCGGAAGTTTCAGCATTTACATTGCTTACGTTTTCTTTTTGCTGTTTGCATAGTTGCAGGTTCATGCAATGAACTAACAGAAGTCAGATTTGATTTTAGCTAGAATTTGTGAAAACATTAGAAAAATCATATGTTATTTTATGACCTAAGACTGTTTTCATCAGATTATGGGTATTGAGAGTTTAATTGTTGTCGAATTCCAAAAGTATATACATAGTTACTTAGTGTACCTAGACGATAAAAATGTCGATTGATTCATCAGAAAATATTAAAATCATTATAATTTACCATAAATACATAAGTAACTAAGTCATTGTAACAACAAAGTGAAAAAAAAAACAAAATGTCCCACTCCTGGGCAAGGGTCTCCCAGATATCCTTTCTTCTTTTAATTTCTCTATGTAAAACGAAATCAGTAGATACCTAACTTTTCAAATGCTTTAGCACTAAAAATAATTAAAAATAATAACCTTCAATGTGATATATTTATCCTACATTGAATAAAAAAATTTGACTTTGACTCTGCTAACTAGTTAACGTAGTCAGTGCCTATCTATTAAATTCCAATAAGATTTTTATTAAAATGTCTATTTATAACAAAACAGGCTTCGCGGTTTTCCCCAACACTGCAGAAAATGAAGCCATTTATCAAACAGAGAGCTACGAATGCATATTATAATGAAGTAGGTAGGCGTGAGCACCGTTTGGCCCGAGTCAACTCAATGACTTCCGAAGAAGGAATACCGAATTCCCTTTTTGGGAAATTGTACGTTTGATTGCTTTATATTATTTAAGCTCAAGAGTAAGTTTTGAAACTTACCTCTTACTTAAGAGTTTTTTTTTGCTAAACCAAAGCATTGACAACTAATGAACTCATTTAACAAACTAAAGCTACGAATACATATTAGAATGAAGTAGGCGTAAGGTACATTTGGATCGAGGCAACCCTTCGACTTCCGATTAAGAAATGCCGAATTCTCTTTTTGGGAAATTGAAATTGAAACTAAAATTTATTTGTTTATAATTATATGTTGTACAACTTTGTATTGAGCTGATTTCCACGGTAGGTTTCCCTGTTGTATGAGAATCAAGCTCCTTCGTTTGAGACTGTTACATTACTCAATTCATTATAATGTTTCTTTGTAAAACAAAATAAAAATAAATTAAAAATTTAACTTTAAGTATGATAATTATTAATCATTATTCTAATATCTACTTATCATAACATTGTTAAGATTTTTAATTCTATTTTAAAATTAACACAGTAGAAAAAAGATTATAATAAAATTGCATGCATAATCGTACATATAATATTTTTGTCTTACTTGTACACAACTAATAGATTTTCAGTCTCATCGTAAGTCATCTCAATCAGCCAAGTAAAGAGGAATTTCTTAAAGAAATTTTTACTATAAGATTCGATACCTTTGTCTGTCGCTAAGAGTTTGTTGTATAATGTGGGAACAATTGTGCCTTTGATTGCTCTATTTTATATTAGCTCAAGAGTATGTCATGAAACTTACCTTTTTTTTGCCAAACCAAAGCATCGACAAGTAATGAAGTCATTCATCAAACTAAAGCTACGAATACATATTCGAACGAAGTAGGCGTAAGCTACATTTGGATCGAGCCAACCCTACGACTTCCGATGAAGAAATGCCGAATTCCCTTTTTGGGAAATTGCGCATTTTATTGCTCTATTTTATTTTAGCTCAAGAGCTTTCGATACGTACTCTTTTGTCATTTTAATGCAGAGGTAGTTTTTATTAAATAACACTTATTACGAGCTATCTTTCGGACCAAATCGCTACAGATTTTACGGAAAAATGTAACTGAATTTAACATAGAATTTATATTACGAGTACTTAGTACCTAAAATATCTCACTTAGATAAACGTCAAAAATACTGGCTTTAATTTAATATTCAGGTTACAATATTACTTATAGAAATTGAATT
Organism: Acrobasis repandana; assembly: GCA_963576875.1. Classification (NCBI taxonomy): domain Eukaryota; kingdom Metazoa; phylum Arthropoda; class Insecta; order Lepidoptera; family Pyralidae; genus Acrobasis; species Acrobasis repandana. Next base: position 9,422,334 of record OY756226.1, read on the forward strand.
ATAACTATCAAAACTTTGATCCAATAACACAACGGTAAATAAAACGTTGTGTTACGAGATTTTACTTACTCGTATTATTTTCTTAGACATTTTAATAATGGAAATTTAAAGGCGCAGTTCACGAAGATAACAAGTGATTACCGACAAAATAGGGACAATCAAAGACGGTTTTAAGTAGAATAGTTTACAGAAATTATTGATGCCACCAATTAGCAACTAGCCAGCCATACAAATCGACAGGGAGGAATATTCCATGTTTATGGTACCAAGTAGGCCGACTCCAGCTAGAATTAATCAAATCAACTACCCTAACACACCACTTTCCGATATAATTAACGCATACGTGTATGCGTGTCTGGACAATACGTACATGCTTTCTCTGTGTGCGATAATGAACGATTATAGCAGACCTAGTTTGCTTAACAACAGTACTATCTTCTTTTTGGCTTGCCCATTTTCAACCTTCTTCATTTGTATCAGAGTTAATAATTCTATTTTCAAACTGGTTGTTGTAACTTTTTATGCATATGATGGTATAGTGTTAGCGTTTTCTTAGTGTGGGTTGATGAGTCACAATTTTTTTTGTTTCGTGGGTAAGGCGCGAGGGTGCCCGCTGCCCGCGTGGGGTGGCGCGTACCCCTTGCTTGCAACCCCATCTTATTAATCAGTGAAGTACAGGCCGTCTCTTCACATGTCTGTTTGGCGCGAGGCGTTACTTCTTATTAGAAATTGAAGCCGTGATTATACTCCTTTGCATTAATTATACGTCCATCGGACACAGGTGTCTGTCTTCTTTGTTAATTGAAGATATCTTTTCCACTCAATGTTCGATTTATTAAGAATATAGAAGGTGCATTGGTCGAGCTTTTAACAATGCTTATAATAGTTTTTGTTTTCAACTGAACTGGGCATTTAATTGACGAAAAACTAAAATAAAAATTCGCCTTCCCGTACAAATCAGCACTCAGCCAAACGGATTTTGTATGGAAGGACGAACATTTTTTATCGATTTTTAATAACTTTTTTATAGAAAGTAGTTCAGTATCATAGACTGAACTTGCTCGAAAAATTTGGCTGGTGTTTAAAAAGTCACCCTGTATGTAGTATTTTACGTTTCCTAGAATAGAAAAAAGCTACACTTTACCCTGCATTAACAGAGAAAAGTTGCAGTGTGAACAAGACTACTTTATAAAGTCACTATAAAAAAAAGAGTTAATAGGAAGTTTTTTTGAGTGTCTTGTACTCTTGTCTATATTATTTATCATAACATTTTGTACATATGTTATGATTAATATAAAACAGTAGTTCATAGTGTCTAAATGAAAAAGCTGAAAAAATTATACATCTGATAAGTAATGAATTAAAAAAACACAGAAAATTACAGTATGCGTGTATTTCATAAACAATACGAAATCAAGCAATTAAAAGCAAATTACAATTACGTAATCAATAAACACAAAACAACCACGCGACACGAAATTTAATTTCAATAAAACTTCTTCGAAATGTTCAGAACTGAAATGAATAATTACTAGTAATATTACCAACCTCCCCGATCACCGTAGCGGACGTAGCGTGACACTGAGGTGTCGCTAGTTAGCCCTCAATTAAAAGTATCGACAAAACAATCAATATCATCTATAGAAAAGAACACAAAAGCTCGGGTTGATAACAATCTACACCCCCATCTTACCCCCCCCCCTCTCTCATTAATAATATCGACCCTAATTATGTGTGTTGCGAATGCATACACGCCATTATAACTACGCAGTAAAGACGTAGATATAGAGTTTAGGGTAGGGTCCATCAAAGTCTGAAAATAAAACTTTTTCAGATGCATTTTTAATTTTTAGTTTTAAGCAAATAATAACGACGAAAGCCCAAGTTAAGTAATATGTTTCTTTTTTTAAAACTCGTCATCACAAAATCACAATATCATACATCCTTCCTTCATTCCAGTTTTCTTCTTGATTGAAGATTATTAACCACCAATTGGTGGTTGATAAAAGTCTAGGTGGTCTAGTCTATGGTTAGTCTACCATTAGGAATATAGACATGATAAGGTGTCATAAGCTGTATTGGTATCTGATAAAATCGACATTCATAAGTCAAATGGTTAAAACGATTGGGTCGAGGTCTTTAATTTCAAATCTCTGTTTCATGTTACGGTCACTAACAGTATGGACAGATTCAAACCCCCAAGCTTTGTATACGCCGACGCTACGCACACATGCATCTCTAATGGGTAGTGATGGCCCGCATTAAAAGTATTAAAGTAAAAAATAAATCGATAATCGAATAGGGAGCGATATAGTCATTTTCTTTCTTTCGTGAACGGACAGATCGCGTGCAATTCGGCTGTTGTGATTGCTGAAATGTTAATCGGTGTCGGAGTTCGGAGATTTTATTAAGGGAGACTCGAATTTCTTTGAATCGAATTCCAATATCGGTTGGAAAGTTAGGATAGGACGGTTTAAAGTAATCGTTTTCTATTGGATTGTTTGTGAGATAAACCTACCTAGGTTTTTAAGAATTCAGGTTGCAGTACTAATTAAATTATCTTCTCAATTTTCTTATTAATCTAAATTCTATAGTACATACTGTTTTTTTTTTCTTATTTAGTTTGAGTGCGTGTGATTTATTCTAATAGGAAGTTATCTGTAAGGAAGAATCTTAGTAACGAAATTTTTAGTTGATTGTACTTTTGTCTCTTGAAATGAATACAAATAAAAGTTTTAAATTGACATTGTGTTACTCAATTATTATTGGTACCTACAACATTGGTAAGAATTCTTATAGCAAGCGCAATCAGATTCACACACACATACTCTTAACACACTTATATTAATTGGTTGCATTATTCAGCAGTAACAAACAATATCCAATAACACACATGTACGATGAATAGAGTCAAGTGGGCATACATGCAAGTGTAATCGCGTATTGTACGGCATTTCGGTTGCGTGCGCGGGGCGTCCATTGGGCAAGGTCAGGGTTGCTCTATCTGATCAATGGTCAAACTGATCCGCGAAACGGCCAGTCGTGAATCGATACGCACTGTTCTAATTTCGATTTTCAAAAACGTTCGATTCAATTAGTGATGTGATACTAACATATTCAAATTTTATATCAATTTCTTGTTTTAATTATGCAATTAAATGAACTTGTCTGTTTTTTCTAAATATTGAATGTAGAGAATGCGTTCAGTCCACCATTTGTACCATTTTATAGACCATACCATTTAATTTAAATTTAAATTTGGAGTTAATTTCTTCATGTACACTTGAAAATTTACAAATAATACATTTCTGAAAGTAAACATAGTACATAGGTACTACTTATTTCTAAAGAAATATCTCCTAGCAGATCCGCGAGAGAAAATGGGAAGAAAGAGGTAATTGGAGTGAATAAAGATTGAATCAATAAACTGGAGAATGTAATAATAATTAAAAATGACAATTATGATTGTTGATAAGACATGTTCGATTAAATAAGTTTGAATAAATAGCTTTTCGAATTAAGTGTCAACTGTTTGTCGAAACCACGGGTTACTGTAAACATACAAACGAATGGCCTACAAAAAAGCGGCAGCCCGCCGCGCCGTGTCCTAATAGAAACTGTATAATTAATCACTTGATTAATCAGTGTGACGAATAAAAACAGTGTAATGACCCGTTTCCTTTAATCGATCGACATGACGTCATCAACATTCGAATGCAAAGTCACTGTGCACCCTCTGTTGCCCAAATTTTTTATCGATATAGTGCATTTTTAACACTAGGATTTTACTTATTTATATTATTATTAACTTAAGATATATATTTTTTCCTAACTTAAGAACTTTGAGACATTATGACCACTTAATAACTGTATATAGGTACTCAGTGTTTCCCGAGATACTGTGTTCTTCAGATAGTACTTTATCCGACTCAATCTCTATTAGAGAACTTCTATGACTCGTAGCCATTGATATATTAAGAAGGAGAAAACTAAATTGTTATTTTTACTTATTTTATTTCTAAAAGACTTAAATTGTGCATTAAAAATTAAAACATTTTTAATATAAGTACTTTTCTAACGTAGGTATATAAATAAGACAGAAATTTTCTAATAAGAAATTTTCTTACTTCATCCTACTTTCTTTTCTAACCAGGAGCCAACGTTTTGGATAAAAAATGAATGTTGTTTACAAACGGAAAATCGATAAATTGCAAGGCAAACCCTAACGAAGGATAGGGTGGCGTCAGCTTCTCGTAGGGCAAAAAAAGTGAAAAGCAATCAGTGTGGCATAATTAGTGCGTTGTAAGTATGGGGCGGGTTTCTATGGCAACCGCGTCCGTGTCGATACCCGCTGCTTACCCGCCGTGTTAATTTCCAGCGGAATTAATCGAATCAAGCGAACGCTCGATATCGATTGGGTCGATTGAAATAAAGTTAGACGTCACTATCTAATGTTAGCAAGACAGGGTTGGCTCTGTAGGCAAAATAGCAAATATCGCAGGGTCATCTACTGGTCCATTTTAGTCAGTCAACCGTATAAGATAGAATATTATTTTCTTCAATTGGGTTCTGTGAGTGTTTTCCACAAGTCGATAGGATATGCTTGTCAGTTGTATTTTTTTCTTTTGTAACGCCTGGTTTTTTGTTGTTATTAAAAAAAATTGTGTTCAACACAATTATATAATTTCAGATATTACACTAATGTATATTGTATAGCAGATTTATCTGCTCAACAATAATTTGTCCTAACAAAAATTATAATAAATAAAATACCTACGTAGGCAATCAATTTAATTCCAGACATCAGAATAACAGTCAGGCCTCCAAATATTATGCCTTTAGGTAAATTTATACATTATTATTATTAAAATATAGATATGTAAATAATAATTGAATAAGTTTATATTGTCCCAAAGAATGCTCTTGTTACAATCAAAATCTTATAGATTAATAGATAGGGACCAATCACACTGATTGAGCTAGCCCCAAAGTAAGTTCAAACTTGTATTATGGGATACTAACTCAACATACTATATTTTATATACCATTACGACACTGCGGTTGTCAACAAACCCAATAGGAATTGACAATCTGTTTTATCTAAACGACGTTTAATCAAATACTTAAACTTTCACCACAATAATTATACATGAATACAACAAATTATCTGCTGCAATGTCCTGTCCCCAACGGGTTTTTGTTGCGACCAAAATTAAGAAGCCCTTCTTAACCACCTTTTGTATTCAAAATTTGATAATTTATTGCCGAAATAATATAATTACGGACTGATGGACGGATTGGCCACGGGCGGAAGCGTCGAATTACTGGAGAAATTAAAGCGGAAACATTTGGCCTGCGCCGCTAGCAAGATGGCGCGCCCATTATTGTGTCTGTTCGATATATGAATTATAATTATTTGTCGCGTCAGATTCTGGTTAATTTATAATGAGGTTTTACAAAATATTGGTGGTTCTTTTTTCAATTGTTTGTTATTTTTTCAAAGACGTTGTTGGTTTTCCTTTTTGCCAGGCCGTAAAACGAGATAAGAATTTTTATGTAAACTCATCTGTATTATTTTTATTTTTTTCATTTAACATAGTATTTTATACATAAGTACTGTTTGTACTGTTTACTTTTCATTGAGGTCTTAGAATATTTTGACTAATCTTTATTTTATTATTTTTACTTTTTTATGTGTATTATATATATTTAGTTCCTAATTCTGTATTGGTTTTAGACAAAAACACATTACACTAAATAAAAGTAAAGATGCCAAATGTTTTTCTGAAATTAAATTTGCACTGTTTTTAATTACATACCTACTTGTCTTTGCAAATCTTCTTCGCACGAAGGTTTGTTTTATAGTTAATAAGAAGGGACATAAGCAGAAATAGAATTGGACATCGCGTGTAAAGAACCAATAGTCTGAGTGAGTCTAACTTTTCTCCTAATTATTTTAAATTCACTATAATACAATTACCTAAATATACTAAGAATGTGTTTTTTTATTGTTTAAGAGTGATTCTCATAAAACAGATGTTTGTACTTAGTTTAGAAAGTTAAAGTCATATGAGATTCTTCAAACATCAACCATTGGACTGAATTGAGAAAAAGTTTAGATGGTGCGATAGAGTGCGTAAACAAAATTGCTAAGAAAAAAGCAAGGTTTGTGAAATTGAAAATGTTCAAAACTTAGGAACATGTTTACTATCAAATAAAAAAAAAATCTTTAGAAAATCTCTCACATTTTTAAAGTAAGGTTTGAGGTAACACCATTCTTCAGGCAGATCTCCCTAAGAACTGGTGCAGGAGATATTGGAACAGAGGGGATAAGAGAGTTTCATCCACCCCTATCTCTGTTTTATGAAGCGCAATACATTGGTTGATTGCTGTTTGAATAAGAAGTATGTACTTACTTCCTTTTTGACGAGCATTTCTTTTACGCAAATTAAATTTTTGTCATCAATTAAGTACATATGTCTTATTTTCAGTCATCAATCAACCAATCAACAAAAACACCTAAGTACGAGTATGTATGAGCTCTTCTCATTATATATAAAAAGTACTAAACATTAACTTACCTGTATCAAATGAGCGTTGACACATGTTAACATAGCCGCAGGTTATAGTCTCTTCACATGCATAAGTATATTATCACTTTATTAATAGTCTATGCTCAACAATAATAAACATAAAGGTTTGCTGTAGAAAAAGTCACAAGAAGAAATAATTAATCGAACTAACAAAATGAATCACATATCTTAATCAAATAAAAATCATTAAAAAGACTCAAAACAATCGGTTAAATGACAAACGATCTCGATTCCGACTCGATCGTGCCGATTTCGAGGGACCCGAGCCGTCCTGTGGTGGCCGACTTTATAAATCATTTAAAAATAAATCACTCACGGGGTTAAAATGTGAAATACTTTCTCTAAACAAAAGGGCATTGTGTATGCAAAAGCGCATTCCTCAATGAATTCTTTCCATCGCCTGCCAGTGTTTTTTATTCGATGCAAGCGCCCGATGTATCGATATCTTTTATGCGAGGCCGTCGTGTTGGTTGATCACGATTGTTATCCTATGAACATAAAATATTGTGATGTATATTATAAGGCTTCAGTATATTATTGGAAAGGAAGGATAATACTTTCATGGTTGTTTTAATGGATTGCTTGCTTCACTTACTGTACTTGTAATATTTAAATTTTATGTTTCGTAAAAGGAGTATTCATTAATTATAAAACGTCTCTGATTTAGATGGACCTACTTACGTTTAATATTTTGTAACAAAATTTAAAAAAGAAAATTATTCCTAGGAACTTTACATAAGACATAAATAATAATCTGTTTCATGTTACGATTTTTTTTCTTAACTACAATAAATTATTACAAGAATTACGAAGTATAACGTTATAATTCTTAAGGCTGTACCTACATTTTCCGGGGTCCAGTGCTGCCCCCATTTAAATAAATCATTTCAAAGACAACGGAGACATCAATTAAAATTTTGCAACTATCAAGTCCTAGATAACCCTTCAAAGTATTTTATGAACTACTGTTTACAGTTTAAAGTGAGAACGTTAAGCTTTACTACGCACATTTGCGAAAAACGGCCACTTTTGGCAAATGTGCGTAGTAAAGCTTAACGTTCTCATTATAAACTATAAACATAGTAGTAGTAGTAGTTCATAAAATACTTTGAAGGGCTATCTAGGACTTGATAGTTGCAAAATTTTAAATGATGTCTCCGTTTTCTTTGAAATCATTTATTTTAAATGGGGGCAGCACTGGACCTCGGAAAATTCAGGTACGGCCTTAAGTATGCTATGATGTATAATTAGTATCTATAATTTTCACAAGCTAAACTTCCAATCACCTGAAATTAAGATCGAATAATTTATTTCTGTTACTTTGATGGCTTATAAATCATTATCGAATAATTAAAAAAGCTCTTTTGGGCAGTCGCTAACCCGCGAAAATAATTTACGATATGTGGTCACCTTTAACGCATAAACTTTCTAATTTGCAAAAACCCTTGTTGTTTTCTGTACAGGGTGTTTGAAAATTTAATCTTGTAAAAATATGCATTTGCTCTTTCTAAGGAAAAGTTTTAAATATCATTTACTTTTTAATACGAGTAATTACCCTTTGGGCAGTCACTAATCCGCAAAAATTATTCACAATAGATCACCTTCAAAAGCGTATACTTATAAATTTTCTAATTAGTTTAAACCCTTGTTGCTGTCTATACAGGATGTTTTAATGTTATTATGTAACATAACTAAGTCTTGTTACAATATTTATTTGTTATTTATGTAATTCTTTAAAAAAAAACGTTTTAAAATATTATTTACTATACTAGTATTCTGTTTGAAAAAATGTCGGAAGCTGATATTTGTTTAAATATAATAATCTAGGCTTCAGAATTAAAAAATATGGAGAGACTTATACATAGGTTTTCGCATTTAAACCCAGGCTTCCCATTTACTTTAACTCTGTCTTGAATAAAACTGAAAGGAAATATGTCAGCAGAAAATAACATCTAAACATATTTGAAATTACTTTAGCAAGATTAATCACAATGAACCTTATATTCCAAACCTTTATTATAAAGCTAAGCATATGAAATGTAGAGCAAAATGAAATCAGTATCCCTATTCGCATTCTCCAATTTCAAACATAAGCAACGTACTTCGTATATCGTATTATAAACGTATTTTAAAAATTTTTGTTTGTAGAACTTGTGAACATCCCGTAGAAAATCACTAAAACACCTCAGTAGAACGATAAAAATATATTGCTGGTTCTTTTTCTCGCACATCCGAAGCTGCAGTCTGAACTGACCTTAATGTCTGTCAAAGGAGCAATTAAATTTCGGTGTTGCCATAAAGCGGGATTAATTCCTCTCGGGCTTTACAATAAAACAAAACGCACTGGGCTCATTTGCAGGTAGGGAGGTGCTTTAAGAATTTTGTGTTTACAATTTTTTATATGGGTATTGTATAGCAAGTTTGTTTTTGAGATATCTACTTAAATATAAAAATATCATGTTTTGGTCGTTGGTATTAAGAGGTCGGGGTCAGCCGTTTTTCAGATTTATTTTATTTTATAGAGCTTTATAAGTTTAAGCCTAGGCCTATAGGCTGGTAAAAAATGCGCTAAATACTCAACATAATTTTTATAAAACATAATTCTTACAAAGATTTTTTAAACTTACGCTAACATTGATTTAACAAATGATAAGTAATATGAAAAATGGTATCTATATGCAACTATACTGTATACTTAGTAGCCTAAGTACAACTATCTATATAATTGTCATAAATAAATTAGCAAATGGTTTGTTGTTTTTGTTCTAATTCCTGTTATTAGCATTCAATATACTCGTATTAACAGAACTGACTTGCGTGCGTTTTATATTCTCTCTGACACAAATAAATCGAATTCCTAAGGCTGTTTCCTGTTCACTTATCATAATGCGTCAGAAATATTTCTAATGTCTACTAAGAAAAATGTGATTTATGAATAACCTGCGTATCTTACATAACTCACTTTTTTCCTGTCAAAATTCAAGCGACGCGGTTTTTTTTACAACACTTTTTACAACTTTGATTAGCACGTGATTTACGAGCAAATTACCCCGAATCATTTTATTTTTCATACTTTTAATGCCATTATAATTGGCGCCGAAGGCTAAACTCAACGTGAGACTAGTAATTAACCAATTTTGTAACTAAGCCATATTAGGTTGTATGATATAAGAAAACTGTTCCATCAATTTATTTACCTCCCTTTCCACTAACAAGGAATAAAATATTCACCCACGAAGCCTCGCAAACTGCGATTATCCTTGTCCAACGCGAACAATTTATTTTTAAAGCTCGTAAAATCTCACTCTTTAAGTAATAAAAGTAACATTTTAGCCGTCTCGGCCCACAGGCCTTCGTTTAGAAAATTAAATCACTTTCAAACATTGTCGCGACACTAAAAACTAACGACACAACCTTTTATTTACATAGAATTATAACCTAAAACACTCGCGGAAAATGCATTTCCCGGAGTATTTCACATTGCAACCCGTTTAACGATAGCAAAATAGGAACAAAAAACTAAGGCAACGAGATGAGAAAAGTTACTTTAAGAATATACGGAAGTTAATTAGAAGCGGAACGAAAAACAACCGTAACTGGTGGCGAAGTTGGCCGTTCTAGCGCGGCCAATGGTACAAGACACTCACACAGGCAGCCCTCACCACCGCGGCGCTAGCATTTGCATACCGCCCGCCCAAGCGCGCCGCCGCCCAGCTGAGCGACAGGGACAGACGACAGCCAAATCATTTGACATTACCAATTCTCAATTCAAAAATTAAAAATCCTTAACACTATATACCAAAATTCGAAATAATAAATTTAAAATCGGAATTTTACTTTTTTAAAGAATTATCTTGATGTTTATGCACGCAAATGAGGTTGTATCGTGCAAGGAAAAGGATGAATGTAAATTTATCGGGTCTGTCGCTCGGATGCGGCGGGTCGTAAGTTTCGGCGACGCTCGGCGATGAGAGAGCATGAATGAGCGACTGAGCGTAATCCTGTAATGACGATGTATACCTTGCTGATTTTGACGTGTGTAATGGATACTTTATTTACGTCTGCGTGTGTAGTTTGATTGCAAAATATAGACTAGTTAAGTAATTTAGTATGAATTTTGTAGAATTTTTTTAATGAAAATATTATCTTCCATGCTCGTTTATGGACATAAATAAGTATGCTAGTTGTCTCCTTTAGCGCATATGAAAAATGTTGAATAAAAAAATTGGTTAACTGTTTCAAATAAGGCTCTGTCAAGGCACAATATCTTTTCTTTGTTTCATAAAACACGTAGAAAATTTTGTTTTTGTATATGTGTACTACCTTAACTTTTTAAAATGAATCAATAATTTGTTAATGAGAACTTGTTTTAGAATTTTTGTTTCAAAAGAGACGTGCTATATCATTTTGTAGAAATTAAATTAATATCAGTGATATGAAAACATCGACTAGAAACTTGTAGAAAATTATTAGGAACACAGCTATTGTAAAATGGAATAATGCTGCCAAGAATAATCTGTCATTAAATACCGCGGTCAGAACGGTGAGATGGTAAAGCGTGCCTGAGCACCTCCAAATTGGAAATCTAGATAGATAATGGCCTCCTCGACCAAAACTTCTATGACTAGGTTATATGCCATAGAAACTGATGTACCGTACATAAAACTGGCGTTAAGAAAGTTACATCACAAGCTTCATCTCTACTCTGTATCTCCTCTGAACTTAAATAGAATAACTAAAATTATATTCACTAGCCAAGAGCCTAAGCTATGAAACCATATTCGCTATGGAAAGAGGAAACATATGACTGTTTCTATAATATTAATAAAAACAAGGTTACTTAGGTATGTTATATCAAATTTTTATTGCATTTCAATCTGATTTAATTTTGTCGTAACCTTTTCTCAAAACATTTAATAGTGTGCTTTGATGAAATAACGTTGAGGCTTTAATGAAAACACACAACAGACAAGAACATTGTAATTACGAGGAGTGCAAGATTTATTACATGAGGATAGGAAACTAACCACACGTGACTAAAGATCCTATACGAACCGTATCAACGAACAAACACATTGCGGGCGATATTACACTTTAGGCACCAAGTAATGAATTCTAATTTTCCCTAATGAAGGATGCTTCTTGCGACCTTTCCGCGCGAGCAAATATGTGCATATGCATTTCCAAATGTGTGTGAATACCACGAAAACGGAACATGTAGTAGTTAATTTTTGCGCAAAGCTGGTGTGAGCGAGAACCACACTCATTTACAAATAGTTTACCTAAGAGTGAGAGAGAAGGAGATGTTGGGGGTTAATTAATGAACGTGGAAGCCTGCGCTCTTTATTGCTTTCGTGGCTGGACGCTAAGACGTCGGCGGTTAAGGAGTTTCCGAGTTTTCTCTGAGAAAATGCGGGAAGACACCGTTTGTTTTTCTCGCGGAATGTATAAATGTAGGTAATCACATTGTATGGTAATGAAGTGAAATGAGCGGGAAGCGACGTCTGTACCTTCTTGTAAAATGTTTCGGAAAATTTTAACGCTTATTTTATTATTTCAATGACGTAAACATATTTTATACACAATTTTAAATATGACACCGTGACGTCGCCACAGCAGTCGAAGAAGTAAACATTTTTTTCTATGCCTGCACTAAAAAAAGGCATGACAAAAATGATTATATATGTCAGGTATCGATGAAGGATACCTATTTCTGAATATATTGATGAGAGTGAAGTATCCATGTTGTCATCAATTGCGAACTAACTTTAAAACTTCGGTTTAAATGATTATTCAGCCTGAAGAAGTTGACATCTACTAATATGTTCTTGCCAACAAATGGGCGGATGATACTAAAAACCACGTAGGTACTATAAATTTGTCTTGTTTTGTGATAAAACGGTATGTGCAAGCAACAAAAACTTTCGTAGCAAAATTCAAAAGTACGAAACTCATACAGGTATAGAGTCTATACTCTATACCTATACATACCATATGTCTATGTCTATACAAACCATAGAATAAGCCAATATTAACTTTCAAAACAATAGTAAGTCTTACATAGTTTTCAGCCCAAACGCTATACAATTAAGTGGCACCGAAACTACACCAACATTTAATTAGTCGGCCTTTAGACGAACTTAGTGTAACCCTAAATAAAACCCTTCTAAATAAAAACGCTCTTCACACCTCTACTCGTGTTCGGGTTAAAGTATTTTTAACACGGTCGGGTTATAGTGGAACAAATATATCCATAAATAGTAGAGGATAATGTGGTGAATGTTTTCTTAATTTCATCCCGCTGTGTGTGTGGGTTGAGAAATTAAGGGTCTAGCCACACCTGTGGCAAATTTGAGTTTTTTTTTTTTAAATTTAACTACATCATGGTCTGCAACTTTGTATGATAACATTTTTTTTTTAACTGTCTTATATGTATATCGAGAAGAATTGGATGCTGCCATATCTCGAAACTACTCAATATTCATATCTACATAGTGTTGCTTGAAAAACAAAAACATAACAAATGTGGCATTTGTTTTGTATGTATGACAGCCGACATAAACGTGTCTAATTTTCCTAGTTGCCAAAAAAGCAAGACACATAATGATGACAACTGAGAGCAACAGATAAAGAAATACTATGTACTATACTTACTTACAGCAAAATCGAAAGCTTTATGAACACTTAAAATAAATATAAAATAACCCTAAAAAAGGGGTTTTTTTTGGGGTCGCGTAATCCGAATCTAAACTTTTTCAATGAATATAAATAAATATATAAAGACAAATCACACTGAGTAAGCTAACCCCAAACTAAGTTTTAAACTTGTCATGGGATACTAACTCAAAGATACTATATTTTATGATAAATACATATATAGATAAACACCCAAGACCCAGGATTATTTGAAAAAGGCCATTTTCCAACTTGCCCTGGCTGGGGATCGAACCCAGAACCTCCGGATTAGCGGTCTAGCGTGTTAACAATTAACACACCACGGAGGTCGTAATTATGTAATGTTGGTAAGTACGAGTTTATTTAAAAAAGAAAGATACAATAATTTACCTCATCTTAGCTTCCCATCAGGCTAGATAGAGGTCAAACGCACTCAAATTTCTAACAAAAAAAAAAATTACGTATTTACCAATTATCCATCGTATCGTAATATAGTAGGTATATACATATAATCGGTATCCAAGGGGATAGGTACCGAGTTTCGGTCAAATCGCATGCAGTTAAGAAACGGTGGCCATCTTGGATTAATGGAAAAAAGCTCACTTACACACAAACTGGTTTGGCCTGCGGCCTCACCCGATAGCTCGGACTTCGGCCTCGCGGAGAGCTCAGGTTTCGGCCTTCGGCCTCAGGTTTCGCTTAGTTACATGGGGCCTCCCCCCATGTAACTAAGCGAAGCCTGAGGCCACAGGGTGATTTTTCTCCCACAGGTAGAAAAGGGGGAGTTAGGAGGGGCTCGGGATTCGCATTTCGTATAACGCACGCTACTTGTCGAATTAGTCCCGACCCCGCAACCTCTACGAGAAGGAACTTCCTTCTAATCATTCCCCAAATTTCATGAAATTGTGGTCAAGGTCAAGGTTACCCATACAAGTGTGAACATCCTAAGCTGCTTAACATGCGTTGGCCTAAAAATGCTGAGACATATTCATATCCACCTCGCTCCTTGTCTTGATAGGAACTTTCAGTTCGGGTTATATCATAGGGTGTGGCGAGACCCTAAGAGGGCTGCAGTGTCCGACGGCCACTTAACGTCCTTAGCGCTATTGTCTTCTGTTTTGTTCTAATAAACCCTTAAGGTTTGTTAATGAGTCATAACGGAGGTTGTTTTGGGTAATCAGCAATATTGTGCCTCTAATGTAGGTACTTACATCCAGTGTAATGAAAAAATACAAGTTTTTTTCTAAAAAAAAAAAAATTACTGCCTTCTATAATATCATTTTTTCGTTTCTGAGGTCGCATCTTTATACATATCTGCGCCTAAAATTCGTATACTTAAGTTAACCCTTAATTAATGACTGAGATATATCTGTTCAATTTCATTTGACTTCATAAATTAGCAAAATAAAAAAGTTAATATTCCGAAAACTATATTTTCTTAGCACATTTAGTATAAACCTACATCAAAAACGTAACATATTGTCCACATTTACAACGTGTTCATTCTAAACGAGATCAAAGTGATATTCTCAATAGATACGCAGCTGTATGGCTGAAATATTGCATTTGCTGCATTTCAGATAAACTCGAGTCATATTTTAAAGGAATGCAATTATAAGTAGGGGTGAAGAGACAGGGACGCACACACATAGACGCGTGGCCAATGTTGACGTTATATTGTTTGGTAGGGTTGCCGGTAAAAGAAAAATCTAGATTTGGAGTTTGGCAAGGGAGATTGAGCCTTATTATAAGGATAGACAGGAAAAGATTCACACATTTATTTTGTGTTATCGTCTTTTTTAGTTTGATACTATATTAATTAATTTTAATTAAGATCATCATCTATACATAATACCCAATCAGCTGATAGATTGATCAGTTTCCACTGGAAACCAAAAACCTTAATGTGTTTTATAAAAGTCAGATAGGTATGCATTACTTAGTTATGACTTAAGTTCTTGTTCTAACAAGAACTTTATATTTTACCTTTAAAAGACTTAATAAAAAAAAATTAAGAAAATTGTGTCGACAGCCCTACACCGCACCTCATTGTCGCCCTACGGATTAGTCGCGTGGCATGAGATTACCACATCCGCCACAAATTAAGAATTACCCACACTAAAAGTTAGTCCAAACTCCACCGACAATAATTAGACTAATTATAATGAAATTCGATCCAATGACCACTCCGTGGCACAAAGCCAAGATAAATGATAACTGCTTAGTATTTATAACGAAATTGGCCAGAATTGTAACGCTAGACTTATGAAATGCTGCATTATATACCGCACAAAGCAAAAAAACGCGATCATATCCCACACTGCAACATTAATCTGAATGATAGCCATTCCGCTAAGTTTCAAAACAAGTAAATAAAATGCCCATTCAACTTTAATTGAGGACACTTTTCGCAAATTTATCTCAATTTTCACTTAAAACTACGTCGTTCGTACTGCTTTTTTAATAACGTCTAAGTATAAGGCACCTTCCGTTTATGAAACTTGCTGTCGCCATATCATAAACTTTTTACGCGTCGCAACACTCGTAAACATCGCTAACTTAATGTTTTACAAATTCAAACAGCGTTGTTTACACACAAATTTGTCCCGAAACACGTTATATTTGTAAAACAAGTTGCTTTCATTACTTACTCATACAAAAATAATCCAAACAAAGTATTTCCTTCGCGACACTTAGCGCTGCGATTAATTTTACATATTAAAGTTCATAACTCACGTAACGTTCAGTCGGTGCATCGTTAATAACGTGTTAAGAACGCGCACAAGTTTTGTTTACATTTCAGATCCGAAACGTCGCAAGTATGACTTTTGACAGATCATAAAGAACAAACACAGATGCAAGGGCACATTTACATACGCGCTTGCATAGATGTACGCGTGACAAGTAGAGAGTGCGGGATCGCGCGTTCGAAATTCGAAATTGTGTGATTTAGAGAGTTTTGCGTCGCGTTTTCAGCTCGTTTTTCGTGTGTCCGTCACACAGTTTGCGTTAGTACTGACCACAGCTTAGGGCGCCGGCCGTGCGGTGTGTGCGTGTGTGAGCTTTCTGCACGCGATCTCTTCGAGCTTAAACGAGTGGGGCGGGCATGTGTGTGCGTGCAAACTTTACTTGTGGAAGTATCAGACTAGACTCATTGACTGCGGCCCTTATTGTATGAATGTGGAAAAATTATAGTGTCGAGTATTTTGCCTGAAACAGCGTCGCGATGTTTATGGTCACCGTGCGAGGCACTTAAGGCTCCCAATTTGCCGTGGACGTTAATGTCTAAGCTTTGTCCTCAGAGACATTATTTCTTACAAAGTACTGTAATTAAAATCGCCGAGGACGCCGGACATTGTTAATCTTTTTTGTCAGTTATATTTGACAGAATTTATGTTATATGAACTCGCGTTATTTAGCGGAAGTCGTTATAGTTATGAGGCGAGAGTAAAATGCTGGAGATATCTGCGAATATACAGATTGAAAACAAAAAAATATTAATTTAGTATTAATATAACACAGAAGCCATTTAGGTACTCGAATATGATCAAAGTTTAACAAAAAAATAATTAAGAGTTACTTAAATTACTTACTCTCGTATTATAAGTATTTCTTGCCTCTCCTTTCCTCTACTTCTAAATATTTAGAGCTTTTTCATATTGGTAACCTAAGGTCTAACGAAATAAGGAAAAAAAAATCTACAAACTATACTAGCATTTCGGAACGGCCACTGCTGAGAAGAAAACCCAAAAGAAACTCATTGGAATAATTTTGCTACTTTATTTTGATTTCTAGAAAGTCCATCAAAACACAGCGCATCTTCGCTCAGCTTCAATGGATTCTCCATTGAAGCTGCACATGATTCGCATTTTCGCCCATACTTTCGATCGGCTTATACGATCTACATGGGAATCTCTTCTCATGTAGAGCAGCTAGTACTTTCTTTTTTTTTCATCCAGACTAGAAGCAATGGCAAATGGAAGCCAAATAGTTGGGTAAAAATATTTCTAGCAAGCTACTAAATGACTTATAAATATCATAACAATAACAAGCGAGAGGTTACTTTGTGCAATCCAGTATCGAAGTGAAGTGAGATTTACGAGCATATCTCTTAATGGAGCCCTGTTTGATGAATGTGCAATTTTAACTTCACAGTTTTGACTGCAATGATATATGCACTAGAAGATCTCGTGTTTGTATGAGTTAATATTTCTGTAGGGTGTAGACTGCAAGTTTTTTTGTATTCTTTGTGAAGAGAGAAGACTTGAAGTTCAAAATCACCAACATGACTCATCAGTTTAGATCATTGAAGTGGTTAATACATACATAGGATAAAAAACTTGGCTGCTCTAGTAACGACATTCTTGCACAAAAGTATTTCGTTTTGATAGTGAACTTATATATGATGCTATGTCCTCGAAATTACTGCACAAGGAACAGGTGGCCATATGTGCAGGAGTCATGCTACCGGGAACCACACGGCCGTGTGACTTGGAGTGAACTGCCGGGCAGTTCACTCCAAGTCTTCCCGTGGATGTTGTAAAAGGAAGGAGGAGAACGACTTAGGAAACACAAGCTAAACAAAGCTTTTAAACATCAATGGGATCTCCATGCTGGCCAGACGGGTTGGAGAGATCTCCAACCCGTCTGGCCGGCATGGAGAGTGTAAGTCAAATCCTGTGACTGCTCTGGTAGTACAGAGAGGGTCGTGCTCCTGGAGACATAGAAACACCTGATGATTATGATGAAAGTTGATTAGATGTCAAATAGCGACCAATATCGAGCAAGTGCTTTGGAGATCCTAAATTTATAAGAATCTTTGTAGTTTTCGGCGCATAATAGGACCACTCCATCCTTTTTTAGGGTTCCGTACCCAAAGGGTGCAAACGGGATCCTATTACTGAGACTGTCGTTCCGTCTGTCCGTCTGTCTGTCCGTCTGTCTGTCTGTCCGTCAGTCACAGGGCTCTATCTCTTAAACCGTAATAGCTAGACACTTGAAATTTTCACCGATTATGTATTACTGTGGCGGATATAACAACAAATACTAAAAATAAAAAATAGTTAAAAATTAAAGGGGGTCGTCATACAAGAAACGTGTTTTTTTTCAGCGTTTTTAACTTGATCTTCATAATGGCATTAACTAGATACTTGAAATTTTCACCAATTATGTATTACTATGACCACAATAACAACAAATACTAAAAATAAAAAAAAGTTAAAAATTAAAGGGGTCGTCATACAAAAAACGTGTTTTTTAGCGTTTTAAAACATTGTACGGTGGTACGAAACCCTTCATGTACGAGTCCGACTCGCACTTGCCCTCTTGTCTTGACGTCGTAAGAGTAACAGGGAGGCTAAAGAACTAAGAATAAACATCTGTAACAACTACAATCCTAAGAAGTTGACGTCAGGCTAAATACTTTTCGCGTAAATTCTTACAATCCCAAGGGTTATGCTATATTTGAACAACAAAAACATCGGCTTTTATTACCTCAAATCAGCAAATTCTATACTGCCCTGAATGGCGGATAAATACAGGCAATTTTAGTTTTGCAGCACTCGTACCTAATAACATTGATTAACGAATGCAGTGTCTACTGTAACATGTTAGCCCTTATTTTGTGTTGAGAATAGAACAGCTGACTAAATATTACCTGAAACTGTTTATAAATATCGCCATGGTCAGGAACAGGGCAAGATGGCGCAGAGAAAGCCTGGGAATACACTATGCTGATTTTATTTACATTGCCTGTTTTGCAACGATCAGTCAATATTTCCATCATTCCAACTCGATTCCAAACGCCTCCTTAAGAAAACTCAGCCAAAACCTTCTTATACATATACTTACTTATAATGACTTAGGTCAGTTGCATTGTGCGTCCTGCAACCGCCCCTTTAAAACTAAATTTGGCTTTGCGAGCCACATACGCTCGCACCTGCGAAATAAAACCAAGGTCACAGGCCGGAATCTCCTAAGGTACGCGCAATATGCGTCCCCGTTCCCCGTCCCCGCACCTCTCCCCCGTTTTCGCCTCGATGACTCACGTTGGCCGTCAAGAACCGGGGGAGAGGTGCGGGTGCGGGGAACGGGGACGCATATTGCGCGTACCTTAGGAGATTTCCTTCTGTTTACTCTTACTGTATTCTGTGCCAAGGTTCGCCGTTGACGGATACGTCAAGGAGGACATCATCATCATCATCATTTCCATCATTACAAAACCAGCATCTTAATTTCAGCAATAGGATTCACGTCCAAACAGAGGCTTATGCAAAGCAGTGGGTTTTTGAAAGCTAATAATGATTCATTCATTCTTTGTCCATCCCTAATCGCACTTGAGGTTGGTTGGAGGACGAGACTTGTAGCCCAACGGTGCATGCGATTTGAATTCTAAGAGTCCCCTTACACTAGACAGAACCAGAATTTCCCATACAAACGTAGTCTGCAAAATAATGTAATTTCAAAGAAATTCCATATTATCTGGGCATATAACTGGTTTTAGCAGTCAAAATATGAACTTGAAAGAGAATATAGTTTATCATATCAAATTTGATCATCAGTATGGAAAACTTCTACAACCACATATTTTCTTAGAACTTCATATTCTGAGTGTCGAACGCTAGATATATGCATTGTCTTCGAAATTACAAAATACCTACTACCGAAATTTGACATGTCAATTTAAAATAAAAGCTATTATAGACTACGTTTGTATGGAAAAGTCTAGGGTAAGGGGACTCTTGATGCATGTAAAGTACCGTCAAGTGTGGACTGAATTAGGATGGGTGTGCCTGTTAGTGGTAGTTTATCTCTTCGCTTTATCTTTACTTCCTAGTTCGAGTATTAAATCATGTGTAATCAGGATATTTAAAAAATATTCTTCTTCTTCGTCTAAGCGCGTTCCCGGTTGCATCCTAAGGTGAACTGCTTCGGAGCCAGGGGTGCGCTTTTCTGCTTTTTCTTCTCCAAATATAACATGCATGTCAACGGTCACTCAAGGATGCCAAGGACCTTGCAAAATGGAGAAGAAATAGCCGGAACAGTTTAAATGATTCGGCTATTGTTTTACGACCGAGATATTTAAAAAATATTATACTAACATATTTTTGTGTCATTTTTCCTCAGCACGGTTGACTGAATAGTGACATTAGTGACTGACCCTTAAAATATTGTTCTTAGTCTTAGTCCCTTAAATTAACTTGAATAATTACATACCAACATTTTATTGTGAAACATTATTTTCTATATTTCGGCAGTAAAAAGTTCCCAAAATATGTTTTCTGTATCTAAATAAAAAATAAAAGCTGACGACGCGTTTGATTTTATGTGAACATGAACTTGGTGGTAAAAAAGTTATGCTCCATTTACTCGACAGTTCTGGGAATCTGCGTGTAAAAATCTACCCCTATTTGTAACATTTTCAATTTTTTCACCCCTTATGATCGGTGTAGTTTTATTTCAATTAGGTATTTTTGCTACATACAACAGCAGCAAAACTGCAGCAAAAATGATTTGTTTATTCTTTTCCATCTTCCTCTCTCTCTCTCACTTCTCAGCGTATTCCCAGTTGCATCCTCAGCTGTAATGCTGTAAAGCACGGGGTAAGCTTTCCGGCTTTACCTTCTCCACTTCACACGGTCTTGAGTATCCTTGGTTGTTAGACCATTGGCACGCATATCAACCTTGATGATGACAAGCCAAAATTTCTTGGGTCTACCACGACTGCCGGGTCCCGGTGGGGGCAGCATGGCTATATATGTGTTTCCCACGGAACTTGCCGTTTTCCGCAACACATGACCGTAACAGCGAAGGCGTCTTTTCCATCTTCCTCAACCCAACTCAATCAAGATCAATATATTTTTAGGGTTCCGTACCCAAAGGGTACCAACAGGACCCTATTACTGAGACTTCGCTGTCTGTCCGTCCGTCTGTCACAAGGCTCTATATCTTGAACCGTAATAGCTAGACACTTAAAAATTTTACCGATTATGTGGCCGTGTGGTGGAAAGTTAAAAATTAAAGGGGTCTTCATACAAGTAACGAGTTTTTTTAAAGGTTATAAAACATTGTACGCAGGTATACGGAACCCTTTATGTACGAGTCAGACTCGCACTTGTACTGTTTTTTCATAATAATTGTTCACGTACTGTAAGCTTTCTACTAAGTCCCTTAAAGCAAAAAACAAGGCGGTTTCCTTAAGAATAAAGTTCAAAATCTCGTCTACTTTACTTACTGCTTTAATAAAATAAAGATATCACGGAACAATGAATAACTCGATAAAGTAAAATCTCCATAAAATAAATAGATAAGAAAAGTAGTCTAAATATTTGCAAAAGTATATTTTGATATTCGTTCTCGTTTTCCATAACATAAATTAATTGAAATGAGCGAGCACTGACCTTACTCTCCAAATTTGCTCTTTGCTGTGCTTTCCTGTACTCACTCGTATAGGCCACTTTTACGAGTACCTTCGTGAGCAACTTGAGGGAAATGTTTTGGGGGGACCCTTACCCTAGACAGAATCATATTTTCCCATACAAATGTAGTTTGACTTTTATTTTGAAATGACATGTTAAATTTCGGTAAAATATTGTAATTTAAAAAAAATACTATAATTAGACCATAAATTACTGAAACTAGTTTAAGGGTGAATTCAGTCTGCGATATTTAACAACTTTCCCCAAAGAACATACTCGTATGTCGAAATACGAAAAATGGTTTTTGGTTTACAAACTCGGATAAGCTGATCGGTCAACTTGTACTCGTATGGGAGGCCAAAAATTATTTTTCATATTTCGATATATGTTCCTTGGGAAAAGTTGTTCAGTGTCATGGACTGAATCTACTCTTAATATATTTTCAGTATATTTTGTTAGACCCTGTATACATAGCCCATTAGCTGTTTCTCCCTGTTGTTCTTGCATTAACTGAATAAACATATTAGTAAGACATTAACCGTAAACGGGTTTTAGTTTTTTAATCTAAGGTATATCTTGTACTTCATATCTTCATCATCATCATCATCCAAGCGTATTCCCGGTTCCGTGCTCAGCGGTAACACTTCGAAACCGGGGTTCCTCTACCTAAACTAGGTAATTTTACGAGGTTACTGGTTTTTACACAGAGCGACAGCCGTCTGACCTTCGCAATCCAAAGGATAGACCAGAACTAATCCTAAGATAGGTCGGGTGTTTACGTGCCTTCCGAAAATCATGTTCCTTTTCAGATAATCAGGTGATTCATATCTTGATAAGTGACAATGCTGTTGGTTCTTTATTTCCTACGATAAAGAACGTAGTAATTATAACTCTGATTTAATTACTCGTTGGGTACGTCACTGGTCTCCGCCCAGGCAGCCTGAGTACCATTTGAGCTGTCCACACGAATAAAGACCTTTGTACCTTTGTTTATATGAAAATTGTAGTAATGAATGAGCTCTGATTGAGATTTAGAGGAAGCAATTAAGGTATTGAATGGTTGCTGTGTCTATAGAAATCCTTGGGTGCTGTGTTTTGTTTTGTTTTATTTTAGGACTTGATGTTTTTTTGTGTTTCTGTTTTATGTGCTTAAAATTACGTACTTATAATTAAGTACTATAATTTTATTTTGTAAAGCGGAATTAAGGTTCTGAAGAATAAACGTTCTGACATGTTGAAACTACGAGTACGTATAAGGGTATTTTCTGTCTTTTCGCTCCGAAACACTAATTAATACCAAATGTTGTTGACGCAACGCGTTGTTTTTTTTTTGGTATATCTGACTTGGTGTCCCGCAAAGTGTTAAACATACAATAATATACAGGATCTATCTAACAAAATATACTGTAACAATTTGAAGGGAATATTCAGTCCATGATACTGAACAACTCATTCATATCTGCGAAATGTGAAAAAAATAATTTTGATTCCCATAGAAACTGTCAACTTGTATGGAAGACCTTTAATTTTTTTTTCGATTTTCGATATATTTTTCTTGAGGAAAGTTGTTCAGTAACATGGACTAGTTGTACCTTTAAATATTTTTAGTAAAATTTTTTGTTAGTCGCTTTTTAACGCCTAACAAAATATACTGAAACTATTTTATTATACAGATTTTATTTTATTTTACAGTTGAACTCAGTCCATGATACCGAATAACTTTCCCCAAGAAACATGTACCTATCTAAATATGAAAAATATTTTTTGGCTTTCCATACAAACTGGATCAGCTGATCAGTCAACTTGTATGGAAGGCCAAAATTTTTTTTTCATATTTCAATAATTTGTTTCTTGGGGGAAGTTGTTCAGTATCATGGACTAAATCCACCCTTAAAATAGTTTCAGTATATTTCGTTAGACGTTTTATACTGTCAAGTAGTTAAGTAAATCGCCTATTTGAAAGGATTAAATAAATAAGGACAAATCACACTAATCGATCTGGCTCATTTATTTCTAGATGAACGTCTACTTTAATTGTTAAAACCCGTCTGCGGCGTAGCAAAAAGGTGGGTTATGATTACTATTAGAGCGGGAGGAGAAACTGCTGGTTCCATATTTTTTTTGCTTCCAGACCAGCATGGCAGACAATTTTGAACACTCTGTAGAAAGCTACTAGTAATAACAATTTTAAAACAATGTCAGCAAGTACGCTCACATTTTATTGCAAGCACGTCATTCATCTTCGAACAATAGACCAGTGCATCCATCGACCATCGCACATGAATGTCATATTGTTTCTTTAACATATATTTTTTTAAACGTTCAAAAAATAAGTGTGGCCACCCCAGTGGCCAGCGCATCTCAACATTTCGACACTAAAATATTGATTTATGGCTGTTGCTCGCCGATTGCGTACTAAAACGGCACTTACGTCACTTTCAATTTTAAAGGCGACTGCGTTTACACCGACGCGCAACAAACCGCAAATATTATGTTGTTACTAGGGCAATAAAAGCGTACTTGTAAGTTTTATCTTTGCAACTTATTTTAGTGGTGCTCGAATTATTTTCGCGTGTAGGTAATAACCATAACACCCACACGGATCTACCGCAGTACGTACTTACCTCTATTTTGTTATGACCTCAAACTTGCATCGGGTGTGGTGGTCGAATACTTGGGAAGCACAAGAATTGCTCTCGTTTTATTGCTTCAATTTTGCTACAGATACCTATTTTCAATATTATTTTTATTAGTGTGCAAATGATCGCAGTAAGTTCAGTTCATGATATTAAATATATTTTTGGAAAACATACGAAAAAAACGCAAGTTCTTACACTATGGTATTGCGAGTACTATTTATCAGTCTTTTTTTATTTATTTTTTGATTTATTTAACTTTATTACAGGAAATTGTTACAGGCGGACTTAAGTGTAACAGGCAAAGTTTAGCATACTATATAAAATCGATTGAAAATATTTCTTTGTATCGATTTATCAATTTTCATGCATTTTCTAATTCAAACTACATAACAAAGCCAAATGGAGTAAATAGTATTGGAGAAATAATAAAGCCAGTAAAATCAGCAATCCAGCAATTTTTTATGCAAACAATTTAATTGAAAATAAAATAAATGATGACGATGGTAATGTTTCCCAAAGTAATCAGATGGTTAGAAATCCAGTAGTTTTCAGTTGCTGTTACAGGCTGTTCTGAAACTTGACGTTGTGAGCGGCGGCCACCTTAACGCGAAGCTTTTTAAACGCCCCCGTAGTAAAAGTCCTCGCATCCCGATTGTCCGTATTACGCAGTAAAACGTTCCATTCTTAACACGGCTAATATATTATATCTATAACTTAAACACGATTTTATATCGGTTTTAGCTCTGTTTGACAGTGGAACTTGTAGTAACAAAAGCAGAATTGCTCCCTACTGGTTTAACATCCTTACCAGAGGGTAACAGAGGCAAGGAGAGCCTTGACGACCTCCATGGTGTAATGGTTAACATACTAGTCCGCCAATCCAAAGGTTATGGGTTCGATTCCAAGCCAGGGCAAGTGGAAAAATGGCGTTTTTCAAATTGTCCTGGTTTTTGGGTTTTTATCTATACATTTTATTTATTATAAAATATAGTATCGTTGAGTTAGTATTCCATAATTCAAGTTTAAACTTACTTTGGGGCTAGCTTAGTCAGTGTGATTAAGGAAAAATCGTGTTTTAAATCCTTCTAAGATCAATTTTTTTGACAAGGCACCAATATTTTTTGTCAATGTAATAAGGTTGGGATTCGTCTGTGTTCAACCGGCCCAATAGGGCTGGTCTGGCTAGAGGGGTTAAAATTATGCTCTGTCTATCGGCAACAAGAAAAAGCAACGCTCTGCAAAATAGCGAGCTTTTAGGTAGAAAAACAGGAATTATCATTTTCTTAGGTAATAGGTTGGTAGGTAAAAGGATGCTTCTTTTTGCACCTTTTGCATCCTTTGAATGACTTCTATGTTCTTCGCGAAAAGAATCAGGTTGTGGTGGTAAGTACACGTTTTTTTCTTACTCTCATTTGGCCAAACCAACGGCATTAATAATAACATCTGTGACATTATGTAAACGGACAAAAGTCAGTACCTACTATAGATAAAAATTAGCGCTATGAATAAAATTCAACCAAACAAACAAAATAATAGGAGATAGATGGCTCATTATATACTTATACACTGACATTAACTGATGAAATCGGCACCCTCCTTTGTAGACTTACCTTGGACTGGCAACCAAGAAACTGTCACACGACCAGTAAAAAAACACATTTGAATTTCAAAATTAAAAGAATGCGTTTCGCACATACACGTAACAAAACGAATTCGAGATTCATAAGCCGACCCTCCGGATGAGCCCATGTCAGGCGTACATCTCATTGTCTTCTTTGTAATGGTCAGTTGAAAGAAATAAGAACGTTTCATTAAAATATTAAAAGGCTGACAGACGATACCCACTTCCGTTCGGACGCCATATGGCGGCAATTCTATTTAATTTTTGTACCTTAACTGGTCGCCATTTATTATAATAACGAGTAAGTACAGGGCGGTTGATGAAGTAAAAATTTTGTGGATCATCTCTTTCTTTGTTAATGTTGCTATTGAAGTAGCTTCAGAATAAAATAAGAACAACGGTATTGAAGGATGAAAAGTTAGATGTGGTGAATTTAGCCAACTGACTGAGAAAAAACTATTGTTTATTTTTTTCCGCAGTTAAACATCAATAACTACGTATTATTACTTAAGTCGATTCTTCTGTAACTAAATATATTATTTTTCAAGTCATCATCGAATTCAACGAATCATTGCCCAGATCTTTCTCTGTAACTAATAATAAATCAATATTATCTGGGGTGTAGAACACTCCAGATTCTATACAGTTTCTAGGTCCCAAATCAAGATACAATACTTGTTCGAAGTGCTTACCGATTTTTTATAATTTTTTTAGGGTTCCGTCCCACAAAAGGTAAAAATGGAACTCAAATGGGAACACTCACTTGTCTGTCTGTCTGTCACAACCAATTTGCTACGACACTAGGCACTGAACCGATTGAGTTGAAATTTGGTTCACATATGTAAGTTAGTGATCCAAAGACGGTCGCATTACGTAAATAAATTAATTACTAATATTATATATAAGTGGGGTGCCGCTTATTTATGGGGGTAAATTACACATTAAAAAAAGTTTTGTGAACTATATTGTGTGACATATCAAATGAAAGACCTTTTTATGAGAATTGTAAATACATATATATTTTTATAATTTTATGATAAATATTTTTAACTTAAGAAAATAGGCGGTTTTGACCACCGTTATCTCTAAAACTTCCGGGCGTAATTATTTTAAAAAGCAGTATGTTTGACACAGCAGCACAAATAGGCTTCAGTTCAGCACAACGTTGCTCACAAGGAGCGACCGCTGAATTTCAGCTGTCTATTATTAGATGACACAAATAAGCGCAATAAAAATAAACGGGCAAGTGCGAGTCGGACTTGTACATGAAGGGTTCCGTACCTCCGTACAATGTTTTAAAACGCTGAAAAAAACACGTTTCTTGTATGACGACCCCCTTTAATTTTTAACTTTATCTCATTTTTCGTATTTGTTGTTATAGCGGCCATAGTAATACATAATCTGTGAAAATTTCATGTAACTAGTTAACGCTATTATATAAAGATCTAGTTAAAAATGCTAAAAAAACAGGTTTTTTGTATGATGACCCTCTTTAATTTTTAACTTTTTCTTATTTTTAGTATTTGTTATTATACCGGTCACAGTAAAACGTAATCTGTGAAAATTCAAGTATCTAGCTATTACGGTTCAAGAGATAGAGCCCTGTGACAGACGGACAGACAGACTGACAGACAGCGGAGTCTCAGTAATAGGGTCCCGTTTGCACTCTTTGGGTACGGAACCCTAAAAATTAAATTAAAAGCAGAAAAAAATACATAAAAATTCAATTGTGTGTAAATACTTAGTCTAAATTTACCCCCATTTAATACAAATTTGTCTCCATCACAGAAATGGCAGAGCAATAAACGCTATCTGCACTTGAACTCATCGTTCGTGGAAACATCTACTTCCACGAACGATGGGTAGTTTCTGTGAACTATCCTTCATCTCTCGTTACCGGGTGGAGCAGTAAATATGACAATTAATAGACGCCCATGCCCGCGAGGATAGTTTTACATAGAATATGCACTTCGCTATGCTGCGTTTTGATATTCATGGCTTGTTTACAAAGATTTAGTCCAATGCTGGAGTAATGAAAATTAAAACAAGGGGTATCGGTTACACGGTAACAATGTCGCAAGTTCAGCGGTTTTTCCCCATTTAAAAAAATGCCCAACGCGCTTGTGGAAGTTTTACTTTTAAAAAACAGTGGCACTCTGGGAGTGCAGACAGAAGTAAAAACTTAAACAAATTGGTGTCGGTATCAGTGTCGCGAGTTCAATGGTTTTTTTCCAATCTCAAAAATATCCAACGCGCCTATAGAAGTTTTAACTTTAATATACATAAAATAGATAAAATAATTAGGGGCTCTATGAGTAGGGGCTATATAGACCTCGCGAGTCTGTTTTTACATAACTTAAATTGAATAAATTATTATTACTGACGTGTACATTAAGACACAGATGGGTCATTTCATAAAATTTATAAACACGAAACGAACCTGCTGACAAAATTTCACAAGAATTGGTTGAGAACCGGCGGGACAGACATGCTGCAGATACCTGACGATAACTTTTCTTGGCAATGCAATTGTAGCACGAGATGTTTGGGCTCCTTTAGTCTCTTAGGATATCCACAGGAAGAGATGAAGTGGTCCTTAAAATCAACTATAACTCCAAGTGGGTAGCTGAGGTGTAACCTTTTGTGCACTGTGCCACTCAAACGCATGCTTAGTTTTCATGTATTCTAATGAACCTTATTTCATCTACCTATATTGTATGTTACAGAAAACATGTAATTCATCTATCTATCCCTTTTGCTCTTCTGTCTGCTCATATTAAAAAAAAACCTGAAATGTGGCGGAGACATTGTTTCCATATTGTGACAATTTTAGTCAGGCCACCTGGGAGATAGTGGATCAGACTCCAACGTCGTTACTTAGTTGTCGCAAATGCTGTATAACTTTGTATGTGTAATTTTGAGCAAGAATTTATTTTAACTTTGTTAAGAATACTTATTGGAACATACATTGATGTTATAATATAAAATTCAAAATGATTTTGACTAATGAGTACAAAAATAGTTTCGGGCTGATTGAGCGTAAAAACTCAGGACCTCAGAAAATATCCTAACCGTGATGAAAAAAAAAATACACAGTACATTTTAGTCATAGTTACGAGACATTTATTATCTTATTTCCATAACCTCATCTGTTTATTTAAATATTTATTGCACAATAATCTAACGATAACAATAGCAATGTCTACTAGTTCCACTTAAGTGTTTTTCATTTAAAAAGTTTTTGGCTTAAACATGTCTCGAAATATTACAAACAACGAAACCTCATGCAATTGATTATTGAATGAAAATTTCACAACTACAAATATTTTTACCCAGCTTCCAAAATTGGCAGCTTTCACGTTTTACTAGTTGCATAAGTACAGTAACGCAATAATTTTACGTACCTACTCTAATTCACAACAACAAATATATTCACTGACTTTTAAAACTTGGTAGTTACCACGTTATACTGAGTGCCCGTGTCGCGTTAATTTAGCGCGCTCTGAGAATTCGCGTTCGCGGTTTGCGGCCATTGTTTTACGGTCGTCTGTAATTTAATAGCTCCTGAACTCGACAACTTTGTTATTATAACACGATGATTAAGCTTGTATTCTTGCATTGCATTAAATTTGATATTTTATTATATTACATTCAAATATTTTTAATAACTAAAATAAAACATTGTTACGAGTGGCTTCGAACCCACCACTTCTCATGTCCACACCTTGAAAGCTCAACCAACCGCAATAGTAGGTGGTTGAGTCTTTATCCCTAATGGGGCAGACAAAGCATTTTGGGCCTTGCGGCTCTAAGCAGACAGAGCCTAGGGCCGTTAGATCCAAAGGCCACTTTTAGCGTGATGGTGGAAAACGGAACCAATATAGTGTTGGGTTGCTGGCCGCATTTTTGCCCATACTCTCGTTTTGGGTTTTACGATCTGCATGGGAAGATAAGCAACTGGTACATTCTTAGTTTTTTCTTTTCTCCCAGACTAGCATGGAAGCGTGCACTTTCTCATGTTATCAAGTTCTAAGTTGCATAGAGCATCCTTAGTTGTTCTGCTTCAGTTGAAACCTAAGGTGCAGTTTTCGGTCGTTCATCTACGGATGCCGATGACAAATAACCCCAACTGTGCTATCATATTAAATTATTGAATTTCAAAAGTGCTTTTATTAAAAATGCGTGAAATAAAATGTACTCTTCATGAGGTCACCGCATTCGCTCCACTTTCCACTGAGCATTAAGAATCGTGTAGGCCGTAAGACAATTCCAATTTTAAAATCCTTAATAATAAACGGAATGGAATGAGTCATGTCAAGCCGACACGCACTTTAATTGAGGCTCGCAACACAAAAGGTAATATGGCGCGATTCATTTAGCCTGCGGTTAGCTAAAGCAGTTTTCACACGAGTTCCTGTCCATGACGTAAATAAATAAACATTATTATATACGGAAAAATCACAAAGACACAGGTCAATCTGAAAAAGATTATTTTCCACCTTGACCTGACCGGGGATCGAACCCTAGACCCGGAGGTCCAGGGTTCGATGTGACAGTCTAGCATGATGCTAGGCCACAAAGGTCGTCAATACTTAAGTAAAAAAAAGGAAATGGTTATCGTATAGGATTTTAAACATTATGAAAGAATCGACTATTAACTTTTAATCCATGCATATGAGAAGAAGTAACCTGCGACTAAAGCTCTTACCACAAACATCTCATGCTACAACTACATTCCTGAAAAGGGTTTATGTCAGCTATAGAGCAGATTGTAAATCCATAGTCAAGTCGTTTACTTAAATATTTTCTTATTTTTAATAGCTAACTTTTTTTTTGACGTGGTGAAAATGCCTTCGCATACTACTCGGGTACAACAGAGTGGGTATTTAATAGGTAATGTGTCAAAATGACTGTTGTTACTAGATGACATAGGTTTAATAGCTAACCTATGTCATCTAGTGACAACAGTCATGTTTACACATTAGTGAAACTATTGTCCAGGTTTCCTCACGATGTTTTCTTTCACCGGAAGCAAGTAGTGATCGATGAAAATGACTGTACATGAATCAAATTATTTTGGAAACTTAGAGGTACAAGCTGGCCCAGGCAGAGATTAAACCTGGGATTTTATGGCTATTGGTCACGCTCTTAAATCAGTACACCACTACGCTTCATCACGTCACCAGGAAGGCGCTAAGATTATAGGAAGGATATTAATTGCGTTCCAAAAAAAGTGCATGTAGAACGCATCTCTCGCATTTTACTTTATACTCGTAGAACTGAATAGTAATTAGCAGAACGTATTTGAGATATAAAAAAATGCGAAAAGCAATTCTTCTAGTCTGTACAGGGTTTTTGCGGCGAATATGATGATCATATACCGTGTTTCTATAATTAATATTGGTTAACACCTTGCTCGCGGTTTCTGATGCTGTAATAAACTATGGATTCTCTTGTTGTTATTAAAGTCTAAATGAGGTCTGAGTATGATGTTTTGGTTTAGCGATGAAACATTATTTGGCACTAAACTGAGATGGATTTGAATAAATCTAGGCTTAGAATTAAAATATTTTAGTATTGAGCAGAGCTTTGGTCGAGTTCTGTTATCCAAGAGATTTGATAACAATAATAAACAAACGTGCGAATGGGCCATACGTAAATATAATTTAGTGTCGTAAATGATTTCCGTAGTACACTAGTCATTGTAAATGAGGGTAGTTGTTTATTGAACGAACGAGCAAAGAGAGTAAATTTCTCCAATAACCATTCAAACTACTTCGATAAGGCAATAAGAAATTGTCGTATTAAGGCCACGGTTGTAGGTTCGAAGTCTGTACGCGTAAAATTGAGTCGGAAAGCGCAGCATTTTTATGTAATTTATTATGTATATGTATGTAAATGTTTTACATAACATCATATATTATGTACAATAAGTTACAACTTATGGTATTTTGAGTATTGGTATTATAACTATTGATAAAGATTACCTACCTGAAATTTGGTATGCTAGAGGCAACACCAATAGAATTTTAAAGCTCGGTCAAGAACCAAATCGTCAAAAAAGTTTTGCAAACGTTACTGTGTCATATATCAAATGAAAGGGCTCGTTATGAGGATCTTAAATATATTTTTGTAATTATTGTTAATTGAATAGTTTTGGTTTTATTCATGAAAGAAGACGAAAATTGACCATCCCCCCCCTGATCTCCGAAACTACTGAGCCTCAAATTTTGAAAAAAATACAAAATATAGTTCATTGCTTGTTGATTACAGGAAAACCTATAAGAATTCAATCAAATGTACGAAACCCTCTCCACGCGAGTTTATCTCGCACTTGGCCGGTTTATTTTATTTATTCAACTTTATTACAAAAATTGTTAACGGCCAACGGAAAGGTGACGCAGAGACAAGTGAGACCAAAGCGAAGGCAAAGGAGTAAAAATTAAATTTAATACTTACCTAGTTTTTAAACCTATATTACCTACCTTTCGCATTTTTGCTTGTAATTTTCGTGCTGCTATATCTATGAACAGCTAGTACTTACAATATGTGACCAAGTTTCCGCTATTTACGTATTTACGTGCCTTCCAAAAGTTTTTATGACGATGGGTATCTGTAACGTTAGTAATTATATTATCTTTGGTTTCGTCATCCAAAGATATTACGCCGGTTGTTTCCAAGAAGCTAAATAGGCCCAATCGAAATGTTTGAATGACAAATTGAAATAAATCAACGACCATTTAAATGTTTGTTAATAGAACTGATTATATACAAAGCAATTATTTGTTTTGAAGTTTGTGTGAATGAAAGACTTGAAGTTATCACTTTATATCTCTAGGTAGATACGAGTAAGCAGGTAAGCAGCGAAGCAAATAAAAATATTCATTTCAAATTATGTTAAAATAGTGAACATCAAGCATAAGCGTAGGATGTACATCAACATAGCTCAACATGGTAACAATAAATGGTGGTACAACTGAACATAAATGTTTATACTCCCAACATAAACCCTGGTGTCACCACTGATTAACCCTATCTGAAGTCACAGCATACTCTATTGACTTTTTGCATTCCTCTACACAATAAATGTATTTTAAGCGCTCACACTTATCGCTTTATAAGTAGATCGAGAAATAATAAAACTAAAGGAGAACGAACATCAAGAAAGCAATAACATCATTATCATAGCGTCGGCCATCTCTTTCCAATAGTCTCACCCCTCCTTTGGCCCCGCCTACCGCATATCGCTCTGTCACCTGTATCTCGAAACATTACACATATGCAAAACTTTCGCCCGCACTACACAGCCTCCACACACACATGGATACGACAGCTGCAGTGTGCATACGTATAAATCTGCAAGATAAAAATTGTGCTATATTGCATTGCGAGTGTTCTGCCCGGACGTGCTTCCTTTTTTATCTAGATAGTGTAGGCGTGGTGTTTGCACCTAGCACAGTGGTCGATATCTCATCGGTGTCATCGACACCGCATATGAAATGTAGACAGAAATATTATCTCGAACAAAAGTTGTAGTGAATCAATGAGATTAAATTTAATGTAGTCATATCAGAGAATAGAGATCTCATTGGGAACAGTTTCATACAGGTTTAATAATGTCGTGTGTTATTATACAAGTATCATTGGAAAAACAATAAGTATCATTATGAGATATGAATTTGAAAGCATGTTAATATCACCATGAGTAATTCATTATCAGTATTACTACAGACCTGCCTAAGACTTATCAAAATTTCAATACCTAGCTAGCAACCCATCACTACGAATAATTTACTTTTTTCGCCCAATATCACGCCAAAAGTGGCCTTTGTGTCTTACGACTCTACGCTCTGTCTATCGCGTTATAAAGCCGTAATAGTATAGATTTACTTCGCTACTAACTC
This sequence comes from Acrobasis repandana, assembly GCA_963576875.1. Classification (NCBI taxonomy): domain Eukaryota; kingdom Metazoa; phylum Arthropoda; class Insecta; order Lepidoptera; family Pyralidae; genus Acrobasis; species Acrobasis repandana. The sequence continues at coordinate 9,456,183 of OY756226.1, forward strand.
TGTTACTGTATGCATTCTCTACAATATTAATCTCCCTGTAGTGAATAGATACGTATTCATTCAATAATTTTTCGTACGTCCGTTCCATTCGCGATTAAATCGCCGTTTTCAGTCACGGGGCAACTGCAGTAATTATTCACATTGTATGAAACAGTTATGCATGCAATTATGGTGCTCTGATTCAACGTATTGTTCAAATATAAAAACGTGTTCTACGTTATGTTTTTGAAGCTATAATAACTAGGCTTTTGTATAAACGCTATCTGCGATAAGGGGTTTAATAGTTTATGACACGTTCAATTTATTGTTATGAAGTGTGTCATATCAATTTGAAGTGACATTGTTGCAGCGGCATCTAACTTCTACTAAAAAAAGTCAACTTCGTAAATAGACTAGTCTAAGGGCAATAAATAATATATATGTACATACTTAGTTTGTTGCCAGTTGCTTTCTCTCATTCAAAACCGTTAAAGTTTATCAAAGATATTTCACTTGTTAATTTTCATATAATCTAGTGTACTCGTTGATTATTCGATAGAATGACGATTAAGGCTACCTTAGAATCATTTTACTATTTCTGATAAAACAGCGAAATAAATAGATAGATAAGGACGAATCTTAGTGATTTAGCTAGCCCCAACTTGTATTATGGGATACTAACTCAACGATTCTATATTTTATGATAAATACATATATAGGTAGATAAACACCCTAAACAACATTATCAATCCGTGATAATGCCACAAAGACAACTTAGTCACAAAAGAAAAAAATCTGATTGCCCTTATAATTCAAGCATCAGTAAATAATAAGCAATAAAGTAAAAATATGTTTTGCATTTTGATATTTAGTTCCTAGGCCAGCTGAATAACAGCTTGGGTTTTGCATGCTCTCAAAGGATTATTTCATCATTCTGTAACACCCTTATATTCCTCAAGTTAACGTTAACGTTAAACGTAACGGGTAAAAACAATGGAATAAGCTTCGACTTTTTATTAATAATATACGAATGAAGGTTAAATTAATTATTTCCAGTTCCTACTCAGCTTACTCAATAAATATGGTACGCAATAACAACAAACGTAATTACACCGAACAAAAGAATAATCGTTAATTGACTTACAGTCTCGGGCTGTCAAAACAGACAATTAAACAAAACAATTACCAAACATAACCTTCAGTTATTTTTCTACCTGTTAATTATAGTGTAATTACATGTAATTCCGCTGTAATAACAATGTTTAGATAAAACTGTAGTGCACAGGTCGACGATTGCGTCCGCCACCGTTCCTGTAATTAAACATTTTAATAACTACGGTAAAGCGGCGGTTCCATTTGGTTTAAAATATGTATTTTAAAGGACTTTACGAGTACGAAGACACTCTTTTTAATTAATATTTTTAATAGTATTGACGAGTTGAGAAAATAATTTGAAAGACAGTGCGCGGTAAGCTCACAGCAGAAAAGAATTACATATTTTTTTGAAACCTGAAATTTCGTTTTAAATGTGGTGGAAGATGGCTATGTGTCACAAGTTTGGTCTGATCGATGAGTATCTATAGAACTGCTGATATCATCAGACTATAACAAGAAATACCGTCATCAGAAAGTTCGATTCAGTAAAAAATGTTTTTTTTATAAAAGAACTGGAAAAATATGTCATCTCTTTACTTAGATGACATATTTTTCCAGTTATTTTGGTATAAAAATCAAACTACTGAACCATTTTAATAACAAAATTATGGGACCAATCTGAAACAATATCTTTTTCAACAAAAGAATAATTTTCAATATTCAAATTGTTTAATAAATGACGAAGTCCTTAGGTAACAAACATAATTATATTATACAACCGCTCATAATATACAAACGATTTTTTCAAGTCAATTGAAAATTACATTACACAATTACAGCTTCTGCAGGATAATAATCCTGCAGAAGCTGTAATTGTAATTCATTGGCATGCATTTTAACTCGCCAAACGATCAAATGTGTGATATGTATCTACGAAAGGCATATATTGCCCGTGTACATAAATTGGTAAATAAATAAATAAAGGTGTGATCGTAGGGTGTGACACGATCGTGACAGTACCAGAGCTTGTGTAATCGTGGTCTATGCTGATTTAATTCATATAAAAAATCTACTAAACACTTCCAGCGATTTGTGTTCCAAGTAGTTAATATTTGCATAAATTAGATGCTACAGTGAAACATCACCTTAAGTATTTAAGTGGACGCAGCGTGTCACGCTTACTTTAAATATTCAAACGCGTGCACTAATTACCTGAGTTTACTTGACGACAATTTATTTCACATTAGTCGCAACCTTCAGATTTAGACCTTATGATTTATATTATTATTTTAATTTCGCTAATCACTCTTTAATTACTGACGTTGAGATTGCGTGGTGATTAGGTGACTTCGGGATTGTGCGTTATTTTGGTTTAATTGAACATAATTTTTGGTTGAGGTTTTTGTTACTGAGTTGGTACTTAAATGACGGGTTGTATTAAATATAAAAACTGATTAGGTAAAGATAGTCTGGTTGGGTGAAAAATTAAGTTGAAATCTTATTATATTATTGTATTTTCTCAGTTGATTGTAATTTCTTAAAAAAAATATATATTTATAAAAGAAGAAACTGACTGGCTAATATATTGACTGATCGATCAACGCACAGCAGAAACCGCTGGGTCTAACATGAAATTTTGCACAATGACGTTAGTGAGCACTGAAATTTTTTTTGATAAGGGATATTTGGAATTTCATCCCCTATTAAAATAAGGGTTGAAACTTTCTATGAATCTTGGTCACTTTTGATGTCAGAAATGTAAAATATTACATATGAGCTCATGGTTAAAACAATAGTTTATTGTATCACAATTATTTTTAATATTCTTTTAAAGTGTAAAATAGAGGATGAAAGTTTGTATGAAGCTCCGTAATTTTTTTTATTGTATCCCGCAGGCAACGCCGTGGGCATCAGTTAGAATTATTGTTAGCCAACTCACTCGCGGTTTATTCTTAACATACTTTTGATATAAAATACTTTTTATCAAAGCTGTAATGTAACACAGCACAGTGCCCAGTAACAGAATGCTCCAAAAATCGGCGACGAAAAGGCGAAATATGATCACGACTACTCTATCAAGAGTGTACGTTTAAGAAGAAGACTTTTCATCCATTAAACAGATGGGTGAAGGTCGTTTTTAATCATGTCATCTACAATATCATACAACATTTTGTGACCAAAATTGTTCTATGAGTACGATTTATGCACAATAAGTAACGAATATTCATAACACAGATAAAAGTTATAGAAAATCGGAATATCACATCCTAATTCCCACCCTAAGGGGCTTACACAAAGCCACAAAGTGACCAAATAATCGCCGATGCGTCCGTATCTAAAGGGCGATTTACAAGGTGCCCCACAGATTGTCTTTGTATGAAGAGCTTCAATTCGCCCATTGTGTCGTGACGAGGTTAGTACGTTGTTAGATCCTCGCTTGTCGACACGAACCAAAATCTACTTAATATCTTACAAAATACGGGCCACAATAATTTTTGAAATTTTTGCTACCTGTAATCTGCGTTATTTGGTATATAAAATTGAGTGCGCCACGAGTGAGATGCAAACTTATGCCCCTAACATCTGTACTGTGAGTCACTTCCAATTAATGAGTTTTACATACGCATTTAATTTCATCAACAAAAGAGCAAGAGCAAAAGCTCAAACTGCAGGTTTGTCAAAGAGCAATGGAGCGCAGTATGTTAGGTATAAAAAGGACAAACCGTGTCAGAAACACTACATTGCGCTCCATTACACAAGTGGTTGACGTCGGAAAGAAATCTGCTACATTAAAATGGGACTGGGTGGGCCACGTTTGCTGCATGATGTCCGAAATATGGGCCCACACAACAACGACATGGGTTCCTACAGACGGAAACAGGTCGAGAGGAAGACCTAGGATGAGATGGAGAAACGAGTTGGCCGCTTTCGATAAGGATTGGAGGGAAACAGCCGAAGATAGAAGTAACTGGGAACAAAAAGAGGAGGCTTTTGCCTATGGGACGTAAACGGCTAAAAAAAATTTTTTCATCACACAATTTTAATTTACATTTTGTTTCGAGCAATATAATGCTGTAAAAATCTATAATTAACATTTGTGTCGTTTACTGCGATATAGGCTTACCTAGTAATCTGGTGTTTGTAAAATCCAGCAAGGGTTCACCTTTGCCCAGAAATCATTTAGCACTAGTTCCCAGCCCAGTCTCACATATTTTTTAAACTGAATGGGAAGAGTGGAAGAAGAAAAAACCTGACTTCTATTCCGTAGATACTTTCTCAAGTAGGTAAAAAGTGTTTGCTACATACTATTTTGACACTTTTGAAAAAAATATTAACGTATGCAAACATTCGGTACGGTACATGAACAAGACACATTTATGTCGATGACATCGTTATGTAAGTAAGTAAGTATCTAGAGTTTTTTTTTATATATTTAGATATGACTGTGACTGCTTTCGAGTATGATTTCTTGAAAAATCAAGTACAGCCACAACCGAAAGCTGTCCCTTCTCATTAATGAATCCTTGAACCCTCTCGATAACCAAATCCGATAGGGACCTAATCAGGCAACTTTCTTACCATTTACTATAAGATTAATGCGAATTCTAATCGAATTTTCTCTCATTAAGTACCACGGTTACCGAGCCCTCTTTATTATAGTGGAATAATACTGCGGGGTAATATCGTGGTATAGTTACTTAATCAATTCCTTTGTTGTTGAATCGACCCCCGCCGCAGTGGGTGGGGTTGATTAAGAAGAATATTGCTTGATTACGCGCTTGAAGTATGGCGGACGAAGATTCTAGAAAGAAGGTCATCGCAAGATGTGCTATCGTAAAAGCGCGAATGTCTAAAAATCTTCTGAAATCTTCAGCGATTTGTGACTGTAGATTGGAGAAGTTTTGTGGTTGACTACTTACTAGGACAGTTATATTATACAGAATGATGAGTTATATTTTCTGCTTGGTCTTATGGTTGATCGGTAGAGAATGCCTTATGGCATTAGGTCCACCACTTGTACAATAGTTTTGTGCAATAAAGTTTTTAAATAAAATAAAATAAAATAAAATGATTTGAAACCTCGTAGCTACTCGTATAGTCAAGGAAAGTACTCTAAGTAAAGTACACTATAAGCGAAATAAAAATTAACATATTCTGTCATATGTATCCTGTTTCATAATAATAACCAAAGATATCAGTCGACAAATGCAAACCAAAAAGTCTTCTATTTGAATGCCACCACCCGCTACCGGGCTCGTGGCGGGTGGCGGCCGGTGAGCGGGTAAGGTACGACTGCGCGTATAATAATTTAGTAGGTTAGCCATATTATTAGTGGGAGAAAAAAATTGACAAAAATAAGTCTTTTTTTAACGATTTTGTGTTCTATAAATGATTCTGATCACAAGATTTTAATAATGCTAGGGTATTTCTTAAAAATCTTGGCTAGTATTGACTATTGTCTGGTTTTCCTGGGTCTTGGGTGTTTATCTATATATGTATTTATCATAAAATATAGTGTCGTTGAGTTAGTATCCCATTACACAAGATTTAAAACTTACTTTGGGAAGGCGAAGATATAGGCAAATGGCCTTGAAGTGTGAAATAAATTGTTAACTCGTAAATATGGTAATAATTTCCATATTGCTCTTCGTCATGCACTAGATAGCCCTTTAAATTATTTTATGAACTACCTTTGAAACTATTATTGGTGATCCGTCTAGCTTTAAAACTTGCCGTGGCCACTTTTGGCGGAAGCAAGTTTTAAAGCTAGACGGACTAATGTAAATACTTTCAACGGTGGTTCATAAAATAATTTAAAGGGCTATCTAGTGCATGACGAAGAGCAATATGGAAATTATCTCCATATTTACGAGTTAATAATTTATTTCAAGTGAGGGCGCCACTTCAAGGTCATTTGCCTATACCTCCACCTTAATCAGTGTGATTTGTCCTTATATATTTATATTTATTGTTTTTCAGAAATATAATGCTGGAAAGCTTTCCTTGAGGAGGTCGAAAATTTTTTCATATTTCGATATAATATGTTCCTTGGTGAAAGTTGTTGGACCGAATTAAGTTAATAGTATAAGGTATTAAGGTAGTAGAGTATATTTTGTTCGACCCTGTATTTATCCGACTGCGCCAGAAGGAGGGTTAGCTACATGTTTTTCGAGTATTTGTAAGTATGTATGTACTATATTTGTCTGGCACGCTCTGCAGCCTAAACTACTTGATAGATTTTAGCATAGAGTGACACAAGGTATAAAAAATTGAAAAAAAAATGGCGGAATTGAGGGGGATATCAAAAAAAAGTATTTTTTAAGAGGATAACATATACAACGTATTAACAGTTCAAAAGTAATGTGGAATAAGAAATGCTGAAAAACAACCTTTACCTAACCTCGAACATTTTACACGCAGTCGGGTTTTTTGTTTTTTTTAATAAGTTCATGTTTAATATCTCTTCTATTAACGCGTCATCTTCGTCGTTCTCATTCATTTATACACGCAATATCAGATGCAAGTGTGAGAAAATTTCGCTAGTGTGCGCTTCTAATGAATATGTCTCCAAGTAAGTATCGATGATGTCGCGACTCGATGGTACTCGCAGAACTAATACCATCGATTTACACTCAATTACCAGCCGATGTATCCGATTACTTGTCTTCTCGGTTTAACTTGCGTTTAAATATTTTTCACCTTTGTTTTACAAGCTTTTAGAGAACTAGCAATATTCATACCTATCGTATGTAGGATAACTAGCAGAGGTGTCAATTTTTTTTAAATGTTTTCATCTACTAATAGAATAGGTTGAAATATTGCTATGACATGTAAATTAGATGACATTGCAACACAAACATATGTACCTCGTATTTAAAAAAAACTGTATTTTGGAAATTGCATGAATAAATTTAATTATCTATATTTAGAATGACCATATGTTACGTCGTCATTTTAGTCAATTAATGTTTATAAGCTCTCATTTAGGTACACTCAGCTTAAACTCTAAACAAAACAGCGAATTTTCGCACTTTCGTCTTTCTGTTTTTAAAGGTACAAACTTGAGATGATTAGGTCAATTGATTTAAAAAATATTATCATTGGCAACTGTTCAGCCAAGAATAAAGACCAACCTGTTAAATATTTCTACATGTATATCGATGTGTACGACACATATGTCATACCCCGTATGTCATAAAATGACATTCCACAATACTTAACAGAAAAACCTATAAGATGCCAAATGTGCACACCGATTACTCGAGTCTTTTGTAAGGCGTTATCAGACGGGCGAGGATCTAACGACGTCCACTCATCTCGACGAGATACAATGGACGGCGAATTGAATCTTAGCTTAGACAAAGACTGGTGGGGTTCGACAGTGTAAATCACACCGATTATTTGCTCACTTTGCGGCTTTGTGTAAGGGTTTTCAGTTGTTAGATTGACTTTTGTAAGATTTTGTTTAATGTATTTTGTAAGTATTGTGTGATATAAATAAACTTCTTTTAGACTTATACGAACATAAAACAAACTTTCCAAAAATATAACCTGTAACAAAATATACTGAAACTATTTTAAGGGTGAAATCAGTCCATGATACTAAACAACTTTCTCCAAGAAACATATATTGAAATATGAAAAATATTTTTTGGATTTTATACAAACTCAGATCAGGTGATTAGTCAACTTCAATGGGAGGCCAAAAATTATTTTTCATATGTCAATGTATGCGTTCATCGAGGAAAGTTGTTCAGTATCATAGTTATCACCCTTAAAATAGTTTCAGTATATTATGCTGGACCCTGTACTTAAATGGCATACATTTTTAGAAAGGGCAGACCAAATTTACTATGGCTTGACGTCATCAAGGATGCTCTGTATGCCAAATGGTAAAACCACGAAGCATGTTAGAGCTAAGCTGAAAGAGATAAACAGTTATTATGACTAACATAATTCGTACTAGTTAGCATAGAGTTAGCATATAATCTGTCACAAAAAGTTCTATAACAAAACTTAATTGGTACACATGCACTCGATAAGTCATGTCGAGACGGTTCATTGACTTAGCTTATTCAGAGGAAATATTAATTAAGCCGATGGGGAGGCGAGATATTTATTGCTTGCTTCGATCTTGTCTTCAACTTATGTTTATTAGCACTATAAACAAGCTGTTAATTCGATTCCATTCACGAGGTGCCAAGTATTTCATTGATTGTGGATGTTTCCATGCCATTCAAGAATGCGATTACAAAAAGTTAGGTGAAATTAAAACATCCTTTCAAATGTTTGGTATAAAAAGGAGTTTTTTGTATAAAAGCTCCGATTATTATTTTATCATTTTACATACCTAAATACTTTTATTATTTTGTATTTTGGTATTTTTAGGTATTAATTATTCTTTATTTTATGATTTGCCAGTCTTTCATATACTTAAACGCTTTCATATACATCGTGTTAATAAAAGAACGCAATACCTCTCAGATGGTACCTCAGCCCATGTAACTGAACAACTTTTGTTTAAAAACTTTCACGAAATCCAAAAAAAAAAATCGTATTTTCATACAAATTGACTCGACAGGTGGTCAGTTTGTATTTTTAGTTTCGTGAAAGTTGTTGAACAAAAGTTGTTCAGTTACATGGGCTGAGATACCATCTGAGAGGTATTGCGTTCTTTCATTAATACGATGTATATAAACGTTTTAGTAGCATACTAAAATTTTGACGCTTCGTCTTTCCACAGACATGACTAAATAATAGTTTCCACGTGACTAAATAATAGTCTTGATAAAAACAAATCAAAGTACAAATTTAACGTCTAAAAGAATATACTGAAACTATTGTAAACAACTTTCCCCAAGGAACACTAAATATGAAAAATATTTTTTGGCTTTCCATTCAAACTCGGATCAGCTAATCGGTCGACTTGTATGGGAGGTCAAATTTTTTTTTTCATAATTCGATATATAACATATAATGATATATGTTCCTTGGGGATAGTTGTTCTGTATAATAGACTGAATCTACCCCTAAATTAGCGTAAGTATATTTTGTTAGACCCAGTAGTTATATGTCATTATAATTAACGATCGGCGCATACTTGCAGTGGTGACTCAGTTTCTCAATCGGAACAACTCTTCCCGTGTGACGAAGATCACAAATCTTTATCATATAAACGTGCTCAAATAAAAAAGTGGATTTTTTTAACATAACGATCGCGATATTGTTCCTGTACAAAACGATTCTTCATTGATCAGATTGATGGGCGAATATACCGGGTGTACCTAAGTGTACTGTCGACATATACTTGCACAGATAAATAAATTCCACCAAAAACATAAATGTGAAAATGGGAGCCAAGTTCAACATTATGATATGATTTGCCTGTCAACTTTTGTGTCAAGTTCTGTAGACAATCCTCAAATTTATTTTTAAAAGCGTCAAAATTTGACGTTGCTAACAAACTAAGAGGCTTTAATAAATGTGCCAAATTTCATGTACGTAGGTTAAATGGTTTCGAGTTAAAGAGTACGAAAGTAGCTTTCGTGTAATATTTACACACGGCTGCTGCGAGTCAGTTTCTTTTTCTTTGAACTTGGCTGGTTACGCTGCCGCGTGTCTAGATAATAAATTATATACGGACAAAATCACACAGACTGAGCTAGCCACAAGCTAAGTTCTAAACTTGTGTTAAGGAATAATTACTCACTGCTACTATATGACGACCTCCGTGGCGTAATGGTTAATACGCTAGCCCGTAATCTGGAGGTTCTGGGTTCGATTCCCAGCCAGGGCAAGTTGGAAAATGGCCTTTTTCAAATTGTCCTGGGTCTTGAGTGTTTATCTATATATGTATTTATCATAAAATATAGTATCGTTGAGTTAGTATCCCATAACACAAGTTTAAAACTTACTTTGGGGCTAGCTTAATTAGTGTGATTTGTCCTTATATATATATTTATTTATATTTATTTCCGTAAACATTTATTTATTTATTACTTATTTTATGATAAATACATATATGTTTAAACACTAAAAAAAAACTAACATAAAACTCAGGACAATTTGAAAAAAGCCATTTTCCAACATGCCCTGGCTGCGGCTCGAAACCAGAACCTGTGGAGTTGCAGACTAGCGTGGAACCGATTACACCACGAAGGTCGTCAAGATGACTCAACCCTCTCAAGTATATGTCTGTCTGACTGTACATTTACACCGGTAAACAAAGTGGAATGTCTTTTCCACTTTGTATTATTTCATTATAATACGACAAAATTGAAATGATACAATACTCAATAACCACCAAGTTACTTAATTAAGTTGGCGCGATGCGGCAAGTTAGCGCGCGTTAGGAGAGAACGCGCTAAGTAGCCTAACTTGGACTGCTTCAAGTTACGGTGTTATCTAAATGAGACCATCTTTCGTTATATAAGCTAACTTAATTAAGAACTAGCAGATGAGAGTGGGCGCCGGCGGGCGGGGAGGGTGGCGTGTGGTATGTGTGTGTTAGCTACGGATGCTTAAGAATCCCCTTACCCTAGACTTTCCCATACAAACGTAGTCTATGTTTTATTTTGAAAAGACATGTCAGATTTGTTACTTTAAAGAAATTACATATATCCAGGGTTATAATTGGTTTTCACAGTCAAAATATGAACTTGCGTATGTGCAATATAGCGGCCACTAAGGGTGCATCACTGAATAGTGGTGTGCTAAATTAGCAAAATATAATTGTTTATTATTTCATTAGATATCCTAGTTCACATCACGTACGATTATAAGGATACAGCCATAGGCAATTTCTTTAAAGTTACAAATTTTTACCGAAATCTGACATGTCGTTTTATATTTCAAAATAAAACGTAGACTACGTTTGTATGGGAAACTCTGATACTGTCTAGGGTAAGGGGACTCTTAAGGGTTGAAAACATGACTGGCATTGGAGTTTAGTAGCGTTACCATCAGTAGATACTATTGTAAAATCCGCTAGTTTCCAACAAGTCAAATCAGATTCTTTTTTTAAACGTCAAAACAAACTTTTTCTATGAGATTTGTATGAAATATCTGACTGTGATGTCATAGATTCTTGAAGTCAAATAGCGCTCTTAATATTTGTTTTTCTGCATTAATAAATCTAAAATCACGTTCTAAGTGGATGTGATCGATGACAAGTGACATTATGATGTGACGTTTAATCTTTTAACAGTACCAAATAAATTATTTTTGACCCGGGAATCTACCCAATTGTGAAGGTCGAGAGAATTGAAAAATAGGGCGCTATGCCCGAACAACAACCGAGAGAGCGAGAGTTCCTTTTCCTTTGAAAATTAAGAAAAACCATGGTGGTGTTTCTATGTTTAAAAGTAAAGACCCTATTTGGTTCAGCTATAACATTTTTTCTAAATTAGTAAACTAGATTTAGGTTTTTTTAAATGTATATTTGTGCCATTAAATTTCGTACCATTAGGATTTAAAGATGATGTCTTTTAAATGGTGACCTCCAGAGTTGATACACATTTGAGCCCTATTTATGACATTTTGCATAACTTGCCGTAACACTTCCTGCGATATGTTCGTTATTTCTTGACGAATGTTTTCTTTTAGAGCTGCGAGAGTCTGTGGCTTGTTCACATACACCCGAGATTTCAAAAAACCCCAAAGAAAGAAGTCTGGACTGGTCAGATCGGGTGATCTTGCAGGCCAAGGCAAATCGCCAAAACGAGAGATAACTCGGCCTGGAAAAGCGTCCCTCACTTTTATTCCACAATTATTCCACGTTCTTGGGGAGTAAAACGGTCCATGTTTATTTTCAGTGTATTTTACATTTGTTCACTACACAATTTTCAACAACAGAATGACAGAAAATGTCATATAAAAAAAATAAAAGTATTTTCTTTAGTGCCAGTACTTTTGCGCCACCCAGTATAATCACAATATATATAAAAAAATCATATACCTGTAGATTTTTTCGAAAAAAAAAAATTTTCCTCGATCGGACGAGCAGTCAGTGGACTACGTTTGTATGAAAAAAAGCGGCCAAGTGCGAGTCGGACTCGCCCATGAAGGGTTCCGTAGCAGCAAGTAACATTTTACGATTTATGGCGTATTAAAAAATAACTATCTATGATACCGCTACAGTTTTAATTGAAAGTACATACTTTGAGGTACATATCACATTTTTTTCAGAATTATTTTAGTAATATTTCAAAAGTTACAGTGGGGGGACACCTCAAATTTTAACTTTGTATTATATTATCTTAAGTTTGGGGGGTTTGATCTACATAGTTTCAAAGCAGTTTTTGTTGCATTTAAAAGAACTTTTCAACGATACCCCACACGTTGGGGTTAGTTCAATTTAATTTTTTTAATTCACTTTTCGTTGTATGGTAGGGGGGGGCTGAAAAAAAATCATTTTTTCATAGTTTTAAAAACCAACTTTTGGAACTTCAATATCTATGTTTCCACCAATTCTCGTGACAATCGGTGCAGTAGTGGCGGAGTACGAGCCCGGACGGTCAGACGGACGGACAGACGGACGGACATGACGAAACTATAAGGGTTCCTTGTGGACTACGAAACCCTAAAAAGGGCCATCGATTTCCTCTTAAAACACTGTCCCTACTTCAAACTATTGTTTTAGCAAAGACACATCATTTTACAATCTCAACTTTTTTATGATCGAATTTTAGTACACTTCCCAGGTACTTACCACACCGCGTCACAGGAGGCTAAACTAAGTGCCTATACACATGTGTGTGTTCACTCTTACGTACGTCTCGGAAAATTCAGTGCATGTGTGCAACGGATTAGTCTTATAATAAAAGTTTTTGTAACAGATGTCGGATATTAAACACGGCGTCATATTAATAGCTATGAGACGCGACCGAGGAAAATATATAAAAAGTTAGCAAATTACACCCTCTGTAATTTGTTATTGTTCTCATTTGGTTGATTTGTTTGTTTACTTGTGGCGTGAGTTATGAGAGCCAATATCTTTGATCTAGGAACGCCACTACTATCAAACTGAATTTGGCCTTTGGGTCTTGTGCTGTGTGTGTGGTGTTTCTAGCCTGTAAAGGATAAAGACGAGATATTTATGGAGTGTAAGGAGGATACAATTTAATTTGAAGGTGTCATGTAAATCATCAAATTTTGTGTAATTTGGTACAATAAAGTTTGTTGTATTGTACTGTAAAATGTCTAATTCATCGCCTCAATCGTAGCTTTACAAAAATTAATGACCATCTTTTACTACGTAAGTACTCCACTGCTACGCTTCGTAGCAACGGTTACGTAGCACGTAAGCAAATAAGGCCGTCCGCACACTGCTAATTCGTTCGACCCCTACGACTAATTACTTATGTAAACGGCTCGCCCTTTGTAGACCGTGTGCAGAGTGCCCATAACCAATCCGGGATAAACATTGGTTATTTTTAGGCTGTCGCGTCGGAATAATATTTTTTGTGTTTTCATGGTAACTTTTGATTAGTAGGATAAGAAGATTTATTGGAGTTTTGAGGATATAAATAATATAGACATCTCAACTATGCGGAAGGTATACTATCATTTCTTAGTTTTATGCAAAAAGGGTCCAGGGTCAAAAATAAATTATTTTGTAATAATAAGATAATCAAACGTCATATAATAATGTCACTTGTCATTCATCATAATAATATCCATTTTAAACGTATTTTAGATTAACAATGCCGAAAAACTAAAATTGACTCCAAGAAACTATGACGTCACGCGGTCCGTTTTTCATAGAAATCTCATAGAAAGTATCTGTTTTGACTTGTTGGCAACTAGCGGATTTGAATGATGTGCTTGCCAAATGGTATCCCATCAAGGGTAACAAATAACTGGCACTGTTCATACAATTTATAGTTGACTGAGCGAGCGAAGCGTCTTAGTTTTGAGATTGTTTTTTTTTAATTTTTTTTATTAGTGTTTTGAGTGCGTTTCACCTCTATCTAGCCTGATGGAAAGCTAAGAGGTCTAAGGTGTTACACGCAGACTCAAAATATGCCTATTCACTCTTTTGGGCAAAAATTATTTTGACCGTCTGTCTGTTCTATACAGATCGCATTTTTCTACCGATTTTTGAAGAAAATTGGCATTGTGTGCCAATTTTCTTCAAAAATCGGTAGAATTATATAAATTTTTTAGTCGGTTGCGAATTTTGATTGGGGGAGAAATAGGGGGAAAACGGAGGGAACTTTGCTGTAACGTTATTCGTCATTCTTCACAAGATGTCGTAAAAAATAATTACAAAGATACAGCGCATTTAAATTCCGCATAACGTCACGCAAGTACGATTTTCACTTGATGGTGACGTCAATCACCCCCACTACGAAACTTCGACGGGCTGTATCTTTGTGAATATTTACTTATTTGATAAATTGAAAAATATGGAACCATTATTTTCGAGTAACTAATTGAGGGACTAAATTAAAAAAAATTTTTTGGATCCTGTCCACATCCCAGCACCGGCGGGCCTGTTTTGCTGTCCCTGCTTTCACTCAAAATGCGCCTGAGGCTTCAGCCTCTTGCCGGTAAATCCGCTACTGTGTCACATCTATACAAAGTCAAGTCAGTCAAAAAAATTTATTCAATATAGGATAAACACAAAGTGGAAGGGACATACCCGTAATAAATCGAACCACGGTCTCTAATAGATCATTATAGTATAAGGAAATTAAAATAACAGCCAAAGAACAAAAAAAAATCAGCATTTCCATACAAAAGTGTGCAGCCGCTCGGGCAATTTGTATGGGAACGTCAACATTTTTTTTGGTATTTCGACTGTTATTAAAATTTCATTATACTATAATGAATGATCTTGTATAGCCCGTGGTTTGATTTATTACGGGTATATCCCTTCCACTTTGTACATTACTTGAAGGTCATTATTTTTAGTGCAAAAGCTACAAACTACTAGCGTTTCGGAACGACCACTGCTGGGAAGATTTCGCCGAAAGAAACCCAGTTCAGTATAGCTTAAGCTCCCTACCCAGACTGATGGGCTTTATTGCATTACAGATACGATATTTCAATATCAATAGTTGAATAAGTAGTTCAGTAGATAGGTGAGGTAGCTAACTATCCTAGTCTGTAGCAAAAGGCGTAATAATGTTATGGTAATTATATTATCATTACCAAGAAAAGGGTTGCTATTATGGCACTAAGAAATGATGATATATTAAAAATTATACCTTGCGGGTAATTGTAACCAAGTGTCGTGGTAACATATGGCGAATGCCTTGCGGTGAGAAAATGTCACCTAATTAAGTATTTTATTATTATTTATACTCTTGAGTTAGTATGTAGACAAATGAGTGCGTACTCAAGATATTTGTTTAATTAACTAATTGATTGTAATTGTGGGAAGCTTTCGCAAATATATATATATATGTCATCATTTTAATTAGTACATAAGCTGCTTTCCTTTTTTTACTTTAGCAGCATGGTGACGGCAGAATAAAATACGATTTGTTTCTACCAGTTTTCTCTCCCAAGAATGTCCAAAGAGGCGACTAAGATATAATATACCGTTGGGTGTCAGAGGAGCGTTAGCAGCGTCCTGTGTACAACAACTTTAAATGTTAGTAAGTGTATTTTTTTTATCCGCTCTCCGTTCCCGGCTCTCAGTTCTCCGTTCTCCGTTTTCTGTTCTCCGTTCTCCGTTCTCCGTTCTCCTTTCTCCTTTCTCCGTTCTCCGTTCTCCGTTCTCCGTTCTCCATTCTCCGTTCTCCGTTCTCCATCCTCCATTCTCCGTTCTATTTCATCTATTTTCTATTTTTTTACGCAATTTATTATTTTATTGCACAAATTAATGTGTTCTTAAATGACTTGACCATTTGACTCACGCTTCGTGAACACCCAATTGTAGGTATACGTTTTGATTACTTCACCTAATGCAATTTTTGATGACTTCACTAATGCAATTTTTAATCTCTGTAAATTCACAGCAATACCAAGAATGTATTTGCAATTATACCTATTCCTTTCCGCTACATTTTTTCAACGTTCATTACTTTTTTGCTATAACCCGACATAATTAAAGTTACGTTGGTTAGGTGTAAAAACCAGCGAGGTAATGACATTTTAATTGTACGGCATTATTGCTGGGCGTCGGGCAGACTGTCGCATGCTCTCATCCTGTTATTACGTATAATTGTATTATGGTTCTTTACAAAGAAAATAAGACCAAATATCTTTAATTGACACGTAGCTTTCTTTGTTCAGAACACGTGGTGTGTTCACACGCCCGTGGTTTGGAGGTGTCGACGAAAAATTTAATTACATGCAACTAGCAAAGAGTTTCCTCTGACATTATACTTATTTGCGTATCGCCAGTGGAAAAAAAAATCTTACTAAAAGAATCTGCTGGTTTGACAGGGATATTCCGGCTAGGGTTAACCTAAAAGAAATAATGTATTTTGAACACAATTGGAAATGGGTTAACATACATTTTGGGTTTACAGAAATAGCTTGTTATTGCGATTAACTCTAACCGAATCGATATATAGGTTGTTGCATGTTGTTACACGTGTTACATCTCGTCACTCAGTCGCGGTACCTATACCTACAACAGCGCTTGCACGACTCAGCCAATCGGCTGTGTGCGTATCGTCTAAATTAATCTTTTCAGATAAATCCTTTTATTTACCTGTTAACCCTTTTGTATGGGTTATACGTATAATCTGTTAACCGAATCAATCGGTAACCATACAAGATATCCACGATTGGGCTCTCATATTGTTGTCAGGGAGGACATCCCTTGTCGTACGGCCGTGACAGTAAAGTAATTTAAATAAACCCAGCATCATTATCATCAGGTCTAGCTTGTGTTTCCTAAGTCGCCTTCTACGACATCCACGGGAAGACTTGGAGTGGTCCTATTCTACTCTGCCGGTAACCACACGGCAAACCCAGTATGGTGTGAAGGAATCTAAAAAGTTAATTCATCAAAGAGTGCAGCACCCTATCTAATATAATGTTATACGAGTATAATATAATAATGTTGCAAATATTATGGATTTAAATCACACGAGTAGTCCTTGTCAATAACACATTTGATTTGTACTTGCATTTTTAAATACAGTTGTCGACAATGCACCGGACCGTTCACGTGTCTATTCACAATACGTTATTAGTATTGTGAATAGACACTTTCATAAGTGTTATGAATTCCTGTATTTTTCAGTAAACATTGTATTATAATTGTATATATATTACCTACTACAACCTACTGACCACTGACTGACTAGTAATTTTATAAATTCCACGAGTGTTTATCCCTTATATGCATTGTGTTGCCAATTGGCAACATAGTAAATTATTTTTATAATAATTATATTTATTACTTTTAATAGTTTGATTTTTTTATGATCTGCTATAATCCCCTTTTGGTATAAAAAATACGGTCTGTTTAAAATTATTTCTATTTAATCTTCTCTTTAGTTTCTGTCAAGTCAACTTTTTCGTGACAGTGAACCATAGACCCGAATTCCATGATAAAAAAATATATATAAATATCTGATCGACTCAAAACAAATTGTATATAATTTATAACAAAATATATTTTTGGATGTGGATGATTTTGAATAATTCCAGATTTTTTTAAATTTTCAGCCATATTATAAAGCAAATTTTTCAATCAATATTCTAAGTTTTATAAAAATTGGAAAATTCATTAGACTCAACGAGTATATTTTTTTTTAATTTTAAATAAAAAGTAGAACGTTTTTCTTTTTTTTTAGAAGTGGTTAGTTAGTTAAGATCTTTATTGCACCAAAACATAATGATACAGAGTAATACATTAAAGAAAACAGATGTCAAAAGGCGGCCTTATCGCAGCTGCAATCTCTTCCAGGCAACCGAGGTACTTGGAGATAGTAGTGTAAAGGAGGAAGTAGGTATGTTGTGTACAGTTAAATGTTTCAAGACTGTATCTTATGCTGAGGTAATGCTGCTGATGATGCAGTTACTAGCAATTAATAGATATGTTCTTATCATTGTTTGTTAGTATTTTTGCACGCCTCATAAGCGAAGCGCATGAGGTAGTGCTCTACTCTCGCCTTACAAAAATCAAGTGATTTTTTTAACTAAATGTGTCTCTATTTATTTTCTATCGCACTTGTACAATAATATTTACACATAAATGTCAAGGAAAAACACTAGTTTGAACACTTATCACATTTTTAAAAGACATTTTGCCTTTTAAATAAATAAAAACAATGTTTAATAAAATCATTTTGTGGACGTCCGTGTGTCTGTATGTATGGAAACTGGCGTGGTCACGATAACTCCCGAAAAACTTATCTGATCAAGTCCATTTTTTTTTATACGCTTCAGTATTATCCAAAACTAAGTCCTTTTGAAGATCACGGTCTAATTCAATGTAGTTTAATCGTAATTTCAATTTAATTGTGAAAAATGAGATTATGAGGCGTGCACTTTTGGATTTTCCAAACTTATTTTTTATTTATTTTTTAATTTATTTAACTTTATACACAAATACAAGTGTAATAGCGGACTTAAAGCCTTATCTACCAGTCAACCAACCGGGTGATGTTGAGAAAGACAAGGGTAGTGCAAAAACTCAAAAGAAGTGGTGAAAAATGAACCAAGTATACTTAAATATGTAATAATAAACCATAAACTACATACAAATAATACACAATATTATTATACCAAGATATACTACGCACATATACTACATACACTAAGAACTATCTGACAATTGTTTAAGAAAATGTGCTTTTACCAGTTTTTTAAATGAAAAGTGGGTAAAGAAAGTAATTTTATGTGCTGCTATCTGCGAGAGCAATTGGTACTAATATGTATTTAGTATACAAGTCTGTTTTTTACGAGTACGTGTCTTCCAATAGTTTGAATGACGTTGGCACCCACTGATTAGGTTATAGTTTTATTTTAATATGTCTACCCCTGTAAAAAAAATCATCTTTGGGTCTTATAGCTCTGTCGGGTCCTGCGAACCCCAAACAAAGGAGACACAGACGAAATTAATATGTTTGTCTATCTGATTATGTTTGCATTAAAAAGAAATAAATAAAAATATACTTTTTTCTTTTCATCGTGGCATTGATTTGTGGTTCCTTAGCTTTCAGCTCAGTGCTTACTTCATGTAACTTTATTACTAAATATATCTATATATCCAAAGAAGATAACATGTAAGTAATCTTCAATCACGAAATTACGACGTCAAGTGATTAAAATCAAATATCGTCAACCATCCCACGTATAAAAAGAACGGAACACGTGATTTCATTGTAAGCAAAAAAGAAATTTAATCATGAGAAACAATAATAACGAATTCTTAGAAATTAGACCGAGTGTAAGTACGGGAGCCACGCAACTAAAACCTCCTTTTATTTTTTGAATATCACATCACTATTTTATAATCAACTTTCAACTTTGATCACTTAAAAATAGAGTCAGTTTTAAGTTGCTAAAATTTTATGATTTCACTATTGTTAAGACTGTTCTGTATGACTATCAATTATGCCCATAGAGTGTAAAGTATTGTGATAGAGCAGTAGCTTTCGTTCGGACACTGACGATTGAAAATTAAAGAACCGATATAATTCGAGACATGACTAGTGATGTGAAAGTAACGATATTTTTATTTGCGTAGTGAATTTATAAAGTCAAAAGCAATTTGCCTTTTGATTTCTTCTTACCATTGCATTAATAATTATCGCTGTTTATTTTTAAATTACTTATTTTAGATTACATGTGGGACAGACCTAAATTGCTTTTAGTAAAATATTGTACAATGAGGCATTTTTAATAATTGTTTTCGAGCTAATAGTTTTTTTTAATAAACTTGTTTACTAACACGCATTTTTCTTTACATTTTCCAATTTTTGGAGTGGAGTACGATTATTTTGGTTCACAATAAATTGTTTGACTATTAAAATATAAAATTTTGAGGAAACTCATATTACCGGGCAAAATATTCTCTAAACTATTATAACCCTTTTATTCATAAAAATAACAAACGTTTCGTAAACCTGTTTTAGTTAAAAAATGTTTTATCTTATTAGGCAACCTTTTTTAATAGTTAAAATTAAAAAACATTGAACTAACATAGGTATTTATGTAAAAATTAAGAACCTAAAAACGTATCTAGTAATAACGTAGCTACACTCAATTCAAGGAATCTAAAATGTGGATTTCCCACAAAAAGGTTGACTTTGACGACAACACGCTATACGATTATATTTGTTAGTTGAATTAAAAATGTTACATAACCCTGGTCCATCACTATTGCCCGACATTAACACGTCATTCTAGAGATGATAATAGCCCAGGAGCTGAGCGAGTTAATTGCTTTAATAACTTCCTGTGTCAAAATAACAAAAGAGGTTCGGTATTAACAAAACGAATGACGCTAGTACGGCTCCTGGGTTATGTTCACATTGTGAGGGTATTAAAAGTTTTTTATCAATGAAATAACTATGAAAGGCTAAAAAAGGCGTTAGACGTCGAGCTATGATATGGGTTGGTGACATAGTCAAGTGTCATATCTTAAGGTCATACTAATATGACCAACACAAGACTGAGATCTATAAATATATAGGGACAAATTACATTGATTGAGCTAGGCCCAAAGTAAGTTTTTGGAAACTTGTGTTATGGGATAATAACTCAACGATACTATATTTTACGATAAAAACATATACCCAAGGTCTACCCAAGGACCCGGACAATTTCTTTTCTTCATACTGTTGAGCCTCTTCTAATCCGTAGGAACCCAGAACCTACGGATTAGAAGAGGCTCAACAGTATGAAGAAAAAAATGATGGGGAGATATTTTTTTTTTTGTTATTATAGACTAAAACACAAATACTATAAATACTATTGTAAACTGCAACTTCTGTTAAGAAGAAACTAAAGGAAATTCTTGTATTATGCACTTATATGAGACACTATAATACCACAAGAATCTTCCGAAGAAACCTTATCTCACATAATATTACTTAATATTAATATAAAATTGTTAAAATCTGTTAAATATTTGTGTTTTTCTTAAAAATTGTACTCGTGATATAAATTAACAAAATAGAGTCATCAAAGTCACTTTATAGATTGAGGACTCCAGTAGGACGTTTCAGGTGCAATATGCAAAGATGAGGCTTTACCAACAGGGCCAACAATAACCCTCATTGTCTTTGCGGCCAACCCAGGCAGACGATGCCATGCCACACCTCCGCTCTCCCTCATGTCCTCATGTTCGATGACCAAATTGATGCAGTGCACGGAAAGGGCTGTTGCTGTGGCCTTCTTCTGGTCGGGAGCAATTTCATTTACATTTAACAGGTTTCAGTCATCAACACGACGAAGAATAAGCAGAATGTAATAAACGAAATTTTTCAGTAAAAAGTACTTGAGGGGGTGAATTTTGATTTATCTACTACCTGTACATACCGCATTATTATTATTATTTATATTTATTATATTAGATGTAAGAGCATTATAGTACACCAATGTGAACACGAAAAATTTGACTACAATTAAATTGGAATGATTACTGTGCCTACCTACTTACTAAGCTACAAATAATAAATAATTGCATTCTAAATAAATACCTGTGCTCTATGTTTATACCACGTTACATTTTGAACCTTACGTCGATAGTGTAAAGGTGTATAGTAAAGTTATAGTAACAAAGTTGCTATAATTTGTATGATCATTATGTTTGAGTAACGGTTTGGCGATCATAGTGTGAAAATAATTGTCATAAAAACGATACACTTCACAGAATGCTCCCATTTTGTTATTAGAGGCCGTTCACGTATTACGTAAGCAACAAAGGGGAAAAGGGTCTTTGATTTGCTTATTTTTGATGACATAGGGGGTCGAGTGGGGTCTGGACTTTTATTATGTAAGTAAGCAAATGTTTTTAGTTTTTTTCAACAAATTTCTGTAATTTTGATTTAGCTTACTAATTGTAATTTAAATTAAACAGACAGTGAAATAGCTACGAAGAATATGCTTACACAAGAAAACAATGAAAAAATAAGGAGATTTTATAAATTGTATATTCATGCTTAAGAAAGCATAGGAGCCCCCCCCCCCCCCCCCCTCAATATGTTTACTTAATACTTGAATGATCCCTTATTAGGTATAATTATAATAGTTATTATGTTACAGTACAATAGTAGTCAACATTTTAGCACGTTACTGGCACGATACTATCATTAAAACATAGTTTTATACCTACAGTGCAAACGTATTTGGGTACGGAGTACACACATCTACTCGTACTTGAAGGGATGATTCAGTGCGTCATTCCAAACAAATTTTTGTAAGGGATCAATGCTGCAACTCTGAAACAATTATAAATATCGTGAAACGGCTTAATTACGTGATATAGTTGGGAATGCCGACCAAATTACCGTACTGTTTTGCTTCACTCACACTTTTGCTTACACTTTTACACTTGTCCTGATGAAGATCGTCTAAATCGATCGAAACCTGGTCTGCCTTTCCGACTATAGTACGTAAATAAACCGTTTATGAAATAAATGTGAAACTATTTTTGTGGTTTTCATACGGTGTTCAGCCAACTAGAGGATTTGTATGAGAATGTTAGAGTTTTCTATGAATATATGTCAATATATAACTTCATTTGATGGCAAATGGAAGGAGATAGCGTAGGACCGGACTGAATGGAAGAAGTGGAGGGAGGCCTTTGCCCAGCATTGGGACACGTGACGGCTCGTATTATTATTATTATATAACTTTATACGTAGAATATAACGTCCAACAAAATATACTGAAAGTATTTTAATGGTGAATTAGGTCCATGATACTGAACAACTTTCCCCAAAGAAATCGAATATGAATATGAATCGGAAATCTAAATATGAAAAATATTTTTTTGCTTTCCACACAAGCTCGGATCAGCTGAACGGTCAAGTTGTATGGGAGGCCAAAAAATATTTTTCATATGTTGATATATGGTTCTTGCGGAAAGTTGTTCAGTATCATGAACTGAATTCACCCTTAAAATAGTTTCAGTATATTTTGTTAAAACCTGTGTAACTATTTACCGAAAGTATATATATGTATTAGAATTAAACCTCAGTTTTATGTTATTAATTTGATATGTTTTTTGTTGATATAAGGTTTATTTTTGTTTAAAATAACTTAGTTTATAGGGTTCCGTACCCAAAGGGTGCAAACGGGACCCTATTACTGAGACGCCGCTGTCTGTCTGTCTGTCTGTCTTTCCGTCAGTCACAGGGCTCTATCTGTTGAACCGTAATAGCTAGACACTTGAAATTTTCACCGATTATGTATTACTGTGGCGGATATAACAACAAATACTAAAAATTAAAAAATAATTAACAATCAAAGGGAGTCGTCATACAAGAAACCTGTTTTTTTCAGCGTTTTTAACATAATCTTCATAATGGCATTAACTAGATACTTGAAATTTGCACCAATTATGTATTACTATGACCACAATAACAACAAGTACTAAAAATAAAATAAAGTTAAAAATTAAAGGAGGTCGTCATACAAGAAACGTGTTTCTTCAGCGTTTTAAAACATTGTACGGTGGTACGGAACCCTTCATGTACGACTCCGACTCGCACTTGCCCGTTTATTATTTCTTTTTATATCATTACAAATTAAGATGGCTATTTCCGTAAATCTCAAAAGAGATTATAATGGCATCGTAAATAGAACCAACATACTGTACTAATTACAATGTGTGTAAATCAATAAATAAAATAAATATTTTTATTTTATTTCTTTTACTCATTTTATTCAAAGCGTGAGAAAATTAAATGAAAAAACTTTACCATAGATACTTACCAGACAATGTTACATAAAATTTAGAACAGTACATTGTAACGTACTATTGTTAATAAAGTAGTAGATAATACTGTGCATTTGAATGGATAATGTTAATTTATTGTCATTTGTTGTAATAACTGCACTGAAGCCCGTGAAACCTCATAGCGATAATACCCACTTTTAACCCTTTATATTACCAATGCAATAATCACGTAACCACAGAGCTAGTATGTTGTCGATATCCTATGTGTATATAAATTTATTTACACTTGTAACTTTAATTTCATGTCACCTTGAGTAGGTGATTCTACAGTTTGTAATTTAGTTGGTACGTAGTCAATGCCCGTATGCTTTGTTGTGTATAGCGGTATTTTTATTTATTTCTCTAAGAGTTCCCTTTTACTCTCTTGGGAGCCACACTGGTATATAGCTATATATAAATAGATAATGAAAAATTACACAGATTAAACAAAAAAAAAGTGAGTTTTAATCTTGTGTTATGGGACTTATGGGATACAAGCTCAACGATAGTATCTTTTTAAAGTATTTACTCGTATTAAAAACGGTTAAGTACCGGAAATGTTTGAAATTCAGGAATTTTATACAATTTCTAGCCACCAACAGTGTTCATGTAGAGTCATGTACACCATCCAGGTCATGTAGTATTAGGTCATGGTGCGGCGGGGGTGGCCCTTGGGCCATCTCCTAACCGCCAACAGTGTTCATGCGACGAATTTAGCTCAATTTAATATATTTCCTTTTGTTATTTAGGAAATGTTTATATTTCCTACGAATTCTAAATATTTTCTAGGAATCGTATACAATTCCTGAATTTAACACATTTCCTGTAACATATACATAAACACCCAAAACCCAGGACCATTTAAAAAAGGTCATTTAATTACTTGCCCTGGCTGGGGATCGAACCCAGAACTTCCAAATGGAGGACCAGCATGGTAACCAAAAGGCGGTCGTCAAACTCTCAACTCAACTGATGTCATACTTGTGTGAAAATATTCACCTACAATAACAATTATTAACTATTGTATTTTATGCATGTTAGTATATATATGTATAGTTATTATATGTTTAAAAGTATATTTATGTATAAGTATAACTATGTGTTTTTGATTATATATATTTTATTTATATTAAGTTTGCTTATTTTTGTGAATTTTATTACGCCAGCCACACATATTTTCTGCTTGGTCTAATGGTTGACCGGGAGAGAATGCCATATGGCATTAGGTCCGCCACTTGTACTTTTATTTCATTGTGTAATAAAGATTAAATAAATAAATAAACAATCATAGAAAATAATGGGGTGATATAGAATTTCTTTCCAAATGTTTAATTTACACAATTAATTTTAAAATGGAACAGTTTTACGCTCTGAATAATACACGGTCCAAAACATAGTCTAACAAGTTCGAAAGTATTATAATACTGCGAATTTTATTATAATGAATTATATAGGTAGGTGCATCTTTCAACGCCAAGGACAGTTTGTATTGGTCTAAGACATAACCAGAAGCGATTGAATGTATGTAAGGATTAAAAAAATTGTTAAACTTACTCGTTTTCAGTGCAATGTCTTTATAAGTAAATAAACACTGTATTGCTTTTAACTTTAGGACCAGCAATCTTAAAAACCAAAAATTTTTAAAGATGAAAATTTCAAGTAGCTAGTTAATGACATTATAAAGATCTAGTTAAAAACGTTGAAAAAACACATTTTTTGTATGACGAACCCCTTAAATTTTTAACTTATTTTTTTTGTATTCTTTTTATTGCGGCTATAGTAATACATAATTTGTAAAAATTTCAAGTATCTAGTTAATGCCATTATAAAGACTACTAGTTACAAACGCTGAAAAAACACGTTTTTTATATGACAACCCCTTTAATTTTTAACTTTTTTTTATTTTTAGTATTTGTTGTTATAGCTACCACAGTAATACATAATCAGTAAAAATTTTAAGTTTCTAGCTATTACGGTTCAAGAGATAGAGCCCTGTGATAGACGGAAAGACAGCGGAGTCTCAGTAATAGGGCCCTTTTGCACCCTTTGGGTACGGAACATTACGGTGAGTAAAATAATTTACTCACCGAAATGTTGAAAAAAATTTATTAAGCAGCTCCGCGAACGTTAACCACGTGAATCACCCGGCCGTTTAGGTGCAACTAGACGATTGAACTCTTTTGACCTCCACGTGACTTAGAAATACTCGTACTTCAAGGAAAAGCTACAATTGTAATAAGCGCTTTGTATTTTATTCGTCTTGTAATCGTAGGTCGCAGATAAAAAATGAAAAGGCGTAAAAAAATTATAACGCAACTGCACATTGACTGCAACAACCGCGGAGTACAATATCCGATTCGGTGTTATTTAGTAATGATGTAAGAGATTGAAAAGAGAAATATGGTCGTGAGACAGCCATTTAGCTCTACATCTACTCTACTCTATCATCCGCCCAAATCAAGTCAACATCTAGTAATAAGTGACACTATCTCATCTGTCAATGTCAATTTGATTTTGGCGGACAATGGTATAAGCCTAGTAACATTTTATATAAGACGGCTGTTGTTTATTCTAAAAACAGTTTAACACCTATGCTTTGCTTGGAAATAAGAGGCCGTAGTTTCCTTCAGCATTGGAAATCCTGTGGCGTATATGATGATGTAAAAATCTCTTCAAAATTTTAACTTGTACCATACCACGTCTAAGTTAGAGTCAACCCACAACTAACAATTTGAGAAGGGCCTGCCGTTCCACTGTGGCGCACTTGAGCCATAATAATTACTGTTTCCTTTACATCATTATACGCCGATTTACTCAACAGACAAAGACAAGACATGTTTTGGGCGTTATGACATGTTTGAAGGGTAATAGGGCAGTGTTGCGTGCTACCTCCAACTTAAAATACATACTTTACTCATGTTGGCAGAAAATATTTTATTATGAATAATTTTATATTGGTGACAAAAATTATTTAATTCTTACCAGACCGTGCGCGTAACGACAAAAAAGCCTGAAAATTACGATAAACATTATACAGGAGAATAGCTTTTATTAAAGCTCTTCTTCTGATCACTATTCCAGCCAAATACTTTGACATAATTGATTTTTAAGTAACCCCGTGTAGTGATTAGAATAGGACCACTCCATCTCTACTTGTGGATGTCGTAAAAAGCGACTAAAGGGCAAACATCTCGAGCTCGAGGGTTAACGTCGGGCCGCAGCCGGTTGTAAAACTTTTCGCACAAATACATTCCCAAGGAGGGTTGACGTCAGGCAGGCGGCCGGTCGTCAAACTATAGCCAAATTATTTAAACTGTTCCGGATATTTCTTTTCCATTTTGCAAAGTGTTTGGCATCCTTGGGTGACCAGTAAATGCATGTTATATTTGGAGAAAAAGCGAAAAAGCGCACCCGGGGCTCCGAGGCAGCACAGCTGCGGATGTAACCAGGAACTCGCTTAAATGAAGAAGAAGAATTGATTTTTCGGTACATATAAACATACTGAGGTGGATTTCTTAAATTGTCCACTTGCGAACGGTCGTTTTGACTAACCAGATTTATAAAAATTTTAAAGATTTTACTGCATAAAAATGTATTCAAATTACTTTATTTTGATAGAAAATCCAATAAAAGTCTTGATGCCAAAAATAATTGACATGTAAATGGAATAGAATCATGTTCCATCCGTTCACGACTACAGTGTAAGACATATTATTAAAACCAACAGTACAAAAGACGTCCGTTCGAGTACTTATTAATTTATCGCTTTCCGCTCTAAATGAGGCCACACCCTGCATTGTGACGCAGCGATTAAACAACCAACAATTACAACCAGCTCATTATACTCTAATTGTGGACTACGACAAAACAACTGTGAAATTACGTCTCCCATTATACCTATAAGTGCTAATTTCATATTGCTACAAAACATGCTTGGATACTATCTACTTAAGTTCATTATGACTTAACAGACGCTTAACTGCAATTATTGTTTACAAAATTAAGTTTACATATCTTCACATTACTGCAATCAACCTTACACCTTATAACTTATGTAATAAAGTTTTTATTTTAACTTTTTTTGTCAAGAGAAAGGGGCATGTTTCTTGATGAATTACAATAGTCCCGATGTTTCTTATGATAATGTGTTTATAATACGTTTGTTTGCTTATCGCCTACTTTGAATAATACTATTTGATTGTTGCTGTCTAGTATTTAATTTTTATTGCGCTTAATTGGAGCGATTCGTATCGTTCGAAGGGACGTGTGGATAGAATAAAACGTTTTTATCAATTTGAACTGCTTTTATTGCGGGTAGTGACGTTATCGCGCTAAACGTTAAGTTTAATAATGTTAAGTGTTCAATAATGCTAGTCATTAAATGATAATTTTTTACAAGTAATTTTTTCACTAGGGTATAATTTATTTATAGTATGTAAAGTAGAATATAATTTGTCACCACCCTTTTCCTTCACCACAGGTGTCCTAAGAGGCGACTAACGGAGGTATAGGTAACAGAAAAAGGGCTGCAGCGTCCTTTGTGCAACAACTGCATACCATAGTACCTGCGATCACTAACCCGCTCTCCCAGCGTAGTGATTATCAATAAATCCTCCCCGAGACTTTGCTTTCGCATTTGAACAAGAATAACCCAAAGAACCAACCTCCATTTTGCCAAAGGTAATGTGGCCCCAGCAGTAAGACGATACACCTAAGCTAATTTAAAAAAATACGAGCCAGCTTTACAGTATTCGTATGACGAGTAACATATGACATCTCATTGGTCAAATCAATTAGCTCGTGCTTCCCCGGCATGTTGTTACACACTTCCGTCTCATTTCACGAAATCAATCCCACGGATTGCAAGAAAGCGAGAAGAAAGATAGTACGCATCAAGAATGCTATTCTAGAAGTAAATATATAAGAGAAATTAACCCTGTTTTTCTAAAGATGACACAGATGAGTTAGGTATCCTCGGAGCCTCACTGAATATCTCCTGGGAAATTGAAAAGAACTGCCGTGTAAAACATTTACGTAGGTACTTGATTGCCTTGTGGTTCCCGGCAGAGTAGAATAGGACAACTACAAGTCTTCCCGTGGATGTCGTAAAAGGTGACTTATGAAATACAAGCTAAACAAAGCTTATAAACATCAATGAGACCTCTCCTACCCGTCTGTCCAGCGAAAAGAGTGTATCAAATGCTGTGACTGCTCCTGGCCAAGTGTGGCTCTGATAGGTAGTACAGAGAGGGTCGTGCTCCTGCAGTGGAAACCAAAAAGGACCTGTTGATGATAAAATTAAAAAGAACGTTCCACGCCACGCCTATTTTTCACACCACTCTTAACAAAGTACTTACTTACTAGTATTTAAAGTCTCAATGGTCTGTAATAACGGATAGTCCGTGGCTCATAATGACGTTGCGGTCTCACCAACACACAATGCACCCAAGGACACACACTCACAAAATCAGCCATAACCATAAGCAATGTGATGCAGAGCCGAGTTGCACTGGAAGTGACTGTGATGGTACTGTCTGTCGCCGTCTATGTTTTTTTAGAAGTACGTAACATATTTGACACTACTTTTATCACAGAGTAAATACTAGTTGCTTTTACCGAATTTAATAATATTGTAAGTATCATTGGTCTATATAATAACGGATAGTCCACGTGGCTCATAATGGCTTTGCGGTCTCACTAACACGTAATGTACCCGAGGACATACACTCGCAAAATCAGCCAGAACCATAAAAAATGTGATTTAGAGCCAATTTGTATTGCAAGTGTCTGTGGTGTCGCTGTCATCTATTGTTTTTAGAAGTACGTAACATGTTTTACATTAATTCACCGTCTTCTTCTTCTTCTTCGTCTAAGCACGATCCCGGTTGCATCCTCAGCTGTGTTGCTTCGGAGTCCAGGGTTCGCTTTCCCGCTTTTTCTTCTCCAAATATAACATGCATGTCAATGGTCACCCAAGGATGCCAAAGACTTTGCAAAATGGCGAAGGAATAGCCGGAAATATTACAAATGATTTGGCTATAGTTTTACGACCGGCCGCCTGCCTGACGTCAACCCTCTTTGGGAATGCAAGTATAGCACGAGATGTTTGTGCTTTATCCTTTAGTCGCCTCTTACGACACCCACAGGAAGAGATGGAGTGGTCCTATTCTAAACCGGAACCACATGGGTATTCAATACACTAACAGACAGAGTCCAGGACCGCAAAGCAAAGGAACTACGCTAAGGAGGCCGTCAAAAATGTGTTTTTTTTTAGTTTAGATTGTGCAGTTTTTCTAATACAAGTTTTTTTCTGCTTATATGAGTTACGGCTAAAAAGAGATATACCAAGCTTAAAATAGTGACTTCGGCTCTTGAGGTTAATTAAGACGCTGTCACGTCTCTTCCAGCTGACTTCAACATCCATGTAAGTACGAGTCGTGAAATAAGTACTTGAAGCTACAATTATCTGTTTTGTAGTCAACGCAAAGCCTCAATTAAACCTCAGATCTGAACAAGTTTGTATAGTTTTATTAATCATATCGTTTTAGCCTTTGTGCTGTTGTCGTTAATTTATCGTGTGGTTGCTGCAAATGTAGCTTTATCTTCTACTTACTTACCTCTTTACTTTTTAGCCCTAAAATAGTCGAAACCCTTTTTAATTTTTTAAAATGCTTTAATGTCTTAAGAAACACAATTACTTTACTTATTTCTGTAATGACCTAATAAATGTATTTGGTCGCCTTAAAATTTATAATTATGTGGTAATATTAATAAAAATAAAATATGTAGGTATGTAAGCAAAGTAGGTATTCGCATTAAGTTCTTAGTTATCATTTTTATTTAATTTAAATTATCTGTTACTTAATTAAGTATCCTTCAATAATTCAACTTAAACCTTTTTTAGTCTGTAGATACGTAAGAAGTAGATTTTCGTAGTTCAGTTTTGAAAAAAATTTATTAATTTTTTTCAAAACTGAACTACGAAAATCTACTTCTTACGTATCTAAGATAAGATATATAAAATTTCCAATAAACCTTTCGTCTAAATGAATAACACCGATATATTTTAGTACTCCGTTAAAATTAATGACTATATGTGTATGTTTTACCACGAAACCATTAAAATTTTATAATAAATCTTTCATTTAAAATTAGAGCAATATTAAGTAAATAATATTATATGTAAACGGTGGTGGGGTGGCCAAGTGGTTTAGAATGGCTGTGCGTTTGTGAGGCATAAGTTCGATCCTCTTTGGGCGCGAATTTGTACCTCGAGAGTTTGTACTAGGCGGTGATCCCACTGCACCGCGCACCGTCGCGGAGCGCGGGGCGGCAGATTTTAACATTTTATTCATGTAACTCAATTTTTACAGAAAACACGCCTAGTCTAACACACTAAAAACGCGTCAACGCGCAGAAGCGTCAGTGTGTTGAACCGCGCTCCGCGACGGTGCGTGGTGCAGTGGGTTCACCGCCTTACACAAACTCATGGTCATTTCCAACTACCACCCCTTGCTTCCGGTGTAGGAAAGTATCGTAAGGAATCTGCATACTAGATCATTAGTGTGTAATTATGACTATTGTCACTAAATGACAGTCATTAACCAAGCCTTTAGGCCGCTCGAACATTTTTAAACCGGTGTTATTATGAATGTTACAATAAACGAATTAAAAAATATATATTTACAATATCCCATCAACATTACATTTTAATGAACTTTTTTGTAAATACAACAGGTAATCTTGTTAAAAAGCCTCTTAACCACACCAAAAATACAACAATGGTTTTAAGAAACTTTTCATAAAATTAACCCTTCCGATGCGGTATATGTTAGAACGAAAAGAAACACTCGTTGTGGTTTAATTGTATTTTTATAATTTAAGTTATTTTTGTGTGGTTTTGGAAACAGGCGCTGGTGAGGATCCTTTGTTGATGTAATAACATGATTTATTATATTGAACAAGTGTCTCCTTTATACTTAATACTTTCATTTAATTTGATGTACTTAATATCCTGTTGCTATAATTGTGTCTGTTTTTTTTTCAGTTAAAGATGTTGCAGCACTGACGAAATTTTAACAAAGAGTTTCTTGTCCAGTTTGCTAATTTCTGAAGCAACTTAGTTAATGGTACTTTTGCAACTGGCATTTCAAAGGCTTACCTTCATTTATCTATTTTATCGTAAGAGTACTGAACTACATACTTATTGTTCAGTATTCTACGATAAAGTAGAAAAATAAAACTTTCCATTTAATGGAAGTAGCACTTGACCAGATTTAGTTGCACCATAGGTACGAGTACATTCTTGCTTGATTTGAGTAATACGAGTAGATATGTTATGGACCAGGTGATTAATGCGGGCAATATTAATAATGTGCGAGCAGTATGAATAATGTCTAGTTCTACCGGGCAAAGTGATTAATTACGATCTAAACTTCATTATTTATCACATTGCACGGTCATTATTATATTGCTACTTGACAATTGCAATCTGATAATAAAGCTAAATTTGACGCGGTGCGGGGAGGGAAGCACGCGTGACACGCTTTGACCAATCAGAGACCGTCATTCAGCGTGCGGCTAGAGAAGGGCATCTACCCTGTAAAAACCCGAGACTTGGGTAAATACCTATGTATACCTATTTTTACCCACCTGTTTTGAATTTATACCGGGTATAAATTAGAATCAGGTAATTTGATATTTCTCATCATCATCTTAGGCACTACAGCGTCGGGTGGGCCTTGGCCTGGTAAAGCAAATCTCTCCAGCCGGTTCTGTCCTTGGCCTTTTCTCGCCAATTTCTCACTCCAAGCACTTTGAGGTCTTGTTGTACTCCATCCAGCCATCTGAGTTTTGGTCTACCGGGAGGTCTTTTCCCGTCGGGTTTGCCATTTAGGAGACGCTTGGGGGCTCTATTATCGTTCATTTGCTCTACGTGACCAGTCCATCGGAGGCGTCTCATCTTCATAAACCTCACTATGTTTGGCTCTTGGTAACCGTTTTTGCATTGCCGGGTCGTTTGGGTATGAATCGGTCCGTAAATTTGCTTTTTCCTTTCGTAATCATGCTTTAAGGTAAGTGAGTGATTAACCCCCTGTACCCGAGGTCTCTGATGGAGCTGCCACCTTTGAGCGTCGAGACCACACTCCGTTTTCTTCGGGTTTCGTCCCTGCTGAGTAAGACTGGTTTTTAGGCGCCAGTTACCCGCCCTACGCCCTTTATCCTTGGCATCTGCGGTCTCTTTTGGTGATACGTGCCCAAAGACACGGCCGCAAAAGGTCCCAGGGGGTACGCCGGGGACGTGGATACATCGGACTGGATGGTACCTGCATTCTTGAGACTTCATTACCTGGAAGTACTGCAGCGAGTATCTGGGTATTTTGTAGAGAAAATAAAGTTCAGCAGCTACATTTACCCACCCAGAATTTGATATTTCTGCTAAGTATAATTGGGTTTCCCATCAATTATTTAACCGAAATTGAGAAACATGTACATACTTACAAACTAGTTTTCCAAAGAGTATTTATTATAAACATGTTAATGAATTTTTTTCTTTCGACATGCTTTTATTCGTTTCCATGGAAAGTGAACAGAACTTTTTGTGTTATCTATATTTTTAATATGATTTTCTTTAAGTTTTAAATGCAAAAACTAGTGGATTCTTAATGTACAAGTTTTTGCTTATTAATCCAAATAATAAGTCTGATTATTTAAATTGTTTAACATTTAGTTAATTTTAAGTTAAATGACAATAATCATAAAAAATTGTAATTAAATATGTTTTTATTACTCTGCCCAAAAAGTGATGGACAATATGTATAATGCCCGGTCAATTATATTATTTGAATAATTATTATCAAATTGCACTGTCATATCTGGCATTTTTCATAATGACTGGGCATTATGTATAATTGTATAATTCCGAATTTATTACTTGGTCCATAACAGAAATATACGGAAAACCATTTTACATTGGTTGGGTTACATAGATATTGTTATTTTCCATCGCAGATTACATATTAAGATATTTTATCTAAAATAAATAGTAAAAAAAATCTGTGTGTTCATTGCACGCTTATATATACGCTAACCCAGTTCCAACTTCCAACTTTTTATTATCCCCCCCCCCCCCTACCGCTACTGACTACTATCAGGCGTTAAGTGGACAACACCTAGTCTTCCCTATTATTACTCAAAATAAACTCCTCACTGCTATCTCGCCCCACATCGCGGAGGCGGCACCTTAATAACTGCTAATGAGTATTTTTATTATTTCGGTTGTAAAATAATTTCTTATACGGCGCCTCTTTATACTAGATAAACATCAAAACACGCTTCGCACCTCCATCTGATAATCGAATTAATGCTCTCATACCATTTCACGCTGGTTTATTGCTTTTTGTGCTCTTAATACCTGGTTTTGACCGGTAATTTCGGGTTATCAGTGCATTCGATTGAATGGATCTGGATTTTTGAATTGTTGAATTTCGAATGATACGGAACTTGCGTAATTTATGCGAATTTTTACGGCAATGTGGTAGTTTAGGGTTAATCTTTAACTTTCACATCTGACGTTGTTTTGGTTTGATTTAATCCAATCTGATAATATTCAACTACTTCCGTGCTGATGTGAAAGCAAAGAAAACATGTAGAATGTAGGTAGTAACTAGCTTCTTCTTCTGTAGTGTTCCAGGTCGTAAAAAACGATTAAGAAGGTGGCTTTACATCAAATTCTTTTCTAAAGAGACGACGTGTAATCAACCTGACATTATATCTTATTTCAGTTTTCTTTCATAGGCATTTTGCAGAGCGCGGCATTTGCCTCTTGCGACTTGAGATCATTTTAAATCAATTTTATACGAGAAAAAAAATATGGAAGTACCGGCATCAGGGTATACATTTTTAATGGCTTCGCCTTATTTAACCACAAAAAAACATCCAAACAGGACACATGTAACTATACAAACTTGCTGCCAAACCTTGCCTATAAAATGACTTAATTTTATGTAGAGCACCTGTACTTAAACCAATATCGCTTCGCCGTAAAGTACTTATCACGTAACGTCATAAACTTGTTTACTGCATCGAATGACAAGTACGAATGAGAAAAAATCTCGTGAGAACGCAAAGCCGTGATTTTATGTCCGAAGGGCATAAAAGTTATCGGCAACACAACACTATGTGACTAGTGTTCCAAAATCCACGTATAATCAGTAATCAACCGATCTAAACCCATGATAACGCGCCCCACGGTAAAAACAACGCGAGTATTAAGCAAAATGTATTATAATGAACTACTCCTTAATTCAGACTGTTTATCTTTTGTGTTATAACGAGTGCTGATGTTTCTTAATAACATGTAATTTTCATTTCTCGATTTCCGAATTGTGTTCGACGTCTTCTAATTTGGTTTCATGAATTTTTATGAGTGTAAGAAAGAAACATAAAACATCCTTTGTTTTACGCCGATTACCTCAATTTTGTTGAGCATTATTGCTGGGCCGTGTTAAATCATAGATATAACTGAAAGTGCAAATCAGAACATGTTCACCGTTCATTTAATTATAAATAAATGATAAAAACCTTTTTTTTAGTTCAATTCAGAGCGTTATTAATAAGCTCAATTAAAAATTTATTATTTTATTCCATACTCGTCTGATGTCAAATTTTATTACCTGTTTGTGTTAAAATGATAGATATTTAATTATATTAATTTTTTATTAGCCTGTTTTAGTGCCTTACTAATTATGATTATAAATAAAGAAGAATTCTATTCCCGTGGGATTGGCCTGCCAATTTGACCACGCGAGCAACTTCGCAGGCAATATTTTCATATAAAATATGGTTTCAAGACCCGTAATATAATATACATCAATATACGAGTAAATATAAAAAAAAAACAAAAAGAGTTTTACATATTTTGTGAAATAATATTACCGGCCAGTGTTAAAATGATAAACATGACTGGAAGCGCGAATCAGAGCGCGTTCGAAATTCTAAATTTAATATTATTTACGTTTGGATATCGAGAGCGTAATTAATACAATCTTTGTTAGAGGGTAATTTGCCAGAGCTAATGCTGGCGTGTGTAATCTTCAAAGGGGATTTAGAAACACGCGTTCTAATCTATTTTAGTCGGTTCTGAAACAGAGAAATATTTACAATCTCTGTAGCACACTTCGGCGCATCCGATGGTCGTTATGCTTTAAGGAGCTCTCTGAACAGTATTAGCCTCAACTGATAATCTATATCCTATATCTTTTAAATATATTCCATCCTGGTCTGGGAAAAGAAACTTAGATTGTACCAGCTGCTTCTCTTCCCGCACAGATCAAACAATACATAATGTGTATCTATAAATAACGTATATTAGTAACCAAAATTAAATGTCAGTTTTTTCAAGCCAACCTTGGAAATGCAGTTGTTGCACAGTTATCTGTGCGGTTCTTTAGCCACAGAAATAGATAGAGTGGTTATTTTCTAGGCTGGAAACTACACTGCACATAAGTAATTATTCGTGTAAAATAAAACTAAATGAAAACAAGTTATTTTTTTTTAACTTTATTATAAGCGTAATAGGTGGACTTAAAGCAAGTGTACCAGTACACCATCTTGTGATGTCAAGAAAACGAAGTTTATTATTTATCATCATCATCAGGTCTTTTTTAGTTTCCACTGCATGAGCACGACCCTTTTTGTACTACCCGAGCCATATATTAGCCAGAGCAGTCAGAGGATTAAGCCTACACTCTCCACGCTAGTCAGACGGGTTGGGAGGTCTCATTGATGTTATAAGCTTTCTATAGCTT
Organism: Acrobasis repandana; assembly: GCA_963576875.1. Classification (NCBI taxonomy): domain Eukaryota; kingdom Metazoa; phylum Arthropoda; class Insecta; order Lepidoptera; family Pyralidae; genus Acrobasis; species Acrobasis repandana. The sequence continues at coordinate 9,492,927 of OY756226.1, forward strand.
GTGTTTCCTAAGTTGCCTACTACGACATTTACGGAAAGACTTGGAGTGGTCCTCAAGTATTCTGCCGGGAACTACACGGCTCTATTTTAGAAGTTTTGATTCAGGGAAACCAAAACTAAACGTAAAAATATTTTTTCTTAAAATGAGGGAGCCACCAGCATTCATATTGCCCCTTAACGCATTGGCCTGACTCAGGATTAGTATGGCATGTGATTGGGATGTGTGCGCTCATTAAAGCGTGTATGAATTTCGTGTTATTTTTATAATACTTATAGAGATGTCATTGATGAGCTGACAATATTTTACTAATGGGTTTAGTGGCATTCTGCTTTGACAAGATTAATCTTACTTTAAATCTATACCCACATATTGGTAAGAGATTCTAACTCGATACACTGATGGTTTTGCAACTTATTCTTTATGACAGTCAATAATAATTCCACAATATTTCTTCACCAAACACGTGACACGCTATAGATTTTTTTTTTTTAAATTGTGCTTCGAAAAGATAAGTAGTTGACCCGAGTCAACTCGAGAAACCAGAATAAAAAAGACTAGCAAAAATACATTGATACTTACTTGTTGGTTCTGTAAGAACGGTATACCTCGCGAGCTATTATAACCATGCAATACACTTTCCTTATTCTCCTGGATTAGCAAAGCCATTTCAGTGAAATCCGACCATATATAACGCTACAAAAAACTTCCCCCCCTTTCCCCCTCCACTCCCCCTTTTAGATTTTTTTGCAACATCTTGTGTAGAATGAAGTCTTTGCGTGCCTCTCATATTTGATTGAAACTCGTAAATATAGAACGCTACAGCAAAGTTCCTTCCCTATTTCACCCCCAACCAAAAATCACGATTGAATAAAAAATTTAGATAAATCAAAAACCTTGTGTGCCAATTTTCGTTTCAACAAAAAATCGGTTGAAAAATACGACCTAGTGAGAACAGACAGACGGACAAAAGCATTTGGCCTATCTTGAAACTGACACGCTTCGCTCTCTCGCGCAATTATATTATAACGCCTGATTCCCATGGGGGTAAGTAAGTGGCTGAGTAGGCAGAGACCATGAATCAAATAAACGGGAAAGTGCGAGTCGGACTCGTACATGAAGGGTTCCGTACTACCGTACAATGTTTTAAAACGCTGAAGAAACATGTTTCTTGTATGACGACCCCCTTTAATTTTTAAATTTATCTTATTTTTAGTATTTGTTGTTATAGCGGCCATAGTAATACATAATCGGTGAAAATTTCAAGTGTCTAGCTATTACGGTTCAAGAGATAGAGCCCTGTGACAGACGGACAGACAGCGGAGTCTCAGTAATAGGGTCCCGTTTGCACCCTTTAGGTACGGAACCCTAAAAAGAAGTTTCAAAATTAACAGGCAAAATTATGCATTTTGCGGATTTTTAAAACAGAACAATAGATGATTTTTTATACTTCAATTTATGTGTCATGTCGCCAAGTAGTCTGTGATTCTTTCTATTGTTTATGAGAAGATTTTATTGTCATGTTTATTGTATTAAGTAATCCCTGCTACAATTAGAACATCGAGATTTGCGTCAGAGAAAAGAAATGGACGTTTGATATATTCGTTCACGTTTTATGTTGTACTCTATGATATTAAAAGTGTAGATGTAGCACTTATTATCATCTTTTCAGCCGTATAACGTCCACTGCTGAATAAAGGCCTCTCCCAAGGATTTCCAAAATGACTGATATGGAGTGGTCTGCATTCAGCGCTTTCCAGCGACCTTGGTCAGGTCGGTTGTCTGACCACTTTGTGGGTGGGTGTCCTTTGCTTCGCTCGCCAGTACGTGGTCGCTATTCGAAAATCTTTTTTACCCATCGGTCATGGGTTTGTCTCGCTATGTGTCCCGCCCACTGCCATTTCAATGAGCTAATCCGCTGGGCTATATCAGTGACTTTTGTTCTCCTACGAATTTCGTCATTTCTGAATCGATCACGTAGAGAAACACCAGACATACAGCCGTCTCCATAGCGTGTTGAGCGTTCTTGAGCATTCTTATGAGACCCATAGTAAGGGACCACCATAAGTCACCACTGGTAACACATATTGATTATACACTTTCGTTTTGAGGCACTTGCGAGGTATTTTGAAAGATAACACTGCGTAACTTCCCGAACGCTGCCCAGTCGAGTGGGAAGGTCGTCCAAAGACCTCTTCCTCGAAGCTGGAACTTCCTGGTTGAATCATTTGACCCAGGTATACTGGTAGATGTAGCACTAGTGAAAAACAAAGCTGCTAAACTTAGTGCATTATTATTTTTACAGGCAAGTTCCGATGTTTGTATGAAATTATTTTGTAAGGTCATATTAATTTTATTGAGCGCGAATTTTTGACCCTGATCTGATTATACTAAATTATGATCAGCTAATTACGCATCTGTGTTAGATGTTGTTTTCTGTTCCTATTCTGTCATATTATAATAAAAAAAATGCACACATAAAAGAAATTTTAATTGTATTCATTGTATACGTACTGAGGTACGTATTTCAAGGCCAAGTTAGTAGTAAAGCCTATATCGAATACGCTAAGATTAAAATTAGGAGAAAACTAGGATATTAGATTTGTAAGCAAATCTTAAAGAAATATAACATCATTATTGTAAGTTTAATTTGTTTTTGAAGAAATTTCTTTGTATGCGTAATGACGTTTCACACTTTTAGATGGCACAATTAACCAGTTGTTTTAATGAATAGGACGTTCGCCAAAAATCGTAAAGTTCTTAACGTCAAGTTTTTCCTTGAAATCATTGGGTTTGCGATGTTTTTATTGAATTTAATAGTTTAAGAGCTCATTTTTAAATCTGTTTTATGAGTCTGAAATATTCAGTTACATTTATCAATTTAAATACAATTATTTTAACGGTCATCATCCAGTTTTGTTTTTTCGCTACCTAATTAGCGCGTCACTTTTTTTCCACTTGCTTTTTGTCAAAATTAACACCAAATGTAAAAATGCGGCCAAGTGCGAGTCGGACTTGCCCATGAAGGTTTCCGTAGCAGCAAGTAACATAATATAAAAGTTCTAAAGGTAAATTGAGGTTTACGATTTATGACGTATTAAAAAAAACTACTTATTAGATCTCGTTCAAACCAGTTTTCGGTGGAGGTTTGCATGGAAATGTACATCATATATTTTTTGTAGTTTTATCATTCTCTTATTTTAGAATTTATAGGGACACACACACACACACACACACATTTGACCACTTTGGAAGGGTCTCTCTCGCAAACTATTCAGTTAAGAAAAAATATATATTAGAAACCTCAATATAATTTTTTTGCCTATCCATAGATACTCCACATGTATAAGTATGATAAAAAAAAAATTGTTTTTTTTTTCTTATTTTATCTTATCTTAATGCGGTTCACAGAATACATCTACTTACCAAGTTTCAACAGTATAGTTCTGATAGTTTCGAAAAAAAGTGGCTGTGACATACGGACGGACAGACAGACAGACATGACGAATCCATAAGGGTTCCGTTTTTTGCCATTTGGTTACGGAACCCTAAAAATTAACACTAGATTGTGACCGTTTCTTTTTTGTTGAATTACTTTATTGTTACGAAAGTGCTTGATTTAGTTTAAAAATTGTAGGTACTATTTTCTTGAACAACATATAGTTATTTTTAGTTAATTTACTTGCAGGTGAATAGAGTAACTTATATCGTTTAATATTGACAAATACAAGAACTCATAGAAAATAAATTGTATGAATTACTCTGAGCTCCCTGAGCTGATATAGTCTAATGTCAAGACATCATTCGCCTAAGCCGATGTAACTGCTACTATTAAATCATATGGTTTTTCAAACAAATATATTAATTATGACACTTAAGACAAATATAGGGCTAATTTAATACCCCTTAAAATATCAAATGCCATCGCAAGCACTATATTAGTCAACGCGACTTTACGACTTAAGATTTGTCAACTTTACTATCACATGGTTGCGCACCTATTAAATCAAAATCACACGGTTTCACTTCCAGAATTTATAATATTTTATATTTTCTGTCATTTCTATTCCTACCCACGCAACAAGTAATTAAAAACGAAAATAAACAGAGCGTTCTGAATCGTAAAAAATATCTACGCCAGTTATAAATGAGTACATATGAACGTAGAGCAATAAAACTGATTCAAGTCTCAGAAATAAATCTTATGAGTGTTCAAAACTAAAGGTGAGATACAGATAATGTAACACTGTGTTCACATTGAATCGTTTGGAAAAACACATCGAGCAATCGTAACAAATGACACGATAATTAAAAGATGCTGTGCGGGATAATTGTCAAATACTCCATTTCTGCAGACATTTACCCGTGTGGTTCCGGCTCGTAGAATAGGACCATCTCTTCATTGGATATCGTAAGAGGCGACTAAAGGACTAAGCACAAACATATCGTGCTACGATTGCATTCCCAAGGAGGGTTAACGTCGGGCGGCCACCGGTTGTAAAACATTTCGCACAAATACATTCCCAAAGACGAATGACGTCAGGCAGGCGGCCGGTCGTTAAACTATAGCCAAATCATTTATACTGTTCCGGATATTTCTTCTCCATTTTGCAAGGTTTATAATTGGAGAAGAAAAAACGGGAAAGCGCACCCCGAGTTCCGAAGCAGTACAGCTGAGGATGTAACCGGGAACGCGCTAAGACGAAGAAGCAGAAGTAATTAGCATTTCAAATATTAGTATGAAGAAAAATGGCAGCGGGGGGGAGGGGAGATCTCGCTATCTCTTTTTATACACCCTAAACCAAATGGCAGTGGCGTCACATGTCTATACTTGCATCCTTTTTCTTTTACTTGACAGTTCTCTTTCCACCAGATATTAAAGGTGTGTTTTGTTTTTGGTTTTAGAGTTAAGAACCGGAATTTTGCAGGTTATCAGCCTTTGCGAGATACAGACCAACGTCGTAGTAACGTAGTTCAGGGATGGACTCCCGGATGGAGAATAGACTGGTCGCCTTTAGAACTTATTAGTCTCGCCTCTGTTATAAATAAATGTATCCTCCATCTTAATATGTACTGAAAGTAATGAAGGAAGGTTTCTGGAAAAAAATTATTACTAATGTTATAATTTTCATTATTTAATCATTCAATTTATTTTGTAAGATAAAACTTTTTATATTATTTTACCTAAGTATACTCAATAACCTATAGGCTACTTTAACTTGTCATTTCGTAGCGGACATGGATTTTAACCGATTCGGACTTTACGGATCGAAGTAAAAAGGTAACAAGTCCTCGTCTCCTTATTTAATCAATGAAGTAGCAGTGTTTTATATGTAGCTGGCTATCTTTTTAAGAAAATGATCTGCAATGATGTTTTTTTAGCGCAAGCAAAGCATTTAAGCCCTTAGGCAGTAAGTTATGCAAAAAAAATGTGATATTACGTAAGCAACATTTAAAGATAACAATGAATTTCAAATATTTCATAGCGCCACATGCTATTGATTAGCCACTTTACGATGTAATAACAAAGTTTTTGGAATCCGCAATAAATAATGTGAATGATGATGAAATAAACAATATGTTTAGTATGGCATCTAATTTTATTGTTCAGAGTTTCTATGATTTATTGTATTGATGTGTTTTGTGAAACCATAAGTTTGCAAACTATAGATAGTTACGATTATTAGATAAAAGACAGATAGTTATCTGTTTACGATGTTGAGTGAAACTAATAACACTATGGAAAAAAACACACGTATTTAAAAATATTTGTTTTAGACACAAACAAGACGCATAAACTTATTGTCTAGTTCCACACTAGAACATAGTATTTTTTTTGATTTAGGAAAAAAATCTTATAACTTAATAAATAATGTTACATGAACACAGTTTTCTTTAAAAATGTAAGTCATAGCACAGAATACACAATAGTACGAGGTCATAGCTATATAAGTCTTATATGAACTCTAGTTCACAAATCATTCATACAAAGCCCTCAAAAGCTATAAACGCAGTTCAAATGTCAAAGGAAATTGATAAGTCATTGTGCGCCCATATAACTATTTCCAAAGCATTGCAATAAAAATTGGTCCAGATTCCACATCGAAAATAAGACGTTTTTTGGTCTCGTGCCAACTTCATTATGAGCGTTCATGAAATTTCACATTTGAATTATTTTACTGTCTGACTTATGGCCGTTACTTAAATATTTGGTAAACAGGAAAAATATAGCTCGGATCGATCAAATTTAATGGGGGTCTGAAATAGGTCTGAGTGTGCGCTATGTTGCATTACAAGATGGCTGGCATTCGGGGAATTTTTACGGCTTTTCAAATAACGCGTGATAAGAGAATTTAGAATTGATTGTGGTCATCGGATGATTTACTTTCTTTATTTGATGAAAGTTACTCTTTTTTAAACTGGCATCTAAAAATGGCAGACTTAACGCTAAATACACTTTTTATACCTTCTCGTTTCATAAAAGTTTTTTTTTTATATTATGACTATACGAAGCAGTAGTAGCCATTGTAAGATTAAGTCATTCTATTCTATTTAATATATATTAGAATAATTCTTTTGGCACAACATGTTATCAGTTAATAACATCTATTTCAGTTATTTTCGGGACAAGAGAGAAACCAATTTAAATTATTTTTTGTTAATTTTGTGGTTGAAAAGTTTGTTGAATATCGAATATTCTATTAAAGATATTTACATGATAATAAGTAGAATCATTTAGTCTTAAATAAATACTTACATGCTTAGTGCTTACCTTATATTAGTTAAAAATTACCTTATATTCTTGGTAGAAATTAAGCCTGTAAAGCAAACAAAATAGGTGTTTTGATATGTAAAAGTGCGTTTATTTGTCCGTCCACACTCAAAGAATTTTTATATGCGAACTTGAGACTTCGGAAAGTGACAGTGACATTTGATATTCTAGAGATGCACGCAAACGACATTGCGTTACCAAATAAATCAAAGCACATGCACAACATCAAAAAGGTTAAATCACGGAAACCACAAACTAAATTGCAGAACAAGCAACAAAGCATAGACATTGCATAACTCGAGATGCAAGCCAACAATAGACCAGAACATTATGAATCATCTCTGATCCATTCGCGAAGATTATCGAACTGGAGCACTAACGCATGCATCCCGCATTAAAACGCACGTGGAACTAATTTACACCCAACATCTAGCCAACTTTAACAAAGTAGTAGTTGATGCATCAAACGATATGACATTTGTAGCTAATAAGTTCAAGACGCTAAAATATCTCACGGAATAAAACGCTGAAGTGGAAACCGAACGCACTAACTAGCGCTCCCTTATTTATAGTATGCCATCTGTCAGATCGTAACCGTCCCAATTTCAAATTCAAACATGTTCTAATTGGATTGTATTTTTGTTTAAAGTGCTTCTAATAAGCTGGCTGGAAACACGCACATTGTTACAGCACTAACACTGTGTGTTTACGCGTTCGCAATTAGATCATTGATGTAGGTTCAGTGCAGTAGTGTGCGCGACCGATTGAGAAGTAACACTGGGTATCTGGAACTGATTAGTGGCTGCGTATGTACTGGTAAATATGTGGTTATGAATAGATTTCTATGTGTTGTTGCGCATTAAGTATGCTTTCGATTTTATTATTTAATGATTCATCTTAGGGTTATAGAAATAGTCCGGAATGCTTGCGCCGTCCGCGATGAAAAGCCAGTAATAATAGAATATTGGCGCATCTGCCCCACTGTATATGTTTTAATGTTATTACTCTTCTGCCGTATGATATTCCGCTCCAGGTTTATTTTAAGAATGTTTTATGTTTTTAATTGCGATTCGTGGATTATTTTTCTGCTGTCATATAAATTTTTACTGCTGTTTTTTCTCACCAATGTGTTTCGATGACAGAATTAAGTTTGTTTGTGAAAATTCGGCCGGCTGAAATTAAAAGTTATGTTTTAATAAATTAAAAAGTTTTGACGTGTTACTATCCTCATAATAATTTTATTGTGTGTTAGTAGGTGTATTTGTCTGATCAGCATTTCGATTCCAAGGAATAGTATTTTGAACTACTTCGACTATAAACTCGGCAAGTGTTGATGTACTGATTAATCAAATGGCTTGCCAAGATAGTTAGGTGCCAATAATGACACTTGGGTATTAATCTATCTATCGAAAACTCTATATTGTTTTATATTTTTTACACTATCAACTATTTAGCATTTTTAGCCAGTGTACAATAAAACTCTAAAAAAAAACTAAAAAGTTTTAAGTGTTTGTCAAGACGAATCAATCGACCCCAAATTCGGTGGGGTTATGTAGTTTTATCACAGAAATGCCATGGCCACCTTCCGGCTTCATCATGAGAACAGGTCATTGGTACCAAAATATTGCATTGTCATGTAATTTATAGAAGTATAAAATGGAAAGTGGGCCTAAATTGGCTTGCAAGGTTTGTTACGGACATACAGACAACTGGGCAGGTGAAACGAAAGCTTGTAAAAAATTAAATTATCACTTTCGTAAATTAAAACTCTCGAGATTCATTTAATAAACGGGCAAGTGCGAGTCGGACTCGTACATGAAGGGTTCCGTTGCACCGTACAATGTTTTAAAACGCTGAAGAAACACGTTTCTTGTATGACGACCCCTTTAATTTTTAATTTTTAACTTTTTTTTATTTTTAGTATTTTTTGTTATAGTGGCCATAGTAATACATAATCTGTGAAAATTTCAAGTATCTAGTTAATGCCATTATAAAGATCTAGTTAAAAACGCTAAAAAAAACATGTTTTTGTATGACGACCCCCTTTAATTTTCATTTTTTTTTTATTTTTAGTATTTGTTGTTATAGCGGCCACAGTAGTACATAATCAGTGAAAATTTCAGGTGTCTAGCTATTACGGTTCAAGAGATAGAGCCCTGTGACAGACGGACAGACGGACAGATGGACAGACGGACAGACCCGTTTGCACCTTTCGGGTACGGAACCCTAAAAACGTAAAGTAAGAGAACCCTGTAAACCATAACAAAGTTGCTTAAAATTAATTTATTACAATACAACCAATTTACCCGCCGTGCTGGTCAGCGCTCATTTACACAACTGCACTTATTACCGCCATACAATAGCTTTCGTAACTCCATCACGAAACCGCCTAAATCTGAAATTAACGTGTACATCAAATCCATTTAACGTTGACCCAACAGCATACCCGTGAAATCATAGTAGCCAAAAGGTCTGATTAAAGTGGTCTTTGTCCTAAGTGTGGCCTAAAGCAGTGCCATTAACTTCGATCATTAAATATGAATTATAAATATGAAAGAAAGCACAAGAAAGCAATCAGAGTTGTTCCATTATTAGATTAAATATCTTGCTTTGAATTGTTTGTAGTTTTTACTGACAGATGAGAAAATGTACAATGATTAATAAGTTTTTTTTTCATAATACTTGCAAAACCGAGTACAATATTTGTTAGCTGGCAAATTAGAGTACCCTGAATTTTTTAATATTTTATTTGAAAATGTACATATATTTTCTATTCTTTGCTATTAAAGTACCAAAGTGTGTATTTAAAACATGAAATGTACTACTAAAATGGATATAATGAAACTTTGCGGTACTACAACTACCGCGTTTAATTATTTTATTATACCTAGAGATGTCAGTATTTATTAAATGCTAAGAAGCATATTCACGAAACCATTCAGAAGCGATCAATCTTAGCACAGGAGACACTAACCTTTGCTAGAGAATTCGTTAGAATCTGTGTCAAAGTCACTCTTATTTATAGATTTTATCATTTTAAAAACAACAACATTGACGCATTTTCACTGGACAACAGGAATTTATTTATTTACTTCATAAAAGTGAATTATTAGATTTAAAATGCCATTCATTTTCAACCTCCTTGTACCCGACTACGGCAAAGTCAAACGGAAGGGTAATGATTTTAGCAGTCTGTATGTATTTTTGTGTGTTCACCGTAGCATCCAAACTACATATCCAATTTTCACAAAAAAGATGTCAATCGAGTCATTTTCGTCTGATAGGCAAAATTTTGTATGCAAAAAAATCATATAACGGATGTTACATACAAAAAAGAGCGAGGGGGTAGGCGGGTTGTTGTCATTGGTGATCGCAGTGGATGGTATAAAGTCTATGCACAGAGGACGCTGCTATCACTTCTCCGTCACCTGTACCTCCCTTGGTCACCTCTTACGACACCCGTGCCGTCATGATGACATGGTCAATCAAATTAACTAAATAATCTCCTCTTATCTAATTGACGACCCTCGTAGCTTCGTGGCGTGATGGTCAACACGCTAGTTACCACGCTAGTTAGACTAGTTACCACCAATACAGAGGTTCTGGGTTCGATCTCCAGCCAGGGTAAATTAAATGACCTTTTTAAATTGATCTGGGTATTGGGTGTTGATCTATTACAAAATATATATAGTATCGTTGAGTTAGTATCCCATAATACAAGTTTGAACTTACTTTGGTGCTAACTCAATTAGTATGATTTGTCTCTATCTATTTATATATTTTAATCTATTCTTCAACAAATGATATTAAGACATTGTAAAATATGTTTACAATTGCATTTGCATTCTGTTTACACTGAACTGTCATTCGGTAATTTGGCAAACATGAAAAGCTAATTTACTCTCGGATAAAAATTACAGCGATATATTTTGGCATTACATTGATTATGTTCTGCAAGGTCGCTGGGTAATTAAAGTACTTTATTGTCCGACTATTTATTAGTGAGACTTGAAAGTTGTACGTCATTAAATAAATAAATATATAAGGACAAATCACACTGATTAAGCTAGTCCCAAAGTAAGTTTTAAACTTGTGTTATGGGATACTAACTCAACGACACTATATTTTATGATAAATACATATATAGATAAACACCCAAGACCAAGGAAAATTTGAAAAAGGCCATTTTCCAACTTGCCCTGGCTGGGAATCGAACCCAGAACCTTCGGATTAGCGGTCTAGCGTGTTAACTATTACGCCACGGAGGTTTTCAATTGAGGTTGTCATTAATTGGTTTAGGCTCAGTAAGATCTGATTCATACTGATCTATTTTCAATTTCACTTTAGATTTTTAACAATTACTTAAGTGATATGGAACATGTAAATTACAGCCAATTTTTTGCATAAGTTCAGTCAGAATTTCCATTAAAATAAATATTTCATTATAATTAAAAATCCTCTTGCTATTCAGATGAGTGCTAAGCTGAACAATGTTTCTGAGGGACAAAAAATTAGGTAATTACCTACTTCAGTATGATCAAGTCTGGCTGGTCAGTCTTCTTCGTATTGAACTGTATCGTTTTTATCTTTTACTTCTTGTGTCTTACTTTTTTACATAAATTCTCTTAAAATATATTTAAGTCTGTCTTTTATCTACACAATTACAGTTTATCATATTTCTTCATCGTAGACTAATTAATTACTAACCTTAAAGGTATTAACCATAAACATACAAAGAATAAAGGAATGAACTTGCTTAAAAAACTTTGCTGGTAGATAGAAAGACAATACGAGTAAATTAAAAGAGTGCCAATATAAGCAAACATCCACATCATATCCATACCAACAAAAGCACTTTTCATTAGCAAGAGAAACTTGTATCATCTCTGGCACGCGATAATTTATTAATTTCGCTTTGTTTGCCTTCAATGTTATTCCCCCAAACGCTCTCCGGTGATAAGACTTTTGTTTCCCTGATTGCTCTTTGTTAATCATACTTTCTTAATTAAGGAAAAGTTCTGGCTAATTTGGACGATCGCCCGATAAGAAGTTTGATTGTTGGTGCCAGTGCTAATGAGATCTAGGACTTTGTGTAGAGGTAAAAGTTCAACCACTTCTGCTTCTGTGTACTCCTTAATTTCCGGATTTTTTAATCATTATTATGAGAAGGTATTTCTTATGCACCTACATGATTAGATGTGCCTTGATTTTTCACAAATTAGAAGATTTTAAATAGTCACTTTGTAATAAATTCGTTTTCGTATTCACATTAATTAATTCATAGCTATTTTAAAAGTATAAGGTGTCAGTAAATTTTTTGTTTTAAAGTTCTAAATTTATCTCGGTGGCTTACTGGATAAAATGTCTTTTATTTTTATACAAGCATGTTGCGTATGGGATGAATTTTACACATAAATATATACAAATTTTAGAAATGTACATAATAGTTATCAAAATTTTATTTATTAACAAAAACTTCATTTATGTTGAACAACACGTAATTGTTTATAATCAATGTGTGTTACCAGTGATGACTTAGGTGTGGCTCTGAAACGTCGACCCTTACTATGGGTCTCATAAGAAGGCTCAAGGTCGCTCAACGCGCTATGTAGAGAGCTATGCTCGATGTTTCTCTACGTGATCGGATCAGAAATGTGGAAATTCGGAGGAGAACGAAAGTCACTGACATAGCCCAGCGGATTAGCTCGTTGAAGTACCAGTGGGCGGGACAAATAGCGCGACGAACCAGTGGCCGATGAGGCAAAAAGTTTCTCAAAAGACGACCACAAGGTGGTCAGACGACCAGACCAAGGTCGCTGGAAAACGCTGGATGCAGGCCGGTCTAAATTTTTTATTTTGGAAATCCTTGATCAAGTAGCGGGCGTTATGCGGCTGAAATGATGATGATGATGAATACCTAATTGTAGTCTATCAGATATTTCAATAGATAGCAAACTATTTTCTAGTTCACCTCCTGCACTGCATTTATTACACGGACGGCTAATAGCTACATAATGATTAACCCTGTGCCATTCGGCACGCTTAATCGGGGTCTCTTAGACCCAAAACATTATCAGATTCCGTCACACTTGTAGTAATTTCGTAGCGACCACCTAATGAGTTAGAATAACGCAACGACGCCACTTACAGTTATGAGTGTGGGTCATTATGGCCATTGGCATTTATAAAAGTAATTACAATAGAAAGTAGATTCGTTTTTGTGACAAAATCATTATTCGCTTTTGATGCCCGATGTACATTTAGATTATTAATTTTACGGTTCGTGTGAGGTAATTACCGTTTTAATGTTATATACCTATTTCCTTATCTACTTACGGTAATAATGGTATTTATTATATTGGTTATGTTGTTATATACTTCAACCTAATTTTTTTGTTACAAAATTAAATAAGTTTCATTTGTTTATATGTGCAATAAAGTTTAAATAAATAAATAACCTTCCTATGGTACGAGTATGGTCAGTGTAAATTATTATTAATCCAAGGTGATAGTATGAAGCAGTAATGTGATATTTTGGTATAATCTCTTGTCGAAGTACATCTTTCTTTTCGGTAAATAAATGATTTTGTATTTTTTGTATTTGTATCTTTTTTTTTTAAACTGGATATTATGGTCGTATAGGACACACTTTTAAGATACACGTCGTATAGGATAATAATACGGAAGATACATTGATTATAAATACTTATTAAATTTTTTGTTTAGTGTAGTTAATTAGTTTGGAACTTGACAAAATGACGTCACAAAATGATCCTATTCTTATTGTTATCCCATTGCACATAACCATCCAATATTATATTCACGCAAACTATCGGCACTAAAAATTGAAGGTACGAAGCAAATCCAGCAATCGTCGAGTTTTAATGAATTCCTGCATAATGCAAACCGCATAAGGCTTTCCACAATGCTATCCAAATCCCGCCTAGCCGTGGGGCTATTCTCCTATCAATCTCAAGATGATAGGCCGCTATCTGAGCCTGCATAATGCTGGACCGAGATAGCTGTCTCGTGCACGAAGCCTGCAAGCTCGCAATTTATTGTTTCACGATCTAAGCCCGGCTCATTATTAAAACGGTTTGATACGTTCGGAGGTGTTGCTGACGCCCGGGGCGGCCCGCGCCAATTACTAAGGTACCGTGAGTTTAAACAGCGCACTTTGTGTTTTGAGATACTACTCCCTTGATGCTTCTGATCGACTGGTACTTTTATAACATTTTTTTCAGAAATGAACCAGTATTTGGATCTTCTATTATGAGAAAAAGTAATTTTCATTATGGCTCGAGAGCGGGTAGACATTTTTGGGTAAGTATTTGAGGCAAGCTAAAAACTAATCTTAGACCTGGCTGGAAAGTGGCTAAATAGACCCACAAATTTTCAAAGATACAATTTTTTTTAAAAAATTATCCTAAATTGCTATCTGTAATGTTTGCACGTTAAAATAGAATATTTTAAGGAGTAAAAAATATATAACCCAGATCAGTTAGTCGGGTCTTTTAACAGATGCTTGCAAAAATTACCTGGTGGGCATTTTTTGAATAGGTATTTGAGGCAAGCTGAAATCTTGTGTAACTCTTACTCAGAACTGCAGACCTGGCTAAAAAGTAGCGGGGCCAAATCGACCCATATATTTTCTAAAATACATTTTTTTTACAAAAGTTTCTTCATACTACTTGACAAAATGGTGTGATAGCATAATGATGAAGACATTACATTATATAAACTAAATATGTGAATACGTAGTTTGATAACAAATATTTTGTTGAAAAAGGATTCTCATGATCTCATCTGCAATCTGCAATGAAGACTCGCCACTATAGGTCAAGCATGTTTGGTTTAGTCATATCAATCACATTGAATTTATCAAATCATATCGTTTTATAATATTACTTTCAATACCTAAACCTACAAAAAGAATGAAATGAAAAATTGATTTAAATGACTTAATGATTGGAAAACATTTAATTGCCTGCCACATAAAACTTTCTAGTAACGTAAATTACGTTCTAATAAACAATAAAGGAGTGAGGTCACTCCAAACGACCGAGATCCATTAGCCACAAAACGACATCGATTAAACGTCGAACTAAAACAATTTTCTTCAACTTCAACAAACAAAATCGATTGGGCTTAATTGCCGTCTGATCAATAACTAATTGTGTTCACCACACGTACCACTATAAAGAATAATTACTGGCTGCCGGCCAAATAAATCGATCCACATCAAAACGCGAGGTTAATCCATCATTTAGATATTACGGCGCGATTGAAGCTTACCGTTTTTAATTTCCAAAATTACACCCGGGTAAAGGTGCCTAAACACGTTCATATAATTACTCTGTCGTAAATTGCCGACCATGAGTGGGGGGAGTAGAAGTCCTGCTACCACCACGGCTGTCGTGTTATTTCTGTAATCACTTTCACGTAAAACGCGACATTAATTAAAATTTAGTTTCAGGCCATTAGTTGGCATCGCGTTTCTTCAAGTTTTATTCTTTCCCGGTAATTACAGAGCGGGTGCGAGGCTAAATGGCTATGGTAATGATAAATAACATTGTATTGAAGGCGCCTATGAATTTTGTATTCAAATTAGTGCCACTAATAGGTCGAGGTGTAGATTTAAATGTACGTTGAGCATTGCGCTTACCATTAATTTCTATGTGACATTTAAAATAATAAAAAGGGATCATAGAAAATGCATTTATAAAAAGAACGCCTAAACTAAAAACCGGTTTGAGGCAGTTTGAACTCGTGACTTGTGAGATTTTACCGGTAATAAGGCTGTGTACACACTGTGCGGCGAGTTATTAATTAACAGGTCGACAGCAAACAGACAGCCGCTACTGGACTGCGCTCGGTACACAACAATGTTTGCCTGGTGAGACTTCGGCGGAGCGGCCGTGTAGAATCTCATTACTGTGATTCTAAGAAAAATCTGGCTGGATCCTATTTGGTTTAGTGAATCCACCCCAGTATGGAGGTCAGAAGTCAACTGAATGATAAAGGCCAAAGATTTTGTAACTTATTTAAAACAAAATTAATGGTTGAAAGTTGTACCTTTAGCCTAGGAAATTACCCTAAATTCATTTAGGTCTGAAATTATGGGTAGGTATATCAATATAAGACAAATAAAAAAGTGTACTTGTAAGAGTGCCCATTTAGCAGTAAAAGCCAATGGCCTTCCTCAGGGAAAATGTGATTTACGTCGCCTACATGACAACGTCCCAGCCGCCAGTCAGCCAGTAGCTGACTTTTTACGTAAGTTACCCGTTTATCGCATATTAGTGACAACCAGGAAGTTGAAAGTATATCTAATATTTTATTCCAATTAAGTTTATGGTTATATTTGAAATATGGAGAATTTCTTTGTTTTCTACAATAATTATTGTTAATCGTGTTTTGCATTTTTTTTCTTATGATATAGCCACGTGAGATAGTCACACTGAAATTGTTCTTAAAACAGTCCTGAAAAATACCTTGGATAATATGGAAAAATACACGTGAAAGAAAATGGGAGAGACCTTTGTCCATCAATAAGGTGAATTAAGATTATACATTTATTTATTTTTTGCATGGACCGAGGAGGAACACACCAAAATTCCCCGTTGACCGAGTGAGAACCTAGCTTAAAAAGATAATGCGTGTATTATATTCGAGCTGAAATGTTCTTTTTAGTAGTTATTATCACAAAAGGCATGTGATGTTTACACGTCGCAGCCATGGTTTTTAACGTTAATATGTGAAGCACGCTATGGATTTTTGTATTTGTCATATTAAGAAACTATTAAATATAGTCCGAAAGAAGTGGCAGAAAATTATTTGAACTAATATCCAAGTAGATTTTAGAACAGCATAAGTATTATTGTAAAGGACTGAATAGGACGAGTATTTAAACTTTAAATTATTTTAAATATGGTAGAAACTTCATGAAATACGTATTCACTGCTTTGTGTAAAGCGTTGCAATGATTTAAAGCCTTATACAGGTCGCGCCAAATTTTTAGATCGCTCTGAAGTTGAGGCGATTCGCGGCGCAGTAGTAAAATACAGATACCCATAGCAGATAGAATTTGCTTTATTTTTGTTTATTGTGTATATATATCATATCTACATTCTAGCAATCATTCTGAGAAAAATATTATTGTGGTAAATATTCTGTTCCTGTTTGTACCCTGAGTGAGGCAACTTCAGAGCGATCTAGAAGTTTTGCGCGACCTGTACTTAAAGATACTCGTAAAGTGAAATTATTTCTTGTTTTATATGATCGAGTGTCGTGTTTGTGTGATCGTAACATTATTTTTCTTTCTTTCTTTTTTTCTTTATTAAGCTTTTTTGGAGCGCATGACATGTCACTTCTTTTATGGAAAATTTAAATATTTTCTATACGTTACACGTTAAGGGACATTCCCACACAAATTGCCTGGGTGGCTGCACACTTTTGTACGGAAATGCCGATTAGTTTTTTGTGTTTCGATTGAACTTTTAATTTAATGGTTCAATTCATTACGCATATGTCTTTTACACGTTGTATATGTTATTATAATAATTATTACTGTAAAGATTGTGTATCCATCACAAAAATATATATTTTTTGTACTTACCTCTTCGTCTATTTACGTGATTGACATATTATTCATTTTGTTAATGTTGGTTATAGGTACATAGTAATATAAACAACTTGATAAGCATTGTCATGTCATTTTTAACATGTAAATTACTTATAAGTACATTATCATTTGTACTTCCTTAATATTGTGATGGCTTTTTCAAAAACATTTACATACTAAGAATTACATAAGTTATTTTATCCTGATTAATAATTTAAAATTTGTAACCGTTTTGTGATCCAAGTTTTAAACCGACCATTAAAAACAAATTGATCTGCCAATCGTTTTAAATTAAGATTAAATACTACATATTGATTATATTCCACAAAAATATAGCGTAAAGTCTTTTAAAGTAGTAGTAACGACATAAGAATATACTCGTAAGTAATATGTACCAAGTGCTTGATATCCAATTTACACTTTTACTTTTTTTTCAAGATTTGTTACAAGCAATTAACGCAATAATTTTCGTCCAATGTTAGGTACATCTATTGCTGGTTTTTCTTAGGTTTTATTAAAATACAAACAAATATAGATATTATTTTCAAACCGACGCTATTGTTGTTTTTAATATGTATAACTACTACGATTAGTAACTTTATGCAATGTTGTTGTTGTTTTCCGTGTGTGTAAGTGACCAACACTAGTGTCAGATTTTTCAAGCAGCCTGAACTTTATTAAATAACATACCTGTACAGTACACGCTTAAAGACCTTTTTGCTTAAACTTCATCACTTATTGACAACACAAACATTCGTACACGTGTATCCACTACACATATTTTACAAACAATTTATAACGAAAGTCGGTAAACGGTAAAAATGGTATCGGTAAATCGTCCGGAAACTCGATTTTCGTAGGGCGGGCGGCGCGCGCGCAGAAAGCATAGGCGTCCTTCCTTCAGCGCTTTCGTGAACTTACTGTTGTATTGAAAGCTTTACTGAAAAGGCATTCTTTTGCATTGAATTTGAGTCAAACAGTTTTTAAGTGAGGTTAGTATGTCGAACGAGGATATTTTGTTGATCTAATTGCGTGATTTTATGTGGATAGATACATTTATTATTACGCTTCTATCTCTTATGGGATAGAAGCGGACGGACAGAGCCTCGCTTAGCAACTACTAAATAGCTACAAATGGGCTATAGATAGAAAAAATACAACATGTTTTCCTTAAAAATAGATTAGATTGTAAAGTTTACACCCAATGTTTTGTTGACTCCTTCAACCTCCGCGGTTGTAGGGGCAGGTAGTGCAGTGTATACTTTTTTAACCGATTAAGGTGAAGTCAAAAGGAGGGTTATGTGTTTCGCCGCTATGTATGTAGGTTCATCTGTTCCCTCGTATCATCAAAGATATCCATAATACCTTGACAAATGAGGTATCGTCGCAATCATCTTGGCTGTCCGCTGAGTGTAGGCTATGTGACATCACAGTGAATACACTATGGCGCCCTCTATAGGCCATAAAGTCATGAAATAAAATAACAAAAGGCGCATTTTAAAAATATATACATTATTAGCTGTTGCTCTCTGCTGTGCTTGCATTACCTGGATATATGTACTTTTCAGTATGAATTTATCCGTAATCGGGTTCTAGTTTTTAAAACTGAATCTTATTTGCTCCAAGAATAGCATGTAAGACTACAGTCATAAAAATATATACCTATAAAGTACAAAAACAAGGATCTCCTAAAAATCGCAGTTATTACACACATTGGTCTAGTCTCACAATAAATGTGTTATGAGCAGATAGTAATTCTACTTCTAATAGTTCTGTGGCATAGTTGTATGCGGACCCAAACCACGCAGACCACAAAAAGCCTTGCAGGTGTCTTAAGAAGACCCTACCAAAGTTTCATAACAATCTGAGCAATGGTTCAGGAATGCATAGATGAAAAAAAAGTATATTAACTTTTTATTTAGATATATATATATAAGGCAAATATCGGTAGATGTCCTACAATGATTGGCATCATAGCCATCATACAGAGTCTAACAAAATATAATGAAAGGGTATTCATAATACTGAAAACTTTCCCCAAGAAACTCTTTTTGCCTCCCTTATAAGTTTACTGATTTATCTGATCCGAGTTTGTATGGTAAGCAAAAAATATTTTTCATGTATCGATATATATTTTATATATATTCCTTAGGGAATGTTGTTCAGAGACATGGACTGAACTCACCCTTAAAATAGTTTCAGTATATTTTATTAAAGTTATATTATATCGCGCGACGGATCTAAATGATAATTTTACATCTTGATTTGGGCGTGGATCGAACCAGAGAATCAACTACTATGTTGTCATACGAGTATATAAATCATGGCAAATTTTAAGATATAAAAATACATCAGCCTATATCGTAACAGATGAGTCGTTTTCTATTTTTCATCCGTCGGGATATTATAATGAGATGCTATTTCTGAAACACTTAGTGTATAACAGCTCCAGTGACCTTCGATGTTTAATCGAAAGTGTTGACATACCGATGATTTATACATCGAATTCCGATATGAAAGCGAATGTTAATTTTAATCGGAAATGCTTTTGTTTCGGAATAATCGGATGGATTTAGAATCAATATTTTTTATATGTTGAGTCACTTGTGAGCAATCTACAGCTAGTGTAAATAAGTAGGTTTTTGTATATTATGTTCTTTCAGTTCTGGTACATACAGTTTTTTCGTTAACCTATTCTGTCTGGCTGTTGGGAAAAGGCCTCCCCTTTCTGCTTCCAAATCAGTCCTGTCGAGGGAAATAGTTTGGCACTCGCCAATGTACTTGTCCAAGTCATCACGCCATCTTTTTTGCCTTTGCCCAGCTGTGGGACACTGAAATTGGCTAATAAAAGAAATTCTGTCTCATTTATGGGCAAAGGTCTCTCCCATCTTCTTACACTTGTCTCTTTTACGTGTTGTCTTGACCATCAGAATATGGTATGGTAATAATAGTACAAACTGTAAATAAATATATAGGGACAATTCACACTGATTAAGCTAGCCCCAAAGTAAGTTTTAAACTTGTGTTATTGGATACTAACTTAACGATACTATATTTTATGATAAATACATATACAGATAAACACCCAAGACCCAGGGCCATTTGAAAAAGGCCATTTTCCAACTTGCCCTGGCTGGGGATCGAACCCAGAACCTCCGGATTAGCGGTCTAACGTGTTAACCATTATGCCACGGAGGTCGTCTGTCAACTGTGTAGTGGACACTTAACTTATTTAGAGGGACAACACAGTCCGTCTTTATGGACAATTTTTCATATGAGCCCAATGCCAGGATGCCGGGAAGTAATCTAAAAATAAATAAGTTTTTAGAAAAAAAAGTTTTTTTTCGTACAAGGTTTTATTGTAAGGCCTAAATACTTATGAAGACAAAATATGTGTATCGTGTGCCTATCGTTTAATTGGGCTAATCAAGATCTACCTGGAAAGATCAAGATGTGCCGCCATATCTCGATTTGGCTGCCTAATAACCGCCATATCGTTCAAAGCATAACGTTTGACGATTTGGCTGGCCATACTTGGGCAAATTAATTCTGTAGGGTGACCAAAATATAAGTAAATAAAATGAAGTTTAAATAATTATTTTACTGGATAAAAAGACATTTATTTATTAAAGATATACTCAGCTATGTTCGGTTAGAGTCTGTAGGATATGAAGATTGGATAAGTAGTTTGGATGCTATGGTGGAACACACATAGATAGCCACATACATACACAGACTGCTAAAATCATTACACTTCCGTTAGGCTTTGCCATAGTCGGGTAAAAAGTGTTGCGCTTTTTAAAATTATAAGATCAAAGAATATTCTCAAGTAATAGTCAGAGGAATCCCGTTGCATTGATACCCTACTTATCTTTACAATTTTTAGGGTTCCGTACCCAAAGGGTGCAAACGGGACCCTATTACTTAGACTCCGCTGTCTGTCCGTCTGTCCGTCTGTCCGTTTGTCTGTCCGTCTGTCTGTCTGTCCGTCAGTCACAGGGCTCTATCTCTTGAACCGTAATAGCTAGACACTTGAAATTTTCACCGATTATGTATTACTATGGCGGATATAACAACAAATACTAAAAATAAAAAATAGTTAAAAATTAAAGGGAGTCGTACAAGAAACGTGTTTTTTTCAGCGTTTTTAACTTGGTTTTCATAATGGCATTAACTAGATACTTGAAATTTTCATCAATTATGTATTACTATGACCACAATAACAACAAATACTAAAAAACGTGTTTTTTAACGTTTTAAAACATTGTACGGTGGTACAGAACCCTTCATGTACGAGTCCGACTCGCACTTGCCCGTTTATTGATTTCTTGTGACGCTGCCATCATTTCTGCAAACACACAGCTGACTGCCACTTGACAGAGCGAAACAGCGCTAGAAGCGTCGCAAAGCGGAACTACACCACATTACGCCCAGTCATATCTCAATGTGCCCAAGTGACTGAAAGGGCAAGTCGACAAATAGGCTGCTCTCATCGATCTGCCCAACTTTACATTGGGCACTCATCATCATCATCCGAGCGTGTTCCCGGTTGCATCATCAGCGGTTACGCTTCAGAGCCCGGGGTCCGCTACCTTACCTAGGTGACTTGACGAGGTTACTGGTTTACATTGGGCACATCATGAAATAATTGTCCAAATCAAGAAATGGCGGCATATCTTGATCGGCCCAATTAAAAGATTTGCCCACGACATGTATAAGCCCAAACTCGATGGGTTTGCGTCTTTTTATTACAGGTTTTCTATAGCCATCTCCCTGCTCCATGATTTCAGCTTCTTATTATAATAATATTGCATTGTTATCTGATTTACATTAGTATTTAAAATGTTATCCCAATCGGAAACCGGGAAGTGGGTCAAATTTAACTTGCAAGATTTGACCCAAAAACAAATAACAACAAACATGGCAAGCTTAACAAAAGCTTGTGAAAATCTAGATTCTATCTTTTATCAAAGTATTCAGCTGATCAGACAAAAATGAGGATGAGAATGAGAGATGGGAGTGTTAAAAATTAGAAATAAAATGGCAATTTTCTTAGGATATTATCGGTCAAACTTTAAAGTTATCCGATTTGGTCAATTTATTTTTAACTCATTACATAATTATGAAAATGCGTAAATCTCGTGCTATAATTGTGATTGCGAAGTAAGATTTTGAACTAATAATTATAATTTTCGAGGCGAGCCAATACAATACAATACCCTTTGTTGCACAAAAAATAAATACAGCACATAATTCTATCTTAAAACTAGGAAATTATTGAGTCAGAAACAAGAGTTGTCAGTCGATACCGATCTATCTCACTTTCGTTATAATCAAATTTATTTTTGCTAAGCGATGCTATAACAGATATCATAACTTCTTGACATTCTCAAAATAGTCCTAATTAAGTCCGAGGTCTTCACCTTGCGAGTAATTACGAGTGTAATTAAGGTCTCGATTAACGTCATTAACCTAATTACTGTGACATAGGGTCGTATTAATTGCGCCAATTCTGCACTCGCCAAATCTGTATGGAGTTCATTAATAAATTTATTAGTCTAGGAGCTGATTTGTATTTTACTTTAACAGCGGCCTACCCCGGCTTTCCAAGGGTATGTATTATAAATGTGAACCTTTCCGGAGAAAAGCGAGTGAGTAAAAACCGCATTCAAATCGGAGTAGTAGTTTCAAAGTAAACAGGGTAATGACAGGTAGATATACGCGCCGGGAGACTTCATTTTGTAACAAGTATGGATGTACGTACATTGCAACTAGATTTGAATTGAAAATTGATTGGAATAGTATACATATATATGGATCATGAAGCAAAATCAAGTCCTTATTATCTAAACGCGTTCCCTGTTGCATTTGTAGATGTACTATTTGGAAGCCGGGGCACTTCCCAAAAGTTTTTTCCAAAAGAAAAGTGGAGAAGAAAAATACAGAATCATATTTGGCTATGGTCTTACGACCAGCTACCTATCTGATAATGGCGGCACAAGATCAAGATGTTGGACCTTAATTCCGTAGTCGCCTCTCAGGACATGCAGTCCAATTGATAGGTGTTATTAATAGTAAAAGACAATTCTGAAAATATTATGCTCTTAAAATTTACTAAAAATTACATGATCAGACTGATCCTGCGTATCAGTAATATGTTTCAGCAAATCTGTATGCAAGCAAATTCTGAAAATATTTTTTCTTTGACAAAATCAAATTTACAAACAGAAAACGAAACATATTTTCGTGAATCTGACAAGTTGCATTGATCGAGCTCCACAAAAAATATGTAACGATTTTTCAAACACTTCTCATACATGTAAAAGTCATAATTTCTTTCTATCTATCTATCTATGTATATTTAGTCGGTGTTAGTTATGTCGGTGGAGTATGAATTCTCTTCCATTTGTCTCTCTCATCTGCCATTTGTTTTACTTCGCTGTACGACACGACGTTCACCTTCTCCTTTATCTGTTTCATGTAGCTATGCCTCGGTCTTCCTGGTCCTCTTTTCCCTTCTGTCTTTCCTTCCATGATGGTCTTTATTAAGTCGTCATGTCGTAGCAGATGACTCAACATCTTTCCTCGTCTATTCTCTATTATATCCAGAATGCACCTTTTCTCTCCTACTCTTTTCAAAAACTTCTCATTTGTAATTTTTTCAACCCAGCTTATTCTTTAACTAATTTCTTTTACTGCTCATAAACACAATACAGTCTTTATTAGTGAGAGTGATGTAACCTTCAGGAATTAATATACTGGCCTAGACCGTATATCTTATTTATCACTGGGTTCCGTAATATAGCCAACATGTCTCAGTAGAAAATAAAGTCTTTCTTTTTGTGTGAGTGCTTTGGGCTGATTAAACAAAAATCAACCCAAAAATAACAAATAAACAAAATCAGTTTATTGGTTTTAATTAAAATTGAATTTTATTATCTATTATAAAGGAATTCCGTACTAGATTCGTGGATTTGCTTTGTTTTGCAGAGTTTATTCTATTCTGTTTATTTAATAATTTAAATTCTCCAGCTTAGGCGAATGAAATCCCGAATGTAGACTTACAGGGCAACAGTTAGGGTTTGTCGTTCATATATCGAATCCTAAAATCTTATTACAGTCTGATCTTTTAATAAGCAATATGACAATATTGCTGTGTATTGTATGACAATACAAATTGTCGTGTTGAGAATAGAATATTTTTTGTTTCGTGATGCAAGAACATATTTATTGATACATTTTGGTCGATTTCCGAAAAGAGTGTACTTAATATTTTCACTGATTGATTATTATAATTATTTTAACGTACAGTACGTTGATTACATCTATAACAAACTTTCTTAAAGAAAGTGCGAGTTTAACAGTGAAAAGAGAATGACCTCAAAACAAGCAATAAGATTTCTTTACTTAATTTAATAGCTAGACAAAGAGTTAATTGTGATTTAGTATGGGTCAATTAGGGTTTTAATCGCGACAATAATGTGCGATGCGTCGCGTTAACTAGTGCCATCGCGTTGTGATTAACCATAGACCTTAGAATATTATTCTTGTGTAAATATAAAAAAAAGTTATAATAATTTTGATAGCATTTATCAACTCACTTTGATATAGTTGATAGTTCTATAAGAACCTGGGCTGGGTGCCTGGTTTTTTTTTACGTAGGTACGTGTTAGAATTATTTTAATTTGTATGAATTTTGATTTAGATGATTTGTATGAACACTAAAAGTAACCTACTTATTATAATATAAATTTTAAACTGCCTGTATTCAAATGATTTAAACTGTATAACATAGTTAAATCTATTTTGTTTCCTATTTCAAACATTAAAATAATGACCTGTGGATGTTTATTTGCCATAATTCCACTGTGAAAGACAGATGCGCCATCTGTCTTGAGACGTAAAATGGACCGCGAAGTAGGTCTCGAGTGCCGATCATTCCTCGTTAACTGGTGGAACAGAAATATCGCCTAACAAAGTAGGTGGAGTCTATAAATAATTACTAAATTTTTATCTCTTTCAGTAAACGTAGGATTGAGTAATTATTATTTTCTAGATAATTTATATAAGATTAAGATATATTTGCGTTTTTATATTCTTTTTCTTTGTATATAATAAATAGTTAATCAGTTATATATTTAAATTATAACATAAAATAAAACTTATATATCTTAACAAAACACTGTTACAAAAAGTTTTCGAATGAAAAGCAGAGTTCAATATTGTATGATGAAAATCAAATTAAAAAATGCAATCCTTTCTGCTGCTTGTTAACTCTACTCTATGGCACTCCAAATGCGGGCGAACGTAATTGTTGTGAATTAATTGTTACGTCCATTTAAAAACCACGGCCGATTGTGTTCACAATTGTCGCCTAATTCCTCCAACTGATTGGAGCTGTAGTTTCTCTCATTGAGTCGACCAGTGCTCTTAATTGGACACTTTGATTATATGGGTTGTGGAACGGTCCGTTATTACCAGATTAGGTGGAGTATTTATTATGTGTCTCTATATAAATGCCTACATTAAACAAAAAATAGTTTTTTTTCTTAAAAGAAATTAAAGAAGTTACACATACGCTGTATTTGTGTTCTCGCACAAATATAGCGTACGTTTAACTATACTATTTTTTAAAACAAAAAAGAAAACTTCACGGTCTGGAGAGTCTTTTCTACGATGCATTTTGAGATGTGATATTGTAATGAAAATAAAAATAAACCTATTAATTTAAATTCCCGACGTAACATATCGAAAATAATTCCAAAAGCATTCTCATTAATCCCCTTCACACATAATATTTCCGCGTCAATTTTTCGCGCCTTCGCATTAAAATAACGAGGTGTTTTACTATTATTCCAGTTCAGAAATAGAAAATACAAATAAATGAGCGTAATCAACATCAAAAGACAAAACTTTTTCTCTGACTATTAGCATATTAAGGCGAGTAACTCATAAATAAGATTTAGAGAGGCCGTACGTCCCCAATTTGCGTCCCGTTTAGCAATCACTAGTTTTTCAAGCCTCATTTATCATTAAAACTCTAGCATTAACCTTGGATTATCCAGAAATACTTATTATTGTTTAAAAAAAAGTTGTGGGTCGTTATAGACGAAGATTCTTAAGCCAGCTTATTATATATCACATTAATTGCCTAAATAATCTATTTTTATATCGAACGGTCGGACACATACATCAAGGAGGATTTCCAATCTCTCACGCAAGAGCATGTCTGCGTCACTTCTCCCTGAAGTGTGGAAACGCGAAATAAAAGCAATTCTTTCTAATTAACTGAGTCGAGATTGAGTCGAGTGCCTGAAATAGACGCCCGACGAATACCGGCTGATTTACGCACGACGACTGCTTCTGAACGCATCCGAATAATTAACGTTCCGTATTTATTTGATTGTTTTGATTCGACACGATTGATTCGAATGCGCCGCATGGAATCTTTGGATTCATTTCGATTGTTTGTTCTGCTTGGTCGTGTTTGAACTGGGGAGTTTAATTTTTGTTCATTTTTGAGACCCTTTTCTTTTTTTACTCTAGTATCTCTTCCGGTGTGGTTTTAATTTGAAGCCAAATTTGTTGAATATTTTCTCACACTTTATGCAAGCTTATATTTGGATGATCATTACCATCATTGCTGTAAGTAGACCTTACTTTTTTATGTCATTTTCTACAGTCCTGCGGAAATTGGTATGAAAAAGAAAGGTGCCAGTCTCATCTAATACTTTACCGTCAAACTCGCAATTTATGTGCAATAAACATATAAATAATTGTAAATGCGCAAGTTTGACACTTTTATGAACATTTTACTAGACACATTACAAATAAGCGTTTTTCGTCAAGGATATGTTTGTGACTTTGAATGTTTGTAACATAGAGCCTAACAGAAGAAATAATTGATAGAACTTGTAGAACAGGTAGATCAATCCCTATCAAGTCAAGAAAACTCAATACCCTGAAATTAGACTGCCGCACAAGTACCGAGTTGTGAGAAACATCTCATCATTTTTCGCTGCCTGTCTGTCCCTCTATCTATGGTCGACGTAGTATTGTGCCTTAATATTTCCCGGATCTATTACCTACTTTTGTCCACTGCAAAAACTATATATTTAAGACAATTTAACCTTAATTATAAAATCATCGGTAAAGAAGTGCCTCTTGCAGCTTGTGTTACCTGGTCAGGGATCCGAGGTAAACTCCTGCTTTACTTTTTCGTTCTATCTTTTCTTTGGTCTTCTCCTTTCTCCATATCTATATGCTTTACGTCTTGTTGTTCCATAGCTATTTACGGGTCAAAGCTAAATACACCCAGTGATATTGCCAATGCTATCCAAGATATAAACAATAACTTAAGGCACATAACTGAGTGGAGTCGTGAAAATGGACTGCTAGTTAATCCATCAAAAACTCAGGTAATCATTATTGACAGTACACGCATGTTAGAAAAATAGACAGTTTGACGTTACCTTATGTACAATTAAATGGTGTGAATATACCCTACTCATAAACCGTTAAAAAATTAGGATTAACCTTTGATGGAAATTTATCTTGGGTAAACTACAGCTTGTAAATTGTATGGGGCTGCGCTACGGTAGTAGATTACTAGCTTTCAAAAGTTATTTAAATTGTCCATAGAAATTGAGATTTTTATAGGTATCAGTAAATTTATTAATTTTATGTATTAATGTATGTTTATATAAAAACTATATATATAAGTAAGTATATTATTTGTATGTAAGTATAGTTTATGTTTTATGTATTTTATAAAAGTTTGTAAAATGTGTATAATTATGTGTAGAAATGTGTAAGTTTATGCTAAATTTGTAAGTCTAACTTTACTACAGCTTTTTTTTCTCTTTTCCCTTCTTGTTTAGTTACACCACCGTCATTGTCTATCTCATAGTCCTCTCTATCCACTGGTTGTCTAGAAGAAATCGCTTTAAGCGATAAGACCGCCCATTGTACTAATGTTATTTTAAGTTATTTGTTTATATTGTTTTTTCTTTTGGTGTACAACAAAGAGTTTTTCTATTCTATTCTATGCTAAATACCATAAACTAGTAAGTACATAACATAGTAAGCCTCGTAGACTTATTCTAAGACGTTTAAAGGGGAGACCAAAAAATATTGAAGCGTAACTAATGATAGTGCACGAGATGACAAAGTTGACGATGTCAATGCACTGGTATTCAGAGACACTGCCAAATACATTAATTAGGCGTTTCATCGCCGCCATCTTTAATTAATAATGCAAAACTATATTGATACTAGGCGTGGAATGCCTAATTATGAAGTGTAATATTGTAAATCTAGAGTATTATAAGGCGCCGCCAGTTAAAATGGCAAGTTGCGTCTATATTGTATGCTGCTGTTGCTTCTTGCTTATTGGGATTTATCTTGACTATGTAATATCGCATTAAACACTAGGAATAAATAAATAAATAGGGACACATCACACAGTTTGAGCTAGCCCAAGTTTTTAAAATTCTGTTATGGGATACTAACTATATAAAAGATAAATACATATATAGACAAATACCCAAGACCCAAGAGAATTTGCGTCCACTGCTACCGTCTCCGTGACAATACTGGAAAAACGCTCATTAGTTGAATGACTCCCACGTTTAAAATGGGTCTCCCGCCGCAATTCAGCCGCGTTGCTGCTTATAATATAAAAAATATAATAATATTACAGCTGTTATTTTGCCGAAATTCAGCCGCTGAACTTCGGCATAGTGTGTTTAGACACTTAGATACCAACATGAACACAAGGGCGCGACCGATATTTCTTATTGCACCACCTTTTATCAGGAGAGGTTTTTGTTCGGCAGTGGACTGATGCAGGCTTTAAAGAGACTTAATCACGCGGTAAACTCCGCGGACTGCCAAGAACACTTCGTCGATGGTTTTCGATTACAGAAGTTTGAACATGTGGCTATCAGGAAATCTCTGTAGTAACTATAGAGACTACTAAATTAACATCATATTAATAGATAATATTGGTCCTCATTCATTATACTTTTACAAATAAATTTTTGAGATATTTATCTACAGTTTTACATAAAAACCTAATAATAATCTCCACACCGCTTCACGTGCATAAGTTTTTAACTACGTTATGAGTTATGATCGTTGTTATTGGATATAATAGTGACAAATATTACTTAGATACTTAAAGTATCTCATTATTAAGTGCTAGGCTTAGGTCATCATGTCAAGATATTGAGCGTTAAGTATAGGTTTTGAAAATATAAAAAATCCAAAGAGAATCCTTAGTCAATAGGAACTTATTTATCAGCAATTGAAAATGCAGTTTATTGCATAACATGAAGATCGAAAGCAGTGCGAAGCGCGCAACGCAGATTTATGAATATTTATATTGAAGGCCATACATAAGTATATTATCACGCCTGTTTCCTACAGGCGTAGGCAGAAATTATGGAACTCTACTTGCTACGATCCTGACACACCTCTTTCATTTCATCTTCATTCATCAATCGCTTCATACATGCCTGTGGGTATGAGTATTTCTTACCTCTTCTTTCAGAACGTCTGCATCTGATCGAATAATATTCGCCGAGGCTGATCCTATTCCGCTCTTCCTTCACATCTGCCTTATAAATAGTTTTGTTGATAGTGTTCTTTTCATCCATCCTTTCTACATGCATCTTAACATCTCTTTCTCTATTTTTGAAACTCCTGGCCACATTTTTCAAAACTGTATCATTATAGGCAAATCAAAATGTATCATTAAAGAAAAGTCCAAAATTTACAAAATCCAATCAACTCACGTGATACGAGCCTATACTTTACCGCTAGTTAACATGACACTTAATTTATAATGAAATATGCAACATCAACGCGACAGTTTCCGATTTAATCTAACATCTTGAGGGCTTTAACTGCCAGACCTTAAATTCTGTCACATCTCGAATTACTAATCGAATACTAATCGCTTTAAAACATCGGATCGTATTACTGTTATATTCTTTGTGTCGTGTGTGGCTCCCATAAAAGTCTCCGATTTGCATAAAGCCAACATCTAATTTGAGACTACAAGTAACATATTAATCAAACAGCTTTTTTAACCTCGGATTCTTTGGATGATCTCTTATATCGAGAAGTTATCGGATATTTGGAATGTAATCGAATCTAATTTACATCGTATTGTAATTAAAAGTGTTTTGAATTTCGAAATTTCGGAATTCTGTCAATGTTTCGTTCGATCATTAATTTACTTTACTATCGAAGTAACGATGACTTTTTATCTTTATTATGGCGGACGCGAATCTCAATGACATTTTATTTTTATAGCTGTTACCTGCGACTTTGCCCACTTAGTCAAAGTTTTTTGACAATCCCTCAGGCTCCCATGCTGGTCTGGGAGAAAAGAAAAAACAAAGAATGTACCAGCTGCTTCTCTTCCCGCGCAGATCGTAAAAGCCGATCGAGGGAATGGGCGAGAATCTGAATCATATGAATAGGCGATGCGGTTAGCAGCCCATCACTATTATGATTTCCCTTTTCCACCTTCATGCCCACCATTACGCTAAAAGTGGCCTGGGCTTTACCGCCCTAGGCTCTGTCTACCCCGTTAGGGATAAAGACGTGATAGTGTATCTGTATCTCAGGAACCTCACATTTTCTGGGATATAAAGTGTTATATCTGTTAGGGACCATTCAAGTATTACGTAAGCAGAATTTGTGCCATTTTTAACCCCCCCTTCCCCTTATCAGCAAACGTAAGTAAATCTCTTATCACCCTCCTACGATTACGTAAGCATTGATATATTTATTTATAAAATCTACTTAAGTTTTTTTATTGTTTTCATGATCAAATATGTTGTTCGTAGCTATTATTGTATTTTTATTTATTTATTTATTTACACTTTATTGTACAGACATACAAATGTAATAGTACAACAGGCGGACTTAATGCTAAAAGCATTCTCTAACAGTCAGACCTTATTGTTTATTTGTTTAATTTTCAATCAAAATTACAAAAATATCCAAGAATAATAAATAAAAAGATAAGGACAAATAACACTAATTAAGCTAATATAAAAAGTAACTAAAAAGATTGCTAACGTAATAAAAGTCCAGACCCTGCTCCCTATATCATCACAAAAAGGCCAATCCCCGTCACCCTCTTTGATGCTTCGTAATACTTAAACGGATCTTAATCAAGATAATAAGCTCCTATACATGTCAAATGACATTGCAATCCGTTCACCTATTTTGCCTTGAAAGCAGAGCAAACATACGTACATCCATACAAACATTTGCATTTATAGTATATTAGTAAGATTAAGTGTCAAGCATAAATTGTATAATTGAGGATATGCACAGTGATTTGAGATTCTAACAGAATTGAGTGTTAATTTTGTAAGTGATATATCGTAAACTTCGGTGTAAATACTTACGTTAATTAAGATGCAACATAAAATTTAATTGAGAAAAGTTGTAAAGATAAGAATCATTCAGTACTGTAACTGTGCTTTTATTTTAATTGCCATGTTTCATTCAGTTTTGTTTAATTATGTACCTAAATCCATTTGATCAAATTTTATTTTCAAGCTGTAAATGTTTTACTTGACTTTAGTTTCTTTAAGATACACTTACAGCATTTTTTGCAGTCAACTTACGTAGGTATAATGCTGTAATTCTTTGGAAATTCAATTCAATTCAAAATATCTTTATTATCATAGGATATTTATAATATCTCTTAATAATAGTCACTTTGTTTTGTCTTGCACAAATGTTGACGTCAAATCGTTACTTACACCTAAGTTTACGCCGATTCCTAGGCGCAAGTGCAGAAGAAGCGGAAACAAACTGCACTGCACGTTTTTTCCAAAGAAGTCAACTAACAAACTAAAAACTTAAAATCAGTTATATGGATGGACTGAGATTACATTGTTTGTTATGTTGTTTTAAGAATTACGAAATTTAAAATAATGTCAATTTGTAAATTTAGTATGTACCAATGTACCTAAATTATGACATGTCTAAGTATACAAACCTTTAAAAGGGACCCGCGCCAAGCTCAAGCCAGACCTTTTTTTCTTTAAGATAGTCATCGGTCCTATAATAACAAAATAACGTATCTATCCCAAAATGTTGGCTGTTTTGGCAAATTGTATGAATAAAAATTACTTAGAAATAAAAATCTCAGTACTGTTATTTTATTATAAAAAGTATTCCAAGTATAAACTTTGCAGAATTATATGAAATTACTATACAGGTTGACTTTTTAATCACCAGCTAAATCTTTGGAGCAAGTTCTGTCCATGATACTGAACTACTTTCCATATAAATAATTAACAAAAGACCAAAAAAATATGCGATTTCCCATACAAGTCAGCGATCGGCCAAACGGATTTTATATGGGAGCACGAAATTTTTATATCGATTTTTAAATAACCTTTTTTTACAGAAGGTAGTTCAGTATCATGGACTGAAATGTTCCAAAAATGTAGCTGGTGGGTAAAAAGTCACCCTGTACCAAAGAACATATATTTACACTTTTTTATCTTGTCGATAGGTACTTACAGAAAGTTAAATATTTATTAATTTTCTGACAAGGTTCGAAGCCCTGGCGAGTCGTGCACTTTACCGGTTTTATTTTTCATTACCCGTCTTGAACTCTTAAAACTTTTATCCTAAACAATTGAACGACTGGCTAGCTAATTACAAACGCTTGTCAGCCATATTGGAATCCGATAAGAACAATTAAGCATTACCACAATGCGCCCGCGCTGGTTAGATTAATGATCTATCTATACAGACGCTATCCGCGCGCGTTTGATTTATAATATTTGAATAAAGAAAAGAAAAAAACGTTGTTTATTCAGTCGTAATCGATACGAAAGATCGCTTGGAATGTTCGTCTCTCTAATTATGAGAGAATCGACTATTGTTTGAGGTCTTGTTTGAATAGTTTTGATGTAATGCTTTGGGAATTTTGTTTTCGTAGTGGCAAGTAAGTTGTACTAGCCAAATTTAATTATTATTGCTACAGAGATGCAGAAACTTTTATAATAATTTCAATTTTTGAAACTGTATTTTCTAATAAATTGTAGTTGATTGGTATTAGATACCTGTGTCCCTAATCCTGATGATTTAAAAAGGTCTTATTGAATGATAGAATAAAATAATGAACTATAGGTAAGTTCCTAATCTAAATTTGCCGTGTCAGCTGACATGTGCCTAAATCTTAATTTATTAAAAACAAAATATAATCAAAGTACGAAACATTTGAAAATATTGGTCTGGATTTTACAAAAAATCCTGTATTCGTATTAATAAAATATCTGGTCTCGATCACCTGTTACAGTCGAAACTCAAACATTGTAAAAATATCGTACATTAAAAAACGAACAAAACCAAATTAACGCTCGTTTAATGCACGTACAATTATAATTTTTTACTTAACGAAAGATTTTTAATCCCACTTCGTGCATCCTGCGACTTAAAAAGGGTACGTATAATTTTATGGTCAGCATAAATGCCACATAAAAAAGGATAAGAAGTTTTAATTTCTCTCGCCTCAAATGAGACGGTGTTAATTTTAACTCACACTGCGGGGTTACGTGTGTGCCCTGTGTATAGACCACTTATTGTGGTAGATAAAGCATTTCAAATGTTTGACGTCCTAATGGTAAATTGAATTTAAAAAAATATATGTCTGCATTACTGTGCTAAGCCTGTATAAATTTTATTTATTCAAAATTGTTCAGCAATAATATTTTAGGGATATTTATTTATTTTATTTCTATCATTCTGTCTCTCATCATAGATTCTTGATAACATCTTTAGCTGTGTTGCTTCAGAACCAAAGTCTACTTTTATTTTATTATTTTTTACTCATAATTATAAATATTTACATTTTATTATAACAAAAAAAACAATAGATTTTTTTGTACTTACAAAAATTTATCATGAACTCTAAACAATTGATTTTTCAGGTAAGAACTATTAAGTCTTAAAATATCAGTTTGAATTACAATGATAGATAATTTTAGCAATGGATATATAAAATAATTAAATTAATCAGAAAGATTTACCTTTGAATAAAAATTGCAAATAACGCAGCATAAGTATATATTTTATTAGAACCGTCCTATGTGCTGTCTATTAAAACTAAGATTTCTATTCCTCACACTAATTCTTTGTCATTACGAGGAATTTTATGTTTTTTGCCGCATAGCTTGTCTATCGTAAATAATCTCTGGTTATATTTGTTGGTTTAACATTAATGTGTTTCATATACATTAGATTCTAATTTATTTTCTTGGGATCTGGATCTGGGTCCAGTGGCGGGATTAACAGTAACAACTCTTATTTTTACTTGACTGGTATATTCTTTTCAATTTAAATAATTTCTTTAATGCCAGGTACTACTTAGTTGTATTTCTAATACTATAATTTTAACCAGTGAAAGACAGACACTTTAGTCAGAGTTTTTATTTGAAAGCTCTGACTATAAGATGGTAGAACTCCAGAAAAATAGATAAACATTGATAAAAGGAAGCCTACTCTCATGGTATAGACTTGAGGGGTGTGGGTTCAAAATTTGACGTGTGGAGAAAATTATAAGGGTTTGGTTTGTATTTTATTTTACGTCTCTGTTTCATAAGAAATGTCGTCGCCATAGTGTCTATTTAAATTTTTTCCATGTAGTTAATTTGTTAATAAATCTCATTAAAAAATATTGATTTTAAATTAGTATTTCAAAATACTTTTTAGTAGTGAATATATTACTAATGGTTCTGTGAGAACAGTAGACATCACAAGCTCTTATAACCATGCAATAACCGATACTTTTGCCTTTCCCCTGGCTTAGCAAAGCCATTTTAGTGTTGTCCGGCCATATAATGCAACAGCAAACCTCCCCCCTTTCCCCCTATTTCTCCCGCAATCAAAAATCGCGAGGACCTTATATGCCAATTTTCGTCATAATTCGTTGAAAAATGCAACCTGTAAGCGAGAACAGACAGACGGACAAAGCATTTTTGAACAATCTCGAAACATATACGCGTCGCTCGCTTGGTCGCTAAAAAAATTACCCAAATCTAATTAAAGCGAATAATAAAAATGCAAATATACGGATTATTGTATCAAAATATTGACTGGTCGGGGCGTGGAATAACAGTTTTTGAGATAACGTGTTTAATATATCTAATCCACCGCCATATATTATTACTCGGGGACGACCAATTTGTCACTAATTAAGGCTTTTGGTGTTATCTTTATTGGAGTATTTTATACACGATAGTATCATATGCATCAACGTTGAGTGTGTTTGTAATTAGCTGGTCTACGGAGGAATTTTATAATTACTTTAACAATTTACATTAAGTATTCGTATAGGAATCTAATATAAAATATATTTTGTCAATAATACTCTTAAAATATAGTTTTAATATTATAGTAAAAGATAACACAAGATAGTAATGCTTATGCTGAAAAATTCTCAAATATACTTATTTTAGTAAATACTCGTATAATAAGGGTTCTGATTATACTTGAGAATGAACTTTCCTTCGTAATCATAATGATAGAATATAGGTATAATAACCAGCCAAGTGCGTGTGGCCAGGCCTGTGTCACTCCCCGTTTAGGTATCGAAAATGTACCTACATTATTACTATGCGCGCAGGCGGCCCCTCCGGGTGGTAAATTCAGCTATACGAATCGTTTGTGGCTTTTTTTTTTGGCTTGCAATGGATGTTTAGGTATCTATGCGAAAAGGTGCTGAGTTCTGACGTGAGCTAAATTAAACCATATCGCTAGCCACATTGAGTAGATATTTCATTGAATTTCTTTGCTGAGTGAGACTTCTGTACGTTAGTATTATTTTATATTCTGTGGTGTGGCCAAGTTTAGTGTAGGGTTCCGGAGTTGCGTATGCCGACTTGGAGTTCACGCCTCACGGTTTAAGGACTAAAACGTCTTTAATAATGAATGAAATTTTCCTTTTCCGAGTATATTCTATACCTAAGTTGGTTGACTGTTTAATTTGTGGATCCTACTAAGTTCTGATAGATTTTTTTTTAACTTCGTTATTGCCGAGATTTAGTGTCGTGAAAATGAAATGATGGGGATTTTTTGAAGTTATGGTGAGAGTATCTGGTATAAAATCAATATAATTTTAAAATAAATCTTATGCATAATTTATTTATATCGACAAATGCTCGAAACAAAGTTGCAATTCAACTTTATATGCCTCAAAAGTTTTTGAACAAACAAAATTAAGGATAATGACGAGTGTATAAAAAGAACATCGGAATGCTGTAAACTTTAACCCGAATGTAAGGAGTGTTACCGTTAACAATGCCTTCTGACGTCACCTCCGGTTCTGCCCAATTACCGGTTTTGTGATGACACTTTCCATAAGGTATGCTCTTTACACTGTTTGTTTCTTTTTAGTGGCCAGTTGGTGTTAATTTAAGAAATTGATCTTCTGTTTTTAGTGTCAGTACTTTTTTATTTGATTTCTAATAGCAAATGGCTAGTTTATCAAATGCCTAGAAATGCTTCTTTGGCTATTATCATTTATTTTATATACGAAGTGTTTAAAATTCATGTTTTTTTTGTTAATGTAAAAAAGTTGAAACTAAGCTTACCATTGAATATACTAAAATAAAATAAAAATAAACATTTATTTTTATCGAGCTTTGTTGTATGCATTTTCTGCAATAACAACTAAAATAAGTCGGTACATGTAAATTTTTCTTAAAGCAATTAGTAATAAATTGTTCTAAATATAATTATTTTTATTTATACATATATAGCAATAGAAATTAATCTCCTACACGTAATACCACCACGAGGGACATCGTACATATAATTTACTTTATCTTGTTCAATACACTTTAATACAAATTAATACAAGCGAAGGACCAACCTTAATGGCGGCAAGACTGTTTATTTTACACCTCGGATGGGACAAGATGTTTTTTTTTATTATTTGGGTCAGTGGTTCTCAAAGTTTACCAGACTACGATTTAACAAAAACTTTGAAATTTAGGAGTCACTGCTTGACTGGCGAGAAAAAAGGAGCATAATTATGTGAATAAAAGACTATTTAAATATTTTGTGGGTTTCCTGATTTTTTTAGCAATTTGATTAATGTTAAAGTATTTTACTAAAATAGTCCATAAAACATCTTACTCGCTTCGACCACGTGATGTTTTAATACATATCCCTCAAGAACCTGTAGTAATTTTAGGATAAGATCATGCCTACGTCAAGTAGTTGTAAAAATGACTACAATATATTACATTTTTGTCTTGAAAGACGTTTACAACACTTTCGTATTTACCATATTAGTCTGGACTCGAGACATACCTAATATCATCCACAGTTTGGGAAAGATTGCCTTAGGCAAAAGTATCAAGGCTTTTAGCGCCTTCCAAAGTGGGACGCACCTAGATATTTCTAAGAAGTTACTAATAGGTTAAAGGCCAACAGAAGGGACTCTTCTAAGGTACGCGCAATATACGTCCCCGTTCCCCGCACCCGCACCTCTCCCCCGGTTCTTGACGGCCAACGTGAGAAATCGAGGCGAAAACGGGGGAGAGGTGCGGGGACGGGGAACGGGGACGCCTGGGTGACGCATATTGCGCGTACCTTAGGAGTTTCCGGCCTGTGCTATTGGTGTTAAATTCTTATGGTCGGTCTTAATTTTTTAGCGGTTTTACTTATTTTACAGTAATTATGACAGCAAAAATTTTTCCATCAAGCCTTTTTTTTAGTAGCCTGCTGATGTGTCCCACTGCTGGGAAAAGCCCCCCCCCCCTTCTTTCTCCACTGATCCCTATTTAAAACAGCCTGCTGTCATTCCTTCATGAGGCTTTCGATGTCGTCTCGCCATCTCTTTCGTGGTCTGCCTCTGTGCCTGCGCCCTTTTGGCACCCATAGGATTGCCTTCCGGGCCCATCTCTCCAGATGCATGCGGCACACATGCCCCGCCAAGTCCCACTTCAGTTTGGCTGTTTTTAACGCCGACGTCAAGCTATATCAATTAATTTATATTACATATTTGAAATTTGAAAAAATATAACGTCTAACAAAATATTGTGTAACTTTTGGGTAAATAGGAAAGACTCATATGAGCCATATGCTTTTGCGACCTCACGTAGAGAGATGAGGTGAAGAACTTGATATTTTTTTCATTTTTTTTTCATATTGCACGCCTCATAAGCGAAGCGCATGAGGTAGTGCTCTACTCTCGCCTTACAACAATCAAGTGATTTTTTTAAATAAATGTGTCTCTATTTATTTTCTATCGCACTTGTACAATAATATTTACACATAAATGTCAAGGAAAAACACTAGTTTCAACACTTATGACATTTTTAAAAGACATTTTGCCTTTTATATAAATAAAAACAATGTTTAATAAAATCATTTTGTGGACGTCCGTGTGTCGGTATGTATGGAAACTGGTGTGGTCACGATAACTTCCGAAAAACTTATCTGATCAAGTCCATTCTTTTTTATACGCTTCAGTATTATCCAAAACTAAGTCCTTTCGAAGATCACGGTCTAATTCAATGTAGTTTAATCGTAATTATTATTATAAAAATACAGGTGATATATTAAAAATAATTTTGGATGTGAGGTTTGTTGAAAGAGTTAATACCTATGTATGATGAGTACGAATGTGTAACTGGCAAGTAAGAAAAGAAGTAAAAAGAAATTTGAATAAAGAATGTTGTGATTTTGTTTGTTTTATTAAATATGAAAGACGAATAACTGTAAAAGAAGCGGTAAGTTAGTTAATATTTTATTTAATTTGCATTAACTAATTGAGAATGAAAAGAACAATCAGTGGTAACACTTTTCTTGACATTCGTGACGTAGTCTTGTGTCTTTTTCTTGTTTTTGCTTAGTTTTTTTGAGATTTCTCAAAATCTACCGGTCCGAATCGGTTTAAATTCACAGGAAATCTGAGTTGTATAGAACTCTTTGGAAAGCTACTTGTTTGGTTCCGATCGGTTTAGTTGTTCAAGAGTTATAAGCGGGTCACATACACACCCACACACACATACGGATAGGGTGCATGACACTTGCTCGTGAAACGTCGAGATCTGATGAAAACTTGACTTTTCAAAAACGGGGTGAAACTAATAACGTCCCGAATTTTGAAAATTTTTAATTTTCTCAGCGGGAAGTTAAAATTAAAATAAAAATTAAAAATAATC
The DNA here is from genome assembly GCA_963576875.1 of Acrobasis repandana. Taxonomy (NCBI): domain Eukaryota; kingdom Metazoa; phylum Arthropoda; class Insecta; order Lepidoptera; family Pyralidae; genus Acrobasis; species Acrobasis repandana. The sequence goes on from OY756226.1 coordinate 9,532,537, forward strand.
TCCAGTCGTGCGTTAAAGCCGACACATACTTTTCTTCGTTTTAAGTTAGCAATAAAACAATCAAAATCAATTTAATTGTGAAAAATGAAATTATGAGGCGTGCACTTTTGGATTTTCCAAATTATTTTTTTATTTTTTTGCCCTAGTGGAGTAGATAGAGCATTGTGTGTCTTGCAGCTCTAAGCAGACGGAGCCCAAGGTCCAAGACCCAAAGGTCAGTTTTAGCGTGATGGTGGGCGAGAAGGTGGAAAAAGAAATAATGAATAAGGAAAAATAGTGATGGGTTAAGCCGCAACGCCATTTAACATAATTCGCATTTTCGCCCATTCCCTCGATCGGTTTTTACGATCTGCGTGGGTAGAGTAGCAGCTGGTACCTTCTAAGTTTTTTGTTTTCTTCCAAACCATGAAAGATTTTGATATAATAATACCCATAAATGTCAAAATAATGGTTTCCAGTAGCTACATCCTGGTAGGTAAATAAACAACAAACTTTCTTATGTTGCAGTATACATTCTTCTAGACTAATGAAAGATTTTTAGACAGATGCGTAACTCATAATTATGTATACTTAGCAAATAAATGCTTAAAAACTTGATATCCTATGTTAGGGATTCATTGGGTTACTAAAACGGATAAGATCCGGAATATACTCATTCTCTCTCTCTCTAATATACTCATTAGAGGGCGTCTAAAGATGGCGCCAATAGTAGACAAATTAAAAATCCATCGCCTGACCCGCTATGGCCATGTAATGAGAAGGAATGCCAAACATCTTGCAAAAGAAAAAGAAATTGGTTGTCTGTAAAGTCGGTTTACGGACGGTAGTTTGACGTGACAACGTCAAACATTCCGAACTGAGCCGATCGCTCGAGCCGATCATGCCTCTCTTTCGTTCGTGCCACGCTCTCGCTTGCGGAACGTGACAATAAGCGTAACGGGACAATGACGTTATCTTTTTCGTGCTTGCAGCCCGTAGTATCGAGTTATTAGACGTTGTCACGTCAAATAATGGTTGGCTTGAAACTATACTATAGGCTATAGATATATATAGTCTATAGAGGAAAAGGAAGACCGAGCAAGACGTCGGAAGTTAACACGGAGATGGCGAAGGACAGAAAATTATGGAGGGAGTTGACATACAGAGCCCGACCCCAAATAGGGAAAAGGCGAGGAAAGAAAAAGTTAGGGCTTCATTTGCTACTTATATAACGTTCAAATTTAATAATTATAATTTTTAAACTGTGTCCTTATTATTTACCTAAGTATATTTTAAACAAATTTTATGACAACTCCTAATACTCGTACTAGCCCACTTATAAAATGTAAACGCATTAAAAACAATCTTTTTAAACTACCTATATAATCTTCAGCTTAAAGACCAACTCAATTAGTAGAGCCCTGCTCTCGGTTATTTAAAGCCCGCTATCGATACAATATCGACATTAATATTCGGAAAATATTGTCAAAGCCCCTCACTGGCCGATAAAAATGTCGGCCCACACGCAGCAGGTCATTAGACACCTCTCAGTGGAAAATAAATTAAAGAAACGAGAAATCTCGTTCAACCACCTCATTCTGAAACTGTTGCATTCGATTTTGACTATTAAAATTAATGATTTACTTTCCAATACCCATTTTATATGTAATATTTTTAGTATCAAAAGAAAAAGAAAGCAATGGTTAACGTGTAAGTTTAAGAAATCGTTTTGAGGAGTAATGAATTTAAGTGCAGGGCTGGATCAATTAAATGCCATAAGATACAAGCACTATAAGTCAGGGCGATGGCGAAATCCAAGAAATAATGAGTGAGGCACTAGTTTATGGTGTAAAAAGAGATTCCAGTATCGTTTTACCCTCATCCAATTTGCTTTACAGTGTTTTAATTTGGAAAGTGGCTTGTATATTGAAATTAAGAGCCTTAAGTTGATAAAAATGTTTTACTGCGCTTTGTATTTTGCATGTAAGTTACGATATCTGCGTTTTACCTTTTTCTTTTGTTGAGTAACTTTATCTTTAGGATTTATTATTTTTGTGCAAATAGTTTATTTATTAAGATATAAATTTTTCATATTGCAGTTATTTTAGACTCAGTTAAGTCATTGGAGTACGTTTTACTTGTAATGCTTTGTAGCAGACATATTAATAAAATCGCATAAGTTTACGTTCAGCAAAATTAGCCTTTACACACGGATATAAATTACCACAACTCTTTTAAACTTGTAATTTAGCATTCATCAATTGAGATGACAGTCATTAAGCTTCGTCAGATGCCGTTAAGCAGCTAGGAAAATCTCACTACCACCAGACACCAGTGTTAGCTATTAAAACACAAAAAAAACCGACATTTTACTTGTGTACTTATTTTACTTGAGTAATCTGCTGAATTAAGTTATATTTTTTTCTTATGCATTTTGATTACCACGGATCTGACCAAGACTTTCTGGAATTATTTATATGCGATAGACAAGTAACATTAATTAATATCATGCCTTAGTTCTTATCTGATGCGTGAAGTAAAGCAAATCGATCGAACGAACAACGTTCGCTAACTCTACTCAAAGAGCTGGTTTTTAAGTATGTTTTTATGATAGCCAATATGATTGACAACCTCCGTGGCGTAATGATTAACACGCTAGACCGCTAATCCGGAGGTTCTGGGTTCGATCCCCAGCCAGGGCAAGTTGGAAAATGGCCTTTTTCAAATTGTCCTGGGTCTTGGATGTTTACCTTTATATGTATTTATCATAAAATATAGTATCGTTGAGTTAGTATCCCATAACACAAGTTTAAAAAAACTTACTTTGGGGCTAGCTTAATTAGTGTGATTTATCCCTATATATATTTATTTATTTAACTTACGTAAAAAGTCAGCTACTGGCCGAAATGTTTCGACTTCATCCGGAGGCCTTCCTCAGGGCGAATGAGACTCGCGACTCGTATAAGATGATGGCACGAGCCGAACTGAGTGCGGCTCGTTTGTTTTTCAGGGAATGTTTCACCATACTGTGTCATGTAGTCTTTTTTCAGAAAGATTATACTAAGTGCCTACCTACGTAGGTCTTCCACGATCTCGTCTCAAATTTAGTGGAATAAAATCAACACGATTATCTGCTCACATCCGTACCACTTGTCACGATCCACATAACTGTTTAACTATTCTCAGAAAACACATCATCGATTTCATTATTCCATTCACAACTTCGAGCAATTAAAAATCTAATTGATATGCACAAGGACACTTCTCTTTCCGCTTACCTACGATGCTCAAACTAATAAAATCTTTTATATCTATTCCTACATGGTGATATCTCTATATAAAGTAAAGAATGGGAAAATATCTTTGATAGGTGTTAAAAAACATTCACAGGAAAAAATAAAGGTCAGCAAAATAAAGGTAAGTGTCGCGTTAATTCCCGTATGCATTAATTTAATAGGAAAAAAATAAGAATACGAGGGCGGAGTGATATATAGTCTGTATGTAAGATTTTATTTAAAAATTATGATTTATTTTTCAACGTAATTTCCATCTTACTCAATGCACTTCATCCAGCGTTTTTAAGCCAAAGTGAGATAGAATCATAAAGTTTAAAGATTCGTGTTATTTTTGGACAGCCACTAGTGTACGTTCTGGTATTTCTTTATTGCCAGTATGTTCATTTAAAACCTTCTAGCATTCATGTCAGGTCAGAAAAAAATAAAAACGCTGTCGTAATCGGCGAGTACTAAAAAAAGGTTTTTATTGTTAACATGTCACTTAATTAGAGCTGTTAGGACGTGCTCTGAACGTCTAGTTGGAAGCGATAACCTTATAAAACGATAATAGATTCAACGATTTGTTGAAGCTATGCCAACTTGTTGTGCACTTGGGATCATAAGCCGGATTTTAAGAGCAAAATTTTGAAGTAAAACTTTAAATTAAGAGGTAAATAGTTCGATTATGTTGTTGAAGCTGCTTAAAATGGCCTGACATAGCTTAAAGTTGGCCATGTAATGATGATAGCCATATCCAACAGCGTAACAAGCCTGGTGGGAGTGCAGAGCAGTCACAATTTGCGTATAAAAAAAAAACACCAGTTGTAATAAATATTCACAATCATTTGTATATTTAGTAATGTAAGGTGTGCAAATATTCAATTTTACACTGAAACAATGAACTGTTACGATTTCGATCACAATCAGTGTAGATAACAGTATATGGTACCGTGACCGCGAATTTAAATAACAAGTCGTGGAATTAGTAACGCTATACCCGACCAAATTTTCACAAAATAATGAATATGTCATTGATAACCTTCGATCATATATTCTATGATCGAAGTTGAAAGCAAAAGCTTAAAAATATAAACAAGTGCATTTACAATTAACTCAATTACTCTTTGATGTTTAAGGCCATATGCGTCCTTAATATCAATGGCTGTGAGGCCTGGACGCTAATACGAGAGAAAACCAACTCTTGGTAGCAGGGCGCAAAATATTTCGTAAATTCCTTGGACCAGCTAAAAATGTTGAGACGGAAGCTCAAGAGAGTACTAAAAAATGTGGAGATAGAGGAGCTGGTAAAAGAACCGAATATAATTGGTGTTCCTAAAGCGCTCCGCTTGCAATGGCTTGAGTATCTGGAAAGGGATCGTGGCGTCAAGGCAGCCTATATGGGAAGGGTATCAGACCGAAGACCAGTGGTGCAGGCTGATCAGCGTGAGATGAAGCTGTCAGCTAGTAAGATATAACTCAGAATAGAAAATTGTGGCACCCTCTTGTCTCGGAGGCCAAGCTTAGTGTCGCTGAGCCAGCGGAGTAAGTAAGTTCGATGTTTTGTAAATTCCTTTATATTCTATTTCCTTTACCAGTTAGATACGAAACGATAATGGCCGGTTGGTGCCTATACTACTATTAATCCATTCAAGCCCGCCACCAATGGCTCACATCACACATGCCTAATTGCTGCAGTGAATTTATTATCAGTTATGTTACATCTTGAATGTATTAACCTACTGCGTGTATTTAAAAAAATGCTTGGACAATTTTAATTGCATTATTTGTTTAATTCAATAAATCAAAGTGGACAATTTGGATGTGTCAATATGCTCTAGATTAGTTCAAGTTCGATTGATTAAAATTGCAATCTGTGGTTATGTGATAAGATTGAATTTTGAAACAAAAGTAAGGGTTTGCTTCAAACAATTTTTAGCTTTTATTTTGTGTGGAATGCGATATCTTAAGCAATTATAAAATCATGGAAGTCGGATTAACAAATACCAGATTCAATCATTCTTGTAATTCATCTTGATTTATAGTTGCGTGTTGTGCACTTGAACATCGTAAATTAACGGGTTACAACGAAAACAAAGGTTGTCAGTTGACTCTATTTATTTTATGTTAAGTAGTCATGTCTGGTTAGTTAGACTAAAGTACTTAAATAATGGTGAAACAATACCATGTTAGACTAAGTTACTACTTAGTCTTCTTAGAAAATGCCTTCGACTACTGTCAAAGGCATTTTCAATTATTATAGGTTCTAAACAAATCAATTGTTTTACTATTGTTTTTTATATACGTACAGGGAATGGGTCTTTACCCATTCCCTGTAGGTACGTGAATTTTTACTTTTCACTTAACTTCCATGCTGCATTCACTTTCGCAGTTAAGTGCCTTTGCACTTTACTGCTGATACTAGAACTTCCATGCTGGTCTGGGAGAAAAGTAAAAACTCGTAATGTACCACCTGCTTCCCTTTCCGCGCAGATCGTAAAAGCCGATCGAGGGAATGGGTGGAAATTCGAATCATGTTAATAGCGATACGGATAACAACCCATCACTCTTTTGATTCCTTTTTCCACCATTTCGCCCACCACACTAACAGTGGCCCTGTGCTCAAATTGCTTAGAGCGGCATGCATGACTCAAAATCTCTGTCTGCCCCATTAGGGATAACGACGTGATATTACGTACCTATAGAACTTTTTTATTTTTATGCTTCTTTGACAACGCTGAAAGCCATACAAACTATAAAAGTTTTATATATGTATATTACAGTCCTATTTTAACCTTAAAGAAATATCATTAATGCAGAAAACCTGTAAAAGATTTATGTTATAATTGAGCAATCTCACTTATCACAGCCTAGCTCACTTGAACCCAACACCGAACGATTTCTCTATCTGAAATATCCGGAAGTCCTTCTATTGTTACATGTTTACCAACCTGAATATAAACTTAAACTTGCCAATAGATTAACTAGATTTATGATAAATTAATACACAATTAATGCGTTGTAGGCAACACCTACCGTTGGCATAAACAATAGGCATTAACGTTGGGCCCGGCAGGATCAGATCATATTACTCTGATTAGAAAGTGCTACTCGAATGGCCTACTAAAGGCTGATATTCACTCACAACATTTAGTTAACTAAAGTCTTGGCTTTATTTTGTACGAGTACGCTTTGTAGTGTATTTTCATTCGCCTTCTCAGAAAAACCATGCAGCAGTAACACTTTTCTCCGCATAGCAGTTTCGTGTCTATCCTGACCACGCGACAGTATGCCTATTTGAGACTTTATCATGGTTAAGGCTTGCCAGACAAAGGTTTTGAACTCATTGTACTCACGGGCCAGTGATGCTACATCTGTGTGTGCCGGTGTACTTTCTGTAGCAAGCTGTTCTTCTCCTCGTAAGCTTGCATCCGAGTGGGAATATCTTCTCAAGATCTTCCTGATTGCGTCTTTGGGTGGCATCCATTGTGTAGGGTAGTGTTTTGGGAGAAGTGAGGAATTACAAGGATTCTTGATTGAAAAATAAGATGTGATGAGCGCAGGTGGGTTTGGCAGTAGAATTTGTAAGTTTCCAAAATTTTAATTGATTTTAAATATAAATTAATTTAATATACAAAGCTCGTAGCTTACGCGTATTTGCGCTGCACCTACCCGCGAAGGAAAAAACATAGTATTTGTTCGTCCATCATAGAAAAATTGAAAATGATCATAATGAACTAAATTGTTTTCGTTGGTCAGTGTGTAAATGGCCTATGTTTGAATTGACATCTCATTAATAATGTTAGTTGTCATTACTCGACCGATGTGAATAGGCCTCTGTTGTTTAAAACAGGCTAATATTCAGAGAACAATACAATTGGTAACTACTAATGAATCAGAATTCAAATGACGCAAGCGAAATTTAAGGTGGTTTTAGTGTCAGTTCATGTGGGATGTTGCTTATTTATTTGTACGAGTACCTAAATGACCTAACACTAAAATGTTTCGTATCAGTTTACACTTGCAAGTTAGCAGTGAGAGAATTATCTCTTCTTTTTATGAATTTACTTGCATGTTGTAATGTAAAATGTGTAAATTTGAAGTGACAGTCGTCTGGTGAGTATAAAGACTTTTTTTTTAAATTATTATTTTAATGCTCTTAAATAGATACTATTACGCCTGTTGCCCACAGGGGTAGGCAGGGATTCCCTTGCTACGATCCTGATTTCCTGATAGACTATATACTTCTCAATCTCTTCATACATGCCCTTTGGTTACGGGTACTGTTAATCTCTTCTTTTTTTATAAAGTCTGCAATCTTTTCGCAGAATATTAGCTGAAGCCGACCCTGTCCAAATGTTCAATGCACTACTCTCTAAATTAAATAATATGATCCTAGGTAACAGCTGTCGCCCGATATATGTAATATACAACTAGTATACCTATAAAGGCATTTTTCTGTACATTTTTAAATAATGCAACCTCAAGACAATTATACTCGTATGATGCTGAGTGTCACCAATGTATTTGGATAGAGTGATTGTGTAGCAGAACCGGTATCAGTAATGCATTGTCAGCCTATATCTGCAGTAGAATGCAATATTTGAAGAACCGTAAAAAGACGAACAGTTTTTTGGTGTAACAGTATGTCGGTCAAGGAAATTCTGTACAATCCTAAAGGGACAAACGGTCTTATTGTCTAACAGTTGATCGGTGAAGAATAAATAAAATGTACAACCGTAAATTGAAAACGGTGTTTTCGGCCAAACGTTCTTAGTCGGACCAATCAATGGTGTAACTGTTTTGTGTTAAAAAGTTTATCGGAAGAAGAATAATTAGGATAAATGTAGTGAGCTCGAATCCAGGTCAACTCCAGGTGGTCGATGTAGAAATTTAACTTAAATTTAAAAAATCTGTAATTCAAAAAAGTTGTTTTTACGACTGTCATTGAAATTATTTCGTTCACATTTATTAAATAAAATATACTATAAAACGACAATGAACATTTGCGAACAGAAAGTACCACCATCCAAGTACCACATGCCTGGTGCCTTGCGTCACCCGTACGTGTTCCACCGCTAACAAACATACATTAATATGGAAAGCTCGCTCACCAATGTGCCAGCTACGTAGCCCCCACGAAGATGGCTATTGTCTTTTCAAAACGTGACTCCAAATGTTAATTGGACTATTAAAAGCCGAATGCGGGTCATATCAACCATTACTCACGGGTATTCCTCTTGTTACTGCCAGTTTAGATTACAGGTGAGAGCATTTTCTTCCTTTCATCTTATTTGTTTTCAGCTTCTAACATCGTCTTCTAAGACAGAATGTGTTTCATTGCCAATATGTACATTGCCAATTTGAACATAGGATTTAGCCCCAATGTTCTCATTTTTAATAAGATTTACTAGTCAACAAGTTTATTGAATTGAAAAAAATTTAACAAAGTTTCAGTCAGTTCCTAATTTGCACTAATATTGATGTGGCTAAAGAGAATGATTGGCTGGTAATATGCGAAATAAATTCCATTGGTTTTGACTGTGTTCGCTGATAATTTATCTACATACTCTGTACACTGACAAGAAATACTACTTAAGCATTTCTGTGAGCTACTTTTTTGTACAGAACACCTGAATATCTATTCATTGGTGTGGTCATTGAAGTATCTGAACGAAAACTTGAGTAACTCATAAAGATGACTGCCTTTCCAGAGCTAACAGAGAAGAAGCAGTACTACAATCTCTTCAACAGCCTATTACTCATCTTAGCGTTTCTTCCGCCCACTGCTGAGCATAGGCCTCTCTTCGTCGATGCCACCCATCTCGGTTCTGTACTGCTCTCATCCAGGTGCGACCTGCGAATTTGACTATATCGTCAACCCATCGCATAGGTATATATCGTGTGTAATGCACAAGATCTTAATTTTATCTTTGAACAATTTGATAAAGACTTAATTTCAATACTAATCTCGTAATTTGACTATGTATCCATAATTTAATCATATACCTACCTACCTATATGATTAAATTATGGAATTTTCAAATGTAGAAAATGTGCATGTAATATAGAAAAATTCTTGAAGCAGTCAGAGCCAAGGAGAGCATAACTTAATGTCGGAGCCCTTTTGAATACGTATATTAAATTATTAGATAAACTAGGCGCTCAATTTGTGTTAGCTCCGTAATGAGGTTTTGCGCTTGCGTGTCACAGATGGCGTTGTGGTGTAGAATGCGCAAGCGCAAAGGCGGATGTTCGAATGGCCTGTGCGCAACTCTCGGATATGTTGCGGAATTTTATATCACGGATTACCCTTGGGAGCTTCGGTATTAATGAGCAAATTTGCATAGTGTGTATGATAAAATAGGTTAGTAGAATACCTTTGTATGCAAGTGATGTTTGGCTGAATAAACCTGCATGTTTATAGATTGGTGAAAGCTGCAGCATTTTTTAAATGAATTGTTAATAAAAATTATTATATTGTGCTCATATAGAGATTTCTGGTTGTTTTTCCCCGTGTGGTTCCGGGTTAGAATAGAACGACTCTATCTATTCCTGTGGATGTCGTAAGAGGCGACTAAAGGACTAAGTACAAACATCTCGTGCTACAATTGCATTTCCAAGGCGGGTTAATGTCGGACGGCGGCCAGTTCTTAAACTTTTTGCACAAAAACATTCCCAAAGAGGGTTGACGTCAGGCATTTAAACTGTTCCGGTTATTTATTTTCCACTTGGCAAGGTCTTTGGCATCCTTGGGTGACCAATGACATACATGCTTATATTTGAAAAAAAAGCGAGAACGCTCACCCCGGTCTCCGAAGCAGCACAGCTGAGGATGCAACCTGGATCGCGCTTAAATGAAGGAGAGATTCCTGGTTGGTTTCATTATTTCATATTATTCACGCAGCGAACCAAATAATTAGATACCTAATATAAAGTTATAACTCAAAAGCTTACCTACACCTACAATTATACATAATATTTGCACAGCACTCTATCCCAGTGTATATGAGTGGACCCTAAATGCAATATTTGCATATCTTTTGGCTCATTATCCTAGTTTCGCATCCGTAGAAAGCTTTGTTGGTTAAATGCCAACAATGAGAAGTACCGACTACATTGTTTCTTGCTTTATGATTTCGTGTTTTGCATAGGTACAGTTGCCACCATTTATCAATATCATGTCTCGCCCATTATGTAAGGGTCTTAATTCTTATCTGATGCGTGAAGCACTTAAAGAAAATCTATTGAACGTGCAACGTTCGCTAACTCTGCTCTAAGAGTCTGCATTTCTAAGTATGTATTTATGATAGACAATACGATTGAAAACGTCCGTGCCGTAATATCACAGAATAAGAACCAGTACTCACGTACAGAAGTCTCACTTAGCAAAGAAATAAAAAAAAATATCTAGTCAATGTGGTTAGCGATATGGTTTAATTTAGCTCACGTCAGAACTCAGCAATTTTTAGTTTAGATACCTAGACATCAATTGCAGGCCAATTTCATTCTTATTACTCTGGACAAACGATTCGTATAACTGAATTTACCACTCCGAGAGGCCGCTGCGCGTAAAGTAATAATGTAGGTATATTTTCGATACCTAAACGGAAAGTGACACAGGCCTGGTAATGTTCAACACGCTAGTCCGCCAATCCGGAGGTTCTGGATTTAGTCCCCAGCCAGGGTAATTTGGAAAATGACCTTTTTCAAATTGTTCTGAGTCTTGGGTATTTATGTAACTATATAACGTCTAACAAAATATACTGAAACTATTTTAAGGGTGAATTCAGTCCATGATACTGAACAACTTTCCCCAAGGAACATATATCGAAATATAAAAAATATGTTTTGGCTTTCCACACCAAATCGGATCAGGTGTTCGGTCAACTTATATGGAAGGCCAAAATTTTTTTTTCATATTTCGATATATGTTCCGTGGGGAAAGTTGTTTAGTGTCATGGACTTAAAGTGAAGATATAGGCAAATGACCTTGGCGCCCTCATTTGAAATAAATTGTTAACTCGTAAATATGGAGATAATTTCCATATTGCTCTTCGTCATGCACTACATAGCCCTTTAAATTATTTTATGAACCACCGTTAAAAGTATTTACATTAGTCCGTCTAGCTTTAAAACTTGCCTCCGCCAAAAGTGGCCACGGCAAGTTTTAAAGCTAGACGGATCACCAATAATAGTTTCAACGGCAATTCATAAAATAATTTAAAGGGCTATCTAGTGCATGACGTAGAGCAATATGGAAATTATCACCATATTTACAAGTTAACAATTTATTTCACACTTCAAGGCCATTTGCCTATATCTTCACCTTAATCCACCCTTAAATAGTTTCAGTATATTTTTTTAGACCTTGTATATGTATGTTTCATAAAATATAGTATCGTTGAGTTAGGATCCCTTATCACATTTATTTTAGAGCTAGCTCAATCAGAGTGACATGTCCCTATATCATCATCATCATTAGGTCTTTTTTAGTCTGCAGGAGCATGACCCAATCTGTACTACCAGAGCCATAGATTAGTCAAAACAGTCAGAGGATTAGCCTACACTCTCCACGCTGGCCAGACGGGTTGGCTAGGTCTCATTGATAAATTACTGTTTATTAACTACTGTTTACACTAAGTAGTTTTGACACAAACTAAGTAGGTTTGACAAGTCTGTGTTGTCGTTTGTTGTTCGTGTAAGTGGCATCAGTATAAAATTGTTGTCTGGTTTTTCAAGCCGTCTAAAGGCATCTGACATCTTGACGACTGCTATATAACAATGACAGCCGGAACCAACGGAATGACGTGCCTTCCAAAGCAAGAAGCTCGAGAAATTTATATGACACTTGTGATCACCCATCCAAATGCGGACCATGCCCGTGTCACGTAACTTGCGAAAGAGAAAACTTGCTTGTAATGCGTTCTCCCACCGGTCAGCTCACACGTCTATGATCTTAGTCAATATGTTATAGTAAAAATCTTAGACGTTTGAATTTCATAGTAAAACTTTAACTGCTATATGGTGTAAAGCGAATATTTTGCTAAAAATGTGTATGATTAAAAGAAATTAAAAAGTTTTCCTACTTTGTATGATCATACTAGAGGAAGAAGTATCATAATGTATTTGAAAACTGTTTTATCACGTATTATAATCGTTAAGGCCAACTACGAGCATCTTCGTGATATGAGTAAAACCGTTTATAATTAACATCATTTGTTCCTGATTAAATTGAATTGTGTACAAAATTATTTTAATGAAAAAACATCGAAAAGAATATCCCACATCTTTAAAAATTAATTAGTCACGTATTAAGTGTTTGTCAGTAAAGCTTACGACCTTTCCAAGAAGGGTAAATATCGAGCCTTCATGACTAACCCGCGAAAAATCCTTTCCGAGTATCTCACGTGACATTCAAGCAAAACAATACAACACATCGGAAGAATTACAATTACGAGTAAATTGATATTTTATTTATTTGTAAAAGGTATACAAAATTGAAATACAGTAACTAACTAACTTCATTTCATTTGTTTATAACTATAAATGTGTTTCTAAATACTTAGTTGGTCGTTCTTACTTTCCGGTTAAGTCTTTACTCCATTTTTCTCTTTTCAAGTCGTACATATAAGGTCTAACAAAACAAACTGAAACTATTTTAAGGGTGAATTCAGTCAATGATACTGAACAACTTTCCCCAAGGAACATAGGATATCGAAATATGAAAAATATGTTTTTGCCTCCTGTACAAATTAACCGATAAGCTGATCCAAGTTTGTATGGAAGGCATAATATATTTTTCATATTTCGATATAATAAATATCTTCAATGGGAAAAGTTGTTGAGTATCATGAACTGAATAAAATGATTCCCCGTTAAAATAGTTTCAGTATATTTTGTTAGACGTCATATACCTACGCCACTGGGTCATCAAGCTCTTTAAACTCAATTTAATTACAGGTAAAAAAAAAATTGCATACTTCGCTGACAATTCTTGATCCATTTAACCGTGCGAATGACAAAGGCACGCGATTTAAATGGGAAATGTTCATAAACGCCTAAGATTGGCCGGTCGCGCTCTAGAAACAGGTGTCGTCGACGTGATTGATATAAACAATTGACGTTTATTCTATTTATAGACAAAAAATGTGCAAGCAGTTTAAAAAAATGATCATAAACGACCAAGATTGGCCGGTCGCGCTCTAGAAACAGGTGTCGTCGACGTGATTGATATAAACAATTGACGTTTATTCTATTAATAGACAAAGAATGTGCAAGCAGTTATAAAAAACCAGGTTTTATTAGTTTTTTATAGGTGTCCGTTACCATTTGGTTCATTGTCCTCAACGTTGTTCACACTAAACAAACATATTATCCATTCCTATCTATATGGACACATTTTTATAAAATAAATACTTTATAAAACTAGGTCAATGTAAATACATACATAAATACATAATAACATACACTATCACGTCTTTATCCTTAATGGGGCAGACAGAGCATTTTGGGTCTTGCGGCTCTAAGCAGACAGAACCCAGGGCCGCATGATCCAAAGGCCACTTTTAGCGTAATACTTGGTGAGAAGGTGGAAAAAGGAATCAAGATAGTGATGGGTTGCTATTTGGATCGCCTAATAATATGATTTGCATTTTCTCCCATTCCCTCGACCGACTTTTACAATCTGCGCGAGAAGAGCAGTAGCTAGTACATTCTATGTTTCTTCTTTTCTCTCGGAAAAGCATGGTCAATGTAAAATTACTCATTAGTCTGAGTTAAGGCTAGATCTTAATATTATTAGCAATATATTTATTTATTAATACTTTATTGTACACACATATACATGTTTAAAGTACAACAGGCGGACTTAATGCTAAAAGCATTCTCTAACAGTCAAACCTTTGGGTCTATTTACTTAGATTGTTATATTTATTATCAATATAGATACGTTAACTTAAGGAAAAACATCTACTTCTATGTCGCCGAGTGTGTCAACATCCAAAATATCCATAAACATGAATATAAAACTGACTAATATTTTGTTGCATTCTACTGGTCGACTGGAAGAGATCCCATAAGGGATAAGTCCACCATTTGTAAAATTACCTTTGTTATTTTATTATGTGTAACTATTACTGATGTACAATAAAGATTTTTAAATAAATAAATATAATTATAATATATAATATTAATTGTAACAAAATATAGTATCCCATAACACAAGTCTCCAGCTTACTGTGGGGCTAGTTTAATCTGTGTGATTGGTCCATATACATATACATATTTATATTTTCTTAATTTGTGCTCAAAAATACTCGTAAGTATAGAGATAATAAATTACGCGATCTAGAGTGAAGCGTGAAATGAACAAAGTAATTAATGTTGTACTTAATCAAATGACAACATTAAAATATTGATTTACCTTATAGTTATTGGATCTTATAAAAACAAGTTGATTTATACTTCGAGTTTCTAAAATCGCTTATTAATCGTGTAATTAACAAAGAGCGTGTCCTGTCTTCTATAAAATAAATCACATTATGCAAATACTTCAAGTTAAATGGGAGTAAAAAAATGTTACTATACCAACTTTTGAACCATTTAAAGTTTTTATTGTATTTTAGGATATACATGTTTGAATGTATCTATTATTTTGTCGTTCAACCTATGATATTCATAAACATCAACTATTGTAACTCAATAAGAGATACCATGTTTTTGATGTTTTTAAAATAAGTTTGTACTAATTATGTACTGAATTAAATATTGATTTCAAAAATATTGATAGAGATAAATGCCTACTTCAGTTTGCTTAAATCATGTAAATGTATAAAATGTTGGTTTAATAAAAAAATAATCATTTAATTTAAAATGATCTTATCTAATATTTGATATCTTCTTTTTCTTTCTTATAGGGTCAAGACACGACAACCATGATTGCCTTAGTACAATTTTTTTTAAAGTATTTTATTTGACATATATATTACTAGCTGGTTTCCGCGGCGTTGACCGCGGCGTAACCTTTTACGCGCGGTAGTTTTAGGGTATTTGACAATTCCATCTTCCTCTCATTTAGCCGCAATAAAAATAAGTTCTATTTTTTAATTCAAGTAATAAATGCTATCTACAAGCCAAATTTCATTCCAATCCGTTTAGGCGTTTTGGCGTAAAAGCGGAACAAACATCAAAACATTCCTACAAACTTTCGCATTTATATTAACTAACTCAGGAAGGGATCATGAGGGAGCTGGATCAAAACCCAATAATGACACAAGCAAAGTTTTTATTTATTATTTATAGGAAGTAACATGAGTAGAACTAACAGCTTAAGTCAGTGACCTCAAAAATAATAAGAAAAAGGAAAAAATACAATGGTACAACACAAAGAAAATATTAAATAACAGCATTCAGATGCATCCCAAAACGCGTCGCATAAAACAATTCAGTTAAAAAATCAATCAAAGAATATAAAGACAGAATTCAGAAAACAAAGAAACGGTTCCCAAGTGGCTATGAAGAATTAACAAATAGACCAAAGAGATTGCAGAAAATACGTGATATGATTTACCATTCTGCTCAGGAAAACTTCGAATCACTAATACTCGCTTAGCGGTACACATAAAGGCCTCCGGTGCCAAATATGCACGAAGTAACAATTCAACCTCCTTTTACGGGGTATAAAAGCAACCGATGTTGTCCTAGCAAAAACGTCTCGTCTAACAGTTATGTTTATCTTTCTTCAACTTGAATTGAGAAATCTAAGATGTAGCATGCATCGACAAACGAGTGCATTTGTAAAAAGCAATTATATAAAATAACTAAGAATGTACTAGCTGCTTTTCTTCCCGCATAAAGCCGGTCGAGAGAATGGGTGAAAACGCCAATCATGTTTATAGGCGATGCGGCTGGCTAGCAACCCATCACTATTTTGATTTGTTTTTCTGCCTTCTCGCTCACTATCACGCTAAAAGTGGTATTTGGGTCTTGCGGCCCTGGATCTGTCTGTTTAGAGCCGAAAGACCCAAAATGCTATGTCTACCCCATTATGGATAAAGACCTGTTAGTTTATATAATAATATATTAGCATTTATATGTATTTCATGATCGGTTCAGCCGCAGCAAGTCCAATGCTGTCAAGTTCAGTGCGACATCTTGAGAAAAATAATATCATTTTTCTTTAATTCTAGACAGGCCCGTATTTGCTTATCTAAATCGTTTCATTGCCCTGATGCGCAAACCGTCAGATTAATTTAAGTTTTATGACAAGAAAATTAAATTACGTTATTTATCTTGATGCGAAGAAAACAAAATTACCATTGAGAGTACTTAATTAAAATCACGTTTTTCGTAACGAGGTGAAACGTGGAATACAATACTCGTTTGTTTTATGCAAATTAACAGGGGTAACTGTTAAAAAGTCGTTAATATTGGGAAATTAATATTCTGTGCACATTTGTTTAACAAGTAACTGGTACATAATAAACACGTATGTAAACGTTATTCAGACATCGACGGAATAAAGGTTGGGTTAATTTATCGTTTTGTTTATTAAGGTACACTCTTTTGTACTTAAAATTATCTTTGTACGTGATACTATTACTGTGCGATAAAATACTGAAAAATTAAATTATATATTTATTAATTTTTTTTGTATGAAAACTTTGGTATGAAACGACGATTGACGACCTCCGTGGTGTAATGGTCAACACGCTAGTCTGCTGGTCTGTGACTATGACTGTGAAATCTGGAGGTTCTGCCAGTATCTCTGCCAAATCGTAGTAAAAATCGATCAGAAGACTGCCCACATGGGGGGGATCTTGTCCAAATATGCGATGGACTAGCAATTGTAATTATTCTGGATTTTTAACAGATGTCTGAAAAGGGGGAGAGATTTTACTTTTGTATGTATGTTACGCGATATCTTCGTCAATTGTGATCCGGTTTTAACATAAAAAAAAATATTTGAAAGCCTTTACTACTAATTGGTCCCATATTAATGTGGCGAAGATGTGATTTAGAATTTTGGAAATACGGAAGAAACTCGTCAAAGGAAATTAAGCCAGATATTTTTTTAAAGTTCAATTTTTATTAGGCTCGTCATTGTGCTTGCTCCATCAACCCTGCCAGAAAATAAGATATGAAAACCTATCTTTATTTGAGCGCATTCAGGTTAACAAGCGACCTCCATCTCCATGGTCAAATTCTGGCGTAAATAAATTTAAACTAAGCCATTCTCGCTTTGATAAGAAGAAAAATCACGTTTACTTTGGGTAAAATTGTGTTTAATAACTAGCTCAAATATGCACTTATCTAATTCTTAGACTAGAAACGTGATAAACTAGATAGTTGGGTGTTGCGAACATGACATCCAGTTCTGGCGGCGACACACAAGAGCGGTACTTTTATTCCGTTTTAGATACCATCGGAGACGTGAGTGTCGTCTTTAACAACAGGACACATCTATGAATGTCTTTATTACTGTGTTTTAGTCATTTGTTAGATTTTCTCATAATGATTGTCCCAAAAACGAGTGTTGACGGCAAAGCCTTTGTCTAATCGCTGGGGTTAGATATGGTTGTAGTCTTTGTTATTACATCCTGTTTAACGTGTGTATGTAATATTTTTTGTTCAGTTAAGATAATATATGTGAATTAAATATATTTTATTAGTTTTTTTTGGGGTATATTCTATTTATTAAGTTTTCAAATCTTCATACATGTAATACAATATAATTCAAAAATAAAAGAAGAATTAATCAATAATTCCACCGACGAAAAAGCCGATCGAGGGAATGGGCGAGAATCTGAATCATATGAATAGACGATGCTGTTAGCAACCCATCACACTTATGATTTCCCTTTTCCACCTTCACGCTAAAAGTGGCCTGGGCCTAACCGGCATAGGCTCTATCTGCCCCAGTAGGAATAAAGACGTGATAGTGTATCTGTACCCACTGATGACCCCCGAAACCTGAAGTTTACCCGGCTCAAAATTATCCATTACACTTGCTGCGTTTCCTATTACTTTAAATATTTTAATTTATTATAAGGTACTTGTGTTTGAAGCTATAACTTCATAAAACATGAAAAACCATATAATAATTAAACAGCATAATATTTATAACATACTTTACATACTCTTACATTAGGGTTCGATTCCCAACTAAATTTTAGATAGGTATCTACTTATTTTTCCGATTGACCCGAGTCTTGGATCTTAAGCCAAAAACACAAGCAGAAAAAACTTTGGATCTGAGGTAGCTGATTGGAGCACGCTTACGTAGGTTCACCTCCAATCTACTGTTGTAGCACAGAATACAGTAAGAGTAAACAGAACGGAATCTCCTAAGGTACGCGCAATATGCATCCCTGTTCCCCGCACCCGCACCTCTCCCCCGGTTCTTGTGGGCCAACTTGCGCCATGCATTGTGTGTTAGCCCGCTCTCGCCCGTCATCAAGGCAAAAACGGGGGAGAGGTGCGGGGACGAGGAACGGGGACTCATATTGCGCGTACCTAAGGAGATTCCGTTCTGTTTACTCTTACTGTATTCTGTGATTGTAGGCCAATCATCATTATAATCATTCACAGCCTTGAACCTCCCACTGCCAATAATAGGGAGTAAAGATAATGTAAATGAGCAAAATGGCAATAGAAAAAAACTCTTGCTATCCTAATTCCATAATTGGGATAGCATGAGATATTTTCTATTGTCTCTACATGGGTAGAGTTTGTTGTTTTGAGCAAAAAGAGTTTAAGTTTTATTTATCCCCACATAAAGCTCTCCAATCGACCCAAAACCAAACGACTGTTGTAATTGTAACATTTGTATTTGTGTGAACAATAAAGTATAAATAATAAAAACAGGATAATTTACTAGTTGTTGAAAAAGAGTGGTTCCTGTAAGGAATGCTGCAAATTTAATATATGTATATATACTTGACTTCATATGATAAGAATACAAAGATAAAGCATATAAATCATTGTAACATAAATCCAAACTTTTAAACATGGCAAGCCTTACCAAAATCGCAGTCATTTGCTCTAAAGACATCAATACACGCCCGTATATAGCTTGTGACATATGTTCTATTAGTTTTGCTATGACATCCATAATTCATAGCGTGGTATGTTATGCACATCGCCCGTTACTTGGAAGCCTCCGTTCATTAGTAGTTCAATCGCGGTGTGCTTTGGCAAAACCGCTGGGCCACATAGCAATGGACATGGAATAAGAATTCTAGAAGAGACTGACAAAATAACATCCATACATACATACTATCACATTCCTAATGGGGAAGATAGATCATATTGGGTCTTGCGGCTCTAAGCAAAAAGAGCCCAGGACTGTAAGACCCAAAGTCCACTTTTAGAGTGATGGCGGGCGAGAAGGTTGAAAAAAGAATCAAAATAGTAATGGGTTGCTAGCCGCATTGCCTATTAACATGATTTGCATTTTCGCCCAATTTCTCGATCGGCTTCAACGATCATCAGTGTCAACTTCATTTTGTATAAGTACTAAATTTAGTCAGTGAATAATAAGAATGAAAAATTTTTGAGTACTTTTACAAAATTTTATGATCCCAATGGACTTTGGAACATTGTGGAGTTTAATCAAATTAATAGCATGGACCAAATATACAAGAAGACTGACAACCTTGATACTTTGAACTTTGACTTGTTGCAGTGTAGCTAGATGGAGCTACTAGTTCAAAAGAATGTAGTTTTGTAGTGGTGCCGCTTATTTTCGGAAAGATGGCGGTTTAAGCGTCCATTTCCTACGAAACAAAAAAGCGCCATCTCTGATTTTTCGTGGACACTGTCAGCCGTACCCAGCATCCTTAGCAAGGCTAGCGGGCGAGATAGTAGCGACATCTAGAAATAATATAGGATATCGGCTTTCTAGCAGAGTTTGCTTTTTGGTATGGAGTGGTCTGTTCTTGTATCTTGTATTTTTCGACCATGTTAATAGTCACATCCAGTATTTCTATTCACTTGTGTATATTGATAGGCCGTTTGTACACGGTTCGTGTATTGACGATTTAATTACAGTTTGATCCGGGTGCCGGGCGTTATTGCGATGTGGGTGTCCGATATATGTATGCTAATGTACTGACGATATTCGAAAGGACCTTATTA
The DNA here is from genome assembly GCA_963576875.1 of Acrobasis repandana. Taxonomy (NCBI): domain Eukaryota; kingdom Metazoa; phylum Arthropoda; class Insecta; order Lepidoptera; family Pyralidae; genus Acrobasis; species Acrobasis repandana. The sequence continues at coordinate 9,552,927 of OY756226.1, forward strand.
TGAACGGGTTAGGAATATGGCCGCTTTGAATAATGCTTAAGGTTTGTGCTTTCATAGTAATATTTCCGTATATTTCAAATTTATAGATATTTAAAGTAACCTAAGTAATAATAACCTAACCTAACCCTGAAAGATCCTGTCAACATCCCTATTGTCCTTTTACCGCAACATAACATAAGGAAGTAATATTTTTTTTCGGAATCTCAGATTAATTTCCAAAGTCTAAGTGGTTCATATTAACGGGCTGAGTCACTACTTCAAGTATGTGTTGCATTCAAGTACATCTTGTACCTATGTCGTTTAATGCCTTCATTCTTTACAAAGTTAAACGTATTGTTTTAACCTTGATCGACTGATTAATTTGCACTGATAAAGCAACGATTTTTTACGTTTTTCTTAAGCAAACAGGAAGCACCACCACGATGCCAATATAAAAAAAAAATTGGCATTTCTTTCAAATCAGTTTTATGATGCAATAGCTCATCCACTCTACCCATAAACCTCCTCATTCCCATCAAATCCTCATTTTTAAGACAACGCAAAGATTCCCAACCGATATCAAGCAAACATCTGCCTTGAATCGCGGAATTATACGTAATAAATCTTAACCCTGTAATTCGACAGGCGTTTTGTTTTGAACGTGGGCGTATATAGTTATAAGAATTTTAAGGGTACATACCAATTGCTCACCTACTCTATCTTCTAATTTTGTTCAAAATTTAAATCAGTAATTAGGCCTTCGCAGATACTTTTACACGTCAATAAGTTTTGTATACATTAAGTGTAAAATTAATTATTTTTATTAAAAGCTACCGATACTAGTGTTTCGCAACAACCACTGCTGAAAAGAAACGACCAACGAAACTCATTTAAGTAAATAGTATTGGTCGCCTAATAGGGCGCCAGAAGGACTTTGTCATATGTCTGTCAATTTACAAATATAATACAATACAAAAAGCCCAGAATTCAACGATTCACTCACAATTTCATCATTACATACTTGCTAATTCAAATTCAAGTGGCATATATATTTACATATATTTATGTAAGCCACCTATTCGATAAACTTGGCCTTTGGGGTGTTTAGATTAAAATATTGGTCTAGGTGTAACGTGTGTATGTGAATGGCACAAATTGTTTTTCTCTTTTATTTTTGTTCAATATTTCGGATCTAGATGGAAGCTGACCCCTCCCATAAAAAGTCATATCTACGCCCTTAATTTCGACCGTAGAATTTTCGCCGTCAATAATGCATTTTCCTCACTACGGGCTACATTTAAGTTAATTATAGGATTACTGGCGTTGCATTTAAAGTGGTATTTTGGTAATATAATAGTCAGATGGCACGCCGATAAGAATGGAGTCAGTACTTGGAAAGCCTTGCTCATTTATGATTCAGGTCGCATAGGGCGCTCTGTCGCGAATAAACGAATATAATAATTATGTCGAATGGATTAGGCGGAATTAACTGTTGCGTGTGGTTCCACACGTTCTAACTTCCAGCTTGGAAGGGTTATTACAGCTTTTAATTTTATGCATTCAATATTTAAGGCCGTACCTAAATTTTTCGGGGTCCAGTGCTGCCCCCATTTAAAATAAATCATTTCAAAGAAAACGAAGACATTATTTAAAATTTTGCTACTACCAAATCCTAGATAACCCTTCAAAGTATTTTATGAACTATTGTTTACAGTTTAAAGTGAGAACGTTAAGCTTTACTACGCACATTTGCGAAAAACGGCCACTTTTGGCAAATGTGCGTAGTAAAGCTTAACGTTCTCATTATAAACTGTAAACAGTAGTTCATAAAATACTATGAAGGGTTATCTAGGACTTGATAGTAGCAAAATTTTATATAATGTCTCCATTTTCTTTGAAATGATTTATTTTAAATGGGGGCAGCACTGGACCCCGGAAAATTCAGGTACGGCCTTAAGTGCATATTAAATTTTTTTTCCACATTCCTGCTGCTGCTATACCTACTTTTGCGTTTCCACGCTCGTCTATGAGAAAAGGAATCAAAATAGAGATGTAGCTACCCATCGCATCGCTTATTAAAACATTATTCGCATTTTCGCCCAATTCCTCGTTCAGCTTTACAATCTGCGCGGGAAGAGAAGCAACTGGAATGGGCGACTAGATAGTGAAAATACGGTAAAGGACAGGAGGCGATGAAGGAAATTGACATACAGAATAGGACAGACCCCAAATAGCGAATAAGCGATGAAGATGATAATAGTGATTATTTGTTAGTTTTTAATAACTTTATTGTTCTATGAAAACATATTTAAAGACAAAACAAATTAAAAAGTAAATTGACAAAGGCGGACTTATCCCATAGTGGAATCTTTTCCAGTCAACCGGTAAATATAAGTAGATAGGATACTTACTTACAAGAAGTGTAGAAATGCGTACATTACATAGAATATAAGAAAGCATCATAAATACTATATTTTTAAGAGTTTTTTAGGCATTCAAGATGCAGTACTAAAGTACTCAAATTAAATAATTTTTTCACCATTTCTTATTTAATATATACTATATACCTACTGTTACTATATTATATAACGTCTAACAAAATATACTGAAACTATTTTAAAGGTGAATTCAGTCCATGATTCTTAACAACTTTTCCCAAGGAACATTTATCGAAATATGAAAAATAGTTTTCGGCTTTCAATACAAACTCAGATCAGCTGATCGGTCAACTTGTATTGGAGGTCAAAAATTTTTTTTCATATTTCGATATGTGTTCTTTGGGGAAAGTTGTTCAGTATCATGGACTGAATTCACCCTTAAAATAGTTTCAGTATATATTTTAGACCCTGTATAACAATTTATACATACACACAAATTATAAACAAAACTGTCTTCGTGTAGTTAAAAACAATGTGCCCCTATCAAAGTATTTTTCTTCCTTATCCTGCAACTTCGCACTGTAATATTTCACTGTTATATACATTTCAAACAGCGCAAAATCACTTCTCGTCGTGACTGTCCATCTTGATTACTTAAAACTTATATAGTCAGCAAAACATACGTAAAGGAAACCGCTGGTAATTTATGTGTGAAGTCATACATTAACATACAAACTACATCACGTATATCCCGTGCCTAATTTCCATGTGACTACTGTTTTACAACTTTTCTGGATAGTAGAAAAACTTATTTGGATAAAAATACTGCCGTGGACATCCGTGACTTCGGTCTAAAAGGCCTTTTTTTGTAATTTTACACTTTGATCATGTGTTTTGTAACGCTTCTCACGTTTTTGATTATTTCTTGTGTATTATTTTGGTTTAAACTTAACTAGAGACATATTCTGACTTTGCCGAAGAAAAAATAAACCGGTTAAGTGCGAGTTAGACTTATTGAAGGGTTCCGTACCCCCGTACAATATTTTAAAACGCTGAAAAAAAGAACACGTTTCTTGTATGAACACGTTTTAGTATTTGTAGGCACAGTAATACATAATCGGTGAAAATTTCAAGTGTCTCGCTATTACGGTTCAAGAGATAGAGCCCTGTGACAGACGAACGGACAGACAGCGGAGTCTCAGTAATAGGATCCCGTTGGCACATTTTGGGTACAAGACCCTACAAAATGGTATGTAGATATACCATGAGAAACAAACCTACTTACACTTATAAAAACTTTAAATGTGAACGGGACGGGATATAGGCTTGATAATATGTGTGCAAAAATAGTTTAATCTCTAAAAAGCCTTGGTAATGTTCTGATATTATTGTAGGTATTTGGTTGCTTTGTACAAACTTTGTAGAAACAGTTTAATTTAATTTAGTATTTAGGTTATTTTCGGTTAGATTTTTATTACGGAAAGTTGTTTGGATTTTATATCAAGTAATGTTTCTTGAATAAATAAATAAAATAATTAAAAAATATATATAAATAGTCTCAAAATACATTTCTGTCTGGGTTTAAGCTAGTGAAAAACATGCTTAGCCGAAGAAGCGAGACGAAACGTACTGAAAATGATTAAACTCTACGATAAAAGATGTTAATAACTATATTGAGATTACTTAATACGCATAATGAATAACTTCTTTGAAACTTATAAAATTAAAGCGTTTAAGCACTTTCCGCTTCAAACGCCAATTACAAAAGGCGATTACATGTAATTGCATCGCAATTAGAACAGCAAGCGCTGCAGCGAAATATCTGCATGCACTAATTACAAGTTCAAGCGATAATTGCCGCTTTAGGTCAAATTCGTGGCCTGCACCGGTGGCTTCGACGGGTTTAGTACTTTATACTGTTCAGTTTCAAGACCGAGCCAAACATAGGCATGGCGCTTCATACAAGCGGAGTAACATTTATGCCTACTGTTACTACAAACGAAACTATACATTCGTGCACACCTGAACGTACGTCAATGTGTGAGTTTTAGTGTTCAAAGCCATCAAACGCCGCCGGCAACGGGGAAGAGGTGTGGGGACGCCATATTGCGGGGGACGTAAGGGCGAGTTTCATGCAAATAAGAGCTGGTGCGCATTTAAGCCAAAAATTAAGTCTGGCCATACAACGTGGCAAAGCCACCAGTCTCTTGGGCACCCTGTCCTTATCCTGTGACCGTAGTGATCTGGGGTATTTTTTTAAATATAAAATGATGTTTTATTTTAAGACTGCAGTCTTCGACCGTGGGAATTTTTGATTGAACACCCGAATCTATATTCTCTATCTACACATACGCATTGCGCTGTATTGTACATGCACCATGGAGACGAATTTAGACGAATTCAGAAGCGCAGCGAGCGGTCTGCCTTATCAGCGTTTTCCTCCCCATATTTATTTGAGAATTTCGGAGAACTTTAAATTTTTCTATCTTTTTACAAAACACAAATGTTTTTATTATTTTTATTATACGTGTTTAAGCATGAATCAATCTTCATATATGTGTATTTTTATTTTTTAAGTCAGTCGTATGCGCAAGAAATCTGACGACGTATTCGCTTATATTTTCTTCAAAGTTTAACCTTTTCAACTAAGTTTTTGAATGAATAAAAAATTTTTTTTATTAAAATCTTCTCATTCACTTTTTAGGATTTTCTTTTGTCTTTATTTTTGTGTAATTTAAACATAACTTTATGTTTTAAATTCCGTGTAAACAACAATGACATGAACGTCGCACACCGCAAAAAATCGAAACACGTCTCAGGTTATTTGGAATTAAACAAATTATTACAATGAAAATCAATAAATTGTCTAATTCACTTTTTTAATACTTAAATAAACTTCAATTTAACATATCTTAACACATTGTTACTAAGATAGTTTGGCTCCAATCAGCTCCGAAAAAGCAGTTAAAATCACAAAAAATAAGGACTGGGCCCTTAATTAGTTATAATTTTAGTTTATAGTGTTCTTTTAATTTAATTTGTATTTCAGGTTTTAGTTTAATTTATTTATGTATGTATTGTATGTATGTACCTAAAATTGATCATACAAACATACGAATATATAATTTATATAGAGAGAAAAAACAAGATACAAGTTACCGTTTCATTTTTTTTATGAATAAATCAAAGAGCTATTAATGATCATTAATAAAATTATTGCCATTGGTACAACACTGTACGTACAGTGTAAACGACGTTTACGGTACTCCGAAGTAAATCTGTGTCTGTAAGCATAGGTTAATTGCAGGGAACGGCGTTTAGTGATAAACTAATAGTTACTTGTTAAACCGATATTAAAAACTCTATTTTGTATTTTGTATTCAAGTACGGGTGTACTTGAATACTTTGCATTGTTTCTCTAATTAATAGGTACAAGAAATGCACGCATTTAAAAATTGAAAATCGCTTCTAAAAAAATGTTTGTTGTGTACCTAACAAAGGGAAAATTAAACATGGAGACGTGGTACATATAGATAAATCTTAACCAGCAAATTAAAATGAAATAGTTATGGTGAAAAATTACTTATTAAAACAGAGCCGTGTGGTTCCCAGCAGAGTAGAATAGGACCACTTCATCTTTTCCTGTGGATGTCGTAAGAGGCGACTAAAGGACTTAGCACAAATATCTCGTGTTACAATTGCAATCCCAAGGAGGATTAACGTCGGGAGGCGGCCGGTTATAAAACTTTTCGCACAAATACATTCCCGAAGTGGGTTGACGTTAGGCAGGCAGCTGGTCTTAAAACTATAGCCAAATCATTTAAACTGTTTCGGCTATTTCTTTTCCATTTTGCAAGGTCTTTGGCATCCTTGGGTAACCATTGACATGCATATTTGGAGAAAAAAAAGCAGGAAAGCGCACCCCGGGCTCCGAAGTAGCACAGCTGAGGATGTAACCGGAAATGCGCTTAGACGAAGAAGAAGGTAATGGTGAAAAATACCAAGCGAGTAGGACTTAAACCGGCGACTTAGTCCGTTTCGATGCAAATGGTCAAATTCTTAATTAGTTAAATTCATGAAAATCGCAATTTGTCAAAATAGCAAAGCGTCAAAATAGCAAACCGTCAATATAGCAAATCGCCAAAATAGCAGATCGTCAAAATAGCAAACCGTAAAATAGCCAAATGTCAAAATAGCAAATCGTCAAAATAGCAAATCGCTAAAATAGCAGATCGTCGAAATAGCAAATGGTCAAAATAGCAGATCATCAAAATAGCAAATCGTCAAAATAGCAGATCGTCAAAATAGCAGATCGTCAAAATAGCAAACGGTCAAGTCTATGTAGGTACGACAATGCTCTTACAACTGAACTATCACGTGTTCAATCAACCCTGCACGTCGAATTTCATTTCAAAAGTATGATAAAAATATGTCGCCGGTTCAAGTTTCGCTCTCGTTGTATTGTTTTTACAATTTCTTATTCATTATTTAGTTTGAGTGCTTTAGTACAGCATTTTCAATGCCTAAAAACTATAAAAATCTGTAAAAGTCACAAAAACAGGCCTCTGGTCTTCTGACCATCGTAACCATTGTCCATCGTGGCGATTTTTTCATAGATGTGTATATATTTGATAAAAAATCGGCACTGGTTTAAATAATATTAAACTGATACAATCAGACAGAAATAAATATTTCCCTTCATAAATCATGTTCTTAATTTTTGGCAAAGGCATAACTAACGTTATGCCTATTTCAAACCTGATTTATTAAATACTAATTTAAAATTGTGTAAAAAAAATCATTCAGTTCTTACTCCATCTTAATTTGCATTATAAATGAATATAACTTTCTATTCAACCGTTCTTATGAGTCATAAATATCAGATTAGGTCGACATTCAGAATATTGATAATCTAAATTATAGATTGACATAATTAATTAATATTTATACTGAATGTTACGATACAAGAATGTAATATTAGAAGGTGAAAAGTGCATTCTTGTATCTAAATAGTTATGATTATAATGTAATTATCAGACATTCTTTAAATAGTGTCAAAAGTTCAATTATTTATTTCAACCAAAAACTTTAATTAGAATATTTATAAAACCACAATAGTTTTTAAAAACCAATCAAGTGCGTGTCGGGCCACGCGCAGTGTAGGGTTCTGTAGTCAGTATTTATTTTACGTAACTAACAAATGTCTAACTAATTTTCAATTGAATTTGTAGAAAATTTTCCTTTTCAGAGTACATTTTATAGGTAAGTTGGTTGACTACAACTCATCAATTTGCAAGCCTTACTTAGCGCTGATAGTTTTCCTTTTAACTTCCTTATATATACTACTGCCGTGATTTTTTTACGTTTCCATATATAACCGTTTAGCTGACAGAGCCCCCTCTGTCCCCACACTTGAATCTAACAAAAATTTGCATTTTCATAAACGGATCCCAAAATCTAAAAATGGTGTTTACAAACACAATATTTTTGAAGACCTTTTCAATTAAACTCCAAACTATTGTTTAGTCGAAAAAAAAATTGACTCTCACTTATACATGTATGGTTACGCTAATCTAAAAAAATTTATTTGCAAGATTTTATTTTACCTTTATCGGCGTGATTTATATACAGATACATATATGGTAAGGTATGGAATTCCCTCCCTGCGTCGATGTTTCCCCATACATATGATTTAGGGATTTTCAAGGCAAGAGTGAATAGGCATTTTTTGAGTCTGCGTGTTACACCTTAGACCTCATCTTAGCTTCCCATCAGGCTAGATAGAGGTCAAACGCACTCAAATCTCTAATAAAAAAAATAAATAAAAAACATATCCATGCCAACTTACAGCTTTCTAGTACTAATAGTCTCTGAGTAAAACCGCGGACAGACAGACAGACATGGCAAATCTATAAGGATTCCTTGATTATAGCGGAACCCTAAAAAAGTGCTACTTGTAGAGATCAAAATGACACAGTACTTACTTTTAGGCCGAGACTCTACCAAAGCTGAAAATACACCTCTAGATATGTGTTGTGTTTTTAAATCCAATATGATTCAATTCCATATTGGTCTGGTAGAAAAAAAACTTAACATTATTCTAGAATTTTAATCTGAAAATATTTCATGACTGATTTTAAAACAGTAAAATTAAATAAAATATTAAAATATTTATCTAATTAAAATTAAACTAAAATCTAAATTAAAAAATAAAACTCAATATAAAAATCTAAATGATGTTCATGTGCCAAGAACTCTGGCTGCATTCCCGCGCTGAATGGCTACTGCTATTCTCTGCGCAAGATATGAGCCAGCCCTCTTGTTATAATATATATAATAAATATTGATTTTAACTCAATTGAGTTAGTTAATGCTTATTTAAATAAATATGAAAAGAATACAAATAAAGAAATAAAATTAATGTCCACGTATTGTGTAGGTACACTAATTTGTCTAAAAGAGGACAGGCTTAAAATGCGTTTTAAAAACCCACCGCTTCACTAACGGTCATTACAAGCCTTTTCCTTAATATTAGCATGCGGGTCATATGTGCGAGGCACAGATAAAAAATCGTGTAGATATATCACTAGCGCCCAATAAACGAGTGCATGTAATCAAACAATCTGCAGTGACCGTCTGAAATTACATTTTACAATATTAGTCCGAACCTAGCCAAAATAGTGTACCTATAGTAAAACCAACTTACACTATGTAGAGTCACAGTGAAAGTTGGTCATAAAAATAAGTTCCGAAATCGCAAAAGAAATCAAGTGTTTCTTTTTATTTTTGTATGTTTCATTTTTCCTATAGTAAATGTTTGTCTTGTTGATGAATACTGCGATAATCTTAATTAGTAATTTAATGTATAGCGTTAACTTAATATAAAATATCAAGAAAGAAAACATAGTCATAAAAAATTTTGTTCATGAACAGCGTTACAACAAAGACCGGCACAGAATTTATTCGAACGGAAAGCGTCTTTCCCTAATGCGATATCTTTGGTAAAATAATATCACTGGTGTGAAACCCCGAATAAAGAAATTTGGTGACCTCAGGATCAACTATGACTCATCGTACAGTTAACTATAAAGTTTCTAAAAGCTACATGGCTGGCAAGTAAATAGCTTAATTTAATTATATGTCATGCGCCGAGCTTTCATCTAACGTTGTTAAGTCAATCTTTAGTGATCTCATCATTAGAACTAGTTGGAATATGCTAAGTATAGTCATAATGTAGGTTTGCTTATTTGAATGAAAACATTATAACGTATTAAGATTTCAAAAAATAAAACAGACTTATTAAAGGGGTAAAATTTGAAAGATTAATCATTAGCTTCAAAAACTATGAATGCGTTAAGGCCATAGAGCGTTGTAAATTTGTTAAAAAATTAATTACCTGCCATATTCTGAAAAAAATGACGAAATACGATCAAACTTTCTGTAAAAAACTACTTTTCCACTTTACTAGTAAATAGTTCCTGTAAAAAAAGATTGGAAAACTTGTTTACTTTCTCTTGTTAAAAGTGCTCGTTTTGGTATTTGGAAAAATTTAAACATTGCTCAGACTTAATTAACTAGCTTTTAAATTACAAACTACGTATTTTGACAGTCAAGTGACAAAGCATTGTAAATAATTGGGATAAAATTCTATGAAAAGCTTGAAAAGCGATTGTTTATTTTGTTTTGTGCCTGTATTTTGTTTTTAACCCTGATATTGACGCTCACTCATGATGATTGGCAAAGTCAAAGAAGATATGGTTACTTCATGCATAACATTTTTTATTTTTATACATGGCTAAAATATGACTCTGGTAGTAAAGAGAGGGTCGTGCTCCTGCAGTAGAGACTAAAAAAAACATGATGATGGTAAAGATTTAAAACATTTCCACCTGTCCAAACAAATTGTAGTAGTAAGTAGAGTCAACATTTCTTTCGAGATCCTAGCATGACAACGGGCTGAGTTACCCCTTCAATTATAATTCTTCATAAATGCATTTAAACCAACAATAAAAATTCGACGTTAGAAACATCAAACAGCAGTCTCGCTAAACACTCAAACAATAAAACATGCTATAATTACATTAAAACACTTAATGACATGCACTGGGTGGGGCCGCTTTAAAAGCAGCAAACTAAATTCAACCCACACACAATTAGTTCAGCTAGAATTAAACCGTTTCCTTGGAAACTTTGAATTAAAACCTTGCACGCAGGTAAAAGAATAATTACGTATTTAATAACGCTTTTGTTCTCGGGTCGACGAGAGAATTCAAGTAATTCAATTGTGTTTAAGACTGTTTAATTCGAATGAAGCAACGTGCCGCTTGCTTTCTAGTAGGTACGCACTGTGAAATTTTAGGGTTAAGCGGATTGCTCCACCGAAATTTTCCATGAAATAAACTTTTATTGTAAAGAAACCTATCTTCCTGCTTCTTTTCCCGTGCAGATCGTAAAAGTCGATCGAGGGAATGGGCAAAAATGCAATAGGTGATGCAGATAGCCATCAATATTTGATTCCATTTTCAACCTTCTCGCCCGCCATCACGCTAAAAGTAGCCTGTGTGTTGCGGCCCTGGGCTCTATCTGCTTAGAGCCGCATGACACTAAATGCTCGCTTTCTGCCCTATTAGGGATAAAGACGCGATAGTATGTATGTATGTAAACATATGTATGATGCTTCCATAGTTCGATACCAAACTATGTAATTGTAACTTAACATATTGTATCGCACAGTCGGGATTTTGTTTTTTAGTTACTTGTTTGTTTATTGTATCCAGCAACAACCCAGTACGACTAAAAGTATCATTAGACGTAGGTGTCCCAGAAAGGGTTACTTTGATTAGATTAGATTATAAAAACCATTAATTTGCATTTACTACCGCTTTTAAAATAAAATTGTATGGAACCACGCTTTTTTGTTACCGAGTCAAACATTGCAGGTTGTAAATTGCTTTCAAACCTACACAAAATGCCGCTCTACTTTATACGGTTTCGAACATTTAGCGTATATTTGTCTTTTACTTACACTAAACTTTAACGTCTTTATTCCAAACGGAGTAGATAGCAGTATGACCCAAAGGAAACTTTTAACGTGAAGGTGGAAATAGATAATCAAAATAGTAATGGGTTGTTAGCCACATCGCCCATTTATATGATTCAGATTGCCCATACCCACGATCGGCTTTTAAGATATGCGCGGAAAGAGAAGCAGCTGGTACATTCTACGTTTTTTTTCTTTTCACCCACACCAGCACAGGTTCTGCCCCATTACCTCAATTGAATTTTTTATGAATTACTGCAGAAAAAAAATAGCTGGTGCATTTAACGTTTATCCCAGACAAAAATAAAATAAAAAATTTGAAATATAAGTTTTAAATCATACAATTATCCGGCATCCAAAATATTATGATCTATATCTCATGGCAATGGTTTTTAGGGTTCTGTACCCATGGGATGCCAACGGGATCTTATATTACTGAGACTCCGCTGTCTGTCTGTCAGTCCGTCCGTATGTCACAAGGCTCTAATATCTCTTGAAATTTTCACCGATTATGTATTGATGTAGCCGCTATTACAACAAATACTAAAAATAAGATAAAATTAAAGGAGGTCGTCATACAAGAACCGTGTTTTTTTCAGCGTTTTAAAACATACTACGGAGGCTGGTACGAAACCCTCCATGTACGAGTCCGACTCGCACTTGACCGGTTTATTTGTGCTTGGGGTTCAACTGTTCTTAGTACTGTTTAATGGCAAGCACTAATTATCCTACACGCAACAATCCGTCTTGCACCCTTAACGAAAATTGCGTCCATAAATTCAAGTCATGAATTTTTAAAAGTTTATTTAATAAATCAAATTTATTACTAAAGGGGGGTTCAGTTAATCTGGGAGAGGAAATTAAAGCCGGAATCACCATAATTGATACGGTTCGAGTGAATTCGCGCAGAAAACTGATCGTCTATAGGGCCCTTTAATGGCGTTAGCGAAACTGCCTTAGAATTTTGTAATGAATACCGTCTTTAATAAGATTGAGTGATAAAAACCTCTTCGATGGTTATTAAAGAAATTGAGACTTATAATGGAGTTTACTTTTCCAAAGTCTGTTTTGTCGCAGCCTACCTACTTCCTATTGCTTTCAAATTTGTGCCTTAGAATTAGACGAAGTTTGCCTCAATTTTATATCAAAAGATTTTCTTATATAAAAGTAACTTTTTTTATTTATTTTCCCTTGCATTCATAAAAAAGCGGCAAAGTGCGAGTCGGACTCGCCCATGAAGGGTTCCGTAGCAGCAAGTAACATAATATAAAAGTTTTAAAGGTAAATTGCGGTTTACGATTTATGACGTATTAAAAAAAAACTACTTACTAGATCTCGTTCAAACTAATTTTTGGTGGAAGTTTGCATGGATTACCATGCAAACTTCCACTAAAACTGTACATTAGTACATCATACATTTTTTATAGTTTTATCATTCTCTTATTTTAGAAGTTACAGGTCCCCACTTGCACACACATTTTACCACTTTGGAAGTGTCTCTCGCGCAAACTATTCAGTTTAGAAAAAAATTATATTAGAAACCTCAATATCATTTTTGAAGACCTATCCATAGATATCCCACACATATGGGTTTGATAAAAAAAAATGTTTGAGTTTCAGTTCTAAGTATGGGGAACCCCCAAAATTTATTGTTTTTTTTTCTATTTTTGTGTGAAAATCTTAATGCGGTTCACAGAATACATCTACTTACCAAGTTTCAACAGTATAGTTCTTATAGTTTCGGAAAAAAGTGGCTGTGACATATGGCCGGAGAGACAGACATGACAAATCCATAAGGGTTCCGTTTTTTGCCATTTGGCTACGGAACCCTAAAAACCTGCACTCCTTAGTCAAGTTAATAAAAATCAAGATTTTTAATTAGTTATATATCGTCTAACAAAATATACTGAAACTCTTATGGGTAAATTCAGTCCATGATACTAACCAGACCCCAAGAAACATATATCGAAATATGAAAAATATTTTTTGGCCTCTTATACAAGTTAACCGATCAGCTGGTCCGAGTTTGGATGAAGAGCCAAAAAATTTTTTACATATTTCGATATATGTTCCTTGAAGAAAGTTGTTCAGTATCATGGACTGAATTCACCCTAAAAATAGTTTTTGTATATTTTGTTAGACCCTACATAACGTCTAAAAAAATATACTGATACTCTTAAGGGTGAATTTAGTCCATGATACTGAACAAATTTCCCCAATAAACATATATCGAAATGTGAAAAATATTTTTTTTGCTTTCCATAAAATCTAGGATCAGCCGATTGGTCAACTTGTTGCCAAAAATTATTTTTTATATTTTGATATAGGTATGGTCCTAGAAACTCCGGACTGACAGATTAGCGTATTAACCATTACGCCACGGAGGTTGTCAACAATGTTATTAGAGACCCTTGCAGTTTCGATGCAGTTATAAACCCAAAATCATCCCTAAAGCATTTTGCACCTGGCCTAAAGTTATGTTTGTATAGAATCTAAAATGTGATTATCTTAAGAAAAGTGAAATCAAGAATCATCTGTAAAAAAAACAAAAACCTATTAAAACTTCATTATCAAATATTAATATTAACCCTAAAACGATGCATATCGGCACGCGTCATTAATAAAAATACTTAACCCTTTTATGTATAAAGCGAGAAATTAATCAAATCATTCTAAAGATGGTATCTGTGGTATCAAAATTAGAGCAGGAGAGAGAATCGATTGTTTTCCTTCGCCCACGGTCGAATGCCTATGTTTTTTTATTCTGTATTGTGTAGATAGATATAACGGATTGTAATCATCTCATTGTGTGAGCTAAGATGTATCTGTTTGGGTACGGCTGGTGTGAAGTTCTGCCTCATGATGTTTGAGGCTTGAAGCAGCCGCTGTTTTATTTTAAGTTTGGGAAATATGTGTTTGTTATACATATAACGAATTAACAATACTATTTTTACATAAGTTTACCGAATATTCACATTAGTATTAATACATTATATTAGGTGATTGAGAATATGTGAAAAGAGGATTCTCTGAACTTCTGTAATTCAGAGTTTCTTAATAAATCTTAAATGAAATTAAAGCTTATTCGAAGCAATATATTTTGCTTTTTCATACAATTTTCAACATCTACCTAGGTTTGTAACATATCCCAGGAATGATTCTGGTCTACCCTTTGGGTTGCGGAGGTCAGACGGCAGTCGTCGACTTTGACGTAAAGACAATGATTATTTTTCTGGTCGGGCAAAGACAATCCGCGCAGGGCGGGATATCGATGAATCGATAATCTTGCCCGTGTTTGTGGAGATCACACGCAGATGGCGCTAGTCTCCTAACAAAGCACTTTTATTCAAAACACTCTGTGTAAAAACCAGTAACCTCGTCAAATCACCTTGGGTAGGTAGCGGACCCCGGGCTCTGAAGCGTTACCGCTGAGGATACAACCGTGATCATACGTTCAGATGATGACGATGATGATGACCTAGGTTTGTCAACTACGCACTTACGAGTAATTTAGTTGACTTTTACATGTACTTACATACTTCTAATAGTTCTCGTATGTTACTTATAATGTGAATAGCCTCTCACTTATTATAAATCGAGAGCTCTTTCTTACTGCATGTCTTTGTGTACACAATACTAAAAGAAGAAAATTTCTTAACAAAAATTTAAATATTTTTTATAACAGTAGCTCTCAGTCAGTGTAAATTTTAAACTCTATCCCGTACTATCTCCCGTCCGTACCCACACAGGAGGTATGATAAAACAACATGTGTTTCTTCACCTAACGAATCTTCCGAGGCATAATGAGTACAACAATGTAAAGTGGGCTCGTATTTACATAATGTCATCTAAGTAGGTGTGCGAGTGTCACTGCGCACACTCGGGTCATTAATCGAACTAGGAATGCTATTGTGGGATAGACTGTATTTTTTTAGATCGCCCGTTGACAGGTTGGTGAAAAGTCCTTGTTTCTGGAGAGTGTGTGGGTTTAATTATAAATAGACAAGTATTTCTAGATAAAAAGTATATCTGTACTTATTTATTTTAACACTTATGTTGGTAACACCAATATTTTATTGGAACAATCGAATATTTTATCTGTAGTTTACTTTCGCTACCTATGTCTGTGTAATCTGTGTTTTTTTTTATTGTTTTTCATGGTAGAATACACGTATATCAAACCACACCTCCGGATACCAGTGCTTTAGTTACAGTAAACTTAAACATGGTCCTTCGAGCCGGATTCAGCAAGCGACCTATGGTATTAAGCTCATATTATCGTATGCATTATGCCATCTATTTTCACTAATCTGTACCAAAACATTTACGGTACAGATTAGTAAAAACAAATGGCATAATGTAGTCTTATTTTGTAAAGTTTTTAAGTTAGTTAAGCCTTCTGTTGTCTGCAATCTACTCTGAACTTTACTTACATTGTGCTATTTAGTCAAAATATTTTTTTGCTAATTTGCAATTATCACTCTAATAAAGTTATAGTTGTAACGATGCTGCAAGCTACCTGCATGCTGCATCTTTTTAAACCTCATTTCTTCCTTATCCTGTCCGTTTTTAGGGTTCCGTACCCAAATGGTGCAAACGGGACCCTATTACTGAGACTCCGCTGTCTGTCCGTCTGTCCGTCTTGAAATTTTAACCAATTATGTATTATTATGACTACAATAACAACAAATACTAAAAATAAAATAAAATAAAAAATTAAAGAGGGTCGTCATACAAAAACGTGATTTTTAGCGTTTTAAAACATTGTACGGTGGTACGGAACCCTTCATGTACGAGTCCGACTTGCACTTGCCCGTTTATTCATTCCATTTTCAAGTCATTTACGTTTTTATAAAGTTAAACAAGGGATTACTAAATTAATTAAAAGCATTTTAAGAGCCATCTTTATATTTTGATTAACTTTCCTTAAAAAACATAAAGCAAATTATAAAAAAAAGTAAAGAAACTTTATGAACTTCGCAGAATTTTACAATTCTCTTCTAGCAATATCCTCATAGATGTGCTCACCTTCAAATACTTTAAATTTTATTTTAAGTGCATGCAACGATCGATCTACGATATGACAATAATTTAACTTAAGAATACACTTCACTTATAAGAATGTTCTATTTAAGGCTACAATAACACGGTCCACTGAATCGACCAACAAAAGAGCAAAAATGTTTATCCAACTACGGATACAAAATTAGTAAATGAATTATACTTAAAGTTATCATTTTTAGAGGCGAATGTCAAAGAGTAAAGAGATCGAATATGAATACAATGGCGACCGCGCGACACCCTGCGGTGCGCAGGCCCATACGCCACCAAAATGAGATAAAAACTTAAATAAAATCCTTATGTAAATTAAATTTGTAGATCTTGGTATCGGAGATAATAAATATTTTTTTAAGGAGACGATAATGCTGACGCTTTTGATGCATTCAATGAATTTGTTGCTTCGCGGCTTAAAAGCTAGCTTGCCTATGGGGCATTATTATGTTCAGGATTTGTGCTGTGACTTTTGATTGTATTATTTATAGTAACGATTCTATAGTGACATATTACAGTAAATAAACGGGCAAGTGCGAGTCGGACTCGTATATGAATGTTTCCGTACCATCGTACAATGTTTTTAAACGCTAAAGAAACACGTTTCTTGTAGACGACTCCCTTTAATTATTAACTTTATCTTATTTTTAGTATTTGTTTTTATAGCGGCCATAGTAATACATAATCGGTGAAAATTTCAGGTGTTTAGCTATTACAGTTCAAGAGATACAGCCCTGTGACAGACGGACAGACGGACAGACAGACAGCGGAGTCTCAGTAATAGGGTCCCGTTTGCACTCTTCGGGTACGGAACCCTAATAAAAAAGAACAAAGTCAAAGATCTAGGTATTTAAAAATATACCTTCATAAATATTAAGGTACGTCTTTTACATAAAAACCAGATATGTCATTTACACGTCAAAAATGAGTATCTACTCAATATGTAAAACACATGTAAAATATTATTACAAGATAATTATTTTAAACTTCTTTTTTAATTTTAATAAATTTGATAGATAAGCGTATTTACATTATAATGAATTAAAATTCATTGTCCTCTATCACTTTTGTTACAATATCCATACTAAAAATGCTAATAAATCTGACAAATCAGTCGTTTGATCTGTTGACACCAGCTTTTACTGCGTATAATTCACCAATTAAAGAGACAGACATTTTTTCGTCTTATATATTGTATTTCAAACCGTGACAAGCACTGTTTGTTTTCAAGTTTTAATAATAAAATGCAAATCAAAGATCAAAACCGTTAGAATTCAACATTCGAATTAACCAATAATTAAGCTGTAATATATTTTTGTCAGCCATATTTGATCGGAAATAAAGACGCACGTTAATTAGCTTTTAAAATTATGACACCGAGATGACTCAATCTGTAAAATACGCATTAAAAATTCGATAATTTATGTCAATTTATTACACCAAATTATGCGTGGATCGCATTTGGTAGTGTCATTTTTGTATAAGAATTTCTGTATTTTTATTGCTTTTTAGACAAAAGAGCTGAACGGATTTACGAGTGGGCTGAGAACAGATGCCGTTTGTAATCGAAATTCCATATTTTTAGGGACACGCAACTGTATGAGCATTGCTATGTTTTATGCATTCTAGTCGTACAGTATTTTATTTATTTTAAGATTAGTTATTTTACAGCTTAGATAATTTTATAACGATTTGATTAAATGGCTTTATAGATTCTGTACAAAAAAATATGTATTTTACTGTTTTTACTTAGTAAGTCTCAAAAGACCTACACAATTTTACGAATCAAATTGATTCACCAGATGTCAAAACATTGAACTTTGTTTTTATCTTGAATAATAATAACTTTAACATATAAAAAAACATTTTTGTTATATCCCCTACTTTAATCAATGAATTTATATTGCACTCCAATAAGATTACCCTACAAAATATTATGTTCGAAATAGATCTAAATTAATTTAAAACAAAAAAAAATATCACCTTCAAAATATATGACGATCAATCTACACACGCATTTCGTTCATTCATTTATTCAGACGAAGGATTAGGCATTATTACATTGGTAATGCATTACGGTATGACAACAGTGGCCACGCACTGTTTCCAGCTTTATTTATTGTGTTAAGGCTTCTATGGGACCACCGAGGTTGCGTTTCGAAGTACAGGATTATTATTATAATTTCATTCAGGCCTTTTACTTTATGGATTAAAAGTAATCCAATTACTTTAATTTCATATTGCAAGTGTATTATACCTCTAATATTATAACGTATATTTTTTCTATATGAAAAAAGAATTAAGAACATTTAGAATTCAACTTAAAAATTAAAATTATATTTCTACGACAAACTAAAGGGATAAAGAAATCGACGAAGAATCGAAAACGCTCGGCGAAGCTTCTGGTAGATTAAGGAGTGACTAAAGGGCAGTATACCAAACTTAAGAAGGGATTCGTTGACATGTGCTGTACATATTGCTTATCCTAACCTATGGTGCCCAAACATGGTCTCTTACGGAAGCTCGCCAATGTTAAAATTGACTAAGATAACTAATGTAGGAGTAAAAGCAGCTAAGCTGAAGTGGAAGTGGGTGAGACACGTCCGCCGCATGCAGTATGCACCCAGAAAGATGGGACACATTATCCACTAAAACCAGGACGATCAAAACAGATGGGCAGATTTGACTTATTTTAAGAAATGAAGAGTGCTGTTAAGAGATCGCTATGTATGGAAAATAGAGGGGAGGCTTTGACCAACAATGGGACCTAAATAGCTAAACATAAAAATATTTTTTAGAACTATTACGTAGTAGAGATTTCTATTTCATCTTTAATCTTGTGCGTTCCTCTGAATTGGAACGCACACATCGTCGTCCACTTATCACTCGATTGTTTCTATTATCCATTATTGTTCGTCACTCGAGTTGAATACCACTACGAAAATAATAATTAACACATGATTGACGACATAGGCAGCACTCCATTCGAGTACTGCTACTTCTGTCTTCTTTGTGACACAGTCTAAAAATATTACATTAAAACACTGACCAGTTTATACAGTACGCCTACTGTTTAACACGTGTATATTTTATCATACTGTGTGGTCTTTTATGTTGACTTATCATTATTGAAGGAAAACAATGATTATTTTTCTTGCCTCAAAATATTAAACAGTAGTTATCGAAGCTTCTTGTAGTTATGAATAAATAGAAAGTCATTTTGAGTACATACGCATGTTACGAATTATACAACTAAACATAACCTGGCAATAAAAATATCACTGGATTTACATCCGGGATGATATTACAGCAGCTGTAAATTTTTTTCACATCAAATATTCCGATTTTGAATCTATTGTCCATACCTACTTGTTCTAATTTATTTATGTACACGGGAAAAGTCTACAATAAAATACATAAAATAAAACTTGTTAAGGCACTACGTACCTCCAAAGAGATCTTTTTCTGTAGGCCTACTAATCCTTTTGTTGCAAAGACATGTTCCTTAATTAGGCATGTCACTGGTGAAATCCAAACAAAGCAGCTACAATCAGCAAATGACTGAAACAAAACTTCACTCCCCAATTAACCCTTCACAAATTGCCCCGTCGCGTATTCAAATATTTTGACCCGGGGCTAAGGAGGATAACTCGTTGTTCAACATTCATATTTATTACATCGCCCGTGTAAGCGGGCCGTAATAGAATAAAGCTATTGTACTCGGGGGCGATTTAACCCTTTCATTGCAAGACTGCTAATGGTCTTATTTCGCCTAATGATGGCGTGGAGGGTTACTGTTGCAAGATGAAGTGATAAGTCACTTTATGAATTTTGCTGTTTGTTCTGGGATGTGGGAATGTGGGGCTAAAAGCAATGCTTTGGTCTTTTAAGTTCTAATTATTAGAGTTGATGTCGTGTATGTCGTGATTTACATGCTAGATTAGGAATGAGGGAATTTTAAAATAGAAATGATAGGAAACTATCATGATGATGAATGTTTTATCTAAAATAATTAATTAGCTTATTTCTTACTTTATTTCTTCATTTTATGACATGAAATACGTAGAGATATCTAGAATGCGAACGCACATTTATTTAAATTATTCTGCGTGTAAAGAATTATTTATTAATTCTTCCTATTTCATTAATCCTGGTCCCGGTAAGCTACTAATAATAAAACACTGGTTTATAAGCCCTAATTACCATTCCTGGCTTGTTCAGCTGGCGGATTTGAATAATGATTTCTACGTTTTTGCCTAAAAAAAAGTAATTGCATTACATTATCGCCCCTAACCCAATAACACGCAGACACCCCTTTATTTGGCGTCTGAAAAAATAGCTTAAGGGCTGAAGTGTGTTTATAATCATTTTTTTCTGAGAACGCCTGATTGCTCCTAAATGATGGAAACAAAAAATATTGATGGAATTAATCTTGGGTCCCAATCAGAGGCTATGCAAATATGAGCAGATGCGATTGGCGGGCGCCTCGTGCCATACCCGTTGTTTCGATGACGTAATGTAACTGTTAATGGTTCTTTTTTTATTCTTTAAGTGAAAATGAGGCAGCATTGTTTGGACGTTTTTTGTTTTTGGGGAGAATTATCTGACTGTATTATTTAAAATTAACATTTGATTTTATTTATTAAAACAAAAAAACTGCGTGATACAATAGCAGCGCCTAGGATGAGATTATATTATGTCGTTTTTAGTATTTTTCATTCCAAATTACATGAAAATATATATTTTTGTAATTTTTAGGGTTCTGTCTGTCCGTCCGTCTGTCACAGCCAATTTGCTCCGAATCTACTAGACCAAATCAGGTGGAATTTGGTAGAATATTGTAATCCTATGACCCAAACACACATGTGCAAAATAAATATTTTTTTTTTTTTTAATTTTCGGGTCATTTTCGGGGGACAAATTAAGAAATTTAAAAAAAAAGTTTTGCAAACCTTGCTGTGTCATATATATATAAAGGGCTCGTTATGAGGATCTCAAATATATTATTTTTAATTATTGTAAAATGAATAGTTTTGATTTTATTCATGAAGAAGACGAAAATTGACCATTCGCCCTGATCTCCGAAACTAAAGAGCCTAAAATTTTGAAAAAAATACCAAATATCATTGCTTGTAGATTACAGGAAAACTATAATAATTCAATCAATTGTACGGAACCCTCTCCACGCAAGTTTAACTCGCACTTGGCCGGTTTATTATAACTATACAATCCTTTAAAACCAACTCGATACGTTTTAAATAAAAAAAAATTAAAAGACATCATTTAGCTCCAAAAATCCGTCATTTTGATGTTTTTTTATTTTAATTAATAAATAAATAATAATAAATAAATATATAGGGACAAATCACACTGATTGAGCTAGCCCCAAAGTAAGTTTTAAACTTGTGTTATGGGATACTAACTCAACGATACTATATTTTATAATAAATACATATATATAGATAAACACCCAAGACCCAGGACAATTTGAAAAAGGCCATTTTCCAACTTGCCCTGGCTGGGGATCGAACCCAGAACCTCCAGATTGGCGGACTAGCGTGTTGACCATTACACCACGGTGGTCGTCATAATTAATGATACATTCTCGCTCTCAGAATTAAGACGCATCTAACAACATCTTTCAAACCAAAATCCATCAAGCGCATCATTCGGCGCAGTCGGATAAAACGACAGAACTAGAAATAGAAATGTAACCTGTAAAGATAACCTAATAAATATAAAGAAAAGCTGAATTTTAATTTTTTTTTTTAAATGTAGTGCGAATTTTATAACAACACTTTTCAAAGCGGACAAAATAGCCCAAAAATTCTAGTTTATTCAATATAATATACTTACCCTTAATTAACCGTCAAATTACGGTGACGGTCAAAAGTGCCCGGTGCACGGTCTTTGTTCCATCACATCTGTCGCGTTTGGATTACGCCGATAATTATTATAGGGCGATAATTATTGGATTTCGAATAATGCCCGAGCCTATTGTAAAGTCCATTATGACGGATTATTATCGAGAGCTATTGTTAAAATACTCAAAATTACAAATAACAATGTGACTTACATTGTTATTTGTAATTTTGAGTATTTTAATTATGAACTGTAATTACTTATTTTTTTTTTGTATGTCAGATAATTTGTTTTATTTCATCACGTCTTTCAGTTGTTTATTTATGTCTATGGTCCGAAAAGCTATGAAATTTTTTCGAGATACCTATGGGCTACCTGTTTACAATCTTCCTGGAGTTTGAATAGTTGATTCGCACGTGAATTTGAGTCGTAGCATATTTCGACAAACGAATACACCTTGAAGCAACAATTAAAATGTTATTGTATTGAGTGATATTGATAAAGATTACCTCTTAAAATTTTGATGTACCTAATTTAGTAAAATTCAGTATATATATAGCAACAACACATCTGTGTCATCATATTGTGTCCAATTAACATACATACAAATGCTTAGTTACAATATCAAAGCTTACTTAACCCTCACACATGGTCACGTGGCAAAGGGTTAACCTTTTGTGTCGCAAAAAAAGTTAAAACGGTGGTATCGTTTTCAATGGTTGTAATTACTGTGATTCTACTAATTGTTCAGTCGGGGGCCTCGATGGCTTTTGTTTTGAGTGCAATCTTGCTTTGACCGTATTATAGCATGCCATATTGAAATTGAAGTACGCAATACCCTTTGTTACATTCTGTGGAATAAAAACTTTTTATTGCATTTTAGACTTTATTTACAGCCGATTTAAATATACGAGAGTGATTCGGATTTTGCTGATGTGGCTGTGAAAATAAAGTTGCGATTTTATACGAAATCGCCAGACCGTGGTTTTCATTTCGCTAATGATTTTTTTTAGGGATACAGAGTCAACGGAGCGCCACAGATATAGGTAAAAACCAAGTTGTAAATTATTTAACGTTAGACTTATGTTTTACTAACAAAAAAAGGTACTGATGTCAGATTTTCATTCAATGATGACTGCCGGGACCAACGGCTTAATGTGCTTTTCGAAGCACGGAGGAGCTCGAGATTTTTTTATGCTATTTCTGGTGGTCACACCTAGGGTTGCTTAACTTTTGAAAGCGCTGCGGCAATGCGTACTTCAACCGTACCACCGAGCTCCTCAGTCTTTTTCAAAACTTCGTCGTAGTTGCGAGCCACGATAAAACAAAGATTTCCTCAGAGTAAGCAAAGTCCTGGTATTGCAGGCGACACAACACAAGCCCCTGCAGTATGGCACTGGCGCCGGCGGCGATAGCGTTTTGCGCGAACGCTATCATCTATAACTATCTTGCTCTACGTAATAATAAAGAACGGGATGGCACTAGTCTTTAGCGCGATATAAACATTTTCTAGATTTATCCACGGGGGAAGGTCACTGTATCACTATATCAACTTTAGACAAGTCGTACTATTAGTACAAATAATATGGTACCTAATTGCGTTATTTAGTAGATGCTTAGATATTTTATCATGTATGAAACTGAAATTATACAAATTATTTTAATACTTACTGTCATGTCAATATTTTTCTTTATCTTCACATTGACAATAATATTACTTTGATATCATTGCTACTCTTGAATGCCTCCGTGGTTGAATCACCTGATTATCCGAAAAGAAAGATGATTCCTTGCTTCGGAAGGCACGTAAAGCTGTTGGTCCCGAACGTCATCTAGCGTTTGTGCCTATCCCTAGGATTGGTTCTGGTCTACCCTTTGGGTTGCGGAGGTCAGACGGCAGTCGCTCTGTGTAAAAACCAGTAACCTCGTCAAATTACCTAGGTTAGGTAGCGGACCTCGGGCTCTAAAACGTTACTGCTGAGGATGCAACCGGGAATTCGCTTGGATGATGATGATCATTAAATTGCTACTTTTATAAAATATATTATACTTTATTCAAGTTAGGGCGCAGCGCTTACAAGCATGAGCGACTTACAAAGTGCGACATTATCAAAATTTTAACAACTGCCATAGTCTGCAGTCTGCCTTACAATAAGGTTCAAACTCGAAAATAATCCCCAAAGCAAAGGGGCTAAGTGTTTTAGCATTCATATCGTAGTTTAATTACACATTCATATGCAAATCACTAGTCGAACGGCGCAAAGATTCGTTCATAAACGATACTAAGTTAGCTACAACAAACTTTAAAACTACACGCAAATTTCTGATGTATTTTCTTACATGTAGAGTTAAATATTGTAAGAGTATTTGGGTTGGTAATGGCAAAACTTGTGTTGAATGTTGTACTCACATTTAACCAGTAAATATGCATTCATGCGTGCTTCTGTACATGTCGGCACTATAATTAGCAGCGATGAATGGAAGGTTTTTATAGACGCTCAAAAGTGGGGATATTTGAACGTGATTGTATTTTTTTGTAAAAATAAAGGGAATTTAGGCAACTGTTATCCTATTTTATGATCTGTTTCTCAAATTGTAGAACTTGACATTTTAGAAACAAAGTGTCGAGAAAACGCCGATTTGTTTCAGTTAATTTATTTTTAGAGTTGGGGTGAAACAACGGTTTTGCTTTGTTCACAAGGGAAAAAAACATGTCGAGATTTCTGACTAGTACTATATATTTATAGTAAGTAATAAAACACACATACACAGCAGCCTTCATGTCCGTGACATAGCAGACAAACTGCAAGAAAGTCGCCTACGCTGGTACGGTCATGTCTTGCGGAAACCGGAAGTTACGTGGGAAACAAATGTAAAGCCATGCCGCCTCCGCCGGGGCCCGGCAGACGTGGTGGACCCAAGAAATGATGGCTAGACATCGTCAAGGATGATATGCGTGCCAATAGTCTTACAACCAAGGATGCTCAAGACCGTGCGAAGTGGAGAAGAAAAAGCCGGAAAGCGGACCCCGGGCTTCACAGCGTTGCAGCTGGGAATGCAACAGGGAATACGCTAAGATGAGAGAGAGAGAGAGAGAGAATGAAACAGACATGCACAATATGAAGTCTTTATTCCTAATGGGGCAGACAGAGAGTTGTAAGTATTGCGGCTCTAAGCACACAGAAGCCAGGGCCACAACACAAGTGATGGTGGAAAAAGGAATCAAATTAGTAATGGATTGCTAGCCGCATCGCCTATTGACATAATTCGCATTTTCGCCCATCCCCTCGATTGGCTTTTACGATCCGCGCGGGAAAATAAGCAGCTGGTATATTCTAGGTTTTTTTCTTTTCTCCCAGACCATCATTGAAGAAGAAATAATTTAAAAAAAAGAATCAGTTAATTCAAATAGACTCGTTGTTTTTATCATTTTTAAATAGGTATGTTGATGAGTAATAACTTTTCTTTGTTTCAAAAGAAAACGAAACAATTACATTGCAAGGCGTAAGAAGTTTTTAATACCTACGTCGCTTCAAGCAGCACTATTTAAATCGCTCCCCTGCAGTACTAAAGTATGCAAATAATGCCCCGCGGATAAAAGTTGATTGTAATGCATTGTTATCTCGCCATTTACGAAAAAGTACCACCTTTGCCTCTATAGATATAAAAAACATTCAAATAAAATGTGAAACCTTAAATTTTTAATCCGTATATGGAAAAAATACATTTAAAACAAAAATGTTTTACATGAATGAAACTTTATACGCCCTAATTTCCGTCAAGCAATTTAATGCACGCGTAATTGTTCAGAATTCGATTACATATTATTAAAATATACATTTTATGCATCGGAACCGATATAAAAGTAGGGGATTGAGTGTTTTTGTCACGACTGATCCCAATGTCTGCGCGCGGGCAATAAAATAAATCTTGTTTAAGAGGTATACCTGATCTTACTCTCTAAACAGGCCCGAGTCTTCGTTACAGTCCTAATTAAAAAACAAAATCAATTTTATTAATTGGAAGTGTTAAAAATGGGCGGAAGAAGGCGCTCGGGGCCCGTATCTCGATCGTATCTCTTCTTTAATCCGACAGCGAATGTGTTATTTTTACTCTTCACAGTGGATTTCGAATAAATTTTATCGGCTGGGACTAATTTGGTTACAAATTTATTTGGTTGTGGGATCGTTAACAAGGGAGTACGTCCACGTGGTTATCTTGACTGCACTCTTCAGTACCCGACCATGGTCGTTATAACAATATATCGATACTTGGAGCTTGATAAAATGAAGACGACACTTCGTTCAGGATTAAACAATATCGTTTTTTTAACCCCGGCATAAATAAAATATTTATGGTTGTGTATTAGTACTATACTTAAAGAGAGAGGTTCTATATTCAATTGTTTACATTATTAT
The DNA here is from genome assembly GCA_963576875.1 of Acrobasis repandana. Taxonomy (NCBI): domain Eukaryota; kingdom Metazoa; phylum Arthropoda; class Insecta; order Lepidoptera; family Pyralidae; genus Acrobasis; species Acrobasis repandana. The sequence continues at coordinate 9,579,656 of OY756226.1, forward strand.
TTTAATAACTGTGTCACGAATAAATTTGCTTGGAGCAATAAAAGACGCGTGTTCACTTAAAGAAAAAATATGTAGGACTCGCGAAGTTTAACGACTTAAATTAAAAAATAAATTATCTTTTTATTTATTTTTTGATAATTTCTGTTTTTCCTAAAGGTTGATTAAGAGGACGCATTAGCGTTAAGTTCCTTTTGTACCATTGTACTCAATAAAGATTTTAATAAATATTTTTTTTACAATTCACGTAGTCTGGCATTATTTATAAAACTCTCCTATATAGTTAATTAGAGTCGGTATAGTCTACAAAATATTATTCCGTTCCTAATATTAGGTAATCCGAGATTGCTTTTAAATGCAATTGTCATGACAGGTACATTAAAAAGCTGATATTTCAAATCGCAGTGGTTTTTTGCTTACAATATATTCAAAATTGTAATGCGTTCGAAAGTTTGAAAATATAAGCATTCACTCAAGTAAATAAAAAGTGAAGTATACATTACTGTATTTTATTCCCGCCAACTGTACTGTCAAATTACATGTACAATGCGTGTCCCGTATAATTAAACATGGATTTTCTTGTTATTTTTTACATATAATCCGAATTTATATATGAGTTGTAATGATTCTTTGCTCTTGATTAATCATACTGCCAGTTGTAAATGCTATAATGATGTCTTTATTTTCTCCGTTTATTGTTCTTTATAATCTATTTCCGTTTTGTAAACTGTGTCTTTTTCGACGTACTTATTTATTATGTATGCGGTTATGGAGCCACATTATTCTTTTGTGCCTATAGCTGTGGAGAGTATGGGCTGCTGGAGAGCAGATGCTAAGTACTTAATCGGCGAATAAGGGCACTGCATAGCTCAGATGAAAGGATGGCCATTGCAATTCAGCGTGGAAATGCGGGTAGTGTATTTTGCCCTTTAGTGCCAGAAACGGTAATATAGTATTAGGTATATAATATTATAGTAACGTTAAGTTATATACATAGTAAATATACGGCGTTAAAACGGGTTATACATTAAAGACTTTATTAAGAAACAATTAAAAAAGAAATTAACTTTTTTCAAAAACTTTTTTAAAAAGATTTTCAGTATCATGAGGTGAATACACTGTTAAAATAGTTTCAGTATATTTTGTTAGACCCTGTATATATATTTGTGGTCAATAATCTTTGAAAGTACTGGGCCAATATTGATGATGTTTTCACTAATTTGTAAAGAATTTTCCTGAGAAAAAAATGGCGTACTTAATAAAATAACCGGTACTTACTTGACTGTATTTTCAAATAAGTCTCCAAGTATTATTTTTAAAATAAAAAACGTATTTTATTTCTTAACATAATTCATTACAAAATTCAATATTCCAAAGCCATTCCGATTGTCCTGTCCGAATTTATATCTACGTCCATCTTCAAAGTTGGGCATTTTGCATTCATATGTGTAAAATGTCAGTGACTCGGTGGAATGCATGTTGACACTGCGCTGCAAGCTTTGCGCCCGTTCCGATAAATGCCTACAGAATTCCTAAGCAGCCATTAAAATTAATAGCTCTATTTATTTAATATATTGCATGGAGTTTGAGGAAAGATCGCTTTATGATGATGCCTGTTTTTCGCGTGAGAATGTTTGGTTTGCTGGTTTTTTTACGGTTATTGTCTACTTTATTAGACATGTTTGGTGATGTTTATGTTTGATTCAATTATGTTATATTTCATCAAATCACACTTATCCCTACTAGGATAAGTCTAGTATTTGTAAAATTACCTTTGTTATTTTATTATGTGTAAATAACGCTGATGTACAATAAAGTTATTTAAATAAATAAATATGTACTCATACAAATTTGTATCAAAGATTTAAAAGATTTGATCAACTATGTTACGATGTAGTCAATGTCTACACAATATAAAAACATGTCTCAAATATCCACGATATAATTATCTAGAATGATAATGTAACACTTTTCTAAAAATAAGATTTTTCTTGTGTCATTTGTTATTTTGTTTAATTTATTGTACAGAAACAAACACAGGCAAATAGCCAATTTTATTAGTATGCAATTTTAAATAAAAGAGCGTCGTATAATTTCTGATTTTTCATACTTTAATGGTGTGATGGTCGAACCTCTAATTTCAGAGTTTAAGCGTGTAAGACAACTATGTATCTTTTAACTATATAATACTTTTATAAGTACCTTCCTAAATTAAGTTTCACTTTTTACAAGCTGTATTGCCTTGAAAACGATAGCAAGATGTAGGTATAATAAGTTTTTACAAGCTTTAATTGTAAGGCTTAAGTACTAATTAACACAAATTTAAAAGTCAAAACTTGATGGGGTTGTGTCGTTTTATCACAGGGTTCCTAGTATAGCCACCTTCTGGCTCCATCATCAGATCAACTTCTTGTTATAATAATATTGCAGTGTCATCTGATTAACATTAGCACACAACATCTTCATCAATAGCATCGCATCTCAATGGTTCAAGTTTAACTTGCAAGATTTGACCCAAATAGCTTGTAAAAATAAACTAGATATTAATAATAAAATTTAAAATCTTGAAAAACAGGTCTTTAATTAGAGTAATTATGTCACTCAAGCCAATTTTACATCATAATATTTTTATTATAAATTATTTACAAATAATAAACCAAATGTCCCTCTATTTTGCCATTTCCGGATACATTTATCAAGTGGTTTAGCCGGTTCTGTATAAAATATTGATCATATAAGGTTTACGGTCTAATATGGTCGTAATAAAGTGGTGTAGATTGTGGTAAATATGCAACGGGATTCTATTGTTAGAGAGTATTCGGTAGAATGATGTTGGACAGTAATCGAGATGGTAAAATTTTCAGACCACCTTGCGTCTAGTTCGCAGATGAGCTGTTGCTGGATAAAGGAAGGAGCTTAATATTAAACTGTACAACATAAACTGTAATTGATTGTTATAATGGCTTAATATGGATATACCATGCTCTCAGGAGAGAGCCCACACATTATATCCTGAGGCAAGATGCAGATTGGACCCTGGCGGGGCACTGTTGCGGCGGACACGAAGACAATCGAGCTAACCTGCCCGAAGTGAAGCGCCTAGCCAAAGACCAATCGCGATGGAAACACAAGTCTGTAGGTTGAGGCCCTCTGCCCCACCCGAGGGCCTTAGGACCTTAAGTTTAAAGAACTTCTAATGCAGGATAGATTATTATAGAGAATTTTAGCAGCCTCTATAGCATAGTGGTTGTTGATACCACTGCATCTTAAACCCTGCCTTGAAAACTTGGCTTTGACCTACATGACTGAAGTCAGTTGATGGCCGGTCACACAAATGCGTACTCAAGAAGGATTGATGTCGGGAAGGCGACTGGTCGTAAACCCATATAGTTGAATCGTTTACTTGGATATCTTTATTTTATTTCTTCAATTATTCTTGATGAAGAAGAACAAGTAGAACAAGGTACTCTTGCTCTCGTTACTGTTGCTACTGTAATAGTTGAGGATGCAACCAGAAACGCATTTAGATAGGGAGGAGTATGTAGGTATGTAACATTTTTTTCCTTAACGCAACCAACTGGTTCCAGCAGGGCGATGTAGACGAAATCTATTGTAGGAGAACAATAGTGTGGACTTGTCGTGAAATGAAACAATGCGGAGATAGCTCGTAGAGCTGTGACAATTATCTGGAAGTGCCTTAAACAGAGTAATTTTATTAAATTTCTCTTTTAATTAAGCTAATAGTACTTAAGCACACCAAGCTAATTTGTGGTTATCACAAAATAACATTATTATTTTTGAATGCGAAATATTTCAGTAAAAAAAATCATGTGTAGAAAACTTAACACGAAGATACTTAAACAGCGTCTTGCATAAAAATGCAACAGTCAAATGGAGATGTACTATTGCCAGCCGAGTTTTCGGTGGCCGGATATTCGGCCGGGGGCTAGGCTAAATATTCGTTATCCAATAATCGGCAAAGCTGCTATTCGTTGCATATCTACTTGTCACCGTTTGATATAAAAATAATGAGTAGAAACAATAAAAGCAGTAATTACTTTGAAACTTGAGTTTGAGTTCTATTGCCACTTCCAGTTATCAAAAGTATCAAAGATACTGGAAATAAACAGATCACTTGGTATCGGAGTGTGGGCCGCCGGTGAACACGCGCTCTCGCGGATTGTAACTCTTGGTTCTCCTCGTAGCACAGAGACAGACTCAGGTTAGTATTGTATTTTTTTTAAATTTCTGACCACTTACTGTCGGGTGACAAGATATGATTTTATCTTTATTTGGATGATGTCCTTGTCATAACTGAATATTATCCACTGCTAAACATAGGCTTCTCTCAAGGACTTTCAAAATTACTGATAAAACATTCCGGATCCAGGTTGACGTAAACGATTAAAAAAATTCAAAATTTCTTTATTTTCCTCCATGATCTTACATTACATAACATAATGATAACAACGACATGGTAAACAGATACATGGTTAGCAGAAGATTGTGAGAGACTGGTATCTGAACTAAGCAGAGCTTTATCTCAGAAGACAGATATCTTTAGTATGTATAATTCAGCAAGAGTTTTTAAAATTAAAAGCGTTTGAAAAAAAATATATTTTTTGCCTCTTAATTGGACTTGCTGACGACTCGGACACGATATTATTCGGACACACTGTCCGAATTGACACTTTTTAACTTTAATATTTTTTCACTGACAATTCGGACACTAATAAAGAAAAATTGTTTTGTACAGTCAGAAAGAAATTTCCGACGATATTTTAAAAGACAAAAGCTGTAATAAACAGTTTTTCACCGGATATTTTTTGGTCATCATGAGTTTAAAAATTTTTAACGTATGATGACCGAATCAATATTTGGTATATTTTTTAGCCTGGCAGTAGTGATATTGATTTCCTCAAACTGCAGAACTGACCAATCAAAAACGCGCTAATGAAATTTTTACATTATACACTCTTTCTATCTCAATTTTTTTTATCATTCAAGTACATGTCCAAGTATGTCCACAAAGCAATTTATTAAAGCTACTTTAAAATATTTTTTCATCTGGGAACGCTTTTTTTCACAAAATTAAAACTTTTTCTATCGGACTGAACTAAATTTGATGGTGTCCGAATTGTCAGTAATAAAATATTAAAATTAAAAAGTGTCAATTCGGGCAGGGTGTCCGAATAATATCGTGTCCGAGTCATCAGCAAGTCCTTAATTGTGTACCTATCTCAATTTTTTTGTCTCTTGGCACAGATGTGCAAGCCTCAGAATAAATTGTTAACTTGGTAAAAATATGGGTTTTTAACAATACCTACAATGTTTCTTAAAAGATTAAGAGGCGAAGATGATTTAAATCCGTCCCTGTGTTCTTGGAGTGCAAAACACTGTCGATGCAAGCCGTCATGAAATACTGCGCGGGGGCAATCGCACCAGCACGTGGGCAACGATATGGCTTCCTCAAATTTACCCCGAATTGATTTAACTAAATTATTCCTACCCTAATATTACAAGAATAAAAAAATACTATAAATAAACGATATAAAATATTTGTACACTTCTGATGTTCTTCTTCTGACTTCTGATGACTGATCAATCAGGTCCATCTTTCTCACTCTTTCTTGGCAAGTCAAATATGTGTAATCCGTCTGTCCGTCTGTCACAGGGCTCTATATCTTGAACCGTAATAGCTAGACACTTGAAATTTTCACCGATTATGTATTACTGTGGCCACTATAACAACAAATACTGAAAATAAAAAAAGATAACTTTTTTTATTTTCAGTATTTGTTGTTATAGTAATTTATAAAAATTAAAGAGGGTCATCATACAAGTAACATGTTTTTTTTAGCGTTTTTAACTTGATCTTTATAATGGAATTAACTAGATACTTGAAGTTTTCACAGATTATGTATTACTATGGCCGCTATGACAACAAATACTGAAATAAAAAAAAGTTAAAAATTACGGTACCCTTCATGTACGAGTCGGAATCGCACTTGCCCGTTTATTTTGTTTATGTTGTAAGTATTTACCTACCCCAAAAGACTACTCTCTCAGCATCACCTGTTGGTTGACTGGTAGAAAAGGCCCCTGGACTTAGTCCACCATTTACATATATTGTAATGAAGTTAAATAAATATCTTATATTTTGTATGCTTCTTCTGAAGACCTAAAATAATTATAGGAACTTAACATGACACTCGTTATCACTTAATTAAATTTTTCGACAAAAAAAGTCAACCGAATTAATTTTCTTTCAGGATTTTCTTCCATATCTCCAAAGTTTTTCATCATATCTTTACTTAAGGCTACGGTAAGGCCATAAGTACTAAGGTACTTAAGGCTTTCAAATAAAAAAATAATCTTCAAAAAAAAGAAGATATTGCGTAACATACATAAAAAAGTACATACAGGTACAATTGATAAGCTTTTTTGAAGCCGGTTAAAATATGTATATCGTCTGTTTGATTGAATCACAACACAATTTTAAGAAAGTAAATAACTGTCTAAATAATAACTACTTAGTTTTAGTCATATAATCTGATCGACGATGATGCATATATTGCTCTACATATTATGGTTGGCTTACTAAGCACAGGAATATCTTATGATTCCGATAACAAACTAGGTAATAGTCGAAAAAAAACTTAGTTTACAAAAACATCAACTTAGATAATTCCCACAAAAAGTATATTTTTTATGTAGCTAAATTTCTATTGACTTTCCGCTCCAGCTATTTATAAGTATGAAGCTATAAATCAAATTGTAAGCGTTCTGTCCGTCTGGTTGTACGAATTAACAAGCGTGTTAAATCAGCATTCAATCATTACCAGTGTTTAAACCTACCACGCTAGGTACTAGGGCACACACTTTAGAAATACAGGGTCTAACGAAACATGCTGTAACTATTTTAAGGGTAAATCCATTTTATGATACTGAACAACTTTCCCCAAGAAACATATAGCGACAATGCAAATTAAATTGCCGTCCCATACAAGTTGACCGATCAGCTGATCTGCTTTATTGTTGGCGATCGGTAGGCAGACACGTGATCTTGTTGGCAATCGGTAGAGCCGACGTTGGTCAATTGTAGCCAACGGTAAATGCTACTAAGGTCGAGTTTCTAAGCAAAGCATTGTTTTTAGTATATATAGATATGTAGTAGTATGTATGTTATGTCTGTTCCTTGTTCAGTGTCAGGGACTAAACCTACCCTTAGATTAGTTTCAATTTGTTTTGTTAGACATTATATTAAATCGTATATGAATGAGCGAGCCGGCGATCTTGTTGTCATTCGCTGGAATATTATAATAAGAAGTTTTTTTTATCGATGTGTCCCACTGCTTGGCAAAGGCCTCCCCTTTCTTTCTCCACTAGTCCCTATTTATAGCAGCCTGCTGCCATTCCTTTATGAAGCTGTCAATGTCGTCTCGTCATCTCTTTCGTGGTCTTCCTCCACGCCTGCGCCCTTCTGGTACCCATAGGGTACTATATTAAATAGGCCTTGACACACCGACAGGCTGTTAATATACATATAGATATCATTCATAGGAATTTGATAATTGAGTTTTTTTGGCCGGTCTATTTCTGTCAGTCCGTGCTCTCTCAGTGTTCCATGTAACGCTTATATCTAATTAAAACCTAGGATTTATATGCAACCGTGGAAGCAATAAATGAAATTAAAAAAAAATGAAATGGCATTTGCGCATGCATAATAATGCAGTTTTAATTTTAAAATAATAACTAAACTAAGCTAAGTAACTAAAAAAAAAACTTTTCTTATAAATATGAACAATTACACATAAAAACAACATATTAATTAAAACGCATAAGTGATTATATGTAATGATTGTGATTATATAACTAGCTATCTTAATTTCAGATTGTTTATCAGGGCACAACGAAATTTTAAGAAATAACTGAACTCTACACTCACAAACTTTTTTGCAGTATTTTGGAAATTGTGAATTACGATTATGTACTTACTATGTAAATAGAAAAAACTTTAGATGTCAGTAAAAAGCAGTAAAATTTAATCAATCCCTTGTTCTGAAATAAAATAACGATGAAAGGTTCAAAGTATTTAGTGTGCGCGTTATAAGGCTCACATTCGTTGCATAGCGTCATTCAATCGAGTTTTTATCTACAAGCCCGCTTGACCCCAGGTCTCCCGCCCACGAAGTGGACTGCTTAAATAATCATCGGCACCACTGACTTAGACAAAAATAGATCATAGACCTCAAAGTTCTTTTCATACCAATTGCACAATGTATTTGTGATAAAAGTCAAGCGTGAAATACCTATTTAGCCAGCGGTGTAATATCTGTTGTAACATTATAAAGAGGTATGTAAGTACTTATGAGAAGAAAAACGACTCTAAAATTAAACTACCTAAATACTCAGGTATTTCGCAGATAAATTACTGAAACAGAATTGATAACTAATAATATAAAGATTAAAGATATGTACATTATCTTTATTGTACAACAATTAATGTTCATCATTATTTCAGACGCATAACGTCCACTGCTGGACAAAGGCCTCTCCCAAGGATATCCAAAATAACAATGTGTCTCGCCCACTGCTACTTCAACGAGCTTATCCGCTGGGCTATGTCAGTGACTTTTGTTCTCCTTCGAATTTCCTCATTTCTGATTCGATCACACAGAGAAACACCGAGCATAGCCCTCTCGATAGCGCGTTGAGTTACTTAGAGCATTCTTATGAGACCCATAGTAAAGGACCACATTTCAGAGCCATAAGTCATCGCTAGTAACACACATTCATCATACACTTTCGTCTTGAGGCACTGAGGTATTTTGGGCGGGAATACACTGCGTAACTACCCAAACACTGCCCACTAACTAATGTAAATGTGATATTATAATCGTATATAAAAAAGTATTTTTTTTGATATTTCATCGCTAAACAACCACGGTCGAAAAGAAAGTTTGGACGAAATTTTAGGAAAGCTTCCACATGTCATCTCTATTCAATAAATGGTCTATGATCAGTGAATTACAGGTGTGAGAATTATGCTGTTCACCTAGACGGCATGTATGAAATACCAACAATATTTGGACTCATACTCGTATCTTATGATAAAAGTTGTATGAAGATTACATTTTAGGCCTTATAAACTATGTTACATTGATAATTGAGCAGCATTTTCTAGTTTTAAGATTAAATTTCTGGTTAATTCAATTTAAACTACTAAACTTAAATAGAACTGGGTTAGATACGTCTGTTGAAAGTACCCAGAAAGGTTGTATCATCAGTACGTATGATTTCAACCAGAAAATTTCACCGTTGCACACACGTCTCCCTTTCTTAGAAATCTTCGTAAGAATGATATTATCAGGCCTTGTTTTAGTCTCCACTAAACACGACCCTATCTGTACTACCAGAGCAGTATTTGGCCAGGGCTGCTATAGGATTTGAGGACGAGTTGGAGAGGTGGTCTTATTGATGTTTTGTTTAGCTTTAATTTCCTAAGTCGCTTTCTACGAAACCTACGGGAAGACTTGGAGTTGTCTTTTTCTTGTCTGCCGAAATCCATACGCGAGTAAATAAGAATTATTTAAATAAAAAATCTTTATTTTCACGTATAAACCCATATTCACAGTGTACATGTACTAATACAGTTTCAATTAAATTTTGAAAGATTTTATTCATGCTATTACAAAAATGCATAGATTTTTTTCACAGAAGCGCTATCACAGAATACGTAAGAGTACAAAGCGCTATGCTCTATGTAGTATAAAAAAATAGGTACTTATGTATTTTAAAACAATTAAATTATTACCGAAATACCTAAATAGCAATAATTGCACATAACAGAAACAATTGTTTCTTAGTACACAGTGTAATGTTCTACATACATGCATAATTAATACGCTTCCAGATACTGCTTGGAATTCGTTCTTTATATTTGTATGCAAGCGATGTTTTTAATCTGCATTGTATCTAATTATCGCAGGCATTACAATGCAAGAGCTATACAGTGTCACCTACCTAGTTGTTATCTCTAAATAATTGGAGTGAAAGTGTGTAGGCTCATGGTAAAATAAATCATATTATTTTCTTCCCGTGAGAGCTGGATCACGTGATTGGCCCAAGAATACGTCATCATTTAGGAGTGTTGCCACTGTGTATCATTGAATTACCCGAACAAAATGCATTTGGTAAATAAATTTATCATTGGATTATATATACTTGATATACGAAGTTACTATTTTATTTTATATTCATTAACTAATTGAGAAAGTCCTTAAAACTGAAAAGAACAATTAGTGGTAACACTTATCGTGACATTCGTTACGTAGTCTCGGGCTATCGCGAGGAGAATCTTCTTCGTCTAAGCGCGTTCCCTGTTGCATCCTCAGCTGTGTTGCTTGTTGTGTCGGAGCCCGGGGTGCGCTTTCCCGCTTTTTCTTCACCAAATATAACATACATGTCAATCACCCAAGGATGCCAAAGACCTTGCAAAATGGAGAAGGAACAGCCGGAACAGTTTAAATGATTTGGCTATAGTTTTACAACCAGCCGCCGCCAGACGTTCTTGGGTATGCAATTGTAGCACGAGATGTTTGTGCTTAGTCATTTAGTCGCCTTTTACGACATCAACAGGAAGAGATGGAGTGGTCCTATTCTAACCCAGAACCACACGGGTTGGAATAGGACCACTCCAGGGCTATCGCGAGGAGAATACTTTGATTTATTATACCTACCATGATGTATGCATCCAACCATCCATGGATGCAACCAAGATGTTGAAGACTATGCCAAGTGGAGAAGAAAAAGCTGTGGAGTTATAACGATGTGAGGGGCGTGAGTTCGAAGCTCAGTCGTGGCGAAATTTTTCATCACACATTTTTAATTTAGATACCTATTGATACGAGCTTTGTATTGCTGTATAAATCAATATATCATGAGAATTCCTAACACTACGCAACTGATTACAAGAATCCCTTACACTCAACTCCCAAAAATTCCAGAGATATAATGAGATATAATCAAGACGGAAACCCATGTATATTTAGTCATGTGCTACATTTGGACGTGCGACCCGGGGTCAGGCTCTCGCCGTATCATAATTACCAGAGAAATAACCCGATTGTGATCATGCACACAAGCAAGCCTTTGTGTTTTGTATTTGAGATCCAGTGGTTCTCAAAAATGAGTAAGTTAATTTTTTAATGTGTCACTCTCGAGGAGACGAAATATTTTATTGACATGATATAGGTATTTATTCTTATTTAATATATTTGTTTCAATTTGATTTTATTTATTTTTAATTAATTTGAACTATGATTTAAGGCCGTACCTGAATTTTTCGGGGTCCAGTGCTGCCCCCATTTAAAATAAATCATTTCAAAGAAAACGAAGACATTATTTAAAATTTTGCTACTATCAAATCCTAGATAACCCTTCAAAGTATTTTATGAACTACTGTATACAGTTTATAATGAGAACGTTAAGCTTTACTACGCACATTTGCGAAAAACGGCCACTTTTGGCTAATGTGCGTACTAAAGCTTAACGTTCTCATTAAAAACTGTAAACAGTAGTTCATAAAATACTTTGAAGGGTTATCTAGGACTTGGTAGTAGCAAAATTTTAAATAATGACTTCGTTTTCTTTGAAATGATTTATTTTAAATGGGGGCAGCACTGAACCCCGGAAAATTTAGGTACGGCCTTAACAAAAATATGTAATAAAATGTCAGATACTAAAAGATTTTTATTTATTTTAAGTATATCGGAGAAGAAAAAGCCTGAAAGCGCACCGCGGGTAAGCTAACAATGTAACCGGGTATGCACTAGGGCCGCTAGGGTGAGGAGGATTAGTGTTGCGCGTGATTGCGTTTATTTGACTAGGTGCGGTCTGAATCTTTGGGCAGAATGATTGAAGAGCTCGTTGGCCCAGTGCCAGTGTTGGCCACTTACACACTGGAAAAATAAATAGTCTGAATTTGGGTAAGTACGGCAGCTGATGGTACATTATCATTAGCAGTCGTTTTGCTATGTCAGATGCCTTTTATAGCTAGAAAATCAGCTAACCAACGATTTTATACATGCATAAAGTATGAGTACAAACCCCCTACACTACATAATTGTACTACCCATTCATATTTTCTACTGAGCCATGGAGCTTATCGGCTAGCAAAAAAGGCTCATAAAGTTTGGGAAGCGCTCAAATAATGCCAAAGTCCGACTCCAGGCTGACTAGCGCGGCACCCCGACGTCTCTCAAGTCTCGCTACTCGACCATTTTGTCTAACCGCCTGTTAAATAGCCGTCTCAAGCCGTCGATACATCAATCAAACAAACAAACATGTATCATTTGAGCATCTTTTTTTCTTCTCAATTAGACCTTTTGTACGTTCGGCACAAAAACGAAACTCTCGAAATAAAATTAAATGCATCGTTTAGCATTTACTTTTGGCTGTCTATTGTTATATTTCCTATTGTTAGGTGTTGTAAGTGAATCTTTGTGATTTTTTTATGTAATCATTATGGAGATTATCGATATCGCATCAATTAGATACCTAGGATTGGTTCGTATTTTGAGTTTCTGTTTCCTTGTTGATACTCGCTTATAAATTATCAAAATATTATTCAAATTGTTTTGACAGATCAGTATAGACTCTTTGGAAAAAGTGTATTATTTTAAACCGAAGACGTACTTTAAATTATAGTTGAGCACCATCGTTGCAGATTTTTTTAACGTTGGTATCAATAAATCGATATTACAAACATGATATCCATATTGCACACAATCCTTTGAATCATGCACATAACAAAACACAAATAACACAATTAATCCTGACGGATTCGAACCTCGGCCCTCGAATCTTGTCGATCAACTTAATTGATCATTGAATACGCTAAACGGAATTTGAAACTCAGACGTTTAATCAATTTCTGATATCGGAGCCACCACTCAATCATGACTTTGTATACAAATGTGAATGGGATTGCAGTTTATGGTATCTTTGAATTTGATTTGGAGAAGTGAAGAAGCATATTTTAGTATACATTTCTACTAGCATCTGGCCTACGAAAGCGGTCCCTGAGAAACCGAGGCAAATTAAAAAAATACATATTATTCTTTATTTTCATTTGAATCCTATTGAATTAAAAAAAATATTTGCCGCGGTTTTTCAGGGACAGTTTTCAGTAGCCAGCCTCTATTACTGATCATGGGATCATTGTTAAAAGATATATAGGCAGTACTTTTCTTATTTTATCACACAAAAATAAAGTATTGGTTAATTAATTTTGCATTCTGCTTTCATATTGTATTTATGTTGTTGTAGATATGTACAAAAAAAAAATATTTTACAAACATACTTATAAACCATAAGAGACCAAATAATTGTACAATGGCGGACTTATTCCATAAAGGGATCTCTTCCAGTCAACCAAGTATCAGCGAATGGAAATAAAAAAATAGGCATAATGGGCAGAAGTCAAAGCGTTGATCAATAGAAATTAAATGTTTACTTTTAATCTAAAACATATACAACATAGGTAGGTAATACGTAAACTAATACATAACAGAAAATTATTCCTAAATATCACCAACTAAAATCAATAAAATACATAAACTACAATATTGTTAGCTCAAGGTGTCTGAGGATCCTTCGTGATCCTTATGTTTGTTCTGCTTTTATGTATTGCTCCATAATTTGTAATAACTTTTGATCTAAATCGTGGCCAGCGTCGCTGATTTCACTATTATAGTTATAATCATTTAGGGTAAGTTCAACATCATAATTTCAGCCACGTCGACTGCTGGACATAGGCCTCTCCAAAAGATTTCCAAAATAACCGATGTTGAGCGGCTTGCATCTAGCGCTTTTCAGCGACTTTGGTCTGGTCGTCTGACCACCTTGAGAATATCCAACGCTTCGCTTGCCAATACGTGGTCGCCATTCAAATTTTTTTTTTGCACAATCGGCCATCTATTCGTCGCGCTATGTGTTCCGTCCTCTGCCACCTCAACGAGCTAATCTGCTGGTTAGTGACTTTTGTTCTCCTACCAATTTCCTCATTTCTGATTCGAATCCTCTCCATAGCGCGTGGAGCGCGAACTTGAGCCTTATTATGAGATCCATGGTAAGGGAAGATTTAAATTGTGTTTATTTTTATAGTAATTTGAAAATGAAATATATTGAGAATAGAAATCAATTCAAAAATAAAAACTAAGCAAATTCTCTGACACTTCAATCATAAAAAAAATTAACATTTCAAAAAACTATGAAACACCCCTGCCACTCAAATCGCTTCGTCAATTCGTCAGCATCAGAAGAGCAATCTTTAACCGATTGGGTGCGACCTTATCTCCTTTTATGGTTCAATCTTAAAAAAGATTTATGATAACCCACGCCAGCCGAGGCCCACAAACAATTTAAAATAAATGACAAGGAGTTACCTCCAATTGTGATGGAAATGCTTTCTGCAGTAAAATTAAACGATAACTTCGTCGTTTAGAGGGATTTAAATAGCTTAGTCTCTTTTATTGAGTCTACCTACGTGAGGTTTAGGTTCAGGACACACACACAGTCAAAGAAATTTTCGAAAAACTAAACTTGCTAAATAAACCTGTACATTGCTTTTCATGCAAGAGTGGGATAACCTTTTATTAACCCCCGATTAAAAAGAGGGGTATTATAAGTTAGACGTGCCTGTGTGTTTTTGTATCAGTGTGTTTGTGTGTCCGTTTGTGTGTGTGTCCGTGTGTTTGTGTGTCCGTGTGTTTGTGTGTCCGTGTGTTTGTGTGTCCGTATGTCTGCCTAGGTGTATGAGTGTCAGTTTTTTTTATCAAAAGCCTTGTCCGTCGACATGGTTCTAAGCTAAGTTTGATGAAAATCAGTTCAGTCGTTTAAAAGTAATTGGGGGTGAATCCTTGAAACTTGTTTTTTTCTTTTAATTTGTCTGGAAAATAAACTTGTTTCAAGTTATCTTGCTCATAGTCTTTATTGCAAATGAACATAAGATGGTAAAACAGAGATCACTGCTGTATTGTATCAGTTACAGTAAAGTTACTCTTCATATTCGATCTTAGATGCCAAGCTAGGTTACATACTTGCAAAGTATCTAAATATAATAAATCCCTTTTGCTTATGCGCTAATTCCATTAACACATTTGACAAAGTGTGTGAGACAAAGGGAGATGGAGGAAGAGAGCTCCAAAGGTCAGCGATTAATAAGTAAATAAATAAAATTGTCTTCATGTGTCTTAGGCCTTAGTGGGTTGATCTTGTGCAATTTGATGTTTCCTATCTATGTCCCTTCCTATTTACTTTTTGAATTCTTATTTATTGCTTTAACTGTTTTTTCATTCTGTTCTATTATTTAAAAAGTGATAAAATCTGTTTACTTGTCATATTTTGTATAAATAAACATTATTTTTAAATGTAATTACTTTTAATATGCGGTAAACGGATCACTTACGTAAAACGTCAGTCACTGGCCGAAATGCTTCGATTTCGACCTCATTCGGAGCCCTTCCTCAGGGTGAATGTGACTCGCGACGCATACACGAAGACGTCCCGAGCCACACTCATGATCACTATATTTTCAAACACATCATATATTTTCAAAATACAAACACAGTTTACATATATAGCTGCAGTTACATTGCTTTTGATTTTTTATAATAGAATTCTTAAATATCACCTTTTAAACCAGCTTTAAAAATATAACAAACAAAATCAACATTAAAACCACTTGTACAAGCACTTACAGAAATTACTGTCAGGAAACCAAGAGCAAGTCATTTAAAATACAAACATACATCCAATTAATAAAAAACTCATTAGAGACACATCGTTTTTTTGAATTTACGATAATAATCACCTTATCTCGTTGGAAATAATCTCAAAGTCACACATTGGGATCGTTTTATCCGGCATCGAGCTGCTCAGGTTAT
Source organism: Acrobasis repandana (assembly GCA_963576875.1). Classification (NCBI taxonomy): domain Eukaryota; kingdom Metazoa; phylum Arthropoda; class Insecta; order Lepidoptera; family Pyralidae; genus Acrobasis; species Acrobasis repandana. The sequence goes on from OY756226.1 coordinate 9,595,603, forward strand.
CACGCCGAATAATAATAACATTACAATATTTTGTACATTAAGTGCATACGGGGTGTGCCACGATAAGTGAGGCTAAGGCTTATGCGTTCCTTAAGATACTGCTGATGCAGAATTAGGAAATTTTAGAAGCGACGGTTTTTAAATTTAGATTTCTTTTTTACCACAAAATTCGGTAGAGCAGATAATAAAAAGCCTTATTATCGGATAAACCGTGCAAACTATTTGGGCAAATGATAGTCCATTTGTCCAATATACCATATGTAATAAAATAAACTTCCCCTGTAGGCACGGAACAAATTTATCAAACTATAACATCATCTTTTATTTCTGTACTGTACTAAAGTAACACAATGAGCAGAATTATGCATCTTTTTGTTTGACTGGAGGCATTAAGATCACAAATGAGATTGACACAATCTGAAAGTTAATCAAGATCCTCAGGAAATAGCGCTTGTTGAGTCATGTGTGATTCATGATTTAATTCTGCGGCACTTATTTGCCCGTGATTCATGAATGTTTTCATTTAATTCAATTAATTTAACATTGCGTTTGGCATATGACATGCATATTAAACATGGTATTTTAAGAATAAAAACAGCTTTGGAATCATTAAGTTTATATTTTTGTAGATATAGAGAGACATTAAGCACAATCCGCTAGATGACAACAAGTCAAATCAGATACCTTTTTCTAAACGTCAAAATCAAACATTTTCTAGATAAGATAAGATAAGATCATCGTTTTGTGGAGTCAAATAGCGGTCTTAATATCAGTTTTTCTGCATTAATAAATCTAAAATCATGTTGAAAATGGATATGATGAATAACAAGAAACACTCTTTTTTGTGACGTTTTATTTTCTTAACAGTACCAAATTATTTTTTTTTGACCTAGTCATCTACCCCATTTCCTGTTGATAGAATGACCTCTTTCGTTTTTTTATGAAGTTGAAAATGAGCACTTAGTTTTGTAGTACTAATAATATTTTTTAAGTCTGTATTGGCAATGGGCATTCTTTTTTGTTTAGTAAGTACATTTTTTTATTTTAATTATAATACAATTTTTCTACTACTCTATTTTATTTAAGATATGACAATTCTATTCTTTCTTATCACATTAAAATGAGTATGTAGGCGTCCCTAACGATTTTCCGAAACGTAATGTCGCTAAGCAAGCCAGCAAGCAACTCCTCCATTGACAACCGTGTTTTTTTTTTTTATTTTATCCCCTCGGCTGTAGGTACGAGCACAATTTGTTTTATTAACGACACTTAAACGGCACTTATTAAAAATGTGGGCGTAAAATTATTTTTCTTTTCGAAAGTTTATTGTATGGTATCGAAATCGTGAGTGTTATTTCTTGATCGTATTCGACCTTTTTTATTTGGTTTAGGGTTCGTGTAGTTCAGATATTTGTACTATCTTGTATTTATTATCAATATAATGTGACTTTCGAAGTTTATGTACTTTAATAACGTCACTTTAATATTCATGAGTATAAAAGACTTTATACATTACTAAAAAAAGTAGATTCAAATATAAAGAATTAAATCTGAAGCTATGCGGCACTCGCATTGTACTATAAATATTAATATCTACATAAAAACTTAAAAAAAAGGTTGATTGATTAATCTTACGAGTATTAATTGTAAAATATAATTTATCTTTCGGTTCGCATTTTTTTTTGTATTTAAACAAACGCCATTGTAACGCTTTATTGCGAGGTAGGAGGTTTTGATTAGTGTTATTTGTTGTTATCCATTTTGTTTTTTATAGTTTCTTCTTCTCTACATTTTCTCTTTCATTCTCTTAGGTACCATCAAAATAAGAGACAAACCTATAAGTACATTTTCATTAATTAAAACATATTTATTTACTAACTTTTGTGTCTTCATTGCTTTATGATTTTTTACATTAAAAATGTTTATGTGATTACCAGTGTATGTGCCCGATGTGCAGCCAAAAGTGTGAGCTGGCCGTAGATCGGTCAAAAATGGAGTTGTCTATACGGAAGAAGTGTCAAAATGTGAAGGGCCCGGAGATTTATCGTATGACGCTTGAATTTTGAAAATTGTCAGGGAATATTTTAAGAATATTTGAAAAAATCTCAATATAAAGATTTGTTTGCGTGGAGCGTGGAAACTGTATTTTTTTTACTAACTATCGTATACGTAATGTAATTTTCTAAATCGTATTAGTCGTATACCTATTACTAGGGGTCCCAAATTGGTATGAAGCACTAATCACGTCCTCATTTGACCTTTAATTGACACTAATGTTGATCGAACTCATCTCGCAATTAAAACAATCAAGCCTGGCATGGAAATCGAACCCACATTCCCTCGGCTGGGCTAACGACCTCTTATCGTATTAACATATTGTGAAGTGTAAGTCATGAAAATTATGACACACTATAAAACAACAAGATTCCTGAAGCATAAGGTATTAAATTTGTAATGACTATGGTATTTTTATAAAAAAATTTAATGTTTTTAAAAAATTCATGAAATAAGTTCGATTACAGACAGGTAGTTACAAATAGGCCTTAACGAATGAAATGATGATTATGTCTCTTAATAATTTTAATTATAATTTTACAGATACAGACACATTATTACATCTTTATCCCTAACGGTGTAGAAATAACCCAGGGCTAAGACCCAAAGGCCACTTTTATCGTGATGGTGGGCAACGGAAAAACGGAATCAGAATAGTAATGGGTTGCTAGCCGCATTGTCTATTAACATGATTTAGATTCTCATCCATTCTTTCGATTGGCATGTTTAATTTGCACAGGATGAGAAGCAGCTGGTACATCGTATCTTTTTTCTATTCTCCCAGACCAGCATAAAACAATTTTTAATTTTTTTTTATGTAGGTACTTATGTAATACTTTTTTTTAAATTTATTTATGTCCAAAAATAACATGAATTATAATTCTATATAAATTCTATATATAAAATATATTAATAAATTCGTCTTTTATATATACGCTAAAATAATTTAAGTGCTACAACACAAATCAGCACAAAAATCTCCAACGAAAAAAGGTCTGACGCTCCCGTCATTTGAAAAAGGAAACAATATCGGGCAGATCGTAAACCGGCGAAACACAACGCCAACAACAATGAGACGGATATATTTATTGGTGATTTTATTGGTCGCTTGAAGAAATTAAACCTGGACATATATCACGATGACTGATGGACGATATGTGCTGCTGCATGACAGGGCTAATGAAAAGATAGCACCAAAAACTTGTGTAATGATTACAATAAAACATTTTTTAATTTTCTACATTTTAGGTGAAGGTTTCATTAGGGATTTGTTTGTAAAATATGACTAATAAACTGATTAGTATTATTAAGACCCTGGAGAAATTGAGATATGGCATGCTTACGTGGCAAAATGTAAGTAAGGACACCTTAATGCACCAAAAACACATTTGAATAATATTAAAAAATATGTAGAGTATAGGCAAACAATAGGCGGTCTTATTGTCAGGGCAATCTCTTACAGGGTTCCTTTGGGTGACAGGAATTTTGCTGAAAAATAAAACGTGGTGTAAAGAAGACTGAAGGTGGCTATAAAGTTATTGTTATATTATAAAACTTTAAAGTTAGATAAGCAAAAAAAAAATATTTTTTATGATGCATTATTAATGTTTGCATTTAAGTACTATACATATACATTATTACGTCTTTATTACTAACTGGTTAGACAGAGCCCAGGGGCATAAGGCCCAAAAGCGTGATGGTAGGCGTTTTAAGATGGGAAAAGAGAATTAGAAATAGGGATGGGTTGTTAGCCGCATTAACATTTACTTCTGCCTTCCTACTAAATTTGTAATTGTTCTCTGCCCTACTGGTCGACTGGAAGAGATCCCTTCTGGGATAAGTCTACCATTTGTAAAATTACCTTTGTTATTTTATTATGTGTAACTTTCGTTGATGTACAATAAAGTTTTTTAAATAAATAAATAAACATTAATCAGATTCTTGCCCATTCTCTCGACCGGCTTTTATGATATGCGCGGGAAGAAAAGCCGCTGGTAAATTCCAATTGTTTTTATTTCTTACAGACCAGCATGGAAGATTTACGTACATAATATAAACAAACATTATGTAATACGTACAGTCGTACTATAATATTAGATATACGATATACCTATCATAGAAAAACAAACAAGTTCAGAAAATTTACATAACCTAACAATGAACCAATAACCAATAGTGTAAAAAGGCTGACTCTAATACATATTAATATATTTCGAACTAATTTTAATGCAGTGAGGCACATCTATAATATTGACAAAGATAACATCAGTATCTGTGCAAAGAAAAATACATCTTATGTCGTTGGAGTAGACTTTAAAATTGAATAAATTCGTAAGAGGATGGTAATGATAAATTGGTAAGTTCAAAACTGGATGGAGGCTTCGAATTTGGTTTTGGGGTGTCAAGTCATTGCTCGTTAATCTATATTAAAATAAATCACATTGTTTCATGTTATTAACAAATTTCAATTAAAGTTTTAAGTTCCAACAATGGAACAAAGGCTGTGATGTTAAAATTGTAGATGTTATCAGCGCGCTTTGTTAATCTGATTAAAGTGATGTGAATATTGGAGCACAAAAAATATGTTAAGCATAAACACGACGTAAGTACTTACACGAGATAATTAAATTGGGTTTTACTTATGATGTCTGATACATCATAAGTAAAACCCAATTTAATTAAAACCCAAAAAAAATTATCAACTATAATATTTATGTATTTTTATATGTAGGTCTATGAATGTATAAGTAAGTATATTTATGAATATGTGTCTTAGGTAAATGTTTAATAATGGTCAAATAGCTAATTTGAATGTACTAATCGTCCAAAATTTGCTTTTATTCGCACCACCTGTAGATTGACTGGTAGAAAAGGCCCTATGCCTTAAGTCCGCCTGTTACATTTTTTTTTGTAATAAAGTTAAATAAATAAATAATCATCATAATCGCGTCAATTTTATTAATAAGGTTACGAACATGTATTTTATTCAGAATTATTAATCCAATGTCAGAAATGAAATTTTAGATCATCTCTGCCAAAAAATAGCCATTGTGTGCGGTGTGTCTTTTTCCACACAACGACACCGACAAGAGCTTAGCTCTTAAATGTGGACACACACATCTGAATTTCATAGCCACTTTTGGTTATTTTAACAAAGCTGTACTTCCCCAGCTCAAATAAGAAAATGTTTAACAATGGTTTTTATGAAATTTATGGAACTTTTATTCATTTTTAGGGTTCCGTAGCCAAATGGCAAAAAACGGAACCCTTATGTATTCGTCATGTCTTTTTTCCGAAACTATAAGAACTATACTGTTGAAACTTGGTAAGTAGATGTATTCTGTGAACTGCATTAAGATTTTCACACAAAAATAGAAAACACAAAAAAAAAAACAGAAATGAAACTTAGAACTAAAACTCAAAATTTTTTTTTATCAAACCCGTACTTGTACGGTATCTATGGATAGGTCTTTTTTAAAAATGATATTAAAGTTTCCAATATAATTTTTTTCTAAACTGAATAGTTTGTGCGAGAGACACTTTCAAAGAGGTAAAATGTTGATCCCCCCTGTAACTTCTAAAATAAGATATAAGATAATGATAAAACTAAAAAAAAATTTATGATGTACATTACCATGCAAACTTCCACCGAAAATTGGTTCGAACGAGATCTAGTAAGTAATGTTTTTTTAATACGTAATAAATCGTAAAATGTTACTTGCTGCTACGGAACCCTTCATGGGCGAGTCCGACTCGCACTTGGCCACTTTTTAAAGTTATATTCCTTAGGTCTTGGCTCCATCGAATGAGGCAGATAGGTATATCAGCAATTATTATTATGTGAAACATATTTAGCACCTTTAGAAAAGCTTACATATTTACATGCCTACATCTGTAACAATGTTGCAAATCGAATGAAACATCGTAAAATATTTTGAAAAGTCTTTTAATTAATTTATTTACCAATTTATGTACACGGACAATATATACAGAGAATACATAAACAAAGTTGTACAAAGGCACTACTTATCTCAAAAGAGATCTCTTCCAGTAGTAATAATCATTCAAGAACAACGACAAACAAAGTTGGTATAATACAGCTAATTACGTTTACTAAACCAAACTCTCTTTTCACCTACCACCCATCATTGAATCAAATTCAATCACACGATTACCATAGTACACACCCATAAACTAAAGTCACAATAGTCGGAGAGGCAACATCATCAAACAATTCCCAAATCTGATCAATGCTATGCATAGGCGATAAATACTTTGAATTAACCGATTTAATGCGGGTCACTCAGAAGATAGTGACTTGGCTGAATGTCTTGGTAATGATAATTGAACTGGCAAACACCCAGCTGTATCGGACAATCGAATATTAGTGTCTTCTCTTTGGTTTCCTTTGCTTTGTCCCTAGATATAATATATATTGCTATTGCACAATAGTTTAGTATCCAGAGTCAAATAAAATTATTTTGTAATAATAAGAGAACAAAAACGTCACAAAATAGTTTTATTTGTTATTGATTATGTTTATTTTGAACGTGATTTCAGATTTATTAATGCATAAAAACTGATATTAAGAGCGCTATTTGATGTCACGTGGTATTTCATACAAATCCCATAAGTATCTGATGTGACCTTTTGGAAATTAGCAGACTCCTTAATGTAGAACGAAGTAGTTAAATTCTTCTTAAAAAAGTAATAGTAATTTGGAATTTGAAAGCCTTCACGCCAGTAAAATTTGTCTTACCACAAAACATATTTATCTAGTGATTTTCTTCAACATTAGGTATATCCTCCTACGAGTAAGTTATTAGTTATCACGATACATTTCTTCTTTAGTGGGTTTAAAGATGCCTCTTATAATGGTTGCCACTCACACTGCGGAGTAAATCATATTGGCAATTCATGGTCTAGTTTTGAATTTTTTTTGCTGTGTACACAATCTTTTGCCTTTTCACGTTAATTAAAGACTTATTTTTACCAAGTGTACGACGTAAAGGATATTATTCCAATTTCACTTGAAAAAGTAAAAATTTATGGCACAGGGTTTTTACACTATGATTTGTATAATAAAAAAAAAAATTACGTATCTAAAAGTTTGCTTTAAGCGGTTATTACACTACTCGTATTCAGTTTGAAGGAATCCTAAGTAGGAAATCGGAAGATGTAATCGCAGTTAGGACTGATTGTATCCGATTTAGAGTAAAAAGGACGTTCCAACCTACTCTACTTCATATTTAGTATAGTGTAATCACTAGCTAATAATTTAGGAACCTAAATGTTCCTATTTAGAGTTCCTACCAATTGTAATTGTGTGTCCCTACAAAGTGTAATAACTGCTTTAGAGACAGCCAAACTAAAGGATTTTATAAGTATACGGGTACAAGGAATGAACACCGTTCTGAATCACATGGCTTTCCTATTGATTTATCAAACCTACTAGATATAAAGGGAACAAACCGAACAATCTATTCCAGGCTGAAAACTATGACTTGCGCTATTGTATTTATGATTGTTTTTTTTATTCCTTGTCTAGCGACACGATCTTTAGCGTTCCGATTAACTTGGAGCTTTATTGTGATTGTTTCAAGTAACGTTGCTATATTGAATCTTTTGTTCTTTTTCAAACTGGCTATTTTTATTTACCATTAAAATTTGTAATTTTTATCACTTATGAAAAATAATGTCAATGTTTCATCTTCTTGTTGTAAATTAAGAGCTTGCTTTTGTTTGTGGAGTTATGTGGAGACGCCTTCTTTCTTTTTTCTCTTTGCCTCTGCTCTAGTCTTTTGATGTCCCGTTAGGACCTTAGTCCAAAATTTTCTTTGTTACAAAAACTTCATCCTTGCTCTCTTCCTTTCCTCGTGTCCCTTTTGTTTTTCCTTCTACTATATTATTCTAAAGAAATTGTCATGTCTTATTAATGTTTAATCACTTGGCAAAATACCTTCAATTAATTAATTTAGTATTCTTCATTCACTAAACATTTAACGTTATACCACGCAATATACCATGACGACTCAGATAGAGTGTCAGAAATTTAGAATCACCTTTTGTAAAAATAATCCTGTTTACAACCTTTGGCATAATCTACTCAGAAATGTATCAAAATAAAACATCTATTATTGTTGAGATGAGATTTTACTTACTTATCCTCAAATTTATGTCACAAAATATGTTGCTACATAAAACAAAAAACTCAAAATACCGTTTAATAAAACTGCTGTAAGTAGGCAGTAAAAGAAAAAGGTTAATGGGATGTAATACGATAGAAAACTTGAAAGTAAACAGAGACGATATAGAAGTAAAGCTTTACATGCTGTACAGTATACCTATGCATAACATACAGCATGGAACTAACCGCAGTGTGTAACAAGTGATTTAGTTACGTTTTACGCACGTACTGTTTGTCACACGCAAATAAATTTTAAGTCTATGGTCACACGCAATGAGTTCAGAAAGCAATTTGTTGATTTGTGATCAACACGTAAATTTAAGCACAATTTAGGTTTTGTAGTTTTAAACCAGCATGTTAATAAAATTGTTTAAATAGTTAAACATTTTTTTTTCAATTTAATTGTGATATTTAATTGTTTAAAATAGTGTGAACAATTAAAGTGATTCTAAATTTAATTTTAAGCATGTTAGCCCTAGCGATATAATAGATGCTTTTAAACAGTTAAATTTAAAAAAATCAGAAGATCACTGGGGCATGTCAGTAGCCGTAGTAAGTCATATTATACACATAATTGCTGCCGATTTAGCTTTCATATTTAACGAATGTATTGATGAAGGCATATTTCCTAACTTAATGAAATGTAGTAAACTAATCCCCTTATTCAAAAAAGGAGAAAAAACAGACCCTGGCAACTACAGACCTATCTCTATTCTGCCAGTTTTAAGTAAGGTGTTCGAAAAGATAATGCTCAATCAAATGCTACTTCACTTTAAGACCAATAATCTTTTCCATAGCCAACAATACGGCTTTACTGCTGGAAAATCGACCACCGATGCAGGAGTAGCACTTATTACTAATATCTACGACGCGTGGGAAAACAGAAATGATGCAATTGGATCATTTTGCGATCTTTCTAAAGCATTTGATTGCGTTGATCATCCAACACTTTTGCTCAAATTTCGTCAATATGGTTTCGATGATAAGTCAATTAAATTAATAGAATCTTACTTAACAGATAGGCTTCAAACTGTTGATATAAACGGCGTAAAATCACACGGGTCTAATGTGAAAATGGGCGTTCCCCAAGGTTCAATTCTAGGACCGTTCCTTTTCTTAGTTTATGTCAATGACTTGCCTTACATGGTTGAGAAAGAGGCTGACATGGTGCTGTTTGCTGATGACACCTCGCTAATATTTAAAATAGATCGACATAACAGTGATGCTAGCGCGGTGAACAGCACCTTATCTTTAATTTCTGATTGGTTTTCGGCCAATAACCTCATGTTAAATGCGAACAAGACCCAATGCATTCGATTCTCTCTTCCTAATGTGAATCAAGCCTGCGTTGACATACTAATTAATGGTCAGAAACTCGATCTGGTTGAAAGTACTACCTTTTTAGGAATCACAATTGATTCGAAACTTCAATGGGGCGCTCATATAACTAAACTTTCTAATAGGCTTAGCTCTGCGGCTTACCCTGTTAGGAGAATAAGACAATTGACAGATGTAGCAACTGCTAGACAAGTGTACTTTAGTTACTTTCACAGTTTAATGTCTTACGGGATACTTCTATGGGGGAGTGCAGCCGACATCCAGACTATTTTTCTTTTACAAAAAAGAGCAATTCGTGCTATTTACGGTTTAGGATCGAGAGACTCACTGAGGGAACTATTCAAGGAAATAGGTATACTTACTTTTGCATCACAATTCATATTTGAAAATATAATGTATGTAAGGAAAAATATTTCCATGTTCAATAAAGTAAGTGATTTTACAGATAGAAATTTACGTAATAAGAATGACTTAGTTAGCCCGTATTACAGGCTGAATACAGTCAGTAAGTCTTTTATGGGGAAGTGTATACTTTTTTATAATAAATTGTCAGAATCGGTCCTTGATATGCCAGACAGTAAATTCAAAGCTTATGTAAAGAAAGTACTTTGTGAGAAGGCTTATTATAGGACCGATGACTATCTTAAAGACAAAAAGGTCTGGCTTGAGCTTGGCGCGGGTCCCTCTTAAAGGTTTGTATACTTAGACATGTCATAATTTAGGTACATTGGTACATACTAAATTTACAAATTGACATTATTTTAAATTTCGTAATTCTTATAATTCAATTTAATTATGACATAATAAACAATGTAATCTCTGTCCATCTATATAACTAATTTTAAGTTTTTAGTTTGTTAGTTGACGTCTTTGGAGAAAACGTGCAGTGCAGTTTGTTGCCGCTTCTTCTGCACTTGCGCCTAGGAAGCGGCGTAAACTTAGTTTTAAGTAACGATTTGACGTCAACATTTGTGCAAAATAAAACAAAGTGACTATTATTAAGAGATATTTTAAATGTCCTATGATAATAAAGATATTTTGAATTTTAAAATTTTTGAATTTTAAATAACACAATTAAATTCAACAGGATTTATACTCGTACAAAGATTGGATTCAATAATTATTGAGATTTCAGTGAAAGACCGGGTTTTGGTCAATAACTTATGTATAATTTTAGATCCATAACAAACACATCGTAAAAAATACTAAAAATAACCACAGACTAAATAGAAAGTTCAAAAACAACCGAAGGAGTGGATTTTAAATATAGAATTACCATAAACAAACTGTGTTTTTGTTTTAATGTTAACAATAATAAATAGTTAAGAAGCCAAGTGTGTATTTCTTTAATCTATTCATTGTGTGCAAACATTACAAGCGATTGTTCAACTACTGAATAGCAGACAAAGCACGATTGACACAAATATACCTCTAATTGGGGGAGTATTACCGAAAACGTGCATTGATCGAGTGATTGCATACAATTCTTATATGCAAATGTGCGAGCTTAACGGATTTCGTAAAAACGGGGTTATTTTGGACTAATTCGATTGTTGTACTGGCTTCTAAGGAGCGTGTGAACTATTTGCAAGATGTGACCAATAGTAATTTAAAGGAATATGATTGAAAAATATTTGTTAAAACTAGTACAAGAACCCTGTGCTGCTGCTTACATTAAACTTCCTACATAAAAGTTCTGTTATCTCGTCAATACATATACATTTTCTAAAATATTTTTTGCACTACATATATTACCTAGAGACCTCAAGAGATGTTTACATTCAGAATTGCATATCAAAATCATACGTCGCAAATCATGAGATATTCATTTTTACTTTTGATAAGCACGTACCAAAATTATACATAAAATCTTAGTCGCACCTTTTCGTAACGCTCAGTTTAAATCTCTTAGACAAATGAACCCACGTAATTCCTAATGAACGATGCTATCGAACAATAGCGGTCAATAGCCATAACACCAAGACAGTAGCGATCAAAGATTATCGTTAAGGCTTGAGCCACACAGGAAAAAATTGTTTGGGTCACACTCACAATTATAGCGCTATTTTTGAAACGCGGAGCCACCGAAAATGAGCTTTTATAATAGACAAAAATTGAGCGGTATTAGTTTAAACAGTATTCAATTAGATCTAAAATCTATCTTCTGTAGTCTAGACTTGTGTTGGTTTAAATCAACCAATCCTACTAATAGATTATAAATGAAATGAAATTTTAGATGTTAATTACTCAATCACGCAAAAACGTCTGAAAGGATTGGAATTATAGGTTATTAAGTAAGTAAGTACTATAAGGGTCATACGGGCTCTTAAATGAATTATTAAGAAATATAAGACTTTTAATCCAGGAAAAATTGGCAGCTTACTTGCGATTTTAATAATAGAAAAAAGTACAGGGGTGTCAGCTAAGTCAGATCAATTTTTATGAACACGCAAATATCGCTACTGGTAACATGTTCAAGTAGTATGTCGAATGCTTCTGCCTGTGTGGCTCGACCCTTAAGCTATTTTAGTGACATTTTGAAGTGTGTCAGTCGGCGGATCACCGGGTCGTGACAGCGAAGTGGCGATGTCGTGATCCAAATTAATTAAAACAGAGACACAAAACTGAAATTATCACGATTCCCTTCGGTTGGTAATAATGTGGATGTGATTTACAGCATTTTCAATTAGCAAGATTAGTTACGTTACATCTTTAGTGTGTCTCTAATAATGAAAATGTTTTCTATTTAGCTGATAAAAATTAAAAAATAAATAAACAAGTTCTGTTTACCCTGAACTTTGAATGTGTATTATATAGCGAATTAAGGGGTTTACAGATCAAATTTAATAAAAGTGAGACCTTTTAAATAGTTGGAAATTTAGTCCGTTTTATAACTGAACTGGTACTGTTATGTGGTCGACTGTACATCAATACAGAAAGGTGTAGGGCATTCTTAGAACGTAATATGGAATGGCTTATTAAGGAAAAATATTCTTTCTATATGTGAGCAATTAGCCGATTAATTTTCTGAAAAAAATTACAAAAAACGATATAAAAAAGCTTTTTATATCGTTTTTTGTAATTTTTTTCATATGCTTCTTGGTAAATATCACAGACTGCGCATACTACGAAAAGATTATTTATTTCTATTGTATCATGTAAATGTATAAAAGTGAAAAAAAAACTTACAATTTTATTTAAAAACAAAGGAATTGCCAGTAATGTTAACCCTTTCGCAATTAAAGCGTCATATCCTCGTAGTGTCGACAGCCCACCGCTGGTATGAAACACGCCAACCCGTCACATTTCAAAATACAATATGCTAATTAATAAAAAAAGATCATGGTCCTTTTTCATTTTATTTGCACTACAAGCGAGAAGCGTATGCAAATCAACGCCATTTAATTACGAAGCAAACACGACTGGTGCTAAAGATGTGGTTTTGAGAAGTGAAGATTTAAATTGTAAGCGTTGTAAGACGGGTAATATTGACTTGTAAGGGTTGTCAGCTATGACTAAATAAGTAGAAAAAAATAATATGCTGTTAAAACAGTTTATATGAATCTAAGTAAGCTACAATAAACCTAGGAGCAAAAAGGCATTGTGCAAATTTTTTATACAATTTTTTGTAGACTTCTTTTCTCAGCTTCACCAGTAGGACTGGTAGATAAAGCCTATTGCTTTAATAAAGTAAAATAATTAAACATTATATAGTTTTGACACATATGGGTATACCTACATGTGGGTTCACAAACAATTGCTTTTCTATTTGTGTCTGGTAACAGGGCTGTCAATTTGTTAAATGTTAGTTTTCTTTAAACAGGTATAGATAAAAATTAAAATTTAAAACATGATGAATTAAGAGGTATCATACAAACATATGATTAATGACAATACAGAATTAATCAACTCTGTCACAGTGGCAAAAATAGCAGCCGTACTTCCAAGAAATACATTAAGCATTGAAGTTGTATCAATGTTCAATCAAGATAGTCGTGTCAACCATTGAGAGTGTCCCCAATCAACAATAGAGGCGACATTAATTCTATCCATCATCTCCAAAAAGGGTTGAAGTTCATTAAAGGACGCATTCCTCAAGTATTATTCTTTGAAAACTGGTAATAAAAATAATAACAAGCGGCCACCCTGCCAAGTGCTATCAGCTCCATCTGTTGTCGCTGCGGACAAACTCGCCTAATGAACGATGATAAATCATATTCGAGAGGCGGCTCGAGACCCGTTCCACATAATTCTTTCCTTAGGTCATCACGCGGAGGGTTAACTTACTTCGTCAACTATTACTGTTTTTCTTCTCTCGTTTTAAGTATCATGTCGTTTAGAGCAAGCAATGGATTTAATACAGTTTTTAGACTCAAATACAGGTGAAATATTTAGAAGCGTAGCTCCAAGATGTCTCTCGGCCGTGTCCCTGCTCGAGCAGCATTGTGCTTACTAATGATTTTATGCAAATGCAGCCTCTTTAGATCGAAGTCTTAGCGCGATCTCGAACCATCAGGTACCAAGCTCATTATTAACAATTTGAAATATGACTTGGGGTTTTAACTACGTTTTTGTGATATAAATTAGTTTTTTATCGATTAGATGTTCTTTTTATGGTTTCTTTGATAAAAAATAACATTTATAGGTTTTACGTTTTCATGAAGACTCGTTTTCTATCAGTTTATTTTAAAAATGTGATGAGTTCAGTTTGATTCTGAACTTCTTCTAAGAAACAAAAGGGAAAAAAAAATCTATACAAATACGGAATTAGCTGATAGGCTGTCATGATTTACAAGGTCTTAATTTTTTTTTTATAAAGAAGAAATTTTTTGTAAAGAAAAATATTGTGTCAGCATTGTTTATTTCGTGTTTTATAAAATATGCATTTAATAACGGATTTACCTTTGTAAATAATTTTCTTTTTCTTTTTCCTAGCTTGATAAAAAAGTAGACCTTAGTGAAAGAAAAATGTTATTTTAAAATTACAATCCTAATTTTACCATTGATTGTAGGAAAAAACAAAACTATTACTTTTACCCAACCGTGAGTCATGAATGTCAAGATCTCATTAGTATTAGTGTGACGATCTAAAGATTTGTGAGTCGGACTAATAGGAAATTCGCCGAGTTTAAAACATTGCACAATTATAAGGAAAAACAGGTAAATACCCATTGTAAATAGGGATGTACCTACGTCAAAGAAAATATTGGGCAAGCAAAATTTGCACTGATTAATTTTACAAATTGTCATTAATCATTATTCATTACATAAGAGGCAATAAGTACGAAATGTACCTATTGACTTTGGTGGTGCCGACATTTTGCCTGTAATTATAGATTAGCTCTTTGTGGTAGCTGTCAATGATGGAAATTATTGTAAGATTTATTTTGACTCGTGCTAGAATTTACCTGAGAGCTGGACAAACTAGCTTAACCAATTTTTAAAATTAATTTTACTATAAAATTCACCGATCTGAAGTTTCTACTACACTAGAAGCGCTAAAACGATCCCAACATTCCAACTCAAGTAGGGCAACACTGCAGACCTATTTAAAATATGACCATGACCACATTCTTATTTAACTTTAGCATAAAGTGATAAAAATTGTATTTTGTTGTCATTGCTAGCCAGTAGCTCTTAACTCGAGTAAGCTTTTTATAAACAATGACGTTTTTTACGAAATTGACTGTTAACAGACAACAAAATTCATTCAAACACTAATTTCTCACTTAGCGTCAGAAATGACATCTTCCCACGTTCTTCCTCATACAACGCGTACAAAGAACAAAGAGTAATCGTTAGTTAGCCTTAATTGCGATAATTACTCGTTCACCGGTTGACAAAATGATTTATTAACACTAGCTTCTTTGAAAAGCTGTGCCCTGTATGTTAGGGAAATCGCGTGATGTTGTGTGGACTGAACAGTTGGCGTCAAAACTTCTTTTGAGCGGTTTATTCATCGAGCGAGCGAAGCGTCTGTTTCGAGAATAGCCAAAAATTATTTTGCCCGTCAGTCTGTCGGTTTGTTCTCGCCTACAGCTTCGATAATTGTATAGAATTTTTGCTTTGATTCAGTTTTTGAAAAAAGAATTAAAATGGTGGAGATATGGGGTTTAAAACTTAAAGAAAATCATATTTCAGCCATTTCGAAAAATTTTCAAATATATCAAAACTTTTTTTGTTACCCATATTAAGATGCAACTCTTTTGTCTGTTTGGGTGAGTTGCGAGGTTTACAGCTCACAGAGTCACTATTTTTTATCAAATGATGTACAGTTTAATCAATTATACCTAAGCCTATACGAGATAACCCTCTTAGTCATAAAAAATATCCAAAATTTGCCTATCCTATTAGTTAAAATGTACATACATACATGTATACTATCACGTCTTTATCTCTAAAGGGGCAGACAGAGCATTTTTAGTCTTGCGGCTCTAAGCAGACATAGCCCAGGGCCGCAAGACTCAACGGCCACTTTTACCGTGATGGTGGGCGTTAACCAAAATAGTGATGGATTGCCGTATCACCTATTAACTAGATTCAGATTCTCGCCCATTCCGATAGAAGCAGCTGGTACATTCTAAGTGTTTTTTTTTCTCCCAGACCAGCATAGAAGAAAATGTGTTTCGTCTATAACTCTCTTTTCATTAATTTACATTGTAAGACCGAGACAAAACATCTTCTTCTTCATTCCACTCCCGTTGCATCCTCAGCTGTGCTGCTTCGGAGCCCGGGGTGCGCTTTCCCACTTTTTCTTCTCCAATATAACATGCATGTCAATGGTCACCCAAGGATGCCAAAGACCTTGCAATATGGAGATGAAAAAGCCGGATCAGTTCAAATGATTTGGCTATAGTTTTACGACCGGCCGCCTGCCTGACGTCAACCCTTTTTTGGAATGTGTTTGTGCAAAAAGTTTCACAACCGGCTGCCGCCCGACGTAAACCCTCCTTGGGAATGCAATTGTAGCACGAGATGTTTGTGCTTAGTCCTTTAGTCACCTCTTACGACATCCACAGGAAAAGATGGAGTGGTCCTATTCTAACCCGGAACCACACGGGTACCACGACCGAGACAAAACATATTTTAATTAAAAAAGGTACAGCAAAACGTTTGACATTTTTTATGAATAAGATGGTTTAACTAAATCGTAGATATCGCTATAGAAGCTGAGATATTCCAGTTCCTGCAAAATAAAAAATAAAAAAACCATTCAGTAGGTACCTAAATTAAATATTTCAGCTCCGGTAAAGTTTTGAGCATAATCATTAACCAAAAATATGTGATGGGTCGTTACTGTGTGGACTGTATTATAGAGATTAATTAAGTATATATACAATAGTAAGTATGTTCAAGAGCCGCAAAGTTCTGCCTTTCATGACACCAATTTTTATTAATCCCATTTCTTAATTACCTGCTTGTCTATTTCTTCTTTCTTTACAGTCTATATCGCAGTATTTACTTTTAAAGGCAGATGTGTAATTTTTATTAAATAAATAAACAATAGTCAAACCTTAGCCTTACCTAGAAGTTTTGTTAAAAATTTACTAATGTTTACTAAAAAGACCGTGGGAAGAAAAATTAATGAATGGAGTAATTTTGCAGGTAGTAATGAGCGTTTGACTCGTATGAGTAAGCAACATCGTAGTATCTAACTACACATTAGTTGACTCGTACTAATTATATTTTAAGAAAAAAAATTAAGTTCCGCTTTATTTTAAACTTATGGGATGGAAACTGTTCAGACGTGTTTAAGGTGGTTAATCGTCCTAAGATAAATATTTAAAAAATTAAAGTCTTTTAGGGTTCCGTACAAAAAATGAAAAAAACGGAACCCTTATAGGATCACTCGTGCGTCTGTCTGACCGTCCGTCTGTCACAGTCAATTTTCTCCGAATCTTCTGGACCGAATCAGGTGAAATTTGGTAGGATGGTGTAATCCTATGACCCACATACATATGTGCAAAGTTTTGAAAACAATATAAATTAGAGTTCATTGCTTGTAGATTACAGGAAAACCTATAAGAATTCAATTTATTGTACGGAACCCTCTCTACGCGAGTTTAACTTGCACTTAGCCGGTTTATTTATTTTATTATTAATAGATATTATCTATTTATTGATTTCTCTACTGGTAATTAGTACAATTAGAAACGTTTACTTTTAGATAGAGCACCATATATCAGATAATCATAATCATCATCATCCGAGCGTATTCCCGGTTACATCCTCAGCGGTAACGCTTCAGAGTCGAATCCGCTACCTAACCTAGGTGATTTGACGAGGTTACTGGTTTTTACACAGAGCGACTGCCGTCTGACCTCCGCAACCCAAAGGATAGACAGATAATATCTGTTTAAAATATTTATCTCAAATTATAAAGGCACTGTAGTCTCATATTTTATCTTAGATACATACGTACAAACATACACTGTCACGTCTGTATCCCTAACGCGGCAGACAGTGCATTTTAGATCTTGCAGCTCTAATTAGACAGAGGCCAGGGCCGCAAGACTCAAACGCCACTTTTTGGATGATGGTGAGCAAGAAGGTGGAAAAAGGAATCAAAATAGTGATGGGTTGCTAGCCGCATCGCCTGTTAACATCATCCGTATTTTCGCCCATTCCCTTAATCAGCTTCTTTGATCTACGCGGGAAGAGAAGTAGCATTTTATCTTAGAAATTATTAAAAATAATCGTTTTGAAAAAGTCGCTGCTACATAGTGTCACTTGTATTATTAAAACTGTTATTAGGTAATTACTTTTGTGGCAATGCGCAGACATTAATAATCAGTAAATTAACTTTTTTATTAGTTTTAGTAGTCATTGACACACTTGTACATTCCTTGGCGGTCAGAGTCAATCAGTTTCTGACCAATCAATGATTGTGACGTCAGTGGTGACGCGTGGTGAAAGTCAAATTGGCTAGCCTTTATTATAATAAAGTCTATAGAATTAAAAATTGTTCATATGGAAAAATGTACTACTCTTTTTCTTGTTATCGTGTTTATGCATTTAGCCAGCTCGATAAATCTGACATCTGTGTTAGTAATCGTTAATACTCGTATACTCAATAAAAAAAAGGAAAATGGCAAAGTTTTTTATTTCCGGAATTTGGTTACATTACATCTACGAAGTTGGCCTCAACCAAGCGCAAGATGCGGTGACAGTAGTAAATGTTTCATGGACTGGATATGTATGTGAATGTACTTATTATATGAATTACTATTTTGCCTGTTTATGGTATATATTCATGGAATAGCTAAGGGTTTAACACAAAGACCATGCTTAGCAGGATGGAAAATACTACCAGGCCTGTGTCACTCCCCGTTTAGGTATCAAAAATATACCTACATTATTACTATGCGGGCAGGCGGCCCCTCTGGGTGGTAAATTCAGTTATAGGAATCGTTTGTCCAAAATAAAAAACGACGGGTTGCACTCCGGGAGTGCCGGCAGAAGTGAAAACTTGAATATAAACGTTGTACATTTTTGATATTTTGGAATGGTTAGGGAATAATGTTGCACGAATTGCTTTAATTATCAGTATAAAAGTATGATTATTTATGTGGTAGAATACAATATTTATTTATTGCGCTATCGTACACAAACATGACAATTTATATTAGATTAAAAAGTTTATCTGTCAGCTAAACGAAACAGCAGGCGCAGGCATACATTTTCGCCGCACCGTAGAAAGAGAGGGGGATACTTCCTCTCCTACGCTGCGCCGGCTGTCTACTCTCCATCCGTCTTACGAATTTTCGATCAGGACACGTGTCCTGACGCGAGTTTAACATTTTTTACCCATTACAAAAAAAGTACACAACGCCTCTAAAGAAGTTTTCACTTCAATAAGAATGAAATTGGCTTGCAATGGATGTCTGGGTATCTATACGAAAAGGTGCTGAGTTCTGACGTGAGCTAAATTAAACCATATCGCTAGCCACACTGAGTAGATATTTCTTTGATTTTCTTTGCGGAGTGAGACTTCTGTACGTTAGTATTCTTTATTCTGAGATACTACTTATACTCGTACTGTAGGTACACTATTATTTTTGCATTTTAGAGCTGCGCTCTGGTTGGTGGAGTACTTTCCATGTCTCTCTTTCTTCCGCTAAGTTCTTAACCTTCTTATATTTCTTCAGATTTAAATTTTGTTTCATTTGATCAAAAATCTTTTTCTAGGTTTTCTTACTTCTCTTTTCTTTATTTTATTCTCTCTTTCTTTCTTTATCTTTTCTTACATAATTGTTTTAAAAAACATCTTATCGTAGTAGATGACCAAACATTTTTCCTCTTCTATATTCTATTATTTGCCGTATTTGCATATTGTCTAATAACTTTTTGTTTGTTTTAATTCTCCCCAACATTACATTTTAAATGCGTCTAATCTATCTCAATCCTTCTTTAGTCATCGGTTCCACGATTTACACTTGTACAAAGCAGTACCGTATAAATGTTTTGATAAATCTTTTGCGTAAACCTTCTTTGATACTGGAACAAAATATGTATTTTTTACTGTTGAATGTATTTTTGGTAATAGCAATCTTCTTTATTATTATATTATGTAATGTCTTTATTCCTAATGGGAAGGACAGAGAATTTAGGGTCTTACGGCTCTAAGCAGACAGACTAGAGTATCAATCCATAAACTCAAATAGAGACAGGCTATATAAAAAAAATAGATGGTTCAGTTGTTTAGTCAAGCTGCGACTTAACTGTATTGCTGCATTATGTATTATCATTTAAAAGGTTATTTATTACTATTTATAGATTTAAGTACCTGAATCAATTTCACTTACACTAATTTTGTTGCACTATCTCATCAAATGTACGAATAATCACAAGAATGTCTATCTAACAAGTTTCTCTCATACACTCTGCAATTTAAGATGGCTATTAATTTCTAATGCCTTTAAGACTAAGTCGTCATACAAATTGCTGTATTCCTGCTAATTCGTGCCCGAGGTATCATGTTTCTCATAGACAAAGATGAAAATAGATAACATTAGCACGTTTTTTACAAATGAGATATCTACTCTTAACAATGATTTTTACACTCATTGCGACACTAACAATTTTAGTAAAAAACCTTTTAATTAACTTTGAATTTTTAATTACCTTTGTTTAGGTGGATTTTAACGCCTTACGATTTGAGTTTTGATAGTATTATACAGTTACTGCTGTTTGCAATTATTCCAAGATGATATAATTGATAAAGGCAGTCATGGTTGAAAGTAACATTAGAAGTTATTGTGACATGGTACCTATTAAGTGGTATGATTACGTAATATTTGACTTGTGACTAAGGCCGTCTAAAACTAGGCTGGGGCCCTTGGGCACACAAGAATTTGGGGCCTTTTTGGGGCCCTTGACTTTGGAATCGGAGTGATTGCGTGAGTGATCGCTTGATAGTGTACTTAGTAAATTAGGTAGGATGCGTTCGGAAATATTATTAATTAGTACAGTAGGAATAGGCGCAGTCATCGATATAATTAATGGCGTAGTATATGCCTTGTAAATACCTTCTGATAAGATTACTAGTTTGTGACAACAAACAATTATGTATTGAGAGTAAATGTGTGAGAGAAATTGTCGGTTTGGGGCCCCAGAGAATGGGGGCCCTGGGCACGGTCCCCATGTGCCCTTATGGTGAGGACGGTATTCCTTGTGACAGATTATGATGGAAGAAACTGATGTGCTGCATGGAATCCACTAAAAATAATCAGGATAAGGCAGAAGAATCGGAAAAACGTATTTCTAGTAATGCATTTAGGAAACTCGGAAATCTGACATAACTTTCTTGTTAGTCATTATTAAAAACTAAAAAAAGAGGACCAATTAGAACTCAAAATCCCCATTTCAAATCAAGATAAAAAAATCGGCAAAGAAGAAGTATATTACGAGTAAAATTGGTTTCAGATAGTACTTATGTTATCTATTTCTAGAGTTTTCTATGATATTCCTTGTTGTATGAGTTGTATTAATAAGCCTTCCTGGAGATTGACGAACATAGCCTGAAGTTATGAAACCCGAGGCTTCTAATATATCACAGTTATGAGTGAAAATATCTTGTTGTACCATTAACTGTAAACCATACATTGGTTTTTTTCAGACGAGATGGAGAACACCCATGTTTTACTTGATACTTAACTTAATTTTGTTTGTTTGTTTGTAATAACTTTAGTATACCAAAAAAGAGGTATAAAAGACAACGTGATACGAAAGAGCAAATATACAAAGGCGGACTTGATCCCTTCCAGTCAACCTGCGATAGATTGAGAGGATATTTACTCAATTATAGGTTTAATATTTTATTTAATTTATTAATTTAATTAATTAATTTAAATACTTGTCTTTTTTTATTTGTCTACTTTGATATAAATATAATATGAACATAATTACTACATATAAGTACGTACGTACCGAGTACGTACTCGGTTCCATCAGATGGCTACAGGAAACGAGGATGACCCAGGATAAGATGGGCTGATGAACTGAAATGTGTATAAATAGTTTATTTAAAAAAGAAATATAAAATAATTTACATATTTGCAGATCTACAAAAGTTAAATACTATAAATTTAATCTAAAAAATCGTGTCCATGTGGCATAGTGCCAAGAACGCTGGCTGCATTTCCGCGTTGAATCGCAATACTAATACGTTGTGCGAAAAAAAAAAGAACTGGAAGTATTTGAGAAGTACCTATTGGATGGAAAATACCAAAAAATAGGGTACTGGAAAGAAAGAAGGGAGGCCTTTGCCCAGCAGTGGGGCATGGCATGCATCATCATAATGATCTTCCTCACCTTCTCCCTATTTGGATGTCGGCTCTGTATGTCAACTCTCTCTATGCATGCTAACAAAAAAAATGTACATATTTTTTTTCTGTTTTTAATTTGTATACCTAATCCAAAGTCAACAAAATTATGTCTTACAGAGCTCTCTCAAATATGCATAAATAATGAGTAGGTAGATACTTTAAAACATTATTATTAAGGTTATCATTTAACTCCGATTCCCTGGATCAACACTAATAAGAGAAAACCGTTCAAAGAGACCAATTTAAAACATTGAGAATACCAACTCACTTAAAATCAGCAATGTGCCCGTCAAAAGTCACTGGTGGTCGTAATTAAGTTATAATTCCATGATCTCGACTTAATTAGAGCCAATCACGGTGATATAGTGAGCATGTATGGAAAACATAGGATTCAGAAATTATTAAATTAATGCATACGGGAATTAACGCGAAACGTACTTTTTATTTATTTATTTTGCTGACGTTTCATTCGGGTTTCACCGAACGTGGTCCCAGCTTGACTGAAGCAGCGATGACGCCTACGCCTCCCCCTGCCCGGTGTGATCTTCGTCCACCGTCATATTGTTCATTTTCCAAGTACCGTCACACACTACACTCACAGTGTCCCTATTCCGTAACGCAACCGTATTCTGGTGGTTAACCGATTGTGCACCAAACCGGGGTTGTGTTTTGTTAATCACTGGATTCCACACTGCTGACAATTTAAGGCCATCTTCTCGGTTGAAATTGTTAGGATGTTTCTTAATTTCAATCGCCTCACGTACCATCCTAGTGCGATAATTAAGAAACATCCTAACAATTTCAACCGAGAAGATGGCCTTAAATTGTCAGCAGTGTGGAATCCAGTGATTAACAAAACACAACCCCGGTTTGGTGCACAATCGGTTAACCACCAGAATACGGTTGCGTTACGGAATAGGGACACTGTGAGTGTAGTGTGTGACGGTACTTGGAAAATGAACAATATGACGGTGGACGAAGATCACACCGGGCAGGGGGAGGCGTAGGCGTCATCGCTGCTTCAGTCAAGCTGGGACCACGTTCGGTGAAACCCGAATGAAACGTCAGCAAAATAAATAAATAAAAAGTACGTTTCGCGTTAATTCCCGTATGCATTAATTTAATAATAATGCAACGCGATAGTTTAAAAGGATTCAGAAATATTGACAGGTTACTAGCCTATATACTATTTACGTATATTGATCCCTAAGATTACTTCCATACCCTTGATCAAACAAATTCCAAGTTAGTTTTTTAGTCTAACAATAAACACCAAATAGCAAAAACCGATTTCACAGAGATCAATTTGAATGACAGATATAAACCAACTCATTTGAAATCAGATCAGCCCAATCAACAATGATGTACCCGTCAAAAGTCACGGGTGGTCGTTAGTAACTATAAGCTCGTCACTCTGGACCACATTAGTCAGAGTCAAACAAAGAATCACAATCCGAAATCTTTTAATTGGCATTAAGTATGACGACAGACGGTGACTTGCCTAATCCGACTCGTTATGATATATTTATAAAGATGATGATACAAACCTATGCGGACAAGATTATAATTATTATTTTTGGTCAATAAGCTTATGAAATAAGACAACTGATAAGTACTAATTTGATGCCACAAAAAAATCTATAAAATAGAAAAAAATAATATTGTATATATTATTTTTTTCAAAAATTTTTAAAAAAAATATATTATATACTGAACTGGTTGTAAATTTTCAAGCACTGAAGCAAATATTTCGTATAAAATTGTTTCTAATAAATAAATAAGTTGGTATTTACTTCAGTATTTCCAGTATTCTTGGTTATTTTTTTGATATTGAAATGATCTCTAAACTAACTGATATTTTAAACGGCTTATGAATTCGATTTTAAAGCTATAAAAATAAATTTACATCAAATATAATAATCAATATGTTATAATAACATACCAGTAGCATCTAAAACATAAAATTTTGATTTGATCATCAACTCTGTATAGTTCCCTCCATGGATTCCATTCTAATCTGTCACGTCTATGAGGTCGGCGGTGTAAAGTTCATCAATGCTGAATTCAATTACCGATTACACCATTGTGTTCCGTTCTTTCGATTTATATTTAAATACCAGACGTTTACTAGAAATGTATTGTGAAAGATATATTTTATTACTTGATTTAACGGACCGCCCTGCGTGCTGTGGCGAATTGTTTCCTAGGCATTAGAAAGTAACACAATGCTACAGCATTGTAATACTAATTGAATGTTTGCCTAACTTTAAATGTTATTATATTTACTTAGGTAGGTATTCGGTAGATAAATTAAACACTAACAGTATTTTTACCAAGAATATTATTATACCAATGTTTGCCTTTGTACCGATATTTTCTTTGTGTTTGTTATTTTTATTTTATTAATTATTATGGTGCAATAAAGATAATTTGTATTGTATTGTATTGTATTTATTTTATTTGTTAGTTTCTTAGCGTAGGCTTTTATAAATTCGCCCAAAACTAGAAGACCTCCCGCAATATGTCACCTCCTTTTTTGTTACTGCCAACTTAATTCAGGTGAATAATCGTTTAAACCAAGTCCTAAGGCACCTAAGGTAAGTTTGTGTCTTACAATAAAACGATTTAACTTTAGTTATTTTTATTTAAATTTTAGTACCTGTTTGCCCGTAGCCAAGTTTGTCATTAGTTATTTCCTTATTAGGTTTTACTATAAGTTTCTTACTAAATCTATCTGTGTGAAGTAGATCGTTTCCATGTCTCCTTCTCCTAAGACATCCTTTCGACCTCTCTATACGACACGGCGTCAACTTTCTCCTTTACTTGATCTATGTATGATGTAAATGCTCTTCTTCTCGCTTCTACTTTCTATTATGTTTTTAATAAATTGATCGTGTCGTATAAGATAACCAAAATCTTTCCTCTTCTGATATTGATTGTTTTTAACAAGTTCCTTTTCTCATGAACTAAATTGAGTACTTCTTCATTTGTCTTTTTCTCTGTCCTACTTATACCTTCCATACGTCTACAGCAGCACATTTCAAATGCCTCTAAACGTTTTCGGTCACTATGCCACTAATTTATGCCACCCAGTAAGTTTCTTACTGGGTGGCATAAATTTTATATATAAAATACAACATGTAACAAAAGGGCGTATCAACCTGAAAGGGAATCAACGTACTAACCAATGTGAACAACTTTTACTATGGAACCATACCTGAAATCGCGAAAAAAAAATCTGCAGCTCCATACAAAATTAAATACCTACCGTGCCGAAATGTATGGAGCTGCAGATTTTTTTAACACCCTTTCGGGTTGATACCCCCTTTTTGTTACACGATGTATTAAGAATGATACGTTGTCTTGTTATTTGTGTGTAGTCTAATGGCGACTTAAAGCCAGGGTACAGAATTAATCTAGGCATTTAACCTTTTCTCCAGTCAACCAACAGATGACTCTGAGAAAGTAATCTTTTGTGAGCAAGTTTGGGGATAAATACATCAAACAAAAAAAACACTATTGAAATGGTTATATTGATATTGTTCATCCAGGTAATACGAGCAAGCTATACTAATCATTTTTATTCCAATCCATTTATTTAGCTGTTTTGGCTGAAAAGCGACACAAACATCCATCCATACAAACGTTCGCATTTATTATATACTACTTAGGTAGAATTTGAAATGTAAATAAGTACAAACATGTACTATGATAAAAATATATAATAAGTTAAATCACATAATCAGCATTTTATTTGGTGCGTAACTGTGAAAATAAAATAATATTGTTCTTGCAGCCATGTGAGAATAATTTAATATATTTTATTCAATTTAAATATTTCTATATGTTGATAATTTAACAATCTTGTAATAAGAAAGATTGCATTGTTTTATTTTATATAAACAATTTGAAACGGTCGATAAACCGTGTACTTATTTTAAATAAAATATATTATTATTGTCATATTTTCTATATATAATATTTACAATGCTGTTGAAAATGGCGCTGCATTATCGGCAAGCTGCGTTTTCTGTTTAAAAAAAAATGTGGGTAGAATTTATTAGGTACCTGCTTCTCTCGCAAAATCGTTTGTCGATGTTTGTTGATCGTATGTGTAAGTGGCCAACACTGGTGTCAGATTTTTAAGCTGCTTAAAAACATCTGACATAGCTTGACGACTGCCATACAATAATACAACCGGGACCAATGGCTTAAAGTGCCTTGCGTGCGTAAAAAGCACGGAGCAGCCATCCAAGTGATCCCACCACGTCCGGTGTTTTTTAACTTGCGAATACTCTTGTAATGCATACATACACTGAGCCACTGAACTCCTCAAGTAGAAGGCGATGCTACGAATGAAGGCTGCCAATTTTGGGGTCACAATTTCTCTAAGTGGAGGCCTTTGGGTCATGCGCCCTTGGCTTTTCTACGTTTAAGAGTCAAACTCATGTCGGTGTGATTGTATGGAAAGAGACGCGGCGCACACTATGACGATTTTTAAGCAGAGCTAAACCATTTGGCCATTGACATTTCTAGGTCGCTGCTTTGGTTTTTCGAAAAGAGCCATAGTAGTGACTGTATGTCGGTCTGACGTAGAATATTTCGAAATATACTTTTGAGGTCTGTCTGGATCGCAGTAAGTGGAGGTCCATAGGTCCATAGTCTCTGCCTACCCCTGTGGGAAACAGGTGTGTTATTATGTATACTTTTTTAATGAACATTTTATTTAGGTAGGTATCTAAATTAAATAACAAATTAAAATTAAAAACACAATTGTAAGTGCACTGACAGTACAGATGTGATGTGGGCGTGAGTTCGAATCTCAAGTGTTGCAAAATTTTTCACCACATATTTTTATTCAGATATTGTTCCGAGCATTATTGCTGTAAAAAAAAGGTCTGGTTCTCGGCAGAGTAGAATAGGGCCACTTTAAATCTTCCCGTGGATGATGTAGAAGGCGATTTAGGAAACACAAGCTAAACAAAGCTTATAAACATCAATGAGACCTCTCCAACCCGTCTGGCCAGCGTGAAGAGTGTAGGAGCCCTGTAATAAAACGACGCAACCCCATCGAGTTTGGGTTATTTACATTTGTCTTGATACGTTCTTCGGCCACACAATAAAAGCTTGTACGAATAAATATATTTGTATCCCTATGTCATCTAATCGCACTGCTTATACTCGTATTAGTGTAGTCTCATTTATTATGTTGATATATCTATTGTATTAGACAGTATTGAATGTGTTCCCGGCAGAGTAGAATAGGACCACTCCAAGTCTTCCCGTGGATGTCTTAGAAGGCGACTTAGGAAACAAGCTAAACAAAGCTTATAAACATCAATGAGACCTCTCCAACCTGTCTGGCCAGCGTGGAGAGTGTAGGCCGAATCCTCTGACTGCTCCGGCTAATATGGCTCTGGCAGTACAGAGAGGGTCGTGCTCCTGCAGTGGAGACTAAAAACAACCTGATCATGATGATGATGAGAAATCAATAAATAAATTAAGATTTTATTTATTTTAGTCATTTTAACTAATAACAAATGCTCCCGAAAATTATTTTCCTGTGGAAGAGTGCCCTGATGGCACTCTTCCACAGGAAAATAATTTTCGTTTTTAAAATAATTTTCCTTTATTTATAACTAATTTATTTTTAACATTTAAGTTGTAATAACCCTTATCTTTAGTTGATTTAGTATAGTGTTTTATTATGAGGAAAATACTTGAACTTTGAACCGAAAAAAATGGATATTACTAGTTTACCAATTAAACATAGTTCAAATCTCTCCTCCGCCAATTGATCTCATAAACAAAGACGTCATTGTCCAATCAGTGGCCGTTCTTATTTCTAATTGATCGAAGTGGGCCATCAGAAAGTCGGTATGAATTATCGTTATGCCATTTATGGACGGCTTATGTAAATTATATCGTGGGTAAACGATTGTGTTGCACTCGCTTAATTTGACCTCGGACACGCTTAAATTTTGGTTGACACTATTAATGTCCTTATGCAAAATTACCAATATTTTTTATTTAATTTCATTTTAGATAGATAGATCAATTCATTTGTTTGTTTCAAACAGAGCACACATTCACATTCAATACAGTCTAATACAATAGATATACCAACATAATAAATGAGACTACACTAATATAAGCAGTGCGAATATGTGACACAATGATACAAATATATTCTTTCGTACAAGCTTTTATTGTGATGCCTATGAAGCAACAGGGCAAGCTTAAGGCCGTACCTGAATTTTCCGGGGTCCAGTGCTGCCCCCCTTTAAAATAAATCATTTCAAAGAATACGAAGACATCATTTAAAATTTTGCTACTACCAAGTCCTATTTAACCCTTTAAAGTATTTTATGAACTACTGTTTACAGTTTAAAGTGAGAACGTTAAGCTTTACTACGCACATTTGCGACAAAACGGCCACTTTTGGCAAATGTGCGTAGTAAAGCTTAACGTTCTCATTATGAACTGTAAACAGTAGTTCATAAAATACTTTGAAGGGTTAAATAGGACTTGGTAGTAGCAAAATTTTAAATAATGTCTCCGTTTTCTTTGAAATGATTTATTTTAAATTGGGGCAGCACTGGACCCCGGAAAATTCAGGTACGGCCTTAATTAAAGCTTGTAAAAAAGGTAAAATAGGGAATTTTCATCGTCTTTAAAGAGAGAGAAATCTCAGCAAATTCACCTGACTCAAGGTGTAACAGAAATGAATAGGGAGTATGATCAGTTAACGATTTTGAACAACTTTTACAGGATATTAAATAAAAAAGCTAAATTCAAGTTTCGATAATTAAGTAAAGTAAAACTTGTAGGGATTGTAATTTTTACCTTGTCAGACTTACTTACATATTTTAATAATATATTTTTCTAACATAAATACATTAGAAAAGTATATTATTTAAGCATTTTTAATAAGTTCTCGTGATTGCCGAATGTGTTGATAAACTTAGCCTACAATGAATATAAATCAACAGAAAGTTAATTTCAACAGTCAACATCAGACTTTCTTAGAATCAATTAAACCATTTGCATTATTAATCAAATCCATACCTCTAGCACACATAAAATATTCACGGTCCATGTGCATATCAACAACATTAATTCCAATCAAAACTAAACACACTTACCTACCGTCCGATCAGTCTTTGTTTTTTACAAGCAGAAGCCCCAATTAGGCAAGGCTGTTGTCTCATGAACAAAAATGTCGACGAGAAGTGACAATTTCCATGGTGGTCTGGGAGGCCCGTAATCTGTCATCTGGCCTGTCAAATTACTAACGGCCGAGCGACCGAACGGCTACCGAACTTGCTACAGATAACACTTCATTATATAGAGCAGGTAAGCTTGTAGATATATCAATGTGTTAATCTGTAGTTTTATGCCTATCAGTCTCACAGAAAAAAAATGTTACTGGCCAGTTTTATTTGCAGAATTAATTAACGTCAGAAATTCACACATGTCAGCGTGTAAATCCTTGACGTTAATTAAAAAGCGCTTTTTATTTTTCTTGTAATTAAAATGACATTCGAAATTTAAGAATCATTACTTCACGTCGTTCGAAGTAACATTTAAAAGAATATTCGACGCTTGATTAAAATTCAAATGAATGATTAATTAAAATAAAAACATTATAAAACGGCGCAGTCATTGGATTGACTGTTCTGCGTCGAGAAGTACAGTGCACATAATAAAATGAATGGACGTAGGCGTACACACGGCGAGACACCTGATTACTCTTTTTGTTTTTTTACATGGAATGTTAATTAATTTTTGCTGTCAACCGTAGTCAAACAATATGTAATGATTAATTGTGTTTTTAAACCTGAGCATGGTTTTATCAGAGTTATAAATATATGTATAAAGAATGTACAGAGTAAAAAGTTTAACGTGATGATTATCTAGCATATTTTAAAATATAGATTTGTTTCGTATAAGTAAACCCTAGGTAACCCTTCAAACAATTTTATGAACTACTGTTTAATGTTTAAAATGTGCGAAGAAAAGCTTCACGTTCTCACTTTAAACTTTAAACAGTAGTTCATAAAATTGTTTGAAGGGTTTAGGGTTTAATTATACGAACTTTTAAATGTTATCTCTGTTTCCTTTCAAATATTTTTTTTAGATAGAAAAATGAATCAAAATAGTAATGGGTTGGAGCCTATTGATATGATTTGCATTTTCGCCCATTCCCTTGATCGGCTTCTACGATCTACGCGGGAAGAGAAGCAGCTGGTACATCCTTATTTTTTTCTTTTCTCCCAGACCAGATTTTTGCATCGGTACATATTTTTGTTGTTTTAAAAGCAAGAAAATTCAAAAAAGAACATATTCTGCATCAGTTTTTTTAAAATACTTTTTTATTACTAAAAAAATATACAAATGGTGATTACTGCTTTGATTTGAATAACATTGCAACTCAAATAAGTAAACATTGATCATTAATTGAGTCAATCAGTATAAGCTATCGGTGTTCATTGACACACGACAAAATGGTCTGAATGAAGAGTAATTTGCGATTGTACTGCAATCAAACGGTTTTTAATGACCACAGCAACGCATTTATTGAAATAAATGGGTACGAACAACGACAATTACGATATATGAGTTTTGTCTTCATTGATAAATATTAAAATAACTATTTTTGCGGCTAGGCCCGTCATATCTGCTTGCACATGCATCCGAAGGCTGACGATGAACATACTATGATGGTGATACTAGAAAAAGAAGTAAGCAATAGGCGATCAAATTTTTCGACCTCCCATACAATTCGGCGCTCAGCTAAACGGATTTTGTATGGAAGGACGAAAATTTTTTATCGATATTAATAACTTTTTTTATAGAAAGTTGTTTAGTATCATTAAATGATACTTACTCAACGTTACAATATTTTGTAATAAATAAGTATAAATACCCAAGACTCGGTACAGTTTAAAAAATACCATTTTCCATCTCGTTCTGGCTGGGGATCGAACCCAGAACCTCCAGAGTGGCGGACTATCATGTTAACCATTACACCACGGAGGTCGTCACATGGGGGCTACCACTAGATGGGACATAAAAGTTGTGTGTGCGGGCTAAAAGTAGTACCTAATATAACTGTATTACAATATAGGTATATTACATACATGTATTACAATAAAGTTCCGTTGAACTGACTATAAGTCACACAAATACACTATACACTAGTAAACTTAGTCCCAAAAGGTGAATAAAACATCAAACTGAAACTTCAAGTAATTTCATGATAATACATCGCTAAGTCTGAGTACTAACAAAAGAAACAAACTTCAAGTTACCACCCGGAAAAGTAAAAGCTTTCTCTGACACCAGTGATTTAAAAGTCATTATAAGTCAACGAATACGCACGTGCGTTATTGAGATATCCTTTTAGCAATAAGCTACCTACTCGTACCTACTTATATATATTTTTTTAATATTTTATCACATATCACATTAGGGTAGTTTTGGAATACCTAAACAAAATCCTATGGAATCTCTCAATTTATTTACATAAGTCTGTTGGTCTGTAGGTATATTCTTTTTATCATAATGGTTAACTAGGGGAGAATGATTTTATCAAAATTGAAATTGAAAAAATGTATTTAATATGGACTCACTTAATGGACTTCTAAACAAAAAAAATTCTTATTAGATTCTTATAACCACTGGTTCTATGAGCCGGTATATCACTGCAATGTGGTAGAGCCATCAAAATTTCAAAATAAGCATAATTCTAAGCCTAAAGTCACAATGACTCCTTCAAGAGTGTAAAATGAATGATTCTAACTATCCATCAAAGGGCAACGTCGGTGCAGGTCTGTAAGACCCGTAGATGCATTAATAAACATTCGTTATTACAGCAAAATAACGATAGTAAATCGTCTTGTATATTTTTATTTGTTTATTTAATACTCTTTATTGTTTCAAAGTAAAAACATAATTTTAACAAATGGCGGTCTTTTCAGTCAACCGAGTATTTCGAGACAATAGGAAAACTATTGAAAAATAAACCGGCCAAGTGCGAGTTAAACTCGCGTGGAGAGGGTTCCGTACAATTGATTAAATTCTTATAGGTTTTCCTGTAATCTACAAGCAATGAACTATATTTTGTATTTTTTTTTAAATTTTAGGCTCAGTAGTTTCGGAGATCAGGGAGGGGGATGGTAAATTTTCGTCTTCTTTCAAATAATAATAATAACAATAACAACAAATATATATTTGAGATCCTCTTATCGAGCTCTTTCATTTGATATATGACACAGTAAGGTTTGCAAAACTTTTTTTTTTCAATTTCATAATTTGTCCCCCAAAAATGACCCTTATTTTAAAAAAATATTTATTTACTTTGCACATGTGTGTTTGGGCCATAGAATTACACCATCCTACCAAATTCACCTGATTCGGTCCAGTACATTCGGAGCAAATTGGCTGTGACAGACGGACGGACAGACAGACGCACGAGTGATCCTACAAGGGTCCCGTTTTTTCATTTTTTGTACGGATCCCTAAAAAGCAATTATACTGTGGTATTGCTGATTAACAACTAAGTTTAAAGATCTAGAATAATGGTGGCTCCTAATATTTTTTAAATCTCTACTAGAGACTACGAGATTACTAATCTTCATTTTTCAACGTATCATTAAAGTAAACTTTAAAAGCTGACGAAATAACCTACTGTTCTTACTTTACTATATTCGTTAGTGCAGTTCCCTCGTTGACGGCTGTCATTCATCTTTCCTGATTGGATGCAGTGAAACAGTTAATTGCAATTGTGTGCAATAATGTATTCGGAAAATGTATTATTTACCCTTACATTCACCGACTTTCAACAATCATTTTATGACGACCAAGCAAAAGCGTATTGTACCAAACTGCATAGTTCAACGCAAAATATGCTTTTGTCCTTAAGACTCAGGTAGGAGCTCGATAACTTAGCGGTGTTCAAGCTTTGTTACTTTAAATGAATGCTAAGCCGTTGTGTATGTAGGTATGTTAGGCACGTTAAGCCGTTGGTTCCAGCTATCGTAATTAAGTAGATATCTCGTTCATCAATTTACGGTAATGTCATAATTATGTCATCTATGACAGCCTATAATTAATGTCAGAAAACTTTAAGCAGTTTGAACAGAACACATACTTATAAAAAATACATTCCCAAAGTGTAGCCAAATTATTTAAACTGTTCCGGCTATTTCTTCTCCAT
The DNA here is from genome assembly GCA_963576875.1 of Acrobasis repandana. NCBI lineage: Eukaryota > Metazoa > Arthropoda > Insecta > Lepidoptera > Pyralidae > Acrobasis > Acrobasis repandana. Next base: position 9,629,231 of record OY756226.1, read on the forward strand.
TTTGTAAGGTCTTTAGCATCCTTGGGTGACCATTGACATGCATGTTATATTTGGAGAAGAAAAAGCAGGAAAGCGCACCCAGGGCTCCGAAGCAGCACAGCTGAGGATGCAAACGGAAACGCGCTTAGACGAAGAAGACATACTTATAACAATGGTAAATAATAAAACCATGTAGGTATTACATTATACTTATTTATATGTCGTACGTCAAGTGCCTTCAGGAAGATCTGCCAAATGGTATTTTTTTCTGATTTCGGAGTCCAAATATTTTCGATTGATTTTGACGAGTTCCGTGGCGTATTGGTTACCAAATTCCACTATATTCCGAGGATTTTCATTCGCCGGCCGGTGCAAGTTCAAAAATAGCCTTTTTCGAATAAATTATCATGGGTCTTGGATGTTTATCTACATGTCTCCATCATAAAATATTTACAAATTAAAACTTTAAGGCTAGTTAAATCTGTGTGATTTGTGTAAACTATTTGTGTAAAATATTTTTGCACATCAAAATAAAGGTCCAAGTTCGATAAAATAATAATAAACTATAAATTATAATCATGAGCGGGCAACACTGCTCCATCCATCAATTGCACTGCAAACTTAACAAATGTGCACTTCGGTCTGTAGGAATCTGCGCACTCATAGTGGTTTCTTGCTATAACTCATCTTCAAATAATAGTTTGCACCCTATTTCTCAGTATACTGTTTCAATTGTTATGGTATATAATAGTCTGCCTAATTGTTGTGTATTTTTTGTACATAAATCATAATTAGGCTATTGATTGTTGTAATAAATAAGAAATAGATTTCATACAACTAATACGAGTGAATCTCTTAGAAATTTTAACTAGGCTTATAACTTAATGAAAATAAAGCTGCATTTATTTTTATAGCATTTACTTATTTACAACACCAATTCAAACTATGCTTACTATATACAGCGAAATGACATGAGATAAATCCAAAATTGATAATTTAACGATTGACTCACGTATATAGTCTTTCTGGCAGAACACATGCATCAACACAGTCAGCTCGGTGAGCGATCAGTGCTGAGCGGACAGCGACATCTTCAGGTCGCCGTTCTTGACACTCGCTCTGAAGATGATCGTCTAAATCGATTGAAACCTGGTCGGCCGTTTCCAACTATGTTACTTAAGTCAATCGTTTCCAATTATTAATTAGCGAAGTAACATTCCATGGAGTTTTTAAATTTTACTAGCAAAATCAAAGATTTTTTTTAACCGGTTTTGGCTCTATATCATTATTTTTCGTTCTACAAAACAGACAATTCTGACGTTTATTTCTTTGACAACCTCCGTGGCGTAATGGTTAACACGCTAGACCGCTAATCCGGAGGTTCTGGGTTCGATCCCTAGCCAGGGCAAGTTGGAAAATGGCCTTTTTCAAATTGTCCTGGGTCTTGGGTGTTATCTATATATGTATTTATCGTAAAATATATTATCGTTGAGTTAGTATCCTATAACACAAGTTTAAAACTTACTTTGGGGCTAGCTTAATCAGTGTGATTTGTCTGTATATATTTATTTATTTGTTTTCACTATTTTTAAGCTCGAGCTCCTCCGTGCTTCGGAAGGCACGTAAAAGCCGGTGGTCCCGGCTGTCATTTGTATGGCAGTCGTCAAGCTATGTCAGATGCCTTTAGGCTGCTTGAAAAATCTGACAACAGTGTTGGCCACTTACATACACGAAAAACAAACAAAACTATTTTTAATAAAATATGTACTTACATGCTAATCCACGCAATGTTCATAAACTACCAAACTTGGCAAATAGGCAAACAAATAGGTATTTAATTTTTCCAATTTAGATACCAATTATAAGACATTGACTTCCTTATACTAGTAAACTTCTTAAATTAAGTACATCGCTACAGCGAGGTGCAATACCATTTACACTTTCATTTATTAAGACTCTGCAATCTCAAATAAACATACTTTTTTGTCATTCGTTCCTCCGTCGAATGAACGATTTAAATTCGTGCAGGTAAAGAGACGTCAGAATATTTCCACTCGCACCAATTCAAACCATACCCACCACTCAGCGAGGTGCAATCCCATCCACACTTTCATTAATTATTCCAACTTAGATAAGACACTGCATTCTTAATGACCCTCGTTCGTGGTCATTCCTCATGTGAGCATTGCTTTATTTGTAAGTATCATTAAGAATGGAGGCTTTTGTTCAAGAGCTTTTGAAGGATATGACGGTGATGCTTGATAACTTGACTTTGCATGCATTTTAGTCTGTCACCCGTACATTTAATCTTGATAAAAAAAACGATTAGTTTTTATTTCTGGCATTTTTAACTTTTATTTGTAAAACTAAGTAGGCAAACAGGCACATCGATCACCTGGTCAGAAGTTATATCCCTAGACTGCGCCTTGTCTTGTCCTTCCTTGCATTTCCCTATTTAGGATAGGTTCCGCTTGACTTTTTCCATAACGTCCTATTTCTTTGAGCTTGTGATCCATCCATCATCGAGCTTGTTTTAGTTAAAGACGAAGAAGCTAGATTTCTTCTTAAAACTTATACAGGAATTATCAATTTGCGTATTTATTCCATCAAACGCTATGCAGATTTTCTAGGCAACTTCATAGATTTAAACTAAATTGAAATGAAATATATTTTGTTAAATAATATATTGGCATACAGTTAATTTTAAACATAAGTTAACAAAAAAGAAAACAAGTTCAGAAATTCCATCCAACCTATTGTTGATTGATCTATTTAAAATGCTTATTAACATTTTTTGCTTCATATACCACAAGTACACACAATTACAAAGCTTGAATTCCAAGTATCTAATAAAAGATAGATAAAGGACAAAAAAATTATAACATTAAAAGTGAAATCCTCAGAGCTTTGATTGACCACAAATCAATATTAATGATCAGTACCAGCGGGTGTTCTGGTTTGTTCTTCCATCTCTTTAATTTATTCGAGTAAGAAAGAGAGAGAGTATATTTGGACACTTCGCCCTTAAAGCGCTTTAAGTGCTAAACGAATAAAACCATTAATTACAAGCAATTCAATGTACATATTGAATTTATTCAAATGGTGATAAATGGGCGTTGTTGGAAACAAGAGGTGCTAAGACGTTGGTATAATGTCTGGAATGTGACTCATACTTGGGTTGTTCAGACTACGCTCTACGTATACCAGAAGATATCATTATTGCACGCGAAAATATGTATGTATTTATTAAATAGTAACATGGCTCAGTTTGACAGATGCAATGGAACGACTTCCGTGGGAATACGCTAAGATGACAGAGATAGAATGAGAATGGAACGATAACTATACCTATATATATATTATGTATAATTCCTAAGTATCGTTGAGTTAGTATCTTATAACCACAGACCACTTAATTAAGTAGTCTCTCAAATAATCTTTTAAATTATTATTACTTATGTAGTGTCGAACTTATGAAATATTCAAATAATATGTACTCTGCATTTCTACATATTGTATTCACTCTTGTTGTTTTTTGATACATACAGATATTTCAACAGTTGCCAAAGAACTTGAGAAGTGGAGAAGAAATAGACAGAACAGTTAAAACGATTTGGCTATACGAGTAGTTTTAAGACCGGCTGCCTGACTGACATCAAGCCTCTTTGGAAATGTGCAAAAAATTACAACCGGCCGCCGTCCGACGTCAACCCTCCTTGGGAATGCAATTGTAGTACGAGATGTTTGTACTCAGTCCTATAGTCGCCTTTTACGACATTCACAGGAAGAGATGGAGTGGTCCTATTCTAGGCCAGTGGCCATACGGCACCTTTAAAATGAGTTATCATACTCTAACCGTAAAGAATAACAGTCTGAACGGTAGTGGTATTAAATATATCGAGGTTTTTTATCATAGCAACACTAGCTTTTTTTGCTCTTTTACAACGAGCTCTATTAATAACACTTATTGATCTCATTGTTTTTGAGTCTGTTGTACCTTCAAACAGGTATAGAAGGCAACAAGTAGGATAATTAAGTAACTTTTTTTGTAATTAACATTTATGAGTATCGAAAATTAAGCTTCATAGTAGGATGTAGGTAATAATAAACATACACACATACAAAGTCGTAAGTACTCTATATATTGTACTTACATCATCATCATCTTTCAGGAACCCACTGCTGGGCATAAGCCTCCTTCTGTCTGCGCCATCTTAATCTGTCCCTGGCCATTGCAATCCAATTCTTGCCAGCAACTTGCCTGACATCGTCGACCCACCTAGCCGCCGGACGTCTTACATTACGTTTTCCTACTTACATATGAATTTGAAATTTAATAATGACTTTTGCTTCACTTTTTTTTGAAGTGAAACCTTCTTTAGGCGTGTTGGGCATTTTTGAGATGGTAAAAACCATTTAACTCGCGACACTGTTACCAGTACCGTAACCGACACCACCTTGTTCAATCAAGATTTCACTTCTGTCGGCACTCCCAGAGTGCCACTGTTTTCAGGGTTCCGTAGCCAAATGGCAAAAAACGGAATCCTTATGGATTCGTCATGTCTGTCTGTCTGTCCGTCCGTATGTCACAGCCACTTTTTCCGAAACTTTTAGAACTATACTATTGAAACTTGGTAAGTAGATGTATTCTGTGAACCGCATTAAGATTTTCACACAAAAATAGAAAAAAAAACAATAAATTTTGGGGTTCCCCATACTTAGAACTGAAACTGTGGGGGAGGGGATCTATGGATAGGTCTTCAAAAATGATATTGAGATTTCTCTAATAATAAAATAATATTTTTTTTCTAAGCTGAATAGTTTGCGCGAGAGACACTTCCAAAGTGGTAAAATGTGTGTGTGTGTGTGTGTGTGTCCCACCCCTGTAACTTCTAAAATAAGAGAATGTAAAACTAAAAAAAATATATGTATGTATGTACCATGCAAACTTCCACCGAAAATTGGTTTGAACGAGATCTAGTAAGTAGTTTTTTTTAATACGTCATAAATCGTAAACCGCAATTTGCCTTAAAGTTAAAAATTAAAGGGGGTCGTCATACGAGAAACGTGTTTCCTCAGCATTTTAAAACATTGTACGGAAGTACGGAAACCTTCATGTACGAGTCCAACTCGCACTTGCCCGTTTATTTATTGAAAGATGTGACATAAATGTATTAAAATAAATAAATTACCCATCCAAATTAATGTTAACTGTGACGAATAGTAATTATTGTTCAAAGTATCAAATATAAAGGGGCAATAAGAAGGACTATATAAAGAATTTAAAGTTGCAGATAATGAAAAGTAAAAATATTTGAAATTTAATAAATTTTATTAGAGTCATTGTTACTTATCGGGAGGGAGAAGCTGAAGCACGTCCTAACACATCTGTGTTCCAAGTGTAAGTATCTACTTACAATGTGCCCCAACCATCCATGGAGGTACTTTAGAATGAGTTTTGGTCTAAATAAATGGCTAAATAAAAAATATTGTTAAAATTTATTTGTTTCTTTTACAATAATAATGGTTTGGGAGCAAAGAACTTACAATATAAAATACGGAAGGGATAAAAAAAATTAAAACGCTTGAATATTTTTCTGATGTTAGGAGTAACATTCCTCTTTACTATAAAAATATATCAGAAGTTTCCGTTCAGTAAGGTAACTGCCATATTTTAATAACTGTAACAGTTAATTGTTAAACAGTTAAGTTGTTGTGTAATAATGTTTTTAGTGCGTCAAACGATCAGGACAAGAGAAATGGCGACGACAGGTATATGAAATTAAATGCATGCTCTAAAAAGAATTATTTTTACATTGAATTGACTGAACGGGAAAATCTAATATTTTTGATTGTAAAGAAGAATATGTTATTCCTAAATGCAGTAAAATACTCAAGCGTTTTCAAAATTTTCATCCCTTCCCTATTGTACAAGCAATCCAGCATCTCGACATCTTCTCTCGCGCAGGTCGCATTATAGAAGTTGACCAATAATACCAAAGTCAAAAATCTAGCGATAATTTTTAAAAGTATTTTGCCTATTTATTTTAAATTTCAAACTTTAAAACCCATTTCTATCCCGTTTGAAACTTTAAAACTTTGATTTAAATAGGTTAACAAATAAATAATGCCAAACAAATTCAAACAATCTTTCTTTTATCCAGTTAGCAGCGAAAAATTTATTCAACCCTGCATAAAAGTATACCTACCTGGCGCCATCTGTTGTCACAGTTGCTCATCAATTTACACGTTTATGTTTTATTTGTCTTTATTCAAATACTTTCTTAAGGCCGTACCTGAATTTTCCGGGGTCCAGTGCTGCCCCCATTTAAAATAAATCATTTCAAAGAAAACGGAGACATTATTTAAAATTTTGCAACTACCAATTCCTAGATAATCCTCCAAAGTATTTTATGAACTACTGTTTACAGTTTAAAGTGAGAACGTTAAGCTTTACTACGCACATTTGCGAAAAACGGCCACTTTTGGCAAATGTGCGTAGTAAAGCTTAACGTTTTCATTATAAACTGTAAAGAGTAGTTCATAAAATACTTTAAAGGGTTATCTAGGAATTGGTAGTTGCAAAATTTTTAATGGTGTCTCCGTTTTCTTTGAAATGATTTATTTTAAATGGGGGCAGCACTGGACCTTGGAAAATTCAGGTACGGCCTTAAGTAAAACATTCAATTAAAACAAACGACAAACATCATTCGATATTTCTTGGAAAACAAGCTGATATATTTTAGCCCAGTCTTTCTCTCTCTCTCTATTTACCTAATCCCATTGTCAACCGACTGAAAAAAGGAAGGAGATTATTAATTCGTCCCGTATGTTTTTTTTTTTATATGTATAATACGTGATATTTTCGCCAATTGTAAACCAATTTCGATGATTTTTTTAAATTGAAAGCCTTACCTATCAAGTCGGTCTTATAATAATTTGGTGAAAACTTGATGAAGATTTACTTTGGGGATGTAATAAGAAACTTCTTAAAAGGGTTTCATTTTGTTAAAATATTAAGTAATTTTTTTATTAAATCAAAAATTTTTTTGGCACTTATTACTCTTTGGTGACAAATACAAAAACCATAATATCATATTACCTAATATTATAAAATGCATAAATTACTATTAGATAGATCTCTATCTATTATATCTCGACCTCATCATGTCACACCGGAGGTCCCGGGTTCGATCTCTGGTCAGGCCAAGAAGGAAATGAAAATTATCTTTTTCAGATTAACCCCAGATCATTTTCTTGGATGTTTTTCTATATATGTATCTAATATAAAATATACTATCGTTGTGTTAGTATCCCATAACACAAGTCTCGAACTTACTTTGGGGCTAACTCAATCTGTCTTATTTGTCCGTATATATTTATTTATTATTACATAGGAAAACAAAAAAGACTATATTTTTGAAATTTAGAATATCAAATATAATAGAATAAAATAAAAAACTTTTGATATTTAGTAACTTAAACAAAATGTTACAAAATAACTTAATCCTACTCATTCTATCTCCATTGTCCCCCATTTGAGATTAAAACAAATATTCTGGTCACTTATTAAGCCGCTTCCTCGTTAGAGTGGCCACAAATCTCACTTTACTCCCGGTATGACAAACACAAAAACCATAAAATTAAATTAATGCGTTGTGAACACGTCCCCGAGATAGTCACTGCCGTTATGGAGAACTTGAGGATTTCGCGATTGCTATTATAAACATTATTACATACCTTTATGTTTTTGTATTATTTGTACGAAAATTTGTAATATTACAAATCAAATCAAATCAAATCAAATTCTTTATTTGCTTAATAAGAGTACAGTGTTGTCTTATAATTAAAAATATAGTCCTTCTTATTAACCCTTTCGGGTATAGCAAAATTTTTACATGCATATTTATCTATTTTCTCCTAAAATTTTACAATTTATCAAATAAAAAATCCCTAATACTATAATAACACTTACCTGTCAAAAAGAGCTTAAATTTTTTCTAAAACAAAGTTAAATTTAAATCTTTATATTCTTTTGGTATTTTATATATCTTCGGTGCCATACATACTACACTGTCATGCAATAAAGCAGTTTTAGATGAATGCAGACACAAGTTATCACAATATATCTTACGTCGGTTTCTTATTACTACATCGGATAAACTAGGAAACAAATGAGAATTAATTTTCACAAATATTGCTACTTCCAGTATATATAGTGACGGGAATGTTAGAATATTATGTTTTTTAAATAGTGGCACACAACTATCTGTACTTTGTAGTCCAAACATTGCTCGAATACAGCGCTTTTGCATTTTGAATACTAAATCTTTATTGGTAGAATTTCCCCAAAAAATTATACCGTATCTAAGTACTGATTCAACTAGACCATAGTATGCCGTTATTAGTACCTCGGTATTTAATTCATTTGATAAATTCTTTAAATTTAAATTCAATTCAAAATATCTTTATTATCATAGGATATTTATAATATCTCTTAATGATAGTCACTTTGTTTTGTTTTGCACAAATGTTGACGTCAAATCGTTACTTAAAGCTAAGTTTACGCCGCTTGCTAGGCGCAAGTGCAGAAGAAGCGGCAACAAACTGCACTGATAGTCCTATAATATACAAGTAGACAGTAACTGATAGTCTGTACAGTGCATATAACTACAATAAAAAAATATCGCATGTAAAGGTTAAAAACATTTTTGAAGCGATATCATTTCGTTAGGGGTGTTGGAATCTTTATTTCTTCTTATTTTGCTGTATTATTTATTTATTATGAAATTAGTGTTATAAATTTCTTTTTATTGGTTATATATATCCTTACGGAGTAGACAGAGCATGGGGCCGTAAGAGCGTGGGACGCAAAGGCTACGACTAACGTGTACCTAGACAGAAATGGGAAATAAAATTGTTACCTATTATAAAAAAATAAAAACGATAAGTACATAGTAGTAATTTTATAGGATTTATACATACATATTTCCAATAAAAATCTTCATTTCTCCTATCAAAGCCAATAACAGAGTCGATATTATTCTGGGATCGCGTCGATTGTTATAAAAACTTCCAAATCAATGTTGAACTTTTAAATGGAAAAGTGCCGTTCAACTTTGTTCATTAAAAACTGTTGAGTTGAACGTGGAACGGAAAGAAATATCATTTTGGAAAACGTATAATGAGAAAAGTATGCAAATAATATAATTTGGTCTGTGTGCGCGGCAAATAAGAGTGTAGATTGTTTGCCGCCTGCTAGCGCCATCTTGTGACGAATAGCGAGAACTTCATTCGTGAGGTGAGACAATCTTTTATAAAATGTTATGTGCGTCAGTTATTTTGTAATTATATATTTTGTCAATATGTAAATAGGATTTAAAAATACATATTTTGTCTTAAACTGTTAAATATTGAGAAATTTAGTCCACATTTGATTGAAGTTAGCTATTGACTGAATAATAATCATGATATGTAGTGTAATTATTAAAACTTCATCGTAATTTATTTTGTTTTCTATTCAATTTAGTATTTGTAAAGTAATTATAGTGACTGGTAGAGAATGCATCAGCATTAAGTCCACCTTTTGTACCATTTCTGGTTAATAAAATAGAGTAGATTAATCTTTAACTTTAATTATACCCTTTCTATCCATTACTGCCATTACATAGAATATATAGAGCTATCTCTAACATTGGCGCCGCGTCTATATTTGAATATATGGTGGCGTGAATTTTATCATACCTACGTATTTAATTTATAAACAATGAAATATGTCTCCTTTAGTTTTATTCCTCCTCCTTCCTATAACAGCTCTTTGTTTCTACTTGTATATTATAGCACAACTTCGTAACTTACTCACCATCTAGACCGATCCCACTCCATCCTATCAACTCTTATCAGCCTGATAAGGCGGGTTTTCTAATTAATTAAAGACCTGCCCTGAACATTAAACATTTACGAGCTCTTCGCGTCTCTATCGATACGACGTTTGTTCAATTATAGTTTCGTTTAATCACGATAAGTCCATTTAAAACGAGATAGTCTTCTCATGAAAGCAAAATTCTAAGGAATATTTTCAGCTATCATTATTGATAATATAAAATACATATTGAAATTTAATAAATGTAACAAGATAATTCAGAACTTATGTAACAATAACAACTAATAATTATTTAATCTAAATTATAACTAGATAAAAATAATTAAAACTAACTAATAACTAGAGATTAAAAATTTAAAAATATATTTACTAAAAAAAAATATCGTGCAGTTCAATACGTATTCGTATTATTTATTAGAATTTATAGATAGTGTTTTTTATTTACACAGTACTTTATCATTTATTAATACAAATTTTACAAACAAAATTTTACAGAAACACTAAAAATAGAGTTTTCTCATAAATACAACATAATCAATACCTACAATAAAAATCTAACCATATACCTAAATACCAATTTCTTTTTATTTATTGTTGAGTAACAAGTATTGATTACTGTTATTTTTATACAACTTTAAATATTTACACATATTTAAATGAAAGCCGAATTGTACGGTTTGTATAGAACTAAAAAAAGAATTATAAAAAGTTATTTTAATTATCATACCCGTTCGTAAGTGCCTATTAGGCATGTATTTTTATAGGGTTTTTAGGCATTCTAGATGCATTCTTATTTCATTTTTTAAGGTAAATACTGGTTTAAGTTACTAGGATAGGTACTACTAATAAACTTTTAACATTTGTAACTCATTTTACCATTTTGTAACTAACTCAATTTAGCTTCGACTCTACCAAGTTACCCTACTTCTTCTCTCGTGTGGTTGGTTCAGACTTCAGATTTTATTAAATAAAAAAATAATAAAATAACGTTTATTTTCTCTTCACTACAGATACTTAAGTAATTAATATTGTTACTTATCACTATTTTTATAATGCAACTCTTGTTTAACATATTATTATGTTAAACAAGAGTTGCATTATAAAATAGTAATTATATTATTAATTAATAATTATTACCTTATGAAAAGACTAGTCCCTGAAATAGGTCCCTTGGGGTCTTGCTCTACAGGTAACTAGGGCCCTCCCTCGGAATACTAATCTAATCTCAGATACTTAAGTAATTAATATTGTTACTTATTACTATTTTTATAATGCAACTCTTGTTTAACATATTATTATGTTAAACAAGAGTTGCATTATAAAATAGTAATTATATTATTGATTAATAATTATTACCTTATGAAAAGACTAGTTCCTGAAATAGGTCCCTTGGGGTCTTGCTCTACAGGTAACTAGGCCCCTCCCTCGGAATACTAATCTAAAGATTGCAGGTTTTACATACTGAATACTGGCTGTTTTGTTGGTGTTATGTGTGCTTTATTCTTCCAGAATGTTGCCACGTTTACACTACTCCAGAGGCAGAGTATAGGCCAAGCTTGGTACAGCTGGTGAGACACAAAGGGCATGAGAGGAGATGCCGTAATAGTTTGACCGTCGCGACCACACTCGCACTGTGCTTCTGCTTGGTCTATATATCCCCAGCGTGCCAGATTGTGCTTACATCGACCTACCTCAGTTCGGAGCCGATTCAAGCATCTCCATGTGGCCCATGGCGGTAGCTCCTCTGAAGGTTGGATGTAATCGGGGGGTAGAGCATATTCGCGCAATATTCTTAATCTAGAGGATTCAGGTTGTGGCATGCTCCGATGAAGTCTGAAAACCTGAAAAAAAAAATTATTTCTTCTATACCTAGGCTGTTTGATAAGTACCCGTTTATGGAAAAAAAAACAGTTTTCTTTGTATATATGCATTTATTTTTCTACGTAGTCACCTTTTAACTCTATACATTTGTTCCACCTATACTCAAGCTTCAATAAACCATCCAAAAAGTATGATTTTGGAAATTCATTAAAATAGGCCTCTGTGGCGGCAATGACTTCGTCATTTGATCCAAATCGCTTGCCACCGAGCCATTTTCTTAAGTTGGGAAACAAAATGAAATCGCATGGGGCCAAATCTGGAGAAAACGGGGGGTGAGACAATAGTTTGTAGCGTAACTGTGCTAATTTAGCCGTCACAACTCTGGACGAATGAGCCGGGGCGTTGTCGTGATGAAACAGTACTTTTTTCTTTTTTAAATGGGGTCGTTTGTCCTTCAACACGGCGTCAAATTCATCCAATAAATTGGCATAGTACTGCCCTGTTATTGTTTTTCCCTTTTCTAAATAGTCAATATGTATAATACCCTGCGAATCCCAAAAAACGGTCGCCATGACCTTTCCAGCCGATGGGACGGTTTTTGCTTTCTTTGGAGCAGGTTCACCCGGTAAAATCCACTGCTTCGACTGCTCTTTCGGGGTGTAGTGGTGGACCCACGTTTCGTCCACGGTCACGAAACGACGCAGAAACTCCTTCGGGTTACGTTCGAACACGGCCAAACACTGCTCCGAAGTAGTCAGTCGGTTCCGTTTTTGCTCCTCCGTGAGTAAACGCGGCACCCACCTCGCCGATACTTTCTTCATACCCAATTTTTCTTCTAATATGTGATGTACCCTCTCGATTGAAACATTTACAGCATCAACGATTCCTCTTAAGTTTAATTCGGCGGTCGGCTAAAACGATATTTTCAATTTTCTTAACCATATCGTCTGTAGTCACCTCAACTGGCCGGCCTGGGCGATCCTCATCAAAGACGGTTGTTCTCCCCCGCTTAAACTCGTTATACCAATATCTGACGGTTGTCATAGAAGGAGCACATTCATTGTAAACCGCTTGCATTCTTACTTTTATTTCATCACATGTTTTCCTTCCAAAAATAAGAATCTAATTACAGACCGATACTGTTCTTTCTCCATTTTAACAATTTTAAGTTCACGCCTTCACTGAATCGTTGTCAAATGAGAAAAAAAACAAAAGAATGCCATTTTTTTTTTAATTTTCCCGCCTCTGAAAAATGGCTTAAAAAGGTGGTATACTTATTTGCGGCCAGTGATATTAATATATTTAGAAAATGGGTACTTATCAAACAGCCTCGTAGTTCTTTCAGAGGAATTGTGTCGTTTAAGAAGCTATTTCGTACAGCTCAAAAATCCAAACAAAAATGGCTACAGCTAATATCAGTATTAATATTAAGATTATGAACACATGAAAGGTACATAATCAGTTAAACTTTCGTTTAAGGTTTTTTACAAAGTAGCTTATTGCCAATACATATAACAAGTTATATTGTTTTACTCCATCCTTCCAATAGACGAAAGTTACATGCACAATGGTCCCACAACTTTAATAGCAAGAGAACAATCAGACATCAAGATAAACAGTATTTATGAGTAAGTAAACATTTACCCCATACAAAGTCTCCCACACAATTTGAATACGAGATTTCCTTTCAAGATAGCAGCTCTCTTTTGTTAAAGAGTTCCCGAAAACATTTCTACACCTTTACTATGAAGACATATTACGTTTTTTGAACTCGCGATTTCGGCGCATATTTACGTATTCACACATTACTCCTAGTAGTACGTTCGAGATGAGATACAGCTTTGTGTGTGTACTGAGTAAGCGCGAGCTTAACACAACCATTGTACGTAGACCTGTTGCCACCCCCGCGTATCTAGGCGAATAAGAACGCAACGCGGATGACATATGCAAACAAGGAGATCGCATTCCGATGGTGATATACGATGTAGGCTTGCGGGAATATGTGTGCGTGTGTTGGTATGCCAGTCGCCTCTAGGCGCGCAATAGACGGGGGTGGCCAGCCCAAGAGGATGGGGTATAAAGGAAAACCATTTACATTTGAGCGATTCGTCCAATTTAAAATTCCTACAAGATAGCTTAGACACGGGTGCCATTCTTTTGAAGAGGCGAGCATCATGCAAGGGACATTCGTGCCGCGTTTTATTACACTTGTTTTGTAGTTTTAACGATTTAACAGTTTTTTAGTTTAGTTTTGCTGTGGCGTTGTTAATGACAGACTGTGCGGAAAGGTTGGATAAAAAATTACCTAAATCGATTTCGGGACAAAAGTGTCAGCGTTCGTAGAAGTTGCCGTTATGAATATGAATCTAGGGTAGGGAATCAGTCGGGGAACGTTCCATCAAAACGTCATAGGTCGCTCTCAGGACAAATTTGCCCGCTTGCCCACGTCCCGCGTTTTACGAGCCACGCCGACGAAGATTCAGCACCCAAGGGAGACATTCGGCCTCCAAAAACTTTACCCGTTACAAATTTGTTTTTTTTTTGCCTTATCTGCTCCCCGCGCTTTTGCCAAACCTAATTCCGTATTCAAAAATATTTCTGCTAGTATTGTGCTCGTACGGAACGTTTTATAGCCAGTCATATAACGTTTTAAAAGTTTGCTAGTTTTGCCGCGTGTCCGCTGTTCCGTTTTACTGTAGTGATTTTACCCGCTGAATGATTTTATTTCGGTAATTATTTTAGTTGTTTGATAAATGTGTGTCAACTTTTTGTTGCTTTTTATTGTGATATCGTTGTTTTGACGATAATAATCTGAAGTTATTTTTTGAAAGCTTAACAACTTTAGTTTGGTTATATAACAACTGATCGCAAGGAAATCGGGTATAAGTATATACCACGTATACACATATCTATTTAATAATATATTATATAAAAATATTAGTAATCACGAAATAAATTTCAGAAAATATATTTTGGAAGATGGTTTAATGTTTATATGCATACCTATTGTGAATCGCCTTTATAATCTGTATTTACACATTTAATAGATCGAGAAACAATAAAAGAACAAAAATTAATGACACAAGTTTATATAAGCCTGTATGGGAGGCAGAGGATAATTAAAAAGGGCGCAGTAAGTACAAAAATAATTTTCCTTCACTCTAAATTAAATTGCTTGAAAAACCCACGTAATATCAAAGTACCATCAAAATCTAAAAATAGCAAATGGAAATCATACATCATGATTGCTGCTTAAAAATGAAATATGGCGTAGAATCCAATCGCCTATATGTCGCGCAAATATCGCGGGTCGCGTGAACTACCGCCGATTTTATTTGCATGGAAGGGTTTTGCTTACGTATTTAGTTTTTAGATTGGTAAATTCGAATAGAAATTATTTGTTTTTCCTATTGGCTTGAAACATAATGTTACTTATAGGCAAAATAATCCTTGAAAGGCGTGCTGAGATTTCTTAACGAAGTTTCTTTTGACTAAGATTGCACGGGAAAGAAATTTCGAAATAAGTACGAAGAACTTACCTTAATCTTAAAGACAAGTTGAGCAATACACTAAATGTGCTTATAACAAAGTTTTATTTTTGTAAGTTGTGTAGATCCCATTGTTTGGTAAAAGCCTCCCCTCTTTGTTTCCATTTTCACAGTCCCTAGACGTGATCTGCCATTATTTTTCAAACTGTGTGGTCATCTGCTCATCTCTTCCTTGGTCTTCCTCTCTTTCGTCGAGCGTCCGGAGTCTAGTGGGTAATTTATCTGCCCATCTTTCATAATACATGCGACAGACATGACCCGCCAATCCCATTTTAATTTAGCCACTTTTACTCCCATCAGCTATGTTGGTGATGAGAGCGCAATGTGGTGTTTTAAAAGTAAAAAACAAAATGTATCTCGCAGTCTCTAGTTGAGATCGACTTGGTCTGTGTAACTGTAATATGATTTAAAAAAAATCAATAGAATTAAGAAAATGCGTCCCAGAGCACCTAGATGGGCTCAGATATCAATTGCTTATGATAAAGTTGTTGTTTATAGAATCATACTTTGTTTATCAAAATAGTTTTTATTTTAGCTAAGCCTATTTTACAAGCTTTTATTAAGCTTCCCTGTTTCTTGTTTTTGTTTTTTTTGTTTGATTGTAGTTTTTTAGGGTTCCGTAGCCAAATGGCAAAAAACGAAACCCTTATGGATTCGTCATGTCTGTCTGTCTGTCCGTCCGTATGTCACAGCCACTTTTTTCCGAAACTATAAAAACTATAGTATTGAAACTTGGTAAGTACATGTATTCTGTGAACCGCATTAAGATTTTCACACAAAAATAGGTAACCCATACGTGTGTGGTATCTATGGATAGATCTTCAAAAATGATATTGAGGTTTCTAATATAATTTTCTCTAATAATAAAATAATATTTTTTTTCTAAACTGAATAGTTTGCGCGAGAGACACTTCCAAAGTGGTAAAATGTCCCCCCCCCTGTAACTTCTAAAATAAGAGAATGATAAAACTAAAAAAAATATATGATGTACATAACCATGCAAACTTCCACCGAAAATTGGTTTGAACGAGATCTAGTAAGTAGTTTTTTACTAATACGTCATAAATCGTAATCCGCAATTTACCTTTAGAACTTTTATATTATGTTACTTGCTGCTACTGCTTGCTGGACTCGCACTTGGCCGCTTTTAGTTTGGGTTAAATCTTGCAAGTTAAATTTGAGCCACATCCCGGTTTCTGATTGTAATGAAATTTTGTATGTTAATGTAAATCAGATAATAATGCAATATTAAAATAACAAGAAGCTGATCTGATGATGGAGCCGGAATGTGGTGTGGGCTTATTATATTTGTTTTGATAAGTACTTAGGCCTCACAATTAAAGCTTGTTTCGTACAAGCTTTTATTGTGAGGCCTATATAAGAACTTATCATTGTTAACACATATGATTTTTAACATTATAATTTAAATTATTTTTAACGTAATTATATACTTAATAAAATATACGAACGATATGTATATAAAATGCCTTTGTAAAGTCCTAACTTAAAATTACAAATAGTAAGGCAACTACACGCCGCATATTCTCATGAATGCAAAATCAGCCTATCATGCATTGTCTTTCGTGTCCTCCCTGATTAGAATTTGATTTGCTGAAGAAAAGCTCGGTTGTTTGCGTATAATTTAGTAGTTATTTGATTACTAACTGGCGAAGGCAGTGTTTGAGAAAAGTGTTTGTAGTTAAAGTTGAAAACGTTTTTATAATGTGCAGGTTAGATAAGAAACATACGTTTCTGTTATTATAATTGTTTAACTCTACGCGATCAAAACAGAAATGAGGGAATAGGTAGAACAAAATTCTCTGACATAGCCTAGCGTATAAGATCGTTGAAGAGGCAATAGGTGGGACACATGGCGCGATAAACATCGGTTCATCGACCAAAAAGGTTCTCGAAAGATGACCACGCACTGGCAAGCAAAGCGTAGGACACCAACACACAAGGTGGTCAGACGACTTGACCAAGGTCACTGGAAAGCGCTGGATGCAGGCTGCTCTAGATCGGTTATTTTGGAAATCCTTGGAAGAGACATATGTCCAGCTGTGGACGTTATGAGGCTGAAATGAGAATGATGATTATAATTGGTTTTTTTTTTACTTTAAATTTAATTTTGGGTAACATAGTCACTTTAACAAAATTAAACATTAAAAAATAAAAAATATCATATAAAATTAAATACGTATCTTCAATATATTTAATGGGAGTTTTCCATAAGGAAAGATGTTGAGATAACTTTTTTCATTAACTTCTTTCTATTACATGTTTATTACATCCTTTGATTTATTTACAATTGAATTTTCTTAAAAGCCTATTTTAGTCCAGTGTTGGAGTAAAGGCCTCTCCCAATAAAGGAATGACTAGCTCATAATTACCACGCTGGGCAGACATACTTGCTTAAATTATTTTTAAAACACCCATGCACAAGAGTAAATAAATAATTCTCTCTTTATAACAGATTTAAAATAAATATAGAAAACAGTTTTCTGTTTACCACTTACATATTCAACAAAAAGACCTGCCTATCAAAGTCAATACAGTTCTCTATCATAAAAACAAGAAAAACCACTCGCATACAAAGATAAACTAATCTAAATTCAGATAAAATATTGTAATGAACTTGTCGAATGATTATTAACTCTATAATTACACTTGTCAACGTTGCTCTCTAAAACCTTTGGGGCATTAGTATTATGTAAATCGGCAGGGTTATAGCCATCGAGAGCTAAGCACCTATCAATTATAATAACCAACACATTTGAGCGCCAAGCTTATCTGTACCATAATTTGCACCACTCAAAATATTATGCCTTTTGATAAAAGGTTAGGTACGCTCGATGTTGACTTCTATTTGAATGCAAAATTTAGAATTAATAGCCATTATAAATGTACTGTTGTACAGTTTATTTCAAAATGCAAACATAATGTGTCAAGTAGTTAGTAAATTTCTAATGAACAGATAATTAGGAACATGCTTTTATGCGTACTTAACTATGCTGACTGCATTACAAATAAGTTAAAGAAAAGTTATTTAATAATTGATAAATGTATACTGCTCTACCCGTGTGGTTGCGGATTAAAATAGGACCACTCCATCTCTTTTTGTGGATGTCGTAAGAGGCGACTAAATGATTAAGCACAAACATCTTGTGCTACAATTGCATTCCCAAGGAGGGTTTACGTCGGGCGGCGCCGGTTATAAAACTTTTCGCTCAAATACATTCCCAAAGAGGGTTAACGTTAGGCAGCCGGTAGGTCGTTAAACTATAGCCAAATCATTTAAACTCTTTTGGCTATTTCTTCTCCAACGCAAGGTCTTTCGCATCCTTGGGTGACCATTGAAATGTAAGTAATTATTTGAAGAAGAAAAAGCGGGAAAGCGCACCCCTAACTTCGAAGCAGCACAGCTGCGGATGCAACTGGGAACGCGCTTAAATGAAGAAAAAGATAAATGAATATTGCATTGACTTTTTCTACTTTGATTAGAAATATGACAAAAAACACACTTTAAAAAATGAACGAATCTCAACGGCCCTCACACTAAGCGGTTTGGTACTAGAAGACGTGGCCAGAACTGAAGTACCTATTGAAAATAATGAGTAAAGTCACAAGTAAAAATTTTATTCCGAAAAAGAAGTAGTATATAGCTCTTTTTCTAATTTCAACACGAAAATAACTTCCTTTGCTTACATTGCATAAAAAATATCAGTAGTAAAAGACTTCTCAGACCTTGTAGAAATTTGCCGGCTAAGTCGAATTATCATCTGAATGCAAAATCAATTCTGAATTTACACAGCCATTTGTCGGTAACTACTCGGGCATGGCCTACGATTTTATTATCAAGGGGTTCAGCCTGTATGAATAGGTAATTTGCTCAATTCCTGCATTATTTAGATGTTCTCTAAGTGTTGATACAAGGACTGAATTAGGTCTGGTAGTGGATCAAGTTGTGGACAAATGTACCTAGATTCTTTTTTTATTTTTTTTTATACTTTATTGTCCCAGTCCAGTCTTACAGCTATTGAGCTCAGGTTAAATTGCGGGGTTTGCTCAGTTTTTTGTGGCCTGCAGTGGAAACTAAAAAAGACCTGGTGATGATCATAGTAATATCATCATCACCAGGTCTTATTTACCTTTTTACCTCCCGTAATGGAGGAGTTCTTATTTCGGATACTAATATCAATCATAATATGTAACAATAATGGTAGAGAACTAAAGCTAGTCCGCGTTTTATAATAAGAGGCCGTTCAAGTATTACGTAAGCACCAAATGGGGGAGGGGTCTTTGATTTAATACAAAAAGAAGCCTTACTATGTCTGCAGGACAACCATATAGACTGTCTTATATATTAATTACATTATAGATAGATGACGACTGGATCAGAAAAAAATTGTCCGTCAGTTAGATTATCCAGAATTAATGGACAATTACGATTAATCAAATTAGTCGAACAATAAAGAACGTCTAAGTTCCGAAGTGGGGGCTTATGACGTCATTTCTCAGTGAAAATTATAACAAGGCGTAGCGTGAACTTGAAATGCGCTGTATCTTCACCGCTTTTTGCTGGTATAATAAATAAATATATATAAAAAAATAAATAAAAAATACAAATTTTCTTTTATCATGCCTATTTTTGTACTGTTTAATATCACTAAATTATTGTTTCACATTACTCTGTTCTTCGCACCACCTTTTATTTTTCAGTACAATTCCTCTCACCCATAGGTAGCCTGTAAGAGATTGCCTTGGCGATATACTGTACATATTTTTGAATATTATTTATACGTGTTTTTGGTGCAATAAAGTTTTATTTACTTACTTATCACAAAATATCTATGCTTGCCACACCACAAACATAATATAATAAGTACCTACTCTGTGATTAATTTATAGAAATGCTACCTCCTAGATCCCACCATTCCTGACATACCAACAAATAAATTCCACAATAAATACTAGCAATAATTTAAACAAAGCACAGCTCTATCGACGTGCAACCAAAAGGCTATTATGTTAAATTGACTGCAATTTCCGTGGTATCCGTTAAACGATTTGCAAAATGCGATTTCTCATACGTCATAATTCTTGTGCATACAATAAAATTGCAACTTTTTATATTTCTTTATATTTGCTGAGTAATGTGATTTCCAAAGACCGAGAATCCATTACGATATAGGTAAGTGTGTTGCTGTTGATATAGGATAATTTTGGGCTCAATTTACTATGCTGCTGAATCGAAGCGAAGTTTAAGAAGTTTACAGATAATAATGGCTTCTTTAATCAAGGTAGTATAGTACAAATTACCATGAACAAAGAAACTCCCGCATATTCCGTGAAAGTTCTTTTTGTTCATACAATTTGACACATTAGGTACACTTTGACATAGAGATCGATATGCTTTGTAAAGTTTTAAAAATTCGCTTCCATTTCGCAGCAATATAAATTGAGCCTAAAATACCATAATGCCGTGTCAATATCATCGGCTCGGACGAACACATATTGAAAGAATGGGAGATGATAGGGCAGTGAAGAGAACCTACGAGTTTAGGCCGACTAGCCATTGGCCTTTTGGTCGCCCCCGGTATAGATGGGCCGACGAGTTGTAATGTCAGAACACCTACGGTGCCTTGGAGTTGGCGACTGGCAGCAATGTTTACAAGACATGATGTCATATAGTGTCTGAAGCCAAGATCCATTTGAGTCGTTGCGCGACCGTAAGTAAGTGCCGTGTAGTTTCAAGTAAGTAATAGGAGCACTCCATATCACCTGTGTATGTCGTAAGAGGCGACTAAAGGACTAAAAATAAACTTGTATGACAACTGCATACCCAAGGAGGATTGACGTCAGTCAGACTGCTAGTCATAAAAGTCTACAGCCTCATTCATTTGTAGCTAAGGATGTAACTTAGAATGGATCTGTTTGGAATAGTATATTTCTTACGTGGGAAATAAATGTATAGCCATGCCGCCTCCGTCAGACCCCGGCAGACGGCCTAAGAAATGCTGGCTTGACGTCATCAAGGATGATATCCAATGATTACAACCTATGATGCTCAAGACCGTGCGAAGTGGAAAAGATAAAGTCGGAAAGCAGAACTTCACAGCAATACAGCTGAGGATGTAACTGGGAGTACGCAAAATGAGAGAAATATTTGTTTCAAAAATAGGAGAAAAATACAGAGCCGTAGAAAATGGCGCAAAAAAACTATTATACAGTTATTTTGGTAATTTCTACATTGTCTAGACTAAAAGAAATTGCGTGTGATTCGTCATACAGATACAATAAAAAAGGTACCTACGGAAAGTACCATATAACCTAAATATAAACGCGTATCATGGTGCTATCCGTACAAATTAACCGCACACTGAAACTAATAACAATGAAAATAACCCTCAGGGCCGTCACAGACTATGTCTAATCCAAAACATTAAGTATGACACACGAAACCCTCTAATACAAAGGAAGTTGAAAAATCTAACGACCCTGAAGCACGCATCGGAAACTCGGCCGAATTAAAAGTTCACTGCAGTCGTAAAAATATAGGCTTTGATTTGGTTGTAATAATGTTTTTGTTAGAAGTAAAAAAGAAACTACCTCTTCTTTCCTAACTCACCCTCGCAAAGAAGGAAGTTTCCAACCTAATATAAAAAATATGTAATATTTAAAAACACCAGCGGAGATAATTCACTTCACAAATTTTTGACATTTTTGTTATACTGCTTAGTTAATAAATAAATAAATAAATATGTAGGGACAAATCGCCCCAAAGTAAGTTTTTTTAAACTTGTGTTATGGGATACTAACTCAACGATACTATATTTTATGATAAATACATATATAGATAAACACCCAAGACCCGGGACAATTTGAAAAAGGCCATTTTCCAACTTGCCCTGGCTGGAAATCGAACCCAGAACCTCTGGATTAGCGGTCTAGCGTGTTGACCATTACGCCTCGGAGGTCGTTAAAGTAGTAACCATATCTCAAATGAAAACATTTCTCACAAGTATATGAAAAACAAATCACGACAGCGAAAGAACATACTTAAAGAACTATTACAAGCCATTACGGCGACCATAACAAACAACTTTTCCGTAAGAAAAAATTGCCATAAGTAGGTAGCAATTACAAAATGGCCTTAATGGGCCTATTACCTATTCACAAACGAGGAATAATTCTAATACGACATTGATTAGCTTGTAGTCATGAAAACCGAGGTGCACGTACGTAATGACAATTTAAAGACGTATAAAGGTCTATTTTATTATCATATTGTATGATTCTCCAGGAACTATTAACCCTTATGACAATAGGCGTAATGATTGCTCCGCACGCAAACAATTTTTCTTATCGCCATAGTGTAAGACGAAATTGTATTAGTTTTATATTTATTTTTACCTCGAGTTAGATTTATTTCTATTTTCATTTTATTGACTTAAGATAAGATAAGATAAAACTTCTTTATTGCACCCACTATAAGAAGAACATATAGAAGTAAACCTAAAATATAAGAAGATACAAAAGCGGGCGATTTCTGCTAGCTAACCTTTGGCTAAATTGTGATTTGAGTAAATGTTGGGGATTGGCGCAGAATAAATAGATATATAGCATTCACACAAATAAATAAGCAGTATGTTTCGTTGTTAACTGCAATTTAATGATAAAATTCTTGATACATCTACATAACATTTTACAATAGGAACTTATTTCTAATTCTTTAACAGCCTATATACTCGTAATTTACTGATGGAGACTAAAGGTCTCAGCCAATGAAAGAAGGACTATAAATATAACCTACTCAAGAGACGTTTTTAATGATTGTAAAGTAAGTTATGTATCTAAATTTCCATTTCATCGCTATTTTAAAAATAATATTGATTTGTTTATTGACTTATTTTTTACTTCTTTGAGCCTGAATTTTTAAAGCTTAATCATCTACGTATACAATGCTAAAGACATTATCTTCCAGTCTTCTTTTAGAAAAAGCTATCAACATCAAGAGAAAAGATAAAGGTATCAAGACAAAATGTGAAGAAATACAACCAAAAGTTTGAAATATATGTACTTAAATTGATACAAATGTACCTTTTAGCTAATAGAGGTTAATTTCCTGAATTTTCACCGAGTAGGTTCTACTTCTAAAGAACATCGGTTCACATGAGCTAAGTAACAAGGGGGTGTATCGCTAACTAATTTATTAATATCTACCGATGGACCCGCCGCACAGGAATTAACCTCTACTATATTGCCATCATCGTGCATATTGGAAAGTTGATACAAGTGATTTTGATACTTGCAAATAAAACTTGTTGCATGCTCAATTCATTTTATATAAAACAACAGAAAATTTATGATCTTATTTACGCAAGGCAGGCTTATTTTTTATAATTATTATTTATTTCCCATGTATCGCTGGAGTGTCGTGGTGATGGCGAACCTGCGTGAGCTGCAAATTGGCGACAATTGGGTAGTTGAGTGAGTCTAAAATTAGGTAATTATTTAGTACTGTTAACAGAATAAAGCATCACAAAATAGTGTCAGTTGTTATTGATCTTATCCATTTTCAACATGATTTTACATTTATTAATGCAGAAAAACTGATATTAAGAGCGCTATTTTACTCCAAAAAACTATGGCGTCACGGTTCTGACTATTTTGATTCCTTTTTCACCTTCTTTCCCATAACACTAGAAGTGACCTTTAAATCTTGTGTCACTGGGCTTTATCTGCTTAGAGCTTCAAAATCTAAAATGCTCTGACTGCCCCATTAGGAATAAGATATGATAATGTAACTGTATTTTACTAACAAAGAATACACATGGTAGGAAAATTAGTTAAGGCCAAGTATCAAAACTTTCCGAGCCATCACTACCAGATTTTACGTCACGGCAACTCATAACAGGCTTGAAATTTTCTTATAGCTTAACTTTTACATAGATTTTCTTGGTCCGGGGGTGGCTAATATAGACTATGCATACCTACAAGCACAAAGGCTATTACTTCTAATCTAAATTGATGGGGCGTCCAAAAACCGGGCATATTTTCGTAACATTAGTAATTTGTGGCGTAAAATAATATAATAAACTTAGTTTCATTACTTAAGGTCTATTAAGGAGGGGTATACCATTAGCTAATGTTTGTCGTGATTGGATAAAGTAGGGATTTAAATGCGTGGCTGATGACTTTTTTAATATCCTAATTTAATACACTTTTGGAATTATGTTTATGATCATTAAATACATGTTCAATAAGGTACGATGTATTTAAACCAGCATTATAAAGGGTACGTTTGACATATACTGACTCAAAAAGTAACTAAGGCTGTCAATGAGATCCTGAAAAATTTTACTTACTTGAAAAATGTCTCTACCGGACAGTTTTTAAGAGGATGTTGTTTTCTCTTGTCGGTTTTTAAATGGCCATACAATTTGAGCAATCGGATTATCGAGTTTCTATGAAAAAGTAAGTGTATGCTAAATAGATGTAACACAGTATTTTATATAAGATGTACAACAGTATTGTGACGTGTCTATCCATAATTTAAAACATGTGATATTATTTGTCATGTGAGTAGACTCATTGTCGATCAATTAGACGCAATTTGAAGCACTTGCAAATAGCTGGACGTCAGCAGACAATTTGTACGGGAGCACTAATTGTACAGGGTACATCGCTTTCACAGATCCCGCAAAGGTTCTCTAGTTTTAACTTATTGTAGAATAAAGAGTATTTTATTATATTGTAATTAAATTTGTAAGGAAAAAATCGTGCGAGAAATGGTTGTATTGCAACTAAGGGAAACCGTCCGAATAGCACCTGGTTAAATAGCACCTGGCCTATTCCACGAAGAGCACCTTATATTCGCAGGTGCTCTTCGTTGACTTAAATTTATTTTTACATTTTTGTCCACGAAGAGCACCTATGATTTAGCAGCTAGTGCTGGGATTAATATTTTTTACATTTTATTACGAATAAAAGATATCGATACAAAATCACCTAGAACGTTTATTAATTACGCCATATGTGTATTTTGTACATATAAAATCTGTCTAGCTAGACGATGAGACATTCAAAAATAAAAAAATAACAAAATCATTAGTAAGTACAGTTATATTTATCTTACCCAATAATAACACTAGCTTTTATGATATAATATAACAATTAGTCTCCACATATCACATTTATTGCAAAATCAACCTTACTCATAGCAATGTCAAGACTGATTGTGATATAATATTATAAAATCTAGTTTTATTATTGGGTAAGATTAATATAATTGTACCATTAGTACAATTATATTAAGTATGTATGCATGCGTATATATAATTATAGGAATCATATTTTGTTATTATTTTATTTTCTAATGTCACATCGTCTTGCTAGACAAATTTCGTATGTACAAATTACGCATATGGCGTAATTAATAAACGTCTAGTGATTTTGTATCGATATCTTTTATTCATATAAAAAGTAAAAAATATAAATCCCAGCACTAGCTGCTAAGTCATAGGTACTCTTCGTGAATAAAAAGTACTCGTAATCGACGAAACTTTGGATATAAATTAATGTTTTTCCTTATTG
The DNA here is from genome assembly GCA_963576875.1 of Acrobasis repandana. NCBI lineage: Eukaryota > Metazoa > Arthropoda > Insecta > Lepidoptera > Pyralidae > Acrobasis > Acrobasis repandana. Next base: position 9,655,058 of record OY756226.1, read on the forward strand.
TTCAACATATTAATAATGACTTTTAAACTATCGTGTTGCATTATTAATTAATTAATGCATACGGAAATTAACGCGAAACGTACCTTTTTTCAGTCAGGCTGGGACCACGTTCGGTGAAACCCGGACGAAATGTCAGCAAAATAAATATAAAAGGTGCGTTCCCGTATGCATTTAGTTAAAATTTATAGTGGCAGTGACGTTGGCCGTTTTGAAGAACTTTACAGGGGCTAAAACATGAACTCTAAGCCTTGGAAACATAAGAGCCACTTTATATAAAGAATGCAACACACACAGTCTTAAATTTGTCCTGAAAATTTTATTTTATGAATTGTAATTAGTATATTTTTTATTGCTTATTTATAAACCGAGCCATAACGGTACGGTACGGTACTAATATTTGTAATGTGAGTAGACTAATTGGGGATCAATAAAACGCAATTTGAAACACTTGCAGATAGCATGACGGCAGCAAACAATTTGCACGGGAGCACTAATTGTGCAGAGTACACCGCTTTTACAGATCTTGCAATTTTTAGCACACAGGTTAATTATTTTTTTCAAACTTACTTTACAAACAATCAACGAAAAAAATACCTATAAACAAAGATAATTTTTGGGTTGATTTTTTGGAAAGTAATTGAAATTAATTCATTTTAAATCCATAATAACCCAAGCAATATAATATACTTTTGCTTTTAATTATTTACAGGGAAATACAATAGTTTCAGTGACCATTATTAAACAAATGAAAATAATTAATTACATTATATATTACACTGGTATTTTATATATGATTGGTAAATTACCTAGATAAAAAATATTTGGTGCATATTTTGTAAGTTATGTTTGAACCATGCTTTAAAGCCATTTTTTATTTAATTTTTTATAAAATCAGTAACGTTTCGAAAATAAATTTTGCTGCTTTCTTTAAAAAAAATCAATTTGTAAAATAAAGATAAACTCAAGCAGAATTTTAAGAATGCAGCAGTGTCGATTTTTTTAGATTAAAATAACTACACATAAAAGAACAATACAGTACACTGTACAATTAGTCGCACTGTCCATTAAAACCGACAGAGATTCATGCAAATGACCCCATACCTACTGCAGACAATCAGCACCAATCAATAATCTATTGGCACACTAATGACTAGCCAAGGATGTCCACCCGGAGTAGTTGGTAGCTGATACTAATAGCTCAATGGTACGTAATTGCTCAATGATACTTCGGGTAATTATAGCGTAGAACTATCTAGGCTAGTTTATAGTTACTCGTATGAACTTCAAAAGAAAGGAAACAATTATACTGAATAAGGATGCAGATACACTATTTATATATTTGTCTTTTGCAGAGTAGATAAAACGGATAAAGGATTTACATTCAGCAAGAAAATAAGATTTTGTAAGTGGAAAGTCTGTGGCGAGACACAGATCGATCACCAAATAGCGCGTCACAAAAGAGGAAGCGTGGTCGATGGTCGACCACGCTTCCTCTTTCCCTGAAGAGTCCATTTTAGTGCCTGCCTCGAAATGTAAGTCGGATCCCTCCTGATCGTGTGGCCAATCCATCCCATTTGCGACGCGCTATTTTGTGATCGATCGTGTCTTCAGGGAAAGAGGAAGCGTGATCGACCAAAACAGATTTGGCGACGGTCGGTAGCAACGGAATTGAACACAATTGGGTTATCTTGGCCTGAGGTAAGGCGCGTTGCTCAAGAAAGAACGAGATGGAGAAGTAGTGTAGTCAAGCAGGTGGAAACGGAACAGAGGAATTTCTTCAGTTCCATTTAGTTTAAAATGCTCTTTTGCAGCTGATGGAATTCTTCTGGGATGGAATTATGGATGGAATAAAACGAATACGAGTTCCACCGTGGCACCAGTGCTGCAGAAACGACTCGAAGAATTAACGACGTGTATGGACCAGGCACCGCTAATGAACGAACGGTGCGTTTTTGGTTTCAACGTTTCCGTTCTGGAAATTTCGATTTACACAATGAGCCTCGTGGACGACCTGATACTCAAGTGAATAACGAAGAATTGAAGGCGATAGTGGAAGCGGATCTATCTCAAACCACTTCTGAATTAGCAGCAGCCTTTGGCGTAAGTGACAAAACGAAACTTATCCACTTGCGCCAAATCGGAAAAATTAAAAAACTCGAAAAGTGGGTACCGCACGAATTGACTGATGCAAACCAACAAACACGCGTTGCTTGCTGCGTTTCTTTGCTTAATCGCCACAATAATGAGGGGATTTTGAACCGTATCGTGATTTGTGATGAGAAATGGATCCTGTACGACAATCGGAAGCGACCATCACAATGGCTTGACCCTGGAGAACCGGCAAAACAGAAAACTGACCAAAAAGAAGATTCTGGTTATTGTTTGGTGGACCAGTGCTGGTGTTATCCACTACAGTTTCTTGAGATCAGGCCAGACGATTACTGCAGACTTGTATTGCCAACAATTGCAAACAATGACCACTTTTTTCAAAATTTGGATAACATTTTACAAGGAAAAAATTTCAAATCTGATGAGGCAGTCAAAACCGCCTTCAAACAGTTCATAGACTCTCGCTCCCAGGATTTTTTTCCCAAAGGTATCAATGATCTGCCTATAAAATGGCGGAAGTGTATCGATAACAACGGCGCATACTTCGATTGATTAAATAATAATTTCATTAAAAAAAACTTGTTTCACTTTTTTGATACTGAACGGCAATTTCATATGTAAGGACCTAATATAATACCAGTTTTTGTTACAGCAGAATAGATAATAAATAATTACCCGCACGTCTAATGCTTACCCTAGTTTCCATTGGTGGAGATAAGAAAGTGTGTAACTAAATTGGCTAACTTTTTACTAGAACTTTATTTGAATTTTCAACGCCTACAATAACAATTTACATACATTTTGATAACATCGACAAAATTAACTAACTTTTTGTATTACTTTTTGTTTGGTTTGTTGAGTGAGTGAGAGGCATACACTAGTGCCAGATTTTTCATACTACATAAAGGCATCTAACATACATAGCTTGACCTACATAGCTAGAACTAAATCAAAATTAAAAGTATAACTTGTATAGCATTGCAGTGTTCAAATAGCAACATATTATATAAGTACATAGTTAGGTTATGCAAAATCTGCTTACCATTAACAAATATGTATTTGAAACATGTATAAAATATTATGTTGGCTAAAATTCTCAAAGGAAATAATGTTTCTAGCATTGTAATTAAGTTATAATTAAATTCTGTTATAATATTCGAATCGAATTTATAACTTAAGCATATAAAAACACTACTTTGAATTGAACTATTAAGTCTGCTCTGATTTTCAATAAATTTGTGCTAAACACGGACCACCACGGGTTCGTCACCAGTCCCACGCACTTCGAGTCAAATAAACAAGAAAATCGAGGAATCCCACACTTTGCCCGGCAATTGTTGTCCGGTGTTAATAAAACGGCATATATTTTAGCTATTTTGACAGTTCCAAGCTATTTGTAACGACACGTACACACAGATGTAAAGAAACGGTAGCAACATGTTCGACTTCAATAAAATATTAAGACTTTGATGCTGAAAGGAACTCATAAAATTCACATAAGCCTAGCAGAGGCCAGCACTGTTTTTTTTTCTGATAGTAAAAACAAATATAAAATAAAATATAACTGCTGCATTATACTCTACAACAAGAAGCAGTCAGTGAGTAAAAAAGAGTAAATTTTGCTTCTAGTAATTATTAGTATTAGTATTCTATGATATGGAACTGGAATTGGACATCTAAAAAAATATATATTACTATGAAAGCGCTACATTTGTAATTTTGATGATTACTTTAAAAATGCTGAATCCTGTTTTTGATATTGGCCAAACAAACTACACATAAGTCGTGTATACTCCGTAATTAATGACTTAAAGTGGCTGTGCCAGTTCGTGAAACCGTTCACCTCACAGATCACCTCAAACACTCTCAAGCGCTCGACTGTTGATGTTGGTTGAACTTTAAGTCTGTGTATACTGCGTAATGGCTGGAAGCGACTACGAACGCCTACAGTTCGTGAAAGCGTTCAGCTTACGACTTGATTTGTGATTTCAAAGATTACGGCCTGCTCCATTATACGCCTAGTAATTTAGTTAGCTTCGATTGCCTTAAATAGTGTTTATTAGTATTTGTATCGCCTTATTTGGTGCGTTCGCTAGTGGTGTTAAAATTATTTGATTTTATTAGAGTTAATAGCTTCTTGTAACTAGTTTAATAAAATGTTTTCAAATATCTAGGAATATATTGTATGATTCGGAACTACTTTGAAAGGCAAAAAGGGATGTCACCTTTCATCATCAATTGTTGTATTTTACAGTTTTACTTTGTCAGTCTTCAAGTGTTTTAGAAATAGGCATTTTCTACTGACACATATACTCGTATTAAGAAATAAAGAAAATGAGTTTATTTGCTTGTCACACAAGCAAATAAACAAACAAACATTTTCTATTGTATCAAAAACATACAATCAAGATACAAAAGTTTTCAGCAAATATTCAATTTAGTTAACAAAAATTTAGCTTTTCCTTTAGAAAAAGTAAATTACTTACTTAACGCCGTATTCATAAAAAAATTTGCCCTCTTAAATCAGTCATAGAGTAAGTAATCAACCAAATTAAAGAGTTCAGACTTTAACAGAAACATCAGTACTCCTAAAATCGGTTGCATAGTTCTCAAGTTTTTGTGCTTTTTTGCTGGATGCAGGCCGCTCTAGATCGGTCATTTTGGAAATCCTTGGGAGAGGCTTATGTTCAGCAGTGGACGTTATGCGGCTGACATAATGATGACAGCTTTTTTTATAAATACAGCGACATTTCATTTTGCCATATTTAAGGTAACACGTTCCATACAAATGTAGTCTCGCTTTTATTTTTAAATGACCTGTCAGATTTGGCAGTATTTTGTAATTTCAAAGAAATTGCATATATCTAATAAAAAAAATATAAGGATGTAGAAAATTGCCATACTGATTGTCAAATATGATATAGGTAATATGATTTATTTCAAGTTCATATTTTGATTGAAAACTAGTTATATGCCTAAATATATGAAATTTCTTCGAAATTACAAAGATTTGCCAAAATCTTACCTGTCTTTTGAAAATAGAAGCTAGACTACGTTTGTATGAGAATATCTTATTCTGTCTAGGGTAAAGGGACTCTTAAGCCACCTAATTTACACAGACTTTATCATTCTGATACCTCTTAATCCCATTATATCATCTATGACAATGATTTGTCTTAGAAATAAGTCAGACGACTAGTTACTAAGTTATACTTTGAATGAATGGAGTTGTTTATTTTATTTGTCTAATAAATCTAAACGGAACTAGAACTGCGTAGAAAACGTTATAAATCTAACACTAACGTAGATATTATCGTAGATTAGGATCCATTCACATTATAATTCAAAGAGTAACATCTCCATTCAGGAGTGAATATAACCTGATCCGACCATGTTGTAGGAAGGACAAGTCGTAGACACAAAAAAATGTGGCCCTACCTCACTTATATAAATACTATACCTTTACTCACTGTGTAACAATTGAGTGTAGATTATTTTCTCAAATATTTTTTTTTGTTTTTAGCCAATGATATTATTATTTTTGTTTATGGCAATTTTATGAAAAGCAGTGTGAGGTCTAAAGTGAGTTGGCTTGAGTTTATACACACTCAATAATATGATCAAAGTTGGTCCTTCTTAACACCAGTGTTGTAAAAAATAAAGTTTTACAATTATATTTTTAGGCACATGTACCTATTAATGTTGCTGTATCTTTAAATGTATTATAATACCTGTGATGAATATTATTTAGTTTTAATCATATTATATTTTAATAATGGATTATAAGTACTTACTTGTAATGGCTCAAGAGATGGGAGACATGGAAACTACTCCACCGACAAGAACGTAGTTCTTAAATTACAGATAGATAGAAGTACTTACTTACAAAGGCTTTGTATATTTACATATAATAGATTGTTTAAAATTTTAAAGTTGTCAAATTTTAGTTTAGGTCATCTAACAAAGCATTGTATTATGATTATATTTTTAGAAACCAAAAACATGTTATTTAGTATTTTAGTTTTATTTTATTACACTATGGTCTACTTTAAAAGTCTAGTTTTGTCATTGAAACCTTATTGTTATATACAATTAGCAAATTGTAAACTCTTCAAATCAAATCTATTTATTTCAGACGTCAATGGATTTGATTTGAATATTAGCGGACTTAAAAAGCGCTATTTTTCTATCGACCATCAGATTTTAAACTACCATAACTTTTTAAACCCAAAATGTTGTCCCATCAGCTCATTGCCCCTATTCTTAGCCCACACCTCGCCGCTCACGCATGGGATGCTGGCTTATCTTGTCGATCACGTAAATCTACGAATTATTTCATTATGAGCGGACACGTGACTACATGCCTACACGCTACTTAGCGGGTGCGGCGACTTCTTTGACTTTGACAGATGGGTTTCTCAGTTTGGGCCCTATGGTGTCTTATGAATGTACAGGACACTTACATTTTACTCAAAAAAGAATAGATACAGAAGGAGTTAATATATTACTAATTTCTTCTAGTTTAGTTAACGTTATATCTAGAAGCATTAAACATTTATCAATTTACATGTTGCGGATATTTTTCTGTTTACCTTTTGACGAAGCATGTTGCAGATATTCTTTTGTTTACTTTTTTTGACGAAGAATGTTGTGGATTTTTTTCTGTGATCAATTGACAAATCATGTTGCTGTTCACTATTTTGAATAAAGAAAAACATTATTGTATAACATATTTATTTATAATGGTAGAAAGATGTGATACATTAATGTTTTTTTATGTTATGTTACATTAATGTCTTTCTATATCTACACTTCTACACTAATATTATAAAGAGGAAAGATTTGTACCTATTTTTGTATGTTTGTATGTTTGTAATGAATAGGCTCAAAAAGTACTGGGCCGATTTAAAAAATTCTTTCACCGTTGGAAAGCTACACTATCCCCGAGTGACATAGGCTATGTGTGTACCACGGGCGAAGCCGGGGTGGACTGCTAGTTTCTCATAAAACGAATGCGCAAGCGTCCATCTCAAATATCAAAGTAAATTATAAATGCAATGCACGCTACTAACTCCCGCGTATGACTGTATTACTAGCAGTAATATACCCGTGGGAACTCGAAAATTATTATAATTTAAGGAAAACCTTTGTTTAAAATGCCTTCGGAATTTATTAAGTAACTGTGTTACATTAAAACGTGCATCTTTTTGGATTTACCGACGAAAACTTTTTAAATCGTCATTCCACTGGATTTTGTCTACTGAACAATTTTGTCTAAATATTATTGTGACAAAAAAATGCCTAACTCGTTATGCCAAATTAAATTAGGAAATTTCCGAAACAAAGGGATCCCTATTGTATTTCTGTCAATTTTGCAATGGTATCTAGTTATGAACAGCTTCAAAACCCAAGAAAAAAGCTTATAGAGAGTTGTAAGACTGAGTAGGTATTTTATGGTAGACAGCGCTTAGCGTTAAGATTATACCTATTGTACATTAATTTTATAGTGCAATAAAGTAAATAAATAAATAGGTATGTATTAGATTATTTTGAGTTTTTGTTACCTAGTTGGTAGCGTAGCTAGGTCCAATTAGACTAGACCCATTTACATACCTACCTACAAGATTTTTGAGTCTTTATCAGAAGACCATTTATTTCTTGTGCCTCATATTCGTTATATACCTCATATAATAGGTATATTATTCAGTAAACCTTGCGATGCCTTTTTAATGCTCCATATGTGGTACAAAGGATTCCTGGTGTTTCAATTAAGGATTTTGCGGTTTCGTTAAATTGGGTTTAAAGTTTTAACATGTGATCAGTGGAAGGTACGGCGAAGGGTCCTTTGATCCCTTTATCAGAATGTGAAGTGTTTAATTGGAGCGGGATGGGTTGCAATTAAGATGGAGTCAGTCAATCTTTATGTGTCGGATGCTAAGTATGAACAGGAATTCGAATAAATACAGATTTAAGTTATGTATTTTGATAACGATGGAACTATGACTAAGTAACTGATGGGTCTATCGTCTTGTAAAATAATATGGTTTATTGTGCCTTCTATCACTCTCATTTTAAACATAGCTAATGTTTAAAATGAGAGCAATTAAAGGTACTGAATTTAATGTGTAAAAATATCTCAAAGTTCAAAATAAGTGGTCATGTCAACCAATGTGACATGAACCAGTCTATGTTTTGAAATTCTCGTTACTAGAGGTACAATTTCTTGTCGTGTACCAGATAGAAATTTTCTCACTAATAAGAATACCTTAATATAACGTTAAAATACCTTGTTAGTCATATTAATCTGTAGCCCAAAAGTCTAAACAATAATTTTCAAATAAACAACTATAAATTAAGGAAACGCCAACAATTTCCAGCCTTTGAATCTGACCTCTTTTCTTGAACTTCCAAAATCGTAACAATTACAAACTCCACTTCCTCCCACGCAAATCCATAGCCAACAATTTGTTGATGATACCACAGAACACTGGGAGTAGAGAAATAAGGCTTTATGAACGTAAATTTCTCACCAAATTCCCCACAATTTTACACGTGATTAGTAGGCGTGGGACCTACATATTGGTTAAATTTAAGAAATTGCAAGAAACGCTGGTTGTAATTTGTCCGGCTCTACAGTCGCAATGGCTAATGATAATAACAATTTAAAACTGACTTAAGTAATTTTTCAATTGGTGTTGAAATTGTGTAAAAATAACGCTTTAGGTTGTCGCTGTTGTATGTAATACTCAGACCTCTGTGCAAATAGGCACCAGTCCATTGCTGAACTGAAAGACTGTCACAATAAAGGGAAGACTTCCTCATAATTATTACACTAGACAGTCGAGTTGATGATGGTAGAAGATAGGTTAAGTCCTTGCACAGAGGACGTTGCTACCCATTCTCTGTTACTTATAACTGCCTCAGTTGCCTCTAATAACTATGTCACTCAAAGAGAGGAAAGAAGTAGTGACAAATTGTATTCAGTATATCATCGAGTCAATAAACACGGAAATAAATGAGTAATGCAGAAAAGATTTGCGATGTCTATTCAACTAGGATAGAGACATGATAGTATAGTAGTAGTGACACAGAGATGACGTGCCAACCCGCTATGTAAGCCTGCGATCGCAAAGAAATGATGGGTCCGCTCAACGCAACGTCAACCTATTAGTAGCTTTTTACTTCTGTACTTTCAGTGTTCTGTGATGATACTAGTTTTCGTGCATCATCGAGTCAATAAACACGGAAATTAATGAGTCGTGCAGCAAGAACACTGATTTTAATGCTTCATGACGTGGCGCTGTCTATTTAACTCTCTGAAATACGGCCCCCGGGCGAACTGATTTTAATTTTTATTGTCCTTCGATTTTACTTTTAATTTAAGCGTGCAGCAGAGGGTTATTGGTATTGATTGGTGCCGTTTGTTGTAATGTTCGAAGTTTGTTTCGTTTTTAAGATTGTTAGAACTCATTGCCTGTAGCAACCATTCTTTTTCACTGGAAGCCAACCTGCACACTTATGACTGTTGTCACTAGATGACAATTATTAGGCTACGTCAGATGCCTTTAGGCAAATCGGAAAATTTGAGGAAGGTACATAAGGTACATTATTGCTCTTAGATCTAACACAGTGTTAGCAATTAACACTCGATAAGAAAAAGAAGAAGCAACATAAGCCGTATCGACTAGTTTTCCCTGAAAATATTAGATATAATCCGAAAATCAACGTCATTTTTAACCGACGTTAAAATGGAGGAGGTTATCAATTCGACCTGTGATTTTTTGTAAGAATGTTACGCGATATCTTCGCCAATTATGAATTTATTTTGATAATTCTTTTTTTTTTATTTGAAATCCTTTACTACCAAATTGGTTCCATAACATTTTGTTGAAGACGTACACACGAAAAAGGAAAAGATATAGCTACCAAAGATTTTTTACCGAGAAAAACAGTTATCTCTTGAGATTTCACGTAACTTTTTTACTACTCAAAATACAAAGTAGGAAGTTCAAGAAATCCATAACCGGGGTTTTATAATAAACGTAGCTAATATCCGTTTAGAAATTGTAGGAAAAAAATTTAAGAACACATTAAGAGTTGAAATAAGGTACTACCCTAAGGTCAAAAGCTACGCCCTATGCCACTTCTACCGATTCTTAATCCTTGCTGCAACATTATTCATGCTGCTCGCTATTTGTATTAGTCACAAATGAACGGTTACCGAAATAATTTAAATGCTAATTCAATAATTAAGGCCCGCCCAGCCCGCGAACTACCGATTTCGGCCCATTGTTACGTTCGCATGTATTTAGATAGACTACTCAATAGACCGTGAAAGTACATAATACTGTGTGTTAAGGTGTATTTCTTTTTTGTGACCTTTCATTGCTATTGGCCGTGTGTATTTCGGCCTAGGACCACTACATCTGTTACTGCTTATGTCGTACGAGGCCACTAGAGAAATAAGCACAACGAGCGGCGTCCGGGTGTGAAACTTTTCGCACAAATGCATTTCTAAAGAGGGTTGACGTCAGGCTGACGGTTGGTCGTAAAATAATTGCCAATCAATTAAACTGTTTATAGGCTATTTTTTCTCGATTTCGCATTTGTAGCTGGAAAGGCCTATCGCCGAAAGTGACGAAGACAAAATATTCTGGCGGCAAAATATCCGTAGGTGAAAAAATCTGCAGAGGAAAAATAGTAGAGGTAGATAGTAGTAGAGGTAAAATAGTGCTACAAGGCGTAAAGGTAATAGTTTTAACGCGAGGGCGCTACTTTGAATCCAGAGCGAAACGAAGGATTCCACAATAGAATCACAAGCGTAGCGAGGGATTCTACGGTGGAATCCTGAGTGAAGCGAGGGATTCAAGTATATCGCCCGAGATAAAACTAAAACTAACCATCTATGAGAAAAAGCAAATATATACCTATAACGAAAATAGATTCCCACCTTTTTCCTAATCAGAGTTAAACAGTCAGTTACTAACCTTTATTTGGTGGCGTTTTCACTGAAGAAGTACTATGAAAATATTTTTCTAGGATCCCCACATCTTCCAGTATACATTTTCCAGTCATTAGAATCGTTTCATTACTTTTTCCTTGTGTGTTAATTCTTTATATATGTTAAATATGTATATTATACGTAAATTTCATATTTATTTACTATCGGCCTCATCAAGAAATTAGTCACATTTAAAATAGTTGTAAAAATAACCTAAAAGTTCCTTAATAAAATTACTAATTAATACAAAGACAACTATTGCGCGTTTTTATTGATTTTTAATAAATTATTATTTTGAAGCAAGAGAACCAAAACATTTTGACCTACAGTCATTCACGTAAAACGTGTTGTATTCCAATTTTAAAAAATTACGACGCCCTTGCCTATATTTTATAATTTTAAAACTAAATTCTTCTTTTTTTAGCTGACTGCCAATATTATTTTTGATTCTACATTCGTGTTCGGTTTTCAAATGTGTTTTAACGCCTAGGGAATTTACTTTTCAGTGTCTAGAGAATTACCAGTGACTTTAGCCTCAAATATTTGGGATAAAATTATCGTTTTTCGAATCGATGAGATAAAAAATTAAATGAATCATCCTGTCGATGAACAGTCCAATGACAAATCGGTTTTAGAAGAACGGTTGCGGAATCATTTTTGGGTCCCCATTGACATGCATATTAGGTATCATAATTACTATATTTGGAGAATAAAAAGCGGGAAAGGCTCCAAAGGTGTTAGGCGTTTTACAACATTTTCCAATTGTTTCTGTCTTCTCCTCTAATGTAGATATATGATTTTGCACGCCTCATATGCGAAGCGCATGAGGTAGTGCTCTACTCTCGCCTTACAAAAATCAAGTGATTTTTTTAAGTAAATGTGTCTCTATTTATTTTCTATCGCACTTGTACAATAATATTTACACATAAATGTCAAGGAAAAACACTAGTTTTAACACTTATGACATTTTTAAAAGACATTTTGCCTTTTAAATAAATAAAAACAATGTTTAATAAAATCATTTTGTGGACGTCCGTGTGTCTGTATGTATGGAAACTGGCGTGGTCACGATAACTCCCGAAAAACTTATCTGATCAAGTCCATTTGTTTTTTATACGCTTCAGTATTATCCAAAACTAAGTCATTCGAAGATCACGGTCTAATTCAATGTAGTTTAATAGTAATTCTCAAAAAACATCATTTTTGAAATTTTTTTCTTGTTTCTGCTTAGTTTTTTTGAGATTTCTCAAATTCTACCGGTCCGAATCGGTTTAAATTCACAGGAAATCTGAGTTGTATAGAACTCTTTGGAAAGCTATTTGTTTGGTTCCGATCGGTTTAGTTGTTCAAGAGTTATAAGCGGGTCACATACACACCCACACACACATACGGATAGGGTGCATGACACTTGCTCGTGAGTGGTCAGGGAAGATTCCTTAGACCTTTAAACGTCGAGATCTGATGAAAACTCGACTTTTCAAAAACGGGGTGAAACTAATCACGTCCCGAATTTTGAAAATTTTCAGTTTTCTCAGCGGGAAGTTAAAAATAATCTCCAGTCGTGCGTTAAAGCCGACACATACTTTTCTTCGTTTTAAGTTAGCAATAAAACAATCAAAATCAATTTAATTGTGAAAAATGAGATTATGAGGCGTGCACTTTTGGATTTTCCAAACTATTTATAAATGTAATCTATGTAGGGTTATCGTAATGCTTTTTAAATAACGCCAGTCTATCTCGCATCCCGGTGTTTCATTGACCCCTCACATAAATACATCTACTTTAACATTCAAAGTTTTCCTCCAATCGTCCCATTTTTTGAACTGCCCTCCTCCCTTTATTTTCCATTTTTTCTTACTTTCTCGTGTCTTTACTTTTAACTTAACGCTTATTTACCTTCACGTTTGCTCTATTAAATATACTATATATTAAAAAACAACATGTTAATTTTTAATCATATATTTTAAAAAAGTATGTAGGTAGGAAAATAAATGATACTTATCAGATATTCAATCGAAATAGCAATATGACTTGAACCTTATCTAACAATTCTAATGAAATAGAATAAATTCAACAACTACAGATCTTCCAAATTCCTCAAATAGCTAAAAAGCAATTACACTGACCCGAACAGTTACTGGGCAGCACAATTACAAACTCAGAAGTTACCACTTCGCATCGAATTAAACGGATAGCAGGCAGAGTCGCGGGGGCGAATTAGTTCACTCTTTGTGCAATCAAGCGAGCCCTTCGCGCCCTAATGAATATGAATACGGCTGAATACGCTCGGAATACTGTAACCCGCAACTCATTAGACTTTCTGACTATCACACCGTTGCGTAACGCCACAAACAAATTGAGATGATTTACTTTATTGGATAGCCGTGTGGTTCCCGGCAGAGTAGAATAGGACCACTCCAAGTCTTCCCGTGGATGTTGTAGACTGCCTCTTAATTATGTAAGAAAACCGTCTAAAATATTAAAATTTTATGATGTTGAAATTCAAAAGTGGAAATAATAATATGTTCACAATTTTTTGATTAAAACTAACGTGAGACATAAACATTAATTTATATTACACGGGTCACTCACGTGAAAAATCAGCTACTGGCCTACATACATAATACATACTTACATAAAGTAATACAGTAGCTGATTTTTCACATGATTGACCCGCGTAATATATAGTAATGTTCGAAATTATAACATTTTAGAATCGAACCTATCACTATTTCGGTAAATCTCTGCATGCATTTTTCATTATTAAATATTAATAAACAAAAAATAATAATATAGAAAGCAATGAAAAAAGGATTATAATAAACGCTTTCTATTTCTTTTTTATTGTTGTGTAGCCCGAGTTCATCTTTAATTCCTAGGTTGAATGAGTTTTGTGACACTTCTGTGTAACGTCAGCCTCCTTATAGTTATGAATACGCAAATTCAACTTCTGTTTGACTGTACCTACTGTCTGTTCATTTTAAGTGGCAACGGGAACAAAGTTATTTTGGTTGTGAACAAAATATAAATGGGCTTTACTACCATTTGCAGAGAGCTTTCAACTAAAATCAGATTGTAAATTTGACAGGCAAAGGCTTTTGTTGTTATAGGTATTATAAATTAATAAATAAATATATACAAAGGACAAATTACACTGATTGAGCTAGCCCCAAAGTAAGTAATTACTTATAATTTGCGTAGTATTAATTCATTAGGTATATTTTGAGTGATATCAGATTTCTTAGTTTTATGATAAATAAATATTGTCCATGCTGGTCTTGAAGAAAAAAAAAAACTTCGAATGTACCAGCTACTTTTCTTACCGCGCAGATCGTAAAAGCCGATTGAAGGAATGGGCGAAAATATGAATCATGTTAATAGGCGATGTAGCTAGCAACCCATCACTATTTTAATTCCTTTTCCACCATCACGCTAAAAGTGGCCTATGGGTCTTGCGGCCCTGGGCTCTGTCTGCTTGGAGCCGCAAGACCCAAAATGTTCTGTCTGCCCCATTAGGGATAAAAAGTCATAGTTTATTTCGTATTATATTACAAATACGATACTATTAAAACTGTACAAGCCGCAAATTTTTGTCGCTTGTTCGTTCGTTGCTTGTCACACGAATAGTTTTTATATTGCCTTTGTAATTATTTTATTACAAAAGGCAATATAAAAAATTATTCGTTTGTTCTCAGACATTAACCGCCTCGAAACCGCCTTATCTACAACCAGTGTCATTAAGAACATTCGTGTCAACATTAACAATAGCTATAAACCCTGTAATGACTACAAACAAACAAAAAACATGCTACACAATGTTGGCATTATCTCATTCATTTACTTAGAAAACGTTATTTTCCGGACGTGCCTTGAAAATGGCGGAACGGCCAAGTTCCCATGAAGCCATAGATTAAACGATAGTGACAATTAAACCTAGAAAATAAAGAAGGTAAGTGTGAGTTTCTTGTCTCAATTGTGTGTTCCGTATACATCACGTACAGTTGAAACAGTATATTATGTAGTTTCATATTTTTAGGGTTCCGTACCCAAAGGGTGCAAACGGGACCCTATTACTGAGACTCCGCTGTCTGTCCGTCTGTCCGCCTGTCCGTCTGTCCGTCTTGCACAGGGCTCTATCTCTTGAACTGTAATAGCTAGACACTTGAAATTTTTACCGATTATGTATTACTGTGGCCACTATAACAAAAAATACTAAAAATAAAAAAAGTTAAAAATTAAAGGGGGTCGTCATACAAAAAAACGTGTTTTTTTTAGCGTATTAAAACATTGTACGGAGGTACGGAACCCTTCATGTACGAGTCTGACTCGCACTTGCCCGTTTATTTTTCCTCATAAGGGAAAGCGTTTTCATCATCATCAGATTTCTACGACCCACTGCTGGACTACAATACAAATACTCTTTATTGCACCATAAATAAATGGAATTAAAAAAATAAAGAAAAGAAAACGAAAAATGGTACAAAGGTACCTCCTTTCTTGCTCTTAGATATAAAGACTGCCTTATCGTATAGCAATATCTTCTAGTCAACCTATGGATAGAGAAAGAAGTTATTAATTAAGAGATATACAGTAGTATACGATGCAGAAGGTATGTCAGATTTAATGTTAATAGATACAATACAGAACCTGCATATGGCAGATTTATGTTTGTCAAATCAATTTTTGTGTTTGTCTGTTTGTTTACTCATCATCATCAGGAGCATGACCCTCTCTGTACTACCAGAGCCATATATTAGCCAGAGCAGTAAGATTTTTACAATCGTGTAGACAATTTTTTTTCGGGAGCTTTTCGCATAAGGTATGTAAAGCCGCAAAATCAATAAAATAAACCTTAAAGACTGTGTCTGTTAGTTATCTCTTTAGGGTAAAATCCTTACTTTTAGTTTTTACAAACTGATGTGGAACTCCAAAACGAGACCAGTAGCGGCACTGTTGAAACGTTGGTTTGTTAACAAAGCTTTACAAGTTTCTGGTAAATTAAATCGATGTTATCTGTAATAAGGCTGTCGCACGTGCACTAGTTTTAACGAACTGACAACGGTTTTTTGTTTGTTAGTCTATAAAGATAGTCGGCTACTGAGACACACAGGCTACAAAGACACGGTCATAATTGGGTGGATGACTGGGTCAAAAATAAAATATTTGGCACTGCCAAGAGAATTAAACTGCAGAAAAAGTGTCACTTGTCATTGATCATATCCATTTTCAACGTGATTTTAGATTTATTAATGCAGAAAAAGTATGAGCGTTATTTGACTCGAAAAAGTTATGACGTCACGGTTGTGTTTTCCATACAAATCCCATTGAAAATGTTTGTTTTGACGTTTAGAAAAAGGTGTCTGATTTGAATAGTTGTCATGTACCAGTTTTTAACGAAACTTTTTAGCTCGTGTTTTCATAAAATCCCATTGAAAGACGCTGAAAAGTTATTGAGAAAATGTCATTTTATTATTTACAGTACCTTTTTTTGGAATTGATAATAATGTTTTCAGTACTGAGGGTTATTTAATACAACTGTTTTTTTTTCCGTAGACTTTTCGCTTTTAGATAAGAAAAATTAATAAGTATTTATTTTATATATTTTTGTTAATGTTCTGAACATTTTAATATTATACAAAACTTTTTTTTATTCAGACGGATGTATAACGTAAGTAAATAAAAAACTTTTAAAACAGTTTTGTAAACTATTTAAAAGACCTTTTTGTGACAATTTTAAATATATATATATTTTTTTTTAGATCGGTGATTTTTAAGTTATTTAAGAAAAAAGGTGAAATTTGACGTTATTTCCGAAATGAATGGGCCTAAATAATTCTTTATCTATAGATTTCATCAAAAAATCGATGAGAAGTATGGAAACCTCTTCACGAGAGTTTAACTCACACTTGACTGGTTTATTTTTACTTGAATTAGCATAAGATGTACGAATAAATATCGTATTACACATCTCAATGTACGTCAAGCCTTACCCACTATGTATGCGCCGGCGCTCATCTATGTTCCCAGTAGTTCACTATCTCTGATCTAAGTGTGCGACGTGTCCACCCCGACATCTGTACTACCCCTATTTTTTGAACACGATTCACTTTCTTAGTTAAAACTACTGACGAAATGAGTGTCGTGTGTCGTGATTAAATGATAACTTTTGTTGTATTTGGTAATGTGTGTAAAGATTTAAAATTTTCAAAATTTCATCTAGAATTTTTTTTTATTAAAAACAGTTTTTTAACTTTACCTATTTGAATTTTCTCACTAAATATGTTATTAAGCTGCGTCAAAGTTTAAAGAATAAGTACCAACTTTCAAAAAAATCTAAGACAGCAAAAGTTGTTTTGATTAGGTTTCCAATATGTTTATGTATAAATATGTTTTTGTATAATATGGACCATTTCTAAATATATTTTTATCATAGATGAAAGTCAGAAGGTACTCTGAATAGCATTAAAGAAAACAATACGAGTAAAAAGTGAAACCACAGGCAAAATATCTATAATTTTTTTTTTTCGTTTCGTTTTTCGTTTTTTTCGTTTTAGGATTATAATTTTACCCAATAGTCGTTCAGATTGGTTCAAAGTCAAAGTCAAATTTTTTATTCAACATAAAATAAATATATAAGTGATATATTTAATTTATTATTGAAGGTCATTATTTTAATATTATTTTTGGTACAAAAGCTACAAACTACTAGCGTTTCAGTATGACCACTGTTGGGAAAATACGCCGAAAGAAACTCAGTAGTTCTGTGACCAGTATTGTTTCTCCTTTCTTCAAATTAAATGCTCCTTGTTACATACCTTTTTAAACGTCATATTGGGGTGATCCAACCCCTTTTGGCCCTCGGCCGGTTTTGGGGGTGAATTTCCGAAACGCTAAGTTTACGCAATCAGTAAAGGATTGCGTCTTTGTTAATTATAGCACTTAAACTTTTTTAAGTGAAATCTAGATCTAGTCATTAGACTAAGATCTAGATTTATTTTAAATAAAAAATATTTTTTTCGTTAAACTTATTTAATATAAATCTAGATAATAAATAAGTTTTAATCAAAAATATTTTTTCGTACATACTCGTATTTCTTGTTATAATAATATTGCATTGTCATTTTACATTAGCACACAAAATTTCATCTCCATCGGAAACCGAGAAGTCTTTAACTTGCAAAAAAACACAGGACATTATTATATTAAAAACTTTAAAATACGCGAAAGGCAACTTTATCGCTTAGCAATTGAAATAATAATATTAATATTATAGTCATTGTAACCGTGAAACGCTAAAATGTTAAATTTATTCAAAATTATGTTTTATAATATTTTTTTGTTTTTTTAATCAACTCTCTGTTATTTATATTTTGAATCTAAAAATGCTTTTGACTGTTGTCAAAAATACTACCTTTTACAAATTTATTCATAGTTGTTCCTATTTTGATAAGTCTAAATACAAGTTTGACAATGACGATCAAAATTCCTCCAGCCTTTGTAGAGTCGCAATTAACAGGCTTTCCGGAAATATCAGTAGTATCAAGCGGAGCATCTCAAAGGCAATCACAGACGCAAATTAAACTGAGCGAGTACCCCGGATTTCAGCCACTGCCAAATGCCGCTATACTTTGTCTAGAGTCTCACTGCATGATTTTTATCTTCATCTATTTTGGTAATCAAAAGAGAGTTAGTATTGTTAGGTGGTTTCGTTTTTTATTCAGTTAAAAGAAATTTTTTTCGCACTTTCACGTCTTTGTCCCAAATGGGGCAGACAAAACATTTTGGGTCTTGTGGCTCTAAGCAGACGGAGCCCAATGCCGCAAGAACTAAAGCCACTTTTCGCGTGATGGTGGGTGAAACCATCATGCTAAATCGTTAACTAATGAATAATTAGTGATTAATGAAAGGTAGCTTTTGCAAAGATAGTATACTTGCTCATATATATTTTAAACATCTCCATATCCAATTCACCTCGTCTTCTTTGTTTTTCATTCTTCACGATCTGCAGCTGAATTTTTTCATAATTTTCGTAGGTACTACCTACAACGCTATTTTATAGAACCTAGTGGTTATACTAATAATATAAAATAAGTTGTTTTTTGAAATTGTTTGGATGCAAATAAAAAGCTTATAATAAATAATTTTATTGCATAGTGTAGCTTTTTTTTTGTAGCGCAGAAACGTTCCATCCTAGCTGAATTGCAGGTAATTATGTCATTTACCTTCTATAACATAAAAATATTTTGCTTACAAAAAGAAATAATAAAAAAGCTTTCAAAATTAAAACCATAATCAGTACTAGGAACCAAAATCTAAACATGATGAGATTAGAATAATAAAAGAGGTTTTATAAAAAAATAACTTAAAAATTATACAGTGGCATCCCATACTTTAACCCTTCCAGTGATTTGCGAAGAACAAATTAATCATCATCATTTACATGCAGCAGTGGCCCGATTTGTTGCCGCGATTATGTCACCCTTCTTGTTAGGGGCGAACGTGTTTTAATATTTTCAGACTTAATTACGTCACAGATTGGACTGGGAGGCGTTGGAGTGTGAATTTTATGGCTAATAACGTTAATATTCTTAATGGTCAAGCTACATTGATTTTAAATTGGATTTTAAAATTTAATTTAATACTCTTGTTTCTCGGGTTTGATTTGTTTCTAAATTGTGTGATTTGTCCCTGTATACATTTTTTTTTATTTTCTCGGGGAAGAAGGTAGCATTAAACTTTAAGATTTTTAAAAAAAAATAGTTATTTCAACAATATTGTTTTTTTTCATGTGTCCATAATTTCATAGTACAAAGTTATTAATGTAGGTTGGTCTTCACAAAAGCAATTTATTTACATTGAATACAGTATAGGTAATAAAAAAAAGATTCTTAAGATACACTATCACGTTTTTTTCTTTAACGGGGTAGACAGAGCTTAGGCTCTGTAGCCTTAGCCGTGAGACCAAAACGCCAAGTTTAGTATGATGCTGAAAAGCTCGTGAAGCTGGAAAAAAAATATCAAAATAGCGACAGCTGCATTGCATCTTGGTTAAATGGGTTTGTAGATCTCCCTAATCATCCATTGTACAATTCACAAAACTAAAGATGTTATATCTATATCCAACAGATACAAATTTCTCTTACAATATGCAAGTTGAAATATCAAATGCGCAAAACTTTAACCCTTGAACTTAATCACTCGTGCCTACGGCTACTGTTGGGCAGTACCAATTATTGCGTTCATTTGTATTTGGGCACATTCTGACCCACGCCGCAGCGGAGGGTTGACGGGGCGCGTGACGTATGTCCACTCTCACAGAAAATTAGTTGGGATTTTAATGAATTTATTTTGCATGTTTGATCTTTGATTAGTGCGCTTGTTTAGGGTTTTATTGGTGGATCATGTGTGTTCTAAAGGATAAAAATTATTTCAATGAAACAAAATCGGAATATATAAACGACATAACTGTCGTTGGTCGCCACTGTTATCATTGTATGGCAGTTGTCAAGCTATATGCCTAAGCTCAGATGCCTTTAAGCAGCTTGAAAAATCTAACACAATATTGGCCACATACACACACTAAAAAAATTGGGTATGGTATTTCATCTTAGGGTACACTTGGGCTGCTGAAAAATGCACCGTATGTGTACGGTGCGTTTTTAGCAGGCGAAGTGTTAAATTAAACTTTTGCCGTGTTATAATAAAATAAACGGGCAAGTGCGAGTCGGACTCGTACATGAAGGGTTCCGTGCCTCCGTACAATGTTTGAAAATGCTTAAAAAACACGTTTTTTATATGACGACCCCCTTCAATTTTTAACGTTTTTTTATTTTTAGTATTTGTTGTTATGGCGGCCATAGTAATACATAACATGTGAAAATTTCAAGTATCTAGTAAATGCCATTATGATGATCTAATTAAAAACGCTGAAAAAACACGTTTTTTGTGTGGCGACTCCCTTTCATTTTTAACTTTTTTTTATTTTTTTCAGTATTTGTTGTTATAGCGGCCACAGTAATACATAATCGGTGAAAATTTCAAGTGTCTAGCTATTACGGTTCAAGAGATAGAGCCCTTTGACAGACGGACAGACAGCGGAGTCTCGGTAATAGGGTCCCGTCTGCACCCTTTGGGTACGGAAACCTAAAAAGGACTAACTTTGTTACTAGATTTAAACTATTATCCGCCAAAATGAAGTGATATCACACTATCTCACCTGTCAATGTCAACTTGGTTTGGGTGGATAATGGTTTAAACCTAGTAACAAAGTTAGTCTTGTTTTTATAATAAGACGGTTGGAGATTAGTATTCTCAGACAAACAGTGATTTGTTAAGTTCTTGTCGTGTCGATGGTTTGGTGATTGGACCAAAATCGGGCCACCTCTATTGCATTGTCAGAAGTGGCGTAGATATAGGTCATCCAAGG
Organism: Acrobasis repandana; assembly: GCA_963576875.1. NCBI lineage: Eukaryota > Metazoa > Arthropoda > Insecta > Lepidoptera > Pyralidae > Acrobasis > Acrobasis repandana. The sequence goes on from OY756226.1 coordinate 9,676,594, forward strand.
TGCAGGTGTTTGGATACTTTGAACATTATAGAATGATTAATATCCCACATCAAAAGAAGCCGCACTCGCCTTGTTTAACATGCGAACTGTCTATTTTCTGTCTTTGTTGTCTATTGTCTTGATTGTGTCGAGCTTTCAATATACATACAAACATACTATCACGTCTTTATCCCTAAGGGAGCAGACAAAGTCCTTTGGGTCTTGCGGCTCCAAGCAGACAGAGCCTAGGGCAACAAGACTCAAAGGCCACTTTTAGCATGATGTTGGGTAAGAAGGTGAATAAAACCGGCCAAGTGCGAGTTAAACTGGCGTGGAGAGGAATCCGTACAATTGATTGAACTCTTAAAGGTTTTCCTGTAATCTACAAGCAATGAACTATATTTTGTATTTTTTTCAAAATTTTAGGCTCAGTACTTTCTGGCTGGCCAATTTTCGTCTCCTTTCATGAATAAAATCATAACTATTTATTTTACAATTATAAAAAAATATATTTAAGATCCTCATTACGAGCCCTTTCATTTACTGATGACACACTAAGGTTTGCAAAACTTTTTTTTTTCAATTTCCTAATTTGTCCTCCGAAAACGACCCTTATTTTAAAAAAAAATATTTATTTACTTTGCACATATGTGTTTGGGTCATAGGATTATAATAATAATAATAATCCCCCGGGGGCCTAGAATTTTTTAGTTGCACTTTGAGTAAAGGGATAAAAATCTAGTTTTTTATTAAGTCTATTGTAGAGGAGTGGGCCGAGGAATGGAAAAAATCGAGAGAAGTTGTGTTTAGTATGTACATTTTTTGCGCAAACAATATCTTTCCGTCTTTTTAATTGTGCGCTGAATGGCAGGCGTTCTGTTTAAGAATTGTGCTTAATATAAATAATTACCTAACTGTTAGTACCTTGCAGGATTTATAGAGAAAGTCTGTGGGGAAAAGAAAAGGGCGGAAAGTAGAAACCTTAAGAATGGCTTACTGTGCTCACTCAATAGTTTGTAGTGATGTTTAAACAATGCCACCTCATGACGTAATACAATAAATTAATACTGACTGACATAAGGCAAAATACACTTGCCTGATTAATTTGAGTTCGCGATGAACGTAAGTTTTTGAAAACAAATATTAACTTACGGATTCTACCATTTAGGATTTCTATATGAGGCTTGAAAGAAAGAGTTTTGTCAATTACAATACCCAAATATTTAGTTTTGTTAGTGATCAAAAGTTTGTACAGTGATGTGCATATATTTTCATGTTAGAATGAGATGAGTGCAAATGACGCATGAAAAACTGAATAAAGTTAGTCACCATCCTACTAAATTTAAACTGATTATGGTCCAGTAGATTCGGAGCAAATTGGCTGTGACAGACAGACGGACAGACAGACAGACGCACGAGTGATCCTATAGGGTTCCGTTTTTTTAATTTTTTGTACGGAACGCTAAGAAAGGAATCAAAATAGTAAATGGTTGCTAGCCGCATCGCCTATTAACATGGGCGAAAATGCTCTCAATATGTTATTGCTAATGGCACTAAATCATACAACGTATAATTTAGTGCCAGTAAAAGTGTAGGGCTTATTTTTCTATTTTTCCTTTCCTACAAACATTAAAAACAAAAAATCAAAAATACCTACATCAATAACAGGCACTTAAGAGTCCCCTTACCCTAGACTGAATCAGACTTTCCGATAGAAAAGTAGTGTAGCTTTTATTTTGAAACGACATGTCAGATTTCGGTATACCTATAACTGATTTTCACAGTTAAAATATGAACTTGAAAGAGAATAAAGTGTATCAAATTATATTTGATCACTAGTATGCAAAACTTCTATCGATTGTATTTAAGAACTACAACAACGTTCATATCAGTGGAGTAGTTTCCATGTCGTCCTCTCTTGCTTGACCTATCCTCTTGACCTCACCACACGACACGGTGTCAACTTTCTCCTTTACTTGCTCTATAAATGCTCTTCTTGGTCTACCCTTTCCTTTTGTTGCTTTTATTTTTCCTTTGATTATGGAAAACTTATATATTATATTTTCTTTCAATTTCATATTTGACTGTCGAAAACATATATGCAATTTCTTTGAAATTATAAAATACTGCATGTAATTTAAAAATAAAAGCTAAACTACGATTGTATGTAAAAGTTTGTATATAAAAAAGGTAAGAAAGGGGCTCTATATTCTTAAATATAAGAAAAATACCTAAAATGGAAAATATCAGTTCGCCTGATAAACTGTGCGAGTGCGGCTTCTTTCCACAAATGATGATCCCGCCTTAAATTTGAAAAAAAAAACTTGAGAACTTGTAATTTTCCGTATAGCGGAAGTTTTCCCGGTTCATTAGTTCTCACCCCCGCAGAACTGAAAGGCATCGAAACTTGAAGATGTTTGTTTTACCTCTAATATCGAAGGATTAGCGACACCACCGTCCCAAAATTAAAAACGAAATTACGTCCCGCCGTCCTTTAAACATTTTACCAACTTGTTAATACAAAATTTATTACCAAAAGTCAAAATTATGCCTACCTACCTATTGTTCCTCTGAAGTGACCCGAACAATACCTCCATAATTTACTTTTCGATATTCTCTACGCCAGATAAAGTCGTGATAACAAATGGTAACTAAAATAATAAAATAAACCGCATCTCTGTAGCAAGCGACATATTTCATTAATAAAGACAAAACAAACAAGACATCATACGAACTCACTTCGCAGTGTCCATACGTTACTGAGATAAAACAAAGGAATCGAAAAGCCGTTGAATTTATGCGTTATCTTTAGAGTGATGTGGTCTTGGAACAATAGGCGATCGTGGCGCCCCATGCGGCGAGGGGCAGAACCTTGCATTGGAATAGACATACACGTAGCGACATCTATTGAGGGATAGTGAGAAGTAGTGCTAGTGGCTATTGTTTTAGGAGTTGTAAACACGGGAGGTGAAGAGAGGTTACGCGCATCTGAATAAGTATTTTATCATTGCAATCTTGCGGGTCATGGGTGTTAAACATTGTTTAGTACAATGTGTGTCTACATTTGAGAGCCAGGCTCTTGTTGGTGTAATTGTATGGAGAGAGACGCACACACTGCCTTCTCCTGTTCACACATACATATGTATTTTGTACTTGAAGTCATGAACTACAAATCATTATTTTAAAAAAAACTAAAATTATAAAAGACTTAAAAATGTTTATTTCATTAAAAATATTGCAGTCTCATCTTTCAGCCTGAAATCCTACCCAAAATCCGCGCTCCCCGAACGATACCCAAAGTTTCAAGTACATTGCCGCTCAATTTCTCAAAACTGATTTTAAAGAGGGGTGATTTGCTTGAGTTAGTATTTCGCAGAGATATTTCGTCCACCGCAGCTGGCGGGGGTCCAGCCTGATGACAGCTTATGAATATTTCTGCCAAAATCTTCTACTTTTTCCGCCGCAATCTTATTTAACTTTTTGGTCTGGTTGTCTTGTGCGGGACACAATCAATTTGTTATAGTGTTTTGCATTCCGAACTTTCGTAAGATATTGTTGAGGAAATAGATTTGTTATATGTATTTACTTCTATATCAGTAGTTTCTATATACATTCATTATAAACAATTTTTTTTGACAAATTAGCACTTTGAAATGGCACGTAATTTATAAATGTTGACTATGGTTGACTGGGAGATTCAGATTCAGATTTATTGCAAGTCACAAGGGAGAGAACGCTTTTAGCGTTAAGTCTGTCAATTATGTACAATTTGTTAATTGTGAAACAATAAAGTTTTAATAAACAAATAAATGTAGCTCAAACAGTTAATTATATATTAATGTTTAAAACCGGAATTTATATGACATTCACTGACTTATAGTCAAAAACCTAACCCACTTCCAGATGACCTAGAAACTTGATATTTGAAAAAAAATCTGAAAATAGTGAATTTCTTAGATTTGATTTCTTTTCAATATATCGATTTGATTAGGTATCTATTTGTCGTCTTCCAAATTATAACAGCAAAAATTTATTCTTTCTGTTAATCATTTAAGTGCATAATTTTACAAGGAAGATAACTCTGAATAAATTAATTTAGAAAAAGTAATGATATCCCACCAAAAACATAAATGTGAAAATGGGAGCCAAGTTCAATATTCGACTAAGATGGTGATCTAAATGGCTGCCAAGTTTTGTAGAGAATCCTGAAATTTATTTATAAGGATCTCGACACTTCACTTAGTTAGTTTCAGCATACTAGTCGTCTTATATTTGGCTAATCAACTTATCATGTTTATCTAATACCCATTATGTTATTGTTTTTTTTATTTTAAGATTATTCTTCTAAATATGTATCAGATTTGCTGGTAAAAAACTAGCCAGGTCAAATGTTGAGATTCTTAAATAAATTTCAGGATTCTGTGGTGAACTTGGCTCCTATTTTTACATTTATATTTTTGATGGGATAAAGTATTTAGCTGAATGTACAATTTGTATTATCAACTATTTTATATTGACGGATGAGTCAAATTTCAAATCCTTTTGTATGTATAGATATTTGTTTCGCTATTTAAGGCCAAAACGGCTAAACGGAAGCTTGTTACCTGGATCAGCACTATTTACTTTTTATCCAGGTAACCTCGTCCCATGGGATTCTAAAAAAAACGCGGACAACGCCGCATACATTTAACTTATATGTCGACCACACTTTTCCACTCTGTTATTATAGATAGGTGCTTTTGTACTTAAACAATTTTTTACGTTTCCCCATGGCCAAATTAATCAAACCACGTTGGCGATTGCGAGTAAAAAAATCCAAAGTTTTTTTGTAGCAACATGCGGAGAATTATGACTTCAATGGATAATGAACTCCGTGAAAAAGGTCAGATCTGTATACTATCATACTATCACATCTTTATCCTTAACGGAGTAGACATAGCCTTAAGATCTAAAAGCAACTTTCAACGTTGTATTCATTTATTTAGGTGGACTTAATGCTAATGCATTCTCTACCAGTCAGCCTTTAGGAAAAACAGAAAAATTTAATTTAGCGATAAGCGCTTAAAAATAAGTATGTATACCTATTACACACACTATATACATATCTACATACATATAAACATACATACATACACATACATACACATAGGATCATAAATACTTAATATAAAATACAAAACAAATTATGATTAGATGTAATGGGTGAGAAGGTGTAAAAATTTCTAAACTACAATTGGGAACTATCAATCGTTATTTACCTTAAATAAAATATGATATCCCCAGATCAGACAAATTTGATGATACCCAACTTCGCTCTTTGTGTTCCTAGAAAGTTAATTCCCCAATAACATTATCCCTTGACATCTGCATGATGGACGTCTTAGACAAACTATTCATACAAAATAGTGTACGCTTCCACTTCCCTAAACGCGCCATTACTAAAAGTCAGTGACTCGTTGCGCTGTTATTTATGCCTCGCATTAAAAACAAAATGATATGCCTTCGCCGCTGAAAATCTAAAAAGAATAAGCAATAAAACGATAAAACCCAAATCTGATACATACTAGGGCCGCAGTATCTTTCCACTAGGAGAAAAGAGACGGCGCTATACATCGACGAAATGAATACGATGCTACTGTTTCATCTCTCACCTCTATCGCTTGGCGATCTCTGAAGCGACCTAACTCTTGCCTCAATAAAACAAATTTCAACCTTAACATCGGGCAATAAACCACGAATTTCGAATGCAGATTACAACAAATGGATTTGAGATTAATATAGTACGAGTGCCACCCTGTCTCATACCACCCCATTCGGCGTTCAGCATTCAAATAGGAATCGAATGGATGACCAAAACATAATATCGTTGGAAGATTCAGCCGCCATAAATCAAATGAGAAATAATCTGTTTCGGGATGAGATAGTCGTCGATGCCGTGCCACCATAAAAACGCAAAACGTTTTGTCTGATTGAAATCGTTTCGATAGGGCGTTTTCTGACAAGCTACTAAAACGTCACGATTTTGTTACTTGTAGCTACTTACAAACTCACGTTATAATTTATTTACATATTCAATATCAGTGTTGTTTTTCATACTTACTTATTTCCAGCTCTGATGGCGTAAAATCAGTTATTATTATCATCATATCAGCCACAGGAAGACCACTGCTGGATATTGGTCTACCTCAAGGATTTCCAAAACGACGTTTTCCTGCAACCTTGCTCAGGTCTTTCGACCATCTAGCAGGTGCGCTGCGCTTGCTAGTACGTGGCCGTATTCCATAGACCATATCACAGAATACAGTAAGAGTAAACAGAATGGAATCTCCTAAGGTACGCGCAATATGCGTATTCCCCGTCCCCGCACCTCTCCTCCGTTTTCGCCTCGATGACGCACGTTGGCTCACAAGAACCGGGGGAGAGGTGCGGGTGCGGGGAACGGGGACGCATATTGCGCGTACCTTAGGAGATTCCGTTCTGTTTACTCTTACTGTATTCTATGACCATAGGTTCTTCGCGCTATGTTGAATCAGTGACAACAATTAATTCTCGTATCTATTCAAATAATATGCCATCTTTCTTTATGTATAAAAAGGGAGAAGCTAGCACCTTCTCCCTTGTTATAACAGCTAGTTCATTTACAACGCGACATAGTTATATAGGTGCTATATTATACTTATGTTTATCGACGAAGCTACTGCGACTACGTTATATTAACTGTTGCCATCTCGAGGTTGCGTGGAATCATATTGACTTACCTATCTATTGCTACGGAAGCAAAACACAGTAAGTCTGTGCGTTTTTTTTTCTTTCTTCTATTTCTTGTATTTAAGAGTTGCGCACTTGTTGGTGTATTTTCCTAGTATATTTTCACATATAATTTTTTTTCTTTTATTTGAATTTCTTGTGAAGTGTAAATTGCAATGGGATATCGCTATATTAGATAACTAGCTGTGCCCGCGACTTCGTTCGCGTGGTTGTCGGAACGTAATGTTATATAGCCTAAAGCCTTCCTCTATAAATGGACTACCCAACAAAAAAAGAATTTTTCAAATCGGACCATTAGTTCCCGAGATTAGCGCGTACAAACAAACAAACAAACAAACTCTTCCGCTTTATAATATTAGTATAGATTGTAAATAAAGAATAAGTTTTTTGAAAAAAAATAAATTTTCCTACAAACTTTTATTTTAAGGCCTGAGAACTTATCAAAAAAAATTAAATAATCCCAAACTAGGGGTTACGTTGTTTTATTATACTCCTAAAGTCACCTTCCAGCTCCATCATCAGATCTGGTTGTCAATTAATATTGCATTGTCATCTAATTAACATGAGCAAAAAAAAAATTTTCTCAGTCTGAAACCGGGAAGAGGCTTAAATTTAACTCGCAAGATTTGACCCAAAAAATAAACAGGTCAAGCTGAATAAAAGCTTGTAAAATGGTTAGGTAACTTGTGCGGTGCTGTGTTAGGTAAGGTAACTACGAGTAGAAATGTAGTCGCATGACAGACGGGCTGGTCGCCACATTTAGTCGCATTGTTAGAGAACGCCCTTTTCTCGGCTTTTTTCGCGGCTGTGTTTCCATTTTATTTTCGCTGATGTATAATCAATGTGTTAACGGATGGCCGCCAACCGAGGGCTTCGGAGTAGATTTGCCACACAAAAGATTCTGATATTGAGTTTGAAAGTAGTTTCTCTTCTTTTATGTTAATGGCACTTTCAGTGGCGCTCGGTAATGGCTTCTGCAAATAAACGTCCCACTTTAAGTAAGGACACATGGACGGGTTTTGTATTGTTAACGGTTCAGTAGTTTTCATGATCGACTAAGTTAGGCTTTGTTTCTGATATGACATCTCACGGTAATGTGATTTTCCTTTTAACCTGACTACGGTTAAGCCAAAAGGAAGCGTAATGATTTTCGGAGTCCATGCTTGTAAGTGGGTGGTAATGCGTGTTCCACCGCTTATCCAATTTTCACAAATAACATGTCAATCGTTCCGTCATTATTGTCCGGGTGTATATAACGAATGTTACATATAAACAAGTTAGACCAGACCAATTTTGAATATATGTACATAGCCGTAAATAGCTACCGAGCTTGAAATTATCAGATAATTCCATCGAAATATAATTGTTCGTAGGATAATTCATAGTTTTCATAAGGTTTTTTCCAGTAGTCGGGTTTAGCTTTTTAATGGTATATGATATGATATTTCTGATTGCCTTTTATTCAAAATGTATAAGATTGTTAACTGAGTTGACAAACCTAATGAGTGCGCCACCGAATATTTTTTATTCTGTTTTATTTGAATCATTGATTAAAATAGCATTACGATGCTCGGAAAAATATCTAAATTAATAATATGTGAAAAAAATATTTCTCTACGACCGAGATTAAAATTCACGCCTCTAAAGTCTGTACCTTGAGTGCACTTCCAATTGTGCTACCGTGATTCCGAATCACCCCGTCGAACTTCCCCATCAAATACTATTAGCTACTACCTACCCACTCATTTGAAGCATGCGTAATTCTTCAAAATTTTCTTCACTTATTATTAATTTAGACTGTTTTATTTGATACCATGGAAGTTAACCTTTAGACTTTACAGAAATATAATTCCTATATCGAGGTGAACACAGTATCATGTCTTCTTTAAGGCCCCGTCAGTTCAGAGACAAAAATACTGTGTTTTTTAAAAATTACTGTAAATGAACTACTATAGTTTATTCTAAAAAAATGACATGAGAATATAAAGGCTCACACACCTCGCCTTAAGATACTAATATTTTTTTTTTCAAGATTGTCTATTTTGAATCCTAAGGCTAATAAAAATTAAAATATCTTTACTTACCTATAAGCCTAGGTACAACAAAGGTGCTTAAGCATTGTTTTAGTTTACTAAAAAAGGTTTGGATAAAAACGAATCGTTTTCTAAATGTGTATTTAAAATAATACCTTATTATGCTCGTATAATAACATGAAAATATTTAAAAATAAAATGTATTAAACGGCTAATAAAAATAGCCCCCTACTTGTTTGATGAATTTTGCTAAATGAATTGTATTTATATTTTATTTTATGTATTTGTATTTCATTTGATGACAAAAAATTTAATAATTTTATCACTTACACTTTATTTTTACCAAATGTTTAAGTCTAACTTATTAAGGCTGCCAGTCCTCTGTCATATGCTGCCACCGGATTGCAGAAGAGAGATGGCGCTAAGAAGGGAATACGACCAAGACCTAAAGCACACGAGCAACGACTTACGACTCATATCTCGTAGACCATTCGGGCTCATTGCGACGACTCTACTGCAGGAAGAGAAGATTCCGACGGAAAAGTGGTTTGACAGATGGATTAACTCAGAGGTAGATAACAAAGACCTCATATCTGACCCTAATCTGCCTGTTCCTAGTTTTGATCTCCCGCGAAAATACTGGTCCCAGATAAATAGATGTCGAACTTCACAAGGAAGATGTGCCGAACTAATGTGCAGGTGGAAATTTGCAGTAGATACCAATTGCTGCTGCGGGAGTATACAGTCTATGTCCCACCTTACTAACTCGTGTCCAATCTTGTCCATTGAGGGTGGCATAAGAAAAATACACGAAGCCGATGGCGACGTTATCGAGTGGATTGACGGCCTTCCATTCACCCTCTAATTTAGCTGCACATTTCAAAAACCATTCGCAAAATAAAATAAATAAGTCTAACTTTTAAAAATATTGACCCGTTACAAAATGTTTTGAAGAATCATCTTTTTTACATAAAAACATCTCTAAAACAAATCTAATTAAACTAATGCCCACAAGGCGATTAACCTGTCATATTACCGTTTAAAACTCCTTATAAAATACAGCAGATTGCACCACATATGGTCAACCTGTCCCATATCCCGGCACATGCCATGCTTATTGCCATACTCCGGCAATTACGAAAAAAATATCTTCAAAGAATTTCTCAGAACGTAACGGCAATTTTCAACTTTAGAGAGATAATTTTAGAGTTGATTTCTGTTTGAGGGTTGGGCTAAAGGTTGTGGGCCATCTGTTCCGGATGATGCCTATCAAAAAATTAACAATTTGTTTAATGTAAATTAACGTAGGTCAAGCGGGGGATAAATTATTGGCGTTTGGCGATACACTTCGAGTTTTATGCTCACCGAATGTCACCTTTCCTGCCTTATCGGTTAATCAGGGAACAAATTGTGTTTTTTTTTTATTAAATTTTAGTATACATCTGTCTTTGTTGATGTTCTATCTCCTATAAGGCCTGTTTCCATAAAGTGTCAATCGGTCAACTTGTATAGCAGGCCCAAAATAATTTTTCATATTTCGATATAACTTTATGAGGGAGAGAGTTTTTTGGGGAGAGTTTTTTTTAGAATCATAGACTGAATGTACCCTTAAAATAGTTTCAGTATATTTTCTTAGACCCTTTATACTTACTTATGTGTGTAAGAAACATTGGGTTCTAAACTCGAACTTGCACAATTGCACATAACATATATACTCTGTTCTACATACATTTAAGTACATATGTAAGGTAATAAAGTCACTCCAGGACTATTTTTGAATATATAGCCCTGACATAGCCCAACGGATTAGCTCGTTGAAGTGGCAGTGGGCGGGACACATAGCATGTCAAACCGATGGCCGATGGGGCAGAAAGGTTCTCGAATGGCGACCACGTACTGGCAAACGAAGCGTTGGACACCCACCCACAAGGTGGTCAGACGATCTGATTAAGGTCGCTGGAAAGTGCTGGACGCGGCCGCTCTAAATCGGTCATTTTGGAAATCCTTGGGAGAGACCTATGTCCAGCAGTGGACGCTATGTGGCTGAAATTATGACAATGAGGTCTACTTTTAAAAGGTGTAAGATTTAATCCTACGTCACAAGTACCATTTTAGTACTTAGGTACAAACATGTGATTTAAGGGAGATATATGTAACAGAGAGCGGCCAGCAGCACTCCTGTGCAAAGACTAGACGCTGTTTATACGTGTAGTATCATCTAATGCAACTTCCAATATTTTTAAAAACAAGCTTTTATCTAAAACTAAGTAACAAAAAAGTTTAAAGTGCTACGCAAGACAAATCAATCGAGCCCAAACTCGTTGGGGTTGTGTTGTTTTATCTCAAAGATGCCATTGCCATCTTCCAGCGTCACTATGAATTCAGGTTATTGGTACCATAATATTGCATTGTCACCCAACTTATTTAAGTATGTGAAGTTTCAGCTCAATCGAACAATGGAAAGTGGGTTTAGTTTAACACAGACAACTTGAGAGTTGAAACTTAATAAAAGCTTGTAAAAAAGTAACAAAGCTATACAAAACACTTAAGAAATGTAAATATATTTCATTAAGGTACTTACTTAACAATTACTCCAACATTATCATCTTGTCGATACTTATCATGAATGATAATTAGAGTTACTGAACGGCATTTATACGGTAATTAACCCGCACACTGTGTTAATGAGATGCACCCTTAATTGTAGTAACATTTATCTATTTGTAAGTCTTGAGCATACAATTTTAAATTACACGGTCTTTAGTCAGGCTACTTGTTTTTTCAACACCTTCTGGATCTATCTTTATGAAATACCGTGGTATGGGTGGAGTAATGTGTTGAGTTGGTATTAATATGGTTTATTTTGAACCTCGTATATATATTCAAGGAAATAAATATATATATTCTGTCATAATATGTATCTATACCAAAATATATGTAAGAAGCCAAAGATTTCAGCCGACAAATGTATCCCAAAAATTTCCTGTTTGAATGTCACTACCCGCTTCCGGCCGGTGAGCGGGGAGGGCAACAGCCGCGCGTATAATAACGTCAGTCAGGAGGTTAGCCATGTATCAGAAATTTGGGAGAAAAAAATTCAAAAAATAAGTATTTTGTTCTGAGGTGCAAAATAAACCTGATACAACTATTTTTATGACTGTCATACTGACCTCCGACTTAAAAAAAGACGATGTTACTACTGTAATAATGAATGAGGTTTACAGAAGGTAAATTTAAATGTGTTAGAAAGTATGCTGTGGTGAAATTATGAGTGCGGTGCGCGTTATTTTTTACAGGAACTTAGTTCATGATCGCGATTACGTTACTCAAGTCAAATATGGCGAAATAAAAATAAGATGTATAAGGCAGATCCGCCTAAAAAGAGTCGGTTCTTTACACCTTACACCATACTTCCTTATTCATTTTAAAAGTTTTTGATTTTAAAAGAAATTGTTTATGTACACTCGAAGCAAGTAAATAAATACATTAACCCAAATCAATTTATTGGGCTTTGCAAAAACGTGGTCCTTATTTGGCGAAATTATTTTACAGATTTAAAAATAATTATTTATTTCAAACGTGAAACTAAGACTTTTTTTATTAATATGTAAATACAATAAGTTAGTCTAAGTCAACATTACTGAGTATGTATGTAATTAAAAAAATCTAACCATTGGTTAAAAGTGTATTGTTTGTTTGCTTTTCGTGTGTGTAAGTGGCCAACACTGGTGTCAGATTTTTCATAATGAAAGCCAGGACCAACGGTTCAACGTGCCTTCCGAAGCAAAGAGTAGCTCTCGATATTTTAATAGTACTTATTGTCATCCATCCAATGGACCACCCCCAGGATTGTTTAACACTAAAGTGCTAGAAATACGTACTCCCACCGGGCCACAAAGCTTCTCAAAAGTGTATGAAATGAATATGCCGTTATAAAATGTGTACAAAGCTCTGGTTTAAAAAAACCCGGTTATGTGGGAGTCGGACTCGTAGGGGTTTCCTACCGTTGTAAAATGTTTTAAAACGCTGATAAAAACACGTTTCTTGTATGACACCCTTTAATTTTAACTCCATATTATAGTATTGTTATAGCGGCCATTGTAATACATAATCGGTGGGAATTTCAAGTGTCAAACTAGTATGAAGAGATAGAGCCCTGTAACAGACGGACGGACAGGCGGACAGACAGCGGAGTCTACCTACTGGGTACCCAAAGGGTGTTAACGGGAACCCATAGGTTCCCGTTAACATTCTTTGGGTACGGAACCCTAAAAATTACAAATTGTCCAACGCACGCAATATTATTGCAAGCAAAAAGCAAAGTAACTGTAATAGGCGCAAAAAGCGTGCATCAAACCTATCATCGCGCTAATTTAAAGATGTCTTTATAAACGGCCAAATCATTTAAGGGAATTCTTTGTAAAACAAATGAGGGTAGTTCGTGATAACTCTTCATTTATGCATCATTAACAAAATGATATATTACAGAAAATAAAAATGGCGAATTAAGAGAAGGCCGTTCCTTTCACTTGGATCCCGTATTTGGATCCTGTGGTTTAGTAGGTAGGTATATGTTTTTTTTTTGTTATTTTGATCTAAATATAGTGAATAGAAACGTAAGGCCTTAATTTAAAAAAAAAGAAACATGTATACATTACACAAAAAAGCGAAACTTTCATTTGATGTTTCTACTTTTATTTGTTTTCCCCATGCTTGTTCGTTTTTATTCATCTTTGTTTAGCGACATATATTTGCCAAAATCTAATTCACAATACGAGTACATTATTTCTCTTGCCAAAATTATTTAGAAATTTATTTGTTTCTCCAATATTCCTATCTTTATTGTTTTTTTTTGTTTCCTTTTATAAAGAACGGAGCTGAGCTATGTTATAGGAAGTATATATCAATGTATTTATCAATAGTCATTATGTATTTTAGTATACTACACTTATACTTAACTTGCGACCCACATTTAGGTTATGAGGGTTCATAACCTAAAGGATGACTGGTAGACAACGCTTTTAGCGCCCAAATATAAAGAATGAATATGGATCCAAAAAAGGGTTCCAAGTGGAATCGCCGAAAAGGTAAAGACAGTTGCATGTTGATAAGTAATTATCAAAACGTTGCTTTCAAACTTTTTTTCAGTTCGTGACTGTTTTTGGCTATAAATCTTTGGCTAATGAGATATTTATGCGAGTGTACTGCTATTAATCCTTTATTTCTGTAAAAATTGGACGGCTTTGTCAATAGTTCGGTTATTTGATGAGGGAAAATTAGTACTTGTACAAGGCTAAAGTCGTATATCATTCTAGACTTTACCTGTTAAGCAAACCATACCTTTGCGTAGTTAGTACATATATTGTAGGGTTCTAGGTTGTTTATTAAAAAAAAAACGTCAATCTATAACATTTTGCGGTCAATACAGTATAGCTGTATTTTTCACACATGATTTTACATTACCTATGAATCATAATAATTTTTTTGCCACATTGCTTATAATAAGCATAAGCTCCTCTGAGCTCTACTCTTGTGCTACTCTACTTGAGTCTCTACTCATAGTAGATTTGGATTTCCGAGATGAAAGAGCACCAGTTTTAAAATCTGCGAGGTAAATTACCAATTGTCAGCTTCAGATGATTGCAGAGGAGTTCAGAGGACTGCTCTTGCCATCGCTCCAGCGTTATTTAGGGCGACCTACTTAGTTTTTAGCCTGATATTTTTCCAAATAGGCTGTTTTACAACCCTTCTTTATAAACCAAGCCAAAAACTCGACACAAAAACTGAATAAATTAAATGAATTTAATGAACTAAAAAAATATAAACCGTCAACACAAAATCGAACGTTAGAACGCGCTCATTGGAGCAAACTTCCTCCAATTAACATAAGCGCCTTTTAACATAAACAAATTGATGTCGCGATAACACGTCCTCACGTAATGTTACCTATTCATTACCGCAATTAACACGTGAAGGCCATAAATTAGGGAAGCAGCGGACCGTGGCGGCCGCGCCTTGTATTAGGATATTCGATTTTATCTCATCGCCTGCTTTGATCGCCTTTTGTTTTTGTGACGAGCTGTTTTGACAGTTGCAAAGTTAAATTAGGAATTCACAATGTTTTTAAACTCAACTGACGAAGTACGAAAGACAAACGAAGGGATTGTACAAGGAACCGTTTGAGTATGTAGCTAATTAATGTTTTCAAATATATGACTTTTTGCAGAAACAATAGGTTATTCAGTTTAATATACATAAGTACTTAGGTACTTGAAAAATCACTTCTAATGGCAGGATTAGAGTATGACAGACTTTTGTAATTTTTGCGTGTTTACCGACTCTACAACAAATAAATAAGTATTTACCGAGTTAAACATGAAACAGTACATTTTAAAGTTATTTTAACCCAAATAAAGATTTCTCAGTTCGATTTTTGATAAAAAGTAAGTAGCTACTGGTAATTTATAATTATATTGGGATTGAAGGAAGGACGATCACTATTCACCGTGCTGATCCAGTGTGTAGGTTGGTTGGTCGCCAAAGCCGTTGTTTATTGTCTAGCAAGAGTCTGGACGTACGGTACGCTCCTAGTGGTGGAGGTGGGACCTCGACCTGTCCCGGCGCAGTCAGGTTAGTATCCACATGAGAAGTAAGTACAGAATTGATGTAGGCAGATGTAGTGGAGAGCAGTTGGAGACCCAACAACACTAATTTATAAACTTTATTTTACTTGATATAGTTACAGCACTGATATAAACATCAGCATCGTTACACTCTTGTAAGGTTGCCTTAGGATCTTCTAGGAGGACCAATGGATCCTTCTACAACTTAAATAAACAAAATAAACGGGCAAGTGCGAGTCGGACTCGTACATGAAGGGTTCCGTACCACCGTAAAATGTTTTAAAACGCTGAAGAAACACCCGACGACTCCCTTTACTTTTTAACTTTATTTTATTTTTAGTATTATTTGTTATTGTTGTCATAGTAATACATAATTGGTGAAAATTTCAAGTATCTAGTTAATGCTATTATAAAGATCAAGTTAAAAACGCTGAAAAAAACACGTTTCTTGTATGACGAAGTATTTGTTGTTATAAAGGCCACAGAAATACATAATGGGTGAAAATTTCAAGTGTCTAGCTATTACGGTTCAAGAGATAGAGCCCTGTGACAGACGGACAGACAGCGGAGTCTCAGTAATAGGGTTCCGTTTGCACCCTTTGGGTACGGAACCCTAAAAAAACACATCCACTGTGAAAATTATTAGATTTTATTTTCCCAATCAATAACAATTAAATCGATAGTAATCGATTAAATACCTTTCTCCAATAAATCGAGAGCAGGAAGCAATAAAATACTGTCGCCACCATAGCCACTGGCATACCATGAATTCTATGACAATGAAAATTAATTATTCGTTTAAATAAATTAATTTATTGGCTCACACGTCGTTTGTTTATTTATAAGGGCACGCACGAGCGCACGAAAAGTGAGCATCTGGTATCCTTTCTACAGTTTTTGTGATGTACACACATTATAGACCCTTGAATCTTCTTGAATTTTTTGTATGTACTAATCATGTAAATATTTCTAATGGAGCAGATAGAGTCCAGGGCTTATAATCCCTTAGTATCTAAACACAATTTGCCAAAGTTGTGCAGCTGAAGTTCTGCGGCAAATTTATTTCTACGTGAAAAACGCGACGTAAATTTGGCAAAATGTGTTAGTAATACAGCGTAATTTCGCAAAGTATGTTTTGACATTTAGGTTGACGGGTGGTAAAGGAAATCAAAATGGGTTACTAATCTAATTGCCTATTGACATGGTTCCTTAGATTTTCCCATTCTCTCTATAGACTTTTATTATCTGCGGAAAGACCTACAACTATTACATATTTACACGTTTTATTTTCTGCCAGATTAACAGGAAAGTATTAGAATCAGAATCAATCAGTATGCTGATAAAGGTGCAGGTGGATGCAGGCAGCTGAGCCCGGGCTTTATAGCAGCATTATAGCTGAGGATGCAACTGGGAATACGCTGAGATGAGAGAGAGAGGATGCAGGCTGCTTCCGAACGGTCATTTTGGAAATCTTTGGTAGAGGTCTATGTCCAGCTGTGAGCTTCCTGTGGCTAAATTTTGATGGTGATTTGTTTAAATTCAGCCACTTAAGGCCGTACCTGAATTTTCCTGGGTCCAGTGCTGCCCCCATTTAAAATAAATCATTTCAAAGAAAACGGAGACATTACTTAAAATTTTGCAACTACCAAGTCCTAGATAACCCTTCAAAGTATTTAATGAACTACTGTTTACAGTTTAAAGTGAGAACGTTAAGCTTTACTACGCACATTTGCGAAAAACGGCCACTTTTAGCAAATGTGCGTAGTAAAGCTTAACGTTCTAATTATAAACTGTAAACAGTAGTTCATAAAATACTTTGAAGGGTTATCTAGAACTTGGTAGTAGCAAAATTTTAAATGATGTCTCCGTTTTCTTTGAAATGATTTATTTAAAATGGGGGCAGCACTGGACCCCGGAAAATTTAGGTACGGCCTTAAATAATTAATACGCTTTTAGTTAGGAAATATTTTCAATTAATTAATCACACAAAAATAACAATAAAACTCACTCACACAAAATAAAAATCCGTAGCTCGATCACCCCAAACATTACGGAATTACAGTTATAAATCCAAAAGTGAAATCCCGCTCAGGGTAAACTCAGGTAATTTATGGTGGAGTTGCGAATAATCACGCCGGTGTCGTATAAATCGTGACCATTTGTAAAATACGAATTACGACACTCGCCTATTGTCACCCTCGTTTGCCGGATTGCTCTTGTATATTTTTGTTCCTAATTTACTGCTATCTGATTAAAAATTCGAGCTTTTAAAAGGTTTCGTGGTAAAGGAACCCTAATAGTTTCGCCATGTCTGTCTGTCTGCGGTTTAACTCTGATACTGTTAGTACTAGAAAGCTGTAATTTGGCGGGTATGTATATTAATCACGCCGAAAAGGGGTAAAATAAAATTTTGAAAATTTTTACCTACATGTAAAGTAAGAATTTTTTTTTTTCAACTTACCCATTTTGTAGGGTGTCATTGAATAAATAGGTCTTTCAAAAATATTGTGAGTTTCTAAACACCATTTTTTGATTTAGGGATTCGTTTCTCACCAGCGTGGAGAGTGTAGGCTAAAACTATTGAATAACAATGAGAAATTTCATATACTTGTAACGATGCTGCTGCTGTACGTTTTTTATTCTTTATTTCATTTCAAATTTCCTTTCATTCCATTTTCAAATCATTTACTGATCCCTTTTGCCTCATTCCACCATCATCTCTTAAGCTGATCGCTTACTTCTGTCTATTTGTTGTACCTTATTAAATATTATTCTTTTATACTCTTCTGTAACAGTCAGTATCAGATAATAAATTATATATAATGTGTTGTTGTCGAGTCTCTATTCTTCACTTCTCCTACTATATCTTCTATGTGGGAACTCGCCTAGAGCGCCGGGACAGGTCGAGGTCCCACATACTTACCCAACATCAGATAAATGTCTTCAAACCTTGAATCAGATTTCTAATACGCGCGTCATGCACTCGACTCGCAATCCACACGAGACGTCGCTCCGATGGAATTTTTAATAGTTTCACCCCTTCGGTTATCCGAGGCGTCACTGCCTAATGTATTTGGAATCTGTCTTGAAGCTTTATCTATTGGAAATGGCTGTTTGGAACTGTTGGCCTTCGGAGTTTTAACTACAAGTAATAAATCCAGTGTAAGGCCGGTACGGTCTCTGCAATTCTGCATAGGGGGAGGTTACAACTAATAGAACCATTATTTATAGTATAGCTTTTTTGTAGCGCAACTGTGGTGTACTTTTGAGCAAAAAATTACTAAACTACCTTTACTTGGAACTATGTAATAGCATCAATAAAGACAAAAATGCTATCTACATGATATTGGCACAACAAAGCACATCATCAAGTCTTTTTTTAGTCTCCACTGCAGGAGCTCGATCGACTCTCTCTGTATTACTAGAGCCATAGTTGTTAAAGTAGATTAGGTATTTATTTCGCAATAGATATTCTTTGGAAATCATTAAAAGCTTACATTCACCAAAAATATTTTCGATAACTATAGAATGATCCAAATTGTTTAACTTACAATAACGGTACAAGCATTAGACAGCTGCTTCTATTTAAAAGTATCTACTATTTCAAGCGTTAGTAAAACCTATCACTTTATTACTTAAAAAGAACATAGAATCCAATCAAAATTATACTCCCTAGTTTGCCACATTAAAAATGAATCGCTTTTAGCGCAATTAAAATTGTACATATTATTATCAAACTTTAGGCTGACTTTTACCAGAGTCAGAGGAGATACTCGCATCATATGACAAGATACATACAAATATAAACCTCTGTAATGATCCAAAGCCTTGCAATAGCTGCTTATATTTAAAAGTATCTACAGACGCTAGACGCTTTAAGAAAAATACAGCTCCTTATTACGCAGAAAGAACCCGCTAACCACATTAAAAATAAACCACTTTAAGACTGCGCAATTAAAATTTAAACCCATTGTCCATTCGGGCCCGACTTCCCCGTAGTATCGTAGACGGAGCTTTATACGAATCTCCTCTCCACGAAAATGCACATTAATATTAAATGGCTTGGAAATGCTGCTTTGGGTGGTGGGGGTGTGCAATAAAAAAGCGGGCGTCAATGATACTATATCTTATTGTTTCACTGTTCGTAATTTAAATGGCGAATAATGAGGTCACATAATTAAATGTAATAAGTACTTTGGGATTAATTTTCTGGAATAATAGAACGTATAGAGAAATCAAAGTAAATTCAGTTTTTTTTTAAGTAGAGGTGAACAGTGAAAGAATACTTATTGATTTATTATCTGTGTACCCTTGAATATTAAGGTGTGTACGGCAGACTAAACTTAGCGTACGGAATAAACGAATTTGGATGCAATGTCATCAGACTTGTTAGGTGGTTTATTTCATTATTAAATTTTATCTGAGAGGTTAAAACCTATAGATATTCCTCCTAATGTCCACGTGTAGTGAAGAGTAAATGAAAATTGTAAAAATTTCATTAATTTATTTTAATAATGGGCCAGAAATAGCATTTTGCTCCTCTAAGCAGACAGAGCCTAGGGTCGCAAGACCCAAAGGCTACTTTTGGCGTAATGTTGGGTGAAAAAGAATCAAAATAGTGATGGCTTGCTAGCTGCATCGCCTATTAACATGATTCGCATTTTCACTTATTCCCTCAATCGCCTTTTACAATCTGCGTGGGCAGAGAAGCAGCTGGTACATTCTAATTTATTTATTTTTTCCCAGACCAGCATGAAGTATATAAAGATATGAATATTATCTTTAGTTTTAATATAATGTCGGACTTAATTTCATTATTTTGGTTGTTTTTAATTTTTTTGCAGAACCAAAGTATTCAAAAAAAGTCGGAAAATTAAGTAAATCCTGTAACAGTGTAGGTACTTCCCTTTAACAACAAATTAGGTACGCTCATTTATAAACAGAAAACAAAAAGTTTAAAAGAAAGTTTTCAAACAAGAATACAACCTTTTACGTTTTACCGGTTCTGAATTTAAATTCAACTTAACAGTTAGAATAATATCAACAACCCTAACCAAACGTCCCCATAATACGTATAGATAAGTATCTCGTTACCCTTAGGCGACATACCGAAGCGATTTAGCTTACAACTATCAACTATGAAAATGTCAACCGAGCCATTTTCCTACAAAGCTCGCCGTACGTGTTTTCCTTATATTAACTACGTAACACTATTCCCCCATCTCCCCTACCCGTTAGTTCCAGCATCCAATACGAGATGGCGCTCGGGAGAAACTAGTGCTCTCTCTTGCCAGCAATTTACTCCTTATACTAATTAAAAGAGCGAGCGAGAGGCCACGCCTACTCCCGAGAACAAATAGAAGGGGGATCTTAAGCGACCAATCAGAGCGCTTGATTATTTGTAATTAGAACCCAGCGCTTCCTCTAAGTGTGATGACCAATGAGATTTTCTGTTTAGAACCGTCATTTTGTCTCTGAAAGGAAATTCTCACGGCTATTTAATTAAAAATTTCCCATTCTTCGAACGCTTCTCATTTGCCAAAGATCGGTTGGGCGTCGTTAAATATAAAATTAAATTAATTTTTCACAGGCTCGCTCTTTTACAGTCTTTTTTTATTAGAAAATGAAATTCATGCAGACAAAATAGACATTAAACGGATTTTCGAAGGAACAAGAAATTGTTTCACGGTAATGAAACAGTTTTTCTCTTTGATGTTTGACCGAAGTGAATTTTATTATCTTATAACGTAAAGCGAATTATGTCGGTGATATTTTCTTTTAAAAGGTAAGAAAAACATAATCTTATCGTTTTAAATATGATAAGTTTGTACGAAATAGTAAAACTAGTAGAAATAGTAGTGCAGCTAATGGGACAGACAGAGCGGCTCTAAGCAGATAGAGTCTGGACTCTATCTGCTTAGAGCCGGTAGACTCAAGGCCTTTGGGTCTAGGCAACTTTAAGCGTGATGTTCCGGGCAAGAAGATAGCTAATTGAATCATAATAGTCAAAGGGTTGTCTAGCCACATCGACTAACATGATTCGCAGTTTCGCTCATTCCCACGATTGGCTTTCACCATCTGTGCAGAAAGAGAAGCCTTTAACAATATGCCTAAAATGTACCTTTAAGTTTAGGTTGCTTGATGTAAATAGGTATCTTTTTCAAACTGCGATATTTTATTTTGTAAATTTTAAACTTGAGCACTCAAGTTTGGCACATTTTAATGTTCCGTACCCAAACGGCGCCAACGGGACCCTATTACTGAGAATCAGCTGTCTGTCACAGGGCTTTATGTCTTGAACCGTGATAGCGCAAGACACTTTAAGTTTTTACCGATTATTTATAACTGTGGCCGCTGTAATAAATACTAAAAATAAGATAAAGTTAATTATTAAAGGGGGTCTTTAGTAGTAGTAGTAGGGTAAGAGGGTACAAGAAACGTGTTTTTTCAGGGTTTTCAAACATTATAAAGGGGGTATGAAATCCTTCATGTACGAGTCCGACTCGTACTTGACCGGGTTTTATTTACTATGATGTCTATATAAGGAAACTAATCGTTAATGTTACTAAAAAAACTCAAAAGAATAACGTAAAAAACGAGGAAAAACTTAAAAAAAAAACTGAAGAATAATTACAGTTTCCTACAAACCCGACTCAAAATGGTGTCACAAATAAAGAGCTAAAAGGAAAAGGCCGTAATCTAGCGCATTGGAAAAAACTTCTCATTTCTCCATTGTTACAGCACAATCATTCACTAGCAAAAGTTCTTGAGACCACAATGAGAACTTTGGTCTGCCAGTTTGCATATAGAGATAAAATGGGGAATATTAATGTGAATCGCTAGCCATCTCCCACCACCCTCCACCTTTTAGGAGGGGGGTGTAGCGCTGGTTGTAGCATTTAGGTGCCCTGGGAAAGTTATTTGTCAGCACCCCTTATTTTGGAACTTGGGTTTTTGTCTACCTCCGTTTTAAAAGAAAACGACTTTAGAAAACCTTAAAAAACGATATTGTAAAATCGACATAGCAATGACACATGAAACGGGCAACTGATGTGAGAAGTCAGCAGCTAGCCGACATGTTTCTCAGGGCGAATGTGACTCGCGACGTGTACCCAAAGACGTCCCGAGCTGCAAAGTGGGGCTATCACGTTACTTTTAACCACAAAATACGTACTTCTAGGTACTTTTTAACACTGTAAACCGAAAACTACACGGCTGGTGAGCCTGGGGATAATATAAATAAGAGCTGAATGATATACTGGTAATTTAATTAATGTAATAGAAATCAAAAGATGCACCCCCTTAAATTCAAGTGCCCGGATATCTTCGTGGTATGCAGGTTCTGGGTGGGGGGGTTTCTTCAAGGAGACCACGGGACAGTCGTGATTTTAATTATATTGCAAGTTGAGAGTTATGGCTCTTTGGGAGTTGGAATTATATGCCGAGGGAATTATCTTTGCTGTAACTGGCGTCAATTTATTAGTGTTTTAATGAGGTTTGGTTTAAAAAAGATATTTTATTTAATGTGCGTAAAATTCTTTTTAATGTATTGAAATAGGTATTAAATGTATACATTGCACTTTTGGTTTAAACAGAACATAGACCTTTATAAATTCTAGTAGTAATTAAACTTTTTAGGGTTCCGTACTCAAAGGGTACTACTATTACTACTACTGAGGCTCCGCGCTGTCGGTCTGTCTGACCGTCTGTCTGTCACAGGGCTAAACTCTCTCTGAATCGTACCTAATAGCTAGACACTTGAAATTATCTTTATTTTAAAACTATTTTAAACTTTTATTTCATTGACAGAAGTACATAATGATGAAAATACAAAAAATAATAATCGTACATTAATTATAGTCATAAATAGTCTATTTGTACAAATATTTAAGAAACCACAAGTAGCTTCCTTGCTTTATTTATCATGTTACCTATACTTACCCCAATGTCCTCCGCTGATTGTACATAATTATTCTGCACCTACCGTGAGGTTTCCAGCAGAGTAGAATAGGACTACTCCAAGTCTTCCTGTGGATGTCGTAGGAGGCGACTTAGGAAACACAAGCTAAATAAAGTTTATAAACATTCATGAGACCTCTTCAACCCGTCTGGTCAGCGTGGAGAGTGAAGGCCAAATCCTCTGACTGCTCTGGCTAAAATATGGCTCTAGCAGTACAGAGAGGGTCGTGCTCCTGCAGTGGAGACTAAAAAAGACCTGATCATGATAATGATGATTCTGCGCCTAGGTACATTTTTTGATCAGTTTTCTTTTAGTGCTATGTCAAAATAGGAGCAAATGACCCCAAAGGTTTGCCGTGTGGTGACGGAAGAGTAGAATACAACTGTCACCACACCACCCGTTTCCTCTCCCACGGGTGTCGTAAGAGGCGACTAAGGGAGGTAAATGAAACAGGGTACGACTAGCAGCGTCCTCTGCACAAAGATTTTGTACCATCTAACGAGTCTATAGTCTTTCTGAAAGGCCGGTAACGCTTTTGTTACACCCCTGGTGTAGCAGTTGTCCATGGTCAGCAGTGACCACTTACCATCAGGTGACCCGCTTGTTCGTTTGCCGTCGAACATTAAAAAAAACTGCTGCGATCACCAACCCATCTGCCCAGCGTGGTTAATTATATGGGCAAATCCTTTTTCAGGAGAGGCCTTTAGACCAGCAGTGTACTCTTATTTGCTGATAAAGAAGACCCCGTGGTTCGAATAGTGGTTTATTAACTTTATTTAGGTCCTTAATCATTCTACAACAAACTTTTATAAGTACCTTCACAAATGGAATCCTTTTCCGTTCCGGATAATAAACGTTATCAGAAATTTAAATACACAACCAAATCTATAAATCTCCTTTTCATAAATAAATCAGAGTTTTTCTCATAAAATAGCGAGTGAAGTTACAACAATACCCTCCCATAAACTTAACCCCTTATTCAACTAAACATCCAACTCGCATAAATTTCTTTCGACAAACTAATGTCAATGTAAGAAGGCCATTATTTGCCTTAAACAAATTCCGAGAGGCAGCGGGGATGTGTGTGTAGGGTGGTGTGTGTTGCACATACGTCACGATAAAGGGCGTGATATGCATATGTAGTGTATGGAAATACGACGTTTTGGGGATGTGTGATGGTGGAAACCAGAGTTCCTCAACCTTGCAATGATGAGATACACTAAACAGAACGTTTTAGAGGAAGGGTTAGAACGACGTCTAGTGATTAAATTGTATTAACCGATTGAAGCGGTGGTGAAAAAGGGTTTTAGACACTGGCTGGTCTATGGGGCACAAGTTCAATCCCTGCTATGCACGACTTGTACCTCTGAGTTTGTACTTATGTACGGTGAATGAAAACATCTTGAGGAAACCTGCACACTAGTTTCACTTGTATGTAATAATTACTGTTTTTATAGGGGTTTTTTAGGCATTCAAGAAGCAGTACTAAGGTAATCAAATTAAATAATGAAATAAGAAATGGTGAAAAAAGAGCAAGGTTCGCGGGTTCAAGTCCTGCTCACGTGGTATTTTTTCACCATTTCTTATTTCATTATTTAATAATTACTGTTGTTGTTGAGATGACAGTTGTTAAGCTACGTCAGATCAGCTCGAAAAATTAACACCAGTTTTACTCAATAACACACTTGATAAGAAAGAAAGGAAGAGTAACCGATTGTTTAATCTTCCTTTCTGTTTAAGGTTCTAGGTTTAAGTTCCATCCAATAAGAATGATGTATTCTCGAGTTTAAATAATTATTGTTTCGATAAAACAAGAAAACACCACGTTAAAATTGCAGTGCACAATATACTGAATATTGTCAAGAAGGCTATTATTTGAAATTCTTCAAAATAGTCAAAGAGTTTGTAAAAATTTACATCAAATTTGTACGATGCCTCACTGCATTTTCATTTTTCATACAAAATCTCTGGACACAAAGGCCTGGTACCTTAGTGGAAGAAGAATCTCCACAGAAACAGAAGATTGAGAACCACTGGTATAGAGAGAGAAGTCTTTCTCATTATCGACCTCTACGCGGCGCATGCTCCAAGTCTCAGCCCTGCTAACGAACGCCTTATTGCCACAGAGGTTCATCGTCGTAATTGAGTTACGACTTTTTACGTAGCAATTTCGTTTCTCTTAGAACCGGGTCGCACGCTAATTGGGAAGAATTTTTTTCTCTTGAACAAATATTGGATTACGTCTTTGAAGCTTTATCGGGTTTACGTTCGTTTAAGTTAGATGCTTAACATGGTTGTGTCCTTTGGATAGATTAAAGGTTTTGGCCGTCAATCTGAATACTAGTGAAG
Organism: Acrobasis repandana; assembly: GCA_963576875.1. NCBI lineage: Eukaryota > Metazoa > Arthropoda > Insecta > Lepidoptera > Pyralidae > Acrobasis > Acrobasis repandana. The sequence goes on from OY756226.1 coordinate 9,702,306, forward strand.
AAATACTGAGAGGAAAGACTTCAGTTAAAATAACCTTTTGGAGGTATATGCTAAATTATTATTTCTACACCCTCAAGAACCTACTGGGAATGCAGTGGGACTATTGCTCAACAACAACGCGTTCATATCAATCGGCGGCTGGATGTAAAACTTTTCGCACAAATGCATTAAGAAGAGTTGACGTCAGGCAGGCGGCTAGTCATAAAAAGAGTACTTACAAAATAAAAGGCAAATATTTGAAAATGCAACAATCAATAACCAATGCTGACCGTAGCACTGCGCTTCGCATTTTGAATTTTCCGCTCGTTCCATATTCTAATTTTGCTGGCAGTTGTTGTACAAGGGTAATTGATTCGAATGTGTTCGAGGCGACTAAAGATCAAATGTTCATTAAATGGGCGGCTGGCTGGATCCTGGCTCCATATTCAGCAGGCGTCTTTGGGGAAAAAAGTCCTATATGCAAGAAAATTACTTTGTACCAACTTACTCATTAAAATAAATGTTCTATTGGCTTTAGCACTATTAAATTTTTGGGATTCTTGTCATCTCAATGTGTTTCTAGTTGCATCCATGCTTTTTCGGAGCTCTGAAAAAATAAATGACACACATTTGAAAAGTCCATAACCGATTGCTGACTGTTCCCAAATTTGCGCTATACCAATACCTACTAATTAAAATAATTGTTATATTGGCTTTAGCACTAGTAACATTTTGAGATTATTTTCAGTGTATTCGTTCCTAGTTGCATTCCAAGCAAAGCTCCTTATAAGAAAAAGTTTAAAAATAAATGAGAAACATTTTAAATGGAACAATCCATAACCAATTGTTGACCGTTTCGAAATTTCCGCTCGTTCCATATTCAAATTTTCCTGGCAGTTGTTGTACAGGCAATGAACAGGGGTACAATTGATTCCAATGTGTTCGAAGCGACTAAAGATCAAATATTCATTAAATGGGCGGCTGGCGAGATCCTGGCTTCATATTCAGCAGTCGTCGTTGTTAATAGTTCGCTGGCCGCCTTATCTTCGACACTCAGACTTAGCGTGAGAAAGTAAATTTGATACTTGAACGATTTCATCCTATTGTTATGGAATCAATGCCGAGTTTTTACATTATTCAGCTGTGTTATTCAATTAAGAGTTATCACGACTTGGGTTTTTGGTGGTCAAACTCTTAGATTATTTTTGCTGTTAGAAAAAAATTGTGAAAATTTATAATCAAAACGAAAACAACTTATTACTGTATATAGTCACAAAACTCGCTACAGTTAAGATATTTAATGCATTTCTTTTGTCTAAATGCCAAAAAATTGTACATAGACTCGAGAGAAAATTATTAATAAGTATTATATTAAATTCGGTAAATTACTTACCTATCAATAATATAACAAATAATCAGATGTTAATTGTGACGCTTTAAGGTTGAACCACGTGCAGCGTAAGTTGCGCGACGCAACTTGCATCGTTCATAGAATTTTTATACCCGCGTAACTTGCGCGTGTTGTGAACAGTGGGTAAAAATTCTATGAAGCATCGCGCAACTTACGCTGCGTGTGGTTGACACTTATTCTATAACATACATCTTTATGACTCGGAGACTTAAATTTCTTACGGGGTAGATAGAGCAACGCTTTGTGCAATTTTGAAACCGTATGGCTTCCGGCCTAGAATAGAACCACTCCGTCTCTTTCTGCGAATGTCATAAGAGATGACTAAACAATTAATCACAAACATCTTGTACTACAACTGCAATCCCAAGGCCGGTTGACCTTGGGTGTCGGCCGGTTGTGAATCTTTTGCACAAATGCATTCCCAAATGTTGACGTCAGGCAGACGGCCGGCCGTAAAACTAAAGCCAAATCGTTTAAATTGTTCCAGCTATTACTTCTCAATTTCGCATGATCTTTGGTATCCTTAGGTAATCATTGATACACATGTTCTATTAGGATAAAAAAGCGGGAAAGCAGACACCGGGCTCCAAAGCAGCACAGCTGAGGATGCAGCCGGAAACGCGCTTAGATGGAGAATAATATACATAAATTCTAAAACCTACATTTACCAAATTCATGATAAACTTAACTAAAATGTCGGTAACTCATTTTTTACCTACATAACAGTTAAGCTTGACGCACCATCTTGTTCTTGGCCGGCCATGGCATAATCTGTTATTGGGCGGAGATGAGTGAGATGGAGATCAAAAGCAACGAACAGACAGAAATGGAAGCGAGAAAAAAGCATCTGCCCAGCATTGTGACAGAAACGGTTCGTTTTTCCCTCCAAAACATTTTCATGTAAAGTAATGCGAAGGCGAGTAGGTAGATATTTCATGCACTGCAATGTTGAAAAGTAATCAGACAAGATCTAACTCACCTAACACTCACTCTCACCATCGTGTATAGAGTTCCGCGTGATTTATAGTCTTAAGTTCTCTACAAATCCTACACCACATTATATAGGTAGTCAAAATTTGTGGCCTGACCGATTCGTAAGAGTGACGTAGATACTCCTATTTATGAATAGAAAATAATTCATTCAATAGGCGTTAATTTTTCCATTAGGCCCTTAAGAGTAAAGAGAAAACGAGAGAACGGAAGCGCAGGGCACTACCTCCCATTTCTCGAAGCGTATCGTCTATTCTTGTACCCTTATAGATCTGTGCCCTGCGCTTCCGTTCTCTCGTTTTCGCGGGGCCACTCCCGTGCTCCTAGATAATATAATAGTCAAATGTCTTACCAGTGTACTAACTAAAAGATGTTCTTTTTACTTATAAAAATAAAAAAACATAAAAATATTAGCATAGAATAGCTCAAGCAATCTCGGTCCAGCTAAATTACTCCTTTCCTTACCTTACGTACCTACCAAGAAGGCTACAAGGGTAGCGAGGGATGGGGTTGTTCGTTTGTTAACCGCTATAGTAAGAATAGTGTGGAGGCTTCTGACGCCTTATATTTTTGACAGATGTCTAACTTGGGCTTGAGACAAGGCACAAAAGTTTTACGAATTTCTTCTGTCTTCTCTCTCTTAACGAGTGTGTTAATAGCTGATGAAACATATGCGGAGTATCACAGAGAGATCACGTAAGAAACACCACATCCGCAGCAGCTTAAGTCCGTGACATAGCAGATACACGTCAAGAGATTCGCTCATGTCTTGCGAAAACTGGCGAGTTACGTGGGAAACAAAATTATAGCCGCCTCCGCCGAGGCCCGGCAGGCCAAGAAATACTGGCTTGACGTCGTCAAGGATGATATGCGTGCTAACGGTCTTAAAACCAAGGCTGCTCAACACCGTGCAAAGTGGATCAGAAGAAGCCGGAAAGCGGACCCGGGGCTTCGTAGCATTACAGCTGAGGATGCAACTGAGAATACGCTGAGATGAGAAAGAGAGTATCTAAATAAATCGTGATAATTTCAAAATGCTGCTCAAGAAATATTATTTGGAATCAAATTAAACTCTCTCTGCTGTATATAATATATAAATATGTGTATGTATGTATATGGTTTAGTATATACGTATGGTATTTATTAAGTGTTTCTGTGGATATGTATGTATGTATTGTTATATATCTTTTCATGTATTATTTAATAAAATTATGTTGAAATTAATAATATTTAAATTAAGTATATGTATTTATTGTGTAATATCATGAAGGAATGTTGTATTGTAATACTGCTACCACTTGCACCCCTTCTACCAACTTCTCGATGTGTCCCAAAGGCAAATTGGTAGATAATGCATGGCGTTAAGTTTGACCCATTGTAATCAATTAAATATGAGATTGTGTACACTAAACTTAAATAAATAAAGTAGCTCAAAGACTATTATATAGGGACAACAGTCATTATTACACACTAGTGAACAAGAGTGCGGGTTTCCTCATGATTTTTTCCTTCACCGGAAGCAAGTGGTGGTAGTTAAAAATTACCGTACATGATTATTTGGTACAAGTCGCACCTAGTGAGGATCAAATTCCCGCCTAATAGACGCACTGTCAATCTCCTTGCATCATCTACGTGTGTAAATCAATTGGAATACTAAGCTCCTTTTAGTCATGACAAAGATGCATTGTACATATCGGAAACATCTGACCATTCAGTAGATAAAATACTAGAACTAACCAATTTTCTGCCCTTATGATTGAAAGTCCTTTTTGCTAGTAGAAAATTCAAGAATAAACAATAAGTGAGGAAAAGAAACCAAGTGAGCAGTTTGCATTATGGCAAACTTGAGTTTGATGACAGCTAATGAGTTTCCCAGAGAACTCCCAGATTTCACTTAATCTTGCTTTTCATGTGTCGCTTCACACATTTCCCCTAAGTCTTTCTAAATCGTCCTCTATCTCTGAAGCCATATTCTAAGTACCTACGTTCATTTTAACTATTTTATTGGCAAGATGTTCAGCATCTCTGCTCTTAATGTGACCGTACCGTGTTAAACGGTGGCTTTTTAACTTCTCTACAATCGGCGTTACCTTTAAACTCATGTCTCAATAACTAGTTAAAACATACAGCTGTTCATTTCATAAAGCTGTATTCATAGTCAACAATATAATCTGTATAAATTTTTAATACATAATTTGATTTTCGTCCAAATCCAATTCTAATTTCAAAAGTACTAACATTTAGTTTTAAGTGAATTAATGTTTTGTTACTAACACATGATCGACTAAAGTCTGGATGAAATAAAAGAGATGAATTAAATTGTGACAAAATATTAAGGGTATATCCACACTAAGCGGCTACTGGACGGGTGGGGTGTCCAGCGGGGCCGCGTGGAGTAGCGCAAATTAATCTCCATACGTCGCGTCTCTCTGAAATTGTTGAATTTATTACTGAGAAAGATCTAATATAAAGGTCAAAGTATGATGGTTTTCTTAGCAATGAAAATTGTTAAATATGTAATTAATACAGAGTGTTACGGATAGGCAAAGTAGTCTTTGAAGGCCGTAATCAGTCCAAAGCATTAAACAATTTTACACATTCACAAATACTTTTTTTTAATTATAGCTCAATTAACAGGAGAGGCGAGACCAATTTCTTACACATTTCTTATTATATTTCAAGAAATGATATATAAGAAGTCAATTAAATCAATTAATTGACTTCTTATATCATTTCATAGTAGCCAAGTGGCTACTGCAAAAATTATTAGGTAATTTAAGTATATACTATTCTATCAGATATTCTTTTAATATCAATATATGTAAAATTATAAATAATATCAGCATATTTATTTAAAAAAAGGGTTTTATAAAAAAAGAGAAAAAAGAATTTACTTAACTAAACTCTACATGAACCATCCAAAAACGAAGTTCCAAACAATCATTAGACACTCCAAAGCGCCCCTGTCAAAACTTAAGTCTCAAGTACCATTTATTTGAACAATACCCAGCAATAATGTATGGAGATTAGGCTGTGGACAGACGCGCTCAGCCGTCGGTTGATCCGACATGATACATCAACGTCGCAGTGGACAGTGGACACTCCCCTTGTGGGACGTATCACGGGTTCATTAGCGTGGAACCTGCTTTATATTATTTTATTCAGAAAATTAACAGCATCTATATAAAATAAATACAAGAAACTAATATATCTATAAGCCGATTACAAATCTCCATACATATAATCTAAATATATAATTATAATTTAAACCTAGTACCTACCTACGTCTATGATATTATAATACGTAGATTACTGACAAAGATAAATTAAAAGGTATTTAAGTACAAGAAACACATTTCTAGTACAAAAAAATATGTAAAGAAATAAATAAGAATAATAATAGGTTAACAAAGACAACAGATTATGTGTAGTTTGTAGCACATAAGGAATGTACCAGCTGCCTCTCCTTCCGCGAAGATCTAAAAAACCGTTTGAGAGATTATGCTAGATCTAAATCATATCAATAGGCGATGCGGCGAGCAACCCATCACTATTTTACTTACAGCCCTAGGCTCTGTCTAAAGACGTGACAATGTACAATTTGTTTTAATTATTTACAATATTTTACAGCGATTGAGCTTTTCAATTGGCAAGAGTACCTAACGAAAGCTCAACTCCTTCCTTCTGCTAGTTTCTAAAAACTACCTGTACTAGGTTGATGACAACTATAAATCATTGAACAAGATTTATATGGAATTCAGATTGCCCATTTCCTCGATCGGCTCATACGATCTGCGCGTGAAGAAAAGCAGCTGGCACATTCTACATTTTTTTTTCTATTAGACCAGCATACATGTAATGATCTACATCTACGAGATGAGATCGAGACACGCTGAATAGTTTTTTGGGTATGGAAATGAATTTGTCACTTTTAATAAATAATATGAAAAAAAAGCGGCCAAGTGGGAGTCGGACTCGCCCATGAAGGTTTCCTTAGCAGCAAGTAACATACTATAAAATTTCTTGTAGTTCGTTGTAACTTTGATCGATAATGAAGGTAAATGGCGGTTTACGATTTTATGACGTATTAAAGAAAACTACTTACTAGATCTCGTTCAAACCAATTTTAGGTGGAAGTTTGCATGGTAATGTACATCGTATATTTGTTTTAGTTTTATCATTCTTTTATTTTAGAAGTTACGGGGGGGGGGGGCACATTTTACCATTTTGGATGTGTCTCTCGCGCAAACTATTTAGTTTAGAATAAAATTATATGGAAAACCTCAATATCATTTTTGAAGAGCTATCCATAGATTCCCCCACGTATGGGTTTGATGAAAAAAAAATTTTGAATTTCAGTTCTAAGTATGGGGAACCCCCAAAATTTCTCGTTTTTTTGCACGCCTCATAAGCGAAGCGCATGAGGTAGTGCTCTACTCTCGCCTTACAAAAATCAAGTGATTTTTTAAACTAAATGTGTCTCTATTTATTTTCTATCGCACTTGTACAATAATATTTACATATAAATGTCAAGGAAAAATACTAGTTTCAACACTTATGACATTTTTAAAAGACATTTTGCTTTTTAAATAAATAAAAACAATGTTTAATAAAATCTTTTTGTGGACGTCCGTGTGTCTGTATGTATGGAAACTGGCGTGGTCACGATAACTCCCGAAAAACTTATCTGATCAAGTCAATTTTTTTTTATACGCTTTAGTATTATCCAAAACTAAGTCATTTCGAAGATCACGATCTAATTCAATGTAGTTTAATCGTAATTATTATTATAAAAATATAGGTGACATATTAAAAATAATTTTGGATGTGAGGTTTGTTGAAAGAGTTAATACCTATATATGATGAGTACGAATGTGTAACTGGAAAGTAAGAAATGAAGTAAAAAGAAATTTGAATAAAGAATGTTGTGATTTTGTTTGTTTTATTAAATATGAAAGACGAATAAATGTAAAAGAAGCGATAAGTTAGTTAATATTTTATTTAATTTGCATTAACTAATTGAGAATGAAAAGAACAATTAGTGGTAACACTTTTCTTGACATTCGTGACGTAGTCTTGTGTCTTTTTCTTGTTTTTGCTTAGTTTTTTTTTAAATTTCTCAAAATCTACCGGTCCGAATCGGTTTAAATTCACAGGAAATCTGAGTTGTATAGAACTCTTTGGAAAGCTAAGCTAAGCTTGTTTGGTTCCGATCGGTTTAGTTGTTCAAGAGTTATAAGCGAGTCACATACACACCCACACACACATACGGATAGTGTGCATGACACTTGCTCGTGAGTGGTCAGGGAAGATTCCTGAGACCTTTAAACGTCGAGATCTGATGAAAACTCGACTTTTCAAAAACGGGGTGAAACTAATAACGTCCCGAATTTTGAAAATTTTCAATTTTCTCAGCGGGAAGTTAAAAATAAAAGTTAAAAATAATCTCCAGTCGTGCGTTAAAGCCGACACATACTTTTCTTCGTTTTAAGTTAGCAATAAAACAATCAAAATCAATTTAATTGTGAAAAATGAGATTATGAGGCGTGAAATCCTAATGCGGTTCACAGAATACATCTACTTACCAGTAGATCAGACCAGTATCATTTTATGATAACTTATGTCGAGTTGTTTTAAGTGCCGAAGTTAATGAGGAATTTTTTTGTATTGGCGACTTCAATATTCCCGAACTATCCTGGGTGAAAGCAAGTGAATCATCGCATTTGATAAGCAGTCAGTCTCAGAACTGGAAGCCACTGTTGTTGTTTGACGCAATGTCTGTTTGTCGATTCAGGCAATTCAATAACATAGCAAATTCAGGCAATCGATTTCTAGATCTCGTCTTGTTTATTTTTAATGTCCAAGTGTATAGGGCTGATCCGCTCAGCCGATTAGATAAACATCATCCTGCAATAATTGTGGATGTTGATTGTAATATAGGTGTCGCTACTAGATTTTTGAAACCGCGTAATCGCAAACGCTTTAATTTTCATAAATGCAATAATGACAAAATCGGATCGGAGCTCTCTTTAGTTGATTGGAATTCCATCCTTTCATCCTCTGATGTTGACATTAATTTAGAATATTTTTATAATACTGTTAATGATATAATTAGCAAATATACTCCTCTTCCTAAGAATAAAGATACCAGTTATCCTATATGGTTTAGCCCCGCATTGAAACGTTGTCTTAAAATGAGAAACAAGTACCATAAATTGTACAAAAAGTTCGGAAACCCTATTGATTATGACGAGTTTTCTCATTACAGAGCCATAAGTAAACAGTTAATAAAATCTTGTTACCAATAGTTTATAGATTCAGTTGAGGACTCTGTGGGGAGTGACATTAAAGCTATCTGGAGGTATGTCAATGCCAAGAAGGGCGTGAACTCCATCCCTCTAACGATGAAATATCACGATACTACTTCATCTGACCCGTCCCAAATATGTGAGATGTTTTCGTAGTATTTTAGCACTGTATATGATAATGATACGCAAGGAAGTAACTACAACTTCGAGGACAGGAATTGTAACACATTAAGCTCCATAAAGATAACAAAAGAAATAATATTAAATAAATTAGACATTAATAAGGGTCCCTGACCTGATAATATTCTGGCATTTTTTATCAAAAACTGTGCAAAGGAGTTGTGTGAGCCTTTGCGTACTTCCTACACTTTGGAAAGTGGCACACGTCATTCCGGTCTACAAGTCAGGTGATAAAACCCAATGTCAAAACTACAGGCCAATTAGTATACTGTCTTGTTTCGCTAAGATATTTGATAGTATTGTGTACGACGTTTTGTATAGCCACATAAAGCCTTATTTACATCCACAACAACATGGTTTTGTCGCTGGTAAGTCTACTACGTCAAACCTACTTGAATACAAAAACTATCTTTGTAATGCTTTTGCCAAGAATCTTCAGGTTGACTCGATATATACTGATTACTCAAAAGCTTTTGACAAAGTGAATCAAATAATACTTAGTAGCAAAATGGCCGGTTATGGCATTCACGGAAACTTGTTACGATGGATACAATCCTACTTGAGTCGTATAAGTCAAATTGTGGCAGTAAAAGGTCATCTTTCAGCGCCAGTTATTGTCACATCCGGAGTACCACAGGGAAGTCATCTAGGGCCTTTATTATTCGTTATTTTTATAAACGATCTAATCGAGAATCTTTCTTGCCCTTGTCTTCTATATGCTGATGACCTGAAAATTTATTCCACTGTCGAGAATACTGATGATGCTTTAAGGCTTCAATCTGATCTGGCCAAGCTGTTAGACTGGTGTCATGAAAACTGCATGCAGTTAAATATTGACAAATGTTTTGCTATGACTTTTACTAGGAAATCAAATATAATTAATTATAACTACACCTTGGATGGTAAAACACTAGATCGCAAACAAGTTGCTAGGGATCTTGGTGTTTTATTTGATAGCAAGTTATCTTTTCATGACCACTATGACTATATTATTGAGCGTTGCTCAGGTTTGCTCTGTTTCAACTGCAGGATAACTAGGGACTTTAAGAAGACCGATAGTTTTCTCCATCTATTTTTCTCATTGATACGCAGCATACCTGAGTACAACTCAGCTATCTGGTCTCCTTTCTATAACGTTCACACTAATAGAATCGAAGCAATTCAAAAGCGCTGCTTAAAGGTCCTTAGTTATAGATGTGGTATGGGTCGGACGCTTTGCTCCTACAGAGAGCGTCTGGAGTATTTTAAGGTAATTCCTCTTAGTATACGTCGAGACTATATCAACTTAGTACTTCTCTATAAAATTATTCACTGCCTCCTGGAATCTCCTACTCTTCTTTCTGCAATTAACTTTAATACCCGGTTTAGATCTAGAAATCGAAATTACAATGCATTTAGTCTATAAGTTTATTTCAACAACACATCATATTATAATCCCATTGTTAGAATGTGTCGCCAATATAATGAAATCCTGGTCTCCAATAGAGACATACATATTTACAACCACTCATTGCACAAGTTCCGGCGGCAAATAATCATTAACCTCACCAAGCAAACTAATTAATTAATGTTTTCTGTCTTTTCATGTTATTTTCTCTTTCTCTTTTAATATTTTACCTCTATAAAAAATAATGTTAGAATCTAGCGCTCCTATTAATGATTTGTTAATAAACTTTTTAGGCATACATATTCATGGAAAACAATCAAGAAAAACACATAAAAACCTTAATGTATTAACCAAAATATGGTTGTTATCTGTTTTGTGTGCTAATAAAGAAATGAAATGAAATGAAAGTAGACAAGTTTCAACAGTATAGTTCTTATAGTTTCGGAAAAAAATGGCTGTGACATACGGACAGACAGACAGACAGACAAGCAGACATGAAGAATCCATAAGGGTTCCGTTTTTTGCCATTTGGCTACGGAACCCTAAAAAGGGCTATGTATGTCAGATGATAATTGAAATTGTTTGTTTGTTTGTTTCTAATAACTTTATTGTACCAAAATTTAAGTATAAAAGACAACATAATACGAAAGAGCAAATATACAAAGGCGGACTTATCCCATGTAGGGATCTCTTCCAGTCAACCTGCGATAGATTGAGAGGATATTTACTCTATTATATATAAATTGTTACTGGAGTAGCATCATCATGATCATGATCAGGTCTTTTTAGTCTCCACTGCAGGAGCACGACCCTCATTGTACTGCCAGAGCCATATATTAGCCAGAGCAGTCAAAGGATTTGGCCTACACTCTCCACGCTGGCCAGACGGGTTGGAGAGGTCTCATTAATGTTTATAAGCTTTGTTTAGCTTGTGTTTACTAAGTCGCCTTCTACGACATCCACAGGAAGACTTGGAGTGGTCCTATTCTACTCTGCCGGGAACCACACGGCTTAAATGTGCGGAGTAGCATGCTACGAGACAATTCATAATATAACATAAGCCGTTTCCATACTATTCACCCTTCAAAGAGTAATGACAATGTGTTTGCTCATCAGATTTGCATGCAGACTTGTTAACTAACTATAACATATTAACGATGACCATGACGGACGCAAAGCATTTGTTATATGTATTAATTTGTTATGCATGTAGAATGTCTACCTATTTATATGACGACCTCCATAGCGTATTGGTGACCACGCTGGTTTGCCACTCGGAGGTTCTAGGTTCTATCTCCAGCCAAGGCTAGTTGGAAAATAGTCTTTAGGGTATTTATCTTTATAATATGTAAGTATTTATTATAAATTATAGCATCGTTGAGTTAGTACCTATCCCATAACGCAAGTTTAAAACTTACTTGGGGGCTATCTCAATCAGTGTAATTTGGAAAATTATTAAATTAATGCATACGGGAATTAACGCGAAACGACCTTTTTTATTTGTTTAAAAGTATTTAATAGTAGATTGTTGCACCGAGCATAAAGTAAGTTATTATTGCACCGAGTGCTTCTTTGGAGCCCGAGCGCAAGCGACGGCTCTAAAAAGCACGAATGCAATATAGTTACTTAATGCGAGGTGCATAATCTGTTTTTCTTTCAACTACTGCTAAAAAAGCTTATTTAAGTAAAATTATTAGGTAAGCAATTGCATACATCACTTCACACGCATACTGTATAACTCCATGCGGCCGTCACGTTGGCTAACTGAACGCATTTAAGGAGCTCGATGGCCACCCGGTGGGTGTATGCATTGCTAGCGGTTTCAAAAGTTAAGCAACCACGGGCATGGTTCTGTACTTGGATGGGTGACCACAAGTGGTACAAAAATTTTTCGGGCTCCTCCGTGCTTTAGAAGGCACGTTAAGTCGTTGGTCCCGGCTGTCTTTATTATATGGCAGTCGTCAAGGTATGTCAGATGCCTTTAGGCAGCTTGAAAAATCTGACACCAGTGTTGGCCACCTACATCGAAAGAACAAAAAATAAACTCAACGCATCGTATATCTAGGCTAGTTTTATGATAGATGAGCTTGACTTCTAGTTGTATGCAAAGAAATTGTAGCTGATAGCCTAAGCCTGCAGGAGTTTACTTTTGCAGACTTATGCTATCCTGGTTCTCGTTGAACAAGTTCTAAGAGTAAGCGAAAAAGACAATATCACTTTTCTCTTTCACACTATCTCTCCACCGATACATCGATTAAAAAAAAACTAAACAGTGCAGTAAAGGATTTCCATTATTTTTTTCTGCTAGAGCAGCAAAGTTCCGCTTTGTGCTGCATATGTAGTGCGGTTATGATAGAATTGCAGCGTAGTTGGAAGAAAAAGTACTTACAGCGTAATTTGTCCGTATCTATTTATTTATCAATCTGTCTTATTCCGTTACATTATATTTTTAACGTCAATTACATTAGCAGCTATAAGGTAATCAAGGAATGACTTATTTTACTATCTTCAATAAGAAACTGAGCTTTCATGAAAATAAAATATACGAAATAATTTTTCATGTGGACCAAGCACAATTTTTTATTAATTTACTGAATAAAGTAAGCTATCTTTGTACATAATAACATCTTCAACTCGTGGCCAGCATGGAGAGTGTAGACCAAATCCTTCGGCTGGTCTAGCTAAGTATGGCTCTGGTAGTACATAGAAGGTCATGCTTCTGCAGTGGAGACTAGAAGAGACCTGATGATGTTGATGATCTATGTATATGAAAAATAAAATAACCGACTGGTTATCGTAGCACACTGTAGAATCTCATAGCATGTTACTCCAGTAACAAATTCAATTATTATCTGACATACATCGCCCTTTTTTATCTTATTTATTATTTACATACAAAAACGTGACAAATTCACTTCCATACCCAAAAAACTACTCAGCGTGTCTCGATCTCATCTCGTATACCTTCCACTATAATAGGTATTTGATCATACAAAAACACGACCCGAATTCCGGCGAAAGGTTCCGTAATCTACATCTCGTATTCATGCTGCCTACTTACATATGAAAACTATCATCACTCTGGTATGAGGCTGCGACGAATTTTCTAATCGCGTTCGTGGAGGATGGAAAAACATGGCTCGTTTCCTTTGGATCTCTAAGTCTTATCCTGTTTTTACTGTACGTAAAAAACTAAGAGAAAACTATTCTACTTATAAAAGCCCGATTAAAGTTGATATAATAAACAAAAGATGTTTCTTAAATGCTTGTTTACAGATGAAAAAAAAAATCTCCATTAGTAGATAGTATAGTAGGTAGATATACAACGTGGAAGGGACATACCCGTAATAAATCAAACCACGGTCTATACTAGATCATTATAGTATAATAAAATTAAAATAACAGCCAAAAAACAAAAATAATTTTCGGCACATCCATACAAAAGTGTGCGGCCGCCCGGCCGATTTGTATGGGAACGTCTAATTTTGTTTTGGTTTTTTTACTTCTATTTTAATTTCATTATACTTTAGTCATATAGTATAGCCCGTGGTTTGATTTATTACGGGTATGTCCCTTCCACTTTGTAGATAGAGTCTAACAAAATATACTGAAACTATTTTAAGAGTGAATTCAGTCTATCATGCTGAACAACTTTCTCCAAGGAACATATATCGAAATATGAAAAATAATTTTTGGCATCCCATACAACTTGACCGATCAGCTGATCCAAGTTGGTATGGAAAGCAAAAACATATTTTTCATATTTTGATATATGTTCCTTGGAGAAAGTTGTTCAGTGTCATGGACTGAATTCACTCTCAAAATAAGTTGCAGTATATATTGTTAGGCGTTATATATTAACCGATAACAACTTAAAAATTATGTTTATCACAGCAAATTACTTTTATTCGAGATTTTGGTCTCACGGCAAAACTTATTATGTTGAGTTTAAGATATTCCCGTCTTATATATTTTTTACAATTTTTTATCGAGAAATTAGATTACTTTCCTAAATAATAAGCAGTACCTTACAATAAATCCATTTTAAGGTTGATCAAAGACGATTTATTTATATTCCAAGAACATAAATATTTATGTATTTTTATATCTAGGTCTATGAATGTATAAGAAAGTATATATGAGCTAATTTGAATTGTACTAATCGTCCAAAATTAGCTTTTATCCGCACCACCTGTAGGTTGACTGGTAGAAAAGGCCCTAAGCCTTAAGTCCGCCTGTTACATTTTTTGTAATAAAGTTAAATAAATAAATAAATTGTGGAGAGTTACGCATTGTATTCAATACCTAAAACATGGAATTAAAATGTTGGATCCAAGGGAAGTAGATAGATGGAAAAACATCATATTTCACCGACCCGAGGTGTGGGCAGGGTGGGACGGAGATGAGTTTTTTACGCATTATTGCCACACACGGCCCCTCGTGTTATAATAAATTATAATTTCGATTATTTGTTGCGGTAATAACTAAAATAAATTAGGTTTAAAGTGACCCCATTTAGAATGCTTTTTTCGTGGACAGTAATGGAAATGGTCTGAAAAATAAATACAGTTTGAGTGTATTTGTTTTGCATTTTCTTTCAATAAATTGTAGCACAAAGTATAACTTTGTACTTATATTACCTCTATCGAGTGTTATTAGAACGCTCATAATATTAAGGGCATACTTGAATTTTCCGGGGTCCAGTGCTGCCCCCATTTTAAATAAATCATTTCAAAGAAAATGGAGACATCATTTAAAATTTTGCTACTACCAAGTCCTAGATAACCCTTCAAAGTATTTTATGAACTACTGTTTACAGTTTATAATGAGAACGTTTAGCTTTACTACGCACATTTGCCAAAAGTGGCCATTTTTCGCAAATGTGCGTAGTAAAGCTATACGTTCTCACTTGAAACTGTGAACAGTAGTTCATAAAATAGTTTGAAGGGTTATCTAGGACTTGGTAGTTGCAAAATTTTAAATGATGTCTCCGTTTTCTTTGAAATGATTTATTTTAAACGGGGGCAGCACTGGACCGCGGAAAATTCAGGTATGGCCTTAAAGAACTTACTCAGGGATGAAAATTCGAAATAATATATCGTACTCCATTTTTCAATTCATGCAATAACTTGAGTTAGTTCTTTGAGACTCCTACAAAATATTTAACAAAAAATTAAGATGATCAGTCAGATTGTTTTTTACAATCACTATACTAATATAGTTTAATAACTAACATAGCTAAATAGTTTAATCTTTTTACACTAGTGGTTTTGTGAGAACAGTAGACCTCGCGAGCATTTATAACCATGCAATAACCAACACTTTCCCCTGGCTTTTCAGTGAAAACAATCCATGTACGCTACAGCAAACTTCCCCCCTTCCCTCTTTTGTTTTTTTTTGCATCATATTGTGTAAAATGAAGTCCTTGGTTTTCCCACGGAATAGAGACTAATACTCACGTACAGAAGTCTCACTCAACAAAGAAATTCAAAGAAATATCTACTCAATTTGGTCAGCGATATGGTTTAATTTAAATCACGTCAGAACTCAGCACCTTTTCGTTTACATACCTAGACATTCATTGCAGGCCAATTTCATTCTTATTACTCTGGAATACGATTTGTATAACTGAATTTACCACAATAAGCAAACACTACAACTACAGAAAATTTCCCCCCTTTATATATATTTCTCCCGCAATCAAAAATCAATTTTGCTAAACTTGAGAAATGCGACCTGTAGACGAGAACAGACAGACAAAAGCATTTTTTTGCCAATCTTTCGCTTGATTGGTCAAAAAAATAAAGAAAATTATTAAAGCAAATATTTTTCCTTTTTCCCCATTGAGCACATTTGTCGTTAAAATATCTATTTTCTAACGCTAACAAACAAATTGGGGGTAGTGGGTATAGTAGGGAGAAGCTACCGGGTCTAATGCGCGACTTCATTTCAGTGGCACGAGCCTCTGATCGAACGAAAACATTGTTGTCTAGCTTCAGTAGATATAGAAGCTACTAAACTAGACAGGCAATTTATATTTTTATTCTTAGGCGACTTAAAATTTAGATTGTGGTATCGACGAAATACCTCCTACATTATATAAACAGTATGCAGATGAGCTTACACTACCTTTCACCCTGCTCATTAACCAATCTTTCGTAGAAGGGACTTTTCCATATCTCCTAAAAAAATCCTTGGTAAAACCGATCCGTAATAAAGGCAAAAAGACCCATGCTAGAAATTTTCGCCCCATCGCGATTCCTTGTACCACATCAAAAATATTCGAAAAAGCCATGGGTAATCAAACATACGAGTTTTGTGAAAAGTATAATATAATAATAAAAGTATAATCGTAGCAAGTGGAAGTCCATAGTCTCTGCCTACCCCTGTGGGAAACAGGCGTGATATGTGACGTGACGTGTATGTATGTATAATAGGTTTAGGAAAAATAGATCCACGACATTAGCGACATACAAACATGTACAAAAAATACTTGATTTATTGGACGAAAAAAAATAAGCAATAGGCACTATGCTGGATATGACCAAAGCATATGACAAAGTCCTGAATAATATTTTACTAAATAAACTACACGGAGTAGGTATAAGAGGCATCGCTTACGCCTGGTATAAGTCATACTTGGAAAATCGGGAACAATATGTGGAAGTAGAACATTACGACCACGACACCGGAACCAGTAAGATCAGATGTGGAACTCATGAACTGTTCTATTCCCCAGGGAAGCGTTGTCGGATGTTTGTTATTTTTAATCTACATAAACGACCTACCACAGACCCTGAATCAGACTTGCGTACTATTTGCGGATGACATTTCATTACTAACCCCTTACACAAATCATGACAATTTAGACCATTTACTAACACACACTATTTACTCTGTTGTATCGTGGCTTCTTCTTATTTTTTTTAGTTTCATCCTCAGCTGTGCTTCTTTGCAGCTCGGGGTGCCTGGTGGGCATCTTCTCGCCCACCATCACGCTAAAAGTGTCCTTTAAGACATACAACCCTAACCGCCGTGTCATAAAAACCGCAAGACCAAAAATGCTCTGTCTGCCAGAATTTACTATGTTTATTATGATATTTGATTGTCTTGTTGTGATGTGTCAATAATGAAATTTAATTAATTGATAAAAATGGAGTCTCACCCAAAAATAGGTCTAAACCATCTCTTTTTGCGGATGTCGCAAAAGGTGGTAAAGGCTAGGCTACACCAAAGTTAAAAGACGAAGTCAAATCTCGCGCAACAACTACCTTTCTCAAGAAGATTTGACGTCGGACAGGGCGGCTAGAAGAAGACTAATTCTATGAGGTCCCTTCTCTTCTATTGGATTTAGCAAACTCAATCAAGATATAACACGATACCTTAATTTAGGTATAGTGTTCACATCCAGTCTTCATAAATCTACGTTTCGCAACATTTCCTGACATGCACAGTCTACGTGTATTTTTATTAATAAAGCGCTTATATACTGCATCGGCTGAAAGCTCTTGAGCGCTTTAGCGCTGAAAGTCAACGTTCAACCTATTTTGCATAACAGGTGTTGCGATTACCCCAAGCTCCTCCGTATGGAAATATCGTGTCATATGGGACCTGTAATATTATCCTAAAATGGATGGAATTGAAATTCCTTGAGATTATATGTTGTGGTAATCGAAACTGTAAAATAGTGTTGTATCTGAATAAACTAGTAGTTTGTTCTGAATTGTGAGCTGGCGAAACCCATATCTCGGCATCCTTACGACTACTTTAGCTAAAGTTTGAACCTAAAATGTTCATTGGCTACTTATAAGTAGCCAGTGGAATTTTGAAAGAAAAAGAAAGAAAGAAAGAAAAAATGTTTATTTGGTTACATACTGAACAATTTTGTAAATTAACAATTCAGCAACTCGACATTAAACACATGCACCACAACGGCCTTTATTACTTTATTTTATTATTTTTAATTTTTGTAGGCATAACTATTGATATGCCTACCAAACATGAAGCAAAAAATATTTGAGTTATTGTCGAAGAAACATACATACATACGAGTATGCCTAAACGCCGAATTTTTTTTTACTGAGTATACTCATATAGACTGAGAACGCCTGCTCGTTTAAATATGTAAAATGGGTGTAAATAATTAATAATATAATCATTTAGTCACAACAAACAGATTAACAAAATATTTTTTTAGCCCTGGCCCCCGGAATAGGAAAACCCTCCCGAGAACCTTATAAATAAATATATAAAAATATAATTTGTTTTAAAGAAATATTGGGGTGTTTATCTATATAATGTATTTATAATAAAATATAGTATCGTTGAGTTAGTGCCCAATAACACAAGTTTAAAACTTACTTTGGGGCTAGCTCAATCAGAGTGATTTGTCCCTATAAAAAAAAATGTAATCGAGATGATAGAGATCTCATCTTAGCGTGTTAAGTTGCATTCTCAATTCCTCAGCTGTTCTTTGGAACCCAAGGTCCACTTTTAGGCTTTACCTTATCCAAGGCACAGGCCGGAAACTCCTAAGGTACGCGCAATATGCGTCACCCAGGCGTCCCCGTTCCCCGTCCCCGCACCTCTCCCCCGTTTTCGCCTCGATTTCTCACGTTGGCCGTCAAGAACCGGGGGAGAGGTGCGGGTGCGGGGAACGGGGACGTATATTGCGCGTACCTTAGAAGAGTCCCTTCTGTTTACTCTTACTGTATTCTGTGTCCAAGGATAAGTGGCGGAGAAAATTCCGAAACTAACAAAACGATTCAGCTTTGGAATTACGACCGACATTCCTGAAGTCTTAATAAAGTTGTTGAACGAGATTTTTGGGCTTTTATTCCTTTAATTGGCTTGTAGGGCTGATCGTCACATCTACACTTGATGATGATGAAGTAAGCTGATAAATCTGGTGGTGATGAGAAAAGTTTTTAAATAATACCACTAAGTTGAATACTTGAATTAGACTGATTTATTGATATCGATTATGATTTTTTGAAATGTATGATTGACGTTAAAACTACTCGGCATATTCTGCCTGACGTACTTATTGTAAGTTTTTGTTCAATAGATTGAACATGATTCTTAAAATATCTACAGGAAGGGATGGAGTGGTCCTATTATAGGCTTAAAAACATATGACATCTAGAAACCTGACAGGATCTTTATTTTGAGTCGGTCTTTCTTCGGCTTGTAATGTAGTATTCTCTTCAAGCCTACTTATGCGCTAAACCTAGCCTTTGAGTTTTACGGCTCTGGGCTTCATCAGCCCGTTAGCGACAAAGCATTGACAGATTTCTCAACTCAGCATATTTCCAGTTGCATTCTCAGCTGTAATGCTGTGAAGCCTGGGGTCCGATTTCTGACTTTTTCTATTCCACTTCGCACAGTCTCGGGCATCCTTGGTTATAAGACCATATGATCCCTGGAAACGTCAAGATGGCTAATCTTGGGTCTACTAATTCACTGGGGCCTGGCGAGGCTATACGTTTGTTTCCCACGTACCTTGCCGGTTCCCGCAAGACATGACTGTACCAATGTAGGCGACTCTCTTGCAGTTTCTCTGCTTTGTCAAAAAGATGTGACGGTGTATCTATCTATACGATACCTATGTATCTAACATTCAAAACAAAGTACAACAATCCGATATGGCACGTACCACTTTGTTTGCGCACCACATCTTCTATTCCGTCCTCAATATCCTGTCTCTATGTATTCAACATTTCATATCAGCATTAGTCTGATATATAGCGATCCAAGACTGGCCATCCCCTGATTTATGGTAATATTATTACGAGAATCGGAAGGCGATGTAAGTTTTTATTGTTACAAGGTATAGGTAGTTTTAAAAAACCGGTCAAGTGCGAGTCGGGTTAGATTATGAAGGGTTTCGTTCCTCCGTGCAATGTTTTAGAACGCTGAAAAAAACACGTTTCTTGTATGACGACCCTCTTTAATTTTTAACTTTATCTTAATTTTAGTATTTGTTGTTATATCGGCCACAGTAATACATAATCAGTGAAAATTTCTAGTATCTATAGTTAAGCTTTTATAATGATAAAGGTAGAGTTAAAAACGCTGAAAAACGGTTCATGTTTCTTGTACGACGACCGCTTTAATTTTTACAAAAAATACCAAAGAAGATATTAAGAAATAAAAACTTTGGAAACAAATTCTGACCTCATTTTGCGATACCTACTCGTATACTTGTGACGACTTTACCTTACTTACATTTTTCCACCCGAAAATTCTTAATGATATTAATGTGAAATAGGCTCACGCATCTTTTTGTCTTAAACTAGAGAGGTAGTATGTCGTAAAAGGTAACTACAGAGCTTAGCACAAACATCTCTTGCAACAATTGCATTCCCAAGGGAACGACAAACATGCAGACGGCTGGATTTCTCTTTTTAACTTATTACTGGAGAAGAAAAAGCCTGAAAGCAGACCCCAGGCAGAACGCACTTACATGAGCAAGAATGAAACGCATTTTAAGTAATAAAACCTACTCACTATTAATCATAATTAATTTAGCTCTAAATATTTACTGCAACGAATAAAAATACTGTTCAAGTAAATTTTGTCCTCAAATGAAATATCTAAAGCGCATGAATTTCAATTTACGATATATACCTGTGACATATCACTTTACCTCACATTTTCCCGCGCGAACATTCTTTAATGATATTATTGGGAAATAGGCTCACGCATCCCTCTTGTCTCAAACTACAGAGGTACAAATGTGACACTTCATACAATAGGGTATTTCACTGTGTTTGTTTTTGGACAATATTTTATATGAAACCACAAATAATACTAAAAAGAAATCTTTTTCTTAAAACAGCATGAAAATTGGTTATTTCAACCTAAGATATAGGATATTTCCTAGTTTAGGTATCAGCCCACCATAATCCGCTGAATTAAAATTAAATTGTTCTATCGTGTAATAACACTGGAAACTTTTGTACCTATAGTGTAAATTAGTTTTAAGTTGTACTTTAATGTTTAGTGGTTATGGTGAGAAATTAACGTTTATTATTATTCTCTTTATTTAATTTAAAACTTAGGCTAGGTTTTGGTATACATTAATAAAAAGTAAAATATAAAACATACTACAAAATATAAACATTTACAAAAAACCTAACCTAGCTGCCCGCTGGCAGCGGGACAAGGCCCAAGCTACCGGCGGTTAGGGCCGCAGCGAGAGAAACCTCCTGACAATACGTGCCGTGTCCAGGAGTACTGCCTTCTGAATCTGACCCTTGATCCAGCCATCTAGCGAGAGAGTCTTAAGATGTTGGTCAAGACTCTTCGCTATAAGACCGTTCGCCGATATGACTATCGGGACAATGATCGTCGAATCCACATCCCACATAGCAGTCACCTCGTGGGCCAAGTTAAGGTACTTGCTAAGCTTGTCCTTCTCGGCCTTCACGAGGTTCTCGTCATGTGGGACGGTGATGTCGACGAGCACTGCCTGGCGCATCAATCGATCTGTCAGCACGATATCAGGCTTATTGGCGATAATAGTCCTGTCCGTGATGACAGATCGATCCCAATAGAGCGTGGCACGACCATTTTCGAGAACTGATGCCGGTAAGTACTTATAGTACGGTACCTCTGATTCTACAAGCCCTTATCGAAGAGCAAGCTGCTGGTGAATAATTCTGGCTACTAGGTTATGTCTGTGCAAGTACTCGCCGTTAGCCAGATGAGAACAACCGAAGATTATATGCCTAATCGATTCTCCGGGATGTCGACATGCTCGACAGACATCAACCGTACCGTCTTTCAGGATATATCTCCGATAGTTGTTTGTCATCACGACTTCGTCTGCAATTGCACAGGCAAAACATTCGGTTTCCCCAAATAGGTCGCCGAAACGTAACCAGTTCACCGATGCGAGCTGATCCACATCAGGCCCTGTTAAGGCCCGATAGAACCGCCCGTGGAGCTCCTTGCTCTTCCATACGTTCTTGCGCCAGTTCTCTTTTGCCAAGAAGAACGGCGTGAGGCCTTTGTCTACTACTACAACATCACGATGCAAGTCACACTCATTGTTAAGAAAATATTCCCTAAGGCTGCACACCTCACGGTTGTGAAGATTCTTGGCGTTCAAAAAGCCACGACCACCACATTTCTGTGGGATGTACAGTCTCATAACAGATGAGCGTGGGTGTAGCATACGATGTGTTGTGAGCAGTAGGCGGACCTTCCTATCTAGGGCATCCAGTTCAGTCTGAGTCCACCTTAGTATGCCAAAGGAGTAAATGAGTAGAGGCATCACCCAAGCGTTGAAGGCACGGGTCTTATTGCCACCTGACAAAAGACTTTTAAGTACTTTTGTCAGTCGGCCAAAGAAGCGTTCCTTCACCGCCTGTTTTATGTCCCCATCTATAATACCAGATGACTGTGACATACCAAGGTATTTGTAGTTTTCAGACTCCGTAGTTTTCAGATCCTAAATTTGTTGAATTTACAACATTTCCCCGCTGTACATGCATAACCGCACACTTATCTACACCAAACTCCATCTTGATGCCACTACTAAAAACTTCTGTAATTTTTAGTAGTTTTAACAAGTCAGTGCGTTTTTGTGTAAATAGCTTGAGATCATCCATGTACAGTAGGTGAGAAATAACTTAACCTACTCTTCGGAGTCGATAGCCCAACCCTGAGTCCTTCAGCAAAGTGCTAAGAGGATTCACGGCTAGGCAAAACCATAATGGACTCAAACTGTCACCCTGGAAGATGCATCGCTCAATCCTTATATAGTCTGACGGATCTGAGGTACTATCTCCACCACCTGGTTGACAAAGGACTGTGATCCATTGTCTCATACAAGTGCTCAGAAAGGATCTTAAAGTTGTGTTAACTTTGTACAACTCCAATATCCTCTCCAGCCATGAATAAGGCACTGAATCATAGGCCTTTTTATAATCAATCCAAGCAGTAGAGAGAGCCACTTTGTTCCGTCGGACTTGTTGGCTAATGGTCATGTCAATGAGGAGAAGCTCTTTAGTACCACGGGACCCAGCCCTATTATTATTATTATTATATTATTTAATGAAGCAGCAATTGGCATTTCAAATATAAGATATAACACTAAAATATTTAATTTAACACACTGTACAGATACAATACATGTGTTTTGATTAAAAAAATTACTACAAATACTACAAAATCCAACATATAGCTAAATACAAGACAAATCAAATACAATTTTCGAACCAAAAATAAACTTGACCTAATTACACCACGGACTAATTACGGGAAAAATACAATACTTTTTGAGGGAGCACAGCTGTATAACAAATTGCCAAATGAAGTAAGAACGTGTAAGAGCATAAATATATTTAAAAAGAAACTAAAATCATACGTCGTGACCAGCACTTAATGTTTGTTTTGTAAATATTACTCACTGTAGTATGTAATGTAGTATCTCATTTTAAGTGAAATGTAAATTTCTTATGAGAATAAAGTTCTTTAAACCTAACCTAATATTAGTATGAAGAAAAGTGGGAGCATGGTGTGGACATCTCGGTATCTCTTTCGTACGCGCAATACCTGATGGCAATGACGTCTCAAGCGCAGTATGTGCATCCGTTAGTTGTCAGTTAGTCTGTTTCCCTTTCCACTAGATTTTAAAAGCTTATTACTTAATTATTTATGAGCGGATTAAAATAATTTTTTTTGTTTTCGGTTTCGAATTATGTTACTTTTTGATATAATTAATTTAAAAAATGAGTTAAATATCGTAATTCTACATACGCACATCTAATTATCATCTCGATAGGTTTAAATTACAAGTTATTATTGCCTTTTTGGTGAAAAGAACAGCCAATCTGCGTTACTGACTTCAATAAAATCAATAAAATAAATACCTAATATGCAAGAAGCATCTAAAAGGGCCCAAATAGAGAGACTAGTCACATTATAAAGAACCAAATTATTCGTATCAAAGTAAATAAATTACTACGTACGTACATACGAGGTAATTTATCTACTTTTAGAAGTAATACCTGTACAGGTTTTAAACTCTGTTCTGTTAAACTCAGTATTTTATGTTCATATGCTGACAAAAATTCAGTATCACTACACCACATCAGCCAATGGGGTGTGTCGTTCCACACTATCTACAAAAGAAATTACATGTTGCTATCTTGGGAGGGGGTGGGGGGGGTGACGTCACTTCGTCGAATAATGTGATGGAAATTGGAGGATTTGTTTGCTATATTCTTGTGAGACTTTTGACACTAAAAGGTGGAACGGGTAACGCCTTGTTTGTATGCGAGAAATCATAGAGGTTAGCGACGATAAAGTGGCCTAGATTTTAATAAACTTGAGATGTGCAGATGACATTTGAAATTATTTTTTTACCCCCGACAAAAAAGAGGGGTGTTTAACGCTAATGTCTGTCTGTCTGTCTGTGGCATCGTAGCGCTCGAACGGATGGACCGATTTTCACACGATGTTTTCCTTCACCGGAAGCAAGTGGTAGTAGTTCAAAATGACCGTATATGAGTACTTCTACAAACTCAGGTAGGTACATGCAGCGGCCTTATTGAGATTGAACTCACAGATCTGTATATACTACTAGATAAAGAAAGTCCTTCAATTTGTATAAAAAACGAAATATTAATTAGAAATTCATTTACAAACGGAAGGAATCTTTTTTGTTACTTCGTCTTACGTTTTTCGAGAGTTTCTACGGCTCGAAACTGCAGATTTATGTATTTTACAGTAGAAAGCTCAGTGTCCGATCTAATCAATTGACATACACGGACCAAAAGTGACGATCCTAAAATTAAATGAAGATTTTTGTTTTCAAATTATAAACTCCGCAATTAGCAAACTACGACCTTTGGGGCTGGTGACTCTTGGGTCTATTTATTCCTTAAGAGAAATACGTGTATTGTTTGGGTATAATTTTTTTACATTTTATTACTATTTTATTACAAAAAATATTTTTTTTTAAAGATTTTTTAATTTAAATTTAAAGTAACTCTTACCTTTCTTGGGAAGAGTAAACGACAGCTGTAACTTTTAATACAATTATTTTTTTCTTTAATTTGTTCCACGGTGTATTTATTTTGAAGAAAATTCAATTTGGCCTACCTTATGTACCGGTAAGTTTTATTAAGCCAAAGATAACGAGTCTAACAACTTGCAGAAACAAAACGGAGAAAGCACAAAATAAAAAGCAGAAGAAAAACTAACATTCCATTAAACACGTCTCTCATATAATAATAGTAAATTCAGGAAGAATGCCCTAACAGAGGGCCGGGCAGAAGTCCAAGCTTATCTAAGAAAGCGTAAAATTTATGTTAATGACACCCTCGCAGGAAATAACATGACGTTAAACCAAAGGAAGAATATTCCGCGATAACGTGTCCTCGGTAAATGAGCAGAGCGTGGAAGAGAGTATTCTGAAAGTGTACGAAAGCCTATTAGTAATACTATGATAAAATCAGTGGTCGCTCCGAAACGCTAGTATTTTGTAGCTATTGCACATTGCACCTTCATTATAAGTGATAAAAATTACATAAATTAGTCATACAAAGAACCTAACAAGTAGGTTCTTTGGATGAATTACCTAATTTATTTAAATTAAATAATTTAGGTAAATTAAGAGGTAACTTTGTGACTTTTTTCTATCGAGCCAAAAATGCTTAATCGTGTTATGGATATTATGTGTCTCTGTAGAAAAGCCTTAAGACTCCAATGTAAAATTAAAAAAAATATATTAAATAGTAGTTTAATTTCAGTAATTTTACAAAAACACTACAATATTGTAAGCTGTGAACCTATAGCGCCTAAACATCGATACGTATATTGATGGCCCACGGACCCGTTAGTTTCACCTTGTGCAAAGCTCCAACAATTATATTAATAATTAAATAAATAAATAAAATATATCAAATATGTATGTATTGTATACCCATAGGCATACCCATAATATTTACAATACATTTCATGTTCCCAACAATAAAAGCTCTAAGTGCTAATATTTTGTTTTCTCAAATTTAATTAAACTGAACGTAAAACTTGTTTTATCGTGAGTCAAATACTAATAAATACTCTTCATTAATCACTCATTTTCTTTAAATAAATATTCTCGTCTCTCGTTCACATTCAAAATAAACCTGTCTCAGAATCGCCGCCCAAAAGTACAGTGGCACGCAAAAAACGTAGCTCGCAGCGACCAATTCATTCGCCTCATATCCGGTTATCGACGGTTTATCATACGCCCGGGGCCCACTGTAACTCCTCCCAAGATTATTTTAAGCTTCAACCCTTAACGTTTGATTAAACTACCATTCCTAGACAGCCCTTTTGCGCAAACAGTCGCTAAAAGGGTAGGGACGTTTCTTTTTGTTGTGCAAGAAAGTATGGATGGAACGTAGTTTTGGGACATTTTATGTAGATTTAATATGTGAAATATTTACTTTTGGCAAAACTAGGTAATATTGACAGAGATTAAAAACAATAATTTATAGTTACCTGGCCTTTTTGATTCTGAGGCAAAACATTGAGTTTTTTCTACAAGTCGGTTGACATGGAGAAAGCCCAAGTCAACGCCGTTTACAATTTTTGTGATAAAGTTGAAAAATAAAATATTAAATATGCAAAGGTACCTAATTGATAAATTTTAAACCAGTGGAATAGGAAAACACCGACATACGAGTACCTACATCACGCTATGAACAACGGTATCATATAACTATGCACTTTCCAATCGAGTCTCAAAATTAATTTACCTTTACACCTAACTCGAAACGAATCGAAATCCCCAAAATATTCAAATTCCCCTTTAGAAGTGTAACCACGCGCCTACAATCGGAATTCTTTCTTTTATAATTTCGCAAGAGGGTTCCAAAAAGGTTCCGTGGTCCGTTGCAATTTTTACTCGGATGGCGGGAAGACGAATGTGCGGGTCCCCTTTCTCATTTGTGCAAATTCAGTATTTAGAGAATGGTTTATTTTAAACCATGTACGACCTCCGTGCAGGAGTTTTAGAGTGTTTTATGGATAGAGAAATGTTTTGATAATTTCGAAGTACCTATCTAATTTTTGTTTTTTTTATTTCCTGTGAGAAATAAATTATAAGCTGTTATAGTTAACCCGTTTGTAGCTTTTGACCACTACCAACGTTAATTTTATTTTAAAAATGTTTCTTACTATAAATATATCAACTACTTATACGTATATAAGAAAGTATACATGTAGGTAGGTAGCATATATTTATTTCTAGGCAGGCTACTTCTAAAAAGCTTTATTGTTTTTGAAACATCTATTGATACGAGTATCAACGAGTACTGAAAATATTATTCACCTGAATCCATTTGCAAAACAACCCACAACTATTTTCAAATAAAAGGGATTCCGCGTTCAAAAGACCAGGGGAAACGAAAAAATATAATAATTCAAAAATGGCGTCTGGCTACTTAATAACTGACTTACACCATTGGGAAATATAATTTAATTTTTCTTTTACTGCCGTCTCCGTCTTTCGTTGCTGAGGTGGTGTTTGCATCTCTTTTCAATTTTCCTCCTCCCTCTGTAGTTCCGTCCATCCTGGAAGCGTTTATTCAAAACCTACGTAGGCTCAAACCATCAGGTACTGAATTAATGCACGGCGGATGTACATGTACAATATGTACCTAGCTTTTCATTAAATAAACCGGCCAAGTGCGAGTTAAACTCGCGTGGAGAGGGTTCCGTACAATTGATTTATTTCTAATAGGTCTTCCTGTAATCTACACGCAATGAAATATATTTTGTATTTTTTTCAAAATTTTAGGCTCAGTAGTTTCGGAGATCAGGTCGGGGGGAATGGTCAATTTTCGTCGTCTTTCATGAATAAAATCAAAACTATTCATTTTACAATAATAACAAAAATATATTTGAGATCCTCATAACAAGCCCTTTCATTTGATATATGACACAGTAAGGTTTGCAAAACTTTTTTTTTTAATTTTCTAATTTGTCCCCCGAAAATGAATAAGAAATAAGGGTTTATTTCAAAAAAATATTTATTTACGTTGCACATATGGTTTTGGGTCATAGGATTACAACATTCTACCAAATTTTACCTGATTCGGTCCAGTAGATTCGGAGCAAATTGGCTGTGACAGACGGACGGACAGACAGACGCACGAGTGATCCTATAAGGGTTCCGTTTTTTCATTATTTGTACGGAACCCTAAAAAGCAAGAAAGAGAAGTCAATGACAAAATTACAATCATGAGATTAATTCAGAAATTACTCAGTCTCTTCTGGTGGATGTCATACTTTTATGAGATAAAAAATGATAATAAACAAAAAAAAAAAACATCAGGCAATAAGGTAAGTACTTACTTTAATCCTTACTAGAACTTCATAATCGTATCAGCCACGGATCAAGAGACTGTAACGATGCTGCATAGGTATCTCATTTATCCTACATATTAATATCCACCTCATTTATCCTCCTCATCCTGTCCACCCTTTTTATAAACTACATTTGAATTTTCATCTTCCTCTTCCTCATCCGAATTCCATTTTCAAATTTTTCGCACATCCTTTCATCATCTGACTCCTTCTACCTCCACTTCCCATCCTGCATCTAAATATAATTTGTATATTCAATGATTTAAAAAGTAAATTAATAGTACTCCACTGACGCACTGATTCTCCCTCTACACATCGTCCTTCCTACACATACAAGCTAAGACAGATGGGACGCTACAAGTCTTCTCTATATAGAGTTCAAAATCTCGAATATTCCCCTGTTGCTATTCCTTCGACCCGGGGTTGAGTAGTAGAGTTTGTGTATGCGTCCGGGAGGTCTTATGTCACCCTGTGTTCTGGACAAGAAATATTTGCGATACTGTACGTATTAGATGATTTGTGTATTCGTAGGCGTGCGTGGGAGGATTTTATCTTGCCATTACACGTCGGTTAAAGGATTTTGTTTGTATGCATTGATATCTTTGTGGAGGTACCTATTTATCTTGGGATCTAGTAAAAAGTATGACAAAAGGCCTTTTAAGGCCTGTTTCTTCTCTGCAGAGGTCGTGTTGTAAAGATATATATATCTATGTAATAAATAAGTTTAGCTCAATGATCTATACTACACTAGGCGCTAGACGCTAGGTCCAAAGGCTACCTTAGCGTGATGGTGAACAAGATGATAAAAGGGAATCAAAATAGTGACGGGTTGCTAGCCGCATCGCCTATTATGTTTCGAATTTTTGCCCATTCCCTCGATCGGCTTTTACGATCTGCGCGGGACGAGAACCAGCTGGTACATTCTAAGTTTTTTCTTTTCGTCCTAACCAGCGTGATCTATACCTACTTATATAAAAATGTGAGAGTGTTACTTTTATCAGTCCGTTTTATATGCAGTGTGAAATATCGAAGACAAATTATTTTTTTGATCACGGAATAATGATATAGTGTAGAGATCTCGAACCTGTAACTAATTCTGATATGTATCCGGTTTATATCTGGACCTAATCTAGTCAAGCCCACTATGTTTTTTCGCGATATTTGCCTGTCTTTCTTGTAACGCTTTGCAGAAAATACAGGCAGACGTTGCCTCCGCAAGTTAAGACGATACACGGCGTCCAGTGCTGCCCCCATTTGAAATAAATTATTTGTAAGGAAACGGAGATATCATTTAAAATTTTGAGCTAGCAAAACCTAGATAAACCTTCAAACTATTTTATGAACCACTGTTTACAGTTTAAAGTGAGAACGTTAAGCTTTAGTTTGCATTTTTGCGAAAAACGGCCACTTTTGGCAAAAATGCAAACTTGTAGCTCTAAGCTGACAAAGCCCAGAGATGCAAGATCCAAAGGTCACTTTAATTGTTAAGGTATGCGAGAACATGGAAAAGGAATCAAGTCGGCGATGGGTTGCCGGTTGCATCGCCTATTAACATGATAAGAATTTACTCCCATTCCCTCGTTCGGCTTATACGATCTATGTGAGAAGCGAAGCAGCTGGTAGGCACATTCTAAGTTTTTTCTATTCTTCCAGACTTGCATGGTAGCAAAAATTTTAAGTTATAGTGTTATTTTTGCTTGAGAAAGCAAAATAATCACAATAACTTCTAATTAACCTCAATTTACAAACCATAAACAACAAATCACCATACGAGGCCACCTCCATAAAAGTACGCAAAAACTGTATTTACGGGGCACCCGGGGCAGGTGTGGGAGTAATATTCTAATGTTGGTAAGAGCGACCCGCCATCCATAATAATATAACCCTACCCTTATATACGTAAAACTATGGCGGGAAACGAGTGGGCATCAGTTTTGTCGCAGCTTTGTGTACTTAATGTAGGTATATGTAGGTACGGTAAAAAGTTGACTTGTATTTTTATTTAACAGTCCTTTGTATTCACTTCACTTTGTGCTATTCACTTCGTTTATTTTGTAATTAAGTAGGTAACTACGTACTATTGATAATGTTTAATATTTAAAAATTAAGTCTCTGATAATAAGTATTATTTAGCTTAGGTAGGTACCTACTCACTTCGTCTTTATATACCTCTGAAATACATTAGGCGTACTTTATGACATTTGGTTTTTAATGAAAATACTTAGATTTTTTTTTTAATTTTAATAAAAATTCTCCTAAAATTCTGTAGTTACGTATAGGATTTTATTTAGGAGCATTTTTTGGTATATCAAAAAATATTTTTTACGCCATCTAACAATAGAATGATACGCTACTTATTAGCTCTTAATGTACCAAGGCCTTATCTTCAGCTCTATGCTTGATGGTGTTAAATAGTAACAGATAAAACTCATAGATGGCGCTATGATGACTGAAATAAAAATATTTCTAGTGGACAGTATCAAAGACATTAACAACATCACAAAGTAGTTTTTAACCGACTTAAAGAAAGGAGGAGGTTATCAATTCGACTGTATGTTTGTTACGCGATATCTTCGCCAATTGTGAACCGATTTTGATGATTCTTTTTTTATTTGAAAGCCTTTACTACTAAATTGGTCCCATTTTAATTTGGTGAGGACATAATGAAGAACTTTGGAGATATGGAAGAAACTCCTTAAAAAATTTAATCGGTTGTTTTTTTTGTTAAAAATTTAATTATGTAGATAGACTTTTCTTTGTGATAAAGTACTAAATATACAATATTAACTACTGTCATTGTAAACGTACTCTTGTAGGTATGCCCCTAATTAAAATTAATTTATCATTGTAAACGTACTAACGTTTACAATGATAAATTAATTTCAATTTAAACATCGTCTCTAAAAGGCTGTATCAATACTTTACTCTTACTATATTCTGTGTCAATACATCAATAGTTAGGTAGGTACCAAAGTTAAACAGTGAAAGATTGTTACAGTTTTTTATAAAATTACTTGAAGTTAATACTTATAAATACAGTTTGATAAAAAACTTACACACTTACAAGCTACATACAGACAATAGCGCAATTTTCATCTCAAAAAATGCCCAACGCAAACAAGTTTTCACTTCAAAAAACAGTAGCACTCCGGGAGTGCAGTAAAAGTGAAAACTTGAACAAAGTGGTGTGAACATCTCAAAAATTGCCCAACGCGCCTTATGAAGTTTTTACTTCAATAATTATTTTCTAAATCGGTCAAAAACGGAGAAGTCATTCGTAAAAACATTCGAATTGAAGAGGTTATTTTTTTGAATTCGCTTAAAAACAGCGTTTTAGAGTTTGAAAACATTTTCTAATCGCGTGAAGGAAGAGTTTCAAAGCAATATTACATAATAGTGGCATCTTGGTAGGCGCTGTAATAGTAATAGGTACTTATACCTACGACTCAAAATGTTCATAAACTTCTAAGTGGGTGATTTTGACAAAAAACGTTTATGTATATTTATGTTACTCACTTTTACGCACTACAGATAAAAATTAAACACTTTCTAGGCACATGGTGTCTGCCTGTCTTGAAGTGGTTCGTCAAAGTAAACAAAATTAATGATAATGTATCTACTTAGGCAGGTATTTGATGTACATATACAATATTTTCTAACATTTACTTTGAGATAGTGGGAAGTAAAATATATCTACGTCAATGAAATAAGTACATAAATAAGAAATGATAAAATGCCTATATTAAAATAATATATATTATTGACAATCTAAAGTTTAAAATACCGTCATAAAATACCGTAATTAAATAAAACCGGCCAAGTCCGTGACGGGCCACGCGCAGTGTATGGTTCCGTAGTTGCGAATGCCAATGAGTTCACGCCTCATGGTTTAGCGACTAAAGACTAAAACGTCTAATAATTTTTAGTTGAATATGTACCTATTGTTTAATTGTTTATTGTAATAAAAACGACTTACATCTATTACATTTATCACACATGCATTATACAAATATAAGATGAAATTAAAAAAAAAACAAAAATAATACACAGATACTTCAAGCAATAATTTCAATTTCAAAACATTAATAGTCATAAATTATAAATATTTAATGTATGAAATTTTCCTTTTTCAATTCAATATATCTTTATTATCATAGGATATTTGTAATATCTCTTAATAATAGTCACTTAGTTTTGCACAAATGTTGACGTCAAATCGTTACTTTAAGTTTATGCCGCTTTCTAGGCGCAAGTGCAGAAGAAGCGGCAACAAACTGCACTGCACGTTTTCTCTAAAGGCGTCAACTAACAAACTTAAAAATTAGAATTATTTATATGGATGGACTGAGATTTCATTGTTTGTTATGTCATAATTAAATTGAATTATAAGAATTACGAAATTAAAATAATGTCAATTTGTTAATTTAGTATGTACTAATGTACCTGAATTATGACATGTCTAAGTATACAAACCTTTAAGAGGGACCCGCGCCAAGCTCAAGCCAGACGTTTTTGTCTTTAAGATAGTCATCGGTCCTATAATAAGCCTTCTTACAAAATTCTCTTTCGAATACATTTTTGTTGTTGGTTGACAAATATCTATTTAATTTGTAAACCATATGGGCCGGACACTTGATTCTACTAAAAATTGGCACTTTAAAACCAAATATTTCACAATCGGATCCCTAAATCGAAAAATGGTGTTGGCAAACTCCCAATGTTTTTAAAAGACCTATTTAATTAATGACACACCACAACATGGATTAGTCGAGAAAAAAAAAATATTCCCACTTTACATGTATGAGAGCTACCAAAAAGTACCTACCTATTAATAGAAAAGTTCTCGAGGTAAGGGTTGATTTCGATGTGAGGTATTCTTGGTAGGAAACCTATGTGTTAGTTTTTTTACTTAGATAAGTATATCTTGGGTACTTTACTGCTTACTTGGCGGAAAATCTCATTTTAAAAAATGGAAATGAGGTATGGAGGATAAAATCTAGAGACCGAGAGGCTTGAAAACAGAGAAGGGAGGCTTTTGCCCAACAATGGGACCTTAACACTGTACACCTAGAAAAAAAGTAGGTATATCAAAAAAATAAAGAGCATTTTTAAGTTCATTAACCTAACCTACGTGTACGTTACATTACCTTGGAAGAGTCGCTTTGATTCAACTGTTTTCTGCCAGTGTTTGTAGAAAGATTGAAGGCAAATCCAGTTTATCGCACTCTATCTTTTACTGTTGTATTAGGGTTCTGATATCAACTCCACTCTGTTATTCACGATACACTTTGCTGCAGACACGTTCCTAGATTTCATTTTAAAAAATGATGAATTCCACTAAAGTGCCAGTGTCACCAATTTATTTCAATCTAGCCGAATATTGTTTGTTTGGAATAAATTTAGGTGTTTTTATAGGAATTATAGTGTATTATAATGTTTTGAATAGGAAATACAATACAGTGAATGGCTTTTTGTTCGGTGGTAAAAATATGTCAGTGATTTCAATTTCACTGGCTTTGATTGCAAGGTGAGTATGTATTGTTAATTACTTACTTTAAACGTAAGTATATATAATTAGTTGTGGTTTATTTAACTAATTAATTGTACATATGAAGTTAGAAATATCTATCTGATCTCACGATAGAGCCGGGTGATACTGAAGGACTGGCACTCTGTGATGTTTGAACAGTAGAGTTTAAGCTAGTTTGTCGGTTACTTACTTTCAAGTATCGTCAGATTATATATAGATAAACTTATTTATAGGTAAAAATTATAAAATAATTTAAAGCAAATAAATGCAATATAGTTTTGTTAGAAAACTAACATCTTTATTACAGCCTAAACAAGGCATGATTTACACAAATTAATAGACGAATGATAAATTAAATTTGACTACTTACTTAAATAATTGCCACTGACTATAGTTACGGCCATGACGGTCTTAAAGACCTGACCCGCTCCCTTAAAATTTCTGCAATTCGTCATCGGATACGACGATTTATACATACATACATACTATTACAAGAGACCACCACTTGCTAACAATCCTGACAGTCCTCTTTCACTTCGTCTACATTCATCACTCTCTTCATACATTCCCTTCTGTCACGGGAAATTCTAACCTAACGACAAATTAATAAAGTTGATATTCACTCCTGCCAACTTACGAGACTTTTCATTACCTTCATCACCTTGCTAATAATATTCTCCTATGTATGAATTTCAGCCATTTGACGAGTATCACTCTTCTTGGAGTCCCAGTAGAAATATATCTCAGAGGGACCCAATATTGGGCATCAGCACTGTCCCTGATTGTTGTGACTTTGCTGACCGCTGTCATTTACTTACCAGGTAAATATTACTACAGAATAAATAATACTAACGTACAGAAGTCTCACTCGGCAAAGAAATTCAAA
Source organism: Acrobasis repandana (assembly GCA_963576875.1). NCBI lineage: Eukaryota > Metazoa > Arthropoda > Insecta > Lepidoptera > Pyralidae > Acrobasis > Acrobasis repandana. The sequence goes on from OY756226.1 coordinate 9,737,346, forward strand.
GAAATATCTACTCAATGTGGTTAGCGATATGGTTTAAATTAGAACACGTCAGAACTAAGCACCTTTTCGTTTAGATACCTAGACATCCATTGCAAGCCAATTTCATTCTTATTACTCTGGACAAACGATTCGTATAACTGTATTTACCACCCGGAGGGGCCACCTGCGCGCATAGTAATAATGTAGGTACATTTTCGATACCTAAACGGGGAGTGATACAGGCCTGATATTACTACTTATGTCTTATCTAATCAAAGACCACAGAACCAAAGTCACTAAACAACAGTTAAGTATGTTATCTACTGACAACAAATCATCAATAATATTGTAAGATGGGTCAATTTTATTATAGATATACGAGTCCGACTCGCACTTGCCCGTTTATTTTTTTTGTTTTAAGACAAGTTTATTTAAAAAAGAAAGATAAAACTAATTTACATACTAACATATATAGAAAACTACTAGACTACAACAGATATAAAATAAAATTTAGAACCCCTACTTGTAAAATCACGAAGTAGGATAATTTTATAACTCTATAGTAGATTTAGTCACGATCCAGCAGATACATAATTGATACGACGTGATATTTAAGTAAAAGCTCTGTTGATGTAAATACTCACATGACAAGCTATCTTTCTCTTTTTTAATTAGAATATATTCATAAACTTTAACTTGACATACAATTTACAGAATATTATTCGGAGGCAAAATTGCGGTGCGTAAATTCTGCTATATTCATCCTTACAAAATCTTTTTGATAGTAACTAGATGAAAACAATGATCTTTGTTATCAAAGATAGAAATGTTAGCTAACATCTTATTTTTATTAGGCTTGTGTAAGTAATCTTACAATGTTACGTCATTATCAAAGCTGAACAATCTTAACAATCATTATATGCGATACTTTTGTTTGGTTTTCCGCATTTGGTCAACGGAAAAATTAACATGACGCCTTGGAATTTTATTATTTATAAAAACAACCCCTTATTGCAATTTCTAGCAACGTTTTAACTGCCCTTTGTTATTATAGAAAGTTTTATTAAAGATTTTTAATTAATACAAGTACGTTTCTAATATTATGGATTCTTCTTCTTGTGCCTCTCCATTCTGGATGTTGGCCATCAGTTTATCAACTCCACTCTGTAACTATAATTTGTATTTGCATTGGGTACGTTTTAGGCATGAAAGAAAATTCAAGCCAATACAGTTTTTAGGATTTGTACAGGCTGAACTGCTTCTCTCTCAGCAAATGCTTTTACTTCTTGTATAACCAAGCCATTTTATCTCATTTTACCTTCACCTTTTTCAGTCTTTCACAAGCTGCAACTGTCATCCAGCTTCGAATACCTGGAAATAAGGTTTTCTTCACACACTCGGACAGTGGCCGCTGTTCTATTTGTTATGAGTAAGCTGATGTTGTTGCCAATTGTGCCATATGTTCCATTGTTAGCATTTAGATTGGGTAAGTCTTGTACAAACTTATTATTTATTTAACTTTAGAATGCAAGGTTTTCATTGAAATTTAAATACTATCAATGTACACAAGTTTGTCTGTGCAATAATTAATATTTTGGCCAAAGCATACAACAAAATATCACGATGTTAGGAAATTATTATTTTAACTTTAATTTTACTTTTAATACCTAACAAAACCATATGTTATATCAAACAAAGGTATGTTTGAAATCGAGTGGTAAAAAAATCAGGTTAAAATTTTACAACATCTTTAACAGACCAATAAATTACCAGACCTTGCCATGTTGCGGAGAAATTCGGAGCTTAATTTAACGTGGGGTACCCATAATCAAAACCACTACTCTACCAAAACATTGATCAAATATGTGTCTACGTATTTTTATTAAATTGTTAGTTTTGTGTTCCATTACTACACAAAGGCCAGGAGGCCTTTGCCTATTAATTTAATGAGGTACCCTTATTTTGTATATCGATGTAATAAAAATGATAAGTCGAAATATAACTTATTTTATTGTTTTCTTCTTCATTTGAAATTAAACAGCTTCATAAATTAATAATTATTTAAATCAAAATGGTTGTAATTTTTTTCAGTTACCAATCCACTAGCTGGAAAGATAACAGCAGTGATCTGCGTAGCATGTGCCACTCTAAGTGCTATTGGCGGCTTACGAGCCATCGTTAGCATAGGAATAGTGACTTCTTTCTTGGCTATGGCCGGCACAGCTCTGCCAAGCGGCCTAGCCTTATTGCCATTAGGATTTAAACAGATGTGGGAAATTGCTAGCCATGGTGGTCGACTTGTGTTGTATGAGTAAGATTTTGAACTTGATAATTTTTGTAATTGTGTTTAACTTTTCTTCTTATTTTTAGGGTTCCGTACCCGAAGGGTGCAAACGGGACCCTATTACGCCGCTGTCTGTCCGTCTGTCTGTCTGTCTGTCAGTCAGTCACAGGGCTCTATCTCTTAAACCGTAACAGCTAGATACTTGAAATTTTCACCGATTATGTATTACTGTGGCGGATATAACAACAAATACTAAAAATAAATAAACCGGCCAAGTGCGAGTTAAACTCGCGTGGAGAGGGTTCCGTACAATTGATTAAATTTTAATAGGTTTTCCCGTAATCTACAAGCAATACAAATCTACAAAGTAGTTTCGGAGATCAGGGGGCCCCGGAATGGTCAATTTTCGTCTTCTTTCATGAATAAAATCAAAACTATTCATTTTACAATAATAGCAAAAATATATTTGAGATCCTAATAACGAGCCCTTTAATTTGATATATGACACAGTAAGGTTTGCAAAACTTTTTTTTTTAATTTCTTAATTTGTCCCCCGAAAATGACCTTTATTAAAAAAACATATTTATTTTATTTGCACATTTGTGTTTGGGTTATAGGATTACAACATTATACCAAATTTCACTTGATTCGGTCCAGTAGATTCGGAGAAAATTGGCTGTAACAGACGGACGGACAGACAGACGCACGAGTGATCCTAAAAGGGTTCCGTTTTTTCATTTTTTGTACGGAACCCAAAAAATAGTTAAAAATTAAAGGGGGTCATCATACAAGAAACGTGTTTTTTTCAGCGTTTTTAACTTGATCTTCATAATGGCATTAACTAGATACTTGAAATTTTCACCAATTATGTATTACTATGACCACAATAACAACAAATACTAAAATTAAATAAAGTTAAAAATTAAAGGGGCCGACATACAAGAAACGTGTTTCTTCAGCGTTTTAAAACATTGTACGGTGGTACGGAACCCTTCATGTACGAGTCCGACTCGCACTTGCCCGTTTATTTTTTTTTGTTTTAAGACAACGAGATCTATGTACTTACGTACTAGAGAAGACGCCACATACAACAGTAGTGTTCTATTCATCATAGGCTATCACTGTTCACCTCACATTAGTCACTCGCTAGCAATACGCGTATAATACACTCCACGATTCATTAAAGAAAACACTGTCAACTTAGTCAAAAATGCCTTGGTGTGTGTTGAGATACTGCACTAGTAATTCAAAGAATAAAGCAAAATATAAAGGAATAACTTTCCATCGGTAAGTAACTAGATTTCATTGATTGAAAATTAAATACGGACTGCCAAATTTCGGCTGCCATAATGTATGAAGTGAGTGAATGATCTGTCAACCGATTGAATAATTCGTCATAGACTAACAAAACAGAAGTGAAATGTAGACATCATAAATATGCCTACATTTCACTTTCTTCATGGATGCATCGAAAAACTATTTGTTTGCTACTCAGTTATTAATGTTTGTAAAACGTTTAAAAATGTTTATATTTATAATTTTTATCTACATATGCTATAAATGCTTTACAAAAAAAATCCTAAAATCCTATAAATCCTTTATAAAATTAAGTCACATCTCGTAACGTCTCACTAGAACCTCCGAGGCCTCAAAAGTTTTGTATGTGGGGGCTGTACCCCTACATTCTGTTACAAAAACCTACAAAATTTCTGAGCCCTTTGAGGTGCCCCGTGCAACTTGAAACTACTATCAGATTTTGGATCCAAGATGGCTGCTTACACATATTTGATGTTTTATTATGTTTGTCCCTATAATTCTGTTTCCTCGTAACTACTACACGGCTAAATAGATTTTGATAAATTATATGTGGTTAGATTCATCTTAATCACTTGAGTGTCATAGCACAGAATAAATACCAGTAGTAGTCATAGGCTATATTAAAATTTTTGGAAAGCATAATGGCGGATTTTTGGCGCCCAATTGCGCAGCATACGTGTATGATTATATATTACATTAAATACATAGATAGCTAACAAAGAAAAAAAAACTAATAGGTATACAAGTACAAGAAATCACTTTCTTCTAGTGCAAAACATTATGTAAAGAATTTAAGTAAGAATAATAAAAGGTTACCAAAGAAACAGATATGTGCAGTTTAACTTTTACCTTTATAAATATGATAAGAAAAAAAAACAAACAAAAACACATTAAGAATGCAGCCGCCTCCCCTTCCGTGAAGATCGTAAAAGCTAGTCGTGGGTCTACAATCTAAAAATCTATATAACCATACAACCATCCATACACCCATCCGTACATCCAGCCATACTTACCAACATTCGCGTTTGTTAAAATATATGTAGGAATTAATTTGAACCACGTACTCGTAGGTAGGTAAAAATATATTGACCTTTCTGTACTACTCTCGTGTTTAGTCTATAAGAATGAAGAATGAATGAATAATCGAATCTGGGACATGGCCGTGTAGGAAGACGCCGAGTCTATATATTCATGTCGATGTTTTAAGACAAGTTTATTTAAAAAAGAAAGATAAAACTAATTTACATACTAACATATATAGAAAACTACTAGACTACAACAAATTTAATATAAAAATCGTGTCCATGTAGCATAGTGCCAAGAAAGCTGGCCACATTTCCGCGTTGAATCGCAATACTAATACGTTGTGCGTAAAAACAGCCAGCCCCCTTGTCACCGGTGGCGGAGATCAGTCTTGGAGAGATCTCTTTAAGGAGACTTATTTACTTACTTACTTTCTATCTTCTGATCATTCTATTTTGAAAGTACCTAAATAATCGTTCCAGTGGTACAATGAAAAGAGTCATATAGGTCTATACTATGGAATAGACAGAAGAGTAGAAATGATGTCATAATACTATCGTCTTGTTTTAATTACTTCTACTTTGTGTCTTTTCTACCAGTAAACTTTGTTACCATCTAAATAATTAAAGTGTGAATCAGGTAGTCAGGTAAAGAACTATTGAAGTTTACTTACCAAATTTTCTCTAGTCCAGATCCAGAACTGGAACACCATACCTCTTTCTTTGCTGTCACGATCGCATTGAGCACAAATTGGCTATGGAAGATAGGTCTAAGCCAGTCTTCACTCCAGAAACTCTTAGCTGTATCGTCGATCAAGAAGGCGAGGTTGTGTCTAGCTATATCTTGCGTTGGAGTCATATTGATGAAGCTATTGTCCTGTTTTCTTGGATTGGCCCTGTATGCCTGGTTTGCTGGATGTGATCCTTTGTTATCTGGACAAATAAAGAAACATGAACAGGTTAGTGTTCATATTCGTACAAAAAAGCAAAATAATTTACCTTGGTATTAAACAGCTTAGTCGAAATTAGGAATTGCTAAAAATACATTTACTTTATCACAGACACTAGCTGATTGCTATTTTCATGGAAAGCGAAATTGAGCAATCAGCTCATTGATGTAAATCAAAAGAGAAAATCGGTTTTTGGTCATAAAAATCCTTGTAGTGTTATAATACGAGTACACAGTAATCGTTTATTTTATTTTTTATTTAATACTCTTTATTGTTCTAAAGTAAAACATACTTTTAACAAATGGCGGACTTAATGCTAAGAGCATTTTCTCCAAGTCAACCATAAGGATAAACAGAAAAGTAATTTGTTCGGCGCAAAAAGCAAAATTAATCAATTATGACTACCGATTTAATAAATACTTCATATAACATATTAAGAACATATACATAAAACATTACATTACTACATACTATATAATATATATCAAAATAAATATCTACTTATACAATACGTACCATTACATTACCATTATATTATATTTACATTGCTTCATTATATTTTTTTCAGCTGGTGCCACAGTTTCTCAACAGTTTATCAGTTATGTTTCCTGGAATTTGCGGAATCTTCATCATTTCAATTTTCAGTGCCACAACAGGGTAAAGTATCGTTTCAAGATAAGTAGTTAAATATATTGTTTTTTTTTAATAATAAAAATATTTTATTTCAGCTGCATTGCATCTATTATAAACTCAATCTCAGGAGTATTATTTGAAGAATTTATTAGACCCTGGATGCCACAAAGTACAAATGAACTAATGTGCTGCAAAATATTGAAGGTGAGTAGGTACGTTGTTCTTTTTAGGGTTCCGTAGCCAAATGGCAAAAAACGGAACCCCGTATGGATTTTTCATGTCTGTCTGTCCGTCCGTATGTCACAGCCACTTTTTTCCGAAATTATAAGAACTATACTGTTGAAACTTGGTAAGTAGATGTATTCTGTAAACAGCATTAAGATTTTAAACTACTAAAAAAGAAAATGATAAATTTTGGGGGTTTCCCATATTAGAACTGAAACTCAAAAGTTTTTTTTTGTCAAACCCATACGTGTGGGTATCTATGGATAGGTCTTTATAAAATTATATTGAGGTTTCTAATTTTTTTTTTTAAACTGAATAGTTTGCGCGAGAGACTTTTCCAAAGTGGTAAAATGTGGCCCCCCCCCCCCTCTGGAACTTCTAAAATAAGAGAATGATAAAACAAAAAAAAATATATGATGTACATTACCATGCAAACTTCTACCGAAAATTGGTTGAAAGGGGATGTAGTCAGTAGTTTTTTTTTTTAATACGTCATAAATCGTAAAAATAATAAATGTTACTTGCTGCTACGGAACCCTTCATGGGCCAGTCCGACTCGCACTTGGCCGCTTTTTTCAACTTACAATCCATCATCATTATCATCATCACAATATACATCAATTAAATATTTCATATCAATTAACTAATAAGTATACAGTTGTTGCACGAAATGTTTTTGCAAAAAATACGTAGGTCACTATATAAGTTTTGAGATGCTCGAAATTTGAACACAGGACGCATCTGTATCATATATTTTTAAAAGGCAAATTTATTTCCAAATCGAACACAAAAGGCCATTTACAGCAATTTAAAAAAATAAAAAAATTGAAGCATTTATCCTGTCTTCATTTCCCGCTTTTTCGTCTGCTACGATGGACCTTAAACGTGAACATTTGTGTGCTATGATATATTATGACTTTAAATTTAGTTAATCTGAAGTTTTAAGCTTAGAACGTTTAAAATCAGCTTTAGGTGAGTCTGCTTCTTCTCGGGAAACCATTTTTAGATGGTTTAAAAAAAATTAAAGGGAGAAGACCAGCCTTGAAGATTCCCGCTCCCGAACAGCAGTCACTACTGAAAATATATGGACTACTGAAATACTTGTGCGAGATGACCCACAAATTACATACAGGGACATAGAGAAAATCTTAGGCATCAGTTCAGTTAGTGTTCACACCTTAATACATGAACATCTTGGAATGAGGAAGCTTTGTTGTCTATGGATACCTCATTTGCTCTCCGAAACGGTAAAGAAAGCCCATGTGGATTGGTGCCGTGAGATGCGTCTACGTTTTGAAAATGGGAGATCAAGAAGTCTTTCTGAAATCATTACTGGTGACGAAACATAGATATATCAATATGACTCGGTAATTAAGAAGCCTTCCTCGGTATGAGTGTTTCCAGATGGCCAGTAGCCAAGAAAATTGCAAAAACCGCAGAACATTGGAAACAAAATTGTGTTCAGTTTTTGAAGTGAAAAGTTCTTTAGCGGCGTTGTGTACTTTTTTTGCAATGGGTAAAAATGTTAAACTCGCGTCTGGACACGTGTTCTGATCGAAAATTCGTAAGACGGATGGAGAGTAGACAGCCGGCGCGGCGTAGGAGAGGAAGTACCCCCCGCTCTTTCTACGGCGCGGCGAAAATGTATGCCTGCGCCTGCTATTTCGTTTAGCTGAGAGATAAACTTTTTAATGTAATATAAATTGTCATGGTTGTGTACGATAGCGCAATAAATAAATATTGTATTCTACCAAATAAATGATAGTACTTCTATACTGATAATTAAAGCAATTCGTGCAAAATTATTCCCTAACCATTCCAAAATATCAAAAATGCACAACGTTAATATTCAAGTTTTCACTTCTGCCGGCACTCCCGGAGTGCAACCCGTCGTTTTTTTTTTACAGAGCGAACATCTTGCATCATTAATGCTAGAGATTTGTAGGTCAGTTCAATGATGCTGCACCACGACAACGCGTCTTCACACTCTTCTTTCAGAACAAAGGCGTTTATTAAAGAATCGGATATTGAAACCACATTACAGACCCGACTAAGGTCCTTGTGACTTCTTTTTATTCCCCACCATAAAAGCTAAGATAAAAGGCAAGTTTTTTCAAATGCCGCAGAAGTGGTGACTGCGTATCAAATCAGCCATTTTTGACCTGTTCTGACTGGTTTAAGTAAGATTGGAATAAGTGTTTCCAAGACTGGTTTAGGCGGATGGAAATCTGTATAGATAATGATAGAGAGTATTATGAAAAAATATAATATAAATAGTAACTATATGTTGTCTACTTTTTGCATGTCTCAAAACTTATATAGTGACCTACGTATTGGAATCCACTCAGGTTAGAAACTTTTAGTACTTTTCTTTTTTCTATATGTTGGTAGTAACTTTTAAATTTTCTTGATAGGTGTTTTTACATGAACTTGTTTTTTTCAGCTTCTTTGCCTATTTGTGGGAGGGTACTGCGGATGCGTGGTATGGTTTGCTAAGGAACTGGACCGACTACAACATGTGGCTTCAGGAGTCACTGGAGTCACCGCAGGGACTTTGTTGGGACTGTTTACACTTGGAATTGTCTTCTCCAGGGCCAATTGCTCGGTAAGCTGGAATTTTGTGGGGACCATTTTTAAATCTCATTTATCTCCGTTTTTTTGTTGTATAGGAAGTCTTTTTTTTCTTTGTATTCAGTATCATGGACTGAACTTGCGGTAAAAATTTACGCATCTCGTACTAATATTGCATCCCCAAGGATAAACTATCCGAATTTCTAAAATGCGTCATCTATTTAAAAATCCTGGAACTATTGAAACCCTCGCTGTGCTTTACAATGAAGCTTCAACGCCATCTACATCATTAAGCGCGTAACTATATAGAGCTTTCCTCGAAAGTGGGAACCCCTTGCTTTCTTACACCTACTACAGTTTTTAGTTACCTTTTGATTTGATTAGATGTCGCCTCCTCATACACAATTAATACCACACCTCATACACATTGACATATGCAATATTTTTGTGTAATTTATTTTTGTGTACCTACAGTTAAAATATAGGTACCTAACTAAATAAGGACTTGACAAAACAGATTATCTTTGATAAAGCCTGCATTAGGTACTTACCTATTCTGCGGTAGAGTAGGTCCCAAAACTCACATAGCATTGTATGGTACCTTATAGGTATTTATTCGTTGTAGGAAACCAATAAGTGTGATTTGTCCCTAAAAAAAAAACACCAGCCATTTCATCGAATACTTAGAACAGCCCTTTTGAATTATGAGTTATGAGAAAGTAGGTATGAATTATAGTATCGATAAACTGCCTGTATGGAAACTGTATGGAAATGCCATGTGTTTGCATATTATTAACATACCAATTACATTATAGTAAGTTTTAGGTTGAAAATAGGACGACTTATTTTTCTAGGGTAGCCGTATAGAAATACATATAACCCAAACCCAACAGTGTATTCACATTTGGCAAACCGACTTAAAATGACCTTCCATAAAGGGTTTTAGCATCCAACAATATTTACTATTCTCTGTGAAGCAGGAATTTCAGGAACCCTCAGTAAATTCCTTCTAAGTCTCATCTATCTATGCATGCTACGTGCGCAAAATTCTACAACATGGTTGTATGTCAAAGAACTATTACGAGTATATAAATCTAGAGGAAACACGTGATATTACTATTTTGTCCCGATCAATTGTAGCTATCTCCATAAACTTCACTTTGTCGCTTTGCTTGTCCATGTCGAATTAATAAATATAAATCAAGGGCTCCCATTTCATTCCTATCTCGTATAGCTAAGACATAAGTCGGTTTCATCGTCGAAGACGGAAAAGGTATAAACACAACCTTTTCTGTCTTCGATGACTGAAACCCTATGTTTAATCCCCAACGCAAAAACCTTTTTTGCATTGAGGATTAAAAGCACACTTTTATTGTTTCCATGTAACATGATAAAATACAAATTCCAGTGGTGCTATGAGGGTCTGCTCTTAGCCTCTTCCTTTGTGGTATGAGACGGTATCTCATAAATACAGCTCTCATCACTAGGAAAATGTTTTCGTACAGTAGGAAAAATATGAATAATATTATTAGTTCAACTCTACTTTTTTATAAGCCTATGTGGATATATACACATTTCTTTTCTATTTTGTTGTCCCGAATTTAATATGGGGTTGTAAAGTCATGGCTTTTGGAGCCCTATATTACAAACCTCGTAATTAAGTACATGAAACGAACCGAATACGTGAGTGCGGTCACGTTGCACCGGCACTTTTAGGGCCATACTGGATTGAAACTCAGTAGAGCTGTGCTTTGTTTTGAAAACGAATAGGAAATTATTATTGCTAGACAGATAATACTATCTCTTTCTCTTTTTAATGTGCCAACAACGAAATCTTAAAATGGTTATCAAAATAGAGTGCCCGCTTCAACGGAGTTAGTTCTTTAGCCTTTACTAGCATGTAACATGATAAGATAAAAATTCCAGGGTGCACTGAGCGGGTGTCTGCTTAGCCTATTGCTTTGCGGCTGGCTCCTCATCGGGGCTGAAAACGCGCTCGCCACGGGGGCATTGACATTTCAAGGGAAGCCGCTAGCCATTTCAGGGTGCGGTAAAGACAACTTTACGTACCTACACGAGAATGTCAATGTCGCTAAAGGGGTTATGTGAGTAGCAAAATTAATTTAAGTCCTTTATTGCCACATCACGCGTCGTCACGTTACGAATAATTGAATTTGCGTCGTTATGAAATCAAATTACATTATATTCAACACTCACGCATACAATTTTTTGTATAGACGAGTAATATTTTCGTGTGATCATTGTCGGTCATTATTTCATTAGGTAAATGAGAAAACATAAGTTACAAGTAGGTACTTACCTAGACTGCAAATTTCAATAAGTTTACGTACCAAATATTGGCTTGCTTTGGTAAAATATTGTATACTTCCTTCTATCCAACAGATTAATAAGATAAATAAATGGATAAACAGAAATTGTTTGTAAGAGACCAAAATCATTGTTAAAATAGTGAAAAGAAAAGTGATCAAAAATTTATAAGCATGACTGTATTTTTGTTTAAGTATTTAACTTTATTATAAAAAACGGTAACGCGGACTTTGGCCTACCAAGCTACCAGACTAGCGCCTACAGAGCCTACCTGCCCGGACAACCCTACAGCTGTTGATAAAAGCAAATTTTGCACGAAATTCTAAATATAACTACTTATTAAAATGTGCCTAAAATATAAATTTAAAGTATTTGAACACTTTTATGTGAAAAAAAGTTTGAATAATTAAATAAAGAATATATAATAAAAATACACAAATACCTGCTGCATATTTTTTTAAACCTTGAGTTTAGTTTGACATTTCCTTTACTTAGATTATTGTTAAAAAGGTAAACTTCCAGCTACATTACTAATTTTATAATGATTTCTTTCGAAATTCTAAAATAAGGTATAGCTACTCGTAAATAGCTTCGCCTTTCCACTAACGCTACACAAGGATTATCTCTATCACAGACCAAAAAGGAGTGTTACCATCAAGTCTGAATAGCATTTCCAAAGCCCATTTGTCCCCAACGTTCCCTAGTCACGCTTGACCAATTTTTTACGCAAATGAGTTCACACTTGGTTAGGAAAGTTTTAATCTTGTGCAACTTGCGCGATATCGGTTCTAGGCTTTTATTCCCTCTTATTAAAACTTTCCCCATACCACTATTATTCGATTACACTTTTATGACTTTTCTTCTACTCTTGTTTGTAAGGTCGTATACACACATATCGTAAATTTGGAAATAAGATGTGTTGTGCCGTTTATTTACTGTAGGAGTAGGGAAGAACTTATGAACTGTGTTCCTGCTGTTTATTTACATCATGTTTTACTACGCTATCCATTATGCACAAATTATTCATTATCAGATATTTTTTTCGATATCTTACTTTTTATTAATAATATTCTAGAATTTTGTAGTAAACTTTCCAAAGTTTGCAAATGCTGCCACTTTTAGTTGCCGACTTAATAATCGACGAGACATTGTACTACTTATTAGTTCGTTTTCTGGATTCCATGAAATTGCGACCAAAAATTCTTAAGATTACTTAAATTATAATACGTATCAGTGGCGTCGTCTCCATATAACACGATTCACATGGAGTTGCCTTGGCGAATCCTAATATATTCAATTTTTTTATTATAAACAATTATAGCTTACCCTCGCGGCTCTGCGAATTATAAATATCAAATTCTACTATCGTAAGCCCGGAACAAAGCGGCATTACCTACAGCTCGCTTATGTCCACATAAACAGACGCACTCACTGTACATTCATAAATGTACAGGTGTACATTTATGAATATCATATGGAATCTGCAACAAGCCGTTCACGCTGTCGCTTGACACTTGTCGCTAGTGTCGCGTAATTGGCCGTGGCGAAAATATGAAAACTTTTCCCCATGTGAATGTGATGCATCCATTGGCCCATTCATTACAGCGCGCTCGCTCTAATGCGATGCATATGATTATTGCTAATTATTGTAATATCTTGTGATAAATAGATTTAAAACAGTCGAAATCAGTGTAATTTTGCTTGCCAAGTGTTGTGTTTATTATTGTGTAGTGTTTTTCAGTTATATCGAGGTCTGTTTTTTTTTGTTTTTGTTTTTTGTCGTCGCTTAGGCTAAAAATGGCAGCTTTAGTGCAAATAGCAGCAAGCAATTAGTGCACTTCGGCATGTTTTTGGGAAAGGTACACTAACACTACGTATTTATAAAGTAATATGCATGTCTATATTTTACTTATGTCCGTTTTTTGGTCCGGGTTCACTTGTCATTTTTTTCACGCTACGCCACTGATACGTATGTATGTATTTTTGAGTACTCATTATTTTGAAAGCGAAATTGTCCAAGTAGACTCTGTGAACATAATATTTAATTATACTATGTAAAATCGCCCTGTACTTGAATATCCGATGGCGTGCTGGTATCTTTGTGGATATGAATTTTAATTGAGTCATAATATAAGTTGGAATCTTTACGGCTTAACTTTAGACTTGATACGGATTTTTATGAAGACCTAAAATTTATTAAAAATCGGAAAAACTCTTATCTTTCGACTGTAATAGACTGCTCTGTTAGTAAAAAGCACTTATCCAATACCCTAGTGGTATTTTACCTATTTTCATAATCAGTATGGTTGTTTCTCATATATACAACTGAAGTATTAGGTATTTAGTTCTCGGCTACTCTAAGAATGACGAAATGACAAATTGAATATACAGCTACCTTACCTTACCTTAGTCAAGTTGTCTGAAATTAATTTATATTATAGGTTTGCAAAAATATTTTGTTTGTAAATTAAAGACAAGAAAGAGAAGAAAATTATATTTACAATAGTAAAATGATTAATTTGTTCATATACTCGTATGATACATGGGAAAAGGAACCTTTTAAAGTTCACTCTCAATTGTATTTTTTTTTCAGCACGCACCTTCCAACAAAGCCTCTGCAATCTCTATTCAGAATCTCATTCACATACTGTCCACTAGTCGGCGCCATAACCGTCCTCTTAATAGGGGTACCAATGAGTTACCTCACCGGAAAGTCCCGGACTGACTCCATGAACCCAGACGTGTTCTGTCCATTGACGCAGAGCATCATCAACAAGTCCCATACGAGAAGTAGCACAGTGTCGCTGGAAACTGGCGCTCCGGACACTCAAGAAGTGTATATGGCATTGGATGAAGCATTGCGACATTTGAAGGAGGTTATAGATCGATAAATAAATTTTATACAATTTTATCTGGGGTTTTTCTATATCCTATTCCTACAGAATTCTCTATTTCTTTGCTAATAAACAAATTAACTATATTTGATTGAAACTAACGTGAGATAACTCTGAGCTCTGTCTGCTTAGCCCCGCAAGACCCAAAATACTCTGTTTGCCCCATTAGGGATAAAGACGTGATAGTGTATCAGTTTGTAACGTGAGATAACTCCATTAATAATTTATAACGGTACACTCGCGAAATATAGACGCAAAAGGCCGAACAGGTTTCGATCGATTAAGACGATCATCTTCAGGGCGAGTGTCAGCAACGGCGAACCGACTATGTTACTGTCCGCTCAGCACTGAGCGCTGCATCGCGCGTAGACGCCCGCGCCGCCGCCGCCAGCTCTGCTCGACTCGAAACGATGACTGCGGTGTCTTCTGTAGATACCGGCGAGGTAGTAATTGTATGTGGTGTATCTGAAGATAATCGTCTAAATGGATCGTAACCTGGTCTGCCTATTCCGACTATATTACGTTAGTCAATTGTTTTAAATTATAAATTACCTATACTTCATTTACACACTGTATAAGTATGTATTTAACCCTATGGCACAGAATACATAAGAGTCAAACAGAATGGTATCTCACAGCGTCTCCCGCAAATTGGCGTTTCCGCACCTCTTCCCCGCACTTTGTGAGCTTTGACGGCTCCAGGGTTTAATTACTAGCCACACGCAATACGCGACGTGTGTTGTCTTGAGAACTGTCAACCAATGGTAACCATCATGGTAAGAAGGTGCGCGTATAATAATTGTTTATCCACCCAATACTCTAAAGAACGTAGGTATATTTCATACATTTCCAAATGATGAAAACAGGTAAGCAAAGCAACAATATAATTTCACGTTATTACCCAGCAACCATCTTGATATATATACCATTCTCGCTCTCTCGCATTGGCGGGAGATACACAAGAGCGAGATTGTAACATTACCGGATTGCTAATAACATAGGCTCCTCGCTCACAGGTAATCACATACACGCAGATGCCAACTAGATTTCCGCGGGTTATAGTGCTAAATGCCATTGTTGACAATGACAACTTGACATGCTGTGTGTAAGCGTGATAAATATTTGTTTATTTTTATTGAATTTATTCATATAATTACCGTATAGTTTTGCGCCGAATATGCAAATTACTATATTACAATAGTGAATTAGTGAAATTAGTGCGTTACATTATAAATGACTCAATAATAATCATTAAAGTGAACTATAGGTGAAATGGACAATGGACATAATGAAAAATATTTGTGAAGTGATAATATGTAGCTCTTTCCGAATTTTCTGTAACATGTGTTGTAGAATATGTTTTACGTCATCGTGTTCGCAAATCTTCCGGTATGGAAAAATATAATCGTAAATATGTCGAACTCGTTAGTAGGTAAGTATTAAAATAATTCTGCGGTGCGACCCTAAGTATAAAACTCACACATCGACGTGTGTACAGATAAATTGTTTCGTTTGTAGTAGTAGTAGGTATATATGTTACTCTGAATCAATGGAAAGTCGTACCAGTGCCTATGGTAAAAGTCTATAAGTTCACTCGTTTTGATACATACTCGTGGTTACATTCTCCTAGGTTGTAGAATGAGCTTCTCATCACATGAGGTTATCTTAACTTTCTTCAGCGGTAATGCACGTGTGATACTTCAGAAGTGACAGACATCCGTGGGATACAGTAACTTACCATCAGGTGACGAAAAATATCCGTGTGTTCCTTTTCGCCGTTTATTTCGGGACCCCAACCAGAGAATTTATTTCCGTTCCTATAATCACCAGTGAAGCTTGAGGAATGAGCGATTTGTCGACTGAATGCCCGCGAATTCCCCATCATCCTACATTATTCATGTGACAACGATGATATATTAGCCGTCATTAAGTCGTTCACCTTATCTTTATTCTGGCCTAAATATTTCCATGTAATTTTTTGGAGTACGCTCTTAGATCAAAGCGTATTCGTAGCTCAAGAAAGCAATTTGGGTAGATAATGAGGTATTTGTTTCTGGATATAGGTAGCTAGCCCGTCATCAATTTGTAAGGATTCTCAGGATATTTGCTGTTATGCTTACATAGATAAGAAAAGCTGTAAGTATTCTGATATATAGGGGTATAAATGAAAAAAGGGTATAAATTACGGGTAAGCATCCAGTACTTTACATTTTTATATGCTTTTAGTGCCAGTATGGAATTACATATGCAGTGTGGCTAATAATAATTAAAGCCTAAACTAAGATAAACGTAACACTGCCAATAATAATAATACAAAACCTCAGAGAAATTTTTACAAATTTCTCTTTTAAAAGGAAAGTTCACGTCACGCCTATCTTTTAAACTCCCTATCTTCATAAAGTCATCTTCATTCTATTCTCCTCATAAGTATTCTATTCTCTTATATAGTAATTTTATGATGAATATTGCATTGTATTAGTTTTTATTATGACCTTTGTTCTTAAGGAGACACAAGTTATTGCAATTATGTATTTAGGAAGTTCTTATTATATACGCTCATTTAAGAATTTGATAAAAACCATTATTAATCAAAATGAAATTGAAAATGACGAAAGGAAAATCTTCTCGTTGAAATGGATAATGGATACCAAATACTAAAGTTATAGTGCACGTTTTATAGTAAAAAACCGGCCAAGTGCGAGTCGGACTCGCCCATAAAGGGTTCCGTAGCAACAAGTAACATTTTACGATTTAAGACGTATTAAAAAATAATTATCTATGATACCGAGACCACTATAGTTTTAATTGAAAGTACATACTTTGAGGTATATACCACATTTTTTTCAGAATTATTTTAGTAATATTTCAAAAGTTACGGTAGGGGACACCTCAAATTTTAACTTTGTATTAGATTATCACAAGACTGGGGGGTTTGATCTACATAGTTTCAAAGCAGTTTTTGTTGCATTTTAAAAGACCTTTTTATCGATACCCCCATTGGATACATGATACCCCACACATTGGAGTTAGGCCAATTTAATTTTTTAAATTCACTTTTCACTGTATGGGAGGGGCTAAAAAAACCGTTTTTTCATAATTTTAAAAACCAACTTTTGGAACTTCAATATCTATCTCTCCACCAATTTTCGTGACAATCGGTGCGGTAGCGGCGGAGTACGAGCCTGAAAAGACAGACAGACGGACGGACGGACGGACGGTCATGACGAAACTATAAGGGTTCCTTGTGGACTACGGAACCCTAAAAAGGGGTAGGTCTACTGTGACAAACTCATAAGTTAGTACTTCTACTTTATTTATTAATTAAATCTTTATTAACCACAATGGTACAAAGGTGGACTTAATGCTAATTAGCATTATCTACTAGTCAGCCTTTATGAAAAATAGAAATAAATTTATCAGCGATAGGCGCTTAATGATAAACTTGTAATTAGTATAAACATGTCTACATACATTATTACATACACTCACAATCCACATACTTACATACTAAGTACATAATATAAAATACAAACAATTTAAGATAATGATTAGTTCTGCTGCAACAAATTAACAAAAGTGTGCTTACTAAAATACTTTTGATGTCTTCTGGTAAGGCATTCCAAAGTCGTGTAACAAGAATAGCAAAAGAGTGAGACATAACATTTGAACGAAATAATGGAAAATGAAGAGTGTTACTACAGCGAAGCTCACGTTAGTGGCTTTCAGACTGATAGATTTTGTTTTTCATATACAGGCTGACTTTTAAACCACCAGCCAAATTTCTGGAGCAAGTTCAGTCCATGACACTAAACTACTTTCCATAAAAACAATTAACGAAAAACTAAAACAAAATTTCGCCTTTTCATACAAATCAGCGCTCAGTCAAACAGATTTTCTATGGGAGGACGAAAAATTATCATCGATATTTAATAACTTTTTTTATAGAAAGTAGTTCAGTATCATGGACTGAACTTGCTCCAAAAAATTGGTTGGTGGTTTAAAAGTCAGCCTGTATAACGTGTAACAAAATATACTTAACTATTTTAAGCTATTATTAAGTACTTTATTAGCAAGAATAAACAACCACACAATACATAATATTACTGAAGTAATACAACCTACACCTTGCTGAAGGGCTTTTAAACGATTAATCATAATGAGCCTAATTAGCTGTTCCATGTCCCCAACAATAAACAAAACTTAGCAACTGTTGACATTTTGTGGCAAAGATTTATCCAGTCTCCAGGAAATAACTAATTGAAAACTTTCTTAATGGCTCAATTAACTAAATATGAAAGCCTAGCGATAGAGTCTCACAAGTTTTATGACACAATGGCTGGGACTGGCGCTACAAGTAGTAAGTTGGTGCTCAAAACTTTGAACCCATAGGTATTTGTAGAGTAAGCATAAGCATCTATAAAAATCAATAAAGTCGTCATATATGCATTAATTTATTATATAACTTATACATAATTTTATACATACGTACATGTTAATGAATGTTTGTTTGTATGTATGTAAATTCTTTATTGTACATAAAGGGATACACAGAAAAGTACAAAAAAACACAGTATTTTTTTAGTGAGTAGTTATATATAATTTCTAGAATAATATTGTTCGTCTCCGTGGTTCATCCATTTTTCACTTCAAAACAAAGCCACGGATTGACATATTTTTGCATAAAGTATACGTTTAAGTACTGGTAACACTGGAGAGTGATATTGATTACATTACTTACCTGTATTCCTGAATAAGGTTTTCAAAGATTCCGAGAAAAGGAAGTAATGAGCAAATGCTAGTCATGTTAAAATTTCTTATTTCATAGTATAAAATTATTTAGTCTAGACTATTTGCTTTTAGTAATAAATGTAACAATGTTATCATTTTTAATAAAACCTCGAGATGAAACTAAGTAGAAAGAAGAAAAATGTTTTCTATCATCTATAAAAGGGCAATATATGCTATGAATAAAGGGTATCAATTTCCTGTACAATAACAAAGAAGATCGTTGCACTAACTACGCCCACTAGTCTCACTATTATCTCTTAATAAAAATGGCAAAATAGGAACGATAACAACAGAGTTAATTTTATTATAAAGAAAAATAGCTATATATATAGTATATGTATCATATTAGCCGTGTGGTTCCCGGCAGAGTAGAATAGGACCACTCCAAGTCTTCCGGTTGATGTCGTACAAGGCGACTTAGGAAACACAAGCTGAACAAAGCTTATAAACCGAGACAGAATATCAGTGAGACCTCTCCAACCCGTCTGGCCAGCGTGGAGAGTGAAGGCCCAATCCTCTGACTGCTCTGGCTAATATATGGCTCTGGTAGTACAGAGAGGGTCGTGCTCCTGCAGTTGAGACTAATAAAGACCTGATGATGATCATGATGATGACATATATTATACATACAGTTGTATTGTAAAAGTGAATTTGAAATCATTGGCATCAATTTAACTTTTAACATACTCGTTCACATAAAGTATATTTAGTATGGTAAAATTACTGCAATTAATGCAGTAAAAAAATAAACCATCGTTTCTACAATGAGTCGTGCGCTCGTAGAGTGTTATGACTCCATCAATATGTATTTATGACAGATAGCTTAGACGCGCGGGCGGCCGGCATATAAAAGTAGACTTTAAATTGCGTAAATAAGGTTTAAAGTCGGGTGGGGAAGGCCAGTATTACGCGGCCGCTTGAGTATAGTAGGTAGTTCCAAATTTTGTTTGAAATAGGAACGAATGTTTGTTTTATTTTCGTGAGTTTTTGACGATATGTTTTTTTAATTTATTATTGCAGTATTAGTGTCTACCAAAGAGTCTAACGCATTTTAAAAGGTTTTCTTATAACTTAAAAATGACGAATTTTGAGTGAAGTTTAATTAGTCTTAAATTTCCTTGCAACATGGGTATCATGGATAAAACATTAATGGGTATTATGGATTAAACAGGATGCCAACAAATTCAAATCCACCCTGTATAACAGGTATTTTTTTAAAACCCACCAACACACTAAAATAAATATAAATAAATAAAAATATAAGGACAAATCACACAGATTGAGCTAGCCCCAAAGTAAGTTTTTAAAACTTGTGTAATGGTAAACTAACTCAACGATACCTACTATATATCATAATTAATACATACATATACAACGTGGAAGGGACATACCCGTAATAAATCGAAGCACGGGCTATACTATATAACTATAGTGTAATGAAATTAAAATAACAGCCAAAGAACAAAAAAAAACCGCCGGACGATTTGTATTGAAATGGCAATTTTTTTTTTGTTCTTTAGCTGTTATTTTAATTTCATTATACTATAGTGCTCTAGTATAGCCCGTGGTTCGATTTAATACGGACATATCCCTTCCATATATCTAATTATATATAACTCATAGGTGACTGACTGACTGACTGACATAGTGATCTATCAACGCACAGCCACTGGTATGACTCTCCATTGATTCAGAGTAACATATATACCTACTACTACTACAAACGAAACAATTTATCTGTACACACGTCGATGTGTGAGTTTTATACTTAGGGTCGCACCGCAGAATTATTTTAATACTTACCTACTAACGAGTTCGACATATTTACGATTATATTTTGCCATACCGGAAGATTTGCGAACACTATGACGTAAAAAATATTCTGTTTTATATGTATTAAATGTTACAGGAAAGTCGGAAACAGCTACATAATATCACTTCACAAATATTTTTCATTATGTCCATTGTCCATTTCACCATTAGTTTACTTTACTGATTATTATTGAGTCATTTATAATGTAACGCACTAATTTCACTAATTCACTATTGTAATATAGTAATTTGCATATTCGGCGCAAAACTATACGGTAATTATATGAATAAATTCAATAAAAATAAACAAATGTTTATCACGCTTGATGATGATGACAAATTGACACGCACAGCATGTCAAGTAGCAATCCGGTAATGTTACAATCTCGCTCTTGTGTATCTCCCGCCAATGCGAGAGAGCGAGAAGGGTATATAATCAAGATGGTTGCTGGGTATAACGTGAAATTATATTGTTGCTTTGCTTACCTGTTTTCATCATTTGGAAATGTATGAATTATACGTTCTTTAGAGTATTGGGTGGATAAACAATTATTATACGCGCACCTTCTCACCATAATGGTTACTATTGGTTGACAGTTCTCAAGACAACACACGTCGCGTATTGCGTGCGGCTAGTAATTAAACCCTGGTTTGGAGCTGTCAAAGCTCACAAAGTGCGGGGGAGAGGTGCGGGGACGCCAATTTGCGGGAGACGCTGTGAGAGACCATTCTGTTTGACTCTTATGTATTCTGTGGCACAGCCAAAACCACTGGACGGATCGGGCTGAAATCTGGCATGCAGGTAGATGTTATGACGTAGGCATCCGCTAAGAAAGGACGCGAGCGAAGCCGCGGGCAAAAGCTAATATGTTATATACATAAACACCCAAAACCCAGGAAAATTTAAAAAAGGCCATTTTCCAACTTGTCTTGGCTGGGGATCGAACCCAGAATCTCCGGATTGGCGGTCTAAAGCGTCTTGACCATTACACCACGGAGGTTATACACTGCCTTTTGCCTTTAATTTTTTAGCCTTTGGGTCTAATAACCCCAGTCTCAGTCTAATCTGTAAGACGTGATGTATATTTTGCGCTCGACATACAAATGCACCTTAATCCTATGATTTATTCCAATTTTAAACTCAGACAGGGAATTCTGGTGAAAATTGTAAAATCCCATGCTGCCGTTTTTTCTGGAATATGAATATTCGTTTTTCACATAATGGACGTTACTAAAAAAGCGTACACCGTTAAATCCATCAAAATATTTTGCAAATATGTACATCCAATGCGCAAAAAAATTTCACAGTTGCATGAGCGAGCACCCTCTAATTTAAAAAATACAGAAATGTGAACATTTCACTGTTCATTATTAGTACACACATTTTCCCTTTACGGCTTACTCGAAGCCACTCAATTTCTCCTAGCAAAAAATAACAGACACAGTTGCATCTTATGAACTTAAAATTCAAATTTAAACTGTAACTGCTTCACCCAAGATTGAAATTCGTACAAACATTCGTTTTGAATTTAGACTGTTTTGGATTTAGAAACAGTCCTCGAGACTGTAGGCACTTGGAGTCTAGGAATTAATGTAGTATGAAAACGTAGCACGCACCTCCCGTGTTTTTTCCTTTGTCAGATATGTCTGCGGCGGTTAGAGACAGGCTCGCATATTTCAGTAAACTGTGGATGGTGGGGGGTGAGAAAAGTTTCATATTTGAGTTGTGTCCTGCCTATTTGATACAATGCGGGGCTGTAAACTGTTCTGTAAAGCTAAACACATATTTTGTTTTTAGTCAGTTTTTACCTGAAATGCTATTATAATTAGGCGGCATTAGGGGGCCGGCTATCGTGCCACGCGACGGTGCAGGCTTTTGATAAACAATTTTTTTGTCACATCGATTTTGTACTTGTTTGTAACAATGGTAGTTATTAGTTTTAACAATACAAGATAAATAAGCCATTAATTAAAAAAAAAAAAAAAAACGAAGGAATAATATAGCTGATGTTTTTAATAGAAAATCAGTCGTATATCGCCTCATTGATGATTTACTAAACACTTAAATCAGGCAATAGGTAGTACAAAACTGATTTTATGATTAATATGCCAATTTCACAAAAGATCTGGATTAAATGCATGAATTAATAAATAATCCACTGCCGATGTCATATAATAGGGTTGAAAAGATCGAAGTGGCTAGACACATACGTCATATTAGCAGCGAAAAGCTTGATGCGGCGTATACGTGCCCATTAAAATTTATGATTCATGGCCCGGCCAGGATATCACCAAAGAGTAGAGACAGGATACTAAGCTTGATACTCTCTCCACTAAAAGTACTTTCGTATATTTTGATTAAAACGAACGTAACACATCCATCATTAATTTGCGATAGACGGGTAACTCACGTAAAAAGTTTTGACCATATCCTTCCTCAGGGCAAACGTGACTCACGACGCATACACGAAGACGACGACGACGTCTTCGAGTATAGGCATCGTGTAAGTTACTTAGAAAGCCGTGTGGTTTCCAAATCGCGTGGTTCCCGGCAGAGTAGAATAGGACCACTCCAAGTCTTCCTGTGGATATCGTAGAAGGCGACTTAGAAAACACAAGCTAAACATAGCTTTTAAACATCAATGAGACCTCTCCGACCCGTCTGGCCAGCGTAAAGACTGAAGGCCAAATCCTCTGACTGCTCTGGCTAATATATGGCTTTGGCAGTACAGAGAGGGTCGTGCTCCTGCAGTGGAGATGAATAAAGAAAACTGATGATGATAATATAGGTAGAGGGTGTTTCCGAAACGCGAAATATGGAAATAATAAAATTCCAAAAGGGCATTTTTTCATTTTTTTCATGGAAAATCGCAAACATGGAGAATACATTTTTTTTGTTAATCTAAATTTTACGTTACCTGTATAATATTACGGGCTGACCATGCTCTTAAAACATTATTTCGCTTATGTTAAACATCTTGCAGAACAATTTAGAGGAGCTTGGGAGGGTACGCATTGCTTTCATAAGTTAAGGAACCCAAGGCGTGGTCCGTATTTGGATGGGTGACCACAAGTGGCATATTTTTTTTGAGATCGTCTGTACTTCGGAAGGCACGTTAAGCCGTTAGTCCCGGCTGTCATCGTTGTAGAGTCGTCAAGCTATGACATCATCATCATCATCATCATCCCAGCCCTTCTTCCGCCCACTGCTGAGCATAGGCCTCTCTTCGTCGACGCTATGACACACGAAAAAAAACAACAAGTGATATGAACTAGACGGTTGCAGCTTGGATATTCTCTACATTTATTCTACTCTGTGGCGTATGATGGTGTGGTATCCCATGGTCACGTGTTAATGGTTAATGAACTGCAGAATGATAGTCGTTTTGTTTTTGTTATTTTTACACGTTTAAAGGATTTTACGAGACGCAGTTTGTCACATTTTTTTCTTGCGGATTTTGTTTATAATTGCGTGATTCGTAATTGGTTGCCATCTGACATGTTTGGCTTTTTCGGGTCGTGTCCGGGCAAATATCTAAATAATGTGTGTCCGGTTTTTCGAAAAAAGCGGGTCAGCTTTTTTTAGACATCTCTAGAACTAAGATCTTCTAAAATTTTATCTTATTGTATCCATTCCAACTTTTAG
Organism: Acrobasis repandana; assembly: GCA_963576875.1. NCBI lineage: Eukaryota > Metazoa > Arthropoda > Insecta > Lepidoptera > Pyralidae > Acrobasis > Acrobasis repandana. The sequence goes on from OY756226.1 coordinate 9,761,795, forward strand.
GGATGTCCGGCCGGCCGTATTCAGCGCTGAGGCCGGCTTTTATAATTTTCAGGATGGCAACCGTATCCATATATAAAATTATTTATTAGTATGAACAAAAATAGTTTAATGTATTTTCCATACAAATTAAATGTAATGATGGTATTCACTCACAACAAAATCGATTTAAACTTCATGCCATTTAAAACTCTGTTTAACTCGAAAATCACATTACGAAAATGGAATTTTATGACCTCTTAACTCTAGTTTAAATTTCTAGCTCTAGCTCAAAATGCGAAAGAGCCCGTTTTAAGTCGTATTTTCAGCTATAAAGTAGCCTTAGTAGCGATTTGCGAAATTGGTTTGATAAAAATATTATTCTTTAAAAAAACTTTAAATTTCTGGTATATGCTAATAATCATGCATAAGTAGGTACTTATTATACATTATCCGCAGGGTAGCTTGTAGCGAGCTGTTAGTGAGTAACGACAACACGGACCCGAGTGTTCTAGAAAGTCGTTCAGAGCCCATCGGTCGGGTTGGTGAGCCAAGAGGTCTCGCAGAACTCTCAGCTGTGCATAGCCTTAATTAGCCGTGCAGAGAGAAGTCCTTAGAGCTGTGGCTCCAGGGGTAAAAGAGTGTTAAAGGGTATTACGCCGCGAGAAACTTCGGAGAAAGAGCAGCATACCTCTCGACACCCCTGACTCGCCTGCATCGGTGTTGCTCCTTTGCTAGCAACTATTGTTGGCTCATTTGAGGGGACCATCTAGTGGGCGGCAAGCCACCACCTGCCTACAATAGTCAGTAATCATGAATAGGGCAGTCGCCATTGTTTCTATTGAAATAGCCCAGCATCGATCCATCCCAACTTTGAAACTTATAAAAGATTTACAAAAAAAAATATATACTTTTACGTTTAGTTTAGTTTTTCTCATCAGAGGTTTAGGCTGGTCTGTGTTAACTGCATAAACGATTTGATTAACATGCAAATTGGCTTGAGAAAATCCTTGTCAAAATTTCAAGTCAAAAATAACATTTTAGTATGAATACTATATTGAACTTGACTATATTGTTAACTAGTTCTGCTTTGGAAACGAATTTAAGTAATTGTTGCTAATCAAGCGAAACTTATACAAATGCAAAATAGAATTGTGTTTGTACATTTACGAGAGCCCAATGCTTTGTGCAGCATTTTTTGGATATTTTCTTGTTAGAGGCATAAAAAGTATGCCAAAATATAATAATACAGAGTTGATTTCAGCTCAAATGACTTTTTGTTCAATGTAAATCAAGTAATATGATGATTACTTGATCCGAGCGTATTCCCGGTTGCATCATCAGCGGTTATGCTTCAGAGCCCGGTCCGCTACCTAACCTAGGTGATTTGACGAGGTTAATGGTTTTTACACCGAGCGACTGCCTTCTGACCTCCGCAACCCAAAGGGTAGACCAGAACTAATCCTAGGATAGGTACAAACACTAGATGGCGTTCGGAACCCACAGCTTTACGTGCCTTCCGAAGCAGGGAATCATCTTTTTTTTCGGATAATCTGCAATATCCTAACCAGGAAACAACTTTTCACAAAGTATGCTTCCCAGCGGGATTGAACCCACGACCTCGGGATCACAAGGCCAACGCCTTGACCACTGGACCACGGAGGCAGATGTGAATCAAGTAAATGGACCAAAAAATATCGACATTTACATTTAATTAAATTTTTACATTTAATTTCTTTTTCTGGTCATGCTGAGTGAGTTTATATAGGATTATTCTTATTAGGTCCTTACATATGTAATTGCCGTTCAGTATCAAAAAAGTATAACAAGTTTTTTTTAATGAAATTAATATTTAATCAATCGAAGTATGCGCCGTTGTTATCGATACACTTTCGCCATTTTATAGGCAGATCATTGATACCTTTGGAAAAAAAATCCTGGGAGCGAGAGTCTATGAACTGTTTGAAGGCGGTTTTGACTGCCTCATCAGATTTGAAATTTTTTCCTTGTAAAAAGTTATCCAAATTTTGAAAAAAGTGGTAATCGATTGGGTAACAAGATCTGGAGAGTATGGTCGGTGACGCAGAGGTTCCAGTCGCAGCTCCTCTAACTTGGCGATCGTTTGATGTGCAGTGTGTGGTCTAGCGTTATCCTGAAAGAGCAGTGGGCTAGAGCAATTCATCAGTCTCGGTTGTTTAATGGCGAGCTTTTCCATCATTGTTTGCAATTGTTGGCAATACAAGTCTGCAGTAATCGTCTGGCCTGATCTCAAGAAGCTGTAGTGGATAACACCAGCACTGGTCCACCAAACACTAACCAGAATCTTCTTTTTGGTCAGTTATCGCTTAGGGCAAGGTTTTGCCGGTTCTTCAGGGTCAAGCCATTGTGATGATCGCTTCCGATTGTCGTACAGGATCCATTTCTCATCACAAGTCACGATACGGTTCAAAATCCCCTCATTATTGTGGCGATTAAGCAAAGAAACGCAGCAAGCAACGCGTGTTTGTTGGTTTGCTTCAGTCAATTCGTGCGGTACCCACTTTTCGAGTTTTTTAATTTTTCCGATTTGGCGCAATTGGATAAGTATCGTTTTGTCACTTACGCCGTAGGCTGCTGCTAATTCAGAAGTGGTTTGAGATGGATCCGCTTCCACTATCGCCTTCAATTCTTCGTTATTCACTTGAGTCAGGTCATCAGGTCGTACACGAGGCTCATTGTGTAAATCGAAATTTCGAGAACGGAAACGTTGAAACCAAAAACGCACCGTTCGTTCGTTAGCGGTGCCTGGTCCATACACGTCGTTAATTCTTCGAGTCGTTTCTGCAGCACTGATGCCACGGTGGAACTTGTATTCGTAAATACCGCGAATTTTCAATTTGTCCATAGTTGTTGTTATAGCAATGTTGAAACTCAAACAAATGATGTTAAAACAAATGAAATACGAATTTTAAAACAATATTTTTCTGGCTTTATTTCGAAATAAATTTGAATTTGGAATTCCTAATGAAACGCAAGATATTTGATTTTAAAGTTGCCAGTATTGAAAATCGGCAATTTCATATGTAAGGACCTAATATTAATAAAGCGGCTTTACAGTTCGGAGCTAACTACTGCTAAAACTTTACTACTAATTTGTAGTTCAATAAAAAAAAGGAAGCTTTGTACTTTTCCAAATCAATTACGAGCACTGATTCAATTTCTTCACTCTTGCGGAAGGAATTCGATCTGAGTAGAAGCTTTTCAATAAATTTTCTTGGCTGCAAGCAGTGCAGATGGAACGTGTAATTTGTTCCATTTGTGTATTAGATAGCTAGTTTTTCTGCACGTGCTTCCTTGCTGGTCTATTAGCAAAAAAAAAACGTCAACTTATGGTCCATTTGCAGTGTAGTTATATGTCTACTGCACACAATTAAATTTAACTTTCTTGAGGAATGTAATCAATATTACAAACTGACCTTGCAGTCAAAATTTACGCAAAAGAATAAATTTTCTAAAGGTATGTATGATTGTAGGTAGGTATTTAACGATGCTCTATGCAAATATGTATAAGTACTATCATACATGCGGTTTAACGCATAGGTTAATGCGGTTATTTAATCAAAGGGTATTATCACAGCAAATTGTTTCTGTGCAACTACACACCTCGTTCGTTTTAATATAAACTTTACTAAATAGTTTACAGAACATTCAACTTAACTTCAAGTCCACAGGGACGATATTGCTGTAACCAAATTCAAAATCAAATCGCCAAATGCTGGTTGCATCGTAAAATTTTATGCACGCAGAGAATTTATTTGGATGATATGCTCAATTATTCTCTTAGGCGTTTTAAATTGCCATGAAAACGTTTGGAGCTTACAGCGCCTATGTTGGTTTTAAAAATATTGAAGTACGTGAGAATTTGCCGTTTTGTAATTGACTTGATTCATACCTACTTCTGTTTTATCCGTGTTCGTACTTTTTATTGCTTCCTTTTATTAATATTTTCCAGTATTTTTCCTTGGAGTAATTAGTAAAATTAAGTAAGTATACTTAATTCATTTTTTGGTTGTACTTTTTCGTCCTTCTCAGACGGTGATTAAACTTTTTCGTCTTTATTATAAAATATCCCGTTATTTTTATGGACTGACCTTACTATTGCAAATAAATAATTTGATTTGATGCACAGAATTAAATTAAAGATTTTCAAGTAGTTATTTCTATAACTACTTGAAAATCTCTAAAGCAAGCAGCACAAATTACTTAATCACTACATAATGATTTTTACTTACAACACATGCAATTATTATTTTTACCATAGACTCCTATATATAACCACAGAATAAATAATACTAACGTACAGAAGTCTCACTCAGCAAAGAAATTCAAAGAAATATCTACTCAATGTGGCTAGCGATATGGTTTAATTTAGCTCACGTCAGAACACAGCACCTTTTCGTATAGATACCTAGACATCCATTGCAGGCCAATTTCATTCTTATTACTCTGGACAAACGATTCGTATAACTGAATTTACCACCCGGACGGGCCGCCTGCGCGCATAGTAATAATGTAGGTAGATTTTCGATACCTAAACGGGGAGTGATACAGGCCTGATATAACTCCCTATTTTTTTCAAGACCCAGATAATTACATGCAGTACTTCTTCTTAAAGAGTCGAAATGGTTACACTGTAGCTTCAATTTCAAATCACCTGTGACCAGTATGTGGCCACGGCGATCCCTCTGTCGTTAGCTTTATTAAGGACCTCTATTGTACATGACGTAGGGCAGCTCGGACATGACAAAAGGTACATGCAGTTGCATCACGCTGTCTGATTCAGACATTGTAATTTTCAAATTTGATAATACGCATGCCAATGGTCAGCCAACGATTCTGAAGACCATGCAAGTGATGATGAAGTCGACACAATAAGACTTTATGCACAGATACTTAGGAGTCCTACTAACAATTGCCATCCTCATATCATCGAGACGAAATGACTTGTCATGTCCAGCAGGAACGGAAAGGTTCGCTATTGTGGTCTGTTCATTAAAGCCGATTCGTGAGCGGAATCATGAAATACCGGTGGAAATATGTATTAAGCTGTTCGTTTTGGACGTGACTTAGTTTTAATTAGTAGTTCCCTTAAGTTGACAGATAAAGATGCATTATCACGTGTATATTCGAAACTGGGTAGACAAAGCCTAAGGCTGTAAGATCCTAGAACCACTTTTAGCGTGCAGGTGGAAAAAATGTAATAATAAACGGGGGAGTCGGACTCGTACATGAAGGGTTCCATACCTCCATACAATGTTTTAAATCGCTAAAAAACATGTTTTTTGTATGGCGACCCCCTTTATTTTTTTATTTTCAGTATTTATTGTTATAGTGGCCACAGTAATACATAATCGCTGAAAATTTCAAGTGTCTAGCTATTACGGTTCAAAAGATAAGAGCCCTGTGACAGACGGACAGACAGCGGAGTCTCAGTAATAGGGTCCCGTTTGCACCCTTTGGGTACGGAACCCTAAAAATCAGGGATGGGACACTAACCGCATGGCCTCCTGATATGATTCAGATTCTCGCCCATTCCATCTATCAGCTCTTATGATATGCACGGAAAAAGAAGCAGCTGGTACATTCAAATTTTTTTCTTTCCTTCCAGACCAGTACGTAAATTTTCTTGTTGATCGAGCGAACAAAGCGAGCGAAGCTTCTCAGTTACGAGATTGGCCTAAAATGCTTTTACCGGTCAAAGGTTACTGATTTTGACGAATCGATTGTGATTTTTATTGGGGGAGAAATAGGGGGGGGGGAGGGAGTTTGCTGTTGCATTATATATGGACGGTTTACTAAAATGGCATTACCAAGCCAGGGGAAAGGGGACAGTGTCGGTTATTGCATGGTTACAAGAGCTCGCAAGTTCTACCACAGAATAAATACTAAAATAATAATACTTCGTACAGAAGTCTCACTCAGCATAGAAATTCAAAGAAATATCTACTTAAGGTTGTTAGTGATACGGTTTAATTTAGCTCACGTCAGAACTCAGCACCTTTTCGTTTATATACCTAGACATCCATTGCAAGCCAATTTCATTCTTATTACTCTGGACAAACGATTCGTATAACTGAATTTACCACCCGGAGAGGCAGCCTGCGCGCATAGTAATAATGTAGGTACATTTTCGATACCTAAACAGGGAGTGAAACAGGCCTGGTCGTACTGTTCTCAGTGAACCACTAGTATTATACTTAATTTGGAAAAAACATTACGTACCATGCACAATCACACATTCACTAGATCGATTCCACAATAGGGATGATGACTGGGTCAGATAAGTAGAAAGTATCATTCTAATTAGTTCGTTAGTTAGATTATCCAAAATGAAGTACCCATTTTTTGCAGAAAAGGTAAAAAATCACAAAGATCAGATCAGAGTATCGAAGTTCCAGAGTGGGGGCTTGTGACGTCACCGATGTGTAAAAATCGTGCGAAAGCGTGACGTCATGCGAAATATAAATGCGCTGTATCTTCGTCATATATTGTTGCTCAGAGATAAGAAAAAATACGTGTACAATATTTTTTAATAATCTATCCGATGAGCCAAATATAATTTTTCAGTCATCATGCCTTTTGTACTTATTTTACTCTAACATATTACAAAAAAAGGCTGCTTGCTTATTTTTACATTTTGTACACAGTGAAATAAGTGTGAATACACTGTATCCACAAAATAAACAAATCCCTCCAATGTGAACGAGCTAAAATATCTTCACTGTGTCTGTGAGACGCTGATTAGACTCCGCCATTTCATATCAATTCTGTAATAGAGGTAAAATCCGGTTAGATACCAGACAACCGGTACCTACTTAGTTGTCATTCAGTGGTCGAGTGCGCAGGAGTGCTCTACCAATTATCATTTGTTTACGTAGGTATTGCATTTGTGTTGTTATCAAGACTGTCAGTTTTATTTGCAGTAAGGTTAGTGCTTCGTTTTAAAAATGGAGTGGTATACTACGGACTGTGGTAAGCATTTCAATAGACAATGGTATTTTCCAATCACGAAATTAATTATCTCAGAAGGTCAAATGATTTTTTGTTTTCTTTTAACATATAACTATTTTCTGTTATTTTATTTTTTATTTAAGCACTTATATCATCATCTAACTTTAAACACTAACTCAGTTTTTTTTGAAGATAAGTAGGTATCTACTAAGACCAATAGAGATACCTGCTGGTGTAATAAATAATGATACATCATCAATTTATGATAAGTAGGTTGGTATATTATATTATTGTAAATATTAAGTATCATAAAATTAAGAAACCAGTAGGTAGGTAGATAGGTAAGTACCTATAAATCGGTACATAGTTAGATGTTTCCTAATTTGCATATTTTTATTCTGTGATGCCAGTCACCTTTGCCATTGACAAAATGGTAGATAATATTTGGGTCATGTCAATTTGAAGTATCATAATTAATAGTAATAATAATGTTAATCTTTGTATCAAATGTAATGGAGCCATCAAAATAAAAAAATGAAATAGTAGTCACTTATAGGTACCTACCTGATGTTTAATTTTGACGTACCTATCACAATAAACAAAAGAGACTCATTAAAGTCATTGACCGCACGTTCATGTTAATGTCAATTGAATATATTGTTGTGGATTGAAGCAAAAGAAATATAATAAGAGTACATCGATGATATGAACAGTACTTACACTTTTTATGCTGTAAATGTAGCAATATTAACTAACTTGGTTAAATATATATGTTTACCAGTTATTAGGTACAAACAGTAGTTCTGTTTTTCAAAACCGCGTAAGAAGTATGTCACAAGTCCTGCACAAATATTTACATACTTCAAACGTAAAGAAATAAGTCAACATTAGCTAACTTACGCCAAGAAATCGGTGAAAGCGGAACCTCTGTAGGTACTCGTATATTGTATGTAGGCAACTTCTGTCAGGCAGGAAACGGTCAAACATTATGCTTTGGATGCGGTCAGTATGTGTATGTCTTTTTAATAGTGTAATATAAAAAACAACGAACACCTAACAAAAACGTAGAATGGTTGATTAACTTGGTGTGAGATCCCATAAAGTTTATGTGTAGGATATTCTTTTCTCACAAATTAAAAGCGCAAGATGTTTAATGAATTCTCACAAATTTACTCAAGGTGTTAGTCCAATTGTAAGCAATATCATTTATATAATTTGCTCTTTCATTTATTCCAGGAAAGTACAGAATAGAGTCCCTGTCAGCTGCTACTTTCCCGGGTGCATTGGAGGTAAGAACTAAGTGCCTACTTTGTAAATAGTATCTGCTTCGAAGAATATCCTAGACGTTTCATAAACACAAAGTACCTTACGTCTAGGATTTTATTTAAACAGTGTTTCTAAAGGCATAAAAGAGTAATAAGAACTAACGTAGATTGAAACTGATTATCAGATAAATTAAGGCGAAGATATAGGCAAATGGCCTTGAAGTGTGAAATAAATTGTTAACTCGTAAATATGGTAATAATTTCCATATTGCTCTTCGTCATGCACTAGATAGCCCTTTAAATTATTTTATGAACTGCCGTTGAAACTATTATTGGTGATCCGTCTAGCTTTAAAACTTGCCGTGGCCACTTTTGGCGGAAGCAAGTTTTAAAGCTAGACGGACTAATGTAAATACTTTCAACGGTGGTTCATAAAATAATTTAAAGGGCTATCTAGTGCATGACGAAGAGCAATATGGAAATTATCTCCATATTTACGAGTTAATAATTTATTTCAAGTGAGGGCGCCACTTCAAGGTCATTTGACTATACCTCCACCTTAAATGAAGTTACAGCTTTACTTCGTTTAGAAATATGTTACTTATAAAAATACTTATACATATTTATGTGTATTATCTTAATATATCATCTCAAAATAACAAATATTGTTGTAGACATAAGGTAGTATATAGGGAAGTTGTTTAACAGATAGCTATAATTTGTTTGTTCTTTTGATCCAATAAACTTTATTTAAAAAAAATTTTTTTTGACCTTCAAATATTGCGCAAGTCTCGCAGTTCAGCCACTTCATGCCAATTCAGCTTTTTTATTTTTATGCCTATCGAAATGTTGTTGAAATGTGACTAAAAATCTTTCTTTTTAACTTTATCCCATTGTTATAACACACAAACACTTTCTCTAAATTATTGCATGACGCACAAAAAATATCTTCTATTCTTATCGTGTTAAAATTATCAAACTTAGTACTCTTGCACTGCAAATAATACAAACATTATCTCTAAGCAGGTAACACGTGCCATATATACCTGCATGTAAAAAACATTACCTATACTCGTAGATTAAAAAACATCATGCCACATGATGTTTTTTAATCTACAGGTAATGTAATGGGAGCCTTCCTACGGGTGTCTTAAGAGGACTTAGAGATGTATAGGTTACGCAAAACGGGTAGCAGCATCTTCAATGCAAATACTTTACCATCTACTGCGATCACCAACCCGTCTGCCTAAGCAGCGGGCAGGCAAATCATACTTCTATAGTGTGGGCTTTCAGTATAGTAATAGACAAATTACCGAATGTATCGGAATCGCGCCAACTCTATAGCACTATTGTACCGTTTCGGTTAGTAAAGCCTAGATTTAGGATCTAGGAAGATAGATGAGATAAAAGAAAGACCAGATATCGGCAAATGAGATAGGTATAATGAACAACTATTACATTACATTAGTTACAAAGATTCACAAGAACACTAGGTACAGATTAGGTAGTCAGGGTCGTGAGTTACAGGCACTAGATCAGTTGAGTAGCCCTTCTAGGACGAAAGGGACGAGCACCGGCCGCCGCGCCTTATATATGGGCATGGGCCCCCCCGCTGCGCCTAAGAGGGGCGGAGGAGTGCTGGAGCTCGCGCGATGTCACACTATAAATAATACATGCCTTTACATTTCCTCTAAGCAGGTTACATATGATAGAGGGCCTTAAGATGAAGGGATAAGCAAATGGCCTTGAAGTGTGAAATAAATTTTTAACTCGTAAACATGGTGATATATATATATATATTTCCATAAATATATTTAAAGGGCTATCTAGTGCCACTAGATAGCCCTTTAAATTATTTTATGAACCACCGTTGAAAGTATTTACATTAGTCCGTGTAGCTTTAAAACTTGCCTCCGCCAATATTGGCTACGGCAAGTTTTAAAGCTAGACGGATCACCAAAATAGTTTCAACTGCAGTTCATAAAATAATTTAAAAGGATATCTAGTGCATGATGAAGAGCAATATGGAAATTATCACCATATTTACGAGTTAACAATTTATTTCACACTTCAAGGCCATTTGCTTATCTCTTCACCTTAAAAGATCCTAGTCACAATTTTTAAAATCTCAATTTCAGGTGATAAAAGTGGCTTTTTGCCAAGACGAAGCAGTTTCAATAGGATGCGAAGTAAATAAGAATCCCGTGGCAGCTGAGGAGTTGCTCGAGCTCTGTGCTGATGCAGCTTTAGATGGAGTGTCTCTCGTGGGCATAGTGGTGAAGACCGGAGAGGTCGCCGCGGTTGCTTTTAATAAAATACAGGTAAAAAATTCAGGTTAATATGATACAAAAAAATTGTTAAAATAGGATGCGAGGTTAACAGGAATCTCGTGGCATCTGAAGAGTTGCCCGAGCTATGCGCTGATGCAGCTTTGGATGACGTGACTCTGGCAGCCATAGTGGCAGAGATTATAGAGATTGCCGCTGCTGCTTTTAATAAAATACAGGTAAAAACTTCAGATTAATTCACTAAAAATAAATCTAAAGCTTGCAATAGGATGCCAGATAAACATTTGAAAAATAATCCTGTCGCCGCAGAAGAGTTGCCCGAGCTTTGTGCTGATACAGCTTTAGATAGAGTGTCTCTGGTGGCCATAGCGGTAGAAACCAAGAGGTTGTCACATACAGGGAAATACTTTACCTATATGCGGTAGCAGTTGAATAGACCGCAAGGCATCTAATTTAATTTAGCTTATACTACAGTTTGTTTAGTTTTAATTCAGTTACTTTTTAGTTTTACGTTGTATTATTAGTTTTGGGAATAAAGAAATTATTTACAATCTGATTTTGTATTAAATTCTGTAATTTTAATCGTGAAATAAAAATTTTCCCTTACAGGTTGCATCATCGACGGAGAAACCATTTTTCGAGATTTTTGCAGAAGAACGATGTACTCAACCATCTTCTCGAGCGCTCATAGAATATATGGCAGATGTTGATGGTAGATGCAGCCTATTTAATAAGTAAGTTAGAATAATCTTTGTGTTATTTTTAAAATTAACATAAATTGCAAACATTATAATAATTAACGGTTACCGTTGTAAAACAATCAACTTAGACTAACGAGGTTTTTAATATGATAAGGATAATTCACAGGGTTCATGTGAGAGTTGGGACGTAAAAGTGTTCTGCTTTTGTCCTGTAGCCTGTTTGATTTCAACTGACTGTTTACGAGAGTAATCCTATAAAGAAACAAAATCTTTAAGCCATTGGGCATAAATACATTTTGTTCCCATCCAGAAAAAAATGTTGATAGCGTAATGATTTATATTTCTGCACGAATCACTTACTTAAACAGGCATTGTCACCCCATATTCCAATTCTCATTCTGAATAATGAAGAATAATATGGAAAAACATATTTTTATATATTTATTTACAGATACAAAGTAGACTGCAGTCTGGAAATTATGTTTTTGGCCACTTCACGGGAACACAGAAATCTCAAACTTGGAACGCATTTATGCAGAATTACGATAAACCTGGCAAGGAAACTGAAAAACGGTCTAGTAGCCAAGATGACGTTACAGGATTTGGGACAAAAATATTCGAAAATGAATGAACGAACTCTACCAAACGTGTACCCTAAGATATGTCAAGCTATATGGACCGGAACAAGTACGCAAAGAATAGGGAAAAGGCTTAATTTTACAGTGCATCTAGCAGTTCCGTATACAGAGTTTGTATACAATGGGAAAACTTATGCTGATAGACTTGGAGTTGAGCCGGCGTTCTGCGAGTTAGCTGCATTACCTCTTTACTAGCTTCACAATAGGCCGTGGGTTCCCGGCAAAGTAGAATAGGACCACTCCAATGTCTTCCTGTGGATGTCGTAGAAGGCGACTTAGGAAACACAAGCTAAACAAAGCTTATAAACATCAATGAGACCTCTCCAACCCGTCTGGCCAGCGTGGAGAGTGAAGGCACAATCCACTAACTGCTCTGGCTAATATATGGCTCTGGCAGTACAGAGACAGTCGCGCTCCTGCAGTGAAGACTTAAAAAGACCTGATCATGATAGATTCACATTATTATTTGGCATCAAAATATCTGTATCTAATGATATATGTATTTTCTATGTACGAGTATAAACGCTTCAAAAGGAATCATTCTATGCTATTGAGCACTTCCGTTACAAGCTGATAAACCCACGATTCCACGAAATATTAGCAATTTAAAGTTGATGACGTGAAAAAAATACTTTAGATAGAACGAAAAGATAAACACAAGAGTTTGTATATGAATAATTTGAATGTATGATTTTGAGCTAGCTCCATCACAGACACCGGCTTTACCTGTTAATATAGCTTTGTATTTTAAGTATAATAGATTATGTTTATAGGTACAAGAATGTGTAATAAAACTGCCCAATATTTTCTTTTTTAATACTTACTTGGTTAATAATATCATTAGGACAACGTGATTTCGGTAAGTAGTATTGCTGCCTACAACAATTTTTATGTCATTACAAGCAACTAGGGGTGCATGAAAGAAGCCTCCTCAAGTGACGTACTGAGCCGCCTAAACGTCTGGCGTATCCTGGGCAATCTGCGGGGACAGTCTAGTTGGTAATGCAGATTGCCTGATCCTTTCACCACGAAATGGCTATTTTTCCGACTCGAAAAGAAGAATAACCAGGGTTTTATGAACAAGCGAGCGAAGCGTTTTAGCTTCGAGATCAGCAAAAAATGCTTAAAGTCCGTCAGTCTGTTTATCTGTCTGTCGGTTTGTTCTCGCCAACGGGTCGCATTTATCAACCGATTCTCATGAAAATTTTTAAGCAGTTAGGATAATTATATTGATTTTGTTTTTGAAAAATTTTCAAAGTGGCTGAGATATGGGGGGTTTAAAACTTTAAGAAAATCATATTTCAGCCATTTAGAAATATTTTGAAACATGTAATAAAACTTTTTTGTTACCTTTAATATGACGTATTTTTAGTCTGAACAACTTTTTCGATAAACTTCAACGGGTTGCGGGTGAGTCGCGTGGTTTACAGCTTACAGAGCCACTACTTTTAAATTCTATTAAAATCCCTTTTCATCAAACTTGTTACGATATTAGTTACTTCTCATATATTTTTCCCTTCTTGGTTAGATAGTTATAGTCTTTTACACATTCCTCATGATAAGACAGTCTTGTACTCACATTATATAAAATTGTTCTTTGTGTTATATTTCTTTGATCTACAATACAGATTGTCCATCTATCTATCTTATCCAAACATTCACAGTACGAGTAAAAGCTAAATGAAATAAAGGTAATAATAATACTCCTATACGTAGAATAGGCATGATGTCTGAAAAACAAATTTTTGCCCATCGGTTAGATTATTAAAAAATATTATACACATATTTATTCTTTTCTCTGACAAACAATAAATAACGAAGATACAGCGCATTTAAATTTCGCATGACGTCACGCTTTCGTACGATTGTTACACATCGCTGACGTCACAAGCCCCCACTCTGGAACTCTGTATCTTTGCAAATGTTTACTTTTTTGATAAACTGAAAAATATGGGTACATTATTTTTGGATAATCTAACTAACGGAATAATTAGAATTATATTTTTTGTCCCGGTTATCATCTCTATTAAAAAGACATAGACAAATCAATCGAAATGGGGAATACATAGGGTGCCTAAATCAATTACTGCCACCAATTCCATCTCTTTAGGCTAGCAAAATGAATTCAGTCTGAAAGGACGCTTTTCACGAATATTTCCTTGGCTTGAAGCAGTGCAATGAAACGAGTAATTTATTGCCTATCACGTCTGGTTAGACTTTACTAATATTAGCGTACTTATTTAATTATTATAAAACTAACGTGAGATAATTCCATAATTATTTAATATATACCGGTTTACTCACGTGATATCTTCAAGGCGAAAGTCAGCGACATCGTCGGGTTGCCGCTGACACTCGCCCTGAAGATGATCGTCGTCCAAATGATCGGAACCTGGTTGGCCTTTTCCGGCTATGTCACGTGAGTCAACCGATTTAAATTAATAGATTATTTTTAGTATGTAAGTTAAGAAAAGGAAAAAAAGCAACAGGGATATAAGGTTCTACAAATAAAGAGTAGAATTTTTTCTTCAGTTCCCGTTTCAGCAACGTAACTATGTCACCTCTGATGCTCTTCTGCTTACGTCCCATAGTCTACGGGAACCACTCACCATCAGGGGGACCATATGGACTACTTATCATTAAATTAATGCATACGGGAATTAACGCGAAACGTACCTTTTTTATTTATTTTGCTGACGTTTCGTTCGGGTTTCACCGAACGTGGTCCCAGCTTGACTGAAGCAGCGAAGACTTGGAGAATGAACAATATGACGGTGGACGAAGATCACACCGGGTAGGGGGAGGCGTAGGCGTATTTATATATATATAACTTATATATTTATATATATTATATACATAAATTTAATAATAATGCAATTCGTTAGTTTAAAAGTATTTACTTGCTTATCAATATTCTTGACTCTAGTCTAGACTATAAACAATGTCAATTACACTGCAATGATTATCCATCTTAGCTTGTGTGGTATTTCTGAAGGCCAGGGCAATCTCGCAATGTTTGTGTAATACTTACGCACATGCTATTTACTACCTACGGAAAATGAAAATTGTATTGGATATAGGACATTTTATTTTGCAATAATTTACCCCAGCTGAAATACAAGTTGACTAATATAGTTGGCTATAGATAGAGGTAAGTCATCATTCACAACCTTGAACCTCCCACTGCTGGGAATAGGCCTCTCTCAATGAATGCCATTTGCCACGGTCCTGAGCTACTTTCATCCACATTCGACCCGCGAATTTTCTGATGTCGTCTACCCATCTTGCCAACGGACGACCCACGCTGCGCTTGCCATTAATGGGTAAATTCTGTTAATATTTTGCTCCACCTGACGTCACCACGTCTTGCAGGTAAGTAGTGAGGATTAATTGCTGTTCAATTCAGTTTTATTCGACTCCATTCAATTTAATATATTCATTTAATCATTTCTTGTAAGAAAAGTTAGGTTTCCGTAAGATGCACGCAGACAAGGATTAAAAGCTATTAGGTATTTTATAATCGCTTCAATCAGCAGTTATTATATTGTAACACAATGAAAGGAAGAGCTTTCAGAAATTTTTATTTCCACTTCAATATTTAAAATTGCTTCTAACAATCGCAATTGTTATCTCTCAGAAATCCCTCCACAAAGGCAATGTTTTTTTCTCCATTACACACGAATTACTTGACAAATTGCTGCCTGCCAATTTTTATTAGGGTTCCGTAGCCAAATGGCAAAAAACGGAACCATTTTAGATTCGTCATGTCTGTCTGTCTGTCCGTCCGTATGTCACAGCCACTTTTTCCGAAACTATAAGAACATACTGTTTAAACTTGGTAAGTAGATGTATTTTGTGAACAGCATTAAGATTTTCACACAAAAATAGAAAAAAATAGTTAAGTTTGGAAAATCCAAAAGTGCACGCCTCATAATCTCATTTTTCACAATTCAATTGAAATTACGATTAAACTACATTGAATTAGACCGTGATCTTCGAAAGGACTTAGTTTTGGATAATACTAAAGCGTATAAAAAAAAATGGACTTGATCAGATAAGTTTTTTGGGAGTTATCGTGACCACGCCAGTTTCCATACATACAGACACACGGACGTCCACAAAATGATTTTATTAAACATTGTTTTTATTTATTTAAAAGGCAAAATGTATTTTAAAAATGTCATAAGTGTTGAAACTAGTGTTTTTGCTTGACATTTATGTGTAAATATTATTGTACAAGTGCGATAGAAAATAAATAGAGACACATTTAGTTAAAAAAATCACTTGATTTTTGTAAGGCGAGAGTAGAGCACTACCTCATGCGCTTCGCTTATGAGGCGTGCAAAAACAAAAAATTTGGGCGTTCCCCATACTTAGAACTGAAACTCAATTTTTGTCAAACCCATATGTGTGGGGTATTTATGGATAGGCCTTCAAAAATGATATTGAGGTTTCTAATATCATTTTCTTCTAAACTGAAAAGTTTGCGCGAGAGACACTTCCAAAGTGGTAAAATGTTGGTCCCCTGTAACTTCTAAAATAAGAGAATGATACAACTAATAAAAAAATGATGTACGTTACCATGCAAACTTCCACCGAAAATTGGTTTGAACGAGATCTAGTAAGTCATTTTTTTGTAATACGTCAATGATATATTACATAAACAAGAGGCAGATATGTTATAGGCGCGCGCACTGTGAAGACTCGAATCCGTCCCAATTGGGACGTCTTGTAATTAGTTTGCGCCGAGCGCCTCGTCGAGCGTACCGCACCTTGTGTCCTTACCAAAATATCTAAAAAATGCCATCGTGTGTGTTTCGAAAGTGTAACAATTATAACTCTAAAGTAAACAAAGTACAAGGGATCTCTTACCACATGTGAGTATGCAAAAATACTTTGATTATTTAGTATATTTCAGTTATGTTTCCAAACAATCTAATAACTGACGCCAAGGCGCCATGTTCACATGAAGAAAGAGAGGTTCCAGTTTTGACGCGAGAGTGACAAGGATGCGTGCGCTGCGGACATAGATTATTTAGTTACTCCTCAGAGTTACTCTATGCACAAGAAACATTTGACGAGGTATCATTAAAAAATATTGCTATCTCTTTCATTCGCATGCTATTTTGTATCTTTTGTTTTACTTATCAGTCAGTAAAACTTGTCGATATGTGCAGTTTTGGATTGCTCGGAACAGATTTAAAACGCAAATTACTATGAACGTAACATATCTGTTATATAATATATATCATTGTTATACGTCATAACTCGTAAAATGTTACTTGCTGCTACGGAACCCTTCATGGGCGAGTCCGACTCCCACTTGGCCGCTTTTTATTTAGCCAAAACGCCGACACTGGAGTTGTTAAATATTATAATAACAGAATCGTCAAAAAATATTAAAAAATAAAAGTTGAAAGGTGAAATATTTTGTACATAATTATTTTTGATTTACGAAATATTTTACAAAAGAAAGTTTATACACTATGTGATGTCACAATTGTAAGATACTTTTTTATAATTCTAGTATAAATGTTGTTGTTGTTGTTGTATATATTTTTATAGTGAACAAAATATTTTACAGACATACATAGGGCGCACTGTAAGTTTCCAGAACTGGCCACTTACATAAACAATATTTAAAAATTTATTGCAACATTTGAAAATAGAACTCTTTGGCTGTAGAATGCAGTTTGTTTCATCTGACTGTCTTTTGTTTTTACCTTGTGGCGCCATTTAAAAAATTGTGTGTCTGCATCAACATGGATTTAACTCGGGAAAATTTTCGTAGTATGGTTTTCTACGATTTTAAGTGTAATTTGACAGCTCAACAGAGCATCGCTCGGCTTGAAACAGCTTTTGGCAATGAAGCACCATGCAAGACAACTGTTTATAGCTGGTTTGCAGAATTCAAGCGTGGTCGTATCAATCTCAGTGACGAATCTCGCGATGGTCGGCCGTCCACCGCTGTGACCAACAAAAACATCAATGCTGTGCGCCGTATGATTGAAACAGACAGGCATGTGACCTACCATGAAATTCGCGCATCCTTAGAAATAGGCATGAGTCAAATACAATTAATCCTACACAAACATTTGGGTGTGAGAAAGCTGTGCTCGCGGTGGATCCCACACAACTTGACCGAGGCTCAAAAAACGGACCGCGTCACTTGGTGCAGTGCCATGCTTACCAGATTCAACGAAGGTGCATCAAATTTGGTGTGGGACATAGTAACAGGTGACGAAACATGGATTTATTGCTACGATACCAAAACAAAGCAGCAATCGAGCGTATGGGTCTTTCAACATGAGCCGAAACCAACCAAAGTGGCGCGCGTGAAAAGTGCATCTAAGCGGATGATTGCTTCTTTTTTTAATAAAACTGGACACGTGGCTACTGTTGCTTTAGAGAATCGTCGTACAGTGAATAGTGACTGGTACACGACCATTTGTTTGCCGGAAGTTATTGACGAACTCCGTAAAAATAACCGTAAACGCCGTATCATCCTGCACCACGACAATGCTAGTTCTCACACGGCCAGACAGACAAACGACTTTTTGAAGGCGAAAAATGTAGAACTCATGAGTCATCCCGCATACAGTCCCGACCTGGCACCTTGTGACTTTTTTCTGTTCCCAAAGATTAAGAACCAATTACGCGGTCAACGATTTTCATCACCAGAAGAGGCTGTCGAGGATTATGAAAAACACGTTTCAGAGGTCACCACAGAGGAGTGGCACAAAAGTTTTCAAAACTGGTTTCATCGAATGAAAAAGTGCATAGACGCCAAGGGAGATTATTTTGAAAAACAATAAATTAATTTTGTACCTTTAATAGTATTTTTTCATATTCATTCCGGAAACTTATAGTGCGCCCCACGTATAAGCCTTAATAGACCAAATAATGTGTACAATGGCGGACTTATCCCATAATGGGATCTATTTCAGTCAGTGTTAATATGATAAATAAAGTGTATTATGAGTTTGTATGACATCAGTGTTGGCAACTTACACACACGAATAAAAACAAACCTTTTAGAAACTTTTATGTTGTGACGTCCCACCTATCCCAGCTTTAGTTATGGGCCTCACATATTGTAAATGTAGAGTAGGCAGTAGAATGCTCGGGGAGCAGCAATTAAAAAACTGATTTAAGTACTTTAATTTACTGACTAATAATTAAATTGTTGGTTAAAATAAAATTACAACTTGACACTCCAAAAATATATTTTTAACCGACTTCAAAAAAGAAGGCGGTTATCAATTCGTCGAAATCTTTTTCTATGTTGGTTCCCCGATACCCGAAGACGCCTGGACCGATTTGGAAAATTCTTTTTGTGTTTGAAAGAGTATACTTTCCAGGTAGTCCCATAAAATATGGAGATGGTGACTTCTCCAGAGTAATTCTGAAGCAGAAATCGAATAGGAACGAGTCTAGATAAGAATAATGAAATGTGTATTGAATTTAAAAATAAAGTTTGAAACGTAGTTTCGAACAGAATGACATCATGAAGAAATTAGGTGGATAGCAACATGCAGCATGAATGTGATATGCAGTATCATTACAGTGTATTATAAAAAATCTCTTTAGTAAGATTCTTTATCATACAAATTACTGTCATTTCTTTGCTCTGAATTTTTCCCAGGCTGAAACGTTTAAGGGGATTACGTCGCGAAGCGGCAATTAGGTTGGAATAAAAAAATAATAATTTATAAAGAGTTCTACTTTAAGAGTGACTGCTCCCGGTAAAACAAGGTAAAAATTATAGCAGACGGCGCGGCTATTTCTGTATTAAACAAAATATTCAGGTGCTAACTTATTTAGGTAATATTTTCTGAGAAAAATGAAATAATTTATTGACCGAGCGCGCGAAGCATCTTAATTTCGAGATTGGCCTAAATGCGTCCTTCTGTCTATTGCCTATAGGTCGCATTTTTCAATGGATTTTGAAGAAAATTGGCACAGAAGTTTTTTGATTTATTTTTTTAGTCGAGCGTGATTTTTATTTATTTATTTATTTAATCTTTATTGTCCATCAAATACAAATTGTACAGAACAATAGGCGAATGGGGGAGCAAAAAAGGGGAACTTCGCTGTTGTGTTATCTATAGGAACGCCTCTTGTACAATCTCTCTTGCGTTTTAAATAAAAATAGAGGCATGATGGTACCTTCCGGGGGTTAAACTTGATGAAAAAAAAGTAGTACCTACAACACAATATTTCGAAAACTCATATTTTATAGTAATACTCGTAAATGATATTGATTTTAACTACTTAGTAAAGTTCTAATCAAAGATATTTGAGTATTTAAACTTGGACTTTGCTAGTTTTTATAAAATTATACCTACTGATTTTAAAACACCTTCAAATTAATACATAATCTATGATAATAATATAAGCCTGGCCATTCAACGCGGCAATGCCGCCAGCCTTTTGGGCACCTTACCCTCTTTCTTATATAATTTATTGTCTTTTATCCTTATTATATTCAGTTTAGTTTTAGTTATCCTAATTTTATTGTTATATGCCTACATACGAGTAGTTATAATTCATTATAATAATATAATAAATTATATATTAATTATTATTTTTAATAGCATTACAGTGCTCGAAAATTTATCCATATTGAAAATATGTTATGAAAAAATACGAGTGAAATTCAAACCCACGACCCTCACGTTAACGCCGTTAAAATTCGTCGGGGAGATTCGAGGTCACGATAGCACAATTGGTAGTGCACTCACGGCGTTAACGTGAGGGTCGTGGGTTCGAATCGCACTCTTGGCGGATTTTTTTATCACATATTTTCAATTTGGATAAATTATGTATTATTTTGAATGTGTTTCAAAAACATTTAAAGATAACTGTTAGCGTTTAAATGTAAATTAGGTACCCTCGTCATGTCATAAGTCAGGAATTTACTAAAGGCCGTCTTTTCTTCTCATAATATTTAATATTTCCTCACGATTTCTTTGAATAAATTCCTGGATAATATCCCGGCCCCGTATTGTTATATAAACGATTGCTCTTTGCCTTTGTAAAAATATTTTTAAAGATATCTAATGTAGCTGACGTAAGTAAATATAGGTATACTTAGAAAGGTAAAAGGGTCTTATATTATCTTTATGGGTCTAAAGGTTTGTAAGTACTTACCTATTATTTAATGACATACCACGTTAGCATTAGTTCTATCACAGCATAAATAATATTAACGTACAGAAGTCTCACTCAGCAAAGAAATTCAAAGAAATATCTACTCAATGTGGCTAGCGATATGGTTTAATTAAGCTCACGTCAGAACTCAGCACCTTTTCGTATAAATACCTACCATCCATTGCAAGCCAATTTCATTCTTATTACTCTGGACAAACGATTCCATGGAATTTACCACTCCGAGTGGCCGCCTGCGCGCATAGTAATAATGTAGGTACATTTTCGATACCCAAACGGGGAGTGACACAGGCCTGGCACTACCAGCAGTGTCATGGGTTATTTTTCTTTCCCGTGAACTAACGGGGCAGACAGAGCCTAGGGCGGCAAGGCCCAGGCCACTTTTAGCGTGATGGTGGGCATGAAGGTGGAAAGAGGAAATCATAACAGTGATGGTTTGCTAACCGCATCGCCTATTGGTATAATTCAGATTCTTGCCCATTCCCTCGATCGGCTTTAACGATGTGCGCGGGAAGAGAAGCAGCTGGTGCATTCCATGTTTTTTCTTTTCTCCCAGACCAGCATGGAAGAATGTAAAACTAAATATTCTATATTATCGCTAAATTAATAATTAATTATTAGTAATTATAATTTAAAAAAATAAAACACGTTTGGCATTCTCTATCAGTTAACATTTAGTAAAAACAGAAACATCAATTCGATTGCGATTGGCGCTTCAAAATTAAATGTTCCGTGTGGTCTCTGGCACAGTAGAATAGGACCACTCTAAGTCTTTCCGTCGATTAAGTCGTAGAAGGCGACTTAAGAATCACATGCTAAAGACATCAATGAGACCTCTCCAACCCGTCTGGTCAGCGCAGCGCGGAGAGTGTAGGCCAAATCCTCTAACTGCTCTGGCTAATATATGGCTCTGGTAGCACAGAGAGGGTCGTGCTCCTGCACTGGAGACTAAAAAGACCTGATGATAGAAACTCACATACATACCTACAATCCTATATGAACCCTGAAAACATTATACTCCATTAGTCATGTATAAAAAGGGAAATGTTTTTGGTTCATTACTTTGTGGCCTATAGAGGTCGCCTGAATTTATTGTAACGTCACAGAACCTATAACCAGCTTCCGATCTAGTCGCTTCCAACGATTTGTCAAGTTACCATGCATAACATTAAATATACAGGGGAACATATGGACATATAAACATACAAAGATACATGGCGGCGAAAATCATAACCCTCCTTTTGGCTTCGCCGAGTAAAAATACCACCTACTGTAATAAAACAACCTACACCACAGGTAACGTACCAGTGGAAAATAACAGAGACATTATTGTATAAGTACGTACACATACTAAACAGGACGAATGGCTCCAGAAAGGAAGGGATGCTCTTAGCAGGGTCTCCCTTGTGGCCGTCCATTACAGCTTCCTGTTTTGGTCGGGTACCTAGCATTTGAATTTGCGATTGGGAGATAAGTATTTATTATTACAGAAAAAAACACCTATATGAGAGGAATTGATAACATATTTAATTAACTTTGTTCTTATTGATTTATTCTTGCTTAGAGAAATTTATTTTTCTTTCTCCGTTCTTAAGCTAAAAGAAAGCGATGGATCGACGAGATTATTTATATGCTGATACTTGAGATGCCTTGTCATAAGGTTATCCAAACGATGCGCACGGATTTGGTGCAAACGAAGTCAGATAATTTATTGACTATGACTATGAGCGAGCGAAACGAGTGTAGTTTTTTGAATCTTATCATACCTGTGGTAAATAACAAAAATATAATTGGTACATGTAGTAGGTATATTAAAACCGCATACTAAACAAACGAATAGCCCAGAAAGGAAGGGATGCTCTTGGCAAGGTATCCCTTGTGGCCGTCCATTACGGCTTCCTGTTTTGGTCAGGTAGCATTTGGAGGTAAGGATTTATAGCGTTACAAAAAAAGAAAACTCTTTTAGAAAGGAATTGATACTAATATTTTGATTGTCAATTTAGATTTTCAATCTAAAACAAAGCTAACGGATCGACATGATTTCTTGTATGCCGATTAGTTGCACTTATGGTCGAAACACACGCAGCGCAAGATGCGCGTCGCAACTTGCATCATTCATACCATTTTTACACGCGCAACTTGCACGTGGTGTAAACTATAGGCAAGGTGCAAGGTGTGTCACGCACCTTGCACTGCGTGTGGTTCTCTTCTAGGAGAAGGTATCAACCTATGCACCCAAATAAGATGCGAAAGAGGTGGCAGGCTAAAACTATTAAATTTATTGAACGACCAAGCAAGTGATCTAAATTCTACGCGAATAGGGATGTTGACTGGCTCCGAAAAACTGTATTTTATTTAGTCCGTCAGATCCATATTTTTCGGTACTCAGAAAAGAGGAAAAATACCTATATCAGTACAATTTTTTTAATAATATACCTGATAAGCTTAAAATATTATTTTAGTCCATATCCGCATACTTGGATAACTTAATGCATTCGTATGCATGTAAGTTCATGATTTGACGGGTTGTAAGCTTTCAAAGCGAATTACTAGTAAATTACTGTTTTTGACGAATTTTATATACAAGAACAAACTTTCACCCTTTGATAACTTGTACGTACTGCCTAATCTAATTCTTATGTAATAAATTCAGGGTAACCAGACCATAAATAACGGTTCCATTGCAACTAACACTACTCTCAGCAGTTATATGGGTTGTACTTTGTAGGGATTTACGGATACGGATCCCATCGACCAGCCTGCTACGAAAAATGGACGACGATGCATTAGAGGGAGGGTTGAAATGGTGTATTCTTTTTAGCACTTATTGTGAGCTCCCAAGTAGGTGTGTTTTATAGGGTTTTTAGGTATTCAAAATGCAGTACTAACGTACTAAAATTAAATAATAAAATAAGGAATGGTGAAAAAATGTCACGTGGGCAGGACTTGAACCCGCGACCTTTAATTTAATTTGGGTACGTTAGTACAGCATCTTGAATGCCCAAAAACCCTATAAAAATATTGTATGGCTTTCCTACACTTTAATTGATTTTGAACTTCATTGTAACATGGGTTTAATCAGATACCCCACTTGTAATAGTGGGTATTAGTGTTAGGTGACGCAAGCCTAGTACGTGTTATAGGAATATCAAATGGTGGCGAGATTCAGCGTGTGGGATTGAACACGTGATGGCTCGGTTAGTTAGAGTTTGGTCGTATTTAGACCAAGGTCGTGGGTTCAAAGTCCTGCTCACGTGATTTTTTTTACCATTTTTTATTTCATTATTTAATTTAGGTATGTTAATGTCAAATATACCATATTGATGACATATTATAACCGGATAGCAGAGAGTGTTATGAGTTTAACATGACTGTATCTGTGTGTCCGTCTGTGGCATAGAAGCTTCTAAACGAATAGACCACGGTGTAGACAGAGCATTTTACATTTTGCGACTCTAAAAGCAGACAGAGCCCGCACTGCTGCAAGATCCAAAAGCCACTTTTAGCGTTATGGTGGGCAAGAAGATGGAAAATAAATCAAAATAGTGATGGGTTGCTAGACGCCTTTTAATAAAAAGTTATAAAATAATGAAGTAAAATAATAGTTTATAAATTATTTACCCAACCATTTGATAGGAGATAGGAACGGTGCAAATGCTAGCCACAGTAGCGGCAGATCTACTTGCATCGCACGACTACGTCCAAATTGGTTCTTAGTTATTAATTTTAGGTTGTTTTTCACTTATAGTTCAATTTAGTTCTGTGCCCACCCAGCCAGCGTTTCGCAGCAAGAGCGCAGGAACTAAGTCCACCTTGGAATGGACGTGACTGCACTTACAGCCACGGGCCGATATAGGTGCTTATCGCCTCCGTTTTACTAGCGCAGCAGCGTCAGACCTCGTTAAACCTGTACCAGGCTCGAAAAACCAGGTGAGTACGTATATAAGATATGAAGTGTATGGGGAGATTGCAATCTGGGAAATGGGAAAGTCGAGGAAAATTATAGTCTACCGTAATAGATAATTTAAATAGAACACTGCCTTTATAAATTCATAATAATTTGGGGAGACAGTGCAACTACAAGACTCAGTTATCAAGCTCTTAAAATCTGCTAGAGGCGGCAGATCTAATTGCGTCGCACGACTTGGCCCAAATTGGTTCTTGTTAATTGATTCGGGATCGACTTCGACTGTCTCGGATAAGCCATTAGCGTACGACCTAATGTTTGGTGTGCTGAGCATTAATTTATCAGCTTAAGATAATATTAGTAGATCATAATTCTTTACACTGCATTCATGTTCTATAAAAAAAAATATGCCTAGCCCAGCCAGAAATATTATATGAATGAATGAATGAATGAATGAAAATCTCTTTATTGCACCTAAAAAAAAATTTAGAATAACAAATTCTAAATATATACAAAGTGGAAGGGACATACCCGTAATAAATCGAACTACGGGCTATACTGGACCACTTAAGTATAATTAAATTCAAATAACAGTCAAAAACTAAAAAAAAATTCGACATTCCCATACAAATCGACTGGGCGGCCGCCCACTTTTGTATGGAAATGCTGAAAAATATTTTTATTTTTTGGCTGTTATTTTATTATATTATAATGGTCTAGTATAGACCGTGGTTTGATTTATTACGGGTATGTCCCTTCGACGTTGTATAGATCGTAAGTTTCCTACCCATAATTACGTAAAATTACACACCTTGGGCATACTCACCTTTATTATTTGTTCTTTTATCGTGCTTGGTATGAAATCTACTATCATCAGGGAAAGAGTAAGCGTGGTCGACTAAAGCAAACGGGTTATTTTGGGCTGAAGTGAAGCGCGTTTCAAAACAGAACAAGATGTAGAAGTTATAGCGGCCCTCTACCCTATCCAGGGGATGTAGGACAATAACTCAATTATATCATAGAACTTACACTTCTGTTAATAATACCTGGTAAAACAGATATTAAGATTTTTAACATAAATTAAATAAAATTAATTAAAAAAAAATCATACGAGGAAACACAAAGATGCTAAACTCTATTTCTAATTCTTATTAAAAATATATTATTCTAATATGATTTAATTAACTTTTATTCGTCCTATCTTCACAAAAGCAAGGCAATTATAAGATTGTTCGAGTATCCACAGTCAAAATGAGCCCTAGATGAGAACTAGTGGTTCGGGAATTCAATTACTGTACTACATCAAACAACAAGTTCGATAAACTTGAGGCATTCAAACCGATGAGCAATTAGGAGACGAGCTTTGTGCCAATTTTGCTTCATTCTTTATAGTTAACCATTTTCGATATTACTTGAATTTAATGAAGCTATGTCAGATGCCTTTAAGCAGCTCGAAATATCTGAAAATAGTATTGGCCACTTAAACACGCGAAAAATAAAACAAACTTGTTTTTTTTCCTATACGAGTATTAAGAGAATTTGTTTGAGACAGACTTATTTTCTTTCTTTTTTAGGTTTCCGTAGTCCGAACAGACAACTCTTATAGTTTTGCCATGTCCATATTTCTGTCTATCTGTCCCTCCGACCGAGGCTTAACTTAGAGATGTTAATAGAGTAGGTACCTACCTAGAAAGTTGTAATTTTGCATATACCCTAATCGATCCTTACTTTATTCTAAAATTTATACAGTGAATAATAATAATCATAGAATAATGCCGGTTTCTGGCCATAGAACCAACAAATTTCTGGCTACTAAAATAAAATATTATACAGATATCAGGAAATAATAAAACATTTTATCTTACTTGGTTGGCCGTGTGGTTCCCCGGCAGAGTAGAATAGGACCACTCTAAGTCTTCCCGTGAATGTCGAAGAAGGCGACTTAGGAAACACAAGCTAAACAAAGCTTATAAACATCAATGAGACTTCTCCAACCTATCTGGCCAGCGTGGAGAGTGTAGGCCAAATCCTCTGACTGCTCTGGCGAAGTGAGGCTCTGGTAGGTAGTACAGAGAGGGTCGCGTATACCCTGTGCAGTGGAGATTAAAAAGGACCTGATGATGATGATTAACTTACTTCACAAAAGTCAGTGCAATGTTTTTAAGAGTCAATACATTTTTCATCCCTTTTTTCCATTTAATACAAGTGACTCTTCCCGACATTATGGTTATAGGTTAATGTAAATATAAAGACTTTCTAGTTTCTAGTGAAAAACCGCATCAAAATCGGCTCAGTAGTTTCTATGATAAAATAGACTACAAACAGACATACGCGCCAAAGGCCTTTATATACAATCAAAATGAAAGTATAGCGGTAGAATCTAAGGGTAGAATACATAGTTGTTACTCCCCATCTGTCATCGCTCCGGACTTCTATATAAATAAATAAATAAATATTAATAAATATATAGGGACAAATCACACTGATTAAGCTAGCCTCAAAGTAAGTTTTTAAAACTTGAGTCCTGGGATAATAACTTAACGATACTATATTTTATAATAAATACATATACTTATAAATAAACACCCAAGACCATATAAACTAATAAACTATATACAGGGTCTTACGAAATATAATGAAACTATTTTAAGGGTGGATTCAGTCCATGATACTGAACAACTTTCCCCAAGGAATATAGGTCGAAATATGAAAAATAATTTTTGATCTCCCATACAAGTTGACCGATCAGCTGATCCGAGTTTGTAGGGAAAGCCAAAAATTATTTTTCATATTTCGACCTATGTTCCTTGGGGAAAGTTGTTCAGTATCATGGACTGAATCTACCCTTAAAATAGTTTCAGTATATTTTGTTAGACGTTATATAAACTATTAATGAGGTTAGATGCTACGTTTCAATTACTTTCAAATAATATAAATCTCATTTTTTGTTGTACTCGGCCAAACTTTGTTCAAGGCGCGCATTCCTTTTTCCTGATAAGAATGAAAGTTCTTGAATGAACTGAATTGAATTGTTGAAAAAAAGTTTTTTGGTATACTAGTTTGTAGTTTTATTTAAACATTTTATATTATATCCTATATTTTGAACATAGTTCTAAGTATGAACCTGATTCAGCCAATATGTGCGGCCAGATTAAGGTTATTTCATTCAGCGGACCCCTGCACACCCATTAAGTACGGTGAGCCTCAGAAATATTTATATAGAGGACTTATTTCATACTTCAACGGCTCAGAAAATTAGGAAAGAGTAGTACAAATATCTATTGCAGAGCATTCTATTGCGAAATAAACTTTCTATTTACAAATTCTTTTGTTTGGTATTTTTACACGCATTTGTTCAACTTGCCCTGTTTATTGACGACTTCCGTGGCGTAATGGTTAACACGCTAGACCGCTAACCTGGAGGTTCTGGGTTCGATTCCCAGCCAGGGCAAGTTGGAAAATGGCTTTTTTCAAATTGATCTGAGTCTTGGGTGTTTATCTATATATGTATTTATCATAAAATATAGTATCGTTGAGTTAGTATCCCATAACACAAGTTTAAAACTTACTTTGGGGCTAGCGTAATCAGTGTGATTTGTCATTATATATTTATTTATTTTATTTGTTTGGGTCAAATCTTGCAAGGTAAGTTTGAGCCACTTACTGGTTTTCGAATGAGATGACATTTTGTATGTTAATGTAAATTCAATACATATAGGTACAAACAGTCCTATGTGTAAATTAGATGACAATGCAATATTATTATTAAGAAGCTGATCTAATGATGAAGCCGGAAGGTGGCTATATGAACCCTGTAATAAAACGACGCATCAAGTTTGGGATTATTACATTCGTCTTAATAAATAATTTATAATAAAACCTTGTACGAAAATAATTACATTTTGAACAAAAAAAAAACAACCGACTTAATTTATTTTAGGAGTTTCTTCCATATCTCCAAAGTTCTTCATCATATTTTCACCAAATTAAAATGGAACCAACTTGGTAGTAAAGGCTTTCAAATGAAAAAAGAATTATCAAAATCGGTCCCAGTTGGCGAAGATATCGCTTAACAAACATATATAAAAAAAAAATAAAAAAAATAAAATAAAAATAATATACGGTCGAATTGATAACCTCCTCCTTTTTTGAAGTCGGTTAAAAAGGTTTTAAGGTTTTTTTTCCAATAACTCATTAGAAGTTTTTTTTACTTGAGTCAATGAGAAATATCCTATCAAAAACATAACTTTTTTGGGTACAGTTTTCTTAATTATGAGTGTTACCCTAGACATTTCCATACAAACGTAGTCTATTTTTTTTGAAATGACATGTAGAAAGAAATTGAAAGAACATATATCTATCATATACTTATATGCCATGCCACAGTGGCTTTTGTTCATATTGTATCTTATATGTTTAAATGTAATTTTAATGTAGTTTAGTTAGTTTTAATTTAGTTACTTGTTAGTTTTACGTTGTATTTTTAGTTTTTCACAATTTTAATATGTTTTAAGAAATGAAGAAAATATCTCAATGTAATTTATAATAGAATAATAAATGCTATAAAAAACTACATATTACCTCGTTCATACGCGCGTGTTCCCAGTTGCATCGTAGGCATAATACTGTTGTATCAATGCAGCCCAGTTTTTTTTATTACAGTTATTTCTGAGGAACTATACAGGGTCTAACAAAATATACTGAAACTATTTTAAGGGTAGACTCAGTCCATGATACTGAACAACTTTCCCCAAGGAACATGTATCGAAATATGAAAAATATTTTTTGGCCTTCCATAAAGTTGACCAACCAGCTGATCCGAGTTTGTATGGAAAGCAGAAAAATATTTTCATATTTCGATATATGTTCCTTGGAGAAAGTTATTCAGTATCATGGACTGAATTCACCCTTTAATTAGTTTCAGTACATTTTGTTAGACGGTATATACTTTTTAAAATTGTAACCATTATTCTCGCGCTCTGACTTCCTCCTGTCAATTCGTTTAATTCACGATAAAAGGTTTCCTTTATTTCTCGCCTTTTTAAATCGCAATCTATCCGCTAACACCCCCAATACTAGATTGCACTGAATTCTCTGGGTGTTTTAATTAAATTGCTTGGGGTCGGAATGCCATCGGGAGCCACTAAATAGCTATTGAGTTTAGAGTAAGCTTCTATTTTCAATTTAGTTATATTTTTTAATTTAGATATTTTTTCCATGCTGGTCTGGGGCAAAAGAAAAAACCTAGAATGTACCAGCTGCTTCTTTTCCCGCACAGATCGTAAAAACCGATCGAGGGAATGGGGTGTAACACAACACTATTTATGATTTTCTGTTTCCATCTTCATGCCCACCATAACCCTAAAATTGGCCTGGGCCTTACCGCCCTAGGCTCTGTCTGCCCCGTTAAGGATAAACACGATATAGTGTATTTGTATTCTTAGTATTTCATAAGATGCGTTAAAATTTGCCGTTGATAAAAATAGCCGTTTGACAACCGCATCTCTTTCCGGTCAATTTAATGGCAGTTTTCTCGCCCAGATAATTAGCTTAGCTATCCATCAGGGGAATGCTGCCAGCATTTTAGGCAAGTTGCCTTATTGTTACACTTTCAATTAAATAGTCTGTGTTTTTAGTTTTAAGATTAGTATTTAGTCTTCGATGAAAGGAGCAATAAGAAAGACAACTAATTTTAAATTAAAATTAAGTATTTAAACTAAAAAGTAAATTATTCTTAGTAAAACCAAAATCTAGAACTAAAAAAGCTACAAGTAAAAATACTATCTACAACTTACAACTACAAAAAAAATCTTTTAAATAAAAACGACATGCAGATCATTGCCCTGCAGTAGTGTCCAAAAGACTAGATATTGTTTAATAAGTTTTAAATATTTTTATTAAAGTATCAATTACCTAATTGCTAAGTAATTTTCCATGTTAACTAGGGTGGCGTATAGCTATAACTTTTTTTGCAGCGAATATTACACTCTCAATGGATTTGAAAACGGATTCACTTTGCATAGCACTTCAAATTCAAATGGTGCAGTTATTGAGCCTCCCTGTCTAAGTGCCGGTTGGCATGGTAACCGTGTGCTGTCGTGATGGCGGATCCAGGAATTTCGTTTAGGTGGGGTTGACTAGTTAGTTAAAATCTTATTTTTTTTTAAAGTAAAGTAGACTTTTTTTCTCTATTATTCTAAAACAGAAATAAATAGTAGTTAAAAGAATACAAAGTTATATGGATTAAAGGAGACTGGAGCCTGAAGAAGGCAGAGCCTGTGTCACAGTCACAGTACTCCAGTGCTCCCTCACCCGTACACTTGATGTGTTTTACACTTTATAACATTATTGCACCAAAACATTATCATACAGACTTAATACAGAACAATATAAAACATAAAACAGATGTCAAAAGGCCGCCTTATCGCAACTGCTATCTCTTCCTGGCAACCGAGGTACTTGGAGATGTTTGACTAGTTTTATTTCCATGTTGGTCAGGGAGAAAAAGAAAAATAATTGAGTGGACCAGCTGATTCTCGTAAAAGCCGATCGAGGGAATGGGCGAAATTGCGAATTATGTTAATAGACGATGCGACTAGGGACCCATCTTTCCATTTTTCGCTCACCGTCACGCTAGAAGTGGCCTTTGGGTCTTGCGGCCCTGGGCTCTGTCTGCTTAGAGCCGCAATACCCAAAAAACTCTGTCTGCCCCATAAGGGATAAGATGTGATAGTGTACATTGACTGTAATGTACTTGAATGTAAATACGAACAAAACACGCTCGCTAAGTAGGTATAATTTTAGTCTTTTATTACTTTTGTCAGGTTGATTTTAAAATAAAAGTAAGCTTTTTGTATTTGAAGTACTTACTAAATCACTTCTTGTTTACTACAAAGTCTTTACTTATGATGTCTCATACGAATCTTGCAGGCTCTTACAAAGTTGAAATTATGGATGGAATGTTTGTTTGTAAAGCTTTATTGTACACAAAAAAGAATGTATATTTCATCCCCACCTTTATCTTTTTTTCTAAAACTATACTTACTCATATGAGTAAGTATAGTTTATAGAAAAAAAGGTAAAGTTTAAAAAAGTATGAAGTTTGATAAATACTACTTATCTGGTTATACTAAAGATTTTTGTGCACATGAACAGTAAAAATAAATAATTTTACTTTGATCAAAAGCATAATTTTTAAAGAAACATTTTTTTTTAATTTACTTGTTACAAAAAGAAACTAATTTTTAAAGAAAGTAATATTCTCTTAGATTTAAGCCTATTAAATTAGTCAAAGGGGTGGGTGGGTGGTAAGAGATTAGATTTCGCGACTAGATTCTTGCTGAGTGACTAGATTTTGGTAAGTGATAAGCCTGCCTTTGTACCTACTTTATATTAAATTAATTTTGATTATTGTTATAGGTACTCAGTTGGTGCAATAAAGAATTTTTATCTTATCTTTATTGGGTGCATTGTAGGTATAATGTACCTACAGTTAGATTTTACAATATACTACCTCTTCTTTTCAATTTTGTAATTTTACTTACAATTATTATGCTTTCAGCAATCAGTTAGCTTTATTGTCTCATACAGGAATTTTTTACATTCTTTAAAAAAATGGTAGTTAATTTTTACAAATAAGTTTAAAAAGAATGGGAAAACTTGTTTATTAAATATTAAGTAGAATATTTACGCACCTATATGTGACGAGCAAATATATTTTCCAACCTATCGATATTCTTTACGGGAAGCTGATGGATGGAACTCCATTTAGCTTTTAATCGAATATCCGGCATAGACTGAACGCCGTGAAATGTATTTACTATAGGTAACTATGTCGATAAAACTATACTACTTCTACATAGTACATTATTGTAAATGTCTATACTACAAACATTGTACCTAGGTAGTATATAGTTACATGGAAAAATTTACCTAAGTAGTCAAAGTCGCTTTATTTATTCATTTATAACTTAGGTAAAAATAACATTTTAAACCAAAATTATACTAACTATAACCACATATACAGGCTGACTTTTAAACCACCAGCCAAACTTCTGGAGCAAGTTCAGTCCATGATACTGAACTACTTTCCATAAAAACAATTAACGAAAAACTAAAATAAAAATTCGCCTTTTCATACAAATCAGCGCTCAGTCAAACGGATTTTCTATAGGAGGACAAAAAATTTTCATCGATTTTTAATAACTTTTTTTATAGCAATAAGTTCAGTATCATGGACTGAACTTGCTCCAAAAATTTGGCTGGGGGTTTAAAAGTCAGCCTGTATAGTCAAAGTCAAAAACATTTATTTATCTTTGGATGTTGTTTCACTTGATAATTGTATTTTTTTCTTTTGATAAATAAAAATTGTTGATCAGATTATTTACTTACAGCCAGTGTTGAGACAAATTACATTGTTTGAATAATTGTCAATTGCGTATTTTGCAGTTAACGATGAAAAGTTTATCCAAGTTTATTTATTTATTTATATATGGACTGAGAATACATTGTTCACGCAAATAAGATAGTTCTGTCCATTGACTTATATTCCCAACAAACATTTTGGTGCTAAGGGAACCCTTTTTTTGGCACTAATAGTATTAAAAACGATATATAAGAGCTTTGACAATAACTTTAGACTCTATTGTGGCGTTAAGAATAAATAATTAAACTTTCAAGAATAATGGAAACAAACAAAAAAATATAACTTAAGGTGCTAGCTTAGAGTTTGTTGGAACGATTGTACAACTTATTCTTATAGCTTCAGGAAACGTACAATCACTGAAAGCAATTGTAAGGTGTCTGCTGACACTTACAAACGGCTGATGTTCTTAAATACGGTTAGTTAAATACCATACACCACCTAACGAGTTGTATGGAGCCCTAAAAGCTAACAAGAAATCTATGTGAGACACAGAAGTGTTAACTACAAGTCTTATAGAGCAAGAGTCAGAAACCACCTTTAAATCATTGCAGGTTATACAATGGGATTACCTGGCTAACCTTAGGTAATAAAGTGGTTTTTAGAAATACTTGTATGTAACGGCAAACATTATGTGCACATTCCATAACTCCTAAATTATCACTTTAAGTGAAGTAATAGAATTTAAAACACTCAAATTTATCTAAATTGTAACCTTAAAAATAACAACGGCCGCAATAAAAAAAGTGCAGCGGATTATTAGAAAAGATATTTGTTTCGACCATGAAACCATGGAAAGTTAAAAAAAGGACGAGTGGAGTGAAAAGAAAAGCTTTTAAAGAATACAAAAATATAATAAGATCATCCAAAAACAACGTTGCGCTTTCATTAATTGAAAAAAAAGATGATGCTATGACAGGAGACAGATTACTTCTTGAGGAGAAACAGAGTATCGGAAATCAAAGTACAAAAAATGATCATGTTGTGATTCCAGACAAAAGTCTTGATATTATTAAAAGTTACAATTCTAGTACCAGTGAAGTCGGTAACGATTTATGTCAGGCGCAAGCAACGAACTTACAACAGGGTTCCGTACAACAGGAAACTGATATCAACTACGATAAATATAATATTTTATTTCCTCTCAGTAGTTCTGATACCTCGGATGACGAGCAAGACAGTGAATATATGAAAAACATAAACTTAAAGAATGATTTACGAACATGGGCGCTACAAAAAAATATTAGCCAAGTTGCTTTGAAAGATTTATTATTAATTTTAAACAAGAGGTTTACAGATATTTTACCATCTGACCCGCGAACTATTTTACAAACACCGACAGAAATTTGTCTGAAAACCATCGAAGATGGTGGCGAATATTGGCATCATGGGATTATTAAGCCATTATCGAAAATACTTCAAAATATTATCTATAATCATATATAAAAATTATTTATCTAAATATTAATCTTGATGGTTTGCCAATTTTCAAAAGCTCCAAATATGAATTCTGGCCTATTTTGGCTAACATATATGAAGGTGTCAGTGACCCGTTCATTATTGGTGTCTATTATGGAAAAGGAAAACCTAAAAATCTTAACTTATTTTTAGAAGAT
This sequence comes from Acrobasis repandana, assembly GCA_963576875.1. NCBI lineage: Eukaryota > Metazoa > Arthropoda > Insecta > Lepidoptera > Pyralidae > Acrobasis > Acrobasis repandana. The sequence goes on from OY756226.1 coordinate 9,796,769, forward strand.
TTTGTGAATGAAATGAGCATCGTATTAGAACAAGGAGTTTGTATTAATGGCACCAATGTAAAAGTCAAAATAAGATGTTTCATTTGTGATTCCCCTGCACGTGCTTTTGCTAAAGGTAAGCTTAATTATTTGCTTTGATTCAGAATAATACTTACTTAGATCTATTACGTCGACAATGCATTTTAGATACATTAGATAATATGATTACTTATGGTATTTTATTACTTTTCCAGGTGTTTGTAATTTTAATGGTAAGCACGGTTGTTTAAAATGCACAACCGTAGGGGATTACTCACACACATCGCATACTGTTATATTTCCGACAAGAAAGTCTTCCCCAAGAACTGACGACAACTTTAGGAAAAAGATATACGGAAGCCATCACAAAATGGATTCACCATTATTAAGATTACCTATAGATATGATCGAACAGTTTCCCGTTTCAGATTCGTTGCATTTGATTCATTTAGGAATCATGAAAAGGTTACTAATAGGATGGAGAGACGGTAATTTTGGTAACTTCAAGACGAAGTGGTGTGCGCAAGATATCGAAAATGTTAATGTATTTTTAAACCAATGCAAACTTCCATCTGAAATCCACAGAGCAGTAAGAACTTTAGATTGTATAGCTTACTGGAAAGCAAGTGAATTTAGAACCTTTTTACATTATTTGAGCATAATCATATTGCCAGTTGTCCTTCGCCCGGATGCCTTTCAGCACTTTTTGACTCTATTTTGTAGTGTTACGATATGCTCTTCTAAAAATTATAATCACTTGCTGCGTCTTGCCAGCGAGATGTTTAATTACTTTGTTGAAAATTATAAACAATTTTACGGCGCTGACTATATTACTAGTAATGTCCACAATTTGGTTGATGACAGAACCAATTGGTTCTGTCATACTAGTACTATTTTTGTGTATAGGTTCCGTTTGGAAGAGTCAGTATGCTCATGAGGCGAAGATAGCTTTTTATACAAAACAAAATTCTTCCAAGCGTCTACATGTCTATGAAGAATTTTACTTTACATTATCACATTTCTGGTAACGGGCCAATTAACTAGCCTAAATAAAATTGATACAAGCTTTATAAAATAGCCCTAAAAATTTAACTAATTTTATGACTACCTTTTTTATTTTTTTCTAAATTTCAAATTTTTACTAAGCCGACTCCAAAACATTTAATTGGATAACGTCGTCATTTTCGGTTAGCGTAAATCTTATCATTCATCAACCGTAAAGATACATTTCAGAACGGCTTCAATGAGCCATAAATCTCAAATGAATGGCTTCATCACGATAACACCACCTCAAGCTTTCGGGCGGCAAGAGGATGCAATTTCGCTATTTCAATCAAATGTAACATTATCTGAAATTCATCCATGGCTCGTAATGAAAACACGGTTTTGACAGCGTTTGAAGTTGTAGGTATAATAGAAAATATTTTCATAGAATTTTCCTTTAGCAATAAATTTTAATTAGCAGCGTTAAATTATAATTAAAATGACAAGATGTGTCTATTTACAGACTGAATTGAATTTTTTGTCAACAATACTTTTATTATAAAAATCAGTTAACCGGACAATTCTTAAAACAAATCAATTTTTTGTCAAAAAATGTGATGAGAAATACATCATATAATGTATTTCTCATCACATTTTTTGACAAAAATAACATAACATCAAAATTCTACATTTACACTTTTGGAAAATAAAGTTTAATCTTGCACCAAACCTCGTTTGCGTATATACCTCTAAATCCAAAGTGGCTTTGCTCCGTAAATTAACATGGTTGTCGTCCGAAAGTATCATCGCATTGCGACGCTAAACCATTAAGGTGAAGATATAGGCAAATGGCCTTGAAGTGTGAAATAAATTGGTAACTCGTAAATATTGTGATATTTTCCATATTGCTCTTCGTCATGCACTAGATAGCCCTTTAAATTATTTTAAGAACTGCCGTTGAAACTATTATTGGTGATCCGTCTAGCTTTCAAACTTGCCGTGGCCACTTTTGGCGGAGGCAAGTTTTAAAGCTAATGTAAATACTTTCAACGGTGGTTCATAAAATAATTTAGGGATATCTAGTGCATGACGAAGAGCAATATGGAAATTATCTCCATATTTACGAGTTAACAGTTTATTTCAAATGAGGGCGCCACTTCAAGGCCATTTGCCTATACCTTCACCTTAAGGGCGGTATATCGTAATGCTCAATGTTGCTTGACAGTGACACTGCAATTCAAATACGTATTTCTGATGTGCATTTTAAATAAAGGCCTGTTTGTGTCTCTGATGATGCAAAATTGAAGATATTAGCAGAAGATCCCTGAAAGTCCAGGAACTATCAGTGTGGCCTGCGTCATCATCAGCTGTGCTTTGCTTCTTGGAGGAGTTGGTCTAGTCCCGATTGATGCCAGCGCCAGGTTGGGGCCAAATTCTATAAAGCAAGATTCTCATCAACAAGTAATAAAGCCCCAGCTACCAATAGCCACCCTTTACCCCGTGTGGTTCTGGGTAAGAATAAGACAACTCGATCTCTTTCTATGTCATAAGAGGTGACTAAGGGACTAAGCACAAATATCACGTGCTACAATTGCAAAACCAAGGAGAGTTAACGTCATGCGGAGGCCGGTTGTAAAACTTTTTTGTCCAAATACATTCCCAAAGAGGGTTGACGTCAGGCAGGCGGCTGTTTCTTCTACACTTCCCAAGGTTTTGGCATTTTTGTGTGACCGTTGACATGTATGTTATATTTGGAGAAAAAATAGCGGGAAAGCGACCCCGGGCTCCGAAGCAGCACATCTGAGGATGCAACCGGGTTCGCTTTTAGATGATGAAGACCAATAGCCACCCTTTGGGAGATACTTTCAGTACACTCACTTCCTGAATCTCTTCCGAGGGACATTCAACCCTTTACTTAGGGCGTGCGGACTGAATAATTCACCAGGCCACTTTAAATTGAGCAACGAATACAGTTTTAAAATTCTAGTGAGGTACACTGCTCATTTATAATTTTGTAAGTTTAATTTTCTTTGGGGCATCATACTTTTCGAATAACTTTACCAAGTTGTAATTAAGCAATGTGCTGAAAAATTTGTTGAAAAGATTTGAAATTTACATTGAAGGTTCGTAATAAAGTCAGTAAATTATTTGTTGTACACAAAATACAGTTGAAAATACAATAAAATATAGTACAAAGGTTTTATACAAAGAGCGCAAAATACTTGTAGGTACACCATCTTCTTCGTCTAAGCCAGTTCCCAGTTGCATCCTCAGCTGTGCTGCTTCGGAGCCCGGGGTGCGCTTTGGGGTGATCAATGGTCACCCAAGGATGCCAAAGACCTTGCAGAATGGAGAAGAAATAGCCGAAACAGTTTAAATGATTTGGCTATAGTTTTACGACCAGCCGTCTACCTGACTTCAACCCTCATTGGGAATGTATTTGTGCGAAAAGTTTTACAACCGGCTGCCGCCCGACGTTCACCTTCCTTGGGAATGCAATTGTAGCACGAAATGTTTGTGCTTAGTCCTTTAGTCTCCTCTTACGACATCCACAGAAAGAGATAGAGTGGTCCTATTCTAACACGGAACGTGCTCGGAACCACACGGGTAACACCATGTATATATGTATGTATATGTATTTGTACAAAATTATTTTAAATAATTAAGTTGCAGACATGGTGTTGCAGACGACTAGACAGTAAATGTTTGCCTACTTACCTATCACTATCTTATATATAAAATTCTCGTGCCACAATGTTCGTTCCCGTACTCCTCCGAAACGGCTTGACCGATTCTCAAGAAATTTTGTGAGCATATTGAGTAGGTCTGAGAATCGGCCAACATCTATTTTTCATACCCCGAATCTACGCGGGCGAAGCCGCGGGCAAAAGCTAGTATTGTATAAAAAGGTAGAAAATTTACTACAAGTACCTAAAGAATTCGTTTTAAATGTACACAAATAAAAGCAAAAATATGCCATTAATTCGTCGTTCAAGTATACTTTTTGCGAAATCTTCAACGGATTCTTACGTAAATAGGCTGGGATCCTTTGATTTCTGGCTTCCATTTCAATCTATTGACTCTCCCTCCAAAATAAAGGGTAGGAATTTTAATCTCGGATTCTTTGCCTCCAATTTTATGCGTCTGTATTGGCGTAAGGCGTAACGTTTCTGAAAAATAATTCCTGAATCTTTTTCTTTACATTTATTTGCATACTTAAATATTCTTTAATCTTTTAAAAGTAATTTATTTGATGTTTACATTGACAGATCAAAGACTGGTAAGTAGAAACTCCAGTTATAATCTCTATAAAAAAACTAAGTAAATGTGTGAGGAAAAGTGGTTTTAAATTAAGTAGGACTACCCCCGAATTAGATAGAGATTTTTTCTGTTTGTCTTTTCTTCTGAATGTTCTTGTAATAACAAGTTAGTTGTGTCTAGTTGGGATATTTTTTTATTTATTTATTTAACTTTATTACATAAAATGTATCAGGCGGACTTAAGACCTAAGGCCTTTTCTACCAGTCAACCTACAGGTGGTGCTGATAAAAGCAAATATTGGGCGATTAGATACTACATTCAAATTAACTATTTCCCCATAATTAAACATTTACTTAAGACATGTATTCATATATATATTTTCTTATACATTTATAGACCTACATATAAAAATACACAAATATTTTATAAGTTGGGATAATAGTAAGGATTTCAACTTCATCATTTCAGCCGCATAACGTCTACTGCTGGACATAGGCCTCTGCCAATGTTTTCCAAAATGACCGATCTAGAGCAGCCTGCAGCGCTTTCCAGCGACCTTAGTCAGGTCGTCTGACCACCTTACCACGTATGTGTACATGGTCACCATTTGAGAACCTTTATGCCCCATCGGCCATCGGCTATATTAGTGAATTTTGTTCTTAAAAAAACAATGGTTAAGATTTCTGCTTGAATACAACAAATCGGGCGTAAAATGGGAAACACATTTTATTTTTCAGTAATATTTTTTTCATAGTCGCCTGACTGGTGGTGTGGTTTGTATTAGTTTTTTAAACGTATATCTTGTTTTCGTAGTGTCTGAAGCTGTTACATTCGTTTCACAAGCAACGTCATTACTAATATACCATACCTATTAGAACGCAGCAATCTAAAGATAAAGCTGCATTCACCGTTTTGTTTGGTATAAAAGTTGATATCAGGCAGATAATTACGGCATATTGGCACTTTGCTGAAATTGAACGGATTATATCAGTTGGATGTGTAGAGTCACAAAATATAGAACATTTGGTTTGGAGATATTCGGAGCTTATCCCCATTACGTTGCCCTGTGTTTTTATTTTCCTAATACTGTGGCCTTTTCTTTTTGTTTTCACCTATCCTGCTGGGTAGCGTCAACTGCTAGGATAATGATGATGATTAACTCTATCCTGAGTAATTTGCTGTCATCTTTTCTAAAAAAAGTTTATGTTAACTTGCCATTTCTTACTTGATCTACTTTTACGTTTGCGCTTTTCTTATTCCTATACCCATTTCTTTTGTTTTTTCCTTGTAATCTCCTATACCCATTGGAAAAACCTTGTTTTATTGGTCTTTTTATATAAGTTTTACCTTCTTAGTGTTTTTATTTCTAACTATGCTTTCACTTGCCCGTCGACGTGGGCTAGTTTGGAGGCTATTACTTCATTTACTTCATTTTGCTTCCCTGCTTCATTAACAATAGATGTAGTAAATATATTATCTGTAGTTTAACTTCTTAGCATTGTTATTTCTCGCTATGCTAACACTTACTTGCCCATACTAGTCTACGTGGGTTTGTTCGGAGGCTGTGACTTCATTATCCCTCCCTGTTTTACATCATCATCATCATCTTCCTCGCCTTCTTCCTATTTGGGGTCGGCTCTGTATGTCAACTCCCTCCTCCCTGTTTTACATATTATTATTATATTATACGAACCATTATTTGTCTTACTGCTGGCCAAAGACCTCCCTTCACTTCTTCCATTCAGTCTGGTCCTGCGTTATTTCCTTCCATTCGCTATTAAATTTATCAAGTTCATCGGGCTATCGTGTTCTTGGTTTACTGGGTCTTCTGGTATTAGTAGGGATCCAGGAAGAGGTGAACTTTGTTTTACATAGATGTAGTAAATATATTATTAAATAATATATTTACTATAAATTTTATAGTTTACTTTCTTAGTCTTGCTATTTCCTGCTACTCTAACACTAACTTGCCCACACTAGTCCGCGTGGGCTCGTTCGGAGGCTGTAACCTCATTACGCCTCCCTGTTTTGCGTCAATTTTGGCAACTGCGCCCTTGAGGGTTCACCCTTTTGCGGTAAGAAGTGTATTTGCATACAAGAGGAAGTTAATCAATATGTTCCTTGCAAGGTGATGGGGTAAAATTTGAGGGTGTTTTAGGTAAAAACTCCTTCTTTTGATTTTATGTCGTACGAGTAAGTGTTAACTTCGAAGATTCAATCTAAAAAGTGTATGTATTCACTTTAAATTTCTTGGCATCAAATTTATTTGCTTTAAAAATGTCAAGTGAACGCCAAAAAAAAATACTATTTAAAATGAGTTGGTTAGAGCATTGTCATTGAAACCAAGGTTGCAGGTTCAAGTCCTGCTCACATGGTATTTTTTCACCATTTCTTATTTCATTATTTAATCTGAGTACTTTAGTACTGCATATTGAATGCCTAAAAACCCCTATAAATATATTGAGATTTTGATTTTTTTGAACTTTTGGTTGCTCTAGTTAGAGGTTACTTTAGAAGTACAAATGTAGATCATTCCGATCATAAGATTGAAAAATTGTACGAACCTCGAACCAGAGGCGTAATTTGATACGACAGGGTTTTACAACGATTTGAAATGTCAGTCATTGATTAAAACAGCCAGAGATCCGATATTTGGAAATAAAATCGCTGCCCGTTGAATTGTAAAATCGACAAGCTGACAACCTTCAATAGTAGTATTTCATATTCTATCAGGTTACAAAAAATTATTCGAGAAATGCGCTTAAGACTTTAGCTTATTTTTAATACTTGTTGTTGTTATAGCGGCCACAGTAATACGTAATCGGTGGAAATTTCAAGTGTCTAGCTATTACGATTCAAGAGATAGAGCTCTGTGACAGACAGACGGAAGACGGGCAGACAGTGGAATCTCAGTAATAGAGTCCCGTTGGCACCCTTTGATTACGGAACCCTAAAAGTACCTACAAATTAATAATTACATTGTGAATATAAATAACAAGCATAATCACCAGTTCTTACTGGCTTTGAATCTTAAGACATCCTGTGTTACAAACAGCAAGTTCTTCCTACAATCTACTTTATAACATCTTTCTTAATTACCCTAATACAAATTAAATAATTTAAAGATATTTACAAACGCTCTCAGTAACAAAAGAGGGTTTAACTCGGTTTAACATGACTCAAATCGTTTAAACCTTTATACAGCGTTTACTATTAATATTTAATAGACTTGTAATTGCTATACTAGGCCTCCAAAAAGGCCTTTCATGTGAAGATTAAAACAGCCAGTTAATCCTTGTTATAACCCCACCTAATTAAGATCTAACGGTGTATCTATATGAGAGTTGTCTTGACAGGGGCCCATTTAGATAGGAATGTTAGGTGATAAAGGTATTTATTTTAACTGCTAACGTTGTTTGTAACACGATTTATTTATTTTTTAGAATCTACATGTGAGATTAAAAAAATAATTTAAAACATAATAAAATAAAGATAATAACGTGCGTTAGGATCACGGGTGTACATTATAGAAATTATAGTTTTGATTGACGGAATTTTTTATTTTTAGTAAGTAGTTAAAAATAATAAGATAAAACTTCGTCTAAAATAACATCTCACTCATAACTTGGGTTATTTAGTAAATTTTATGCTAAAAATGTAGTTCCACATTGGTCACCTAAGATTATATTACGTTTAAAAAATAGGACTTTAAATCATTACCTACATTAAGCAAGTCAAATACTTGATTAATTTCTTATTTAAATGAGCTCTTAACAGTTTATAAATGTTAAACGACATTCAATTCACTCCGTAAAATATTAATCGGCCTAGTCCGGTCCTGGGCGGTCTTAATGCAGGTGCATTAACGAGTGGAGCAGTAAAGAGAATACTTGAGAGATCTGTATTAGATCTTACTAAGCTTTCTAACAGCTATACAACTAGTAAGTGTATACTTACTAGTTGTATACCATGATTAACGTATGTTAATCATGGTAAAACAAAGTATTCTCGTCCCGCAATGGACTAAGACTACGTCAGGTTAAGTGTTACCACTGATTTTTCTTTTCAGTAAATTTAAGGACTTTCTCAATTAGTAAATTAATATAAAATAAATTACTCAGTACCTTAACTATTTCATATATCGTGTGATTTAGCTGTTTATTTTTTGACGTGACAACGTCTAATAACTCGATACTACGGGCTGCATGCACGAAAAAGATGACGTCATTGTCGCGTTCCGCAAGCGAGAGCGCGGCACGAACGAGAGAGAGGCATGATCGGCTCGAGCGATCGGCTCAGTTCGAAATGTTTGACGTTGTCACGTCAAACTACCGTCCGTAAACCGACTTTACAGACAAATATTTTTTTTTAATATGTAGATGTATATTTTGAATTAATGGTTCATAATTGGTTGGCTAGGGTGAAAAATGAATTTTGCTCAAGTAATTCAATCACACTGATGTCGTATTAGGCCTTGGGCCAATCACGTGACCCAACTGTCACAGGATGAGAATATCTTGTTATACCATGACGTAAATGAAGTTCATGTACAGAAATAAATCACTTGATTTATCTGATTACTAAAGAATTGGATTAAAGACATGCTGACCATACAGAAATATTTTAATATGCAATTATTTTATAGCAACGCTAGAATATTATACTCAAAATTAAACTTTTTTTTTATTAGGTAGATACCTAAGTAATTTAATAATTTGATTCCCAAAGAGGGTTGACGTCAGGCAGGCGGCTGGTCGTAAAACTATAGCCAAATCGTTTAAATTGTTCTCGTTATTTCTTCTCGAGTTTGCATAGTCTTTAGCATCCTTGGGTGACCGTTGACAAGTATTTTGGAGAAGAAAAAGCGGGAAAGCGTACTACAGACTCCGTAGCAGCTCAGCAGGGGATGAATCCGAGAACACGCTAACATGAAGAAGACTTTAGTAATCCGCTAGATTACAATAAGTCAAACCAGACACTTTTTAGGGTTCCGCACCTAAAGGGTGCAAACGGGACCTTATTACTGAGACTCCGCTGGCTGTCCGTCTGTCACAGGGCTCTATCTCTTGAACCGTAATAGCTAGACACTTAAAATTTTCACCGATTATGTATTATTGTGGTCGCTATAACAACAAATACTAAAAATAAAATAAAGTTAAAAATTAAAGGGGGTCGTCATACAAAAAACGTGTTTTTTTTAGCGTTTTTAACTTGATCTTTATAATGGCATTAACTAGGTACTTAAAATTTTCACCAATTATGTATTACTATGACCACAACAACAACAAATACTAAAAATAAAATAAAGTTAAAAATTAAAGGGGGTCGTCATACAAGAAACGTGTTTCTTCAGCGTTTTAAAACAGTGTGCGGTGGTACGAAACCCTTCATTTATGAGTCCGACTCGCACTTGCCCGTTTATTTCTAAATGTCAAACAAAAATTTTCTATGAGATTTGTATGAAATACAAAACCGTGACGTCATAGGTATTTGCAGTCAAATAGCGCTCTTAATATCAGCTTTTCTGCATTAAAAAATATAAAAGCATGTTGAAAATGGATATGATCAATGACAAATGAACCTTTTTTGTGACGTTTTATTTTCATAACAGTATCAAAAAATTTATTTTTGACCCAGTCATCTACCCAATTTAATAATAATAATTAACAGTTCTTATAGGTATAAAATAATTTAGTTACAGCTTAGCTTAGTGCCCTTACTTGTAAGACATTATTGTCAAACTATCGGGATGGCCTAATACTTAGCTTTTTACTAGCTTTTATTTAGTTTGCCATGTTTGTTGCTGTTTATTTGTTTAGGTCAAATCTTGTAAGTTAAAAACACTTCCTGGATACAGCATGTAATGAAATTTTGTACGCTAATGTAAATCAGATCCAATGCAATATTATTGCCGGAAGGTGGCTATAGGTAATAAAACTACGCGATCCCATCAAGTTTGGGCTTATTACATTTGTCTTATATAGTAATATAAGATAAGTACTTAGACCTTACAATAAAAGCAGTTAATTAACATTACGTAACTGAAAAGGTGAAAAAATCTCAATTGTCACAGCAATAAGCAGACTGCGTAGCATCTGTTAGGAAAAGAAAACTAAATAAAATCATTTCCACGTTTTTTCTAAAAAACGGTCGTTTTCGTGCCACCAAAGGCTTTTAATTAAACTTGTCGGCAGGAAACGCGTCGACGCGATTTAAAAAATTCATTTAAATCTGTAACCGGGAAATGTGAGCGACTAATTTTATTTTATTGGCCGTGAAGATTGTTTTTGTAATTTTTACGGATATTTTAATGCCGTCTTTTTTTGGCAACTTTTATTGTATAATTTAGATGTAATATTTATTTTTTGTTTTTATCCAATAACTGCGTCAGTTATATCGCGGCAATAGGTGTTATGTAAAGTTACTAGTAAAGAACAAGAATTTTTTGAAACATGAATGATAAGAAATTACTTAAATAATAAAGTAAGGTTTTCACATACAAACCTTCACCTGCCAACGGGAGCACATGCGCTAAATTTATTGTTTTATTTTTATTGACAGCTGATGAACTAAAGGGTTATGTGATATAATTTAATAAGAGTTACAAAACGTTTTTTATTTTAGTTTGTAAAATAGATTGATTCCATTATATTTGTCTTATTTGTATGATTTTTTTTTAATTCCGATAAGTAGATTTTAACCCTTAAGAACTAAAGAATGCATTTTATCCCTTGGTGTTAATCAACTCCATAAATCTAGGGTTAACAAAATCTGTATCCGTTGCCTGATCCCGACATACATATAGTACCCGTCATGAATACGCAATGTAGGTGGGTAAGTACAGACACGTGCTATCCCGAAAAGGAGGATTGACGGATCACTTCTACCCTTGTAGTAGTAGATTCCTACGCCTAGGAAAAATCATATATTTCTGACTTGTTTTCCGAACTTTTGTGACATTTTTGACGAGCCTACGTCCAGCAGCGTATGATGATAATGTGACATGTTTTCTATATTTTATATCGTTGTTTGAAGTTTCTTCTTCATTTTCTAAGTTCATTTTTGTCATCTTCTAATGACAAAAATGAACTTAGTATGGATACGAAATTAAGCAATAGTCATTAAGGCGAGGTGGGTTCACAATTTGAAATACTGTGGGTTTTTGAAAAATCACTGTTATTAAAAATAAATAAATAAATATATACGGACAAATTACACTGATTAAGCTAGCCCCAAAGTAAGTTTTAAACTTGTGTTATGGGATACTAACTTAACGATACTATATTTTATGACAAATACATATATAGATAAACACCCAAGACCCAGGATAATTTGAAAAAGGCCATTTTCCAACTTGCCCTGGCTGGGGATAGAACCCAGTAAAGCACAGTTTATTCCTTTAAAAAATTTTGGTGACGCGTGAAACGTGTTTTGGATATTGTGGGATTCTGTAAAAAAGCCTTAAGATTTTAATGTAAAATTTTTGAGAATTATATTGTACCAATCAAAAAAGGCTAAACGAAATCTGATTCCGCGGCCTAATCAATCCAATTGTAATCCATATATACAAATAGTACGCGTTATGAATACGCAATGCAGGTGGGTTAGTACAAACGCGTGTTTTCCTGAACCGAAGAGGATTGACAGATCACTTTCACCCTTGTTGGAAAATCGATACATTTCGCGTTGTTTTTTAGGATTGTTTAAAATGTTTACTTCGATAAGGAGCTTGGTGGCCCGTGGGAGTATGCATTACTAGCGCTTTGCAATTTCAGAAACCCCGGGCGTAAGCCGCTTGTTGACCCAAGTGACATAAACAATTCTTGTTCTTATTCGTGCTATATAAAAAAACGTTTAACCAGAGTTTAACGTTGGTCCCGTCAGTCAGACAGACGTCAATCTTTGTCGTAGACCAACGTTTGTCTAGTATGATGGACTAAATGTACCCTTAAAATAGTTTCAGTATATTTTATTAGACCCTATATATCCCACATACATGTAGTATGCGTCATGAATACGCAATGTACCCACATATGTACTTACCCAAGTACAAGCGCGTGTTAACCCTCACGAGGAGGATTAATAGATCACTTCCACCCTTGCACATTGCAAATTCCTACGCCTAGGAACAATCATAGATTTTATGTTTTATTCTCTAGGTTTTAAGTTTTAACTTTATTTTTATTTCTTTATTTCTTCGGAGACTCTTAAGATCTTAAGACTCTCTCGCTAGATAGCTGGGTCAAGAGTCAGATACAGAAGGCAGTACTCCTGGATACGACACGCATTGCAAGGAGGTTTCTCTCTCTGCGGCCCTAACCACCGCCGGTAGCATGAACCTAACATGCCTCACTACCAGTTGGAAGTTAGTTTAGGTTTTATAATGTATTCATATTTTGCATATTATACATAATCTAACTTAAGAATAAAAAAGCGGCCAAGTGCGAGTCGGATTCGCCTATGAAGGGTTCCGTAGCAGCAAGTAACATAATATAAAAGTTCTAAAGGTAAATTGCGGTTTACGATTTATGACGTATTAAAAAATAACTATCTATGATACCGGGACCGCTATAGTTTTAATTGAAAGTACATACTTTGAGGTATATACCACATTTTTTTTCAGAATTATTTTAGTAATATTTCAAAAGTTACGGTGGGGAGACACCTCAAATTTAAACTTTGTATTAGATTATCTCAAGACTGGGGGTTTGATCTACATAGTTTCAAAGCAGTTTTTGTTGCGTTTTAAAAGACCTTTTTAAGATACCCCACGCGTTGGGGTTAGTCCAATTTAATTTTTTTAATTCACTTTTCGTTGTATGGTAGGGAGGTGGAAAAAAAAAATTTTTCATAATTTTAAAATCCAACTTTTGGAACTTCAATATCTATCTCTCCACCAATTTTCGTGACAATCGGTGCAGTAACGGCGGAGTACGAGTCCGGACGGACAAACAGACGGACGGACTGACGGACGGACGGACATGACGAAACTATAAGGGTTCCTTGTGGACTACGGAACCCTAAAAAGAAGATTATAATAATAATAAATTGTTTAGTTATGTCTACCGCATAATTTGATAATAATGTATGTATTTAAAAAAATATCAAGCACATCCCTTGATGACTAATTTCATAAAAATAAAAAAAACAGTAGTTAGAAAAAAAATTGTTTGAGATAAGTACCTACACCAAACAAAAAATTCAATTATTTACCTTATACCAATAAGTCAAGGTGAAAATATTATTCAAAAAAAGCCTAACAATATAACTGCGCAAATAATGAATCAAGACGAATTTACATTCAAAGATTACATCAAAGGTAAATTGATAAATATTCAAGCAATTTCCAATGCAAATGAAACATTTCCAACCCTAATTCACATAGGGCGACGGGTATACGCAATCACTTTTACAAGCTGCCAAATCGTGTACCCTATTAGGGCTGTATGTTAACGAGATACGGACAGTGTCGTTTTGTTTGTAATAATGTGTCATACCACAACAAGAGACGCGATATTAAAATGTTATAAGTATATTTTGTTATTAATAATAATGTTAGTATGTTTTCAGTAAGTGTTTTTATATGTCGCTAATATGTTCTTTAAATTCTTACTCCCACAGTGCTTCAAAATCAAGGTATACGACTAAATTAACGCTTAAAAATCAGTACATGCACATAATTTAAATTTAAATTAATTTTAATTAATAAAGTAGTTTATGTAGAAATTAAATATAAATCTGAATGCTTATCAATTTATCTTTTGTACCCATTTTGAGTTTTCTAACAACCCAAAGGTTGGCTGTCAGATAATGCTTTTAGCATAAAGTCCGCCTATTGTGCTATACAAATTGTATTTTGTACAATAAAGTTTAAATAAATACATAATTAAGGTTTCACAAAGAGCGATGGAGCGCGCCATGCTCCAAACGTAGAAATTTGTCGCAGCAAATACGTAGATACTCGTAGACGTGGTGACGGTAAGATGGGAATGGGCGGGACATTTGGCTAGCAGTACCAGAGTGGTGGCCGAGACAGGGGAACAGAACAGTAGGCAAACCACCTGCCCGATTGGTCAGACGATATTGTAAGGTTGACACAGGACCGTTGGAAATAGCGCAAAAAAAGGGAGGCTTATGCCCAGCAGTAGGTTGATGTGGACTGAAATTTATGATGATGAATGATGATGTGCGACGAGAGAATGGCTATAAGGTATCTTTTTGCTGAACTCAGTGAAGGCAAGCAAGAGCAAGGCGGTCAGTTCCTCAGATACATTGACGTTCAGAAAAGACATGCCACATCGATTTATTATTTATACAAGCTACCAAATCGTGCACCCTAGACTGTACTAAATGTTGCCGAGAAATAGTGTAGTTATGTTTGTAATAATGTGCCCTTCGACACGCGATATTAATATTTTTTTTTATAAAATAATAATTTTAGTAGATGTTGGTATATTGGATTGACAATAATGAAATACAAAAGAAACTAAATTTAATTTTATAAATAAAACCGTCCTATCAAATAACGTTTGAAATGAAGCAGCAATTTATTTAATTCCACGTTCGATCACCTACCCGATTATAGATACGAGTAGCTACAACTTCCTGTCACGGTCGGGTTTTGCATGCTAAATGACGACCCAATCCCGGTTAATCCAAATAATAGAAGGGATTAATTCGCACAAAGCAACATACAGAGCTGTTTATCTTTACCCAGCCCTTAGGGCCGGAAATATCATACAGGTTGACATGAATATTCCTGAACGTGTTTCCCGTATACAAACGATTTCATAATGAACACAAACATAGGTTCTGACGTAACAACAAACGAATACTCGACCCGAATTTCTGCTGACAAAAGCTATTCTGTAACATACTTGTATGTACATGGAGTTATGAGTACTTAGTTTTCCGATATGAAATTAATCGCTAGAAACGTATTTGTAAATGCACGAGTATTGTGAAAAAATTACGTAATAATCTAGTTTAAGTACAGAAATTAGAGATGGCACGTCTTAATGGCGGAATAGAGTAGGATTTATCACCATAGCTATTATGTTAAACTAGAGGAGACATCACATATCAGGGTTTTGTCCCGTTCAATAAGGAATATGCATGTGATACCAATCCGGCTCATATTTTTATTTTACAATTTCTATTAATACGTTACCACGCCTAGTTAATTATTTTTCTTACTGACTCTTAATTGGATGAGAAATAAATTATTGAAAATATGCAAATATTGCGCGGGAACTTTTGACAAACGAAAGGGAAATGACGACAAAGTTCACAAAAAGGAAATGACAAGTTCGGGTGCGTTCGGTAGGTCCGTCCGTCCATGTAGTTTGACTATCGATGACATTCGAAATGTATGTACTTTTATATAGAGGTTTATCAAACATCACTGGCTGATAATATCGAAAGTACCCAAAAAAGAAAAACATGCGTTGACAGCTTCTGTCTCTAGCGGACTTTGACGTCATATTTTAAAATGGCGTGTTTTAGTTGTTATAATCTACTTGCTATTTTTAATATTCATTTTCTACACCATATACATGTTTTTCGGCACTAATTTATTTTTTGCGGCTATTTCTCGACGAGGACTATCGATTAAAAATATAAAAAAAATGCATGCATACTCTCTATTGTAGCTAACTTCATAAATTTCGCTTAGTCGCTTGCTATTATCTCTTAAACGCCTAGTACTTTCGACAGTATAATGCGGAAAACATACATACATACATACTATCATGCCTGTTTCCTACAGGGGTAAGCAGAGACCATGGACCTTCACTTGCTACGATCCTGACAGACCTCTTCCTCTTCATCTACACTCATCAGCCTCTTCATACATGTCCTTCTATTACGGGTACTTCTTACCTCTCCCTTTTTCAGAACGTCTGCAATCTGATCGCAGAACGTTCGCCAAGGTGGACCCTGTCCCGCTCTTCCTTTTACACTTGCCTTATAAATATTTATTGTTAATCTCTTGAAAACATGGTAAACATAATTAAAAATGCCTTGGTGTGTATTATAAAACAGTAAGAATAATTCAAGGAACACGCAAAGTGTAAAGGAATAACTTTCCATCTGTAAGTAACCAGATTTTATTGTTAAAAAATTAAATACGTATGATATATTCACGCCGCCATATATTCAAAAATGCTCGTAGAACAGGGGCCAATGTTTGAGATAGCTTTTTATATTATTCTATGTCAATGTTAATCACACCCTTTGTCTGCCACGGATGTTGTCAGAGGTGACTAAGTCTAGACTAAGAATAGTATCAGTACCATTTGCACTAAAAATAATTAAAAATAATGATCTTCAATAAGTGATATATTTATCCTACATTGAATAAAAAATTTTGACTTCGTCTTTGACTTTAAGGGAGGTATATGAAACAGAGAATGGGCAGCAGCGTCCTCTGAAATATACAGTTTTAAAGATAAAATAGAGTCTTAATCGCTCCTTTTTATTCTTCTTCCAGTGCCATCTTTAACGAAGGTCGGCAATCATCGTAGCGATCAGCACTTTTGAGATGGCTGCTAGGGATCGCGTACTCTTGTAGTACCATTGGCGTAGACTTTTCAGCCACGATGTTCTTCTTAGTCCAGGCCTCCTTTTGCCTTGGATCTTCCCGTGTATGATAGATTGAAGGAGTTCATATTTGTTGATACGTATTATGTGGCCCAGGTATTCAAGTTTTCTAATCTTGATGCTTTTGAGGATCTCAAGTTCTTTGCCCATTTTCTGCAAGACGGCGGTATTTCGTACTTTCTGCACCCAGGAAATTTTTGCATTCTACGACAAACCCACATCTAGAATGCATCCAATTTGTTGCACGTCACTTCAGTGAGTGTCCATGCTTCTGTTCCGTATAAAAGTACAGAGAATACGTAGCATCTAGTCATTCTGATGCGCAAATCTAAGCATAGCTTTTTTGAGCAAAGAACTTTCTCCATGCGGCGAAACGCACATCGCTCCTTCCCGCCATAAATTGATACGGCCATAAACGTCTCCCGGGCACTAAATGAGTTTTCAATTGCCACAGGGGAGATTAACTGGATAACCACAATATTACCATCGTTTAAACAGATCTTCATTTGGATGAAACTGGGTTTCTCATTACCATTTAGCAGAAATGAATGAGTGTGTAGAAGTATTTCTTGTGCTTCTTGCCACTGTCCTCCCCGTAGGAGTAATTCCAGATACATTGTCACGTCTTCATTCTTAACGGGGTAGACAGTATCCAAGCCCGTGAAAACCAAAAGCCACTATTAGCGTAATGGTGTGCGAGAAGGTAGAAATAGGGAATAAAAGCCGTGTTGGGTTGCTAGCCGCATCGCCTATAAACATGATTCAGATTCTTGCCCATTCCCCCTAACGGCTTTAACCATCTGCGTGGGAAGGGAAGCAGCAGGTACATTCTACATTATTTCGTTAGTCCCAGACATTTTAAAACATATTTTTCAATATATTATATTGCCGCTGTCCATTTTCCTTCTTGAACACCTGTAATATACAGTTTGAACGATAAAATAGTCTTAATAGCTCCTTTCCGCAATAAATTGATACGGCTAACGTCTCGCGGGCACTAAATGAGTTTTCAATTGCCACAAGGGAGATTAACTGGATAACCACAATTCAACATCGTATAAACAGAGAGAGAAAAACATAGAATGTACCAGCTGCTTCTCTTCCCGTGCAGATAGTAAAAGCCGATCAAGGAAATGGGCAAGAATTTAAATAATATGGACAAACGATGCGGTAAGCAACCCATAGGGGTTGTATCATAATAGTATGATTTCCCTTTTCCACCTTCATGCCCACCATCACGCTAGAATGTCCTGGGCCTTACCGCTCTAGGCTCTGTCTGCCCCGTTAGAGATATAGACATGATAGTGTATAAATAGATCTTTATTTGGTTCAAACTGGGTTCATCATTACCATTAAGTAAAAATTAATTAGTGTGTAGAAGTACACGTATGTCTCCTGCTTCGTGCTTCTGATTACCCTGTATAAATATTGGGCAATTACAGTTATATCATCACGTCTTTATCCTTAATGAAATAGACAGAGTAGAGCAGTAAGACCTAAAGGCCACATTGTCATGTTGCTAGCCGCTTCTTCTTTTAATATGATTCGGATTGTTGCCCTTGATTGGTTTCTCATTACCATTTAGCTGATATGAGTGTATAGAGTGATAGAAGTTCAAGAGAGATTACTCAGACCAAAGGCTGGAGATAAAAAGCCCAAAACCGGACTATCTGGAACAATTTACTTAACCAGGCCCAGGCCCAACAGCGGCTGTAGAGCCTTAGATGATGATGATGATGATTCACATCATTAATATGAATTAATATAAGACTAAAGTTTTTTTATTCAAAACAAAACTTACTTGTCAAATTTTTTTAAGTGAGTCTTTACGTATTTACGGTGCCAAAACAAGTTTGTTCGATATTTTCTATTCATTACATGTTGATGTAAGAAGAAAGAGAAATCGTAGTTTGCCAGGTACTTCTTTTTCTACGCACATCGTAAAAGCCAATTAAGATAATAGACGAAAATAGGAATGCAGTTTCGTTTTCTTCTTTGCGATAGATTATTTTTAATTTTTTTTGTCATTTTATATTTTATCAGCCTAGTAGAGAGAATCGACGGCGTTATTATTTTATAGCCGCAAGTAAATCTTCCAGGGTGCAGGTGGTAGGCACCCAGGGCAGAAAAGCAAGTAGTCTGTTGGAAGAAAACAAGTTCCGTGAGTTGTTCCGTTCCTTTTCAATAATTTTCCACCTGGGTAAAAGCTCTTCACAACGACCTACTTGGGTTCGCAGTTTATTGAGTGACTTCCAAGCAGGCCAGGAGAGATCCCGTTCAAGTGGCAACCAAAGTATGGTCCCTTTCCCAGAGTCCATTCTGGCCTCTTTGATGTTACATTCCAGCGCCGTTGTACTTCTACTACGAACGATGGTATATAGTGCAGCTAACAACCCGTCACTATTTTTATTCCCTATTCCTCCTACACATCAACCATCACACTAAATGTGGCCTTTGAGTTGCATGACTCCAGCTTCTGTCTGCACCGTAAAAGATAAAGACTTGATAAGTATGTTATGTGACTGTATGCGTTATATTTTGTTCTAAAACTGCGTACCTCATTACCATTTAGGCTGAAACGGGTCGAATATTAAACAGGGCCGGATTGTGGAGGTGCGAATTGAATTATATAAGAGATGTTTCTCGTGTTAGACACAAATTGGTGTGTCGTGTTCTGAAATTGATATTGCATGTATTAAGTTGTCACCTGTCTCTCTTATGAATGTGTAGATTAACAATTAAACATGACAATTACAACAAGTTTCCGGGATGCAATCAAATCACGTAATAACACACATCAAATACAGACAGATGAGCGTCCCGCAATATGTTCTTTATTAGATTATTCATCAACTGATCTTTAGTAAAAGGAGAATTTTTGTCGTATCCGTATGATTCTGAGAAATGTGATCAGCTAAGATTATGGATTGACAAAAAAAAATTCAATTGAAACAAATCTCAATCAGACAACCAGAAATAAGACGCTGTAGGTATAAGAAAAGAAGCAAATGATATACTCTCAGATTTTTCTTTACTCCAAAACTACAGAAGGAAAATCTCAAATTATCTATGTTCATAATTATTACAAATTAAAGTTTTCCAAAGCATATATCTGGTTTTTCTTATATTTCTGGGTAGTATGAAGTCAAAAACGAATTGATTTATTTTGATGTACTTTCCTCTATTATGTTTTCAACAGTCGCCCAGGTGCTATTCAGACGGGTGCCCTAAGTGGCATACCTCCATGTCAGTATATCAGTCTACTTCTGGACTAAGGCCCCTCCAAAAGGGAGGGATGAGATGACTAAAGGGACGATTTGCCTATAATAACCATGCTTGACACAACCGGTTCGGCACAGTAAATGGTAGATTGTCATTACAGAGGCATGATCCCTGTTTTTTGTAGACATATAAAACGTTCATGCTAAGTTTGCCGGTCCGTGGAATGCGCGGCCCCTCTCGTCAGCGGCAAACTTAGCGCGAACTATTAGTATCTCACTTAGTCGCCCCTTACGATATCCCCAGGAGAGGAAAGGGGTAGTGATATGTTGTTTCTACTTGGCCGTCTCTACTACAACTCTGTTACATTTAAGGCATTTCTTTGCAAAAGTTTAAAGCGGAAGTCAGGACGAGTCGTTCAATATAAATAAGATTTCTCATGCTCTATCCCTAACAATTTCACAAAAGAGCATCGGCAATCCCTGCAGCTCACAGAAGGATGGGTAAGCATAAAGGTTCCTTACATAACAGCTGTTACCACTACAATAGATGATCACGCCTTTTCAGTCATCTTGCAACTTGTGTTACCTATAGAAAATATGACATTCAATATACGCCTCCGCTATTGTAAGCTGAGACCCTTCGACAACCCTATCCTATTATATGAAACGTAACAACTTGCAACTTTTGGACAAACAATTTTGAACTTTACTTGGTTGTAATAAGGTCAAGAAGTGAGAAAATGTTGATACGGGTTCGCCAATTTTAAGAAGCATAATAGTGTAGTGCTTGAGAATAACGTCATCCGTGATATACATATTGTTACTGAAAGTGCTAAAATCACGCTGTTTTTGTAACGTTCGTGTTTACCAATACGGCCCGAGTTTTATTAAAACAACGTGGCTTCGGTAACTACGTCGGATTATGAATTATTCATTTTTATACCTTTAGTCAAAATATTTTATATTTTTCCAACGAAAATTGGTACATGTGTACCACCTACCTGTGCTTTGTTTCAGAAATAATACCTTTGAAGTCTCTGGGCTTGGCTGGACTTGAGCATTCTGATGTTTTTTTACACTTTGCTTGACACTCAACCACACAAAAACACAGAGATTGTAAGTATAGTAGTAAATGTCCCGTTAATGGGGTAACCTAATCTACTAAAACATACATATATGTACCTACAGGATATTTCGGAAAAGGCTCGATAAAAAATATCTCAACTCAATTTTTCACTTTATACTAATTCAATATGCAGTTTGTTGCTACTTCTGCTTAGTAACTGTTTTTTGTCTGCACTTGCGCTTAGTAAACAGCACTAAACTTACCTGTAAGTACATGATATGATGTCAACAACTTTAATAAATCGAAAGAAAAGAGGGTTGTTCCGTATTCATCCTATGACGTCTCATCCTACTCATTATTTTTTCCTTACCTTAGCTATTTATGTGCTTTAATCAACCCACAACAAAAAAAAAATTTAAATTCCGTATTCATCAGTATTCCTAACTCAACCTACTCGTATTGTAAAAATACCTAAAAAAATGTAAGAATTTTTAAGCTCAGTTAACTTTAGTTTTTGTGTTGTTCTATTAAATCAAACGGCAGGAAATCTGATAAAATCATATATTTAAAAAAAATACATAAATTTTAATAGAAAATAACACAAAATAATAGTAAGCGTTGTTAGACTATCTATACTTTTTTCATAATATTTGCTTTGGGATGAGTAAGGAATGCATTTGGGTTGAATTAAGAAAACATATTAAAATATTGTAATAGGTTGAGTTAGGAATACTAGTTTAGAATGAGTAAAGAAATGGGATGAGGCGTCATGGGACGAATACGGAACAACCCAGAAAAAATTGACAAAGTTATCAAGTGATACAAACATCCAAAGATAAATAAATGATTTTGACTTTTGAATCATCATCATCATCCGAACGTATTCCCGTTTACATCCTCAGCAGTACCAGTTCAGAGCCCCGGGGTCTGCTCATCAACTTTTCACAAAGTATGCTTCTCAGTGGGATTTGAACCCATCACCCTCGGGTCACCAGGCAAACGCCTTGTTTATGTTCATTATGGACCATGGAGGCACTCAAAATGATTTTGACTTTTGAACTTCATAACATAATCAGTGCATGATATTTCGCTTTAATATTTGTAGAAGAGAAAATCTACTACTCTGTGAGAAGATCAACGATTACTTTGCCTTGTTTTAACACCTATATCAACTAACGAGTTGAACGGAAACTGTTTGAAATCAAAGAAAAATTACCCGCATTTTAAACCAGACGTTCATAAAACAACAGGTGGTTACAGAAATAATTAAATAACAAGACAGCTTACAATAACGCGAATATTAACACGTCGCAACGCACCATTTGTCTTTGCCTTATATTTACAGTTAATATTTCAGTTAGGTCTGTGATACTTTTTATATAGTAGATATAACGTATATGAATATTAATACGGTTAGTTTTTTTAGCTTACAGGTAAAACATTTATTTTTGAAATTTGTGTGATTGGATATGGCGCCTTTAATGCATATTTTATTAAGCAACGTAATATTAATTTGAACTATAACACTTATTTAAAAACCTATTTATTGTTATTAAAAAAAATCGAAAAGCTTTGATAGTTCAGTTCAATTAAGTTAGATAAGTGTTTTGATAGTACACTATGAAGCACTCTTACTGTATTCTGTAAGTTTACCGCAAATATTATAATATTTTTTATAAAAAAAAGTATTATTTACTTTGTGAGTATGATTTGTAATCTAACGCAATCGTGGACTTGAAATAAATCGATTTGGAACATATTGTATAAAGTGAAAAGCTTCCCATAAAAGTTAAAAAAAATATTGATAAAAAAGTCTGTAAAGGCTTATTCAAACCGAAACTGTAACCGCTACCGCACCGGGTAGCGACATCCCAATACGTATGCGAATAATGCGCTGTTCAAACCATAACGGTATTCGCTACCGAAGAGAGACGGTAGCGTTCTTCCGCTACGGGCGGGCGGGGTGAGTCCGCGGGGAAGTACCCAGTATCGCTGAACGCGCTGTACGTATCGCGCACCACCCGTGACTGTTGTACGCGGTTCCAGTTTCGCGATAGCTGCGGTAATGCTATACCAAATACCAGTCGCTATATAGCTCGCGTATTACCACTACCCATGGTAGCGGATAACGATTCGGTTTGTTAGGCCTTTAAACTTTAAAAAAAAGTCTCTGATATTCCTAAGCTCTATAAATTAAACTGAAGACGAATAGTCTCCTAAGAAAGAAATGAATATTAAAGTTTAGCTTGCTAAGTAGTTGAGTAGTAAACAGACAACCTGTAAAACTTCCAGCGACATATCTACCGCAATGAAACAGTCTCAGATTTCACTAGAATCAAATTACGCGAGTCGTAAGCCTGGAAACATATTGGGCGACGGATGGAGGGACCGATGTTATGTGAAATACGCGGGAAACGTCTTATGGACTATATGGGAACATTCCCAAGAGTTATTTCTTTCCTAATAGCACGGGTCGTAGTCGTTTTGCAATAATTTCGCGGTGTTACAGACCTTCATTCCTCTTTTAATACGATACGATTCTCATTTTAAGTTAGATATAAATATGCATACACTTTTTACATGTAGATTTGAATCCCACTTGAATCAGAACGAGGCATCAAAACGAAATACGAATAGTAAGTAGAAAATGTAAGTAGATTAAGATTTATTTCTGTACAATGACACACACAAGAGCCTGGCAAGAAATAGAAGATTAAGATTAGAAGGTTACTTGAATGTGTCTTTTTAGTTTCGTTTTACTTGAAGGTAAGGTACTTGAATGTGTCTTTTTAGTTTCGTTTTACTTGAAGAAGGTAAGGACGGTGGGACCTTGGGGCCCTGAAGCAAAGGTATTTTTAAGGACGTCACAACGCACCTCTTCGAGGCAACTGGAGACCCTAAGGCTGGCAGCTTTTTCACTCAGAGAATAAGTCTCGCTATACTATACAGCGAGGAAATGCTGCCAGCATATTGGGTACGTTGCCTCGATGTGGTGCGTTAGAAGAAATAGTTTTATTTGTGAAAAATTTACATATGTACCTACGTTAAGATACTTGAATGTGTCTTTTTAGTTTAATTTTACTTAAAGAAGGTAAGGTACTTGAATGTGTCTTTTTAGTTTCGTTTTACTTGAAGAAGGTAAGGTACTTGAATATGTTTTTTTAGTTTCGTTTTACTTAGGTTATTTAACACCTGGAGTGCTTTTCTTGAAATGTTTGCGTGCGTTACGAAAAAGTCGTTTTTAGGGTTCCGTACCCAAAGGGTGCAAACGGGATCCTATTACTGTGACTCCGCTGTCTGTCCGTCTGTCCGTCTGTTCGTCTGTCCGTCTGTCTGTCTGTCCGTCTGTCACAGGGCTCTATCTCTTGAACCGTAATAGCTAGACACTTGAAATTTTCACCGATTATGTACTACTGTGGCCGCTATAATAACAAATACTAAAATTAAAAAATATTTAAAAATTAAAGGGGGTCGTCATCAAAGAAACTTGTTTTTTTCAGCGTTTTTAACTTGATCTTTATAATGGCATTAACTAGATATTTTAAATTTTCACCAATTATGTATTACTATGACCACAATAACAACAAATACTAAAAATAAAATAAAGTTAAAAATTAAAGGGGGTCGTCATACAAGAAACATGTTTCTTCAGCGTTTTAAAACATTGTACGGTGGTACGGAACCCTTCATGTACGAGTCCTAATCGCACTTGCCCGTTTATTTTAATCGGTCATACGAGCGAGAAGGATTTGCACGAGTGGTAAATTTTGACATTTGCAGAGTAAAAATATCAAAGAAACCTTCGTGTTGTTTGTCCTTCCGTTTCAGGGTTTTCTTTTTATGTTGAATTTTTTAGAAAACCATTGACATCTTTATGATATTTTCTGCGTAAAACAATATTGTTTGTATGGTGATAATTTGTAAAGCAATGTTTCCTTAGTAAGTGTGTTGCACTGCCCACTTCTTTTAACTGGGTAATCTAACTTATTGTTTCCTTAGTGAAAACAAATTTTTAAGTGAGTTTAGTTCCCGTGAGTTTCAAAAGCTGCATCTCAATGCGTCAAACAGTCAAACGGGGATAAAATATTACCCGCCGCAAATTGCTAGCCGTATTGTTGGCTCCTTTGTATTCTTTGTTTGTCCATCCTTTTTACTCACACAAATATCACAACGAAAGAAGAGGAGTGCTAATCTGATTAATATGCTTTCAGCGATAGATAAAGAAAATGTGAAACAATGAGTCCCTTTCTGTCTATAATTTATTTTGCTTTTATCTCCGGATTTATTGAGCCGTTTTTAGGCCATTAGAGTTACTAAGTAAAAGGATTAATTTCACCGTTGTATTTAGGTCAGTTTTTATGGCTGAAACTTTCAGTTTGTCATTGGAATTTAGACTTTGTGTTTTAAGTAATAAAGTCGGAATGGTCAGTGATAATCTCGGCTGGACGTGGCAGCTCGCCGGTGCACCATAAGGCGGCGAAATAAATCTTGGTACAGTTTCATAACTCAATTTCCTTAGTTTCAGCGAGACACAACAAAAGTTATTTCAACTTTGTCTATAAGATTTATATTTCTGTAAAAATTTATGGGTTTGCTGATTATTAAAACTGCAATTTATTGTTTGTGTTAGGTTAGTATTATAACGTTTTTTCTAAATTGAGTCTGATTGTCAAAACTTTTAACTAATTTGATTTTAGAAGCTAATGGCGAGTGTTATGAATATTGGAATTTTTGATTTTTGTAACATGACATCATATATCATTTGTGCCTTCATTCCAAAAGCCTGTCATGTAAATGTCCAGCTATTTAAAGTGTTGATAAACATACTTATCTGGGATTAATTATTGACAGCAAATTTAACTGGTTTCCACACATAAACCTTGTAAGCGAGTAACTACGAGCGTTCTTAGCCAACATGTATGTAATTAATAAAAGGATTCCTTTTCAGACTACATTAATGCTGTACAATGCGCTTGCTGAATCAATAGTAGGATATGGACTGACAAGTTATGGCAGAACTTTTAAAAGTTCTATTTAAATACTGTAAAATCCTTCCAATACATTTAAGATAAGATACAGCTTGTTGCAAGAACAATTTTTTAATATTAATATACAAAAAAACATAACTCATGAGATCAAAACGCGACAAAAAACTAATAAAAAACTTTTAACTACTGCTGCACGCAATTCATATAGGGAAAGAACAACATCCTATTTAATTCCACGCTTTATCAATGATTTAGAATTATCGTTAAAACAAAGTTATGCTTTGAAAAATAATAAAAGCAAAAAAAATATAAAGAAAACACTTATGTTGCACTTTTTGAACAACCTGTAGGCTGTTCAAGAAGTCGGGTCGGGACCAGTTTTGTATGCATCATCTATAGATGCATACAAAACCGGTCTTGCAGTGAACGACAGGTGTTGTGATGATTTATATTATTAACTAGGTAATACTTAACCACTTTATATATAAGTACTTATATAATATCAGATGAATATTAACCTAATTTTAAGATTGAATGTAGACAATATGCTTCCGGACAAACCTTCGTGGTTTATGGGTGCATAGAATTGTAATTATTGTTATTTTTGGATATAAATAAATGAAAAAAATATATATCTATATATATAGATATATTTTTTTTCATATATTTCATATATGATATATATATATATATATATATATCATATATGAAAAAAATATATATCTATATATATAGATATATTTTTTTTCATATATTTCATATATGATATATATATATATATATATATATCATATATGAAATATATGAAAAAAAATATATCTATATATATAGATATATATTTTTTTCATTTATTTATATCCAAAAATAACAATAATTACAATTCTATGCACCCATAAACCACGAAGGTTTGTCCGGAAGCATATTGTCTACATTCAATCTTAAAATTAGGTTAATATTCATCTGATATTATATAAGTACTTATATATAAAGTGGTTAAGTATTACCTAGTTAATAATATAAATCATCACAACACCTGTCGTTCACTGCAAGACCGGTTTTGTATGCATCTATAGATGATGCATACAAAACTGGTCCCGACCCGACTTCTTGAACAGCCTACAGGTTGTTCAAAAAGTGCAACATAAGTGTTTTCTTTATATTTTTTTTGCTTTTATTATTTTTCAAAGCATAACTTTGTTTTAACGATAATTCTAAATCATTGATAAAGCGTGGAATTAAATAGGATGTTGTTCTTTCCCTATATGAATTGCGTGCAGCAGTAGTTAAAAGTTTTTTATTAGTTTTTTGTCGCGTTTTGATCTCATGAGTTATGTTTTTTTGTATATTAATATTAAAAAATTGTTCTTGCAACAAGCTGTATCTTATCTTAAATGTATTGGAAGGATTTTACAGTATTTAAATAGAACTTTTAAAAGTTCTGCCATAACTTGTCAGTCCATATCCTACTATTGATTCAGCAAGCGCATTGTACAGCATTAATGTAGTCTGAAAAGGAATCCTTTTATTAATTACATACATGTTGGCTAAGAACGCTCGTAGTTACTCGCTTACAAGGTTTATGTGTGGAAACCAGTTAAATTTGCTGTCAATAATTAATCCCAGATAAGTATGTTTATCAACACTTTAAATAGCTGGACATTTACATGACAGGCTTTTGGAATGAAGGCACAAATGATATATGATGTCATGTTACAAAAATCAAAAATTCCAATATTCATAACACTCGCCATTAGCTTCTAAAATCAAATTAGTTAAAAGTTTTGACAATCAGACTCAATTTAGAAAAAACGTTATAATACTAACCTAACACAAACAATAAATTGCAGTTTTAATAATCAGCAAACCCATAAATTTTTACAGAAATATAAATCTTATAGACAAAGTTGAAATAACTTTTGTTGTGTCTCGCTGAAACTAAGGAAATTGAGTTATGAAACTGTACCAAGATTTATTTCGCCGCCTTATGGTGCACCGGCGAGCTGCCACGTCCAGCCGAGATTATCACTGACCATTCCGACTTTATTACTTAAAACACAAAGTCTAAATTCCAATGACAAACTGAAAGTTTCAGCCATAAAAACTGACCTAAATACAACGGTGAAATTAATCCTTTTACTTAGTAACTCTAATGGCCTAAAAACGGCTCAATAAATCCGGAGATAAAAGCAAAATAAATTATAGACAGAAAGGGACTCATTGTTTCACATTTTCTTTATCTATCGCTGAAAGCATATTAATCAGATTAGCACTCCTCTTCTTTCGTTGTGATATTTGTGTGAGTAAAAAGGATGGACAAACAAAGAATACAAAGGAGCCAACAATACGGCTAGCAATTTGCGACGGGTAATATTTTATCCCCGTTTGACTGTTTGACGCATTGAGATGCAGCTTTTGAAACTCACGGGAACTAAACTCACTTAAAAATTTGTTTTCACTAAGGAAACAATAAGTTAGATTACCCAGTTAAAAGAAGTGGGCAGTGCAACACACTTACTAAGGAAACATTGCTTTACAAATTATCACCATACAAACAATATTGTTTTACGCAGAAAATATCATAAAGATGTCAATGGTTTTCTAAAAAATTCAACATAAAAAGAAAACCCTGAAACGGAAGGACAAACAACACGAAGGTTTCTTTGATATTTTTACTCTGCAAATGTCAAAATTTACCACTCGTGCAAATCCTTCTCGCTCGTATGACCGATTAAAATAAACGGGCAAGTGCGATTAGGACTCGTACATGAAGGGTTCCGTACCACCGTACAATGTTTTAAAACGCTGAAGAAACATGTTTCTTGTATGACGACCCCCTTTAATTTTTAACTTTATTTTATTTTTAGTATTTGTTGTTATTGTGGTCATAGTAATACATAATTGGTGAAAATTTAAAATATCTAGTTAATGCCATTATAAAGATCAAGTTAAAAACGCTGAAAAAAACAAGTTTCTTTGATGACGACCCCCTTTAATTTTTAAATATTTTTTAATTTTAGTATTTGTTATTATAGCGGCCACAGTAGTACATAATCGGTGAAAATTTCAAGTGTCTAGCTATTACGGTTCAAGAGATAGAGCCCTGTGACAGACGGACAGACAGACAGACGGACAGACGAACAGACGGACAGACGGACAGACAGCGGAGTCACAGTAATAGGATCCCGTTTGCACCCTTTGGGTACGGAACCCTAAAAACGACTTTTTCGTAACGCACGCAAACATTTCAAGAAAAGCACTCCAGGTGTTAAATAACCTAAGTAAAACGAAACTAAAAAAACATATTCAAGTACCTTACCTTCTTCAAGTAAAACGAAACTAAAAAGACACATTCAAGTACCTTACCTTCTTTAAGTAAAATTAAACTAAAAAGACACATTCAAGTATCTTAACGTAGGTACATATGTAAATTTTTCACAAATAAAACTATTTCTTCTAACGCACCACATCGAGGCAACGTACCCAATATGCTGGCAGCATTTCCTCGCTGTATAGTATAGCGAGACTTATTCTCTGAGTGAAAAAGCTGCCAGCCTTAGGGTCTCCAGTTGCCTCGAAGAGGTGCGTTGTGACGTCCTTAAAAATACCTTTGCTTCAGGGCCCCAAGGTCCCACCGTCCTTACCTTCTTCAAGTAAAACGAAACTAAAAAGACACATTCAAGTACCTTACCTTCAAGTAAAACGAAACTAAAAAGACACATTCAAGTAACCTTCTAATCTTAATCTTCTATTTCTTGCCAGGCTCTTGTGTGTGTCATTGTACAGAAATAAATCTTAATCTACTTACATTTTCTATATGTATGGTCTTGCAGTGAACGACAGGTGTTGTGATGATTTATATTATTAACTAGGTAATACTTAACCACTTTATATATAAGTACTTATATAATATCAGATGAATATTAACCTAATTTTAAGATTGAATGTAGACAATATGCTTCCGGACAAACCTTCGTGGTTTATGGGTGCATAGAATTGTAATTATTGTTATTTTTGGATATAAATAAATGAAAAAAATATATATCTATATATATAGATATATTTTTTTTCATATATTTCATATATGATATATATATATATATATATATATATATATATATATATATCTATATCTGATATAGATATATATATATATATATATATATCTATATCTGATATAGCCCAGCGGATTAGCTCGTTGAAGTGGCAGTGGGCGGGACATATAGCGCGACGAACCGATGGCCGATGGGGTAGATACTCGTAGGTTCTCGAATGGCGACCACGTACTGGCAGGCGAAGCGTTGGACACCCACCCACAAGGTAGTCAGACGACTGACTAAGGTCGCTGGAAAGCGCTGGACGCAGGCCGCTTTAGATCGGTCATTTTTGAAATCCCTGGGACAGGCCTATGTCCAGCAGTGGACGTTATGCGGCTGAAATGATGATGTTATGTGACCTTAATTTTTTTACTTCTGTATACATTACAATAAATAATAAGTGACTTCATAGATAACATTTAAAAATAAATAAAGTACTCATAATTTATAATGATTGACATATTTTATTTAAATCCCAGAATATAAAAAGACATATTTCAAAATTAAAATGAAATTATTGTTTTGCTAGTTAAACAAGACTGCGTAACAATAAAGAACATTAAAACTGAATTTAAACAATCCCACGATTGTTTAAATTCAGTTTTACCATTAACTTTCTCCACCACAACTCAACTAAACCTGGGCTATTGGTTTGTTTCCTTCAATTAACCAAGCTGTTCCACTATCAGCTTTTATGAATGTTTCCACAGCGGCTCTCCCAACTGCATCTGGCTGCTGCCATAATTGCTGCTCCAAGAAATTCTCCAAATC
Source organism: Acrobasis repandana (assembly GCA_963576875.1). Classification (NCBI taxonomy): domain Eukaryota; kingdom Metazoa; phylum Arthropoda; class Insecta; order Lepidoptera; family Pyralidae; genus Acrobasis; species Acrobasis repandana. The sequence continues at coordinate 9,827,772 of OY756226.1, forward strand.
TTTTTTGACCTGTGCTTCATTGGTTCCATGTACTTCTTTTACTAAACTTGTCTTTGTAAACCCTGGACAGATTGCGTATACGCGAACTCCAGATCTCTTGTAATTATATTGATGTCCCAAAGACTTCGTAAAGCCCATTACAGCAAATTTAGATGCTTGGTACACCGGCAAGAACTGATCAACTCTGTACCCATAAATCGAGGCTAAATTAATGATAGTGCCTCCTTTTCCTCCTTTGTCTTTCCTCATGTGCTCCCAAAACTTCATGGACCATTCGATTAGTGCTGTTACATTTATATCAATAGTCTTCTTCAGGAGAAATTCGTTCAATATTCCTGCGTTGTTTATAAGAACGTCCACAGTTTTGTACGTGTCTATAACGCTATTAGACACTTTTTCCAAATCATTTATTACGTCACATTTGAAGAAAGCAGCCTTTCCAGCACCATATTTCTGATTCAGTGTAGCAACTGCTGTAGATCCAAGCTTTTCGTTGATGTCGAGTAAAGCTACAGCTTTAGCGCCTCTTTGAAGGTACATATCAGCAACAGTCAAGCCAAGACCTTCCGCTCCTCCAGTGATGACCACTACTTTATCACGTAAATCGCGATCCATGTTGGCACTGTAGATAAACAAATGATTGATTTCTAGTCAACAGCGCAATTTAAATAGTGTCGTGATCGTGGCGTGCGTGAGTGTGCAAGCATATTCATGTACCTACATGTTTATTTGTCATCACAACTAAGTGACGTGTTGTATATTATTACGATATAAGTATTATGTTACTGCATATTAATAGAAATTATAAAGTGAGAATGTTGGTGTGTGTGTTTTGATTGATCGATCTGAGTCACATTTTTTATGATAAAGATTAATTTATATTCCAAACATGTGTAAGATAACTATTTACATCTGTTATTAGTATGTTATGACTCATATTATTTATGTAGTAATATTGTAACAACTACAAAGCAACATACTTTCCTATAATAGTAATTATACTATTATAGGAAAGTATGTTGCTTAGTAGTTGTTGTAAAAACTCGCCTTTAAAAAGAGGTACTATATGAATAGTACCTCTTTGTAAAGACGAATTTTTACCTTCAAAAAGTAGGTATTTTATAAATATTTAAAAGATCATAGCTTTAGTATAAAGAGAACATAACTTTTTATACTAAAGCTTTTTTGTCAATTTCATAAACAGTCTGCACTCCTTAAATTGTCCACCAAAACCTGCCTCTAGATTTAAAAGCTGAAATAGCCTGACATGCTTAACACCAAAGCAATCAGCCCTTCAACTTCTGACTTATTTAAGTTAAGGCCGCAACTAGCCTTGGTCAGTCTTTCGCAAAAAACGGCCACTTTTGGCAAAAACGCAAACTAAAGCTTAACGTTCTCACTTTAAACTGTGAACAGTGATTCATAAAATAGTTTGAAGGTTTATCTAGGTTTTAGTAGCTTAAAATTTTAAATGATATCTCCGTTTCCTTACAAATAATTTATTTCAAATGGAGGCAGCCCTGGACTCCGTGTATCGTCTTAACTTGCGGAGGCAACGTCTGCCTGTATTTTCTGCAAAGCGTTACAAGAAAGACAGGCAAATATCGCGAAAAAACATAGTGGGCTTGACTAGATTAGGTCCAGATATAACACCCGTTTGCACTAAACGTTAGTTAGGCTTGTCCTAGTTAAGATACAATTAAGCCTAAGAACAGCCTAGCTAAAAATGTTGTTTGCACTAACAGATTTATCTTAACCATGTCGTAGCTTAGGCATTGCCTAGTTAAGAGAATGATTGAATGAATGAAAAGATTGATTGTTTATGGTTTTTATATGTTGGCCTTGTCTTTACATTGATTCAGTCGTGAGTTAAAAGGAGAAAAAAGATCAGGTCTTTGACCTTCATGTATTTTGTTTGAAAACCTAAAAACGCCGTAAGGAGCAGGCAGATTTGAATTGTAAACGCTTTGGTACGTTGAATTGGTCTACAATACAAATATGATCGTGGAATAATATGGAAAATAAGCTTAAGGTGAAGTTATAAGCAAATGACGTTGAAGTGGCGCCCTCATTTAAAATAACTTGTTAACTCGTAAATGTGGTGAAAATTTCCATATGTCAGGCAGGCAATGTCTAATATCCACAATACTGTTCTTTTGCACATCCAGTAGATACCACTTGAAGAAGTCGTTATACGAATTCTCGCGTGTTATTCATTATGAAAATTGACTTCTACAAATTCAAAGAAATTTAATATATCCTTTGCCATGTTGAATGCGATATGTCTAATTTTGAAAAAGCTTTGAATTTAAAAGCCACTTTATTAGAACGCCACTTTAGACCTAACTAAATCAAAACCGAAACACAATATTTTGTCACAAAAATGATCCACAGAACACAACTTAAGAATAGCCTAAACTCAGGCTCCTCCTAATCGGGCTCATAAAGTTAAGAGTTTCCTAAGTGGACTTAGGAATGGCTTAGGGTTAGTGCAATCAAATTTTTTGCTAGGAGCAGCCTAAACAATTTAGGAAAGAACTTAGGCGATTCTTATGTTTAGTGCAAACGGGCATAAGAATTCAAGTAGGACGTTGCAGGAGCAATATACAGAGATGGGCCTTTACCAACAAGGCAAACTATAACCCTGAATGACTGTACGGCCAACCCAGGCAGACCACAACTTCTCCGCTGTCCATCATGTCCTGGCTTCATATTCAATAGCTTGATGCAGTGCATAGATAATGCTGTTGATGTAACCTCCTTCTGGTCGAGAGCAATTTAATTTAACACGTAGATAAGATTAAGTAAAAAGAAGACTTCTTTGATTGGTAGATAGCATATTCACTATATGATTAGGAAGGCATATTTTGTATGAATAAAACGGTTAGATTCATAGGCAAAAGCTAGTATTTAAATAACTATGTATGCACTATGTGTCTATAACTTATTGACATCAAACTTGAACTTTAATCTAAGATAGTATGTTAGTTTAGAAAACATAAAATATCCTTGTTTGTAGATAAATATCCGGGAATTACATAATTGTCTTTATATCAATATACACTTAAGGTCATTAAAACTTTTTAAATCATCATCATCACCATCATCTCGTGACTTCTTACACTTTGACTACGTACAGGATTTTCACTACGAAAAAAAAAATTTTTTCCTATTTAATCTATTCATAAAACAATAATAATACATTCGAATATCAAAAAATTACCTAAAAGACAAAATAAAATTACAAAAAAAAAATTCATTTTGCATGCATTTTATGTCCAATCTTCTTCTTCGTCGAAGCGCATTCCCGGTTGCATCCTTAGCTGTGCTGCTTCAGAGCCCGAGATGCGCTTTCCCGCTTTTTGTTCTCCAAATATAATCTGCATGTCAATGGTCACACAAGGATGCTAAACACCTTGTAAAATGGAGAAGAAATAGCCGGAACACTTTCAATGATTTGGCTATAGTTTTACAACCGGCCGCCTGCCTGACGTCAACCCTCTTTGGGAATGTATTTGTGCGAAAATTTTTACAACCGGCCGCCGCCCGACGTTAACCCTCCTTGGGAATGCAATTGTGGCACGAGATGTTTGTGCTTAATCCTTTAGTCGCCTCTTACGACATCCACAGGAAGAGATGGAGTGGTCCTATTCTAACCCGAACCACACGGATAGCATTTTATGTCCAACGTTACGTATAAAAAACTTTAGTTTTTACTTTAAAAAAGTTATCTATATATATACTATAATATTATAAAGAGGAAAGATTTGTACCTATTTTTGTATGTTTGTATGTTTGTAATGAATAGGCTCAAAAAGTACTGGGCCGATTTAAAAAATTCTTTCACCGTTGGAAAGCTACACTATCCCCAAGTGACATAGGCTATGTGTGTACCACGGGCGAAGCCGGGGTGGACTGCTAGTAAGAAATAAAATGGAAATATAAATCACAGTATCCACCAAAGCGCATCGTATTGAAAAAAGCGAACCAATCGCTAAAGTGCCCATCAAAGGAAAGGCAAAATGAATATTTAAATTTTCTTATTGCTAAGACCAGTAATGGTTACGACTGCCCTTAATGCTACTTGGACATTTCTGTACCCTTTTAAGATTCTTTCATTATCATGAAAGCAATCTCTATTTTGGCCCTTTCATCGATCTATGAACCAGATTAGAATCCGGGTCTGAAAGGCCATAAACTCTTAGCAATGGCCTTTTTAAGCTTCGGAAAGTGTAATTAGGGAGGTGATCGGAAGTTACGTTAGGGCTAATGGTAATGCGCTGGAGGATCTAAGATTACGTTCTCACTACTTTAATAAATTCGTATTTATTTACCTGACAAAGCCTTCTAGACGAACGGAGTTATTATGTTTTTAGGGTTCCGTACCTCAAAAGGAAAAAACTGAACCCTTATAGGATCACTTTGTTGTCCGTCTGTCCGTCCGTCCGTCCGTCTGTCAAGACCCTTTTTCTCAGGAACGCGTGGAGGTATGAAGCTGTAATTTATATCAATTACTCAGGTCTACTGTCCCTTGAAGCTGTGAAAAAATCAAACTTCTAAGCCAACGCAATCAAAAGATACAGCCGTTTATGCCGCAAATTTTCGACACTTGCAAGGGAATCAAAACCTACAGGGTGCTTCCCGTGAACTCAGAATCTTGAAATTTGGTACGAAGCAACGTCTTATAGCATAGATAAAGGAAAAATTACGAAAACCATAAATTTTTAGTTACATCACATAATATATCTTTTTTTAATAATTTTAAACTTACTACCCATTTCCTCATAAACGCGTAGAGGTATTAAATTGAAATTCATACCAAATACTAAACCTTGCAGGTTTGTACGGAACCCTCGGTGCGCGAGTCCGACTCGCACTTGGCCGATTTTTTCTGAAGTCAAGTTTATTTAATGTTATATAACGTCTAACAAAATATACTGAAACTATTTTGTAAAGTCACCCTGACTTTAGTCCGTGATATTGAACAACTTTCCCTAAGGAACATATGTCGAAATATGAAAAATAATTTTTGGTTTTTCATACAGACTCGGATCAGCTGATCGGTCAACTAGTATTGGAGGCCAAAAATTATTTTTCATATTTCGATATGTTCCTTGGGGAAAGTTGTTCAGTATCATGGACTGTATCCACCCTTAAAATAGTTTCAGTATATTTTGTTAGACCATGTATAACGTTTAACAAAATATACTGAAACTATTTTAAGGAGGAATTCAGTCTATGACACTGAACAACTTTCTCCAAGGAACATATGGTATGGTATTATTATATTGAACTATTACATTTTTTGGGACTTCAATACATATTTTTCATATTTCGATATATGTTCCTTGGGCAAAGTTGTTCAGTGTCATGGACTGAATTCACCCGTAGAATAGTTGTAGTATATTTTTTTAGACCCTGTATTTGTGTTTTATCGTTTTACATCCATTTTGTTGTTCGTTTTCGGTTTGGTAGGAATATTTTGAAACAATGACGTCACGGCTGGCTATCTCATACAAATCCCATAGAAAATGTTTGTTTTGACGTTTGAAAAATGTATCTGATTTGACTTGTTAAAAACTAGTGGATTATATATTTTTAGGTACTTTTAAAATAACTGATAACAGTAATGGATTTTTATTGTTGGTAATATTAGAAGTGGGACTTGAGTACGTATGCACTAAAATAAATAAGGCCATAATAAGTATTAATCAAGGAACAATAATCTTCATTATCTTTGCATTAATCATAGACAATTTCTGCTAGAAACTCTATCATAGATCAGGTGCATCAATCTTTAAGGCATTGCATCAGATCCGCCGTCGGAAGTGGCTCTAAATGCGGATTAGATCTGTCCATTAAATTCTCTTAGATCGAGCCATCCAACTTTAAAACTCCAGTAATGTTTTATAGAGAAGGTGGTTTTAGTTCCGAAAGAAGATCGTCGCACATTAGGTATTATACAAGATGTTTCAGCTTGCCGTGTGGCGTCCAGCCAAGAATAGGACCACTCCATCTCTTCCTGTGGATTCGTGAGAGGCGATTTTGGGAATAAGCATAGAACTCTCGTGCTTTAACTGGCATTCCCAAGGAGAGTTGAAGTCAAGCAGGCGGCCGCTTGTAAATCTTTTCGCACAAATGCATTTCCAAAGAGAGTTGACGTCAGGCAGGCAGGGGGCGGGCAAACTATAGCCAAATCATTAAAACTGTTTTGGCTATATCTTCTTTACTTCGCAAGAGAGGTCTTTGGTATTTTTGGGTGACTATTGACACGCATATTATATTTAGAGAAAAAAAACGGGAAAGCGCCCGGGCCCCGAAGCAGCACAGCTAAGGATGCAGCCGGGAACGCGCTAAGATGATGATACAGGAAAAACAAAATAATCTTTAAAGAATCACTCAATCTCTGATATTTAAAAGGGTAGATACATAGGACAGAATTTAGAAATACAGATATAATTTTACTTTTTCATATACGAGTAAGCTTGATCGCGGCAATCGACTCGACAGCTAATTGCCCAATTTGTATGGAAAATCAATACGGGTAAGCCGTTCCATATCACGGACTAAGCTTACCTTTCAAGGTTTCTTTTTCCCATCTGAAACAGTTTTTATAAGTAAGGAAAGGCCCATTCACACGGTGCAAGTTCCTTGCCTGTTGCATATATTTATATAATTAAAGACATAAGCAATAGATTACTTACATGATTTAAACAGAACGTCATCATCATCAAGTCTATTCTAGTCTCCACTACAGGAACAAGACCCTCTCTATACTACCAGAGCCATATATTAGCAAGAGCAGTCAGAGGATTTGGCCTACATTCTGCACGCTGACCAGACGGGTTGGAGAGGTTTCATTGATGTCTATAAGCTTTGTTTAGCTTGTCGCACAGTCGCCTTCTGCGAAATCTACGGGAAGACTTGGAGTGGTCCCACTCTACTCTGCCGGGAACCACTAGGCTTCAAACAAAAATCAATCATACTTGCTTCAATTAAATTGTATGCAAAAGGCAAGACACTTTCATTGTGTAAATGGGCCTTAGTAAACTTTTAATACATGTTTGACACTGTATACCCGTACTATATGTGATGATCTGATAAAGATTGCTAGAAGATGCCCGATAGTTTTATAGGGCTTCTTGGAATTTTCCATAAAGCCTCTTTAAATCCACTGCTGGTAACACTAGTGTAAGAAATGATGTCCAAGCTGCACTTAACTTGTCACATGTTTGAAATCTTAAATTTAAAGCCTTTTGTTTACATTTCAATACTGATAACAATGTATTGTTGTGTTACCTTACCTCTTTCTGTTTAGAAAATTCAATGATATAAACTGGATACTATCCTAGAGCATCCAATACAAACTCATAAAGAAGTTTTACATAGCACTGCCGGGATCGAAGATAAAACTCCTTATTTATTTTACAGCGGCTGTAAAAGACGTGCGGTGTCGAAGTTTACATATTATTGTTCCCGTAACGCTTTAGTAGGAAATTTACTGGCAGGTGTAAAATATCTCCCTTGGTTATTTACTAGTTCGTTTATGAGAGATGATTTTATTTTGTTACTATTTTTGGTTCAATTTAATTCACCTCACTTTCCACTGTTTTTTGTCAACTGTTTTTAGGGTTCGGTCACAGGGTTTTATCTCTTGAACAGTAATAGCTAGTTAAAATGTTCACCGATTATGTATTACTGTGGCCGCTATAACAAAAAATACTGAAAATAAGATAAAGTTAAAAATTAAAGGGGTCATCACATCATACAAGAAACGAATTTTTTTCAGCGTTTCAACTCGATCTTTTTTATTGACTAGATACTTGAATTTTTTTCTGATTACGTATACCTATGACCGTTATAAAAACAAACACTAAAAATAAAATAAAATAAAAAGTTAAAGGGGTCGTCATAAAAGAATCGTGTTTGTTTTAGAGTTCTAAAACATTGTATTGGTGTATTTTTTAATTAGGCACAGAAGACATTAAGAGTATAACATAATATAGGTCTGCCCCATTAGGGAAACACGTCATAGTGTATGAACTTAGTTAGTTAAAATCTTTATTGCACCTAAACATAGTGATACAGATTATTATTATATATTAGTTCTTATGTTTATTTATTTAGACTTAATCTAGTATCAATGTAAAAATATCAAAATCTCTACCTAAGTTTAGTGCTATAAGAATAATAAACGGGCAAGTGCGAGTCGGACTCGTACATGAAGGGTTCCGTACCACCGTACAATGTTTTAAAACGCTGAAGAAACACGTTTCTTGTATGACAACCCCCTTTAATTATTATTAACTTTATCTCATTTTTAGTATTTTTTGTTATAGTGGTCATAGTAATACATAATTGGTAAAAAATTCAGGTGCCTAGCTATTACGGTATAAGAGATATAGCCCTGTGACAGATCGAGTTAAAAACGCTGAAAAAAACACGTTTTTTGTAGTCATACAAAAAACGTGTTTTTTTTGTTCGTTCGTCAGAACCTTTAATTTTCAACTTTTTTTAATTTTTAGTATTTAATTTAATTTTTATTTTAATTTATCAAAACACAAACAGAATACAATCATATACAAAAATAAATATAATCATATACATGTAAGATCTAGACTGTACTCCAAAACTGTGTTTACAGCATGATTATAGTATTTGTTGTTATAGCGGCCACAGTAATAGGTACATAATCGGTGAAAATTTTAGGTATCTAGCTATTACGGTTCAAGAGATAGAGCCCCGTGACAGACGGACAGACAAACAGACAGCGGAATCTCAGTAATAGGGTCCCGTTTGCACCCTTTGGTTACGGAACCCTAAAAACAAATACCTTAGTATAACTGTCGCATTTTATTTTTGTACTTACTCCAATAAGGCATGTGTCTTCATAAGTACAAAATAACAGATTGTATCGTTGATACGATGAACACAAATAGAGAAACGCAAAACTCTTTAGATTTTCAGACTCCTGGCTCAGTCTACTCGTAACGGACGAGATACGAGTAGTAAGAATGAGTTTTCTTCATCTTAGCACGCGTTTCCAGGTACATTCTTACCTGTGTTACTTTGGAGTCCGGGGTACGCTTTCTCCCTTTTTCTTCTCCAAATATAATCATGCAATGGTCACCCAAAGATACCGAAGATTATGCAAAATGGAGAAGAAATAAATTTAGTTTCACGATCGGCCACCTACTAGACGTCAACCCTCGAGAATTCATTTGTGCGAAAAGTTTTACAGCCGGCCCCCGCCCGAAGTTAACCCTTTTTGGGTAAATGTTTCAAAAAGTTTAAATTATCGGTCTGGCTGTTTAAAACAGAGTTAAACTGCTAATGTGTTACATTGTGCATTCATTTGCAGCTACATCACCAAGTTGCAATTAAACTCACATGAAAATTTGGAAATGACCACGAGTTTAATTTTCACCCGTTTCGTGAATTTGTTTCAGTAAAATGTTATTTTATTTGTATAGTGCAGAGTGAAAACGGGTAATTGAGCGTTTCACCTTAAGAACTGTTCGCCACATTGTTTAATAAGACATGATAATCTGATGAATCTGAATTAGGAGTTCAGACTATTATAAAAAAATATATAATTACAAAATATATATTGTAATTACAATATTTTAAACGACCGCGGTTAAAAATCTCCTTTTGGAAATTCCCCATGAGGCAACAGCTTACGGAAGTAACGACCAATTACTACATCCACCATAACAACAGAAAACTTAATGAAACTATATAATTTTCATGATAATAATATAATTTATTACGTATATTATTCACCGTGATTTAAATTTGTACAAAATTCGTTTTCAAATTCGTATTACATGAAAATCAACAATTTAGCGATACATTTGGTTGCCTAAAATATAATTTATATGATGATATATGTTGATATATGTTTAGAGTTATAAAAATGTTGGCACGCTTATGTTTTGATTTACGCATCTTGAGCTAGCCAAATGTCGGATGTGCAGTCTCCTCCAGGATACCTGTGAACAAACAGAAAATGCCCAGTCAAACCAGTAAATTTATATTTAAATCCTTACACTAGAATAACAAATGAGATTATAAAAACGATCGACGTCGAGTAAAGTTTCAGACTAAACTTAATCAAATCTCTGTCATCAAAGTGCGAATCAAATGTACAACTATATTATGAAACAAAAAAGTGCCAAATTAAACTAAACATACGTGTAGCCACATCTTTTGCTATTTTAGTATACTATCAATCTCTGTCATCAAATGGCGAATCAAATGTAGGACAATAGTTGTAACATTTATATTATGATAAAAAAGTGCCAAAACCTAAACATACGTGGGTCCAAATCTATTGCTTTTTTAGTATACTGCTATCATTTTTCTAATCTAGGTACCATAAGTAAGAGAATAACCACACAGTTATACTTAATAAAAATATTATTTAGACTATAATGGCATGATATTTACGGATTTCATTACTGAAAATGCGGTATCTATTTAACCGTTCCTATAATTTTTTGTAAAATCCGAATTCAAATTCCAAATTAAATGCATTTCAAAGTGAGGAAGAAAAATGGCTGAATAGAACCCTTTTCCTGGCAGCGGAATGCGTTTCGGACTCTCCCCCAACTAATAAAACATGATAATACGAATTTAGATCTGTTAGATATATCCTTTGGAACTCTGATTAGTTTTCCTTTGGTTACGATTTGTTTACATGACTAACACAAAATCTGTAGTCAGGAAGTTCTTCGTAAAAAGAGAATAAAACACAACTCTGCTTTACCTATTTTTGTATTACACATCTTTACTCCTACGTCCTTATTATGAAAAAAAGAAAAACTACTGTGAAAGAAAATATAGTTCCATTAGCTATTTAGCCGAATTATTGAATATCCTGGCATGTACCTAAATAAAGGCTTCTTTAGCAGCAGAATCGAAATTGTTATTTTGGTAAGTAGCCTAAGTACTACATACTAAAATAACAATTTATATTCAATCCACTCAAACATACCTCCGTTTTTATTTTGTAAAGCCTTTGTTGCATGATTAAACATACATAAGTACAAGACATTAAATTCGATAAAGAAAATGGCAGACATTTGCCATTTGGAAATGTCTAAAAGTCAATAATCAAAAGTTGAGTCGTTCAGCCTCATTTCAGATGGACATATATGACTTCTCTCCTCAATGCATTAAGAGAGATTCTCCGAGTCACATTATAATAGGATAAAATTAGGGCTACTTTTGGCACTAGACTCGCCATGACTACACCGGACTTTAGACCAGACAATAAAGACGTAGACTTATCTTTTTACGAGAAAAATTCTGTCTTTTAAGGCCCATTTACACAGCGTAAGTTCTTCTCTGTTCAAACAATTAAATGTTTAGATTATTGTTGTTTTTAATATTAGTTTCAGATTTTATTTTTATTATTTTTGAATTTAGTTTTAAGTACTTACGCATTATATGAGGAGTTTTCAAGTCGAAAAAAAAAACAAGGGTAAAAACATTCTTAATAGATGGCGTTAATTAGTTTGAAATCGTTCTGTCAAAACAAATTGGTTCAAAGAACAATAACCATAGAGTTTGGTTCAATTCTTGTGCTTTTCTATCATGTCATGGAAAAAAAGTGTGAAACAATCGCGTTTGTCACATCAGTTTTATGTTGAAGCAGTAGGAAAAGTATTCCTCCTTTGTTTTTCCACGTCATGACGGCGCAGGTCCGCATTTTTCTTTAAACTAGAGTCTTACGTGTTCTGGTAAATTTCACTATAAATAAAATATTTCAAAAACTGACACGCACCCTGAAAATTTTAAATATTTTTGACCAAATTTTTACTTTGACAGATTGATTAAAGGGATTGCTGCGCCATCTATATTGTGTTACTGTACTATTTTTTAAAAGAAAACGCCTCATTGAGCAATAGATAACTTGCATGGTCTAAACTAAACGTCAACCATACAAATTATTTCTTGCTTCAATTGAATTGTATATGTCACCGTATGATTGTGAAAACCGGGCATAAACTATCGCGCGCGATTATAAACTGTCGATAAGTTGTGAACTATACCGTACTGCTTACATAACGTTTTATTTAATTATATTTTGCCCGTTCAAATACTTACTGATTTATTATAATCTATTATTTACGAGTACCATCGTTAATATTTTTTCTATTAAAATAGTAGTAATTTATTTAGAAATTATTAAATTTTAACAAAATCGTTCTTACCTCATTTCGTGGGGTAGCACTGGACCGTATGGTTCGTCGGTACCGAAGTGCACAAGGAAGTCGGGATCCAACTTCAAACCTCCATTTACGATGTCTACGTCCAACTTTACTATCCAACCGCCCTGTAAAAAAAGAATAGAATCAGAAACGCATACATGTATTTTGACATACAACACTATTTCACTATCATTTTTGGATATGAAATCAATGCTGGGATCTCACAAAATATTTTGACATTCCTATAGGTACTAATTTCATTATGGTTAGCTTTATGACTTTATGAGATCTTTTTATGACAAAGTAATTTTTTATCCGACCTGAACACCAACATACAATTTTATCATATTATATATTAAACACTACCAATGTCCCTAACACCCTCGAGTCTGATGGTATGTCTTTGATCCCTTGGGAACATGGTGTAGTGTGGGACGCTACATGTGTCTCTCAGTAATGATTACATATTTATGCCGTTTATTGTGGAAACGTTTGGGCTATAGGGCCCCAGCGCGAGGGCCTTCCTCAAACAGCTGATCACCGCCGCTGATAAATAGAGGGCTGGCTGTTTCTTTTCTTAACGAATTAGCATAGCTATTCAGAGAGGAAACGCAACCTGCGTTCTTCTTAACTATGCCGCAAGCTCTAAATCTTTTAGATTTTTAAATCAATAATTAAGATTTAGGCGTTCGTTAGTTATTTTGTTTTACAAGGACAAATCACACTGATTCAGCTAGCCCCAAAGTAATTTTTTTAAACTTGTGTTATGGGATACTAACTCAACGATACTATATTTTATAATAAATACATATATGCAACATATATGTATAGATAAACCAAGACCCAGGACAATTTGAAAAAGGCCATTTTCTAACTTGGCTGGGGATCGAACCCAGAACCTCCGGATTGGTGGACTAGCGTGTTGACCATTACACCACAGAGGTTGTCATAATTTTAATTTTAATTTTTGTAGTTTAATTTTTACTTTTTTCAATTTAAGTTTAATTCAATTGTATTTATTTATGTTTTCCTATTAAACATGTTTTACTATTTCAGTACCTACTAATTGGATCAGTTATATCGCAACTTGTGAATGTCAAGAGCATTGATAAGCTATGATGATAATTAATATTAATAAACATTTTCCAAGTAAGTTTTCAAGGTCAAAAGGTCAACTTTTTATTATTTAAAACACTGATATATCTTTCATCTTCAAAGTGTATCTATGTAATTGTTATAATCGGACAAGATTTTATTTCAAGTTTACTTATTGGGTGTAATAAATTACCAAATAATTAAAAATGTACATTATAAGGTTCCAGTTATTAAAGGAAAAAAAACTGTGTTAAACATTTTCGTGATAATCGTATCGCATCTCGTGAACACATGCCCCTTAACTTAAATCGAAGTAGTTATTTGTACGAACACAATGCACGGAGTCTCATGAATAATTCACTTTGCCCAGGTGACACCGGGCTTGCATAATGTACGTAAGAAAATAACTGAAGCTTCGTAGCAGCGTTGGGGTATGGTGTAGGTATGCGATCGCCCAGAGAAGTAGAGTGCCAGACATGAAGGGGCATCAGCTCCGGTGTCGGATACAAATACTTCTGCTTTTCAGGAAATTATAGTCTGTTTTTAAACTATCGCTTTTTGAACAAATGATTTATATACATATATATATATATATAACTAGTTGTAATTCTTATTCGAAATGTTAGACAAAACAATAAAAAGAAAAGACTACCCGCCTGATGATGGTTACCATAATTTATGGACGCCTAAAACATGGCCAGAAACAATACGGTTGTGGAATAAAAAAATATTTTTAGCTCATCAGGTAGATTATTAAAAAATTGTGTACACGTATTTTTTCTTTTTTCTGATTAGCAAATAATTACAAAGATACAGAGCATTTAAATTCCGCATAACGTCACCATCAAGTACGATTTTTACTTGACGGTGACGTCAACTACTCCGAAACTTGTAAATGGGGGCTGTATCTTTGTAAATTTTGTCTTCTATGATAAACCGAAAAATATAGGTCCAATAATTTTGGATAATCTAACTGACGTACCTAGATTATCCAAAAATAATGGATATAAGAAATAAAATACAATTTTTCGAACCCAGCCACATCCCAGACGTTTTATTAAATTTTCTTGAAAAACTTATGATTTTTTTCCGAAAAACAGTGCATTACTGATTACATGTCAGTGCTTGAAATATATTGTTTAAGGCGGGCTTCGCCCGCGTAGACTACACAAATTAGATTGTTTTTTTTATTTAAATTCAAAGAAATGTGTCTCGCTTCAAAAATTACGAAGATTCATACAAATATCACCCCTATAGGGATGTCATTTTTAAAATCTAATAAATTTATTATTATTCTTTTTTCTAACTACTAAAATACATAAAAAATTTCACGTGTCTCACTTTAAAAATTACGAAGTTTCATACAAACTGCCAACCCCTATTTCTCTCCTTTAGGGATGGAATTTCCAAAAATCCTTTCTTAGCGGACGTCTCCTAGTCACAATGTACCTTCCTGCTAAATTTCATCTTCATTGGCTTAGAAGTTTTCGAGATTTCGTGATGAGTAAGTGATTTTCACTTTTATATATATAGAAGATAGATGTGAGACTAATTACCATTTTTTTTGTCTCGGTATATAAGATAAGTGGCATATGTGGAGAAGGACGCTTTAGTGACCTTGTCCAAGGGCGCTGGTAGTGCTAATTCCGGCACTATGAAGCTCACAAAGAAAATGCATAAATAAATGGCTTGATATAGGAGATAAAGTTTCTTTATTGCGGTCTACGGGGTCAGGCTGCACCCTTTATAGTAAAGTTATCTATCGAAGGAAAAGGCTTTGGTTTTTTGGGTGTAACTTTTTGAAGGGACTTCTCGAGATAAACCGTCTCACATTTCAGGTAAATATAAGGAAATCACCACAGTTTCGTAACTCTTTTGATAAGTAATACTGCTTGAAAAGTTATCCAGAATATGAAAGTTCCAATAATAAGTAAATAAAATATTTTCTATCCCAAAGCAATAGTGGGTGGCGCAAAAGTAAAGACCCTATTTGGTTCAGCTATAACATTTTTTCTAAATTAGAAAACTAGATTTAGGTTTTTTTAAATGTATATTTGTGCCATTAAATTTCGTACCATTAGGATTTAAAGATGATGTCTTTTAAATGGTGACCTCCAGAGTTGATACACATTTGAGCCCTATTTATGACATTTTGCATAACTTGCCGTAACACTTCCTGCGATATGTTCGTTATTTCTTGACGAATGTTTTCTTTTAGAGCTGCGAGAGTCTGTGGCTTGTTCACATACACCCGAGATTTCAAAAAACCCCAAAGAAAGAAGTCTGGACTGGTCAGATCGGGTGATCTTGCAGGCCAAGGCAAATCGCCAAAACGAGAGATAACTCGGCCTGGAAAAGCGTCCCTCACTAAGTCCATAGTGTCGCGCGCTGTGTGTGCCGTAGCGCCGTCTTGTTGAAACCAGATGTGCTCCAGCCCCAATTCGTCCAAACTGGGTATCAAAAACTCTCGTAACATGGTTCTGTAGCGTTCTCCAGTGACAGTTATCGCATTGCCTCCAGCGTCTTCGAAAAAATAGGGTCCGATCACTCTGTCAACACAGATGCCACACCATACAGTAACTTTTAGTGGGTGTAGAGGTGTTTCTTGAATAATGCGCGGATTATCAGTGCCCCAGAACCGAGTATTCTGCTTATTGACATGCCCTGAGAGATGGAAATGCGCTTCGTCACTCATAACCAATTTTGAAGGAAAATCATCCTCTTCAAGGTTGAGGTTTATGACGCGCTGGCAGTAATCTAGACGAGCTCGGTGGTCAGCAGGCAGCAGCTGATGAGTCATTTGAGTTTTATACGGGAACATCTTTAAGTCTTTCACCAAAATACGCTGCAGGGTCCGTCTGGAAATGCCCAATTGCGTGGCACGTCGCCTCGTTGATGTTTCTGGACACTCTTCCACATCTTCGCGCACAGCATCGATATTTTCAGCTGAACGGCCTGTTCTTGGTCTCCCAGACTTAGGTCTATCCAATGTTGAGCCAGTTGCTTCAAGGCGTGTGGCAAAGCGTCGAATTGTGCGACCAATCGGTGCCAGACGGTGGTGAAATCGTCGACGAAATTCACGTTGTGTTCTTATCACTGATGAATTATTCCGTAAGAACATTGACACAATTATTCCACGTTCTTGGGGAGTAAAACGGTCCATGTTTATTTTCAGTGTATTTTACATTTGTTCACTACACAATTTTCAACAACAGAATGACAGAAAATGTCATATAAAAAAAATAAAAGTATTTTCTTTAGTGCCAGTACTTTTGCGCCACCCAGTATTACCTTTATAAACAATATAAAGTATTAGGTACTCAGGTCAAGATAATCAATATTCAGACCAGTTTCGAGAGCTTGGGGAGTAGGTACAACTTGAAATATCTGACACCAGTTTCGCCCAATTTAATACATGAATATTATTAAACAACAAAAAACCAAACCCAGGCTTGCTAAAGCCATGATACAGCAGGATGGAAAAAGCCAGATATTTTTTTTATTTTTTTTTTAAGAAACTAATGACAAGCATTAAAGTGACTTACTTCTTGAACCATTTTTGGATAGGTCTGCTTATCCCACGGCGAGAAGAGTGAAGAAGAAACATACAAGCGTTTTCCGTCAAGGGAAAGCTGAAGCATCTGTGGCGAACCCTGTAGCCACTTGCCTTTGACAATGACAGGTTGTGCTGGTTCCTAAAAACAGTGCTGTCTGATAAAACACTCATTATACCATTTTTATTTTATGTAAACTTTTATTGCCTTAAATAAAATGAATTGATTATTTAATTGAACGGACAATTCTTGCAAATAGTCAACATGGGTCAAACAGACATAATGAACGCGTCTGTGCCAGGGATACTGATGATGTTAATGAGAGATGCAGTGACCTTCATCCAGTGGAAATCTGGTCCCAGGCTCCCAGCTGACTATTAACGTGAGTACCTGTTAAATATGTTTTAGTTCGTTTTACTACTTCAGGAATTATATTTTGTGCTACAGTGTTATGTGTTATAGCTACATTCATATAATGCAAACTGTTTATTTTATGTCCCATAAGGCTATAAATAGTATTTTATTGTATTAAATGGACGAACACAAAATTGTTAATACCTTCGGACTTTATCAAAAAACCATAATAAGACACATATAGTATCAATCGTGCCTAAAGACGAATATGTTTCTAATTAATTGCTCATAGTTCTATTGACTAGTTCTAGTAACTACTTATTATTATCTTTGTATAAGATATGCTTATAGAATCGATGACATTGTCAGAAGAATATGGGCAGAAATCTACGATGACGTTTCTTATCATGGGCAAAGGTAATATCAACAAAGATAACTTTGGAATAAAACGTGGATGCTATTTATCGTTTGTTTGCATATAAATATGACTTTTAAATGTTTTGAACTTATGATCTCTTAACGAGACATAACATTTCGCAGATTAATGAAATTTTAATACATTAAAAAAACGGATATTTTATTTACTTAATCTTCTTAAATATAATCAATTAAAAATCTTTATAAATACCTATAACTTGTTCGTTCATCTGATCAAAGAAAGATACACGTACGAACCTAATTTTCAAAACCCAACTTCACCAATGTGTTTAAAAATGTAAATTTCTTCGTTTATACAAAACAAGTACAAGACAGAAAATAATGGATGAGCGTCAGATCTTACAAAAGTTTCGATTTTCCTTTCCTGGCAACACAAAACATTTAACAAACGGACAAAACATTAGAAAGTAATTTAGCAAACAACAGAAGGCATAGACTCAAATGAAAAGAGTGACACGGCAGAACCGTAATTGTGTTTAGTCATGAAACATTAATTTAAAGCATTACTGTATTGGAAAATTGGAATTTCCCGGGAAAATTATACTGATTGAGTTGCTTTAGGGCTGTTGCACATTTGTTACGTAAACAGGAATGTTGGTAATTGATTTTGTAAAATAAATAACGAGCTATGATAATTGTAGATACTTAAAACAAAAAAAAATTGGACTTGGACAGTCACTGTGAGGTTAGATTGGCGTAGTAGCGTATCTTATTAAACACGGTATGTTTTTAAATAAGTCTTACCACGGAATAAATACTAGTTCTCACGTAGTCTTACTACTACATAACAAATACTGGTCAAATTTGATTTTATTAAATTAATTAATAGCCTTTTGACTCGAGAAGAAGAATACTACAAAAAAGATAAACATCTGTTGAGCGAAAATTATCCCAAAAATAATACACACTCGTTTTAGCAAGAAAAGTGCTAAAACAAGTGTGTACTATTTTTGGTATAATTTTTGTTCAACAGATATTTATCTTGTTTTTAGTAAGACGGAGTATGTCTTCCGTAACAAATACTTATATTTTTTGGGGGCGGAAGATGTCAGATTTTAACTATGAATTGATTTCTTTTATGTTAAAATTTGATTTTTAGTCAGGTTATATATCTAAGTAGATCAGATAACTGTTTTGCGCCAGCAAGCATGTTTTTTGGCGCGACCACAGAATTCGCAACCTTTTTTTTGCCTCAGATCGCATTTTGCGCACATAAAAATAAAAAATGAAACACTGATATAAAAAACTTAACAAATAAAGACTACTGTACCTTGAATTCCTTATCCTCAATAACTTTTAGATTATCGTGCAAAACGAGTCCTCCAAACCGAACAATCCCAACCAATTTCGGGTTTTCCGGGTCAGAAATATCATACTGCCTTACGTCGCCGTGGAGCCAACACGTGAAGTACAAATACTTATCATCCAGGGAAATGAGAATATCCGACATTAAACCTGGAGGAAAGCAAAAAGTTAATAGCACTGTCATGTTACAAAGGAACGAAGCGAACCGAAGATGCGGGCTTTCGATTTGTAAATTTTTTATCGTGAAAATGTGAAATAGTCTTTGTTCCCAGATGTTTTATGCATTTTGATATTTTTCTTTAAACACGGACACAATATTTTTGTTCGTTTCGGGGTAAATGATACCCAATAGTCGCTAGAAGGAAAACAAAATAGTTTTATTTGCTTTTTATTAAACTTCCTACGAATATAATAGGTATAACCGGCATAAGTGCCTAAAAGGCGGGACACAATTTTTTGTGCTATAATATGTTTTTGAGCATTTGACCATACGCTTATAAACATATTATGTACAGAACATATACGTGAAGTATACATCAATTAAGCACTTTTATTCCTTATTGTATATTATTATTGTGGTATCGTAACGAATAAGATTTGAAGTACATGTTATATTGTGATAACATTTGTATTAGGCATAATATACAAACTGGAAGGGACATACCCGTAATAAATCAAACCACGGGCTATACTAGATCACTATACTATAATGAAATTAAAATAACAACCGGAAACAAAAAAAAAAGGCGTTTCCATACAAATCTACCGGCCGACTGCACACTTTTCTATGAAAATGCCAAAAGTTTTTTTTGTTCTTTGGCTTGTTATTTTAATCTATACTAATATTATAAAGCTGAAGAGTTTGTTTGTTTGTTTGTTTGTTTGAACGCGCTAATCTCCGAAACTACTGGTTCGAATTGAATAATTATTTTTGTGTTGGATAGTCCAGTTATTGAGGAAGGCTATAGGCTATATACATCACGCTACGACCAATAGGAGCAAAGATATAGTAGTAAATGTGTAAAAAACGGGAGAAATTATTTCATCTTTGAAGCCTTTCGTTGCGTGCGCCGTGAAAACGGTTCAAGATACACAAAAAATATGTATTAAAGAATAATAGCTCTTTTAATGATCTAAAAAACAGTTCGCGGTAGTATATGTCTATCTTTTAAGATTAACTCACAAAAACCGTTTTTATGGTACCTAATTTGGTCGAAATAATTTGTTTAAGTTGTATCAACATAATAATATTAATCTTTATTCAAATAAATATGTTGTTGGTTAAGAGTACTTCATCTATACTAATATTATAAAGCGGAATTGTTTGTTTGTTTAAACGCGCTAATCTCAGGAACTAATGGTACGATTTGAAAAATTCTTTTTTTGTTGGGTAGTCCTTTTATAGAGGATGGCTTTAGGCTATATAACATTACGTTCCGACAACCACGCGAACGAAGTCACGGGCACAGCTAGTTTCATTATAATAAAGTGATCTAGTATAGCCCGTGGTTCGATTTATTACGGGTATCTCCCTTCCACGTTGTATTTGTAAACTGACAAAGCCCTTCTGACGTGTAGGCGACCAACCAATACTCTGTAAATGAGTTTCTTTCGGCGTTTCTTCTCAGCAGTGGTTGTTGCGAAAGGCTAGTATAGGTAGCTTTTAAAAAAATATATAAGTGTAAATAAACATTACACGTAAAGTACACTAAAATTATTGACGTATAAAAATGCCTGCGGAGGCCTAGTTACTGAATAAATATTTGATTCTTTAAGTAAGTGTGTAAATCTTTACCTACGAGAACCATGCCATCAGCTGACATTTTTCAAACCAATTTCTAAAGTAAAGCTACTCGGATATCGAAGAAAAATGGTGGGTGTCAAGAAAAGAAAATTATTTTTCAAAGAAAAATGCGTCAATGCGTAATGACCTAACTTTGGATTGGTCGCAACAAAAGTGTTCTAACCGAAAAGTTAATGTTGGATAAACTCGGGAACAAGGAAAGTAAAGTTACCGTTAAGCTGGGACTCGACACCGTTTTTGGAAACTTTTTTTGCTGGCACGTCGATGACTTTGTCGGCTTTCCACGTCCCATTCGCAGTTTTGTAGAACCTAAGGAAGATAATTAGGAGATTTATTCGGGAAGTTTTTCAGATACCTTCTTACGGAAAACCTTGTTTATTTAAAAATTAAATTTTATCAATTTATAAATTGATTTTCTATTAAATAGGTTTTGTAGAGGTGTTTAGGTATATATACTTTTCCCTCAAATTGTAATTTATACAAACAATTACATACATAAAATGTATTACAATCTGAACTGAATTGACTCATGTTCAATTTTACCTCTTTTTTATTCAAAGATAATCAAAGATTTGAAGGGAATGGGCGAAAAAGCGAATCATGTTAATAGGCGATGCGGCTAGCAACCCATCACTATTTTGATTTCTTTTTCCACCTTCTCGCCCACCATCACGCTAAAGTTGCCTTTGGATCTTGCAGCCCTGGGATCTGTCTGCTTAGACCCGCAAAACCCAAAATGCTGTCTGCCCCATTAGAGACAAAGATGTGATATGTATGAGTTAAAGATTTGAATTGAGTTCTCGTCGAATAATAATGTACAAACACCGCACTATGTAAGAGAGAGAACTTATAAATTTTACTCGTACACAAAATAGGATTCAAAGTGAAACATACGAGTAGCTTCACCAAACTGTGTGTAGATAGGTACTGATTTCATCTGTGTCGGAGTAAATCCTTACAAATCTCATACCTGTAAACGTTGGCCTCCAAAGCGCACCCGACAAATCCTTGAGCGGCTTTAGGATCGTGGAGGAATCTGATCTCGAGGGGTGCGATGCCTTCTTTGCCCAAATCAATGACTTGTTGCAACTCTCTGGTAGACCACTTGTACACATTCAGTGATCGCCCGTAGCGGTCTGGGTTGTTCACGTCGTCTGGGTGAAACCCACTGCGAAAAGAGTATACTCAGTATAGGAAGGTTTATTTGTAGTGTGCAAGTTTTGACTGAAAATAATATGAAAAAAAAACATATGGTCGGCTGATTAGATTTAGGCTGGCCATCCACTATGCTGATCTAAAAATTTTGTATTTCATAATTTTTATCTTTGGAAATGTAATGAGTGAGGGACTTTCCAGGCAACGTTTCATAATAATTGTACAGATGGCGCTGCAATCCTGCAACCAAATGTTGCAGCCAAGTCGTCAGAGTGCAGTAAAATCCGAATCCAAATATACGAGTAGTAGGTCAGGTCTTCATATAAAGCGGTAATCAGAGTTCAAAGAAAGAGTGCCAAAGCCAATAGAATTTAAAAAATCATCATGCACAATACAACAACAGAAACTATCAAAGGAACAGCAAAACAAGGAAAACAATGGCATAGGAAAATAGAAATGTCAGTAATATTTTTTTTAACTTCGGTGCCCTTTGGCCAAGCTAAGGTTCATAATCATACTTTGGCAGTTGCACAGTACCATCTTTGTGATTTTTAAGGTACGTGGCCTGGAAACTTTCATTTCCCATACTGTAAAAGTTACGTTATGCAATTTAAAAAAAATATCATAAAAAGTCCAACTAATGCGATAAAATAATATGGTCCTATTTTTGCAATAGGTTTTCAATGCGCACATTTATCAAAGTTAATGTATTTGACGAACATATGAAAATGCTTTCAAGTAGGCATTACGAATTCAAATAAAACAAAAACTTACAAAGGCTTTACTGTAACTATCATTATGAAATTTTTATTGTATTCACATGCAGCTTTCTGCGAAAAAGAAAATAAAACTTTACCTCTTTGCTATAGATATTTCGTGAGCACAATAAAAGTGCTATTGAATTAGCACTAATGCAAAAACGTACTCGTAGTTCTGCAAAGCTACAAAGTAAACCAATTTTTCCAAGTAGACTAGAACTCGAAATGCTTTTACCTGCGTAAATCCAATGAATAGCTTTTGTACTTATCTTAGAAAGTCAAAGAAATAAACCTTACGTTTTGAAATATTTCGGGGTGCCCCATTCCGTAGCAATCATTACGTCGTGATAGGGTTGGTACCAAAAGTCGTATCCGAATTTGGCCGGTTTTCCTTTCGTCCAAGTCCCTAAAATGAAATCAGGCGTAAAAGTTATTTAAAAAGGTAATCTTCCCTTGTCAAAGTGTATAAAAGCTGGTGTCATTGACGTAATAACAGGTTTGAAAACACTCTTCAGCATTGTATTCTCAGGATTCTTTCTCGTTTTTAGGAATGTGACACGGACATGAATGCAAGCAATTTGTGCAACTTTTTTACTTACATCAATTTATTAAAATAACGATCTCACTGACAATAAAGAATAAAAAAGCTATTTAATTATTTACATTTATAAATTAACTGTATGTCATAAAATTCGCTTGCAGTTTCAATTGTTTTGCGTTACCCGACAACTTTCATAGTGTGCTAGTATAGGAAAGTGACTTTTAGTAGTTAGAACTGATGTACATTAAGAAATGCAATAAATGAATTGAATTGAAGACACAAAAAGATAAGGATGGTGTTTCACTTTTACATCTTAGTGTTGCTTTAGTCAGAGCTATATAGATAAAAGATAAACGCGCAAGTGCGAGTCGGACTCGTGAATAAAGGGTTCCGTACCACCGTACAATGTTTTAAAACGCTAAAAAAACACGTTTCTTCTATGACGACCCCCTTTAATTATTAACTTTATCTTTAGTATTTGTTGTTAAAGTGGTCATAGTAATACATAATCGGTACAAATTTCAGGTGTCTAGCTATTACGGTTCAAGAGATAGAGCCCTGTGACAAACGGACAGACAGACAGCAGAGTCTCAGTAATAGGGTCCCGTTTGCACCCTTCGGGTGCGAAACCCTAAAAAAAGACCTTTCACTGAAAAACCAAATGAATAGATCGTTTCATTCCATAATATAAAAGTGTATGCCTGTGATATATAACGTTTAACAAAATATACTGAAACTATTTTAAGGGTGGATTAAGTCTATGATACTGAACAACTTTCCCAGGTAACACATATCAAAATAATTTTTGTCTTTCATACAAATTCGGACCATTTGCTGATTGGTCAACTTGTATGGGAGGCCAAACATGTTTTTTTGGGTTCCGTACCCAAAGGGTGCAAACGGGACCCTATTACTGAGACTCCGCTGTCTGTCCGTATGTCCGTCTGTCCATTTGTCCGTCTGTCACAGGGCTCTATCTCTTGAACCGTAATAGCTAGACACTTGAAATTTTCACAGATTATGTATTACTGTGGCCGATAAAACAACAAATACTAAAAATAAAAAATAATTAAAAATTAAAGGGGGTCGTCATACAAGAAACGTGTTTTTTCAGCGTTTTTAACTTGTTCTTTATAATGGCAATAACTAGATACTTGAAATTTTCACCGATTATGTATTACTGTGGCCCCTATAACAACAAATACTAAAAAAAAAAATTGTTAAAAATTAAAGGGGGTCGTCATACAAGAAACGTGTTTGTTCAGCGTTTTAAAACATTGTACGGTGGTACGGAACCCTTCATGTACGAGTCCGACTCGCACTTGCCCGTTTATTTTCTTCTTTCGATGTACGTTCCTTAAGAAAGTTGTTCAGTATAATGTACCGAATTCACCCTTAAAATAGCTTCAGTATATTTTGTTTGATCCTGTATAGCTATTGAATAACATTAAAAATCTATAGTTCATCTCTCGGGTTAAACAAAAAAGTTTATTATACATGACATGTCCTCATTCACCTGTCATTTTCAATGTCTTCGAATCGATGAGCACGAAATCCCCCTTTCCGTTTTCATCCTTATCTCCCATGGTCGAGATCATGATTTCGCCGGTTGCGAGGCAGTGCGTCGTATGAGGGAAGCTGCAGTTGAATGACCTCATCTCTGCGCCGTCGATTACCTGGCAATGAGATTTTCGTAGACTCGATAAGGGGACGTAACACTTGCGTTTTCTTATGTCATTAGCGGTAATGGTAGTGGGGATGCGACTTGGGCTGCGACAATGCTCGCCGTTCAATTACGTTATCAACCCTTTTATTTGATGTTGAATGTTGAAATGGGACTATTATAGCACTTAATAGTTTATCACTCTTTCTTATTGAGTGTGTTAATAGTTAACACTGGTGTCAGATATTTCGAGCTGCCTAAAGGTTTCTGACGTAACTAATTGACTGTCATCTCGAGACAACTGTTATTTTTATACATTAGTAAACTACTCGTACTGTGCAGGTTTCCTCGAGATGTTTTCCTACGCCGAAAGCAAGTCGTGGTAGTTGAAAATAACCGTATATAAGTGAGTAATTATTACAAACTCAGAGGTACAAGGGAACAGATCATGAGTAACTAGGTACAATCGTACTTACCACGAAGTGCACTCGGATTTAAGGTAATTTTAGTACTCTTACAGACGAACGATAGTATGCCCGCGACACCTAGCGTGAATGTAGCTAGAAAGTATCGCTGATTTTCTTTATTTCTTAATTTTTCGCTTACATGCATTCATAAGTAAGATTGTTAGTAGGAAATTTTTAAATTTAAATTAATTGGTTAATAGGTAATTGTTAGTAGGCATGTACCCTGGCAGACTATTGCGAATATTGGCAGGGTTAACTGTCGGTTGTCTTTATTTTTTTTGTGTGAAAATAGTAAAGAATGTTTTGTTACTCCTCGAATTTAATGACTATGGATTTGAACATTAAGTACCTAACATAATATGTATAATGTATATAAATCATAATAAGATATAAAAATACATAAACGTATAATTAAAGACATGTTCGTATGAATATAAATATTCAAGAGTAAACAATTTACGAACAAGAAACTTGTCACGATGTTTGCATTCACGGATCAACACAAAATGTGTGAAAAAGGCCAACCAGCCAATAACGAGTTCGCGAACTGTCTGCAACTTGGAATGTGCTCTCCTAATTTTGTTGGGAACTTGGTACTAAGTTCCCAACAGAATTGGGATGAGTTCAACGCTAGTTGTGCGAACTATGTGCCAATAATTATTCCACGTTACGATCGGTGATCGGATAGTTCCAATCGGGAAATCTGTAAATACTTTGTTGAAGTGGGTTAGTCATTTGGGATAATTAGGCGCTGTGTTGTTTTGTATATGTCTGCAATGTAGAAATTTTAATGTAACATCATATGTACCTTTAAATGTGTTATTGTGTAATATGCTTATGTGCGTAGTGTCTCGAGATAGGAACGAAGTTGTTTAGCTTAGCTTTTTCACTAAGCTTAATTTAAAATCAAAGTAGTTATGAATTTAATTTTTAATATAGGTACCTACAAAAGAAACAAACTAAGTAAGAACACGAAATCTTTTCACGATGTTAGCATTCACAGATCAACATCAATTGTGCATTAAAGGCCAACTAGCCAATAACGAGTTCGCGAACTGTCTGCAACTTAGAATATGCGGAGTGGGTACCAAGTTCCCGACTAAATCAAGATGAGCTCCAATAAACCCAGGCTTCCATCGATAATGGGATAGTTCCAATCGCGGAAAATCTATAAATACTTCGGCGAAGTGGGTCAGTTAGTTTGAAGAAACATTTCTTGATGAGTTTTCATTTTCATTTATTTGTTATATTATATGTAAATAGTATTATGAGTACCTATGTTTATGTAACATGCTCATTTGCGCAGAGTGTCTTGAGATCATAGCGAAGTTGTATTAAGCTTCATTTATTACCGTCTGGTTTGACTAATATCAGGCTTAATCTTAATTTATAATCAAAGTATTAATTTAATTTTTAAGTAAATAATCTAAATAAGTTGGTAAGAATACAAAAAATTTGTAACGATTTTTGCATTCACGGAAACAAAATGTGCAAAAAGGGCCAACCAGCCAATAAAGAGTTCGCGAACTGTCTGCAAGTTGGAATGTGCGGAGTACCAAGTTCCCGACAGAATTGGGATGAGTTTGGCGCTAGTTGTGCGAACTATGTGCTAATAATTATCCCACGCTTCGACCGGTGATGTGATAGTTCCAATTTG
Organism: Acrobasis repandana; assembly: GCA_963576875.1. Classification (NCBI taxonomy): domain Eukaryota; kingdom Metazoa; phylum Arthropoda; class Insecta; order Lepidoptera; family Pyralidae; genus Acrobasis; species Acrobasis repandana. The sequence continues at coordinate 9,854,781 of OY756226.1, forward strand.
GGAAAATCTGTACATACTTCGTTGAGTGGTTCAGATAGTTGGATTCAGTTTTTCCAATGAGTTTTGATTAGAAGTTGTGTAGTGTGTGTAATTTGCTTAGTTATTTTTTAAACACTGTTCAGACTCTGCTAAGACATGTTGACTAAATTGTTGCCAGACCTGTAAAATGGAGGATTCATCTAATGGTACATCCACTAGATAAGTACTAATTTGTAAATTATCATCTTTAGGTCTATTTTAGTCTCCACTGCATGAGCACGACCCTCTGTGTACTACCAGAGCCATATATTAGTCAGAGCAGCCAGAGGATTTGACCTACACTCTTCACGCTGGCCAGACGGGTTGGAGAGATCACATTAATTATATATAAAAGCTTCGTTAAGCTTGTGTCCTAAGTCGCCTTCCACGACATCCACGGGAAGACTTGGAGTGGTTCTATTCTACTCTGCTGGGAATCACACGGCTATCTTTATTGTAAATACCGACACGAAAAGAAGAATACCCGTATTTCATATTGTATCCTTTATAATTTTGGTAATTCAGCATTCTTTACATTGTTCTTGGTGATCAAAATTGTACAGGGTGTAACAGAATATACTAAAAATATTTTTAGAGTGACTTCAGTTCATGATACTGAAATACTTTCCACGAGGAACATAATTATAGTGAAATACGAAAAACAACTTTTGGCCTCCTATACAAGTTGACCTATCAGTTGATCCGAGTTTCTATACAAAACAAAAAATATTTTTCATAGTTTGACATACATTCCTCGAGGAAAGTTTTACAGTATTATACACTGAATCTTTTAATTCTGTTTAAAATTGTAAATTAATTAAAGAGAACGCTATAAGGCGTTAAGTCCGCCACTTGTACACTTTTTTATGTGCAATAAAGTTAAAATAAATAAATAAAATGGTTTCAGTTCATTTTGTTAGAAGTTATATGTTTGTTTGATAACCAATAATAATAGTTAATTTTAAAAGTATCTATCATGCATTTATTAATTGTTTGGTACGAGTAAGTATATTTAAAACAGAAGAAGAACGTTAGAATATGCAAACATGTATTTGACCGAAAATAAAGTGGTAAGAAAAAAAGAAGAGAAAATTTAAAATAAAAGGTGTCGTTGTAGTTTATTTAAAATTCAAAACTGGAAGCACTCTCAGCATGTCTCTTTATTATAAAGTTAAACATACCCTTTTATGTTTAACTTTATAATAAAGAGACATGCTGAGAGTGCTTCCAGTTTTACTATTATAATTGGTTATCAAACAAACATATAACTTCTAACAAAATGAACTGAAACAATTTTATTTATTTATTTTAACTTTATTGCACATAAAAAAGTGTACAAGTGGCGGACTTAACGCCTTATAGCGTTCTCTTTAATTAATTTACAATTTTAAACAGAATTAAAAGATTCAGTGTACACTAACATGAAAGGGTATGTTTAACTTTATAATAAAGAGACATGCTGAGACGTAACGAAATATAATCTTCTCTATATCAAAATGTACTTTGTCATGAAATGAAAATATAAAATATGAATAAGGGTCCCGAAGGGAATTCCGCAACTATTTAATATATTTTCAGATGTCTCCCTCTATGTATGCATGCGGGTTTACTATGTAGATGCAGTTTGAGGAATTCCTAGGAAAACCACCACTTTTCCTTTAAATTCTTCCTAGTGGATGAGTGAACACAAAGTCTATTTTTGCAAAGTATAAATCGTTGAGTTATATAGTATCGTTGAGTTAGTATCCCATAACACAAGTTTTAACTAATCCCAAAAAATATAAAAATTTATAATACTCCCTATTTCTTCTTATCGTGTCGCTGACTCAAATTAAAATTTTTACTACTACCACTAAAATAGTACCAAAATTTGTCATTCCTGAAAAAAATAACAGCGAAACAACATCGGGTGATTAATTTTGCCCCACCTTGTACTATATTTTCCTAAAACTTTATCTATTTGTATGTTCAAAAATCTGTAACTACACAATACAAAAAATAACTTTCAAAACATTTATTATATTTATTTTTATTATTTAAAAAAATAATATAAAAATAGAAGGTTTTACAAAAATACCATGATAAAAAGCTCTTCATCGTTAAATTACTAGAGGAACATACTCTTATCTACAAAACTTTTCATTCAAAACATGCCACCCCTTATGTCGCTTCCTGCTACAATTCAAGGGACGCCAAAAATACCAAAATTTACGATGCAAATAACTCTTATAACTACAAATTCACCCCTGTAATAAACTTGTGGATCTCAGCAACGCATAAAACGCGAGAAATTAAAAAACTTTGGCGAACTGTTGACATAAAAATTCAGTTTACGAGTTGGTCGCCAAACACGGTTGTAGTCGAGTGGGATCTTAAATCAGAGTCTGCATATTTAAGTACAAAGGCGAAATTGCCGACATTCTACATGGAGAACCTATTCTAAAACTCACATCAGATACCTATTTCTGAATAGAAAGATAGATTAAACGCATGATGTATTTACGCGTTGCAAAAACTTCCCTTAATAATTTAAACCAAAACCAAGATTTACTTCACAATTAGCATAAAGATTCCTATCTTAAAAATACATTTATTTACATGCTTAAAATCCCCCAATTGAGCATCTGAACCTACTGATTCAATATTTTCAATATTGTAGGATTTGAAGCCAAATAGAATCTGAAGCCAGGTTTCTTAGATAAGGGGTTCCTGTTCGTTTACTTAAAAACCCTAATGTTCGGAAATGTTATCCAAAATTCGATGCTCATCTCACTCGACAACGAGTTAATGAAATAACGCAAAACCTCTCAGGTTGTAACTTAGTCCATGAAACTGAACAACTTTTGTTCTACAACATTGCCAAAATGCCAAAAATAAAATTCAGATTTTCATACAAATTGTCTCGATCAGCTGATCAGTTTGTATGAAAATGCATATTTTTTTTGGGTTTCGTGAAAGTTGTAGATCAAAAGTGTTCAGTGTCATGGGCTGGGGTACCATCTGAGAGGTTTTGCGTTATTTCATTAACACGTAGAGTTCTATTCAAAATTTAAATTTGGTTTCAGAATCAACCACCCAAGTTATGTCTTCCTTTAGAAAATATAAAATAGTCGTTATGCATGTAAATTTTCTTTGAGAAAGTCGTTTTGCAAGTCCGTAAGAAATAGTGGCCTGTGAATTGGGGTGAATCTGAAATTTGGTATTTTAGCTAGATTTTATTTTTAGATTATATTCACCGTGAAATATTATTTTAATTTGTTCCAGTTTTTGTTTCTCCACTTTGCACGGGTTTGGCACGCATCTTTGGTTCAGCATTGAAATGCATAATATTTTCTATGGCGAAAAAAAAGCTGAAAAGTGTACCCTATGCTCTTAAGCAGCATATCTGAAGATGCAACAGGTAACTTCTGGTGAAGTCGAAATGGTTTTTTTTTTTATGAGCCTGTCGATGTGTCCCACTGCAAGGCAAAGGCCTATACACTTCCTTTCTTCTTCTTGGTCTAAGCGCGTTCCCGGTTGCATCCTCACTTGTGCTGCTTCGGAGCCCGGGGTGCGCTTTCCCGCTTTTTCTTCTCCAAATATAACATGCATATCAATGGTCACCCAAGGATGCCAAAGACCTGGCAAAATGGAGAAGAAATAGCCGTAACAGTTTAAATGATTTGGCTATAGTTTTACGACCGACCGCCTGCCTGACGTCAACCCTCCTTAGGAATGCAATTGTAGCACGAGATGTTTGTGCTTAGTCCTTTAGTCGCCTCTTACGACATCCACAGGAAGAGATGGAGTGGTCCTATTCTAACCCGGAACCACACGTGTAAACTTAGGCCCACACTTCCTTTCTTCCTTCCTTTCTTTTTTTTGAAGACCACAGACACCTATTCCTGGAAGACTACAGATCCCTATTCATATCAGCCTGTTGCCATTCTTTCATAAAACTGTCGATGTCGTCTTGCCATCTCCTTTGTGGTTTCCCTCTACGCCTTTGCTTTTCTGGCACCCATAATGCAGTTTTAAATGATCTTTGACACTGGTCATTACCGCATACTGATGTGGTAATGCTGTTAGAAGAATATCTTTTACGTTTATTCGTTTTGTGCTTCTACCAACAAATCTAAAAATATAAAGACAATGTTGCAAAACTCAATATGGCAAAAATAAAAATAAACAATTAAACGGTTAGTACGAGCCCGAAGGTGAATGTTTTAACTTAGTTCTGCAGTTTACGGCAGCGTAAAAGTTTTATGGTCTGACATCCCCGCTGCAGCGCTTTATTGAAGGCTGAATTTTAGACTGAATTCTAGGTGCGCCGTACCATCGCCCGCGCCCTACGTAATTTCAATAGAATTTTTCTACTGTTACTAAAAAAGTACAATGATTTTTTTTCACATATTAAAACTGTTATTTTTCTGCACATTTTTACAATGATGCTTTAAATGTTAAAGTTTTACTAACGAAAATATTAACAAAGTAAAGTATTTGCGTGTGGGACTTTCTCTCACTCATTTGCTTAATAGGTTATCAATATAATTTTCAGTTTTGTTAGCAGAACTTGGAGTTGTTAAGATGAAGATGTCTGTCTTCAGGAAATCACTTGCAAATATACTGTAGAAGGTACATGTGCCGAAAATGGTACACATTAAGACTAGGTATGACGATCCAGAGGAAGGAGATGAGGCTCAAAATAGCAGAGGTAAGTAAAAAGCGTCAAATTTTTAATAAAGAATAAAATACCTTATGTATATGTATTTCCTAGGGTTGGTGCCGATACTACAGACATATCCAAAGGCGAATGTACAAAAACGCGACTCAATATTTAAATTTTTAACAAAAAAACAACCGAATTAATTTTTTTTTGGAGTTTCTTCCATATCTCGAAAGTTCTTCATCATATCTTCACTAAATTAAAATGGAACGAACGTGGTAGTAAAGGCTTTCAAATAAAAAAAGAATCATCACAATTGGCGAAGATATTGCGTAAGAAACAAACATAAAAAAAACATACAGACGCAAGTGTGACAAATGATATTCCAAAATAATTCAATAATGGAGGCTCAAAATTACGGAAGTACAAAAATCATGACCTTATTAAACGTATGTGCGAAAAAATTTAAAATACCGTATGTATTTCTGGCTTCCTCGGTTCTGTTCCAACATCTAAAGCGTAGACGTTAGCCGACCCAAGAGCTGGCAGGATCAGCAGGTCCCTCTTCAGACTGGCGTTGTCATGACAACTGGAGCACACGTTCCATCCACTGTGATGGAGCTCGTCCTCTACCTTGCCCGTGAAAGTGCGGTGAATAACCTGGTGGACAAAATATTTATGTAAGTTTCAAAATTCATAAAATAAAATATTAAAGGTTTTGTAATTCCTGAAAGTGATTACTCTAAGTCTTTATGTTACCTATCAAGATATATGTGCCAAATAAAGAAAGAACTAAGTATATATTTCTTGAATTCACAGTTTTTTGTAAAAATGAAATTATTTCTAAGCATTTGGTTTTAATTATACTTAAAATATTATTAATTTGATTGTGTTTATGCAATATTGAATTACGTTAACACAATCAAATTAATCTTTAAATTTCACAAAACTCCTAAAATATCTGTTTATCATTTGAAGGGTCAGATAGAAATTCTGGACGTCAATAAGTGCCTGGATAATAACTCATCATCATCATCAGGTCTTTTTAGTCTCCACTGCAGGAGCACGACTCTCTCTGTACTACCAGAGCCATATACTAGCCAGAGCAGTCAGAAGATTTGGCCCTACTTGGATAATAACTATGTGAGTTTATTGATATACATAGATACACAACAAAATTTTGTTTTGTAAAACAAATAGGTTACATCTAAACTTCGCGTACAGATAAAACTACTGCAACTAAACATACACAAAGGTGTTCCAAAAGCAATAACTAGTCCAAAAATCCTACAACAAATCCTGCCAACGATATATTGCATTTCGCTTGTTAATTTAGTTCCGAGATGGAAGGGAAGCACAATAACATGGACTGCGCTGAATCCTGCAGGATTAGGGTACGCAATCGCCTGGACATAGAGGTAAAATTGACCAATAAAAGTGAGTAATAAGGGTTAGCTATAGATTACTTTGACTAGGTTGATAGACAAAAAATTGTACAGAGATGAAAATCGTGAATATGTATTCACATTCTGTAGGGGCCAATAACAAATATAACTACTTGAAATAAGATTCTAGCATTAATATGCGTATGCTGTCATATTTTTTCTTTTTTTGGTTTTTCGTGTGTGTAAGTGGCCAATTTTTTTTATTAGGAATGATATATTAAAAATAAGTGTGTTTTGGGATAAACATTGATAAAACCTATTCTTACAAAGAAAATCAACACAAATAAAAATAATCAGAACCTATGTACTCTATTTTCTTACTTTGTTTGTAATTTGTGTACATTAATATTGTAAAAAATATATGAAAGAAAAAAAAAATCAACAAAAATGCATCCCGAATATGTTCTTGAAACATTACATTACATTTAAAACCCCACCTTTACTTTTTATTTTTTTTAAACCTTTATTTATTAACTTGTGTTCGTCTAATGAAGATCTCAATGCAAAATTCATAGAATATAATATATCTACGAGCGCTATCCAATTTTATTTGGTAATAAGGAGCTAACAAGAAATTGTGGCCACGTTACTTGGTCAGAAGTTTGTTGTACTGACGTGAATTTAGAAACACGACTTTTCTGGAAGTTTCGACTTGCCGAATCCTTTGAATTCCTTTTAGAAGCCGAAGTTATTTACCGATTTGTGCGGAAGTAAGTAAGTTTACCAAACTGCTTACATAAATTTGTTTAGAAATTTATGTACGCCTTAGAGCATTTAAGCAATATGTATTCCTTTGAATGAAGGCATATATGTTAGAAAGATTGAATTTTTACTTTTGACCATTACATGACTATTTTAGATACAATGGAACTTAGACGGTACATGAGTTTTGGAGTAAAAGGTTTGTATGTACGAGGCCCGCTCACGCTTCGAGAGAATATGAGAAGCGCGTGTTGCTCTTTGCCAAAGCATTATTTTATAAATGAGATAAAAATATACACTCTATGGTACCTGCTCATTTTTTTTTCAACTTGGTTAACTAAGTATCAGTTAAAACTATTGGTCCGTGGGGTAGAAATAATATATTAAAAAATACTCCTCGGCTCGTCGACGCCACTGGTGTCAAAAGAAGGCTGCCTCATATCTCGCGCAGAGAATTGCAATAGCCATTCAGCGGGAATGCAGTCAGTATTCTTGGCACCATACCACATAAACAAAATTTAGATTTTTTATTTATTTAATTTTTATTATGGAAAAGTGTTTTATATTAAAATTGTTTTATCAATGAAAAATATACCGGCTGACTTTTTATCCACCAGCCAAATTTATGGAGCAAGTTTAGTCCATGATACTGAACTAATTTCCATGAAAACAATTAAAGAAAAACTAAAATAAAAATTCATCTTCCCATACAAATCAGCGCTCAGCTAAACGGATTTTGTATGAGAGGACGAAAAAATTTTATCGATTTTCAATAACTTTTTTTATAGAAAGTAGTTCAGTATCATGGACTGGACTTGCTCCAAAAATTTGGCTGGTGGTTAAAAAGTCACCCTGTATAATAATGAAATATTATCCAGTTTTCTTATCATTGGTAACCATGAATTAAATTCAATATATCACATACTAAATGTAGTTACATTGTCAGTATGCATAATGTATTGAATTATATACACTGCAGGCCTCATAATAGGATGAATATTAATTGGCTTTGCAACACACCTACGTGCCATGATTTTATATTGGACTGGCCTTCCGATCAAATGTTCATACATTATATTGATACATACAATTGGAAGTGTTAATCAAAATAAATAAAAATAAACCCTTCTAAGATACGTCTCTTTTTAGGGTTCCGTACTCAAGAGATGCCTATTACTAAGACTCCGCTGGCTGTCCGTCTATCCGTCCGTCTGTCACAGGGCTCTATCTCTTAAACCGTAATAGTTAGACACTTAAAATTTTCACCGGTTAAGTTAAAGCCGCTATAAAAACAAATACTATAAATAATATAAAGTTAAATGTTAAAGGGGATCACCATACAAGAAACGTGTTTTTTTCGGCGTTAATTAACATTGTACGGAGCCTTTCTTGTATAAGTGTGACTCGCACTTGACCGGTGTATTTATTTATTACTGTAAAACTTCTAAATGACATATGCGTAAATATAAGTCAAAAAACAAAAAAAAAAATCGACATTTTCGTACAAATTGCCCGGGCGGCTGCAGCGGCTGTTCTACTGAGGAATTCTTCATTTCACTCTAACCTTTATGCCTTATAGTACAATCGAAAAAAGCAAAGGCGACAAGATACCTCCTTGAGGTACACCATTAGACAAATAATCCGACAACAGGCGGTCCATACGAACTGCTTGTTGCCGATCACGGAGATACTGAGAAAACCATCCAACTACTGAAGACGAGAATTGAAGATGCTCAAGAATAGCAAGGAGGATATCATGATCCACCATATTGAAAGCGTTTGAGAACTTAGTCCTGGATCAGCATCTTGAACTAAGGGAGGGTCATCTTCGTCTTGTGGAATAGGATCCTCACATTCGGGAACCAAATCTTCCATCCTCATCTTCTAGGCCATCTCCTGAGACGTTGCCGTCATCCAACTCCCTCAATATCCTTTCAATGTCATCATCTCTTACCTGGTTTCGTGACATTGTGCTAAAACAATATACATGCATGAAAAAAAGAACCACCATCAAGTGTGAAACGTTTCGCAACAGCTTTATTCCATAGAAATCGTGTTTAGATAGTGAAAAATACCCGTAAGTAACAATAAAACGTACATAATACATTCACTACAGTTATATTATAGCAAAACAGCCGAAAAATGGGTCAGGAAAAAAAAATCGTACTTATTCCATACTAATAATATTTTATGCCATTTTCCATGATAATGTAGTACTACATCATAAACAAAATCATTGTTTTCAGGTAGTTACAATGCTATTTACAAAATGCTAATACAATACCATTTCTACATACCTGTGTGCTGCCGGAAACTATTTTTATTAATTATAATTCAGATTTTTTGCCAAAAATCATTCACTGCAACTGTGTCGAAAACCGAGAATTGCAATTTGGCGCCAAAAAACTTTTCTCGTCAAATTTTTGTACAAAAAAAGTTGTCTATTGCGATAAGGTGCGATTATACGTGTCGATTAGACCTTTGACAATACTTTAAAAAAAACAGCACGTAGGTGGGGTTGTTAGATAAAAATATATTCGAGGAAAAGTAATCTGATGTAATATTACATCATTATGCAGTTAAGGGTAAGATGGCAGAATGAAAAGAGGAATGGAGGCATCTCTACTTAACTCCACCGCCAAGAATTAGCTCTTAAATTGCAACAAGAAGAAGATACATAACATAATAAGTAACTTAGGCGAAATATAAAAAACCAGTAAGTAGATTCCGAACAAATGTGCGGTACCAGACGGAAAAACAAACACTAGCGATCCAATAAGAGTTTCTTTTTGTCACTCCGACGTACGGACTCTCAAAAAATATTTGATTTCCATAACAACTTGTTTATAAAGCTACCCACAATTAATTTAAGTGAAATTGGCATGAACATTAATATTTCTTATTTTTATAAATATTATTTTCAGACTTGTATTATATAGAGTTTCAGATCATATTCAAGATATTAGCTGGGTCGGGTATGTCTGTACTTGTTAACTTTAAACTGTGTAATGCACATCACTACATAGTATAAAACAAAGTCGCTTCCCGCTGTCTGTCCCTATGTATGCTTAGATCTTTAAAACTACGCAACGGATTTTGATGCGGTTTTTTTTAATAGATAAAGTGATTCATGAGAAAAGTTTATATGTATAATACATACCCGTGCGAAGCCAGGGCGGGCCGCTAGTTAAATATAAGCAAATTACAAATAATATGCATTAAAAAGCAAAATGTAAAATGGTGGGCTTATCCCAGTGACATGACTGACTATGTACAGGGCAAAAATAATAAAAGTCATCGTAAGAATAGAATAGAGTATCTTACAGTTTGTAAAACGTACATTTTCATATACCAATTCAATAGTAATATGTTGCATGATGTAGACAAAGACAAGAAAATGTTGGTAGTAACGTACGTACCTTGCAGTAAGTCGATGACTTGGGATCCACGTCGACCGTAGCCAGGTAATCCTGTTTAGTACGGTCCGGCTGCACACAGACCACGTACAGGAGCTGTTCTCGAGCGCCCTTTGTGAACGCTTCGAGCGGCGACGAGTAGCCCGGGCCTTTGCCTGTCACACGATTTTGTTAAATTAATTTGTTTGTGCATACAGGAGCGCTGTAGTAGCGTTATCAATTTATTGAACACCAAAACAACTTAGATAACTACGAACATGTTCGTTATATCTATAAAGATATTGGTAGAGTCCGGCTGCACGAAGACCACGTTTAAAAGCTGTTCTCGGGAACCCTTGGCGAACGCTTTGAAACGCGATGAGTAGCCTTTGCCTATCACACGATTTTGAAGTGATTTCAAAAAAGGATAAGTTTCTTAAGTCGAATGTATATTATGTTTATTTTTATGAATGTTCCTCAAAAATTTCTCCATTTTTAACCGATTCAGAAAATTCTCTTTTTCTATTGCAAAGGTTCATGCAAGTTAGTACCATTTTTTATATACAAGTTGCATGTACCTATGCCGCATGAAAATTAGTCCAATTGTCGCTAGGTGAAGATCTGATGATGGAGTCCTTAAGAATTCAAGGGAACTCCTCAAATATTTTATGCACATATATAGCGATTTTGATGTTTTTGTCATCAAGCATTTGCATTCAGAAAGTGTGTTTTGGTAAAGTGAAATTGATGAAAAAAAAAAGAAATGAAAGTCACTATTTTTGTTAAAAATTATGTTAAATTATTTTTTTTGTGAATTAACACGCTGCAGGCTGCTGGTAAGCCTGTTGTTGGGACGTTATTAATTTTATTACAGCATTAGCAGCTTCTTGGGCTGGCGGCCACCTCTATTGTATTATTGGAAGTGGTATATAGATCATCCAAGGTGCAGACATTTAGACACCTCGGAAATGACAAAAGGTTGGACATCGATTGTGGAGAGAAGCCTCACTCGTACTGTTTATCATGCGACCTGTCCAGTATTACCCACCTGAACAAATTGTCTTTACTGCACCCTATCTGGGTTAGCAGTCTATTGAGCGCTTTCAAGCAGGCCATAGCAAATCATGATCAATAACAGAATCATGTGTATTTCATATCCCAAATCACGAACAATTACGCAGTTTCAATATTCAGTGGAGGGAAGTTCCATTGCTCATGACAGCCATCCGACATATTTAGCATTAACTAGGCATTACGTATAAACCAGTGTGGCGTGGCCATTTTATTTTATATGGGCTAGGTACATATAATAAAAATTGTAAAATTACTATGTGAAAGTTTAAAAGAATTTTTGATAACGATTTGTTGTACCAACAAATTTCAAGTATAAAAGAAGGCACCACCAAAATATTAAAAAATAAAATGAAAATCCACCCCGTATTTTCTAAAAAACACTTGTACCCACATTAAATTCCATTTCATACTTAATTTCCTTCCACTCTCGTGGCCGCACTCAATTTTCTTCACAAATAAATTGGTGGCCGAAAAAAGAACTGTCACTTCCAATAAATTGCCGATAAGCATCAAAACATTATTTTTCCGTTGCATAAACGAGGGTTGGAGCAAACAGCGAGGGATGCCACCCCTCTCAATTTAGTAATCACGTCAGGTATTGCCTGCATATAAATTACTCCTTTGTAGCCTGTAATCCTATCAATTGGCTATTGTTTGGTCTTCATTTTGATAATAACTTTCCGCGGTTAATTGGACAAAGCAACACAAGAGATTTTAATCAATGCGATATTAAAATTTAAATTATTTACGAGTGTTTCCATACTTTGACCCTACGTGTACAAGTACGTTATTCGTATCGGCGTTTTGTGCGTGAAATACGAGTATAGTCGTAAAACTGTTTTATTTTCTATTTTATTTTGGACGGTAAATATTAATCAGGATGATTGACGGTCGCCTATCTCCCTTGTGGTGCGAGTTTTATGACCCAGTGCAAAAGGGCTATGAATTTTGCAATTTTCGGCGTCTATTCCCGTCCCATGATACTGAAAAATGATTAGGTAAGCTCTGGCTAACATGTTCATACAATATTTTTATTTTAGTAATAAAATAAGGGCAATTCACAGAAACTAAGCTAGCAGCAAAGTAAGTTATGAACTTATTTTTGAAATAAAATGATCCTACCTCTATATTTTGATTTGAAATATCATTGGCCTTAGTTTAATGAGACACATACGTAAAATTTAGGCTTGTTACACACTTATTCCGACCGGCAATAATCGGCTCAGCTGGGCGGTAAAATAGAATATATGTAGACTAATTTTAGAGGGAAAATTCGATATCATTGCTTCGGGTCGGCTTTGTTGTTCGACAAAATAAATATTGCCGAACCGACAATGCCAGCTCGAATAAGTGTGTAGCAACCCTAAGAGCAGTTTCACACTACGACCGATCCGAATCCGAACCGAATCCGCGCGAGTAGTTCGAAACCGTTCTTGTGTGATGTGTAAGAGGGGTATCGCACTACGTCCGATCCGAATCCGAACCGAATCCGCGCGAGTAGTGCGAAACCGTTCTTGTGTGACGTGTACGAGCGGTTTCGCACTATTCACGGATTCGGATCGGACGTAGTGCGAAACTGCTCTTAGGGTTGCTACACACTGATTCGAGCTGGCATTTTGTTTGATTTATTTAAATATTCCTGCAAATTAAACCAAACTCAATAATAAATTATCATCAATCCTTTGTGGGTAGGATTGATGATAATTTATTATTAGAACCGTTACGTGTCCCACTGCTGGTCATAGGCCTCCCTCTATTTGATGATATTTTAATGGCAAGTAACTAATTATAAAATGTAGTGATATAGAATCTGCTTGTGTGTCTTGAATATGTGGAAAGTATAATTACTTTACTGAATATTCGCCAATAAGGCTCGAAACCGATATCAATGATATAATTTTACTAATATTCGGGAACATAACGGTCACAATTTGGGCCAAAATGTGCGAAAATATAGCAATAATCAAGTTTGGTAGGTAACGACATGTTTATCTGAAATCAGTTGCCCGCGCATCCGGCGAAGTGCCAGAAACATTTATTTTCGTATCAATATTTTTATGATTACGTTTATATACCTACCAGTTACATACTATATCATCATCATCATTAGGTCTTTTTTAAGTCTCCATTAAAGAAGCACGACTTTCTCAGTACTACCAGAGTCATATACATAGACAAGGTAGTCAGAGGATTTAGCCTACACTTTCCACGCTGCCCAGACGGGTTGGATCTCTCCAACCCGTTATCTCTCGTCTTTCACTCTCATCTCGTTCGTCTCACTGATGTTTAATATGAGCTTTGTTTAGCTTGTGTAGGTATACAAACAGTCTTATTATAAAAAAAGGCCTTAATCTTAGTTTAGTTCCATGTTAATTAAGTCTGGGTTTAGTACGGTAACAGACGTTAAACCTACGATAAACTGTGTTTCATTATAAAATCTCCAACAAAGACGGATCAAGATAGTTCCACGATAGTCTGAGCCTAAGTTAAAAAACGTTCCGTTTTTCATAATATAATGTCTTCGAAAAGATTTTATTTCAACAGGAATCTATCAAATAATTTAATTAAAATTATGACAAGTACCTAATTTTCACAATTCCTCTTCTTTATTGATCTAAATACTTAAAATTATATAATTGACAGTAAATAAAGTTATTGCATTACCAATAAATGAAACGCAGCAATGTTGACAACTTTGATAACGTAATTCTATATTTAGTCTGTGGTCTATCGTATATTTTCCCGGTAACCTAAAAGTTTGTTTATGTACGTTTGTAATATTGTAATTTTGATAATATTGTTTTTATATGCATGATGTGTAGTGATAGAAATATCAAATCGTGTTTTTAATGTTTTGAAATGAAATAAACGAACAAAAGTGTTGAAATTGTGCATACTAAGAATTTTGTCATGAAAACATGAAATAATATGATATGATAAAGAGTGGTTAATACCACTAGCTTACTTACTTTGCTTGCTTTTTAGGGTTCCATACCCAAAGGGTGCAAACGGATGCTATTAGTGAGACTGCGCTGTCTGTCCGTCTGTCCGTCTGTCACACTTGAAATTTTCACCGATTATGTATTACTATGGCCGCTTTAACAACAAATACTAAAAATAAAAAATAGTTAAAAATTAAAGGGGGTCGTCATACAAGAAACGTGTTTCTTCAGCGTTATAAAACATTGTACGGAGGTACGGAACCTTTCGTGTACGAGTTCGGGTGAGTCGCGAGGCTTACAGCTCACAGAGCCTCTAGTTTAGATTTCGACTTTTTTTGTTCGAATCACACATGATTTGGTAAACTCAATAGCTGCTATCCATATCCAATTCATCGTTATAGTTCTTTTTAGTCCTTTTAATATGGCATGATGCTATAATGTATAATGGCATCCTAGCCACAGACATCATACTTAAACACTTAAAAATGTGACCAAATTTAAAAAACAAGTATTTGATAGATCGCTTAATCGTTCACAATCCAAATAAAATAAATTATTTTTAGGTCTTTTATTTTTCACTGCCTAGTGGTACTAACCACTTCGACTCGTTTACTCTTGGTTACTCAAAGAGACGTTCACGTCCATTTCAACGGCCGTAAAACGTTATGTCGCTGGGCATATGCCCAAATCGATAATTTCTTTATTCTTTAAGGGCCCGGAAGGAGTTTAAGTGATAATAACTTAGTAACAATATGTTAAAATATGTTAAATTGAAGTTTATTTAAGTATTAAAAAAGCGAATGAGGCAATTTATTGATTTTCATTGTAATTGTTTAATTCCAAATAACCTGAGGCGTGTTTAAATTTTTTGCGGTGCGCGACGTTCATGTCTTTGTTGTTTACACGGAATTTAAAACATGAAGTTGTGTATTAATTACAGAGAAATAAAGACAAAGGAAAATCCTAAAAAGTGACTGAGGAGATTTTAGTACATTTTTTAATTCAAAGAAAAAATAAGTACTTACTTATTTATATTTATTCCTATCTACTTTTATAAATAGGTCAATACCTATTATTATTTTTATAAAATGTTTTCTTGATTATTCAATAATAATCAAGAAAACAAAGAATTATTTTTTTATATGTTTGCTCAGTAAATATATCAGATTTTTTCTTCCGTATTGCAAACGGAAGCGTTAAATCTACAAAGGCTTTATAACATTTGATCCGAAATTTAAACTCAAGTTTCGCGATTAATATTGTGACTAAGGGATGGTACAGGCATGCTACTGGCTTTACACACACCAACAAAAGATGCTTTAAATAAAAATCTTTGTCTTTTCTTTTTGTTATTTAAGAAAAAAAAACAGAACTGAAGATCAACTAATATGGATGTTTATCTTTTATATGAATTTGTTATAAAATATAGTATCGTTGAGTGAGTATCCCATAACACAAGTCTCGAACTTACCTTTGTCTGTACTTATAAAAATATATGTATTTTTTTCACCATTTGGATACTTACATTTAAACATATGTGCAAGATCTAATATTCTAAAATCATGAGTTTCAATGAATTAGCATTCCATAGCACAAAAACTAGCCCACGTCGTGTGATGGTCATTATTCATATAAATAAATAATTTAATTCACGGGATTTTGTGTAATTTGATTGTATAATTATTTCTGTCCTATACAGACAGTATAGTCCACGCCTTAAGAAAAATGTCCAGTCTATATAACTAGAGATTAAAGTATTCGCCTGGACCCGTTTAGTCGCTTTGATGCCAGCCCCGGGGCAGGGATGATAAATTGCACGGGGTTGATGTGTCTGACAGTTTTTTTTGACCTTTGGCTCCTTTATTTTACTTATCACGTGACGCGGACGAATGAGTTTCTTACTACTGACAAATACGCGTGTCATATTGCGATGGTCTGGGTCCGGGGACGAAATGTGGGAAAGATTTAGGGGTCAGGTTTGCAAAGATAAAAAATACGGAAAGAAATATATTTTTTGTCAATAAAGTAGATAAAATGTTTAAAGTAGATTTGGCTTATATCTTGATGTTTAGTGGTTTACCGAAGCCTTAACCGAAGCCACTGGAAGGGTGCAATTTATTCACACTTCCTTTCATTAGCAGGCAGTTTTGTCTAGACATGCCTATTATAGAAATGAATATGTACAAGGAGATAATTTTTCCGTGCTTGTTACAGAAAATTTAATCCATGATACCTTATTTTATCCCATGATTAGGTACATTCCCTATGAAAATATGTCAATAACGACAATACAATGGTCTAATGTTCCCGTTTTTGGAAGGCTAGACTCCTAATTAAAGGGGCCTGACAGCCTAAAGGCCTATAAAGGCTTTTAGTCCTTTAGGCTTTTGCAATACTTAAGTAAAATATTAAGTTTATTTTCGTATTTCAAAATAAAACAAATGTTTTATTCATAATTATAATGGCTTACTCAGGCTGAGCCTTAAAAATGGCTTCAGCCTAGGCATAAACCTACCTATTACCAGGCCTGTGTCACTCCCCGTTTAGGTATCGAAAATGTACCTACATTATTTTATTACTATGCGCGCAGGCGGCCCCTCCGGGTGGTAAATTCAGTTATACGAATCCAAAGTAATAAGAATGAAATTGGCTTGAAATGAATGTCTGGGTCTCTTTACGAAAAGGTGCTGAGTTCTGACGTGAGATAATTTAAACCATATCGCTATTGAGTAAATATTTCTTTGAATTTCTTTGCTGAGTAAGACTTCTGTACGTTAGTATTATTTATTCTGGGCTATTACTTGAAAAATATACAGTCGCAAAAAAGGGTTTTTAGGCTCATAGGCTTTTTAAAATGACATAGCCCTAAAATAGGACCGACAGGCTAAAATTTAGGGCTAAAAACCTATAGTCCTCGGTAACCAAAGGTAACACTAATGAACCGAACTCGCTGTAAATTTTTTTATAATTTTTTATAGAAAAACCGAATAACTTCTTTTAGAAGTTGGATTTTTATCGCCTTTCTATGTTTTATTACAAGTACAAATATTTTAAGGGGCGTTTTAGACCTTAATTTTAAATAACTTTTCCTAGTCAATGTAGGTAGGTATATAGAAATACGGGAAAATAATAGGTTCTTAACATAAAACATTTTCGATTCGATATATATACATCTATTGAGAAAAGTTGTTCAAAATAATGGACTGTATCACCACTTAAAATAATTGTATCTAATTAAAAAGCATTTTGTATACTAGGTCATTGTCTGAAGTAAAAATTGATTATCTATTTGTTGAAGATGTTGTAGGGTGTATTGAAGTTGTTGCCATCCGCAAAAGAGTCCCTTTACCTTAGACAGAATCAAACTTTTCGATAAAAACTTCTACATCCTTATATAAATTTTCTTGTGAATAAATTTTAATGTGCCTAATAACTTTGCAATTTCTTTGAAATTACAAAATACTGCCGAATTCTGACATATCATTTCAAATCAACTAAAGGAGGTGTTAGATCGCTTCATACATTTTGGGCCCTCATTGTTGCACTACGTGTCGCAGTAAGTATTTTTACGTCATTTTGTAGGAAATAATCCTTATATTACAAAAATATTAGATATTATGGACGTTTGTATACTATATTAAAAGGATTTTACTTTTTTCTACATTGGGAAATAGCTCTTAAATATTCTTTGTAGAAGGAAAAAAACCTCAAAACCAAAACCAGCCTCATTGATCCGCCGCGATTCCCTACGCCCCGCATAGCTCGCAGTCTCGCTTCGGCTAGAATAAATTTGTGTGCGTGGAAGCGGGAGCAAAATTTAGATTATTAACATCAGGCGCCCTCTTAATGACATCTTGTTCGTTCAGTAAGTATGGTGGTATAAAAAATAGATTATCATATGGGAAATTCTAAAAAACCCAAGTATAGAAAACGTAAGGTTTGTAGTTTTTTCATTGTAAAATATGTTTTTATAAAATATTATTAACAATTATAGTGCTATGCTTGTTTAAACTAATTTTAGGCCGCTGTACACATTTTGCGACATGACACTGCAACAAACAGGGCCCAAATGAGAACAGACTCTTTCTTGTTTTCAACTGTTTAATCATGTTATCAAACCAATCGAATTACTGAAAATGTTATAAAGCAAGCAGTATTTATCATTAAAAAAACTAAGTTCGCTTAGACTATCAAAATGTTGGCAATTACAGTATACAAACAAACATTTTATTTTAAGTAGGATATGTAGTTTTACCACAGGACCACAGAAATAGGTAGGTACTTATAGGTTAGTAAACATGAAACTACAAATACTACTATAAGCTTGCTTGTTTTTTACGCATTTTTTTACTTCTATTTACCTTGAACACATAATATAACTACACAAATATATAAAACAGTACTTACAGCACGACATTTTGCAAAAAAACTGTGTCTTCTTCAATATTTTAGTGCAACAAATGGATAGACAACCGGCCAGCCACAATCACAACAGACTCAACGATAGCCGTTGACAAACATACAGTTATTATCATATAGCTATCTCGTTCTCACACGGCATTTTATCATTGTGTGTGTAGAGGTGAGTGTACCGATCATGTTGATTATAGTAGTCCGGTTTGTAAAATCACTTCCAAAACCGACTTCATGTGCAGTTTTTCCACATAATAAATAGATAACATAAAATCCTATTGCCTAATGTAGGTATACAATTAAAAAGCGGAATCGGAATCTGAGCAATTCTTGTAAAAGTACTTATAAATATTATGTAGTAATGACGATTATTGACGATCTTGCAAACATTAATATGAAATAAAACGGGATATTTACAGTGATTATTATTATTGTTGAGTTCTTGATATTTTCTTCGATATGATCTTGGAAACGACTGCCTCCGTGGCCCAGTGGACAAGGTGCCTTGTGATCCGGAGCTCGTGGATTCAAATCCCAATGAGAAGCATCTACTTTGTGAAAAGTTGTTTCCAGTCTGGTTAGGATATTGCAGGGTTGAATCACTTTCTCACTTCTGTTTAGTTCCTCATCTCTTTCCCCTACTAATTCTTCCATCTTCCTGCTTAAAATCATCATGTACAGATCTTTTTACATTATTGTGATATTTATTTATTTGTTTGTATGTAATAAAATTATTTATTACTATGCTATGTATATATAAGTATGTATATATATTCATTTATTTATATACCCATATCTATTTTTTTATAATGTTATATATTTTGTATAAGTATTTTAATATCTATCGGTTAATTATAATTTATATTTTAATTTTAACTGCGCCACCTGTTATCTTACTCATATACTTCGCACTCCTTCTCTTTATGGTTGCCTGTAAAAGATTGCTTCGGCGATAAGGCCGCCTCTTGTACCTTATTTATTTATAAGTTCCGTAAACCTTGTAATTTTTATTGTTTTTTATTTGGTGCAATAAAGATTTTTGTATTGTAAAGATTTTTGTATTGTATTGTATTTCGATATAATTTAGTAGATTTAGGGTTTTCGGGGTCGAAAATGAACCTCGTTGCCTGCTATTTTCATCAAACGAAGTTCGGTCGCCCAGGTACAAACACTTAGACTAAAAAATAAAAAATATCCTCAAAAATTTAGAGGATATTTTTAATTCAGTGTGCAGCTTTTTAGAGCAAGTTTAGTTGCACGATACTTGTGGTCTGAAAAAAATCTTCCTGGACGAAGGATATGAAAGTAAGGAGTAAGTAAATTCATCACCTATATCATCTTGATCTTATTTACAATTGTAGATGTCAATACGATTGATTAAATTATAAATATGGAGTGAAGTTAAGACGAAATAGACGGGCCGTTTCTCCATACAAACATAGTACTGTTTCCTCCCTGGATAATGCCGGTAGAGTTATATTTTTTTTCCTGAATATCTATAGCCACCATTAGCATGTTCCTATGTTTTCTTTTTATTCATAAATTATATATTAAAAGAGATATGAACGTTCAAAAACCTAAACAAATGGCCAGGTTTTCCGCTGTGTTCAAACATCCAGAAAACAAATTTGAGTAGATTATATAAAAAAATTAAAACACAGGAACACCGATCAAGACTTTGTTAATTCGTAATGAAAAAGTACTTATATTGGTTAAGTTTTGGAGAAGAAATCAGGGGACTACGAATCGTTGATTTTTTGTTCTTTTAATAGGTATTTTCAGTCCAAGCTGCAGTATGTCTGTATCGCACTTGCTCGGTTGTAGTTCGGGCACAGCGCGACAGCAAAAGATTTTAAAAATACCTATTTTTCATTTCTCTAGCCCTTGAGGTTTCCTCTTAATACGCATATGAAGAACTGAAATACAGTGAACGCCATGGAGGTCACCATGTGGTCGGAAAACAATTACCAAGTTATTATGTCGGCATTGTTAGCACTCAAACTGTTAAAACGCTGATATTTATCAGAAGATGCTCTAAGATGATGATTTGTGTTCTTGTGTTTGCTTATTAAATTGTTTTTGTCAAGGTGAACTCAACACTATGATGTATGTATAATGTAGACTGTGAATAAATAAAGAAAGACAGATCGCTAATAAATTGTACAGTGGAAACAAAGCAAAAACTCATCGATACTTGCTTGACAACTCAACCAGAAAATAAACAGAACAAGTTATTTATTTCCGATAAATATTTTACTAGTGGCTCAGTGCAGCCGTCAGAAACGGCCATTAATTTGACAGTTGCTAACTGTCAAGTAATAATAGGGTCTTGACATTAGACAGTGATAGTTAAATACTTCATTGCGTTTATAACTACAGCTAAAGCAATTTCTTTTCCACTTCGTATATAGTCTTCATTGTCCTTGGGTAACAGTGAGGTATATTTGGAGAGGAAAAAAACCGGGAAGAGCACCCGGACTTTAAAGCACCACAATTAAGTACCTATGCAACTTGAAACGCGCTTACATGGTAAGAATTACTAACACTCGCCCTGATGATGATCATCTAATCCGATCGAAACTAGTTTACCTATTCCAACTACTATTCATGTAGTGTACATGAGTAAACCGTTTCTTGATTACGCAGATGTTTGTTATTGTGACCTTACGCAAGATCTCCTTAACAAATTGGACCGATTGGCCAATAACTGCATCAGATTTATTTTCGATATTCGTAAATTTGACCACATCTCTTCACTTCGTGCTCAGCTTGCATGGCTCCCTATTCCCTTACGTCGTAATGCTAAAATACTCTCTATGATATTTTCTATCTTGAACAATCCGCACTCCCCTAGCTACCTTAAATCTAAATTTAACCCTCTCAGTTCCACTCACTCTCGTTCACTTCGCTCCTCTAGCACTCTCATCCTTAGTTTTCCTCCTCATCGCTCTACTCTTTCTCAAGTCTTTTCAAGTCCAGGCTATCCGGCTATGGAATGCCCTTCCGGAGTCTATAAGAAGAGCTCCCGTCGTTTGGCTTTTAAGCGAGAGGTACATACATTTTTCCTCCAGCAGTCCTAGTCCCAGTCATCCTGATTATATTTATATTTATGTATTTATCTATTGTATTTTATGCATGTTAGTATATATGTATAGTTATTATATGTTTAAAAGTATATTTGTGTATAAGTATACCTATGTGTTTTTGATTATATATATTTTATTTATATTAAGTTTGCTTATTTTTGTGAATTTTATTACGCCAGCCACACATATTTTCTGCTTGGTCTAATGGTTGACCGGAGAGAATGCCATATGGCATTAGGTCAGCCACTTGTACTTTTATTTTATTGTGCAATAAAGATTAAATAAATAAAATAAATAAAACCGTGTAAATTTGGAAAGGGAAGAATTACGTTTTATAAATACTTTCTGGCGAGGGAGGACTTGATGGTCATCATCATCATTATCATCTCAGCCTTTTTTTCGCCCACTGCTGAGCTTAAGCCTCTCTCCGTTGACGCCACTCATCTCGGCCCTCTGCCGCTCTCATCCAGATTCGACCTGCGACTTTGACTATATCGACAAACCATCCCATTGCTGGACGACTATTTTAAACTTAACGTTAACAATTGCTCCACTAAATGTCTCATAAAAACCTAAGCAATAAACCTAATTATCAAATCTACTAAAACAATAAAACAACAAAACAGAGTAACAAAAAGAGCTAAACCGTTCCACTATCCCGGCTGATTAATGACTAGGATATGTGCAAAACGTAGCATGACAAAAACAAATTGCGTTTCCTTCGAAATATATACGAGCAATAATACCATTCAGTGAGCGTGCCATCGTTAAGACTCCCCGACTAGAATATATATCGCAACACAATAAAATTGTAGCCAAAGAAATAAGCTAGACATGTTGTACGTACGTGATCAGAGGTTCACTGGCATCAAATAAATTCTATATATAAAAATATTATTGTCAATTGTCTTTACACTAAAACAGTCTAAAGGAAAACTTTTCTCCGCTCGTGATGTACATGTTTGTCCTGCATTATTCTATGCAAACTAGCGTGCTGGTGGAATTCGTGGCGGATTGAAATATGTCTGCTTATATTCTTGAACAAAATGTGCCACAGCGCTTTGTCCTTATTCTTCCACAATAAATCTGCAGTCTTCTCCTTAATCCTACGCATATTTTCCTCGAGTCTCCTTGCTTTTATTTCCATTTGTATGAGAGAACGCGTCGTATTTGTCAAAAGGCGGTACAGGTATTCTTTTCTTCTCGCTTTCGCGGGCTCCAGTGTAGTCGCATTTGTTACGAGCTCATATTCCGTGTCGTTGCGGATTTCCTCTGTTATGACAGAGCGATTAGTCGTACGCAATAATATGCCGGCCACTAATATTGCTAAAGCGAAACTTAAGAGCATGAAAAGTCTTGCGTGGTTATATAGTGGTTTTGTTATAAAATTCATGTCAAAGTATATTGCTAAAGCACTTGTCGCGTTGGTTTAGTACGTGTCATGTTTTGATATTAGCGATTCAACAAGTCACGTGGCCGAGAGTTGGGCGTTCGAGGCGCCCTCTCGCGGCGTGGGCGAAAACAGTACTGGCTCTGAAAACACGCCGGTGCGTCGCACCCCACGAATTTCCCCAATGACTTTTCTTGTCGGATGTATGAATTTATTTGGATGTGGAGTGACCGCGTCCTTATGTCTGCCTGGATTAGGCGTTTTTAATTTAGGCATACTATGAGTTGTTTATATGAACACATAAGTAGACTAGTAATTCGCACCGAACTGTTATTTCGCGACGTATGTATTTAAGGCTTGTATAGGTAGGTACATATATTTTTAAATTAATATAGTATTAAATACCTGCTATAAAACAATTTATGGTTATATTTATTTGACAGCCTAATTTATTAGCAAATATGTAAAGCTATTTCCTAAAAGCTCATTTTAAGATAAAATAGAAATTTTAATAAAACACATGCGTTCCCGACCCAGAAGAAATATTTTGATATTTGAAGATAAAAATATGAAAATATTTACAAACTTCTTGAAACTAATTCAGTTATAATAGAATAAATAATTTTAACTTGTTATTTAAGAACAGCATCTTAGCATCACCGGGCAAAGGCTCCTGGCCTTAAGTCCGACAATTACATATGTAATGAAGTTAAATAAATAAACTACATCATTTACATCTATACCGAGCGAGCGCCTTAGTTTCCCCTTTACATTTCATAATGGGTCTGCTAGATATTGACTAACTTGGTACTATTGTTGAAGTTGTAGACTAGTTAGTAACTACCTCTACAGTTAGTAACTCCATGTTCACGTGGAGTGCGTATAAGTGGAAAGGGTAGGGTGACTCGTCCGATTCTCACCTCATTGTCTACATTATTCGAAAAGATAAGTAGATACTTTACTACCTGTGAGACGCAAGTGGAGCTGGATAGGTCATACATTGCGTCGGCCTCACGGTCATATTCCCGGTAGAGCCCTTGATTAGAATCTACAGGGTAGGCGTAAGCGTGGTTGCCCCAAACAAACTTGGCGCCGTACCGTTATTTCAGAAGCTGAGCAGCTTGGATTGTCCGGGAGTAAGATCAGGAACGCAGTGGTTGACAGATCGGATTGGCGACGTGTTGTGTCTACCCTTTGCTCCGACAGTGGGACATAGGAAGCGAAGAGAGTTACTACCTGTATTTTTGTCGTAATAAGGCTCACGCTAGAAACCTGGGTCTTACCATTTATTCTGCTCCGACATCGCCGTTGTCGAAAACGATAAGGACGACTAAGAAGAACTATATTTTATAATTATAACAGTACGTACAAATCGACCAAAATAAAAAATCCTTTGACGATTCATCCCATGGGGCGACTGGTTAAATTACAAATAATATATTAGGTCGTTTGTCCCACGGAGCGGGACCGTCAATTCATAAAGAGAGAAAGCGATAAGACTGGGTTTTGATCTCTGGGTTTTGAAATATGTTTTCTGTAATTTATTTAAAAAGCAAGCGAAGTTCTCCTACTCTCCATGTACAATCCGGCGTTTGTACTCGTATGTATGTTTGTTCAACGATAACTAGTCTTAATCGAAGCTTCATAAAATTTAATTTGAGTGTAGAAATAGCCAATAGAATTTTTAAGTTCGAACATGAGCTAAATGGGTCCAGGGGTACTAGTTATTCTGTGTTTAATAAATATTTTTACTAACTTTTACAATATTATGGAGTATTAGGCGAAGAGCTCGTTGGACGAAACGACCGACGAAAACACCCCAAAAATCTTAGCACAAAATGATACACATGCCCCAAATAGCTAAGCATCAGGCCCCGTTACCGATCATTTCGTCTGACACACGTCTAGCCTGTCAGGTTATTGACAATCTGACACCTTGTGCCACCATTGATATTTGTACCAAAATGGGGACATTATTATATTGTTTATTACTTACATGGCTACCTAAATAAATGAAATGTGAAGTAATAATCCCACCAATAAAATAAATATGAAAATGGGATCCAAGTTCAATATCCGACAAAAGAATTGAAATCTAAATGGCTGCCAAGTTAAGTATAGAATCCTGAAATTTATTAATAAGTTATCTACTAATAAAATTAACCCAAATTTAAAAGAGTAAAAATTATTAAAGGAATATTTGCTTTTATTATTTTTAAAGGCGCTTTACTTAATAAAATCGAGTGATGGAAAAATATCAAATCTACAATTCACTGTTATCTAATTTTCCCTATAAATACGTCTAATAGTCTACATTGATGCTAATATCAAGTTTCTATGTCATCTGGAAGTAGGTTAACATTTTGTTCATGAATAGATAAATCAGTCGTTAAAATACTCGATATGGTTCGTGTAAATATACAAACGGCTGCTGCGTCACCAGTTTTTTTTTTTTTAACTTGGTTTTGACACGTTACCGCGCGTCTAATTTGTATATGTACAAACTTGTGTGTTGTTCAGCCAGTTAGCGAACCAAAGAAATAAAAAAATTACTCAGATTGTTAACAATATGTAATAGAACGTAAAAATAATTTATAATATTATGTTAGCTAAAAAATCTTATAGGTACGAGTAACGATATTGAAATATAGGTATTTCTTTTCTAAGACTACTGGCTTTAACCTATACTTAAACAGAACGCCTGACAATATTTTATAGGTACTCTGGAAGTCATAAGAGGCGACTAAAGGACTAAGCATAAATATCTTTGAGCGGTGGCGGTGGTTTGTTTACAGCTATTTCCAGTTATGTTTTAACAAACAACGAGATTTCTTTATAACACATATTCGAATGATAATAGAGATAGTACTACCTTTATCTGTCTATGTGCTTTTTTTATTACAAAGTTAAAATTCCACGCGATTTAATAAACCTTACAGCTAAGTCCAAAAGGGAGTACTGAGGGACCAAGTTATTCTTATATTAATAAAAACAAAAGATATTCCGAAAGACTTAAACTCAATTCGACCCTCATCCTGTTGTTTCTCATCATCTGCTGGCAAGAGATAAGAGACCCCTTCTAAGTTCCTTGTCTTAAATTGATTTTTAGATAATATTTGAGACAATCTCAGAAAAACCTTTTATAAATTTTCCCAAATATTCATTATTATTTACTTTAAGGGTCTTTATTTTTAGACATTACCAAGTGTCTTGTTTGTAATATTTGACAGATATCCTTACTAATATTATAAATGTGAAAGCGTGGATGTTTGTTACCTTTTCACGCAAAAACTACTTGACGAATCATCATGAAACTTTGTACACATATCCTGGGAGGTACTAGAAGTAACATAGGGTACCTTTTATCCCGGAAAAGTGTAATGTTCCCGTGGGATACGCGAGCGAAGCCGCGGGCAAAAGCTAGTAGTTTATAAAAGAAGACCCTATGTACATGTATGTATACGTATAATTTTGTTTTTTATTAGGTGTTTTGCTGTCACGTTATTTGATAGGTATTAGAGATGCCAATTCCAAATTTCAATACACCTAACAATATTAGTATACATTTGCCAAATAAATAGATAATATAAGAATTTGTAAATAATTGGTAATGTAAATGTCTACAAGTTTTATGTACTTATTTAATGTTTTACTAACTACTTAGTTATACAAAAATGCATAACGTTGAAAAAGTACAGATTGCATTTCATGCTATACGTGTACCTAATCAAATATTATTTTAAATATTCAAATAACGTAATAAAACATTGTCATTCAGGAATACCATTAGAATTCCTAATGAAATATTACGCATAAGTAGATAAGGCGTACCTACTACTAATTCGTATAATAGCAAAGAATTGCAAAACTTACTTCATTTTTTTATTGTCCGCTACAGAAGCCTTGTGAAGGTTATTAAATCAGTTAACAGTTTTAATTTTAAAACGCCTAAGTATGGATTTGCTACTTATTATAATAGTGTTAATCAATATTGATATCTTACATTCTTTTGGTTTTAACGGTTTGACAAATTACGAAATATTGATCAAAAAACTATCAGAAAACAATAAGGGGTCAATAAGATCTAAAGAATGGACAGAAAAATGGATAGAACAGCCACTGGACCACTTTAATGAAAATGAAACCAGAACCTGGAAGATGAGATATTTTGAATACACTTCTGCATGGAAAAATGGTGGCCCTCTAATATTAGTATTAGGAGGAGAAGGTGCGACACAGCCCTTTGGTCCTGCTCTGTCATCTGAATTGGCCACTGAAACCAATGCCGCGATGTTTTTTACAGAACATAGGTACTACGGAAAAAGCAGACCTTTTAACAATTTCACGACATCAAATTTACAATATTTGGATTCGACACAAGCAATACACGATAACGCAAATTTATTGAAATTTATTAAAACAGACCCAAAATATATTCAATCAAAAGTTGTGATTCACGGAGGCTCTTATGCTGGAAATCTAGCAGCTTGGATGAAACTCCTCTTTCCTGACTTGATTGATGCTGCAATTGCAAGCAGTGCACCTGTTTTGGCTAAGAAAGACTTCTTTGAATATTACGAAGTTGTAGGTGAAGACTTCAAGAAATATGGATCACCTGAGTGCTACAAAAATATTTTTAATATGTTTTCAAGGATTGAAGAGCTCTTTAAGACTGAAAGTGGTATTAAACAATTAAAACAAGAATATAATATTTGTGATGACGTGGATTTTAAAAGAAATGAAAATAGAATGTTATTCATTGATAACCTAATGATTAATTTTGCATACACTGCACAGTACGGTTCTCCAAATGATATTGTAGTAATGTGTAAAATATTTAAAATTCCTTTGCATGGACCCAATTTTTTTATTTGGAAAAAGGGTTGTCATGATTTTGATTTCAATAGGACTGTCGAATATTATAAGAATGGTTTCGAGTTAAAGGCGTGGATGTACCAGACATGTAATGAATTTGGATATTATCAAACTGGTAATTCTAAAAAGCAGCCTTTTACGGAAATATTAAAAGTAGATTTTTTTATTATGATCTGTAAGGGTTTGTTTGGTGCAGAATTTGATGAACAAAGAGTTGATAAAGGTATTGAGAAAAGCAATAAAAAGTACGGGGGCGTATCTCCAAATGTGACAAAAGTGGTGTTTTTGAATGGTGATATGGATCCGTGGAGTAGCCTTAGCGTAAAGAAAGATCTGTCTGACGATGTTGTAGCAAAAATCTTTCCAGATGCAACTCATTGCTCGGATTTCTCTCCAAAAAAAAGCAATGAATCGAAAAAAATTTTTGAAGAAGTAAAAAGTATTATAAAATCTTGGATAAATGTTTAAAATATGTAAAAAGTATAAAAAACTGATTTAAACTTTGTTTATTAATTAAATAAAAAATATATGTTTATTGCGTTATGTGTACTTAGTTTCTTCCATTTTGTCCTGTTATGTTTTCTTTGTGTAAGTTGTATGTATTCAAGTATTACTATTAGATAATTCCCATATTTTTTTCTATTTCAACGAGGTTGCCTGGAAGAAATTGCTTAGCGATAAGGCCGCCTTTTGCGCAATTCCTTGTTTTTAAGATAATTATGTCCTGAATTTTTATTTTGTGCAATAAAGAGTAGGTATTGTATTGTATTGTTTATATTGGTGTGATAGTTTTTTAGAGTGCTTGTATATCACTGAAGTACGGTAAACTTAACGTAACATTTATTTTGTTGTCTGAACCGCTTAATGACTATTTTATAAAATAAATTGATAAAATGAGTAATCCCGTTTCATCTCATATATTCTAATATTAAATCGCTCGTAATATACTGGAGTTAACGTCGTCTAAAACTGGTGAAGCCAATTTTCAAGTAGAAAGGAAGCCGAGGTTTGTGAATTTGCTAGTCTTTATGAAAAACTAGTAGTTACATATGGGTGAAGGTAGTATGCACTATAATACTTATATGCTGGTTTAAGAGAAACAATGGTAAAATGTACCAACTGCACCAATCGTAAAATCCAAGCGAAAATCGGAAATCATAAAATTGCAATATGCATTGCGGTCTCAAAAAATATTAAAAGAAAATTAAAATTTCGGAAAGATGGCGGTATCAGCGTTTATTTTCTATGTATGACTAGCGGGCGAGATACTAGCGACATCTAGAAATAATACAGTTTGGCTTTCTAGCAGAGTACGCTTTTTTGTATGGGGTTGTCATTCCTCCAGTATTTGATCGTCTATGAATTTAGGTGAAAAGAGACACATACTCTGGTAATAGGCGAGGCAATATGTAAGGACACTTGATACGGCATGATAATTTTGACTGGGTCAAAAATAAATTATTTAGTACTGTTATGAGAATAAAACGTCACTTGTCATTGATCATATCTATTTTCAACATGATTTTTAATTAATAATGCAGAAAAAATGATAATTAGATCTGTGACGTCACGGTTTTGTATTTCATATAAATTCCATAGAAAATGTTTGTTCTGACGTTTAGAAAAAAGTGTCTGATTTGACTTGTTGTCATCTAGCGGATTATAATAGAAGGCAAAATAGAAGGAAGGAGGCGAAGAGGAAAGCCAAGGCACAGCTATATGAAGCAAGTCAAGGAAATGGTGATAGCAGTGTCGTACCAAGATGTCAAGAGGTTGGCGGAAGATATTAGGTCCTTACATATGAAATTGCCGTTCAGTATCAAAAAAGTGAAACAAGTTTTTTTTAATAAAATTATTATTTAATCAATCGAAGTATGCGCCGTTGTTATCGATACACTTCCGCCATTTTATAGGCAGATCATTGATACCTTTGGAAAAAAAATCCTAGGAGCGAGAGTCTATGAACTGTTTGAAGGCGGTTTTGACTGCCTCATTAGATTTGAAATTTTTTCCTTGTGAAAAGTTATCCAAATTTTGAAAAAAGTGGTAATCGATTGGGTAACAAGATCTGGAAAGTATGGTGGGTGACGCAGAGGTTCCAGTCGCAGCTCCTCTAACTTGGCGATCGTTTGATGTGCAGTGTGTGGTCTAGCGTTATCCTGAAGGAGCAGTGGGCTAGAGCAATTCATCAGTCTCGGTTGTTTAATGGCGAGCTTTTCCATCATTGTTTGCAATTGTTGGCAATACAAGTCTGCAGTAATCGTCTGGCCTGATCTCAAGAAGCTGTAGTGGATAACACCAGCACTGGTCCACCAAACACTAACCAGAATCTTCTTTTTGGTCAGTTTTCGCTTAGGGCAAGGTTTTGCCGGTTCTCCAGGGTCAAGCCATTGTGATGATCGCTTCCGATTGTCGTACAGGATCTATTTCTCATCACAAGTCACGATACGGTTCAAAATCCCCTCATTATTGTGGCGATTAAGCAAAGAAACGCAGCAAGCAACGCGTGTTTGTTGGTTTGCTTCAGTCAATTCGTGCGGTACCCACTTTTCGAGTTTTTTAATTTTTCCGATTTGGCGCAAGTGGATAAGTATCGTTTTGTCACTTACGCCGAAGGCTGCTGCTAATTCAGAAGTGGTTTGAGATGGATCCGCTTCCAATATCGCCTTCAATTCTTCGTTATTCACTTAAGTATCAGGTCGTCCACGAGGCTCATTGTGTAAATCGAAATTTCGAGAACGGAAACGTTGAAACCAAAAACGCACCGTTCGTTCGTTAGCGGTGCCTGGTCCATACACGTCGTTAATTCTTCGAGTCTTTTCTGCAGCACTGGTGCCACGGTGGAACTCGTATACGTAAATACCGCAAATTTTTAATTTGTCCATAGTTGTTGTTATAGCAATGTTGAAACTCAAACAAATGATGTTAAAACAAATGAAATACTAATTTTAAAACAATATTTTTCTGGCTTTATTTCGAAATAAATTTGAATTTGGAATTCCTAATGAAACGCAAGATATTTGATTTTAAAGTTGCCAGTATTGAAAATCGGCAATTTCATATGTAAGGACCTAATATTATAGAACAGAATTGAAGAAACTCCACCGACAAAAGCGTCTCTCTTAAATTTTGATGATGATGATGATTTTACTAAAATGTTTTTTAAAAGCACAGAATTAATAAAACCAGGTACTAACGGCTAAAGTTATCAGAACTTAAGGCCGTACCTGAATTTTCCGGCGTCCAGTGCTGCCCCCATTTAAAATAAATGATTTCAAAGAAAACGGAGACATCATTTAAAATTTTGGCCGAAAAACCACTGGCCACTTTTGGCACATGTGCGTAGTAAAGCTTAACGTTCTCACTTTAAACTGTAAACAGTAGTTCATAAAATACTTTGAAGGGTTATCCAGGACTTTATAGTAGCAAAATTTTCAATAATGTCTCCATTTTCTTTGAAATGATTTATTTTAAATGGGGGCAGCACTGGACCCTGGAAAATTCAGGTACGGCCTTAATTTCTATTGTAGAGGAATACAAAGAGAATACAAATACTATGCATAATATTGGAATGGGTTTGTCAGAATATCAATTCAATTCAATTCATTTATTGCATTTCATAATGTACATCAGTTCTAACTACTAAAAGTCACTGTCTTAAAATAGCACACTATGAACCCTGTCGGGTATTGCAAAACAAAATTAATATTTGCCTACGGAGACTCATTAGAGATAGATTGATTCAATTAGCGTAAAATAACTTGGTCATTAATAGATTGGGATTTCATTTAGAAACTAATGTCCCGTACAGTGTTTTGTTGTTCAGTTCAGAATACTATTTTCACCAATGAGATCTATGTACTTACGCACTAGAGAAGACGCCACATACAACAGTTGTGTTCTGTTCATCATATGCTATCACTGTTAACCTCACATTAGTCACTCTCTAGCAATACGCGCATAAAACGATCCACAATTCATTAAAGAAAACACTGTCAACTTAGTCAAAAATACCTTGGTGTGTGTTGAGATACTGCACTAGTAATTCAAAGAACAAAGCAAAATATGAAGGAATAACTTTCCATCGGTAAGTAACTAGATTTCATTGATTGAAAATTAAATACGGATTGCAAAATTTTGGCTGCCATAATGAATGTAATGAGTGAATGATCTGTCAACCGATGGAATGATTCGTCATAGACTAATAAAATAGAAGTGAAATTTAGACGTCATAAATATGCCTACATTTCACTTTCTTCATGGAAGCATCGAAAAACTATTTGTTTGCTACTCAGTTACTAATGTTTGTAAAACGTTTAAAAAGTTTAAGTTTTATAATTTTTATCTACATATGCTATAAATGCTTTACAAAAGTTTCCTATAATCCTATAAATCCTTTATAAAATTAAGTCATATCTCGTAACGTCTCACTAGGACCTCCGATCCGGGGGCTCAAAAATTTTGTATGTGGGGGCTGTACCCCTACAAGTGCCCCGCGCAACTTGAAACTGCTATCAGATTTTGGATCCAAGATGGCCGCTTACACATTTTTGATATTTTATTATGTTTGTCCCTATAATTCTGTTTCCTCGTAACTGCTACGCGGCTAAATCGATTTTGATAACTTATTATATAACTATAAGCCGATTACAAATCTTCATATATGTAATCTAAATAAACATATGTAATTTAGACCCAATACCTACGTATATGATTATATTATACATTAAATACAGAGATAGCTAACAAAGAAAAAAAACAAAAAGGTATACAAGTACAAGAAATCACTTTCTTCTAGTGCAAAACATTATGTTAAGAAATTAAGTAAGAATAATAAAAGGTTACCAAAGAAACAGATATGTGCAGTGCTTTTACCTTTATAAATATGATAGTCGTGAGTCTACAATCTAAAAATCTATACAACCATACAACCATCCATACACCCATCTGTACATCCAGCCATACTTATCCACCTCCGCATTTATTAAAATATATGTAGGATTTAATTTGAACCACGTACTCGTAGGTATGTAAAAATATATTGACCTTTCTGTATTACTCTCTTGTTAAGTCTATATTACCAAAAAGGACATGGCCGTGTTTGAAGATGCCGAGTCTATATATTCATGTCAATGATTTTCACCAAAAGATTTTAGTTAGTTATAATTTGAAAATTACTAGAGTAACGTCATGCAAATCATTTTCGAAATGTTATGGTTATGTCGACAATCAACTAAATATAATTTTTTTTTTCAATTTACAATTAAGTATAAAAAAACCCGACAGCTTGAAAAAATCGAACTTAATAAATGTATTTCTCATTTCAAATTACATTTAAACATAAATTTTGCATAATATGTTTTATCTAATCTCATCTAGTAAAATTTAAATTATAAACTTTAGAACGATTTTATATTTACGTACTTTATTAACACAATACTAAAATTTAAAATTGAATCACTCTTATATTAACACTTCTTCCCGAACAAAATATGTTGTAAGGAAATTTTTAACCCTTACGATACGGGTAAATTTTTGTTACGGCTCTGGAAACACATAATTTGAGCCACATAAAAATGATGACACCGTTTATGCGTTTCGAATCCTTGTAATTGACGGTGGTCTCCTTCAAAACAAGTTTTGATTGCTGTATGATGGCTCAAAAAGATTTGTATCCAGGGCCGTAAAACAAAGAATTCCTCATAATTTATTATGGCACCTCATTCATACAATTTCAAGTAATAAATATAGTGTCTCTTCTTTGCATACGTAGAGTATAGGACTCCGCCCGAGATTTTAGACACGGATTTTAGATCACTTAAAATCTATTACCAGCAAAGTTGAGAAAACTATAAATGATACCTAAAACTTGTCATGGAAAATGCCAATTTCCAGGAATTGTCTTTAAAATTTAAGTGTTCCTCATTATGGTTTAAATACTTAATGTTAAAGAGTGCATTAGGTGTATATACAACGTGGAAGGGACCTACCCGTAATAAATCGAACCATGGGCTAAACTAGATCATTATACTATAATTAAATTAAAATAACAGACAAAAAATTTAAAAGAATCGGCACTTCCATACAAAAGTGTGCAGCCGCCCGGACGATTTGTATAGGAATGTTGAAATGTTTTTGGTCTTTTAACTGTTATTTTAATTTCGTTATACTTTAGTGATCTAGTACCTATAGCCCGTGGTTCGATTTATTACGAGTATGTCCCTTCCATTTTGTATAACGAAGTCGATGTGTCCAAATATTCAAAATAAGAATAAGACATAATATACAGATACATCATCACGTCTTTATCCGTAACGGGACAGGCAGTGCCCTGGGCCGCAAGACCCAAAGGCCACGTTTAGCGTGATACTGGGCGTGAAAATTATCATAAAGGAATCGAAATAGCTGCATCGCAAATTATTCAAATTTTCGCCCATTCTCTCGATCATCTTCTACGATCTATGCGAAAAGAGAAGCAGCTGGTACATTTTATGTTTTTTTTTTCTCCCAGACCAGCAAAGTAGAAAAATTTGGCGCCAAAAATTATTCTTTATTTATTTTTTAATTTTTGATATACATACTTAGTGTCACTATTACAAATAAGACAATAACGACGCTAAAATCCATCAAGGCTTGATGATGATGATGATGATGATTTTCGGTCACAGTATTTTTGCGCTTAGGACATATACATATATATTAACAACCTATGACTGTCTCCGCGGTCCAGTGGTTAAGGCGTTTGCCTTGTGATCCGGAGGTCATGGGTTCAAATTCCACTGGGAAGCATACTTTGTGAAAAATTGTTTCCAGTCTGTTTAGGATATTGCAGGCTTGAATCACCTGATTATCCGAAAAGAAAGATGATTCCGTGCTTCGGAAAGCACGTAAAGCCGTTGGTCCCGAACGCCATCTAGCGTTTGTACCTATTCTAGGATTGGTTCTGGTCTACCCTTTGGGTTGCGGAGGTCAGACGGCAGTCGCTCTGTGTAAAAAACCAGTAACCTCGTCAAATCGCCTAGGTTAGGTAGCGGACCCCGGGCTCTGAAGCGTAACCGCTGACGATGCAACCGGGAATACGCTTGGATGCTGATGATATTGACAACCTATTACCAAATCTACTTACCTTAGTCTTAACATAAATACATACTAGGTACCTACCTAGTATGTATTTATGTTAAGACTAAGGTAGTGGTGGAAGTTCAACTGGTAATTGTATTCTACTCTGCCTGAATTGTTTTTACCCGAAATGATTTCTTAGACAACAACAAGTTACTCAAACAGTCCATCTTTTATTAAAATAGTTAAAACGTAATAGCATTACACAAAAGTCATTGCGTCATTTATATCCGCATTGAGAGGGACGGTTGTAATCAAGTATGTTTTGTCAATTAGGCCGCTCTTTGGGACTCTAAATTCCCATTTACCCCAGAGCAGTCCGCGTGATTATCCTTTCAGAAGGGGCCTGGAATTTATAGATCTCTGGTTTACTCCATTAGGGTGATCGGTGGAAAGGTGGGAGCGTATTTCAAGTTGCCATTAGACTTGGTTAGTAAAAAGTTGTACTGTAAGTGACATATACTCGTATTTACATAAATTAATTTATATGTGCATTGGAAATACAAAAAGAAATTTATCCGGATGAAACAATTAGTAGCAAATAAAAAAAGTAAAGGGTATAAGGGAAGTCAAGCGAGATTTTTTCCGCATATAAACCGGCCAAGTTCAAAAGCCCCACTTGAGGTCCAAATGGGAATAAATCAGACCTCCATCACATTGGAAACGCGGCCGAGGCATCCCCTTAGCGCCCAACTTTAGCCTTACGTACCTACGTATACCTTTGTCTGTCACCATTTTGTAGGTCGATAAGTTGAGCTTAATACACGAACCTCCTATAAAATACGGCTTTTATTAGGGTTCCGTACCCAAAGGGTGCAAACGCGACCCTATTACTGTGACTCCGCTGTCTGTCCGTCTGTCTGTCTGTCTGTCAGTCTGTCACAGGGCTCTATCTCTTGAACCGTAATAGCTATCCACTTGAAATTTTCACCGATTATGTTTGACTGTGGCGGATATAACAACAAATACTAAAAATAAAAAATAGTCAAAAATTAAAGGGGGTCGTCATACAAGAAACTTATTTTATTCAGCGTTTTTAACTTAATCTTTATAATGGCATTAACTAGATACTTGAAATTTTCAGCAATTATGTATTACTATGACCACAATAACAAGAAATACTAAAAATAAAATAAAGTTAAAAATTAAAAGGGGTCGTCATACAAGAAACGTGTTTCTTTAGCGTTTCAAAACATTGTACGGTGGTACGGAACCCTTCATGTACGAGTCCGACTCGCACTTGCCCGTTTATTACTATAAAACCTCTCTTTTATAACCTGTGCCGCTTTATTAGCTACTTTTGTTAATTTTCAATGGAAAAAGATCCACATTTTAATAAAAGTCGCATCATAATTATCGTGTGTAGCTTCTTACATTACCGTACACACATATACTCGTATGTACGGCTCAGACGCACTTCCTTGCATATTTTTTTTTGTATCATTTGTCATATTATTATTGTTCAATATTTCCTTTATCTATGTTATTTAATTGTAAAGTGTGTGTCTTTTTGGTACAAATAAAAATGATTCTATTCTACTCATTCTACTAAACATTTTGGTGCGTTCATAAATACAGATCAAACAGATATTATATACTATATTATGTAACATACAAAATAAATCATACTTCCTAGTGAGTACATTTTTTTGTAGTTCACTGAAAATAAAACTAGTTTAAAAGAAAGATCATCTCGTGCTACATACAACTGCATTACCAAGGACCCGGACGTCGGGTCCAGGCCGATGTAAGACTTTTCGCACAAATGCATTCCCAACGACAGTAAAAGTCGATTGGGGAGCGAAAATGCGTATCATGTTAATAGGCGATGCGGCTAGCATATCTTCATTATTTCGATTCCCTTTTCCACCTTCACCGTAAAACTGGCCTTTGAGTTCTGCTGCTCTGAGTTCTGTCTGCTTAGAGTCGCAAGCCCCAAAATGCTCTGTATACATTAAGAATAAGGACGTGATAATGTATTAATTTAATTCATTTAAAGTTATTTTGCGAGAGCATGAATGAATAGAATAATGAGTGTTGAGGAGGCGAAAGAGGTTTGCAAGAATTGTAGCAAGTGGATATCCGTGGTCTCTGCCTACCCCTATGGGAAACAGGCGTGTTAATATGTATGTATGTTATTTTGCGAGAGAAGTAAATAAAGTACAAAAAGTCAGATTAAAAATCACTTTGGTGATTTTGTATTGAATTTTTTATATAGGCAACTTGTAAGAACCAAACAAAGCCTAAATTGGAACGATATACAACGTGTTAATAAAATAACTCAGCCCATGAAACTGAACTACTTTTGTTCTACAACTTTCACAAACCCAAAAAAAAATTGAATTTTCATCTAAACTGATCAGCTGATCGAGTCAATTTGTATGAAAATCTGAATTTTATTTTTGGCATTTTGGATATGTTGTAGAACAAAAGTTGTTCAGTTTCATGGACTGAGTTACAACCTGAGAGGTTTTGCATTATTTCATTAACTCGTAGGTA
Organism: Acrobasis repandana; assembly: GCA_963576875.1. Classification (NCBI taxonomy): domain Eukaryota; kingdom Metazoa; phylum Arthropoda; class Insecta; order Lepidoptera; family Pyralidae; genus Acrobasis; species Acrobasis repandana. The sequence continues at coordinate 9,892,384 of OY756226.1, forward strand.
TATAAAGAAAATGTAAGTAGACATTTAATTTAAAAAGTGTTGCCCTAAAATGGTTCTGAATACTCGATTTCCCTGTTAGCACTTCAAATTCCCAAGGGCTGAGGCACTCAGCGCCAGATGGAAACTTTGCACTCCCGTTCGTAATGACGCAACTTTTGTTATTCCGGTCGCCATTAATTTGGCAATATTTACACTATCAGTTATGACGAGATTGAATAACGGTAAAGGGCATGAAAACGACTAGTAATGTGCCGCTGAAAATATTCTAAATTTAAGGGAGATTTCCCATTGTAAATTTACGGGATTAGTTCCATTTTTCCGTAAATATTTCTCTAAATTTCCATTTTCAGAATATTTCCGGAAATGTTTACGGGAATGTCCCCAGAGTTTCCAGCGACTGCACATTACTTTGTAACCTGTTACATTGGTGTAACTTCTGTTACATCAGTGACTCTAAAATAATGAAATAAGAAATGGTGAAAAATTCCACGTGAGCAGTACTTGAACCCGCGACGTTGGTCTTTGTTTTGGAGCCCAGAGCACGGCATTTTTGACCGATTTCAAAAAAGGAGGAGGTTAAAATTTCGACTGTATTTTATGTTACGCGATATCTTTGCCAATTGTGAACCAATTTTGATGTTTTTTAACCGTCTTATAAATCCCGATCGACGAATTGAGGTTCTCAATTCGTCAGAATCGGGTCAAGTGGTCCCATAGAAACTTTATCAAAATCGGATGTGTAAATTAGTGTTGAAGTAGGTTTTGACTTTTGAAAAATTATTATTTAAAAGCCTTCTACTATCTTGTTGGTCACATATTAATTTGGTAAAGAGAATATATGAAGTGAATTGTTGTTTTTTCTTTTAATTCTCTAATCTACTTTGAACGTGTTCGACATGTTTAGCTGTGAACTTGTGAGTCTTTTAGCAGGCGTTTCTTGATGACCACAAATAAACATTATTGGGTCCATTCTTTCTGCCATTTTTTTGTGTAAAGTAAAACGTAAAGTTTAAATAAATAAATAGGTGGTTGTGTCCTTTGTAACTGGCCGTTTTCCGCACCAAACCTGAACAGGCGAGTCTCTTGCAAAAAAATATGTTATTGTCATTTTAAAATATTTTTTACTTTGAATTTTGTACGGAGCAACTTAATTGTGCCTACTTGTAAATAAATAATAAAAATATGCTTCATTGCCAAAAGCCATATACGAAAGCTAACCTGTAAAATCTAAATAGAGCAAGTTAAATAAACTACTTTTTTAGTATGAGAATAAAACCTTAGATTTACTCTTCACCCAGTGGTTTAACTGCGAGGGTCTAAGGGACCCCTCTTTACTGTTTAACAGTTGAGTGCGTTCGACCGCGTATTTCGTGACAGGTCCCTTTTAGTAGTTCACCGTAGAGGTAAAAAGTAAAGTGTTATTGTTTGACGTATTTTCGGGGGAAAGATTTTATATTTATTTTGTACTTAGTTCGTATCTTTGTACACATTACAAAGGTTACTTTGTCATTAAAAATATTTGAAAATACAAACACGCCTAATGCAAAATTTAAGAATTATTTTCTGTTTTCCTACAGCTTTTTGGTAGAGTTTATTTAATTTTTACTAAAAACTTGTTTTTGAGTCAGAGATCATTATTTTTAAAAGGCTTACATGCATAGTTGTAATATTAGTTTGTTACTAGTTACTGGTCTATAAAATATTTTGTGTAGTTTTCATTCAATTCCAATAAATCTTTATCATCGTAAAATATTTATAACTGTCTGTTAATAATAGTCTCTTTGTTTTGCTTCGCACAAATGTTGATGTCAAATAGTTCCTTAACAGCTAAGTTTGGCTTCGGGCTAGTGCAGAAAAAAACGGCAACAAACTGCACTGCAGCATTTTCTCCAAGGACGTCAACTTAGAATTAAATTGATATTTTATAATGAGAACGTTTTTGATGAAAAACAAGAGAAGGATATGATGTGGACAGGGTTTTGTCTAGAAGCGAAGAGCAACATACAAAGACCAGCAAAAAAAAAATCATAGAAGGTCTGCTTCACCTATGGGACACTCTAGTACAAAAATATTTCAATATTTGAACTTCCTAAAATAAAGTCGTAGATGAGAACAAACGAAGACCGTTGTAAGTTCGGAACCGTCGCCCATTTGATTCAATTTCGAGCCCCTACGACACACTAACAGAGGACTCGAATTAGGGACTTGGTAACAGAGTTATCGGGCCTTTCGAGAGTGGCCCAGAATCCCAAAGTAACCATTTCTTGGTTGGAAATGTCAACGTCAATAAAATATAAGGTAAGTAGATTTTATTGACGTTGACATTCCAACCAAGAAGGTAAGTATTTAGTTGCGTACAATGCGATACAAATAATTTTTCTACATAAGCCTTTTATTATTGTGTTATTGAAACATTTAAAGGGCAGCTCATATGCGACATACTATTGAAAATTCAAATTGAAGACGTAAACGAAATCAGATGCTAGACGAACTTTTTTTCCATAATTTGTTTTTATACCAAGCAGAAGTGGCACCCTTATTTGAAATAAATTGTTTACTCGTAATTATGGTGAAAATTACCAAACGACAAATGAGGGCACCACTTATTCACCTTAATTGACAGTCTTTTCTTCATATTTTGCTATTCGTGAAAAAGATGTGTGTTTAAAAAATCATTGTAATAACTTGATCATTCGTCATCATTCTCAGCCTGTATCAACCCACTGCTAGGAATAATCTCCCTTTCCTTACGCTATTTCGCCAGTCTCATATAAAGAGCTATTATATAAAACTAGAGGAGATACCACATATTCCTATCTCAATAAACTTCACTTAGTCGCTTGCTAGCACTTTTGATAGTATACAGGATGTCACAAAATATACTGAAACTATCGTAAGGGTGAATTCAGTTCATGATACTGAACAACTTTCTCCAAGAAACATATATCGAAATATAAAAAATAATTTTTGGTTTCCCATACAAGTTGACCGAACAGTGTGGAAATCAAAAAAATATTTTTCATATTTCGATATACATATGTTCCTTGGGGAAAGTTATTCAGTATAATGGACGGAATACACCCTTAAAATTGTTTCAGTATATTTTGTTAGACGTTATATAAGCGAAAAGCATACAAAAACATGGTAAACGTAATTAAGGTGAAGATATAGGCAAATGGCCTTGAAGTGTGAAATAAATTGTTAACTCGTAAATATGGTGATAATTTCTATATTGCTCTTCGTCATGCACTAGATAGCCCTTTAAATTATTTTATGAACTGCCGTTGAAACTATTATTGGTGATCCGTCTAGCTTTAAAACTTGCCGTGGCCACTTTTGGTGGAGGCAAGTTTTAAAGCTAGACGGACTAATGTAAATACTTTCAACGGTGGTTTATAAAATAATTTAAAGGGCTATCTAGTGCATGACGAAGAGCAATATGGAAATTATCTCCATATTTACGAGTTAACAATTTATTTCAAATGAGGGCGCCACTTCAAGGCCATTTGCCTATACCTTCACCTTAAAAATGACTTAGTGTGCGTTACAATACATTAAAAATAATTCAAAGGAGACGGCAAAGTGTAAAGAAATAACTCCATCGGTAAGTAACCAGATTTCATTGTATGTAATTTTTTTTAATTTAAGTATTATTGCAACACACTTTAACATTGTCAATACAATATTCACCAATGCGACAATATAAGATAGGTCTAAAGCTACAAATAATAATTCTCTAGAATCGTAACTTATCCCGAAAAATTATTCCACGCGATATGTACCGCGGCGGGCGGGGCTTAAAATATGAACAGCGCGGCGCGACAGTTCGCCGTGACACTCGAGTCGTGCGGTTGCGTCGCAAGAAGTTTCCTTTGAGAATATTACTGTATTTTTGCGATAATCGATTTATCAAAATGCGGTCATGTGCCGTGAAGTGGTGTAGAAGCCATACAGACATAAAAATTAGTTATTCAAAAAAAAAGTAACACGTAAACAAGGTTATTTATTTTAGCGTAGCGTACTGCATAATAGGTACCATCCGCGCGTTGTACCTCACCGCTCGTTGCGTTGACTGCCCCACCCGACCGACGACGACGCGTGACCTTGTCGCGAACAATCGCATGCATCTTTGTCTATGTGTGCGTTTGAGTGTTTCGTTGTAATTACTGTTCGTTTGTTTGCGTAAATGAAATCAGAATCGAAGCGGTGAATGTAAGAGCATTAGATTTCTAGGGAATTATATTTAGATGGTCTAAGGCATAGTTCACGCCGCCATATATTCAAATATAGAACAAGGGCCAATGTTTGAGATAGCTAGTCTGTGTTCTATGCCAATGGTCTCATCCACTACTTTCCCGCCAGTCTCACAATGTCATCTATGAGCTATGCAGATTAAAAAATCGGACACCAAAATCGTTCTAAATACTGAGAAAGAGTATCTACTCATTTATGTCAGTCTTTTATCGACCAATAAAGGTACCCGCTATTCTATACAAAATTGCAAAACAAAGGGTTGTTCTTTAATAACAGTGCAGTGGCGCATAGCTACTTGTATTACCGCCGGGGCAATGACTGTGGGAATCAATGGGATGCATTTTATGCACCCTCAGGCATTAAAAAAGTGGTCGATATTGAATCTTTTCGCAAAATGACTAGAAACTAGTGAGTGACTAGGAAAGAATAGACACTAGCTACGATCTCAATGGCAATTGATTATCTATGTGGTAATGCTGCAAGCGTTCTGGGTTATTTAGCATCAGAAACGATATAATGGTTTTCAAAAGAATAGGAAATAAAGTAATGAATTCTTTAATTATTGGGCTTTTAGTCTAGCAATGCCACAGAATACATAAGAGTCCAACAGAATGGTATCTCATAGCGTCTCCCGCAAATTGGCGTTCCCGCACCTCTCCCCCGCACTTTGTGAGCTTTGACGGCTCCAAACCAGGGTTTAATTATTAGCCGCACGCAATACGCGACGTGTGTTGTCTTGAGAACTGTCAACCAATAGTAACCATCATGGTGAGAAGGTGCGCGTATAATAATTGTTTATCCACCTAATACTCTAAAGAACGTATATTTCATACATTTCCAAATGATGAAAACAGGTAAGCAAAGCAACAATATAATTTCACGTTATTACCTAGCAACCATCTTGATATATATACCCTTCTCGCTCTCTCGTATTGGCGGGAGATACACAAGAGCGAGATTGTAACATTACCGGATTGCTAATAAGCAAACATTTGTTTATTTTTATTGAATTTATTAATTAGATATATTCATATAATTACCGTATAGTTTTGCGCCGAATATGCAAATTACTATGTTCCAATAGTGAATTAGTGAAATTAGTGCGTTACATTATAAATGACTCAATAATAATCAGTAAAGTGAACTAATGGTGAAATGGACAATGGACATAATGAAAAATATTTGTGAAGTGATATTATGTAGCTGTTTCCGACTTTCCTGTAACATTTAATACATATAAAACAGAATATTTTTTACGTCATAGTGTTCGCAAATCTTCCGGTATGGAAAAATATAATCGTAAATATGTCGAACTCGTTAGTATTAAAATAATTCTGCGGTGCGACCCTAAGTATAAAACTCACACATCGACGTGTGTACAGATAAATTGTTTCGTTTGTAGTAGTAGTAGGTATATATGATACTCTGAATCAATGGAGAGTCATACCAGTGGCAATGCACTGATATAGGCAGGCTAAAAAAAAAGAAGAGACAAAATAAATAAGATATGGTTCAAAAAAACACAGCAGGATTTCAACTACCAGGACTTTATACGAATTTTCCCTTCATACTGGGTTATCATATCAAGCTTCAATCTTGCACGTAAAATATCACCTATGGACGTTGTTGATTTTTACATAAATATAAAACATTTTTTGCGTAGTGTAAAACATGACACTTCAGGAATAAAAGTGCATAATTTTATTTTAGTATGTCATTTTACGAATAGATCCAATGTCGATTAAATCTTATGAAACTGTAAAGGAGTTAACATCGTGTTTTAGCTATAAGTAGTAGTTTTACATATAGCTCAATGCTGTATATTTATTTTGAGCTAATCAAAGTTTATGTACACTTGCATTTAATGACAATACTATTTTTTTTCAAATTTTCTCCTTTTTAGGGTTCCGTAAAAAATATTAAAGAACGGAACCTTTTTAGGATCACTGTCTTACGTCTGTTAATCACAGCCGCCAATTACCTCCGAATCTACTGGACCAAATCAGGTGAAATTTGGTAGGATGGTGTAATCCTATGACCCAAACACAGATGTGCAAAATAAATAAATATTTTTTCTAAATTATGGGTCATTTTCGGGGTACAAATTAGGAAATAAAAAAAAGTTTTACAAACCTTACTGCGTCATATATCAAATGAAAGAGCTCGTCATGAGTCTTAAATATATTTTTCTTATTATTGTAAAATAAATAGTTTTGATTGTATTAAGGCTTCTCTCTTCATATTTCTCATTTTTGGTACTTACAATGATTGTGTTTTTTAACAAAAGTAAATGACGTGGACTAAAATAATTTTCTATTATCTAATATAGACTATACAACAAATAATTGAATATATCAAAAAAAATAGTAAATATATTAATCATGAGAAAAATCATGCGTCAACCATACCTCTTCTACGCCAAACGGCAATTCGATTCATCTTTATGCACGATAATAGAACAAATGGCAATATAAATCAAAAATGTACTGAGCGCAATTTGTTTATAATGAAACTGAAAATAATTTGCGCTCAGTACATTTTTGATTTATTTTGCCATTTGTTCTATTATCGTGCATAAAGATGCACAAAATGCTGCTTAATTCTTGTTTTTTGTAGTAAGAAATATCAACTTTTAAGTATTCATTTCAAAATGAATAAAGTTATATATATATATATGGTTTTTATTTCCCTGTGCAATTTATTAAATGCTAAAACTGATTAAAGATATATATTTTAAATAATATAAATTAAAAAAAAAACAATTTACAAATTTACGCTCAATAAAATGAGATTCCAAAACGGAAAGTCGGCGTGAGGCGGCCGAGGCGTATGGACGTGGGGGTGCTGTCAAATTTTTGACGGACCTCTCGCTTTCTCACACTCACTTTGTAATGACGTATGGATCCGACCTTGACTGTAGCTCTACTTATTATAATTATTTATTTTTACCTACTATACTATAAAGCTAGACTTACCACTCATTGTCTCCTTACTAATTGACATAGTTGTTTGCCCTGTTCCCGGGTGACTGGGGGAATGACTTTTAGTGGAATGTTTATAGGTGGGGGGTAGAGTACCAGAAAAATCTGATATTTGAAGATTTGGATAACCTGATTTGGAAGGGGTACGGCCTGAATTACCAGTTTTATTTATCAGATAGATTTTTTTTAAACTGTTTAAAGCAATAAACAAAAAGTTTAATGTGTCTTTGGAAGCCCAGAGTCCATACAGTGAAAAATAAGTTTAATTTTTTTATTATTTTTCGTGAGTAGGACTACTAATTTATTACTATACACTTATTGCTATATACATTTTACTACTTATTTATATGAAACACATTTGCAGTAGTATTTTTAAGATATCAAACTAATTAAACTGTCTAGGAAAATATAATGGCAACATCGACATACCCACATGCCATACATACCCATATGCTATGCACTATATTTGATATAGTTTTTTTCGGTTTTTAGATCAGTAAGTTTTAAATTATTATATTATTAAAACGAGCCATTTCTGCTCAAATACTGGGCAAAGGCCTCTTTCTCTCGCTTTAATTTTTTTTGTGGTCCGTTGCTCTTGTCTCAGTATTAAATTTATGAAAAAATGTATATATGGGAAGTAGAGCATTTTTTGTGACGAATACTGCAGTATTTAGTTTGAAATGGTTCTATCTTTCGAAAATTTTCCCATTTTTTTGTTTTGCACAAGAACTTAACAAGAACCCTTAATGAAAGAAGACGAAAATTTACCATTCCCGGCCCTGATTTCCGAAACTACTGAGCCTAAAATTTTGAAAAAAATTCAAGATATAATTCATTTCTTGTAGATAACAGGAAAACCTAAAACAATTCTATCAAATATACACGGAACCCTCCCCACGCGAGTTCAACTCACACTGGGCTGGTTTTTTTTTTCAATTTAAGGGTCTCACAAAATTATCTTGATACATTATCAGTACCACATCATCCCTTGCGATGTAGACAGAGCCCAGGATAGAAAGTCCCAAGGCCACTCTTAACGTAAATGCGGGCTTAAAGTTGGAGAAAGAGAATCAAAATAGTGATAGGTTGCTAGCCGCACCGCCTATTGACATAATTCAGATTCTTGTCCAATTACATCGCTAAACTAGTATCGTACATATCTATTATATACCATGTAGACAAACAAGTCGATAAATAGTCTTACAAATACTGGTTAGGTATTATCGTCTCAGAAATAACATCGTCTAGACGCTAGGCGCTACATCAAACGTTCCTTTTATTTGATACCAAATAAATCAATCAAATAATATTTTGAATATCGAAACATTTTCAGACGTACTTTCTTACATCATAATATTCCTTTGACGTATCTTAAAATAAACAAAATGGGTTCCATTTGCAGAAAACAGTGACGTCACCGACCTACCCGTCATGAACACTGAATAGGCTATAATGAAATTCCCCACCACGTCAGGTATCACAGATTGCGTCCAATATGCCCTGTAGGGGAGCATCAGTGTATAACATCACCAATTTCCATTGATCCCTCAGAACTTAATAAGCTTCTCTTTCTAGTAGCGGATGCATTACACACGGGGGCGGAGTGGGGGTCCATTTTAAAATGGCTGCGTAGCGTAGATGTATTTCATGCAATTTCTTGCGCCTGCAGGCAACGAAATGACATGTGGGATGCGCCATGTTATATCGACGCCAATAATGTTATTCCCTGAATAAACCCGAATATGAAGAGGAAAACACATATTAGCCCGTGGGTGGAAATTAAATTTAGGGTTTGTGTAAATATAAATAAATCTTCAAGCCCTTTTCGACTTGTATTTTAACTAAAATACAAGTTAAAAAAGGAGTAAAAAGATGAAAGATATGAATCGTTTTTAACGCCCTTTTTCACTTGCCCATTTAAACTTCAGGGACTCACTTAGCGCATTATATAGCACTCTGTTATAACGGTTTAGTTCAATAAAAAGTACAATATTACCTCTTTATGACTACCGGAAATTCGGGATAGACATAGCCTAGGGACGCAAGATGCCACTCTTAGCTTGATAGTGGAAGTAAAGGTGGAAAAGGGAATAAAAAAAATAGTGATAGGTTGGTACCCGCGTTGCCTATTGACTTGATTCAGATTAGCCCTTTGTATTGAAGATCTGCGCGGGAAGAGAAGCAGCAGACCAGCATGGAAGTAAATAAAAAAGGACCTAAGTAGACCTAAATAGATTTTGCTAGAAAATGTGAATACATGAAATGTAGACTGTTATGCACATTAAAATATAAACGTGGTTTAAAGCCACTAGACCATCTGTAGCAGAGCCACTTGTTGCCTTGTGTTACCAACTTACAACAAAACCCGGGCCTGTCTGTTTTGTATACCGACTATTATTAATAAAAAGATGAAACATTAGTGTATTTATATGTTTTACATTTTACTGCCACACAAATGCGGAAATGCGAATCATGTTATTAGGCGATGCGGCTAGCAACCCATCACTATTTTGACTATGAAAATCAGTTAAATACCTAGAAGTATAAAATTTATTTGAAATTACAAAATTTTACCAAAATCTAGCATGTCGTTTTAAAATAAAAGCCTCGACTACATTTGTATGAGAATATAGTGTACTTAGTATAGTGTCTAAGGTAAGAAGACTCTTATGGAAATAATTCGGTGATCTAACTATCGAAGTCTCGGTCTAAAAGCGTAACTGTTAATTATTCAAACAACTGAAATAAAATAAGAAATGGTTTTCGCACTTTGGAAATTCCAAGTACTTCTAGGGTAAAACTACGAGTATTTCAAGGGCCTGCCTTATTGACGTCTGAAGAATAAGTTTTACTTACAACGAAGTCATAATTTCTAGATACATACAATACACACCACAAACGTTATACAAAGTTGTTTGTTCCTTGAAGCAGAATATTATGACGATTATGACGACCTTCGTGGTGTAATGGTCAGCATGCTAGTCCATCAATCTGGAGGTTCTGGGCTCGATCCCCAGCCAGTGCAAGTTGTAAATGGCCTTTTTCAAATTGTCCTGGGTCTTGGGTGTTTATCTATATATGTATTTATTATAAAATATAGTATCGTTAAGTTAGTCCCTTAGTTATCCTATAACCAAAGATAATATAATTACTAAATCCCATAACACAAAACTTACAGTAGTTCTAGTACAAGCTGCACGTACTTGGACTCAGTGAGGTGCGCAGAAATGGATTCGGAGAACTGAGAACATCTAGAGGGCTGACTCTCCTTTATTCCGGCAAGGAGAACTTAGATGACAAACACGAATACGGTGTGGGACTTCTCCTTGCTGATGACGTGAAGAAAAGCCTTTTGGATTGGAAACCGATCTCGGACAGAATAATTACTGCGCGCTTTAATTCTAGGGTCCGCAAGATCACCATCGTACAGTGTTATGCACCAACAAACTTGGCAGATGAGGTAATTAAGGATGACTTTTACAGCGCAATCTTAAACACCTTGAAAAGCATACGCAAGCAAGACATAGTTATCCTGATGGGGGACCTCAATGCCCAGGTGGGCAGTGATAACACTGGGTGCGAGAGACACATGGGTAAACACGGCCTTGGAGAGCAAAACGACAATGGGCAACGATTCGTCGAGGTTTGCCAGAATTACGATCTTGTCATCGGAGGGACACTGTTCTCACACAAGGATGTCCACAAATACTCTTGGACAGCACCAGACGGTATCTTAAGAACACAGATCGACCATCTTGCTATCAGCTGCAAATGGCGAACATCGCTACTAGACGTCCGCAATAAACTGGGAGCAGACATCGACAGCGACCACATGATGATGGTTGCCGAACTGCGCCTCAAAGTTGCAACTGCGAGGCGACCAGCTGGCGTAAGCAAGGTGGGGCGGAGATATGATGTGAGAAAATTGGACGACCCTGGCATGCGTAATAGATTCGCAATGGAACTCCGGAATCGCTTCTCGAGTCTCCAAGTAAACGAAGGCGCCACTATAGACAAGGAGTGGAATCACATAAAAATGGTCTATCAAGAAACCAGCTCCGTCGTCTTAGGACACAAAAACACAAAACGGGACGATTGGATCTCCGATTCTACATGGGACCTTATTCAAATGCGAAAAGATCTGCACGTTAAAATTTTAGGAGCCCCAAGTGACACTGAACGGACGAGCCTCAGGGAACAGTACCGGCAGATGCGAAGACGCATATACCGCAGTACCCGGAGAGATAGGAGGCGATGGGCTGACGGCTTAGCTGATCGAGCACAAACAGCTGCCGAAACTGGCAACCTGAGAGAGCTATATAATGCTACCAAAACCCTGGCTGGAAACAAAAGAACCAGTAAGAAGCCCTTACGAGACAGAGAAGGTAAGCTCATTGCGACTTCTGAAGGGCAGTTAGAACGTTGGCGTGAGCACTTCGAAGAGGTCTTTTGCAAGACAAATACAACCCTACCAGACACATCAGCAACCACTACGCCGCCACAGTTGTTGGACATTGACACATCTCCACCTACTCGAGACGAAGTTGAAGCTGCCATTACTTCTCTTAAGAGTGGTAAAGCGCCCGGACTCGACCTTGTCACAGCGGAAATGCTTAAAGCCGACCCACAGACCGCTGTCGAAGTCATAACGCCACTCTTAGAGAAAATTTGGACAACCGAAGAGATTCCTGACGATTGGAATAAGGCAGTGCTGATAACCGTCCCAAAGAAGGGTGATCTTAGCCAGTGCAGCAACTGGAGGGGCATTACACTGCTTTCTGTCCCATCTAAAGTCTTCTGCAAAATTCTTTTGAGCAGAATATCGAAGGCAGTTGAACCCATTCTTCGACGTGAACAAGCTGGATTCCGCCCCAATCGTTCCTGTACAGACCAAATTAACACATTGAGGATCATAATTGAAGAAGCATCAGAATGGCAACGTGAGGTTTTCTTCACGTTTGTCGACTTCGAAAAAGCTTTCGACACTGTACATTGGCCTAGTATTTGGTCTCGTCTGGATGAAATGGGAGTCCCGCCGAAAATCAGAGATCTGCTGAAAGCCGTCTACAAGAAATACTCCTGCAGGGTAGCTCACGACGGTTTGTTATCAGCAGACATCGCAGTTCACGCAGGTGTCAGACAGGGTTGTCTATTATCGCCTCTGCTATTCCTCATCGTGCTGGATGGTGTGCTGCATAGAGTGAACGACGGCAAGCGACGTGGTATAGAGTGGGGGTTGACAGACCAGTTGGACGACCTAGACTACGCTGATGACCTCTGTCTGCTTAGCCACAAGCACGGTGATATGCAAGCTAAGCTGGATGACCTCCAGCGTGAAGCGGGAAAGGTGGGCCTTAAAGTCAACGCGCGTAAGACCCAAGAGATGCGTATAAAAGGAAAGAACCTGCTGCCACTAACGCTTGACACAAAACAAATAGAGCGCGTGCAGCAGTTTACGTACCTGGGAAGCGTCGTGTCGCAATGTGGAGGAACAGAAGAGGACATCATTTCTAGAGTTGCTAAAGCTCGAGCTACCTTCGCGCAACTCCGCCCCATATGGCGGTCAAGGAAGCTTACTCGCAGAGTGAAACTCAAAATCTTTCGCTCCAATGTAAAAACCGTTCTGCTATATGGGTGCGAAACGTGGAAGGTGACCAAAGACATCACGCAGCAGATCCAAGTCTGCATCAACCGCTGCCTTCGACAGATATTGGGTATCTTTTGGCCTGAAAAGATATCCAATGAACGTCTGTGGCAGCTTTGCGGCGAGACACCGATCGACCAACAGATAGCGCGTCGTAAATGGACATGGATCGGCCACACGCTCAGGAGGGAGCCTACTCACATTCCGAGACAGGCATTGGAATGGACCCCTCAAGGAAAGAGGAAGCGTGGTCGACCAAAGCAGACCTGGCGACGATCGGTAGCGGCGGAGATGAAGACAATCAGGCTGTCTTGGCCCGAAGTGAAGCGCGTTGCTCAAGACAGAGCGGGATGGAGAAGCACTGTAGCGGCCCTCTGCCCCACCCAGGGGACATAGGAAAATAAGTCAAGTAAGTCATAACACAAAACTTACTTTGGGGCTAGCTCAATCAGTGTGATTTGTCCCTATATATTTATTTATTATGTTTACACAACACTATATCCCCCCCCCCCCCCCCATAACCCCCGCGAGGCCGCAGGCCGCGCCGCGTGGCGAGGCCGTAGGCCGAGCCACTCCCACCAAGCGCTAAGCGTTTTTGTTTTAATTTTCCAAGATGGCCGCCAACGATCGACTGCTTCCGATTTGACTGAAATTCAGTATGCAAGTGTTTTTTGGTTAGCGGGAACCAAATCTGACATTTTTTTGGAATACAAAATGACGTTTGTATTTAAAAAAATTTAACTTCATTCGTTCATAACGTCCTACTGCAACATCGAAGGGGTCTGGAATTTTGTATGCTGGGGTTAAGCATCCCGCGGAACTCAAAACTGCAAACAAGTATTGATTCCAAGATTTTGCCGCCGACACACTTTTTGATCTTGCCATTACTGACTGCAGTGTTTTACCCATTTTCTCAACTGGACATAGATTCCAACCAACTTCAACAGCTGCACGAAAAACCGCGGGCTGCTTGCAGCCCGCGCAACGCCCAGAAAGCTACTTAAAAAAAAAATTCTACAAAAAAGTTTGAAAAACTTAGGGCGAGATGAGTTCACAGCTCGCAATACTGTGCGTGTTTTTGAAAAATTACTGTAATTAAACTATTACAGTTTTATTCTTAAAAAATAACATAGGAATCTTGAGGCTTTTCTACAGACACCCACAATATCCAAAACACGATTGAGCATTCTTGGCTTCATAGAAAAAAATCACAAACATATCTCTAAATTGGCCTAAACTTAATATACTTATAATACTTTAATAATAAACCTTTAAAATACTTATAATTATTTTACACAAGCACCTTTTTATATTAAAATTATACCAAAAAATGTATAACCTAAATTACTAGTCAAATTCGCTACAAAAATAAATATAAATAAAGTACAAAAAAATAATAAATAAAACACAGCGATGTATCTTCGAGAGCGAACAAAGGCCGGGGGACCCGTGCTCGATATTGCGCTAAGAGGTATGTTTGTGATTTTTTCTATAGAGCTAAAAATTCTTACGTCTGAAGAAAAGCCTTAAGATTCCTATGTAAAATTTTTGAGCAATAAACTGTAGTAGTTTAGTGATTTTCAAAAACGAGCTCAGTATTTCGACTTTTTCATAGAAACGTGTTCAACCGACCGAATGTTTTGTATGGCGCGACTGCGCCAGAATTTACTGTAAGGTATTTCGAGTTAATAAATTATCTATATATATTTTTGGCATGCTGCAGCCTAAAAGGTTTAAGGCCCCGTCAGTTCAGAGCCGAGAATACTGCGAGTGTTTTTGAAAAATCACTGTAAATAAACCACTACAGTTTATTTCTTAATAAAAATTACATAGAAATCTTAGGGCTTTTCTTCAAACACACACAATATCCAAAACACGATTGAGCATTTTGGCTTAATAGAAAAAATCACAAACATACCTCTAAAGCCTAAATTACATTTAATAAAGTTATTATTAGTATGTAAGTAGTTAATTAGTAGTTTTTTTACAGTGATTTTTCAAAACCAGGCGCAGTATTGCGAGCTCTGAACCCATCTCGCCTTGATGGCTTGAGAGGTGTCGTTAGATTTTTGAAGTGAAAACTTCTTTAGGCGCGTGGGGTATTTTTTGAGATGAGAAAAAACATTGAACTCACGACACTGTTACCGTAACCGACACCACCTTGTTCAAGTTTTCACTTCTATCAGCACTTCCGGAGTGCCACTGTTTTTAAATCTTAAGCTATCGATTTTGTATTCAAATAAAGAATTTTCTAAAAGAATGAAAATTGCTAAAAAATTCGAGCGTACTCGTATTACCGTTTGCATCCAAGCATACTGCTGTTGGTATATGGGTGGTATATTTACAACCGTATATGCACTCATTTGTCATATGTCTACGAAATTATTACTAGAATTCCAATAAATTGTAAAGTTAACAAAGAAGTAAGTACATTTGTCTTTAGCTATAAGTTGGTGGGCAGCGTTCGGCTTTGGTTTAAAAAGTTCAAAAGTCCCATTGAGAGTACTGGACGGTGCCGATAACTTAGTCTGTGGGTTACCGCAATACACGCTTGGATTTACGAACGTTGGAAAATACTGGGAGAATGTGACTTGAAAGAAACGAAATATTTGTTGAAATATCTTTGTTCAGTGTACTATTGAAAGAAAGATTCAGTTATATTGTTTTATTGAGATTAGAAAATATTAACGTTAGCTAAGTAAATAATTTATTATTATTATTAATTATCTGGAAGAAATTGCTTAGCGAAAAGGCCGCCTTTTGCGCATTTCCTAGTTTTTAAGATAATTATGTCCTGTTTTCTACTTTAGGCAATAAAGGGTATTGTATTGTATTGTAAATAAATATTGATATTTTTTCAATACAATAAACCGACTTCAATACCAGAAAAGCTATATTTTCAAACAATTGTAAACATTGTAAACATAGACGACATATTTATTCCAGTTATTTTTGTTTAAAAAAGCAAACCACACATACAATTATTTTTAATAAAATTTCTATGGGACCACCTACAACGTAGGTACACCCTTTCAAAAAAAAAAAAATAATGAAATAAGAAATGGTGAATTTTATATTTCATTATTTGATTTGAGTACTCTTGTACTGCATCTTGAATGCCTAAGAAACCCAATATAAAAATAAAAAAAGTATTTCCCAAATCGGTCCAAGTGTCTTCGATTAATCGAGAAATATACATAAATAAAGATTATAACATATTCCTTTTTTAAAGTCGGTAAAAAATATTTATGAGGTTTGTAGGGGTTATAATAATAACCTACATACACATAACCTTTTAGGAAAAGTTTACATAACAAGTCAAAGCCCCAATGCTTTTCAAAACAATTCGTGGTAACTTCGATAAATCGTCACAGATCAACAAACTGCGTAAACCTTATCTACAGTATTTTTGTTTTGGACACCGCTAAAAATAATAAATTGAGGTAAATTAAAAATAAATTTTATTTTTAGAAAAAGTAAACTTTTTTGAACTTATCTGAAGATAGTACTTCGTGGTCAAAGCAAAAGGCAAAAACAAAGGCCTTGTGATCCGGAGGATCCGGTTTAAATTCCACTAGGAAGCATTCTTTGTGAAAAGTTGTTATAAAATAATCAAATAAATATATAAGGATAAATCACACTGATTGAGCTAGCCCCAAAGTAAGTTTTAAACTTGATGGGATACTAACTCAACTATACAATATTTTAATATACTTAAATACGTAAACCTATAGATAAACACCCAAGACCCAGGACAGTTTGAAAAAGACAATTTTCCTGATTGCCCTGACTGGGGATCGAACCCAGAACCTCTGGGGTGGCGGTCTAGCGCGTTAACCATTACGCCACGGAGGTCGTCAGTGTTTCCAGTCTAGTTTGGATATTGCAGGCTTGAATCGCCTGATTATCCGAAAAGATAGATGATTTAAAACATACCTTGCGGTGCATAGTCTCTGCCTACCCATGTGGGAAACAGGCGTGATAGTATGTATGTATGTATACCTTGCGGTATTTCCAAAAATCTGCCAAACTAAACCTATAGTTCCAAAATGATCATCTGTTGAAGCGTTGCCTAGAAAGCAAAGCACTTTTAAGTGCTTTTGGATTATTTTTATATCTTATTTTATGAAATCTTGGAATTTATTAACAAGTTAAATTGATGAAATAATCCTATAAAAATATACGTGTTTAACTATATTTTTAATTCCCAACAGTATAGGACGTGAATCTAGAATTATTAAACCCTAACTAAGCCATTATGTCGGTGATAGATTGTTTGCAGGTCCACTGGGAGTCTGCCTCGATTTACCGTGATTGCGGCCGCCACTACACCACTACCCTATACAGTATTATAACACACCTATTCTCTGCAATTCTGCATATACTCGTACATGTTATATTTTAGACGATAGCCATCCTATTTGATCTAAGATTTATGAAAAATTCCCGTATACAAGTTCTTATCGAGTAAGAGTCATTAACATATTAGGGTGTCAGATTTTTCCATCTAACAGTAACAACTGTAACTTTTACACTAGTGTGTACTGTAAAGGTTTACATACATAAACGTAGATACATAAATCAAATTGTTCTACAAACTCAGGTACAAAGGTACAAGTCGGGCTGAAAAGAGATCGAACCTAGGATCTTTTGGTTATAGGTAGACCACTACCGTTTTTACAAGTTATATAACAATATACGATATTGTGTACATATGTAAGTACACACGCACGCATACTCAATTTTAGGCTCCAGGAAACGCTTGTTTATTCTAAACTTCATCGTAACTTGCAGTATACAATACAAGCAACATAGGTACCTACATGTCTTAGTAACGACGACCAACTAAAAACTTTATTTATCTCGTTTCTTTTTAAGTTAATCGAAATTAATTAGAAAATAGAATTAGGTATATTGTGTGTGACTTGACTCCATTCATCTAAATCTGTTTTATTGCATGACAGTGTAGTATGTACGTATGTATGTATGTATGTATGCACTGAAGATATATAATCAAATACCAAAACAATCTAAATAATAAAATATGACTTTGATTAAGAAAAAAAAAGTAAATAAGTTGTGTTGACTGATAAATGTTATTATAGTGTTAAAGATTTTTTATCTGATCATATTATCACTTTGACAGCAGGTATATATAATTATATACTTATGAGTAATATTTTTTTTTAAGAATAGATAATGTTATGATAGACAACCTTTCTGAAAAAATTTGGGACACCGGTGATGGTGAAACATGATTGGACGAAACGAAATGTAAATATCTAGCTTGTTTGGAAAATAAAATTCGAATAAAAGCCTTATTCGAGATAGATTCAGTTTAGAATCTCATTTTCCGATTAAGAAAATATATTAATTCAATTGCTTAGGTAATGGCACACCACAAAGACACTATCTTTAACTTTAAAAAATTTAAAAATATATATGGTATCAATAAAATTATACCTGTGGATAAAATATCTACATTTCAGACAGTCTGCGTGCGGTGTATTCAAAACAGCTGTTTCAAAACTACCATCAGTTTGAAATTTCATTTCGCAACAACCCCTGTCCGATAAACTTTCTTATAACTACATTCGTTAGCAATGAACCCAACTTTTAGCAAAACATTGCTAACTGCGAGTTATTACCCCATGGGGAGACCCATGGAAATTATGATGAATTCCTTTGGACCCTTATTGCTTTCAATTTTATTATTTCCTTCTTACCTTTGTGTCATACTGGGGAAGGTGGATTGAAAATTTGAATAAATAATATAAGTCTTTGCACTATTTTCGAAGTGATCTCATTTCAGCAATGATCGGTGCTGGCCAATCACTGGCTGCTGCGTAACGCTGCATCTTAGCGGACACTGGCCACAGGTTGACTCTGCGTCACGCGACAGTCATTTTCTGTGCGCCTGCCTGACCTCAATCCTCTTTGGAAATGCATTTGTGCCAATTCTTTTGCAACTGGCCACCGCTGGACCTCAACTCTCCTTGGGAATGCAGTTGTAGTACGATATATTTGTGCTTAAGTCCTTTAGTCGCCTCTTACGACATCCACAGGAAAAGATGCAGTCTACGGATATGTAGGTTATGACATCAAAACAGCGATTTATATTTGGCAAATAAATGTTATAAAATCACCCAATATTCCCCTACCTGTCACGAATCACGTCACCCGATATGAGATTCCAGTTCTGCCTCGAGAAATATTGGATACATCAGAATCGATTTCCGAACGCATCGACAACCCTAGGAATGGTATGATTTCATATATTTCATGTTCATTGCAATATAAAGTTTGCATTTTAAATTTAGGTTTTCTTACTTAATTTTAAAATTACGTTTTTAGGAGCAATGTTGTTTAGCGTTGAATACAGGTTGACCTTGCACCCCCTAGCTATAATATAAAACTTGTAATCAGGATCATTAATAGAACACAAAACCGTAATAAAAAGACACATTTTTGTCAATTTTATATTCTCTTAAATTTTTAATAAATGATAACCTAATGGCTTACTCTCGTACTAAACGCGCGGCCGTAGCCCTCCCCGCTCACCAGCCGCCGCTCGCCATGAGCCCGGTAGTGGCAGGCCTGGGTCACTCCTCGTTTAGGTATCGAAAATATACCTACATTATTACTATATAAGAGCGCGGCGGCCCCTCCAAGTGGTAAATTCAGTTATATCACAGAATAAATACCAGTAGTTACACGAATTGTTTGTCCAGAATAATAAGAATTGGCCTGCAATGGATGTCTAGGTATCTAAACGAAAAGGTGCTGAGTTCTGACGTGAGCTAAATTAAACCATATCGCTAACCACATTGAGTAGATATTTCTTTGAATTTCTTTGCTGAGTGAGACTGTACGGAGTATTAGTATCCTATTCTGTGGTAGTGACCTGGTGACAATTAAATGGTTCATTTTAGGTATGCATTTTTTGACTGATATCTTTGGTTTTTATTATAAAACAAGATATATATATATATAACAGAATATGTTATTGTTTACTTGAAATTACTTACGAGGTTCAAAATCACCCTGTATATTTGTCGTGTAGGATATATACATTAAAATGTGTGTCATTCTTTTAAGACTACAGTCTTCGACCGTGGGAATTTTTTATTGAACACCCGAATCTATATTTCCTATCTACACATACGCATTGCCACGCATTGCGCTGTATTGTACATGCAGTCTGGAGACGAATTCTGAAGCGCAGCGAGCGGTCTGCCTTATCAGCGTTTTCGTCACCATATTTATTTGAGAATTTCGGAGAACTTAAAATTTTCCTATCTTTTTGCAAAAAACAAATTATTTTTATTTATTTATTATACGTGTTTAAGCATTAATCAATCTTCATTTATGTGTATTTTTTATTTTTTAACTCAGTCGTATACGCAAGAAATCCGACGACGTATTCGCTTATATTTTCTTCAAAGTTTAACCTTTTTAACTAAGTTTATGAATGAATTAAAAAAATATTACTAAAATCATTTTCTTTCACTTTTTAGGATTTTCCTTTGTCTTTATTTCTCTGTGATTTATTCACAACTTCACGTTTTTAATTCCGTGTAAACAACAAAGACATGAACGTCGCGCACCGCAAAAAATTGAAACACGTCTCAGGTTATTTGGAATTAAACAAACTATTACAATGAACATCAATAAATTGTCTCATTCACTTTTTTAATACTTATATAAACTTTGATTTAACATGTCTTAACATATTGTTACTAAGATAGTTTGGCTCCAATCAGCTCCGAAAAAGCAGTCAAAATCACTAAAGTGAATCACTAAAATAAGGACTGGGCCCTTAATAACTAAAAATCTTGACTAGCACATATTAGTGATCCTTTTCCCTAACAATATGTACCGCTTAATTAAATAATTTATCCCTTGGACCTTTTTTTACATGAGAAATGGCCAATCTATACCACTCACCCACGGGCATGGGGATAAATTCTATATAAGGGCCTATATTCGTCTTTGATGTTTGCTGTGTTATTCTAGTGGTCACTAGGTATACCCACAGAACACGTATGAATAGATCCTAACCTAGTCTAATGTGTTCTGTGGGTATGCCCAACATTCTTCCGACCCCCAGGCAAACGCTGGCTAGATAAAAGGATAACCTAACAATATTTTGTCATACAATGCCAGTACAAAACGTTAAGTTTTGTATTAAAATAGCGACTAAGATACCTACAACTTATACTACACACAATTACAATTTATGACACACAAAAATCTCATAGCTGTCACAAATCACGTAACCCTAATATGAAATTTCACTTCTGCTTCGAGGAAATATTGGATATATCACAAGAAAAATTATGAGGTCGTCTTAATTCCGAAATATTGTTTATATTTTTTTACACTACTGCTCAAAAAAGGAGTGCCCTGTTTTTAGGGTTGTATGCGTGTGTGCGTCTTTTATTCTACCATAACTTTATAATGCCTGATCTGATTTGTATGTATTATGTATCATTAGAATTCTTACATCACTGCTAGTGGCATAATGTAGGTCATATATATTTTTTGGAACATTAAGGATAGTTACTTTGAGTTCTAAAGTCCCTAGTTGGAAGTACTAGACAGCTGTAACTTTGCATATATTACGTATGCTGACAAAGTCGTAAGATAAATGTTGAAGAAAGAAAAAATATAAGGTAGCTAGCTCTCCTATACCACAGGTATGGCACTTCATACAAGCGAAGTAACAGTTATGCCTACTACTACTACAAATAAAACTATACATCCGTAGTCACCCGTGTGCACGTCAATGTGTGAGGTTTAGTGTTCAAAGCTATCAATCTCATCCGAGAACGGGGGAGAGGTTCGGGGATACCATATTGACGCCGCTACTGCGAATTTCCATTCTGTATGTATATACTTATATTAATTCTGTGCGTGTACGTAAAGTGTTGATGATATTTTTTCTGAGCGTGGGCAGAAAACGCATTTTTTCATTTATTTTAAAAAATAAAAATGACTTGTTTTTCAGTTGAACTATACTAGTAATGCATAACAAAAACTATACTTATCAAATAAAAGCCTAAGTACAGCCTTTTCTACACACAAAATTAATGACAAGAGAAATGAATATCTAGAACGTTGTTATATTACGATAAATGAACAACAAAAGTATTAATTAAGACGATAAAGTAAACGTGTCAAGTTACAGACGAGATTGCGTCTAGAGGACTTTATTCAAAAAGACTGTGCGTGGCCACAACGCAGATAGAGCCGTCAAGGGCTCCTTTATTAACTCCAGCAAGATTTATTCCTCTCCTTTTTGCCAGAGCTATCCCTGAAACCATAAATCCCACTTTTGCCTTTACTAAGCGTTTTATCGGCCGACCATTCCACACGCAAATCAAATTAAGGCTAGATTAGACTATACTACTATATGACCCAGATATCGTATATGGACGACTTAAATATGGGCCGCTCGTGATATAAATTGTTTGTGAACTCTTGAACTCATAGTTCTCAATGATCAATGAATCACTTAAATAACAAGTGCTCGATAATTGTGGAGAGTTAACATTGATAATGTTTCATAATAAAAGATATTGGGGACTTGTTTTTGTAAACAAACACGGAGATAGGCCCGAATATTGTTTTCATGTCGAAATCTTTATCACCGCCGCACAATTGCGTATACGAGTAAACATTGTAAGTAAACAAGTTAGTTTTACAGTGTCAAAGAATCAAACATATATTACGTAATAAGGCCATTGCAGCAGAGTTGGGCATTCATCAATTAAAATTGCAATTGACTAATTATTTTTTTTAATTGCACGTTACAATTGATTTATTTGAAATAATCTGTATTACTTGTACATTTTGGGTTTTGTGGCTCTAAACAGATAGAGTCCAGGACCACAAGACCCAAAGGCCACTTTTAGCGTGATGATGGGGGAGAAAATGGAAAAAAAATAATATCAAAATAGTGATGGGTGCTAGCCGCATCTCCTCCTATTTACATGATTCGCATTTGCGCCCATTTTCTTAATCGACTGTTACGATCTGCGCGGGAAGAGAAGCAGCTGGTATATTCTAAGTTCTTTTCCAGACCAGCACGGTAGAAGTTTATTTATATTTATTTTTTTAAGAAAATCTACCCTTTCTCAACTGCTACTGCTTAGAAAAAACACCGAAAGAAAGAATAGGTCTTTCCTTAGTTATGCATGTTGTAAGTTACCGCCAACTTCAATGTTACATGATATCTAGTCTCCTTGCCTTGCAAGATGCAATTCTCCAGCCAGAGCTATTAATTTCTAAATTAAATATGAAATGTATCTTCTTATAAAGATAATTTTAAATTTTCCATGTTGGTTTGGGAGAAGAAAAAAAAAAGAATGTATCAGCTGCTTCTCTTCCCGCGCAGATCATAAAAGCCCATCGAGGGAATGGGCGAGAGTCTGAGACATGTCAATAGGCGATTGAGGACCCATCACTACCTTAACATGTATTGCTTTGGAGGAGATAAACAAATTCAGATAAAGGAGCTGCCGATCATACCTGACACTATGACGTTTGTACATGACCTAAGAGCGTTTACGCCGCTGCGGCGCCACGCGCTTTGGCTTAGTTAGTATTAGTGCTGGGTCAGCACTTAAACACGGGGTGTGGCCGCAGCGATAACTTACAATAAGTAGACAATAAGTAACAAAATCAAATTCAAGACGAAAGTGTATAATCAATATGTGTTACCAGTGATGACTCATGGCTCTGAAACGTGGTCTCTCACTATGGTTCTCATAATAAGAAGGCTCAAGATTCAACGTGCTATGGAGAGGTCTATGCTCGGTGTTCTCTACGTGACCAATTCAGAAATAAGGAAATTCGTAGAACAAAAGTAGTAGTGGACAGCTCGTTGTAGTGGCAGTGGGCGGGACACATAACGTGACGTACCGATGGCCGATGGGGCAGAAAGTTTCTCGAATGGCGACCTCGTACTGGCAAGCAAAGCGTTGGACACTCATCCACAAGGTGGTTAAAGAGGCAGGCCGCTCTAGATCAGTCATGTTGGAAATCCTTGGGAGAGGCCTATGACCAGCAGTGGATGTTATGAGGCTGAAATGATGACTAACAAAATCCAAACACGCGGCGGCGCCTCAGCGGCGAAAACCGCTGCCGTGCGTGGCGTCGATGTGGAAACTAAGGTGTAATGTAACCGCCTTTATTTCTTTAAAATATGTTTTACACAGTAAAAAAATGTGTGGTAATATGTAACTATTGTGTTATGTTTTACGTATAGCCGACTTTACATACTTATTACATATGAGCATATTGAGCATTATGTTAGTTCTGATAGATATTTTCAACTTAGTATACTTAGTGTAACGGATTTCTCATACATGCTCTATTTATCTATTGCTCTGATTCACCCCCTGCAGTTATAATAAGCAAAGGTTATTATAGTTCACATGTTTACCCAGTAATTTTCCTGCAGACAGATAAAGTACAATACTCACCCTAGGTACCTAAGGTATGTACCTTAAGGAGTCATCTCTGAAGTAAACAAATTGTAAATTATAATAATGACCTCACACATTTTTCTCTGACACTTAATGACATATTTTTAGTTTCATACGATATTTTTTATAAGCCTATTTAGTGTCCCATTTTTGGGCAAAGCCCTCCATTTTCTGCTTCCAGACGTAATCCAAGGCGGCCAGAATATTGATAATGATTAATGCTAGAAGAAGAATAGTGTAGAGCTAAACTAAAAAAAATTGCGTAACAATTTAACATTGAAGGCAATCTGAGTCGAATAAACCGTACCTGATAGGTGATATTATATATAATAGGTATACTTAGTAGGTGGTGAGTATAACTATAAAATTTGTAAGTCACCGGAAATTTGTATAATCTAGGAATTCTACACAATTCCTAGTCATTCTAGACAATTCCGATCTCGTCTAGAAAATGTATGAAATATTTTTACACAATATACAATTTTTTTGTTGATTGTATGGAGGAAGTAAATTATTTTTTTCTTTGTTTTAACTTTTACAATTTCCTAGTCAATTTATAGAATTCCTAGGCATTGAATATAATGCCGGGTGGAGATCATAAAAAGTATGAAATGTGACAAATGAACACATTGCAATGGTAATCTATTATTTACTCCGAATTAGTTAAGGATTTTTTAGTTAGGTAATAGTTGTGCAGTGACCATCACAGGAGCGAGCAAGCGAAGCAAGCGAGCGTCGACTAAGAGACGGAAGTCCAATTTGGCTACCCTGAATTAGTCATGGAAGGTAGACTAGGTTGACCATCACACAAAGACAAAGTTACGGGAGATCTTTCTTGATAATACATTTCCGATCGCTATTTAGGAAATGTATAGATTTCCTAAAAAAAGTGTGTATCAAAAATATTTCATACATCCTATGTATGCAATGAGGGATTTCATACATTTCCGGTAGGTAACATATACCTACTCGTATTAAAAGTAGGCGTAACTGCCTACCCCTGTATACAACGTGGAAGGGACATACCCGTAATAAATCGAACCACGATCTATACCAGATTATTATAGCACAATGACATAAAAAAATAACAGCTAAAGACAAAAAAGTTCGGTATTTCCATACAAAAGTGTACAGCCGGAATGTAGAATTGGTTTTTGAATATTTGACTTTCTTTTAATTTCATTATACTTTAGTGATCTAGTATATAATCGCCCGTGGTTTAATTTATTACGGGTATGTCTCTTCCACGTTGTATAATAGGCGTAATAGTATGTATGTAGGTATGTTTAAGTAAATTATTCTTAAAAATATTCTTCTCATTAGCAATAAAAAAACAAAAAAAAATTGTAAATGGACATTATTACTTTCTGGCCAGTATCTGCTACTGCCGTATCTAAAAAAATATATAATAATGTAAGAGAGTAAGAAAGATTTATTTATTTAACAAATGGGCTTTACCACATGTATTTAAAATTGTATGTAATAACTTTAACGATTATAGTAGATTTTATTTTTAGTAACATTTGTGAAGAAAAAAACAACAATTAAATAACACATTCTTTTATTACATTTCCAATTCACTGCTGCAAATAATATCACTACTATAAAAAATAAAATACATCGCATCTATCATATTGAGTCATTCAATACCTACTATTTCCTATACAACGGAAATGCCTAAATAGTTCTTCAACGTTCTAGTCGCTAAATGGACGGAAATTGCTAAGGTCATCGTCAACGGTCAAGCAAACAGATCCTCCTCAAGTCCACATGCGCGAGATAACGCTGGCACTCGTATTCTTGTGGCCATAATCAAGCGAACTAGTAGGGCAATATCCTTAAAACAACAAACAGTTCTTCTCATCTTACTTAGCTTGTTCTCAGATGCTACTTTAAAGCCCGCGGTACGCTTTTCAGATTTTACGTCATCAAACATGTCTTGCATTGCAATGGTCCCCAAGATGCCGACAGCGCGAAGTGATGAAAAAAAGGCAGAAATATTAAACATTTGGCTATGGTTTTACGAGCATTAGCCCGAACAGTAAACACATCTTTTGTTTTAGTAATACAATCGTGTCAAGCAACTTTATACAAACTTTACAGGATATGAAAGTTTACATTTGTACTCCGTGACAGTTGCTGCACGTTTCCAAAACACTGAATCAGTCACAAGTTTGGATCCACTAAAATTCTTCATATCTTCACCAATTCTCAGGGCAATATTCGAAGAGCTGTGACATGGAGCACGGATGGGCACAACACTCATTGACGATCTGATCAAGTCTTTCTTTTGTTAAAAATAATGATGCTCTTTTACCTCGCAGTCTTGTCAAGTCACTCCCAAAATCTCCTGAGCACATTTGGTAAATTATTCTTGATAAAGATTTGCCACAAACTTCTCTGTTACTGGCACTAGGTTCACAGAAGACGATTTCTGCGTACAGAAAAGCAACGCATAGTATCCAACGAAGTATATTCACTTTTGAAGACATTATAATTTAATTTTGTGCGGCTTAGGCGGTGTCTGGCGTCTGACTGGCAGAGAAACTTCCGTCTAGTGTATAATCTGTCGATGCCTTCCAATAAATAGAAACGATAACCTATGTCAATGATGACTACTGCACAACAACAAGTGGGAGGGCTCCAGGAGTCAAGACAAGACTCCGATTCGGTATTTATAGAACTTTGATAACGACTGTTTTCAGCGGTTTGTGATATGAATACACAGGCACATGTTGATAAATTATTTAAAAAACATATATATAACTGTATTTTTTAATGATATAAACCAAACGTCTTAAGGTTTACTCAAAAACCACTAGGGCGACTTTTGACTTTGATTACAATTTCTCGGCACGTGATATAAAGTATACACCATGGCTATTAGTCAAACACAGGGTGTAAATGAGGATCGACTTAAAATGGTTTTATTAAAGAAGTGATATGAAAAACTCTTTCTATGAGACCAGTGCTAAGAGTCTGAAAAACATTTTGACTTTGCACAAAAGAGTCATAATCATTTCAGCTGCATAACGTCCACAGCTGGACAAAGGCCTCTCGCAAAGATTTCCAAAATGACCTATCTAAAGCAGCCTGTATTCAGCATTTCCAACGACCTTGGTCAGATCGTCTGACCACCTTGTAAGGAAGTGTCCTACGCTTCGCTTGCCAGTGCGTGGTCCCATTCGAGAACCTTTTTGCCCCATCTGCCATCGGTTCATCGCTCTATGTGTCCCACCAATCTGGGCTATGTCTATGACTGCACAAAAGAGTGTCAGCTGACAATTTGTATGAGAATGTCTAGATTTTTCCAAGAGCATTGATCACATAGAAAAAGTTGTTTAAATTAATGAGCTGAGTCGCCTCTTCAGATATTGTCTACTAGGGCTTATTATCTCAAATACAAGGTAAGTACTTTATAAACACAATCTTTGACTGTTATCAACGAACAACATTAAATTTATGAAGGGCACCTAAATAGACAAACATGTTTATCTTATTTTAGAATATTAGGCAAGTGTTGCCAAGTTAAATTGTGAAACATTAGAAGTTATATATTTTTTCATCTTATCTATTCGAAAAACGATGTTTTCATCCCAAATATATGGGGCTTAAGTCACTGGTAATTCTCTAGACACTGAAAAGTAAAAAATAAACTCTCTAGGCGTTAACACACATTTGAAAACCGAACACGAATGTAGCATCAAAAATAATATTGGCTGTCAGCACCAAAAAAAGAAGAATTTAGTTTTAAAACAATAAAATATAGGAAACAGCGTCATAATTTTTTAAAATTGGAACTCAACACTTTTTACATGGATGACTGTAGGTCAAAATTTATTGGTTCTTTTGCTTCAAAAGAATATAAATAACACCAATAAAACGTGCAATTTTTGTCTCTGATTTAAATGGTAATTTTATTATGGAGCTATTAGGTTATTTTTACATAACCTATTTTAAATAATTTATTGATGAGGCCGATATACTAAGTATGAAGTTTACGTATATATACATATATAAAGATATTAAAGAATTACGCACAAGGAAAAAGAAATTAAACGATTCTAATGACTGTAAAATGTATAATATGTGGTGGTCATAGAAAAATATTTTCAAAGTAATTCTTTAGTGAAAACGCCACCAAATAAAGGTTAGTAACTGTCTGTTAAACTCTGATTAGGTATATGTAGGTATCCTTTTTTCGTTATAGGTATGAAGAATAAGAAGAATATGCTACACGGTGTTCGGTAATAGTTTTATCTCGGGCGATATACTTGAATCCCTCGCTTCACTCAGGATTCCACCGTAGAATCCCTCGCTACGCTCGTGATTCTAAGTATTGACTGACACTGGATTCAAAGTAGCGCCCTCGCGTTAAAACTATTACCTTTACGCCTTGTAGCACAATCTACTATTAACAAGTACTTACGACTATTTAAAAGTGCTCAAAATAGCTTCTTATCTTTTGATTGCTTAACGTTTCACGAATAGCGTAAAAAATGATTTATTACTGCCGTGGCTTTATATAGTTTTTGATAAAAACCATAACTTTCCTATCGTAATTTCATCGATTTTTAAAGGTTTTTATTGACCTAGCGAACAAAGCGTCTCAATTTCTGAAATGGTCAAAATTGCTTTCGTCTGTCTATTCTCGCCTACAGGTTTCATTTTTCAACCGATTTTGACGAAAATTGGCATTTAATTTCTTTGGTTGATAGCGATTTTTGATTGGGGGAGAAATAGGGGGCAAATAGGGGAACTTTGCTGTAGCCTACGTTATTATTCGTAGGCTGTAGCGTTATTTATTGACGCGTTTCAATCAAATTTGATAGGCATATTAAGGAATTCATTCTACAAAGATGTTACAAAAAATCCAAAGGGGGATGCTGTAGCGTTATATGTGGACGGATTTCACTGAAATGGTTTTGCTTAGCCAGTGGAAAGTGAAAAAATTCGGTTATTGCATGGTTATATTATCTCTCTCTCAAGATCTCGCGAGGTCTACTGTTCTCGCACTAGTTTATATACAGGGTGACTTTTTATCCACCAGCCAAATTTTTGGAGCAAGTTTAGTCCATGATACTGAACTACTACTCGTATCTATAAAAAAATATTAAAAATAGATAAAAAAATTTCGACCTCCTATATAAATTCAGTTAGGCTAAGCGCTGATCTGTATGGGAAGGCGAATTTTTTTTATCGCTATTCGTATATTTTTTTATGGAAAGTAGTTCAGTATCATTAGTATCATCAGTAGTTCAGTATCACTGTAATACAGGTGCTGCCTACATCAGTCTCCCCAATCTAACCGGTAACATACCTAGGCTGTTTGATAAGTACCCGTTTATGGAAAAAAAACATATTTTTTTGTATATATGCATTTATTTTTCTACTTAGTCACCTTTTAACTCTATACATTTGACCTATACTCAAGCTTCAATAAACCATCCAAAAAGTATGATTTTGGAAAGTCATTAAAATAGGCCTCTGTGGCGGCAATGACTTCGTCATTTGATCCAAATCGCTTGCCACCGAGCCATTTTTTTATGGGCCAAATCTGGAGAATACGGGGGGTGAGACAATAGTTCGTAGCGTAACTGTGCTAATTTAGCCGTCACAACTCTGGACGAATGAGCCGGGGCGTTGTCGTGATGAAACAGTACTTTTTTCTTTTTTAAATGGGGTCGTTTGTCCTTCAACACGGCGTCAAATTCATCCAATAAATTGGCATAGTACTGCCCTGTTATTGTTTTTCCCTTTTCTAAATAGTCAATATGTATTATACCCTGCGAATCCCAAAAACCGGTCGCCATGACCTTTCCAGCCGATGGGACGGTTTTTGCTTTCTTTGGAGCAGGTTCACCCGGTAAAATCCACTGCTTCGACTGCTCTTTCATTTCCGGGGTATAATGGTGGACCCACGTTTCGTCCACGGTCACGAAACGACGCAGAAACTCCTTCGGGTTACGTTTGAACACGGCCAAACACTGCTCCGAAGTAGTCAGTCGGTTCCGTTTTTGCTCCTCCGTGAGTAAACGCGGCACCCACCTCGCCGATACTTTCTTCATACTCAATTTTTCTTCTAATATGTGTTGTACCCTCTCGATTGAAACATTTACAGCATCAACGATTTCTCGAAGTTCAATTCGGCGGTCGGCTAAAGCGATATTTTCAATTTTCTTAACCATATCGTCTGTAGTCACCTCAACTGGCCGGCCTGGGCGATCCTCATCAAAGACGGTTGTTCTCCTCCGCTTAAACTCGTTATACCAATATCTGGCGGTTGTCATAGAAGGAGCACATTCATGGTAAACCGCTTGCATTCTTACTTTTATTTCATCAAATGTTTTTCCTTCCAAAAATAAGAATCTAAGTACAGACCGATACTGTTCTTTCTCCATTTTATCAATTTTAAGTTCACGCCTTCACTGAATCGTTGTCAAATGAGAAAAAAAACAAAAGAATGCCATTTTTTTTTTAATTTTCCCGCCTCTGGAAAATGGCTTAAAAAGGTGGTATACTTATTTGCGGCCAGTGATATTAATATATTTAGAAATGGGGTACTTATCAAACAGCCCTTATTACACACTAATGTACGTGTTATATTCTGCCTATTTATCGATGTAGTTCACATATTGTTTGATTGTATGGAGAGCAATAAAAACATTTTTTTTATCATGAACTGAACTTGCTCCAAAAATTTGGCTGGTGGATAAAAAGTCATCCTGTAGAACCACTAGTTTATATTTTTTTACGGTAAATCTTTCTCTCATCTCAGCGTATTCAGAGTTACATTCTCAGCTGTGATGCTGTGAGAGCTAGGGTCCGCTTTCCGGCTTCGTAAATTTCCGATTTTCGTAACACATGACATTTATATTTTTTTGTTTGTGCTTACCTCAAAAGATTGCTTTCTCAGCATTATCTGTTGTTTGACTGGTAGAAAAGGCCCCTGGCCTTAAGTCCGCCATTTAAATATATTGACCGTTCCTGCGTGGGTGACTCTCTTGCAGTTTGTCTGCTATGTTACGGACTTGAAGGCTGCCGCGAATGCGGGTATTTCTCACGCGGTCTCTACGTGACGCTCCCCATATCCAGCGCAACATGTACATCACAGTGACAATCAGTTCATCATCATCATCATCATTTCAGCCGCATAAAGTCCACTGCTGGACATAGGCCTCTCCCAAGGATTTCCAAAATGACCGATCTAGAGCGGCCTGCGTCCAGCGCTTTCCAGCGACCTTAGTCAGATCGTCTGACCACCTTGTGGGTGGGTGTCCAACGCTTCGCTTGCCAGTACGTGGTCGCCATTCGAGAACCTTTCTGCCCCATCGGCCATCGGTTCGTCGCGCTATGTGTCCCGCCCACTGCCACTTCAACGAGCTAATCCGCTGGGCTATATCAGTGGCTTTTGTTCTCCTACGAATTTCCTCATTTCTGATTCGATCACGTAGAGAAACACCGAGCATAGCCCTCTCCATAGCGCGTTGAGTGACCTTGAGCCTCAATCAGTCAAACAATTAGTTGCTAAATAGTAAATAAATAACTAAATAAATGCATAAGTAAATAAAATAAATCAATCTTTCCTTACTTTTCAGGCTTTCAATATTAATACTATTTTCTTTAAGTAACTTTCTGTATAAGCAATTACGAATAAAATCTGTGATCTCACTAAAATATCATTTATGACGGCAATATACGAGGAAGGAAACATTTTGCTTTATTATAATCTAATTATATAGATATGAAGAGCTACATTAAGATCAGGGATCGAGCCAAACCTCCCGAATACGACGTGGGGGACATGAAATCACGTATGTTTGCGGTTCTTAGTGTAGGTAGGTAATTATCTATTAATCTTTAATAATTTTTAGTAAATATTTTATTACCTATTTTGTTTCACTATAATTTTAGACTGTCTTTGTGGTGTTTCAAAAATGATTCGTCAAGTTAAATAATTCATATATCTAAAGAATTTCTCTCGGAGAATGTAGAGGACAAAAAGGTGAGGAAATTTCCCTTACTATGTCTAGCAACTGTTTTATTAACAAAACATTTATATAACAGATATACACGCATAATTAACTAGCACGTGTTGAACAACTGATAACTACATTATAATTATTAATAATTATAGTCTCTTTAAAATTAGCAACGTTGCCTCAGAGCATGACTTGATAGGCGATGTGGCAAGGAATTTGAACTATTTATAACATAATAGCTATTGTTGGTATCGGGAATGTTGAGCGTAGTTTCTATTTTAATCTTCTAACTAGAATAGGGAAGTCTAATTGAAAAATCTTTATTTAAGTACCTAGAAAGTGAGCGGAGCAAATTTTCCAAAAATTCTCATTTTTTATTTTATTTAATGTTATTCAAGTATTTATATTTAGTTTCGTTTTATATGCATGTATAGTTGAAGTCAGTATACATTTAGTTTAATTATGTTAAATTTAGCTTAATTATGCTAAAAGTTTAAATATGTTATTTTTAATTATTAGGTTCAAAGATCTTTATTTCTCAATAAGACAAGATAGTCACTTACTTGAGAATAAATTACATTATAAAAACATTTGGTCGTTTGCACTGCCACGAAACAATAAGTTTCGGTAAGTACAAAATGAAACAGTAAGTTTAGGTAAATTGGTACAATTTTAGGTGATTTTACGAATTGCAATGTTAATTAACTTATGTTAGGAAGAAATGTATTATGTTAGTTAAATATTCATTTTTACTTTATATAATTTAAATCAATTTAATTATACCTTGATATTCATATTAATTTTTTTATTATTTCCATGTTTATATAAATTTATATAAGGAATTAAAAATTATAGTAACTCAGTATAATAATAGTCATAAAACCCAAAACCTTAAATATCCACATATGTAATAATATAACTTTAATATATTTAGAATCACAATTAACAGGATCTACCATAAATAAAACAAATTCAATAACGAACATGAGCATTAAAAATAAGAGATAATAACCTTCTTAATACACTGCATCTCAAGGTAATTTAAACCTTACGCCAAGTAAATAGATCATGTTTATGCTTAGATAGCGTCAAGTGTCAGGGGTTGATGTAGTGTGGCCATATATTTCGGTGAGACATTCCCTTGCATGCACGAACAGATAACGCGCGTATAATAACTGTCGCTGTAGATGAACGCTATAGGTGCAAAGGTATATTGACCTGTTATGATACAAGTAGACATAATAAAAGCAATTAGTGAGACGTAAACATTGCTTATAATACTGCATTGTTTACATTTTTATCTATGTACCTATTGAAGGAGACATTGACTGACTGTTATATTAAGGCCGTACCTAAATTTTCCGGGGTCCAGTGCTGTCCCCATTTGAAATAAATCATTTTAAAGAAAACAGTGACATTATTTAAAATTTTGCTATTACCAAGCCCTAACCCTTCAAAGTATTTTATGAACTACTGTTTACAGTTTAAAGTGAGAACGTTAAGCTTTGCTATACACATTTGCGAAAAACGGCCACTTTTGGCTACGGCCTTAAACACACAGCTAGAATCACTAAGGCAATGAACTTGAAACTTATTCACTTACAATTCTCTTAGGTATGTGATTTTTTGGAAGAAAAATACTATTTAATTCCTATTTTTCTTAAACCTTAAAGGGCCACCATCATGGAGCCGAAAGGAGCCAGGGCAATTTTAATTCCTCTTTCTTTTTCCTTTACCCTACGCCCTGTCTATAAAGTATAAATAAGCTAAATTGACTAAAAAAAAGAAGTTTTCGAAAAAATATATTTTGTTCTCGACTGCGCTAGAAGGAGAGTTATTCGTACAAGCTTTTATTGTGAGGCCTATGTAAGTACTTAGAAGACAAATGTAATAAGCCCAAACTCGATGGAGTTGCGTCGTTTTATTAAGGGTACCTATAGCCACTTTCTGGCTTCATCGTCAAATCAGCTTCTTGATATTATAACAATATTGTATCATCATGTGATTTACATTATCATACAAAATTTCATCTCAATCGTAAACCGGGTAGTGGCTCAACTTTAACTTGCAAGATTTGACCCAAAAAAACAAATAACGAAATAAAAAAACTTGTTACTACTTAAATATTTCATCTGCATCTATTTTGAATAAAAAAGTGGGTGAGATCGGTGCGTGAAAACTTAATCAGAGACCCATTTAAAGTAAACGCCTTTTCTGCATAAGTAAACTATATATACCTACCTGATACCTGGTTAAAAATAAACTCGTTTAAAAAGAAAGATTTATAAATTTCTACAGAAAAGTCGCAAGTTACTTTAATCCTTGAACTAATTTATATTGACCGTAATAAATAAGAAAACAAGTTTAACATCGCGTGCTTGTTAGTTACTCAGAATTTGTTGTTAACGTACGTATGTCAAAGACTTTGTTGACAATTCGATCACGCTGTTGGTTGCTGGTTGATAACCACATTTACGAGTATATTAATAAAAAAGGGATTCCCATTTTTTTAAGAAATTGTGTATTTATTAAAATTTCGGTACTGCAAAACTGTATGATTTTATGAACTAAATAATAATTATTTAATTGGGCACGTTACATTGTAACATAATATTTATTTTCTATCAGTAGTTTTATCCGCTATTCATGATTTTACCTTTTGTAGAGTAAAATAAATAAAGGAACAAATCACACTGATGAAGCTAACCCCAAAGTAAGTTTTAACTTGTGTTATGGCTAACTAACTCAACGATAATATATTTTATAATAAATACATATCTACACTTCTACACTAATATTATAAAGAGGAAAGATTTGTACCTATTTTTGTATGTTTGTATGTTTGTAATGAATAGGCTCAAAAAGTACTGGGCCGATTTAAAAAATTCTTTCACCGTTGGAAAGCTACACTATTGCCGAGTGACATAGGCTATTTGTGTACCACGGGCAAAGCCGGGGTGGACTGCTAGTAAGTATATATAAAAACAAATATAACTCTAAACAATTTTTGATTTAACCGTCTAATCTGTACTGTAAAATGAAAAGTAAATACCTATTGGTAGACGCAATTGGTCCACTGACGTCTTTTTATGCCTCAGACGGTGCAGCTTAGTCTAACTTAAAAAAAAGCCACACTCTGTAGTCAAATTCATAACATCATTATAAATTATAAAAAAATATCTTAAATTATTTTGCCGTCACGGCTGTATGACTTTGGAACGCCCTTCGCGATAACATCATAAGAGCACGGTCACGGGATCACTACAAAATGCTGGTAATTCGTCACTATCGCGAAAAAGCTTTGCTGCAATAATATATAATTATGTTTATTTTATGCGTATGTATTCATATATATGTAAGTTTATTTTATGTAAGTATAATATGTAATAATTTATATGTAAATAATGTATATGAATTAATGGATTTTTATATAAATATGTGTATAGCCTATATGACTGCCTCCCTGGTCCAGTGGTCAAGCGTTCGCCTTGTGATTTGTGAAAAATTGTTTTCAGTCTGGTTAGGATATTGCAGGCTTGAATCACCTGATTATCCGAAAAGGAAGATGATTCCGTGGAAGGCACGTTAATCTGTGGGTCCCGAATGCCATGTAGCGTTTGTCCTTTTCTGAGGATTGGTTCTGGTCTACCCTTTGGGTTGCGGAGATCAGACGTCAGTCGCTCTGTGCAAAAACCAGTCACCTCGTCAAATCATCTAGGGTTAGGTAACGGACCGGGCAATGAAGCATAACCGCAGAGGATGCAAGCGGGAATACGCTCAGATGATGATGGTGATGATATATAGTCTTTATCTTCTTCTTCATCTAAGCGCGTTCCCGGTTGCATCCTCAGCTGTGCTGCTTTAGAGCCCGGGGTGCGCTTTCCCGCTTTTTCTTCTCCAAATATAACATGCATGTCAATGGTCCCAAGGATGCCAAAGACCTTGCGAAATGGAGAAGAAATAGCGGAACAGTTTAAATGATTTGGCTATAGATTTACGACCAGCCGCCTGACGTCAACCCTTTTTGGGAATGTATTTGTGCGAAAAGTTTTACAACCGGCCGCCGCCCGACGTTAACCCTCATTGGGAATGCAAATGTAGCACGAGATGTTTGTGCTTAGTCCTTTAGTCGCCTCTTACGACATCCACAGGAAGAGATGGAGTGGTCCTATTCTAACCCGGAACCACACGGGTGGATGTATAGCCTTAATATAGAAACAAATAAAATAAAAAATACCAAATTGAGAAGACCAAAGAATCAAACTTACTCCAAACATCTATCCATAAAATAAAGTTACGTATCAAAGAAAACACTTCGATTGCCAACACAGAATGCAGCTGTCAGCAGGTTTTAGATTTATTGTTACTCGTACAATAAAAGAAACCTTTTCGAGATATCGTTGTTATGATGAAAATGTACCTATTGCGGCACTTACATTCCGACAACAAATGGTCCACTGAAGCACCTGCATCGCTACTGTTTCGAGATCGTCTGTGTATTTATCTGCTCTTACTTTTATTTAGTTTATGCAACATTTTTAAAGTTATATATCTAAATTCAATGCATATCGTAAAAGCCGATCGTGGGAATTAGCAAGAATTTGAATTATGTTAATAGGCAATGCGGCTAGAAACCCATTATATTGTGATTCTCTTTTTCCATCTTCACGCTCACCATAACGTGGCCTTTGTAACCCGTCAAAAAACTGGCTTTTACGATTTCCTTAGAAAGAGTAGCGTCTGGTTTAATCTACTTTTTTATTTGCTCCCAAACCAGCCTAGTACCTTGTACTTACTTCCTAAATAAACTAATGCACGTGAACGAAGTGACAAATAAAAGCTTCTATTATGTTGGTAAAAACAGCATCAAAATCCATCTTACTGATACATAGGGCACACTGTAAGTTTCCGGAACTGGCCACTTACATAAACAATATTTAAAAATTTATTGCAACATTTGAAAATAGAACTCTTTGGCTGTAGAATGCAGTTTGTTTCATCTGACTGTCTTTTGTTTTTACTTTGTGGCGCCATTTAAAAAATTGTGTGTCTGCATCAACATAGATTTAACTCGGGAAAATTTTCGTAGTATGATTTTCTACGATTTTAAGTGTAATTTGACAGCTCAACAGAGCATCGCTCGGCTTGAAACAGCTTTTGGCAATGAAGCACCATGCAAGACAACTGTTTATAGCTGGTTTGCAGAATTCAAGCGTGGTCGTATCAATCTTAGTGACGAATCTCGCGATGGTCGGCCGTCCACCGCTGTGACCAACAAAAACATCAATGCTGTGCGCCGTATGATTGAAACAGACAGGCATGTGACCTACCATGAAATTCGCGCATCCTTAGAAATAGGCATGAGTCAAATACAATTAATCCTACACAAACATTTGGGTGTGAGAAAGCTGTGCTCGCGGTGGATCCCACACAACTTGACCGAAGCTCAAAAAACGGACCGCGTCACTTGGTGCAGTGCCATGCTTACCAGATTCAACGAAGGTGCGTCAAATTTGGTGTGGGACATAGTAACAGGTTACGAAACATGGATTTATTGCTACGATCCCAAAACAAAGCAGCAATCGAGCGTATGGGTCTTTCAAGATGAGCCGAAACCAACCAAAGTGGCGCGCGTGAAAAGTGCATCTAAGCGGATGATTGCTTCTTTTTTTAATAAAACTGGACACGTGACTAGTGACTGGTACACGACCATTTGTTTGCCGGAAGTTATTGACGAACTCCGTAAAAATAACCGTAAACGCCGTATCATCCTGCACCACGACAATGCTAGTTCTCACACGGCCAGACAGACAAACGACTTTTTGAAGGCGAAAAATGTAGAACTCATGAGTCATCCTGCATACAGTCCCGACCTGGCACCTTGTGACTTTTTTCTGTTCCCAAAAATTAAGAACCAATTACGCGGTCAACGATTTTCATCACCAGAAGAGGCTGTCGAGGAGTATGAAAAACACGTTTCAGAGGTCACCACAGAGGAGTGGCACAAAAGTTTTCAAAACTGGTTTCATCGAATGAAATAGTGCATAGACGCCAAGGGAGATTATTTTGAAAAACAATAAATTAATTTTGTACCTTTAATAGTATTTTTTCATATTCATTCCGGAAACTTATAGTGCACATACTCATCGTCATCATCATGTGGTCCTTTTTAGGTTTACGTTTTGGGTGTCTGTCCGTCTGTCTGTCTGTCCGTCTGTCACAGGGCTCTGTCTCTTGAACCGTTATAGCTAGATACTTAAAATGTTCACCGATTATGTTTTACTGTGGCCGCTATAACAACAAATACTAAAAAACTCGTACTTGCCCGTTACTTAGTTTCCACTGAAGGAGCACGACCCTCTCTATACTACCTACCAGAGCCATACTTGGTAGAGCAGCCAGAGCATTTGGCTTACACTCGCCACGCTGGCCTGGGGTTGGAGAGTCCTCATTGATATTGTATTTCCTAAGTCGCCTTCTTACGGGAAGACTTGGAGTGGTCCTATTCTACACTGCCGGAAACCACAGGGCGACTAACAAATACTGAGATAAAATAAACCTTTCTCTTTGTGCTATGTCAAAGTATTGCATATTCATATGGATATAAAAGGACTTTCACAAATCAGTGACACTTAGTAGAGACATTTTGCAGAAATAATGTATTTAATCATAAAACCTTTAAATTGACTTTTGTAAAGTAAGTTAATATGTTTTTATATTTCTTAATATTTGTACAATATTATTTTAGTGGCCAGAAGTTGTTGGTTCTATGGCCAGAATTCGGAATTATTCAAGTTAAGAGTAAGTTATCTACCTCTATAACACAACATATGCTTTTGGTATCAAAAGTTCAGTTTAGAACATGTTTAATTAAATATGTTTGTTAAATACACGAAAAGGGTAAAAAGTGAAAGTAAAGAATGTGTATGTCTTACTAGAGCTAGAACGTAATAGCAGGTACTTGTATGAATATAAAACTTTCCTCATGTTTGGCTTATAATACTCGTAATATATATATCTGGGTGAGCGTCCCGCAATCGACATCAGAGTAGTGGTTTTGAATTACAATCACTCATTGTCTGGATATAGATCACTGAGTATGAGAACATCAGTCTCTTGTATGCAATAATAAGCGCATGTATAACAATGTAATCTAAGCGCTAATTGCACTGATAACACTAAATAGTCACTAATAACTCAAACTCTAAGGATATTCTTAACGGCAACCCTTAAGAGAAAATAACAAGTCCATGGATTGTGCTAGACACGTCCCGAGGTAAATACTTCAGCGTAACCCGGTCAGAGGTACACTAACTAACTAAGCTTTTGTTCTTTCGGCTTCAAACACTTCTGCTGCCTTATCCTTATCCCACTCTTTATGTGAGGTCGGCAAAGCATGTCAGTTTCTTCCATCTTGCGCTATCTCTACCTTTAGGCGCAATATTTTCAGAGATAAGGACACTTCCAAACTTTTTATCTAAAAATAATTTTTTAAAAAGATTCAGCTCTATGACAGCCTAAAGAGTGATCTTTAAGGCCCCGCCAGACCCAAGAAAACTGTGAGTGTTTCTAAAAAATCACTGTAATTAAACTACTACAGTTTAGTCCTCAAAAATTTTACATAAGAATCTTAAGGCTTTTCTACAGACACTTACAATATCCAAAACACGATTGAGCATTTTTGACTAGATGGAAAAAAAATCACAAACATACCTCTAAATTTTCCTTTATAATACGTACTACTATTAAAAATTATAAATATAATACAAAAAAAATAATAAATAAAACACAGTGATATATTCGTCGAAAGAGAAGAAAGGCCCGGAGCCGTGCTCGACGATATTTCGCAGTTTATTTAGATATATTTATATTTTTTTTTGTAGCCAAAACGGATAGATATTTAGATAATATATTTTTTGGCATTATTTTCATATAAAAAGGTGATTGTATAAAATAGTAATATGTATTATAAAGGCAAATTTAGAGGTATGTTTGTGATTTTTTTCTATCGAGCCAAAAATGCTTAATCGTGTTTTGGCTATAGAGGGTGGCTGTAAAAAATTCTTAAAATTTTTATGTAATTTTTTTGAGGAATAAACTGTAGTAGTTTATTAACAGTGATTTTTCAAAAACACGCACGGTATTGCAAATTGTGAATCCACGTCACCATAATGTAAGGGTTTTTTTTTTAGGGTTCCGTAGCCAAATGGCATACTCTACCGACAAGAGCCACTAAGCTCTTAAATAAGAAGAAGAAGCCATATGGCAAAAAACGGAACCCTTATGGATTCGTCATGTCTGTCTGTCTGTCTGTACGCCCGTATGTCACAGCCACTTTTTTTAACCGACTTCAAAAAAGGAGGAGGTTATCAATTCGACTGTATGTTTTTTTTAAATGTATGTTTGTTACGCGATATCTTCGCCAATTGTGAACCGATTTTGATGACTCTTTTTTTATTTGAAAGCCTTTACTACCAAGTTGGTCCCATTTTATTATATTTGGTGAATATATTATTAAGAACTTTGGAGATATGGAAGAAACTCCTTAAAAAATAAAGTCGGTTGTTTTTTTTTTGTTAAAAATGTAATTATTCCGAAACTATAATAACTATACTATTGAAACTTGCATACTTGGAACTTAGAACTCAATTTTTTTTTTTCATCTGACCTATACTTGTGGGGTATCTATAGATAGGTCTTCAATTATGATATTAAGGTATTTAATATAATTTTTTTCTTAACTGAATAGTTTGCACAAGAGACACTTCCAAAGTGGTAAAATGTGTGTGTGTGTATCCCCTGTAACTTCTAAAATAAGAGAATGATAAAACTAAAACAAAATATATGATGTACATTACCATGCAAACTTCCACCGAAAATTAGTTTGTACGAGATCTAGTAGTTTGTTTTTTAAGTCGTCATAAATTGTAAACCGCAATTTACCTTTCATTCAATCAACTCAAATATAAACGAACTACGAGAACTTTTATATTATGTTACTTGCTGCTACGGAACCCTTCATGGGCGAGTCTGACTCGCACTTAGCCACTTTTTTTATTTGTCCGGTCATAAACATAATAGGTTACACATTTATGAAACCTAAAGATATTTATAATAAATTTTATTTTTAATTATCAATAAATTAATGTTATCAGCTAAAGTTGTTTATACACCAACTTTGTTTACTATAAATTCAAAACAATAAATATGATAATAACAATCATGTTTCACCCAATTATGACAATGGATAAATGATGATTCCAGTATAATGAAAATTGTACTTTATATTTTGGGCATTATGTTTAATATTAGATTGAGTTTCTTAACAAACACAAATAAAATTACTTAATTGGTGCTTTGTTTATTTACGAAAAACTTTGGTACGATCTAAGTATATATAAATATTTGGATTGTAGTATAAGAATACACTACACAAGACCCGACCAGACGGATTTTGTTGCTTATTATGTTCTATTTTTAATCCCAGATGCCTAATCTAGTTCAGAGATACAGGAAGCCTAAAAATACATATATAGAGGTATATAAATTAGAAAATGTAGCCTAAATGTAGCTATTATTTTTGTTCTGTTTTAAAAAAATATTTACGATTGGGATATACTATGTCATTTGGACTTTTAATAAAAATAAGTTTTATTAAAGAAAACAACAATCACAGCTAATTATTAAAATTAAATACCTAAATGCGTATTTTTAACAAAAAAAAACTAATTCTTATATATGAACAAAATATTTATATTTTCTTAGAGAATAAATTCTAGAGAATGAAATATTTATACTTTCTTTACTAAACTAACATTTTTTAACCATTTATTTGAACACTAGCTATAATTTGAGAACAGCTTACATAGCCTTCAACTATGTGCTCGTAACGCCTTTTTACACGAAAAGCACACCCATTTTGCAAAAGCACAAAGTGCAGTAAATAACTAAGTAAAGTTTATTTCTCGAAGTTGTATGTTACACGATTTATATTTTCTTGTAAAATAATTTTTAATTGGAGCTTTAAATCTTGTCTCTATCCGAAACTTATACAGGGTTTAACAAAATATGCTAAAACCATTTAAGGGGTGGATACAGTACATGATACTGAACAACTTTCCCAAAGTAACTTATATCAAAATATGAAAAATATTTTTTTACCTGCCATACAAGTTGACCGATCAGCTGATCCTAGTTTGTTCAAATAGTTTCAGTATATTTTTAGGGTTCCGTAGCCAAATGGCAAAAAACGGAACCATAATGGATTCGTCATGTCTGTCTGTCTGTATATCTGTCTGTCTGTCCGTACGTCACAGCCACTTTTTTCCGAAACTATAAGAACTATACTGTTGAAACTTGATAAGTAGATGTATTCTGTGAACGGCATTAAGATTTTTACATAAAAATAGAAAAAAAAAACAATAAATTTAGGGGGTTCCCCATACTTAGAACTGAAACTCAAAAATTGTGGGGTATTTATGGATAGGTCTTCAAAAATTATATTGAGGTTTCTAATATAACTTTTTTTAAACTAAATAGTTTGCGCGAGAGACATTCCAAAGTGGTGAATTTTTTGTTCTATCTTCGGTGATGTGTGATCCTTATCTCTAACAAGGAAATTAAATATGACGTTCTTTATATCAGTCCTATAGTGAGCTCTTTGCACTACTTTCTAGTTAAACACTAGCACACATTAACCCCTAATAGGGATTAAGACTACCCTCTAGAGCTAAGTGAATATCAGACATCAAAAGTATAGGATGCGAAGTATCAGGGTCTATCGCGGATCTAATTAATTCTAGTGTCAAAGAAGGATCATACCCTGACGATTTAAAAATTGAATGTGTTCGACCTTTACATAAAAAGGGGAAGCGAGACGATTATGCAAACTACCGTCGAATCACACTGCTTTCATCTATAGACAAAGTTGTAGAAAAATACATTAGTGAACAATTACAAACTTTTTTTAGGCTTAATGGTATTATATATCAAAATCAATTTGGATTTCAGATGGGGAAGGGCACATCCGATTTACTTATTAAATTCACTGATGAAGTTAATTCGTACCTAAATAAAAGACTGCATGTATGTGTTCTCTTTATCGACTTTTCGTGTGCTTTTGATACACTTGACCATGAAGAATTAATATCTAGTCTAGACAAATGTGGCATACGCGGACCCGTCCTCAAGTGGTGCAGTAGTTACCTCCAAAATAGAAAATTCCAGGTGAAGGTAAATGACGTTTACAGTGAACTGATAGACAGTACAGAAGGCACGGCCCAAGGATCCGTGCTTGGACCCCTCCACTTCTTGTCCTATGTCAACGAAATGCATAAGTACGTCCAATATAGTACATGCTATCAGTTCGCTGATGACACCTGTTTAGTGGCTGCTGATAAAGACCCTAACAAGGCTTGTGAAATGCTGCAATCAGATTTCGATACTCTTCTAAAGTGGTGTCACGATGTAGGATTAGTTGTTAATGCTGTTAAAACCAAACTATTGCCCATTAAATCACCTTATATTAAAAGTGTTCCCTTAAAGGGTGTTATAGCTCATGACCATAAATGTCTACACTCACCTGCGTCAACTCAGTGCAGCTGCACTCCTGTTGATGTGGTAGATTGTCAAACATATTTAGGCCTTCAAATCGATAGTAAATTTAATTGGTGCAACCACATCGAACATGTGTGTAGTAAGTTAAGACAGTTTTTGGCAAATATTATAATACTTAAAAATAGGATTCCATTTAAAGTTAAGATAATGCTTTATAACTCGCTAGCTGAATCTTACATTCAATACAGTTTATGTAGCTATGGCCGTACATATAAAACTTATTTAAATAAAATTTACAACCTACAACTTCGAATATTAAAAAATATTGTATCAAGTAAAGTTAGAAATCAATATAGTGACGATCATGCTGGCC
Organism: Acrobasis repandana; assembly: GCA_963576875.1. Taxonomy (NCBI): domain Eukaryota; kingdom Metazoa; phylum Arthropoda; class Insecta; order Lepidoptera; family Pyralidae; genus Acrobasis; species Acrobasis repandana. Next base: position 9,936,669 of record OY756226.1, read on the forward strand.
TTTTTAAACACTGTAAAGTATTGCCCGTCCATTCACAAGTAAAATATATTTTATTAAAAAAACTATTCTTTATAATCAATAATCAGCCACAACCGGAACACTCTGTATACACGCGATCAGTAGCTCGGCGTCAACTGAGGAGCGGACCGGTTCGAGTAAACAATGAATACGGTAGACGAACATCAGATTATATTGTTTGTCGGCTCATTAATAAACTACCAATGGATTTAAGGGATAAAATGACGAAACAAAATATTAAGTATAAACTTAAAGAGCACTTCCTTAGTTCCCTTCAAAATATATATGCAGGTTGTGGAGATAAATAAATAATAACCGAACAGTATGTATTTGTCCAAATCCTCTCTTTCTGTATGTGTCATGGTGTATTACTAACCTACATATATATACGTATATTTTTATTGTTTGTGTCTTATATAAGATTTGTATATTGATTGGCGTAAACTTAATTCTTAGTATAATCTCAAACCTTCGTGGTTTTTCTATGCTAAGTCAACTGATTGTTTTGTAAGATCTTTCATGTGATAATAAAAAGAAAAAAAAAAAAAAAAAAAAAAAAAATCTTTTGCGAGAAAAAAAAGCGCGAGAATATATCATAAAATGCAATAAAATGTGTCAAAATCATTTGTTTATCTTTGGATGTTTGTATCACTTGATAATTATATTTTTTTTCTTTCGATTTCATAAAAGTTGTTGAAGTTAGATAATTTACTTAAAGCTAAGTTTAGTATGTAACAAATGCTTGTCTACCCGCATATATTCCAAAAGCCGGTCAGAAAAATGGGCGAGAATTTAAAACATGTTAATAGGCGCTATGGTTAGCAATCCATCATTATTTTATTCCCTTTTCCACCTTGACCGTCCACCATTACGCTTAACGGGGTCTATGGGATTACAGCTTTTAGGCTTTATCTACCTCATTATAGACAAAGTTACGTGATAATCTATGATATCACGTAACTTTGTCTCTAATTAGATTTTAGATTTCGTTCCACTTTCCATTCTGCTTATATTTATTGCCACTCCATGTTACCGTAAGAAACAATTGATCTTAAAAGAAAAACATATAACATGTCAGGTTTGATTGTATGTCCCTTCCACGTTGTATAACGTCTAAGAAATAAAAAAGCAGCCAAGTGCGTCTCGGACTCGCCCATGAAGGGCGTCCGTAGCAGCAATTATTAAATGTTATTTTTTATTATTATATTTGAGTTGATTGCATGAAAGGTAACTTGCGGTTTACGATTTATGCAGATTAAAAAAAAACTACTTACTAGATAGATCTCGTTCAAAGCAATTTTCGGTGGAAGTTTGCATGGTAATGTACATCATGTATTTTTTTTTTAGTTTTATCATTCTCTTTTTTTAGAAGTTCTCAAAAAAATGTCTGAAAAAAATTATATTAGAAACCTCAATATTATTTTTGACCTATTGATGCCCACACGTATGGGTTTGATGAAAAAAAATTTTTGAGTTTCAGTTATAAGTATGGGGAACCCCCATAATTTATTGTTTTTTTTTCTATTTTTGTGTGAAAATCTTAATGCTATTCACAGAATACATCTACTTACCAAGTTTCAACAATATAGTTCTTATAGTTTCGGAAAAAAGTGGCTGTGACATACGGACAGACACACAGACAGATAGACATGGCGAATCCATAAGAGTTCCGTTTTTTGCCATTTGGCTACGGAACCCTAAAAACAGATCCCTTATTTTAAAGGATCACTCTTTCGGCTGTCATTGAGCTCTGAAAATATTGCGCCTAAAAGTTTGATAAATAGAAAATAGTTCTTTACCCATAGATTACAGGAAAACTTTACGAGGTAGGTTACCTACCTAACTGGCATGAACGTGTTTGTTATTATTTATGTAACAGACCCTCTCCGGGATGGCACACAATAGCTAGCAAAAAAAAACAGACCCTCAATGCGCTAGTCTTGGACTCGCACTTGGCCTGTTTTTATCTTATCTAATGTGCACTTACCCTTATGCTACTTAGCCGCCGCCGTACTAATTAAACTTATATACAGAAAAATACAGTCATATTTCAGCGTTCCAGGTTTTAGGGTGAAATGGCTCCCGTAAAAACGCTGAGATCCTTTTATAAGCTAACGTAATTGGATTAAAAGGGACAGAGTGCTCATTTGCGCCGCAAACAAAACAGAATTACTAATCTACTGTAGGGATGTAGAATATTGTTGAAAATAATAATGACTCAATGAATTTTTCCAATCCAAAAATCACCTTTAAAAATTTCGTTTATTTAATTCATTTAATCATGTCATATTAAATGCAGGTTATAATTAGATAAATATAGACTATTTTTAGTGTCCAAAGTGATCTAAGTGCTTTAATGTATAAAAATTGCCACCATTTTAAAAATCAATAACTTGCCACTACATGAATGATGACTGTGTTAAAAATATAATTTTATTTTTAAATTATTCTGCCACGTACGAACGAACTGTGGAATCAACTTCCTGCAGCGGTGTTCCCGAACCGATACGACATTGAAACCTTCAAAAAACGAGTCTATATCTTTCTGAAACGCTCTTGTTACACCCCTGGTGTTGCAGTTGTCAATGGGCAGCGGGTCACCTGATGTTAAGTGTCACTTACCATCAGGTGACCCGTTTGTTCGTTTGCCGCCCTATAACATAAAAAAACAGTTGAAATGACAATCTACGTCGAGTTTTTGGCGGGAAGTTCAGGGGTTCGGTTGGGGTTTGCTTTAAATTATTTTACAAATTGATTTTAGTGGACTTTATAATATGAAATTGGTGTTGTTTGGTGTTATAAATGCTAATGACATGAACAATGTGTGAAATAGTTAAATTGGACAGGCATAGTACGGCTGTAGTGGTATTTATTATGCGGACTGTGTGGGCGTCTTCGGGCGTCGTCCGCCACTCAATCGTCTATGTAAACCAGTGGACTCGTATAGATTTGTCGCCAGAAGCTCCCTTGCAGCAGTCAAAGGCCTACACCACCCTTTGATTGTCTTGTTAGGATGAGAAATAAAGAACAAAATTAAAGATAGGCTCTAAAGGACTTGTATCCAGAGCCGTAAAATTATTTAATAAAAAAAAACAATCTACGTCAAAAACTATTGTGAATTCGTCATCATCATCTCAGCTTTTTCCCCCCAATTATGTATAGGTAAATTTATATTTATCATCATCATCATCATTCTCGTTTCAGGCACAGAAAATCCACTTCTGAATATTGATTATTAGATAAATTATTACGTATTATATTTTGTAATCCATATTTTTATACAACGTGTAAAGAACATATGCGTAATAAATCGAACCACGGGCTAAACCAGATCACTATACTAAAATGAAATTGAAATAAACAGAAATTTGACATTCCTATACAAATTGCCCGAGCGGCTGCACACTTTTGTATGGAAATTTCGAATTTGTTTTTTTTTTTTTAATAACTGTTATTTGAATTACATTATACTATATTGATCTAGTATAGCCCGTGGTTCGATTTATTATGCACATTATTACACGTCGTAGATTGCATATTTATTAATTTATACTTTATTGTTCCACAATACAACTATTCGTTCAATTGGCGGACTTAACGCTAAAAGCGTTCTCTCCCAGCCTATTATATATAATATATATATTGCCTTTCATTCAAAAATATATAAAGGGCTCGCTTAATATCCATGATATTGTGAGATTCTACTTTTGAAATACCGACCCTGCCTAACTTTTAGAAACGGTCTCTTGGATAAAAACAATAAAAGTTACCGCCTCACGATCCACGGATTAACAGACAGATTAAAACTTTTTGAATGTCCAAAGCTGCAAAATATAGAAGCTTAGAAAAGTTACTGATATAAGTATCTTTTAAACTTAAGTACGGAAGTTTTTAACTTCTAACTAATAATGGATGTAAAATTATGTTTAAACAGATAACACCTAACTCTTTATTTCAAACATGTCCCAGTAAGACTATATTTTTTTCAATAGATCTCCTAGGAGTGCTACTGACTATTGGATCCCCAGTTGTCCTACATTGATCGAATGATTTATGTCATACGGTATTTTAGTCAATATGAGAAAAAAAAACTAAAAATAGAAGCTGATCTAAAAACAGTCGGAAAGTGTTAGTTTTTGTTCAGAAATTATCAAAATAAATTTTAAAATCCAATACAGAGTTTTAAGTTTTTATAATCTGTTTTAAGGGGCTACATGAATTTTCCGGGGTCCAGTACTGCCCCCATTTGAAATAGATTATCTGAAAGAAAACGGAAATTACACAACAGTAGTTCACAAAATAGTTTTAAGGGTTTAGATAACCCTTAAAACTATTTTGTTGGTAATAGCAAAATTTTAAATGATCACCGTTTTCTTTCAAATAATTTATTTCAAATGAAGGCAGCACTGGACCCTGGAAAATTCATGTAGCCCCTTAAATACCAAATAGTAGCCTGCATGCTATTACTCCATACCATACGCCCATGTAAACTAAAAAGAATCAACTGTCAAAATACTAAAGTAAACTGTAAATATAAAGTATGTTATTGTTAAAATATTTACTTTACTGGCACTGTTTAGTTCTATAATATAACTTTTCTTATACATAATGTTACATATCTGTACATGACTGTTTGATGCCATGAATAAATAAAATAAAATAAAATACATGAATTAGCCCATTTGTTTACATGCATAACTGACATCATGACAATAGAGCAAAATGGTTTCCACTGCTCCAACGTTTTCAGCAAACTATGCGCAAAATTCGAAAATGTTAAACTTAAATGAATTTTTATGGCACTTATCGATTGATTAAAAAGGTGGTATTTTTAGTGGTTTATTAGAACCGTGGTATCTAAATGAGACTTTTTTAAAAATGGGTGTAATACGAGTACCCATTTGTCGTTCAGTTACACTTACGCCTGTCCTGTACAATAACCGTTTCAATGAAGTGTTGTAATTAAAAAATAGATTAAATAGGTAATTCTGAAAAGTAATGAAAAATAATAATTATAATATCCAATACAAACCGACAAGCGTTTTAAAACATAATTATTTTTCCTTTCATCTTTAGATTTAACAGTGCTTTAATTATTGGATCGTTTTTAACATTAATTGTATTTGGTTCATATTAAAATGTTTTAAATTTTAATTACATTGCAACATTTTAATTCGAATAAAACTGTAATAAACTTCGATCATTAATAAAGCATCTTTATTACTCTATCTGGAAATCACTTCATTTATCCGGATACTGAATTATTTACAAATATTTTTACTGTAAGAGCGAAACAGCATATCCAAGCATTTTTGTTATTGTTGAATATATTTACTAAATGATTGTACAAAACAGTTAAAATCCTATGGAATTAACAGTTATTCAACATAACAATATTCATTCCATGCCGGTTTGGGATAAAAGAAAAAACTTAGAATGTATCAGCTGCTTCTTTTCCATCTCAGATCGTAGAAGCTGATCGAGGGAATGGGCGAAAATGCAATTACTATTTTGATTCCTTTTTCCACCTTCTCGCCCACTATCTCGCTAAAAATGGCCTTTGAGTCTTGCGGCTCTTTCTGTCAAGACCTAAAATGCTCTTTCTGCACTATTAGAGATAAAGACGTGATAGTATTTATGTATGTATTAACGTATTGACAGACCATATAATACATACATGTGTCACGTCAGTGGAAAAAAAATGCTGCATTGCTCTGCAATGTATGTTAGCTCTTCTACTTCACTAGCGGCACAGAAGACAGTAAGAGTACATATTATATTTTATATTATATATGCTAGCGGTTAGAAAATATTACTAAACTTAGCTGTAAGTAAGTAAGCAATTAAATTCAAAATCAGAATTGGAAATTATTAAGTAAATGATGTATCCAATGTATGAACAAAGTATTTCGAGTTTGACTCGATAATTGAATTTAAATATTAAAGCGTTTCTTTTAAAAGTTTTTAAGTTATTTTTTAGTTTTAATAAGAATAATTTATATTTAGTTTAGTTATTACTTTTAATTTAGTTAGATTAATTTTATTTTATTTTTTAGTTGTTTATTATTTTTGTATCTATTCTGTAAAACTGTGTATTTAAATAAGACTTTGAAGTTCAAACAGAAGCAAAATCGAACGAGGGATGTCGATATGTCCCTCTCGCATCCCCATATATGCAAGAGGGATCGCGATCGATATTGCGATGGGGGCTGAGTGGTTGAAAGCACAACCAGCACTGATGGAGAGATTTGTTGTTTGAATACCACTCTAGTCAAGTGACTTTAAACACTGGTATGACTCTCCATAGATTCAGAGTAACATATATACCTACTACTACTGCAAACGAAATAATTTATCTGTACACACGTTGATGTGTGAGTTTTATACTTAGGGTCGCACCGCAGAATTAATTTAATACTTACCTACTAACGAGTTCGACGTATTTACGATTATATCTTTCTATCCGGGAGATTTGCGAACACTATGACATAAAAAATATTTTGTTTTATATGTATTAAATGTTACAGAAAAGTCGGAAACAGCTACATAATATCACTTCACAAATATTTTTTATTATGTCCATTGTCCATTTCACCATTAGTTGACTATACTGTTTATTATTGAGTCATTTATAATGTAAAGCACTAAATTCACTAATTCACTATTGTAATATAGTAATTTGCATATTCGGCGCAAAAGTATACGGTACCTTATTATTTATATAAATTCAATAAAAATAAACAAATGTTTATCTTATCACGCTTCCACGCAAGGCTTGTCAAGTTGTCATTGCCAACAATGGCATTATAGCACTACACTATATAACCTGCGGAAATCTACTTGGCATCTGCGTGTATGTGATTAACTGTGAGCGAGGAGCCTATGTATTTTTACCGGTTTATACTGTTGTCGATTGATAATCCCTCTCGCTCTTGTGTATCTCCCGCCAATGCGAGAAAGCGAGAAGGGTATATATATCAAGATGGTTGCTGGGTAATAACGTGAAATTATAATGTTGCTTTGCTACCTGTTTTTATCATTTGGAAATCTATGAAATATGTGTTTTTTGTTGTAATCGGTGGATAAACAATTATTATATGCGCATCTACTCAACATGATAGTTACTATTGATTGACAGTTCTCAAGATAAGATACGTCGTGTATTGCGTGTGGCTAGTAAATAAACCCTAGTTTAGAGCACAGAAAGTGCGGGGGAGAAGTGCGGGGTCGCCAATTTGCGGGAGACGCTGTGCGATTCCATTCTGTTTGACTCTTATTTATTCTGTACTTAAGAGTGGGGCTTACCCTAGAATTTTCCATACAAACGTAGTCTAGCTTTTTTTGAAATGACATGTTGGAATTCGGCAGTATTTTGTAATTTAAAAAAATTTGCATAAATTTATACATATAACTTTGACGACCTCCGTGGCGTAATTGTTAACACGCTAATCCGGAGGTTCTGGGTTCGATCCCCAGCCAGGGCAAGTTGCAAAATGGCCTTTTTCAAATTGTCCTGGGTCTTGGGTGTATATGTATTTATCATAAAATATAGTATCCTTGAGTTAGTATCCCATAACACAAGTTTAAAACTTACTTTGGGGCTAGCTTAATCGGTGTGATTTGTCCTTATATATTTAAAAAAAACTAGTTTTCGACGTCAAAATATGAACTTGAAAGAAAATATAAGGATGTAGAAGTTTTCCATACTGATGGTCAAATATGATATGATACACTATATTCTCTTTAAAAGCATAAGATAAGATATATGCAATTTTTTTGAAATTACAAAATTATGCCGAAATTTGACATGTCATTTTAGAATAAAAGCTAGACTACCTACGTTTGTAGTACGATAGTATGCCTTTAAGACCTTAGATACATACTACTACTAGGCATACTAGTAGCCCGCCTCACCTTTGCACGGGTATCTCTTATACAAGTAAACCTTCCTCTTGAATCTTTCTATAAATTAATGGAAACTGCATTAAATCCGTAGTACATACCGAGTCAGAGGGATAGCCGGCAAGAAGCTACTTTTTTATACTATGTATTGATATAAGATGGTTTGGGCATTTAGAAAGGATGGATGAAAATAGATTAATAAAAAATATTTATAAGTTAAGTGTGAAAGGAAGAGCGGTACAGGGTCGACCTCGGCGAACGTTCTGCGATCAGATTGCAGACGTTCTGAAAAAGGGAGAGGTAAGAAGTACCCGTAACCGAAGGGCATGTATGAGGAGGTTGATGAGTGTAGATGAAGCGAAGGAGGTCTGTCGGGATCGTAGCAAGTGGAGGTCCATAGTCTCTGCCTACCCCTGTGGGAAACAGGCGTGATAGTATGTATGTATGTATGTATTGATATCATACATTGACTAGAGAACAGTCTTGTGCTCTTTTAATATATAATTTGTTATCATACCTACATAGTTCTACATTATTCTTTATTTATGAAGAATATACTATATGATATATATACCTAACAGTTAAACTTGAAGTCATGACAACTTGAAAAAGTCATATCTAGATGAAAAAATATCTCAATGCAAATAAACCGTTTCTAGTGATTTAAATAAATCAGGCCTCGACTACGAACATAATTCTCGATGAAATAAAATATTTAGATGGGTCTCGGTGACTAGTTATTGCTTTTAGTTCCAAGGTTTTACCTGAAATTGCAAATTTCTCAAGAAAACAAAGGCGGTGTTTTGAGTTTGAGTAGTTGACGACGGTACAAATTAGAGTGTGTGATAGATGCAGCATACTTCAAGTTCAGCCAGTTTGGAACGCGACTTAGTCGACAACGCACCTCAGCCATGCAGCTGAAATTTAAATTTGCTAAAACTCTTGCAACCAAAGTTTCACCTTAAAACTAATGTAATTATCACTTTAAATGCGATCCTATCCAATCCAACTTATTTCTGTAAGTTCTTATAAACCTATTTGATTGTAATAATAACTAAGTTCTGTATCAACCACAACTTGTTCCCGTAGAAAGAAAATTTCATGAGAAAATGCTTAAGTGTCTAAAAATAGTGGCCCCCTCCACTATGGAAATGCCTAGTGAAAAGAGTAATATAAGTAGTTAGTAATAATTAATTCATCAATTATAAATTAGTTTTGTGTAAGGATATGGATTTAAATTATCTGAAATAAAAATTATTTTATTTTTATTTATTTATTTTAAGTCTACCTAATTTATTATAATACGTAAAGCCATGAAAAAAATAAGCTTCTAACCAACATGACCAGACACTTCAAACAGAACGTTATAAATTTATTAAAAACACATACATATTTTGTAAAAGATTTTACGAGACCAAAGAACATATTAAGAAAAATCATATAATTCGAAACAAAATAGATTTTCGTCATTCCATTACTGAGTTCCTATGGCTTCCTCACGAATCTATCATCAGTCCTGACATAATTGTATTGTATTATCAACCGATTTATGTAGGTATGCAAAATTTCGACACAATTGTTTTAAAATAACTGCTTCAAAATGCTGTTGTAAGATTAGATCCGAACAAACATACATGTGTATATACTCGTATATGCACATAAAAGAAGCTTTCGTGTCATGACTTCTGATGTATTCTTCTTACGCCTTTTTATTTTGTGACGTCGAATAGATGGTTTTGTTCGTCTTCAGTAATGCTGTTTCGAAGTTTTTCGTCTCTCCAAACTCGACAACTTATATATATATATATAATTTATTCATAAACAATGACATTAAAAAGTTTTAATAACTCTTGTAAGCGATTTGTAACGTGACGCAAAGGAACTTTGAAATTTTCTTTTGGAAACATTACTTTGTTTAATTTTGTTAAAGAAATTTTATAATTTGATTCTGCTTGTTTTCTTATATTTGCGACGTACGTTACGTACGTACGTTAATACACACACACATACTCGTACTTACATACGGCTTATAGTCTAAGTAGGCTGAAAAAGCCTTGCTCACTCGCATGTTTAAAAAGACAACAATTTATTGATTCCAGTAAAACCGAAAATCTATCTTGATTATTCTTGATGTTGATGGAACCCATAAACCTCCTCTAATGTCGGAAGGGCTGACAGAGTTGCAGCGTATAAATCTGCAGGGCCTAGAATTAGCAAGGACAAGGCAAGAGAGACAAAGAGGACTCTGCAAAATTGTGACTATCCTTGGGAAACAAGACAAAAATACTTTTAGTTTATCATCATCATCAGATCAGCCACAGGACCACCTAGTGGCCGCCTTTAGAGAGCCCTTCTGCCCCATCGGTTATCGGTTATTCGTACTATGTAACCCGCCCTCTGCCAGTCTAAAGAGCTAATCCGCTGGATTAGGTCAATAACCTTAGTTTTTCTATGAATCTCCTTATTTTTGATTTGATCACGTAGAAAAACACCAAGCATAGCCCTTCCATAGCCCGTTGGGCGACCTTGAGCTTTCTTATGAGACCCATAGTAAGGGACCAGGTTTCAGAGCCATAAGTCACTGGTAACACATATTGATTAAACACTTTTGTCTTGAGGCACCGAGGTACATACAAGACAACAATTTGTTGAACCTAATGAAACCAAACTAAAACAAATTTATCTTGATAGAGCCGATAAACCACCTCCGATATCGGAAGGGCTGACAGAGTTGCGGCGTGTAAATCTCCAGGGTCTGAAATTAGTAAGGACAGAGCAATAAAGACGGATGACTGGACATTTGTACCGCAATTAGAAGTGACCGGCGCTGAACCTGATTACGATCAGGGTGAGGGGACGAGAGGTGGTAAATTACAATTTAGGACTTGGGTTTAATTTCAGTGAGCTTATTCCTTATATTTTTTCTATAAACAAAAAAACCGTCTAAGTGCGTGTCCGGTCACGCGCAGTGTAGGGTTCCATAGTTACGAATGCCGACGAGTTTTACGACACCCCACCACACCATGGGTTAATTGAGAGAAAAATATTGATCCCACTTTAATACCATAAAAAAAATATTTTTTTATTACTTTTTCGTGATTAATATATACCTACTCGTGCCAAATTACAGCTTTCTAGTACTTATAGTCTTTGAGTAAATCCGCGGACAGACAGACAGTCATGGCGAAAATATAAGGGTTTCTTGTTTACTACGGAACCCGAAAAAATTACATATTCGAACATTAATAATAATTAACACTAACGACGACCAGAATTATTCGGGTGCAAATTTTGAACACTTTTCAGTGCAGTTGTTTGTCAACTGGATTATTGGACCCATGATTCAAACTTATTTTCAACTTCATTCTTTTCTACTCCCTCATAAATGAAGACGTAAAATAGTGCATAAATACTTATATTATAGCATATAAATCTTAAAGGCCAGCAATTAGCAAGGACAGACCAATAAAGAAGGATGACTGGACATTTGTACCGCAATTACATAAAAGTGATAGCGATCAGGGTGATGGAATGACAAACAAGAACAAATTAAATAAAAATAAAAATCTGCAAAACTACTATATCCTATAACAGAAGTTTAAACTTACTTTGGGACTAGCTCAATCAGTGTGAATAAATTATATATTTATTTATTTATACAAGTATTGACTAACATAGTAAAAGTATTCTTTAAAAAACTTTTTCTTTTTCTTTCGAGTCGATAAAAAACGTATTTATGTTTAGCTTTCCCACTTTTTAAAGTTTATTCTATGTCGTTTGAACTAAAAGAAGTTGTTAAAGAAGCAGATTAATAAATATAATTTTACAATGTTTTACTTTAGTTACTAGTACATACTTGTACGTTGATATTTATTGAACTCGGGCATTAGTATTCCAGTTTGCAACTCCTCAACTCCCTGTTAACATTCCTGCAAACAGCTCCTAATACTTGAGCTTAAACTATTTCAGTTATTTCATACCATACTACCTGGATACATACTAGCGTCCATTTTAGGTAAGTACAGTTTAGGATATCTTGGTGATGTGGGTAGTGTTATTATTCCACGAATTTTGCTACCCCCTCTCTGAAACGAAGCTAGGAGTTTCTGGCGGGAAGTCATGGGGTTCAGTTAGGGTTTGCTTTAATTTGTGTTGCAAATTGATTCTAGTCGACTTTATAATGTGTAATTGGTGTGTTTTAATATTATAAATGCTCATGCCCATGAAAAACATGTAAAATAGTTAAAGTGGACAGTCATAGTACGGCGGTAGTGATATTTGTTATGCGGACTGTGGTGGGCGTCTTTAGGCACCGTCCGCCACTCAATCGGCTATGAAAACCAGTGGACTCGCATAGATTTGTAGCCAGAAGCTCCCATTAGGTAATTATTACTTGTTAGGAATAAAGAAGTAACAAAACTAAAGATCGAAAAGCTCTAAAGAAGTTCTTGTATCCAGGGCCGTAAAATAATTAAAAAAAACGAATGCTATATTGCAAATATACCTAGCTTGATAACCGCAATAAAGAGAACTCAGAAAAAAAATAGATCAAGATTGAGTCGGACTCTTACAAAAAGAGTCCCGTACCTCAGTACAATGTTTTAAAACACTGAAAAAATACGTTTCTTGTATGACGACCCCCTTTTGATTTTTAACTTTATCTTATTTTTAGTATTTGTTGTTATGCTAGCCACAGTAATACATAATCAGTAAAAAAAATGAGTGTTAAAGCTATACGGTTCAAGAGATAAAGCCCTGTGACAGACGGACGGACAGACCACGGAGTCTCAGTAATAGGGTCGCAGTTGGCACCCTTTGGATACAGAACCCTAAAAATAGGGGCAGGTAGAATACAAAAAATGTAAAAAGGTAGTCTTTTAAAAAGTTCATTTTTAAACAGAAATAAATCCCACCTCTGACTGTGACAAAAGGGGAGCGAAGTCATCAGACTACTAAGTACCTATAACAGCAGGATTTTAGGGATGATAATAAATCATTGAAGGGATCTATCTAAAACCCTCATTAAAATTCCAGGTTGAAAGGGCAGAATCATAAAATTGCACCTTTTCTTTGACGTTTTGTATTTTATTTTTGTGGAATAAATCTGTGAAAATAGAATAGTGATACTTTTTTGTTTTTTATACATTCTATTTTATATTCATTTAATTTTGTTAAAATCTATGATAAAATGGTTTTACTTAGTTTTAGTTACTTAGTTTTAGTTTAGTTATTATTTATTATTAGTGTTGTACATGTATTTATATTTATCAGTAATAAAGTGTAATTTATTATTTGTTTCACTAACTAGGAGTAATCAGTTGATACTGATGACAAATAATTATTCTGCCCCGAAAAAAAATAGTTTACTTATGTCACAAAAATAACATTAATGACTCGCCCATGGAACTAAAAAGAAAAAAATATATTATAAAAAATACACATAAAAAAATATCAATATATAGGCAATTTAATTAAATAGGCAAATTAATCATTTATTTATTTTAACTTAGACGATAATACTTTCAAGAGCTTTTTAGGGTTCCGTAGTCCACAAGGAACCCTTATAGTTTCATCATGTCCGTCCGTACGTCCGTCTGTCCGTCCGGGCTCGTACTCCGCCGCTACTGCACTGATTGTTACGAAAATTGGTGGAGAGATAGATATTGAAGTTCCAAAAGTTGGTTTTTAAAATTATGAAAAAAAATATTTTTTTCAGCCCCCTTACAACGAAAAGTGAATTTAAAAAAATAAATTGGACTAACCCCAACGTGTGGGGTATCGTTGAAAAGATCTTTTAAAATGCAACAAAAACTGCTTTGAAACTATGATCAAACCCCCCAGTCTTGAGAGAATCTAATACAAAGTTAAAATTTGAGGTGTCTCCCCACCGTAACTTTTGAAATATTACTAAAATAATTCTGAAAAAAAATTGGTATATACCTCAAAGTATGTACTTTCAATTAAAACTATAGCGGTCTCGGTATCATAGATAGTTATTTTTTAATACGTCATAAATCGTAAACCAGAATTTACCTTTAGAACTTTTATATTATGTTACATGCTGCGGAGCCCTTCATGGGCGAGTCCGACTCGCACTTGGCCGCTTTTTTAATTTAACTAGCTGTTACCCGCGGCTTTGCTCGCGTGAATTTCGGTTTTACTGAATCTTATTTTCAGTAACTGAGCAAAATAAAACCGATAACCACCCTCTATTTATAGTTTTTTAGTATGTTTTAATACTACTATTATTTACGATTATAACACATAGGAACTACATTTAAATTTGTGGCCTTTTCTTCCCCTTTTTACCCCCATAGAGGTGGTATTTTAAAAAATACTGAAACATGTGTTCAATTATTTTTGTTAAGAAACATTTGTGACAAGTTTCAAGTAAATCAGTAATTTTTTTTTCATGCAAACTTTGCCTCCGATTTTTACCCCTTTAGGCATCGAATTTTGAAAAAACCTGTCTGACTTTGTATTAACATAAAAATACTATATAAATTTCACGTTTATAGATTTTATGGTTTACGCTGGGCGTTGATGAATTTTATTTATTTAATTTTTATTGAGCCAAAAGCTACAATATGTAGACTTAATGCTAAAGCATTCCCTCCCTGTCAACCTTTAGGAGAAGAGAAACAGAAAGAATAGTTGGCGTCTAAAATAGATAGAAACAATCCAGAAATAATAAGTACTTTTAAATGATCATACATAAATATCGTATAAAATAAATACTATATTTATACATACCACATATTATATAAATACATATATATATATTTGAAGATCAGAAAGAAACGATGAACTGTCCTAATTGTTGAAAGATTAAAAAAGTAATTCATGTACTTTTTTCTTGTATAAATGTCTACTAGATATTTGTCTGATGTCCTCGGGCAATGCGGAATGCATTGCCCGAGGAAAGCCGTATGGCTTGAGAAGTAAAGGAGTTGGACATGAAGCTAGATCGATAAAAGGGGAGTCCGCAATATAGTGAAACTTACATTTCAAGTATTGCGGAGAAAAGGGATTTTTAAGAATAGAGAACAGAGAACATAGAAGTCTCTGCCTGCGCAGTCGGATGGGAAGCCAATTGAGTTTGAAACGGAAAGCAGAAATGTGATCATACTTACGCAAGCAGAAAATAAAACGGATGCAGTTGTTAAGAAGGCGGTCCAGCTTATTTTTTTTTTTTTTTTTATTTATTTGGTTCGCTAACTGGCTGAACAACACACAAATCTAAGCATATACAAATTAGAGCATATAAGTTGCCAACCTACTTGGAGCGAACACAGCATGCACATTTGATAAACAGCTCTCAGTCGTTTTAAATTGACATTACAGTTAATTATAAAATTATTCAAGTCATAAATTAAATTACATTGCAAAATTAAATAAGGTTTTAAATTATATTAAATAAAAAGTTACATAAATAATTAAACTTTAAATTGGGATTGCATGCTTGTGTAAAAAATAATTAATCATAAAAGAATTTTTTAATCATATTGGAAAGATTATTGAAAAGATCCACATTAAGATCTGGATAACACACATCAGCATAGTCAATAATGGGAAAAATCAACGTTTGGATCAATGTGATCTTAGTTTTAATAGGGAGAAAATTTCTGAAGCATGATGAATCAGTCACCCCTGTTCTTATATATACAACGTGGAAGGGACATACCCGTAATAAATCAAACCATGGTCTATATTACATCATCATAGTATAATGAAATTAAAATAACACAATTCGGCATTTCCATACAGAAGTATGTAGCCACCCGGGCGATTTGTATGGGAATGTCGAATTTTTTTTTGGTTTCTTGACTGTTATTTTTATTTCATTATACTTTAGTGATCTAGTATAGCCCGTGGTTTGATTTATTACGGGTATGTCCCTTCCACGTTGTATACAACGAGTTGATGAAATAACGCAAAACCTCTCAGGTCGTAACTCAGTCCATGAAACTGAACAATTTTTGTTTCACAACATTCCCAAAATGCCAAAAATAAAATTCAAATTTTCATACAAATTGACTCGATCAGCTAATCGGTTTGTATGAAAATTCAAATAATATTTTTTTTGGATTTCGTGAAAGTTATAGAACAAAAGTTGCTTAGTTTCATGGGCTGAGGTACCATCTGAGAGGTTTTGCGTTATTTCATTAACACGTTGTATAGATTAACAACGTCACGGAGATCGTCCAATACAACATAATTTCTCTATAGGTAGATTGATTCCTTAAATAAATTCGTTAACGCCACCAATTCACGGTTGGCAAGCAATTTGACACCGTCGAATGCAAGTCGCGTCGGACTGTTGCTCTTTTTGCATTGCGGAAAAAAAATCTGAATTGTGAATTTCCCGGTCATTTTCGATTGTTGGAAAATACTTGCAAAGAAAATTCTGAATGGTATTGGGAATTCAAATCCTGTGTTTGAAAACGTTTGTGTAATATCTCAAAAGTTTTGCCGCCGAGTTTTATTAAATTGTTGAAGGACACCTGATGTTTTGTCGGATTGAGGTTTTCTTTTTCAGTCATTATAAAAAACCTTTCACAAGCGCTAACAACATACATGGTATAAAAAGAAGTCGTATATTCATAATATGTGTTTAGGTCATTTATTGTATAGAAGTTTTCGGATGTTCGTTGTTATTGGTGCATGAAATCTGCTTCATCTGTAAATAAATTACTTCTTGACATCTCCGGTAAATCAAGATCAACAAAATTATACCCTTTTCATAAAATATAGACGTTTAACCAGTCATGTTACATGTATCAAAATATACTTACACTCCAAGATGCATGTTGTTTGATTTTGAACTAAAAATATACTGAAACTATATTAGGAGTACATTCTATCCATTATACTGAACAACTTTCTGCAAGGCAACACATATCGAAATATTTAAAAAAAATGCTTTCCATAAAAACGCTGATTTGGTGATCGGTCAATGTATTGAAAGCCTAAAATATTTTTTTGTATTTCGCTAAGTATATCTTCCTTGGGGAAAGTTGTTCAGTATCATGGGCTGAATGTACCCTTAAAATAGTTTTAGTATATTTTGTTAGACCTTATATATTAGAGAAAACGAAATACAAAGATATTGCCACTCAAAACAAAGTACTAATAAAAATAATCGCTAGATAGTACGAGTACATTTACGTAAATTCAATGCGGTATTTTGTGTCGAGATAACCATATCGTTATCTTTTTAATCAGTGCGCATTATGATACCCATATAGTAAAATCGATTATTCATGGAAATATCAGAAATTAGGTAAACGCTTCGTAAGCGGTACAGACGCAAGCAGTTAATTTAGAATAGTCGCCCACCCATTGGGATGGTTTTTATAAGTGGTCCAATTATGTACGTGATGAAGTTAATTTTGGATTTGTGATAATAAAATGGCAGAATCATTTGAGTTGGGTAATAATTCATTAATATATACTTTATTTTTTGTTTGTATTTAATTCTGATACAGTCATAAAGTACTTGTGTTATTATAAATATTATTGTAATCTAAATATCGGAGTTGAGCAACAATGTTAACATAGAGTAAGAGAGGTGCAGACTGCAGACGTATGACTGGCATGGACACTTTATACTTTTAGCATGATACGCATTGCCTTGCCCACTCACAATAGTCGTGGCAAATCCCTTCTAAAAACCTCACTTTTATTCACAAAATGTTACAAATTCCAAATCTATTTTTTATTAACCAATGCTGTCCCATTTCTGGGCAAAGTCTTGCCCAAATTCTATTAGCTCGGTTTTTAGTCTTCTATTTTTAAAAAGTACTATCGTGCGAATAATTATATTCTCTACAGCAGATGGCAGACTATCGCAATTGGTCGAAATGAAACGCGGCCCTTCTGCACCGACCTTGCCATCAAAATAGAAACTTCGGCAGTGTCGCCAACTCTCGATCACAACAGTTGTCTTATCACTGAAAATGGTACGATTATCGTGTAATCGTTTTGTGAATCGAGTGTTTACATATCATACAGTGTTTGACGTGGTCTAGTTGCATCGTCTGCGTTATTTTGAGAATGTCGTCCACGTCGCTCTCGTCTAGGAAGAAGTGTTAGTGTATTATTATTAGTTACAACTGTTACAAGTTTGTTGTGTGCGTCTAATTTTGTGCGAATTTCCGCATTTGAGTGTTACTGAGTTACTGTGTTGAGGTTGGAGTTAAGTAGTTCTTCTAGAACTAGTGTCAAGTCGGTATTGTATGAAGCATTTGAACGGTAAAAATCTCTTTTAGTAAATTGGCATTCAAAGTTAGTTTTGTCTAAATTCAGTTCCAAAACTGTTTTCATTGAGATACTATTATTTTAGTTTACTATTTTCAGATTATTTAATGACAAGTGGCATTAACGAGAAGCTTTACTCAACTTAATATTTGACGACCTCTGTGGCCTAGTGGTCATCATGCCAAGCTGTCACACTAGAGGTCCCGGGTTCGATCCTCGGTCAGGTCAAGATGGAAAATGATCTTTTTCAGATTGACCTGGGTCTTAGATGTTTATCTATATATATATATATATATATTTGTTATAAAACATCGTATAAAGTATCGTTGAGTTGATATTCCATAACACAAGTCTCGAACTTACTTGGGGCTAGCTCAATCTGTGTGATTTGTCTGCATATATTGATATAATTTATATTATTGTGATGAACACACATTATATTAATATTCAAATGTAAGTAATGTAATGTAATATGTAGGTAAGTGGAAATACACTTACATACATACATACGGTGTCACGTCTTTATCCCTAATGGGGGCGGAAAGAGCTATTTGGGTCTTGCGGCTCTGAGCAGACAGAGCCCAGGGCTGCACGATTTTAAGGCTACTTTTAGCGTGATGGTGGAAAATGGAATCGAAATAACTTGCTAGCCACAACGCCTATTAACATGATTCCCATTTTCACCCGTTCTCTTGATCAGCTTTTACGATCTGCGCCGGAAGTGAAGCACTGGTACATTCTAAGTTTTATCTTTTCTCCCAGACCAGCGTGGAAGATAAGCATTTCTTGAATTTACTTCAATTTTTATTATATTTTTATAAACGGGATTTAATTGAATAACTTTGAAAATTAATTATTTTTAAATGCTAAAAACGATTGAGTTTATGGAAATATTAAAATCGAAAATATCTTCTAAAAACAAAAATACAGATTTTTCCAAACAGTAGTTACATTCATACTGTTGCACTCAGACCACCCGCGCAGTTCCTGTCAGTTGCTATTCTACGCATGCCGGCTCGCAAATGTTTCTCTATTTTTTATACAAATAGATAATCTCCTGCTAATCTCTATCTCTTTCGCACACACAAACACACACACTACCTATATTTCTCTTTTTAGCGCGTTCTTTATTGCATCATCAGATATTCTAATACATTTCCTGAAATGTAATGAGCAATTATAGGCACTGTTTGTTTTTGATACAAAGCCTCTACCACAACTTGATTTATGCTTTGTTTATTTGTATCATGATGTTTTCCTCCCATGGCTGTCTGAAACAAACAAAAAGTACATTAAAATGCCGCATATCTTATCGTAGAAGTTGATATGATCACAGAACAGAAAAAACTAATGATCCTTGCTGAGCGTCTTGTTTGTGTATTATGATTCTTGACTCTATCTACCCCATTGTCAATAGCACACTGTGCTTTTGTCACCATTTAGATGCCAGCAGTTTTAGAATCAATCGGACTGCCACGGGATGATGGCAAGAAACCGGATGGAATGACCCTTGTGCCCTGGAGGTTAGGAAGATCGCCACATGTGTCGATATTCTGGTGTCTTCCCATCTTCATGGCACATGAGGGAAGGCTGGCACGGCTGCAGCTACTGCTAAATCCCTCAAACGGCGCACGTATGCATGCCTAGGAGAGGTATACATATTTGAGCCGTTTGTGGGTGAAACGTTGGGACCGTGGGGGCCTTCTGCAAAAAGTATATCTAAATTTATAGGTGAAAGGCTGATTGGGGTATCAGGTGACCAGAAGGCTGGTAATTTCTTTGCACAAAGAATAAGCATTGCCATCCAACGTGGCAGCCTTCTGGGCACTCTTCCGCAGAGGAAGGATTTGCGGAATATTTTTAATTTATAATTTAATGTTTATGTTATGTATTTTTTAGTATTTAAGTTGTATTATGTTTTAGTTCGGTTATTTAGATTAATTGTAAATATTTATGTTAAAATGTTGCTTGTTTTGTAAAAGTTCGGTTAGGTTAGGTACTCGTAATTATCCACAAAATTATATCTTATTCATAAATATATTCTTTCTTTCCAGTAGCGCTAAGTAACCTGCTAGAGACGGACCACTACGAAAGCCTCATAAAAGACCTGACCTGCACAAAATGTAACAAGTACATGAAGCCACCCATATACCTGTGCGTCGACGGACATAGCATTTGTGGAAAATGTTTTGAGAAGAGCTACCAGTGTCATGTCTGTAAAGTAAGTACCTACTGGTTCCACGATTGTTTTTAAATATTTTCGTTAGGTTGTGGTTGAAAACTCGAATAAGGTTCTCGAATGGCGAAAACGGACCGATTGTGTAAAGAAAATGGCTAGAGAGGTGGTATACAATAAGGCTACTATAGGTCTTATAAGAAAGCTCTAGGTAGCTCAAAGCGCTATAAAGAGGTCTTTGCTCAGTGTTTCTCTACGTGTTCGAACCAGAAATAAGGAAATTCGAGGGAGACCAAAAGCCACTGATAAGCTTAGTTAAGATAAGCTCGTTGAAGTGGCAGTGGGTGGGACACATAGCGCGACGAACTGATGGCCGATGGGGCAAAAAGTTCTTGAATGGCAACCACGAACTGGCAAGCGAAGCGTAGGACACCCACCCACAAGGTGGTCAGAAAACCTGGCCAAGGTCGCTGGAAGGGGCTGCAGGCCACTCTAGATCGGTCATTTTGGAAATCTTTGGGAGAGGCACATGTCCATCAGGGAACGTTATGTGGCTGTAATGTTTATGATGTTGCATAAGCTGGTTCATAGCACTGCAGAATGCATACCGTGGAGGAGCGTATGTGGTATGTGGTATGTGGTCGTGATTGTCAGTAGGAGAAGAGGTTAACTATCTTCTTTGAAATTGCAAATCATAGATCTTATGACACATCTTTTTTTATAGCATAATAACTAATTAAATGCATAAACTACTCGTTTGTAAGCAAAAAAATTGGTTGCCTGTAAAGTCGGTATACGGGCGAAAGTTTTACGTGACAACGACTTCACTCCACTTCACTCCAAACTTGACTTCCACTCGGGCATGGTTAGCCCGCCTAAGAGCGAGAGAGACAGACTTAAAAAGTGAAAGGCACGCGTGCCTCTCACTCGCTCTCATTGTGAGCGCATAACGTGAGCGGAGCGTAACGCAGTTTCTTGAAGTGTCACCCGGCTAACCAATTTATAAGACGTTGTCACGTCAAAAAAAACGTGAAAGATTATTAAAGCTAAGTATAATTTGTATAATATTTTATGTTACAAATCTGTCATTACTTCTGATACATTTCAAGCAAAGTTTTATAGATAACAATCCTAATATGAATCTAATAATTCTTGCGTGACGGTATCAATCATTTCAAAAATGTGTTATCAATTTGGGTACATAAATAAGTAAGCTCAATTTCAACAAAAACGTATCGTCGCGAATCAGTTTTATTATGATAATTGATAAATATATCACTGGTTATTTTATCAGTATAAGTACCTATAATCTAACATGGAATATAACCTCATTTTTGTTCAAAAATTGATAGAAATCTGTTATGTTTATCAGTATTATTGTGAATTATTCGGATGTCATATGAATTTGTCTGTCATTTGCATTATTTTAAAAGTTAAAATAAAATATTTATTGTTACCACGGCAAAACCTTGACTTTATTGAAATCATATTTAAGTAATCGACAGAAATTGGTGGAGGTAAGAGACGCTAAAGGAGAGTTTCTTAATTCTACAAAAAAATCTAAAATTGTTAAAGTGACTAGAGGAGTTCCACAGGGCTCAATCTTAGGACCAATATTATTTATAATTTTTATCAATGATTTAATTAACTATATGACATCTTTACAACCTGACATTAAATTAGTAACATTTGCTGACGATACGAATGCTATAGTCTGCGATCATGATATTGACGCTCTTAATAGAAAGATAAATAATACTCTGTCATTTTTTCATGATTGGTTTACAGCTAATAATCTTAAACTTAATACAACTAAAACTAAAGTAATGTTATTTAAAACGACGGCCAGCAATAGAGACATACTTGACGTGAAGCTAAATAATGAAGAAGTTAAACCAGTGAAAGTAGTAAAATTCCTTTGTATTCAAATTGACAAATATTTAAATTGGAAACATGAATTACAAGCTGTGGAAAATAGTATTAGCAGTTCTTGCTGTGCACTTAGAACCTTAAGAGATGAACTGAAATCTCTATACTATGCCATGGTTGACTCTAAATTGCGTTATAGTATTAAATTTTGGAGAGGAAGCTACGATTACAACATAGACAAAGCTTTCGTTGCGCAAAAAAAAGCGATACGTACTATGGTCCGTATGTCACCGAGGGAGTCATGTGTAGAACATTTTAAGAGACTTCAAATTCTAACCGTTCCTTCTCTATATATTTTTGTGCTTTTAACATATTTTATTAAAAATAGAGCTTTATTTGAGACGGAAGAAGAAATGTTATTGCGTGAAAGTACCAGACGAAAAGACCTTAAACAAAAAATGACTCCAGCACTAGAAATTGTTAGACACAGTCCGCGATATCAAACGGTAGTCTTATTTAATAAATTGCCAAATCATCTCAAATCAATACGAAAACTTTCCAAATTCAAAAGGAGTTTGAGAACATTGCTTCTGGAGAAGTGCTGTTACAGTGTTGATGACTTGTAATTAAATGAATGCATTATACATTGTAAACGCAGTAAAAAAATTTGAAATTTGTTTATAAATGAAATCTGTAGTGCCAAGTAAGCTACAATTTCATAATATTTTTCTAAGCTGCTGCAGATTATTTATATAAAATTAAATGTTTATTAATTAAAACGTAATAATGGATATATGCATGCATGTAAAATTAATTTTGATTTTGTTATGTTATTTTGTTATTAGGTGATATTCGAATGCAATGTATTATTGTTTTATGAATAAATTGAATTGAATTGAATACATATTTTACCAAGACACTTAAGATAGATTTAATGAGACCAATATACTGCAGATTATGATGATAATAATAGCTTTTCCAATGCTACAATGTATGAGGTACTGCACACAATTTAAACCGAGTTCACAATATGTAACAAAATCGTTTTTTAGGGTTCTGTACCCAAAGGGTGCCAACGGGAACCTTTTATTGAGACTTCGCTATCTGTCCGTTCGTCTGTCATCTCTTGAACCGTATTAGCGAGATACTTAAAATTTTCACCGATTATGTATTACTGTGGCCGCTAATACAAAAAATAAGATAAAGTAAAAAATTAAAAGGGGTCGTCATACAATAAACGTGTTTGTTCAGCGTTATAAAATATTGTACGGAGGTACCGACGGTGACCGGTTTTTAAGTAACTCCTCAACTTAATTCAGTAAAATTTCAAATATTTTCTAAAGCGCTTTAATTAAATTTAAAATGATACGATTTGCAGGAGATAAGTAAATTTTCTTCATAAACTTTCCAGAAAGAGTTCTCGCAAATCCGGCCCATGGTTTTGGAGTCGCTTGCAAACAAGGTGCTGTTCCCGTGCACGAACGCTGGATGTCCGAAACATGCGACCCTACCGCAGCTGGAGAAACACACGCCTCACTGCCAGTTTAGGATTATAAACTGCTTCATGTCTAGAGTATACGGTGAGTCTACCACCGTATGAGCAGCTACTGGATGTTCAAAATAGAGATATTGAGGTATAGATTCCGCGATGAAGTGACTAGACATGGGTAACTCCGGATTCAAATATTTAAATGAGCCGATTCATCAACAAGAGCCGATACCCTTACTGAATCCCGGTAATCTTTATCGGCTCCCGCGAATTATTGAGTCTGCACCGCTCTTGGTTCCGCCAGGAACCGGCGGCGCGTGACAGGTCGCGAGCCGTGAGCTGCGTTTCGGCTCCACCACGTCTCGGGAGGAATCGGGAGTCGGGAGTCAATATTATTCTGTATTGAAACCGGAACCAGAAAGGACGTCTGTATTCTGTAGATTCAATACCGAAACTTAACGGACCTCGGATCTGGAGCTGATAAGGGAGTAGGAATCATTAAGATGAGTCGGTACCGGAAAAATTCAGTGAGCCGAAACACTCCTCGGAGTCGAGATTACCCATGTCTAGAAGTGACATAAGTGTAACCTGTTTTGAAACGTAGTGGCGGATTTTTTTAACGTGGTACACCAGGACGTGTATGACGCTACTAAATAGGAAAGTTACCTAAATAGAAGTCAATGTCATAAGACAATGTCGTTTAATATTTTTGTCGTATTATGCAGAAAACAGGCTACATTTTTACTTTTAACATTTAGCGAAGTATCATTCTAGCAACAGTAAATGCCGATAAGAGGGAAAGAGACAAAAGATTTTAACCATATTATCTCTATTAGAAGGTACCTTTCTTGCTCTTTGGTTCTAAACGTACGAATGGGTAGGCATATGAACACGTCACTGCACACTAATAGGGTCTAACTATTACTTACTCTTTTAGAAGAGTGTTTGTTCGCGATCACAAATTACTAGATATCCTAAACATGCCACCTTATCAGAGATGGAAGACACATGCTTCACTGTCAGGATGTAGAAATCTCTTCTACATAAGTAATGCCTAGGAAGCTATTTATGACTGCGGTTTTCGATCTATATGGTCACCAATATAATAAGCATTGTCTGTCAGTGCTTGACATTTTTTACTCGATCAGTGCAAATAAAACACAAAAAAGACGACAGTTAGTTTATGAAACACAAACTAAATAAAGCTTATAAACATCAATGAACCTCTCCTGGTTCCGCCCTGGCCTTCGTGGAGAGTGTAGCCCGAATCCTCTGGCTACTCTGAATAAGTATATCTCTGGTAGTACAGAGAGGGTCGTGCTCCTCCGGTGATGACTAAAAAAAGACCTGACGATGATGATGATGATATATTTTATAGGTACTAAGATAACAATTTAATTTTCGATTGAAAACATGCAGTAGTGTTTTCATTTTCCTGAAGACTTCCGTAAGAAAGAGACTTAATATCTTTAATCTATACTTCTATACTAATATTATAAAAAGGAAAGATTTGTACCTATTTTTGTATGTTTGTATGTTTGTAATGAATAGACTCAAAAAGTACTGGGCTGATTTAAAAAATTCTTTCACCGTTGGAAAGCTACACTATTCCCGAGTGACATAGGCTATGTGTGTACCACGGGCGAAGCCGGGGTGGACTGCTAGTATGGAATATTTTTATAAATTCCATTTAAGTAACAAGGTAGTCTACGAGTATCTTTTTCTGGCCAGACAATTGGACCGGGTAAGCTTCGAACAATGACGATAGGGCTTACCTTTAATATGATTTAAATAATTTATTAATGTAAATATTAATTCTCCAGGGGAATGCGACTGGGAAGGTCGTGCTGGAGACTGGATGGACCACTGTTTCGCGGATCACAAGAAGAGGGTCACTGAACTGCCTTTCATTACGGTAAAGGACAAGTGGGACGCAAAGAGGACGGAGTCTGTGTTCAACTATTTCTTACTCAAGTGTTACGAAAAAGTGTTCAATGTTTACCAAATTTATGATAAAAGAGGAGGTGAGAGTTGACAGTTTTCTTTTTATTATAATTAATATAATATAATTAAACGGTGTCGTATAGCGAAGTAAAACAGCTGACGGACGAGAGACAAATGGCAGAAACTTCATAGGTACCTACTCCACCATCGACAATAGCATTCTCGTAGCTCTTAAATATGAAGAAATGAAAATAAGTTATAAGTATATTTATGTACTCTTTGATGTTTCTGGAGGTTCATTGCATAAATTAAGAATCGCTTTACCCTAGACTTTCCCATACAAACGTAGTCTATTTTTTATTTCGAAACGACATATCAGATTTCGGTAAAAATTTGTAACTTTAAAGAAATTGCATATATCTAGGGTTATAATTGGTTTTCATAGTCAAAATATGAACTTGAAAGAAAATACAAGGGTATAAAAGTTTTCCATAGTAATGGTCAAAAATGATATAATGCACTATATTCTCTTTCAAGGTCATATTTTGACTATGAAAACCAATTATAACCCTAGATATGTGCAATTTCTTTAAAGTTACAAATTTTTACCGAAATCTGACATGTCGTTTCAAAATAAAACGTAGACTACGTTTGTATGGGAGACTCTGATTCTGTCGAGGACTCTTAAGCTCCAGAAACATCGAAGAGCACATATAGTCAACGCAAAAGTCTATAATCTACTCATAAAATAAAAGTTATGATTTTAAGAAATAGGCAAATCATAAAACAGACTTCAAGAATAAGAGGCCATGTAAAAAACTATATATTTATATTACATTATTCGTATGTCGTTATCTAATATTGCAACTCTGATTATCAATCATCAAATCATTCCAAATTCTTACATTTTTTTGTAATTTTTATGAAAACATGAAATATAATAAAAAAGTGCTGAATTTTTCAACTAATTTATTTCAATATATGTATATACTTGTATGGGAGGCCAAATAAATAATTTTAGGCCTCCCATACAAGTTGACTGATAAGTTGATCCGAGCTTGTATGGAGAGCAAAAAATTATTTTACATATTTCGATATAAGTTCCTTAGGGAAAGTTGTTCAGTATCATGAACTGAATTCACCCTTAAAATAGTTTCAGTATATTTTGTTAGACCCTGTATAGATACCTAAAATAAATAAGTTCAATATTTTATATTGCTATGTATAAATATTACATTAAATTAATTTTGCCTTTCGGTATGTTCATTCAACATACATTAATTTCACGTACGTTCTCGAAATGCTCATTATACTTGTAAAGACCGCAAATTATAAAGATATATCTCCTGTTTGTCATATACGAGTAATATTGCGATTTCACCATCTCTCATTAAAATAATAACGTCTTGCTGCGAGTCAAAATAATCCTCTGTAATTAAAGCTAAGACAAGATTAAGATCTAAAGAGATCCAATTAAATATTGTTTCTCACTGCCCTAAAATTACTTGTTAATAACTCGAATCGAGATTTTATTTACGTTTACAAATATTTAATAGGTTCGATCCCCAGGCAGGGCAAGATGGAAATGGTCTTTTTTAAACTGGTCTTATGTGTTTTTTTATATATGTATGTATTTGTTATAAAATATTATATCGTTGAGTTAGTATCCTTAAATAATGGTTTAAACTTACCTTTTTTGCTAGCTTTAGTAGTGTGATTTGATTTGTTTCCTTCTATATTTGTTTATGTTTATTAAAGGCATAAGTAACCTTAGTATATTTACACGACTGTTCCTAAAAAGGAGTGTAATTATTTTAAGATTCATATATGTATTTATTCTACTATTGAAATGCCTAAACAGATTCGGTATCGTTATAATACTAATTCCATCCCGAGTATGTCATCTTGTATTTTTATGGGCAGTTGTATTTTTATTTCTGTTTTTAATATAAGTATAGGTTGTTTCAAATCTTGTTACAGATATTTTAATATTGGTTTTTAAACTTTTGCGCTTTGATTATAACTACCGAAAAACATAAATTCTGTACTTCTTACTTCTGTAACAATACTTGAAAACAATTAATCCAATACTTATTTCTAGGAAGGATGATGTGGACAGTTCTTGTGAATGACGACCACGCTGAAAAATTCTACTTTGAAGTCGACATATTCCTGCCAAACATTCCCAGCAAAAGGATTGTTTACAGGCAAGTATTTACTGACAAATATTAAAAGAATATTTCTCTCTCATCTTTTTTATCTCATCGTTATATATTGAACGAATCTAAGCAGCAAGGAAGCGTTATGAAATAAGCGTTTGAGAAAAAAATAAGATTTCATCTAACATTTTCCTTTTTTTAAACTAAGTCAGAGTCAACTAAAATTAAGGATAAAAAAACTAAAAAAAAATCAGTGATGATTCATAAAATTTAACAAAAAAGATCCGCTCATCCTATTAATTAACTGGCAACATTTTTGGAGCAAGTTCAGTCCATGATACTGAACTACTTTCTAAAAAAAAAACTAAATTTGAAATCGATCGTTTTTCATCCTCCCATACAAATCAGCGCTCAGCCAAATGGATTTTGTATGGAAGGACGAAAATTATTAAATATTTTTTTTATAGAAAGTAGTTTATTATCATGGACTGAACTTGCTCCAAAAATGTTGCCAGTTAATTAAAAGTCCCCTGTATAAAAAACCTCTGATAAGTATATTATACAGTATATATATGTATATTATATTGTCTTTTCTGCTTTGAGATATATTTGAAAAAAAATTACAAGAGAACATCTTCATAATAAGCAAAGCTAAACCAGAAATGAAGCGGTAAATTTATGACCACAATCTTCCTCTTGTAAATGATATCATATCGCTTACAAAGTTTGCCGAAATTTATATTTATTCCTCTAGGGAGAATTACAAATTGTGCAATTTGTGTAAAAATATTTTTGCTTGTATTTCATGTACATTTTCATAAGGATGATAAGTTGCGAACGACTGATTATCTCAAGATTGCGAACTGAACTAATGTATGTTGATGTAATTGGCTTATGTATATATCATAATTCATCATATAAAACTTAACAAAATATAAGTACCTACTTACAGAACTTTTTATGGGTAGATTCAGTCAGAATGAAATGATTGTATTCATTAAATATTCCATCATCGTATACTTATACTAATATATATATTTTTATTTTTTTAGATCGGAATTTTTGAAGTTATTTAGGAAAATAGGCAAAAAGTGACCATTAAACTCCGTGGTTTTGGGGATAAAGGCCCCCCTTTATCCCCAAAACCACGGAGTCTAAACTTTTGAAAAACTACAGAAAACATTTCTTTACCTATAGATTTCATGAAAACCTATGAGAAGTAAGTACGCAGTTCTCTTCACGCAAGTTTAACTCGCACTTGACCGGTTTATTTTATTGTACTATAATTATTCTTCTTCAAAACCCCCGATACAAAAAAGGAAAGTAAAGTTAGACGTATCATCATCCCTTTTGGAGCTAAGAATGCTGTACGATCGGAAGTCAGTGATATAGTATGTCTATTCAGTCGTTATTGGCTTATCAAATCTTTAAGTTATATAATTTTATATTAAGCAAATATAATTCTAAGCGTAACTTTTCTTTTGTGAGTAGTGTCAAAATTTATGATATTTTCTAAGAATTCAAGTATCTTAAATAAAATAAAAATACCACACATATATCACCTTTATAATAAAAGTTGTCTGGGTTATAGCCAGACATTGTGCTTGCCTTCAGGTGCTGTCTACTTGTATTGCCATCTTAGGTCATAAATATTTGAAATTGCTCGATAAAAAAATACATTATTTACAACTATATTACTTATAAAATAATCCCACTAAGTATAATTTCTACCAATAGGTACAATCGTTTTGATTTTCTTTATGATGAGTAGTTAAGAAGTACTTCGCAAAAAAATATCTCGCACAAAATTAATTCGAATACATATATCGGACCCAATTTCAGTACCTTATTAATGTGCGTAATATCAGATGGCCGTTAGCATCATGTTATAGGATATACATACATACATAAAGACTAGACATAACGACTGAAATTTTGGCGTAGGTAGTCAGTACTAGGATAGATCAATAACGAAACCTTAAATTAATAGGTACTAAAACTATTATAGGCGTCGGTCGTAGTCAGGTAAAAATTAATCAAGGCGTAACGTAGCGCGAACTTGAAATGCGCTGTATCTCCGTCATTTTTTGTTGGCTACGGAAAAATAAGGAAACAATATTTTTTATTATTATCTATCTGATGGGCCAAGTACAGTAGAACTATTAAAATAACCAGTAAAAATAATAAGATACTGTATTTGGGCCATCAGATAGATGATAATAAAAAATATTGTTTCCTTATTTTTCTGTGGCCAACAAAAAATTACAAAAATACATACATACTTCAAGGTCCTTTGCTTCTACATTTACCTTAAAATGGGCATTTTAATGTAAATGTAGAAGCAAAGGACCTTGAAGTGTGAAATAAAGTTAACTCGTAAATATGGTGATAATTTCCATATTGCTAATCGTCAGGCACTAGATATTAGCCCTTTAAATTATTTTAGAAACTGCCGTCGATACTATTATTGGTGATCCGTCTAGTTTTAAAACTTGCCGTAACCACTTTTGACAAGTTTTAAAGCTAGATGTAAATACTTTCAACGGTGGTTCATAAAACAATTTATTTTATTTATTTATTTAAGTTTATTGCACACAATCTCATATTTGATTGATTACAATGGGTCAAACTTAACGCTATGCATTATCTACCAGTTTGCCTTTGGGACACATCGAGAAGTTGGTAGAAGGGGTGCAAGTTTTAGCACTATTACAATACAACATTATTACATAATATTACACAACAAATACATATACCTAATATAAATATTATTAATTTCAACATAATTTTATTACATAATACATGAAAAGATTTATAACAATACATACATACATATATATCCACAGAAACATTAAATAAATACCATACATATATACTAAACTATATACATACATACATACACATATCTATATCTCATATATTATATACAGCAGAGAGAGTTTAATTTGATTCCAGATAATATTTCTTGACCAGCATTTTGAAATAATCACGATTGTGTGATCTTGTAATGCTATTAGGGAGGGCATTCCAGAGCCGAACAGCCGTCACGGCAAATGAATTAGAAAAGAAACCAGTACGGTGAGAAGGAACAGCAAGTTGCATTGTGTTAGAGGAGCGTAGATTTCTAGCATGAGTTGATTTAAAGGGCTATCTAGTGCCTGACGATTAGCAATATGGAAATTATCTCCATATTTACGAGTTAACAATTTATTTCAAAAGAGGGCGCCACTTCAAGGCCGTTTGATGATTAACCGCTGTACTAAAGCAATATAATAACAAAACTTTTTAACTTCCAGGCGGCCGTGTAAATGTGAAAAAGATGCGGATTTTTTAGAACACACGCAAAACGTATACATACCAGTGGAAAACGTGTTCTCTATGTTGGATGAAAGCGAGTCTATGAATTTTACTGTCAGAATTGGTAAGTACTAGAGTAGGGATGAGTTCAATTGATGATGTAAAGTATGTACGTATAATGTACATACATATAATAGTTGATGTAAGGAAGGCTCAAATCCACTTTTCATTCAAGAAACAACAAGAAAGGCACATTTACTTCAAAAACTGTCAAATAGTTCTTGAGTATATTTTATGTATTGTAATGTTAGTCCAACAAGACAAAACTTCATTTTTACACCAACTGAGTATAACAATAATCAAAGTCAATTTAAAATGAAGTAGGCACAAGGCGGTAGAATTTACCGTATCGCAGAATAATGAAAAAAATATATATTTATGACCATTGACCTTGAATAACTTTTTATACCGTCATGAGATCGGTGGGGACTTTTGGCAGTTTATTTCTAATGATGTACCCAAGGGCTCTACCTAAATTCAGCTTTGTCGGATTTTTTGTTATTTGAAACCTATCTCATGGCTAATTCGACCGGACTTTATAGTCCGGTTCGGTCCGGTGTAAGGCCTTATGGCCTTAGACTAAATCCGCCATTACACTTGTGTTTGTATAGAAAGTAAAATAAATAAATAAATATTTTTATTATTATATTGAACCGCAAAAGCCACAGAACACGTCAAATACGAATTGTTAATAGTATAACATATTTGCCACAGTCACCAACTTTTGATCGTTACTTTAATACTCCTACTATTCCTTTCCTTTTAGTCTTCCCTTTAGCCCTTAAACTTAACAATATTGATAAATAATAAATCAAGAATCGGTTCTTGAATTCCAAAAAAAATTTTTATGACAGCTAGCACATATTTATTTGAGATTCTGTGACATCTTTGTTTTGAAAGGCAAGAGTTCAATTCGAATTTATAAGAAAATCTTAACACACCCTTTTAGAATGTTAGAAGTTGTTAATTGTGAGCTAAGCTTTGAATTATTTATAAAGGTTTTCTGTTGCTTTAGCCTAGAATTCCAAATTAGTTCTCCTAAAAAGTATAAGTTATTCGTAGTTACTTTTATTTACAAAAGTTTGTGATACGCCGCATTAGGAAAGTTTACTAAAAAAATGAATTTTACATTCACAAATTAAATTGAGCAAAAACTTTACGTCACTGGGCCATCTCTGGCATTGCTGATGTATAAAAGGTGCTATGCTCGGTTACAGCAAACGGGCAAGCATGGTAGTGTACTCATTATTACTAACTATTCCAATGTAGACAACACCGGTAAAATTCTTAATTTCTTACTAAAATTTTGTACGGTCCTCTATAACTTCTTCTATAGCCTTTCCTCTCCCCGGCGTTCGCTGTTTTTACGACACGCTGTATATGGATTTATAAAAACCATTCTCAATTTCACAAAATCCTAAAACATGTTCTGATATTTATTACACTACAAATGGTACAGTATTATGCTAGATCAATATTAGACCAAATCACACACAGTTGCCTATAAAGTTTAACCCCCTGTGTAAGAACCCTATATGCGTTAATTACTTTAAAGCCGTACCTGAATTTTCCGGGGTCCAGTGCTGCCCCCATTTAAAATAAATCATTTGAAAGAAAACGGTGATCATTTAAAATTTTGCTATTACCAAGTCCTATATAACCCTTCAAACTATTTTGTGAACTACTGCTTACAGTTTATAATGAGACCGTTAGGCTTTACTACGCACATTTGCGAAAAACGGCCACTTTTGGCAAATGTGCGTAGTAAAGCCTAACGGTCTTATTATAAGCTGTAAACAGTAGTTCATAAAATAGTTTGAAGGGTTATCTAGGACTTGGTAGTAGCAAAAGTTTAAATAATGTCTTCGTTTTCTTTGAAATGATTTATTTTTAATGGCGGCCTACGGCCCTAAGCAGATGCCACATGTTTTTTGGTTGACCTTAGATAATACATTGTATCAAAGTCATGCTCATCTACTTTTATCTTCCAGGCGAGGTAGAAAACTTACCACTTCTTGAAGGCATGCCGACAGAGAGTGAGAGCCTGATCCTTCTTAATGAAGAAATCAAAGAAAATGAACACTAACAAGAATGTTACAAATATATGAAGTCACTTAATGTGCGAAATATTGTTAAAAGATTGCCTTGAAATGTAATTTTTTTCTTCTGTTATAATTTGTTGGTATTTAAAAATCAAAATATTACTTAAAGGATTTTGAATTTTTGTAAATGTTATTAAATATCTAAGAACTTTTAATTCTTTTTCAAAATTATAGCTTTTTTATACCTTTTTAATGAATTATCTAGATATGTGCATTATCAACCGCTCTTCAAAATTAGTATGGTTTTAAAAGAATAGGGGAAACAAGAGAACTGTTTATAATTAAATAATAAATTAATCTTCAATTATATAGGTTATCGTTATGCCAATTTTAGAACTCTGTCAACTTTTTGTCTTTACTTTCTTTTTTATCTAGACATAAAACAACTCGTAAAAAACAACATTGTTCAATACATTAATGTGAAAGAACCCTCGAAAGTTCTAACTCTGGTGAATAAATGAAAGTTGTGGAAGGGATCACAACTGAAGTGGCAAGTTTTAGCAGCTCTTGTTTCGTTCTCGATCGAAGTTTCTTGATGAAATTATCACTAAGGCTTTTAATGAGTGGATAGAACATATACAAATTTGTTTGGTATTAGGAGTAGGTAACATGGAAGGTCGAAACCACTTAGTGTTGCACCCATCATGCGGTCTTATGCATATTTGCCTGTATCGAACTAACTGAAGCTCCCTTTATTTTGAGAAAAAAGCCTACCTATTACTCATATCACACAACCGTAGTCACAACATTGGTACACAGTATTGCAAGTCCGCCATTAATATATTGAAGGACTGCAATACTGGAATGCTAGATTTAATTAGTGTAAAGCAAATATCGGTTATTTTATTATTTATTTTTTATTTATCTATAGGTTCCATAGTACTTTTCAAGAACATTTGACTCATACTACGGAATTGAAGTCATTTCTTATATCTAATTTAAGCAGAATCTCTGAGGAATGTGCGCAGGGAGTGAACAGTGACCTCACAGCCACCCTTGGAACCGAAACCTCATTGGAGGAGCTGGAAATAGTCTTTAAGAATGACTGCAACCGCCTTGCAGCATATTTTAGCCGTAAGGCGACCGAAAGTAAGTCGAACCTTTCGAGGCACATAGGTTGGCTCAGTATAGTGTTGTTGTTACATTCTGATTTACCCTAGGAACATCAAATGAACAAGAGAGGTGAGTTCCCTCAGAAGTGTCTCGACGGCGTCCCTACTGTCACCACTTAATAAGTCTTTAAGATATTGTAGCAAAAGACATCACCGCTCCAAATACCTGATGTTTGTTACTTGTAACGCCACATGAGTTTGGAGGGAGGATAAGGAAGGCGAGGTACTGCACAAGGTGGATGTTTTTCCAGCAGGGCGGCAAGGGTGTCTGGTGTTTTAGGAGCAACTGCATCGTCTGATAAAAGTATTCTAGCGGCTCCTTTTATATCTCCCTCGCTAATTTTGGTTTTTCCACATTGAGCAAATATTTTTGGTTTGATTTCGAAACTAGATTATTAAGATGAGAAAATGAATTATGGTTGATACAATTTTGTTAAATTTTGACTGCCAGATGAGTTTAGAGATGAGAGAGAAATATGCAGAACCCTACAAGCGAAGGTAAGCAAGTGCTCCCAAGCCTCTTCTGAGTTTTCGTGAACTGTCTTCTTAATATCACTGGCCAGAGCTTGACAAACTGTTTGACGAGCACCTTTGGGTGTAAGTTTAATTACAGGTACAGAACGTTTTAATATTGATAAATTTTAATGTAGTTGTAGGCAGTTAGGATGGACGTGAGAATCGGTTGTAGTAGTATCTTGGATTGAATTTAGTGACAGAGAATATTTTGTGGAATTTACTTGGTTTAAGTTGAGCTTATGAGTTTTAGACACGTGGATTTTAAGACCTCTTTGTCCCTTAAAACGAGGCTGGGAGCACTGAGCACTCTGAATCCACTTCTTCTTCATCTAAATGCTTTCCCGGTTGCAACTATAGCTGTGCTGATTCGGAGCCCGGGCAGCGCTTTCTCTATTTTCTTGTCCAAATATAATATGCATGTCAATGGTCACCCAAGGATGCCAAAGACCTTGCAAAGTGGAGAAGAAATAACCGGAACAGTTTAAACGATTTGGCTATAGTTTTACGACGACCGCCTGCCTGACATCAACCCTCCTTGGGAATTCAGACGTAGCACAAGATGATGGTGCTTAGTCCGTTAGTCGTCTCTTATGACATCCACAGGATGAGATGGAGTGGTCCTATTTTAGCCGGAAACCACACGGCATTGAACCCAATTCTCGGATGATATCTGTTGAACTATGTAGGAAGCGGTTAATGGAATATTTCCGCATCGAGAAATTACTTACGGATTAGAGGGAAGCCTCAAAAATACTTAAATTATACATATATCAAAAAAAAATACAAATATAAAAAAACTATAATATCTTAATAAACAACTTACACACAAAAATCTATTAAATCTTAATGAACAGAGAGAATATGCACAAAGACGCTTTTAATATTCAAGTTACAGGCGCTATTCGTATTTTATGTGGTGGTAAACAAGACTAACCTCATATTTTAAAATGTTTCCTCGAGGGATGTTTAAAATGGGATAAGTTTTGTACTTTTTTGGGGCTGCAGGATTGATCGCGGGGGTATTTTTTGCGAACTCATTTACAGATTTTGTACGACGTGCCTACGGTTTAAATGTTTGATTTGGCAGACGGGAAAGTTTTCATCAACAAGCTTAGGTAATAAATAATTAAATATTGAACGGATCAGCAAAATATTCGGAGTTTTCTGTACAATGCACACAATGCACATTCAGACGTTTTTTGTATGTGTTTATGTTACACGGTTTTTATAAAGTTCTGAGTGAGTTTTGAGTTACCTACTCAAACATCACTCAGTTTAAATTTTTTTTTTGTAAAGTTCTGAATGATGTTTGATTTATCTACTCAAACATCACTCAGAAATTTATGGAATTTGGTAGATGGAGTAGAAAGAGCCAAAAAATAATAATGTTTATATTCAAACACGCCTAATTCAATGTTAATCACATAATTATGAACTTACATAGAAAATTTAATGTTTTTACTGTAAATTATTAAGAGTAGAAGAATATGCGCCGATATAAGTCAGTCAATATAAGTCAGTCACAAAAAATCCGAATCTGACCAATATATATTTTTTGTTTCTCAATAGCAACGTCTGCATGGTAAGTTCAAATTTTTAGTTTCATGAAATAATACCGTTAGCTTCGTTGCATCCTTCAGAATTCTTATAAATTTTGTTCCTTTCCAAGATTCCCAAGATAACATTTTACAGCGAACTATTCTTTATAAAACAAAATATTTACTTTGACATCGTATTCGTAGCCAGCAAAGCGCGAACCAACAATACAATGTTCTGATAACATAATCCAGCATAGTGTATGCTTTCTTTATATTTCAATGATTAACCTGTAGATAAAACTGTAGATTCGCCGGTTGCGCTCAAAAAATGCTTTTTCAAAGGAGTACTTGGGTTCCAATGTTTTTTTATACGAATGTACTTCTTTTTACTCCAAGCGCATTAATTGCTAACTACCGGCCCATTTCGGCTTTGTTCAGATAGTTATATTCTAGTATTATGCAATCTTTCCAAAGAAATTATCTTCATATTGGTAAAAATCTCACCAGAATTGCCCAATTAATTATGAGTTTATCGTTTACATACAGTTATAATAAACGTCCCGATAGTTTTCAATTTATAACAAGTCACACTAAATAAAATGCATTGAAATTTGCTTTTAGAATTGTATTTGTTTTTAAAATATTTTAACGTAGTATCGGATATAATTAACTTCATATTTTTTATATAACGGGCTATCTTGATTATTTAAAACGTCATAGTTGACTTCTTTTATACTTCAAATAGTGGCAAACGAAGCGAAAATTTTCTACTGAAATAAAAATATATTGGTTGCACAATCGATCTCTCACACAAACCATTAAACTTAAGCGTACCGATAGAAAATATCGGAAATAGCACGGACAAAGCAAAATATTCGTTTGAAAACTATTCCGTTCAGACTTCATTTGCGAATCTCTGCGAAGTTTTATTTCAGTTTTCCCTGTTTGATGAGCGCTTTGCTGTTGTTTGTGGGATTTAATGGTCTGTTTTGATTTTTTGGTTTAGATGGCTGATGCAGATAGATTTACAGCTTTCTTTCTCCCAGTAATTAGATTTTGTTTTGCTGTTATAACATAAAAACCACAACTTTTTTCGAATTATATAACAATTATTATAAAATATGTACAACCTTTACATATACATATTTCTATAACCCTGTTAAATCTTCGGTACGCAGCGCATGTTACCTAACACAAGGGACCTCGAAGAATTATAGTGAAATCAAAAAAGTTTTTTAAAAGAAGAAGAATTTGAAAACTTAAATCAATATTTGTACAAACTTTTATCGTGAGACCAATGTATAAGTCAAGACAATGAATAAATGAATAAGGACAAATTACACTGATTGAGCAAGTTGAGTTTTTTTTTTGCAATTTTAGTGTTGAAACCTTCGATAGAATATATGATCGAAGGTTGAAACATATTAATTCATTATTTCACCTAACTTCTTTTTTTCATACAAGGTGTAAATTATACGCGTATACCACAGTTACTAACATATTATTAGATTTTGATCCAAATTTGTTTTGGATTACTCCGCTAAGACTATTCCGCTTTCTATAATAAACAGAAAGTCTAATTTGAACGTTCTAATTATCAAAGACACTGCTAATTGGCATATTGTACAGAACAGTTTTTGTTAAAGCCAGGCTGTAAATCACTTCGGAATCACGAGAGCATGAAATTTATAGCCTTGCGTCCGGTAGCAAATTTTCATCATGGCGTAATTTCTACACAATACAACTTTATTTATTACAGTCGAATAATCAGGCTTATCTCGGTGTTTCGATGGAAATATATAGAAATATTTGCGCTTTATGTTACAGCTCTTTATTAAACAGGGCCGACAACTTGCTGTAGGTAGGTACGCGGTGTAGTAATATAATTCACAAGATGATCTATATGTGTTTTTCTTCTGAATAAAGAAGGAAAACGATTAGTAGGGAATCTAGAAGAAGATTTCTCGATCAAATGTGAATCATTTAAGGAGATTAAGGACTTAGCGGAAGAACAAGAGAGAAGAAAAGAACTGTCGTTAGAATTTTCAAGCTACATCTGATCATCATATCAGCCACAGGAAGTCCACTGCTGGACATAGGCCTCCCCCAAGGATGTCCAAAACGACCGATCGGAAGCGGCTTGCATCCAGCGTTTTCCTGCAACCTTGCTCAGGTCGTCTGATTACCTAGCAGGTGGGTGTCCTACGCTGCGCTTGCCGGTACGTGGTCACCATTCGAGAACCTTTCTGCCCCATCGGCCATCAGTTCTTCGCGCTATGTGCCCCGCCAACTGCCACTTCAATGACCTAATCCGCTGGGCTATGTCTGTGACCTTAGTTCTTCTACGAATCTCCTCATTTCTGATTCGATCACGTAAGGAAACACCTAGCATAGCCCTTTCCATAGCCCGCTGAGCGACCTTGAGCCTTCTTATGAGACCCATAGTAAGGGACCACGTTTCAGAGCCATAAGTCATCACTGGTAACACACATTGATTAAGCACTTTCGTCTTGAGGCACTGGGGTATTTTGGACGAGAAGACACTGCGTAACTTCCCGAACGCTGCCCAGCCGAGTCGGATTCGTCGATAGACCTCTTCCTCGAAGCTGGAACTTCCTGCCTGGATCAATTGACCCAGGTAGATATACTGGTCTACAACTTCGAGGTTGGAGCTCCCAGCAGAAACAGGTAAAGGCGTTACGTGCATATTCGACATGACCTTCGTCTTGTCAATGTTCATTTTCAGGCCGACCTGTTGGGAAACTCGATTTAGGTCTTTAAGCATCGTACTTAAGTCCTCCATCGATTCTGCCATGACAACGATATCGTCGGCAAATTGAAGGTGAGTGATATACTCGCCATTGATGTTAATGCCCAGTCCTTTCCATTCTAGAAGCTTGAAGGCATCTTCCAGAGCAGCGGTGAACAGTTTTTTAGATATGACATCTACCTGTCTCACGCCTCTTTGCAATGGAATAGCCTTCGTACTGAGCTCCTGTACTCGGACCGACATAGTGGCTTTGTTGTATAAACACTTCAAAACCTCGATATACCGATAGTCAATACGGCACCGCTGGCGAGACTGAAGCACGGCCCATGTTTCGATCGAATCGAAGGCTTTCTTATAGTCCACGAACCCCAAGCATAAGCCCATAGAACCTCTCGATCTCTCCCAGAACCCCCTCCCCCGTCGACACAACGTTTCCGCCCTCCGTCTTCAGCTTAGTCAATCGGCTCTGCCCAGTAGACATAGCCCTTGCAAACACTTTGGAACCTTTGTTTTGTTCTATCGTCTCCTTAATACATTTAGTATTAAAGGAGCGAATGTCGTGTCGCAAGGACTTTTGAATTTGTCGGTTAAGTTTTCGATATGACTTAGCGTCTTCGGAGGTTTGCAGCGGCATGGATCGTCGCTGTGTCATAAGGTCTAGGGTCTGAGCAGAGATTTTTTGAGGTTTACTTTTAGGGCGGGACTTAAAAAACTTAGATCCCACTGCTTGGACAGTTTCTATAAACCCGTTGCTTATCTCGTCCACTGAAACGCATCCTGGAGAAGTTCAAAGCGATTGGAGAGTTCAACTTGAAAGCTTTCGGGGTTTTGGATCTGGCTCAGCGATGGTCGGAGCGTAGACTTCATAAGCTTTGACCTTTCAAGTCCGAGGTCGATATTCAAGATGCCTCTTACAATTCGGTGATCGCTGCCGGTTTTAATCATATTGATCACGGAGACATCATTGAATATCTGCCTCTTCGCTGTCAGGAAGAAGTCTATCTCGTTCTTGACTGGGGGCTGGTTATTCTTACTAGGACCCATCCAGGTCCACTTCCTCTGTGGCGGCTTCTTGAAGAAAGAGTTCATCGCAAAGAGTCCCTCTTCCTCCAGAAAATCAGCCAGTCTGTGCCCCCTGTCATTGCGCTTACCATATCCAAATTGCCCCAC
Source organism: Acrobasis repandana (assembly GCA_963576875.1). Classification (NCBI taxonomy): domain Eukaryota; kingdom Metazoa; phylum Arthropoda; class Insecta; order Lepidoptera; family Pyralidae; genus Acrobasis; species Acrobasis repandana. The sequence goes on from OY756226.1 coordinate 9,977,051, forward strand.
CCTGATCTCTCCATCGCGTCCCTTCCTCAGTTTTGCGTTAAAGTCCCCCATAATAACCGTGAAATGGGTTTTGGAGGCGTGTATGGCTCTACTAATGTCCTCATACACTACCTCAACCTCCGCATCTGAGTGTGTTCCGGTCGGCATGTATACCTGTATGACCTTCAACGAGTATCTTTTGGATACTCTGAGTATCAGGTATATTACCCTGCTGGAAACACTGTCGATGGTCACTACGTTATTTATGAGGGACCTGTGAACGAGAAACCCGACACCATGCTGGGACTTCTTTTCGTCTCCCTCCCGGTGATAGAGTAGGTTACCGGACTCTAAGGTTGTCGTGCCCTCGCCCTCTCTTCGGACTTCAGACAACCCCACTATGTCCCACCGTAACCTACTTATCTCCTCTTCCACCTCAGTCAGTTTCTCGTCTGTCCTCAAAGTGCAGACGTTGTGTGTTACCAGGGCCAGTTTTCGCCGGTGGTGGTAGCCGGATCCCATCCGGGGATTCTTAGCACCCCCTGCCCTGCCGTTACCATGACCGCTACCGGAGTCAGGAATAGCAGGGCTGCCGGGTACTGGGGGCCTGGTCGCATTTTGTACCTTCATTGAGGGGTTTTGCCATACTCGCCACGCTTGGCAGGCGGGTTGGCGAGCGCAGTGGGGGGCCACTATCGCACTTCCGACGTTGCTGCCCATCGGAAGTCTGTTCATGTGCAGTGACGGAACTCTCCTTTAGTCGCCTCTTACGACATCCACAGGAAGACCCGGAGTGGTCCTATTCTACTCTGCCGGGAACCACACGGCTACATCTGATAATACTTACCATTGTCAGCTAGTAGGCCTGACGACGTTTTGCCTTTTGCCTTTAAAAGCTCCATATACTCAAACTCGTTAAATAACGATAGCCGGCATATATACGAATTCTAAGTGATAATAAAAATAGAAGAAATCTTCTGTCATTAAATATGATATATAAATTCTGTCATGAATGTGGGATAGTGTAAATTATGATCATTATCATCAAATTTTTATTATTGACGACCTCCGTGGCGTAATGATTAACACGCTAGACCGCTAATCCAGAGGTTCTGGGTTCGATCCCCAGCCAGGGCAAGTTAGAAAATGGCCTTTTTCAAATTGTCCTGGGTCTGGAATGTTTATCTATATTATATGTATTTATCATAAAATATAGTATCGTTGAGTTAGTATCCCATAACACAAGTTTGAAAACTTACTTTGGGGTTAGCTTAATCAGTGTGATTTGGCCTATATATATATATATATATTTTCATTATCGAACTCATTTGCGTATGTTAGTTAGATTATCCAAAAATAATGTCTTTGTCATTTCTCAGTCTTCGACAGACAGCGGAATGTCAGTAATAGTTTGCACCCTTTAGATACGGAACCTTAGGACAAGCTTAATCTGCTTATACAATAGACTAGTAAGAACTACTTTGGAATATGAATCTGTAATGTAGTCTCTTTACTACAAAGTGCATACATACATATACTTTCACATCTTTATCCCTAATGGGTTAGACTGACCATTTTGGCTCTAAGCAGATATAGCCCAGGGCCGCAAGACTCAAAGGCCACTTGCACCAAAATGGAATCGAAATAGATATGGGTTGCTAGCCGCATCGCCTATTCACATGATTTGTACTTTCGCCCAAAAATCAATTATTTTTCATAATTTCAATAGTAATAAATTAAAAATTAACTCAATTTAAAATAACCTAAACATAATATTCAACGTTTATTTTCGAAGTTAAACGTGAATTAGTAATTAGATTCAGAAATCTATCCCTAATAATTCAATAGGCCTTAACATTTTTCCGATCCAATTAATTCCCAATACAGCCCGGCTAATTGAGGAATAAATCGTCACCAATTTGAATTTCAAACACAAAGCCCGATCTCGATTATAATAATCGTTTCTATAGTTGTACACACAAATTGCAGCTCTGCAGCGGTAAAGGGTGAGTAGACGAGCGACATTTACTGCTCTTGATGTGCCGCTGGAAATATTCCAAATTTACGGGAATTTTCCTATTGTAAAGAACATTTCTGTTAATATTATTTAATTTAATTCGTTTACAAAACAATATTTGTGTTCGAATACATAGTTTACATAAAAAGAAGATAGGATAAAATATAGATAGAAAACACTACACACACGCTAAACATACTTAGGCATAGAGATACAATTTAAAATTAATCTAACGAATAGAAACATTTTTCCAAGAGATAAGCCTTTAGTTTTTTGTTAAATAATTTTCTGCTTCGTATTGTTTTTAATTCTATAGGCAACTTGTTGAACATAAGCACTGTTTGGTATCGCACACATTGCTTTGCCACTCTTAATTTAGGTTGTATCCATGTCGTATTGGGATGTTTCCGTAAATATTCCCCTAAATTTCCATTTTTAGGAATAATGCCGGGAATATTCCCAAACTTTCCAGGGACATCACTATTTATTGCCAACAGTCACTATTTTGCGTCTGAGTTACCCAATATTGAAAGCTATTCTTTGTTTATTTATTTATTTAACCTTCGTTCAAAATACAATTTGTATAGCACAATAGGCTGACTTCTTTTTTAAGTTGAATTTCCAATTAACACATTGAAGGACGCCTATAATAGACGTAATCAATTGTTATTTCTATTGTGTCTGGCTCCTGCTTTAACATTTTCGTGCCTATTTCGCGAGCGTCGGATTTATCCGACCAAAAACTATGGATATTCACAATTCCTCGCGCTGGGACCACGACAATTGATATAAAGTCTCGCGGTGAAAGGGTTAATCCTGTTTAACTTATTGATGGACATTACATGATTGAATTATTTGTCGTGTACACACATTTTCCTTTTTAGTTACATCTTCTGACTGATACAAGTAATAAAGTTAGTTAAGATATCAAACCAAAAATAGTCAAAGTATATACCTACTACAAATAATTTTATTACGGTATCTAACAACCATGAAATGGTTTTACAGAGTACCTAAGGTTTTATGCTAAAAATATATCTTAACCAAAAGCCACAAAATTATCTAAATAAAAATATGTGATGAAAAATTTCACGCCTGTCATGTATGTACCGTGAGTGCACTTTCAATTGTGCACTACCGTAACTTCACTGAATCATCCTGACGAATTTCCTAAACTTGTGCATAATTTTTCGTCACATATTTCTAATCTAAATAAAACATCTATCTATATTTAAGAGTTATGCTCTTGTAGGAGGAGTATGAATTCTCTTCAATTTGTCTCTCTCATCTGCCAGCTGTTTTACTTCGTTGTAAAACAGCTGGCAGATGAGAGAGACATATGAAAAATTTCGCCAATTTTCCGAGAATTGTAATGTTGTTAAATCAATTGCCACAAAATTACTTAAGGCCGTACCTAAATTTTCCGGGGTCCAGTGCTGCCCCCATTTAAAATAAATCATTCAAAGAAAACGGAGACATTATTTAAAATTTTGCTACTACCAAGTCCTAGATAACCCTTCAAAGTATTTTATGAACTACTGTTTACAGTTTAAAGTGAGAACGTTAAGCTTTACTACGCACATTTGCGAAAAACGGCCACTTTTGGCTAATGTGCGTAGTAAAGCTTAACGTTCTCATTAATCTCATTTAAAAAAGTTATTTAAAAAATAAGACATATGATGGCTGCCTTATGTTTAATACAATTATAAATCAAAGTAACAGTGCAAATTTATTGTATTTTTTGAATACTTTACGTTTTAGTATAATTCTGAGGTGATTTGGAGGCAAATTCGCATTTTTTTGCTATCGAGAAAATTTTAAGCAATCGTGTTTTTGAAACATACGAGTATAATGTATAGAGATATCCTGAACTTTGCTGTGTTTTTATTTCAAAGTGAGTATTTCGTTAATATTGAGAATATTAAGGATCGCCTAAGTACCTACTATCAGGTTCATACGCGTTCTTAAAGTAGTCTGTCTGTTTAACCCTAAATGGGAAAAGGGGTCGACAGGGAGGGATTTAGACGTTTGACAACTCATTAAACGAGACAGTGCTGGAATGTGCTTCATTATTTCTTGGCTTTCTCAAATTTTGGACTGCTTTTTGCAGCTGTTGAAATGTTTTAAATTTGAATACTCGACCCTCTGTAGTGGCGGATTGAATCCAATGCCGGAGTTCTTCCAAGAATAGTAAAGTGAAATAAACTTCTGCTGTTGTTTTATAAACTTGATTTCGTATAAAATGTGAGCCGGTGTAAAAATAAACCGGCCAAGTGCGAGTTAAACTCGCGTGGAGAGGGTTCCGTACAATTGATTGAATTCTTAAAGGTTTTCCTGTTATCTACAAGCAATGACTATATTTTGTATTTTTTTCAAAATTTTTGGCTCAGTAGTTTCGGAGATCAGGGGGGAATGGTCAATTTTCATCTTCTTTGATGAATAAAATCGAAACTATTCATTTTAAAATAATAACAAAAATATATTTAAAATCCTCATAACGAGCCCTTTCATTTGATATATGATACAGTATGGTTTGCAAAACTTTTTTTTTAAATTTCCTAATTTGTCCCCCGAAAATGACCCTTATTTAAAAAAAAATATTTATATACTTTACACATATGTGTTTGGGTCATAGGATTAAAACATTCTACCAAATTTCACTTAATTCGGTCCATTAGATTCGGAGCAAATTGTCTGTGACAGACGGACGGACAGACAGATGCACGAGTGATCCTTTATGGGTTCCGTTTTTTCATTTTTTGTACGGATCCCTAAAAATGAGCTATTGGTTTTATAAAAGCACGCTCACTGTACTATTATCACCTATTTAAATATTATGTTTTCTTAGTAAGTGAATTATTTCATGTAATTCTTATGAGAAATAAAGTTATTCTAACCCAAAAAATTACTTCGTTTGGAAATTAAACTGTTGGTAATTTTTTTATCAATACCGTTGACGTAATATACAAAATCACAAATAACGAAATAGTTTGAAATTATCCTACAATCAGGTGTTACACTGACAGAATTATTAATGTAATCAATAAAATCACAAATAACAAAATAGTTTAAAATTTAATTATTGATTTACAGCATTACAACGCTCGTTTACAATTACAATTTAGATAGTTTAAAATTATCCTGCAATCAGGCGTTACATTGACATATTTATTTATGAAATCTACAAAATCACAAATAACGAAATAGTTTAAAATTTAATTATTGATTTACAGCATTACAACGCTCGTTTACAATTACAATTTAGATATTTTAAAATTATCCTGCAATCAGGCGTTACACTGACAGAATTATTTGTTTAAAATATTTTTCATTACCAGTACAAGTACAATTTTATCTAGCGCAATTACCGTAGTAAAATACAACAACTCATTTTTAGGGTTCCGTAGTCCGACAAGGAACCCTTATAAGATCGTTCAGTCCGTCCGTCCGTCCTAGTCTGTCACAGCAGAATATCTTCTACGTTTATGGACTGATTTGCATGTAACTTGGTTCGAGGATACTTCACATATAGATCTCATTTTTAAAAATACAAAAAAATAAAATTATCCTTTTTTAAGGGTACCTCCCCATACATGTAAAGGGGGGGGTGAATTATTTTTTTGAGTGCACCCCCTTGTGTGGGGTATCGTTGAAAAGGACTATGAAAATAAGGTAGGGTTTTTTATACAACACATTTTTATCACCTTTACCATTTGCGAGATATAGCCCGCCAAAGTCGTTTACACGGTGTGTGTCCCCCTGTGATTTCTAAAGTCTTGGACCTATAAACTTCAAATCACTCACGTAAAGAAACAGGCGCGGAAACTCTTATTTAAAATTGTTTCGGGTATCCTGTGATAAATACTTTTGAAATTATAAATAAAATAAAAATATATACTTTTTTCCAAAAGAACAGTATAAACTTAAAAAGTTTTTTTACATATTTTACTGTTAGGACTGAATGAAGCTTGAAATGCAAGAAATGCAAAACAGTGCGGTGCCAAAAATGACTACGGAACCCTACTTTATGCGTGGTCCGACACGCACTTGGCCGGTTTTTAATAAAAGCAGGTAACCGGATTTATTTATAAAATAGATGTTCACATTTTGACCATCATGGCAAGAACAAAATTTCAATAAACTGAAAAATTATTTGACATTATATTAACATATAAGACATTGAAAATATAATTGTCATTGATACTCGTAGTACTCAATGATTATTATTCACGAAATAGTCTAGCTATAGAAATTAATACGTGGGATCTGAACATCACCCTCTTCATTATCGACAGGCTTTAATAAGCGACCGACTTTGGACTGACAGCGTCGATATCGAAATACTTGATGTGATTGGCGTGGCTGAAGAGTTTGTATTTAATTATCAATGCTGGCCCATTGTGTATTAATATTGGTTACGCGTGAAGTATTTTTGTAATAGGACGCTTTATATTTAAAGTCCTCCGTGGCGTGTTGGTAACCACATTAGTCCACCACTCTGAAGTCCTGGGTTCGCTCCCTGGCCAGGGGAAGTTGGAAAAAGGCGTTTTAAAAATTGCGTGTCCTTGGTTTTGGGTGTTTATCTATACACGTATATTTATCATTAAATACAGTCTTCTTCGTCTAAGCGCGTTCCCGGTTGCATTCTCAGCTGTGCTGCTTCGGAGCCCGGGGTGCGTTTTCCCGCTTTTTCTTGTCCAAATATAACATGCATGTCAATGGTCACCCAAGGATGCCAAAGACGTTGCAATATGGAGAAGAAATAGCCGGAACAGTTTAAATGATTTGGCTATAGTTTTACGACCCGCCGCCTGCCTGACGTTAACCCTCCTTGGGAATGCAATTGTAGCACGAGATGTTTGTAGTGAGTCCTTTAGTCGCCTTTTACGACATCCACAGGAAGAGATGGAGTGGTCCTATTCTAACCCAGAGCCGCTGTTCTGTATTATGTGCGGTGATTTATAATACTTGTAATCAATGACCTTTGTGTATGGAAGGTCATTGCTTGTAATGCTCTTTTCACAGGAATAACCTATTCAGACCTCCGACCATGATAAGCCACCGGAAAATACCTCATTTTTTTGCCTTATCACGAAAAAGCTACATACAGAGCTGTGAGCCTGCGTAATAACGGTGATATATAAACACACGGTGAGATAAATAACAAAGGGAATCGTGGACCGAAAATAAACCGTGTATGTAAAGTCGCGTGCAACCGTTGGTGTTTACGTTTCATAAGCAAAATGCGAGCATAATTCGCGAAGTAGGTATATTTACATATTGCGTTAATACTTTCCATATTTAGATATCATTTCACCATATTATGCGAATATTTTTTCCACTCAAAGTTATCTCACTTCACCTTTATTCATTTCAATAATGCAAATATTTTCTGATTGAGTGAGCGTGAATGGCGAGCAAAGCATCTTCATCTTATGAGATTTTTTACTCTCTACATGTACAATTTTTAGGGTTCCGAAGTCCAGCCTAGAAACCCATATAGTTTCGGTATGTCTAAAAGACTATTAGTACGAATTTCATTTGAATGAAAGTCATTTTGCAGTGGAACAAATGTTAGTCACGCCGACAAAGTGGTACAATAAAACGTAGATTTTTTTTAAGTTAGCTTCTGTACATAGTAAATTATGGGGATGATATATTTTTCTCATTTATCCCATAGTGCGGGATTTTTCAATATACATAATTATTGTACAAGATACATAATCCTTAGAAAATAAACTACACTGTGTATAGCCCGACACGCACTTGGTCGGTTATCTTACTAGTTGTGTCTTTATAGCTGTAAAAAGTTCGTAATGTTTCTCATTCTGTGAAATATTTTAGGATTGTAAGTAATGCAAGATAGATGGATACTACAAAAAGTGGTAATAAGAAATGGACGCTACTAAAATGTCTTGTATTCAGGATTTTAACTAAATCCAATAATAAATCTATCCAGTCGTAGGTACTCTATTTTTGGCTTTATCTATCGCACTAAGGCTTTATTTAGCTGTATTTTAATTAATCATTTCTCTGGTTGCAACATGTATCGGAGACCAAGGTCCAGTTTTAGACTTACGCATGAAGTCCCTAACGTCTTCGTGGCAGATTTTTTTTGAAATTCCCTTTCTGTAATTATCCTTTAGACTTTAAGTGAAGGATGAACCTACCGTAGGTTCAATTGAAGGTGACTTTCAGCTTGTCAGATATGACATTGTTGACACTAGTGTTAAAACTAGAGTTCCTCACGAAATTTTTCCACGACGATTCTTTCATCCAGCACAGTATTTTAACTTTTGCACGTAAGCAAGCAAGTTAGGACTTTAACAACGAAGCTAAAATATTATTTTTTTAACCGGCTTCAAAAAAGGAGAGGAGAGAGAAGAGGTTATCAATTCATCGCAACCTTTTTTATGTATGTTCTACTTGTATATGTATTACTTAAATGTGCGAAGAAAAGCTTCACGTTCGCCCTTTAAACTGTAAACAATAGTTCATAAAATAGTTTGAAGGGGTATCTAGGGTTTACTAATACAACATTTTAAATGATATCTCCGTTTCCTTTTAAATATTTTTTTTTCTAATGGGGGCAGCACTGGACTCCATGTATCATCTTAAGTCCCAGGTCTTTTGATCAGTGTAAGTTAGCAAGCGCCTTTACTCTTGCAATAGTTAGTATGTAATATGTCCACGTCAGACTGTCATATTACCTACCTGCCAAGTGCAGATGTCGCTTCATCAGCGTGACGTCTCATTCGTCCAGAATTAATTTCGTCTGAATTAATCCTCGACTGCAGCATTTTATGGGCCCGGGTGGTTCTTATTGCAAAGCCGCAATGCTTACATTGTCTCAGAGAATTAATTTCGCTTTATCACAAAGTTCCGTTTTGTTCTGTCTTATGAGTTTATCATTAAGGAAAACGGATACCACAATCATGATTCTTTGTTTCGTAATAATGTGACGACTATGAACGATTTACAGTGACAATGTTTTGAAGGGCTCTCAGCTGGTACTGAATTTCATATCATACCTACTTACTCTGGGCTTAGGCAATGATGTATCAACTAATTATTGTGCTAATTATATAGTTCTACTAATTTCCACAAGGGATCTTCGAAAACTTTTTAGTACCTATACATTTTTGATGTGACTAAATAATGGATATTTGATGGTTTCGCCCCATGACACAGAAGTACTACCCCATGAGCAGTCCGCTTCATTTGCAAAATTACAAGATGCATCTAAAAATGTATACCTACTTTCTTTTTTATTCTTCATCAGCCTATACAGTCCACTGCTTTTTTCTTCATGAGCTTATAACAGTCTACTGCGACCATAACGATAGTGTCAACAAATCACGCATCTTACAAAGTTAACCTGAATAAAATTGCATTTTAACGATGATATATCATTGCAATATTGCTATTTGCAATGCCATTTCCTTAAAGATGCCGTGAACTAAGATGCAGCCAGATGATCTTCGAAAAATGTCTCATAGGGAAGACCATCGGCAGCAAAAATACGCAGTACATATCCCTTCCTTATTATACTTACATAATGCACACCTGTTTACTTGTTGCTGGAATACGGTAGTCTCTTATTTCCTTCCACTTTCCCAGACTGCAATTTCCCACACGCTCCATAATATCGTATATACGTGATCACCTGGTTTCTCAAGCCTGGTACAGGTTTAACGAGGTCTGACGTGGCTGCCTGCACTAGTAAAACGGAGGTGATAAGCACCTATATCGGCCCGTGGGTGTAAGTGCAGTCACGTCTATTCAAGGTGGACTGAGTACCTACGCTCTTGCTGCGAATCGCTGGATGGGTGGGTACAAAACTGAACGGAACTAATCAGCCTATAACAGTCCACTACTGGACCTTTAGTCCAGTAAATGATGGCCCATCGTGTAGAGGAGCTATTAGTCGATTCTTACGACACCCATGGGAAAGGAAAGGGGTGGTAACAAATTGTATTCTACTCTGTCGTTACCACACGGCAATATACCTACTATACTGACATTATAAATACATCAAAAATATATTATAATTTTTTGACAAACATCCTTGCTTTCTTTATAATTCTATAAAAAATCGTATGGGTTTTTTAATTGAAGGCTATTGCGGAAAAATAAGAGAAAATCCATAACTGCCAAAAAGGCAGGCTAATGTTTTAAAAATTGAGTCCACTTGATTACAAATTGTGAATTTCATAATTAAATTAAGTCCATCGCGGAGCAATGATCAATCGCCTCCCTTAGGATTATGACGTCGAGTTCAGATTAGTCGAGTCAGAAGATAGTTTTATTACAAAAAGAGAGCTGGGATAGAGACACGGATTAATCAAAGGCTAGAATTATTTTTAAACGGTAAGGCCAGTTTTTGTGCTTCTTAAATTTTAAATAAATGTTTCCTGAGATTATACTTAAGTATTGTTAATTTTAACTTATTTTTTTTTTATTCGAACGCAGATTTAGTTTAAGACATGTGTTTTAGATCTATTGCTTTTAAAATATCTAAAAAAAATAAAAAACTCTGCAACGATTTTCGTTATAAAATAGTTTCCTATATTCCTATAAAGGCAAATTAAACCAAAACTACTAGGCTATTACTAAGAAAATTTTATAAATGCGTCACTGCAGCGGGTTCTGTTCTGGTAAGTCACGCCCTAATACAAAGTCCAAACTGACCCTCTTTACTCGCCATACAACTCAGCTAATGTGAACCATGTGTTATGATGAAGCTGGGAGGAAGCAAATTAATTATCTGGACGAAGGACTTCGACAAGCTTCCTTACACAATTTGCGACATACATTTTTCTAATAAAGAGATGCCTAAAATATCTTTTTATTAAGCTTTAATTTAACCTTTAACTGACAACCTACACGTCTCACAGACGTCATTATTTTATTTTTATTAATATTTTCCAAAAATACGACACACGCGGTTACGAACCTCTGCGTATGTATGTTGTTGTTGTTGTTGTAGATATCTTTATTGTACAAAAAAAATATTTTACAAACATACTTATAAACCATAAGAGACCAAATAATTGTACAATGGCGGACTTATCCCATAAATAAAGGGATCTCTTCCAGTCAACCAAGTATCAGCGAATGGAAATAAAAAATAGGCATAATGGGCAGAAGTCAAAGCGTTGATCAATAGAAATTAAATGTTTACTTTTAATCTAAAACATATTACATATACCTATAATACATAACAGAATAATGTACCGAAATATCACCAACTAAAATAAATAAAATACATAAACTACAATATTGTTAGCTCAAGGTGTCTGAGGATCCTATGAATTGTATATGTAGGTATGTGTATAGTGTGTGTAGAAATACATACTTTTCTTTAGGCGCCTATCGCTAACTTAATTTTTTCTGTTTTTCCTAAAGGCTGACTGGTAGAGATGACTGGCTGATTGCGGTCAATAAAGATTTAATAAATAAATAAATACCACCTCGTCAAATCACCTAGGTAAGGTAGCGGACCCCGGGCTCTGAAGCGTAGCCACTGACGAGGCAACCGGGAATACGCTTGGATGATGATGTGATGACGCGTTTACAAACCTCCGGAAGGTTCGTAACCACGCATTTTATTAATTTACCCGGTTCGTACCTGGCAGGTTCGTTACTTCATATCTCAGCAATAATACCTAACCGCTAACATACGTTGCTTGTGCAGTGAGTTCCAATTCATGTTTAATCTGAGGCATCATTTAACAGACGTGAACACGGTGTTTGTGGTAGAATCCATAGTTGTTCAGATTCTTTATAATATAAAATGCTGCATGCATTTTGCATTTGTTTGCGCGTGATTTATCTTTTCTCAATTAAATTACTCGTAACAGTAATTCCACGTGAATTGCGGTTAACTACAGTATTTATTTTTGAACTTGTACGAGTATTTTAGATTTGAAAGTAATATAAATCTTCGGCGCTTATTTTTTTATGTATTGATATATTGTTTACGACTACCAGATGTAACATCGGTACTAGTGTTACGATTAAGTTTTGTGCCGACAATGGCTTTCAATGTTCTCGAAGAAGATGTTTTATTGTCTGATTGGTAATATGTGTTTAATAAACCAAAAAACGGCCACTTTTTGCAATATGCCAAAAGTGGCCGTAACTTTAAACTATTAACAGTGGTTCATAAAATAGTTTGAAGGGTTATCTAGGTTTTAGTAGCTTAAAATTTTAAATGATATCTCTCTGATTTGTAAGGAAACACAAATAATTTATTTCAAATGGGGGCAGCACTGAACTCCGTGTATCGTCTTAACTATCATCACATCGTTCAGGCGGTCAGCATAAATGTCCTTAATGAGGCTAACGACAGAGGGATCGCCGTGGCCACATACTGGTCAAAGATGATTTGAAATTGAAGCTACAATGAAACCATTTCGACTCGATAAGAAGAAGTCGGTCAGCGTCCACTTCTTAATTAGTCTTCTTCTAGTTATGACCAGTTCTGGATTCAACCACTTCTTAATAAGACCATTTCTAAAGAGAACTTTTTAGACCAAAGCCAAAACGTTTTAAAAGATTTGGCGTTTTCTCTTTCCCTTCACACAGTTTTCGGCACCCTTGGATGACTATTAGTTCACCCATCATACAGTAAGGTTACCCGCATCAGTTCGGTCTATCAGTCTGGATTGACTTGATTTACTCCAGAATGATGGATGAAGTACGTGTACGGTGTGTAGTAAAGTACGGTGACTGACGCGAGAATGATACGAGCGAGTAACGCAAACAGTCTCCAATCAGTCTTTCATCATTCAAAACAGACTGACATAATTTTCATCCGTCCGAACCATCAGTCTGTCAATCCGTAGGTTACACGATCATTCTCCAATCATTCTGACCAGACTGATAGACTGAACTGATGCCAAACTGAGCGTCTAACCTTGCTTATAGAACCTAACATCGAAATATCTGAGTTGGTTCATCAGTATATACATCGTGTTAATGAAAGAACGCAAAACCTCTCAGATGGTACCTCAGCAACTTTTGTTCAACAATCAAACATTCCCTCGATCTTCTTTTACGATCTGCGCGGGAAGAAAAGCAGCTGGTAAATTCTATGTTTTTTCTTTTCTTCCAGGCCAGCAAGGAATAGTTGATGAGACGTAAAATATTATTTTTGACCGTTTTTGGACGGTGGGTATGGTCAAAGGGGACAAGTAAGGTAAGGCTGACTTCAAATAGAGAGCAAGGTCTGGAATATTTACTAAGTCTCTTTAGAAAACTAGGAGGATATATAGATATATGACGTAAGTCTTCACTGAGCTAATATCCAAATCTGCAAATTAGAAAAATATGATTTTTGCTAATCATAAACAACCATTTATTTATTTACAATCTCTGCTGAACTAACCAATTGTATATATCCTGACAGAGTAAAATACTTTAAAAACATTCAAACAAACAAAGCTTATTAAACACATAAGCTATTTTATTACCCGTCTAGAACAAGTTTTTGTAATTTTAAATTACTTAAGTCTTATGAATGTTGAATAGGTATCAAATAACATAGCAAATATGAAAACTTAATTTTTAATTTCGGAGTTTTGCAAACCACGCCAAAAGTTATACAATATTCATTTGCCAAAGTTTTTCCATTAAGGTTTCTTAAACTCTTTAAAAAAATTGATTAAAAACGGATCGCTTATTCTGAAACTGAAGGGCTTGTTTATTAAAATTTCATAGACCTTAACTTTTGCATTTAGATAACTAGAATTAAATCAGGCTTTTTTTCTAATTTTGTGAAAATATTGATTTTCATAATTTCATTATGAAGCTAAGTACTTAAGTTTCCTTTTATTCATTGAGAAAGAAATTAATACAAAATTCACAACAGTTTCGTCAATATGATATAAATTAGTCAAAAATACAACCCCGAATTGTACTCGGCTCAAATGTACCCATTATGCTTGCCGCATTTCCTCTTTGAATTGCTATGGACAGCCTTTCGACCAGGTACCATCTGGAGCGGTGGTCATATCCACAGGACTTTAATCGCTGTCCTATCTCACTAACAAAGTGCTTCGCTTCGGAACACCATGGTCCAGCTGGCTCTACGGCAATCGGAACGAATTCATACTGGTTAGACAAAACCGAATTATTTGAATTTTTATGTTTTTATGTACTTAAGTAGTTATTCGATATCTTTTAGTTAAGTATGGCAGTAGAGTAGTAGGAGTATCACTCTTTGTGATCTATTTTCAAAGATTCGTACATTTTATCACGTCACATCGGTGCTGCATTGATCTCGAATATTCAGTGCATTGTCAGCAATGGATGAGTAAAATACCGTATGACGGTGAACCCACTGCACCGCGCACCGACGTCGCTCGTCGCGGGGCGCGGTTCAACACACTGACTGTGACACTGACGCTCCAGCGCGTTGACTCGTTTTCAGTGTGTTGGACTAGGTGTGTTTTCCAAACAAACTGAGATACTACAGTGATAAATCTGCCGCCCCGCGCTCGCGCGGCGCGTAGCAGTGGGATCAATGTAGTTTTTCAAGTCACCAGTCGCGTTTCAAGTCACAAAATACCATTAAACCGTAATTTAGAAACTATCGCATTACCGAAAAACAATATAAACAATACTATTTTTGGCAGAAACCCTAGAATCAATATCAATGATTTAAAAAAAAATTACATCAATAAAAAAGCAGCATGAAACGGAACGGATTCTCCATGAAAAACAACCCACTTAAAAGACAAGTCCACTCACTCTCACTTTTACAGGCTAGGTATAGTATGTATACCAAGCGTACTCGTAGATACTAAATATTCAGTATCTACGAACTATTCAGTATCTGTAAACTATTATTTTTGTACAAAATCAACATCTTACATACATAACAACAATGCTTTTATTTTATAACCTACTATCAATATATACATACATACATACTATCACGCCTGTTTCCCACAGGGGTAGGCAGAGACTATAGACCTATGTATGTACTTAATGTGTGTAGTGGATTTTTATATGTTATTCTTCTTCTCTATCCTGTCTCAACGCGAAACAAGTCTCGTCCATTTAGGAAACGAGCTCTTCCATTTAGCTTTATCTTACGTCATCTCGACTGCAATTTTGTACAAGGTTATGTAATTTTCTATATTCCGCTGAAATGTGGACCTTATATAGAAAATACATTGTTTTATAATACTTATTATACATATTATGATTATGATACAATAAAGTAAAAAAAAAATACATTTACTTATTGATGTAAGTACCTTCATTTAAAAATTTAGAATTATAAGATGCACGTATACTTCACTTTGAAGGAAGACGTGGGAATTTATTTTCATGTTATTTTTTTTGTTTTGGATGTGAACGTACGTACAGAAATATTAATATTATCACGAATTATTGTAAAAAATATGTATCTAACAAAATTTTATCAGCATTTCCAACTCAAAATGAGGAAAAAAGCGACAGGCCAAGCGAAACATTCAGTTGAACGTCCAAACTTATTTATTATTTAGTGATATTAGTTCTCAAAACGGAATATGCAAGCAGTAATTTTCAATTTGTTGCCTCCGCAATTTCGGAACGTGGTAGGTTATGAACTATGTGTTAGGTAGCTGAGATATTGCGTACCTTGGTTTATATTAGAGCTATTTTGGCAAATTCTTTGGCTTTGTTCTACTAGCTAAAATTGTCTGGTATATGAAGTTAACTGCATATTTTATCCTTGACCGTTGTCGGCTATGGTGACTGGCTATGCGTTTAATACTACGTCTTGAAGCTTTATTCAAGACTTCATTCGTGTGCCTTGAGATGGCTGATGTACCCTATCTTTGCGGCTAACTTGCATAATATGGACATGTTAGGGTACCGCCAACGTAATTATAATGAATTGCGAAAGTTGGTTTATTCTTAATTTCATCTCGTTTTGAGTCAAGGTCATGCCTCCTGTGGTCTTCAAATAACTGGACATTGTGATAATTTCATTCATTTCATTTCTATTCTGTCCTTTTATAAGCCAAGCTATCCCAACAAGTAAGGTTGATATTGCATCTTTTCATGTATCTTTTCTGAACATCTTTACATTTGAGGAACTGGCCACCCTGTTTCCGCTGGCAGACTTTTAGTTTAGAAAAGATGATGCACTGAGATGCGATGCACCCCTCTTCGGACATCCTCACAACGTGGCTACTACAATGCAGCTGACGCCGCATCAGGTACTACCCGCTCGTGCTAATGCTTACGTGATATAATGAACATCAAATGGTCCGATCGTGTAAGAAACACTGAAGTGTTGCGACGGGCTGGAGTCCACGGCATTGAGGCCTACGAGTACTACCTGCTTGCGCTAAGTTTGCCGCTGACAGAAAGGGACGCGCATACTACGAAACGGCAGACTTAGTATGCACGTCCATTTCCGTCAGCGGCAATCATTTGATGTTCTTTATATCACGAAGGCTTTTAAGTCGGAATCTAAGGCCCATAATAAACATTGTTTCCCTGTTTTTACTAAGTAAATATTTACAAGTCATTAACTTCGTGATGTTCAATTTATGAAAAATAATAAGAGACATTGTATAAGCCACTAAAATAATGACTTTCATTCGTATTTTTCTTCCTATAATAAGCTGTTCCATCACAAAACAAAATATCAAAACACTCATTTAAAAGCAGACGGAATGTCCACGACGCAAATAGGAGTAATGTTTTTGTTATATCCTAAAAAAATAATGATATTTTTATTCTATTTTCAACTTCATTCGTATTAGCGGAAAAACATTAGTTGTTCAAAGATATTATACTTTTTATTTCGCAATGAATTTATTTATTCTACTCTTTATGGCACACAATTTAACAAATTAGACACAAATAATAGAGATACATTTTAGCATACAAAAGGCGGCCTTATCGCACAGCAATTTCTTCCAGGCAACCTTAGGGTAGTATGGATACAAAATAAATTTAGATATGTTACAGGTGAATGTGGATCTTACTATGTGATTTTATGTACTTACCTAAGAGCTAGAACAAAAGTTGCTGAGGTACCATCTGAGAGGTTTTGCGTTCTTTCATTAACACGATGTATAAGGTACTGTCACCGCCATTGTCAAGTGAGAAAGCACTAGAACTTTTGTCATAAATCATAATAGTACAGGACAACTTGAATAATAACACCAATGTAGGTATTATTCAGGTTATATTCGAAAAGGTTTTCTCTCGCTAAAAGTGTGGATAAATTTCTAGTCATAAATAAAATATGACTATCACCTCCTCCATTACCACGCATCATCTACACGGTAATGCAGTACAAACTCACTGAAAGCAATTTGACGTAAATGTTCTCGTGTGCGATCGCATTTCGTATTCATACCGGGCCCTCGTTTGTGACGTGTGTTAAGAGTAATTGTTAGCAGTATTTGTTTGGGTTTGTCGCGCCTACCGTTTCTTTGGGTATAGTACGCTTCAACAATGAGAGGAAATATTATTTTCGGCCCGTTTTTGGGCGGTGGGAATGGCTTATTTATTTTTTGTGAGTCTAACTTACTGATGTCAGATTTTACCAACAGTCTTAAGGTCTTAAGCCACCTGACATAGCTTGACGATTTTCCTACGAAGATGACTTCCGAAGCACGAAAGAGCTTGGGAAATTTTTATAGCACTCATTTGGGATCAGTTAGCTTTCAAATGCACTAGTGATGGATGTAATTTCACCAGGCCCTTGTTTGTATGTGACGTGTGTAATTGTTAAAAGTAATTAATTTGTCATGCCTGCCGTTTTTTTGGTTGATACAGATACAATATCATATCTTTATCCCTAACGGGACAGACAGGGCCTGGCGCGGCCTAGGCCACTTTTAGCGTGGTGGTGGGCATGAAGTTGGAAATAGGAAATTATAATGGTGATGGTTAGCAACCACATCGCCTATTAATGATTTAGATTTTTGCCCATTCCCTCGATCTTCTTTTACGATCTGCGCGGGAAGAAAAGCAGCTGGTAAATTCTATGTTTTTTCTTTTCTTCCAGGCCAGCAAGGAATAGTTGATGAGACGTAAAATATTATTTTTGACCGTTTTTGGACGGTGGGTATGGTCAAAGGGGACAAGTAAGGTAAGGCTGACTTCAAATAGAGAGCAAGGTCTGGAATATTTACTAAGTCTCTTTAGAAAACTAGGAGGATATATAGATATATGACGTAAGTCTTCACTGAGCTAATATCCAAATCTGCAAATTAGAAAAATATGATTTTTGCTAATCATAAACAACCATTTATTTATTTACAATCTCTGCTGAACTAACCAATTGTATATATCCTGACAGAGTAAAATACTTTAAAAACATTCAAACAAACAAAGCTTATTAAACACATAAGCTATTTTATTACCCGTCTAGAACAAGTTTTTGTAATTTTAAATTACTTAAGTCTTATGAATGTTGAATAGGTATCAAATAACATAGCAAATATGAAAACTTAATTTTTAATTTCGGAGTTTTGCAAACCACGCCAAAAGTTATACAATATTCATTTGCCAAAGTTTTTCCATTAAGGTTTCTTAAACTCTTTAAAAAAATTGATTAAAAACGGATCGCTTATTCTGAAACTGAAGGGCTTGTTTATTAAAATTTCATAGACCTTAACTTTTGCATTTAGATAACTAGAATTAAATCAGGCTTTTTTTCTAATTTTGTGAAAATATTGATTTTCATAATTTCATTATGAAGCTAAGTACTTAAGTTTCCTTTTATTCATTGAGAAAGAAATTAATACAAAATTCACAACAGTTTCGTCAATATGATATAAATTAGTCAAAAATACAACCCCGAATTGTACTCGGCTCAAATGTACCCATTATGCTTGCCGCATTTCCTCTTTGAATTGCTATGGACAGCCTTTCGACCAGGTACCATCTGGAGCGGTGGTCATATCCACAGGACTTTAATCGCTGTCCTATCTCACTAACAAAGTGCTTCGCTTCGGAACACCATGGTCCAGCTGGCTCTACGGCAATCGGAACGAATTCATACTGGTTAGACAAAACCGAATTATTTGAATTTTTATGTTTTTATGTACTTAAGTAGTTATTCGATATCTTTTAGTTAAGTATGGCAGTAGAGTAGTAGGAGTATCACTCTTTGTGATCTATTTTCAAAGATTCGTACATTTTATCACGTCACATCGGTGCTGCATTGATCTCGAATATTCAGTGCATTGTCAGCAATGGATGAGTAAAATACCGTATGACGGTGAACCCACTGCACCGCGCACCGACGTCGCTCGTCGCGGGGCGCGGTTCAACACACTGACTGTGACACTGACGCTCCAGCGCGTTGACTCGTTTTCAGTGTGTTGGACTAGGTGTGTTTTCCAAACAAACTGAGATACTACAGTGATAAATCTGCCGCCCCGCGCTCGCGCGGCGCGTAGCAGTGGGATCAATGTAGTTTTTCAAGTCACCAGTCGCGTTTCAAGTCACAAAATACCATTAAACCGTAATTTAGAAACTATCGCATTACCGAAAAACAATATAAACAATACTATTTTTGGCAGAAACCCTAGAATCAATATCAATGATTTAAAAAAAAATTACATCAATAAAAAAGCAGCATGAAACGGAACGGATTCTCCATGAAAAACAACCCACTTAAAAGACAAGTCCACTCACTCTCACTTTTACAGGCTAGGTATAGTATGTATACCAAGCGTACTCGTAGATACTAAATATTCAGTATCTACGAACTATTCAGTATCTGTAAACTATTATTTTTGTACAAAATCAACATCTTACATACATAACAACAATGCTTTTATTTTATAACCTACTATCAATATATACATACATACATACTATCACGCCTGTTTCCCACAGGGGTAGGCAGAGACTATAGACCTATGTATGTACTTAATGTGTGTAGTGGATTTTTATATGTTATTCTTCTTCTCTATCCTGTCTCAACGCGAAACAAGTCTCGTCCATTTAGGAAACGAGCTCTTCCATTTAGCTTTATCTTACGTCATCTCGACTGCAATTTTGTACAAGGTTATGTAATTTTCTATATTCCGCTGAAATGTGGACCTTATATAGAAAATACATTGTTTTATAATACTTATTATACATATTATGATTATGATACAATAAAGTAAAAAAAAAATACATTTACTTATTGATGTAAGTACCTTCATTTAAAAATTTAGAATTATAAGATGCACGTATACTTCACTTTGAAGGAAGACGTGGGAATTTATTTTCATGTTATTTTTTTTGTTTTGGATGTGAACGTACGTACAGAAATATTAATATTATCACGAATTATTGTAAAAAATATGTATCTAACAAAATTTTATCAGCATTTCCAACTCAAAATGAGGAAAAAAGCGACAGGCCAAGCGAAACATTCAGTTGAACGTCCAAACTTATTTATTATTTAGTGATATTAGTTCTCAAAACGGAATATGCAAGCAGTAATTTTCAATTTGTTGCCTCCGCAATTTCGGAACGTGGTAGGTTATGAACTATGTGTTAGGTAGCTGAGATATTGCGTACCTTGGTTTATATTAGAGCTATTTTGGCAAATTCTTTGGCTTTGTTCTACTAGCTAAAATTGTCTGGTATATGAAGTTAACTGCATATTTTATCCTTGACCGTTGTCGGCTATGGTGACTGGCTATGCGTTTAATACTACGTCTTGAAGCTTTATTCAAGACTTCATTCGTGTGCCTTGAGATGGCTGATGTACCCTATCTTTGCGGCTAACTTGCATAATATGGACATGTTAGGGTACCGCCAACGTAATTATAATGAATTGCGAAAGTTGGTTTATTCTTAATTTCATCTCGTTTTGAGTCAAGGTCATGCCTCCTGTGGTCTTCAAATAACTGGACATTGTGATAATTTCATTCATTTCATTTCTATTCTGTCCTTTTATAAGCCAAGCTATCCCAACAAGTAAGGTTGATATTGCATCTTTTCATGTATCTTTTCTGAACATCTTTACATTTGAGGAACTGGCCACCCTGTTTCCGCTGGCAGACTTTTAGTTTAGAAAAGATGATGCACTGAGATGCGATGCACCCCTCTTCGGACATCCTCACAACGTGGCTACTACAATGCAGCTGACGCCGCATCAGGTACTACCCGCTCGTGCTAATGCTTACGTGATATAATGAACATCAAATGGTCCGATCGTGTAAGAAACACTGAAGTGTTGCGACGGGCTGGAGTCCACGGCATTGAGGCCTACGAGTACTACCTGCTTGCGCTAAGTTTGCCGCTGACAGAAAGGGACGCGCATACTACGAAACGGCAGACTTAGTATGCACGTCCATTTCCGTCAGCGGCAATGATTTGATGTTCTTTATATCACGAAGGCTTTTAAGTCGGAATCTAAGGCCCATAATAAACATTGTTTCCCTGTTTTTACTAAGTAAATATTTACAAGTCATTAACTTCGTGATGTTCAATTTATGAAAAATAATAAGAGACATTGTATAAGCCACTAAAATAATGACTTTCATTCGTATTTTTCTTCCTATAATAAGCTGTTCCATCACAAAACAAAATATCAAAACACTCATTTAAAAGCAGACGGAATGTCCACGACGCAAATAGGAGTAATGTTTTTGTTATATCCTAAAAAAATAATGATATTTTTATTCTATTTTCAACTTCATTCGTATTAGCGGAAAAACATTAGTTGTTCAAAGATATTATACTTTTTATTTCGCAATGAATTTATTTATTCTACTCTTTATGGCACACAATTTAACAAATTAGACACAAATAATAGAGATACATTTTAGCATACAAAAGGCGGCCTTATCGCACAGCAATTTCTTCCAGGCAACCTTAGGGTAGTATGGATACAAAATAAATTTAGATATGTTACAGGTGAATGTGGATCTTACTATGTGATTTTATGTACTTACCTAAGAGCTAGAACAAACTGAACTAATCTTATTTCCCCTAAATATGGGCGAAAAAAATATATGAAAAAAGGCTTCCAAGTCCGAGTATTTAATATTTTTAACTAGAAGGCTTCACGCTAGTACGGTTTATGTTAAAAAAGTCTTTAAGACAATATTTAAACATTATAAAAAATATGGCCAATCAAGTGGTAGTATGCGTAACTCACTGCTAGCCGCATCTGGCTTTTCTCAGACTTCTCCTTCTTCTTCTTCGTCTAAGCACATTCCCGGTTGAATCCTCAGCTGTGCTGCTTTGGAACCCGGGGTGCGCTTTCCTGCTTTTTCTTCTCCAAATAAAACAAGCATGTCAAAGGTCACGCAAGGATGCCAAACACCTTGCAATTGGAGAAGAAATAGCCGGAACAGTTTAGATGATTTGGCTACAGTTTTACGACCGGCCGCCTGATGTCAACCAACTTTGGGAATGTATTTGTGAGAAAAGTTTTACAACCGGCCGCCGCCAGACGTTAACCCTCCTTGGTAATGCAATTATAGCACGAGATGTTTGTGCTTAGTCCTTTAGTCGCCTCTTACGACACCCACAGGAAGAAATGGAGTGGTCCTATTCTAACCCGGAACCACACGGGTCTTTGGCTTTTTCTCAGACATCGTTATCTACTTATAAAATATCTTAAAATCAATAATTGATTACGGTATTACTCAATCTGGTATATGCCAAATACATTAATCATTAGTCATAGATCACAGCTGTGTACATGACAGAAGCAGAGCACGTTTGATTGGCACTTCGGCGACGGCCACTTAAGGTAGAATAGGCGTTATATGTTGATGAAAGTACATCAATCAGTACTTAACATTGGGTGTTATAGTAAATTACTAGAAAAGCTATCCCCTCTTACTTTAAACATATATATAATTACAAAGCTTATGAAAAGAAGAACGGAATGATAATGATGATTTTAGGAATTTTTATGATCATATATTGGATCTGGCCGTGCCGGTCTGGGAGGAATGAAAAAAAAATTTGAATAGTTGCTTCTCTTCTTGCGCAGATCGTAAAAGCCGATCAAGGCAATGGGCGAAAATTTGGATCATGTAACAAGTGATGTTGCTAGCAACCCATCACAATTTTGATTAGGTATGTTTTTACACCTTCATACACCCGAGATATTATCCAAAATTCGCTTTTGGGTCTAAGTATCTTCTGCCTCCCGAATAAATACTACCAAAAAAATATTATGAATAACAAAAAAACCTAGACTCGTCTTCATAAATATAGCCCATCTTATTAAAAAATGGGGACACTTGAATACTTGTTTAAACCATTATATCCGCTCAAAACAAGTACATCTCCCGCTATTTAGGTTGTATGAATTTGCGTGTGTATCTGACGTCAAATTTACTTCATTTAGGATCGTACTTTTAGTCCATGTATGTCAATTCTTTAGATCGGACATTGAGCTTTTTACTATAAAATACCTATATCTATTGTTTTGAGCTGAAATTCGTCTAAAAGTTGGAGGAAGTAATAAAAAAGATTCCTTCCATTTCTAAGTGAATTTCTTATTAAATATTGTATTGAAAATTGGCACCCCAGGTTTTCATACAAATTGAAGGACTTTCTTTATCTATTAGTATATACAGATCTGTGCTTCGAACTGTTTTCATGTTATATATTTTTATTGAAAGCTTTAAACTATAATGAAACCTATTCAAATTTGAAATGCGCATTTTTCGAATAAGTTCGCCTTAATACACAAGCACTTGAGACGATCTAAACTTGTCGCGTCACAGATGATAAAGGAATGGTTGATATTGAAATGGATTGAGCAGATAGACCGTAATATTGAGTAGTCTGGATTACTTTGTGTCGTCCTTTATCAACCCTTCTGATGAAATAAGTAGATTCTTCTTTTTCTAAACGAGTCGGAATGGCCGATATTATTATATGAATGTGGACCAATGTGTGGCCACACTTACTGAGTACCTAAATTTAATTTGATGATTTTAAATTGAAGCTAGAATGAAACCATTTCGTCTCGATAAGAAGGAGAAGAAATAGATTTAGTTTAGTATCTAAGTATTGTTTCAGTTACAGTGTATATTTTTGGGAGATAAGACAAACAAAGAATGTACCAGCTGCTTCTCTTCGCGCATAAATCGTAAAAACCGATGCAGGGAATTAGCGATGCGGCTAGAAACTATTTTGATTCCCAATTTCCACCTTTACGCTCACCATGACGCTAAGTTTGGCATTGGGGTCTTGTAGCCATAGGCTCTGTCTACTTCGTTAGGGATAAATACGTGATAGCCAATGTGTGTGTATTTCATTCTAAAAAAACATGCCATTATTTCAAGTCTCTTCTTTTTCTTCCTCACTTTATCCCACTTTACGTGGGGTCGGGACATTATGTGAGTCTTTTTCATTTTCCTCTATTCTTTTCTTTTTATCTATTAAAGTCTCTATAGTCAGTCTTTTAAAGCATAGAAAACAGTCCTACACAATATTCTAACGATTCTAACAAACCTCTTTGGTTTACAATATTTCCCTCAATAAAATTCCACAAAACAGTAGTTCTAGACTCGGCTCATGGACTCGTATGCAACTGCAAACAATCTAAGCCCGACTTGTTGCACAATGCTCCTAGGTAAATGCTACATGCATAGGAATTATTCATAAGCTTGTACCTGTCTGCTGGAGTAGAGCTCTTTTATATAGGCAACTATTCTATGTTTTAACCACTGACGCAAAACAGGGGTGTTTTACGGTTTACGTCTCTGTGTTTTTATGTATCTGTATTTCTGTGTCTACATGCATCATTAACGACCTCTGTGGCGTAATGGTTAACACGCTAGTCTGCCATTCCGGAGGTTCTGGGTTCGATCCCCAGCCAGGGCAGGTTAGAAAATGGTCTTTTTAAAATTTTCCTTGGTTTGAGTGTTTTAGCATGTATTATATTATATATCATAAAATATAGTATCGTAGAGTTAGTATCCCATAACATACTTTGGGGCTAACTCAATCCGTGTATTTGTCCCCTATATACAGGCTGACTTTTTAACCACCAGCCAAAGTTTTGAAGCAAGTTCAGTCCATGATACTGAACTACTTTCCATAAAAACAATTAACGAAAAACGATAAAAAAATTTCGCCTTCCCATACAGATTGGCGCTCAGGCCAACTGATATTGTATGGGAGGACGAAAATTTTTTATCTATTTTCAATACATTTTTTTATAGAAAGTAGTTCAGTATCATGGATTGAACTTGCTCCAAAAATTTGGCTGGTGGATAAAAAGTCACCCTGTATATTTATTTAATTAGTTTACAAAAGTATTAATATAGAATAATATTATAGCTCCCAAATGAACGAACAGATTTTGAGAACAGATTTTTTTGTTTAAAAGTGAGAGAATGAGAATTTTTAATGATTCAAGAAAATATTTTTATTTATCGTAGTATACGATGTAGTACTTAGTATACGTATACCTAAATGTTGATGATAGGTGATTTCTATCATTAACAACTAAGTATAAGTGACTTCAGTCAGTAAATAAGTAGTTAGTTTGGCGACTTTTAAAAGGCAAACGAGATATGGTATAAAAAAACAGTAGCACTCCGGGTGTACCGACAGAATTGAAATTTTGAACAAGGTGTCGGTTACACGGTAACAGTGTCGCGAGTTCAGCGGCATTTTCCCCATCTCAAAAACTGCCCAACGCACCTAAAGAAGTTTACACTTCAAAAACCCAGTAAAGTACCAACTTTTTAGGACAACCGAGAATGTCTGGATAATCTCTTTTAGCAAAATGAGCTAGATTTACTAGTACTAGTACCCACCCGTTTGTAAATTGAAATGGATCGGCCACACACTGATGAGGGAGCTTACTCACATTCCGAGGCAATTATTGGAATGGACTCCTCAAGAAGCGTGGTCGACTCAAGCAAACTTGGTCACGATCGGTAGCGACGAAGATGTAGACAATCGGGCTGTCTTGGCCCGAAGTAAAGCCCGTTGCTCAAGACAAGACGAAATGGAGAAGCACTATAGAGGCCCTCTGCTCCAACCCAGGGAATATAGGGAAATAAATGAAGTAAATCACATGTTTGCAGCGTCCAATATTTTACTACATATTCTAGCCTTAGGTACTACGCATTGTAGCGCAACAAGTCTGCATAACTTCTTGTTTGCATACAACAGAATTGAACAGTTGAATACACCAGTAAACTTGCGTTTCATTCAACTCGAGCTAGCCACCTCTATGCTGGAATGGACAGGACACTCAAGATAGGTCTTAATACTATTTTCAGCCAGGTCTACATATTTTCAGAGTCCTATTATGTATCGCAGATGTGTTTGGGGGCCTTGTGGTACGCATTACTAGCGTGTACAAGTGTACAAGGCGTACACTTGGACAAAACGAATTCCTCCTGATGGGTAGCTTGAAAATCTTATACTAATGTTGGCCACTTCCACATACAAAAACCAAACAACATCCTATTCAATATTTCTCTTCATATTCAAACCTTAACTACCACGCATTGTAGCGCAACAAGTCTGCTTATAACTTTTTGTTTACATGCAATGCAATGCACATGAATACACGAGTTAACTTGTATTCCATTCAACTCAAGCCAGTTTATTGAAGCAAATATGAATGCGCTAGCGACCTCTTTAAGCTAGGATGGACATTGAAGGTAGGTATACTAGATAATATTTCAGTGTTTGTTACGAGTAGTTGCGATGATATAAATTGTTAACAATAACCTACCTTTACAGCCACTTTTTTACTTTCACCTGGATGATGACGTTCAAAAATGACCTAAAACAAGCTCAGTTGGACGCCGCCACAGCTCAGGACCGTGCAAAGTGAAAAAGAAGGACAAGCAAGGCCGACCCCAATTAGATGGGATAAGGTATAGAGAAAGAAGAAGAACCTACCTTTACAGCGTTTTACAAGCTGTAATTTCGCTTGTACTCTGTTTGTTGTTGTTTATTTGTTTTTTGGGTCAAATTTGAGCAATTTCCCGATTTCCAATTAGATGAAATTTTGTATGCTTATGTAAATCAAATACAATGGCACTTGATTTCAATTATTTTGTGTACTTCCTCCACGCGCGACACGTGTTTCACCTCTACACGAGCCATCCTCAGGCTCAAAAACATGGTTTTGTGTCTGAGGATGGCTCGTGTAGAGGTGAAACACGTGTCGCGAGTATGACAGTTAAATAGTGGTGGAAATACACATAATAATCGAAATCAAGTGCCATGTAATTTTGACTTTCGCGAGTTAACGCCTGAATCCATTAACTAACAATACAATATAATTATAACAAGAAGCTGATCTGATGCTGGAGCCGGAAGGTGGCAATAGGAACCCTGTAATAAAACGACGCAACCCCATCGTGTTTCGGCTTATGGGCGAGTCTTGAACTAAAATAAACGGGCAAGTGCGAGTCGGACTCGTACATGAAGGGTTTCGTACCTCCGTACAATGTTTTAAAACGCTGAAGAAACACGTTTTTCGTATGACGACCCCCTTTAATTTTTAACTTTTTTTATTTTTAGTATTTTTTGTTATAGCGGCCATAGTAATACATAATCTGTGAAAATTTCAAGTATCTAGTTAATGCCATTATAAAGATCTAGTTAAAAACGCTAAAAAAACACGTTTTTGTGTATCGCGACCCCCTTTAATTTTTAACTTTTTTTTATTTTCAGTATTTGTTGTTATAGCGGCCACAGTAATACCACAGAATACAGTAAGAGTAAACAGAACGGAATCTCCTAAGCTACGCGCAATATGCGTCCCCGTTCCCCGCACCCGCACCTCTCCCCGGGTTTTTGACGGCCAACGTGAGTCATCGAGGCGAAAACGAGGGAGAGGTGCGGGGACGGGGAACGGGGACGCATATTGCGCGTACCTTAGGAGATTCAGGCCTGTGGTAATACATAATCGATGAAAATTTCAAGTGTCTAGCTATTACGGTTCAAGAGATAGAGCCCTGTGGGTACGGAACCCTAAAAACTAAAATATGACATCATCATAACGCTAAAAATAGACATTCCATACTCCACTAATATTTAAAGATCAGTCGAGTAGACCCTAAGGAAAGTTAAAAGTTTTTCGTCCTAGCAAACCCTCGGCTGAAGCGAAGTGAGTTTCAAGAAGAGTGAGTTTCCAC
Organism: Acrobasis repandana; assembly: GCA_963576875.1. Lineage (NCBI taxonomy): Eukaryota > Metazoa > Arthropoda > Insecta > Lepidoptera > Pyralidae > Acrobasis > Acrobasis repandana. Next base: position 10,005,158 of record OY756226.1, read on the forward strand.
TGTGGTAAATTTTTCTGTGTTTACTAAAAGATTTCCTGGAAGAGATTACTTTGCGATAAAGCCACCGTTTGTATTAGGTCTAGGTATAATATAAGATAAAACTTCTTTATTGCACCAACAACAATAAGTAGAAAATATAAAAGAAAACTTAAATTATAAGTAGGTAAAAAGGCGGGCTTATCAATCACTAAAGCGGTATTATATAGGCAGGAGGCAGGAATTTTTTTATTTAACACTTTATTGCACACATTATTATATAATATTTTTTCTGCCTTTAGACCTAAATTACTGTTTAATCACCACGCAAATGATGCAATTTTTTTTATATACAATTTTTTGTCAAACAGAAACACGCCCCGCATAGTAGTTATCTGTCTAGAAGTCGAAGTAAAATAAATAAAGTTTTCATCTCATCTATTCGAAAAACGATGATTTTATCCCAAATATTTGGGGCTAAAGCCACTGGTAATTCTCTAGACACTAAAAATTAAATTCCCTAGGCGTTAAAACACCATTTGAAAACCGAACACGAATGTAGAATCAAAAATAATATTGGCAGTCAGCTAAAAAAAAAGAATAATTTAGTTTTAAAATTATAAAATATAGGCAAGGGCGTCCTAATTCTTTAAAATTGGAATACAACACGTTTTACGTGGATGACTGTAGGTCAAAATGTTTTGGTTCTCTTGCTTCAAAATAGTAATTTATTAAAAACCAATAAAAACGCGCAATTGTTGTCTTTGATTTAAAAAGTAATTTTATTATGAAACTATTAGGTTATTTTTACAACTATTTTAAATGTGACTAATTTCTTGATGAGGCCGATAGTAAATATGAAGTTTACATATAATATACATATTTAAATATATAAAGAATTAACACACAAGGAACAAACATTTATTGTAACAAACAACAAGTAATGAAAGGATTTTAATGACTGGAAAATGTATAAGATGTGGTGGTCCTAGAAAAATATTTTCATAGTACTACTTCAGTGAAAACGCTACCAAATAAAGGTTAGTAACTGCTCTGATTAGCTATATGTAGGTATTCTACTTCCGTTATAGGTATATATTTGCAAATTTTCCTCATAGATGGAGATGTAAAGAAGAATGTGCTACACGGTGTACGGTTAAGTTTTATCTCGGGCGATATACTTGAATCCCTCGCTTCACTTAGGATTCCACTGTAGAATCCCTTGCTATGCTCGTGATTCTATTGTGGCATCCTTCGTTTCGCACTGGATTCAAAGTAGCGCCCTCGCGTTAAAACTATTACCTTTACGCCTTGAAGCACAATCTACTATTTAGTACCTAGTGCCTTTTTATTAGGGTTACGTACCCAAGGTGTGCAAACTGTCCGTCTGTCTGTCCGTCAGTCACAGGGCTCTATCTCTTGAACCGTAATAGCTAGACACTTGAAATTATCACCGATTATGTATTTCTGTGGCCGCTATAACAACAAATACTAATAATAAAAAAGTTAAAAACTAAAGGGGGTCGTCATACAACAAACGTGTTTTTCAGCGTTTTTAACTCGATCTTTATAATGACAATAATTAGATACTTGAAATTTTCACTGATTATGTATAACTATGACCACTCTAACAACAAATACTAAAAATAAGATAAAGTTAAAAAAAGGGGGTCTTCGTACAAGAAACGTGTTTCTTCAGCGCTTTAAAACATTGTACGAAGGTACGGCACCCTTCATGTACGAGTCCGACTCGCACGTGCCCGTTTATTTCTGTAACTCGGGTCAGATAAGGTATTCGATTCCAAAATTCAACGTAATACAATCGGTGCTGGGGACCTTTTTCCAGAGGATTGCACAAATAGGTATCGGATAAAGTGGACGCGGTTTATAAAAGCTTTCAGTTAACATTTTTGGATTATGTATGTTAAAAACCTTTTTCACTGCTATGATGCGACGCCGTCCATTACATTTTTAAACATTGGAAGATTAAAAAGAAAATCTTTTTTGCTGTATAATTATAATGTTACAATTATATGATAGGTAGTGCCCTCACAATACAAACTTAAGACGCATGAGTTCAAATCCCATTTGTGGCAAAAATCATCGCATATTTTCAATTAAAAATGTTTGTACCTGTGTGTCTACTTGTCTTAGTTTAATTACACATATTAGTCCCTTATGTCCTAAGTCCTAAAATGAAACGGTAAGCCCTGTGGACACAGGATACATGTGTGGGCTAGAGACTTTGACTTTAATCTGCGATATGGATTCACAAGTAGCCTCTGATAGATTAGCGCTAGGAAATTCGAAGCACTGACCCTAACTTAATTTTTTAATAATACTCCTTAGGTATACCTTCTAACTCTCATATAAACTTGCACGTTTATAGCTTCCTATTACTTCTATTTTACAATATTTTTATCAGTTTATAGATACACCCATTACATCCCTCACTCATTACCCATGAGTGCGCTCGGCCGAGCGATGCGAGGTGAAGCTATCCGTGATAATTTAATCTAAGTACATAAAAAGTCGTGTGCAGTGTGCAATTCTTACACCAAATTAAAGCTAATTTTATGGACAGTGACATTGTGCTATCAGTTTTTACTGAACATTACTGTTGAGTGTATGGTGACGAAAAAAAAATAACCTACAATTCCTAACCTACGATTCTTAGACCACTGACCACTGCGCGTAGACCCCTACGCTGCTACGACGCGAGACGGCTACAGTTTCGATTACGCGGGTGCGAGCGGGACGGCACAAACTGCAGGTGTCTTACTCACCTATCGTGTGTAACGGATGAACGTACCGGGTAGCCGGTTTTACTACAAGTTGGTACATTTTGTGTGCCCATCGGTACTCTAAATAGTGCCTTCCAGCTTATGATCCCTAAAGGAACAGTGGCTAAACACAATTAAGTCAAAATGAAGTGCAGTGCATGTCTACAGCCCGTACCTAGCGAGCAACAACTCAAATGTTCTTTGTGCAAGCAAACATTTCATCATAGTTGCGTTAACATAACAAGCTCCTTTTTCCTTCAAAATAAGAAGGAGCTACTTTCGTCCTGGCAGTGTCCGACTTGCACCAATGTTACTACACGGCGTAAGGGAGACGAAACGCCCGTTCGCAAAATCCATGCGATAGACATGTCATGTGATGATTTCGATCCTGATGAAAGTACTTTCTCACAGAACTCGCAACAGGTCGAAAACAAGGAAATGTTGAATGCTAGTGAAACAAAACAAGATTATGCGGCTTTATCGTCCGCTTTCTCGCTAGAACAACTTTCAACTCTTTTGGACATAAAATTAAATAACAATAAGGCAGAAATATTATCAAAGTTGGATCAACATAAATCAGATATCATGAATTTAGTAAAAGCTGAACTACACACTATGATAGACTCAGTCAAAACTGATTTTACCGCTACTACGGATTATTTGTCTGAACAAATTAAGCACCTAGACAATAATCAAAATACATTGTACACTAGGATAAAGAGCCTTGAACAAGAAAACGCCAACTTAAGTTCCAAATTGAGTAGACTGAGAAATGAATCCTGTTTCAATCCTGAGACCGAAGAAGCTATCACGAAGTTACGTAACGAGCTTAATGAGCGCGAACAGGCATCATTGATAAATGACGTCGAGATAACCTGTATTCCCGAGTTTGATGGTGTATCCGCGGTACATACTGTCATAGCAGTTGCAACAAAACTAGGACTTCAAATAAGTGAGCGGGACATCGTCAGCGCGGAACGCGTCGGCTCGCGCGCTCGAAGGCAACCTGGTGAACATCAAGAGTATGTGAGTGCGGGGGCGGAACGGCCTGCCAGGCCACGGCCTATCGACGTGCGATACGTGATGAACTCCTACACCAGTCACGGGTACGCCGGGACGCAAAGACTGGAGATTTAGGGCTTCCGCAGCACACACCGCGAAGGTTCTACATAAATGAAAGACTCACCAAAACTAATAGAATAACCTTCGCTAAGACACTCGAGGCATCGCGACGTGCTAAACCCGAGAGCTGGAAATTTATCTGGACTAAGGGAGGCAAGGTGTTTGCTCGGCGCTCCGCTACGTCTGTCGTCTATCAGCTGACCTGTCAGCGCGACATCGACAGAGTTTTCGGCGATGGTTCAACCCCTACCACTTCAGTCACGGTCACGGATGATTCGTCGAGCCAACAGCAGTTATAACGATCGTGAAGGCATTGTGCGGGATGTATAACCTTTTTGTTTTGTTTTATTCTCCAGAATACTTTCTCAGTACGTTTAATCGTAGCTTAATTTTCACTCTTTATAATAATGTAAGACTTAAAACACTTTTTTTTTCTTTGTCTCTTGTTTGCCTTAAGTTTACAAGTTGTATAAAAGTATGTTTTATGTGCGTGCAAGGTGGTTGTACCGTGGTAGAAATAATACATTACACTAAAATTATTAATAAGCCATTAGCCCTTATAACACTCTTAAATACTGGATATCGATGTCGAAGTATAAATGTTCACTATTATTATTACACAGCCAATTTGCCATTCTTTAACTCATACCATAATATTAATAAATACCTAACTCTCTTTTATATAACTCGAGATGTATATGGATATGATTTATTTCGAGCGGTAATAATTATATTTATTTATATTGCATACACAATTCTACCCATGATACGCTTATGTAATACTCCTTATATTATAATTTTAAATCACACTTATTTAACTTTTATCAATGATTAAATTAAAAAACTTAAAAATTGGTCTCTTTAACAAAGGGTCTTTAGGGTCTAGGCACGATGAGTTTCTGGCCGCCTTAGCTCGTCATTCTCCAGACATTCTCGCCATAAATGAGACATGGCTCAGCGCCGGAGAGGAGGGCCGCGCCCCCACCGCGTCCGACTACAGACTGCGACAAACGCCGCGCCCGCGGACGCGCGAGCGCGGCCGCGGAGGCGGCGTGGGTTTCTACATAAGAAAGGGACTGGAGGTGCGGACCTGTTCACATCCTATTCCTTCAACGCACGTCGATCAAATGTGGATATCTCTCAAAATTAACTCAGTCCGTTTGCTAATCGGAACGGCTTATAGGCCTCCCTGGTTCAATGTAGATATATTTTTCGATGCTTTAACTGATTCACTTTCCTCTTTTAGTAACTTTGACCGAGTATATCTGGTTGGTGATTTTAATATCGACTTAAAAAAGAAAGAGCCCGATAAGTATCCGCAACTCGTACAGTTTCTTCAATATTTTAATCTTACCAATTACGTCAATGAACCAACTCATTTTACTTCACACAGTGAAACAATAATTGATCTGGTTTGTACGAATAGTTCAGTTTTGGATATAACTGTTGAACGTATACGTGAACTTGGTGCTCATGCTTTTATAACGGCTCATTTACATATAAAAAGAAGTAAATTGCCAGCAGAAACTGTCTTGTGTAGAAAAATAAAAAATATTTCCTTAGATATTTTTGATAATGACCTTATTAACTTAAATTTGTATAAATTGCTTAAAATTGATGATATTAACCAACTAGTTTCAAGTTTTACAAATCAACTAATTCAGTTATTCAACTCCCATGCCCCAGTTACCTCAGTGGTAGTTCGTAATAGATACAGTCCATGGATTACAAGTAATATTCAATATCAAATGAAGTTGCGCAATGAAGCTCACAGAACGTATAAATCAACAAATTCAGAGGGTGATCGTAGTTCTTATAAAGATCTTAAGCGGATGGTTGAAATTTGTCTATATACGGAGCGAAAGGCGTACTTTGAAGAGCATATTAATAAAAATATAAATAATTCTAAACTGCTCTGGAAAAACCTCAAAAGTTCTGTCTTGCCTGATCCGAAGAAGGCTTGTGATCTTCCTCGACATCTTTTAGAACCTGATGTTATTAACACACACTTTTTGAATGTGCCTGGTAAAGACTCTGTTTCTATTTCAGATCTAACTAACTTTGAATGGCATTGTAAATTTGCAACTGTGTTTCAACTTCAACCCGTAAGCGAAGAAGTCGTAGCCAATATTATTTTAAGTATGAAATCTAATGCACAGGGTATTGACGAGCTTAATAGAGATATGATATTACTGACAATGCCCCACACTCTATCCTTAGTCACTCAAATCATCAATCGATCTATTGCCACAGGCACTTTCCCTGATCTTTGGAAGACTGCTGTAGTTCGACCCATACCCAAAACAAACAACCCTTTGGACGTTAAAGATCTTCGTCCAATTAGTCTTCTTTCTTATTTATCTAGAATAATGGAAAAAGTCGTATATCTCCAGCTATACAAATATTGTGAATCTTGCGGTATTCTTCCTGACCAACAATCGGGGTTTAGAAAAGGTCGTAGCACAGCTACTGCATTGATTGATGTAGTGGATAATATTCTTACTAGTCAGGACAAGGGTGAGGCTACTGTGCTAGTTTTACTGGATTACTCCCGGGCTTTCGACTGTATTAATGTACCATTACTATTATCCAAGATCCTTTGGTTTTCATCCTTCAACGGTTAAGTGGTTTGATTCCTACCTTAGTGGCCGGTCGCAGCAGGTTGAAATTCGTTCTAATGGCGGTATCACACTTAAATCTAAAAATTGTCCTGTGAACAGGGGCGTACCCCAAGGTTCCATTTTAGGGCCTTTGTTGTTCATCTTATACACTGCTGATTTAACTGACTGTATAAAAACCTGTAAATATCAGTTATATGCTGACGATTTGCAGATGTACATTTCTTTTAATGATGACGAGTGTGATAACGCTGTTGCGAATTTAAATAAAGATCTTGAGAATGTTGCAGTCTGGTCTGAAAAAAATTGTTTAGTTGTCAACCCTACTAAAACTAAATATATGGTTTTCGGTTCAAATAATCAAATAAATAAGACTATTATGCGTAATCCTTGTATTAAAATTATGGGAATTAATGTTGAGCGAGTGGAGGAGGCCAGAAACTTAGGGATCTTAATGGATGGTAATCTACGTTTTGAGAATTATGTGACTGAAATAGTACGAAATTGCTTTTATAGATTAAAGGTGCTTTACAGGATTCGTGATTACATAAGTGTTGATCTACGTATTGCACTTTGCGACTCGCTAGTATTATCAAAACTAAACTACTGTATAACCGTGTATGGGCCCTGTCTTTTTTCTAGGTCACAAAAACTTATCCAGCGCGTGCAAAATGCCTGTGCCAGGTACTGCTTTAAAATTCCACCACGGACTAGTATTACACCATTTTTATACTCGTCTAAACTTTTAAAAATGCAAGATAGACAAAAATTATACATGGCTACTCTTTTGTTTGGTGTAATCAATTCAAAATCTCCTTCCTATCTTTACAATAAATTAAAATGGAGGAATCCAAGAGGAAGTGGTAGACTGCGGGCGTGCGTGCCTCCCCTTAACGTGCCTAGACATAGAACTGCTGCATTTCGTAGCAGCTTTAAGTATAATGCTGCCAAAATTTGGAATAATATTCCACCTCCAATACGCAATCTTAAATCAACCTATTCATTTAAACATAAATATAAAGAATACCTTTATTCCAACGCAGTTTTGGTAGCAAACATCTGACCCTTAGTTGCATTAAACATATATCTCACTCATAACTTTATGTATTTTTATTCTTACTTATCACATACTTAAATAATTATCATTCTATCTATCCATATATCTATCTATCTGTATCATGTCATATTATATCAATAAAAACTCATAGTCCATCATCTCATATGCAGTAGTAAGCAAAAGTATAAACATAATTATATACTGTTCATATAAAATGTATATCATACTATATACTATTTTTGGTAGAGAGGAGGTATTGAAATAAGTACCTAATACTTACAACTTGTACACACTGTACAGAAATATAATTAACTCATCTTCGTATCGCTTTACCGACCTCACCCTTGGTTCTGGCAGAATTATCAGCGTTGCAGCTCGACCAGTTCGTCTGTGACATCATGCTGAGTCAGGACCTTTTCACTATCTAGGTCACTTCTCACGGTGCAATCACAATTGCATATTACTACATTTCTACTATTACTTCTATACTAGATCTTTGATAAACATTATGTGACTTACTCATGTACCTGTGGCCTTTTAGTGAATAAAGATTTTATCTATCTATCTATCTATCTATCCACGGGAGTCGGCGATGCAGAAGATCAGCGTCCCCCACCAACCGCCGCACTGTCATTGCGAACGCAGCGGGCAAACGCCCGCGCCGCCGGCGCGACCTGCCGCTACCATCAGTGTAGTTCGGCACGTCTTCGTATGGCACCGCGCATCACATTCGCGTTGATCGACCTCCAGATGAGGTCGAAACACATCGGCAAGTAGCTGATTTTTCACTTGATTAAAATGCAAGTAGATATTTAGGAGCTCTGTGGCCCTGTGGGAGTACGCATTGTTAGCGTTTTCACAAGTTAAGCAACCCCGGGCGTAGTCCGTACTTGGATGGGTGACCACAAGTGGTACAAAAATTTCTCGAGCTCTTCCGTGCTTCGGAAGGCACGTAAAAGCCGTTGGTCCCGGCTGTCATTGTATGGCAGTCGTCAAGCTGTGTCAAATGCCTTTAGGCAGCTTGAAAAATCTGACACCAGTGTGGGCCACTTACACATACGAAAAACTAAAAAACAACACGTGAGTTACCCGTGTATAACAAAAATATAGTAATACGAGTAGTATATAGATATTTAACAATGGAGACATCGTAACTTAGGATTCGTCTACCCCGTAAGAAATAAACACGTATTAGTACGTGGTAAACTAACTACTATTTAGATGTATGCAAAATACAGAATAGGTAAATAAATACTCCATATTTGCAGTATCATTTCTACGCTGGTTCAGGCTCGTTCCCAGTCCGAGCACGTTTTACAAAGATGAGACATGCGGATCTCTAACGAATGTTGACTTTCGCGATGACGATGTTACTTTACGTTCACAAAGTTTGCTTATTGGGTTCTATTTACACGTTTACCTAATGGCTATATGCTAGTTGTATATAATAAGCATTGATTGTCAGATAGAAATTACATATACTTATATTATAAATTTGATAATTTATTATAGGTATACAAGAAGTTATCACATTTATAATATAAATTTATTATACATACGAGTATATAAATGTGATAACTTGTTGTATACCTATAATAAATTATCACATTTATAATATAAGTATATATTTATTTATTTTTTTACGTTATATAGGATGGCAAACGAATAAGTGGGTCACCTGATGGTAAGTGATCACCGCTGCCCATAGACAACTTCAACACCGGGGGTGTAACAAGAGCGTTATCGGCCTTCCAGGAAGATATAGACTCGTTTTTTGAAGGTTTCAATGTTGTATTGGTTCGGGAACACTGCTGCAGGAAGTTCATTCCACAGTTCGGTCGTACGTGGCAGAAAGTTCCTTTTAAAACATATGTTGGTTGATTGCCAATTATCCAAGTGGTGTTGATGAAATTTTAATTTGTCACGGGTGGTGTGGTGGTGAAATTTTGCAGCAGGTCGAACAATTCCTCAGAGCATTCCCCATGATAAATGCGATAAAGAATGCACAAGGATGCAACATCCCTACGTAGAGCCAGAGGATTAAGACGGCCAACTAGAGTCTCATCTTCGATTATACTCGTACGAGTTGCGTCATTTTTAATACGGTCAAAAGGAAGAAGTAATTATTGAGGTGCGGCCCAGAGCTGGGAACAAAAATTCATTCATATGCGGCCTACTTTGTGCTTTATACAGCTGAAGGCGATGTGCCGATGTAAAATATCGCCTTGCTCTACCATAGTATTTATTGGATTTTAATATGAGGGTCATATTATTTTTTTAGAATTACCACTACACAAATTCTCTAAGTAATAATATAGTAAATAGTTCAAACATACTGACAATCTTATTAAAAATTATTCTGTTTTATACATAGCTAGGGTCAGTCACAAGACCCAAACGCATAAGCAAGATGGTAGTAATATTAAATTGAAGATCTTCTTTTATATCTGAATCTATTTCCAGGATTAAACTTTCTTCCAACCAACTACTTAATTCATTCGTAATTAATATAATAACGTAAAGACCTATTTGAATGAATCACTCGAAAACCAAATATTGTCAATTGTAACGCTCACTACCTTGTTTGAACGTCCAATTATTTACTACAAAATAATTTTCACTGCCCAATAAATTGAACACGTCAACGTGTTTTATGCCATAGCCTAATAAGCGCACAGTTTGTGCAGACAGCAGCGGAATACTGTGAATTTAGGGTTGGGTTACATCTGGCCGCACGGAACAGCACTTTCCTATGCTGCTATCCTTTTCTGTCGCTCAGAACTGTAATTTGCTAGAGCGAGAATATCTTGAGCGGGAATACGGCCGCATCGCTGATTCCGTGGATAGCAGCATAGGAAAGTGCTGTTCTTTGCGGCCCGATGTATGCGGCCCAACCTTTAGAAGCAACAGTGACAATATGACAGATAAATGTTAGTTTACGAGTTAGTATTGACACAAGTATGCTTTTTTTGTTTTAGAATATGGATCGGACGAGGTAAATATAATAAATAAATAGATATGGACAAATCACACAGATTGAGCTAGCCCCAATCCCCAAGCCCTGTGATAGACGTATGGACAAACAGCGGAGTCTCAGTAATAGGTTCCCGTTGACACCCTTTGGGTACGGAACCCTAAAAAAGGAATAAAAAATTTAGATAATTAATACCTTCTTGGAAACAAAATGAATATTCACTCCAGTAGTCCAACAATAAGAAGTAGGTAGAGTTTATAGTTACAGTAGAGCTCTGAAAGGAATAGCATTTTCATTTAGAATGACTATTTATCGTCTAGCGTCGCTTGAAGCTCAAGAATATGAGCTATAAAGCTTAAGGTCGCTTTGCAATTTATTCCTGGCAGTAATAACGTGCTTTATATAGTTGGAACTAAAGAGAAAATAAATAAGAACTTATAAACACTGCTTAGACTTTTTATTACATTCATTATCACGTATTTATTCCTAATAGGGCAGAAAGGGCATTTTGAGTTTTGCTGACTGTCGACTCCCTCCATGTTCCAGTAGTTAAGGCGTTTGCCTTGTGATCTGGAGGGCGTGGGTCCAAATCCAGTCCAGCTGTCCGTCTGTTTAATCCCAATCAACTGGGAAGCATGCTTTGTGAAAAGTTGTTTCCAGTCTGATTAGGATATTGAAGGCTTGAGTCACCTGAATATCCAAAAAGAAAGATGATACCATGTTTGGGAAGGCACGTAAAACTGTGATGAGATGAGAGCATTTTGGGTTTTGCGGCTCTAAGCTTAGGCACAGGGCTGCAACCAGGTAAAAATAGGAATCAATATTCTCAAAATCAAATATTTATTCAATAATTAGGTATGATGGTGTGACTCATAGTGATGGGTTGCTAGCCGCATCGCCTATTAACATGATTCGCATTTTCGCCTATTCCCTCGATCGGCTTTCTCGATCTTCTCGGAAAGAGAAGCAGCTGGTACTTACATTCTAAGTTTTTTCCTTTTTTCCCAGACCAGCATAAAAGATTTTGTTACAATAAGGACTAAAATGAATTTATCGATATTTGTAAAGATTTATTCCGCGTATGCTAAAGACGTAAATCAAGGGGAAGATAATAAATCTGGGAATATTTGTAATGTTTCTTTATTTATAAACCAACCAACTTCATCAAAATCATCATCTCAGTTAGTTTTTTTTCCTTTGGCTTTGGAATGAAATTCTTTTTGAAAAAATGAAAAAATTTTTACCGTAAGTACTTGTATATCCATATCCGAATCCATATCTCAGAGGTCCAGATCCGAATATATCTAGGTAAAAATTATTCTATCGGTTAAATTATATTACTTTCAAATTTATTTATTTACGAGTAGGTATTTAATTAATGCTTACAATCTACTCGATTTTATAAGCTAACCGCTATGTCCAATTCCATATAAAAAATATTATAACGCTCTAAAAATGATCAACAAATCGGAAGAAAATACGAACCAACTTGTAGCCCGAGGTGTATAGTAACAAACATTTACTTGCCCTGTGAAAATTTTAATGTGGATTATGCGAGAGCCAGGACCAGACGGGACAAATAAAAGGCAGAGACAGACTTGTTAGGTTCGCTGGTAAAAATGTTTGTACTCCGATGTTTCGCTTTAATTTGGCTTTAGGACTAGCAATATAATAATAACATGTATGTTATTTGTAGAAAGTTAAAAACTTACTTTGGGGCTAGCTTAATCAGTGCGATTTGTCCCTATATATTTATTTATTTATTATTATTACTTTCACAGTAAAAGTCAAATATAAAGGTACAATGTATTTAGGATTTCAGCGAAACGCCTGTTACTTAGCCTTTGCTGTAAATAAAATAAAAACCAATTAATAAAATATTTAGTCGGACGACCAGAGCAAGGATGTAGAAAAACACTGATGCAAGCCGCTTCCGATTGGTCGTTTTGAAAATCTTTGGGGAGGCCTATGTCCAGTTGTGGCCTTCCTGCGTTTCATATGGTGATGATGATCATGATGAAATTAAATATTACAGTTCTTATAATAATGTAGATATATAAAACTTTTACTCATGTACATACGTATTTACCCCTAACAGGTCAGACAGGACCGTAAGACTCAAAACGCCACGTTTAGCGTGATGTTGGGCGAAAGATGGAAAAGGGAATCAAAATGGTGAACAGATTCAGAGAAGCAGTTAGATATTCTACGTTTTATCTTTTCTCCCAGACCAGCAGATTTATGGTAACATGTCTTTACTCCGCCATTTTTTAATGTCTTGGTAGGACCTTACTCCTAACCCTTCCTTAATTTGTTGGAAAAACTTCATCCTTAGCCTTCCCCTTCCTCGTCTCCCTTTTATTTTTCCTTCCTACAGAAAGAAGAGAGGAATGGAGGCATCTCCATTTTACTCCACCGACAAGAGCAAGCTCTTTAAGTTAAAGACGAAGAAGTCTGTATTCCGATGTTTTGTTCTAAAAAAAAGTACACATATACAAGGTACCTCCAATAAAGATAAGCGAGACAACTGATGAAATTTCTTTATTGACACATCAAAAGAGATGGACGTATCTAGTTGGTATGTCTAGTGTTATCGGAATACCGTCGGAATACGAATAGGCAAATCCTCGTCACACAAATTGAAACTCTGCTCGGGTCATGTATCAATCGCCTCAACTGTCCTCTTAGTCAGTAAATGCAAGTCCTTGAGATGCATGCAATACCTCTGTGATTGCACGCAGAATTGAATGTCAAAGGAATGTTCTACATGTACATGTGTCTATCTCAATTTATAATTTAATGATCTCAATACTATTCGATGTCAGGCTGTAGACGTGTTTGTTATTTGTTAGACATAAATAAACCAAGAAAACAAAAATCAAGCAAGAAACAGCCAAGAGCAATTACAAGAAAATCTCAAATATAAGTGCAAGCAGTACAATCGAGAAATTCTAAAAATTTTCATAGATGTCAATTTCGTATCTAAAACCGGAGAGCTCACATGAATAAAATAAAAATAATAAGTGTTGATAAGGCAAAAGAAGACTGCAATCACAGACCAATATACAGATCTGTGATTGCAATGGTCGTTGCAAGGTATTTTCAGGTCTAAAAAACTAGCGGTGTAAAATCGGTAAAATAAAAAAGTCAAAATTTGGTGCTTTTTTCATTAGTTGCTAGAACATCAACTTTGTTGCCCGAACCTATTGTGAGAAATCGGCAACAGTCATATATAAGTATTTATGTTAAGACTAATTTAAGATTAATCAAACTAATTTTGTTGCTGATTTGTTGCTGCAAAACGCTATAAAAAAAAATTAAAAACCTATCACCTATCTCGTAACTCAACCTATTTTCGCCGAGTAGTTTGCGTAGACACAAGTCTTAAAAGATATGTAAATTATACCCAAAAACAAACTACAAACAACAGTACGTGTCAATAAGCAAAACAAATCCAGAATGTCATGTAGAAGCAGTGCAACGAAAAGTAATTCGCGCGCGAGTGGAGTTCTCAAATCGCATCGCAGGTTCACTGCTGGACGTTCCATGAAAAGTTTGGTTTTTATTTTACAAAATGTTGAAGTATAACATGAATTTTTATAGACTTTTTGACATTTTTTACATGAAAAATCCCTAAAGCTAAATGTGACATTATCTGGCTAGGTGAAAACATAAAATTTACAAATAACATTGTACAAATTATTTTGATCTATCAATATTTAATTGACTGTAACTATTTCTTGTACAATCAAGATATAAAACGAAACAATCAAACAAACATTGTTTTAGTCCATAAAGAAGGCCTCAGATAAGGTAAGAAAGTACATAACAATATAATTCCTGTGGTTTGGCACCTGGCACATTTTTTAAAATTTAGCCTTAGGAAAATAATGTACTTACTTATGAGCTCATTGATAAAATTAAATATCCATGATCACAAATGTGATTCTTTTTAGAGGCACATATAATATTGCAATCTACTATTACTTTTCTAGCAGTGATGACTTATGGCTCTGAAACGTGGTCCCTTACTATGGGTCTCATAAGAAGGCTCAAGGTCGCTCAACGCGCTATGGAGAGGGCTATGCTCGGTGTTTCTCTACGTGATCGAATCAGAAATGAGGAAATTCGTAGGAGAACAAAAGTCACTGATATAGCCCAGCGGATTAGCTCGTTGAAGTGGCAGTGGGCGGGACACATAGCGCGACGAACCGATGGCCGATGGGGCAGAAAGGTTCTCGAATAGCGACCACGTACTGGCAAGCGAAGCGTTGGACACTCACTGTACCGTATTGCCTAGATTTAGGATCTAGGAAGATAGATGAGGCAAAAGAAAGACCAGATATCGACAAATGAGATAAGTATAATCAACAAGTATTACATCACATTAGTTACAAAGATTCACAAGAACACTAGGTACAGACTAGGTAGTCAGGGTCGTGAGTTATAGGCACTAGATCGGTTGAGTAGCCCTTCTAGGTAGAAGAACTACTTAGCTTGAGATGCTGCCGAAGACGTAAGAGGGCGAGCGCCGGCCGCCGCGCCTTATATGTGAGCATGGGCTCCCCCGCTGCGCCTGAGAGGGGCGGAGGGGTGCTGGAGCCGACGTCACACCACCCACAAGGTGGTCAGACGATCTGACTAAGGTCAGTCCTTTCTAAATCGCTCATTTTGGAAATCCCTGGGAGAGGCCTATGTTCAGCAGTGAACGTTATGCGGCTAAAATGATGAATGATACTAGTACTTTGCACCCATCCGATCAACTCTTGGACATGTTTCAACCAAAGGTAAACTATTAGATAATGCAGCAGCGTTAAATTTGATCCGTTTATAAGATTGTGGGCAATAAACCGAAATAAATAATAAATTAATAATAACAGACGAGGAAAGATGTTAGGTCATCTGCTACGACGCAATGATTTTATAAAGACAGTCATTGAAGGAAAGCTAGATGGGAAAAGAGGACCAGGAAGACCGAGGAATAGCTACATAAAACAGATAAAGAAGAATATGAACGTCGTATTGTACAGTGAAGTAAAACAGCTGGCAGATGAGAGACAAATAGTAGACAATTCATACTCCACCGACAAGAGCATAGCTATTAAATATAGATAAATATAGATAGATAGAATAATAACTTAAATAAATAATAGCATATAGAGGTACACATAAGTACATAGTTAATCTGATAAATAAATGCAAGAAAATACGTAATAGTAAGTATACATATGTTGAACGGCCTTAACCGAAAACACATTGAAGATAATATAGAGCATATACAAGTAGGGTCGTGCAAATGTTCGTTAACTATTCCTTTGTCGCGTCGCGTTTGTGTGATGAGCTGAACTTGTCAAAGCCTCACTACAGCTACATAGAATACAAGTCGAAATATACGAGACATCTTTGCGGCAAATGAGAGATTTTCATTTCGCAATAAAAGGGCGCTCTGATTAGTGGTCGCGTTCTGTATAGGGGTTTGGAATTACGCAGTCGGTGTTTGTAAAATGCTGCTGTTTATGAAACTAACACATTTATCAATTAAAGTTTAGAGTATTTGGAGAAAATGCTGCAATGCAGTTTGTTGCCGCTCTTCTGTACTTGCGCTTAGGAAGCGGCGCTAAACTTAGCTGTAAGTAAATGATCCGATGTCAGCAACTATTATGAAATCGGAAGAAAAAATTGACAATTCTCAAGTGATACAAACATCCAAATAAATACATGATTTTGACTTTGAAGTAACTTTTCCTCGCTCTCCAGTAAAATATGTCACTTTTAACCAAGAATAGGTAAATTATAACTTATTAAATCCGCCTATAATATTTGTAATAAATTAAATCTTCTTTGTCTAAGCGCGCTCCCGGTTGCATCCTCAGCTGTGCTGCTTCGGAGCCCAGGGTGCGCTTTCCCGCTTTTTCTTCTCCAAATATACATAACATGCATGTCAATGGTCACCCAATGGTGGCAAAGACATTGCAAAATGGAGAAGAAATAGCCGCAACAGTATGAATGATTTGGCTATAGTTTTACGACCGGCGGCCTGCCTGACGTCAACCCTCTTTGGGAATGTATTTGTGCGAAAAGTTTTAGACCGGCGGCCGCCCGACGTTAACCCTCCTTGAAAATGCAATTGTAGCACGAGATGTTTGTGCTTAATCTTTTAGTCGCCTCTTACGACATCCACAGGAAGAGATGGAGTGGTCCTATTCTAACCCGGAACCACACGGGCTATTGTAATAAATTAAATAACTAAAAATAAATAAATAAAAACTTATCCTAAGTCACCTATGGCAACTGAGTAGAACTTAAGCTACTAAAAAGCCTTATTATTGTGTGGGTAAATTGTTTGTGAAACACGAAAATAATAAACACTGATTGCAAATGAACGCCAATTTCCGTATTCCGGCAATTAATTTCGAGACCCTCAAGTATCGCGGGCGAAGTGACCCAGAAATCAGATTTTTCCTCATTACCGTTATTTCTGGCATAATTACACCACAAATAACTCGCTTAACGAGAACAAAGGGTACAAAACATTGTTTATATGTAGGAAAACAAGGAAAGAGCCCCGATAGGCCAATAAAAGGTCTATTCAGGCGGTGCCGACCTAACAGTAGGCCTAATAGGAGAAAATGACCTTCATTTGGACAAAACTAATACCAGATATCCTATTATGACTTTTAATATTATAGTCTTAAGATTCAAAATTGAATTGTAGCAGATATCTTAGAGTGAACCTAAGACCATGATTTAAAATGAGGCGAGAGTACTGGGGTTCATTTTTGAATTAGATCATATCAAAATCTTAGACTTGTTTGTCGTTTTTTGTGTATAAAACAACAAGCAAGTAGCGAACACTGATGATAGATTTTTCAAGCTGCCTAAAGGCATCTGACCATAGCTTGACGACTGCCATACAATGATGACAGCGTCATACACGAAACTTACAAATTTACATTAGTTTCTTGTTATTTTTGTTGCTATTTTTACCTATTTATGAAATAAATCGCTTCAGAACGATGTGATAGTTATGACAGAGTTCATTTCCTACTAAAGTTATGTACTACCAGTGAGCCTTATATAATTTCTAAGGTAGACTTAAGAGGTTGATAATTCATATTAGTTACTTACGTTTTGTGACTACGATATCTCGACACCTGCTGTAGAGAGTTTAACTTAATAATTACAACGGTAAAACAGAATTTGGATTATTCAAAATTTCTGTAGTGAAATGATAGCTTAGTGTATGGACTGTATTTATAGCTGAAATAAATAAGAAAATAAAATGAAACAGTCGAATTATAGGAATCGCAAAAAATGTAGGTGTCTATTTTACAAAGAATGACAAAGAGACATAGAAAAACAAATGTGTATAAAAAATGTAAAAGAGATTACAAAAGAGTTTACGCCAAGTGCAATAAGTAATTTTTAATAATTATACCAAGATTTTTAGTAACGATAATATTCCAATGTGAAAGTATGAATTTCAAACGTTGAACTCCTAGAAAAGATGGAAATTGAAAATGGTGTGTGTATAAACATTTTTCCTAATTTACTTAACGCGATCTCGCAATGCGGGTAATTTTGCGCTAGGGTACTACGATGTCTACAATACGGAATACTTAGGCGGTGAAGCCACTGCACCGCACACCGTTCGCGGAGCGCGGTTCAACATGCTGACGCTCCCGCGCGTTGACGCATTTTCAGTGTGTTGGACTAGGCGTGTTTTCTATACAAACTGAAATACTTGCATACAATGTTTGCATAAAATGCCGCCACGCGCGGTTGTCTAAAGTAAATATACATGTTTTCTTGGAAGCCTCACACCTGACGTATCTCGTTTATCGTGAAATTTATTTAGAAACAAAATACGACAGAAACATTATTACGTTTCAAATAATTCTAAATACATTCAATACGGGCCTAATTAATGCTCTAGTAATAGATGAGGCCCGCCTCATCTGTTACTAGAGAATTAATTTGTCGAAAATTATTGAGCGGCTTGGCTCAGGCCTCTGAATATTGCACTCTACTGTAAGTGAATTATCGGGGATAGCGAGATTAACCTATCAAATATTCAGTATTTGGTTAAAGAATACGATGGATTAGGATATCTGAACCGAAAGGTTTGGAAGTCGTTTCAGCAAGGAAAGAAAACTTCCAAGGTTTTCATTAGTAAACTTTATCCAGAGATATTGAGGTAAATAGATTCGGCGATGACGTCTCAAAAACATAGCCTGTTTTGAAATATAGTGGTCACATTTTTTGTACGCGTATGACTTTAAATAGAAAAGTCATCGACTAAAAAGAATTAGTGTCATTAGACAATGTCATTTAAATTTTGTCGTATTAAGCAGCAACATTATTATCATTTTCACTTCTTACGTTTGGTGAAGTCTCATTTTTGCAAAAGTCAATGCCGATAAGAGGGAATGAGACACAGGATGGGTTTTAAGTCAGATTCCCACTATAGGAAGGTACATTCCAAGCTCTTTGGTTTTATCCATGCAATTATAAAAATAAGTGAATGAGTTTGTCACTGAAGAGTGACATTGGTTCGGGTGTTCCCCTGTTCCTGGTCGCATTTGTTAACCTATTCAGTTAAAACATATTCTGTCTTGGTACAAAAACTATCAAGACTAGGGTAAAACCAGGACAGTTGACCCAGGGGTATAGCGCCCAGATTGTAATTACTCTAGTTTCGCTGATGAATCGCGTGCTACTTTATTAATCTATCGAAAGATTCTCCAACTATTACTAAGTCTATTCATATCTCATGCATGTTTCTGTGCGATTGCATAGGAAGGCAAAATGCGATCAAAGTTTTTGCTGATGTAGGTATACATGCCTAATTTCTCGGCGGGGCATCTATCCTAAACGTAATTGATATGGATAAGGTAGCTTTACTCCATATAGGATAGATGTCCCAAATTATAGAGATCCGCAAAAAATATTAATACTCTGGAAATATCAAAAATAATGTATTTACTTTTCATAAATCTGTAGATTAAAAACCAAAGTACAGGCCAGTATTACAAATAAAATAAAAGAGCTGCCCCTGGGCCATAAACTCCCTTGGGCAACTTGGAAGTGCCTGAATCGACTGCGTACTGAAAAGGGCCGATGCGGGCACGACCTTGCGAAGTGGCGCTATATCGAAAAAACAGAGACCCGATGCCAATGTGGTCACCCCGATCAGACCACGCAGCACCTTCTCTCGTGTCCTTCGTGCCCGACCAGCTGCACGAGACACCACCTGTACACGGCGTCGGAAAGTGGCATAAGAGTGGCGACTTACTGGAGGAATAAAATACAATGTGTCTTTTGAGCCAATCGACACGAAAAGAAGAAGAAGACAAATAAAATATTTTGCTTTTTGTACTAAGAGATATAGAGTAATTTCAAAAAGTATGACAACTATCCAGCTTTTACCCCATTTGGAAAAAACGAATTCAAAGTAACTAATAATTTTAAGAAACTCATTTGATTTTCAATGTTTGACTAAAATTATTCACTGATTAAAAAGTCTTATAATAGGTACACTTACTGTTTTTTTTCTTATTATTAGTTTTTAAGCAATAAATCATTAATTTTAAATTATAGATTTAAGTTTTAAACATTTTATTTAAAAATTAAAGAACTTTCGTTTAAAATCTCATTAGCTAGTTTGTTTAACTTTATAGAATTAATTTTCTAAGAAACTATTTGTAGTTTTGTTTTCATTCACTAGGGAAATCACTGTGAAACTTTATTGGTGTAACGTAGTACCAAATTTATGTTAAGTTACCTAAAGTATTTATACACGAATAAAACTAGAAAAAAACTATACGATATCGATACGAACTAGGTAAACTACAAAAATTGTCTCTTTGAGTAAAATGATTGAACTCGAATGGCAAATTCATGAGATGAAATATCTAATTCTAAGCACGATCCATATAAAATTGAAATCGTACAAGAATATCTAAAACCTCGAGAGATTTGACGAAAATTTCTTTAAAACTTAATAAAGGGTTTTATAAGGCTACTTTCAGAATTACACGTGTATTTAAGTGCTATTTAAAATTGTAGATAGTGCGACATCTTAAAGTGCCCCTTCAAATACAAAATGCAAATGACCGAGGGGTAGGGGGTGCTACATTTTAGCTGTGTAGTTGTGGCAGACGATTTTTGTGCTATAATCGATCTATTTAGTCTTACTTAGTATTAGTCGGAATGGTTAGGTTAGATATATATCGTTATTTATAAAGAAAAATGCTGCCAGCTGAAATATTATTTTAATGAGGTGCACTTGAAGATGTATTCATACAAAATTATAAACTTGACGACCCTTGTGGTGTAATGGTTAACACGTTTGTTTACCACTTCAGTGGTTCTGGGTTCGATCCATATCCAGGGCAAGATGGAAAATCGCCTTTTTCAACTGTCCTGGGTTTTGAGTGATTATCTTTATATTTATTTATTATAAAATATTGTAATGTTGAGTTAGTATCCTATAATAAAAATTTAAACTTTCTTTCGGGCTAGCTTAAGAATTCCCTTACCATAGAGTTTCCCATACAAACGTAGTCTACGTTTTATTTTGAAACGTCATGTCAGATTTCTGTAAAATATTGTAACTATAAAGAATCTTAAATCTAGGGTTATAATTGGTTTTTACAGTCAAATATGAACTTAAAAGAAAATATAAGGCTGTAAAAGTTTTCTATACTGATGGTCAAAAATGATATAATACTCTTTATTCTCTTTCAAGTTCATATTTTGACTGTGAAAACCAATTATAACCCTAGATGTATGCAATTTCTTTAAAGTTACAAATTTTTACCGAAATCTGACATGTCGTTTAAAAATAAAACGTAGACTACGTTTATATGGGAAACGCTGATTCTGTTTAGGGTAAGGGGACTCTTAATCTGTGTGATTTGTCCTTATTTAAAAATATTTAATTTTATTTATAAAAAAATGAATCTAATAAAAATAACAAGTACCTAGGTAAAAACTTTCGAAAAAAAACCCACGAAAATCATAAGAAGATATTCCAAACCTATGCAATATCGTGTCATTTGAGGCATACTCACATTTGTGTGTATTTGCTCTCCAGACAGTCAATCCAAAGGTTTTACTGTTAGATAATGCTTGTAGCATTAAGTCCGCCTGTTGTACTAATCACATTTGTATGTGTGTACAATAAAGTTTAAAATAAATAAATAAATAAGAAACATATAAGAAAAAAATGTATCCCCCACAATAACACTCATATCTCCAGTAATTCGATTCGTTTCAACATAAACCTATTCTCAGAACTCGCTGAAATACGTTCAGACACAGATCAACTATTATAATAGACAACTCGCAAGTATCAAAAATCATTAAATAAGATTTTGTTCACACAAGTAATAGCTGATGCCAGAAAGAGAGAAGGTCAGAGAGGTCAAAACACCTGTTAAAATAAACATAATTCAGAAATAACTCAATTAGAGTTCTATATGGACATTCTGATAATCGCAGCCATCTTTCTATCAGCCTATATTGGTCAACTCCTGGACAAAAGGCGTCTCGCAATAAAGGGTTGGTGAAAACATTGGTGGTATAATGTATCTGAACAGAAGACGCTTCTACCCATTCTCTGATAGCTGTACCATGGACAAAAGGACTGAAAACCACAAACAAACAAGTTTATTTGCTAGGCAATTTAAAAACCTCCGACTGTCAATATATATATAGTTCCGCTAGTCATCTAGTGATGACTAGCGGAACTATCGATAGTTCCACTAGTCATCACGTACACCATATAGCGCCATCTATATATTTGCTAGGGAAGGCCCTGACTTTCAAGAGTTAATCCCGAATAACTTATAAACAGCTGAACCAATTTTCATCAAACATAGCTAAGAACTACTGCAAGGGAATTTGCTTTCACGTAAAAAAAACTGCATTGAAATCGGTCTATCCGTTCGAGCGCTACGATGCCATAGACAGACAGACCGACACTAGCGTCAAATTTATAACACCCCTCTTTTTTTGTCGGGGCGCACTCTGCTAGAAAGCCAAAATCCTGTATTATTTCTAGATGTCACTACTATCTTGCCCGTAAGCCCTACAAAAGATGCTGGGTACTTAGGCTGACGGTATCTACGAAAACTCAGAGTTGGCAATTGTTTGTTTGTAGAAAATGAACGCTCATACCGCCATCTCTCCGAAATTAAGCAGCACCACTACGAAACTACCTTCTTTCACACTAATAACTCCATCGAAGATACCTACTCGTAGATGGAGTTTTAATTAGAAATCTAATTACGCTTCAAAATATAAAGGTTTTCAGTCCTCTTGTATTTGTTTGTGTTTGTGTACACACCCGTGAGAGAGAAAAAAGGGGTGGTGACAAATTGCATTCTACTCTAATTTAAAGTAGAACCGCAGATCTTCAGAAACTTCAAGTCACAAGGATCACTACTAACAGATAACCTGTAAATAGAAAATAATATATTGAGATAGCATTTCACTATAAAACTATTTACAAGCAACTTGTGTTAGTTGTGTTATCTATTATTTCTACGTCTGTGCTTCATCCCTTTAATGAAACTATAAGATGGGATAGAGTACAATATTTACGAAAACGAATCCAATACGATCTTCCATTGGCCCACATTGATAGCCATTGAACAAACACTGGAATGGAAACTGAATATTTTGTATTGAATACTACACGAGACTTTGTGAATTACGAGACGACGCGAAAGTTTTTATAAAAAATATAACATACTTAGAATTTGTTCAGCATATCGTACGAGTAAATCAAAGAAGCTATTCACTTTTACATGTAAATTTTCTGCTAAATAGTATTTTAAACACTACTTACTTAAACTAACTTAAACTCCTTTTTCTTCCTTCTTTCTCCTCGGTTTTATTGATCCTCAAAGCTTTATTGAAAGATCAGTTCACGTAAAATAAGCGCTACCATTTACTACCTCTCGAAGAAATACTGAAACTAATCCAATACAGCCTTCCATTCCTGCAAACAGTCCATTGCTTAAACAGTGGAATGAAAAGCGAACATTTTCAAAGAATAAACATTCGTAGGCACTAAACGAACAAGAAATAACAATATCCTTTATTCGAGCTCCTTCTACAAAGGATTTCACTTCAAACAGAATTGACGTAGCAAGTGACAATGGGGTGCATGTCAACACTTCCACCCGTTTACACGGCGCAAGGTGCTGACCTATAAATATCGGAGTTTGAAGAAAAGACGGTGAAAATTTCAACTTTACAACGTAAAATAACATTACCTAGATTTTCTCAACACGATTTTAGAGTTTGCTTTACATCTACCACGTTTTTTACTGGTTGAACACAAGGTAAGTTTTAAAGTACCACATCTAGGTTGACTCGTAGAAAAGGCCAAGTTTAATAAAGTTAAATAATAAATAAAATATTAAAAGTGAATTGATATCTATAATTAAAAGTAAAAACTTAATCTTCCATGCTTGTCTGGGAACAAAAAGAATGTACCAGCTGCTTCTTTTCCCGCGCAGACCGTAGAATCCGATTAAAGGAATGGGCGAAAATGCAAATCATGTTAATAGGCGATACGGCTAGCAACCCATCACTTTTTTGATTCCTTTTACCACCTACTCGCCCACCATCACGCTAAAAAAGGCGTTTAAGTCTTGCGGCCTTGGGCTTTGTCTGCTTAGAGTCGCAAGACCCAAAATACACTGTCTACCCGGGCCCCATAAAGACGTAATAGTTACAAGTCATTCCATAATTGAGTATTTACATAATTCATTATGGAATGACTGGTAAACGCAATTTTATTGTAACAATCAACACTTGATGTGTATTGGAGATCGAAATTGCAACTTCGATTTCTTGAAGCCCATTCAGATCGGTTATTAAGTTTTATTAATGACTTAAAAATGAATTGACTGCCGAAAGTAAAAAAAAAGATGAGGTACATGACTTTAAACTTTTAGGCATAACCATTGTCAGAAAATCGTTTGGCATAAACTATTATATAAATAATTGAATTTTTAACAAAAAAAAAAATCGTCTTCAATTTTTTTTGGAGTTTCTCCCATATCTCCACAGTTCTTCATCATATCTTCACCAAATTAAATTGGGACCAACTTGGCTTCTAAATAATAAAAAAAAATCATCAACATCGGTTCACAATTGGCGAAGATAACGCGTAAAAAAAAATAAAAAAACATACAGTCGAATTAATAACCTCCTCCTTTTTTGAAGTCGGTTAAAAACCTGCTATATATGTAGCGTAGACCCGCATGTAGCAATGAATAAATTAAATTAAAATTGAAAATGTTATAGTTTGCAACAACTTTTGACCTACATTTCTTTGCAATGACTACATTCATTTGTCTGCAATCTACGGCATGAAAACGAGTACTCGTATTCACGGCGCACATTAAGTCAAGTCGGTCTTAAAACTGTCTACGACACAAAGTTTCGTAAGACAAAATTGTTTTGTTTGTAAGGTTGCGGATTAAAGCTGTGCTGTTTTAACAAACGATGACTGCCTCCGTGGTCTAGTGGTCAAGGCGTTTGCTTGGGATCCGGTGTTCTTGGGTTCAAATCCCATTGGGAAGCATACTTATCCGAAAAGAAAGATGATTCCGTGCTTCGAAAGGCACGTAAAGCTGTTGGTCCCAAACGTCTTCTAGCGTTTCTACCTCTCCTAGGATTGGTTCTGGTCTACCCTTTGGGTTGCGCAGGTCAGACAGCAGTAGCTCTGTGTAAAAACCAGTAACCTCGTCAAATCACCTAGGTTAGCCTAGGTTAGTTAGGTAGCGGATCCCGTGCTCTGAAGCGTGCCGTTGACGATGCAACCGGGAATATGTGGGGATGATGATGATGTTTTAACAAACGATAGTTATGGTTTATTATATATTGTCTTGGTTTTATTTATTCAGAACTTATCGTGTTTTTTTTTTTACTATCCTGTGGCGATTATGTCCCATAACTGGGCAAAGGCCTAATTTAGGTGCAAAATTTAAATTACGCCATTACTTTTTTCCAGGATAAAAGGTACCCCACATCCTTCTCACTACTCCTAACTGTTTGCAAATTTTCAAGAAGATTGTTTCAGACAAGTTTCAGTAGATAAAGCGTGAAGAGGTAACAAACAAATATATAAACTCACTTTCGCATTTATAATATTATTAAGGAAGTTAGGATTAGGATTTTGATATACCCTGTAGTGTCACTCTCAGAATTAAGAAAAATCTAACGATACCTCTCAAGGTTAAATCCATTAAGTCGTTTAGGCTGCAGAGCGTTAGACAGAACTAAATATACACACACTGAACAGATAGTTCCTCTTACGCAGTCAGGTAAAAACAGTCTGACATAAAATACAGAATGAAATGCATATTTTAATATTACACGACACCAACTTATGCTAATTTACAAAGTCCACAATATAAGATTACTGAGCAATTATTATCAAACAAAAAGAAAAAGGCACTTTACGAGTATTATAATTACTCAGTGCGAACTAGACCGTGGAAAAGCGCTTTGAAATATTTTCATGTCTTCCCGGCACTTATTAAATCTTTTAAAAATGGTGTCGCTATTTTTTTACTGGAAATTTTAATATGCGCAGCAGCGTTTCCAAATTGCATTCTCTCGTAGTCCAAAAAGTACGCAATTACCAAGTTAAAGGGGTCTCGCACCCTTTTGCCAGACTGATTTTGCCTTATAGCATAAGTAGCTGGGCTTTAAAAATCGAGAAGTGATTTTATTGCTTACTATTTTTTCTTTTTTGTTTGTCTTGGTGCCTAACATTTCTTATTATGCTTACTTTTGAATATTTAAAGTAATACTCTCCACTAGCGACACCGTTTAAACAAGTAATTTTTAATCCTAAAGAATGACTAGTAAGAAACACTAGAAACATAAAACCTTACCCTAACTTACTTACCATATGAAACGATAGGGCTAACTAAAGTAATAAAACAAATGAAACAATCTCTTAAATATAAAATTTTCTCTTACAAACAATGAGATAATTATTTTCTTTTCACAATAACACGTTCAAAATCTTCGCAGGTATTTGTTATCGGTCAATACTAAGTATTTATTGGATAATGATGGGTTCATAAATATATTTTAAGTATTTCCCCCCTTTTAACAGGGCGAGTCGTTATTTTAGAAGGGTTGAGTTTGTAATACACTATTTCACAACAAGTCAAATCAGATACTTTTTTCTTAATGTCAAAAACAAAAATTTTCTATGGGTTTGTATGAAATGTCGATTTATGACGTCATAGTTCCTTGGAGTCAAATAGCGCTCTTAATATCCGTTTTTTGCATTAATAAATCTAAAATCACGTTCAATGTGGATGTGATCAATGACAAGTGGCATTATTTTGTGACGTTTTATTCTATTAACAGTACCAAATATTTTTTTTTGACCCACTAAAATACCCAATTATGCACTGAAGAGCAAAACAGACAGTAAATGGGTGCGAAACCATTAAAGGCGCCTTAAAAGATATTTATTATACAATTCCGTGTTGATAGGGTTAGCAACGGGTCCGAATTTTAATGGTGTGTTTTGTTACAACGTTAATTTAAATATTTCGTTTAATTAAAACTGTGTTATCTTTATTAAACGTCGCGATTTGCAATAAAATTGAGCTTTATGTTTTTGTAAACAACGTTCAATTCTCGGTAGACGTAATTTGTTTTCAAGATACTGATGTTTCATTTTAAAGACACCAATTTTGAATATCTTTTGTATCTGTCTACGTTTTGTAATAAGACGGTATCTTCAAAAATAAACTAGAAGCGTTACTTTATAACCTTGAATACGCTTTTATAGAATTTTGACAACAGTTTATCAATAGAAAAAAATTAAATCTATTATAATAAAAATATATTCCAAATAAATCTTTTATTTAAATTCATAACATGGATACACAAGGATGGATTCATTCATTTTCCAATATATTAAGGACTGTTTTGTTGTTATCAAACCGGCCTCGCAGTAACTTTTCTACAAAAAAAGAACGAGGTAATATACAAAATACTCATATAAATTACCTTTTCCTGTTGTATACATTAGATTAATAAGGGCAAACGATTAAAAACCCTCTCACAATAGGCATGTAGACTGAAAAAATATTTTTTGCTTATCTGGTAGATTATTAAAAATACACTTTTTTTATTTTCGCGGACAAACAAATATTGACAAAGATAAAGCGCATTTATATTTCGCATGAAGTCATGGTCTCGTACGATTTTTACAAGGCGGTGACGTCATAAGATCCCACTTCGGAACCCGAAAAAATCCTTTATTTTTTGTTAGCCTAACTGATGGACTAAACAGAATAATAAGTACATTTCTGACCCAGTCATATCTCTATTTCTTATACAAAAAAAAAATCAGTGTGAAAAAGAGAAAGTGGTTGTTTAAGAGCTATACTCGAATCGGTAAAATGGAACAGTTGTATTTGAAGTACGAGTATAACTTTATCAAAAAGAGCAAGAAGAGCATTTATAGATCAAGTGAAGGAAAAAGTTGACGCCGTGTCGTATAGAGAGGTCAAAAGGATGGCTCAAGAGAGGGAGACATGGAAACTACTCCACCGACAAGAACGTAGTTCTTAAATTATAGATAGATAACTTTATCACTGCCAGCCCAGACGTGCATATTCATCATCACGTCAAGTCACTCATGGTGATGTAAGGATTCTAATAATCCACATATCAAAATATATGTCACTTTAAAAATATTACCTACACTTCTATTTTTAAGGCAGTTGTGTAATAAAATAAGTCGAAACTATAGGCAACGTGAGTAAATCTGTGATTTGTAAGTATTTAGTGCCGACCTTTAAGTACCTACTAGATTCAAATATTGCACTTAAATGTGTGTAACTTTTTACATAGGTCCCTACCTACTTTTACACAACGGCACTTCCGATTCAGTAAATCGCCGCAAATAAAAATAACGAATTCCAATTTCCTTTCACACAGATGGATTATTTGGTTTGTTTTATAACTTAAATGTACTCGTAACAAAACAAATGGAATTAATTGTACCGAATGTTTATTTTGACGGGTTCGATATGCAAACAACCCTATCCGGTTACGTCAAAAACGAGCTCTCATTGTTTCTTATGTCTTACATATTAAAGTTCTAAATAAACCGCGTATATTTTTAGACGTCAATATCCTGTAATATTTAGCTATCCGTCGTCTATAATACCAAAATTGTTTCCAAATGTTTACCCGCTTCGACGTTTCATTCAAGTGATAGACTATCGTGAGCGATCACAGTGTATTCAATCACCCCTTTCGTGATAAATAGTTCTATGTCACGACGACTGATAGATGCGTCGTTTTCATGCATTGAAAGTTGTCCGTGACAGCCCTGGGTTAACCCTCTTTTGAAGAGCATTCGCGAAAGTGATACCACTTATCTTTCAAATCGATCCTGATTGCATGTTCAAGTACACTATTCATACGTGCTAGATACGTAGTGGAGTTGGCTAAGCGGTTTATACATTGTCTTTACGTCTGTAGATAATGCGTCTGACGCATGACTTCGCTCCTCTCTAGGTGTAATAGGAAACTCAGAGACACTGAAGACAGTAATAGTATTTCATATCAGAGCTACAAATCTCTGAGTACTCATATAGGTACAGTTATTTTCAACTACATAGTGAAACCTGCACAATAGAATTATGACTGTTTTCACTTAATGACAGTCATTGAGCTACGTATAAATATGAATACGCTAGAATATGCCTTCACTCAGGCAGCTTGAAAATTCTGACACCTGAGTTAGGGCATAACATACTTGATAAGTAGAAGACATGTTAGTTAAGTAACTGGCATGTTATATGCTGCTATTACTGGTCGGGTGGTAAAAGCAGAGTAGAGTAAAATTTTTCACTTCTTCTCCAACGGGTGTCGTAAAAGGTGACTAAGCAAGGAGAACGGAGAGCAACGTTTTCTGTGCAAAGATATTACCTTTTTCTGTGGTCACTAAGCCGTCTGCCCAGCGTGGTGATTAGGTCTCATCTTAGGTCAAATCTTATTTATTGGGAGAGGCCTTTAGTCTCGCAGTGGACCGATATAGGCTACTTTACAACAGTTAATTGTTCATATACCAAAACATGGCCGAATTAATGTCACTGCAGAAACATCAACTTAAACGGATCGGTGAGAGCCCTCTAGTAGTCTTTGTTTACTTAGTATTCCATAATACAAGTTTAAACTATATACCAATATTTAACATTTTCTAACCTCAATAACTCAATTCGGACTGAGTTTAGAGGTATATATGTACTTGTAATACTAAGTTTTGTTTATTATGCTATTGCCTATTAGAAAACAGGTTTGGTCAGTGGCCGCGCGAAAAAAAAAAGAAGCCAAAAACCGGCATTGGCTTTTGTTTCTGCAACCCACATTTACTACGTCAGTAAGCATGTTAAAGGATTGCGCACCTCGGTAAAAGCACAGTGTAAAAGCAGTGAATGTATGCAGCTAGACCTCGGTCCGGAATTTGCGCGGACAGATGCGCGTGGTCGCACCCCACGAAAGAGTCGCCATATCCTACTAATATTACCTATATGCAAAAGTATGTGTGCTTGTTCCGCTTTTAAGCCAACATCGCTGATCGATTTGTAATTAAATGTGGGATATCGATAGCCTATAACTGGGCTAGGACACATACCTTAATTAGCTTATGAAACGGGTGCCAATCTGTTTCATATCTCTGCGTTATTTTTATATAGTCCAATTTGTAATTGTTAAAAATTTTGATGTTACCTACTTTAATTTTGTTATTATAAACTTTATGTTTTTTGGGTCTTGTCATAAATTAATCTAATTGGGCAGTAGAAAATGCTTTAAGAATTTTGGCCCAGAAGAGAATTTTAAAATTTATTTTTTGCCATCAAAATTAATTGTTTGTCATAAAAAGTCATCATACCTAATAGGTATAACATACTCGTATGCCTACCTAGTTTTATTTCGCGTGTTCACTTCACATGATACATTAGAAACTTGTTTACCTTATTATCAATTAATTGCCCTGTACTATCATACATCGAAGTACCTTCATTGCGCTAAGTCATGCAGATCATTTTATGAAAGGTTATCTACTAAATATAGAGTTAATGTAACGTTGTTTTGAAGACTGGCTGTATTTGTCGTTGCGATCGCACGTGCGTGCTCGCTACGCGAGCGCCTAACTTCTAGTTTTCAAAAATGTTGGTGGATACGCTTAAGTGTACTAATTGTAATATAGTGATTTCGGAAGTTCTTGCTTTTATACGCAATAAACATGATGTGATGGACAATGAAAGTTTGATTAGAATTTGTGAAACGGCGTTCTCAGAGGAGGAGGTTGAAGAGGCGAAAAAGTTATTGTTTATTACGTCGAAAACTACGCAACGGTTGGTTTCACGAAGAAAAGATAAGAAAAAGAAGGACCTGGAAGATATGATCAATGTTTTTAAAACTTTAGATCCTCAACAATTGCCTTTATATGTAGCTTACAACCTTCAGAAGTTGCCGCCAATTTCTTTCGACCATGTAGACGTAACTAAATTATTGAAGGACTTGCTCTTATTGAAGAAAGATGTAACAGACATAAAAACTACATATGCCACAAAGGAAGAAGTAGAAGACTTAAAAAAAGTATGGAACTCGGGTGGCATATCAAAACAATGCACCATAACCGAATCAATAGTATTGGACTCAGACCTACCTCAATCTATACCTATTCAGCTTTCGACTTGCGACGAAACCGTGCCCGAAAAACCGCGCGATATACCATCCTTGTCGCTCCCACTAAATAATAATAATAAAGACATCGCGGCTACGCAATTAGAACACGTGGAGGCCAAGGACGAAACTGCGGTTACGAACAGGACAGCGCGCGCGCCTGTGTTCGCGGCCGCAGTGGGCCTCACTCCCAAAATTGACACGTGCATTGTTCTAAATGAGACGACGTCGACCGTTGAGAATAAAACCTTAGCGAGTATAGTTAGTTCGGAAGGCCAATGGAAAGCTGAAAATATGAGTGAAGGATGGATTCAGGTGCAGAGAAGGAGATTAAAAAACCGGTTTAGTACTTTACAGGGAAAGGCGACTGTCAATATGGATGAGAAATTTAAAGCAGCGGGTTTGAAAATCCCCTTATTTATAAATAATGTTCACAGAAATACATCAGAAAAAGATATTATAGAATACATATTTAAAAAAATACAGGTGACAGTATCCCTGCAGAAAATGCCGAATTGCCGATGCCGAATTCAAAAATACCGAAACAATATAATGCCTACAAAGTTTACGTACCTAAAATAAATTTGCCGTTATTCTTAGATGATAATTTGTGGCCTGAAGGAATTTCCTTTAGAAAATTCGTGGAATTCAAATACAACAACTATGGATTTAAACCAAATCAATAAGTCCATGTTTATATCGTTTAACTGTAAATCTTTTTCAAGAGCCGTAGATCACATAAAATCTTTTTGTCAAACAGCAGACATCATCGCCTTACAGGAAACCTGGTTATTACCACACGACATCCCCTGCCTCGGCACTATACATCCAGACTTCGCCTACACTGGGAAATCGGCAGTTGATACAACGGCGGGACCACTGCGGGGCAGGCCATACGGCGGTGTAGCTATTCTATGGCGGAAAAGTGTTTATCGTTCTGTGAGTGTTATTGAATGTGATAACGTGCGGATTGCGGCGGTTAAGGTATGCCTTACTGATCGACAGTTTTTAGTTTTCTCTGTTTATATGCCAGTGGACGACAAAGACAATATACCCGAGTTTACAGATTGTTTAAGCGAAATAAGTGCAATAATAGAAAGTAGTGGTGTTGATTCCGCCTACATATTGGGTGATTATAATGCCGATCCCAAGTCTAATTGTTTTGGTACTGAGTTGAGTAACTTTTGTAATGAACAAAGTTGGGAGTGTATGGATGTTGCAATATTAGGCTTAAACTCGAATACTTTTACGTTTGTTAGCGATGCGCACGGTACAACATCATGGCTGGATCATGTGGTAACTACAGAAGCTGCTAAGCGCTCGGTTACGAACGTAAAAGTTAATTATAACGTCTCATGGTCTGACCATTATCCTTTAGAAATTACCTGTGATATTAACATTTTAAGGCCTAAATTTATTCAAACTGATAATGTAAGAAACAAAGTTATTTGGGGGGAGAGAGATTCAGTACAAATAAGAAAATACAATAAATTATGTAATGATAAGTTAAGAGAGATAGATTTTCCGACTGAATTCAGCAACTGTAGTGATGTAAAGTGCAATATTAGTTCTCATAAGTTAGTCATAGATACCATGTATAAAAATATTACTAATATTTTAAGTAATTCTGCAAGTGATAGTTATAGGGAAGATACTAACAGTTCAAAGAAAAATAAGTCAAGACACATTATAGGTTGGAATACATATGTAAGAGATGCTCATAGGGAAGCTCGGCGCTGTTTCAATGAATGGGTGTTAGTAGGTAGACCTAGAATTGGACCTGATATGATGAGATGCGCCTTTCACGTACTAATTTCAAACTTAAACTAAAACAGTGTCAAAACAACAAAAATCAGATTAAAATGGACAAACTTGCAACACAACATTCTTCAAAAGATTTTAGTAAATTTTGGAAAGAGACCAGTAAATTTAATCCGAAGCCGAGCTTACCTGTAAGCGTTAAAGGAGTCAGTGAACCTACACAAATCGCCAACCTTTTTAAAGATCATTTTATAGTAGATACGCCGATAGATAATAGTACGGAAACTGACATTACCAGTAGTCATAAATACGAAGAGAAGATTTTACGAGTGTCAGCGAAGGAAATCGCACGGGCAGTAAACAACATGAATCGAGGTAAATCTCCCGGCCATGATTCTTTAAGCATTGAACATCTGTTACATGCGGGTACTCACCTATCTAGGGTTCTCGCCATGTTCTTTACTTTCTGTTTAGGGCATTCATATATACCTGAGGAGATGACGAGAACGATTGTGGTCCCTATACTTAAAAATAAAACGGGAGATGCCTCTAGTTTAAACAATTACAGGCCGATATCTCTGGCTACAATACTGGCTAAGGTGCTGGATAGTGTGCTTGAAGTTTACTTAAAAAAGAATATAACATCTCATGATGCTCAATTTGGTTTTAAATCAGGGCTATCCACTGAGTCAGCTATAACGAACCTCAAGCACACTGTTCAATATTACACCAGTAGAGGTACGCCCATTTACGCTTGCTTCCTAGACTTATCGAAGGCATTCGACTTGGTAAATTATGAGAAATTATGGTATAAGCTAGAGACAGAGTCCAGCGTTCCAAAAGAAATAATATCGCTTTTAAAACACTGGTATGGGCACCAATCAAACTATGTTAAATGGGCGGGGTCACTATCTAACATGTATAGCTTGAGATGTGGAGTAAGACAGGGTGGCCTTACCTCTCCCACACTTTTCAATGTGTATATGGATGGACTGATAGATGAGCTCAGCATTGCTGGGGTCGGCTGCTCAATTGACGGTATCTTTGTCAACAATATCAGCTACGCCGATGACATGGTACTGCTGGCTCCATCTATCAATGCTTTAAGAAAGCTAGTGTCCATCTGTGAGTGTTATGCGGTGGCTCATGGGCTCAAATACAATACAACCAAAAGTGAACTAATGGTTTTCAAGGCTGGTAATAAAACCTATGATTCCATTCCTCCTGTCACACTCAACGGATCTCCTCTTAAGCGAGTTTTTCACTTTAAGTATTTGGGTCACTGGGTCACCGAGACACTTTCAGATGACATGGATATAGAAAGGGAACGCAGGGCATTGTCCGTCCGGGCGAATATGTTGGCCCGCAGGTTTGCACATTGTACCGAGCAGGTAAAAACAACTTTATTCAGGGCATTTTGCCAGTCCTTTTATTCTTGCAGCCTGTGGGTCAAATATACGCAAAGGGCCTATAATGTTTTGCGGGTCCAGTACAATAACTCTTTCAGAACGCTGATGAAATTGCCTCGTTTCTGTAGTGCGTCCGGGATGTTTGCTACCGCACGTGTAGACAGCTTTGCGGCCATTATAAGAAAAAGAACTGCGTCCTTGATGCGGCGTATAAGGGGCAGTCTCAACAGCTATATGAAACTCATAGCAGATAGGATGGATTTTGACGGTGTATTGATGGGGCATTGGACTCAGATTCATACAAATGGATCCGTCTCCCATGTCTGATCAAACATAATAAATTGTGTAAAGAATGTACACTTATATGGACCTATGTCTGAAATAAA